>JAMXBC010000006.1:81791736-91791736 GCA_024138005.1 Lumnitzera racemosa
AACAAATTTCCTGAGGCATTGATAAATGTGAAAAGAAGAAATCTGTAGATATTTTCACGCATTGGTTTTTAATTGTAAAATATGTTATAAATAATAGAAAAATAAAAACAATGTTTAACGGGATACACACATACATATGAAAGTTTTAAGTATCCTTTTACCATTTCTACATTAAAACTCATAATGATCAAACAATTAATTGCATAAGAAGTGTTAGTTCAAAGTAAAATTAACATTTTAGTGCAAATGAGGGGGTTGTTGGCACATCCCATTACCGAGTTGAAGAAATGACACAGTATCTCAATTATTCTGGTTAAGTGATTGTAATAACGACCGGAAAATGATTTTATTTATTTATTTAATTTCTTGCCTGATTTGTAGTTTGAAAATCTCTCTTTTTTAATCTTTTTTTTTTTTTAGAAAATAAGAAAGTTATTCAAGTATGATGTGATGGATTTTCATGATATTTGAGCTGACAATACATGTTAACATTTCATAGCTTGTATCCAAAATTAAATAGGTTTTTATTTAAAGAACCACAATTAGTAACATATCTTGATTACTAATTTATCTTGAAAATCTAAACTCATAACCATACCCACTAGATTGTAATACCTTAGAATTTACAATATTATAGCATGTCACGTGTCGCTGTCATTTACTAATACATCATGTATAAATATTTGCTGAAATCTCTAAGTAATTCTAACGAAATTTAATTTTTTGAATAAATCCAAAATAATGTCTAAATAAATTTTATAAATCTTGAAAAAGAATTTACTAATTGTAAAATAACTTTAACCATCCCAATTATTTTTTTTTCACAATTAAAACTCTAGTCATTATTCCCCAACTTCATATTCTTAATGATCGAATCCAAGCTATTCTAACTTCATAACTTCGACTTTAGTACCTGTACTTGAAAATTAAAATCGGATGAGTCGAAGCTTAATATAAAATGCAAAAACCACATGTGCATAAAACATACTATCACATTTCACATGCATACATTTTAATAATCAATGCAGCAAACACCATTTATTGTCTTTAATTATTAATTGACAACTATTGTAGTCTCAGCGTCCTAAGTTTTGTTGGTAGTTAATCATCCTTAAACAACCAATATATACATATATATTTTCACACACATAAGTATTAGTATGGGTCTTACTCGTTATTTAAGTAACCCTTCCTAAAATATAATTAAATCGTCTCAATATGGAATCCTCATTAGGTAAGTCACATACGATCACAAGGTGTCTCACCAATCTTCTTGGACCCTATTACGTAGAGGTTGAAGTGAAACAAGCACAAGTAATACATAATTAATAAGTCCTAGTTTAAGTTAATTATATTTTAAATGATCATTCTAAACAAGCATAACAAGCAAACTTGTATCCCATATGAAGTCTAAGAACAACTAATGGTATTACCTATGCCAAAAGTCTATATGAGATCAACACCTGTTGTACAAAGTAAAAGTAACAACATTTAGAAACTATTTTCTAAGCTTGCTTATCTTAGCTAGGTTCCCTTATCTTCTCATTTGATTCTTAAGTTCAAATTTGTTATTATCTAAGTTTTTAGAATTAATATAAACTCCTAAGGAGGTTTATAAAAGGTTAGGTTAAAATTTAGGAGGTTAGGAAATAAGAAAAAGATAGGAAAAGGAAATATACATGTTTATTCCCACAAATCACGACTGTAAACCTTGGTAGTGATATTCTTTGCAATATGGTAAGCATATGAACTATACCACGAACACAAACCTTGTTCGTGATTCTTTCGACCACCTTTCCTCCTTCTTCTTTAAGCTTAGAACTCACCACAATGCACAAAAGGGGATCATGGTCAAGATTACGCTCATGATCCTTAGCCATGATTCCCTTAAAATGAATTCTTTCACTCCAAAACACCACTTCTAACACTTTCAACACTTATAATAATATGTCCCACTCTAATGAACCTTCGTCACCTTTTTAGTTCACCTTATAGTCAATCAAGGTCCTTTCCATCAATAACTTAGCCTGAAAGTAGCTAACACTTCATTTGATGTACCATCTCCAAATTGTTTTTATATTCTCTATCCTCTAAAGATTCAGCAATACACAACCAGCAATTGCTTATAAAAAGTAAATGAAAAGGAAAAACAAGGTGTTGCAAATAGAAATTAACTTAAGGTTTAACGTGCCTTCCCCCTCCCCTCCTTCCCTACCCCCACCCCCACCCCTCCTAATTAAGAAGAATTACGAATTTCCCAAATAAAGGATAGAGAACTCACCAAAACTTCTTATTTCTTCATCTTTCCTTCACTCTCTTGTGGTTTCTAGCATCCTTAAGTTAGAATTTGAATTTTGATTAACAAGTTTCGTAGCAATTTGGGAGGCTGCTGTAGTCAGGGTTAATAAAGAGAGGAAAAAAGATTAAGGATAGGGTGTTTGCTTTTAAATTTTAAAATTCTAGGTTTTATAACTCTCCCCCCTTAATAGAGCTTTCATCCTTAAAAGTTTACTCATGGATCTTGAAACAACTCCAATAACTCTTCATTTCTCTTTCTACTCTCGTTACATTGACTTCTTTATACTTCTTTCATGAAGATTGATTGTAGCTCTAGTCATTTCCTACTTCTTTTCCTTTTTTGAGTTAAGCATTTGTATCTATCTTCCTTTATCTAGTTAGTAAAACTCACTTTATTTGTTACTAACTTAAATTCTAATCTAATTCACTAAATTACACGAATCCTTCCAATTTCACTCGAAGTTGTTTCTAATATGACTCATAATACTCCTTTATGGTTCTTTAGTTTGTCAACTTACTATTACTTCTATCATGTTGA
Source organism: Lumnitzera racemosa (assembly GCA_024138005.1). NCBI lineage: Eukaryota > Viridiplantae > Streptophyta > Magnoliopsida > Myrtales > Combretaceae > Lumnitzera > Lumnitzera racemosa. Next base: position 81,794,573 of record JAMXBC010000006.1, read on the forward strand.
CCTCTTAGCTCTCTTAACTAATGTATGACCTTTATCTCTAGTCTTTAAGGTATTTTAGTGCTCCTTTTATATTGCTTGTTTGTTTATCTCACTTTCTATTTGTTCATAACTCAATCATATCACTATTAAATCCTACCGTAACAAACCGACATCCATATATTCCTCCCATTCTTCCAATGTTGATCTCCTTACAATTATATTTGTATAATGTAACTCAATCATAGCACCGCTTTTTTCACAACATCATCTCTTATATTATCCATTAACTTCAATTGATTCAAAAACATCAAGTAACATTAAGGAGGGTTGTCTTCTAATCCTTACAAAGCCTTAAACAACATTATAGTTATTAAGTAAAAAGCACATACTTCCATGGTTTGCTCCAACTTTTACTCACTTACTCTCATCTATTGTTTAACTTTAAGACTTCTCTTGTCTTCTTACTTTTCAATTATTATTGTACTTCACTCTTCAATCACTCATGTCTTCCACTTATCTTTAACTCATTAATATAATGTAAGAGGAAGTCTTATTTTTTCTGTTATTATCATTATTTTTACACATACACACTTTTGATCAGTTAAGCTATATTAATCTAATTATTGCTTTTGTAGATTATAATGTAGCCAGTTCATTTACTATCATTACTTTTACATCTTAAGATTGATCACGCATTTTGAATCAATAAATGATTTGGTAGGTTTATTAGATTTTATCATACTTCGTTATTCCTTGTTACTTCTTTATGTTATCACTTCACTATTATTATTGTTGTTGTTGTTAATCATCATTACTATCATGGTAGCTTAAGTTATAATTATTTATTATTTCCTCTTCTTAGGGCTCGTTATACACTATAATCTACTTGTTATTTACCAATGAAATTTCTTGTTATATTTACACTAGGTATTAATTTTTAGTCACCATCACATATTTTTTCTTACTGTAGTTCTTAAATTCTCGTAATGTTAAGGAGTTCCCCTGTTATACATTTTAATACTCATATACATAGACATGGGTTAACGAGTAACAGATATGACCTACTTGACCAAGATGAGATTGATATCTAAACCTAACCCATAGGATTGAACTCAATATGACACACTAATATAGTTGATAAAATTGATAGACTAAACATGAATCTGACTCACCATGAAAGAAAGACAACTCATTAACCCCATCTAATGTATATATGTGCCAAAATATATAGGAACACCAAATCATTTTTTAATCTTTTACTTAATTTGTTACTATTATTATTAGTCTCAAGTTTATATACTTGTTGATTTTTACATTATTTCTAACTATAGGTAATTTAGTGGAGTAATTTTCTATTATGCCTTAATGTAAATTTTAGTATATATCATTCTTAAGTTTCAGTTGTGTCATGCATTTTGGTCAAGTTAAAAGGTATCTTAGTTGGCCTAAGGCATTTTAATGTATTATTTGAGTCTATGGGATCTTTTGGATTCACTAATTAAATATGCCTTTTTTTTTTTTAATACTAGCTATGGATTTTTAGTTCTTTATAAGAGTTGATTTTTTTGTCACTTTCCTTTTATTCATAGATTTACACTAATAGATATGACTTCAAATAATATCGTTGAGTCTTATTTATGGACCACTTATAATATATTTGGATACCATATCATTAAGTTATTCCTTTATTCTTGTTATAAGTCTTTTATACTTGATTTCTTATTAAGTATTTGCGTTTTTTTATTGAGTATATTAGAAGGACTAGCTATACTAGTTCTCACTTCATCATCATCACATCCATCTAACTCCTTCCCATCACATATCTAGGTAAGCTATAGAAGGATACGAAAAGATTGAGAGGAGAACAATAAAGAGGGCAACTACTTACAGTAAATATGAATGTATTTAGAAATTAAATAGAAAATAGGCATATGACACGAGAAATCAATAAAACACAAGATTAAAAGAGGAAAACATAAATACTAATTAGCAGCAAATAGTAATATAGTGATAAAGAAAGTTAATTAGGTAATTAAGGACAACTCGCTCCAACAACCTCTAATAAGCACTATTCTTACGGATCCAAACTTATCACTTCAACTACTTATACTCTTCATATCTCATCGTCTTAAAGATTCAATACTTAGTAATCTAAGGATCTTTTAACCTCTACTTTTATATCACTTTAATTGTAACGACCTAATCTATGAACGCTACAACCTGATAAGTGTCCCTATTATCCATGGACACATCTGATGTAATCATTTACTAAAATCTCTAAAATTATCTATCGAAATATTTAAGTAATTCTAATAAAATTTGATTCTTCCAATAAATCCAAAAGAACTTCTAAATAAATTTGATAAAACTTTAAACAAGAATTTACTAATTGTAAAATAATTTTAACTATCCTAACTCAATTTTTCTTTTCCCACAATTGAAACTCTAGTCGCCACTCCCCGCTTAGGTATTCTTAATGATCAAACCTAAGCTATTTTGACTCTATAACTTCCACTTGAGTACTTGTAGCTAAAAATTAAAACGAGGTGAGGTAAAGCTCTATGTAGAATACGGAAACTACATGTATGAAACACACTATCACAATTCATATGCATACATTTTAATAACCAATGTAGTAAGTATTAGTTATTATATTTGATTATTAACTAATAACTATCATAGTCTTAGTATCCTAAGATATGGGGTATCTTATGACCCCTAAATAAGTAATATATATAAGTATTGATGTGAGTTTTTCTCATCATCTAAGTAGTTCTTCTAAGAATATAACTAGGTTGTCTTAATACAGAAGCCCTATCAATCGAGTCACGTACGATCACCAAGTGCCTCGCAACCTTCTTGGACCTTACTAAGCGAAGGCCAAAGTGAAACAAGCACAAGCAAAATGCAATTAATAATTCTAAGTTTGAGTTAATTCAATTTTAAAGGACCACTCTAAACAAGCACAATAAGCAACCTGAACTCTAAGAACAACTAGTCGTATTACTTTCACCAAAAGTCTATTTAAGATCGACACTTGATGTACAAAGTAAAAGTAATAACATTTAAAAAATATTTTCTAAGCTTGCTTATCGTATCAAGGTTCTCTTATCCTTTCACTTGATTCCTAAGTTCAAATTCATCATTATCTAAGTTTTTAGAATGAACTTAAACTCCTAAGAGGGACAAAGAAAAGATACATGTTTATACTCAGGAATCACAGTTGTGAGCCTTGGCCTTGATTCTCCTTCTTACAACATGGCTAATACATAAAATTGCTGACAATTGTGAACCTATCATGGCCACTTTTCCTTCACCTTCTTCACACCTAAAGCTCACTACAATGTACCAAAGAAGATCACAGTCAAGGTTACACTCGTGATGCTTGGCTATGATTCCCTCAAAATGAATTCTCTCACTCCAAAACACTACTTTAACTCTTCCAACAACATCGCTAACTCTGACAATCCTCCATTACCTCTTCACATCACCTTACAATCAATTAAGATCCTCACCCTCAACAACTCAACTCAAAATCAACCAGTACTTCATTTGATACACCATTTCCAAATTGTTTTTATATTCTGTACTCTTTTTCACATTAAACATCTCCATCTTCAAAAGACTCACCAATACATAACCAACAAAAAGGAAAACAAGGTTTTGGGAACACTTACATGTTTATTTGATTGACTAAACTCAAGGTTTGAATTTTCATTTCTAAAAAGCTACATAATGGAAATTTACATAGGGTTTAACTCACTCCTAAAAAGAATTACGAATTTTCAAAATAAAAGACTGAGAACTCACCAAAACTTCTTGTTTCTTCATGTTTCCTTCACTCTCTTGTGGTTTCTAGCATCCTTAAGTTAGAATTTGAATTTCAATTAAGAGGTTTTGTCGCGATTTGGGATGCTGCTATGGTTAGGTAAACAAAGAGAGGAAAAGAGATTAGGGATAAGGTGTTTGCTTTTAATCTCTTGTGTTGAGAGAGAGAGAAGGGCATAAGGTATTGGGCCAGGGGGGTAGGGGTGTAGCAGTATTCTAACTTTTGATGGAATAAAATTCCTCTACAAACATTAGTTAATAATAAGCCATTACAAGCTATGAAATCCTTTAATTTTTTTTTTTATTTTTCCCTTTTTAAATTTTAAATTTTTGGGTTTTACATTCATACTCATAATCTGACCAATTTAATAAATGTGTTTCATGTTTGTATTGGACACATTTATTGAAAATGAGCACTCGTTTAGTTATATTATATATTAAAATAATTGGAACAAATGTCTTCATAAAGTTAAAGTCTAAAAGGATAACTACTTACCAAGGCTATTGTAACTTAAAAGTGTTAATACCAGTCTCTTAATGGGATGTACTAGGTTAGAATTCCCCTTATCCAAGCAGTGTTGTATAATGTAGTTGGGCAAAAAAAGAAATAATTACTTAAGCTTCTTAACATGACAAAATATAATGCAACAAACAAAACTATTATGGCAAATTAGTCTAATTATACATAACAATATAATTCCTTCATTTGCAACATCACATTAATTTGTTAAGTTCAGTCATAGCCTAATCTAAAATTAGTGCCAATGTTTGAATTAGCTAAGTTATTTGTTAGCTCTTTTGAGAGATATTGTTGAAGAGTCTACAATGGAAAAAGTTGTAAGTAACCAAAATGAGAATAGTTGATCATCTTCTTTTAGTATTCCTACATCATGACTGGTCAAAGGGTATACTAAAAGGTCATCAAGATCCTAAATGCACAAAATTTTTTAATAGCAAATGTAAGTGTATTTCTCAACATATGTTTGAATAGCTCAAAGACTAAAATTTTTTGAATGTGTAATGAATAAAATTTTGTAATATAAGCATGTTATAAGAAATATGCTTAATATTATGGAAAAGATAAAATTGCCTTCTAATACATATATCAGAGTTATAACACATAACAAAATAAAATTTTTATGCTATATTATATCGAAGTGGACATCGTAAATAAAACTCATGGTATATTAAATTCTATCATTGTGTAAGCTTTGACCATGAGATTGCACCAACAAAATGAACTCCCAATAATAAACAAAATTATTGAAACACTTAAATTTTCACTTTGAAACATCATTGCTGGAAGTATAAAATTAAAACATGGATATAAAGTAAGTGATGTGGATTATGATCTAGAGAAGAGTTAGAGACGGAGATAAACTAGAGAAGGTGTCGACTGAGCAAGGATAGGGTCAACAGGCTTAGGCAGTTGATTGGGCCCTAAAGGTGATTGATCGGTGGTCAACTAAAGGAGCTTAGTTTAAGTAATTTCCATGTTGGATCGAATCTTCTTTACCTGAGTGGGTACAATGTGGGCTGGGATTTAGAGAAGACTAGCTAGAGATGGAGATTGATCGGACGAGCGGTTAATTGGGCAAGGACTAAGGGGGCACCAATTTATGCAATTTCCATTTAGTTCCGTATTTTTATTACTTTCTCTAATTAGTCTGCATGTTTTTATTTTCCTACCTAATATTTTTCTTTTGTCATTTAATGTAACTTCCTCTTTATCTATTTGTCTTTACAGCAAGTAGATTTAGTTATACTTGCCTATGTAAAGCCTTCTATGTAGTAGAACTAGAATAAGACTTTGACATTTTCTCAAATATTGAATTACTGAGTTCTCTCCTAATCATTTACTCTTAATCTTTATATATATTGTAGGCAATACCTTGCTATTGCGACCTTGCATCATATCATATCCTCTTAAAAAACGTTATTGAAATTCCATGAGTTATATCAACTTCCTTAATGACTTGATTATTTTATATAGTTGGGAGTCATATCAATATGAGGATTTAACCAAATCTAGTTTACTTTGTCCATGCCCTTTTTATCTTGTTTGTTCATTCGAGCACAAAAACACAAATAAATATACTACAATTTATCAAATTCTAATACGAGATCTGTCTTTTAATATTGGATTAACTTGATCCATTGGATTTGATTAGTAAGAGACCAAATTACCAATTACGTAAGATAGGTTAAAAATCATTTAAGAACTTGGAAAAAAGTTGACAACCTGTGTCTTAAATTGTTCAATGGATTCGTAAATGGGTATGTATGCAAGGTCTTTACTCAAACAAGTTCATAAATAGGTTTAAATAAATTTAACTTATTTATTAATTGTATTGAGTTTCTTAGATAATAATCTATTTATAATGGTGTTGCATCGTATCCTGAACGAATTGATTTGTTGTATACCAAAAGTTCATAAATAAGTTTAAATAGATTTAACTTATTTATTAATTGTATTGAGTTTCTTAGATAATAATCTATTTATAATGGCATTACTTCGTATCCTATCTTGAACGAATTGATTTGTTGTATAACAAACTATCAGCGTTATGTAATAAAATTTTTTAAGCTCATAAAAAATACAATAGGTTCCATGTTAAGAAAATATGCCGAGCTAATGCGAAGTCATGCTTTTTATTTTAATACTATCAAGAAAACTCGTGAAACAGCCGATTTTTAGACTCTTCTTATATACTAATAACGTTTTGGTGGCACGATATTTTTTCGAAGAGTATAAGATTTAATATTTTAGAACATGAGTTACGACTTACTTTTTAGTGTACCTGGGAAGTGATTTTGCTAGTTATAATACATTATAACATTATGATAAATCTTACAGCACAGAAATTAAAGTAGAGAATTTTTTTATCAAAATCATGCGTTAAGTCCATGCATATACACTAATTCTTCGTCTCAAACTAATGCGTACTTACTTAATAAGCAAAATACCATTGGGCGAAAATTTTTTCATCCAATCATGTCAACTTCAGTTTTTTTAGGTACATCCTAGGAAAGAAGCTCCAGTTGGCTGGGTTTTGTCAATCACATGCACCTGAGTTAACTTTAGTTAATCATTGCAATATGATATGAAGGAGTTGGTTCAACTTATTCTTGAGATCATACCGCAATTTTAGGATGGGTGGATCAATTGCGGATGTTGTTGTCATAGATGGATAGCTTACCGCAAACCATACTCCAACAAATCCACTTTTTTTTTTTCTCCTTTTTGGAACTGCTAAGAAATTAAAGGAGTTGAGGGTTAAAAATAAGGAACAACTAAATAAGAAAAGAGGCAAGTTGGCCGTTTTTGCGAGAGAACTTAAAGCATCCCCTACTAAGTTTGCTAAAAGAAAATATTTTATGCAAAATTTTAGAAATTTTCTTTTTCCTATTTATGAGTTTTTCTTCTATTTGTGTATAGACTATGAAAAACACACCCGGAATGGCATGTACAGTAAACCTAAGTTATTTGAGGTCTGGAGAATTTTCATCTTCAGTTGCCGTCCAAAATGTTTACAATTTTGTTAAGTTCTCTGAGAAGTGTGATAGTGCTTTCTTTCACGTTCTAGTTATGTTGGTACCCTATACGGATTTGACATTATTCCTCCATTAATTAATTTGGCTTTTTCCTATATTTTTTCCCTATTCCTCCCACACCGTACCACGTCCTTTCTATTACATTTTTATAGTATCAAAATTATGATGTAAATTTTTAACAACTAGAACCTGTCAATGCTTTCATTATATCCTATTCATTGAAATTGCTTGAAGAAACACACTCCACATGTTCAGAAAAATAATATTATAGAACTTATCTTATATGACATCGGGGACAAAAGTGACGTTATAAAACATGTCTTATAAAACAACTAGAACTAATCGTATGGAGTCGGATTTGGGACATGGTGGCTGGAATCATCAAATGAAGCACAAGCTAAAGGAGAGCTGTATAGGATCTACCATCAGGAGTAGCTTAACATATGGTAGTCTATGCATAGAATGTTGTCACTAACCGTTCAGGCTGTTGGAATAAGACCAATTGAAATGATTGAAGAAACCCAAGCATAAGCCGACAACAAATTGACTGCATACTCCGTCTGACCATTAGCAAAACTCGATCAACACAGTTTTCCAACGATTGAAGAACCGTGTTTTATTACTCATACTTTATAATACATGTCATTGTTTACCAATGTATCCTTCGGACTTATTCGGGAGTTATTCAGGATTCAGAATTTCTTCATTTTGAATATTAGAACTCTCATATTATTCTCTTATAATGAAGAACGCACTAGAGTCTTTTATGATTATAGAGTATTCTTTTTAGTGATAGGTTATTAAAATCGACTTAGATTGTGGAGACTCTGTAATTGTAACTAATAATTAGTTCATCTATATTCCGACTTCTTTGTACCACTTTTGGTTAGTGGACTAAAATACCGTTGAAACTAATTGCAATTCATAAGAAATAGAACACAGAATTAATAGTAATAATAATTTTTTGCGACTCGTATAATAACATAAGCGATAGTTTATTAAAAAAATTAATATTATCAATAGACACTTGCCTCATATTTATGGAATGACTATTTAAAGGTGGTGATATGCTTAGAGATGACATTAAGGTGAGTGTAGATATTTCATTTTTGTCCCTATTTAATTTTAGAGTGCCCAAATAATAAAGGAAGAGTCGTAATCTTGAAAGGGTCAAAATATAGAAAATTTAAAAATTAGAGAAAAAAAAAAGGAAATTGGGAAAATCTAGAATAGAATAGAAAATCTAAAAGTAATAAAAAAATAAAAAATTAGATAATACAAAAAAATTGAAAATAAGAAAAATGATGAAAATGCAAAAAAGAATAATATAAAAATATAAAAGAAGAAATAGAAAAAAAAAAGTTGAATTTTAAAAAAATAAAGATCATTACATCTTATTTAAGGAGCCCTTTGATTTTTTAGAGTCAAAGGGCTCAATTGGAAGTTAAACAGATACATATAATTTGATAGAATTAATCTATTTAAGAATTTTTATTAAACATCAATCTTTTCAAATAAGGGCTTTGCTTGTACATTTTTTAAATTTTAAACATAGAAAACTAAGCTGTTTATGACTTCAGATGGTGTCTCAATCGGATTTAAATTGATCATTTTATGAGCAATTAAAGTTTTAAGTAAAGTATTGGATGAAATCGAATTCATAATTCTACCAAATTGGACTACTTTTGAAAACTAGTTTCTACATATGCCATTTAGATTTAAAAATTTATTATGGGGAAAACATAATTTTTTAGGCCTTAAAATACTTAGACCAATTTTAGTGACCAAAGTTGATGCTATCCAAGACAATTAACAAAATCACAGCTGTGTGAAGGAGTAAAGCACAGGTGATGAGGCCAAAAACCCCCATCACATACGTGTATAATTTAACCTCCCATACATAAAGACACATGTTAGCCACTCACTAGGCTTTGTGTGCCATGTAGTTGACACATGTCGATACCTAATTGGTAACGTCATATATGTGGTGAACACGTTTAGCACATGGGCCATCCACATGTCCTCTATGTGTTGCACATGTAACGTACATGTGGTACTTATATGATGTACCCTTCACATGTTAGACTTCTATTAGTCTATATGGCACTTATTTTGCCATGTACAATGATGTGGCACTTGAGATTTCACCTAATTAATGACAAAGTCTCCAAAAATACATGGTATATTTTGAATCTAGACTAAATTCTTATCTAGAAATACGCCTTTCTAGGATGAAATCAAGCTCTAGTAGAAAAAAAATTTTAAAATACAGTTTTAAAAATTTACAAATCCAAGCTTTTTTAGAAGGAAATGAAGCTTCTAAGTGTTAAAGAGAGTAAATACATCAGCTTAACAGCTTAGATTACTGATCGAATTGCGATTTTCCAAAAGAATTAAGGAGTATTCTAATAATCTTTTTTCCTTACTCTCCAAGGCCAATGTGACCATTAATAGATTTTCTTCTTTGTTTTAAGCTTTATTCCTACAAATTGGACTCTGTGCTTTCATACCTAACATCAAGCAACATTCAAAAATCACTTCACAAGCTTTCCTACTTACTTTCTCTCTCTACACAACCACCCTTTCACCTTCTAAGATTCCTTTCTACTCATTCAATTTTAAGCTATGAAACTAGTCCTAATAAGTTCTTAAGCATCTAAGGGCACATACAATATTGCCCTTCAAATTCACATTTAAGTGTCTTAATATTAAAACTCCAAATTTTCTATCCATCATGAACCACTACGATCAATTGCTCTTAAGAACAAACAACCATAATAGATGTATTCCTCATGGCCAAAATGTTAGGGCCAACACGTTAGTTCCAACCAACGACTAGTCTAAGTAGTTTCTCTACCTTCAAAACTCCATCGCCATTCTTCCATTACCTACATGTGTAATGTACATGATTAAGTTAAGTAACCTACTCCAACTAATCACACCTGTTCCATACCCATGTATAACTTGTGACCATATCCAACTCCAATAGTTTAGGTATCTTTTTCCTTATTTTATTATTCAATTTTATATTATTATAAATAATTAATAAGATGAGGGCACTATATAACACTTAGAGACTATGAGGTGGCTACTACTTAAGGATGAGGAAGGACCAAAATAATTTAAAAATAAAGAATCTTTTTTAAAAATTTGTAGTTTTAAATAAAATAGAGATTTAAAAAATGAAAAATATTATAAAATTTTTTTTAAGGTTTTCTTACTTTGAAAAATCAATAAATTATTTTAGGATTTTTCCAAAAAAATGGCGAAAAATTTTTTTTCCTCTCATTTAGATGAAAAATTTCAAGATTAAGATTAAAAAAAACACAAAAAAAAAGTCCTTAAAAAAGAAAGATTTTCTCATTTATTATTACGATTTTTGCAATAAAATATAAGGTTTTCTCACCTTAAAAGAAATGATTTTTCGATAAAAAAATCAATGAACATTTTTCAAAAATTAGGAAAATAGAGTTTTTTGAAAAATAAATAAAAAAGTCAGGGCTTTTTCCTTAGGGTTTTTCTTTAAATGAAAATAACTTGTTTATAACGTAAACATGACTTGTTTTCAAAATTAAAGAAATAAAATCATTGAAGTTTTACAAGAAGAAGAAGAAGAAATAATTATAAAATTCTGATCTCTACTAAAGGATATATAGGCATCTACATAACGAGTTAAAATTTGAAAAAATCAATTTTCCCTTTTCCTTTTTTATTGAAGAAAAAAAGCTAAAAGATTTTTAAAAAAAGGGGGAGGGAAAGAAAAATAAATTTGAGTTCCTTTTCGGTTTTATGGTATCTTAAAAATAAAGGTTTTGTTTTATATTTTCATTTAGTAACCTTAAGGTTTTAATAGGTTAATCCTTAATCTCAAATCCTCTATTTTCATTCAAAACTTTTTGAAAAGGTTTTCAAACACATAGACTAGTAATTAAATTAGGACCAATGTGTCTAATTAATTCTAATTTACTCAATTTTTCCTTATTGTACTAGGTGGCAACTCTAATTTTTGAAAAACAAAAAGGAAACTAATTTTTCATAATTTTAGTTAAGGGCTTAAGTTGAATAAGTATAAGGTTTAATTTAAACCAAGTTAAGAAAATGAAAATTGAATTTTAAGCTCAATGGTGATGCTAGGGGATAAGATATGCAAGGCATACAGAAACTTGAGCAAAGGGCTAGCAACCAGCAAAAGACACCTAATGAGCTCAATGAGTATAAGTTTAAGCAATGGTGCCAAAAGAAGAAATAATTTGAATTTCAATGTTTTAAGTGCATGGGTCTTCGGAGCATTGGTAATGCTTAAACTAGCATGTTGTGGTGCCAAAGGAGACTTTGCTTAAGATTGAGGCAATGTAATAAAGAGGATGATGGCATATATGAGGATACCTAGAAGGTAATTGCAACTTATGTCAAAAACCTTAAAGACATAAAAGCCAAATAAGGACATTTAAAAGCTTTAGTAGAGGGAGGAGCTAAGAGATGGTCAATGGGAAAGACTATTTCACATAGGGACCTAATAATTAAGAAGACTTGTGGCTTTATTATAGATAGTGGGAGTTGAACTAATGTCATTTTCAACTAAGTTTTTTTGATAAATTGAAACTCTGGATTGCCATGCACTCGAAGCTTTACAGAATATTTTGGTTTGGTGAGTAGGGAGTGACTCATGTATACAAGCAAGTCAAGGTCGTATGCACTACTAAGAAGTATAAGGATAAGGTGTTATAAGTGTAGCTTAAGTGATTTTTTTCTCTAACATGGTAATTTGATAGGTGCACCGTATATGACAAATATAGGAACATTTATACCCCCTAAAAATATTGCTATAAGTATAGTTTGTTATCAATGACTGTTGAGGAGGACAAAGATGATTAGCTAGCTTTAGTTAAGAAGAGAAAATGGAAACATGGTTTTATTCAATACTCACTCCTTTCTTATTTTTGGAAGAAGTTTCCATTAAATCAAGGTCAAACCTTTAACCACCCTAAGATTACAATGTTATCTAGTATGTAAACAATAGAAGAGAGAGCCAAGGAAGGAGTTAAATCATAGACTTAATGGCTAAAATATCAAATTAAATAAGAAACTAATGGCTTGTTTACTTCATAAAATATAATAGATATGGAATAGAAATATTATGGCTTAAGAATGGTTATTACCAGAAGTAAACAAGAAAGTTTATATTCCAGTGCTTGCTTATATAATTGTTTATTGTAAGGAATACTATAACCTCATCGAGTCTAGTTTTAAGTTGAGAATATGTCAAAAAATATTAATGTGCCTCTTTTAGTCTTTTTGAAAGATAACTGAAAGTCATTTAGTTGTTCATATTAATTAAGGTAATGATTGTCCAAAGGCCTTTTTTATCAATTAGTTGGTAATTATTAACTTTATTGTGAGTAATTTTTTTTTTATAATTGATAGTGATATCGATCCAACATACTTAAACTTTTTATTCCTTGTAGAAAGGGAATAAAAAAAAATCATCTTATAAGGGGGAACAACTATTCAATATAAAGAGATAGAAGAGTAAATTTCTAACCAATTTATACATAAATAAGATAAGTGGAAGTATTTTAGGAATTATTATTTTATTTACTCTTTACTACTACACTAAGTAAATGGATTGTAAGGAAAAACTATATAGGAGCTATCATTTGGATAGCAAGAGTAGCCATCCAAATGGTAATGCACCAAACTCTATGCATATGACATTATCACCAAACATGCGAATGGTAGGACTAAGCTTAGATGAGTGGTTAAAGAACCTAAGAACAGTCTAGATGCCATAGAACTCCCATGTAGATGATGCACTTGATTAACCTGGCCACTTGACGATCACATATACCATTTGAATGGTAATAGTTAATAAAATTACCATTTGATCAACACAAGTTTCTAATGATTGAAGAGTCTTACTTTATTACTTATTCTTTATAAAATTTTTATTAATTTACAAATATTCCCTTGGGACTTATTAGGAGGTTACTTAAGGTTTAGACTTCTATATTACTTTCATATGTTAAAGAATTCATTAGAGTATTTTATTATTATTGAGTACTCTTTAATCTTAGTTTGTTATTAATCTCATTAGGTTGTTGTGAGTCCATTATTGGAAAGTTTTTTCCTTTTTTTTTTGGGCTTTGAAATACTTTAATAGTTTGAATTTTGTGTTCATGTGAGTCATCTAACATTAAGTAAGATTCATAGTTGACTTGTATATATATCTAGAACAATATACCTATGTAATGCCTAGCAAAATCAAAGAGAAAATGGATTAAAAGTAAGGGCATTTAGGTAATTTCAAGTGTTATAAAACCTTACCCTTATCTTATTTTCAACTACCCATTTACTTAGCATTCCTCTCTTAAGCCATAAGCCTTACCAAAACTCTTACAATTCACTTTTTTTCCATTATTTTCATCATCTCCCTTCCTTCTAATTAGGATAAGCTCTTAGACCTTTAAATACTCAAGAAAAACCAATTTTCAAGCTCCTCCAAGGATAAGGTAACCTTTTGGTCTCTCTTTATGAGCTTTTCTTAGTGAAAACCCTCCATTTTCATGGAGTTTATTGGACATTCTTTAGTAATCTAAACTTAAATATGTATATTACAGCTTTTTCTCTATAATTTGGTTTATGTTTGATATTCAAAACTCAAATTCATTCATTACAAGTAACTTTACTTCTCACCTTTCCTATTTACTTCCAAGTTTGAGAAGTTAGTATATTTGTTATTGAAATGGAGTTGTAGAGAAATGGTTAAGCATTATTTGTTATAGGTTTTGGTTTTATTTTAATGTTTAAGCTAATACTAGGGTTTAATTGTGGTATTTTTAAGTTGGTGGAGGTTCAAGATGATTGGAGGATGTTTTCAAATTGTTATTGTAAAAAAGAATGAGCTACAATTGTAATAGGTGTGAACTAACCTACTGGTTCTCCCTTGAATTGGCGTAATGGTTCTCTTAAGTGGTAGTTGAAGCTTTTTAGAGCAACTAGCCTACCAGTTCATGTAAAAGCTAACCCAACGGTTCATATAGGAACTGGCTTGCCAACTTTGAGCTCTAAAAGAGCTTGTTTTCTTAAAGAATTGGCCAGACAACTCCTTTTAAGGACCAGGTAACTGGTTCTCCTTAATTATCATCCAAATCTCTTCGTTTTTCCATAATTCAATTTCTTAAACTTATGTTTCAAATTTTAAAGGTTTCCTAAGGTTTTAAACACTTTTTTACAAATTTAAAAACTGAAGTTTTATTTGAATCAACTTAAAGTTTAACTTAGTCACATCTTAAACACTTGAAGATTTTAAATGATGAGAAAAATAAAATGTTTTGAGTACTAAGTGCTATAAAATTTAAAGTTCCTTAGACATCTTGGACTCTAACATTAAAGTAATCTAATTTATCAAAGTTTACTAATTTTCTTGATTTAGGTTAAGACATGTAGATGGAGCTATTAAAGTAGTGATCATGAGAACAAGAAGTAAAGTTGATTAAAAAGGATAAGGGGGATGAGTAAGAGGGCTAGGAATCTTATACTATATTCTTGGTTAGGTATGAAAGTGTCTATGAATAGTCTATTAATATCATTACCAGGTTCTTGTACTCAAATTATCATTTGGTCACATTTTGGACCCTCAGATAATTATGGTTTAGACATGGAGTTGGACTAGGGCTTTGAGATTTGTTTTTTATTTGGCTTTTTAGGCACGTAGTGCATGCTTGCTAATTATTTATGATAAGGTAGTTTGAAACAAACTCGACTAAGATATATCTAACTTAGAAACCTTGTTTTGCTAATTGTCCTTTCTCAACTTGTCTTTTAGTAGAGAAGGTAACTATTGATTACTTATGAGGAGTCTCTTATGGACTCACACGTAGGACAATGTTGCTAGATCTACTATTTCAAGGTTCTCGGTTCCTGAGTTTTTATCATATGACCTTTACTATAGTGTGTGGTAATATGTTAAAAAACTTAGATTATATTATATTATATTGACCTATCTATATAAGATATCATGATATGATGATGTTTTGCAAACCCTTTTGTTGTATGTGGGCTTAAATTCAAGATAATTAACTTATTGTTTATTGTTTCTTATAGTAAACACATGTAAATAATTTATGTGGCATTTGTGTACGCTTGTGCACTATGTACTAGGCTTTAGCGTATGCTTTATTTTTTCAAATGTAGGTTGATTTGATAAGTTATTGTCTACGACAAGTACAAGAATTGATATAATTGGGTTCGAAAAGAGAGACATTTAGTTCATTATATTGAGGAGGTTGCTAATCTATGGTTGGAATGACTCTACTATGAGTTATTTAAATTGTTGTAATTGGAAAATTATTCTTAATATGGGTAATTTTGGAGATTATAGTTAGTTTTATAAGATTAACATGTTATTAGAAAACAAGGGACATATGGTAAGCTGTAGCACCCTTAAGTCTCAGTGTGTTATAGCTTAACTGGTACCAGTACTTAAGTTTAATTATCACTGAGAAGATTAGCTTAGCAGATGCTTAAAGAACTAAGTCGGGGAACCTAAAAGCACTAGGTTGAAAGATCATGGAATAACTGAAGGGATGAATCATAGTAGGACTTAAGTTGAATGATATGTAAAGATTTAGGATGATTGATCATGGATATGCTTAGGCTGGTTGATCTTATAGAAATATATGCAATTGATTAATAAGATGGTGAGCAGATTGAGAGAAGGGGTAAGATATGGGGCTAGAATAAGAGTGGGTTAGTGGTCACCTTTGTTCTTATCTGCATAAATCTAACTTTCACCTTCAATCGATGATTCCAATCTATTTTACCTATTGGTTTTATCTATTCCCTGTTTACTTACCATTTAGTTGCTTATATCTCTTTGTTATTTTTTCCTTTCAATCCTTTCTTATTTTGCTGTAGTTGCTTAAGTTTTTACTTGTGAAGTTGGTGAAAAGGTAGGATAAAGGATTACAATAGGGTTAGTTGAGGTTGGCCCCTACAAAATGCTTGAATTAAATTAACCAAATTGAGTTTAGGCATAAAACAAAATGCTTAGAGAAAAACCTTAATGAAATAGACTAATCTTTACTAAAGAAAGGGAAAAACTTGAGAAATAAATCCTAACTGTATCTTCATGCTTACCTAACTTGTAAACAATTAGACATAATTATTCGAGTAATAAACTTGATACTTGTACATGAGTAAGACATGATACTACTTACTAAACCTTGCTTAGACAGCAACAATACATAATTAGATAGGAAGTTGAAATAAAAGGCTAATTTATGAAACGAGATTAAAGGTTGTGAGAAAACTCAACATATGTATGCCTACAATAGGGATGAGTGAGTGAGTCCCTCTTTTTATGTCAAGTTATACCATGTTGGTTTGGTTTAAGTTAGTAAAGATCGTGCCTTGTTTGTTAGTGTAAGTCGAGTCAAGTTATTGGTAAAGTTAGTCATGTTTAATGGATTGATATCTATCAGCCCCGTTATATGTATACTTATGTTAAGTTGCAAAAAAAATAAATGATAAAGCCAACATTGAGAAAAATGAGGTCACATAAAACTAACAAATCAGTTGAACTTCATTAATTAAGTTAAGAAACACACCAATTGCTAACAACGACAATAATCAACTCTAAGCCACTTAATTTGATCTAGGGACTAGTGAAGGAAGAAGTAGTAAACAATCCAGGAGTAGAGTACACAATCAGAAGATAAGTATGGAACTTAAGAACCTTTAAAACTTGGTGTGATTGAAGATTGAAGAGTAAAGGATGAAGTAAGCTCTGATAAGGACTAACTAAGAACTTGTTATATGTTTTGATAAGACATTAGACTGGATTCTTTGAGACAGATGTTGGGAATTCTTTAGCGATGAGTGGTTTTAGTTAAGTTAAAACTCGTAGATATTTCATGTCCTATTTTGCTTCAATGCGAGGTGTTGACCTAGAGCTAAGACTTAGAGTTTTGATCTGATATAAGAATTATTTCCTTTTAGGTGATAAAATTCTTTTGATGGTTAATATGGACATTTTAGAATTTGTTAATAACCTAAGGTTATAGGCTTACCTAAGTGATCATGAGGATTAGTGATTGATGCCTTTTGTTATTGGGAAATGTTTTTTATCCTTCAATAGATAAAGATCGCATTGGAGACATTATATATTAATTGATTTATTGCTACATGTTATGACTTTATCGCATGGTGAAAAGTTAGAATTAATGTGTCAAAGAAAAGTATACTTATGTTTTAGGTTACTAAAAATCTTTGATGAGAGTAAAAGGTTGGCATAGAAGTAAATATGAGATAGAATGAAAAATATAGTATGGGAAAGTGAGTATTGATTTATGTTGAGCTTAGCATATGCAAGTGCACTTAGTTAAGTTATTATATAGATTCGGAATTGAGTTCGAGTATAAATTTACGAGGAACTATATATAAGAATAGTATCTAATTAATTAGCAATTGTATCCCAAAGTATTCTAATTACCTGACTTTTACAATAATAGATATAATTAAGTAATCAAAAATAGTGTAGTAAAAATTGCAATAACAAAATAATTAAAATGACAATAAATATAGACATAAGTAGAAAATAAATAGAAGCAAGAATAATTAAAATAAACAAGAAAAACATGTTCCTTAGTAAATCTTTATTATTATTTACAACCTAGTTCTAAGTGACTTATTTAATCTCAATTACGATATTAGATCGTAGGGATTCTTATTTTGAACTAACCAAACTCACATATCTTAGTCAACTCTTAATCTTGAGACCACCTATCCAAATCACTTCCGAATAAAGATTAGCAAAATCACATGAAACCCCTGAATTCTTCTATTAGATTACCCTAATATAGAAAAACTGAACTATTGAACATTTTAGTCAACCTATTTTGTTTAATTGTATTAGTAATTCATATTACATACTCTCATGAACTTTATAATAGATTCTAGCAATAATTTAATCATTGATATATTGAATTAAAGATGAAATCAAAATAATACAATTACATCACAATATGAAAATATCATAATTGAACTTCAATATCAATAATAAAAGTCACAACAAAACACAGGGTTCAATAATGATTTATTGAGAAATTCTAGAATAATGACATAATAACAAAAGAAAAGAATAGAGGAATCCTTGTGATTTTTACCTTACTGACTCTACTTAAAGGGGCTCTTAGGCCTAAGCATTTATTTATATGGATTATACCTAGATTTACAAAGAAAACATAATAAAATTAGAGGATTTATAGATCATAGGATGTCATGCCCAAAGTAAACGACCGTAGTGATGGGGCATGATGTTATACTTGGTCTGAATTCTTCAAAATTTGATGGAAATTGATGACAAATGGTACATGGCCATAGATCATGACCATGGTCTTCAATTACATTATCTCTTGGACTTCATTTCTTTCTTGAAATCCTTTCGATCTAAATAATTGATTAATGCTTTTGTCCAAATGCTCCAAAACTTGATAAAAATCTTCAAAAGTTCATCAAATGTGTCTAAACTCCCCAAAAATGAAAATTAAACAAATTAAGCTCTAAATCACTATAAAATTAGCTAAATTTCTATACAAAATTACTATAAAATATATATGCTAATTTCACATTATTAAGTACCTTACTTCGTTTGAAACAAGGGTAGAGATCTATGAATCAAAAGAAACCATGCAGCGAATAAAAAAAAAAATGAAACAAATATGGAGCTTAGGAAAGGAATAAGAAGAAAGTGATCATAGTAATTTTCAGAATTAGGTGACTTTTAAGGATGAAAGTCATTTTGAGAGAAGACTGTAAATAACTAATATTTTTTCAATCTTTTCAACCTTGGTTCCATATGAGCAAGTAAGAAAGATTGAGAAATTGAACTATCTACTTTGATTTTATCTCAATAGCTATGAGATGATCCAATATTTCAATTCTAGCAAATGATGATGCTATAGGACCAATTTGATTTATTCTTAATAAATTAGTACTCGTAATTTGTGAGGATAGTTCTTATTAATTAGGAAAAAAGTTCAATAATAATTAGTCATGGATAATTTATCTGTGAAAATGTACATATAACCAAATATGGACTATACCTAAAGTCGAGTCAAATTTTGATTGGTCAAGTTGAATACTGTTATCATACTTAAATTCTTTATAAGTACGTACAATTATAGCTTTAATCACTTTAGATCTTTCTAGAAAAATTGGCTTTTTATGATTACATTAATAATAATTCGATAAAAGGGGACTTATTTAAAGCATGGTAAGTAGACAACAAGGATGGAATAGATGTTAAGCCTAACAAAGTCAAAGAGAGAATGGATTAAAGTAAGGGCATTTGGGTCATTTCACACCCTTTAAAACCCTATGCTTATCATATTTTTAATTTTCCATTTACTTAGCACTCCTCTCTTAAGCCAAAAGCCCTACCAAGACCCTTTTAGCTTGTTTTCCCTTTATTTTTATCATCCCCCTTCCTTCTAGTTGAAACAAGCATTTGGAGTTTCAAATATTTAAGAAAAACCCATTTTCAAACTCTTCCAAGGGTAAGGTAACCTTTTAGTATATCTTTTTAAGCTTTTCTTAGTGAAAAACCCCCATTTTCATGGAGTTTCTTAGACATTCTTTGTAATCCAAACATCAATGTATATATTATGGTTTCTCCTTTTTGACTTGGTTTGTGTTTGAGATTCAAAACTCAAATTCACTCATTTTATGTAAGTTTACTTCTCTCTTTTCCTTTTTATTTCCAAGTTTGAGTGTATTTGTTGTCAAAATGGAGTTGTGGAGTTTTGGTTGAGCATTATTTGTTGTGGGTTTTGGTGTTATTTGAGTGTTAAAGCTAATAAATCACGGTAATTTTTTATTTTTTATGTTCAATGGAGGTTCAAGATGATTGGTTCTCTTGATGGTGACCAAGCTTTTTAGGGTAATCAACTTATTAGTTCATCTAGGAAAACTGAGTTGCTAGGTCTAAGCTCTAGAAGAGCTTTTTTCTTAAGGAATTGACTAGACGATTCCTCTTAAAGACAAGTCAACCGATTCTCCCCCGTTAGCTTCAAAATCTCTTCATTTTTCCCAAACTTGATTTTCTAAACCAGGGTTTTACATTCCAAAATTTCCTAAGCTTTTAAACTCCATTTTACTAGCTTAAAAACCAAAGATTTATTTGACTCTAATCAAAGTTTAACATAGTTTCATCGCAAACATTTGAGTATTTTACATGATGAGAAAATATAAATTTTTGAGTACTAAGTGTTAAGGAATTTGAAGTTCCTTAGACATTTTAGGCTCCAAGCTGTAAGGTAATCTAATTTATCAAAGTTTAATAATTTCTTATGGGATTGTTTAGAAGTTATTGATGAAAGTTGTAATCTTTTATAAGTGAGCATAAGTTATTTTTCACTTATGACTTGATGGCGCAAAAATTAATCATGTTGAGAAGTTGACTGGTGTTGGTTGTAGAGTTTAAGTTCTTAGTTTAGGTTGAGACAAGTAGATTGAGCTATTAAAGTAGTGATCTTTAGAAAGGGAAATCAAGTTGATTGAAGAAGGATAAAGAGGATAAGTAAGAGGGTATCGAATCTTATAATATACTCTTGGTTGGTCATGAAAAGTATCTAAGACTAGTCTATTAATCATGTTACTAGGTTCTTATACTCAAACTATCATTTGGTTAAAATTTGGACCTTAAGATTTGGTTTGGAATTGAAGTTGGACTATGGCTATAAGATTTGTTTTTTATTCAACTTTCTAGGTACATGGCGTAAGCTTATTATTTATGCGTGACAAGGTAGCGTGTAACAAACTCGACTAACTTATATTTGACTTAAAAGCCTTGTCTTGCTAATTATGCATTCCTAGCCCACCCTTCAATTAAGGGGACAACTACTAATCACTTATAGGGATTTTTATGTGGGATGACACAACTAGATCTAGTGTTTCATGGTTATCGGTTCCTAAGTGTTGGTCATATGACTTTTACTATAGTATATAGAGGTAATTGAAAAGACTTATATAATATTCTATTTACCCATATTTATAAGTGATCATAGTGTGGTAGAATTATGAGCACCCCTTCGTTATATGTGGGCCTAAGCTTAGATAATTAACCTATTGTTTATTATTTCTTGCAATAAACGTATGTGAATGATTGTGTGATATCTGTACATGCTTATGTATTTCGCACTAAGTTTTGACTTATTCTTTATTTTTACAACGCATGTTTATTTGATAAGTTGTTGCTTATGACGAGTAGGTGAATTGATATCACTGGATTAGAAACTGAGACGACTAATTCTATATTGTGTTAAGGAGGTTACTGATATGTGGATTTGGTGTTAAGTGAAGCTATTAATTGGTTTTGTTGTTGTAGAGTTAGAAACCCTACGATGTATAACTATGATTAGAATAACTCGCCTATGAGTCATTTACATTGTAGTTATTGGAGAGTTATTCTTAATATAGGTGATATTAGATATTATTGCTAGTTTTAGAGTCTTAACGTTTTATTAGAAAATGAGAGATATATGGCAGATTGTGACACCCTTAGATCTCGTGGCATCATAATCTAACTTTATTTATGTTTATATCTCCTTTATCCCTCATAATTTAAAAACCCAAAAATATAAAAATTTTCAACTTGTTTATCCTCTTTAGCGACATCTATTAGTGAGCATGGTTTAAGCTTCTCAATTTACTAACATCAGTAAATAACACAATTTGAATGCTCGTTGTCTAAAAATATTAAGAGGATAGAACGACGTGAAAATGTAACTATATTTTGAGAGATAGGAGATTATTTTAAAGTCATCTGAAAACTAAAGTTAACCCCATAGTTAATAAAAATAGCTTTAAACATTTGAGACATTTTTAAGATAATTTCTCAATCCCCCAAACGAGTTGCACTATCATTTATTCTATTTTTTCAATCTTACTTATTGATGCACGGTCCAAATGCTATATAATATTTGGAGCCAAACATTGTTTTAATCTTCTTGATCGGTATTTCAACTGCTGCAGTATTCCGGCGGAAAGTAGCCATGGTAGAGCGTGACAATTATCATTTATCATTTATGGAGATTATATGATGAACCTCCGTTTTCTAAATGCACTTGAATTGTCCTTTTCTCTTACCTTCTTAATTAATTGTAACTAGTTTTGTTCACTTTCTTTTCATATCAAAATTCATAATCAAAAGTATTTCAAATGTCACAATAAAAATTTATTTAATTTACATTTTCATATCATCACTACTTTTAGTTTATTTCTTTTAAAAAATAATTATCGTAATCTGATGTGCAATTGGCTTATAATGGAAGTTAATTCAGTAATCGAGGAGAAGATTGATTAGGTATGATATATATTACGATCGGATCAATAGCGTGAAATATATATATATATATTGATTACATTTAAACATGAAATTTGTTTTCATTACACAAACACGCGTTGAAGAACATCTGAAAATCAACACAGACCCACCCTCAAACACCAACAAGAAGCGAAAAAAGAAGCATTACAAAGACATTTTCTTGATCAAATTTATCTGCAGTACAGTGCATTCAAGTCATTGTCAAAGAGAAACCGAAGACACAAGGGTCAAGAAACCAACTGCTAAAATGCCAGGAACCGCCATGTTATACTTCATTTTATCAGCATTGCTGGTGGATGATGTGGTTGATAGCTCATCAGGGCTAGTGGTGGTAGGCTCCTTGTCCATCTTGGGCTTTTCTGGTGACGGTGCAACTGCCTTCTTGGGGGCAAAGATGCCCATGGGTTGTAGCACTTTGTCCACCTCGTACGCAGCTAGTTCTTTGTCTGAATATATTGTCCGGACAACCTTGGCGGTGTTAACGCCAGTGAAAATGCTCACCTCATCGCCGTTTGTTGTCACGTTCAATGGAAACTCACCGATGCCTGACCCGCCTGCATTGGTCCTTAGAGGATTGCTGACTGTCTGAAATTGAGTCATGGAGAGATATGTAGGGACTACATGGAATTGAACCAGCTCAACCTGCTAGGAAACACGTTATTAGAGCGAACATTTAGTTTACGAATATTGAAGATTAGCTTAATGAAAATAGAGTCCTATTGTACCATCTTAACTCTAAGGATTCTATACCTGTTTTTCGTTAGAGAGAGTATTGAGAGTTCCATCTTTGAGACGTGCAAAAGCACTATCCGGTGGAGCAAAAAATGTAACTGCACCACTCCTATCACCGAGCTGGGCATTAATGACATCGGCAACATGGGTGCTTTTTAAAAGCCTTAATAAAACTGTGAAGTCCCCGGCCTTCTGCAAAACTCTAAGAATGTCAGCATGGCGTCTCGGAGGGGGTGGAGGCGGAGGTGATGGTGGCAAAGCTGGGCTTGGTGGCAAGGAAGGCGGCAGGACTACTGGTACTGCAGGGGAATTCGCAGCTGGAGCTGCTGTTGGTTGAGCCAAGGTTGTGGTGACGACGCTTAGAAGGACTAGTGAAATGAATATCATATGTTGCTCCATTGTCATTATTCTTTTGTATTGTATGTTTTGGAGCACTAGATTGCTAGAAAATAAAAGAACTAAATATCTTCTTATAATGGATATGGTTTGATTTGTGAAGAAATGACATTAAGGATGAGTAATTTATAGTATTTCGAAATGCTTGAAGAGGCATTTAGAGATGTTGATTTATTTTATTATTTGAGTTGGTGAAAAAGAAATGAAGGTGCTAGGTTGCAATTTAATCACATCACATATTGGTGATGAGAACGAGATCTGTTGGTTTATTGATATGATCTTTTTAATCATTGCAACGAAATAAGTTCATGTTATTTAACTTCCTCCTTACGACGAAGCTGGATTCTAAGCTCCAAAACCGGGGGGAAAGAGAACAAATTTTCGTGCATT
Organism: Lumnitzera racemosa; assembly: GCA_024138005.1. NCBI lineage: Eukaryota > Viridiplantae > Streptophyta > Magnoliopsida > Myrtales > Combretaceae > Lumnitzera > Lumnitzera racemosa. The sequence continues at coordinate 81,818,838 of JAMXBC010000006.1, forward strand.
TTTGCGGGAAAGAACGTTAAAATAAAATTATCACAATATCGTGTTTGTGAGTTTCATAGAGTTTACGTTCTCCATTGTAATAAGAATTGAGGTCCTTGAAATTTCAACTATAATTTAGCTGATTAATAAATAAATAAGTTTCAACAAGAAGAGGAAACAAAAGTTAACCAAAATTTCTTTCTATCAATGTTAATAAGAACACACCCGCAGCTCTTTCGATTGAATACAAAATGGTGGAATGAAATAAATATGCCTTCCTCACAAAGCTATTACTCCATTTGATTACAAAATAGATATTCCGCAAATTTCAAGTGCTACCAAATAAGAAATTGCAGTTTATTCTCTGAATGAAATGAAAAGTCATATCATATACCTACTCACCTTTGATGGATATCTATTCTCTATCTATAAGATCATAAATCAAAGGCCATTCTAAAAATCGCATACAAATAGATATCGATTAAGGGTGAGTTCGCAAAAAATAGGTAGTGTATGAGTTTTCATCATAGATATTAATTTCTAAATTTTTAAAATTAAAACTTATCTTGTAAAACAGCCTAAAACTATTGTAAAATTCGTACCTTATAAAACTTATGGGATCTAAAGTATCCTATAACTTACAAATTTTTTCATTTTTCCACAAATTTCAACCTCGCACATTTTTTTCAATAGCAAATTTTGGTTGCATTGTTTTTGTTTTTCTTGTGCCAAAAGATTTCTTTGCACACTTGAGTGACATTTTTAAATGTATATCTGCAAATATCTTTGTTTGTTTTTTACGTCATTGCTACTACATTGTCACAATTTAAAGGCATTTTCTTTTCCATTTGTTAACAGATAAACAAGATTATATTTATAAACAGTTAAGGAAAGAGTACACAAGCTACGACTATTCATATAGACTAATATTGCTCTGTCAGTAGAGTCCTCTCTCCCTTGGAGGACTTTTTACGCCCGAGTGGTGTTGCTCGGGATTCCTCTTTTCCTTTTCTTTTTACGTTATCTTTTAGATTTTCCATATATTAATCATTCATATCATTATCATGTCATATCTTTTATTTCTGTATTTAGATACCATGGTTGGGTCTTATGTTTTCTATGGACTTTGGTTCTGTTTTCTTTTGGCATTGTCTGTCTCTTCCCTTCCTTTTGGCGCCTCATTATATCTCTATGATGGATCCAATTGACGCCAATGAGAATGAAACATAGGATCTCATTATACTTGATCTAGGAATAAGACAGCAAACCACGGATTTGTACTTTGTGGGCAAAGCGATTGTCGACAAACAGATGAACAAGAATGCGGTTATCTCAATATTGATTAAGGAGTGGGAAAGCTATTGATGTACTTCAATTTCATATCTTGGAGAAAATCTCTTTCTTATGGCTTCAAAAGATGAAAGGAAATTATAAAAAAATTATGGACCATGATCCTAAGTCAGTGAGGGGACATCGGATCATCTCAAGGGCCTGGGAAAGTGAGAAAAAGATTGAAGATTTGTGTTTTTCATCTTTTCACCTGTGGATACTGATCCATGGATTACCTTTGCAGTTGATGACCAAGGAGAATGCCCGAAAGATTGGTGGTTGTGTGGGAAATATTGTTGAAATAGAGGATTGTTCAGTTATTAAGAGGTATTTCTTAGGAGTTAGAATAAATTTTCACATTCAGAAGAAGATTTTTAAGGGTACTTGGTTTAAAAACCCAGATGGTGAAAGAATCTGAATCGATTTTCATTATGAACGACTCCCAGACTTTTGTTTTGCCTGTGGAATCATAGGGCAAATAGAATCTCAATGTCCAGCGAAGGGTTTAGAGGGCTTCAAGCAAAGTCAATTGTCAGCAAGTTTAAAAACTCGTCAGTTAAAAATACTGGAAAATTTATCTGCAGAAAAGATTCTGTCCACCATTGTTGCTGCTGGGGCGAGGGAAGAATGTGGAAGAGGAACAAATTGGGAAAGTTATGACAAGTTTGGAAAAGAACATACAGGATGAAGTGGCTACGGAAAGGGTATATCAAAATAGCTAAATCAATGAGAATTTCAATTCTCTCAGTAATGCAAAGAAGAAGTTTCCTGATTTATCAACTAATATCTCTTGCTAGGAAACAAACAGCTGTGACAGAGAAAATATGGAAAGTAGATTAGTCGAAGGAACGAGCTTACACATGCCTCTTTTGCCTGCATGGGATGTCTGGAAAGATTTTTTACTTAGAAAGCTTAACACTTCTTTCTATCCATATATTTTTCAACAACACTTCTTCCAACTATGATAGGGCCATGGTGGAATTTGACATCGAAGAGGTCAAGCAATTCATTTTTACGACCTTCAGTGGCTGTCCCTTATCAGCCACCAGGTCACCATGCTGCCTTTTGTGGAACTGCAAGGGTTTGGGTCAACCCTCGACAGTTACAGAGCTTCATAGACATATTTGAAGTCATAAACTCGTCCTTGTTTTCCTCATTGAAACAAGGAGAAAATCAGAGATGGTGGAGCATCTAAGAAGAAGATGGAGATATGATGGTAATTATTATATCGAGCCAAGAGGTTTAAGTGGAGGATTATCGTTGTGGTGGACGAGCAGTTGTAATGTACAAATTTCTGTAGTAGTCGGATAATTTAATAGTCTCTCGAGTACAGATCGATACGGGAGAAAATATGCAGATCTCTTGGTGTTACGCAAATCTTCATTTTCATTCTAGAGAGAGATTTTGGGATAAACTTCGTAATATTGCAAAGTATGTTCATGAACCGTGTATGGTGATCTGAATAAGAATGCAAACAATGATGCAAAGAGCAGGGGTCGAATGAGACCTGCACGGCAGATTAATTCTTTCAATAATATGCTTTTTGATTGACATTGGTTTTCATCGCCCAAAGTTTACTTGGTCTATTTGAAGACAAGGTAATGCTCTTCTCGAGGAAAGGCTAAATTAGACCTGAATAATAGTCAGTCTCGAATCCTAAAATAGCTTGAGTTGCTTAGGTTCGAGTCAAACCACTATTTAAACCATCAATTTAGTCTAATGGTTCGAGATTAGACTAATCTCAAAAATATATATATATAGATATAATAATGTATGATATATTATATATATAATGCAAAAACATATTTTATGTATATACTATATATAATATAAAATATATTATATATATAATATAAACAAGTATATAATATATTCAATATATGATAATTAATATACTATAACATACATATATGCGATATATTATACCATATATAATATACTATATAATATATAATATATATAATATAACATCATACTATATATGCACACATACCACAATTTAAATGATTTATTTTGGAATCGAAAAAAATTGAACTAAAAATAAAATTTTCATTTTACAAGTTGTGATATAAAACTTTAGATTTAATCATTAAAAAAAAAATGAATAATTTACAAATTATTTATAATAATTAAAGAAAATTTGAAAAAACCAACATAAACAAAACTTAGGATACAAGCGCTGCTAAACTAGCTTTTGAGCTATTAGTTTAGATAGACTGGCTTGGGCCTGTCCTTAAGAGCCCGGTTGAGCTAAACTAGATAGAGCATTACTAAATCATGAATATGGCATGATGTTTACTTTCACTGAACTTTCCCATTTGATGGATGATGGTTCGAATCAGTGACCTATTGCGCTGGAACTAATTCGAGGAGATAGAAAAGGACCAAGAATATTCCGGTACGAGATGAAATGGAAATTCAAGGAAGGCTATTTCGATATGGTTGAAAGGAGATAGGGAAATTGTAAGCACCCTCTTCGCCTTCTTGGAATCATGAGAAAATTGCATAAATGTATAAGGGACCTTATTTCAAGGAGTAAAAATCAAGCTAGAGATGACAAAAGGAGAATTGGGCAGTTAACTGCTTAATTGGCTGCTCAACAAAATAAAGAAGCAGAAGATTCCGATGTGATGGAGGAAAAGAAGCTAAGGAAGGACAGAAACACGTCTTCTTTCCATCGGACGACTCTTAATAGGAGAACTCGTAATAAAATCTTCAAAATAGAGGGCTTGAGTGGGAATTGGCTACTGGAGGAAGATGAAATCGCTCTGAATTGTTGAGCTTATATCAAATTTATTCACATCCAGTCACTCTTTAGAGACGGAGGCTATACTAAAATATGTTGAACCTATGATCATTCAACAGCATAATGAGATGTTGACATGTGTAGTAATAAATGAGGATGTAAAGAAGGCAGCATTCCAATTGGAAGCAAATAAAGCTCCTAGCCCAAATGGTTTTAGTATTTGGGACTTTTCTTCCAATCTCATTGGAATTCAATTGGTCAGTAAATCACTGATGCGGTCAAGGATTCCTTCAGTTTAGGGATTTTCCCTCCACATTTCAATCAGTTTGATATCATTTTAATTATGCAGAAAACGTTTCTCAATTCAGACCCATTAGCTTGTGTAATTTCTCTTGTAAAATAATCTCAAAAATTTTTGTCAATAGGCTTCAATCATTATTAGATAGTAATATTTCCCCTTTTCAAAGTGCATTTATTCTTGGACGATTAATTCAGGACAATATCATTATTGTTCATAAGATGTTTTTTTTTTTTTAAAAAAGAATACAAGCAATTTGAAAAAACCTGAGTATGCTATATCTCCGTACTTATTTATGGATTAGATGGATCAAGAATTGTATCATGTCGTTTTCTTATAATTTGTTACTAAATGGAAAAAGGGTTGGCTCTTTTAAACATTTAAGAAGGATTCAACAGGGAGATCTCATATCTCTGTACTTATTTCTCCTTGTTGCCAAAACTCTTTCATTAATGATTTATAAGGAGAATTTGGCTAATTAAATTAAGAAAAAGGAGTCCAGAGCTAACTCATTTGTTTTTCGCTGATGGCTCCTTATCTTTTATGGAGGCTTCTGATGCTAATATGTGTAAACTGATAAAAGATTTTAGATGATTATTGTAATGCTTCGGGCTAATTAATTGACTTTGATAAATCATCTATCTTTTTAAGTCAAAATTGCAGGTGGCATGACAAATTGATTTGCGCTGATATTATGCATATTAACATAGAAAGAGGACTAGGAAGGTAATTGAGGCTCCCCACTGAATGGGGGAGGTCTAAAAAGGAGGCCTTGGCTTGTGAGAAGGAGAGGATTGTATCTAAGATTCAAGGATGGTCGAGTAAACTCCTCTCTCAATGGGGAAAAGAAATTTTGATTAAATCAATTCCCTTTGCAATCCCGACTTATGCCATGAGTGTTTTTAGCTTTACCTTGACTTGGTGTCGAGAAGTGACTTGGCGGGAGGACTTGGCAAAACCAAAATGGGTTGGAGGTTCAGGATTCCGCGATTTAGTGGATTTCAATAAATTCCTTCTAAGGAAGGTTACATGGTGCATTATGAATAGATCTAATGATCTCTAGGTACGGATTTTGAAGAGCGTGTATTTTCCAAACAAGGACTTCTTAGAAGCGAGGGTAGGGAATGAAACTTCATGGTGTTGGAAAAGTAACATGGTTGGAAGAAGTGTTGTTGAAAAAGGCTTTTTGTGTCAAGTAGGGAAGGGAGATAAAACAAAAGTGGTCAAGGATCCTTGGATTCCATCATTGCCAGGTTGTCGTTTGAAAGAGAGGAGGATGACTGGCGATATACCTGAGATGCGTGTACATGATTTAAGAAGCCGATGAGGACAAGGATGGACAGTGAACTACATTTCCCAGGTGTTAGATGCTAAAGAAAAAAAGAGTAATTCTGGTTATGATGGAAGTAGATCCACAGGGCGAGGATAGAATTGTTTGAGAATAGAGGTCATTCTGCCAAGTCAGGCTATTTTTTTGTTAAAGGAGCTCAAGGGGACTAGTGTTTAGCTAAAAGCTTTGACTTCCTTTCAATGAGCTGATAGTGTTTGGAGGCTAATTTGGAATGCAAATTTAATGCCTAAGATTAAATACTTTATGTGGAAATTACACACAAATGCGATTGCATCAAATTTAAACGTTTATAAGAGAAGAATTAAATCGGATTGTATCTGCCATTTTCATAAAGCTGAAGAATCTGTTGAACATATTGTTTTGTTATGTCCATGGACTCAAAAGAATTTGGTTTCACCTCCTTGGCTATAATATCGATCCTTCTGATGTTCACAAGTTTGAGGAGTGGCTCCTTTCTATTTGACGACTTTGTTTTGCTAACAGAGAAAAAGGAGAAGAAATCGTCTCCAAAACTTGTTATTCTCTTTTGTATATATGGAAGGAGCGATGCCCCAGCAATTTTTAGAATTCGCTGCCTGAAGCTATGGGGACTATTAGAAGAATTGAAGTTGCAGTCGAGGAATCATCAATTGTGTCCAGCTTCAATGGACTGTCTCGAATGCAAAATACAATTCCTAGAATGGTTGGTAGCCACCGTAGAGTAACTGCATCAAAATTAATTGTGGCGGCGCTTTCGGTGTTCAGCGGAATCAGGCGAGGATCGATGTTGTAGCTAGAAATCATGTCTGTGAGTTGCTTGCTGATGTTGCACCTCCTGTCCTCGCTAATGAAGCTATAATGGCTAAAGCCCTTGCTGTTTTAGCTAGTTTGGAATTGGCACAATCTAATTATTGGGATGTTGCAGAATCGAATCCGATTGTGCAGCTGTTATTCAAAGCATTTTTGAACCGGTCTTCATGTTATTGGTGTATTTTTGCAATCGTTTCAACGATTATTTTGTTGTCGGGGTCTTTCTCCATAGTTAGCTTTTAGTCTATCAGTCAGTTATCAAACACTTGAGCTGATGGGGTTGCTTCCCAAGGCAAGATAGCCAGAGTTTTTGTTTTAGGGAGATCTTCACTCCCACCCATGCTAGATCACATTCTCCAAAATCTTGTCGAGATAATTCAGTAGACGAATGAATTATTAATTTTGTTGGCCAAAAAAATAAAAAGAAAAATGTTTGTTCATAAAACAGAACCGGATTGAATCAAGAACCAACCGAATTATACTAAATCATAAGATGGTGGTTACTAAAACTTGAGAGGTACAAGCAGACGTAGCTTTAGTTTAAGGTTCTATATTACAAGCTTGGGTCTTTCTTTTTCGTTTTTTAGTAAAATACTTTTTGGCAGAAAATAAACATAGTATTATCATCTCTTTTTCATTTGTTATTATTATTTAATAATTTTTACACCATAAAGATAAAAATAAGGTAATATAAAACATGTATCTTGTATATATTAAAATAGTAGACTTCAAGGCCTAGAGCATATAATGTAATCTCACACTTGTAACACATCTTGTGAAACATATTTCATAAAATTATTTATTGATCCTAAATATTTATCTAAAACCTAACCAATCTTGCTTATCTTGATTCATAAAAACTATTATGAATGTCTTTATGAGTACAACAAAAATTTTCAATCTATTAATCAAGTATGACATGACGAAGTTTGGAATTCAGATGAAAAAAAAAGTGGGAATAGAAAAAAGAAAAAGGTGGTTAATAATATTACTTCCATAGATGTCGAAACATAACCGTAAGCATTTACCAACTTTCTATAAATTTTATGACGAATCATATGCACCAAATTTTTCATATTTAATGGATGAGAGGATTTTTGACAATATATCCGTCATCCTTTTAGAGCCGACATCCCAGCTTCTCCGTCGTTTTAGGTGCATCCTAGAAAAGGAACTGCCATCAATTGGCATTGATCAAACCGCTTTATCCATGTACCTGTCCTAATGGTACTTATTTCATATGATGATGTCGGCCTAACTAATTTGCGAGATGATAACGTAGGGCATATGATTGGAGTATCGAGCGTGCATGCTATGGATCGCTACCTGATCTCTTTCTATCTTTGTCCAACAAATCCAACCAACAACTTTGTTGTTTTATCATTTCAGAAATTTAGCCCGGTTAAGCAAGGAATTGAGAAGGAAACAAAAATAGATGGAAATGCCCTTTTAAAGAACTTTCTCTTATTTGATAAAATTAGAGAAAAGGTGAAAGAATAGATTTAAGAGGGATATTTTTTTTTCTTGTTTTTCAAAGACCCACAGAAAGTAATTACTTTATATATCCAAATCAAGGAAAAATAATACAAAAGCATATCTTTGAATTGTAGGGACTTTTATGGAACTTTACTTAAATAGAAAGTTATATTATTAACTTTTGGTCTACTTTCCTTCCTTCCAATTACTTATTCAAATTAGGAAATTCATAATTTTTTAATTTCCTTTCCTTCCTAATTTTTTTACTTCACTTTCCATCTCTCTGAATTTCTTCCCCTTCTCAAATATAATACCAGAATCCAAAGTTCACATATACATTGAAACACTACACAAAAATGGATTTGAAAAGAACATATAACACTGGCACCTTTCTTCAATGACTAATGAAGGAGAAATAAGACAACCAGATACGAGCCAAAACCGGCGCAAGTTGGCTGGTTGTATGATAATGGAAATTTAAAACCGTGCAGGGGAAAAAGAAAAAGTTCCACCCATGCAGAGCTAGGTTGAGAAAATGTATGGCTCGATTGGTATTGAACAGAGACTATAAAAGAATAGCAAACAGATTTCACAATGACTGATCCAATCATCTTAGATGAAAATCTATGTCACGTGCCCTAATCTAGCAATGTTCTCTAGGAACAATTCCCGCCAACCAATTACAAGCTGAATGACCATAATCTCATGGAAACCGTCTAGCCTTTAGAATTTAGAAATTCGTATGCTAGGACCTAAACGTCGAGATAAATCAAATAATATATAAAACGAGAACCATATACATGATGAACTTGCACTTTGTTTTATTTTGAATTGATACAAAAATAGTTAGTTATAAGTGTTACTTCAAGATTGTAACCTAAATTAAGAGCAAGATGAATAATACTGCTATCTGAATGGTGAGATCTTGCAATTGTATTTTGTGTCGTGTCAGTTTAAAAGTACTTTCAAATATTGATGTGTTACTTATATCATTATGACAGTAAATCAGCATGGAGTGTACGAGCTATGAGGAGAATGATAATGACAATAAGAGTAGGGGTATCCCTAATCAATTTGAATGAAATATATGACGCCTAAAGGAAAAGTGATGGGTATAGCAAGAACAAATTTGGAAGAAGAACAATTAAAATTAGATTCGAAAGTATAGTGGACCTATAATGAAATCAAGATCAAGAGGATTAAGTAATTTGGTTCAGAGGTTGTTTAAAAATTTTTTGTTGCTTGAAGAAGTAATGTTCAAGGATACTTTTAGGATTCACCAAGTGATCTTCAAAAGCAACTTTCCCATCTCAACTTTGGACAAGGCAGCTTCTAAGTCATTAGCTTCTAATTTAGCAGTAACTTCTATTCAAAGTTCACCTAGAATTCTATTTTAAGAGCAGGTTAGATAGTGCTTCCAATAAATGACAAAGCATTCAAAAGAAGATTCAACCTAAAGATATGCAAAGATACTAGAAGATTTGGTTGAAGTAATACATCTCAATATTTTAGGAAAATAGCTAATTGATAGTTATTTCGTTCCTCATTTTGATTATTATGTTTCCTTTTCTTTTTCTCTTTTTGGGTATTGATTTTTATCAATAATTATACTACAATTAGTCTATAAATATTCTTATATAACTAGAAACAAGTTGATCATTAATTCAATTTTCTCTTCATTAAGTTTATCTCTTTCAATCCTTATTCTTATTAGTCTTCTCCAATGTTGTGAATGAAACTGTTTATTCTAAATTTGAGTCGTATCAAATAGATTAAGTATAGTTCAATCTTTCTTGGTAAATCATATCTAAAAGGAGTCCTCTATATCCTTATTTCCTTATAATATCCATTAAGAAACATAAAATACTTATTTGTTTGCTATTGTCTAATTGCTATTGCTATTTTGCCTGGACTTGTGATTGACTACACTGTGGATCGTGTTAACCTAGTGCTCTTCGACACATAAAAAAGGATCAAGTGCATGGGGCCTACTATAACAAGGAAAGAGGAATAATTGAAAGTGTCGAATTCCCTTGGCGCATGGTTAAATGTGGTATGTCAGTAGTGTGGCAATAAAGACGATGCCTTTAAGTGCATAGGACCATCTTAATTGTACGAATGCATGATATATGAGAATCGAAATATGCGAGTTTTTTTTTTTTTTTAACTTACATGATTGAAGAAGCTTTATTCATGTGTTTTATGGTGAGGCTAGGTACTTTGATTCATGGATTCAATTAAATAAACACACATTTGCGAGTGACTTGAATTCTTTGTAAATTCGATCAAAGGCACGGTATGAGAATAAGTACCAATGATGGTTATATTTAGGCATACAAGGTTGAGTTTAGTAGATCAAAGTGACTTGGAGGGGAAGATCAATCGATTAAAGGGCTGGGTCAATGGATCAATGTATAGGGTCAATCAAATGGACCGTCACCACAGTCAGCCCTTGCAACCAATTAGTTGATGGATGCATGATGGATGCCTCAAGGATGGACTCTCATCATTTCCTATTTTGTCTTATTTGCCCAACTCACATGCACTTGTATCTAGCATTAGCTGGAGTACATGTGTGCTTTCTACATAATCTAAGTGTGCGAAACTTAGGTACAATTAATAATGTTTCTGAGATTTAAGCATCCTTAGCACATATATCTTTTAATTTTAGTGGATTCCATCCATTTTGTTATTTCTGATTATCAATTTACACCCCATAGATTGGTGTAATAAATATCTACTGATTTTTTAAAAAAAATTTGTACAATTATAAATTATATAAAAAAATTATTAAAATATTATTGATATGTTGTATCTTGAAGATGAGATATTACTATATGTATTAATATTGTATTTTTAAAATATGATATTAACATTTGTATAACATGGCTAATACGACATAGGTATAAATACACCAATATTACATCTTTAAGATATTATATATGTGCAAATACTCAAGATGTGATATATATATTATACTACTATCGTATTTTGAAGATGTGATATTAGTACAAAAAGTTATATCGTATTTTGGTATTATTTTTTTTATCAAAATTATATTTATGCACCATTTATTAATTTTGATAGTAAACACACAAATTTCTCCTCTATAGATACACTAAGATTGGTATTTTACAAGATGAAAATATAACAAAGCTCAAGGAAGAGCATACAATGCGAAGAATTAGTAGGAATTTGTCCATACCATATCAATCACTAGAGTTAAATCATAGAGATCAATAAAACTAGTGTAAAGAGATATGCTTAAGGCATTATTACAAGAAGATTGGAAATTTTTAAAGAGTCATTATTATAAGTCATTTTATTTAGAAGTTCATGCATTATAGAAGTAGCTCTAGATTAGTTTGAACCAAGGAAAATTGCATTAGAGGCAATTCAACAAATTACCTCTATTGTAGCATTGAACAAAAGTGCAATAGGTAGGTTTCCATATTCTACAAAGCCACTTCATTCAAGCATACCCTCAAGATGTTTGAATGAAGTAGCCTCCCTTTATACCCAAAGTTAGCTATTGAGCTACTTCACTTAAACACACCTTCAAGGCACTCCTATGAAGTATGTTAGCATCGTATTATTGCCTTCCTTAAGAGTGAAAAGTGCTTTTTAGAAAACACCATAACAAATAAAAAAAAAATGGAAAGACTATAAAAATGCCAAATAGTTGTTAGAAAAATGGGAAATATGAAAATATAGAAAATAAAAAAAATAAAAAAAATAAAAAATACCAAAAAATTAGAAATTGAGCAAAAGTAGGGAAAAAGTGGAAAGTGACAAAAGTGGCATTTTAGTAGTCTAGCTATCTTATTGAAGAATGAAAATTACCTTGTAGAGTTAAAAACGGTTTATGGAAACAAATTATATATATTATATTTGATGAAATTCAAATTTCTAAGAAAATGGATTGATTTTTATTAAAAATCAATATTTCTGAATTTTTTCGTTCTTGTTTGTTTTTAAAGTCATGAAAAGAGGTTATTTAAGTAAATTATAATTTCACAATCAAGGTCTCAAACCTAAGTTTCTTATTTTATGCAAAATAAATTCTTGTAAAAGTAGGTTCTTGAGTAAACCCAAACTTAAGATTTTGTCGAGTTGAACTATATTTGAAAATCATTTTTTCACATATGCATACTGTATGTAAGGTTACTGTCAATGATCAATTATGTATTGTATGTGTGATGGTTGATCTTGGAGATTACTTAATTCAATGACACTTGTACAAATGTAATGGAGAGATACGTGAAAAGAGGAATAGGCAAACTCGATTACTCATGCGCACATGTGAGAAAAGATGAAATCTTTTGTTTTTCTAAATTTTTTATCCTTTCTTCATTGAGTAGTGTATTTGATTTTTCATGTAGTAATCTCAACAGAGCTTTTGCATTTATCTCAAGCTGATCAATGTTTAGAATGATCCAAAGGAGCAGAGAAGCCTCTTATTTATAGATCTTAGAGGTTAATCTCATCTATTGGATTACTTGGAGAAGGATACTTGAGATTTGACATTGTTTGTAGCCATTGGATTGCCTTAGATAATCCAAAGGCTAAGATTCACTCCTTCTTTCTTATATAGACCTTGAGCTTGGGCTTTGGGTTTAGATGGGCCCAATAACTTACAATATAAGGAGGGAAGCCCATCTATAATAATATAAGCCTATTGCCCTTATTTAAATCCAAATAGCTCCTTTCAAGGTCGAATGAAGTCTAAATGGTCTTAGAGAGATCTCTTTCAAACCTTCTTTTCATGCATAAAGTAGTTGGCTAAGGCTAAGAGTAGAATAACTGTTCTAGCAGTCCTTATTTCAAGCCTTTCAAGCCATATCTTCCTAAAACATCCTTGGCTTAGTCCAATTTCTCGGACCTTGTCACCAACCCATTAAACCGATCCATGACAATAAATTGGATTAATAGCCCAATTACTAAAATGACCCTCTAACATATTAAGCTCGTTAATTTCACATAAAGTAAAATCGTTTTCTCTAAAAACCATTTGGGTCAAGCCACTTTCGAAGAAAAGTGATTTTTGGATTATAATTGAGCTAGGTTTTGAAAGGCCCATTATAATCTAGATGCAAAAGAGGTTATGAAATTAATACTTCATGCCAATAACAAATAAAGTCAGCTATATCTAAAGTATGGGTCCAACTTTACAAAAAGCTTGAAAATGAGAGGGAAACATGTGAAAGAATCTAATATGATGCACCAAGGATCTCCATAAACTCGTAGACTAGCTCGATATGATGCATAAGCTAATTCAATGAGGTTACTCGCCACCTAAACTTACTTAAGAGTTAGGATAAGAGTAAAAGGAAGTAAACTTCTAGGAGAGGAAATACTCAATATAATTGACAACAAGATAATGAAGGTGATAATTATTGCAGCTACATATTACAAGGGTATTTTATACCTGTAAATCTAGGACAACTCTCCAAAAGTAGAAAAGACTAAAAAGGTAATGTCCAAAAGAGGTAAAATACAAATAATGAAAAAGGGTACAAAAGAGAAATTAGAAAAAGTAGGCGATTTGATAATAGATTCCATCACATAGTTGCTTGGACATGTGGTTGGCAATTAAAGGTGGCTTCTAGCAAAACAAACAAAAGAGTACACTGAACTAGTTAATGTCGAGCTAAGCTGTAGATTAATCTAAGGTGTTTTAAGCTCAGGTTTGCTTTATGCAACTCAAAAAAGGGTTAGTTGAGCTAATAGGTGAAAAAGTTGAGTTGTCAATTGAATGCTCCTTGAGTTAGCGTTCAAGAACAATTGACAAGCATGGGAGAGCCTAGCTTGAAAATGAGAATAGGTTAGTAGATAAAAATAGCTTGGATTCCTCAAGTGTATGTCAAAAAAGGAAAATGCAACTTAGTAAGCCTTTAATTCCTCATGCTTAGGCTTAAGTTAAGGGTTCTCTAGCTTTATTCCTATCATGAAATGGTTCAATATATTTAAAGAAGGTCAAAGGTTCGATTCCCTAAAACATGAATGTACCAAGTATTTTTGTAAGGTGCCTGTAACGATAGTTACGAGCCTAAACTACTTCTTCCTCATTCTAAAGGTCCTAGAATGCATGAAAATGCAAGGGGAAAATATACTTGTTCTTGCCTCCTTATACCTTTTTCATGAAATTACTCATTTCACCATGTGCTTTATCTTAAATTGAATTGCAAATCCTGAAAACACTATATAAAGGAACTAATTAAGAGTTTTGCTCCCATAAATAACTAACAAAATCATGAAAAAAAATTCACATTAAGAGGGATATGTGCGTGAAAATGGGTATGAACATATTTTTAGCTAAATTTACTCGTATTTTTCCAAATTACTAAGCAAGTAAACTCTTTTCTAGATCCTTATTCATAAACAAGGAGAAAAGTTACAATAATACTAAAACGCCACGTGAATTGATAAATATCATATAAGTAACAATAAAATTTTAATATATAGAAATATCATTGGTACTTTTTGAAGTACATACCTTTGTTATTATATATTTAAATATCATTAGTACTTACATGCCACTTTTTAATTTATATAACGTATTAATATTATTAAATCTCTTTTCTAAATAGAAATTAACATTTAATGTTCAAAATTGATTGGACATTCAATGTCAACATTGCATGAATTGAGAGGAATTAACACTTTTCTCTGGAAAACCCATTGTTCAAAAGCTTATGTCTCTCTTTATGGAATTAACCCTATAGGATAGAAATCTTGAATCAATTTCATATTTTTTATTGATCATACTAACTAACTATAAATACTAGGCAAGACCCTCAAGTAAGAAGGCCCGTCTCTTTCATTCTTTTAATCTTATAATCACTTTATAATTCACGTGACAAGAAGGTTGATTTAGGTATCAAAGTGGCCACATTGAAGTATCCTTGAGCATCTCTCGTAACCGTTTTGTTTTTTTTAAGTGTCCGTACACTAGAACGAAAATCACTAGTCAATAATTCCTACTGTTTGTGGGAATTGATTAAAAACATTATAATCCATTATGACAACTTGACAATGAATTTCCGAAGTTAGGGAATTGGATGGTATTTTAGTCTTCTGTTTGATTCACTGGTTTAGTCCCTTCTTCGCATCCAAATATATTTGCTTGCAATTTATTGGTGGAGGACGGTTTCCAGCAGTTTTTGCTTTAAGAAATGGCCTGATTGGATGAATTTTATACGTACTACACAATACCACATGCCGTAAACTCTTGCATTTATTTCTAGAGAATATTCTTTTACAAAAGCATAGACATCATTTTGTACCCACCATTTTTGGAAAATATGTGAGACTGAAAAAAATAAAAAGGAAATATGTCAGTTTTCTTCTTTGAAAGTACCACGATTTCATCCACTATCTTGCTTGTAACCGCTATGTGTTAGTTTGGATGGTTATGTAATTGCAACATCATTTGGAAATGAATTAGTAACCGTTACTATGTGGTCCTTATTCTTAAAAGATGAGGGTAATTAGAGAAAATTTTGACTTCAAGAAACAATATCTACAAAGATATAGATGTTGAACTCATCGAATTTGAGTAGTCAGTTGCTCAGGTGTTCTTTGACTTGAAGAATACGAACCAAGGGCTGAAAGTGATTTGAAATATCACTACATAAATGCTACAACTCAAATTGATGTCTTTGTAAACAAAAAGGAGATCATTATTCATGTTCCATTCAGATTGAGAAGGGTAATCTATGAATTTTGTGTTAAATAAGTGATAACTTTGATTTTAAACATATTTCATATAGTGATTTTATAGTATTTTCCTCATATTTTTGGTTTTCTTTAAAGAAATTGATACTTAATTATGTAAAATTTTGATTTCTAGGTTTGAACGTGTTCTTGAATTGAAAACGAAGAAAAGGAATTAAATTTTACTCAATTCGGAGTTCAAACGAAGAAGTTTTGAAGTTTTGAAGTTACACAGTCTGCGACATAACCATGTCCCAGGCTGTGTCTATGTAGGGAAATTGGCTAGGGACATAAATTTACACGACTTGGGGATACGGTCATGTCCCAGGTCGTGTCTGGTAAAAAAAACAAAAACCTTTTTATACACTATAAAAGAACATATTAGGGTTTCAAAAGACATAAAAACATTAGAGAAAACAAGAGACTTGAGGAGAGCGAGAAGGAGAAGGCGAGAACAACACCGACTTCAAGATTAGAGAGATTTTTCATCAATCAAAGTAGTTTTTCATGTTTTATTTTATGTTTTTGATGGAACTCGTTTTTAGTCTCATTATGATTGCTTAGAATTCGTGTATTTAGCATTATGAAACCTAGGGTTTCATGTGACTCTTGGGTTGATTTAGAATTTTCAATAAAGTTTCTATCTTTGCTTGATTCAATTATGTCGTTTAATTGTTAATTGATATTTCTAAAATATCAATTTATGATATTATGCATATTGATTGAGAAATTACATGTATAATTAAATCTTTACATAATTGGAGAGAATTACATGTATACTTGGAGATAAGATACATGTTTCTTCCGGAAAGTTAATTATTTGTCTATGAATTCATTATACATTAATAAAATTCTAAATTATATTACGAAGTGAAGAGATCCCAGTAAATAATTTAAAGTTAGGGTTAATATGCTTGAGAAAGGTATTAACTTTAGTTGCGAATCCCTCCGGTCAAGAATAATAGAAATTGAATTGAATATATTTTAAGTGGTCACATGTTAAACACTAGGGAAAATAATTCCTAAATACGTTATTGCATACTTGAAGTCGTTCTTAGTTTTATTGCATGTTAATCAAGTCTTAAAATTAAGTTAATTTGTTAATTTTAGTATTTTTAATTAATTCAAACTTTCATAATTTTTCGGTTAGATAATAAAGTTAAGGTTAATATTAGTACTCAAAGTCTCTAAGGAATCGACTCGGACTCACATTTGCTATATTAAAACTGATAGGTACACTTATCTAATATCAACAAGACAAAGAGTTTGGGGAGAACTTCAGTGGAAAAGATGTCACTTTGATTAATGCATATTCCCATCTATTTTTGGCTAAGTCGAAACCGTTCTATTTCATCATTTTTTGAACAAATGCAAAGTAACAATTTAACACCAAAGACGAAGGCATCGACGCTTAGGCTTGGAAAATTGCCATAGTCAAGAACTCCACTGGCCGAGTTGAATCCCAACAATGCCGAGCACCCTAAACACTTACGAGTAGCTCCTCGCCGACCTACAATTTTATATTCTCAGTAAGCATTATTGAACTATTCACCAAGCTCATACGCTGAGCTGCACTTCAAACTGAATTCTTCTCTGAACTTAACAGCCGATGGATATTGTACGGACTTGACAGCCATCTCCAATCGTCAAGAGTTATTGTTCAAATATGTAGACTTTCTATTTCATGGAGTATAGTTGTAACATATTCCATCAGCATTGTTGACAATAAGAAGCATAATAATGAGGAAAAATTGCGACCCAACAGTTCTTGCCACACACTAAAGCAAACGAAAAGATCCTCCAATTTGATTACGCTGAGCTACTCCCAGCAAACATGTTGAGCTGTTTTCTATCCCTAAGTGTTCCATCTCAAACGCTAGCCAAACATCCTAGACAAACATCCAACCCGAGTACTCATTGTATAAGTCAAACGCAGTAAGGTCAAGTTGAGAAATTTCGAAGATTGGACAAGAGTAAGTTCGCTAGGCCTCTTGATAGCAATCAAGCTGAGAAGCCCTTGTCGCCTTGCTACTCACTACAGCAATCAAGCCAAGAATTTTTGGCGGAGCTATTCACTTCACCAAACAGAACCTCTAAGCCCTGTGCCGAATAGAAGTTTTAGCCGAGTTGTTTACTTTGCCAAACAGAAACTTCAAGCCCTTTGCTGAATTGCTAAGAAGTTACCAAGACGAAGCTATTTACATTCCAAACTTCTCATCAATGACCTCAATGTTGCGCTTTGGTATCACTGGCCAAACAACTGCTAATCCCCATATCCGAGCTCCAACCGCGACCAACGCTACTAGCACGAACTGACGAAGCTCCAATGCCTACTAGAGCTATCGACTCACAAAGGCCAAGTGTGACCTGTATAGTGTACAAGTGGCTACTATCATGTCAAAGTTAGTGCGTGAGAGTGCAGGAAGTCCACTTGCCGTGTAATTGAACAAGGTGTCACATAAGAAATGCGAGCTGCAAGCTCCAGTTTCCTTTTAGCCAAGCTGCCCGGCCTCTTCAATAGTTACAAGCAAGAACTACCCGAGCAGCATCAATAAGTTTCGAAGCAACCTTTCCATGTGACAGTAGTGTGCTCAATCTTCATTCCAATCAATTTCTTTCACACTCGTCGAGCTCCAAGACTCGAGCTCTCCTCATCTTATCACCTACTTGCACATATGAGTGTGGAGAAAAGTTACGCACATCTTCTAAGCTATTCATTGATTAGAGCCGAGCTGTTCATCCGTAGTACAAAGAGCAGAACCATGCCGGGACGTCTGTGCTGAGGTGTCCAAACTTTAAAGTTGCTGAGCTAGGTGCTAAGACATGAATTGAGCTACTTGCAGCGTATAAAGTGTCGAGTACTATTGTTGTTAAGGGTACAACAAAACCAAGTAATAAGTTCGAGCAATTCACATGCTGAGCCACTCCTAGCACAGGTATCGACTCTAATCTTCTAAGCTATTATAACTACTTGAGCCAAGGTAACTCATAATGATTGCAACGGCATCTCACTTTGTATAAGATGCTTCAAAGCATGTTGAGATGAATAAAGAGCAGCAATTGACACACGTGCCCAAGTCCGAGCTTCTTTTGGATCAAATGGTAACTAGAATGTCGACTCTGTACAAGACACTGGATTTAGCTCCAACCATCGGGTCTAAGATCAGTCTAAAAGTGGGCTCAACCTCCCAATAAAATATGTGCCAAGATATCCTCTTCTATATTTGCCAAGCTTTCTTTTTCCAAGTGTGCAACAAGACAAGTTCTTTTGAGCAGCCCCCTAAAAGATGTTGACTGCAAGCTAAGCAAATCAAAGGCAGAAATGCCAAGCTACACTTCTGAGCTATCTGAGACTGCAATGCTAAGCAAAGTTTCCTAGCAATCGTATATACGGTAGCCCCCACCAAGCTCCTAATAGCCAAGCTTCAAGTTTAAAGCTAGTGACTATGTCTTGAATCACATCATGAGCTATAAATTCAGCTTAATAACAAAACTGACCAAGGCCAAAGTCGAGCTTGCAATCTTTGATAGCAAGGGCTAAACATCGACTACTTGGGTTATCTCAATCTGAACAGCTCACTAATAACAACGATAGAGGGACCGAACTGCTCTCTAACACAACAAGCTCCAGATATTTCGTTTTAGTAACAAATAGTCCATACCAAGTTAAAATGCGGAACCAAGCTTCTTTCAACGAGCACTCTGACAATATAGCAAGTAAGTCGAATTGATCTTAGTTAACTCACACCCAACAACAATAGAACAATTGTTGGACAGCCCTACGCAGTAGCTAATCTAGCCAAAACGCAATCAAGGAAACCGAGCTCTTCCGGTAGTGTGTCCAACTTTAGAAGCTAACATCCGAGCTACACAAGTGAAAACTCGGTAAAAAATTCTAGCTAATCTCCGGTTATCGTGTTGCTCATAATTCAAGCCATGCTTTACAATAGTAGCTCATGTACTTTGCTCTTCCAGCTCCATAACAGCAAGTGACTCAAGCTCTACTCTGATTCGCTCAAATACAGATGGTAAGGTACCAAAACTGAGTTTCCTTATAGATGTAAAAGCTCAAACAACCTTTGAGCTAATGTTTGTAGAGTTCCACACAAAGAAAACCGAACCCAATTTAAGCCCTAACCTACCAAACAGTAATAACTAAGTTCATTTGCAAAGCTGTGTGTATTTGAGGCCGAAGACATGTAAGCAGCTCGAATTGGGAACAAATGCCGCAACTGATGTGAGTTGATGACCTGAACTTGAACCAAGCATGATAGTTGAAGACAAGCTCGCTTACAAACCTATCTACTTTCCTTTAGCAACAAACTTGGCTAAGTTTCTCACTTTACCGAATAGTCGAACTCCAAACTCTATGTCAAGTTACTCCAAGTGTGTCGAGCGTGTCACTGCACAATGACTTGTGCCGAAGAACTCCAACATGTGAACTTGGAAATATTGTGTGGGATCGAATGAAGTTTATGCTTACGATGTGTCTCCTATTGCTTGAAACACCAGGTAAATAACATAGTCCAACTTGATAATGATATTTAAAAAAAAAAAGTTGAACTATTCACAAATAATGTGTCAATCTAGTTACTCAATTCCCAAACAAAGATGAGATACATTTGTCTATAATTTTTCGGTTACTTATCCTTTAAGGCATATATCTTGTGTTGTGCATCGCATTGCTATATTATTGATATTCATATTTAATTCTTGGTTCTTGCACTAAGTTATATTTGTTTGCATTTGTGATAATTTATTTAACTCTTAGTGAGTTGATTTCAACTTCTCATTGGGACGAGTATGATAACTTAAAATCAAAATCAAGACTAAAGAAACACCCCTCATTTTAAGCCCATGCAAGTATAATCTGCTAATGGGTAACTCTTAATAGCTCTAAGTCCTACAGACGAATGATGAGCTAATATAAACTCAATTGCTTTGTCTAATAAATACACAATGAGATACTTGAAAAATCTAAGCCATTAAGCGATGATGCTAAAATACTCTAAGTTTGAAAAGTTACATGGATGATTAGCAAACAAGCTTACAGTCTTATAAATTAATGGACTAAAGACCAACTAGTCTATGTTATGGCTTTACTTAGCACAAGTCATGCCTAGCTCAAATAACTTACATGCTTTTTTAGCCTCTTCAAGCATATCAGCTTCTTTAGGCCTTCACCTTTTTAAGCGTTTCGACCTCTTTAAGCCTTTGCCTTTTGAACCATACCGATATCTATAAATGCTTCGAGCACTCCTAACCTTTGCCTCTTTAAACTTTTACTTCTTCAAGTACTTTAGTCTCTTCAAACTTGAATTACAAACCTTTGTAGAGATCGCACAAAATCAACCTCCTTAGGTACTCTCTTTGTTGACCTTGTCACCAAAGAGAGTGAAAGGCAAGTGTTAACAAACATTTTTTTATAACTATTTCGTAAGCTTATATTAGCTGGCCCAATACTTAACTTGGTCTAATAATCCAATTTAGGTACAACTTTTATTTACTAGCTATAAATATCAGACAAGACCCTTAAGTAAAAGGACTCCTTCTCTTTTATTCTCTCACTCCCATAATTACTTTACAATTCACATGATAAGAAGTTTAACTTAGGCATTAGAGTCACTGCATTGAAGGATAGCTATTTTCTCATCTAATAGGTGCTGCGTAGCAGAATAAAAATCACTAGTCAACTATTTGTGCATTCATATTTGGGCTATTTAATTAAATTTAGTTAGAGCTTCTATAGGTACCAATATTAAAAATTAATTGGCATGTTTAGATTACTACCCCAAGTATAGTCAATCTAACACTCTTTAAGCCCCTAACGAAGAGGGCCTCAACCCTTATAAGCCACTACTAGCCATGTGAAATGGGTTGAGTTTTCTTTATTTTTTTTTATATTTATTTTTTCTTGAATTAGATCTTTTTTTGATTTAAATCATATATATTTTATCATAATATTGAAGTTGACATGATGGATACAGATTTTATTCATATATATGTATTTGATGTTAGATACGTCATTTTCTAATCTAAAAATTAAAAAAATCACAAAATTTATTTTAAAAAATCTAGAACATTGATTATACAATTATAATGTGGTATGTTTTTCCTAATTTGAGCCTAAGGGTTGTCGTTAGAAGCTTAATAAAGCAAATTATCTTGTTAGATACGTAAAAACGGTAAAAGCCAAAAGTTTAAAAATAATAAAATTTCTATTTTTGTTGAAATACTTGGCATTTAATGTCAAATTTAGCTCGTTATGAAGTCAACTTGACTCTAAGGTAAATTGTAGATACTAATAATTGCAAGCAAGCCTTGTTTACTATTTGAAAAACTCAAAAAATTGAAAAATTAAAAAAAGTCTTATAAATTTTTCAAATTTTTGCATGCTTTCATGTTTTGATTGTATTTCATGTATTAACTTGTTTGTTTCCTTGTTTGTAGATTTTTCTAATCCATTTTAGCATCATGCCTATTCACATACCACTTAAGAATGCTTCCTAAGTAAATTAAGAATTTTCTTTATTGAATAAAGGATTTCTTTTTTACTTTTACTGGAAGAAATACATTTTTGCTACTTAGTACATTTTCTTCAGAAATAAAATATGAATAAATTGATAATATCTAAATTTAGGCATTTTTACAAGAATTTTCCTAAAAAGATTCTAATTATGACTCTTTTAGGTTTCCAAAACAAAAATTATAATAAAATGATAAAAATGAAAATTGAGATGTTTTTGGAAATAAAATAAGCCATTATATTGATGTGGTTTGATCATAGCTAGTACATGAACACCTTTGGGATGATCTAAAAAAAGAAAGGAAATTATTTCTCCCCTAACTTTTAAAAGAAATTTAAAAATGAAATGAATTTTTCTTGCTTGCCTTTTTGCTATATTTTGTAAAATTTAGTTCTATTTAAGTAAGGGAAAATCTTATTTAACAGAGAAGGGAATTCTAAAATAGATGTTTTTTTTTTCTTTTAATTTTATGAAAACCTTAGAGTTTTAATAAGATAGATTTAGATCCATTTTGCTTTAATTTTTCAAAAACTTCTTTTTCAATAAATAAGTGCTTTTTTTGATAGACTAATAACATAATACAAGTCCTTCTATAGGTATTTTACTATGACTTTATAGTCAAAGAAATTAGGTAAACCATACCTACTTTTCATTAGTGAGAATGTTAAGACCGGCATCTTTGAGATGTGCAAAAGCATTATCCATTTAAGCGAATAGTGTCACTATACCACTCCTATCACTAAGCTAAGCATTAATAACATCAACAACATCAATGCATTTAAAAAGCCTTAAAAGAACTGTAAAGCCACCGGCCTTTTTTTAAACATTAGTGACATTAGCATGGGGCCTTGTAGGGATGGAAGTAGAGGTGGTAGGATAGATGGCAAAGTTGGTACTGACGGCAATGAAAGCAACAAGGGTAGTAAGGCTACTGATATTAGTAAGGAATCTACAGCTGGAGCTATTACTGTTGCTAGTTGAGTGATAAGAGTATTTATACTTATATATAGATTGATTGTTTATCTTTTGTACGTATATACTATAGTATAGGGATAGCATAGCAAAATTGGAAATAGGTACGTAATTAATTTTATTGTTATATAAATACACGTTTCTCTTATTCTCATAATAGTTTTAGTAGTTACAGCACTCATAACATCCAACTCTTTTCCTCTTCGCTCATGAACCTTCTATTCCTTTTCCGTTTTGCAACTTTGTTCTTTCATTTCACAACTAATCAACCTCCATTTTCTTCATGGTATTAGAGACATAGGTCTTTATCACTGAATTCAAACAAGTCTTTTACCATTAGAGGATGTTCCTTTTCTATATTACATCCATCATTTTGATTTGTGGAGCTCAATTTTGGTTACTACAATTAGGACTTAATTACACACTTGGAGTCATTTGTTTCTTCTTGCACTATCGATTCGCAATAAGGTTGAATTCATTGACAAATCTATACTAATTCCATTAAAAGAAGACAAAGATGTACTTGACCTAAAGCAAATGCAACAACCTAATAATAGCATGGGTTCTTAGATTGATCTCTCCTTAGATTGCCTCAATTGTGATTTATATGACTTTTGCAAAAGAAATTTGGGAGAAATTAAAGGTATAGTTTTCACAACCATATGACACAAGGATTTACCAATTATATCACTTGTTGAATACTATTATTCAAGGAAATAAATCGATTGATGAATATTTTATGGAATTAAGTATGATTTGGGAAGAATTAAGGAATTTTATGGCCTTGCTGTATTGTTCATGCAACTCTTATAAATGAAAGTACTTCAATAGATTTGTAGACATGGTATAAAAGGACTATATTTAAATTTCTTAATGGATTAAATGAGGATTTTTCACAAATTATGGTTCTTTAACCTTTTCCAACACTTAATGAAGCTTATAATCTTGTTTTAAAAGATGAATTTCAGAGATCACATCTACCTATGGATGTTACTACTTCGAATGCTTTTGTTATGGTAGACGTAAGTGATAATAGGTAGAGAAGTCGTAATGATGTGGTTTGTAGTTATTATCATAAGATAGAAAAATGCTATAATCTCATTGGCTTTCCCCTGTGTTTTAAGAATAACAATAAAAAGCAAGGATATCTAGTGTACATCATGTTTTCTCTATAAATATACCTACTCATGGGGCTTTATTGCAATTTGCTGCTACAAATCATGGTTTAACAAGTAGATCTCTTTCCAATAACGACAATAAGATTAATACTAATTCTAATGTTAGTTTGTTAAAAGACCAATTTCTTCATTTGTCGAATTTACTAAATGTCTCATAAAGTTCTAGCTTGAATTGTTCCTCTTCTTCAACATGTCCTTCTTCTTCTACTATTTGTCAAGCTTTATTCTTATAGGACAATAGTTCTTTCGAGGCTACCAATTTAAGCCAACTCTTACACTCAATAATATGTCTTACTTTCTCACAAATGTCCTTTGGATTCTTAATTTAGGTGCAACTGAGTATTTGGTCGGTTCACTCAAATTGTTCAAGTCATATAAACATATTCATGATGCTTTTGAACAATTACCTAATAAACAGTCTTGATAAGCTACTTTTGTTGGTTCAATAGTCATCTCATCCCATTTAACACTTCATAATGTCATCTTTGTTCCTTCTTTCAAATTTAATCTCATTTCGATACCCAAGTTAGTATCTAAAGATGGTTGCTTAGTCATTTTTGTTAAAAAAGCTACTATCATTCAAGACTCTTCCACTTAAAGAGTAATTGGTCAAGCTAAAGCTAAGCTTGGGTTATGTTTCTTAGAGAAAGATGTTAGTTGTTTGGATGATTGTCAGGAGGTTTCTTATAAATGCCTTACTACTTCTTTTGTTTCTCATGTTATTCATGATTTCCTGGATACATTTGATGTGTGGCATTATAGATTTGGCCATCTTTCCTTTGATCATATGAAAGACATCAATAAACTTGATAATTCTATTGTTTGTACTAAATCTGACTATTTAATATGTCTTCTAGCAAAGTAACATTGACAATCATTTCCTTTACATACTAGAAATATAATTTGTGCTTTTGAATTGCTTCATCCTAATATATGGGGTGTAAACCTTAGGAAAATTAGTAGTTGAAACTTAACTCAAGTCCGAGTGTCCTAAACTGTACAACAAGTTGATAAGGCTAGTAATAATAAAAGATCATAAAATTTAATAAATCAAATATAACATCGATAACAAAACTTTAAGAATTGATTGAAACCTTAAATCATATACTAAAACTGCTTTAAGCACTATTAACCAAAATTGAACCCAAAAGTGCTCGAAACCCTAAAAAAAAAACATAAACCTATAAAATAGTTAGACATTATACAATAGTAATAAAATTATAGTTGAATGTAATTTTTGACTAAATCGCCTATTCGCACGAAATTGTAACGAAATTACCACAACAACTTGAAAAAGTTATAATTATAATGGGTATCAATTAAATTGATAAAATTTCATAAAATTTTGAAAATTAATTTATGAGGAGAATCATTATAATTTATATGATTCGAAAAATTACATATATTTGTTAATAATTTTCATTTTCCTTCTTTTCTATTTCTAATTTATCTCTTTTTCTTCTTTTCATTTCTACTTCAAAGCTAACATCATGCACAAAACGTGGAAACAATAATTAGAAGAAAAGAAAAAGAATTTAGCAGCCACGTGAGGAATAAAAGTTACATGTGTAATTATTTTTGTTTTATTCACATTAATGCAAAAGATAAGATAAGATCTTAGCTTAAATTCTAAGTTAACCTTATGTGAATAAAAGGAAAAAATCTGGAAAAAGAAAAAAAAAATTTGCACCGAAACTTGGAGAGCAAACCGTGAGGGAGAGAAAGAAAAAGAAAGAAGGAAGAAAAAGAAGAAGAAAAGAGGAAGGAAAAGAAGAAGAAAAATAAAAACAAAATTAATAGGTAAGTAATTTAGTTTAGTAGTATAGATGTATATTATATAGTACACACATGTATAAATATAGTATGTGTATGGTATTTTTTACATATAACCTTGCTATTATATGTTTATGTACATGAATACTTAAATTTAATTATATTTGTATATATAAGATGAGGTATGTATACATATATGTACATAGGTATATAGTATGTATTATGTATTTGTTTTTTTTAGAATACATATAATTAGTAATTAGTATTTTTCATTATATAACTATAGTATAAATATATATATGTATGTACTGTAACTATATATTTATATATGTGTACACATGTATAATTATTTATATATATATATATTTATAGTCGTATAGTATATATATAGTGGGGTATTTTTATAAGTATGTATATAAGACATATATATATATAATATAGAGTATAAGTATTATAATATAATACTATATAAGCATATATATATGCCAAATATATATGTATGTATTTATAGGTATGTATACATGTATTACATATATAAATAAATACAAAATATATATAAATATATGAATATGTATATAAGAGTATGTTTTAAATAAATACATATGAATATGTAATACGTGTAATATATAGTGTATATATATATAAGTGGTATACTGAATATGTATTAGTATATATATAATATAGTTACTAAATCCTTAAATAATAAGTAAGAAAATGAGAATAGTGAAAATAATAAAAATAATAATAATCATAATAAAGTTAAAAGTCTCAAAAAGAGGAAAATATACCCAAAATAATAAAAATATCAAGTATATAATTTAATTACTTATTAAATCATAAATATGTTACGAAAAAGCGAAAATTAATATTTTATAATTTTTAAACTTAAATAATAATGTTTGTGATATTTTTATATCACACTTTACGCTATGAGCCACAACGTCCAAAACGGACCTCGTTACTAGAAAATACGCTCGAAAATAATAAAAATGGACTATAAGTTCATAACGATCCGAGCTAAAACGAAAAAGTTACAAGCGATTTGATAAAAAGTTCGAATCAGCAATTCCATGTAACTAAGTGAAGTAGACCTTACAAATTCTAGCACTAGTTAGCTTTAAATTCCATACCTTACAAAATTTTCATTATTCTCAGGTGATTTCGATATCAATCCTGAGCTGCCGCCAGACTACTACGATCCCTAAGCTAGCCATGGCCGAGTGAGTGTTTCCTAATGATTTCATACTTGTATATGCTTGTAGTTAGTGAATATAAATTATGGAGTATAAATGAGTGTGTATGGGGTTGGGTTATGCTTGTATATGATAATTGTTGTCGATGGTGAATTTACCTTAAATTGCAATAATATAATGTCTGTTGTATAGTAGATTCACTAGATTGATTGTTTGTGGCTTGGAATGATCACTAAATAAATAAGACTAAATTTTGTTCAACTAGAAAAGTTAACTTGGATCATGCATTGCATAATTAATTCCGGGCAATCACATTACACGGAGGTAGCGAGAGGCCATACATAAGTTGATTATTGAGTATTATTGATTTCGTACGGTGCATACGTACGATATGACCTTACCCCGGCCCACGGGATGACTAGGCGTTAAAGGTGCCAATTGCCTAGCTATGGGTCAAGTTCAGAGGCCTTCGTTTAGGGGTGAGTGAGGGCTGCGTGAACCTACTCACAATTATATGTAGAACTCATTTTGATAACGCTGATAATGGATGTACTATTACATTTTAAATTCAAAATGCGGAGTTTCATTATGAAATAAGTTCTAATATGATATCCGAACCTGACTGTATCGATGAATCTTTAACCCTAACTTCAGAAGGTGTTAAATATGAGTTACATGCAGTACCTGGTCACCTGCATGTATTTATTTGGTATACTGTTTGCCATGCATTCATTTGGTTGAACCTAACTATTGTATGCCTTAATTGCTGTGTGGTTGAGAGAAACTATCTCACTAAGCTAGTTAGCTTATACCCTTGTAGTCTTTCTCGCAGGCCAAGCTTTTTGTAAAGTCGGGCGTCTCATGCTCGAGGTTAGTTTCTACATAGGGTCGGTGTGGGAGCTGGATGAGATCAGAGAGTACTTCTGATAGTTTATAGATTTGATATGTAAATGTTATACTAGTTGAACTGAAGACATGTTTCAGTCTTCATACTTGTAAACTTTTATACAAATCAATTATGTATTATGTTTTTCTAATTTTATTATTTGTTATGAAATGATATTACTTAAGCTTGCGTACTCTTGGTAGTTAGTAATAACTGTAGCCTTGTGCATCGTATAAAAGGTTCGTCGATTGTAAAGGAATTCAATCTGTAATCCCTTATACGGTATACGACGACTGCTATGACTAACCCCCTTGAGTCGTGACATGGGGTCCTTTTGCTACACCAACATTAGATGGACATCAATATTTTCTCACTATAATTGATGATTTCACTCAGGTTACTTAGATTTATCTTATGAGATCCAAGCAAAAAGTGTCATCTATTATTCTTACTTTTCATATGTTGGTCTCAATTGAATTTAGTTGTTTTATCAAGATAATTAGAACTGCTAATGAGGAAGAGTTCTTTTTATTTGAGTTCTGCTCTTCTCATGGCTTTATACAACAAATGTCTTGTGTCAAAACTGCACAACAAAATTGAGTTGTTGAACGAAAACATCAACACTTATTGTCCATTGCTAGAGCACTTCTCTTTTAATCTTCTTTGCTTATACACTTTTAGGGGGATGCAATTTTAATAGCCACTCATATAAAAAATTGTATACGAAGTTCTATTCTTAAAGGATATATACCATATCAATTATCATTCCATAAAACACCAAGTTACTCATATTTTTTAGTCTTTAGATCCTTATGTTATACATCCACTCTCAAATAAAATTGCTCTAAGTTTGATGCTAGAGCACATCCTTGTGTTTTTGTGGGCTATCTTATGGGCATCAAAGGCTACAAGTTTTATGATCTAGTTAAAAGGAAATACACTGTTTCAAGAGATGTTAACTTTGTTGGACATAATTTTTCCTTATGTATTCCATCTGTTCATCATTTGTTTCAATCATTTAATTCTATTTCTTTACCATCAAACATTACCTCCTCTTTTATAGATTAACTTTTCTCTCTGTTTCCTAGCAATCTTGATACACAAACCCTTGAAACATATGGCACTCATCTACAATCACTAATACACATTCATAAACTAATATACAACCTGCTATTACACATTCACAACCCTTTCAAGGACAGCCTATTGATACACGTTCAATTCGATTTATAAACCCCTAATATACATTTACAAGTCATTCAAACATAGGCCCTCGATGCTCAAAGTGGTAACGTAGGCACAATGATTGTCTAACCAAAATTCCATCATAACTTGCTGATTATCATCATAATCTTTCTCTAGTCCATGCCTTTTCTTCCAGTCCTTCTTACTTCACTTCTCATTTTGTTCAAAACACACTAATAATCATAAGCTGTCGCCTTAATTTCGTGCTTTTACTATACAATTGTCTACTTTTACTAAACCAACTTCTTTTCATTAAGCTAAGACTTTAAAGCCATGGTATAAAGCTATGAATGAGGAATTAGCTACTTTGCACGCTAATAACACTTAGTCCATTGTACCATTCACATAGTAAACATACTATTAGTTGTAAATGGGTATATAAAATCAAAACAAAGGCTGATGGACGTATTGATAGATATAAAGCAAGGCCAGTTGCCAAAGGATTTAGTTAAAAGGAAGGTTTTGATTATAATGAGACATTTAGTCTTGTTATCAAGCATTCTACTATTCAGGTTTTCTTTCTTTTAACTGCTATTTTTAATTGGCATATCTATCAAATGGATGTATAGAATACTTTCTTAAATGGAGATTAGTATGAAGAAGTTTACATGGATGTACCACTTGGTTTAGATATTAAAGAGGAGAGTTCTGATGGTAGTAAGCTTGTTTGCAAGTTGACTAAATCTTTGTATGCCTTTAAACAAGTGTCAAGGCAATGAAATGCCAAACTTAGGAGTGCTCTTTTAGCATATGGTTTTAAACAATCTCGTGATTGCTCATTATTTACTAAAAGTTTTGGTGATAATCTTCTTATTGTTTTAGTTTTTATGGATGATCTTACTATAGCTAGTGTTAAGCTTGATTTTTTCTCGGTTTTTCAAAATTTTTTTTAACTCAATTAGTATTAAACCTATGATATCTCACAAATTAACAATTAGGACATGAACATTTGAATATTTACAAAACCTCATTCTTATAAGGCTAAGGTCGATAATTGATTCAAGGCATTCGGAAAAGTAACTTAATTAAGCTAAAAACTTACGAGGAACATAATAATCTTAATCGAGGAATTCACATAAGCTTGGAAATAAGAAATATAATAAAATATCAAAAATATAATCAAAATAATGAGGATTTACTTTATGTGAGCTCTTAAAATTGTATTTAGAGCAATTGTACCTATATTTGGAGCTTCTGGAAAAATTTCTTTGATTGATTTCAAACTTTATAACTAGGTTAAAAAAAATTTAATTGAAGTAACCTAATAAAGTTAGATTTTAAAAATAATATCCTAAAAACCTAATTTTAGCTTTAGAAGTGTAATTATTCAATATATCATAAAACTTGTCAAAAACCCGAAAACCGAGTCTAAAATGCAACAAGGATTTATAGATAAGTTATTTACGTTATAAAAATGAATAATATAGCATAATATACTATATGAATATATATATATGTATTTTTGTGAATATATCTAGTATATATAATAAATGTACCCGTAAATTAACCAGAAATTATATAATTACACATAATAAGCTATTAATTCACAAAATTAAATAGGAAATATGTCTTTAAAATAAAAGACATGCTAGAAACATGACTATATGCATATAATTACTTATTACGTATATTATATATATAGGATATATACCTGTTTATTAATAAAATTATCAAATATTAATATACTATATAGAAAAACACTAAAAATGCATCAAATACTAGGTAAAACTCATCAAAAACACTTAGAACTTGCTAGGTTTCACCATGGCAAATTAAGAAACCATCAACAAGCTAAATCAAAAGGTAAATCAAGGAGAATTAGATAGCTCCTACTAGCCTTTCCTCATAAGAATATACAAAATAATTAAATAAAAAGAATTAATAATATACAAAATAGGATATTAGGATTTAAACTATACATTTTAGACACTAAGGATACCCAAAGAAAAAATAGAAGAAATTAGGGGGAAAATAAGAAAAATAGAATACCCTATTGCTCCCTAACTATTCCTAACCTAAACGACAACTTACTATTGTGATCGACCAGCTACCCACTGAGCACCCATTGCCAATCCCTACCAACAACCATATACTGGCCAATGGTGACTAGAGCTTGGACGAATAGTAAGTCCAAAAATCTATTTAGTTTTTCCCTATTTTCAAAAAAATAAATAAATAAACTAATTAGAAAAAATATGAAAAAAATTAATTCATCAATTATTGTCGATGTACTTTCATTCTATAATTTTATTTTTACAAAATTATGAATATTTTACATACTTGCTTAATAAATATACTATTTATTTGAATTTTGAAATTTAAAATAAATGTATTAAATTATGTTGTTTTAAGCTTAAATATTTGCTATAAGATACATATTGCATGTAATTTATTGCTATATAGCCCAATTTTGATTTTATAAATTTAGTATTTATTGCATTTTTTTGCCTTAAAAATGATTAAAAATAAGGTAATTTGTGAAATAAATTGATTTTAGGTGAAATAATTGATAAAATTAGAATCTAATTAATTCTAAATGTTTGTAATGATATTATGATAGGTTGGAATTAGTTTGGTGTAAAAATCATGTTATTTGCCTAATCACTCAGAATTTTAGAGTAAACCAGTAATTTTACGTATATAAGCTTTAAAACCAAATGCATGAAACAAGTTACTAGTTGAATTTCATATAATTTTCTACTTATATAGAAATTTTCATAAAATTATTTGATGATATGTGCTATTTATTATGAATTTTCCTAATTAAATAGTTTAAATTAGTAATCAGGATATATAATTAGTAATAATATGTTAAAATATGTCAATTATTTGATTAAATCATGCTTGAACATACCTAGATGAATTAAGATTATTGATTTTTTTATTATATTTCGTGTTATTATAGACATTGGGTTTAGATATATATATA
The DNA here is from genome assembly GCA_024138005.1 of Lumnitzera racemosa. Taxonomy (NCBI): domain Eukaryota; kingdom Viridiplantae; phylum Streptophyta; class Magnoliopsida; order Myrtales; family Combretaceae; genus Lumnitzera; species Lumnitzera racemosa. Next base: position 81,851,225 of record JAMXBC010000006.1, read on the forward strand.
TATATATGTTAGGATTCAATAATATATGATTTAACATATTTTATTGTAAAATTATGTAAAAATATATTTTATTTACATAATACGATATCAATACAATATTAGTTGTCATACAGCTTTATCTATATGCTAGGATTAGAAATATTTTTTAAAAATTATCTTTTAAATGAAACATGTAAAATGAATCAGCAAGTTCATACAAACTCCACGATACTGACTTTACTAAAACTAGATCACTTTAGGTAATAAAAAAATATTTTCTACAATATTACGGAAAATATCGTCCTATAATAATCTTTCAGTAGTTAAAACATAATTTGATTACTAAAAAGTATGTCTCATTACAATGGAAATGATATGATATAGATAATAGTAAAACTACATATATTAGATAATATTAAGTAAATTACTATAACTTATATGATAAAATAAAAAACTTAAAATATATGTGTGTGTGTGTATATATATATATATATACAACTTTATTAAATAGCTGTATAAATAATATTTTAACCAAGTATTAAATAAGCCCTTGACGTTTTTGTAAATCTTACGAAAACTAAAAATGAACATTGGTATAAATAGAACTTCTAAGTGAGTGAACCCTTAGCGTCCTAGATTTGTCAAAGTAGGCTTTAGTACATGTAAATGGGATCAATACTTCACAATATTTTATGGTATTATTTTAGAACATCTAGAGACTTTAGTTTGTATTTGCTTATACTAGCACTTGTACATAACTATTTGTATGTGTACAGTACTTGTGTTTGAGATTTGATTTGCTGTGATGGGAGCTAAATTTGTGTTATGGTTATTCTGTGAACATTATTTTGCTTGAATTTTCTAAGCTTAATTGATTACCCTAAACATGAACTAACTTAGAATCAACTTAACATCTAACTTGATAAGCATTTCAACCTACTAAGGGTAACGACCAAGATTCTCGAGCCAAATATGGACTCCTTTCAATGAGAATAGCTTAAATGGTTGTTTTCTCACCCTTAGCCGAACTAAGTGACTGAAGAGGAGATCATAGCAAAGTTGGAGCCATGATTTGAAGGCAATTACTAGAGGAGGGTATTTTCCATTACACAAGCCTTGGTTTGGTATCGACTTACAAGTGCAAGCATTAAACTCCTTAAATCGGGGTTAGAGTGGGTATAATTTCTCTGATCTTATGACGAATTGAATAACATCGTATAGTGGCGTTTGCTTGTATATTCATTACATCTAACCAACTTAGTTGAAAACCTTACTTGTGATGTGCTGAATACATATTTTGTCTCTACCTCACTTATTAAGCAATTTTTCCCTCATTCCTCTATAGTTTGTTTTGCAGATTCCAAATGAATTATAAGTACCTATCTAAAGCTAAAGTACTAGCAAACTAAGACTAGGAGTGAGGCATAACAAGAAATAGTTAATTATTGTCCTTAATGTTAACTTTCTTAACTTTTAAGGAAAACTGTAGAAGACTCCGTAAGCGACTTGGTAGTTTTTAATATTGTGGTTTGTATGTGAAATAATAGACACCTATGGGATCTACTACTACTCTTTTCAAAGTCAAATTACAAGTTTATTTTTTATAAATTATTTCAAAAGATTATTCTACAAGTTTATAATAAACATGCATTGAATTGGATGCTTTAAAGTAGTAGAGTTAAGCATGCCTAGTTTGACATAGGTCCAAGATAGTAGCTTTAAGGTTAGTTTTTATCTTAGGATGGCTTATTCGGCGGACTGTTACGACTCTACCTTTTCAGGGTATGTCAATTTTGAATTAGTATCGAAGCATTATTCTTAAGAATTTGCTTTAAAGCAAGAATTGACTTGAAGCATCATAAATACAATGAATTAGATGTATTAAGAAATATTGAGAGTGGGTAGTAAAAAGGGAATTAAATTATAGGTAAATATACAATCATGATATTTATATACTTATGGGGAAGTTAGGGTTGTAATAGGCAATAATGACTTTAGAGTTAATTAACTTTTAGTTCTTACAACTATAGAAAAATACTCATAATCTCTTGATCGACTCCTAAGTAGAGTAGTAAATAATTGCCTATAAGATGCAAAATACTATCCTTCAAGGTTGTTGTTAGAAGTGATTAATTAGGTAATATTAGAATAATATAAGAAGACTTAGGTAGACTTAATTTGATAATCATAATTTTTTACTGTTCATAAGTATCTCTTATATTTCTTAAGAGAGTCCTTTAGACCTATTGTCTAATTAACATACTAATTATTTCTTATAAGTATAGGGAAGTGCCATTAGGATTTAATAAGTTAAAACTTAGTAGTAAACCCCCAACTATATTATGAGTATTACTTAATGGATTGAAAGAAATTATAGGTACGATGTTTGAAGAGTTAAGTAGCTGCTAAGGAGAAGAATCCTAAGAAGAACCTTAGTACTGATTTGAGGTGTAATGAAGTAGCGACTAGGATGGTGACTTAGTTTAGAGATGAATAGTTGATAGAATTTAGAGAAGTAAATTAGGCAAAACCTATTCACAAGGGGTATTGAAGAACCTAATTCTTAGGGTAAAATAGAGGATTGTAAGATAAATATGAAGGAATAAACTATTGAATGTGATAAGGTTCATATTAAAGGGGTGGTCCGATACAATAACATGGTAAATAGGATGTAGTAAAAGGGGGCATAGACTCTTATTAATAGATAAAATTAATGGTATGTTAATAATATACTCAATAATGACACTAAACCTTTTTTTAGACCTTACAGAAGATTGAAACACTACAATATTATCAATTAAATTAAGGGTTATTCTATAACATAATATATCTCAACACTAATATGACTGTGTCCTTTAGTAATATTTAAACTATATAATTTTCCCTTAACCGAAGATATATCTATGATTTTACCAACATATAGTATTGTTAATATGACAATGTAAATGAAACAAGTATGAATTAGAGTGAAACTTTGTGCTAGTTAGATTGAATGTCATATGTATTGATAACATACCTGTATAGCTATGCTCATATTCAAATGTTTTGGTAGGATTTGAAATTAAATGAATTATAGGATGTTTGATAAATATGGAAATATATAAGTATTAAATTAGATTATTCCATCTAAGAAGTTTTGATTTGGTGCTCTTTCATTTTAGCGTGTTATTGTCTAATTCTATTAAGTTAACAATATAATAGTAAGATGGAATTGAGTAATTAAGATGCATTTATTTAAATAGCTCCCTTAATTGGCACATAACTATAGGATATCTTAAAATCAAAGATAATGTTATGTTTTTATTGATCCAACTTTGTGAACTTTAGTGAGTAATTAAAAGAAATATGAGATTGGTATGATATAACTATTGATCAAATTAAATTATGTAAGTATTGTTGATTAACAATATAGCCATGTTATCTTGTATACGAAGATATATGTGCTTATGTAGATAAAAACCGAAAGGAAGTGTGATAGGAATCAACTTGTGACTATCTCTAAGCCAAGGTCAATCGGCTTTTGCCAGGGTTAAGCTACTAATAGAAGACCAAGGGGAAGAAAAGGAGACACTTAATATTAAGTCCATCGTTTGTTGAGAAGACAAGAGACTACATGGCCAAAGACTCAAGACCAAAGAATCACTTGATATGGCACCGAGAGATTAGTGTCGACTAATTCTAGAACTCGATAATTATGGGACGACCTTTCTGGTGTTTCAACCAAATACTATGAGACTTCAAAGACTCCTCCTTAGACCCGGACATCCAACAGTTGCTCCTGTCCAATTCAAATTCTGTTCCATCTAGTACAAGTCGAGTGATCGCATGCCGACTTTTCCTATAATACACACAGTTTTGTATTCTTATACATGTTTTCTTTATTTTATTTTTTAGCCCAATTCTTTAGGATTTAAGGTTTTGTACATTATTTACAATTTTGCTACTAGGGTTTAAAACCTACTATAAATAGCAACATTTGTAATTAATAGATACAACAATTATAATTAGACAAAAATGTATATTTCTCCTTCTAGCAAGGTTATACTTAAGGTCTTAGAGCTTGCATTACCGGATTATTGAGTATTGAAGACTCTTTAATCTTTCCTACATTCTTATCAATCTTACTCCCAATATTGTGGTAAACCGTTAATTTGAGCGAGTTAGTGAGTAGCATCTAACTTCTCATTTGAAACCTTAAGCAACATTTAGTGTTTGTAAGTCGTATTGAACTCTAGTTTGAGCTCCTTCCATAATTGTGTTTGCATCTTAGTGTGTGATATTCATTTACATTAACTGACAAAATACCGTTCTCACTCTTTGTTTCCACATTCATTATCAAAACCAGCCATTTTACTTCCTGTTTGTCATACTCATTCAACCCATTATGGGTTCGTGATTCGCTGTGACATATTAAAGTATATATGGCATTATGCATGTACGAGTGACTGAAAAATGAATAGTTAACATTGAAAAATGTAGCCATACACTCTTTGTTTCATTTGAACCTATTCACCTCGTTTATAAAATGTAACTTAGTAAGTGATTAATAGATATTATACCCCAGTATCATATAACCTTATTGAAGTAATCTTATAATAGGCATGGAAATATCAAATGCTTAAATAGGAAGTAAATCAATTAATTTGAATATCATGAAAATATATACGTAAAATTGTGTATTACATTCTAAGGCAAAGAGATATTGTTGATAAAGGTACATGCATACGATAGTCATTATTTACAAGTTAGTTAGAATTAACCTATAAAAATGATTGATGCAATATCCAGAAATAACCTAAAGCCTAAATATGAGATGCTACTCTTATACCTATAGAACTAGTGAAGGAAGAAACTTAATCCTTAACTTATTAATATTTCCTCGCTAACTAAGCACTCCTTAGTAGGCATTAGGATTAACCCATAATGCTTTGACAATAAGAAAAGGGCATAGTAGGAGACTATTGTTATAAAATATAGTAACTTTATCATGTCAACTAGAAGGAAAAATTTTAATGCAACTTAAAGGAATTCTACTAAGACTATAGATTATTATGAATCAAACCCTTGGTATTGTATAAATACTCTAATGTCACACAATACATGAATGCTAGCTAGACATCATAAAGAGAAATTGATGCCCTCAACAAATAAAACCAATGGGTACTTTAGACTAATCATATAACTTACGTTACATCCTACATAAGAAATTAACCCAAAAGGAAGAGAAATTGAAGATAAGTAGTAAGCCCTAGCCAACAATCCTTACAAGAAGAGGAAGATTGATAAATGTAAGCCAAGATATAATTAAAATACTAGGAACCAATGCACTTCATATATACAATGGCAATAATCAAGAAGGTAATGGCAAATCTATGATTATCAAGTCTCTGCCTTATTGAGTGTCTTGTTCTAATCAAAGTAACCTACATCATGTCATGTTTTGTCAAGTAATGAGTTCATATCAATATCAATATGAGTTTATTGATTGGTAGTCGTGTCAATTTCTATTGAGTTGAGTCAAGTCGTGAGGATTCAAATTATCGGCTATCTCATTTGACTTCGAGGTGGAGAAAAGTCTAAATTTGGTAAGCTCAATCTTATTGACACTTACACTAAGCTATCTGAAAGGATAAGTTAATAACTATGGTAATAACTTGGTTGTTGTAAGATAGAAGATGTAGATGGAAGAAACAGGAATAATACTTATGCCAGCTGATGGATTTTGTTATTATTGATCTTAACTAGAACCTGAGGATTAGTGATATAGAGGATACAATAGAAGACGTATCAGTGAGAGAACACTTAAATAAATGTAATAGAAAGTCATAAGATTAGGAAAGTGTAATGTGAGTGAAAGATTTCAATAATGGTTTAAGTATCTATTTAGCACTAAACATGGAATGCAAGTGTTAAGCTTGAATGTTTCTCGATTTTTACTTATTTTCCTTAACCTGATTAGCATTGAACCTTATCTATTTAATATTAACCCTCAATTAAGAATTAAAGAAAATCAATATTTCTAAACATGTTTTGAAAATATTTAGAATCACTACCCGACCGGGGATTGAGAAAAGGTTTAGATTAAAATCAATTGGACAGATCAATTTTAATATAGACATTAGGTTGTGTAAAAAACCGATTTTAAAAAGGTTTTTGAAAACTGGAGATTTGAGTTCAGGGGATAACTTATTAAACTTTAATAGATACTACTTTTAACTTTCTAAATTCATATTTACTTTTCAATATACTATTATAATTTGAGATTAAAAGTTTTATTTTACAAAAACAATAAATTGTATCTATTTTAAAAAAGTATAAATAGATAAAAGAATCAATTATTCACAAATGAAAAAAGGATAAATTTTTCCACATTTTAAGTTACCACATATTTGTGTACAAGTGCCTACATATTTGCTATTCAAGATCAAACTTCCGTAATTCATTTCTAAAAATGTTAGTGAGTTAGTAATGTTTAATTTTGAAAAGTAACTAAGTTTATATCTCTTAGCCATTTTATTATATCAGTAAAATTCCAGGCAAGTGTCCTAAATTGTATTTTCATTTTGGGAAAACTCTTAAAATATCTTAATTTTGAAAAGGGTTGATTTAATTTTATTTATTTGGAAAATGGATTTTTCTAAGTGATAATTTTTTTTTACTTTTCTCTTTTTTTTCATTTTTATTATTTATTTATTTCTTTAATATTTATTATTTTTTCTTTTCATTTTGACCAAAAGAATAAAAATAAATAAATAAAACAAACTAAGCTTTTCCTTTCTTTTTCCTTTTTCTTTCATTTTCTTCTTTTTCATTTACAAAATTACAATAAAATTATGAAAAAAAAAACACAAAGTAAAATGAAACAAATAAAATAAAAGAGGGAAGCTTGTGTACAAGTCGTAAGATAGGTTAAAGCGTAGGTCGAACTTAGGTCAAGAGAGGGTTGGTGGTTTCAAATCCAAGTTATACATGCTTTTCGTGTACGCGTGTGAAAGAGATGAAGAAGAAGAATCTTTAAGTCATCAAGGGTAGTTTTAGATTGATTTACACACCAAAATGAAGGGAAAATGGGATTTTTGTGTAGGTTTTACTGGAGATAGTAAGGATTGAACAAATGTCATGACCCAATGGTGGAAGTTTGGTTGTTGTTGGGTTTGGTGGTAGCGGTTGTGTGTTGGGTGGTTACTGTAGTAGTTGCTAGAGGTAAGTGGATGCTTGTGTTAGGGGTTTTAGGTAGCCATAAGTGCAGCCATAACATTAGTTTAAGGAGAAAACCACTGCTTCTTGGTGGTTCAAAGTAGGCATGGTGTTAGCTTAGGGTTTCGAACCTTAAGTGTCTAGTTGTAAGGCTAGGATGTATTACAAATGTTGAGGTTGCATGGGATAGAAAGCTCAAGTTATGGGAAGTTGCTGGTGATGGTTTGCTTTAAATAAAAAAAAAGGGACCCAAAAGAAAGAGATTTAGAGAGAGAGAGAGAGAGGAAGTGACTAGAGAGAGGGTATGTGAGGATGTATTTTTATGAGTGGATTTCAAAGCTTGTTGATGATGGAATTGCATCCCTAAAACTTTATTTATATTGCTTGAGCTCAAGTAAACTTAGTAAGTAGCTTTGATGCTAAATTGATCATGAATACATAACCCCAAATTTTGTATTTCCCTTGATTTTCTCGACCAATCTAATGGTTGAAATGAATGAACTTTGCTATATTTTTAGGTCAAATGTGAAAAAGGCCAAGTGGAGTACAAGATTGAAACAAGATATTTTGTGCTTGTATGTGAAATTTGTATAAAAAATTGAAGCAAAGTTAGGGGGTATGCTAGTTTCACATGAGAAACTTAGGGAAAAGAAAAAAAAAAGGAAAGAAAGGGGAAGAAAATGATGCTAATATGGTACCATGTAGATGCTATGTTAGCTACGTGGACAAGCTATCATCTACTATGTGTCAATACTTATCACCATGTGATACGTAGTTCTATGGTAATGTGATACTTGGTCTTTGTTTGGCTAGAAAAATAAAATGCACAAGCATGTACTTTAAGGGATTTGAGCCCATGACTTCTCTCCTTATGATAATGCCAAGTCTAAATGTATTACCATCAGACCATTAGCCTGTGTCTTATCCATCTATGTAATCAAATTATATATATAGATTAGGTTAGCTTAGGTTAGATTTAATTCTAAGCTTAAGCCCATCATTCCAAACTTGAATAGCATTTTTTAAGAAGAAAAGAAAAACTATTTTAAATTTTTCCTATCCTATTTTAAATTATCCGCTTATTATTATTATTATTATTATTATTATTATTATTATTATTATTATTATTATTATTATTATAAATTTTATTTTTTTGTGCTTTTTATAAATTTTCTATTTTTTTGTGCTTTTTCTAAATTAAGACCCTTTTATCCTATTCTCAAAAAGAAAAAAAAAATTACAAGGGAGCAAAAATAAAGTGTTTATAGTTAGTTCTTTTTATAGTAAAGTTTGAGTAATACTTTACCACAAAGATAAAAGAGAAACACTATTTTTGCCTTAAGGATGAATTTTCTCTAAGCACTATAACTAGCTAGCTATCCTAAGCTTGATCCATTAAGGATTTAGTGAAAGTTGAAAAGATGAAAGTGAGAGAAGGCACTCTAAGAGTTTATTAAAGTGAGTTTTAGAAAGGTCTAACGCTCTAGGAGCTAGTTAGAAAAAATCGATTAGCAACCTGGTCATGCCCTTTTATGCTGACTAAGTTAGGAGCATTTGTAGGGGAATAGTAACCTTGAATTGCAATCAATTTGAAACCCGATCGTACTCTTTTGAGCTTACTAACCTAGGTAGGAGCATCTTTAGAGGACTAGCAACCTTAAATGAGGATCGATTTAGAAAATCTGGTCGTGCTTCTTTGAGCTTACTAACCTAGGTAGGAGCGTTTCTAAGGGACTAATAACATTAAATTGGAATCAATTTGAGAGAAACCTAGTCATGCTCCTTTAAGCTTATTAACTTAGGCAGTAGGAGACTGATAACCATAAATCGAAATCTATTTGGAAAACTTGGTTATGTTCCTTTAAGCTCATTAACCTAGGCAAGGGTATCTCACGAGGACTAGCAACCTTAAATGAGAATCGATTTGGAAAATGTAGTCGTAATTCTTTAAGCTTATTAACCTAAGTGGGAGTGTCTCTAAGGGACTAACAACCATAAATGAGAATTGGTTTAGAAAACCTTGCCGTACTCTTTTGAGCTTATAAACTTAGGTAGGAGCGTATCTAAGGGACTAACAACCACAAATTGCAATTGATTTGAGAGAAACCTAGTCGTGTACCTTTGAGCTTACTAACCTAGGTGAGAGTGTCTCAAGGGGACTAATAACCCTAAATTGGATTTGATTTGGAAAATTTGATTGTGCTCCTTTAAGCTTACTAATTTAGGTAGGAGTATCTCTTGGGGACTAGCAACCCTAAATAAGAATCGACTTAGAAAATCTAGTGGTGCTCGTTTGAGCTTACTAACCTAAACAGAAGCGTCTTTAGGAGACTAGCAATCTTAAATGAGAATCGATTTAGAAAATTGGTCATGCTTATTTGAGCTTACTAACCTAAGTAAGAGAATTTCTAGGAGATTAGCAACTCTAAATTGGAATTGATTTAAGAGAAATTTAGTCGTGCTCCTTTAAGCACACTAACCTTGGTAAGAACATCTTTAGGGGACTAGTAACCCCAAATCAAAATCGATTTGGAAAGCCTAGCTGTACTCCTTCGAGCTAACTAATCTAGGCGGGAACGTGTCTCGAAGACCATTAATCATAAATGAAAATCTATTTAGAAAACCTGGTTGTGCTCCTTTGAGCTCACTAACTTAGGTAGAGTGTTTCTTAAGGATTAGTAACCTAAAATAAGAATTGATTTGGAAAACCTGATCGTGCTCCTTTAAGCTCATTAACTTAAGTGAGATCATCTGTTAAAGACTAGTAATCCTAAATGAGAATCTATTTGGAAGAAACCTAGTTGTGCTCCTTTGAGCTTATTAACCTAAGTGGGAGTGTCTCTCGAAGACTAGTAACCCTAAATAAAAATCGATTTAGAAAATCTAGTTGTGCTCCTTTGAGCTTATTAACTTAAGTGAGAGTGTTTCTCAGGGACTAGTAACCTTAAATGAGAATCAATTTGAAAAACCCGGTTATGCTCCTTTAAGCTTATTAACCTAGGCAAAATCGTCTCTCGAAGACTAAAAACCTTAAATGTGAATCTATTTGGAACAAACCTGGTTATGCTCCTTTGAACTCATTAACCTAGGAAATAGCATCTCTTTAGGACTAGCAACCTTAAGTGAAAATTGATTTAGAAAACCTAGTCTTGCTCCTTTGAGCTTACTAACCTAAGCAGATGTATCACTCATAAACTAGTAACCTTAAGTGAAAATCAATTTAGAAAACCTGATTGTATTCCTTTAAGCTAACTAACCTAAGTAGGAGTGTCTTTCGGGGACTTAGCAACCCTAAAAGAGAATTGATTAAGAATAAACCTAGTCATACTCCTTTGAGCTTACTAGCCTAGGTAAGAGCATTTCTTGGGGACTAACAACCTTATGTGAATATCGATTTAGAAAACTTAGTCGTGTATTGAGCTCACTAACCTAGGTGGAAGCATCTCTCAAGGATTAGCAACCCAAAATGAGAAATCGATTTGGAAATCTGGTAGTACTCTTTTGAGCTGACTAACCTAGGTGGAAGTGTCTTTAAAGGATTAGTAACCCTAAGTGAATATTGATTTAGGAAACTTAGTTGTGTTCTTTTGAGTTCACTAGCCTAGGTGGGAGCATCTCTTGTGGACTAGTGACCTTAAATGAGAAATTGATTTAAAAACCTGGTTGTGCTTTTTTTAGCTCTCTAACCTAAGAGCATCTATGGGGGATTAGCAACCCTAGGTAAATATCAATTTAGGAGACTTGATCATGCTCTTTTAAGCCCATTAACTTAGGAAAGAGCATCTCTTAAGGACTAGCAACTCTAGGCAAGAGCATCTCTTAAAGACTAACAACTATAAATGAAGAATCGATTTGAACCTAGTCATGCTCCTTTGAGCTCATTAACCTTAGTGGGAGCGTCCTTAAGGAACTAGCAACCTTAAGTGAATATCGATTTAGGAAACTTAGTTATGCTCTTTTGAGCTCACTAACTTAGGTAAAAGTGTTTTTGGGGGGTTAGTAACCCTAAATGAGAAATCGATTTGAAAATCTGGTCACACTCCTTTGAGCTCACTAACTTAGGCTAGAGCGTTTCTAAGGGACTAGCAAGCTTAAGAGAGAAATTGATGAAGGGAAGCACCCCATAAGCTTGTTAAAACCCTAAGAGAAACTGATGAAGGTATGCGCCCTACGAGTTCACTAAGTCCTTAAAGAGAAATTGACAAAAGGGGAAGTACCCTATGGGCTTGTTAAGACCCTAAAGAGAGAGAGATGAATCGAGGTAGTATGCTTCAAGCTAACTAAAACCTTAAAGGAGATGTGAATTGGGACAACAACTTATGAGCTGATTAGAGCCCTAAAAACCAATTGAAAAATAGGATAGTGCTTATGAGTTGTCTAAAACCCTAAAGCTAAATATGAGTTGGGATAGCGATCTATAAGTTGGCTAGAACCCTAAGGAAATTTAAATTGGGATAACTCTCTATGAACTGGCTTAAACCCTAAAAGAGACGTAAGTTAAGATGAAGCTATATAAGCTAGCTAGAACCTTAAAACTAAATGTAAGTCAGGACAGCACTCTAAAAGTAGGTTAGGATCCTAAGGAAAGTTGAATTGGGATAACATTCTATGAGTCAACTTAAACCCTAAAAGTAGATTGATGATGAGACAGTGCTTTAAGAGTTAGCTAGAACCTAAAAAAAAAAAAGGATGAAAGATTGAGGAGGCAAAATGAAGAATGTAACCAGTTCTTTAAAAAAAAAAAGCTTCTTGTCTTAAAAAAAAAATTATAAACAAAGAATTCGATGAAAACCATTTATGATGAAAAAGAAATTAAGGATAGGCCCCTTGGTTTGAAAAAGAGTTAGTGGACAATGAAAACTACATCAGTGAAAATGACTTAGACTATTATGGTCAACTTAAAAGGTGTGACCACATCAGAAAGGGAGAGGTGACATGAATTAAAAGTTTGGTTACCTAAGCTGACATAGAGTTAAAAATGGGAGGAAAAAAAATTGTAACAAGCTCTTACTTTCTCTCTTTTTATTTTCTTTTGTCTTTTTTCTTTTCTTAAAAGTTTGCGAAAAGGTATAAAGTTTTATTTAAGGAGCAAGTACTATAACCATCCCCTTCTTTAGTAACAATGTGTAACATCTTAATGTCTCCTAACCCTGATGTTGAGTTTCTTGACAAGGTCTTATGATTTCAAACATTCTTTTCCTAAGGAAGAAGTAACTAATGATTAGTGTACTCGAAGATAACTCCCTTATGCACTTGCAGTCTAGATTTTACTCTTGACTACTATTCCAAAAATTATAGTGCATTTTGAAGGTGATACACTTAAATCAATTCATTAGGTTTTTTTTAATCCAATATTATAAATTAGGCTTTTAATCAAATGGTTTCAAGATAACTGATGAAAAGGCCTATTTTGAAAGATTTATTTATTCAATCCAAGTGTACAAGTCAAGAATCTTTAGTTAAAAACTAGAAGTGTGCTTGTCTCAGTTTCAAAAATAATTTTTATTAATGATAAATTACCCTTTAAGATCAGAAGAGATTTTACCGAGTGTGAGGTATTGTGGCTAGGGAAGTCTTGTGTAATTCAGCATAGATATGAAAGTTTTCGGTTTGTGATTTTGAAATGTGATTCAAAGTGAATATAGAGGTTTTGTGTTTTTGGACATGAAATGTGATTCTAGGCCTTAGATTTTTTAAGTTATTTAGGCTTTGATTACAAGTCTTTTAATTCAATTTTGCTGCCCTTACTGAGATATGATATATATTTTAGGGCTTTCATCTTACACTTGGGTCCAATTTTCTAGCCACTTTTCTTTCTTCTTCTTCTTTTATTATTTTCTTTTCATCTTTTTTTTCCATTCTATCATTTTTTTTTCTTTTCTTAGGCTTGGAAGTAACTGTCTCTCTAATGTGTTTAGACTGTATGTATAGGGTTCTTGTGAGCTTTTCTTCATTTTAGAGAAAACAAATTATTAGAAATAAAAATTATCATTGAATTAATGCTACCTAAGCAAGCATAAACTAGTTTTTATCCTTTTTTCTCCTAATCAATGACCTTAAACTCCAAATTGCCCTAGAATTGGGTAATTCTTGACATGGTTTAAATTTGAAGATACTTTAAATTGGTCCAACAAAGTTAACAAAAGATAATTGTGTTTGGGATTTGAAAATGATTGCCTAACCTCATTTTAATCTGTGTATCAAATTCAAAATTGACCTCCTTTAATGAATGAGTCTAAAGTATCCTCCCTATGATGTCCTTCAACTTTCGAAGTATTTATAGTTAGTGTATAGAATACATTTTACCTCTTTTCATCCTAAACCTTTTAAATGTGAGTTACCAATTCCTTATGTAGAAATCTATATTTATTTATCCCAAGGTGAAGATTGACTTTGCCTCCAGTTTCTTAAAATATGTCCTCGTTTTGATATTTTTCACTTAATTTGAATTCGAAACTAAGGTTGCATTTGACTTAATTTTTTTACTTAGTTCATGGTTAGACTTTTTCTTGATTGACCAATAGTTTTAGCTTGGTTTAGCTACCTTGATGGACTAAGGCTTGTGTTTGAGTCAACTACCTTGATGGGCTAAAGGTCATGTTTGGGTTGGTTGCCTTAATGAGTCAAGTGGTTGTATTTGGGTTGGCTACCTTAATAGGCTAGGTGTCTGTGTTTGGGTTAGCTATCTTAATGGGCCAAAGGTTGTATTTAGGTTAGCTACCTTAGCGGGTTAAGGATTCGTGTTTGCATTAAGCTAATAAAAATTTGTAACCGTTAGCAACTTTTTTTTTTTCATTTTTTTTATTTTTTGATTTTTTTGGCTTTTTTTTTGTGTGTGAGAGAGAAAGATAAAACTTTATTTTACAAACACCTAGAAAAAAAATGGTGATTTTTGAGGTTCTATTTACAAGTTTATGTAATTTATTTACGTTTTCTTAAGTAAGAAGGGACAACAGTTAGATGAATACTTATTGAAGGACTAAAACTAAAGAATAAAGAATAATATGCTAAAGGCAACTTTGTATTACCATGATAAAAAGAAGCAAAGAAAGAGATCCAAATATTTATCCTCAATGAAACTTGATATTTATTCAAAGCTTTTAAACTACATCTAAAGTGCCTAATTTAGCTATTGTAGTTAGGATGGAATTTTGTCCAGCATCTCCAAAACCTAATCCATGGTTTTTTCACTTTTTTGACTTAGGCCAACAAAGCTCAGTTAAAGGCTTCAATATGTCTAACCTTTTGCGTTTAGTAGGTGAGTTTAGTTTAAAGCAATTGGTTATGGATTCCCAAAGCATCTTATTAACTCTTTGATTGTTTAAGAAAGAGAAATTTATTTCTTAGAAACGATTTTTAATTCTCATTCTTTACTTCCTGCAAGTTTTTATTGCAATGAAAATTTATTTTAGTGTTTACTTCACTAGAGTATTAGGTTAGTCATATAATCAAATGTACCAATTTACCCCTATTTGATCATTTTGAAAAATAAACAAAAAGTTATTTAAATTTTGTTTTATATAGATATAAGTATATATTTAATATATATCTACAAATACATATACATATACATGGAATCTATATATTACGTACACATACATACTCTTATATATATATACATTCATATGTATATATATAACCTAGATTTCTTTCTTTCTTTCTTCTTCTTCTTCTTCCTTTTTTTTTTTTTTTTTTTTTTTAGGTGGGGGGCTGGGCTGGCGTTGTGTGCGGGGCAAGAGGTGAGTGAATTAAGGTGCAACAGTGTGGCAATGATAATATTACGCCAGATATTCATCGGGCAAATTTTATGGGATAAAGATATTACAATTTTCTACCCTCGGGGCAATTAAATTAATATTTGATCTACTTACATATACATAATCTATATGTTGTGTTTGCTATATGTTTAATAGTTAAATGTATTATATATATACAAACACATACGTTATATATAACTCATATATTATATGCATAATATGTATGTTATGGGCATATAAAGTTATATATGCATGTTGCATATACAATCTGTATATTATTTGCTTAACGTCACAAAATCTATAATTATATTGTATATCATATATATAATCTATATGTTATATTTGTGTCTTATATGTACTGGTAGACACACATCTTGATACATGTGCAAAAATTTTATATAAAGATATAATCATACTAAAGCACATGATATTTACTAAGTCAAATTATACATATAATTAAAGTTTAAGAAAGGAAGAAAAAATGCATTAACATTTTTTAACAGAAAATGAAAAAGTACATACGTTATGGATGTGTTTATTAAAATAATCTAAAAATATGCTACTTGCAATCAATTTATTTGCCATATACCTACAAAAACAACAAAAAGTAAATTTGATCGGGAAATCTAGTATATATGAAGCAATGTAAGACTTCCTAGTATACATGAGCAATTAAGTCATTAAATCCTCTTGTTTCAATTTATGGGTAAGCTTTCAATCCCCAAAAACACCAAAAAAAATTTGAAATGTGAAAACTCAAATGATGATCAGTCAAACCTTTATAAGAAAATGAATGTTGCAACTTAAGTTGCGAGGAAATAATCAACTTGCTGTCTAAAAGTACGAAATAATACAAACACATGAAAAACCCAATTGAACATACCTCTAAACAAAACTTAATTAAACCTTATCAATAAAGTATTAATATTAAATAATAAATTCCTTTTTATAAAATTTTAAAGTACAAATTAAAAAACACATAGAAGAACCAAATTGTTTTCACGTATGGCTATTTATGATAAATGTGCATTTTTTTGCTTTGCTCAAAATTTAAAAATTAAAAATTTATTAGTTCAACTTACGAGTAGTTTTATAAACACGATGACTCCAGTTGCCGAAATTTCCAGCGATAGATTAAAAAGATGGAATATATATTTGTGTGCTCTACAAAGATAGAAACTTTATATCTTACCTTTAATGACCCAAGGGGTATCTTTGCTACAACTATATCTGCCGTGGACATCGTGGAATTCTGGAAAAGACCTCTTTATATTGGTTAATTCTAATAACATATGCAAAGCATCATTACAAGAAGTTTGGCAATAACGGTCGTTGTGACCCAAATTTAAGGGCCATACTATCCATCCTGAAACTTACTTAGTTGGAGACGTAACAACTGTGATCTTTGCTTTAATCATAAAGTTTCTAATTTAAAACACAATCTTTGGATGTTCTATAAGAATAAATTATAAATATATATATATATATTTATAGAAATATTATAAGGCATTTCATTATTTTCACATGAACCATTAGAATTGTGGAGAATTAAAATCACTTATCAAATAGTAAAATGGATAGTAAAGCAATTCTAATAGCTTTTTTTTCTTCTTCTTTTTTTCATAATAACCTTTGTTCATATCCTAGTATAACTTCCCTTATTAGGTTTGTAGAGACATTCATGTACTTAGAATCCTAGCCTATACTATGTTTTTAGCTTCAAAAACTCATAGAAAAACTTTAAGGTAATGGCCCAGAGGGCTATGGGCTCATTAAGGGACATGAGAGGAAAATCATATACAAGCTAAGCAAAATAAACAAGTTATTAAATAATTATTACATACAATGCATAAGTAAGCAATGTGCTATCCACATGATATTATCCAACCTATTATGAGATTAGAGAAATTACACCCACTTTAACTCAAGTTAAGGAGTTTGACATATTACACATGAATCGGAATCAAACTGAGTTTTGCGTAATCAAGAACACTCTCCATTTAAGACTTTCTTCAAACCATAGCCTCTAACCTTATCGCAACATCCTTACCTATCACTTAATTCAACTAAGGATGGAGAGGACCATTTTAACTATCCTCATCATAGGCATTTGTGTCTAATAAGAGATCCTTAACCGTTTTTCGAGTGGGTTGTAATGCATGTCTGGTTAGACGTTAGGTCAATCTCAAATTAGTTTTGTTTTTAGGGTGATTAACAAAGATCAAATGATTAAGTAGAAGCATATTCACATAGCAAGTATAACATGGAGCACAATCCCCACCATAGTAAAGTAGATCTCAGACACAAAAGTAACATATGCATAAATAACTATTTACAATTACAAACAAGTACATACCGAAATCTCTAAATATTTTGAAATAATACTTTAAAGGGCAGTGAAGTATTGGTTCTACTTACTTGATACTACTTCATTGGCTTATTTTCAAGATAATGAAGTATTCATAGCTCAAAGTTCCTATATAATGACCATCTATATTAATCTTTGTATAACTAACACATATCATAATCCGTATACTTATACATACATGCAGGTTAAGTTTGTGAAATTATGGTGATGATGTAGTTTTGCTTATTTATAGTTGTAAGTTATACTTTTATTAGACCTATAAGTATTGCTATATCATATATATTTATGTGGGCTTCACATCTCATATAGTATTTAAAGTTTTGACTAACAACATAACCATAAAAAGTTACATTATAGAGATATCTAAGCTATATATAAAAATGTATATCTTTAATTTCTCCTTTACTCATACTAGCTAAGTAAACCTATTATTATTATCAAAACCTAGATTTAGTTTTCATAAAATCTACAAGACTTTAAAGATTCATTTATTCTATTAAATTATATCTTAGATTGCTATCATTGTTAAATCTGATATAAGTATAACCGTATAACTATATCTATTAGAGTTTCTTGAATTCCATTATAATTGAATATTAGTAAACATGTCACACCTAGTTATGAAAGGAAAAGATATATAAATAGTTGCAATTAGTATAAAACATCTTCTTTTTTTTTTCCTTTTTTTTTGGTTACAATAAGATCTCATCAATTACCAATACATACACAATGGCATCCTCTATCACTTAATGTTGGAGTGTAGGGATATGTATATATAAATATATGTGATGGACTTTCTCATATATTATATAAGTAGCTTATAAATAGTTACCTATGTATGTAGATAATATATGTATGTATATAAATATAAATATGGACGTATAATCAATCATAACATATAGAAATGACTTAGACAATTATATCCAATTAACATACCATATAGGAAAGTTGGGTCTTTAATTTAGAATCATTTTATTTACTTAAAAGAAGGCAACATGGACTAGCATATGTTCATGAGAAAGTTGTACTTTAAACCCAATTTATAGAGTAAAATTGTTATTTCCATCCCCTTACATCTTATGGTCAATTTCATTTGTGAAGGCAATTTATAAGTCATAGAATCAAACAAATTTACTAGAATTTTGGTAAATCCGATCCAATTAAACTATACAGAAAAAAAAAAAGAAAGATTAGAAATTTTACTACTGGATTACTTGTTTGAGATGTAACGAACTATCATTGTAATATCAAATTGCATCATATGATTGATAATGACCCTATTTTCTTAAGAATCTTCTTTTAACTAGTGGCGACTTTTTTTTTCTTTTTTGCAAAAATATGGTTTTATTTATATGAAATGTCATGAAATTACTAAATTTTTACTCTTGAAGTATGATTAGTTGTGATTTGCCTTCCATCATCGAAATTCTTTCTTTTATATGTTATGTTTGGAAACACCAAAAATTGAAATACGTCAAGTTCTTCAGTTGCAAATAACTATCAAGGTTTCCATCATAGCATACACTCATTTTTTTTTTTCTTATAAATATGCTAGTTGATCAATTTTAGTTTTAGCAAAATTGCAAATTATGGCCAAAAGTCCCCTAACTTGGGCAACAATGTGATTTTTACCTTACTTCATTGTGGATTAATCTAAATCTGGGAACAAAAATCATAAACAACATCATTAAGCCTCAAATATAGCATTACCCACTTCATGACCATATTTTAGAATAAAATTTATAGATTTTGGCACGTATATATTTTAAAGGGTTATTTTAGTAATTGGGCTTTTAACCTAATTTAACATTATGGATCAATATCTTGAACTAGTGATAAAGCTTAAAAAATCAGCCTATTTAGAGATGTTCTAGGGAGATCTAGCTTGGTGGGCTCAGAACTAAGATTGTCAACTAAACATTCCACCCTTGGCCTTACTCAGTTATCTTACGTATGAAAAGTAGACTCAGATACACTTCATTTGAGCCTATTTAGGCTTCATTTGGTCTTATTAGGCCTTAAAGAGACTCAATTGGGTTTTAAGCTTAATAATAATAATTGACTTTTTTTAACTGACAAAAGCCTTAAGTATACTTAGACCCATATCTAAGCCCACGAAGGCTAAAAGAGAGGATAAGCTTCGATGACAGATAAGGTTGATCTCTAAGCTATATAAATAAGAGGCTTCTTTTCTCATTTAATTAATTCATTACATAGGTAAGCTTGAGACAAACACTAGTGCTCTATTGAAATTACTCTAAAGAAGATTAAATAAGCAATTTTATCGATAACAATTCAAGATATATCAAGAACATCAAGTCTGATCCATTGTTACACGCGTACACTCAATCTACCAAGTTTGCCCATTTTTCCTCCTAAACATCTTCATAGCAACATCCTTTCATGTATCATTAGCTCAAGACGTCTTCTAAGTTGACCGATATGCCTATTGCACATGATCAACCAGCTGCGAAAACCTTACCATACATATATAAAAGATAGCAAGGTAAGGCAATTAATTATCAAGTTTTTATTTCTCCAAAATACAATATTATAGTTGTAAAATATAAGCACTTAAAAATAATATTACAAATAGCATGTAAGTTTTCATAGAATTCACCTATATTTCTACATTGTCCTATCTTCACTATCGAAATGGATGATAATAATAGAAGAAAATGAAACATATTCATATTAAAGATACACAATTCTTACCAAGAAGTATGGTTCCTCTCTCTCTCTATTATTTTTTTTTTCCTCTCATTTGTAGGAGATTTTTATGACTGTAAATGGCACATGAGGCAATATTTATAAGCCCCCTTATGACGCAGCTTGAAAAAAAAATTATTAATATTATTATATGTGTATTTTATGTAATCCTTTGGCTATCTCTAGCATTTGTTTACAAGTATCTAGGTATGTGCCACTTTAACTTAAGGGATAAATATGTTTTGACTTTCCCAGTAGCAAACATTAAATAAATTAATATTGTTATGTTTAACTTACTAAAGAAGATTAATATTAGTCTTATTCTAGATTACTCCCATATTGTCTTGTTTGGTTGCCATGCCTCATTCTTAATATTTCTAACTGCCACATATACCTCTATATGTATATTCATCATTTATTTACTATTTTTTCTTTATTTATTTAGCATATAATTGTACTTTTTAGGTGATTGCAAGTATATATGTATATCTATATACATATATAATACATTTGACATGCATACATATTTCTAAATATTATTTTATATCATTTTATAATTTTTAGTATCCATATAATTTTTCTCTAAAAGATAATTAATTATCAAAACTTGTTTTGTACATTTTCAATAAATTTACTATGTTTATAATTAACATTTTACTGTACGACTATTTTATTATTTTATTTTCTTAAATCCAAACATACAAGGTGCAAAACTTAGGTCTAATCAACCAACTCTCGCAATCACTTTAATTTCCTTTCCTTCTTTTTTCTTCTTATTCTCTCTCTCTCTCTCTCTCTCTCTTCTTTTCTTATTACTTTACGTACTGAAATCAAATTATTAGGTTGTGAGCTTGCACTTTCTTTCCTTAAGCAAGTAACTATCATGGTTGTACTAAATTTATGTATCAGATCCTAATTGCTAGTTTAGGTATATATATTTCTAGATAAGTGTATTCTGAAGGTATGTAGTTATATTGATATATAAATTTATTTATTTATTTTTTCAATACCTATCTACATATTGATGATGATGACATAAGTCATATAATATATTACTAAAACTAGATTCCATCTTAAAGTTTGTGTATTTAGAGTTGTAGATAAATATCGATTTATAACTATAAACTTGTGTTTATTACTATAATAGTATTTTAATAATTCCATTATGAAAATCAAAGATTTTCTAATCTATTAATCTAGTGTGCAAATTTTTATGGTAATCGAGGAAATATTAGTTATTCCTAAGCTAACCTGTTATTCATAGTAATCACAATGGTTTTATGTAGTATCGAATGAAACATAAAAAGTAGTTTTCACTATATCATTCAAGTACATGTACAACTATTTAATAGAATGTATTTGGAGTTATAGCTGCCTTAACCATCTCCCACTATTATAGTAATGGTTGGAGATAAAATATTTACATAAAAATTGCCTCCTTCATTATGAAGGGTGCTAACTAAAAGCTAGGAGCTCCTACTCCTTTACAAGATTTTATACCCTCATCCTAGTCTACTTTTATTTACTCACTACAGGAAATGGCCTATTAACATTGTATTAAGGATTAACTTGCAAATAGGGAAAATTGTAGGGGAATGAGCAAAACCACAACATAGTGAATAACTTCCCTTAAGTTATACAAATAAACAATAAACAATAATCAAACAAATTATCAACCATTAACACACTATGCATGATCAAACATATGAGATGCAACATTATACACAGTAATTCGAAAACCGCATATGGTTTACGAAATAACCCCTCCGACACCAAGGATTGGGAAGTACTAACTAACATGTTAGTCCTAGGGTTTTAATAAATTAGAATGTTAATGTAAAATAAGTTTCCAACCAAAATTCATAGAGTTAGAAATATTACAAACCATGGTACTTCATATTCTCTAATTATCCCTAAAGTGATGAATCCATGATATGGCCTTAATTAAAGGATGACATTTCCCATTACCAGTTAGTTTTCAAAGGTTAAGGCAAGGCTTATAAAAATATGCCCTTGTCATCATTAACTCGGATTCCTTCACTACAAACAATGCCTAAGAATACCACCTTTGATCAACAAAAGTTTTACTTCTTTAGATTTCCATAGAGCTCATCAACTTAAAGTAAGAAAGGACAACTCAAGATACTTGCAATGCTTATCCAAGTTAGGATTATATATAAGGATGTTATTAAAGTACACAACTGCAAAATTTCCAATCAAATCTCGAAGCACATTATTCATTAATCTCATAAAGGTGCTCTAGCATTACTAGCCATTCATATAATCCATGAGTCTCAAATGTGATCTTCCACTCATCTTTAACTCTCAATCTGATTTGGTAGTATCCAGACTTCAAGTTGATCTTTGTGAAAATCCTTGCTCTATGCATTTCATCTAACATGTTATTGAGTTACAAGATTAAGTATTGGTATTTGATAGTAATTCTATTGATAGTGAACATAACCTCTCTTCAAGGTTGTTAAACTACTGATAAAATCGAAACATGAAATTCAAAGAAATAAAAGTAAGTTTTTATAACCTATATAAAATAGATTTAAAAAACTATTGATATGCCTATAGTAATTATTAAAAACTTAAAATACATGATGAAAATAAAAAAATTAATTAATTAATTAAGTTTTCTTTTTCCTAAAAGTTCTTATTAATATATAATTTAACATGTATTAAAGGAGGAGAAAAAAAGTTGAAAGTAAATTTTTTTCTATAAATTTAAAAAAATAAATTAAAGAGAACCAAAATTTCAATTCATTTTAAATTATTAATTGTATAAAGTGAAGTATATAGTTTTTTTTTTATAATCTTTATTATTAGAGCTGAAATTACAATAAAGGTAATGAACATAAAATAAGGGACTAAGAGAGAGAGAAAGAGGAAAAAATTAAAGTAAGATGTTTAATGCTCTAATGATTGATGGCTTATAATAGCTTAATTGTATTTTTTTCATTTTTGAGCTCATTCAACTCATATATGTAAAAATAATAAATCCGATAAAAAACGTAAATTTCTATCAAGTTTACATATAAACTCAATTAAAAATATAAGTTTTAACATAAAAACGATTTTATGCACAAGTTAATTTGGAAGAGCCTTCTAAAATCGTATACTTGTATAATCATATGGGTAGAATTGTGATTTTGACAATTATACCTCTCTCTATCAAATCATTCACTTATCTGTGGAGCCTAATGGCTTGCTTTGGATTTAACCTATAAGTAGGTTTTTTTGGTAAGGTGGCCTATGGTTGCAAGTTGATGGCATGCTCTATTCCTTAAATTACTGGTAGTCCTTTTGGAAGTTCATATGAAAACAAGTTAGCATAATCATCAATTATTTTTTGCACCATGGTAAGTAGCTTAGAACTTTGTTCCTTTATCTCAAGTAATCTCTAGACTAATAGAAAGGTTGGTGCATTTGACTTCATCTCTTGTGAAATCTTTGCTCTAATCATAATTAAGCCTTCCTTCTACTAAGCTCAGGTAAGCTAAATAAGCATATCTTTTACTTAGCTAGTGGTAGTTGGATTCAACTTCACTTTTTAACCTTCATACTTAAATGAGCAGGTATTCCTAAACTCATCATATATTACCCTTTCATCAAATAACCATGGCCTTCTTAATAGGATATGGAAGGCGTTCATTTGTAGGACATGACGTAACACTTCATCTTGGTACTTTCTAATTGAGATTGACTTTAGGGGTTGCTCAATAATTTGCAAGGCTCCTTTCTTAGTCAGCTAATGCAACTTATACAACTTAGGGTAAGGAGAGGTCAAAGACTTTAGTTATTGAACCATAAATGCAAAGGCAACACTAATGAAACTCCCATTATCAACTATGAGAGCATACAATATTCCCTTAACCTTACTCTAACATGAACAAATCCTTACGATGCTTGTTTTTTGGGGTGGGGCTAATGTTCATTACTCTATGTAATGTCATGGTAATGGGCATGAATTTGCCTTCCTAGCTCTATATCACATCTTCCTCCTCAACTAAATCAATTTCTCTAGTCTCCCCTCTCTTTTCTCATCAATGCTATCAACCTCAATGGTTGGTACCTCCCCTTTTATAATTGTTGTTTTCCTATTCAGACACTAAGCAATCATATGGCCAAATTCTCGACACTTAAAGCACTTGATCTCACTCGTTTTCCTTCTAGAACATTGCCTTTTTTCAAACTGCCTAAGCAATTCTTACTCAACGGGGTAAGACCTCAAGTCAAGTCGGACCTTCTGATTCTTGCTTAGTTTCCCTATCACATGTCTACTTAGAACAGGTCAGCTAAGTTAAGGTTAACTCAATGGAGCTTAGAATCTGCTCATTATCCTTCTTTGTATTTTTTAAGTAGCTCAGATGGCTTCATCTAAAGTGGTAATCTCCCCTGTCTATAAGAAATCTCCAATCTCATATCTTAAGCTATTAAAAAATCTAGACACAGTGCAATCTTCAAGCTCCTCTACATCATATTAGATTATCAGCATTTGGAATTCTTTAACATAAGCATCCAAACTAGATTCACCCTATCTCTACTCTTGTAACTTTCTAAAAGTGTCTTACAAGTAATAGATCAACACAAACCTTCATCTCATTACTCTCTTCATTACATCCTAAGTTCTAACCTCACGTTTCCCTTCTTGCAAGCTCTTCCACCATAAAGTGGTGTAACTAGTAAACTATAGCATAAGTCGTCTCACCATAAAGTTCTCAAGCACCTCATGGAACTCAAATTGTCTCTCGATTTTATCAACCTAATCAAGATAGTCCTCATTATCTCTAGGTCTTAAGAAGTTTAGAATTTGAAACTTTAGATTTCCAATTCAAGGGGCTTTAGTATTCTACTCTTCAACTTCATTATACTCCTCTTTACATTCCTCATCAACTTCCTCCACTTCATCAAGCATTAATCCTTACCTAATGGGTCATTCTACCTCTTCGACTCCGACATTTTTCACTAGGCATTGAAGTTGACCCATGTTGGTGTCACCTTCATCATATACTTCGTCCACTTAACCACCTTCTTGGCCAACTCTAATAGGTCTGTTATTGTGTTATATTGCTATCAATAGGCTCTCCCTCAAGTCGGTGAGCCTATCAGGCTTCTCATCAACTAACCTTAAAGTAGCTGAGGTGACCTTTCCATAGAGGACAATTCTACTCGTTGTCACCAATGCCAGCATTGATACTCGATTTAATCATCTTACATAGCAAACAAAGCCTGATAAAATAGTAAACACAATCAATATGAATAAACACAACTTTATATGCATACCTTACTATATTTTTTTATGCTCTCAACTTTGAAAAAGCACAAATTCTCTACTTGTATTCCTTAAATAGTCAAAACCTACAACCTTAAAACCAATACACCTAGAAACTCATCTATTACTGCTTGCTCTATTTCTAGATGCCAAAAATAGGATAAAATAGAGTTGAATAAGAGCATAACAAGAACACACAAGGAACTTACACTACACTACTATAATTTACCTTATGATACTTTTGGGAAATTTCCACACTCATAACTTCAAGCATATTCGCTTACACTTACAAATAAAACAAAAAAGATAACATGCTAGCTTCGGTAGCTAATGTTGCCAAAACTCTAATACTAAGATGATAGGAAATGCACTCCACATGGGTGAATACACATGGGACAATCATGTAAATGGGGGATGGGTCCTCAACGTGAGATGATGAGAAACTAAATGGTAGCCAAAGTTAAGCTAAGCCTCATGCACAAACACTCAAATATTATGCCTTAAATGCCTCATAAGAACTTAAGACTTAGCTTGATATGACGTATGAGCCTTGCTCTAAGGTTACTCGTTACTAGCTCTAGCTCAAAGAAGCTAGATAAGAGTAAGGATTAGAACTAGTTCATAATGGGAAGGTAAGCAAAAGGATGTAGATTAATATTTTATTACCCGACTAATTTTGGCTGAGTACAAATAGGGCATTTATATAGTTACCTTTCAGGGCAACATCATAAGAAAATAAAACTAAAAAAGACTAATTTTCTCAAAAATGTTTTAGGCAAGAAATACAAAGGCAAATTAAATATAAGATTAGGCAACATATACTAAAACCTTCATACAACTGGTATCCTGATGTGGAGAATTAGTGTTGTGTTAAGGTCGAAGACTTGCAGAATAAGTCGAAACTAGGTAAGCATGTTGGTACGATTGGCTTGAAGATGGCCAAGTTGTTGGAATGGTAAGTTAAGCTATTCATGGTTTATGTTTAGAGTCAAGATAGGCTAATATACTGCCGTCCTAGCTCTAGATCAGCTAGAAATTAATCTTACACTTGGCTACCCAAGAGATAACACATTGTTGATGGTAGCTTAGAAATTCAAATAGGTTAGCATATAGGAGTTTGGACTCTTCATTCATGAGTTATTGTTGGAGAGCTCGGCGAACCATTTTGGCAAGCCCATGAGCTTTAGACCTTGTTATTGGTCTTAAATTCTTATGACCCCCTCCGCATGAGTAAGACATAAACTTCATGTTTTTTGTATCAACCTAAAAAGAACTAAACTAAGAAAATCCATTAAGCATTTTGGTTTTACCATCAATACTGGAGTCTTGAACTAAAATTGTAATAAGGAATCAAATTACACTTAGCATGTGGTATGATAAATTTTAAACTAATGTCCAACAATATTTAACATTTAACCATCAAAATCTTAACTGCCACTTTTAATTGGTAGCTAAATATAACTTTTAGCAACCAAATTAATTATTGGTTGTGAATATAATGACCGGAAAACTTCCAATTTTGGGGGTTACCTCCAATCCCAATTTCTTTTCAAGCCTTCCACCCGCTCTCGGTCGCTCGGTATGATTTTATGGGTCCATGACTCTCTTTGTCAAATGCCAAGTAAGTGTACATATGAATATGACGACCGTCCCAGCAAGAAATTGAAGTACTCCGTTTGTACATGTTTTCAACGGCGAGTCCTCATTGTTTCTATACATCGAATTAAATAGATTGATCTTTTATATGCATTCTCCACAATTTTTTTTTTTTTCCTATTGAAGACGTTTTTAGTTCTGCTCTCTGCCCAATATCTCTTTTCCCTCTTGCCTTAAAGAAGAATATCAAGTTCCCTGACTAGCATTAGCTAGCCAACGTAATGTCTCATTGAAGGTACTCTATTTCTTGACTCCCATATCTAGGGGTTTTTTTTTATATATATATATATATCATGATGATTTCATTTTCAATGTTTCCTCTGTTTAAGGAATTTTATTTAGGGTTTACTATGTCAAATTAGGTCGATTTGACTTTGATAGTGTGGTTAATTAAGTGATTAACTAGTGTAAATGG
The DNA here is from genome assembly GCA_024138005.1 of Lumnitzera racemosa. NCBI lineage: Eukaryota > Viridiplantae > Streptophyta > Magnoliopsida > Myrtales > Combretaceae > Lumnitzera > Lumnitzera racemosa. Next base: position 81,878,584 of record JAMXBC010000006.1, read on the forward strand.
TATTTCTCTCTATAAATCGACTTAAGCAAAGGACTACCATGTGAAGAGTGATATTCATAATTGAAAAAGGATTTCCTATATTGAAATCTTTCAAACACTACATATACAGCAAGCTGTAGTTTGACATTTATTCCATCGCTATAATAATAACAAAAATTTCTATCATTAGTTTTATAATGTTCATGCATAAAACACCACGCACAAAAACTATTAAACTGTAGTGTATTGTCCATGATACTTTTCCTTTCATAGCATGGGCTTGTGCTTATGTTGTGGATAATTGTAATGCATCTTATGCTGAGAATTGATAATATAATAATATGAAATTTCCTCGTTTACTTGACGAATGAAATAGTAAATTATTTTTTCTTTAGGTACTTACTCTCTTCAACTTCTTTTAGCCGAGGATCCATCTACTGAAGGTATGCCAATTTGTAAAAGAGTTCTTATTTCTTCTCGGTTCGCTATTCCTTTATTTATTTATTATTATATTTTTGTTATAATTCTACATCAATTATGCTTAGCTAATTTATAAAATATATGCTTGGTTTCAGGTTCCTAAGCTCTTTCAGTAGCTTGAACATGAGAAATTATATCCTTTGCTAGCAACTGACCAATTAAACTTGAGGTGCTCTCAATACTTGAACTTTAGTTTAATGAGATAATGTGTTCATAATGGTGTCGATATTATTTAATGAAATAAATTTAAAGTAATAATGACTAACGAAGTTTCAGGTTTAACAGCATTCTTAAGCTAGCATAGCAAAGCTTACAAATTAGATATCCAAAGCTGAGATGGAGGTGGCTAATGCTTTCTCTTTAAATGGCGTTGCTATGGTACCATATAAAATGAATTATACAGTTGATGTTAGCGCAGTTTGACGGGTGGCAGTGATAAAGAGAAGATGTGTATGAAGCTCAAGATCAATCAATGAGCCACCAAATTGTTTTATATACGCATTACTCCAGCTGTGGACTGTCTACATGCCTAGAGAGAAAGATAGAAAGTTACTCATGAGGTAAAGGATGGTTTCATTGTTGATACATTCATTGGAAACGCGACTAATTGGGAGAAAAGTTTCACCGGAAATCTGGTTGAATTGCCCATAATTGTTATTTCAATAGCTTTTACCACATGATTTCTGCATTCTGATGACTTAGAAAGAAGAAAGCCAGTAACAATCGGCACCGCTAATTAAGAGTCGTTTGTTCAAGATTGTTCTTATAATGCCGTAATAAAATATTGCTAGTGATTCTTGTCCAATTAGCATTTCTATCTATGTATTTTCTCTTTCGTGTTACACCATTTTTTTTTTTTTTTTTGGATGAATCACAGAACACAGATTTTATACACTCCAAATTGCAATGATTTATAAATATATATAAGTAATGATAAATAGTAAAAAAAGAAGTTGAGAAAGCCTATCAAGAATTTGAAATGAACCAATAATATCTTTTAGGTTTTATCATCCAAATAGTGCAAGTGCAAATAATTTAGCACTTATCAAATACATAATTGGCCATCGATTTTTTTCATCTTTTCTCACCGTTCATCATTTTTCAATATATATAGGTTTTAGTATGCATATTTTGCTTTGTGGTCCCCTAACTGAGTTTATAGACATGATATTTAGAATTTCCTTTTCACAACCACCATCAATTGAAGGAAGACATGATTCTAACACTAGAAGAATAGTCAAGGCAGAGTCTCCACCGATTGAAATAGGTACGCTCCATCTAGTTTCGTTATTAATTGTATGAGAGAACTTCATTTCGAGGATAAAAGTATATACTTTGCGGATTTTTATTTTCTCTAGCTTAAGTACCAAAAAATTGGTAAGTTGTTTTCTTTGATAGTTTATGATAATTAATATAGTGTTATGTGTCTCGTTGGTACACAGTTTATTGGCATGGACTTCATTATTTTCAGATTCTTATGCTTTCATCCTCTCTTGTATTAGATTCGAAAATCATTGAATTAAAGAAGAGTATTGCCCATTGCGGAAGCACTTATGCCTTTGGGTTTACCATAAACTCGACTTTTGTTCTCATTTGTTCCATGAAGCACTCTTAATTGCAATCCATCTAGAAAGTTTTTATTTGTAGGTAAGATGCATCTTAATTCTAAATCCTTTTTTATTTTATCAATTGATTCTGAAAGCATAGTTTGTTTTCGATTTGGCCAAATTTCTTAAGAGATAAAAAGATTGATTGAGACGGTGGCACAACTTTATCTCAGTGAAAGAATTTTATGTTTTGTGTTCTTTGTTTTCACTTCTTAGGCAGCAAAACCTTACAAACGCTTTTTTTTTTTTTTTTTTAATCATTTGCAGATTTGTGAAGATGGCAGCACAAACATCCTTTTAATGTCGCGTTCAATAGAGTATCTGGCAAAGATTTCTTTTTTCCTTTTCTTTTACTTAGATCTATGATATGGAATACTGATTTATGGTTGCAGATTTTGTCATTTGTTCTCAAACTATTAACTATTTGAATTAATGTATTCTTGTAATTCAACTATTATGCTCTGTAACTTTGTATTATTAATGAAAATCAATGTATTAATTTTTTGTAGTTTGATTTTTGTTTCTTCATAAAGTGCATACACTATATTAATATGAATGAAGAAATACTATACCATATGATAGAGCAGACGATAATAATATAGTCATATTAATGCATATGCAAATGAGAATTTCCACTACCATAGGAGATAATGATAGCTAATGCAATTTATACTTAGCAACCAAACCGTAATTAGTAGCTAATATTGTAACGTTCAGCTACCAAATACTTTTTTTGCTACATTATATAATGCTTTAGCCACCACGATTTGGTAGAAAAAGTATGACTTCTTGCTATCAATTTATGGTTTGGTAGTTTATATTTTTTATTAACTTCTCCGCCACTATCAATTTCCCTTTAGGTAGCTAATATTTTTAGCTATCAATTTTCATCATTTAACTACCAAATATGTTGGTAGCCGAAAGTCAATTTTGTGGTAATCAATTTAAAGTCTAAGCATAGTGAATCTTATGTGGATTTATATAAGGTTAATATTGAATACGTGGATGTTTGGCTTGCTCATAATTTCATATGCACAAACTTGTTATGTGATACCCCATATGGATCGAATATAAATGAAGTCGCACATAGATTGTGAGAGATACTTACTAGTATATAAAGTCAAATAGTGAATAATAAGTTAATATTAATTAAAAACTTTTAAATTAAGTAGTTACAATGAATCAACTAATTTTTATTGGCTTAGTTATTAATTTCTTTTGCCTTAGAGCATTACAAATGGTATCAAATCAAAACTCTCTACTACTAAGTATCTAGTGTAAGGATGATGAGAAAGCAAGAAGATCTAGACCTAATTATAAAGCTTTACAATAAAGGCATCATATGTTTAAATGAGAGATTATGATATACCATGTGAATAAAGTTTCATAGAGTTGTGAAAATGTTAAGTAGTTGTATATAAAGTCAAGTAATGTTACACTTGTTAGCACTAGTCAGAAACTTTCAAGGCAAATAATTGAAATGAATCATTAGTATTTATTAGCTTGATTATATTAGCTACTTTTAGTCAAGAGCATTACATGCAACATAATGCATGTAATTTTAGATGCAATACTCTAGTACACAATATTTACATGTTTCCAGACCATATATAAATTTTAACAATGTGACACCACATATCGAATATCCTAGGTAGATAAAAGTTATATTTATCTTTCTAGAAAATTGCAAATAATCTTTTTGATGTAGATGTAGATGCAAATTTACTTCCTAAACTTTCAAATATTGCAAATCTCCCTCTTAAACTTTGATAAATGAGGAATACAAAGGATATTCCCATTTTTAATTAAAAAAATCATATTATAACTAAAGTTTAGAGATCTTAAATTATATTTTGATAGATTTAAAAGAGTATTTTAGTACCAATGTTAAAGTTTAAAGAGTTATTTATAACCTATATGGATTATTTAACAATTTACCAATGTTTAAGAAGTGAATTATAATATTTGAGAGTTTAGATAGTAAATCTACGTTGGTTATCATCTTATCTTTTTTTCCCTGATACCGTATTATAACAAAAAAAATTTGGCCGAAATCTTCATTGCGCATGACATTGCAGAGAGAGAGTATATGAACGATCCCTGTCGGGTAATGTTATTTTTCAATCGACGAACCAGAGCACTCAACTATGCCAACATAATTAAAGAAAACTGAAAGTTAATCTCTCGAAAATTGAAAATTTTTAACAGTTTGATCTGATCGCAAATTTGGCATGCAATGGCTTGATGGAGATGCCAATTTATTGAAAACTTTTCCCACCATGAGGTCCGATTTTGTCACAATGGAATTGAAGCACATAAAGCTAATATTCCAACTTGTATCGTTATCCCAATAAACATTATCATTTTATTTTTGGGGAAATCTGCAATGATCCTTGCAGCTGAGCTTGTCACAGCAGCAGCAGTTTGATTATCTGGCTTTGCCAAAGATTTCGCAGCTGGATATGAATCAAATAGGGCCATAGGAAGCAGGACTTTGTCCACCTCGTACACGGCTAGTCTGCTGTCGGTAAACAGCGTCTTTTCCACGTTGGCGGTGTCAATGCCGGTGGAGACGCTTACGGTGCCATTGTCGGAAGCCGTCACGTTTAGCTGAAATTGGCCGTAGTTGAAACCACCGGCCTTGGTCATCAAGGGATTGCTTACGGTTTGGAATTGAGTCATGGAGATGTATGTTGGCACCACATGGAATTGCATCATCTCCACCTACCATGAAGTAAGTTTCGTTATGCTTATAACACTTCAAGTTTCGTTGTGAAATTCAATATGTCAAAGATATCTAGTTTCATTTTTGTAACAAAAATTACCAAAACTCATTATAATTAGATAACCATTAAGCTTTGACAAAAAGCTATAGAACGATTTAAATTGGATAACTACCAAATATTTCACCAAATATAATATATCTGTATTATATTAATAAAGGGTACAATAACAAATACTTAAATAAGTTTAAAAAAGGAAACTTTTCTTCTTTCAAATCGACCATGCATTTCACAATAAAAATAAAACGTATAAAAAGATTGGAAAATATATATTTTGGCGATTAACATGTATTATTATGGCACCCGTTGAGAGTTTCCTTACTAAGAATAATATAGAAAGCATGCCTGTTTTTCATCGTTGAGAGTATTGAGAACACCGGCTTTGAGATCCGAAAAAGCAGCGTCTGTTGGAGCGAAAAAGGTGATACCATCGTTCGTATCATCAAGCTGTGAATTCACTTGATCAGCCACATGTGTGTTCCTCAACAGCCTAAGTAAGACAGTGAACTCATTGGCTTTTTCAAGGACTTTCATGATATTGCCATGACTCGGCCGTGATGGCGATGGCTTGGGCAATGGTGATGATGGTGCTGGGGGTAGTGGTGGTGAGGATGTTGCTGGTGGTTCTACTACCGCCGGTGTAAGGGCTGGGGCGGCAGCTGGTTGGGGTATAGTTTTTGTGGTTAAGGTATCAATATGGACTACTACTAGTAGTAAAAACAAAATTTGCTTCGTTGGCATGGTTTCGATTTTATTTATTGTTTTGAAAATCGATATAAGAAATGATTGAATGAATTAAAGAAATTTTTAAGTGTGTGAGGAAAATGAAGACAAAGGATGGCTATTTATTTGAGAAGAGAGTGTCAATCCTTTTATGTGAGAATAAGTGATTTAATCAAATGGATGAGAGGTTGCAATTTGAGAGGTAGCTTTTCTGGTAAGTTGGAACTTATCAATGAAACTATTATATGTCATTAAAGTAAGGAGGGATTTATTGAGACATGATAACAGATCTGTTTTTCTCTTGTAAATAACTTTATTATAGAATGTAAAATCAAATGATATTGACCAATCATCTTTAATCTCCTTTATATACTATAATGTGTGTGTATACATGTTTACATATATTTCAATCTCTATATATTGCATGCAAGCTTTCGAATATTGTTAGTGAGTATAAAATAAATTCTACTATACAAATTCATAGTTAAATCCTGCATTCTTTTTTTTTCTTTTCTCCTTTTGGGTTTTTTTTTTTTTCAGCTTTGAATAGCTGGAATATATTAACGCTATCAAACTAAATAAGCAAGTAAATTAAAGTACTTATCTTCGTTCTGTAAGAGAAGTGAGTTGTCTTTTTTGACCTAGTTATGCCGTTAATAGGACTTGCAAACTAATTATATTATTTTGTATTCTTATAAAACAAAAACTCCATAAATATATATTATAAACAATGAAAACGGTCTGTACAGCAATATGATGAGCGTCAAGTTGTCAGAGGAAGCAGTAGAGTTATTGTACGCTAGATGACGGGAAGCCGACAATCTACAGGCATCACTAGCTTATGCATTGACCCAACGCACGTGTCCTCAAGGACTATCTTGCCACACTAAATATGTATACTCACGAGTCACAACCGCAGGCCAAGATAATGAGCATGGCGATCAAAATTATCCACCTAAATAAAATAACACGGAAAATATACAAATGCGGAAATTACAAAAATTAGGAAAAAATACTCCAAATTTTTTTTTTCCTTTTAATTTTGGTAAAGGAAAAGCAAAGAGATCCATCTGTGTCCATTGTTACTTGCCGTCTTTTGAAGAAAGGGAGAGTTGATTGTGGGTGTGGGTCCATAACATTACATGATATCAGTGATTAATCATGAGAGGATGAGTTGAAGTGGATAAAGGCCGGAGTTAACTTTGCAACGCAATTGTTGACATCTCACGATTAGCCATAATATATCCCAAGCTCGATATTATTAAAGAGAATTAACCTTAAATAGTTATTTATTTACTCTCAATTTACTTTTAGGAAAAAATACAAATAATTCTTTTACACTTTGACTTAGGTATGGATTAATCCTTAAAACTTTTAAAGTGAGGTTTTTACCTCCTAAACTTTAATAAATTGACAAAATAATTTCTATAACCCTTAAACTTTGATTTTAGTACATAAAAACTCTATAAACTGTTATTTTGATGCGTAACCACCATCCTAAACTATAGAGTATTTAGAGAGTATTTATGTATTACAATCAAAGTTTAGGAAGGTATTTACGCAATATAATTAAAGTTAAGCAGGTGTTTACACACTAAAATTAAAGTTTAAAGAGGTTATAAAAGTTATTTACTAATTTATAAAAGTTTAGAAGGTTAAAAATCTTATTTTAAAAGTTCAAAAGGTTAATCCATAGCTAAGTCAAATTTAGGGAGGTTTTTTGTAATTTTCCCTTAATTTTATTTAACCAAAAAAACTAAAATTAATATAGCTTATTAAAATCATAAACAATTGATAAATTTGTAATCCCACTCTCTTACATTAATCTCTCCCAATCTCAAAACCCATTTTCTCTATTTTTTTTTCTCTATCTCTCTATATAATATGATGCTTATCCTTATGATTTCTCCAACAATTTCTCTCTCTTGCTATTTTCTCTTTCACCTACTTTATGTGCATACATTACAAGGTTAAAATTCAAATTATGATCAAATATAACAATAATGATGATTGATGTCTATGTGCATAGATAATTTCTATCAATAATCCTAATTTACTAATAAGTGAGAAATTAAAGGATTTAAAGTGAGTGTCGATAAGGAAAAAAAGAATAAATTTATATTTATATTATTTAACAAAAATTATGATTTTTTTACTAAATAGATAATGGTAAGTTATAAATATATAAATTTAATGTTATTTAATATGTACACATATTGTGAGCACACTGTCTATTATTGTATATATATATATATATATATATATATCATCATTTATTATTTTTCTTATTTATTATTCTTAAACTATTTAAGAATAATAAATATTTTAATAATTTACGCAACTCATTTATCGATATTATTAAAACGGTTAGAGCCTTAAGAAATTGTTGAAACAAAGATCTTATTTATTTTTACTTATTTAACTTTTAAATAAAATTTTAATTATCGATAAATGATTTTCTTTAATATAAACAATATGATTATAGGTATAAGGTAATTTAGAGATTTTAAAGAATCTTAACTCTCTCCTTTCTCTCTCTCTCTCTCTCTCTCTCTCTCTCTCTCTCTCTCCCTCCTCCTCTATTCCTCTCCTCATGATCCTCGTCCTTCTCTCTTTCTTATCTATTAATATTATAATATATTTGATTATACTATATAACTTTATTTATTTTATGCACCAACTTTCAACTACATTCTAAATATATTTTTCATAATTGTTAAGGCAACATGTAGAAAATGGCGTAGCATTAGCTTTACATTAAAGCTTACTATTTCTAAGAATAGATGTGTACTAGAAAAATAATGGAGTTATAACTTTCTCCTTTTTCCTCCTTAATATTCCACAAATATATATATATATGTATAATAATATTAAAATATTACTATACTATTCATAATTACAAAAAGTAAGTGTCTTTAATATTTTATCTAGGATATATATCTTATCTATTATATTAAAAGGAAAATTCATTTTTAACTGTCTATAACTAACAATTATTAAATATTTTTTTATGACAATTAAACAAAAATTCAAACTTGTCCCACGACTAATTTTCACTACCATTTAAACCATTTTCCCCACAACTAATTTCCACTACTATTTATACCATTTTCCCCATGTACAAATTAAACACAATGCACATCCATAAAAGACACATCACATATTCATATAGTTATTATTTTAACTTACGACCGCATGTAAATTTAAACTCACTACATATCTATAATAAAATGTACATTCTATTGTGTAGCCATATTTTGAATTTTCGATGTATTGTTTATATATTACATATATTATTTGCTATTCATATAAATAACGGTATATTATTCATGTACCATTGATATTATTTGCTATCATAGCCTCTAGATATACTTATTTGCTAATCTTTTTATGTTTTATTTTTCCTTCTTTCTTTTCATAGATTTCCTTAGGCATTTTCTCTTTAATGTTACTCAATTTAATTCTTTGTACACATAAAGTAGATATGTTTTAAGTGTGCTGACTGCCATTAGTTACAAAATAAATATTGCATGTATATATGATGAAAATATTGGAATAGCATTAAGAGTTCATTCTAACAAACTTAAACAAAAGCTTTTCTCTTTCTTACTTAGCTACTTAGTCTAAGATGTGCAAATAGTTCGTTTGAATAAAATGAATTAAGTACCCAAATTCTCTCCCCAAGCTCCATTTTGCTCGAATGACACATTAGACTTATTTGGACAAAGTTCGATTAATGTTCTTGACTTTAATTTTACTTCTTATGGTCAATTATAAAAAAAAAATGCTAAACATCATGTCAAATTAAAGTATGATGAATCGCTCCTCAAACATACATAACCTTAATTGATAAGTCATCTGATATAACTCTCTAAGGTTTATATTAGAACTACTACCAACTCTAACTCTAATAACTAGACCGTAATCGATCCGATTCTTATTGAGGTAACTACTAGCCACTTGAGTGAATGATTTCTAATGGTTTTGATTAGTAATGAGGTGACCTTTTGAAAGGTAATATGGAGGATTTGCTAATGTTACAAATTTGACATGGATTAGAAGGATATGAAATTGATTGAATGCGAATGACTGAATGTTGATGAAGTTGACTTCAAGCATCAAATTGAGGATGAAACAAATGAACATTCCATATTTCTATCAAGAGGATCTACATAGAGCAACTAGGTTTTGTACATAAAATTAGGTTGAATAAATAGAAGGGATATTAAGTCCATTAGTAAAGCAAAATTTAGATAGCCAAGAGGTATCTTATTGAAAAAGTGAAGTTATCAAAACTAATGGAACAATTGTTATCATGGAAGAATTTAATAATTAAGATTAGATTGTGTATGTAAGAAGGACATGTAGAACATTTTTAAGGTAAGCCTAGTGGCCTTAAGTAGTGAGTTCACTTGTGATGAAACTAGCAACTTCGATGATATGATGCAAAGCTGCCATGACTACAATAATCTAAGATATTTTGCCATTTTATGGTTGTTAATGGTTTTAAATGAATTACCTAAAGTGTATGTCAGAGCAAAAACTAGTAACTTTTCATACTCTTAAAATCAAGGGATATGTTAAAGACGTTTTGAAAAGTTAGGTATATATGTATCTATTAGCACAGTATGGATAATGTCCACATACTCTCTATCTTTCTTCCCCTTATTCTCGTCTCCTAATCTAATTTTTCCACTCCAAATCCTAGAAACTTTAGCACTTGGTGTTAAAGTTAAGAAATTTTTTTCTCTATTTTCACAAGTAGTAACATTTCAAGTCCAGCTCCTTCTATGTTCACAGGAGAAAATTAAAATGCTTGGTTTATTAAAATACAGGGTTAACTTAAAGGTTTGCTACTTTAGGAAGCTATTGAAACTGAGATGAAGACATCTTTGTCTAGCAATCTTACTTTAAATTAGCTCAAACTTTATGAAGAATGACTACTCTCTAAAAAGTTTAGAGGATTGAGTACTCTTTGTGAAGCTATTGTTGAAACCAACTTCATAAGGATTATGTCTTGTAAAATTGCTAAGGAAATATGGTAGAAGCTAAAGGAGTTTCAAGGAAGTGATAAAACAAAACAAATGCATCTCTTCAATTTAAGAAAGGAATTTGACCATCCTAAAATAAAGGATACAAAGAATGTGAAGGCCCATACAGACTAAGTCATGCAAGTTGTGAACAATCAAGCTAATAAAAGAAGATTTGCTAGAAAAAAGAATCTTGAAGAAGGTTATAATGACTCTACCAAAAAGGTTTGACTCAAAGAGGAATCTTGAAGACACTTAAGACTTATCTAAGCTTACTCTTATGGAGCTTATAAATGCTTTATGAGCTATGGAACAAAGGGAGGCATTTAGAAACTACTAAAAAAAGCTCTTATATTGTCATAAATCTCAAAGCAACAAGTTTATTCTAGTGGAAAGACAAATTTAAGTGGAAAGAAGGAAAAAGAGAAAAAAGATTAGTATTATAAAGGACAACAAACGAAAGGGAAGTTTCCACCATGCCCTCATTGTAAAAAAATTAATTATAATAAAAACTATTGCCGGTATAGGTCAAGTGTTTAACGCAAGGTCTATAAACAAGTTGGCCATATAGAAAAGGCATGTCCTAATAATACAAATCAACAACCTTGAGCTTAATTAGCTTAAGTTACTAAAAATGCTGAAAGTCATGACGAAAACTTGTTGCCATTATTATTAAAGAATACTTAATGGTAGGAGAAATTTTAATGTGTAACTAATCAATAGTGGCTATATACATCATATGACTTTAAATTTGCAAATTTTCAAAGCCTTAGATAGGGAATACTCTTCCAAAGTGAGACTTAGTAATGACAAATTGGTAAATGTTAAGGGTGAGAATGTTGTGTTGGTTCAAACTTCTTTTAGTGCTAAGTTGATATCTAATGTGTTATTTGTACCTAAAATAAGTTAGTCTTTTAAGCATTAGTTAGTTACTTAGTAAGGATTATATCTTTATTTTCAAAAAACAAAAAGGTGTAATATTCTTAATTTGGTTATTTCTAACTTTTCTCTATTAATATGAAAAATAGAAGGCTCCCCTTAGAATGGAATCAAAACAAGATTCATGCCTTCACTACTGTAGTAGATGAAAGTTGTGGTATAAAAGGTTCGGTGACACCAGTTATGCTTCTATGAAACTCCTTCAAAGTAATAATATGGTGATGGATTTGTTCATGATCATTCTAATGTAAGTGATGTTTATCAATATGGAAATTTGACCCAAATGCCATTCCCTATCAATCATGTTTGGAGGGAAATTGAGAAGTTATAATTGAGTGTTGCTTTATATAGTGGAAGCAAGTATTTTCTTCTCTTTATTTATTACTTTACTAAATTTTGTTGGATTTATTTTTTCTAGTAGAAATTAAAGGTGTTTAGTATGTTTCAAAAGTTTAAATCATTTATGGAAAGTCAAAGTGCACTTTTGATCAAAACTTTAAGGTTTGATAATGGCATAGAATTTACCTCTTGTAAGTTTGAAGAGTTCCTCTAGAATTGTGGCATTCATCGTTAACTCATAGTCTCTTACACACATTAGCAAAAGGGTATGAGTGAAAGGGAAAATAGGTCAATTCTAAGCATATTAGATGCTTCCTATTTGAAAAATGATTGCTAAAGAAATGTAGGCACAAGTTGCAAATACTATAGCTTATGCGCAAAATAAATTATCTACTAAAACTCTCAATGGAAAAACTCCTTATGAGGCATGGTTTGGAGTTAAACCATTAGTAAAACATCTTAAAGTCTTTGGTTGCCTTTTGTTATGCTTTTGTTTCTCTTACCAAAAGAGCTAAGCTTGACAAAAGAGTTGAAGTTGGAATACTTATGGGGTACAATAATGCTTATAAGGGTTATAGAGCTCTAAATCCTAAAACTCAACAAGTGTTTGTTAGTAGAAATGTTAAAATTGATAAAGATGGTTCTTGGAATTAGAATAAAATGGAATCTTGTCCATCTACCTAAATTTCCAGTTTTGGAGACATTCCCTAAGGATAAGATGAAGTTTAAAAGAAAAAGACTCTAATGATGATGATGTACCAATTAGGGGAACAAGAACACAAGAAGATATTTGCATCAGATGCAATATGGCCTCATTTGGACTCTAGGAGTTAACATTGCCTGATGACAAGATTATAATCAATGTAAGGTAGGTGTTCAAGGTCAAGCATAATCCTGATGGTTTAATCAACAAGTATAAAGAAAATATAATTGTGAAAGGAATATGTTCAACAATTTAGAGTAGATTTTGTTGAAACATTTGCTTCTTGCAAATGTTAGGATGCTTCTTGCAATATTAGCACATAAAGGATGGAAAATTTTTCAATTACATATACAATCTGCCTTTTCAAATGGAATTTTAAAGAAGAAAAGCTTATGTTGAGCAACCATAAGGGTTTATCAATAAAGGTGAACCTGAGAACATGTTTCTATTAAATAAGGGTTTATATAGCTTAAAGTATGCCTGAAGGATTTGTTGCTCTAGAATTGATGATTATCTTATGAATTTAGGCTTATGAGAAGTTGCAATGAAGCAATTATATATGTGAAGCATGTCAATTATGGAATTTCAATTGTTTCCATTTATATAGATGACATGTTCATAGCTATTAGTAAAATGAAGACTATGAAGGAATTTATAATTTAAATGAAAAAGATTTTTGAGACGAATGATCTAGGTAAAATGTTCTACTTTCTAAGAATGAATATTATACATACTTCAAAAGGGATATTCATATCTCAAAATATGTTGGTGAAATTCTTAAAAATTTAGAATGAGTAGCTATATTCTAGTCAATACCCTAGCAGTTCGTAGAGAAAAATGAAAGAAAGAAGATGGTTCTAGTCATGTTGGTGTCTTTGTCCATAGAACCTTGGTTTGATCCATCCTATTTCTACGTAGAACTAGGCTTGATATTATGTTTGCTACAAAAGTATTGTATAGATTTATGCACTCATTCGATGAAAGACATTTCAACATTACCATAAAGGTTCTAAGGTACATTTAGAGTACCATCAATTTTTGGTTATTCTATAAAAGGTACAAAGTATGATCAATCTTATTAGTTTCATTAATAACACCTTAGGCTATTATTTCACACATGGTTTTGGAATTTTCTGTTGGAGTTCAAGAGAGCAAGATAGTTTTACACTATCAACAATGGAAGTTGAGTATATTGTTATGCCAACCACTATCAATCAATCATTATAGATAAAAAAAAAAGTTTTGAAAGATCTAATGGTCAAGCAATTCAAAGCAATAATTATTCTATGTGATAATAAGTTCGCATTAAAAAATCTTATCTTTCATGAAAGAGCTAAGCACATTAAGATCAAGTTTCATGCCATTAGACAAGTAGAAAAGAAAGAGAAGATTTAGCTGCTGCATTGTGACTCTAAGGATCAACTAACTAACATTTGCACCAAAGGATTGCAAAAAACAAGATTTGAAGTGATAAGAGAGAAGCTTGGACTCATCAACAACTTTTTCATCAAGCAAGAGTGATGAGACCAATAGACTTAATGATGTGATGCAAAGTTATCATGACCATAACAATTTAAGATATTTTTCTATTTTATGTTTTTTAAATGTATGGCTTTAAATGAATTAGTTAAAGTGTTTGTTAGTATAAAAAATAGTAGCTGCTTATGCTCCTAAAATCAAGGGATATGTTGAAGACTTTTTGCAAAAATTATGTGTATATGTATGTATCAGCAATGCATGACTAATGTAGACGTATTCTTAACCTTCATTTCACGTACTTTAATCTCCTAAAATTTAATTTTTCTATAGTTAAAGGTGTATCACTACCAATAACTACTTGATCAAAACCATTTTACAGGTTTAGTTTATGAGTATATCAAGGGAGTAGCTCTTGAGTCCAAATAGCAAAATAACTTAGCTGCCTTGCTAGAAGATAATATAGCAAAAAAATCTAAGTAAACTATCTTAATAGATGGAAGTTATGTGTTCAAAATTGGTTAAAGTTTCCTAATAAGTAACATATGATTGTTTAACATTATTATAGTCATTCAGCTTCTAAAGCTTAATAATCAAAATCAACTATTAATGGAGGCAAGTTAATTTTATAATCACTAATTGAATTTATAAAAAGCCATATTAAGGTAAATTTCTAAAATGATATCATTAAAACCAAGTAATAATTAGTAGCTTATAATAAATCCATGGTATTAAGTGGTATTATCCACTAACTAATAAGCAAAAATCAAAAGAAGGAAAAAGAAAAAAGAAAATTTGGGTAAAAAAGCTCATAGGTTGTAGTCATTTCGTATAACTCAACTACAAGTCGTCAAGCTTTCCCTAATTTTTCTTTTCTTAATCCATAATGGATATGCAACTCTTCCTAGCCACCTACTTACCTAAACCCCCTCCGACACCCCTTCGCCTTATCCTTGTCTCCTCCTTTCTTCCCTTTCTCTCTTTTTTTTAAGCTTCCTTTCCTTTTAATTATTTTATGCATATTTATGGATTAAGCAAAATTTGATATGTATCCTCTAATTAATAATAATAAATTAAGGTAAAATATTGTCAAGCTAGATTTTTTCGGTTTTCTTTATTTTCACCTGATTTCATTTCCCATTTTCTAATTAATACTAAACCTTAACTCATTTACTAATAATCTTCGATTAAAGAAATTGGAAAATTTCAATTCTTAAAAAAAAAACTTTTGGAGTCGTCATTCGACCGAAGTCCAAAAAAAAAAGAAATCATAATCAATTGGGGTGAATTAACTATAATTTAGCTACCAATCTTTGATTTTAATTTGATAAAAATCAAAGGGTTCCAAATTTAGGACTAACTTATTAAACCTTAATGGGTACAACTATAGATTTTCTGAAATTAAGTTTATTCTTTTAAATTATCCATTTTTGATATTTTTAAGAGCATAAAAATAAAATAAAATAAAAACCAAAGTTTTTACAAATTTTAATGTCGCCTCGAAAGTACCTACGTATCTGCTAATCAGGATCAGGTAACCATAATTCTTTCTACAAACTTAAGTATGTTTGTTTGTTTAAATTTTTTAAAATCGATTGAGTTCACATTATTATCAATTTAGTGTTTTTTTTTTTCAGAAAAAGAAATCTAAAGTGTTCTAATTCTTGAATGCTTTTATTTTTATAAAAAACTCTCTAAAAGCCCTTTTTTTTAAAAGGTTTTTTTTTATTAATTTTTTATAAAAATATTGTTCTATGCAAGGAAATCTAAAAAAAAAAACCTAATATTAAAAATTCTTAAGCTAATATATACATATATATATATACTTATATTATTACTATTAAACAACTACCTACATAAATAGATAAAATATAATATGCTTAATATATATAATTAAAAAACTAATACTAAGAGAATCTCCTAAGTTAATATATACATACTTACTTACATCTTATGTTATCAACACAAATAACTAAGGATCATATAATAATAATAAAATAAAATAAATTGAAGAAGACTAAACATGACTTCTTATTCGGTGTGTCGTGAAGCAGTGTACTTACGTAGTGTTCGAGTTCGGTCAGTCGTATGTGAAGCTTGGAGTACAGCAGTACGTGGACGTGTAGTGCAGCAAGTGTGTGCGAGCACCGAGTGCTATGGACGTGCAGCGCAACGAGTGTACGTAAGCACCGAGTATGCGGCTATGTATTAAACTTACTGTAGCTACCGCGAATAGTACTGGAGTGTGCGTATTGGACGAAGGATGGAGCGGTGGTTACTACGAGCTGCTGTGCCACATGTAAAGAGTTCGCTCGTAAGGTTGAATGGTGATCAGTGGCTTGGAATGCTCTATTGTTGTGCGGCTATAATTGGCCAAGGGAGGAGCGGTTGCATAGTGTGCTGTGTCTGTGAAGTGGTTTGGATATGGGATGTTTGGGGCTGCTGTCAGACGATCGTGAGTGTACGTGAGCATACGTATGGGTGCTTCGGCGTGACGCTGATCAGTGGACAGCATTGTGGATGTATGAGATGTGATAATGAATTGTGGTACTCTGATTGTTGGATGAAGGATGAATAGTTTTGCTCACTCGTTGAAGTTAGTCGACGTTCTGTGTATGGTTGTGAAGTGTACTGCTGATTCTGCTATGTGCATTTATGAACTGCTGCCGTGCGAGTGAACTTGATCAGCAACGTATAGCTGGACGTGTGTGGATCATGTTTGTGTGAACACTATTGTATGCTGTAGTATAGTGAAACAGTAAATGTGGGGCTGCTGCTGTTGTCATGATGTGTGTCCAGTCACGGTGGGCTGTTTGCATGAATGTGTTGTGGCTACTATCGTCCATAGGGGGCTGGATGTGTGTGCATTGTTTCGACTGTGTTGGGGGATGAAAAGAGAATAAGGGTGATCAGTGGCTGGGGCTGCAAATTGGTGATTGAAAGTCAATAATGGTAGCAGCAAATGTGTTTTGCCATGGGGTCAGGTGCTGTTTGTAGCCGTTGGTGATGTGAAGGTAATGAATGAAGAGTGACGTATGGCATTGGATGGTTATAGTATATGCTGATATGTGTTTTTGGGTTAAAGGGGCTTTAACGGTGCAAGGAGCGGATGTGATTGAGTGAAAGAGCTGCCTCTTTCCTTCGTATGTGTATAATTTTCCTTTTTATTTTTTACGTTGAGCGAATGGTATTTAGAAAATTCGACATACCAATCAATCTATCAATTCAAATCATATTTAATAAAAATCAAATTAGATTAGAATATTACAAATCTTTATCGCATTAGATTCAAAAGATTTCATAAGATTTAAAATTATATTTGAATCCCATAAACTTCAGCGATTTTCGAAATGAAAGAAAAAAAAAATAAAAGGAACATGTATGCTTGGTGAGATTCAAACCGATTACCTCAAGTAAATCCAATGCCAATGCTTAAATTTTTATCCGTTAAACCATTGGCCTATAACTTAATATTTAGTACAACTAAATTGTACTTAAACAATATGACTCTCTAAAGTTATTTGAAACAAGTTAAAACCAAATCGATTCTAAATCGTTTTTTTTTTTTAAAAAACCTATGTTCCTAAAATATATTTATGATTTTTCTTTTCTTCCATTTTTTTTGGTATATTTATCATTTTTCAATTTTTTTAATTATTTAATTTTTAATTAAGACCCTTTTAAAAAACAAAAATGAGAGGACAACAATTAGGTATCTATAATCGTACCTCTTTGTAGTGAAGTTTAAGTAAAATTTTGCCAGAAAGATAAAAAAGACACCATTTTTGCTTAAGGACAAACTCTATTCTAAGAAGTTCTATGATTAGCTAGCTATCCTAGGCTTGATTCATAGGGATTTGATGACAAAAAACTTGAAAAGAACAATGGTGAGAGTAATGCCTTTATAGGCTTCTAAGAACCCTAAATGAATGGGTAAAGTGCTCATTGAGCTAGCTAAACCCTAAATAGATATTGAGAAACTTGGTCATGCCCTTTACAAGCTGACTAACTAAGGTAAGTGAAGTGCTCCTTGAGCTAACTATGACCTTAAAGAGATATTAAGAAACTTGATCATACCCTTTATGGCTTGACTAACCAAGATAGGTAAAGTGCTTCTTAAGATAGCTAAGATCCTAGAGAGATATTGAGAAACTTAGTTGTGCCCCCTATAGGCTGACTAATCAAGGCGGATGAAGCTCTCTTTAAGTTGGTTAAGACCCTAAAGAGATATTGAGAAACTTGGTCATACCCCCTATAGGCTGACTAACTAAAGTGGGTGAAGTGCTCCTTAAGTTGGCTAAGACTCTAAAAAGATACTGAAAAACTTGGTCATGCCCCTTATGGGCTGACAAACCAAAGCGGGCAAAGCGCTCTTTAAGTTGGCTAAGACCTTAAAGAGATATGGAGAAACTTGGTCATGCCCTATATGGGTTGACTAACCAGAGTGGGCAAAGTGCTCCTTAAGCTAACTAAGACCTTAAAGAGATATTGAGAAATTTGGTTGTACCCTCTATGGCCTGACTAACAAAGTTAAGTAAAGCCATCCTTGAGCTAGCTAAGGTCCTAGAGAGATATTGAGAAACTTAGTCGTGTCTCTTATAGGCTAACTAACCAAAGTGGGCGAACCGCTCCTTAAGTTTACAAAGACCCTATAGAGACATTGAAATACTTGGTTGTACCCTCTATGGGCTAATTAACCAAAGCGGGCGAAGCGCTCCTTGAGTTGGCTAAGACTTTAAAAAGGTACTGAGAAACTTAGTCGTACCCCCTATGAGCTGACTAACCAAAGCAGGTGAAACGCTTTTTAAGTTGGCTAAGACCTTAAAGAGATATTGAGAAACTTAGTCGTACCTCCTATAGGTTGACTAACCAAGGTAGGCGAAGCACTTCTTGAGATGGCTAAGACCCTAAAGAGATATTGAGATACTTAGTTGTGCCCTTTATAGGATAACTAACGAAGGCTAGCAAAGTACTTCTTGAGCTGGCTAAGACCCTAAAAAGATATTAAGAAACTTAATTGTTCCCCTAATTAGCTAATTAACTAAAGTGGGTGAAGCACTCCTTAAGTTGGCTCGGATTTTAAAGAGATATTGGGAACTTGGTCATGCCCCCTATAAGCTAACTAACCAAGATGGGTGAAGTACTTCTTGAATTGGCTTAGACCTTGAAGAGATATTAAGAACTTAGTCGTACCCTTTATGAGCTGACTAACCAAGGCGGGTGAAGCACTCCTTGAGTTGGCTAAGGCCTTAAAAAATATTGAGAAATCGGTCGTGCCTACTAGAGGTTAATTAACCAAGGTGGGCAAAAAGCTCATTAAGCTGGTTAAGACCTTAAAAGATGATGAGAACTTAGTCGTGCCACCCATGGGTTGACTAACCAAGGTAAGCAAAGCACTTCTTAAGCTGGCTAAAACTTTAAAGAGATAATTAGAAACTTAATCGTTCCCCCTATAGGCTAACTAACTAAAGCTGGCAAAGCACTTTTTGAGCTAGCTAAGACCCTAAAAAGATATTAAAAAACTTGATTATGCCCCTTATTGGCTAACTAACTAAGGCAGGTGAAGCACTCCTTAAGTTGGCTTGGATTTTAAAGAGATATTGGGAACATGGTCATGCCCCCCATAAGCTAACTAACCAAAGCGAGCGAAGCACTCCTTGAGTTAGCTTAGACCCTGAAGAGATATTAGGAACTTAGTCATACCCTCTATAGGCTGACTAACCAAGGCAGGTGAAGTGCTTCTTGAGTTAGCTAAAGCTTTAAAAGATATTAATAAATTGGTGGTGCCTACTAGGGGTTGACTAACCAAGACGGGTAAAGAGCTCATTAAGCTGGCAAGACCTTAAAAGATGTTGAGAACTTAGTCGTGCCCCCTATGGGTTAACTAACCAAGGCAGGCGAAGTGCTCCTTGAGTTGGTTAAGACCCTAAATGATATTAAGAACTTGGTCATGCCACCTATGGGCTGACTTACTAAGGTGGTCGAAGCATACTTGGAGTTGGCTAAAACCTTAAAAAGATATGGATTGGGACAATGCTCTATGAGATGGTTGGAACCTTAATGAAGATATAGATCGAGAGAGCACTCCATTAGTTAGTTGAAACCTTAATATGGATCAAGACGGCGTTCTATGTGCTGGCTAAATCCCTGAAAATATGGATAAAGGAAAAGTACCCTATGGATTTGCTAAAACTTTATATGATAGTTGAAAGTAAGACCAAGGAACATAACCGATTAAAAAAAAAAAAAACTCTTGATTTAAGAAAATTATAAAGGAGGATATTGGTGAAAACTATTTATGAACTGTAGATTTAGCCACCAAGGCTATCATGGATTCGAAAATGAATGGAAAAAACCTGTAACAAGCCTTTACTTTCTCTTTCTCTTTTCCTTTCTGTTATTTTTCTTCTCTTTTCTTGAAAGTTTGTTGACGAATACAGATTTTTATGTAAGAAATAAGTGCTATAACCATCCCTTTTCTTAGTAACCATATAAGGTATCTCGTATTTATCCTAGTTTTTAACCTTGATACCGAGCTTCTTAGATAGGCCTTATGGTTTTAAACATTTATTTCCTAAGGAAAAGGTAACTCATGATTAGTCTAGTAGAAAAGGACTTCCTTGTGCACTCTCGGTCTACTATTCCAAAAATTATAGTCTTACGTAGAAGCGATATGCTTTGATGAATCTATTAGGTCTTTTTGGACTCAATATTGTGAATTGGGCTTTTGGTAAAATGGTTTCAAAAGAGCTCAATGAGAGGGTCTATTTTGAAAGAAATACTTTTATCAAACCCAGGTATACAAGTCAAGAACCCTTTAAAAAAAAACTAGATATGTGCTTGCCTCCAATTTCAAAAATAATTTTTATTTTAGATAAATTATTATTTAAGATTAAAAGAGCTTTGAGTAGGGAGGTCTTGTAAGTAGGGAGTTTTTGTATTTGAGATTCAAGTGGATAGCAAGGTTTTATGTTCATGACTTAGAGTGTGATTCCGAAATGGATATGGGGTTTTGTGTTAGGAATATGATTCTGAAATGATTATGGGGTTTTGTGCTTTTGGTTGGAAATGCAATTCAAGACCTCCTGTTTTTAGAGCAACTTGAGCCTCTAAGCCTTCTTTGGTTAGGGCTTTTCTAAAGCCCGATGTTTGGGCTTTTCTTCTTTCTTTCTTCTAGTTTTTTTCTTTCGTTTTTCCTCTTTCTAACTTTACCCCATTATTTCTTGCCTTCCCCCCCCCCAAAAGTAATTATCAATTTTGTTAGGTCTTTGCCTTTAGATAGATCAAGGCCCTAAATCCATAGGTTCTGAATATATGGGCTTAGGTAAGGTATGTGTAGTCTCGAGGTCTTTGGCTCTTCTTTAGAGGAAACAATTTATCAAAAACAAAAGTTATTCTTGAATTGTTATTACTAAGGTAAGTATAAACTAGTTTTATCCTTCTCTCCTAATTAATGACTCCAACCTTCAAATTGCCCCACTATAGGATGGTTTTCGATAGGGTTTACATTTGAAAGGACTCCAAATCGATTCAATGGGGTTAATAAAGGATAATTATGTTTAGGATTTGAAAATTTATGCCTAACTTCATTTCAGTTTACATATCAAATTCAAAATATACTTCCTTTAAGGAATGAATCTAAAAATCCTTACCATGATGTCTCTTAACTCTCAAAGTATTTAAGAGTTAGTATATAAGACATGGCTTGTCTCTTCTCATTCTATGTTTTTTAAAAGTGAGTTACCAATTCCCTATGAAAGGATCGAATGACCTTAGGGTGATGACTGACCTTACTCCCCAATTTCTTGAAACATGCCCTAGTTGTGAAACAATAACTTTTACTCCTTTTGAATTCAAAATTAAATTTCAAAGACCAAATGCCCCATAAATTTCGCATTCTCGCTTGAATTGCCCTCAGACTCATAGGTCTTAATGCCCTTTGGCTTCTATGTGTGATTTTATACCTGATTATTTAGAGTTGAATGTGTCAACATTGACATCTTCTAAGACATAAGGGACTGCGAATTGCCCCTTTTATTTATATCGGAGATAAAGCTTAGGATGGTGTTTCATGACTTCATATTTTGACTTAGTTCATGACTGGACTTGATGGCTCAAGGGTTTTAGGTTGGCTCGAGTACCTTAATGGGCCAAGGGTTTGTGCTTGGTTAGTTACCTGAATAGGCTATGTATTCAAGTTAACTGCCTTAATGGGCCAAATAATTATATTTGTCTTACGCTCATGAATATTTGTAACTATTAGCAACTTTCTTTTTTCTTCTTCTCTTTTTCCTTTTCTTTCTTTTTCTTTTTTTTGAAAGAGAGAGAGAGAGAAAAAGTTAGGGCCTTTATGTTATAGAGACCGACTAATTAAATTATAAATGGATAATTTCTTTCTTAAGATTCTATATACAGACCTATAGAATTTATTTACCTATAGAACAACGCTATTGAGGGTTTATTTACAAAAGAGGAATCCTATTTATTCTAAACAATAAAAAAATATTTACAGAGTACTAATCTATCCAAAAGAATGAATATTTTTTACTAGTAGAATACTTGATAAAATGGCAATTATATAAAATAATTCTATAGAATTAATTATTTTTGTTTTTTATTTTTTATTATTTACTCTACAAATGTTGGGCTCAATTGATGTGGGCCTAAACAAAAAGCAACCAATTTGAGCTCTCATAGATATATTAAGGCCTGTACTAAGGTAATATTGATAGGGCTCTTCTATAAGGATAAGATGGGTCCAATCTTGTTCTTAATAATTTCGTACTTATCTAAGCTGAAAAGTCGAAACTACATTTAGAGTAATCTTTGAGGCCAATGAGATGAGGGGATATGGATCTCTTCAAAAGCCCCTTGACTCAATCTAGCCATACCTTTCTAAAGGAAAAATCACAACCTATCCTAAGCTTTGCATAGAATTATTACAAGATATTCACAGGGAAATATTATAACGAATAATTGCCCTTATCCGTTTAGGTCTACTACGTTATGGGTTCTCACAAATTTTTTTGAAAAAAGTTTTCATATATGCAAAGAGTAAGTTCTAAACGTCTTCAAGTTCTATGATCATTGCGTTTTTCAAGGCAACAATTCTATGGTCATATCTAAACTCGAGTGAGGTAGCTTGATTGGCCTCAAAAGGTAGTTATCCCACAACATCTAAAGCTTACATAATGGCTCCCCTCCTAAGGTCTTAAGACAGTTTGGTTCTAATTGCATCTACCATGCATTTATGATAGTAGAAAAATAAAGTGAAATAAAGAAACCCCAAAATGACCTCCCTAAGTATGCTATAATGAAAATTGTTAGTGTAAAAAGAAATAACATAAAATAAATAAAAATAACCGACTTAAGTGTTTTTTTATTGAAAAATGATCCTAATTTCGGTAAATTCTAGTGACTAACCCTCTTGATGGTGTCCCTAGTAAAGTCACCAAATTGTTGAGCTTGAATTTTTTGGATTTCTTTATTTTCATCTAGTTTCATTTCCCATTTTTTTGATTAATACTTAACTCTAGCCCATCTACTATTAATCCTTAACTACAGAAATTAGGAAATTCTGATTCTTTCAAAAAGAACTTTTTGAGTTACTACTCGATTGAAGTTACAAAAAATAAAAAATTGTAATAAATTGGGTGGATTGACTATAATTTAGTTACCGGTTTTTTATTTTAATTTGATAAAAACTAGAGGGTTCCGAATTCGGGAGTTAACTTATTAAACTCTAATAGATACTACTATAAATTTTCTGAAACTAAGTTTATTCTTTTAAATTATCCTTTTTTGATATTTTTAAGAAGATAAAAATAAAATAAAATATAAACCTAAGTTTTTATAGATTTTAATATCGTCTTGAAGGTACCTATATATTTACTAATCGAGATCAAGCGACTGTAATTCTTTTTAAAAACTTAAGTGTGTTGGTTTGTTTAAATTTTTGAAAATTGATTGAGTTTACATTGTTATCAATTCATTTTTTTCAAAAAAAAAATTCTAAAAGGTTCTAATTCTCAAACGCTTCTATTTTTATAAAAAAATCACTTTAAAAGTCTTATGTTTTTTTTAAAGGGTTCTTTTATTAACTTTTTATAAAAATATTTTTCTATACGAGGAACTCTAAAAACCAACTAATCCTAAAAATTCTTGAGCAATTATATAAATATATATATATATGTATCTATATTATTACTATTAAATAGTTACCTACATAAATAGATAAAATATATAATAAAAAAAACTAATACTAGGAGAATCTTCTAAACTAATATATACATATTTACTTATATATTATATTATCAACATAAATAACTAATGATCCGATGAATAAAATAATAATAAATAAAATAAATTGAAGAAGACCGAATCTGACTTCTTGTTCGGCGTACGGTGAAGTAGTGAACTTACGCTGTGATTTACGTAGGCAGTGCTCGAGTTCGGTCAGTCGTCTGTGAAGCTTAGAGTGTAGCAGTGTATGCACGTATGGCGCAACGAGCGTGTGTGAGCGTCGAGTGCTGTGGACGTGCAGCACAACGAGCGTGTGCGAGTGTCAAGTATGCTGTTGTGTATTGAACTTACTACAGCTGCCACGGGTAGTGCTAGGGCGTGCATGCTGGACGAAGGATGGAGCGGGGGCTACTGCGGGGCTACTATGCTACGTATAAAGAGTTTGGTCGCAAGGTTGAACGGTGATCAGTAGCTTGGAATGCTCTACTGTCATGCAGCTATGATTGGCCAGGGGAAGAGCAGTTACGTAGTGTGCTATGTTAGTGAAGTGGCGTAGATGAAGGATGTTGGGGGCTGCAGTCACGTGATCGTAAGCGTGCGTGTGGGTGCTTCGGCGTGATGCTGATTAGTAGACAGCGTTGTGGATGTGCGGGTTGTGATCATGAATGGTCGTACTCTGATTGTTGGATGAAGGATGAATAGTTGTTGCTCACTCGGTGTAGTTGGTCGACGATCTGCATGTGGTGGTGAAGTGTGCTGCTGATTCTACTATGTGCGTTCATGGATTGCAGCCATGTGAGTGAACTTGATCAGCGATGTGCAGCTCGACGTGTGCAGATCAATGCTGGAGTGGATCGTGTTTGTGTGAACACTGTTGGATGCTGTAGCATGGTAAAAACAGTGAATGTGGGGCTACTGCTGTTTATGTAATGTGTGTCTGGTCACGGTGGGCTGTTTGCATGAATGTGTTGTGGGTGCTATAGTCCATAGGGGGCTGGAAGCGTGTGCATTGTTTCGACTGTATTAGGGGATGAAAAGAGAATGAAGGGCTGCAAATTGGTGATCGAAAGTAGACAATAGCAATAGCAACTGTGTCTTGCTATGGGGTCAGGTGCTGTTCGTATCCATTGGTGGTGTGCAGGTAGTGAATGAAGAGTGGCGTGTGGCATTAGATGTTGATAGTATATGCTGATATGTACTTTAGGTTAAAGGGATGAGGCTTCAACAGTGCAAGGAGTGGATGTGATTAAGTGAAACTGGACTTCAGCTCTTTTTTTCGAACGTGTGTAATTGTCCCCGGTACAATCGGTATTTATAAAATTTGGAAAACTAATCAAATCAAATTAGATTTGAATTTTACAAATCTTTGTTACATTAGATTCAAAAAATTTGATAAAATTTAAAATTAAATTTGAATTCCATATGCTCAATTGATTTTCATAAATAAAAGAAAAAAAAATAAAAATGACATATATACTTGATGAAATTTAAACCCATAAACTCAAGCTAATATAATATTAATCTTTAAATGTTTATTCATTAAACCATTGGCTTATACCTTAACATTTAGTACAACTAAATTATATTTAAATAACATAATTCTCTAAAACTATTTGAACCGAGCTAAAACCAAATCGATTTTAAACTGGTTTTTCTTTCTAAAAATCTATTTTTCAAGAAAAATATTTATGATTTTTCTTTTCTTTCATTTTTTTTATATTTTTATCATTTTTCAATTTATTTATTTATTTATTTTTGAATTAAGACCTTTTTAAAAAGTGAAAATGAGAGGGTAAAAATTGGGTGTACAAATATAAATATGAATTAATCCTTTCTTAAACTGTTCCAGATTATTCGATTTTTGTCTAACCAAACAGGAGAATGGAATACTAAAATAGAAGGGGGAAAAAAGAAAAAGAAAGAAAGAAAGAATGTGAATGGAGTATGCAAAGAACGAGTACCAAAGTACTTATCACTTGCTACCAGACATCACGTCAATTGGAAATGTTAAGTACGAGGATGATAATTCTTTATGGTTGATGTAATTAAATAAATTTAGTAACACAAGGAATAATTTCAACCAAGACTTTTACGTGAAAAAATTTAAAGAAAAAATGTAAGAGGACCAACGCTTTGTGGTCTCAAAATTAAACATGCATTACAATTGGGAAAAGAAAAAAATAATTAAAAGGAAAAAGCAAGACGTAACACACTTTTTAAAATTTCGTGACAGATCAAACAAAGTCGCCACTTCATCAATTAAACAAATTCTTTCTCCCTTCAAGTATTACGTAAAGCAAATTGTAACACAAACAACGGTCGTCGCAGTAATCCCCATCACCATCCTACGAATCCCATCATTTTCCGGCGCCATACTTTTCACTGGAGTTGCAGGTGCCTCCTTCTTCGGTGGCTCTGGCGCTGGCGATGGTGGAAGAAAGATACTTGGAGGAAGAAGAACATGGTCCACCTCGTAAACTGCTAATTGTCCATCCGAGTGCAGCATTTTCCCCACGGTGGCATCGTCGACCCCGGTAGATAGCTTCACGTCATCGCCAGAGACAGTGATATTGAGCGGGAACTGGCCATCGTTGGTGCCGTCGGCAAGGGTCTTCAATGGGTTGCTAACGGTCTGGAATAGTGATTTGGAGAGATACATTGGAATTACGTGAAATTGTATGAGTTGAACCTGTAGTTTTACCAATAAGGCATGCAAAATGTTGGTGTCGATGAATGTCAATATTTGTTTACCAAAAGCACAGCAAAACAAATTCTTATCATAGATTTGTCGTTCTTAGCTGCTTAACTAAAACAACGACTACAACAGCAGCAACAACAATAATAATAGCAAATAAATTTGAAGTCATATATTTATTTGCTTGTGGAAATTTTAGAAGCTTGACGGAATGAAATTTGTGGCTTGTTTCGTGTAATAATATTATACGTATTGGAAAATTATAATACCATGACATTTGCTTTCACACTTCGAAATTCATTGATTCATGTTTTTTTTTTTTTTTCCTAATGTATGGCCAGTATTACTCCATTAAACAATTATCGGTCCTCGATTAAGAATCTTAAATCATGAATACCTTACTTAGAAATCCTAAATAAAACCCAAAATAAGAAACACTCTTTTCATAATAGGGATTGAGAGCAGAGAAATTACATCACGATAAGACAAGCATAGGACAATAATACCTGTTGTTTGTTTGTTAGAGAATTAAGAGCCCCGGTTTTGAGATGCGAAAATGCACTATCCGTTGGGGCCAGAACTGTGAGCCCATCGCTAGTAGTTTGTACCTGTGTAGTGATTTGGGAAGCCATATGCGAAAGTTTTATGACACGGAGGAAGTTCGAGAAGTCGCCAGCCTTCTCAAGGATGTCGACGATGTTCGCTGGTTGAGCCGCCAACGACTTGGTGCAGCACAGGAGAAGAAGGCATAGTAGGAGTGGCAACGATGCAATTGTTTTCATTGTCTCTTTGAATCTTAGCTGATGATTTTAGTATGATGATTCGATGTTTAGGAACTTGGAGAGAAAGCTGACGGGTGCAAATTTTTCCTTGAGAGACGCAAAGAAGGATGGAGTTAATTTAAAGAGCACCAAAGTGTTGGAAGGGTGAAATTTGGCGAGGGGTTGCAATCTTAGATGCATAATCAACCAATGTTGCTGCTAGCTAATTAGTTGCTCTATTAGGTGATTGACATTCCTAATGAAATTAATGTCAATTTAAGGGAACCAGGGGAATAATAGGTTCCCCAACTTAAATATGAAGTGGAAGTAGGTACAATAGAAAATAAATAAGTGAGAATGTTTCCGCTTATTGGTCCACTTCTTTCCTCTTTAATTATGGACAGAAATGGATGAAAATGAGTGCAATGATAGTAAATTATAGCAATGTTCTCTATAATGTAATTCATTAAGATAAAATTGAGTATAGTTTTTCATATAGTAACTCCATTTCCATTCATTTCCACTGCTAAGATAAACGAAAAAAAAAAAAAAAAAACTTTTCTTTGTATTTCATTCAATTTTAATCATTATTACCAAACACACAAAATTAAAATAGCATTTCATTTTATTTCAACCCATTTCTACTGGTTTTCTTCTATAAAAAATAGCCAAAATACACTATTATACACACAAACATATGCATGTTTGTATCTCTCTCTCTATATATATAGATTATTGGAAAATATGCGGTTCCATTTTTCATTGTCGCGAAAACTCTATACAAGTTGCATTTATTTTGCATGCAATTGGTCTATTATTTATTTTTATCTTGTAAAATAGATATATTCCTAGTAAATTAGACAAGAAGGTAGACATAGTTTGCTTAAGGAGATGGGAACATCAAAGATCTCATGTGGCCCCGGAAGATAACTAAAGAGCATTATTCCTCATTATCGCATATTATATTTTGCTCGAGCGGAAATAGGGAGAAAAAAAAAATTGGCTTGCATCAGTATTCAGGCGCTTTTATTTTCCATGTTTGGATTATGTTTTTTTTTTTTTTTTTTTTGTAATCCAATAGGCTAAAGCATGAATACAAGAAGTACACATGTGAAATAAATAATCAAAGCCAACTTCGAAGGTAGATGTTATCAAATTATACATTCGATTCGGACTGACATAATTAAATAGAAAATAAAAAAGAGAAGGTTTTGGTGTTAATCATTGGATACTGACGTTTGATTCCTAGATGGACTATACACATCGAAGATAGCTTCATTTTACCGGTGACGATGGTTCCTATATTATTGCTCCAATTCGCATGTCCTTAGCACTAATCAAAGGATAAGCAAATTACTTGTAAAAAATATAATTAAAAGTACTAGTGAATTTGGTGAATATGGTGTGTCTAGACCTATATAAGGGTCGGTTTTGAATCGTGAACCGATCTGATCCATGAAAAACCGAGTGAACCACTGCTCAAATCGTCGGGTCCTAAGGGTCCAAGCGGTTCAAGAAAGCGGAACCATGTAAAGTGACGGTTTATGAATTGCTAAGTCAGCCTACTATTGAACCGATGGGTCTGTTTGATCGGTTTACCTCCTAAAAAAAAGAGAGAGAAAGAGAGAAGGGAGGCCATTAAGTTAAAAAAAAAAAAAACAATTGAATGATATCCATTCGGTTATGGTATGTTAAGATTGCCTTCTTTACAATTATGAAGAACAATTTTTTTTAAATAATATTATTAAACTAATGACAGATAACAAATCATAAATTAATTATACATTAATAATAGATCGAAAATTCAATTTAAGTTAATGTAAGTTATTTTTATAGAACTTGTTAAATGTTAAAGACTTGAATATGAGGAAAAGATAAAATTTGAGAAAAAAATTAAAAAGTTGAAATTACACTAATTCGAAAATTAATAAAAAAAATTTAAAAATTATTAATGAATTAATACATGTAAAAAAAAAAAGAAAAAAGAAAAATGAGGTCACATTATTAGAATTTATTAATGTATTTAAAAAATTAATAAAAAATTAAAATTAAAAAAAAATAAACCAATTAATCCTGCCCAAAATCCCCTCAAATGGGTTGACGACGATTCAGTTGTGATTGAGCCCGTAAATCGGTAGTTTTGAGTCAGTTCAGAGCCAAGTCGACTAGTGTGTAAGTTTATATGTGTTTATTGTGGTTTCAATTCGAGACTTATATTACCAATCCATCCTTGTTAAAGGGAATCTATGAGTATTGCATTTTTTAATAGAAAATCTATTTGAATAAAAGGCTAAACAAAAATCCTTCTAGGTAGACTTTGAGTATAGTGGTTAACCATTATAGTAGACCAACAAAGTAGCTACTAACCAACTCTATTCAACAATAGGATAGGAGCATTGGTATATGATCTATTCAATTTCCTATTTTGTTATGAAGTTTTTAAATATGTGCATTTATTGTTTCCTATTCCAGATTAGGCTCATGAATCAAGTGTTTCTAAGTTTCTATTTTGTATGATCTCATTCTAGAATAGTTGCACAAAAAAAATAAAAATAAAATAAAACTATAAACTCGTGTTAGTCTCTCGAGAATTGTTTAGGAGTATTTTTGAGTTGATCAAAAAGTAGGTATAACTCTTATGCACTCTCTTATAAGGGCTTTCCAATAAGTTAGCTTTAATATCATGTTCTCATCATCATTTTCTTCGCCTTCTCTTCCTATTACTTCTCCTTTTTCTTCCCCTTCTCCTCTTATAGGGGTTTTCCAATTAAGTAACTTTAATATCATCATCGTCATCTTGTTCTTCTACTTCTTTTTCTTCCTCTTCCCCCTTTTTCTTCTTCTTTGTAAGTTGTTATTTATGTTGATTCAATTCCTTTTATTGGTAGTTTGTTCACAAAAAAAAAAGTTCATTTGCTAAGCAATATTAACTTAAAGAATAATCCTTAGCTTTTGTGTGATTTTTGAATAACCAATTCTTTTGTAGGAGCTTCATAAATTAATGCTAGGATTGGCCATTAAGGAATTGGTGGAGTGGAGGGAAAAAATGGAAATGACTAATACTATCATGTTTGGGTATTTTAACCTAGAAGTGAAAATGGATGGAAATAAAAAGAAAATGGTAGAAATTTGTTTATTTTAGACCTTAAATGGTTTTCATATAAAAAAGCATAGAAATAGATGAAAAGAAGGTAGAAAACATTGTGAAATATAAAAGTTACCTTAAATGTAAAAATAGAAAAAAAAGTTATTTTAGTCTAATAAATATTTCATTTCGTTATGTCAACCAAGTAATAAAAAGAAAATTTTACTTTTATTTCCTCAATTTCCTTCCTACATATCCATATAAAAAGGCAAACATTCTTTCAAATTTATGTCTTTTCTTTTTCTTTCTACTAATTTTTACCTAGTTTCACCTTCTCTTATATTGCCTAGCATAATTAAGGCTTTTGACTCATTATTTTGGCATTGTTTTGATATCATTTTGATATCAATATAAAACCAAATGGTTGGAAACATACATACCAAGAAAATAAGAGAATAAATACTCTTAACATATAGAAAATATGCATAGAACACATACGAATTGACTCCCAATAAGATACAAATAAATAACCCAGAAAAGGAAAGACTACGAGTAAGATAGGAAGGGAAAAAAAAAAAAACTCTAAAAGGAAAGAAAGGCACCAAATTGTTCTTTTTTTCCCCACTAATGTAACAATTTTATAGTTTACCTGGACAGGCCCAAAATTCCATTGGAAGATGGGCCACATTTTGCCTTATGTATTTGGAATCCAATCAAGCCAATTTTAATTAAGGTGCCATAGGCCCATTACCATAATGTACGTCGAGTTTTCTTTTTCTTTTGTCCACGAGATAGCAGATATATTGTATGCACGCGCACGCGTGCCTGTATTAGATGGACGCATAGCTGGGATATGAATACGTATAGTAAAAGAGGTTAAATAAGATAAATATTAAAAACAGAAACTACTAATAAAAGTTAAAAGCTTTTTCAATTCTCTTACCTAAAGTACAGTATATGATGTATTGGAAAATAAAAACTACTATGTTTAAGAAAATTTATTGTTTTACAAGAACAGTTAGATTTAGGCATAAATACAAGTTTGTACACGAGATAACATGATTATAACAAAGATTGTGTATAGAAAAGAAAAATCACCATAAAATACAAATATGTAGACTCATTCAAATACGATAAAATTTGTATTCAAGAGTGGTTTCAATCTTAAAACTTATTTATATACTATTTATCAAATAAATTTTTTAAATAGGTTCTAGATTCACCCATAAGCTCTTTTAATATTAAAGTAATCAATATTTTAATATTTTTTCAACAAGGCATTATCTTACTTGCTACTTTTTTTATACTTAATATTTTTATGTTTTCTTTTTTTGATACTTAATATTTTTATATTTTCTTTAATCTAGGGTTCATAACTATCTGCTTTGCCCTTTAAATTTTCTTTTCATGTTTAGCATCACAAGCTTAAGCTCTATACTCCATTCTTCAATACTTTATTATTCACTTCAACTAGGTATTCAGATTTTAAAGAGAAGTTACCCCTTTTCCTTATCAATGAAGATAAATCTAAAGTAATATTTTTATTTCCAATATATTTAATTTTGCAGGTGTGTTGTTTTAGAAACTTAAGGTAGATGACCACCTATCTATAAATAATTTATAAAGCTGATCTATATAATAAATAATGAAACGATATAGATTTCTACTATTTGTAGTGAAAGATAGGTAATTATAAGTTTGATTAAGTTGTTATTATTATATGTAATTCTTTGATGAGCAAACCTGCGTTAATGATGAGGGGTTGAATTGGATGATGAGCAGGTGATTGAATTAGATATGTTGAATTACTATAAAAGCTAATCAATTTTGATATTCCCAAATTACAAAAATGGTATGTAATATATCATAAGCACACTGAAATCTATGCAATATATCCTTAATCAGTATAGTAGCTCGTTAAAGACATAAACTTTGGAAATTCTTTTTTATACAAAGGATTTATTTTATAGAGAAGATAGTAAACTAAATTATTTTTATAAATATTTCAACATCTTTTTTTTTTTTGTTGATATAATTTTTTTTTATATGTAAATTCCTTGATTTTCTCTTTGGAAAAACTAATTAAGAATGTAATTAATTTGGGAATTGCCACTAATAGTAATATCATATTAGGTCATGGTTTAACTTAATATCAAGATGTTTGGTAATGAATCAATGTTTACATTTATTATATTTGATCAAAATTTATTTCATCAAAATTATGTTTGTTGTTGAATTTTATATTTAAATGTTAAGATTATGTCACTTTTATATGTAAATATTAGTTTTATTATCGTCTTTTTTCCTGTGTTTATAAATATGTTATTGATTTAGTTACAACATTCAATTGATAAACTAGTCTAACCAGAATAGGGAACAGATTTATTAAATGGATCAAATTTGCATATAATTAATAGACATTACATATTAGGAGCTAAGAATTTTAAGACATAGACCCGTTTAGATATTCACATAGGATACAAAGTGTTAATACAAATTGGCAAGCCAACATTAATTTACTTGTTGGATATATGCTTTTTTTTTTTTTTGGGATAAATAGATTCCTTATTTTGATTTGAAAAGCAATTCAATAAATGTATAGGTAAAAAATCAATTTTTTGAGACGTGTTACAATATAACTAGTCTCTTCTCATTTAACATTGCCGATAGATTTGTAATTTTTTTTTATTTATATTCTTTTCATTAATTATTATAACATTTTGTCGATTTAAAGTCTTTCATTACTTTCGCTTATACTTTTCAACAGTAATATATATTGATTGCTTATAATATTTCGTTTTTATCATCCATACTTTTTCGATTATCAATAACTTAGGTCTTTAAAATTCTTTCATTTTAGTCACGTGTCCAAGAGGAATGTCATTTATATACAATGACAAATTTTCTTTTTCTTTTTGGATAATGTGCATAAAACCATAGTTACTACTGAGAAATTTTAACATTTTTACAATTCAATACACAACTCTTGATTCATGTTTTGTATTTTTATATCATGAAGGATTCTAACACTTTTAATTGAAATATTATTCCTTGTAAATGTAGTAGGTACTTGAAATAAGTCATATAAAGTTATAATTTGTAATATATATATTTATGAGATTAAATAATAATATCAATAACATATTTAGAATAATTTATATTTGATTGAAATAATCTTCCAAATAAGTATGTTATTTTGTGAATACATATATATATATATATATATATACATATATACACACACTAACGGGGATGCTACACTTGCATTATGAGTTCTAAGAAATATTAAATATTTGAGTAAAATAATTTGTTGGAAAAAAATTAAATAAATTAATAACATATAAAAATGTTTATAAAAATAAAATTTTTCCTTTTTCTTTTGAATGCAAAATGGGCATGCATATTTATTAATAATTTAGTTGTATTTAATATCAATTATTATGAAAAATTTATAAGAAAACTTACAAATAAATGTTTTTACTTAATATAATAAATAACAGATAGACAAGGGAGTTTAAAATGACTATGTGTATAATTTTAAATTTGCATAAAAGTTGAAAGTTGTATAGAATATGTGCAAGATGTGAGAGTTAGATTAGAGTTAGAAATGGAAGAGTTGGGTTGACCATAACTTAGGCTATTGTGGAAATGGAGAAAGAGATGGAATGAAAAATTACAAAAAAAATGCTAAATTAACCATATTATAATATATTTATAGTATTTTTAATTTTTTTAAGTATATAATTTGAATTGGAGGTCAAGGAGTGGTAAATTAAGGCTTGTCTAGCTTTAATAATTTAGATGTTGAAACAAAATTTAAGCTAGTTTAAAAATGACAAACTCGGGTATTTGCTTTCCAATGAAATATCTCTTACCAATATTGATGGGAATTAGCCTCTAACCAATGCTTATAGAGGCCGAGTTGTAGCTAAAAGGATGAGGGGAAAGAAAATAAAAACTTGATATAAAACTCTATAGTCAACTGAGGTTCCGAGAAACCATAAGGCCGAGTACCTAAGACCAGGGAACCACTCGGCACGACTTCGAGAGACTATTGTTGATTAATTTTAGAACTTAGCAATTATAGGCCGACCTCTTTAGTGTTTCAACCAAGCCATACGAGACGTCGAGGACCCATTCTCGAACCTGTACATCCAATTGCCGACCTTGTCTGGTTTAGATACTACTCCTCCTAAGACATGTGAAGTTCTGTAAAATGTACAATTTTGTATTCTTGTACATGCTTCCACCCCCCCCCCCCCTTTTATGGGCTTGATTTTAGGGTTTAAGGCCTTATATTTTATTTATAGTTTTGTAACTAAGGTTTAGAACTTACTATAAATAACAAGATTTGTACTAATATAGATAGATAGATATCGATAGATAAATATATATATATATATATACAAAGAGTGAAACTTTCCTCTTTTAAGCAAGGCTATACTTAAGTTAGCATTGGTTGTATTATTTAATGTTGATTAGACTCTTTAATTGTCCTCGCATTTGTACCAATCTTATTCTTAGATTGTAGTGAACTCGTTCATTTGAATCAGTTAGTGAGTTACATCTAATCTTTATTTGAAACCCCAAGTAACATTTAGTGTTTGTAAGTCACATCAAACTCTATTTCAAGCTCAAACCCTTAATTGTGTTTATATTTTGGTAAGTTATATCCATCCACATTCACTATTAAAACCTTTCCTATTCTTCATACCAATTTTCTTTTGAATACCCATTCCTGTTTGTTTGTTTTAGATTTACTGTCGTTTCTTTTCTTATTTTGAACCTTATCATATTGGTATCAGAGTTTTGAGGAGACATGCGTGTTAGTGTTCTTTAAAGTAGATTTGTGGTTCTAACCTTTCTGTTAATCATTGTTCTAACATAGTAGTTGTAAATAGCTACAATAGCTGAGTAATATTAATCAAGAAAATGGTTAGAAGACAAATAGGCTAAATAAAAAAAAAAGAAAAAGAAAAAAAGGGAGAATGGAAAAGCAAATTATCGCTTTATTTGGTTTTAGTACATAATGAGAAGCTCCTCAAGGGAAGATGAATAAGCAGCATGAATAAAAATATAATAACAGTGACAATCTAGAATAATAATAATAATTGTTACCAAGTATCAAACTAGGGATTAGTGGATATAAAATTGGTAGATTACCATATCCTATTGATGCCTTATTTTATGATTAGCAATTTTAAAAGTTTTAAAACTAGAGCCTATTCAACACCACTTTAAAACCATATTAGAATCTTTTATCTTATAGAACTTATAAGATTTGATGTATAAATTTTTCTTATCTTCCAATAAATGTGAACTTCATACTTTCTTTAATAGCAAATTCTAATTACATTTTTTTTTTCTCATAACAAAAATTGCATTCTACACTTAATTAATAGTTTTGAATGCATATTTATAAATATCATTATTTATTTTTACAATAGTTCTATTTCATTGTCAATATTGTAAAGGAATTTTTATTTTTTGATATGTCACTAGATTAAAACAAATATTATATTTGTAAATAGTTACAAAAGTAGAATACACGAACTAGATTATTGATTGAACAAAACTAGGTTATTCATTAAACATAACCAAATGAAAGTAAATAGCATTGAACCATAAATTGTAGTGATTTAGACTTATGAGAAATGAGAACTAAGAAACTTTTGGTTTAGGATTCCATCCAATGGGAATGTGCCCTTTCTATTTTTTTTAGTAAAAATATTTTTCTATTGAAAAAATATAGAGCATTGTTATTTATTTTTCATTTATAAATATTATTTAATAATTTTTATAAGGTAGGTATTTAAATGCCTTAGACCCAATACCCTATATATCTTATTGTGCAGGTTATAAGGTAATCATAGGGATGAACGCATCATACCTATGCTTTACTCTATGGAAGCAGGTTCTAGGAAATTCTTATCGAAACTTATACTATGACTCTTAATACTTACTTTGAACCTACCCAATTGAGTAAGATATGAATGAAAATCCTATATAATAAGGTTACTCTATTACCCTTAAGTCAAACTCACATCTTATTATTTAATTAGTCTTATACTAGGAGGCTACAATTACTTATTTGTTTACTGCATAATAAGACAAATTTATTAGTATTAAAAGTTAAAAAAATAAAAATCAACTAAACCAAATCAAAACATAAATTGAATCAAACTAAATGGATAATATATATATATATATCTTCTGTTTAAATTTGGTAACCATTAGTGCACCTACTTTTAAGAAAACTCTCAAGTCCATTTAATTATATAGTATAAAAAAAAGCAGTTTCACATACAGACCTCATTTCTTATGTATCAAACTCCAAAAGGCTATTGCTAAAATGGATGCATCTAGACTTAGATGTAAGGTTGGTTAAAATTATGACTTACCCTAAAACTAGAATCGATTACTCGATCTAACCTATTAGATTGATGGCAGGTTATGGTCACGATCTAGTGGGTTAGTTGAGTTTAGACTCATGTGAAATTAAAAAAGAAAAAAAAGAAAAGAAAGAAACCAAAAGTTATTTGTTTTGACATGACATGTTATGTCATTTTGATAGGTAAATTTTCAAGCAATTAAGGATTGTTACAACTTTACATGGGAAATTAAGGAACAAAGAGAAAGTTGGTAAAAATGATTCTCGAAGTTGAAGACTTGAAAAGTAACTAAAGAAAAGTTGAAATTCAAAAATGCATATGAGTAAAGAGTAAATGGCTTCTAACAAATGAAATTTTGAAATCTAAATGGAGTAATAGCGTTTGTATGTAATAGTTTAAGTAAAGATGAAAAAGATAATCACCGCAAAGAAACATGAATACTCAAAGAGAGGAAATGGATGCTATGTTCAAGAGAAACCAAAATTCTATGAATGTTATAAAGGAGGTAATTTGAAAATGAAATCTGTATGAGTGTGAACAAGTATAGAATCTACTCCTATAAATTGGATAGTTTATGCTTTACATTGCCATACACTTAATATGATATTTTGTCATTAAAAAACAATGTTCACCATTTGCTTTTAGTTTCCAAAACTTTTAATGTATGTGTTCATAATCTACTTCTACATTATTTGCTTTTGCATTATCTAATTTCATATCTATATTTCATATTAACTTTTCACATACAATATCACATTTGCATGGAGTTCATTTTTAAGCAATTCTTATATTATTAAGATGGGATTTTTTTTTATAGGCGATTGTAACATTAGAAACTGGTCTACATTAAAGAAAGGTAAGGAATTAGAATAATGAGTGTCCTCATCACACTCAAGCAGCTAATGAAAAGAGAAGTTCTCTACTAGGTTTTAAGCACATGACATCCACGTATAAACTAGATGTAGAAGAGTTGGTAGCATAAGAGGAAGAGATGGAAAGCTAAATAGGGATTAGGGTTGAATTCGTAGTAAATTGTTGAACCACCAAAATAAAAAATATTTACTAATGCCATGCTCACTTAGAGGAATGGAAATTCCACTCCTGTACCCTTCGTATTCCTCTATTGCTGCATTCACTTACTTTTTACACATGGTAATATCAGTTCCTATAAATTTCAATTATTTGAAAATTCTACATATCAATTCATCATTGAACCTTATAGATCATAATTCCATGGAAAAAAGACACCCACTACCTTTCTCCCCTTCCCCTTCTTCTTCTTCTTTAACATAGCCATGCTTCATTACCTTCCTTTATTGACTACTGTATACCACTTGCCACCATTACCCATAACCATTACACCACCACAGTTAACCACTTACCATAACCATTCATCATCACCAATGACCAACCCTAACATCATCGCGTAACCATCACTACCACTATGCAACTTACACCACACGATCACCACTAATACCATTAGATCCATACAACCAACACTACATATACTTAGATCTTTGTTCATAAAATTTGTACGTCATTGATTGTTTGTGTTTCACATAACTACGTGACTACTACTATGCACATCTAGATCTATGTTCACATGACC
This sequence comes from Lumnitzera racemosa, assembly GCA_024138005.1. Taxonomy (NCBI): domain Eukaryota; kingdom Viridiplantae; phylum Streptophyta; class Magnoliopsida; order Myrtales; family Combretaceae; genus Lumnitzera; species Lumnitzera racemosa. The sequence continues at coordinate 81,917,427 of JAMXBC010000006.1, forward strand.
TATGACTTTTTGATGTGTAGATCATCTTCTTTGATTAGACATTTGACCTTTTCGAATGAGTAAATCTATAATAAATCATGACCTTCTTCAATAAACATTTGTTCGCAGATCATGACCTTCTTTAATGGATATTTAACCATTTCCCATGAGTAGATCTATAACATGAACAATAGATTATGACCTATTCTGATGGACAATTGACCTTTTTCGATGAGTAGATTTATAATAGAATAATATTTTTGGATTTGTAGAGAAGATTACTCTAAGTTAAAAAAAAAATGAAGATTTTTTTTTATTAGTTTGCTTGTTCATTAAAAAAAATGTCATGGAAAATGAAACTTATAAGAAGGAATATGTGCTATGGGCAATGAAACATAAATGAAAAAACGTGCATTTTAATTAATTTCTTATTATTACAACTCTATTATTAAAAAAGTGTGTTTTACTTAAATGAACATGATAATAAGCTATTATACCCTTATTCCACGTACAGGGATATAGAATCCCATTGGATGTTTATCACATTTAGTATAGTGAACGTACCATAAATATTTATGTAAAATTATAAGTCTTGACAGAAGCATTCTTAAACATTGCTACTATTGCAATAAAAGTTTTCTTAGAGTATAGGATATGGATATGGAACTTTCTTGAAGCACATGAGGACAAAATACCCAATGGAGTATCAAATAGACAACAAACAATAGAAAATTGCAATGTCAATTGCCTAATAAAGGTTCTCCTTTTTCCATTACTCCAAGAAAAAGCAAAATCAAGGTTTGTACAAAATGATAATGCATCTTTCCTTTGAGGCAAGTAGTAATCCATTTCTTGTGCATCATAAGTAAGAATGCCCAAATCTTAGTGTCAAGCAGCTTTCTTCCTAGACATTGTATAAAACAAATGTTTATCTCTTCTACGAGGGAAAATAGTACCTTACCTATACATTTAGTAAGCTAGGTACATACATTTCTATCTATTCGAGAATATTGACAAACAGTTAGACTGAGAACATATACATGGGCATAGCTTATTATTGGGTAGATAAAAAAGGCAGTTGTAGAAAAGTTGATTTGCTCTTAGAAAATTTAATAAGTATTACATGGTATAAGATATTTATGCTTTTGTACGTACTATTTGACAAGAATATGAGCTAACTAGTATAATTTTCTCTCTTTAATTTGACAATGCTGTAGCCAACACGGCATCAATACCTGAGATAAGAGCCTTTACTAACCCATGCTTGGGGGTAGATTCTTCTACATTCATTGTGCATGCCACATATTGAACCTATGCATGAAGGACTATTTAGTAGCCTTAGATTTCAAGATATGCCCCATCAAGTAAGTGATTAATTAGATTTTAGACAAACCAAGAATCCATAAGAAGTGGATAAAATCTTGTCAAAGTCAGAAGGAACATGCAAAAAGATTTAAGCGAGACATTTAACATAGATGGAACTTAACTTAAGAGCTTATCTAGAGTATGATTCCATTTAAAGATGATTTGTGTAAATTCGCATTGCAACATATCCTAGGTGTTCCATTGCTCCCAAATGATTAGATGCTTGTACCAAGTTGCTTGTTTTGTTTAAAATTTTTTATGATTGCACTAATTCATTTTCACAGGTATAATAACTAAGTACCCATTAATTTCTTATGGAAGCACTTAACATATTAGCTACCTTAGTGACTCGCGTTATTATTAAGTCCTACAAGAGTTTATTAATGAAATGGTTAGAAAATGGTTATCTTATTATAAAGATTCTAGACATTTATCTACTTACTATTGTTTTGGTTCCCTATATTAAAATCAAGGGTTTGTCAAATTTTTAAATTGTTAATATGAGTATGTTAGTAACTTCTCTAAGACATAGGATCAATACATGGTTTCTATGGATGGTATCATTCTAAGTAAAATGCAAGTATTCCATGGGTTATTCAAAAATTTTTCTTCATTTACTATGACTAAAATCTAGTGAGTTTCTCACCCTTAACACCTCCCAAGTAAGAAACATTGGTGGTTTGCCTATTGCAAATCACCTATTGTCATAAAGATTGAAAACACAAAGAGGTTCTAAAGGGTACTCATGAAACTTACCCTTTATCTTAACATGTCCTTTAAGTTTGGTGATAGCAAATAATAACCATGATTTTGATATCCTCAATTAGTAGAGGAAGCACACAAGAACATTTCCAATCCTTTCTCCAATGGCTCGATAAGTCCTTAAGACGCCAACTTCAATAGTAGCTATAGAATAAGCTTCCAACATGATCGAACTAATTTTAAATGAGTAGAGAATGTTATTATCAATTGCAATCATTGAAGCTCTTGTCTACAATGAAGATTTGGGAAAAAACATAAAGATGAGAGCATGAATGATTTGGCACATCCAATAAAGATGATGAATACTTAAGTGACTTCAACACATAGGTAGGAACAAAGCTAGATCTATGCCTAAGCGCATATGAGGTGAGAGTGGTTAACTACTTTAGTATTTGTTTCTAAATATTTTTTAGACATGGAGAAAATGCTCTCATAATTTTCAAAAAGAAAATAAAATAAAATGGTAGTTTCAAAGTTTAGATTCTTCCCTAAGCTTTTTCAAAAAATAGGGCAAGCAAAAGTTAATTTACTTTTTAGGATTTATTGACAATGCAAATAATTTAGCTAATAACGTAAAGTTGGTATTTTTTTCTAGAATGAAAATGACAAACACACTAAAGTCTTTTTAAAAACAATTTGCTAAACTATGATGTTTGATTTTGAATAGTAGATATGTAGGCATTGATAGGGCAATCCGAAAATTGAAAAGTTTTTGCTTTTGAGACTTATAAAAATGTTTTCATATTTTCCCAAGAAAAAACCAAAATGGTAGTTTCAAAATTAGGATTTTTTCTTTAGCTTTTTCAAAAAATTGGGTGAGTAATACTTAGTTGACTTTCTAAGATTTCTTTATAATATAAATAATTTGGCTAATCACATAAAGTCGGCGTTTTTTACAAAATAAAAATGGCAAACATACTAAATTAAAAAAAAAATACTAAACTTTGGTGGTATGGTTCTAGTTAGTGAATATATAGGCACTTCTTGAAATTTTTTAATTTTTCACCCAAAACATAATTGCATAAAAATAGGGCTAATTTTGTTCTTCCATTTCCCCAAATCTAATCATTATCTAAAGGTAGTAGTATTACCTTATCAATTACTTTGTATAATGTGTTTATTTGTTAACCTATCATGCTTGTATCGAGCAACATTTGCTATCCTCTATGTATTTTCTTGTCATCCTCTTAGTTCTTACAATTATAATAATTGATGTATATAAATGTATTTTCTAGGTAAGAGTTTAATTGTAAAATGGACAAGGAACTTGACAATGACATTCTAAATTTGTTTTCCTTATAGTTTTACAAATGTATTTTTCAATGTGTATTGTGATGGGAAAAAGAAGATGTTTACTTGAAATCAAGACAAAAACATTTACAAAAAAAGTGGAGGGGTAATGATTCCATAGATTTGATGATTGAATCGGTGATTCCTTCCTGGTAAACTGAGCACCGAAGGCTGGTTTTGGGTCTACATTTTAGGAATCAAGAATTAGCCATCTGGGGTCAGTTCTGAGGTGGTTCTAACAACACAAGTTGAGATCTAGGTGTACTAAAGGCATACCCTCCTTTCATGCCCAAAATGAGTTTGGAATTTTGTTGAGCAACTACCTACTACTAAAATGAAAAAGGAAAGTGTGAAAATCCAATCAAATGTGTAACCATATTGAGTTTTGAAGCATGTTTTCTTTTTTCTTCCATGATTTTTCCATTCCAATTTTACTAGTGGTGGTGGGGCACCAATTAATATAAAGGTGTGATGCAACCCCTTAGGGTTTTTGGTAGTTTGTAATTGAGTCACATATCACACTTAAAATTTTCAGTCATATAACTGGACATTCTTTTAGCTATATCCAATTGTCCTTAGCTTAGGGTAGCCAACAATAGCCACTTAGACTATTTTAAGCTCCTGCTACCCTTTAGCCTCACACCTCACCCCTTCTTCCACCAATCCTAAACCCCCTATCCTTAAGCAAACACCACCTTTCCCCCCCTTTCCTAAGGGCCACCACAAGTGATAACTAATCAACCCCCTAGCTAAGGTGGTTAATAGTGGTCAGTCAGATTATATTCCCATTTACTGCCTTTGGAGATGTTTGAGAGATTTATGATTTGAGTGGATGATGAGTTCTCTCAACAGCAAGTAGTGTTGTCAGTTTTACAATGTTCGAATAAGGTCATATAACTCCTTGTCATATACTGAGTAATTCAAAGTAGCTCCTTTCAGTTTCTCACTGAAATAAGCAATTGGGCGGTGCTTCTACATAAGAATAGCACCAATGCTAACTCTAGACGTATCACATTTTACTTCAAAAACTTTCTCAAAATCAGGTAAGGCGAGTATAAGGGCTATTGTCAACTTCGACTTTATATCTTTAAAGCTTTTCTAAGCTTTCTCTGACTACTTAAACTCTTCTTCTTAGTTAGTTCAGTTAGAGGCACAGTTATGGAATTGAATTTCTGAATGAATCTTCAATAGAATGAAGCTAGATCATGACTTCTCTTATCTTTTCTTTTTATTTTTCTCTTCTCTTTCTCCTCAATTGTTGCCGTCCACGTATTCTTCAACTTGACCCTACTGTTTGTTCTCTTCCATTATGACAACAAAACAAAAGAAACAAACCAAAAATCCTCTTCCATTGCCGTGAGCTTCCATCTTCCATTTTACCTTCAACATCTTTCTTTTTGTCTCCTTAATTCCACCATAAGCAAGGGTATGTATCTAAGTTACGTTATCTTGTTTTATCTTCTTCATTAGTTAGTTAATTAGGTAGATTAGATAAGTAGTTATGTGTTTAGTGTTGTCTTGAAGAAGAGGAAACAAAGTTCACATCTTTAAGTGTAAGAATTAGGAATTATGAAGAAGAAGAAAGGAAGACATGAGTATATGCTCATAAGTATGTGCACATAAGGGAATACTAAAAGAACACAAGTATGTGTACCTTTGTACATGAGTATTTATCATGTACATAACCTAAATTAAGACCATATTTAACTATACATACCTATACAACACTAAATACATACATAAAACACAAAAGGATGAAATTAGGAAGCTTTTCTTAAGGAAAAGATTAGGCATACGAATTTTTGTATAAAAATACGTATCCAACCGTATAGGTATATGAGTAGGTATATACGTATAAATATGGTATAAGTTTAAGTAGATGTATAAGTATATATATGTATAAGGTATATGTACATAAGTATAAGAGGAGAGGTAACATGTAGATAATACATGTACATATGACATAAGCATGAGGAAAGGCTTATGTAATCATATGATGAGGTAAGTGATGAGGTAAGCACATGATGACATAAGACATGACATAAATAAGCGATGACATAACTAATGACATAAGTAAAAGATGATGTAAGCAATGACATAAGTATAGGTTTAGAAAATAAGAAAAATAAGAAAAGTATAGGTAATTAGGTACTCAAATTAGTAAATCCTAATACACTTTCTAAATTAGATTATATCCAATTCAGTACATGAATTAGTAATAGCAAAGTAAAATCCTTTATTATAAGAATTTAACGAATAAAAGATAGAAATATAAGTAATAAGAGTACTTAAGTTTTTATAGTTAAAAATTTCAATAAATTTAGCCTATATCATAAAACACGGGTCTTAACGTCCAAAACAGACATTACCGTGTGAATGTACGTCCGAAAAAGATGAAAAACGATTATAAATTCGTAAATATTGAAAATAGAATAAAAAAAAGTTACTTACGATTAGCAATTAGGTTTAATCGAATAAGCGTTGATAGTAATCTAAGTAGAATTAGGTAGATAGATATCTAGAACCATTAGTTGAGTCAACTACTTATTATCCTTATTATCTCGTAATGATCAGGTGATCCCGATGAAGGCTAGGATCTCCCGATCGGTTATTACGACTAGAGCGAGTGGTCATAGTTAAGTGAGTACTCTCGATAACTCTACACTTGTTTGTCCTTGTAGTTAGTGGATTTAAATTGAATATCAATAACTTGATGCATAGGGTTTCGGGATATGTATGTGCTTGATATTGATTGATTATTCTAAGAAATATTGTTAAATACGATAATTGATGATTTGATGGTATGATTGATTTTTATATGATTTGGATGGTTTGCTAATATTGATCGACCGCCTCATAATCTGATTTAATTATATTTGGCTTATCTTGAATCAAAAGGGTCATGCATTATCCATGCATCGCATTACTTATTCCGGCCGTCACTTCACGCGGTTGGTAATGAAGGGCCTTAGAGGGATGGATTCCCATATGATTTGATTAGTACCGTACAGGAGCATGGGTACAACAAGACCCTACCCTTAGCTCGCGGGTTCTATTGGCATCGGAGACGCTAACCATGGGTAGCTGGGGGTCGCGTCTAGAGACCACTGCTGTAGGGTGTGAGTGTGGACTGCGGGGGTTACCTTACCGTTACGCCTAGGACTTTGTGAACTACTGGATTTTTAGAAATGGAAATATATTTTTATGAAATACGGAATTCAAAGTTATGAGTAAAAACCCAAGTACTAGAGCTCGGTCGTGATTGGTGCCGATGAATCTCCAACCTTTATCTCGGAGGGCGTTAAAATTCGATATTATATGCAATACCGGTCAACTGCATATATTGTTTGGCATTTTGCTTGTGCATGCATTCATATGGTTGTAATAATTTGTTTGATAACTTGTTTACTAGTATGGTATGAGGGATAACTAACTAAACTCTTGTAGCTTATTCCCCAATAGTCTTTCTTTTGCAGGTTTACATACGATGGGATTGGGATAAGTCTCGAGTGCTGAGGGTGAGATGAAGATATGTACATTAGTGTTAGGATTAGTTGATATCTTTATAGGAGATATATAACACTCTTTGTAGAAAATATTCACTTGTTAGAATTTAATATAATTTAATTCTACTTGCAGTTTTATAATGTTGGCATATCCTGTCCTATTATTTGGTAAGGGATACCGATTCTCTGCGGTTCTGAGGAATTGTGGGATATCGAACATCCATAATTATTTATAATTATATATTATGTCATGTTATAATAAAGTAATTACTTGAAAATCCTTAACCTTAGTGATTTATAATTTAGATCTTGCAATCTCTGACTTGCAAGACGGTTTTTATACCATGGGTGTACACATGCTATGAAAATTTTAGGTAATCCTATTAGGCCCCCTTTAGGGTCCTGACAATTTTCTCAAACCCCAATTCTGTGCTAACTTGTTCAGGCAGAGTCAAGGAGGCCATACTGAGACAAGGAAAGGAATGACCAAGTTGATGATAGTTGACCAGGTTGATGATAGCTGAGTAGGCCAAAAGGGCTAAATAGGTCAGCCAAACAAAGCTGAAGCTAGATTGACCTTGAGGACATATGAGATAGGGACCTTTGGATGGAAGACTAGCGAAGCGAAGTGCTTTAGATGCTTAGGCTTCGAATACATGGCTACTAAGTATTTGAACCAATGTATCATAGTGCTTCGAGGAGATATAGTGGATAGCATTGACAAGAGTGAGCCCTAAAAGGAAAAGGATGTTGGAAAAGTCGAAGCTAAAGATGAAGAGGAGACCTGTATCTATGCCAACTAGGGAGAAGTGATGACTTTAGTCCTAATAAGAGTACCGAGTTCCTTGTTGAACTTTGAAGAAGATCAGGGAAAAAATTTATTCCATACAAAGTATACCATCAAGGAGCAATTATGTACCATTATAGTGGATGGAGGAAGCTATACTAATGTAGTTATACAGTCCTTTGTGCAGAGGTTATGTCTATCGAGCTCTAAGCATATCTGACCTTATAAGCTACATTGACTTCATGATAAGAGTGATATGCATGTGACTGAACAAGTAAATATGCCATTTAGTATTAAGAACGTATACAAAGATGAAGTAGTTTGTGATGTCATCCCTATGAGAGCTTCATAACTGTCGCTTGGACGACCTTGGTTGTTTGACCAACATGTTACTCATGATGGGTATCAGAACAGCTATGCTTTTGTTAAGGATGGAAAAAAGATTTTGTTGCAGCCTATGACCCCATTTCAAGTAAATGAGACCCATAATCAGCTCACTCGAGCTAGTAAGAAGAAGACTTTAGTGATGAACTAAAGAGAGCTTCGAGCTGCTGAGAAGGTTGATGAGCCTATGTTCCTATTGGTTAGAAGATTATTGGAGGTGAAAGTTTTAGAGGGTGTTCCTAATGAGATTTGAAGCCTACTAAATGAGTTCTTCAATCTATTTCTTGAAGAATTACCTAGAAGACTGCCTCCAATTTGAGGTATAGAACATTGTATTGATCTACAATTAGGTACTGCCCTGCCAAACCAACCTACATATCGAATAACCTTGAGCAAGCTACTGAGTTGAAGGGACGAGTGGATGAACTCATGAAGTGAGGATAAGAGATGGATAGCATAAGCCTTTATGTGGTACTAGCTTTGCTCGTTCCACAAAAGGATGGTTCATGGTGAATGTGCATCAATAGTCAAGCAATCAATCGAATTACTATGAAGTATTGATATCCAATATTGAGGCTCAATGAATTTTAGATGAGCTCTATCATACTAAGATATTTTCAAAGATCAGTGGTTACTACCAAATTCATATGAGATTAAGTGATGAGTGGAAGACTGCCTTCAAGACTAAGTATGGACTTTACGAATGGTTGTTTATGCCATTTGGACTTACTGATTCACTAAGCACATTCATGAGGTTAATTAACCATGTGATAGGCCCCCTAATTGGAAGATGTGTAGTCGTCTAATTTGATGACACATTGGTATAAGTATCGACCTAAGCTACCATGTTCAACATCTTCGAGCAGTATTTGACATTTTGCAGATTGAGAAGTTATATGGAAATTCGAAGAAGTATATGTTATATCAAGATGAAGTGATTTTTCTTAGGTTTATAGTATCAGGAGAAGGAATCTAAGTAGATAACGAGAAGATCCGAGCTATCTTAGATTGGTTGACACTGAAAAATGTTAATGAAGTTTGAAGTTTTCATGGCCTATTGATGCAAACGATGACCAAGAACAAACAAAGCCAGTTACTGGATGGGTCTAAGTTTATAGAAAGCTTGAAGAGGGTTAATGGGGAAAGGTACAAAAAGGGTAAGAAATGAAGAATGAGAATAGTAAGCAAACCAACGAATAGCTCTAAAGGATATGATGTACTAATGGAATTTTCAAGGACTTACGATATAATTCAATATGATGCATAAATTGGTTCAATGAGGTTACTTGCTACTGCACCTTGCTTAAGGGAAAGGATAAGAGTGATGCCGAGAGTAAACAAGTAGTGTCTACACAAGGATGAAAGTACTCGAGTATATTAGAGGTAATCTAATTATCTTATAACTACAAGTATAGGGGTATTTATATCCGTAAACTAGGATAACTTGCTCAAAGGGGAAAAGACAAAAAGGACATTTCCTAAAGAAGTACTGCACATGATACAAAAGGGTAAAAATGAATATATAAGGAAAACAATCATTGTTGCTATAGATTTTACACATGATACTGTACACATGGCGATACTCTATTAGCAAGGTTGTTAGGAGATGTAGACAAAAAGTACGAATAGATAGATTTGTTCGAGCAAGGTTGGCTTAGTCAGTTTGGTCTCCTTCTCTTAGCTTCTCGGCAAGGAAGATGTTGAGTAATTGGTCGACTTAGTAATATAAAGTAATCATCAACTCAACATACCATACAATAATGGGCGATTATATAGTACGGCATTAGAGGTGACTTGGCAAGGAGATACTTGGCCTAGGCAGGGGTTGGTTGGAACATAATGATTTACTGTGCAAGTCCCTCTAGTCCTCGAGCTCGACTATAGGTCAAGGGCTCTGTAGCTTGATTCCCATCATTTCCTTTGGGATGTTTTGGATTTGGCATCAAATCCGAATGGTGTTCACTCAGTTTTCCATCAGGGTGATATGGGCTAAAGTCGATGATGTTGAAGGCGTTGAAAACTCCATAGTCCTCAGGCAGTTCCAACTTATAGGCATTGATACTGATTTTTAGAGGATTTTGAAAGGTCCTTTTGCTCTCGTAGATAATTTGTTTTTCCTTTTGTTTAGGAACCATTCCTTGCTGAGTTGTAGCCATACCAAGTCTCTAGGCTGAAATTATTTGGTTGACTGACCCTTGGTCTTTTTGCGCATTCTTCTAGCAACCTAGTTGATGTATTGAGTGACCTTGTCATAGATGTGTTGAAGGTATTGTGCTCTGGCTAAGGCGTTGGGGTCCTCTTGTGTGGGTATAGGTACAGAGGTATGGTCAAAGGCTAACTCGGGATGAAATCCATAGACCACTTCGAAGGGGGTCTGCTTAATGGTGTCATGCATGGTTCAGTTATAAGCAAACTCGACCACTGGTAGGCAGATGTCCTAATCAGCTAAGTTCTTACCTATTATAGTTTAGAGTAGTGAACCCAAAGTACAATTAACCACTTCTGTTTAGCCATTAGTTTAGGGGTGATATGAGGTATTGAAGAGTAATTTGGTTCCTAGCTCACGTTATAGGGTTCTTTAAAAATGGCTCAAGAACTTTGGGTCTCTCTCAAAGACTATACTTTTTTGTGTTCCATGTATCCACACAACCTCTTGTAAGAAAAGAGAAGCAATAACCGAAGTGTTATTAGTTTTGGTGTAGGGCACGAAGTATACCATCTTACGGAACTAATTTACAATGACCATTACAGAATCTTTTCCTTAGGTAGTTCTCAATAGTTTGACAATAAAGTCTATGCTTAGTTCAATCTACGGCCTTGTCGAAATAGGTAGGGGCATTACTTTCCCTTGTTCGATTCGGCACCTAGCCTTTTTGCACACAACATAGCTTTCAACCACTCAGTGCACATCTCTTTGCATTCTTAACCAAAAGAATAGGCCATTCACTAGTTCACAGGTCCTTCTCTCTCTAAAGTATTTGGAGAGTCCTCCATTGTGGGCTTCTTTAATTAATAATTCTTGTAGGGAATAAGTCGGCATGCAAAATTTTCCTCCTCGAAACCGATAATCATCCTGTATATAATACTTGTCTACTATTCTCCCATCTATGCATCTCATAATTATTGGTCCAAAGTGTGGATCCTTAGAGTACTGTTCTTTGATACTCGTAAAACTAAACAGTCTATTTTGCAGTTCTAACAAGAGTGCATGCCTCCTCGAAAGAGCATTTGCAACTACATTGCACTTCCCTTATATGTGATCATAAAATTGAATCTTTCAAGGAATTCAACCCATCTGGCCTACTGCTTGGATAACTTAGTTTGACTTTAAAGGTACCGTAGTGACTCGTGGTCAGTATATATGACAAATTCTCTCAACAGTAGATAGTACTACTACTTGTAGTATACGGATTAGTGCCAAGAGGTATTTGTTATACATAGAGTAATTTAGCTCCTCGGAGCTTCTTACTGGTAGAAGACAATTGATTAGCCTTCCTGCATTAGAACAATGCCTATTCTAATAGTTGACATGTCGCACTCTAGCTTAAAAATTTTGTTGAAGTCAAGGAGCAATAATACCGGGACAGAGGTCAATCTCTTCTTAATCTCAGCAAAACTCCTCTTCTCCCTTTCTTCCCATTAGAAGTCAGTGTTTCTCTTCGTTAATTCAGTAAGCAGTGTAGCGAAGGTGCTGAAGTTCCTAATGAACCTTCGGTAAAATAAAGGCAGTTCATAGAAACTTCTTATGTCAGCAAAAGTAGTAAGGTTTAGATTTTCTCATCATCGATTCGTAAGCCTCCTCCACTGACTATATAGCCTAAGAATACCATTTTCTCCTAGCAGAAGCAATATTTCTTCAAATTGCCGAATAGTTTCTTGGCACAAAGGATATCTAGGACTGTTTTGATGTGTTTACAGTGACTTTGCATGTCAGCATTGTAGATCACGATGTCATTGAAGTACACCATGACATACTTTCTAATGAGATGTCTCAATACATGGTTTATAAGTCTCATGAAGGTGCTCAGGGCATTCGACAAGCTGAAGAGAATAACCATTCACTCGTACAGTCTATGTTGCAGTCTTCTACTCATCTCGAATGTAGTCTTCCACTCGTCTCCTAGCTTCATGTGGATTTGATGGTAGTTAGATTTGAAATCAATCTTCCTAAAAATTTTGGCTCCATTCAGTTCATCTAACATGTCTTTTAGCCTTGGGATTAGATACTTGTATTTGATTGTGATTTTGTTTATGATTCGGCTGTCAACACACATTTGCCAAGTTCCATCCTTCTTTGGCACTAGAAGTGCAGATATAGAATATGGGTTGAGACTCTCTCTTACGTATCCTCCTTCCAATAACTCATTGCCTTGACGTTAAAGCTTAGAAGCCTACTCGAGATTCATGTGATAAGCTGACTTGTTCGGCAGTATAGCGTTGGGTACTAAGTCAATGCAGTGCTTTAAGCCTTAGGTTGGGGGCAACCCTTCTAGCAATTGTTATGGGAATAGGTTGCCATATTCATCCAATAGTTCCTTCACCTCTTGGGGTAAATCATTCCGCTTCATTTCTAGTAGCCACTTGACTAATAAGAGGGTGATTTTCTTGAACTATATATATATAATTAAATTACAAATACTCTAGTATGTATATTGTATTAGAATCAAGTAACATAGAGAAAGTACGGTGGTCAATCCCTCGATGACTAAGAAATTACTAATTCTATACTAGTTCTTATCAATATTAAGGTAATCAAAATTAAATTAATTAATCTAATAATTACTCTAAAACTATTGAAAAGAAAATAACTATAAAAAATCTAAAATTAAGCAATCAATTGAGAATTGCAGAACAACAGAATCTACTTAGATTATGCAAATCAAATTATTATCATATTATAGAGATTAATAAATATATGGTCATTCAAGTGAAATTATTATACCATAAAACTTGAGGATTTAAACCCTTAGTTAATTAGTTAGCTTAGGTATCTTCCAATTAATAGTGGACTTTAAATTATAATCATATATCTCTCGATACTATGATTGTCTAATGTCCTAAATCAATTATCTTTAATGTCTTAGTGAATAATCAATCGCCGAGCATCACATTAATCTCTAGAAAATTTCTCATTAATTTAATTAACTCTGCTTTCACATTGATTAATCAAATCAACTAAGAATTTCTAACAAACCTTAATCAACTCCCGTATCATTAGCATTTCTAACAATTATAATCAATTCTAACAATTATAATCAATTGAACAAAAACACAAATATTAATTGAAATTGCAAGGAAATTCATAATTGAAAGGATAAGTAATACACAGAATTGCATAAGAATAATTGAAATAGATCTCACCAATTTTGTATTGGAAAGAAATAATCTTCAATTGCAACTTCATCTTGGTCTCCATAGCAAAAGCAAAATCTTCTCAATGATCATAGTGCTTCTTTCTAAAATTTCTTCAAAAACTATCTAAAACTATTCTACAACTCTTGACATTTAAGGAAAAAAGGTCTAAAAATCTCTCAAACAATGAAACATAAGCTATTTATATGAAAATTTAGGGTTGGCTCGAGAGAAGTTTCTTTTTTCACAAAGGCTGGCATTGTAGGTGCAAGGCCGGCTTTTAGGCTAGAAGCGTAGTTATCCAGGGCTAACAGCATAGCCAACAAAGGTTGTCGGTGTAAGTTGTAAGCTGTAAGCTGTAAGCTGTAAGCCGGTTGTTAGGCTGGTTGCCTTTAATTCCAATTTACATGTATTGATTCAAACTTTGTTTATTTGCTTAAAATTCCTCTAAATTGTCCGTAATTCCACTATTGAATTCTCTAATTCCTGAAATGTCCAAATGAACATAATTAAGCATCAATTCTTATTGATTTCTATAAAATCTATAACAATTCTATCTTAAATTGCACTTTAAAACATGAAAATATACCTTTATCAGCTCCCTTACACTTGAACTTTTGCTTGTTCTCAAGCGAAATAAGCAGAATTAAGGAAATCTATCATTGAAAATACATAGTTTTAAATTGCTAATCCAAGACATATGATATTTTACATTTTTAGACTCACTAAGTTATAATGCCCACCGCTTTAACCAATTTGAAATATGTGATTAGAGCACTACAATTGAAATTAGTCAGCTATTCCAAAGGAAACAAATTTTAATCTAAGCATTTAACTTAAGATTTCTATTTCAAAAGTAGATACTCAGTTCTAAATGGAAAAAACATCTATTTAAACTTCCTAGCTGTTAAACAAGTATATTATCCATCTAATTATTCCGATAAACAAATTAACAAAGAAGTGAAAGCCTATGGTTTTTGCTCTATCCTTAGATTTTCTTCCTTTTTATTACAAGCCATAATTCATTTCTTGAATTGCATTCAAATTTCCATTTTCCATTTTCCATTCTCCTTCTTCTCTCTCTTTCTTTTTTTTTTCTTTTTCTTTTTTTTTTTCTAGTTTAGATACTAAGCTTTTACCTTTCCGCCCTTCTCGTTATAATGAGTACATTGAGTCGGCATATCTTAAGCTCATCACCTAAGTGAATAGGTTTTAAAGGGACCTCTATGGACTCTTCCTCACTTTAACATTCAAGTTAGGATACTCTTAACTCAATTTCTTGAGTTATTAGAATAAAGGCTCTTATTTCCTCTTCTTTTATTTTCTTTTAATTGCTCACTATAATTTTTTAGACTTCTTTTATAGGAATTACTAAGTTCAAAGCTTCACTTACCTCTTTCACTAAGTGTTAAAGTGCCATTAGAACAACTAAAAAGACCATATACTAATTAACCTTATATAGAAGTGAATTTGTTTACTTTTCACTTAAGGACTCGACTAACTTTTAAATTTCAAATTCTAAGGCTAAAAACTAGATAAATTAGGTTCCTAAAGAATTGAATAATTAATTTTAATTGAGTACAAAAATCTCAACATTGGTGAGTAGGGCATTTTAGTGAGTTAATTATTCTAATCACAATCAAATGCTATCAACAATTTCTTTATATAGTCTCTAGATTCAAAACAAAAAACTTAAGAACAAGTAATGTTTACGCTGATAGGAACATATAACTATTTATAAATAAAAATTGGCATCAAAATTGATATTTTCATTTCTTATAATTCCTTCCCCTTACTGTAGGATAGATAATGCCTACATTATCTTCTATTTTATATGCAAGAGGAAATAAAAATTCACAGTAATAAAAAAAATGAAAAACTAGTACTCACTTGAATTCAAACGTTCAACAACAATGAAAATTCCAAGCATAAGATTAGTGTTATCATAGAATTCAGATCTAACTTGCCTCATCAAATGTAAAGAAACATGAAATAGCAAAGATAGTATAAAAGTGTACTGAAAAGTACATGGTAAAGCTAATGATCCAAAGTTACCCAAATAGATGGGTATTAAACAAAAATAACTAAGCAGCTAAATAAAAGAAAAAGAATAGAAAAGAAAAAAATGAAAATAAAATAATAATAAAATAAAAAATATAAGAAAAGCATGCAAATATTTAATTGTCTTTATTTGTGCTGCTACTCTCTTTTCTTCATTTTTCTCTCTCTTTTTTTTTTTTAGGGCGGCAACCTTCATGCCAATGGCTAGCTTAAAATTTTTCAAATTATTTTTTGAAATAAAATTAACTAATAATGAATAAAAAGAATAATAAAAAAAATAGTTTGTTTAGATACCGGTTGCCTCCCATGAAGTGCTTAGTTTATAGTTGGTAGCTCGACTTTTCTGATCATACTATGGGTCCTTGCTCACCACCATAGTGGTATCACTGTCTATGCTTTCTCCTTCAAAATAATGTTTGAGGAGATGACCATTTACCTTGAAAATGCGATTGTCTCCTATGTCTAACTCAACTGTACCATAAAGGATAAACATTAGCTAGTTCAAATGGTCTAGACCATCGAATTTTTAACTTACTTGGAAACAATTTCAGTTGAGAGTTATATAATAACACTTTTTGACCAAGCATGAACTCCCTCTGTTGAATGTTCCTATCATGCCATTGCTTAGCTCTCTCTTTGTAGATCCTAGCATTTTCATAAGCTTCTTTTTTTTTTTTTTTTTGATCTCATCCAGCTGGTTCAATTAGAGCAATCGCTTTTCACTTGTAGCTTGTAAATCAAAATTAAGGTATTTTATGGCCCAATAGGCCTTGTGCTCGAGCTTTACAAGTTGGTGACATGATTTACCATAAACAATTTTGTATGGAGACATTCCTATAGGAGTTTTAAAAGTTATCCTATAAGCCAGTGATGCATCATCAAGTTTTAGAGACCAGTCTTTCCTGGATGCATTGATAGTCTTTTCTAGGATACGCTTTATCGCTCTATTGGATACCTCAACTTGTCCATAACTTTGTGGATTGTATGGGGTAATAAGTTTATGAGTGACTCCATATTTTGTTAATAGTTTTTGAAATTGCCTATTACAAAAATGTGACCCCCCCCCAATCACTTATAATAGCCTTAAGTATCCCAAACTTAGAAAAAATGTTCTTTTTTTTCAAAAATTTAATCACTACTCTGGCTTCGTTAGTTTTTAGGGCTACTGCTTCTACCCATTTTGAAACATAATCTACTGCTAGAAGTATATATTTATTTGAAAAAGATAGAGGGAAAGGCCCATGAAGTTTATTCCCCATACATCAAAAAGCTCAATTACCAGAATACTCTTTTGTGGTAATTCATGTCTCCTAGAAATATTCTTGGTCCTTTAGCATTGAGCACAAAACATAACATAATTCCTACAATCATTAAATAAACTTGACCAATAAAATTTGCAAGAGAAAATTTTAGTTGCAGTTCTTTCTACACCAAAGTGGACTCTTGCTTCTTTAGAATGATAGTGCTGAATTATACTAAATTGTTTTGTTTCAAGCACACAACGTCTAATTACTTGGTTAGCACAGCTTTTAAAAAATATAGTTCATCCCAGAAATAAAATTTTACGTCATGTAAAAACTTCGTTTTCTTTTGAAATGAGAAACTGTATAGTATGATTTTATTAACCAGGTAATTAACTATATCAGCATACCAAGGTAATTCTTGGATCTCTATTACATGCAATTGTTCATCAGGGAACTTTTCATTAATAGGTGGCTGTCAGGACCCTACAGGGGGCCTAGTAGAATTAACTAAAATTTCTATAACATGTGTGCACCCATGATATGAAAACTGTCTTACAAGTCAGAGATTGTAAGACTCTAAATAATAAATCACTAAGATTAATGATTTTCAAGTAATTAATTTATTGTAACATGGCATAATAGATAATTATAAATAACTATGGATGTCCAATATCCCATAATTCCTCAGAATTGCAGAGAATCAGTATCCTCTACCAAATAATAAGACAGATATACCAACATTATAAAATTGTAGGAAAAATTAAATTATATTAAATTCTAACATGTGAATATTTTCTACAAAGAGTGTTTATGTATCACTTATAAAGATCTCAACTAATTCTAACACTAATGTTCATATCTTCATCTCGCATTTAGCACTCAAGACTTATCCCAATCCCATCATATGTACACCTGCAAAAGAAAGACTATTGGGGAATAAGCTACAAGAGCTTAGTGAGCTATCCCTCGTACCATACTGATAAACAAGTTATCAAACAAATTGTTACAACCATATGAATACATGCACACGCAGTATGCTAAATAATATATGCAGTTGACCGGTACTGCATATAATATCGGATTTTAACGCCCTCCAACATAAGGGTTGGAGATTCATCGGCACCAATCACAACCGAGCTCTAGCACCTGGGTTTTTTTACCCATAACTTTGAATTCTATATTTCATAAAAAACTACATTTCCATTTTTAAAAATCCAGTAGTTCAAAAAGTCCCAAGCTTAGCGGTGAGGTGGCCCCCGTAGTTCACACTCACACCCTACAGCGGAGATCTCTAGACTCAACCCTTAGCCATACAGTTGGCGTCTCCATTGCCTAGTAAGCTCGTAGGTTTAGGTAAGGTCATGTTGTATGAGTGCATTGTATAAAAACACTTTAATATATATAAACAACCTTTGTAAGGCCTCTCTTTATCTCCGCATGAAGTGACGGCCGGAATAAGTAAATGTAATGCATGGATAATGTACGACCCTTTTAATTTAAGATAAGCCAAATATAATTAGGTCAAATTATGAGGCGATCAATCAATATCAACAAACTATCCAAATCATATAAAAATCAATCATACCAACAAATCATTAATTATCGTATTTAACAATATTTCTTATAACAATAAATCAATATTAAGCATACACATATCCCGAAAACCTATGCATCAAGTTATTGATATTCAATTTAAGTGCACCAGCTACAAGCATAAATAAGTATAGAGTCATCGGGAGTACTCACTTGACTATGACGACTCGCTCTAGTCGTAATAACCGATTGGGAGATCCTTGCTCTCGTCAGGATCACCTGATCATTACGAGATAAGAAGGATAATAAGTAGTTGACTCAACTAATGGTTATGGATATCTATCTACCTAATTCTACTTAGATTACTATCAGCCTTTATTCGATTAAACCTAATTGCTAATCGTACATAATTTTTTCATTCTATTTTCAATATTTATGAATTTATAGTTGCTTTTTTATCGTTTTTGGACTCATATTCACATGGCGATGTCCGGTTTGGGCGTTATGACCCGTGTTTTACAATATGGGCTAAATTTATTGAAATTTTATCTTATTGAAGTTTAATTATTCTTATTGCTTATGTTTATGCCCTAGTTTAGGACTTAATGATTAAATTAACTATTTGATTCTTACACTTAGGAAATTTTACATTAGTGCTACTAATTCACAGACTTGATTAAGTTTAATTCAATCTGGGAAGTGTATTAGGATTTAAAGGATCTTCGACTCCTAAGTACATGTCCACATATATAGGTTATATTCTTATGTCATCTTATAATTTATTCTTTAATAAGCTTATGCTTATGTCATGGCTTATGTAATCTTTTTGATGATGTCATAGTTTATGCAATCATTTGATGATGTCATGGCTTATGTAATCCTTTAATGACATCATTGCTTACAACATTAATCCATTCTTATCCTTATATATTTACATAATTTATACATATGTGATATACATACCTATACTTCTAATATACTAATATATATACTTGTGTACTTATAAGTACTTATACATATATTACTACACATAATCATATACCCATACGGTGACATACGCATTTTTATACGTATTTTCGTATGCCTTATCTACCCCCTTAAGAAAGCTTCACAGTTTCATTCTTTTTATATTTTAAGGGTATATTTGATATGGTATATGTATGTATAGTTAGTATATGTCTTATTTTAGGTTATGTATATATTGAATACTTATGTACAAGGGTATTTGTACATGTATATCTCTAGTATACCCTTATGTACACATGCTTAAGGACATGTACACATGCATCTTCTTTAATTGCCTAAAGAATTTTACACTTCTATATGTAAAGATTTGAACTTTAAGCCTAAATCAACATATATATATATATACAACACATAACTACTTAACCTAACCTAACTCTTCTTCTAACTAGTAAAGAAGATGAAGCAAGACATAGTATGATAAGTACATACCTTAATTTGTGTTGAAATTGTGGAGACAAAAAGGAAGGTATTGAAAGTGAAATGGAAGATGAAAACTTACAGCAATGGAGGAGGGGATTTTACTTTGTTTCTTTTTATTTTGTTTTGTTTTTAGAATGAAGAAGAAGGTAGGGTTTAGTAGGAAAGAAGTGGATGGCAATTTAGGAGGAGAAGGAAAAAGAAACGCTAAAAGAAAAGAAAAGAGAAGAAAGGAAATCATGAGAAGGAAGATATTTTCTTCAAATGAAAAGGACACTTTTGTTGACTTTTCAAATTGTTGACTTTAGTTAACATGTGTTGACTTAGTTAACCCTTTGACCTTGGTCAACATGTGTTGACTTGGTCAACTTTCCTTAAGCATGTGTAATGTTGTACACATAATGTAGTAATTAAGGGAAATTAAGGAAATAAGAGGAAATGAGGTATTTGGTAAATTGATTAGTAAAAATAGCTAATGAGATCTTACTTTAGGTATATATAGCCTATATACATCATTTGATAAACGACTTTGTGTAACTAATGCAAAAGGTACTAATTAGAGTATTAAGGTTCACTACATTTAACCTAATCTTCAACTATACCCTTAACTTTATGTACTACTATCTTAATCATATACTTAAGAAATAAATGGAATCTATGATTTATTATCTTAGTTTCTAAAGGACTACTTAAGGAGTCAAAACATATATGCATAATTGAAAGTTATCTCTAACCTTCTACTAATGATTTTGGAAAAATATGAGGGTTATATTATCAATTAGGGTTTCAGGGTATATTATGATGAATTAGTACACATATGTCTTTAAAGTGATTATTTTAGGGTTTCTATCACTTTAGCATGGAATCTTTAGCATTTAGATGCATTTAGGGTAGAAAAGTTTCTTATGCGATTGAATAATTTTTTAGGGTTTTCTCTTTCATTAGCCTTGTCGACTCCTAAATTGTCTAACATACTTGAGTCTATTTCAAAAGCTAGATTGAAAATTTTAAGAGTTTACAGTAGCTCTAAATTCTTCAATTGTAATCGAGATAAATGATCAGCAATTACATTTTCAGTTCCCTTTTTATCTCTAATTTCAAGGTCAAATTCTTATAGTAATAAGATCCATCGAATTAACTTAGGTTTAGCATCAACTTTAGTAAACAAATATTTCAGAGCAGCATGGTCTATGTATACTATGATCTTAGAACCTATGAGATGAGGCCTAAACTTATCACAAGTGAATATAACTGTTAAAAGTTCTTTCTCTGTTGTAGCATAGTTTCTTTGCACCTCATTCAAAGTTCTGCTCACATAGTATATAACCTGAAATAACTTACCTCTCCTCTGCCCAAGTACTCTTCCTACAGCGTAGTCGCTAGCATCATACATCATCTTGAAAGGAAGTTCTCAGTCTGGTGCAATAATCATTGGTGTCAAAGTAAACTTCTCCTTTAATAGATTGAATGTTTGCAAACAGTTGTCATAAAAAACAAAGGTAGAATCTTTTTAAAGTAAATTACAAAGAGGTTTAGAGATTTTAGAGAAGTCCTTGATAAATCTCTATAGAAGCCAACGTGCCTTAGGAAGCTCTTGACTCCTTTAACTGAAGTAACTGTTGGCAACTTCTCTATTATGTCTACTTTGGCTCTATCTACTTCAATCCTCTTTTTCAACACCTTATGACCTAAGACTATTCCCTCTCTTACCATAAAATGGCATTTTTGCCAGTTCAGAAATAGATTAGTCTCTTTGCACCTTTTAAGTACGTAGCCTAAATTAGTTAGACATGAATCAAATGACTTTCGAAATACAGAGAAGTTATCCATAAATATTTCAATAAAATTTAACCTAAGACTATTCCTTCTCTTACTATAAAATGGCATTTTTGCTAGTTCAGAAGTAGATTAGTCCCTTTGCACCTTTTAAGTACATAGCCTAAATTAGTTAGACATCAATCAAATGACTTCCTAAAGATAGAGAAGTCATCTATAAATATTTCAATAAAATCTTACCTAAGACTATTCCCTCTCTTACCATAAAATGGCATTTTTGCTAGTTCAGAAGTAGATTAGTCACACTACACCTTTTAAGTACATAGCTTAAATTAGTTAGCCATGAATCAAATGACTTCCTAAAGACACAGAAGTCATCCATAAATATTTCAATAAAATCTTCTAACATGTTAGAAAATATAAACATCATGCATCTTTGAAAAGTTGTGGGTGCATTACAGAGACCAAAGTGCATTCTTTAAAAGGCAAAAGTGCCATAAGGATATGTAAAAGTGGTTTTCTCTTGGTCCTTGAGTGCGATATGGATTTGATTGTAACCAGAATATCCATCTAAAAAACAATAATAATCATGCCTTGAAAGTTTTTCTAGCATTTGATTTATGAAAGGGAGGGGGAAGTGGTCTTTACAGGTGGCATTACTTAGTTTTCTATAATCTATGCAAACTCTCTACTCGGTCACAGTACAAGTAGGGATTAACTCATTAACCTCATTTTTAACTACGATCATACTACCTTTTTTTTTGCACTACCTGAATGGGACTAACTCACTTACTATTTGAGATAGGGTAGATAATATTTGCTTCCAGCAATGCGAGTACTTCTTTCTTCACTACCTCCTTAAGAGTTGGGGTTGAGTCATCGCTGTGGTTGTACTATAGGTTTGTACTTAGCCTCAAGCAATATCTTGTGAGTGTAAATTAAGGGACTAATCCCCTTTATATCAGCAATGGTCCACTCGATGGCTTCTTGATACTCTCTTAAAACTCCTAGAAGTTATTTCTCCTAGTTACATATCAAAGAGGAGGAGATAATTGTTGGCAAAGTATCATTTGTTCCAATATATGCATATTTTAAATGACTAGGTAAAGGTTTAAGTTCAAGCATTGGGGTTGTATCAATGATAGAACTAGCTTTTGCTCATTGGTGTCGAGTTCTTCATAATATCGAGTTTTGATTTCCGACACCTATTCCTTACCTTCTTCTTTAAGCTCATCGTTATCACTCTAATCATCCAAATCCCTAAGAACTGATCCATAGTATCTAATCTTGCTTTTTCTTCTATAGACTCACAAGTAATCTCATCAAACTTGTCAATAGTGTAACAGGATTTGCAATCATCAAAATGCTTTATGGCTTCATAAACATTAAACGTTACCTTATCGTCCATAATTCTTAAAGTTAAAGTTAGCTTACCCTGTTTTACGTCTATCAACGCCTTACTTATTGTAAGAAACAGTCTACCTAGGATCAGGGGTACCTTTCTATCTTCTTCCATCTCCAGGACTATAATGTTGACTGGGAAGATAAATTTGTCTACCTTCACCAAGACATTCTCAACAATACCCCTTAGGTATTTGTTACTCTTATCAGCAAATTATAAGGTAACATGAGTCTCTTTACAATCTCTAAGTCTCAGCTTCTTGAAAATAGATAAGGGTATTAAATTTATACTTGCACCTAAATCAATAAGAACCTTATCAAAATGAAAATTTCCTATAGTACAAGGAATAGTAAAACTCCCCTAATCTCTTTGTTTTTTAAGACGGGTGGATAAATTTTTCTAAAAGATCATGGAACACTCCCCTGTAAGCATTACCGGTTCGTTCCCTTCAATCTTGCTCTTCTTAGTAAGCAAATCCTTCATGAATTTAGAATAGGAAGGCATCTATTATAGTGCTTCTACAAAAGGATGTTGATTTTCAACTTCTTGAAGACATCTAGGAATTTGGCAAATTGAACATCTAGCTACTGTTGCTTTAATCTTCCTAGAAAGGAGATTGGAGGGATATACGGTTTCACTGCTGGTGACTTCTATGTTGGTTCCTCTTCTACTTCCTTCCCTTTTTCTACCTTTGGAATCTCTACGTTTTCTTTAACTTGTCTGTTAATTGTTTCCAATGCTTTTCTACTCCTCATCACAACAGCATTGACATCTCTAGGATTCGCTTCAGTATTGCTGGGTAAAGACCTTAATGGTTTATTGCTTAACTGTTGAGAAATCTGACTTATCTAATTCTCTAGGTTTTGAGTAGTCGCTTATTGATTCTGTTGTAAGGTGTCGGTCTTTTACATATAGCTCAACATGACCTCTTCCATTCTAGATTGATTTTGCTGAGGAAGAGCGTTCTAAGCAGGACCTTGCTTTTGGAATCCAGGTGGTCGTTGGAATGCATTGATATCATTTCTTCATGAGAAATTTGGATGATTACGCCACCTAGGATTATATGTATTTGAATATTTTCTTTGATTGTCGCGTTGAAAATTGTTGAAAAAATTCACCTGTTTTCCACTGGTTAGAGTTGAGTAATTCCCAATTAAGCACTCAAGGGTCAAATGTGGTCCTAAACATAACTCACAAAAAATAATAAGGTTAGCATTAAAAGACTGTGTTGAGGTGAGTTTACTTACCTGAGGAGTGAGAGCTATAATTTGAGCCGTTAATTGAGATACAGTGCTATTGTCATTGGCTACTACCATTCCTAACTTGCTTCTCTCATTTTGCTAGTTATGTGCACTAGAGGCCATTTCTTCTATCAGTATGCTTGCTTCATTATATGTCTTTCCTGTTAGAGCACCTCCAGCTGTAGCATCAACTAGGGATCTCAATGTCTTGTCTAGATTGAGATAGAAGATCTTAATTAGGAGATTGTTTAGCAAGCCATGATGTAAGCATTTTCTAATCACCTCCTTGAATCTTTCACATACTTTAAAAAATTACTTACCACTAAACTTGGTAAAGTTGGTGATGTCGTTCCTTAATTTTACGGTCCTAACTGGTAGGAAAAATCTTCGTCAGAACTTTAATGAAAGGTTAGTGTAGGTGGTGATAAACTCTTGTAGCAATGAATGAAACCAAGCTTTAGTGTTATCCCTTAGTGAAAAGGGAAAGCACTATAATTTGATAACCTTATCTGTCATATTGTTCATCTTCATTGTATTATAGTATTGAACGAATCCTGCAATATGCTTATCAGGACTTTCAATGAGATATCCTCCAAACTAATTCGTCTAAACCATCTAAAAAAGGGATAGCTTCAACTCAAAGTTGTTAGGTTGAATGGTAGGTCTCCTTATAGCCGAACCTATCATTGTGGGTGCTGTATAATCTCATAGTGCTCGCGGAACTCCTTGTATTTGATTATTACACTCATTAGTTACCATCTCATCTATTCTTCTTCTGTTCTCTCACCTCAACTGATGTAAAGTATGCTCTAATTCTGAATCTAGTAATAGAATTTTAGTACTTCTACTCTTGTACATGAAACACTTGCAAAGAAGAGCAAAAATAATACATGTCGTCAAGTGTGCCTAAATTACCAATAGAACTAAATGGTTTAATATTTCCAATCCCCAGTAATGGCGTCAAAAACTTGATTCACTAGAACCATATATATAAAAATAAACTGTGAATACTCTAGCAAGTATATTGTATCTAAATCAAGTAACATAGAGAAAGTAAGGTAGTCGATCCCTTGAGGACTAAGAAATTACTAATCCTATGTTAGTTCTTATCAATATTAAGGTAATCAAAATTAAATTAATTAATCTAATAATTACTCTAAAATTATTGAAAAGAAAATAACTATGAAAAATCTAAAATTAAGCAATCAATTGAGAATTGTGGGAAAAAAGAATCCACTTTAGATTACGTAAATCAAATTGTTATCACATTATATAGATTAATAGTTATATGGTCATTCAAGTGAAATTATTATACCTTAAAACTTAAGGATTTAAACCCTTAGTTAGTTAGTTAGCTTCCATATCTTCCAATTAATAGTAGACTCTAAATTATAATCATATATCTCTCGATACTATGATTGTCTAATGTCTTAAATCAATTATCCCTAATGTCTTAGTGAATAATCAATCGCCGAACATCACATTAATCTTTATATAATTTCTAATTAATTCAATTAACTTTTCTTCTGCATTAATTAATCAAATCAACTAAGAATTTCTAACAAACCCTAATCAATTCCTGTATCATTAGGATTTCTAACAATTATAATCAATTGAACAATTATAATTGAAATAATAGAAATTTCAATCATGAATCATTCATATCTCTTAATCCTATAACATGAACATAATCATCATCTTAACTATTTAGGGTTTCATCAATTCTCACAAATAAATTTAGTTAGCCATAGATTTGAAAATAAAAACACAAATATTAATTGAAATTGCAAGGAAATTCATAATTGAAAGGATAAGTAATACATAGAATTGCATAAGAATAATTGAAATAGATGTCACCAATTCTATATTGGAAAGAAATAATCTTCCATTGCAACTTCAATCTTGGTCTTGATAGCAAAAGCGAAATCTTCTCAATGATCAAAGCGCTTCTTTTGAAGATTTCTTTAAAAACTATCTAAAACTATTCTACGACTTTTGACATCTATGGAAAAAGTGTCTAAAAATCTATCAAACGATGAAACATAAGCTATTTGTATGAAAAATTGGGGTTGGCTCACGTGAAGTTGCTTTTTTCCTGAAGGCTAGCTATGATGGTCGGCGGTGTAAGTGTAAGGCTGGATTTTTGGCCGACGGCGTAGTCATCCAAGGTTGGCAACATAGGCAACAAAGGCTACCGCTGCAAGTTGTAAGTTGTAAGCTCGTTGCCTTTAATTCCAATTTGCATGTATTCATCCAAACTTTGTTTGTTTGCTTAAAATTCTTCTAAATCGTCCGTAATTCCACTCTTGAATTCTCTAATTTCTGAAATGTCCAAATAAACATATTTAAGTACCAATTCTTAATGATTTATATAAAATCTATAATAATTCTATCTTAAATTTTACTTTAAAATATGAAAAATATGCCTTTATTAGGGGTCAGCTCATTAGCATTAATGACCTCTTAAAGCTTGGCTCTACTCATCAATAGAGCCTTCTTTGATCTGCAAGTAAGCTTTGTTTGTAACTTGTGAACTTCTCTCGATGGCATTAGATTTAGCTTAATCTTTTAATCATCCTTCTTAAGCATGTAGGTATTTCTGTAACCGTCGTAGATGACTTTCCTATCAAACAACCACGATCTTCTTAACAACATGTGGGATGCACACATGGGTATTTGCCAATAGTGATTAGCAGTAGTATTTGCCGATAGTGATTGGCAGTAGTATTTATCGAGTGACGTGTAAGGCTCCCTTCTTACTCAACCAGTACAACTTGCACAGCTATGAGAATGCAGTAGTCGGTAACCTTAATTCTGAATGAGACTGGTTGACGCCACATTGGTATAGCTCCTACTATCCACGATGAGGGCGCACATTTGATCATTTACCTTGCAAGTGATATGAAATAAGTTCTCTCTCTACTCCTCCTCTTATGAGGGTTCCATACTCATAGTGCATTAGACAACCATGAGTAGATGGTCTAAGTCCTCGGCATACACATCTTCCTCAATCAAATCTTTCTCGTCATTCTCATTCTCTACAGGAACATCTTCCTGGGGTTCCTCATCTGTACTCTCTACGTCTAACTTCGAGATGTCTCCTTTAATGACCATTGTCCTTCGGTTTGGGCACTGAGTAGCTCTATGTCTGAACCCTTGATACTTGAAGCACCTGATCTGGTTGGTCTTCCTACCAGACCCTTGTCTCTTCTCATATGTTCAGGTTGGTGCTACATCTTCAGGTTAGCTTTTCTACTTGTCTCGGACATTAACCCTTCTGTTTAGCTCGGTATTCGGCAGACTTTGATGACTTGCTTGTCCTGGTTAGCTAGTTGGCATTTTGGTCGTTACTCAGCTCGTTCTTTTACTTGCTGGGCAATCTTAGCAGCTTCATCCATTGTATCAAATTGTTAGAGCTTTACAATGTCTTGGATATCTCCTCTCAACCTAGTAACAAACCTTAAGACTGTTTAGGCAAGTGGTTCCTCCACTTTGCATCTTATCATAAGCATTTGGAATTATTGAACATATTCATCAACAGTCTAGCATCATTGTCTTAGCTCTTAAAGCTGAGTGAAAACATCTTGGAGATAAGTTTCTGGCATGAATCGGTTTCTAAGCACTCTCTTTATCTCAAGCTAGGTGTTAATCTCTTGATGCCCCTCTCTTCTTTTCATGGCCTGAAAATTCTTCCACCATATGGTAGCATATTTAAAGAATTCAACTGTAGAAATCTTTACTTTCTCATAATTCTCATATTGGTAGTAATCAAATACATGCTTTACCTTTTCTTCCCAATCTAGATACTTATTAGCATTCCTAGATCTATTGAAACTTAGAATTCGAAAGTTCCCATAGTCGGATGCTCTGGGGACTCATACATGCTCCTCTTCAAAATACTCTTTTTCCTCCTCATCTAGCTCTCTTAGGTTTATCATTTGCCTTACTCGTCTGCTAGCTCCTCTACCTTGAATTGGTCGACTTGGTTTCTAACCTTTAACAGGTTAAGTAGCTTATATAGTGTTTTACATGACCTTAATGGGTCGGTAAGACTAGGCATGAACAGCTCGGGTCAAATCTACCAAGAGGTTAGCTATCTCATCAAGTCTCTCGTCAGTACTTCTAGGAGTTCCTTGAGATTGTCGTCTATGGTGGACAACTCCACTATTATCACCAGTATTAAAATTTATACTTAGATTTTTCATTTTTCCTCATAGATTCAAATTCATACAAACACTTCAAAGAGTGAATAGCTAATAAAACAACAGTTAAATGAACATAATGTTTCTCTATTTTGCGCACACAAAATAGAGTATAATAGAATTCAGGAAGAACTAACTATGGCTGATACAAAACCTTTGTTTTGATACTAAGATGATGTGAACCATGTCCAAGAACAAACAAGGTCGGTAATTGGATGGGTCCAAGCTTATAGAAAGCTTGAAAAAGGTTAATGGGGAAAGGTACAAAAAGGATAAGAAATGAAGAATGATAATAGTAAGCAAACCTACGAATAGCTCCAAAAGATATGACGCTCCAATAAAACTTTTGAGGACTCATGGTACAATTTGATATGATGTAAGAATTGGTCCAATGAGGTTACTCGCTACCTAACCTTGCTTAAGGGAAAGGATAAAAGTGATGCTAAGAGTAAACAAGCAGTGTTTATGTAAGGAAGAAATTACTCAAGTGTATTGGAGGTAATCTAATCATCTTATAGATATAAGTATAGGGGTATTTATACTCGTAAACTATGGTAACTTACCCAAAGGGAAAATGACAAAAAGGACATTTCCTAAAGAAGCAATGCACATGATACAAAAGGGTAAAAATAAAGATATATGGAAAATAATCATTGGTGTTATAGATTTTACACATGATACTGTATACGTGGTGATGCTCCATTAGCAAGGTTGTTAGGAGATGTAAACAAAAAGTACAGATGGATGGGTTTGTTTGAGTAGGGTTGGCTTAGTTAGTTTGGTCTCCCTCTCTCGGCTATTTGGTAAGGAAGATGCCAAATAATTAGTCTAGTCGACAATAGAGAGTAATCGTCAACTCGCCATATTACACAATAAGGGGCGATCATACAACATGGCATTAGAGGTGACTCGGCAAGGAGATGCTTGGCTTCAGCAAGGGATGGTTAGAACATAAGGATTCGTTGTAAAAGTCACTCTAGTCTTCGAGCTCAGCTGTGGGTCAGGAGCTCCATAGCTTGATTTTTATCATTCCTTCCGGGTTATTTTGGATTTGGCATCAAATTTGAATGGTGTTTGCTCAGTTCTCCTTTAGGGTGATATGGGTTGATGTTGGTAGTCCTCAGGCAATTCCAACCTATTGGTATTGAAGTTGATTTTCTGGAGGATTCTAAAAGGTCCTTCTATTCACATAGATAATTTATTTTTCCTTTTGTTCGGGAATTGTTCCTTATTGAGGTGTAACCATACCAAGTCTCCTAGCCAAAGACGGATCCTTGGTCTTTTCGTGCATTTTTCTAGCAGCCTTTATTGTATGGCAATACTATTTACTGTTACAAGAGTTTGTTATTTATACAAACCATGAGTCTTTGAAGTATGTTAGGAGTTAGAACAAACTTTTGAAGAGATAAGCCAAGTGGTTGGAGTTCTTGGAAAGGTTTTCATACGTAATCCAACATAAGAAGGGGAGCATAAACATAGTCATTGATGCCTTGTCATGACGAAAAATCTTGCTAACTACTTTGCAGATAAAATTATTAGGATTTTCACTTATTATTGAGCAGTACGATAATGAACCTCATTTCGGTTTGGTTATTAAGTAGTGTCAAGAAGGAGTAGTTGTTGGAGGATGTCACCTTAAAGATGTCTATCTATTCAAGGACTAAATGTTGTACATACCAAACTGTTTCACGTATGAGTTGTGGTTGAACTTGGGGTTCATTAATTGATTTTGATGAGAACAAAACATAAGTGAATGATTAAAACTAAGTTCTATTTAACCATATTAAGATAATTGATTAAGATCGATTAATTTGCTTAATAATTACATATAGTAATTATCTCTACAAGAAATTTAATCTTTTGAATGGTGATCAAATGATCTTGAAGAAAGATTGCAAAGTGTATTTGCTTGTTGGTTGTCAAAAGTATTTTCAGGTGATATTTGTCCTACTAGTATGACAACTTAAGGAAAAACTAGGCTGACGGTATAAAACCTTAGAAAACATAAAGAAAAGCTAACTAACTTGAAGCAGTCGGCATACCAATTCACTTACAGGTGTTCATGCTGGTAGTGTAATTTATTACCAACTTGTTGATAAGGGTAAGGTACCGGCATGTTGGTAAGTCTAATCTAAGTAACTATTGGAGCATTTAATGCGTGATAACGAGAATAATTCAATGAGTTGATATAACTGCTCAACAACCTAACCAAAGAGAATTAAGATTTGATATTCTACTTCAATTAATAGACATTCTCTCACATTCTTTAGCTTCTCTACTTCTCATTTTTCTCTTGTACACTTACTTGTAATCAAACAAAAAGAGACCTAGTTGTAGTGCTTGAAAGTCCTTACATTTGCAATCTTGAGAGAAAAGCTCTATACTTGAGTTAGTTATATGTAAAAGAGATCATGTAAGCTTATGTAGCGCTTGGAGCATTGACTTGAGAAATTAATAAAGTGGTATGAAGTCCTCTATTGGAGGTACGGTGAGTTCATGGAGACAAGGGGATGGTTCAAACTCCACATTATATTCGAGCTTGAATTTCTCTATCCTTATCTCCTTTAATTGCTATACTTATTATTGTTTTATTGTTGTTTTGATCATTCTTGTTATTGTATTTAATTGGAAACATCGAAAAAGAATTGCATATTATTCACGAACTCAATTAACTACCACCCTCCCCCCTCTCTACTCCTCTCCCTCTTTTAAGTTTAGCTTAGTGTTCTTCAATTGGTATCAGAGCTACTCTCTAATCACTTGCTTAATTGTATATTAGAGTAAAGATTATGGCATCTAATGCAATAGGCTTTTTGGAAGGACAAGCAATTAATATGCCTCTTTTCTTAACCAATACCAACTATCCATATTGGAAATGTAGGATGTCCATATTCTTAAAAGTACAAAATAGACTATTATGGCATGTAGTTAACTAAGGACCATTTAAGATAGAAGGAAAAGAAGAAAGAGATTACTCGGATGATGATTGGGAATTACTTGAACTAAAAGAAGTTGCTATGAATATTTTGCATTGTGCCATAAATAAAAATGACATCAATAGAATGTGTACATGTAAAAGTGCAAAAGGAATATGGGATGAATTATAAAGCATAAATGAAGGAACTAGTAGAGTAAGGCATACAAAAATAAGCTTATTATGTGGACAATTTGAAAACTTTAGGATGGATCCAAATGAAACAATCAATGAGATGCATAATAGGTTTATTAATATCATTAATCCTTGTAGTGTTCTTGGAAAGACATTTAATAATCTTGAGATAAATTCCGAAATTCTTAGGTTTTTGCCAAGAGGTTAGAAAGTCAAGATAACCGCTATTGAGGAAGCTCTTGATCTCAATGAAATGTTAAAAGGGTAACTCCTTATAACACTTAAGACACATGAGATGGTAAAAGGATAAGGAAAGGATTTTAGGAAGAAAACAATTGCTCTAAAAGTTATGGAGGAGAACTTAAGTGAAGAAGAAAGTGAAGATGATGATGAGGTTGCAATGTTAGCAAAGAAGTTTAAAAAGTTCATGAAATTCAATAAAAGAATTAAAAAAGAAAAGGATGGATATGGATCATCTTCTAAGTTCAAGAAGGAGAAGAGAGAAATCATCTAATGCTATAATTATCAAAAGCCAAGACATATTCAACAATACTGTCCATTGCTTAAGAAGGCGGATAAAGAGTTAAGAAAGAAAGCTATGATAGCTACTTAGAGTGATGGGGATTCTAGAGACTTCGATAATGAAACTTGGTTCATGGCACTCAATGATGAGTATGCTCTCCTTCACATGACTCTTCCTTTAATGAACTTAGGAGTATATATGATGAGTTGTTGAAAGAATTCATAAAAGTGCAAAAGAAGAATAAAGCCTTGAAGGAAATGATGAGTGAAGTAGGTGATAAGTTTGATATTATCAAAAGTGAATACAATAATTTAGTTTATGCAAAAGAAGGATTAGAAGAAGATAATGAATACTTGAAAATTGAAAGTGAGAAATTGATAAAAAAAAATGTAGAGCTAAGTACTAGAAACAATGAATTGACAGATGAAAATAGTAAATTAAGAGAAGTTAACGACAATTTGAAAGGGAAATGAAAAAAAATAAAACTCAAGGCAAAGGATGATGAAGGTATGATTGATAAACTAAGTAGTTTTCAAATTGAAAACTCAATCCTAAAATCTAGCTTAAATGATATAAGGAAGATAATGGCAAAATTTGTAGATGGAGAAAAGAATTTGGATAAAATCCTTAGAATACTAAGGTTAGGTTTAGACAAAACTGGAATAGGTTATAATAAAGAGAATGTATAGAGCATCTAAGCTATTTCATTAAGGCTTCAAATAAAACTATAACTATTGTGGAAGATATTGTCATATTGTTCATGTGCATTATGTTGCAATCTATCCTTATATAATAAAAGTAAAATGGTTTGGGTCCCTAAGGAACAAGCTTACACTACAACAACTAACCCTAAAGGACCTAAACTAAAGTGGGTACCTGATATCAGGTAAGTGTACCTATCAGTTTTAATATAGCAGATGTGAGCCCGAGTCAATCCCTCAAAGACTTCGAGTATTAATATTAACCTTAACTTTATTATCTAACTGGAAAATTATGAAAGTTTGAATTAATTAAAAATACTAAAATTAACGAACTAACTTAATTATAAGACTTGATTAAGTAATTGAAAAAGCAATAAAATTAAGAACGACTTCAAGAAAGTAATAACGTATTTAGGAATTATTTCCCCTAGAGTTTAATCATGTGATCGCTTAAAATATATTCAATTCGATTTCTATTATTCTTGATCGGAGGGACTCACAACTAAAGTTAATACCTTTCTCAAGCATATTAACCCTAATCCTAAATTATTTATCGAAATCTCTTCACTTAGTAATATAAGTTTCTTTAGGCACTGGGAAACTATCGCTCTGAGGTCTACTCTTTTGGTAATACGTGGTTGCCCTGTCCGCTCATCTGATCGAGAATCTCGAATTTGTTTAGCCTTGCTATCATCTGCTGGTCATCCCTTTCATTCAATCTGATGGTAACTGGAATCATAAATATGATGGGGTAATGAGGAAATAAATATAGTATAGCACATCTCTCCACGAATCTCTCTGTCTTGCTATTAGCCCCAGGCTTTCAAGCAGCAGTACCATTCTATAGTCTCTTCGCTTGAGTTCCCTCCTTTCTGGAGTTCACGACTTCTTTCTTTTAAATAGACTAAGTGATTCCATTAGCCAATAGTAGTCTAGGACTTATCTAGTCTATATCCTCGCGCATATATAAATCTACTCTCTTATCGACCATATTAACCCTAATCCTAAATTATTTATCGAAATCTCTTCACTTAGTAATATAATTTAGAATTTCATTAATGTATAATGAATTCCCATACAAATAATTAACTTTCCGGAAGAAACATGTATCTTATCTCTAAGTATACATGTAATCCTCTTCAATTATGTAAAGATCTAATTATACATGCAATTTCTCAATCAACATGCATAATATCATATATTGCTATTCTAGAAATATCAATCACTAATTAAACGACATAATTGAATCAAGTAAAAATAGAAACTTTATTGAAATTTCTAAATCAATCCAAGAATCACATGAAACCTTAGGTTCCATAATCCTAAATACTTGAATTCTAAGCTATCACAATGAATCTAAAAACGAGTTTCATCAAAAATATTAAATAAAACATGGAAAACCCCTCTTGATTGATGAAAAATCTCTCCGATCTTCAAGTTGATGTTGTTTTCGCTTCTTTCTTGATGTTTTCCTTAAGTCTCTTTCTCTTCTCTTGTGTCTCTTTATTTCTGTAATGTCTCTTTCTTTCTTTTAAACCCTAAGATATCATTTTATATATGTATTACAAGGATTCTGTTTTCATCACCAGATAGGGCCTGGGACATGGCCATGTCCCCAGGTCGTATAACTTTCTGCACTAAGGCAAAATTTTCTACACAACTTCAAAACTTCATAGCTTCTTCATTTGAACTTCGAATTGAGTGAAATTTGATTCCTTTTCTTCGTTTTCGATCCTAGAACGCGTTCAAACCTAGAAATCAAAATTTTACTTAAGTAAGTATCAATTCCTTTAAAGAAAACAAAAAATGTGAGGAAAATACTATAAAATCATCTTATGAAATATGTTTAAAATCCGAGTTATCAAATTTCCCTACACTTGAGCATTTGCTTGTCCTCAAGCAAATAAATAAAAAAAAAACTTTCGGGACAAGAAACGCTAAACAAAATTTTATCACTATTTAGGAAACCGGTGAATGAATACACTTGACTTGTAGAAAAGTAAGAAAATCATTCTCAACTAACTTGCAATAATAAAGTTAACCAATTTCATCTAACCATATTCGAATGCTCCAACAATACTTAATACTAGAGTTCACTAGTTAATTTATGAAAATCAAAGTTTGCCCAAGACATTTAACTAAGGATTCTTAAACTAAAAATTGGATTTAACATCTCGCCAATGGAGAAAGAGTCATAAAAATTTTGTCCATTTGACTAAAGTGTATACAATTCTCTCTTCCATCTCACCAAGCACCATAATCTAAAACAAACATATTTTACATCCACTCATCCTCTGATCATTCCCTTAGTTCATGCTTTTGTTGAGAGGTCTTTTTAAATTTACCTTATTTAAGCACAATTATGTTGGTAGCGGGAAAGAATCTCACTCTTTTGATGGA
Organism: Lumnitzera racemosa; assembly: GCA_024138005.1. NCBI lineage: Eukaryota > Viridiplantae > Streptophyta > Magnoliopsida > Myrtales > Combretaceae > Lumnitzera > Lumnitzera racemosa. The sequence goes on from JAMXBC010000006.1 coordinate 81,952,487, forward strand.
CCAAGACCGATCCATACCAACTTATTCCTTATATTGAAAGTGAAAAAGAACCTTACTCTTCTGACGGACCAAGGCCGATCCATATCAATTTTTTTTTCTTTCTTTTTTTTTTATTTGAATTGGCATTGGGACTCAATCTCGCTCTTCTGATGAACCAAGACGAATCCTTACCAATTTTTCTATTCATACACTTATTATTACTTTTGACCTCTAATTATTATGATTTTTCAGGGGTTTCTCAAAAGAAGAATTTCATTTGTTTGTTTGCTAAAAATTATAGGACTCTTAAAAATATTGAAGAGAAAGGTTTACATAAAAGTAAATTTAAAAATAACCATGACTAACTCTCAACTAGTGATGTTGCTCCAATCTTAAGTCTTAAAATTCTAAGCTAAATAACTCGTAACTTTGCCCTCTACAAATTTGACTAGTCAATTCTAGTAAAGTATAAGAAGATTAATAATGATCAAGATGACATAGTTGATTTGGCTTAATACCAGTTAATCACCTATTGTAAGTTAACTTAAAAATTAATTGGGTCAATTGTGAATAATTGGTATCCTAAACAGTAACAAATTCATATATATCCCTTCCCTACACTTAATAACGTGCATTGTCCTCAGTGTATGACTAAGAAAGCACAATAGCAAGATATCAAACAAGAAAAAACATCATAGGGAAAAAGGAAAATATGTACTGAAAAAGAAACTAATACTTCCCTACCTTGAAGCATAAGTTACTCTAGTGGAGAAAGAGTTGCTAGTTGCTCGACAATAGTGCCCTCATGGGTAGAAGATGATGTAATAGATTTGAACCTCCTTTGAACAATCTACTTTTCACGATTTTCCATTGACGACCTGAGAAGAAACATTGAATCGGGTTGGATTTGATGAAGAAATGTGCTAATGAAAAGTAAATCGTGAGGAGAAGAAGAAGTGAAGAAAAAAGAAATATGTGTTGATGTGTGGAGGTGTGTGAGAGAGTGTGTGTTTAATTTAAATAAAATGGGCGTATGCAAAAATCGTGTAAGTTTGGGTCGATACGGGCTGGGACACGACTATGTCCCGTGCCCGTGTAACATTCTGTATGTGTCGTATAGAGTCTGGACGGACACGGGCTGGGACACGACCGTGTCCCATGCCCGTGTAACTCTTTGAAGTCTACCATGAAATCTGAACGCACACGGGCTGGGACACGACCGTATCCTACGCTCGTGTAACTCTCTGTTAGCAGGTGGGAATTATGGGCGCACACAGGCTGGGACACGACCGTATCCCTTACCCGTGTAACTTTCTGTTTATGCGAAGGGTAACTGGGCGGACAAGGGCTGGGACACGACCGTGTCCCTTGCCCCGTGTAACTTTCTGTACCCATGGAGTAAAAGCTGGGCGGACACGGGCTGCGACATGACCGTGTCCCTTGCCCGTGTAACTTTCTGTGGGTGGGCAGTTTTGAAGGTCTAGATGGACATGGGCTGGGACATGACCATGTCCCTTGCCCGTGTAACTCTATTTTTTTTATTTTTTTTTTGTTGAATCAATTTAAAGAGAAAGGAAACTTAAAGAAATAAAAATAATAAAACTAAAGAGAAAAAGCAACAATTAAACTAAAAGGAAAAGGCTATAACGAAAATAGAAGAAGTAAAGCAAAGTTAGATAAAAGGAAAATAAAATGAAGAAAACTTAATGAACTAAAGTATAAGAAAAATTAGACATGGGTTGCCTCCCAAGAAGCGCTATAGTTAACGTTAATAGCTCGACGGGATACATATTCTCATGTTAGTTCTGTTGGATGGAGATAAAATTCCTCTTGTCCAACATGCTCTAAGTTTCTACTCAAGTATAACTTCAACCGTTGCCCGTTTACCTTAAAGCTGCCCTTCTCCGGGTGTGTAACTTCAACAGTCCCATACAGAAAAACTCGTGTGATTGTAAATGGTCCAGACCACCTAGATTTCAACTTACCTAGGAATAAACGAAGGCGAGAATTATACAAAAGAACATGATCACCTTCTTTAAATTGTCAACCTTGTTTGATTCGCTGATCATGATACTTTTTGGCCCTTTCTTTGTATAATTTGGAGTTCTCATATGCATTTGCTCACCATTCCTTTAACTCGTTCAGTTGAAGTTTCCTATGAGAACCTACACGCTCAAAATCAACATTAGTACTCTTAGTTACCCAATAAGCCTTATGCTCTATCTCTACCGGTAAATGATAAGCTTTTCCATATACAAGTCGATAGGGTGTGGTCCCGAGTGGTGTTTCGTAAGCGGTTCTATATGCCTATAGAGCATCATCCTACTTTTCTAACCAATCCTTCCTATGATACTCTATGGTTTTTTCAAGAATTCGCTTAAGGTCGCGATTGGCAACTTCCACTTGGTCACTACTTTGGGGGTGGTACGGAGTGGCTATCCTATGTGTAACGCCATAACGTTTCAGTACTTGGTCTAGTTGAACATTGAAAAAGTGTGTTCCCCTATCACTTATAATTGGCTTAGGGGTGCCAAATCGAGAAAATAGGCCTTTCAAGAATTTTTTTACTACCCTAGCATCATTAGTAAGTAGGGCTTTAGCTTCCACCCACTTAGAGACATAGCCAATAGCTACTAAGATATATTTGTTTCCATTTGAGTTCGGAAAAGGACCTATGAAATCGATCCCCCACACATCAAATACCTCAACCTCGATGATGGGGTTTTGTGGCATTTCATCCCTACGTGATATATTCCCCACTCGTTGGCAACGATCACAACTCTCAACATATCTCTGGGCATCTTTGAATAGGGTAGGCCAATAAAATCCTGCCTCTAGGACCTTATGAGCTGTCCTATTAGCACTATGATGCCTACCCGTAGGCCCCGAATGACAGTGGCTCAAAATTCTCTAACCTTAGAGGTGGTACACACCTTCGAATGACATGATCTGCACATACTTTAAACAGGTAAGGATCATCCCAAAAATAATGTTTCACATCAGAAAAGAATTTCTTCGTTTGCTGGTGTTGAAGTCCCTTCGGTATGATCCTAGCAGCTAAAAAATTAGCAATATCTATGAACCAAGGACTTTTCATATCACTTACCTGGGTGATGGCATAGAGTCGCTCCTCAGGGAATTCATCTTTGATCTTGTTCTCATCGAGTATTTCTAAGTTTAGATTCTCCAATCGAGATAAGTGATCTGCTGCTAAATTCTCAACGCCTTTTTTATCTTTGATCTCTACATCAAACTCCTGTAGCAATAAGATCCACCTAATCAATCTTGGTTTTGCATCCGGTTTCGCTAACAAGTACCTAAGGGCAGAATGATCAGTATACACAATCACCTTAGATAGAAGCAAGTAAGAGCGAAACTTATCAAAGGCAAAAACAACTGCTAGCAACTCTTTTTCTGTAGTAGTGTAGTTCTCCTGAGCATTCGTAAGAGTTTTGCTAGCATAGTGAATTGGTTGAAAGTACTTGTCTTGCCTTTGTCCCAATACTGCCCCGACTGCGTGATCACTTGCATCACACATAAGCTTAAAGGGGAGTGCCCAATCAGGTACTACCATGATTGGAGCATTGGTAAGTTTCTCTTTAAGGATAATGAAAGCTTTCAAATACTCCTAAAAGAAAACATAAGGCACATCCTTCTCTAATAACTTGGTCAAAGGACGGGCAATTTTTGAGAAATACTTGATAAATCGCCTGTAAAAACCTGCATGTCCTAAAAAACTTCTTATGGCCTTAACCAAAGTTGGAGATGGAAGTCTTGCAATCACATCCACTTTGGCAGTATCCACCTTAATTCCTCGATAAGAAATCTTATGGCCCAGCACAATACCTTCTTGTACCATGAAGTGGCACTTCTCCCAGTTAAGGATAAGATTGGTCTCTTCACACCTGGTGAATACCCTGTCCAAATTATTCAAACAAAGGTCAAATGAGTTGCCAAAAACTGAAAAATCATCCATAAATACCTCCATTATGTCCTCAATCAAATCATCAAAAATAGCTAACATGCATCGCTAGAATGTAGCCGGTGCATTGCAAAGACCAAAAGGCATTTTGTGATAAGCAAAGGTGCCATAAGGACAAGTGAAAGTGGTCTTCTCTTGATCTTCCGGTGCAATAGGTATCTGAAAATAACCATATAAGCCATCCAGAAAATAATAAAACATATGTCCAGTTAGTCGTTCTATCATTTGATCAATAAAAGGTAAGGGGAAATGGTCCTTTGTGTAGCATTGTTTAACTTTCAATAATCGATACATACACGCTAACCTGTTATCATTCTCATTGGGATCAATTCATTCTTTTCATTAGGGACTACTGTCATCCCACTTTTTTTTAGAACTACTTGAACTAGACTCATCCATGAACTATCAGAGATAGGATATATCATACTTGCATTAAGGAGTTTAATAACTTCCTTTTTTACTACCTCTTTCATGTTTGGATTCAAGCGTCTCTGGGGCTGAACAACTGGCTTGTAGTTTTCTTCCATTAAAATCTTATGAGTACAAAGGAGGGATTGATACCTTGAACATTGGATATTTTGCATGCAATGGCCCTCTTATGCTCCTTGAGTACTTTCAGCAACCTCTCTTTCTGTTATTTTTACAAATTGGATGCTATAATTGCAGGTAATTTGGAGTCCTTCTCTAAGAAGGCATATTCCAAGTAGTCAGGTAATTGCTTTAGCTCCAATACTGGTGGCTCCTCAATCGAAGGTTTTAACTGTGCTTCCTTCCTTTTTTCAAACCCTTTCTCAATAGAGATAGGTTTATTTGCCTCCAGTTGGGTTACCACCTCGGATTTGACAGTATCTTTCGAAGCTTCCTCCATGCCTAATTGCAAGCAACTCTCCAACGGATCCTTAAGAAGAACTTCCTGCATATAACTTGAAACAAAGGTGTCAGTAACATCTAGAAGGTAGTAAGTATCATCCTGATCGACATATTTTCTCATAGCCTCCAAAATTTTAAATGCGATCTCTTCATCTCCTACTCGAAGAATGAGCTTGCCACCACTAACATCAATAATAACCCTAGCGGTAGCTAAGAATGGTCTTCCTAGGATATCGTTATCCATGTCTAGTATCACAAAATCAACTGGAAAAATGAATTTACCCACTTGGACTAATACATCCTCAAATATACCTCTAGGATATGTCATAGATCTATCGCTAATTGCAAACTCATGCGTGTAGGCTTAAGTTCCCCTAATCCTAGTTTCTTAAAAAATTTATAAGGCATTAAATTGATGCTAGCACCCAAATCAGCTAAAGCTTTGTCAATTAACAGATTACCAATATGACAAGGAATTGTAAAACTTTCTGGATCTTTTAGCTTCATGGGCAACTTATTTTGCACAATTGCTGAACACTTTTCATCTAAGATGACTGTAGAAAGCTCCTCAAGCTTCCTCTTGTTAGATAACAAATCTTTCAAGAACTTAGCATACTTCGGCATCTGTGACAGGGCATCAACAAGAGGTAAGTTAATATGCAATTGTTTAAAGAGGTCAAGGAACTTACTAAAGTGTTGGTCATTGCGATATTTCTTGAGTCTTTGGGGATATGGGATAGGTGGTTGATATTCCTTCACCTTTAATGACTCTACATGTTCCGTTGCTTTCGTCCCCTCCTTACTCTTGCTAGTCTCCTCGCTAACCTTCCTCTCAGCCTACAACTCCTTCCCATTATGAAGTGTTACTGCCTTAACATGTTCCTTTGGATTGGGTTCTGTATTTCTCGGTAGTGATCCCTGTAGTCTTTTAGAGATTAGCTTCGCAAGTTGACCAATTTGGTTCTCAAGGTTACGATTTGAAGCCTCTTGATTCCTCAACGAGGATTCAATGTTGGATAAACGAGCCTCATTGCCTTGAATATATTTTGTGAGAAGTTCTTCGACGCTGGACTTCTTTTCTTGAGGGAGAAGAGGTAAGAATGGCCTTTGAAAGCCAGGTGGGCCAAAGTTGGTCTTTGGCTGGACTTGGTTTTGATTTCCCCATGAGAAATTGGGGTAATTCCTCCATCTTGGATTATAAGTGTTGTTGTAGGGGTTATTTTATTACTTGGGTGGATTTCCTAGGTAATCAACCTGTTCCAATTGTTCAGGTGCTCCATATCCCTGCATACCAAAATCACTTACATCTGATTGCACTTATTGAGGGCCAACAGAGAGTGCATCAATCTTCTTACTCAATAAGTCCACCTTGGCTGCCAAAGTAGTGGTTAAGTCCACATCATAAATTCCCATAGCCTTTTGTTTGGTTCTAGTGCTTTCCCACTGATAATTGTTCATCGCTATTCCTTCAATCAAGTTTTGTGCTTGCTCAGGTGTCTTTGTGTTCAAGGTACCTCCGACGGATGCATCAATTATCTGTCTAGTAGATAAATTGAGACCATTGTAAAAGGTCTGAATTTGCATCCATAGTGGGAGGCCATGATGTAGGCACCTCCTGAGCAAGTCCTTTAACCGCTCCCAAGTATCATATAGCATCTCTGCTTCTAATTAAGCAAAATAAGAAATATCATTCCAAAGTTTAGCGGTCTTTGTAGGTGGAAAATACTTCTCCAAAAATTTCTCTACCAATTCATTCCAAGTTATGATTGAATTTCGTGGTAAAGAGTTCAACTACTGTTTTGCTCTACCCCTCAAGGAGAAAGGGAATAGTCGCAGTCGGATGGCATCATCTGTGGCTCCGTTGATTTTAAAAGTATCACAAATCTCTAGAATGCTAGAGATGTGGGCATTAGGATCTTCATCTTGGAGACCATCAAACTGAACATATTACTGCACCATTTGTATGATGTTAGGTGCAATTTGGAAGTTATTAGCCACAACGGTTGGCCTTGCAATACTAGAGTTAGCTCCAATAAGTGTAGGCCTTGAATAATCGAACAAGGTCCGATTTGCTTCATTCCCGTTGTTAGCCATCTTCCTGCTCGATGAATTGGGTGTTGGCCTCTTCACCTTCTTCTTTGATTTCAACGATTGACTCGTCGTCTATGGTTGCTACAATTCGTCTAGGTCGCGATCTCAAATTTTGAAGGGCAGTTCTCTTAATTTCAAGATCAAGTTCTACCAAATCTTCCGAGTTGCTTCGGGTCATGCACTACAAGGGCAATAGATATAAAATCAATTGCAGCTTTAGGTAATAAAAGTAAACAATGAAAACAAAAGAAAATAAAGAAAAAATGGTCAAAGTAATAAAGCAACTAGCGTTCTTAATATTGAAAATCCCTGGCAATGGCATCAAAAACTTGACATAAGGCAAGTGTACCTATCAGTTTTAATATAGCGGATGTGAGTCCGAGTCGATCCCTCAGAGACTTCGAGTACTAATATTAACCTTAGCTTTATTATCTAACCGGAAAATCATGAAAGTTTGAATTAATTAAAAATACTAAAATTAACAAAATAACTTAGTTATAAGACTTGATTAAGTAATTGAAAAAGCAATAAAATTAAGAACGACTTTAAGAAAGTAATAACGTATTTAGGAATTATTTTCCTTAGAGTTTAATCATGTGATCGCTTAAAATATATTCAATTCGGTTTCTATTATTCTTGACCGGAGGGATTCACAACTAAAGTTAATACCTTTCTGAAGCATATTAACCCTAATCCTAAATTATTTACCGGAATCTCTTCACTTGGTAATATAATTTAGAATTGTATTAATGTATAATGAATTCCCATACAAATAATTAACTTTCCGGAAGAAACATGTATCTTATCTCTAAGTATACATGTAATCCTCTTCAATTATGTAAAGATCTAATTACACATGCAATTTCTCAATCAACATGCATAATATCATATATTGATATTCTAAAAATATCAATCTCTAATTAAAGGACATAATTGAATCAAGTAAAAATAGAAACTTTATTGAAATTTCTAAATCAATCCAAGAATCACATGAAACCCTAGGTTCCATAATCCTAAATACTCGAATTCTAAGCTATCATAATGAATCTAAAAACAAGTTTCATCAAAAACATTAAATAAAACATGGAAAACCCCTCTTGATTGATGAAAAATCTCTCCGATCTTCAAGTTGATGTTGTTTTCGCCTCTTTCTTGATGTTCTCCTTAAGTCTCTTTCTCTTCTCTTATGTCTCTTTGTTTCTGTAATGTCTCTTTCTTTCTTTTAAACCCTAAGATATCATTTTATATGTGTATTACAAGGATTCTGTTTTCGTCACCAGACACGGCCTGGGACATGGCCGTGTCCCCAGGTCGTATAACTTTCTGTACTAAGGCAAAATTTTCTACACAACTTCAAAACTTCATAACTTCTTCATTTAAACTCCGAATTGAGTGAAATTTGATTCCTTTTCTTCGTTTTTGATCCTAGAATGCGTTCAAACCTAGAAATCAAAATTTTACTCAAGTAAGTATCAATTTCTTTAAAGAAAACAAAAAATGTGAGGAAAATACTATAAAATCATCCTATGAAATATGTTTAAAATCCGAGTTATCAGTACTAAAGAAATAATCATTTGTTTTATAAGGCCCTTTAAGACATAATAATAAATGGACCTTGGATAATGGTTACTCAAGACATATGATGGGAGACACATCCATAGACTTGAAGGATGGAGGAAGTGTGACCTTTAGAGATAATCGGAAAGCTCATCTTATTAGTGAAGGTAACATTTGCATTAATAATGATCTTATTATTAAGAATTTGTTACTCGTTAATAATTTGAAACATAATTTACTTAGTATTAGTCAATTATGTAATATATGATACCAAGTAATCTTTCATGCATCAAAGTGTTCTATTGAAAACATTAACAATGATCAAATCCATTTTGAGAGGTACAAATGAGGAAACATTTACAAAATTGACTTTAATATGTTTTCATGTTCTCTTGAAACTTATCTATTCACTCAAAATAATGATAGTTGGTTGTAGCATAGGAAGTTAGGACATGCTATGTCTTATCAAAACTAACCAAAAGAAATCTTGTTAAAGGATTACCTAAGATTAGTTTTGATAAAGATAGAACATGTTAAGCATGTTAATATGGCAAATAAACCAAGTCATCTTTCAAATCAAAAGAGGTCATCTCAACTTCTAAGTCACTCCAATTTTTACACATGGATATATTTGGTCCAGCCTAAACTTTAAGTTTAAGAGGGAAAAGATATACCTTAGTCATAGTTGATGACTTCACTAGATACACTTAGACCTTCTACCTTACCAATAAGGATGAAACATATCATGTATTCTTGAATTACAACAAGAAGGTCCAAAATGAAAAAGGTTATCCTATTGTCTCAATAAGAAGTGATCACAGGTGAGAATTTGAAAATCATGAAATGAAAGATTTTTGTAATAAAAATGGTATAGAACATAACCCCTTAGCACCTAAAACTCTACAACAAAATGGAGTTACCGAAAGGAAAAATAGGACCCTTATAGAAATGGCTATGACTATGCTTTATGACAATAATCTATCTGAGCATTTTTGGGTTGAAGTCATTAATATGGCTTATTACATATCAAATTGCGTTTTCATAAGACCAATCCTTGAGCAAACCCCCTATGAGCTTTGGAAAGACAAAAACCTAACATATCATATTTTCATCTATTTGGAACAAAATGTTATATTTTTAATAATGGAAAGGAACAACTAGGAAACTTTGATTCAAAATTAGATGAAGACATGTTTCGTGGTTATTCACTTACTAGTAAAGGTTATAGAGTATATAACAAAAAAAAAAACTCTTACTGTAGAAGAATCAATTCATGTTGCATTCGATGATTCATGTGCATTTAGAGACTCTAATGGTGTAATATAGAACATTGGTCCTCATCCGGATGGTCTTGATCTTAACAAGAATCAATCTAATCTAATTGAGAAGGAATCCTCTAGGCAAGATGGAATTGTTGACAACTCTAACCTAAACTTAGCTAAGGAATGGAAATTTGTGAAAAATCACCATAAGGATCTAATAATAGGAGAACCATCCAATAGGGTGCAAACTAGAGCCTCACTTATGAATCTAAGTAATGTAGTGTTCTTATCTCAACTTAAGCCAAAAAATGTAAATAAAGCTCTAAAAGATGAATTTCGGATTTAAGTTATGTAAGAAGAGCTAAATCAATTTACTAGAAATGAGGTATGGAACTTAGTTTTGAACTAAAAGATAGATTGGTAATTGGAACTAAATGAGTACTTCGAAATAAGTTAGTTGAGATCGGATTAGTAACAAGAAACAAAGCACGTATTGTTGCAAAAGGCTATAACTAAGAAGAAGGAATTGATTTCGATGAGACCTTTGCTCTAGTTGCAAGATTAGAGGCCATTAGAATGCTTTTAGGATTTGCTACATATAAAGACTTTATACTATATCAAATGGATGTTTAAAGTTCCTTTCTAAATGGCTACATTAAAGAAGAGGTGTATATAAAGCAACCACCATGATTTGAGGATAGTGAATTCCCAAAACATGTATATAAGCTCAATAAAGCCTTATATGGACTAAAGCAGGCTCTTAGAGCTTGGTATGAAAGATTGAGTAGCTTCTTGATAAAGAATGAATTTACTGGAAGGAAACTTGATGCAACATTATTTATTAAATAGCACAATGATCACATACTAATTTTTTAAATATATATTGATGACATTGTATTTGGTGCTACTCACAGTGATTTAGTTAATGAGTTCATCCAATGCATGAAAAATGAATTTGAAATGAGTATGATGGGTGAACTCAACTATTTATTAGGTCTTCAAGTTAAACAAACCAAAGATGGAATCTTCATTAACTAAGCTAATACACTAAGGAGGTCTTAAAAAGGTTCAAAATGGAAAACTGTAAGACTAAGCCAACTCCAATAAGCATTACTCTAAAACTTGATAAAGACGAGAGTAGAAAGAACATTTGTGAAAAAGATGTATAGAGGTATGATAGGAAGTTTTTCATATTGAACTACATCTAGGCTCGATATCATGTTTGTTGTGTATATATGTATACAATTTCAATATTGCCTTAAAGAATCTCACTTGAATGTGGTCAAATGCATTTTTAGGTATCTTACAGGCACCATTGAAATTAGCTTGTAGTATCCTAAGTTCACCTCATTTGATCTTGGATATTCTGATGTCAACTTTATCGATTGAAAAGTTAATCGAAAAAGCATAAGCGGCACATGTTATTTCCTTGGTAACTCGTTAGTATCATGGCATTCAAAGAAATAAAACTCAGTTGCATTCTCTATTGCTAAGGTTGATTATATAGCAGCCGATAGTTGTTGTACCTAAGTATTATGGATGAAGCAAACATTGCTTAAATATGGTTTAGAATTTACCAACGTTATAATAAGATGTGACAATACAAGTGCTATAAACTTGACTAAAAAGCCGATTCAACATTCTAGATTTAAGCATATAGAAATTAGACATCACTTTATTCATGATCATGTACAAAATAATGATATTTTCTTAGAATTCATTAATATTAGCAATCAAATAGTCGATATCTTCACTAAACCCTTGAGTGAGGAAAGATTTTACACTCTAAGAAGAGAATCGAGAATGATCATGTAACATGAGTGCTAGATACATAAGAACGAAGATAGCATTTTTGAGCAAAAATAACATACTAAATATGTTGACCAGCAAAATCCGCACTATGAAATATAAGAAACATGATTGTATGGTTTTTATGCATTAAATATCATGTTTAGCATGTTTTAGGCACACTTGAAATCATTCATAAAATATTCAAGTTCACACATGCACAAATTCATCATGTATTAAGTTTTGTACCCAAAACCAAGCCTTACATGTTTATTTTCTTACCTAAATCATGCTTCAATGGTTAAACTAGCTTAAATTAAATTTTGTGCATAATTGACATCTCTAGACCTTTATTAGGGTCTAAAGTGCTAAAGGAGCATTTTTTACCTATTTATGCCAATATGAATGCTATTGGTTTAATCATGAGTCATTGTACTCCTTGAAAACTTCCATCATACTTAGAGCATGACCTTATCCTGAAATTGTGGAAAGATTTCTACTTGCTCACTATTTATTTACATGATTAACTTTGATCCTAAGGAACTCATGCAGTGGTTTTGTATTTTATAGAGCCTTAAGGCTAAAATTTGCTCTTATAATGCTCAAAATATGTGCTTGAAAATTTCCTGAAGTATTGGTGCATAAAAGCTCAATGTCTATTCACATTTCTTGTTTATATATGCACTTTTCTTCTTAATTAAACTATTAATAGGTTTTTTAATTTGGTTAGATTTAAAAAAATAGCTTAAATAAACTTGTTTGAAATGTTAGAATATTCATTAAATCACTACAAATTAATTTGAATTTACAACTTGGCTTAATGAAGAGGACTAAATTGATTTTCTACAAAATTGCAGACAACCAACATGCCAGTTCACCTAGCATTAGCTTGTCGGTATACCCCATAAATAACAAATTGATTTCGATTTTGTTCACTTAACTGGCATGTCGGCATTTGCCACATACTGGCTTGCTAGTATACTCTCTTAAATTTTTAGCTAATTTCGATTCTATTCATAGAATCAGCATGCTGGTCCACCTAACCACTAACATGCCAGTATACTCCTCGCTTTAACCCTTTACATGCATTTTGTTTCCTTATCGGCATGCAGATTCATCCATTTCCAGGAATGACTTATAGTTGCACTGAACAATCTCTATCCCTTTATCCTCTTCCAAAAGCCCTCTTTCCCTTCCTTCAAACCCTAGCCCCTTTCTCTCTCTTCGATTCTCTACCTCTCCTCTATCAAAATTTCTTTTTTCTTCTATAAATCAACTTCTTACTCTCTTTACTTTCTATTTCTCTCCTTACTTCATCCAATATCTCTCTCTTCTTCTTCCTCTCATCACTTTCTCTCTCTAACTATACCTATCAACAGTCACGCCATTACACACTATCTATATGCCTCCACCATTACACCAACTTCCATTACCCGCACTCTCTGCCTACTATCATATAGACCTTTACCCCTCTCCCTTATCCTCTTCACTATACACGTACATACCCATCTCTATCACATACACTTCTCTAAAGACCCATGGCATTGTACATTACTTGTGGTCTTGCACGCCTAGCTTATAACCACCACCTTTTTCCCTTAAGACAACATGCTTAAAGATTTGAAAAATTTTCCAACGTAAAGGTTGATACCAGCATCTTCTATCCACTGGAGGTGCTCAAGGAGTTTCCAATCCTGACTATTCCTAGTGTCATAACTAACTAAGTTCTTGATATCCTTTTATTTCCTAATGAGATACATAATGATGCTATAATATATTTTTACTGTAACGTGTCGGATTCTCTAGATGATGGGTTGGCATAAATTGAAAATGAATCCAAGTGATGAAATATGTCATAGTGTCCTTTATACATATGTTTATGGTACTTTAATCACTATTACTCCTGAGGATATGTGTGGCCTTATTGGTGCTGCTGTTGGAGGAATGAAAGTGAATGTCAATTATTATGGGGCAAAATTCTATGAGTGAGTCTTTAGATATAAGGGTATTGGGGAAAGAACAAAAATTTAGTAGCCCTCCAACTAGGCCTTAAGACCAAAATCCTTCACCACATTGTAATCTATAACTATTGCCCCTTTTCGAGGCTAGCAATCCAATGTCACCCTTCAAGATTTATGGATTCCATATTATTTGCTCATGTACAAGTAGATTAACTCCTTCAATATTGTAGTTCAATGCTTTAAACATGTTACTAATAACTCATCTTAAGTATTCCTTTACTTTGGACAATTGGTTACATAATTACTTATTAAGAAAGGTGTACAGCTTCCTTCACCTCTACGAGTAGCTCGGGTCAAGTACCTTGAATTGATTGATATTTTTAGGGGGATTTAAAGGAAAATAGGGAATAATTAGGTTAGGTAGAAAGGCCTTCCTCCTCTTGATCTTAGTTCTAAGCACGGCCTATAGGATCCTATTACATCTTTTGATGAGCTACGTAGTCCCCATGCTCATACTCACTCTAGTGCAGCTTTTAGTCATGTTGTTACTCCTCCACTTGTAGCATCTTCTCATTAGCCTCTACTTGATTTTAGGTTTCCCTTTTTTAATTTGCCTACTCCTCTAGCATCTTAGCATCCTTTCTATCAATACTTAGAGATGCGATTCAATCAACTTCGAGAGGATATTCATGATCATTTGCACAGCCGGTTTCAAGGGCTCTACAGTAATTTCTAACTGAACTATCATTGCCCCTCTTGCCCTTTTCCTCCTTTAGCTTAAGGTGATGATCCACCTGTCACTTAATTATCCACTTTAGCTTTCCATCTTCCTTATGCTTTTGTTTATGGACTTAGCCTTTGGCCACTTTATAATTTTGTTGTATTGTGAACTTTGGTCCTTAATTATCCACTTGAGCCTTGTGTATCTTTACTCTTTTTCTTACAAGGGGTATACTCTCCAATATAAGCCAAACTCTACCCATATTTTGACTTGAATCCTTTTCTCTCTTCACTACCTAGAACCTCCTCTTTTTGATGAGGCCAAAGGGGGAGAAAATATTTAAATCATTAGTTGTTCGAAGTCATCAGTTGTTCAATTCAAGTCGTTAGCTAATGGTTAAGCTATTAACCTTTTGAACTTATATTTTGTTATTATGAAAACTATTATTTTGTTAAGTTGATTAGAAAATGGTAAGTTGATTGGGTAATGGTCATCTCTTTTTTAACCTTTTAGACTTATATTATATCATGCACTTGCAAAGTTAATGTATCTAATATATCAAGTTATCATGAAAAGGATCAATACTCTCATTACATAAGCATTTCACAATCTTATTCAATTATTGAACATCGTAAGATCCAATGTTAAATTCAGGGGGAGTTTTTACGTAAATAATAGTTTTATCCCGATAAAAAAGGGGGAGATTGTTGAACCTATGATTCATTAATTGATTTCGATGAGAACAAAGTAAAAGTGAATGATTAAAGTTCTATTAGACCATATTAAGATAATTGAATAAGATCGATTAATTTGATTAATAATTAAGTATATCAATTATCTCTATAAGAAATTTAATCTTTTGGATGGTGACCAAATGATCTTGAAGAAAGATCACAAAGTATATTTGCTTATTGGTTGTCAAAAGTATTTTTAAGTGATATTTGGCCTACCAACATAACGGCTTAAGGAAGAACTAAGCTGACGATGTAAGGCTTTGGAAAACACAAAAAAAAATCTCATTGGCTTGAAGGAGCCGGCATACTGGTTCACTTGTTGGTGTTCATGCCAGTAGTGTAACTTATTATCAGCTTGCTAGTAAGGGCAAGGTATCAACATACTGGTAAGTCTGATCCAAATAGTTGTTAGAGCATGTAATGCATAATAATGGGAAGAATTCAATGAGTTGACATAAATGCTCAACAACCCAACCAAAGGGAATTAAGATATGATATTCTACTACAATTAATAGACATTCTCTTGCATTCTTTAGCCTATTTACTTCTCATTTGTCTCTTATATACTTACTTGCAATTAAACAAAAAAAGATCTAACTATAGTGCTTGAAAGTCCTTACATTCGCAATCTTGAGAGAAAAGTGCTATACTTAAGTTAGTTGTATGTAAAAGAGAATGTGTAAGCTTGTGTAGCTTTTGGAGCATTGTGTTAAGAAATTAATAAAGTGGTGTGAAGTTTTTGATTAGAGGCATTATGAGTCTGTCGAGATTATGAGGCAGTCTAAACTTCACATTATATTTAGGTTTGAATTTATTTATCCTTATCTCCTTTAATTTCTTTACTTACTATTGTTTTATTGTTGTTTTGATCACTCTTGTTATTGCATTCAATTGGAAATATCGAAAAAGAACTGCATATTGTCCTAGAAATCAATTCACCCTTACCCCCTCTTGAGTTTAGCTTAGTGTTCTTCAGCTATTAGTTCGAGAAGCTCATAGTCGTAGATTATTTGGTTATTTTAAAGAAACCAAAATAGCTAATTTGTTAAAGGAAGAATTTTACTAGCTTAGTTTGGCCAAAGATATCCATAAGATAGTTGGTAATTGTGAAGTATGCAAGAAAGTTAAGGGGAAGAGAAAGCCTTATGAAGAATACATGCCCCTACCAACACCAACCTTACCTTGGGCTAACCACAGCATGGACTTTGTCTAAATGTTGCCCTGAAAATCTAGAGAACAAGATTCTATATTTGTTGTAGTAGATCGTTTTAGCAAAATGGTGCACTTCATTCCATGCTATCGAACTAACTATGCTTTATACATTATTGATTTGTTTTTGCAAGAAGTTATGTGATTACATGAAGTGTCAAAGACTATCGTTTTAGATCGAGGTACAAAATTCTTGAGCTATTTTTACAAGATTTTTTGGAGAAGACTTGAAACTAAATTTGTATTTAGCTCCAGTAGCCACCTTCAGACTGATGGCTAGACCAAAGTGGTAAATAGGATGTTAGGTAACTTACATAGAGCTACTGTGGGAAAGAACTTGAACTGAGATCTATATCTACTAGTTATAGAATTTGCATACAACCAAACTATCTATAACACTACTAAGAAGACCCCATTTGAAGTCATTTATGGCCTTAACCTTACTATTCCCTTAGATATGATTGGTACCTTAGCATTTGCTAAAGAGAGTTAATTCAGAGTTAACCGAGCCTAACAATTGCAAGCGCTACACTAATTTGTAACTAGGAAGATTGCTAAGTTCAATCAGAAATAATATGAGATGAGTAGCTGAGGCCACTAAACTGTCACTTTCTAGCTAAGAGACTTGGTATGGATTTACCTCAACTGAGAACGATTCCCGCACTTAAGATAGAGCAAACTATCTCCTCAACTTGATGGTCCATTCAAGTTCTTAAAGAAAGTCAACCGCAATGCCTACTAGATCGACTTACCTGATGACTATGGTATCTCCCCCATATTTAATGCATCTGATCTCATTCCTCACTAACCAATAGAAGAAGACCTATGAGTGCCCTAAAAGAAGAATAACCAAAGATCACTCTAAATTTAAGGATAAATCTTTCTAACCCTTAAGCAAATGATAGAAATTAGCCCCTTAAGCAAATGATAGAAATTAGCCCCTTAAGCTGATTACACATAGCTAAGCTAGAGGACTTTAAGGATTCACTTGAAGAATACTAACTCAAAGTCATATCTAAGATGGGGATTCTTATTCTAAACTAATATCCTGCCGACTTGATTGTTAAACCTTTACGTATGCTAGAGGCACTTTTGCCTAGCAGCTGTGTTATGGTATGATATTTGAGAAGATAGGCCTAAGACCATTTAAGCTAAGCTCCTAAGACAATCACAAGCATCTAACCCCAAGTCAAGCGAACTACTTTACAGCAAGACTAGCTAATCCTCGACTTAATCTAGTTCAAGTCAGCCCCTGATTGAAAGCTCTCTTTTCTCTTCCTCATCTACTCTATATCATATTTCTAACATCCAACCACCAAGTGACACGTGTTTTTCAGCATTCCAGAAGGATTTTTACATTTTCGTACTGAATATTCTTTGTCTGTTTTATCCTTTTTAATATATATTATGTAACCTAATTGCAAGAATACCCTTTCATTCTTTTCTTACATATACGATAACCTTAGTGGATGGGTATATAAACCTCCACTTGTTTGTATGAATTATTTTTTATGTAGAAATTTTTTATGTTTCCTTTGAGTAACCTTAGTGTTTGCATTATTTTTTAACTCTTATCTATTCCCTTTAGTAAGGAGTAATGACAAGTGACCTTTCAATTTGAATTGGTAAGTCACATCCGGTAGATTATAGGCCAAGTAAGATTGAGTGGTGCATCATATCCTTTTAATAGTTGCTTGAACTTTGCTAGCTTTTCTTTCATTTCTTTCGGTTCGCTTCGTTATGGTACCCCATCGTATGCTCGACCCTAGAGACACATCACTCCACCCTCTTAAGAGATTTTCCACAAATATATAAAATATAAAACAAACAATGAATAGTGAAATTACTTTGTTCTTATAGGGAAAGACAGGGTATGATAGAACAACATACTACAAGAACCAATTCTTAATAGCTTTCAATTGTAACCTTAGGCTTCCTGATACCAAGATTATATGATGTGCCTAGAAACTTAGTAATCACTAGGACTTATCTTAGGAGATAAGAACCAAATGGGTCCTTTGAAATATAAAAGAAAATAAAATGGATAGGTCGGTAAATTGAATGTGGTAGCTTACGTGAAGTTGCTTAGAAGATACGACTCACCAACGAACACAACATGACGTGATACTTTACTTAATGTGATGCATAAGCTAATGTCAGGGTCTACTCATCACTAATCCTAAGCTACTTAGCAAGATTAGATAAGAGTATATAAATATAAACTTGGAGAGGAATATCTTGTAAGGACAAATATATTAAATATCTGAAAGGAATGTATGATGATGCAACTACAAAGAGAAGGGACTATTTATAGTAAGTCCTTAAGACAACATTAAAAATAAGGAAAATTACAAAAAGTCATATAGGAAACAGAGATCACTAGTTAATATGAAAAAAGGGTAAGTAGTCAAATGACGAAAAAGGAAAAAAAAAGTACAGTGCCTAGTAAAATGATAGGTAGCAGCAAGACATTGGTTCCGTAGTAGGGACTTATGGGTAAAGTAGCTATGCTGGACTCATTGTTGTAGATGTGGTTGGTAAAATCAGAGATTACTGAGGTAAATAATAAGTGCCATCGTGTAGTAGTAATAGTGATAATAGGTTGAAAGAGCAAGAGCTAGTATAGAAGAGCATCGACATTCGGCTAGTCGGCTTCGATACTTGGTAGGTTGGCATCAGCATTAAGGGGGTCTTGGAGATTAGTGTAGTGCTATATGATTAAAGTCCTTGGTTTCAACACTTGGTTGGTTGACCTCATCACTCGGCAGGTTAGGTTGGGCATTCAGAGTTGTATAAAGTAAGGTATGGCCAAGTTGAGGTCTTAAGGAGTTCTTCTACCATTCTCTTATGTACTATGCCTTGTCTTTAGTAGGCTAACTAAAGAGAATTCTTTTAGCAAGTGACTAAGGGCGTTGGAGACCTACGTGAGTGAGAGGGCTAAAGGTCAGCAATCCGTTATTATCTCAATACACTAATTTCACATTTAGTGATAAAGTGCATCATATCACTCACCTTTACTCTTAAAGCTTTATAAACAGGTCTAAAAAGGGAGAAACAGTTTCAAATATGAATTGAATGGAAATTAGGGAAGTATATAAGGAAGTTGTAGAATCAAGTTTGGAAAGAGGAGGCTTAGCTTTGAATATATCTGGTCTTGTAAGGAAACTTAGCTTATGTAGGACAAATTTGTTATGATTGAGCAAAGGACAATATTCTATGCCAAAGAAGATTAATGAGCTCAATAACCAATTAAACTTTCTTTGAAATTTGCCTACATTGGATGCTAATTACCAACTAGAAAGGAAAGTGAGATAAGAACTTAATCAAATTTTGCTCCAAGAAGAAATGCATTGGTTTTAGAGATTAAGGATAAATACATTGAAGTTTAGAGATAAAAATACCAAGTTCTTCTATTAGTTGACTTTGAGAAGAAGGGCTAAGAGGAAAATTTTCATAATTAGAGATATGGAGGGAAAGTTGTTGGAGGATGATAAGGATATTTCTCAGGCTTTCTTATAATTCTATATGGACTTTTTTAATTCCTAAGCTTCTACTATGGAAGAGGAAGTGCTAGATTATATATAACAAAATGTAGGGGGGGAGGAAAATTCTCTGTAGCTGAGGATGAGGTTAAACAAGCTCTACTTGGGCTAAGCTTAACAAAAGTAATAAATCTTGATGGAATTAGCGGTGCTTTGTATTAGTCTTATTGGTGAATTATTGGCCCTTACAGTATGGAGGTGGTCAGAAAACTTCTTTCAATTAGGTACATTCCCTCCCTCTTTTAATGTCTCTAATATTGTACTTATCTTTAAGATTTCCCATCCATAAGAGATCACTCAGTATAGACCCATAAACCTTTGTAACTTCTCTTATGAAATCCTTTTTAAAATTCTAACAATATCACCCTGTCAAGGTACATTTATCTTAGGAAGACTTGTTCAAGATAATATTATTATCGCCTACTAATTTTTCTACTCTTCATGAGTTAAATCCAAGTCCATGTCATCCAATTGTGCTACTAAATTGGACATGGCCAAAACTTGTGAAAGGGGAGAATGATAGTTTTTAGAAAAAAAGTGATAAGGAGAATGGGTTTTGTGATACTTGGATAAACTAGATAATGACATGTATGAATTTAAAATCTTATAATTTAATGAATAGTGGGAAAAGAGTAGGTTCATTTAAACCTCAAGAGGAATTTGTCAAGGAGATCCCATTTCACCTTACTTATTCTTATTAGTGGTCAATGTCTTATCCTTATTGGTCTAAAAAGAACAAGAGGTAGGTAATGCGAAGGGGATTAAAATAAGAAGGGGAAGTCCTGTATCATCTCATTTATTGTTTGCTAATGATTTTTCTTTCTTTCTTTTTTTTTTTTCTATGAATGCTTTTGAAAATAATGTTTGTCTTAAAGAGGATTTTGGATAGATATTGTAAAGCATCGAGTTAACTTGTTAATTCTAATATATCCTTTATGTTTTTTAGCAAAAATAATTTAAAGTTTGGGTAATCTATGTATGCTAGTCTCATAAGTATTAATCAGTATTGTTAAGCCCAGATTAGGTAGTTGACTCAGACATGTAAGGGGGTAAAAAATTAAGGGGAAAACTAAGTTTTATTGGAAGTTGAACCGAAGTCAACCCTAGTTTGACACTTATTAATTCGAATAAATGGCCATGGAAATATCTTAACCTTTTAATTGAATGGGGAAATGAGATTCTTATTAAATTAGTGGCACTTTCTCAACCTACTTATGCTATGAGTGTATTTGCTTTCCTGAAGAAATGGTGTAAAGAGGTTTCTAGCCTTATTGCTAGATTTCAATGGGGAGGTGATGTTTCCAAAAGAACTATTCATTGGAAGAAGTGGACTAATTTATCCAAACATAAATCTTAAGGAGGTCTTGAATTTGAATATTTCCTAGATTTTAACAAAGCTCTTTTAGTAAATTTAACTTGGAGAATATGTTCTCATCTAAAGGATCTTTAGGTCCAAGTCTTAAAGCGTATTTATTTTCATAATTTTATGCTTTTGGATTCAAAAGAAGGAGGTAGAATTTCTTGGATTTGGTAGAGTATTCAAGAAGAGAAAGAGTTATTAGAATAGAATTATTTATGGCGTATGGGCAATGGGGAAAAAGCGAGAGTTTTCCATGATCTATGGATTCTAGAGTTACCAAATTTTCCACTTCAAGCTTGAATTGATAAGAACAGCTTGATGTGCAATAAATATGATAGAGTAATGTTAATGATTGGAACCTCGCGAATATTTCCCTTTTATCATTGTGGAGGAGAGAGAGGCTATAGAAAACATTTGCTTTGTAAATAAGGGGGTTGAAGAAAAAATTATCTAGCCTCAAAATAGAGCTAAGATGTACTTTGTTTGATTAGGATATCTAATCTAGCAAACTAAGAACTATGAAGCTAATATCCATAAAGCATCAACCTTGCATAATGTTGATTTGCGAGTGTGGAAGATCATTTGGAATTTAAATGTAGCACCTAAAGTCAAATACTTCATTTCCAAGGCTACATCAAATGCTTTAGTATGTAACTTAAATCTTTATAAGAGAAAGATGCTACAAAATTCTTTTTATGTAATTTCTCTAGTAGAGGAGTCAATTAAGAATTTACTACTTCATTGTCCTTAGACTAACTATGTTTGGTTTGAAATCTTTGGTTATCATGTAGACTTTAGAATGTTTGTGATATTTAATGAATGGATGCTATTAGTTGTGCAATCTTGTTTGTCTTATGGTTCTCATGGGAAGAATTTGCTTACCAAAGTTGTTTATGGAGCTTAGTATATATAGAAAGCTAGAAATGAATACTATTTTTTTTACTCCCTCTAGATCTCCTTATGGTTATTCAGAAAATTAATGCTAATTCTACTAAGTTTTTATTTGCTACTCATTCTTCCCATTTGCTACAGCAGCAAACAAGTTTGACAAATTCAATTTCATCTATGTACTCCTCTATAACTTGGCTATATCAAAATAAATTAAAATCGAGGTGTGGATGTCAAGCCTGGTTTTTCACCTTCTTGATTCTTTTTATAAAATAGGCCCTTTTTAAACCAATCAGTATTAAACCTTACCTATTTAATACCAATTATCGATTAGGGTTTAAAGAAAACCATTCTTTTTTCTTTTGAAAACAACTTTAGAGTCAGCACCTAACTGGAGTCGAGAAAAATAATTAAGTTATAATTAATTGGGTCGATTCATTGTAATTCACCACTAATCTAACGATAAAAACCAATTTTACGAAACAATTTTTGAAATTAGAGAATCGGGATCCGGAGGTTAGGAATTATAAACCCTTACGAGTACCAATGACTTTTCAAAATTAAAATTAAACTTAAAAATAACCTTTCAATTTTGAAAGACAAAACATGATTATTGGTCACTCTAATTGGATAAATAAAATAATCTAAACTAAAGAAAAAGGGAAATTATTATTTTTTTTATTAATTTTTATCGTTGCCCTGTAAGTACTTACATACTTACAATTCAGGATCAAACATACGTAATTCTTTTAAAAAAAACCTTACTAGGTGTTTTGATTTTAATTTTTCAAAGAAAAGGTTGGATTTACATTTTTATCCAATTCAATTTATTCAAGGAAATTCTCTTAAAGGGTCCTAATCGGTGTTTTATTTTTCGAAATTTTAAATGATTCTAATTTGAAAAATGGTTGATTTACTTTTATTTTATTTTTGAAAAAATAAATTTTATAAGTAACAAAAGGAATTAATAATCTTTATTCTTTCTATTTACTTTTTTATTTTTATTTTTATTTTTTATTTTACTTATTCTATTTATTTCTATTAAAATAAAAATAAATAAATAAATAGACTACTTCCTTTTTTTTTTTTTGGTTTTCTTCTCTCTCTTTTTTCTTTTTCTCATTTATAACAATTACAAATAAAAAACAGACAAATAAACAAACCGGGTTAACTCAGATTAGCTTTGGATCGATTTGGATGGCTTAGAGGCGACTCGGATCGACTTGTTAGCTCACTTTAACTTGTCTTGCTCGGTTGACTCACTTTGGCTTAGGGTTAGTTGACTTCAGCTCAAAAGATTTGATGGTGGTGATTTTTGTTAAAAAACACCGTAAAGGATGTTATCCTAGAGAGAGAGAGAGGAATCGTACTAGAGAGAGTAAACTTTGATTTTTATTTTTCTAAAATATTTCGAAGCTTTGTTGTGTTTTGAAAATGAAAAGTAAACCCCTATTTATAGGTGTCATGGTCAAGTTAAGGATGGAAAAAATTAAATGCAATATGATGTTTTTCCAATTTTGGACTAGACGAACCTAGACAATATGTGGTGCCAAATACATAGCTATGCATGTACAAAGTGTATCCAACACGTGTAGGAGTGCGTCCAACGCCTACAGGAGTGTGTCTACCATACTTAGAAGTGAGTTGATAAATGACGCGGCAATGACATGGTGATGAAGTGAGAAAAGAAAATAAATGATACATTTTATACCTTCCATGGATTGAATTTAAGATCTCTAAATCATATGCAATATCAAGACCAAGTGTTTATCCAACTAAGCTATTGATTTTTCCTTATTAATATGTACAATTAATTATACATATGGATTAGGTTAGCATAGGTTAGATTCAAATCTAAACCTAGGCCTAACAACCTTTTATTCAAAATTATTTAAATTAAAATTATATTCTATTTAAACAACTTAAAAATTTATTATTTTCTAAATTCACTATTTTTTTCTACTTTCTTTTATTTTCTAAATTTATTATTTTTTTGTATTTTTTTCTAGATTTCCTATTTTTTGATATTTTTCCAATTTTCTTATTTTTTGTACTTTATTCTTATTTTTATATTTTCCTAAAATTCTTTTTTTTTTTCTAAATTTCTTTATTTTTTTATTTTTCTTTAATTTCCTATCTTTTTGTTTTTTTTTACTAATTTAAGACCTATTGAAGAAATAAAATAAAAAATGAAATAAATTGAACAAAAATTAAGTGTCTAGCTACTCTTATTTTTGGTGAAGTTTGAACAAAACTTTGACATAAAGACAAAGAGACACTATTTTTTCCTTTAGGATGACTTTAAACAATTATAGTTATACTAAAATCAATTTATTAGGGATTTGGATGAAGCAATGAAACTTGGTCGTAGCTTTCTAAGCTTACTAACCTAAGTAGAAGTGTCCTAAAGGATAGGCAATCTTATGTTGGAATGGATTTAAAACCTAATCGTACTTCACTAGACTTATTAACTTAGGCAGGAGTGTCTCTTGGGGACTAGCCCCCCTAAACTAGAATAAATCTAAAACCTAGTCATGCCTCATAAGGCTCACTAACTTAGGTGGGAGCATCTTTTGGGGAGTAGCAACCATAAATTGGAATTTATTTAAAACCTGGCCATGCCTCACAAGGCTCACTAACCTAGGCGGGAGTATCTCTCAAGGACTAGCAACCCTAAATTGAGATTGATCTAAAACCTGGTCATGCTTCACTAAGCTCACTAACTGAAGCAGGAGCATCACTTGAAGACTAGCAACCCTAAATTGAGATTGATCTAAAACTTAGCTATGCTTCATAAGGCTCACTAACTTAAGTAGGAGCATCTCTCGGGGACTAGTAACCTTAAATTGAGATCGATCTAAAACCTAGCTATGCCTCATAAAGCTTACTAACCTAAGCGGGAGCATCTCTCGTGGACTAATAACCCTAAACTGGGATTGATCTAAAACTTAGTTATACTTCACAAGGCTCACTAATGTAGGCAGGAGCGTCTTTCGAAAACTAGCAACCTTAAACTGGGATTGATCTAAAACTTAGTCGTATTTCATAAGGCTTACTAACCTAAGTGGGAGCATCTCTTGGGGACTAGCAAACCTAAATTGGGATCAATCTAAAACCTAGTCGTGCCTTATAAGGCTCACTAACCTAGACAGGAGCGTCTTTTGGAGACTAGCAACCCTAAACTAATGTTAATACCATGCCAAAAGGAAACAATGAAGAGAAGTGCCTTATGGAACTTAGTGAACAGAAGGGAAATACCCTATAGGCTCGCTTAAGAGAAACTTGGTGAGGGGAAGTGCCTAATGGATTTGTTAAGAGAATACTGGGAAGGATGAATCAAGTTAAGATCGAGTCTTCGAAGGCTGGCTAAACACTAAATATAGAAAGTGAATGCCTTATGGGATAGACAGAAGAGATGATGAAGAAGGGTGCCATACTAGCTTACTAAGAGAAACTTTGTGAACAAAGGGACCCAATAGGCACGCTTGAGTGAATTTGGTGAACAAAAATGCCTCATAGGCTTGCTAAAAGAGACTAAGTGTCTTAACAAGTTTGCTAAAAGAAAAAGAAACACCTTATGAGCCCATACAAACCCTAAAGAGAATGATGAGGGGAATTGCTCTACGATCCTGCTGGAATGTTTGAAGAAAGATTAGTGGATGAGGAAGTGCCATATGAACTCACTTGAGAGACACTTAGAAATGAGGCTGAGTTGAGATTGTATCTAGAAGGTTAGCCCAAAAGAAACTAATGAGGAGCATCGTATCAGCTTGCTAAGAGGAACTTAGTGAATAGAGGAGCCTAATAAGCTTATCAAACAAAATTAAGCATCCTATGCACTTATTAAAAGATCTTGATCACTTGAAGGGACCTATGGCCACGCTAAAGGGAATCGAAGAACAAAAGCACCCTAAGGGTTTGCTAAAGACCTTGAAAAGAGATGAATGGATGGAAGGCAGGATAACCTAATTGAGAGCTTGTCCAAAATACTACTCAATTTAGAGGAAAATATTTATAGATAAACCCTTTTTGTGAAGACCACTTATGTTGAAAAAGACATTGGGGATAATGTCCTTTATTTTGGAAGAATGAGAAAAAGCCTAAACTGTTAACTCTTCCTTTTTTTTATAATAGATTGAAAACTTAGCCACTTGAGCTAACATAAACTTCAAATACTTTCTATCTCTTTTTCCTTTCCATCTTCTTCTTATTATTTTTTTACCTTTTTTATTTTTCTTTTTAATTTGTTAATAGGTAAAGAACCTTTCTTTAATAATCACATAGGGCCTCTTATGTTTCCCCTAACTTAGGTGTTGAGCCATTTAGTGGGGCCTTGTGATTTCAAATATTCTTAAAAGGTAACTCATGACTAGTTTAGTTGAAAATGACTTCCTTGCAAACTCTCGACCCATATTACACTTTTGACTATAGTAAAAAAATTATAGTCCGTTTTGCATGTGATACGCCTTGATCAATCCATTAGGTCCTTTTCGGTTTATCATTATGAATTTAGACTCTTGGTTTAAGGGATTCAAAAGGAACTAACAAAGAAGCCTATTTTGAAAAAAATATTAATCCTAGGCATACAAGTTGAGAACCTTAGGAACAATTAGAAATATATTTACCCTAGTTTCAAAAACAAATTTTACTAAAGATAAATTGTCTTTAAAGATCATAAGAGCTTTTACTTGTATAAGGGTAGTATTGTAGATAGGAAGACTAAGTGTGAGAGAGGCTTCAAAGTGGATGTAGAGATTTTGGGTTTTTTAGCTTAGACTATGATTTAGGGCTATGAGTCTCTAGGGCTATTTAGGCTTTGACTTTTGATTTAACTTCCCCTACTAGGATATGATATGACTTTCACTTGGCTCTTGGCTTATACTTGAGCCCAATTTTCTAACCTCTTTTCCTTTTTCTATTTTTTTTATTACTTTTCCTAATTGTTCTTTTGTTGGTCTTTCTTCTTCTTTCGTTCCTAAGCCAATTTCTTACCTTTTAAGTGATATAGGGTCTTAAATTCATTTATTTCTATTGTATAGGTCAAGTGAGGTAAGTAAAAGCTTAAGATGTTTAAAAAGGATATGGCTCTTCCTTATTTCAAAAGAAACATAACTTTATTAGAAATAAAATTTGCTTTTGAATTTAACGTTACTAAAGCAAGTACAAACCAATTTTAATCCCTCTCTCCTTATCAATAGCCCTAATCTTCGAATTACCCCATTATAGGGTGGTTCTCGATAGGGTTTAAATTTAAAAGATTCTTCAAATAAGTCTAACGGGGTAAACAAAAGATGATTGTGTTTAGGACTCGAGAAATGAATGCCTAATTTCATTTTGATCTATGTATTGCATTCAAAGTAGGCCTCCTTTAAGGAATGAGTCTAAAGCATCCTCACCTTTATGTCGCTCAACCTCTTAAAGTGTTTTAGGTTAGTGTGTGGAAAATAGCTTACCTCTTTTCATTCTAAACCTATTTTAAAAGTAAGTTACCGATTTATTAAGGAGGAATTTATTTGCCTAAATAACATTGCAATCATTTCATTGAAAAAGGCAACTGTATTATTCCATCTATTACAACTTTATTGAAAACAACTTTCCTTGCCTCTATCTTTACAAGCACCTAATTACTTGAAACAACCCCATGAGTTTATCAAAAGGCGTTATTAAGCTCAAAAGAAATGGAGCTTTAGGCAACTCAATTAGACTATCCTCATGACTTGAAGAAGGAATGTCTTCTTGTAGCTTTAGTTGAATGAATTTTGTATCAATCAGGTCTTGAATCTTGTTCTTTAATTTCCAGCATTTTTCAATAGAGTGCCCCTTCTAACCCATATGATAGTCGCATCTTACTTCTAGGTCAAAGCTGCTTGGTTTGTAATTCGGATTAGGGGCTCCACAAGCTACAAGCCTTGTTGCATTCAAATGATAAAAGAGTTTTGAGTGAATTGTCTCCTCTGAGTCCCTTGGGTTTATTCTTTTTCGCTTCCCCTCAACTTCTTTTTGCTTAGGCTTCCTTTATTACTTACGCTTACTAGCACTTGATCGATGTTTAATGTCAGGTGTTGAAATCTTCTAAGCATGGGGCCCATTGCCATTTCTAAATTTGTTGTGATCTTTTGTAACATGGTTATTTTCTATTTTAGATGTGAGAATCTCCTTTGCAAGTTTAAATCTTAGGATATCTGGAGAATGATGACTATTGGGAACAAAACATACAATTGTTGTGTCATTTGATGCAT
Source organism: Lumnitzera racemosa (assembly GCA_024138005.1). Lineage (NCBI taxonomy): Eukaryota > Viridiplantae > Streptophyta > Magnoliopsida > Myrtales > Combretaceae > Lumnitzera > Lumnitzera racemosa. The sequence goes on from JAMXBC010000006.1 coordinate 81,980,670, forward strand.
CATCCTTTCTAAGGAGATGGGTTTATCATCATCCATGTGAAGCTTAATTGGAAGAATTTCTTTATCACTTAGCAACTTTTCTTTTATTTTTTATTTTTATTTATTTTAAAGAGAGAGAAGGATCAAACTTTATTTTATAGAAATTGGATAAAAATGATGGATTTTTTATTTTTTTTTTATTTTTTTTACTTCATTGGGTAAGGGAGAATGAAAAGTTCTATTGAAGGATTATCTATAAAGAAGGAAAGAATGAAGGATGACTAAAGAGAGAAACAAAAATTATTTTGGAAAGATTAGAGTACATGTAACTCAAAGTCCTTTAACTATATCTAAAGTTTCTAATCTAACTCTCATAGCTAGGCTTTAATTTTGTCCAACATTTCTAAAGCCTAATTCATGGTCCTCTTACTTTTTTCAACTTGAGCTAAAAAGGCCTTGTTAAAGGTCTCAATATGCCTAGCTCTCTGCTTTTGGTAGGTAGCTTCAGCTTGTAGGAGCAGCTCATGGGTTCCTAGGGCAATTGGCAATCTTTTATTATTCTCTTATTGGTTTCTCGCCATTTTTAGTTCTACATATTTCATGGACAGCAATCAATCATTAATGTAGAAAAAGAAAGCACATGAAAATATGTAGGTGTTGGGATTGTTTGGGTTAATACATTATTCCCTTGAGTTGCAACCTTATTATTATTTTCAAAAACTTGCTTATATTAAAACTCTTAAATGATCAGTAGGGTTACAATTTTTTAAGGGTAGTGTATTAACTCAAAGAGGAGAGTGTATACAATTAAGGTAGGTTTTGAAAAGGTGATTAAGTTTTGTTACCTCACTTGTTAAAGAACACTTTCATTAGTCACATTAAGCTTAAGTAAGGTAGCCTAATTAAGCCCGAGCAGGGGTTACACCATAGCATCCAAAGCCTATACAATGACCCCTCTCCTAAGGTCCTAAGACGATTTGGGCTTGATCGCATCTACCTTGCATCTTTGATGCAACAAATGAGCCCCTATATCTTAAAAGCATGTAACATTTAAGATAGAAAAAAAGTTGAGAGTGAATTCTAGGAAAATATAGGGAAAGAAGCTTTAGGTTTGTCTTTTGTTTTTCTCTTTGTAACAATGGCACCCTAAAACTCTGAAGAATGTATGCAAAAAGGGTAGGTCTTAAGGGTCTTTAAACTCAGTGACCTCATGCATTTCTCATAAAACGGTTCCTTTGTTACGTCGAAGTTTAAGTGGGATAGCCTGATCGGCCCTGAACGGTGTTTACCTCACTACACTTGAAACTTTCATAATGGCTCCTCGTCCTAAGGTCCTAAGACGACTAAGTTCGACCGTATCTATCATTTGTTCATAGTAAATAAATCCTTCCCTCAAAACAATAAAATAAATAAAACTAAACCTACAAAAATGTTAGTATAGTTACGATATAAACAATGAATGAGCAAGTACAAAAATTGTAATAAGGTGATTTTTATAAATTTTAATTTTGGAAAGTTGAATGATTAACCCTCCTAACGGTCTTCAGTAGAGTTGCTAAGGTATCAAGCTTAGCTTTTTACCTTCTCGGTCTCTTTTATAAAATAGGCCCTCTCTGTACCAATCAATACTAAACCTTACTCATTTAATACCGATCGTTGACTAAGGTTTAAAGAAAACCATTCTATTTTGTTTTGAAAACAACTTTAGAGCCGCCAGTCGATTGGAGTCGAAAAAAATAATTAAGTTATAACCAATTGGATAGATTGGTTATAACTTAACTACTAGTTTAACGATTAAAACTAATTTTACAAAATGGTTTTTGAAACCAGAGAACCTGGATCCGGAGGTTGGAAATTTTAAACCCTTATAGGTACCATTGACTTTCCAAAATTAAAATTAAATTTAAAAATAACCTTTTAATTTTGAAAGAAAAAACTTGATTATTGATTACTCTAATTGAATAAATAAAACAATTTAAACAAAAGAAGAAGGGAAATTAGTTTTTTTTAATTTTTATCTTTACCCCGTATGTGTCTATGTATCCGCTATTTAGGATTAGACGTACGTAGTTCTTTTAAAAACTTTAGTTGGTGGTTTGATTTTAATTTTAATTTTAAAAAAAGGTCGGATTTATATTTTTATCTCATTCAATTTATTCAAAGAAATTCTCCTAAAGGGTCCTAATTGGTGTTTTATTTTTGGAAATTCTAAATGATCCTAATTTGAAAAATGAATGATTTATTTTTATTTTATTTTTGAAAAATCAATTTTCTAAGTGACAAAAGGAAATAATAATCTTTATTCTTGCTATTCATTTATTTATTTTTATTTTTATTTTATTTATTTTTTTACTTATTCTATCTATTTCTATTAAAATAAAAATAAATAAATAAATAGACTTCTTACCTTTTTTATTTTTTTGGTTTTCTTCTCTTTCTTTTTTCTTTTTCTCATTTATAACTTTTACAAATAAAAAAATAAACAAACAAACAAATCGGGTTGGCTCAGATTGGTTTGGATAGCTTAGAGGTGGCTTGAATCAGTTTACTTCAACTTCTATCAGCTTGTTTGGCTCACTTTGGCTCAGATCAGCTTAGTTAGCTTACTTTGGCTTGGTTGGCTCAAGGTCAACTCACTTCGAATGATCAGCTCTAGGTTGGCTCACTTAGATAACAGTTAGCTCAGAAAATCTGATGGTGGTGGTTTTCATAAAAAAGCACCATAGGGGATGCTATCTTACAGAGAGAACGGAACCTAGACAAAAAAGAAAATAAAAGATACATTTTGCACATTCCATGGATTGAACCTGGAACCTCTAAGTCATACGTAATATCAAGTCCAAGTACTCATTTAGTTGGGTTATTGGTTTTTCCTTATTCATATGTGTAATTTGCACATATGGATTAGATTAACCTAGGCTAAATTCAAATCTAAAATTAGGCCTAATGGTCTTTTATTCAAAATTATTTAAATTAAAATTATATTTTATTTAAACAACCTAAAAATTTATTATTTTCTAAATTCACAATTTTTTCTATTTTATTTTATTTTCTAAATTTCTTTTTTTTTTGTATTATATTTTTTTTCTAGATTTCCTATTTTTTTTTATATATTTTCCAATTCTCTTATTTTTTGTGTTCTTTTCTTATTTTTGTATTTTCCTAAAATTCTTGCTTTTTTCTAAAATTCCTTTTTTTTTCTGAATTTTCTTTAATTTCCTATCTTTTTGTGTTTTTTTTACTAATTTAGGACCTATTGAAGAAATAAAATAAAAAATAAAAAAAAAAGAAAGAGAGCAAAATTAGGTATCTACAATGAACAATAAGTTACAACGTGTTGGATGTATTTTGCAGCTAAGAAAAGGAAGTCTTTTAGTAGCTGTCTCTTCATCTCTTCAACATACAGATGTTGAAGTAGTTGAAGCCATAGCAATTATTCAAGGACTTGAATTTGTAACGTGTCAAGGTCTCTTTTTTGCAACACACTTATTCTAGTAGGGCCTTATTTTTTTAATATATTATTGTAACATAAAGGGGGAATTTTTGTACTTTTAGTTAGGTCTTTACTATTATTAGAAAATTTCCAATTTAGGAATGATGTCATTTCAATGATTTTAATATCTCCTCCTACTAGACCTAATATTGCCTATAAAGCTCATTATGATGGTGTGAATACTCTTTTAAATTAAAGTTTTTATTCACCACTTTAGTTGATCATGACCAAAGATATCTTGTCGTATACACATAACCCTAATGTACATATAATTGTAACCTTATATTACAGTTAAATTAACAAAAGCGTGCAATTCATTTTACAATTCTTGACCGTATCATTTATATATCTACTATTGCCTTTTGATCATGTTTCTGTTGCTTATAGGTTTAAGTTTTGTTAGCTAACGCAGTATGCAAGTTAGTCTTGCTAACTATTGTAGAGACAAGGCATCAAGCAATGTATGATTCATCTGTGTACTAGTGAAAGCTCAAGATTGTGATACATAGCAAGTTAGTTGGAGGTGCGTAATAGTAGAGTCTAATTGTTTATCTTTTCTTAGTAGCATTGAAGACCCTTTGAAAACTCCTTGGAAATTTTCTAGATTGTTTCATAAGATTAGTGCTCTTGCTCTTTTCTTTAAAGGCATTTCCCTTTGTTAAAATAAACTATAGAGCAATTGTGCTGATTGAGTTGAATCTTAAAGTAAAAAACAATGAGCTTCACTTTTTGGGTGGATTCATCTCTATCTCCTTTGTATGATTTGTTGGTTGCTAATTTGAGATCTTCTTTCTTGAATAGAAGTTTTTCAATAAATTTCCTTTGGCCATAAGAAAGAAAAAAATGAAAAGTGTCTTTGTAATGTTCAACCAACTTAATGTTAAGGGAGGTGAACTTCTCCTAAGGAGGTTGCGGTACCATTCCCCTAATCTAAGGTGGTCTTAAGTAGGCTAATCACCATGGGGTGGTTAGAAGAATGGCTAAATGAAACTGTAAATAGTGACTACCACCACTAAAGATGCTTTACACAACTTACATACAGTGGTGTGTAGCCACCCATCACCTTAGGGTGGTAAGGTTCCTAATGGAGATAGGCTACCCTTTAGCCTTGGTAAAGAAATGGTCTTAGTAGCAATATATTGTTTTCTTCTTATTTTAATTTCTCTACATTCTTCTTTTTACATTTTTTTTAATGATTTTTATTTATATTGTTTATTCAATCCATTTAATAACATTTCATATAGACCTAGGTACAGGTTGAGTCCAGAGCATAACCTAACTCAGAACCACTACGTTAAGCCTAAGACCTAACTGTATGGGTTGGACCCATATGTCCAATTTGTTAGATAAATGGGTTTAAGTTGGGTCAAGCTCTTAAACTCGTAGACCTAATGGTTCTTGAACCATCAACTTTTAAAAAAAATAAAAAATAAAGATAGAAAAGAACAAAAATGGTAAAATTAAATAATTTTAAAAATAAATAATAATGAAAATTGAAAATCTTAACTAATTTCATATAAGTAAGACAATAATCATTTCCTATTAAGAACATTTAATGTGTTGTTATTCATAAAAACACTATAAATATAATTTTAAAAAATTGTGTTATTTGATATATATAGACATTTACCAAAAAGGTGAATCTTATTCTTAGCAATGTGGGACTAATTTTTGTTTTTTAAAATTCTTTATAATATTTATATCTTTTGTCCCACATTATTAATATAATAATTCAATCGAATATAACTATATATAAGTAAGTGCATATCTTAAAAAATAACTAATTTATAAAATAAACTAAAGATAATATTTATCTTGTATTCAAATAATTTTAATTTAAAATCTAAAATTTAGTTTTTATTTTTTTTTTCAACTTTTTTTTTTTTTGAAAAACCAGTTTACGATTCCTTGAATGGACGGTTAAACTATTAGGCCCAAAGAATCAGCCCGTAAATCGGTTTGGCGAGTTCAGATCTGGTTCGAGTCGATTCAAAACCGTGCCTAGGTCTAATTTCATACCGATAAGAAACATGAAACATGTCCTTATTTACGATTAACACAAAATTAAGAAACACATATCTATGTTTATTAAAAATCAAAACACAAGTTACTTATTCACAAAGTACTAAAACAAAAGTCATTTTTTTTCATAAATAATTCCTTAGTGGTGTTCATTTAATTTGCTAATATTGTCTATAATTTTTGTCAATTTACACAAATCACTAGATATAAGTTATGATTTGCATAACTTTGTAAAGATGGAGACAAAACTGTTTCTAATTGCAAATCTCAAGAACCAATGCATAATAATCAAAATTTTAGTGACCTAACAATTTATTTAGCATGTTAATAACTACTTTTTTAGGTAATTATTAACGTAAACTCCATAATTGTTCATATTTTCTCTACATACATTCGGGCCTCACCCTTAATATTCAGCATTTAGACCGTATTCTTTTAGTAAAAAAGCATATTTTTAAGTCCTGTTTTACTATTTTGTCTTGGATTATGTCCTATTTAATTTTTTTTGGTCACTTTTAAAGAGAAAAATAGTAATTAAGGATTTAAAAGTACTCTTTTAAAAAATTCAGATATCCGAACGCTCAACGAAAATAAAAAACTGAATACACATAAACTAACAAAAAAGTTATATGGACAATGTAAATGTGGGCTTTACTAGGAAACAGAAAATCACAGATGAAAATAGTCCTGTTTCCACTAGCTGTGTTCATCGCAGGAGTTAATCCCTGCATTTTGATGCCTGTCCATTTAGCTTAAATGAATGAAAGTTTGTTTGCCACCGGGAAAAAAGCAAAAATAAAAATAAAATAATGTATTCACAATTTATCAGGTTAACCATCTTATAACAATAACAGTAAACCCGTCCGTACACGTTTATCCGAAAAGGAAATAAATAAAAATAAAAAATCGTGCATAGACGGCCGGTAGCCTCCACTAACAAAATCCTAAGAAAAAAGTAATTTCTCGGGGAACATTATGCTGACACCAAAAGGTTACAAATTCAAATCAAAATTGCTTTTAAGCGATGAGATTTCGTTAAATATGGGTCTACTTATGAGGGGACCAAACTTTGGATCATTATGGTTCAGGTAAAACATTAAGTCACACCAAAAAGGCATTAACCATTTTTTATATGACCGTGATTGGTCGCATCTTGTATGATATAACACTAGTCATACGAGTTACAGTGCCTTGAAATTTTTTTTTTTTTTTCCCCCTTGTATCCCCCTTTTAATTCGTTATATACATTTATTTATTTATATTAGTATATTGGACTATATTTTAGTATAACAAATCTAATTGGCTATGCTTCTCTCTTTCCCTTTCTTATCGACTAAGAGCAGACGTGGGAAGTCTCTGTTGGATTTTGTGTTATTTTAATAAGAAACCACATATGTCGGGCATCCATTCTGCCTATAATTCCAACTCGTCCAACGCTACTCGTAGAGTTATACAGGACAGCAATTCTAGCAACTCAAAATTCATTGGGTTCTGAAATTCGGCCCTTGAAATCTTCAATAAGTAAATTGTAAAATGACTTAGATATCTTGGCTTACATCATTTCCAATCATGTTTAGATATCGGGCTTCTTTTAACTATATATGTGGGTTGTTTTATGTATTGGGTAAAGTAAGTGAGAGAGCCCAAAATCCTAAGGCTTCGGCAGGAGTAACGATACTCCATAATATTAGGTGAATTATGGATTGTTGTGTATAATACATTGATCTGTTCAATTTTTCCCGTATTTTTTCACTTTGTTTTTTGAAACTCTCCACGTAAATTCTTTGTGTCATATTCTCTCATTTTCTTATTTACATCTTTTGTTATTGTGCATTATCCAATTCGTAAGCTAAAAATCATAGCCATTTCTAGCAAATTAATATTAAAGCAAGATGAAAAGATCACAGATGTCAAGTGTTTATAATGTATAAATTGAAGAGATGGTTGTTAATAATGATATTGAGAAGTTTAGCAATTGCACTGTGAGGATCTTAGAAGAGTCAAGTCCAAATAAGGCTTTAGATGAGCAACTTGAATCCATGGAGGATGAAGAATAAGCATGACTTGATGAGAAGGCCTAATGGTGATCCAACTAACTTTGACTAATATATTGCAAGGTTTTGAAGAAGATGATTATTGTGAGATTGTAGAAGAAATGGAAGAACTATATATGACTAATTCTTTTACAAACTGGCTAGTGTTGAAATTGAGGTTGTATATTATTAGAGCTAATGGGAGGTCATGACAACTAGGATTTTATTCTCTTGTTAACCATTTGAAAAATACTTTTATTAAGGTAAAGGCTAAAGACCATGCAATGACCATGTTGTGCTCCCTATCAGCTCCACTTCATGGATTTAATAAAACCATGAATAATGGCAAGGATAGTTTTTGATAAAAAAAAGTCAAGAGCAACCTAGTAAGCAAAAACTAGTTTGGTCGCATAATGGTATCCATGAGTAGTGAGGTTATAAATATACTAGTTAGTAGAGATCATCGGTCTTGTAAAAACAACAATTTTTGAGAGAATCAATAAGCTAAGATATTATTTGTTATCTCGGTAAGTAGAATTGTTACATGAGGGGTGAAAACCTAAGGGGGAGTAGAATTAAGGCTAAATGAGACACTTTGTAAACCTATTGCCGATGTTGCAGTTCTAAGATGAAGATTGTTGAGCTAATATTGGCATCTAAAAAATTGAAGACATCAATAAATTGGGCTTTAGATATAACGAGTACTTTCCATGTGTATTGAAAGAGAGAGCCTTGAGTAGTTTCATGCAAATGGGTAATAGGTAATAGGAAGTGGTTGAGATTCTTGGTATAAGTTGAGTTCAGGTTAAATTTGCATAGTAGGCAAATTTAATTCTAGGTTAAATAGATTGTATGGAATATTGTAGTATAAATGGAAACATGCAAGTGTCCGAAGATGTTTGATAGTAATAAGAGGACTTAAGTTCAATAATACTATTCTATTACAAGGTACAATGACTCTTACGAAAAATGATGAAGTGATGTGGGTATCAAAGGTTGTAATACCTAGGAAATTCAAGTTAAACATAAAATAAAATGAAGAAATCCCATTAAATAAAAGGTAAGGCAACATTTTAATTTAATTATTTAAGAAGAGGTCATAACAGGAATTACAGAAGATTAAGGTTACATGGTTGACCTAACTTTAAAAGCTTCTCTATGCCATTGTCATAGACTTAAACTGGCAACATAGAGAAAGAGCTACTCTCCAATTGATTGAGCAACTTGACCCTAAGGTAAGATACACTATCGATTCGTTTTCTTTAAGATTTTAATAGAAAAATGAAGAATCTAATGTTTGAGATGTAAAATCGTGGAATGTCATCAAAATTGGTTGACAACAAAGATTCTATGGTGGGAGAATAAACAAAGGTAAGGAAAAGTGTTAAAATCAAGGAAATTACAATTCTTGACACATTCTACTCAAATTAATATTTAAAGTTGATTATTTGATAGTTGTAGAGTCGCAATATTCGGGGTTTGGCATGATCTCTCAAGAATCATAGTAAGTATAATTAGACTCGTGTTAAATTAATGAATATTAGTTGACAAATGAAAAGGACGAGATTACGATGGTGGATCGTGTAAACTTTAGTACTAGATTAGAGTTATTGAGTTGAATTGGAGTTGGTGAGTTAAGAATTGAAAATAGAAGAATTTTTGCGAAACAATAAGAATACAGTCAGAAATATGGCCATAGTTCTGATTGTAAACCCTATGGAGTTGTGCAACTTGATTTAATTGTGAACTTGAGAAGGAAAATGAGGTCAAGAAGACTATGGTCTAAGATTACGAGTGTGATCATCAAAGGTAAAGTCTAGAGAGGAACACAACTATGATCCTCAGTGTATACCCTAAGAACAATTTCTTTTAAACTTTTACTCTAAGTTTAGTTATATCCAATCTAATAACATAAGATTTAAATGGTTTAAAGACCTAAAAGTGAATTTATATAAACCTTAAGGCTAGTATTTCCTTATTATTACAAGTTCACTTACTTTAGATAGTGCTACCTAAATTGCATTCGGTTTTCTAAGTAAATAACACTTGTGTGTTGCTTGTGGTTTTTAGGTTAGATTTTATATTTTTATATGTACTCAAATTGGTTAATTAAATACTTGACCTAAATTATCATTACTTGTTGCTTATGCTTGGCTCAACTTAGGGGTTAAAAGTGGCAAACCCTCGAAGGCAACCTCGATGATCATTGCGATGCGTTATCTTTAGTGGTGTCTAGCTTGAAAATTATCTAGGGTAAATCTACATTAGTGTAAATAGAGCCCTAAGTAACACACTCAAATGTAGGTTGTAGATGGGGCCCCAAGTGGTATGCTTAAACATGGGTTGTAGAAGGGCCTAAAAAGGCAAATCTAAATCCTAAGATGATGAATCAGATTGCATTATGATGGGTCATAAGGACCTTTGCTTTATTTCGTGTGATTTACTTGCTTTCATTTAATGCATGTAACTATATATACGAAGCTAACATGCATGTGCTTATGTGTTACATACTAAGTTTTGGCTCACTCTTTATTAGGGATCAACTCAATGGACCCATTACCAAAAATCAAGCTAGGGGATTATAGGGACTTACTCGAAAAGCACTAGCTTGATTACTCTTCAAAGACTAGGATTACAATATTAACAAAGGTATGTTACACTTCATTCGAATTGATTACTAAGCTATAGCCATGATAAGAACAATTCTCGAAGCTAGTAACATCATATGTCTACTTGAGTTGAGCAAACAAGCCATTTAACTAACTGAAACCTTAGAACAACACCTAGTATCTGACCTTCAATCTAACATAGACTAGGCTGACTAATTCATCCAATCCTTTTCTAACCTTTACCGAGTTGACACTGTTAGTTGTTTAGCTACCTGAGATCTTACACTTGTAGGAATAATCAAACACATATGTAAATTCAGGCTACCCAACCATAATTTGACATGCATCCTTTGACATAATGTTTTAGAATGATTTGCTTTTCCATACATTTTACTGTATAGTGGCGTTTTTACTCTTTAGAATTTGTCTTAGGAATCTTTATATCAAATATGTTATTTACCTACTTTTGTCTTTTCTTGGAGATGTAACCCTAAGAAGGCCATATGGAAGCCTTACTTACTTATAACGTAGACATCACTTCTTATACAGCTAATATAGACATTTTCTTTGAGAGTACTAACTGTGTCTTCTCTTCCCTAACTCTTATCTATAAGAAGTAATGGTAAATAAACCCAATCCTCACTTGTGTGTCATATTAAGTAATGGTTAGGCCGAATAGGATTGGTTGGTGTGTCATATCTAGCTAATGGTTTCTTAGGTTTTGTTAAGTCCTTTTGTTCTTCCTTTTCCTTTTATCTGTTATGATGCATCCTCTGTATGTACAACCTTGGAGATGTATTAGCTTCGCCGATATTAGAGTGTGGCTTCAAAAGGGAGTATGTGAAGTTGTAATAGAGTTCTTGTTTGTGTTGTAGTTAGTAGCTAATGTGTTCTTTTGTAGTTACCATAGTGGTTTGTGGAGTTTATAGAGTTTTGGTAGAGTATTTGAAGTGGTTTTTGAAGTTGTGAACTAAGAAGCATTGATTTGCCAAAGGTAAGTATAGTAACTAATTTTGTTATGTTCTACTTTTTTTCTGTTTTTGAAAATAGAGCCCATTATGAATCCTATGTCATGTATATTGTACGGGGTTTCAAAGTATTGGAGTTTGTTAGTTGAGATACTAAGTAGTAAGTAGGAATTGATTGTATGTGAATAGTGGTTTTGAAATATTATGGAGTTATATTAGGTAGTAAGGTTTTGCTAATTGCGAGTTCTCAAAGTTGTTCTTATTGAAGAAATTAGTGGCAAAAAGTATTACACAATGTCAGATTCTAGTGTTCATCGAGTTATTGTTGACCAAGATAGTTGTTCTCAAGTTGGCCATAGCTAATAAGGAAGTTATATGCTAGGGTCAATCGATGATAAGCTTGATAAACTCACCAATTTTGCTGAGAGTCTAGTCATAGCTATGTAAGGCATTAGACAACAGTTGCAAGGTATACCTAATCATGGCCAGGCAAAAGATGAGCAAGAGTAGAGACTTAGGCATGCTAGTTGAGCATATCACCTATCGCCTAGCTTAACCTCATTGAGTTGAAGGAGTCATAGGTAGCCTGTTTAAAGGAGGTTGGAGATGAAAAGAATTGAGGAAGAAAACGAGGAAGTGGAAGAGGAGCTTGGTGGTGAAGAAGAAGGGTACTATAGAGTGGAAGAGTAAAGACACAAGCTCCTTAAGGACTTGACAATGTCAAGGTCTAGATTCTAACCATTATATGTAGTAAACATGCTAACAAATACATGGAGTAAGAGGAGAAGGTTGAGAAAGTGTTTGATTGTTTTGGATATACTGAGGAAATGAAAGTTCGACTTGTTACTCTTAAGTTTTCTATATATGTCGCCATGTGGTGAAAGAACTTGAATGCGGCTAGAAAAAGACATGGACAAAGAGGTTTATGAACTTAGGGAGACATAAAAAGGTTACTAAGAGGAAAACTAATAATTGAAACATACTTGCAAGACACTTTTACTAAATTGCAAGAGCTTTACCAAGGAAGTTGAACTATGGATGCCTATGTTTGGAAATTTCAAATCTAATGATTTGAGTTGATATGGATGAGCTCGAAACTCGCATTATATCAAAATTCATCTATGGACTTAAGTATGAGATCCGTAATGTTGTAGAAGTATAGAGGTTTTACACTTTAGACAAAGCTATTAAGATAGCTTAGAGCATCAAAAAGCAAAAGAGAAATGCCCTTATCCAACCTAATTTGAACTCTTCACAGATTGCTATACTATGCCAATCTAGTTACCTTAAATCGAGTAGGCTAAACCAAGTAGGCCAGAAGAACAACCGACCTGATGATAATTGAGTTGGCTTAAAGAATTGAGTAGATGATGGAGCTAACTCAAAGACATTCAAAAAAGGACAATCTTTGGGTTACAAGATGAGTGAGATAAAATGCATTAAGTGTTTGGGTTATGGACATATGACTGGTGAGTGTCCTAACCAACATGTTATGATCTTTTGAGGTGATAAAGTGGATAGCATAGACAATTGTGACCTAGAAAAGGAAGAAAAAGATACTAGGAGAGTTGAAGTGGAGGACAAGGAAGAAACTTATGTCTAATTCTAACCAAGGTGACGTAATGACGTTGGTGTTGATGTGAGTGTTAAGCTTAATTCCAAGCCTGAAGGAAGAATAAAGAGAGAACTTGTTTCATACTAAACGTACCATTAAAGGTCAACTATCCATGATTATAGTAGATGGAAAGTATTGCACCAATGTTATCACCTAAATCCTTGTATAGAGATTAGGTTTGCTAACCTCTAAGCACCTTCAACCTTATAAACTACATTGGCTACATAATAAGGGTGCTCTCACATAATTGAACAAGTAGTTGTGTCATTTTATATTAGGAATGTCCACAGAGATGAAGTGGTTTGTGATGTTATACCCATGAGAGCTTTGCATTTACTGTTAGGAAGACCTTAGTTATTTGACTGACATGTCATACACCATGGGTATAAGAAAACCTATAAGTATACAAAGGATGGTAAGAAGATAGTGTTACAGCCTATAACCCCAAGCCAATTGAATGAAACTTATAATCAACTTACTTAAGTTGGTAAGATGAAGGCATTAATGTTAAGCTAACGAGAACTTTGAGCTATTAAAGATGTTGATGAGCCTACATTCTTGTTGATTAGAAGATTATTAAAGTTGAGAGATCTAGATGATGTATTAAAAGAGGTTTAGAATATGATAAATGAGTTCTCTAACCTATTTTTGGAATAGTTACCTAAAGGACTACCACTAGTCTAAGGTATTGAACATTATATTGATTTACAACTAAGTACATCTTTGTCTAACAAACTGCTTATAGAATAAATCCTAAGTAAGTTGTTGAGTCGAAGAGGTAAGTAGATGATCTTTTCGAGCGAGGATATGTAAGGAAGAGTATGAGCCTTTATGCTATGCCAACCTTACTTATCTTAAAGAAAAATGGTTCTTGGTACATGTACATTGATAGTTGAGCTATTAACTGAATTACTATTAAGTACAAATATCTCATATCTAGGCTTGATGACATGTTGGACGAGCTTCATGGTGCCCGAATGTTTTCAAAGATTGATTAGTGAAGTAGCTACCATCAAATTTGCATGAGACTAGGAGATGATTGAAAGACTGTATTACCAATCTACTAAGTACCTTTATGAGGCTTATGAACCATGTAATGTGCCATTTGATAGAAAAGTATGTACCTGTATACTTTGGTGACATACTAATCTACAATGTCGAGCTGACGAATCATATAAAGCATCTTTGAGCTATTTTGACATACTTTGTACTAATAGGCTATTTGAAAATTTGAAGAAGTGTACATTTTACCAATAAGAAGTTGTCTTTCCTGGTATGTAGTGCTTGGAGAAGGGATCCAAGCTAATGAAGAAAAGGTCTAAGCTATCTTAGAGTAGCCTACATTAGAGAATGTCACTAAAGTACTTAGTTTCCATGGTCTTGCTTCTTTCTACAAAATATTCATCAAGAAATTTAGTACCATTGCAGTCCCTTTGACTGAATTGACAAAGAAGAGTGAAGGATTCTTATGGATTGACTAAGCAAAGAAGAGCTCCAGGGAAATTAATAAGAAGCTTACCACAACTCCTATCATAGCTTTATTAGTTTTTGATAAACCTTTTGAGTTGGAGTATAATGCTTCTATTATTTGCATTGGTATAGTCCTAATGCAAGCTAACCTCACCTTAGGCTGACCTTAGCAAAGACTTTGTTATAGGATTGCCAGTCATACCATATACTAAAGAGTCGCAATAGCCCCATAATATAAACCAACCTAAGTTAGAAGCTTACCACTTTTGCTGCTAATGTAAGTATAGCTTACACAAGGCATTTACTACTTTCCTGCTTTGAGCCATCCAATTCTAGATCTAACAAATATCAATTTGTGATGTGACATTTCAAAATAGCTTTAGAAAACTTGTGGCTTAAATGATTGAGAAAATTAAGCTTTACTAATCATTTAGAGGATAAAATCTCAATTTCAAAAAAAGTTTTAAAAGTAATATGAGTTGAGAAAATAGATCAATCAGTAAATGAGTTAATAAAAGATTATAGATTAGCAGTATCCATAATTGAAAACTAGAGGGTCAGTAACAAAGACCTTATTAATTTTCGTACAAGTTAGTAAATTTGATAAATAATTAAGAACATAGCATATTAGTTTTAAATCTCACTCCCTGATCTTGTTCTTTAGTCTTCTTAGGACTTGATGTAATAGTGGTGAATTTATTAGAAACCTACAAAATAGCTATAGAAGAGTAAGCGACAACTTGCTTATTAAGTGGAATAGAGTAGTAAGTGAAATAGAGACAATAGCACATATCTAACATCAAGCATCCAGGGTTTTCAAGCAAAGTTAATTAGATTCAATGCATATTTAAGCAAATACTATCGCATTGACTAGTCATTATGATATCAGAGAAATTACACTCGCTCTAATATGGGTTTTAAGGACTTTGATGCTATATACATTGTGAATCAAAACCAAATCGATGCTTGTGCAATGGAGAAACATGCCCCACTTAAGGATACCTTCGAATTACAGTCCCCAATCTTACCATAACTTCCTCTCCTATCACTTAGCTCAACTAAGAATTGAGAAAGGACCATTTCTGTTATCCTAATCGAAGGGTTCTTGTTTGGCTCAAGAATCCTAGTTATTTCCCTTATTGGGCAATGTTATAGGTTTAGTTAGAAGTTAGGTTGAGTTTGAATTAGTTTTCCTCTTAAGGTGATTAAGCAATTTCATACAATTCAATAAGGCAACCAATACATAAAATCTAGTACCTCATAACAGCAATACAATATCTAAGCATATGCATTGCACATATATAGGCTACAAACTTACAATTACAAATAAGACACATACTAAGGTCTCCAAGTAATGATCCAAAGTATGGTGATGTGTTGATTTCAATTACTTAAAACTTATTTGCTCACCAACTTGGTTGTTCATTTATCCCACTTTTAAGAATTCCTTATATAGTTAGTCAATTTGTTATGTTAGTAACTATATAAGACATGGAAAACCATTTACTTGCTCATTCCCTTAAAATTAAGTTGATTTGGAGCTAAATTTATTAGTTAACATTAATATAGGGGATTAAAGTAAAGCATTTTATCATGGAAATATACCTTTGATACCTTTTGAGTTATCCCCTAAGTCAAGATGCCCTTGAAATATTAATTGGAGAAGCTTTTGAGATATCCTTAGCACTACATGAACAATGAAGTTCATTATAGATTTAACCTTTACGTCAATCTCTAAGGTTGGTAAATCCCTAAGATCTTTAATAAACACCTCCTAAGCTAAGTTTTGAGTTAAGTCACTCTTGAAGTTCCTAAACTGAAAGCTGTTGAGTTATCCCCTCAGCCATATCAAGGTTAAGATTTTAATAAGATTATTCTTTACATTAACTTCTATGTTTGATAATTACCTAAGATTTCTTATGAATTACCTTCTAAAACAACTTCTGAGTGTTCACTTTCTATAATTACCCTAAATATTATTCTAAGTTACCTTCTGACCAAGTTGGTGCATCCAATGGAATTTAAATTTTTTAATCAAAACCCTCTAAGATATCATCTAAGTTCAGTTAGCTTCGTAATTTTGAGGAATCTATCCTCCTTTCCTCTGAGATCCTTAACTTTAGAGTTCCTACAAATACTCCCTTTAACTTAGCCTCTACTTCCCCTACTTTTACCTTTTATTCATCAGTTTTGCTTCTAACCTACTCTATAAGTATCAATCTAGTGCAAAACTCATTTCTAGAATCCTTTAGGTTATCATCTACACTTAACCAACTTCCTGTAGTTAATTAACTACACTAGGGTGTTTTAGATAATTACGAGTATATATTATTATATAAAAATTACATACAATGTATATATAATTACTCTACATCTTATTTTATGTCACATAGTATTTTATTTGCATATATAATGTATCTTTAAATATTTATTAGCTATTGAAACCTATTTTACTTGATTTTGATAAATAATATATAATATAATTAAATTTCACTAACTTAGTTATATTGCTATTATTTTATTATATTTTTAGTATTCGAGTCCATGGGGCATCTTCAACCAATGTTTCGAGTCCACTCACAAATTTTTAGGTTAGTTGCGTTAATTTCATTAATGCCTTAAATTACTTGCTCGAACAACTATGTAAAATTATGGGGCTCACATTACCCTAGACATCTAAAGGAAAGATTCAATCCTTGTAGCTGTGGATGGATTTAATAAAATGGCACACTTCATCTCATACCACCGAACTAACAATACTTTATATCTAACCGATTATTATTATTATTATTTTTTTTGCAGAAGGTCATATGTGTACATGGAGTTCCATAATCCATTTTTTCAAATTGAGAAACCGAGTTCTTAGGCTACTTTTAGAAGACCTTGTGGAAGAGACTTGGTACTAGGCTTGTTTTCAATTCGAGTAGTCACCCATAGATAGATTGGTAAGGATTAAGGATCAATCATATGCTCGTCGAGCTGTCTAAGGTGAGTTAAGTGCCAATGAGCAATGCTTACCCTAATTTAGCTTGTTGAGCTACTTTGCTTTTTACATCATCCAAGAAGCTATCAAGGTAACCTATTGACACGTCGTACTGAGCTAACCTTTCCGTCATGCAACATTCCCAGCATCAAATTAGAATATTATCAACTTGATCGCTGCCGAAGCTAAGTTGACAGCTACCATAAGCTAACCACCAACGCCAACTTGAATGTGAATTGCCCTTAAGCCAGCCCTTGTCTAGTCCCAACAATCAAAGCTACTAAATTACCTATGCTGACTATACCTGATTAAGACCTACCCCTACTCAACTCGTAGTGTTATTAGGACTATAGAATAAGCAAAATTATGTACGCGCTATCATTTTCTAACATCTGTACTATCCTTACTGCTAATGGATATTCTTTTTACATGATTACATTGATACCCCTGTAAATCATTCTTTTTTCCTTTACTAATAGGAATCTTTTTGTAATTTACTCTCACCTAGGATTTACCCTAATTGAGTCATATAAATACTTATACATTGTAATAGCTACTTACTCTCGAGCTCCTACTTACTCTTAAGCTACTCTTATCTAGCTCTTTGAGCGTAGACTAGTAGTAAGTAACCTCCGGCCACACTTATGCATTATATTAAGTACGTCCTAAGCTCATGTGAGGCACTGGTGCATCATATCCAACATTAGTGCATTGGAACCCCTACTCATCCTTCAATTATCATTTACTTTTTAATCCATCTTACAGCTCGGACCCATCCCTTAGTTACAAGTGATATTGAGTTTGCGTATTCATTCACAAATCCGTATCATAGATGGCCAAATTGAGATGCTAAATAGGAAAATAAGTACTCTATTTCGAGCTGTAGTAGGAAAGAACTTGAAAGATCGGGACTTATGATTACTTATTGTAGAGTTCACCTGCAACTACACTATCTTCAGTACTACTAACAAGAACCCCTTCTGAGGTCATCTTTAGCCTCAACCCAACCATCCATCTTAACCTGATTGGTACCCTTACAACCCCTAAGGAGAGCCAGACTAGAATTAATTGAGTCTAAGGGCTACAAGAACTACATCAACATATAGTTAAGAAAATCTCCAAATTCAATGAACGATAATAAAAGATTGGAAGCGAGCTATGTTTTTTAGCCCATGTGACCTTGTATGGAACCACCTTAATTGAGAGAGGTTTCCACACCTTAGGAAGAATAAGCTATTACCTTAAGTTAACACTCCCTTTAAGGTACTGAAGAAGATTAATTGCAATGACTAAATTGAACTACCTAAAGATTATGGTATCTATTCTACCTTCAATGTATTAGACTTGATTCCTCTCCATGTGGACAAAGTTGAAGCAAGAATAAAGGAGAGCCAACTAGAGAAGACCCTATAGATTTGATCTGAGTGCTCAACTATGGTCATGATAGGAATAGTTCTCAAAGCTAGCAACACTATAAGTCTTCCCGAGTCAAATAAACAAGCTATCCCACTAACCAAGACCTTAAAGTAGCACTTAGTATCCAAGCTTCGATCTGACCTAGATCAAGTCAACCAATTTATCCATTTCTTTTCTAACCTCTATCGAATTGACATCGTTAGTTGTTGAGCTACTTGAGATCTAACACTCGCAAGAACAATCAAACACATACATAAATTCAAGCTTACCAACCACTATTTGATATACATCTTTTGACATAATGTTCTAAAATGATTCCCCCTTCCGTATATTGTATTATATAGTGACGTTTTTGTACTTTTTAGAATTTGTCTTTAGAATCTTTATATCTAATATGTAATTTGCCCACTTTTATCTTTTCTTAGAAATGTAACCTTAAGGAGGCCATATATAAGCTTCCCTTACTTGTAGCATAGACATCACTTCTTACACAAATAATATAGACATTTTTCTTTGAGAGCACTAATTGTGCCTTCTCTTCCTTAACCTTTTTCTATTCCCTTTAATAAAGAGTAATGGCAAGTGATCAATAAGTACATATTTTATTTATATTTTAATGAGCGAATTAGAGAGAATTATTATATAAATAATTTAGAATTGGTACTTAAGTATTCTCATTTAAATATTTCTAATATTAAAGGATTTAAAGTGGAAATATAGATGATTTAGAGTCAAAATATGAACAATTTAGAGGAGTTTTATGCAAATGACGAAACCAAAATGAGTTATGGCATCACTATATTTGAACACTGTCGGCCTATCAACTGGCTTACGCTTACACTGAACACTGTAAGCCAACCCTAATTTTCTCTATAAATAGTCATGAGTCTCTGATTTTAGAGGAACTTTTCATCTCTTAAAATGTTAGATAGTCTTAAGAATAGTTAGTAGATGGTTCTTGAAGAAGTTTTCTATAAAATGGCTTACATCCTTGAGAAGAATTTTGCTTTCATTGTAGAGATCGAGTTTTGGAGTTGCGATTGACGTTTACCTTTTCTAATTACAGAATTGGTGACATCTATTTTAATTATATTTATGCAATTTTGTGATTTATTCATGCTTTCAATTATGAACGTCTTTGCAATTTCAATTAGTAATTGTGCTTTCGTTTCGAATTCTATGGTTGGTTAATTTTATTTGTGGGAATTGATGAAACCTTGGTAGCAAAGATGAGAATTGTATTCATGTTATAAGATTGATAGATATATAGATGATTCATGATTGTAATTTCTATGATTTCGATTATAGTTGTCTAATTGATTATAATTGTTAAAAACCCTAGTAATACAGGAGTTGATATAAGGTTTGTTAAAAATTCTTAATTAATTTGATTGATTAATGTGGAAGTAGTGCTAATGGTATTAATTAAAAATTATCTAGAGATTAATGCGATGTTGGTGATTGATTATTCACTAAGACATTAAGGATAATTAATTTATGACATTAAACAATCATAGTATCGGGAGATATATGACTGTAATTTAGAGTTTACTGTTAATTGGAGATGTAAGAGCTGACTAATTAATTAGAGGTTTAAGTCCTTAAGTTTTAAGGCATAATAATTTCACTTGAATGATCATATGGCTATTAATCTATATAACATGATAACAATTTGATATACATAATTTAGGGTGGGTTTTGTTTTCCCATAATTCTCATTTGATTACTTAGTTTTAAATATTTTATAGTTATTTTTTTTCGATAGTTTTAGCATAATTATTAGATTAGTTAATTTATTTTTGATTGCTTGAATATTAATAAGAACTAGCATAAGATTAGTAATTTCTTAGCCTTCGAGGGATTGATAACCTTACTTGCTCTATATTACTTGATTTCAACTTAGCATACTTGCAGGAGTATTTGCGATTTATTTTTTTATATTTATAGTTTAAGCGAACCCTAATCCTTACTTATATGTCATATCAAGCGAAGATTAGCTTGAGTAGGAATGGTTGGTGTATCATATCCAATTGATAGTTGCTCGAGTTTTGCTAAGCCTTTTTGTTCTTCCTTTTTCTTTTTATCCATTATGGTATGGCCTCCGTGTGTACGATTGCGGAGATGCATCACTCCTTATATTTTTTCAAATGAAGGAAGTGTTAAAGCATAGAATGATTGTTAAAGTTGTGATGATTCTTGTTATTGTCTTTGTGATGGGTAGAGAGAGAACTACCTTTGTTACTTGAAGAATGGCTTAGGAAAATTTGAAAAGTTAGAACTTTAGTCTTGTTTAAGAATATTTTATTCATAAGAAATTATGATTTTATCTAAAGAACTTAAATTTATGAGAATATTTGAAAACTATTCTAGGAGTGTTTTGGATGTCGTAGTTGATTATACGCCTAATGTGTCATTAGAAGCTAAGGACATATGGTAATTTGTGGCATCCTAAGTTTTGGGGCATTATAGATTTAATGGTATCAAAGTTGGGCCTCATTTTTATAGGAAAATTAGGAAAATGATCTGTAAGTTGGTAAGATGATGATAATGGATAAAAAGTAGGTTATGTTTAACCTTATGAACAAACTTATTATCTACGTTTGTGGTTCCATGAAATTATATTATTAGACACTATTATTTATTTGGGAGACCTTTATTTAATCATTTAGGAGTTAATTTATTTTGGAGTTTTATTTAATATTTCAGAGAAAATAGTTGTCCATTGAATTATCTTAGTTATTATGCCTTCCATTTTTATAACATATGATCACTTATATACATTAAATAACTTATGAGATTACAAAATTAGATTAGAGATGCCCAACTATAGATATGCTTTAATTGGATAAATAATTATGGAGTGATAAATCTCAAAATACTAAATACCAAATAAGAATGATTAAAAGATTCAATAATTGATAAAATCTTAATAGTGCATTAGATTTAGTGGATTAAGGATGGTCAATCAACATAGCATGTGACAAAAAACTATTAAAGGTAAGGTAATAAATAGGAATTAATATACGTGCATAATTAAAAAATACTATATAATAACCATAATTTCCAACCTTCATGATGTCTTACTTGTTAATAAAATAATAAATTAAAAAATTAAAAACACCAATTAAGAAGAAAAAAAATAAGTAATGGTTCCCTCAATTTAAAAATAAAAATATAATAAGATAAGAAATTAAAATAATATAGCAAAAGATAGAAACAAATAAACTTTCACCATATATATAATAATGGTTGACCATAACACCTAACATGTCTATTAAATGCATTAAAATTATTAAAATGGAAACATAATAACAAATTATTCTTTCTCTAAACTCCAACATAAGTGAAAGTTGGTTGAAAATAATTTCTTCATATAAGGAAACGCTATGATAATACAACAATAACCACACATAAACATTTTAGCACCAATGAAATACTAATCATAAAATATCTTAAGGAGTAAAATTATCATCTTAGTACACTTTGTAGTTAGAGAAATTTAATAATAAAAATAATGAATGTCCATCAACATTCATATTAACAACAATAATCATGGGGTCAGTAATTATGGTTTTCTAATACAAAACGATCTTAGTAAGTTCTTCATAGTGAGTGATAATGAAAATTAAAAATCATTCAAATAGTTATGGATTCTTAAATGATAATTGATGTTACATTATTTAAAAAAAAAAGGAAGGATAAGTTAAAGAATCAAATCAAAAGACAAAGAAAAGAGTGTACAGATAATAAGAAGAAATAAATAAGTAGGTATCACTAATATACATAAATATATACTATAAAAACCTTTAGTTACATTATATATAAAAGGAAGAATATAACAAAAAGGAAATACAGCATAAATAAATTAAGATTCATAAATTAAAATAGATAGTGAACTTGTAGGTTTCCTCTCGTAAAAATTCTAAGTCTTGACATGTCATGTTGAGTTGTATTAAGTTATGTCTTATTATATTGTATCGCGTTGAGTCTCTAGCTATATTATGTCAAGTCTTGGATTTGTTATTCTTATTTATAAAACATACATGTAGAATGGTATATAAACAACTCTTGTAAAATTTAATAAAACACATATAATATATTATGTAATAAAAGATAATAATGTCAACAACAATAATAACAATGATCTTAATATAAAAACCAATCAAACAAGGACAAAAATATTGGTAAGAATAACGGTAAGGAATTCTTAACAATAACATAATAAGGAACATATGTACATACAAACATACCAATAACTTCATGAATAAGTAAAAAAGAATTAATATAAGAAATTTAGAATAATATCCTATTATTATCATTAAAAAAAAGTTAATAATAAAAAACTACTACTAATAAAACAAATAAAACCACTAATAAATAATGACAATAACAATGCTAATATAAGTGAAGGAAATAATGATAAAAACGAAATGTAAAATTAGTCATGATATTGATAATAAGTTAAAAGAATAATAAAATAATAAGTACATAAATCCTCACAATGTATCGTAAAGGTAATAATAGTCCTACTTATAATAAATCTAAAATTTGTATTTAAAAGGAACATAACATCCTTATGTACATGCTCAAAATCAGTAACTAACAAGATGAAATGTATACATACCTTAAATTAACAATTATGGTAAGTAAATATATAGTGATATTAAACCTTTAAATAATAAAAATTAAAGATGATAAATCATGATATTAAAAAACGTAAACGATAACAAAATGATGTGACCAATTATGATTGTAGAACAATAATAATAGCTATAATAATTCATTTTCCTTAATGATATCTAAAGTAATTTGTGCAATGGGAAACAAAGAGTTGCCTTAAAGAAAAGATATAAAATGGAATATTTTATTAACATAGAAGATGAGGAGCAATCTCGAGACCACTAAAGTAGATAAATTTGGTATTTATGAGTAGCTAAATAAAAGAAGTTTAATCCTTAAGTATATAACCTAGAGAAAAACTTCATAATTAGAAAATTTTAGAGGCTTGTTAAATCAAGAAAGTAAAAAGAATAAAGGAAAGACTTATGGATTGAAGTTGGATGGAGGCAACATTTTTAAGAGACAAAGCATGCTACTTTTTGAATTAAATAGACCGACGGATTAAAATAATATAAATATGAAATATGAAAGAAATATATAAAATGTTACGATCCGAGGGGCTAGTTGTGGCAATTGCTGTATGCCGTACAAAGGATTGGAGATTGAATTCCCTTACAATCGACTACCCTTTTATATGATACATAAGGCTATAGTTACTACTAACTACCAAGAGTGCGTAAGCTTAAGCAATATCATCTCATGACAAATAATAAAATTATAAAAACATCACACATTGTCGATTTGTATAAAAGTTTATAAGTACGAAGATTGAAACATGTCTTTAGTTCAACTAGTATAACATTTACATATTCAAATCTATAAACTATCAGAAGTACTCTCCGATATCATCCAACTCCCATACTGACCTTATGTAAAAACTAACCTCGGGCATGAGCCGGCCCGACTTCACATAAAGCTTGGCCTGCGAGAAAAGACTATAAGGGTATAAGCTAACTAGCTTAGTGAGATAATTTTCCTCAACCACATAGCCATTAAGGCATACAATAGTTAGGTTCAATCAAATGAATGCATGGCAAACAGTATGCCAAACAAATACATGCAAGCGACCAGGTACTGCATGTAACTTAGATTTAACACCCTCTGAAGTCAGGGTTGAAAATTCATCAACACAGTCAATTCTGGGTATCATATTAGAACTTATTTCATAACGAAACTCTGCGTTTCGTATTTAAAATGTAATGGTACATCCATTACTAGCTTTATCAAAATGAGTTCTACATATAATTGTGAGTAGGTTCTCGCAACCCTCACTCATCCCTAAATGAAGGCCTCTAGACTCGACCCATAACCAAGTGGTTGGCGCCTCCAATGCCTAGTCATCTCATAGGTCGGGATAAGGTCATATCGCACGTGTGTACCATACGAAATCAATAACACTAAACAATAACCTATGTATGGCCTCTCGTTACCTCCGTCTAATGTGACTGCCCGGAATTAATTATACAGTGTATGATTTATGCATGATCTAAGTTAACTTTTCTAGTTGAATAAAATTTAGTCTTATTTATTCAATGATCATTCTAAGCTACAAATAATCAATCCAGTAAATCTACTATGCAACGGACATTATATTATCGCAATTTAAGATAAATTCACCATCAACAACAATTATCATGCACAAGCAAAACTCAACCCCATACACATTCATTTATAATTCATAATTTATGTTCACTAACTACAAGTACATATAAGTATGGAATCATTAGGAAACACTCACTCGGCTATGGCTACCTCAGGGTTCGTAGTAGTCTGGTGGCAGCTCAGGTTGATATCAAAATCACCTAAGAATAATGAAAATTTTGTAAGGTAGAGAATTTAAAGCTAACTAGTGCTAGAATTTGTAAGGTCTACTTCACTTAGTTATGTGAAATTGTTGATTCGAACATTTTATCGAATTACGTGTAACTTTTTCGTTTTAGCTCGGATTATTATGAACTTATAGTCTATTTTGATTGTTTTCGAGCGTATTTTCTCATAACGAGGACCATTTTGGATGTTGTAACTCATAATTTAAATTGTAATATAAAAATATCACAAAAATTATTATTTAAGTCTAAAAATTATACAATATTAATTTTCACTTTTTCTTAACATATTTATGATTTAATAATTTTTTAAATCATATATTTGATATTTTTATTATTTTTGAGTATATTTTCCTATTTTTGAGATTTTTACTTTATTACAATTATTATTATTATTATTTCCCTTATTATTTTTATTACTTTTCAATTTCCCATTATTTATATATTTAATGTTTAATATATATATATATATATTTATAATATATTTTATAATTTTATTTTTACGAAAATCCTTAATCACGATATTATATATATATATATACATATACACCTTACATATTTACAAATTTAGTAAATATATTATATATGCTAATACATATTCGATATACTACTCTTATATATATATATATATATATATACTCTACATTATACGTATTATATATGTATATGTATTTATACATAATGATATACCCATATAATTTCCGAAGACCTATATATATATAATTTACAAGTACCCATTCTTATATTATATATATTCGGTATATATATTCATATAATATTTATTACAAAATATGCATACTATATATTATGCATATATTATGCCTTATACTCCAAAGCATATACTCTATATTATATATATATATATGTGTGTGTCTTATATACATACTTATAAAAATACCTAACTACATATATACTATATGACTATACATATATATATAAATAATTATACATGTATACACATATATATGTATAGTTACGGTATATACATATATATTTATACTATAGTTATGTAATGAAAATACTTATTACTAATTATATGTATTCTAAAAAAAAACAAATACATAATACATACTCTTCCATATACCTATGTACATACATGTATACAAACCTAACCTTATACATACATATATAATTAAATTTAAGTATTCATGTACATAGACATATAATAGCAATGTTATATAGAAAAATACCATACAAATGCCATACTTATACATGTGTATACTATATAATATACATTTATAGTACTAAAATAAATTATTTACCTATTTATTTAATTTCTCTTCTTCTTTTCCTTCTTCTTTTCTTCTTCCTTTCTTTCTTCTTTTCCTTCTTTCTTTTTCTTTCTCTCCCTCACAGTTTGCTTCCCAGCTTTTTGTGTTTGTGTAGATTTTTTTTTTCTTTTTCCAGATTTACATTTTCTTCCCTTGCTTACGTAATTGGTAGCGTAAAATTTAAGCTAAAAGTTTATCTCATCTTTTGCATTAATGAGGATAAAACAAAAACAATCATTGGTAATCTTTGCTTTTTATTTTAAGATCAACACATGGCACTTTTATTCCTCGCGTGGCTGTTGATTTTTTTATAAGCTTTCCAGAATGTGAAATTGGGTTAAAGGAAGAAAAGAGAGAAAAAAGATAAATTGAAAATGAAAGAGAGGGAAAATAAAAATTAATAATAAATATATGTAATTTTTCGAAACATATAAATTATAACAAATCTCATCGTAAATTAATTTTTAAATTTTGGTGAAATTTTATCAATTTAATTGGTATTCGATACAATTAAAATTTTTACTAGTTATTATCGCGATTTTGTTATAATTTCACACTAATAGGTGATTTAGTCGAGAATTTGTAATCGACTATAATTTTATCACTATTAAGTAATATTTAACTATTTTATAGGTTTACATTTATAATTTTAAGGTTTCGAACAAATTTGAGTTCAATTTTGATTAATGGTACTTAAAGCAGTTTTAAGGTTTTAGTATATGATTTAGGGTTTCGATCAATTCTTAAAGTTTTGTTATCGATGTTATATTTGATTTATGAAATTTCATGATCTTTTATTATTACTAGCCTTATCAACTTGTTGTATAGTTTAGGATATTCGGACTTGAGTTAAGATTCAATTACTAATTTTTTTAGGGTTTACATAAAAAGTGTAGTGATTGTGCTTCATGTGCTAATTCTAAATCAATCATCAAGGGTTGATAAGATTATAGCAAAGTAGTTAATAAATGGAATGTGGTGGTTTATTAAAAGCAAGAAATGAAATTTGAGATTATGAAAAATAATAAAGCTAGTGCTTATTAAATAAATAGAAAGAGTTGATTCATTAGGCATTATTCTAGTGAAAGAATTTGCAGATCTAGATTTTAAATAAAAGATTTATAAAATAAATAGAGTAAGGAAAATAGAGGAAAAGATTTGTGGATAGAAGTTAAATGAACACAAACTGTAAACACTATTTATGGAGATATTAGTTGTAGCTCAATGTTCTTTGGGAAGTAATCCATAAACTTGAATTCTTCAAGCCTAAGTGGAATAACAATCAATATGAATGAATTATGAGTATGAATGGAGAACAATTGCAGGAAAGATGATTAAAATGTTCTGGTTAAAATATAATTACAGTAGCACAATAGAAGATGAGGTAAAAAGAATAACTTAAAGTAATTAGAGTTTTAGGAATATTAATAGGAGACTATATACATAACTAAGAATTATCTAATTAGGAGACTGATAGCAAACTTAGGAAAGATTTGATAATGGGACAAGTACTCAAAGTTAAAAGGGATAAATTTCAAGGGAGGTAGTGGTCTAGTGTGTTAAGGTCTTAAAAAAAGAGTAACATATAGTGAAGGAAAATTTTATGGAAGTATCGGGCAAGAAAGTACATAATAGATCTAATAAGACCTAAGTAATTTTTTGAAATGTGCTAATCTTAAGTAAGTGTTTGAAAGGAAGAGTTGATATTGGGGTTAAGAGAGGCGCAATTGCAAATGCATAACTTAAGGAATGCAAGTACAGTGTAGATTGGAAACGTAGATGAAAAGAAGTAGGTGCAATTGAAGAGGTAAAAGTTACAATATTTAGAACATTAAGTATTGATCTTGAAGATAAGTGGGAAATTAATGAAGTAATAAAGGGAAAATAGGATGGTTGATAGAGTAAGCAAAAAGTAAATGCTATGGGAAACTTTAAGATGGTTACCATTAAAAAATTGGATGGAAAATTTGGAAGAAATATAAAAGGATTATAAAGTAGATCAAATTTGCAAATGAAAGTTACAAGGAATCATAACCATGAATACTAGAGGAATATAACTATTGTAAAGTGGTGAGACTAGACAAGTAACATATTCAAAATAGAGTCGTTAGAATAAAAAGAATTAGGATAAAGTGAAACAATGAAAGATGTAGTGATGGAAAAATCCTAAGTAACTAAAGAATCATGAATGATAATGGGAGATTTGAAAATAATAGATGACGGGTCAATGAAAGATTTGCAATGGAACAGACAATTAGAAACGAAAAGGTAATAGTTAAGTAAGTTAAGATACAGGAAAACACTTTTCCATGAAGTTGAAGAAAACAATAGAAACAAGCATACAAAGTCACCCTAAAGTTTAGGTAACTTTGGAAGATAAAAAATTTTTATAGTAGGAAAGATGTAACACCCAGGAAATTCAAGTTAGACATAAAATAAAAAAAAAAAAAGAAAACCTATTAAATAAAAGGCAAGGCAGCATTTTAATTTAATAATTCAAGTAGAGTTCATAACAGGAATTACTAAAGATTAAGGTTACATAGTTAACCTAGCTTTAAAAGCTTTGCTTTACCATTGTCATAGACTCAAACTAATAACATAGAAAGAGCTATTGTCCAATCAATTGAGCAGCCTAACATGAAACCCTAAGGCAAGATACATTATCAATCTGTTTTCTTTAAGATTTCAATGGATGAATGAAGAATCTAATGTTGTTTGGGATGTAGAATCATGGAACATTATCAAAATTGGTTGAAGAACAAAGATTCCATTGTGGGAGAAGAAAAGAAGGTATAGAAAAGTATAAAAATCAAGGAAATTATGATTCTTAGTATAACCCTAGTGAGGCCATATTTACCCTTTTAATAATGTTTTAGAAATCCTTCTGTATATTACACATTTTGTCTTTTCCTTATTTAGTATAACCCTCGTAAGGCCATATAAATACTTCACTACCTTTGTATACAAACAACAACTCATTACATTAGATTATCATAAGTTTCATTCCATAAGCAACCTTGATGTTCTCATTTTCCCCTCTAACTCATATTTATTCACTTTAACAAGAAGTAGTGGTGAGTGACCCCATAGTCTAGATTAATGAGTCATATCCGGTAAATTGTAGGCCAAGTAGGATCGGTCGATACGTCATATTTAATTGGTAGCTACTCGAATTTTGCTAATTTCTCTCTTTTTTTCTTTTTGTTCCAATTTGTTATGATGCTTCTCCGTATGTACGAACCTAAAGATGCATTAGCTTCGCTGGTGTTAGAGCATGGTTTTAAGAGGGAGTAAGTGAAGGTACAATGAAGTTTTAGTTTATGTTTACTATTAGCGGCTATCGTATTCCTTGTATAGCTACTGTAGTGTGTTTATGTGAAGTAAGTTTTCAAATTGTGAGTTGTGAAGTGAAGGTTCATGGATTGGTAAGTTTCATTCTTGTTGTTACTCGATTTTACTCTATTTTTCACTACAAAAAAGAGCAAGTCCCTTTCTGTTGTATTAGAGTGAGTGTCGGGTGATTAAAGTTGTTAATGCATGTTAATACTGTTTTTAGTAGTAAGAAGAAGTGTTTGTTGTTAATTTGTTTGAGAAATATTACATTATGTCAAATTCAAGTATTCAAGGTATCATTGGTGACTAGAGTAGTAGTGCTCATGCTAGCCAAGGTCAAAATTATATTAACACTCCTAAGTCCATCGATGATAAGCTTAACAGGCTTACCAATCTTGTTAAGAGTCTAGTTACTACGATGCAAGTCAATAGAAAGCAACCATAGGGTGTACCATATAATAAACCCCTTAAGAGATTATTTAGGTAAGGTAGCTAAGCTAATAGCCCAATTCGACCCCATCGACTTGCTATACAAAGGCTAGAGTTAGAGGAGATTGAGGAGAATGTTGATGAGGAAGATGTAGGGCTTAACTAAGCTCCTCAAGGACTAGACAATGTCGAGGTCTAAATCCTACCCTTCAATGGAAGTAGAGTGCAGATGAATATTTAGAGTAGAAAGAGAATGTAGAGAAAGTGTTTAACTGTTATGGATATCTAGATATAATTAAGGTTCGACTTATTGCACTTAAGTTTTCTAAGTATACTACTATGTGGTGGAAAAATTTGAATGCGACTAAAGCAAGAGATGGAAGACGAAGTGTATAGACTTAGGAAGAGATGAAGAGATTGTTGAGGGAAATATTTGTGCCCAAGACCTATTTGTAAGATATGTTTGCAAAGTTACAGGAACTTCACCAAGAAAGCCAATCTATTAATGACTATATGAGAGAATTTTAGATGCTAATGATATGAGTAGATATGGATGAACTCGAGTCATGTACAGTATTAAGGTTCATTTTCAAACATAAATATGAGATTCACAGCATTGTAGAAGTATAGAGGTTCTATACTTTGGAAGTGGCTATTAAGATAGTGTAGAAGGTTGAAAAGTAGAGGAGAAATGTTTGAAGCTGACTTGGGCTAAGTTTTTCTCGAGCTCATGTTCCGTATCGACCTACCATGCTAAGCTAAGGAGACTCCCTCAAGCAAAGGAAAAATACGACTGACCTAATGATTGACGTATAGGCCAGAAGAGTCGAGCTAAAGATAGGCTAACCTTAAGGACATATGAGAAGGGATAGACCTTTGGACATAAGACAAATAAGGTGAAGTTCCTTAAATGCTTAGGTTTTGGGCATATGGTAGCTGAGTGTCTAAACTGACGTGCTATGGTGCTCCGAAGAAATGTAATGGATAGTATTGACCAGAGCAAGATAAAGGAAGAGAAGAATGCTAGCAATGTTGAAGTCGAGGAGGAAGAGGAGACTTATGTCTACACCAACTAGGGAGAAATAATGACCTTAGCATTGAGACAAGTGCTGAGCTCCTTATTGAGAATCAAGGAAGACTAGAGAGAGATAATTTATTCCATACAAAGTGTACCATCAAGGGATAGTTGTGCACCATCATTATAGATAGAGGGAATTGTACCAATGTCATTGCATAGTCCATTATGAAAAGGATAGGATTGCCAACCTCTAAGTACTCCTGACCTTATAAGCTACATTGGCATCATGATAAAGGTGCTTTACATGTCACTGAATAAGTAACTGTACCTTTTAGTATTGGGAATGTGTATAAGGACAAAGTGGTATGCGTTGTTATCCCCATGGGAACTTCACATCTATTACTTGGGAGACTATAGCTATTTAACCGACGTATTACATACGATGGATATAAGAACACTCATGCCTTTGTAAAGGATGGAAAGAAAATTGTGCTACAACCTATGACCCCTACCTAAGTAAATGAGACCCATAACTAGTTAACTCAAGATAGCAAGAAGAAAGCCTCAGTGTTGAGTTAGAGAGAGTATCGAGCTGTTGAGAGGGCTGATGAGCCTATGTTTCTATTGATTAAAATACTGCTAGAGATGAGAAATCTAGAAGATGTTCCTAATTGGATTTGAAAATTAATTGACAAATTTTTTGACTTGTTCTTTGAAGAGTTGCCCAAGGGACTACCCCTAGTCTAAGGTATAAAACATTATATTAACCTATAGCTAGGCGTAGCCTTACCAAATCGAGATGCCTATAGAATGAATCCAGAGTAGGCCCCTAAGCTGAAAAGGCAAGTGGATGATTTGATTACCAAAGATATGTGATGGAGAGCATGATTCATTGTGTTTTACCAGCTCTACTTATTCCAAAGAAGGATGGTTCATAATGTACATGCATCGACAGTTAAGCTATTAACCATATCACTATTAAGTATAAATATTTAATACTAAGGCCCGATGACATGTTAGATGAGTTACATAGTACTCAAATATTCATGAAGATTGATTTACAAAGTGGCTACTACCAAATTTTCATGAGACCTAGTGATGAGTGGAAGACTACTTTCAAGACAAGGCATGGTCTCTCTGAATAGTTGGTTATGCCATTCAAACTTACAAATGTACTAAGCACATTTATGTCGCTTTTGAACTATGTAATGCATTTTCTAATTAGAAGATGTGTAGTTATATACTTTGATGACATACTAGTGCATAGTGTCGACCTAAATAATCATGTTCAATATCTCTAAGCTATTTTTGACATTTTATTAACTAAGACGATATATGGGAACCTGAAGAAGTATATGTTCTATCACCTGGTTGAAATTCTCTCTTCCTCCATCCTTTACTTCGCTTCTTAAGCTTAGTATTCGCTTGACTCAATTGTTCTATAGCCTTTTGGTGCATGGATCAGATGGCCTCAACTCTTTCAACAGTTGGTTGTTCATCATTAGGCATTGGTTGGGGTACCTAGTCCACTGAGAGCTTAGGGTTAAACCCATATGTAACCTCAAATGGAGACATGTTTGTTATAATGTAGGAAGTCCTATTGTAGGTAAACTTAATGATTAGCAAGCATAGATCCCAATTGGCCATGTTACGTCTGACAGCAACCCGTAGCAAAGTTCCTATGGTTTTGTTAACAACTTTGGTCTATCCATCTATCTATGGATGGTAGGACATGCTATACAATAGCTTGATTCCCATTCACCTCTACGGTATCCTCTGGAGGTGGCTTATGAACTTTGGATCATGGTCCGAAATAATGGTTTAGGGAATTTCGTAAGCTTTGATTACTTCTTGCAAGAAAAGAAAGGAGATAGCCAAAGCATTGTTAGTTTTGAAATAGGGCACGAAATGTGCCATCTTGCTAAATCGGTTTACAATCACCATGATGGAGTTCTTTCCTCGAGACATTCTCAACAATCCTAACATGAAGTCCATGCTCAGATCGGACCATGGTTTGGTTGAGATTGGTAAGGGTTAGTAGTGTCCTTACTCAGCTTAGCTTGGTTCTTTGCTTTTCGATAGGTTACAAACTTTTCTAGCATGGATTAGACATCTCTCTTCATCCTTAGCAAGAAGAATCTAGAGGATAGTACCTCATGGGTTCGGCATTGGCCAAAGTGTCTTGTCAATCCCCCTCTATACGCTTCATGCACTAGCAATTCTCTAGTGGAACAAGTTAGGATACATAGCTTTCTCTTCCTGAATAAGTATATGTCCTCTTTATGATAGTCATCCAGTGTATGTCCTTCCTCACATCGAGCATAAATTAGACCAAAAAGTCGATCCTAGGCATACAGATTCTTTATGGTTGAAAAAATAAGTTGCCTTGCTTGCAACTCAGTTAAGAAGGTATGTCATCTTGATAGAGCATTGACTACTACATTGTTTCTTTCATTCCTGTACTTTACAACATAAGAAAAACCCTCTATGAACTCAATCCATTTGGCTTATCTTTGAGATAGTTTGGGTTGGCTCTTCAAACACCTCAAGGACTCATGATCGATATAGATCAAAAACTCCTTAGGTAGTAGATAGTGTTGCCATACTATTAAGGCTCAAATTAAAGAGTAGAACTTGTCATAAACATAATAGTTGAGTGTAGCTCTTCAAAGCTTCTCACTAAAGTAGGCAATAAGTTAGCTTTCTTGCATCAGCATAATACCTATGCTTAGACTGAATGCATCATACTCTACTTCAAACACCTTGTTAAAGCTCAACATAGCTACGACGGGGGCTGTAGTTAGCATCTTTTCACTTCCTCAAAACTCCTCCTCTTTTCTCTCTCTCTTCTCATCTGAATTCAATATTCTTCTTTGACAATTCGATAAGTGGGCCTACAATCGTACTAAAATCCTTTATGAATCAGTGATAGAACAATGCTATGCCATGGAAACTTCTCATTTCTACATAACAGATCGGCTTAAGTCACCTATAATCACTCTTATTTTCTCATCATTAACTCAGATGCTACCTCCACTCACAACAAACCCCAAGAATATCACCTTGGATCAGAAAAAGTTGCACTTCTTTAGATTGGCGTAGAGTTGTTCAGCTTGGAGTTTTGTAAGTACTCTTTAGAGATGCTCTTGGTGAGTCTCCAAGTCAAGGCTATATAACAAAAGGTCATCAAAATAAACTATGACAAACCTTCCTAATAATTCTCGGAGCACATGATTCATCAAGCACATTAATGTGCTTAGCACATTGGATAGTCCAAATGGCATTACAAGCCATTCATATAAACCATGTCATGTCTTGAATGCGGTATTTCACTCATCACCCTCACACATTCGAATCTGATGATATCCAGGTATCCTAGGCATGGGATACCTGTACTTGATGGTGATTTGATTGATCACTTGGATATTCACATACATCCTCTAAGAACCATCCTTCTTCGACATTAATAAGGTCGGAATGGCACAGGAACTAAGGGACTCATGCACATACCCCTTCTCCATTAGCTCATCTACTTGCTTCTATAGCTTAACGACCTGTTTGAGATTTAGCTTATAGGTAAGCTTATTTAGAAGCGCAACTCCTGGCTGCAAGTCTATTGCATGATTGATGCTTCAGATTAGAGGCAGACCTTTTGGTATTTTCTAGAAACAGGTCAACAAATCCCTCTAGTAAGGTTTTACCTTGGCAGGTAACTCTTCCTCAAGCCTCATCTCTAGAATCCTTCAGAAAAGCAAGTAGGTCAGTCCTTCGAGCTTCATCTCCCATTTCAACTCGACTTAGGTCATCACCAAAGCCTCTTTCTTCAAGGCTTGGCTAAGTTAGGACTACATGACCTTCACTCGCTTTGCAGTCATAAGGCTCAATTTCATCCTTTCGCCTTTGTGCTCCACAAAACATGTATTCTTCCTTTCATCATACATAACAACTTGATTAGCATCCACGGATGTCCAAGTAGAATATGGGATGCACTCATGGGTAGTACATCATAAAGCACTTCATCTCAATATTTGCCAATGCAAATTGACATAGACACTTGCTTATTCACTTACAAGGCTCCTTTATCACTAAGTCAATGAAGCTTATAAGATTTTAAGTGGGGCATGGTTAGCAATTTCAACTACTAGACCGCAAATGTAGAGGTTGCATTGGTGCAACTCCCATTATCAATGATCAATACGTATAGTGACTCATTCATGTTACATCTAATATGGAAGAGATTTTCCCTTTGTTCATATTTGGGTATGGGACTAATGCTCATCACCTTCTTCAACACTGGAGTAGCCAGCATAAAGTTTCCTTCCTCATTGTAGATACCTTCCTCCTCAGATAGTTCAGTCTATCTACCTTCTTTCAACTCTTCTACTTCTTCATCAATACTGTCGGCCTCAATAGTTGGCACCTTGCCTTGGATCACCATTGTTCACCTATTTAGACACTGAGTGGCCATGCATCTAAATTCTTGGCATTCAAAACACTCGATCTCCCTTGTCTTCCTCCCAGAACTCTATCCCTTCTTGTACTTCCTCAGGGGTTCCTTTTCTTCAGCTAGAGTAGCCAAAATGGGTAAGGTCTCAACAGTTTTACTTAATTTCATTCGAATTATTATGCTTAAAATAGTTTAACTACTACCTAGTTGGCTAACATGTGGTCGGAATCTTCCTATTCGATGCTTTTCTATCCTCCATACGGCTTGGATTGCATCATCAAGCGTTTTAACATCCAAAGTTTCCAAGACATCCCCAATCTCATACATTAACTCACTAATAAATTGAGATACAATTCAGCCCTCTAGCTTTACAACTTCACATTAGATTATTAACATTTGGAATTCCTTAACATAAGCATCTACACTCAATCTTCCTTGTCTCAGTTCTTATAGTCTTTTGAAGGCATCCTACATATAATAGCTCAGCACAAACCTTCTCCCAATAACTTTTTTTATTTCGTCCCAACTCCTAATCTCTCATTCTCCTTCCCTTCTTTTGGTGGCTTGCAAGTTCTTCCACCATCAGACGGTATAACCAATGAGCTCCAATACAACAAGTCTAACCTTTGCATTATCGAGCACTTCATAGCATTCAAACTGCCTTTCAATCATGTCTACCCAATCTAGGTAGTCTTTGACATTACCACTTTTAGAAAAACTCTGAATAGGCATTCTCAATCCTTTGACTCTAGGGGCTCATACATTTCTTTCCTCAAGCTCGTAATACTCCTCTACCTCATCATCTCCTTCCGCTTCCTCCTCAATCTCTTCAAGTGCTAGACTTCGTTTAGTGTCTCTACTAACTTCTTCAGCTCAAGGTGGTTGAGTTGGGATATTAACTCAACCAAATTGACCATCGCCTTGTCTTGTTGTTCGTGTTCCCTAGTGGGGCTATTTCTAGCTTACTGCCTGTTTTCTTGGATAATAGTCATTAAGTTAACTACCAAGTTAGTAAACCTATCCAAGCATTCACCTACTGATTGAGGTATAAAGCTTCCTTCCTGTCCTTGGCCATGTTCAGTACTACTCTCTTGGTTTTCCAAAATTCCTTGAACACTTGAGTCTAACATTGATGGTTACTTCACAAAAATTAATGTATAATAATGCTACTTGAAGATTAATAACCGATACTCTAAACACCACAACAATTACACAACTAATGAATAGCCAATTACACTGCTATTGCATATCGAGAATAGGGGAAAACAATTCACATAACACTTCTCAGTTACTAAACTCAAAAGTTAACAATAGAATCGTTACACAAGAGCAATAACAAAACACTCCAAGAATACAGTAGTAAAATTTAGCTTTGAACGTAGCCGAGCTCTAATATCAAGACGATACAGACTTTGTATATAAACACACGGACCCAGTGTCATACGAAAACTAAAGGATGGGTCTAAGCTATAAGATGGCTCGAAGAGTCAATGGTAATCGAAGGTTAAACAAGGGTTCCCATCTGCCGACGAAGGATATGATGCGCTAACGGCTCATACGAGCTCAAGTCACACTTGATATGATGCACAAGTATGGCCGGAGGTCACTTACCACTAGTTCACACTTAGATAAGCTTAATAAAAGTACCTCAAGAATAAGAAGGACACTTAACTTAAGAGAGTAAAAAGTTTAGTGTATTTTCTACATCTGATTATTACGGCTATTACATTATGCGAGTATTTATAGTAGTTAGTTAGGGTAAGTTCTAAATAACAGAAAATTACATAAATGGATCTCTAACTACTAAGAAAAAGAGAATAAATTATAGGGAAAACATATAATTGTGTAAAAGAATATTTACTGTCAAAAAGGACAGTACGGATGTTAGGAAAAAAGGCTAGTAGGCACGCATATTACTATTTGTAGTCCCAATAACACAGCGATTCGAGAGGAGTAGATCTAGATTAAGTTAGTTTGACGTTGGCGATCAGTAGCTTGGTTAATTAGGATTGGACTGGGGATGGTTCAGGGGCAACTCATTTTAGGGGTTAACGTTGGATGGTTGGCTCCTGATCACTGTCAACTCGGCTTCGACACTATCGGGATGGCTGTATTTAAATGTGGCACTTAGATTGGTGTATAGCGAAGGGTTTGGTTTAGTACGTTGGTTGGTCACCTAGGTAGTATCTTGGATGGTATGGAGAGCAAAGTAACTTGGCAGATTGGATTGGGGTAAGCATTACTCCTCAATGCTTAACTCACTTTAAACAATTCGGTGAACTACTTAAGAAAGCCCTCAGGCTCGAGAATGCGTAATCGGTCTTTGATCCCTATCATTGAGACCCTAGTGAGGTTAAGGAGTCCTATTCCAATCACCATCTTTTACACTTCTACCAACTCAAGTTCTAAACCCTCGTTAGTAACAGCACCAGTTCTAAGCTACTAAGTAGTCACGCCAACCCGCCCAGCAAGCATGCTAACTAACCAAGCAATCGTACATATTGCTAAGCTCATTCTAAGATCTAAATAGTTTCTAAGATGACCAGCATTAGACCTCTATTTGAGCCAAGCTATCGAGACACTTAGCTTAGAAATTATCATTGTTTGTTAGTTGTGTTTAACTCGACCTAAGGGCTCGAAGTAATAGATCCCTAAGGGGTAACCTCGATGATCCTTGCGATGCATTGTCCTTAGTAATGTGCTGTTTGGAAATGATCTAGGTTGATGTAAATGGGGCTTGAAATGGTACACTTAAACGTAAGTAGTAGATGGGGGTTGGAGTGGTATGCCTAAATGTAGGTTATAGAGGGGCTTAAAAAGGTACACCTAAATACTAGGATGATGAATCAAATTGTGTTGTGATGGGATCATAAGGCCCTTTGCTTTGTGTTGTGTGTTTTGCTAATATGAAGACAATAAATTATTGTGTAATTTACTTGCTTGCATTTAACACATGTAACTTTATATGCTATACTCATATGCATGTGCTTGTGTGTTACATACTGAGTTTTAGCTCACTTTTTATATTTTTCAAATGTAGGAAGCATTGAAGCAAAAAAAGACTACTAAAGTTGTGAAAATACTTGTTATTGCCTTTAGGATGGGAAAAGAGACGGCTACTTTTGGTACTCGAAGAATAGCCTAGGAAATTTTGATAAGATAGAACTTTAGTCCTATTTACTGAATAATTATTATTTAAGAAATAACTATTTTATCTAGAAGAAATTATGACTTCATTTGAGGAACTTAAATTTATGAGAATATTTGGAGATTGTTATAGAAATGTTTTGAAAATTGTTGTTAATTATATGCTTGACATATCGCTAGAGGCTAGGGACATGTGGTGATCTGTGATATACTAAGTTTTGGGGCATTACATAACAAGACATGGTGTTAAAGTTATGGATGGCTTCATCTAGATATAAGTTAATGAAGGGTAAATGTAGGTAGTATAATAGATAGCCTGTAAGTATGTAATTGGCATGATCAAATCAATGAAGTTGAATCAACCCACTAATGGTTGTAGGTTGCTGCACACCCTCCTAAGGGGGTTCACATAACCCTCCCAAAGATAGTTAGTAGCCACTCACTCCCCAAATTTAATAAAGAAAAAAGAAAGGAAAATAAGAGTAGTTAAAACCCAATTAGGTTTCACTCTATTATTTTCAAACACTTAGTTGTTGGTAACTACCTACCTAGATTGGAAACCTAGCAATGTTTCATTCATTCTTTCTTCCTTTTCTTTCGTTTTTGTTTTTTTTTTTTTTGTTTTTGGCTAAATATATGGCTAATGGTAGGTTAAAGATTAGCTTGAACTATTTTTCGTTCTAGCTTTTTCTTTTTTTAAAGTTTTCTGATTCTTTAAATCATTTTTATTGAAGTTATAAGAATTATACATCTATATACATTTGTTACATTATATAGTATATATATCATTATTATTTCATTTTTCATTTTTTTTATTTTTTGAATTTACAACATTATTATTGTTCTTATTATTTTATTAATTTTTAATTATTTTATTATAATAATATTTTAATA
Source organism: Lumnitzera racemosa (assembly GCA_024138005.1). Taxonomy (NCBI): domain Eukaryota; kingdom Viridiplantae; phylum Streptophyta; class Magnoliopsida; order Myrtales; family Combretaceae; genus Lumnitzera; species Lumnitzera racemosa. Next base: position 82,020,243 of record JAMXBC010000006.1, read on the forward strand.
AAAATATGTGGACATATCAAAAAGTATCTCTTATCATAGTTAACCAAAAAAGTTAACAACAAACTAATGAAGGACTTGTTTGAAAAAATTTTAAAATACTGAGGATTCAAATAGAAATTTTGAAATGTTTAGAAATCAAACAAAAAATAGACAAAAGGTTAAATCCTAGATTTGTACTTTTTTTATAGATCAATAATAAAGTACTATATGTTATATTAATGGAAAAATTAACGGCAAACTAACTGATAACTTATTTTAAGACTTTTGTAAACTTCAAAGATTCAAGTAAAAATTTTGAAATGTTTAGAAATCAAATAATAAAAGTATAAAAAGTTGAGTCCCAAATTTGTAATTCTCCCAATAAATTATTATATTATTGTTGTTTGAGTATAGTAATAATCAATTTAGTCTTGATCATAACAACGTAAAATCTTTTGGAAATTTTCATGTGACCCTTATGTATCATACTTTCTAATTTATTTGAGCATCTTTCTCATTATTGTTGTTTTCCATAATGAGTAACCTAAAGTCAAGATCTATTGCCACCAGAGAATTACGACACTAATAATTTATTTGTCCAAAAGGAAAATTTGCGTGATGGGTCCTCGTTGCACCGTACTATCTTTGAGTAATTGCAACATTTGGGAATGTCTTGAAGACCATTGTGACTCGTGACGGTCCCTTGCATCGCCCGAAATATCAAAGTCAACACACAACAGTGCATGTCGCGGCTCGTGCGTTTAGCTTTAGATCATGAATTCACACTTTTTCGGCTAGACTTTTAGAAAAGATAAACTTGCATTGAATTGGAGGACAGAAATCATTCGTACTAACTTGTCAAATTAGCCAGAGAAAATGAGTGTCAAAGGTTTAATTTGTGGAATTACATAAGATGAAAATAAAATTTAAATTTTTAAGAAATAGATTGGAAAAATAGTAGCTATGTTTTTATTATCTTCTTAAAATATTTCGAGTAGGTATGACAATATATTGAAAAGGGTAAAAAATAAATATATTTATTTTCTTTTGAAAAGGAATCGCAGTTACAATAATAATAATTCCATAACACATGAATGGTTCATAGAAAAAAAAAAAGTTATTTTATTCTATGCCTATAATATAAAGTCAACCGAACACTAAGTTATTTGGTTGGTCGAGTAGTTGGATCTAAGACAAAAGGTACCATTTCTAGAGCCACGAAAAAAGGATAGCATAATGCAGACGAGATACAACAGTTCAATGAAAATATAGCAAGTGCTAGGGAACGGTCTTGTGAATATCCCCGCTTTTCCTGTACCATCCTGCTATAAAATTTGTAGGAATTAAACAAAAAATATATATATATATATATTTATTCCATTCAAATAGAAAAACGCGATATTGATATCATTTCAACTGCAAGACCTCAGCCTAATCTATCATTCGGAATAATTACTCTTTCACTTCTTTGACATGAAAATAACATAGATTTGAAAAAGAAAAAAATGTCGGGAAAAATGAAAAAAAGAGAAGAAGAAGAAGAAACTCCATGCTATGAATAAAAACCTATCCTTGGAGGGATTGGCACTCAAGTACATGCACTAAGATGAGTGCTTATAATGTCGTGCCCTTCATAAAAATTACAAGTTGCGTATGGTTCGAATTTTTTGGAACATTAGTGAAACCTATTTGGAAAAAGGTGCGGTCGCCAATGCCATTTCTAAAAAGGAGATGGATCATTCGCTTCCATAAAGTATGGTCGGTATTGCATAGGGACGGCCTGATATGATGCCTCAACAGTTGCTTAATTCAAGATAACTTGACCAATAAATAGAGGACGAGAACTATGAGTCACATCTACACACTTATACTACATCTTTTGCCTACACTCTATTAGATTTCTTTCTCTATCCAACACTCTATTAACTTGAGTATGGAAGTGAACTCGTTGGATAACCCTAAATCTTTTACTCATATATTATTTTGCAAGTGTATTGACACTCTGCGTTGCTTTCAAGTTCTCAAATGATGTACCAAAAATTCCCAACTCAACATGTTTCTTGTGTTACAATGACAACAACAATAAGAAGAAGTAGTAGTACTTACATTTTTGTTGGTTTTTCCTATCCAATTAGGAAATTTAAGCCTATACTTATAGAGTTCACTTGAGAGTTGACACAATTCTATGACAACCTGTGACATTTTTTGAGGATTTTTTGTCACTTTATTTGCTTGACTCTAAAATTAACTCTTATAAATTGCTGAGAGAGATATGTCAACTATGCAATTCTGTGTAGAATCAATTTTTTTTATAAATATAGCCGATCATTAGTTCCCACCCATAGGGAAAATGGAATCCGATACATAAATTAGGTAACAAAAGAATAGAAAAGTGGGTTTGGTCGAGTCTTTAAAATTGAGATTATCATATTTTAGTGGGACTTGTGCATGCAACTCCTTTGTATATCTTGTATTATGGTTTTACCACATCATGCCCTTATGTTCACATTTGTGTGAGTCAATCGTAGTTATTTTATTAAGCTCCATACTATAAAAAGCTTGTGTTAGAGCCTAGAGTTGTTCTTCAAGATGTTTCAATGTAATGCCTTGTCTTGGGAAAGGTCTTGTATTTGAGTCTCATTACTATAGACCAAGGTAATTTCTTCTTCTTCTTCTTTTTGTAGGTACTACAAAATCAATATAGTGAAGACAATGGAACATGTTTTAAGAGAAGGTGGGAATGCTTACTCTTTTGATGCCTGGTTCCAAGGTGTTATAGTCCAAATTCTTCAACATCAGTGAAACCTATTGTATAATGGAGCAACCTTACATGTTAGGCAAAAAGTGAAGGATGAATTGAATGAACAATGGCAGTTAGTTGTTTTGTTTTGTTTTTTTAATTTGTTCATCAAAAGTTAACTAACCATTAGAGACAATCAGCCAAAGAAGCACAAATTATGATTTCCAGTTAACTTTTATGTTTTGTGTTGCTATTTTCACGTTACCCATTTTGTTAATTTATTCTTTATAGTCTAATTGACATTTATAGATAATATTTAGGATCTATTTTAAGTTGACTTGATTTAGTGATATTCTATAGCTTTTCCCAAAAGGTTTGATGAGTTTGTGATTAATTCAAGAAGTTTGTTAAGAGAGACATGTTATCTTCTTAACACTATCTAGACTCCATTTAATGGATTCAATCCAATTCCTACAATTGAGGTAATCATAATCTTGTGGTAACTTTTGTTTATGATTCCTTTTTACTCTCTTATGATTATTATTAGATTGATGCTCCTTGTGTGCCTGTGATTTTTATCCTATATTATGGCTTCTCCATTTCAAATGTTTATAATTAATACATGTTCATAAGTATGCCTATATGTAGGATGTATATGGGTATATGTTATGTAACCGGAATGTGCATGACTCAAATTGTTGTCAAACATTATAGAAGACTAGGGAATGACTATACATTCGTCGCCCATATAAATATTATAAGGTTAAAAAGAGTAAATATTATAGGCTACAAGATAATTTTACATTGTATGGGGAAAAAAGAATATGATGAGGCCATTTAATAATTTACTATAGATAGTGAGTAAAGTTTAGATAGCAATTCTTACACCTACCATAACTTTCATTTATGAAATAGTAATTAATGTAAATTAAAAATTTATGATTACAAAAGAAATCTCAAATTGGATTTTAGAATACTTCCAGTTCATGATTTTGAAGAGAGGAATGGTAGGGGAGAGGGAGAGGGAAATTATAGTACAGTCACTTAAAAATAACTACATAATATAATCATTGGTTAATCGATCTTAATCATACTAAGATTCCCATATTATAGTAAAAGTAATGCTATTAATAGTAGAAGCATCATAAAAGTTGTATCAACAATTTTCATGAAATTATGGACAATTTTTCTTTTTAAGCCATAAATCATTCCAAATTATAGCAAATAAAAACCCATTTTTAGATATTATATATAACCTCTTTTAATAGGTGATTATAATGACCTTAAGAGGGGCTTAGTAGTATTGTCTAGAATTTCCATATCACGTATGCACCCATGATAAGAAAAGTACCTTGCAAGTTAAAGATTACAAGACTCTAAATAGTTATTCGCTAGGGTCTTCGATTTTAGTTCATTGACTCATTATATAATATAAATAATTATGGATAACTATTTTTTCACATATCCTTAGAACCGTAGAGAATCGATATCCCCTACCAAAATAGTGAAATAAGATAGACAATTCCAGAAAATTCTAAACTTACTAAAGATACTAAACTTAATTGAGATATCAGTCGTTTTTCAGAGTATTTCGAATTATCTACACAAGCTCTTCATCATATTGATTCAATGATATCACTCTATAGTCGATTCCTATCCCATTCCCAACTATCGATCAACCTACAAGGAAAAGAATTTTTGGGGTGTAAGCTTATGCTTAGTGAGATAATTACCCTCATTAATACCACATGACAAAAATTTATTAAATGCACAATCATATGAATGCATAAATAATCAGTATGCCAAACAACGCATGCAGTGACCTAGGAACTGCATACTACTCAGAATTACGCCCCCTGTAGTCAAGGTTTGGAGATAATTAACCGACCCAAACCAAAATCCAGGTTTTAGACCTTGGGTTTTATTTCATTTGCACTATTGTGCTTAAACCAAAACAAAACTATTTTAATGTGTGTGTGTGTATACTTTCTTTACCGAATAACAAATTATATTTTTAAAATCCTAAGTCTAGCGGTGTGGTAGCCTCCGCAATCCACAAACACTCATCCTAAGTAGAAGCCACAAGATTCGGCCTTTCACTGACGGTTAGCGTCTCTCGATACCTAGTAAGCCTATCAGCTTAGGACAAAGACTAAATATATATGATGACATAGCTAGTGCCCAATCCTACAGGAGGCACATCCTCTTGTAAGTCCTTTCCCATCTTCTGCGTGAAGTAGCAGTCGGTGTTATCCGTATGCAATTAGGGAATGCATGATTCATTTTGATTTTTTAATCGTATAAGTGATTAACTCGGTTTTCAAAGTGATTAGACAATTTCATTCCATACAATTTGCATGTATATATTAGTACAAACAATTCCCATTATTATATATAATTAACAAGTCATCGCATTCATCCACAAATTCATACACATGCGTTTCCCATATCCTACTAGCATCCAAATTTACATATATAAGTTTAGGTGCATCTATTCTACAAGCAAAATCAAGTAAAGAGTCATCAGGAATTTACTTACTCAGTCATACGGATCAATCAAAATAATCCGGGATAGGTCGTCACCCCAAAGCAAGTCCCCAGGACATCGCAAATACGATACTATAAGGATTTGAAATAAAACCTAAAAAACTAAGCTAAAACCCTTTAAGTTATACTTTTGACTTGGTTTCATAATTTTTTTCCTGTTTTACTTAAAAGTTCAATCGCGTATAACTTTCACGTTTTAAATTCGATTTTTATGATCTTATAGTCAATCTTCATCGTTTTCGAGTGTACTTTAACGGGGTAGGGTTATATTTTTGTGATGAGGCACAAAAAATTGCCCATGGGCCAGAACAGCAGCAATCCTCATGTTTTGGAGTACTTTTGGGCCTTGTTTGGTAAATGGGCTTCTTGAAAACTTGAGAAATCCTTTGGGCTTGGTCTTAATATTTTATCGTAAGCTCAAAATACTCCATGAGATCATATTTACAACTTTGATTTATACTTCTAAGGCTAACAACCACTTCATGGGCTCTTTAGTGGGTTTAAGTTGTCAAATAGGCTTGTTTTGATTTAAACTAAAGTTAGTGATTTTGGTAGGCTTATGGAGGCCTAGGTGGATTTCTTGTGGGCTTCAAAACAACCTATCTTAATATTTTAAAGTGCTGGTCAGAATTTTAATGACGGCCCAACTTAGAGTTCTAAGTTTGTCTTGAGAGTTTTAGGCTCGATTTTGAGTTTTAGGCTTTGTATACTTGCTATACTTGCTTTGGTTGATCTTTTTACTTTGTTCACTTAATTTTAACATATTTTTAAATGTCTTTTACCCATGTTCCAGATCTAGTTGTAATGATTCCAAGGGGTTCTCACTTAGTTTTTCAACTTATTTCATCATTTTCTTAAGTTTAAGTATTAGATCATGTACTTAAACTATTCGTATACAAATCTTAACTTAACTTTTCTTCCATAAGATGATTCTTTAACTCATACTTCACATAAAGAAATAGAAGATCTTACACTTATTACAACTTCCATATCATAGCTCATGTCATACAAAATTGGTTTCTTCATAAAACTTCATGTGATGAATTTTTTCCTTAACTTAAGTCTAAATTTCAGCATGTTTGACTTAATGGAAATAAAATCAACATCCAAATGACTTTTGAATCCTCATGTCCAGCATGATAATATTCTATTCAAGTTCTTGTTTCAAGCTTTTCTTAACTTAAAATCTTCCATTAAAAGTGTTAAACAAGTATCTTTACAAATCACCAACTTTACATACTCATGTTTCAACTTCATGTAAGGGTTTCATGAGTTTGTTTCTTAGAATGGTCTTTCGTGTTATAACAACTTAAAATCATACTCATATCTTCAAGAAATCAAAGTCTCCTAACATAAACACCAACCTACTAATCATAAGAAACAATTACTCATCCTTAAAGCGAAATATGGTGATTGTACACAATGGTTCCACTTAAGCTCTTAACTTTGCTTCCTCCTGTTGCAACCTTTTGGAAACCCGAGTTGTTTGATCCTTTGGAGTAGGGGTTATGGAAGGTTCTAATGGTTCTAAAAGAGCTTAGATGTTGGAAGAAAATGACACAATAAAAAGAAATGGGATTACCGTGAGTGGGACTTAGAAGTAGTGGCCAAATGGAGGATTTTTATGGGGATGAATTTCTTCTTTTGATTTGTATTTAAAGTGAGAGAAAAGGAAGTGAAAATGGGAGTAAAAGAGGGAGAGAGTGGTAGATTTTTGAATGGGAGAAAAAGAGTGTGCAACAAGCTTTAATTAATTGTCTTGTAGCTTACACAAAAGTCAACAATTGCAACTATTGATGATGTAAGCATTAAGGGGTGAATAGTAGTATTTAAAAGAAAGTGATTGATGATAGAAAGACAAGAGTATGACCCCCCTTTTCTCCTTGTTCAAATCTGCCATTTAGTGTCTTTTGGGGTCATGAAATGGTTTTGTCTCATTTAATGAAGTTAAGCATATGAAATCTTGTGAAAAATTGTCCATATGTAGTATAAGTAAAGAGGTGATAAGGAAAATGTCTTATCACTAGATTTTAATAAATTATTAATTGATAAATGATTTCAACTCTTAATTGATAAGTCATCTAACATGATTGGTTGGTCTACTCATTTATGTATAAGGCTTAGACATGAAAATAAGGGAATGTTCTTATAGGAAATTGTTTTAGGATTTTCATCTTGCATTTTTTGTACTTTATGATTGGATTCCTATAAAATTGTGAAATTTTCTAAAGTTGAGTGAAATTATTCAAATTAAATCATCGATTAGTCGCTTTGGGTCAAAATTCCCTAATTGTTTTACGATTTAGGGTCTTAGGTAAGTTTAGAGCTCGTAGTTCTTCAAGCTCAGGTTTTCATGATAATTGGTTTTTGAATTGAAAAAATTTAATTTATTTCTAAATGTAAACTTAAGTTCTCAGTTTTGTTAATCCTTAGAAATGTTTGAACAGTACTTTTAATTGAATCATGAGCCTACTAAAAGTAAAGTTTATATTTGTCAATTGATAAGTTATTTAGGATGATTGATTAGTTTACTTATTCATGTGCACAAATCAAATGCATCAAAATAAGGAGATTGTCTTATATAAAATTCATTTGGAGTTTGTCTCTTAAATTGATTTGTAAGTTATGATTTAATTCTTACAAAATTATGAAAATTTATAGAGTTGAATAAAATTATTCAAATAAAAGTCTTAATTAGCCACTTAGGGTTACAAGTCCTTAATTGCTTTAGGGTTTTAGGTTTAGAGTCTATGGTTCTCGTATTCGAGTTTTATCGATAATAGGGTTTCGAATTGGAAAATTAAATTCGTTTTTAAATGTAAAATTGAATTCTTAGCTTAGTTTATCTTTAGGAATATTTGAGAAGTATTCTTAGTTGAATCACAAATCTGCTAAAAAGAAGGGTTTACAATTTATTCATATATAACATAGCTTATAAGTGAAAATAAAGGAATTGTCTTATATGAAATTTTTTCAGGGTCTGGTTCTCAAATTAATTTGTAGGTTGTGATTTGCCTCTTAAGAAATTTTAGAGTTTTCTAGAGTTGAATAAAATTTATTGAAATTATATTATTAATTATTTTTTCAGGCTGTAAGTCCCCGATTATCCTAAGGTTTAGGGTTCGAGTGAGTTTAAGTATGTTTTAGGATTTTTCACCAACTTGGGACTAACTGATTCATACTTAGGAGTTTAAGGTTCAATTGGCTTAATTATTTAGGAATATCACTTTATTATGCAACATATATATATATATATATATATATATCATATGATAGATTAAGAAAAGAGAAGGAAATTACTTAATAATATATTTATATATATACATATTGTAGGGCTACTTATGTACACAAGTAAAATAGCTTTTGTGAATTTATTAATTTATTCCTTTAATTAGTTTAGTTTTGTGTTTATTATTACTTGAAATAATCTTTGATTCATTCATTATTAGTTTTATATGATTTCTCAAAATTATTGATAATTTTATTGATTTATGGCTTTTCAAGCATTAAGATAGTTGTATAGAGTTTTTTTTTTTAAATTTTATAATTTGATATTTACGGTTTCTATTAAGTTTAGGTTTATATTTTTTTTAAAAGTACGTGCATATGGGGATTAAGGTTTTCTTCCATGATTAGGGTTTCCAAATCATATAATAGTGTCTTTCAAGTTCGTTTTAAGTTTCAAGTTTAAAATTTTAGTCGGTTTTCATTTTATGTGGTCTTATCGACTTAAGGAAATATTTACGATACTTGAGTCCGAGAAGGTTAAATTTACGGAGTCTACAATGATGGTACCTTAAAATTTATGAGTAAGAGAGAGTGTGAAAAATAAAAAATTGGAAATAAGGGAGAGATAAGTAAAAGAAAGTGTATAGGAGCTATAGCATTATATATTATAATATTAGGATGTTGAAGAGTCCACTAGCAATGCTCTTTTACCCCAATCACCTTCAAAGGAGGCAATGTCTAGTGAGTCTTGCCTTTTTTGGGCTTTTGCAATTTATGCTGGTCAATCTTCAAACAAGTCAAAAATTCCCCATATACACCGAAACACCACCCTAAAAACTTAACTTCTACCCACCCCCCCCCCATCGAAGATACAGAATCAACCTATAGACTCTAATTCATCCCAATTAGGCACTTACACGCTCTAGCATCCTTATCTGACCCACCTCACCCAACATACAACAAAGCTACTCTTCTTCTACCTACCTTGGCCATGGCTATTAAGGAAAGGAGAAAGTAACTAATCCAGCTAAATCCTAACCAGCATTTGTCACATCCCCTAAGTGCATAATGGTGTCTTGTTAACCAATAAGCACCAAATCTCAAGACACCAATCTTTACTTTGTTGAATTCCCTAACTTACCCCCATCTTCTAAACCAACACCCTTAAACCCAATCAAAAACTTACCCTCACCTCTTATTATAGCCTTAAAAACTCTTGCTTTTAAGAGACTAGTAGAAGAGGTTAACTGAGGCCCTATTAAATATCTAAAAATGGGGAATTCAAATCCAGTCCCCTCTAATTCAACAAAATCAGCACCTAAAATAGGGAGGAAGCCAAATCTTTCAAAGACAATATCAATCCTTTGCATATAGATTTGTCACAAGATATCCTAGTTAATGTACCTATTTCTTTCTCTAAGCAAATAAGGATGGCTAAGGTAGCTGGCTAAAAATAGCCACAGGTTCATTATTATCCTCATCAGCTAGGATTGTTAAGACTTAGGGTCCCACTTGACAGATCAACATCTCAGAGACCTCATCTTCAAACATAACCCTTATGTTATGTTTCTCTTGGAAACAAAGAATAAGTCCCACAAACCATCTACATCAAATGAAGAATAAAGTTCAACAATGAATTGTACGTTAAGCTAGAGGGTTTATCTAGTGAATTAACTTTGTGGTGAACAAATGATGTAATAGTTACTACTCATTTTGCATATAAAAACTATATCTACACCACCATTCATCTTGTAGATGGTTCACTTTTCTCACATATCTCATAGATTTATCACGACTCAAATCACTATAGAAGACATTGCCTTTAGAGAGAGTTAGAGTTGTTAGGAGAATCTATAAAGTCCCCATGGTAGCTCAAACTGATGACATCCACCACATCAAGGTAATACTTTACCATTGAGTTATATCCCTTCCTTACTCTGTTTTTGTCACACAGATCTATGAACCAAGAACTACCAACCTTGTAAAGGAATTGCTCCTTAATCTCACTAAGGCCTTAGCACATGCTCCCTATATAAGCATAGAAAAAGGCTAATGTTGTAATAGCAATGAAGTGCCCTTATCCCCCAAATACTGAGTCCTAGCCGCCTTTGTATCTATCTCAATTCCTATCCTACCAATAAGTCTGTAGATATAGTGAGGTACCTATGTGAGAGGTAATTACCATAAAGAAAATGCCACTTCTTTTCTTTTGAGACAAAGACCTTTCTTTCCTAATTGTTAGATCAAAAGATTAAAGTATTTCCACATTGCATATATAGTAACTTTAATATTCATAGGTCATAGGATTTGCATAATGGAGCAGATTAATGACATACTTTACAATTTGAGAACGAAGGAGGTAATATATGATGTAATAAGCTTATGGACCGGTTTGGTGAAATGATTTGAAACTCAAATCTTAATGATATTGCCTTCAAGTGTCATCAATTTACATGGTCCAACATAAGAGAATATGGGGAGGTAATGGAGAGAATTAATTGAGCCTTAGCCATAAATGGCATCTTAAATGCCCCAACACTAAAGTATTTCATAGAGAAATGGTGGGCTTGGATCATATTGCTCGTAACTACATGCTTATCTAAAAGGAAAGGGAAGAGATATTTTAAATTTGAGAACATGCGGACCACATCTAAAGAGTGTGGTAACACTATTATGGAAGCTTAGGGGGATGATTTACCTATTTGACATCTTCCCCCCCTAGGGTTTGAATTGAAGCATTACAAATAGAGTCAAGAGCCTTTTCTAATTCCCAGTGTGAGATCAAGTGGATACAAAAAGAATTGGTAGCTATTCAGTCAAAAGGTTGATGATGTGGTGGAATTAAAGAGTAAGAACTCATGAAGAAGCTTGAAATACTATGGATGAGAGGAAATTATTTTATCATTCGCAATCTCATCTAAAATGGCTAAGAGAAAGTGATAGAAATACAAAGTTCTTTCATTAATCTACGTTCATGTGCATATAGAGAAACAAAATCCTTAAACTCCATTATTAGAGGGTCTTTGGCTAGAAGATAAGGATTCTATTATGTATGAATTTCATGCTTTCTATGAATATCTATTTAAGTTAGAGAGAAGAAGAGACTAGAGTAATGTGCTAGAAGTGATGAACTTAGTTCTATCTTATGCTATATCGAAAAAGGAGATCAAAGATGCCACATTCTAGCTTAGAGCTTTAAAGGCACTAGGGTTAGATGGTTTTCCAAGGGTCTTCTTTCAACTTTATTAGCACATAGTAGGAAGGATTGTGGTAGAATCTATCCAATCCTTTTTGTCATCAAGTATTATTCCTTCTTCTCTCAACCTTGCTAAAATTGTTCTTATACCAAAGTACTATCACCCTAAGAGGTTAGTCACTTTTGACCTATAAAGGCACATTCTAACTTGGAGCTTTAAAGGCATTAGGGCTAGATGGTTTTTCAAGGGACTTCTTTCAACGCTATTAGCACATAGTAGGAAGGAGTATAATGGAATCCATCTAGTCCTTTTTTTTCATAGGGAGTTATTCCCTTTTCTCTCAACCTTACTAAAATTGTTCTTATACCAAAGATAGTGTCACCTTAAGAGGTTGGTCACTTTCGACCTATAAGCATATGCAACTTCATGTTCAAAATCATCTCTCATGTACTTATTGACAAGAAAACCTTTTTTTTTTTCATGATCTAGTGTTTAAACAACAAAGTACATTCATAGCAAGTTGTGTTATCCATGACAATTCATTATTGCCCATGAATCATTTCACTTAAAACCAAGCAATCTAGGAGAAAACCCTATTATGCACTAAAATTAGATATGAATAAAGCTTATGGTAGGTTGAATGGGATTTCTTAAAAGTTGTGTTGAGAAAGCTTGGTTTTTGTGAAAATTTGTTGAGATGGGTGAGTTACTTCAATTTCATACAATATCTCTATTAGTAGTAAACTTACTAGATGTGTTATTCTTACTAGAGGTCTTAGACAAGAGGACCACTTATCTTCGTATCTTTTCATTTTGGTAACGGATGTTTTATTAACTAGCATTAAAAGAACGATGTCCATTAGTTTTTTTATCAAGGATACACATAAAAGGAACTCGTCTTCTTTTACCTCACTAACTTTTTGCTAACGATTCTCTATTCTTTGTAGAAGCATATGAGCCTAATGTATAGGTTTTACAAAGTATTATCAAAGGTTATTACCGCACTTCGAGTCAAAAAGTCCACTTGCAAGAATTGAGCTTGTTTTTTTTTTTTATAAGAACACACTACAGGATTACATAGATGAAATTTTTTTCTATTATACAAATTTTAGTTTCCAACAACCTAGGTAAGTATCTTTGACTTCCTTCCTTGTAGCGCAGAAACAAATCTGGGTTTATAAAGGATAAGGTCAAGGCTAGGCTAAGTAACTAGAAGAGGAACTTACTTTCTAACACAGGAAGAGAAATCCCCATCAAAGTAGTAGCTAATGCCATACCTACATATTCTATGAGTTGCCTCAAGTTTCTAGCCAAGTAGTGTAAAGCAAGAAGAGAAATACCCATCAAAGCAGTAGCCAATGCCATACCTACATATTCTATGAGTTGCCTCAAGTTTCCAGCCAAGTAGTGTAAAGAGGTGAGTTCTATGGTAGCTCATTACTAGTGTAGTTAAAAGGAAGATGAGAAGAAAGTCCATTGGCTCAACTAAGAGAAGATAACCTTACCCAAGTATAAAGATGAATTATGGTTATAGGATTTAAATGCTTTCAACTTGGCCCTTCTCATAAACCTTGCATGAAAAATTCAAAACAACCTTTGGGCTTTTTAGTTAAATATGCTAAAGGATATCTATTTTCCGAACACTTCTTTTGTGCAAGCATCTAAAGGCTCTAGGGACTCATAGGGATGGACTAGCATTCTTCATTGTAAGGAAGTATTGTTAAAGGGTTCTCTTTAGCAGGTTGGAGATGAAGCCAACATTAATGTTACCTCCAACAGATGGATCCTTAGGTTGCGAAACCATATACCAAGTTTCAAGCCTTAAATATATGACTCTACCATGCTAGTAGTAGACCCCATCCATGCCTGTACCAAACCTTAGAAGCATTAGTTGACTCAAGACTCATTTGAGAGTGAGACAGCAAAGGCAATTCAATGCATTCAAACTTCCCATATTAGACTAGAAGATCGCCTGGTATGGCCCTTTGAAAGAATAAGTCAATGCACGGTCAAGTCAATGTATAACTTTATGAAATGTTCTTATGAAGTTGAGGATCATGGTGAGCCATCATCAAGAGTGATTGATAGAGGAATTTAGAACATGGTTTGGAATAACCCGAACCTACCTAAGGTTAAACATTTTGTGTGGAGAGCCTTAGACAATGGTATTGCTACTAAAAATAATTTGTTCAAAAGGAATATTGTAAACTCCCTAAGTTGCAATTTTTGTAATGAAGTCGAGACAGTAGAGCATATGTTGTTTCTATGCCCATAGACTAGTCTAGTCTAGTTTACGGTGTTAGGCGTACTAGTGGAAGATGATTTCTATCCTTTAGATATATGGTTGACCAAAATTATTAATTTGATGGATAGGGGAAAGAAAGAAAAAGTAGATCTCTTTAACAAGTTATCTATGGTCATGTGGACTATTTGGAAATCAAAATGTGAAAATGTGAATGATCATTCATCTCCAGATCCTAACTGTATCATTTCTGTTTACTAAAGTAACTTGATGGAAATTGGCATAGCTTAAGAGCATAGGAGTGCATCAACTTCTTCTGTGGAACCTACTGTTGTGACCTCTAACCAAGTCAATGCCTTCATTCCTCAATGCCAACTACTCTAGCTCAAACCAACCCTGCTTCAATCTTGAGGATGCTAGCAACTGCTGTAGTAGGGAACTTTACCAGATATCCAGGAGCAATGTGTAAGAGCAGTAGACATCACACAACAACTAAGGATGTCATCAGGTAGACCTACCCTCATGAGTTTAACAGTAGCCATCCATCTGCTACTATGGTATGGAACTCTCTCATCTCTTTCAATCTCAAATGATTAGTACCCATGGGATCCACAATTAAATTGAATGTCAATGGTTCCTTTGGGAGTACTTTGAAGGAGGCCACTTTTCGATTTAATGCTAGAGATTTACGTGGTTATGTGTATGGTAAGAGAGCTGATTGTTTTTAGGTAAGATCCATTGAAGAAGCTAAGGCTTTGGCTCTTGTTGAAGCATGCAAAATTGTACGTGATATGCAGGGGTTACATATATGTTTTGAATAGGACTATGCATCTATTTTTACCTCTATCTATAATCTTAGCCACCCCTTTTGGTCTGTTGAACCCTTGTTGTTGGACCTAAGGAATATTCTGTGCTCCTTCACTTTGATTAGCTTCAGGTTGATAAGAAGACAAGCGAACTAAGCAGTTGATTGATGAGAAGATGTGTTTATTGAATTAGGTGTCTACACCCCCGTCTTCTCTTAGATCTATTTTGTTACTAGATTTGGATTGCCTTGAAAGCTCTTCCTTTATGCTAGAATTGATTGATGTATTGAACTCATTATCCTTATAATATTAGTCTTTGAAAATAAACAATTTCTTTAGATTGCCATGTAGGAGTTCAACATCTTCTGCAATAAAAACAATATTATGGCAATTTTTATTGAATGATACATATGCTTATGCTTTCAAATACGTACTCAGCATAGTGAACATATTCATTCTATTCCTTTTGATCATAATCATACATTAAATAGGAAAAAATTAACTTCTAAAACTCATGTTAAAAGTTTAAAAATGAGAGGTATTTACTTCACTATTTCACATATTTTCTTTTTTTCCAAAGTATATAACTAATCTTTTTCTTTTCCATCAATTATTCTTTAAATGGCCTCTTTTTAGACCTACTAACTAAACAAACTTGATTAAATAGTATTGTCAACGGTTACCCTTTGGCTCAAGGCTTTAGGGGACTAAGCCTACCTGTGAGTTTAGGTAATGAAATTGAAGTTGCCCCTCATCATGCAAGCATCCTAGCTCTATCCGCCCAACTCAGATCGGGCTCGAGCCCTTAGGAAGTTCTCTCTTACAATCCCTAAGTTTCACCTTATGGCAAGGAGGTAAGAGCTTGCTTCCAACCCGAGACAACATTTAGAAAGCTTATAATCTAGCATACATAGCTTTTGTCCCATTCTTTCTTCTCATTAAATGTTGAATGATCGCCTAACATATAGTTGACAATTTAGCCACCAAGCTATGGTGGCTACCCATGCTGATGTGATAAGCCTATCTCCTTAGCTTCTACCAACCAGCAAAAGAATAAAAGTCCTTTCTCGTACTAATAGTACCACCGCCTTAGACTTCGTTCCATCTAATCCTTTCCTACCAAGTATTTGAATAGGTTAGCTCCCTTAACCTATGGAAAGAAGGAACTAAGTAAGAGGACTTTTGATACCTCTTAGAAACTCTCTCAATTCGTTAGCTATTACACTCTCTATAACTCAAATACTTTCCTTGTTAACTTAAGGATTAGAGGGCCCTCATTAGCAATGCTACATGAGGCTTCTTGCAAGTAAATCGCTACGTACAGCCAATGGACTACCAAGAGTTCACTTAGGAGGTACATAAGTGATACCAACTATCACCATTTGGCGCCTACCATTTACATAACCTCATAGTTGTGGTTAAGAGCAAAAATTACCAATCTTTATCCAACATCCCCTGGTGGTGAAGAGCAATCATCAACAATATTGCCACTACCAAAAACAGAGCTACAACTGTTGGAGATGGAACAAATGAAGGCAATGTTCCACCAGTTAATGAAGCCAATGCTAAAGCCCTCCCAGACAAAGCAAGTTTAAGACATCAACTGGTAGGTAGTTAAAAACTCACAGAAAAGGTAAACCTCGATGATAGGGTTAACCTAAAAGATGTATCCACTAGCTCTACTAGCTGATCTAGCATGTACTCTAAGCACTCGCCTACACATCTACTAGTAAACCCTATAGCTCTATGTGACTATGTTCAATTTAAGCCTTGTCTACTTGAAGACTTGCATGACTAACTAAAAATTAATCATGGTAAGCACACCACTGAGGTGAATAATTAGATATGAGTAGAATTAAAAAACGTAGCTTGCCTAATTGCAATAAAAGTACTTAGAAGAGATGAATGCCTAGGATATCGATGAGTACATCCGATATGCTTCGAGCTTGTATGACCAAAAGTGCTTTCCTTTACTCGGCAAACAGTGGTACCAACAAGCAAGAACCTATTCACACCAATTATACTAGAAGAAACGTTCCCACAAGGTGTTTAGCTCCCTCATGTCAACACATATAATGGATCGAGCAACCTAGATGACCACCTAGCATACTTTCATACAATGAGGAACTTACACAACTTTTCTAATGCTATCACATGTAAAGCCTTTCTGAATAACCGTACTAAGGTAGCTTTAATATGGTTCAACCAACTCTTAGATGGTTCTATATGCTCATTTGACAACTTCGCTACTCAATTCCAATAGTTTTTCGTCAACAGCAGGGTGCCATGCCAAGACTCATCCACATTATACAATGTTTGACAATTTCCCAATGAAACCTTTGGACTTACCTAAAGTGCTTCAACATGACTAAGCTCTTAATTCCTAAAGTCGATAATGAAATAACTCTTCAAGCCATCATGTATAGCCTAGAGCTCAGCAACAAAGTCTTTGAAGCTATAGCACTATGGGATCCATACTCCTTTAAGGAATTTATGACCACTACTAAGCAATAAGTTACTTAATAGGATGCCATCTGAACACAATTAGAAAGCAACATACATTAGAGCTCCTTCACGAAAGATTACCTTAACGGTAATCTCTTTATCATTTAGAGAACTCAAAGAAAGTAGAAGTTCGCCAACTACCCTAATTATACTCCACTAAACTACCCTCTCAATGAAGTATTCTATGAAGTCTGTGAATGGTTACCCTATGCCCCATACGTTAGGGAAACACCTAAAGCACTTGATTCATGCAAGTTTTTTTATTACCATGGTGCATATGGTTATCATATAGATGAGTGTAGGCATTTAAGAATGTGGTTAAAGACCTTGTTCGCAAAGGTTGCATTGACTACCTCGTTACTGATGAATGAAATTGCTTTCAACTAGCTCAACAATGTCGAATTGAAGAACTACAGCAATAACCATAGCTATGATAGGAAAACCCACCTGATTATACAAACTACAATGGCAAACGGGGATAAATATAAACAATTACCAAAGAACCCAGGATTGTCAGATGAAGACCACTCTCCCTAACCCTAGCATGAAATACTCTCCTTCTAAGCTAAGAAGTGAAGAAGAGACACTACTATCTCCTTCTCTAATAATGATAAGGATGGCGTTAAGTACCTCCATATTGACCCTTTAGTCATCACCACCAAGATTAGGTACTTCAATGTCCTCAAAACATTTGTAAACACTAGTGGCCATACAAACATCCTTTTTTACTCCACTACAAGTAGATGAAAAAATAAGTTGGAAGAGGAACTCCAACTCTACAAGTAGAGGCTCAATAGTTTTGGTGGGAAGATAACCCCAGCAAAAGGTATAATCACACTTGCCATTTGGCTGGGTAATGACAAGCACATCGCCTTACAACTGATTGATTTTGTTATTGATCATTGGTCCCGTTATAGCACCATCCTAAGGTGACCTAGCCTTAACAAATTTGATACATGCATAAGTTAGATATGCGTCTTAATAAAGTTCCCTAAGTCCACAAGGGTAGGAACCAGATGTCGCAACCAACTGTTATCCTAAACACTCTACCTCAATAACATCTCATATGACAAGATCATGTACATCTAGTCTCCCTCCAATAGCATGTAAAATTCAAGGAGGGAACCAATAGAAGCAATCAAGGTCATCTAATACAGTGACTGTCCTAACTAAACCTTTGAGATAAGGACCTCCTTATCCCTAGAAGAAAGAGAAGAGAACATTACCTTCCTTTGCACGAACTTAGGTGTCTTTATGACATTCCTTAAGGAAATGCTCAGGATCATCAACATACCCAAGGCCATACATCACGTCCAGGTTGATCCCCATGCTCACCTTATGAGATAGAAACAAAGAAACTTTGTGCTTAAGTAGCAAGCCGCCATCAAGTAAGAAGTTTAAAAGCTGCTCCAAGCTAAGTTCATAAGGGAGGAGCATTATGTTACCTAGTTAGTAAACAAGATCCTTGTCAAGAAATCCAACAATAAGTGGCATATCTGTGTTGATTATGCTAACCTCAACAAAACTCATCCCAAAGATTGCTTCTCACTCCTACGAATTGACTAACTCATTGATTCTACATCAGGCTACACTAGACTAAGTTACATGGATGCTTATTCTGGCTATACTTAGACATGCATGGCCCCTAAGGACTAAGTTCACACCTCCTTCATCACCAACATCAGGACTTATTGTTATAAGGTAATGCCCTTGGGCCTCAAGAATGCTGGGGCCACTATCAATGGTTAGTGACGGTCATCTTTAAACTTCAACTCATAATGAATAGTGAGGATTATGCTGATGACATGATCGTCAAAAGTAAAGACAAGGACCATCATATCAAAGACCTATACAAAACCTTCGACACCCTATGCCAATACCAAATGAAGCTAAACCCCTAAAAGTGTATCTTTAATGCAAGCTCAGGCAAGTTCTTAGAATTCATTGTTACAAATTGCAACATAAAGGCCAATCTTGATAAAATAAAGGCTATTACGGAAAAGAAGCCCCCTCAAAAGATTAAAAATGTCCAATGCTTCATAGGTAAAATAGCTACACTCAACCGTTTTGTCTCTATGAGTGCAAATAAATGTTTTGAGTTCTTCAAATTACTAAAGAACCCATCAGAATTCAAGTAGATAGACAAATGTGAAGCCACCTTCAATAGACTTAAGCAATTCCTCAAGAGCTTACTTATGCTTTCTAAGCCAATGCCTAAAGAAGAAATTTACTTATATTTGACCATTAGCAACCAATCCCTATCCTTAGTACTTGTTCAAGTCAACAAGTACGAGTACAAGCAAGTTTATTACATCAACCACAGCTTGTAAGTATAACCAATCCCTCAGCGTGGTCATTATTGCTTATAAAATTAAAACCTACTTCCAGGCTCAACCCCATCATTGTTTTGATAGAAAACCCCTACAAACACTTTTGAAAAAACCAAATGTATAAGGAAAAATGGTCAAATACTCCTTAAAGCTCAGTATGAATGACATGCGTTCTGCCTCAAAATGGCCATCAAAGCACCAGCTCTCACTAACTTAGTTGTAGAGTATATAGAAGAAGAGGAAGCACCTACACATATTGACATATCAATATGGACTCTCTACATAGAGAGATCCTCCACTCGAAGGGGAAAAGGAATAGTCTTAGAAGGACCTTTCGATACCAAGGTCCTATATTCACTACGGTTCATATTTCTTACTAGCAATAACAAAGCTGAATATGAAGCCCTCATCATAGGACAGAAGGAAATGACAAATGTAGGCACCAAGAAGCTTGACATCTACTTGGACTCGATGTTGGTGGTGCAATAGGTAAAGGGGGAATACAAGATTGAAGAAGAAGCCATGATGAAGTACCTCCAAACAGTACAGGACCTCATTTCTAACTTCACCTCCTGGAGCATCACTAAAATTCCTTAGGTGGAGAATACCAAGATGGGCCAACTATCTAAGGTTGCATCCATAACTGTACCATTGCCCTACAAACTATTAACAAACTACCACAACAGACCCTTAAGATTTGCTCTACACCTACCAAGCCATCTTAGATGGACCCTCTCCTTAACTAACTTAAGACTAGTGTCCTAATCAATGATAAGATCGAAGAAAGAGGCTTGTTAATAGAGCAGTCAATTATACTATCATTAATGATGTCCTCTATTAGCGCTAGCATAGCATGCCCCTCCCCCGTTGTTTAAGGGTAGAAGAAGGCCTCCATGCCCTTGAGGAGTTACCTGCAAGCATTTGTAGTAACCATATCCAGGCCCAAGCCTTGTATATCTAAGCTCTTCGTCTTTGATACTATTTGTCAACCATGAAAGAGGGAATGAAGACTCTAGTACAACTATGCTACAATTGCCAGAAGCACGTACCCATTGACTGTAAAACCAACTCAAAACTTTACACCATAGCAAATGCCAACAATCATCTAGGGAAAGAAAACCATATATAGGACAACTACAAGTGAGACCCCCATTTGCTTGGCATTTAGAGCAAAAGCCGTTACACCTATTGAGTTGAAGCTCCCAATAAGTAGAGTCTAGAACTTTGATACAAATGTTAACAAGATAGTCCTTCAAGTAAGTCTAGACATTATCAATGAAGTAAGGGATATTGCAAGGCTTGAGTGAATGCTTATCAACAACGAGTAGCTAGGTACTATAACAAAAAAGTCAAGAAGACTTACTTCGAAATTGAAACAAAAACCACCTCTTTGCTTCAAAACAAAACAATTATCAAGATCTTTTAACCTAAAGACTTGATCTATCGTAAACTTGAAGCCATTAGGTTATGAGAAGGATAAGGCAAACTAGCCTTGAATTAGGAAGATCCCGTTCAAGTTGTAAACAACCCATTTTTGCTCTCTTGAAGTTTTAATTTTTGTTTTTAAAGGGTTCTAATTCAGAAAATAACAAAAATTGAAAAATGATTAAAAAAATCACAAAAAATAGAAAATTCTTAATAAAATAAAAAAATTAAAAGAAAGAAAAAAAGAGAAAAATCTTATAGAGATTTTTTAGGAAAATAGATTTTTAGAAAATAAAATATTTTAGATCAATCAATTTGGTCTAGCTCATTTTGAGTAATTTTGTTTTAAAGGGTTACATAGCTTAAGTATAATTTAATTGTATTAGATATTATGGCATAAGCCAATGGCCTAACAATTCTACAATCTAACTTAAAATGGCATATAACTTGGAGATCTAAGGTTCGATTGTCATAACATGCAACAGGGGTTTGTTTTTATTTTTTTTATTTGGTTACATACACATGATCATCTTCTTCAACAAATCTAAACAAGTCCGAAAATGGCAGGACAAATTTGTTCAACTTAAATCTTTATCGAATCTTATTTTTTTAATTAGGTTTGGTGAAATCTTAAACAAATCCTTAATAAGCACTTCAAATCTTCTATTGGTTTGAACCAACAACTAAATCAAAACTTGATAAGGTTATAAGTGGATTCAAATCTCATAAATGTGGATTTAAGATGATCTAAGAATTGTTAAAAGATTAGGCTTTCTTCTTTTTCTATATAAGCTAGTTATCACTAGACACCATGGAAGGATGATACTCGTTGCAATCACAATCCCCAATCTTCTTCATTGATCCCAACTACATCTTCGACATTCATATACCTTTCAATCCATATCGTCCACCAAACCGACTGCAACACACATAACTCCCTTCATCTAACAACTGAATCTACTTCCGACGACCAACAGATGACCAAATCACCAAGCAAAGGAATCCATACTAACATTGAACTAATCCTAAGTCTATGATCATTCACCTTCGATTGTCGTTGTTGTAAGTTGCAGTAGTACTGTATACAACACCACATACACACATTGTTGCTATCATAACCAGAAAACCAACACAAATTGAACACCTATTCATCTACTATAGCATAACCTCTAAACTAAGCTACTAATGATAGCCTACAATTATGCGACCACCCATCCTCACCCCCTATCCAATGTCATACGACTAAAATTAACCAGCGATGCATGTACGGCCATTCACTGACGCAATGCCACGCCCTTAACCCAAACACTACCAAGCATCTTCCATACACTGTCAAACCCTAATCTTCGATCCTCTCTTGTTCTTTCCATTCAACTCACACAACCAGCCTTATGCTTCACAACAATGAATAAAATGCCATCACGACATACAAACCTTCAACCATCCCCCTCTCATGTACATAACAACTGTGATACCATACAGCAACACGTGCCAACAACTCATGCTAACCCTAACTACATTCACACAATATAAGGAGTTCCAACTACAACAACAACAACATGCCATACTCTTTCGATCTACTATTCACTTAACCTACGGTTAGCTTATCAGGTCCAATTCTTCCATTCTAATTAGGTTATTTAAAATTTTTGTATATATCTATTTATTTTTTCTTCTTTCCAATTCTTCAAATTAGGACCCTTAAAGGATTTTTCAAAAAAAAAAAGGAGAAGAGAATTAAAATGTAAACTTAATCGATTTTCAAAATTAAAATAAACTAACACACTAAAGTGTTTAGAATGAACTACAAACGTCTAATCTTGATTAATAGATATGTAGGCACCTTTGCGGCGACATAAAATTTGTGAAAAAGCTTAGTCCTCCAATTCTTTATGAATAATAACTTAAATCCCCCATTTTTTGTAAAATTGAAACAATTTCATTTATATGCCAAGTGATCTTTGGCTTTTTTAGAAGAAGGGCAATTTAGAAAATTTAGCCTAATTTTGGAAAATTGATAGTAGTGCCCGTTAAGGTTTAATAAGTAGTTCTCAAATTCAAAAATCTCTAGCTTTTTCTTATCAATTTAAAATGAAAGACCGGTAGCTAAATTATAATCAATCCACCCAATTGATTACAATTTATCTCTTTTCTAGACTTTGGTCAAGTTGCAACTCCAAAATATTTTCAATTTAAAATAAAAAAGAATCCAAATTTTTCCATTTTCTTTAGTGAAGGATAAATATTAAATGGGCTAAGGGAAATTTAAATAAAAATTTGAAAAAATTAGGCTTAACAGCTTGGCAACTCCACTAAGGACATCAAGAAAGCTAACTACTTAATTTTTCTAAAGTTAAGATAATGTTTTGATAAAAAAAAAGGCCTAAGTTGTAAATTGTCCATGTACATTTCTTGTTGTTGTAAAATATATTTTGTTGTACTAACCTTTTTTGTTGCAACTTACCTATGGGGTTTTCTTAGCGTGTTTTAATTTCATAAATCATACATGTGGTAAATACGGTTAGAACTAAGCTATCTTAGAACCTTAGAAAGGTGGCTATTGTGTAAGTTTTGAATGTTGTGAGGCAACTACCTTTCCTAGTTGATCAAGTTACCCTACCTAGGTTTAGACGTAACCACAAAATCGTTACTTTGAAAATACGAGTGGTAACAAAACTTGAGGACCTTTAAAACATACCCTTTGCATATACAAAAACCTTTTTGAAAAAATTTGAAAGAGCCCATAAGGTGGCAAACCTAAGTGGACAACTACAATTGTGAAGTCATATTTTTCCTTGTATTTTCCTTATATTCATTTTGTAATATTTCCTAATAAATATTCTATAATAATTTCATGAAAAGTTTAGGATAGGATTCGATTATAGTTTTAATATTTTTTTTTAGATAGATATGGCTAGATCAAGTCAAGTTGCTTTCAAAGAAATCTATGTTCAACCACCTCGTATACCTTAGAAATTATTCTAGACATGGTTCTAACTCTATACCCTAAACAAATAGGAATTCATTAAAAACAAGATTAAGCCTAAAGGTAGGCACTGGGTTAAACTAGCCCTAAACTACCGGTTCATAAGTTGGGGTCACAATGAATTGTAACAGCCCATAAGCTAGTAGTTTAAGGTCAATTCAATGGGCCCACTTCAAGGGCCAGTTTAAGGCCCTTAAACTATTTTTTTTTTCTCCTTTTCCTTTTCTCAATTTTTTCCCTTCCTTTACATAATTTTTTTCCCTCTTTCCTTACTAATCCTTTAACTCTTTTTTTTTTCTTTCAACCTTCCATAAAGTATACATTAAAAATAGAATAAAATTAAAATACAAAAAAGTCTCTTATAGTATGAATAACTAATCTAATCGAGTAGAGTGAAGTGGTCGGAGGGAAAATGTTTTTTACTGTATTTTATAGTCACTTAGAAGATGCCTACATATCTGCTAATCAAAATTAGACCGTCATAGTTCAATTTGGATTTTTAGAAAACCTTTCGTTTGTTGGTCAATTTTACTTTTTGAAAAAAGAATCTAAGTGTACGTGACTATCTAATTAAAATTTTTTAAATAAAAATAATTTTACTTAGTCATAATTTGAAAAAAACCTAATGCTAGATCACCACTGTTAGGAAAACCATGCCATTTACTTTTTTTTGAATAATTAGGAAAAAAGATTTTTTTACGTGATAAAACATTTTCGAAAAGAATAAAAAGAAAACTTACTATGTCTCCTCTTGAGATAGCTATTTATGTTCTTGACCAAGAGTAGAATCTACGGTTGAGCTTAGGCTTCCATCAGACCGATTCTAGTCACTAAATTAATCATCCTCACTTGATGTCCCGCATGATTCTTATCATCTGTAGGCCACCTTATACTAATATTCCATTCAAGCATTTGCCTCAACGTCGACAACAAATAGGGAGGATCGGCATTCATCGATGGTCAAGCCTGTTGTACTAGACACTTACTCAATGATGATAATTGAAGCTAGAGCAACAAGTACTTTGCGGCCGATGCAAGATAGGAGTGGGTTGTCCCTTCTGTACTTTTGCCACTACTCTAAAATATTGAAGTCCTTGATAGAGATATTCTTAGAAAACTCGAAATTTGTATTGGTATAATGCTGCATTTCAGACATTGAACTACTAGACCATTGCCTCTTTAATTTTTACACCAGTAACTGTTCACCCATAAATTAGTAAAGCCATTACTTAGTGGGTAACGAATGAGAGACTGATGACTGACCATCGTATTGACTTTGTTAGTGGTTAAGCATCTCCTCTATGTCGACCGTTATTACCAACACTTCTTCCTATGCTTCTAAGTTATATACATTTTGGGAATTTGTTAGATCTTGAATGTAACCATAATATGTTTCTAAATATATTAGTAATAATTTCACCTTACAACGAGGATTTAGAATAATTGCTATAAGATAAATATGATGAATGTCTTTATAATAATTTAACCACTTCAACGTCATATCCTATACGTATGTATGCAGGTTTAGGTCTTTACGAGCTAGAAGCAGTACGCTAAGTATATTGACGATTGACATAACAAACAAGTGAATATTAGGCTTATAAACTAATGAAAAATTATTAGTAGTATTATGAAAAACTTTCAAAACTTTTAGTAGCTAGACACAAATATCCTAGTTACTGGAGAAAATGTCAACTTCCTACATGTTGTAAATTGCAAAGTCATACAACAGTTCGCTGTAAGGAACTATAATATGCAAAAACTCATAAGTCAAGTTTTAGTAGTGTTGTACATCTATCTTAAACTTCTAGGGCCTCTTCCCGTGCTCCATGCAAAAGTTCCTTCACTTTTTGTAAAGGGACTATTATTGTCTTGATGACGTTCTTGATTGGAGCTATATTGTCGTCCAAAGCTGCAATGCCATGCTTGACACACAAGTTAAGTATATGACATGTACAATGTATGTAGAAAAAAAATCCACCCAATGCCAATTGACAATAATTTTGTAAATTAGATATTGATCCAATATAGGTACTTACATTATTAAAACCAATAGAAAAAATTTTCCTCACTCCGTACTCATTTAGGATTTCTCTAATCATTTTATAAATGTTTTGCGTTATGTGTCACTTGTTAAATACCCTTAAAGCCAATAATCATTTATTAAGTTACCAATTATCATCTATCTAATGAATAATAACACCTATATAAGAATTATTACAAAAAGTATCTATACATATGGACACATGCATATCGAGGGAAGCAAACTTACCCGTACCTTTATGGTAGAGCTCCTACGTGGCCTTGGTTAACATTTTACTGCTAAGCTGTCACAATCTGAAGTTAAATGTTTCCTACTCGTATCCACTCTGCCACTCTAATGCACCCGCGTTAAATGATAGGTGCATGTTTGCTAGGTATTGTGCTAGGTTATACTTATGCCTCTCTTCATCATACCTCATTAATACTTAACTAGATGGACTACCGCCATAGGCAATCTATTGTTGCATACTATATATTCCTACTTCCCTAGGATGCTTCAACCTCAAGTGTTTGTTAAGGGTGCCATGTCCCTATCCTGTTTTCCATAAGTAACTTCATATGTACCTTTATGGAAATGCATAGTAAAAATATTAAACTTACCAGGTTTAGGAGGCTTACCTAAGCTAGATGGTTTTAAACTGCTAGGCCCATATTGTCCCATATGTTACTCTTTTGTTTCGAGAATAATTTTTATCTCGTCTTCCTCATCCTTGAACATGCTTGTAAGTCAACTCATCCGTAAGATGTTAAAATCTAGTAAGATGTTCTAGCACACTCATGTGTAAAGGTTTAAAATTAGGAGGTAGCGTGCCCCGATAACTCATGTGTTGATGTTCAACACCAATACCAAGAGGCGGTGTGTCACGATTACTAATGCGATGAAGTTCTACATTGAAGCTTGGAGGTGGTGTAACTTGTTCTTCCACGTACTCAACCATATCGTATGCCCTCTGCTCATTGAGGTCGTACTCATTATCTAGGTATGCCTGAATGTCCTCAAATCTTTGTAACTCAAACAATATGTTGGAACTTCCAGTGCCCTTGCCCTTACCCTTACTTTTGTCACTAGATGATGAACCGTGCTTTTTACTAGAGAAGGAATGACGCAAAAATCTTTTTGTGGATGCTAATATTTTTTTTCTCTTATTTACTATAACAAAAATTTATGAATGAAAGATAAAGATAATATGTAAGAAAAAATAAAGTGGAAATTATATCATTGGTATGCGTATGTCGGTATTATTTGATAATGCAAATGGTTTAATGCAGTGGAATTGAGAATTATGCACAAATATTGGTGATTAGTAAAAGGAAATATTTCTATGACAATGTTTCACAATTGAAAAAATTTGAAGGCAAAATGGTTAGAGTTGGAGCGATTTAATTAGTTTATGGAGTAACAGCTACTGCATATCAAAAGTTGCAATTTATAAGGACCAAGGAAGGTGTGAACACGTCGTTTGAATTTTGAAAATTCAAAATTTTAAATGTTTCGATGCCGCAACATTTGAATTTAGCAATTCAAAATTTGAATTGCATGCGCCGAAAGTGAAAAGGGTAAGGAGTATGCAGGGGGTAGGGGTAGGCAGGGGGTAAAGGCCTTAGGAGGGGTAGTCGATAAAAAAGGATTGGCCCCTTTTAATTTTTTTTTAAATAGGTGGTGGTTCAAGAACCGCTAGGTTTGACAGTTCACTAGGGTGGTTCGACCTGGCTACTACCAAGCTAGGTCGGTTTATGATTTATAATCGGCCCTTGTCCAAGTCTAATTAGGCCTATGTTGTCCTTGTAAAAGATCCCTATAAATATTACCTTAGTGCGGGCCTTATACATCTATGGAAACCCATATTAGTCACTTTTCACGTTGGCCCATACCAACTAAGTCTAATCCTTGAAGAATACTTTCAATTGTTATGGTCCCCTAATATTACAAATAATATCTATGTCTCAAATTTAGAAGTTGCCGCAACGAAAATCTTCAATAGGCTACTAGGAGTTAGAAAAGCTAAGATAATGGTTTAAGGGAAGACTATCTAGATGGAGGACGTCATCATTGGGATTTCTACCAACCTGAAAAATAAAGATAAATCAGATAATTTTTGTACAAACCTGGAAACTTCGTACTAGCACTAAGTCAAGGCCTATATCCCGATGGTCTTCAACACCATCCTATTCCCTGATGAAAGGCGCTAGGTCCACTTCAGAGTTGCAGAAATGGTAACCCAGTTTCTTGAAAGGAGGTCATGTCCCTATTCTCTTGGCTGAACAAATTTGTTTAATGAATCATTTGAAAAAGAAGAAATGTGGAGATCTAAAAACTAATATGGCTTTGCTTTTGGTCTAGTTCATTAGCTACATGAGGAGCTATTAACTCGATTTCAACCGAGCTAACTTCACAAAGTAATATGACCTCATCAAGTTTTTTGAGAGCAAATTGAGCTACCTGAAGCCATAGCCACCTGTTACTAAGTTCCATACTTTCAAGGTATGAAAGCTGAAGAACGACTTTGGACGCCTAAGTGGTTTGTAAGTAGGAAATGGTAAAAGAATGTAAAAGCTTCAAAGCAGTACCTCTAATCAACTTCAACCTCTATACTAGATACATCCCAACCAATGGACTTACATAGGATATGATTCCCAAGCCATCATTAGAGCTTGTCTCACTTAACTTTCATGACCTTAACATGCTGGTAGCTGACAAGGTGAATAAGCTTCTAAGCATTCAAGCTCTTTCGTGCAAAAGGAAGACCACCCTTACCACTAAAGGGATACTGGGCAAACGTAAAAAAACCAAAGGATGTCTCTATTGCCAATTGAAGAAGCTAAAAGATATGGAAGAGACAAAGGAGAAAGAAGAAGTCCATGTTGAAGCTAAACTCGAGAAAGCAAGTGAAAGAGAGTAGGAGTTGAAAGCTCATTGTAAGGAATATCATTAGAGGATAAAAGCATTAGAAAGCCAGTTTAGGAGATTAGAAGCAAGGATAAGGAATGGGAAGCTCTTAAGATGTAGAAGAAGAGGAAGATATAAGACAAACCCAATAGCCATAAGAAGAATAAAACATAGTTTTTTATTTTTCTTTCTTTAGGAATTCTTTTTCAAATGAAATAAGTGATGTAAAGCTTCACATCGCAAAGATTAATAAAAGTTAGTTAAGTGCTGCCACATTAAGGGTCCCTTGCCAGTTTTAATTTTCATTGTGTCAATGTGCCATACATCCCTGCATTTGTACATTTAATAATCATTTAAGAAAAATGTGGTATATGCTAACTTTTTGTGAAGATTTCCCATTTTTTAGATTTCAAGATAACTCCCAAACATCAAATCTTTCAAAGAAGTTTGATTAGAACGCATTCCCATACCAAAATGGCCCTTACTCAAGGAGATCCCCGAGATTGCTAATCCCACCAAGCCGAGGTTCCATTCCTTAGAAAAGGCTATGGAAAAGATGGAAAAATAGATGAGTTTCCTAGTAGACAACATCACTTTACTTTGAGCTACAACACCAGCTAATGAGGAGAGCTCTAAGGCCCATTACGAGAAGAATAGTAAGTCTTCTGAAGCAGAGGATAATTATCCAAAAGACTCATTTGAGTCAAAGGGAGATTATCCGAAAGTTAACCTGACATTCGAGCCTAACACATATGTATCCCTAACTAATATAAGACCGACTAACTTAGGGCCAAGGGCAAACAATTTAAAGGAGTTGGAAAGGAAGCTAACCTAGCAAATAACTGAGAAAATGAAGGCACTTGGAGGATATGATGGATTTGAATAGGTCGGGGTCACTGAGTTTTCTACATATGACATTAGAGCCTACCTTTAGAAGTTTAAGGTACTAGAGTTTAAAAAGTATAGTGGGACAAGGTGCCCTAAGCTTCATACCAGTTTGTACATAAGAAAGATAGGTAAATATGTTCAATATGACCCACTCATGGTACAAACGTTCCAAGATAGTTTGACAGGTCCAACCCCAACGTAGTAAGCATAGCTCAATTTAAACTAAATAAATATATGGGAGAAACTTACTAGGGCATTTTATGAACAATACAAGTTCAATGTTGAAGTAGCTCTAACCATAATGGATTTGGTTACCCTACGGAAGAGGAATAACAAGTTATTCAAAGAGTATGCTCAAATATGGAGATCCTTAGCTACAAGGGCATCTACTCTCATAACTGAGAAAGGGCTCACATTAGCTTTTATTAATACTTTAGAAAGGCCTTATCTCTCCCATTTGATTGGGTAAGCCTCCTCTAGTTTCACTAAAGTAGTGGTAACAAGGTGCAAGAATGAAAGCGCCATCTCCTCTAGTAAGCTTCAAGAGCTATAAGATAAAAAACCATTTGTCTCGTGCCCCACTTCTAGATTAGCAATCAGTAAGCCTAGGGAATCCATGGCCAGTGTGGTAAATTCAAATGTCAAATTGAATGCTTAAGTTTCTTTTAGGACAAATCCATCCCTAGTTCAACATCAGTTTAGAAATTAGCCTTAAGCTAACAGGGCCCCAAGACAGTTTACTAAGATACTATTCCCTTTAAGTCAAGTCTTTGACAAGTTATGGAAAGATATCCAATATGAGCTCCCCAGTGATCAATACAAGTCAAGAATTTATGATCCTAAGCAAACATGTAAGTATCATTGTAGGCAGGTAGGGCACTCAACCGATACATGTTGGAGATTGAGGAAGAAGACTCAAGACCTAATAAATGAAGGGTCAGTACGGTTAGACCTTGTAAAAGACCTAACTCCAAATGTTAACAATAATCCCCTACTTAACCACTACCCAGTTATCGGTATGACTTACGATGACTTCACCATCAACATGATTAGTTCAAATAAGAAGCCTAAGGTTTTTGAGTTCTAAAAAAACGAACAAGCCCCCAAAAACTAAGAGGTACACTTTCCATGTACCACTAGTACCAAAAGCATTCTCTCATTTGCTTACTTAGCTTACTCTTATCCTTATCCTTAAGTAAGGCTAAGTAGCGAGTATCACCATTAAATTGGTTGGTGTTTCATATTGAGTTGATTCATGAATCCTCGGTGTTTCCTTGGTGTGATATATCCTAAGAGCTAATTGTGGGTTTTTGTATCTTTTTGCACATTCTACCCTTCATTTTTTAGCTTTCTATGAGTTCAGTTCCATCCCTTAGATATAACTGACCTTGTCTTTCTTTGGCATGGGGTATCACTTTGTCTCTACAGAGTGTAGCAAATGTTTAAGTCAAAGAGGATCATACCATGAGAGAGAGCATATAAACTTAGGCTATGCCCTTACGATGAACCCCTTAAGTACTAATTGAAGGATGTCGTAAGTTGCCCCGATAATTAAGGGTAGCCCGTGAGTGTTGATTGAGGGGTGTATAGATACCCCCATTTTTGTACCTCGATATTTTTAAAGTTCTTGAAGTGCCCTAATCTAAAGAAATAAAAGAAGAAGAGAAAGAAAAAAAGAAGAAAGAAAAAAATACTTTTGAAATAATAATAATAGGTGAAAAGAAAAAAAAAAGTAAAAATAATAAATGAGAAAAGAGAAAAATAAATAATGAAAAATGAAATTTTAGAAAATCAATATACATAGAATTTTATACTAGGACCAATTTTATTTTATTTTTGAGGTTTTTTTATTTAATAATGATAATCGATAAAAACTAAAAAATAAAAAGAAAAAGGTTTTGAGTTAGCTCGACACAGCTCCTTTTAATTGGGGCCATCTAGGCATTATTGGAATAGGCATAGCCCATTGAAAACAAGCTAGCAAAACGCATGTCCATTTTTTTCAAGTGAAGCACGTATGCTTCACGTGCTTAGGGTAGTGCATCGCACATGCTCAGTATATGATGATGCCATGGAAGGAAGGAACAACTTTAAAAAAACCATGTTTCTCAATCATTTGTCTTCCTTTTTTTTTATGAAAAATCGAGCTAAAACTTTACATTTTTGTGATGTTGACATGGCAATTGTCAAATTGGTATCCATATCTTGTCTAAATACATCCATTTAAGGGTTCAAATCCAAGCTAAAAAATTATAGAAAGTTCAAAATGTGTAAAGGCCAAGATTGCACATCTTGTTATTTCAAGAAACAATCAAATCAACTAAACTTTGAAATGGAAATACTGTATCTTCCTTATGTGCAATCCCTAATCAATTATAAAAAATTTCCCTAAAATCGCCCTATTCAAAGATTTGAACACCTAAGCCTTAGCTTGTTCATGTGTGGAAAATGGGGACTTCCTATCTTGAACTACTGCTTGAATAGTATAAATAGGGGCTCAGGCTTTACGTTTGGACATTGATCTTCATTGGAAATTCACTATAGAAGCTTACTCATCTACTTTCTTAGTCTTCAAGTGAGCCTCTCTTTAGAACCATCACTTTATGGTGGTTCTTGGCAAAAAAAAAAAAAAAAGACACACCATGAGTTTTGATACCCTTTAAAAAGTAGGAAACTACCCTTAGTTGGACTCAAGTTGCCAAATTTCAAGCTCCATCGCCACATTCTCTCTCCAGCTTAAATTAGCCACCATGAACCACCATATAAGGTGGAGGCATCATCACCATTAGCTTTTTCAACATTGAAAAGCTAATAAAAGTCTCTTTTCATACTCATTTTGGTGGCTAGATCATCTAAAATCAACCCATGTCGCGGCTTCTTCTTCTTCTTCTTTAATAACTTGATTTAGTTCAAGATCCATGCCCAACCCATGACTAACTTGCGCTATGCCCAAATCCAGCATGTTAACCCACTCCTTTGACCAAGTTTCTTTTTTATTTATTTTATTTTCATTTCTATTATTTGTTTATTTATTCATGTCATTTTCTTTTGTTGTTTTAATTATTGAAATGATTTTTGAATTAAGGTCATGTGTAGTCCTCAAGTGTTGTAAGGTAACCATCTCCTTGGAATGATTAGGGCACACATGAAATAAATAAAATATAATACAAATAAAAAATAAACATAAAGAAAAAAAAGATTAAAAAATGTTTTTTTTTTATAGAATATAAATAAATAGAGGGAATTATATAGCCTTGGGGTGTTATGAGGTAACCACTACACTTGAGATTAATAAGGCCTGCCTTTTTTAATAAAAAAGATTCAAATAAAAAATAAAAATAATAATTTTTCGGTTGTTTAGATTTTTTTGAAAAGAAATTCAATAGATTTTTTTTTTCTCTTTTTTCTTCATGTTTAGAAAGTTAGTACTTAAGGTAATAACATAAAAGAAAATAAAAAATGTTTTCCTTGCTTTAGTGTTCATATCCAAAAAAAAAAAAAGAAAAGTTTTTTCTTTTTTAAACATTTTAGAACTTTGCAAAATGGTAGGGTAAAGAAAATGTTTACTTACCTAGAAAAGTCAATAAATTCTTTTTCCAAAATTTAGAAATTGAGATCTTCTTCTTCTTTTTCTTTAGAAAGGGGTCTCTTATCACTTAGAAACAAGGCCAATTAAAAAAAAAAAAAAACTCAATGATCCATTTTTCCAATGGTTAGGAAATAGGCTTTTTTTTTTTAATTCATGAATAAATTAAGGTCTTTTCTAATGTTTTTTGAAAATAAATAACCTAGCTAATGATGCAAACTCATTAGCTTTTCAAAATTAAGAAGAACCAAACCGATAAGTTTTAGGAAAAAAGGAACTATAGCAATTTAATTTCGAATAACGGATATATATATGCACCTATAGGGCTATTAAAAAAATTATTTTCCATTTCCTTTCTTAAAAACAAGAAAAAAAAAACTTTGAACAGAAAAAAAAAAGAAGAGAAAATCAAAATTAAAGAAAAAAAAAGAAAAAAAGAAAAAAGAGAAATTAAAAAAATTGTCTCCTTTAAGTTTAAGGTGCATTTTAAAAGTTAAAGCCCAATTTAATATTCTAATATGGTAACCTTTGGGTATTAATATGTTAAAAAAAATTTAAGATGTAAACTAGTAGCTAAATTAAAATCGATCTACTTAATTGGTTTTAATTTACTCTATTTTTTCTCGATCTCACTAAGTGCTCCAATTTTCAAAAACTAAAAAAAAAAAAAAACTGTTTTTTTCTTTTAACTTTTGTCAAGGTTTAAATTAAATAGGCATAGGGTTTAGTTTAAACTAAGTTAAGAAAAAATAGAAAATCAAATTTTAGGCCTAATAGATTGGTGACTCTACTAGAAACACTTTTTGGCTAGTCACATTAAGATATTAAATTAGCCCTAACACTTAATATACCCGTAAAACTTAAGCCTTCTATGAAATGGACTTGTAATTCTTGTATATACGCTCATTCTTTTTATGTATATATGCTCACTTGTTTTCTTCTAACCTAGATTGTTGAGATTCAAAGGCACCTAAGGCATAATGGGCCTAATTTTTTTTTGGCTATTTTTTTTTAATATATTATGATGTGTGCTAAAAAAGGTTAAAACTGGACCTAGGAAGCCTTAGGATGAGGGGACCATTGTATAGGCCTTCGATATTGTAGGGTAACTACTATCTAGGGCAATTAAGTCCCCTACTCGAGCTAATATGATTGTAGGTCCGTTTTTTAGAATAAGAGAGACCATGGTGCTTAGGAACCTTATCGAACCTACTTAATTTGCATTCATGACATTATCTACAAGTATCAAGGTAGCAGTGTGGTAAATAAAGATTACCATTGGTAATTATGATTGGGCTTCCTACAAGGACATGTTTTATGACTATTTTGTTGTAATTGAGAACAAAATAAATTTTCCTCGTAACCTAGAAAGTATTTGTATAGGTTTTCTGTTTTTTTCCTTTCCAATGTATTTTCCTATTCTATAACATATCATGGTTACTCCTTTCACAGCTAAATCATATCAAGAAATCCATGTTCATCAGCCTATTGATACCTAGCCATTGTTGTAGGCATGGTTTGCATGTTATAGGCCAATGGATCAAGAGTTTATTAAAGCCGTATCAAACCCATTTCATCCCTTTCTAAAGTAGGTATTAATAGGGATCATTGATCGATCATGCACTCTCGAGCTCGTACGCTTGGTCAGTTGGCTCATAGAGCTATTTGAGGTGAACTAAGTGCCAAGGAGCAAAGCATTCCTCAATTTAACTTGCTAAGCTACTTTGCTCTCTACATCATTCAAGAAGTTGCTAAGGTAATCAGCCAACATGTGGAGCCAACCCCTTTGTAACAGACCCTAGTCTAAGCATTGAACCAAGATATAGCCAACCTCACTAGTGCAGAGGCCAAGCTAATAACTATTAGGAGTCAATCATCTGAGGTTAACCTGAAAATGAGTTACCTCCTAAGTTAACCCTAGTCAAATCTTAACTATCTAACCTACTAAACTGTTGACATCAACCTTACTTTATCTAAATTCATCCTTACTCTGATAACAATGTCATGGGGACCATAGAGTGAGCAAACCTTGCATGCACTATCCTTTTCTAACAAAAGGGTATTCTTTTTGCACGATTACATTGCTATATCTGTAAATTATTCTCCTTTTTCCTTAACTAGTAAAGATCATTTTCTCTAATTCCCATAACTTAAGATTTACCCTAATTAGGTACTATAAATATTTGCAAATTGTAATAGTTGTAGGATAACATATAGAGAATACACTAAACTTTTACACTCTCTTGAGCTAAGTGTTCCTCTACTTACTCTTGAGCTATTCTTATTTAGCCCATTGAGTATGGACTAGTGGTGAGTGACCTCCGACCATACTGGTGTATCATATCAAGTGTAACCCAAGCTTATGTGAAGCATTGGTGCGTCATATCCATCATTGGTATATAAGAAACCCTGCTTAACCTACGACTCTCATTTATCTTTCAAACCATCTCGTAGTCTAGACCTACCCCTTCAATACCCATGATATTAGGCTCATGTGTTCATCCACGAACCCATATCAAGTATCCATCTTCCTCTAATTAGGGCTTTTTCATATTGTTGGAACCTAGAGTTAAGGGCTTTCTACTTAGGCCCCCATGAATTGAACCTTATGATTGAAGAGCATATGTAGCTGCTACAAGCTCCTCTACTTTTAGAAGGCATCTATATCCCTAAGAATGGAAAGTCACCTGCTAATACTTTCAATGACTTTCTAAGAGTAAGACATGATGAAGCCCTGAAGGCATTAGCGTTAGGTAACTACAATGAAGAATGAATTAGGGTTAGTACCCTTATGGATTGGTTTGGTACCCCAAGAACTCACAAGTCTCATAAGCCTCGATATTGTGTCGGCAAAGAAGATTGGGAGAAAAACCGAGTCCATGTTTATATGTTGGCTATCTTTGCCACTTATCTCTTCCTTACAAGACATACATATGTCTGATACAAAGTAGTTCAATTAGTAAAGTAGATTAAGTCTTTGAATTTCCTGAAGCAAAGCGACCATAGGGTACTTATAGGTAACATACGACTTCTGAATATTTGGTTTATTAACCATATGAAGTACTATGGGCTTAAATTGAACCGGGCTCCCTTCATTAAGGAACATGATATTATAGCTTCTTTTGCTAAAAGGGTCAAAATACCAACGGTCACCTTTTCGAGAGAATGTGTTATGATATTTCAACATATGGAGCCAAAAGAAATATTATGGGTTGCTAATTGGAATGACTATAACCAAGCCATATTAGGTTGTACAAATTACGTTGTAGTTCCCCTCATTGGGATCTTTAGGTATATGGGCTACTATCTAGCTTATGTGATATGTTGTTTAGGCTTAGTCCAAGAAATAGCTCATTAACCTTCATTAGATTGGGTAACTTTAGATTATGCTAAGCAAGATGTTCCTTTGGCTGTGAAAGAAGCAAAACTAAAAACTGTTAAGGAATTATGAGACTCTTAAGAGATACAACCCATTGAGATTGTTAGAGAACTTAAAGGTAAGGTTGGTGCTTATCGAGACACTTTAGAGTTTATTTTTTATTAGTTTCAGAAGATGGTCATCTTCAATATTAAGCTCTAGATATACTCCCACTAGCTTCGATAAACCCTAACGAAGAACTCTAAGCTTTTATAAGATGGGCCCGGGCTCGCTTAGAGAGATATCACCAAGATAATGTTGAGAATGAGTCTCATTTGAAAGACCAACTCAAACAAGCTTGAGAAGAGAGGAATGTTCTAAAAGCCCAACTAGCTCAAGCTTAAAGACGCATCAGCGAACTCAATGAAGACAGGAGATGCCCAAGCAAGATTAGGAAGCTTATGTCCTTTTTTTGGTTTTTCCTTTTTCTTACCTTCTCATGTAATAAAAGACTCATTAGAGTTGCCAACATTAATAAAATTTCAACTCTGCTACATTGTTGCCTAAATACTTGATCTTTTATAGATCTATATGACTCCATTTGCATTTTATTCGTCATGTTTATTTTATTTTTGACATTTGTTTTCCTTTTCTTGAAAAAAAAAAGACTAAAAGAAAAGAAAAAAGAGGAAGAAAAAAAAAAGAGAAAGGAAGGAATTGTAGATATGAAATTTTTCTAACAAAGCTTGAGTATTTGATTTGTATAGGTTCACTAAAGATATCTCACAAGTAAATAATGTTGAATCAAAGCCCCATATTCACCCGGTGAAGAGCAAGAATGACAACCAATGGAAACTTTAGCAATGTTGAAAACCCTAATCCAGTAGACAATCTACGTGTGGCTACCAAGGACAAGGTTGCATACTTAGAGGAATCCATGAAGAACATAGCCTAAAAGATGAACTTTCTGGTCAATAGTATCAACCTCCTTAGAGCAATTCAATTGGCCTAAGAAGGACATTCCCATGTTAAGCATTGGAAGGGGATCAATATCAATCCACCCAAGTATTAACCAGTTGGTGGTGAACTTCAACATGCTAAAGCAAATTTAGGGATGAACTTAGAATTCCTTAAGAAGGAATTAGATGATAAGCATGAAGAGATAGAGAAGAAACTACTGTAACAGGTGTTTGATAAGATGAAGGCATTTGAAAAAACTAATAAATTCGAATAGGCAAGTATTATCAACATTACTACTTGGGATTCAATATCCTACCCAAAGAAATTTAAGACTCTAGATTTTGAGAAGTACAATGAGAAAAGTTGTCCCAAGTTGCATAAATATGCTTACTATGACAAGCTTACTGCCTAATCCTTTTAAGATAGCTTAACTAGGCTAGCTCTTACTTAGTATGTCTAATTGGATCTAAATCAAATCAATACTCGTGATAAGTTGGCACAAGCCTTTTATGAGCAATACAAATTCAATTTTTAAATTGTACATTCCCTTTAGGATTTAGGTAACCTTCGAAACCCAATGAATTCTTTAATGAATATGCTCAGTATTGGAGGGACCTAGCTGCCAAGGTATCAATACCTATTCCTGAAAAAGAGCTTACCTTCACTTTCATCAACACGTTAGATAAACCTTTTTTCACTCATTTTTTTAGGCTAGCTTCAACCAGTTTCGCAAAAGTAGTTTTGACTGGTTTTAGGATTGAGGGAGCCTTCGCTTTTAGGAAGCTCCATGCTCAAGAAAGTATTGATAAAAGACAAGACCTTAACAAACTAGTTGCTAAAGGTAAAGAGTCCACTATTAGTATAGCTACTACTAATAGAAATGTAGCACCAATAGCTCTAATTCCATGCCAGACTACCTACCTAGGTAACACATTGGCATTGGTTTAGCAGCCACAATAACAAAAAGCCAAGTATTGACACATTTAAGGGATGAACACCTTATTAGCTTTGAGTTTCCTAATGAACGATATAAGTCAAGAAATTTCAACTCAGATGCTAAGTGTGACTACCATTTGGGCTAAGTAAGCCATTCTATTAACAAATGCTAGAGGCTTAGGAACAAAATATAAGACCTTATTAATGCAAGCTTAGTATAATTAGACTTCATTAAGAGACCAGCCCCAATTGTCAACAACAATCTTCTTCTTAATCATGCTTTGATGATTAACATGATAGAGGTACATGAGCTAAAACTTAAAATTGATTTGGATGAGCTGCCCATACCTATTGAATAGGTTGCATGGCTCTTAAGGGAGAAAGGACACATGTAACGAAAGAATCTTCAAGATTAATCCTAGGTTAAGCTAACTATTTACCAGCTACTCAAAGAAGGTAAAATAACTAAGGAAGGGATTCAAAGCATGACGGTAATTGAGCCAAGAAATCTTACTCAAAAGCAATTGAAAGCTCACTAACTAGTAGCAGACCCCATGATTTCTTTATTGAGTGACAATAGTAATGAATTTGAGTACTTAATAGACATGTAGCTGGTACTGACACCTTTTACTGATAGCACCAATAGGATGAGGGCTTGAATTTGAACAAGAGGACAGAAGAGTTGGGGGCTCAAATGATTTTCTTGGAGTTATTGAGGCTAATCCTAAGCCCATTTTGATTCAATTTAACAAACATCTTGAGGAAGGCTCAACCACATTCAAATCCAAAAAGTATGTGTTTTACATCCTGCTAGCTCCCGAAAGCTATAAGGCTGGTCTGTTTGATTATCAAAATTTGAAAAACTCTAAGGTCACTACCGCTTTAGTTAGAGGAATAACCAGGTCAGGTAGAGCTTATGACCCTAATGATGAGATAAGGAAAAAAGTTGTTAATGAAACCCTAGCAAGGAAGGAAGTAGAAGATGATATGAACAAGTTCACTAAACTAATCAAGTTTAGTAAATATAGAGTTATGGACCAATTGTCTAAAGTTCCAGCCTAAATCTCCTTCATGGGCCTTCTTATGACATCACCACCTTATAGGGAGCCCTTGTTTAAGATCCTTAATGAAGTTTGAGTACTACAAGAAATATCAACTGACAAATTGGGATATATCACTAATTTGATTTTTACTGTAGACTATATCGCTTTTGTATCGGAAGAGTTGGGAGAAGAAGGAAATCAACACAAAGCTATTATTTATAATGGTAAAGTGCAATGATAAGATAGTATCATTGTGCTTATTAACAATGGATCTTCACTAAACGCTTATCTATTGGCTACCCTTCGCTTACTTAGGGTCAAAGATGTTGAGATTAAGCCCAATTCTACTACTATATGGGCTTTTGATGTATCAAAAAGGGGAATTGTTGGAGAAGTCAATTTGCTAGTAAGAATTGGCCCAGAGGAATTTGAAATCCCTTTCTAAGTGGTTGATATCCCAAGAACCTTTAACTTGTTACTAGATAGGCTTTGGATTTATGTCGCTAGTGCAATCCCTTTTAATTTGCACTAAAGTCAATTAACACCGTTCCAAATTAAGTGTTCATCTTCTCTTGTGTTTTCGATGTATGGGGTTCATTTGGATAAAGAAAAGAGTAAGACCTTTTTATGGAATGGGAAAAGGGTTAGAGGTTTTACTTAATATTGACGACCATTAGGGATACCAACTTTACTTATAGAAAATGAAAACAAGACCATAATAATATTAAGATTGTTCGCATTTCATGATTTGAGCAAACATTCCACTGATTTTTCAAGGGTAGTATAACTTCACTACATTAGCATTTATAAGGTCCCTTAAGTTTAAACCATCCATTTGAGATAAAATCAAAGCTGCCCTAAGCAACACTTTCTTTACAATGTAAGGACCTCTATAATTCAAAGCAAATTTCCCTCTAGATTATTATGTATTAGGTAAAGTCTTCCTCAATACCATATCTCCCTCTTCAAAACTTTTAGGATCATACTTTCTTATTAAAAGCCCTAACCATTTGTTGTTGATACCACATGTTATGGCTCAAGCCTATCAACCTTTTCTCATTGATCAAATTCAACTACTCGATATGCTTCTTTATTCAATTAGCCTCATCCTAGCGAGTTTCCGAAAACATCTTGAGAGATAGGATTTCGACTTCCACTAGTAATACAGCTGCCGTTCCATATACCAACGAGTAGGAGGTTGCCCTTGTTGATGTTTTGATAGAGGTTCGATAGGCTATGAGTGCAAACGGCAATGTTTCATGCTAATCTCGATATGTAACCACCATCTTCTCAAGGATTCTTTTGATATTCATGTTGGCCACTTCCATAGCCCTGTTCATATGAGGTCGATAAGGGGTAGAATTTCTATGAATGATCTTGAACTACCGACACAATTCTTGTTAAGATTCATACCATTATCAGTAATAATCGTCTTTAGAGTACCATACCGAGCTAGTATGTCTCTCTTGATGAACTTCACTACTACCCCTTTTGTAACACTTCAACCTACTTACTGAAATAATCGATAGCCACCAGTATGAAATGGTGTTCATTAGATGCTTTTAGAGTAATTGAGCTAACAATGTCTATACCCCACATCAAAGATGGCTACGACATAGATAGTGTATGTAGTTCTTGAGGTGAAGCATTTACTTTATTTGCATAAACCTAACATAAGTAGCAGTATCTGACATGTTTGATGCAATCTCCCTCTATAATTAACCAATAATATCCCAATCTCATGATCTTCTTGGTGAGCATATATGCATTCAAGTGAGGGCCATATACTCCCTTATACACTTCCTTCTACGGACCATAGAAGTGTACCATCAAACAATTGTCAATATAAGGTAGACTCACTTATCATGTACTGGGTAGCTAGCCTTCTAATTGTCTTCCTATGCATTTTCTCAACCTTCTCAAGGTATGTACCATGTTGTAAGAATGTTTTAATATCATAATACTAAGGCTTTTCATCATGTGTACTTTCAATTGTCAAGCAAAAAACGGGCTTTTCTTCAACTTCACTCTTAAGCAGTTGGATCTCTACTCTTCCTAATATCTGAATTATGGATGCTAAGGTGTTTAGAGCATCAGGAAATTGGTTCTGAGCCCTTAATATGTATGTGAATGTAATCTCTTCAAAGCTATCTATTAGTTTGGCTAAGTATTGGTGTTAAGGTAACAATTTACGGTCCTTCATCTTATATTCACCTCGAGCTTGAGCTATGATTAGCGAAGAATCTCCATATACCTCTAATTCCCATATCTCCCTAAATAGTGCCATTTTAGGTCCCATAATACATACCTTATAATCTACAATATATGGGAAAACAAGTCTCACTACCATTGAGAATTGTGTACCTTCAAAGGATATTAGTATTACCCTAATTCCACATCTAGATAAATTGGCTACTCCAACAAAGAACAATTTTCAATTTGAGGGTTTCTCAACTGCTTGACTGCCATAATCCTTTTTAGCCACCAAGATATTGTCATCGAGAAACTCGACTCGCATTTCTTCAGGGCTGTCCTTAGGGGGATTCATCATGAGTTGATCTACCA
This sequence comes from Lumnitzera racemosa, assembly GCA_024138005.1. Lineage (NCBI taxonomy): Eukaryota > Viridiplantae > Streptophyta > Magnoliopsida > Myrtales > Combretaceae > Lumnitzera > Lumnitzera racemosa. The sequence continues at coordinate 82,062,494 of JAMXBC010000006.1, forward strand.
AGGCTTACCCCTCAACCAAACTTTCACATATGTGATGTTAAATTCTAATAATAACATTTGCCACTTCAAAATTATGCCAATGAGGGCTAGTTTTTTAGCTAAATACTTTAAGGGCTCATGTTATGTAATCAACTCGATTTGGTAGTAAAGTATGTCTTGTCTGAGCTGATGCATTACCTAAACTAATGCACGACATGTTCTTTCAATTTTTAAGTACTTTTGCCCCCCTTCTGTAAATTTCTTGCTCAAATAATAAACAACTCGCTCCTTCCCTTCCTCATCTTTCTACCCAAGCATACACCCATAGATTTAGGCAATGTGGTTAGGCATAAGAACAATGGCTTCCCGTGTTTAGGAGCTACCAACACTGAAGAATTCATGAGGTCTTATTGAAGTTTTGTGAAAGCTTCTTCGTATTTTAGGTCCTAATTGACTCTTGCATTCCTTTTCAATAAGCTTCTTCATATTTTAGGTCCTAATTGACTCTTGCATTCCTTTTCAATAGTTTGAACGAAAGGCGACATTTGTTTGTTAACTGAGATATAAATTGAGATGTATAATTCAAATAACCCAACAATCCTCTTACTTCCTTAAGTGGGCATGGAGTGGGCATGTCAATTATGGCTTTAGCTTTATTAGGATCAACTTCAATGCCCCTTTGGCTAATGATGAAGCCTAGCAATTACCCTGGTGTTATTCCAAAAGTACACTTTCCTAGATTCAACTTCGGTTGAAACTTCCTTAATCTATCTTAAATTTTCTATGTGATCTTCCCCTTCTCTAGATTTCATAATCATATTGTCAACATACACTTCTATTCTTTATGCATTATGGCATGAAAGATTGCAACCATTGCTCCCTTATATGTTGTTCCAGTGTTCTTAAGCTCGAAGGGCATCAAATTTTAGCAAAACATGCATCAAGTTGTAATAAAGGTCTTCTTAATCTTGTCTTCTTTTGACATTCAAATTTGATTGTATCTCGAAAAGCCATCCATGAATGAGAATAGATTATTCTCGGTTATATTATCTACCAAGACGTCAATATGAGGTAAAGGAAAATTGTCCTTAGGCGTTGCTTGATTAAGATCTCAAAAGTCCATGTACACTCTTACCTTCCTATTCTTTTTCATTACTGGAACAATGTTAATTACCCATTTCGAATAATCGGATGCCTCAATGAATCCGACTATAAGTAGTTTCTTAACCTCTTCCTTGATTTTCAAATGGAAGTCAGGTTGGAATCTTCTTAACTTTTGCTTTTTAGGCTTGGTGTCTTCTTGTGTGGGTAGACCATAGACCTTGATTGATGGATCTAACCTAAGCATATCCTTATAAGACTAGGCAAATATGTCTTGATATTGAGTCAACAACATAATCATTTCTATTTTTTGTACCTCTTTCAAGCTCCATCTAATCTTCAAATTTTTAGGATTATCTTCATCCCTTAAGTTGATTATTTCAATGGGTTCATCAATGGAAATTCTACTCAATTCATGTTTTTTCCACTAGTCTTATATATCCCTGTAGTCATTGACATTACACCCGATGACTAACCTAATAAGGCTGAAAGTGATATTGGTATTCTCATTATCTACTTGCATGAGGTATCCTTGGGTTTTGTTCAAATCATTGGATCTAGGCAAAGTATATAAGGAAAAATGTATGTGAGTAAAAGCGAATTGAAATACAGTAGAAGAACGAAACTAACTAACTAATATTTTATTTATTGAATCAAAATGTTCAATGATACATTTGCAACAATAACTATTGAAAAGAAAAATTCTAGAAATACTAAACTAAGGTTCATTCTTTACCCTAGGGAAGACCTATTGTCATTCAACGGGATAGAGAACCAATTATTCAGATGGTGCTAAAGCTTGCACGATAAACTTGTTGATCTTTTGTTGGCAAATTCTAAGGGCTTAAGTCTTTACCTTAATAACCGTTTCGGTTAATGGTAGGAAGGTCATTGAGGCATGGTACAATTTGTCACCTCTCTGGCCCGTCACTTGTTTTTTCTAAAATTCTTCTTTTGGAGTCGGGTTGTAGCCAAGACCATAGGTACCTATATAGCATTCCTTAAACTCTACACCCTCATTCTTTTCTCTATTAGGACCAATGATGATGCATACTTCTTCAAATGTCTATAGACCAAACTCCTCCTACCCTTCATTTCCTATATAAGCTATGGCTGTTTCTTTATAGATCTCAGTCTTGGTCTCCTAAAATTATGATCACCTAACCATTTGAGATAAACTTCACTTTCTAGTGGAGGCTTAAAGGTATGGCCCCTATTGCATGAATCTAAGGTTTTCCTAAGTATAAGTTGAAAGACCTTAGGATGTCTATAACTTGGAATCAACTATTGAAATTCTAAGGGCCGATACTCATGGATAAGTTTATCTCCCCTATAATCTCTCTTCTGAACCCATCAAAGGCCCTAACTATTGTAAAAATAGGCCTAATTGTAGTCGTATTAACACCCAGCAAATCCAAGGTGGCAAGCGAGTAAACGTTTAGTAATGATCCATTGTTGATGAGTACTTTAGTAATGATTTTGTCATTAATCCTTACTATTATGAAGAGTAGTTTCATGTGCTAATTTCATTCTCCTAATTCTTTTGCTAAAAAAGAAATTTGGTCCATAACAAGGATGTAATTAATGATTGATCCCATCTTCTCAATTGGTATTTCATAAGGGACCTTAACCTCCCTAAAGGTATGGAGCTTCTTTGTATGGCTTAGATGCGATCAACAAACCCATTAATGATATATGTGTCAGAGTCTTACCATGTTATTCCATAATCTTGTACTGACTTGACTTGATCATCTTAATGAATGTAGATAGCCCTTCCACATGTTTGACCATTTCATCTTTCGCCTCTTCTAGCATGCCTTTCTTCTCGGGCTCTTCCTTTCGGTGATAAATCCTTCCAAATCGAGTAATTCCCCTTACTAGAGAACTTGACTTCTCTCGATTTACTAGCTAGTAGTTAAATGGAGTAGCTGTATAGTTGCTCATAAGCTAAAGTAATTTAGTATTTTTAGGTAAGATGTCAAGATGATTCTTGCGACTACAAAATATAAGGGTATTTGTACCTGAAAATCTAGGGCAACCTACTAAATAAGAAAAAGACAAAAGGTTAATGTCTAAAATGAGTAAAATACAAGGAATGTTAAAGGGTATAAATAAAAATCAAGAAAACATTTGATTTGTATGGTAGATTTCATCACATAGGTGCTTTGATACATAGTTGGCAACTAAAGGTAAGCCTTTGGTAGAAACAAACAAAAGAGTACAATCAACTTAATTGTTGCTAAGCTAAGTTGCAAACTCTTTCGTAGTAAATTTAACTTGATCTTGCTCTAGGCATCTAGGGTCAGGACCCTAAAGGGGGGCCTAGTAGGATTGCTTTAAAATTTCCATATCATATGTGCACTTATGATATGGAAACCGCTTTGCAAGTCAGAGATTGCAAGACTTTAAATGATAAATCACTAAGGTTATTAATTTTTAAGTAATTAATTTATTATAACATATAAATATAAATAACTATAGATGTCCAATATCCCACAATTCCTCAAAAACGTAGAGAATCGATATCCCCTACCAAATGATAAGATTAAATAGTATAAACTTAAAATTTAACTTATTAAAATTACTAAATCTAAATGTATAAGTAGTAGTAACATTTAAAGTCTTAAATGGGCAATACAATCTTTCTCTAATTTTAACCTCCAAAACATATTAATACATGCACTCAATGCTCAGCTCTTAACCCACGCTCAAATATCTAACACCTGCAAAAAAAAAAAAAAAAAAAAAAAACTATTGGAGGGTAAGGTACAAGAGCTTAGTGAGTAATCCTTCATAGTATACTAGCAAACAAGTTATCAAACAAATTGTTACAACCATATGAATGCATGCATACGCAGTATGCCAAACAATATATACAATTGACAGGTGCTACATATAATATCAGATTTTAAAGCCCTCCAAGATAAGGATTGGAGATACATCAGCACCAATCATAACCAGGCTCTAGCACCTTAGTTTTTAACCATAACTTTGAAGTCTGTATTTCATGAAATACATTTTCATTTCTGAAAATCCAGTAATATACAAAATCCCAAGCCTAATGGTAAGGCAACCCCCACAGTCTACACTCACACCCTACAGCGGAGATCTGTAGACTCAACCCTTAGTCATACGGTTGGCGTCTCCATCGCTTAGAAAGCTCGTAGGTTCAAGTAAGATCATGTTGTACGAGCACATTGTATAGAAACACTTTAATATATATAAACAACCCCCACAAGGCCTCTTTTTATCTCCGCGTGAAGTGACAGCCAGAATAAGTAATGCAATACATGGATAATGCATAAACCTTTTAATTTAAGATAAGCCAAATATAATTAAGTCAAATTATAAGGCAATCAATCAATATCAACAAACCATCCAAATCATGTAACAATCAATCATACAATCTAATCATCAATTATCGTATTTAACAATATTTCTTATAGTAATTAATCAATATCAAGCACATACATATCCCGAAACCCCCTGCATCAAGTTATTAATATTCAATTTAAGTGTACTACCTACAAGCACAAACAAGTATAGAGTCATCGGAGTACTCATTTGACTATGACGACTCGCTTTAGTTGTAATAATCGATCGGAAGATCCTCACCCTCGTCAGAATCACCTAATCATTACAAGATAATAAGGATAATAAGTAATTAAATTAACTAACGATTCTAGATATCTATCTATCTAATTCTACTTAGAATACTAGCAATTTTTATTCAATTAAACCTAATCGCTAATCGTATGTAACTTTTTCATTTTATTTTCGATATTTATGAATTTATAGTTGTTTTCCATTGTTTCTGAATGTACATTCATACGGTGATATCCATTTTAGACGTTAAGACCCATGCTTTACAATATGGACTAAATTTATTAAAATTCTAACTATTGAAGCTTAATTATTCTTATTAGATAGTTTTATATTCCATTTTAGTAGTTAATGATTTCATTAGCCATTAATTATTACACTTAAATGATCTTATGGTTCATTATTTTAGAGGCCTATGTCATTAATTGCCTATATCATCGCTTATGTCATCAATTGATTAGATCATTGCTTAATTCATCATTGGCTTATATAAGTCCTTATTTCATGAATAAGTATCTTATGTATATTTATACATATGCTAAGTATACACTTATTCTTTTACTATACTTGTATATATACTAGTATACTTATACATATACCGTATTTATACTTATACATATAGCCATATATACATACAGTATTATACGTATTTTTGTATGCCTTGTATAACCCTTTAATAAATCTTCATGTAATTCATATTTTTGCACCTTATAGGCTTATTTAGTAAGTTATATGTATGTATACTCAGTATACTCCTCATTTTAGGTTAGATACATAGAAGATACTTATGTATAAAGGTATCCATACACATGTACATTGAGTATATTCTTGTATACACATACTTAAGCATATGTACATGTGCTCCTTTTTCAATTATCTGAGGATTTCTTATACCTAACTAAAGTTTTCACTAAAAGCCTTACATATACACTTCACATGTACTTACTAGTTGTATAAATACTTGAGTATACATGTACTCACTAGTTGTATGTACATAGGTATTTATACATGTATACCTAAGTATTTATACACTCCTAAGCATAAGTATGGAGCTTTCTACATTCAACAACACATATGTATACATTACACAAAGTTCTTACACTAACCTAAAGTAGATACTAATTCACTTGTTGAAATAGAAATTCAAATCATATCATACCCTTTTCTTCTTCTAGATAAGGGTGAGGAGTTTACTTATTTAGTGTATGAAAAGTTGTTACAGTATAGAAGTGGGTTTAGAAAATTAGAAGAGTGAAAGGGGAAAGGGAGGTGACAGTTTTGGAGATGGTGGGAAAGGAATTTACTTTGTTTAATTTTTGTGTTTGAAAATGAAGACAAGTGAAGTCCCCATATGTTAGACAACAAAGAAGATAAGAAAGGGAAAAAAAATCCATGTGAAAATGAGTATAAAACTTTAGAAAAGAGAAGAACTTTCTAGTTGAAAATGATACATGTTGACTTTGTCAACTCTCTTAAAATTACATGTAATTTGTATGTACATAATGGGTTAATTAAGGATAATTTGAAGAAAAATTAAGAAAATGAAAGGAAATGTGATGTTTATTGAAATGAATAGTAGAAATAGTTAATAAGATCTCCCTCTAAGTACCTATATACATTATTTAGTATGGTACTTAGTATAACTATTATAAAAGGTGCCATTTAGGATATTAACATTGACTCTATGTAATATAAACATCAACTAAACACCTAACTATATGATTAGAAGATGGATGTGATATATAATGCAGTATCTTAGTTTTTAGTAGATTACTTTAGTTTTATATGTATTTATAAATGATTGAAAGTTATCTTTAATCTTTTATTAATGATTTGGTAAGATACTAAGGATATATTATCAACTACAGTTTTAGGGTAAATTATAGTGAATTAGTACTTCATATATTTAAAGTTATAGTTTTAGGGTTTTATCACTTTTGAGTGCAATCTCTAATTTTTATATACATTTAGGATATAAAAGTTTTCTACACGATTAAATTTTCGATTATTATATTAGGGTTTTTATCTTAACTAGTCTTGTTAACTCTTAGAGTCTTCAAGTACACTAGAGTCTACTTTAAGTATTAGGTTGAAAATTTTTGGAGTTTACATCTAGGGGAAAGGTCAATTGAGCTAGTGGTCAAGTGAACCAAACTATTAGTTAAGTAGTCCTCAGGTCGGCACTTTGAGACTATTGTTAGGCGTGGAAGGGTTTGGATTGGAAATGACAGCAGGTCGATGGATTAGAGTAGTTTAGTCTCTTACTATATAGGTTGGTTGAGGAGAATGCACATCACTAAGTTCTCGAGACCTCAAGCTTAGGCTTGGGTCAAGGGCCCTGTAGTTCGATTCCTATCATCCCCTCCAAGCTGATTTGGATTTAGGATCATATTCAGCTGGTCTTCGTTCTGCTTTTCTTCTGGTTGGTAAGGGCTAAGGTCAGCATTATTGAGCACATCAAATACTCTAAAGTCTTTTGGAAGCTCTACTCCATAGGCATTATTATTATTTCTCTCAAGTATCTTGAATGGTCCTTTAGCTCAAGTAAATAATGTGTTCTTCCTCCTATTAAGGAACCTCTCTTTGCTTAGGTGTAACCACTCTTGATCACTGGTTTGAAACTACTTGGCCTTCTTTCCTTTTCCTTTCTCCTTCAACTTTCTGATAGCTCCATCAATGTTCTCAGGAACTTTCTAGTAGATTTGTTAGAAAGACTAAGCTTTAGTACTTGCCTCTAGTCTTCTTAGTTAAGCAACGGCATTGGGGTGTGATCAAGAGGTAGTTTGGCGTTGAAATTGTCGATGACCTCAAATGGGGCATATCCAATGGTTGCGTACAATATTCTGTGGAAGCAAATTCTACTATGGCCAACCATATATCCCAATTGGCTATGTTCTTTCCCACTGCAACTTAGAGTAGTGAACCTAAGGTACAGTTGATAGCCTCTATCTAAGCATCGATTTAGGGATGGTAAAAAGTGTTGAAAATAACTTTATTCCCGTCCAACACCAAAGAGTCTTCTAGAAGTGGCTCAAGAATTTTGGGTTTCGATCGGATACCCCATTCTTTGGTACTCCATGCAAGCAAACAATTTTCTACAAAAACAAAGTAGTAATAGCTAAAGAATCGTTAGTTTTGGTGCAGAGCACGAAGTATACACCCTTACAGAATCTGTCTACGCCTACCATCATAGAGTCTTTGCCTTGGGTAATTCAAGGTAGTCTAAGGACAAAATCCATGCTCAAATTAGCCCATGGTTTAGTCGAGATGAATAGAGGTATAGCTCTTCCCTGCTCTTTGCTCTCTTGCAAATCTCATAACTCTCCATAACATGGTGCACATCATGCTTTATTTTAGGTAAAAAGAACCTTGCATTCAGCTATTTATATATCCTTTTCTCTTTAAAATGTCTAGATAGTCCATTAGAGTGAGCTTCTCGCATTAATAGCTCTCTGATAGAAAAGGTCGGTACACACAGCTTGTTGCCTTGAAGCAAATATCCATCCTCTACATGATAGTCATCTACTGTCTTTCCCTCTTCACATCATCCATTTATGGGACCAAAATGGAGGTCTTAAGGCTATCTCTCTTCTATGCTAGCAAATCCTAGAAGTCGGGTTTGAAGTTCGATAAGAAGAACATGTCTTCTTGATAGGGCATCCACAACTACGTTAGTCTTACCTTGCTTATACTTAATAACAAAATTGAATCCTTCCAAGAACTCAACCCATCAGGTTTGCCTCTTTGATAGTTTAGTCTAACTTTAAAGATACCTTAGAGACTCATGATCAATATGAATGACAAACTCTCTTAGTAAAAGGTAATGTTTCCATACTTAGAGAGCTCGAATTAACGCAAGGAGTTCTTTTTCATATACAAAGTAATTCATCTAGGGTCCTCTCAACTTCTCACTATGGTATGCAACAAGTTAGCCTTCTTACATCAATATAGCTCCTATTTTGAGTCCCGATGCATCATACTCAAGCTTAAGCACCTTCTCAAAGTCAAACAAAACTAAGATTGGGGAAGATGTTAATCTTTCTTTCACCTCAAAAAAACTTCTCTCCTCTTTCTCTCTCTATTTAAACTCTACATTCTTCTTTATCAACTCAACGAGAGGTGCAACAATGATACTAATTTTTTTTATGAAACAGCAATAAAATGAATCTAGTTCATAGAAGCTTCTCACCTTGGCACATGTGATTATGGTTGACCATTCAACAATAGCTCGTATCTTCTCATCATTAACTTGTAAGCCTCCTCCACTCACAACATATCTAAGGAAGATCACTTCTACTTAGCAAAAATAACACTTCTTCAAATTTCTAAAGAGCCTTTCAGCTTTGACTACATCGAACACAGCTTGAAGATGGCCGGCATGACTCAACAAGTTAGCACTGTACATAAGGGTGTCATTAAAGTAGACCACAATAAACTTTCCTATTAGATCTCTCAATACATGATTCATCAAACTCATAAAAGTGCTAGGAGCATTTGATAGGCCAAAAAGCACTACCATCCATTCATATAGATGATGTTAGGTTTTGAATGTAGTCTTCTACTCATCTCCTCACCTCATACAAATCTGGTGGTAATTTAACTTCAAGTCATTCTTGTTGAAAATTCTAACACCACTAAGTTCATCTAGCCTTGGAATGGGGTACCAGCAGTTGATTATAATCTTTTAACGACTCTACTATCTACACACACATACATTAAGTACCATCCTTCTTTGGCACAAGTAATGTAGGTACGGTACAAGAGCCAAGACTCTCTCTTACATATCCCTTTTCTAGTAGTTCGTTAACTTATCTCTAGAGTTAAGTCACTTATTCGAGATTCTTTTAATAAGCAGGCTTATTTGATAGGGTAACACCTACTATCAAGTCAATATAGTGCTTGTTATCTCAAAAAAAAGGGTAGGCTTTAGGTAATTACTTAGGAAATAGGTCAGTATACTCTTCCAACAATTCTCTGACCTCTCTAAGCAACTTAGCTTGCTCCTTTAACTCTAATAGTCTTCTAATTAGCAAAGAGGTTGGCACATCGGATTGAATGACCTCTCAAAGGTCAGATCAACTTAATACTTAGCCTGTAACTTGCTAATCGGAAGACTATTAGAGTTGAAGGAGCAAGTGCCTATAACTTACTCACTTAACTCAAGGTCATGGGATTCAAGTTAAACTTCTTTCCATCTTTCTTAAATGTATATGTATTCCTAAAACAATCATGAATGACCCTTTGATCAAATAACCAAGTTTTGCCAACAACACATGAGATGCACACATAAGCAATACATCATAGAGAATATCATCAGAGTAGTTTCTAATGGATATCGGTAGCAATACTTACTAAGTGAAATGTAGTTTTCCTTTCTCATTTAACTAATGAAGCTTATATGGTCTTGGATGTGATAAGGTTGGTAACTTAAGATTTTAAACTAGGTTGGAAGATGCTACATTAGTACAACTTCCACTGTTTACTATGAGTGCATACACTTGCTCATTCACCTTACAAGTAATATTGGTGGTTCAATGCGCAAGGCTCACCAAATGACTAAAGTTAGCTTGTCCAAGATGTTACCACGTACATTTTCTTCTATAAGTCCTTCATTATCCTTCTCAACTTCCTCTTTCAATTCTACCTTTTCTTCAAGCTCTTCATCAATACTATCTACTTTAAGGGTAGGAACTTCACCTTTGATAACCATAGTATGTCGATTGGGGCACTAGGCAGCCATGTGACTAAAACCCTAACACTTGATGTAGCTCAACTTTCATCCCGATCCTTAACCTTTCTCAAAGGTCCTTAGTGGTACATAATGGTCAGTAATGCAACTCTTCTGCTCAGACATGACTTTAGTTCTCCTACCAAGCTCAGTGCTATATTGAGCTTGGTTGCCAACATAAGTAGGTTGGCTACTTTCAGCAAGTCAACTCAGTAGAGGTCGAATCGGCTTATTCCTCCTTTGTCTCTCCACATGCTGGGCTATCCTTATAAGCTCATCTAAAGCTACAAAATGTTGTAGCTCCACTATATCTTGGATCCTTACTCTCAACTGAGTCAAAAATCTAGAAACTATTTAGGCTGATGGCTCACTCACTTCATAATGGATCATAAGCATTTGAAATTCTCACACATATTCATCAACAATTTAGTTTCCTTACCTTAGCTCTTAAAGTTGAGCAAAGGTGTCCTATAGATAGGTATCCGGCACAAATTTAGCTTTAAGGACTCTTTTCATCTTGGGCCAAGTGCTAACTTCTCTATATCCATCTCATCTACTCATGGCTTGAAAGTGTTTCAAATGCATCGTAGGATATCTTAAGTATTCTACAGTATTGGTTCTTACCTTTTTATGATCCTCATATTGATAATAACTAAGGCTCGTTTTAACTTTTATTCCAAATTGAGGTAGTCTTCAACATCCCTAGAACGAATAAAGGTTGAAATTTGAAGATTCACATAGTCAACACTCAGGCTACTCATAGTCTTTCTTCCACTTCATAATATACTTCTTCAATCTCCTCATCTACTCCACCTAGGTCTATTCTCCTCTACACATGTCCTCCTACTCCTCCACCTCAATCTTATCGAGCTAGGACTTGTCCTTAGACCATTTGAGCATTACAGATAATGGCACCAACTTTAAAAACCTAGGGGTAGTGTAATTAACTCCATTAGATTGAGACGCTAATTCATAAATAGCTCAAGTTAAATTGGCTATTAAGTGAGTCATCTCATCAAATTGCTCATTAGAACTTCTAATGATATTTTGGGATTATCAACCATAGTGGACAACACCATTGTTATCATCTTCAATACCAGTATTAACACTTGAATAAGTCATTCTTACTCAATTTTGTACTTACAATAAATAGACAATACTTGTATCAACTAAAGAACAATTCACTTACAGTCTTCAATTAGTCAATCACACGAACTACATATTTCAACTTCTCAAAGATTCAACACCACATCTAACTAGATCAGTTCTCTTATCTAAACAAACAAATATGACTTGTTCTATTTTCCACAACTCAAAACAAAGTAGAACAAAGTACCACATAGTAATAAAGGACAATAGTACAATTTCCATTACTTACCAAGATACTATAGCTAATCCTTACAAAACCTCAGCAGTTATCTCACTTAACAACACACTTTAGATATAGGTGATAACCAATACAACAAGCAGTTACAAGACATATAATAACTTACCTAAGTGAACCTTCAATTTGATACCAAGATTATATGCCATGCCAAGGAAGGACAAGGCTAGCCATATCTAAAGGATAGGTCTAAACTCATAGAAAGCTCGAAAAGGAAGGGTGGAATGCACAAAAGTAAGCAAAAACCCAAGATTAGCTTTTAGGATATGACAAATTGAGGAACTATCGAAGACTCATGAATCAACTCGATATGATATACGAACTAATTCAATGAGGGTACTCACCACCTAGCCTTACTTAAAGGTTAGAATAAGATTGAGCTAAGCAAGCAAACAAAAGAATGCTCACAAGCAAGAGTAATTCAATATATTTAGGTATGATGTTAAGATGATTCTTCTAGCTATAAAATACTAGAGTATTTATATCCAAAAATCTGGGACAACCTACTAAATATGGAAAAGGCAAAAGGATAATGCCTAAAATAAGTCAAATATAAAGAATGTTGAAGGGTAAAAATAAAAAATCAAGAAAACATTTGAATTATGCATCAAGTTCCATTATGTAGGTGCTTAGATACATAGCTACCAACTAAAGGTAAGCTTTTAGCAGAAACAGATAAAAGAGTACAGTCAACCTAACTGTTGTTGAGCTGAGTTGCAAACTCTTCTATAGTGAATTCAACTTAAACTTACCTTAGGTAATTTAAGGATAGGTTAGTTAAGCTGGTAAGTAAATGAGTTAAACCATTGGTTAAGCATTCCTTATGTTAGTGCTCTAAGATGATTGTTAAGTATGGAAAGGCTTGGTTCAGAAATTGCAACAGATCAAAGGGTTAGAGTAGCTCGAAATCTTCCTCAAGATTAAGCTTAGGCTCGAGTCAAGGGTCCCATGGTTTGATTTCTATCATGAAGAGAGTTTTATCATACTCTTAGAAGAAGCAAAATATTGAAATGAAGTGCTAAAGTTAGAATAAAGGAGCAACCCCACCCCATTAGGCCTTTATATAGCCAGTAGGGGGAAATGTCAAGCCGTCCACGTATTTCTACTAGCCTATCCAATGGTCGAGGTAGGATGGTAGTGAAAAGTCTCTATTAATGCCATCATTAATCCTTAATTATGACATTTCCTAAGCACATTAATGGCAACACATACAACACTCTATCCCAAGCATTGTCATTATGCTTAAAAAAGATGACATTAGAAAAGACCATACAGAATAGTCACTTCAAGTGTCACAAATAAAAGATCCTCGTAAACTACTTACTCTTGAATGCTTAAGGCTACCTGTACTTCTACCCTATCATGACCCAAGGGGGCTAGTCGTGGCAGTCGCCGTATACTATACAAAGGATTGTTGATTGAATTCCCTTACAATCAACGACCCTTTTATATGATATACAAAGCTACAGCTACTACTAACTACCAAGAGTGCGCAAGCATAAGCAATATCATTTCATGACAAATAATACAATTATAAAAAACATAATACATTGTCTATTTGTATAAAAGTTTACAAGTACGAAGACTGAACCATGTCTTCAGTTAAACTAGTATAAGTTTTACATATTAAGATCTATACTCTATCAGAAGAACTCTCCGATCTCATCCAGCTCCTATACCGACCCTGTGTAGAAACTAACCTCAGGCATGAGACGGCCTGACTTCACAAAAAGTTTGGCCTGCGAGAAAAGACAACAAAGGTATAAGCTAACTAGCTTAGTGAGACAATTTCCCTCAACCACACAGCAATCAGGTTAGACAATAGTTAGGTTCAACCAAATGAATGCATGGCAAACAGTATGCCAAACAAATACATGCAAATGACCAGGTACTACATGTAACTTAGATTTAACACCCTCTAAAGTTAGGGTTGGAGATTCATCGGTACAGTCAGATCCATGTATTATATTAAAACTTATTTCATAACGAAACTTTGTGTTTCGTATTTAAAATGTAATGGTACATCCATTACCAACTTTATCAAAATGAGTTCTACATATAATTGTGAGTAGATTTACGTAGCCCTCACTCACCCCTAAACAAAAGCCTCTGGACTCGACCCATAGCTGAGCAATTGGTGCCTATAACGCTTAGTCATCCTTTGAGCCAAGGTAAGGTCATATTGTACTTGTGCACCATACGAAATCAATAACAATCAATAATCAACCTACGTATGGCCTCTCGCTACCTCCGTGTAATGTGACTGCTCAAATTTAGTTATACAGTGTATGTTTTATGCATTATCCAAGCTAACTTTTCTAGTCGAATAAAATTTAGTCTTATTTATTCAGTGATTATTCCAAGCCATAAACAATCAATCTAGTGAATCTACTATACAACAAACATTATATTATTGCAATTTAAGGTAAATTCACCATCAACAACAATTATCATGCACAAGCATAACCCAACCCCATACACATTCATTTATAATTCATAATTTATATTAACTAACTATAAGTACAAACAAGTATGGAATCATTAGGAAAAACTCACTCGGCTATAGCTAGTTCAAGGATCGTAGCAGTCTAATGGTAACTCAGGGTTGATATCGAAATCACCTGAAAATAATGAAAATTTTGTAAGTTTAGGAATTTAAAGCTAACTAATATTATAATTTGTAAGGTCTTAGTTACATGAAATTGTCGATTCGAGCTTTTAATTGAATTACGTGTAACTTTTTCGTTTTAGCTCGGATTGTTATGAACTTATAGTCCATTTTGATCGTTTTCAAGCGTATTTTCTCGTAACAAGATCCGTTTTGAACATTGTGACTCATAATTTAAATTGTGATATAAAAATATCACAAAAATTCATATTTAAGTTTAAAAATTATAAAATATTAATTTTCTCTTTTTCTTAACATATTTATGATTTAATAATTATTTAAATCATATATTTGATATTTTTATTATTTTGAGCATATTTTCTTTTTTTTGAGATTTTTACTTTGTTATGATTATTGTTATTATTATGACCTTTATTATTTTTATTACTTCTCATTTTCTTATTAATTATGTATTTCACGATTTATACATACATATATATATTTTTGATATACTACATATATCTACTATATGTTATATGCTATATGTATGTATATACTTATTTTATGAACATAAACATACTGTTATGTATATATATATATATTCATGTATTTGTATTTATACATAATAATATACTTATATAATTTATGAATACTTACATATATATATAAATAATCTTCAAATACCTATTCTTATATTATATATATTCGGTATATATATTTACATAATATTTGTTATAAAATATGTATACTATATATTATACATATATTATGTTGTATACCATAAGGCATAGACTCTATATTATATGTCTTATATACATATATTATTACTTATGAAAATATACTACTACATATATATACTATACGAGCACATAAATACATACACAAAAATAATTATACATGGGTACATATATATATAAAGTTCATGGTACACACACACACATATATATATATACTATACTTATTAAATAAAATTACTTCATACTAATTATAGGTATTCTTAAAAAAATACATAATACATACTCTTTCATATACCTATGTACATACATGTATACATATCTAGCCTTATACATATATAAAATTAAATCTAAATTTTTACACACATAGACATATACTAGTAATGTTATATGTAGAAAAAAAATACTATATTTATACATGTATATACTACATATTATACATCTATACTACTAAAATAATTACTTACCTATTTATTTAATTTCTCTTCTTCTTTTCCTTCCTCTTTTCTTCTTCCTTTCTTCTTTCTTTTCTTTCTTTCTTTTTCTTTCTCTCCCTTACGGTTTGCTTCCCAAATTTTTTTTTTCGGTTGTGTGCAAGTTAGTTTCCAGATTTTTGTTTGTTTCTTTTCTTTCTTTTTCCAGCTTCTTATTTCTTCCTTTGTTCACATGATTAGTAGCATAAAATTTAAGCTAAGAGTTACACATGGCAAATTTTTTTTTCCTCATATGGGCTGCTATGTAATCTTCAAATTCCCAGAACATGAAACTTGTAGAAAAGAAGGAAAAGAGAGAAAAGAGATAAAATGAAAATGAAGAGAATGAAAATAAAAATTAATAATAAATATATGTAATTTTTCAAAACATACAAATTATAACAAATCTCATCGTAAATTAATTTTTAAAATTTCGTTAAATTTTATCAATTTAATTGGTATCCAGTACAATTAAATTTTTTATGAGTTATTATAGCGATTTTGTTATAATTTTACACTAATAGGAAATTTAGTCAAGAATTTGTAATCAACTATAATTTTATTACTATTGAGTAATATTTAACTATTTTATAAGCTTATATTTATAATTTTAGGGTTTCGATCAATTCTTAAAGTTTTATTATCAATGTTATATTTGATTTATTAAATTTCATGTTCTTTTATTGTTACTAGCCTTATCGTCTTATTGTATAGTTTAGGACACTCAGACTTGAGTTAAGATTCAACTACTAATTTTCCTAGGGTTTACATACCCACAGATGTCTCATAAGGTCTTTAGCCTCCCAAGCTTAAATATATTTGATAAGCAATGCCAAAGGTAGACGATGTCGATCGTATCAAGGGTAGGTCAAAGCTTACTAAAAGCTTGAACACGAGGATGGAAATGTACAAAACAAAAAGTAAAGAAGCAAAATCCCGTGAACGATTTCATAGATATGATGCACTAAGGAATCTCCATAGACTCATGAACTAACTCAATATGATACACAAATAGCTTGATGAGGATACTCACCACCTAAACTAACTCAAGGGATCGGATAAGAGTTATGGTAAAAGTAAGAATAGTAGCTCATAAAAAGGAAAGATATAGATATTCAATATCAAATATTTGTTGTGGTTACAATGTATAAAGGTATTTATACCCAATAATCTAGGGCAACCTTCTAAAAATGGAAAAGACAAAAAGGTTATTGTCTAAATGAAGTAAAATATAAGCAATGCAAAAAGGTATAAGTGAATATTCAAGAGAACAAGTGATTGATGCTACAAATGCTTTTACGACATTGTTTAAACACGTGGTTAGTAGCTAGTGGCTAGGCTTCTAGTAGAAGAAACAAATTTGTACGATTAGCCAAGCTGTTACTGAGCAAAGATGCTGAGCAAATCTAAACATTCTTTTAAGGTGAACTCAGCTCAAACATGCTCTAGTTAGCTTGGAGTCTGGTCGGTCAAGTAGGTGAACAAGTGGGTCAAGCTATTGCTTAGACGTTCCCCAAGTCAACAATTAAAGATAATTGATAGGCTCAAGAGAGTTCGTCTTGGGCTAGGTAATAGATTGGCATTCTAGACTAGTCGGCTTCTTTGGCTATAGATTGACATGGATTTAGGATCAAATTTGGTTGGTCTTAACTCTGTTCTCCTTCAAGTTGTTAGGGGTTAAGGTCAACGATATTGAAAATCTCAGAAACTCCATAGTCTTAAGGCAGTTCCAATTAGTAGGCATTGTCATTGATCTTTTAAAGTATTTTAAAAGTACCTTTAGCTCGAGCAAACATCTTGCATTTCCTTTTACTCGAAAACCTTTCTTTGCTTAAGTTTAACCATACTAAGTCGCTAATCTAAAACTATACCATTTTCCTTCCTTTACTTTTCTCCCTCAACTTCTTGGTAGCTTGATTAATTTACCAGGCAACCTTTTGATAGATTTGTTGAAAGGACTGTACTTGGGCTCTTCCATTGAGGTCTTCTTCTTTAGACAAGGGTGCAGGGCATAATCAAGGAAAGCTCTAGGTTGAAGCCATAAATGACTTCAAAGGGCAATTGTTTGATGGTACTATGTACTGTTCGATTGTAAGCAAATTCCACCATAAGCGAATAGATGTCCTAATCAACTAAGTTCTCCTATACCGTAGCCTAAAGTAGTGAATCTAAAATGTAGTTGATGACCTCTATTTAACCATTGGGTTCATGATGGAAAGAAGTACTGAATAGTAGTTTAGTTCCTATCTGATACGAAAGAGTTTGCCAAAAATGGCTTAAGAACTTTGGGTCTTTATCTAAAACCACATTCTTTGGTGCTCCATGTAAGCTAACTATTTACTACAAAAACAAAGAAGTAATGGTCTAAGCATCATTAGTTTTAGTGTAGAGTACATGCTCAACTCAATCAAAGTGTGCTATCTTACTAAATCTATCCATGACAACCACAATAGAGTCTTTACCTTGGGCAATTTAGGATAATTCGAGGAAAAAAACCCATGCTCAACTTAATCCAAGGTCGAGTTAGGATGAGTAAAGGCATTGCTTTCCCTTGTTTGCCTTGGCTTTTGGCCCTCTTGTAAGTAGCATAGTTCTCAACAATCCGATGCACATCTCATCGCATCTTAGGCCAAAAATCTATCATTCAATAACTCATAGGTTCTTCTTTCTCTAAAATGCTTAGAAAGCTCACCAGACCAAGCTTCTTTCACTAGTAACTCTCTCAAAGAATAGGTCAATACACATAACTTGCCTCCCCGAAATATATATCTATCTTTTACGGAGTAGTCATCTACTGCTCTTCCTTCTTCAAATCATTTAAATATAGGACCGAAATGGGGGACTTGAGGATATTTCTCTTTAATGCTCGCAAACTGCAAGAGTCTGGTCTATAGCTTACTAAGAAAGACATGTCTTCTTGATAAGGCATCCACATTAGTTTTTCCTTCCTTGTACTTGATCACAAAACTAAAACCTTTAGAGAATCAATCCATTATGCTTGTCTTTTTGATAACTTAGTTTGACTTTTGAGATGCCTCAATGACTAATGATCAATATAAATGATAAACTCTCTCAAGAGTGGATAATGTTGACATACTTAGAGCACTCAGATAAGTGCTAGGAGTTCTTTGTCATATACTAAATAAATCAACTAAGACCCTCATAGCTTCTAACTATGGTAGGCAGTAGATTGACCTTCTTGTATTAGTACAACGCTTCTGCCAATACCTGAAGCGTCACATTCAAGCTCAAATATTTTCTTAAAGTCAGGCAAGGCTAACATAGGTGTAGAGATTAATCTCTCCCTCACCTCAGCAAAACTTCTCTTCTTTTGCTCCCTACTTAAAGTCAATCTTTTTTTTTTTTTGTTAACTCGATAAGAGGTGTAATAACGATGTTGAAACCTTTAATGAATCGCCAGTCCATGGAAACTTCTTACCTTGACACAAGTGGTCAAGGTCAGCTATTCAATAATTGTTCGGATCTTCTCATCATCAACTCGTAAGCCTCCTCCACCAATTACATATCTTAGGAAAACTACTTCCTCACAACAAAAACAACACTTTTTTAAGTTGCCGAATAGTTACTCAGCTCAGAGTACATCAAATATAGCTTAGAGATGGTTTAAGTGGCTCGACGGGTTGATACTATACATAAGGATGTCATCAAAGTAAACCATGACACACTTTCTAATCAAATTTCTCAACATATGATTCATCAACCTCATGAAAGTTCTTAAGGCATTTGATAAGCCAAAAGGTACTACCATCCATTCATAAAGACCACGTTGAGTCTTAACGACAATTTTCCATTCATTGCCTTGTCTTAATTGAATCTAGTGATATCTTAACTTCGAGTCGATCTTACTAAACACTCTAGTACCACTCAATTCATCTAACATATCTTCTAGCCTCGAAATGAGGTATCTGTACTTGATTGTGATCTTATTCACAACTTTACTATCCATATATATTCGCCCGGTACCATCCTTCTTTAGCACAAGTAATGTAAGCATCACATAAGGCCTAAGACATTCTCTCACATATCCTTTCTCCAGTAGCTCATTGAATTGTCTATAGAGTTCAACAACTTGCTCAGGGTTCATCCTATAAGCAAGCTTATTTGGAAAAATAGCATCGAGTATCAAGTCAATATAGTGTTCAATGCCTCGAAAAGGGGGTAACCCTTTAAGCAACTGCTTGACAAATAGGTTAGCATATTCATCCAATAACTCTCAAACTTCCTCAAGTAATATCGTTTGCTCCTTCAACTCCAATAGTCTTTTAATCAATAGGAAGTTTGGCATATCAGACTTGATGGCTTCCTAGAGGTCGGCTTGATACAGAACCAATGCCTTCTTTAATCCTTAGGCTAACTTAGCTTGTAACTTGCTTACTTAGCTCAAGATCATAAGGTTCAAGGTGATCTTCCTCCTATCTGTCTTAAACACATATGCATTTCTAAAACCATCATAAATGAGCCTTCAATCAAAGAGCTATGGTTGACTTAACAACACGTAGGATGTATATATGGGTAACACATTATAGACGATTTGATCAGAGTAGTTTTTAACCAAGATCAATCGTAGCACTTGTTAAATGACATGTAGTACTCATTTCTCATTCAGCTAATGTTGCTTGAATGGCCTCAGATGTGTTACAGTCTGTAATTTAAGTTTCCTAATCAAGTCAGTAGATGCTACATTAGTACAATTTCCACTATCCATTACAAGTACATAAACCTGTTTGTTCACCTTATAGGTGATGTGAAACAAGTCCTCGTGTTGCTCTTTTTCAACTAATGGTTTAATGCTCATTGCCTATCTGATGACTAAGGTTGGCTTATCTAAGTCCTTGGTAGATACATCCTCTTCAACTAGCTCATCATTAACCTTTGTTCCTCTTTATAACTCTCCATTCTCCTTAAGTTCCTCATTTGTCTTATCTACTTCATTCTTTGGACCATGCCCTTAATAATCATGGTTCGTCTGTTCGGGCATTGAGTGGCCATGTACCCAAATCCATAACACTTAAAACACTTGATCTAGCTCATCTTTCATTTAAACCCTTATCCCTTTCTCATAAGTTCTCTTTAGAAATTCCTGGTCAACAGTGCGAATTTTCTACTTAATCATAACTTCAGCTCTCCTATTAGAGCTAGTATTTTGAGGAACTCTACTACCAATTTGAGTAAGTCAGTAGCTCTAAATAGGTCAGCTAATTTGAGGTCGGATTAGCCTATTTCTCCTCTATCTCACTATGCTATTCTTATAGCCTCATCCAATGTAGTAACCTATTGAAGCTCTACTACGTCTCGATATCATTCCCTAACCCAGTAAGGAACTTAAATAATGTTCAGGTTGATAGTTCATTAACTTCACAACAGATCACAAGCATTTGAAATTCCCTTACATATTCATCAACAGTTCGACTCCCTTATCTCAATTCTTGAAGCCAAGCAAAAGTATTTTGCAAATAAGTATCCAACACAAATCTATTTCTAAGAACCCTCTTCATCTTGGACTAGGTGCTCACCTCTTTATATTGTTCTTGCCTCCTCATAGTCTAGAAGTTCCTCCACTACATTACAGTATAAATTGAGAATTCTACAGCAGTAGTTCTTACCTTCTCATGGTCCTCATACTAATAATATTCAAAGATTCATACATGTATTCTATGTTTTTATGGTGAATTTTGCTTAAGAATTGATAAATACATGTATTTTAGATCAAGCTTGCCAAGATTGAGAAAAAGGATGAAAAACATGAACTCAAATAGCTGAAGTAGCCTTGCAAGTCTTTAGCTTATAGCTTGTCATTTGGCCTCATTTCAAAAGTAAAGTACTTAACTTATGTTTTTATTGGCCATTAGAAGTCATAATTTTCTTCTAGTTGGAAGCAGAGCTTAATCCATTTGAAAATATATGATTCAGAGGATAAGGGGAATTAGATTCTACTAGATTACTATTTTCCTTATCATGCATCCATGATGGAAAGCTTGCTCTTCATGAGTCTAAGAATGTACTCTACTAACTTAGAGTAATTGATCTTATTTTCTTATTTGCTATTTCTCATAGACGCCACATGAATGTAATTATATGCATGCTATAACTTACTTAAAGGTCTCCAACTAGCATAATAGACAAGATAGAGCAACCATAATTGAACAAAATAAACAAGAGCTGAAATTTGATGAATTTAGTAGCTCACATGACTAAGTTGCTGTAGCAATTCAAGTACATGAAGCTAGCATAAGTTTCCACCAACCGAGCAGCTACACTTTAGTTTAAAGGAGTTCATTAGTTGTAACTATTGGAGAGCCAATCAAGTATGAAGCCTAAATGTGAACCAAAGTTGATTGTCGTAGCAATTTCCCTCTATTTGAGAGCAACTCATGTAAAATAAAGGCTAAACACAATACACTAGGCCATCACTAATTGACAACTATAATTGAAACAGTGGTTGAGTTCTACATGAAGAAGTCGAGCAACCTTTTTTGTAGCAAAATAGAATAATCGAACATGCAAGTTAAGTACCCAAATTGACTTTTCAATAATAGACACAAGTTACAATTTGAGGAAAAATAGCAACTCCATCTTATACGCTTCTAGTAAACCACAGGTTTAGTAACACTAAGCTACTGTCCTA
Organism: Lumnitzera racemosa; assembly: GCA_024138005.1. Classification (NCBI taxonomy): domain Eukaryota; kingdom Viridiplantae; phylum Streptophyta; class Magnoliopsida; order Myrtales; family Combretaceae; genus Lumnitzera; species Lumnitzera racemosa. The sequence goes on from JAMXBC010000006.1 coordinate 82,084,750, forward strand.
TTGTCTTGAGCCTTACAAGGACAGCAAAATTAGATGACCAACAATATACAGCGGTTGTAGAACACTCTAGAGAGACAAACCTAGCAGTAGTTCCATTCAATTAGAGCAATTGCGAATACTTAAACTTAGTGTTCTCTTAACTCTACTAATAAGTATTTTATTATATATCTTTATTTATGGATTTTTATTAGTGTTTTTTATATTTTTGTAGATATTTTGTGGATATTTGGTGCTTAATTCAATAATATTGTTATTTCAGTCTTTAAGGAAATAATTAAGAAATTTTATGTCATGCCATCCAAATATTCCAAGATATATGGAAGATATATTTCAAGATTCCATGAAGATTCCATGACATATAAATAGATCACAAAGTCCTTGTAAATATTAGCATTTATTTATGCACATTCTAAGGTTTTAGAGACACATCTTTTTTTTCTTTTATTCTTTATTTGTTTCTTGATGTTTTAGATTAGTTCTTTTTGGTATTCAATTATTAAGAACCTTAGTTTTATGTATAATTAGTTTTCTTTTCTTTTCAATCTATGATTTCTAATTAATTATGATCTAATTACGTATTCTTTTATTACTTTAGATTAATATTACCGATGTATTAATTTAATATTTGATTCATGTATAGACATCAAAAGATGATATATATGAATAAATGTAGTGTAATTAGAAAGAGTTAGTGTTGACCTAAAGATAAGATATAGTGATTTCTTTAAATTAGGGTGAAATCTAATAGTAGAATTCACATATCATTAATGCAATTCAAGGGGGTTTAATCAGGAAAAGATTCTAGTTAATTATTTTAAGGTTAGGCATTAGTAATCTCGAGAGAGATATTAGTATAATTTAGGAATTCTCATAATCCACTTAATTAGAATGAGATTGTTATATGCTTCATTATTCTAAGGTAATCAATTTTGAATACTAAATTCATGCATCATCAATATCTTTAATTTCTATTTATATTTCATGTTAATTATTTTGCATATTAGTTTAATCAATTCTAGTTTAGACTTAATTTTCTTGATTAAAATTATTAGGTTAGATATTAGAAAAAAGGTAAACTACTAGTAATCACACTACTCCCTATGGGATCAACATTCGAACTTATATTTGTTATATTATAAATTAATAGGTACACATGCCTCATATCAAGTTTTTAGCATCATTTCCAAAGACTATGATATTAAGAATACCCTAGATCTAGTACTCTAACAATTACTAAAAATCGAAAAAAAAAATTGAGAGAAAAAAACAAAAAAATCCTTTCTTTATATTTTGGTATGTTTTGCCATAATTAATTCTTAGTTTTACTTATTTTTATGATTTTTCTTTCTAGTTTATCTTTTCTATAAATTTGTATTGTAAACACCAAATTTTTACTCCTTTTATTTTATTTTATTTCATTTCAATAGGATAAGGGTCTTAAATCAAGAAAAATACAAAAAATAGAAATTTAAAGAAAACCTAAAAATATATAAAATAAATAAATGAAAATAATAATAATAAATTTATAAAAATACAAAAAAAAATATAAATTTAAGAAAAAAATAAGAAATTTAGAAAAAAAGAAGAAGTTTAGAACAATACAAAAAAGATAGAAAAATGGGTAAAAAACACAAAAAATAAGAAATTTAGAAAAATAAAAAAAATTAGAAATATACATAGAAAATTGAAAAGTCACAAAAAATAGAAAAAAGTGAGGAATTTAGAAAATAATAAAATTTTTAAGTAGTTTAATAAAATAGATTTCTTAATTTAAATAAATTTAAGAAAAATACCATTGGGCTTGGGCTTAAATTTGAATCTAACCAAAACTGACATGTCTCTTATATACAAAACAAGGTACAAGCTAATAACCTAACGAATAAGCACTTGAGCATAGCATTGGGTCTAACTTGGAGATCATAGGTTTGATCTAAGCAAGGCATAAATTGTGCCTGTTATTTTTTCATCCTTACCATCCGGCATATACCACAATCTGGTTAAGCTAAATGTCCATACAGACACGTAATAGAAGCTGATTAGGTCATGCGGAAGACGTGGTGCCCATGTAGCGCCACGTCATCATCTCTTTCACCCTCATTCCCTAATTTTCCTTTCCTTTCCCATTTCATAGCCCTTACTTCATTATAAATTTTCACACAATTTCTGCATACATATATGCAATTGCATTATGCTTTCATGTTGTACAACTAGCATACTTTCGATTTAACCCTCAAAATGGTCTACATTTATCCATCAAGACTAGCCAGATCAAGCTTAAAAAATGGAAAAAGATAATTTCGAAGCTAAGACATCAATGGCAGATTTCAACCATTAACAAGCTTTCTAAGCTTGTGTAAGCTTAAGAACTTATAAATTAGACCCTCTCATCCTCGTTCGAGGATGAGCTCACACTTTGAAGCCTTCTCTTTCTCTTCCTCGACCACTTTCACTCTTTCTCAACCACCACCTCTCTCTCTTTTCCCAACTACTCTCAAAGTGTATGACCACCCTAACCAGAATCCCCACTCCATTAGCTATCTACTATACCTACTCTCTCCTTCAACTACCTCCCTTAGCTTAGTCACATAACATCTAGGGTTTGAATCCTTCAACTACCACTTAAAACACCACCCTAAGGTGGTTCTGACACAAAACTACCACTACGGTTGAGCTCGTAGTGGTTGAAAACCTAAGTTCCTACACCCCATTCATCTCCAACTACCTTCCCACTATAGTACCACCATTACCTCTAGTAGCCCAAATCTCAAAATCCCTCGAACAACTACCCTATGTCAAAACACCACCACCAAAGCCCTTATCTCCAATATAATACCTATGAAAATGGGTTTACCTACTTAAAAAAGCATCTAGGGCCACCAATCAAACGCTACCCATCGTCCACCTCTGCTTCTGTTCATAGCATACGTGCATTGCACATGTTAGGTTGGACAATCCAACCTAAACCTAGGAACGGTACTCAGTGCACTAACTCGCGCTCCTAGCTCAAGATTCGATTCAGCCCTTCATTTTTTTTCTTTATTTTCTTTTCTTATATTTATGTTGCATCTCTAATGTAATTGTAAAAAAAAATCATTAAAAAAAATTAAAAAAAAAAAAAAGAGGAAGGAAGAAGTATTTAGTTTAGTTTAATTTTACTTACTTTAACCAAAGAACCAAAAATAAAAATAAAAAGTAAATAAATAAATACTAAAATAACAAAAAGAAAAAAAAAATCACTTTATCACTTAGAAAACCAATTTTTCAATAAATAAATAAAAATCAATAAACTATTTCTAAATTATGACTACTTTAAAGTTTTCAAAAAATAAAATTCGATTTAGAACCCTTTAAGAAATTTTCTTTAAATAAATTGAACCGAGTAAAAACATAAGCCCGACCTTTTTTCAAAACTAAAATCAAGAGTTTTACAAAAAAAAAAAAAAAAACTACGTACCTTTAATCTTGAATAGCACGGATGTAAGCACCCATAGGGCGATAGTAAATAACATAATTAAAAAAACCTAATTTTCCTTTTTTATTTAGATTACTCAAGTTATCCATTTTGGGTAAATAATTGAGTTCTGTTTTATAGAATTGAGGGGTGATTTTTAAGATTAAGATTAAAATTGGAAAGTTAATAATACTTGCAAGGGTTTAAAAATCCTAACCCTCAGATCCATATCTCTAGTTTTAAAACCGTTTTTGAAAATTGTTTTTTATTGTTAAACTGATAACTAAGTTATAGCCAATTTATCCAATTAATTATAACTTAACTTTTTTCTCGACTCCGGTCGGGTAGCAACTCTAAAACATTATCAAAATATAAAAAAAAAAAAAACGGCTTTCTTTAAACCCTAGTTAAGAGTGAATATTAAATGGGTTAGGTTTAATATTGATCGATTTGAAGAAAACTAATTTATAAAAACCAGAAGGAAAAAACCAAACTCGACATGTATATTTTATTTTATTACTTATAAGTTAGGGTTGAAGATATTTTAGTTTAACGATTTGAATTAAATTGGTAGTTAAGATTGATATGGAATATGGGTGGTAGAATCAAAGATATAGCTATTGGAGTGCTTTTAGTAGCAATTATGTAGAAACCATATCCATAGATTATGAGGATATATGTTGGTATTATGTGTATCATTATTATTCCTATCAATGATTTAATCTTAATACCTCACATATACATTTTCCTAATTTCAAAGAAGAGCAACCGAGAGGGGGATCTTTGGAGGAAATTCTTACAGATTACTTGAAAAAATATGAAACAAAGGACCCTTGAACTTTTGATGACCCAGTCCATACCCAAGTTAATTTGTCATGATAACCTCGTACACAAGTAGATGAGCAACCATAAGGAAAGATTATGGTAGAGTTAGCTAGTGAACATTGGAAGAAGTATAACACCTTTGATTGTAGTAGCTTTACCCCATTGCATCCATTGGTTACCTTATCATATCACCCTAAACCTTTAGAGAATGATCCCTTGGATTACCTTTCAAGTAATAAAGAGGGTAAGTTGATGGTTAAAGGAGAAAAGGTGTTGGAAAATCTAAAGGATCTTATCGGTCATGAATATGAACCCAAGTGTTTTGATGGTGAAGAGGGATTAAAGGAAACCTTAGATGTAACCTTTAGTTCCCAAAATCAAGAAGTGCTTCATACAGTGAGTGAAGAGTGTCAAGGTTTCTTAACCCCACAGGAGGACATTAGAGAGGTTGACCTAAATGTCAATGTAATTAATTTAAATTCCTCCCTATTGTTCAGTAGTTAGATTTTTGTAGGAGAAGAAAAGTTTGAGATAGAGTGCCTAAAGATTCAAAGGTATGTAATTAAGTTTGAAGAGGCACCAATTATAAAAACTTCTCTTCATGTAGAACTCATTTTAGGCAAGTTTAGGAGAATTGTCCTACATTTGAGTAATTCCTTATTGAAAAAAGAGCCTTCCCCTTTTCTATTAGAGTTGTGAGAATGGGATACTTTCCTATGGGACATTGGTGGTGACAACCCGAGCTTTTGATATTTTTCTCTTTTATTTTTCTATTATGCTTTTACTTTTTCTTTATTTTTGTTTTGTTTGTGTTTTACAAGGCCTTTTGATGAATTCAAGTAGATGGAATAACGTAGCATGGCATGGAAGGTTTTGGTGTCTAAGTACTTAAATCGAGGAAGTTCCAACTTTCCTTTTATCCTTTATTTTTCTTTCTTTCCCTTTTTATACTTTTTATTTTTTGTGCTTTAATTGTTAATTGAAGATGATGAACAAGATGAGTGTGGCAAAAGGATAAAAGTAGGGCACTGAAATAAGTGACTAAAAAAAAATTGTAAAAGCATGTGATCCAATTTGATTATATTCCTACATTGAAATTTTTTAAAGTTTTAAAAATTTATTTATTATTACTACTTAGGAGACCAATTTCTCACATTTAACCCAATTGTTTTGGTTGATTTGCAAGAATTTGAGAAATTAACAACTTCCATATGAGTTGAATTGAATATGACTAATACTTGATCTTAAATGAGTGAATTACACAATGCTATAGTTGATTAGTAGAATCTATGTAGAGTAGCATTATTGGTTATTTAGCTTAGGATTTTTTGGACAAAGGATTAGAGAAACATCACTAGTTATGAGATAGTCATAACTATTTTCAAGCTTCCTTTAATGTATATTTTTCTCTTAGGAATTTTTAGAGCTTTATAATTCTTAGTAAATAAGCAAATGAAATTTGTCTTTTAAGAATTCCTTATAAAATCAAATTAGTTGGAGGCTAAAAATGGAATGAAATGAAATAAAGTGATCATGTTAGTAAGGATCGGCCTTGATCTCTCAGAAGAGTAAGATTCTTTCTTGCTGCCGACATGATGATTAGTTGGTATAAGTTCACCTTGGTTCATCAAAAGAACGAGGTTTGAATTCCACTGTCAATGGACTCTAGTAAAAAATAAATTAATCATGTATGAATGAAATAACTAAAGTGAATTGAAGTCTTCTAGCAAAAATATTTACTAGGGGAGTGATCAAAAGATGAATGAATGTAACATAGATGTTTGCTCTAAATTATGGTCCTTGGCAAGATTAAAGAGAGAGTTATATACAATTTAGCTAAGTAGGTTAAAATTTTTATAACTTTTTTTTTTGTTAACGAGACATTAAATCTAATTTTAAGTTTAGAAATCCATGATTAAATGATCTGGATAAACTTTAATTTATATAGATTAGTTTATAAACTCTAGTATATTTTGAACATTATAAAGAGATCAAGTTTTTGAGGAAGTTGTTAAAGAATTTTTTAGTGGAAGTTGCAAGTTGATCTTTTGAATTAATTATGGGCTAAGTATAATTTTTTGTCGGTCTTTTATGTAGTGATAGATTTAATTAAGTTTTTCTAGTCCTAATTCTTCTTTGCTTGATTTGCTTGAGAACAAGCAAAAGTTTAAGTATAGAAGAGTTCTCTACTGAACAACTAAGAACAGCCACAATCAAGCACTCCATCCACTCCAGCAAAGCAAGGGGGCATGAGCAACACATGATAGCAGCAGCTTAGCATGGACTCAATCAAAGAGTCACAAATTGATCAAAAGCTACAGTGTCTACACAAGTAGACCATGAACTTCGAATATGAGCAGCTACGGCACTCTAAATGGCAGCTTGAACACCAATTGATAAACGAGAAAACAACAAGTGCAGTAGCTCCAGTTAATTGAACAACGGCCCAACCTAGCAATAAGCAGCTAGCACATTCATACCCCTCCTCCATGACACCAACTGGTTAATTTATTTGTGTTAGCAACTTTACGATCTTTTCCTTTGAGCTCAGCTTGTGTAATCTTATTATCTTCAGTTTTATTGTAGAACAAGAACAGCAATTCTTTCTTTTTTTGAGTTAAAAGCTGAGCACCAACATGGCTCCAGACTCCACAACCAAGCAGTTGCAGCAACTCCACGGCATTTATTTGGCAAGAACAAGAGCTCACTTAGTGCTCTCCAAACTCCACAAACTCTAAGCATGTGATAAGCCGCGAACTCTAAGTGAAAGTAGACTCGAACGCTATAACCTTCAACAGCTGCAGCACTCAATTCAAAAGCAAGCTGAACCAATTATGCCCAAGCTCCACTCAATAGACAATAGAAGATGTGAAGCAATCAAACAAGACCAAGAAGTGTAGTCGCACTTTATATCAGTAGCACACGAATTTGAATAGTAGCCCGTGTAACTCCAATGCAGCAAACGAGAGCCCTTTATCGAAGACACGACCAGCAGCAATTCCCCAACAAGCCACCACGTTCCACATGTTGACATCAGCCTCTAGCCTCTTCTCAAGCTAAAACCAAATTCAAACCAAACAACAACTCACAACTGAGTTGCTAGCCGAGGATAGCGATCTCTTGAGCAGCAGCTTCTGGTCTTAGTTATCCAAAACGAGCAACCAGAATAACTCCAATCTACTATACCCAAACTGAGCAACTTATGAGAGAAGAAAATACTGCACATGGGCTGCTTTATTTATACAATGACTGTGTATGATTTGGCAATGGATAGCTGCTCCTTTAGGAAATGGATACATGACTAATTGAAAAAGCAATAGCAACCCACGTATTGTTTTAAAAGCCCATGACGTGATAGAGCTTGTAACCTTATTTTAAATTAGGATCATTAATAAGCTGAGATGGAATGAGGACAGAATGTTTACAACACATTTTAGAAAGCTACGTGTGCAAAGGAATTTCAGTACTATTGAAGGGCATTCTTTATTATTCCATGAAGTCAACAACTCAATGAGGAAAGTGGTCAAATTTGTTATTAGATAAAAGATATGTAGGCTTCAGATTGTGTTGAAGGATGACATTCAAGTTAGGCTCACTTTTGTATAGCAGAAAAGAAGACAGCAGTCGAAAGGAAAATAGAGGGGGGGAGCATTTTTAGCCGAAGAGCAGTAGCGTAGGAGGAGAACAGTAGCTTAGTATTAGCGAAGAAAAACAGTAGCAAGGGTTTTCTTTATTTTTTAGTAGCGTTGTGTATTGAACCAAAACTTTTATTTATTTTTTATTAATTAAAGTATGTTTTGTTTAATTTCAAGGTACTAAAACCCTTGTTTTAACACACTAAAGGAATTCCCGGATGCTAAATGTACCAAGATATACTAATTTTGTATTAGAAGTTAGATTTGAATATACTAATTGAGATATCCTCTTTTTCTTATTATATTCAATTATTATATATCCCGATTTATTTGAGTATTGTGAAGCAATATTGTGCTTAGTATATTGGGTTTTGCATTAATAGATTTAATGAATTAATATGTTTTATGTTTTATTCTTATATCAATTTTGGGTAATTAGATATTTTTCTTTTGTGTTCATTGTTTAATTATTTAGTATTTGGGTATCACTTTTTAGTTAGACAAAGTTATAGGATATTTGAAAGGATTTTGATAACTCGTAATAAACTTAGCATGAATTTTTAAAAAAGCTTATTATAAGGATATACGGGTTTTAATTAAATGCATGAACTTACATACTTAATGTGGTTAGAAACATGTTTTAAGTCATAGGGATATACTCAAACCATATTTCTAACTAGAGTAGTGATTTTAGTATAAGTGGTTTACTATTTGCTTGATAATTATAAATAAATCACCTTGACATGTAGATTTATGTTGTAATTAGAATACCGCTACTCCATATGGTGAGTGAGTCCTAATGGGTTTAGTTAAATCTCGTTTAGTTAATATTGAATATCGCATCAAGACATTACATTGATTTAAATAAGAATAGATTTGTAAATCCCAATTAGATCCTTTTTATCTCTTAAACCTGGGACCCTTACAGTATAGCTAGGACATTTGGTTTAGTATTCAATTTGTTAATTACCTTTTACCCCTTTCCAATTTAATTATGGATAGCTTAACTTAGGTAAAAACTCAATTAGTTTAGTACTTAGCACTTAGATCCCCGTGAAATATGACCTTAATTCACTATTTATGCTACTTCTACAATCCGATTCACTTATTGGTTCACACTCTTTTTGCAAGTCATTTGTCAGCATCTTTAGAACCATTAAAGCTCAAGATCTAAAGCTTCACATGGTTGGCAACTTATAGTGCATGAGCTCTGTCATCTACCTTAACATACTCCTCTTCATCCATTTCTCCCAAGTCGATTCTCCCCTACATATGCTCTCTTACTCCTCTGCTTCGAATTTTTCAAACCGGTACTTTTCCTCTTATTAGTTAGGCAGCTTAAGGGATGTTTTGAGCAATATCAGCAAGTAGGTAAGCTAATGCATAAAAAGCTCTGGTCAGGTTGGCTATCCAATTAACTATTTTATCAATTTGTTCATCTATGCTTTTAGGAGTGTTTTGGGATTGTCAACCATTGTAGACGACACTATTGTTATCATCTCCAATACCAATGTTACACTCGAATTAGTCATTCTTTCCTCAACTCTGTATTGCTCCTACAATGAACTCAATAAAAAACTCAGGGTCTTATTATTCCCATAAACAATAATCACTATTTTGAACTAACTATTCCATACGTATATGCTTCTCCACTTAACTATTGAAATCTAAGCAAACCTTAACCTTAGACTACTACTTCAAAGGACAATATCACCTAGTTGGAACTTGCTCTGTTTCCTAAGGCTCCAAATAAGGCAAAACAAAGTACTTCTCAACAGTTATCACACGATAACAATACAACTTCCACCGCTTATTAAACACTATAGCTAACCCCTATACAACCACAACTCACTACCACAACTAACATTACTCACAATACAGCAATAACAAGGCTTGAAATGTAACTTACCCAAATGGACCCTTACTTCGGTACCAAGATGATAGATCGTACCAAGGGAAAACAAGGTCAACTATATCAGGAGTAGGTCCAAGCTTGCCAAAAGCTTGAAAACTAGGATGGAGATACATAGAACAAAAAGTAAAGAAGCAAAATCCTGCTAACAATTCTAAGGATATGATGCACTAGGGAATCTCCTTAAACTCACAAACTAACTCAATATGACACACGAGTAGCTCAATGAGATCACTTACTACTTAACCTTACTTAAGAAATAGGATAAGAGTTATAGTTATGGTAGAAGTAAGCACAATAGCTCTCAAAAGAGTAAGGTATAACATATTCAATATCATATAATTGCAACTATAATGTAGAAGGGTATTTATACTCAATAATCTATAATAACCTTCTAAAAATGGAAAATTCAAAAAGGGTATTATCTATAAGAAGTAAAATATAAGGAATGAAAAAGGGTATAAGTGAAAATTCAAGAAAACAAGCAATTAGCGCTATAGATGCTTTCACAAGGTTATCTAAACATATAACTAATAGCTAGTGGTCGGGCATCTAGCAAGGTAAGCAAATTTTACGGTCAGTTAAGTTGTTGCCGAGAAGAGAAGCTGAGTAGAAATGTAAATTCTTTTAAGGTAAACTCAACCTAGACGTGCTCTAGGCAACTCAAAGTTAAGTCAATAGAGCAAGTGATCGAATAAGTTAAGCTGCTGCTTGGATGATCCTTAGGTCAATAGTTAAAGATAATTGAAAGGCTCAAGAGAGTTTAATTTGGGTAAGGTAATAGGTCAATAGTCTAGACTAGCTCGGCTTCTTCTACTATAAGCTAAAACAAGATAATCCGCTTTTTCAATCCTTCAAGACCTTGAGCTTAGGCCCAGGTCAGTAGTCTAGTGGCTCGATTCCTATCAACATTATACCCTCATTGCCTCTCTAAGGGCAAAGAGAGTACAAGAACAAGTATTGACAGTCACCCTTCAACCCAAATGATAGGAATCAACCTACGACTATCTCCTAGCCAAGGTCAACTTGTTCCAAGCTGACACCAACCTGCCAAAAGCAAATGCCGACCTATTCTAACTTAAGGCCAAATGATTTAAGGCTGAGGCTGGATAGCTTTTATCGAGGCCGGGCTAATACCAAAATACCAAGAGAAAGAAAAGGAACCACTCAATATTAGGTCTACTGTTTGCTAAGAAGCTAAGAGACTACACGATTGAGGACTCAAGGCAAAGATCCATTCAACACGGCATAGAGAGACTCATGTCAACTAATTCTATAACTCGGCAACTATGAGTCGACCTTTTTGGTGACTCAATCGAACAATGTAAAACTGTAAAGACTCCTCCTTAAACCCAGACATCCAACTACTGACCTTACCCAATTCGGATCCTACTCCTTCCAGGATAGGTCAAGTGACTACATACCGTCTCATTCTATTAAACACGTAGTTTTGTATTGTTATACATGTTTTTCTTTATTCTTATTTATGGGCCCAATTTTTTAAGGTTTAAAGCCTTGTACTTTGTTTACAGTTTTGCTACTAGATTTTAAGACTTACTATAAATAGTAATATTTGTAATTATATAGGGGAGTTCAAAGATAGTGAAGAATATTCCCATATAGAGTGAATTCTTCTTTTGAACAAAGACTACTCTTAAGCTTTTAGAACTTAATTCTTGCCAGATTATTGAATATTGATTAAACTTTTAATCTTTCCCGCATTCTTATCAATCTTGGCCTTAAGATTATGCTAAACCTTTTATTTAAACCGGTTAGTAAGTTACATTTAACCCTAACCTTCATTTAAATATCAAGTAACATTTAGTATTAATGAGTTATATCAAACCCTATTTCGAGTTCAAACTCCTAATTGTGTTTATGTTTTGGTGCATAATATCCATATACATTCACCTTCAAAACCCTTGATTTACTTCCTATTCTTCATACCTACTCAAATCCATGAACACCCATTCTGTTTTTTGACCCACTACCACATCACCAAAGCTTTGGGAGCTTAAGTACACTTGTGAGCTCAACTATCATAGTCAAAGTTTCCATTCATCATAAATGATGGCTAACTTAGCATGTATCCTAACCTTGTTTGCTCAACTCGAGCTAAGCCTCGAGCCCTTAAGAAGTTTTCTCCCATGGTCTTTAAGCTTCACCTTATAGGGAAGAGAGAGCTCATCTTTAGCCTAAGATACCCTTCAGGAAGCTTGCTACCCGATATGGTCAAGCTTGTCTCACTCCTCTTCTCTTTCTCTCTTCTCATTAAATGCTGAATGATCATATGATGCATAGCCTGTAGTTTAGCCACCAAGCTATGGCGACTATCCATGCCAATGTGATAGGTTTTCTTCAAAGCTTCTATCAACCATTAGAAGAGTAGAAGTCCTTTCTTATACTAATAGTACCACCATCTTAGACTTCATTCCATCCAATCCTTTCTTGCTACATATCAGAATAAGCCATCCCCCTTAACCTATAAATAGGAAAGAAAGAACCTGGTAAGGGGACTTTTGATGCCTCTTAAGAACTATCTCAATTCGCTAGCTCTTATACTCTCTAAAACTCAAATACTTTCCTCACTAACTTGAGCATCACAGAACCCTCACTAGGAGTACTACTAAGGGCTTTTTGCAGCTACATCAGCATACATAGCAAATAGACCACCAAGAGTTCACCCAAGAGGTATATAAGTGATACCAACTATCACCAATTATCAATTAACTATTAAATGAAAATTGGCTAGCATAAGTGAGTTATGAAGAAGATCCTTTTCCTAAAAATTATACCATCTAATTTTTGTAGAAACTTTTAATGTGTTAATTAAATTTCGTGTTTTGATTAATGTAGCTTTGTTAAGAACATGACCCAAGGAAAAATTAAAAAATAAATAAATAAAATAAATAATATAGATTAGACTAAGGTTTTAATTAAGTTAAAGTTTCTATAAGTTCTACTTGAGTTTGGCTTGACCACAACAGTCAAGTTAAGTTTCAAGTTGAGCTACTAGATTCCTTCATTGAGATAAGCTTAAGTTTTGTAATGTGCATCATTATAAGCTTGCAAGCTTAGTTATTTTAGCTTAAGACTAACTTCAATTATAGTTAAGTTCTAACTCAAGTTCAGGGATTACTATAATATTTATCCAAAAAAATGCATTTTTTATATTAACCAAATTTACACATGCTTAATCTTGTTGAGTGTGAAATGAAAATTCCAAGTGAATAAATAAAGGATTATAGGCATAAAAGTCCAAGATGAAAGATTTTTCTTGTCAATAAAGTGCTCTTATGCAAGATGGGTGAGTCAACCAATTAGTACACACATGGAGCAAGTTTGGTGAGATGGGTAGCACTGAGCTGCAAACAAATTATCCTTTTTTTCCTCAATGAGTGTCAACCTAATATGTATTAATAGTTATTAGGTATAGAACTATGTGAGAGTAATGGTAGCCACCATGTTGTGTCAAGCTAAATGGGCTCATTGCATTTTTACGCCGTACCTTTGTATCCATTCATTCTAATACTAGGTCGACATGTACTAGGTTGCTACATTGAACCAAGAATTAATGCTTTAGCTATTTTGTAGCTCTTTCACAAGTAAGAGATCCATGTCACTAAAGAATTACGGGTGTTTATGATTGAATTTGGTTTGATTTGATGTTGGATTATTTTCAACTAAATCAAATCATATTTATCTGAAATAGTTTAGTTCAAATTTTTTATGGGCCAAATCTGTTTTTAATGGTACAAGCATATAAAATAAACCAGTCCAAACATGATCAGTTGAGTCAAATTTAGTTCCAACCACTTTTAACAAATACCCTATTCTAGTTGATAATACTAATAGTCATCAAAGTTTTGAATAAAATATTGATATTCAAATTAAGAATATTATATAAGAGTATAAGCTAATGACATTATACTTTAGTGACATTGCATCTTAGGTGATATTAAACATATGCAAGTTTGTATGAAAGATGAGAAACGACAATGAAGGAAAAGGAGTAAGTTGTGGAGGATGATAAAGAGATGGGAGACTAATGGAAAAGGTAAATAAGCTTAGAATTAATGTTAATTGATTCTAAAACTTAAAAATATCACTTATATATATATATATGTATATATTTTTATAACAAGCAGTTCAATTCAAGTTCATAAGATTTGGTTTGATTCAACTCAATTGTTCCTACTCTCTTAAAACCAAAATGAAAAATGAAACAATCACATTTTGCAATTCAACCTAATTCCATTCAATTCTCAATTCAACTAGATTATCTATTCGATTTGATTTAGTCCTATTAGTGTATATTTCTCTTCGGCCTCCAAAGTATCAGGTCAATAAATATGGATCCTTAAGGTGACATTTCTTAGAATCATGATAATTCTTTCTTTCTATGTACAAGGTATAGAAGCCAAAGGACCTTCTACCATATCTCATGCTCCATGTGTCTTAATACAAACATGCTTCTTTCTATTTAGCATTATACTTTGATGTTACTACTACTCTCTTACCATTCTGTTATATCCTTAGTTTCTCTATTGACTTGATGTTGTAGCCTCTATGTAAGAAACAACTATGGCATCCATCAACTTGTCTTCTTTTATACACACAAACCTCTTTTTGGACTTAAGTCCATATTACGAGAAAGCAGCCATAATATGTTCAATTTAGTTCACAGTCCTATTGGTAATGAGTTTTAAAAATAGAACAAAATATAAAATCTTCCTAATCTTCAAATTAATAATAAAAGAATGTACAAAGAATAATTATGAAAACAACATGACAATATGGTTCTTTCACACATGAAAATACATGTGATTATAATTTTTAATTCTATAGTTGGGAAATGAAATATTTTAAAACACTCCTATAAAAAGAGTAGGATATATTAAAATGATACCCAAAAATTATAAAAATAAAAAAAAAACTTTAACTTTTTAAATGCTACACTTATATCACTTGAAAATGCTAATACCCAAAAGGTTTTCCTCTTATGTAATACTTAATCACTCTTTTACATAATTATGTACTTACATTTACTTTTTCAAGACAATTCATTATTTAACTTAAGGATTTCTTAACCTGATTAATATTTCATTAAATAATATCAAAGGAAACTTATCTAAAACTACCCATAGGTAGTAGGAGTCAAGTTATTTAAAAGACCTAGATTTAGTAGTAGTCTAGGCAAACTATCTCATCTCTTTTCTTGTTTAAGAATCCATAGCAATAGATGAGATAAGAAGCACACAACAAGTTGAAGGATGCTACAGAACTATGTAATTGATCCATTTGTGCTATTCCCTAATTGAAGCAACTTGTAACTACCTGAGTCCCTATTTCCTTCTACTACTAGGTCCATTTAGGCACTACATCCTGACTTAAGAGTGAGATTTCGAGTCAAGTCAGGGCAATAGGCCTATTTCAAAAATTATTACAACTGGATACTAAAATTAAAAGAATGACTTGGTAATATAATGGAGGAAATATTTCTTAATGTCGACAGTTTCAATTAGTGTAACTGTAGTATTTTAAAAATTTAGAAATTTTCTATAGTTTAGATAGTTTTGAGAAGGTGTAGTGATTGTTTATCTACAAATATTCTTAGTAGTGCATTATAGTTGCTGTGTATGTTTACTTGTATCCACAAGATGGTTTTAGATTATGTATTTGGTTTGTTCAATGTAATGCATTTGTTTCATGAAGGAAAATATTTATGGTTGATTATTGATTTTTTTTATTAGTAAAAAACAGATAGAGACTTTTTCAAAATTTTGTAATAATTAATTCATTTAATTAATAAAATCATATAAAGTATAAATATTATAGGTAAGTTTTAGAAGGATAACATGTTGCTCTATAATATATATTTAAAAAGGAATATGTTAGTCTTATTGACAATAAGTTTCATACCTAAAGTTTTAAGAGGATGAAGGGATTTAAATTTTGTGATAATCATTTTATCCCTTAATTATCATAGATATTCAATAGAGATCTAAATGTATGCTGCCTTTAAAGGCCCATACTAGATGCTAATGGACAATGTACAGTACCAATTTACTAGCTTATACTTAATCAATTGTCCCATTATCAATCAACCTTCCTCTTCTTTGAAATCATGCGAGATTTGATAGGAATCAAAGTCCTCTTGCCCATTCTCAAGCTTATAGGCTAGCAACATTAGTTTGTTGAGCTCTTTCTCAATAGTTCACGAACAAGGAGGTCAAGCTTCTCTAGAGGACTAACCTACCTGGGTACTCGAGCCCTTACCAGAACTATAATAGCTTTTAAGTGGATAATTGTCACTATCCCTTCTTGACCCAAGTTAACTTGGAAATGGACATCCCTAACTCTACCATAATGACTCTAAGCTACCCTCCTACCTTGGCAACCTAATCAAGACTAGTTTGTGTAAGCCACTCTAGTAGCTTAGTTAAGCTATCTTTTACTTGCTTGTTAACTTGTAAACCTAATTATCGTAGTCTGACCTATACTTAAAGCTAATTTCCTATGCTAGTTTCAACTAAGGAAGTAGTAGCATGTGTCTTTACCTTTTCTTAACATTGTACTATGTCCTATGCACATATTCCTATTATTTTTTGTCATTTTTACCCCTATAAATGTCATGTTTACTAATTTTAAGTAGTATCTATTTTGGTAAACAAGCTTAATCTAATAATTACCTTAACTAAGATGTATATAAACCTCAATATGTAATGGGCTACAACGTTAATGAATATTCGAGCATTTGTCTTTTCTATATCCTTAATCTTGCATGAATGTATTTCTTGCTAAGTTCAAACCAATATTATTTAACCCTCAAACAAGGTTAGTGGTAAGTGACTCTAAGATTAGTGTTTGTAAGTAATATTCGATGCTAGCTTAGCTCCATGTATGGTTCTATGGTGTATCATATTTGTAGGATTGGAATGTGGGTTTTACTTAAATCAATTACTTCCATTTACCTTTTTAGCCATCTCAAGGCTAGGACTTACCTTATCCTGTATGGTTGTTGCTGGCTGTATCTTTTTAAGTTTAGTAGCACATCATCTTAGTATTAGAGCTTTAGTGACAATGAAGTTGTTGGAGTTGCTATTACAAGTTACAAGGTATAGTTGAAGTTGTTGTATTAGTAGTTGAACTGAACTAAGTAGTGTAGCTATGTTCTAACTTATGAAGCGTGTTCATGATTGCTATGTTAAGTATTTAAGTGTATTTGTGCTATGTTTAAAGTAATAGCTAGAGCTGAGTTGGATTTAAGAGGTGTTCATTGTATTGTATAGTTTTATGTAGTATAAGAATATGAATAGTATAGTGGTTTAAAGTAATGTAATATCATTGAGAGCATTGATTGGAGCTATGGTATAAGTTGTGGTCTCAATATTATGTGGTTGTAACTAAAGTTTCTATGAAGAAAATGACCAATTCTATTATGGACACTGTAATGGCAGATAATGAGAGTAGTATTCCATGCTCTAGATAGTAGAGCATCACCATCCCTCGGACTACTAATGAGAAGATTGATGAACTCACTACCATAATGGATGAGTTAACTTGAGCCATCAATTGACTAACTACTACTCTACTTGTTGAAGATGTTCCTATGAATGTCTAAGCTACTCCCTAATGGAAGAGAGGATAGGGAGCAAGACATCAAGTTGATAGTATTCCGTAAGAGGATGTAGTATATCTTAGATGAAATATCCAAGTTATTAGTATTGAAAGGAGAGCTCGAAGGATGATAGATTTGGATGATATTAAGGGAGGTAATGAAGAAGAGTAATAGGAGGCAGATGAGAGAAGAGTTCAACCTACTTGAGGCCTTGATAATGTTTAAGCTACTCTGGTTCTAGTAATATTGATTACTATCTAAATTAGGAGGATAAGGTTGACAAAATTTTTTAGTGCCATGAGTGTGAAAAGCTAGCTAAGGTAAGGTTAATTCCACTCAAGTTCACAGGTTGGGCCATCTTATAGTAGAAGAATCTATAGGCCAACTGTTGAAGAGAAGGAGAACTTGAGATTAAACATGGCAATAAATGAGACGAGCCATGAGGAGAATATTCGTTCCTAATCATTACATGCATGATACCTTTAAGAAGTAGCAAGATTTAAGATAAAGAGGACTTAACGAAGGTGATTATGTCTATGAGCTCAAAATGCTGATGATCCAATATGAGGTCAAGGAACTAAAAACTCATAACATTTCTGGATTCAATAGTAGGTTAAAGTTTAAGAATGGAGAAGGGTTGGATTATCAAAGGTTCAATGCCCTAGAAAATGCCATCTAAGCTGCTTATAGTCAAACATAAAAGGATCTTCCTATCTTATTCCTCTATTCTTGGTATTCAAAATCATTTTTCAAAGTGAATTAACCACTAAGAGGAAAGATAAGGAGATAAAGGATCTCCCTATCTTATTCGTCTAGTAAATTGAAAATGACCAGAACTTACACTATGAATCAACAAATTAAAGCTCATAAAAGAAACTGTCAATCTTTCGCCATATCAATTTTCAAAGTATAGAAATCCAATTTTCATCTCCAGTGTAATTTGAGAAAATGAAAAACCTCATGTACTATGATTACGTTTTCATGAATAAGGATCCAAGTGTAACCAAATTTTAGAAATAATCTTATATGTGAAATTATGTAGGTTAATGGATCAGTTAGGAGATATCCTCTAGAAAACAAACCTTAGGGATCAAGACTAAATCAATAATATTAAAAAAGGTTGGAAAGTTACCTTTTTCCAAAAATTCCTCACCACTTCAACATGAACTTACTAATGATTGCCTAATGATTTTGATCAAATAAACCCTTGAAACCATATGGGCTAAGAGCTTTCATACCATTAAGTTGAGAAATCGCCACATTTACTTCCCATTCCAATAGTTTCACTAGCTCAACATTCATCTCTTCCATGATCACTTCATCTACATGTTGCAACATTAAACCTATATCTATCACATTACCAACAATATAAATTCTTCTAAAATGGTCTAAGAAAACACTTGATATAGCTCCTTCATCCAATAACCGTTCACTTGATTCATCTTTGATGGCCTCAACTCTATTAAAATCCCTTTTTCAAATCAAACTTTGATGAAAGAATTTGGTATTCATGTCTCCATACTTCAACTATTCAATTCCAAATCTTTGATACTAGTATCTCTCCTTTTGTTCCATCGCCATGTTTAACTACTGGTATAAGAAAGCTTCGTCATCACTACCATGATAATCCGTTTATGCTACTTAAATCACAGCTAATTTGGCATGGAGATCTTCAATTCTTTTAGTATTATTTCCTACAATAGATATACTCCATTGAGTTAGCACTTCCCTAAAATGATTTACAACACACATTAATACACTAATATGTGTAGTTTCATTACAATTTTGCCAAACATTCTCCACTACTTGATTATACCCATCTTCTTTTAGCCAAAAATTATCAAACGTAAAAGCCTTACTACCACTTTTACCCACTTTATTCAAGTGGATAAGTAAAAGGTAAGTGATCACTACTCATTACTAGTAGATTCATAATTTGTATTTTAAAGAAAACTTCTAGCCATTCTGTGTTAAACAAACTCCTATGCAATCTTCCCTTTACTAGAATGCCATTCATTCTCTTACCACTCCAAGTGAACTACTATCCCTAACAACTTATGTCTTGTAACCTACAATCTGATATCATTCTTCTAAATTCCAACATTCATTTGATAGATTTACTTCTACTCCTACTTTTCTCATCCTCACTACTCATTTCATTCAAATCCCCTACTACCATTTAGGGTTTACACATATTAACCGCAATATTTCTAAGCTTGTCCAAAAGCACCAGCCTACTTACAAAATCTAGATTTACATAACACCTACATATTATTGTTTAAATAACTTGTACGATATATACAATATCGTTTTGGTTGTATATAACTTGTTTAAGCGTATGTTTGTTGTATTCATGTGATTGTTTAAATAACTTATATGATATTGTGTGAAGGTATGGTATGTAGAGTACTCACTAAGCTTGATGTAACTTAACTCCTTATAGCTTTTTATTTTTTATTTTTTTAGGATAAGTGAAGGTTGGGATCTTAGATAAGACTTGAGTACAGAATGTTCTAGCTAGTATGCTAATGGAAGAATAGGCTTTGAACAAAATAATTTGTATAGCTAGATGGCATTTTTAGAACTCTAATCAACTAATATAAATATTTGTATCTTACTTATCTAATCTCATTGTTTAGTAAGAGATAAAGATTCTTTACAGTTCTAATAAACTGTAAATTATTGGTCATCCGTAGTTATTTATATGATATAACAAGTTTATATAATAAGAGTAAGTATAATTAGTAAACATCTAGCTAGTCTTATAAACTTTGATTTGCAAGAAAATTTTTATATTGTGATTGCACAAATGACATGAAAATTTTATATCATCCTATTAAGTTCCCTTTTGGGGTGTTACAACATAAATATCAATTATATTTTATACTATTTATTCTATGTAGGAAATTATATTATAATTTATAGATAAGGTTCTACATATACCACATATATATATTATATATAATTTGCAATACATGACAACTAGGCCAAATAATCTATAATATTTGTTATGCATAACATGTATTACGCAATATTATTATATCCCACTCGCTGCCCCCCCCCCAAAAAAAAAATAAATAAATAAATAAATAAAATAAAAAAGAGAATTTAGAAGTTGCACTAAGAGAAAAAGAATGAGCAAAAGTCAATTCATAGTTATTACTTGCAGTGATTTTTTACTTATATTTGCATAGCCTTATGGGTTAATATTATAAATGATATCAAAACTTTACCAAAATATGTAATTTACTATATGTATTTTGAAAACATCAATTTATTACTTAATTTAAATTTTCATTATCATTTTTACTACTTGAACTGACTCTATTAAGTCTTTTTACTGATATGGACATAAAAATAAACCAACAATTAAACATTTCAACTACATGGAGGGGGTTGTATGACCCCCCAACAAGTGGCCACCAACTATTCAAGCTTAATATGCCTGGAATACCCACTTAAGGTAAAGTAGGTTACAATTTACTTCAAAAAGTTGGTCATTATACCCCATTAGTAATCATGGGTTAATTATTAGTCCATTTTTATATCTATATCAGCAAACAGGCCTAATAAAATTAACTTAAATAACAAAAATGGCCATGAAAACTTCAATTAAGTAACAAATCAATTTTTTCAAAATATATGTAATAAATTACATATTTTAGCAAAGTTTAGGTACTATTTATAATATTAATCCTATGTTTATATGATAAAAGAAAGTAAAAATTTATATATATTATAGATAACATTATAATTGATAAATATGGGATATAGTGTCCACGATGGTTATAAAATATTCCGATTTGAATTATGATAATCTATATTTATAGGCTTATAGCATAAGTAGCCTCCTTTCTATTGTACAATTTATTTTTAGAGTATTCATATAAATATCATTATATATGTTGCTTTTTTTTACCCCTTCATTTGTCTTGTTTTGTTTATGAAAGTTTTATTGGTTTAGCTTTTCACGGTTGTTTTCTCCTATGAATAGCATTTATTATGCATTGTGCGCGTGTTTTTTTTTTTTTTTTCCTTTTTTCCTTGCACCGTTCTCCTATTTGTACTTTTTTCCTTGTACAATAATAGCATTTAAGAGATTTTAATGATATTGATCGTAACTCGCCCAATTTTTAACGCCGCATCCACCTCTGTACATGAGGCTGATATCGTGAAGCGGAGAACTTAGTAGTTGCACCAAGAGGAAATCGGCGGCTAAAAGTTAATTTATCATTACTACTTGAAGCAATATTTGACGTAGATTTGCATAGCAGTATGTTTATATGATAAAAGATGGTAAAAATTGATGGATTTTAAAATAACATTACAACTAACAAATATAGTACAAAGTTTTAAGATGGTTATAAATATTCCGGCCGGTCGAAATTCGAATAATCTACACTTATAGCATAAATAGCCTCCTTTCCTATTCTAACCGCTGTGTGACAGGTTACTCTGTACATGAAACAGTGAGTGTGACAATTTTCTTGGAGGTCATGAAAATAGAGTGGGTAAGCTATTTGATTATCAATTTCGTATCGTAGTACGTCATTCGTATAAAACATATATCTGTGTGAATATATTATGGAAAAAAAAAATTAATATGTTCATGTCCCTAGGTACTTGAAAAACTAAAGAAAAAAACTTTCCATATTTTTATACTGTAGTTATCTTTCTAAATCTTAATAAGTTCTGAGAAGGTATGCA
The DNA here is from genome assembly GCA_024138005.1 of Lumnitzera racemosa. Lineage (NCBI taxonomy): Eukaryota > Viridiplantae > Streptophyta > Magnoliopsida > Myrtales > Combretaceae > Lumnitzera > Lumnitzera racemosa. The sequence continues at coordinate 82,106,901 of JAMXBC010000006.1, forward strand.
AAAACGCATATATATATATATATATGTTATTTATATTATATAGCATACGTGTATGTTATTATAAATATACCTCCATGCAATGCAGGAACATATAATGACAAAAGTGAGTGGCAGGTGTGATGGAATTAGTGAACGCATCCACTACCCGTAGCATATAAATTTCCACTTTCACACCGACACACATTTAGTGCGGCAGTGCCAATCTGAGGATGTTAATTAATTTGTACCTACGAACGCTACTATTAAAATCCAAACTTACTTCCGACAGCACTTTAGTTAAAACATATCATTAAGTTACGAAAAAATTAAGCCATTCATTTATACTATTTTTCAACCTCCACCACCTGATTTACTCCAGGTCAAGATTGAGCAAAGATTGCTAGGATTAAAACTTCTCGATCCCACAAATTGAAATAATTAGAAACCGCACGTGGAAAATTAGGATACAAAATAAAATAAGATGATGTGGAAGCATGTCTGAATCTATAGTGCTAATTACGTAATTCCTTGATCATTAGCCTTTTAAGTTAGCTATATAATTCCTTTAAGATATTGTCTCTTTTATTCTTTCTATTGTTGGGAAACCAAAGAGAATACAATGATGCATATGACTTGTATGACCTAGGGACCATGACCTTATATAATATTTCTATTAGAGTTAACTATCAATCCATTCCTTTATTATTATTTACAATTAGGAAATAAAATCTCCAATTTTTACACATATAAGTCCATACTAAAGTCTATAAATATATTAGATCACTTTATTTGAACTTTTTATAATATGATAAACTTATTACACAATTATTATTTAATAACACATACAAGCCCATATAGTTTATTATTAAAATAAACCTAACAATCTCCTATTTGGGCAATTTGTATAACTTTAAAATTATGTATAAATCTTACGAGTACTCAATAATTTTGCTATCATTACTAAATGCATCACCTATAGTCCAATCCATCAAGCATATTAATATAGGATCAAAGCGGGTTTGGTTACATATATTGTAACTAACCCTTCAATGATTATATAGATTATATTACTAAATGATATGGATCAAGTGTGGATGTATAGTATAGAAATCAGATGTAGTGTAATCTAACATGCCTATTTCCAATTGGTTCTATAAGAGTTCAAAAGCATAAATGTTAATTATAATAACTCATAACCAAAAACAACCTTAAAAATTGAAATTAACTTTAATGATACCATAAGCTATTCCAAATAATGAGTCCAATTCAATTAGTAAATATAAGATACAAACTCCCATTGAAACTAAATACCTTGAATGTAAACAACATGGGTATGAACAATGAGAGACCTTAAATGTAATTCCTTCAGTAAACGAATCCACAACCATAGAATTTATCCCTATATGCTCTATAGACACCTATCTTTAGATTACTTAAATATATTCCTAATATGCCAACAATATATGCAATATCTATATGCATACGTACTTGAGCATACATGAGACTTCAAATAATTGAAGCATAAGGGATCTTTTCCATTTCTTTGCTTTCAAGGTCATTTTTAGTGCATTGGTCAAGAATAAACTTATCTTCTTTAGCTCCAAGGGTGTTATCTGGTTTGCAGTTCTATGTACTAAACCTTTTGAGTACCTTTTCAATATAGCTCTTATGCGACAACCTAAGAATATCTCGAGAATGATCCTAATATATCTGGATTCCTAATATAAAAGTGCTGCATAAAGATCTTTCATTTCAAAATTATTTGATAGAAATATCTTGGTTTCATGTAATAAACCAATATCATTAATGGCAAGTAGTATATCATCTACACACAAAACTAGAAAATAACTAACTCCTACTAAACTTATAATATACACAATTATCTACAACATTCATCTCAAAACCTGATGAGATAATGACATGATGAAATTTGTATTACCATTGGCGAGATGCCTGCATGAGCCCATAGATAAATTTCTTTACTTTGAGCACCATTTGTTTTGGATCTCTGAAAACAAAGTTCTCTAGTTACATCATATAAATTGTCTCATCAATGTCTCCATTGAGAAGCATTGTTTTAATATCTATTTGATGTAATTAAAGATTAAAATGAGCTACTAGTGCCATTATAACCCTTAAATAGTCTTTCAATTAAACAAGAGAGAAAGTCTCTTTATAATTGATGCGTTCCTTCTGTATAAAGCCCTTAACAACAAGACTTGCCTTATACCTTTCTATATTACCTTTCGAATCCTTCTTTGTTTTACATATCCATTTATAACCAATGGGTTTCATACATTCAAGTAAGGGAACAAAGTCCCATATGTCATTATCCTTCATGGGGTTTATCTCTTCATTCATGATATCTATCCACTTTTGAGAATTAAAACTCTTTATAGTTTGATAAAAGTTGACTGGATCATCTTCCATCATTCTTATGCCAACCTCATGTTCTTAGCAAAATATAATGTAATCATCTAGAATTGCAATTCTCTTTTCTCTAATAGATTTCCTTAATTGCATGGTTTTTGAGGTTGTTGAGTTTGTTGTTTTGAAATTTCTTCTTGAATTTGAATAGGAGTTTCAAAATCATTGTCTTGTTCCAAAATTTCTTATTGAACAATGCCATTTATAATGGCCTCATCTTGAGTACTATCAACAAGCATTAGAGGAATATTAACATATTCTTTCTTAAAGATAAAATCCTTAATTTTATCTCCCTCTACAAGCTCAATATCCTCAAAGAATTGAGCATTTATCGTCTAAAAGATTACCTTAGTTATAGGATCAGAAAACATATAACCCCTAGACCTTTTAGAGTACCCTATGTAGTAGCAACTAATAGTTTTTTAGTCTAATTTCCTGTCATTTACCCTATAAGGCCTAACCTCAAGTGGACATCCTTAAACATATAAGTGCTCTAAAATAGGTTTCTTCCCTATCTAAATTTCACAAGGGGTTTTGTTAATTACCTTTGTCAGTACTCTATTGAGCAAGTATACTACATATAGAAATTCCATTTTTGCTCCTCTATAATTTTAATTTATATTTTTTTTAGGGAAAAAGGGTCTTAATGTAAAAAGAACAAAAAAACAGAAAATTTAGAAAAAAAGTACACGAAATATAAATAAAATAGATCTATTTGAGGGAAAATAGAAATCTTAGGTCATTTTTAGTATCATTGAGCCATGTAAAATTGATCATTTAATTTTTAATGTCAGCTCTAAGTACAAAAAATATTTTAAATTGGGCTTGAGGGAAAATTATTTTAGGGTTGATCATTTAAAGTCTAATTTTAAGTAAGAGCTTGGTTTAGTGTAGTTTATTCTATTTTATTTAAAAAAAGAGAGAGAGAGAGAAAAGAAGAATTGAAAGAAAAAAAAAAGGATTGTATCGATTTTCTTTAAGTAAACTATTGAGCTCAATCACGTTAGTAGGGCTAAAAAGCCTTGTAGCTTAGTCGAAAGCCTAGGTGCTTGGTTTTTGTTTTTTGTTTTTTTTTTCACGCACTTGGGTATGTTAGTCACGTTACACGGGTGATGTATATGACTGCCCATCCCCTTTCTCCTTCCTTAATTTTTCCCCAAATTCCTAGCTCCCTTGTTCTTCTCAATAGCTTATGTTCGTACCTCTTTTTCATATGAATTTCACATGATTCTACTCAAATTATTGGTGGAATTATATGCCACACATAGCGTTCTTCGCATTAAACCAAAAAATCTGTCTCCATTCATCCTCCTATGTGCCTAAAACCAAGCTTCAAGAAAAAAACCAAGTCACGTATCAAAAAAAAAAAAAAAACCAATAATTCGAATTAATAAAATTTTAGACTTTCTATCCATGCCTAAGCTTCGGTTAGTATAAAATGAGGCATAAGAGAGCTTTTGGATGGGGGATAAGCTTTGAAATACAACTCAAAACATACACTCTTTAGCTCTCTCTCTCTCTCTCTTTAACACGACAGTTCTCACTCTCTCTATTGCTTGTTCTTCTTGTTTGATGGTTTTCGAGCAAAACCACCACCACAGCTACGTTTCTAGAGTTTTGTGCTTCTCCTTGCTACCACTATTGATGACAGTCATGACTATAAGCAAAAGGACCTATAACTTAGGGTTTATGCCTAAAACAACCACCACCACAAAACTAGTAGCCGCGCCCCTCATCGACCAAAACAAACCACTCCACTACGCTCTTCGTACCCTAAAACCCTTGACCATAATGCCCGCTCATGCCTAGTAACTCCTCCACATGGCCACACATGATCCACCACTGGTAGCCGAACTCGAACACTTCCTAAACCTCATCTATTCACCTTGGCAATCTCTCTACACCCTCTAAATCCAATACAAAAGCCATAAAAATCATTTTCCTCACTCAATTCAATACTCGAATTGATCAGAATTGTCACCTTCAACTATTGCTACATCCTTTCACTAGCGACCTGCAAGATGACTCGAATTTGACCTAACGACCTAATCCATACCTATGTTAGAATCAACTTACTATTGCTAGTCCAATCCTAACCTTCTCCTTTTAAAGTTTAATTGATTAACTATTTTAATTCATATTTTTTTTACTGTTATTTTATTTATTTCTATTATTATTGTAATTGTAAAAAAATATGAAAAAGAAAAATAAGAAAAAAGAGAAAAAGAAAAAAAAAAAGAGAAAAAGAAAAAGAAAGAAAAAAGAGAAAAAGAAAATGAAAAAGAAAAAACAAGAAAAAAAGAAGAAAGAAAAAATAAGGAAGTTGAGTTTATTATGATTTTCTTCAATAAAACTAAAAATATTAAATTAAAAAAATAAGAGATAATAAAATAAAAATAAAAAAGAATTGAAAACCATTTTATCACTTAGAAAAATTAATTTTCCAAATAAATAAAAATGAATCAACTCTTTTAAAAATTATGACATTTTTAGAATGATGCAAAAATTAAAAAAAAAAAAACCAATTTAGGATTCTTTTAGAAATTTTCAAAATAAAATGGAATGACTATGAGACATAAACTCGGCTACTTTTCAAATTTAAAATAAATCAATATCCATTTACGTTTTCAAGAACGAACTACGGAACGTTTGATCGCAATTAGTAGGTATATAGGTTCCTTTAGGGCAACATAAAATTTGTAAAAACTTTAGTTTTCTATTTTTTTTAAATTATAGCTTGAATTATCCATTCTTGTAAAATAAACCTAATTAATGTACTGGTGACTAAATTTTGTTTTAAAAATGGTGATTTTGAAAAATTAATTTAATTTTAGAAAGTTAATAGTGGTATTTGTAAAGATTTTAAAAAAATTAACTCTTGGACTCGATTTTTGGTTTTCAAAATCTTTTTCTTAAAATAGGTTTTCCAAGTAGATTAATGGTTAGGTTAAATTAGTCTACCTAATTGGTTTAACCTAATCCATTTTTTTCCAAACTCCAGTTAGGTGGTAACTTTGGAAGATTTTGAAAAGAAAAACCACGTTTTTCTAAACTTTAATCGAGAGTTAGTATTAAATAGATTAGGGTTTAATACTAATCTAGTTAGGGAAAATGATAAAAATTGAAAAAAGTTAGGCCTGATACTATAGTTTTCAATACTTCTCTCCAAAGTGATTCTAATAATGTACAATGACCAATCATATCCTTATCATGTCCTAAAGTGTTTTGTTTCATCTCTCAATGACACCATTCATAACAAGTGATCCTAGTATAGTGTATTGTAGGACAATATCACATTTCTCTAGGAATTTAGCAAATGGTCCTAGATGTTGTTTACCTGATCCACCATATTTATTGTAGTATTCACCACCATGGCTAGATTTGATAAATTTAATAGTTTTGCTAAGTTGATTTTTAGCTTCAACTTTAAAACTTTTGGACTTTTCTAGTGATTGGGAATTTTCATGAATAAGATATAGGTAACCGTATTAAGTGAAATCATCTATATGAATGTTATAAAGTACTATTGACTATTCGAAGAAGTTGCAGAGAATGGCCTACAAATATCTATATGAATTGGTTTTAAGACTTTTGTAACCCTATTGGAACTCAATCTTTTATATTTGTTTGTTTCCCTTTATATAGTTAACACAAATGTCCAAATCTCTAAAATCTAAAGGATTGAAAATACCATAAAAAATAAGTCTTTCCATTCTCCTTTTGGAAATATGACTTGATCTTTTGTGCTATAATGAAGTTGAATTCTCATTAGTTAATTTGCTCTTTAAATTTTGCCTATTAACATGTATGGATTCATTATAAGAGACAATGTATCAAGTATAAATACAAATTATCACTATATAACAAATAATTGGTACCAACAAAATTTGAATCATAAAAGATACTAAACTAGCTATTACCATTTGAACAATTATAACCTAATATGTCTAAAGCAACAACAAAAATTAAATTCCGTCTAAAAGACAATATATTAAAAGTTTCATTTAAATCCAAATAGTAAATAGTCCTAAGTAATAACCTAAATTTTTTTATTACCTCTACTTCAATTGCCTTGCCATCACCAACATAGATATATCTTTTACCATCATTGGGCTTTTGGAAATTTTGGCAACCCTCCATGGACACACCGATGTGAGTTGAAGCATTTAAATTTATCTACCAAGTATGTCTAAGTATTGAAGTCAAATTAACCTCAAAATGTTAGTACATTGCTTCTTCTTGTGTCCCTTAGCACCATAGAAGAAACAAGTGTCCTTAGCTTTCTCTTTATGTTCTTTCTTTTGTGGTGTTGGCATGTAGTCTCCTTATCTTTCTTTTATCGACCTTTTTACACTTAAATATACTAGTTAAGTGGGCACTTTCAACTTTCTCATAGCTCATTCTCTCTTCTTCCTGAACACAGCTTGAGATGAGCTCATTAAGAGTTTAAGATCTTTTTGGCAGTTATAACTCACCTTAAACTAGCTAAATTGCGTAGGAAGAGAAATCAATAATAGTTGCACTAATAAATCTTCAAATAGATCCAATTTTAGTGCCTTAAGTTTTGAAGCTATATGAGACATCTTCATGATTACTCACTTATGTTCCCTTTACCTTTATATCTTATCGAGACAAGCTTTACCAAGAGCGTACTCATTTCAGCCTTTTCAATCTTAGCAAATCTTTTTCCGAAGCTCTCAAGAAACTCCTTAGCTATTGTAATGTCATCGAATATGGTGCCTTTGAATACTTCTAAAATGGCATGCTTCATGACCACAAGACTTAACGATTTGATTACTCCCATTTCTCTATCTCCCTCTTTTCATTAGAGGTACTCTTGTCAATGATAACGGGGGAGTGGCGATCTTCCCTTAATGCTAAATCTAGCTCCATAACTCTAAGAACAATCAACATGTTCCCTTGCCATGTTCTAAAGTTAGTATTATTCAACAAAGAATGAATTAATATTGATAGTGATATTTGCCGCAAAACCATCAATTATACAAAATAAGCAAAACTAAATTAAACTCACATATATATATATATATATATATTTTGAAACATGCAAATAATAATTCAAATAATAGTAGGGTCCATCATAAAGTATCAAGCACAACATCAATATCTTGTCATTGGATAGATATATCAACTTATAAGTAATACTTTTGGTGCAATGATCAAATATTGATAATAAATTCTTGTCATATAGTTAAGTCTTTTTTTAGTCAGATTATCTATTTACAAGAAAAAAACTGAATAATTATGATATATTTATCACTATAGGTGTACATGTAGATCAGCCAAATATTAACCTTCATGATCAATATCTATATGATTCACATGTATATTAATTTTTGTACTTATTCAAAATAAATTACTTATATAGGAGAGATTATTTTAATAACATGCTATTTCAATCACTCATCTTGAATAATCGATATAAAATGTTACCATTGTTTGAATTTAATTGCCTATATTCTTAATATATATTTTTTCATTTTTTAATATATATATATATATTTTCATTATTAAGCCCATAAAAAATTCAATCATTAAAATTGGGTTAATAAAGAAAAGAATCCCAAAATATAAAACTGGATCTTTCACTAAAGCCATCTTTTAATTCAAACAATTCGATTCATGCGGTGTTGCATTTATGCATTATAACCTATTATTCAAGTCTATTCAATCGCATAAGCACCCAGAATTACGATGCAACGCGAAAATGTAACCGAAGTATGAAGCTAAACCACATTTGAATTTCACTGAATCAAAAGAGGAAATTTAGAATAATGTCATATAAAGACAAGACCAATCGCTGAAGGAATATCCACCATTAACGTTTGCGGCATCTTAATCCATACTGAAATCTACAACTGAACCATGACTTCATTAACAAAGTGACAAAGATTCATCGCAATACAAAATCAATTGTCATGACTTAAGAATGCATGAACTTAAGCTTAACAAAGATTCCATTCCCATCTTGAAAATAGATCCTTTTAATTCCATTGTAAATACTAGCGGACGATCGAATATAAAATCTTTTAATTCTTGAAATCCTAACCCTTAAAATTGGGGAAAACTTTATCTTATATAAATTACCTTAGATCTTAATAATCTCAATGATGTTATGGCTCTAATTTCATACCTTATTGCTCCATAAACTTAAAAAACCAAGAACAATACACGTGTAAAATTAGGATACAAAATAGAATGATCACTAATCTTTCAAAGTTAACCACACGATTCCTTCTAAGATATTGTCTCTCCTATTCTTTTTGTTGATGGAAAGTTGGCAAGGATAAAATGATGTGTATGACCTGAGATCATGACTTTATATAGTATATCTATTAGGGTTAACTACCTGTTAACTATTTTATTATTATTTTTTATTATACTCATCATAAAAAATAAAAGGGTTAATGTTAAATTCGATATCAAAACTTTACCTAAATTTACAACTTTAAAATAGTCAATATACTTATTGAAACTATTCATAATCAATTATATTACCTAATGTCCATGTAGGTGCTCATGTGGCATTTTTATGCCTATGTGGCTTTTACGTGGTATTTTTATACCTATATGATACTATTTAATATTATTATGATCACCTATTAATTATTATTAATGATTACATGCTGATGCGGCATCCACATGGTTATTACTATGGCATTTTGGTGCCTGTATGGCATTATTTGTTATTATTGTGATTACATAATAATTATTATTAATATCATACTGACATGGCATTTACATAGCACATACATGACATCTACATAATATTATCATCATATATTTAAATAAAATATGATGGATTATCATGATATATGTAAAACCCATTCAATCAACATCCTTTTATCATGATCCACTCAATTAACACTTATTATATATTTCTTTATATTATGGGATAAAGTCCACAAAGTAAGCAATGTGGGACAATATTTATAAATGTATCATTTATTTTCTTCATAAATAAATATAAAACCAGCTATTTAACTCTTTGTTTTTCCTCCATCAATTACCTAAATCCAAAGATAAGACCTTGAATAAATAGCACTTCACACCATCTATCACTCTAAAACCACCAACAACTATTAATCACCAGCATCTTGCCAGAAAATGCTTGCAAAGTAGACTCTGCGGGCTATTTGCATTATTGAGAAATTCAAATACCAAAAATAGCTACAAGGGTCTATTTAGCAAGTATTTTGCGACGAGATGGTGGTGATTGGTGGTTGTTAATAGTTTTGGGGTAATAAAGGTTGCGAAGCATTTTTTATGTGAGGTTTTATTTTTGAGTTTGCATAATTGATGGAGGAAAAATAAAGAATTGAAAAATTGATTTTATACTTACTCATAAATAAAAGAAATGATACATTTATAAATATTGTCTCACATTACTCTTTTTATGGACCTTATCCTACTATATAAAGAAATATATTATAACCATTAGTTGAATGAATCATGGTAAAGGATAACTATGGTTAGTTAAATGGGTTTAACATGTTTTTTTTTTTTATAAACCATTGTTTTTTATTTAAATATTTGATAACAATGCCATGTAAGCGTTGTGTGTGTGCCATGTAAATACTATGTTTGCATGAAATTAATAATAATTATTATGTAATCACAATAATAATAAATCATATCATGTAGGTATAAAAATGTCACATGGGCATTAAATATTTGATGACAATGCCATGTACACGTTGTGTGTGTGCGCCATGTAAATGCTATGTTAACGTGAAATTAATAATAATTATTATGTAATCACAATAATAATAAATAATACCATGTAGGTATAAAAATGTCACATGGTGCCCATATGATGTGAATGCTACGTCAGCATGGAATTAATAATATAATTAATATGTCATTATAATAATATTAAATGGTATAGACTTAAAAAAGCTAGGTAGAGGCCATATAGTGTATAAATGTCACGTTATCTACACATATAGATCCACGCTTTATATGATGCATTAAAATTCATAAATATATTAAATCATTTTATTTGAACTTTCAATAATATGGTAGACTTATTATACAATTATTATTTAATAATACATATAAGTCTATATAGTTTATTATTACAATAAACCCAATAAAGATTAACCAAGTAATGTATTGAGTTGAACTCAAATTGAGTTAAGTTTGAAATTTTGATTTTTCTTTGGCTAATTTTTTTTTTCTTCTTTTCAAAATGAAACAGATTTAAATAAGAAGTATTATGTATTTTCATTCCTTTGTCCCATTGATTATCATATCTATTTATAGATAAACACATGCATTTTATTTTATCCTTTTTGAATAAAAAGTATAGTTATATCCTAATCTATTAAGAACTTTTAAAATCGTATATACACTTGGTGTTTTTATCCGTATCTTTTATTAATAGCTAAGTATTATACAATCAAAGTATGGAAAGAGATCATATTATCATATGTTATATAAATTTTATTGAAAATTGAGAATACTCGTGATGATAATGTACTAATTTCGGAAGAATAATAGTTAATCATCTATGATAGTGATCCTAATTTGGGTACAATAATATTTGGGTACAATAATAAATTAACGAAGAATTCATATTGTTCAAGAAGCATTAAGTTAAGTTTAATAAACTGTGTATTTTTTTTTTTAATGAATTATGATGTAAACCCTCCACATCATTTCTTGACAATCAACGATTAAACTATGAACTTAATTGTGTTTTGTTCTGCTTAATTTTATAACCAGCGGTTTAAAATATTTTCCCCAGCTAGATGCGAGCGGGGCACTCGCATCCAAATTATTGCAATCTTCACGGGGATCCTTTTGTTTTGACTAAGAAGACAATGGTGGACATGGTAATGTAGGACATGGAAGCGCGCTGCCAGACGGAGCTGTCCTTTGGAAAATTTTACCCCGGTGGGTTGAAAAAACATTTAATCACAGTTGAAACCTCCCGCAATTGACTAGGTGGCAAATAGTAATAATATCTAAAATATTAGTACTGGAGATAACAAATAGTTTTTAAAAAAATTAAAATTCCATATGTTAAAATTTTACTGTTATATACTCACAAATCACAATTATTGGTTCTTGTAGTATGTAATACCATTAAAAACTTTTCTTAATAAATATGGCCTTCGTTATTGGTTCTTAATAAATAGTAATAATATCTAAAATATTAGTAATGGAGATAACAAATAGTTTTTAAAAAATTAAAATTCCATATGTTAAAATTTTACTGTTATATACTCACAAATCACAATTATTGGTTCTTGTAGTATGTAATACCATTAAAAACTTTTCTTAATAAATATGGCCTTCGTTTTTATACGATACGATTTAGATTTTAAATTATTGACTTATATGAAAAAAAAAAGATAATATATACAAATATATATAAATAAATTCCGCCAATCACAAAAGTGTCCCCACACCCAGTAGGTTATGAGACTATGAGAGTAGCTGCTCGAGATGAAGCGTCTTGTCGAGTTTAAAATTCTATCCTTAGTAAAAGAAGGAAAAAGTGAAAAAAAGATCTGCCTGTACCTGTATTAGTCAAATGATTTGAAAAATCAAAATCTATGTTAGTTTCCTGTTGTAATCCTTTTCGACCAACTTTCTATTTTTCATATGAATACGATTTATCTTTGAGAAAAGGGTAGTATTTATATTATTAGTTGTCCTCTTACGGGCAAATTATGCAAATCAAAACCACAATAATTCACGATATCTATTCTTTATTCCTCATTTTCAAATATGGTTTATCTAGACGACTAAATCCGATTTTGGGTTTGAAATCAAAATTAAACTAGATTTAATTTTTTGAATTAAGATACCAAGTTTAAAGAATCAAAACTCATGAAATTTGAGATAAATAAAGGAGATTTCTCATATTAATTTCGGAGTAGGGCTTGTTGTATAAGTTTACTTGGTATCAACATTTTTTTAATTTGGCTTATCTATTAAATAAAGTTTTTACTAGGTTTAAATTCAAAGAGGGAACACGTTTGGAGTCTATTAAAAAAGAGATTGATTCTAGCAATTAATTATTATCACAATCCAATTGATGAATCTAATTTACCAACTTCTATATATACTCAACTCCTCTTCTCATTTGTACATAAAAAAAAATACCACATAAACGTTATCATTAGGTTGAATGTACTCTTTAAAAGATTAAATATTTGAATATTTTAAAAAATATTTTACCTCTATCACAAATTATAGAGCTTAATGACATTATGCTTTTCAACTTATTATCATACTATGTATTAGAGTCAATTAAGTCTACCTACTCTCCCTTTATATAACTTCCTCCTTATCATCCTTTGTTTACCACATATATCATTTCTCCTTTAGTTTAGGTGTATCATGTTACTCTGATAGTATTCACGTGACTAATTCTTTCAACCTATACATCTAGCATTCATAATTATGCAATTAAAAAAAGAAATAACAACTCATCATTTTCAAGGAAAAGTAACATGTTTTAAGATACTTATGAAAAGAAGCAAATTTCAACCGTGTGTGTATCTTTTTTTCTGAATAAATATGGTGGGAAGTATTCACTATTAATCTTTTTTCACTTTTGATACCATTTTTATCAAAATTGTCTAATTAGTTAAGAAATATTATTAAAAGTGTTAAGAGGAAGGATAATATTTTGGCTTAAATAAGAAGGTAAGATTTAATTACACATGAACATTTAGCATATTAGAATGTTTAACTTTTCCAACGTTGGTAATTTATGAGTGGAAAAGAAAATGAAATGACTACAACTTTACTTTTATATTGATAGATATTGTTATAAATGATAATCTCATAATTGTTCATTTTTGTCTAATTTTGGAAAATAGGAAGTGAGGAGTACAAAGTGGAAATGTTTCCACTATTTTCCTTCCTTTTTACCTATTTGCACACTTTACTTCACTTCACTTTGCCAAATATATCATTTCCACCCATTTCATTGATTTTCTTTCCATTTCCTTATTTCTCCCCCATCCAAACATGGTGTTCACATACAAGAAAAGAAACCTGTTAAATTTGTCCGGTAAAGTTGAAAAACATTTTGTTTTGTTATTCAGTAAAAGAAGTCCAAATCTGGTGGTCCTTCCCTTCGTCATTGCACCACTCCACTCCATAATTACACCAATCATGACATCCTTGTTTGCTATTTATCATTCATGAGTCATGACTCAACAAAAAGAGAGTCATAGCAAACAAACAAAGATCCAAACGCAACGAGTGTTGGCTCGGTCAGGTAGCTGGTCGAGTACCGGAAAATACTCTAATTTAAGGTAAAAAGGAAACTCAATAAATTCATAGGGTCAGGATTTCCCTACGAGAAAAAAATAAAAAAAAGTGTAGCTTAACTATAATAAAATATTTGGGAGTTGTTGTTATTTTGGTAATGAAATCAAAGATAACTTTGACAAAACATTCCAGTAGAGAAATGAAAAAGTTTATAAAGCGTTCCAGCAAAGAAGCCAGTGAGAAAAATTTACCAAACCGAACACGACAAGAAAATGAGGATAAGTTAGTGATTTTGACACATTGACACATGTATGTGGACATATACATATATATGTCATATATCTCTTAACATTAATCTTTAGTAAGCGAAACCCAACGGAGATGGCTTGGCGTGTTAGTGTTAGGATAGCTTAAACCCCACATCGTCTTCTTCTTTATTCCTTCTGCCCTTCGGTTTAAGTTTTTAACAACACAAAGCTGCCAAGCAAAACAAAACAAAAACGTTACTTCATCATCGTATTATTTAAAATACGGAAGAGATTATTGATAGGTATGACTGGATGCACCTATTTCGAAAATCAGTGTAATTGTTTATATATCGAGACAGAAACTTAGGACTAGGGAAAGCATAAAAGTTTAACATGGGAGAAAACGGAGGTTCCATGGTGATACTGTTGCTTTTCCTGGGTGTGTTTGTTACTGTGTCGTTTAGTGCAAATGTCACGTATGATCATAGAGCCATTGTGATTGATGGGAAACGCCGGCTGCTGATTTCTGGTTCCATTCACTATCCTCGTAGCACTCCTGAAGTAAGTTTTCCGATCTTTCTCTTTTGGTTTCTATTCTTCTGCGGCGGGGACAGCGGGGCGGGTTTCGGTGGCCACCGCCCCTAACTTTGAAAATTCCTTCTTCTGTTAATTTACCCTTTTCACTGGTGAAACACTGAATGCACGCGTTCGCGTATATATTTTGAGATTTGGAGGAAGTTTTTGCACAACACGTAAAATTATATATGATGAGATAGCATTTTATAGATTTATAAATTGACTTTGAAGGCTTTTATGCTATTTCATATATAATTTTTAAACTTGAAAAAGTAAAATCTTTTATAAGGGAATTAAAAACTAAATGTTTTCACTATTATTAATTAATTATTTTATTTTTATTAAGCATCCGTATCGCTGGTTGCTACACGCGTGCTGATTGCACTTGAATCGTTGAATGAGAAATGAGAAAAAAAAAAGAAAAGAAAGTGAGGAGTGTTTCTGTGTTGTGGTTTGTTGCAGATGTGGCCTGACCTTATACAGAAAGCAAAAGATGGAGGACTAAATATGATTGATACTTATGTGTTTTGGGATCTTCATGAACCAGTTCGAAACAAGGTTATTCTGGATTTATGTTCTTGTTAAATTTGTTATTCAATTACATTATCCAATATAAGTATTTTCCTTAAATGGGAATTGCAGTTGTGCTTTTATCTCTGCCGAGTAATGTCATGACATATATATATGAATGAATATAAACTCTTTTAAGGCAGTAGAGAACAGTTCAAAGCCTTCTTTTCCCTTAGATGAAGTGATTTAATTTAATCCTTCTACAGTTTGATTTTGAGGGAAGGAAAGATTTGGTTAAGTTTGTGAAGACGGTCGGCGAGGCAGGTTTATTTGTGATTCTGCGAATCGGCCCTTATGTTTGTGCAGAATGGAATTACGGGTAAAGGTTCTCAGACGACGATATATATTTCATACAATGTGAAATTCGCATTTGTTTTGTGATAATTTGCTGAGTGTTTGACAGTGGCTTTCCATTGTGGTTGCATTTCATTCCGGGAATCGAGTTCCGAACCGACAATCAACCTTTCAAGGTGTCGCTATTAACAAAATTGTTGCAACTTTCATATTGTGTTAAATGTTTAGATTTATCGAATTAGTTCGATCATGCGGAAAAGCTCTGTTCTTTTTTTTTTCTTCAGGAAGAAATGCAGCGGTTTACATCAAAGATTGTTGATATGATGAAGCAGGAGAAACTTTTTAGGTCTCAAGGCGGACCCATCGTCCTATCCCAGGTATCATCTCTCTCCTTGCCTATAGGAAGGCTTTTGCTAGTAGTCAAAGTATTTGGATCAAAAATTTTAAACCTCCACTCGGGTTCAATCAGATCATCCGAGGGGTATTTAAGGGGTTCGAGCTCAATTGTTTAAACTTATCTGATTTAGTATTTTTCTAAAAAAATAAATTTTTAATAAATATAATATTAATATATTTAAAATTGGTTCGGTTGAAAAAAAAAAAAAAAAAAAAACTCCGTTGGAACTCCATTAATATTTAACTTAATTGGAGTTCGTCAGACTTGCCGGTTGGCTGAATCCGGCATTATAAACTTCAACTTCAACTGAATAAGCTATTGAAATAACTTACACACAACTTGACTATAAATATCTAGACGAATTGACAAGCTTGCCAGTATATATGTTCCGTTCTCACCCGTGACACTCTCGTCTCTTGGAGAGAAAAAGTAAATGAGGTACTATAAGTCGGTTCATTTGTTTGACTAAACATTTCATTTCGGTGGAAAATGTTACTTTTCTCTTTTTTTATACCAGGACTTGCGAAATATAGTGTCCAAGTCCAAAGTTTTTATTTAATGTAAGAAAAAAAAAGAAAAAACAGAAAAAGAAAAGGAGCGCTTTATGACAACCTGATACCTTGGCCTTTTAAATAAGGTAAGGCTCCTGTGAAACTAAATCATAATAAAACGTTTAGTTAGTAAAAATGGTTTAAAATTGTATAAAAAGGTCTAAAATTGAATAAAATAGAATGTATTGGAGTGAAATAAAATAGAATAGGATATGCAATAACAAATCTTTTCTTCTTCATGAAATAAAATCAAATATGTGTATAATAGTAATCACTAAAAATATCCTCAAATATTAAATGATATAATTAGGATAATAGTTAAATAAGTAATTTTGACTAATATAATTAATAAGAGGAGAAGAGAATTGCGATTTTGTCTTTCTTGAGCCTGGAATTATTGATTCCATTGAAGCATAATCCCTTCTTCTAAATACACTATCAAACATAGTGAAAATGAATGGAACTCGGTATTACGATTTAATTCTAGTCAATTTCTCTGTATCAAATATGATATAACGATCCATAACTTTTTGGAATGAAATAAATAAGAAAAGGAAAAATTATGACTTGAGAATAACAATTATAAAAAATAAATTATAAATTTCTATTTTAGTGTTTACTTTATGTAAAATTTCATTCTAGGAAATACTTATTCTATTATTTGTTTCACCCTATTAATTGTAATATTAAGTTAAAAATATAATGCCGCTATTTGTTTATTTTCAATAATAACCAAAAGTTATTAATTGCAATGTTAATGATGATATAACGTTCACAATATTGAAGTTTTTATTAAAAAAAATACCATCTTTTATTAGGAGTAACTATTCCCAATGAGTTAGGAATAAAAAAATTTATAATTAATTAAAATTTTCTATTTATTTTTCAGAAAAATAAGATAATCGAAAGTTTAGAATGAATAGTTATTCTATTCTCCCTCTATTAACTTTAAGTAAATAGGTTGGCCATGGTGTTATATCAAAGTAGATGGAAGGAATGTGATGTCTAATTATATAATATAAATAACCAATTAATTAAATAAATTTAAAATTATAAAAAATAATTATGGTTTGACAGAAGTTGTTTCAGGCCGTTATGCAGAGGCTTGTGTAGTTTTTACTTGAACAATAATTATGGTTTAGAAATAAAATAAAATTTTAAAATAATCTCATGTATATAATTTATTTGTTTAATTATTTATGGTTTTTAAAGTAAGTCCTCTTGTAAATAATTAATATATTTGCTATTGACTAAACATTGTTGCAGTTAAATATGTAATCCTTTTGTTATCTACCAATTTTATACCGTGTTATCAGATTTTGCAAAAGATTTTTTTTTTTTATTTTGTCTTTTACTTACCCGTAGAATCAGTATTTAATCATGTAAACATTCCTCTAGGACGAACGACCATATGCACTGATTGAATCAAATTTTTAATCTTGAAACCGTCAAATGGGCATTGGCGACCCCGTTAGGCAACGGAAATATATATTTACAAATATTATTCTCTTTGCATATACTTTTAAATTTTTCATTTTTTTAATAAGTAAAATTGAGATCGGAGAAATTTAAACTTAATTAATCCTATTTATAATGGTTTTAATAATATTTAATATGCTACTATTGTAATACTTTGCCATTCAAATTGATATTTAATTGAATATAAATTTTTAATGCATGAAAACTCACATTATCATAAATTTACTGGTTTCTTTGCATTATATTTTACTATTTATATTTTTCAATTTATAAATTATTAATATTTTATAATATTTGGAGATACCGTTATGCATTGTTTTTTCGGTAATCTACTGCTAAGCCTTGTTACTTTCTTTGTAAAATTTTAGTGCCGAAAAACTGCACCCTATCTAATATATGGGATTCGTGAACCTCATTTGGATTTTAAACTTGAAGTGCCACATGTTTATTTTTGTCGGCCATAATTGACGTGCTGGCTTGACCAGAATAATAATATGATTATTATTATTATTATTATTTTCTGATGATTATTATGGGTAAGGGGATCCGAATTTGTAACATTTTTATGAAAGGACGCCAACTTAGCCTATAGCTCTCTTAGCCCATAGCTTTTTCAGAGACTAACGATAATCTCTTCAGATTGAAAATGAATATGGGAATGTTGCTTCCTCATTTGGAGCCAAGGCTAAACCCTACATTGACTGGGCTGCATCAATGGCTACATCTCTGAATACAGGGGTCCCCTGGGTCATGTGCCAACAAGCGGATGCACCTGATCCTATAGTGAGTTTTTCACTCTATAAAAAGTTTTCTGATTCCAACACCAATTTGCAACTTATTCCAATCCCACTGAAATTTTGTCCTACCTTGATCAATTGAATTTGAATTTGCAGATTAATACCTGTAATGGATTTTATTGTGATCAATTCAAACCTAATTCCAACAAGAAGCCCAAATTTTGGACAGAGAATTGGAGTGGATGGTACTTTCACTTATTCCCTAGTCTTGAAGGAACTTAAGAAATGCTTTGGCCTCTTAGGTCAAGTTCGTTTTGTTGAAAACGTTGATATTTATTTTTATCAAAGTTTTAAATTTGTCAAATATTGTCAGAAGAGGTTGCACGTACTAGTGGATTGTAATGGTAAGTAATGATGAAAGTACGACCTTCATCCTCCACCATTAGTTGCCTGTCAGATACAGTGGTATTGGTATGGGCAACCCCTTGAGAATTCTGATAATGTTTGACAGTTATAAGTTTTAATTATGTTGAATATCGAAATGGTCCAGAAAAGGTTCTCCGCAATACAACCGCACCATCAACATATGGATGGATCTGTTGATGATGCCTTTGATCTCTTGTCTGATTCTAATTTTCGGGTCATCAGGTTCCTTACTTTTGGTGGGGCAGTCCCCTACCGTCCTGTGGAAGATCTCGCATTTGCTGTGGCTCGATTTTTCCAGTTGGGTGGAACTTTTCAAAACTACTACATGGTAAAGATTTAAGAGATTAATGTACAAGTAGAATTAACCTTGAATGAAATTTCTACTGCTCATAAACACGCAGAGTTATAACACTTTTGGTGAATTCTCTTTAAAATAAGAGATAATATAACCATTATGTCATTTGTATAACAGTATCATGGAGGGACAAACTTTGGCCATACCAGTGGTGGGCCTTTCATTTCTACCACTTATGACTATGATGCTCCAATTGATGAATACGGTATGCCTTTCCCCTTTCTATTGCATGAAGAACTTGCAGTTTCTCATATCATGATTTTGCAGGGTTCATTTAGTACAAAAGAGTCCATGATCTTATGTCTTTATGGAAAATAGTTGCTAGCTCATAACAACTGATCACTATTCTAGAATCACATAAGCACTTTCGAACATGGAATTATTATGTTGCGAAATATGTTGCAGGATTGGTTAGGCAGCCCAAGTGGGGGCATCTAAAAGATGTGCACAAGGCAATTAAACTTTGTGAGGAAGCACTGGTAGCGACAGATCCGGTAGTAACTTCTCTCGGTACAAACTTAGAGGTACTTTAATTCAAAAATTCTAAATCTTTTTACTTCATCTCCTTAGGAATTTTGTATAATTACCAGCTCTACAAGATGCTTCCTTTTCCCCAATCCTACATTTCATTCCCTTCCACTCAAATTTATTTGCTCTAGTACTTCAGGGTTAGAAATAGCCTTCGTTCTTTCCCATAAACTAGCACTATGATGGCTTTTACATTACAACTTAGGTAGCTGCATAGTGGGCATATTTATGTCTTACAAAATGATCTTTGTCGTGATCTGTAACAGTTATTACCTTTTATTAGATTTTAGGAGATATTTTTAAACAACTATATTTAGAGATGTAGCAAATGATCCAAGACATTTACATTTATACAACATTTATGGTGTTTCAATGAATTGGCTGATATTTCCTTTGTAGGCAACTGTTTATAAAACTAGTTCGGGATGTGCTGCTTTCCTTGCCAATATTGGGACTACTGATGCCAATGTGAAATTTGATAGCAATTCATATCGATTGCCTGCATGGTCCGTGAGCATCTTACCCGATTGCAAGAATGTGGCTGTAAATACCGCTAAGGTCTGTTGTATTGCTTAGCATTTCATGCACAACTTTTTGGCATTCATAAAAGTTCCCTGTATTTTCAAGTTATCTCTAGTGTATTTGACATTTCATTAGAGCATGTAGAAGTTGCCAATGAGCCCAATCAAAAGTTGGATCTAGAAAATGTTTTGCTTTCATTGAGCTATTCTAACCAAACCTGTCTTAGAAATATGAAACAGGCTACTTTCAATAACAAGTATCAAAAAAAACCCACTACCATCATTGTATTTCAAAAAAGTGATATAAGCTTGTATATTCTTTCCATCACAGATCAATTCTATGGCAATGATTCCAACCTTCAGTCGGCAGTCTTTGACAAAAGATGTTGAGTCCTCAAATAAATTGAGTTCAGAATGGAGTTGGATAAATGAACAGATAGGTGCTTCAATAGGGACTGCCTTCGTGAAACCAGGATTGTTGGAGCAAATTAACACAACTGCTGATGCTAGCGACTATCTCTGGTACTCATTAAGGTAATGAAACCTACTACGTCTTCATTAGTGTAGAGGAAAAAAGTTATTATTTTGGAGAGCTACCCTATTCTTACCTATACACGAACCTTGCTTGTTGCTGGCAGTATGGATTATTCTGGTAGTGTTGGTTCCCAGGCTGTTCTTCACGTGGAATCGCTTGGTCATTCTCTCCATACATTTGTCAACAAGAAACTAGTAGGTAATTTAAGATAATGCCAATCCCCTAAACTGAAAGTTGTTACATTTTTCCTTCAAGATTGCAGCCAAGTAATATACATAGTTGAAATCTTAAAATATGCAAGTGAACCGATAAGTTCCTAACCTTGCAAACAAACTCGATAATCTTTGTGAAATTTTAGCATAAGAATGACCTTTTGGGATTGATATTACAACTGACTTTTATTTTCCACTAAGTGAATAATGTAGCGGGCAGAGTACTCCACAACTTACGTTCATACAAATCAAAGTTCAATCGTGTATATAAGTCTTTTTCTTGACCTCTTTGTGTGGGAGCTTTTTTGGCAAATGTTGCAGTAATTTCTAAAAAAAAACTGTCATAATCAGTAAGGAGGATGAAAGAGATCCATGTTTGTATGGTTTCTATACCAAGCACATATTCTTGCCAGCTTCCTTCTCCAAATTGAAATTCCTTTTGGATGAGTTTAGAATCGTGAATCTGTATGGAAATCAATACAGCTTGATTTCTTATATCCTTTCTACTCTAGTTACTTGAAATTCTATCTACCTTTTTTATTGCAGGGAATGAAGCAGACACCAAGAACAGTGCCAAGATAGTAGTGGATATACCTGTCACACTCGTACCAGGCACCAACACAATCGATCTCTTAAGTTTGACTGTTGGACTTGCGGTATCACCTTCCTCATTACATTCTCTATAATCATGAATGTCCATTGTACTGTCGTTTGGTCTTTCTAGTGCCATAGCCATGTTTCCAGTCCTAGTGTCTAGATTATAATCAACATCAAGACACTAATGCACATCTGCTATTGCTGTATTACAGAACTATGGAGCCTTCTATGACAAAGTTGGTGCAGGGATCACTGGGCCTGTAAAGTTAAAAGACTCAAGTGGCTCTGAGGTTGATCTTTCCTCAAAGCAGTGGACATATCAGGTGACTCTTCCTTCTATTGCACAATCGCTCACTTATAGGCTTATGTCGATTGCAAGAAAGCTATTATGGAAATTTTCCTTGCATACAAGTCATCACTGATCAGTCAAAACAAAAGTTTGTGGAGTAGCTATAGTAAATTTTATGCCACTATAATACTGTTGGATAAACCATCATCTCACATTGTTCCTTGCCTTGGTGTAGATTGGACTTAAAGGTGAAGGAGAAGGTCTCTCTACTGGAAGTTCTTCCTTGTGGACAACAAAAGCAACTTTGCCAAAGAACCAGCCTTTGACATGGTACAAGGTATTGTTTACTTTTTCTCCAAAAATTGATCATACATGAGTGTTGATGCATTAATTGCAAAAAACCATTGATGCTTCAGACCATGTTCAATGCTCCGGAGGGGATTGACCCTGTGGCAATAGACTTTACGGGAATGGGAAAAGGGGAGGCATGGGTAAATGGACAAAGCATTGGACGCTATTGGCCAACAAAGATTGCTACTTCCACTGGTTGCACTGACTCTTGCAACTATAGAGGCAGTTATAGTTCCAATAAATGTCTAAAGAATTGCGGACAGCCATCACAGCAAATGTTAGTCCTTTAAGTGCTGATTGAAATGTAAGAACAAACTGTTTCAATGTCTCATTACTAACTTGTATAACACTAACAGGTACCATGTCCCTCGCTCATGGTTAAAACCAAGTGGCAATACGTTGGTATTGCTTGAGGAAGTTGGTGGTGATCCAATGCAAATATCCTTTGCTGCAAGACAAGTGAAGAGCATATGCTCAAGCATTGATGAATATCACCCATCGCCAGTAGAAACATGGAGTACAAATTCAATCGAAGGAAAGAAATCGGGGCCTGTACTAGCATTATCGTGCCCAGTTGCTAATCAAGTCATATCATCCATCAACTTTGCAAGTTTTGGAAATCCTACCGGAAGTTGTGGTAATTTCAGGCTTGGAAAATGCAACAGCAAGCAAGCTCTTTCCATTGTGAAAAAGGTTTGCTGTCAGCAACTCTTTTAATCTTCTATTAAGAACTCTGTGTTAGGCGGGCGTTTTTTACTTGTCCTCGTATGTGTTCCTACCGTGCTATTTGCATGCTTTAATATATAGAGAAAAATAGAAGAAGAACACTACCGGATGTGGAAACTTGATCTGTAGTAGGCTAATTTTGTGCGCACATTTTTCCATTTCAACTTTTACAGGCATGCATAGGATCAAGGAGTTGCAGTATCGACGTTTCCATTGATTCATTTGGAGACCCATGTTATGGAGTGACCAAAAGATTAGCTATTGAAGCTTCTTGCATATGAATAAGAAAAAAAGAAAGAAAGAAAGAAAGAATAATTCTATAGATTTTAAACGAGTGGCTTAAATGCTCTGCATTTATGCCAAATCCAGTGAGTCATTTGAATTCAAGTAAATGACTTAAATCTATTATACATCTTTTTACTTATTCATTAATTTTTAGCTAAATACACATAATATACATTCGTAAATGCACTGATGCACACACACATACACATATGTGTTTCACGCTCTTGGCATTCTGTAGTCATAACAGTCCACTATATACATAAAATAATAATAATAAAAATAAAATAAATAAAAGTCCACTATGCAGTTGCTACCATACTTATAATATAGATTAGCTACTGCCTAAAATAGGTTCATTACTGGTCACATATATTGATAAGTGATGAGCAAGTATGAATAATATTTATATATATTAATAATAAAGGGTTTATTTTTTTTTTGTGCTAAAATTAATTTTAATAATATTTATTCACCAATTACTGAAACATGTTGCATATTATGACTGGCTATTACCAGTACCATTCTTACGATATGGACAAGGTGTGCACTACCTAGTCTGCCTTAAAGCGAATTAATTAGCGAAAATAGTAATATAACCACAAGACTTTAGGGGAACCAATAAATGCTTATTACCAAAAACGGAATGCAACAAAAGCGTAAGAAGTGGTCTCTATTTTCAAAGTACAAAAGTCATTACTCTATAACTATACTGACAACTTTATTAAGTACTAATATATGTATGGATACTAGTGACATTAATTAACAGCATCATGCAACCACTTGAAGCTAAACTAAAATTACTGTAGCATTTATAGTTTATATCCACTAGAAGAACCAAACACACATGGACCCGTCGTTGATAAAATCTTTAACATGCTCACAAGTATGACCTAAAAATGGAAACTAGCAGCTTAGTGAGTAGTGCAAAAACTTGAATTGTACAACACGCAGGAACAATCAAGTTATTTACGATAAGTACAAAGCAACCGCATGAATATCCATAATTTTTTTTCCGATTCACTGAGAAGTAATAGAAACTAACCTTGCCCTAGCATCAGTTTGAGGGGTTGTTCAATTATAATGGTGCATGTATATGGCATATGTTATCGTGAACGTCAATCCCAAATCATGCAATGGGTAACGTTAGAATTTACAAGTTCCCAAGGGCCCCACCCATGACACAACTTAAGCTCATCTTCAAGCACATGACGACCGCTTAGGGTTTTTTGGTTTGAACCAAGGTAGAGGAAAGGAATTTGTCCCCTTGCGTATCAAGTCCATTTGCACAACTTAAATATGATTCTTAGAAGACGTATTGCATGGCGTTTGAGATGGTTAGCCAAGTCTAGAATAGTTTATTTATCAAGTGACCGAGCATTTCATGAACATTTACTAAAATTCAACGTTAAAATGAATTGAAATCTTTTTTTTTTTTTTAACTATTTGCATTGCTTAATCATAGTTCCATTGTTAAGAAGCTCTCCTCGATTGTTCTGATTGGGAAAAAAAACATATGAGATGGCCTGTAAAGCAGTTAATGAATAGCATCCAGAATAAGTATCCTCTTTGAAGGATTGAACTATTTCTTTTATTCCTATTCTTCAGTATTTTACTACTAATTTGGATTCTCCATTTACCATATTTTCACCATTTTGCTGAAAACTTTGTTGTAATAATGTCACAAAAAGTGTCTGATATTTGTAAATCTCTTAATAGAAAAAGCTGTCCTCGTGTTTGTGATTATTGCAATAAAAAAACCTTTTATTATGAAGCTATTGGAATTATTCGCATGTGTCCTTAGTAGGATTCTACTGATAGAGGAAGATATGCTAGGCCTTGGTATAACTAATTGTAAGCTTACAAGACAGAACACGGTGAAGAATATCGAGGTGTTGTCTAGCATAACTGCTCTGATGCTTAAAACAGTTGATATTTAAGAAAAGGGGAAATAGGATTGCAAGAGTTTGAGAGAGCTAGAGAGCTTAGGAATAATAATGAGTTTGAAGACATGTAAGAAATCATATATCAACTGTCTTAAATTCTAGCTCTTAGATTCTCTGTAGCTTCCCTCTATAAATAGCAGAACACCACAACAGTCTTAAGCATTAGATATCAATTGTCTTAAGACATGTAGATATACTCTTAGACTCTAGGTCTCTCCCCAACTAAGAGTTTCCTTGTCAAGAGAATGGCAAGGAGAGTAAGAAATCAGATAAGTTCCTTATGCTCATGCCCCAGTCAATCTTTAATAATAGAGTTTTGACTTCTCATTAAGGGCAATTGTTGTGATAGGATCAAAGGTCCAAATCAATGGAGTGATTAGCAATATACAATGCTTCACCTGAGCTCATTAGGTCTTACTTAGACTCCCAAGCTAAATTGGGCATTTGTAATCGGCTTACATTAGACAAGTGTTGTCTTAGTAAGGGTAGCTAAAGAGCTACTATGTTTAGTTTGGAGTCCATCCTAAATAAGTTATGTGCTTATGCCGCCTTGTTTAAGCATTACTTACCTTGAGTTAATTGTGCCACAGGGTCATCAAGGTCATGGATTGAGGACTTTAAACAAAATAAGTGAGCCATCATGGTATGGCTCAAGCTTGTCAAGATTATGTATCAGAGTTAACATATTCCTGTATCCTAAGTCGAGCGAGGTTTTGACCCCTTAAACCATCTATTATGTGGGAGGGTTGTTGTTATGGAAGGTAGGAAGTCACATCTAAAGCTTTTTTAAGAAGCCAAACTTTTCAAATTTAGGTTTTTGGCAGGCATTTTAAGATGCAATCAATACAACTAGATAGCTATCGCATCATTGTAGTTGTATATGCAATTAAAGTTATTTTGTTAAGAAGATCCCAATTGTTCAATTTAATTAGGGGCTACGTGGCAATTTTTGGATGATAGAATGTCTTGTCCACTTAGTTCCCAATAACTACCTATCCATTTCATCTTTATGTAGAGCTTATGAATACCCTTCAAGGAAGCCATTTTACCCCTTTTGCAACTATTTACATTCATAAATTTTCATTTGCAAACTCTCTTTAACTTCCTTGAAGTTCCTTGTTTTTCTATTTCTCAAATTCTTTTCCAATCTATTGAAAATATCATCCTTAGGTAATGGTAATTATGAGCTCACCTACTTTTAGTTTGAAGCTTAAAGAGACCCTCATCTAACAACAATGATGGTCAAGGAGGCTTTATTGACACTAACATAGTAGAGGATCAGTCCTTAAGGAGATAGGGTAGCCTTGATTACCGTGCTACCTAGAGATGTTTGTCCCAGCAGTAGGAAGGATGAACAAGAAGTGACGGACTTATCCATAAGGCTTAGCATTGACGCCTCTCCCAATAGGTGTTGTAGTGTCCTAACGAAGAAAGATGTAAATTATTATGGAGGCACTTCACAATTAGGTACATAGTAAGTCGAGAACTACGTGTGCTTGCCATGGTTGACCAAGTTACCCTAATCTTTAGTAACCGCTTCTATGTATATGAGAAGTGCTTTGAATTCGGGATGCAGCTTCTTGTCACTAAGTTCAAGAAAGAGCTGTTTAATTGCCATTATGTTTGCCCTACCTAAACTCCTAATGGGTAGATGATCACTAAGGCATTTGAAGCCTTATTTGAGTATTTGACACTAAAGACACTATTGTAGCTATTCATATACTTTTTCTTATAAAAGGCCAATGACAGGTGGATGTACTTGCAAAACTATCTCAATAAGAAGCTATTCATTAGCTTGGACTCCTTTGTAAAACTTTGAAAGTTGAAGTTCATGGTTGTAGAGTTGTCATCTAATGTTGACTTTTAGACTTAATGGACTCCATTGATCCGTACCAAGGTGATCAAGGAGCTAGGTTCGAGTGACAAAGAAGCTCCCTTAGAGATTGAGGCATTCATGGAGTTCAAGTCCAACCAACCAATAAACTCTAGGGATACTATCCATAAGTATTATTCTAGGCTTGTTAGTAAGTTAATCCCTAGAATAGAGAAGGCCAAGATGAAGAAGTAGGTAGGAGGTGTTGCTTTCTATGTTTCGTAATGTTTAGATTCTCTATTGTGCCAATGTAGGCTTACTAAGAGTACACTACCTGAATATCATTGCGAAGGAGTAGGGATTCCTCTTGATGTGCTTAGAAACTGAGTTAATCACTAGGGCTTATCATGGGAAAGTTGACCGGTGAATCCTTCTAGATATTGAAGAAAAAGAAATGGGTAGGCAAACACAGGAGCTTCTATAGGGCTACTCGTCGATGCGGTACACCAACGAACACGACATGACTCAAGCTTTACTTCATATGATGCACAAGTAAATCTTAAGGTTCACTCACCATTAATCTCGAGATATAGGAAAAATTAGATAAAAGTGGGGAGTATGTGCTTGGAGAGTAATGTCTCACGAAGACAAGAGGAATATTCATTAATAATGAGGTAAAAAGTTGATTATAGCTTACAAGAAGAAGGGTTATTTATAGTAAGTTCTTAGAATAATAAAGGGAAATAATGAAATTATAGAAATGGCAATGTTAGAAATAAGTAAGATAGTACTGCCTAAAAAGGTATATGCGACAATTAAAGAAAAGTAATATGGTACAATGTTAGAAAAAGAGAATGACAGGTAGTACATTGTTACTGTGGCCGTACTGAACATAGCAAGGTATTGGAGTGTTGTTGTTGAGCTATATTAATGGTCGCCGAGATAATTGAGTGAGACAACAACTCGGCAGAGTAATAGAGGAGAGTATAGTAATTAAGGATAGGGACCTTGTCCTCAATGCTCGGTAAGTCGGCATTAGAGTTCTCAACATTTAATAAGTCGGCATGTAAGTGCTTAGTATTTCAATGAACGAATAAGTAGAATAGTGCATGTCCAAGCATAGCACTCATAGTGTTTGTCATCTAGCCTTCTTAATAGATGTATTCGTTAGGGCTAAGCTCCTAGCTAGACCCTATAATCCTCAAAGTTTGCTTGGGTAAGGAGTTTAGCAGTTGGTATTCCATCACCTCCTTACCCATGCTCGGTATGATATGATTGGTATGTAATTAACTTTAAATTTTTGTATAGATACTTGGTCATCTTTTTGCATGTGAGAAGCTACCCTACAAGGGTAGATCCTACCTCTTAAGGCGAACGAAGGCCAAGGTAAAGCCCTAGAGACAAGCAGCCTTAGCCAAGGTTCATCTTGTTGGATAGACATCAATTACTAAGGCTCGCTAAGAGGAATTGGTAATTTTGGATGCCATTCCCTTAGCTCCCCCTATTATGTAGTCGATGTCGTGGGTTCCTTCTGCCTCTCTAACCCAACTACCACCATCTTCAACCCCCTCAAATAACTGAATTCTTCTCTTCCTATGACCACCAAGGCCCTAATTGATGTAGCTGAGACCTAGGCAAGGAAAAAGAAAAAAGTTATAGTAAAGGCAAAGTCGTCCACCTTTTCTATACTACTAAACAAATGGGGGAGGCCCTCAAGGCCAAGATGAAGGATTGTACCTATGTAGGCGAGGTCCCTAAGAAGTCTAAGCTCACATACACTTCGCGGAAAATCGAGCTTCCTAAGGGGGATGATGCCAAGCATAAACGTAGTAAACTCATGTGTACACCAACAATGTGACCATCCTACTAAGACCTAAATTTCGAGGCCATGCTGGGATCCTATACCGAGTAGACTAGGCAGTCCTAGAGAAGGACTTTGAGAACTTCTCAAGTATTGAGGACACTTAAGGTTACTTTTGTGCACTAGGTCACTTGGTAAGCATTGTACTTTTACCTTGGCTTATTTTTTGTTTTATGAGTATGTTATTAACATCGGCATTACACTTGCTTTTGCAATACAACAGCTTGATGCTAAAATGTTTTGAACATTTTAACGGGGGCTACAAAAAGGTAAAGGTAGCTAAAGGGCTAGTTACTGCAAAGAGAAAGTATCCCCATCACATAGAAATGTTGCTTAACCTTAAGTTTGACAAATTTGATTCTCTTTTGCAATAGGATAAGGAGGCTAAGATTAGGCTAGAGAGACTTCAATGAGAAGCAGGGGAGACCCAAAGAAAGGTTGCTATGAGATTATTAAGCTCTAAAGAGAGTTAGAAGTAAAGTACTTGAAAAACATTAAGCTCAAGAAGGAGTTGGAGACAAAGCGTTAGGCTAAGACTAAGCTTGACTCCTACAACTACAAGCTCCCTACCGAGGTTGCTAAGTTGAAAACTGACCTAACACTTAGGGATGAAGAGCATGTAAAGGCTAAGGATTTATCTATAAGCCTAACCAAGCAAAATCGAAAAGTGGAAAGAAAGACTAAGGAGTTAGACAAGGAAATTGGTGCTATGAGGGAGTATATCACTAGCTTGGAGACTGGGAAGTCATCCACTTGGTCATAGAGAAGAAGTTCCTTTAGGAGTTCTTTAAGGTTGATGAGTGGTATGATGAGTGTAAGGATATTGCATCAAGATCGGTCAGGGTATCAAGGTTAGAGTGTTAGAGCAATATCTTAATCTAGATTTAGAGTTTCTAGTTTTTCGGGATAACTCCAGTAATGAGGAAAGAAGGTCGGGTTCCAAAGCTAAAGAACTAGATGTTAACCCTCTTGCTATTGTAATCCTAAGTGAAGACATTCCTCCTCCCCTTACTCCAACTGAAGAGACCCCAACAACCTTGGCTCCAAATGAAGGTCATGTTAGAGGCCAATACCTACCTATTCTTATTGCATCCATGGATAGTAACGGTTAGAGTATAAGTCCTCCTTACCCTTTTAAGGCCTCTTTAGTAGTAGCTTCCTCGAATCTACCTATCAAGCAAATAGAAGCCTTGAACTTTTAAAACATATTTGAATGGGTGGATTCGAAATGATGGGTGCCTCCTCATCTATTTTTTTTCCCTTGCCAAAATTGTTGTAACTTTTTTACTATAGACCGATATGCTAACTTGTTACTTATACTGCACATTTAATGAAATGAACTCAAATGTTTTTCTTTAGCTGTTGTTTTTCATTGTTTTTGCTCTCTTTCCTCTTGCCATACTTCAAGGGACTCTAAGGAGAGTTGCAATTACTTTACCAGGGGAACCATTTAGTTGTTAATAGTTAATGCCACATACAAAGATGAGTTGATGAGGTTCCAGTTAGCACGAGTGGGAGTTCTTCATTCTAGAAGGGGAATGTTCTCTATCATCAAGGTTACCTAATAGGGTTAAGTTGGTTGTGGTCTAACCGACCTAAGCTTTAACAAGCATGGTGATAAAAAATCCTTTATAAAGATCTCATCAATTCATCATCTATTCACCCGTTGTGGGATACGACTTAAAAATATAGTAACAATACTTAATCAAAATGGAGACAAAATTTGTAGAACAAATTCATTCTTATTAACTTTTTAATGATTACATGAAAGAGGAAATACATTAACCTAGTCAAAATAAGATCTAAGATTGATTTCATTCCAAGTCCATGGCACAAACTCGTCTATTCTATATGCTCCATTACCCAGACTTTCTCTAACCTTGACCAGGTCTTCCTAGTTGGGGGTTAACATCCCCTGTCCTTCAGGGAGCCTATAGCTTGTAATCTTCTACAAACTAAGTCTCCAAACTTAAACTCCTTGTGCTTGACCTTCTTTTCATAATACTATGTTGCCTTATGTCGTGAGTGGCCATGAGAGCTACTGCAAAGTCTTACACTTCTTTAATAATGTCCACACTAGCTCACAAAAGAGATTCACTTGCTACTACATCAAAGGATCAGATTCAAATGTTAGGGAGTTCTAACTCTATTAATAACATGGCCTCTAACACAAAAAGCTAGGCAAAAGGGAGTTTCACTAATCGATGTCCAATGTGCGGTTTGGTACCCTTATAGAATGTTTAGAAGCTCGTTTGCCCATCTACCATATTCTTAGTTTATGCTCTTCCTAATGTTGTTGATGATGGTTTTGTTGGCCATCTTGACTTGACCATCGGATTACAAGTGTACCATAAGGTTGTAGAATTGCTGTCAACTTTCCATGATGAGTGCATACAAAACCTCAAATTTGGAGAGAACATTGTTTCGAACAAAGGACTCTATGGTTTTGTTCGTAATCTTAGCAATCGCTTTGGCTTTAGCTTACTTAATAAAGGATTGATAGCTACAATTATGAATTATCGTCTGCATGAAGGAAGCTACCCAAAATATTAATACCCTATTGGCCAAAGGGCAAAGGAATAGTTAAAGGTTGGAGGTTAATGCTCGGGCATATATAATTAGGGCATGCTTCTAACATTGCATACACTTCTAGGTGAATTTCTTCATATCTTACCCCATAGTTGGCTAATAGTATCTGAGACGGAGAGCTTGGATGTAAAAGACTTAGGATTGGATGTAATTGTTGCATATGCCAACATGTAACTCTTCTATCACATGGAGGCCTTCTTCAAGTAGGAGGTATCTCAAGAGCAGGAGACTTACTCCTCATAGGTATAAGACACCATCTGCTAAGGTATAGTTTGTAGCACTATACCTTAGCTTCCTTACCTCCTTTTTGTCCATTGGTATAGTGTTGTACTGGTAGGACTCTAATGGTATAAGGGTTAATACTTGCCTTAGGCAAGTGTACAAAGTTAAGTCATAGTATAATGCAAATTTGAGTCCGAGTTGTTGATCCCATAAGGAACCAT
Source organism: Lumnitzera racemosa (assembly GCA_024138005.1). NCBI lineage: Eukaryota > Viridiplantae > Streptophyta > Magnoliopsida > Myrtales > Combretaceae > Lumnitzera > Lumnitzera racemosa. Next base: position 82,138,886 of record JAMXBC010000006.1, read on the forward strand.
AAGATTAAGAAAACCTTAAATTACTAGTAATCTTCCCTAAGGCTACTAATTATCTAACTTATCAAATTAATTAAATAATTATATTCAAATAAATGAAAGTAAACAAGATAAGAACAATAAGACAAAGAAACAATAAAACAAACAAATATGAAAATAAACAAAAAAGCAAGATTAATCAAATTATAGAAAACATGATCCTTAGCAAATCTATTATTTACTTCTAATCTAATTGCACTCTTGGATGGTGGAGATTCTGTAAGCCCCACAATCAAGTGTTTAGGGTTCAGTTCTTAAAATTTAAGGCGATCGAGTAAGTTGTCCGATTGAGCCTAAATTTAATAAGAAAGTTAAGAATATTAGTAAAACCGACCTAGTGACTTTGAATTTAGAAAAATAAGCAATTAAATAATTAAATAATATAATATTAAATTATAAGCATATTACCCAATATTTATTGAAAATACGTAAAATAAGTTTCGATGATTAACGAATCGATAGATATAAATTATATGCACACTAAAAATTATAAAATAATATAAATAATATTTAAGAGTATTTATTTGTACTTTATATGTATTTATGTGTATGTAAAAATATGCAAAATTACCTAAAATACTCAAAATATACTAAAATAATGCTAATTAATTAAAGGAAATTCATAAAAAACTATAAAAAAAGGTTAAGAAAAAATGTGGAATTTTCTAGACTATGGTACTGATAAGCTAGAAGTTAAAGAAAGAAATTAACTAATCAAATTTACCCAAGTAGAAAGTAAAAAAAAAAAAAAAAAAAGATAAGGACTCTTGGCACAAATAAATTAAAAGTAAACCTTAGAGACTACTATAAATTTAGAAAACCACTTCCTAAACCTCATTTGGTCAGTTTAGAACTCAAGAAAAATAGAGATAAGATAAGAAGAGAGGAAAGGATACTTTTAGAAAAATTTAGCAAATTATAATGTAATTAGGGCTAAATAAGGAAACAAGTATTAAATGAAGACTTGACATGGTGGCTGTAGGGGGTTGAAGGTCTGACTTGGTGGTGGTTTTAGCCAACCTACCCTTGCCACTAGTGGAGCTTGGGTGGTAGAAGAACCGAAAATGCATGATTTTTACTTGTAAGTTGTTATATTTATTAAAAATATCAAACAATGTCTAAAAATTATGAAATTTGGTTTCCTTAAGTATTTTTGTATGTAGAATTAGAATATCAAACCATTTTTTTAAAATTAGAATTTTTTATAAAGGTTCCTCAAGAACAGGCCTAATTCCAACAAATTTTGTATGAGTTTTCAAAATTAGTAAATAGTGTTATTTCAAGCTAATTTTTTGTGTCAATATTCCTTATATGATATATTTAATTCAAATAAAAATAATTTTTGATAAACTATACATTTATTATTTATTAAAATTATTTTTATTGAATCTACCTTGTTCTTTATATGAAAGAAATAATATGTTTTTAATTAAATTCCTTATTGAATCTAATTTGTAATGACTTCTAAAGCTTTGTTATGATTTTGAAAATATTTAAATTGAATTTTATAATTTTATTTGGTTATTTATCTAATTTAAGTTAATTTTTAGTAAAATTAGACCTAAAATTGATATTTTGAAAAATAATATATATTAAACTATCTTAGTACTTCTCATGATCAGAATATAACAACTATAATTTACTGAGTATAATATATTTTCCTTAGCTTTAATGGACTTTGAGGTGTTATTTGTATATATTATGTATAATATGTAATAAATATATAAATATAAAAGGGCATATTTAAGTTAATTTTGTAATTTGGCATCAAATTGGCGCAAATTCCAATTTAGGATGTATTTAGACATTTTGAGATGTTAGTTGGTGATGAAAGAAGATATTTTAAGTATTAGGAATGTTAGATGTACGTATTAAGTATATATTAGGTAATAATGGGTGATATGTAAATATAGGAAATTAAAGAGTAGAAAAAATTAGTCAAAATTGATAATATTATAATAATATTAATATAAAATAAATCTGATATGAAATATAAATTTATATAATTATATAAAAAATGTAAATTTTTCTCATATCAAAAGCTAAATCGGTAGTTAAATTAAGATTATAGTATACCATACAGACTTGAATACTAGTTAGAGACTAAATACAATATTTAGGATACCAAATTATAATATGATTAGTTTTATATTATGGCTTGAAGCAATTTTTAGGGTTCTTGTATAACTCATAGTTAGAAACCGAATTAGAATCTAATTTAGAAATTGATTCAAAAATTGAACCAAAACTTAACCTAAATTAAGAGTAATTGTAAGAGACTTAAAAACCTCAATAATTAAGTATAATAAAACCTTAAATTGAAGATGACAATAAGAATTATATAATAAAAATGGAAACTAAAACAAAATTTGTTCTATAAGTATCATCAGCAATGGCTTATGTGAGTCGCATTTTAAGTGAGCAAGCAAGAGATCCAAGTAAGTTGGGATCACTACGTTACCGTATTTCAAAGTACTATTTTATGGTACTTAGAGGCTTCAGATTATACTTGATTGTGTTTGTTTGATAGTTAACTGTACGTATGCTTGTGTGTATGTGTGTATGTGTGTTTTTGAATTTGATTGTATGATTTTGATTTATTATTCTAGCTTGTATTTGTATGATTTGTCTAAATTGATTAAACACCTTAAACCAGACCTAACTTAGTATATAACCTATAAGTTTAAAACAAACCTATATAACAACCCATTAGGGGAGATGTTTAAGGTTCTCTAGCCAAGTACCGACCCTTTTGAAAGGGATAGCTAGATAACATAATGAGTCCCTTTTTCATCCTTAATTGAACTAAGTGATAAAAGAGGAGATCGCGGTAAGAGTAAAGTCAATGGTTCAAAGGTAGTCATAAGAGAAGCGGTATCTCCATTGTACAAACCTAAGTTTGGTTATGAGCTATTGCACAAATATGAAAACTCCTTAACATGGATTAAAGCAGGTATAATTTTTCTAATCTCACGATGGACCAGATAACGTCATGTAATGGCATTTGTTTATGCATGCATTGTATCTAATTAATTTGTTTGATAACCTTGTTTGTGTTTGATATATAGTTTTAAGTCTTCATCTTAACTTACTAAGCGATTAGTTGCTCACATCTTTATAGATATTATTGTAGGTGCTAGCTAAGAAGCGGTTATATAACCACCCTAAAGCTAGCAACTATTGAATCTTAGGGAATAGGGATATAAAACTAAGGATCAATTACACTCTCAAGTTTAGATTTTTTTCTTTAAAGCTTTTAGTAATAATTTATGTATTAGTAAAATAGATTATGATTAAGTTACTAAATCATGTAAAAATCTTGTAAACATACTCAAGTTATTTTGGTGTAAATATGTATTTTTTTTTTTCATAATTTCATAGGTAAATAACATGTTTAATTTATAAACTGTTCACTTTAAAACACGTTAGTGGTGAACACCTTATATAAATTAAGTCTAAGATAGCAGCTATAAGGTCAGCTTTTATCCTAGAATAGTTTGCACGATAGGATTGTTATGACTCTATTGCTTTAAGACGTGACAGATTCCTAATATGAATTAATCAAACTTGTACTCTTAAGCTTAAGTATACTCTACTTGAATCACTTCTATAATAAAGTATCTTAAGATTGTATTAAATCTTAAATCCCTTTATTAGGTTGCCTTAATTTGAAGAAACTAATAAGTTAAACCTCAGTCAAATTTCTTACTTCTAATTGTATCAATCCATCTAACTATAAGATCTTGCGAACTCTATAGTAGACTTACATAGTCATCTAATAGCTAGTGATATTTAATTAAAAACAGTACAAAAACAATGTAATTAGATCGTCAAAAGCAATATCATATATTGAATGTAAAAGCAAGTGTTATATTAGAATTAAGGTTCAATAAAAGATCTACTAAAAACAATAATAAATTACAACATGAAATTAAAAGAGCATAGAAGACAGGAGAAACCCCTACGGTTACAAAGAAACCATAAAAAAATTAGCTATTTTCTACTTTGTGGCATGCTAACACCCTAAATTATGGCTGTGATCACTAAGCATTTTCTTCTCCTTTGTGTATAACTCTTATATTTCAATGAGTGGACAAAAGGTACATGCCCAAGGCATATGGTTATGGTCTCATACATGATCCTCTTTAGACTTCAATTCTTATTTGAACTTCACTTGCTTGAGTAGCTTGATTAATGTACTTCTTTGTTAAAGCTCTAAAACTTTATAAAATTGCCTAAAAGCTCATTAAAAACTTCTTAAACACCTAAAAATGAAATAATAACCAATTAAGCTCTAAATCCTTATAAAAATAACACAATTAATATATGAAAGTATACAAAATTACCCTAATATATATATGTTATATGAATGTTATCAATTCCCCTACACTTAAGCTTTTGCTTATCTTCAATCAAAACTATCAAGAAAAAACATTCTTAGGAAAAGATTATTTCATTCTCTTAGAACTTAGAAAAGTCCATCCTCAATTCAAAGAGCTTCACAATTTCCTTCAAAACCACCCTTTCTTCTTTTATTAGTAATGCCCTTAAAGCCTTAGAAAGTAACATCGAAGAACTAGTAAATTTCAATAATCAATCCAAATAATCCAAAGTTGGCCTTATCACTCAAATAGAAACTATACTAAAAATCAAAACAAACATTAACAAATTAAGAAAAATTTATAAGAATTTCATCACTCTAACACATGAGAAGAGAAATCTTCTTTGAACTATTTTTGTTACGAAAACTCAATTTGGATGCATGTTACATCAATTCAACATTTGATTGTATCCTTAGTACATATTTTCATTAGTGGGCTTGTTAATTTAATTTAATTCCTTTATTTAACCATGATTATGTTGGTAGCTAGAGAAAACCTTGCTCTTATGATAGATTAAGGCTAATCCATACCATCTTAGTTCTTACGTCGACAGTGGTAGAGAACCTTACTATTCTTATGGATTAAGGCCCATCCTTATTAATCTTATCTAGTTTCCTTACGTTGGCAATGAGAAAGAACCTTACTCTTTTTATGGACTAAGATCGATCCTTACCAACTTATATTACTTATTTATTTATTCATTTTTTTTATAATCGCCTTCAACATATTTGATTTTTCAAGAGACTCTCAATGGACAAATCTCGTTTGTTCATCCAAACTGAAAAATTTTAAGAAAATAAAAATTGATAGCTATTCTCTTAAATTAAGCTTAGAAATACAAATAAATAATACTTAACATGTCAATATCTATCCTAATCCCAAGTCTAAGTTCAAGCATAACTAATGGGAAACTCTAGATCGTAGGGGTTTAACTTCTCAAATTTAGCAAAGTGAACAATGATCATAAAGAATCATGGTAATTTTTTTTTTTAAAATTGCTTGCTTATATATGGTAGGATGCAAATTTCTAAAATTATTCTTATCTAAAAAGCTTAAGTGTATGGTATTCAATCAAAGTATACTCATCAACATATATAATTCAATAATTACTATTCTTTTCCCCCCACATTTAAATTGTAAATTGTCCCTAGTATACACTATCATGAAAGCACAATAAAATTAATAAAGGAAAAAGAAGAGTAAAGAAGAGCTGAAACTTCTTCAGTTTTCAATTGCATTGACATTAAAAATTTCGTGTTTAGATCATAGTCATGCTATTCAAGTTTAAAGTTTCCTTATGACATAAAGAGAAGACAAACAACAAAAGAGAAAGAAATTAACCAAAAGAAAAACTAACTTACTACTAAATCTAACATGCCAGCTATCGTATCCTTACAAAGTTATCAAAAGATCTAAATAATAGTGAACTAGGCAATGGAAAATGAAAGTTAGTCTGAGGTTATTATAGTCATCCAACTAAAATAAATATAATTAAAAAAGCTGAGTCTTAGCAAAGTAACATAAAATAAACTCAATCCTCCTTACTAGAATCATCCTCTTCTTCAACATCATCGAGATCTTCTTTATTAGATTCTTGGATAGGGTTAGTAGAGGTAACAAAGGAATCCGATGGTATTCCAAAATTGCCTCAATAGCTAACCTAATATGTCTGACCTCATTTTCTAGCATCTTTTGCCTTTTAATTATCCTTCCCATCATTTTTTAGCTTTCCCAACACCAAAGATCTAGGTTACTAGGATAATGTGGAAGGTTTATCTCTTGCTGGTGTCAGCAAGGAGGCATTAGTTACTTTCCCCTAGATTTCTTCTTTTTGAAGTGCTAGAGGTAATGGTAAGATTTTCATTGCTTAAATGGACTTAAGGCTCATGGAGGTAGGGTGATGGACCAACTCCATAGGTGGGAGATGATTAAATAAACCAATGTTTCTTACTCTTTGAGGTAATAAAAGGCCCTACAAAAATATACCCGACTCTCCCTTCTATATCTTGACTTCTCAAGAAGAAGGCCATGCAAACTCCTAAGTTAATCAAGTGTTACGTAGCCAAGCTATGTAGAAAAGTAGTGTCAACTAGATTGATAACCCTTATACTATTCTTCCTCCCAATCACACTTTTACCTAAAATCTAATCAATATTCCTCAAAGCAGGATCTCTCAAATTAGAGGCCTTAGACTTACTTAGATCATGCATCAATCCTCTTATGCTTAACCTTACCTAAACTTATATGTCACTTACCCTTATTGGCAATTTTACTGAATAGATTACAAAACTCAACCATATGGACAAATTCTTCTAAGTATATGCCTAGGACCATAGACAATCTTTCGAATGGCGTATATGCCAATTGTCTATTAATTCAGAATCTCATTGTGTTTTAGATCCATGTTTTCTATTTAATCAAAATCTAAGGTAGGGGTACTAAGGAACTCTAATGTGAGATTCTTATAAGAAGGCTTATCAATAGTCAAAAGCCTATCCTAACCTCTTACTTCTAAGTGTCTTCGTACTACCACATCATACCCGACTCTTGTCGGGTTTTCCTAACTTATAATCACATTATCCCAAAACATTTCTTACATAGTTTACTATAACACTTCCTTTACTAAGCTTTCATGAATCTCAGCATAGGGTTGCATGAAGTACTATTGGAACTATCTTTCCTAGGGACTTACTTGACATGATGCATGATTTGAAACAAGAAAACCAACGAAATCATATAACCATATTTCTAAGAAGAATTTAAGAATTACTTTCTAAAAAAATTCTTAAGGACAAATTTGTGCTTCTCACGATCTAATTGATTCTAGAATTTTAACATTACAGCACTAATATTTTTGCCAATACGAAATCATGAGTTAGCTTTCAATTATCAAGAATCACAACAAATATTTATCCTATTTCGAACTCTCATAAACTCCATTTTAGAGCATACTATGGGAATTCATGTTTTTTACAATATTAGTTTCAAGCACAATCTAGCAATCCAAAAGTGTTTCCTTAAACTTGACATAGAAATAACATGGATCCATCATAAACAGGCAAGAATGATTCAAGAGCAACCCAATCCTCATCCTCATCTAACAAGCACTCCCCATGTTCTTCCTCATCCCAACTTCAAAATCACACTTTTAGGAGAGATTTTTGAGTAATAATGTGAAAAAAACAATTTCCATCACATAAGCATATAATAATCACTTCTAAAACTAAGGATCATCACATATGAAAATCTCATACCCTTCTTACAAACCCTAACCAAACAATGTGATTTTTCCAAAAATAACAAGTGAAATAACAAAAGCAAGTATCAATTGAGTCGTACATCGCTCAAATTTGTTGATTTTCAAATAAAATTGTACCAAGATTGCAATGGTAGTAAGTTAGGTAGCGAGACAAAGTGAGAGAGGCTAGTGTTGTGGAGAGAGGAACACAATCGTAAATGAAAAGATGAAGAAAGTCTCATGATTTTTGAATCATGGGATGACCATATGCAAGAACATAGGTATGGTCTTGGCCATGCTTCCTATCCCAATATGTAAGCTTACCTTAAAATGCAATCACAACCACGTCCATGATCATATTGGCCTCTAATCTTTTGTCTTTTCTCCCCTTTTTTTTTTTTTTATTTTCGAGGGGATCACAAGCATGTTTGTAGGCATCAACTTTAGGTATGATCTTCTTTGATTCTTGAACATAAATTTTAATAAATTTCTTATTTATTCTCTTGAAAACTCTCTTTGAATGATAAAAAATGAAATAATTTAAGTTATGAAAGATCAAATTTCAATTGAAAAATGAATTATTGGAAAAACTAATTGCTTTTATGTAAAAGAAAATTACTTATGAACTTAACAACTAACTACTCTATTGAGATAGAAGATTATTCATGTTGGAGAAAAGCAAACTAAAAATAATATAACATGAGAATACTTGACTTGACCTAAACAATGAAACTAAAATAAACAATTATTCAAATGAAAACTTAAATAGGGATAACTTAGGTTACCTCCCGAGAAGCGTTGTTGTTAAGTGTTGCTGGCTCGATGAAATCATCCTTCTTTCAATTTTGCTTAGATCCCATCGGCTTAGGGTTTGCTTTATTATTTCTTGGTAAGCTCCCTTGTTGCCTTTCTATAACAGTCTTGGCTAGTGATAACTCTTATTTTTAAATAGATTTTACATGATGATTTTATAGTATTTCCCTTATATCTTTGGTTTTCTTTAAATAAATTGATACTTAATTGAGTAAAATTTTAATTTCAAGGTTTTAACGCGTTCTTGGATTGAAAACGAAGAAAAGGAATCAAGTTGCACTCAATTTGGAGTTCAAATGAATGAGTTATGAAGTTTTGAAGTTACATAGTCTGGGACACAATCGTGTCCCCGGGCTGTGTCCATCCAGGATAATATGCCAAGATCAGAAAGTTACATGACCTGAGGACATAACTGTGTCCTAGGCCGTGTCTGGTGACGAAAACGGAAATCTTACAATACATTATAAAAGGACATACTAGGGTTTCGCACAAAGGATTGGACATTCAAAAGAGAAGAGACTTGAAGAGAAGGAGAAGAAAAAGGCGAAAGCAACATTCAACTTCAAGATTGAAGAGATTTATCATCAACAAAGGGGTTTTTCATGTTTTATTTATTGATTTTGTTGCAATTAATTCTTAGTTTCATTATGATAGCTTAAGACTCTTGTATTTAGGATTATGGAACCTAGGGTTTTATGTGACTATTGGATTGATTGATAATTTTCAATAAAGTTTCTATCTTTTCTTGATTTAATTATGTTATTTAATTGTTAATTGACATTTCTAGAGTATCAATATATGATATTATGCATGATGATTGAGAAATAACATGACTAATGAGATCTTGACATAATTGGAGAGAATTACATGTGTACTTAGAGATAAGATATATGTTTCTTCCAGAAAGTTGTTCTTTTGTGTGGGAATTCATTATACATTAATGCAATTCTAAATTATATTACTAAGTGAAGAGATTTCGACAAATAATTTAGGATTAGGGTTAATATGCTTGAGAAAGGTGCTAACTTTAATTGTGAATCCTTCCGATCAAGAATAATAGAAATTGAATTGGATATATTTTAAGCAATCACATGTTAAATACTAGGGGAAATAATTCCTAAATACGTTATTATCTTCTTGAAGTCATTCTTAGCTTTATCGCTTTCTAAATTGTTTAATCAAGTCTCATAATTAGGTTAATTTGTTAATTTTAGTATTTTTTAATTCATTTAACTCATCACAATTTTCCGGTTAGATAATAAAGCTAAGGTTAATATTAATACTCGAAGTCTCTGAGGGATCGACTCGGACTCACATCTACTATATTAAAATTGATAGGTGCACTTGCCTGATATAAAGTTTTTGGCGCCGTTGCCGGGGATTTTCAATATTAAGAACACTAGTTACTTTATTACTTTGACCATTTTTTCTTTCTTTCTTTTGTTTTCATTGTTTATTTTTATTACCTAGAGTTGTAATTGATTCTATATTTCTTGCCCTTGTAGTGCATGACTCGAAGCAACCTAGAAGATTTGGTAGAACTTGGTCCTGAAATTGAGAGAACTGTCCTTCAAAATTTGAGATTACAACCTAGACAAATTGTGGCTACCATAGAAGACGAGTCAATCGTTGAGATCAAGGAAGAGGGTGAAGAGGCTAACACTCAATTCATCAATCAAGAAGATCCACCTCACATGGCTAACAACGGTAATGAAGCAAATCGGACCATGTCCGACTATCCAAGGCCTACACTTATTGGAGCTGACTCTAGTATCACAAGGTTAACCGTTGTGGCTAATAACTTTCAAATTGCACCTAACATCATACAAATGGTGCAACAATATGTTCAGTTCGACGGTCTCCAAGATGAAGATCCTAATGCTCACATCTTTAGCTTTTTAGAGATTTGTGATACATTTAAAATCAACGGAACTACGGATGATGCTATCCGACTGCGGCTATTTCCTTTTTCCTTGAGGAGTAGAGCAAAGCAATGGTTAAACTCCTTACCACGAAATTCAATCACAACTTGGAATGAATTGGTAGAGAAATTTTTGGAGAAGTATTTCCCACCTGCGAAGACCGCTAAACTTTGGAACGACATTTCTTGTTTTGCCCAATTGGAAGCGGAGACTCTATATGATACTTGGGAGTGGTTCAAGGACTTACTCAGGAGGTGCCCACATCATGGCCTCCCACTATGGATGTAGATTCAAACCTTCTATAATGGTCTCAATTTATCCACAAGACAGATGATTGATGCATCCACAGGAGGTACTTTGAACACAAAGACACCCGAGCAAGCACAAAACCTAGAGCCAAGCAAAAGGTTATGGGAATTTATGATGTGGACTTGACCACTGCTCTGGTAGCCAAGGTGGACCTATTGAGTAAGAAAATTGATGCACTCTCTATTGGCCCTCAACAAGTACAATCGGATATAAGTGACTTCGGCATGCAGGGTTATGGAGCACAAGAACGACTGGAATAGGTAGATTATCTAGGAAATCCACCTAGGCAACAAAATAATCCCTACAGCAACACTTATAATCCCAGATGGAGGAATCACCCCAATTTCTTATGAGGAAATCAAAACCAAGGCCAGCAGAAGACCAACTTTGGCTCACCTGGATTTCAAAGACCATTACCACCTCCTCTTCCTTAAGAAAAGAAGTCTAATGTAGAAGAACTTCTCACTAAATATATTTAAGGCAATGAGGCTTAGCTATCCAACATTGAATCATCGTTGAAAAATCAAGAGACTTGCAATTGCAATCTTGAGAATCAAATTGGTCAACTTGCAAAAATGATCTCTGAGAGGCAACAAGGGATACTCCCAGGGAATACCGAGGTCAATCCTAGGGAACATGTTAATGTAGTAACCTTGAGAAGTGGTAGAAAACTGCAAGTGGAGAAGAAGGATGGTAAGGAAGTAGTTAAGAAAGAAGTGGAAGTCAACTATAAGGAAGATGCAAAGCCATTAAAATAAAAAGAAAGTATGGAATCACCGCAAGTGAAGGAGTACAAGCCTCCCATCCCTTACCTGTAGCGCCTTAAACAAAGTTATACTGATCAGAATAAGGAATTCGGTAAATTGCTTGATGTTTTCAAACAATTACACATTAACTTACCTCTTGTTGATGTCATCTTATAGATTCCAAAGTATGCGAAATTTCTAAAAGATCTTCTATTGAACAAGAAGAAGTTGGAGGAGCTTACAACTGTCAAATTGAATGAGGAATGCTCGACACTTCTCTAGAAAAAGCTGCCACAAAAATTAAACATTCCAGGGAGTTTCACTATTCCTTGTATGCTTGGCAATTTGTTAGTAGATAATGCTTTGGCAGACTTAAGAGCTAGTATAAATTTGATGCTGTATAAATTGTTCAAAAAGCTATGGTTAGGAGAACCTAAACTAATGCACATGAGTCTTCAATTAGCTAATAAGTCTATCACATACCCTAGAGGCATCATAGAGGATGTTTTAGTGCAAATAGACAAATTCATCTTTCCCGTGGATTTTGTTATACTTGATATAGATGAAGATATTGAGGTGCCAATCATTTTAGGTCGACCTTTCCTAGCCACTGCTAAGGCTATTTTTGATGTTAGTGAGCATAAGTTGATATAATGGGTCAGGGACGATGAAATAGTTTTTAGAACTCCAGAGGCAACGAACAAATTTCTTGACTCAGAAGACACATGTCATAATGTTAATGCCTCTAATGTCGTTATATCTACATGTGTGCAGGAAACGCTTACCAAGGATTCCTCAAGCTATTGCTTGCAAAAGGGAGATGAAAATTTGGTGACCAACCCCAATTGTATAGAATTGGCAGCTTAAATAGAAGTTCATGAATCCATTGTGGATAAGAAGGGGATTGATCCACTCCATAAGCCAAAGGATCTTAGGTTAAAATCTTTCAACGAGAAGCTACCAATTTTGGAACCAAAACTGTTAAGAAATCATTTGGAACATGTCTTTGTGGTGAAAAGTTCAAAACTCCCAATGACAACCGCATCTAAGATAAAAGTAGACAAAATGAAGAAGTTTAGGCTACATGAATTTGATAAGTGGCATGATAAGGAGAGAAACTATAGAAGTTATACACCAATGAAATGGAATTGGCAAGGTCGATGGCCAAAGGGTAAATTTATACTCGTATGGAGGGTTTGAAAGTGAGATACAGGAGGAGTCTTATCTCCACCTAGATGAAGATCATGAATTACAAGACATGTCCTTTCGAGCTATTGACGTTAACTATAGCGCTTCTTGAGAGACAACCCATGTCTAACTTTGCTTACACTTTAGTTCTTTTAATTTATTCCATTTTATTTTATTTTTCTCTTTGATCTAATTTTGCTTTGCTTCTTTTATTTTTTTTCAATTTTAGTCATAGGCTTTTCTTTTTAGTTTCATTTTTTTTTCTCTCTTTAGTTTTCTATGTCTTATTTTTCTAGTTTAAGTACTTTTATTTCTTTAAGTTTCTTTTATTTTTAAATTCATGAATTTCGGCTAAAAAAAAAACAGAATAGAAAGTTATACAGGCATAGGACACGGCCATGTCCCAGCCCGTGTCCATCCAGGCCCCTTCAATGACTTGTTACCCACAAAAAGTTACACAGGCGTGGGATACAGTTGTGTCCCAGCCCATGTGTGCCCAACTTTAATGCATCCGCCACAAAAAGTTATTCGGGTGTGGGATACAGTTGTGTCCCAGCCCATGTTCACCCAAGAAAGCTACCCAAAACAGAAAGTTACATGGGCGTGGGACACGGTTGTGTCTTAGCCCGTGTTTACCCAGCACCCATACGACATTAATACATGCACTACACAACATTATCAAAACACAAACACACATAACTTCGTTTCACCTTTCATCTTCTTCTCATGATTTACTTTCAATCAACACATTTCTTCATCAAATCCAACCTGATCTAAGTAAGTTCATCTCATTTTTTTAATGCCCTCTCTTGTTCATGTTTTGTTTTCATCATTGTTTAGACATGCTTAGGTAACTGAAATTTAGGTCTGTTGTGAGTTGGAACATGAATCTTGTCTACGAATTTACTTGATTTTTATTCTTTCATGATAGACATGCATATTTGCCTTGTGTTGATAGATTTACATTATGATGCCCCTTATGGCTAGATATTACTTTATGATCTATCAAACACGAATTTCGATTGCAAATTCAATGTCAACTATTCAATTACGCTATTTAGGGTTAGAATTGTGAGAGTGATTTTAGGACATTTAGAGTTTTTGATGTGTTGAGACGCCTTCTTTTCAAGAAGATTGTAATATAACGAGTCTAATGTATAATTAGTTAGATGAATTTACTAGCCATTTCTTTTACATCAACTAGTTTTATGGATGCACTCAACATGTTTGTTCAAATGTCCCAATGAGAATTCTTTTAATATCTATCACTTTTACTCCTTTATAACTCTGTCTTAGTTTAAACTAAGTGTGGCAAAGATGTGTGTTTTTGATTTGGTGTAGTGTTTCTTCTCAGGAAGTCAATGGAAAATCGTGAAAAGTAGATTGTTCAAAGGAGGTCCAAATCTGTTACATCATCTTCCACTCATGAGGGCACTACTGTCGAGTTACTAGCCACCCTTTCTCCACTAGAATATCTTATGCTTCAAGGCAGGGAAGTATTAGTTTCTTTTTCAATACATATATTTCCTTTTTCCCTATGATGTTTTTTAATTGTTTCATATCTTGCTATTGTGCTTTCTTAGTCGTACATTGAGGAAAATGTACGTTATTAAGTGTGGGGAAAGGATATATATGAATTTGTTACTGTTTAGGAGACCAATTATTCACATTTGACCCAAGTAATTTTTAAGTTAACTTGCAGTAGGTGATTAACAAGTGTTGGGCCAAATCAACTGTGTCATCTTGATCATTATTGATCTTATTATACTTTACTAAAATTGATTAGTCAAATCTATAGAGGGCAAAGTTACGAGTTATTTAGCTTAGGACTCTAAGACTTGAGATTGGAACAACATCACTAGTTGAAAGTTAGTCATGGTTATTTTTAAATTTACTTTTATGTATACCTTTCTCTTAGAAATTTTTAGAGTCCTATAATTTTTAGCAAACAAATAAATGAAATTCTTTTTTTGAGAAACCCTTGAAAAATTACAATGATTGGAGGTAAAAGAGTAATAACAAGTGTATGAATAGTTAAAAAAATTGGTAAGGATTCGTTTTGGTCCATCAAAAGAGTGAGACTGAGTCCCAATGCCAATACTAATGAAAAAATTGGTATGGATCGGCCTTAGTCTGTCAGAAAAGTAAGGTTCTTTCCCGCTATCAATATAAGGAATAAGTTGGTATGGATCGGTCTTGGTCCGTCAGAAAAGCAAGATTCTTTCCTTCTACCAACACAATTGTGCTTAAATAAAGTAAATTTAAAAACCTCCCATTGAAAGCATGAACTAGGAGGATGATCAGAGGATGAGTGGATGTAAAATGTGTTTGCTTTAGATTATGGCACTTGGTGAGGTTGAAGAGAGAATTGTATACACTTTAGTCAAATGGACAAAATTTTTATGACTTTTTCTTAGTTAGTGAGATGTTAAATCCAATTTTTAGTTTAAGAATCCTTAGTTAAATAACTCGAGTAAACTTTGACTTCCATAAATTAACTAATGAACTCTAGTATTAAGTATTATTAGAGCATTCAAATATGGTTAGGTGAAATTATGACATTGTTAAGGGTGAAATTGCTTGGCTTTATTATTGCAAGTTAATTGAAAATGATTTTCTTACTTTTCTTCGAGTCAAGTGTATTTGTTTACTGTTTTCGTAAGTAGTAAGAAATTTTGTTTAGCGTTTCTTGTCCCAAAATGTTTGTTTTAATTTTTTTACTTGAGGACAAGCAAATGCTCAGGTGTAGAGAAGTTTGATAACTCTTATTTTAAATACATTTCACATAATGATTTTATAGTATTTCCCTTACATCTTTGGTTTTCTTTAAATAAATTGATACTTAATTGAGTAAAATTTTGATTTCAAGGTTTGAACGCGTTCTTGGATTGAAAATGAAGAAAAGGAATCAAGTTTCACTCAATTTGGAGTTCAAATTAATAAGTTTTGAAGTTTTGAAGTTACACAGTCTAGGATACAACCGTGTCCCTAGGTTGTGTCCATCCAGGAAAATATGCCAAGGTCAGAAAGTTACATGACTTCAGGACACAATTGTATCCTAGGCCGTGTCTGGTGACGAAAACGGAAATCTTACAATACATTATAAAAGGACACACTAGGGTTTCGCACAAAGGATTAGACATTCAAAAGAGAATAGACTTGAAGAGAAGGAGAAGAAAAAGGTTAAAGCAACATTCAACTTCAAGATTGAAGAGATTTATCATCAACAAAAGGGGTTTTTCATGTTTTATTTATTGATTTTGTTGCAATTCAAGACTCTTTTATTTAGGATTATGGAACCTAGGGTTTTATGTGACTATTGGATTGATTGATAATTTTCAATAAAGTTTCTATCTTTTTCTTGATTTAATTATGTTATTTAATTGTTAATTGACATTTCTAGAGTATCAATATATGATATTATGCATGATGATTGAGAAATAACATGACTAATGAGATCTTGACATAATTAGAGAGAATTACATGTGTACTTAGAGATAAGATATATGTTTCTTCCAGAAAGTTGTTCTTTTGTGTGGGAATTCATTATACATTAATGTGATTCTAAATTATATTACTAAGTGAAGAGATTTCGACAAATAATTTAAGATTAGGGTTAATATGTTTAAGAAAGGTGTTAACTTTAATTGTAAATCCCTCCAATCAAGAATAATAGAAATTGAATTGGATATATTTTAAGTAGTCACATGTTAAATACTAGGGGAAATAATTCCTAAATACGTTATTACCTTCTTGAATTCATTCTTAGTTTTATCGCTTTCTAAATTGCTTAATCAAGTCTCATAATTATGTTAGTTTGTTAATTTTAGTATTTTTTAATTTATATAACTCATCACAATTTTTCGGTTAGATAATAGAGCTAAGGTTAATATTAGTACTTGAAATCTCTAAGGGATCGACTCGGACTCACATCCACTATATTAAAATTGATAGGTATACTTGCCTGATATCAGCTAGCTATCTTAATTGATCCTCTAAATTTCTAAGTGATACCTTTATATTCCTAATCATTGCTTCAATGGCTTGAAATCAAGCATCTAAGCTATTAATATACTTATTCAGCATCTCTTTTAGTTTAGGTTTCCTATTTTAACCTTGGACATTCTTATTTTGTTGCTACTGTTGGCATCCCCACAAGAAATTGGGGTGATTTCTCCAACCTAGATTATAAGTATTATTGAATGGATTATTTTGCAATCTACAAGTAAGAAAACTAACCTCTTCTATGTTAGTTAGTGTCTTTTATTGCACCATATTAACTTATTTCATCAATCCTTCAATATGTTATTTAGATTCTCAACTTGAGTTGTCAAAGTGATAACCAAATCAACTTCAAAATTTCCAGCTACCTTTACCGTAGCTCTTACATTATCTTACCAAGAATCGTTCATGGCTATGCCTTATATAAGCTCTAGGGCCTTATTTTGTGTTTTAGCACTCAAAGTGCCTTTAGTTGTGGCGTCAATCATAATCTTAGTAGGGAGTATAGACCATTATAAAAGGTCTAAATCTACATCCATAAAGGTAAACAGTGGTGTAGATAAAGCTCGAGTAAATCCTTAAACCTTTTCCAAGTATAAGACAATGTTTTGCCAACAGTCTGGGCATATGATGATATATCATTCTTAAACATGGCTATTATGGCGAGGGGAAAGTATTTCCTTAGGAACTTTTCAACCAAATCTTTCCATGTAGTGATTTATCCTTTAGGAAGCGAGTTGAGCTATTGCTTAGCTTTACCTCTAGTGAGAATGGAAACAACTTGAGCATGATTGCATCATCTATGACTTATTGTTTTTAAAAGTGTTTCAAATTCCTAGAATACTTGAGATGTGGTTGCTCAGATCCTCATTAGCTAAAACATCAAACTGAATAAACTGTTACACCATATGAATCACATTTAGCTAAACTAAAAAATTAGTAGCATGAATTATAGGTCTGGTAATACTAGACTCAGCTCTAGTTGCTTTAGCTCGGCATATTCCATGATAGTCTTGTTGGCATCTTCATTATTCAAAGCCACATCTTTGACTTCTTCTTCTTTTGAATTTTCCTCTTCTTCTTCCTTGAATTGAATTGGTGAACCTTGGTTTACTAACTCCACTATCTTATGTACCCTCTTATGTAGAAGATAAGAAGTCCTCTCAATTTTAAGATCAAATTCAATGATATCTATTCCATTATTCCTGATCATATATAGAAATACTTCAAAAGTTAGAGGCAACAAGTAAAGGAAAATACCAAAAATAAGAAGGATTTAATAAATAAAAAACATGTTAAAATAATTGGTAAAAGGGATTTTTCCTAAGAGCCTAATTAGTTTCACTCTATTAGCTCCTTAGTAACTACATCAAAAACTTGGTAGGGCTCTAACAGTATAGGGTTTAATACCAAGCTTAGGCAACTACACCTAGTCAAGTTACAGTACAACATAGATTTAGATATGGTTATCAATCCCATAAGGAACCATAAGATTAAGGAAACCCTGGATTGCTAGCAATCTTCCCTAAATTGCCAATTATTTAACTTATCAAATTAATTAAATAATTATATTCAAACAAACGAAAGTAAACAAGATAAGAATAATAAGATAAAGAAACAATAAAATAAATGAACAATAAAATAAACAAACAAGCAAGATTAATCAAATTTTGGAAAACATGATCTTAGAAAATATATTATTTATTACCTAGTTTTATGTAACTTCCAATCTCAATTGCACTTTTGGATCATGGAGATTCCTTGTATAAATTAACCAGACTCACATCTCTAAATTAATTCCTAACCCTGAGTATACCCCACCTAAATCGCTTATATAATAAAGTATCTCAAGATCGCATTAAGATGGTAAATCCCTCTATAAGGTTGCCCTAATCTAGAAAAGCTAATAAGTCGAACCTCAATCAAATTAGTTACTTTTAATTGCATTAGTCTATCTAACTATAAGATCTCACAAACTCTATAATAGACTCACATAATAATCTAATAACTGGCAATATTAAACTAAAGATAATATGAAATAAAGCAATTCGATCGTAAGAAGCAATATCATAGATTCAATGTAAAAGAAAGTGTTGCATTTGAATTAGGATCCAATAAATCTATTGAGAACAATAATAAATTACAACATGAAATTTAAAAAACTATATATAGACATGAGAAAACCTATTGTATCTTTACCTTATGAAAACTTTCCTCAAGGGGCTCTCTGTAAATACTAAGCCTAAGCATCTATTTATAGAATTTGGACTAAAGATTACATAGAAACTTTCTAAAATGAAAGATTTTTTGCTTGATGCCATGTTTATGCCCTAAATCATGGTCGTGATCTCTAGCCATACACTTTTCCTTCACATGCCACTCTTATATTTTAATGAAATTCTTGGACAAAAGATATACGACCAAGATACATGATTGTAGACTTGTACGTGATCTTCTCTAGACTTAATTCTTGCTGAACTTTACTTGCTTAAGTAGCTCAGTCAATAAGCTCCAAAGCTTCATAAAATTTCCAAAAAAACTTATTGAAAGCTTCTAAACACCTATAAATGAAATAATTACCAATTAAGCTCCAAATCCTTATAAAATCAACACAATTAATACATGAAAACGTATACAAAATTACACCAAAATATATATACTATATGAGTGTTATTACATACTCTAGATATCCCTTTATTGGATCTATCTAGCTTAATTTAACTAGGACGTATTGATCTCCAAAACTTCCAAGTCATTCAAGCTAATGCTCTTGTCTAATAAGTACTCTATAATGATTTTCTCAACTTTCATCTCGAGTCTTAGTATTCCCATCAAGGCAAACCTAGATAGTTTGTCAGCTACCGAGTTCTCTTCATGAAACTTAGCAAGGTTCCATGAAGAGAACTCAACGATGAGAGTTTTCACTTTCTTTAGATATTTTACTATGCACTCCTCTCTAGCTTCATATTCACCTTACACTTATTGGATAATAAGCATGGAGCTTGAGAAGATCTCCAATTGTTCAGTGCTAATTTCTTTGGCAAACTTGAGGTCAGTGATTCGTACTTACATACTCGCTATTAAAGATTACATATACATAGTTCTTTTCGTAAAATTTTAGTTGTTGGATTGATTTTGATTTTGAAAACACATTGAGTTTATGTTTTAAGTAAGTTTGATTTCATTAAGAAAGATCTAAAAGGTCGTAATAGAGGTTTTATTTTTGGAAAATTCAAAAGCACACCTAATTTTTGGAAAAGAATCAATTTATTTTTATTTATTTGGAAAATAAATTTTTTCTAAGTCGTAAAATTTTTCTTTTTATTTTAATTTTTTCTAAATTTATTTCTTCTACCATGTTTTTTTATTTAAGTCTTAATCGAGAAAATAAATAAATAAATAATTTAAAACTAAACTACTTGAATTTTTTTCCTTCCTTCTTTTTGATTTTTCCTTTTTTTTTTTACATTTTTGTTACAATAAGTCACAAGAATTAAAAATAAATAAATAAATAAAATGAAAAATGTGGAAAGTAGAACACAACAAAAACCAAAACCAAAATAAGGCGAACCAATGAGTTGGCACGAATTAGGAGTTAGGCATGGTTCGTAGGTCATTGGGTCGAATCCTTATTGAGTAGTAGGTTAGACTTGGAGCTCCGCATAGATTTGGATCGAGTCACGATGGCAGCAATGGTAAGGTGGTGGTTCTAGCCATTTCAATCACCTAAACGATGGAGGAAGAGTATTTTGATGAGTATTTTATTAGGTTTAGGTAAGGTAGGTTCGATGCTATAGCAGTCAGAGGTTATTTAGGTAGCGATCGAAGTTAAGTGGTTATGGCAACTGGTTGTTGTCACACATGCCTACTGTGCAATCTGTGGTTGGTCAAAGTGGTGTTATGGTACGCGAGAGAAGGTCGTCAATTGTGTAGTAGATTAGTGGTTATGGGTTTAGGTATTTGGTATAGTGTAGTGGTTGAGCAGTTGATGTTAGGTTCAGGTCATAGGGGTGATGTTGCGTGTGGCTAGAGAATATGGTGTCTTAGTTTAGTGTACGTTGCCATGACTAGGCTTTACTCAAAGGGAGAGGGCATTGCTGAAATTGTGGCAGATTGGCATTGCTACAGTGAAGATGCTTAGTGTTAGGTTCGGCCATGGGAGTGTTATAAGCTATGGAGTGTTGTGTATGTGGGTGTGTAACAATGGCGTGTGTGTTACTGTATAGGGTAGCTACTATGGTTTGGGTTAGAAGTATATGCTTGCTATGTTGTAAGGATGAGGGTAGAGAATGGTAGCAAGAAAGAGAGATGTTGAGATGGAGTTGTAACGAGAGAAAGATTGTGGAGAGCTCAGCAATCTTTAGAGAAGGGTCTTCTCCTCTTTGTTTTATGTTCCCTATAACCTTTTATGTTCTTGCAACTTTAATCTGGCTAGGGAAACTCAAAAATAAAATTTAAATTCATGAGGTTTGACCTAAAATTCAACTTTTTCCTAAATTTTCAATCCAATTTCAAATGTGTAGGATCATGAATGTGGATGGGATTTCGAACAAAATCAAAACAAGGCTATTGCAATTTCACCATTAATTTGGCCAAATTATAATAAAAGAAGGCTCGAAATTGAGGTTAAAGGCGTTTGATCAAAGATGGAATATATAGGAAATCTAGAGAAAATGAAGAAAAGGAAAAGCAAGAGAAGGAAAGAGTATTGGTGTAGCGCTATGTCAACTGCATAATCCAACAACATCATGCCACGTGTTAAATGAGATACGTAGTCAATGACATGGTAATAATGTATCATGCTACATGGTTGGTACGTATGTGACATGTGTCATGTCACATGGCTGACACATGTCTACAGAGTAAGAGACATCACCCAATCATGAAGTGCTATGTATCATGATAGACACGTAGCCTAATAATCTTTTGACACATATCAATATAGAGAAAGGAAAAAAAAAAAGGAGACACATTGTGCTTGGAGGATTCGACCCCTTGACCTCTTGTACATACACAAGTGACTTAACCAACTAAGCTACTTGCAATTGAATTACATTTAACCAATCGATTTACCCGAATCACTTTTCACATAGTAAAGCTAATTTAGGTCGAATTCATACCCCATTCAACCAGTTCCTAATGTGTTAAAAGTGTGATGTCTTCCATAGTTAAGTCTAGTATACATGTGCTAAAATTAATTTTCAAAACAAACTTAATTTAACAACTTTATAAGCATCGGTTCGTTGGTTATATGATTAATTCAATTTTTTTTCTCACAAATCAATTAATTTATGTCTTATCAAAGCACCGTTTGAAGCTATAGTCAACTTAAATTAATTTTATTTTTATGAAAGAAGAGAAGAAACACCTAGCATCAACTATGGTCTGAATGTTAAATTTTCCACCAAAATTTAACATCTTCAAGTATAACTCAATACCATTAAATCGCACATACACGCTTAGATCTTTTTCAACCTAAAAAATGAATCAAACAATCCTACCTTTACTTAACGCCCTAAAAACGCTAAAGCTAAATTAAAAAAAATCCTATTTGTCAAACTATCTAAAATTTTATTATTCTTGTTATTTATTTATTTGTAATTTTTTTAGTTTTCTAAATTTCTCCTAAATCTTTCATTTTTTGTGATTTTTCCAATTTTTCTATTTTTTTGTATTTTTTACTAAATTAGGACTCCATACCCAATTCTAAAAAAAAATTCAAAATATAAATAAAGATAATTAAATAAAGGGGGCAAAAATAAGGTGTCTACATATGATAATTAGTAATGCTATCCTATTATTTTGGCGTATTTATATGTTATATGTTTTTTTGGAAATTAAATATTTTAAGTGAAAATTAGGCCAAAATACCAAGAAAATTAGAAAATAATTTAACAATTATCAAGGATGGAAAAAGAATATCATATTAAATATAAGAAAGCATGAGAAGACATTTGGAGGTTTTAGGAAATGAATAGATAGGGTTTCAAGATTTTTCTTTAAAATAGACATTTTTCAACAAAATAGGGAGAAATTTTGAAAAATAATAAAAATGAAAAATTAATTATAGGAAAATTATTATAAGAAGATATGGTTATAAAGTACTTATAAGTAAAAGGATTCCTTCAAAAAAGTGGATTGAACTCTCCATAACTATTGAAGCAAAAACCACTAAAATGACCAAAACCACCACCAAGTGGTAGCCACCACCCCTCCGAGCTTATCTAAGCTCTTAAGAGGAACAAAGAGAAGCTTCAAAAATTTTCTCCCAAATTTTGGAGACTTGATTTGAGTAGTGTGAATTTTTGAAGTAAGGAGAGGTGTATTTATTGTGTTAAAGAATTATTACTAAATTATACACATGTCTAAAAATTATGTAAAAGTACAAAATTTTTTCAAATAATGTTACACATCTCCCATCAAAACGTCTCAATTTTTGCACAAGCATAAAAATTTTGGTGAATTTTTTAATAAGTTATCTAATATTTTAATAATTTTATAGTTAGTGTAAATTCATTGAAAAATTGTCATGTGTCCTTGAACCTAAGCCATGTGTTTAGCTAAATTTTGAACAATTTTTGTCACTTGTACAATTTTTGGCAAATTCTTGAAGAATTATCAATATATTTCATTCATTTTATGATAATTTTGAATTTTATAAATTTTTGTTTACTCTCCTTCCAAGTTGTATATTTTTATGACATGTCAGTGGTTGTTTGATATTTTTGTATATTTTTATATTTCTTCGATATTTTATAATTTTTGTTGGGTTTTCTTATCATATTTTAATATTCTACCCAATTATTTTATTATTTAATTTACTTTTCCAAATATATACTTTATTTTTATTTGGGAATATTTCATGATGATGTTTTATATTTAAGGGGCATAGGTCATTATCACGCTTTTTACCATTATTTGTTTTTTTTTTTCCTTACTTTAATACTAGTTTATTATTTACTATTCAATTTTTACTTTTTACTATCTACTTTTACTTCTAGGCGCAAATTGGTCTTAGATCACTTTTATTATCTTTCATCTTTGGTATATGCTTTATAACTAATGTCTTGACTTTTTATTTTATAATAATTAATTATTTTTACTACTTATTGATAATTTCTACCTTCTATAGCTTATTTTATATATACATATATATATTTATTTATTTATATGGGACTGTAATATTACTATCCCTTATTAAAAGCCAATGCCCAAGTTAGCTTATTCTAGACTACCCACTTTAGTTAGCTTTCACTTTGGGTAGCTCACACTTTACTTCCCTTAGTAGTCCCTTCCATAAGGTTAACCTCTCAACGAGAGCACCAAATGGTACAACCCAAGTTCAAGAGGAAAACCTTAAGTTTTCTTCCTTTATTAATATAATTTATGCTATCATTTTTAATATTTTCTAGGGTTGTCAACTTTTTAGACCTTAATTTTATTAAGAGGTTGGTGTTCTTAGTCAATTATCATATTATAGAGTTATTTATGGCCATGGATTTGACAATTGAATTCATCTTAGGTTCTTAAGAATTTAAGGTTTGTGGTTTATATCTTTGTTTATGCTTAAGCAAGTTAACGGGTCATTGTAACAACCCATAAGGTGGCTTAATAGTTTTTCCTAAAATTTTCATATAACATGTGTATCTATGATATAAAAACTGTCTTGCAAGTCGAAGATTGCAAGACTCTAACTGGTAAGTTTCTAAGGGTGCTTATTCATTTTACTTATATTTACTTATTTATATAAGTAACTTAGGTAACCTAACAATCCACAATCTACCAAGATCGTAAATAGTCAAAATCATCTACCAAATAATGAGACAGGATAATTAAACTTCTACGACATCAAGAGTTACTAAATATTATAAAGATCTAGCTTGACTAATGCAATTTACTAAAGTAATCTTATCCATCTAATCTAGTTGCTTAAGGAACACTTTGCACTCTAATCTTAGCCCATTCCCAGCTTTTGGTTAGTTGTAAAAAGAAACTATTGGGGAGTAAGCAAACCACAGCTCAGTGAGTTTGTCTCTCGTTAGTATCATTCAAGCAAGTTATCAACTATTATTAACATATATATAGTTTAGCTTTATGCAAAATAAATGCACATACAATGACTGTAAGAAACACATTCATGGGGTTCCGGAGCCATGGAAGGTGTAGATTTTCCTTGTCTACAAGTCAATTATCCTTGGTACTTAATTGCACAGGGCACCTTACCTTACCTACGAGAGGCTATCTATAGGTATGATCCCAACAGACGAAACTTGACTATTACCCTAGTTGAGAATACTACAACAATCAATTAAGTAGACCTTATCTAAGTTATCTACTATCAACAATTAATACAATGCCCTAAGGCTCACTATTAACCAATCCATATAATGCCTCCACGGGCTAAATCATATGAGTCCCAACTCAGGTTGCTCATTATCAATCAATTGAAGATGGCCTACTAACTTTGTCTCAAGAATTAAAACATCATAAGAAACTGCTATGCGCATTCACTAATTTGATAAATCTTTCTTTGAATCATAAAGCATTTCAAAAATGTATCTTAGCAAATTTTTCATAAAACTCAACAAAGCTATAAACATTACAGTCTGCATCTAATATATCAAAGACATGCAATAGGTATATCTGGTTATTTTGGCCAAATATTTAAAATTACCAATTTTAATAAGGCAATCATATGGATGTTGGCATACAAAACAACCAGTCACTCAACATACAACTAAAGGTAAGCAATAGAACATCAAGCAATTATCAAACACAAGTAAATAGCAATTTATTGAAACTTCCTCACCTAGCTTGCTTGCCTAATTGACTTGACCTTTGGGGTCCTTAAATTAGAAATTAATCCACCTAAAACATAATAATAATGTATATGTAAGTAATTGGAAGAGGGTTTCTTTAAGAATCTAAAAGTTTACCTAATTACTGAAGCTTAACCTAATCCCCAAGTATGGTTAAAACTTGTTTTTTCTCTAACTTCCTTATTTTAAGTCCCTTTTTTTGCGTTCTTATAGTCAATTTGATATTACTTCGAATATTCTTTCATTTGGTGAAGTTCTTTTAAGGTGTTTCGGCTTGTAAGATTTTGGTTTAGGCCAAACAAATTCATTGGTCAATGGGGTTTGACTACCTTAGGATTTAGGCCTAGATTTATGCTTTGGGCTTTGGGCTTAACTTTGGGTATTGGGTCTTACACTTGACCTTTTGTGCATTTATTTAGGTATTTTAAATTTAAGTTTTTAATCAAATTCCATAACATTTAATTTAGGCCCTAATGTTAGTCTTATGGGCTTAAATGGGTCCTTTTTAGTAGTTTAAGGTCTTAGCCTACTAAAGGGCCTATAAGGGATGACTTTAATAGGCTTTTAGACCTAATAAACCTTTTTATATTTTATTTTATAAGCCTCTGAATTTATGGTTCAATCTGATTACTAAGTTATGGGGCCCTATTCTTGATTCTTTTAAGGCTTTTGGGCTTATCTTACATTTTAGAGCCTTAAGCCTAACTCCACTTATTATTTTGGGCTTAAACCTGCTAAAGGCCTTAAGATAAGTCCATTTTCTATTAGGATTCACATATGGTTTTTTGCATTTATTGAGCTCCTAATCATATTTCTATAGCTTTAATTACTAACTAAGCTAATTCAGGCCTAATTTGCATTCTAGGACCTTAAATTTGATTCTAACTCATTCTAATAGGCTAAATATCCTAATGGGTCCACTAAATAACCCATTTTACTAAGTGTTTCAAATTTGGTTCATTTCATTAATGGGGTTTCTATCACTATTCCTAAGGCCTTAATCACCAACTTAATTTGTTTAGGCCATTAATTCATCATTACCTACTTAACTTGGTTAATTACATCCTAAATCATACTTAACACTAAACAAACATGTTATTAAGCTAATAAATCGAAATTTATAAATTTTAAACTTTTATGAAAGTGGTGGCTAAGTAGAGTTTGTCTATGCTTTCCTCTAACTTCTTCGATCCAACACTTATTATAGTGTGTTTATTTATCTCAATCATACTTCTACTTATTTTAAGCTAATAACATCACCTAACATAGTGTAAAAAGATGGATACATATCAAGGAGGGGATAACATGAATGGTACATAAGGTTTCATAGAGTTTAATCAACATTTTTTTTAAGCTATCTACGTAAACTATCTCTTACACTTCTAGAATGTACATAACAAACTAGCTAAGCACATGAAGGAAGGTATGATTATATGACTCTAAATGATATGTGCATGATTATAACATGTTTCTCTAGTATTTTTAATCTTAAACTTTCAAGATATTATAGGTAAAACAAGTGTAAATTGAAAACTTAAGTTGGGTGAGTTTTATCTTAAATTGGTTTATACAAGTTCCAACTATTTTACTAAAAAACAAAGTTTAAGATTACTCCTTTGAGGGAAAGTGTTTATCAACAAGAGAATAGGGGTGTGTATGATCATTTGGTGGTAGTAGTTTGTCATTTGGCGGCATGTGGTTGTGATAAAGCCAAAAGGAACGGAGGTGTACTAAGGGATTTGACAGCTCCTTTTGTTTTCTTTCCTTTTTTCTTTGGTTTTTGTTTAGGTTTCTTGATAGCGTTTTGTAATGTTTTCTATACATGAAGAATGTTGTTAAATGAGGATTTTGGAGAGATGAAATGGCAAATATTGAAGGTGAATTAAGGGGGGCCAAGAGGTGGTTATCTTGGGATAAGGGTGTATGGTCCCTTTTTGGTACTATCGTACCTTGTTTGGTTTTTGTCTCCATAAGGACAAGTGTCCTTTGACTCCCAATAAATCCTTTATCTTTTGTTCTTAATTGAGTTTGACTTGTTACAAATTTAGATGTGATGAGAGGTAATATATGGATTAAAGGATAATTAAGCTAATTAATTGTGATTATACTTAATTAAGCAATTTATGCCTAATTAGGGTATAACTAGGGTCTTGCCATATTTTATCATTTTAATTAAATTCATTGACTTATATTACTTCGTTTATTGTGGTCCTTTATTATTCAAGACTGATAAAGGTTTTTAAACTATGTATGAGGCTAGCGATTTAAGGTTTCCTAGAGATTGGAGAAATTATTTGCGATTAGCAAATAGTTTAAGGATACACTTAGGGTTTATTAGTTGAATTAGGGTTTTAAACTTCCAAGTAAGGTTTTACTCAGTTTATTGATATTTTCCAATCATTTTGAGGTTTCCTACGTATTAGGGTTTCTATGGTTTTACATGTACAATTAAGGTTTTACGGTTTTATCCTCTTTAAAGTTTTTTGACTTATTATTTCGAGTTTGTGACTTATGATTTAAGGTTCAATCATTTTATTTATGGATTTTATTACTATATGATTTATTATTATATTTTGAGCAGTTCTAGGGATTATTTATTAACTCCTATATCTAACTTTAAGTTAGATCCAAAAGCTTATGGGGTTTGTAGATACCTAAATTTTGCCCCATTTATTTATTTATTTTTCATTCTTTTCTTAATAGGTCTTAAATTAGGAAAAACACAAAACAATAGGAAATTAAAGAAAAAAATAAAAATAAAAAATTTTTGAAAAATAAGAATTTTAGGAAAATACAAAAATAAGAAAAAGTAAAAAAAAAAAAAAGAAATTTGGAAAACTATCAACAATAAGAAGTCTAGAAAGAAACACAAAAAACAAGAAGTTTAGAAAATAAGAAAATTGAAAAAAATAAAAGATTTTAGGAAATAACATTTTATTAAGGTAGATTTTTAGTTTTGAAATAAGCTTAGAAGTTGGGCCATTGAACTTCGGCTTAGATTTAAATCTAGCTCAAGTTAATCAAGTCTATATGTGCAATTTAATTACACATATAAACAAAGCACGGGCAATGACCTAACGAAAAAACACTTGGACTTTAGCATTGGGTTTAGTTAGAGGTTTTGGGTTCAAATCATGGAGAGCGCATACAAGGTTTTTTCTTTCTTCTTTTTTTTTTCATATCAGGGATTGCTACTTGTCAAGATTTGATTGTACCATGTGTCCTGATATCTAGTATAGTCGGGCTAGATGACGTGTTGATGTAACGCCATGTGTCAACTACATGGCATGCCACATCGGCTACCACATGACACGTGGCAAGCTGTGGGTGGTCAAATTAGATGACATGGCACCACGTCAACTGACTTTCTTTCTCTTTCCCTTCTCTTTCTTCCCTTTTCCCTAATTTTCCTCCACTTTCCTCAACCAAGAATAGACCTAACCCCCTCGCTTTAGCCCTTGATTTCGCACATTTCCCTTACTTCCTTACTGAAACACACCAATTTTCCTCCTCTATATGGCCTACTATAAATTAGTATTAAGAACGCGTCCAAATTCCGTTAATGGAGCATTCAAATTGATCTCTCAAAAGTGGAAAAAAAAAACTGAAAATCTAGAATTTGCATTCAAATTGGATTACAAGTTCCCTTAGTTTCTAGGGTAAATTCATGTATAAATAGAGGCCTAGGGAGGTCCATAAACATAGACAAACTCACATGAGCAGTAGAATTAACTCGTAACCACTCTCTCTCTTTTCTCGATCACTCACTCTCTAATACCTACCAAACCCATTCTCTCTCTTCGAGACTCTCTCTTTAGCCACCTTCGAGCTACATCACCACCCTCATTAGCTTTCTTACCTTATAAACTTCTGAGCCCAACCACCTTCAACTAATGTCGTGCCCCCCAACAATACCATTGATAAGCCACCGCAAAACCTTATCCACCACAATCCCCAATTATGGCCATGAGTGGTTGAAGACAACAGCCATCCACCTCTGCATCATGCCCATGATTAGCTGAAGCCCCTCGATCACGTCCGTAAGCCTTTCCAAGTGACTGCCTTCTTCTTCTTCAATTGGAAATTAACCTAGGTTTGTACTCAACCCGAGTTTGACCTGTCGACCCAAGTTCACTCCATATCTGACCTACATGCCTACTACATTTGAAGCTTTTATTTTTTTTTCTGTTTCTTTTTATTTTTTAGTTGTTGTTGCTGTTGTTTGATTTTAATTTTTTTCTTTTTATTTATTTTTTTTTTCTTTTTCCTTTCTTCATAATTGTAAATGTAAAAGAAGAAAAAAAAAGAGAGAAGAAAGGAAAAGGAAAAAAGAAAGAAAGAAAAAGAAAAAGTAGTTTATTTAGTTATTTATTTATTTTTATATTTTAATAAAAATAATAAAAAATAAAACTAAAAATAAGTAAGTTTATAAGTTAAAGAATAAAAATTGTTTTTAACACTTAGAAAACTCAAGTTTTCAAAAATAAACAAAAATAAATTAACCCATTATAAATTAAGACTACTCTTAGACTTTTCATAAAATAAAATTTCCAATTTAGGACCTTTTTTAGGAATTTTCTTAAATAAACCAAATTGAGTAAAACATAAACTCGATTATTTTCAAATTAAAATTAACTTAACCTACTAAAGTTTTATGAAAAGAACTATGTACATCTGATCTTGAATAACGGGTACGTAAGGAGCTACGAAGTGACGATAAGATTAAAAAACCTAATTTTGCTTTTTTACTTCATTTGTCCAATTAGAATAACTGATAACCAAGTTTTGTCTTTTAAAATTAAGGGTTGATTTTTTTGTTTAATTTTAAATTTAGAAAGTCAATGGTACTTATAAGAGTTTAAAAATCATACTCCCAAATCCAGATCTATTGTTTTAAAAACCGTTTTACAAAATCGGTTTTTTATCAAAAGACTAGTGATTAAGTTATAACTAATCCACCTAATTGATTATAACTTAACTTTTCGTCCGGACTCCAATTGAGTGACGACTCCAAAACGTTTTCAAGATATAAAGAAAAAAAACGGTCTTCTTTAAACCCTAGTTGAGAATTGGTATTAAATGAGTAAGGTTTAATACTAATCGGTTTAAAGAAGGCTTAATTTTATAAAAGAACCAGGAAGGTGAAAAACTAAGCTCGACAGGATTCATATTGTCTCCCTAAGTATAATGTTGGCATTCTTTAAGGAGATATTTTCATATAATCACTTTGGTTTCATATGATTAATCATTCTTAATTTGTAGTTAATTATGATCTAAACCTAATTAGCAGATTAAGGTGTAATTAACTTTAGTCATTGGCATTTGTTTATAGGATTTTAGGGCTTTGAGTATAGGGATCAAACTAGGGCTTAAACAAACATTTAAGGTTTCAGAGTTTGAGTTCAAGTTTTTGAAAGTGTCTTTTAGGTTCAAGGTTTGTTATCTTACCAATACTATCACAACCCAACAGTATCTTTGTCGTGGTAGATTACCGTATATCGTATAAAGGTCTACTATCAGCCCCTTTGCTGATCATAAGCCTTTCATACAACATACAAGGCTCCTTCCACTATACGTTACCACCAGGCCCATAGATATGTAATATAGAGCAATTTTTACTAAAATTAACTTTTGAGACATAAATTAATTAAATAAACATATGGACTCATTACTTTCCACACCAAAAGAATATTACAAACAAATGCAATTCATAATGAGAATTTCATCATAAAATTTAAACTATGTTATGAACAAAATAAAGGTAAATAATTATCTATAAAAGCTTTTACAAAATCTCCTCTACGCTCCCTGATCGCTCCAACCCGTCTCTACACGAGACTTACCATGGGCATTCCTTCGCCCGGATTAGCAAAGAGGTTTTCTTGCAACAAAAGGAATTGATTGGAGTGTAATATTAAGCTTAGTGAGATAAATACCTTCGTCAATACCACATGATATAAATTTATTAGATTTACAATCATATGAATGTATGAACAATCAGTATGTCAAACAACGCATTGAGTAGCCTAGGAACTGTATACGACTCAAAATTATAACCCCTATAGTCAGGGTTTAGAGATAATTAACCAACCCAAACCAAAATCCGGGTTCTAACCCTTAGGTTTTTATTTCATTTGCACTATTATGCTTAAGTCAAAACAAAAGTATATATATATATACTTTCTTTACCGAATATCGAATCATATTTTCAAAATCTCAAATCTAGTGGTGTGGTGGCTTCCGTAATCCACAAACATACGACCTCTCGCCAATGGTTGGCATCTTCCAATGCCTAGTAAGTCTGTCAGCTTAAGATAAAGGTTCAATAAAATGATGACATAACTAGTGCCCAATCCTACAGAAGGCCCTCTTCCTATGAGTCCCTTCCTATCTTCTGCATGAAGCGGCAGTCAGTGTTATTTGAATGCAATTATGAAGAATGCATTATCCTTTTAATTTCTCATTCATATAAGTGGTTAACTCGATTTTCAAGACAATCAGACAACTTCATTCCATACAATCGCACATATAAATTATCACAAACAATTCCCATTATTATATAATTAACAAGCCATAGCATTCAGTTCACAAATTCATACACATGCATTTCCCATATCCCACAAGTATCCAAATTTATATATATAAGTTTAGGTGTATCTATTCTACAAGAAAAATCAAGTAAAGAGTCATTGAGAATTTACTCATTGTGCCATGCAAGTCAACTAAAATAATCTAAGGGCAAGTTATCTCTGAACACGAAGTCCTCTGGTCATCGAAATCATAATAATATAAGGGATTGAAATAAAACTTAGGAAACTAAGTTAAAACCCCTTAAGTTATACTCTTGACTAGTTTTCATATTTTTCCCGATTTTACTTAAAAATTCAATTGCGTATAACTTTCTCGTTTTAAATCCGATTTCTATGATCATATAGTCAATCTTCATTGTTTCTAAGTGTACTTTAACGTGATGAGGTTAGATTTTCAAGATGAGGCATGAAAATCTATCCATAGGTCAGAACAGTAGTAGTCCTCATAATTTGGAGTGCTTTTGGGCTTTATTTAATTAATGGGCTTTCCAGTAGCTTGAGAATTCTTTTGGGCTTGGGCTTAAGATTTCATTATAGACTCAAAATACTCCTTAAGGTCGGATTTATAACTTTGATTTATACTCTTAAGGCTATCAACCACTTATTAGGCTTTTAAGTGGGCTTAGATTATCAAATGGGCTTGTTTTTTATTCAATTCATAGATGGTTACTTTCCTGGGCTTAGGGAGTGCCTTGTGGGCTTCTTAAGGGTCTTAAAACAACCCTTATTGATGTGTCAAGTTGTTGGTCAGAAACTTAAGGGTGGTTCAACTTGACGTTTAAGGCCCATTTTGGAAGTTTTAAGCTCAATTTTGAGTTTTGGGCTTAATACACTTATCAAACTTGCCTTAGTTGGTCTTTTCACTTTATTTACTTACTTTTATCATATTTTTAAGTTTCTTCTAAGGATGTTCCAGATTTGGTCAGTTTGAGTATGAGAGCTTCCAACTTGATTTTCCAACTTGTTTCATCATTTCCTTAAGTTTAGGTATTAGATCATGAACTTAAGCTACTTGTATTCAAATCTTAACTTGACTTCTTTTTCATGAAATAATTATTTGGCTTATACTTTATTTGGAAATAGAGGACCTCACTTTTATCATACCTCTCATATCATAGTTCATGTCTTAGAAAGTTAGTTTCCTTATAAAACTTCATGTGATGGATTTTTTTATCTTTGCCTAAGTTTAAATTTGAGCATGTTTAACTTAATGAAAGTGTAAACAACATCTAAATGACTTCTAAACACTCACGTCTAGCATGCTTCTCTTTCATTCAAGTTCTCATTTAAAGATTTTCTCAACTTAAAATCTTGCATTCCGAGTGTTAAACAAGTATCTTTACAAAACACTAACCTTACATGCTCATATTTCAACTTCTATGTAAGGTTTTCATGAGTTTTCTTTTTAGGGTAGTCTTTAATGTTATACCAACTTATGATTATACTCATATCCTCAAGAAATCATAGTCTTCTAACATGAATACTAACCAATTAACACAAGATATACTTACTCATCCTTAAAGAAAATAATAAAATGGTGATAGTGCACTAAGGTTCCACTTATTCTCTTTGTCTTACTTCCTCCTTGTTGTACTCCTTTTGAAACTTGAGTTGTAATCCTTTGAAGTGGGGTTTAAGGAGTGTTCTAATGATCTTAAAAGGCTTTGAATGTTGGCAAAAGCAAGACAAGAAGAAGTTGAAAGTGCCATGAGTGTGTGTATGCTTGGAATGTGGCGGCAAGTGAAGGATTTTGTGGGGTATAGTTGTTTCTTCTTTTGTATTGTTTTCGAAGTGAGAGAAAAAAAAGTAAGAGCAAATGGGAAAAGAGTGGCTAGTTGGAATGGGGTGGGAAGTGTGTTTAATAGGCTTGATTTTGTTGCCTTATAGCATGAACAAAAGTCAACAATTATAACTATTGATGGTGTAAGCATTAAGGGTGAATAGTGGGGTGTAAGATAAAGCGATTAATGGATGAAAGACAAGAGTATGGCCCCCTTTAAAGCCATATAAGAACTGGCCATTGCATGTCCTTTTGGGCATAGAGTTGTCTTGTCTCATTTATTAAAGTTAAGCATATGAAATCTTGTGATAATTTGTCCATATGTAGTATAAGTGAAAGGGTGATAAGGAAAGTGTTTTATCACTAAATTTTGATAAATTATCAATAGATGAATGACTCCAACTTTCAATTAATAAGTCATTTAAGGTGATTACTTGGTTTACTTATTCAAGTATAAAGCTTAGGCATAAAGATAAGGAAATTGTTTTATAGGAAATTGTTTTAGGATTTACTTTTTGAATTGTTTTGTAATGATGATTTAATTCTTATAAAATTATGAAATTTTCTAGAGTTGAATGAAATTATTCAAATTAAATTATCAAATAGTTACTTAGGGTTAAAAGTCCTAAATTGTTTTAGGGCCTAGGGTTTTAGGTGACTTTAGAGTTCGCAATTTTTCGAGTTCGGATTTTATCCATAATAAGCTTTTGAATCAAAAAAGTAAGTTCGTTTCTAATCGTAAAGTTGAGTTCTTAGTTTAGTTAATTCTTGGAAATGTTTAGGAAGTACTCTTAGTTAAATCATATACCTGCTAAATATAGGGTTTATAAATACTAAGGATATTTTGCAAGAAATCTTATTAACTCTCAACCTCTTTTCTACAAAATTTGCGAGGTTTATAGTCTTATATTCTACCTCCCTTCAAAAAGTTTTGTTCTCAAAACTTCAAGTAATGGACATTCTTTAGCTTCCATTGCATACTCTAATTCTTAAATGAAACTTATCTTGATCATCCATGTTTTGACTTGTTGGCATTGGATCAATTGTTAAGTTTAATGGGAAAATTTGGGAATGAAATCTTGGTTTGTAATTTAAGGAAAGGATATCATTAATGCTTGTATTTAGGAGAAGTCAATACAGATAAGGTGGTGCTTCATTAGTTGGTAAGAAAAGTGATTATGGTTTGGAGATTTGAAAGTTATCAAGGTAGCAGATAATTATAATGTTTAATGAAACGTACAAAATTATTTTTAGAGTTAAGGTGGTCTTTGATCTAAATCTATAAGGGAATGCAAAATGAAAGATGGTAAGAAACTTTAGGGAAGTTAATTGGTATATGGTTAATTAGATTCATCTGTGGATGATTTAATTAGTCTAGAATAAGTTCAAATCATGTATCTTTTTCCATGGTATAAATCTATTAAGAATAATTTGCGACTAAGATTATAAAGAATTCAAAAAGAAATTAATAAGATGCTTGTATTGCGGTTGAAACTAGCTTGTCTTGAGATGGCTAAGTAGATTTTAGATTTTCCAATGAGATAAGTCAAGTTGTGATTCAAAGAATTAAAGTAATGGAGATTAGGGAAGATGATAAATAATTAATAAATTAATGTTTTTCCTTTCAAACGTAAGAGGAAGACTGGTTAAGAAGACACTTGGCTTTAATTGATAAAGTTCTATTTCATATTACAATTTGTTTTTCAACAAATTTATAAGTAAAGGTTGAAAGATCCAATGGTTCATAGGAAGCTCAATCTAGAGAGATGTATCTTATTACAACATATGAATTTAGATACAAAATGAAAGTTACAGAAGGCAATGAACAACTATCAATAATTGATATTTTTGTTTAAGGGTCGGATGAAATTGGTTCCTTTACAAAGTATATGCGTGTATAAGAAATGGGCACTTAAATTTGATGGGTAAACTTCCATTATTAAATATCAATTGGTTAGGGGGTTAGATTTAAGATAACAGTAGTTAAGTTTGAAAAGATAATTCTATAATTTGTTTGAGTCCAACTTTATAGAATGATAGTACATGATTAGAATTATCATTCGATTTAAGATTTGCTTGGTCTAAGTGAGACGAAAGGACAACAATTAAGTGACTAAAAGGGAGATTGAACATTTAAAGATTGAGTTTTATGTGATGAATCATGAGAATTAGAGAGGCATAAGCAATATGGTCAGAATGATAAATGGTGTATTGGTAATTGTGGTTAAATTCTATCATACGTAACGTAATGAAAATTAAAGGAACCAAATTCTATTTGTAGCTATCTTTGGGAATTTAAAAGTAATAGACCTATAAGTTGTAGTTAGGACAAAAAGGGGATTTCTTTTCAAAGGAGATGACATGGTAATTATGGAAGAAAAAGATTATTTAATGTTTTGATTAATGCAAATGTTGTATTAGTAATAATGTGGGGTTATTTGAAAATTGGTTAGGTAAAGATTTAGAGAGAAATGGTCGAATTTATGAATAAGGGAAATCAGAGAAGACAAAGGAACAATAATTGTTGCTTTTAGTCTAAGATTGTTGGATTGGACTTTATTTTAGGAAAACTCAATTGTTTAAATTTGAAAGAGTAGGTAGGCAATCCTATATTGGATAAAGCTTACAAAAGTGCAAGATATGGGATTGTTCAATTTAAATAGTATCAAACCAATGAGGGAACAACTGAAGGAGACATAATGGGAAATTTTAGGATATCCTTACTCCAAAGCAGAGATTATTGTTTGAGAAACTCAATATGGTTATTGACATAACTATAGATGTAAAGATATTAAATTTGAAGTTCTTACTTTTTCTAGAAAAATTAATGGTATTTGAGTTCATAAGGGCTAGTAGGCTTGCATAGTGTTTTTACAATCATGACATGATAAAGGATGACATGAAAATTTTAGATTTAGGTCAATTGGAAGAAAGTTTACGCAAGAAGACTAACTCAATTAGGTTTAAGAGATCTACTTGATAAGGAGCTTTTAATAATTTGAAGAAGCGGGTTGAAATAGTCAAGATTTTTTAATAGATTCAAATAGTTCAAGAAAGAAGATCGATAAAGGTATTCATAGAAGGAACTTGATAATGAGGAAACTAGAGTTGATGCTACTAAGTTAGCTGAACAATGAAAAATGAATTAGAGGTTCTTCTTTCTTTGTTCATCAAACTCAAAACTTGTGAATTTCAAATGCTAAGATCTACCATATTTTCAATATAGCAAATAAAGCAAGTTGATTATATCATAGTGAAACCGAAGAAACTCTAAAGGAAGGTTAATATTTAATACCAAAGAAAATTTTTACCTCAATATGCTGAGTTAAGATCTAAGTCTTTTACATGACATTATATAACATATCTTTTGAGGAGTTGACCTATGTCTGAAACTTTTATTACTTAAGCCTACCTTATTACCTTCTCTCAGTGTGGTCTAAGTTCTTCATATTTTTTTGTTCTTTTCCTACATTGTTCTTGAGGGTTATAATGCTCTGATACCATCTTAAGATTATTACACCCTAGGTGCCTATATCGTTACAATCCCATTATACATATTAATGGTCAATAATAACATATAGCCCATAACTATCATTACACCACTAATATACATAAAGCTTTACATCCAAGGTAGTAGCATTTAGTGAAAGTGAAGCATGCCTATTAATAACCCTAAAGAACAATGCCTCATTCACCTTGAAGTTCCTATTTCAATTCCTTAGCAAAGTGGTTGGTTAGCTTTTGTTGATTCAACCTCACTCGGTGTTCCAATCCCAAGCATTTGTAGAGTTAACCTACAAAAGAATAACTATAAGGTTATTAGTAAAAATACGTACTCAGTAAGTGGCAAAGCATTATACATAAACAAGCAAGACAAGCAAGTTCTTTTAAAGTACAATGCAACAATTAAAGTGCTATCGGCATGACATTGACTAGTACGTCGCAAGACTAGAGAAAATAACCTTACTCTAGCCTAAGTTCGAGGGGTTTCTTCTACTCAACATATGTAAGCCCAAAACATTATCATCAATCTAAATATGTGTAATGGACTTTCCCTTGTCCCTTCTATACCCATTCCAAACTATCCTTTCTTGATACTGTCTAACCTATTGGCGACCCACTCTTGTCTTTTTAGTTTCATAGGATTGAAAGAAGGAAATCTCACTTCCTTGTCTTCTGGGTGGTGTTGATGGAAAAATGCAAAAATGCAATTATGCTATGTATATATAATTTTTAGAATCGAATATTACATTAGTCAAGTAATTAAGTAATCAATCAATGAATCAAAACCATATCAGAACATTATATATTTAAGTCAAGTAGCATAAATCATCAATTAGAATGCTTACATCCATATTCACTGCATGTACACATATAACTAATTTACAAGCACAAGTAATATAACGACTTAGCAGCCCTTATTAACGCATCAGAAACTATTGTGAAGGAGGCCACTTAGCTGATCTGTAGTTGCCTAATACCCTCCTAAAAGCTGTGTTGAAATCCTAAAAAAGGTTCATTATTAGTTGTATTTTAAAGTTTGGTTATATTATGCAATTAGTAAACATTTGCTTGCAATTTTTTTATAAATCTGATTAATTCACCATGTACTTATAAAAGAGGCAACGATAAATATTCAATAAAAGAAATATTAACTTTTATAAAAGAGTGTAATTACTATATATATTGTAAGTCCTAAAATTAAGCCAAATGACCACAGGATTAAACTTAGTACATAAAGTTTAGGATGATCGGTTAAAGGATCTAATCAAACCTAAATTATAAACTATAGATAGAAATATTAGTAAAAATGATCTCGAAAAATTGAATTTCAGAAAATAAGTAATAAAATAGGAGACTATAAAATTTTCAAATTTTAAATATAATAATTATTAATTATCGAAAAGGCAAAAAGTGTAATCTAATAACTAATAAATTGCTAGATATAGATTATATGTATACTAAAAATCATAGAATAACCTAAATAATAATTAAGAATGTTAACATGTACCCCACATGTATTTACGTGTAGGTTAAAATACGCGAAATTACTTAAATTAGCTGGAAACTTATTAAATAATTAAAGAAAATTATTGATTAATTAAGAAAAAATCAAAGGAATAGGAAATGACTTGGATTAAGTCGTGGTAAGTTAGAAAGTGAAGATGAAAAATTAACCAATCAAAACCAAGCAATATAAAAGGCAAAAATTAAAGAATTTGAGCAATATCTTGTCCAATTAAATGCATAATAATTACTATAAAGCTCCATAAATAGGGAAAAAATTATATAACTCATTTGGACAGTTCGAAGTTAGAAAAAATTGAGAGCATTGAAAATTGAAGAGGAAAATTAGGGTTTAGGAAAATATTAAGGAAATCTGTACAGTAGGGGCTAGTGAACCAAAACTACACACCACCACCACCACCACCTGGGACTGAGACACCACCACTACCCTACTTTAGACCCACCGTCTAGACCAGCCGATATACCTGGACTGGTGTTAAAAACCCAAAAGCCATCGAACCGGGTGAGTCTCCCATCTACTCCAATTTTGTATAATTTCTTAAAATTATTTATTTCTCCTAGAAAATTATGAAATTTATTATTCTTAGGTTTTATTGTATGTAGATTTAGAAAAAAAATAGTGATTAATTTTAATCATGTCTAAAATATAAGGTTCTTAAGAAATTAAGCAAAATCGAGCATTATTAGAATGAGAAATAAATAGGCTTAGGAGAGTAGTTTGGAGCTCTTTTTTTTTTTGTAGAATGCTTAAGTGATATAGAACAATGCTATAAAGGCATTTTTAAGTAAATTTTTTGCCTTAAAATGATGGGAAAATTAGGTAATTTTGGGTTAATCACGTGATTAAGTGATTAATTACTGATTTAGATAGTAATTAGATATTTAAGGACATTAATCTCTGATGTGGAAACCTAATCCTAGCCTTTGGAGTGTTAAGTGTAATTAATATAGGAATTATGTAGTAATTGTAGGAAATTAGGACTATGTAGAATTGGAAATTTAATAAATATGAAAAATTAGGTTTATTTAGATAATATAATAATAAAAATCAGTATATAATAAATTTGAAACAAAATTTAATTTTAGGTAATTGTATAAAAAATTTAAGATTTTCTCATATCGGGAATAAATTCGGTACCTCAATTAGGATTAGAGTGTACCAAACAGTTTAAAATACTAAATCAAGACCCAATATGATATTATAATACTTAAGTTTAATGTGATTAATTTCGCATTAGGATTCGGGCATATTTAGGATTTCAGAATTAAAATTGGAATCTAATATAGAAACCGAACCCCGAAATAAGATAAAATGAATCATTAATAAATAATAGATATACATGGAGAAATGAGTTAAATTATAACTTAGAATATGAATCATTAAAGTATAAGTACTAAAAAGCCCTATTTATATTATAGGAAACCTGGAGACAAACCGACTTGTAATTAAGTGATCAAGTAACTAAGAATTTCAAGTAAGTTGGGTTTTTACTTACTATATTGTAGTACTATTTTATGGTACTCGGAGACTTAGGATTGTGTATGATTATGATTGTAAATAGTTTATGCATGTGTTTGAGTAACTGAATTCATATTGAAATTTGTAATGTAATGATTTTGTGTTATGACTGGATTGGTGTGAAATTGTTTGAATACCCTAAATGGAATTTAATCTTATTCGACTTTAATGACCTACATTGTCATACATTGTAACCCTTTAGGGGATCATTAGGATTCTCTAACCAAATACCGACACCTTTAGTAAAGATAGCGTTGGATAGCAATTGGTCTTTTTCTTATCCTTAGCCGAACTAAGTGACAGGAGAGGAGGTTGTGGTGAGGATGAGGGCATTGGTTCAAAGAATAGTCTTAACCTATTGGAGCGAGTCAAATTTCTCTGATTTTGCAATAAACCGGATTATGTTGTATGATGACACTTGCTTGTTGCATTTGCATGAAAATAATTGCTTGATAATCTTGTTTGTATTTATATATATACATGAGTCTCCAATTTAACTTACTAAGCTGTAGTTGCTCATACCCATATAGATCCTTTTGCAGGTCCTAATTTCTGAATACTGCGAGTATTATGCTGCCCTACTACTATCCCGAAGTTAGTTCTTTTGAAGATTGGGGTATGAGGATCAATTCGCTTAGCAGTGGATGTATAGCTAAAGTGTCATTTATAGCTTAAGAATGAAAGACTGATAATTTTTATGTAAATTAGTAAACGGTTATGTTAATATAGAGTTTCTTGGGAAGTTTTGTGGAATATACATATAATTATGTATGTTGATCTAAAATTCTTAACAATTACTGTAACTTTAGCTAAACTTTTAATTGAACTGTTTACTTCAAAGCGAGAAGCCGTTAACGCCTTGTGTAGATCGTATCTATGATAGGTACTATGAGGCTAGTTACTATCATAGAATGGTTTACACGGCAAGACTATTGCGACTCTGTAACTTTGGGGCGTAACATATATTTTACATATATATATATACATACATACATATACAAAGATTTTAGAACGTAGTTTTAAGATAGTTAGTATAAAAGAATTAAGATAAGATATTGTTATTACTATATAACTCTTGCAAATGGTTACATAAGGTTATAGGAAAACTTAAAATATATGATAATTAGTAATGGCTATTTTACTACTCTAACATATTTATATATTATACATTTTTTCATATATTAAATATTTTAAGTGAAAATAAGGCCAAAATACCAAGAAAATTAGAAAATAATTTAATAATGACAAAGGAGGGAACCAAAATATCATATTAAATATAAGAAAGCATGAGAAAAAGTTTGGGGATTTTAGGAAATTAATAGATAGGGTTTTTTATTTTAGTTTAAAATAGACATTTTATAACAGAATGGTAGAAATTTGGAAAAATTATAAAAAATATTAAACATACAAAATTAATTCTAGAAAAATTACTATAAGAACATAGGGTTATAAAGTACTTACAGGTAAAAGAACTCCTTAAAACAACGTAAATTGAAAGCTCTAAAATTATTGAAGTGAAAACCACCATTAAGTGGTAGCCCTCACCACTCTACCCTTATCTAACCTCTTAAGAGGAAAATGGAGAAGCTCTACAAATTTTCCCCCAAATTTTATAAACTTGGTTTGAGTAGTATGAATTTTTGAATTGAGGAGGGGTTTTTATAATGTTCAAGAATTATTACTAAATCGCATAAGTGTCTAAAATTTATGGAAAATTAGACACATGTTCCAACTAATGTTACACATTTTCTATAAAATTTCATAATTTTTAGTAAGTGTACAAATTTTGGTGAATTTTTAAAGATATTATCTAATATTTTAATAATTTTCTAGTTAGTATAAATTCATAGAAAAATTTCCTTGTATCCTTAACACTATGACATGTGTTTAGCTAAATTTTAAACAATTTTTGCCACTTATACACTTTTTGGTAAATTCTTGAAAAAGTTATCAACATATTTTATTAAATTTATGATATTTCTAAATTTTATAAATTTGTGTTTACTTTTCTTACAAATTGTTAGATATTTTTATGACATATCATTGGTTATTTGATATTTTTAGAGTTGTTTTGATATTTCTTAGATATTTTATTATGTTTTGTAGGGTATTTTTATCATATTTTAACATTCTACCCAATTAATTTATTATTTAATTTATTTTCCAAATATATACTTTACTTTTATTTCGGAATTTGTCATGGTAATGTCTTATATATAAGGGGCATAGGTCATTATCATGCTTTTTACACTTATTTATTATTATTTTTTCCTTATTTTAATATTAGTTTACTATTTACTATTCT
This sequence comes from Lumnitzera racemosa, assembly GCA_024138005.1. NCBI lineage: Eukaryota > Viridiplantae > Streptophyta > Magnoliopsida > Myrtales > Combretaceae > Lumnitzera > Lumnitzera racemosa. Next base: position 82,181,563 of record JAMXBC010000006.1, read on the forward strand.
ATTTTTACTTTTTACTATCTACTTTTACTTCTAAAGGTAAATTAGTCTTAGATCACTATTATTATCTTTCATCCTTAGTAGATGCTTTATAATTAATATCTTAACTTTTTATTTTATAATAACTAATCCTTTTTACTACTTGTTGATAATTTCTACCTTATATAGCTTATGATATATATATATATATATGTAGGACTTGTCACGACCTGAAAGGTAGCCTAATCAAGGTAGGTCATTGTATATTATACAAAAAACCATAGATTGGTTTCCTTTCTAATCGATAACCCTTTATACAACATACAAGACTATCATTATAAACAATTACCCAAGAGTTATACAAGCAAGATAATATCGTAACGTATACATATTAATGTAACATTTTAAAAAGTAACATCATTATATAGTAATACAATACCCTAAGTCTCAAAATACTAGCAATAAAGCTTATAGTAATAAAGAGAGTTACTCTACATAACTACTGAATATAAAAATACAGAATATCACAAAAGTTTTACTTGACATTCTACTACATACATTCATTCTGCTCTCTGCTTTTATACAAATCCCTAAAGTACTAAACTAACCTCGAGCACATCTCGACTAGATATGGTGAATAGATCCCCCTACATCAAAAGTTTATTTTATAATAATTTATTTAATTTATCATTTTAAGCTTAAATTACTAATTATATTGCTTTTTGCTATAATCGTAATTTTCTAATTAACTAATAATTATTATTATTTTTGTAATTCTTAGCTTTAATTAGAAAATTAGGAATGCTAATGTGATAGTTTCCTATTGGCCCACGTGTCAATTTTCTTAGTTCTTTAAATTTTTACAACTTTTTCCAATTTATAATATTAATATATATATATATATATTATAATTTATTAAATATTGAAAATTAGCTCCTAATTCTCTTTTAAAGTTCACATCCTACATATACATATATATATATATTTACTTATTATCTTATTTTAAGGAATTAAAGTATTATTGTACATATACTTATATTTTTAGGTATGTACCTGTATTTATACTTGTATTATACTATATAAATATATATATATACTTACTTAAAGAGAGTATATATATATACTCTCTTCATACATATGGGCACATACATATACCCATAATTTACTACACACACATATATATATATGTATTTATAGTATTTATATTATATTTTTCATATGTGTATGATAAAGCAATTATACTTAACATTATATTTATGTAGATGTACTAATATAGGTAACATTATATTTATGTAGATTTACTAATATAGGTAAGCCGTATGTGTATACATACATAACTAAATGAATACAATATATATGTACATATAGTCAAATAGATTCAAGTATATATGTATATAAATACATAAACATGAAGGAAATAAATTATACATTTAATCAATTACTTGTACATAAAATTCTATTATAAAAAAATAATAAAAATTACATCTAACTCTTATTACAAATAATACTAAAATACATATGAACATAAGAAAGAAAATACACAAACTTAAATTACAAAGGAAAATTACAATACATAAAAGGAAATCTTTGTTTACTTTGATCTTGGAGTCCTTTGTGAAATTGATAATAGGATGGTGGTGTAATATGAAGTAATTTGTGAAAGTGTAGAGGAATGGTAGTTGAAGAAAAGAGAAGAAAAATAGAAGAATGGAAGTAAGAAAGAGGGAGAGGGTTTGTCAATTCAATGGGAGAGGGAATGAAATAAATATGTGTCTTAAATTGAGACAAAACAAAAAATTTTGGAGAGGATTCTAGAGATGCTTATGGCAAAAGAAAGGAAAGGAAAAAAGATAAGGAAAAGAAAAAAAAAAGGAAGAAAAGAAGGATAAAAAGGTGAAAATGACATGTTGATTTTAATCTAAAATTTCAAATGTGATTATTACATGTACATATGGCAACGGAAATTTGGTAATAGAAAAATAAGAAAAGAAAAGAAAAAGAAATAAAGACAAATTGACTCTTTGACTTTTCTAAATGTATTTCCTCATTTTATATAATGTTTGAAATGAAATATGATGTAATTATGAAAGGAAATATAGGATGGAAAATTAATATATACTATATAATACATAAACATAAAATATGTACTAAAATTAAATTCAAATAATTAAATCTATATATACTAACACACATAAGTATACACATACATGAAGTCACAATAATCATATTATCATATTTGAAATTTTGTTAGTTAAATTAATTTATTTGTGACTCTTTATATTTATAAATATTTAGGTGTTATCTTTATTCATTCGTTAACAATTTAATGTGATTACATGTATTGGTTGATAATTGTACTCATTTAAGGCTTTATTACTGTTAAAGTAAATTTGTGTATTTTATAAGTTTATCATTTTAGTTTTAGGGTTTTATTAGTATATTAAGGTTTCTTTCATTTGTTGTGTATTTAAGTTTATAATTTTAGTTAAATTTTTAGTTAGTTTAGCCTTATTGACTCATGAAATTATCTAAGGCACCTGAATCTAATTTGTGGCTCAAACTAAAAATTTACAAGGTTTATAGGACTATAACATTACTACCCCTTACTAAAAGCCAATGCCTACATTGGCTTACTATAGACTGCCCACTTTAAGTAGCTTTCACTTTACTTGGCTTGCATTCTACTTTACCAATAACCCTATAGTACTAAGTTTGTAACTTTCATTTACATACAATATATGCATTAACTTTCCCAACTTTAAGAAGCACTTTCCCTATAGTAGTACTAAGTTTTGAGTACTAACTAAAAGTTACCTAAATGAACTATGTCCTACTCACCGTCTAGTAAATTTATGGTACGACCTTTAAATCAACTTAGTAAGTTTGTGACTTGATATCTGAATCAACTTTAATTGGTGACTTACTAGCATTAGTTTCTTAAGATTGTTTGTAGACAGTGAAAGGTAAAGTAATGAATAATTCAAAAAGTTTGTAATAAAATCTTTAAATTGACCTGGTAAGTTTGTAGCATAATCCTTAAATTGGTTTGAATCAGTAACCTTATAGGATTGGTCTCCCAAAGCTATTTGTGGCTTATGTAAGGTAACGAAATAGTGAGTACTAACTCTTGATTTATAGAGCTTAAGTATTTAGTGAAGATAGCAATTGTTATAGATAAAAGTTAGCTTCATAGTTTAAGGTAGAGGTAGAGTGGAATGATCTTAAGACATTTCAGGCTATTTGTGAGGTGTTAATTTCTTCAGTGAGGTAGCCAGATGAATGATAATGTTACATTAGCTACAGTTGCATTCCACTTGCATTACATTATTTGTTGCTTAGACTTAATCTTTTGAATATATTATGTTTAGTTGTTCTTATTATCGTTTTGCTTTTGTGCTTATTTTGTTTTATAAGAAACTAAGTGATCAATGTATATTAAACTTAGGTAGAAGTATCGAAGATCGGGGCCTTAGATGAGGCATAGGGACATCTCAAATGCACTTAGCTAACTTCTAAACGTTTTGGTGTTGTCCGCTTGTTATAAATAGTTTAATCATTTTGATGTAGTTGGTATGTAAGTTTGGATGTGTAGATGAGGGGATCTAGTAGCAATAGTCATGTACATACAATGTGCTTCTCGCACTATACGTGACTTTGATGGAGTAACTTGGAATGACACACGAAGGATGACTTAGAGAAAAAAAGGCAAGAAGGAGGAGTAAGCTATCTTAGAGAGGTTCAAACATATACGTGATGAGTGGAGGAGTTATAAAGCATCAACTCTACTATTTCAGATAAGAGTCAATATGTTTTTCACTTTAAGCATTGTTTAATTTTATGCAATAATAATGTGATAACATGATGCTATTTCTCTTGAATAGCTAAATTGTCCCAAATGAAAAGGAGTTTTGGGGATATTTATAGAGTTAGGTCATTAACAATAACCATTAGATTATGATGACAATCAACGGTTGAGATAAGTCCTCTTGTTGATGAATTCTTCAATGGGCTCTTACTAAGTCTAAGCCCATAACGAGCCTCTCTATGTGCATAAGCTTTCCTAAGAAAGGTTGAGAATGGAAAACCCACCCAATAATCCCTACTCTAAGCCTACCTTGCCATATCTCTCTAAGTTATCCCAAGTTCATAGACTTGATTCTCTAAACCCTATCACTTTAGCCTAAAATGTCAAATCTACAATATTAATGGGCTTATGGCCCAATAAGCCATTTTAGCCCTCTACAATTTACTTCCTGACTAAAATCCTTCAAATAAAGTCGAAGGGGTTTAGGTATTGAAAGTATTCCTTAAGATAGCTAAGGTTGTTGCCTGTTGCATATGCATAAATAGAATAGCCACATTGCAGCCACATGCACTCACATAGTTGAAATTTTATCTTATTGATAGATCATAGCATATTTGCCTAGCGCTAGCGCTAGCACTACTAATTCATTCATTACATATTTTAGTGTGTACATTTACAGCATCATCTAATTGCATGTATCACTTTAGGCTTTATTTAGTCTTGCTCAAATGATAATAAAGGTTTTCCAGGGCAACCTGTAAACTCTAGGTTAATCCACTTATTTCTTTATGTACGTAAATGTATGAGACATTAGATCAATCGTATCCAAAATCCTACGGACTTGATTCAAGCAAAGTTTTCCATAAGCTGATCATTCACAATTATAGCACACGTTTATATAACCCTTATGATTTTCCAATGAAAAGTCCAACTATTCCTTATGTGTTAGAAGAGGTCCCTCTATATTAAAAATTATCCTATCATATCTCCATAGAGAAAAACTTTATCGTTCACATGGCACATAAAATTATGTGCACCATGAACAGGGACTTTTACTTGGCACGGCTAAAAATATGCTCTAATAAAAACCCCATACGATAAAATATTCACATCACCATATGTTTCTCCTCCTCCTTTTTTTTTTTTTTTTTTGCAAGTGGACCTTGTGAGTCATTTACCTCACTTACTTGACTCGAATGTGGTACCTTTGCTTGGGGATTTTCTATTGATTTTTCAGTTTTGGCCCATTTGGGTGTATCGGTGACTTCATATACCACAGATACGCTTGTCTTGAATGGGACTAAAGTTTCGGATAAACCAAATGCTTTTCTATTTAATGAACCAAATCTTCTCCTTCTTAAACCCTTCCTTTTATATCAGACATATATCACCATAGAAGATATCTACTTCCAAAAAAATCTTGCACTTCGAGATTTTCAGTAAAAGTTTAGTTTAAACAAATACGTCATACTCGTATAAAGCACAAATTGGTAAGTGTGGGAAAATCTTGCATCTCCATCGATACTTATCCTCCGAAATTTCGATAGCTATGTATATATATATATATATAGTAATAGTGAAGTTTTTTTTTTTTTAATTACTTTCCAATACTCAAATTGCAACTCGAAGACATCTAAGTCCCTGGCATATTATATTCTTTGTTGCGAATGCAAACTTCTCCAATTCTATAAATATCTTCCCTTTTTTTTTTTTTTTAAATTTCTTGTCCATATCCTCAACTCTCCCCCTTTCATAAACTTCCTCCATTATACTAACTGAATTATCCTGCTCAATATTCCAATGATCACTCGCAAATGAAGATTGCATTGGATACGTCATCATAAAGCAAATATTCCACCGCACCATTGCGCGATATTTTCTCAATTTCCTTGATTCAGGTGTCGTTTTTAAGTCATGAACCTTTTTTTTTTTTTAAATTAGGATCGGTACTTAAAAGAAACCATGGATACATTCTGCATAGCACTACTTCAGCGAGTGATAGCCGCATTCTGCCGTTGTTGTCCCTCCAACTCACCTTCAACTTTTGCACAAGTGCTCAACTTTGTTCAACAGTCATAATGATTAAACAAATATCGACAACCACATTCAGTCGTTGTTGAACATTGTTATATCAAGTACTCGGCTATTCTACTGCCGTTATAACATCATCTGTATCATTTAATATCATCGTTCCGGCCTATTGGTTATTTCACTCTATTTTCTATTTATTAATTTACCTCCTTTGCTTGAGGAATTTATAGATCAATATTATATGAGTAGCAAAGGTCGAGTGGGTCCGATAACTGCATTCTACCGCTATCGTTTTCTCATCTTACCTTTGACTTTTGCATAAAAATTACAATCTCATCTAAAAGGTTCTTCATGATCGTAAAGAGTTCAGCAACACTACGAGAGTCGACAGTCACATTCCGCTAACGTTGTTCCTGACTCATTATCTTATTAGACTTTATCGATCACGATCCGAAGGAGTTTCTCTTACTATCACCACGATGCCAATAATCCGTTGCACTTCATATTCTTATGCTCGTTCTGTTCTTTCTTATTCTTCTTTTTTTTTTTTAGTAGTCCTTTGGCATGTAAACAACATAGGTTTGAGTTTGTTAAACAATAGCAGGTTTGTCCGGGTATTGCTATGGCTTAGTCTAACGATGTAAGGAGGAATAGGCAAAGCTAATATCTTCTTTGAATTGTTTCCTTGGATTGGTCCATTGGTCACCTACCTTGATTCTTTTTGTTATTGGGATTCTCTTCCCTTCGAAAACATGGACTATCATGGTGCTTCTATTCGCAACATGTTGTGGCTGCACGGATATCTTGGTGATCCGTCATGATATTTTTCCCACAACCTTAACTCATGAATATAATAATGAAAGGGCATGCATATTTCTTGGCAATCCGTGTTGATATTTACTTCAGTCAATCTATGATTTTTTCTTTTAGAGTTGTAAATTCTTTTTCCTGTTTCATGCCTACACGTGCGGTCTGCATGTGTTAAGCCTTCCTCAGGCTCATCACAGTCCCCAGCTTCTATGTCATCTCTCTTCGTGACGTTTAATAAACATACGGTCTTACATGAACATTTAGATTTTCAATTATACCTCTTGTAAGTAACCAAAGGCTAACGTAATAGCCTTTCGATGTTTATGTCATACCCTTTAACCAATAATGTCCTTGATAAAAAATCATGCTTTAGAAATAAAAAGATGTCCATGTTTTGATCAATACAAAGGCCATGTGAACCATTGTCCGTTAAATTGATTTTTTTTTTTCCCCCTTCTCCTTTATGTAATAATACCATATTGAACTGTTAAATAAAATTGGTCTCCTTTTAGCCCAACGCACTTGCATGATCCACAGCATACTTAACTTATAGCACGAATGAGATGACAAGTTGGCTTCCATGAATTTGTGGACTTCGATCCCCTTTCATGTAATATTTTCATTTCAAATAACTTCTGATGTATATTTTCCAAATCCATCCACTTTTCATGTTGTTGTAGCTTGGCTTCTCTTGTTGCTAGTTTCAAATCATGGAGTCTTCATCTCGAGGCTAGCATATGAAATGTCTCTTTAATTGTGTGATCATGCTAATTTCTATATTTGTATGACTCCGCAATCATTGCTTCAGTTCAATCTATTTTTCTTTTGATTACTTTTCCATCTATTTATTGCAGTACTTATTAGCTTGCAATTCTTCAGCTTTTGAAATTTGATTTTTCCTTTTTTCTTTTCCTTAATACCAACTCTATCTTCATTTTTCTTGTATTTTATAGGTAGGCGCAAGCTTTTAAATTGTTGAAGTCCAATCAATCTCCATCTCTTTCTCCTCCTCTAAGAGGTAGTAGGATAGGACATATTGCCGCCACTCCTTTGTGCCACTAGTGGAAATAAAATGTTATGCTAAAATGCTTAAGTTAATGATAACAATAGTAACTTGGAGAAGTGCATGGACTTGTCTTAGGGTAAAACATCCATTCCATATAAGCCATTAGGCTAGGTTGTTGACAACGCTATATGCTTATAACCTATCACTTATGATAGTAGGCATCAAATTATGCCATTCATTGTAATCCTTGTGATCACATGATTGTAGCTTTGTCTATGATGTACTAAATATTCCTTATCAATGAAGATGGAATTTATCTTTGCATACGTTTACTTCTTGGTACTTACTTGCCTTCACGAAAGTGTCCCAATAACCATGTGCATAGGAATACAGTTCTTACTTAGTAGCAATGTGCTAGAAGATGGTGTAATATGATTGCTTCAAATGTCATGTGATGCTATGTCAATGCACCCTTATATAGTAAAAGGCGCTCATGTTGGTATCCCTTAATTCATGTAACAAGTGTCTCATACGTAGATGGCATGCAACGCTTCGAGACATTAAGCATTGTGTAGTGTTGAGTGCTACGATGCGCATTGCGAGGCGATGTGTACACTATGAGTGAGCACATAAGGATGTAGGTACAACATGCAATAGTCATCATACAGTATTACATCGTAATGAATCATTGTGGATCCTTTCTTTGCATTCAAACCCAAAAAGGTTCATTCTTATTGATGCATCACTGGATTAAGATGTTCATAGATATATGAAACATTGCCCCCATGATCATGGTGATGAATTAATTGCTAGTCCATTAGTGTTTGTTTACATTTTTCATTAACTGATGCTCTTCCTCCCTAGTCACTAATGTGTTCTAATTAGAAGGGGTAGTAGCTCTAGGGTGGAAGTAGGCATTATTCTTATTCTAAAAACACTGCTTGCTTGGAAGAAAATAGCAATGTCATCAAGGAGGAATCCTTGGTCTTAAGGAGCGAATGGTTGGGGTGCTAAGTAGTGTTTGACTTTAAGGATGTGAGTAGGCATCACTTGCTAAGGAGAATGCTTTGTTATAAGACAATGGTAACAATTGTAAAAACATTTCCCATACTTAAGCATGCAAAGCAAGATGCCAGGGCATAACTTGGGCTTAAGGCATGACAAGCGAAGCACTAGGGTGTAACTTCCTTAAGGCATGACAATGGAGATGCCAAGACATGGCCTACACTTAAGGTATGTGATAACTCTGATTTTAAACATATTTCATATGGTGATTTTATAGTATTTCCCTTACATTTTTAGTTTTCTTTAAAAAAATTGATACTTAATTGAGTAAAATGTTGATTTCAGGGTTTAAATGCGTTCTAGGCTTGAAAACGAAGAAAATGAATCAAGTTTCACTCAATTCCGAGTTCAAACGAAGAAGTTATGAAGTTTTGAAGCTGTGTAGAAAATTTGCCTAAGTACAGAAAGTTGCACGACCTGGGGACACAGCCGTATCCCAGGCTATGTCTGGTAATGAAAAAAAAATCTTTGAAATACACATATAAAAGGATATCTTAGGGTTTCAAAAGAGAGGAGAGACATTACAGAAACGAAAAGACACAAGATACAAGAAGAGACTTAAGGAGAACATCAATCAAGAAAGAGGCGAGAACAACATCGATTTCAAGATTAGAGAGATTGTTCATCAAATCAAGAGGGGTTTTCCATGCTTTATTTTATATTATTGATGAAACTCATTCTTAGATTCATTATGATAGCTTAGAATTTGAGTATTTAGGATTATGGAACTTAGGGTTTAATGTGATTCTTGGATTGATTTAGAAATTTCAATAAAGTTTCTATCTTTACTTGATTCAATTATGTCATAATTATTGTTTGATATTTCTAGAATATCAATAGATGATATTATGAATGTTGATTGAGAAATTGTATGTGTAATTAGATCTTTACATAATTGAAGAGAATTACATGTATACTTAGAGATAAATACATGTTTCTTCTGGAAAGTTAATTAATTGTATGGGAATTCATTATACATTAATGCAATTCTAAATTATATTACTAAGTGAAGAGATTCCGATAAATAATTTAGGATTAAGGTTAATATGCTTGAGAAAGGTATTAACTTTAATTGTGAATCCCTCCGGTCAAGAATAATAGAAACCGAATTGAATATATTTTAAGCGATCACATGATTAAATCTAGGGGAAATAATTCTTAAATACGTTATTACTTTCTTGAAGTCGTTCTTGATTTTATCGCTTTTTCAATTGCTTAATTAAGTCTTTTAATTAAAGTAGTTTGTTAATTTTAGTATTTTTTTAATTAATTCAAACTTTCATAATTTTCCGGTTAAATAATAAAGCTAAGGTTGATATTAGTACTCGAAGTCTTTGAGGGATCGACTTGGACTCACATCCACTATATTAAAACTGATGGGTGCACTTGCCTCATATCAGTATGGTAACTGAGATGCCAGGGCATCGCTTAAGCTAAAGGCATGGTAGTTAAGACGTTAAGGGCATAGCTTAGGCATAAGGCATGGTGATGCTAAGGTGTTACTTGAGTTTTAGAATTCTTTCATATTAGTCAAGGACATATTTCCCATTACTTGACAACTTAGTATGACTTTTGAAACTAACCCAGGATCGAAGCACCAAGGCAATAATACTATGGTGACGTCTATGCTTAAAGCGTAAAAGCTAAACTACTAAGGCATTGCCTTGTCTTAAAAGTGTTGAAGCTAACATGTCAAGGCATTACCTAGGCTTAAAAGCATAATTGCTAAAATGCTAAGGCATTGCTTAGGCTTAAAAGCATAAAAGTTAGGATTCTAAGGAATTTCTTAGGTTCAAAGGAAACAAACACAAATAATGAACATAACATGAAAGTTTCATTAATAAATAGCAAAAATTGCTTTTCTTTATAGAAGAAATGATAAGGGATTCCCTTATCTCACAAATTTAAGGAGTTACTAATCATTATCATAAGACTCGTATGTTAGTATCTAAGCATCATGAGATGGGAGTAGATTGCTTCGGACATCTTTGTCTTCAAAATGAGCTCTCTCTTTTGGATCCAATATGGAATATTCACTTTAAACTTCAGTAATCCTTAGTGGGGTAGTCTATTGTTTTGTGATATCGACAATATTTAGGGTTTCTTCTATCATTTGTTGTAGGTTAATGTTCAACCCTTGGTAATTTGACAGCTTAATTTTACAACCAATGGTTGGAAATGGCATGTACCTTACTCATTAGGCATGGGAAGGAAGGAACTCCTATTGAACTTCTTTATGTATCACTCTTAGGCCTTTTACTACTTCATGAGTTTTCACCTCGAGCTAAGGAGACGGACGTTGTTCATTTGTTAAGCTTACCTAATTCTCCCTATTGCTTAGCTAGGGAGTTATTAATCCTTTGCATATTCTCCATAAGCACAACTAAAGAACATAGAGAGAAATTATCCAAGCATATTTTGTACTCAAGGAACATTCCTTGGATGCAAATCTTCACTAACTCTTTTTCATCACATTCATCTTGAATATATAAGGAACATTCTCTAAGGCACTTAATGTACTCTATTAGGTCTTCCTTGGGTTTCTATTGCATCCTTCTCATATTGATGAGAGTGACTCTTTCTTTAGTGTAGAAAAATTTCTCTAAGAATATCTTACACATGTTTCCCCATCAATCTATAGATCTAGAAGGGAGGTTAATGCATCATGTATAGGCTTTCTTTGTGAGTGACTTTAAAAATTCCTTTAACTTTAAATTGTCATCTAACTTATAGATAATTAAAGTCTCCATAAACTTCATCAAGTGCTCCTTAGCATTTCCTTTCTTACAAATGAATACTGAAAACTTATGACTCACATAGTCCTTGGGATATGGTTTAACAGTAATATGCTTGTCGTATGGGAGTTTGAGATCAAATACTCCTACAATTGACATTGTCTATGTCTCCTTCATAAACATATCTAAGTCTTTTTTGGTCGTAAATGAACCTCTTAGAGTAGATGTAGTAGCTTCAAGTTGTGCAATAGGGGTAAGATTAAGACAACTAGCAGACCTACCCCGTATAATATATGGGATAGCTCATGAAGATGAAGAGCCTCTAGGTTGGACCCCCATATCTCTGACCTCAAGTGTTAGGTTTTGTACAAGTGTAGGGTCTAGTATAAGGGTTTGCTCATCACTTCCATAAGTGGCATCCTTAATAACAGTAAGAGGATTGGATGGCTACACTACTTATGTAGCATGTTGCTATGCAACATTAGCAAGTTTGGGAGAACCATACCGTGTTACACTATAGCTATAGTAGTCTAGCATAGTACGCATTGAGTAAACATTATCATGAATTAATTTAACGCTCAAGTGGCCTCTTGAAGCTCGAGCATCATTTGAGCATTGTTAGATGCATCTTCTTATGTGTTGTTACCTTGATTCGTTTCTTCTGGTGGTGACATGGTTCACTCTAGAACTTCACGATTCTCTTGTTGTACTTAAGTAATGCTATCGGTAGGGTTAACTAATCCTCTTCCTACTTGGTGTCATTGTTAAGTTGTCAATGTCCTCTATCCCCAATGGAGTCATCACAATCTAGATAAAGAGATTTGGTTGCAATAGTCATGTGCGTACAACGTACTTCTCATGCTATACTGGCTTTAAAGGAGTGACTTAGAAGGATACATGAAGGATGACTTGGAGAAGAAGAGGTAGGAAAGAAGAGCAAGCAATTTTAGGGAACTTTAAATGCACGCATGATGAGTGGAGGAGCTATAAAGCATCAACTCTACCATTTTAAATGAGAGGCAATATGTTTTCACTTTGAGCTTTATTTGATCTTCTACAATAACAGTGTAATAGCACAACACCATTTTTCTTAAATAGTTGAATTGTCCCAAATGAAGATGAGCTTTAGGGTATTTATAGAGTTAGGCCATTGACGACATCTATAATATCATAATGACAATCAACAGCCAAAATGAGTCCGTTTGTTGATGGATTCTTCAGTGGGCTCTTATTGAGTCCAAGCAAATAAAAGCCTCTCTATATGTGTGAGCTTCCTTAAGAAAAGTTAAGAATGAATAAGACAGCCTAATAGTCCCTATTCCAAACCTACCATGCCACATCTCCCTATGTCATCCCAAGTTCATAGAATTGACTTTCTAAGCCTTGTTACTTTAGCCTAAAAAGTCAAATCCAAGATATTAATGGGCTTGTAGCCTAATAAGCCATTTTAGACGTTTATAGGATGTATATCTTGCATATGGATTTCCTCTTTATGTACTATAAACTTAGTAAAGGGAAGCCTACTCGCTCTTTGGAAGCTCTAATCTTGGATAAGTAAGTAAGATATTAGGGCATGGTAGCCAAAATACTTATAGGTTTGTAACTTGTTTAAGATTTTATAACACAGGAAGTGAAATTCCCTAAAGGTGAATGATATATAATTTTATATTATAGGATAAGTACTTAAGTTGCACCTTTTGAATAGTATAAAGGTGTTCACCTTATGAATATATGGTATTATAAGTTAAAGAAAGCAAGTACAAGTTAAAAATTTTAGCTTAGCCTGATCCTTAATTTGAGGATAGCATAAAGACTTGCGTTTTAGGTACTATGTTTAAGGACTACAACTTATTGAATAGCTAAAGTAGACACCTAGAAGGTAGAATGTTATGAGATAGTATCAAAGCATGGTTGGTGACATGATGGTTTAGAAAGTTTTGAGCAAAAGATTAGTAAATGACTATGGAGTAAGGGATCATAGTATATGATAGGAAGTAGGCAACGATGATCCCTAAGCTGAGGCCAGCATGTCGGGATCCAAGGTCGAAGCTAAGGCCAACTAGCTCTTACCAAGGCCCAACTAATAGCAGAAGGTTGAGAGGTGAAGTTACAACTCAATAATAAGCCTATTGTTTGCAGAAAAGCTAAGAGAGTAAACAGTCAAGAACTCAAGGCCTAAGAACTACTCAGCATGGCACGAGAAGACTAGTATTGACCAATTCTAGAACTTGGCAACTGTAAGCCAACCTTTATGTAACTCGGCCGAGCACTGTAACACTTTAGGGATTCCTACCCGAACCTGGACATCTAACTACTTTCCTCGCCTAATTTGAATCTTGCTCCTTTCAAGACAATTTGAATGACTGCATGCCAAGTCTTTCCATTAAACATATTATTTTGTATACTTGTAAATATTTTCTTTAATTTGATTCATGGGCCTACTTTAGGGTTTAAGGCCTTGTATTCTATTTACACTTTTCCTACTAAGGTTTTAGGATATACTATAAATAGTCACTTTTGTAAGTAGCAGCGAAGGAAGAGATAGTGGAATCACATCTGAACATTTCCTTTTAACTAAGGATATTCTTAAGCTCTTCGAGCCTACTCTTTCCGGATTATTAAGTGCTGTTTTTACTCTTTAATCTTCCTTACGTTCTTATCAATCTTAACCTTGAGATTGTGGTAAAGCCTCATTTAAGTGAGTTACTGAGTTGAATCTAACCCTTTCATTTGAAACCCCGAATGACATTTAGTGTTAGTAAGTTATATTAAACCTTATTTTGAGTTTAACCACTAATTGTGTTTGTCTCTTAATGCATGATATCCATCCGCATTCACATTCAAAACCTCCATTTCACTTCATATTCTTCATTTTCATTGAACTACTAATACCTATTTCTAGTCTAAGCCGCTGCGTACACTCATGAGTTGTATCATCTTTGTATCAGAGCTTTGGAGAGACACTCATATTAGTGTTCTTCAAAGTTTAATTCATGGTTTCAACATTTTTGTTACATCATCATTCTATAGCGTAATGTATTGTCATGCTCTTAGTAGTTGTAGTATTATTCTACCTATACTAGGTTATAGAGTCAAGTAACAGTAATTTGAATAGTTGATTCTAGTCGTAGAAGTGTTTATTAATCGTAGGTAGCTGCAAAAATCGAGTAGTAGTAATTTATGGGTTACTGTTAGTTGTATTTTGTTAGCAATAGTGTTTTGGGAATTGTTTTAGTAGTGGTTCCAAGTTGAGTGTATTATGTGTTTGTTGAATTTCTCTGTGGAATTTATTGTATGAACAAGAATGTTTGAAAATAGTGTCAATAACAATGGAGATAGTCATCGTAGAAGCTTAAGAAGATGTATTGATAATCTGGAATATAAGATTCAAAATCTCACCGGTTCTATCCAAGAATTTACTAGCTTAGTTAGAGGTCGTAGATGTGTTGGCCAAGGTGATAGAAGAGACCGAGTGCCAACTAATGGAAGTGACTCTAATGAACCTATTAACAATGAACGACAGCCAAGATAAGCTACCGAGGCGAGAAGAAGCAACGATAAAAGTATCGACATTGAGAACCCAAGAGGTCGAAGAAGAGAGCCGAAGCCAAGAAGAGATTTGGTCAAGCCAAGAAGAGATTTGGTCAAGCAAAGCTCCATTAGGAGTGATTGATCTAAGGTGAACCAACCTATTCGAAATGTAAGGAATGAACCCTAAGCACATAGCCGAGGACTTGACAACATCAAGCTTAACCTGTTGACCGAAAGAGTTCCTTTACTAGGTTCCCTAAGTAGAGAAGTTGTTCGAGTGTTATGAGTGTGATGATAGAACTAAGGTTAAGCTAGCCTTGTTATCCCTTGTTGAATATGCAAGTCTTTGGTAGGATAAATTGGTTGCTAAGCAAGATGCCGAAGGAGAAGGGCCAATTAGAACTTGGAGACTTATGAAAAGATTGATGAACCAATGCTTTGTGTCGACATACTTCAAGTAGGAGATGCTCTATGCTTTCCAACACCTGAGTTAAGGCCGAAACATTGTCGAAGAGTACCTACAAGAGTTTGAGACCTTGATGACGAAATGTGAGATTATCGAGCCAAAGGACCACACTATTGCTAGATTCCTAAGTAAACTCTAAGATGACATTACCGACATAGTTAGACTACACCCATTCAACTTATTAGATAAGTTTATCAATCTGGCCTTAAGGGTAGAGAGATAGAGGAGAAGGAGGCACCAAAGGCCAACTAACCGACCTCAATAGAGTAGCCTTAAGCCTGAAAAGTATGCCAAGAGAAAAAGGTTAGAGAGGAAGTAGGAGAAAGGAGTGCCTAGCCAACTTGACCATGCCGAGACAAAGAAGGTAGAGAAAGAGAAAGTACTCAACACCAAGGCTCGAGAAGTTAAGTGCTTCTAATGTTTAGGTTATGGACATATTGCCTCTTAATGTCTGAATAAGAGGGTAATTGATAGGAATCAAGCGACTAAGCTTTTGACCCGTAGCCAAGCTCAAGGATTGGAAGGCCTGACAAGGCGAATTCTTCTACTCCAATAAACTCTCACCAAAGCTGAGTATTTCTTTACTGAGTCACTCTGTATGCCAAGTTGAATGACTACCCATCTCTTTGAAGTGTGTTGAGTTGTAGATTACCAAGAGGATAGCCAAACCTTTCACGATTACTTACTTACACCTGAGCCGACCAATAACTTGGCATCTCCCTTACCATGAAGTTGAAAGAGAAAGAGACCGAACTGATCACTAGCCACCCCTGCTCAAACAAGCAACCTGACTGTGCACTTTTGTTTTCATCCTCCAACAGCCTCGCCCATGTATTGCTACCATGTGTATAGGACCATGTGTAGAATCTGCCACACTAATCATTGCTTTTCTTGAATATTTATTTTTACCTTTTTGTATTCTCGTACATTACTTCTTTAGGGTAATACCTTTTTTGTCTCTTCCTTTTTAAGCATATTGCCTTAAATTCTCAGGTATAAATACCTCTTATACTTGTAGCTGTAAATCAGATTGAACATTAATACATTAGACATTTCCCTTTCTTAAACACTACTTTATTTACATTCATCTCACTCTTATCCTAACCCTTAAGTAAGGCTAGGTGGCAAGTAACCTCACTGGACCATCCCGTACATCATATTGATCGAAGCTATTCGTAGGTTTTTGCTTACTTTTCATTTTCATTTACATTGTTCTTTCACACAATCCCCATCACTTCCTCTTCAAGCTTTCGATAAGCTTAGACCTATATAGCAACCGACCTTGTTTATTCTTGGTAACGGTTTGCATTATCTTGGTATCAGAGTGGAGGTTTTGTTTGAGTTATGGTTTGTGTTTAAAGTTATGTTTATACTCTATTTTATGTATATGAAATAGCGTAAGTTACTTTGTTTGTTTGATTGTTGTGCCTGTTAGCTGTTACTTTTTCTAGTTTGTTGAAGTATCTACTATATTACCTACTTGAAGAGTTTGAGTTTTAAATTTGTAAAGAAAATGACTGGCCCAAGTGTAAATATTAGTGTTGGAGATAACAATAATGGAGTTGTCTCCTATGGACGATAGCCTTAGGAAACCCCTAGGAGCACTAACAAGAGACTTGATAAGGTGGTTAATCTCTTAGTAAATTTGACTCAAGTTGTTCATGCATTGGCTTGTTGACCGATTGAGGTTGCACAAATTACCTTATAAGCTAGTTGACCCGGTAAAGGTCAGAACCCAACTCGATTAGTTTGAGGTAGAAGAGTAAGCGAATGAGTAAGACGAAGGATAGACTTGAGAGAACTGGATAAAGAGGATAAGAAAGAGTACTTCAAAGAAGAGCGAGCTCGAGCTTGAGCTCTTAAAGCATCTGACCATGTGAAACTTCGGATTCCGAGTTTCAATGGGTTTGGGAGTGTTAATGAATAATTAGGATGGGAAGAGAAAGTAGAGAGTGTTTTTTATTATTATCAGTACGAAGATTACGAGAAAGCGAGAACCACTGCTGTTAAGTGTAAGCTCCAAAGTTGAGCTAAGTAACCGTAAGATTGAACTTAGAACCCAAGGTTTAGGGCGATCGGCTAAAGGATCCAATCATACCCAAATTATAAACTATTGAGAGAAATATTAGTAAAAATGACCTCGTAAACTTAAATTTAAGAAAATAAATAGTAAAATAGGAGACTATAAAATTTTCAAATTTTAAGCATAATAGGTATTAACCATCGAAAATGCGAAAAGTGTAATGAAATAACTAATAAATTACTAGAGATAGATTATATGTATACTAAAAATTTTAGAATGACCAAAATAATATTTAGGAATGTTCACGTGTACCCCACATGTATTTACGTGTAGATAAAAATACGCGTAATTACCTAAATTAGCCTAAAACTAAGCAAATAATTAAAGAAAAATACAAAATAATTATAGAAAAAATCAAAAAAATTAGAAGACGATAAGCTGCAATAAGATAAGGTCGTGGTCAGCAAGAAAAGAAATAACTAATAAGAATGTGACAAACAAAAGCCAAAAATCATGGAATTGGTGCAAAATCCTATCAAATTAATGCACATTAATTTCTAAAATTGTCTATAAATAGGGGGAAAAAATTTCAGAAGTCCTTTGGTCAGTTTATGATTTGAGAAAAATCAAAACACCGAAAAAATCGAGAGAAAATTCAGAAAAATAAAAAAAAAAAGAAAACTATGCAGTTAGGGATTTTAAAGGGAACCCACACAAGACGAGGAGCTGGGAGTGGACGGACACCACCACCACACGGTGGTGGCAGCGCCCAGGCCGGCCGACAAGGCCACGACAACCCGCGGTGGCCAGAGCCACCCAAACCGGTGAATCCAAATTCCAGCCCGATTTTTGTGAAATTTTGTAAAAATAGTAAATATAATTAGAAAATTATGAATTTTGTTATTCTGGGATATTTTTGTATTTATTTTGTAGGAAAAATATTATTTAGATGAAAACATATCCCGTAATATAGGGTTCTTAAGAAATCATGCAAAACCGAGCACATTTCGGTTTAGAAATAAATGACCTTAGGAGTATAGTTTGGAGCTCAATTTTTTCTGTAGGATGCTCATGTGATATAGAACAGTGCTATGAAGCCATTTTTTTAAAATTAATTTTTGAAATTTTTAAGTTAATTTTTAGCCCTAAAATGATGATAAAATTGGGTGATTTAGGGTTAATTAGGTAATTAGGATGTTAATTACTAATTGAGATAGTAATTAGATGTTTAGGGATGTTAGTCTATGGAGTGTTAAGTGTAATTAATGAAGGTGTTATGTGGTAAATGTAGAAAATTAGGAATATGTAGAATTAAAAATTAATAAATATGGAAAAATTAGGTTTAATTAGATAATAAAATAATGAAAATCAAAACATAACAAATCTGAAACAAAATTTAATTTTAGGTAATTATATGAAAAATGTAAAAATTTCTCACAACATGAGTAAATTCGGTACACTAATATGGATTTAAGTGTACCGGATGGAATAAAAGCTGACTAGGGGTAGTGATCGTATTTAGGGTATCTGGAAATAATGTGGTTAGTTTCACATTATGAGTTAAAAAAAATTTCTAGGGTCTGGGTACAAAACAATACCTAAAAATCGAACTAGAATCTAATTTAGAAATCGATGCGGAACCCGAACCTAAAATAATTATAAAAGACTTAATACCTAGATAATTAGGCATATTAAACCTTAAACAAAACCTAACAATAAGCGTTATAGGATAAAATGAACTTATAATATTATATGAAATACTGAAACCACGTTCGTGTTATAGGGATGATCGGCGATGGTCTGAGCAAATCGGACCTCGAGTAAGTGAGCGAGGAGTCGAGGTAAGTTGGGATTAATACGATGCTGTATTTTGGAGGCTTAAGATTATGCTTGGTTGTGCTTGTTAGATAGAGAATGTGTGCATGTGCTTGATTATAGGTGATGTTATGATTCTGTTTGTTGCTCTGGCACATATTGTATGACTTGTATGAAAGGAATGATCACCCTAAACTGGACTTAATTAAATATCCGACCAGTAATCATAATCGGACATGCATGGCAACCCGTTAGGGGAACTTAGGACTCTCCGGCCAAATACCGACCCCTTCGGAAGGGATAGCGCAGGATTGAAAAATGGTCCCTTCTTCATCCTCAGTCGAACTAAGTGACAGGAGAGGAGGTCGCGGCGAGGGTGAAGACAGTGGTTCGAAGGTAGTCACGGTAGGAGCAAGGTCTCCATTACACAAGCCTAGGTTTGGTCGTGAGCTGCTGCATTAACGGCAACTCCTCAACCCGGATTAGAGCGGGCGTAATTTCTCTAATTTCACGACGGGCCGGACAACGTCGTGCGATGGCATTTGCTTGCACATGCATTGCACTTAATAAGTGATTGAAAACCTTGTTGTGTGTATGGTATAGTTTTAAGTCCTCCGTCCTAACTTACTGAGCTGTAGTCGCTCACATCCTTATAGACGCCGTGCAGGTACTGGCTAAGAAGAGGCAACAACTACTCTGAAGCTAGCAACTGCTGGATCCTAGGGAGTGGGGAAAAATATTGAAGAATAAACACATATTTTTAAGGTCTAAGTTTTTATTATTTTTCATTTCCGAATGATGTAATGATATAGAAAAGTACTATAGAAAAATATTGTAAACTTTAACTGCAATAACTGAATTATAACATATATATAATTCCTCACTTGTATAAGTAAATGATTTATTTAAATTACAAACTGTCTACTTCAAAGCGGGTTAGTTGTGGACGCCTTGTGTAGATCAGGTCTAAGATAGCGGTTGTAAGGCCAACTTCTATCTAAGGATGGTTTACACGGTGGGGCTATTACAACTCTGCCGCTTCGGGGCGTGACATTAAGTTCTCTGGATATGCCGCCATGTGGTGGAAGAATTTCCAAGCCATGAAGAGACGAGAAGGTAGCTGAGATTTTAACACTTAGCTAGAAATGAAAAGAATACTCAAAAACAAGTTCATGCCGGATACTTATCTGCAAGATACCTTTACTCAGCTTCAGGAGCTGAGACAAGAAGGTTAAATAGTTAATGAATATGTTCAAGAATTCCAAATGCTCATGATCCGGTGTAAAGTGGAGGAACCACTATTACGAACAATCTCTAGGTTCCTTACCGGGTTGTGGGGTGATATTCAAGACATTATGGAACTCCAATGGTTTACTACAATGGATAAAGCCATCAAAATACCTCAACGACTAAAGAGGTAGAGAAAAAGTCGAATACCGACCAAAATGCCAACTAGCTGACCCAGACAGGGAAGTTACCGAGCTTAGTTAAGTATTAAGCCGAGCCAAAAGGTACACGTCCGAGCCCAGCTGAAAGGCTGACCTAATGGTGAAATGTAGACCTGAACTTATGAGAAGGGGCAAGGATCTAGTAGGAAAACAAACTAGATCAAGTGCTTCAAGTACTAAGGGTTCAAACATATGACTACTCAGTACTTGAACCAAAGGGCAATGGTCATCAAGGGAGATATCCTAAAGGTAAAAAGTATTGATGAGGAACCTGAGGAGGAGGAAAACATAGTCGAGAAAGAAGCTACTAAGAAAGAACTAATTGAAGAGGATATATTTGTCGAAGACTTGGATCAGTTGGTCCTGGTTGTCCGATACACTATGAACTTAGAACCCTTATGAGAGGAAGAGTAAAGGGAGAATTTGTTTCATACTACCTATAAGGTGAGTGACCAGATGTGAGCATTAATTGTGGATAGTGGAAGTTGCACCAATGTGGTATTAGCCAAAATGGTCACAAGGTTGAAGTTGCCCATCATTGCACACCCAAAGCCATACAAGTTGCATTGGCTCAGTGATAAGGGAGCACTATATGTCACCAACAAGTATTACTGCCGTTCACAATTAGAAACTACTCCAATGAGGTTCTCTATAATGTGCTACTTATGTATACATTGCACTTATTGCTTAGTCGACCATGGCTGTTTGATAAAAGAGTTATCCATAATGGATACAGGAACACGTATGTGTTCAAAAAGAATGGTTAGAATATTACACTAAACTCGATACTGCTAAGAGAAGTTAATAAATTGCAAACAAAACTTGCTTGTGGATCAAAGAAGACTTTGATGATGAGTAGAGCTAAGCTCTGAAAGGCTATCAATGGTTACAAGCCGACCTTCATGTTGGTTAGGCACCTATTAAAGATGAAGGAGCAAGGTAAACTACCTTAGAAAATAAAAGAGTTCCTAGACAAATATGCCGACTTGTTCCCAAAACAGTTACTCAAGGGGTTATCCCCAACTCAAGGCATAGAACTCTGCATTGACTTAAAGTTCAACGCCATACTGCTGAATAAGCCAACCTATCGAATGAGTCCTAAACAGGCTTATGAACTCCAGTGACAAGTTAATGAGTTACTGCAAAGAGGTTTTATTAGGGAGAGTATCAGTCTTTGTGAAGTTCCAACGCTTCTAGTGCCGAAAAAGAATGGAACTTAGCGAATATGTATAGACAGCCGAACTATGAACAAGATTACGATCAAATATAGGTATCCTATTCCGTGACTGGAAGACATGCTAGATGAATTGAGTAGAGCCAAGGTCTTTAGTAAGATCGATCTCAAGTCTAGCTACCATTAGATCTACACAAGGCCAGGAGATGAGTGGAAAACTACATTCAAGACTCAACATAGACGTTATGAATAGGTAGTCATGTTATTGGGCTTGTCGAATGCCCTAAGCACTTTCATGAGATTGATGAACCATGTGCTGAGACATTTGATGGGAAAGTGTGTCGTACTGTACTTTAACGACATCCTGACCTATAGTGCCAACATGCCGAATCATTGTAAACATCTTCATGATGTATTGAACATCCTTCATGCCGAGAGATTATTTGGCAATCTTAAGAAATGTTGCTTTTGGTAAGAAGAAGTGGTATTCTTAGGCTACGTAGTAAGTAGAGGAGGCTTACGAGTAGATAACGAGAAGATTCGAGTAATCGTCGAGTAGCCGAGTCCCACTACTTATGCCGATGTGAAAAATTTCCATAGATTGGCTTTATTTTATAAAAGATTCATCAGGAATTTAAATACCTTTGTCATACCACTTACTAAGCTAATAATGAAGAACACCGAGTTTCGATAGGGAGAAAAGGAAGAGATGAGTTTTGCTAAGATAAAGGAAAGGTTGACCTCTGCCCCTATACTTGTTCTGCCTAACTTCGAGAAAATATTTGAGCTAAAATGTGATGCGTCAGGACATTTGAATAAGCATTGTCCTAATGTAGAAAGGTTGAACAATTGCCTATCATAGTGAGAAGCTCAGAGGACCTCAACTAAATTACTTTATGTATGACAAAAAGCTCTTGGCACTAATCCGAGCACTACAAGCATGATAGCATTACCTACTGCCTAGAAAATTTGTCATTTATACTGACCATAAGTCCCTAAGGTACCTTCGAAGTCAAACTAAGTTATCGAAGTAGCAGGTGAAATGGGTTAAGTTCCTTGAGGGATTCAACTTTGTAATAAAATATAAACAAGAAAAGAGCAATGTAGTTGCAGATACTTTTTTGAGAGGACATGAACTCTTGAGTGAATTATAGACCAAATTATTTAGGTTTGCAAGTATCAAAGAGCAGTACTCTAGGGATTCATACTTTGGCCCCGTATTTGCATAATGTGTTGATGGAAGAACAGTGGATGAATACCATATGGAAGATGGCTACTTGTTTTGGAGGGAAAATTATCCATGCCAACTTGTTCATTACAAGATCTATTGATCAGGGAAGCTTACAGTGGAGGACTATATGGACATTTTAGGGAGAAAAGGACATATGAATTGCTGAGTGGTCGATTCTTTTGGCCGAGAGTGAGGCGAGATGTGCATTGAGTTGTTGAAAGTTATAACATGTGCAAAAGGGCTAAGTGCTAAGCTAAGTAAGGGAAAGCAATGCCTTAGCCTATTCTACTGAAACCATAGGCTAACTTGAGCATGAACTTTATTCTCGGAGTACCACAAACTGCCTGAGGCAATTCTATAATGGTCATTGTAAATAGGTTTAGTAAGATGGCATACTTTATGCTTTACTCCAAAACTAACAATGTTTCGGCTATTGCTTCTCTTTTCTTATAGGAGATTGTATGATTACACAATGTGTTGAGAAGTGTAGTCTCCAATAGAGACCTGAAGTTCTTAAGCCATTTCTAGAGGACCTTATGGTATCAGATGAGGACCAAACTACTATTCAATACTTTATGTTACCCCTAAACTGATGTCCAAACAAAGATGGTTAATTGCACTTTAAGATCACTACTTTAAGTTGCAATGGGCAAGAACTTGGTCGATTAGGATGTCTGCTTGCTAGAGGTCAAGTTCGCTTATAACTAGACAATGCATAACACTACTAAGCAGAACCCCTTCTAAGAGGTCTATGGTTTTAATCCTAAGTTGCCATTCGATCACACCCTCATACCTGTTCCTATGCAAATGGACCTTGATGTAAGAGCTAAAGCATAATCCGTTTAGCACATCTATGATAAAGTCACTCGGCATATCAACTAAGCCATCAAATGTATGCAAGAGAAGGCTAAGGGTAAGACTGTAAAACATTTTTAACTAAGAGACTTGGTGTGGCTACACTTAAGCAAACAGAAGTTTCTGAGCAAGAGGAGGAATAAACTATCCCCAAAGGTTAAAAGACCTTTCAAAACATTGCTAATCTCAGTCCATATCACCCTAATGGAGAGCTGATCAAAGACCATTTGAATTTGATCCTAAATCCAAATCAACCCAAAAGGGATGATAGGAATAAGGCTATTGGGTCTTTGACTCGTAATTGAGCCTAAGGACTAACAGGTTTGGCAAGGTACATTCTTATGCCCCAATTGACTCCTACCGAAGCTGAGTATTTCTTTGTCGAGTCACTCTATATGTCAAGTTGAATGACTACCCATCTCTTTGAAGTGTACCGAGTTGTAGATTACCAAGAAAACAACCAAACCTTTTACGATTATTCACTCGCGCTTGAGCCGACCAATAACTTGGCATCTCTCTTGCCGTAAAGTTGAAAGAGAGAGGAAACCAGATTGATCCTTAGCTACCCCTACTTGGACAAGCAACTTGACCATACACTTTTGTCTGCATCCTTCAACGGCCTTACTAATGTATCATCACTAAGTGTATAGGACTACATATATAATTTGCTACACTAATCATTACTTTTCTTAAATATTCATTTTTACCCTTTGGTATTCTTATGCATTACTTTTTTCAGGTAATACCCTTTTTGTCTTTTCCTTTTTAGGCATGTTACCCTGAATTCTTCAGTATAAATACCTCTTGTACTTGTAATTGTAAATTAGATTGAACATTAATACAGTAGATATTTTCCTCTAGTAAACACTGCTTTGTTTACATTCATCTCACTCTTATCTTAACCCTTAAGCAAGGCTAGGTGGCGAGTAACCTTATCAGACCATCTTGTACATCATATCAAGTTGTACCGTGAGTCCCCAAAAGTTCTATTAGTACATCACATCCATCGAAGCTATTCGTGAGTTTTTGCTTACTTTTCATTTGTATTTGTTCTTTCGTAAATTCCCCATAATTTCCTCTTCAAGCTTTTGACAAGCTTGGACCCATCTAATGACCAACCTTGTTTGTTCTTGATTACGGTTCACACCAGTAATAATCTTG
Source organism: Lumnitzera racemosa (assembly GCA_024138005.1). Lineage (NCBI taxonomy): Eukaryota > Viridiplantae > Streptophyta > Magnoliopsida > Myrtales > Combretaceae > Lumnitzera > Lumnitzera racemosa. The sequence goes on from JAMXBC010000006.1 coordinate 82,206,695, forward strand.
AAAGGTAAAGGACCCAATGCTCAAGTAGAGAGTCAGAGTAACAAGAGCTTGAAAGGTGAGTTAATAGCAAAGAATATCTGTACTGATTTAGACAGACTCTTATCCATGATGAGTCGACAAGTCGAATTGAAAGTAGACCTAAGTCAAGGGAAAACTTATTTCATATTTGATGTTTAGTGAATGGAAAGACCTATTCCCTAGTTATTGATGGAGAAAGCTATAATAACATCACTTTTACCGAGCTAGTAGAGAAGATGAGACTGTTGACCTATCCATATCCTTGATCTTATGGACTGAAGTGGTTTAATGACAAGAGTATGGTCCATGAACATAGGAAAGCTCGGATAGCATTTAAGGTAAGGCAATATAAGGATGAGATTGACTTTGACGTGGTGCCTATGAATGCTGCAAACCTACTTCTTAGCTGCTTTTGGGAGTATGATCGAAAAGTGATCTATGATGGTTTCTTCAACAATTACATGGTTCAGAAGGATGGGAAGAATTGTTGTTTGATCCCTATGACTGTTGAGGAGATACAGAGCAACCTAACGCCCATGGTGAAAAGAAAAGGTAAAAGAAGTTTATTTGGCACCAAAGCTTATGTCTAGTGTCTAAAGTTGAGGATGACTTTCTTTCAACCCTACGGTAGTAATAGGAAGCAGCCAATGATGATCCCTAGGCTAAGGCTAACATGTTGGGATCCAGGGCCAACTAATATAAAGCTGAGGTCGACCGGCTCTTGTTAAGGCCCAATTAATAGCACAAGGTCGAGAGGTGAAGTTACAACTCAGTAATAGGCCTGTCGTCTACTGAGAAGCTGATAGAGCAAATAATCGAGAACTTAAGGCCCAAGAACTACTCAGCATGGTATGGGAACACTAGTATCGACCAATTCTAGAACTTAGCAACTATAGACTAACCTTTTAGGCAACTTGGTTAAGCATTGTAAGACTTCGAAGATTCTTACCCGAACTCGAACATCCAATTTCCATCCCCACTTAGTTCGGATCTTGCTCCTTCTAGGACAATTTGAACGACTGCATGCTAAGTCTTTCCATTAAACACACAATTTTGTATACTTGTAATATTTTCCTTAATTTGATTCATGAGCCTACTTTAGGATTTAAGGCCTTCTTTTTTACTTACACTTTTGCCACTAGGGTTTTACGATATACTATAAATAGTAACTTTTGTAAGTAGCAGCAAAGGAGGAGATAGTGGAATCATATTTGAACATTCCCTTTTGAGTAAGGATATTCTTGGGCTCTTTAAGCCTACTCTTTTCAAATTATCGAGTGCTATTTTTACTTTGTAATCTTCCTTGTGTTCTTATCAATCTTGACCTTGAGATTGTAGTGAACCCTCATTTAGGCGAGTTAGTGAGTTGAATCTAACCATTTCATTTGAAACCCCGAGTAACATTTAGTGTTCGTAAGTTATATTAAACCTTATTTCGAGTTCAATCATTGATTATGTTTGTGTCTTGGTGCGTGATATCCATCCATATTCACATTCAAAACCTCTATTTCACTTCCTATTCTTCATGTCCATTGAACTACTAACACCTATTTTTAGTCTAAGTCATTACGTACATTCGTGAATCATATCATCTTGATATCAGAGTTTTAAGGAGATATACGTATTAGTGTTCTTCAAAGTTTGATTTGTGGTTTGAATATTTTTGTTACTTTACCATTCTGTAGCGTAGTATGTTATCACGTTCTTAGTAGCTGTAGTATTATTCTACCTGTATTGGGTTGTAGAGTCAAGTAACAATAATTTCAGTGGTTAATTCTAGTTGTAGAAGTGTTTATCAATTTTGGATAGCTGTAGAAATCGAGTAGTAGTAATTTATGGGTTACTGTTAGTTGTATTTTGTTAGCAGTAGTGTTTTGGGAATTGTTTTAATGGTGGTTCTAACTTTAGTGTATTACATGTTTGTTGAATTCATAAGGTAAGGGACTTTAAGATTAGCAATCTTGACAATGAGAGATTGAAGCGGTCATATGTTGGAAGTTTAATAGGAACTATAAGGTTCATGAGGTAAGTTAGAATGTAAGTGCTATAAATGCGATGAGATGGGGTATTTGGCAAAACAATATCTATCCTTAAGAAGTGAAACGTTATCTTTATAGAGAATTTGGACATGTGCCTAATAATGCTTGCAATTAAGAGATCGAGGATAGCTATTTTTGTAGACAATTTGGCCCTAAAGTACATATGTACCTAGCTTTGGATGTACTAATCAATAGCCACTTCTAGAAATAGGTCATACTTCTACCAACAATAATGAGAATTATGGATGATGAGAATGAGGGCTATAAGCTAAGTTGATTTAACGTAGTCTTTATAAAAGGAAGCGTCAACTCATAAGGATGTAGATGCTAGTTAGTGAAGTAATTAGTTAGTAAATAGTTGTTATATTGGGTATGTATTTGCATTATGATGATCCGGTATTTCGAAAGAATGATTGTTCTTTATTTATGTTTGCACATGATGTGAAAAATGATATAGTTAAGGTGGTATGAGTAGATTTGATAATTGCTAAGGAAACATGTATGTTAAGGTAGTGGCAATTAAACAAAAGTTTTTTATATATGATGTGATTAAAGGTATGCAAATGAGTTTTAGTCAATGAGTTGACCAATTTAACCCTTTTTAAAAATGGGTTTAAGCTAAGATTTTTTCTTCCCATTTAAAAGTAGGCTAAATAAGCCTAACTCGTTTAACCCGTCGGCCAAAGTGGGTTGATTTGGGTCAGCCCATTTAACCCCTTTATGCTTTTGGCCTGTGAGCTAGTTTGTTTAATCTACTTTTTAAATGGATTTAGACCGAGATTTTTTGGCTGGTTTAAAAAGTGGGCCAAATGAGCCTGCTTGTTTAACTCATGAGCTAAAGTAGGCTAAGTTAGGTTAGCTCATTTAACCCACTTGTATACCTCTAGATGTAATATGTGGAATAAGACTTACACATTGAAAGCATAGTGGTTTCTTGGTTTATATGTTTAAGGGTATGCTTTTGTTGTATTCTTATGATACCTTAATATTATTACAGAATGGAATGTCCATCAATGCTTGAAGAAGAAATTATTATTTTTATCTTGTATAAGCCTATAGATGAAAAAAATTAAAATTAAATGCAAAATTATGTTCAAAGCTAATATACTTTATGGAAAGCTCAACAAGTTGAAATGAATACAAACTACATAAGTGCATTGTTCCAAAATTCATCAACAAGACTTCTTAAAGGTGGGATTATCCATTTGTATATGAAAAAAAAAAATTATTGTTCTTTTTCCTCATCCAATGACATATAAAGAATTATTTGACAATCTCAAAAAATATCAAGTTAACACCAAATACATGAATTAGTACCCTAAAGGCAACAAAGAGTACAAGAGAAGAGAAGCATATAGAGTCATGAATTTCATGCTAACGACTCATATTTAGAATATTTCTACTTTGACATATCAATCAATAAGAAGCATCAATTTTATTAATACTGCAAGTAGTAAAATAGCTAGTTATGATCAATTAAGCAACAAATTTTATAGAAGATTGAAGATATTAATTTAACGAAACCAAAGAAAGTTGGATTTCAACAATTTTGTTATCTAAACAAATTTTTAAGGAAAAAAAAAATTAAAGCATGGCAATTATATAAAATACTAGAGCAATCCTATCTATGTATGATGGCAGCAATTACTACGGAGATCTAAAATTATAGTTTTGATGCCATGAACATTCAATCAATGTGCATCAAGCAAAAATGTGACCATAAGAAGAAAATATTGTAGAACAATGATTCAAACTATGAATGTCAACTTATTCTACTACAATTTGTGCATCTATGGAAAGCAACAATTTCATTGACAAGTCAAGTGAAGAATTGATGACTCAACACCTCACACATGCTTTACAACAATTAGAAGCAGTTAACTTGATAAAATGTCCAAAACCTCCTAGACTTTGTCCAAAGAGTTTTTAGTCATTAGCCAAAGAGTAAATGGTCAATTTGATAAATGGGCTTTTAGTATAATTTAATATCATGGATCGATTTGATCCGGTAATTATAGAGCTTAGAAAATTAGGTCTAATTTGAGATGTTTTAAGAATATTCGATTTGGTAAACTTATTCTTAAAACAAAGAACGCTAAACCTTTTTCTCACTATTGAACTTATTCAGTTGTCTTGTATGTAAAAGAATAGATTTAGGAAATGTTTTTTGGTGCTTGTTTGGGCTTCGTTTAGGCTTTATAGGCCTTAAGATGGCTATAATACACCTTGTATGAAGAATAGGCCTTTTATAAGCCTTATGTGTTTATGCAAACCCATTTTTCAAGCTCATTTCCAAAGGTGAAGTCCATATATGAGAAGAGATAAATAGGAGTCATTGGGTCATCAGGGGCAATTCAACAACTATCAACAATAGTAAATCTTAGCCACCCCTTTGGGCTGATTTGATGATTAAGATTAGCCTCTAAAATTTATAAATAGGATGTCAATTTTCTAATTTCCAATGCATTCTACTTCCCAGTAAGATTTCAAACAAACCTGAAAACTTTGCTAAAATCTCTTCATAAAACACCAAATAACAAAATACTCAAGAACATATCAAGAAACTATTAAATCTACTCATTGCATTCTTCCATCATATGCATATTATGTGACATCAAGCTCACCCATTACTTCTTCAATATATCTCTCCATCACATCCATATAATTAATCATTGGATTAAGTATTTACAAGCATATCGCATGTGATCAATCATTAACACCAACTTCCTTTACAAAAATTTAAGTAAAATAATAATAATAAATAAAATCAATTGGAATTTATTAATATGCCAATAATTTTAGGGATTTAAGTGTACAATGAACAAAGTTAATAGGCTTATTTACGTTAGCAATCAAATAAACCGAATTTCATAATTTTAACATCAATTGATTCTTCTGAAAGATAAAGAAAAAAAAAAAAAAAAGAAATCTACCGACTCATTCATTTTGATTTGCTTTGGCACGGTTTTCAATTTTTTAGATTGATTTTTTTTTAGGAGATGGGCTGGGCCATTGCGATAAGGTTGACAAGTGTCAAATTTAAAATGCTTTCGTCCTGATCTTATGGGACTACGTGGCATGGCCATGACACCGGCAAAGACAAGCCAAACCGGGCTATTACAAGCAGACATTCCAGGTTGTGTGCTAATACTGAATTGTTTAAAGCCTAAAGCCAGAAAGGGCAATTCGCAATTGCTAGCTACTTGCTTTTATGATCTCTTTGTATGAATTCAGCGGTACGCTTCCTCTGGAAAAACAAAAAGAGGAAGAAAAAGGCAAAAACAAAATGATATTTATGTGGAATTTAGAATAATTAAAAGAAAGGAATAAAGAAAGGAAGAAAGATAGTGCAACAAATCCCACAACGCATTACAACATAACCCCACTATCACTATTATCCTCCCAAGTTGTTCCATTCGTTGATCTATTCCTTCTTTCTTGGTTTTTATCCTTCCCCTCCATTGGTTGTTCGTTCACGGTGATTCTCTGATTGATTGATTTCTCAAACAAGGCGAGATTTTTTTCTTATTTTTGTATACCCTTTTGAATTATTGTGCTTGGGTTGTTGCTGTTTTTTGGGATTATGATCTGTATGGTTATGTTGTAAGTTTTCCCTAGAAATGATTGTTTAATTTGCTTTTGTTATTAGGATTTTTTTTTTTTTGTCTTTTTTGTTTGTTTTGGAATCAGCCCAAGATTTTATTTTCCTTCTTAAATCAACAATCATGAAAAAAGATCATTTTTTTTTCCCTCTTGTTTCTGAATTACCAGCTTCTATGTATAGGAAAAAAGCACAGAACCTTTATTTTTCCTTTTGTCAATTGCCTCATTAATCAAGCAAAGGACCAAACTTTATTCTTTTTGCAGTGATTAGGAAAAAATGGGAAACAGGGGAAGCAGCAGCGGAGCCCGGAGACGGCGCCGAGAAGTGGCCCCGCCGTTGCCACCACCTCATCTTCCAACGCCTCCGCCGCCACCTGTTGCTGGCAACCAATATGTTTATGCAGCAGCTACCCCATACCCACCTCAATACCCAAATTCGAATGCCCCCGGGTACTATCAATACCAGGGGTACTACCCACCTCCGCCGGTGCCCAGTCCTGATGAACAGCCTTACGGGAATTGGGTTGGTGGACAGTACCCATATGGGGCAGTTCCTGCTCCAATCATCCCGTGTGTTGAGCACCAGAAGGCAGTGACCATTAGGAATGATGTGAATTTAAAGAAGGAGACTCTTAGGGTTGAACCTGATGAGGAGAATCCTGGGAAGTATCTTGTGGCTTTTACCTTTGATGCCACTGCACCTGGAAGGTAGACTTGGTTATTTTGTCTGTATTTGTTTCTTGTCTTGAGAAAACTGTCCTACTCTTGTGATCTAGTGATTTGTTCTTTGTGCTCTCTTATATGATGCAGGATGGTTTTGTTCGTTAAAGATTTTAGGAAGTTGTATAATATTCATTTATTCATTTTTTCTATTGGATTGTCTAGTATGTGCAGTTGAGACTTGAGAGTAAGATGAAACTTCTATTATATTGTTGGCCTTATCACATGGTGTTGATTAGTTGATTCTATTTTCTGGCAACTGTTGATTGTTTATTATAACTGAGAGACATGAAAAATTGTGATGGTGTGCTTACTTTGGGATACCTATGGTGGAAAAAAATATTCCATCCTGTCCTGGTGTGATGTTGAATCCCTATAGGCATTTACTTATGGATATTTCAATCAGTGTAACATACAGCTAGTCTGAAAATTAAGGTTTACTTCAGCTATGGAGTGAGATCTCTATGGTAAAGTATTGAATCTCATTGTTTCTTTCTGCAAGATGCCAAGTAAATAAGGGAAGTGTTAGCTTCAAAGTTTTTTTATTTATGAAAATTCTTAAACTTTTTAGGAACTCTTCATTATGTAATGTTTTGATATTGTTAAGGAATATTTTGAGAAATATTCACTATCAGGTTGTGACATTCTTCTGAAGTTGACAAACTGGTGGCACTGCAAACTTATGCTGAAATTTATGTTTGCAATAAACTAATTTCTTGAAGGCTGAGACTCAGTTAGAAAACTGTCTCTGGCCGTGCATGAATAACATTTTGGTGTTTTTGCTGTCTTCCCTAGATACATGCCTCGGTGTTGTGATACTTGCAAGGGATGTGACATCTTCTCTGTGATGTGTAGAAATTGAGCTGGACTTGGTGTTTTCATAAGTGCGACTTTTGTTTTTTTACTTCCTTTTTGTTTGCTGGTCCAACTCATAGTAGATGCTCGTTTCTGTAATATTTTGGGCATATGGCTGTGCCATAGTTCTGTGTTACAAATACATAATTGATGAAGACTTTTACATGGCTTGTTATCTTGTGTGACATATTTCTGATGATTTTTCTGATTCTTTTTTTTTTTTTTTTCCTTTTTACCCATGACAGCATCACGGTTATGTTCTTTGCTAAGGAAACAGAAGGCTGTAATCTAATAGCAACGAGGGAAAATGTGCTCACTCCTGTCACAGTGTCGTTTGATCAAGGTCTTGGCCAAAAGTTTAGGCAACCTTGTGGAACAGGAGTTGACTCCTTAATTTTTGAAGAGATGGATGCCGGACAAATAGAAATATACCCTCTAGTGGTTAAGGCTGAGGCATGCCCGATGAATTCTTCCGAACCTGATAAAAGCCCAGCTAAAAATTCTCAGATCACCTTAGCGCTGATTGAGAATGAGAAGGGTGAATATAGAGCACGGGTGTTGAAACAGATTCTTTGGGTGAATGATAGGAGGTATGAGCTGCAGGAGATTTATGGTATTGGAAACGCAGTTGATGGGGATTTTGATGGGAACGATTCTGGAAAAGAATGTGTCATCTGCTTGTTTGAGCCCAGGAATACAACAGTTCTTCCTTGTAGGCACATGGTATGTGGACTAGTTCTCTTTTCTCTGGCATCTTAATGATAGGCCTTAAATCTTTTCTCTCACTGATTTCTTCAAGATGTGAAGCAGGCATTAAGGTAAGCTATGGGTATAGGATTGCTCTATGCGGTAGTGACAATATAATATTATTTAAATAAATCAGCCTGACATAAGACCTCTCTGCTTTTTTCTGGAGAAAAGTAAATAATTAATAGGATTACTTTTATTCTCATACCAAAGTCACTCCATCAAATCTTTTGACGGATGGAAATATTCTGTCAGCAGTTGTTTGTAAAGATTGTTTCATTCAAGTCCATCCAATGATAGACACGGAGGGATGACTGGAGATAACTGTTGCTGTAACGAGATATGTGTCTAGCTAGCAAACTAAAAATGATAGGACTTCCGAAATGATGCTCCAAAGCCTTGTGTTAATTTACTGTGTGTGCAGACGGTATTTCACAAGGTGGCAATGTTCTTTTTTTCCTGTTGAAACTTGAGCCATATGATCAATTGTGTTTGTTCTTTGCATTGCAGTGTATGTGCGGTGGATGCGCTAAGGTCCTCCGTTATCAGACGAATAAGTGCCCCATATGTCGACAACCAGTGGAACGGCTTTTGGAAATCAAAGTTAATGATGATGGGGAAGTGCCCCAACAATCAACTGCAGACGAAACGTAGCTTCTTGGTATTTTACAGCTAATGGATCCCGGTATCCAAACAATTGTTAACTCTACTACTAAGATTAGGACCAGCCACACGATGAAGGGATCTTGATGTGGTTGACAAGAAACAACCATGCGCTTCTGTAGTGTTGTGTTGCCCTGAAAAATAATCTCTCATGTATGCCTAAATCTCTGAGAGGAAATATGCTTGTTCTATTTATAAATCGTCATTTATGAGATGCAAGTTTTTCTTGTAACTTGATTGGAGCTGTAATTTAGTACTTGAAAGGAAATTTTGTTGTTGGAGTCGTACTTCTCATTTGCCATGTGGAGAAAGAGTTACTATTGTTTGACTATGTCCCTTTCATGCCCCCACATCACCCAACGCCCAACAGGACATGCTTAGTACCATCGACAATAATAAGAACATTTGAAGAGACGGGTGCTACAAGCCTCTTTTAGCACTGGGATAATGACGTACATTTGACCCCAAATACGTGAAAGGGCGGTACGAATTTTGTCTTTTAGTTGAATATTATGTTAAGTGGTGTCAAATACGTTATTCAGATGCTAACAACATGATCTAAATCAGCTAATTTTCCAATATTTATTATCTGTTTGGATTATTCAGAACATATATCACCTTTTGTTACAACATTAGTGATGGTAATCTTTTTACACCACTGAAATAATACAGTATATTTTGCACTTAGATATGCAGGTCAATGTGTTTGATTTGTTTTACCGGTATGGAATCTTTTTTTTTTTTTTTCTTTTTTCTTTTTTCCTCCCTCGATGATTATAGATATATGAGATGATTTTAACTATTTAAATGTTTTCGGATTCTCTTTTATTTTAACTTTCTAAGTTCTACGGGATAAAGGGAGAAGGAATAAATTCATCCTTTGATAAAGGAAGGAAAGGGAGAAGGGAATTGATTTCCTTGAGCCCAACAAAATAAATCCCTTTCAAATTGGAGAGAATGTGAAGGAATCATTTTGAAATTATATGATTGTCCTTATAATAAAAGTATATCTTAAAGTTAGAAAGGTTTTATTAATATTTTGATAAAATAAATCATTTTGAAATTATATGATTGTCCTTATAATAAAAGTATATCTTAAAGTTAGAAAGGTTTTATTAATATTTTGATAAAATAAATAATATTATTACGAACTTTTCCTCCATTGTTATTCCTTTCTTATTCAAAATAGATTTTCTTTTTCCTTTACTTTTTTTCCTCTCACTTTCATTCCTTCCTAATTCTTTCCCTCTTTCCAAACATAATTCCTTCCTAATTCCTTTACTTTTTTTCCTCTCACTTTCATTCCTTCCTAATTCTTTCCCTCTTTCCAAACATAATTCCTTCCTAATTCTTTCCCTCTTTCCAAACATAATTTAGATACGGAATGATTTATCCAAGTTTATATTTATATCTTTCATTAGTTTCCAAACATAATTTAGGTACGGAATGATTCATCCAAGTTTATATTTATATCTTTCATTAGATTTTATTAGTGTAAGTGAGTCAAATTTATTTGATTAAATTTAAGCTCAAGTTTTATAACGTTTAGCTTAGCTAGCTTAGGAGTCTAACTAAACTTGAGTAAAATGCAAAATATTAGTTGACTATTTGATTTTGAGTTGAGTTTTGATATTTATATCATTTTAATTTAATGAGAAAAATATTTTTTGAACCAAGTCAAATTTGAACTTATAAAATGTCACGCCAACTAAAGTTTATATTAGAATTGAATTGGAAATTTCAAATTGAACTTAGTTAAAAGCTAAACATCGTGATATTTCAACTCTCGACTTGTTTACAAATCTAATCAGATTCTATATGTATTGCTATAGATGCTGAGTACTAACATTATAATATAAGACTTAAAACAAACTGCTTTATGTTAACAAACAATGTGAGGCACGTATTGTACACACCACGAAGCAACGTATATTATAAAAGCCAAACCCCCTAAGCCACTTGCCATTAGAGTGGAGAGGCTGTGGATGCTAATCCTTCCGCTAAAGTCTCTCCAATCAAAGCAACTGGCGGAGTAGATATTTTGTGGTGTTCGATGAATACAATCCTACTCGAGAATCTTGTGTATCTCATTAGTCTACAAGAGGGGTTAAGGCTATCATAATTTTGGTCTATTCCAATCTTATGCTAAAATTCATATATCAATATTTCAATACAAGATTTCATGATTACTATTCATCTTTGTAGAACAAATAAAGTGAATAAACTAAACCATTGGCAAATATAATTCTTTTAAGTTTTTTTTTTTTAATTTAGACAATCAAGTCATGCATTTTTAGGTCTTTTTAAGAATAGGGCAATGCCATGTCATCATGTCATGTGGGGCTAGTGTTACAAACAAATTACTTATAATTACAAAATTAGACCAAGCAAAGGCTTAAGACAATGTTTATTCCTAAGGAATTCCAACAGTATCAAAGTTCCTTATAATATCATATTAGTTCATTAAAAAATTCTCTCCCTTAATGAATTATACATTTTATCCCTAAATTTCCTTGCGAAAGTTTCGTAACACTTTTGAAATTTTGTAGACACTATATTATTAGTACTTTTAATATTTTGTAAAGATAATTTTAGTATCAACGTCCTAAAAAAAAAGTATAAATAATAGTATATTTGTACAATATTATTAATATTATATATGTTAGGAATATATACATTAATTGATTGATTTTGTTATATTGTTTTAGGAATATATACGTTATAGTTGGTTTTTGAACTGTTTAATTTGAAGGCTAGGGAACCCTACATCATGCTTTGATATTGTTAAAGGAATGCAAATTTGGTTCCTTAGCAATCGAGATGTAGGCTAGTAGACAAGTGATGTACATGCTTTAATGAGTAAGACCCAATTTGTTACCGTTTCAGGTGGATGTCCATCTGAAAACGTTATGGATGTAATTGTTTATATTTGATGTATATTAGTAGGTATGGTGGGTAAAAGTGGGTGAATGTAATAATTATGATAGTATGTAGGAATTAATTGTGGCCATTAGATTAGATTAATCTCATCCATTTAATTGAGATTGCCATTTGTATACAATGGAGCTAGACCTCATTAGTAAATCATCTATTTTTCAGTAAAGTATTATTATCCTAAAAGCTACTCTCTATTTTCTCTCTCTAAATTCATTAATTATGTATATGTTTAACTTAACTTAGCACTATTGCTAGGCATTAGAGGGTTTAAATACTACATTAGAGCACCTTAAGGAAAAAAATTCCATAAGAAGCGGTATCCGAGACTAAGCTCAAGAAGTGAAAAATAAGGATGTCTTCTAAAGTATAAAATGCTCGCCAGATTGATTGTTGTTAGGGAGAGCATCTAAGTAGAGCACCCCCATATTAGACAATGGGTATAGTCAAGAGATATGTTGATGCACTCAGGACCAGACTTGATAAGGTAGAGTTATGTATTACTAAGGTAAAGGAGGATTGGAGAAGTTACAAGCCTACATAGAGGAGATAGAGGAGAATCATTATGAGGAATTATAAGAGGTTCTCAACTACACCACAAAAAGCTTAAATGGTTGAGACAACGCCTTTGAAGCCAAGATAGACAGAATGGAAGAAAGAATGGGTGCATCCATGGTTGCCTTAAAAAGAAGGAGATAGAGGACCTTAAAACTCAACTAACAACTTATAAGGTAGAGCTAGCTAATGGAGTAACTATTTAACTAGCTTTTTAAGTTGATATGTTGAATTTGGAATACCTTAAAGAAACCCAATGTGTGAGGAAAGTGGATGATTTCTTGTAGAAAGTTGAATAGTACTTTAGTATAGTTGGGCTAGTTGATGATGTTCATGAAGTACGTACTGCTACTTTATACTTGAGAGATTCCATTATAGTTTAGTGGAGGAAAAGGGCTAGTTACATAACCCATTAAGAAAATTTTGTACAAGAATTTAATGACAAATTTTCTCCCCATAATGCCAAAAGAAAGGCCAAATTTAGACTTTGATGTTTTACTTAGAAGAGCGTGGTGAAGTAATACATACAAGAATTTTTAAAGCTAATGTTGGAGATTCTAAAACTTGGCCTAAATGGCGATACTCTTGCCATGTTCTTAGATGGATTTAAACCTTAAGCTAAGCTGAAGTTAAAATGACAAGGAGTAAACAATGTTTCCAAGGCAATATCTATTGTAAAAGGCCTTGTAGAGTTCATAAAGAAGGAATAAAGGTTTCCAATTAGTGGAAATGAAGATAACGAGGAGATAAAAGAGGATAAGGTCCCCTAGTCTACATATGAAGAAGGATAAGGTAAAGGAGAAGGTGCTAGAATAGAAGAAAGCTAGAGAATTGAAATGTTACTTTTGTGATAAAGCACATTATGCTAGGTACAGTTTAGAAAAGTAACATCTTAGCACTTTAATTATGGAGAACATGTTTGATGAAGATGAGAAGGGTCAACTAAGTATGTTTCATCTTGTCTATTCCATAAAATCCTAAGATTTCAAGAAGCAAAAGGACTTTATGTATATTGAAGTAAAAGGTGCTCAAAGGAAAATGCATGTTAGGTTGACATATGAGCCTCAAATTTGTTTGTTTGGAAGGATGTTGTTGATAAGCACGAGTTAAAGGTTAAGAGGATTAAAGCTTGACTCAAGACCATAAACTCTAAGAAAATGATACGGATTGTCAAAAAGGATAACATGCGATTATCGATATCATGCGAGCAAAAGGGTGAGGCTGAACCTTAAGATGGTTCAAAAAGCTAAATGGAAGTCGAAGGTTAAGCATGGGGTCCTTATACATTGATGGTGACTGTAATGCACTAATGCCTCACATGAGCTCAGGCAACACTTGATATTACGCACAAGTGTAGCCTAAGGGCACTTGCTACTAATCTATACTCACAATAAACTAGATAAGAGTAAATAAGAGTAAGTCAATAATACCTAGCTCATGAGGGAAGCAATGTCTGAAATTCAATATCACTCCTTAACTATTTCGATTGTTATATATTATAAGTATTTATATGGTTCAATTAGGATAAGCCTTAGGTATACGTAAATTACAAAAAAAAAAAAAGATTCCTGCTAGAAAAGGAAAGGGGGATAAATAACAAGGGTAAAGTCGTAAACAGGCAAAAACGATATTCAACTACAAAAGGATATTATGGATGTTAAAATAATAAGATGCATGTCTGCTATCATTCTATGGTCCAAATGATGCCATTTGCTTAGTAGAGCTAATTCTATATAAAGTAGGTTAGGTCGACTATATGACAACTTGACTATTTAAGGCTTGGGAAGGGTTGGTCTAGTATGCAGCCATTCTTCTAATTAGTCTTAGCTAATCGGCTCGGAAATGGGGTAGCTCAACCTCAGATGCATGTTAGATTAGCAATATGTAGATTTAACTGGGCTTTGGGTTAATGCGGCAATAAGAGGTTAGCTTAGTAACATGTCAAGGTGGAGAATGCATTGTTCTTTAAGGTTTAACTCCCCTAAGATAGCTTGGCAAACCATATTAACAAGTCTTCGAGCTCGGAAGTGAGTGATTAGTTTATGATCCCTATGAGAAAGCCCCAACATTAGGGGTTACTAAAGATGTAGACTTTAGCATGGTAACTTATGCCAAAGGAAGAATATCACAACCTAACAGTATCATTATTATGATAGATCGCCGTATACTATACAAAGATCTACAATCAATCCCCTCATTGATCATAAGCTTTCCACACAACACACAATGCTCTTTCTATTCTATATTACCACTAGGCCCATAGATATGAAATATCGAGCATATTAACTAAGATTTACCATTTAAATACAAGAATACTAAAGTTAAAGTGTGGATTCGTAGAATTCCATAACAAAATATTACAACAAATTTAAAATCTACAAGAATCTACATTAAGAAATTCTAATTATAGGGTTAAACTAAATAAAGTAAATAAATATCTATAAGTCTTCATTTCAAAATTCCCTTTTCACTTCCTAAAATATATAAGCTCGTCTCAACACAAGACTCACCTCAAGCATTCCTCGACCCAAATGAACGAAGAAGTGGTCTCGTATCAAAAGAAATCTATTAGGGTGTAAGCCTATGTTTAGTGAGTTAATTCCTCCATCATGCCATACAAACAATATAATTTATATGCACAACATATGAATGTATTGACACTTAGGATGCTAACTAATACATGTAGCGACCTAGGAATTGTATGAAACTTAGAATTATACCCCTTATAGTTAGGATTGGAGATAATTTACCTAAATAGATCATCAACCAGGTTCTAGTACTTGGGTTTTTATACCAATTGCACCATCGTGCTCAAATCAACTCAAAATCATATATATAACATATACAAATTTTATTTTCCACATGGAAAATATACTTTCCTTTTTAAATATCATACTTTGAGTCAAAATTCCAAAGTCTAACAGTGTGATGGCTCCTGTAGTCCACAATCACATGCCTTAAGATGAAATCACAAGACACGGCTTTTCCCTAACAGTTAGTATACCCTAGTGCCTAGTAAGCGCGATAGTTAGGACAAAGACGCAAATATATAATAATGGCATAATCATTGCCTAATCATCGCATGATATAGTTATCAAAATCGCGATTTTACTTATATGATTCTACGAGTTTATGATTTTAGGTGGCCTTTCCCAGTTAATTCGGGTGTAGAATTTTTTTTTTTTATAGAAACTTACATTTTTAATCAAGTTTACATATAAACTGGATATATACTTAAGTTTTAGACCAAGTTTACCGATTCTACATATCTAAGTTGAATGGACTAAAAAATATAAAATTAGTCTTTTACAAGCCATAACTATTAAGACATTACAACATCTGTCCTATCCTATTCCAATTTTTTACCTCTTTCTTTCTCTCCTAATCTCTTATTTTATGTTTATAACTTTTATCCAAGTTTTAAATCCAATAACAAAGTTTATAAAGAAAACTATATACTTTATTTTATACTGTCAATAACTTAAAATGAGTTGAAATATTTGGTTTACTTTAATTTACAGTTTTTTTTTTAAATGGGAAAAAGTTTAGTTTCAACTTTATTTTTCCATCTTCTATACATGTTAGACTATATATTAAGAATTTGTATGGAAAAAGAACAACTTAATTTCTTCATTTTTTTTATTTTCGTCATATATTTCAAATTTTGAATAACTACTATAAATATATCCATAATTTTTTTAAGTTATTTTACATAAATTGTAGAAACTTATATTTTTACGTTTTGATTTTACATTTCGATTTTATAGATTCTCTAATGAGTCTAGGTAGAATCACGAGTTTGACAACCTTATAACAAGAGGCCTCCTCTTATGAGCCTCTTCCCATCTTCGACGTGAGGTGATGGTTGGTGTAGTTATAATGAAAATATGAAAAATGCATGACTCATTCAATTTTTTAATTGAAGACTTAATTAATTTAACTTTCATAGTGATCAAACAATTTCATCCCTTATAACTATGCATATATATCATCACAACCAATTTTCATTATTATCTGATTAGCAAGTCATGGCATTCATTCATAATATCATACATATGTATTTCTCATATCCCACAAGCATTCAAGTTCATTATATAAATCTAAGTATATCTACATTACAAGCAAAACCAAGATGAAGTTATTGAGAATTACTCACTCAACCATAGCAAATCAATCATAATAATTCAAGGGTAGGTCATCTCCAATAGTCAGGTCTCCTGAACATAGCAAATATGATAATGTTAAGAGTTTGAAATAAAATTGAAAGGCTAACTTAAAACTATTTAAGTTATACTTTTAAATTAGTTTCGTATTTTTCTTTGGTTTTACTTAAAATTTCAATCGCATATAACTTTCTTATTTTAAATCCGATTTTTATGATCTTACAATCAATTTTCATCATTTTTTAGTGTACTTTAACCTGGTATAGTTAGATTTTCGAGATAAGTCCCGTAATTTTGTCCATTGGTTAGAAAAGTAGTTGTCCTCATGTTTTAGAACTCTTTTATGCTTTGTTTAGTTGTTGGGCTTTTTGTTATCTTAGAAAATCTTTTGGGCTTGGGCTTAGGAATTTATTCTAAGCTTAAAACCCTCTTCCAAATCAAAATTTCATTCTTGCCTTATGACTTGGTGCTATCAATATTTTCTTGAACTCTTATGTAGGCTTATTTGGTCAAATGGGCTTGTTTTTTGTCTAAACTAAAGTTAGTGACTTTGTCGGGCTTAGGGAGCTTTATGTAAGCTTCTTATGGGTCTTAAAACAACTTTTCTTAAGTGATTTAAGTGCTGGTTAGAAATTTAGTAAAGGCCTAACTTGAAGTTCTAAACTTGTTTTGAATGTTTTAGGCTCAGCTTTAAGTTTTAGGCTTTATTCACTTATTATACTTGCTTTGGTTGGTCTTTTCGCTGTAGTTGGTTTGTTTACTTTGTTTGTCATATTTTTAAGTGAGTTTTCTTGGGGTTCCAGATTTGATTGGTTCGATTCAGGGGCTTCCAACTTATTTCATCATTTCCTAAAGTATAGGTGATAGACAAAGAACCTATGCTACTTATATTTTAACTTTAACTTAACTTCTCTTCTATGAGATGATTATTTAGCTTAAATACCAAGTAAAAGTTGTGAATCATACACTTATCATAAGTTCTATGCCTTAGTTTTCATCTTAAAAAGTTGATTTCCTCATAAAAATATCACGTAATGAATTTTTCTTTACTTAAAGCTAGATTTAAGCATATGTAACTAAAGGAAATAAAAAATAACATCTAAGTACCTAACATACTCTTCACATCCAGCATGTTACTCCCTCATCCATACACATATTTCATGATTTTTTCAACTTACAATCTTCCATTCTAAGTGTTAAACATATATCACACATAATAGTAAACATAACATACTCATATTCAAACTTTCATATAAGGGATTCATAAGCTTATTACTTAAAGTAGACTAGCTATGTTATCACCTTATGTTCATGTCAATATCTTCATGAAAATGGAGTTACCTAAACATGGCATACTAGAATACTTAACAAGAAAAGGAACTTACTCGTTTTAAATGTACAAAAATGAGTGGTTGTAAACTAAGAGTCCTCTTTGCTCCTTTCTTTCCTTCGCTTTTTTGCAACATCTTTTAGTAACCAAATTCTTGATATTTAAGGTATGCTTTAGGGATGTTCTAAGGTTTCCTAAAATAGCTTTTGAAGAGAACAAATTGAAGGCAACAAAACAAACTTATGCTATAGGTGTATGTATGTAAATGAGTAGTGGCAAGTGAAGGTTTATGGGGCTTGATTTCTTCTTTTATTTTTTGTGTTTGAAGTGGGAAAAAGGAAATAGAAGATGAGAAGAAAAGTGAGAGTGTGTGTTGGTTGGGAATAGATGTGTAATGCACCCATCAAGCCTCTTTTTGTTGTCTTTAAACAAAGTACACAATTCATAGTTTGACATGATTGGATGATGTAAGTATTAAGGGGTGACTAGTGCTTATGAAAGACAATTGGTTTGATAGTTGAATGATAAGGTATGGCCTCTCATTCCCTTGTCTTTCAACTAGACATGTAGGGGTCAAATAGGGCATGGCTCTTGTCTTGTCATTTGTTTGAAAATTATATTGATAAAGTGAAGAAATAACTTATCCTTATGTAGTATAGGTTATGATAGGATAAGGAAATGGTCTTATCACTAGTTTTTGATAAGTTAGCAAGTGATAGTTGATTTTAACTTTCAATTGATAAGTTATTTAATCTGATTTGTTGGCTTACTTATTCATACGTTACATAGGTTATAAGTGAAAATAAGGGAGTTGATTTATATGTAATTCCTTTGGTGTTTGATTCTTAAATTAACTCGTAAGTTATAATTTGCTTCTCATACAATTTTGAAAATTTTTAGAGTTGAATAAAATTATTCAAATTAAATTTTTAATTATTTAGGGTCACAAGTCCTTAACTATATTAGGATATAATATTTCGAACGACTTAAAGTCTGTTGTTCTTGTGTTTGAGTTTTTATCGATAATGAACTTTTACATTGATAAGATAAGTTTATTTTTTAAATGTAAACTTAAATTCTTAGTTTAGTTGATCATTGGGAATGATCGAGAAGTACTCTCAGTTGTTTTACATGTCTTTTAACTAGCAGGGTTTATAGAGAATATAATGGTAATTCATACGGATGACTTTGTGTTTATCATTAATATGGAATTTTTGGATAAGAATAATGATTTAGTTATTGTTCCTTAGCTTAACTTATTTGCTTGCTTAGTATGAAGTCATTATACATAGTTTAATGATGAACAAGACTGGTAAAGCTAGAAAGTTCATCACAGTGATACAAATCACAAATGGGGATAAAATAGATGAGTCAATATCAGCTAATGAAGGGAAAAAAAATCTATCTTTACTACAAGGGGCTTTAAGGAAAGTCAATCTTAAGACCCTATAGAGATTAAGTTTAGAAGAGATGTTGGAGCATGTCCCAACAGATAGGAACAAATTCAGAAGGATACAACAATTCCATCAATTAAATATGAAAAACTAGTAGGGATTGTCAACCACTATAAGAGGGAAGGGGATGTTGATGGGAAAAACGGGCTATAAGTAGAAAGGAACAAAACTATCAAAGGTCTAAGTAGGAAGACACAATGAGGACACCATTAGATTGGCTGGAGAGAATATCATGGATAAATTTTTTAAAGTCGTACAATTTGGTATCATAGGGCTTCAATAGGTAAGATCTTGTTTACTATGATCTGAGATGAAGGTCCACTCAAAATGCTCGTGAATCTAATTGTCTAGAGTCAATGAATATTAGTAGGTGTAATAGGTAGGAGTAGATGAATATAATAATTATGGTAGTAAGTAGGAAGCAATTCTAGTTAGTAGATTATATTAATCACTAGCATTTAATTGAGAATGCTATTTATATATAAAGTGGGCTGAATCTTATTTGTAAATCATCCATTCTTCAATATAGCATTATTCTCCCACTTCTTTCTCTCTTTAAATTTATTTACATTGCTATGTCTTTAAGGAGGCTTAGCACTCTCGCAAGGTTTTTGAGTGTCTAAGTGTTGTATAAGTGCATCATAAAGCATAATTCCCATAACATTAACATGGTAAGGAATATATGCATATTTTAATATTTCAATAGAAAGGCATATATACATATTTTAATATTTCAATAGATTTTTAACTTAATACATATGCATTTAACAGTTAATTCAAGATGGAATAAGTTCTTGACTCTATACACATGACATTTTACTAGTGTTATGTGGTAAGGAAAATATTAATATATGCATATTAGCATCGATGGAATATTACATTTTGATCTTATGTACTTCAAAATTTCAAACTTAATTGTAGAAATAAATTTAGAACTTGATTACAATACATAAAAAGTTTTAGAACCTCCTATGTATTCTTCTATAAAAAGAAAAAAGAATTTCATATAGAAAGGTAGAAGGAAGGTAGCTACTCGTTATCCATCTCCAACAAAGTTCCTCATATTGCACTTACTTGCACCTTGGTATATCATGCTAAGTCTACCAAAAAGTATAGGGTAAACATTGCATTTGATATATAAATTTTGTCTATTTTTACAATTTATGTCCCTGAATTTTAAAAGTATTGATTTATTACCTACAAACTTTTCAAAATCATTTATACTGTTTAAATCAGGTGGTAAATTGTAAAAGCAGGCATAGTTTAGGTAATTAATTATAAAAATGGGACATTTTGAAGTAGCTAATTGTGACAATGGGTAAATTTCATTTATCAAATTGACACTTTTAAACTTTAAGTAGTTTATTGTAGAAATATGAAAAGTCCATGTATCAAATATGATATTTACCCCAAAATACATAAGCAAGTGAATTTTCCACAAGATAGCTTAGTTATCTCTTAAGTCTACTAGTGTAAACTAGTGTAGAGCATCACCTCTTCTCTAAGCATCTCAATGTTCATGCACTCAAATGGCTTAAGCTTAAGTGTTTATAGCCCTTTATCACTAACTTGTATCTTTTTTAAGAGCTAGAGTAGCACGTACCTTAAACAAAATGGATAACATTAAAACATTTTGTTATTACTATGTGTAGGTTATAGTTAGATAATATAAGTTTTACTTTTTTCAGAAGTAGACATTACTTATTATTGTCTTGCTCGTTCTACTATTTTTTCCTTTTTTATTTCAATACACATAGAATATTCTACATGTAAATTAAATATAGGTTATTGGGAATCTATAAACCAAGAACTAGGTTAAAACAACACTATTTAGTATTTCAAAAAATTACTGCAATTTTTGCCAGAATAAAATAATTTCTTAAGGACCCTATATTTTCACTTATGATTTCATCGAAACAAAATTACTATGTTAATCTATAACTAATATAAACCTAAAATAAAATTTTCAAAGATTTAATATTTAAAAAATTAAAGAAGCTTACTGGCATAAAATAGAGTCATGTCAACCATTAACCTTTAGCCATCCTCTAGCAACGAACACTTATCAGAAAAGCTTCCCTATGACTAACCTTTGGATGCCCAAATAGCAAGGTGTCAGGTTATTGGTAGCTATCTAAACTAGATGCAACCATATGCTCTCATTTTTGTTTGGTTTTTCTATTTTTTTCTTAATTTTTATCGAGCTATTTTCTTGTGTTTCTAAGCTTCTAAAATATTGTAAATGAATTGCGAATGGCCTATTTATAGAGCTAGGGGTGGTTACAGGGGAAAAATTTAGTGCCATGTGTCAATTTCTTATTTTTTCCATATTGTAACTAGGTGCTAGGTGTCATTTCCTTATGATTTGGTTGATAATTCATCCTTTTTAATTCATTTCCTTATTGCCATGCCTACAATGGATGAGTTTGATGACTTGTCAATTGATTTTTAGATAATTTTGACCATTTTATATTAGTTTATATATATTTTTATAATTTTATATTCCTATAAGTGCATATTTAATGCATATTATATATATTAAATATATGTACAGCCATATTATATACAATTTCACTTCATTTTATTATTTTTGTAAGCTAAATAACTTATTTCTATGGTTTCGTTATATCTCGAAGCTTAAATTTGAAGTTTTCAATGAATATCGACTTCACTAATAAACCTACATTTTTTAAATCAAATTTAACCTTTTATATAACTTCTTTTGAGAAATTAACTTTATCAAGTTACTTCTTTTAACTTTCATGACTTTACAGTGAAGTTTGAATTAAAACGACTAACGTTGCCTTACTCTCTAAATATAGAGGCTCAGAACCTTAAGGTATTACAATAATCCACAATTAATGACAAATTATCTCTCAATGCTCATTAAAATATCTCCACATGTTAAATAAGAGTGGCATAATGTAGACCACTCAGCCTATAATTACTTTAATAATTTGAAAAATACTTATACATGTTCAAGCAAATAATTGAAACTCTCTTACAACTAGAAATAGAGCCAACCACCTAGAGTCATGGATGACCTCTAACCAAATAACAAGTAACCTCGACCATATTAACTAGTAGCAACACATGACAAATATATCATAAAAGGAAATTTCATCTATAAACATAATTAGAACTTTCAAGCTACTACAACCATTTGTATCTCGAAGTTGCTCAACTTAATTCCATAGACATACTCATAACTATAAATATATTCATAGCTTAAAGCTCATATTAAACCTGCACTTGTAATTGAAAAATTAAAGAGTTCCTTGAGGGGTGAGCTAATGCTCAGTATGGAATACATTAATCACATGTGCATGATCACATAATTCAATTTGCATACGAGCATTGAATGCAATAAATTCAACAACCATCTATTTAATTATCTTTAATTTAATACATCAACATAGGGATATTGATGACTCGGGATACATATAAGTAATACCATATAGATATTGGTGTTGGGTCCTTCCCAACAACTTAATAATTGGCAATTCTCCTAGAATCTACTAGGCCTTCTCATTACGGGACTTGGGATAATAGAGTTATGCAAAGAACACTAGATGCCTCACCAACCATACCAACCCCATCAATGGAAGGTCAAAGCCAAGCACATTAATAATTAGGCCAAATATATTTATTAAATCTCTTTAAGCTATGAACTTAACATGTACAAACATATAAACAAGTATCTTGTACTCAAATTGCAAACCTCGTCAGTAATTTGATTAATAATACTCCTAAAATTTGTTAACACAAAAGAACTTCGAATAGAACTTATCATAGTCTAACTCAAACTCTACTCCAATTAACAACCTCTTCGTTTCAAGCTTCTACTTACCTTCTTATACTATATTAAGTTTAACTCAACCTAAGACACTCAAAAGATTTATGAAATGGTTTGATTAATACAAATTGGTTAAACATGTTTAAATAACATTTTTAAGAAGAAAAAGTATTACTTAAAACTTTAAAACATGGTTTAAAAACATCTTGCAATAAACTAGAAAAACAAAGCTCACTCAAACACATACACTACATATATGCAGCGTATACAATGTACACATGTCATGTATACACAATTCCTTATACATGGCATGTAATGCATGTTGTGTATCCTTTTTCCATGCCTACACATGGAATGTGTTGCTCCATGCACACATACATACATACATACATAGAACGTGTCCTTACCATCTGATGTCCTATAAATTCCCAACTTCAATGATCATTGCTGGCTCTTTACAAACTGATTATCTCATCACTAAAACTCCATTCTCAACTCACCTAAATATCAAATACCACACAAAAACTCATCACTATCCACATCTTTCAAGTTCTCAACCAAAAATAACAAGAAACACCATCCTTCAATAATTCACAACCAACAAACATTAAGAAAAACCAAAACTTTAAAGGAAATAAGAGCAAGGAAGAAACTTACATGTTCTCTTCGAAAAGAAATATCCAAAACTCAAATTACAAAGTTGTACGCTGCAAAAATGAGTTTTTTTGTGATCTCTAAACATCTTCCTTGAAGTAAAACGGGTTTTAAAGATAAATGAGTGAGGAACTAAAGAATGTAATTTCCTTGTGTTTTCTGGAAGTTTCATCAACTTTTAATGCCCTAGCCTCCTCAATCCGAATTTTAAGTTTAGCTTTAAAAGTAGTTTATCCATTTTTCTATTCTCTAAAAAGAGATACGATATATTTGAGATAGAGAGATATGGGGGATTCCTTAGCATCATTTATGATAGTGTCAGGATAGTAAGGGGTTTAAAATTCTTAACAGATTATTACATCCCCTGTTATCCAAGACACTTATATGCCATACCAATCTTGTATACTTTATTTTATTTCCTTATTTCCTTCCTTTGTTCTCTTTTCAAATTTGGGTTTTCCAATTTTGATCTCCTTAAGGGAACTTTTTCCATGAAAATTTTTCTAAAAGGATCTTGAAACAACTTTAGGTACTAATTTCTCATCTATACTTCCTCTAGCTCCCTTTTAACCTTTATTACTTTGTACTCTAATAATTTTGACCTCTCTCTCTCTCTCTATATATATATATTATATTATATTATATCAAGTTTAGCTATAGCTCTAGTAATCAAACACTTTTCCTCTTCTTTGAGTCAACCATCCATGTTCGCCTTCCTTTACCTATTTAGTAAAATTCATTCTTCCCATTTTCAAATTCTAACACAATCCACTAAATTATTCAAGTCTGTTTAGTGTCACTCGGAGTTTCTTCCATTTGATTCATAATACTCATTTATCACTTCTTAGTTTGTTGGCTTATGACTACTGCTATCATCTTCACATTATAAATCTCTTGTTTCTTATATAAATTCTCTCTCATCCTTAAGGCATTTAAGTACTTCCTTTTTAATTACTCCTTTATACATTTCATTCCTCATCCATTTATGTTTCGAGTTTAATGTTGCCAACTCTCACTTTAACAATCCTAACATTCTTAACACCTGTAAATAAACCCTTCATCATCTTAACTCTACTCTAACATACTCTCATCAAACATCAATCCTATACCAATCTCTAGCTTAGTGGCGTGATTTGACATCATGTAACACTATCTTTTTAGTCATTACAATTCCTTGAGTAACTCTATAATTCATAAGTAAGAGCATTCACTTCCCAAATTTGCTCTACTTCCATCCTTCAATCTCAATAATTGTCAAGTTTCCTCACTTTTATTGCTACCATACTTAACTTATGTGGTTATTGATGTTAATATCATGGGTACATGTTCATATGTTTGGTAATGTTATATTATGGCAATTATTATATTTACAAGTTATCCTATTGTTGTGACATCTATCGTCATTAATTGTATTTCCCTTAATAGGTTACATATATTCATTTCTTGTTTAACTATGTATTCCTTAACATTACTTTATCATCCCTTAGTATCTAAATTATTATTGTTGTTTTTTTTATCATTTTTAATAATTACTTATTTTCTATCTATTAACTACTTACTATTGCATTTGTTTTCTAACTTTGGTTTGAGGATGTCATTCTTATTTTAATAATCATTTAATTAATTAGGGATTTATGCCTCATAACCAAACACAAGTATATTTAAGTGAAGCTGATGGATATTGACATGACCTAAACTCAAGTTGGCACAATTGTGAATAACGACTTGACTCAACTCACTAAGACGAACTCAATATGACACTATCAAACAATAGACCAAACTTGACACAACATGCCATAGCATAGGTTAAGTATATGAAAGGAGATGAATCTATTAATGGCATTACAAATGTATACATGTTGAATTATGCATATAATCATGATTCACACTTATTATTATTATTATTTGCCAAATGCTTTTATAATGCATAAATTTTGAGTTTGTCATCCTCATTTATCGGTATGTTACTGCTCACCATTGTGTAGTTTGGCAAGAGGAAAAGTATACAGTATGTGTTTGGTAAAAGGGGAAGCAAAAGGTGTATGTTTTGGCAAAAGGAGAAAATACATAGTGAATATTATATGTTTTGAACAAATACATGTGATAACTCTTATTTTAAATACATTTTACATGGTGATTTTATAGTATTTCCCTTACATCTTTAGTTTTCTTTGAAGAAATTGATACTTAATTGAGTAAAATTTTGATTTCAAGGTTTGAACGTGTTCTTGGATCGAAAATGAAGAAAAGGAATCAAGTTTCACTCAATTCAGAGTTCAAATGAATGAGTTATGAAATTACATAGTCTAGGACACAGTTGTGTCCCCAGGCTGTGTTCATCCAGGAAAATATACTAAGGTCAGAAAGTTACACAACCTAGGGACACGACTGTATCCCAGGCCATGTCTGGTGACGAAAATGGAAACCTTTCAATATATTATAAAAGGACATACTAGGGCTTCACATAGGAGATTGGACATTCAAAAGAGGAAAGACTTGAGGAGAAGGAGAGGAGAAAGGGCGAAAGTAACATTCAACTTCAAGATTGAAGAGATTGATCATCAATAAAAGGGGTTTTTCATGTTTTATTTATTGGTTTTGTTGGAATTCGTTTTTAGTTCCATTATGATAGCTTAAGATTTTTATATTTAGGATTATGGAACCTAGGATTTCATGTGACTATTGGATTGATTGATAATTTTCAATAAAGTTTCTATCTTTTCTTGATTCGATTATGTTATTTAATTATTAATTGATATTTCTAGAATATCAATCTATGATATAATGCATGATGATTGAGAAATTCCATGTGTAATGAGATCTTGACATAATTAGAGAGAATTACATGTGTACTTAGAGATAAGATACATCTTTCTTCCAGAAAGTTGTTCTTTGTGTAGGAATTCATTATACATTAATGCGATTCTAAGTTATATTACTAAGTGAAGAGATTCCGATAAATAATTTAGGATTAGGGTTAATAGGCTTGAGAAAGGTATTAACTAATTGTGAATCCCTCCAGTAAAAAATAATAGAAATTGAATTGGATATATTTTAAATGGTTACATGTTAAACACTAGGGGAAATAATTCCTAAATACGTTATTTGCCTTCTTGAAGTCGTTCTCAATTTTGTCGCATTCTAAATTGCTTAATTAAGTCTCATAATTAGGTTAGTTTGTTAAGTTTAGTATTTTTAATTTATTCGACTCATCACAATTTTTTGTTTAGATAATAGAGCTAAGGTTAATATTAGTACTTGAAGTCTCTAAAGGATCGACTTGGACTCACATCCACTATATTAAAACTGATAGGTACACTTGCTTGATATCAAGTTTTTGGTGTCGCTGTTAGGGATTTTCGATATTAAGAACACTAGTTGCTTTATTACTTTGACCATTTTTTTTTCTTTTGTTTTCATTATTTATTTTTATTAGCTAGAGCTGTAATTGATTCTATATTTTTTGCCCTTGTAGTGTATGACCCGAAGCAACCTAGAAGATTAGGTAGAACTTGATCCTGAAATTGAGAGAACTATCCTTCAAAATCTGAGATCGTAACCTAAACAAATTGTGGCTACCATAGAAGATGAGTCAATCGTTGAGATCAAGGAAGAGGGTGAAGAGGCCAACACTTAATTCATCAATCAAGAAGATCCACCTCACATGGCTAACAATGGTAACAAAGCAAATCGAACTATGTCTGACTATTCAAGGCCTACACTTATTGGAGCTGACTCCAGTATCACAAGGCCAACTGTCGTGGCTAATAACTTCAAATTGCACCTAACATCATACAAATGGTGCAATAATATGTTCAGTTCGATGGTCTCCAAGATGAAGATCCTAATGCTCACATCTCTAGCTTTCTAGAGGTTTGTGATACGTTTAAAATCAACAGAGCCACGGATGATGCCATTTGACTGCAGCTATTTCCTTTTTCCTTGAGAGGTAAAGCAAAGCAGTGGTTGAACTCCCTACAACAAAATTCAATCACAACTTGGAATGAATTGGTAGAGAAATTTTTAGAGAAGTACTTCCCACCTGTGAAGACCGCTAAACTTCGAAATGACATTTCTTGTTTTGCCCAATTGGAAGCGGAGACTATATATGACACTTGGGAGCGATTCAAGGACTTGCTCAGGAGGTGCCCACATCATGGCCTTCCATTATGGATGCAGATTCAGACCTTCTATAATGGTCTCAATTTATCTACTAGACAAATGATTGATGCATCTGTAGGAGGTACTTTGAACACAAAGACACCTGAGCAAGCACAAAACCTAATTGAAGGAATAGTGGTGAACAATTATCAGTGGAAAAGCACAAGAGCCAAGCAAAAGGTTATGGGAATTTCTGATGTAGACTTGACCACTGCTCTGGCCGCCAAGGTGGATCTACTGAGTAAGAAGATTGACACACTCTCTGTTGGCCCTCAACAAGTACAATAAGATGTAAGTGACTTTGGTATGCAAGGTTATGGAGCACAGGAACAACTGGAACAAGTAGATTAACTAGGAAATCCACCTAAGCAACAAAATAACCCCTACAGCAACACTTATAATCCCGGATGGAGGAATCACCCTAATTTCTCATGGGGAAATCAAAACCAAGGCCAGTAGAAGACCAACTTTGGCCCACCTAGATTTCAAAGACCATTCCTACCTCCTCTTTCTCAAGAAAAGAAGTCTAGTATGGAAGAACTTCTCACCAAATATATTCAAGGCAATGAGGCTTACTTATCTAACATTGAATCATCGTTGAGGAATCAAGAGGCTTCCAATTGCAACCTTGAGAACCAAATTGGTCAACTTGTGAAGCTAATTTCTAAAAGACCACAGGGAACGCTACCGGGAAATACAGAAAGCAATCCAAAGGAACATGTTAAGGCAGTGACACTTCGAAGTGGGAAGGAGTTGCATGCTGAGAGGAGGGTTAGCGAGGAGACTAGCAAGAGCAAGGAGGGGGTGAAAGCAACGGAAAACGTAGAGCCATCTAAGGCGAAGGAATATCAACCACCTATCCCATATCCCTAAAGACTTAAGCAGGATCGCAATGACCAACAATTCAGTAAGTTCCTTGACCTCTTTAAACAATTGCATATTGACTTACCTCTCGTTGATGCCTTGTCGTAGATGCCAATGTATCCTAAGTTCTTGAAAGACTTGTTATCCAACAAGAGGAAGCTTGAGGAGCTTTCTACAGTCATATTGGTTGAAGAATGTTCAGTAATCGTGCAAAACAAGTTGCTCAAGAAGCTAAAAGACCCAGGAAGTTTTACAATTCCTTGTCATATTGGTAACTTATTAGTTGAAAAAGCTTTAGCTGATTTAGGTGCTAGCATCAATTTAATGCCTTATAAATTTTTCAAGAAACTAGGATTAGGGGAACCTAAACCCACATGCATGAGCTTACAATTAGCTAATAGATCTGTGACGTATCCTAGAGGCGTTATTGAGGATGTATTAGTCCAAGTGGGTAAATTTATTTTTCCAATTAACTTTGTGATATTGGACATGGATGAAGATTTTGAGTTGCCCCTTATCCTAGGTAGACCGTTTTTAGTTATAACTAGGGCTATCATTGATGTTAGTGATGACAAGCTCATTCTTAGAGTAGGAGATGAAGAGATCATGTTTAAAATTTCGGAGGCTATGAAAAAGTCTGTTGATCAGGATGATACTTGCTACCTTTTGGATGTTACTGACACTTTTGTTTCAAGTTATATGTAGGAAGTCCTTTTTAAGGATTCGCTGGAGAGTTGCTTGTAATTAAACATGGAAGAAGCTTCGGAAGATCCTATCAAATCTAAGGTGGTAGCCCAACTGGAGACAAATAAACCTACCTCTATCGAGAAAGGGTTTAAAGAGATTGAAAAAATGAAGGAAGCACAATCAAAACCTTCGATTGAGGAGCCACCAGTGTTGGAGTTAAAGCAATTACCTGACCATTTGGAATATGCCTTCTTAGAGAAGGAATCCAAATTACCGGTAATTATAGCATCCAACTTAGAAGAAGAACAGAGAGAAAGGTTGCTGAAAGTACTCAAAGAGCATAAGAGGGCCATTGCTTGGAAAATATCCGATATTCGAGGTATCAATCCCTCTTTTTGTACTCATAAGATTTTGATGGAAGAAGACAATAAGCCGGTTGTACAGCCTCAGAGACGCTTGAATCCTAACATGAAAGAGGTAGTCAAAAAGGAAGTTATCAAACTCCTTGATGCAGGTATGATATATCCTATCTCTGATAGTTCATGGGTGAGTCTAGTGCAAGTAGTTCCAAAAAAAGGTAGGATGACAATAGTCCCTAATGAGAGCAATGAATTGATCCCAATGAGAATGGTAACAGGTTGGCGTATATGTATCAATTATAGAAAGTTAAATGATGTTACACGGAAGTACCATTTCCCCTTATCTTTTGTTGATCAAATGATAGAACGACTAGCTGGACATATGTTTTATTGTTTTCTAGATGGCTTATCTGGTTATTTTCAGACACCTATTGCACTGGAAGATCAAGAGAAGACCACTTTCACTTGTCCTTATTGCACCTTTGCTTACCGCAGAATGCCTTTTGGTCTTTACAATTCACCTGTTACATTTCAGCGATGCGTGTTAGCCATTTTTGATGATTTGATTGAGGACATAATGGATGTATTTATGGATGATTTTTCAGTTTTTGGCAACTCATTTGACCATTGTTTGAATAATTTGGACAGGGTACTTACCAGGTGTGAAGAGACTAATCTTGTATTCAATTGGGAGAAGTGCCACTTCATGGTACAAGAGGGTATTGTACTGGGCCATAAGATCTCATATCGAGGAATTAAGGTTGATACTGCCAAAGTGGACGCGATTGCAAGACTCCCATCTCCAACTTCGGTTAAGGCTATAAGAAGCTTTTTAGGGCATGGAGGTTTTTATAGGAGATTTATTAAGGACTTCTCAAAAATTGCTCACCCTTTGACTAAATTATTAGAGAAGGATGTTGTCAGGACCCTAAAGGGGGCCTAGTAGGATTACCTAAAATTTCCATAACATGTATGCACCCATGATATGAAAACCGTCTTGCAAGTCAGAGATTGCAAGACTCTAAATTATAAATCACTAAGGTTAATGATTTTCAAGTAATTAATTTATTGTAACATGACATAATATAGAATTATAAATACCTATGGATGTCCGATAGCCCACAGTTCTTCAGAACTGCAGAGAATCGGTATCCCCTACCAAATAATAGGATAGGATATGGCAACATTATAAAACTGCAGGTAGAATTAAATTATATTGAATTCTAACATGTGAATATTTTCTACAAAGAGTGTTATGCATCACCTATAAAGATCTCAGCTAATCCTAACACTAATGTACATATCTTCATCTCGCACTCAGCACTCGAGACTCATCCCAATCCCATCGTAGGTAAACCTGCAAAAGAAAGACTATTGAGGAATAAGCTATAAGAGCTTAGTGAGCTATCTCTCATACCATACTGGCAAACAAATTATTACAACCATATGAATGCATGCACACGCAGAATGCCAAACAATATATGCAGTTGACCGGTACTGCATATAATATCGGATTTTAACGCCCTCTGAGATAAGGGTTGGAGATTCATCGGCACCAATCATGATCGGGCTCTAGCACCTGGGTTTTTTTTTTTTTTTTTTTTTTTTACCCATAACTTTGAATTCCGTATTTCACAAAACTACATTTCCATTTCTAAAAATCCAGTAGTTCACAAAGTCCCAGGCCTAGCAATGAGGTGGCCCCCGCAGTCCACACTCACATCCTACAGCGGTGGTCTCTAGACACGACCCCCAGCCACCTACGGTTAGCGTCTCCAGCGCCAATAGAACCCGCGAGCCAAGGGTAGGGTCTTGTTGTACCCATGCTCCTGTACGGTACTAATCAAATCATGTGGGAATCCATCCCTCCAAGGCCCTTCATTACCAACTGCGTGAAGTGACGGCCGGAACAAGTAATGCGATGCATGGATAATGCATGACCCTTTTTATTTAAGAAAAGTCAAATATAATGAGGTCAAATTATGAGGTGATCAATCAATATCAGCAAACCATCCAAATCATATAAAAATCAATCATACCATCAAATCATCAATTATCGTATTTAACAATATTTCTTATAATAATCAATCATTATCAAGCACACGCATATCCCGAAACCCCATGCATCAAGTTATTGATATTCAATTTAAGTGCACTAACTACAAGCACAAACAAATATGGAGTCATCGGGAGTACTCACTTGACTATGACGACTCACTCTAGTCGTAATAACCGATCGGGAGATCCTCGCCCTTGTCGGGATCACCTAATCATTACGAGATAATAAGGATAATAAGTAGTTGACTCAACTAATGGTTCTAGATATCTATTTACCTAATTCTACTTAGATTACTATCAGCCCTTATTCGATTAAACCTAAATGCTAATTGTACGTAACTTTTTCATTCTATTTTCAATATTTACGAATTTATAGTCGTTTTTCATCATTTTCGAATGCACGTTCACACGGTGATGTCCGTTTTGGACGTTATGACCCATGTTTTACGATATGAACTAAATTTAGAGAAATTTTAACCATGAAAACTTAATTACCCTTATTACTTATATTTATATCTTTTGTTTTATTTATACTTAATGAGTTAGTTAACCCTTAAATCTTTATACTTAGAGGATTTTACTTTGCTATTACTAATTCATGTACTTAATTAAGTGTAATCCATTTTAGAAAGTGTATTAAGGTTTACTAATTTAGGTTCCTAATTATGATACACTTTTCATCTTTTCTTAGTTTATAATCTATGCGTATGTCATCGCTTACATCATCATTTGCTTATGTCATTGCTTATGTAGTTTTTTTTTTTTTTTGATGATATCATGGCTTATGTAATGTTTAGATGATGTCATGGCTTATGTAATCCGTTTATTACATTTAAATACATATGTCATTAAGTACTTATACATATACATATGTTATATACCTACCTATACTCATAATATACTAATATGTGTACTTATGTACTAACATATATACTAATACATATACCCGTATATGCATACGGTGACATACGTATTTTTATACGTATTTTCGTCTGCCTTATCTAGCCCCTTAAGAAAGCTTCACAATTTCATTCTTTTTGTATTTTAGGAGTATATTTGACATGATATATGTATGTATAATTAGTATATACCTTATTTTAGGTTATGTACATATTGTATACTTATGGTATTTATACTTGTATTCTTCTAGCATATCCTTTTATATATATACTTAAGGACATATGAACATGCATATCCTTCTTCTTCTTCATGATTCCTAGATTTCTACACTTAAAGAGGAGAACTTTGTGCTCTTTTCTTCAAGAGAACACTAAACACATAATTACTTATCTAATCTACCTAATTAACTAACTAATGAATAATATAAAGAAACATAAAACAACTTAAAGACATACCTTTGATTGTGTTGGAATTAAGAAGACAAAAGAAGGAGTGATGAGAGTGAAATGGGAAGAAGAAGCTCACGGCAATGAGGAGTGTTTTTGTTTTGTTTCTTTGTCTTTGTTTTTTATTATGGAAGACAACAAATGGTGGGACCAAAATGAGGAATAAGTGGACGGTAACAATTGAGGGGAAAGGGAAAAAGAAAAAAATCAAAAGAAAAAGAAAAGAAAAGCCATCATGAAGTTAAGATATTTTTCCTTATCTCTTAGTCTCTTTTGTTGACTTTTCAAAATGTTGACTTTAGTCAACATGTGTTGACTTGGTCAACTTTTGGACTTTGGTCAAAATGTGTTATCTTAGTCAACATTCCTTAAGTATGTGTAATTTTGTACACATAATGTAGTAATTCAGAGAAATTAGGGGAAAAATGAAGGAAATGAGAAGAAATGAGGTATATGATGAATAGATGTGTAAATATGGTTGATGAGATCTTACTTTAGGTCTTTATAGTCCATATATCTCATTTGATAAACTACTTTAGATAACAAGTGCAAAAAGTACTAATTTGAGTATTAAAGTTCACTACATGTAACCTAATCTTCAACTCTAACCCTAACCCTAAGTAAGACTATCTTAATCATATATTTAAGGGATAATTATAATCTATGACTCATTATCTTAGTTTCTAAGGGATTACTTGAGGATTCGAATCATATAAGCATGAATGAGGGTCATCTCTAACCTTTTACTAATGATTTGGAAAAATATGAGCATTATATTTTCAATTAGGGTTTTAGGGTATATCATGGTGAATTAGTACTTTTATATCCTTAAAGTTATAGTTTTAGGATTTTTATTACTTTAGGGCACAATCTCTAATGTTTTTATACATTTAGGTTTCATAGATTCTTACGTGATAAAATCTTCGATTGCCATCTTAGGGTTTTGATGAGGTTCGAGGTTTTAGGGTCTTCGTATGCGGTTAGGGGTTCAATTGATGATTTAAGGTTTTTCGTGTCCACTTTAGGTTTTGGATTGAGATTTTAATCGGTTTTAAATATTACTGGCTCTTTTGAATTCAAGAAAAATCATTTACAGTTTGGACGTTTGTTTCTATACTTAGAAAGCTAAATTCGTGGGGTTTACAGATGTACCTTTTGTTTTCTCTCAAGAGTGTTTAAAAGCTTTCAATATCCTTGAAAAGAAACTTACCAATGCTCCAATAATGGTAGTACCTGATTGGGCACTTCCCTTTGAACTCATATGTGACACAAGTGATTATGCAGTCGGGGCAGTGCTGGGGTAAAGACGAAACAAGCACTTTTAACCAATTCACTATGCGAGCAAAACTCTTACTAATGCTTAAGAGAACTACACTACTACAGAAAAAGAGTTGCTAGCAATTGTTTTTACCTTTGATAAGTTTCACTCTTATTTGCTTCTATCTAAAGTGATTGTTTACACTGGTCATTCTGCCCTTAGGTATTTGTTCACAAAACCAGATGCAAAGCCAAGATTGATTAGGTGGATCTTGTTGCTACAAGAGTTTGATGTGGAGATCCAAGACAAAAAGGGTGCTGAGAATTTAGCAGCAAATCACCTATCTTGATTAGAGAATCCAAACTTAGAAATGCTTGACGAGAATGAGATTAAAGATGAGTTCCCTGAGGAGCGACTCTATGCTATCGATTAGGTAAGTGATATGGAAATTCCTTGGTTTGCGGATATTGCCAATTTTTTAGTTTCCAGGATCATACCGAAAAGACTTCCACACCAACAAAAGAAGAAATTTTTTTCTGATGTGAAACATTATTTTGGGATGATCCTTACTTATTTAAAGTATGTGTAGATCATGTTATTCGTAGGTGTGTATTGCACCTCGAATGATGGAGAATTTTGAGCCACTGTCATTCAGGGCCTACAGGTGGGTATCATAATGCCAATAGGATAGCTCATAAGGTCCTAGAGGCTGGATTTTATTGGCCTACCTTATTCAAAGATGCCCAGAAATACGTTGAGATTTGTGATTGTTGTCAATGAGTAGGGAATATATCCCGTAGGGATGAAATGCCACAAAACCCCATCATCAAGGTCGAGGTATTCGATGTGTAGGGGATTGATTTCATGGGCCCTTTCCCGAAGTCTAATGGAAATAAATATATCCTAGTAGCTATTGACTACGTCTCTAAGTGGGTAGAAGCTAAAGCCCTACCTACTAATAATGCTAGAGTAGTAAAAAAATTCTTGAAAGACCTATTTTTTTGATTTGGCACCCCTAGGACAATTATAAGTGATAGGGGAACACACTTTTGTAATGCCCAACTTGACCAAGTGTTGAAACGTTATGGCGTTACACATAGAATAGCTACCCCGTACCACCCCCAAAGTAGTGGCTAAGTAGAGGTTGCTAATCGCGATCTTAAGCGAATTCTTGAAAAAACCATAGAATATCATAGCATAGATTGGTCAGAAAAGTTGGATGATGCTCTATAGGCATACAGAACCGCTTACAAAACACCACTAGGAACCATACCCTACCGACTTGTGTATGGGAAGGCTTGTCATTTACCGGTAGAGATTGAACATAAGGCTTATTGGGCAATTAAGAGTGCTAATGTTGATTTTGAGCGTACAGGTTCTCATAGGAAACTTCAATTGAATGAGCTAGAGGAATGGCTAGTGAAAGCATATGAGAACTCCAAATTATACAAAGAAAAGGCCAAAAAGTACCACGATCAGCAAATCAAACAAGGTCAACAATTTAAAGAATGCGATCATGTCCTTTTGTATAATTCTCGCCTTCGTTTATTCCTAGGTAAGTTGAAATCTAGGTGGTCTAGACCATTCACAATTACACAAGTTTTCCCGTATGGGACTATTGAAGTTACATACCCAGAGAAAGGTACATTTAAGGTAAATGGGCAACGATTGAAGTTATACTTGGGTGGAAATTTGGAGCATGTTGGATGAGAGGAGTTTTATCTTTACCCAACAGTACAATCATGAGCTACATTCGTATCCTATCGAGCTATCGACGTTAACTATAGCGCTTCTTGGGAGGCAACCTATGTTTAACTTTGCTCACACTTTAGTTCTTTAAGTTTATTCCATTTTCTTTTTCTTTTTCTTTTATCTAACTTTGCTTTGCTTCTTTTATTTGTTCTAATCTTAGCCATAGGCTTTTCTCTTTTAGTTTCATTTTTTTCTCTCTTTCGTTTTCTTTGTCTTATTTTTCTAATTTAAGTACTTTTATTTTTTTATTTTTATTTTTTTTAAGTTTCTTGTATTTTTAAATTCATGAATTTAGGTAAAAAAAAAAAAAATATGAACAGAGAGTTACACGGGCATAGGACATGGTCGTGTCCTAGCCCGTATGCGCCTAGTGAATTGCCGTCGACCACAGAAAGTTACACGGGCATAGGATACGATCATGTCCCAGCCCGTGTCCATCCAAGCCCCTTCAATGAACTAACACCCACAGAAAGTTACACGGGCGTGGGATACGGTCGTGTCCTAGCCCGTGTGCGCCCAGCGAATTGTCGTCGACCACAGAAAGTTACACGGGCATGGGACACGGTCGTGTCCCATCCCATGTATGCCCAGTATTCCCACCCGACCATAGAAAGTTATACGGGCGTGGGACACGGTCGTGTCCCAACCTGTGTGTGCCCAGTATTCCCACCCGATAACAGACAGTTACACGGGCATGGGACACGGTCGTATCCCAGCCCATGTCCAATCAGTATTCATGGCAGAACATAGAAAGTTACACGGGCATAGGACATGGTTGTGTCCCAGCCTATGTCCACCCAGGTAAGGCCCTGTAATCAGAGAGTTACACGGACGTAAGATACAGTCGTGTCCCAGCCCTTATCTGCCTAGCACCCACACGATTCAGCACACGCCCTATTTATTTAAACACACACACAATCTCTTGCACACTTCCACACATCAATACATATTTCTTTTCTCTTCTCTTCATCTTCTCCTCACGTTCCTAATCTAAGTAAGTTTTCCTCATTGTTTATGCTTTATCTTCCTCATTGTTTAAGCATGTTTAGCTACCCGACGTTTAGGAATTTTGGGAATTGGTATATGCATTATGTCTGAGAGTTTCCTTCGTTTTTATTCTTTCATATTAGACATACACAATTGCCTTGTGTTTTTTGATTTTAATACCTTTATGCTACCTCTTCCGATTAGATATTCCTGTATGATTACTCCAATCCGAATTTTGTTTGCCAATTTGATAATCATTATTCAATTACTCCAGCTAAGGTTAGCATTGTGCGAGTGATTTTGGGTCATTTAACATCTTTGATGTGTTGGGACATTTTCTTTTTCAGCTGATTGTAATGTAATGCATCTACTATATATTTAATGGGATGAACTTGCTAGCCATCTCTTTTACACCAATTAGTTTTGTGGTTGCTCTCTGTCAAGTCTGATTTTATTGATTTCTTTTTAAAATTGATTTCTCATTTCTTCATTAATACTAAACCCTAACCTATTTAATATTAATCCTCGACTAAAGAAATTGAGAAATTCCATTTTTTTTATTAAAAATAGTTTTTTGGAGTTGCCACCCGATCGAAGTCGGGGAAAGAAAAAGAAATCGTAACCAATTGGGTGGATTGATTACAATTTGGCTACCAATCTTTGATTTCAATTTTAATAAAGAACCAGAAGATTCCGAATTTGGGGGCTAACCTATTAAATCCTTAATGGGTACCATTATTTATTTACCAAAATTAGGATTATTTTTCTAATTATAATATTTAAAAAATAAATAAATAAAATAAAAAGAACATAAGTTTCTACATATTTTATCATCGTCCCGAAGGTGCCTACGTACCCGCTAGTCGGGATCAGACGATCGTAGTTCTTTCAAGAAAATCTTTAGTATTGTTGATTTATTTTAATTTTCAAAACCGTTCAAGTTTACTTTTTAATTCATTCGATTTATTAAAAAAAATCTAAAGGGTCCTAACACTTGAGTGCTGTTATTTTATAAAAAAAATACTGTAACAATCCTATAAAAATAAAATAAAATAAAATAAAAGGTCTTTTATTAAAAAAAATAATAATTTCCTATATGAAGCTTTCTAAAAAAAACTAAAAAAGGAAAATCCTAGACTAACATATAAATATATATTTATTTTTATCTATATTACTATAATCAAACAACTATTTACTTAGATCAATATAACACATTTAACTTATATAATAAGGAAAAATAATGCTAAAAGCAACACACTAAACTAACGCATACATGCATATGCTATATCTAATAATAATAATAGCATAATATAATAGCTAAATAAACAAATAAAAAAAAAACTTTGAATCACCGAACTTGGCATGAGGACTAGTCGTCGTGTTGATGTTGATCGCTACAGTAGACGGTACGGGCTATGGTGGACAGTGTCGCGTTGTTGAGGACGCGTTGGATTTCTGCTGTGGAGTGCTATAAATGTTGTCGTCGGTGATCTGCAGTAAATCCTATTCTGGAATGTGTGCTGCTACGGACGCAAGGTGACAAACCGCGGCTGCTTATGGATCGAGAAC
The DNA here is from genome assembly GCA_024138005.1 of Lumnitzera racemosa. NCBI lineage: Eukaryota > Viridiplantae > Streptophyta > Magnoliopsida > Myrtales > Combretaceae > Lumnitzera > Lumnitzera racemosa. Next base: position 82,245,267 of record JAMXBC010000006.1, read on the forward strand.
TTCTGCGTGAAAGTGTAGTAGCGCTTACGGAGTCGGATATCGCGTGGTGTGGCTAAACATGGCTGGATAGATGAAGGGGTGTTGCTGGATTCGTACTGGTGTATGGCTTTACCGCTGGCTGTGACAGGAGATTGAAGGCTGTTGGATGCTGATGTCGGAGTTGGCTTCACTTTGTTGTGTGTAGTGTGCGGCAAAGGCCCTGTTTTTTCTGTTCTGTCTCTGTTCCTGTTTCTGTTTTTCTTTTGTTTCTATTTCTCTCTCTGTTTCTGTTTCTATTTTTCTTTGGTTGCAGCAGGTTGTGTGTATGTTTATATAACCTCCATCGTATCATATCATATCATATCTTATGTAATTATATTTGATTCGTTAATTAAATTAGATTCAAATTTAATTCAAATCTGATTTAACTAAACTCATATTATTTAATTAGATATGAAATTGATTTTCGTCTCGCTTCTGCAAAGTTAGAAAAATAAAGACATAGGTACCTGTTGAGACTCGAACACGTGACCTCTAACTAAATCTACTTAAATACTCCGCTACTTATCCGTTAGGCTGTTGGCCTGTGCCTTGACATTCATTACCATTAAATTATATTTAAACTATCCGATTCCCTAAAATAAAATTTTTTAACTAAACTAAAACTAATTATTCCTAGTATAAATTACTTCCTAAAAATCTACAAAATTTTTATGATTTTTCCTTTTCTTGTTTATTTATTATTTGTTTTTTTGGGTATTTTTATCATTTGTTAATTTTGTTGTTATTTTTATCTTTTATTAATTTTTTTGTTTATTATTTTTAAATTAGAACCTTTTTTGTAAAAAAGAAAAACTAAGACTATGGAAGGGCAAAAATTAGGTGTCTACAGCTGCCTCTCTTTGTAGTAAAGTTTGAGCAAAACTTTACCATAAAGACAAAAGAGACACTGTTTTTGCTTCAAGATAACTGTATCCTAAGGAACGTTAAGTCACTTGACGAGGGTTAGAACAACAATGGGAAGTGCCTTTGTGAGTTGGCATAAATCTCTAAAAAAGAATAACGAGAATCTTGGTCATGCCCTGATGAGCTAACTAACCAAGGTGGTCAAAACACCCCTTAAGCTGGCTAAGACCTAAAAATATGAAGAAAACTTGGCCATGCCCTTAATGACCTAACTAACCAAGGCAGTCAAAGCTCCCCATGAGCTGGCTAAGACCTAAAAATAAAGGAAACTTAGTCGTGCCCTTAATGAGCTGACTAACCAAGGCGGTTAAAGCGCCCTACAAGTTGGCTAAGACTTAAAAATATGAAGAAAACTTGGTCGTGCCCTTAATGAGCTGACTAACCAAGCGATCAAAGCGCCTCACGAGCTGGCTAAGACCTAAAAATATGAAGAAAACTTGGTCGTGCCCTTAATGAGCTGACTAACCAAGGCGGTTAAAGCGCCCCATGAGTTGGCTAAGACCTAAAAATACGAAGAAACTTGATCGTGCCCTTAATGAGCTGACTAACCAAGGCGGTCAAAGTGCCCCATGAGCTGGCTAAGACCTAAAAATATGAAGAAAACTTGGTTGTGCCCTTAATGAGTTGACAAACCAAGGTGGTCAAAGCGCCCCATAAGTTGGCTAAGTCCTAAAAATATGAAGAAAACTTGGTTGTGCCCTTAATGAGCTGACTAACCAAAGTGGTCAAGGCGCCTCATAAGCTGGCTAAGACCTAAAAATATAAAGAAAACTTGAATTGGAATAGCGCTTCTTGAGCTTGCTAAATCCCTTGAAGAAATTTTGAGTTGGGTAACGTTATGTGAGTTAGACGATTGGGAGTTTAAGAAACTCTGGATTAGGACTACGCTCTACGAGTTGGCTAGCTCCCTAGGAGATTATAAATTGGGACTGTGTTTTGGGAGCCAGCCGGAAGCTTAAGAAACTTTAGATTGGGATTGCGTTCTATGAGCTGGTTAGATCCCTAAATGAAAATATGAACCTGGATAGCACTCCATAAGCTGACGAAAGCGCTAAAGAAGATATGAATAGGAACAGTACACTATGAGCTGGCTATATCCTTGAGAAAACGGATAAAGGGTAAGCACCCGTCAGAATCGCTTAAGCTCTTTTGAGAGTTGAAAGTAAATCGAGGAACATAGCCAACTCGAAAAAACTCTTGATTTGAGAAATTTACAAATGAGAAATTTGGTGAAAATTGTTTATAACATGAATTAAAAATTTGACTATTATGGATGAGATGGACTAGAAAATGAATGGAAAAAACTTGTAACAAGCCTCTACTTTCTCTCTCTCCTTTTCATGTCTTTTCATTTTCTTTTTTTCCTTCTTTTTCCTTGAAAGTTTGCTAACGGATACAAATCCCTATTTAAAAGGAAAACACTATAATCATGTAGGGTATCTCATATTCACCCTAGTTTGTAATAATGAGCTTCTTGGATAGGCCTTAAATATTCATTTTGTAAGGAAAAGGTAGCTCACGATTAGTTTAGTCGAAGAGGACTTCTTTACGCACTCTTGGTTTAGAGGTCACTTTTGACTACTATTCCAAAAATTACAGTCCAATTCGCAAGTGATACGCTTTGATCGATCTGTTAGGTCCTTTTGGGTTTAGTATTATAAATTGGGCTTTTGGTTAAATGGTTTCAAAAGAAGTTAATTGAGAGGGCCTATTTTGAGAGAAGTGCTTTCATCTAACCCGGGGGTATAAGTCAAGAACCTTAGGAATGAATTAGATGTGCGCTTACCCCAGTTTCAAAAATAATTTTTATCTTAGATAAATTTTTCTTCAAAATTGGAAGAGATTTGAGTAGCGAGGTATTGTGGGTGGGAAGGTCTTGTGTTTGAGAATTGAGTAGATAGAAAGGGTTTATGTTCATGATTTGGAATATGATTTTGAACTAAATATGGAGTTTTTGGTTTGTGGTTGAAAACATGATCTTGAATGAATATGAGGTTTTGTGTTTTTGGTTAGGAATGCGATTCAAGCCGGATATTTGGGTATTTCTTCATTTTCTTTTTTCCAAGTTTTTTTCTTTTTCTTTTTCTTTTCTTTTTTTTCTTTTTTATTTTTTTTTAATTTCATTTCGTTTCATTTCTTTCTTTTCTCTCCCCAAAAATAACTATCCCTTTTGTCAAGTTTTTGTCTTTGGATGAATCAAGGCCCTAAATCCATAGGTATAGGTTCAGAGTGCATTGGCTTTGGAAAGGTATGTGTGGCCTTTGGGGTATCTGGAAAAATGTTAGCTCTTCTTCAAAGAAAACAATTTATCAAAAACAAAAATTATCCTTGAATTGTTATTACTGGGGGTAAACACAAATCAGTTTTATCCTTTTCTCCTAATTAATGACTCTATCCTCTGAATTGCCCCACTATAGGGTGGTTCTTGATAAGGTTTACATTTGAAATGACTCCAAAATAGTTCAACAGGGTTATCAAAGGATAATTGTGTTTGGGATTTGAAAATGAATGCCTAACTTCATTTCGATCTGCATATCAAATTCAAAATGGACCTCCTTTAAGGAATGAGTTCAAAATATCCTCACCATGATGTCTCTTAACTCACAAAGTGTTTAAGGGTTAGTGTATAAGATATAGCTTGCATCTTTTCATTCAAAACTTTTAAAAGTGAGTTACTAATTCCTTACATAGGGATTGATTGACCTTAGGGTATTAACCTTGCTCCCTAATTCCTTGGAACATGCCCCAGTTGTGAAATTTCAAAAACTAAATGCCCCATGTCCTAGACTTATAGGTCTTAGCGGCCTTAAGCTTCCATATGTGATTTTGGGTTAGGTTCTTTAGAGTTTGAATGGGCTGGAACTGACAACTTTTGAAGTGGAAGAGTCTAATGAATTGCCCTTTTATTTGTACCGGGGATCAAGCTTAGGATAGTATTTCATGGCTTTGTGTTTTGGTTCGGTTTATGGTTGGACTTAATGGCTTAGGGGCATTGAGTTGGTTGAATCATCTTGATGGGCTAGGTTTTGGGTTTGGTTGGTTATTTTCTTGAGCCAAGTGGATCTGTTTAGGTTAGTTGCCTTAACGAGCCAAGTAATTGTGTTTGTCCTAAACCCTATAATGATTTGTAACCATTAGCAAATTTCTTTTCTTTTTTTTTTTTTATAAAGAGAGAAAGAAAATGTAAAGGCTTTCATGTTATAGAGCCCAAGTGATGAGATTGTAAATGGATGATTACGGAGGATTACTTTCATAGAATTCTATATACAAGCTTATACAATTTATCGTTACAAAGGGTCTATTCATAAGCGAGGAATTCTAAAGAATAAAAGACTAAACAAAGAAAATATCTAAATCTTATTTATTCCAAATGAAGAAGGCTATTTGCAAAATACTAAATTTACTTAAAAGAATGAATATTTCTGGTTGGTAGAATACTAGGCACAATGATAACTACAATTATTTTATAGGTTTGATTCTTTTTGTTTGGCTTCCTTTTTTATTTTTGTTTTCTATTTATTTTTATTTATTTACTCCGGGAAGGTTAGGCTCAATTGATGTGGGCCCAAAGTGATATATTCGAGCCTTAATAGATGTACTAAAGCCCTCACTATAGTAATATTTATAGGGTTCTTCTATAGGGGCAAGATGAGCCCAATCTTGTTTCTAATGAATTTTTACTTATTTGGGCTAAAAAGTTATATCCATATCTAGAGTATCTTTTAAGGCCAATGAAGTGAGTAGATGTGGATCTGTTTGGAAGCCCATTGACTCGATCTAGCTATAGTTATGTAAAAAAGAAAAAAATCAAAATTACAATCATTACCTATTATAAACTTTACGTAGAATTATTACAAATTATTTACGGAGAAATATTACAACTGCAACTTTACAACTGCCCTTATCCATTTAGGTCTGCCACATCATAGGTTCTTGTAATTTTTTTGAAAAAATGTTTTGTGCAATGCAAAATGGTGGGTTCTAAAGATTCTCAAGTTCTGAAACCACTACGTTTTCTCAAAGCAACGATTCTATGGTCACATTTGAACTTAAGTGGGGTAGCTTGATCGGCCCCGGAAGGTGGTTACCCCATAATATCCGAAGCTTACATAATGACCCCTCTCTTAAGGTCCTAAGACGGCCTAGTTTTAACCGTATCTACTATGCATTTTAATGCAAAAAAAAAAAAAAAAGAATAAAAGTAAATCTCCTAAAACTACCCCCTTAAATAAACTACAACAGCAAAAAATAAAAATGTTAGCAAAAAGAAATAAAATATACATATATACAAAATAACCTACCTAAGTTTTTTATTATTTCATCTTTTTATTTTTTATTTTTTTGAAAAATAATCCTATTTTCGGCAACTTCTAGTAGCTAGCCCTCTAGCGGTCTCTAGTGGAGTCGCCAAACTGTTGAGTTTGATTTTATTGAGTATTTTTATTTTTAAAATTGATTTCTCAGTTCTTGATTAATACTAAACCCTAACCCATTTAATATTAATCCTTGACTAAAGAAATTGAGAAATTCCAATTTTTTTTATTAAAAATAGTTTTTCGGAGTCGCCACCCGACTGAAGTAGAGAAAAAAAAAGAAATCATAACCGTAACCAATTGGATAGATTGATTACGATTTGACTACCAGTCTTTGATTTCAATTTTAATAAAGAACTAGAGGATTCCGAATTCGGAGGCCAACCTATTAAACCCTTAACGTGTACCATTATTTATTTACCGAAATTAGGATTATTTTTCTAATTATAATATTTAAAAAATAAATAAATAAAATAAAAAGAACCTAAGTTTCTACGTATTTTATCATCGCCCCGAAGGTGCCTACGCACCCGCTAGCCGGGATCAAACGATTGTAGTTCTTTCAAGAAAATCTTTAGTATTATTGATTTATTTTAATTTTGAAAACCATTCAAGTTTGCATTTTAATTTATTCGATTTATTAAAAAAAAATCTAAAGGGTCCTAATACTTAAGTGCTGTTATTTTATAAAAAAAAAAAAATACTCTAACAATCCTATAAAAATAAAATAAAAGGTCTTTTATTAAAAAAATAATAATTTCCTATATGAAGCTTTCTAAAAAAAAACTAAAAAAGGAAAATCTTAGATTAACATATAAATATATATTTATTTTTATCTATATTACTATAATTAAACAACTATTTACTTAGATCAATATAACACATTTAACTTATATAATAAGGAAAAATAATGCTAAAAGCAACACACTAAACTAACTTATACATGAATATGCTATATCTAATAATAATAATAGCACAATATAATAGCTAAATAAACAAATAAAAAAAAACTTTGAATCACCGAACCTGGCATTGAGGACTAGTCGTCGTGTTGATGTTGATCGCTGTAGTAGACGGTACAGGCTATGGTGGACAGTGTCGCGTTGCTGAGGACACGTTGGATTTCTGCTGTGGAGTGCTGTAGATGTTGTCGTTGGTGATCTGCAGTAAATCCTATTCTGGAATGTGTGCTGCTGAACGTAGCTGGATGGACGAAGGGGTTTTGCTAGATTCGTACCGGTTTATGGCTTTACCATTGGTTGTGATAAGAGATTGGAGGCTGTTGGATGCTGATGTCGGAGTTGGCTTCACTCTGTTGTGTGTAGAGTGCGGCAAAGGCCCTGTTTTTTCTGTTCTGTCTCTGTTTTTCTTTAGCTGTAGTTGATGTTTCTATTTAACATAGGTGCCTGCTAAGACTCGAACCGGTGACCTCCAATTAAATCCACCTAAGTACTTCGCTACTTATCCGTTAGGCCGTTGGCTTGTGTCTTGACATTCATTACCATTAAATTATATTTAAACTATCTGATTCCCTAAAATAAAATTTTTTAACTAAATTAAAACTAAAACTAAAACTAACACTAAAACTAATTATTCCTAATATAAATTACTTCCTAAAAATCTACGAAATTTTATAATTTTTCCTTTTCTTATTTATTTATTATTATTATTTTTTTGGTATTTTCATCATTTGTTATTTTTTTTTTGTTATTTTTATCTTTTATTAATTTTTTTGTTTATTATTTTTGCATTAGGACCCTTTTTGTAAAAAATAAAAACTAACACTATGGAAGGGCAAAAATTAGGTGTCTACATACTCTACATGTTTGTTTAAATGTCCCAATGAGAATTTTTTTTCGAGATTCTTCACTGATAATCTTTTATACCTCTGTCTTCGATTAAACTACGTGTGGCAAGGTTGCGTGTTTTTTATTTGGTTTGGTGTTTCTTCTCAGGTAGTCAATGGCAAATCACGTAAAGCTTACCGTTCGAAGAAAATCTAAATATGCTGCATCATCTTCAATGCAAGAAGGTGCAATTGTTGAACCCTTAGCCACTCTCCCTTCGATAGAGCATCAAATGCTTCAATTCAAAGAAGAATATCAGTCGCAACGCTATAATTTACTTAAGAACAAGCCTTTCAACGACACCCTTCGTTTGGATTGGGATGTTCTTGCTCAATTGGAACTCGCAATGGAAATGAAGGAGCTCTTGGATGGCACCATTTGGGAGCAATTTTTATCTCTTGAAGCTCCAGTATATAAAGAGCTGACATTGGAGTTTTTATGCACATACAAACTCAATAAAGAGAGTGCTACTAGCATGGGCCCTAAATGTAAACTCCATTTCACTTTGAGTGGCTACCCTTTCCACATGATAATAGCTTAATTGGGTAGATATTTCGATCTATATGAGGATCGATACACATGGATAGAAGAGTTCCAACGTCTATCATGTCGTTTTCTACGTGGCATAACACTAGGGACGTTTTGGAATGAAATTACTGTTGGCAACGCGTATGACCCAACAAAGAGTAAAGCTTATCAATTGGTCAAACTAGAATACCGTATTCTTCATTAGCTCTTTTCCCATACATTAACTGGCCGAGGCCTCAGCACCAGTGTGGTTTCTAACAAGGATTGCCTCTATTTGTATAGTGTTATTCATAAACACTCAATCAATCTGGCCATTGAGCTTGCTGAACTGTTCAGCCATCAAGCCACCACTGCACGGAAGAAAGGGCATATTTGTTGTAGCCCCTACATCACCTTACTAGTACAGGCCATGCGGACTAAGGTTGTCATTTGGCCCTCGCTTACCTTAGTCAATCAAGTCGCTCCTATGCGACTTCAGTCATTCCGACTCATGAACCTTTTACCAATGAGATGTCAAGGTCAACACTTACGTAGCACATCTTATGGCCAGACGTCTTTAGTAATCTTTGAAGACAAATTTGATATGTTGCTGACTGAGGTTCGTTATATCCGAGAAAGTGTGGATAAACTTCATATCTGCCAAGACAAATTGGAAAAATTTCTCAAGATAAAAGAGTCGGATGCAACTGCTGAGGATAGTGAAAGTAAGGACGGGGATGATGAGGGTAGTGAGGAAGAGGTAGCTGGGGGGAGTGAAGAAGACGATGATGAAACCATGGCAAAGGCACCATCTGATGAGGATGATGGAGCGATGGATTTCAACCCTTTTCTTAGTTCATTTTGTTTTCGTTATTTTTTAGTTGGCCAAGGCATGTGCAATCAGACATGTAATGACGATGGCTTCCTCGTTATGAACTTCTTCACCTTATTTTTCACTGGTAGGGAAGTATTAGTTTTTTTTTCAATACATGTATTTCCTTTTTCCCTATGATGGTTTTTATTGTTTCATATCTTGCTATTGTGCTTTCTTAGTCGTACATTGAGGACAATGTACATTATTAAGTGTGGGAAAAGGATATATATGAATTTGTTACTATTTAGGAGACCAATTATTCACATTTGACCCAATTAATTTTTAAGTTAACTTGCAATAAGTGATTAACAAGTGTTGGGCCAAATCAACTGTGTCATCTTGATCATTATTGATCTTATTATACTTTACTATAATTGATTAATCAAATTTGTGGAGGACAAAGTTACGAGTTATTTAGCTTAGGACTTTAAGACTTGAGATTGGACCAACATCACTAGTTGAGAGTTAGTCATGGTTAAATTTACTTTTATGTATACCTTTCTCTTAGAAATTTTTAGAGCCCTATAATTTTTAGTAAACAAACAAATGAAATTCTTCTTTTGAGAAACCCCTGAAAAATCACAATGATTGGAGGTCAAAAGTAATAACAAGTGTATGAATAGAAAAAATTGGTAAGGATTCATCTTGATCCGTCAGAAGAACGAGATTGAGTCCCAATGGAAATTCTAATGAAAAAAAAATTGGTATGGATTGGCCTTGGTCCGTCAGAAGAGTAAGGTTCTTTCCCGCTATCAATATAAGGAATAAATTGGTATGGATCGGTCTGGGTCCATTAGAATAGCAATATTCTTTCCCTCTACCAACACAATTATGCTTAAATAAAGTAAATTTAAAAGACCTCCCAACAAAAGCATGAACTAGGGGGATGATCAGAGGATGAGTGGATGTAAAATATGTTTGTTTTAGATTATGGTGTTTAGTGAGATTGAAGAGAGAATTGTATACACTTTAGTCAAATGGACAAAATTTTTAGGACTCTTTCTCAATTGGTGAAATGTTAAATCTAATTTTTAGTTTATGAATCCTTAATTAAATGACTCGGGTAAACTTCGACTGTCATAAATTAACTAGTGAACTCTAGTATTAAGTATTTTCGGAGCATTCGAATATGGTCAGGTGAAATTATGACATTGTTAAGGGTGAAATTGATTGACTTTATTATTGCGAGTTAATTGAAAGTGATTTTCTTACCTTTCTTTTGGGTTAAGTGTATTTGTTTACCGGTTTCCTAAATAGTGATGAATTTTGTTTAGCATTTTTTGTCCCGAAATTTTTTTTTGATTTATTTGCTTGAGGACAAGCACATGCTCAGGTGTGGAGAAGTTTGATAACTCTTATTTTAAATACATTTCACGTGGTGATTTTATAGTATTTCCCTTACATATTTGGTTTTCTTTAAAGAAATTGATACTTAATTGAGTAAAATTTTGATTTCAAGGTTTGAACGCGTTCTTGGATCGAAAATGAAGAAAGGGAATCAAGTTTCACTCAATTCGGAGTTCAAATGAATGAGTTATGAAGTTTTGAAGTTACAGAGTCTGGGACATAGCTGTGTACCCAGGCTGTGTCCATCCAGGAAAATATGCTAAGGTCAGAAAGTTACATGACTTGGGGATACGACTGTGTCCCAGGCCATGTCTGGTGATGAAAACGGAAATCTTTCAATATATTATAAAAGGACATATTAGGGTTTCGCATAGGGGATCGGACATTCAAAAGAGAAAAGACTTGAGGAGAAGGAGAGGAGAAAGGGTGAAAGCAACATTCAACTTCAAGATTGAAGAGATTGGTCATCAACAAAAGGGGTTTTTCATGTTTTATTTATTAGTTTTGTTGGAATTCATTTTTAGTTCCATTATGATATCTTAAGATTCTTGTATTTAGAATTATGGAACCTAAGATTTCATGTGACTATTGGATTGATTGATAATTTTCAATAAAGTTTCTATCTTTTCTTGATTCAATTATGTTATTTAATTGTTAATTATATCAATCTATGATATTTCTAGAATATCAATCTATGATATTTCTAGAATATCAATCTATGATATTTCTAGAATATCAATCTATGTACGATAATTGAGAAATCACATGTGTAATGAGATAATTTGAGAGAATTACATGTGTACTTAGAGATAAGATATATGTTTCTTCCGAAAAGTTGTTCTTTGTGTGGGAATTCATTATACATTAATGCGATTCTAAGTTATATTACTAAGTGAAGAGATTCCGATAAATAATTTAGGATTAGGGTTAATAGGCTTGAGAAAGGTATTAACTTTAATTGTAAATCCCTCCTGTTAAAAATAATAGAAATTGAATTGGATTATTTTAAATGGCCACATGTTAAAAATTAGGGGAAATAATTCCTAAATACGTTATTTGCATTCTTAAAGTCGTTCTCAATTTTATCGCTTTCTAAATTGCTTAATTAAGTCTCATAATTAGGTTAGTTTGTTAAGTTTAGTATTTTTAATTTATTCAACTCATCACAATTTTCTAGTTAGATAATAGAGCTAAGGTTAATATTAGTACTTGAAGTCTCTGAGGGATCGACTTGGACTCACATCCACTATATTAAAACTGATAAGTGCACTTGTCTGATATTAACATAACATGTGCTCTAACTTAGAATGTAAATGGTGCATACTTTTGCTTCTGGAATTTACAGGGTGTACTATTTCATTATGTTTTTTCTCATTTGGTTCTAATTATGAATCCTTAAAACTTTCTATTTATAGGGGTTGAGGTTATTTTATTACTTATTTATGTATTCACTAATTTTCTCATTTGGTTCTAATTATGAACCTTAATTTTATTTTTCAACCTTGAATTTGTTTAATTGTTTAAATGTTCTTGGTCATATAAAAGGGAAAGTGTACATAACAATACTCAGATGTTGTTTACATTTTCTTAAGTCTCTTTTCTTTTTCTTACTTTTTTTATAGGTAAATCATACCCAATTCTGAATTAAAGTATGTCTTAATTAGTGATGAGCTTTAGCAAAGGGATAAGTTTACTAGCTTCCTTCATATTCTCCATTAGAATTTCCAATAGGTCCTTTTTCCTAGGCTTAAGGCTTACTATGGAAGAAAAAAATAATGAAGAAAAGTAGGAAATAATAATAGAAGAATAAACATAAATTTGTAACATTGAAATGAATAAAAATAGTAAGAAATGGTAAAATAGCATAATCATAAATAGAAAATAGAAAGTAGCAATAAAATAGAAATAAAAAAAAATCTTATTAGCACTATGAACATCACCCAATTCGACAGCTATCACTACTCTTACGATTTTGAATGTAGCCCTTACAATACCCACTCTCTTCATATCTCACTATCCTATAGATTTGCTTAATTTTCTGGTGATTTATAACCTAAGCTCTAATACTGCTTTAACTGTAATGCCTTAGAAGCTGGAAAATTATAAGCCCACTACGTGTCATCCTTAGCGGCTGACATAAGAAGGCATCTAAGGACCTGTAACCTAATTATAATCCATAATTAATGACAAATTATTTGCCAAATGCTCATTGATATATCTTTACATGTTTATAGATAAGAGTGGTATAATGTTGACCACTTAGCTCACAATCACATCATTAATTTGATAAACGCTTATATATTTTCCAAACTAAGGCTCATAACTCTCCTACAACTAGAAGCAAAACCAATCACCTAAAGTCATGGATGACTCTCTACAAGCAACAAGTAACCTTAACCATATTAACAAGTAGTAGCATGTAACAAACATATCATAAATGGAAATTTTATATTTAAACATAACTATCCTTCAAGGTACCATGGCCATTCATATGTCAAAGTTGCTCAACTCACCTCCATAGAGATACTCATGACTATAAATGTCTATAGCTTTAAGCTCATATTAAACCTACACTTGCAACTGAAAAATAAAAAGGTTCCTTAAGGGGTGAGATAATGCTCAGTACATAATACATCAATTACATGTGTATGATCACATAATGCCATTCATCCACAAGCATAAGGTGTGATGATTCAACAACCATGCATTTTATTATATTCAATTTAATCCATCATGTAACATAAGGTAGTAATGACCTCGGGACACACATAAGTAATACCATATATATATATATCGGTTGAGTCCTTTCCAACATCTTAATAATTGATAAACCTCTTAGAATCTATTAGGTTATCTCAATGCAAGACTTTACTTAAGACAATGTCGCGTAAAAATCATCAAGTACCTTACCAACCACACTTAACGCTATTAGTGGGAGGTTAAAGTCCAACACAAGCCAATGCAATCAATAATTAGGATATATATATATATATATATATTAAATCTATTTAAGCTGCTAACCTGACATGCATAAATACATAAGTGTCCTGTACATAGATCTCAAACCTCGCTAGTAACTGGATTAAAAATATTCGTAGAATTTATTAACATAAAAGAACTTTGAAGTATAACATATCATAGTCCAACTCAAACTTTACTTCCACTTAACAATCTCTTTGCTTCAAGCTTCTACGAACCCTCTCATACTATATTGGATTAAGCACAACCCAAGACACTTAAAAGATTTATAAGACAGTTTGATCAATAAGAACTAGTTAAAAGGTGTTTAAATGATATTTTTAAGAAGGAAAACTATTAATGAAAACCTTAGAACATGGTTTAAAAACACCTTGCACGAAATTGGAAAAATGCAATTTACTCAAAGACATACACTACACATACACGATGTTGCAATGTATACACAATTCCTTAGCCATAGCATTACACGTCATGTATCCCTTACTATGCTTACACATAACGTGTGTCACTCCATGTACACACACACATCATATCTCTTAGGAATGTACATATATATGTCATATACCCCTTCCTTAGCATTACTTGACATCTTGTAAAAACCTAACTTCAATGAACAACACTAGCCATTTACAATCTAATCATCTCTTCATTAAAATTCCATTCTCAACTATCAATTACCACACCAAAACTCATTAGCATCCACATCCTTCAAGTAACAACAACAACAACAACAAATCACCCTTCCATAATTTTATCAAGAAAAACCAAAACTTAAAAGAAAACAAGTACAAGTACAAAACTTACATGTTCTCTTGGTAAAGGAGTATCCAAAACTCAAATTACAAACTTCTATGCTACAAAAACAAGCTCTTCCATGATCTCTCAACACCTCCCCTTGAAGAAAAATAAATTTGAAATATATATGGGTGAAGAACTTACTAAGAGTGTTGTTTCCTTGAGTTTTCTTGAAGTTTCTACCACTTTTAGTGTCCTAGCCTCCCCAGTCCAAATTTAGGTTTAGCTTTAAGAGGAGTTTGTTGTTTCTTCTATTCTTTAAAAGAAAAATACATTATATTTGAGAGAGAGTGATATGGGGGACTCCTTAACATGATTTATGAGAGTGTGAAGATAGTGGGTTTAAAATTCTTAAAAGACTATTTTATCCCCTACTGCCTAAGACTATTACGTGTCATACTAGTCCCATATCCTTTATTTTATTTCCTTATGTCCTTTCTCTTTTTCTTTTTGAATTTGAGTTTTACTAGTTATATCTAATTTTTAAGTTATTACACCCTATATGCATATACTCCAAACTATTAACTATCAAGGTCAATTAGTGTATCTATAACATCTTATTATATCTTGGAGTTCATATTTCAAATTTTCATCAATTACATCGGATATCAATAAACTTACATTTACATAATAATAATAATAATAATAATAATAATAATAATAATAATAATAATAATAAAACTTTCATATGATTTATTTTGAGGGGAAAAAAATCAAAGATCATTTTTCTAATTTTATGGCATCATTGTAAAATTCAAAGAAAGCAGAGAATGTTTTTTGAAAACCCTAAATCTAGTAGTTTAGAAATCTAAAAGCATCACATCAATTCTCCATAATTTGATTTAAGGAGATTTTTCACTTAATTCCAATTGAACTCTCACTCTCACTCTTTTATATTCCTATTTTCTCCAACATTACTTAAAGAATATGGAGAGGAAGTGCAATTTAGACAAAGAGAATTTTTAGAAAGAGATGAGGAAGACACAATTATAGGAAAGATGGATAGAGATAATTATGAAGGAGTTTGGAAAGAAACTTAAAACTTAGGGTTGGGGGTTGGGTTGGATAAATGGTGCTTTATATAAAAGGAAAAGTACATAAAAATCCTTGATATTTATCTATATGTACATTTCAATCCTTATCCTTTCATATAATCCATTTCAGTCATCTTTTGAAGTTGTGTCAAATAAATCCCTCCATCACTCCTATTACTTTTTCCATCCTTTTTATTTGATGTGTCATTTTGATACATTATTATTAAGTAACGTAGAACTAAGCCAGCATCCACTTCATCATAAAATTAAAAAACACTTTTGACCCTCGCTTTTGACATGACCTATGACCTTCAACCCAACATAAGCCACTCACAAAACATATTCCCGAATTGGTCAATGGAGAGAAACGCATGTTCAAACAAAACCCTAACCTTATGAAACTCTTCACAATCAATGGAGAAAAATGTTATCCCTTACTAACCATAACCCTAATTAATTGTTAGATTCAATACAGAGGGGAATCATTTGAAAACCCAAACCCTAGTCATAAGCCTTGATAGAAATTGGTTGGTTAATTCTTGATAGAGAAGTCATACTTGTTTAGCTATTGGTGTGTGGAAGAACTTCTTTTGTATATTTTTTTTTCTATACATAGGCCATTAAGCTTTTTGTTTGAAACTACGTGTTGATCAAAAACCCAAACCCTAGTTACTATGTCTGTATGTTTTTTAAAAGAAGAAAAGCTTTGTCCGTTTTGAACTTAGTGGGTTGGCAATGATAGTAACTAATATATTTTATTGGTATATTTTTTCTCTTTACAATGACATGTAGAAATGGACAATGAATAATGCATTTGTGAGGCATGAGTTTTTTATGGTGATAGTTCGGTCTAAGTTCCAACTCAGCATTATGAGGGAGGTAATTTATATATTATTAGCATAGATGTTGGATATATTGATATACTTGACATAAGAGACAAAGGAGGTAGCTTCATTAGGATAGCAAAGTTTGGCTTCCAAAATTGCAAAAAGGAGTTTGATATTTTCTCCAAGGCGAAGTTCAAGAATATGTGTTCGTTTTGGTTTCAACAAAGAAAATGTCATTTGATAAGGACAGCCCATTAATAATAGAATGATAGCCTTTCATATATGAATATTTGGATAATATCTATAACTGTTGTTTTAGTACTCTTTAGCCTCTACTAGGTTGCTTTTGTTGGTCTTTTCATATTTTTCAATGGAACGCCTAGAGACATTATCCTATTTTGCTAAGACATAACTTAAAGCTAATGAAGTTGAATGATTTTGCCAATACTATGTATTTCATATGTGGTAAGTGCAGGGTAGATAACTTTGCTGTGATTTTAATTTATTTTTGTTTTGTTATAGTTGGTTTATGGTTTGTTTCATTCTGTGGCACTGTTCTATCTAAGTTATGGTTGCATTGAATGTCTAGTTCCATGATGATGAATGCAAAGACATGTTTAGATTGTTTTCTAGACTAGACACTAGTAAGCTGCTATTAAATGGTTCAACTATTGCTAGTGTAATGAATTTGCTAGTCTATGTTATGTTATTAGGCATGCTTGCTAATAAGTGGAATTTATCAATTGGTTGGTTTGAATTATTTGGTAATGTATGGAGCACATTTGTTTTTTACATGTTTAGTTTGCATCAATATTCTCTAGACCATGTTATGCACTAAGATGTTCTTAACCCTTAAATAGAGATGAGCTCCATTTTCAACTTATATAAGTTTATTTGCTTGATCCTCTATCTTCTCTAGATGTTTAGTGATTTTAGATGCTTATCTGAAGTATGTTGCTGAGGTCATTCAAATACTTAGTGGTTGAGTGATTTATCAGATGCTAAGTGATTTTAGATGCTTATGTAAGCCCTAATTTAATGTTTTTAATTCATTTGTTTCTTTTGGCAAAAAATAAAAATAAAAATAAAAATCATTTGTTACTATCAAATTGGTAGGTTCCAAAGTTAGTGCCTTAGACATTTTTACTCTATGGTTCTCCATATTTTATTGTTAGCTAACATCGTGATTATTTTAAGAAGTTCAAGTTTGTAGTCTTATGCAATTTCTAAGCAAACTTACTCTCTAGAAAAGGTTAGATTCTCACCTAAAGTAGATTAGGGATTATCTTCACCTCATCATTGAGGTAAACCTCCTAATTAATTAAGATATTTCATAATAGGGTAAGGGCTTAGGCTAAGACTTTTAAGAAGCTTAGCCAATATGCTTCATTGTATCATTCTTCTAATAAGAGCACTATCTTGAAGTTATGTAATTCTCAAAAGCATTTGTTGTGTAATTAACAACTACTATGATAACTAGGATAATGTATATTATAAGTGGATGAGTGGTTGTTTTATCATGAATGGAAGTTTCAGTTGTAATATTCTCTCTTAATGTTATTTTTTGGATTTATCATTACTCAATTGTAGTCTAAAATAATCAACAAATGAAAATTTTATGGTCCACCTGTTTCTAGTTGCTCATAGTAGCATCAAAATTTGAGGTTCAAGCAAAAGTTTCAAAATGAAATCAATTTAGGCTTGTACATTAATGCTCTTACTTGACAAAGAAGCTTAATCTTACATTCAAAGAATTTACTAGGCACCTCTTACATTCAAAGAAGCCAACTCTCTACTGCACACAATAGCAACCTTAGTTTACTTGGCATGGTTCAAATCCCATGTACCCATAGTTTTATTTTGTGACTTATCTAGCCATTTGAAAAGAATTGTTTTTATTTGGTGAAGTCACGCTATTAAAGACAGTTGAATAGAAGTCACTAGCAGTAAGCAAATCATTTATAAACTCTTCTTTAGATGAATCTAACTTGTCAAAGTTAATCCAGTCAATAAAAATTCTCTTAAAGTGAAACATGACATTTGGAGATGCTATAATAATGTTCTTGCAACAAATTATAATTTATTTATGAGGAAATGTCATCCTATACATTATTGCATTTTTGTGTAGATGATGAGTCCATTAAGCCCATCATTTTTCATTGTGAATGGGAGAAGGTGGTGTGTGATTTTAACAGCTTGGATAAAGGATTGACTCCTTAAATAATGACAAGTTTGTTTCACGGTTGGCAAATTTAATTTTACAATTTCAACATATGGATGGAGATTAGAAATTAATGATGTAGGAACTTTTCTAATTTTTTTGGCATATATGAAAGAGTAGATGTGAATGTGTCTTTCGATACAAATCATCAATGCATACACTCATCGTCAAAAGAATAAAAGAATTTGTTTGTCAATAAAAATAGTAAGAAAGATGTTACAATCATATGGATCTCTTCCTAGAAAGTTCATACCTAAGAAACCTTCATTCTGGAAGCCCCCTAAAGAAGAACCTTTTTCAAATATATTTGCAATAGACAACTCTACTTAATTTACAGTAGTTAGTGCTATAAGGAATGTGAACTAAAGAATCTACATAATAACAAGGTATAAAACATAAAAATAACCAAACCAATATATTCTTTTACTTCTAAAACATAACAAAACTACATTGAGGTACCCTCCACTCAATAATACACCTAATAAACACTCTCTTACATAACCAATTGAAAATACCAAGCCACAAATTCAACTATACCATGAGCCCTAAGCAATTACAATGAACCAAATAAACATCATTATAGCTCCTACTATAAACAATGTAATATGTAGTACCTTCTTAAGGTATGCCTTTAATTTCTTCCTAGTTTCTAATTTTTCATTCAAAATTATTACTTCATGCTTTAACTCTTGCAACTTTGAAATATCATCTCCATCAAGCTAACTCAAAATAACTTCTTCTATACATGTGAAGAATTAGGCATCAATCCACTTGTGGAAGTTAAATCCTCTCTCTTCCACATCAGGCAAGTCAAGAACCTTCTACTAGGATTCTTCTGTGTTCATGAAATTGAGATATGAGCCAGAATTCTACAGTAACATTTCACGCTATACATGTACCCCGACATTTGGGAGTTATCTACAATATTTGAACTCTCTTTTGCATATTCCTTTCTTCATGAATTTCCTTGACTCCTTCTGATAGATCTAGACTTTTTTTTTTCTAGTGATTTGTTATAAGGATATAGAGGAGATGTTAATTTTGGGAATAGCATTTCACTTTGCAAACTTAAGTTGATGATTAGGGTTAGGGTATTTGTGAAGGATGTGAATTTTTTAATTTAGGGTTTTCTAATGGGCATTTGCTATTTTAATCCTATTGAACGGTTTAGTGAAATGTTGTAAGTGGATAATTGGGACCATGGGCATGCATTTAGTGACGTAGATGCTGACTTGGCTCCACATTTCTTAAGAAAATTGTCACAAAAAGCCATTCAAATAAAAAAGATTGAAAAGCTAACATAAGTAATGAGGGAAGGGGGGAAGGGCTCTAATTTGATGAAACTTAAAAAGGTTGAGGACTAAAATGTACTAAATGAAAGGTTAAGGATTTAATTGAAAAAAAAGTCAAACGTTAAAGACTTTTTTGTACTTTTCCCTTATATAAAAGTATTTTATCTTCACATATTAAAATTACATGTATTAGTTTTCTATGACATTTAATAGTCAATTCAAGTGATCTTGATAATTTCAATTGACGGATTAGATAAAGAAAGAATTAGGTTTAGTTTTGACCTTGTAATTAATTTTCCTTGTTTATATAATTTAAGCTAATTTTTAGTATAATAAAACTATAAACCAATATTTTAGAAAGTATATGTAATCAGCTAACTTAATATTCATAATTACCAGATTTTAAACTACATATTTCTGTGAGTTTATAGTATTTTTTTGTAGAATTAATCAAACTCGTGTACTATTTATTATGTAATCTCTTAAGTTAAGAAGAAATCTAAATGGGCACAACCATTGGTTGGGGAAAGACTTTTGAGAGCTTGTAAGAGGGAGTTAACCATTTTTGAAAAGAGCCTTGTGTATTCTAATCGTAGTTCTAATAGGGATTTATACATATGTGATGGAAAAAGCAAAAAAAAAAAACCCTACCATCTCTTAAGTTTAGTTATTTTTGAGGTTGTACATATTTTGTAAAATCAAACGTAAAGTTGAATTTCGTTGTAATACTATTTTATTACAAATGTTTTTTTTGTTAAATGTAAACAAGTTAATGTTTATGATGTTGAATTTCGATCAATGCCAAGATGTGACATTCTTTATGTAATATTAAAGCATAAGTTAGAGACCTTAGTATTAAGTGTGTATAAGGTGTACGAGGTAGCTATGTATCATATAAACTTAACATTATTAGTAGCAATTGTTGTAACAAAACTAACCATGTATGTTGTGTTTGCTATTATCTAGAAAATGGTGCAAACATATGCAAGTGGGGATCCTGGTTCATTAATCCACCCCAAAAAGGTAGATGAAGGAAGAACAATAACCTTAACCAAATCAACTTCCACCTCTATGGGTAATGAACGTGGTATAACATATTGCAACCACCTTGGTTAGAGCTAATGGAGCTAATGGGATAAGCTAGCTCAAGTGTAATGTATAGTAAAACCACTAGATGAGATGAAAACCGATCCTTTAGCTATGTGAGAATAGATTAATTCATCAGAAAAGGCATTTGAATTGCATAAGGTGGAAGAGAATTAGAAAGTAAGGATTACTGTTTTTTTTTTTTGTTTTTTGGATGGATGTGTAGATAATTGTTGGAAGGGTAAGAAATGGTCAATGGTAGATCCAATTGGTTGGAATGCCTTTATGGACGTATTTCTAGAGCAATATTTTCCCAAATGTGTGAAAAGTACTATAAATTAAAGTAAGCAGGTACGAATATTGAAGAGTATGAACGAAAGTTTAATAGGCTATTGAAGTTTGCTCCGAAAGAAGTAAAAAATAATGAAGTTGCTAAAATCGGTAGGTTTAAGGTTAGACTTGATCTTTATTTTTTGCTGAGTTAAAAAGAACAAGGTTAATGTGATATACTGATATTGTTAATAAGACTCGTTAATCGAGGAAGCTTGTGATTTATGAAGGGAAGTTGATGAAATAGAAAGTAAGAAAAGGAAGTTCATGAGGAATTCTAGCGATGGCCAAACATTTGTAAAGGGGAGGTAGGTTTATGAACCCCCTACTAAGAATCAGAAGTTAGATGGAGCTATGCTCTTTTATTGGAAGTGAAATGGTAGGCATAGAGTTATGGAGTGCCTTGAACTATCAAGGCAATGTTTTAAATATGGAGAAGCTGGGCATTTGGCTAAGTATTCTTAGAACCTAAATACTACAAATATATAATGCCATAAGTGTTGCCAGATGGGACATAATACTTTTTAATGTAATGCAAACTATCAAGTAAGGCTAGATCAAACCCAAGCCAATACAATAAGACTCACCAAAAGAATTAAATGACCTTAAGGGGTTGGAGCCAGACCTAGAGTTCAAGGAAGGGTATATACAATCTAGGACAAAGAAGATAAGGATGGCAAAATAGTTGCAGGTACAAGTTTTGAACCTCATGGCTTCAAATACCTTCATATGATTATGTGTTGCATGCTTGCTTAAATCCTATACTCTAGTATGATGATATAATTATGATTGTGATTGTTATTGTCATTATAAGATTGATTCACCTAGAAGGTAACTATGCTTATATATTGTTTGACATAAGAGCAATACATCCGTATGTATCTAAGGAATATGCTGAAACCAATAGAAACTCTAAGGTATGATCTGGTAGTGTTGACCCCCTCTGGAGGAGAGCAAATCATGCAACAAAATTTGAAAGGAGGTAATGTATGCATAGACCTTCATGAAATGTTTACATAATTAGTAATATTGGATATGGAAGGATTTAATGCGATATTAGGGATGGATTAGCTAATTAAACATCAGGCAAATGTTGACTGTGGAAGAAAGATAGTGGTATTCAAAAAGGCTAATAGAGAGGAGTTCCATTTCAAAGGAAGCTGTAAAAGAACAACCCTTCGAATAGTCTTAGCAAGTAAACCCCAAAAGTTATTAAATGATGGTAATATGTGATATTTAGCCTCAATAGTAGATATCAAGTTAAAGAAGTGAGATTGAAAGATATACTAATAGTGTGTGAATATCCTAAGGTCTTTCCTATAGATTTGTTTAGACTACTATCGGACAGAAAGATTGAGTTTACCCATCTCTAAAACTCCCTAAAGAAGCAATTACAGGAGTTACTAGACAAGGATTTATAATGCCAGTAGATCTCTATGGGGTGCAGCTATGCTCTTGTTAAAAGTGAAGATGGAAGTTTGAGGTTTTGTATAGATTATTGAGAGTTGAATAAAGTGAGAATTAAGAATAAATATCCACTTCCTAGAATTGATGACTTATTTGATCAGCTAAAGAGATTTTCTATGTTCTCAAAGATAGACTTACAATTTGATTATTATTGATTAAAAACTAAGGAAGAGGATGTAACTAAAACTGCCTTTGGGACTAGGTATGGGCATTATGAATTCTTAGTAATTCTATTTAGATTAACAAATGCCATTGCCACATCCATAGACATGATGAATTGTCTCTTTAAAAAGCACCTAAATGAGCTTGTAGTTGTGTTTATAGATGACATTTTGATATACTCATGGATTAACGAGAAACATGTGGAATACTTAAAGATCATGCTTTAGACCCTTAAGGATAACGGACTATATGCGAAGCTAAAGAAATGTAAGTTATGGCTAAAGCAATCAAGCTTCCTTAGACATTTAGTATATGGTATAAGAATAGTAGTTGATCTTACAAAGGTGAAAGCAATGTCAAGGCAAAACTAACCACAGTAACTAAAGTTAGGAGTTTGTTTAGAGTAGCTAGTTATTATGTAAGATTTGTATAGGAATTCTCTAAAATAACCATTCCATTGACCTAATTAACATAAAAAGGTGTTAATTTGAATGGAACAACAACTATGAAAAGAGCTTCTAGGATCTTAAGAGAAAGTTAGTAAGCACTCTATTGTTAACAATACTAAATGGAGAGCATGTAATCTATTACGATGCCTAAAGAAGTGGATTAGGATATGTATTCATGCAGAATGATAAGGTGATTACCTACAATTCAAGATAGCTTAGACCACTTGAGTGCAACTATCTAACTTATCATTTAAAGCTCATAACTATAATATTTTCTCCAAAGATCTAAAGGCTTTATCTACATGGTGAAAAATGTAAGGTATTCACTAATCACAAGAGCTTAAAGTATATTTTTACACAAAACGAATTGAATTTAAGACAAAGGAAGTGGTTGGAATTACTATAGGATTATGATCTTACGACTCATTATCACCTTAGGAAGGCTAATGCAATGGTGGATGCATTGAGTAGAAAGACATTTAATAGTATCACTACACTCACAACAAGTAAGCAATAATTGATTGAAGAAATGGAGAATATAAGCTTGGAGATTGTAATAAGGGGAGAGAGTCATATGTTGGCTAATCTGAAAATACAACCTACACAACTTAAGTATATTAATGAAGCTTAGAAGGGAGATATAGTGCTATAAAGGATCAAAGGTAGTATCAAGCAACACCCTCACTTTAAAATCAATGACAAAGGGATATTGAGGTTTAAAGAAAGTCTTTGTCTACCAAACGATTAAGAAGTTAACAAGGTAATTCTGGAAGAAGCATACAGTACAGGATATTCTCTATACCCTAAGAATAATAAGATGTTCAAGGCCTTAAAAAAAAACCTAATTATTAGGAATGAAAAAGGATGTAGCATAATATATTTCATAGTGTTTGAGTTGTCAAAAGATAAAAGATAAGCATTAGAAATCGAGAGATTGTTAAACCTTTACCTACACCTAAGTGGAAGTGGGAGCACATAACAATGGATTTTGTGAGTAGTTTACTAAGGATAAGGAGACAACATGATATGATATGGGCTATAGTAGATAGACTCACAAAATTAGCACATTTCAAAGTTATAAGGAAAATGACAACATTCTTTCAGTTGATACAAACATATGTTAAGGAAATAGTTTATTTACATGGAGTTTCAACGTTAATAATCTCATATTGTAATTCTCATTTCATGTCTTGATTTTGGTAGTCTTTGCATGTGAAGATAGGAACTAAGCTAAATTTTAGTATTGCTTATCATCCCTAGGGTAATTGGTAGTCTAAGTAAACAATACAAACTCTGGTAGATATATTAAAAGCATGTGTAATGAATTTTGAAGGTAGTTGAGTTGATGATGTCATGACCCTAAGGAGGGCTTAGTAGAATTACCTAAAATTTTCATATCACGTATGTACCTAAGATATAAAAACTGCATTGTAAGATAAAGATTACAAGACTTTAATTAATTAATCACTAATGTTTCTAATTTTTATTTATTAGCATATTGTGAAATATAAATGACTAAGGATATCCAATATTTTATAGTTTCTCAGAACCGAAGAGAATCGGTATCCTTTACCAAATAATAAAATTAAGCAGTAAAGTTTTAAAATTTAAACTTACTAAAATTACTAAATCTAAGTATAAGAATAATAATTACCTTTAATGTTCCAGACTAGCTATACAATCTATCTTTAGATTCTATCTTCTAAGACATCTCAATACTTGTACTTAATGCTCAACTCTTAACCTGTGCTTAGTTATCAAGCAATCTCTAAGGGAAAACTGTTGGTGAGTAGGCTACATGAGCTTAGTAAGTTATTCCTCATACTATACTGTCAAGCAGTTTGTCAAGCAATTAATTAATAGATACATGAATGCATGAATAAACAATATATGTAGTTGACCGGTACTACATACAATATCAGATTTAACACTCTCTAACGTAAGGGTTGGAGATTCATTGACACTAATCACAACTAGATTTTAATACCTAGGTTTTTAACCATGAATTGAAATTTCATATTTCATAAAACATATTTCCATTTCCAAAATCTAGTTGTATACAAATTCCCAAGTTTAACGGTATAGCAGCCCCTGCAGTCTACACTTACGCCCTATAGTAGTAGTCTCTAAACTTAACCCTTAGCCACCTACGGCTAGTATCTTCGGCACTAAGTAAGCTCGTGAGCTAAGGGAAGAGTTTTTGTTGTACAAGTGCTCATTTACTATACTAATCAAATCATGTGGGAATCCCATCTTTATAAGGCCCTTCATTATCATCTACGTAAGGTAATGGTTGAAACAATAAATGCAATGTTTATGCTTACGCATGATTTATTTAATTTAAAATAAGTTGAATAAAATTAAGTTAAATTATTATGTGATCAATCAATATTAATAAACCATCCAAATCATGTAATGGCCAATCATATAATTAGTTCTTCAATCATCACATTTGATAATATTTATCATAATTTAACTACTAGTATCAAGCACATGCACATGTACATCCCTAAACTCTATGCATTAATTTATTAATATATAAAATTTAGATGCACTAACTAGAAGTACAAAACAAGTATAAAGTCATTGAATGTACTCACTTAATTAAAGCCGATATGAATCTTAGCAATTAATTGGTAGCTTGCCTTCGTAATTGATGTCTCTTGATAAATAAAATAATAAGAGCCTAATGAGTATCCAGATGTAATACTAAACAACTTACTTAGCTAGCTATCTACCTTATGATTTCTGTTTCCACTTAGGTATTAAATTGCATGGAACTTTTTTATTTTACAATCAATTTTTATTGTTTTCTAATATACTTTCACATAACGGGGTTCATTTTAAATGTTGAAATCCATATTTTTCAATACGGGCCCAAAATGTTATGACTTTTGTTATTTTGACTCAAATAATTTTATTTATACATTTTAAGCTTTTCTTTATTATTTTATAATTTGATTAATTTCTAAATTTTATATTTTTATAATATTATATTTTTTAGTCCATTTTATGTTAATTTCACTATTTCTTTATTTTTTAAGCTTGATTTACCAATTATGTTAATTTTGTTATTATTGTAATTTTGCCTAATTAATTGATTATTATTTTTGTAATTCTTCGTTCAATTAATTATTTTTGGGAAATTGTTGACGTAGCACTATTCCATTTGTCCACGTGGTAATTTACTATTTTCCCTAAGTTTTACATTTCTTAAATTTTGTATTATTATTATTATTATTATTATTATTATTATTATTATTATTATTATTATTATTAATTAGTTAATTGTTAGATATATGAGCCTTATATATCTTTGTGGGTTTCGGCCCATTTGTACATATTTATATATATATGTATATCTATTTTATTGTATTGTCTTAAATAAGTATATTATAAGTATGTATGTACTTATTTTCTTATGTATGCATATATATATGTACATATGTATTCATAATTGTTCATATATACTTAGCATATTAGTATGTATACTCATACTATGCTAGTATCATACATCTATATGTACACATATACATACGTACACATATTTATACTTTTAATATACTATTATTATACGTATTTATATATATGTATACGTATTTATACTCATTATTATACATATTTTATATACATATACATACACATATATTTATTTTTTCTTAATATATTTTTAAGGGATCTTGATATATTACATATATACATATCTATATATGCTTTCCATTTACATATATATTTTTATAAATACTTAGTATTTCTTATATGTTTGTTTATGTACATATTATAATAAGCATGTATAGGGGTGTATATGTATATATACTTATATAAACTTATCATATTTTCTTATTTACTCACTTTTATGTATATATATACTATGTATTCATATATGTATATAAGATGTATATATATACATATACCTAACTAAATTTATAGCATATCCCTACATATAAATATATATCTATATGTATATTAGTATATATATACACATATAAACATCATTTCTAAAAGAAATAAGTTTATATACACAAAGTCTAATACATGTACAAGGAGTTCCTAATACAATACACTAAAATACATACTATCAATACATCAAATGTAAAAATACACAAAAATATACAAAGACAATACATAAAACATAATTTACATGAAAGAACTAATACTAATAATATATAAAGAAGATATATTTAATTGTCTTTGAATATTTTTTGAAGAAAATCCTCCTTTTTCTCCTTCTTTTGTTGTTGTAGTTATATAGAGAGTAAGGTAAGTGAAGAAGATGGGAAATGGGAGGAAGAAATTTGCAGTTCAAAAGAGAGGGAAATATAAATGATTTTCATGCATTAATTAAAGATAATTCAAGAGGTTTAAGGATGGTTCTAGAGTCCATACATGTCTTACGGCAATGAAGGGGAAAAAGGGAGAAAAAGAAAAGAAAAGAATATTAAATGCATGAAAGGGACTTTTTTAAATTTTGGTCAAAATTATAATGATAATATTGTGTATATGTAACAATTATAATTTAGAAGGAGAAAAAGGAAATAAAAAGGAAAAATAAGGAAGAAAAGAAAAATAAGGGAATAAATAAATAAAATAAAATTTTGAACTTTCTTTAAATATTTCTCATACTATAAATAATATTAATAAAAGTATATATTATAATTATAAATAAAATTATAAGGTATAGAATTTATTTTGACTATTTGACACATAAACAATAAATAAATAAATAATAAAATCAAGTCCAAATAATTAAATTTATGTAACAATAATTTATTTGCATGTATATATATATATATATACTTACTAATAATTATAATATAATATTATCAATCTTGTAAATTAATTAAATACTCTTACATTTATTAGTTTTTAGAAGTTATCTCTAATTGTTCATTAGTGATTTCATACGATTTGGCGTATCGATCGATAATTGTACCCAATTAAGGTTTTATTATCGTAAAAGTAAATTTTTACATTTATAAGCTTAAATTTTTAGTTTTAGAAACCTTATATACACATATAAGGTTTAGAGTTCTAATACACAATTAAGGTTTCAATCAATAATTTAAGATTTTTCTCTTTAGAATAGTTTAGGGTTTATAATTTAGTAGAATTTTTAGTTTATCTAGCCTTGTTGACTCATTGAGTTATCTAAAGCATCTAGAGTAATGATTTATGGGGTTTACAAATGACTTACAGCTAGTAGAATTTACCTATAACAATATTTATCATAGTTTATTCAAATGGCTCTATATGAGACATTATATAGGTGCAAGTGTTGGTCTTCGATTTATTAGGATGAAGTGGTGAACAAGCAAATTATTGAACTATCAATCTTACAAGACCTTAAGATGAAAGTACAAGTAATTAGAGAATGAATGTAAAGTACACTAGGTCGGCATAATAGTTATGTAGATGTTAGAATGAAGCCATTAGAATTCCAACTAAGTGATTCAGTATTCTCCAAGATATCCCCAATAAAAGGTCTGAGGCAATTCTATAACAATGGGAAGTTAAGTCTTCGATAAATTGGCTACATCAAATTAAGAAAAAAGTTGGGAAAATTGCCTATGAATTTGAATTACCCAATGAGATGGTAAGAATTCATAATGTGTTTCACGTTTCAACCTTGAAAAGGTTTATAGATGATCTAGCAACAATATTGGATGTACCTCTGATGGGGTTAAAGGAAAGCCATACATATATAGAGCATCCAGTTTGTATTTTGGACATAAAGGTCTAGAGATTGAGAAACTGAAATTCCCTATAAAAATGGTTTTAAAAGAAAGGGCATATAGTAAATTCCCTTCTTAACTAATCTATTGCCAACCAAGTTATATATTCTATTTAATTACGGATTATAATAGTACAATGTGTGCTCTTGTCCATCATAGTTAGAATGGGCCCTATTTAAAACCTTAAGATACAAATATAAATATGAAAGTAAAGAGTCCTTTTCCCCTTTTTTTCTTATTATGACTTCCATTAGGTAAGGGACTCAACGAATTCTCTTTTGTGATTTTACCATGTAAGATTAATAACGATCTTATGATTACATAAGAATTAAAAGGATCGAGTGGTTATACTAAGGAGTTTTAAATGATCAAAGAAATACAAGATTATGGTAAGACTTATATCTTGTTAAGTTCTAATTTACAGTAGGTTGGAAACTAATCTTGTGGTTTACGAATTACACTTACAGCATGTTCACTTCATAGAATTGAAATTCTATTTTCTCTTTATTTCTTATTACGACGTTCATTTAGTGTTTTGCAATGGAATCATAATTCCGTAGAAATCTCTATTACTTGAAATCAAGTAATAGGAATTCCTTAATTCAACAAAAAAATTACAATTCCTTATTACTACTACTACTACTACCACCATCGCTACTGCCGCCATCACCGCTATTACCACCACTACCGACCACGGTCGCTGCAACCATTGGTGTCACCACTACTATCGCCACTACTGCTATTACCACCACCACCGACCATCACTACTGTCATCATTGCTGCTACCTCCGCCACCACCACCACCATGACCACCATTACTACCACTTACAACTACCGCTGCTATCACCACCACCGACCATTGCAGCTACCGCTATCGCTACCATCACCCCCACCAACCATCACTATTGCCACCACCACTAACTAACGTAACCCTTATAGCTACCGCTATCATTACTACCGTCAACCACCACCACTACCCTCGCCGCCACTACCGTCGCCAACTACCACCACCTATTAGTTTAGGATTAGTTGAGAAAGAAAATGGACTGAGGATAACTTAGTTGTTAAAGTTATATTACATGTTTATTCTTAAATTGCTTATAAATCCAACTAAACAAAGTAATATGTATTACACCTCTATTCCGTTCCTTATGGAATTCCAATTCCATTCCCTCTCATTTTATTCCATGAAGTGAATGAGCCATTAAAGTTTCAAAGGTTAATGACTTTGTGGTAGCAATAGAAACCTTATGGAAGAATTATGGTTTTCATCAATTGATTAGATAAGGATCTATCATGGATTAATTTAACCTTTTATTAATTAAAAGTTATGATTTATGATTGATTATGAAGGAAAAGCCTGAATCTTACTTATGTAAGGTGATTTATGTGAGGAGCATTCGCGGTTATTAAATTTAATATTCATTGAAAACTTGAAATTCAAGTTTAAGTTTTGAGATGTAACAAGATCTTATAGATAACTTATTTAACTAATAAAAATAATGAAATGAAGTGAAATTATATACAATATGGCTGTACATATATTGGATATGCATTAAATATGCACATATATTGATATAAAATCATAAATATATAGATAAAATAATATAAAATGGTCAAAATTATCCAGAAATCCATTCATGAGTCATCAAACTCATCCATAACCTCTAAATAACTTGATTGATAAATTGTAATGACCCTAATAAACCTAATTAGTAAAGGATCTTAATTGACTTAATTAACAAAGTTTTACCTACAATTGTCTTACTTAATTAAATTTAATTGCTATTAATTGTCTTAATTATTAAAAAGTAATCAAAACTTATAATTTAATACAATTTTGAAATAATAACAAGTTAGTAAGTTAATTAGAAAAAATAAATGGAACAATTGGAACAATCTAGTTAACTATATTAAGTTATTTTGTTAAGGCAAGTTAATTATAAGCTAGTCTTGATAAGTTGTTACTCATCTAATAGGTGTTAGTAGATTAGTTATATTGAGTATATGATGATACTTGAGCAACGTTTTCTTGAGTAGAGTTTCACTTGAAAACGATCTTGGCAGATTTAGGTTAATCTTTGGTTCTTAAGGTGTTGGGGAGGACTCAACACCAATACTATAAGGTATTATGTATGATTATGTGTACTGGGATCGTAAGTATCTCTATTCTACTTGATAAACAAAAATAAAGATAATTAAATGGATGGTTGGTGCATTATTATATTTTGCACTTGCATATGTGATTTAGAAATTGTATGTTCATGCATGTACTTGTGTATTCTATATTAGGCTTTGGCTCATCTCTTATTAATTTTTTTTTTTTCAGATGTAGGCATTTAAGTAAAAAAATTACAAGATTTATTAGTTTTAGATACGATTAGCAAGATTGCAGGGTTAGGATGTGGCAACTATAATTTCAACCATAAAGATGATAATTGAATTAAGATAGTTAGAATTCATTGTATAATTATATAAAGATTTAATTTGAATTTTATGAATTTTGTTTAGTACTTGTTATGATATATTTGAAGATTAAAAATTTATTGTGACTACTTGGATAATACAACAGGTGATTTTGAGATATTAGTAAATGTTTATGCCTAGCATGTTAATAGATAATAGAGATATGTAGCTAGCTATAGCACTTTAAGTTTTAGGGCATTATAGAAACCAGGCTATTAAATATATGGTCTTATGGAGTAGACATACCATCAAAGAAATGATATGGGAGTTTATAGAGTTAATGAGAGCCCAATGCCTTGAACTATTTATGCAAGGTTAATAATCTTATCAATTGTTGTTCTTTAACTAGAATTATGAATATATGTCATTCAAATCATAGTAAGTTTCAAGGATGAAACTTTTTATATGGGGGGTAAGATGTAATACTCCAAGGTTTCGAACCCCTATATTTAGAGTATCAAGAGAGATTATCCATTTTAGTTCAAATTTCATGATATGGCCAGAAAAGTTAGAATAAGTAACTTGGTAAAGCTAATTTCTCAAAATAAATTATATAAAAGTTTTATTTGATAAAACATAAATTTATATGTAAATTTGATATTCATTGAAAACTTGAAATTCAAGTTTTGAGATGTAACGAGATCTTAGAGATAACTTATTTAACTTATAAAAATAATGAAATGAAGTGAAATTATATATAATATGGCTGTACATATAGTAAATATACATAATATGTATTAAAATGCACATATATTGATATAAAATCATAAAATATAGATAAAATGGTCAAAATTATCTAGAAATTAATTGGTGAGTCATCAAACTCATCCATTGTAGGTGTAGCAGTAATAAAATGAGTTAAAAAGGATGAGTAATCAACCAAATTATAGTAAAATGACACTTAACAGCTAGTTATAATATGGAAAATAAGAGAATAACACATAGCACTAACTTTTCCCCATGCTACTACCCCTAGCTTTATAAATAGGTCATCTACGCTTCATTTACAACATTTTAAAAGATTAAAAACATAAGAAAATAGTTCAAGAAAAAATTTTAAAAAATAGACAAAAATAGCACATAGCTAGTTGCATCTAGTTCAGATAGTTACCATCACTACAGAGTGGTTGAAGGCTAGTGGTTCGAATTACTCTATTTTCTACAGTAAAAAATATTAAATCATTGTAATTTATTATTGAAAAAATATTACTTTGGGGTTGTTTTAGATGTAAATTAATATAGTAATTATATTTTGATGATATCATGAGTGGAAACATAGGGTCCTTAAGAAATTACTCTGTTTAGGTGGAAATTGTAGTAATTTTTCAAAATAGTAGATAGTATTGCTTCAACCTAATTCTTAGCTTATAGACTCTTAATAACCTATGTTGAATTCACATGTGGAGTATTTTTATAAAGTACATGTTTGGTATTTACTATATTTATTTTTGAATAATCTGTGATACTAGTAAATATCTTCATGTACTATTTATTATGTAATTTCCTAGTATCACCCTATCAATTAGCTAAATAGCAATATAGTAATTAATATTATAAAGATATTTGTTAGTACATGTAGGAATCAACATTTTAAGTCCATAATGTATACTGATTAGTTTTGGAAAGTATCACTTTTAGGGTTCTTTTAGTTAGAATTAAAGTTTATTCAAACCAATCACAAAGTTACGATAATGTATAATCAAGTTAGCAGCAAAGAAGGGCATTTTCGACCCTAATATCATGTTGATTAGCTTTACTTCTTCGGATAGTTGAATAGTACTCAAAATAGCAATCACAATAATATAATGTTTATTAAAATCAGATAAGAAATAAAGAAGATACGATCATTCGAAATTTAAAAATGTAATATCAAAAAGGTAAGCAAAAGCTAGCTTATAGGGGTTTGGTTCCCATTCATAGTTAACTTAGGGATAATGTGTATTTCTCTTAAGTACAACAGGTAAGGAAGGACCACATCATGAAGTATAGGATTTGCACTATTATCAAGCCCTAGTAAGTGGATAGTTTTGCTTCTAAACTAATAGACTTATGTCTATTTGACTTAGAGTTAGTTATATAGCAAATTACAATTGTATGAGGGATTGATTGTGATATGATTCATTAAACGTGTATTGATTGAGTGCAATGTTCTCTTCCTATTATGAATGATTTGCTGAGACATCTTATTGCGAGGAAAACTTGGAAAACAAACTATCCTTTTAGGTGTTCACTTAAGTGAACCTTGTGTGCAAGGATGAACAAGAAAGCTAAGACATAAAGTTGGAAGTAGGCTAATTGAATTGTTCTTGGTATGGAATTTGATATTTATGCCTAATATTGGGTTGTTATATTGCTTAGTGCATTATGGGATAACACAAAATAACCTATGAGTCAACTTTTATAAAATTTGAAATATTACTAGGCTGGTTTTTGAGCATAAAGAGTTGCATTGCTCAATCTATTATAGCCATTTCATGTAGTTTCGACTAGGTTGGCTATGGCAGCTCTTTGATGCCCCAAGTTCTTGGACTTTGTATCCAAATGCCCAAGAGCATCAATTAATTGAATGAGATCTAAGCTGGGCTAGGATATCGGTACCAATGTAGGTTACATACATGAGTATGGCACACATTCCCTATATAGACCTCTTGTCTTAGTAACTTTCAATATGATATTGAATGCCTTATGGTATAGATGATTGTGAATGTTTATTATACTTGTGCCATGTTTTTTTTTTATCTACTCTTACTTAGCTAATAGAAAGATGAGGGGATACTTGTGTATCATCAAGTTAAAAAGAAATTTGAATAGGTACCACCATTAGCTAGGGAAAGACTTTTGAGAGTATATAGGATTGAGTTAATCACTTTTGAAAAGAACTTTCTTGTATTTTGATTGTATTGTTGAAAAGGATCTGTACATAAGTGATTAGAAGAAAAAAAAGGAAAAAAAATTGTTATCTCTTAAGTTTAGTTATGTTTGAGGTTATACATATTTTGTGTAACCAAGCATAAAGCCAAACACCATTATAGTACTCTTTTGTTATAAATAGTATCTTTGTTAAATGTAAACAGGTTAATGGTTATGATGTTGTATTCTAAGTAATGTCGAGATGTGACATTTATAGACAAGTTATAAGTTCTTAGACACCTTAGTGTATCAGTGTCTAAAGATAACACGTGTCAAGCTATAACTCCCTAACTTTTAGTGTGTTATATAACCAAATGCTTTATTTACCAAAATAAGCTAAAGAAAATTACTAAGTTGTAGATAATCTCATGCATGCCTTGAGACAAAGCAATTAGAAGCAAAATTTACACTTAGAATAAGTAAACACAAGACACCTAGTTGCTATATGTGACAACAATTGGCTTGTCAAATGAAGAACACCTAGAGCTAATTATTACGGCAACAAGATTAAACCATTTAGGTTCTTTGTCAACTGTAAATTTAAGAAATGTTATAACAAGAGGGATTGAGTCATACTATGTTAAGTAGAAACTTAAGTAACAATTGAGATGTGTGGACTACTTGTCAAATGAAGAATAAATCACCTCGTTCCCCAACATTTTTTGTTTTTTAATGTAATTCAACCAATCAAGCTTTTTAGTAGTTGGGAAATGTCTTAACTTCATGAGGAACTAATCAAATAAAGAACAATAGAGTTGGGAGATTAAAAGAACCCACCATATTTTAGTATCAATAATTTGGAAATTAGGAGAAAAAGTACCAACATGAAGCTTAAAGTATGGCCACTTGCAAATTGAAGGAAAACTATCAAATAGTAGGAACTATTGACAATAATTTGGCATTATGAAATTGTTAAAGGTTAAAAATTTGACATCTCATATATCTAGCCAGTGAATTTTGAAATATCTAAAATATGTAAATCTAAGTGAATAATTCTTAAATATTCAAGGTAAATCTTATTCAACCTATACTTTAATGTGATAATTTTTTTTTATTATCGATATGATAAATAATTTTAGCAACTTCTTAAGAAAGCTCTCTATAATGCTGACAATATAATAGGGTTTTAGGAAAGGAAATTGATGTTCTATCAACATCATTTTTCATTATAGTTTTTCAATACCTAAACTTCATACATATGAAGAAATATTTCAAAAAATAAAATAAAATAAAGAGGATGAGATTTTAGTTATTTTAACTATTTCTCTAAAATTGTTAATTTGTGAGTTCAATAGAATCGATGGTTTTTATTAAAATTAGTCATTGAAACTGACGCATGATTACAAAGGCTTAAATATGATATTAATGAAATTTAATAAAAATTATGTATGTTAATTGGTTCATTCTTGTAATTTATAGTAATTTATGTGATCAAATATAATTTAGTAAGTATAAGCAATTAATTAGTTTCATTTTGAGAATTTGAAAACTTGAAATACATAATTTTATAAGTTATAATAATTTTTCTAGAGTTAATTGAGTTAATATTCTAATTATTAGCTAAACAACAAGTATTTAGGTATATAATAACATAATCTATTATTAGGAATAAATTTAGTAATGTTTATGATATTTACATGACTTAAAATTAATATTTTGATGAGTTACTTAATGGTGAGTTCCAATGAAGTGGAAAATCATGGTGATTAGTTGATTGTTAATTGATTTTAGGCTAATTATGTGAGCATTGTGATTAAGGCTTTAAATGGTAACATCCAAAGGATAATTTTGCAGTTTTATTAAGTTGGCACTTTGCATATGCTAAGGATATTTGAGTAACTCACTTAAGGATGATTGTAATAATATAAAGAATGTTAAAATTCGACATAAATTGGAAAAAAGCTATGGTTATTAAAAATTGATAGTGTAAAAAACAGTAATAAGAAATAATAAACTTATACTGGGTACGAGTGCTCGATTGCTCATTTGTTATTTGTATATCTGTGTAATTTTACCAACCATGAATAGCATGAAACAATTATTGGATAAAATATTGAATTAACAGTTAGTTGACTAAATGGAAGTGTTGATGTTTGGAATTGTTGCTTTGGTGGTTGAAATGTAATAGTGAGTGAAGCATAGTAGTGTCCAACAACAAAACACCACCATTATACCAACAGGCATGGGAGCTATAAATGTTATATGAAATTATTATGTAACACGAATGTCTATATGTATGCCATATCATGAACATATTATGTTCCATGTGCATGCATCTAAGTAATAAGCACTAATTTAGAAAAAGAAAAGATAATTAGTCTGAGGGTCATGAGTATTTAAGGTATGAGTATATATTTTCCCTTTAGTATTATGTACTAGGTTTAAAGTACAAGCAATGGTCGATAAAAAGTATAATCAATATGAGATAGGAGTATTAACCTAAAGTTACCTACAAATTAAGTCATTATCACCTCCTAGTAAGGTTTTTGATGTCATAAGGTCCTCAATTCCTCAATGAAGTTGTAATGACCTATGAGGTCCCTCTCTTATGTTCATAGTGACCTTGTTAGTCCCCTAATAATGTTTGTAGTATGCCTTTATGATACGTCTCCAGAGTTAGACATGCAGAGAGAGACTACAATAAAGTGATACAAAAGGAAACAAAGAAAAGTTAGCAAAGTCCAAGCAATTACCAATTGGATATAACACACCAGCCGATCTTACTCGGCCTACAATTCACTAGATATGACTCACCAATCCGAATTGAAGGGTCACTCGCCATTACTCCATACTAAAAGAAATAGATAAGAGTTGAAGGGTAATGAGAACACTAGGGTTGCTTAAAGGGTAACTTATGAATATTTTGATAAAATAAAGTTGACATTTATATATAATTAAGTGGGGTTTATATACCCATCTGCTAGAGGTACTTTACATGTATGAAAAGACAAAAGGGTATTTTTACAATTAAGTACATAATACATACTAAAAAGGGTAAAAGAGATAAAGAATATTCAATACAGAAAGTAAAAAATCCTTCTAGAATGTTGTGTTAAAAGATACATGTTTAGTGGCTAGACGTGATGGTACAAAGTGGACGTAAAGAAGAAAAGAATTGCAATTAGGGGTCGACCTGATTTGGATTAAGCCAAAGCTCAATTAGCCATTTGCTGTAGAGTAATCAACTTGAGTTGGGGTCGAACGTCAATGGTTGGTATGGTCGGCTCAGGAGTTTGGCTTCGATAGTCTTGGGGCTATCTGTTCAGATATTTTGTCATGGTACAACCATTTGACAAGCTTAATGTAGGTGATGGCTCAATAGTCAAGTAAGCAAATGAAGGAAACATAGAGGTTAGGATAGGAATTCTTGTCTTAGAATTCTTGTCTTAGATGGGGCTTCGAACTAATATTCTTAGAGTAAGTCCTTGAAGTCCTCTAGCTTGTCTGTAGGTGATTGGTCCAAGGGGTGGATTCCTATCATCTACCTAGGGGTCGGAAAGATTTATCCTCAAATTTGAAGTGGTCTCTAGCTCTTTCTCTTTTAGGGCACTTGTGAGGTCTTCTTCTATTGGTTGGTGGGGACTTAAGTCGGACAAATTGAAAGTGGAGGAAACACCATAGTTATCAAGTAATTCAATCTGGTAGGTGTTACGGTTGACCTTCTTTAAGACCTTCAACGAACCATCAGCTCGAAGAGATAGCTTGCTCTTTTCAAGTACGGGAATCATTCTTGGTTAAAGTGTATCCATACTAAGTCTCCTGGCTGGAAAGAAATAGCTTGGCAACCTTAGCTACCAATCTCTTGTTGTCTTTAATTGAACTTAGCTATCTTCCTAGTTACAGAGTAGTGTAGCTCTTTCAATTCTCGAGCTTGATCGACTCTAGATCAACTCTTTTTAGCATCTGCGAGGGTACCGTTCAAGTTTAAGGGCATAGTAGGATTGAGGCCATAAATGACCTCAAATGAGGTCTTCCCAATGGTGCTGTAGATAGTTTGATTGTATGTGAATTTCACAACTGGTAGACATAGAACCCAGTCCCTTAAGTTCTTTCCCATGACAACTTTGAGTAAGTTGCTTAGCGTTTTGTTCACCACTTCAATTTGGCCATCATTCTAAGGTGTGGCTATTGAGCTGAACACAAGTTTGGTTCTAAGTTTTCTCCATAGAGTTTTCCAAAAATAGCTCAAGAATTTTATGTCTCGATCTGAAATAATAGCCTTCAACACTTTATGTAGGCGGATAACCTCCTGCAAAAACAAATCAGCAATACATAAAGCATCATTAGTTTAATGGTATGGAATGAAGTGTGTCATTTTACTAAAGCGATCCACTACAACAAATATAGAATCTTTTCCCTTGAATGATTAAGGCAACCCTCAGACAAAGTCCATGCTACGTTTAGCCCAAGGCAAGATTGGTGTTGGCAGGGGCATATATTCTCCACGGGGCTTTCTTTTCCCCTTATCTTGCTTGTACACTTCACAACCACTAACTACCTTATGGACATCCTTGGCCAAATCAGACTAGTAAATTTTTCCTTCAATAAATTAACTATCTTGGTCTCCCCAAAATAACTAGAAAATCCATCACTATGAGCTCCCTTGACCAACATCTCATGTATGGAACAGTTCGGTAAGTACAGCTTTGTTTCCTTGAAGAGATAGCTATCTTAGACATAATAGCCTCCAATAGCAACTTCATCTTTGCACTGCTCTACAATAGGATCGAAATGAGGATCATGAGCATACTACTTGATGATAAGTGAAAATTCCAATAATTTTGTTTATAAAGTGGTTCAGCAAGGTTTACCAACATAATAGAGCATTAACGACCACATTTACACTTCCTTTCTTGTGTTGGATCACATACGAAAATCCTTCTATAAACTCCAACCACTTGGCTTATCTCTTCGAGAGTTTGTTTTGACTCCTAAAATACTTCAATGATTCATGGTCAGTGTAAATAACAAACTCTCATGGTAGCAAATAGTGTTGCCAAACAGTAAGGGCTTAGAAAGGAAAGTACAACTCTTTCTCATGCATAGAATAATTCAAGGTAGCACTACTAAGCTTCTCACTATGGTAACCAATGGGTTATTGTTCTTACATTAGGATGGCATCAATTCCGATGCTTGACGCATCACATTCCAATTTAAAAGGCTTATCAAAATTTGGTAGTGATAGGATAGGCATCACATTCTAATTCACAGGGCTTGTCAAAATCTGGTAGTGATAGAACAAGGGTGGAGGTATGCTTTTCCTTGATCTCCTTGAAGCTCTGTTTAGCTCAATCATTCCATTTGAACCTATCACTCTTCTTTTTTAATTCAATCAAGGGGGCAGCTATAGTATTGAAGTTTTTAATGAATCGCCTATAAAAAGAAGCTAGACTATGAAAACTTTGAACTTCAGTGACATTCCCTAGCATTGGCTTCTCTATACTAGCTCCAATTTTTTCCTCAATTACTTGGTTTCCTTCCCTTAGCATTATAAGCCTAAGAAAAATCAATTCATCTTGGTAAAATGTGTACTTCTTCAAATTCCCATATAACTTCTCAACATGTAGAATTTCAAAAACTACTTAAAGATGTTGAACATGGTTGTTCAGGTTGGCACTATATACTGATATCTCATTGAAGTACACAACTACACATATTCTAATCAGAGGGCACATCACATGGTTCATTAGTTTCATGAATGTGCTTGGTGCATTAGTAAGTCAGAATGGCATAACCAACCATTTGTAGAGACCTATTTAGTCTTGAAGGCAGTCTTCCACTTATTACCCAATCTCATGCAAATTTGGTAGTAGCAACTTTGTAGATTAATCTTTGAAAATATTTTGGCACCATAAGGCTCATCTAACTTGTCATCAAGCATTCGTATTGGGTATCTGTACTTGACAGTGATACATTTGATTGCTTAAATGTTAATGCACATATGCCATGAACCATCTTTCTTTGGGACAAATAGAGTAGGTACAGTACAAGGGCTTATGCTCTCCCTCACATATCCTCGCTTTATGAGCTTATCTACTTGTCTTTTCAATTCAACAGCCTAATCAAGATTCATTTTGTATACAGACGATTCAGAAGGGCGGTGGCTACTATAGATCAATACAGTGCTCCACACCTCGGATTGAGGTAGTTCTTTAGGTAGTTCCTCAAGAAATAGGTCGGAAAACTTATCAATTAGTCTTCGGATTTCATCTGGGACATCTTTCAAATCTCTCATCTCTAGTAATCTCCTAATCAATAGAAACATAGGCTCATCGACCTTCTCAACAGTTTGGAGCTCTCTTTAACTCATTACTAGGGTCTTCTTCTTACTAGCTCAAGTGAGCTGATTATGGGTTTCAGTTACTTGGGTCGGTGTCATGAGTTATAATATGACCTTCTTTCCACCCTTAACAAAAGCATAGATGTTCTTATATCCATTGTGAGTAACATGTCAGTCAAACAACTAAATTCATCCAAGCAATAGAAGTGAAGCTCTCATAGGGATGACATCGCACACTACTTTGTCCATGTACACACTCCCAATACTGAATGGCATGATTACCTATTCAGTCAAGTACAAAGTACCCTTATCACGAAGCAAATATAACTTGTAAGGTTGGAGATGCTTAGAGGTTAGCAAACCTAACCGCTGTATAAAGGATTGTGAATTATGTTAATACAACTTCCTCCATCCACTATAATTGTGCACAACTATCCTTTAATGGTACATTTAGTATAGAACAAAATTTCCCTCTAATCTTCCTAGGAGTTTGGTAAGGAACTTAATATTTATCTTAGTCTTAAGGTCATCACTTCTCTCGAGTCAACATAGATACATGTCTCTTCTTCCTCCTTGGCTGCGACTTTTCTAACATCCTTCACCTCTTTAGGCTTATCCTTATTGATGCTATCTGTTATATATCCTCGAAGCACCATGATACATCGGTTTCGATACTCAGCAGCCATGTGTCCAAAGCCTAAGCATTTAAAGTGCTTCACCTTGCTAGTCTTCCATTTATAGGTCTGCCCTCTTTCATATGTCATTGGGGTTGGTGTGGTCTCAGTTCGGCTTAGCTGGCCTACTCAGCTAGAATAGGTCAATGAGGAAAAGGGGCTCAGGAGAATGTTGGTTAAGTCGGCTTAGAGCACTTTTTCTCTGTTTTTTTATCCTTTACACTATCTTAGTTTCCTATTCTAATGTATAAAACCTTTGCACTTCTACAATGTTAGGAATCTCGTATCTAAGCCCAAAAATAAACCTTAATATTGTATGAGCCTTTGGTTCTTCTACATTGGCTCAAATCATAAGCATCTAAAACTCTCTTACATAGTCATCAACAAATTAGCCTCGTTGGAGAAGTTCCTGCAGCTTTGCAAATGTATCTTGTAAGTAGGTCTTACATATAAATTTACCCCTCAGCAACCTCTTCATCTCATCTTAGGTTCTCATACCTTGTCTTCCATCCCTTGCTCTAGCTGCATTCGCATTTTTTCACCACATAGTGGTATATCTAGAGAAGTTCAGTGCAGCAAATCGGACCTTGACAACATCTGTATATCCATAACAATTAAACACCTTCTCAACCTTCTCTTCCTACTTCAAGTATTCATCGGCATCTTTACTTCCATTAAAGGGTGAAATTTGGACTTTGACATTATCTAGCCCTCGAAGAGTTCATCGTCTTCGCTCTTGTGCTCGATAATATTCAACATCTTCTTCTTCCTCTCCATAATCCTCAACATCAATCTCCTCATCATCCTCTTCAATCTCCTCCAACTCTAGCCTTCGTCTAGCAACTCAATTTGCTACTCCGCTAACTTGAGGGGGTCGAACTAAGCGATTAGCTCAATTACCTTGGCCATAGTATCTCTCAAGAGCATTTTCTAGTGGGTTATAATACTTTACACCTTGGGTTGTTGTTTGTTAACTTGCATCATGGTAACCAAACTCTTAACAAGATTAATGAGTCTGTTAAGCTTATCATCAACTAACCCAAGTTGTTACTATCATTATGACCATGGCTAAGTTGAACACTACTATTTTGGTCCCCAATAACACTCTAACCACTTGAATCTGACATGTACAATACTTATCAAATAAATTAACAACACAATACACAGAAAATACCGCTATTATACTACCCAAAATGTCAACTAACACACTAACAACTCTAACTCCCCATAATCACTCCAAAAGAATAGAAATGAACTTACTCTATTTCCATAGTGAAAAATAGAGTAAGAATGAAGTAACAATTGAACTACACTTACCAACACACAAATCTTCACTATAGCTCACAACTCTAAACTTACTCTACACCAACAAATTAAAGCAACTATGAAAGGAACACATCAACTAAAACAACAAAGTGAACCAAACTTCATTGCAACTTCATACACTCCCTCTTAAAACTATACTTTGATACCAGCGAAGCTGATGCATTTCTGGGGTTAAACACATGAAGAGATACCACAACGATGTGAAACAAAAGGAGACAAAGAAAAGCTAGAAAAGTCTAGGTAGCTACTAATTAGATATGATACCCTAGTCAATCTTACTAGGCCTATAATTTGCCCACATATGATTCACCAGTTCAAACTGAAGGGTTACTTGCCACTACTCTTTACTAAAGGGAATAGATAAGTGTTAAAGAGTAATAAGAATACTAGGGTTGCTCAAAGGGAAACTTGTGAATATTCTGATAAAATGAAGTTGATGTCTATGTACAATTAAGTGGGGGTTTATATACCTATTCACTATGATTGCTTTACATGTATAAAAAGACAAAATGGTATTCTTACAAGTAGGTTACATAATAAATATTAAAAAGAGTAAAAGAGATAAATAATATTCAATATAGAAAGTAGAGGATCCTTTTAGAATATCGTGCTAGAAGACAAGTGTTGTTAGGTAGCTGAACATCAGGAATATGATACAAAGTGGACAAAAAGAAGAAAAGAGAGAGTTTGCAATCAAAGGACCAACCAAATCAAGATTAAGTCAAAGCTCAATCAGCCATTTGTTGTAGAGTAATCAACTTAAGCTAGAGTTGAATGTCAGTAGTCGTCATGGTTGGCTCGAGAGTTTGACTTGACAATCTTAGGGCTATCTATTATAATATTCTATCATGGTATAGTTGTTCGGTAAGCCTAGCACAAGTGACGACTCGGTATTCAGGTTGATAGAGGAAGGAAACATAGAGGTTAGGATAAGAATTCTGGTCTTAGATGGGGCTTTGAACTAATACTCTCCCAGTTAGTCCTTAGAGTCCTCTAGCTTGGCTACATGTGATCAGTCTAAGAGGCTAATTCCTATCACTTTATGAATTATCCCATTATAGTTTGTGATATAATCATTTTAATGACCCCATTGAGTTTAAGGTGAGTGAAAGGTCTACATAATCATTTCTAACAAAATAAGTGCTTGTAGCTAATTCTTACTGATCCATTGGCTTGAGCATTTTTTGCTAACACTTGGTGAGCCATTTGCTACCCTTATGATCACAATTGCATAAAATATAGAATATGATGTGAGCGCCTAAAATTGTATTTAAGACAATCAAGCCTAGATTTAGGGTCTTCAGGGAAAAGTTATCTAATCGAGCCCAAACTTTACGATTAAGATAGAA
Organism: Lumnitzera racemosa; assembly: GCA_024138005.1. NCBI lineage: Eukaryota > Viridiplantae > Streptophyta > Magnoliopsida > Myrtales > Combretaceae > Lumnitzera > Lumnitzera racemosa. The sequence continues at coordinate 82,288,479 of JAMXBC010000006.1, forward strand.
AAGTTAGTTGAAGTGACCTAATGAAGTTAGATTTTGAAAATAATGATCCAAAATCTCAGTTTTTCCTCTAGAAGTATGATTACTTAATATAGTACAAAATTGCTTGAAACCTCAAAAATCAAGCTCGAAATACAATGAGAACTTAGAGATAAGTTAATTAAGCTATAAAATGAGATAATATAGTATAATTTAAGATATGAATATACATGTATTTTTATGGGTATACCTAGTATAAATAATAATTATACCTATAAATTAACTCGAAATTTCATAATTATATATAATATGTGTTGAATTTATAAAAATAAATAAGAAATATATCTTAAAAATAAAAGATATGTTAAATACATAATTATATGAGTACACATTATACATGTATGTAACAAAAAAGTAATAAATATTAACATAATGTATATATATTATTATTAAATTCACTTAAAATTAACCCCAAATACATCCAATTGCAGCAAAAAAATTGAAGATTAATTTGGAACATTTCCTAAATCAATCGTGGTAGTCATGGAGGTAGGAACTAGGTGAGTCAAAAGTTATTTTGTTATAGTAAAGACACCTCCTACTAAGAAATTAAATAAATAAATAGGAAAAAAATTCCTTCTTGGTCGCCTTATACCCTATAAATATCATTAACCTTAAATATATCAAGTTTAGCAATTTAGAGTTTAGATCAATAAAGGAAAAAAATTAGAAAAAATCATAGGAAAAATAGAAAAAAATAGGGAAAATAGAGCAATAGCTGAGCCTTGGTAGTTCCCCAATGCCCCGATGTTTTTGTAGACAACCCATTTTTGCCCCCTTTTATTTTTCAAAATTTTTGGGATAAGGTAAAGGGTATTAATTTAGGAAAAGCCAAAAAATAGAGGACTCAGGAAATTTAGAAAATAATAAATTTTTAGATAAGTTTAATATAATAGAATTTTTAAAAATAAAGGGCTGTTGGGCTTGGGCTTAAGATTTGAATTTAGCCTAGGTTAACCTAGTCTATCTATACAATTTAATTGCACATATGGATAAAGTACAGGTCAATGACTTAACAGATAAGCACTTGGACATTTAGCATTAGGTTTGCTTGAGGTCATGGGTTCAAATCTCACTAAAGAATGCCTTTTATTCTTTTTACCTCAAAGTGCACACGGTACATCGTCACGTGTCAAGGGTTCACTATGCTACTTATCACAAAAGGGACATGTGGCACACTATAGTTGGATGATACGGTTGATGTGGCGCTACGTCTGAACCACATTAGCATTTTCCTTTTCTTTCTCCCCTCTTTCCTATGGTTTCCTTTCTTTTCCCCAACAAGATAACTTCAACCCCTTCACTATAGCCACATTTTTTGCAATAATCCTATGCTTAAATACATTGATCAATAAGTAATTCTTGTCCTAGATATAGCCTACTCTGAGTTAAGATAAAAAATGTGTCTAGATATCATCATTTAATGAGTCAAATCAAGCTCTAAAAATCAGAAAAAAAAGTTGGTCATCCAAAATTGAATCTCCTTGATTCAAGCTTTGGGATGATTTCTGAACCTCTCATTCAATCATTTAGGCAAAAAACAGAAGTTAGGGACTCAATTTTGACCAACATTTAACTCTAAATCATGCCCAATTTAGAAATCGAATCGCAGGTCATCTTCCTTATTCAATTTCAAATTAATGGATGTTAGAAGTTTTTCCATCTTTAATTCAAGCTCCTAAGCAATAAAAGGAGCTCGAATAAGCAACAATAAGAGACAAAAATATCAAAAATCACTCACGAATACCCTCTTTCTCTCTCTTCCTTGATCACTCTCTCTCTCTTTGCAATCATACCCTTTCTCTCTCTAGGCTTTCTTGTCTAGAACTACCATTACGACTAACTTCGTGGTGGTCTAAAACCTTAATCCCAACTAATCATTCAACCCTAGCCGCTACTACTTGAACACCCCATCTACCATCGCCAACTACCGTACCCTAATACCATGACATCGTGTTTATACCATGCGAGTACCCACACCCTAACCCCTTACCCCCCACCCCCACCCTACCTTCCCCAAAATCCCAATCAAAATAGTCATAAAAAATGCTTTTCCCACTTCATTTGGTACCTAGATTGCCTAGAATCTTCTTATGTCACCACTACTATTGAGGACACTTAGGCTCATCTAAGATTCGAGATCCAACTCATGCTCCGACCTGCAACCTGCGACTACCGGACCTATATACCTCTCCCTTGGTCTAGCCTTCATTTATTGTTTAGATTATTTGTTTTATTGTTCAATTCGTTTATTGTTTGATTTTCATTTTTTTAAATTTATTTATATAATTAATGTAATTGTATTAAAAAAAATCAAATAAAGGAAGTAAGAAAAAGAAAAGGGGAAGAAGAAAAAAAAAGAAAGAAAAAAAAATGGTTTCATCCTATTTATTTTTAGTTAAAATAATAATAGAATTGAAAATAGAAAATAAAAAATAAATAAATAAATAAATAAAATTTTATCACTTAGAAAAAATTAGTTTTTCCAATAAATAAAATAAATGAACCTTTTCAAAATTAGGATCCTATTTAGAATTTCCTAAAAAAATAAAAACCCAATTTAAGACTGTTTAAAAAAATTCCTTAAATAATCAAATCAAATTAAAAACGTAAACTCAATCTTTTAAAAAGTAAAATAAAATCAATTAACCCACCTAAAGTTTTTAAACAAAGAACTACGTATGTCTGATCCCGAATAGCGGGTATATAGTTACCTACAAGGCAATGGTAAAAAAGAAAAAAACCCATTTTTTCAACCCAGTTTATTAATCAATAATTAAATTTCATTTCATAAGATAGTTTTTTAAAAGGTGATTTTAAGAAATTAAGTCTAAAATTGGAAAGTTAATGGTACCCGTAAGGGTTTAAAAATCCTAACCCTCAGACTCAACTTTTGGTTCTTAAAATCGTTTATAAAATTGGTTTTACCAAAAAGACCAGCAACTAAATTATAACAAATTCACCCAATTGGTTATCAATTAACTTTTTTTCCTAACTTCAGTTGAGTGACAACTCTAAAAATGTTTTCAAATGATAAAACATCTAGTTTTCTTTAATCTTTAGTCAAGGGTTGGTATTAAACAAGTAGGGTTTAATATTGATTGATTTAAAGAAGACTAATTTATAAAAACTAAAAAAAAAAAAACAAGCTCGACAGCTTAGAAACTCTATTAGGGACTGTCAAAAGGGTTAGCCATTCAAGTTTCCAAAATTAATCTCTAAAAATCACCTTACTATGTGCAATTTATTTATTTATTCATTATTATTTATACCATAATCTACGAACTTTTTTTTCTTACAAATTTAGTTTTAAATTATTCAATTGTTTAGGGAAGGGATTTATTTTATCTACCATAAATGTATGATAGAAACAGTCAAACTTAGATCGTATTAGGACCCTAGGACAAAGGGGCCATTATGTAAGCTCTTAGTGCTTTGGTATAATCACCATTCAGGGTTAATTAGGCCACCCTCACTTAAGCTTGATGTGAGTAATGAAAGTGTTCTTTAACAAGTGAGGTCGCATAAGCTTAAGGACCTTTAGAACCTACCTTTTAGGCATTCATAACATCCGAAGTCGACAAATAATCAAGCAAGATAAGAATGAAAATATATAATGACTTAGAGTTTCCTTGATTTCCCTTATAATTTTGATATGTTGTAAACGTAGAATTGTTGTAAATAGGTTTTCATTTATTGTAAGTAATGGTCGGTCAATCTTGTAACATACTTTTTCTTTTGTAATTTAGATTAAGAAATAGCCTATTCATCTAACTCCGTCTACTTCAGGAAAAATTCATTGATAAGCCCATCAGCTCTAAGCCTATCTTAGACCAATAGCTTCAACACTTCAATCTACGAGAACAAGAGACCATCATCAGCAAGGTCAAGCCTATTCTATCACCTCCTAGGGCGAAAATACAGATTAATCTAATTAGGGCCCTGACCAACTTTTGAGAGTTCGAGGAAGTAGCTTTTCGAGTTAAGCCTCACTTGAGTAGTCCAATACTTGAAGAGTACACCTAATTATTTCAAGCCCCTTCCATAGAAAATACATACACCCTAAATTTGGAAGTTAACTCGGTAAATGCCTTTTTAAGATTCTTGGGGATTAAAAAAGTTGAAGTAAAAAAGCCCTTAGAAGCTATAATGGGAATTGCATCAAATTGGAAAACTTGAAAGCCTAGTTCGCCATTAAGCCAAAATCCAACCAACGGGGCATCTTCTATGACAATCCTAAAGACTGGTGATAGAGCAAAATAAAAGCCTTTATCCTAACTGCATTCAAGACTCCTATTCCCCAATGGAAAGTTCCTCATCCATTTTAGGGTCGCTGAGTTACTAAGCCAATTTCTTGAAGGCAAATCATATGTCCTGACCCTCATCGCAAAACAAATCAAAAGCCTCAACATTTTGAAAGAAAAGAATGATGGCTTGCTAAAGACCAGCATGGCATTACTAACAGTATGGTTTGTGAGCCACATGAAGTGTTATGGGCTTGATTTGATTCGAGGAGAATTTGCTCATAATATTGATCTTATTGATTCTTTTATCGATAAGGTCCATCTCTTAGGTGGAAAATCCACTTACTGCTGGGTAAAAGTGTTGTGAAATTTCCAAGTCACTAATATCTTATGGACAACAAGATGGAGCAACTTCAAGAGGGTAATCTTAATTTGCAGAAATTACTAAGCAATACCCCTAATCGAGATGAAATTGTGCATAAGCTATTATCCTAATAATATGATCAAACAGTTCGAGGGCATCCAAGATATAGTCTATAAGCCTCCGTAGGATATCATGACCTTGGATTATAAGGACCTTCAAATTTTACTACCACAAAAGATGTCTAAACTCTGAGCAATCAAACAATTATGGGAAACAAAGATTATTGGCCTTGATATAGATTTAGAAGAGTGGTTGGGAAAAGTGAACAAGCATAGGGTTACCAAAGAATAAGTACGATCATCTCTATAAAGCAAGGAAGATCCAGTATCGAGCACCAGAGACCATCCAACCTACACCACTTGAACTAGATCCTGAAATCAAGACTTACATAGACTAAGTACAAGCTTATATAGAAATAATCTATGAAGAGTAAGACATGTGGGAAGATCTCTTTCGGGAATCAAGACAGTACTCGTAGCCCTTAAAACATCAATTAAGGATGACCCAGAAAGGGCTCAAAGAACTTTAAAAAATAGAAGAACCTACCCCAAAAAAAGAGAAGGAAGTACTGGCAAGACCCAATAAGCACAAAAAAGGAACACTTGCTAAGCGCCAAATGAACATCTAGAAATAGGAATACTCTTCTTATGAAACAAGTGTATTTTCTTTTTCAAATAGGTGAACTCCGAAGCTACAAAATAATAAAAAAATCCCGTCTTGCTAGTTATTTATAAATTTTATTTTCTTTGCATTTGTGTGCCATACGTCTTTGCATTCCTATAGATTTCTTTATTTTTTATTCATCTCATTTAAAAATATTCATGTGCTAACTTTTTGAGAAGTGGTCTTAAACCAAGTTGCTAAGATAACTCCCAAGTGTCAAACCTTCTTGAAAAGTCCTATCTAAACCCGCTCTCAAACAAGAATGGCTAACCAAGGAAACAACAACATCAACACCAACAATAGTAGTGTCAACCCTAAAATTGTTGATCCCATTAAGCTAAGGTTCCACTCTTTAGAACGAACAGTAGGGAAGATTCCAGATCAATTGAGGTTCCTTTTTGATAGCATTGCCTTACTTAGGTCTATAGCTCTATCAAATGAAGAAAACTCCAAAGCCTAATATGGAAAGAATGTTGAAGCCCTACCTCTTGTAGTAGAAGAAGCCTATCCTAAAGTCAACTAGGCCTTTGAAACCTTTAAGACAAAAAGGGTCTTTCCAAAGGTTAGCTTGACTTTTAAGCCAAACACTTACTCTTTTCTAGTTAACTCAAAGCCTGAAGCTGATCAAGACAGATTAAAAGAGCTTAAGAGGCGATTGACCCAATAAATCACTAAGAAAATGAAAATGCTCAAAGAGTATGATGGTTTCAAACAGGCTTCTCTACCTATGATTATGGAAGCTTCCCAAAAAAATTCAAAGTACCTGACTTCAAGAAGTACAATGGGATTAGATGCCCTAAACTGCAAACCAAGTTGTACGTGCATTTTCAATTAGATCTAAATTAGGTGAACACATGAAAGAAGCTGGTTAGGGTGTCTTAGGAGCAATATAAATTCAATGTTGAAGTAGTACTAACCATGATGAACTTGGTTTCCTTGCGAAAGAAGCATAATGAGTCATTCAAGGAGCATGCCCAGAAGTAAAGATCCTTAGCCGCATGGGTATCTACTCCCATGATCGAAAAAGAGCTAAATTCAACTTTTATTAATACTCTCAAAAGGCCCTACTTTTCTCATTTGATTGGGCAAGCTACCTCCAGTTTCGTAGTAGTGGTGGCTGTAAGATGTCGGATTGAAAATGCTGTTGCTTCCAATAAATTACAGGAACCATTAGATAGAAGACCACTTTTTGTAAAGCCTACTACCAGCAAGACCAAAGAAGCAACTATTAGCATGGTGAATTTAAACACCAAGCCCAATACTAGGGACTCCTTCAAAACAAATCCTCTACTAATGCAGCAACAATTCTAAAGTCAACCATAAGTTAGTAGGGTTCCAAGATAGTTCATCAAGATACCAATTCCCCTTAACCAAGTCCCTAAAAAATTAAGAAAAGATAATCTGATCCATTTTAAGCCTCCTAAAGAAAGGTATAGATGAATTTTTTTTTTATCCCAACGCCAAATGTCAATATCACTAATGGTTGTAGGTCATTCAACCAATTTATATTGGAGATTAAGGAACAAAATTCAAGACTTAATTGACGAAGGCACAATCTAGCTAAACTTTATGGAGGCTCCTACTCCAAACGTCAACAACAACCCCTTACCTAACCACGGGCCTATCATCAACATGATATTTGATGATTCGAATCCTACCATTAACATGATCAGTTCTAATCGAAAACCTAAGGTCTATAAATTCTACAAATAAGAGGAAAAACAAACTCCAAAGACCAGAATGTATACCTTCTACATGCCTTTAGCCCCTAAAAGTTATAAAACTACCCCTCTCAACTACTAAACAATAAAATAAGGACTATCAAGTTCACCCGTAGGGGGATTTACTTGCTTTAGTAGAATTTATGACCTAAAGGAAGACTTGAAAAAGAAAACTATGCTAGAAAGCCTAAACAACAAATCAGCTGAATGTGAAGAAGGATTGTTTACCTTCACCAAAATGATTAAATCAAGTGAGCATAAAGTAATGAATCAGCTTACTAAGACTCCAGCACAAATATCTCTTATAAGTTTGTTGATGGCATCAAAACCGCATTAGGAAGCTTTGTTTAGAACTTTGAGGGAAGTCAAAGTCCCTCATGAAATACCTACTGAAAGAATAGGGTTTGTCCCTAACTCTATCCTCACTATGGATCAGATTTCTTTCTCTATTGAGGAACTAGGCGAAGAAGGTAATCAATACACTAAGCCCCTCTTCATAATAGTAAGGGTGAACAACATTATCAAGGCAAGAGTCCTCATTGACAACGGATCATCATTGAATGTCTGCCCTCTTGTCACCCTAGATCTATTGGGCATTAATGCGATTGCAATTAAACCGAGTTTAACAATAGTTAGGGCATTTGATGGATCTAGAAGGGAAATTATAGGGGAGATTAACTTACAGGTTAATATTGGCCCCCAGACTTTCAACATCCGATTCTGATTCCAAGTCCTAGTCATCTTAAGGACCTTTAACCTATTATTAAGGAGACCTTAGATACATTCAGTAGGGGCCATACCTTCAAGCCTGTATCAAAAGGTTAATTTCATCTCAAATGGTTGGGTCATCATAATTCTAGGTAACTAAGTTTACAAAATATACAAGGAACAGCCATACACTACATTGGCATTGAGGAGCAAGAGGACTTTGGGCTCCAAATATTTGAAGAAGTGTGTATGATTATCGATCGATAGAAAGATAAGAGGCCCAAATTTAAAGAAGGCCAAATCAGTACCTATGGGCTTAGTTACATACCAACTCCAACAGATGAGCTACAAAATATACAAGTGAGGAGAAAAAGAAGCGATAGATTGTATTACATCCCAATGAGCTTCCCTCCATTGCTAGAAACTTTCATTCAAGTTGATGTCCAAAATTTAGAGCCTACTAAAGAGGACACCTCCAACAGGAATAAAATAGCTGCTACATCCAACAAGTCCCAACACCTGAATAATTGGTTCTTCATCCCTATGAATAGCAATAAGTCTTCTCTAGTGTAAAGGAAAAATCATGGTTTAGTATTTTATAAAGTTTTGTAATAATTACCTTTATTCTATAATATTGTGCTTAAAAGAATTTCATCTAAATAAAAGTCAATCTCCTTTCTCCTCACTTCTTCCTTACTTACACTCTTTCCTTTACATAACTTATGCCTATATCCAATGCTTCAAATAAAGGCTATGGTACCTCACGTAGATAGGTGATGAAGATATTAACATCATTTCTGGCTCTACTAGGTTAGTCATTGAGTCAATGACCGTAGTGACGTATAGGAAAGCTAACAAAGACAAGAAATGAGTAGAATTTCCATTGATGAGCCGACTGAGACAATTAATGTTGGGACTGATGACAACATAAAAATATTAAAAATTGGAGGGAATTTAAAAGAAGAAGAAAAGGAAGAAATGACCGCACTACTATTTGAGTACCAAGATGTATTTGCAAGGTCTTATGAAGATATTGCCAGATTAGATCCATCAATTGTGGTCCATCGCTTACCCACAAGATAGGATTATAAACCTAAGAAGCAAAAGCTAAGAAGGTTCCGATCAGATGTCTTGTTGAAAATTAAGGAAGAAGCTAGAAAGTTACTAAAGGTTGGTTTCATTAAGGTATCTAATTATCTTGAGTAGGTAGCTAATATTGTGCTAGTAATGAAGAAGAACGAATTAGTCAAAGTATGTGTAGATTTTGATACCTTAACAGAGCAACTCGTAAAGATAATTTCCCCTTTCCCCATATTGATGTCTTAGTTGATAATATAGTCAGGAATCATCTTTTCTCATTCTTATATGGGTCCTCTAAATATAATCAAATTCAAATGTCTTAAGAAGATAAAGTGAAGACCACATTTATCACAACTTGGGGCATATTTTGCTATAAAATAATACCTTTTAGATTTAAAAGTATCGAGGCAACTTACCAAAGAGCCATGGTTATAAAATTTTAATGACATGATGCACAAAGAAGTTGGGGAATATTTTGATGATATGATTGCAAAGTCCAAGGTAGGAGAAATCATGTGGATGATCTAAGGAGATTGTTTGACAAGTTGAGAAAATTCCAATTAAAGCTCAACCTAAAGAAGTATACCTTCGGAATGACTTTAGGGAAATTACTTAGTTTCATAATCAGCCAAAGGGACATTGAAGTAGATCTTCATAAAGCCAAAGCAACAGTCAACTTACCTTCTCCATGCACACTCAAAGAAACCAAAGGCTTGTTGGGTCATTTGGACTATATAGCTTAGTTCATATCTTAACTCATAGATAAATGCCATCCCTTGTTTAAGTTATTGAAAAAGAACACGAAGATTGATTGGGATAAAGAATGCAAGTAGGCTTTTCTCAATGATCAAAGAGTACCTCATGAACCCTTCAATTTTGGTAGCTTCAAAACTTAGGAAGCCTTTATTTCTATACATGACAATATTACCAGAATCCATGGGGTGTATGCTTGGCTATAAAGATGAGGAAGGAAAAGAATGGGGTATATATTACTTAAGCAAGAAATTTACTAAAGGGGAACAAAAATAGTCATAAGTTGAAAGAACCCGTTATGCTTTGGTCTAGATATGCATCTGCTCAAACAATACACTCTCTATTATCAGGTTGAATTGTTGACTTAACACGATACCTGGAAGTATTTGGCAAATAAACCAACCTTAATTGGCAAAATCTCAAAGTGGCAAATATTACTATCAGAGTTTAACATTATGTACGTGAACTAAAATTCAGTCAAGCTGTAAGATCTAACAAATCAATTAGCAAAGAATCCCTTTGATAATACCCCTAAAGAGGTATAAGTTAATTTCCCCAATGAAAATATCTTAGCAGTTAAGGAAGTTCTGATAAAGGAGAAGATGATGAACCACCAAAATGGATGATGTTCTTCAATGGGGCATCTAATGTATCTAGGTGTGGAATTGGGGAAATACCGATATCCCTTAAAAGTACGCATTACCCTGTGGCTATAATGTTCGCTTTCCCATATATCAATAATATGGCTGAATATGAAGCATGCATTATGGGACTCAAAATGACCCTAGATAAGGATATTTAAGAATTGGAAGTGCATCGAAACTCTTCACTCATTATCGGCTAAGCTCAAGGAGAATACAAGACAAAGGATCTTAAATTAGTACCTTATCATTAGCACTTGACTAAATTGATGGAGAAATTCAAAGAAATCACTTTCAATCACATACCAAGGACTCATAATCAATTTGCCAATGCCTTAGCCACTCTAGCATTTATGATCCAAATGTCCGGTGGAGTTGAGAATTAGCCCCTTACTATTGAAATTAAAGACAAGCTTACCTTCAAAGAAATTGAAGGTACAAATGGTAAAAAGCTGTTATAATATGGTATTAAAATGTTCATACAATAAGGCACATACCCTAAAGAGGTCGAGAAAAAGGATAGAAGGATGATCGAGAGATTGGCTACCCAATTCTCAGAAACTAAGTCCACTTTCTATCAGTGATCTTTTGACAGTACAGTTTTAAGGTGTTTAGACAATAAGGAGGCCTAGATGTTGATGAAAGAAGTACATGAAGGAGTATGTGGCCCTTAGATGAACAATTACATACTAACTAAGAAAATTATGAGCCTAAGGTATTACTAGTCAACAATGGAAAGCAATTACATCAAGCACGTCAAGCATTGTCGCTTATGCCAACTTTATGTAAATAAGATAAACTCTTCACCTTAAGAATTACACTCTCTACACCATTACCATTTTCAATGTGGGGCATAGATTTCATCGGCCTGATTACTCTAAAAGCATCTAATGGGCATCTCGTTATACTGGTTGCCATCAACTACTTCAGCAAGTGGCTTAAAGCCTTATCCTATTTAAGTGTCACTAAAGGGGTAGTAATCAAGTTCATCAAGAGAGATATCTTGGCTTGATACGGGACTCTAGAAACAATCATTACTGACAATGGCACTAATCTCAACAATAAGCTTATGTCAGAGTTGTGCTAACAATTCAAGATCATTTACACAAACTCCATACCTTATTGACCCCACATGAATGGAGCCATTGAAGTAGCCAATAAAAACTTCAAAAGAATAATTGAAAAAATGGTTGTTATATACAAGGACTGGCATAAGATGTTTCCATTCACACTCTTGGCCTATTGAACTTCCATCAGAACATCGATTGAGGTAACACCCTACTCTTTGGTATATGGCACTAAAGCGGTGTTACCAATAGAGATTAAGGTTCCGTGTCTTAGAGTACTATAAGAAACCTAGTTGAATGAATCCGATTGGGTAAAGAAATGTATTAAGTAGTTGAATTTGACTGGTGAGAAAAGATTAACAGCCTATGTCATAATCAATGTTACCAACAAAGAATGGCTTAAGCTTTCAACAAAAGAGTACAACCCCAGAACTTCAAAGAGGGTAACATGATAATGAGAAAGGCTCTACCTAATACACAAGACTTTAGAGGAAATTTTTCTCCCAATTACAGAGGCCCTTACATTGTAAAGGGAGTATTACCAGGAGGAGTTTTAATTTTGTCTCAAATGGCTGGTCCAGAATTGAAAGACCTTATCAATGCTGATGCTGTAAAGTTATACTACCCATAAGAAGTCAATGGAAATTTTTATTCAAAACATGAAAATGTCATTCGCTTTTAATGTTATTGTTGTCTACTTTTCATTCCTTATAAGCAAAGTTGGTATCCTTAGCAGTTGTTGACGTTAGAATCATCACCTTCACTTCCTACTCCACTAAAAGGTCTAATTCCCTTACCCCATTTAATTGAACCCATACAATAAAAACACGAGAGAAGTTGAAAAGTGAGATATAAAACATCGGTAACTGACAAAACTCTTTTAAATACTTTATTAAAAATTGATCCCCTTCGATGAGGAGTTTTTATTGTCTATTTTTCAGGGAGAAGCGAAATCTAGATAGGCAATCACCTTAGAGTAAAGATTTACTTATTGTGAACCGTAACCAAGAATAGATAAGGCCGGTCTCTAAATGAGTCTAAGCTTACAAAAATCTCGAAAAGGATCAATGGGGGAAAGTGCGAAAAGAGTGACAATAATGAATGAAACAATAAGCAATAACCCATAAATAGTTCTAGAAGATATGATGCACCAATAGAACTTCTGAGGACCTATTGACACAATTTGATATGACGCACGAATTGGTCCAGTGAGGTTACTCACCACCTAACCTTACCTGAGGGAAAGGATAAAAGTGATGCCGAGAGTAAACAATAGTGTTTATGTAAGGAACAAAGTACATAAAGTGTATTGAAGATAATCTACTATATTATAACTATAAGTACAAGGGTATTTATACCCACAAACTAGGGCAACTTACCTAAAAGGGAAAAGATAAAAAGGACATTTCCTAAAGGGGTAATGTACATGTTATAAAAGGGTAAAAATGAATATATAAAGAAAAATAATCATTGGTGTTACAAATTCTACATATGATACTGTATATATGGCAATGCTGCATTAGTGAGGTCATTAGGAGATGCGGACAAAAAATACGAACAAATGGCTTGTCCAAGTAGGGATGGCTTAGTCAATCTGGATTCTCTATCTCTCAGCTTCTCGATAAGGATAATGCCGAGTGATTAGTCGGCTCGACAATAGAAATTAATCATCAACTTAACATAATACATAATAATGGGTGGTCATACGACACGGCATTAAAGGTGACTTGATAAGGGAGTTCTCGGCCTTGACAGGGTTTGGTTAGACTAGAAGGATTTGTTGTGCCATCCCCTCTAGTCCTTAGGCTTGGTTATGGGTATGAGGTCCGATAGCCTGATTCCCATCATTTACTAGTCAGGAATAAGGGTTTCAATTCATAAAAGTTCTAAAACGACAGCTAGTCATTAGACAAAAAATAATGGGTAGCATTCTATATCGAGTTAATTTTCGTAATTTTTCTAAAAAGTTAATAAAGTCTCAAAGGCTCCATACTAAGATTAGTTTGGTTGGCAACAAGGGATCAAAAATTGAATTCGTTTCAAGGAATGAGTTAGTCAATTTTGATAGGTATTTTTAAGGAAAGGTTTGACAGTTTGAATGCTATTGGCAAGACCAGGTAAGTGCTTCTATACAATGTTAGCACATTGGCCTTTGAACATTGCATTTACATTTGGACTGTATATACTTAGATAATAACTAGTGTTTGTGTTTTCTAGAAAACTTTTATCCATGGTCTCTAGCCAACCCATGAGGCACATACTTTTAATATATATCTATTTAAGGTTTTAGCTAGCTCAAGGAGCACTTCACCTGTTTCATCTTAGTTAGTCAACTCATAGGGCATAACCAAGTTTTCAACATCTTTTTAGGTCTTAATTAGCTCAAGGAGTGCTTTGCCCATCTCATCTTAGTTAGTTAGCTCATTAGGGCACAACCAAGTTTTCAACATTATTTTAAGGTCTTAGTTAGCTCAAGGAGTGTTTCGTTCATCTCATCTTAGTTAGTCAGCTTATTAGAGCACAACTAAATTTTCAATATCTCTTTAAGGTTTTAGCCAACTCAAGCAGTGCTTTACCCATCTCATCTTGGTTAGTCAACTAATAAGGGCACGACCAAGTTTTCAACATCTTTTAGGGTCTTAGCTAGCTCAATGAGCGTTTTGCCTATCTCATCTTCATTAGTTAGCTCATTGAGGCATGACCAAGTTTCAATATCTCTTTAGGGTCTTAGCTAGCTTCAAGAGTGTTTCGCCTATCTCATCTTAGTTAGTTAGCTCATTGGGGTACGGCCAAGTTTTCAATATCTCTTTAAAGTTTTAGCTAACTCAAGGAGCACTTCGCCCATCTCATCTTAATTAGTCAGCTCATTAGAGTATAACCAATTTTTCAATATCTCTTTAGGGTCTTCGCCAACTCAAGGAGCACTTCGCCCATCTTATCTTAATTAGTTAGCTCATAAGGGCATAACTTAGTTTTTAACATCTTTTAGGGTCTTAGCCAGCTCAAGGAGTGCTTCACCCATCTCATCTTGGTCAATTAGTTCATAGGGGTACGGTCAAGTTTTCAGCATATTTTAGGGTCTTAGCCAACTCAAGGAACGCTTCGTCCATCTCATCTAGGTTAGTCAACTCATAAGGGTATGACCAAGTTTTCAATATCTCTTTAGGGTCTTAGCCAGCTCAAGGAGCACTTTGCCCATGTTATCCTGGTTTGTTAACTCATAAGGGCACGACCAAGCTTCAATTTCTCTATTATTCTTTCGGCTAGCTCTTAAAGCACCACCTCTCTCTCTACCAAATCCCCAATGGACCAAGCCTAGGTAGCTAGCTAGCTGTGGCGCTTCTTAAGACAAAATCCAACCATTTAGGCAAAAATAGTATCTCTTTTATCATTGTGGAAAAGTTTTAGTTAAACTTCACCACAAAAAGGGATAGCTGCAGACAACCTATTTTTGCTCCTCTTTACTTTTTAAAATTTTTAAGATAGGGTAAAAGCTCTTAATCTAGGAAAAGCCAAAAACTAAGAAATTTAGAAAAAAAAATACAAAAAGAATTTAAGAAAAGAAAAAAAATAGAAAAAATATTTAAAAAGAAAAAAGAAAATTTAGGAAAAGCCAAAATAATAAGAAAATGTAAAAAAACTAAAAAGTCACAAAAAATAGAAAATTTAAGAAATTTAGAAAATAATAAATTTTTAGATAAGTTCAATAGAGTAGAATTTTTAAAAATAGAGGACAGTTGGACTAGGGCTCAAGATTTGAACGTAGCCTAAGCTAACCTAATCCATATGTGCAATTTAATTATACATATAGACAAAGCATAAGCCAATAGTTTAATGGATAAGCACTTGGACATTTAGTATTGGGTTAGCTTGAGGTCATGGGTTCGAGTCTCACCAAAGACAAGAAATGCGTTTTATTCTTTTTACCTTAAAGCGTACATGATAGTCACTACGTATCAAAGGTTCATTGTGCTACGTATCCTGATATGTGGTGCAATTGAATTAGATGACGTTGACGTAGCACCAAAACGTATCACAATGAGGACATGTGGCATACTATGGTTGGATGATACGGTTGACATGGTACTACGTTAACATTTTCCTTTTCTTTCTTCCCTCTTTCTTGTGATTTCTTTTGTTTTCCTTAGCAAGACAACTTCAACCCTTTCACTTTGGCCTCTTTTTTTTTATAATCCCATGCTTAAATACGCTAATCAATGAACAATTCTTGTCCTAGATATAGCTTACTACAAATTAAGATAAAAAAATGCATCTAGATACAATAGTTGAATGAGTCAAATCAAGCTCTAAAAATTGAAAAAAAAAAAGTTAGTCATCCAAAGTTGAATCTCCATAATTCAAGCTTTGGGATGATTTTCAAAGCTCTTACTCAATCATTTAGGCAAAATCAAAGGTTAGGGACTCTATTTCGACCAACATTTAACTCCTAATCGCGCCTAATTTAGAAATCAAATCACAGGTGTCCTCCCCATTCAATTTCGAATTAGTAGATGTAAGACATTTTTCCATCTTCGACTTAAGCTATAAAAGGAGGTCGAATAAGTAGTAGTAAGAGACAAAAACATAAAAAATCACTGACAAATACCCTCACTCTCTTTGCAACTATAGCCTTTTTCTCTCTAGGCTTTCTCGTCTAGAACTACCACCACAACTAACTTCATAGTGGTCCAAAACCTGAACCCCAACTAATCATTCGACCCTAGTCGCCATCACTTGAATACCCCATCCACTACCATCAGCCACCATACCTTAACACTAGAACATCTTGTCTAGCCCAGCCCGCCCCTACCCTAAATCCAAATCAAATACTCATAAAAGACCTTTTTCCCACTTCATTTGGTGCCTAGATTGCTTAAAATTTCCTTTTATCGCTACTGTTGTTGTTCGAATTATTTGTTTTGTCGTTCGATTCATTTGTTCTTTGATTTTCATTTCATTTCATTTATTTATATAATTAATGTAAATGTAATTGTATAAAAAAACCAAAAAGGAAAAAGGAAAAAGAAAAAGAAGAAAAAGAAATGGGTAAGAAGAAAAAAAAATAGTTTCGTCCTATTTATTTTTAGCCAAAATAATAATAGAATAGAAAATAGAAGATAAATAAATGGATAAATAAAATTTTATCACTTAAAAAAATAGTTTTTTCCAATAAATAAAATAAATGGACCCTTTCAAAATTAGGACCCTATTTAGAATTTTCCAAAAAATAAAAACCCGATTTAGGATTGTTTTTAAATTAATTCCTTAAATAATCAATCAAATTAAAAACGTAAACTCTATCTTTTTAAAAAATTAAAATAAATTAACCTAACTAAAGTTTTCAAACAAAGAACTGTATAAATCTGATCCCAAATAGTGAGTACGTAGACACTTATGGAATGACGGTAAAAACGGTAAAAAAGAAGAAAATCCCTTTTTTTTTCTACTTTAATATAGTTTCACTCGATTCAACCCAATTTATTAATCAATAATTAATTTTTTTTAAGAAATTAAGTCTAAAATTGGAAAGTTAATGGTATCCATAAGGGTTTAAAAATCCTAACCCCTAGACTCAACTTCTGACTCAACTTCTGATTCTTAAAACCGTTTATAAAATTGGTTTTATTGAAAAGAAAAATAGCTAAATTATAACCAATCCTTTTCTCGACTCCGGTCAGGTGGCAACTTTAAAAATGTTTTCAAAAGATAAAAGATTTGGTTTTCTTTAAACCTTAGTCAAGACTTGATATCAAACGGGTAAGGTTTAATATTGATCTGTTTAAAGAAAACCAATTTATAAAAACTGGGAAAAATCAAGCTCGACCATTCTGCTATCAAGCCCCATCGTCCCCAAGTAGTATACCCACCATTTAGGCCGTCCAACAACCCCTTTATCTACCGTCAGCCACCAAAGCTTCGATAAAATGAGAGGTTAAACTTCTATCTTGTTTTTCAATTATTTTTAAAAAATAGAAAGTTCATTGAAAAAAAATTTAAAAGAAAATTATGTTTTTATTATTTTAGATATGCTATAATGTGATATTTTTATTTTTGTAAAATTTTGAATATTTAATATACTTACTTAAGAAAGTTACTATTCACCCAATTTTTTACTTTCAAAATAAATGTATCAAATGATATTGTTTTTAACTCAAATTTTTTGTGTAGAATATACATGATATATCAATAATTTATATGCAACCAAATTTTTTATTTGACTATCTTTAATATTTATTGTATTTTTCAATCTAAAAATAACTAGAAATTAGGGTAAAATTGTGAAATAAATAGGTTTTATGAAATTAAATGATGAAATTGACATATACTATTTTCTAGTGAATTATAATGATGTTAGGATAGGTAGAAAATAATTTTGTGCAAAAAGAATAATATTTAGGTAATTAGGTATAATTTAGGGGTAAAATTGTAAATCTAAGTATATAGGTGGTAAATCGATAACGCAAAACTAAGAGATGACTGAATTTCCCATATTTTTAGGAGTCTATAAAATTTTTTGAGGAATTATTTGGTAAATCAAGCTATTTATTAAGAATTTACATAGTAAAATAGCTTAAATTACGAACCAAGACTCATTTTTAGTAATAATATACTAAAATGTGATTAATAATGAAATAAAAACTACATACTAGTCAAATTTTTAAAAAAGTAGATTTTTAGTATATTTAATAATATTTTAATGATAGAAATATATTATATATATATTAAGATTAGATAATATCTATATTATAAAGTTATGTTGACAAATTATGTAAATTATAATTTAATTATATAAAATACGTATAATACAATAATATTTACTTAGATACGTATAATTGTGTTACGAATTCAAATTACCTATTAAAAGTCATCTCTGGAAATAGGACTAGTAATACGTGTCGTTAAGTTTATACAAACCCAATGATACTATTTTTACTAAAATCGAACAATTCTAAGTAATATAACTTATATCTCTATAATATTACAAGAATTTACATTCTATGATAACCCTACCATAATTGAAATGTGATTTAATCGATTAAAAGTATATTTCGATACGATCAAAACGATATATATAATTTCTTATAGTATATATATATATAATCGTTTTAGATAAAATCCTAATGTTTTTGTAATAATTACAAAAACTAAATTTGGGTTTTGTGTATATAGGATCCCTTAGTGATCAAACTATTGGTGACCCAAGTCTCTCGTAGTGAGCATTTAAGCAAGTAAGTTGGGATACTAGTTGGGATTGTAATTTTACCACTTGTTGAGATACTTAACCTGGAGACTTAAGAGTACTTTTGTTTATAATTGTAATTAGTTGTTTATGTACATGCCATATATATGATTGGTATTCAATTGTGATAGGAGTTTAACTCCATAGTATGTTGTTTTGCATGATCGCATTGTTTTTGTATTACATGAACTTATTTGGTTATCCTTAACTACAACTAATAATGATTTGACGACAATGAAAATGGACATGCATAGTATATATTAAGGGAAACGATTGGGAGTATTAGGCCAAATACCGACTCCGTTCGATGAGGATAGCTGAAAAAGGTCTTTTCCCTATCCTTAGTCAAACTAAATTACAAGCAAGAAGGTCGTGGCAAGGGTAGGGGTCGTAGTTCGATGGTAGTCATGAGAGGAGGGTATTCTCCATTGCACAAGCCTAGGATTGGTCTAATTTGAGTTACGATAAAACTCCTCAATTCGATTTGTAGTGGATGTAATTTATCTAACCTCACAATGGACCTAATAACATTATGCGATGTTTTAAGTGATTGATTACATTGCATTTCATCATAATTAATAACATTGCTTGCGATTATTTGATACTCTTCTAACTCTATTCCACTTACTAAGCTAATTGTGCTCACATCCCCATAAACTCTTTTACAGGTACCGAGTGAAGACCAGGATGTTTAGATATCATCACCCCAAGGTTAGTATACTATTAACTGGGTAAGTGAGGAACGAGGAACAAGGAATCTACTGAATTTTGGGTTTTTGATATTTCTTTTGAGTCTTGAGAAAAATAACTAGGAATTCCTTAGGACGCCTACTAGCTTCCTATCTTATTATAAATAGACTTGAAAAGCTATGGTTTTTAGTAAACTCTAATTGTAAATTATAACTCGAGATGTAAGTGTCAAGCTTGGTTTTTTCCTCCTGGTTTTTATAAATTAGTTTTCTTTAAATCAATTAATATTAAACCCTACCTATTTAATATTGACCCTCAACTATGGTTGAGAGAAAACTGATTCTTTTATATTTTGAAAATGGTTTGGAGTTGCCACCCGATTGGAGTTAGAAAAAAAAAAGGAGTTAAGTTATAATCAATTGAGTAGATTGGTTATAACTTAACTATTAGTCTAATGATAAAACCAATTTTCAAGACAGTTTTAAAACTGCAAAAAAGGGTCTAGAGGTTAGGATTTCTAAACCCTTATGGGTACTATTTAACTTTCCAATTTTAATATTAAACTTAAAAATCACCTTTTAATAGACTATTTTATGAAGTGAAACTCAATTATTGGTTAACCGAATTGAATAATTTAGGTAATCTAAACAATAAATGGAAAAAATAGGTTTTTTGTTTTTCACCATTGCTCCATAAGTACCTATGTACCCACTATTCAAGATTAAGTGTACGCAGTTCTTTTTCAAAAATTTTGGTAAATTGATTTATTTAAATTTTTAAAAAAGGCCAGGTTTACATTTTTACTCGGTTTAATTTATTTAAGGAAATTATTCAAAAGAGTCTTAATCGATGTTTATTTTTAGAAATTCTAAATAGGATCCTAATTTTGAAAAGTCCATTGATTTTATTTATTAAAAAAATAATTTTTTCTAAGTGTTAAAATTTTATTCGTTCATTTATTTTTTATTTTATCCATTTCTAAAAAAATAAAAATGGACTATTCCTTTTTTCTTGCTTTTCTTCTTCTTCTTCTTCTTTTATTTTTTCTTTTATTTTTTTATTATTTTTGTTATTACACTTACATAGAAGACAAAAAATAAATAAGTAAAAAAGTAAAATAAAAAAAATTTGTGTAGTAAGCACTGGCTTGAGGTTAGCTCGATTCAGCTTAAGTTGATTCAATCAGTTTGGGTTGGCTCGATTAGCTTAAGTCAGCTCAAGTTGGCTTCGGTCAACTTCGGTAGGCTCGAGTTGACTTCAGTCAACTCGGATTGGATCGGAAAGTTAGATTAGAGTGTCAAATATGAGGTTTTCATGTGTAAGGAATCCGATAATGGTGGTGGTGGTTTTCATCGAAAACCATCATGGAGGAAGCTATCTTAAAGAGAGAGAGAAATTGTAGTATATATGCTCCTTGGAGAGATTTTTGTACTTATGTAGACAAACCCCTATTCGTACTATAAGCATAAAGCTTAAGCTGAGAAAGTCAGGAAAATCAAATTAAATCGTTGAAATTCATTAATGGGTATTGAGCCCTATTTCGATTTCCTTAGTTTAACCTATTTTAAGTTTAGCCCGCTTAATATATATTAATCGACATTAAACTTAAGAAAATATTTTTTTCAAAAAAAATTTTAAAATTAGAGTCACCAATTGGTTCAACCGGTAAAAAATAAAATTAGGATTTTTAGGTTGGAAAACACTAATTGGACCACTAGTCTATGGTATTCTAAAAAAATTTACTATTTAGAAAATTAAACTAGAAAAACTATATTCAAGAGCTAACCTATTAAAACTAAGTTACTATGTGAAAATTTTAAAAAATTAATGGGCCTTTTTTTATATTTTCTTAAAATACTAAAAATAGATCAAAACAATTAAAAAATGACTAAGAATGATTTTTATTATTTTTTAATTACGAATTTCTTAAAAAGGAAAAAAAATCATTTTTTTTAACGGTTACCACGAAAGTGTTTATATACCTGTTAATCCGCATTAAACTGACCGTGGTTCTTTTTTTTTTATAAAATTTTTACTACGTGGGTCATTTTTATATTGAAAATTGAGCCGAGTTTATATTTTTATCAATTTATTATGTTAAGAAAAAAAAACCAAAAAAATAATTTTTATAAATTAAACAAAAACCTTAACTAACTCAATTTAGGATTTTTATTTTTTTTAAAAAAAATACTAAGCGCCAAAAATGTGCTTTTTTTATTAAAAATCACTAAGTGTCAAAAATATTTTTTTATTAAAAAAATATGATTTTTCATTAGAGACCTATTTTAACAAAAATTGCAAAATGGATAATAGTAAAAAATAAAACAAAAACCTACACTTAACCACAAAAATTAATTAATAATAAAAATGCATAACCAATAAAGCAAATTGATAAAAATTACTAAAAATAATTTTAAAAAATACAATAAATAAAAAAATGGAAAATTACCTAATGTCAATTTGTCGATGTTTGTTGAGCGTGTAGGCAAGATTTTGGCAAGCAAGGGGCATACAAAAGCAAAGCTAGGCGATATCTAGGCAAGTGAGGGGTGTGTATAGGTGTACACTTAGGCAATATCTGGGTGAACGAGGGGTATGCCCTAGTGATCACACGAACGAGATTTAGACGACAACCTGGGTGAGTGACTAAGCAATGGCATAGGCAATAGTGGGTGAGCGACTGGGTAATGCTTTGGACAATGGTGGTAAGCAACTGAGCGATGGCGTGGGTAGTGTTCAAAGTGACGCAATGTATAATGCTGGGCGGCATACAGAGTGTGACGGTGGCACGTGTGTAGGTGTATCGGTGTGTACTGTTGTAGTGGTGCACAGTGGTAACGTATGAGGTGCTAGTGGTGATGTGTAAGGGAGCATGAAGGTGAGTAAAGGAGCGTGAAGTATTTTTGTTGGGTATGTATGATTAAAAAGAAAAGTCTCCCTCAATTACCGACTGACATGAAATTTATAAACTCTAAAATCGAATCTTTCATATGATAAGAAAGATTAGTTTACGATTTAACCTAGATTCACCCTAGCTTCTAGAAATCTTAGCTAGGTCGGGCTTTTCTTTTAAAGCCCAGCCTAATCCAATTTAGCTCAATAATTTAATAAATCCTAATATTGAGCCCTTAAATTAGTTTAGCCCAAAACTAATTGATTCAACTCATCTCAATAACTGATCCAACATCTCGACTTATCCCAACTTGATACGACTTGACTCAAAACTCAACTTTCTATGACCTAACTTGATTTTATTTTTTTTCTAGTTTTTCGTTTTTCATTATTTTTTATTTTTATTGTTTATTTTTATTTTATCAAATTAGCTCAATTAACAAAATTAAAAAAAAAAAATTGGCAAAAATGAGGTGTCTACATTTACTCCTATTTATAGTGAAGTTCGATTAAAACTTTGCTATGAAGACAAAAGAGATACCCATTATTACCAAAACCTATTTTGAACTGATCGACTAAGCTATGTTTTATTTTGATGAAGGATATCAACTTAAAAGGTCATTGTAAAGAATAAATTACCCATCTTAAAAGGACTGGGCAAATGAATGTTTATCTCAAAAGAACAGAGCGAAAGGTTAAGGGGCCTATCTTAAAAGGATAGGGCTTAATGGTATCTATCTTGAAAAGATAAAGTAAAAATTTCAAGGGGGCTTATCTTAGAAGAATATGGCTTAATGGTGTCTATCTTAAAAAGATAGAGAAAAAATTTCAAGGGGGCCTATCTTGGAAGGATAGGGCTTAGCGGTATTTATCTTGAAAGGATAGAGCAAAAATTTCAAAGGGGCTTATCTTGGAAGGATAGAACTTAATGGTGTCTATCTTGAAAGGATAGAGCAAAAATTTCAAGGGGGGCTATCTTGGAAGGATAGGGCAAGAACCATTGAAGGTAAAATTAACTTGTATTGGTGGATAATCCAAAGAGGATAGATCTCTTCGAGATTTAAAAAATAAAAAAATATAAAAAAAAAACTTATTTTGGTTTGGTGGATGATCCAAAAGGGATAGATCTCTCTGAGATTCCTTTTGATTTGATCTGAGGAAGATAGTTTTCTTCAAAAACTAATTTCACTTTGGTGACCTGAAGAGGATAGATCTCTTCGAGATTGATTTTCAAAACTAACTTCATTCCTCTAAAGATTTCTTTTCAAAGACTTTTAAGATTATTTTCCTAGGATTGAGGGATTTCTTAGATAGCAAGTGATTGGCATGCTCACGCTAACTCTCGATATTCACTCATTCAATTAGCAAAATTTCTTCAAGGGTCTGTGTTGGCTTCTTCCTTCCCTTTTACCTTTTTCTTTTCTTTCTATTTTTATTTTATTTTATTTTCTTTCTATTCTTTCCTTTGAATTTTGTAATTGAACCATGCCCACACCTTGAATTTTCTTGGTCTGATTTCAAGTTTCAATTTCTATTCTTCATGACTTATGAATGATAAATCCATTTTCAAATGAACAAGATTAAATTATTAAGAACGCTCAATTTCAATTCTTTTGGTGATTTAGACTCAATGATAAGTGTTTGGTATTTAAGTGTATGAGGCTAAGAAACAGGGTTTTTTGGTGGAGTGTTTGTTGGTCAATGACCATCCGAATTAAAAAACATTCATAGATATCAACTTTACTTGTAAACGATGAAAGAATAACTACAAACTTATTTAAGAAAAATTGAATTCTTTGTTGAATCTCTGTTTTCATGGATAATACAACTTGACTACATCTAAATTCACTGGTCCTCTTAATTCTAGGCCATCCATCTCTATCAACACTAATGCAACTCCTGATAATACCCTCTTTACCACATAAGGGCCTTCGTAATTTGAAGCTAACTTGCCCCTAGGGTCTTTTGCATCTAGTAACACTTTCTTCAACACCAAGTCTCCTTCTTTGAAGTACCTTGGACATACTTTCTTGTTAAAAGCTTAGATCATTCGCTATTAGTAGCGTTGACCATGACATATCGTTGCAAGTCTTCACTCATCTAGGAGATTCAAATGCTATTCTCTTCTTCACCCACTATGCTTCATCAAGCTAAGTTTCTATCAATACTTTGAATGAAGGTGTTTCTTCTTCTACTGGTAGTATCGCTTCAATTCTGTATACCAATGAATACGGGGTTGCATGAGTAGAAGTTTTAACTAAAGTTCTGTAAGCCATGAGAGCAAAGGGAAGCATTTCATGCCAATCTTTATATGTGATCACCATCTTCTAAATGATTCTTTTGATGTTCTTATTAGCGGCTTCAACGGCTCCATTCATCTGAGTTCAATATGGATTTGAATTTTGTGATTGATTCTAAATTGGCAGCACACTTCATCCATTAACTTGTTATTCAAATTCATCCCGTTATCTATAATAATAGACTCAGGTGCCTCTTTTCGAGAATTTGACCATTACTCCTTTGGTCACCATAACATACGACGCTGCCTCTACCCACTTAGTAAAATAATCAATCGCGACTAAAATGAATCTATGCCTGTTTGAAGCTGTTGGTGAAATTGAACCAATCATGTCAAGTCCCTTGAGAAAGGCCAAGGAGCTAACAACATGTGTAATTATTGGGGAAGAGCGTTGATTTTATTATCATACACTTGACACAAGAGATAGTGCCTCACGTACTTGATACAATATGATTCCATCGTCATCCAAAAATACCCCATTCTCATGATATTTTTAGCTAGCATATACCCATTCATGTGAGGACCACAAACTCCTTCATGCACTTCTTTTGTCAATTTCTCGGCTTCTTCTTCATCTACACACCTTAGTAGTGTTGTATCTAGCGATCTCTTATATAATGTACCCCCACTTAATAAGAAATGAGTAGCCAACCTTCTTAAAATCTTTCTATCTTTTCTATCAGTATCTTTAGGAAATTCTCCTGTTTGAAGTAACTTCTTGATATCGTAATACTATGATTCTTTTGTTCCCTTCCCATCAACGGTAAGGTGAAAAGGCAATTTTTCTTCCACCTAAATCCTTAAGGGCTGAATTTCTATTCCGTTTGTAACTTTCACCGTTAACGTTAACATAGCTAATGTATTAGCAAATTGATTTTGGATCCTTGGAATGTAAGTGAATGAAATCTCTTGGAATTTTTCAACTAGCTTACTTAAATGTTCGTGATAAGATATTAATTTCTCGTCCTTCATTTTATATTCCCCTAAGATCAAGAGAATTATAAGGGAAGAATCTTCGTACACTTCAAATTCTTGTATTCCCATATGTAGTGCTATTTTGAGCTCCAAAATATAGGCTTCATATTCTGCGATGTTGTTGGTATACTGGAATGTTAATCTTGCTACCACTGGAAAATGGTTATCCTTAAGTGATATCAATACTGCTCCTATCCCATATCCAAACACGTTGGCTGCTCCATCAAAATACATTTTCCATCCTACCTTCTCACCACTCAATTCGTTCACCACTATTACATTTTCATCAGGAAATTATACTTTTGAACCATCGTCTTCATCTTCTAATAGGTATTTTACCAATTGATCAGCCACTGCCAACCCCTTAACTAAACTTTGAGTCATATACTTGATATCAAACTCAGAGAATAATATTTTCCACTTCGATATTCTCCCAATCAACGTCAGCTTTTCTACTAAATACCTTAATGGGTTATGTTTTGTCAACAACTTTATTGAGTAATAGAGAGTGTATTGCTGAGTCTATGCATCACCCATACTAAGGTATAACATTTTCTTTCCACTTCTGAATATTTTTAATTGCCTTTTGTGAATTTCTTACTCAAATAGTATATAGGATGCTCTTTTCTTCCCTTTTTGTCTTTCTATCCCAGCATACATCCCATCAATTCAGGGAGAATTGTTAAATAAAGGATCAACGGCTGTTTTGATGTGGAAGTGACCAGTACAGGAGGATTCATGAGATATTCTTTGATTTTAGCAAATGCGTGGTGACATTCTTCATCCCATTCTATCATGGCATTCTTCCTCAATAGCCTAAACAATGGCTTGCATCTATCAATTAACTGTGATATAAACCGAGCAATGTAATTTAATCTCCCTAGTAATCCTTTAACTTCCTTGACAGTCTTAGGCGTAGGCATGTTTACAATCACGTTGAATTTATCTGAGTCTACTTCAATTCCTCTCCTACTGATTATAAAACCCAATAATTTGACCAAAGCCACTCTAAAAGTGCATTTTTCAAGATTTAGCTTCAGTTGAAACTTCTTCAGTTGGTCAAATAGTTTATGCAAAATATCCATGTAGTTTTCATTCTCTTTAAATTTGGCGATCATATCATCTACATAAACTTCAATTTCTTGACACATCATGTAGTAGAATAAGGCAACCATAACACATTGGTAAGTTGCCCCAGCGTTTTTCAACCAAAACGGCATTACGTGATAACAAAACGTTCCCCAAGTAGCAACAAACGTTGTTTTAATTTTATCTTCTTCCGCCATTTTAATTTGATTATACCCCAAGAAACCATCCATACACGAGAAAAGATGATTCCCAACTGTGTTATCCACTAATACATGATGCACTGCTGGCTAGCAATCTCATTACATGTGCGTACCTTTGAGGCCTCCAATCATTCTCCTAAAGAATTCTCTCTTAGCAACCTACTGATAACGAGAAACTGTACATCGAAGAAAGGTGGTTGAACTCCCTGAGCTCCCCACATTGTCATACGTTAATCAGTACACTTGGTAGTGATGATGTCAACCATTCCCTTTCCGAAGACCCTATGTTGAGTACTTTGACAACCTATTGTTGAGAATCTCTTATCGAGTGATGAGAGACTCACTTAAATGACCAAGTAGTTTTCTCTCGGCATACCACCATCCCTCTCATCTTGACCCCTTTAGTTTTACAACATTTTGACCCTTCCCGCCTACTATGCTCAGAGAATATTCGTACAAGACCAATGCTGCACTACCAGCTATCCACCTCGTCTAACATTTAACTACTTTTCCATTTTTGGTTTGTTGTCGTTTTATCATTTTTGTATGTACTAAGAATTCCCTTTTTATAAATACTTTCTTGTAATTTTTTTATTTGTAATGTTGCCCTAAGGACTTACTATAAATAGTCCTTTTCTGTTGTAAGCTAGAGATAACTTACATCTTAATACTGAATGCTCTATTCTTATGAGACAATCCTCTCTAAGTCTATACCCCTTACACTCTTATCTAATCTTGCCAAATAGCTCAAGACTATGGCAAGTGGACCTTAACATCAACTTATGCATCATATCAAGTGAGGTGTCAAGTTGTGTCATGTTCGTTAGTGGAGCAACTTCACATTAGTTACTCTTGTTCAATTGTAGACCATTTCTATCTAATTGTCTTCGATATCTCAAAGGACCCATTTTAATTCAATTCTGCCCCGGTAATTCCTACTGATAACTAAGCTCTTAAGCACACTAATATGTCAATATGTAGCAAAGGAAAATTATCCTTTGGTGTCACCTAGTTTAAATCACAAAAATCTATGTAGACCCTAACTTTCCCATTTTTCTTCAACATTGGTACTACATTAGCTACCCATTTGGGGTAATCCGATACTTCTATGAATCCAACTTCTAACAACTTCTTCACTTCTTATTTTATCTTGAGGAGTATGCCCAGCCTAAATTGTTTAAGCTTTTGTCTTTTGCTTTAATTTCTTCCTTGGTTGGTAACTTGGAACCACAATAGACAAGTCTAAATTGGGCATATCTTCATAAGACCAAGCAAATATGTCGAAGTATTCAGATAACAATTATGACAACTCTTGCTTCTAATTGTTCATTAAATCACCACCAATTTTCAAATTTCATGCATTTTCCTTTGTTCCCAAATTAATCACATCCGTTGGTTCATCAATAATCACTCTACCTTATTCATGTTGATGCTAATTCTCCTGGATTTCATTTGGAGTCTTAATATCATCTCTAACGTCTAACCTAGTAGGGCTGAAGGTGATATTGGTACTTTCATCATTTACATGCACGAGATATTTATTATGTCCATCATTTTTATCAGATATGAAGAGTAAAAGAAAAGGATAACGAATAAATAACAAGGAAGAATTGATTGAAAGAAAGAAATGAATTTTATTAGATGAATTAATTCAAATTGTCTGATAGAAAAGACCTAACTAATCAGACTAATTATCAAAATTGAATGTTCCTAATTAATCTAATTTTGCCTTTCTAAAGAGACCTATTTAAGGGAATGGAAAACCAGTTGCACAAAGAAACTAGTATGTTAACATCTTCGCTCCCATTCAGACCAATGTTGCATTGTTGAGTCAGGGCCTTAGATAAATCGGTTACTTTAGGCTCTTAAACATTAGCTAGTGCTAAGAATATCTAACAAATGTTCGGAAAATCTATATGAGCATGGTACAGCTAATCCCCTCTTTTGCTCTTGGTTTTAGCCTTCATTTCTTAAATCTCCTCTTCAGTAAGCTCATATCCAAGCCCGAACGTTCCAATTTACTACTTAGGTTGTTTCAAACAACCCCTAACCCCTATCTCGCTTTTTCGATCATATTGACTTCGTTGAAAATCTGTAACCTTGGCTCTTCTAATTCTTAATCCCTGACATAGGGAATAGTCGTTTCTTTGTAAATCTTATAATCTTGTTCCCCAAGAATAGTAACCAACTATCCATCAACTATGAACATCACTTTCTGATGTAGGCTAGATGGAATTGGCCCTGCTGAATGAATCCACGGTCTTCCTAGCAAAAGATTGAAAGTTTGCGAGATGTTAAGAACTTGGAAGGGAATAGTAAACACCTGTGGACCAATTTCAACTTGCAACCTAATTTCTCCAATTATCTCTCGTTTTGACCCGTTAAAAACCCTTACTGAAATCAAGTTGGGCTTTATTTCGATCGCCTCCACATCAAGTAGATTTAGCATCATCAATGGACACACATTTAATAATGACCCGTTATCTATCATAACTTGGGCAACTACTTTCCCCATATACTTAACTAGTATGAAGAGGGGCTTTGTGTACTAGTCTCATTCTTTACCTAGCTAGTCTGGCATAAATGAGATCTAATCCACTACAAAAATTGAGTTTACCACTAACCCCAGTTTTTCCATAAAAATCCCTTCAAGTACCTTGACCTCCTTTAGAATTTTAATCAGTGCCTTTCAATGAGTATCTGATGACAATAGTAAGCCTATTAAAGAGATTTAGGTTGGTATTTTAGCTAACTGGTCCATTATCTTGTATTCACTAGCCTTCACTATCTTCTTGGCAACATTCTGATCTTTATCTTCCGTATCTTCAAAGATTTTTCGAAACACCTCCTCTATAATGGATTTCCTCTTGGCTTCCTCATACTAATCATAAATTTGTCCCCAGCAAGAAAGCTCACCAACCATGGGTAATGAGGCCCTAGTTGCTTGATTCACTGTTTAGTAATCCAAAGGTGCTGCTTTATAATTTCTTAGGGCTATCAAGACATTGAAAGCGATCTTCTTAGGCTTTCTCGATTCCTTAACTTTCTTAGTCTTTCCATCATATCAAAAAATCAATGGCTTAGGCTAGTCTCCAATCAGCCTAACCATCTTAGCTGGCTTCTTGGCTTCTGCAATGAGCCTGTCTTCTTCCTTGAATTCTAGACCCCATCCAGTGGGTGGGGCATTAGCGTATACGGTAGGTGAACCGACGTAGTCCACCAAATACTCAAACTTCCCTATCGGTTCTCTTAAGGTGTCAATTGTTAGATCTCTAGCTTCATATCTCTTTCTAAGCTCTCTTTGAGTACTCCTCTTTCGCTGTTTTGGAATTGTCATAGCCATGATATTGACTTTCTTTATCTTTCCTTCCTTAAGTAATTGATATATTGCTGGTTTGGTTCAACACCTATCCCAGAGATTCATATCCCGCAAGTACCTAGCCTTCCTCAGATTCCACGCTTTTTCCTCAATAGTGATGGGGAAACTGTCTAGGTCACTTTCTAGTTCAGAAGCTTCAACAATAATCATATTGATTGAATGTCCATGATTCAGCAAAAGGTTTGTAGCCACGTTTGGAGTAAGAGTTTGGATAAAATCTAATTGAACCAATTTGGCTTCAATAAGATCCTGGATTTTATGTCTAAGTCTCCAACATTGGTCCACAGAATGCCCCACTTGCCCTAGATGATAATCACATCGAAGTTTTGGGTTAGAATCCCCTAGTCTTTGCCCTTATCTTGGTATTTCAAACGTCAAGAGATTCTCCTTCCTTAATTGTGTGAGAACCTGACTTAGAAGAATGGGAACATATGTAGACTATCTTCTCTGTGGGTAGTTGTTCTAATTTGGACTTGGCGGGGGATTAGATCCTCTAGTCATAGCTATTAGGCCTGTAGGTTTGACAAGGTTACCGGTATCGATAATGCTGATAGTGGTTTCCTTAGCTTTGTTAGAAAATCTTAAGGGAGGTGTCTTCTTTTCTGCTATTTCAAGATTAGGGAGCCTCCCAATAGCAATGGCTTCCTCAATTCGGCTTTCTGAGGCTACAATTTCTACAAAATTAGAGGCAAGATGCCCAACCAAGTGTTGGTAATATGGACTTCCAAGAGTATTAATGAAAGCAAAGGTCATATCTTTTTCAATTAAGGGTGAAGTCACCCTAGTTGCCATGCCCCTCCATTTTTGGGCATATTCTTTAAAATTCTCATTGGTCTTCTTTCTTAGATTGTTTAGATCCCACATGGATGGGGCCACTTCAATTTTGAATTTATACTGATTATAGAAAGCCCGTGATAACTTATCTTAAGTATCAATTTCATTCTTGTCCAATTGGGCATACTAAGTTCAAGTAGGCCTTGTCAAGCTATCTTGAAAAGTTTGGACCACCACCTTATCATACTTCATGTATTTCCCCATTTTCTTGATGTATAACCTAGTATGGAGTTTCGAATAGCCAGTCCCATCATATTTCTCAAATTCCAGCACCTTAAATCTTTCTAAGAAGTCATTGTCTTCATAGGTGGTATATTGA
Source organism: Lumnitzera racemosa (assembly GCA_024138005.1). Lineage (NCBI taxonomy): Eukaryota > Viridiplantae > Streptophyta > Magnoliopsida > Myrtales > Combretaceae > Lumnitzera > Lumnitzera racemosa. Next base: position 82,319,733 of record JAMXBC010000006.1, read on the forward strand.
TGATTCCCATTTGCATAAACCCATTCACCATTTCTATGGTTTTCTTCTTCTCAATTAACTTCTGTATGACCTTCCTTTCCATTTTGCGATGTTTCTCTTCGATCTCTTTCCTCCATACCTCAGCATTAAGGGCTAATTCTTTGTCTTCCATTTTAAGGGGAAGGGTCGTTTCTACATTTTGGCTCGGGTTAGATTGAGATCCTTATTTATCGTTAAGGATCTCAATAGCTTAAGTGAGAGCCTGAATCTATTCGGCTATCTTGTTTGTGTTTTCTTCCAGAGTAGCTACTCTTGGGTTGAGCTCAGTTTGACTGACATTTCCAGTACCCTGAGTGAATATCGAGTTTTCAGTTGAGTCTGCTCGCTTGGACGTTTTCTTCGAAATCCTATGTAAAAACGTAAGTTTTAGACTTTTTAGTGAAGTAAAGAGTTTTTTTTTTCCTGTTTTTGTGACATTTGTTATTCCACTGTCTACCTCTTTTTAAAAAAAATCAAATAAACAAACAGACAAATAATAATAATGAGTAAGAGACTACACAATTAATGAAAATTTTATTTACTAAAGCTGCAAATTTATTAATCATAAGATCCAACTTATACAATAGACTAAGAGAAAGGAAAAGAAAAACTCCTAACTAATTTAAAAAAAAAAAAGCTTAAATCTTATATCTACAAGAGCTGACGGATCTAGCTGGGACAAGCTTCATCAACTTGCCTTATAAGTCTTCGTATTGTAACATCCCTCTCTCGAATCTTATTCCTCAAGAATTGATTTTCCTCTAGTAGTTTCTCATTTTCCAATCTTAACTCTTCAATAATCGTATTACTTTCCTAGAACTAAGCTTTAACTCTAGCCCGTATGGTATCTCGATAGGCCCACTCAACGGGTGAAAGACGTACTAGATCCGACTCGTGTCTAAATATATCTGGAGCTTCATATCATATTTTTCCACTTTTCTCTAACTAATCATAAATGAACTACTTGGTAGCTCGATATTCTCCAACTTTTCCCTTCAAAGTTCTTACATTGACTATCTTCTTAACTTCTATTCATTCACACAACTTCATAAGTTCTACTAGTCGTTGGATTAGAGTAGCCATAGATAGATAAGGATCTTGATAATCCACTATGACGACAGTCAAGGAGTCTCTGTAAGCTATCTCTTATAGTAGGCTAGTTATTTGGTAAAACAAGCCGGAAAATATTTGGTACAGCTTATAATACCAATAAGGGGAACTCCTGCATAATCGGCGCACCTCAAGACAGCTTAAGTGCAATGGCTCCATCTAGTTGTCCACATAAAGTCTGCTAGCTACATTTTGCTAATAACTGACACCCATCCCTTAAATTGAGCTTCATTCAATACCTTGAGGTGTTGGGCAAATTCATCAATTAGGTCCATATTCTTTGTCAAGGAGTCTCTAAGAAGATTCCCTCCATACCCCTATGTGTAACTAAGAAACCATAAGGCAAGGATTGTAAGGTTAGCCATGAAATCACCATGCCCTTGCTTCTTCAGGTGGGTAAGCATCCTAAACTGTTTTGCCAATAGTGCCTGTATATAAGATTTACGAGCTAGGAATTAAGTTACTAACTTGGCAACCCTATAGTGGACTTGATCATATCTGAAGGGAAACAACATTGTTCTAAACACTACTACAATAAAGGCATTGACCCTCTTTTTAGCCCATGATTCATATCCTCCACAAGAGATCTGGTAATATTTCTGGTAGGCATTTAGGCTTGAAAACCACTCCACCATCTTAGGATACTGAGACATTTTTGGCTCTTTGAAGATAAGAATGGAGCTAAGGCTGACTTCTTAACCCCCAATAGCGTCATGAAGATTTTCTTAGGCTGGACTCTGAGATCAGAGATAGCTATGCCTGCTTCGAGGGGCGGGGTACTAAGTAGTTGCGAGTATTCTTCTATGATAGGTATCAATACATACGAGCCGAAGTTGAAAGCTACAGATTATAGATCCCAATAATGGATAAGGGCCTAAATTAGAGGCCAATGGATCTGGACCCCTATGAGGGATATGACCGGCTCGATCTTCTTGCAAACGTGATTCTGGTTAGCGAGTGGAAGCTTATTCAACCAATTTTCGAGGATGGCTTCAAGGAAGGAGTACTTATCCAATTGGACTTCACAAACGAGCTTTGGGCTGATGAGCTCTAGACTAATACTACCTTAACTCTCCATATCTATATTATAAAAAAAAGAAAACATAAATGAAATAAAAATGCGACAACTATTTACAACAAAGACACTAAATTTAGAATAAAGTTAGATCCGATGTTAGTAATTTTACAGCTATTTGAAAGATTTCTAAAGAAATTATATAGCCTTTCACGGACTAAGGTCAATAAAAAAAAATAAGACACATATAACACAAGAAATAAAATATTCACAGAAAAACGAACGTAATCAAATATAGAAATGCAATATGTTGCACATACATGCAATGCAATAGGAGTCAGTAATTTAATAAATTATAGAAATTATGATAAATCCATGGTCAAAAAGCACCCCCATATATAAGTATATTCAAAATATGATTTAATAAAAAGGAAGCTCATGTATATTTATATATAAGGGTTAAAAAAAATTTTAATTGAAAATGGGCGATGAACTGACTACAGATTAAATCAAACTTTCCTATAATTTAAAAAAAAAAAAAAACTACCACTATTTCAAAAATTATGCAAAGGGGGTGGGGTCTATAAGTCCTAAGCTTTACAGCTTTAAGGCTTTTTGAAGAGAAGTCTAATGGGTTACACCGAAGCTTGAGTGGGCTCACCCATCACCATTGAGCGGAGGTAATGACCCCAAAGACTTAAGGGTTACATAATGATAACCCATCTTAGGTTCCTAAAATGGCCCAAGTTTGACCACATCTAATCACACAAATGATTACTTAAAATAAAAGAAAGCCCCCTAATTCCCCAAGAAGGCCCATTGGGCTGAGCTTTTTTTCCTTAAGACTGGCATCACTAAAAACTCATTAGTACAACTATAATAAAAAAAATAAATAAAATAATAACATGAAAGGTTAAGAATAATTTTTTATTTTCACATGGTTAGCTCACCAATGTTCCTAATGGAGTCGCCAATTCTGTCGAGCTCTATTTCGATTTTCTTAGTATAACCTATATTAAGCTTGACCCGCTTAATATAAATTACTCGACATTAAACTTAAGGAAAAATTTTTCTAAAAAAAAATTTAAAAAATTAAAGCTGCCAATCGGTTCAACCGGTAAAAAGTAAAATTCGAAAACCCTAATTTGACCACTAGTCTGTGGCTATTCTAAAAAAGTTTAATTTTTAGAAAATTGAATGAGAAAAACCAATTCTGAGGTTAACTTATTAAGACTAAGTCAACATATGAAAATTTTAAAAACTTGATAGGCTTTTTTTTTATATTTTCTAAAAATACTAAAAATAGATCTAAATAATTAAAAAATGACTAAGAATGATTTTTATTTTTTATTTTTTATTTCAATTTCTAGAAAAAGGAAAAAAATATTTTTATGGTTACCCCAAAGGTACCTACATACCCGTTAATTGGGATCAATCCGATTGTAATTCTTTTTTTATAAAATTTTTAGTAAGTGAGTCATTTTTATATTGAAAACCAAGCCAGGTTTACATTTTTATCAATTTATCATTTTAAGAAAACAAACCTGAAAAAAAAATTAATTTTTCTAAATTAAACAAAAACCCTAACTAACTTAATTTAGAATTTTTATTTTTTTTATTTTTAAAAAAAAGAACCACTAAGCATCAAAAATGTGTTTTTCTTATTAAAAATCACTAAGTATCAAAAATATTTTTTTATTAAAAAAATAAGATTTTTCAAAAAAGACTTATTTTAATAAAAATTGCTAAATGAATAATAATAAAAAATAAAATAAAAACTTGTACTTAAACACAAAAATTAATTAATAATAAAAATACATAACAATAAAGCAAATTAATAAAAATTACTAAAAATAAACAAAATAATATAATAAATAAATAAATAACTAGAAAATTACCTAGCGTCGGACTATCAATGTTTGTCAAGGTGTAAGCAAGATTAGGCGAGTGTGCGTGAGGTTGGGTGATGGTGGGCAATGATGTGGGCATGTGGGGGTGGGGGAGGGGGAGATCTAAGCGACCAAGGGGCATGCACAAGCGAGGCTAGGTGAAATCTAGGTGAACGAGGGCCGTGCATAAGCGAGCACCTAGGCAATATCTAGGAGAGCGAAAGGCATGTACGGGCAAGATCGGGGTAACAACTAGGCAAGTGACTAGGTGATGCTTTGGGTAACAGTAGGCGAGCGACTGGACAACGCTTTAGGCAACAGTAGAAAGCAACTGGGCGATGGCGTGGGCAATGTTCTAGGCGATGTGATGGGTGATGCTAAGCGGCATACGGAGTATGATGGTGGTGTGTGTATCGATATATCAGTGTATGGGATATGTCAGTATGTGTTGTTGTGGTGGTGCATAATAATGGTGCGTAGCCTCCCTCAATTACTGACTAACATGATATTTATAAGCTTTAAAATCGAAAGATACAAAAGATTTGTTTGCGATTTAACCTAGATTTGCCATAGCTTCTAGAAACCTTAGCTAGTTCGTGCTTTTCTTTTAAGACCCGACCCAATCCAATTTAGCCCAATAATTTAATAAATCCTAATGTTGAGCCCTTAAATTAGTTTGGTCTAAAACTTATTGATTCAGCCCATCTTAATAACTGATCTAACATCTCGACTTATTCTAACTTGATATGACTTGACTCTTGACTCAACTTTCTATGATCTAACTTAATTTTTTTTCCATTTTTTTTCATTTTTATTTTTAATTGTATTTTTTATTATTTATTTTTATTTTATCAACTTAGCTCAATTAACAAAAATTTAAAAAATTAGCAAAAATGAGATATCTACAATGGGGTTTTGACCTAAAAAATGATTTTTTTTTTCATTTTTGAACTCAATTTTAATTGCATAATTGATTGAATTTGGTCGGATTTTAGGATGAATTCAAAAGTAGGTGATGCGTATTACATGATTTCACCATTAATTCAGCAAAATTGTGTAATAAAATCAATTAAAAAAAATGGCCCCAAAATGGCTATATCGCATTGAAAGAAAACTGGAAATGTGGGTAAGAAAATTTGCAAACAAGAAGGAGGGAAGGGGGTGTAGGCCACGTGTAAGGCACATGCCATGTGTGCATTGTAAAAATAAAGGGTACGCAGTTGTGCGCCCTCTGTTATGATCAGGCTTGTTTTGAATAATTGTAGACCAATTTTCTGGTTCACACTAATTATAACATCTTTTTGTCTCTTTTTTTTTTCTTTTGTAAATTTTCTACTTTTTAATATTTTTCTACAGTTCTTTTTTTTCCTTATTTTTATTTTTATTTATTCATTTTTTCCAATTTAGGACCCTTTATCTTATTCCAAAAATTCTAAAAATAGAGTGTCTACAACTGCCTCTCTTTATGGTGAAGTTTGAACAAAACTTTACCACAAAGACAAAAGAGACTATTTTTGCCCTAAGGGTAAATTTCGTCTTAAAAAGCATTATAACTATCCTAGGCTCAATCTATTGGGGATTTGGTGAAGAGAGAGGTGGTGCTCTAAAAGCTAGCTGATGAACTGATGTGAAAAGGGCGAAGCATTCTTTGAGCTAGCTAAGACCTTAGAAAGAAGTTGAAAGCTTGGTCATGCCTATATGCTGACTGACTAAGGCGAGCAGGTAAGCACTCTTTGAGTTAGCTGAGACTCTAAAAAGCTATTGAAAACTTAGTCGTACCCTTATGAGCTGACTAACCAAGGTGAAAGTGTCTTCAAGGTACTAACAACCCTAAACTAAAATTGATTTGGAAAACTTAGTTATGCCCTTCTAGGCTTACTAACCTAAGCGAGAGTATCTCTAGAGGATTAATGACCTTATGCTAAAATCAATTTGGAGAACCTAGTCATGCCCTTCTAGGTTTACTAACCTAAGTAGGAGTGTCTCTCGGGACTAGCAACCTTAAGTTGGGATCAATTTGGAAAACCTAGTTGTGCCCTTCTACGCTCACTAACCTAGGCAAAAGCATCTCTTGGGGACTAGCAACCCTAACCTAGAATCGATTTGGAGAACCTGGTTGTACTCTTCTAGGCTTACTAACCTAAGTGGGAACATCTCTCAAAGACTAACAACCTTAAGCTAGAATCGATTTGGAAAACCTGGGCGTACCCTTCTAAGCTCACTAACCTAGGCAGGAGTATCTTTAGGGGACTAGTAACCTTAAATTAGAATCGATTAAATGCCCTATAGGCTTGTTAAAACAATATTAGTGAAGGATAGTACCTTGTAGGCTTGCTAAGAGAACTTGGTGAAGAGAAGCAACCTTTGGGCTTGCTTCGAGTAACAAACTGAGTCAGGATAGCGTCTTCAAGGGCTGGCTAACAAAAATTGAATTGAGTCAAGATAATGCCTTCAGAAGCTAGCTAACCACCAAAAGACAATATAGAAGGTGAATGCCTTATAGGTTAGCTCAAAAGACCGTTATGGATAGAGTCATAAAATATTGGCCATATAGTTTAAATACAAATGCAATGTTCAAAAACCAATGTGCTAACATCATATAGAAGTACTTACCTAATCTTGTTAATAATGCCTAAGTTGTCAAACCTTTTCTTGGAAAGTCCCATCAAAACCAACCAACTGATTATTTGATCTTTTATTGTCAACCCAATCAATTTTGATATGGAACTTCTAGGACTTTGCTAGCTATTTTAGAGAAATCATGAAAATTAACCCGAAACAGAATGCTACCTACTATTTTTGTCTTTCCGAAACTTTTATGAATCAAAGCCCTCATTCTTAACTAATAAACATCTGCTATGAGGTGATTACTTATCTGGATTTTGCATTTCCCTGAAAAATAGGCAATAAAAACTCCCCGTAGAGGGGGATCAATCTATAATAAAGTATTTTAATGAGTTTTGTCAATTACTAATTTCCTAGATCTCACTTCTCGACTTCTCTCGTGTTTTCAATGTAGAGGTTTGATTAAATGGAGTAAAGGGAGCTAGACCTTCCAATGGAGAGTGTAATTATTCGAATGTTGGCAATTGCCAAGGATACCAACTTTGCTTATAGAGGATAAAAATTAGACCATAATAACATTCAAAATGACTAGCATTTTAGTGTTTTGAGTAAAGATTTCCATTGACTTCTCGTGGGCAATACAACTTTACAATGTCAGCATTTACAAGGTCTCTCAATTCTAGACCATCCATTTGAAAGAAAATTAAAACCCCTCCTAATACTCACTTCACGATATAAGGGCCTCCATTATTTGGAGCAAATTTTCCTCTAAAGTCTTGTACATTGGGGAGAGCGTTTCTCAACATCATATTACCCTTTTTGAAGTTTCGAGGTCATACCCTTTTGTTGAAAGCCTGAGCTATTCTTTGTTGATAACACTAATTATGATACAGGGCTATCAATCTCCTTTTGTCAATTAGATTCAACTGCTCATTGCATTTCTTTACTCAATTGGCTTCATCCAACTAGGTTTCTGATAGTACTCTAAACAACAGGATCTCAACCTTTACTAGTAACACTGCTTCAGTGCTGTATACTAAAGAGTAGAGTGTTACCTTAATCGACGTTCTGATGGAAGTTCAATAGGCCATAAGTGCAAATGGAAACATGTCGTTCCAGTCCTTCTATGTAATAGCCATTTTTTCGATTATTCTTTTGAGGTTTTTATTAGCTGCTTCAACAGCCACATTCATTTAGGGTCAATAAGGAATGAAGTTCCTGTAAATGATCCTAAACTGTTAGCACAATTCTAACATGAGCTTATTGTTGAGATTAGTGCCATTATTGGTGATGATCATTTCTAGAGCCCCATATCGAGCCAAGATATCTCTCTTAATGAACTTAACTATAACCCTTTTAGTGACGCTTAAGTAAGACGATGCCTTAACCCATTTGCTGTAGTAGTCGATGGTGACCAATATAAAGTGATACCCATTAGATGCTTTTGGAGTAATTGAGTCGATGATATCTATTCCCCACATTGAAAAAGGCCATGGTGCCAACAGTATGTGTAATTTTTAAAGCACAGCGTTTACCTTATTTACATAAACTTGGCATAAGTAATAATGCTTGACATATTTAATACAATCACTTTCCATTGTTGACTAGTAGTATACTAGCCAATTTTCTTAGCCAGCATGTAACCATTCATGTGAGGGCCATATACTCCTTCATATACTTTTTCATCAACATCTCGGCCTCCTTCTTGGCCACACACCTTAAAAGTGTACCATCAAAAGATCAGCGGTACAAAGTAGACTCGCTTATTAAGAATTGAGTGGCTAATCTCCCAATCATCCTTCTATCCTTTTTCTCAGCCTGTTTAAGGTATGTGCCTTGTTGTAGAAACATTTTAATATAATAATACCATGGCTTTTGGTCATTTATACCCTCAATGGCCAAACAGAAGGTAAGCTTGTCTTCAATTTCAATAGTGAGGAGCTGAATCTTGACTCTACTTGGGATCATAGATGCTAAAGTGGCTAAGGCATTAGTAAATTGATTCGAAGTCCTTGGTACGTGATTGAAAGTGATTTGTTTAAATTTCTCCATCAATTCAATCAAGTGTTGATAAGGTGCCAGTTCAAAATCTTTCATCTTGAACTTTCCCTAAACTTGGTCAATAATGAGTGAAGAGTCCCCACACACTTCTAATTCATGAATATCTTTATCTAGGGTCATTTTGAGTCCCATGATGCATGCTTCATACACAGTGATATTATTGGTGTATGGGAAAATGAGCCTTACAACCACGGGGTACTGTATACTTTAACGGATATTAATATCGCCCCAATTCCGCACCTAGATACATTAGCTGCCCATCAAAGAACATCTTTCACTTTAGTGGTTCATCATCTTCTCCTTTATTAGAACTTCCTTCGACTGCTAAAATATTTTCATTAAGGAAATTAACTTATACCTCTTAAGGGGTATTATCAAAGGGATTTTCTACTAACTGATCTACTAAAACTTGCCCCTTAACTAAATTCTGGTTCACATACATAATGTCGAACTCTACTAGTAACATTTGCCGATTTAAGATTCTATCAATTAGAGCCGGTTTATCTACCAAGTACTTCAGGGGATCGAGTTGAGTGAAAAATTCAATCTAGTAGTAGAGTGTATATTATTTGAGCCAATGCATTACCCAGACCAAACTACAACAGGTTCTTTCAATTTCTAAATATTTTTGTTTCCCTTTAGTAAATTTCTTGCTCAACTAATATATAGCCTGTTCTTTCCCCTCTCATCTTTCTAACCGAGCATACAACCCATGGATTCTAGTAATAATGTCAGGTATAAAAATAAAGGCTTCTTAGATTTTAAAGCTATGAAAATTGGAGCGTTCATAAGGTACTCTTTAATTGTTGTAAAGGCTTGCTTGCATTCTTCGTCCCACTTGATCTTAGCATTCTTTTTCAACAACTTAAGCAAGAGACAACACTTATCTGTGAGTTGAGATATAAACCAGGCTATGTAGTTTAAACGGCCTAACAAGCCTTTGATTTCTTTGAGTGTATGTGGAGTAGGCAAGTCAACTATTGCTTTGACTTATCAAGGTCAACTTTGATGCCCCTTTGGCTAGTTATAAAACCCAACAATTTCCTTCTAGTCACTACGAAGGTAAACTTCTTTAGGTTGAGCTTCAATTCGAATTTTCTCTACTTATCAAACAATCTCCTCATATTATGCACATGATTTTCTCCTTCCTTAAACTTTGTAATCATATCATCAACATATACTTCAACTTCGTTGTGCATCATGTCGTGAAAGATCGCCATCATGGCCCTTTGATAAGTTATCTTAGCATTTTTTAGTCCAAAAGGCATTACTTTATAGTAAAATGTGCCCCAAGCTGTAATAAATGTTATCTTGGTTTTATCTTCTTCAGACATTCGAATTTGATTATATCCGAAGAACCCATCCATAAATGAGAAAAGATGGCTTCCAGTTGTGTTATCAACCATGATGTAAATATGAAGCAAGGGGAAATTATCTTTAGGGGTTTCTAGGTTGAGGTCTTGAAAATCCATGCATACTCTGACTTTTCCATTCTTCTTCATTACTAGTACAATGTTGGCTACCCACTTAGGATAATCAGATACCTCAATGAAACTAACCTCCAGTAATTTTCCAACTTCTTCCTTAATTTTCAATAAGATATCCGGTCGGAACCTTCTTAGCTTCTACTTTTTAGGTTTGATATCCTCTCATATAAGTAAGCAATAAACCATGATTGATGGATCCAACTTGGGCATGTCTTTAGAAGACCATACAAATACATCTTGGTATTCAAATAAGAGTGTAGTTATTTCGACCTTTTGTTCTTCTTTCAAATTCCCTCCAATTTTCATTGTTTTGGGGCTACCCTCAGTCCCAACAGTAACTATCCTAGTTGGCTAGCCAATGGAATTCTACTCATGTCATATCCTTGCTAGCTTTCTTGCACATAACTATGGTCATTGATATCATTCCCAACGACTAACCCAATAGGATCGGAAGTGATATCAATACTTCCATCACCTATCTACATGAGGTATCTATGGCCTCTATTTGAAGCATTGGATCTAAGCAAAAAGTATATAAAGGAAAGAGTGTTGTCGAGCCTGATTTTTCAGTTTCTTTTATTTAAAAATTGATTTCCCCATTTCCCAATTAATACTAAACCCTAACCCATTTAATATTAATCCTCGACTAAAGAAATTGAGAAATTTCGGTTTTTTATTGAAAATAGTTTTTGGAGTCGCCACCCGACCGAAGTCAGGAAAAGAAAAAGAAACCATAATCAATTGGATAAATTGATTCTGATTTGGCTGCCAGTCTTTAATTTTAATTTTAAATGAAAAACCAGAGGGTTCCAAGTTTAGAGGCTAATCTATTAAATCCTTAATGGGTACTGCTATTTATTTACCGAAATTAGGATTATTCTTCTAATGATAATATTTAAAAAAGATATAAATAAATAAATCAAATCAAAAGAGAGAAAAAAGAGAGACCTAAGTTTCTACATATTTTATTGTCGCCCCAAAGGTGCCTACGTACCTGCTAGCCGAGATCAGACGATTGTTGTTCTTTCCGAAAACATTAATGTGTTAGTTCTTTTTATAAAAAATGATTAGTTGAATTTGTGTTTTTATTAACTATTTTATTTTTATAAAGAAAAATCCCTAAAAGCCTAATTTTTATTCCTAATTATAAAAAAAAAAAACCTAAAAACCTAATTTTTGAAAAGTCCCAAATTAAAAATTTTATTTAAAAACAACTAAGTAATAATTTTTTTATTTTCAAGAAAAACCTTAAAGATTTTATGAAATATGCAATTTTTATGAAATATGCAATGTTCTACATGATGAATATTTTATATAGAAAAGATGCTTAAAACATAAAAAAAAAAGGAAATATTTCCTAACCATAGAAAAGATGTCTAAACTATGAAAAAGATATTTAAACCATAGAATAAAAAAATCTAAATTATAGAAAAGACGTCTGAATCATGGAAAAGAAGTCTAAATAATGAAAAGGAAACCTAAATAATGAAAAGAAGCCTAAATTATGGAAAAGATATCTAAACATAGAAAAGATAAACCATAAAAATGATGCCTAACCATAGAAATGATGTCTAAACCATAAAAAGAAATTTAAACTATGAAAAAGATGTTTAAACCATAGAAAAAAAATCTAAATCATAGAAAAAATATCTAAACTATAGAAAAGAATGTTCAAACCATAAAAAAGATGGCTGAATCATAGAAAAGAAACCTAAACTATGTAAAAGACATCTAAATTATGAAAAAGACATCTAAACTATGGAAAATAAGCTTAAACTATGGAAAAAATGTTTCGCCGTAAAAAAAAAGTCAATTAAAGATTTTTTTTTATTTTATGAACTTCAAAATGATTTTTTTACCTAAAAAACCTTAACATGCCTAATGCAATTTTTCTAAATTAATATAATATGCAAAGAACAAGATTTTATAAAATATGAGATTTTATAAAAATATCATTTAGAAAATATGAAATCTAAAAAAAAATAATAAAAAATAAATAAACTAAAACTTAACTTAACATATGTTCACTAGATACTAATGCTATAACTAATTACTAGCAATTAAAGATGTGACAAAAATTAAAAAAAAAAAAAGTACAAGTCTTAAAAATAACTGTGCATATACTAAGTGAGATAAAAATAAATAAATAAGACAACCTATAGACAATAATTAAAACCACTATCAAGTACCTGTAAGGCAAAGCATGCAAAGCTGATGAAATGGAACAAATTGGATCCCCAGTCCTATCGCGCGTACAATTATAGAATTGATCCGAACTTCTTGATTACGTAATGAAGGACTATGGCCAGCGTATAACGAAGTTGCTGTTGCGTATGGTTGCTGGTGTCGGATTATTGTCTGAGTTTGCTTCGCTGCTGTCCGCTTTGCTGCTGTCCTGTTTGCTACTGTCCGCCTTATTTGCTGTTGTCCGTTGTACTGCTGTCCGCCGTGCTGCTGTCCTGTTCGCTACTGTCTACCGTGCTGCTGTCCTATTCGTTGCTATCCATCGTGCTGCTGTCCTATTCACTGTTATCCGCCGTGCTGCTGTCCGCTGTGTTGCTGTCTTGTTCGCTGCTGTCTGCCGTGCTGTTGTTCGCCTGGTCGTGCTGAAGAATTCTACAGCAGTAGTTGTTAAACGTACGCAATTATGAAGGGTATTATAACAATGGGCTGTTTGTGAGACTGTGTTTAGTTGCTGAATTATTGCTGTGTCAAGGTGGTCTTTTTCTGCTGTGTCTCCTCTTTTTCTTTTTTTTTTTTTATGCACATGTATGTGTGTTTTAAAGTCCAAATCAAATCATATCTAATTAAATCTATTATATCTGATTTGATAATGATTAAACTAAATCCAAATTAATTCAAATCCGATTTAATAAAATCAAACTAGATGTAAATGATTTTAATTAGATATGAATCCTATTTATTTCTCTCACTTTTATAAAAAAAAATAGAAAAATAAAAGACATAGATGCTTAGTGAGGCTCAAACCCACGACCTCAAATTACATCCAATCTAATACTTCAATGCTTATCCGTTAATCTGTTGGTCTATGCCTTGACATTCAGTACAATTAAATTATATTTAAACTATCCGATTTCCTAAAAATTTTAACTAAACTAAAACTAACACTAAAACTAATTATTCCTCAATAAGTTACTTCCTAAAAATTTACGAAATTTTTATAATTTTTCCTTTTCTTTTTTTTGGTATTTTTATCATTTGTTAATTTTTTTTATCTTTTTATCTTTTATTAATTTTTTTATTTTTTATTTTTTTGAATTAGGACCCTTTTTGTAAAAATAAAAATTAGAACTATAGAGGGGCAAAAATTAGGTATCTATAAGTGTGAGTGAGGAAGAAGTGAAGAGATAGAAAACTAATTCTTATTTAGAAAAAATTCTTTCGGGTACAATGTTGTAGGATATAGGTAATTATTACAAAACTTTATAAATTACTAAATCGTGATTCATTCTTTTCCTTAAAGAAGACTTATTGCTATTCATAGGGATAAAGAACTAATTATTTAGATGTTGAGACTTATTGGATGGACCAGTTACTTTATTCCTATTGCAAGCATCTTCTTTAGCAGGTTCTGAATTCTATACTTTAGCAAGGATGAAAATTTCTAATAACGATGGGAAGGTCATCGGAGTATGATACAATCCGTCACCTCTTTTGCCCCTTGCTTGCATATTTTGCAACTAATCCATTAGAGTTGGGAAGTATCCTAACCCATAGGTTCCAAGCTGGCCTTTTATGGATTTTGACCTCTTTCATCTTTCTCTTGATCAGTAATCATGCACACTTCTTCAAACATTTGAAACCTAAAGTCCTCTTGCTCCCCAATGACAATATAGGATATGGCTATTTCTTTATATATTTTATAATACTAGTCACCTGGAGTTGTTATGAGCTAGCCATTTGAGATGAACTTAACCTTTTGATGTAGGCTTGAAGGTATGGCCCCTAATGAATGTATCTAAGGTCTTCCCAATAATAGGTTAAAGGTCTTTAAGATGTCTAACACTTGGAATTAGATGTTGAAAGTTTGTAGGCCAATATCAACCAGTAAGTCAATCTCCCCTATAATTTCTCTTTTAGACCTGTTAAAAGCCCTGACTGTCATCAAACTTAGCTTAATAGTGATCGTATCGATGCCCAATAGATCTAGGGTGGTGAAAGGGTTGACATTCAAGGATGATCCATTGTCGATGAGGACTCTTACTATGACGATGTTATTTACCTTCATTATTATGAAGAGAGACTTAGTGTATTGGTTACCTTCTTTGCCCAGTTCATCAATAGAGAAAGAAATCTAATCTATGGTGAGGAAAGAGTTGGTGACAAACCCTATTCTTTTAGCTGGTATTTTGTGAGGGACTTCGACTTCCCTCAATGTTCTGAATAAAGGTTCTTGATGCAGTTCTAACGCCATCAATAAACTCATGAGAGATATTTATGCTGGAGTCTTAGCAAGTTGATTCATTATTTTATACTTATTAGACATGATTAGTTTGGTAAAGGCAAATAATCTTTCTTCATATTTAGCTGGTTCATTTTTTGCCTTTCCAACATAGTTTTCTTTTTAGGTCCTCCCTTAGGTCGTAAATTCTACTAGAGCGGGTAATCCCCCCTACAAGCGAGCTCAATTGCCTTTGATTTACTACTTGGTACTTGAAAGGGGCAATTTTATAATTTTCGAGGGCTACAGATACGTAAAAGGTGTACCTTTTGGTTTATGGACTTTGCTTCTCCTCTTGTTTGTAGAATTTGTAAACCTTGGGCTTTCAGTTGGAACCAATCATGTTGATGGCTGGATCTAAGTCATTAAATATCATATTGATGACGGGCCTATGATTAGGTAAGGGGTTATTGTTGATGTTTGGAACTGGAGCCTCTACGAAGTCTAGTTGGATTATGCCTTCATCGATTAGATCCTGAATTATATTTCTTAATCTCCAACAAGAGTTTATTAAATGGCCCACTTACCTTAGATGATATTGACACCTTGCATTGGGATAAAAAATCTTAGCATATACCTTTCATTGGGAGCTTTAAAATGGACCAGATTATCCTTTCTTAGTTTTTAAGTATCTAATTGAGTAGAACGGGTATTTTGGTGAACTACCTTAGGGCCTTATGACTTACGATTGGCTTCTGTACTATTGTTGAGTTAGTAAAGGACTTTCCTTGAAAGAGACCCGGGTATTAGGTCTGGTATTTGAATTGACCATACTAATAGTAGCTTCTCTAAGTTTGCTAGTGGTAGGATTAGCAAAGGGTAGTCTTCTATCTGATGGTTCTTATAGCTTATCGGAGGAGATGGTACTTTTAATCCAATACCCTACTACTACTACTTCTATAAAACCAGAAGAGGCTTTGCCCAATCAGGTAAAAGAAGTAGGGTCTCTCAAGAGTTTTGATAAAAGTCAAAGTTAGCTCTTTCTCAATCATAAGGGTAGATACCCTTGCAGCTAAAGACCTTTACCTTTAGGTGTATTCTTTAAAAGACCCATTGTGCCTCTTCCTCAAGGTAACTAAGTCCATCATGGTAGGCGCCACTTTAACATTGAACCTATATTGGAAAAAATGCCCTAGCCAACTTCTCCCAAGTGTCTATTTGGTTTAAGTCCAATTAGGCATACTAGGTCAAAGTAAGGCCCATTAAGCTATCTTGAAAAGTTTGGACCATGAAGTGGTCATATTGCACATACTTGCCCATTTTGCACACATACAGCTTAGTGTACAGTTTAAGGCATCCAGTCCCATTGTACTTCTCAAAGTCAGGTACTTTAAATTTCTCTAGTAAGCTTTCATAGTCGTAGGCAAAGAAGTCCATTATACTAACCTGCTCGAATCCATCATTCCCTTCGAGCATTTTCATCTTTTCAATGATTTGTTGGGTCAATTTTCTTTCAAGTTCTTTCAATCTACCTTTATCAGCTTCAAGTGTTGAGTTGATTGGAAATGAGTAAGCATTTGGTTTGAAAGTTAGGTTGCCTTCAAATAAACACCTTCTAGCTTAAAAGATTCAAAGGCTTGGTTGACTTTAGGGTAAGCTTCTTCTACTTCGAGGGGTGGGGCTTCAACGTTCTTTCTATATTGAGCTTTGGAGTTTTCTTCATTTGATGGAGCTGTAGACTTGAGTAAAGCAATGCTATTAGTAAGGAAGCTCAATTGATCTGTAATCGTTCCAAAGATCAACTTGTTGGGATCAATAATTTTAAGTTTGACAATGTTGTTGTTGGTGTTAGTCTTGTCGTTTCCTTAGTTGGCCATTCTGGTTTAAGAGCAGGGTCCAATAGGACTTCTTTGGAAGGTTTGATGCTTGAGAGCTATCTTAGCAACTTGGTTTAAGATCACTTCTCAACAAGTTAGTACATGAATATTTTTTTTTTTAAAGAGATGAATGAAAAACAAAGAAATGTAAAGGAAGGCAAAGATGCATGGCATACAGATGCAAAGAAATAGAATCGACCAATAACCAACAAGATAGTAATTTTATTATTTTATAGCTTTCGAAGTTCCTATTTACATTATTTGAAAAAGAAAATACATTTGTTTCTCAAGAAGAGCATTCCTATCTTTAAACGTTCTTCTAACACTTGGCAGGCATTCCCTTTTTCTACTTACTAAATCCTATTAGTGCTTCCTTCCTCTTTATTGGGCTAGGCTCTTCTATTTCTTTAAGTTCTTTGACCTTTTTCTAGGTCATCCTCAATTGATGTTCTAAGGCCCGAGAACGTTATCTTGATTCCTAAAAGAGATCCTCCCATATGTCCCGCTCTTCATGGATTACTTCTACACGAGCTTATACTTAGTCCATGTAGGTCTTGATTTCAGAATCTAGCTCAACTAGTGTAGGTTAGATGACTACTAGTGCTTGATACTAGATCTCCCCTACCTTATGGAGCTGATCGTACAAATATTCTTTAGTAACCCTACGCTTATCCACTTCTCCTAGCCATTCTCCTAAATTGATGTTTGGGCTGACAATCCTTGTTTCCCATAACTATTTGATTGCCCAGAGTTTGGACATCTTTGGTGGTAGAGGAATCTAAAGGTCTTCAGAATCCAAGGTCATGATACCCAACGTAGGCCTATAAACTATATCTTGGATACCTCCAAATTATCTGATCATATTGTTAGGGTAATAGCTTATGCACAATTTCATCCCAATCAAAGGTATTGCTTGATAATTTTTGCAGACTAGAATTACTTTTTTGAAGTTACTCCATCTTGCTGTCCATAAGATATCAGTGACTTAGAAATTTCTTAACACTTCTACCCAACAGTAAGTGGATTTTCCTTCTAGGCGATGGACCTTATTGATAAAAAAAATCAATCAAATCAATATTATGATCAAATTCTCCTCAGATCAGATCAAACCCATAACATTTCATGTGGCTCACAAACCATACTAGTCTTTACTGTGCCATTGTTCTTTTCTTTCAAGATGTTGAGGCTTTTGATTTGTTCTACGATGAGGGCTAAGACATGATTTGCCTTTAAGAAACTAGCCTACTAACACAATAACCTTGAAGTGGATGAGGAACTTTCCATTAGGGAATAGGAGAGTCTCGAATGCAGCTAAGATAAAGACTTTTATTTTGTTCTATCCCCAGTCTTTGAGATTACCATAGAAGATGCCCCGTTGGTTGGATTTAAGCTCAATAGTGAACCATGCTTTTAAGTCTTCCAATTTGATATAATTCCTATTACAGCTTCGGAGGGTTTTATTCACTTTAGCTTTTCTAATCCCTAAGAATCTTGAGAAGGAATTCACCAGGTCAACTTCCAAATTCGGGGTATGTATATTTTCTAAGGAAGGGGTTTGAAGTAATTGGGTGTACTCTTCAAGTGTTGGACTAATCAAGTAAGGCCCAACTTGAAAAGCTACTTCCTTAGGTTCCTAAAAATTGGTCAAGGCCCTTATTAAATTATCCTCTATTTATACCTTGGGAAGTGATAGCATAGGCCTGATTTTGCTGATGATGGTCTCTTATTCTCTCGGATTGAAGTGTCGAAACCATTCTAATGAACTTTTCCCTAAAGAGCACAGAGTTAGATGAACAAGCCATTTCTTAATTTGAATTACAAAAGAAAAAATATTTTACAAGATTTATCGACCGTTATTTACAATAAAAAAAACCTATTTATAACGATTTAATGTTTACAACATGTTAAAATTACAAGGGAAATCAAGGAAACTCCAAGCTATTATATATTTTCATTCCCATCTCATTTGATTATTCGTCGATTCCAAATGTCATGAATGTATAAAGGCTGAGTTCTAAAGGTTCTTAAGCTTGTGCAATCTCACTTGTTGAAGAATACTTTCATTAGTTACATTAAGCTTTAGTGGGGTCGCCTAATGAACCTTGAGTGGTAGTTACACCACAGTAGCCGGAGCCTACACAATGGCCCCTTGTCCTAGGTTCCTAACACTATTCGAGTTTGACTGTTTCTATCATATGTTTGTAGAAAAATACATCCCCCCCCCCTCCCTTAAAAAAAAATAAATAAAGACCTACAAATTCATTAGTTATGGTGTAAATAATAACGAATTAACAAATGAATAAGTAAATAAATTACAGTTAATAAGGTGATTTTTAGAGATTATTTTAATTTTGGAAAGTTGAATTGCTAACCCTCTTGACTGCCCCAATGGAGGTGCCAAGCTATCGAGTCTTGTTTTTTCCTTCTAGTTTTTATAAATTAGCCTTCTTTAAATCGATCAATATTGAACCCTACCCATTTAATACTAACCCTTGACTAAGGTTTAAAGAAATCCAATTCTTTTATATTTTGAAAATGGTTTAGATTCTCCACCCGATTGGAGAAAAAAAAAAAAGGTTTAATTAATAGCTACTAGTTTAACGATAAAACCAATATTCAAGACAGTTTTAAAACTAGAAAAAAGGATTCTGGGGTTAGGATTTTTAAACCCTTATAAGTACCATTTAACTTTCCAATTTTAATCTTAATTTTAAAAAGCAGCTTTCAATAAACTATTCTATAAAGTGAAACTCAATTATTGGTTAAGAGAATTGAATAATTTAGGTAATCTAAACTATAAATGGAAAAAATAGGTTTTTTGTTTTTTACCATCACCTTGTAGGTACTTATGTACTTATTATTCAAGACCAGGCGTAGGAAGTTCTTTTTCGAAAATTTTAGTAAATTTATTTATTTTAACTTTTGAAAAAAGGTTAGGTTAATGTTTTTACTCGGTTCAATTTATTTAAGGAAATTATTCTAAAGGGCCCTGATCAATTTTTATTTTTAGAAATTCTAAATAGGATCTTAATTTTGAAAAGTCCATTTATTTTAATTATAAAAAAATAATCTTTTTCTAAATGGTAAAATTTTATTTATTCATTCATTTACTTATTATTCATTTATTTTATTTTATCTATTTCTAAAAAAAAATAAAAATCGACTATTCTTTTTTTCTTCTCTTTTTCTTGCTTTTTTTCATTTTTCTTTATTATTACACTTATGTGGAAGACAAATAAATAAGTAAACAAATAAAAAAAATTGTACAGAGCAAGTCGACTTGGGGTTAGCTCGGGTTAGTTTAGTCAATTTGGGTTGGCTTAAGGTCGACTCGGTTTGCTTAAGCCAACTCAATTTAGTTTTGGTAGACTTAGATTGGCTCGAAAAGTCGGATTAAAGTGTTGAATCTAAGGTTTTTAGGTATGAGGAATCTGATGATAGTAGTGGTTTTTGTCAAAAACCAACATGGAGGAGGCTATCTTAAAAAGAGAGAGGAATTGTGCTAGAGAGAGAAAGTGCAGTATGTGTGCTCTTTAGAGAGATTCTTATGCTTCTGTGTCTTAAAAATGAAAGAGAAACCCCTACTTATATTGTAAGCATAAAGCTTAAGTTGAGAAAGTCGGAAAAATCGAATTAAACCGTTAAAATTTATTAATGGGTTTTGAACCAAAAAAAAAATATTTTTTCCTCTTTTGAGCTTGATTTTAATTACATAAATGATTGAATTTGGATGAATTTTGGGATGAATTCAAAAGTAAGTCATGTATATTGCACTATTTTACTATTAATTCGACGAAATCGTGCAATAAAATTGGTAAAAAATGGCCCTACAAAGGCTATACCGCGTTGAAAGAAAATTAGAAATCTAGGTAAGAAAATTTGCAAAGGAGGGAAGGGAGCACAGGCCACGTATAAGGTACGTAGCATGCACCCTTACTTACACATGTAATGTACATGTACATTGCAAAAATAAAGGGCGCGCTTTATTTCGATTAAGGCTAAGCCCTGTTTTCAATTATTGCGGACCAATTTTCTTATTTGCACTAATTATAACATTATTTATTTATTTATTTATTTTGCTTTCTTAAATTTTCTATTTTTTTGTATTTTTCAATATTTCTTTTATTTATTTTTTTGGGGAGGGGGTTCTATATTTTTCTATTTTTTTTTTTTTTGCATTATAATGAGATATCTATGTAAATACTATTGTGTTATGAGACAATAGTGTTAGATATCTCTCATATATTTTAATAATAACAAAAAGGCTTAAAAGCTAATGAATTTTTAAAATTGTAAGCTTATAAGAGATTTTTTAGAAAGTTAATTTTCACAAAATTCAGTTACATTTAGAAGCTTATTTAGAAGTTTCAAATTGTTTGAAAATAGTTTATTCTGGAAAGTCTTCAAAAAATATTACAGAAGCTCTTATGAGAAGAATTGGTACAGTACTTCAAAAACTTATTTAAAGACTTCTAAGAAAAGAAAGCTGATACTCTTTAGAATGTTATCTAGAAGGTTAGTCAAGAAAAATTACTTAGAATATTAAAATTTGAATTATTCGAGGCCTAACTCCACTAGATTGAGTGTTAGTAAAATACATTTAATCCCGTTTCACTCAAGATGGAATTAAGATCCATGGGGATTTATTTTAAGAGAAAATATATTTGGATAAATTAAGATATGCACAAGAATGGATGAGGATAAGGTTGAATTAGATTTTATGGGATTTCAAATTTTTGAACATAAGGTTTATCTAGAAGTTGCTAACAAAAACATATCTTTTTAAATTCAAATCAAAAGCTTACCTAGTGGTTACGGATTAAAGTTTATTTAATCTAAACAAATTAAGGAGAGTTGTTTTGAAATTCAAATGATTAAGATCTTCTAAAAAATATCCAAGGAATTATTTTAAATATCTAATGGTTGGATAATTATGGAAGTGAACAAAATCTTCAGATTTTTAGCCTTTGGAAAAAGTTAATATAAAAGGAGAAAAGATTCAAAATGTGGAGATATAACTATAAAGAAATATTATCGTTGTACAAAAAATTCTTCATCAGTTTTTACCTTCTAAAAAGCTTCAAAAAGTTCTTCAAATACTTCTTTAGAGAGCTGCACCAAATCAAAGTTCTATAACAAGTGTTATTTCTTTCAAGTATAAAATTATTTGAGACTTGTACTTTTTTTTCACTTGTAATCTCTATACTGTATTGAAGAGAAAAGATAGTTTATACTATGTAGATCTATGTTAAGCTAGATTAAAGAGAGGCTAGATAAGCAGAGCAGAGTGTTGTAAAATCATTGTGATAAATGCTTACAATTTGTTTGTGATTTGTTTTGGTGGATCAAGTGGAACGATACCGGTGAAGTAGATCGGGTCCCTAACAGTGGAGTTGAAAGAGAGCAGTAGGCAGAAGGCTGAAGCTCTATAAAATCTTTGCCTAATTTTCTCCTTCCTTACTCTTTTACTTTGCAATTTTATTATTGTATGTTAAATTGTTAAATATCATTATTCACTATTATAAGTTGTTAAGAGGGGTAATTTCATTTTTTTTTAATGAAAAAGTTTTCAAAAATTTAGAGATATCAATTCAAACCAACCAACCCCCCCCCCCCCCTTCCCTCTCTCGATATCTTATATGGGACCAACAAATAGATTATATAGAACATGTATTTTATAAAGCTATACTACATGTTTGATCATTTATAGGTATCAGAATGGATACTTCAAGCTAATTAAGTCATGTATGCCTTATGTGGGCTATATCTATGATAGTAGTTGTAAGGTCAACTTTTACCTTAGGTTAATTTATATGACGAGACTATTATAAATCATCCTATTTGGAGCATAACATATAATATATCAAATTTTTAAGTAGTACTATTTTTTTATTATATGATGTATTTATTTTAGTTTTACTAATTAGCTTGAATATGAATTAAGGGGCTTGTTACTCATAGGGGTTAGCACCATTTGTAAGTAGTATATCCATTAGTTTGAGAGGGAAAACAAATTTTTATAATTTTAATGACCCACTTTTTGCCTCTTTCCTTAATTTAGGAAAAAAGAAATAAAAAACCTAAGTTACATCTACCCCTTCTATCTTCTGTCTCTCTTTTCATACACTATACCAACACTACTCAACAAATCAACACTACTCTTTTCTTGCATAATAATAAGACAAACACTAATGTTGTTGATCCTACTTGTTGTTAAACCCAAGTTAGTTTATCATGGTTTTTATCTTCTAGGACCTATAAAAGAACCATAGGGATATGAGCAACTACTACTCAATAAGGGACAGAGGTAAAAACATACAAAAAATAATAGCAAACAAAGTTATCAATCTGTTAGTTAGGTGCAACGTAATGCAATCAAACATATGTTATCCATACGACATTATCTAGTTCATCAAAAAGTTAAAGAAATTGCTTCCACTCTAACCCAAATTGAGATTACGCATAACATGACCAAACCCAAGCTTAGCAATTAATTCAACTAAGATTGGCCTTATTAAAGGGTTAATATTTCATCAAAGAATCCTAACTACTCTCCTAGTAGATTGTAATGCATGTCTAGTTAGCATTTAGATCAACTTTATCTTAGTTTGTTTTAGGGGAAACAAACCAATTGAAGACAATCAAATTAGGAAAAAAGCATAGCAAAGCAATCATAACATGTAGCTAAGCTACCAAGCAACACAACGCAACAATTTCCAAGCATATACATTACATGTGCATATTCAACTACTCTACAAATACAAACAAGTATACACCTCATCCTCCTAGTACTTTTATATAATACTCCAAAATGCCATTAAGCATCGATCTTACTTACTTGGATTCGTAGTCACTATTGTAACAAATACCTAAGTCCTTCCATCTTTAGTAATCCTTATAATACAAATTACATTTCAGTTTCTACTCCATTCATTGAAGTAATAGTATTTTGATTATTATACTTTTATTTAGGCTTAACATTCTTTTAGTATTCAATAGATGTTGGTTATGGATATTAAGTATTTAATTTCTATAGAATTTTTTATAGGTTTCATCATCCTTTTCTAGCTTGTCTAGAACTTCTACAAAACCTTCTATAAGCATTAGATTTACGCCATTTCACTATAAACTTCACTTTTCACACTTATCATCACTTGTTTGCATTCAAGGTAGTCGAAACTCCTCCATTATTAACTCACATGGCTCGCAAATTCATTAAGATCAATCATTCATTGCTCAAAATTTTGATCAAAAAGAATATTAAACATAGCTAACCAAGTAAATTACCTAAAATTCATAACTTTTGATAGGATGAACATGGTTTAAGACAAAACCTAAACTTATACAACTACTAATTATCTTCATTTACTACTAATTTTTGAGGATTTTTAATAAAAATGATCAATTTATCAACTTAATAAAAACCAACAAAATGACTAATTGAAAATTGTCAATTATACTTTAACAAAACCTATTTTCTTAAAAAAAATCCATTACTTTCACTCTGTAATTAAAAATGAACATTTTTCATGTTATCAAATACTCTAAAAAGTGTCTTAAACCATGTTTTTCTTAAAAAAGCCTAGATAAACACCATTCTTTAGAAAATTGCAACTTAGTGGTCTTTCAAAAACTAAAGTTTAATGTCAATCAGATGGAAAGTTTTAGAAAAAACTATTTACAAACAATATCTATATATTATAGAGTTTTCATAGAAAAATTTTGAAAGAGAAACCATGTCATTTAAGTCTTTAAAAAGTAAATTGAAATTCAATTCTGAAACTCACGTTTCTTAAGAGCGATAAATAAAATGAATGATTTACACAAATAACAAATTTTGTGAAAATACTTAAAGTGATGTAAGAATAAAATTTTCCATAATTTTTAGATGAGATTTGATATTTTTAGCAAATTAGGAAAAATCAATCAAAAAAGAAAATTCATCGATGTAAGGGACTTTTATGGTCGGTAATGGTGGTAGGTGTATCAACCTAACCAAGTAGTGGTTATCCCTTTAGGAGGTAATAGCAACTCGACATTGGGTAGCTATTTGATCCTCATATTATGCATGCCCCTAATCTTGGTTTTCTTAGTTTTCTAAATTCCTTTAAATTTTCCCTATAATTTTCATCATGCCTCCTAAATTTTCTTAGAGTTTTTAGCTACCTAAAAAGATGCAATTGGTGTTGTTGACGGTTTTATATAAGTATCAAGTTAATGGTTAGTTTAGTGGCTTGTATGACAAGTGTCGTATGTTAAGGTTCTACCCATGCCACTTGTCCATGAACCATGGGTTTAGTCTACTATTTTTCACAATCCATGATTTTCCAATCATGGTTTTAGCAAAAGCATTCACCCTACTGTTCCACTTTATATAACATTTGATTCTGAATAACATCTTATTCAACTTAGCAAACAATAGCGTAATATTTACAAAAGTAGATCATATTCAGCATATCACAATTATATACTTTCATACAATATGTAAATCATTTATAAGTATACTCTTTTGTCAATCATAGCTAAGCTAAACCTTTTGTAAGATAACTCCAACTTCTTTGTTAGAATGCTACCTTTATGTGCTCAAGTCATATCCAAAATCCATAGACCTTTTCCAAGAGCTTATCCACATTACAACTCTAATATCTCCTTATCCCTATGACCCATTCTTCTATCTAATGCATCTTTAACCTTAATGGGAATTAGCCTCTAACTACGTCTAAGCTAAGGCTGACCTATCCAAAGTTGACGCTAACCCTCCAGAAGAAGATGCCGACCTATTTTAACTTGAAGCCAAACAACTTTCACCAAAGCCGAGCAATTGATAAAAGATTGAAGGGAAGAAAATGAACCACTCAACAACAAATTTGTCATCTGTCGAGAAAACAAGAAAGCATATAATCGATGACTCAGGATTAAAGAACTACGTAGTATAGTCCCGAAAGATTAGTGTCGACTAATTCTAACACTCAGCAATTATGGGCCGACTTGTTTAATGTCTCAGCCAAGCACTATGAGACTTCAAGAGCTCTTCTTTGAACCTAGACATCCAACTACCGACCCTACCCAATTCGGATCCTGCTCCTTCTTAGACAGGCCGAGTGACTACATGCCGACCTCTATTAAACATACAAATTTGTATTCTTATGTATGTTTTCTTTTATTTTATTTATGGGCCCAATTCTTTAAGGTTTAAGGCTTTGTACATTATTTACAGTTTTGCTACTAGGGTTTAGGATTTGCTATAAATAGCAACTTTTGTAAACATCAAACATATGAAGATATTCGACAATATATACGAAAATAGATAGAAAAGTATATTCTTGCGATTTTCCCTTTTTGAGTAAGGCTACTCTTAAGCTAGCATTTGTTGAATTATTAAGTATAGATTAAGCTTTTTAATCTCTTACACATTCTTATCGATCTTGACCTTAAGATTGTGGTAAACCCCTTCGTTTGAATCGGTTAATGAGTTTCATCTAACCTTTATTTGAATCTTGAGTAACATTGAGTGTTCGTGAGTTGTATTAAACCCTATTTCAAGCTCAAACCCCCGATTGTATCTGTGTCTTAGTGCATAATATCCATTCACATTCACTGTTGAAACCAATCATCTTACTTCCTATCCATCAAACCCATTCTGGGTTTTTAGAGATCCGTGCTTCAATCCTTATCATATTGGTATCAGAGCTTTGCGGAGATACGCATGCTAATGTTCTTCAAAGTTAATTTTTAGTTTAAACATTTTTTATAATCGTCATTCCATAGTCAGTGTGTTGTTTGTATTTTTAGTAGTTGTGGTATTGTATTGCAGTTAAGTCCAGTAACATTAATTTTAGTAGTAGATTCTAGTTGTTGTAGAGGTATTTGTCAATAGTGATAGCTGCAGAAGCTGAGTAGTGGTTGTTTCTAGGTTATTGCTATTTTATTTTGTTGTTTGTTCAATTTTCCAGAAAATTACTATACAGACAAAAATGTCAAAGGATAGTGTCAACAACACTGGTGATAGCCCTTATGGAAGTTTGAGACGACGTATTGATAACTTGGAGTAATGAATTCAGAATCTCCCTAACTTTATCCAAGAACTAATTAGATTAGTTAGAGGCTACAGATAGGCTGGCCAAGAGGAAAGAAAGAAGAGAACACCCACAAGTGAAAGTGATTCTAATGAACTTGATCATGATGACCGGCAATAGAGAAGAGCTATTGAGCCAAGAAGGAGAGAAAACTAACCCAAGCCGAGAAGAAGAAATGAAAGGAGTATTGACTCTGAAACAAATCAAGGAGCCCAGAGAAGAGAACTAAAGCCGAAAAGGGACATGGCTGAGCAAAACTCTAACAAAAGTAACCGATCCGAGGTGAACCAACTAGCTTAGAATGTAAGGGATGAACCCCGAGCACCTGGCTAAGGACTTGACAATATAATGCTTAAGTTGCTAACCTTTAGTGGAAGTAGCCAACCTAAAGAGTTCCTTAATTGGGTTCCCTGAGTTAAGAAGTTGTTCAAGTGCTACGAATGTAATGATTGAACAAAGGTTAAGCTGGCCTCATTATCCCTTATTGAATAGGCAAGCTTTTAGTGGGATAAATTAGTTGCCAAGTGAGATGCTGAAGGAAAGGAGCCAATCAGAACTTAGAGGCTTATGAAGCAATTGATGAATCAACACCTTGTGTCAACTTACTTCAAGCAAGAGATGCTCCATGCGTTCCAGCACCTGAGACAAGGTCAAAATATTGTTGAAGAGTATTTGTAAGAGTTTGAGACCTTGATGACGAGATGTGAGATTGCTGAGCTACAAGACTATACCATTGCTAGGTTCCTGAATGGACTCTAAGATGATATTGTCGACATAGTTGCATTATAGCCATTCAATTCTCTAAATGAGCTAATTAATTTGGCATTAAAAGTAGAGAGATAGAGGAGAAGTAGGCATCAAAGGCCAAGTATCTTACCTCAACAAGGCAGCCTTGAGCTTAAGAGGTATGCCAAAAGAAAAGGGCTAGAAAGGAGGATGGAGAAAGGAGAGCCTAGCTAACCAGTTCATGCCAAGAAAAAGATTGCCAAGAAAGAGAAGGCACCCGAGAACAAGGCTTAAGAAGTGAAGTGCTTCAAATGCTTAAGCTATGGACACATTGCTTCTCAATGTCCGAATAAGAGGGTCATGGTCTTAAAAGTCGAAGGACCCAATGCCCAAGTAGAAAGTCAAAGTAATAGGAGTTCAAAAGACTAGTTGATAAAAGAAGATGTCTATCCCGAGGACCTGGATAAACTCCTAGCTATGGCTATACGAGCTGACTTGAAGGCAAATCCTAAACAAAGGGAAAATTTATTTTACACACAATGCCTACTGAGTGGGAAGACTTACTCCCTGGTTATCGATAGAAGTAGCTGTACTAACATCGTCTCTGCCGAGTTAGAAGAAAAGATGAAATTGCCAAGCTACCCATACCCCCGACCTTATGGATTGAAGTAATTTAATGACAAAGGTATGGTCCATGTGCATAAGTGAGCCCAGATCACATTCAAGGCAAGAGAATACAAGGATGAGATTGACTTTGATGTAGTACCTATGAATGCCACGACTCTACTTCTTGGCCAACCATAGGAATTTGATCAGAAAGTGATCCATGACGAATTCCTCAACATTTACACTGTTTGGAAGGATGGGAAGAGCTATCTCTTAACCCTGATGAGCATTGAGGAAATCCAGAGACACTAAGTACCCATAGTAAAGTGAAAAGGGAGAAGGAGCTTATTCAACATCCCGGCCCATGCCTAACACTTAACGTCAAAGACGACTTCCTTTCAAACTCGCGGTAATGACAGGAATCACCCTCTAACTACATCTAAGCTGAGGCAGACCTGTCCGAAGTCAACGCCAACCCTTTAGAAGAAGATGCCAACCTGTTCTAACCCGAGGCCGAACAGTTCAAGGTTAAGGTCGAAGACCAAGGGGAAGAAAAGGAGCCACTCGGCAACAAGTCTGTCATCTATCGAGAAGACAAGAGAACATATAGCTAATGACTTGGGATCAAAGAACCACTTAGCACAGTCCCGAAAGACTAATGTCGACTAATTCTAGCACTCGACAACTATGGGCCAACCTTTCCAGTATAGGCCAAGCACTGCGAGACTTCAGGAGCTCCTCCTTAAACCCAGACATCCAACTAGCGACCCTGCCCAACTTAGATCGTGCTCCTTCCTAGACAGGCCGAGTGACTACATGCCAACCTCTATTAAATGCACAGTTTTGTATGTTTATGTATGTTTTCCTTTATTTTATTTATGGGCCCAATACTTTAGGATTTAAGGCCTTATACAATATTTACAATTTTTTTACTTAGGTTTAGGACTTTCTATAAATAACAACTTTTGTAAACATCAGACATATGAAGGTATACAACAATATATATGAAAACAGACAAAAAAGTATATTCCTACATTTGGAATCTTTTCCCTTTTTGAGCAAGGCTACTAAAATATTCTCCCTTTTTTTTAGTAAGGCTACTCTTAAGCTAGCATATTCTGGATTATCAAGTGTTGATGAGTTTTTAATTACACATATTTTATTTAGTGATTTTTGAAGATTTTCCTTGATATTAGAGTTTATTTTTAGATAATAATACTTAATTGAGTAAAATTTTGTTTTCTAGGTTTTGAAATGATTTATGAGAGAAAATGAGAAGATAAAAACAAATTTCATTCAAATCGAAGCTAAAATGAGCAAGTTATAAAGGTTTGAAGATCAATACAGTCGAATGACAAAATTGTGTTGTTTCAAAGTAAATTTGGAGCTGATTTTCATCTGCCACAACCTATGATACAACCAAAAGACAAGATCATGTCATTGGTCATGTCATTTCTAGGTTTAATAAAAAAAAAAAAAAGACAAACGTGAAGCATATAATGTTACAAGACTGAAAGACACAATTATGTCCTCGGTCATGTATTTTTCAACTGACCTAATTTTCTTAATTCTTCATAAATAAAGCCTTGTTAGAGTTTATTGAGAAGAACTTTTTAGCATGACTTTAAGAGAGTTTTTTAAGCCAAGAAATACCAAGAAAGTGAGGAGAAGTGAAGAAGTGAAGACTTAAAGATTCAATTTTTTTTTTTAACTTCATGATGATTCTTTCCATTACTTTCTACACTTTGATTTTAGATTTCTATTTTAGGATGTATAGGGAGTAGAACCTTAGTATCTAAGTTTTGTGAAACCTAAATCTATTCATGTGACATGATTAATATTGACTAATTTAGTTCTTTATTAATTTCATGATTTAGATTATTATTCCCATGGATAGTAATCTAAAGTTTGATATCTTATAAGAGAATCGAGAGATTTCTTATACGATTAGATCTAAGCATAGTTGATGAGAATCATTATAGAATTAGAGATAGTTTGCAAGATTCTTCTAGATTTCAAATTAAAGTGTAGAGAATTCATTGTTCAATAATGTGATCTTAAATCATGCTATTAAGAAGAGATTCTAATAGGTGATTCTAGAGTTAAGCTTAATTGACTTAAGAAAGTAATTAACTTTAGTAAAGAATTCTCTCGGTCAAGAAAAATTGAAAAATAAATTAGATTATCTTTAGGAAAATCACATGTTAGATCTAAGGAAAGTAAGATTTAGGTATAATATCGAATATTGAATTAATTGAATTGCTTCCTTGTTAGTTCTTGAATTTCATCTTAGTTAGTCTTTAATTTAATTTTAGCAGTAATTTATATTTACATCTTTATGTTTCTTGAAATTTAAATTGCCGGTTAGATAATAGAGACCTAGTGAGTATTAGTAGTCAAATTCTATGAGAGATCGACACTTGGATTTAATCTGCTATATTATAAATTGATAGGTGCACTTACCTATACATTAAGTATAGATTAAGCTCTTTAATCTTTTACGCATTCTTATCGATCTTGACCTTAACATTATGTTAAACTCCTTCATTTAAACCGGTTAGTGAGTTGCATCTAACCATCATTTGAATCCCAAGCAACATTTAGTGTTTGCGAGTTGGATCGAACCCTATTTCAAGCTCAAACCCTTGATTGTATTTGTATATTAGTGCATAATATCCATTCACATTCACCGTCAAAACCAATCATCTCACTTCCTATTCATCAAACCCATTTGACCCATTCTAGGTTTTTTGAGATTCGTTACTTCGATCCTTATCATACCTGATGATGAGAAAAACTTATTCCCTCAGCTATTGCAAGCTGAGTGAGAGTAAATAATAAGTAATAAAATATAGATAATATCGCAACTCAAGCAATCCATTCGTAAACGGTAGATTCAACTTTACACATACATTAGCCAAGCCAGGTATTTATTGCTAATAATGCAATATGTTATGGTTATGCACGTGGCATGCATCAGTATCGATATCTCATGCCCTTCCAGCTCACTCATCTAGTTAGTCGACATACCTAACATTAGAATACAACGTCCAAAAACCTAGAGGCAATAACGAGTTGCATAAGAGTAGGACCCCCAACTCTATTTTTGCCAAATTAGACTATGAAGTATAGTCTACTAAATCAAACTACAAAGTGCAGTTACTTGGGCACTGTAGATCAATATACTTCTAAAACTAAGTTTATAAAACCTTTGTTTTCCTGGTTTACTTGGAAGCCCCATTTTGAAAAGTCTGACTCCCAAGTCTCTACTGTATCGTACTATGCCATGCCATGCCATGCCATCTCGTCTTGTGCTGTGCCATGCCATACAACAACAATTCAAGTATATCATTCCATACAATTAGTCTTTAAGTTTAATTCAACTTACTTATTTGAGTCTAGTTTTTGGTCTCTCCCTATGGAAATATATTATGTTACTTAAAGTTCACTTACATGAACACCTAGAAAATTAGGTTAGCAATCAATCTTCTCTCTAAGTTAGTACAAACATTCACAAACACCATATCAACAGTCAATATAATAGCATAACAATTCAAGCAATATATGGCTATGATCATTCAAAAACACCACATTAGCATCCAATATAACACCATAGTAGTTTAACCAAAATATAGCCATGATCAATCAACACAATATCAAACAGCATACGGTATTATTAGTAACAATAAATCTAGACCAAGTATGGGTTAGATCAACTTACCTAGTAAGTGGTACATTTCCAAACTTACTTGCTAGTGTAAGATTTCTCTTCCATGACTTCACCTAACAAGAGTAAGTACTTCTAAGGTCAATTACAAGCCATATGTATATATATTTTAGCTTAATATTGCTTATTGGTTTTAGTTCGCTTTAGGTTGGTTTTGATTTAGTCTTTGATTTTGATTCTAGTATAGGTTCTAAAACAATTTTTGAATTAATCTCTAATGTTGCCTACTTCAAAATTCTTAGTTAGGTACTAGTTACCTTGTATCCTCATTTTATCTGCTAAAATCTCCAATATTATACCTAGCTTTGTCATCTATATTCAACTTACACAAAACACCTAAGTATAGCAGTTTCTAATTTAGGTTCTACTTTAGATTTTGATTTACCCAAAACATTACATTTTCTCATACTACTCCCATTTTTCAAATAAACCAAACTAATATCATTATAGGTTACTCCAAATACAATAGTAGCCAGAACTCTGCCATGCTATATTGCTAATTACACCAAGTTGTCCTTTTATTAACATATTGTGCAAAATATGTATAAATAGTTGAAAAATATACAATAGTTAGTTTTTGTACTCCGTAAAAGCCATGAAAAATACATTATACATAGAAAATACTAAAGATTATATTTGGATCTTGAAAAACACTAATATAGTAGATTATACTACATACTTCATAATGCTTTATCTAGCTTTATTTCTTAAATAATTAACTAAAAATAGGGAAATATTTATACTTAACTTTGATATCATAATATAATGTATATCTAAATATCACTAATCACCAAAAGTCGAGTTAAATTGGTTTTATACACAAAATACATTAAAATCCCCTTATTTGATATAATTAACAAAACTGCAGACAAATACTAAATAAACTACAATAAATAGTAAATGTAATATTTTTCAAAAATTCTTTTCACTTTAATTTAGTACATATTATAAGAGTGTTAGATATAATTTTTTCACCTGAAACAACATTATTTACTATTTCAAAAAATTCCATCAAAATTCATAATAATAAGGTAAGTTCTTAAGCAAGTATCCTAAATCATTGTTATTTCAACAAAATAAAATTCCTACATAAAATTGTATTACAATAACCTAATGAAACTAAATTTCATAATTTGCTTAGTTGATTTGATAGTTTTAGAAAGTAAAACAAGATCAAATGGGAAAGAACTCACCCACCAACATATGATGCTTCAACAACCTTTCAGACACTAAAGGTTATCAGCCCATCTCCTCTCATGCCCAAAAGCTTAAGTTCAAGGCCATGCAACGTCAAATCTTCGTTTGATACAGGAACCATAAATCCCTTGCCTCTAACCTGAATTTGCATAACAATTTTCTAAATTTTTGTTTTCCCTCTACTACTAGTTTTTAAGAGGATTCCTATGTTCCTTAATGTAGCAAAATGTCAAAAGTTCACTCCAAATGCAAATTTATAAAACTTATGTTAGTTGGAAAGTGAAAAAGTGATATTACAAGTGTCAAATAGTGTATTTCTATAGTGTAGTGTCATAGTTCTTACATAAGTTTGCAATTTCCAACTCAAAAGGGATTATCCTACTAAATTTAGAGTATACTACATCCAATTCCATGATGCCTAGGTGTTTAGTAATTTTTCTATAAATTTTTTATTAATTAAACGCAATCTACCATAATTATTTTAGTATATTTAGTATTATATATTCAAAGGGTAGGTACAGTGCGATTCAGTTCAGTTCAATACAGTCCACCCTCTCTAATCGAATTGAATCTAATATAATGATTTGGTTGTTTATTTTTAAATCAAGCCTAACCATATAGTTCAATTCGTAAGTTTTTCGAACATAATCAAAACATGTTCAGTTTAATTCAAATTTTTTATGTCAAATTTTCGCAAAACATTTTCATCTCCAATAATATATTTTCTTTCTCATTAAACTTTCACAAATTTAATTTCTCATCTATGTATCATGTGTAAAGATACTTAGCAAAAGTTGTATAAGATTTTAACAAACCTAACTTGATTAGACAAAAATAAGATACTCTATTCCAAACAACAACGATAAGGGAGAAGCAAATTTACATGTCCAAAAGCAATACAAAGAAAACAAAAAAAAAAAAACATATGAAAGACTAAAAAAGAGATGAGAGACACATAAAAAGTATCATAGTCAAACCCTTGATTTAAAAACATATAAGAATAGGACAATTCAAAAAAGGAAAATTTCTAAAAGAAAAACTTCTATATGTAAAATTTCACATGAAACTTACTCAACTTAATCTTAATAATTAACTTAGAAATAAGATAAGAAAGAACAAGATATGAAAAATTAGGTGAAATCTATGAAGATTAATGGAAAAAAAAATATAAGAAGGTACAAAAGAATTATATGAATTTTTTTTGTTCAAACAAATGGTTTCGTTCGATTTAAAATGGTTCAGTTCAATTCGATTCGCTTCCCTGAGTTAAACCACGAACCCCTTATATATAACTGAACCAAATTATGTACCAAACGATTCATAAAAAAACTGATTTTTTGGTTTAGTTTATGGTTCAATCCTCGATTCATATTTTTTTTTTCAAGCCCTAATATTCATATTACGTATATATAACGCGTATAGAATAATTACATAATTGTACTACATGTTATTTGACTCTCAAAATTATTTTTATAAGTTAAATAATTTATCTCCAAAGTTTCAGGGTCATTCAAAACTCAAATTTTGAGTTTTCAATAATTACCGATTATACCTGGTAAAATTATATTTTATCGAAATTAAACATTATATATGTTTTTTCTTTTTTAGAAATTGACATTACTTGAAATCTTTGTCTAACCTTTATAACCTTATATTTCATTTTGGTTTAATTCAAACAAAATTGTTCGAAGGTTCTAAATTGTTTCGAGTGCCCTAATTTGTATTGCCATCAAATAGTTAAGGGATGGTCACATGACTAACTCATTTCCTAAGCTTCTATTAATAAATTTATTCTACTACTTTCCTTAACTATTCTTTTTAGATTCTACGTATAATAGTTCACTACTCCGAGTCTTGGGTAGTCAGTTAAAGATTGGATCTCACATTCTTATTGTTAATTCTAAGCCTAAATGGACAAATTTTTTAGATACCCCAAATTTATGAGTTTAAAATTCTATGATTGTATCTAGTTGATTCTTTTATATATTATCTTGGATTTTGTTTTTACATATCTTTTCATGTCATTTTATTAAAATTTTGCATATTAATTTAGGTCTATGATCTTGTTAAATTAGCTTTGGAATTCCACGGTTTTCTTGTTTTAGTAGATAACAAATAAATTTGAAATTTTTAACTTTTGACTTATATTAACATTTTATAATTCCTTTTCAAACACTTAAATTATCTAAGTCATTTAATTATTTTGTGATTCTAACGTATATTTCAAGTTATAACAAATAAATTTTTACAGATGTCCTAAATTTTTTATGTTAAAGGCCTATTTACTAAAATGGAGGCGTCACGCCTCAAACCCAATGAGTTATAACAGCCTCACCGTATAAACCAACCTAAGCTAGGAGTTATCCTCCTTAGCTGCTAATGTAGATATAGTCTACATAAGGCGAATAATGACTCAACTAGCTTTAAAGTAGTCAGATGGGCACCTATAATATATAATACTTACGGAGTAAAACTTTACAACAAATAATTTTCCATATTTACAGATAGTCCAAATCCTTTACATAGTTTTATAAACATCACAAGTTTTAAGGTTTCCAAAAGCACTATACAACTCTAAAGAAAGACTTCATTACATATCATAGATAAATCAGTAAGCCAACGAAAATTGTAAGGCCTTTTAAGAAGACCTTATAATCTTTCCATAAAAGAAAAACAATAACAACTTAAACATTGATCCATTCATTAGTCTTTAACTCTTCACTCCCTAGCCTTTCTAAACTAACCTGTAAATTATTGTAACAAGACATCTTCTGATTCTACTCTACACCTACAAAACAATCTATCAGGATGTAAGTTCAATTGGCTTAGTAAGAAGGACAGATTCATAATAGTACATTAACAAACATGATTTTTCAATCATTATTTAAATGCAATAATAGTAAGCAAATGATAGATCATCCCACAATGTTTAATTGGTCTATTGTGAAGTTAGAGAAATTTCATCTACTCTAACCTAGATTTTGATGAGTTTTAATGCGACACTATCAAACTAAATCTAGGCTTATGCAATAAAAAACATCTTCCTCCCTAGAAAACATTTTAACCATGATTCCTAATCTTACCACGACCCCCTCTCCTATTACTTAGTTCAACTAAGGATGGAAAAAGGATCTTTACTACTATCATCATTGAAGTGTCAATATTTAGTTTGACAACCTAATCGTTACCCTTATTGGGTTATTGTGAATTTCAAGTTAGGTCTTAGTCAACTTAAGATTAATCTAGATTATAGGGTAAACAACCAAGTTCATACACACTAAACATGATATGCTCAAGCAAAAAATAGCACTCGAAGTTCAACTCCCAATCATTAATCAGTATCATAAGTATACACATAGCATACACATAAACAATCTAGCTACAACGCTAAACAAGCACTCTTAGTTCTCTAAGTATCTTGATACAACACTTCAACATGCCATGAAGCATCGATCCTAACTACTTAATGTCAATGCAAGTTAATCTTGCTTCTTGTACTCAATCCCTTTGTAAGTCCTTAAACAATCAATATAAATATTTTAGTTTTTTACTAAATAGAAAGTATATGATTACATTTTAATGTCTTACATATAGTTTAGATAGGTTTATTAAGTCATTAGTTAAGTTTTAGCTTAATACTGAAGTCTCTAGATAAGGTCTTGAGCATTAGTCTTAATATAGTTTTAGCTTAATACTTAATATAGTTTTTTTCCCTAGAACCTTCTGATCAAGTATTTGAAAATAGTTTTGTTAACTAGGTACTTTCCAAAGAAGTATCTAAAAAATAGCCTTATTGATTAGGAATTCTCTAGTTAACTTGCAAATGCTATATCATCCAAGTATTTCATATTATGTATCTATCTGATCAAGTCTCTAAACCTAGGACTAAGCCATTTTTTAATAAACCAACCTTTTGAAGAACTGTTTGAATAAGGTCATTTTACAAGGTTTACTCAAAACAATTCGTCCCAACATCTTATTCAAGATTATAGATATGCTAAATCATGTTCATATATTAGGTTTATCATATCAAGTAGCACCATAATACTAAATTCCTTAAATTCACATACTTACCTATTAATGTATTAAGCCTATATCCACCAACTTGCACATATCTCAACCCCAACTCAAATCATATAACTCCACATTATT
The DNA here is from genome assembly GCA_024138005.1 of Lumnitzera racemosa. Lineage (NCBI taxonomy): Eukaryota > Viridiplantae > Streptophyta > Magnoliopsida > Myrtales > Combretaceae > Lumnitzera > Lumnitzera racemosa. The sequence goes on from JAMXBC010000006.1 coordinate 82,356,641, forward strand.
CTTCACAAGAGAATATGATCTAAGTAAACTTTAGAACCTAACACTAAGGATTTCATCAAACTGCATACGCAAAATCTTTAAGAAAATTGTATTTTTCACATTATTTAAAGGATTGAAAATCTCTAAAATTTAAAGAAATCATTTTTTTCCGAAAGCTCTTCATGCAATACTTACATGCAATGTAAGGACTCTCCAAAAAAAAAGTTTGTCTTTGAAGCTACATCAATGAGGTCACTTAAATCAGCTTCGAAAATTGATCGATTTCGCTTAGTTTATTAAAGAAGTCCTATACCTGATCAAAAACTTTATAATTTGATATTTTTCTTTAAAAGTACACGTAAAAATATGGTAAAATAATTTTTTTAAAATAATTTTTACAATTAAATTAATATTTTTACAATTTAAGGGAAAATCATATGGCAATTTCCACTCACCAAAACGGTGGTCATCCGGTTACCAATAACCTCCCCTAATTATCAACCGCTTCAAGCACTACCACCATTGTGGGGTGGTGGTGGTTTGCCCCTAGGTAGTCTCTACACTTGGGTTCTACCGATTTGTTCAGTTTTCATAGTATCGATTCTAAATTTCTTTAGAATTTTTCCTTCTTTGTTCTTTCTATTCTTATAATTTTCCTATAATCCTAAAAAGTTATTTGATAAGCTAAAGAGAGCTTGTGACAATTCCTAAAATATATAATGAAAGAAATGGCATTTTCTCTCTCCTCTAAACTTTTTATACCCTTAATCCCAAGCTTGTAAGGTGTCCCTAAACTACTTTGATCATCCAATAGCTATCCATGGAGTTGTCCATGCCTAATCTAAGCAAATCTAGTGTTTGGTGATTTTTTTAGCAATTTTTATGATTTTTTTCTCACAATTACTAGGTTAATTATACTTATTTTAAGATATTTTAAGCATTTTCGAGTATGCAATTATATATAACTATTATACTTGAAGTATACATATATATTATTTTATACAACTTTATAATTTTTTATATCAAATAATTTATCTCTAATGTTTGATCATTTTCTATTACCTAATTTACGTATTTATATGAGGTAAATTATAATATAATGTAATTTAGTAAAATTATTTATTTTTAATTATAATTCTATTATTTTATTATATTTCAATATTCTAAACTTACAACGTGCCATCATTTAACTCTTAGGACCTAAACATGAAGTGTTATTCTAATCGATTGACTTTCACGTACACTCTAAATTATTTACTCAAAATCCAACACATAAAGCTACGAGCTCTCAAAATCTAATACATAAGTTTATAGGGCTTACAACAAGTCTCACATAACATATGCATGTATATATCTAAACTAGTATGTATATTTAGTAGGTTTATACATTTTTTAGATATTTTTTCATCCATTTCATTAACTTTATGGACCATATAATTATCATACTACATTTTAAAACTTGAATTTTAAGTTTTTATTAAATAATGGGCCATGTTTATAGTTATCAAAATTGCAATTCTACCAATAAAATTCTACAATACTCTTTCGAGTTAACTTGGATATTAAGTCATTTCCACATAGAAAATTATGTTTTTAATTAATTTTACATGTCAAACTCAGTAAAAACTTATATTTTTAATTAAATTTACTAATTCTTCATATATAAGTTGAATGAACCAAAAATTTAAAGCAAAATGTAACTAAGCTCTTACTAGCCTATTGACTATTAAAACATTAAATCATTTTACCTATCTTGTTCCATTTTTTTTTTTCCTTTTTCTCCTAATCCCTTATTTAATATTCATAGCCTTCAATTAACTTATAATTTCGATAAAAAAGTTTATAAGGAAAATTATATACTTAAGTTTATATTATTAATAACTTTAAATGAGTTAAAATATTTGGTTCACTTCAATTCATTAATCTTTTCAAACAAATAATTGAAAAAAAAAAACTAATACTCTACTAGTTCTTCTGTAAATGATAAATTATAAATTAAGAATTATTCATGGAAAAAAGAACTTAATTTCTTCATTTTTTTTTTAATTTTATCATGTATTTCAAGTTTTGTTTAACTACTATCTATAACCATATCTACAGTTTTTTTTAAAGTAATTTTACATTAGTTGTAAAATCGTATATTTCTATGTTTCGATTATACATTTTGATACTATATACCTTCTAGTGGTTTTAGGTGAAATCGCGAGTTTAATAACTTAGGCCATATTGATTATCTTACACTTCTATTGGTATAAAGTTTTGAATAATCTTAGCTTAATAAATGAGCTTTTACTAATATAAATAGTAAAATTTATTTGTTTAAGATTCATCCTATATTGAAAGTGGAATCTTATAGTTTTATGAGGAGTATAATTTGAGTGAATGTAATCAATTAAATAAGAAAGGGAATACTTGAATATATTTCAATCTAAAGAAGGGGGTAAACTTCAAAGTTGGACTTAATGGGTTTTTAGAGAAATGTGTAAGGACTTGTGAGAAATAAATGTAGGTAGGCTTTTTAAAAAAAAAAATTGGGAAAAGGTTAGTTTTGATGGTAAGACTAAGTAAATGTTATAAGAGTTTAAGATAAGTTGAGTGAAGAAAGCCTTTTGGAAATTTTCATTTATATTATTTTTATGAATTTAATGGATAAATGCACATAAAGCCTGACATAATTACCTTTTATGAAACACTATGATAGCATTTGTATCAACCAAGAGACTACCTTATGTTAATTGCTTACTTAACAGTTTATATTGATGACACTAAATGTCATGTGTTGAAGTGCATAATTATTAGTTTCTTATATGAGTCAATTAACTAAATTTCTTTTTAATTGTAAGAGCCATGTAATTAGAATAAGAAGAATTGAACACAACAAAAAGATGATTCATTGTAAAGAAAAAAAGAGTTTTGCTATAATCAAGGAAATAGGTACAAGTGTATGACTAAAAATAGTGCATTGCAGTTAACTATTACCTCTTATTATTTAGTGAATTTAATGTTTTAGATAAACAGAGATATTGTTAAAGACACAAGATTGTGATTAGCAGTATAAGTTGTGCATTAGAGAGGTAGAAGTTTGTTGCAGTTTGGATTGTGCCTTACTTGTCTTATTATGATAGAAGAACTAGTTCATTCTAATGGGATGTAAAAATCTACTGGAATTTCTTTGTGCTGTAAATAACCTATGATGTTTTCCTCTTGATGATGTTATATGTCCTTTGAAAGGTTGTTTAGGATAATATGCTATACTCTTGCCATATATATAATCATTTACTTAGAAGCTTTAACTTTGAAGCATTTAGTAGATTATCAATGATTGAATTGACATTTCTCTTCTCTTTTTGAATACTTTGATCAATATATTATTTATGAGTAAAATCTACATTTTTTTTTCTTTCCCATTTACATTGTCGAAGGGTAGTTACTTAACTACGATCCTTCTTGACTTTACTTCCTTTTGACATTTAATATAATTGACTCAAACAGCTATAACAAGTGTGCTTATTGACTCTAAACATATTTGACATGTCTTTATTGGCTATTACATAAAATTGGCAAATACACTTGCTTAGAATAATTTCAACACTATTTACACTAAACATAAGACCATCATTAACACTCCATCACACAACATTTCACACTCAGTAAAATGAATTACTGCTATACATCCACTTTTGATTTCTTCTTTTTCCTTCCATACATTGACCTAAAGCTAGTAACCTTATGTAGACTCGTACAAAAGCCGATTCTTAAGGTAGGCAAGCCTAATAAGCCTATGAACCATTGAGCCTTAAGGGACTAACTGGTTCAGCCTAGTGAACCCACCAATTTGGTGGGCCTATAAACCAACAGTTCAGCTAGCTTAAACTTTTTTTATTTAAAAAAAAAACAAAACAACCTCTCATTATCTATAATTAAGTTTGTCCTTTTCCTATATGAGTTATGACATCCCACTTTAATCTCTATGCTTTCTCTTCCCCAAATTATTCTCTTCCATTTATCCTTTTCTTTTTTCGTTTCAAAATCATTTCCCTACTCTACCAGTCTAGTCTCTACACTACACAACATGAGTAATTCATCAACATACTAGAGTTTAGAGAGATTTTCACATGGAAAAATAATATTTTGTAATGTACCATCATAAATTACAGTTAATAGTTATGTTGTAATTTATTTCTTGCTATATTGACAATGTATTTCGAGAATTGCATAACAAATCTTTTTCCTTTGCAATTTCTCTCACTTTACTTAACATCAAACATTGTAATATTAAAGTAACATCATACTCACACAGTTTAAATTAATTATTTCAAAATGAAATAAAATTTGAATAAAAAATAATAGCAAATCATTCATGCATATCACTATATGTAATGTATACATAAAATGTTAGTATTACAATAATGTGGGGGGAAAAATAGAAATACATAAAAAAGGTAGGAAATTATTTACACTAGTTTATAGAAATGTGAAAAAAAAAATTGAAGATTCAGTTCAAGGGATAATGGTTAAGTTGAACTGGCTCGAGCTCATAACCTTAAGGGCCAAGTTTGGTTCACCTTGTCACTAGCCAATGAACTAGTGATTTAAGGCTAATTTTAAGCTAGTTTCGTTGAGCGCGCAAGTCTATACTTATGCTCTTATATATGATTCTTAGCATTAAAACTTTATCATTTTTTCTATTAGATAAATTTACAAGTGCTAAATTTTTTGTGTATTATACTTGCTATTGTTCATTTCTTCTTTTTCAACTACATTTGTACCATATATTTAAATAGTATTCTTGTGGTTAAATGGAACTTCGACAAATGCAACAATAGAGGAAGCTATTGTAAGTTTACTAGTTATTCAATATGTTATATCTAAGTTAACATAATGAGTAGAAAAATCGATTAATCATTTTTAAAATTATTGGTTAGAGAAAATACAAACATGGAGGTTAGCACTAGCATTAAAATAGTTGAAAGCTTTTTCTCTTTATTATGAATCATCATTACAAACTGTTAAGCTATTGGTATCTATTGCAATAATTGGTAACTTAAGTAGGTTAGTTAACCCATTAAAGAAAATGTATTAATTATCTAACATAATAACATATGCAAGAATCAATTATGGAATGTCAATTATAAAAATAAGAAGAATTGTTGTACTCTTTATTAGCAGTTGATTTTGCTTATCTGTTGTCATGTAGAGAGATGATTTAAAATAAGATAAAAGAATGGAGATTAAAAAAATGGAAGAAGTTTCCTGTCAGTGTCCATATTTACTCATGCTTACATGTATTTTACCACACTTCTAAGGTGAATATGTAATACTATTTTTAATTTGTCAGTTTTATGTTAACATTTCTTTAATTCTAATCAATTTAACTATGTTTATTTATAGGCTACTATAAAGAACTTAACATCCAATACTAAAAAAAATAAATAAAAAATTTCGAAAGACCGTTGAAGTTGACGTCTATTCTAAAGTATTAGGCAAGCAAAAGTCTAGGTATGTTTGTATACCAAACTTAGGTGCTTCTCTTTTATTGATATTTGTGATACCATACTTAGTCAAACTGGCAACTATAGGAAGGCAATAAAGTATATATTAAAAGTTGCTAAAATATGAAAAGAAATGTTTGAGGTGAAATCACTAATGCAATTTTTACACTGAGGAAGCAAATTTCTTAAGCCTTCATACACTCTTTCAAACGGCTCATTGACCCTAAGTTTAAGTAACACACCATTAATACCTAGTTTGATCACAAATCATCAACTTTAAAAGCATAGACCACTAGCTCTAGAAGTTGAGCATGCATCCCACAACATCAAATTTCAAACATCGAGTGGTGTGGGTATGTAATTAAATTGTTTGTAGATTAGTATTTTTTTTTAACTTCATTGATAATTTTTTATTGATTATGGTTCTATGATCATAAATGTTTAATCAAAGAGTAAGTACAATACATTTAATATGAGCAAACATGTAGAATGGTTTTGGATTACTTATATATATGTCACCTTACTAAATTAAATGTGCCCATCTTTGGTTTTAAGGTTGGAAAAGGATTTGATATCTTTGTTGTATTTAAATTAAATGTGATTAGAATACATACTAACTTTTTCTATCAATAAGGGAAAGTGAATTCTTATTATTGTGTTGTATTAGAAATTTTTTATATGCTTGTTGTTTCTTTGGTCGTAAGATTCTTTTGTTGTTTTGATAAGCATAATTTCTAGAGAAAAGGATGCAAAAGGGATAGTTTAAAATATTGATCCATCATGGAAAATTGGAGGAGAAACATTAGGTTCTAGTTGGTGTAAAGCTCTTATTTGTATTTCTATAAAGAATGATAAGCATTCTCCTTAGATCGTATATTATGATGAAGACTATTAAAGATGCTATAAGTAACTAATTATCTAGCCATTACCTTTTGTAGGTATTATTTTTTTTCCTGTATAAAAATTACAATATGGTGTTATTTTACTAAGATATATGATTTTTATTTATAAATTGAGGAAGATCATGTTGATTTTTGTAAGATGGCCATGAAAAGAAAAGAATATTGATGATATTACCTAGTGTTTATGATAAGAAAAGACATTTTAAGTCTTGTTAAATTGCCAAAAAAAAAATGCATAGATAAATTTTGTCTTGATGATTCCATGTTGTTTTAAAGGTATAAATAAAAGTTATTTTAATTTCATTTTGCTCTTATAAATATTATCTAATTGATTGATATATTTTGGTTTGTCAAGAAATTGAGATATTGTCCATATGTTTTAATATATGTTTTTCGAATAATTTCTATGTGGTGTTTGAAAGTAAATATGCAATAACATTAACATAGATTATAAAAATTAAAAAAGAAAAAGAATAGATGGATGACTCTTTTAAGGTAGTCATAGATGCCTTAATAGATTAAAATATAATTAGTACCAATCTTCTAAGGCCTTCAATATTAAACTAATAAATTCTTCAATAAAATGATCATCATTGCTATATAAACTTATTAGATAGCTAAACTCCCTTTAATAGATAACAAGAAAAACTTGAGTCGGCTATTTTAAAAGGCTGTTAGGGTTAATACAACTTACCTATTAAATCTTCTTAATGTGACTAGTTTTACCGTTAAAAGGTTTTTCTAAGGCTAGTAAAATATACCAATAAGTCATGAAAAGGAGAAAATTGTAAGGCTATTAAGGTGGTTTTAGACATTATATATAATATTTATTGGGACGATATTATTTTGGGGCGATCTTAGCTGTCTTCAAGACATGTTGCAACACCTCACCTATGAAGTATATATAATGACTGCCCCAAAAGTCTAACCAAACCATTAGGTGAGTCTTTTAGGGAAGTTTTAGCCACTTTATAAGGCTTAACTTGTTGTAATGTGGTTTTTATGCTAATGTTTTATTTTGACTTCATAGAAAATCATTGTATTATATTATGTTTATAATGTATTAAGTCATGAATAAGTGGAAACGAGAATCTTAATGCTAAAAGATAAAAGTTGCTATATGTTTCCACTATATAAAATCAATATTTTGTGGAGTTTACTAACTTAATCAATTTTACATAAGTCTTATTCTCAACTGTAAGATAGTATTACGATTCATCTCCTATCTAAAATTGTACTTAAATACATGGTGATTAAAGCTTCTATACTTATGTAATAACTTAATATCATAACTCAAACTAACTCGTTTTGCATTGTTTTTTATTTCTTAATGCCTTCACTACATTTACATAAGGCCTAACATGCCAATAGTTGTCACATTCTATGAAAGGGGATTAGTTTGTCAAGGATTATTGATAAGCTAATTTGTACATAAGCTCCATAGGCTCAAGCTAACCTATTTAAGGCATGGATTGAGCTTTTTGCGGCCTTATTAGACTTATCTTAAGCTTGAGTTGAATTGTTCAAGCCCTTACCTAGGTTCTCTTACTGAGCCAAAGTGCTAGCAACTTAACAATATAATATTTAGTGCCCAAGCTAAGTCACCAAAGAGTATGCTTAGCCTCCAACATGTTGGCAAATCTATTTAGAGTAGCTAATTGAGGACTTGAGCCTGCTAAATGAAGGAATGACATCCTCGATAACGAAAAGCCAACTGTCTTCACTTGATCACTAAGATAACTGGGATCCACTTAATGGAAAGATACACTTCCATAAGACCTTCGAGATATACTCCTTATCAACAATGATCCACTTTTTATCTTAGTCTTAGCAATCCCCCCTATGAATAAAAGACAAAAACCATAGGTAACGTTTTTCTAGACTCATATGTTCATTACCTTACTATTACTCTTCTAAATTTACTTTCCATAACTCTTAACTTAAGCATTAGAGTGGTCTCGCTAAACAATTCCCAGCTATTCTAGTTACCATCTTCTATTTTGTAGGTCCATTCACACCTTTTTAAAAGCCTTTGCAATCCAACTACTCTATCAGTATAAACCAAGGATGATAGGGATCACAATGGGGTATCTTATACATTGTAATTTATTAAGAATCGGTACATCTAGAGCTAATAGGCCCAAAGGCGGTACATTTGGAGACAATAAACCTAGAGCATAACTTAACTCAATAGCACTATCTCATTATAGAGATAAATTAGATGATAAGGATGGATACATAACTTGAGTTATCATCAAGAGGTTATGCAAGATAAATCCCCTATCTCTTAAGTTAAGCTTTGCTAGTTAATCTTATATAACGAAGTACATCAATGTTATGTGCTCCTTATTAGCCATTAAATCCTTCAACAGTTACAACTCATTCACTTTGTTGAATAAATTAAAGGAGAATTGAATTCTAATTCCTTAGGAATGAAATAAGGATGTAATTATTATTACGCTGTTCACTTAATAAAAAATCTATATAAGGACTAGTAAGGTAATATAACCTAAATGACTAAATTATCAATGTCTTCTTCCTTAGATCTAATCTTTAATTCATTTTTTATAGGGATCAAGGATTGATCACTCACTCTTGAGCCTAAAGGCTTTTACACATGGTCCACCGAGTTATTCAAGGAGAGTTAAACCCTGAGTGGTAATATTTTCCTCAATTCAATCTACCGAACTACTTCACTCTCCACACCATCCAAGAAGCTGCCGTGATAATTAGCCTACTTAGAGCCAACCTCTCCCCATACCTCAGTCTAAGTACCAAATCAAGAAAATAGCCATCTCCATAGTACCGAGGTCGAGTTAACAATTGTGAAGGGCTGACCAGCCAAGGCTAACCCGAATGTAAGTTACCCCTGATCCAACCCCTATTAAGCCCCATCTACTAAGGTATCAAATTGCCGACGCCAAACAAACCTGATCAAAGGACCACCTCTACTCAGCCCACAATATTGTCATAACGCAGACTGTATAAAACATATACACGCTGTCCTTTTTCTAACACCCATACTATCCTTTCTGATAGAAGACATTTCTTACATGATTTCATTTTCCTGTAAATTATTTCTCCTTTTTGTTTAGCAAATAAGGATCCATTCTTTGTAACTTTTGTAACTTAGGACTTATCCTAACTAGGTACTATAAATGCTTGCATAATGTAATAGCCGTATAATCAACATACATAGAAGAATATACTAAACTCTTTATTATCTCTTGAGTTAAGTATCCTTTTTTCTTACTCTTATCTAGCCCATTAGAGTATGGACTAATGGTGAGTGACCTCCAGCTATACTTGTGCATCATATTAAGTGTGACCCAAGCTCATGTGAGGTGTTAGTGCATCATATCTATCATCTGTGTATGGGAACCCTTGCTCAACCCTCGACTATCATTTACTTTTTGAGTCATCTTGTGACTTGGATCCACCCCCTTTGGTTACGTGTGATATTAGATCTGTATATTCATCTACGAGCCCTTATCATCTTGGTATTAGAGTCAAGCTACGTTCAAAGCTGAATTTTGCTACTATGTTATTTGCATAGTCTATTATTACTCCCCTAAGATAATGGTTCTATTATTAGCTTTGAAGTTTAGTAGTTGAGAAGTGTTTTGTACTTTGTTTTTCCCTATTTTCGATACATAAAACAGAATGTGGTTAACTATTCATTTGTTGTGTAATTGTCATTGTGAAGTGACCAACAACATCAAATTCTAGTCTTCAAGGAACTTTAGGAAACTAAGAAAGTGGTACTTGACATAGCCAAGGACAGGAAGAAAGCGTTACACCTCAGTCAATAGGTGACCGCTTTGATAGGCTTACCAACTTGGTAACTAGTTTGGTAACTATTATCCAAGAATACAGGTAGTAAGCTAGAAATAGCCCCACTAAGGAATATAAGTAGTAAGGATGAGGTAATGTTTAACTTGGCTGAGTTAATGCCCCAACTAAACCAACCCAAGCTGAAGGAGTTAGTAGGGATGCTAGATGAAGGCCAGCGCTTAAAGAGATTGAGGAGGAAGTAAGAGGAGATGACTAGGTAGAGGAGTACTACAAGCCTGAGGAAGGAAATGTACGAGCCCCTAGAGTTGAGGGATTGGGGATGCGTATTCCGGGTTTCTCTAGAAGTGGTGATGTTGAAGACTACCTAAATTGGGTAGATCGGATTGAAAAGTAGTTTGAATGCTACGAAGTGCTTGATAATGCAAAGGTTAGACTTGCAGTGTTAGAGTTCACTGGTTATGCTGTCTTGTGGTGAAAGAACTTATAAGCCATCAGAAGAAGGGAAAGAGAACGAGAAATTAGGAGTTGGGATGAAATAAAGAGAGTCATGTAGAGAAGGTTTGTGCTAAACTATTATCTATGGGATGCCTTAAAAAGACTACAAGAACTAAGATAAGGATGATCGATGTGGATGCTTACGTTAAGGAATTCTAAATATTAATGATTCGATGTGAAGTCATAGAGTCAGAAGACTGAACTGTATCTCAGTTCATTGGTGGGTTAAAGTATGAGATTGGGAATGTCTTAGAAACCTTGGACGTTAGAATGATTGATGATGCAATCCGAACTACCTATAGGATAAAAAGGTACCGAACAGGAAGATTTCGACCACCCGTCAACCATCCTAGTAGTAGCTAACCTATTCTTAATAAACTTATGTGAATGGAACCAACTAAGACCACTGAGACTCAACCTACTTAATCCAACTGAGCAAAGGAGAGGGAATCCTTGAGGAATTTTGAGAAAGGCCAAAGTTCAAAGAAGAAGACGAGTGAGATCAAGTATTTTAAATGCCAAGGTTTTAGATACATGGCCCTTCAGTGTCCAAAACAAGCGAATGATGGTGATTCGAAGCAAGGCACTGACCATTGAAGTTGATAATACTGATGAAGAAGTAGAGGAGTTGAAGGAAGATAGACAAGATAAGCTATCCAAGGAGGAAGTTATCTATAGTAAGGGAGGCAACTTTATGCCAGCCGCTCTAGTGTTGAAGAGGATAATGAGTGTCAGTCTTGTACCTAAAGACGAATAGAAAGAAAATCTCTTCCATATTGGATGCAAGGTGAATGACTCACTGTGGGTGCTAATCGTTGACAGTAGGAGCTGCACTAATGCAACCTCTGCATTTATGGTCTAGCAGCTGAAATTGCCGTCTAAGCCCTACCCGAAACCTTATAAGCTTCATTAGCTTAGTGACAAGAGAGCCATATAAGTAAATGAACAGGTGTCTGTGCCAATCTGCATTGGCAAGCATTGAGATGAAGTGTTCTATGATGTGCTACCCATGAGTGCATCCCACCTTCTACTTAGACGACCATAGATGTTTAATTGAGTAGTTATGTATGATAGAAGGAGAAATAAATGCTTTATAGAGCATGAAGGAAGAAGGATGAAATTAAGTCTTATGACTACCAAACAGATGAAGGTCATGCAGTCCTAACTGAGTCAAGCCTTGAAGAAGGAGGCTTTTGTATTGACCTAAGCTGAATTGAAGAGAGAGATAGAGCTTGAAAGACCGGTCTATCTATTGGTCTAAAGAGTTTTGGATTTGAGATCTGAGGAGGAGTTGCTTGTCGAGGTAAAAACCCTATTAAAGGAATTGGCCTACCTATTTTCGAAGGAGCTACCGAAGAGCCTACCCCCAATCTAAGGCATCGAGCATGCAATTGACCTATAACTAAGAACCGTACTGCTGAACAAACCTGCCTATAAGCTGAACCCTAAACAAGCTACCGCGCTACAGAGATAAGTAGACAACCTTATGAAGAAAGGGTATATGCATAAGTCCCTTAGCCCTTGTATCTTTTTAGCCTTATTAGTGCCGAAGAAGGATGGTTCTTAAAGAATGTATGTCAATAGCCGAGCAATCAATTGAATCACCATCAAGTATAGGTATCCTATACCTAGGCTTGATGACATGCTAGATGAGTTAAGTGGAGCAAGAGTGTTCTCCAAGATCGACCTCAAATCTAGATAGCATCAAATCCGAATGCATGAAGGTGACGAGTAGAAGACCGCATTCAAGACACGACATAGTTTATACGAATGGCTTGTAATGCCATTTAGGCTGTCCAATGCGCCAAGTACATTTATGCGCTTAATGAATCATGTGCTCTAAGAATTGTTAGGAAGATTTGTAGTAGTTTACTTTGATGACATTTTGGTATATAGCCCCAACTTAGAAACTTACCAAGAGCATCTCCAAAGATTCCTCATGAAACTCTGAGTTGAACAACTCTACACCAATCTGAAGAAGTGCGATTTTTTTTCAATCTGAAGTGATCTTCTTGGGTTTTGTTGTGGGTGAAGGTGGCATCCAAGTTGATGATAAAAAAGTAAGAGCGATCATAAAATGGCCTAAGTTGACTTATTCTGCTGATGTGAGGAGTTTTCATAGCCTGGCATCATTCTATCGCAGGTTCATAAAGAATTTCAGTACGATTATAGCCCCACTTACTAAACTTTGTAAGAAATATGTTTAATTCAGATAGAGAGAGAAAGAGTAGAAGAGTTTTGAGGAAGTGAAAGAAATGCTAACTACAAGCCCTATCTTAGCTCTACCGAGCTTTAATAAGGTATTTGAAGCAAAGTGTGATGCATCCGGACTAAGCATAGGTGCTATGCTAATGCAAGAAGGCCGACTTGTTGCTTACTTCAGTGAAAAAATTTGAGGAGTGGCACTCAACTACTCTATTTATGATAAGGAGTTCTACTTCTTAATCCAAGCCCTCACAGTATGGTAATACTATCTATTACCTAAGGAATTTGTGATCTATACTAATCATAAATCCTTAAGATATCTTAAGAGCCAGTCGAAGTTGTCCCAAAGACAAGCCAAATGGGTAGAGTTTATGGAGTGTTTTCCCTATGTCATAAAATATAAGAATGGAAGGAACAATGTAGTGGTCGATGACCTATGGAGATGACATACCCTCTTGACTGAGCTATAAATAAAACTACTTGGTTTTTCAATCATAAAGGAATTATATGCTGAGGATCTAACTTTGGTCCTATCTATGCCCTATGTAAGGAAGGATGAACATTGGACAACTATCATAGGGAAGATGGATACTTATTCAAGAAGAGGAGGCTATGTATCCCGACTTGTTCCATAAGAGAATTACTGGCGCGCGAAGTTCATGGAGGAGGATTAACAGGACATTTTAGCCAGCATCAAACCCTTAAAGTACCATCTGCGAGATTCTTTTGGCTGAGAATGATGAGAGATGTATAGTCCGTGCAAGAAAAGTATGCGACCTGCAGGAAGGCAAAGAGCCAAGTTGAGCAAGGAAATTACTTACCCTTACTTGTCCTAACCAAACCATAGTCCAAGCTAAGTATGGATTTCATGTTAGGATTGCTAAGGATGTCTTAAGGGAAAGACTCCATCATGGTGGTTATGGATCGGTTTAGCAAGATGGTATATTTTATGCCCTGCTCTAAAACTAATGATACTTCAGCTATCTCTCTTTTTTTTTTTTTCTTGTAGGAGATGATAAACTTTACGGCATACCTAAAACCATTGTTTTGGATCAAGACCTTAAGTTCATGAGTTACTTTTGGAGGACACTTTGGAGGCCAACGGGAACTAAGCTATTATACAACATGTCTTACCATCCACAGGTTGATGGATAGATCCAGCTATTAGGGCATCGAACTGTTGATGCTAAACAAACCTGATCAAAGGACCACCTTTACTAGGTCCATAATATTGTCAAAATCACAAACTGAGTAAAACATGAGTGCACTATCCTATTTTTGACAACCGTACTGTCCTTTCTGATAAAAGATGTTCTTTTACACAATTTCATTTCCCTGTAAATTATTTCTCCTTTTTACATAGCAAATAAGGATCCATTTTTTATAATTTTTGTAACTTAGGACTTACCCTAACCAGGTACTATAAATACTCGCATAATATAATAGTCACATAATCAATATACATAGAAAAATACACTAAACTTTTTACTCTCTCTTGAGTTAAATGTCCTTTTTGCTTACTTTTGAGCTACTCTTATCTAACCCATTATAGCGTGGACTAGTAGAGAGTAACCTCCAGCCAAATTTATGCATTATATCAATTGTGACCCAAGCTCATGTAAGGCGTTGGTGCTTCATATCCATCATCTATGCACGGGAACCCCTACTCATCCTTCTACTATCATTTACTTTTTGAGCCATCTCGCAGCTTAGATCCACCCTCTTTGGTTATGGTAATATTGGGTTTATGTGTTTATCTACGAGCCTATATCACTCTTTCTAACCCTAACTATAATCAACTTAAATTACTAGAAGACAAAGATAGATTGGAGAAATTGAGCAACTACAAACCTACACTATCGAAGAGCAGATCAAAGAGAAGAAGAAAGAAGAGTGAGAAAAAAGAATCAAAGAGTAAAATTTAATCACAATACTACCATTTCTAGATTTATTTTCATGGAAGCTTGCTCTTTCAGTAACTTCTCTATTTATGAAAAAACAATACTGTAAAAAAATACATAACGTATTGAAACCCAAAAACATAAAATAAAAAAGAATCAAAGTTGGTTTGAGTGAACCTGTAATGACCTTCAAATCTACAAAGCTTCTAATGAAAAATGTGAATTGAAACTAGAAGGAAGCGAGCAGGTCTTCCTCTCTGTGTTTCCTCCATATAGAGACTTAAACTTATGAAAGGTTTGCCATAGTGGTAGTAGTATCTATGTATGGTGGTGTTTATGCTTAGTAGTGGTGCTTGTGGTGATAGTGGTATGTGTGGTGAAGTCTACAATATAGGGAAGAAGTGAGGAATATAAGGGCATGGAATGTATTTTTCAACTAAATCCCAATTCTTAACTTTGATGAAGGAATTTCTATTACTTAATTTCAAGTAAGAAGGAATCTTTATTACTATAAGCCCCACAACTAACTATACGATGTTTCGATTGGTTGAAAGACTCGATCGAACCTAAATTATAAAGTGAAAGCTAGAAATATTAGTAAAAATGACCTCGTAAACTTGAATTTAAGAAAATAAGTAATAAAATAGGAGATTGTAAAATTTTCAAATTTTAAGCATAATAATTGCTAATTATCGAAAAAGCGAAAAGTGTAATCTAATAACTAATAAATTACTAAAGATAGATTATATGTATACTAAAAATTTTAGAATGACCAAAATAATAATTAGGAATGTTCACATGTACTCCACATGTATTTACGTGTAGATAAAAATACGCGAAATTACCTAAATTGGCTAAAAACTAAGTAAATAATTAAAGAAAATTATAAATTAATTATGGAAAAATAAAAAAAAAATCAGAAGAGGATAGAATGATCCAAATTAGGTCGTGGCAGGTCAGGATCTGCAAACTAAAAATAACCAATTAGAATTAGGCAACACAAAAGCCAAAAATTAAGGAATTTGGGGCAATGTCATGTTTAATTAATGCATATTAATTGCCAAAAACGTTTATAAATAGGGGAAAAATTTCCAGAACTCATTTAGGTAGTGAGGAATTAGAGAAAAATAGAGAGACTAAAAAATTCGAGAGAAAATCTGGAAAAAAAAAAGAAAAAGAAAAGGAAACTGTGTAGATTCGGTTAGTGAGCGAAACCTACACCACACCACCATCTGGGACTGAGCCACCACCACCACCCCACTCCAGAGCCACTGTCTAGGCCGGCCGACCACCTTGGACTGGGTTTGGACTGCCAAAAAGCTTCGAACCAAGTGAGTCCCTTAATCACCCTAATTTTATATAATTCAGTAAAATTATTTATTTTACCTAGAAAATTATGAAACTTGTTATTATGAGGTTTTATTGTATGTAAATTTAAGGAAAAATAGTGATTTAGTTTAATCATGTCTAAAAATATAGGGTTCTTAACAAATTGAACAAAACCGAGCATGATTAGAACTAGAAATAAATAGGCTTAGGAGTGTAATTTGGAGCTCAATTTTTTTTTTCTGTAGGATGTTCATGTGATATAGAATAATGCTATGAATTCATTTTTTTTAAATTAATTTTTGAAATTTTTAAGTTAATTTTTAGCCCTAAAATAATGGAAAAATTGGGTGATTTTGAGTTAATTAGTTGATTAAGATACTAATTATTGATTTAGATAGTAATTAGATGTTTAGAGATGCTAATCTCTAATGTGGAAACCTAACCTAGCCTTTGGAGTATTAAGTATGGTTAATTTAGGAAATTAGGTAGTTAATGTAAGAAATTAGTAATATATGAAATTGAAAATTAATAAATCTAAAAAAATTAGGGTTATTTAGATAATATTATAGTAGAAATCAGAAAAATAATAAATCTGAAATAACATTTAATTTTAAGTAAATGTCTCAAAATGTAAGATTTTCTCACATCGGGAATAAATCCGATACTCCAATTAGGAATAACGTGTACCCAATAGTTTAAAATATTGAATTAAGACCCAATAGGATATTTGAACACTCAAGCTTAATGTGATTAATTTCACATTAGGATTCGAGCACGTTTAGGACTTAGAAATCGAACTAAAACCTAATTTAGAAATTGATACGGAAACCGAACCCGAACCTAACCCCAAACCTAAAATAATTGTAAAAGAATGAAGACCTAGATAATTAGGTATATTAAACCCTAAACAAAACAAAACATAACAATAAGCGTTATAGGTTAAAATGAATCTATAATCGTTATATGAAAAACTGAAACCAAGTTTGTGTTATAGGGATGATCGGCGATAGCCTGAGTAAGTTGGACCTCGAGTGAGTGAGCAAGGAGTCGAGGTAAGTTGAGATTAATACAATATTGTATTTTGGAAGCTTAAGATTATGCTTGGTTATGCTTGTTAGATAGTTGGATGTGTGCATGTGCTTGATTATAAGTGATGTTATGATTCTGTTTGTTGCTCTGGCATGTATTATATGATTTGTATGAAATGATTGATCACCCTAAACTGGATTTAATCAAATATACGACCAGTAATCATAATCAGATATGCATGGCAACCCGTTAGGGGAACTTAGGACTCTCCGGCCAAATACCGATCCCTCCGGAAGGGATAGCGCAGGATTGCAATTGGTCCCTTCTTCATCCTTAGTCGAACTAAGTGATAGGAGAGAAGGTCGTGGCGAGGGTGAAGTTAGTGGTTCGAAGGTAGTCGCGGGAGGAGCGAGGTCTCCATTGTACAAGCTTGGGTTTGGTTGTGAGCTGTTGCATTAATGGCAACTCCTCAACCTGGATTAAAGCGGGCGCAATTTCTTTAATCTCACGACGGGCCGGACAACGTCGTGCGATGGCATTTGCTTGCACATGCATTGCACTTAATAAGTTGATTGAGAACCTTTTGTGTTTATGGTATGGTTTTAAGTCCTTCATCCTAACTTACTGAGCTATGGTTGCTCACATCCCTATAGACGTCGTGCAGGTACTGGCTAAGAAGCGGTAAACAACTACTCTGAAGCTAGCAATTGCTGGATCATGGGGAGTGAGAAAAAACATTGAAGAATCAACACATATTTTATTACTTTTCATTTTTGAATAATGTATAACTAGGAAATATGTTACGGAAAATTATTGTAAACTTTAATTGCAATAATTGAATTAGTGTATATATATATTTCCTCACTTTCTTAGGTAAATGATTTATTTAAATTACAAACTGTTTACTTCAAAGCGGGTTAGTCGTGGACGCCTTGTGTAGATAAGGTCTAAAATAGCGGTTGTAAAGCCAACTTCTATCTTAGGATGGTTTACACGGCGAGACTGTTACGACTCTACCATTTCGAGACGTAACAATTACTTAATTTCAAGTAATAAGAAATCCTATCAAATCTTAATTTTAAGTAAGATTATAAATGAATTGAGTTGAGCCGAGTTTCTAAAGGCTTAACTCTATTTGTTTAAAAATTATCAAACTCAAGCTTAAATCGAATTTTTTTATCAAGTTTGCAATTCGAGCTTAAGCTTAGCTCATGTAGTTAAATGAGCTTTACCTTAAGTTTAAGCTCGACTCATTAATCAATCGAGCTTGAGCCTAGCCAAGCTTAAAGTGAGTTAATCTCAAGCCTACTCATGAGCTTACATATACAAAATAAAAATATATACATAAATTAATAAATAGTGAATAAAGATTATATTATGTATTATATATTATCTTATAACATATTGTACATTTATATAAGTTATATAGATAGTAACCTTTGAATTTTAAAATTATATAATATATAATATTTATAATATAGATGTAACTCATAAGTCTACTTACAAACCTAAATAAGTCAGCTTATAAGTTTAAGTGAGTAGGTTTGCAAGCTTAAAATAGAACTCAACCTTCATCTTGAGCTTAACTTTGACTAGTTTAGTAATTGAGCCTGAGCTGAGCTCAATTAGCTCGCAAGCAGTTTTGCTTATTTTTAGTCTTAATTTCGAGACAAAAACCATATTAAATGGCATAATAAGGAATAAGGGCAGTCTATAATTCCACTCCCTTCAAGTGAATAAGTAGTTTGTTGATAGATAGTATCTAGCAACATTACATGTAGGTTAGTGCTTGGTTTAAGCTACTTTGTGACTCTTCATCTTAACTTTCACATTGATCATCTTCTTACTTCACTTGTACCTTAAAAGAGATGTTCAAACTTACCAACATAGTTGCGGGGGAGAGAGTGACACAACTTCACCCTTTTACTTAATGGATTGTAATACCTCTCAATGACTTTAAGTTAACTTTGTAGTATGATGCATTGAGTTTCATATGTTAAGCCACATAGTATAAATTTTCTCCTTTTGGCGCTACATAATGAGGGAATTGAAGAGCAAGCTTTAATTTTTCCTAATCGCCATTTCACTTTCTCTAGTGGCTTAGTAGGGGAGACAAGGTTAGAATGTACAGATATAGCTTATTATATGTGAGCTTCCATTGGATACATTTGTACTGATATACCTTTTAATTTGACTTAATATGTTTACAAATTCATTTTATTTTTGGATATCCTACTCTTACATGTATGTGGAAAACAGTACTTGAATTTGCAAACACATTATTTTTCTCAGCTTCAATTATGGGTTTGGGGTTTTGGGAAAATTGCAATGCAATTTCGTCCAAATATGTATTTCCCTTTTCTCATTTTTTTTTTTTAGTTAATATTTACCATATGATAAGAGATTGACTATGAATCCAAAATGCAATTTTAAATTAAGCCGAATAGTCTTTCAACGTAAGGAACTTTAATTTAGAAGATCTTTACTTATCTTTTTTTTTTATTTTTTTTTATTTTGTTGTCTTTTTATATAAATTTGTTAAATATTTGATTTTAATATTACTTAGGAAGCAATAAACTTTTTAGTATTCAATTATCGTAATCTAGCATTTATTTACGTTAGTGTTTTCTGTTTCAGGGATGAGGTTGAATCTACATTGCAATATTTGAAAGTAGAAAGCCTTCTTGTATGGGAATTCAAGGATGTCAATGGCAAGAACAATATGAAATATTACAAAAGTCAAGCTTTTATGTGCTTTATAGGAAATATAATATATTTCTCTAGTTTGTCTCATTACATTCTATTTTCTCCATCATTAAATTTCTGTCATTCCTTCACCAACTTCATTAGCTTTTCTCGCTTTGCTTTTTCCCACTATTATAAAACGGTATTCATTCACCTCTTTTTACTGTTTTCATTCCCATGTTCCGTTTTAGGCCCTGGCCGAAGTGAATCACGTTGCTTCTTTCTGCTTCAGTCAATTTTGATCATTCCATTTAAATGGGTTGCTATTTAATGTACATTCTTGGAATAAATAATGGAGTTTTAGTTAGTTTTGCTCTTTAATTTTGTGCGCATTTCACGATTAGCTTTAGGTGACTTCGCTGACTAGTTTTGCATTTTGTTTGTTAATTTTTAATTTTACTGAAAAATTTAACCCAAGTATGCAAATTTAGTGCAGAATTTTAAAAGTAAAGAACGAGTTTATATTTCTTGGAACATTATTTTGTATTGCGTGTATTTTGAGAAAAAAGACAAACCAACTTTATAAATTTTCATCAGTGATGAATAGAAGAAATTAACATTTTTTTTTATATACACTGCAAATCTATTATTTTAAGATTTGTGAAAAATTTAGGAAAAGAATATAAAAGGACATATTGTAATCTTTGCTCTTTTAAAATTACGATGGGTGATCTTTTTGATTGATTGATTTATTTATTTTTTGTTTTGGGGTTTTCTAATCTCTTTCAATAAGCAAAGAGATGAGAGATTGATATTTCTTTCTTTCTTTTTCTTTTTAATTTAATTTTGCGTATAATATGAAAAAAAATCATAAAATCTAGAGAATGGTTGTACATTCATGAACAATCAAAAGTTTGAAAGATTTCCTTTGATTCAAAATACTTAGCGAAGCTGAAAAGATGGAACAAAGTTATTGGTCGCGGTATGAGGGTGTGTACTTACATTGTAGGTTTTCAGTTCAAGACAGTATCCATTACCGTAGATATTCATGCAATGATACCGAGAAGAGGACGTGAATATTACTTTTACTATAGTAGCTACATTCTATTCCATCTTATTTAATTTTGATTCAATGATGGCATCCGTTATTGTATTGACAAGCTAGGAGGAGGGAAACCCAAATCTAACTACCGTAGTGTAAATAACCCGGCTACCATCTTGCTCTATAAGGCAAATTCGTAATACATGCATAATCCTTCTCCCACTTTTTTTTTTTATTTTTATGATAATAAGTATTATGTGTATTTAGCTATTTAACTGTTTTATATTTTGATACATATTTATTATTATTTACTAATTATGCATGTAATTTTATTTATTTAACGTGTTTTGTTTCCGATTTAACCATTTTGTTATACTTAATTGTGTGTGCAAGTTTGCTAGTTTACATTATTTTAAGTATAAAAATCATTTTAAACTACCATTTAACTTATTATTTGGTGTCTTTAATAATTTTTCAGCATTATTTATATTTATGAGTTACCTATATTTAGCAGTTTCAAAAAAAAAAAGTCCTCTTCTCTTATATTTATAATTATTGTTTTTGATATGTATACATGTAGAGTATAAATTTTTCAATAAAAAACTTATATTCAAATAACAAGAGATATAATTTTTATTTAATTTCTTTTTATTAGTAAAATTATTCCAACGTTTTCACGAGGGTGTTACTCATGCATATTTTTTTTATCCCCTCTACTACACTAATTGTGACTTTTTTGGTCTGGTGTTAATTAGTATTCTCTATTTTTATAATAAAGGGTAGTAAAAGTCTAGAAGAAAAAGGAAAACAAATGGTATGATTCTTTTCAATGATTGCCCTATATTAGTAGTTGAATGGATCTTTCCAAATCTAATATATTGTATTTATGAATAGATTATGTATTTATTTAAAACAAATATATTTTTTATTTTCTATGATAGTGGTATTAAGTACTATCAATCATTTATTAATATATATACCCCTTTCTAGAAGTATTTTTAGATGTAGTTAATTTATTTAATTCCTTATACTAAATTATTTTGACTTAATCATTTTTTTTAACACCCATGGCACACGGTGCATCCCTACTTGATCATTCCTTAAGAGGCCATTGGTTGTATATTGTAAGTTTTTTATTTTTCATTAGGAGTCGATGAACCCATATTTTATGCGTAAAAAAAACAAAATGAGAAGAGATAGAGAGATGTAGGTATAGTTAATGGGAGTAAAAAAATGAAAAATGTTAAAAAGAGTAGAGAAATAAAGAAAGAGAAAAATAAGCAAATAGATATATTTATTTGTTAGTTATAATTTTAATAAGTTATTTTATTATTAGTTTTTTTAAATAATAGTAAATAAATGGTATATATGTAATTTAAAAAAAGTTAATTATTTAAAATTTTATTTGTTTTAATAATATAGATAAATAAATCAAGTTTAAAAATAAAAAATAAAAAAACCTGGGATGAGAGAGTAAAGAACGGCATCCTGTAAACCCTTTGTGAAATAGAAGCGGGACATCCAACCTCAGAGGAACTACAACCGGCAGTTACAATGGCCGCATCTCCAACTAAGGAGCACTCTCTCTGTGAAGCCCTGAACCCGTCCAACGAAAACACTACTTCCACTTCAATCGCTCCTTCTATTCTCAATTGCAACACCGACGACCGGCCTTCTTCCAATTCCCCACCTTCCGACGATGCCACCGTCTCCAGTGAGAAGCGCAAGAGAGAAGACACCGAAGACCCCAACGCTAATGCTGCAAACCATCCTCTCTGGAAAACCAGCCTTTGCTCTTACTTCAGGAGGGATTCCGGCTCTTGCAGCCACGGAGATGCGTGCAGGTATGCGCATGGGGAAGCGGAGCTCTGTATCCGACCCGACAACACGTGGGACCCGACATCTGAGCGTGCAAAGAAGTTAAAGAAAGAGGAGAATGGGGATGGTGATGAGTCTAAGGGTTTCGAGGATGAGAGAGATGAAGTAATGATGACTGAATTAGTTGCCGGTGGTGACGATGACGAAGAGGGGGATGGTGGTAGTGTGGAGTTGAGTAAGTGCATTGTTCATTTGCCACGGAAGTGGAGTTCAGACCACTTGAGGAAGTTTCTTGAAGAGCAGGTTATGTGAATTTGAATTCGTGTTGGTTGGCTGCTGCTGCTTGACTTTACTTGCTCTTGTTTACGTGAATATTTATGAATGTTGGGTTCGTTGGTTTGACATTGTCTTGGTTCCATTTTGAAACCAGTGGTTTGGGGGAAGAAAGAAAGAAAATACCAGAGAGATAAAGCCAAAATCCTATTAGATACTATACTTATGTAGATTAGACACAAATCAGATATGTGAGTTACAGATAGAAATTAGACCAAACAAACATGTCCTTAATGTTGGTCCCACTTATGGTGGGCAGGCCATTCGGACGAAGTGGCCTCCTGATGATGGTGAATCTGGATTGAGAAACTTTGTCCTGTCATGGTATATTTTACAATGATGGTAAAAGAAAAAGAAAACAGGTCAAACATGGCAATATGTAATTGTTCATAAACTCGCACTAGTTTTGAAGTTTTATTTTGATGTATCATAAATTTTTAAGTTGGTTGAACTGTTGAAAGAACCAAAAGACAGAGAGGGGTTCCAAATTCTATTCTTTATATGAATAGATGTGCTTGATTTTGTAGTATTTTCTATAATAACCAAGCAGAATCCCTGGTGTGGAGGGCAATCTGTTCTGGCTATAGTAGAAATTACTGGGTAATGGTGACTGCGAGGTTTAGGCTGGTCTTGATGAATTATCCCTTCATGAATGGAATTTTTCATGTGGTGCAGGGGGAGTTGGGTACAGGAAATGTGGCAAATTCCCAATGGTTGCACGTATATGTTTGCATGTGTGTTGCTACTCATGGAAACAGCCACCATTAATTTCCATTTGTTCTTACATAACATTGAGCTCCTCATGGCATATCACTCCTATTAAATGATTTTTCCATCAGTTGAAGCTACCAAAGACTGTAGTTTTACTCTATTCCAGTAAATGCTGGGTTGTATGCCCATTTTAGCAGTTTTTATGTTGCCTGCTCTAAACTGATGTTAACTGAGGCAGCTGGGGGGAGAATTTCAAGCAACTTTGTAATATAAACTGTGTGCTTTGTGTTGTCTTAGTTACAAAATTGGGCATGGCTAAATTTTCTCTTGAAGATGCCAATTGTGTTGCAATATTTGCTCAATTTTTTTCTTTTTTTGGGTAATGATATTTGCTCAATTTCATATTTCTATCATTAAGAAATACGATATTTTCATTGGGCTTCTGCTTTTATGGAAGTTTATCATCTTGGGTGCTGAGTAATTCTTTCTGTTGTCAGGGAATCGCTTTCAAATCTGCCAAGAAAAAGAAGGGTATGGTTGTTGGTTTTGTTAACTTTGAAGATATGGAACAATTAACAACTGCTGTGGAGGTACCCTGGATTTGATGGAAAAACTCAACACTGGGTGAAATAGTGCTTTATTATGTCATCTCTTTGTGAATTTGGAAATTCTTGTTGCAGGGGTTGCTGGGAAAATCTATTGGCACCAAGATGATAAAGATGGCAGATGTCATGCCACGATCCTTTGAGAAGAAAGTGAAACAAGGGTTGCAATCCTGGGAGAATTCCAGCCAAAGTGGAGAATCTCCACCAAATGGGCAATTCAACACAAATAATTACTTGAATAATGATGCTTCATTGGCTGATCCTAGTGGTAAAGTTAAAAGTGCTCGCAATGTTGCAACTCCCCTTGCCCATTTGCCTTATGCTGATCAACTGGAGCACAAAAGGAATTCTCTTGTTCAAATGCTCAAAAAACTTGTAAGATATTCTTCATGTTTATTCTATGTTCAACCCTGCATAGTCTACTTTTATGCATTGTGCACAATTGTTCATCCAGTCAAGGAACTAAACGTGATCAGAGCATCTAATGCGATTCTTGGCAGACTAGAA
Organism: Lumnitzera racemosa; assembly: GCA_024138005.1. Taxonomy (NCBI): domain Eukaryota; kingdom Viridiplantae; phylum Streptophyta; class Magnoliopsida; order Myrtales; family Combretaceae; genus Lumnitzera; species Lumnitzera racemosa. The sequence goes on from JAMXBC010000006.1 coordinate 82,381,469, forward strand.
ATGCCCGGAAGGCTTGTCCAAATGGTCTTTCACTTCCAGAATGGATCCTTAAATCAAGAGAAATAGGTGATGATCTGGCTTTTCAAGTACACATAAGTTTGTAATTCTAAAGAGCTTATTGAGCTGATTGTCAATTAAATAATATGCCTGTAAAATCTTCTATATCTTGGTCTACATGCTTCTAGTTTATTCATTCAATGCCTTTCCGTTTCTCTGGTAAATATTGCAGGTGGTCTTCCGTGCACACTCGAAGGTATAATCGAATCCCCAGTGATTAATGGGTACCGCAACAAGTGTGAATTTTCAGTTGGATACTCTGTCCAGGGCAGGCCAACTGTAGGTTTTATGCTTGGAAATTTTAGGTAGTAAGCTTTATCCTGGCTTTGGGTGTAAAAATTGTAATTAAAGTAGCCTTCTGAAGCTGGGAAATATTTCAGGGAGGGTGTGACTGCAGTCGAAGAGCCAGCTGACTGCCCAAATGTCTCCAGAATAGCATGCAAGTATGCTTCCATCTTTCAAGAATTTCTGCAGAGTTCTGGGTTGCCAATTTGGAATCGGTTTAAAAATACTGGATTTTGGCGTCAATTAACAGTATGTCTTTCATGCTCCCTTTTTTTTTTGGTGGTTAGATCCAGAAGTAGAAACTTTGATGAAACAACTAGTAGACACATGGTTTTTTGTAGGCAAACCTTCCATTACAAGTTCTTCCTTGTGTTAGTTGCTACTGTTATATGTTATTGGTTATATGAAGTCAGAGTGTTGCTCTCCTTTCCTAAGATGCTTCTGCTGCTGAATTGTGACTCTGTAGGAGTCACATTAATCTTGCTAAAAATCCCATCATTACCTTTTTCATATTTAGGTTCGAGAAGGCAGGAAGCCAAGCGAGGCACTTGATGTTGAAACTTGTGGGACAGGGACGAACATAGCAGAGGTCATGATTATTGTTCAGGTTTGTTATTAATCTTCTCAATCATCAAATTGGAAGGGTGATGTGTAAATCACTGCAATAAATAAAGTCAAGCAAAGATTTCTGGTTGAGCCTGAGAGCAACCTTTTGCTGACATTGCTATAGCCTTTTCTTGTTACTTATATTGACCATTGGGTGAAGAAAATAGAAAGGTTTCATTCATTATTGTTATACCATTTTATCGTTTTAAAGTATTGGGTGTATTTTTGCTGAAATGAAGTCTTTATCCATTCTTGTGCTCCTATTAAATTGTTGGCTCCTTTGTCAAATACGTAGGCTTCATTGGCTGGATTTGATGATGCCATCGTTACATCTGAGTTTGAGAGGATGGCAAATGCCATAGCAGAAGGAGCAACAGCCTGTTCTCCTCCCCTCCCTCTGACAGCTTTGGTCATTCAGGTTGGAACTCCTTTATCTCATAATGTTCTCCAGCAGGTGTATAGGCTTTCCTGATCCAGTAATCAAAGACAAACAATTCATCAACACTAATAAGTCAAGATTTGGGCCCTTAAGATGAAAGATGTGAAAGAAAGTTATGAGTAGGTCAATTTCACTGCTTTTACTACCCAAGAGTCCCATTTATGTTCACGGTCTTTTTGATGGATATCATATTTCATGTCATCATTGGATGGGATGCTGAATAATTGTTGACATGTTAATGATCTTTTTTGGATATTATAGGCAGCATCATTATTGAATGGAATGCTGAATAATTGTTGACACTCATGGAAAAGATTAATAAATTTCTTATGAGGAAAGGTAGGACAAAAAATGTGGGTAAACCATCATATTTCTACTGTCCTAAGATTCTGCCCTCTTTTATCCTTTCAATTTCTGAGGAAATTAGGAACTTAATTACAAAAATAATAATAGTAATTGAAAGCCATTTGTTATTATTATGTACTTGTAGAGGCAAGACCATCTTCACTTTCACATATAAAATGACAACCTGCAGGATCACCAAGGTATATCAAATGTGGTGCCAGCTGATGCTCCATTGCGCTGTCTATCTATTCCAAATTTGAATGGTAGTCCTGCTTTACAGGCAATTGACGGCAAGGAGGAGCCAAGAATTCATGATTATATCAGCAATCGTCGGTTCTCTATTTCTCCAACTGCCTTTTTCCAGGTAGACCTAGGGATCAAATTCTCTAGCTCAAGGAAAATTTCCAGTTAGATATATTTAAGCTTCAGGGTTATTGAACTTGCAGGTGAACACCTGTGCTGCAGAGAAGCTGTATTCACTTGCAGGCAATTGGGCTGGTCTAGGTCCTGATATGCTTCTCTTTGATGTATGCTGTGGCACTGGAACTATTGGGCTTACTTTAGCACATCGGGTTGGTATGGTAATGGTCAAAACCTTTCTGATTTGCATTATTTCTTATATGAACCTTCTGTTCAAAAGTCCCTGGATGTACTTTGACATTTTAGTTTATTATTACTTAAATATACTAAAACTGAAGGTTTCTTTTCCCCATAATGCGTGGCAGGTAATTGGAATAGAAATGAATGCTTCTGCAGTGGATGATGCACACAGAAATGCAGAGATTAATGGCATTACGAACTGTAAATTTGTCTGTGCGAAGGTAAGTTTTGGAGTAGAATTTGTACCAGACATGAGATATTAGTGATCTGACTAAGTTTCAATTAGCCAAAAAAAAAAAAAAAAAATCCACTCCAGATGTAGATTCGATCCTACAAATCGCAAGTTACTTCTGTTATCCTAAATGTAGTGCCCGATTGCTTTCCCTTCAAGACATCACCTGTGGAAATAATCTTCTTTCTGCATAACTCATGTGATGAGGTCTTTCATGTGCATCTTGGAAAGGTATGATTTGTTGGAAATATTTTTTTGGTAGAGTGTTGGAGAGATTATGAAATACAAAGATGAACCCAAGCTTTTATCTATGAGTTTTGGCTTCTAGATGATCATCTGTGCTTTCACTTAAATTTAGTATGGTGTTAGAGTGGAAGGTTATTCCTATTTCGAAAATTCCATTTCCATTTGAGGGTTGTCATCAATGGCTTAGTCCACCCAAAGTATTGAAATGTAACTATAAATGACATCTTCATTCACAAGCTAGCTTTTGTATGCATTAATTGAGGTTCCTTTAAAATTTTACACGTGGGAATCTCAATGGGAACTGTAAATGCTTGTGTGAAGATTTTAACTTGGGTAATACTTAAGAAAGGACTTTTCCACTTTCATACCTTGTGAGATTTTCAGAGCTGAGGCCAACACCTAACTGAAAAGCTTAAATTCATAGATAAATGTATGGTTTTGTGTTTACATTTTAATGCTAGACAAAGGCTCTATGCTTCATCTTGTGCAATAAGGAGTTCCATCGTGATTTGGAGGCATTCAGAACAAATGCTCATACTGTTTCTTTTAAAGACTGAGTTCAGTGAGTGCAAGAAGAGCCTCGCCTGGAGTCTTATTTGGAAATGGTAGGCTTATACGTTATGTCTTATCTTGAAGGCAAGACTTGAATGGAATTCTCACTGTGAAATGATGAAAAATTCTTGAATGATGGTCAGAATGTATTCTTGACACCCTTTAAAGGATTTTTTTCCTGGGCAGGACTACACTTACAGCTGACCCATCTAGTGGGATTAAATCTTGAGTATTATTGTTGTTTCTTCAGTTTTTTGCTTTGTTCAAAATATCACTCCGATGATGCTGATATTAAACTCATTCAGGTTATCATTCCTCGTTGCCTCTTTTTTTTTTTTTTTTTTTTTTTTTTGGTGTGTGTGTGTGTTGGGGGGGGGGGGGGGGGGGGGGGGGCGCGGCAGGGGGCCGGGGCGTGCAGTCCAAACCTCTTTGTCATTTGAATGATGGATTTCTAAGGTTGATGTCACTCATTGGGATTCTGCTTCTGTCTTGACTTTCCTTTGAGTTATGATTGCTTTTGTTGTGGTTTAATGGATCTTGACCCTCTTATGTTTTCAGAGGCATCAATGTTATTCCCCTTCTTGCTCTAGGGCATTTTGCTTCTGTTTTATTTTATGGTTGAACTTCTCTATTCTGAAGTATATGGGCATCACATGTACAGTGCTGAATTTGATTTTTAAGGTGGCATCATTACTCTTTACAAGCCATAATACTAATAGCAACTTTCATTTGCTGCAATTACTATATGTCTAAGCTATCTTTCTTTTGTTGAAGGATACTTTAAGCAAACTATCGTTGTTGATATGCTTAAGGAACAGGGACCTTATGTTCGTATAGAATATTATTTGGTTTTGCTTGCAATAGGAGCCTTTGGAAGTGTTTGAAGTTACTTTTGGTAGGATTTTTGGTTCTTTCTGAATATCTTATGCTGTTCTTCTTCTTCTCCTCCTCCTCTTTTCGTTTTTTCCCCTTTTCATTTCTTTCCAGTGATATTCTTGTAGCTTAGTTTACCTGCAAGAACCAGTCAGATAGTAAGTGCTATTTCTTGCCAAAGAAATTACATAATGAGGATAGACTTGGACATTCTAGTTGCATGTGCAATTTTAAGTAGGAAGTTTGTCTAATGTTCTGATGTGTTACCTTTTCCTTTGCTTATGCTGTCACAGGCAGAGGATGTTATGGGGTCTCTTTTGAAGGAATACCTTCAAATGGTGCCTGAAAAAAAAGATGAAAGTGTCGATGCCTGTCAATGCAGTGGTACCAAAATTATTTCTGCTGAAAATAATGGTGATACCGTGGATGAGGTGGATAACACTAAAAGCTACTCTAACCATAGCCTTGAAAACAATCATGGTGCATCTGATATCGAAGGGGTAGGATCAAGAAGCCAGGACCAGGAGGGTTGCACTGTGGAAGCTGGAAAATCTCCAAAAACACCACTTAAAAATGTTGTTGCTATTGTTGATCCTCCACGTGGTGGTCTCCATCCAACTGTAAGTTAATATTATGTTAGGCTTAGAGATACAAACTTAATGCAACTGTTTCGAGGCCTGGCATCTAAGTTTATAATGAAACTCTTGATAAGGCTTGAATTTTTGTGAACATTCCAATTGAGATTTATTGCTTGATCTGCTGCTGCTTGCGGAGCATTTGTTGACGTGGATTTTCGTCCCTCTTTTGTTTAACTCTGCAGGTTATAAAAGTCTTGAGAACTCATTCACGTCTACGGAAGCTTGTGTTAGTTCTCTTGCCTAAAGTTTTTCTTAGTGCCTTTTCTGTTTGTATCTAGGGAAGATATTACAAAAAGTCATTTTGCCCCCCAAAAGTTTTAAAGTGTTTCTTCTGTTTCTGTAGTTATATCTCGTGTAATCCTGAAAGCTTAGTGGCAAATGCGATCGAGTTGTGCACTCCATCTCCTAAGAATAATGAAAAAGGGAAAAAAGACAATAGAGGATGGAGGAACATGAGTAGTGCCGGTCTTGCACGGCATAGGGTAAAGTCTATGCCCGACTCCGAGCCTTTTTCTCCAGTGAAAGCAATGGCAGTTGACCTCTTCCCGCATACTCCACACTGTGAAATGGTTATGCTTTTGGAGAGGTAACTTCACAAATTCTGGTGGGAGAGTCTGCAATGTTGACCAGGAGAAGCTTATATAAAGCAAAAATTTTGGGCAGCTATAATTTGGCTTATTCTCCATCCGGTTTAGATTTTCGTTGTTGATTTTCTTTTCTTTCTTGTACGCATCCTTATTATCTTTGGTTGCAAGTAAAGCTCTAGTATCTTCTTGGATGCACAAGTAACTGCATATATAGTTGATTCTTCTACTTGGAAATATTTATTTGTCCTCCAGTTTAGCTGAAACTATTAGATTTCTTTTTTTCTTTCTTTTTTTTTTTTTTTTTGGTGGCAAAAACTATTAGAAAATTGCAGTTATCTTGAAGACGTTTAACACAAGTATAAGCACCGAGGACTTTATTGTGTTCTTTCCTCTTTTTATTCATTTGGGGCTGAAACCAAATCAATGAATTGTTACGAACCCACCCGCATACAGAATCCCTTCCCCTCATCTCAAAGAATGGAGATTCCGAATTAACTTTTCTGTTCCATGGGAGTTCTATGGACCACTTCGCAGGAAGATGTACACTGACTTGGCTGTATCAGATGATGGCTTGCTTAGTCTTTTGACTGTGAATTGTGGACGACTTTATTTTGATGGGCAGACCGAAGTCAATGCACTAACAAATGTTACCTTCCCCCTAATTTCATAAAGTGAATGACCAAAGATTGCTCGCAGAGCCACTTGTTTTTGGATGGTTTATGCTGATCTCTCCCACTAAAACAGGCAGCCAATGATGTTCAGTTTCTTCTCTTTCTCCGGTTGAACTACTGGAGGGTAGGCCGAAAAAACATGTCTCTGTTTAGAAATTTTAAAATAGATGGATATTAATGGGGGTGGGGAAGGGGGTATGTTTGTCCAAGAAATATCTCAATTCCTGCCTACCAATTCCCTGTCACAAACTTTCCCAATTCAACAATTCAAAACAAGGTAGCGGGCATGCTTTTGGTGTCTCCGGTGTTGTAGAGGTTCAAATTTGCTCCACTTTTCCTTTAACGACTTGCCCTCGCTCAATTCTTTAAGCTTTCTCGTCTTTTTAACTCCTGACTATCAACAGTAGCACAACTTTTTAATTTAAGGCCATTTCGCTTTCCTCTCTAGCATAAAAGTTCATGACTGGTCAAATGAACCACAAAGGTTTGGTCCTGCAGAACCTTTACCATGTCATCGTTTAGGGCAGGCGCAGAAATCAGCCATTAGAGTAATGTGGTTCCAAACCATTATGTCTTAGTCTAGGCAGCTCATCGTTTGAATGGTCCCAACCACGAAAACATAGAATCTTACATCCTAAGCCTTAACAGCATTAAATAGGATGCACGTGCTTTCAGGGTTCAAACTTAATTCGGTTATTGTGGAATCAAACCTATGTAAATGGAAAAGCGAAATTGAAGTTGCTTGCAATCAGGTTTAAAATATTCACAGTCCTAGTTGGAAAAAAGATCGATAGAGAGATCTTTCATCCAAACCATTCATTCTGAAATCCATATTAACCGTAGTTACTAATGATAAGTCGCCGTAGAATTTTTGCTTTGATGACATGGGGCTTCTGCAGAAGTACGTGGGCGTCCTTTTTACCTTAAGCTTGTAGGCCATGCGCTTTATATGGTACCCGCTAAATTAAACTTAAACTAGAGGATGTCATCATGCCCATTCTTTCCTTGGAAAAGCAAAAGCTGTGGCTTGAACTTTTAGACCACAGATGTACCCAATTCCTTTTTCCACCTCTCTGGTGACCCGTTCTCATCTTTGATTAAAAATAATCACCCAATTTAATACATATATTTGAGATAACGAAGCAAGGGTAGGAAGGTTCGATGTAAAGATCTAAAGTTGTCTGCCCAGGCCCACCGTTGTCGGAAACTCCTTAAGATTTTACTAAATACGGTGCGCCCGAGACCTAACCCTTGGTGGGGGGGAGGAGGTGGGTGATAATTAATGGGCATTTCCATATAACGAGTACAGTGATACATACTTTATAGCAGGTGAAGAGTATTCGAATGTATTTCGTCTAAATGGAAAAATAGCCTTTATCGCTTAAGGTTTGTACGGTTTGTTTTGGATTAGTTAACGTCTTAAAATTAAACGAAATTATAAAGAATGTTTTTTTTTTTTCTTTTTAATCCAATTGATTCGTTTCTATTAAACAAATATTTTCATACCATAACAAAAGAAAAAAAAAAAAGTTGGATTTATGGTTTGAGATAAATTACCCAAAAAAAAAAAAAAGATGTTAAATAAGTGAAAGAAAAGCATGCCTATAATGTAAGTATTGATAAGATTTAACATTTTAACTTAAAAGTCATAAAGAGGGACGAAAACAAGAAGATCTATTTATCATGCGAATTGTTATTCTCCAGTCTTATGAGTTGAGAAATCAGTTTAAAGATGAAAAGATATTCATGAAAATCCACACATAGGAAATAAGATTTATCGATATATTATCCTAAATCTTCTACACTGCTTTAGAATTACAAAACAAAATATACAAATGAAAGAAAATACAGATAAACAAATAAAATTTTATCATCAACACTTTTAAGGAAAGATGAATAATGTTGTGAATCGTATTTGTTTATCTTGTCTATAAAATGTAAGGGCAAAAATTTTCATATGTCCATGTGCTATTTTGTTAGTTTCTATTATTAGATAAAAAAACTATATATATATATATATATATTTCAATGGTATGATTGAATTTTTCAATATGATTTGATATATCCGTTAAAATCAAACATGATCTTAGTTCAATTCGATTTAATTTAATTTAAGCCTCAATAAAATCAACTACCTTACTCCACGCGCATAAAATCTTTCTGAAAATGAAAATTATCATATGCTATGAATAATTTAAGCTTGCAGCAATCCGAGTTCCTTATTTACTGGAAAGTTCCCCAGGAATCCTCAAATGCACAGAGCTTGAATGCTAGCTAGGCTACAACAACAACAAAAGTGGACAAATGGTCGATAAAACACGAAAGGTTGGAGGTAGAACATCAAACATTTTTCACAAATTCCAAGATAAACGTGAAGACCAATGATTAAAATTGTCGTTGTAAAGATAGCTTTGTGATCTGTAATGCAATCAATGTGGTCAACCAAATGAGGTATCTTTTATTAGAGCTTTCATGAAAACTATTAATCGTTTTAAGGCAACATGATTCCTGCCATCAAATGATGATAAATGAAGTTTAATAAGGTCAAGACGTCAAGTGCAAGACATTGAATCCAGTGATTCAAGATGGATGCTTCTTCACTCTAGCTTATCATTCAAATTTCTCATATTATGTGCCTTTAAAGGCACACTTGACACTTTAAATTAGAATGAAAATGAAGATAAGCGACTTTTAACAAATGAAGGAATGAAGAAGATAAAAGGAGAAGAAGATGTGTATAGAGATTTTATATATGAAACCCCCAACTTGAGATTTTAATATAACAGGCTGAGATGTTAAATTCATAAATAATGAAAGAAAATAAAAAAAAAATAAGAGAATTAAAACGATTCTTAATTCCCCCATGGATCAATATAAAAATATCAAGAGACTTATAAGATTCAATACCATAATTAATGTTAGAAATCTATAAAACAAAAGCCATATACATATTTATATGTTTCATATATACTGGGGAGCAAGAAACAACAAATTTGAAAATAATAATAATAATAAAAAAAAAAAGAAAAAGAAAGCAACATAATGGGATTTAGTCGACAGAAAAAGCTAAACTCACTTGTATCAGCGTTTCACTAAATCGTTGGTTGTTCTAGGTCACCGTTTGACCATTTCCCTTTGATTCAACTTCTCTTTCCGTCAATAACAGTGAATTGAACTAAATTAGCCGAAAACTCTACAATTCCAAACTATATCGACAACTATAATCACTAAATAAGTTTCACATAAATAACATGAGAAATTGAAGCCAAGATGACAAAAAGTAATGGTTCGAATAGGATCCTATTTAAGTTCTTGAAATGCTTCAAAATAGATTCTTATATTTGATATAAAGTATATTAAACTCTGATAGTATTAAATTTCAGATTTATGCACTTTGTTTTTTTTTTTTTTTAACTCCAAAAATAGTAGACTCATATCTACAAATGGCTTTTGAAAAGCCTTTAGTAATGCTTTGTAAATTCACTTTCCTACAGGTGTAATGGAGTCTAATCCCACTTTTATACAAACACGACGTACTTTACATTTTGCACCTTGTTGTTTGGTATATATTTATAGTGATAATATGATAAATTGAAGGTAGAATGTTAAGTTAACTATTTTAATTTTAAGTTTTTCTTTTTTCTTTTTAGCATTTTGCTCATATTCATCGTGAACTTTTACTATTATTTTTCTATTTGAGGATTTCACTTTTAATTCCCTTTTTCTAGTCCTCCACCTTTTTCAAAATACTAGAAAAAGTACATCCATCATGTCTGTTGATGATTCTATGTCATGCACAAGGACGAATATTAGTTTGGTATATATTTATTTTGTTAACAAAATAATAAAGAAATTGACGTAAAAAAATTTTACGGACTTTAATAAGCCTCACGGAAGGATATTTTTAGTCAGTTTGAAAAAACTGATAGAAAAAGAATTCCAATGAAAAAATAGTAAAAGATAGATGACTTAAATAGATAAGTTCTCTGGAAAAATAAATAAATAAATAAATAAATAAAAGGATAAGTTCAAGGAGGAAGGCCTTATGTTGAAAGATAGCTATATATGGCAAACCATTTTTGTATTAATACCTTTATTATTTAGAGATTACATGTTTTCCTATTAAATAATTTTAATAGCTATTTAAGACAACCATGCTAATGGCAACCAAATTTCTATAGATGATATATTCCATATCATCTAACTCTTTTTAAAACTCGCATTTTAATTTTAAAAAATAATTTTTTTTATTAAATTCATAGTATTAAAATATAAACCAAAAGTTGCAATATAGAACATAAAGAAAGCCAGTAATTTTTCCATATAATGTCTCACCCCTTGGGTGATCTTACTCTCTTGCTTCTGTCCTGACTATAACAGTCCATATAGTTCCAATTTCCACTAGAATGATCTATTTACAACTTCTCTTGGAAGACTTGACTCATTTGATAGCAACTAGCCAGATCGCACCTATTTGAACATGATGGTTTAGTACTTATAACCACTAGCCAATTCATTCCACATTCACAATCCTTAATAGCTGATCAACATCCAGTCTATGACTTGTCTAAGTTAATAATAAAGTTTAATCGTGTAATTTGATAAGTAAAAATTTAATTAAGTATAACATTTAACAATTTGAAACTTCAAAATACAAAATATGAACAAAACCCAATATATATATATATATATATTTAGTTAAGTTCATAGAATTATTCACCTCTTACAAGGTTAGTGCGGGATTTCATTTGCCATGACATTTCTATTATCATAATTGCAATTACTTTCTAAACTAAGAAAGATAAATTATTTTTATATTGCCCCTTACTAGAAAGATGAAGCTGAAAGCTGCAATACCTGCCATCAGATCCAAAAGAAAAGAAGTACCTTAATCTTTTATCCCAATTATATTTTCCTAGCAGAAGTAATACAAACTAATACATCTTCAAAACATAAAACGGGAATGTGTCAACGTAAATCTCTTTGGTACGAAGTCTTTAAGTTACTTTAAAAAGTAGTGCGTAGCCTAGCTAGTGTTAACTCTCTCTCTCTCTCACTGTCGCTCTCTCCGTGTGTGCACACCACTCGGAGCAGCAATTGCATTTGGCAGTGCCAGTATCTGTCATCACTCATCAAATATCATCATTTTCTCATTCACCAACACGACCTTTTTCTCATAAATATGGGACAGCATGTGTAAGAGTGAAGCAAATTAGCTTGGTCTTACACTTCACTGTTAAGTTTTCATTAACTCACCTAGGTAGGCAAGCAGGGCATCCATAGCATCCCATAAGTATCCCCCATTCCCCTCAATCTTCAATATACATTCATTTCCTGTCACAGTCTTTATTGCGTTTTGGGGGCAGCCCCTCCTCTTTCTCTCCCCTTCTTTTACTTGGCTCGTTTGTGGCCCTGGAAGTGTGAACTTTCTTTCTTTTTTGGCAATTTAGCGTCTAAAGTTGTATCTGTTGGATAGGTTTGTCAAATAAAATGGAAAGTGAAGAGAAAGTACTTCACGTTGATGATAAACAGCAAGGACAGCAGGTTTCATGTCAAGGACTGAGTGGTGTCCTTCATAATCCTTCCCAGAAGGTAATTTTCTATTCTTGTGTTGTTTACTATAAAAATAAGTTACCACGTTTTCTAGCACGGAAATGAAGTATATGGTAATTTTCTTTTTCCCTTATGATTCAGGTCACTAAAACTGTAATTCAACCGTTTTTAACAATTTTTTATAACCCGCAAGTTCTGAAAGACCTGACTTATGGTTTGCAACTTCTTAAGTTGTAGTGCTGTTTGGGTATGTTTTGCACCGGTTTGAAATTGGGTGTTAAAAAAAAAAAAAAATCAGATACATGGAAAATACCGACAAGAAAAACAGAGAAACAAACAGGTTAATGAGACAGAAGAACTTTTCTGCTAATTGTTGAACTTGATGTCTGCGTAATGGAAGATGTGATTTTCGTTTGCAAGTCAAGAATAAGATCTTTCTGCAAAAGCTTGCGGTGACCGTCCATATTGAATTTTGGGTGCTGCGGTATATTTGGATGGACATACAGAGAAAGGTGGTTGTGTAAATCTACTAGCCAAGAACTTCATGTGAGAAAGAGAGTGTTTGGTCCTTTCTGCATTGTATAATTAGAATAAAGCTGAGAAGAGTATTATCTTAAGATAGTGTTGTTCCGTTAGATTGAGTGACTGTTCCAGTCAGGAGCATATTTTCATTCGGTAAAATCTTTAATTAGAAACGGTGTTAGGTTCGCATGATCCTAACATGCTTTGGCCTAAGCAGAACATGTTATCAGAAGTTTGAATCCTTCGAAGCTGTCATTTCGCACCTATATAATCAATAGTGTTGCCTAAGATTAGTGTTCCCAAGATAGTTAAAGCGTATATATGGAACTCACATATGATTGGATGTGAACAGAATTCTAACCATGTTTCTACTAAAAATTTAGAAAGGAGAAATTTTCATCTTCATCTGGGAAAGAAATCTTTGAGCTGTACATCAATAAAAAAAAATGAAAAAGATATGAATTATTAGGATTTTGATGAAAATATGGTTGAAGATGGATTACTGACAAATTAAAATATATATATATATATATATCTATGTAATACACCCCACTTAGTGGTAACGGGGGTTAAGAGGAGTTGTTTTTGTTTGTATTGGACCACTAGACTGGTGTATGTGGTAAAGGAAATTGCGTAAAATAGGAGGACATTTTAATGAGAGAACTGCATGTTTTTGTTTTGTTGATCTTACATGATTGTTTAATTATCTTCTTCCAAATTTAGGTGGGAGGCCTGATGGAAAAAGTTGAAGAAGCTTCACATCGGAGTCATTGGAAGCGACAAAACCTCTTTCTGGATATTCCTTCGAGGCCTACAGAAGTTTCTTCTCCAGATTATGTTTCAATAAAGATGCCTCAAACTCCAAACCTCACACCCAAAAGAGTAAATTTTCTCTTGACACCTACCTCTAGCGAAGCAAGGCACAACAGCTCTCCCGGACCATCCTCATCAAGAGGCAAATCAACTCTTAAAGCTTTGATACCAAAACTGAGCTTCAAGTCTCGTAGTTCAACTATTGATGCCGAGAAGAGTGGCAACATGGTATCAGATGTTTCCTCAATGACACCACGAGATAGACCTTTCATGTCAAGGTCGTTGTCTCTTACGAAGATATTTACTCCCCGTATGAAGAGGACATCTTCATTGCCAGCAACTACACTTGCTGATTCAAATCCTGAATCTGTAAGTGGTGGAAGTGGATGTGGCACACCAATTTCGAGTGTGAGTCTTATGAATAAGTCTTTAATGTGTTCGATCCGTCAGCATCCGTTGAATTTATACCATAGTCAACCAATCTAAAAGTTTAAACTTATCGTATATAAGAGTTTCACATATTTCGTTTCAAATACTCCTCTTCTCATGGGATCTAATGCCCAACTCCGGTAGCATGAACTGAGACTGAAGTTTAAGTTTATAACTTGGTGTGAGAATGGTATTCTCTATAATGTTTAATACACGTGATCACTTCAAATTGATTTACGTGCCTTTTGCCAGAAGTGTTCTTCTTTTATGATTTGACTTGGCTAGCAGGAAACTGTCAAACCCGGATTTTTCAATTTCTATTTTTCCATTTTACATGCTTGCATATTTATGAATTTATTTCAGTGACAGTTAGATTCCATCTAAAATTTCTCATCTTAAACTTTTTTTTCACAATATAGAGAAAAGGATCACACCGCCGGATATTGCGTTCACTTTCAGTTCCTGTCAACAATAAAGAAAAAAACATGAGGAGAATGGACTCTTTCTTCCGTGTCATACCTTCCACTCCCCGTGTTAAAGAAGGTGTTGGACTGTCCCATTCGTCACCTGAAATCGATCCAGGTTAGGGAATGAGGAATAAAATTCATCTATATGCCGTCGTTCTGGTTTAATAATTATTTCATATTTTGGTTTCAGAAAGCAATCTTGATGGTGAGGACATACCTGAAGATGAGGCTGTCTGTAGAATTTGTATGGTTGAATTATGTGAAGGAGGTGAGACTCTCAAGATGGAATGCAGCTGCAAAGGCGAGCTAGCTCTTGCTCACCGCGAGTGTGCTGTGAAATGGTTTAGCATCAAGGGTAACAAGACCTGCGATGTGTGTAAACAAGAAGTCAAGAATCTTCCTGTTACCCTCTTAAGAATACAAAGCATTCGAAGTAGAACTACTGCAGCCACTAGAATTCGGCCAACTGATCCATATGGCTCCAGGCAAGTAATATCTCCAATCTCCATTATAAGAAATTACCGGATTTCTACCCACAATGCGCTTATCTGATTATACAACTCAGTAAATATGGTACGGACTCTTACATTCGTTACTTAACATGACCCCCCGCTATTATAAGCATTGAATTGTCAGCAATTATAAGCTTCAAATTCAATCTTGATTTATCTTTGAGAAGTTTAGTTTGAATGATTATTAAGGCATCATTTTTTCTTCTTCTTATTCATACTTTTAGTAAGATATTACATTTATTTCCATTATCGTGCCTGACTGGTTTGATTACTTATTAGGGTGTGGCAGGAAGTTCCAATTCTTGTAGTTGTCAGCATGCTTGCCTACTTTTGTTTCCTTGAGCAGCTGTTGGTAAGATTAGCTGGCATTATGGACCTCCTTCCTTCATCTGCCTCATTTTACGCTAAGTACTAATCCATTATCCCACAGGTTGGCAAAATGGGCACTGGAGCAATCGCTATATCTCTTCCATTTTCTTGTATTTTGGGTCTTCTTGCATCCATGACCTCATCAACAATGGGTAATAAAAAAATTCCTAACAAAATATATGAGATACATAACTATTGTTTTCAAATACTAGCCTTTTGACATGCATCTTTTAGAGGCACTAATATCGTCATTGGTTTATGCATTCACTCTATAACTGGCTGATTAAAAAGTTTAAACGAGTAAATGTGGTATATATTTTCATTTGACTTCACAATCGTCCCCTGCTTATTTTCGACATATGGATTTGGTATATTTAATTGCACAATTATTATTCCTCTGTTATGATACCATGTATTTAAAAGTTTAAACTTCCAGATGTGTAATAGATTTTCATGCTAATTACTTGACATACAGATGCTTCTTTTTCAAAGTATAATTTTACAACCACAACTGGTTTAAAAATTTGTAGTTGTAGTGTGGATTTTTATATTTATTCCATAATCATATGGAACCTTCATTTATACAACTTTGTTGTGTGCCTTCTCTTTCAGTGAAGAGCAGATACATCTGGGTATATGCATCAGTTCAGTTTTCCCTGGTTGTTCTCTTCGCTCATATATTTTACTCCTTGGTAAGAGGATCTTCACTAAATAATTATTTCTCTGTCTTTTTGCCCTTGAATTCGCAACTTGTTTAAGCCAGGAGCCTTTACTTCCCTTACTTGCCATTTATTAATACATCTCCCAATCTCACGAGACAGAAACTTTTATCCGGTCCATTTCTTCATTTTATCATGAGCAAATCGACATTTGACAATAGATGCGACTATGTCGATTCTACCAACATATCTGTAAAAAATTAATCACCCAGATTTCATGCATCGTTGATGTATTAAAATCTTTCAATCACTGTAACTACGAACAAGTTCTAAATTTTTTTTTTAACAATTTCTTCTCTTAATTTTTGCTAATGATTTGTTTTAAGTGCGTGTCATTTTAAAAGCTCCATGGATTTGGCTAATGGACATTTTAGATTCGCTTGTTTTATATGTTCAAAACAAAGTGAGTGACAAGATTGTCGATGTCTTTTTTCACAGAAGAATGATGCTTCCCTCGATGTGATGATACTCATTACATGCTCAAATGCCAGTCTTTTTGTTATCAGGTTCATCTGCAAGCTGTATTATCAGTCCTCTTTGCAACATTCGCCGGTTTTGGTGTCGCCATGAGTGCAAGTTCTATTCTTGTGGAATTTTTGAGATGGAGAAGAAGAGTGCATGCTCACTCGGCAGAGTCTCAGGTATCACAAGTGGTGATGACTCGGCCAGGTCATCTGCCTAGAGCAGCAATACCTCATTGAGAAAGCACTCTTTATGTGCAGTGGACCGAATTTTCCAATCCATGAGGAAGGGATTGAGCAGGAACCTAGTTCTCGAACGATGCAGAACAGTGTAGCAAGTTTAAGTGAAGTGGCCCTTTCAATCTATAGCATGTAAAGTATAGAAGTGCCAGTGTTGTAAACCATGAGATTGGTGCAAGAGATTCGAAGCTTTCACAGTGCTGTCAGGTCACAAATGGCTATGTTGGGTTAGACAAATTGCACTGCTCTGCTGAGATAAGTTCAGAATTCCGAATGACCTAGTTTTCTCCTTCGATTTCTTGAGGTTCTTTTCAACGCAGGTTGATTTTACTTTGTGTCCGCGTGAAGTTTATTACAAAGGGGCGTGTAGAAATTTCGAGATGGTTGAGTTATCGAAAGATACAGTGCTATCTTTACCTCTGTTAATGTGGGTAATAACATGCCACAAAGTACTAAAATTTAAACGATTTGAACACCTCTGCTAAACCTAAACCTAACCCAATTGAACCACCCCTTTGAACCTAACACAATTGAACCATCCTGGCAACCCTCAACTTAGACATGGCTCCAAAAGACCCCACTATACCAAGAAGAAATGTAGAACCAGTAACAGCTATTTCCAAATGCATCTTCCATTAAGTATTCACGCATAAGTTTTCAAAACTTGCACATCGACAAAAAGGGACCACATGTGTGTTCTGCTTTCCTACATATAAAAAAATCAATGGAAGAATGTTAGTGTTTCCTATTGTATCAACGAAAAATATCAAGACCCATATAACTAGTACTAACCCAAATGACCCAAACTCAAATCACCAACCCAACCTAAATGATCCAAATGCAGCTAAACCACCCATATATAGCTAAAGTAGACTTAATCTAGCTATGGTCAACGCACCTATGATCTAGCATAGCTAAATCAAATTTACCTAGCCATAGCTAAACCCAAGTGCTATTTAGCCATGAATTAACCCTATTACAACTTGAGTCACACAACCTAAATGTGACAGTAGTCTATTATTGTGACCTACGTGCTACATTGATCTATGAGTGTGATTGAAACATGAGCTAGGTACTTAAGCATAAACTATGTTTGGTGGTGCAAAACAAATGCATTCACCTAAAGTTATGCAAGTAAGGTAGGTTATATGGATCAACTCATTTAACCTTATAAAAAAAAAAAAAAAAAGTGAGTAGGGTTTAAAATTGTGATTTGTATTGTGTGCAAGTTGTCATGGTCTGCCCCATTTAACTTGGGGTTAACCCATTGCAAGATGGATTCATTTACTAACCTGCAAATAAAAAAAATAAAAAAATAAAGGAAAAAAAAGTCTCTAGTCTATTTTCTTTTAAATTATGTTCACGTTCTTCTTTATGATTTATTTGAATTTGGTTATTACGATAGTAAACGAGTATTGGGTTTGTTACATTCATAAATTATGCTCTTACTACATCCAAAGCTCCTATTGACATACTTTGTATCCAACAAATCTACCTTTTGTAGAGCACCATTAAGATGCATTTCGACCTAATCTCTACATGCATCGTCGAAGAAATGCATACAACAATGAAGAAAGGCATTGCCTTTTTTTTTTTTTTTTAAGAGTTGTGTAGTGTTTCATTGAATATTGATATAAATTCATTAATTCACACATTCATAGACTTTATTACTATGCATTCATTTACTACTATTGAAATACTTAGACATTTTAGGGGTCAACGGGACATCGAACTAAGTTATTTACTTTCTTCATTTTTTTTCCATGTAATCAAATTAATGCGTTCATTATCTAGCCATGGAAAACATTTCTTTATTGATCATGGGATTGACTCACTTAACACATCAACCTTAAAATTTTAACCTGCATTTTAAGTGAGCCAAAAAGAATTAGCCCATTTAACATGAATCAATGTACATTTAGGCAGTATGCATAACTCTACATTCACTATACATGATTCTTTGATCATTTTTAGTCCTAAGTCCCTATTTGGGATCCTTAAGTGTCCTTGTTAGAAGAGCCTAAAAATTTGAAGGAATTCCCTTTAACTCTTTGAAAAGCATACTAAGAAGTGAGCATTGGTGTAGGCTTAGGAGCAATAGGTCTAATAAAAATGGTTTTCAAGGATTTAATGGGCCTAGTAGGTACTCACAATAACTTTGATGGTCGTAGTGGGTTAGGGTTGGTGGAACATTGCAAACTTAGGATGTCATAGACCTCTATATAAGACCCATATTTTTATGTGGTTATTTCAAGCAGTCAATTTAGGGTGTTCATGAAGGTAGTCTGATTAAATTGATACTTCACAAGTAGGTCATAGAATTAGACAAGGACACCTTGTAGGTTGGAACATGAAAATATAATAAAACAATAATATTATAGCTAAAATAGGTCATTACTATATTACACTATATGTAACAAAATCGCATTGACTAAGTATTGAAAACTAATCTAATCGTAGGGATAAATTATAAAACCTCTTTCGAGGCTCGCATTACCCTATCACGGTTCCTAAGATGGGATATTAGCATTGTAACCCTCACATTTAAATTAGCACTTGAACACTAGTACTGCGACCTCTAGACACCCCTTAACTAAGTGGTTCTAGGATATTGGTATTACTACCCTTAGAAACCTACCTAAATTTGCCTCAAGTCATTTCCAAAGGGAACTCCACCAGAGACCATGTTGCTAAAGGATTATCAAGATGCTACCTTCGGGATACCGATAGTGTAACCCCTTGATCCCAGCTAAGCACAAGCAACAAGTAGTTATCATTCTAGATATTTATTAATTCTATTTTCCATTAATAACATAAGTACAAGCAGTAAACAAGGTTAATGCGTACCTAAAACCCAAGCAACTGAAATCACTAGTTTAGCACATGTATCAACTTTTATGCCTGAGTATATAGAAAGGATAAATCTTTTTAACACTCTATTAAGTGCTAAGTTTTAACCTTATCCTTAATTAGTCCTTCACTAACTTAATATTTAAGGATGAACATCTATATGATTTAATAGCTCTTGATTGAGGTTTAATAAGAATAATAACTATTTATGGTTTATAAAATGTTAAATAAATAAATTTAAGAAAAGAAAAAAAAAAAGGAATTGAAGTTATTGGTGAAAACTAGATGAAAAATGAGAAAAATAAGAAACTATGGAAGGAAAACGACCTCAGCACGCCATGTACTTGGCTATGCTACTCAACATGGTCTTAACACATCATGCACTTAGCTATGGTACTCAATACAATCTTAACACATCGTACACTTGGACATATTATTCCACGATCTTCCTTTCCCTTCTCTTTTGATCCAAAACTTTATGACACTTCACAAAAATAACCCTAACATTATACAAGATCCAAAGTTCATAAGCAATTTTAATCCTTTAATCAAATCTCTTATTTCCAATCATTTTCCACCAACATCAAATCAACATACAAATGTTAATTGAAAAACTCTATCTTTTGTGACCTTAGGCTAGATCTAATTTTTTTTTTTTTTTTATAAATATAAATCACTTTACACTTTTTAGACACTTTTAGGCACATTTAAGCATAAATTGACCATAATTGTGTTTATTTCTTAAGTTCTTGGTACTTAATTATGTAGTATATATTTCAGATGATTTAAGAGTAAGGAGATGATATTTATTTAAGATAAAGTGAAGAGGAGGTGAAATTACACAAGAACAAGAAGATTTGGAGTAATCATGGGCGTAATAAAAGAAGCTTTGAGTGCTCAATGCTCGTCACTCCCTCCATCATGGCCATGATCAAGGGAGTGGCTAAGGCTGAAGTTATTTTTCCACCTGTTCATCACGATCATGACTCTACCTCAGAAGGATAATCACGCCCTCCATCATGGCCGTAATGACGTGGAATGTTTGTGATGAGAAGATCACTCTTTGAGTCGTGGGCATGATTCAAGTAGATATGATTATTCTTTATTAACTTTATCACATGAACTAGTGCATAAAACAGGTCTAAACACTAGAGGAGTGTCTTCAAGTAGTATATTTCGAGCTCTTTTCACAAGAAAAATATAAATATACCACAATTTTCAGATAAAGGGATATATAGATCATAATCAACATCATCAAAAAGCAATAGGGGCAAAGGTGAGGAGGATAGGTTTGAAGAAGAAGAAAGTGATGATTTGAAGGAAACCCAAGGAGCCTAGCAAGAAGCAACAAGACGAGGGGTTAGGAATGAGAGTGAAGAAGGGTCATCCGAAGAGGATGATGACAACTCAAATGAGGAGACCAAAGTTGATGATGACTAACTTGTTTTCTTTCTTTTATTTTATTTTGTTTGTTTCTTTTTTTTTTTTTCAAACTTACTAATTATTTGAGAGCTTAACCTCAATGATGTATTTTAATTGGAGACTCTCATATCATGTGTTTGTTATGTTTTGTTTTTGTTTTATCTTAATGGTCAAGTCTCTTTTTGTTCAATTTTTCATAGTGTTAGAGGATGTATTGTTTGATGGTTTAAGACCCAACGCATTGATCAAACTTCATACAAGGGAGTCCTATTCTTATTTTTTGTTTATTTTGTTGTTTTTATTTTCTTATGCGTGTTTTGTGTTTACCCTTCTCAGATATTGAGGATAATGTCTCTCTCTAAGTATAGGGAAGAGTTAACCTCGCTTATCATACCTTACTTAAGTTTGTTTGTTTTAAGTTATGAATTGACTTAAGAGATTGTGGAGTTGATAATTTTGTGCCTTACTCACTTTTTGTGGAATTAGTGTACATGATCAAAATTGTGTGATAGAATTTAAGTGAAGCACACTCACTTACTATTTAATGAATGAATTTAGAAATTAGAAGTGAATCGTAGTCTTTAGTGCAAGGTTAAATAGTTATGTTTCTAACCTTACTAAGTAGTATATCTACTGGTCAATTACTTTTGGGAGTTCATTTAATCTTGAATGAAAAGGGCAAATGAAGTAATCCACTTGTTGATGCTTCTTGAGAATCTCTTCAAAATGGAGTAAATTGAAGTGTGTAAGGATAGAATTAATAAAGGTAGGTTTTGGTCTCTTCGAAGAGCAAAGTCTGACATTGTTGCTAAATTTTATTTTTATAACTTTACAATAAGGATATATAAGGATTGAGTTAGTAAGGGTAGGCTTTGGTCTTTTAGAAGAGCAAAGTTTGACTCTATTACTAATCCATATCCTTATAATCAAGTTAGTAAGGATAGGCTTTGGTCCCTTAGAAGAGTGAAGTCTAACTCTGTTGCTAATTTTTTATCTTTATTCTTCTACTGAAAAATAAAAAAGAAAAAAGAAAAAGAAAAAGAAAGAAAAAGGAAAAGGAAAAGAAAAAAATTTAAAATATAATGTAGAAGTTGTCTTTAGAGAGATTCAATATAAGAAGTAAAAATACAGGACGAGGGTGGATACAAAATACTTTTCTTATAGATTATTGTGCTTAAGAAGTAATTGAAAGGTTTTTATATACTTATGGAAGTGGATAAAGAATAACCATTTTTTTTTTTTTGCTCTATTTGACTTTGTACTTTTGGAAGCTATCATTAAATAGCAAAAGTGGAGTGTGTTTTATTTTGATTAGTCTTAGAATATTGGTTTGTATATTCTAAGAACACAATGTGGTAGGCACAAAGTTAATCTAATGGAAATGCTTTGTCGAATATGCAATTGAAAAAAAGTTGTTAAGTTTCATTTATTGTTTTTAAGTGTTTGCTTGAGAATAAGCAAACTTAAGTGTAGGGAAGTTTGAAAAGTATAAATCATTTTACACTTTTTAGGCACATTTAAGTATAAATTGACTATAATTGTGTTTATTTCTCAAATTCTTAGTACTTAATTGTATAATATATCAATTTCAAATGATTCAAGAGTAAGGAGATGATATTTATTTAAGACAAAGTGAAGAGGAGATGAAATTACACAAGAATAAGGAGATTTGAAGCAGTCACGGGCGTAATAAAAGAAGATTTGAGTGCCCAACGCTCGTTACTCTCTCCATCACAACCATTATCAAAGGAGTGACCAAGGCTGAAGCTATTTTTCCACCTATTCATCCTGGCCATAACTCCACCTCAGAAGGATGATCATGCTCTCCATCATAGCCATGATGAGATGAATGTTTGCAACGAGAAGATCACTATTCGAGTCACGAGTGTGATGGGAGTGAACATGATTATTCTTTTTTAACTTTATTGCACAAACTGGTGTGTGGAATAGGTCTTAAGACTAATGGGTATCTTGAAGTGGTATATTTCGAGCCCTTTTGACGAGAAAAATACAAATATACCACAATTTTCAAATGAAGGGATATATAGATTGTAATCAACATCATCAAAAACATCATACACCATAACACATCACATCACATCACTAACCCACAACACATCTATTTATCCATCTTTGTACCCATTGTGTTTCCATTTTCTATATAGTTTCTAAGTATTGTATTGTACTTTTCCTAAAATTACTCGAGAGAGGTGATAAGAATTTATTGTTCATGTGTTGTAAAGATTTCTAAAGTGGAATTCAAAATGGGGTTGTATTCGTCTCCTTGTCTTATGTTAATTTCTTTATTAATTCTGTATTTTGTTGATACGTTTTGTTTCTTTGTCATGTGTGAGTAGTAATCTAAGACTTGCTACATTCACTTAGTATGATCAAGTATATGAAATAGTAGTTTTCCAATATTGTTATTTTTGATAAATTGAACTTAATTAATCTAAATACGGTATAGTGCACAATATTAACTTAGGCCAAATTTCAATAAAATATGTCGAGTGATAATTCTATTGAATAAATCTAATTCATTAGGACACCTTGCTCCTAATTGTAGAGATATTATTAGGAAAGTTGCTGCATTCTTAGGAAAATTGACAAATTAGCATATCTTTAATGCCATCTGAGTTGGCTATTAATTCAAAAGAGATTCTAATAGACACAATTAGGATTAGACGTAAGTAATTCTAAGAAGAATGTTTATATACTAGTGATTCCCTATAAATAAAATCATTAAGATTAAATTAAGGGTGATATCATGCTATGTGGTGAAACAAGTCTACACGTTAAGTGTTGTGTTAGCAAGTGTTATTGTAGCCATTATTTTAGTTGAAATTAGTTTGTGGATTAGTGTAGTTTAGCTACTAAATTAGTTTTTTAATCTTTTCATCACTTGATAAATTTGGTTGCTATATCATAGGAAGATTAATTAGTATTAGTGCTTGTATCCATTCCTAATGGAGACGACCTTATACTCATCCATGTTATAAAATAATAGGTACATTTGCCTGTTTAATCGAGTTAATGATACAATATAGGTCTATAAATTTTAAAACTTTGAAGGTATAATTAGAGGTGATCAATTTCCATAAGAAAACTCCTTATAATAATCCTACAATCCTTCATATAAAGGAAAACCCAATTCTAGATTCAATCAGATCCATAAGCTGTTAAATCAAGACTTATCTTAATGAATCTTTGATTTTGATACACTAACAACATCTATGGATCTTACTCTTCAAATTCCTCATAGCAAACCTTTTCTTATGCTTGAGATCTCCTTTAAGATCACTACTAGATTTGTTGAGAGAATTCTATAAAAAGAGAGGAAAATGTTAACACAATAGCTTATCATCTATACATAGACAAAATTTCCAATTAACTATAGATTTCCAAAATTGCTTGGCTTTAAAAAAAATATTATTATTATGCCATTGGCTTCTTAATTCATTCCTTTTTATTTATTTTTATGGGTCTTGCATTCTTTCCCCTTATTGAAAGTTTTCCTACTCTTGATCTTCAAACTTAATTACTTTTCTATATTGATCTTACTTAGTGGTTTCTCTTCTCAAGCTCCATTCTTATTTGTCTTTAGAGCCTCCCAAGCTTATTTTTTGGTTACTTTATTAATTGCCTTTACTCTCCTTATTACCTCATTATATCTTCTATTTATCATGGCAATTAACATTTATTCTTCTTTACATTCTAGTTTTTACTCCTTCAAATGTCACCATTCTGGTTCATACTTCCTCTCCTTAAGTTATATACTTACAATTGCTTTTTTTTTTCCCCTAGATATGAAAACTTATTTCCATCATCTATTTAAAATTATTCCAACTTACTGAATTACTTAGGTCTTTTTGGATCCATTATGAGTTTTCTTACCTAATACTTCCACTAAATTTCCTTCACTAGATGTTGCTCTTTTATACTTAACACACTTGATCACTTCTACTTCTTAAGATCTACCTTTTCGTATTCGAATATCTGCCTCGTTATCATTCCTAAGTTTGTTCTTAGTCTCCCAAAATAAATGGCTCAATGATGTACAAATGGTCTCCTATTAGCATCCATAAACTCTAATTACTTAGGATTTCTCCTTTATTACAATTTCCATTGTACCACCTTAATTATATTTATATTTTATTCATAAAGTTTCAATCATCTTACCCGCTACCATTCTCCATGCACTTTAGTATTCTCATCACGTTACTTGTTAGTCCCTTTGGATAAAAAAAAAAAAAAACTCAAGCTTATATGGATTACTTTCCTTATAACTCTAGACTACAATTAGTATCTATCAAAAATATAAACTTATGTTCATTTAACTTCTATCCATACCTTTTTCTTCAGCTTCCTCATTCTATTTATTTTATCAATTCTTTGTTTGATATTTAGGTCTCCTAGTTCCTTCTTGCTTAGATTTTAGATCCTTACTTACAATTGTTACAATTTCTAAAGGTATTCTCAAATTTCTCACCGAATTAAATGCTTAGTAATTAAGCTCCACCTTTGTATCATCGACTTGGATTTTAGTCTTGCCTACTATATTACTTAGCCTTCTCTATTTCGCTTATGAGCTTCTTCTATTATACTCATTCCACTAGCCTATGACATCTCAACTTAGTGGTTTACAACTTCTATAAAAAAAATACTTCCATGCATCGTTCTTTCATACCCTTTTACTTCTTATCTTCATAATATTAAAGTATTCCTTTGTTTATTTTTACTTGTTCATTCCCAACACCATCTTTTAGCTTCTAGCAAGTTAGAATGTACTCTAATAATAAAGCCTCATTTATTATTCCTTTTAAATCCTTACCTACCATTTATAAATAAAGCACCTTCAACTAAAATAACTACATGTCAAATATCTCACCTAGATGCATACGATCATATAACAAAACTTATCCCTACTAGAGCTTGCTCCATCTTTTACCTTCCAACTAACTTCAACTACACATAGCCTTAAAGGTTCTCATGCTTTTGCTTACCTACTACTACTATTACACTTCGCTCCTATGCTACTCATTTTATTTCTTCGCTTGTTCTAAGCTTAACATTTTTAGTTGGTTATTATTATTGTCATTCTTGTGCATTTATATTCATGCTTTTGTTAATTTTACTTCAATTTTTAGACTTATATATCAGGTTATTGTTATCATATTATTATCGCCAATACTCTAGTATTCATTTGAAACTTACATATCATTTTATCTTATTAAATGAGCTCATTTAGTTGTGATTAACTTCAATGTTATCTCGTTATTCCTCATTACTCATACTACTATTGTCATTTCTCCTTGTTGATAAAGTTCATATTAAGGAGGGTATATCTTGTTTCAATTCTTTATTTTGATCTAAGATACACCTAATGATTATTAGTTAACGTATTGTTGTTTTCATTATCTTTAATTAACATTGAAATGTTTATATTTGCTACACTCAACACTGATATACATAAGAATGGGGCTAATGAATAACAACATGACTCTGACTTAACTTGTCATAAATAGATAGATAATCATACTCAACTTTGACTAATGAACTAGACAAACCTTTATTGACACAATAAAGTTGGCAAGACATGCTATGGCATTAGATAAAAGGAATATTGATCAACTCCAATATAAGTGCACATATGACAAGCTTTTCACAAGTTTTTTGTTTATTGTCTCATATTAATTTTTTATAAATTGTTTATGTAATATTGCTTTACATTATGATTAATTTTTATGCAATATTGTTCATCATGCAAGGTTTGCAAAACAATTTAGTATTTGAATCTTCTTTGTTTATCCATCAAAGTTTTGCTATGTTTTACAGTGGGGTTATTATGGGTACAAAAATTCTCATGACTAAACTAGTTTATTTTCGAGACCAACATTTTGTCTTCATTGTTTTAGATTGTTAAAATCTTCATATCTTTTACACTAGTGTGCTTTTATTATTATTGTAATGAATGTTTTGGTCAATTAGAGAGATGTTTTGGTTGACCTAAAGGATATTTTAGTCACTTGCCGAAGTCTATTCAGTAGTTTAATGTTGCTGTTTAGTTCTTTCTTCTTATTTAGTTTCAAACTATTCAATTTAGAAATTTTTCTCTTATACTAGTTGGCGCACATATTTAAATACAATATATGTTTATGTATGCGTAGACTTAATTTTGTTGGTAGTTTCTTAAGAAACAATTAATCTCATTTTCTCTTGCTTTTCCTTCTTTATATTTAGAGGGCTTTTAGCAATGTTTTCAAAATATGAACATTACTTTTTCAAAAGTTTTGTATATGGAAATCAAGTCTCTCTCTCTTTTATGTAAAATACTTATACTAGATCAATAATCTTCTACCAATAGTAAAGAAAGTAGATTCCTAGATTTAAGTAATTTTAAGATCCGAAGTTAATCAATTATAATCCTTCATCTTTTTTTTTTTAAATCTTCGTCTCAATCCTCCAACATTCCTTAATTAAAATATATAAAAGAGTAAATGATGAAAGTAAGGAAGATATAAAAAATTTTTCAAGATTATTTTGTCTTTCTCCATCTATCTTTTTCCTCTCTATTTCTTTCTCTCACATAAATTTAAAGTGTATTACATTATTATTGGAAGCCACATTTATCCACCTAAAAGAGCATTTATCATATTTCCTTTTTTCTTTAAAAAAAAAAGAAAATATACGTATCTAAAATTACTAATTGTATAACTTATTTTTCTAAGTACGTACGACCCTTTGATCTAACCAAGTAGAAGCAATAAATAGTTACCATTCTAAATATTTATTAGTATCGTTTTATTTTATATTAACTAAACAAATATAAGCAACAAACGAGGTTAACACATACCTAGATACTAAGTAACTTAAATCACTAGTTTAGCACTTATATCCCCTTCTACGCTTGAGTATATATCGAAAGGATAAATTCTTTTCAGTACTATATTATTATGTACTAAGTCTTATGCTTAATTAGTTCTTCACTAGCCTAATATTTTAAGGTGAATAGCTGTCTAATCTAATAGCTCCTATTTGAGGCTTAACAAGAATAATAACTAGTTATGCTTTATGAAATATTAAATAAACAAGTTTAGGGAAAGGAAAAAATAAATAAAAGGAATTGAAGTTATCTGTTAAAACTAGAAGAAAAACGAAGAGAACAAAAGACTAAAAAGGAACATAACCTCAACTTAACATAGTCTCAACATGTTGTGTACTTGGCCATAATACTCAACACGATCTCAAAACACCATGCACTTGGTTGTATTATCACACGATCTTCCCCTTCCTTTCTATTTCAATCCAAAACTCTATGATACCTTCATAAAAATAACCCTAATGCTATACAATATTCAAAATTGAATTCAAAATCTAACCTTTCAATAAAATTTCTTCTTTCCAATCCTTTTCTACCAACATCAAATCAACATACACATGTTAATTTAAAAATTTTATGTTTTGTGATCCCAAGGTTAGATTCGGTAAATTTCCAGTAGAAAACAACCCACAATAATCTTACTAGATTAAGTCTTACCTTAATGAGTGTCTGATTTTGATTTGTTAACATCATTAACGGATCTTACTCTTCAAATCCCCTATAGAAAAACCTTTTCTATGCTTGAAATTTCCTTCAAGATTTGTAAGACCCGAATCTAGAAATAAATAAGTAAAAAGGATTTAAAGAATGTAACAAGGGTTTATAATTAATAAGCTTTAGTATGACATGAAATTAACTTTAAGCAATGGGGGCAAAGTTGTCTAGAGGAAATTTCAAACCCTCCGCCTTCCCACTACATTTTATTTTGTTCCCATTACCCCCTTATATAACGACCCTAGGAGGGGCCTAGTAGTATTGTCTAGAATCTCTATATCACGTGCACACCCATGATAAGATAATCGCCTTGTAAATTAGAGATTGCAAAACTATAGATAGTTATTCACTAAGGTCTTTAATTTTTGTTCATTGACTCATTATATAATATAAATAATTATGGATATCTATTTTTCCACAATTCTTCAAAACCGCATAGAATCGATATCCCCTACCAAAATAGTAAAATAAGATAGACAATTCCGGAAAATTCTAAACTTACTAAAGATACTAAACTTAATTAAATATTAGTCATTTTCCGGGGCATTCTGAAGTAACTACATAAGCTTTTCATCATATTAATTCAATGGTAGCACTCTGCACTCAATTCCTATCCCTGTCCTAACTATCGATCAACCTGTAAGAAAAAGAACTGTGGGGGTGTAAGCTTACGCTTAGTGAGATAATTACCCTCATCAATACCGCATGATAGGAATTTATTAGATGTACAATCATATGGATGCATGAACAATCAGTATGCCAAACAATGCATATAGTGGCCTAAGAACTGCATACTACTCAGAATTATGCCTCCTGTAGTCGAGGTTTGAAGATAATTAATCGACCCAAACTAAAATTCGAGTTCTAAACCTTGGGTTTTAATTCAATAGCACAATTATGCTTAAGTCAAAACAAAACTATGTATATATATACATATATATTTTTTCATTACCGAATAATAAATCATATTTTCAAAATCCCAAGTCTAGTGGTGTGGTGGCCTCCACAATCCACAAACACATGCCCTAAGTAGAAGCCATAAGATGCAGCCCCTCGCTAATGGTTGATGTCTCCCGGCACCTAGTAAGTCCATCAACTTAGGATAGAGACTCAATGAAAATTATGACATAACTAGTGCCCAATCCTATAGGAGGCTTGTTCTCTTATGAGTCTCTTCCCATCTTCTATATAAAGCGGCAGTCGGTGTTATCTGAATGCAATTATGGGGAATGTATGATTCATCTTATTTCTTAATCATATAGATAGTTAATCCAATTTTTCAAAGTAATCAAACAATTTCATTCCATATAATCGTACATATAAATTCATCACAACAATTCCCATTATTATATAATTAACAAATCATAGCATTTGGTTCACAAATCCATACACATGCATTTCCCATATCTCACAAGCATCCAAATTTATATATATATATATATATATAAGTTTAGGTGCATCTATTCTATAAGCAAAATCAAGTAAAGAGTCATTAGGAATTTACTCACTTAGCCATGCGAATCAATCAAAATAATCTAGGATAGGTCATCTCCTAAAAGCCGGGTCCCTTAGATATTGCAAATATGATACTATAAGGATTTGAAATAAAACCTAGAAAACTAAGCTAAAACCCTAAGTTATACTTTTGACTTGGTTTTATAATTTTTCCCAGTTTTATTTAAAAGTTTAATTACGTATAACTTTCTTGTTTTAAATATGATTTTTATGATCTTATAGTCAATCTTCATCATTTTCAAGTGTACTTTAACATGGTAAGGTTATATTTTCATGATGAGGTACGTAAAACTGCCCATAGGTCAGAATAGTTGCGATTCTCATTATTTAGAGTGCTTTTAGGCTTTGTTTGGTTAACGGGCTTTTTGATAACTTGGGAAATTCTTTGGGCTTAGGCTTAGGACTTTATTCCTAACTTAAAATACTCTTTAAGGTTAGATTTCCAACTTTAGTTTACACTTTTAGTGCCAACAACAACTCCTTTGGCTTTTATGTGGACTTAAGTTGTTAAATGGGCTTGTTTTTTGTTCAAACTAAAGTTAGTGACTCTGTGGGGTTTATGGAGTCTTAGGTGGACTTCTTGTGGGCTTCAAATAACCTTTCTTAATATTTTAAAGTGCTGGTCAGAATTTTAATGAAGGCCTAACGTAGAGTTCTAAGCTCATTTTAAGAGTTTTAGGCTTTGCATACTTGCTATACTTGTTTTGGTTGATCTTTTTACTTTGTTCACTTGGTTTTATCATATTTTTATGTGGCTTTTAGTTATGTTCCAGATCTAGTCATGATGAATCCAAAGGGTTCTCACTTGGTTTTCTTAACTTGTTTCATCATTTTCTTAAGTTTAAGTATTAGATCATGAACCTAAGCTACTTATATTCAAATCTTGACTTAACTTCTCTTCCATGAGATGATTACTTAGCTTATACTTTACATGAAAATAATAGATTTCATACTTATTACAACTTTCATGTCATAGTTCATATCTCAAAAGGTTGGTTTCTTCATAAAAGCTTCATGTAATGGATTTTCCTTTACCTAAGACTAGATTTGAGCATCTTTAACTTAATAGAAATGGAAATAACATTGAAATGGCTTACATGTACTCCACGTCCAGCATGATCTCTCCTCATTCATGTATACATTTCATGATTTTCTTAACTTAAAATCTTCCATTCTAAGTGTTAAACGTATATCTTTACATAACACCAACTTAACATGCTCATATTTCAACTTTCATGTAAAGGGGTTCACAAGCTTACTTCTTAAGGTGATCTAGATATTTTATCATCTTATTACCATGCTAATATCTTCATGAAAACATGGTCTCCTAACATGTAATACTAAACCACTAATACAAAGAAACAACTTACTCGTCCTCAAAGCGAAAATAAAGTGGTGGTGTTACTAAGTATCCTCTTAGCTCGTTGTCTTCCTTCCTCTTCTTGTAAGTTCTTTTGAAAGCTAGAGCCTTGATCTTTGAAGTGGGGCTTTGAGGATATTTTAAAGTTTCTAAAAGTGGTTTTTGAAGTTGACAAATAGAGGGCACAAAATAAAGATTGGTGTTGTGAGTATGGAAGCAAAAATAACGGCGACAATGTTAGGATTTTTGTGGGGTTGAATTTCTTATTTTAATTTGTGCTTAAAGTGAGAGAAAAGGAAGTGAATGTGTGAAGAAGTATGTACAAGAAGCTTTAATTGATTATCTTTTAGTATGTACAAATGCCAACTTTTTAACAAGACTAGATGATTTAAGCATTAAGGGGTGAATAGTAGATGTGTAAGACAATTGAGTTATTAAAAGTTGACAAGGCATGACCTTTCTTTTCCTTCTTTTCCAAACAGCCAAGTAGGGAGCAAATAGGTCATGGTGTTATCTTGTCACTTAATTAAAAGTTGAATACATAAAATAATGTGATAACTTGTCCATATATAGTATAAGTTGTGGTGTGATAAGAGAAATGTCTTATCACTAGTTTTCTAATAAGTTATTAATTGATAAATAATTCAAACTCTCAATTGATAAGTCATTTAGGATGATTGGTTGGTTTACTTATTCATGTGCACAAGTCATATGCATGAAGATAAGAAGATTGTCTTATATGAAATTCTTTTGGAGTTTGTTTTTTAAATTGATTTGTAAATTATGATTTAATTCTTATAAAATTATGAAAATTTCTAGAGTTGAATAAAATTATTCAAATTAAATTATCAATTAGCCGCTTAAGGTTATAAGTCCTTAATTGTTTTAGGGTTTAAGGTTTTAAGTGACTTAGAGTTCGTAGTTCTTGTAGCCGAGTTTTTATCGATAATAGGCTTTTGAATTGGAAAATTAAATTTGTTTTTGAATGAAAACTTGAATTCTTAGCTTAGTTTATCCTTGGGAACATTTGGGAAGTGTTCTTAGTTGAATCACAAGTCCATTAAAAAGTAGGGTTTATAACTTATCCATATATAATATGACTTATAAGTGAAAATAAGGAAATTATTTTATATGAAGTTCTTTTAGAGTTTGGTTCTCTAATTAATTTATAGGTTGTGATTTGCCTCTTAGGAAATTTTAGAGTTTCTAGAGTTGGATAAAATTTATTAAAATTATATTTTTAATTATTTATTTAGGGCTATAAGTCCTTGATTATCCTAAGGTTTAGGGTTCGAGTGAGTTTAAGAATGTTTTAGGGTTTTTCACCAACTCGGGAGTAATTGACTTACACTTAAGAGTTTAAGGTTCAATTGGCTTAATTATTTAGGAACAATGCTTTATTAGGCAACATATATGTGCATGCGTGTGATAATGTATATATATATATATATACATATTGTGGGGTTACTTATGTACATAAGTAAAGCGATTTTTGTAAATTTATTAATTTATTCCTTTAACTAGCTTAGTGTTGTTTTTTATTATTACTTGAAATAGTCCTTAATTCATTTGTTATCAATTTTATATGATTTCACAAAATTATTGATAATTTTATTGATTTATGGCTTTTCAAGCATTAAGATAATTTTATGGAGTTTTAAAAATTTTTATGATTTGATATTTATGGTTTTTATTAAGTTTAGGTTTACATTTTTAAAAGTATATATATGTAGGGATTGGGGTTTTCTTACATAATTAGGGTTTTCAAATCATATAATAGGACATTTCAATTTCGTTTTAAGTTTAAAATTTTAGTTGGCTTTCATTTTATGTGGTTTTGTTGACTTAAGGAAATATCTACGATGCTTGAGTCTAACACCATGTTTAGAAGGTTAAATTTACTGAGTCTACACCTTGCCCTTCTTATACTTTTCTTTCTTTTACCTAGTAGAATACCTACAAGAGACATCTTAAGAATAACCTAAATTCGGATTTAGGGAAAATCTATGTGTTGTAAGTGAAGCAAACACCAATTTACATATGGAGACAATATCGTCGGGTAAGTTTTCTATGTCTACATTGAAAAAAAAAAAGATGTTTTCCTCTAGTTTTGGTAAAGAAAACTTAGGAAAATTTTGTTTTTACAAAAGTTTGGAGTGAGAATTGTAGATTTTAGCATCCTTACCTCAAGAAACATCAAGTAAGTTACCTACAAACTATTAATTTATCTCAAGTTTTGTTCTTATCAAGAAACATCAAGTAAAGAAGAAAGATGGAAGCCTGCGAATATGTATTGATTGCTAGGACTTTAACTAGGCTACTATTAAAAACAAGTACCCCTTCTTGAGAATCGATGACCTTTTTGACTAACTATAGGGTGCACAAGTCTTTTCTAAAAGAGATCTATGCTCAGGTTATTATTAGCTGGAGGTTAGATCAAAAGATGTAGAGAAGACATCTTTTAGAATCAGGTATGGGCTATATGAGTTCTTGGTAATACCTTTTGGCCTTACAAATGCGATAACAGCATTTATGGACCTCGTGAACCAGGTCTTTAAGGACTACTTAGACGGGTTTGTGGCAGTGTTTAGAGATGATATCCTCATTTATTCCTAAAGCAAAAAAGAACATGGAGAGCATTTGAGAATTGTTATGGGTAAGTTGCAAGAGGAGAAGTTGTATGCTAAATTTAGCAAATGTGACTTTTGGTTGGAGTAAGTGGCATTTTTGGGACATATTGTCAACCATGACAGCATAGCTATAGATCTAAAGAAAATAAGGGCAATTGTTGATTGGCCTATACTTACTATAGTATCAGAGGTTAAAAATTTTCTAAGGTTAGTTGGGTATTACCATAAGTGTGTAAAGCAATTTTCTAAAATAACAGTGCCTTTGACCTGGTTGACTTAGAAAGGGGTCAAGCTCGAATGGGATGATAGATATGAAGCAAGTTTTTAGCAATTGAGGGACAGATTGATGATAGCTCCTATTCTGACATTACTAGCAGTAAGGAAAATTTTGTTATTTACAATGACACCTATATACAAGGATTATGGAGTATTCTTATGCAGGATGGTGAGGTGATTGCATATGCCTCTTATCAACTCAAGCTGTATGAGAAAAATTATCTAGTATATGATCTAGAATTGGTAGCTGTGGTGCATACACTGAAGCTTTAGAGGCATTACTTGGTTAGGGAGAAGTATAATATGTATACATATCACAAAAGCCTCAAGTATTTTTTTAGTCAGAAAGACCTAAATATGAGGTAGAAGTATTGGTTAAAGCTAATCAAAGACTACAACTTAGATATTCAATACTACCCAAGGAAAGCCAACTTAGTAGTTGATTCCTTGAATATGAAAGGACATGGAAACCTAACCAGCTTGACTACATAAAGGTCGTTACTTAAGCAGATGCTTTGACTCAAGTTAAAGGTGTTGACTAAAGAGATGAATGTCAAGTTGGTAAACTTGAGAATATAGCCCATCCTAATAGATCGAATTAAAGTTGTACTGATCAAGGATCAAAGAATCGAAGAGACCAAAGGTAAAATAGAAATAAGGAAAGCTCTAGATTTTGTAGTAGATGCTGAGGGAGTAGTGAGGTTTAAGGGCAGATTATATGTACTAGTACAACCAGAGTTGAGAAGTGAGATACTAAAAGAAGCATACTATTAAGCTTAGTCTATCCACCTAAGGAGCACAAAAATGTATAAGGACTTGACAGATCACTACTAATGGAACAAAATAAAGAGTGAGATAGTAGAGTACGTATCTAGGTGTTAGACATGGTAGCTAATCAAAATTAATCATCAGAAATAGGCTGATGAACTACAGCCATTGCTAGTACTTAAGTGGAAATGGGAGCACGTGACTATGGATTTTGTCACTACCCTACCTAAAACTTTGGTGAAACATAATGCTATGTGGGTGATAGTGGATATGTTGACTAGGTTTACTTAATTCATTCCTACAAATATCAAGTGCTAGTTTCAAAAGCTTGCCAAATTGTACATTTAAGAGGTAATGAGATTGCATGGGGTACCGATGTCTATCACTTTTGATAAGGACACTTGGTTTATTAGTAACTTTTGGAGAAGTCTACAAAATGCATTGGGCATAAAGCTTTTGTTTAGTATTGCTTTCTATCCACAAACAAATGGTTAATCAAAGTGCACCAATTAGATTTTGGAAGACTCATTAAGAGTGCGTACGCTTGACTTTAGTGATTAGTAGGATGAGTATCTAACCTTAGTAGGGTTCACCTACAATAATAGCTATTAAGCTACTATTCAGATGGCTCCATTTAAAGAATTGTTTGGTCAGAATTGTTGGCTACCTATTCATTAGGTTGAGGTAAGTGATAGATAGTTAGTAGGATTGGATTTAATGCAAGAGGCAGTAGATAAGATCAGGCTAATTCGATAAAGGATGCTATTCACTTAGAGTAGGGTAGAAAAGTTATGCTAATAAGCTATGATGCCCTTTAGAATTTCAAGTAGGAGATGAAGCATTGCTGAGAGTTTCACCAATTATGGGTATAGTCAGGTTCGATTTGAGAAGGAAGTTGCAATTGAGGTATGTGGGTCCTTTTAAAGTCATAAAGAGGATTGGCAAGGTAGCTTACAAGTTGGAGCTTCTACCATGACTAGAGTGTATACACAATGTGTTCCATGTATCTATATTGAGGAAGAACAAAAAGCCTAGTCTAGCTGATGAGGAGGAGCCACATGTACAGATAGTTGATTTGGAGGAACTAGAGTTACATCTAGGCATGTTAGTAGTTGAACGACCTATAAAGATAGTCGACACTAAGGTACAACAATTAAGAAGAAAATCCATCCCTTAAGTTAAGGTGCAATTGATGTGTCTTTGACGTTGTATACATGGAGAGGCACTACAACGAACAAAATAAAATAAAATAAAATAGGGGTTTTAGCAAATCCTTGAGCTATCTAGCTGGATATGACACACCAACAAGATCCAACATGGCTTAAAACTCGCCAGATGTGACGCATTGGTTCGAGTGATAGGGTTGCTTGCCATTATCCTTGCTAAAGAAATTGATAAGAGCGGGAAGAAGAGAGTTTTCTAAAAGAAAAGTTTCAAGGGTTTTTCATTAAATGTCAAAGTCTGTCTTAAACTCTATATAAGTGTTTTGTTTATACAAAAAAAGGGTAAAGTTGTAAATAAATGCTAAAAGGATGCCCTAGTGGCATTCTAGTAATTACAAATGAAACATGAACGACAACTAAGGTAAAAGTATAAGAAAAGGGAAATCTAAATAACATAAGTAAAATGGATGGCCAAGTGAGATCTTCGGGTGAGGGCGGATGTTTTGATTCCAAAGAGTTAGAGGAGACTCTAGAGCTTTGACTTGCTTTGACCTAAGCTTTTGGATCATTTGTTCTTATCTGAAGTTGATTCGATATGACTGGAGCTGACTCGTCTTGGTCATAGCCAACCTCGTATGTTGATCGACTTGATTATGGTAGTGACTGACCTAACATGATAATGTTCAACCTTGCATGGCTGAGCCGATCTATCGTGGATGTGGTTGACTTGTTTTGAACTGATCAACCATAATGAGCAGAATTGACTGAGCTGTTCAAGATGGAAGGGCAAGATAAACCTAGTATAGTGAGGAAAGCCAGGCAGAACAGGGCATAACTAGTCGTCCAGGGTAGAACTATGAAAGCAAGGTAGGTCTTCTTACATTGATGTTCATAAACAAATCTATCTGAGAGCTTAGTTAGGTAGAGTAAGGAGTACGCAGGATAATAAGGCAACCCCCATAAAGCCGGGCAAGCTATCCATATAGCCTGAAACTTGGTAAGACGTTAGGTCGGTACCTAGAATCCTATCATCCCCTCCCTCTTGGAAGAGTTTCGACCCGAAACTTAGTAGTTAGTGGCTGCAAATCCACCAAGGTAAAAAACAAATCTACCAGAGCAAAATAAAAGCAAACTACAATAGCTTAGCTTAATAATCAAAGAAAACATAGCCTTGCGTACTCTCCACTCATCATGAGCTCGATCAATCAAGCTCTTCATAAGACATCTTCCCTTTTACTTATCATGTATTCGGTTAATCATCCTCAAGTACCTCCAGTAACTATTAATCAAAGGGAATAGCATAACTTCAAGTTCAAAGTTGACACGAGCTTGAGGGATCTGAACTTGTAAGACATCAATCTGCCCTTCTACCTCAAGGACTTCATTTCTAGGAGTTATTACTCGTTCACTTCCTCATAACCAGTTTCTTCTTCGATCATCAAGGATGGTGTAATAGCTCTATCGACTTCTTCTTCCTCTTTGTTGGCTTCTTTAGGAACTTTCTTATCAGCCCTCCATCTGTCTAACGAAGTCTTAACAATCCTTAAATCATCTTCAAGACTAGTCGAGGATAATAGACAGAGCACAACTTATCCTTTGTCATGGAAGGAATAAGTATTCTTCAAGGGCCCATAGCTCATGTTATGACTCATCTTTCACAGGGAACTTAGACACATGTAACAATCTATAATGTCAACAACATAAAATAAAGCTTCATCTCGAAATTTGCTAATGGAGAAGGTTATTCTTGCTTGCTTTGTCACTCTAATCACTTCATCATTATAAACAAAGTCATATGGATTTGAGTGGTCTATAGTTTTGTAGCCCAACCTTCTAACAACAATTTCTGAGATAAAATTTGTAGGATAGTGACTAACTTAGATCAATATAATACCCTATTCAAGTTTTCCCTTTATGTAAAATTTATTTGATGCCACATTGCATACATTAAGCTCTTTTACCATCTCCTTAGTAATTGTGAGTTTGGAAACTTCTTGGTTCACTAATTTTAGGTTAGTACTTGTATGGTTGTGCCTAACGTTCTACTTAAACAAGAGCTTCTGCACTTCTAGAAGGGAACAACTTAAACCAGTGAAAACTAATATAGTTCAAATTCCTCACTTGTTCGGTTTAGTAAGGACTGAACCAAGCAACTCAAAGCTTAGGTCACTACTTCAATTTTGATCAGTAAGGTATACTTAGCTTGGATGTAGAGTTTAGTGTAGCAGTTCATGAAACAGCTCAGATATACACTTCATCAACTTGGCTTAGATACTTTAGTAGTTCAGCTCAGCAAGTTGTGAAGTAAGATAGAAATATCTCGAACATCTAGGATCAGTACCTTATATGCTTATATAGTTTGGATCTTTCACTTCACTTCGATTCAATCAGCTTGGATAGAGCTGGTAGAAGCTTGATATGGCCAGTAGCTTGATGCAATTCTAAGTTCGATACATACAATTAGCTTAGCTATTCAGCACCTAAGTTGACACTTTTTAGCTCAGGCTGGAATTCACTAAAGCTTGACAACTCCTCAATTAAGCTCAGCACTTCTTGAAAAATGATCAGCACAAATTAAAGCAATACAACTCAATTTTCAAACACATAACAATATGATAATCCACTTCTGCTTGGCAATTCTTGAAAGAAGGTTAGCATAACACAAGTTCTACACACGCGCATGAGATAACCCACTTCAGCACTTTGAATTGAAACAACTTGGACTCCTGGCTTAGTATGGTCGCTTGTACCTATACGTAGAGTTCAGTTTCGTCACATGGCACGCCTTTAGGCAATTGGTCCAACAAGTAAGTGTAATCAGCTTGGTTCGAGGCTTCGTACAACTCAACAGATTAATGCACATTCAGAATAGCATAGATACTCAATTATTCACAATTAAACAACCATTCAACTTGGAGTTTAGCTCATGCACCACCACCACCACAACTCTGATGCTAGCACAATTGTAGTAATTTCGTATTTAACCTAGAAGTTACGTTAATCACATATTATAATCCAACCATGGTACTTCATCCACTTAATCACCACCTCCAAGAAAACGATATACATATGACATAAACAGTTGCCATTGTAAACCTCAAGAAATTCCTATGAAAGACTTCACAAGTAAAACAAACAACTTATTTTTCGTTTTTGCACAATACCGATTTGCATCTCCACTTAATATTCATATGGACATGTCCAACAACCGTCAAATAGTCTTGCACTAGATTTAGTACACCATTGTAGAATAGATAGCCTCCTGCGCTCAATTAACTCGGGTGTACACAAAAATGACCTTCATCTGTTTTTATAATGAAAAACAGAGTAAGAGTAGAGTAATAATCAAACTACACTTACTTACACTTAAACACACTGCAGTGGCTACAGAAGGAACACAGTAGTCACTAATAGTAAAGCGAACTAAAACTTCACGGAACTTAATACGCTCTCTCGTCGGAATTGTGCTTTGATACTAGCAAAGTTGATACATCTCTAGAGTTGTGCACATAGAGAAGCACCACAACAAATAAAGAAAAGGAAAATGAAATGAAGGGTTTAGCAAATTCGTGAGCTATCGAACTGGATATGATGCACCAATAAGATCCAACATGCCCTAAGATTCGACGGATGTAACACATCGGTCCGAGTGATAGAGTTGCTCGCTACAATCCTTGCTAAAGGGATTGATAAGAGCGGATAAAGTCTCAAGGGTTTTTCAAGAGAAAAGTCTCAAGGGTTTTTCATTAAATGTCGAAGTCTATCTTAAACTCTATATAAGTGTTCTATTTATACAAAAGGGGTAAAGTTGTAAATAAATGACTAAAAGGATGCTCTAGTGGCATTTTGATAATTACAAATGAAACATGAATGACAACGAAGGTAAAATACAAGAAAAGGGAAATCCAAATAACATAAGTAAAATGGATGGCTAAGTGAGATCTTCAAGTGAGCGTAGATGTTTTAATTCCAAAGAGTTATAGGAGACTCTAGAGCTTTGATCTGCGCTGACCTAAGCTTTTAGACAATCCGTTCTTGTTTAGAGCCAATCCGATATGACTAGGGCCGACTCGTCTTAGCTTAGCTAACCTTGCATATTGGTTGACCTGATTATGGTAGTGACTAACTTGACATGACAATGCCCGACCTTGCATGGTCAGGCTGATCTGTCATGGATGTGGCTGACTTGTTTTGGACTGATCAACTACACCGAGTATGATTGATTGTACTGTCCGAGTTGGAAGGGCAGGATAGACCTGGTATAATGAGGAAGGCCAGGTAAAACAGGGCATAACTAGTCGTCCAAGGCAAAACTATTAGAACAAGGCAGGTCTTCCTATATTAATGTTCATTAGTAGATCTATTTGAGAGCTTAGTTAAGCAGAGTAGGGAGTACACAACATAATAGGGCAGACCCCATAGAGTTAGGTAGGCCATCCATATAGCCCAAAACCTGGCAAGACGTCGGGTTAGTACCTGGAATCCTATCATCAATGGTTAGATCAATTGAAATATGACGCAACTTGGGAGCTTAAGGAAGAGATCAAGAGGAAGTATCTAGAGTTCTTTCAGGATTTGGCATGTAAACTTTTGAGGACGAAAGTTTTTTTTGAGGGGGGAAAAGCTGTAAAACCCAAATTTTGGAAATAAATAAGTAAAAAGGATTTAAGGAATATAGTAAGGGTTTATACTTAATAGGCTTTTGTATGCATGAAATCAACTTTAAGTAATGGAAGCAAAGTTATCTAAAGGAAATTTCAAACCTCCATCCCTTCCCACTACATATTATTTTGTTCCCACTACCCCTTCACCCTTCCTATATGTTTCTTTCTTTCACCTAGTAGAAAACCTACAAGAGAGATCTTAAGAATAACCTAAATTCTGATTTGAGGAAAATCTATGTGTTTCAAGTGAAGCAAACACCAATTTGCATACAAAGAAAATGTATTTAGGTAAGTTTTTGTGCCTACATTGAAGAAAATTCATTCCTCGAGTTTTGGTGAAGGAAACTTAGGAAGAAATTGTTTGTACAGAAGTGTAGACTGAGAATTGTAGATTTAAGCATCCTTACATCAAGAAATATCAAGTAAGTCGCTTACAAACCCTTAATTTAGCTCAAGTTTTGTTCTTGTTAAGGATTGTTGAACTTGAGGAGTTGGTCATGATTTTTGGTTTTGATTTTTGAGTTGATGTTTGGTTGATTTTGAGGATGGAAACGAGAGTGGAAAAATTGGAAAAAGAGAAGAATTATGTTTGGATTCAAGATTAAGGTTGAGTAAGGGAGGAGTTGTGTATCACAGTCCACAGAATTCTACAAACTATAAGAAATGTGACTAGCGTTCAAACACCATAAGGACTAGTGTCCAAATGCTTGACCCCCTAAAAACTCATAGAATGTGAGTTTAAGTAGGTGTTTGAACACCAGTTGACCTAGCATCCAAATGCTTTGCTTAAAGCAGTGTGCAAAAACTTTGTTCCTCTCTTCTAGTGATCTTTTCAACTTCCTTTTTTGTTCTAAAACCTTCTAAACATGTTTTTAATCCAGTTTTCTAAATCAAACAACAAGCAAACTTCATTTTTCTTGAGGAACAATTTGATGCTTCTTGTAGAGACTTATAGCATAATTGAGGGGTTAGGATGTAAGGAGTGAGTAGTAGCTTTTATGATTGAGTTTAGAGGCTGAGTTATTTATTTTTATGAAATACCATGTTATAGAACACTTTGTTGAACACTACTATAGAGTCAGGTATGAGATACATGGTTGTTTAGTTGTGTATGTTAGGAAAGAATTTTAATTAGACTTAATTAAACTCAGAGTTTAATAAAGTGTACTGCTTGTGTTTGTTTTCGACCACCTATTGATAAGGTCTAGTGGTGTTAGTAAGGTATTTAGTGATCTTTACGCGACATTGTCCCAAGTAGAGTCCGGCACTGAAAGGACCTAGGTAAATTTTAGTTGGTGATCAATTACTTAGGTGTTAGGGAGAACTCAATACCAATATCAATATAGTATTTTATATTATTTGTTTGTAGGGTCATGAGCAACCCTAAGTCACAAAACACTAAGATCGTACTGCTTGTGGATTTAAACAATAATGACTAAAATGGTTGTTGAATTTATTATGGTTACCCGTATGTGCTTGTGCCTGTTACTTTTATGTTTATGTGCATGTGTGTGGTATTCTGTATTAGGTGTCGGCTCATCCTTCAAGGATTATTGTTTTTCAATTGTAAGTTTATGGTATAAGGATTATAGTGATTACTATGTAGAGGATGCTAGTTATGATTATATGTATT
This sequence comes from Lumnitzera racemosa, assembly GCA_024138005.1. Classification (NCBI taxonomy): domain Eukaryota; kingdom Viridiplantae; phylum Streptophyta; class Magnoliopsida; order Myrtales; family Combretaceae; genus Lumnitzera; species Lumnitzera racemosa. The sequence continues at coordinate 82,423,560 of JAMXBC010000006.1, forward strand.
ATGATGAAGATGGTGATTACTATTATTTTGATGATGGAGTTGGAACATTACAATCTAAATATTAGGAATGAACTACCGAAGACTTTATGTTATTGTTACTTGTTGTACATATTTGAGACTTGTGTTATTTGTTTAGAGTTACCCGTGATTGCTGATGTTGTTATTTGTTAGGTTGTCTTTAGTTAAAGCTATGAGACTCATAGTTGTTTATCTTTAGTGATTCACTTGAGTTCCAGGTTCTTTAACTCATGTCATTTAGATTTTTTTGTAGTGTTTGTGAAGATTGAGTAGTTGACATCCCAGTCTTATTTCAAATTTGAGGTTATTAAATTATGAGTAAGTAGATTTTACGATATTATGTGGAATATAGATAGATACAAGGATCCATGTTTTCCATAGCATATTTGCCTCTAAAGTTGACACGTGGTAGAGTTGTAGCTACCTACGTTCCAGGGATTTATCGGATTATTGCTAGATTTGCTAAAAGGATTCTATGAAAAGAGAGGAAACCCCTAATTTAATGGCTTGCTATCTATTTAGAGACAAGGCTTCCAATTGACTATGGACTTCCAAAATTGCTTGTGACTTTAAAAACTTATTATTTTTATATGGTTGACTTCTTAGTTAATTCCTTTTCATTTATTTTTGTGGGTTGTACATATGTTATTGGTATTTATCTTTCATGGTTATTATGGTTTGAATTTGAAAGGGTAGTGATGAGAAAGAGAGAATACATAGCCATTATTCCTCCTAGCTAAAAAGGATTTTCTCGGAGAAAAAGGCAAAAATATTGCTAATTTAGAAATAAATCCCTATTATATGTCTTTAGAAGAAGTCACAAAAGACATCAAATGAAAACATGACATGATAACGATTTCGCACTACAAAAAGCTTGTGATTTTAAGTCACAATTTCATATTTAAATGAAATATTTTCTTTGAAGATACTATCTCAATGGATTGGATGCGTATATTACTATGAGTCTTCTTCTTCCGTGCTTCCCTTCTTACTTTCTCTAAATAAATGAAGCCCCAACTAACCCTCTTTAATGTACTTCTAACTGTATTCTGGGTACATCTCCCACTTCCACATGCACCTGTTCTCATTCTAAGACATTCAATTATTACTCGTCCTACTCAAATCACCCCTTACTCAAACTCTACATACGAATGTGCGCCCCCCCCCCCCCCCCCCACTCACTCTCTCTCTCTTTGTCAATTTGATGTAGTTTTGACACTAACCATACATGCTGATGAAGTTGCCTTGTGATTTTATTGCGTTCATATTTTTCAATTTTTCACGTTGCATTCTACATAAATTTAATGGTTTTATTTCCCCTCAAATATTATAGTAGTATTTTACGCGTTTAAGTTGTGCTTTTTGGATGACTACTAGTGAATTATGGTCAAATGCATCTTAAGTTAAGCTTGGCAGGTTGATTATAATTGCAGCTGTAGTAGTTGTTGTTTTTTTTTTTCTCTTTTTTTTTTTATGTTTAATTAGCTAAGTATAATGTGTTGTTGTCTGATTAGATCGCAATGTCTAACAAAAGTAGCAGTCTGTTTAGCGCATATATAGGAAGGGTTACAATAAGGAATTGATTAAGGTAGTTTTGGTTCCGACAATCCGACTAATGCATATTTCGAGCATTTGATTATTACCAGAACCCACCGGTCTGAGTTGCTCGAAATCCCCTGTTACAGAAATTGGTCGTTTTTATTATCTTGCCGTATCCATGGATTACGACTACGAGGTCAAGCAATTGCTATTACATACGATTTGCAAGGATCTTTGATGGAGACCATATTCTAATTTTAATCACAAATAAGTCATATTTTCCCAATTAAGTGCTTCTGTACAGGTTATAAACCGCATCAAGTCATACTTACTAATGAATCATAAATATACATAGTGTTGGTAAATCTTTTTAGACGTAAACTTCTCAAGCTGAAACTCTCTTTCTTCATTCTTTTAAGCTTTTTAGAGTTTTCACTCATAACTATCGTATTGATTTAGATATCGAATCTTTTAGTATTGTACTCGTAGCTCTTTTTCTTTATTGTACAGGTGTCATAAGACATAACAAATTATCTCAATCTTTAATGGCAAAATTGAGAAACGACAGATAGGCTATTGGGTGGGGAAAAACTGCTCTACAAAATATCCTAAACTAATGGAAGTAGTCATGGTAGAAAAATTTGCTCTGTGAAAATGGCCATAATGCTACATTGACTGGCGGTGATCAACGCGTCTTCATTTGATGTCAAATTGAAAAATAGTTTTAATTTTTACCGTGATGCACCCTAAACTATTCACAGGGGAAACGATAATAGTGACTTTCGCTATCATAGAAATACAATGATAATACATAAATATACTCCAATCCATCATCCATAAACTCGTGTGTTACCAGCAGTGGAACACCGGTGAAGGTGGTGGATCGCATCTACCGGTGGTCCTTGCCTACATCTTAGGTAGCAGCTTGGTGTGGATTAGTGTTAGTCGTTAGTCCTGTTGAGTGGTAGGTGAAGTGATTGTGTTTGGTGTTGGTTAACTATGTGATGGTGGTCCAAAGCAGAGTTTGGGCATCGACTACCTTCCCCTGTAAATAAATCAGGAGTCACTACTTTCTTGACCCTAGCCTATGGTAATCGCCGAAACAAATCTCCTTTCACAATTTTCCTCTATGTGACAATGGATATTTGACTTTCTCTTCACGGCAACATTCGCACAAACAAGTTCCACATTAGTGACGTAAAAATATATCCATGAACGGTTAACCTCGTGACCATTAACACACATATATTTGTAAGATAGATTATTGTAATTATATTTATTCGTGTTAAATTCAAATCGGAACTAAAATGCACAAAATTATGGTCACTTTGAAAACAATGTATAATACAAAAACAACCCACCCTTCTCCTGTATCTATTCGTGCTGTATTCGAATCATCAATGGGATATGTTTTGGCTTAATTTATATAGGATTATTTGAAACGCACCATTATTCATTAGGATCACACAAAAAAAAAAAAATAATAATAATAATCGTATAAAAATCATGTGGAATTAAATTTACTCGAAAAATGCATATAAACAATCAAAATCCAATCAATTAAATTTATACTAAACTCGTACTCTCAGCAATAACAATAATAATCATAATAAATCAAGAATTGTATAACTATAACCTCGTTCATACAGTTCCTTTTTACGAGAAAGCTTTTCGCCACGAGTGACGGTAACCCAGTTACTTTAGAGGATCTCTCTCCTTGCCGCATAACTGTACTGCGACCTCCTTATATTCTCTTGCCTCCTCTTATACACCATTCCTCCGACCACCACCACCCCCACGCACACAAGCACTCCTATAACAATCCCTGCCTTCTTCCCTCCGCTCATTCCGCCGGACGATTTTCCGTCGCTGGAGTTCACATCGGCAACGTGATTGAACTTGCTGGAATCACTCGGCGCAGGTGCCGGGACTTCAGATTGCGACTCCGTCGGCGATGGAAGTGCAGATGTAGGTGTCCCTGGAGGATTCGCTGGAGATGAAGCGGGAGCGGAAGCTTCCGGAGGCGGTGCCGGTGGCGATGAGATAGGGCTTTGAGGCGGTTCCACTGGAGAAAAGGGAGGGGAGATCGTTGGGGATGGTGAGTCGGCGGGGATTTCCGGCGACGCAGAGGGTGGGATCTGCGGCGGAGATGCGGTTGATGCGATGTGGATCAGAGATAGGAGTGCAATGAGAGAGAAGAAAACTGATTTCTCCATTGTAGAGACAGAAGAGAGAGAGAGAGATTGCAGCCAGAGATCTGCGTCTGAGGAAGTAGAAAATTGTAGACTTCGAAAGACGAGATAAGAGTATATACAGGTTAAAGAATACAAGGTCCAATGAAACTATGATACGTGGCGAAGAAGAGGTTATTTGTTGGTAGCTTCCAATGATTACGCCGGCAACTTTTGAGATTTGATTTTTGATTTTTAAGAGGAGGGACTAATTACTGAGGATTTGATTTTATATAAGAGGATTTATGGCTATCGATTTTGGAGGGCTGACTCTCTCTCTCATTTATTTATTTAATGTTATCTAATAGACGTGGATCTACCATCCCACTTTATATATGCAAAAATAATATAAAATTATATTTACAATTTATAACGTATTTAGTTATTGTAAATAGCTTTATTTGATTTCTTTTTGTTTATTTTAATATAAGCTTTCAAGAGAGAGGAGAGATAGATTTTTTTTTTTAATTACATATTTGGTAGTTGTTATTTTAAAAGATACTTTTCTTTTTTTGGATTGAAAAATAAGTGGTTGGATATAGGTGAATTGAATAGTAATTAAATAGGATAATATGGGAATATATGATATTAAATAATAATAATTAAAATTAAAATATAAAATAATAAATATACCAAATTTTAATAGTTATTGATAATTATTAAAATCTTTTGACTTTAGTAATATATATATATATATAGATAAATATGTTTTCTGGTATTTATTAAAGGTTAAGGTCATCTTAGTCTTATTTATCTATTTCATTTAGTTCAATAATATAAATATTATTTTTGGAATAGAGTCTAATTTGTGACATTCTTAAAGTTGTAACGTGAAGTAGCCCGAAAATGAGTACTTGTTAAAGCTAAAATGGAAATCTTCTTCACCTTTCTTTATGTGTGAGTGCATTTATATTTGTATCTCTTTTTTACCATAAATATAATTATTTTTAAATGTACGAAAACCATCTTTTCAATGTAGGTCTTCTTGAATTTATGTGTTTTATTTATATTATTATATTTATTTTGTATTCATATTTAATTGAACTCTATTTTGAAAGATATCTCATTTGCTTCAATTTTAAAACTAGATTTTAGATAAAATGCCATTTTGGATAAAGTATTTGAAAAATATATTTTATTCAATAAAAAAATAAAAAAAATTATTTTTTTATATATATAGAGTAAAAGGATAAATAAATATTAACATTATAAGGGTATATTTATTAGTTCAATACTTAAAGAGTTGTTTAGAGTATCATTTTGACATTTTAAGAAACTTTTTAATACTTTAAATTGCTTTACCTTTTAAGCAATTCTTTACTTTATAAAAGAGTGTTTTACTAAAATTAATTATTAATAATTTAAATTTTTTATGGATTTTATATTACTATTACTTTTTAAACCGATATAAAAATATATAATATTTTATTATTACTATATATTATGAAAATTTTTATTTAGCTTTATTTACAAAAATAATAAAAAAAAATATCGGGATCTGTCATTGCTTAAAATGCAAAGCCCAATTAAAAGGCTGACGTTATCAGACTTAGGTAACAGTATCAAGCTAGGAACTTGATTACCTTTAAGCATTCCACTTTATAAGGACACGAGGGATGCTTGGTACTATAAATATATTCTAAAGATTTATTAGGTATTTGATTTTGTAAGAGGGATGCATTATGTCTTATTTCAGCAATCATATAATATGAGGGAAAAATGATGAACAAAAGAGTCCTAGTCAGCCATTATATCTTCTTGTTAACAACTTATTTTAACTAGTATACATTTTTTTTTCCCAAAAAGGACACAATTTGAAAACATTAATGCAACACACAAGGACAAAAGTGAATGATTAAAAAGAGCCCTTAATTGGGCCATTAATGTATCTTCTTTTACCATTTATTGGGAAAAAGAATTATATTTGTATTCATTTCATTTTGGCATTTCCAACCAAATCATAATAACAGAGCTCTTAATTGGCCCACTAATATCTCATTTTCCCACAATGGATGTTTTTTACTACAGGATTTATATATAACAGGGCACATTTATATGTACAGGTTCGTTTTCTTTTCAATATTTGTTATATTTTTGCTGATTATGCGGATAGCAATCATCACTTTTGCTTATCGTTGATTTTATGTTTTGCATTTGGTATATTTGCTAAACATTTATTTTTTCATAAGTGCACATGTCACCGTTAATGATTTTTTGGACTTTTATGCGGATGCGTATGCTTGGAGTCAATCCAGGTGTAAAAAAAATTGTGTACTCTCTGAAATTTGTAGTTTTCACTTTTTTTTTTTTTTTTTGCCCTTTTGCCATAATATATATATATATATATTTATATATTTTTTCAATTTCCATGTTGATATCTGCCCTGGGCTCTGTTAACTACTAGACCGAATACTAAGATGTCTCTCCATATAATAGTTGCTTTGTCAAGCAACTAACTGCAATTAGTCTTTGTTTCATTGCAAGTTTTGCATTTTTCTTTTTCTTTTTTCTTTTTTCTTTTTGCTTTGACATGTGAATTCATTGAGTGTTTTTTTTTTTCTTTTTATTTTCCTGCAAACCTTTCATTTTGCTCTTGATTTATTTCGAAAATGGGCAGTAATATAACTTTTAGTACTTTGAGTTGCTAAACTTCTTACATTATTCACAAATTTTATCTTTTTATTTAAAATCCATATTTACTTCACTTATTCATTCATATGTTTAACATATTTTCATAGCTAGACTTGTATAAGAGTCGGTTTCAAATCATAAATCAACCCGGTTTGACTTGAAAATGGCCAAGCTTAAGCAACCTAGGGTCTAGGTAGTTCAAGGGTAGGGATCATCTGAAACAGTAGATTGGCTTGCCATTGAATTGGTAAGTTGGCTTGGTCGGTTCACCCTTTTAAAAAAAATGAAAGATAGAGAGGGAGAAGTGAGACAACTAATTTGAAAAAAATAATTGAATAATATTTATTAGGTTATGACATATCAAAATTATCTTTTTGGTGAAGGTGAATGATAATTTCTTAAAAATAATATGATTAAACTAATAATAACTAATAATAAAGGACTAATTATAAGTTGATTGTATATTAAAGATAGATGGATGATTCAATTTAAGTTAATGTAAGTCCTTTTTTGTAAAACTTGTTAAATGTTAAAGACTTAAATATGGAGAAAAAGATAAAATTTGAGGAAAAAAAATTGGAATCACATTAAGTTGGTAATTAATTAAAAAATTAGAAATTATTAATGAATTAGTAAATTTAAAAAAAAAAGAGAGAAAGGATGCCACGTTTGGGAAAAAAATATGCAAAAGTTGGAAATTAATGAAAAATTAGAAATTATTAAAATTAATAAAAAAATTAAATATCAAAACTAAAAAAAAAAAAGACTGGTTATTGCTAAGCCAATGAATTGGCTCTTGAACTGTCGGGCCAATCGAACTGATCTAGAACCGTAACCAGTTGGGCCAATCATAGTTCTACCTTTATCCGCCCTGTGAACTCGTAGTTCCGAGCCACTTGGACCTAATGAGTAGGACTACTTAATAGCTATTTATCTATTGACATTACTAACAAAAAGTGAAAAAAATAATAAATTTTGTGAGTTCATTTTATAAATTTTTTTTCCTATCTAACTCATCTAAAAATCTCATGAAGATCAACTCATGGAGAATCTTTCTAAATTAAATCGGTCTTTCCAAAAAGAGTAAAAAGGAAACGTGACAATTCGTGAAGTTTCGAAGATGAAAAATCATTGCCTAAACTTGCGAGAAAATTCATTAACTATGAAATATAGCATTAATAATATCTATAAACAAGTAAGCATTGTTCTCTTTAATATTTTACTTATTCATTGTTCAAACAAAAATGCACGCTGAATGGAGAGTACCTTATGCAATCATGTAAGCATTCATAACATGAATATATAAGCAAAAAATAAATATCAAAATTGTAGTTGCTTAATTTCAAGAACAAATAAGCATACCTAAATGAAATTTATCATAATGGTGTTGTTCATTTGGAAAAAGTATTTTAGGAAAAATAATCATATTAGAGTTAAGCTCATTGTCATTGTTTATAGAGAGTATGCATATTGTTTGCTAGAATTAAGTTGATAGAGATTAGTATTTTACATTAATCATGTAACAATTGCTTTTACTACGTAATTAACTAATGGGTTTATTGGATATTTCAAAGAGTAATTTGACTGAACTTAATTTAATTTAACCTAGTAATTATTCTATATATTCAACTTCACCGTGTTGCTAAATTTATTTTTAGTACACATGTATCATAAGCTGCTACATCTGTTGGTAAATCCTTGTAGCCCTCATGCCAGAAATGATAAAAATACCATTATTGGAATCAAACAAATCCAATTTATCTATTTCTTTCCCTTTTTCCCCACCGTTTACTATATACATTAAAATGTGGGAAGGGAGATAACAAATATGGCTCATCTTATTGGCGAGACCATTTTTCAGTATGTTACAGGTGACTTGATCCATCTATTTCTTATTTCGCAATAAAGAAAAAGAGTTGGAGATAAAATAAAGAAGCATCATGCGAATGCTATAAGAACCCTTGTTAATTTACTTAAATAAATGCACGCGCTTTAGATATCCTTTTACACATTTTGTGATAAATACAAGTACATGAGAAAGATTTTCGATTAAGTGTGAATGAATGCTTTAAAGTCATCATTAGCATTTTTTCATTTGGAGAAAAAGGAAAAAAAGAACTAGCACAAATAATTATAATATATTATTTTTAATTTTCAATTGGTAATTATAAATTGATGAAATTATATTTAAGTGGCTAGGATTGTCATATCTCAACGATATGAATACTGATTCTCTAATAGAATGAATTAAGTCCAACTCTCCCCTTTTCCAATAGTTATAATATATATACTTTAAGAAATCATATTTTAGAGTCGACAAAATTAGAAGAACATCTTTTATAGGACAATCAAATTTAGCAAGGGAAGATGAATGTAATGTCCCAAGCAAAAGAGAAAAAAAAGTAATAATCAAGCTTATAAATACTAATAGACAAATTTTAACCACTTGACTCTAAAATTTATAATTAGTGTCGACATGTTATTCACTACTTAGCTTATATACCACTAAACATTTCTCATAATTCATGTAAGACGTTATTCACATTTCAATCACCATCATAATTTTCCCCCTAAATACATATATGATGTCTTTAAAAGGAAACCTTACAATTAGAACAAGATCTTCTCCTTTTTTAGTTGTGCTCACGCTACTGTATACCTACTATGAGAAAGTTGGCTCTTATACCATTTATACCACTTTAGACTAAAAGTGTTAATAACCAAGTCAACAGAAACTATTAGACCTATTTTAATCATTTAGTCTAAAAGTCTTTAGCTAATGTTGACATGTTGCTCACAACTTAACCTTATATACTAGTATTCAATATCTTTCGCATTTTGTATGGGACTTCACTCATATTCTACAATTTGGAGTATCATTAAAACCATCACTTTATTTGATTTTACTATTGGCATTCAATATTGAATTGGTACAAAGTTGATGAGTCACATGTTGGACCAAATTTCAAGGAGTAATTATAAGTTATATCAAATATTGTTACAGCTAGATTGAAAGTTTATTCAAGAATGATAGGGTTAAGGTTGAACCAAATTTGAAATAGAGTAAAAAAAAAAAAAAACTAAAATATTTGGCATGTTAAAGCAATTGATATACATGGAAAAATATATATTATTATTTCATGTTTAGTATATAGAAATGAATCAGAATGGAATCGTGATTCCAAATTCTATTATCTTTCTCTGTATTTGGAAGCGTATTTAGAAGGTGAAATTGTGATTTTATGGAATCGACAATTCCAGCTTTAAAGAGGGATTCAATTTGGTTTTTGAAAAGGTGGAATCATAATTCTATTCATCCCACATTTTTTATTATTAAAGAAATTATTTATTTAAATTTCAATTCAATTATGATATTTAAAAATTAATCTCATATTTGGTATGAATAAATGGTCCAAAATGGAATTGACTAGAACTGAATGAGGACCTAAATGAAAAAGCATTTCCTATGTTTGGAGATAGGCATGAAATGAAATAAAATGTAATAATATTAAATATTCAAATAATATTATTTATCGAGAAAACTCTTAATATTGCATACTATATTTGTAGGTTACAAAAGTAATTTTTATTAATTATAATTAATACAGTAGGAATAGAGTCACAATTTCACCTCTCAAGACATAATCAAATTCCTCCTTAAAGTCAAAATAATTGATTCCTTAGAATTGTGATTCCAGCTTCAAATATACTTCTAAATATAGAAAATAGGATTGAAACTTGAAATCACGATTTTATCATGCTCAATTCTTATGTATCAAATGTGACGTATGAGTAGTATTATAATTTTTGTAGTGACTAACTGATGATCCTAGGATGCAGGGAAAAAATCCGGGTCAATAGTGGTAAAGGCATGTTGCATGTGCCCATATTCTTTTTATTCATGAAAATGATATGTCTTGGATTATAGTCAAGAGCATTGGACATCATTTCTTTGATGATAATATACCTATGCATCTTTTTTAATATTCATCCTCGCACGGTTTTTATGAAGTTCAAATATTAATTATCCAGTTTTTAGGTTAACCTTATTCACTTTTCAATATATAAGAAAAGCATTACGTTGCACGGCATGACAAACTTCGTCAGACGAATAAAATAGTTGCTTTTGTCACAGCAAAAAGTTTTGTTCATGAACAAATCCATCTTGATCATCCTATATTTTATATATATTATTTAAGTCTAAAGGACTTTGTGTAATCGTCTGCAATTTATTACCTCGAAATTCAACAAAAATACTAATAATAAAATAACTTTATAAAATTAAAAATATCTTACATCATGAATAAATTAATTAATTTCATTGAATTCTTTTTTCACTTGTTTTTTTCTCATTCCCCCACTTCTTTCGACTCAAATTTTTTCTACCCCACTTTTTTTCTCAATTTGAAAACAATTAAGTATTCAACTCTACCTATTTAATTTCCATTTTGTAAACAAACTTTATCTCCTTTCTATCTATAACTGCGTGCCCTCTCAAGCTCTCCTCCATTTGTTTCACTTTCCCATAATTCTCTCCTTTTGTTTCTCCAAATTAACTTTCCATTTTGCAATTATTTTTTTTTAGAAAAACTAACTATCAATTTCAAATAATAGAATATAGAGTCTAGACATGTAAGTAGTACTTTTCCATAAATCACCATTCTCATTCTCAAACATAAACATTTTTTATGTTTTCCATATTATTATACAAAATTATTTCGATAATTATCCGTATCTTAAATTACCTTTACTAAAAATATGTATTGTAATAATATACATTTTAGTCTTTGCAAGCAGTACATATCAATAGGTTACTTCAATAACAGTTTTATATAAAATTATTTTATCGTTATATTTCATTTTTACATAGGTACATGACTGTTAGTATAATGTGAAACTCTACTTGAAAAATATCAAACCAGAGCTATTTTATCATTAAATCAACCAAGCTGAAGAAGTTAGAATATTGGGAAATCTTAAAGAAGGTTTGGCGTAAATGAAGGAAAAGTGTAAAAATAGTTGACAAAGAGGGGGTGGCTTCATGTTTCGTTTTCGGAAATGTTAACGTCGGTGTGCTTTACGTGTTTTCCTCGTTGTTTTGTTGAGCTGGTTTACCATTAATGTTCACGGGATTTGTTTATTGGCCGTTTTTGATTCACACAGCGAAGCAAGAAAGCAATCATGTTCTTGTGGTTGTGCATTTTGTCGTTTAACTCGTACGTGACTTCATTCTTAAAAAAAAAAAAAAAAGCATTTATTCTGCTTATATAGAAGTTATGTAATGTAAAGCTGTAACGCCGGCCACCAGAAAAAAGAAAAAAAAAAAATCATAGTGTAACGCTGTAAAGGTCTGCATGGTATTTAGGAATGGGAATCCAAGCAGACAGAATATCTATCACAACGTCCGGCCACGGGAAAAGGGGGAAAAAAAAAAATTGTAAAGCCATGAAGGAATCATTTTCATCTTTGTTTTTAATTGGATTAATTTTATTTTTTATTTTATTCTTAATTTATATAATTTTATATTTAAATTATTAAATAAGTTATGAATTTAATGATTTAAATTTTAAAAAAATATAAATAAATATTGAGACGAAAAAATGAATCAATCCTCTCAAAATAAAAGCGGGACAATAAAAGCTTCGTATTTTGAAGTGCAAGCCGGCCGTTTATCCGTCTACACTGTACCCGACAAATGAATAAAATGTCTTTTTGCAAATCAGGGGTTTATTCCTCTTCAAATATTAGAAACGATCAAAAGTCCTTCATTGCTTCCCTTCTTGGCATCAAGACCCTAATCACATTTGGGAAGTATTTAGATTTCTCCTTACAAATGGATTAAAGTTGAAGAGTCAAGATTTCAATTTCATCATAGAAATAATGCAACAAAAGCTTATTAGATGGAAATCTAGATCCCTTAGTATGGTTGGTGGGCTTGTCTTTGCAAAAACCACACCAAAGCCTTCCCTTCTTATAGTTTGCAAGCTTACTAATTACCTAAGAAAATAATCTGGAAACAAACTTGAGTTGTTAGAAGATTTTCTATGGTTAGGGGTAAATGAACATAAGAAGACTTGTTGGGTCAATTGGAGTAAAATAACTGATCTTAGAGAGAAGAATGGATTAGGCTTGTTAAATCTTGAAACTAAAATCACAACTTCTTCAATCAAGAAGTTCTTTAAACTCAAGAAGAGGAATGTGCTTTGGGTTGAAAATTATAAAATACAAACATAAGAGAGCACTGCAAAACTCTAATGACAATCGTTCCACCCCTTTATATCCAATGGCTAGAGAACTTATCAAAACTTCATCTTTAGTTGAAAATTCGAATCTAGTTGTTACTAAGAATGGAGGAAAATAAGCTTCTAGTTTAATAGTTATAGTAGAGTAGAAGTTTTAAGATTTGCTTTCAAGGACCTCTTTTACATCAAGCAGGTTCTTTAACTATCTTTGATTGTTGGACCTCTGAGCTACAATTGAATGAAGATAAAATTACCTTCCTCAGCTCTAATATGCTTAAGGGTATCATTGGCCCTCTCATGTTTATATTTGTATATTGATGACAGAAGAGTGCTCAATCTGCATGGCTAGTGTAATAAAAACTAAACAATATGTTGTTTTATTCCTATTCTTTTTCCCTCTTTCACCTTAATGTTCCTTTATAAACACAACAGTTCCATGTCCTCTCTTAAACCTAGTGTAAGATCTTAGTGGTAAGTGGAAAACTCTCCAAATCTTTGAAGTTTTCTATGAAGGAAGTGAAATATGATGAAGGAATTTCTTCATGCGGCAGTTGGAGATAAAAAGTGAAAGAGTTTAGCAAGTTCAACTATTTAGAAAATTAATCTTGTGGTAAGTGTGTTGAACAATGATTTCTAATGTTGTAGAACGTAAAAATAAGTCTAAATGATGGATTGTTAAAGGAATTTGTAAAAAGAATGGAGATTTGGTAGAGAATCGAACAAAGAGAGTCAAAGTGAACAAGTAAGTATCAATTTCTCTTAGTTAGATGATGATTTCATGAAGAAGTTGATGTTTTGAAGAATTAGAAGTGGAATGTGTTGTTGTTGGGAAGGGAAATGATGGCACAAGGATTCTAGAGTATGTAATTTGAGGGAGACAATGGGAGTTTGCATGTTTTGTAATTAATCGTGAGAGAGAATTTTACAATTTTCTAGAATTTGAAGCTACCGATCAATCAGTAGTTGAGATGGCGATAGATTGGTAGTGTGCTTCTATCATACATAATGTTTTGGTTTGTTTTAATTTCTAACAACCAATTGATAGAACTTTTTACCGATTGATTAGTAGCATACATAACATATATAGAATGTTGATAACTCTTACACTTTGTTGTCTTTAATTCTAACACCGTTCTTAGCCAGTACAAAATTTAAAAACAATTTGTAACCATATTTTAGTTAATGGATCAAACTTGCTCTTACGAATCAAGCCTAAAACTTAGTATCTTATTTAATGCCAAGATTAAGAGGTGAAGTTAGAACAGATTCTAATTAATTCTAAGTATGAGGTTAGACACTTGTTATATGTGTTTGCTAGTTTAGTTACTAAATGAATACAATTATATGTGACATTAAATACTTAATGTGTTGAGTATGCTTGGTTAGGCTCAAGGGATTGAGAGTACTAGTGATCTTAGGGTAGCACTTGGGGATTAGTAAGTAGTGTTGTCCTAAGTAGAGTTGCTTACTGAGTTGATCTGGTTAGATTTTAGGTTGTTAATGACTTTAGGATGTTGGGGAGTACCTAACACTAAATTTATATATTATATATGATACTTGTGTGATTTGGGGTCATGAGTTACTGTAAGCTTTAAGATGTCAAAGCTGTGTTGTGTGTTGGACTTCAATAAAGATACTAGCTAGTTATTGATAGCATGTCTTGCATCGTTTGTGAAACAAATTATGTTTGCTAATGCATGTGTGATTGTGTAACTTTTGTACTAGGTAATTTTGCTTATCCTTCGAGTACCTTGTTTTTAGATGCAAGTAATGCAAGAGACTAGGACTATTATGACGACGTAGGATACGACCTGGTGTACAATATAGAAGATAATGATTATTCCTATTATGAAGGGTAGTAGGAGGTACGATTACGATAGCCTTATAGTGTAATATTGGTATTATGGCTGTATAGGAGATACAAACTCCTTATGTTGTTAATGGTTTATGTTGTTGTAGTATGTTGCAATAGTAGAGAGTAAGACTCCAAAAATGTTTATTTTATGATGTGGTTTGTATGAGGATGATAGACTCCTTAAAGATAGCATGGATTGCTGATGTTGTAAGGCGAGCTTTATAAAGCTACCTATATTATGACTTTGACATTTACTTAATGTTAGTATGGTTTGTGAATTATTCATTGATTGTAATTGAAGATATTAGCAGGTTTTGAGTCTTTGCATGTCAGTACTTCGGTATTAGAAATAGGTTGATTGATCCTTATATAACTAGGGTAATGATTTTTAAGATGGTGAGCTATGAAGAGAGTGGATAGAAATGGGACTGTGTAGCAAACCCCATAACGTGTTTTTTTAAAAGTCTCCTATAAGTTAACTATTGTTAATTGTATTCTTTATTTTTAGATGTTCCTTCTTTAAGTTAATGTTTATTAACTTAGTTTCATGTCCTTTGTTTAGTATGGCAAGAAGATTAGTTAGATGTTCATCATGAGATTTTAAGAGTGTGAATCTTAAGGAGGAAGATGATACTTAAAGTTAGGCTCCGCCCACACCTAATGTTGCCCAATTGTTAGGCGTTGTAAATGGTTTGATAGGAGTGGTGATGCAGTAGCACCATTAGATTTAGGCTAATGTCTAGTCTCTCCAGAATCATGTTGATGCTTAGAGACATGAGAGGTAGGTATAGGTTGAGAGAGAGACTGGTCAAGTAGGGACAGGCAGGGAAATGTGATTACTTTAGAAAAATTTGTGAGAGTGGCCAAGGAGTTTCACTCAAGGCTTGATAACTATTTGGTTGTAGAGGCATGGATTGAAGATATAGAGAAGGCATTTGCCGCCTTTGAGGTGCTTGAGGATAAGAGGTTAGATTTTGCAGTGTACTTGTTGAGGGGTGATGCTGCAGCTTAGTGGGCCATCGAGAAGAGATTGTTCAAGGAATTGCTTACATGGGAGGTATTCAAGCAAGCCCTATAGTGTTCAAGGGTAGATGGTGGCTACTTACTTTTCTTGTTAGTAGGGAAATCAAAGTGTGGAAGAGTATGAGGTAAAATTGAATATGCTGACCAGGTTTATGCTAGAAGCCCTAAGAGCTAATAACATTGCAAGAGCCTAGAGGTTTGTTTTCAAGTTAGAGTTGAATTTACAGCATGAGGTAGGGTCTTTCTAGCTAACTAGATACGCTAATGTGGTTGATAAGGTAAAACATCTAGAGTAGAGTTACAAGAAGACAGATGAGATGTTAGCTAAGAGGGCTAAGGCACTTAGAATGATAGGGATCAAGGACCAATTATACGCTCTTGAGCTTGAGGGCTCTCTTAGGTGGTTCATCGAGCTATTTGAGGTGAGTTAGGTGCCGAGGAGTAGTGCTTACCCCAGTTCGATCAATTGAACTACTTCACTCTTTATGCTATCCAAGGCATTACCAAGGTGACCAATCGTTGTGTCGAATTGAACCCTCTATTGTACATTAGTCTAAGTACCAAATTTGAATATAGCAATCTCTATGGTATTGAGGCCAAGCTGATAATTGTTAAGAGCCAATCATTCGAGGCCGACCCCAATATGAGCCGTCCTTGAATTAACCCTAGTCTAGCCCCTTCTAATGTCGAATAGGTCTGAATAGAGACCCACCCCTACTCGGAATACACTATTGTTAGAATCATAAAGTAAAAACATGTATGCAAAGTCCTTTCAGACAATCGTACTGTCCTTTTTGACAAATGACATTCATTGTGCACGATTTTGTATTTTCCTTGTAGAGTATTTTTCTTTTTATTTAGCAAATAGGAATTCATTTTTTTGTAATTATCTATATCGTCAAACTTTCCCTAACAAGGAACTATAAATAGTCACATAATGTAATAGCTGCAAAAACAGAATATACAGAAGAATACATTGAACTTTTCACCCTCTCTTGAGCTAAGCGTCCTCTTATTTACTCTTAAGCTACTCTTATCTAGCCCATTCAAGCATAGACTAGTAACGAGTGATCTTCGGTCATACTTATGTATCATATCAAGTGTGACCTAAGCTCGTGTGAGGTGTTGGTGCATCATATCCATCATTGGTGCATGGAAACCCCTTGCTTACCCTCGACTATCATTTGCTTTTTAAGCCATTTGGTAGCTTAGACCCACCCCTTTAGGTATGTGTGATATTGGGTTTGTGTGTTTGTCCATGAGTCCGTATCATCTTGGTATCAGAGTTTAGCTACGTTTGAAGCTGGATTTTGCTATTATGTTCTTTTAATAGTTTGTCACTGCTCTTGTGTGATAGTGATTTTATTGTTACCTTTGAAGTTTATTAGTTGAGAAGTGTTTTGTACTCTGTTTTTCCTTGTTTTTGATACGCCAAAATAGAGTGTAGTTGAATATGTGTTTGTTTTGAAATTGTCATTGTGAAGTAACCATCAATGTTGGATTTAAGTGTGCAAGGAACTTTACGAAACCAAGAAAGTGGTACTCGACGTGGCCAAAGGCAAGAAGGAAGCTTCTCACCTCAGTCAGTGGGTGACTGCTTAGATAGGCTTACTGCCTTGCTAGCTAACCTAGTGACTGTTATCTAAGAAGATAGACAACGAGCTAAAATTAGCCTCACTAGAGAACGTGAGCAGTAGTAGCAAAGAAATGGTTAGTTTGGCTGAGTTAATGTCCTAGCTTGCCTACCCTGAGTTGAAGGAGTTGGTAAGGATTATAGATGAAGGTTATCGCTTGAAGAGATTAAGGAGGAAGCAGAAGGAGATGATAAGATAGAGGAGTACTATGGAAAGAAATGTACGAGCCCTTAGAGTTGAAAGATTAAGGATGTGTATTCCAAGTTTCTTTAGTAGTGGTGATGTTGAGGACTACATGGATTAGGTAGATAAGATTAAAAAGCAGTCCAAGTTTCTTTAGTAGTGGTGATGTTGAGGACTACATGGATTAGGTAGATAAGATTAAAAAGCAGTTTAAATGCCATGAAGTGCCCGATAATGCAAAAGTTAGACTTACTGTGTTGGAGTTCATTGGTTATGCTGCCTTATGGTGGAAGAACTAGTAAGCTACAAAGAGAAGGGAAGGAGAATGAGATATTAGGAGTTGGGATGATATAAAGAGAGTTATGCGAAGAAGGTTTGTGCCGAGCTATTATTTGTATGATGCCTTCAAGAGACTATAAGAATTGAGACAAGGAGGATCGAGTGTAGATGTTATGTTAAAGAATTCCAGATGCTAATGATCCTATGAGAAGTCGTAGAACCTGAAGACTAAACTGTTTCTCGATTCATTAGCTGATTGAAGTATGAGATTGGAGATATCTCGGAAACCCTGGATGTTAGAACACTTGATGATGAAATCTAATTCACCTAGAGAATAGAAAGCTGCCATACAAGAAGATTCCGACCACGTGTTAGCCAATCAGGAAGTAGCCAAATTGTTTCAAGTGGACCAGTACGAATGAAACCAAGTAAGTTTATCAAGACATGACCCGTTCTGACCACTCGAGTCAAGGAGAAGGAACCCTCGAGGAAGTTTGAGAAGGGTTAGAGTTCAGGGAGGAAGATGAGTAAGATTAAGTGTTTCAAATGTCAAGGATTTGGATACCCGCTTAGTGTCTGAACAAACGAATGATGGTGATCTAAGGCAAGACGTCAACCGTTGAGGTTGATAGTATTGATGAAGAAGTAGAGGAGCTGAAAAAGGATGGATAAGCTGAGTTGTCTAATGAGGTAGTCATTTACAGCGAGGAAGGCAACTTCATGCCGATTGTTCTAGTGTTGAGGAGGACAATGACTGTCGATCTTGTACCTGAAGACGATTAGAGAGAAAATCTTTTCCATATTAGGTGCAAAGTGAATGAATTGCTATGCATGTTGATTGTAGAAAGTGGAAGCTATACTAATGCAACCTTTGCATTTATGATCCAACAATTGAAATTGCCAACCTTGCCCCACCTGAAACCTTATAAGCTTCATTGGCTTAGTGATAAGGGAGCCCTACAAGTGAGCAAACAAGAGTCTGTGCGATTCTGCATTGGTAAGTATCGAGATGAAGTGCTCTGTGATGTGCTACCCATGAGTACATCCCACATTTTACTTGGATGACCATAAATGTTTGACTGAGAAATTATATATGACGGTAGGAGGAACACATGTTCTGTAGAGCATGAAGGAAGAAGGGTGAAATTGAGTTCCATGACTGCCGAGTAGGCAAAAGTCATGTAGTCTCAACTTACCGGAACCCTGAAGAAGGAGGCTTTGGTATTGACTTAAGCCAAAATAAAAAAAGAAATGGAGCTAGAAGGATTGACCTATCTACTTGTCAGGAGACTTCAGGAGATGAGACTTAGGGAGGAAGAGCTTTTGACCGAAGTAAAAACCTTACTATAGGAATTTTTCGATACATTTCCAGAAGAGCTAATGAATGGCCTACCTTCAATCTGAGGTATCGAGCATGCAATTGACCTGTAGCTAAGAGCTGTACTACCAAATAAGCTTACCTATAGGTTGAACCCTGAACAGGTTGCTGAGTTATAGAGGCAAGTAGATGACTTTATGGAGAAAGGGTATGTGTGTGAATCCCTGAGCCAATATGCTGTACTGGCCTTATTAGTACTGAAGAAAGATTGATCTTGGAGGATGTATGTGGATAGCTAATTGATCTATCGAATCACCATCAAGTACATGTATCCCATACCTAAGCTTGATGACATGCTAGATGAATTAAGCAGAGCAAGAGTGTTCTCTAAGATCGACCTTAAAGTTGGGTACCGTTAGATTTAAATGTGTGAAGGTGATGAGTAGAAGACCACCTTCAAGACATGACATGGTGTAGATGAGTGGATTGTAATGCTATTTGGACTGTTTAATGCGTTGAGCACATTCATGCGACTTATGAATCATGTGCTTCAAGAATTACTGGGAAGGTTTGTCGTGGTTTACTTTGATGACATTCTGGTGTACAGTCCCGACTTGGAGACTCACTGAGACCATCTCCGATAAGTGTTTACAAAACTTCGAGCTGAATAGCTTTATGCCAATCTGAAGAAGTGCGACTTTTGCCGTTTCGAGGTAATCTTCTTTGGTTTTATTATGAGTGGGGTAGTATCCAAGTTGATGAAGAAAAGATAAAAGCAATCATAGAATGGCCTGAGTCGACCTATTTTACCAATGTGAGAAGTTTTTACGGCTTAGCATTGTTTTATTCCCAATTAATCAAGAACTTCAGTGTGATTGTGGCCCCATTCACCAAACTCTTAAAGAAGAATGTTGAATTCAGATAGGGTGAGAAAGAGAGGATGAGTTTTGAGGATGTGAAGGAGAAGCTAATTACAATCCCCGTCTTAGCTCTATTGAGCTTCGACAAGGTATTTGAAGTAGAGTGTGATGCATCTAGACTAAGCATACATATTGTGCTAATGTAAGAAGGCGCACCTATTGCTTACTTCAGTGACGAACTTCAAGGAGCCATACTTAACTATTCCTTCTACGACAAGGAGTTCTATTCCTTAATTTGAGCCTTAACGGTATGCTAATACTCTTTGCTGCCTAAGGAATTTGTGATGTACACCAATCATAAATCCTTAAGATATCTAAAGAGCTAACTGAAGTTGTCCTAGAGACAAGCTAAGTGGGTTGAGTTCATGGAGGGTTTTTCTTATGTCATAAAATATAAGAACGGAAAGAACAATGTAGTAACTGACGCCTTGTCGAGACGACATACCCTCCTAATCAAGCTATAGACAAGGCTACTTGGTTTTTCAACTATTAAGAATTTGTATGCTGAGGACCTATACTTTGGTCCTATTTACTTCCGTTGTAAGGAAGGATGAACACTAGATACTATCACAGGGAGGACAGATACTTATTTAAGAAGAGAAGGCTATGTGTCCTGACCTGTTCCATGTGAGAACTGCTAATGTATGAGCCACATGAAGGTGGATTGATAGGATACTTTGGCCAGCGCTGAACTTATGAGGTATTATCCTCCAGATTCTTTTGGCCAAGGATGAAGAGAGATGTCTAATCTATGTTGGAAAAGTGTGCAACTCGCCGAAAATTGAAGAGTTGAGCAAAGTAAGGATATTACTAACCCTTGCCAATCCTAACTAAACTAAGGTCTAAGCTGAATATGGACTTCATGTTAGCATTGCCAAGGACGTCCCGAAAGAAGGACTCCATCATGGTAGTTATGGATTGATTTAGCAAGATGGCACATTTCATGCCCTGTTGCAAAATTAACGACACTTCAGCTATCTCTTTTCTTTTCTTACAGGAAGTAATTAAGCTACATGGAATTCTCAAGACCATTGTTTCAGACCGAGACCCCAAGTTCATGAGCCACTTTTAGAGGATGTTATGGAGGTGAATGGGAACCAAGATGTTGTACAGCATATCTAGCCATCCACAGATTGAAGTTGTTAATGGAATCGTAGAAACTTTGTTGTGGGTTGTTATCGGATAAAACACGGTCGATTGGGATCTATATTCACTAATCATTGAGTTTGCTTACAATAGGACAGCCTACAGTGTAATAAACATGTCTACATTCGAGGTTGCTTATGGGCTCAACCTTGAGCTACTAGTAGACTAACTAACCCAGCCAATGCTTGATGATGATAGGCCAGCCATCGAGAGGGTTGAGGCCATTAAAGCCATGCACCAGAAGGTTGTAGAGCACCTGAGATGAGCTAATATTAAGCTTGAGAAGTGAAGCCAAGGATGGAGGAAGAGAGAATTTCAACTAGGCAATTTAGTTTGGATACACCTTAGTAAGGAACAATTCTTAAATTTGAAGAAGAGCAAGCTATCCCCTAAAGTTGATGGACCTTTCAAAGTGCTTGAAAGGATCAATCCTAATGCCTATATGATTGAGTTACTTGAAGGATATGGCATCTTAGACTTGTTCAATATTACTGACCTTTAACCTTATACTCCCAAAGATGGGCAACTTAGACCTGAATCAGATTTGATCCTAAATCTCAAATAACCTAGATGAGATGATATGGATCAAGGACTGATTATACGCTCCTGAGCCTAAGAGCTCTCTCAAGTGGTTCATTGAGTCGTCCGAGGTGAGTTAAGTGCCAACAAGCAGTGCTTGCCTTAGTTCGATCTATTGAACTACGTCACTTTCTATGCTATCTAAGGAATTGCCGAGTTGACCAACCATTGTATTGAACCAAACCCTTTGCTGTACACTACTCCAAGCACCAAATCTGAATATAACAATCTCTACGAAACTGAGGTTGAGTAGTTAATTGTTAGGAGCCGACCATCTAAGGCCGACCCCAATGTGAGCTGTTCTTGAACTAACCCTAATCTAGCCCCTTTTGATGCCAAACAGGCTTGAATAGTAGTCCATTCTGGCAACCTAGTAGACTTGTGGTTGAGCTAGCACTACTACAAATGAGGGCAACTATGCCATCTATGGAGAAGAGGTGCACTAGATGTTCTAGACCCAATGATTTAAAGAATTGCAAGTGGCTAGAAGGAGCATGTTTTGCATGTGGAAAGACAAGTTATAGCAGCAAGAGTTATAATAACAAGATCATTCCACTAGTGTTCTATTATAAGTGTAAGTAAAGGGGTCATAAGATGGTGGACCATAAGGAAGTAGTTGATTGGGAAGTTCTAGTGGCACAAATTGATAAACCTTAGAGTTTAGCTCAAGGTAGTAGATGGAAAGTAAGGGGACCATGCTAAAGATCTATAGGTTATGTTTATGCATTGCATCACCAGGACTTAATCAATGTTGATACTATAGCAAGTGCACTTCTAGTATACTCTACTAGTGCATACATTCCTTTTGATATTGGTGTGATGCATTCCTACATGTCTAAGTCTTTTATGTATGTTTATGGCATATGTACTGAAATGTTAGAGTCCAGTCTTGTTATGAGTACTCCAATGGACAGTGGAGCTATATTGAATCGGATTTGTAGAGATCTAGAAGTAGAAGTAGAAGTAAAAGGAAAGGTACTATCGACTAATGTATTGGTGATGGAGATGAATGATTTTGATGTTATTTTGGGTGTAAACTAGTTAGTAAAGCACCATGTAGTGATTGATTGCAAGAATTTATTAGTATACTTTAGCCCACTAAGGGAGGCACCATTTAGTTAGAAAATTGAAGTGTAGGGGCTATTGAATTTGCCAAGTTATGAGTCATGGAAAAGGACTATTGTAATAGATATTAGTATAGAGGGAGGTTAAGAAGTTAGTTTAAGTCGAGTACTAATAGTTAGAGAGTATCTTGAAGTATTCTTAGAGGATTTTCTAGGATTGCCACTAGATAGAATAATTGAGTTTAGAATTGACCTAATGCCAGACTCCTTACGCATTTCTAAAGCGGTATACAAGATGGCACCAACTAAACTAGCAAAGCTAAAGACTCAGTTGTAAGATTTATTAGACAAGGGATTCATAAGACTAAGTGTGTCACCTTGGAGAGCTTTAGTGTTATTCATTAAGAAGAAGGATGAAAGCATGAGTATGTGTATAGATTATGGGGAGTTGAACAAGACCACCATAAAGAGTAAATATCCTCTTCCTAGAATTGATGACCTATTTAATCAGTTGAAGGGTGCCCAAGTGTTTTCTAAGATACATTTGAGGTCAAGATACCACCAATTGAAGACAAAAGAGGATGATATACCAATGATAGTGTTTGGGACTCGCTATGAACACTATGAGTTCATGGCGGTGCTGTTTAGGCTTACTGATGCCTTGGTAGCCTTCATGAACCTAATGAATAGAGTTTTCAAGGACTTCTTCGACAAATTTGTGGTCGTGTTCATAGATGACATCTAGATATACTCCAAAAGCCAAGAAGAGCATATTAAGTTGGTTTTAGGTAGATTAAAGGAAGAGAAGTTGTATGCTAAATTCAAGAAATGGCAGTTTTAGTTGGAGTAGGTAACATTTCTAGGATGTGTGATCAATAAGGATGGGATTTTTGTGGACCTAGATAAAATAAAAAGCTATAGTAGATTAGCTGGTACTAAATTTAGTTATAGAGATTAGAAGCCTCCTAGGGTTAGCTGGTTATAGAAGGTTCGTAGAGGGAATCTCTAAGTTAGCTGCTTTACTTACAAGATTGATGTAGAAGAAGGTGAAGTTTGAATGAGATGACAAGTGCGAACAAAGCTTTTAGAGTTTAAAGGAGCAATTGGTGACAACCTTAGTATTGACAGTACCTAGTAGTGGAGAGGAGTTTACTATATACAGTGGTACGTCATTATAATGTTTGGGTTATGTGTTGATGTAGAATGGTAAGGAAATAGCTTATGCGTCTAGGCAATTAAAACTATATGAAAGATTGCTTAGTGCATGACTTAGAATTAGTTGTAGTGATGTTAGATTTGAAGCTATGGAGACACTATCGTTATGGAGAGAGGTATAAAATCTATACTAACCATAAGACCCCCTCCTTAAGTTAGGATTCAACTAAATGGTCTAAATTAGATAAAGGAAGGCTAATAACTCAATATGAGACAAAGGCGGTGGTTGGAACTAATTAAAGATTATGATGTGGAAATACTATAGCACTTAGGAAACGTTAATGTGGTGGTAGATGCACTCAATAGAAGAAGATAAGATAACTTGGTTACTATGACTATTACTCATAAACATTTGATTGAAGACATGTATAAGTTATATTTAAAGATAGTGACATAGGGTATGGCAATCTGTTTGGCAAATCTAAAGCTACAGCCAGTACTAATTGATAGAATCAAGATTGCAAAGGGTGATGTAGGAATCTAGAAGATAAAACAAATAATAAATCAAGAAAAGGCACTGAAGTTCAATTTAGGTAATGATGGTATACTAAGGTATGGAAACTATTTATGTGTATTGAGTCAGTTAAAGTTGAAGAATGAGATATTAAAAGGGGCACATTACTCTGGGTACTTAATATACTTGGGTAGTACTAAAATATATAAGGATCTCAAGAGTCACTATTAGTGGAGCGGAATGAAGCGGGAGATAGCAAAATATGTAGCTCAGTACTAGACCTATTAGTTGATTCAAATTGAACATAAAAGACTTGCAAGGCAATTACACTCATTACTAGTGTTTGAGTAGAAATGGGAACATATAGCTATGGACTTCATTACAGCACTTCTAAAGACAATGGCAAAACATGATGTAATATGGGTAATTGTTGACAGGTTAACAAAGTCCACCCACTTTATTCCTATTAAGATTGGGTATATACTTGAGAAGTTGGCAAAGTTGTACATTCATGAGATTGTGAGGCTTCATAGTGTACCTATAACCATAGTTTCTGATTAGGTTACTAGATTTATTAGCAAGTTTTTGAGAAGCCTACATAAAGCACTAGGTACCAAACTATACTTTAGTATAACTTTCTACCCCCAAACCAATGGACAATAAAAAAGAAAAAAATAAGATATTAGAAGACTTATTGAGGACGTATGTCTTTGACTTTAGTAGAAATTGGGATGACCACTACCCCTAGTTGAGTTTGCTTATAATAATAGTTATCAAGTGACTATTCAGATGATACCTTATGAAGTGATATATGGTAAGAAGTGCAAATATCCTATACATTGGGATGAAGTGGGTGAAATAAAGGTGTTAGGTCCCAAGTTGATCAAGGATGTTGTCGATAAAGTGAAGTTGATAAGATAAAGGATGTAGTCATCTCAGAGTCGTTAGAAGGCTTATGTTGATAAGAGATGCTGACCATCAGAATTTTAGGTTGGAGACTTTGTGTTGCTTAGAGTGTCGCCAACTGAAGGAATAGTATGGTTTAGACTTAGAGGAAAACTTAGTCTAAGATATGTTGGGCCATTTTAGATTCTAGAAAGAATTGGTAGTGTGGCCTATGGATTGGCTCTACCATCCAAGTTGGTAGATGTTCATGATGTCTTCCTTGTATTTATGTTGAAGAAGCATATTAAGAACCTAGATTAGAAGTTAGCATTGCAGTCATTGGGCAAGATTGAACTTGACAATAGAAGAATGGCCTATATGAAATTACAGACAAATGTGTCGGAGTTGAGGAGAGAGAGATCAAACATGTAAACATGCAGTAGAGCAATTATCTAACATGAGAAGCTACATGGGAGCTAGAAGAGGACATAAGAAAGGAGTACCTTGAGCTCTTCACTAATCCAAGTAACTTTCGAAGACGAAAGTTCTATGAAGGAGGGGAGGATGTGATAAACTGAAATTTCATAATTAAATAAAATAAAAGAAGTCAATGAAATTGTGGAGAGTAATTAAAAAGGAAAGGGCAATTTGGTCAACCAACTATGAAAAGGCACATAATTAGCTCATGCCTTTTAGAAACTAAACAATATGTTGTTTTATTCCTGTTCTTTTTCCTTATTATGCCTTAATGTTCTTTCACAAATAAAATAGTTCCATCTCCTCTCTTATACCTAGCATAAGATCTTAGTGGTAATTGGAAAACTCTCCAAATCTTTGAAGTTTTATGCGAAGGAAATGAAAATCTGATGAAGGAATTTCTTCATGCAACAATAGGAAATCAAAAAGCAGAAGAGTTCGGTGAGTTCAGTTGTTTAGAAGATTAATCTTGTTGTAAGTGTGTTGAATAATGATTTCTAATGTTGTAGAACTTAAAACTAAGTCTAAATGATGGATTTTTAAAGGAATTTATAAAAGGAATAAAGATTTGGTGAAGAATCAAGCAAAGAGAGTCAAAGCGAACAAGTAAGTATCAATTTCTCTTAGTTAGATGATGATTTCATAACAATGTTGATGTTTTAGAGAATTAGAAGTAGAATATGTTGTTGTTGGGAAGAGAAATGATGGAATGAGGATTATAGAGTATGTAATTTGAAGGAGACAATGGAAGTTCACATGTTTTGTAATTAGTCATGAGAGCGAATTTTGCAGAATTTGAAGCTATTGATCGATCAATAGTCCAGATGGTGATTGATCGGCAAGGTACTTCTAGTGCACATAATGTTTTGACTCGTTTTAATTTCTTACTACTAATTAGTAGCACTTTCACTGACTAATCGATAGCATTTTCACTTATCAATTGGTAGGCTATTGAACATATACCGAATGTTGAGGACTCTTATACCTTGTAATCATTAATTCTAATATCGTTCTTAGCTAGTAAACAAAGTAGAAACAATTTGTAACCATATTTTACTTAATGGATCAAACTTGCTCTTAGGAATCAAGCCTAAAACTTAGTATCTTATTTAATGCTAAGAGTAAGAGGTGAAGTTAGAACAAATTCTACTGAGTTACGCATTCCAAGTATGAGGTTACACGCTTGCTGTTTGAGTTTGCTAATTTAGTTATTAAATGAATATAATTATATCCAGCCTTAAATGTTTAATGTATTGAGTGTGCTTGGTTGGGCCTAAGGGACAGGAAGTACTGATGATCTTAGGATGGCACTTGGGGACTGGTAAATGGTATTTTCCACAGTGAAGTTGCCTACCAAGTTGATTTGATTAAAATTTAGGTTGTTAATGACTCTAAGGTATTAGGGAGAACCTAACACTAAATATATATAATGTATATGATACTTGTATGATTAAAGGTCGTGAGTTACCATAAGCTTTGGGACCTTTAAGTTGTACTACGTGTTAGACTTTATTAAAGATAATAATTGTTGTTGATAGCATGTCTTACATTTGCTTGTGAAATGGATTATGTTTGCTCATGTGTATATGATTACGTAACTCTCGTGCTAGGAAATTTTGCTTACCCTTTAAGTACCTTATTCTTAGATGTAGGTAATGCAGGAGATTAGGACTGTTTTGATGACTTAGGGTATAACTTGGTGTATAATATTGATGGATTGTTAACCTCTGGAGCCATCACTCGTGCCCACCTCTGAGGCCTCTAATCTCTCACTATGAGGATTTTCTCTTGTTAGCCTATTAAGGGTGAGCTTTTGCATAATGAACAATTGTGGAAGAACTTTCTAAGGACAAAGCTCGGATACACTCTGCTCTTCTTGGACTCTTACCCAGTTGCTAACCTACCGAGTGCCAAGACTCACTTACTAAGTGTTGAGGCTAACTTGCCAATTACTAAGCCTAATGACACTACATGCCAAGCTCTACTCTTCCAACCTATTGAACTACAACATCATTTAATCACCTTGGTAGCTATGGTATTGTGTCACCACTTCCACAAGTTTTACACTAATTGGAAAAATTAGGTCCTTTTTAAAATAATGGAATCAATATACTACTAATCAATCAAGCTTGCAACTTTTGATAAAAGCTTGTGGAAATCTTGAAAACTTCAGCAAGCATACCAGTCGATTAGTAGTATAGGGTGAGCTTTAAGGTTATATTTCCTAAAGGAATGGTGTGCTAGCTTACAACCATTTTAGTACTATTCATATCTAGTTAGGCTAAATAAAATTTACTTCTTTTATTAAACAAAACTAAACAACTAGCTTAATGTAGATAAATAAGAGATTTCAACACTAAATAGGACAAAGATATGATTTTTATTGGACTATCTAAATCTGAGAACAATTCCTAATTTAACAAAGCATGGGATTCCAATACTCCAATGATTACAATTAAGAACCAACTAAATAAATTAACAAGAGGCATGATGTTTGAGTTCTTTTATTGTTCATGTGCACATAAATTAAAGATTAATTCCAAAAGTGAAATCTTAATCGAATCAACATGTATCAACAATTAATCCAAGTTAAATATGCAACGAAATGAGTAGAAATCATACTTCACACGTAATCCCAATCTAGATACAACCTTCATAAGTGAAATTCATGTTCAACGCTTGAAACCCATAACTCACATAGCATACAATCACAATAAACAACACAAACACCAAATATTAATCCATTAACATTGAAATATTCATAATCTTCATGAATAAATAGGATACAAAGTTAAACAACATCCTAAAATAACAAGAAATTAGGTAAAGAGAGAAATCACTTAACAAGAGGAGTTCAATTTTCAATTTGTGTTGGAATGATGTTTTTCATGCATCTATGGGTTGGAATCCGCTAAAACTAACTTTGTTTAAGCTAAATTTAACCTAAAATAACCAAGGAAGGCGAAACCCTAAAAACCTTAGAGAGAGAAGATGAGAGGAAGTAAAAAAGGAAAGAAAATAACGTCACCTAAAATGAGTTGTGAATTGTAGCTTTTTATATCGGGAAAGTACCATCCTACCAATACTATTAGCTCAACAATAATATTGTTATGATGGTATACTCAATTATTTATGATATTTCATGACTTTCTATTTAAAATGCTGGCTTGATGGTATCTTGCATTGCCGTCATGACTGTAGTTGTTGCTTTGTGTCTTCATCTTTTGTTTCCTTCTAGCTTTTGAAGTGAGGGCTACCGTGTAA
This sequence comes from Lumnitzera racemosa, assembly GCA_024138005.1. Taxonomy (NCBI): domain Eukaryota; kingdom Viridiplantae; phylum Streptophyta; class Magnoliopsida; order Myrtales; family Combretaceae; genus Lumnitzera; species Lumnitzera racemosa. Next base: position 82,452,517 of record JAMXBC010000006.1, read on the forward strand.
TGGTAGCCTTGGAACTTGCAAGAACAAGTATAAAGAGCTTAAATTTTTCAAATAAGCATAACTTTTGAACATTAAAACACAAAAATCTGAATTACATTTGTGTTGAGAAATTATATGTAATTTTAATGAAAATTAATACACTTTAGCTCAAAAATTTATTAAATCACATCAAGCTCCTAGCATAACTCCTCAACAACAGCCTCAGCATCAGCTTTGCTCAACCATAGCACCCCAAGATCCCAAAATGTAGACTGCCACTTGTCACTTACTTTTCTAATGCTTGTACTATCTTCCTTTTTGTCTTTTGTCTTATTTACCCCTTTTCATATACTGTAAGAATCTCTTTCTTACATTGTCCTTTAGGTAATTTTCCATTATATTGTTGTTGCCTTAAGGAATTACTACAAATAGTCCTCTTTATTGTAGCCGCAATCATCTTACACCTTACAAGTTAATGAATATACTTATTCTTGTGAGAATGCCTTCTTTAAGTACATTTCCTTTCTTACACTCTTATCTAATCTCATCAAATAGCATAAAATTAGTGGTGAGTGGACCTTAGTATTAGCTTGTGTGTCATATTAGGCAAGTACTAAGTCGTTGGTGTGTTCATTGGTACGTTATGTCTTTCAAGTAGCTTTACAGAAGCTACTATTTTTTTCCACTTATCTCTTCCTTCATTCTTTACTATTGTGAAGGACCCACTATCACTACTTCCTACGGTAAGCCTTAGTGATTAATTTAGCTCCCAGGTGTATCATATAATCTTGGTTATTAATGCTTGAGATTATGACCAAAAGCTAAGTATTGTAATAGTTACTTCTTGACATAGTGTGTGCTCTATTATGCACTGTTCTTTTATGGAAAAATAAAGCAAGTCCTTAAGTCACTGTGTGATTTCATATTATCAAAGTTATGTGTAGCCTTATGTCGAATAGTGGATTCCTTGAAGTTTTGAATTGAGAATGTCAAATCCTAGTGTTTAAGAAAAGATTAATGATGCCAACAGTGATGCTTATGGTTACAGTTGTGTTACCCAATAGACCTTGTAAACTACTAATGAATAATTGCAAGACCTTGTTGTTATTATGGCCAACTTGACTATCTCTGTACAGAAGGTAGTAGAGACTAGACTATAAGAGGGATTTGATGAATGAAGTCGAGATATGAGAGATTGGCTGAGAAGATAAGTAGTTGAACCTAGAGTACCATAAGCTATCAATGTGAACCCAGCTCTACCTTGACATGCTGAGAGGTTTGCAAGGAGGAGACTTAAGTTAGGTGAAGTTGAAGAATTTGGTGAGGAGGAAGAGTAGTATGACAAGTTTGAAGAACGCGTGCTTTGTGCTCCTAGAAGAGCCAAGCATCTCAAAGTGTAGATTCTAAGTTTTAATGGGTCTAATAGTGCTGATTACTATTTGGATTGGGAGGAGAAGATTGAAAAGATATTTGACTTCTATGATTACAATGACTTAGTGTATATTTGAGTAGTTACTTTAGAATTTTTTGGATATGTAGCAATGTAGTGGAAGAAATTGCAGAATGTATGCCAACGATCTTGACATGAAATCCAAACATGGAACGAGATGAAGAAAGTTATGAAGAGTAGACTGGTGCTAGAACATTACGAATAAGATACATTTCGATGTCTTTAAGAACTCAAGTAAGGTAGTAGATTTGTAGATGAATATGTTCAAGAGTTCCAACTGTTGATGATCTACTGTGATGTTGATAAACTTGAAGCATGGATAACAACAAGGTTCATTTCTAGACTAAGATTCAAGATTAGTAATGTAGTGGAGGTGAAGAAGCTTGGAAATCTAGATGAGACTATTTAAGTAGCACAAAGGGTCGAAAGGTAGAGGCGAAATCAACTTAGCTGAGCACAAAGCAGCCAACTTGGCTTGCCGAGGAGAACTAGTAGGTTAAGTTAACTTGGATATGATCAAACTCAATACAGTTTCGAGGTAGATTGCTAAGGTCATATGCCAAATAGACCTGATGATGGCCAAGGAAAGACTAAGGTTGAGGAACTGAAAGGATCAAGGTTTGAGCTCTGATAGGAAGACCCGAGAGATTAAGTATTTCAAATGCTTATGTTTTGGACATGGGGGAAGTCAATGTTTGAACCAATATGTTATGAACATCAAGGGAGAGAATCCACAATTCAAAGTGGAAAGTGCTAGTGAAGGAGAGGATGAAAAGGTGGATGCTAATCACTTGTTAGATGAGTTTCAGGAAGATTTTGACACCCATATTCGACTTGAACTGGGAGAATACTGCATGGTTGTATAACGACCACTCAGTACCTTTAATGCCGATGATAATAAATAGAGAGAGAACCTCTTTCATATGAATTGTTGAGTAAATGGCAACTTATACGCTATGATCATCAATAGAGGAAGTTGTACCAACGTTGTAGCATAAGGAGTAGTGAAGGCTCTGAAATTGCTGACTTGTCATCATCCTAAGCCCTATAAGATTCATTAGCTTAATGAGAAGGGAAGATTACCCGTTACCAAGCAAGTCAGAGTGTTGATCATAATTAGTGACAAATATAAGGATGAGGTGTTGTGCGACGTCTTACCTTTGTGTACCTTACCTATATTGTTGGGCTAATAACAGCTCATTGATCGTAAGGTGCTTCATGATCGGCATAGGGACACTTACATATTCTAGAAGGATGAGAAGAAGATTATACTTACCTCAATGAGCCTTAAACAATTTCATGGGTTATGAGAGATGATTTCTAGGTTATTACAATGGAAGTCCTTAGTGATTTCCTAAGCCTAATTCTCCAAATATGTTAAGAAAGAAGAATGTGTACTTTTATTGGTCAAGAGACTTCTAGAGTTGAAGGAGGCCAGCGCTTTACTTGTCGAGGTGTACGCATTACTTCAAGAGTATGCTAAATTAGTTCTTATTGAGTTGTTGAGAGGTTTGCCTCTTGATACATCTCCAGGGTTAGACATATGGAGAGGTACCATAATGAAGTGAATCGAAAAGAAACAAAGAAAAACCTAACAATGTTCGAGCAGTTACCTAATGGATATGACACACTAGTTTGAATTGAAGGGTTATTCGCTACTATTCCTTGCTAAAGGGAATAGATAAGAGTTGAATGATAACTCGAATATTAAGATTGCTTTTGTTACATGAATCATACCCAAAAAGGCATAAAAAGGACAAAGAATATCCAATACGGAAAGAAAGAATCATTTTGGAATGTTGTGTCAGAAGGCATGTATCGCTTGATGGCTGTTAGGAGTATGATATAAAATAGGCAGAAATAAGAAGTACTAGTAGTCAGGGGCCGACTTGATCTAGATCAGGTCGGGAGTCAATCATCCTAACAAAAAGGTCAGTTGTCTTGAAGTCAAACCCCAGTGCATCAGGTTGGGAGCTTAACTTGGCTAGTTTTATGTTGTCTTTTGGATTAGGACTTCGTTGTTGGGCAGGAGCATGTTGGATACACGTAAGGATTTGATAGACAGGTTGGCTAGAGGTTAGATCAGGATAGGAGTCCCCATCTTAGCTATGGCTTAGAACTAGTATTTTCCATACGAGCCCTTGAAGTCTTTCAGTTTGGCTTCTTGTGATCGATTTAGAGGGTTGATTCCTATCATTTACTTGGAGGTCGAAAAGATTTATCCTCTAATCTGAAGCGGTTTTTTCTTGTTCTTCTAGGGTACTCGCAGGGTCTTCTGTTGGTTGATGACGAATTAGATTGGATACATTGAAGGTAGAGGAGATACCATAGCCATCAGACAACTCGATCTGGTAGGCGTTATAGTTGATCTTCTTCAAGATCTTGAATGGGCTATCAGCTCGAGGGGATAGTTTGTTTTGTCTTAAGTTTAGGAATCGCTTTCAACTGAGGCAAATCCATACTAAGTCTCCTGGCTAGAAAGAAACAATTTGGCGGCCTCAGTTACTAATCTCTTACTGTTTCTAATTGAATTTAGCTACCTTCTTTGTTATGGACTGGTACAGCTCATGTAATTTTTTAGCTCGATCAACTTTGGGTTGACTCTCTTTAGTAGTTGCTAGGGTACTGATCATGTCTAGGGGAATGGCTAGGTTAAGGCCATAGACGATCTCAAATAAGGTCTCCCCTCTAGTGTTGTGCACAGTTCGGTTATATACAAACTCTATGACTAGTCTGTATAGATCCCAATCCCTCAAGTTCTTCCTTATAATAGCTCTAAGTAGATTTCTTAGTGTTCTATTTGCTACTTCAGTCTGGCCATCAATTTGAGGGTGACTATTGGAGCTAAACACTAGTTTAGTCCTAAGTCACCTTTAAAGAGTTTCTAGAAATAACTTAAAAATTTTGTGTCCCAATCTGATACAATAGTCTTTGGTACTCCATGTAGTCAGATAACCTCTTGCAAAAACAAATCAGCAATGTATAAAACATTGTTAGTATGATTGTACGGAATGAAATGTGCCATCTTGTTGAAATGATCCACTACAACAAAAATATAATCTTTTCCTCTAAATGTCCAGGGTAACCATAGGACAAAGTCCATGCTGAGGTCAGCCCATGGTAAGGTAGGTGTTGGTAAAGGCATGTACTCTTTATGGGGTTCTCTCTTTCCCTTAGCATGCTTACATACTTTACAACGACCTACTACCTTATGGACATCCTTGGCTAGTAAAAATTCTCTTTCAATAGATTGGCTGTCTTAACTTCCTTAAATGACCTCAAAGTCTACCACTGTAAGCTTCTCGGATCAACATTTTACGTGTGGAGCAGTTTGGAATACATAGTCCATGGTCCTTGAACAAATAGCCATCCTTAACATAATATCCTCTAATAATTAGTCCTTTATGGCACTGTTTAACAATGGAACTGAAGTGAGGGTCATTAACATACTGTTTAGTGATGAGTGAGAATCCTAATAGTTTTGTTTGCAAAGTGGTCAGCAACGTTTGTCGTCATGACAAAGCATCGATGGCAACATTTGCACTTCCCTTCTTGTGCCAGATGACATATGTGGAACTCTCCATGAACTCTAACCATTTGGCTTACCTCTTCGAAAGCCTGTTTTGACTACCCAGATGCCTCAGAGACTTATGGTTTATATAAATAACAAACTCTCATGGCAACAAATAATGTTGCTAAATAGTAAGGGTATGGTAAAGAGGGTACAACTCTTTCTTACACGTAGAATAGTTTAAGGCTAAGCTACTTAGTTTCTCACTGTAGTAAGTAACAAGCCATCGTTCTTGCATTAGGATAGCACCAATTCCAACTCCTGATGTGTCATACTCCAGTTTAAAGGGCTTATCAAAGTTTGGTAGTAAAAGGATAAGTGCCAAAGTGAGCTTCTCCTTGATTTCCCTAAAGCTTCAATCAGCTCGATCGTTCCACTTAAAACCTTCATTCTTCTTTGTTAACTTAGTCAATAGGGTGGCTATTGTGTTGAAGTCCTTAATAAATCACCTATAGAAAGAAGTTAGGCCATGGAAACCTAGACTTTAGTGACATTCTTTGGCATCGGCCAATCTAGAATAGCTCGGATCTTCTCTTTATTTGCTTGGTTTCCTTCCCTTGATACTACAAACCTTAAGAATGTTACCTCTTTCTAGCAGAATGTGCATTTCTTCACGTTCCCATATAACTTCTCAGTTCACAAAATGTCAAATACTTCGTGAACATGTTGAACATGGTTGTTCAGGTCAGCCCTATACACCAATATGTCATCAAAGTATATGACCACACATCTTCCAAGAAGAGAGCGCATCACATGGTTCATTAACCTCATGAATGTGCTTGGTGCATTAGTAACCCTGAATGGCATAACCAACCACTCGTAGAGCTTGTACCTAATCTTAAAGGTAGTCTTTTATTCATTGCCTAGCCTTATGCAAATTTGGTGGTAACTACTTTACAAGTCGATATGTGAAAATATATTCCCGCCATGAAGCTCATCTAAAATGTCATCAAACCTTAGTATCAGGTATTTGTATTTGATAGTAATTCGGCTCCGCTGTCGATGCATATGCGCCATGAATCATCCTTTTTTGGAACGAGCAAAGTTGGTATAACACAAGGGCTTATGCTTTCTTTCACATATCTTTGCTCAATGAGTTCGTCCACTTATCTTTTCAGCTCAGCAGCTTACTTAGGGTTCATCTTATATGCAGGTCAGTTTGGCAAGGCGGCACCTGGTTGTAGATCAATATAGTGCTCCATGCCTCGAACTGGGGGCAGTCCCTTAGGCAGTTCTTTCGGAAACAGGTCAAAAAATTGATTTAGCATGCTTTAGATCTCTTTTGGAACATTTGGTAACTCCCTCATCTCCATCAGTCTCCTAACCAACAGGAACATCAGTTCATCAGCTTTCTTAGCAAATTAGAGTCCTCTAAGGCTTATCACTAGGCGTTTCTTTTTACTAGCTTAGGTGTGTTTATTATGGGTTTCATTTACCTAGGATGGAGTTAAGGGTTGCAACTAGGGGTAGGCAAAAAAATTGTCTAAATCGAACCAAACTACAAATTGAACCAATCCGAATCGAAATAGTGTTTTTTTTTTAACGGTTTAGATTATCACCCTCCATATAGTTTACAGTTTGGTTTAGGTGCATAATCCGAATTGAACCATTTATTCTTTTAATAATAAGGGACCAGTCACTTGTTATTTTATTATTATTATTATTTTTTGGTAACTAAGCATAGTGGTACCATAATTTTTTTTCCAGGACTTTGTAGGGTACTATAATTCGATTAGTACTATAATTATATTTATAATTGCAAAAAAGCTAAAAGCTATTGCCTTTCTCCCCTTCCTTTTTGTTCATTTACGTAGGTAAACAAGGAGTCATGATTGAATTTATTTGTGATACCTTAATTTATTTATGTGGGTAAATGACTAAATGATAATTTAGTTTGAAAAAGAAAAAAAAGATAATTTTGGTTTAATCCATAATCCGAACCAAACCAAACTGCTATGTAATAGTTTGAAAAATTTCCCAATCCTAATCATATGGTTTGATTTAGGAAAAAGAAAAACTGAACCGTAAATTATGGTTTGGTTTGGATTTTACACAAAACTGAACCAATTCAATCTGTACCCACCCTTAGTTGCAATACTATCCTCCTTCCATCCTTAACAAAGGTGTAGGTGTTTTTATACCTATCATGTGTAACACATTAGTCGAATAACCAAGGTAGTCCAAGCAGTAGATGTGAAGCTCCCTTGGGGATGATATCATAGACTACTTTGTCCCTGTATATATTTTCAACATCGAATAGCACGGTCACTTGTTTAGTTACGTGCAAAGTACCTTTATCATGAAGCTAATGCAGCTTATAAGGTTGGCAGACCCAATCTTTGTATAAAGGATTGTACAACCACATTAGTGCAACTTTCTCCATCTACTATGATCGTGCATAATTGGCCTTTGACAGTACACTTGATATGGAGCAAATTCTCCCTCTAGTCCTCCTCAGGGTTTGACAAAGAACTCAAGACTCATCTCAAGACTAGGGTTATCACTTCTCCTCGGTTGGTATAGATATAGGTATCCTCTTCCTCCTTGGCTTCTACCTTTTGAACATCTTTCTCATCTTCAGGCTCACTCTCATCGATGTTATCCACTGCATCTTCTCGGAGCACCATGACATGTTGGATCGAATACTTAGCAACCATGTGTCTGAAGCCTAAACATTTAAAGCATTTCACCTTACTAGACTTCCGTTTAGAGGTCTATCCCTTCTTATACACTCTCGGAGGAGTCCTAGCCTTATCTTAGCTTAACTGTCTTGCTCGGCCATATTGACCTACCCAGCTATTGTCAAGTCAGTCATTTTTTTCCTTGCCTTGGTATGGTCTCCTTGGTTCGACTTAAACAGGTCAACGTAGTACTAGGGCTCGGGAAAATGTTAGCTCAGGTCGGCTTGAAGCATTTCTCCTTTGGTTTTCGACTCTCTAAGCTATCTTGGTTGCCTCTTCCAAATTATAAAACCTCTATACTTCCATGACATTGTGAATCTTGTACTTGAGCCCAGAAATGAACCTTGACACTGTATGGACCTCTAGCTTTTCCATGTCGGCTCAAATCATTAACATTTGGAATTCTCTTACATAGTCATCAACCATTTGGCTTCCCCGATGAAGCTCCTGTAACTTTGCAAACGTATCTTGTAAATAAGTTCCAGGCATAAATCTGCCTCTTAGCAACCTTTTCATCTCGTCCCAAGTCTTACACCTCGTCTTCTATCTCTTGCCTTAGTTGCATTCTAATTCTTCTACCAAATGGTGGCATACCTAGTAAACTTCAATGTAGTAAGTTGGACGTTAACTACATCCTCATACCCATAACATTCAAATACTTTCTTGACCTTTTCTTCCCACTCCAAGTATTCATCTACATCTCTACTTCCATCGAAGGGGGAGATTTATACCTTCACATTGTTTAACCCTTAAGGGACTCGGCATCTTCGTGCTTATGCTTGGTAATAATCAACTTTTTCTTCTTCACCAAACCCTTCAACATCTAGCTCCTCATCATCCTTCGTAATCTCTTCTAACTCCAATCTTTGTCTAATAGCTCCTCCAGCTCGAGGAGGTCAAATTGGGTGATTAGTTTGATTAACTCGGCCATAGTATCTCTCAGGGGCACTATCCTAGGGGTTTTGTTGTTGTACCCTTGGGGTTATTGCCTAATAACTTGCATTGTGGTGATTAGACTCTTAATAAGGTTTATGAATCTACAAGTTTGTTATCAACGGACCCTGATGTGTTACTACCATTATGACTAAGACCAGGTTGAGCACCACTACCTTAGTCACCACTACCTTAGTCATCAATAACTCCCTAAATACTTGAATTGGCCATAGTATAGTTCTTCTCAAATGGATTAACAACTTGTTAACAACTTCAACTCCTAATAGTTACTCCAATAAGATAGAAACAAACTTGCTCTATTTTCATAATAAAAAATAGAGTAAAATTGAGTAACAACAAAATTACTCTTGCTATCACACCAACACATAGTAGTAGCTATGGAAGGAACATAACAACTACTGACAGTAAAGCAAACAAAAACTTTATTATAACTTCATACACTACTTCATGGAATCATGCTCTAATATTAGCGAAGCTGATGTGTCTTCGAGGTCGGACATACAAAGAGGCACCACCAAGTAAAAGCTAGCAAAGTCTAAGTAGCTATCGAATAGATATGACATACCACTTAATCCTACTCGGCCAACTATCTGCTGGATATGATATACCGATCTAAATTGAGTGGCCACTCGCTACTCGTCACTACTCCTTGCTAAAGAGAATAGATAAGAGTTAAATGATAATGAGAACATTGAGGTTGGTCAAGGTGAATAATTCTGTATTAAAAATTGAATGTCTATATACAAGGAAAGTGGGGGTTTATATACTTACTTACTAAGGTTATTTTACATGTATGAAAAGATAAAAAGGTATTTTACAATTATGTTACATGAATCATACCTAAAAAGGGGTAAATTAGGTCAAGAGTCAATTATCTTAACAAAAAGGTCAGCTGTCTTGAAGTTAAATGCTAGTGCATCAAGTTGGGAGCTTGGCTCGACTAGTTCTAAGATATCTTTTGGATTAGGACTTCGCTGTTGGGTAAGAGCATGTTGGACACATGTAAGGATCTGATAGACAGGTCGATTGGAGGTCGGATTGGGTAAGAGTCCCTATCTTGGTTTTGGCTTAGAACTAGTATTTTCCATGCAAGCCTTTAAAGTCCTCTGGCTTAGCTTCTTTTGATCGGTCCAGGGGATTGATTCTTATCACCTCCTATCAAAGGTATAGAGCATTGCATCAACCTCTAGCTTAGAGCTACTTTACCTAACTAACCTACCTATAGATTCAATCTTATGTAGGAAGTTGAGTTGAAGAAACAAGTCAACGAGTTGATTAATTATGGATATGTTCAAAAGAGCATGAGTCCTTGTGTCGTGCTGGCTGTCCTAGTATTGATGAAGGATAACTTATAGAGAATGTACATTAATAGTTGAGTAATCAACAAAATTATTGTTAAACAAAATTATTGTTAAGTATCAATATTCGATCCCTTGATTGGATGATATGCTCGATGAGTTACATGGTGTACGAGTATTTTCAAAGATTGACCTGAAGAGTGGTTGCCACCAAATCCAAATGATGCCTGGAGATGAGTGAAAGACTATTTTTAAAACGAAGGATGGTTTATTTGAGTGGATGGTGATGCCCTTGGTCTTAGGAACATGCCAAGCATCTTTATGCAACTCATTAATCACGTTTTGAGATCTTTCATTAGCAAAAGTGTTGTTATTTACTTTGATGATATTTTGGTAAATAGTATTGTCCTCATTTCATATGTCATGCACTTGAGTTCTATATTCAATATCCTCTATGATGAGCAATTATTTAGCAATTTGAAGAAATGTGTGAGGCCCTAAAATAGCATTTAGGGTAAGTAAACCTAGATTTAAGGCCTTTGGGAAAAAATTATTCGATTGAACTTAAATTTTATGACTAAGATAGAAAAGTTAATTAAAGTAACCTACTGAAGTTAGATTTGAAAAATAATGACCTAAAATTCCAATTTTTCCCTTAGAAGTATGATTACTTGATATAGTACAAAATTGATGAGAACCCTAAAATCTAGCTTGGAATGTAACTAGAATTTAGAGATAAGTTAATTAAGTTATAAAATGAAATCATATAGTATAATATACTATATGAGTGTACTTAGAATATATAATAATTATACTAGTAAATTAGCCTAAAATTACATAATTATATATAATATGTGATAAACTCATAAAAATAAGTAGAAAATATATCTTAAAAATAAAATATATGCTAGATACATGGTTATATGCATATAAGTACTTATAATGTGCAATGTAGGAAATATACCATATATTAATAAAAATTATTATGCTATAATATATTTAATTTATTTAATATAAACTAACTTAAAGTACATCTAAATTGCAAATGAAAAAGTGGAGAGAATTCTAGAAAAAATTCTATAAATTGCCATGGCATCTTCATGTGGAATGAAATCGATGAATCAAAAGGCAAAGGATTATAATTGGACATCTCCTACTTAGGAAAAAGGAAAAAAAAAAAAACTCCTTGCAGTAAGTCCAACTCCTATATAGCAAACTACATCAGAAATGCAATGATTTAGTAAATTGAAACCTAGGATAGAGAGAGAGAGAAAATTCTGGAAAATAGAAGTAATTTAGAAAAATTACAAAAAAATAGGGGAACCTACTGAGTGACAACCTAACTTAACCTTACTAAGTATCTGTTGTGAAACCCTTTAGACCACCACTAGTCTACCCCATACTTAGGCTTTTTAACAACCTTCCACTACCCCATGGCCATCAAAGCTCTGAAGAATAAGTAAGTCAAATTCCTACGCTATTTTTTATTTATTTTTTAAAAATAGTAAATCTACCTAGAAAATTATAAAAAGAATTTGTAGCTATATTATTTTAGATATGTCGTCGTATGATATTTTTTATTTTTATAAAATTTGGAATATTTAATACACTTACTTAAGAAAGAAACCATTCACCTGAATTTTGACTTTTAAAATATACATATCAAATGATTTTTTTTACCTTGAAATTTTTATGTAGAATATAGATGATATAAAGATAATTTTTATGTAACCCGATTTTTGATTTATGCATTTCTAATATTTATTGTAATTTTTAGCCTTAAAAATAGCTGGCATTAAGGTGAAAATGTGAAATAAATAGGTTTTATGAAATTAATTGATGAAAATAACCTCTATTGACTTTTGGTGAATTATAATGATGGTAAGATATGTTGAAAATAATTTTGTGTAAAAAGGATAATATTGGGTAGTTAATTGCAATTTAGGGGTAAAATTGTAATTTTGAGTATATAGGCAAAAATCGATAGCATGAAACCAAGTGATTGAAACGTGATTTAAACAATTAGAAGTACGTTTCGATATGATCGAAATGATATATTATATGTAATAGTATAACAATGTATATTATTAATATTTAATAACTTAACTTATATAAAAAACTATATTTTATTATATAAGGAAAATTATAATATACTTTAGATATATATATATATATAATTGCTTAGTGAAATACTTTTTGATAGAATCCTAATGTTTTTGTAACCATTACAAAAACTAAACTTGGGTTTTGTATATATAAGATTTCTTAATGATTAGACCATTGAAGACACGAGTCTTTCGCAATGAGCGTCTAGATAAGTAAGTTAGAATCATGGCTTTATTGCTTATTAAGATACTATATTAAAGTATCTAGAAGTTTAAGAGTACTTTGATTGTGGTTGTAAATTATCTATCTGTACGCATGCTATGTGTGTGATTGATATTTTGATAGTGATAAGAGTTAAAAATCTTAGCATGCTGTTTTGCATGATTACTTTATTTTATATTACTATGAACTTGTTTGGCCATTTTTAAATGGAAATAATAGTGATTCAACTATTAATAAAACTAGATAGGCATAACAATTGTTAGGGGAACGATGAGAAGTGTCAAGCCAAATATCGACTTCATTCGATGAGGATAGATGAAATGGTCATTTTTCCATCTTTAGTCGAACTAAGTGATTGGTAAGGAGGTTATGGCAATGGTGGGGGTCATGGTTTGAAGGTAGTCATTGGAGGAGGGTGTTCTTTATTGCATAAATCTGGATTTGATTTGATTTGGGTCATGATAAAACTCTTCGTGTAGAGCGGATGTAATTTCTCTGACCTCACAATGGTTCGAATAACATTGTATGATATTGCAAGTGATTGATTGCAATGCATTTTATCAGAATTAATAACCTTGCTTGTGGTCTCTAACTCCATCCTACTTACTGAGCTAATTGTGCTCCTATCCCCATAGACTCTTTTGTAGGTGATGAGTGAAGGTCGGGATGTTCAAATACCATCACTCTCAAGTTAGTGTATCGTTGGCTAGGAAAGTGAGGAAATGAATAATTCACTGTATCTAGGCTTTTGACTTTCTATTGAGTTCTAAGAAAACTAATTGGAAATTCCCTATGATGCCCACTACTTGCCAATCTCATTATAAATAGACTTCCAGATCTATGGCTTTTGATAAACTATAATTGTAAATTATAACTCTAGATGTGAAATGTTTATGTAAATACTGTTGTGTAATGAGACAATAGGTTATATAGAATAAGTATTTTGTAAAGCTATACCATAGGTTTAATCATTTACAGGTATTAAAATGGATGCTTCAAGCTAGTTGAGTTGTATACATCTTGTGTAGACTATATCTACGATAGTGACTATAAAGTCAGCTTCTATCTTAGGTTAATTTACACAATGGGACTGTTACAACTTCTCCTATTTGGAATGCGATAGTTCTGAGTTGGTACTAGCGCATGGTTCTAAAAGAACCAAGTTTTGAAGCATCTAACTAAAATGTGTAGACAATAAAATTACTAAAATTAAGGTTGATAATGAATATAAAAGACTTAGATTTATAGGATTATATATATAGCTTATATATGAGAAACGCATTATAAATTGACTTTAACTTATTATTTCAGATTCGTAGAAATGATTTATTACATGCATGGTGGAATTTTGAATGGGAAGGGGATGGGACACCTGTTGAGTATAGGATATGGATGCAGAAGTTGTTACTAGATATGGCTAATTAGTGGATGTTTTATATTGTTGATGAGATTATCGAAAACTACAAGCGTAGAATGTCCTTTAGTATGTAACATGATTGGAGGATAATGAGGGATGAGTTAGGATCTGCATATAATGAATATACTGCCATAGTTGTCTATGAGATGAAGTACTTTCAAGAAAATGAGGTTCTATCTATATTAATTCTTATATTATACTTTCCAACTATTGTAGAAGTAGATAGGAGCTACCCATCAAGTTTTGATCAGGTACCCTCAAGCATTCCACATATCCTTAGAAACTATCCTTTTTGTTGTGGTTGATTGATTTCCTAAATATCCTATAGATAAAATGATAGGAATTAGCCCCTTAGGCCGATCACATGTAGCTGAGCTAAGGAATTCTATGGACTCACTTGAAGAATACTAGCTTCAAGACATACCTAAGACAGAGTTTCCTATTCTGAACCGATCTCATGTTGACCTGACTATCAGACCCTCATGTGTACAAGACCTACTCCTACCTAGTTGCTATGCTATGGCAGGATACTAGAGAAGACTGTCCCAAGACCATTTGAGTTGAACTCCTAAGTTGACCATAAGCATCTAACCCTAACTCAAGCTGACTACTCTATAGTAGGACTGGCTGGCTCTTAACTTGATCTAGATTAGGTCGGCCTTTGATTGAAAGTTCTCCTCTCTTCTTCACCCACTTTGTACCATATTATTGACATTCAACCATTGAGTGACACGTGTCTTGTGGCACAACGTTCCAAAAGGATTCTTACTTTTTCTGTACTGAATATTGTTTGTCTCTTTTACCCCTTTTTAGTACATATTATGTAATCTAATTGTAAGACTACCCTTTCATCTTTTCATACATGTAAATTCACCCTAATGGGTGGGTATATAAACCCCTACTTGTTTGGAGGAAGCATTATTCATCAATATAGAAATTATTCACATTTCCTTTGACTAATCTTGGTGTTCTCATTACCCTTAAACTCTTATCTATTCCCTTTAACAAGGAGTAGTGGTGAGTAACACTTCAGTATGGACCAGTGAGTTACATCCAGCGAATTATAGGTTGAGTAGGATTAGATGGTGAGTCATATCCATTTGGTAGCTACTCGGACTTTGTTAGCTTTTCTTTTGTTTCTTCCAGTTCACTTCATTGTGGTGTTTTTCTGTGTATTCAACCCTAAAGTCACATCATGAGATTGTAGGTATAGAAGTATAATTACAATCCTAAGAACCTAAACCCCCTCTGATACCACTAAAGAATCCACCTCAAGATGCTTAACCAAATGTAGGGTTAGATGATGAGGATGATCTTGAGGAGGATCCAGAGGCAGTAAAGGTTGAAATAGAAGTGGGTTTTGGAAATGGAGCACAAGATAGTGAAAGTGAGGTGCATGAAGTGGTTGTTCTATTAGACACCCCTATCATAGTGGAGATAAGCTTGGATTTTGAAGGGAATGGAGAGAATGACTAGTTTCCTTTTGAAGATACAACAACTTCAGCAAGTGTAAGTAACTAAAAATTTGAGAAGATAGTGAGAAAACTTGTTAGGACTTTTGATATCATTTGACTTAGTCATTTTGATGTACTTAGGTCCCTTAGCAGCTTTTGATGTACTTTTAATTTTTTGAATGTAACATTTGTGCTTTTGTACTTTTGTTTACTAAATATGCAAATGATGTAAATAAACTCTTGTATATATGAAAGTGATGTAAATAGGTAATTAGATGTGTAATATGATATTGTAGATAAAGTGATGTAATCTTTTCAATATAAAGTCCAACTATTTTATGTACTAATATAAACATGTAAGAGTATAACATATCTAAATTATCCTATATTTGTATGAGATACACATATGATTAGTGATTACAAGGAATGCACTAGATAGATGATATGATGTTACAGGTGAAATTTATAGGAGCTTATCATGTACTGGTGTGTTTGAGCACATGATGGAATATGAATATCATTGTTTTATCTATAGGGATGAAATATTATAGGTTTTATGTGATTGAAATATTTGTTGAAGAATTTTTAGTTATGTATTACATATATAGAGAATAATTGATCTATATGTGAATATGAGTCATTTAGATCAAATATTTAATTCTAGTACACATATTGTAAGCGTAGGGTTGATAGTTATTGACTTGTGAACTTAAATATGGCAAAGTAAGTAAATAGAAACGGAAATGGAAATAACTGACTTGAAGGAGTACTACCATCTCCTAACCCTCCTAATCCACCAGAACCACATAGAAATGACGTATCACCATTTACTTCAAATACGATGGATCCAACCTATTTTGGACAAATGTTGGCTAATATGAATACCATGATCCAACAGTAAAGAGTTTTAATTCAGCATTTGATAATAGGTGAAAATATGGTAAATTAAAGGCCACTAGAAGTTGAACCTAGAGGAATTTGACCTCAAGATGCAAGTTGACTTCCTAAGTTTATGAAATCGAATTAGTATTTTGAAGATGAAATAGGTAACCTTGCTTTAGCTGATGATTGGTTGGTTCATATGAGTGTAGTTTTGAGGTGTTTAAGAATTTTGAAATAAAAAAGTCTCTTATGGTACTTTCTTGCTAAAGATGGGAGTATAAGTTTGGTGGGATTCAACAGCACGTACAATTATTGGCCCTATTATATGGCAAGTATTTCAAGAGACGTTTAAGAGAGAATATTTCCCTATCATTGTGCAAAATTAGATGGCCTGGCAATTAATGGAGATAAAGAAAGGCACTATGAGTATGGCACAATATAAGAATGAATTTAATTGGTTGTTGTAATATGTGCCTAAGTCATACATGGATAATCATGAGTTAAAGAAGGATCTTTCCCTTAATAGGTTTGATGCTATAATGCGATGCAAGTTGATAGATTATGGATTCACTACTTATCATCAAATTGTGGATAAGGCAAATCAATTGGAGAATAATCAATTAGCCATGCAAAAATGAGTAGAGTAAGAAATTGAGGAGAGTTAATCAATATAGACCTGTATCGAGCTCTATTTCGATTTCCTTAATTTAATTTATATTAAGCTCAGCTTGCTTAATATAGATTACTTGACATTAAACAAAGAAAATATTTTTCTAAAAAGAAATTTTAAAAATTTGGAGTTGCCAACTAGCTCGACTAGTAAAAAACGAAATTAGGGTTTTCGAGTGGGAAAACCCTAATTTGACTATTGAACCATGGATTTTTTAAGAAAATGAAATTAGCAAATAGCCAGGTTTGGAGGCTAATCTATTAAGACTAAGTCCTATGTAAAAGCTAAAGAAAAATTAATGGGATTTATTTTTATAATTTTCTAAAATACTAAAATATATAAAAGATAACTAAAATGATTTCTTTTGTTATTTTTTTATTAATAATTTCAATAAAATTAATTTTTTTTAATTTTTAGAAAGTTGCCTTGAAGGTACCTATGTAATCATTAGTTGAGATCAAATTAGTCGTAGTTCTCTTTTATAAAATATTTAGTAGGCGGATTTTTTTTATTTCGAAAATTAAGCCAGGTTTATGTTTATTTAACAATTTATTATTTTAAAAAAACCTAAGAAATCTAATTTCACTAATTTAAGAAAACCCTAACAAGCTAAATCTTTTTGAAAAATGCTGATTAAGATTTTATATTTATTCATAGAAATCACTACGTATCAATGGATATCTTTTCTAAATTCTACATGTGAGATTTACTATAATACGATCTAGATATGTATCTCCATGTGTATCTTTTCTAAATCTTAACCACAAGATACATTAAGATACGATGTAGATACATATTTTAACCGTAAGATATGTATATCGATAAGTCTCTTTCTAAATCTCAATCGCAAGATACGTATTCGATATGATCTAGATATGTATTTCGTACATATCTTTTCTAAATCTTAACCAAAAGATATGTATCTCGATATGATCTTAATACATATCTCATAAATACGCTTATTTTTCAAAAACATGATTTTTCTAAAAAAACACATTTTAACTAAATTTTATTAAAAAATGAGATTATCTAAAAAAACATACAATATGAAAATAATAATGAAAAAACTTGCATTTAAAAAAAATCAATTAGTAAAAATAAATTGAACTAATTAATAATAAAAAAATTTCTATTGAACCAAGTTGTGCATATCTGTATGCTCATGATTGTCATGTGTAGTGCTACTCTAGAAAGTATGTGAACTTTACGTTTGTGACCGTATGTAATTTAGCATGTGTATAGCTAAGTAATTGATGCTGTTGTTGGCATTGGAATTGAGGATGTGCCAACTGTTGTTTGTTGGGCATATGCGTGGGGGTCGATTCGCTTAATATATATATGTATATATGTAAATCGCAAATATTCTAGCAAGTATACTGAGACGGAATCGAGTAATATAAAGAAAGTAAGGTTGTTAATCCCTCGAGAATTAAAAAATTACTAATCCTATGCTAGTTTTTATCAATATTCAAGTAATCAAAATTAAATTAATTAATCTAATAATTACTCTAAACTATTAAAAGGAAAATAACTATGAAAAATCTAAAATTAAGCATTTAATTGAAAATTGTTGGAAAATAGAATCTACCTTAGATTTTTCCAATCAAATTATTATCATGTTATATAGATTTATAGCTATATGATCATTCAAGTGAAATTATTATACCTTAAAACTTAAGGATTTAAACTCCTAATTAATTAGTCAGCTTCTGCATCTTCCAATTAACAATAGGCTTTAAATTACAATCATATATCTCCTGATCCTATGAATGTTTAATGCCCTAAATGAACTATCCCTAATGTCTTAATAAATAATCAATCACTGAACATCGCATTAATTTCTAGATAGTTTCTAATTAATTCAATTAACTTTACTTCCATATTGATTAATCAAATCAACTAAGAATTTCTAATAAACCCTATATTAACTCCTATATTATTAAGGTTTCTAACAATTATAATCAATTAAAAAACTATAATCGAAATCATAGAAATTGCAATCATGAGTCATCTATATCTCTTAATACTATAACATGAACATAATCATCATCTTAGCTATTTAGGGTTTCACCAATTCCCATAAATAAATTTAGCCAGCCATAGATATGGAAACAAAAACAGAAATATTAATTGAAATTGCAAGGAAATTCATAGTTGAAAGCATAAGTAATTCACATAATTGCACAAGAATAATTTAATTCTGTATTGGAAAAAATAATCTTTAATTGCAACTTCATCTTAGTCTCTATAGTAAATGCAAATTCTTCTCAATGATCCAAGTGATTCTCCTAAAGAATTCTTCAAGAACTATCTAAAGATTATTCTACAACTCTCAAGTCTAAGGAAAGTGTGTTTTTTTAAAATTCCCTTAAACGATGAAACATAAGATATTTATAAGAAAAATTAGGGCCGACTCACATAAAGCTTCTTTTTCATAAAGGTCGGTGGTATAAGTGTAAGGCCAGCTGTTAGGTCGGTAGCGTAGACATCAAGGGCCGCCGATGTAAGTTGTAGGCTGGCTTTTAAGCTGGCTACCTTCAATTCCAACTTATGCGTATTGATTTAGACTTTGTTCCTTTGATTAAAATTCTTCTAAACCATCCATAATTCTACTCTTAAATCCTCTAATTCCTAAAATGTTCAAATGAAAATAATTAATTACGATTTCTTAATGATTACTATAAAATTAATAATAATTCTATCTTAATTTGCACTTTAAAACTTGAAAAATATGCCTTTATCAAGGGTCACGCAAGTGTGTTGGTGTATGGTCAGGTTTGCTGGCATGTTGTATTGTATGAGCTTGGTGTGTAATCTTTGGTTAGATTTGGATGTGGGGCTTGTTATGCAGTATAGAGGATGTTTGGTGCATGTGAAGTGCAAGATGTAGGGGATTAGGGCTTGGACGTATTGTAGAGTGTATTATGTCAGGTTGTTGAAGGAAGGTCGACTTTGTATATTGGAATCATGGTATGGAGTAGTGAGATGTAGCTATTGTTGGCTTATAGATTTTAGATTGGTGCCTCAGAGGAGTCGACAGTGTAGTATCGATTAGAATTGAGGGGAACATGGTAGGGGATTTTGGTCAGGACTTGAGGCTAAGTGTATGATTGTTTATTAGCTATTCAACATGGCATGGGGTAAAGCTGTTGGTCAGGAGCAATGATGTTGATTAGGGAGTTATCTTTGCGTGAAGGCTGGTTTAAGGGGGATGTATTGGGGTCGTGGGAGCTGTCTAAGTACAGCTTTGTGAAGTTTAGAGTGGCTTGAGTATTGTGAGAAGGTCGGTAGCTTGTGTGTAGTAAATTGTGGTAGTGTAGGTGAATCGTGTTTGGGGATTGTGTAATTAAAAACCATGTCCAACGTCACTTACTGACATGCTATTTATAAACTCTCAATTGTATCTTTCATATCGAAGATACAGATGATATGATACTGTTTCTTTGAAGATTTGACGTAACTTCTAAAAACTATACTTAATTTGAGCTTTCTATTTTTCAAGGCCCCGATTCGATTCGATCTAGTTTGATTTAGCTTAATAACTTATTTAATAAGTCTTAAATTTATTTTAGCCCAATATAATTTAGATAAAAATATATTTTAGATTGGACTGGACTAAAATTATTTTAATAAAGCCCAATTCTCTAATGACTTAAAATTTATTAAATTAATCGTATACAGTTATTCAATTTGATTTTAAATGATTTGATACTATTTATCTCCATATGATGTGACTGGTCTTAACTTGAATCAACATGACTTAACTTGATACGATTGGATTTGACT
Source organism: Lumnitzera racemosa (assembly GCA_024138005.1). Lineage (NCBI taxonomy): Eukaryota > Viridiplantae > Streptophyta > Magnoliopsida > Myrtales > Combretaceae > Lumnitzera > Lumnitzera racemosa. Next base: position 82,472,987 of record JAMXBC010000006.1, read on the forward strand.
CCATACGACTTGATTCAATACGATTCGAAACCATGCGATTTGACTCAATATGATTGGACTTAACTCTTTTTTTTTATTTTTCTATTTTTTCCTTTTCTTTTAATTTTCAATTTTAATTTTTTTATTATTATTTTTAACTTGGCTTAATAAAAATACTAAAATAAATTGGTAAAAATAAGGTGTCTACAGCTGCCCCTCTTTATAGTAAAGTTTGATTAAAACTTCACTTCAAAGACAAAAGAGATACCTATTTTCGCTAAACCTTACTTTGAACTGACTAATTAAGCTATGTTTTATGAAGGAATTTAAGGGGGCCTAATTGACTTATTTTGGTAGATAATTCAAAGAAGATAGATTTTTTCGAGATTTCACAAATGTTTTAGTCTAGTGGATAATCCAAAGAGAATAGATCTCTTCGACATTTCAAGAAAACATTGTTTTAGTAAACGATCCAAAGAGGATATATCTTTCGAAATTTCAAGAAAACTTCTCTTGGTGGATGATCTGAAGAGGATAAAACTTTTTGAGATTTCAAAAAAATCTACTTTAGTGAATAATCCAAAGAGGATAGATCTTTTCAAGATTTCTTTTGGTTTGGTGAACAATCTGAAAAGGATAGATCTCTTCGAGATTTCTTTTGATATGGTGAATAATCCAAAGAGGATGGATCTATTTGAGATTTGTTTTGATTTGATGGAGAATTTGAGGAGGATAGATCTCTTTGAGATTTATTTTGATTTGGTGAATAATCCGAAGAGGATGGATCTTTTCAAGATTTCTTTTGGTTTAGTGAATAATCAGAAGAGGGTAGATCTCTTCAAGATTTCTTTTTGATTTGGTGAATAATTCAAAGAGGATAGATATCTTTGTGATTTAAAAAAAAACTTACTTTGGTGGATAACCTGAAGAGGATAGATCTCTTTGAGATTCCCAAAAAATTGGTTTTGGTTTAGTGGATGATCCAAAAAGGATAAATTTCCTTGAGATTCATTTCGCTTGGAAGGATAGATCTTTCGATGAGAAGATAAGATAACATTTTATTAAAGACAAAATGAGACTATACTCTTATGTAAAGGAGATATTTTAAATGACTAGATGATGTTCCTTTAAGGAAGCAATCCTAAAAAGGATTAGATGGTGGTCCATTGAGCAAGCAATTTAGGAAGGAAGAAAACTTTCATGAGTTTTGACAAATTGATTTGTGACTTGAATTTGAGGGATTTTGATGACTCCTTGAAAATTTTTACTCTTTTTTTAAAGAAATCTTCCTTGATAATTTTTGAAAAAAATTTTTTCATTTCTCTTTAAATTTTTTTTTTCTTCTTTGTTTTTTTAAGATATTCAAAAACCACTCTTCGATAAAAAAACGTGTTATTAACAAGTAAGAAAGTCTCGAAAACTCTAAAAATCACAAACAAGGGATTGGCTTGCCTGTTGGTTGTTAATCACCCATTCTTTTAGTCTTCTTTCCTAAAGCATAATTTATGATCTTTGAACTTTTTAGAAGCACTGATTTCAAACTTAGGATAAATAACCATTCATGTTTATAAGAAAGCACTTAGCTCTTCAATTTTTCAATAAGGGATAGATATCATTACTTGAAATGTTTAGTCAAACTGGACTTCCTTGCACTCTCATAGGTTTGTTTTTAATCTCAGCATCAATTCAAAAAATTGTAGCCTATCTTGCAAGTGGTACATTCTAGTCAATTAATAAGTCTTTTTTGAGTTTGCGTTGTAAGGCTTTTGGTCAATGGTTTAAGCAAATGGATATTAATGTGCTTTGGCCAATTTTTTTTTTTAAAAAATCATATACAATCTATCTTAGGTTTACAAGCCAAGAACCTAGAAGAAGCTAAACATGGGCTTACCCTAGTTTCATAAGCAAATTTCGCTTAAGATAAGTCCATTTCTTTAATCAAAAGAGTTTCATTAAGGCTGGTATAGTGAGTGGGATCATAAATAAAGGGCTTTTGCTTTTCAGCTTGAGAATTAATAATGTTTAGATTTTGGATACCATCTAAAGTTCGGACTTCAAGCTTTATTGGTAATTTGGCTATTCTTTGAAGGTGATCACCTTGCTCATTTCCCTTTCTCTAATTTCTTTTTTCTCTTTTTTTTCCCTTTATTTTCCCTTTTTTGGTCAAGGTGGTCACCTTCTATTGTTGAGTTTTTAATTAATAGGATTTGAAGCACCAAAAGGTAGGTTCATGGTGCATAAGCTTCGGAGAAGTGTAGATGGCTTTGAAGTGCTTAGGAAAGAATATATGGACTAGATGTGTTTGAATAAGTGTATGTGGAAACCCTACTTTTAATAAGCCTAAGACTTGATTAAGAGTACCTTTCGAACGTTCCCAAAGATCAACTAAACCGAAAGCTTAAGTTTATATCTAGAAATGAATTAAACTTTTACGATTCAAAAGCCAATTATCAATAAAACCTGAGCTTGAAGAACTGCAAGCTCTAAAGTTACTTAAAACCCTAAACCTGAAAACCATTAAGGAATTTTAACCCTAAGTAATTAATCGATAATTTAATTTGAATAATTTCATTCAACTTTAGAAAATTTCACAATTTTATAAAAATCAAATCATAAATTACAAAACAATGCGAGATGAAAACCCTAAAACAATATCCTATAAGGCCATGCCCTTATCTTCATGTATAAGCTTTACACATAAATAAGTAGACCAACAAATCACCTTAGATAACTTATCAATTGAGAGTTGGAATCATTTATCAATTGATAACTTATTAAAATCAAGTGATAAGATAATTTCCTTATCACCCCTTTACTTATACTACATATGGACAATTTTTCACAAGATTTCATAAGCTTAACTTTAATAAATGAGACAAGACCACTCTATGGCCCAAAAAGACTTTAAATGGCAGATTTGGACAAGGGCGAAAGGGCGGCCATGCTCTTGTCTTTCAAACATCAATCACTTTCTCTTACACATCACTATTCACCCCTTAATGCTTACATCATCAATAGTTGCAATTGTTGACTTTTGTGTATGCTACAAGATAATCAATTAAAGCTTCTTGCACACACTTTTTTACTCTTTCAAAATCTGCCACTCTCTCCCTCTTTTACTCCCATTTTCACTTCCTTTTCTCTCACTTTAAATACAAATCAAAAGAAGAAATCAAACTCCATAAATTCCCAACATTGCCGCCACCATTTTTGCTTCCATACTCATGGCAATTTCTATTGTTATTCTTGTGTTATTTTCTTTAACCATCTAAGATCTTTTAGAGCCATTAGAACCTTCCATAAATCCTATTCCAAAAGACCAAAATATTCGGGTTCCAAAAGGTTGCAAAAGAGGAAGCAAAGTTAAGAGCTTAAGTGGAACCTTTGTGCACAACCACCATAATTTGCTTTAAGGATGAGTAAGTATTTCTTGTGATTGTGCGTTAGTGTTTATGGTTAGGAGACTTTGATTTCTTAAAGATATAAGTAAGGTTTAAGTTGTTATAACACCAAAAATCGTTTTAAGAAACAAACCATGAAACCCTTACATGAAGTTGAAATATGAGCATGTAAAGTTGGTGTTTTGTAAAGACATTTGTTTAATGCTTTGAATGAAAGATTTTAAGCTAAGAAAATCTTGAAATAAGAACTTTAATGGAGAATGATTATGCTGGACGTGAGGGTTCCATAGTTATTTGGATGTTGATTTTGTTTTCATTAAGTTAAACATGCTCAAATCTAGACTTAAGTTAAGGAAAAATCCATCATATGAGGTTTTATGAAGAAACTAACTTTGTATGACTTAAGTTATGATATGGAGGTTTTATTAAGTATAAGATCTTTTATTTTTTTATGTGGAGCATGAGTTAAAGGATCATTTGATGGAAGAAAACTTAAGTTAAGATTTGGACACAAGTATTCTAAGTGCATAATCTACCACCTAAACTTAAGGAAATGATGAAACAATTTGAACCAAGTAAGGACCTCTTGGAACCATCATGGACAGATCTGGAACGTGGGAGAAAGAAGCCTAAAAATATGATAGAAGTGAAAGAACAAAGTGAAAAGATTAACCAAAGCAAGTATGGTAAGCATACAAAGCCTAAACCTCAAAACCGAACCTAAAACTCTCAAAACAAGCCTAGAACTCTAAGTTGGGCCTTCAAGGAAATTCTGACTAGCACCTTAAAGTATTAAAAGAGGTTGTTTTGAAGCCCATAAGAAATCCACCTAAGGCCCCATAAGCCCACCAAAGTCACTAACTTTAGTTTGGATAAAAAATAAGCCCATTTGACAACTTAAGCCCACTAAAGGGCCCAAGAAGTGGTTGTTAGCCTTAGGAATATTAATCAAAGTTATAAATATGATCTAAAGGAGTATTTTAAGCTTAGGATAAAATCTTAAGACCAAGCCCAAAGAATTTCCTAAGTTATTAAAAAGCCCATTTACTAAACAAGGCCCAAAAGCACTCCAATACATGAGGAACGCTACTGTTCTGACCCATGGATAGAATTGTATACCTCATTTCAAAAATCTAACCTTACCATGTTAAAGTACACTCGAAATGATGAAGATTGACTATAAGATCATAAAAATCAGATTTAAAATGAAAAAGTTTTTAAAAGGACATTTCCAGGTGCAAATAATAACTTTGGTCGGAAAGGAAAGAAGTTAGCTATTGTAATTAGTGGCCCTACTTCAAATAGGACTAGATTTAGTGATGTGATTCTAGGGTCAGACATAGAGGGAAGTACCACAACAAAGTGAAATGAAAGAAACAAAAGAAAAGCTAACAAAGTTCGGGTAGCTACCAAATGGATATGATGCACTATTTGATTCTACTCGGCCTATAATTCGCTAGATGTGATTCATTGGTTTAAACTAAACGGTCACTTGTGACTACTCCTTACTCAAGGGAATAAATAATAGTTCAAGGGTAATGAGAACTCATAGGGATTAAGAATTGATCATACACTCTTAAGCCTAAGGACTCTCTCAGGTGATCCACCAAGCCATTCAAGGTAAGTTAAGCGCCAAGGAGCAGTGCTTACCTCAGTCTGATTTTTCAGAACTACTTCGCTCTCCATGCTATCCAAGGCATTGTTGAAGTGACTAACCATCATGTCGAATTGAACCCTTTACTATGTACTAGTCTAAGCACCAAATATGAATGTAGCAATCTCAATGGTATTGAGGTAGAGCTGATAATTGGTAGGAACTGACCATTCGAGGTCGACCCCCAATGTAAGCCGTCCTTGAACCAACCCTAGTCCAACCCCTTCTAACGCTGAACAAGCTTGAATAGAGACTTACCCGTGCTTAGAACAAACCATTGTCAAAATCGTAGAGTAATAACACGCACGCAGAGTCCTTTCTGACAACCATACTATCCTTTCCAACAAATGACATTCGTGGCACATGATTTTGTGTTTTCCCTATAGAGTATTTTCCTTTTTATTTGATAGGAATTCATTTTTTTTGTAATTATCTATAACGTCAAACTTGCCCTAATAAGGAACTATAAATAGTCACATAATGTAATAGCCATAAAGGAATATATAGAAGAATACATTGAAATTTTTACCCTCTCTTAAGGTAAGTGTCCTCTTACTTACTCTTCAACTACTCTTATCTATCCCATTCGAGCATATACTAGTGGTGAGTGAGCTCCGACCATAATTGTGTGTCATATCCTATGTAACTTAAGTTCGTATGAGGCATTGGTGCATCATATCCATTGTCAGTGCATGGGAACCCCCTATTCATCTTCAACTATCATTTACTTTTCAAGCAATCTTGTGACTTGGACCCATCCTTTTGGTTATGCGTAATATTGGGTTCATATGTTCAATTACGAGTCCATATCATCTTGGTATTAGAGCTTAGCTACATTCGGAGCTAAATTCTACTGCTGTGCTCTTTTAATAGCTTGTCACTACTCTTGTGTGACGGTGATTCTATTGTTAGCTTTGAAGTTTATTAGTTGAAAAGTGTTCTATATATTTTCCTCTATTTTCGATATGCCAAAATAGAGTGTAGTTGAATATGTGTTTGTTATGAAATTGTTATTGTGAAGTAACCATCAATGTCGGATTCAAGTGTACAAGGGACTTTGGGAAATAAAGAAAGTGCTACTCGAGATGGCTAAGGGCAAGTAGGAAGTTTTTCACCTTAGTCAGTAGGTGACTGCTTGGATAGGCTTATCAATTTGGTAGCTAGTTTAGTGACTATTATCCAAGAAGATAAGGCGTAGGCTAGAAATAGCCTTACTAGAGAACCTGAGCGACAATAGTAAGGTAATGCTTAGTTTAGTTGAGTTAATGCCCCAGCTCTCCTACCTTGAGTTGAAGGAATTGGTAGGGATGCTAGATGAAGAATAGTGCTTAAAGAGATTGAGGAGGAAGTAAAAGGAGATGACGAGGCAGAGGGGTACTACGAGCCAGGGAAAAGAAATATACGAGCCCCTAGAGTTGAAGGATTAAGGATGCATATTCTAAGTTTCTCTGGTAGTGGTGATGCCGGGAACTACCTGGATTAGGTAGATAAGATTGAAAAGTAGTTTGAATGCCATGAAGTGCCCAATAATGCAAAAGTTAGACTTATTGTGTTGGAGTTCATTGGATATGATGCCTTATGGTGGAAGAATTTGCAAGCTACTAGGAAAAGGGAAGGAGAACAAGATATTAGGAGTTAGGATGATATGAAGAGAGTTATATAGAGAAAGTTTGTGCCGAGCTATTATCTATAGGATGCCTTTAAGAGACTGCAAGAACTGAGACAAGGAGGATCAAGTGTGGATGCTTACATTAAGGAATTCCAGATGCTAATGATCCATTATAAAGTTGTAAAGCCCAAAGACCAAATTGTGTCTCGATTCATTGGTTGATTGAAGGATAGAAAGGCGCCGAATAAGAAGATTCCGACTTCCTATTAGCCAATCAAGAAGTAGCCAAATTGTTCCGAGCTGATTAATGCGAATGAAACCAAGTAAGGTTATCGAGACTCGACCCGTTCCAATTGCCTGAATCGAAGAGTTAGTACCTCCCAAGGAACTTTGAGAAGGGCAAGAGTCTATAGAGGAAGATAAGTATGATCAAGTGTCTCGAATGCCAAGGATTTGGACAACTAGCCGCTCAATGTCCGAATAGGCGAACGATGGTGATTTGACGTAAGGTGCCAATCGTTGAGGTTAACAGTATTGATGAAGAAGTAAAGGAGCTGAAAGAAGATGGATAAGCTAAGCTATCTGATGTGGAAGTCATCTACAATGAGGAAGGTAACTTCATGTTGATCGCTTTGGTGTTGAGGAGGATAATAAGTGCCAGTCCTGTACCTAAAGATGAATAGGGAGAAAATCTCTTCTATATTAAGTGCAAGGTGAATGAATCACTATACGTATTGATTGTAGATAGTGGGAGCTGCACCAATGTAGCCTTTGCATTTATGGTCTAACAGCTAAAATTGCTGACCATGCCCTACTCGAAACCTTACAAGCTTCATTGGCTTAGTGATAAGGGAGTTGTATAAGTGAGCAAATAGATGTCTGCGCCGATTTGCATAGGTAAGTATCGAGATGAGGTGCTTTGTGATGTGCTGCCTATGAGTGCATCTTACATTTTAATTAGATGACCATAGATGTTTGATCAAGTAGTTATGTATGACAATAGGAGGAATACCTATTTCATGGAGCATAAAGGAATAAGGTTTAAATTGAGTCCTATGATTGCTGAGCAGCTAAAAGTCATGCAATCCTAGCTTAGCCAAACCTTAAAGGTGGCTTTAATATCGACCTGAGTCGAACTAAAAAGAGAAATGGAGCTAAATGGACCAACCTATTTGCTTGTCAAGAAACTTCTAGAGATGAGACTTGGGGAGGAAGAGTTGCCAACTGAAGTAAAAACCCTATTGGAGGAATTTGCCGTTCTGTTTCCGGAAGAGCTGTTGACGGTTTGCCCCCAATCCAAGGTGTCGAGCATGCAATTGACCTGTAGCTCGGAGCCATAGTATCAAATAAGCCTGCCTATAGGTTGAACCTTGAATAGGCTACCGAACTATAGAGGTAAGTGGACAAGTTGATGAAGAAGGGGTATATGTGTGAGTCCTTGAGCTCCTATACTATACCAGCCTTATTAGTGCCCAGGAAGGATGGTTCTTAAAGAATGTGTATGGAAAGCCAAACTATCAATTGAATCACTATCTAGTATAGGTATCCTATACTTAGGCTTAATGACATACTAGATGAATTAAGCATAGAAAGAGTGTTCTCCAAGATTGACCTTAAGGGTGGGTACCATCAAATTCGAATGCATGAAGGCGATGAGTGGAAGACCACCTTTAAGATATGATATGGTTTCTATGAATGGATTGTAATGTCATTTGGACTGTCTAATGTGCGAAGCACATTCATGCAACTTATGAATCATGTGCTCCAAGAGTTACTGGGAAGGTTTGTCATTGTTTATTTTGATGACATTTTGATATATTGTCCTGACCTGGAGACTCATCGAAAGAATCTCAAATAAGTGCTTGCAAAACTCCGAGTTGAATAGCTCTATGCTAATTTGAAGAGGTACAACTTTTGCTATTCTGAGGTAATCTTCTTAGGTTTTGTTGTAAGCGGAGGTAATATATAAGTTGATTAAGAAAAAATAAAAGCAATCATAGAATGGCCTAAGTCGACCTGGTCAACCGATGTGAGAAGTTTTCACGGCCTGGTGTCATTCTGTCATTGATTCATCAAGAAGTTCGGTGTGATTGTGGCCCCACTCATTGAACTCTCTAAGAAGAATGTTAAATTTAGATGGGGTGAGAAAGAGAGGAGGAGTTTTGAAGATGTGAAGGAAAAGCTAACTACAGCCCCCCGTCTTAACTCTACTAAGCTTCGATAATGTATTTGAAGTAGAGAGTTATGTGTTCGGACTAAGCATAGGTACTGTGTTGATGCAAGAAGGTCGACTTATTACTTACTTTAGCGAGAAACTTTAAGGAGCTACACTCAATTATTCCATTTACAACAAAGAGTTCTATTCATTAATCTAAGTCTTAATGGTATGGCAACACTATTGCTACCTAAGGAATTTATGATCTACACCGATCATAAATCCTTGAGATATCTAAAGAGCCAACTAAAGTTATCCTAAAGATAAGTTACGTGGGTTGAGTTGGTGGAGGGTTTTTCTTATGTTGTAAAATACAAGAACGGAAAGCATAATGTAGTGGCCAATGCCCTGTTGAGATGACATAACTTCTTGATTGAGCTGTAGATGAGGTAGCTTGGGTTTTCAACCATAAAAAATCTGTATGCTGAGGACCCCCATTGTAGTCTTATCTATGCCCATTGTGAGGAAAGATAGATGTTGGATGACTATCATAGGGAGGATGAATACTTATCTAGGAAGAGAAGACTGTGTATCTTGACTTGTTCTACGCAAGAATTGCTAGTGTACAAAGCGTATGGAGGGGGACTGGCATGACACTTTGGTTAGCATTGAACTTATGAGGTATTATTCTCTCAATTCTTTTAGCCAAAGATGAAGAGAGAAGTCTAATCTATCCTGAAAAAGTGTACGACCTGCTAAAAAGCGAAGAGTCAAGCTAAGCAAGGACATTACCAATGTTTTCCGATCCTAACCAACCCATGGTCCAACCTGAGTATGGACTTCATATTAGGATTGTTGAGGAAATCCTAAGGGAAGTACTCCATCATGCTGGTCAGGGATCGATTTAGCAAGATGGCAGATTTCATGCCCTGTTGCAAAATTAGCAACACTTTGGCTATTTCTTTTCTTTTCTTGCAGGAAGTAATCAAGTTGTATGGAATTTCAAAGACCATTGTTTCAAACTAAGACCCCAAGTTCATGAGCCACTTTTAGAGGATGTTGTGGAGGTAGATGGGAACCAAGCTGTTGTATAGCACGTTTTGCCACCCATAGACTGATGGATAGACTAAATTTGTCAATAGAACTATGGGAACTTTGCTATGGGTTACTATTAGTTGAAATACAGCTGACTGGGATCTGTGTCTTCCAATCATTGAGTTTGCCTACAATAGGACCACCTATAGTGTAACAAGCATGTCTCCATTTGAAGTTGCCTATAGGTTTAACCTCAAGCTACCATTAGACCAAGCACCTTAGCCGATGCTTAATGATGATAGGCTAGCCATTGAGATGGTTGAGGCCATCAAAGCCACGTACTAGAAGGTTCTAAAGTAACAGGGATAAGCTAATATTAAGCTCGACAAGTGAAGTTGAGGATGGAGGAAGAGAGAATTTCAACCAAGCGATTTGGTCTAGACATACCTTAGTAAGAAATGATTCCTAAATTTGAGGAAGAGTAAGCTATCCCCTATAATCGACTGCCCTTTCAAAGTGCTTGAAAAGATCAATCCAAACACCTATAAGATTGAATTACTTAAAGGATATGGAGTCTTAGACTTATTCAACATTTTCAACCTCCAACCTTACTCTTAAAGACAAGCAACTTGGACTTGAATCAGATTTGATCCTAAATCTTAAACAACCCAGAGGGGATGATAAGGATAAAGGACTAATCATACACTCCTAAGCTAAAGGAATCTCTCAAGTGGTTCGCCAAGCCGTCCGAGGTGAGTTAAGCACTGAAGAGCAGTGTTTGACGTAGTCCAATCTACTGAACTACTTCACTTTCTATGCTATCCAAGGTATTGCCAAGATGACCAACCATCATGCTGAACCAAACCCTCTATTGTGCACTAGTCCAAGCACCAAATCTGAATACAGCAATCTCTACGGTATTGAGGCTAAGCTGATAACTATTAGGAGCTGATAATTCGAGGTTGACCCCAATGTGAGTTGTGCCTTAACTAACCCTAGTCCAGCCCCTTCTGATGCCGAACATGCTTGCATAGAGGCCTACCCCTACTTGGAACACACCACTGTTAGAATCCCAAAGTAAAAAAAGACGCGTAGAGAGTCCTTTCTGATAAGTATAATGTCCTTTCCAACAAATGACATTTGTGGCATATGATTTCGTTTTTTTCCTGTATAGTATTTTTCTTTTTATTTGACAAGAATTCATTTTTTTGTAATTATCTGTAATGTCAAACTTACCTTAACAAGGAACTATAAATAGTCATATAATGTAACAGTCGTAAAGGAATATATAGAAGAATACATTGAACTTTTCACCCTCTCTTGAGCTAAGTGTCCTTTTATATACTCTTGAGCTACTCTTATCTAATCCATTCGAGCGTAGACTAGTGGCAAGTGACCTTCGGCCATGCTTGTATGTCATATCAAGTGTGACCTGAGCTCATGTGAGGCATTGGTGCATCATATCCATCATTGGTGCATGGGAACCCCCTGCTCACATTTGACTTTCATTTACTTTTCAAGCTATCTTATGGCTTGGACCTACCTCTTTGGTTATGCATGATTTTGGGTTCGTATGTTCATCTATGAGTCCATATCAAGAACATTAAGGTTACTTAAAGGAAACGTAAATAATTTTTGTATTGATGAATAATGCTTCGTATAAATAAGTAAGGTGTTATATACCTCCCTACTAAGGTTACCTTACATGTGTGAAAGGATGAAAGGTTACATAATATATACTTAAAAAGGGTAAAGAGACAAGGATAATTCAGTATGGAAAAAGTAAGAATCTTTTTAGAGCCTTATGTTAAAAGAGATGTGTTGCTTGGTAGTTGGATGTAAATGATCTGGTATAAAGTGGGCAAGGAAGAGAAAAGAGAGCTTTCAATCAAGGGCTGACCTAATTTAGATCAAGTTGGGGGTTAGTTTGTACCGCTATAGAGTAGTCAGCTTGAGTTAGGGTTGGATGCTCGTAGTCAGCTTAGGAGCTTAGCTCAGATGGTCTTAAGGCTGTATTCTCAAGTATCTTGCCATAGTACAGTTGTTGGGTAGGAGCAGGTTTAGCATAGTTGAGGTTTTGGCAATTAGGTTAGTAGGAGATCAGTTCGGAATATGAATCCTTATCTTAGGTATGTCTTTGTGCTAATAGTCTTTGGTAAGTCCCTCGAGTCATCTAGCTCAGCTACTAATGATCGGTCTAGGGGGGCAATTCGTACCACCTAGTTTCTATGATGAGGTAGGAAATGTGAGATGCTGGAAGTGTGGAGCACAACATTTCCTCCGGCAATGCCTTCAATTAAGAGGTAAATGTTATCTGTGTGGTGACTCGAATCATATGTCGAGAGAGTATCCAAAGATGAAAATAGTGAAGTATTACTGATGTGGAATGATAGGACACTTCTTAACATATTATAATCTAGCCAAGAAAAGAGTTAAGAAATCTAGAGAAGTAGAGACAACTGCTGCACCAACTCAGTGTTTGTAATCTAGGATACAGAAGAGGATACTGGGGATTTTGATGAGTGGATAGAAGAATATTTTCATGATGGCTTAGATGACAAAATGGATATCAATGGAATTGACCAAGTCTTAGTAACAAGTATGTAAACTAACTTGTAACTTTTACTTACCCGTGAGTTGGTTGTAAATTTTGTATTTGTAGATAATGTTAAGAATTGTGAAACTACATAAATTAGTACTTAAGTGATAGATAAGTATAGTAATAGTAATTATTTTAGGAAACTTACTTGTACATGGACGAATTGCTTATGCATTGTTTGATATTAGAGCATGACATTTGTTTAGTAAATAGGAGTTTCTCTTGGGAAATGGAATTAAGATAAATGAAATTACATCTTATAGAATAAGAACATTTACGAAAGAGCAAGCGTTAACGTGGGAAATAGTAGATAATGGATAATTGCAAATCTAAGGACAAGAATTCCTAACAAAACTCATAGTATTACCAAATAAAGGGTATGGTGTTATTATGAGAATAAATTAATTGTCTAAATAAAGAGCCAAAGTGGATTATCAAAATAAGAGCATAATATTAGATGGGGTAAGGTAATATTTTAGGGAAAGATGGGTAAATGAAGTCTGAGATTGTCAGTAATTGAAGTAAGTGAAGAAGTGAATGAAATTACTGAAGAATGGCAACTTTGTTGGATATTTACTATAGAGGGAAAGAAGGAAACCCTAAAGTATTGAAAATATTGGTAGTAAGTGAATTTCCTAATATCTTTCCAAAAGAATTATCTTGGTTAGCATCACAACGAGAGTTAGATTTTTCTATAGATTGGTACCAAGAATTGAACCAATGTTAAAAGCTTCGTACCAAATGTCATCAATAGAACTTTAGGATTTAAAGAAGCAACTGTAGGAACTATTGGACAAAGGATTCATATGACCTAATGTATCTCCTTGGGGAGAGACAGTATTATTCTTGAAAAAGAAAGATGGAACCATGAGGTTATGTATTAATTATTGGGAGATAAATAAAGTGACTATTAAGAATAAATATCCATTACCCAAAATTGATGATTTGTTTAATTAACGTGCTACTATATTTTCATGGATTCACTTAAGATCTGGATACCATTAGTTATGAATTAAGCTAGAGGATGTACTAAAGGTAGCTTTTTGAACTAGATATGGGCACTACAAGTTTTTTGTATTGCCTTTTGGTTTGATGAACGCACCAGTTATGTTTATGGATTTGATGAATTGGATCTATCAACCTTACTTAGATAAATTTGTTGTAGTATTCATTAATGATATTTTAATCTATTCTAAGACTAAAAAGGATCATACCGATCATCTGCGTTTAGCCTTATAGAAGTTAAGAGACAATCAACTATATCCTAAGTTGGGTAAGTGTGAAGTTTAGTTGGATAGAATATCATTTTTAGGACATATTGTGTTAGGAAAAGGAATTTCAGTGGATCCTGAAAAGGTTAAAGCAGTGGCTAAATGGAAATGGCTAACTACTTAACAAAAATAAGAAGTTTTCTTATAATGGTGGGGTATTACAAGCAATTTATAAAAGGATTTTTCCAAAATCATTAAGCCTTTGACTCAATTGATGTAGAAGGATGTTAAATTTGAATGGATTAATGAATGTAAACAAAGTTTCCAAGAATTGAAGGATTGTTTGATTTCAGCACCAATACTTATTTTACCGAATCTAAGTAAATCTTCTTGTGTATATAGTGATGCTTCTAAGAATGGCTTGGGATGTATATTGATGCACGATAGAAAAGTGGTAGCATATGCATCCAAACAATTAAGGCCTCATGAGAGGAATTGTTTGACTTAAGATTTAGAGTTAGTGACCGTAGTATTTGCTTTAAAGATCTGGAGGCACTATTTATATGGGCAATATTGTAAGATATATACGGATCATAAAAGTTTGAAGTATTTCTTTACTTAGAAGGAATTGAATTTAATACGAAGACGTTGGTTGAAGTTAATTAAGGATTGTGACTTAACCATAAACTATCATCTTAGCAAACTCAATGTTGTAGTAGATGCGTTAAGCCATAAAAACTACGAATAAGTGGCCTTGTTACTAACAACTTAACATGAATTGATTAAGGAGTTTGAAAAATTGTAAATTGAATTTTGATGGCATGACATTAATGGACAGTTAATGAATTTAGTGGTACAACTAACCTTGATAGAAAGAATTAAGCTTCAACAAGATAAGGATTTAAAATTGAAAGAAATCAAGGAAAAGTCGAATACATGCAATATGCCTAACTTCAAAATTGATGTTAATGGTGTGTTAAGATATAAGAATAGAGCTTATATGCCTAGTGACTCAAAGTTGGAGAATGAAATAATGAATGAAGTACATGACATTGGTTACATATTACATCTTGGTGGGAGTAAGATGTACCATAATTTGAAATTATTGTTTTGGTGGAAAGGCATGAAAAAGGACGTAGCACAATATGTTGCTAGATGCAATGCATGCCAACAAGTAAAGGTGGAACATTAGAGACCTAATGGTTTACTACAACCATTAGAAATATCTCAATGGAAGAGGGATATCATTACAATGGATTTTGTAATAAGACTTCTAGGAATCATGCTACTAAGCCTTTTACTCACAGCCGAGCCTGAGGACTAAAAGGCCTAGAAAGGCAGGTTCTTCTATGCCTATTGACTCTTGTCGAAGCTGAGTACTTTTTTGTCAAGTCGCTTTGTATGCCAAACCGAATGATTACCCATCTCTCTAAAGTATATCGAGTTGTAGATTACTCATTCATGCCTGAGCAGACTAATGACTTAGCATCTCTCTTGCTGAGAAGTTAAGAGAAAGACCACATTGATCCTTAGCCACCCTTACTGGACTAAGCAACCAGACTGTACAATTTTTTCCACACACTCCAACGACCTTGTTAATATATTGCCACCATGTATATAGGACCATGTATGGAATCTACTATACTAATCATTACTTTTCTTGAATCTTAATTTTCACCCTTGTACATTACTTCTTTACGGTAATACCCTTTTTGTCTTTTCTTTTTAGGCACATTGCCCTAAATTCTTAGATATAAATACCCTTTGTACTTATAGCTATAGAGAAGATTGAAAATTAATCACTAAACATCTTGCCTCTCTTAAAATTACTTATTTACATTTATTTCATGCTTATCCTAACCCTTAAGTAAGGCTAGGTGGCGAGTAACCTCATTGGACTATCTCTTACATCATATTGAGCTATGCCGTAAGCCCTCGGAAGTTCCATTAGTGTATCATATTCATTAGAGCTATTTGTGGGTTTTTTGCTTACTTTTTCACTTGCATTTGTCTTTTCGCACATTCCCCATCACTTCCTTTTCAAGCTTTCGACAAGCTTAGACGCATTCAGCAACCGACCTTATTTGTTTTTGGTTACGGTTCACAACATTTTGGTATTAGAGAAAAGGTTTTTGATTGAGTTATGGTTTGTGTTTGAAGTTCTATTTATACTCTATCTTGCATGTATGAACAAAGCAAATTACTATGTTTGTTTGATTGCTATGTTTGTTAGTTGTTACATTTTCTGATTTGTGGAAGTGTTTGCTATATCACCTATTTGAAGAGTTTGAGCTTTAAATCTATAGAGAAAATGATTGACCTAAGTGTCAACATTGGTGTTGGAGATGACAATAGTAAAGTTGTCCACCGTAGATGATATTCTCAAGAAACCCTTAAGAGTACCGACGAGAGACTCGATGAGATGCCTAATCTCTTGATAGATTTGACTTGAGCTATTCATGCATTGGCTTGCTAATTGATTGAGGCCATACAAAATACCCCATAAGCTACTCAACTTATTAAAGGTCAGATCCCAGCTTGATAGGTTATAGGTAGAAGAGTAGGTGGACGATTAAGATGAATGATAGACCTGAGAGAAATGGATAAAGAGGATGAGGAAGAGTATTTCAAACAGGAGCAAGCTCGAGTCCCCAAAGCATTTGACCATGTGAAGCTTTGGATTTCGAGCTTTAGTAGATCAAGGAATGTTAATGAATACCTAGAGTGGGAAGAGAAAATGGAGCATGATTTTTATTATTATTAATATGAGGATTATGAGAAAGTGAGAATTGTTGCGGTTGAGTTTTGGATATACCATCATGTAGTGGAAGAATTTTTAGGTTATGAGGAGGCGAAAAGGCTACTATGAGATTAACACTTAGCTTGAAATGAAAAGAATACCGAGAAATAGATTTGTGTCAGAAACTTACCTGTAAGATACTTTCACTTGGCTTTAGGAGTTGGGACAAGGATGCTAAACAATTGACGAGTATGTTTAGGAATTCCAAATGCTCATGATCTGATGTGAAGTGGAGGAACCCTCTATCACGACCCAACAGTATCGTTGTTGTGGTACGTCGCTGTGTACCGTATAGAGGTTTATTATCAACTCCCTTGCCGATCATAAGCCTTTCATACGATACACAAGGCTCCTCCCACTCTACGTTACCACTAGGCCCATAGATAAGTAATATAGAGCAATTTAACTAAAATTACTTCTATGTTATAATTTAGTTAATTGTGTGGGCTCGGGGGACCCACACCAAAACAATATTACAAACAAATGCAGTTCATAACGGAACTGCATTAAATCTGTATTATGAGCAAAACACAAAAGTATTTAAACATCCATAATTTTATTACAAAAAAGTTCTCTTCACTCTCTGATCGCTCTAACCCGTCTCTACACGAGACTTACTACGGACATGCCTTGGCCTGGATTAGTAAAGAGGTTCTCCTACATCAACAAAAATCTATAGGGGTGTAAGCTTAAGCTTAGCGAGGTAAATACCGTTGTCAGTATCACATTATAGAAATTTATTAGATGCACAATCATATGAATGCATGAACAATTAGTATGCCGAACAATCAGTATGCCGAACAATGCATGCAGTGACCTAAGAACTACATACGACTTAGAATTACACCCCCTGAAGTCGGGGTTTAGAGATAATTAACCGACCTAAACCAAAATCTGGGTTTCATACCTTGGGTTTCATTTCATTTGCACTATCATGCTCATGTCAAAACAAAACTCTCTCTCTCTCTCTCTCTATATATATATGTATACTTCCTTTACCAAAATCAAATCATATCTTTTCAAATCCCAAGTCTAGCGGTGTGGTGGCCTCCACAGTCCACAAACACACGCCCTAAGTAGAAGCTACAAAACTCGGCCACTCGTTGACGGTTGGCGTCTTCCAGCGCCTAGTAAGCCCATAAGCTTAAGACAGAGACTCAATATATATGATGGCATAGCTAGTACCCAATCCTGCAGGAAACTCATATTCCTGTGAGTCCCTTTTCAGCTTCTGCGTGAAGCGGCAGTCGGTATTATCTATATGCAATATGGAGAATGCATGATTCATTTTGAGTTCTTAATCGTATAAGTAATTAACTTGATTTTTAGGGTAATCAAACAATTTCATTCCATACAATTCACATGTATATATTAATACAAACAATTCCCATTATTATATATATAATTAACAAGTCATCACATTCATCCATAAATCCATACACATGCATCTCTCATATCCCACAAGCATCCAAATTTATATATATAAGTTTAGGTATATCTATTCTACAAGCACAATCAAGTAAAGAGTCATCGGGAATTTACTCACTCTGCCATGTTGGTCAATCAAAGTAATCCGGAGGCAAGTTGTCTCCGTAAATAGTGTCCCCTAGTCATTGAAATAATTTTTATAATGAATTGAAACAAACTTAAGAAACTAAGTAAATTTTTCTTAAGTTATATTCTTGACTAGTTTTCATAATTTTTCCCGGTTTTTACCTAAAGTTCAATCGTGTAAAACTTTTTTGTTTTAAATCTGATTTTTATGATCTTATAGTCAATTGTCATTGGTTTTCGAGTTTACTTTAACGTAGTAAGGTTAGATTTTTGAAATGAGGTATACAATTCTGTCCATGGGTCAGAACAGTAGCGTTCCTCATGTGTTGGAGTGTTTTTGGGCCTTGTTTGGTAAATGGGCTTTTTAATAACTTAAGAAATTCTTTGGGCTTGGTCTTAAGATTTTATCCTAAGCTTAAAGTACTCCTTGAGATTAGATTTACAACTTTGATTTATATTCCTAAGGCTAACAACCACTTCTTGGGCCCTTTAGTAGGCTTAAGTTATCAAATAAGCTTGTTTTTAGTTCAAACTAAAGTTAGTGACTTTGGTAGGCTTGTGGGGCCTTAGGTGGATTCCTTATGGGCTTCAAAACAACCTCTTTTGATACTTTAAGGTGCTGGTCAGAATTTCCTTAAAGGCCTAACTTAGAGTTCTAGGCTTGTTTTGAGAGTTTTAGCCTCGGTTTTGAGTTTTAGGCTTTGTATGCTTACTATACTTGCTTTGGTTAATCTTTTCACTTTGTTCATTCACTTTTATCATCTTTTTAGGCATCTTTCCCCCATGTTCCAGATCTATTCATGATGCTTCCAAGGGGTCCTTACTTGGTTTTTCAACTTGTTTCATCATTTCCTTAAGTTTAGGTGGTAGATTATGCACTTAGATTACTTGTGTCCAAATCTTAACTTAACTCTTCTTCCACAAGATGATTCTTTAACCTATGTTCCACATAAAGAAATAGAAGATCTTTTATTTAATACAATTCCCATATCATAGCTCATGTCATACAAAGTTGGTTTCTTCACAAAACCTCATGTGATGGATTTTTCCTTAAGTTAAGTCTAGATTTGAGCATGTTTAACTTAATGGAAACAAAATCAACATCCAAATGACTATGGAACCCTCACGTCCAGCATGCTCATCCTCCATTAAAGTTCTTATTTCAAGATTTTCTTAGTTTAAAATCTTCCATTCAAAGCATTAAACAAATGCCTTTACAAAACACCAACTTTACATGCTCATATTTCAACTTCATGTAAGGGTTTCATGGTTTGTTTCTTAAAACAATTTTTGGTATTATAACAACTTAAACCTTACTCATATCTTCAAGAAATCAAAGTCTCCTAACATAAATACTAATCTACATATCACAAGAAACACTTATTTTTCCTTAAAACAAAGTTTGGTGGTTATGCACTAAGGTTCCACTTAAGCTCTTAACTTTGTCTCCTCCTTTTTGCCACCTTTTGGAATGGGGTTTGTGGAAGGTTCTAATGGTCTTAAAAGGTCTTAGATGGTGAAAGAAAATGACATAAGAACAGAAGAAAAAGTTGCCGTGAGTGAAGCTTAAAAAATGGAAGAAAAGTTGATTTTGTGGGGTAAGGTTGTTTCTCCTTTTTATGTTTGTTTCAAAGGAGAGAAAGAAGATGTGAAAGTGAAATTGAAAGTGAGAGAAATGATGGAGAGAGTGGCTAGTTGGAATGGAGAGAGAATAAGGGTTTAAATGTCTTGAAAGTGTTGTCTTGTAGCTTACACAAAAGTTAACAATTGCAACTATTGATGATGTAAGCATTAAGGGGTGAATAGTGATGTGTAAGAAGAAGTGATTGATGGGTGAATGACAAGTGCATGGCCCCCCTTTCTTCCTTGTTTAGATCTTCCATTTAAAGTCTTTTTAGGCCATGGAGTGGTCTTATCTTATTTATTAAAGTTAAGCTTATGAAATCTTGTGAAAAATTATCCATATGTAGTATAAGTAAAGAGGTGATAAGGAAATTGTCTTATCACTAGATTTTGATAAGTTATCTAAGGTTTTGGTTGGTCTACTTATTTATGTATAAGGCTTATACATGAAGATAAGGGCATAGCCTTATAGGAAATTGTTTTTAGGCTTTCATCTCCCATTGTTTTGTAATTTATGATTTGATTTTTATAAAATTGTAAAATTTTCTAAAGTAGAATGAAATTATTAAAATTAAATTATTGATTAATTACTTAGGGTTAAAATTCCTTAATGGCTTTAAGGTTTAGGGTTTTAAGTAACTTTAGAGCTTGCAGTTCTTCAAGCTCAAGTTTTATCGACAATTGGCTTTTGAATTGTAAAAATTTAATTCGTTTCTAAATATAAACTTAAGTTTTTGGTTTAGTTGATCTTTGGCAACGTTCGGAAGGTACTCTTAATCAAGTCTTAGCCCTACTAAAAGTTGGGTTTACACCCTCAATGCAAACAATCTCTAGGTTCATCACAAGATTAAGAGATGATATTCAGGACATTACAGAACTCCAATGTTTCACAACTATGAATGAAGCCATCTGAATAGCTCAACAAGTGGAGAGGTAGAGAAGAAGTCAAGTACCGACTAAAATGCTAACTAGTTGACTTAGACAGGGAAGTCATCGAGCTTAGTTAAGTACCAACTAACTTGAAAAGCAGATGTCCAAGTTGAGTTGAAACACTGACCTAACGGTGAAGCATTGACCCGAACTTATGAGAAAAGGCAAGGATCTACTAGGAAGACGAGCCAGATCAATTGCTTTAAGTGTTAAGAGTTTGGACATATGGCTACTTAGTACTCGAACTGAAGGACAATGGTCATCAAGGGCAGCATCTCGAAGTTGGAGGTAGAGAGTACAGTTGAGGAACCTAAAGAGGAAGAGATCATTACTGAGAAAGAACTGATTGGAGAAGATGTGTTTGCTGAGGACTTGGACCAGTTAATCATGGTAGTTCAATGCATAATGAACATGGAACCCTCACACGAGGAGGAGTAGAGAGAGAATTTGTTTCATACCACTTATAAGGTGAATGACCGGGTATGTGCCCACATTATAAATAGTAGAAGTTGCACTAATGTGGCATCAACCAATCTCATTAAAAAATTGAAGTTGCCAACTATTGCACATCTAAAACTGTACAAGTTGCACTAATTAAGTGAGAAAGGGGTACTGCATGTTAGTCGATAAGTATTATTACTGATCACTATCGAAAATTGCTCTAACTAGATTCTCTGCGACATACTACCTATGTATACTTCCCATATGTTGCTATGTAGATCATGGCTGTTTCATAGGAGAGTTATCCATAATGGATACTAGAACACGTATACATTTGAGAAGGATAGAAGGAAGATTACGTTAAACTCGATGCTGCCAAGTGAAGTTTATGAGCTCTAGCGATGAGTAGATATGAGCTCTAAAAGACCCTTAAAGTTGATACTCTAACCCTTATGTTAGTTAGATACCTATTGGAGATGAAAGGGTAAGGTAAACTACCCTGGAAAATAAAAGAGTTGTTGGATGGATATGCTGACCTATTCCCAAAACAATTAGCTAAGAGGTACCTCCAATTCAAGGCATAGAACACTACATTGACTTAATGCCTAGTGTTTCGTTGCTGAATAATCTTACCTATTGAATGAGTCTCAAACAGGCTTCTAAGCTTCAACATCAAGTCAATGAATTACTAGAGAAAGGGTTTGTTAAGGAAAGTTTCAACCCTTGTGCTGCTTCGATGCTTCTAGTGTAGAAAAAGGATTAGAACTTGGTAGATGTGTATAGATAACCAAGCTATGAATAAGATTATGATTAAGTGCAAGTATCCTATCTTGAGGTTGGAAGATACGCTGGACGAATTGAGTGGAGCCAAGATTTTCAGCAAGATTGATATGAAATCTAACCACCATCAAATCTACATGAGGTCAGGAGACGAGTGGAAAATGACGTTCAGGACTTGACATGAATTATATGAATGGATGGTCATACCTTTAGTTTGTCGAATACCTCAAGCACTTTGATGAGACTAATGAATCTTGTGTTGAGACATCTGATTAGGAAGTGTGTTGTGGTGTACTTTGATGATATTCTGATCTACAGTACCAATATGTCAATATGTCAAGTTACTATGAACATCTTCAAGCCATTTTAGATATCCTTTGTATCGAGAGATTATTCAACTATCTTAAGAAGTGTTGCTTTTGCTAGGGGGAAGTGCTATTCTTATGCTATTTAGTAAGTATAAGAGGCTTACAAGTGGATGACGAGAAAATCCGAGAAATCATTGAGTAGCTAACTCTTACTACTTATGCTGACATAAGAAGTTTCCATGGAGTAGCTTCATTCTATAGAAGATTCATTAGGAATTTTAGCACCTTCGCTGAATTACTTATTGAATTAATAAATAAAAACATTGACTTTCGATGGGGAGAAAAGGAGGAGAGGAGTTTTATCAAGATAAAGGAAAGATTGACCTCCTACCGGGTGTTAGTTTTACCTAACTTCAAGAAAATATTCGAGCTGGAATGTGATGCGTCAAGCATTGGAATGGGTGCTATCTTAATGCAGGAAGGACTACCAATTGCCTATCATAGTGAGAAGCTTAGAGGACCTCAGCTAAACTATTTTGTATATGATAAAGAACTCTTGGCACTAATTCGAGCACTACAAGTATAGCAGCATTATCTACTGCTGAGAGATTTTGTCATCTATATTGACCATAAGTCCCTAAGGTACCTCTGGAGTCAGATTAAGTTATCGAAGCAACAAGAGAGATGGGTTGAATTCCTTGAAGGATTCAATTTTATAATAAAATATAAACAAGGAAAGGGTAATTTAGTTATCGATGCTCTCTTGAGAAGACATGTACTCCTGAGAGAATTGCAGCCCAAATTATTTGGGTTAGCAAGCATCAAAGAATAGTACTCTAGGAATCTACACTTTAAACCTGTATTTGCGTGATGTGATGATGGAAGAACAGTGGACAAGTACCATGTAGAAGATGGCTACTTATTTCAGGGGGGAGGGAAATTATGCGTGTTGACTTGTTTACTACTAGAGCTATTGATAAAGGAAGCCTACAATAGAGGATTGTCAGGACATTTTAGGGAGAAAAGAACATATGAATTGCTAAGTGGTCGATTCTTCTAGCAGAGAATGAGGTGAGATGTATATCGAGTTGTTAAAAGTTGTACCGTATGCAAAATGGCTATGTATCGAGCTGAAAAAGGGAAAACAATGCCATTGCATGTTCCAACAAAGTCATAGACTAAGTTGAGGATGAACTTTGTTCTTGAATTGCTATAAATTACCCAAGGCAAAGATTTTGTAATGGTTGTCGTTGATAGATTCAGCAAGATGGCACTCTTTGTGCCTCGTTCAAGGATTAACGACACTTTCGCTATTTCTTCTCTATTCTTGCAGGAGATTATGCAGTTACATAGCATGCCAAGAAGTGTAGTCTTCAACAAAGACCTTAAGTTCTTGAGCCATTTCTAGAGGACCTTGTAGCATCAAATAGGGACAAAGCTACCATTCAGTACTTCCTGTCATCGCCAAATCGACAGCCAAACAAAGGTGATTAATTGCACTTTAGGATCACTGCTCTAAGCTATAGTAGGTAAGAACTTAGCTAATTGGGACGTTTGCTTACTAATGGTCGAATTCACTTACAATCAAATAGTACATAATACCTCCAAGTAGACCCCCTTCGAGGTTATCTATGGTTTCAATCCTAAGTTGGCCTTCGATCACACCCCTGTACCTATGCCTATACAAGAGGACCCAAATGTAAAAGCTAGAGCATAATTCTTTTAATATATCTTTGATGAAGTCACTTGGTACATCAACTAAGCTGCTAGGATAATGTAAGAGAAAGCTAAGGGTAGGATGGCTAAACAATTCTAGTAAGGAGACTTAGTATGGTTGCACCTTAGCAAAGAATGGTTTCTAAGTAAGAAGAGGAACAAGTTATTTGCAAGAGCTGAAAAACCTTTTAGAATCCTCCAAAAAATCAATGATAATTCCTATAGATTAGAGTTGCCTAAGGACTATGGGGTTTCTAACACCTTCAACATTATTGACCTCAATCTATATTACCCTAATGAAGAGTTGATTGTAGGCCATTTAGATTTGATCCCAAATCTAAATCAATCCGGAGGGATTGATAAGGATCAAGCTATTGGGCCTTTGACCCGTAGTCGAGCACAAGGACTAAAAGGCTTAGTAAGGTAGATTCTTCTACTTCAGCCGACTCTTACTGAAGTCAAGTACTTCTTTGCCAAGCCACTTTGTATGATGAGCTGAGTGATTAGCCATCTCTTTGAAGTATGTTGAGTTGTAGATTACTTACTTACGCTTGAGCTGACCAATGACTCGGCATCTCCCTTGCTGAGAAGCTGAGAGAGAGACTAGACTGATCCTCAGCTATCCCTACTTAGATAAGAAATTGGACCATACAATTTTGCCCATACCCTCTAGCAGCCTTACTAATGTATCACTGCCATGTGTACATGACCATATGTAGAATCTGCTACACTAATAATTACTTTTCTTAAATATTTATTTTACCCTTATACATTACTTCTTTAGGGTAATACCCTTTTTGTCTTTTCCTTTTAGGCTTGTTGCCCTAAATTCTTAAGTATAAATACCCCTTATACTTATAGCTATATAGTAGATTGAACATTGATACATTGGACATCTTGCCTTTCATAAACATTACTTGTTTACATTCATTTCACTCTTATCCTATTCTTTAAGCAAGGCTAGGTGGCGAGTAACCTTATTGGACCATGTCATGCATCATATTGAGTTGTACTATGAGTCCTCAGAAACTATATTGGTGCATCATATCCATTAGAGCTATTCATGGGTTTTTGCTTACTTTTTTACTCACATTTGTCCTTTCACACATTCCCTATCATTTTATTTTCAAACCTTTGGCAAGCTTAGACCTATTCAGCGATCGATCTTGTCTATTCATGGTTACGATTCACAACAACTTTCGAGGACGAGATCAGTTCATGATTAAATTTAGGTTATAGTAGATAAATTGAAGAAGTGTGCTCATTTCATACGCTATCGGATTGATCAATCAATGGAAAAACTATCACAACTGTATATTAAAGAGATCATTAGATTGCATGATGTGCCAATAAGTATTGTATCAGATAGGGATAGTTGATTTGTATCAAAGTTTTAGGAAATGTTACATCGATCTTTAAGAACTAAGTTGCAATTCAACATGACCTATCATCCTTAGACAAATGGATAAATGGAAAGAGTTATTCCAATAATTGAGGAAATATTGAGAGGTTATATTTTAGACTTCAGTAGTGACTAGGATCAATACTTTCCATTGGTATAATTTGCTTATAACAATAGTTATCAAGTAACGATCCAATTGTAACCATATGAAGCTTTGTATGGAAAAAAATGTCGATTACCACTGTATTGGGAGAGTGATGAATAGCAATGATAGGACTTGATATGATCAGACAGAAAAATGATAAAATTAAGATAATATGACAAAGGATGAACGCAGTACAAGATTAGTTCAAGAGTTGGGTAGATCTAAAAGGGAAACCTATAGAGGTTGCTATAGGAGATCTTGTATATGTTAAAATAAGTTCATTTAAAAGGTTTAAGGATTTCGGTACTACAAGAAAGCTAAGTCTCTCATATATCGGACCTTTTGAAGTCTTAGAAAGAATTAGAAATGTTATGTACTAAATTGCTTTTTCACCAAGTTTAGCTGAATACTATGACATATTCCATGTGCTAATGTTATGGATATACATGAAGAATCCAGATACAATTGTGCAATTGAAACTAATGGGCTTATAAGAGGATTTCATAGTTGAAGGAAAGCCAATTAAGATCTTGGAAAGCTAAATTCAAAAGTTAAGAAATCGAGAAATTGAGTACGTAAAAGTCTAGTAGCGTAGTAGTCCAACAGTAGAGGTAACTTGGAAACCGAAGTCAACAATGCAATATCATTACCTAAGACTCTTCAAAGAAAAAGGTAAGTAATAGACTTTTGTTAGAAGATAAGTAGTTATTATGTTTAGAAGCAAAGTTTTGAGGACAAAATTTTCTTAATAAGGGTGGAAATGTGAGCTCTTAAAATAACATTTAGGCAATTGAACCTAGATTTACGACTTTTAAGGAAAACTTATCTGATTGAACCTAAACTTTATGACTAAGATAGAAAAATTAATTGAAGTGACCTAATGAAGTTAAATTTCAAAAATAATGACCAAAAATTCCAATTTTTCCCTTAGAAGTATGATTACTTAATATAGCACAAAATTGATGGGAACTTTAAAATCGAGCTTGGAATGCGACGGGCACTTAGAGATAAGTTAATTAAGCTATAAAATAAAATAATATAGTACAATATACTATATGAGTGTACACGTATTTTTATGAGTATTCTCAAAATATATAATAATTATACTTATAAATGAATATGAAATTATATAATTATTTATAATATGTGATAAACTCATAAAAAAAGTGGAAAACATATCTTAAAAATAAAAGATGTGCTAGAAACATGGTTATATGCACATAAGTTCTTATTATGTATAATGTCTATATACGAAATATACCCATATATTAATAAAAATTATTAAGCTATAATATATTTAATATAAACTAACATAAAATACATCTAAATTGCAGCAAAAAAAAAGTGGAGAGAATTCTAGAAAAATTGTGCAAACTTTCATAGCATCCACACATGGAATGAAATTGATAAATCAAAAGGCAAAGGATTACAATGGGACAACTCCTGCATAGGAAAAAGGAAGGAAAAAAAATAAAAAAATCTCCATATGGCATGTCCAACACCTATAAATAGCAAGCTACATCAGAAATGCAATAGTTTAGCAAGTTGAAACCTAGGATAGAGAGAGAAAATTCTAGAAAATACAAATAATTTAGAAAAATTATAAAAAAACAAGAAAACCCACTAAGATACAATCGAATCCAACTGAACTAAGTATCAGCTGTGAAACCCTTTTGACCACCACTAGTTTACCTTGTATAAAAGTTTTCCAACAACTCTTTACCACCCCATGGCTACTAGAGCTCTGAAGAATATGTAGGTCAAATTTCGACCCTATTTTTTAGTTATTTTTTAAAAATAGTAAACCTACCCATAAAATTATAATTTTTTTTCGTAGTTATATTATTTTTTTTTATGTTGTCATATGATAATTTTATTTTTTTAAAATTTGGAATATTTAATATACTTGCTTTAAAAGTTGCTACTCATCCGAATTTTGACTTTTAAAATAAATATATAAAATGATGTTTCTTCTAGCTCGAAATTTTTGTGTAGAATATACTTGATATATAGATAATTGCTATGTAGCCCAATTTTTTATTCATGCATTTCTAATATTTATTGTAATTTTTTGCCCTAAAAATAGCTAAAATTAGGGTAAAAATGTGAAATGAATAGGTTTTCTGAAATTAATTGATGAAAATGACCTATACTGATTTTTGGTGAATTATAAAAATGTTAGGATATATTGGAAAAATTGTGCAAAAAGGACAATTTTTGGGTAATTAAATGCAATTTTTGGGTAATTATGGGTAAAATTGTAATTTTAAGTATATAGTTGATAAATCGATAACTTAAAACCAAGTGATGACTGAATTCTCTATATTTTTAAGAGTCTATAGAAATTTTTGTGGAATTATTTATCGACCTAAGCTATTTATTACGAGTTTGCATAGTAAAATAGCTCAAATTAAGGATTGAAGCTTGTTTTTAATAATAATTGGCTAAAATGTAATAAATATTAAAATTAAATCTATAGAGATACATGTTGGTGAAATTTAGTATAAATGAATTTTTAATATATTTAATTGTAATTTGACGACCGAGATATGTTATGTACTTATTAGGATTAGATAATACCTATATTATTGAGTTGTATTGATAAATTATGTAATATAGTTTAATTACATAAAATACATATAATATGATAAAATTCATTTAGAAATGTATAAGTGTATTAGAAACTCAAAATATCTTTTAGAAGTCATCTTTAGAATTAGAAGCCATAATACGTGACATTAGGTATGTATGAATCCAATGACATTACTTTTACTAAAATTGGACAATCCTGTATACTATAACCTATATCTCTATTATATTACGGGAATTCACTTATTATGATAACCTCACAGTAATTGAAACGTGATTTAAATAATTAAAAACGAAACGATATGTTATACGTAATTGTATAACTACGTGTATTATTAATATTTAATCCCTTAACTTAACTTATATAATAAAACTATATTTTATTATATAAGGAACATAATAATATACTTTAGATATATATATATATATAAACTTTTAATGGCATACTTTTAGATAAAACCCTAATGTTTTCGTAACTGTTACGAAAATTAAATTTGGGTTTCATTTATTTAAGATCTCCTAGTGATTGGATCGTTAAAGATACAAGTCTTCAACAGTGATCGTTTGGACAAGTAAGTTAGGATAGTGGCTTTATCGCTTGTTGAGATATGATATTAAAATATTCGGAAGCTTAAGAGTACTTTGATTTGTTGTAAATTAGCTATCTGTATACTTGTTGTGTAAGTGGTTGATATTTTATTATTGATAAGAGTTAAACTCCTTGGCATACTGTTCTATATGATTACTTCATTTTGTATTGTTGTGAACTTGTTTGGCCATTCTTAAATGGAAATAATAGTGATTCGACTACTATCGAAACCGGATATGCATAGCAACTGTTAGGGGAACGGTTAAAAGTATCAAGCCAAATATGAACTCTCTTTGATAAGGATAACTGAAATTCCCGTTTCCCTATCCTTAGTCGAACTAAGTGATAAGCAAGGAGGTCATAGCAAAGGTGGGGGATGTGGTTCAAAGGTGGTCGTGAGAGGAAGGTATTCTCCATTGAACAAGCCCGGGTTTGGTTTGATTTGAGTTGCGATAAAACTCTTCAATCCAGGTTAGAGTGGATGTAATTTCTTTGTCCTCACAATGGTCCGAATGACATTGTACGATGTTTCAAGTGATTGATTGCATTGCATTTTATCATAATTAATAACCTTGCTTTTGATTGTTTGGTACACTTTTGACTACATTCCACTTACTGAGCTAGTTGTGCTAACATCCTTCTAGTCTTTTTTGTAGGTGATGAGTAAAGGTCGAGATGTTTAGATACCATCACCCCTAAGTTAGCATGTTGTTGGTAGGGCAAGGGAGGAAATGAAAAATCTACTGAGTCTAGGCTTTTGACTTTCTTTTGAGTTTTGAGGAAACTAAATAGAAATTCCTTAGGACGTCTACTACTTTCCAATCTTATTATAAACAAACATCTAGACTTATGGCTTTTGGTAAATTCTGATTGTAAATTATAACTCTAGATATAATGTAAATACTGTTATGCTATGAAACAATAGGTTATATAGAGTAGGTATTCTTATAAAGATATACTATAGGTTTAATCATTTACAAGTATCAGAATGGATACTTTAAGCTAGTTGAGTCGTGTACGCCTAATGTAGACTATATCTATAATAGTAACTATAAGGTCAGCTGCTATCTTAGGTTAGTTTATACAGCGAGACTGTTATGACTCCTCCTATTTAAGGCGTAACAAAATGCGTATTTTGTAAGTGCAAGGTAGTATTCCTTGGATATGCTGTCTTTAGAGGTGGAATCAGAGTTGATGAAGAGAAAGTTTGAGCTACTCTCAAATGGTCGATGTTCACTAGTACTGCCGAAGTTAGAAGTTTTCATGGTCTAGCCTCATTTGATTGAAGATTCACTCGGAACTTTAGTTCCCTAGCTGCCCTAATGACCGAGCTAACCAAAAAGAACTTTGAATTCAAATGGTTCGAGAAAGCTCAGGGTAGTTTTGATGAGATCAAGTCTAAGTTGACTTTTGCCTTAGTACTTATCCCACCCGACTTCAAGAAAGTTTTTGAATTGAAGTATGATGCTTCAGGAGTAAGTATTGGTGCTGTCCTTATGTAAGAACACTAACCTATTGCATTTTTCAATGAGAAGCTTAAAGGTACCACTCTAAATTACTTGACATATGACAAGGAATTTTATACCCTCATTCGAGCTCTTTAGACCTAGCAACATTATTTGTTGCTAAGAGAGTTTATCATCTACATAAACCATGAATCCCTTAAACACCTCCGATGTCAATAGAAACTCTCTTGACATCATGCTCAATGGGTGAAGTTCATGGAAACCTTTTACTATGTCATCAAGTACAAAAAGGGAAGTGCAAACACTGTAGCATATGCTCTTTCTCATCAGCATATTCTTATTACAACATTATTGGAAAAGATACTTAGCTTTAGTACCTTACTTGATCAATATGAGCACTACTTGCACTTTAAACCCTTAGCTAACCATTTTGGTGAGAAGAGAATTGTTGAGTTGTTGAAGGAGAACTTTTGTTGGTGTAGGATGATGAAGCATGTGCATAAGGTTCTTAAGCGTTGCAAGGTATGCAAATAAGCTAAGGAAAGAAAGGAGCCATATGGAGATTATATACCTCTACCCATAATTGAGTGGCTATGGATAGATCTAAGTGTAGATTTCATGCTTGGCCTACCTAGGACACCTTGGAAACATGATTCTATTATGGTGGTGGTTAATTAGTTTAGCAAAATGAGTCACTTCATCCCTTGCCACAAAAACAATGATACTATATTTGTTGTTAACCTATTTTTGCAAGAGATTACGCAGCTACATAAAGCCTTAAGGAGTATTGTACTTGTTTGTGATTCGAAGTTACGAGCTTCTTTTGGCAAATACAATGGAAAAAGCTTAGCACTAAGCTCATGTTTAATACTTTTTGCCATTCGTAGGTGGACACTAGATAGTGGAAACCCCTAGAAACTTTTGGTATACATTAGGTTATTCATTAGGAAATATTTAGAGATATACTAAAATCGCTAGGAGAGATTTAGTAAAGTGACCAATGATTCCTAAGACAGGTTAAGGAGTAGGCCAAGCCACAAGCTCAAAGACAATTGCTTGAGTCTATAATATAGAGTGAATGTATGAAGACATGCAAGAATATGAAGTAGAACTCGCTGCATTGGACACTTATGATGTAGAAGACAATGAATTGGTTGCAGGTTAGTAATCTATCTATTAAGACCCTATAGGAAGATAGTGACCAAATATTTGGGACAAGGTTACCTGAAAATTATAAATAATTATAAAAGACATATAAACTTTTCTTAAGAAATAACAAGATATGTGATACTCCTATGTATAACTTATTTGACATTGGGGTTATACATTCATTTGTTACAATAAGAATTGTAGATCGACTAAAGATGAGAAAAACCCTCTTAGCTAACAACTTTTAAGTTAAGACATAAGTAGGAAATGTGATGATCACTCGTAAAGTGCTAAGTCTTACCTTATTAGGATATTCAATCATGAGTCAAAAGCAAATCTAATCATTCTTCCAATACAGAAGTATGAAGTGATATTAAGAATGAATTGGATGTTGTTGGTGTAAGCTATTATGGATTATCACAGAAAAGAGGTAGTATTCAATTATCTATATAGAACTAGAGTGACTTTTGTTAAAGAAACTATGAAAGGGAAACAGAATGGATTAAGTTCAATAGATAGAGTTGCAAGTAGTGAGCACCTAACATGGAGATTATGATTAGCTTATGCTATAGAAGGAGAGAAAGATAAACTTTACCTTGGTGAAATCCAAATAGTAAGGGAATTTGCATATGTATTTCTAGAGGAATTACCTGGATTACTACCCTAATGAGAGATAGATTTCTCAATTGATTTATTACCAATGACAAAGCTTATCTCTAAAGCTTCATTTAGGATGGCTCTTATTAATCTCAAGGAGCTTAAGAAGTAGTTACAAGAACTGTTAGACTAAGGATTTATACAACCTAGTGTATCTCCTTGAGGAGCTCCTGTACTATTTGTGGAAAATAAGGATGGTTCATTGCGAATTTTCATAAACTATAGAGAATTAAATCAAATGACCATAAAAAAAAACCCTTTGATCAATATCAAGGAGCTAGTGTATTCTCTCGAATTATTCTAAGGTCAAGATACCATCAATTACCAATTAATGTAGAAGATGTGCCTAAGACTGTTTTCTTTAGCTAGTATGGTCATTATGAGTTTTTAGTAATGCCTATTGGACTAATGAATGCTCCTACTACATTCATAGACTTAATGAACTAGATATTTCATTCTTTGTCAGGCAAATGTGTAATCATTTTCATTGACGATATCTTGGTGTATTCATTAACTGTGAAACAACATGAAGAGCATTTAAGGGTAGTATTAAAATTTTGTGCAACAATCTGTTGTATGTAAAGTTGTCGAAGTGTGAATTCTAGCTGAGCGAGATTTCTTTTCTTGGACATAAGATCTTTTGTATAGGAATATCAGTAGATCCTGAAAAGATTAAAGTAATTGTAGAATGGAAAAAGCTAAAAATAGTTATTGAGATAAGAAGTTTTCTTGGGTTAGCATGTTATTATAGAAAGTTTGTTAAGGACTTTT
The DNA here is from genome assembly GCA_024138005.1 of Lumnitzera racemosa. Taxonomy (NCBI): domain Eukaryota; kingdom Viridiplantae; phylum Streptophyta; class Magnoliopsida; order Myrtales; family Combretaceae; genus Lumnitzera; species Lumnitzera racemosa. Next base: position 82,505,550 of record JAMXBC010000006.1, read on the forward strand.
CAAATATTACTAGAATTAACACAAAAGAATGAAAAGTTTATTTGGAATGATGAATAGGAACAAAGTTTTCAAGAATTAAAGCAACACTTAATAACTGCACTAATATTGGTACAACCTAATAGTGATGTGCCATTTTCAATGTATAATGATTCTTCGTGAAACAGTCTAGGATTTGTATTAATGTAGAATGACAAACTAATTGCCTATGCATCTAGACAATTAAAGCTACATGAACAAAATTACCCTACTCATGATTTGGAACTTATTGTGGTAGTATTTGCTTTAAAAATTTGGAGACATTATTTATATGGTCAGAAATGTGAAACATACATTGATCATAGAAGTGTTAAGTATTTGTTCACTCAAAAGTAATTAAATATGAGGCAAAGAAGATGGTTAGAACTCATTAAGGATTATGAACTAACCATTAACTATTACCTAGTCAAGATAAATGCGATAGTAAATGTACTAAATTGAAAAAATTACGCATAAGTAGCATCCCTGCTTATTGAATAGAGTGAACTTATACAAGAATTTGAGAAACTAAATCTTGAATTTGTTGGCATGAATTGAATATGGAATTAGCAAACTTGATGATTGAGCTCACACTAGTGAATAGAATAAAGGAGGCTCAACAGAAAGATCCTGATATGAAATCAATTAAGTCAGGTAAATAACAAGGAAAATACGTTAACTTTGATCTGAAAGAAGATGGGTCTATATGGAAAGGTAAAAGGCTGTTCGTACTTGAAAATGAAGAATTATGGAATGAGATATTAAAAGAAGCCCATTATCATTGCCATAGATTTCACCTAAGAGAAACTAAAATGTACTAGGATTTGAAGATGTAGCTAAGTATGTGGCAACGTGTGAAACATGCTAAAGGATTAAAAGGCAAAACAATTCTAAAGTAGAAATGTAAACATGAACTTTGTAAGTTTTTTTCATAAAACTCCAGCTAAGTATGATGCAATTTGGATAGTTGTGGACTGACTTACCAAATCAACCCATTTTCTCTTAATAAATATGACCTATTCTTTGAAAAAAATTAGCAAGAATTAGAGAGATAGTTCAATTATATGGTATACCTACCAAAATTGTTTAAATAGAAACCTTAGATTTGTTTCGAAGTTTTGGATGAGTCAGTAAAAGGGGTCAGGCACTAAAATTAATTTTAGTACAGCATATCATCCAGAGATAGATGGACAATCTGAAGGACTATACAAATGTTGGAGGATATGTTACATGCCATGTTATAGATTTAAGGGAACTTAGGATAACATCTTTCTTTAGTGGAATTTGCCTACAATAATAGCTACTATTTAACCATACAAATGCCCCTGTATGAAGCTATTTATGGTCGGAAGTGTAGGTCACCATTATTTTGGGATGGTATAGAAACGATAGCTTTTGGGTTAGAACTAGTGTAAGAAACAACAAATAAAGTAGCTATTGTTAGACAAAGAATGAAGGAAGGTCAAGATAGAAAAAAGAGTTGGGTTGACCAAGGTGAATTATAGAATTCGAAGTAGGTAGCCATGTGTACTTAAAAAAAAAAAACCCAATCAAGAACATTAACAAAGTAAGAACTTAAGGAAAACTAAGCCCACGCTATACTAGACCTCTCGAAATGCTGGAGAAAGTAGGCAATTTGGCATATTGTCTTGCCTTACCTTTAAGCCTATTAGGTATTCATAATGCATTTCACATTTTTGTTCTACAAAACATATACCTGACTTAGACCGAGTCATTAAATTAAAACCTATCAAGTTAAAACCTAACCTAACATATAAAGAACATCCTATCGAAAACCTAGACTAAAAGACTAAAAAAATATGGAATAAAGAAATATGTTCTATAAAAATATTATCGAATAACCATGGAGAGAAAGAAGCTACTAAGGAAATGGAGGATGAATTCTAATGACAATATCCCAATTATTCGAAGAATCAAGTATGATTTAAAGTAAGTTTTGAGGACAAAACTTATTTAAGGGGGGAAGAATGTAAACCCTAAAAAACTTTGGTATATGCTAGGTTATTTGTTATGAAATATATAAAGATATACTAAAATTGCTAGAGGAGATTTGAGAGATAAGGTTAAGATTTGTTAGCACACCTATAAATAAATTTAGGAACTACCTTTATTTCTAATAAAAACACATAGAATTGACTAAGTCAATAGTAGAAATATTTGGTCAGCTAAAGTTAAGATAAGATTATTAATTAATTTAAAAGACTTAAGAAAAACTAACAAGCTAATTAAATGGATTCTTATAACCAACACATGAAACAAACTCAAAATATTGTAACAAGACTTTGTTTGGTGCCAACTTGTATGTATACATCATCACATGTGGGAAAAAGGCTAAAAAGATGAAGAAGCCAAGTTGAATAAGAAAAATTATGTAAGCCATGACCTAATATTCTCATTACATCAACATATTAGAAAAACAAAAATGAAAAGAAGACTAGTCTCTATCCACCAAGTGGCACCTAGATTGTCTTCCAAATTCATAAATTCACATATGACTCAAAGACTGAAGAAGACTAACAGGTTATTTTAGAAGGGTAGATAGTAAGATGGGGCAAGAAATTGACTAAGGACGAGATGATGTAAGGGATGAGGTAATAGAATGTAAAGAGAAGTATAAAAAGAAGGAAAATCAAAATTTTCTAAAACCAGATTATAATAAATAAGGCAAAACGAAAATTTTATTCTGTCTAAATACTAAAGATAATAGTACTTATAAATTAATGTTACTGAAATATTCAACAAAGGATAATTTATCATATATAAACTTAAATTACTAAAAAACTAATCTTATAATAAGTTTAACCTTACTAAGAATAATTTTTTAAGAAATCTTAACACTACAATATACTTCATAGTATAAATCTCAAAAAAACATACTTGCTTAAATAATTATGTTAAATATAAGCCTAAATTAACCCATTATTATAAATAGCCCAACCACCTACTTTTAGACTACTAACATTCTCTTTAACTTCTACAACAAACTTTTCTTTTCTTTCTTTTTTAATTGAGCCCCACCAATCATTCTTTAAGGCTCTTTTTTCTTTCAACATTCTAAAAGGTGAGCTTCAAAATCTCTATTAGACCCTTTTAAGTTTTCTTCATATGTAAATGCCATTTCTAACTTTTCTCTTTTAACATTTAGGAAATCTTTGTAAGGAAGATAAGGTAAGCCTTCTAACTTCTAATATTTTCCAAAAAGATAAGATTCTTTACCAAAAATATGTTTAGACCTTATTTAAACTTTTTCCAATAAAGAAGTCATTTTCAAAAACAATTTCTCCTAATAAACCTTAAAATAAGTAATACTCTTGTTTTATAAATAGTTTACAATTTGATTTCTAAAATTTACTTAAGAGATAAAAGTCTTTACTCATTTAAAAAAATCTTAAGGAAAGATAAAGAGTTTTTATGAATAAAAGATTAAAATAGTAAAAGTTAAGACAAATGGATAAATTCATGCCTTAAAATGTTTTACCAACTAAAATTTTCGTGACTATTGATCTTATGGACATATGAACCATTTGGACTACGAATGAGGACCATTGGATATGACATCAAAGAAAGGAAAAACTTCTAAAAGGAGAAGAGTCAAGGAAGGAAACTTAAAAGCTTAATAACCAAAAATGTTCTTAACTACTTTTATTCTTTCCAGTGCTTTTGACTTGGACCTACTAGAAGATTATTACAACAAATAACTAATGGCCAAGTGAATACCTACTGTGATTACCACTTTTATGTGCTTGTAGACTAGTTTATCTTTAATCTTGTATACTTAACTTGATTTGTATGGGGTATCCAAGAAAACGTATGTGTTTGAATTGTGTATGAAGATGTTTAAGAATTTTCTCCATAAATAAAGTTGATAATTGTGATGTGATGTGATTCATATGGTTGTGTGATTTTTTAAGTGATCAATAAAATAAACGGAGAGAAAGCATATCGGAATCTAAACATCAAAGCAGTTATGCATAGCATGTTGCATAAACTTCTTTTATTTGCCACCACTGTCACATATGAAATGGAAAGGCTAAAAACCTTCCTCGCTTATTGTAAATTGAGAAACTTTGAGGATGGTCATTCATTAAATGAGGTCGTGTTCATTCTTATGTTTTGGGTTCGCATACATATAGGAGCCAATTAGGGATTTGATTAGTCTTTAGTCATGTAGGTTGTTAGGGAATGCATTTTTCTTGTTTTCATTTGGTCCTTCTTAAGAACAATCAAGAGAGCCTTCTCTTGTGACTTATTTATGTAGCATTTGAGAACATTTCTTTTAGTTCTTTTGGCTAACTGGAAGATCCTTCTTCTTGGGGATTATGAGGATTCTAGGTTGAACATTTTGTTGGTTCTTTTAGATAACCGAGAGATTGGTTCTCTCATAGGGTCAAGGAGAATATGTCCATTTGGTTCTCTAGAGACTGATCAAGGGACATCATCTCTTGATCATTATACTAGCATGGGTTTAGTTGGGAATTGAGATTCTATAGCTATTTTATTGAGGTTAAGGTTGTCATACTAAGTGACTTTAGCATTAATTTAGAAGCTTAGACATTGGTGGAACTAAGAAATCCTCAACCTAAGGTCAAGAAGGAGAAATTAAACTCTAGATTATACATTAGATATCAAAAGGTGTATATTGTTACATGTGTTTGTTTTAATGCATAGCATATGTTTCTTTAATCAACTTGCTTGAAAGGTAATATGAATGGGTAACTCATTAAGTTGGCTGTAGGTTACACCCTTGATTTCCTATAGAAACCTTACTGAGTCTATCAAAAAAGATTTAGACAGTTGGTGAAGATTAATGATTTAGAAGTATGCTTAGGGGAGAGCATGCAAGGAAATTAATTTGAGTAAACTATGTTAGTTTAAGACGTAATAAGTATTTATTTGAAAGACGTACAATTTTATCAAGTTTGTAATTTATAATTAAGTAATGATATTAAGCTTTGTTTTATACCACTGGATATGTGATACTTTGTGATTAATCTAATGTTGATGCTTCATGTGCTTATTGGAAGTAACTAGTAAGTAGTATAATTATATAAATAGTTACATCTGATTTATACATGGTGGCTTGTTACTATTAGACTATTTTCGAGGTCATGATAGACAGATGTTATGAACAAAATAGTAGGCAACCTCTTTTGAGCAATTGTTAGAAAGAATCTACATGATTTGAATCTCTATTTACCCATCATTAAATTCGCTTGCAACCGCTCCACTCATAGCTTGACAAGAAGGATGCCATTTGAGGTCATATATAAACTCAATGTGAACTTACCATTGAATATGATCATTAGCTCAACTTTCCTAAGAGAAAGTCAGACTGGCCTGTAGCGTATCAGAGTTTCAAAAACTACTAAGAAGGTTGCTAAGTAATTAGCCAAGATAGTGGCCCAACAAAGAGTGGAAGGAAGCTAAGGTATAAGGCAAGTCATTTATAGCCCAAGCGACCTTGTCTGGATCTACCTCAACGGGGAACAATTCTCAAGGAAGAAAATGAACAAGTTATCTCCTAGGTCGGATGGCCCTTTTAAGACCCTTTTAAGACCCTTCGATGCATCAATGATAACACTTATAAACTAAAGCTACTCAAAGGATATAGAGTGCCTCCTACTTTCAATGTCGTTGACCTAGTGCCTTATGTGCCGAAGGAAGAAGAAGGAGAAGAAGAAGAAGAAGACCAAGATTTGAGGGTAAATCTTCAATAACCTTGAGGAACTGATGGATTACCAACCTTTAAACCCATCACTTGTGCCTGCCTCTGAGGCCTCTAATCTCTTACTAAGAGGATTTTCTCTTGTCAGCCTATTGAGGATGAGCTTCAGTACATGGAACAATTATGGAAGAACTCCCTAAGGACATAGCTTGAACATATTCTGCTCTGTTGGACTCTTGCCTAGTTACTAACTTGCCAAGTAACTAGACCCACTTGTTAAGTGTTGAGGCTGACCTACCAATTGCCGAGTCTAAGGACATTATATGTTGAGCTTTACTCTTCTATGCTATTGAATGGCGGTATCATTCAATCCCCTAGGCAACTCCCATCACAGCTTCTCAACAGTAGCCCCAACATTAGCTCTACTCAGCTATAACGCCTTAAGATCTTAAAACATAGACCCATTAATAGACCGCCACTTGTCCGCTACTTTTTTTTACACTTACCATATTCATTTTTGTCCTCTGTGTTATGTACTCCTTTTCATATATACTAGGAATCTCTTTCTTATATTGTCCTTTAGGTAATTTTCCATTATTATATTGTTGCCTAATGGACTTATTATAAATAGTTCTCTTTACTATGGCTGTAATCATCTTACACTTTACAAGTTAATGAATATCCTTGTTTTTATAAGATACCCTTCTTCAAGTGCATTTCCTTTCTCACACACTTATATAATCTTGTTGAGTAGCTCATAGATCTTAGCGATGAGTGGATCTTAGTATTACCTTATGTATCATATCAAGCAAAATACTAAGTCATGTCGTGTTCGTTGGTATGTCATATCCTTCGAGTACCTTCATGGAAGCTACTGGTTTGTCAACTTATCCTTTCCTTCATTCTTCAATATTGTGAAGGACCTACTATTATTACTTTCTACGGTAAGCTTAAGTTATCAACTCATCTCATAGGCACATTAGATATGAAGAACGATGGTTATTCCTATTATGAGGGGTAGTAGGGGGGTACGATAGCCTTATAGTGTGATGTTAGTATTATGGCTTTATAGGAGATATAGACTCCTCATGTTATTAATGGTTTATGTTATTGTAGTATATTGTAATAAGAGCAAGTAAGACTCTAATATTGTTTATTTTATAGTATGGTTTATAGGAGCATGATAAACTCCCTATAAACAATGTGGTTTGTTGATGTTGTAATGCAAGACTTATAAAGCCATTTACGTTGTGATTTAGAAATTTACTTAATATTAGTATGGTTTATGGGTTGTTTATTAATTATTCTTGAAGATAATAGCAAGTTCTGAGTCTTTGCATGTTAATACCTTAATATTGACACACAAACTGTAGCAGTTTCAAGGTGTTACAACCGATATAACCCTTTACTAAGTGATATTAATGAAGGCCTCGTACAAAAACAAACATGAAGGAGCAAAATGATGATTGGTCGTGGATTTGGAGATATCTTTTTCCTCCCATACTTCTTTAGAGAATTCTCCACTCTCCACTTCCTGTTGCTCAGGAATCGAGGAAAAGGAATATTGTATACTCCCCAAAATGTCCTTAGTGCAAAGACCCACTTGAAAGCTTGCACCATGCTTTTGCTTCCTGTCCAGACATAGAAGACTTAGTTGCCCATTAGCAAACTTTTTCAAATCTTCAGGAGTCTTGGTTTTCTTTTGTTCAATGGATAAAGGTAAACTGTTTAATAATAAGGAAGCAACATTCAGACGTCACACCACCTAAACAATTTTCTTTTGGGATCATGATATGGAAAATGTGGGTTGATAGGAATTCTTGGCTGCATCATCAAACTTCTTTATCTTCAAACTTACACGCTTCAATCCGTATGCATTCACATGAACACTAGGCCTATCTAAAAAGAAATCAGAAAATGTATTCAACAAATTTCGTCCGTCTAAATTGGTCCCCTCTGAATACAGGTTGGGTACAACTAGACATTGCTGGCTCAGTTCTTTTAGCAGATGAGTCTGCATCCATTGGTGGTGCTGTTCGTGATAATATGGGCAAATGGATGTTTGATTTTGCAAAAAAATTGGGTAAATTGGATATTTTGACAATGGAGCTTTAGGTAATCTTTTGGAGATTAAAATATTGTGTGGAATTAGGCTTTCACAATGTTAAAATCTGTACTGATGTGAAATCAGCTACGGCCTTAATCCTGAGCAATGCAAACATTAAGCTGCCTTATCTAAATGTGTTGAATGCATGCAGGGCTAGGCTTTTGGTACTGGAGCAGTGGGACATTGGCTCGATACCCAGGGAGCTTAGTACAATAACTGACTCCTTGCAGGCTGGATACAAAAACAAGATCAAGATATTACTTTTATCTCTTTTGAAAAATGAAAAATGTAGTCATGGTCTGTATAGGAGAACAAAAACTCCTTTAATGTCACCTTATGTGGATGCTAGTGTGGAATCGAGAGCCTTTAGCTCTCCTTCACTCTTGTACAGGTAATAGTTTCCCCCGTTTAAGCTATAATAATATTACTCAGCTTATTATCACCGAAAAAAAAAATTTCAATTTAAAATCAATCAACATGTACTCGTTTTGAGTTTTTGATGAAGTTAAAACTCAATTGAAACTTTATAGAATATTAATAGTTTGCTCAAAAACTTTTTCAAAACCTAATATATAAGAAGATTGTTATAATTTAATGGCATAAATATTAATCTTCTAATTAAGATAAATTAGATTTTAATTCTTCTATCCTAAATTGCAATGTTGTAATATTCTTAGCTGAAAATTACAAAAACCCTACATTAATTATCTTATTAGATATATGTCAAGTTCAGTCAAATCGTTTAAAAGTGCTTCTTCTTGCATCCTTGCTTGTATTTGCATCAACATTGGAAAGAAAAAAGGACAAAGAAAAAAAGGATAGGTTGTGTTTAAAAGTAGCTATATCTTCTATTAATTTTACTTGAGAAATCAGGTTCTACATAGAGCTTCATTATATAATACATATATGTACATATAAATAGATAGATATATACAGACCATAGAATCTTTTTTGTTTATAAATAAATGAAAAACACATCCACGTGCCACTGCTTTCGTATGTATTTTACTTTCTTAGTAAATGATTATCCCTTATCACCGACCACGATTTTGCCTTGATATGGCATATTTGCCATAAATATAAATGTACACATATTATCCCTCCATAACTTCCCGACTATCATTGTTGTTTTTGATATGAACTGTCTGTTAGTTAAGTCCATTGACTATGGACACGTATAGTAAAATAGGCCTGGTTTAATTTGCAAACCGAGCCTATATACGCAAAATAAGGACCCGGTCCACATACAAATAAGGTCAAAACGAAAGCTTTCTTCACTTTATGATGAAAGCTATAACATTCAACTTATTACAGAAGACCGTTCTCTTGGTGGAGGAGAGTCCGGTATGCAATTCTCCCTATGTTAGCTCTTCTCATGAAGACTATCTCAAATATTATGAACGAATTCTAGTGAGAAACAAAACTATAATCGAAATTAGAATACTTTTATATTAGGAAACTTGATTCAAGACAACATTCTTGTTATTCATTAATCGTTCCACTTCCTTAAAAACAAAAAAAAAAAAAAAATAAAAAAAAAAAGAAAAAGAAAAAGTAAAGGTTTTAAGGTTTTAATTAATCTTGTTAGATTCGACTTGGGTGTTTGACTTGAACATATGAGAGTCCAATATTAAAAAGGTAGAATCAGGTCCAATTACTATTGAACCAAGCTTAGATTAGGATTTGACTAGATTGACTTTGCTTTATCACTAGCTCAAGTAGAATTGGATTAAACCATAGAGGTTAATCCAGGTTTGATAACACTGGTTTTATCTTTGCTTTTAAATTGAATATGTATAAAGTTTATAGCCATAAAATTTTAAGTAAAAACTACATAGATTGGTCTTTCAAAACCCCAATCAAATATTGTTGTATGAGACATTTTTCTTAAGGATTCCATATCTATACTTAAAATTTTGAAAATATGATGAAATATTTGAATTCCACATGCAAAATTTCGAAAATTTTATTGTATGAGACATTTTTCTTAAACTCAAATATTTGAGTTTGTTTGCTATTTTTCCCAATTTTTTGATAAAATCGGAGAGATTGATGACTCACCAATTATTAACTTCTCTAGTTACTGTGAAGCAAAGGAGACTTGTCCATTAGCTTAGATGGTAGCTCCTCCTTCAAGTGGTGACCTTGCCTCGCTTCTAAGTGGTCATCTTCTCTCGGAAAACAAATATTCCCTAATCCGCATACTATTTCTCCAAGTTTTTATTTTTATATTCTATCTCTCTATTTCCTTACTCTAGAATTTTTCCTCAATTTACAGTTACCTAAAATTTGTTCAAGGAGCTAATGCTATATTTTTTTTAACTCCCTTTGGTGTTATTTTAATTTTTTCATCATCTTTCAACATGTTGAGAAGTTTGGTTTTAGGTGTCCATGGAAGAGGATTCCATTTTTTTTTTTTTAATTCTCCCGTTATCACCAAGGTTTGTTACATCAAAAGGAAGGTTTCCTTGATTGTTTTATAATTTTTTTAACAATTTTCCCAATTTTTTATTAATTATTTAGTAGATTTTATCCAATTTTGGGTATATATATTTATATAATAATTATACCTTATGCATATACATGTCTTTTATATATAATTTTATGTATAATATTAATTATATTACTCCTATAATTTATTTCTAAGTGTTCATTATTTTTCGAGACCCAATTCACGCGTTACTGATAATAATAAATAGTAAATATATATGATTTTGGTTATCTTTTTAATATTCTAATATATTTTTAAGTCTGAGCCTACAACAACTCCTTGACTAATCTCATGAAGCCTTTCATAAGCTTATAGCTTAATCAGATTACTTTCTTAAACGTTTTAAATTAGCTATCAAACCTAGTTACGCTAATACTAGTCTCATATGTATACCCTTACGTTCCCTTCCCCCTCGCTCTCCTACCCCCTGCCTAAGCCTCGATGGCCCTTGTTGAGCATCTATTGGCTGTATGTCATGCTTAGACCAGTGGCGAGATGCCATTGGCTTAAAAGCTGATGTGATACTACATCAGCAAAATTTTCCTTCCTTTTCCCTCATTTTCTCATGCTTTCTCATGCATAAACAACCTGAACCCCACACTTTACCTCAATCCTTCTTAAGTTTTACATATGATTTCATCAATTTAATGAGAAGATCATACACTGTACATGGCCTAATTTACGTTGAACCTAAAGTTTGGCCTTGATTTGTCCACTAAGTCGGTCAAATTTGAGCCAGAAAAGCAAAGAAAATCAGCTCAGTAATCCTAACTTCATTATAATTTGAGCTTGATTTCAGCTTTTCAAGAAAAATCGAAGTTACTAAACAAGTTTCTTGACAAGAATAAGCATCATTGAATTCATTTTGACCACCATTTGTGTTCAAATGGCTACCATCTACGAAACCCCATCGTGACCTCTAGTACTACCAGTAGTGACCATGAATTCGAACCTTAGCCACCACTTCAACCTACCATGCATCATCGCCTTGGTTTGATGCAACACTACAGACATACTCAATACAACTAACAACACAAAGTTGATGACCTTTTATACCTCGATGACCACCAGATTGTGTCGCACACAACCTTCTCTCTTTACCCCAAATGTACAACTTCCACCACCACACCATCATCAATCCCCTCATTTTCAATACAAAACACATAAAACTAGCCTCTCTCTCACCCCCCTCCCCCCCCATCATTTAGGTGCCTAAATATGCTCGAAGCTCATTAGATTGTTGCTAGGAATCACCCCAGTTTCTTCTTCTCTTGGTCACATGCTTCATACATAATCGGGTTGTTTAATCCAAACCAAACTCAAAGATCCAACCAATGTCTTCTCTTTGAGCAACCTTAGTTCGGTCTTTTTCTATTAGTCCCTTTTATTTGTATTTTTTTCCTTATTTCTTTCTTATTCTTTTTCTTTGGTTGCATATTGTAGTTTTATTCAATTGTTAAAAATAAATAAATAAATAATTTAAAAAAAGAGAGAGAAAGAGAAGCTTGCTATTTTATTTTATTTTATTTTTATTTTTAAGCATGTTTTAGTAAATATAAAAAGAAAAAATAAAAAGTTTTGTCACCTATCCATTTTCCAAAAAAATAAAAATAATTTAACTCTTTTCAAAATTAGAGTTTCTTTATAATTTTCCAAGAAAATAATAAAAAATTAGGACTCTTCCTCTTAGGTGTTTTTCTTAAATAAAATCAAATGGCTAAGGAACTTAAACTTGACTATTTTTCAAAATTAAAATGAATCAATACGCTAAAATTTTTGGAATGAACTAAAAAAGTTTGATCCTAAATAGCAGGTACATAGGTACTCGTAGAAGATTATAGGGAGACTTGAAATACCACAAAATTTATTTTTCCAAAATTTCCAAATAATTGTTTAATTTTCCTTTTTGTAGATTTAATTTTATTTACTTTTCTGGATGTGAATTGATATTATTATTTTTTAGAATGGTATTATTGAAAGATAAAATTAAATTCGGAAAGTTGAAAGTGGTATCCATTAACGATTTGATAGGTTAGCCTTTGGACTCAAATCTTTGGTTTTCAAAAAATATTTTTAAAATCAGCTTTCAGAGAACCTAATGTCTCGATTTAAATTAATATGCCTAATTGATTTTAATCTAACCCTTTTCCCGACCATGGTTAGGTAGCGACCCTTAACTTTTCAAAATAGAAAACCAAGTTTTTCTTTACTCTTAGTCAAGGGTTAGGATTAAATGAATTAGGATTTAATACTAATCAAGTTAAGAAAAATAATATAAACTGGGAAAATCTAGGCTTAATAGAAACAAATGCCTACCAACATTTTAACCTGTGTATCAAATTCAAAATTGACTTCTTTTAAGGAATGAGTTCAAATTCCTCACATTAATGTTACTCATCCCTTAAGTGTGTTTAAGGCATCAGTGTTTAGGACTTAGTTTACCTCTTTTCATCTTAAACTTTTCAATTGTTAAGATACCTTTACTTATCGGATCTTCAAAAAAAAAAAAAAAAGCCTCACATTGATGGACATGTGTGCCTTTACATTCATTTGTAAACTCATTTGCCTTAAAACTAGTCATTAAGCTAGTTCTTTGATCTCATGAAAATGACCTCTAATTAAGATTAGCTTATTAACTTAGCCATATAATTTCCTTAGACAAATTCAATAGTTTGGGCTTAATTAACGTTCTTTGAAGGTTGGTTTGTTTAGCCCATCCTCTTTATGCCATAGTGATGAATTAATAATGGAGACATGCTTTGGTTTATCTTGAGCTTTGTAAAGTAGGTAGTTTATGTTTATAAGGGTCTAAGTAGATGAACAGGTTGTAAGAAAGTCTTGTATTTCAAGTTAAGAGTAGGTAGCGAATTTTTTCCTTTACTTGGATTGAGTAGAAAGGTGCCATGGAGTAGCCTTTATTGGGTTTGAGTTTTTTGGTAGGTTAAGAATGGAATTTAGGTCTATCTCCACTATTGTTTCTTGGTAAGCCTTGCCCTTAGCATTAGAATTCACTAGTCTCTTAGCGTGTGGTTTCATGGGTCGAGGTATTTTGACCTTGGGATGTAGTCTTCTTCAAACTTTATGTTTAGAGCAAATGATTACGAGCTTTATGTTAGGTCAATCCGTTGAAAAGCAATCCTTAAAGCTTATGAGGATATCTTATAAACCCCTAAAAGTTTCGATCTAGTTTTTGAAATAGACTCAACTATATTAGACAATTTAGGAGTCGACAAGGCTAATTAAAATGAAAACCCTAAAAGAATTAATCAATCGCGTAAAGAATTTTTCTACCCTAAATGTTTCTAAAAGCTAAAGATTTCATTCGAAAGTGATAAAAACCTTGAAAATGATTACATTAAGAACATATGTACACCAATCCAACATGATATACCCTAAAACCCTAATTGGAAATATAATGCTTATATTTTGCTACATCGTTAGTAAGAGGTTAGAGATAACCTTCATTCTTGCTTATATGATTCGAATTCTCAAGTAATCCATTAGGAACTAAGATAATGAGTCATAGATTATATTTATTCCTTAAATATATGATTAAGATAGTTTTACTTAGGGTTAGGGTTATAGTTGAAGATTAGGTTACATATAGTGAACTTTAATACTCAAATTAATACTTTTTGCACTTGTTATCCAAAGTAGTTTATCAAATGAGATATATGGACTCTAAAGACCTAAAGTAAGATATCATCAACCATATTTACACATCAATACATCATATACCTCATTTCTTCTCATTTCCTTCATTTCTCCCCTAATTTCCCTTAATTACTACATTATGTGCATAAAATTGCACTTACTTAAGGAATGTTGACTAAGATAATACATGTTGACCAAAGTTCAAATGCTGACCAAGTCAACATTTTGAAAAGTCAACAAAAGCTAAGAGATAAGGAAAATATCTCTTCCTTAATGATGTCTTTCTTTTCTTTTCCTTTTGATTTTTCTTTCTCTCTTTTTTTTATTTGTTGCCGTCCACATCTCCTCTTCAAAACTCCACCACATGTTGTCTTCCATTAAAAGAAACCAACAAAAGAAACAAATCAAAAACTCCTTTTCATGCCGTGACTTCCTTCTCTTCTTTCCCTTTCATTCCTTCACTTTTGTCTCCATAACTTCAACATCATTAAAGGTATGTCTTTAAGTTGCTTTATGTTACTTTCTATTATTCATTAGTTAGTTAATTAGGTAGATTAGATAAGTAGTTATGTGGTTAGTATTGTCTTGAAGAAGAGGAAACAAAGTTTCCATCTTTAAGTGTAGAAGCTTGAACTTTTGAAAAAGAAGAAAGGAAGACATGAGGATATGCTTCTATATATGTATACATAAGGAAATACCAAAAGAATATAAGTATATGAACCTTTGTACATGAGTATTTATCATGTACATAACCTAATTTAAGATCAAATCTCACTATACATACCTATACTACACTAAACATATACATAAGAACACAAAAACATGGAATTAGAAAGCTTTCTTAAGGAAAAGCTTAGGCATACGAATTTTAGTATAAAATACGTATCCAACCGTATAGGTATACGGGTATGTATACACGTATAAATACGGTATAAGCCTAAGTATAGGTATGAGTATAAGTATGTATAAAGTATATGTGCATAAGTATAAGAGAAAGGGATAACATGTACATAATACATATGCATATGACATAAGCATGAGGAAAGGCTTATGTAAGCATATGATGAGGTAAGTGATGATATAAGCACATGATGACATAAGCTATGACATAAGCAAGCGATGACATTAGCAAAGGATGATGTAAGCGATGACATAAGCATAAATTTAGAAAATAAGAAAACTAAAAAAAGTGTAGGTAATTAGGTAACTAAATTAGTAAATCCTAATACATCTTCTAAATTAGATTATACCTAATTCAGTACATGAATTAGTAATAACAAAGTAAAATCCTTTAATTTTAAGAATTTAAGGAATAAAAGATATAAACATAAGTAATAAAAGCACTTAGGTGTTCATAATTAAAAAATTTCTATAAATTTAGCTCATAACGTAAAATAGAGGTCTTAATATCCAAAACAGATATTATCATGTGAAAATATATTTGGAAACGATGAAAAACGATTATAAATTCATAAATATAAAAAATAAAATGAAAAAGTTACATACGATTGAAATTAAAGTCTTACCGGATAAAAGTTGATAGTGATTTAAGTAGAACTAGGTAATTAGATGTTTAGAATTAGTAGTTAATTCAACTACTTATTAGCGTTGTTATCACATAATGATCAGGTGACCCTGAGGTGAGCGAGGACCTCCCGATCAATTACTACGATTAGGGCGAACCACTATGGCCGAGTGAGTATTTACCCTGTGATTCCATGCTTGATTATGATTGTAGATAGTGGACTTAAATATTATTGTAAATTAACTACTGTGTAGGGTTTGGGAAATGCTTGTGTATGTAATTATATGTTGAGTTGTGAATTTACCTTAAATGCAGAGAATGTCTTGTTTGTTGCATGGTAATATAGAAAATGATTGTGTGTATTAGTAGATGGTCACAACAAAATTTGAACTAAATTATACTCGGCTATAAAAAGAAACTGGAACATGCATTAACATGCATAGTATGGATACTATTCCGGCCGTCACATCACACGGAGGTAAAGAGAGGCCATTCGGGGGTTGATATTATTGATTTATTTGGTTATGTACGGTGCACTCGTACAAAATGACCTTACCCTGGCCCACGGGAACACTAGGCTTTAGAGGCGCTAACCGCCTGGCTAAGGGTCGAGTCTAGAGGCCTCTGTTTAGGGGTGAGTGTGGACTGCGGGGGCCCACTCACAATTATACTAGAACTTGGATTTTTTCTGAAAATAAAAGAATTATCTGATATAAGTACGGAACATGGAGTTCCGTGGTAAAGTAAGTTCTGGTATAATACCCGGATCTGATTGGTGCCGCGTAAACTCCAACTCTAACTTTACAGGGCGTTAAATCCGAGTTACGTATATGAACTAGTTAAATATGCGTATTGTTTGGCATTCTGTTTGATCATTCATTCATATGCGTGACTCTAATGTACTTATAACTTGCTTGCTGTGTGGCTGAGGGTTTTGCTCACTAAGCTTAGGCTTACACCCTTTTAGACTTTTGTTGCAGGATAGCCTGTTCGTAGAGACAGGACGAGGGATGCCACAGGTTAGCCTAAGGACTTGGGCAAGAGCGAGGTGTCCAGTGTGATGAAAGAATGTAGTTTATGTAGATTCCTTCTCATGTGCTTACGTTTATCTTATTATTATGAACTTAGACATACTTAAATACTGTGTAATGTAAGCTTTATAACTTAACTTTTATATAAATATGTTGTATGATGATATCATGTGAATCTGGATGTACTTTGGAAACTAGTGGTTGTAGAGCCTTGTATATTGTGTGAAGAGTTTTTGATTGGAAGGGTAGCCAATCAGGGGTTCTTCATACAGTATCCGGCGTCTGCCACGACTAGGCCATCCTCGGTTCGTGACATATCTTACATTTCAGTAAAAATCGTTTTTTCTTTTATATATATATTTTTTAAATTTTAATAAAACCTTAAAGCAAAGTTAAGACTCAACAACATTTGGTGAGTTGGCTAAAAACCTTACAAGATGATTGAAGAAGGAAAAGTGTCTTGTAAATAAAAAAGGATGACTAAAATGGAGAAACCACCCCTATGGGTTGCCTTAGAACCATAAAAGACAATTGAAGAATGGAAAGCACCTAATAGGCTGACTAAGAACCTAAAAGGTGATTGAAGAGGGGAAAACGCTCTGAAGGAAATATAAGAAGGAAAAATGCATTGTAGGTTGGCTTAAAACCCTAATGGTTAATTGATAGGGTAGCATTTTTGTGAGCCAACTAGGACTAAGAAGGGCAAGTGCCCTATGGGCTTACTTAAAACCCTAAAGGAAATGTAAAATGGAACAGTACTCTATGAGCTAAGTAAGATCCTAAAAGATGACTAAGAAAAATAGAACAGTACTCTATGAGCTAAGTATGATCCTAAAAGATGACTAAGAAGGGGAAGCTCCCTACGAGTTGACTTAAAACCCTAAAAGATGATTAAAGAAAGAAAACACTCTCTAGGATAACCTAAAACCTTAAAAGATGACTAAAGAAGGAAAATTTCCCTACAGGCTGCCTTTAAAAACAATTAGAGAAAGGAAAGTGCCTTGTAGGCTGGCTTAAAGCTTAAAAGTGTTAGTGAAATAGAGATAGAGCTTTGGGAGTTAGCTAAAACCCTAGCAAAAATGGTAGCTATTTGTAAATTACAAATCTTAATGAAGGTAACAAACTTAATAAACGACATGGTTGACATAATAATTAAATCAATATGATTGAACCTAATGCAATTATTGAGTGAGAATTGATAAAGTGATAACTATTGACAAACTAGAGAAAAATTTAAAGAAGGAATCAATGGATTTTTTTTTTAGGTTCTTATTTTTTCCTTATATATATATATATATATATATATATATATAATCCCTAACATGATGAGGACTATAGTTAAAGGTGTTAGCTTTTAAGGGAACGATCTTTGTTAACAAATTGAAGGGAGATAATTGCAACCTAAAGAAATGATGAATTGTAAACAAGTACTATTTTTTTTCTTTGATTTAGCCTTTTTTTTCAATTTTTTTATTTCAATATTTATAAAACACTTCGTATTATATAAAAATTATTTACAAACAAACCTAAAGTTGGATTTTATTAAAGAGAGAGTAATTTTATAAAAGGTGATGAAATAAAAAAAAAGATGTTACTTACATGATTGACAATTTATAAGACAACCAAAGGTAATGAGACAGGATTATTTACAACTTAGGAAAGTTTAAAGGCTCCTTTTTTTTTCTTATTTTTTGGCTATTTTTGAACAATTGTCTAACTAATGAAAGAGGTGATAAAAAGTTACTTCAAAATTTATAATGTCATGGATTAAACATAGTAGAAAACAAATTCTATTTAATGATTACAAACATTTACAATTAGGTTATAAATAACTATAAATTTACAAAGACTCCCATTTTTTGAGTTTTTTATTTTCAATTTTGATTCACAGAGCCATTCAATGACTAAAAGACTTGAGGGATGAAATGACAATTGTAGATGTTAACAAGGTGACTACTAAGAGGAGGAAACAAAGGTTGATGATGAATATGCGGTGATGACCTAATCTTAAGTTTATAGAAACTAACAAATTGAAGAGAGATAATTATTCACAACCTAAGGAATGATAAAGTCACTTTTCGTTTTTCTCATTGAGTTTTTTTTTTTTTTACGATTTTTGTTTTTTTGTTTTCATTTCTTAGTTTCCTTTTTGGTATTTAAGACCAATAGGTTGAATTAATTATAGCACCTATTTCTTTAACATATAAAGTATTTACAAGGTAATCTAATGGTGGGAAGGTCTAGTTACAATGGTGACAAACACTATTTACACGGTTGGTAACTTATAAGGAAACCTATGGGTGACAATAATCATAAGATGAGGTTAAGTGTACAATAGCAAATAATAACATAGACAAAAAGAATTATTTACAATTTAGGAAAAGAATAAAGGGCCTTTTTTTTCTTTTCTTTTATATTTTTTCGTAACCTCTCTCTCTCTCTCTCTTTAGATAAAGGAATAATCACCTAATCATGGAAAAAGTTAAATTTATTGCAAAGGTGACAAAATGTTATAACTATTAATAAAGAGAAGTGCTAAATTTACAATATGATAGATTAAGAGGAAAAATAGTGGAAAAGAGATTATATTTAAAGATTATGAAGTTGGTTACAAATATTTGATGAGGAAACATTATTTATTCAAAAAGTTAATTTTCTATTATTTTTTAATTTTTAATTATTTAAAAGAGCTTTATGAGAGTGGAACATAGATTTTTATAATTTTGATGGTTTTAGGAATTACTTTACAAGTTCTAAATGTCTCCTAGATTAGTGATTAGTTTACAACATGGTAAATAAAAGAATATTTATAAGTTATGAAAAATAGTATTATAATATTTACAAGGACGCTTTTTTCAGAAAATTATATACAAAGAGTCTTAATTAACAGAAAGGTGACAAGTTGCTAGATTATGGTTAGATATAGAACTACTAACTAGGAGTTACAAATATTTAGAAGTGACATCAATATACATAAACAAAGAATCAAATAATAAATTGCATAATAAATGAGAAGTATACAGATGCAATGGTGGACAATTGAATAATAGTACGGCAATTTACTTGAGTTATAAATTTATTAATATGCAAAAGAAGTATAAAATGGGCTAGAACCTTGATGGGCTTGCAACCCCTTTTTTTTAATTGGGTATTAATGAAGTTACGAATTTTTTTTATTTATAAAAGGTCACACTATTTTTCATTTACGGGTTTATGAACATGAATGCAATTGGGTGGGTTCTAAAGGTTCCTGAGTGGTGGTTACATTACATCACCCGAGACTTACATAATGGCTCCCCTCGTAGGTTGTAGGATGGTTCGAGTTCGATTGCATCTAAACACATATTTCATGATTTCCCCATAAAAACCACCCCTAATGCTTATTAGGCCTTTTCATATTTTAGATTTCCCTAAAACACTTCAATAAGAGTTAATACAAATATCTATAAGAAATACAATAAATAGAGTAGAAAAGTTCAGAAAGAATTCAGCTATGAAAGGAAGAGCCCAATTACTATTTTATTTTTGCAAAACCAAAGGCATAATTACTTAATTTATGGACTTCTTTTATAGCTAGCCCACTAACCATCCTTAGTGTAGTTGTCAATAAGTCGAGCTAAATATTCGATTTCTCTTTTTTCCTGGCCCAATTTATATTAAGCTCGACGCATTTAAACTAAATCTCATAAATGGACTAAGAAAATGTTTAAAAAGGAACATTTTTCTTTTCAAAGAAAAGGAGTCGCCACTTGATTAAAATCAAGAAAAAGTGAAATTAGGGTCTATGAGTGCATGGATGCTAGTTTTAGCTATTAATCTACAAGTTTCTAAAAAAAAAAATAGAAAAATAGAAACTAGAAAAATTTGGGTTTAGAGACTAATTTATTAAAGCATAAATGTTTCCACAAAAGAAATTAATGAAATCATTTAATGGGCCTTAAATAGGTTTTTAAATAAATTGGGAATTTTATTTTATTTTTCTTAAGAAAGGGAAATATAAATTTTTTTAATTACTTTGGGTTGGAAAAAATGCCTACATTATCGTAAAGTAGGATCAAGCTCACATAGTTCTTAATTGATGAAAATTTTAGTTTATTAGTTTATTTTATTTTTGAAAGCTACATTTTTTTTCACCCGAAATAAAACCTGATTAATCATTTTATTTCAAAAACACACTACCCCCCCCCCCCCTTCTTTTTTATAAAATGTGGAACATAATAAACATGTGCTTAAGATATTTTCATTTTTTTTTTAATTTGACCCAGTTAGGATTTCGCTTTTTTTACTCATGTTTGGCTTTTTATTTGAAAATTTAAATGCTATAAATGCCTATTTTTACTCTGATGGGGTTTAAAGCCATGGTCTCTTATAAAAGTGCATTTTCAAAATATTTTAGAAGGAGCAATCTAAAATGGGCATTTAAAAATTAGTTTGCAATCTACGTCCATTTTTGTTTGAGATTTGCAACGTGGTCAAATCGCATATATTTATTTTAACTCTAGAAGCAATTTTGGACATAAAAAAATTATCACCTCTCCAAACCCACCTAAATAGACCATTGTGCTACACTTTTTTATGATTTTTCAATTATTTTAATTATTTTTAGGTTTTCTTCATTTTTGGTTTTTTCTTCGTTTTTCAATTTTTGTATATTTTTAGTTTTTTGTCCTTTTCAGAAGAATTAGGTTCTTAAACTAGAGGTAGACTTAAGCAGAACAAAAATGGAGTGTCTGTACCAATCAATAGGTTATTCCATAAGATAACTACACAAATATTGTTGTGACACCCTATTTAACACCTTTATTTACCCATCTAATTGAGGATGATAAGCTACACTCAGACAATTTTGTGCCACTTTGACTGAAAAGCTCCTTCCAAAATTTGCTTAGGAAAATAAGGTCTCTATTAGATGCTACTAGTATAGGAAATCTATGTAACTTCACCACGATGTTCAAAGAAGGAAGCAACCTTGGAAGTAATAAAGTAAAAGTTTAAGGTACCTAGATGGCAGTACTTTGAAAGCCTATCCACCACTACAAGCATCACTAAATAACCCTGTGACTTATGTAAAAAGTCATAAAATCCACTGAAACATCTTTCCATACCTAATTTGGTATATGTAATGGAGACAATAATCCAGTTTGACTTCTAATAGAATATTTGATATGTTGGCAAATCGTATAAGTCTGAAGAAATGCTTCTACATCTCCTTTCATGCCTTCTCAATAAAACTCATCGACCTTCCTCTTATAAGCTTATGGACCCTAAAATGGCTTGCTATAGGTACAAAATGATATTTACACAAGAGTTCAGGTATGAGTTTTGAAGTTGGTACCAAAAATAATTTATCCTCAAAATATAAGAGTCCATTCTTCTAAGACAATTCCAGTTTAATTTGTTGTTCAACCTACATCTCTTAACTTAATTATAGGTAAATGATGTACGTTACTTCATGTTATCTTAATAAAGAGTCAGCTACTTTATTATCTTAGCATGACTTATAAACAAAAGTATAATCATAGCCAAGTAATTTAGCTAAATATTTGTGTTAATCTGGAGTTTGAATTATTTGGGTCAAAAGTTCCTTTGATCTTCTATGATTAGTGCACACCACAAAATGAGATCCTAATAAATATTGTTTCCACTTCTTGACGGCCTTAACCATTGTACACAACTCTTTAACATAAGTAGGACTTTTGTTACATGAAATGGTAGCTTTTTATTGAAATAAATGATGGGATGGTCGTCTTAGAGTAATATAGCTCCAATACACATGGATGAGGCATCTATTTTAACTAAAAACTACTTTGAAAAATATGGTAATGCTAGCATTGTTGCTATAACAAGAGCTTGTTTAAGACGGTCAAAAGCTTCTTTAGGTTGTTTACTCCATACAAACTTGTCTCTTTGTAACATATCCATAAAGTGTAATGCAATAGGAGCATAGCCTCTTATAAAACGACTGTAATATCTAGATAAGCCTAGAAAAGCTCTTAACTATTTAATGTTTTGAGGAAAAGACCAATCCTTAACAACTTTAACCTTTGAAGTTTTTACACCGACACCACCTATAGAAACCACAAGATTCAAATATTCTATAGTATTTTGACTAAAAGCATACTGACTCTTCTTCAAATACATTATATTATTAGTAAGTGATTGAAGTAGTTTGGTTAAATGATCCACATGTAATTCTAAGGAAGTATTGTAAAATAAATTGTCATAAAAGAAATCGATGACAAAATTTCTCAAAAAAGGTTGAAATATACTACTCATGATTGATTGTAAAGTTACAAGGACATTACTCAAACCAAAAGGCAAAATAACTAATAGTGTCATTATAATGGCCCAAAACCCAAGGAATCATATCTTGCTATGTATCTCTATAATCTATTGATATGTTAGATATCTAGGATCCCTTTTTATCAGTCTCTACATACATAATCATCACCTGTCACCTGTTTTGACATCTAAGAAATATTTCAAGGATGTCTCAAAATACATCTACAATTCTCTAATTAGGTATGCAATATATATAGTATACATATAGGTATTGGTGTTTGGTCCTTCCTAATACCTTAGTGACAAAAACCAAGGATCTATGTATCCACCTAAATCGACTCGAATCATTTCCAAGCATAACTCTAATCGGGGCATTGTTGTGCAAGGATCATTGGGCTATTACCCTAAGTTATGGCCCTCTTAGTTCCTTAGGCTCAGGTAACCACAAGCAGCATACATAATATAGCCAATTTTTCGTTATGTTCGTTTACCCTTTGTAATACTAAGTACACATAAGCAACTACTAAACCTCGTACCTAACTGCAATGTTTACTTGGAAATTGTATCCAAAGTTTAACAACTTGTTCAAATGAGAAACCAAATACTCTCTTAGACCTAACACTAAACTAATGTCATCCTCGTCATAGATACTCAAAAGACTGAAGAGAACTTAAAAATCACTTACGTAGTCAAGATCACTATACAATTAGAACAATTTGAAAATTGATTTAAGGTGGTGATTTTTTATTAGAAAGACTTAGAATAGGGTTTAAGGTTGGTTAACATCATCGAAAACCCTTGAAAAACACTAAGGAAAATTGCTGCACAAAATGGGGGTCAAGCTTTCGAATGCCAGTTTTTTGGCGTCTAAATGCCATGCTTAAAAAAGCATGGCTTCAACCTTGGTGTTCAACCACTATGTGAGGTGGTATCTAGACACTTGCTACAATGTGCAAAATTTCTGTTTACAGCATGCACTCAACGCCCCGCACACAACACCACTTTTGGTCATTTTTGCAACCTGACTGTCTCAACATGAAAATCTAATAAAAAATCAACTCCATGCCAAACTAAAACACTCTCAACCTAAAACATAACCATAATTATAGATCAATGTTAGCAAAACCCAATGATAAAACTCAAATATAAGAACATAATATATCAAATATTTCTCTTACCTTCATAATTTGTAAAATGCGCTTCCACTACTAGAGATACTCTATAGGCACTCTAAGAGATCACCTAAATTCGTTTTCTATTGAACCTAACGGTGAAAAATGAAAAACTTGTGAAAAAATGACCAAAGACTCAAAGGAAGACATCATAAGAGTCTTACCTCAAAGTCTACTGTTTTTTATTTAAGCACACCACCAAAGTTTTGTGGTAGAGATCCCTAATCATGTTCTCAAATTTGTTTTTGTTGTTACCCTAGCCAGGAAAATGAATTTCCATTAGTCCTTCTTTGTAAATAAAAAATGGAAGAGTCCTAAGAAAATTATTGATACCTTTTAATGATCAAACTCTACTTAAATGTATCTAGGTGTAATCTTGGTTCACTACACACTTAGGATCCTTAATGCACATGTAGCACGAATAAGTAGTTTACAGGAAAGGGTTTCTCAAACCTTAAGTGTAGCTTTTATACTCAGGCTTCAAGGACTTTTTCTTATACCCAAAATTTGCTTGCTAAAACAAGCTAAATCCATGCTTGCACTCAAATTCTATAACCTTTTTATTTTATTTCTTATTTCATTTTCGGGTTTTACAAGTCTCCCTTATCTTACAAAAAATTTCTTCCTCAAAGGTTAAGGGATTACTTACCTTACTCTTGAAATAGCTCTAGGTACTTCTTTCCTACTTCTTCTTATAGCTCCTAAGTGGCTTCTCTTTCAGTATGTCTTACCTACTGAACCTTTACATAGGGTATATTCCTCCTCCCCAATTCGTGAACCTTGGTAATCACTATCTTTATAGGCTACTCCATCAACAGGTCAAGCTATAACTTTAGGGTTTCTAAATCTACTACCTCTACCTGATGTTATTCTACTTCCTACTCTAAGTTAGGTTTAAACTTCCATAGCATAGATACATGAAAAATGTTATGGATGCCCTCGAACTTAGGTGGAAGCTCCAATTTGTATACTACACTCTGATCTTTTCCATTACTTTGAAGGGTTGAATTTACCTTAGGGATAACTTCCCTTTCAATTCAAATAAAAAAACTCCTTTATCTAATGATACTTTCAATAAAATCTCATCTCCTACCTAAAATTTCAATGAGTGGCTCCGCTTATCAACGTGACTCTTTTGACAACTTTGTGTGGTTTGCATTCTCTTTCTAATCAACCTTACTTTGTCTACTGTCTCCTATATCAACTTTGAACCCAAAACTTATCTTTCTCCAGCCTCATCCTAATGTAAAGGTGATATGCACTTTTTATCGTAAAGACATTCGAAAGTGGCTATTTGGATAGTTTCCTAATAACTATTATTATAAGCAAAGTCTATTAAGGGTAAGTGTTCGTCCAATAGCTACTAAAATTGAGTACATAGGCTTGAAGAAAATCCTCAAGTATCTGTATGGTTCTCTTTGACTGCCCATTAGTCTACAGGTAGAAGCCGATATTGATCTGCAACTTCATACCAATGGCTTTATGTAAACTTCTCCAAAACTTACCTACAAATCAAGTATCCTTGCTCGACATAATCTTTACAGGTACTCCATGTAACCTTACTACTTCCTTTATATAAAGCTTAGCTATCTTATCCAATGAGTACCTAGTGCTAATGGGAATAAAGTGTGGGAAATTTGTGAGCCGATCCACAATCACTCAGACTACATCATGCTTACTCAAAGTCTTCAGTAGCACTGTCACTAAGTCTATGGTGACTTGTTCCTACTTCTAATTTGGAACTAGTAACAGTTGTAATTCACCTGCGTGTCTTTAATGCTCGATTCCTATATGCTGACAAGTTTGGCACCTCGACACTTATTCTACAATGTCCCTCTTCATATTATTCTACTAATAATGTACCTTAAGGTCTTTGTACATCTTCATACTACTCAGGTGTATGGTATATCTTGAGTAATGTTCTTCTTTCAGTAGTTCACTACTCAATTCTGGTCTTGTTAGCACACATAATTGACCTTTGTACTTGATTACTCCATCATTATCCACGGCAAACTCTACTACTTTCCCCACTTCCATTTTTCTTTTTATCTCATGTATACCTTCATCTTTAGCTTAGGCCATCTTAATTTTGTCTACTATCAAGGGTTGAATCTTCGTATTTGCTAACCTGACACATATTTCTCTAGTTAAAAATTCCTAATCTAGCCTTCTCATATCCTCTAACAATGGCCTCTATGTCGTCATTAAACTAGTTAGATTCTCATGTCACTTTCTACTTAAAGCATCAACTACTACATTAGCTTTTCTAGAGTGGTACTATATATCCAAGTCGTAATCTTTTATCAACTTTACCTACCTTCACTGTCTCATGTTCAAATCTTGTTGGGTGAAAAAGTACTTTAGTCTCTTGTGATTTGTAAATACCTTGCACCTTACCCCCACAAAGTAATGCCCCCATAGCTTTAAGGCATGGACTAATGTTATCAACAATAAGTCGTAGACTAGATAAATCTTCTCATACAATTTTAGCTAACATGACGCATATGCTATTAGTAGGTCATTCTGCATCAATACATACCCAAGTCCCTAGATTGAGGTATCACTATAGATCATAAACTCTTCTTTACTGTGAAGTAAAGATAGTACCAGAGCTATCATAAGCTTTTCCTTCAACTACTTAAAACTTTGCTCACATCGGTCATCCTAGACAAACTTGACCCCTTTTTACATCAACCGAATTAAGGGTGCTATTGACTTAGAAAACCTTTCCATAAACTTCCAATAATACCATACAAGCCCTAAAAAGCTTTTGATATCGATTGAGTAATAGGATTCCAAATACCGACACAACGATATGTCAGGTTTCAAACTATATGGTAGGCTTACTTGCAAGCTCTATATGAGTGGATGACTTATTTATAAGCTCTATCAACATTATATCTGGCTCTATTGGGTCTACCCTGTTATGTTGAGTAAGCTTTGCTCTATCCTGTCCGAGTTATCCTATAGACGTATATATGAACTTTAGCAATATTAGAAGACCCAAAGTACTCTATAAGTTCTATCGTAGCCTATTATTTGCACCCTATTTTGCCAATTCTTCCTTACTGTAGAAGAGTTACCCTACCCCACTTTAGTTAAGTCTACTCTACCTTTCTAGGTCTACTCTAATTAGTTAGGTGTGCTCTTCTCTAGTCTAAATGGTTATGTCATACTCTGCTAACAGCCATTGTGCTACCAACCTATTTCGCTCTATAGGACTATCTTGCCTTGCTCATTTACGCTACTTTGTCGAGGTCAATATGCTTGGCTAAGTCTGTTTAGCCAAGATCTACTCAATCATGTCAAGACTATTTAACTATTCCGTATTAGCTCAAACACACCTAGTCAAATCAAATAGGTTGGCTACGTCCATGTCAAGCCAGCCACTACCACATTAAGTTGGTCCCACCATGTGAGGTCGGCTATGGCCATGTGAGGTTGGCTATGGCCATGTTAGGTTGGCTACGGTCATATCATATCGACACCAGATAAGATAGATCATCCAAAAGCTCAGATTTGCTTAGATCAAGTTCTAACATCTCCAATAGCTCTTTGAAATCTAACATTAGCCCTTCACCCAAATCTCATTTAGTTATCTATTTTATTTATGTTATTTAAATTTTTTATTTCTTGTATTTTCCCTACATTGTCTTCATGTTTTATTTTTAATTACTGGAATGCCACTAGGGCTTCCTTTAGTCATTTTATTTACAACTTTACTGCTTTATATAAATAGAACACTTGTATAGGGTTAGCGAGACTTGAGATATTAATGAAAAACCTTTGGGTCTTTTCCCTTAGAAAGCTCTTCTCTACTCACTCTTATCAATCCCTTTAGCAAGGATTGTAGCGAGTAACCTTAGGCCTAGTATTCATGCGTCATATCGATTACTAGCTTAGGTTCATGTGTGGTTCTACGATGTGTCATATCGATAGAGTTAGTATATGGGATTTACTAAACCATCAACTTCAACTTACTTTTTAGGCCATCTTATAGCCTGGACTTACTCATTGGTTTTCGTATGATATTAGGTTTGTGTGTTCACTTGTGAATCCGTATCTATTATGGTCTTAGCCACTCCATAACTGCCTTTATCTTTTTTGGATCCAACAATATGCCTTCACTATTTACAATATGACCCAAGAAGGCTAGCTATTCCAATTAGAACTCACACTTGTTGTACTTAGCATACAACCTCTCTATTA
The DNA here is from genome assembly GCA_024138005.1 of Lumnitzera racemosa. Lineage (NCBI taxonomy): Eukaryota > Viridiplantae > Streptophyta > Magnoliopsida > Myrtales > Combretaceae > Lumnitzera > Lumnitzera racemosa. The sequence continues at coordinate 82,533,722 of JAMXBC010000006.1, forward strand.
TGAGTTTAATTAGCATAATCCTTAAATGTTGCTCATGCTCTTCTTTATTCTTAGAGTATATGAGAACATTGTAAAAAAAAACCATGACAAACCTATCCATATATTCTCAAAATACTTGGTTTATGAGATCTATGAATGTTGGAGGTGCATTAGTGAGGTAGAACAGCATAACTAAGAACTCGTACAACTATACTTGGTCTTGAAAGCTGTTTTCTGAACATCTGCTATCTTCACTGTCAATTGATAGTAACCTAACCTTGAATCTATCTTTGAGAAAACTCAATCCCCTTACAATTGATTGAATAAGTCATCAATTCAAGGAAGTAGACACTTGTTCTTCAATATCACCTAGTTTAGATCTTTATAATCTATACACATTTTCATACTCACATCTTTGTTCATTACAAAAGAATTAGGGCTTCCTAAGAAGAAAAACTCGATCTGGAAAAAGCCTTGTCTTGTAGCTTTCGTGACTTGCTCTTTAACATAATAAGTTTAGTAGGCACCATTTTATATGCCATTTTGAAATGGGCTCAGTATCTGGTACTAAGTCTATCTTGAACTCTGCTTCTTTGTCCAATGGTAGATTAGGTAAATCGTTTAGGAAGACATATAAGAATTCTTGTACCACTGTTACCTTCTCTGATTTCAGCTCTTCACCATTACTAGTTTTTAAGGTTACTAGGGTAGGCCTTTCCGACAACTCATACTAAATATAGTTCACTGGCCTTAGCCTTTCTACCTAAGATTGAAAAGGTACTTCTCCTAGAGGTTCAAATGTGATCACCATGTTGTGACAATCAATGGTGGTATTGTGTCTTGCTAAGCAATAAATACCCATGATTGTATTAAAGTTGAAATTGTCTAATACTAACAAGTTAGCTGGTAGGATCCTTCCTTCTACTACAATTTCTACATTCTAACATAATCTATTCAGCATAGTCTCATTCCCTAAATGATGCATCTCCAAAGTTGGACATGCGAAGAAACACCACAACAAAGTGAGCATAAAAGAAAATAAAAAGAAAAGTTCGGGCAGCTATCAATTGGATATGATACACCAATTGATCCTATTCAACCCACAACCCGTCGAATATGACTCATCGATCCAAATTGAAGGGTTACTTACCACTACTCTTTACTAAAAGGATAGATAAGAGTTGACGGATAATGAGAGTACTAAGGTTGCTCAAAGTATTCTAATGTTAAAGATTGATTGCTTGCGTACAATTAAGTAGAGGTTTATATATCTATCTACTAGGGTTACTTTACATGTATAAAAAGACAAAAGGGTATTCTTACAACTAAGTTATATAATACGTGCTAAAAAGGGTAAAAAAGACAAAGAATATTCAATATGGAAAGTAAAGAATCCCTTTAGAATATCATGCCAAAAGACACATATCGATTGGTGGCTAGACATTAGAAATATGGTACAACTGGATGAGAAAAAGAATTTGTAGTCAGGGGTCAACTTGATCTAGATCAAGTTCGGGCCTAGTTAATCTTGCTATAAAGTAGTCATCTAGGGTTGGGGTCGAACATCTATTGTTGGTTTGGGAGCTCGACTTGGATAGTCTTGGGACTATTTGCTTGGATATTTTATCATAGTATAGTTATTTGGCAAGTTTGGCACATGTAAAGGCTTAGTAGCTAAGTTGGCAGAAAAGGAAAACACAAAGGTTGAGATAGTAATTTCCATCTTAGATAGGCTTCAAGATAGTATTCTTCAATTGAGTCCTTCAAGTCCTCTAGCTTAACTTTGTTTGATTAGTCTAAGAGGTTGATTCCTATCATTTGCTTGGGGATTAGAAAAATTTGTCCTCAAGCTTGAATTGGTCTTTGGCTCTTCTTTTAGGGTACTTGTGAGGTCTTCTGCTAGTTGGTGGGGAATCAGCTTAGATACATTAAAAGTGGAGGAGACACCATAGTCATTAGGTAACTTGATCTAGTAGGCATTGTAGTTGACCTTCTTGAAGACCTTAAATGGACCATCAGCTCAAGGAGATAGCTTATTTTATCTCAAGTGCGAGAATTGTTCTTAGCTAAGGTGTATCCATATTAGGTCTCCTGGCTAGAAAGAAACATCTTGGTGGCTTTGGTTACTAATCTCTTGTTATCTCTAATTGAACTTGGTGATCTTCTTAGTTATAGACTAGTATAGTTCTTGCAACTCTTGAGCTCTGTCAACTCTAGATTAACTCTCTTTAGCAGTTGTAGGGGTACCAATCATATCTAGTGGGATGGTAGGATTGAGGCCATATACGACATTAAATGGAGTCTTCTTAGTGGTATTTTGGACAGTTTGGTCATATACAAATTCCGCAATAGGTAGATACAAATCCTAGTCCCTCAAGTTCTTTCCTATAATAGCTCTGAGTAAGTTTCTTGGAATCCTGTTAACCACTTCCCCATAAAGTCTTCCAGAAATAGCTTAAGAATTTTGTATCCTAATAAAAAACAATGGTCTTTGGCACTCTATGTAGTCAAATAACTTTTTTCCAAAATAAATTAGCAATATATAAATAATTGTTATTTCGATGGCATGGGATGAAGTATGCTATTTTGCTAAAGCAATCCACTACAACAAATATAGAATCTTTTCCTTTAGATGTTTGGAGCAACCTTAAGACAAAGTTCATGCTGAGGTCGGCCTAAGGTAGAGTTAGCATTAGCAACAGCATGTGTTCTCCATAAGGTTCTCTTTCCCTTAGCTCGGTTGTATACTTCACAATTACCAATTACCATATGTACATCTTTGGTCAAACTAAGCCAATAAAAATTTTCCTTTAATAGACTGGCTGTTTAAGTCTCCCTAAAGTTACTAAATAATTCCCTGACCAACAGCTCACGTATGGAACAATTTAGTATATACAACTTTCAATCCTTAAATAAATAGCCATCCTTAAGATAATATCCTCCAACAACTACTCCTTGCCACCACTTAATCGTAGGATCGAAATGAGGGTCATCAACATACTACTTGGTGATAAGGGAAAATCCTAGTAATTTTATCTATAAAGTAATCACAAGGTTTATTGACATGACAAAGCATCGGTGACTACATTTGTGCTTCCTTTCTTGTGTCAAATTACATACGAAAATCCTTCCATAAACTCTAACCATTTGGCTTATCTCTTTAAGAGCTTGTTCTGACTCTTAGAGACTCATGATCTGTATAAATAACAAACTCTTGTGGTAACAAATAGTGTTACCAAATAGTAAGGGCTCAAAAAAGAAAGTATAACTCTTTTTTGTACATAGACTAGTTTAGGGTAGCACTATTAAACTTTTTGCTGTAGTAGGCAATAGGTTGTCATTCTTACTTTAGGATAGTGCCAATTCCAATGCTTAACATATCACATTCCAATTCAAAAGGCTTGTTAAAATCCAATAGTGATAGGACAAGGGTATAGGTAAACTTTTTCTTAATCTCCCTAAAGCTTTGTTCAGCTTAGTTGTTCCATTTAAACCCATCATTCTTCTTTGTCAACTCAATCAAGGGGGCGGTTATACTACTGAATTTTTTAATGAATCACCTATAGAAAGAAGCTAGGCCATGGAAACTTTGAACTTCAATAGCATTTTTCAGCACCGGCCATTCCACCATAGCTCGATTCCTCTCTCCTCATTTTCTTAAATTCCTTCCCTTAACACTATAAACCCAAGAAAAATCACTTTGTCTTGGCAGAATGTACATTTCTTCAAATTTCCATATAACTTCTTAGTTTTCAAAATGTCAAAAACTGCTCGGAGATATTGAACATGGTTGTTCAAGTTGATAGTATATACTTGTAAACCTCGTGAATTTGGCCTCCTAAGTATAGAAACAAACGTTCAAACTGTAGATGATTTCCTAAACTTAAAAGAGCCAATGAGATTTAAAACCGATTAAAATCTCAATCCAAAACCTAAAGTGGATACGAAAAAAAACCTTAAATCATCAATTGAACCCCTAACTACATACGAAGACCCTAAAACCTCGAACCACATCAAAACCCTAAGATAACAATCGAAGATTTAATCGCGTAAGAATATATGAAACCCTAAATGTGTAAAACCATTAGAGATTGTGCCCTAAAGTAATAAAAATCCTAAAACTATAACTTTAAGGATATAAAAGCACTAATTCACCATGATATACCCTAAAACCCTAATTGATAATAAATTGCTCATATTTTGCCAAATCATTAGTAAAATGTTAGAGATGACCCTCATTCATGCTTATATGATTCGAATCCTTAAGTAATCCATTAGAAACTAAGATAAGGAGTCATAGATTATATTTATCCCTTAAGTATGTGATTAAGGTAGTCTTACTTAGAGTTAGGGTTATAGTTGAAGATTAGGTTACATGTAGTGAACTTTAATGCTCAAATTAGTACTTTTTGCATTTGTTATCCAAAGTATTTTATCAAATGAGATATATAAGCTATAAAGACCTAAAGTAAGACCTCATCAACCATACTTACTAATCAATTCATCATATACCTCATTTCTTCTCATTTCCTTCATTTTCCCCCTAATTTCCCTTAATTACTACATTCTGTGCACAAAATTACACATACTTAAGGAATGTTGACTAAGATAACACATGTTGACCAAAGTCCAAAAGTTGACCAAGTCAACACATGTTGACGAAAGTGAACATTTTGAAAAGTCAACAAAAGACTAAAGAGATAAAGAAAATATCTCTTCCTTAATGATGGCTTTTCTTTTCTTTCTTTTTTATTTTATTTTTTTCTCTTCTCCTTTTCTTCTCATTTGCCGTCTACATCTTCTCCCTTCTATACCCCACCATTCTCCTTCTTCCATAAGCAAAACAAATCAAAAGAAACAAACCAAAAAATGCCCCTCCATTGTCATGAGCTTCCATCTCCATTTTACCTTCAACATCTTCCTTTTTGTCTCCTTAATTCCAACATAAGCAAAGGTATGTATCTAAGTTACTTTATCTTGTTTTATCTTCTTCATTAGTTAGTTAATTAAGTAAATTAGATAAGTAGTTATATGTTTAGTGTTGTCTTGAAGAAGAGGAAACAAAGTTCCCATCTTTAAGTGTAAGAATTAGGAATTATTAAGAAGAAGAAAGGAAGACATGATTATATTCTTATAAGTATATGCACATAAGGGAATACTAAAAGAGTACAAGTATGTGAACCTTTGTACATGAGTATTTATCATGTACATAACCTAACTTAAGACCATATCTAACTATACATACCTATACTACACTAAATACATACATAAAAACACAAAAAGATGAAATTAGGATCCAAAACCTTAAACCCTAATACACTTCCTAAATTGAATCAAACTTAATCAAGGACATAAATTAGTAATACCAATGTAAAAGTCCTTAAGTATAAGAATAAATGGCTAATTAAATCATTAACTACTAAAATGGAACATAAAACTAACCAATAGGAATAATTAAACTTTAATAAGATAAAATGTCAATAAATTTAGCCCATATCGAAAAATACGGGTCTTAACGTCCAAAACGGACATCACCGTGTGAACGTGCGTCCGAAAAAGATGAAAAACTACTATAAGTTCGCAAATATCGGAATCAGAACGAAAAAAGTTACAAAATACATAAAGGAATCCTCATACCTTACTAATATAAGAAAATAGTTACTATTAATCTCATGGAGTATGGCAACCCTATATACACTATACTCGGGTTAACCTTATACACACTATACTCGGGTTATATTGGAAGAAACGAGATAAACTACTATAGACTTTTAGTTAACTAAGGATTCTGAATTCTCGGAACACTTATAAGTTTTACCATTTTGATTTAGGCATTCGATATCGAGTCCTAGAAACCCTAAAGGCTTGGAGAATGAGCAATAATCCAGGTGAGGGAGTTCTGATGACCTGCTACTTGCTTGTGCGTGTTACTTATATGATATTTTACTGTTTGCTATTGCTTATATGTTTGAATGACTGTTCTGCTTGTATGCTATCATTCGTGTGATCACCTTTTTAAATTGATAAATATAAATATCTGCCTAAATAGCTGGTTCTACTTGTCGTATGTTTATGACTTGGTAAAGGTATGAATGGAGAGTGCTAGCCTTACAAAAATCTTAAGAAAAGTATTTTTGGAAAAAAAAAAAACTTTTCTATCCGTAAACAAATTTTTATATGATCACTGTAAGGGCTTGAGGAGCCATAAAGAGTATTTTTAACGTTAAGGCAAAACTAGCATGGGTTCTCCACTTGATAGCAAGAGGACTCACTTTATTATGCCTGTAAGGCCTTGGTTAAATTTTGGTAACGAGAGGACTCACATGTTTGTACTCGAGGGGCCTTGGAGGGTGGATAGTCCTACTTTGGACTCCCCCTATTTGGATTGAAACTCTTTTCTCGGCTAGGGTAATAGTCGAGTTTTGCCTAGTGGGGTGGTGCCCCTAGGTAGCCTCATGCGGTTAAGCTGAGGTGCCCTGTATGGGTAAGTACAGGGGATAATCGAAGTGTAGACGATGTAATTCTACACCTTCCATAGTTCCAGACTCCTATGGATGTGTTGCTTGCATTCATTACACCTGCATTCATTATGTATATGGATAGCTTGCTTGCATGTGTGATAATAATGTGTGAAAGCTTGCTTGACCGGTAGTGGTGAGGAATGAACTCACTAAGCTGTTTTATGCTCATTCCCCCTTAGTTTCATTTACAGGTTTACATACGATAGGATTGGGATATGTCTCAAGTGTTGAGTGCAAGATGAAGATATGTACATTAGTATTAGAAGTAGCTGAGTACTTTTTAGATGATACATAGACATCATTTGCAGAAAATATTTATTTATTAAACCTTACTCTAATGCTAGTATATCTTGTCTTATTATTTGGTAGGGGATACCGATTATCTGCGGTTTTGAGGAACTGTGGGATATCGGATACCCATAGTTATTTATATTTGTATTTTACAGTAAATTGATTACTTAAAAATTAGTAACCTTAGTGATTAATCATTTAGAGTCTTGCAATCTCTGACTTGCAAGGTGGTTTTCATAGCATGGGTGCACACATGTTGTGGAAATTTTAGGTAATCCTACTAGGCCCCCTTTAGGGTCCTGACAATAACAATATGTTATCTAAGTGTATGACCATACATCTTTCAATCAAAGGGCACATCACATAGTTTATCACCCTCACGAATGTGTTCGGCGTATTAGTAAGTCCAAATGGCATAACTAACCATTCATAGAGACCATGCCTAGTTTTCAAGGTAATCTTCCACTCATGTCCTAATCTCATGCGAATTTGTTGGTAACCACTTCGCATATTAATCTTTGAAAATATTTTGGCACCATAGAGCTCATCCAACATGTCATCGAGCCTTAGTATTGGATACCTATATTTGACAGTGATTCGATTGATTGATCAGCTGTTGATGCTCATACACCATAAACCATCCTTCTTAGAGACGAGTAAAGCTGGTATAGGATAAGGGCTCATGCTCTCCTTCATGTATCCTCTCTCTATGGGTTCATCTATCTATCTTTTGAGCTTAGCAGCCTGCTCTGGGTTCATTCTGTATGCAAGTCAGTTTGGCAAGGTGATGCCTGGTTTCAGATCAATATAATACTCTATGCCTCGAACTGGAGGTAGTCTTTTAGGCAACTCCTCTGGAAATAGGTCAGTAAACTCATCAATCAGTCTTTAAATTTCATTTGGAACATCCTTTAGATATCTCATCTCCAACAATGTTCTTATCAATAGAAACATAGGCTCATCGACCTTCTTAGTAGCATGGAGCTCTTTTTGGCTCATCACTAAGGCTTTCTTCTTACTAGCTTGGGTAAGCTAATTATGGGTCTCATTTACTTAGGACGGGGTTATGGGTTGTAATACGATCTTCTTCCCTTCCTTATTAAAGGCATAGGTGTTTTTATATCCATCATAAGTAACATGTTGGTTGAATAATCAAGGTCTTCTAAGTAATAGATGTGAAGCTATGGGGACAACATTGCACACTATCTTATCCTTATACATGTTTCCAACACTAAATGATACAATTACTTGTTTAGTCACATATAAAGCACCTTTATCATGAAACCAATGTAACTTATAAGGTTAGGGATGTTTTGAGGTTGGTAGACCTAACCTTTACATGAAGGATTGTGCAACTATGTTGGTATAGCTTCGTCCATCCATTATGATGGTACACAATTGTCCTATAATGGTACACTCAGTATGGAATAAATTTTTCCTCTAGTCTTCTTCATAGTTGATAGGGAACTTAGTACTTATCTTAAGACTAAGGTCATTACTTCTCCTTGGTCGGCATAGACATAAATCTCCTCTTCCTCCTCGGCTTCCACTTTTCCAACATCTTTCTCCTCTTCTGACTTGCTCTTATCAATGCTATCCCTTATATCTTGGAGCACTATGATACGTTGGTTTGGGCACTCAATAGCCATATGTCTAAAGCCTAAGCATTTACTTCACCTTGCTAGTCTTCAGTCTAGAGGTCTATCCTCCCTCATATGTTCTCGGGGCCGACCTAGCCTTGGTTCGGCTCGACTGTCTTACTCAGCCTTGTGACCTATTTAGCTATTGTCATGTTGGTCACTCCTTTCTTCAACTCAGAGTAGAATAGAGGCTCGAGAAAATGTTGGTCTAGGTGGCTCGAAGCACTTCTCTTATCCTTTTTGACCCACTACGCTATCTTAATTGCCTTTTCCAAGGTGTAAACCTTTGCATTTCTACAATATTGGGAATCTCATATTTAAGCCCAAAAATGAACATCGATATCATGCGAACTTTTGGTTTTTTTACATTAGCTTAGATCATAAGTATATGGAACTCTCTTACATAATCATTAACAGGTCAGCCTCTTTAGTGAAGTTCCTATAACTTTGTAAATATATCTTGTAAGTAGGTCTTAAGTACAAATCTGTCCCTTAACAACCTTTTCATCTTATCCTAGGTCCTTACTCCTTGCCTTCCATCCCTTGCTTTAGCTGCATTTAGATTTCTCCACCACATTATAGCATACTCAGTAAACTTTAGTGCAACAAGTTAGACCTTGATAGCATCTGTATACTCATAACAGTTAAACACCTTCTTGACCTTCTCTTCCTATTCCAAGTATTCATTTGCAACTTTGCTTCCACTAAAGGGTAGAATTTGGACCTTGACATTGTTTAGTCCTTGAGGAGCTCGGTACCCTCGTTCCTATGCTCAGTAATATTCAGCTTCTTCTTCTTGCTCACCATGCTCCTCGACATCTATCTCCTCATCATCTTCCTCAATCCCCTCCAATTGCAATCTTTGTCCAGGAGCTCATTCTATAACGCTTCTAGCTTGAGGGGGTCGAGCTGGATGATTAGCTTGGTTACCTTATGTAAACCCCTTAAATTTTTTATCTAGTTTTTGAAATAGACTCAATTATGTTAGATAATTTAGGAGTCGACAAGGCTAATGAAAGAGAAAACCCTAAAAGAATTAATCAATCGCGTAAGAAACTTTACTTCCCTAAATGCATCTAAATGCTAAAGATTCCATTCAAAAGGGATAGAAACCCTAAAATGATCACTTTAAAGACAAATGTACACGAATTCATCATAATATACCCTAAAACCCTAATTGATAATATAACCCTCATATTTTGCCAAATCAGTAGTAAAAGGTTAGAGATGACTTTCACTTATGCATATATGTTTTGAATCCTCAATTAGTCCTTTAGAAACTAAGATAATGAATCATAGATTACATTTATTTCTTAAGTATATGATTAAGATAGTATGACATAGAGTTAGGGGTATAGTTGAAGATTAGGTTAAATGTAGTGAATCTTAATACTCTAATTAGTACTTTTTGCACTAGTTACACAAATTATTTTATCAAATGATGTATATAGACTATAAATAACTAAAGTAAGACCTCATGAACTATTTTTACTAATCAATTCACCAAATAACTCATTTTCTTAATTTTTTCCTTAATTTCCTTTAATTACTACATTATGTGCACAAAATTACATATACTTAAGGAAAGTTAACTAAGTCGACACATATTGACCAAGGTCAAAGGGTTGACCAAGTCAATACATGTTGACTAAAGTCAATAATTTGAAAAGTCAACAAAATCACTAATGCATAAAGAAAATATCTAAACTTCTAATGATGGCTTTTCTTTTCTTTTCTTTTGATTTTTCTTTTCTCCTCTCCTTCTTTAATTGCCATCCACTTATTCCCCTTCTAGACCCTACCATTTGCTCTCTTCCATAATCAAAACAAAGAAAAAGAAACAAAACAAAAAGGTCCATCCATTGCCGTGAGCTTCCCCTCTCCATTTCACTTTCATCACTTCTCTTTTGTCTCGTTAATTCTAACACAAACTAAGGTATGTAATTAAGTTACTTTATGTTGCTTTATATTATTCATTAGTTAAGTAATTAGGTAGATTAGATGAGTAGACATGTGTTATGTGTGATCTTGAAGAAGAGGGCTTAAAGTCGCCATCTTTAAGTGTAGGAAGTTAGGAATCACGAAGAAGAAGAAAAGAATACATGAATTTATGCTCATAGGTATGTATACATAAGAGAATACTAAAAGAATACAAGTATGGAAATCTGTGTACATGGGTATTTACCATATACATAACCTAAATTAAGACAAAACCTAACTATACATGCCTATACTATACTAAATACACACTTAAAAACACAAAAGAATGATATTAGGAGGATTTTCTTAAGGGAAAGATTAGGCAAACGAAATTGAACAAAAATACGTATATGAACGTATAGGGATATAAGTTTGTATATAAGTATAAATACGGTATAAGTATAACTATATATATAAGTATACTCATATACATATAAAGATAGTAAAGGTATATGTACATAAGGGGTGAAGTGAAATGTACATAAGACATTTATATATGACATAAGTATGAGGTAAGGCTTATGTAATCAAATGATGAAGTAAGTGATGATGTAATCATATGATCACATAAGCCATGACATAAGCAAATGATGATGTAAGCGATGACATAAGCATAGAATATCAAATAAGAAAATAATAAGAGTGAAGAGTATATAATAATTACGTACTTAAATTAGTAAACCCTAATACACTTTCTAAATTGGATTATACTTGTGAATTAGTAATAGCAAAGTAAAATTCTCTAAGTATAGGAATTTAAGGGTTAACTAAATCATTAAGTATAAACAAAAGATATAAATATAAGTAATAAGAGTAATTAAGTTTTCATAGTTAAAACTTAATTGCTACTGTTTGCTTTGCTGCTGTCTGCCTTGCTGTTGTCCTAATTCGCTGCTGTCCACCGTATTATTGTCCTATTCACTACTGTCCGCTGTACTACTGTCTTAGTCCCTACCGCCTTATTGCTGTGGGTTATGCGAATTTATGCTGCAGTAGGCTGTTGTTGGGAGAGAACTTGATTAGCATGTATGTATCCTGTTAGCATGGTGTAAGGGTCAGTGTTGTGTATATGCTGTTGATGTGGTTACACTGTCCGCTTGGGGTCATTGTTGTTTGCCTAATCGTACTACTGTTTGCCTGATGTTGCTGTCTGCCTGATATTGCCGTTGTTCACCTAATGTTACTGCTGCAGTTGCCTGGTCGTGCTGTAGTTGTGGGTTGATCAATGCTCGGCGAGAATTGTCCTATGTGTGTTGTTGCTACTGTTACGGTGATCTGTACGACAAGGACTGCAGCGTTAGACACTGGCAACAACTGTGGGGTTGGTTTAGATGTCGGCTTGGAACGGAGATGGTAGCCTTTGTGTAGTATGTCTGTGTAAGTCGCATGTTTGCTGTTTTGACGGAGGAGATGGCCTCCTGTGCGATAAGGACTGATTTCGTTGGACGGATGAGAGAATCTTGATTCTTTTGGGGAGTTTTTGTATTTATAAAAACTAAATAAGATCATATCAAATCATATCTATTGTATCTAATTAAATTAGATTCGAATCCTTGATATCAATTCAAATCTAATCAAACTAGATTTAAATAATTTTGATTAGATATGAATTATGTGCATTCAACTTGTTTTTCTTTTGCTTTTTTTTTTGTTTACCTTTTTTCTTTCTAAAAATAAAAATAAAAATATTGAAATAAAAGATACTTAAGTGTCTAGTGAGATTCAAACCTAAGACCTCAAATTATATCTAATGCAATACTCCAAGCCATTGGCCTACGCCTTGACATTCAATATAATTAAATTATATTTAAACTACCTAATTCCCTAAAGTAATTATTTGTACTAAGTTAAACTAAAATTATTTGTTCCTAATATAAGTTACTTCCTAAAAATCTATAAAACTCTTCATAAAAATTTTTTTCTTTTCTTATTTTTTTGGTATTTTAATCATTTGTTAAATTTTTATTATTTTTATCTTTTATTAATTTTTTTTGTTATTTTTATTTTTGAATTAGGACCCTTTTTGTAAAAATAAAAATTAGGATTATAGAGGGACAAAAATTAAGTATCTATAGCTGCCCTTCTTTGTGATGAAGTTTGAGCAAAATTTTTCCACAAAAACAAAAGAGACACCGTTTTTGCCTAGGGACAACTCTATCCTAAGGAACGTTAAGATATATGACTAAGGTTAATTTGAAGTGAAGAATAGCGAGAGGTAGCACCTTTGTGGGTTAGCAAAAATCCTTAAAAAGAATAATGAGAACTTGGTTATACCTTAATGAGCAGACTAACCAAGGCAGTCAAAGTGTCTCTTGAGTTGGCTAATACCTAAAAAAAAGGAAAACTTGGTAGTGCCCTGATGAGCTAACTAATCAAGGCGGTCAAAGTGCTCTTTGAGCTGGCTAAGACATAAAGACAAGGAAAACTTGATCGTGCCTTGATGAGTTGACTAACCAAGGCAGTTAAAGTGCCTTTTGAGCTAGCTAAGACCTAAAGATGAGAGAACTTGGTTGTGCCCTGATGAGCTTACGAACCAAGGTGGTCAAAGTGCCCTTTGAGCTAACTACGACCTAAAGACAGAAAACTTGGTCGTGCCCTAATGAGTTGCTAACCAAGGTGGTCAAGGTGGTCAAAGCGCTCTTTGAGCTGGCTAAGATCTAAAAATAAGGAAACTTGGTCGTACCCTGATGAGCTGACTATCTAAGGTGGTCAAAGCACCCTTTAAGTTGGCTAAGACCTAAAAATGAGGAAACTTGGCCGTACCCTGATGAGCTGACTATCTAAGGTGGTCAAAGCACCCTTTAAGCTGGCTAAGACCTAAAAATGAGGAAACTTAGTTGTACCCTAATGAGTTGACTAACCCAAGCAGTCGAAACAGTCTTTAAGCTGGCTAAGACCTAAAAACAAGAAAAACTTGGTCGTGCCCTAATTAGCTAACTAACCAAGGCAGTCAAAGTGCCTTTTAAGTTGGCTAAGACCTAAAAATAAGGAAAACTTGATTGTGCCCTGATGAGATAACTAACCAAGGTGGTCAAAGCATCGTTTAAGCTGGCTCAGACCTAAAGATGAGAAAACTTGGTCGTACCCTGTTGAGCTGACTAACCAAGGCAGTAAAAGCACCCTTTAGGTTGGCTAAGACCTAAAGATAGAAGAAAACTTGGTCATGCCCTAATGAGCTGACTTACCAAGGTGGTTAAAGCGCCCTTTAAGCTGGCTAAGACCAAAAGATAGGAAAACTTGGTTGTGCCCTGATGAGCTGACTAACTAAGGCGGTTAAAGCACCCTTTGAGCTGGTTAAGACCTAAAGCTAGAAAACTTGCTTGTACCTTAATGAGCTGACTAACTAAGGCAGTCAAAGAGCCTTTTGAGCTGGCTAAGACCTAAAAAAGAGAAAACTTGGTCATGCCCAAATCAGCTAACTAACCAAGGCGGTTAAAGCGCCTTTTGAGCTAGCTAAGACCTAAAAATGAGGAAAACATGGTAGTGCCTTGATGAGTTAACTAACCAAGGGGGTCAAAGCATTCTTTAAGCTAGCTAAGACCTAAAGACAAGGAAAACTGGGTCGTGCCCTGATGAGCTGACTAACCAAGGCGGTCAAAGCGCCCTTTGAGGTGGCTGAGACCTAAAGATGAGAAAACCTAGTTATGCCCTGATGTGTTTACTAACTAAGGCAGTTAAAGCACCCTTTAGGTTACTTAAAACCTAATGATAAAAGGAAACTTGGTCATACCCTGATAAGCTAACTAACCAAGGGGGTCAAAGTACCCTTTGAGTTGGCTAAAACCTGAAAATGAAGAAACTTGGTTACACCGTAATGAGCTAACTAACTAAGGCGGTCAAAGCGTCCTTTGAGCTAGCTAAGACCTAAAAATGAGGAAACTTGGTCGTGCCATAACGAGCTGACTAACTAAGGTGGTTAACGCACCCTTTGAGCTAGCTAAGACCTAAAAAATGAGGAAACTTGGTTGTGCCCTCATGAGCTAACAAACCAAGGCGGTCAAAACGCCCTTTGAATTGGCCAAGACCTGAAAATGAGGAAACTTAGTCATGCCCTAATGAGCTGACTAACCAAGGCGGTCAAAGTACCCTTTGAGCTAGCTAAGACCTAAAAATGAGAAAACTTGGTTGTGCCCTAATGAGTTGACTAACTAAGGCAATTACAGCACCTTTGAGCTAGCTAAGACCTAAAAATGAGGAAACATGGTCGTGCCTTATTGAGCTAACTATCCAAAGTGGTCAAAGCACCCTTTGAGCTAGCTATGACTTGAAAATGAGGAAACTTATTTATACCCTAATGAGCTGACTAATCAAGGCAGTCAAAGCACCCTTTAAGTTGGCTAGGACCTAAGAACAAGAAAAACTTGGTCATGCCCTGATGAGCTAACAAACCAAGGCGATCAAAGCGCCCTTTGAGCTGGCTAAGACCTAAAAAAGAGGAAACTTGGTCGTGTCCTAATGAGCTGACTAATCAAGGTAGTCAAAGCGGCCTTTGAGTGTGACTTAATGAGCTGACTAACCAAGGCAGTCAAAGCGCCCTTTGAGCTAGCTAAGACCTAAAAATGAGGAAACCGGTCATGCCCTAATGAGCTGACTAACCAAGGTGGTTAAAGCGCCCTTTGAGCTGGCTAAGACCTAAAAATGAGGAAACTTGGTCGTGCCCTAATAAGTTGACTAACCAAGGCGGTCAAAGCGCCCTTTGAGTTAGCTAAGACCTGAAAATGGGGAAACTTGGTCATGACCTAATGAGCTAACTAACCAAGGCCGTCAAAGTACTCTTTGAGCTGGCTAAGACCAAAAAATGAGGAAACTTCGTCGTACCCTAATGGGATGACTAACCAAGGCGTTCAAAGCGTCCTTTAAGCTGGCGAAGACCTAAAAATGAGGAAAATTGATCGTACCTTAATGAGCTAACTAACCAAGGCGATTAAGGCGCTCTTTGAGCTGGCAAAGATCTAAAAATGTGGAAACCTGGTCATGCCCTAATGAGTTGACTAACCAAGGCGATCAAAGCGCCCTTGGAGCTAACTAAGATCTAAAAATGAGGAAACTTGGTTGTGCCTTGATGAGCTGAATAATTAAGGCGGTTAAAGCACCCTTTAAGCTAGCTAAGACCTAAAAACAAGGAAAACTTGGTCGTATCTTGATGAGCTAACTAACCAAGGTGGTTAAAGCACCTTTTGAGCTGACTAAGACCTAAAAATGAGAAAACTTGGTTGTACCCTAATGAGCTAACTAACCAAGGCAGTCAAAGTGCCCTTTGAGCTAGTTAAGACCTAAAAATGAGGAAACTTGGTCATGCCTTAATGATCTGATTAACCATGGCTGTCAAAGCACCCTTTAAGTTAATTAAGACCTAAAAACAAGGAAAACTTGGTCTTATCCTGATTAGCTGACTAACCAAGGTGGTCGAAGCACCTTTTAAGCTAGCTAAGACCTAAAAACAAAGAAAACTTGAATTGGGATAGCGCTTCTTGAGCTTGCTAGTTCCCTTGAAGAAATTTTAAGTCGGGTAACGTTCTATGAGTCGAAGATTGCGAGTCCAAGAAACTTTAGATTGAGACTACGCTTTACGAGTTGGCTAGCTCCCTAAGAGATTATAATTTAGTACTGTTTTTTACGCGTCAGCCAAATGCTTAAAAAACTTTGGATTGGGACTGAGCACTATGAGCTGGTTAGATCCTTAGATGAGA
Source organism: Lumnitzera racemosa (assembly GCA_024138005.1). Taxonomy (NCBI): domain Eukaryota; kingdom Viridiplantae; phylum Streptophyta; class Magnoliopsida; order Myrtales; family Combretaceae; genus Lumnitzera; species Lumnitzera racemosa. The sequence continues at coordinate 82,549,823 of JAMXBC010000006.1, forward strand.
ATATGAATTTGGATAGCACCCCATGAACTGGCTGAAGCGTTAAAGAAGATATGGATAGGAACAGTGCTCTATGAGCTGGCTATATCCTTGAGAGAATGGATAAAGAGTAAGCACCCTTTGGACATGCTTAAACTCTATTGGCTAAGAAACATAGTTGACTCGAAAAAAAACTCTTGACTTAAGAAATTTACAAACAAGGGATTGGTGAAAACTGTTTCTAACATGAATTGAAAATTTAGCCACCATGGATGAAATGGACTGAAAAATGAATGGAAAACCTTGTAACAAGCCTCCACTTTCTCTCTCTCCTTTTCATGTCTTTTCGTTTTCTTTTTTCCTTCTTTTTCCTTGAAAGTTTGCTAACGGATACAAATTCCTATTTAAAAGGTAAATACTATAATCTTGTAAGGTATCTCATATGCACCTCAGTTTGTATCCTAGACAATGAGCTTCTTGGATAGGCCTTAAACATTCATTTCGTAAGGAAAAGGTAACTCATGACGAGTTTAGTCGAAGAGGACTTCCTTATGCACTTCCGGTCTGGATTTCACTCTTGATTACTATTCCAGAAATTATAATCCAATTTGTAAGTGATACGCTTTGATCGATCTATTAGGTCTTTTTGGGTTTAGTATTGTAAATTAGGCTTTTGGTCAAATGGTTTCAAAAGAAGTTAATTGAGAGGGCCTATTTTGAAAGAAGTGCTTTTGTCTAACCTAGGAGTACAAGTCAAGAACCTTAGGAATGAATTAAATGTGCACTTGCCCTAGTTTCAAAAATAATTTTTATCTTAGATAAATTATCCTTCAAAATTGGAGGAGCTTTGAATAGAGAGGTATTGTGGGTGGGATAGTCTTATGTTTGATAATCACGTGGATAGAAAAGGTTTATGTTCGTGATTTGGACTGTCATTTTGAAATGAATATGGAGTTTTTGGTTTGTGGTTGAGAACATGATTCTAAATGAATATGAGGTTTTGTGTTTTTGGTTGGGAATGCGATTCAAGATCTTATGTTTTTTTAGCAACTTAAGCCTTCTTTGATTGGGGATTTTCTTAAGCCCAATATTTGGGTATTTCTTCATTTTCCTTTTTCCTAGTTTTTTCTTTTTCTTCTTTTTTTTTCTCTTTTTTTTTTATTTCATTTCTTTCTTTTCTCTCCCTAAAAATAACTATCTCTTTTGTCAAGTTTTTGTCTTTAAATGAATCAAGGTCCTAAATCCATAGGTTTAGAGTGCATTGGCTTAGGTAAGGTATGTGTAACCTTTAGGGTATTTGGAAAAATTTTAGCCCTTCCTCAAAGGGAACAATTTATCGAAAATAAAAATTATCCTTAAATTGTTATAACTCGGGTAAACACAAATCAATTTTATCCATCTCTCCTAATCAATGACCCTAACCTATGAATTGCTCTACTATGGGATGGTTCTTGATAGGGTTTACATTTGAAAGGACTCTAGATCAGTCCAACGAGGTTATCAAAGGATAATTGTGTATAAGATTTGAAAATGAATGCCTAACTTCATTTCAGTTTACATATCAAATTCAAAATGGACCTCCTTTAAGGAATGAGACCAAAATATTTTCACCATGAGGTCTCTTAACTCTCAAAGTGTTTAAGGGTTAGTGTATAAGATATAACTCACCTCTTTTCATTCAAAACTTTTTAAAAGTGAGTTACCAATTCCTCACATAAGGATTAATTGACCTTAGGGTATTGACCTTACTCCCTAATTCCTCAGAACATGCTCCAATTGTGAACTTTCAAAGACTAAATACCCCATGCCCCAGACTTATAGGTCTTAATGCCCTTAAGCTTCCATATGTGATTTTAGGTTAGGTTCTTTAGAGTTCAAATGGACTGGAACTGATAACTTTTGAAGTGGGAGGGACTAATGAATTGCCTTTTTTGTTTGTACTAGGGATCAAGCTTAGGATAGTGTTTCATGGCTTTGTGTTTTGACTTGGTTTATGGTTAGACGTGATGGCTCAAGCCTTAAGTTTATTCAACTACCTTGATGGGCTAAGGCTCGAGTTTAGTTAGTTATTTTCTTGGGCTAAGTGGGTCTGTTTAGCTTATCTGCCTTAATGGGCCAAGTAATTATGTTTGTCCCGAACCCTATAAGGATTTGTAACCATTAGCAAATTTCTTTCTTTTTCTTTTCTTTCCTTTCCTTTCCTTCTTTTTTTATTTCTTTTCTCTTTCTTTCTTTGTTTTTTATTTTCTTTTTGAAAGAGATAGAGGAAAAGTTAGGGCTTTTGTGTTACAAAGATTGAGTGATAGAATTGTAAATGGATGATTACGGAGGATTACTTTCAGAGAATTCTATATAAAAGCCTATGCAACTTATCATTACTAAGGGTCTATTTACAAGTGAAGAAATTTAAAGAATAAAAGACTAAACAAAAAAAAATATCTACATCTTATTTATTCCAAATGAAGAAGGTATTTGTAAAATGCTAAATTTTCCTAAAAAAATGAATATTTCTGGTTGGTAGAAATGCTAGGCGCAATAATAACTACCTATTATTTTACAGATTTGATTCTTTTCTTTTGGCTTCCTTTTTCTTATTTTTATTTTTGTTTTCTATTTACTCCATGAGGGATGAGCTCAACCAACGTGAGCCCAAACAAAAAGTGATAGATTCGGACTCTCATAGATGTACTAAAGCCAACACTTAGGTAATATTTATAGGGCTCTTCTATAGGGGCAAGATGAGGCCAATCTTGTTCCTAATAAATTCTTACTTATTTGGGCTAAAACGTTAGAACCATATCAAGAATATCTTTTAAGGCCAATGAGGTGGGTAGACATAGATCTGTTTGGAAGCTCCTTGACTCGATCTAGCCATGATTGATCAAAATCAAAATTAAAATAACAATTACAACGTAGTCTAAACTTTACATAAAATTATTACAAATTATGTACAAGGAAATATTATAACTACAACTTCACAACTACCCTTATCCATTTAAGTCTCCCACATCATAGGTTCTTGCGATTTTTTTGAGAAAAGGTTTTGTGTAATGCAAAAGGGTGGGTTCTAAAGGTTCTCAAATTCTACAACCATTACATTTTTCAAAACAGCAATTCTGTGGTCGCATTTGAACTTGAGTAGGGTAACCTAATCGACTCAAGAAGGTGGTTACCCTACAACATACGAAGCTTACACAATGGCCCCCCTCCTAAGGTCCTAAGATAGCTTGGTTCTGATTGTGTCTACCATGTATTTATGATGTAAAAAAACATAATAAAAGTAAACTTCCCCCCCGCCCCCAAAATTCCCCCTTAAATAAATTGCTACAGTAAAAAATATTAGTAAAAACAAATAAATAAAATAAACAAATACATAAAAATGACATACCTAAGTTCTTTTTTTTTATTATTTGCTTTCTTCTTTTTTGAAAAATAATTCTATTTTCGGTAACTTCTAGTGGTTAGCCCTTTAGCAATCCCCAATGGAGTCACCAAATTATCGAGCCTGATTTTTCGATTTCTTTTATTTAAAAATTGATTTCTTATTTCCTAATTAATACTAAACCCTAACCCATTTAATATTAATCTTTGACTAAAGAAATTGAGAAATTTCAGTTTTTTATTAAAATTTATTTTTGGAGTCGCTACCCGATCGAAGTCAGGAAAAGAAAAAGAAATCATAATCAATTGAGTGGATTGATTACGATTTTAGCTACCGGTCTTTGATTTCAATTTTAAATAAAGAGCCAATAGGTTCCAAGCTCGGCGGCTAACCTATCAAATCCTAATGGGTACCACTATCTATTTACCGAATTAGGATTATTCTTTTAATTATAATATTTAAAATAAATAAATGAATAAAATCAAAAGAAAAAAAAAACCTAAGTTTCTACATATTTTATTGTCACTTCGAAGGTGCCTACGTACCCGCTAGCTGGGATTAAACAATCGTAGTTCTTTCAAAAAAATCTTTAATGTGTTGATTCATTTGAATTTTAAAAAATGCCCGATTTTACGTTTTTAATTTATTCGATTTATTTTAAAAAAATCTAAAGGGGTCCTAACTCTTGAATGTTATTGTTTTATAAAAAATATTTCGCTAAAAGCCCTAAAATTTAAAATGGATTTTTTATTAACTTTTATTTAGAAAAAAAAAACTTTCTATATGACAAATCCTTAAACAAGATCAAATCTTAAAAAAAAAAAAAAAAAACCAATCCTAACAACTCCTAAACTAACATAAAATATGCATTTACTTAAATCAATACTTAATTTATCTAATCAAGAATACCTAAATTAATATATACATATACATATATTATTGTTATTAAACAATTATCTATATATAAAAGACTAAGAATAAAAGCTCCTAAAACTAATATGTTCATATTCATATATATTATATTCAATAACTAAAGATCTAAATAATAATAATAATAATAAATAAACAATTAAACAAATAATTTTGAAACTGGAAAGAAACAGACCTGAACTTCTTGATTACATGGTAATGGACGATGGCCAGCATATAATGGAGTTACTGTTACGTATGGCTACTGGTGTCGGATTATTGTCTAAGTTTGCTTTGCTACTGTCTGCCTTGTTGATGTCCTGTTTGTTGCTGTCCGCTTTGCTACTGCCTACCTTATTCGCTGCTGTCCTCTGTGCTGCTGTCCTGTTCGTTGCTATCTAACTTGCTACTGTCCTGTTCTGTGCTGCTGTCATGTTCACTGCTGCTCTATTGCCGTGGGTTATGCGGATCGATACTACAGTGGGCTGTTGTTGGGAGAGAACTTGATCAGCGTGTGTGTGTGCTATTGGTGTGGTGTAAAGGTCAGTGTTGTGTGTGTGTTGTTGGTGTGGTTATGCTATCCACCTGGTGTTATTGATGTTTACCTGATCATGCTGCTATTTCCTTGGTGTTATGTCTGCCTGATATTGTTGCTGTTCACCTGGTGTTACTGCTATAGTTGCCTGGTCGTACTGTAGTTGTAGGCTGATCAATGCTCGATGAGAACTATCCTATGTACGTTGTTGCTGCTGTTACAGTGATCTTTACAACAAGGACTACAACGTTGGACGGTGGCGGCCGGCATGGGGTTGGTTTAGATGTCGGCTTGGAATGGAGATGGCAGCCTTTGTGTAGTATGTCTGTGTGAGTCGTATGTTTGCTGTTTTGACGGAGGAGATGGGTGCTGTACGATAAGGACTGATTTCGTTGGACGAATGAGAGAATCTTGATTCTTTTTGGATGTTTTTGTATTTATAAAAACTAAATAAGACCATATCAAATCATATCTATTGTATCTAATTAATTTAGATTCGAATCCTTGATATTAATCCAAATCTAATCAAACTAGATTTAAATAATTTTGATTAGATATGAATTCTGTACATTCAACTTTTTTTTTTTCTTACCTTTTTTCTTTGTAAAAATAAAAATAAAAATATTGAAATAAAAGATACTTAAGTGTTTAGTGAGATTTAAACCTAAGAACTTAAATTACATCCAATGCTTATCCGTTAGGCCATTGGCTTACGTCCTGATATTTAATACAATTAAATTGTACTTAAACTACCTAATTTCCTAAAATAATTGTTTGTACTAAGTTAAACTAAAATTATTTGTTCCTAATATAAGTTACTTCCTAAAAATTTACAAAACTATTTATAATAATTTTTTTATTTTCTTATTTTTTTTGGTATTTTCACCGTTTGTTAAATTTTTATTATTTTTATCATTCATTAATTTTTCTGTTATTTTTATTTTTGAATTAGAACCCTTTTTATAAAAATGAAAATTAGGACTACAAAGGAGTAAAAATTAGGTGTCTACAATGTCAAAAGGTTCATATCAATTAGTGATTGTACATTAGAAATATGGTACAAGTAGATGAGAAAAAGAATTTTCAATTAGGAGCTAACCTGACTTGGATCAAGTCGAAGCCCAGGCCTCATTAGTCTTTTTGTAAAGTAGTCAGTTGGGGTTAGGATCGGAAATCTATTGTCGGTTTAGGAGCTTAACTTGGATAGTCTTAAGACTATTTGCTCAAACATTTTATCAAAGCATAGTTGTTTGGCAAGTTTGGTACGGGTGAAGGCTTAGTAGTCAGGTCCATAAAAGAGGGAAACACAGAGGTTAGGATAGGAATTTCCATCTCAAATGGGTCTTTGAGCTAGTATTCTTCAAGTAAGTCCTTAAAGTCGTCTAGCTTAGCTTTATGTGATCAACTTAAGGTGTTGATTCCTATCATCAAGGGGGTATTCACAATCAAGGGGGGATCTAAAAGAACAATACATGGCATACAAGAATTCACCAAAGACTCAATAATGCAAGAAAGAGAAGCTCTAATATCAAATAAAACATGTACATTCTTGTTAAGGATAATGATCGTATTTGCAAGAGTGTTTACCTTTGTAGACTCCTAACTCTAAGTCTATTGTTGGAGTGTAAAGACCTAGGTTAGTCCTCCTTAGTAGGGTCTTAGATGAGGGCCAGCCACTCTAGTTGTACGTTGAATGGTTTGCATATGCTGTTTCTTTGCCTCTTTACAATATGATGCTTGTTGCCCCTTCTAACTACATTTGATGTAGAAACCATGGTGTAGAAGAGTTGGCTCCTTACAATCTTTGCTAACATGCTGACAAGCCTAATTTTTTCGATTTCTTTTATTTAAAATTGATTTCCCCATTTCTTGATTAATACTAAATCCTAACCCATTTAATATTAATTCTCGACTAAAGAAATTAAGAATTCCAACTTTTTTGTTTAGAAAAATTTTTAGAGTCACCACCCGACCGGAGTCGGGAAAAGAAAAGAAACCGTAACCAATTGGGTGGATTGGTTACGATTTAGTTACCAGTCTTCGATTTCAATTTTAATAAAGAATCAAAGGGTTCCGAATTTGGGGGCTAACCTATTAATCCCTAATAGGTACAACTATTTATTTACCGAAATTAGGATTATTTTTTAATTATAATATTTGAGAAAATAAATAAATAAAATCAAAAGAAAAAAAAAGAATCTAAGTTTTATCGTTGCCTTGAAGGTGCCTGCGTACCCGTTAGCCGGGATCAAACGATCGAGTTCTTTCCGAAAATATTTAGTGTATTGATTTATTTAATTTTTGAAAACCGACCGAGTTTACGTTATTATCAATTCAATTTTTTAAAACTCTAAAAGGGTCCTAATTCATTAAGTCTTTTATTTTATTTTATAAAAACTCTCTATGTAAAGAGTCTTAAAAAAAACTAACAAATAAACTAATATATATATATATATATATATATAAGATATGTTATAAACATAATTGGCTAACTAACAAGTTAGCTTTAATGTTGCAGATTGATCGAGTGATTTACAATAGGTTGTTCGTGTAATCTGCAGTGAAGTTGGACGGTAGTATGTTCGAGTCTGATGGCATTGAGGACGCGGCCACAACAAAGCTAATCAGTGATGATGAAGGGGTTATTGTATCGTCGGTTGGGGAATGGTTGTGTCAGTGTTGCGATTCGAGATCAGATTTACTATTGTGCGTGGCTTGGATGAGAGCTCCTAGATCTGATTCACGCAGTGTGGTTGTGGATTGCTACAGATTGGCTGCTACCTCATTGTTGGGTAATGCGGTGGGTGTGGGCGCTACGTGTACTGCAACTGTATTGAAGAAAGATGGGGATGAGTGAGAGTGAGTCGATCGGTTTGAAAGTAGATCATCCGAGTGGTGTTTGCTGCGTGAATGGAGTTGTATGTATTTAATGTAGATGACGATGGGGGTTCTATTCTGATCAGGATTATGCAGTGTATCTCTCTAGTAACGTATGCAGTTGGACAAGTGAACTGTAGGATGTTGGGTGAATAGTTGGGGCTATTGTTTTTTTTTTTTACTTTTCTCCCCTTTTTTCTGACTGTATGAAATGTTTATATAGTCTAACTAAATCATATCATATCATATGTAATTACATCTAATTCATTAATTGAATTAGATTCAAATTTAATTCAAATCTAATTTAACTAATATTCATATGATTTGATTAGATATGAATCTGATTTTAAATCTTACTTTTGCAAAGACAGAAAAATAAAGACATAGGTGCCTATTAAGACTTGAATCCATGACCTCCAACTAAATCACCGCAAATATTCTATTACTTATCTGTTAGGCCGTTGGCCTGTATCTTCACATTAATTACCATTAAATTATATTTAAACTATCCAATTCCCTAAACTAAAAAATTTTAACTAAACTAAAACTAAAACTAATTATTCTTAATATAAATTACTTCCTAAAAATCTATGAAATTTTTATGATTTTTCCTTTTCTTATTTTTTTTGCTATTTTCATTATTTGTTAATTTTTATTAATTTTTTTTAATTAGGACCCTTTTTGTAAAAATAAAAATTAAGACTATGGAAGAGCAAAAATTAGGTGTCTACAGCTGCCCCTCTTTTGGTGAAGTTTGAGCAAAACTTTGCCACAACGACAAAAGATATACCATTTTTGCCTCAAGATGACTCTATCCTAAGGAATGTTAAGATGCTTGACGAGGGTTAGAATAGCAAGGGGTAGTACCTTTTTCAATTGGCAAAAATGTCTAAAGAATAACAAGGACTTGGTCGTGCCCTGATGAGCTGACTAACCAAGGCGGTCAAAGCGCCCCTTGAGCTGGCTAAGACTTGAAAATATGAAGGAAAAACTTGGTTGTGCTCTTAATGAGTTGACTAACCAAGGCGGTCAAAGCGCCCCTTGAGCTAGCTAAAACTTAAAAATGAAAAAAACTTGGTCGTGCCCTTAATGAGCTAACTAACCAAGGCGGTCAAAGCACCCCTTGAGCTGGTTAAGACCTAAAAATGAAGAAAAACTTGATCGTGCCCTTAATGAGCTGACTAACTAAGGCAATCAAAGCGTTCCTTGAGCTAGCTAAGACCTAAAATATGAAGAAAGCTTGGTTGTGCCCTTAATGAGCTGGCTAACGAAGGCGGTCAAAGCACTCTTTGAGCTGGCTAAGAACTAAAAATGAAGAAAACTTAGTTGTACCCTTAATGAGCTGACTAACCAATGCGGTCAAAGTGCCCCTTGAGCTAGCTAAGACCTAAAAATAAAGAAAAAACTTGGTTGTACCCTTAATGAGCTAACTAACCAAGGTAATCAAAGCGCCCCATGAGCTGCCTAAGACCTAAAGAATGGAGAAACTTGGTAGTGCCCTAAATGAGAATATGAGTCAAAATAACGTTCCATAAGCTGACCAAAGCGCTAAATCCCTTGAAGAAATTTTGAGTCAAGTAACGTTCTATGAGTCTGATGATTGGGAGTTGAAGAAACATTGGGACCATGCTCTACGAGCTAACTATCTTGCTAGGAAATTATTTTTGGAAAATAAGCTATTATCCTTAGGGGGAAACCAATAGTCAATGCAATGTTTTATCAAATTTAGAACCACTTACCTGGTTTCAATGATAACTCCCAAGTAGTTTCATGTCTTATTGAGCAGTCCGATTAGAACCAACGATTCTGTCCCTTACCATTGCTTTTCTTGTTTTCGTTTTTCTTCTTCTTTTTTCTGTCATCTCTTTCCAAAACCCCCTTCTTTTTTCTTTTCTCTCTCTCTTCTTCTTTTTTTTTTAATTTTTTATTTTTAATTTTTTTGAAAACAACTTAAGCTTGAAACGACTGTAAAATGTATTCTTCTCAAATAAGGATATCCTGCATTGAACTTCCGGCCCAAACATTAGCTTTCTATGTAAGCATCTATTCTCAAGTGAGTTTCTACTTACACGCCACACGTTACTCTTTTGGAACATAGCCCTATCCTGAAAAATAGGAAACAAATCTCCCTTTCTTTTAGGGGTTAACCACAATAAAGTATTAAAAGAATTTTTATCAATAGTCATCGATTTAAATTAAGTGATTATTTTTTCGTGGTTTTTGTGTGTAAGGTTTACTTAGGTAGATGATAAAGCGAGAAGTAGGGTCTTTTGGTGGAATGAGGAAAAGAAGGCTAAGGATATTATCCAATGCTAGCGACTACTAGGAATACCAACTTTGCATGTAGAAAATGAAAACGAGACCACAGTAATAGTAAGATTATTTACAAAAATCTCATTAATGTTCAAGGATAGTACATTTTCATCGCATCAGCGTTTACTGGGTCCTTCAAATTCGGACCATCCATTTGAGACAAAATAATAGCTCCTCCTGGCAATACTTTATTTACAACATAAGGCCCTTTATAGTTTGGGGAAAACTTCCCTCTTAAATCAATTATGTTAGGCAATGTCTTCCTCAACACCATGTCTCCTTGCTCAAAACTACGGGGTCGTACTTTTTGTTGAAAGCCCTGGCTATTCGTTGCTGATAGCAAATGTTATGATATAAAGCTGTCGGCTCTTTTCATCAATTAGGTTCAACTGCCCAACATGCTTCTTTACCCAATCGGCCTCATCTCACTGAGTTTTCAACAATATTCTGAGAGACAGGATCTTAACCTCTACTGGCAGTACAACCTCCATTCCATATACCAACCAGTAAGGGGTTTCCCCTATTAATGTTCTGATAGAAGTGCGGTAGGCCATAAGTGCAAATGGTAACATCTCATGCCAATCTTGATACGTAATGTCCATCTTCTCGATAATTCTTTTGATATTCTTATTGGCTACTTCTACGGCTCCATTCATCTAGGGCCGATAAAGAGTATAGTTTCTATGAATGATCCTAAAGTGTCGGCATAACTCGGTCATCAATTTATTATTCAAATTCGTACTGTTTTCAGTAATAATTATTTCTAGCGTACCATATCAAGCCAGTATGTCTCTCCTGATGAACTTGACCACTATTGTCTTCGTTACACTAGAGTAGGATGAGGCTTCAACCCACTTAGTGAAATAATCAATAGCTACCAATATAAACCGGTGCCCGTTAGATGCCTTTGGAGTGATTGGGACAATGACATCTATTCCCCACATCGAAAAAGGCCATGGTGCTCATACTGTATGCAACTCTTGAGGTGGAGCATTTATCTTGTACGTATAGATCTGGCACAAATGGCAGTGTCTAACATGTACGATGCAATCTGCTTCTATAGTTGACCAGTAATGTCCTATCCTCGTGATTTTCTTGGCAAGCATGTAGCCACTCATATGAGGGCCACATACTCCCTCGTGCACTTCTTTCATTAGCATTTCTAGCTCCTTTCCGTCTACACAATGTAAAAGCGTACCGTCAAACGATTGTCGGTACAGCATAGAGTCACTCATGAAGTACTGAGCCGCCAATCTTCTAATTAATTTTTTATCCTTCTTATCTGCTCCTTCGGGGTACGTACCATGTTGTAAAAATATTTTGATATCATTATACCAAGGCTTTTCGCCACATGAACTTTCCATTGCCAAACAAAAAGTCGGCCTATCCTCAATTTCAATTTTAAGTGGTTGAATCTCCAGTCCTTTTGAAATCTGAATCATTGATGCCAAAGTAGCAAGAGCATCGGCCAATTGGTGTTGAACCCTTGGTATGTACACAAAGGTAATCTTTTTAAACTTGGTTATCAACTCAGCTAAGTGTTGATGATAAGGCACTAATTTGGGGTCTTTCATCTTATATTCACCCCGAGCTTGGCCTATAATCAATGAAAAATCTCCATATACCTACAATTCCTGTATCTCCTTAACCAATGCGATTTTGAGCCCAAAATATACACCTCGTATTCTGTAATGTTATTGGTACATGGGAAAACCAATCTCATAGCCATTGGAAACTGTATACCTTTAGGTGAAACCAAAATTGCCCCTACTCCACATCTAGACACATTGGCTCCTCCATCAAAAAACATTTTCCACCCTAAAGATTTTTCGACTATTTCACCATCAGAATCATTTCCTACTACTAGGATATTTTCATTGGAAAACTCAACCCTCGCTCCTTGAGGGGTATCCTCAAAAGGATTCTCTGCTAATTGATCCACTAACACTTGCCCCTTGACCGAACTTTGGCTCACATTCTTAATGTCAAATTCTGTCAGCAACATCTGCCACTTTGAAACTCTGCCAATGAGAGCCGGTTTTTCAGCTCAGTATTTCAAAGGATCGTGTCGTGTTATAAACTTAATCTGATAATACAACGTATATTGTCTGAGCCGATGCATAATCCAGACCAATGCATAACAGGTTCTTTCAACTTCTGAGTATTTTTGCTCCCCTTTTATAAACTTCTTGCTTAGATAGTAAACGACTCTCTCTTTCCCTTCTTCGTCTTTTTGGCTAAGCATGGATCCCATAGATTTGGGCATTATGGTCAGGTACAAAACAACAGCTTTCTAGGTTTAGGAGCTACCAACACTAGAGGTTTCATGAGATTTTCTTTGATTTTTGTGAAAGCCTCATCGCATTCCTCATTCCAGCTGATCTTTGCATTCTTCTTTAACAACTTAAAAAGGGGGTGGCATTTGTCTGTTAACTATGAAATGAATCGGGCTATGTAATTTAAATGTCCCAACAATCCTCGCACTTCCTTGAGCGTTTGTGGAGGAGGCATGTCAATTATAGCTTTAGCCTTATCCGGATCGACTTCAATACCTCTTTGGCTAACTATGAACCCCAACAATTTTCCTAACGTCACACTAAAGGTACACTTCTCTGAATTCAATTTCAAGTGGTACTTTCTTAACCTATCAAACAACTTCCTCAGGTTTTCTAAGTGATTTTCCTCCTCTTTAGATTTTGCAATCATATCGTCAACATATACTTCTATTTCTTTATGCATCATATCATGAAAAATTGCAACTATGGCCCTCTGATATGTTGTCTCTGCATTCTTCAGCCCAAACGGCATAACCTTATAGCAAAATGTTCCCCAAGTCATAATAAAAGTCATCTTTATCTTATCCTCTTCGGACATCTGAATCTGATTATATCTCGAAAAACCATCCATGAAAGAGAATAGATGATTTCCAGTAGTGTTATCCACAAAGACATCAATGTGAGGCAATGAAAAATTATCCTTAAGTGTTGCCTGGTTGAGATCTCGAAAGTCTACACACACTCTAATTTTCCCATTCTTCTTTATTACCGGAACAATATTAGCTACGCATTCCGGGTAATCAGACACTTCGATGAATCCAACCTCTAATAGTTTCTTCACTTCTTTAATTTTTAATAAGACGTTAGGTCGAAATCTCCTCAATTTTTACTTTTTTGGTTTGACGTCTTCCCGTGTAGGTAAACAGTAGACTATAATTGATGGATCTAGCCCAAACATATCTTCATACGACCAAGCAAACACATCTTGATACTCAACTAACAACGCAATTATTTCTGTTTTTTGTTTCTCTTTTAAACTCACCCCAATTTTCAAATTCTTAGGATTTTCTTCATTTCCCACATTAATTGTCTCAATCGGTTCATCAATAGTGATTCTATCCATTTCATGTTTTTGCCATTCCTCTTGTATATTACTATAGTCATTGACATCGCCCCCGATGACTAACCCAGTAGGGCCGGAAGCGATATCGATATTCTCATTTTCTACCTGCGTGAGGTATTCCTAGTTTTTGCTTGGTTCATTGAATCTGAATGAGAGTATATAGAAAAAAACGCATGTAAACAAAAGAGAACTAAAGAGCAACATAGGAAAGAAATGAACTAAGATTTCATTGAATAAATGGAGGTATGGTCTAGAATGAGATAAAAGCCTAACGAATTTTAAACGAAAGGTTCAACGATGCATTTAACACGATGACTATTGAAAATAAAAATTCAAAAAATACTAACTATGGGTCACCCCTTTTACCCTAGGGAAGACCTGTTGCTATTCGCTGGGATAGAGAACCAGTTGTTCAGATGATGCTGGAACTTGGGTGGCAAGCCTGTTGAGCCTTCTTTGTCAAATCCTTGGGCTTAAGTATCTTCCCGTATGAACATCTCAGCTAGCGGTGGAAAGTTCATCGAGGCATGGTATAATCTATTACCACTCTTGCCCCTCGCTTTCCTCTTCTAGAATTCTTCCGCGCGGGGTAGGATTGTAACCAAGGCCATAGGTACCAATTTGGCCTTCCTTGAATCCCTTACTTCTATCATCCTTTCTATCGAGACCAATAATCATGTTCACTTCTTCAAACATTTGTAAACCCAGCTCCTCTTGTCCCTTACTTCCTATGTAGGGTATAGTTGTCTCCTTATAGATTTCATAATCTTGATCTCCCAGAATTGTAATCACCTGGCCATTAGGGATAAACTTCAATTTTTTGTGCAAGCTCGAGGGTATGGCCCTTGCTATATGAATCCAAGGTCTTCCCAATAGTAGATTGAAAGATCTTGGGATGTCCATAACATGGAATCGAATGGTAAAGTGTTGAGGGCCAATACTTACGAATATATCAATCTCCCCTATAATCTCTCTTTTGGAACCATCAAAGGCCCTGATTGTTGTAGAAGAAGGCTTAATTGTAAATGTGTCGACGCCCAGCAAATCCAAAGTGGTGAGTGGATAGACATTCAGTGACGATCCGTTATCAATGAGTACCCTAATGACAATGATGTCGTTACTCCTTACTATAATAAAGAGTGGCTTTGTATGTTTGTTCCCTTCCTCACCCAATTCTTCAGCTGAAAATGAAATTTGATCTATTGCGAGGATCAAATTAGTAACCAATCCCATCTTCTCAGTTGGAATCTCTCGAAGGACCTTTACTTCATTTGGAATGCAAAACAAAGCCTCCCTATGTGATTCAGATGTGATTAATAGGCCCATCAGTGATATTTGTGCAAGAGTCTTTCTAAGTTGATCCATGATTTTATACTCACTTGACTTGAGCATTTTGGTAAAAGCCGATAACCCCTCAATGCGTTCGGCTGCCATCTTATCATTTGATTCTCCCAACATGACTTTCCTACCTTGCTCCTCTCTTGGGTGATAAATATTTCTTGATCGAGTAATGCCCCTTACTAAAGGACCTGGTTTCTCTTGATTTACCAAGTGATAGTTAAATGGAGCAGCCTTATAATTTTCTGGTGGCAAGGGTACGTGAAATGTGTACCTATTCACTTCTAAAGTCTGGTTACTAGTATAAAACTCAAAAACCTTAGGCTTCTTATTTGCGTCAATGATGTTGACAGCACAGTCAACAAAGATCATACCAATCATCGTCTCATGGTTAGGTAAGGGATTATTGTTAGCATCAGGAACCGGGGCTTCTACAAAATCTAACTACACTGTCCCTTCATCTATTATATCTAAAGTCTTATTCCTCAGTAATGCCCCACTTATCTACAGTGGTATTCGTACTTTACTGTGGGGTCAAAGAATCTCAGTCAATATCAATCACTAGGAAGTTCCTACCGTATCAAATTATCCCTTCACAACTTCTCAAAGACTTGACTTAGAGGGACCGATATCTTGGTAAATTGCCTATAAGTCCTGTTAGTTTGAAACTAATCTCTATACTGTTGCTTGGCAGGAGGTGGATTTGCCTTAAAAGCGACTTGAGCATTTGGTCTGGCATTTGAATTTACCATACCAACTGTAAATTCTTTGGGCTTATTGGCGGTTGGTGTAGGACCAGATGATGACGCTGGTGGTCTTCTATCTGTTGGGTCTTGCAGCTCAACGGAAGAGGTGGCACTTTCAATCCTGTACCCGACTACTACCACTACAGCAAAACTGGATGAGGCCTGCCCAATGAGATGGGAGAAATAGGGCCTCTCCAAGGTGTTAATGAAAGTGGATGTGAGCTCCTTCTCAGTTGTTGGAGTAGAGATTCTTGTAGCTAAGGACCTCCATCTTTGATCGTATTCTTTGAACGACTCATTATTCTTCTTCCATAGAACAACTAAGTCCATCATAGTCGACGCTACTTCTATATTGAATTTATATTGTTCATAAAATGGTCAAGCAAGCTTCTCTCATGTATTTGTCTAATTCAAATCAAGTTGGGCATACCAAGTCAGGGCCGGTTCGGTTAGGCTACCCTGAAATGTCTGTACCATGAGTGGATCGTACTGAACATATTTACCTATCTTCCTGACATACAACCTAGTGTAGAGCTTGGGGCAACCCATCCCGTTATACTTTTCGAATTCTGGTACCTTAAACTTCTCAAGGTATGATCCCATGTCATACGTGGAAAACTCTATAATCTTTGCCTGTTCAAATCCATCATACCCTAAGAATGCCTTCATCTTCTTAGTGATCTGCTGTGTCAATTTCTTTTCCAATTCTTTCAAACTGTTCGTACTTAGCCCACGGTTGACAAGTCTCGGGGCTACATACGTGTCAGGTTCAAAGGTCAGGTTGTCTTTTCGGTAAACTCCTTCTGACTCGAATGGGTCTTTTTGATATTCGTACTACGCTTCAGGAGCTTGTGTATTCCTCCCATAACGGGTTTTGGAACCTTCTTCATTGGCCAACGCTGTAGCTCGTAGTAAAGAAATGCTATCTGCTAGGAAGTCATCTATTCTGCCATCTTTTCCATAACCCTTTCTATGGAATGAAATCTCAGCTCGGAGGGCTCATTGATGTCAGGGTCTCCATCATTTCCTTAAGTGGTAGCCATCCTAGTCTGGGAACATGTTCTAATCAGACTTCTTTGAAAAGCTTGATGTTTGGGAGCTATTTTGAAATTTTACCTAATTGTTTTAATCAACTCAACAAAGGGTTAGTACATAACATATTTTCCTAAAAAAGGGTGGTTAATTGTACAAACATAAAATGCATGTCATATGAGTGTAATGAAAAATCAAAAATTGGAGGGGTGAGGGGGTAGGGGGGTGGGGAACCTTTGATGTGGCAAAACCTAACTAACTTTTATTAATTTTGCAATTGTGAAGCTTTACATCTCTTATTCTACTCATAAAAAATGACTTCTAATGAAAACATAAAAAACCTAAAATCTAAAACTTTCCCTCCTAGTGGCTAGTAGGCTTATCCTGCAACTTTCTCTTCTTTCGGACCATGGGAGCTTGCTCTTGTTTGCCGTTGGTCCTATTTAGTTGAGCTTCTAATTCCTTTATCTTCTAATGATACTCCTTACAACGGCTTTCCAACTCCTGATTTCCCTTACTTGTCCTCTTTGGTTCAACTTGAACTTCCCTCTTCTCTTCGTTGTCTTCCATATCTTTCAGCCCTTTTAGATGGTGATAAAGAAATCCTTTGGTTATCTAGCTCCTAGCTATTATCCCTTTAGTGGTAGGGGTGGTCTTTCTCGTACACCAAAGAGCTCGGATGCTCCGAAGCTTGGCTACTTTATCAACCATCGTCATACCGGGGTAAAGGAAATCCAGCGAGGCAGCTTCTAATGATGGTTTGGGAATCATGTCCTCAATGAGTCCATTGGCTGGAACGTATGCGGTGCAGAGGTTGAAGTCGATCAGAGGAACCGCTTTGAAGTCTCTACATCCTCTTATCATTTCCTTGCTTGCAAACTACCTTGGTGTCAACAACAACTCTTCTACTTTCATACTTTGAAAGTATTGGACCCAGTAGCGGCTAGCGATATTTTCTGGTAGCTCGACTCTTTCTCCAAATGATTTGATGAGATCATATTGCTGAATAAACTCGGCACGATCAAAATCAAGTTGGTAACTTCTCATGTGGCTAATGAACCAGACTACTAGTAAGACCATATTAGTTTTCAGATTTCTTCGTTTCTTTTTCTTAAGATGGTTTAGTGACCAGATTTGTTCGGCCAGGAAGCCCAGGACATATGATTTTCCTTCAAGGAATTGGGCTACGAGTTCTATAATTCTGAAATGGACTCGACGTCTTTCATCAGGGAATAAAATAGTATTGAAGACTACCAGTATAAAAGTGTTGACCCGGTATGGTGCTATGCTTCTAAACTTGCATAAAAAACCTCGTGTTTTTCTCTATGTTTTAATTCAGTAGAAAACCAGTCCATGACATCCTTTAATCGAATGGTCTTAAATTGATTTAGAACCCGGTTTATTTCGGTTTTTCTGATTCCCCGCAACTTGCTAAAGATCTTTGGTGCTACAACTTCCAAGTCTGGGACATAAATATCATTAGTGATTGTAGGAGCCCACAACAATTGGGAATGTTCTTCTATAGTGGCGCTTAGCTGATGTAGGCCCATACAGAAATTGGCGGATTCGGGTTTCTAAAGGTGGACTAAGGCCTGGACTAGAGTAATGTTCACAAGGATCTTCTATAGAAAGAGGATGAGCCTAATCTTATTCTTAATAAACTCCTGTTTATCTGGGCTAAAGAGTCAAAACTACGTTTGAAGCAGCTTTTGAGGCCAATACGGTAAGTGGACATGAATGTCTTCAAAAGGCCCTTGACTTGGTCCAGCCATGACTAATCAAAATTAAAATTACAATTACAATGCATTCTAAACTTTACACAAAATTATTACAAATTATTTATAAGGGAAGATTATAAATATAATCACAACTTCACAACTGCCCTTATCAATTTAGGTTTGCCACATCATAGATTCTTGTGAAAATTTTTTTGAAAATGTTTTCATGTAATGTAAAAGGTGGTAGCTAGAGGTCCTCAAGTTCTCCAACCAATACGTTTCTCAAAGTAACGATTCTGTGGTTACATCTGAACTTGAGTGGGGTAGCCTGATAGGCCCCGGAAGGTGGTTACCCCATAACATCCGAAGCTTACACAATGGCTCCCCTCCTAAGGTCCTAAGATGGCCTAGTTCTGACCGTGTCTATCATGCATTTATGATGTAGAAATGAGACAATAATAAAAACAAAAATAAATAAATAAATAAAAGACAAAAGTAAATCCCCTCAAAATTCCCCCTTAAATTAACTGCCACATAAAAAACATGTTAGTATAAACAAATAAAATAAACAGATACATAGAATAACATACCTAAGTTTTTTCTTTTTTATTTTCTATTATTACATTATCTTTTTCTGAAAAATAATCCTATTTTCAGCAACTTCTAGTGGCTAGCCCTCTAAGGTCTCTAATGGAGTCGCCAAACTATCGAACCTAATTTTTTTCGATTTCTTTTATTTAAAATTGATTTCCTCATTTCTTGATTAATACTAAATCCTAACCTATTTAATATTAATTCTCGACTAAATAAATTGAGAATTCCGGTTTTTTTGTTTAGAAAAATTTTTGGAGTTGCCACCCGACCTAAGTTGAGAAAAGAAAAGAAACCGTAACTAATTGGGTAGATTGGTTACGATTTAGTTACCGATCTTCGATTTCAATTTTAATAAAGAACCAGAGGATTCCGAATTCGGGGGCTAACCTATTAAACCCTAACGGGTACCACTATTTATTTACCAAAATTAGGAATATTTTTTAATTGTAATATTTAAGAAAATAAATGAATAAAATCAAAAGAAAAAAAAGAACCTAAGTTTTTATATATTTTATCGTCACCCCGAAGGTGCCTACGTATCTGCTAGTCGGGATCAGACGATCGTAATTTTTTTCGAAAAAATTTAGTGTGTTGATTTATTTTAATTTTTGAAAACCGACTGAGTTTATATTATTATCAATTCAGTTTTTCAAAACTCTAAAAGGGTCCTAATTCACTAAGTCTTTTATTTTATTTTATAAAAACTCTCTAAAAGTCCTATTTATTTATTTAAAAAAAAAGATTTATTATTATTTTTAAAGTTTTCTATGTGAAGAGTCCTAAAAAAAACTAACAACTAAACTAATATAGATATATAAGATATGTTATAAACTTAATTGGCTAACTAACAAAATAATAATATAATAATAATAAAAATAATAATAACTAAACAAATAACTAAATAAAAGGAACCGAACCTTGCTTATCGTTCAGCTGTTGTGTCCACTGTGCAATAGTGATCGACAATTTGCGTGCAAAGTTCGTCGGCAATTGACAATGACGAGCTTAGTCGCGGTCAACAACGAACAGATGGAAGAAATTGGTTCATTAGTCAGCATATGGATGACTGAAGTTGATCGGTAGCTTTATTGTTGTAGATTGATCGAGTGATTTACAGTAGGCTGTTCATGTAATCTATAGTGAAGTTGGACAGTGGTGTGTTCGAGTCTGATGGCGTTGAGGACACAACCACAACAAGGCTGATCAGTGATGATGAAGGGGTTGTTGTATAGTTGGTTAGGGAATGGCTGTGTCGGTGTCGCGGTTAGAGATCGGATTTACTATTGTGCGTGGCTTAGATGAGAGCTCCTGGATCTAATTCGCGTAGTGTAGTTGTGGACTGCTACAGATTGGTCTGGAAGTGTCGTTGTCAGTGTTAAAGGTTCCCTGGTCGTGTGTATTAGGCAAGAATGGAGTGAGATTATGAAGGGGGGCTGCTTATTTAGTGCGTGTGAGTGGTCGGAGTTAGGCTGCTGCCTCGTTGTTAGGTAGTGCGATAGGTATGGGCACTACGTATACTACAACTATGTTGAAGAAAGATAGGGATGAGCGAGAGTGAATCGATCAGTTTGGAAGTGGATCGTCCAAGTGATGTTTGCTGTGTGAATGGAGTTGTGTGTACTCAATGTAGGTGATGATGGGGTTCTGTTCTAATCAAGATTATGCATTGTATCTCTCTTGCAACGTATGCAGTTGGACGAGTGCATGTTGGGTGAATAGTTGGGGATATTTTTTTTTTCTTTTTCTCCCCTTTTTCTGACTGCATGAAATGTTTATATAGTTTAACCAAATCATATGTAATTATATCTAATTCATTAATTAAATTAGATTCAAATTTAATTCAAATCTGATTTAACTAATATTCATATGATTTGATTAAATATGAATTTGATTTTAAATCTTACTTTTGCAAAGATAGAAAAATAAAAACATAGGTGCCTACTGAGACTCAAACCAATAACCTCCAACTAAATCACCACAAATATTCCATCACTTATCCGTTAGGCCATTACCTTGTATCTTGATATTCATTACTATTAAATTATATTTAAACTATCTAATTCCCTAAACTAAAAATTTTTAACTAAACTAAAACTAATTATTCCTAATATAAATTACTTCCTAAAAATCTACAAAATTTTTATGATTTTTCCTTTTCTTATTTTTTTTGGGTATTTTCATTGTTTGTTAATTTTTATTATTTTTATTAATTTTTTTTAATTAAGACCTTTTTTGTAAAAAATAAAAATTAAGACTATGGAATGGCAAAAATAAGGTGTCTACACATGCCTAGTCTTACCCAAAGGAAAAAAGCACCTAAGGTCTACTTACATTCTACAACATCATGTGGCCCATAGTAGGTGGTGTACTTAGTTAGCACTCGTAAAGGTAGGCAGGCTAGCATTAGGGTTAGCTACATCATTAGCTTTGGTAGTATAGTGGGAAGTCTACTACCCTCTCTGATCACGATGCTTAGTGCAGGTCTCTTGAACCATTCTAGTGGTCTATAAATTGGCATAAGATTCTTACCTAAGGCTTTCCTCTCTTTACAGGCCAGCAACTCTTCTTTCCTCTTCATACCTTACTTAACATTGCTAGCCTGCTCTATTCTCTCGACGTAAGTAGCTTTAGACCTTACTATCCTCTCCTACAACATAGGCTCTAACTTGAAAATGAATTGTCTGGTGTATGACCTCTCGTCTCTTTTGATTGGCTCAGGCAAGAAGCATCCTAAGTAGTTCAACTTCTACTCATAATTTAATACTGATCTATTGCCTTATTATAGCATCTGATAAGGTAGCTCCATCTATTCTCAAGTGTTGTCGAGGAAGAACTTATTAAATAACAACTATTTGAACTCTTCCTAGGTGATAGGACTAGCTGCATTTCTATTAGTCCTAGGAGTATTCTCCCATAATAGTCGGTCTCTTCACCATAATATCCAAAATTGCCATAGTATTCCTCGTAATCACCTATACCTATGCCAACATCTAAAAAATACAAAACTATGGGGTAAGCAAAGTTCAATATAAGGTACAAACATATGCGCATGATTCACACCATGTATACATGATATAAATGTACATTAACCAATTCAAGAATTTAGATGTAGTACCTACAATTTATTATCTTATTTAAGTCCTACAAATAACATGGTTTCGGCATCCCAAAACTTGGAGTAACTTCTAACTCTAACATGCAATATATATAGTATATAATAAGTATTGGTATTGAGTCCTTCCCAATACCCTAGTGACCAAAACGAAGTATCCATGTATCCACCTAACTTTACTTAGATCATTTGCAAACATGACTTTAATTAAGATAGCATTGTGCAAGGATTATTGGGGTGCTACCTCAAGGTCTGGTCCTCCTAATTCCTTAAGCCTAGCTAAGTACAAGTAGCATACATAATATCGTTGAGATTTCACTAAGTTTGTTTACAAACCCTATACCTGACTATAATGTTTGCATAGAAACCATATCTAAAGTCTCCTAACCTATTTGAATGAGAAACCAAAACATTCTCTTAGACCCAACACTAAACTAAGGTCATCCTCATCACACATACATATAAGACTTAAGAGAACTTAAGAATCACTTAGGTGGTTTAGGATCACTACGTAGTTAGAACAATTTGAAAACTAATTTGGGGTGGTGATTTTTTTATTAGAAAGGTTTAGAAAAGCATTTAACATTGATTAACAACATTGAAAACCCCTAAAAAACACAAAGGAAAATTGCTACAAGAAACAAAGATCGAATGTCTAAATGCTAGCTTGTTTGGCATTCAAACACTATAGGGGGTAGTATCTAGACGCTTGCTGCAATCTGCAGAATTCCGTAGACTATAGCATGTACTCAACCCCCCATATACAACACTGGTTCTGTCATTTTGCAACTTGATTGTTGCAACTTGAAAATGCAATAGAAAATCAACCCTATGCTAAACTATAACCCTCTCAACCTAAAACATAACCATGATTATAGATCAACCTCAGCAAAACCCAATGATAAAGTCAAATACAAGAACATAATATACCAAATACTTCACTTACCTTCACAATCTGTAAAATGCACTTACACTACTAGAGACACGATGTAGGCTCTCTAAGAAATCACTTAAAATTTTTTTCTATTGAGCCTTATGGTGGAAAACAAAAAACTTGTGGGAAAGTGACCAAAAACTCATAAAAAGGCATCACAAGAATCTTACCTCAAAATCTACTGTTTTTTACTCAAGCATACCACCAAAGTTTTGTTGTAGAGATCCCTAATCACCTTCTCAAATTCAATTTTCTTGCAACCCTAGGTAGAAAAAATGAATTTTCATTATTTCTTATTCGTAAATAAAAAAAAGAAGAGTCCTAAGCAACTTATAGATACCCCTTTAACAATCAAACTCCACTTAAACGCGATTAACTATAGTCTTAGCTCACCACACGCTTAGGACCCTTAATGCACACGTAGCATAAATGAGTAGTTTGTAGGAAAGGGTTTCTCGAAAGTATAGCTTTTATACTTAGGGTACAAGGAATTTTTCCTATACCAAAAGTGCCTTCACCAAAACAAGTTAAATAAACTTTTTATTTTATTTTCTTATTTCATTTTCAGGTTTTATATTCGTTTATGAGTTCTAAATTTAGTCTTTTCTACATAATTAAGATGCATCCTTATTTGATGGTATCTAACTTTTTAGTCCAACTTAGAGAAAATATTGGCACTCTTAACTCATCCAATAGTTCATCCATAGTAGGAATAAGAAATTCATCTTTGATGGTAGCTTAATTTAAGGCCATGTTGATACGACACAATAGTTGTTGATGTACCTATGACTAGGTCTTATTGTAGTGTAGATGGGTCCTTTGAAGCTATTAAAGAAAAGGTAGTGGTTTGGATGGATTTTGAAATAAAGGGTCAAGCAATATGTGAGCTATTCAAATAAATGTGATGTAGCACTTAAATACAACATGACTAACAACTCGCTAGATGTGACATACTACTTCAAGTCAATGGGTTGCTCACTACAATACTTAAGGGATTGATAAGAGTTAAAGGGGGTTTTCATATGGAGGAAATACTCAACAAAGAGTAGCATTGGGCCAACAATTTCATTAAGGAAGATGAAGGTGATTATAGTGAGTATAAAAAAAAGTATTTATACCTACATTGCTAAGGCAACATTACTTTAGTGGACATTTACTATAAAGGGTATGATACAAAAATAAGTACATCCAATTAATTTACAAAATAAAAAGGGCAAATCTATAATTGGTCTTGTAGAGAATATCTTGGCATCATGATTGTACAACTTAAGTAATAGGACATGCATCACACGTAGAAAGGTTGGAAGATACATTATGTAAACCATCTCTAAACTGTCTGTATAAGGTCAACAGCAACTGGAACTTTAAACAACTCAGCATTTATACCTTGACAATTTTAGATTTGTAAAGTATGGTAAGCTTCAAAGTAGGTTAGTAGTAGACGTTGGGGTTCTTAAATGGTTTAGATACCTTAGGCAAGGCTTTGGGCTGTTGCATATCTTGGTTTGACTTTGTTCTTGTATTAGAATGGTATTCCACTTGCTACAGCTAAAGTACGAATCAAATTTGCTCAACAGATTAGAATAACTTCTTTTAGACTTAGGTGATGGAAGAGAATCTAACAAACCATGTTGATTAAACCTTTAGCTTGAGAATGAGTGAAGGGTCCTTAAGGTTGAATCCTATCACTTGTAGTCCACACAAAATGTTATGTCATATCCTTTTTCTTTACTAATATTATTGGTGACGGAAAAGGATTATGATTATATTGTATGATGCCCTGCTTCAACATGTCCACAACTTGTTGTTCTATTTCTTGCCTCTTAAAATGTAAGTATCTGTATGGCTTAACATTGATTAGATTATTGTCCTTAAGATGAATCTTATGCTGAGCTTCTCAAAGAGGGGGCAATGATGAAGGCACCCTAAATATTTGAGAACATTTGCTTAACACTTATTCAATGACAATGTTACTAGTGATATTCTCTTACTGACAAGTCACCATCTAAGCCTTAAGTTGAAAACATGAAGCAATGGCATCCATTTTCACCATTCTCTTAAACTGAATCAGAGTAATTTAGGTATTCTCAAGGACACTATCCCCATACAAAGTAATAAGACACCCATGTTCTCAAAATTAAAAGGTAAGATGTAAGTAATCTATAATAATAGGCCCCAAATGTTGCAACCATTGAACTCTTAGTATGAAATCCACTCCTTAAATGGGAAACATATGAAATGTTTCCACAAATTCCACTCCTTAGGCCAAGAAAGATAACTTTAGGTAACTTAACTTCATGTATCTTAGCAACAACATGGGTTAAGGTAAAGATTTAGGCCTTACTAATAAAACATCCCTATGAATAATCATTTTCAAATGAAAAACATAGTAACTTACAGAGAAGCTAGCTAATAATCAATGACACTATTCAATAAGGCTTCAAACTATGATTAATACTCTTCAACTATACATGTTTGAGTAAGTTTAGCTAACAAATCTTGCATATCTTCAAATGTTGATGGTTCAAAGTAACTTTCTAATGCTTGTGTGAATTTATGCTAGGAACCCAATTGCTTATTTTGATGCATCCCTTGATCCTAATGTAATGTACAATCCTCTATAGCAAACGAGGCAATGGTAAGTCTTTGCTCATTAGGAATTTGATGGAAAAAAAAATGATTGACTTTGAAAATCCATGTAAATGGATCTTCTCCATTAGGCTTTGGCACCTTAAGCTTGATCCCCTTAAGAAAACTATCGGATGAGGAAGATCCACTATTAGAAAGTGAAGAAGTACTCTTAATGACTTCATTAGCATCCTGAGTACTTTGATTCTTATCATTTTTGTCAAGCAAAAGAGCTTGTAATTGCACAAGCTGTTGAGTCAAACAATTGAATTTATCTTGAACATCTTGCTATAAAGATTACTGACTAGCTTATAGTGATTCACTCTTGTTATCAAGAATCTAAGTATGTGTAATGTTTATCATGATAAGAGCACCAAATGTTAAGGCTTGATTTCTACAATCCACAACCTAAGGCAACTCATTACCCTAAATGTCTCCTTATCACTACTAGAGATTGATCTCTCTAGAATTCTCCTCAATTTACCTCTCTTTGTGAACATTCATCTATTTTCTTTCTTTTTTAAGGTTTGTTAACAATGTGTCAAACAACTCCAAGATCTCACAAATCACTTATGTTTCTTGATTTAGTATTTAACCTTCAAATGTTACTCTTAGAATTCTGTCATGCTAACTTGTTTTCTGTGTCAATGTGAGGTACCCACAATTGATATGGTGATTTCAAGCTCACTACACTCTAAATTGGAAAGAAGGAAGAAGAGAATGATTTCTCAAAGGGTTCAAAATGATTTCTACCTTTTTCATTTATTGTATTTATATTCTTGTAAAGTTGTTATTAGTTTGTTACATTTCTGCTTTAATCTATTATTTCTATTGTTTGTATAGTTCAAATCCTGTTATGAAAAATGTAGATCTAAGTCTATTGATCAAAGTTTACGACCAACTAGGTCTCTTCCGCATTCTTTGAATGAGTTGTAACAATAATATACTTCAAATTTATCTTAGAGAAGCAAATAGGGAAGGAAAAAGATATATGGAGAAAGACAAAAAAATCTTGCAAATTTTTCTTTTATCTCAATGATTTTTATCATTCACTCTTTTTTTATATTTTAATAAACGAAAGTTTAAGGATTGAGAGGGACAAAAATAGGGGTGAAAGATTATCATTGATTAACTTAGGATCTTAAAACCACAAAAAGCTGGGAATCCACTTTCGTTACTATTAGTAGAAGATCATTGATCTGGTACAAATATCTTACATAAATGCGACAGGCTTGATTTAGTAATTATATTCGTTTACAACGTCATTGTTAATGCTGGATAAAAACCAACAAAAATCTGTAATGTGACTGTGACCGACTTTATTTATCGTGTCTCGTTTATTAATTTTTGCTAAAAACACACAATTCCAACTTTGGCATGTAATTGAACTCCTTTTACACGCACGCTTTGCTCTATTAGGAATGCATGGGCCATGGTAAAGACTAACAGCGACCAACGTATCATTCATTACAATTTTAAAACTCAAATCCCAGTTGCAGGGGTGGGTGGGTCCAAGGGTTCTCTCTCAATTAATCTTCATGCTGTATGTGTTCCACTCTATTCGTGGGCTCGGTAAGCTCCAAATCAGAAGGTCTCCGTTGGACAAAAGAAAAATTGTCCAAAGTAATAGAAAGCTTCATTTTCCTTTGAGTCTAATATTGTCTCAAGGATATCATATAAAAAAATTCATGATTATATTTAGTGATTTTTGTTGTTGGTTGTTTTAAAAATAAACCTTTTCCAAAATAGAGTAATCAATATAATATTCTTCTTACTTACATTCAATTAAGGATTAATCTAACATTTGATCCCATGAAATTTTAATTAATTGAACCCCCCCTCCCCCTTATAATTATTATGATCAAATGATATTGAGGTTGTTAACCCTATTTTAATCCATTTCAATGGACAACTATAAGGTAGCGGGTACAAACTCGATCTAGGTAATTCACATAAGATCCCATGCCTCGATAATCGACAATCAGATAGATCTTTACAATTTCATAAACTTGTGGCCTATTTTCTTGGCCGTATCCTTAATTTTCTTTCTGAGCTTAATAACTTAGTGATTACCTTTCCTTCTCTTGTAAGTCATCCCTCAACCGACACTGTAATCTATTTTCTAAAGAACATGATAATGGAGAAGTAAAATATATATATGGCAGCAATCACGTTATATCTATATATATATATATATATATATATATATATATATAACGAAAACAAAAACGACTTGGTGTCCTAACAATTCTGATTGAAAGCATTCACCTAAAAAGTGGCACGTCTATAATTTCATTAATAAAAGTATCATGTTTACAAGTTATTCAAATCCTCCAAATATAGATTTGGAAAAATCATACAAATATGACCTTGTAACATTTCTGCAAACTCATGACTTGTATTAATTTTGTAAAAATTCTTAAATAAGGTATCAAATTTTCAGTAAGTTGAAATAACATATCAATATTTTACAAAATAATTTAAATAAGAGATAGCGATTAGAACACCATTAACTTAATCTAACGTGCTAATTAAGTTCCAAATGGCACTTAAGTGTACTATGTAGCATTTGCTTGGCATTTTAAATATAAGGAAATAAGGGAAAAAAAATAAAAACATGTAAAGTTATAGAAGTACAAAAATATTTCAAAAATCAAATATATAAAAATTGAATTATATAATTACATATAATATATACAAATAACATAATTAATTAAAAAGAAAAAAGAAAAGAACCGCAAAAAAAAAATTAAAAATTACAACTAATGACCCCAAGGTTAGGGGATAGCTAGATTGGCTATAAAAAACTTGGTGAACTACGACTCTCTTAAAAAAGTATATCATTCAACCAACCAACTAGTGATAGGTAGTTGTTAGTGGTAGTAGGTAGGTACCTACTACTTATAGGTTGCCTACCATTGTTTTTTTTTTTTTTAATAAATAGCATTGAAACCTATCTGATTGTGACCATATTGGGTTTCCATCTTACTTTCTTTTTCTTTTTTTAGGTGATGGGTAGCTACCTTAGTGTTAGGTCGAACAATTCACTTTTTTTTTTTAAGTGGGTATGGGAAACTAAGCTTTTTGTAGTTGATCGACTAATCCTTGGCCTTAAGGTGGCCAATTGAATTTCTCCTTAATATTTTGTAGTTTTTTATATTTTAATTTTTAATTTACATTATATATAATTATATTATTGAATTTTTACAATTTTTATGTACTTAATTTCTTTATTTTTTATTCTTTATATTTTATATATTTTTTTCTTCTTTATTTCTATTTAAAATGCCACATAAGAACCGTATAAGTGCTACGTAAGCGCATCATAACACTTGATGATCATGTAAGATTAACTGAATCGTGTTATAACAATAGTTACTTATTTAAA
This sequence comes from Lumnitzera racemosa, assembly GCA_024138005.1. Lineage (NCBI taxonomy): Eukaryota > Viridiplantae > Streptophyta > Magnoliopsida > Myrtales > Combretaceae > Lumnitzera > Lumnitzera racemosa. Next base: position 82,578,704 of record JAMXBC010000006.1, read on the forward strand.
CTACTTTATAAAATATTAATTACTTATTTTAACTTATTTAAAACTTAATCCTTATTTAAACTTACTTCTAAATGCTAATCTCAGATGTAATTTTCCTTACTTACCATTTGATAAACACATAAGCCATGTTTCTTCATAATTTGTTAATATTAGTTAGAGGACACATGTTAACTTCTAATTAGTTGACAAAAATAATTTAATAAAATAATATTATTAAAGAAATTATATTATGTAATAAAATAAAAATGATAAAAATTTAGAAAATAAAAGGATTGATTGGAACCCTTAAAACAAATAAGGTTACTTGTCCCTTCAAGTTTTTTTCTATTTTTTTATTATTTTTAATTTAACAATAGTGGATGGCTACCCACCATCCTTATTAAGATTATGGGTCATGACATGTTGCCATAAAATAAAGGTAGCTACCCTTGAATATTATAAATGTATGTTGGGTTGTATAATAGGATGTTAGGTTATATGTTGCAATTGTTATGGACTTTGAAACTTCTCATTACAAATATTTTCAGATAATATTAGGAATATAATGATTGCAAAGTAGCATGATTTTTAAGGTGCAAATAGTATAGTTTGTTATAAATTTTTGTGTGTGTTTTTCTTTACGTGTTTTAAATGCAATATGAACATGACAATGGTGCACACGATCACAAACATAATTTCTCTTAATCAAGTCCTTAAGATTTCTATAGCTCCATTATATTACCAAATATACTTATTAGCTTACACACATGTGCAAAAACACATCAAGTGAAATGGCTTCCTTGATAGTTGAACAACTCCGTATCTAATTTATGCTCTTACTTTTTATTTCTTATATCTTTGCTTATTTATGCACCAAAACTTGTTTGGTAAGAAATCTCTACCTTGACTTGTACTTGTAGAACTCATCATATATAAATGCTCTTGAGCTACATTTGTAGTAGCTTTATTGCTTCAACTTTACCAACTACCTCCTTCGAAACTATTTATTGTATCAATACAAACCCATAAGCCTCTATTTCTTCATTTCATTTATGCACTCTGGCTACCTTGAAAATCATGTCTAATAATGACTTTTAGCACTAGACCTATTCACTCATACCAACGAGTTGAACCAAATTTATATAGTATCCTTGAACCTTCTGGCCTTCACTTTCTCTAGACTCTCTTTACCTTAGGACTCTTACAATATCCAAGTGAAGCGAAATCGACATTTCATTGCATTATCAATGCATAACTCTACATCAATACTATCAACGAAGAAACAACCAAGAATAAACTCACCTATGACAAATTTTTGGACTTAGACCACCAAGGGACGTCTCTATGCACGTAGATCTCAATGTACTACACTAATATGTACAACTTATTATATTAAAAGACAAAAGAAAATTATAGGATAACCCTTACATAAAACTCACATATAGAACCACTTATATTCGACTATTAGGTGGTCTAACTATACTTTATTTACAATAATAATTGTAACCCTTTACTCTTCACCCAACCGTATAAAACTACTTTATGATAAGTTAATAACTTTGGGATCAACTTCCCTGTAAACACTAGATTTTTGCCCATTGCAATTTTAAAGCAAGTGTATTCTTTTCTCTCTTTTGATTTAAGCATGTTTTCAAAATTATTTATTTATTTCCTTAGCACATACATAGTTTTGGATTGAATCTAGGATTAATATTGTTTCATTTTATTTTATTTTTGTATAAAAAAAAAACTAGACTAGGTATAAGACCTGGCCCTTATGCTTCAAAATGCATCAAGGCTAAAGCCTTGATAAGGGTTTGAACCCCAAGTAGGCAAGCTGTTTTGCACTTGCATTTTATTTTCAATCCCAAATGTGAGTCATGTGCCCACAACGTAGCGTACACCCTTTTCTCCTTCTCCTTCCTTTTTTAATTACACACATATAACTTTGCAATTTCCGGAAAATAAAAGGGAAGTTTCCCTATTTGAACCCGTTAATTTCAACCCGTGTTCTAACTCTATATCTTGGGATATTCACCCAAATTTTATGTTTTTGAAAACTACAAAACATACTCCAAATTGGAACAAAAAACACATACTAATTTTTCAAAATCGTAGGTTAATTTGAACTTGAAAAAGGAAAAAATATATTAACATACTTGAATGAAATTTGCAAAATCCTATTCTTTAGGCAATTTCCTTTGAATCTAAGGTGTGAACATTATTTATTAATGTGTTCTTACCTATTTTCATCACTTAAACCAACATTTTCTAAAAAATTTGAACATAGATCGAGCAAGAACATCTCAAGCCCCTCATACCAGTGATTTTCCATTTTTTCACTTTTCGAGATTAAATTTAAACTTCATTAGTATAAATAAGGCGCTATACTTCACATTAAGCATATATTACGATTTGAAACATACTCAAAAATACTTAAACCAAACTTTTTCTAAGATGTGAATTTTTTCAACTCTAAAGATAGCAATGCCTTGCCAGAAGCCACCAAAAACTCACTAAACCGATTATTGGTTCATTACTGCGTAAGGTAAACTCCTATAATCCTTACTTGTTCTTATTTATTCTTATTTTCTTTATGTGTTTAATGCATATTGTATACTAAATAATTGAAAAATCATGTTTTTACGAATGTAAAGCACTTGTTTGATGCAATTTTTGTAGTATAGTTAATAAGATTAATTATTTCTATAATATAATGACCATATAGTGTTTATAGTTCGTGATTGTTTAAATTAAGTATTTTGATTTAGTGAATCATATCTGAATATGTGATTATTCTTGATTACTTTAGTTAAACTAGATGTTTTGATTAATAAATAGTAGAGTATCTACCATAAATCATGTTTACATAATATAGAATAAAAGTGTGAATATGTAAATTACAAAATAAATGTTTAAATACGTAAATTATAAAATAGATATCTGAATATGTAAATTATAAAATATATGTTTGAAAATACAAACTATTGAATAGATGTCTGACATGTAATTATGAAATTAGTTATTTTGATGAATTATGTTCATGTAATATAGAATGAATGTCTTGATTCAAAATTTCATACTCATCACAAACAAAGTTTTGTATATAAATAATAAACATGCCATATTTGTGATTATATAAATATCGTATGAATTTTTATTTAAGTGCTTTACGTGAGTAGGTGCCATTTTTTAATATAAAAAGTGTTTTTCTTTCAATAAAATGTTTTGCCAACTTAAAAGAATGTTTTTCTTAAATAAAAATCTAAATGGACATACTTCTAAAAGAACCATGGATTTCTCCTTTTTTTTCAAAATTTGGGTAGAAAAGAAAATATTTTTTTTATGAACTAATCAATATGCAAATACTTAAAGTGGAATGCTTTTCAAAATAAAATAAATGAACCCACTTAAATTTTCTAAAAATGATTATGATAGTCTAATCTTGATTAGTGAGTATATTGGCACTTATGGAGCAATTGAAAATATGAAAAAAATATTTTTCTCCCTTTTGTAAATAACTTTTCATTTGTTTTTCTCTTTTGTAATTAAATGTAATTTCATATGCTATTTGTGATTAAATTTTAGTCTTAAACGGGTAAATTGAAAAATAAATTTCAATTTGGAACGTTAAAATGATATTCACGTAGGTTTAATATGATTGCTCCCGAACCTTAGAAAATCTAGTTTCTTGGAATTTTTAAAAAAATTTTAAAACATAAGCCTCTAGCTAAATTAGAATCAATTTGCTTAATTGATTCTAATTTAATCACCTTTTCTTGGTTTTACCAAATGGTGACTCCAATTTTTTAAAAAGAAAATAATAAAATATTAGGTTTCCTTAACTTTAGTCAAAGGTTTAATCTAAATAGGCATATAGTTTAGTTTAAATCAAATTTAGGAAAATGAAAAAGCGAAAAATTTTAGACTCGATAACTTGGCTACTCCAAAATTAAAATTTCTTTTCAAAATAGCCTTTCCATGTTGTATCTCTTTTCTATAAATTTTATTTATTTATTTGTATATATTTGTACTAACCCATGTAGGTTTATTAGGGGCATATATGGGGGATATGAGGAGGGGATTATTACATTATAAATGTATGGTAAATATGGTCAAAAACCAAGCTATCCTTACACTATAAAAGGGGAGCCATTATGTAAGTTTTGGATGTTGTAGAGTAAGCTATCCTACTTAAGTTTTGATATGATTAATGAACTACTTCTTTAAAAGTGTGTGAGATCACAAAACTTAAGGACCTTTAAGGCCTACACTAATTGCATTTGCGAACCCTTTCCTAAAGTTAAGAAATAGATAAGATGTAGCAAGACCTAAAAAAAAAAAAATGTATTTATTATGAAGTTTCCTAATCTATTCCTTGTACATATTTCCTTTCTAAACTTTTCTTTTCTTTGTAAAATATCAATGTAATTCCAATATAAATAAGATAGTTTTGATATAAGTTTATTTTCATCTTTTTTTTGTAGAAAATGGTTAGTTTCTTTCTCACGTCGACCCTTTTCAAAGAAGTCCATATCCACGGGCCTTTCGAGCTTAGAGAAATGGTTCCAATTTTTCAACCCAACCTAATAGAAGATGATTCAAAATAAAATTGGCCCTGCCCTTTTACAACTTAAGATACAAGCTAATGTCACCATGGTATGGGCTATGGTTTACTTTTGGAGCCATCAGAATCAATCTTTTTGTTTTGACCCATGTCAAATGAGCTTAACTGTTGAAGAATACTCCTATCTATTAGGAGTCCCCTTGGTTAAAAGTAGATGGTATGTTCAAAATATCACAGTTGGGCCAGCAAAGATCTTTAATAAATTATTAGGCCTCTAAGAGTTCGTAATCTACAAGATTTAGGCATATCACAATAGGAGAATCATTAAGGTAGATGATCTTTTTACCTAATTTTCAACCCCATCTTTGTATAAACCTTGAAGCCTGACAATAGCATAGGATTAATGCTTACATCCTAGCAGCTTTTGGAACCATTTTGTTTTCCAACGAGGTATTTTACATACATCATAGGATTGTTGAGTTAGTAACCTAATTTTTAAAAGGAAGGTCTTACATCTTGATGGTGCTAGATGAATAAGTTAGATCATTCACTTATCTTTAATAGGAAAAGAATGGAGACTTGAAGATCACTATGGCTTACTAATGGGTTGACTCATCAGCCATGCCTAAAGCCATAAACTTGACTTCTTTCATAGGAAAGATAGCCAGACGATGAACCTAATTGAAGCATTTGCCACAAGCTCTAGAGACTGGATCCCAATAACTTAACTCCTTCATCAATTCAGAGATGTAGGAATTCTAAGTTGTGTACCTCCTCTACTTAGATATAAGCTCTAAAGATCAGATCTTAGTCTACTATGTGAATATTACATGTGCCTAATGGGTCATTCTACATAAGGGTGTTGGAAACTAAAGCACTAGATTCAAGAACTAATAGACACCAGTTACTTCAAGTAGACTTTACTAACACTAATGGACCAAAGGTTACGATAAATGTTCCTTTGCAATACGTTGGGTCAAGCATCAATGTGATAGGAAACTCTAAACAGAAAAGGAGCAGGAGTTTAAGTTAAGGGAAGTAAGGACAATTCAATAGAAACCACTGAATGAAGGGCAATTATTAAGGATGTTCAAGTACTTTGTGATTTGTAATGTCAAAAGTTTCTTAAATAAAAGTTCTTCGTCTCTTGATTATATCCCGATAAGTTTCCATAAGGGTAAATGAACTCACTTTTTAGTATCTCATTTTAAAAGTTTAGAATGAAGAGAGCCAAATAATACCAACCTTAAAAACACTTGAGGGTTGAGTGCTATCATGGTGAGACTATTGGACTCATTCCTTAAAAGTAGTCCATCTTAAATTTGATATGTAAATCAAAATGAAGTTAGGAATTTATTTTCAACATCTTAAACACAAAATCCCTTATCAACTTCATTGAAACTTTAAATGGAGTATTTTCAAAATTAAGCCTCATCAAGAACGACCTCACAATGGGGTAAATAAGAGGTCAAGGGCATTAATCAAGAGAAAAGGTTATAACTAATTTGACCTTTCTCCAGTTACATCAATTCAACAGTAATTATCACCTTTGATAACTTATTTCCTTTAAGATGAAGAAGGGTTCCCATCTTAAATGCTATATGTAATATACTTTGAGTCATGCAAACAAGGGAAGAACACCTTTGTATTAGGGAATTTGAAAAAAAAAAAGGGGGAGAAGAAGAAATAAAGATAAGGAAAATGGAAAAAGTAAAAAAAGAAAAAAAGAAAAAAGAAGAATAAAAAATATACCCAAAAAAAAAAGAAGAAGAAAAAGAAAATTTACATGATCAAGTTGAAAGCCCTAAAGCTTCAAAGAATTAGGAGCATATTCCTAAAGTATGGCTCATCCCTTGAAATTAAAAAATTAGGGACAAGTACCAAAGTTCCCTTAAAACTCATAATTCCCAAAGATATTATAGCTAAAAAGTGGCTCATAGCCTACCCACACTTTTACCCCTCCTTAAAGGCCCTTCTAACTGGAGAAAATAACTTATTCTTGAACAAAATTACTTTTGAAGTGGGGGTAAGCATAATTTTAGTTTTACATATCAGGTTCTTCACTTGTAAACTAAGGTTGAAGAGTGATTCTTTCAAAACTATTTCATTTATATCTATTTTCGAAACTAAGGACCAAAAGCCTATATTACATTATAGTCTAAAAAAGACCTAACATATTAATTAAAGCGTATCACTTGCAAGATAGACCATAACTTTTGGAATTATAGTCAAGAGTGAAATTTTTAATCAAGAGAGAAATTTTTAATCAAGAGAAGGTAAGGAAGTCCTCTTAGACTAAACTAACCAATAATGAGATATCATTTCTATGATAAACTTCAAAAAGTGTTACTACCCTCGATCACCTTAGGTGACATCAAAAGATTATTTGCTCCAAGATTGAAAACTGGTGCCTTGAAAAGTAAAGTAAAGTAGTCTAAGAATAGAAAATCCCTTGATGACAAGATTATCAAGAAATTTGAGTATGGCGTAAGTTGTCAAAACCTGTACTCATTTATGACATTGAGACTTATGACAAACCCAAACTTGTTAGCATTTCTTAAAAAAGAAAATAAAAAATAATAAGAGAAGAGAAAAGGATAAACTTTCTTGAAGTCAATTCTAAACTAGTCTTTTTACCCAACTTCAACTATGTCTGGCCTTAGTATCAAGTCTTGCAACCATTTTTGTCAAGTTTTAAGAGTTTTGCCCAAATTCAGAAAAGGGACCTAGTCCTTAGTATATAATCTAAGATCTCTTTTTGTTAATTTAGCGAGGCCTAAGAACAACCAAATTAAGTAACCATATGACTCAGTCTTTCTCTTAAATAAACCCTTGAGGTCAATTTTGATAAATTTCAAGAAATTGCAAAGTTGAGAAAATTTTTAAGAAACTTGATTGAATTAAAACCCATTAATCCAAGATGGTATTAAAGCTTTTAAGCCCACCAACCTAAGATGGTACTATACTAATCAATCCAAGGTGACATTCAAGTTTTTGCTAAAGCCCATAAATTCAAGACGGTGTTGAGCCCATCAATCTAAGATGGTACTAGACCCATTAATCCAAGATATTGTTCAAATATTGCTTTATCCATCAATCAAAGAAGGTATGCCGAGACCCATCAATCTAAGATGGTATGCTTAAACCCATCAATCCAAGATGATCCTCACATTGGTGTTAAATTTAATAAATTAAAAAACTATCCATCCAAGATATTCATTTAAAATTTACTTTGTTTTCTCTAAAACAATCATATTTTACCATTAATGTAAGGTGATATCTCTAGGGTTATAGCCAGTCTATAAGGCGCATAACCCTTTTCGGGTCTTACCCAGCCTATGGGGTACTTGAACTTTGCCTTAATCAGCTCATAGCAGCACTACTAAGTGCTTCAAATTGATTCTTACTTAGAGTTGCTAGTCCCTTAGAGACGTTCCCTCTTAAGTTAGTTAGTTTAGAGGAGTACGACTAGGTTCCAAATCGATCTTCCATTTAAGGTTACTAATCCCTTCGAGATGCTCTCGTCTAAGTAAGTTAGCTTAAGGGAGTATTACCAAGTTTCAAATCAAGTTTTATTTAAGATTGCTAGTCCTTTAGAGACACTCCCATTTAAGTTAACTAACTTACAGGATGCTACCAATTTTAGGGTTCCTACTAGCCTCTAGGGGCTTTAGTCACCATTTCGGTATCACATTAGGATTCTTGTTAGCCCTTAGAGTGCTATCTTCCTTTATTAAATCCCTAGGAGATTAGACCTAAGATAGTTAGTTCGTTGCAACATTTCTTAGGACAAATTCACCTTTAAGACAAAATTGTTTCTCTATTGTCTTTGTGATGAAAATTTTCTCAAACTTTACCGTAAAGAGGGGCAGCTATAGATACCACATTTTGACCCCTCACAATTTTAGAGTAAGTGTATCCATTTCCTTCTTTTGATTTCAATACGTTTTCAAAATTATTTATTTATTTTCTTAATCCGTACATAATTTTTTTGTTGAACTAAGGCTTAGTATTATTTCATTTATTTTATTTTTGTTAAAAAAAAAAGAAAAAGAAAAAGAATTAAGATGGACCAAGTATAAGACCTGGTCCACATGCTTTAAAATGAATTAAGGCGAATGCCTTGATAAGGGTTTAAACCCTAAGCAAGCATGCCCATTTTGCACTTAGCATTTTATTTTCAATCCATCGCATAAGTCATGTGCCTACAACATGATACGTACCCCTATGCTCCTTCTCCTTCCATTTTTTAATTTCATGCATGCAACTTTGCGACTGCTAGAAAATAGAAGAGAAGTTTCTCCATTTGAATCCCTCAATTTCAACTAGTATTCCAACTCTATATCTTAGGATATTCACTCAAATTTTATGTTTTTGGAAACTACACAGCATACTCTAAATTAGGACAAAAAACACATCTAATTTTCCTAAATCTTGGGTTAATTTGGACTTGAAAAAGGATAAAAAATATATTAACGTACTTGAATGAAATTTGCAAAATCCTATTCTTTGGGCAATTTCCTTCAAATCCAAGGTGTGAACATTGTTTGTTAATGTGTTCTTGGCCATTTTCTATACTCAAACCAACACTTTCTTTAAAATTTAGAGACGGATCATGCAAGAATAACTTAGACCCCTTATATCGATGATATTCCATTTTTGCACTTTTCAAGATTAGATTTAAGCTCCACTAGTATAAATAGGATGCTACACTTCACATTAAGCATAGATTACGATTTAAAACTCACGTAAACACACTCAAACCAAGCTTTCTCTAAGATGTAAATTTTATCTCTCTAAAGATAGCACCACCTTCCCAAAAGTGCACAAAAACTCACTAAACCTTTGTTATTGCATGAGGTAAACTCGTAGAATCCCTACTTGTTCTTATTTTCTTTGTGTATTTAATGCATATTGTGTGCTAAATAATTGAGGAATCATGTTTTTAGGAATATAAAGCACTTGTTTGATGCAATTTTTTCAATATAGTTAATAGGATTTGCTGTTTCTATAATATAATGACCATGTAATGTTCATAGTTCATGATTGTTTAAATTAATTATTTTGATTTAATGACTTATAGAATGTTTATCGGCAATCATGTTTAAATATATAATTATGTGATTATTTATTATTATTTTAATTGAACTAGACGTTTTGATTAATAAACCGTATAGTATTTACCATAAATCATGTTTGCATAATATAGAATAGACATTTGAACATGTAAACTATAGAATAAATGTCTAAATATGTAAATTATAGAATAGATGTCTAAATATATAAATTATATATTATATGTTTGATCATCTAAATTATTGAATAGATGTCTAACATATAATTATGAAATTAGTTATTTTGATAAATTATGTTGATGTAATATAGAACGAATGTCTTGATTTAAAATTTCATAGTCATCACAAACAAATTTTTTTATATAAATAATAGAAATGCCATATTTGTGACTATATGAATATCATATGAATTTTTATTTAAGTGATTTATGTGACTTATTTAACATATATATCTTCAATGAGTTTGATTTTTATAAAAAGAGTTTTTCTTTATAAAAAATGTTTTGCCACCTTAAAATAATTTTTTTCTTAAATAAAAATCTAAATAGACCTGCTTTTAAAATAACTAAGGATTTCTCACCTTTTTTTTCAAAATTTTGGTAATAAGGGAAATATATTTTTATGAACTAATCAACATGTAAATACTTAAAGTGGAATGCTTTTCAAAATAAAATAAATCAACCCACTAAAATTTTCCAAAATGAATCATGAAAGTCTAATATGAACTTATGAAGGTACTTATAGGATGATTTAAAATATGAAAAAAAAAATTTCCCTCTACAATAAATAACTTTTCATTTTTTTTATTTTTTTGTAATTAAATATAATTTCATATGCTATTTGTGAATATAATTTGTTTATAGATAGGTGACTTGAAAAATAAATTTAAATTTGAAAAGTTAAAATAGTACTCATTTGAGTTTAATAGGAAAGGCCTCGAACCTAAGAAAATCCGGTTTCTTAGATTTTCTTTAATTTTTCAAAATGTAGGCTAATGGCTAAATTATAATTGATCTACCTAATTGGTTCTAATTCAATCACTTTTTTATACTTTTACTAGGTAGTGACTCTAATTTTCTCAAAAGAAAATAGTAAAAAACTGAGTTTCCTTCATTTTAGTCAAGAGTTTAAACTAAATAAGTATAAGGTTTAATTTAAGTCAAATTAAGGAAAATGAAAAAAGGGAAAATTTCAAACTCTACACCCCCTTACAACACATATGTAAACATTTTTAAGTTTAAGATCAAATTTGGGGATCTCATATAACCATTAGATGTTATCATCCTTATACTTAACAAATGAACTATTGCTTTATATCTATCATCTTGCATCTAGTATTGGTCCTTACACTTTCCTCTATAATTGTCAATTCTATTAGATATCCATTGATCTCTAGTTATTAGACCATCTATAGCTTACCTACCGGTAGATCCCATTAATGGTTTGATTGGTCATTATTGAATAGATTACTCTTAACCTCATGAATAGATAAATTGTTCTTACCATAAATCATGGCTAGTTGTATTTACTTGATTGTAATCAATTGCCACCACAATATTTTACTTTTGAGTTATTTGTGGCTCACTTCACTTTCTTGATTTTAGCTTAAGGCCTATTTCTAATGTCTAAACTATGAGACCATGCATTTTTAGTAACTAAGGTCTAAGCTTTGCTAAAGTAGTTCCGATGAGAACCTATGGACTCGGATATCAAGAATATAATAAAATATTAAAAATATAGCTAAAATAGTGAATTTTACCATATTATTGTAAAAATATTGTAAACATGAGAAATAGGCACCAATAGTTAATTGTCGAGCTTGATTTTTCACCTTTCCAGTTCTTTTATAAAATTAGGTATTTTTTAAACCGATTAGTATTAAACCCTTACCCATCTAGTATCGACCCTCGACTAGGGTTCAAAGAAAACCATTTCTTCAATTTAAACATGGGTTGGAATCACCACTTGATCGGAATCTAGAAAAAAGGGGTTAAGTTATAACCAATTGGTCGATTGGTTATAACTTAGTTACCGATCTATTAATTAAAACCAATTTTTCGTAAAACAGATCTTCTTTTGAAAGCTAGAGACTTAGGTTTAGGAGTTAGGAATTTTAAATCCTTACGGGTACTATCGACTTTCCAAAATTAGAAATAAACTTAAAAATCAACTTTTAATTTTGAAAGACAAGACTTAATTTATTTACTCTAATTGGATAAACAAAAAAATCTAAACTAATGGAAAAGGGAAATTAGGCTTTTTCATTTCTTACTACCGCCTTGTAGATGCCTACATACCCTCTATTCGGGATCAAACGTACGTAGTTCTTTTAATGAAAACTTCAATGGGTCACATTGATTTTAATTTTAAAAACATGTCAAATTTACGTTTTTTAATTCAATTTGGTTTATTTGGGGAAATTTCTAAAAAATGAAAGTCCTCAATTGAAAATTTCATTTATTTTTAAAAAAATTCTAAAATGCCCTAAATTTGAATATCGACTAATTTATTTTTTCTTATTTTGCAAACAAGTTTTTCTAAGTGATAAAACAACCTACTTATTTTTTATTTTTATTTTACTTATTTTCATTATTTATTTATTTATTTTTATCTTATTTTCCTATTTTTTTTTATTTTTATCCATTTTGATTATGCTAAAAAATAAGTAAATAAATATGCTATTTTTTAATCTTCTTTTTCTTTTTCCTCCTATTTTTTCCCTTTTTTTTTCCTTTTTATATTCTTTTTCTTTTTCTTTTCTTTACATTTACAATTGGGAAACCAAATGAGTAAATAAAACAGCAGCATAGTGACTGTTATAATAGACTCGGGTCAATTTTCCTGTTTAGATCAAGCTTCAAAGTCTTCAACAGCAGCAATAGTGGCAGGGGGCAATTCTGACTGTTATAAGCTCCCAATCGATTGGGAAAGGGGATTTTTATAGTTTTTTAATTTGGTTTATGGGGGGTAGGTTCGATTCTATGGTTAATGGAGCTTATTTGGGTAGTTTTGGAGGTAGCAGTCGATGGTGGTGGAGCTACGCTCGTAGTGGTGACTACTGGAGTTGAGCAAGGGGTTAGGTTAAGGGTTTAAGGATATAGGGAGTGTAGCCATGGAGTCAGTTTGGATTGAAGAGGGTTAGAGATGGTGGCTTCAAAAGTAGGGGTTCGATGGTTAGGGCTTTACAATGGTTGTTTAGTCAAGTGGTTAGGGGGTACGATGGACGATAAGGGTAGCTGGCTTCGGGAGCTTACAAGGTGGGGGTCACTACCATGATGTTGGGTTGTAGTGGAGAGCTTAGGAAAGAGGGATTCAAAGAGAGAGAGAGTGAGCTAGAGAGAGGAAGTAGTCGTGAGAAAGAGAAGGAACTTGGGAATAGCTCATGAATGGTTATGTATATCTGTGTGAGCTCCCTCAACACCATTTTATACTTGAATTGATCTAGAAAACAAAGGAAAGTTAGAATCGAATTTAATGAAGAATGCTCTCAAACCTTTTTTTTAGCTCGAATTAAATTTGTTTTTTACCGAACTTGGATGTGTTGAAGGGCTCAATTCATAGTAGCCTTTGTCTAACTTGCAATTTTGCCATTGATTTAGTGAAATTGCAACAAGAAGGGGTCCAAACATCATATTGACTCAACCTCTCTTTGTCTAAAGAGGAAAGCATTGGATATCTGGAGAAAATGAAGGAAGGAGGGTGAAAGAGCAGGGAAAGAGAGGAAATGGAAACAAAGAGAAAGAAAAGGGAGGGAAAAAAAGGCTATTGTAACGCTAACATAGCGCCACATCAATCGACTCAACCACTCTCGAAGTGCTACGTGTCATCACGTAACACGTGGCAAGCCCTGTGGATGCTATGTAACAACACATCAGCAAGGCCATCCAATCTGATGATGCCACGTGTCAGGACATGTAGCGCAATTAGATCCTAACACATGGCAGTGTATTAGTCAACAGAAAATAAAAAGAAAAAAGGCCTCCTTACCTTTGCCAAGATTCGAACCCAAGACCTTCTACTCAAATCCTATGCCTAATCCATATGCTTAACCATTAGGCCGTTGGCTAGTACTTTATCCATATGTACTTACGTAAGCTAAATGTAAATTTAATCCTAAGTTCAACGGCCTAACTTTGAAACAAAAAAAAAAAAAAAAACAAAAATCTACCTTAATAACATGTTTTCTAAAATCTTTTATTTGAATTTTATTTTTTGTAATTTTTCAAGTTTCTAAATTTTTAAACTTCATTTTCTTATTTTTTTGTGCTTTTTCTTAATTTTGAAAGTTTTTTTTTTTGAATTTTTCTATGATCCTTTTTTTTTCTAAATTTCTCAATTTTTTCAATTTTCTTTAACTTTCTATTTTTTTTTCTAATTTAGGGCCTAAAGAGAAAAGGAAGAAAATAATAAAAATAAAAACAAAGGGGGCAAAAATTAAGTGTCTACAATAATGAACCTTTAGATATAAAATTATATGAATAGCAAAATTATTGAATAGTATAAAATAATATGTAGGAAACATGTATATACATAGAATATATTTAGTATGTAATTATATATTCCCATAGTTATTAAAAAATACCTGAATATAAGAAAAAAAATTAAATTAACAAGGAAAAATAGGAAATGATTATGAAAAATGTGTGGCATTATGGGAAAATTAGGAGGAGGTATGGAAATATGAAGAAATTCTCTTAAGTAGAGTAGTAGACTTGAATCTTTGGATTCGGGTACCTCACATGCCTTTATCACATGTGTTGGTGAAAGAAAATTCACTAAGTCATCCTATTTCTTAATATAATTCACCTCCATTGTAGAGTTTGGTCACTAGGAGTGCTTGGAAAAAAATTTGTGAGAGAGAGATTGAGTAAGAAAGGGTAGAAAAAAATATAGAAAGAAGTAGGTGTAAGGATAGGGTTATATAGGTTCACCACATTCGATGAGAATTGGAAGTATGCTACTACTACCACCTGAAGGAGTAGCTTACATTAGCTTAGTCGACATAACCTCCTTCCCGAATAGTAGTCGAAGCTCCAAGTTCTAGTGAGTGCTCGATTTTACAAAATTTACTAAAATAGTAAATGACTTTCAAAATTGAAACATCGTATTTTCAAGTATTTTTGTATGGGGAATTCAAATATTAGATCAAATTTTTAAAATTTTGAGCACTAATATAGAGTTCTTAAGAAAAATGCCTCATTAGTCGATTTTTTTATCACATTTTCAAAAGTTCAGATGTTGTGGTTTCGGTTTGGATTTCCTTATGTAAACTCCCAAAAAGGTTATACTTTAATGCTATGAGGTTATATTTTCAAAATTGTTAGTTAGATTTTGAGAAAATTTTAATTTCCTTTAAAACAATGTGTTGGAAAGTATAATTTCCTTAAGGAAGCATACTTGACTTGTGTTTAAGTATAATTTGTTTTCTAAGTATATAGTAATCAAAGATGAGAAATTTTAAGTTTTAAATTGAGGATTTTGTTGGCTTAAGTTAAAATTTGGTGATTGACAAACTTAATCTTAAGGGTTTTTTTAAGAACTTGAATAAATGAAGTTTAGGAAAGGAGTGTAATAGGTGGTTAGGGATTGGAGATACTATCATGCTATAAAAATGAGTTTAACCTAGTTTTATAGCTAAAGGAGAGTTCGATTTATAAGAAGATTAATGAAGTGTAGATTTAAAAGTAGAGTAAAAAACTTACCAAAAAGTAGTCTAATGAAAGAAGCTTGCTATATAATTATAGTAGCTGTATTTAGATGCTTGGTTATAATGCAATCTATTAATGAATATTTGACTCTAAAATTAAAGAGTAGGTTAAAAGGTCATTTGTATATAAACTCTAAGAACTTGCTCGATCAGGACCTTGGTTAAAACCTAGGACAGAAACTTATTGGGCAAAAATCTAAGCTAAAATAATAGGTCAAAACCTACATTGTTTAACTAATATTTAGTAAATGACTTATGAAACTTAGCTCAAAGAAAAAAAACATTCTTAAATCTTAAAACAAACTCTTATTTTATATGTTGGATGGGAATTAAAGATGATATATTAAATATATAGGGACAATTGAAGAAAATCGAAGCAATGCACATAGATAACGAGCATCAACATTAAGGTAAGTAGGATTAATAATTCGCAACATTTTGGTGTATTATCTTAAAATACTTGGAGGCTTTGGTATGTTCTTAGCTTATGGTTGTATACTAGAGGTTTATGTATGTCTTGCACATGTGCTTGAATTTGTCCTTGCTGTTATGGGAGCTAAGCTCCATGTTATGTTTGTCTTGTATATATTGTTTTGGTTTGGATTACTTAGAATTAGTTAATCACTATAAAAATGAACTAATTTAAACTTGACCTAACTTTTAACTTGACATGTATCACAACCCATTAGGGGAAACGGCATGGATTATCAAGCCATATGTGGACCCTTTGATGAGGATAGTTGAAATGGTCATTTCCTCACTCTCAGTTGAACTAACAGATAGGAAAAGAGGTTGCAGCAAGTTTAGGGACCATAGTTCAAAGATAGTTTTAGGTGGAGGGTGTTCTCTATTTCACAAGCCTCAATATGGTCCAAATTCATGAGGATGCCATCAAACTCCTCAACCCAATATAGTCTAGATTCATGAGTATGCCATTAAACTCCTCAACCCAGAATAGAGTGGGCATAATTTCTCTAATCTCATATTGAATTGAACAGCATCATGCGATGGCACTTTCTTGTACATATATCATCTAACTAATTTGTTTGAAAACCTTGGTTATTCTGTGTTAACTACATAATTCTGTCTTCATCTTTATTAAGTAAGTTATTGCTCATCCCCTTATAATTTGTTTGTAGCTTCAAAGTAGATTTACAAGCACATTACTCGATTCCAGATTATTAGCAAACATGGTTGGAGTGTGAGGAATCAAGAAGAAATGGTTAGACTCTAGTTTTTGTTGTTGTCTTTACTAACCTTTTGGGAAAACTAATTGGGTCTCATTAAGTAGCTTAGTAGTTTTCAACTATTGATTTACAATTGTATTTAGATATCTATGGATTTTATACCTTTATTTCAAAGATAAACTTATATATATACAAATACTTAAAAAAGTACTATAGGTTTCTTATAACAGTCACCATGAAAAATTATACAACAATTTTATATCAAATAAGTATCCAATTGGATTCTTTAAAGTAGTTAAGTTAAGTATGCATTGTATGAACTAAGCTTATGATCGTGGATGTAAGGTCAATTTCTATCTTATGATGCTTCACATGGTGGGACTATCGTGACTATAGCTCTTTAAGGTGTGACATAAACTACTGAATTTACTTAACTAAATATTTCACCATTCAAAGATTATCGATTGCTTAATTCAAACAATTATTAGTTCAGACCCCTTACTCTAGCCTAAGTAAGAGGTTTAGAGAGCATGTAATGGGAATCAAGCTACCGAACCTCTTACCCACAACCAAGCCCAAGGACAAGAGGGGCTAGCATGAAAAATCCTCCTACTCCAACCATTCCTTACCGAAGCTAAGTACTTCCTTGCTGAGTTACCTTTAATGCCATGCCATATGACCACCCATTACTTTGTGGTACGCCGAGTTAATAATTACTCTCTAATACCGAGCCAACCAATTACTCAGCATCTTCCTTACCAAGAAGCCGAGAGAAAGAGAGACTAGACTAACTAAGCCATCCCTGTTCGGACAAACCCATCTATCTAAACTTTTTGTTTGCATCTCCTATCAACCTTGCCAATGCAACATTGCCACGTGTATAGTATCATATGTAGAATATATAGCACCTATGATTGTTTTCCTTGTATATTCATTTTTATCCTTTTGTATCATGTACATTGCTTCTTTAGGAATTGTATTTTTGTCTTTTCCCTTTTGGGGAAAATTTCCCCAACTTACGAGTATAAATACCTTTATACTTGTAATTGTAGGAGATCAGTTTGCCTTCAATACAATTGAGTACTTTTCTTTCTTACATAAACACTTTGTTTACTCTCGGGATCACTCTTATCATTTCCCTTAAGCAAGGTTAGGTGGCGAGTAACCTCATTGGATCAATTTGTGTGTCATATCAAATTGTGTTGCAAGTTCTCAAAAGTTCCCTTAGCACGTCATATCCTCTAGAGCTATTTGTAGGTTTTGCTTACTTTTTTCATTCTTCATTTCTTTACCCTTTTGTACCTTTCCCCATTACCTCTTTCGAGCTTTCTATAAGCTTAGACTCATTTAGCAACCGGCCTTGTCTATTTCTTATTACTATTCACATCATCTTAGTATTAGAGTAGAGGTTTTGTGTAAGCTGTAGTTAGTTCTTTTTGAATTTTGTTGTGCTCTGTTTTGCATGTGTGAAACAAGTTCAATTACTATGTTCATTTGACTGCTGTGTTATTAGCTGTTCACTCTTTGAAGTGTTTGTTTGAATTTTGAATATAAGAGAAAATGACAAACCTATGTATCAATGTTAATGCTGGTGATGACAGTAGAGTTGTCCACCATGGATGACAATCTTAAGGAACTCCTAAAAGTACTAACAAGAGACTTGATCAGGTAACTAACCTCTTAGTCAGTCTAACCCGAGCTATTCATACCCTATCTTACCGACCCACTAAGGCCATGCAAAACACTCCATAAGCTGCACAACCTGTTAGAGGTCAAAACTCAACTCAACCAATTTGAGATAGAGGAGTTGACGGACGAGTAAGGTAAAGGATATACCTAAGAAAGCTTGATGAAGAAGAAGAAGATTATTTTAAAAAGGAGCGTATACGAGTCCCCAGAGCATCTGATCATGTGAAGCTTCGGATTTTAAGTTTCAATGGATTTGGGAATGCTGACAAGTATCTGGATTAGGAAGAGAAAGTGGAGCATATATTTGATTACTATCAATATAAGGATTATGAGAAAGTGAGGACTGCTGCAGTTGAATTCTCTAGATATGCTACCATGTGGTGAAAGAATTTTTAGGCCATAAGAATAAGAGAGGAGGATCGAGAGATTAACACCTGGCCCGAGATGAAGAGGGTTCTCAAAAACTGATTCGTACCTCAAACTTATCTCAAAGATACTTTCACTCGGCTTCAAGAGCTGAGACAAGCAAGCCAAACAGTTGACGAATATGTTAAAGAATTCCAAATGCTTATGATAAGATGTGAAGTGGAGGAACCACCAGCTCTAACAGTCTCAAGGTTTATTAGTGGGTTGAGGGGAGATACCTGAGACATTGTAGAGCTCTAATGATTTGACATAATGGATGAAGCTATTAGGATTGCCCAACGAGTGGAGAGGGAAAGAAGGGGCCGAGTAACAACCAAAATGCTAACTAGCCGACTAGGATAAGCAAGTCGCCGAACACAATCTATTAGTGAACCAAGTAAAAGAGTTGATATTAGAGCCGATCAGAAAGGGTAACCTAAAGATATAGTGCAAACCCGAACGTATGATAAGGGGTAAAGGTCTAGCAAGAAGACCAGCCAGATCAAGTGCTTCAAGTATCAAGGGTTCAAACATATGGCTGTGTAATACCCGAACCAAAGGACTCTGGTCAGTAAGGTAGACATCCTAAAGTTAGAAGTAGAGAGTACAAATGAGGAACTCGAGGAGGAAGAGGTTCTTACTGAGAAAAAAAATGTCGAGAAAGAGTTGATTGAGGAGGACATATTTCTCAAAGACTTAGACTAGTTACTCATGGTTGTCCAGTGTACTATGAGTGTGAAACCCTTACAAGAGGAGGAGTAAAGAGAGAATTTGTTTCATACCACCTATAAAGTGAATGATCAGACGTGTGCTCTTGTTATGGACAGTGAAAGTTGCACCAATGTAGCATCGGTCAATCTTGTTTCAAAACTGAAACTGCCGACTATTGCACATCCTAGGCTATATAAGTTGTACTGGTTAAGTGAGAAAGGAGCATTACATGTCACTCAGCAAATACTGCTGCCAATCACTATAGGGAATACTTTGACTAGATCCTCTATGATGTGCTGCCTATGTGAGCTTCCCACGCGTTGTTAGGTAGGCCGTGGTTATTTGATAGGAGAGTTATATATGACGGTTACAAGAATACGTATATGCTAGAAAAGGATGACCAGAAGATCACATTAAATTCAATACCATTAAGATAAGTTCATAAGCTATAGATGAAACTTGCTTACGAATTGAAGAAGGCCCTGGTCATGAGTAGAGTCAAGCTCCAAGAAGCCATCAATGCTGATGAGCTGACCCTATTTATGGTCAAGCAACTATTGGAAATGAAGGAGCAAGGTAAGCTTCCACAAGAAATCAAGGACTTGCTAGATAATTATGCTGACCTATTCCCAAAATAGTTACTAGAGGGGTTGAACCCAACTCAAGGCATAGAGCACTATATTGACTTAGTATCTGGTACTATACTGCCAAATAAGCCAACTTATCGGATGAATCCTAAGTAGGCTTTTGAACTCCAACGTCAAGTTAATGAGTTGCTAAAGAGAGGTTTTGTGAGAAAGAGTCTCAACCCTTATGCTATGCATACACTTTTAGTGCCAAAGAAGGATAAAACCTGGTAGATGTGTATGAACAGCTGAGTCGTGAACAAAATCACGATTAAATATAGGTATCCGATCTCGAGGCTAGAAGACATGTTAGATGGACTGAGTAGAGCTAAAATTTTCATTAAGATTGATCTCAAGTCTAGCTACTATCAAATCTACATGAGGTTAGGAGATGAGTAGAAGACTGCGTTTAAGACTTAACATGGACTTTACGAATGGATGGTCATGCCCTTTGGCTTGTCGAGTGTCTTAAGCACTTTCATGACACTTATGAACCACGTATTGAGACATCTCATCAGGACGTGTGTCGTAGTGTACTTTGACGACATCTTGATCTACAGTACCAATAGGCCAAGTTACTGTGAAAACATCAGAGTAGTCTTAGATATTCTCTGTACTGAGAGATTATTTGGTAACTTAAAGAAATATTGCTTTTGCTAGGAGGAAGTGGCATTCTTGGGCAATGTAGTTAGTGGAGGAGGCCTATTAGTCGATGATGAGAAGATCAAGGCAATTGTCAAGTGCCCAGCTCCTACTACTTATGCCGATTTAAGAAGTTTTGATGGACTGGCTTCATTTTACAGAAGGTTTATCAAGAATTTTAGTACCATCACTGAGCTAACAAAGAAGAATACCAACTTCCGATGGGGAGAAAGGGAGGAGATGAGTTTTATCAACATAAAAGAAAGATTAACCTCTGTCACGAACTAAGGATGGCCTAGTTGTGGCAGACGCCGTATGTTGTACGAAGAACCCCTGATTGGTTACCCTTCCAATCAAGCACTCTTCATACAATATATAAGGCTCTACAACCACTAGTTTCCAAAGAACACATAGATTCACATGATATCATCACATTGACATATTTATATAAAATTTGAACTACAAAACTTATATCATACAGTAAGAGAGTACATCTAAGTGTACAATACTAAGAAACTAAAAGTACATAAGTAAAGATCTACATTAACTGTTCTCTCAATACACAAGACAGCTCGCTCTTACCCAAGTCCCCAAGCTAACCTGTGGCATCCCTCGTCCTGCCTCTACAAACAGGCTATCCTATAGTAAAAGTCTAAAGGGGTATAAGCCTAAGCTTAGTGAGCAAAACCCTCAGCCATACCATAAGCAAGTTATAAGTACATTATATTCACACATATGAATGAATGATCAAACAGAATGCCAAACAATACATATACTTAACTAGTTCATATACGTAACTTGGATTTAACACCCTTCGAAGTCAGGGTTGGAGTATACACGGCACCAATTAGATTCGAGTGTTATACTAGAACTTACTTTACTACGTAACTCCTTATTCCATACTTATATCAAATAATTCTTTTATTTTCAGAAAACAAAACCTAAGTTCTAGTATAATTGTGAGTGGGCCTCCACAGTCCACACTCACCCCTAAACGGAGGCCTCTAAACTCAACCCTTAGTTAGGCGGTTGGCACCTCCAACGCCTAGTGTTCCCACGAGCTAGGGTAAGGTTATTTTGTACGAGTACACCATACAAAACCAATAAATGAATAGTAATAACCTTCGAATGGCCTCTCTTTACCTCCGTATGATATGACGGCCAGAATTATATTTATGCGATGCATGTTAATGCATGTTCTAATTTCTTTTTTTAAGCCGAGTATATTTAAGTTCAAATTATGCTGTGACCATCCAAGAGTCTACGCAATCACTTTTTATACTACCATGCAACAAACAAAGCATTCTCTGTAATTACGATAATTTCACAATTCAACACACAAGATCATACACAAGCGTTTCCCAAACCCCACACAATAGTCAATTAACAATAATATTTAAGTTCACTATCTACAATCACAAACAAGCATGGAATCATGGGGTAAATACTCACTCGGCTATAGCGATTTGCCCTAATCGTAGTAATCGATCGGGAGGTCCTTGCTCGCCTCAAGGTCACCTAATCATTATGTGATAACAACGCTAGTAAGTACTTGAATTAACTACTAATTCTAAACATCTAATTACTTAATTCTACTTGAATTACTATTAACTTTTACCCGGTGAGACTTTATTATCAATTGTATATAACTTTTTCGTTTTATTTCTAATATTTATGAATTTATAGTCGGTTTTCATCGTTTTCGAACATATATTCACACGGTAATATCTGTTTTGGGTGTTAAGACCTCCATTTTACATTATGAACTAAATTTATAGAAATTTTTAGCTATGAACACTTAAGTACTCTTATTACTTATATTTATATCTTTTATTCCTTAAATTCTTATAATTAAAGGATTTTACTTTGCTATTACCAATTCATGTACTGAATTGGGTATAATCTAATTTAGAAAGTGTATTAGGATTTACTAATTTGAGTACCTAATTACCTATACTTTTCTTATTTTTCTCATTTTCTAAACCTATGCTTATGTCATCGCTTACACCATCTTTTACTTATGTCATTGCTTATGTCATCACTTGCTTATGTCATCATGTGCTTACCTCATCACTTACCTTATCATATGATTACATAAGCCTTTCCTCATGCTTATGTCATATGTACATGTTACCTCTCCTCTTATACTTATGTACATATACCTCATATATACATATACTTATACCTATACTTAGACTTATACCATATTTATATGTATATACATACTCATATACCTATACGGTTGGATACATATTTTTATACAAAAATTCGTATGCCTAATCTTTACCTTAAGAAAAGCTTCCTAATTCCAGTCTTTTGTGTTTTTATGTATGTATTTAGTGTAGTATAGGTATGTATAGTTAAATATGGTCTTAAGTTAGGTTATGTACATGATAAATACTCATGTATAAAGGTTCACATATTTGTACTCTTTTAGTATTCCCTTATGTGCACATACTTATGTCTTCCTTTCTTCTTCTTCAAAATTTCTAATTCCTACACTTAAAGATGGAAACTTTGCTCCCTCTTCTTTAAGATAACGCTAAACACATAACTACTTATCTAATCTACCTAATTAACTAACTAATGAATAATATAAAGCAACATAAAACAACTTAAAGACATACCTTTAATTGTGTTGGAGTTATGGAGACAAAAGTGAAGTAATGAAAGTGAAAGAAGAAGAAGGAGCTCACGGCATGAAAAGAGAAGTTTTGGTTTGTTTCTTTTGTCTTGTTTTGATAATGGAAGGAAGAAAATGGTGGGGTCTAGAAGGGGGAGATGTGGACGGCAATTAAGGAGAAAAAGGAAAAGAGAAAAAAAATCAAAAAGAAAGAAAAGAAAAGCCATCATTAAGGAAGAGATATTTTCTTTATCTCTTAGTCTTTTGTTGACTTTTCAAAATGTTGACTTGGTCAACCCTTTGACTTTGGTCAACATGTGTTGTCTTAGTCAACATTCCTTAAGTATGTGTAATTTTATGTATAAAATGTAGTAATTAAGGGAAATTAAGGGAAAATGAAGGAAATGAGAGGAAATGAGGTATTTGATGAATTGATTAGTAAACATAGTTGATGAGGTCTTACTTTAGGTCTTTATAGCTTATATATCTCATTTGATAAACTACTTTGGATAACAAGTGCAAAAAGTACTAATTCGAGTATTAAAGTTCACTACATATAACCTAATCTTCAACTATAATCCTAACTTTAAGTGAAACTATCTTAATCACATACTTAAGGGATAAATATAATCTATGACTCATTATCTTAGTTTCTAATGGATTACATGAGAATTCGAATCATATAAGCATCAATGAGGGTCATCTCTAACCTTTTACTAATGATTTGGCAAAATATAAGCATTATATTATCAATTAGGGTTTTAGGTTATATCATGTTAGATTAGTGCACATATGTCTTTAAGGTAATCATTTTTAGGGTTTCTATCACTTTTGAATGAAATCCTTAGCATTTAGAAACATTTAGGGTAGAAAAGTTCTTTACGCGATTGATTAATTCTTTTAGGGTTTTCACTTTCATTAGCCTTATCAACTCCTAAATTGTCTAATATAGTTGAGTCTATTTCAAAAACTAAATCGAAACTCTTAGGGGTTTACAACCACCACCCCGATGTTAATACTACCTAACTTTGGCAAAGTTTTTAAGCTGGAATGCAATGCATTAAGCATTAGAATAGGCACTGTCTTGATGCAGGAAGGCCGACCAATTTCCTTCCACACTGAAAAGCTCTAAGGACCACAGTTGAATTACTCTATGTATGACAAGGAACTTTTAACATTAATTCGAGCAATGAAAGTATGGCAACATTACTTATTGCTGAGATAATTTGTCATATATACTGACCATGAATCACTGAGGTACCTCTAAAGTTAGATTAAGTTATCGAAGCGGCAGGCAAGATAAGTTAAATTCCTTAAGGGGTTCAATTTTTTAATTAAATATAAGTAAGGAAAGAGCAACGTAGTTATAAATGCCCTTTCAAGGAGACATGCCCCCTTATCAGAACTATGAACCAAGTTGTTTGGTTTCGTAAGTATCAAAGAATAGTACTTCGGGGATCTACACTTTGGACCAATAATTTCATGATGCATAGATGGAAGGACTATGGATGAGTATGATGTGGAGGATGTCTATCTATTTTGAAGGGGGAAACTATGCATGCTAACTTGTTCCCCACGGGAATTATTAATCAGGAAAGCCCACAGCAAGGGACTCTCCAGATACTTTAGAAAGAGGAAGACCTGTAAACTATTGAATGGCTGATTCTTTTAGCTGAGAGTGCGAAGAGATGTGCACTGAGTTGTCGATACCTGTGTTGTCTGCGAAAAGGCCATGTGCTAAGCCAAATAAGGGAAAGCAATGCCCCTACTTGTTCTAATGAGGCTGTTGACTGAACTGAGTATGGATTCTGTTCTCAGACTACCGTGAATTGCCCAAGGCAAAGATTCTATAATGGTCGTAATGGATCGGTTTAGTAAGATGACACACTTCATGCCCTATACCAAAACTAACGATGCCTCGGTTATTCCTTCTCTTCTCTGATAAGAGATTGTGCAGATAGACAATATGCCGAGAAATGTAATCTCCAATAGTGACCCAAAGTTCTTAAGCCATTTCTAGAGAACCCTTTGGCATCGGCTGGGAACCAAATTACTCTTTAGTACCTCATGTCACCCCCAAACTGACGTCCAAATAGAGGTGGTTAATCGTACTTTTGGGTCACTGCTCTAAGCTAGAGTAGGCAAGAACTTGGCTGATTGGGACATCTGCCTACTAGTGGTTGAGTTCACTTATAACTAAACCGTACATGACACCACTAAGCAGACTCTCTTTGAGGTAGTCTATGAATTCAATCTCAAATTGCCCTTCGACCATACCCCTTTACCAACACCTATGCAAGAGGACCTTGATGCCTCAGCCAGAGCGTAATCTCTTTAGCACATCTATAATAAGGTCATTCAGCACATCGACTAAACTGCTAGAAGAATGCAATAAAAGTCCAAGGGTAAGTCAGCCAAATAATTTCAGTCGAGAGACTTAGTATGGCTACACCGTAGCAAGGAATGGTTCTCGAACAAAAGGAAGAACAAATTATCTGCAAGAGTGGAAGGGCCTTTCAAAATCCTTTAGAAACTTAGTGACAACACCTACAGGTTGGAACTTCTTGGAGACTATAGGGTTTTTGATGCCTTCAACATTGTTGACCTCAGTCCATATCACCCTGATGAAGAACTGAGTGAACACCATTTAGATTTTATCCCAAATCTAAAACAACTTGGAAGGAATGATGGGAATCAAGTTACCAAACCTCTTACCTATAGCTAAGCTCAAGGATTAGAGAGGCTAGCATGATTAATCCTCTTATTCCAACCAACCTCTGTCGAAACTGAGCACTTCCTTGCCGAGTTACCTTTAATGTCATGTCGTATGACCACCTATTGCTCTATAGTATGTCAAGTTGATGATTACTCTCCAACACCGAGCCAACCAATTACTTGGCATCTTATTTGCCAAGAAGCCGAGAGAAAGAGAGACTGGTCTGACTAAGTCATCCCTGCTTAGATAAACCCATCTATCTATACTTTTTGCCTGCATCTCTAACAACCTTGCCAATACAGCATTGCTATATGTACAGTATCATATGTAGAATCTATAGCACCAATGATTGTTTTCCTTATATATTTATTTTTACCCTCTTATTTCATGTACATTACTTCTTTAGGAAATGTCATTTTTGTCTTTTCCCTTTTGGGCAAGTTACCCTAACTTATAGGTATAAATACCCTTGTACTTATAGTTATAAGAGATCAAATTACCTTTAATACAATTGAGTGCTTTTCTTCCTTGTGTAAGCACTCTGTTTACTCTTTACATTACCCTTATCATTTCCCTTAAGCAAGGTTAGGTAGCGAGTAACCTCATTGGACTAATTTATGCATCATATTGAATTATGCTATGAGTCCTCGAAAGTTCTTTTGGTACGTCATATCCTCTAGAGCTATTTATGGGTTTTGCTTACTGTTTTCATGCTTCATTTCTTTACCCTTTCATACCTTTTCCCATTACCCCTTTCAAGCATTCTGCAAGCTTGGACCCATTCTACGATAGACCTTATTTGTTCTTAGCTACGGTTCACATCAGCATAGCTCCACAAATTCTCACCTTTTGCCTTAGCCTTGAAGAGTCTAGCATATTGTTTGGGTCCAAATTTCCCTACTTCCCCAAGTGTTCTAAACTATACACCGTGTTGGAGATCAAGGGACAAAATGAGTGTTGACCTAATGTTATCCTAAGCAATGGTACGAATAGCTCAATAAATATGACCATATGCTTGGTTGGTTGGCTTCAAGTCAATGCTACATAGTGCAAACCGATATGACTACAAACAATCTATCTTCAGTAGTCGAATTATTCTATACAACTAAATAAGAGAAGTTGTAATGGATCCATGCCCAATGCTAATCTATCCCGAAGCTGCCGTATAGGTATAATCAGACCCCATCCATTCACCCCCATTAGACAGATTCCCATCCACTAAGGAGAGGGCGTCTATCCTCTAACATCTATACCATTACAAACGTACTAGGATATTGCTTCTTTGTATATTACAAATTTACCTCTTCTTATGTATGTTCTTCATAGTACTTTTTTCTTTTGTGTAAATGTCCCATTTACGTAGTTGCCTTAATTATTACACTTAACCTAGAAACTAGGTATAAATACCCTATATAAATGTAGCTACACCATTAATTATCATCGATAGAATCATTCTTTCTCTTTGTAACTTATTCTTACCTACATTGTAAGTCAATTTTGCCTATTTTTATCCATACCATTAAGCATGGTTTTGGTGGTGAGTAACCCCGATCTAGCTTAAGTTATACGTTATATCAGCTTGACTAATCATTCCATGAGTTTTCATTAGTGCGTAATATCCTTTGGACAACTTAAGGTTTGTTTATCTTCAACTCCTTTTCCATCCAGTTTTCGAGCGATATCTAGTTTTGACCTACCCCCGATATTGTTACCCTTATCGATTCTTTGCGTAGCATATCACCATGGTATTATAGCGGAGGTTTATGAAGAGGAGTTACTATGTATAGTATTGTGTGCAACGTGTTAAGAAGTTGCATAAGTGGTTGTCCCATGAGCATGTTGGTGGTTTTTATCCTCTTAAGGGTTGATAAGCTGAGTATTAAGTTGCTTAGGTATTGTAGTAGTTGTATGTGAAGTGATATGTTTAGTTGTTGGGTCATTTAACATATTGATAGTATGCTTTGATTTATCATATTTTCAAGTTTAGAAAATAGAGCAACAAATAGTAGTTGAATTTGAGTAAGGTTGTTTCATGTGTAGATTGTAGTAGGTTTTAAGTTGTGTTAGATTAAATATTCCAAATCTATGTTGTGTTTGGTTTAGTTTTGTGAGTATTTTAGAGTAGTGTTGCTTGTTGAAGTTGCCATTGGGTGTTTAGGACTCGTTTAATTGAAGTTGGAGTTACTATAAGAGAGGATAACTAACTTGAGTGTAAATGTTGCTATTAAGGATAATGAAAGTGGTGTTCATTACCATGGAAGGCAAACTTTAGCCACCCTTAGGAGCACTAATGAGAGATTCGATGAAATCAGAACTAACTCGTACGGTTTGTAAGTTAGCTGCTGCCTATGGTCACTATTATTGCTTCCTGAGTTCCTATAGATGGAAAAGCAACATATGAAGCTCGATAAGGCCTCAAATAGTTCTCCACTCTATAAGTCCGAGATGGAGGTATAGGAAGGCTAGTCCTAAGAGGATCAACTTAAAGAATGTAGAAGTAGAAGAAGTTAAGGAGCACTATGTGGTTGACAAAAGAGCTCGTACACCATGAGTTGCTAACCATATGAAACTTCATATACCAACCAACCTTTAATGGTATAGGCAAGGCTAATGAGTACCCCGACTTAGAAGAGAAGGCCAAGAGAATCTGTGACTATATCAATATGAAGATTACAATAAAGTAAGAATAACTACCTTAGAGTTTCTTGGCTATATTGCAATGTAGCAGAAGAAATTCCAAGCTATGAGGAGAAGGGATGGAAATGAAGAAGTTAAGACATGGTCTAAAAATGAAGAGGATTATGAGAGCAAGGTTCATCCCAGACTCTTACTTATAAGATAATTTTGCCTGATTACAAGAGCTATAACAAGGAAACTATACTATTGATGAGTATGTATGGGAATTCCAAATGCCCATGATCTGTTGTGAGGTCAATGAGTCTAAAGCTTGAACTATGTCATGGTTTCTCACTGGTTTGAGATATGAGCTAAGGGATATTGTTGAGTGGTAACAATTCACTACTCTTTAGGAAGCTATCAAGATTGCCCAATGAGTAGAGAAGTACAAAAGAAATAAACTAGCTCGAGCCTAATTGAGCTTGCCTATTTGTTTACTTGATTTGTATAAGATGGGACTTAAACCTCAATCCAGTATTGAGCTAAATAAAAGAAAGGAGATTTGACCTGACAAGAAAGGCTAACCTATCGAGAAGGAGGCACTTAAGTGGTTTGAGAAAGATCAAACCTTAAGATGGAAGATGAGTTAGATTAAGTGCTTCAAGTGTTAGGATTTCAAACACATGGCTACCTAGTATCCATACTGATGAATTACGGTCATTAAGAGAGAAGTCCTAACCTTTGAGGTTGACATTACTAATGATGAGCATGAAGAGAAGATGAAAATATAAGAGAGTGCTGAGGAAACTAAGGACAAATTTGTAGAGGAAGTGATCTATTCTGAATATTTATATATGCTGAGTTTAGTTGCTATGCTATGAGTTTAGAGTCGTCTGCCGAAGACGAGTAAAGAGAGAACCATTTCCACATTGCTTAGAAGGTAATGGACCAAGTATGTGCCTTGATCATAAATAGTAGAAGTTGCATTATTGTCATATCAGCTATCTTCGTCTAAAAGTTAAAATTGCCTAACTTTTCAAACCTAAGGCCATCTAAGTTGCATTGGCTAAATAAGAAGGATGCACTTCTTGTATCCCAACAGGTACTCCTACTAATCTATATTAGGAATTACTCTAGCAAAATTCTCTATGATATCTTATCAATGTAGGCATCGTACATACTATTGAGATAATCTTAACTATTTGATAGAAGGGTTATGTATGATGGGTTCAAAAATGCCTATACTTTTGAGAGAGATAAGAGGAAGATCACCTTAAACCCAATGACCCTAAAATAAGATAGCAAGTTGTAGGCTAAACTAGCTTAAGATTAGAAGAAGGCTTTAGTATTAAGTTGATGTAAGTTGAGAAAGGCCAAAGGGTCAGACATGCTTACCTTCTTACGAATTTGAAGACTATTGGAGCTAAAGGAGCAAATTGATCTGCCTAAGTAAGTCCATAAGCTACTTGATGAATTTCAGGATTTGTTCCTTAAGGAGTTTTCTAAAGGTTTACCTTCGTTTTGAGAGATAAAACACTATATTAATCTAATACTTGGTACCATCTCACCCAATAAGCCAACCTATCAGATAAACCCTAAACAAGCTTCTAAACTACAAACTATAAAGATAAGTTAATGAATTGATAGAGTAGGCATATGTAAGAGGAAGTCTTGGTTTGTGTTTAGTCCTTACTGATGTCAAAGAAGGATGGTACATGGAGACTACATGAGGAAAGCTGAGCTGTTAACAAAATTACTATCAAGTATAGATATCCCTTTTCTTGACTTGATGATATGTTAGAGAAACGGCATGGCATACAATTGTTCTCCAAAATTGATCTCAAATCTGGCCACTACTAGATAAGGATAAGTGTTGGTGATGAGTGGAAGATGACCTTCAAAACTCAGGATGGCCTATATGAATGGCTAGTTTTACCATTTGTCTTATCTAATGCATTGAGCTTATTTATGAGGTTAATGAACTATGTGCTTAGAAATCAAATTAGAAAGTTCATGGTAGTATATTTTGGTGTCATTTGAGTTTACAGTCTTAACCTATCGAGTTATCTGAATTACCTCCTAGCTGTCGTTTGAGGTACTCCAAACTGAAAAATTGTTTGCAAACTTGAAGAAGTGTTATTTTTACAATTCTCTCATAAATGTTTTGATGATAACAAAAAGGGTAATGATATTTAACAAGTTTCTTAGGTATGCAGGTCGATAAATCCAAAGATAAGAATGTAATCTTACTACTAATTATAGAAATCAGAATCACATTCAGAGACAATTTCAAAACCTTAAGTACACTACTAGAAGTTTAAGGCTGATTATTTCGAGAAGTATTTTGGGCTTATAATAGCTCTACTTGTTGGATATATTTGGGTAATGTATTCAATATATTCCATCAAGTTGATTAATTAAATCTATAGGGACTAAGTTGGAAATATTTTAAGGATAAGCTTAATTAAACATATTATTCTATGTTAATAGATCTTTATTGGAGTTATGTTATTAGATTATTGACAAGATTTATGTTGCGATACTTAGAGAAGTTTATGAAATTCAAAATTAGATTTTATTTAAGTACAAATCAAGAAAGGATGAGGACACATACGAGAAGATATATTGGATAAGGATGAATCGTATCTTGATTGATGTGGATTTTTATCCAAATCTAAGGAGCTATTGAACAAATATTCTTAAGGTATATTTACTTAGTTATATTGGTGTTACTAGAATATTCGTGAGCATGCAATATCAAGGAAGTTATTTCAAAAGCTCTAAGATTTGAATTTAAAGGCATTAAGTATCAAGATTTGCTCATAATGTTTAAGAGATATTTATTTTCAAAAAAGGTTCAACTTTTGAAAGATTTATTGAAGAAATATGAATGCAAATCAAAGTATTTTATACAAGAAAGTCTCCAAAATACATCTGTTGAAAAGATAAGAAGTGTAACATTTAAATTCAAGTGATTCAGTTTCCTCAATTTATGAGATTGCAACAACCAATGACTAAATCAAGACTTTTTTTAATTTATTCAAAATTTGGTCAAGAGTTATTTTCAAATTATAATAAAGAGATGTTGCATTAGAAGATATAAAAAGAAGATAAGTTCAAATTTTTTGAGATAGAGATCATCATATCTAAGCTACATATGTTCTTAAAAAGCTTGACATTCGAGAAAATTCATAACCATATTTAGAATCTAATTTAGAGACAACATTATCTAATCTACTTTCATTTTCTAATTTTATTGTGTACTTTATTTTAGAAGATCTTTGTATTCTATCTTTGTAGCTTCTGTAAACATATTTGTTTAAGTGATAGGCTTTGTATTAGAGAGAGAATCAAATTTCTAAAGTTCTATGTATAGGCAAGGGTAGCATAGTGAGATAGAGTAAAAAGGCTTATAATTATTTTTCTCTTGTTGAAGATAGTAAAATGTAGATAATGGAATGATACCGGTGAGGATTACTAAGTCCCTAACAATAGAGCTGGAAGAGTGCAGTAGGTATAAAGCCGAAGTACTATAAATCTGCCCGATCTTCTCATCCTTACTCTTCTTTAATTTTTTATTTATTTATTTTTATATATTGTTTCATGCCTAATCTTGCTATATTGAGTGCAAGATCCAATGGCTAAAAGTAATTTGATTATTCAAGCTAATAAAATTCCTTAATTTGATGGTACCAATTTTGCTTATTAGAAATACAGAATGGAGACTTACATCCAAGCTACTAATTATGAGTTATGGGACATCATTTAATCTGGAGACATTTAGATCATAGGAAAAGTAACTACTAAAGATTATAAGAGAAATGCTACAGTAAATAATAATGCTAAGGATCACTTACTCTTTGCAATAGCTTCTTCTAAATTTTATTTAATTTCCTCATGTAAAACTATTAAGGCTATATGGGATACTCTTTGTGATACATATGAAGGATATAGCTAGGAGAAAAGATCAAAGACTCCTTCAGTAGGCTTATAGCTATAACAAATGAAATATCATCACTTAGGAAAATGATAAATGATATTGATGTTGTTTAAAAGATGTTACGAGTACTTCTAAAGGTTTAGGAAACAAAAAAGACCACAATTTAAGAAGCTTATGATATGCAAGCTTAGTATGTTATAGTTGAAAAGCAAACTAATGGCTTACAAGTTAGACTTTTTGAGTAAAGAGAAGGAATAATATTTAAGGAAGAGCACTCTTACATTTAAAGCAAAAGAAGTTGATGTTAACTTCCATAATAAATTATTAAGCAATGAAGAAGGAGATGTCACCTTACTTACCAGACCTCTGAACAAACTTCTAAGGTTTAGAGATAAGAAAGCTCTAGCTCTAAAAAATATAAATCTAACAAGCTAATAATTGACATAGGGAAAGGTATAAGGAAGAAAAGAAGAAGGAGAAAAAGGAGAAGAAGAAACCCGTAATCTATGAATCTAAAAGGTTAGGGTATGCAAAATATGAGTGTCTTGTTCTTGTGAAGAAGATAGACAAACATGAGAAGAAGTGTAAAGCCTTGATGGCCATATGAAGCAATTTGGACGATTCTTAAGATGAAAATAAAGAATCTTGCAAAGATGAAGAAGAAGATGAAACAAACTTGTAACAAATGGCCTTTTCAGAGGTAAATTCATAATTTAAAATTGAATCTCTTCTTGATAATTTTTATATCAAAATTGAAAGAGCATTGAACATATTATCCAAATTCAATGCCAAAATTTCTAAGTTAGATAATGAGATTCGAGCTTTGGAAAATGAAAAGGAGGCCTTGATACATGAGATTTTGGTCAATGAGATAGATTCTCTCAAGTCTGAGAATGAGGTTTTGAGAAAAGACAATGAATCTTTGTTGATTAACAGAGATGCATTAGCTAATGAAAATCTAGTTACAAAAGAAGAAATGAAGGGTTTGAAAACCAAAGTCAAAGGACTATCTCAGTCGATAAAATCAACTTTTATCAAATTTGATGAAAGAGATAAAAAGCTTCGAATGTTATTATCTAGTTAAAGAGTGGATCAATAAAAAATTGGCTTAGGTATTGAAAATAGTCAATGCTCTAATAGTTCATTTAAAACTGTGTTTGTGAAAGCTAAGGAAGTGTTATAGAAGGAGCCTATGGCTCATACAACAAACAAAGGAAAAGTGATTGTAAGTGGTAGAAGGTAGCCGTAGCAATCCAAATTATGTTTGAATATGAGTGGAAGGTACAATAGAAGGTACCCTCTCCAATATAAAAATAATCAAGTAAAAGGTAATAGGTACATTTATACATCTTTAGAGCATACTTCTTTTGCAATGCAGTTAGGCTCATAGAGGAGCATTGTTTTTATAAAAATTTCATACTCAATAAGACCTAAGTAGACAACCAAAACACAAGCATGATTTTTAATGGACCTAAGCTTCGCTGTGTTAGCAAACAGGTTTTAATGTACTTTGATGAATGCAGGAACATGAAGCAAAACCTTATGGAATGTAATATATTGTTGGTGGTTGTACAAATCATACGAGAAGCAATACTTTGTTATTCACAAGCTTAACCTAGAAGGAGAATGGATATGTTACTTTCGAAGACAACAATAAAGGAAGGATAATTGGTTATGGTACAATTAGCATCTCTCCCTTCTTTATTGAAAATTTTTATTTTTTAAAAGGCCTTTGATACAATCTATTGAACATTAGCCAACTTTACAACAAGGTTCATAAAATAGTATTCATATAGGATAAACATTTTGCTTACAATAAAAAAAAAGGTGAATCCTTATTGTTTGAAGGTTTCAGAAAATTGAATGTGTATAAGGTAAATCCGTCGGAAGTTCTAACCCAAAAATGCTGCTTAACAATACTTGATAATGCATTTGATTGGCATGAAAAGTTAAGACATGTCACTAGTTAGAAAATTTGTCCAAAAATAATTTAGCTATTAAACTACCTAAAATTAACATTAAAGAAGATACTTATTGTGTTTCCAATTCAAAGAACAAATTTGTATTAGTTTCTCATAAAAGGAAAAAGGTAATATTTACAAAGTAACAATTGGAACTTCTTTATATGGATCTATTTGGTTCCATTAGGATAACTAATCTAAATGGAAACATATATGGTTTTGTGATCGTAGATGATTTTTTAAGGTATACTTTGGTGTTGTTTTTACAAAACCAAAGTGATGCTTTTAAAAATTTTGAAGTTTTTACAATGGATATTCAAATAAAAAAGATGCTTATATTGTTAGCTTAAGAACTAACTATGGCTGTGAGTTTGAAAATTATGATTTTATAACATCTTGTAAAAATCATGTTACTACTCATAATTTTTCAATGCCCTACACTCAACTACAAATGAGGTAGTTGAGCGAAAAAAATTACACCACCCAAGAGATGACATGCACCTTATTAAATGATAATAGAATAGTTAAGTTCTGTTATGCCGAAGCTGTTTCCACTGCTTGCTATATCATCAATAGGGTTTATATATGGCCTTTGACCAAGAAAACCTCATACGAATTCTATAAATGAAGGAAACCAATAATTTCATATTTTCATGTTTTTGACAGCAAGTGTTTTGTGAAAAGGAACAATACAAACTTAGGAAAATTTGATGTGAAAGTTGATAAAGTTATTTTTTTAGGATACTCACAAACCAGTAAGGCATATTAGGTTTATAATAAATCAACTAATGTAATTGAAGAGTCAATTAGTGTAAAGTTTTGTGATGATTTGAAAAGAGATGAATTAGGTGATGAAACCCTACATATGATAAATAAAAAGGATGAAAAGAATAAGTTATCAATAAGTATAAAAGCTTTGGTAGATGTTAAGCTCGAATCATTAGGTTCCCTTGACATAGGTATAGAAGGTCTAACAAAATGTTCATTACTCTTCTAAAACTTAGTAGTTTAAATTGTGTCATCCATTTGAGCTTATAATTAGTGATGTTCAATCTAGCATTCAAATACAATTTAAGTTTCAAAACATTGAAAATCATTTGCAATGTTTTATGAAGTAGAACTTGGTTCTATAGAAGATGCATTGAAAAACTCAAATTGGATAAATACAATGCAATAAGAATTAAATCAATTCCATAGGAATCAAATATTCCATCTAGTACCTAGATTGTTGGATAAATCTAAATAGGAACTAAGTAAGTCTTTAAACATAAGCTAAATGAGAGTGGAAAAGTTGTACAAAATAAAGCTTGAGTAGTAACTAAGCGCTATTCACAAGAAGAGGGCATAAATTACGATGAAACCTATGCTCCAGTTGTTAGATTAGAGGTCATTCATCTCTTGCTTGGATATGCTTCTTTTAGGAGTTTTAAATTGTTTCAAATGGGCGTAAACAATGCTTTCTTAAATGAGTATATCAAATAAGAGGATTGCATAAAGCTACCTCCTAGTTTTGAAGACTCATTCAAGGAAGACTATGTTTCTAAACTTAAGAAGGCTTTAAATGACTTAAAATAAGCACCAAAAGCTTAATATGAATGGCTTAGTGGTTTCTTGATTATAGATGGCTTCAATTGAGGAAAAGTTGATACAACCTTATTCTTAAAACATTATGATCATGATATCTTAGTTGCATAGATATATGTTGATGAGATCATCTTTGGTTTTACTAACCAAAATTATTGTAAGGACTTTTCTAAGATGATGCAAGTTAAGTTTGAGATGTTAATGATGTTCAAATTGACCTTCTTCTAAAAATTGCAAATTAAGCAAAGAAAAGAAGTTAGATTTGTGCACCATGAAAAATTTAATTGGTAGATTATAAAAAAATTCGATTTTGAGAGTACAAAAGGAGCATCTACTCTTATGAATACATCTATAACATTAGAATTGGATCCCAATGGTAAGAAAACAAGTGAAAAAACTTTATCGAAGTCTTATTGGCTCTTTATTGTATTTAACAACATCTTAACTAGATATTTTGTTTAGTATGTGCATTTGTGTATGTTTTCAAAGTTCTCCAAGTCAAATGCATCTCATAACCATTAAAAGGATTTTTAGGTATCTATTAACTACATTTAAGTTAGGCATCTGATATCCAAGAATTCAAATTTTTTATTTAATTAGATACTCTAATGCAAATTATGCTGGACGTAAAGATAATAGAAAGAGTATCTTCAGTACTTATTCGTTTTTAGGTGATAATTAGTCTCTTGGTTATCCAAGAAACAAAATTCTATTACCTTATCAACAACCAAGGCTAAATATATTTCAATTAGAAATCATCATACTCAAATTTTCTAAATAAAACAACGAAATGTTACATTATTATTATTAAGTAGAGATGAATATTATATGGTAGTAGTAGGAAAATATTTGGTGTTGAATCTCAAGAAGAACAATTTGTTCTAGCTCGATAACGTTAAGAATTCCTAACTATTGCATAGGAATAGGTTCATCTTCGAAGTCTTTAATATTAAGTGTGATAACACTAATGCTATAAATTTAACTAAAAATTTGGTTCATCAATTTAGATCTAAACATATTGAGATAAGATACTATTTTATTAGGGATGATGTTTCAAATGGAAATATTAATGTGGAATCTATCCTACTGATATGTAATATGTTGATATTTTCACTAAACCATTGGGAAAACTTCATTTTGAATATATTAGAATTAAGATAGGCATTTGTAACCCATTTGCATGAAACTTGAAATTAGCTAAATATAACTACATCTCTCCACTTTGGAATATTTCAACATTATCCCTCCCTGTCCTTCTTTTCGTGCATCAATTTTCTTGGAATTAGTTTGGTACTATTATAACTTTCCTTTTTCCACCTTTAGTTTTCTCAAACTTCATTTTACTTTTCTCATTTTATTCTCTTTATTAATCAAACTATCTCACTTCTCATCTTTATCTCCTTACTTACTATTATGCTAAACCTTAATTATGGCATCTAAAAGGTCTTTTGAATCAAAAGGCAAATCCAAAGTATTCACTATAGGGGATGAACTAACGAACTCTAAAACATCAATCAATCTAAAATCGAAAACTTCAGAGAAGTCTTCATGTATGAGCAAGAGTATGTCTCTAAGAACTTCACTAGAGAAAATGAGAAAAAAAGATTATGAAAAAAGTGTCCAAGAAAAATGATACATCTATGTAAAAGAAATGAAAGTCTAAAGTGGAGTTGTCAAAATCCATGAATAAGAAAGGGAAATAATCAAAGGAAAGCTCTTTGATTAAAAAAAAAAAAGTAAAGACAAATATGTGATCCTACTTTATTTGATATATCCTTCTTTGAAAAGAACTATTTTTATTGGAAGGAATTTTTAGATAATTTAGGTTGCATTGGTTTGATGGATATTCAAGAATTTGTTAGAATTGATATTGTGAAAGAATTTTATGCAAATTTTGTCTTTGATGAAAACTAAAAATTTTGTCCAAATCTATTTTAGTAAAAAATTGAAATTTCAAGAAAAGACTTGATGGCGTGTTTCTATCTAAAGGATATGAAAGATGATGAAGAATTGGTTAGATTAACAGATGAAAATGTGTTTAGGGAGCCAAATGAAGGGATACATGAGGACTATGGGAGAACAGCCTGGATTTTCAATTTTGAGCTAATTATAAGAATAATCCACAAAGCTATTGTGAGTTGCATTCTACCCTAAAAGGGAACATTCACAAAGGTTATAACTGAGGATGCAATATTGATCTTGGCTATCCTCAAGAAGAAAGACTTGGATTTGCCAACAAAATTAATAAAGCATATATGGAAGAGTTGTATGAAAGGGGGATGTCATTAAGTCATAAAAGAAGATTAGAGAAAAGGTGCTTAATCACATGGGTATATGTATAAAAGATTATATTTGGCATTCTAATAATTAGGCACATTATATGTACCCAAGTCACAAGAAAAGCTATCAATAAGGAAAGAGCAAAGGCTAAGGTAGAGCAAGCTACTCTAAGTCCCTTAATAGAAGTTTCTTTGAAGTTTTGGTAAAAGTTTCTAAAGGTCAAACAAAAGGAACAAGCTGCTCCATCTCAATTACAAAGGCAAGATGAATTTGTTACTTAGTTGATAGGAGGTCATAGTCAATCTATCCTATACCACAAAAAAATTAAGGGGGTTAATTTTGTTAGAACAGGTTTTTGTAGAAAAATTATCCAAATAGGTTTTGTAAGCTATAAAATAATGAATTTTTGAATCCTTAAAAAATCAAATTACAACCATATTTTTTGAAAAATTTAATGGTTTTATAGATGAAAACAAAGCATCATTGGAACAAAAATTCAATGAATCAGTTATGTATTTGGTTCTTACATATGACTCACGAATGGATGAGGTTGTTACCAAAGTTAGTTTTGAATTGATTGATGTTAGATAAGAACATCGGGATATGGACATACCCAAGATGAAAAGGCAAATGATAGATGTTGAAAGGACTTTAAAGTTGATGGCATTATGACTCTAACAATTTGTCCAACAACTTGATATTTGTATAGTTAAGCTTTATTTGGATCAGGAATCAATAACCAAATCATAAAATTTCTCAAAAAGGAGTTAAAGGATTTCATTGTTATCTAGTTTCCAAACTATGTTCGACCCTATCCTTCAATTGACAAAGTTGAGATTCTATATGAAGGAACTCAGATCTTAGTCACAAACTAAATAGGAAACGTTTTGTAATCCTTTTATTTCTCCACCTTACTATTCTAAACCATCCTCCCCAACAACCTTTAAGAAAAAATCTTCCATAAAGTAGTAGCTAAAATTTATGTCATTTTCACTTTGTAAGCAGACTCTTATTTTGAAGCAGTAATGTTATATGTCGTTATATATTCATATTTCTATTTATTGTCTCAAAGGAATTTTCTTAGATGATAACAAAATAGGAGTGAAGATGTATGGCAAAAATATTTTCTATTGATTGTATTATTTTCATGTATGATGTGTGATCTTAATATACTACATGTGATTGATAATCTTGTTGAAATTTGCTTATATGATTTTGAATGCAAAATATTTTTGCAAAAAGTTATTTTATTATCTTCAAAAAGGGAGATAATGTTAAGTTCTCTCTTACTTTGATTTTGGTGATAATAAAAAAGCTTAAAGAATGTTAATGGGTGTATTAACTATTTAGGAATATTCATTTTTATTGATCTAATAAGGCCATAGAAGTTGTAGCATAAAGTTTAGAACTTCAAAATTTAAAGGAACATCAATCAATGGAACCTTAAACAATCAAGAGAGTAATCAGGAGAGTTGCTCATTATTAGTTTTTCAAGATATGTGAAGGATTTCATATAGCAAATCAATTTAAATAGTATTTAACGCCTAACAAGAAATTCTGCAACAAACCAAGTTACAACTATTGGACAGAAACTTATATAAAGAGAGATATTCAATAAAAGAAAAATATTTTTTTTTAAAAAAAAAAAGACTACAAAAAGTGCTACTCTCATTTTAGTAGTGTACAAAAAAGTCATCTTCTATAGTTTTGTTACTTAAACCAAAATTTAGAGGAGTTTATGTTCTTTTCCTCATTGTTTTTTAATGTTGATCAAGTGAGGATTTATTATAGCTTTGAAAGAGTGGTTTATAGCTATAGCTTATGTTTAGCTTTTTTAGAAGCCAGTGAGATGGAGTAGTATGTTTAAGGTCTTATTGACCAAAAGTGACTATACTCTTTCAAAGTTGATTTATCAATATAGTGAAACAATCACTGAAGTGAACCAAATCTCCCTTTGCTTTTATTTTACTATCAAATTACTTAATCCCATTTACAATCATCACGAGGGGCTTGAAGTTTTTAAAGATTAGTTAAAACTTTTGCAAAAAGTTTTAAATTTGACAACAATCAACTCTCTTCCTTCTTGATTGTTGAGCAACACCTATAAATTATTCCAAACAACTATCTAAGGAAAGTCATAGCTGATCTATACCTAATATTGAGCTATTTTGAGTCTACCATAAAGTTACAATCAGATTTCATTTGTTCGACCCCATTAGACGGATTCCTATCCACTTAGGAAAGGATACCCGTCCTTTAATATTTGTACTAATGCGAATATGTTAGGATATTCCTTCTTTGTATATTACGATTTACCCCTTCTTATGTATATTCTTCATAGTACTTTTCTCTTTTTACTAGATGCCCCTTTTATGTAATTGTCTTAATTAATATACTTACCTTAGAAAACTAGGTGTAAATACCTTGTGTAAATCTACGTCCATTTTACCTACTCTTATCAATATGCTTAAGTAAGGTTTTGGTGCTGACTAACCTAAACTAGCTCAAGTTTTACGTCATATCAACTTGACTAATCAATCCACGAGTGCTCACTATTGCATAATATTATTTGGACAACTTCTGGTTTGCTTATCTTTAACTCCTTTTTCATCTATTCT
Organism: Lumnitzera racemosa; assembly: GCA_024138005.1. Classification (NCBI taxonomy): domain Eukaryota; kingdom Viridiplantae; phylum Streptophyta; class Magnoliopsida; order Myrtales; family Combretaceae; genus Lumnitzera; species Lumnitzera racemosa. The sequence goes on from JAMXBC010000006.1 coordinate 82,619,630, forward strand.
AAGCCATATCTGGTTTTGACCCACCTCTAATACCACTGCCCTTGTCGCTTTATAGCATAGCATATCAGGATCTCCTTCTTGGTTGAAAGGAGACATAATGTCTGTTAAAGAAATTCCTTTCCACAAGTGTCTATGTTTAGGAAATGGATTCTTTTTAGTAGTGTAATCAAAATGTTATGGTAAGATATGTTTTGAAACATCTACTTTAGATTTAGGTCCTCTTAAACACAATCCCAATGCATACCTAAGAGCACTAGCTCTCTTGCATAATCTATAGAAGACACTAATAGGTAAGTTACGCTCACGACCCTATGGAACATATATTGCCATGCCCTGAGTGAGGGCATGACATGCTTCATCACGTATTCCTACTATAAATAGGAATATGCTGTAGTTCAGAAACCACTAAGTACCACAAATAATCCATCATATCATATCTCCATGAATATCTGAAGAGTTAATAGTCAATATCTGACGTAAAATGAAATTGAATTTGATTCTTAAAACATATAAAATGAAAAGATAGGTTGATAACTAATGTCTAACCATCACTTAAATCCATTTTGATCATCACCAACTCATCATGCACATTAATATAAGAACCATCGTCCAAAATGTTGAAATCCAACTGTGTTATGTTGCAAAACTCAATACATAACTATACATATGCCAAATAACGTACATAAGCCTATAATACTTAATGGAAAAGGCATAATTTATTGAGTTTTTAATAAAATGAAGGAAACAATTAGATTTTGGAGTACTTCAATGACTCCAATCTTACACGGTTAAACCTAATGACAATTATAATCAAAGCCCATACTACATATAATCACGATAATAGTCTCATATTTAGTTTGTTATACATATGTAGCCATTAGGGCTGCAATCCCTATGTAATGTTTAAACCAACATCCCATAATTACTTGTTAGTTGAACCAACTAAGTTCCTTCATATTGACTACCAACTTCACCTTAAGGCTTCAATGCCTAATTACTACATCATCCTTACTTATCCCTTCTAAGGCTATGGAAACCCAGTCTCTAATCATCATTTATAAATTTCAACAAAACCAAGCATAAGCAAGGACATGATGTAGTTGATTGTCTGTATTAGGCATCTTACTTCTCCTTATTGTTTGGGCATTTATTGACTTAGGTGTTCTTAGGGTGCAACCTAGCCTTCCTATAATCATGTATTAGGGCTTATGTTATCCTCCTTCCACCTTTCTTTTCATGGTTTTTACTTGATTTGAACAAAAAACATATTTACCTTATTAACTCACCAATTCCTTGCCAACTTTTCATGATCTCCTAAAGTTATTGATTCTCTAGTTAATTTCTACCCATTAGCTACAACCAACAATATTTCTATTAACTTATAATCTCCTTATAAACCTTATAAATAGACACAACAATAATCATTAATTTTTGTAGAGATTCATGCCTAATCTTTAGTTTGACCTTTATCTTAGATTTATATTAGGGTTTAGGTTTAAAGGGATGTTAAAAGTATTATCACTATTGTGAGTGGAATGAGATAGTTGAATAATATAACCAATTTCCTCAACCCTAAGAAAATTCATTAAATTTCACCAACTACCTTTTACAATCAAATTGTGAGTTAGGTTTCCAACAATATTACTAATAGGATCAATCCTTCGATCTATCACCTAGAGTTAAGTTAAGGGTTTTCAAAGGTTAGCTAGATGCAAACTAATACGAGACAAGGAAACACAAGCCTTAAGTTTAAACTACTTCTTCCGAGTTGATTATAGGATGGCCGTCTAGGCAAGAGCGACCATTGCTACTTCTAAGTCTGACTCGAGCTTTCGCTAACCTAGACTGAGCTATCTCGACCTTCCTATTAGACTTATCCCAAGTTAAGAAAGCTAATCTACCAATGGCTGCATCTCTTCCAAGCTATTTTTCTAGGTTACTAAGTTGATTGAAGACTTACCGACTTATTCCACTTAGGATAAATTGGAGTATTCCTCATTTCACCTTTGTTAGAGCACCTTATGAGTAGTTGATACATGTCCCACTTTACTGATTCCTATAACGATTCTCAACTTCCCCTTTTGTCTTTTATACATTTTACCCCTTTTAGCATATCCTAGGATATGTATTTTTGTCTTATGTAAGAATTTACCTCTTTCGTAATTTCCCTTTTGTGTACAAACCATTTAAGGGTTGGTGTAAAAGGGCCTTATTTGTAATAGTTATATCAAAGCTTCCATTTATTAACACAAAATTCCTCTGTCAAAGTAATCCTTTTAACTCTTATCTACTTTTTTTAGCAAGAGTTAGTGGTAAGTGACCTTCACATTTACTTATACATCATAGCAAGTGAGCATTAGGCCATGTAGGACTTGTTGGTAAGTCACATCCAATAGGTAGCTTAAGGGTTTGCTAATTCTTTATTTTGTTTACTTTCTTTCATTTGATATTCCTCAGTAGATGTAATGTAAAGGAATAATGAATTGAAAGTTCATACCATTGATAATAATAAGACTGATTTGTTTATAAGAGACATGTTACCTACATTTATTTAGGGAGAGTAGGGAATAGGGTTTAAGGTTTTTCTCTAGGACCCACTTTCACCTAGTAATAATAAAAGAACTTAGTAGTTTTCCTTTTATTATAAAACACACCTTAAGAGTAATTTTACCAATTTCCCTTTGAGTTTGATTTATTTTTTAGGCCATTTCATATACAATAACAAGCATACTAAGATCATTATTTTGTCTTTTTCTTAACCTTAAAATCATTATCATTTGATTCTAAAATATGTCTTTGCATTGATGAGTCCTTTCTCATCTAAAGCGAAAAAAATGTATGCTTTAACAACAGCCAATTTGCAAGATATGTAGTCATTTACAATTCTTTCCATTTCTTTTATAGATTACTACAATTTTCTCAATCGATATATGCCACAATAAATTAGTATTCTAAGTTAGATCATACCATGGCTTTCTACCAATTCCATATCCTTCGTAGATTTTGACAAGTTATCTAATGACTTCTTGAAGTTTGACAACCCAGTAGATTACTGTATTTTTACTTATTACAACCTAAAATTTGTGTACCCATCAAATTTCTTAATGGCATACCAAGTAGTCATCTCTTTGCATGTATATCACAAAATAAAAGGTCCTCAATCTTTCTTTTAAACATGTGCTAACTACTACCTTAGTAGCTTAGCTTTAGTCAATTTAGCTTTGAGATGATTTATTAGGATAGAAGGTTGCATTTTTGGTTCCATATCACATAAATAGTATAACATCATAAATAAACAAGTAATGAAAAAGAAATTGACATAGGGATTTGATGTGGAAATCTTAAAAGAATCTAAATAAGAAACCAAAAAAATGGCTAATGTAACACCTCGCCTTCTAAGTATCTACTTAAATTTTTCTTTTCTACTCTTAGTACATAAAAACTTTTCGTTATTATTATCCTTAAGTTAAAGATAAGCCAAAACTTGTATTCCACCTAATCATCTACTTCTCATTTAACACAATAAACAATAGAAAAAACTTTTACAAAGTGAGCCATACTCAAAGTATAGAAGTCACATACTTTGATACATTATCATAATTCTTTACAAGCACACACTTTTGACCACTATAATTGCATTAAATTCTTTGTAAAATAAGTCTAATATCTTTCTTGTAAAGCTACCTTCATGCGTTTAACTCATACCCTTGGGTCAATCACTTCTTCTAAAAGTTCATCCTTTAATAATATATTGAATTCTCTTCATCTCTATGATGAGATGCTTTGTCTAACTCAACTTTTACTTAAGGATAAGACAATTAAACCCCTCAACTACTATAAACTAAATGAGAGTGGATAAAAACAAAACACAGAACAAGCATAACCCATTTATAAATATCATTATTATAAGACATTAAATTTCATATTAGAGTTACCAAGACAAATTATCTATGTAGGAAATATGTGCCATGCTCATGTACGTTACGTGCCATGCTCATGTACTTATGCTCTTCCAATTTACTCATCTAGTTAGTTGACATATTTAGGCATATAAATACAACGTCTAGAAACTTAGAGGCAACAAGGAGCTACCTAGGAGTAGGATCCCTAAAACTTAACAAAACAGAAACTACCTGTCGTGGTTTGGAAATCGAACATATAGGTATCCCAGTTGAAATCACATGAAGTGGTTAGAGTTGATTGAGCAATACTAATCTATATGCTTAGGTCATTTCATGCCATGCCATGAATGCAGCAAGCAATACAATTACCTATATCGAGCACGAGTCTCAAGTTCCACTTCATAAGCATCTCAATTAACTTAACTCTAACTCTGTGTCTTGACTTATAATTCATCTCTTCATATAGGGTTCACTTAAGTAAACACCTAGAAGGATAGTTCATTTTCTAAGTTTTCCGAGCAATAACATGTATGGACAAATTGGTCATGTATGAGAAAACACCTCACTCAATCAATACATATTCAATAGGATCACATATCCAATCAATCAATCATATAATTGCAATTTACGACACCATTGACTCTAAGTCAAGCACACATACATCTACTTACACAAAAATAAAAATATCTACTTACTTAATCTTCTAGACAATCGTTTCCAAAAGCCTCTGATAAGGTTATGGATCTAACCTATTTGATACAAAATAAAGTGGAAATTAAAATATAACACTTGAATGAGACATACCTAGTATATTAGATTTACAACATTTGATTTAGCCCAATATAGCCGCAGATACAAATTATGTAATATTATTGTAATTTAACTTTGTATTCGAAATTTATAAAACATCGGTTTTTAATATTATTTAAGAAGTTTCTACCTTTTCAAATAACTTTTACTGTAGAAACTTTTACTTTTTACTAAAAATTATATATACTCTAATTTCACGAAAGTAATGATATTAGATTTGTAAAAATATAAAGTTTGATTTTAATAATTCCAATAAAAAGATTATTACTAGAGATCCATTCATTTTGAGAACTGATGCTAATAATATACAAGTCATATGGCTATCAATATTTTAATTTTAAAATTAGAAAAAGACAAAAATTATAAAATTATATGGATAAAATACTCAATTTAGAAAAATAATACTATTACATATATGTCTTCTCTAAAACTATTATATATTAGTTATAAGATAACACTTATAACTAGGGAAACGAGATTACAAAAAAATATCGATCATCAGAAAAATTACATTATTTAATCCTCTCCTCCTCCTCCTCCTTCTCCTCCTCCTCCTTCTTCTTCTTCTTCTTCTTCTTCTTCTTCTTCTTCTTCTTCTTCTTCTTCTTCTTTATTTTTTAATTTTAATTTTTATTCTCTTCGTCTAGCTCCCTCTGTTTCCCCCTCTCTTTCTTTCATGTACATATGGCCTAAAGCCATAATTATAAGACATGTCTTCACTACCTTATTCAAGGTGGGTATGCTATTTATTTATTTAATATTTTTCTTTTTCTTTTAAGATATTTTGAGTAAATTTATTATATTATATTTAATGTTTTTTAAAAAATATTTCCTCTTTTCACCACCAACATTATTATTAATAATTCATGGTCATAATTTTTTTTTCAACATATTGTTATTTTAGGCCCATTTTAACTTGACTTTTAGTAAAATATTAGCAATATAATATATAGATAAATTCCATTAATCATTTAGGGCTTATTCATATGCATCTTATATGTAGTTTTACTTACTAATATCAATTATTAAGATCATGTAATTGATTGTAAAAGATTTATCATAAGTTATATTTAAAATTATGAAACTCTATGTTATAGTAACATGACCCAAAAAACTTAATAGTTTTAAGAAAATTGTCTAAAAATGTGTTTAATTTAAAATATTAAAACTATATAGTTATCTCTTTTAATTTTTATTAGCTAATTATAAAGGTTCAACTTAATTTTAAGAGCGTTGCATAAATTATTATTTCTACAGTATGTCTTAAGTACTAAATTTTTTAATTAATTTTTTATTAATTTATATAATAGTATGTCCAAGTCTAAGTGTAATTTAAATATTTTTCACATCTATAAATGCTCTTAATCGATCCAATGAAGAGGAAATATCTTATCATTTAAGTCTATACTAAGTTAATTACTTTTACATATTATTTTATGTCGTTAATAATAATATTATACTTATTATTCTATTATCAAGATTCATATCTTTGTAGTCACTAATAAAGTTAGTATAGACTGTTTTATATTTATTGATCTAACTTATAAGTATATATTTTTATATAAATAATATAAACTACTCGAAAGTTATTTGGTTGAAGCCCTGGGATATTATAGCTAAATAAATCTATTAGTGTAATCAATAAAACATTATGGTTCGTACTGTCACGTAGCACAATTTGTACTAGCAAGTTTCTGAGATTTCAACAACTCTTACTTTACTAATCTACCAAACACACTTAACGATATGTAAATGGGGTTTATAGAAGCTAAAACTTGACGGATGTCAAAAATAAAAACTTAAAAATCAATATACTGCAAATTGAAAACCATCACAAGTTAATGTATCAAGCCTGATCGACCACGATCAGCACCCGTTTGGCTATGAGAACTAACAATTTTGTGACCTTCCCTAGAAATCGTCCAAACCCTTCTTCACCGATCTATATTGTGGCATCTTTTTATTTATTTATTTTACCTATTTATACTCTAAATTCAAAACACACACAACATATTCCAACAACTTATAATTTGGGCCCTCCTTTAAGGGAGGTCTCTTTTTGAATCCCACTTTAACGGGTATTTTGCAATTTCCACCACCAACAACAATGCATTTCAATGCAATTCACCTTAACTTACCGACACCTGCCGTAACTTTTTCAATTATCGCGTGATGTCATGGAATAATATTTCCAATCAGCATAGCTAAGATAATAACCACAAACAAGCGGACAAAAGACTAATAATTTAGTCCACAACATGCATCAGCAAGGACCTAAAACCTATACCTAATCCCCTTTAGAAAATGACCTCAAACCCTCAAGATAGGGGAGTGATAAGGTTAGCTAAAATAAATAATTATCAAATGCGATTAAACAAACAAAATAGTTATTAATACCTCAAGCTGTATTTGACCTAACATACTTCTTTTTTGTTCACCGCAATACTAATCTGGTTCTTTGTCCTGTTTTTTTTTTACTTGTTGTTAAGAATAAAGGAATCGAAATTGGTTATTTTACTTCTATGGACCGTACTGGCTACAAACCCTAGGAATTAAAAATTATTTCGAGGCCATCACTTTCGTCTATGACTAATCTTACTTTAATAAAAACTGCTTGCGTGATCCAAATTCACCCATATATTTGCTTAAAGACTCTGGATAAGAATGCATGGTGCATAGGGCAAGACACACATTCAATGGACACAAGTGCAAACCTACAGCGACATGACACCAACACCATTGCGCGAAGACAAAAGTCAGGCCAATGGAACAACCCTTGGATCGAAAGTTTTCCACTTTTCCTTGGTTTCAATGGTTGAACATTCCATTCCTGGGTTTATAAATGGCAATAACATTTTTTTTTTAAGTTTTATTACAAAATTATTGACAGAAATTACCTGAAATGCAATAAAATCGGGGACTCATTAACCCTTTCATGATACTTCAAAGACTCAATAACAGAACCCTAGTATTTATTACAGAAAACCCAAGCACATGGTGTCGGATGTCAAATATATTGCCATTAAATTCTAGGGTAAGAGTAGAAAGTGGTATTGTCTAAGAATTTAAAAAAGGTTTGTATATAGAAGGCAAAATTCTTATGTAGATTAAATTATCTATGAATAACATGTTTTGGCGTTTTTAAATATATAGGATTTGCTCTATCAGCATAAAGATTTAAATTATGAAAATTATATAAACTGAGTTTATTACACAATTACATGTATATGAGATTAGTAATGATAGGATAGATCGTGTAATAAGGATTGCTCATCAAAAATTCAATAAGGAAGGATGCCTACGGAGAGATTTTGCATTTGCTGCAATTCACATGGAAGTGCACGGCAATAAAAATGTCAATGATTGGACAACCAATTTTCCATACGCATAGACGAGGTACGACGTGGCTTTTTCCTAATAAAATTTTGCTCCTAGTAGAAGGTTTATCATCTTTGATGAGCTCTCTGTATTATCTCTTTGATTTGAGAAAACATGTTTATTGGGTAAGTAGTCTGTCTTCTACAAACTACACTAATCTCTTTCCTCTTATCATGAACAAGGTCTCTATGCAATCCCACAGTACGTGTACTTGATATGATAGAACGGTGATACAATGAGTAATAAATAAGGAGAGTGGAGCTTATTGAGCTTCTGTTTTAACTTTTAAGAAATTCTATACTAACTATCTATTCCAATAACGCTTCTTTTATCTTGTTAATGGGATCTATTAGCAAAATCAAAAGCTAAATAATTTTATTCATAATGGACAATGAAATATTAAAGTGAGTAAGAGCATCTTTTGATCCATTAACCATCATAAATACACAAACGCTCAACAAAAGGAAAAGAAAAAAGAAAAAAAATGGTAGAAAGAAAAATAACAAGATTCATTAAAAATTCACACCGAGGAAAAATACATACGAAGGAAAATACATTCTTGTCCCAAATGCATTCTTACTTTTATCTACACTCCTTTTCATTTTTTTTCCCCCCCACTATGTCCCAACAATACCAGCCTTGAAATTGACATGGGAGATATTGATAGAGACAAAGACCTGCTTTCTTATTCTCTTGCAGAACATCACCCTCTTGGACTTTAAACACTTTGAAATTTAGAATTTAAGCATTGCTCCTGAAGGAACCCAGTGCCTTAATAGCACCTGCTCTTAGAATGTATTGGTGGTAGATTGCAGCAGCTAGAGCTCCAATGAATGGTCCAACCCAGAAAATCCACTGCTCAAAATTACACACGCAAAATTAAACAAATAACAGAAGCAAAATTTTCAAAAAAGAATTATAAAATGATATAATATATAAACACTCGTGAAGGTCTGTTTTAATGTTTAAGGTATTGATTTGAATATATAAGCAATTTAGGCCGATTCTCATGGGTTTTAAAAAAGGGAAGTTTTTTTTCTTTTTGTTAATCCATAAGGCGAGCATTGACCTGCTGTTTTTAACCAACTTCGGGTATCAGCCCATCCGATCAAAAAATAATATAAAAATGAATAAATTGGTATAGTAGTCTATACCTGGTCATCCCAGGCCTTCTCCTTGTTGTAGATTACCGCAGCTCCGAAACTCCTAGCCGGGTTGATGCCGGTGCCGGTGATTGGGATGGTAGCAAGGTGAACCATGAATACGGCGAAGCCAATGGGAAGAGGAGCCAAGACCTTAATAAATTCGACAAAAACTGCATCATCAGCCAAAACATAAAAACAACTTTTTGTTTTATTCAGTAATTTATAAAAATATATTTTTTTTTATTTTTCAAAAAAAAAAAACGTGGTAGATTATCTTATTTATCTGTATGTTGTTTGACAATTTCCTCAAAATAGTATATATTGGTAAATTATCTTTATCTATTTGTGGCAGTTTTTTTAAAATAGAGGCCAAACTTACATATTATCCGCCACTTAAAATCTCGATATGATATATCATTTTCAATGACTAAAAGTATACTTAAAAGCTTTCTTTGATTAGGATGCAAGACGAAATTATCAAACTTATTTAGTGATTGAAAAAAGAAAAAGGAAAAGCTTAGCTTACAGGGACATGGGAGTCTCTGGCATTCCTCTTGGGGTCAGTGGCAGAGAAAACAGTGTAGACAAGAACAAAAGTGCCAATAATTTCTGCACCCAAACCGGTTCCCTTGTTGTAACCATCGGCCAACTCGTTGGCTCCACCACCATACCTGTTGTAGTATGCCTTTTGGAAGCCCTTCACTAGGCCACAACCACAGATTGCACCAAGGCACTGTGCTACCATGTACAACAATGCCCTGATTAGGGACACCTTCCTTCCCAAAAACAGCCCGAATGTCACGGCCGGGTTTATGTGACCTCCTGCCATGTGATTTTTACCATCATCGTCAATATTAATTCAGTGTATTTCTATGTAGATTGCATAATTTAAGTTTAGTAACGATTTGACCAACTATATATTTTATAAAGGTAGGTGAAGAAAAACGAATTCGATTTATCCATACTGAAGAACAAAATTAAAGTCATATAGACGAATTCCTTACCAGACAATTAGTATCTTAATCATGCTAAATCATTTTTTTTTAATTTTTTTTATTTTACTTGCTAATTAATTTTTATAAAGTCTTTGATTAAATGAAATTATTCATTAAAAGGTCAAAAATAAAATTTTTCCGTATTTTTGTGCAGTCCCTTTCTGTAATATGTATAACCAGTCTAGCAAACAAGAAAAGTTTATATTTTATAACTCTTGAACTCATAATTTAAAAGTCACTCGTTAATAGAAATTGAAGAAGAAGAGACGAAAATTTACCTGAAATACCGGCAGTGCAGTAAACAAGGATGAAAATCATGCCACCGAAGGCCCAAGCAATACCAAGAATGCCAACACCACCACAAGCAGCATCATCATTCTTGCCAGGATCGGTCTGGCTTTTGTATCCAATCACAGTCAGAACAGTGACATACAGGAACAACAAAGTAGCAATAAACTCAGCTATTAAAGCTCTGTAAAATGACCACTTGGTCAGCTCCTCGTAATCGATCAACTGGGCTGGTGGAGGGTCGTGGTAGTCCTTAGCCGAAAACTCGCCTTGTTCTGCCACCTCGACGTCTTTCGTCATGATTTTTCGGGTATATTAATCACCCTGTTGTGGTGGTGCACTAGTGGTTTACCTAGTGAAAGAAAAATAGCTAGTGCTCAAGAAGTGACTTGTTTAGTGGATATGCAAGGAAAGAGCACATAGAAAGGGGTATTTATGATAAGAATGCTTAGAAATTTATTGAATAAATAACTCGGCTTATGTGTGGCTATGACATTATTAGTGTTTATTTTTGGCCGCCCAAAGAGGTTGATTTCGAATTCTTTAGCCTGTATAGGCCCCACTTTGTTCTCAACGGTTATCATCACAGCCTCACTTTCTTTTATTTGCATTATCTCTGACAAATTTTTCTTTTTAGCTGTAATCAAACTCCATAATTGCACAGTAAACTAAAAGATTAGTGCATATGCAAAGCTCGATGAATATTATTGTTAATCTTCTATATTATTAAGTTAAGACCAAGTATTAGACTTCATATTATGTTTTATAATATAGTTTAAATGGGAGCTAGGATTTATTAGGTAGTTTTTCTATAATCCCGTAGGTAGAAGATGTCATGTTTAGATAATTTTGAAAGAGTATGTATATTGCTGGTGAGTATACATTTAATGTATTGTGAAGTACTTTTTTTATCACACTACTAATCCATTATTAACACTTATGCAACGGTATCTTAATGCAATATTGGTAATATAATAATTGTGCCATGAATTTTTTTTTTTTCTTTTTCCCAATTTGCTTTTCATGTTGCCTTGTCCATGTAGCTGGAAGTGTCACCCAGATACTCGTTGTTGGGAGATTTTCTTCCACTACCGCAGGTCTCTTAAGACCAAAGCCTACGAACAATGATTTTCACCATTATTATTATTATTAATCATTTTGTAATATGGATGCCAGATATGCAATCCTACATGACCACTTACTAGTATAATGTGTAGAAAAGACACGTCCGTTTAAAACAAATAACTTACTAACCAAGCTTAACTACCACAATTCTTATTTGGTTAATATTGGTTCAAACCGATTAAAATTATGTTAAAAGTTGTTTCATGACATCACTTTTGTTGGTCGTTTGGTGAGTGTATGGAGCTCACATGTAAAAAAAAAAAATAGTAAATTTTTAATTACATAATAGTAGAATGAGTAGCATTTAAAATAATTATCACTTGTATTTTATGTACATTAAGTACAATAAAGTTTTATTAATATTTATACATTATCTTACATAATATTTGGTATATAATAATTAATAAATCTATTTTCCCATATTTGAGTCAAAAGAGGCTGGTGGTAAGTGAAGCAAAGTGTGGGGAATCCTTTTTGACTGGAGTGGCTTAACATAGGAAGTGCGAAATTGGTGAATCTAATATTTGGCGATTTATTTCAAGATGTGTCTGATCTACGGTTCAATTCCAAGTTCAGGTGATGGAAGCGTACACATATCATGCCGCATACCAAACTTAGAGCAGATTAATGTAAGTAAATTTATAGAATATCTAAGAAGACAATACTAGTATGCGGTAGATAGATGGTTAGAAGCTTGCAATCAATTGTTAGCTGCGTTATTCAAACTTGGTATTGTTGGGACAAAGTGAGAAAAATGAAAAAATACGTAGATAAAAGAAGTATGCATTCAGGGCAAGAATGTATTTTCCTTTGTTTGTATTTCTTGGTGTGGATTTTTCTAGGATCTTGGTATTTTCACTTTTTATTTCTTTTTCCTTTTAAGTTCTTGTGAATTTATGATGTTTATTCCTCGGCCATGAATCTAAAATTGTTGTTGTACCTATGAAATATCTACTCCCGTACTTGCACAAGTCTAATCACTTGCTTAAACAGTAGTATCACTCGAAAAAATGTAGATTAATGTCAAAATTCAATTAAGTTATTGGACAAATTGGATACGGCGTTAAATATTTTATGCAAGTTGAGGATACCAATTATATACACTTAATTGATGCAGGATGTGTTATAGAAGGCGATAGCAATATTGACTGTAATACATATTTAGTTATGTGCATATATTCAAAATTGTAAGTACTTTATGGTTTCGAAATTAGAATCACCAGAACATCAAGGAAATCATTGTCTTTATATCTCTTTAATTGTTGATCATTATGCATCGCCTCATTCTAGTCTCCTGCCTCAATATGTCAAGATTTCAAGAAGAATAAAAGAATGATTACCCTAACTTAACATGTAAAGTAGCGTTATATAAAGAGACATTGAAAGTTGCTGTCTCCAATATGAATAATAGAGATAGTTGCAAGATTTTATAATATGTGAAAAACATTAATATTATGAAACGATAACAACCTGTAGATTTTTAAGAGTAATTTTAGTATTCAGATATTTTCCATGCATCCTATTTGGTTGTAAAGGGAGTAATACTCCCATGTATTTGTACTTTTCTCATATAATGATGTTGCATTTTTGTGGGATAATCCCAACTAATCAATTGTTTATTTTTAACTTGTTATGCACTCTACTTTTTAAAAACACCATTATTGCACAAAATTAAGAGAAGGAAGAGGAAAAAAACTTGTGGATTTGGCTCAAGTCTAACGCCATAACCAAAACTCGTGGACTAATTACTTAAAAAAAAAAAAAAAAAAACACTCCCATGGACCTATGGATCTATGGACTTCAAGAGGGTATAATTGAATTAAGTTGAATCAATATAGTATTGAATTCGAGTTCGAGCCTTACTTAAAAATTTAAAGATAGAACTTGTCTCAAGTTTGAAGGAGCTCTAACTTTTGGTTTCGAACTTGACTTGAAGATATATTTGATAAGTTTGAGTTTGACTTGTTTAGTTTGATTAAACTAAAATTTTTAAAAAATTCTCTTGAAATAGCCTTAAACTCACATATATTTAAGAAATTAAAAATAAATTAAAGATTATACTAACCTTGACTAAGCTTGTGAGTTTAAAGAGTTTAATATTTTGAAACTTCAGCTTAACTCAATTTCCTATTTGAGTAGCTCTAATTCAAGCTTGAGCTTAAGCTCAAGTTTAACTCAATTATTATCAAATCAAATTCGAGTAAAACTCAAGTCGAACTAGAGTAACTTACGAATTGTATTAGTTTATTTACACCTTTGAATAAACCAAATTCGAAACCAGTCGTATGGAAGTAGATGACTACTCGCGATAAATGGATCACGAACCACAACTTTAGTCAAATCAAGTGGGGATGGTGCTCCATATCCATATCTTCTTTAAATTCTATACACCCAAATAGAGTATAAGAGATATCGAATATCACTTATAGCATGGAGGAAAAACTGTATTTCTTTCGTACATAATGCATTTTCTTTTATATTTATTTACCATACATCGTCTAAGACTTTATTAGAGTCGGTATAAAATGGATAATATATAAAGTCCTATCTTTATACAATCTTGTAGGTATAAATTCAAAATTTTATACTAAAAAACATAACTTTAAAATTTTATATACCTACAAACGTTTCTAGGGCCAGTTCTTAAACTAACCGTTCGATTTCGAGGCATGTCATGGCTCTAACCTACTCGTAGCCTAGGTCTAATGGCATCTACCTCTTTTAACAATTCGATGCTATGAGGTTAAGAGGCCACCACGTACAGTCTTTGGAGGGTTACATGAAATTAACTCATTGGGATGGCTATATCATACCATTCTAATTAGCGAGTCTTACCAAAAGTAGTGGTTGGTCACCTATCTTCGTTGGTGGGCAACATGTGATCCATCTAGGGTAGTAGTAGGTTATCTCTAACCACCATTAAATTGCCATTTTTTATTAAATTAGTCATTAAATCATTTGCACAGCTGCAACCAAATGGGGAAAAAAATTCATTTTTTTTTCTTTATTTCTTATGGTGCTAAATGGTAACCAATACCTTAGGTAAATTTAGGTAAGGATCGATTTCGAACTGTAAACCGATCTAATCCTTGGGAGGCCAGGCCTGTAAGCCTCATAACAAGCCACTCGGGGATTCAATAGGTTAAAAGATCCGATCGAGCCTAAATTATAAAATAAAGGTAGAAATATTAGTAAAAATGATCTCATAAATTTGAGTTTAAGAAAATAAGTAATAAAATAAAAGAATATAAAAATGTGTAAAATGTATTATGATAATTAACGAATTACAAAAGATAAATTATATGTATACTAAAAATCATAGAATGACCTAAATAATATTTAAGAATATTTATTTGTACTATATATGAATTTATGTGTAGGTAAAAATACTTGTAATTACTTAAAATACGTGAAATGTACTAAAATAATACTAAATAATTAAATAAAATTCATAATTAATTAAGAAAAAATAAATAAAAATCATAAAAAATAGAGAATGATCCAGATTTGGGTCGTGGTAGCTGGGGAAAATAACAAAAAAATTAGCCAATTAAATTTGAACACAAAAGGCAAATTGGAAGATAAGGTAATTGTATAATCAAATTAATGCACAATAATTTCCCTAAAGCTCTATAAATACTCAAATTTTTCAAAAGCTCATTTTGGATGTCAGAAGTTTAGAAAATTAGAGAGAAGTGAAATTGAGATTAAATTAGGGTTTTAGAAAAAATCATAAAAAATCTGTACAGTTAAGGTTTCTAAAGAGAACCTAAACCTGCTGAGTAGTTGGTAGTAGATGGCCACCACCACCGCACGGTGGTAGTAGCACCCAGGTGGGCCGATACACCTATGGCCACCAATGATGGCCGGAGCTACGCTAACTAGTGAGTTTGATTTCCAACCCAATTTTGTGTAGTTTTACAAAAAATAGTAAATATTCTTAGAAAATTATGAATTTTGTTATTATAAAATATTTTAGTATTTACTTTTTATGAAAAATATTATTTTTGTGAAAATATTTCTCGTGATATATGCTCCCTAAGAAATTATATAAAATCGAGCATGTTTCAATTTAGAAATAAATGATCATAGCAATGTAGTTTTGAGTCCAAAATTTTTTCGTAGACTACTTAAATGATATAGAATAATGATATAAAGCCATTTTTCAACACTGAATTTCAGAAATTTTTAGATAATTTTTAGGCTTTAAAATGAGGTATAAAATGGGTAATTTAGGGCTAATTGAACAATTAAATGGTTAATTACTGATTTAGTGAATAATTATATGTTTTAGGATTTTAAAATCTGATGAAGTATGATACTTGTAGCATTTAAGGTATTAGATATAATTATTAGGCTAATTATGTAGTAAATAAGTAATGAGGAAAAATAGTAAATTTTAAGTTAATTTTGTAAATTAGGTAATTAGGTGTAAAATCTTATTTATGATGAATTTAGATATTTTGAAATGATAATTGATATTGAGAGATGGTAATTAGAGTGATAGAAATATTATATATGTATTATGTACATGATAAGTGATAATACATAATATGCAATTATTGGAAATATAATAAATAGAATATATTAGGATAAAAATTGATATTATATAAATAATAAGGATATATAATAAATCTAATAGAAAACTTAAATTTATATAATTATATGAAAAATGTAAAAATTTCTCACATCAAAAGTAAATTTGATATACTAATAAAGATTTAAACGTACTGGGTAGAATAAAATACTAACTAGGGATAATGATGGTATTTAGGATATCTTGAAGTAATATAATTAATTTCACATTATGAGTTGAAACGAGTTTCTAGGGTTCGAGTATAAAACAATACTTAGAAATTCAACTAGAATCTAATATAGAAAATTGATGTGGAAACTAAACCCAAACCTGAACAAAAGATAATAATAAGCGTTATAGGATAAAATTAACCTATAATAGTTATATAAGAAACTAAAATCATGTTTGTGTTATAGGGATGATTGGCGATAGCATGAGCAAGTCGGACCTTGAGTAAGTGAGTAGGGAGTCGAGGTAAGTTGGGATTAATACGTTACTGTATTTTGGAGGCTAGAGATTATATTTGGTTGTACTTGTTAGATAGTTGGTTTTACGCATGTGCTTGATTATGAGTGACGTTATGATTCTGTTTGTTGTTCTGGCTTGTACTGTATGATTTGTATGAAATAATTGATCACCTTAAACTGGACCTAATCAAATATACGACCTGTAATTATAATCAGACCTGTATGGCAACTTATTAGAGGAAACCCAAGATTCTCTAGCCAAATACCAATCCCTTCGAAAGGGATAGCATTTGATAATATAATGGTCTCTTCTTCATCCTTAGTTGAACTAAGTGATAGGTGAGGAGAACACGGTAAGGGTGAAGTTAATGGTTCGAAAGTAGTCACAGGAGGAGCAATGTCTCCATTATACAAGCTTGGGTTTGGTCGTGAGCTGTTGTATTACTAGCAACTCTTCAATCCGGATTAAAGCGGGCGCAATTTCCCTAATCTCACGATGTGCCGGTTAACGTCGTGTGAACGCATTTGCTTGAACATACATTGCACCAAATTATTTGGTTGATAACCTTGTTTATATTTGTGGTATAGTTTTAAGTCATCCATCCTAACTTACTAATCTGTGGTTACTCACATCTTTATAAACGTCCTTGCAGGTGCTGGCTAAGAAGTAGCTTATAAATATTCTGAAGTCAGCAACTACTAGATCTTGGAGAGTGAGGAAAAATATTGAACAACAAATATATATTTTTACGGTCTAAGCTTTTATATTAGAATTTTTCATTTTTGAATAATGTATTAATTAGAAAATAGATTATGGTGAAACGTTATAAACGTTAATTGTAATAACTGAATTCTAGTGTATATATATATTTTCTTACTTTCTTATGTAAATGATTTATTTAAATTACGAACCATTTACTTCAAAGTGGGTTAGTTATGAACGTCTTGTGTAGATTAAGTTTAAGGTCTAAAATAGCGGTTGTAAAATCAATTTTTATCTTAGAATGGTTTACATGGTAGGGTTGTTACAACTCTATTGTTTTGGGGTGTGACAGGGCCAAATCGCTACACTAAACAATTAGGCTTTAAAGGCATAGGTGGTTCAAGAGGGTAGAACTATTTGAACCAACAAGTTGCAAACCATCAGGTTAGCCCACTATTAAACCAGTGGATCGGCTCAACAGATTCACTCCCTTTGAAAAAACAAAAAAATAAAAAAAGAGAAAAAAAGAGGCCACTAAGTCAAAAAAAATAATTGTATAATATTCAATAGGTCGTTAAATATCAAAACTACTTTATTAGCGATAATAAAGGATAAAATTTTTTTACAATAATATCATCATACTAATAATAAATGACTAATTATAAGTTAATTAGGCATTAAATTAAAGATAGATGTAAAATTCAATTTCAGTTAATATAAGTTCTTTTCATAAAATTTATCAAATGTTAAGGACTTGAATATGAGAAAAAAATAAAATTTGAGAGTAAAAATAAAAGTTGGAATCATATTAAGTTAATAATTAATTTGAAAAATTAAAAATTATTAATAAATTAGTATACTTAAAAATAAAAGAAAAAACAGATCATATTTTTAGAAATTAATAATATATTTAAAAAAATAAATTAATAAAAAATTAAATATTGAAAGAAAAAAGATTCAAAGACCGAGCTAGCCTAAAATCGCCCTACTACAGGCTGATTACGATTAAACCATGGCTAATCCCATGAATTGGCAATTTAAGATCGGGCCAACCTGTTACCTACCTCTAACCCTAGGTAATCTAAGTTAAGCCACTTACGACCTATTGTAAATCGTACAACCACTCTTATAAGCAAAACTAAAGCTTACCAACTATAATATGGTAGCATGATTACTCCATGGATGGGGGCTTAATGTTTAGGATTTGAATCTTTTAAAATTACTGTTTTCTTAAAGTTCATAAAGTTAAAAATAAATAGTTATCATTCTCTAGGGTTTTTTATTTTTTAAAAAGGAAAAACAATGACATTAGAATGAAGTTACGGAATATGTAAAAATTCTATATAATAACAATTGTTCATTTGTAATTTTAAGAAACTTTAGTAAAATAGTAACTTTAAATGACTCATTTCCTATTATTTGGGTAGATTGATCCTCTTGAGGTAGTGAATTCTAGTCCTCTACCCTAGGGCCTCGTGAAAAGGGTAATTATCATGAATTTTTATTAAGGTTTCATTTCTTAAAAAAAAAATTCTGATTTTCATAATGTCTATTGTAATTTTTCTTTTCTTTTTTTTTTTATTCTCTTTTAGTTTATTGATTTTCACGTGCAAAGTCATACCGGAAACAAATGAAGCTGCAGAGGCTCATTTTTTATGTAAGGGCACCTAATATACATATGCCATAAATAAGTAAACACCTCTACAAAGTACTCTTGCAATTAACAGCCCTAGCATCCCTTTATCCCCCAACTGTACGGGGGCCAGAAAAACCAAAAACAAAAGGCAACATGAGAAAGAATACCTTGAGCCATGATCCCCACTCCAACTAGGATTTGAGAAACGAAATAAATTGAAGTTCACATAACAGCACATACAGGTTGTCCTTGGAATCTTGACAACCTTGAAAGCCATTATCCCAAATGAAATGAAGACAAAACAAATTGATTCCCACAAAAACCATGTATTGCTTCATGGCATATCCTTACGCTCTAGATTCCAATTAATAAACGAAAAGGAAAACGTTATTAAATTTTAGTGCAATGCTTTTTTTTCTTATAAAATGCATATTTGGTATTTCGAAAATGGAAAACATTAAGCGATGTCTAAAAAGCTTTTATTTGATTTTAAATGAAGAAATTATTTTTCATTTTATATACTTATTTTTTTTAGTAAAATATATAATTAAAATTGTGAAATTTTATTTTTTTGGCTCCTTTATAAGTGCTTCAGGGGAAGCATAGAACCCGCTTTAAAATCTCAATATTAAATATGCTTGACAAGTGTGGGTGGTATGATACTATATTATTTCATGGGTAGTGAATATATGAATTTTATAATGGAATGCGGGGGACAGAGGCATATTGCCAGATCAACTTATCTGGTACTCGCCCACAGCAACTCATACTATAGCATGGGGTGGTTGCAATGATTAAACAGACACAACACTGATTCTGAGATGCTTATCCCTTTGTGTTGAAATTCTTTATCTAGGGTTTTCTTCCATCCTATATCATTTCTTTATTTGGTCTTCCTCTGCACGTTGATATGGTAGTCCTTTCATTTATGTGGCAATTCGAATCGTGTCTTGCCAGCCATAGTTTTTTCGTTTCTGATTGAACGTACATATAGAAGAAATAATTGGATTTTCGTTGCATTACAGTAAACAAAAATCTAGGTCAAACTAGAATTTGAAGAAAAAAAGTTATATTTTGTCTTCGTTGTTGTTTTGATCTGGGCTTTGATCCTTTTATTTAAAAATAGCCGTTTGTTGATCCTCATTTTTGTTTCGTACCAACTTTATTGTGGATAAATTATATAGGACGGTTTTATTCTCATCTTTTTTGCCTGTAATTTGACCAAAAGCATGGTTGTTGTGAGCTCAAAATATAAGGATTAAAAATGAAAAATTTGGGCTATCAAGGATCACTATTCTCTGTATATGATGGGGTAAGTGTGAATTGTGCAAACGGGAACCCGGGGTGGTTCTAGTGGAATAGCGATAAGCCTTCTTTTCCAATGTGGTTTTGTTTCGCTCCCCTAATCGTATTATGAAGAAATCAGACCACTTTGAATAAAAATGAACCATATTACACAATTTTTTTTTTTATCCAATGGTTTTCCATTCCACGTTTTATATATCCCTTGAATTTATTAACTCATATTTTTTGAATTTATTCCATTGAATCTATCCTTTCTTAACCCTAAAAACTTTTATATTTAGATATCTTAGTGTATATTATTTTTTCCCTAAATGGCTAAAAAAAAGGCACTTGCATTTGCGTATTGAAATAACCCGAATTGGGAAAATATCAATAGATTAAAATTCAACTTATTAAAATTAATACTGAGAATTTACAAAAGAAACGAAAAACCGTTACATTTACTTTTACATTTAGACACCCTAGCGTATATCATCTTATTCTTAAATGGCTGAAAAAGAATTACTTGCATTTGTGTACTGAAATACCCTGAATTGGAAAAATGTCAATACCTAAAAAATCAACTTATTTAATGAATAACAGAATTTACAAAAGAAATGACAGCACCATTAAATAATAAAGATGTACTAAAATATACTCAAGGAGAATACATCTCTACAAAATAGAAAAACAGAATTAGAGCATACATTCAACTAACATCTGTAAATAGATCCTAACCCCTTTTCACTGTTTACTTTACTAAGAACTCACTTCTTGCAATAGGAGAAGGTCGAAAGCCTCAAAGACACGCCATCAATAAAGCACCTAAACCCTAGCCTTATTCAATTTTGCCAGAATATAATTTAGAATAATCGTAACGCTTAGACAACATGAACATTTAGAATGGATCTAGTTGTAAACTTAGAAAGAAAATTTATGACTTGTAAATTTAATTTAAATAACACAATATAATACTTAAATATAGTTGGATCTAAGTAATCTAATATGAAAATTTTCATCAAATTAACGGTTGAAACTTGTTTTTTTACGGTCATCCTTTGGCCCAAAGCTCTAGAGGACCAAGTCCACTTGCAAGCTTGGTGAGCACAATCTAAGATTCCCTCTCATTTGATGAAGATCAACTCGGCATACGTCCTAGCCCTATCTACCTAGCTTGGGTTAGTCCCCAAGCACTTATGGAATCCTTTTCTACAATCTCTAAGCTTTGCCATCTAGCAACAAGAAGAGAGCTCGCCTTTAACTTGAGAAAACCTTCAGGAAGCTCGCTATTTAGCACATTGGGTTTGTCTCCCTCCTCGCCTCTTTCTCTCTCCTCATTAAGTGTAGAATGATTGCTTAACACATAACCTACAATTTAGCCACCAGGCTATGGCATCCATCTATGTTGATGTAATAAGCCAATCTCCCAAGCTTCTACCAATTGGTAAAAAAGTAGAAGTCCTTTCTCATATTGACAACAATGCCTTTGTTCCATCTAATCCTTTTTTTCAACTTATTCAAGTAAGTTAGCTCCCTTTACCTATAAATAGAAAGGAAAGCATCAAGTAAAGGGACATTTTTAGAGTCTCATAGGAACCCTCTCAATTCATTAGCCCTTATACTCTCTAGAACTCAATTACTCTCCTTACTAACTTGAGCATTGGAGGACCTAACTAGCAATGCCATAAGGGGCTTTCTATAGGTATACTGCTATGCAGGACTAACAAACGACCAAGAGTTCACCCAGGAGCTATATAAGTGATATTAATTGTCACCATTTAGTGCCCACTATTTATTCAACCTCATCATCATGGTTAAGAGCAAGAATACCAATCCTCATCAGTACCCCCTAGGGGTGATGAGAGATCATTAACAAGACCGCCACCACTACTTACGGGCCCACAACCATTGTAGATGGAATAGATGAAGACAATGTTTTGCTAGTCGATGGAGGCCAATGTAAAAACCTTCCAAGATAATGCAAATTTAATACAACAATCGGTAGCTACTCAAAAGTTCAGAGAAAAGGTTAGCCTTGATAATAGAGTCAAACCTGAAGACATATCCACTAATTGACACAACAAGCGCTCTAAGCACTTACCCACACCTCTACTAGTGAACCTTATATGCCTACATGATCATGTTCATTGTAAGCCTCATCTACTCAGGGACCTATACGATCAGCTAAACATTAATTGTAGTAAGGTGCAACATTAGGGTATACAATTAAGCATGAGTAAAATACGAAAGTACAGCTTACTTAAGTGCATGCAGAAGCACTTAGAAGAGATGAACTCCTAAGAGCTCAATAAGTGCATTTGATGTGCCTCAAGCTTATGCCTTGAGCTTGTACAACTAAAAGCCTTTGAATCCTCTAACCTCAAATCAGCAGTTTCGATGATTAAGAGGTTGTTTACACCTATTTTACTAAAAGAAACCCTCTTATAAGATGTATGGCTCTCTCATCTTAACACATATGATTGTTTGGGTGACCCAAACGACCTCTTAATACATTTCCACACAATGATGAACCAATGTAATTTTTTTGATGCAATCATATGTAAAGCCTTTTCGAGCACCCTCACTAAGGCAACTTTAGTATAGTTCAACCAACTCCCAAATGGGTCTATTTGCTCAACTGATGACCTCACGGCTTGATTCCAACAAAACTTCCTTAGTGGTAAGATACCATATAGAGATTTGCCTATGTTACACAATCTCCCAATGACACCTTATAGACCTATCTTGAGCACTTTAACTATGCTAAGCTCTTAATTCTTAAAGTTAACACTAGAAGATCTCTTCTAGCTATCATCTATAGCCTGGACCCCAATAGCAAAATCTTTAAAGCTATAATACTACAGCATCCACATACCTTTAAGGAATTCATGACTACAACTAAGTAGTTCATCACTTAGGAGGACACCATCTGAGCATGATTAGAAAGCTACACACATCAAAGCTCTTTTGCAAAAGATAACTTTAGTAGCCGTTAAGACTACCCCTCATTATCTAGATAACACTAAGAAAAACGGAGGTAGAAGATCGCCGATTATCCCCACTACACTCCATTAAACCGCCTTCTCAACAAAGTTCTCTACAAAGTCTGCAAATGGTTGCCTTACACATTAGGGAAACAGCCGAAGTAGTCACATCGAGAAATTTTTGCGATTATCACGACGTACACAATTAGAACATTAATGAGTATAGGTACCTAAAGAATGTGGTGGAAGGCCTTATCTACAAAGGCTATACCAACCACCTAGTCGCTAATGTAGGAAATTGCCTATACCTAGCTTTGTGATGCCAAATTGAAGAGCTACAGCATTAACCACAACCATAATATAAAAACTTACCTGATTACACAAACCATAGGGGTTGGTAAGGACAAATATAAATGATCACTAGAGGATTGGAATTGTCAAATGAAGACTACTTTCCCCAAACCTAGGACGAACTACTGTCCATTTGAACAAGAATAGAAATTACTATCACCTTCTCCAATAATGATAAGGAGGGCATCAAATACCCCCATATCGACCCTCTAGTCATCAATGCCGAGATTGGGTATTTCGATGTCCTAAAAACATTTAAAGATAATGGTAACTTAGTAGACATCCTCTTCTACTTTGCTTACAAACAAATGAAGGATAAGTTGGGCGAGGAGCTTTGGCCTTACAAGTATAGCCTTGCTAGGTTTAGTGGGAAGACAATCCCAGCAAAAGGCTTGCTCACACTACCTTGTTTAGCTGGCCGGTAACAAGCACATTGCCTCATAACTAATTGAATTTGTTGTTGATGACTACTAGTCCCCCTACAACACCATCCTAGGGTACCTTAGCCTCAACAAATTTGATGCATACATCAGTCAAAGATGTCTCTCATTAAAGTTCTCCATGCCTACAAAGGTAGGAACTGCATGTAGCAACCAGCAGTTATTCTAAACATTCTACCTCAGTGGCATCTTACATAACAAAATCATGGACATCGAGTTTTCCCCCGAAAGCATGCAAAATTCAATAAGTGAACCGACTAAAGCAACCATCATTCAATATAGCAACCATCTTGGCTAGACCATTTAGATAGGGACCTCCCTGTCCATAGAAGAATGAGAAGAGATCATTACCTTCCTTCGCACCAACTTAGAAGTCTTTATGACATTACCCTAAGAAATGCTTGTGATCATCAACATACCCGAGGCCACACACCATCTAAGGGTCGATCATTACATCCATCCTATGAAACAAAAATAAAGACAATTTACGGCTAAGTAATAAGTTACCATCGAGCAAGAAGTGTAAAAGCTTCTTTGAGTTAGGTTCATCAAAGAGGAATGCTATCCTACTTAGTTAGCAAACGCTATCCTTGTGAAAAAATCTACTATGAGTGGTGTATGTGCATCAACTGTGCCGACCTTAACAAAGCTTTCCCTATAATTTGCTACTTACTCCTATGAATGGACCAACACATCAGTTTTACATTAGGCTACACAATACTAAGCTTCATTGACACCTACTTTAGCTACAACCAGATACGTATGGCCTTTAAGGACTAGGTCTAGACCTCCTTTGTTATTAACTTTCGGATGTACAATTACAAGGTCATGTTGTTTAGCCTAAAAAATGTATAGCCTACATATCTAAGGTTAGTGACGGCCATCTTCAAACCCCAGCTCAAAAGGAATGCCGAGTTTTACATTAATGATATTATCATCAAAAGTAAAGACAAGGGCCACCACATCAATAAACCTACACAAAACCTTAGACACCCTACGGAAGTATAGAATAAAGTTGAACCTCTAGAAGTATGTCTTTGGTATAGGATTAAGCACTTTCCTAAGAATCATAGTTACAGAGTGTGACATAGAGGCTAGCCTTGATAAAATAAAGGCAATATGAGATATGAAGGCTCCTTAAAAGATCAAAGATGTCCATCGACTCATCGTTAGAATAGTTTTGCTTAACCATTTCGTCTTTAGGAGTGCTAATAAGTGTTAAAGTTCTTCAAATTATTGAAGAAGCTATTGGAATTCAAGTAGGCAAACAAATATGAAGTCATTTCTGAAAGACTCAAGTGATTTCTTAAGACTTTGCTTATGCTCTTTAAGTTAATCCCTAGTGAAGAACTTTACCTATATTTGACCATAAGCGATTGAGCTGTCTCCTCAATACTAGTCTAAGTTGACGGACGTGAGTACAAACCTAACTATTATGTTAACCACATATTGCAAGGGCTTGAGGTTAGATATATGAATGTCAAAAAGTTCCCCTCTCGCCATTGTCATTGCTACTCATAAACATAGACCTTACTTCTAGGCTTACCTTATTGTTGTTTTGACAGACCAGCCCTTACGAACACTCGTATAGAAAGTAGATGTATTTGGGTGAATGGTCAAATACCCCATGGAACTCAATTTGCATAACGTCCAGTTTTACACCAAACAGGCCATCAAAGCAAGAATAGTTTTGCAAGGACCTTATGGAATTAAGGTCTAATATATACTTAAGTTCAAATTTCCAACCAACAATAATGAAGCTGAGTATGAAGCCCTCATCATAGGATTGAAGATCTTGATGGATGTAGGTGTCAGGAAGCTTGATATCTAGTCGAAGTCTATGCTGGTGGTGTAGTAGGTGAAGGGAGGATATAATACCAAAGGAGAAACCATGGTGAAGTACCTCTAGATAATATAGGACATTATTTCTAACTTCACCTCCTAAAGCATCACCAAGATTCCATAGGTATAGAATTTCAAGGTAAACCAATTGTCTAAGCTTGCATCTACAGTTGTAACCCCGCCTTGTGAAATTGATAGGTAAGTATTCCTCTAATACAAGACGTAGCGAGCTATTAAAAAATTTCCACAACAAAACTTCAAGATCTACTGTGTACCTATTGAGCCATCTTAGATGGGCCCTTTCCTCAACTACCATAAGACCGATGTCCTACTTGATGATAGGACCAAAGCTAAGAGGCTCACCTACAGTGAGACCAACGACACCACCATTGATGATGTCTTTTTCGGCGTGGGCACTACATGCCCCTCCTCCATTACCTAATGATAGAAGAAGGCATCCATGCCCTTGAGGAGTTACATGTAAGTATCTGAAGCAACCATATCTAGGCTTAAGCTTTGTATATCCGATGATGTGTCTAAAAGTTGAATTAATCACTAGGGCTTACTATAGAGAAGGTAACTAGTAGTTCTTTTAAGATATTGAAGAAGAAGAAACGGGTAGGAAAAACATAATAGCTCTATAGGGTTACTTGTCAAATATAATACACCAAAGAACATGACATAACTCAAGCTTTATTTGATATAACGTACAAGTAAATCCTAAAGGTTTACTCACCACTAATCTCGAGCTACATGCACGATTAGATAAGAGTAGGGGGTGTGCTTAGAGAGTAGTGTCTTGTAAGTATTAGAGGAGTATTCATTAATGATGTAAAAGTCCATTACGTCTTATAAGAAAAATAACTATTTATAGTAAGTTCTTAAAATAACAAAGTAAAATAAAGAAATTAAAAAAATGAGCAATGCTAAAAATAACTAACATACTATTACCCCAAAGGATATATGCGAAAATTAAAGAAACATAATACAGCATAATGCCAAAAAAGAGAATGACAGGTGTAAATATCCCATTTTTTCCCTCTTTTTTTTTTTTATTTTAAAACTTTTAGAATATGGTAAGGGTCCTAATTTTGAAAAAAAAAAGGAAATTTAGAAAAATACAAACAAATTAGAAATTTTAAAAAAGTATAAAATTTAGAAAAAATACAAAAAATTTTTACGAACTATAGATTTTTTAGAAAAATAATATACTTAAGCTAGACTAAAATTTATGAGTAGTAGTTAAGGGTTTAATTTTAGGTTTAGTGTTATTTTTATTCTTTTTTTTTTTATATTTGTAAAAAAAAAAAGGGGGAAATGGACTAAGTGCAAGACCTGGCCTAGAGCAAACTAGGGTCTAAGGCCCTAAAAGTGGGCCAAAACCCATGCAAGCAGGCGTATTCGCTGAGCGCCTTAATTTTTTTTAGTAGTGCATGTGCCACACATGCATTAGGGGTGCTTCCACACTTACAACACTAGTTATCTCTTTCATCTAGTTTTCTTTCTTTGCCCAATTTCCAACTCTCTTTCCCTCTTCATGTGCTCGATTTCAAGTCATCCTTGACTTCTTTTGCTACATGATTTCACCAAATTTATGGGAAATCGTATAGAACAATTGGCCGATTTTTAAACTAAGCCTAAAACCTATCCAAATTCAGTTAATTGCATAGCTAAAATCAAGCTTGAAAATTTGAAAAAAATCATTTTTCGAGTAAAAAATTCATTGAAATGAATCTCCAAATTAATTTAATTTCTGAACTTTCTTAGCTTAATCAATGATAAAATAGTGTAAAAGAAAGTTTTTGGACACGAAATATGGTTAAAACTCTCTTAAACTCTCTCTTCTACTCCCGAACTCTCTTTCTCTCTACCATAGTCACGCCTCCTCTCTCTCTACAACTCTTTCTCTTGACCACTCTAGGACTACGCCACCACTACTACCAAAACCCCTACCCCCTTTACTTTCTAACTCAACCGTCCTTATTAGCAACTATGCTTCCCAAACCTACTACTTTCCAAACCCTTAACCAATCGTGCCACCCTTTCGAAACACCACCATAGGTGGTTATCTCCTCAAACCAATGGAAGCACTAGCTTCTATGTACCTTAAAACACCTAGCCTAACCAACCTTACATACCCAGCAATCATCACCAAGCCTCAACTAACATCATTGTCACCAGCCAACTTCGATGAACCACTAAACCACCACCACTCATCGAAGCATTAAAACTTACCCCCTTGCAAAATCTAATACGAAACTCACATATCCCCTTCTCCTTACTTGTTTCAATGTCTAAATCAGGTTAAACAACCCCCTCAATTGTACTACCTTTTGAGACCCACATAGAGCTCTAATTCCGACTCGCACCAGCTCCAAATTTGACTTGAAGACTCAAACTACAGCCCTAGTCTAAGACCCATGTACTCAAAGCTTTGGTTTGACCCTATTTCTATTTAATTTTTTTTTATCGCATTTTTTATTATTTATTTATTTTTATTGTAATTGTAACAAAAAAAATGAAAGAAAGAAAGAAAAAAAAAAGAGACTTAGATTTATGTTAACAAGAAAGGAAATAAAAATAATAAAATAAAAGAAATGAAAAATAAAGTAAAATAAACAAATAAACATATTTTACCACTTAGAAAATTTTTTTTAAAAAGAAAACAAAATAAAATAGACCTTTTCAAAATTAAGAAATTTTTAGAACTTTCCAAAAGTAAAACCCCAATTTAGGACCCTTTAGATTTTTTTTTAATAAACTCGAATCTACTTAAAATATAAACTTAACTTTCCTTTTAAGATTAAAATCAACCAACTCACATAATTTTTCATAAATGAACTATGGACGTCTAATCCCAACTAATAGGTACTTAGGCTTCCGCTTTCTCTAAATTATACCTCGAATTATCTAATCTTGTAAAATAAATCTAATCCAATTCATTTAACTAGTGATTAAATTTCAAAAAAGGGTAATTTTGCAAAGGGAATCTAAATTTAAAAAGTTAAATGTTGTACCCATTGAGGGTTTAATAAGATAACCTCTGGATTCTAAATCTTTGGTTTTCAATCTTTTTTCTTTTTCTTTTATTTTGTTTTTTTCAAGTGGACTAGTGGCTAGGTTAAATCTGTTCATCCAATTGATTTAACCTAACCCTCTTTTTTACCAACTCCGATTAGGTGGTGACTCTAAAACGTTTTTGAAATATAAAAACCCAGTTTTCTTTAACTCTTAATCGGTGATCAATATTAAACGAGTTAAGGTTTATGATATATTGCAAATTTTATATATTTTACCTCGACTTTATACCACATTAATGTGTATATTTTTATACTTTCAATAGAAAAAATATGTTGATTGAAGAAATATACATAAAAGTTATTGGAGCTGAAAATTGGAATAAGAATTGGAAGATGATCCATTGTCCTCACATTAGTCTATAATCATAGAATCAAGATATATGTGTAGCTAATTCAAGAAAGATAAGTGACAAAGGTTTGGTCCATGAATTTGTAAACAATCTAATTTAAGTTTCCAAGCATCAACCTATGCAGATTTCGTCAGCGAGCCCATCCATTGCTAAAGTCAACTCTATGTGCTGAAAGTTTCAAATTAGGAAAGAAAATTAAAAGAAAGTTGGCTGAAGAATATATATATATATATATATATATATGTATATATATCTTAAGCTGCAAGATGTAGAGAATCTTTTTAAAATAAATGGTCAGCAAAAAACAAAGCTATGGGGATTTTTTTTTTTTCTAAGCCATACGAAGACATTCAAGATCTCACATTCATATATTTGTAGCTATATGATGAGGATGGAAGGAAAATTGTAAGGTTCATCATAAGGACACAAAAGATTCAAGAAAGATCAGATTGGAAATTAGATTTGTACTCCAAGAATCACAACTGAGTTTTTTTAGTCCATTTTGCTTTCAAGATTTATTATATTTCTTGAATTCTTTTATGTGATCTTCATCTTTGATATGAACTAAATTAGATTTAATAGAATTTTGACAAGGCTTGATGATTTAATTGATACATGACTTTATTATATGTTATTATTTAATTGATTGGATTTTTAATTATCCAATTTCTTAGCTCATGATTTTATTTTATAACCAATAGTATTTTTCATAAATAAAACTTGAAAAACTCGAATGGGAATGAATAGTTTATATGAAATCACAATGGAATTGATTCAGTTGTTGATATGGAAACATGCACTTAGAATTAGTTTTGGGATTCACGTTCGTAATGTGATTAATATTAATTTTTATGACATAGAAATATGCAGGAATCTTCATATTAATTAGGATGGTAAATTTTGCGAGAGGAAATTTACTACATAACAAGAGATTATAGATAAACTACTTGAAAATGATGTTTCTGCTATAATTGGAGCAATATCAACTCGAGAGGGAAGTGAGCTCTTGTAAATCTAATTAAAGATCAATTAATTAATTCTATCATATTGTACTGATATGTGTTGATTGTTAGATGATGGCTTTATTGAGATCCTATGTTATTATTAGTGAATCCTTTCTTTGTGACGTTAGTATTTTATTTTTAGTTCATTCACATTCGTAGTTAATTAGTTTACTTTATTTTAATCTATTAATTATTCTATTTCAATCGCTTAGTTAAGAAAAGAATCAAAATAATTTAATAATTAGTTTCAAGTCCTTAAGAACAACTTGGTTTCACCAATTATTTCTACTACAATATATGACCTGCTTCACTTATCGGAGTATTTTTATGGAACAATTATTTTTAAAAGAAATCATAGACTTCAGTTTAATATTGATTGGATTAAGAAAAATTTATACAAAAAAAAAAAAACGAAATAAATCAGGCTCAATAACTTGGTGACTTCATTGGGGATGTCAAGAGGGCTAACCACTTAAGAACTTTCTGGAATTAAATTTACCCTTCAAAATATCTATGTTATTTATTTGTTTATTGATATAACTCATTGCATGTACATACTTTGTTTTAATTGCTATACTCGTCATATGCAACATGCTTAGGACATTAGGGGATCGATTGCATTAAGGATGCATGGTAAATATAGTCAGACCAAGTCGTTTTAAGACCATAGGAGGAGGGTCATTGTGTAGGCTTCAAGTGTAGTGGTGTAACAACTGCTTGGGGTTGATTAGGCTACCTCACTTAAGTTTCAATATGATCAATGAACTATTTCCTTGGTAGCGTATAAGGTCACAAAGTTTTAAGACCTTTAGAACCTACCCTAATTGTATATATGTCTTTTAGATTGGGGAATAAATCGTAATTGAGCATATCAGCAATGAAAGGTTGGAACTCTATTGGAATTCCAAAAAAAATATTGTAAAACACTTTTCCTGTATGGTAACTATGGAATTCCGATGAAAGTCTCAACCTTAAATCCTTTTATTGCCACATTATTATTTAATCATCGGTCCTTTGCATTTGCATCCATATACCCTCATCTTTCCTTGTATTTATATGTAAATGTTTGTGTTTATGTATGTAAATATTAGAATGAGATTATTAACCCATTAAGAGATACTCGTAGATAGCTTTTATAATAATTAAAAGGCACTTAACTTATAACTAATCTTCCTTGCTTTAAAAGATAAGTTGGGCTTAGTTTATGAACCTTTTTATAAAATTTTAGACTATAATAAAAAATTCACCACTTTATAAATTGTCATAGGTTTTCATAGAATCTCTTAGCCTTTAATCCTCAGTCTCTGTATCAAATACATAAAAGATATTCATTTGTGTAGAGTCTTGTTTTCTTAGATAGATCCCCTTACTACCCATTCCCTTCCCACTATATTGTATCTAGATTCTCCATTTACAAATTAGTTGTAAATATTAGGTACCTCATAAAATTTTCTTTGTAAAATAATTATTTTATTTTAAAGTACTCTTTACTTGTAAGTTGTAAATACTTTTCTTGGTTGAGTTTGTTATTTAAATCTATAAACCTTAGTTTTTTTTTTTCTCATGTAAATATATCTCATTTGTATATTTTTAGTGTAAATCTTCTTCTCTTTCCTATTGTCCCTTGTGAAATATTTTACAAACTTTCTTTTTGCCCACTTGTGAAAAAATTCTCCATACAAGGAGTTAAGTTGGTCCTTTTTCTCTTAAAAAAGAAAAAGAAAAAGAAAGGTTGCTAATAGGTAAGAATTCTTTCAATCAGGTTTACATGGCTAAGGATAAGAATGCGTCCTTAGAAAAAATAGTATGTCAAATGGCTCAATAGTTGCAAATCTTATCTCCTATAATCACTACTCTCTAAGTATGTCAAGATTCAAACCTGGAAAATAGATTTTGAATTTAGAAGAAAAGGTAGTGACACTATAAAAGAGCATTACAGCCCTAGAAATGGCAATGTGCCCGATATTTGGAAAATTTCAACACCCAACATCTAATATTGATCAAATGTCAATAAGCCCAAATAATGGAAGTGGCCCTAAAAGAAGAGAGCCAAGGATGAGTGAGACAAAACAAGCCCAAGGGGCTTGGAGGAGACAATTCACTCAACTGACAATCTCAATGGCTCAAATCTTTCATCATCTAAAGGAGGCAAAGATCTTAGCTTGTGAAACCCCTAATCCAAATTACAAACCAAACAGCTTTGACTTAGAGGCTTGATGCAACTATTATATGGGTCCATAGGGGTACTCTATTGAAAAATGCTGGAGGTTGAGGAATAAGATTCAAAACCTGATTGATGCTAAAGTTATTTAGCTAGAGCTTCAAGAAGTTGGTCCTTCCTCAAATCATGAGGGGAGTTCAACTAAATCACCTAATGCCCTAATTCTTTTGGATCTATCGATACCTTTTGATAAGCTCACATGTCATTTTAAATAGTGGGGTGGTTAAATGGAGAAAGTTAAAGGGCAATGAAGAATCAAGGTTTTTTTTTTTTTTTTAATAAAGTCTGTAATGAACTCATAAAAAGATGTTTTGAATGACTTTATAACATCTAGAATAAAATTATCTTTATATGCCTTTAAATTGGGTGATTGCAATTTGATTAATATTAGGACAAATGAATGTATAGAAGCAAACTATGGCCCACACACTAACCTTAAACACTTTGAGAGTTAAGTGACATCATAGTGAAGATATTTTGGACTCATTTCGTAAAAGAGGTGCATTTTGAATTTGATATGTAGATTAAAGCAAAGTTAGGTGTTCATTTTCAAATCATAAACACAATTATCTTTTGTTAACCTCATTAGACCAATTTAGAAAATTTTTAAATTTAAACCTTATTAAGAATCACCCCACAATGGGGCAATTCGAAGATTGAGGTCATTGATTAGGAGAGAAGGATGAATTGGTTTGTGTTTGCTTTAGTAGCATTAATTCAAAAACAACTTTTATTTTTGATAAATAATTTTTCTTTTAACTGAAGAGGAGCCAACCCCTTTTCAAGCACCTTGAACATACCACATATAGGCCTATGCACTTAGAATCCATGAATTTAAGGCTTTGAATCTTTGAAAGACAAAAACTCGGTAATGGAGATAATCACTTTTTGGGCTAAAGGAAAAGAGAAGAGCAAGAAATAATAGGGCAAAGTAATAAATAAGGAAAGAATGGGGAAACAAAAAAAAATGTAAAGATAGCAAAGAAAAAACGAAAAAAGAGAAAAAGGCTTGAAAATTAGGCTTATGTAAGAGAAAAGCCCCTAACCGAAGAAAAGGCTAGAAGATTTGATGCCTATAATTAAAATCTAACTATTCCTAAGAGACATAAAACCCTTATGCCCATGATGAACTACATACACACTCATCCTAAGTCACAAATGTAAAGCCTTCCTACCTTTTACCCATCATACATATAAGGCCTTCCTACCCTTAATACCATTCTTACTTAATAAAATGTTCTTTTGGTTGTAGAATATTTATCTTTAATAAAAATTGTTTTTGAAACTAAGGTGAGCATGCTTTTAGTTTTTTCTAAAGGTTCTCAACTTGTATACTTGGGATTGAATAAAAGTATTTCTTTCATAATAGGCCTTCTTATTAGTCCTTTTTGAAACCGTTTGACCAAAAGCCTAAATTAATCATATTGAACCAAAAAAGACCTAATAGATTGATCAAGGCATATCACTTGCAAAATAGGCTATAATTTCTGGGATTGTAATCAAGAGTATAATTTAGATTGAAAGTTTGTAAAGAAGCCTTCTTCAACTAAACTAATCATAAGTTACTTCTTCAAAGACTAGGAAGAATACGAGATGCCCTATATGATTACAAAAAAAAGGGGATGCCTATAACATTTGCTCCTTAATAAGAACTTCTACTTATTAGCAAACTTTCATTAAAAAAAAAAAAGTAAGACAAAAGAAAGAAAGAGAGAAAGTAAAGGCTTGTCACAAGTTTTTATCTATCTTCAAATCCATGCTGGTTTGATTAGCCAAACTTTTAATTTAGGCCATTTATTTTCATTTCAATGTGGCTACATATTTTAAGCTAACCACATTAATCTACGTCATTAAGGGACTTAATCGTTGATGTCTCTTTTGTCATTAAATGATTTTCACCAAATTTTTTTTCTATAAATATTTTCAAGTCAGGTAATTTTTTTCAACGGGTTACATTCTTCACTTTTCCTATGTCTCATCATTTCTAGGGTTCTTGCTAGCTCTTAGAGCGTTGTCCCATCTCTCATAATTTTAGGGCTCTAGCCAGCTTTTAGAGTGCTATCCATCCTCTATTCATTTTTTAGGGGTTTTAGCCAACTCTTAGAGTATTATCCCATCTCTTCATCATTTTTAGGGTCGTAGATAGCTCTTAGAGCACTGTCCCATCTTTTAATCCATTTTTAGGGTTATAGGTAGCTTTTAGAGCGTTGTCCCCTTTTTCATCATTTTTAAGTTTTTAATCAGCTCTTAAAGCACTATTCCCTCTTTTAATTCATTTTTAGGGTTTTAGCCAACTCTTAGAGTGTTGTCCCCTCTTTTAATTTATTTTCAAGGTTCTAGCCAACTCTTGGAGTACTACTCTTGCTTTCATTCTTTTTAGTGTTCTAGCTATGCTCTTAGAGTATTGTCCCCTCTTTAATTCATTTTAGTGTTTTAGCCAGCTTTTAAAGTGTTGCCCCTTCTTTCATTCATTTTTAGGGTTCTAACCAACTCTTAGAGTGCTGTCTTGCCTTTAATCCATTCTTTTAGAGTTTTAGCTAGTTCTTAATGCACTATCTCGATTCTTACTCTATTTTTCCAGTAGTGCCATCCTATCTTTCATCTTTTTTAGATTGTTGTCTCATTCTTTTAGTGTCTTAACGAGCCCATAGGGCACTTCCCTTCTATTGTTAGGGTCTTAACGAGCTCATAAAGTGCTTCCCCTCATCAATAATCTCTTTTTGATGTTTTATTGAGCCCATAGGGCGCTTCTTTTTACCAATTTCTCCAGGTTTTCCAAATTTATTTCAATTTAGGATTGTTAGTTCCTGAGAGACGCTCTCGCCTAAGTTAGTGAGCTCAAAAGAGCGCTACTTGGTTTTGTAAATCAATTTCAATTTAGGGTTGCTAGTCCACAAGTAATGCTCCCGCTTAAGTTAGTGAGCTCAAAGAGAATGACTAAGTTTTCCAAATCAATTCCAATTTAGGATTGCTAGTCCCCAAGACACTCTGACCTAGGTTAGTGAGCTCAAAAGAGCACAACTAGGTTTTTCATATCGATTCTAAATTAAGGTTGCTAGTCCTTAAGAGATGTTCTCACCTAAGTTAGTGAGTTAGAAGATCATAACCAGGTTTTCCAAATCAATTTCAATTTAGGGTTGCTAAACTTCGAGAGATGCTCCCACCTAGGTTAGTGAGCTCAGAAGCACATGACCTCGAGAGATGTTCCTACCTAGTTTAGTGAGCTTATAAGAGTACGACTAGGTTTTCCAAATTGATTTCAATTTAGGGTTACTAGTCTACGAGAGACGCTCCTACTTAGAATAGCATGATTAGTTTTTCCAAAATGATTTCAATTTAAGGTTGTTAGTCCTCGAGAAGCACTCCTACCTAGGTTAGTGAGCTTAAAAGAGCATGTACAGGTTGATAGGAATTAGCTCCTTAGATTAATCACTTGTAACCGAGCGAGAGGACTCCAAGAACTCACTTAAAGGATACTAGCTCGAAACCATATCTGGGACGAAGACTCTTATCTTAACTTAATCCCTTACCAACCTGACTATTAGACCCTTATGTGTATTTGACTTACTCTTGCTAACCAGCTATACTCTATCAGGATGGCCGAGAAGATAGGCCCAAGACCATTTAAGTTAAATTTCGGTGCCGACTATAAGCATCTGACCCTAACTTAAGTTGACTACTTTATAGTGAGACTAGTTGGCCCTCGACTTGATCTAGATTACGTCGACCCCTAACTATAAACGTTTTTTTTTTTTTTTATTTCACCTACTTTGTATCATATTTATCACAACCTAACAGTATTGTTATCGTAGTAGGTAGCCGTGTGCTGTATAAAGGTTTACTATCAACCCCCTTGCTGATCATATGCCTTTTATATGATACATAAGGCTCTTTCCACTATACGTTACCATTAGGCCCATAGATAAGTAATATAGAGCAATTTAACTAAAATTACTTCTATGGTATAAATTAACTAATCGTATGGGCTCGTGAGACCCATACCAAAAAAATATTACAAACGGATGCAGTTCATAAGGGAACTGCATTAGAGATTTTAATCTATGTTATGAATAGAATATAAAAGTAACTAGATTTATACAAATCTATTATAAGAGGTCTTCTTCGCTCTTTGATCGCTCCAACTTGTCCCTACACGAGATTTACCACGGGCATGCCTCGGCCCAGATTAGCAAAGAGGTTTTCCTGTAACAACAAAAATCTATTGGGGTGTAAGCTTAAGTTTATGAGATAAATACCCTTGTCAGTACCATATGGTAGAAATTTATTAGATGCATAATCATATGAATGCATGAACAATCAGTATGCTAAATAACGCATGCAGTGACCTAAGAACTGCATACGACTCAGAATTACGCCCCTTGTAGTTGGGGTTTGGAGATAATTAACTGACCCAAACCAAAATCCGAGTTCTAGACCTTAGGTTTGATTCCATTTACACTATTGTGCTTAAACCAAAACAAAACTATATATATATATATATATCTATATATATACTTCCTTTAACAATCATATTTTTAAAATCCTAAGTCTAGCGGTGTGTGGCCTTAACAATCCACATACACATGCCCTAAGTAGAAGCCATAAGACTCGGCCCCTCGTCGACGGTTGGCATTTCTCAGCACTTAGTAAGTCCATCAGCTTAGGACAGAGACTCAATATATATGATAACATAGCTAGTACTCAATCCTACAGGAGGCTCGTCCTCCTGTGAGTCCTTTCCCATCTTCTACGTGAAGCGGCAGTCAATGTTATCCGTATGCAATATGAGGAATGTATGATTCATTTTAGTTTCTTAATCATATAAGTGATTAACTCGATTTTCAAAGTAATCAAACAATTTCATTCCATACAATTACACGTATAAATTAGTATAAATAATTCCCATTATTATATATAATTACAAGCCATCGCATTCATCCAAAAATTCATACATATGCATTTCTCATATCCCATAAGCATTTAAATTTATATATATATGTTTAGGTGTATCTATTCTACAAGAAAAATGAAGTAAAGAGTCATTGGGAAGTTACTCACTCCGCCATGCAGTTAGTTAAAGTAGTCTGGAGGCAAGTCGTCTCCATATGCGGTGTCCCCTAGTCATCGAAATAATATTTATAAGGGATTGAAATAAACTTAGGAAACTAAGTTAAATTCCCTTAAGCTATACTCTTGACTAGTTTTCATATCTTTTCTTGGTTTTTACTTAAAGTTCAATCATGAATAACGTTTTCATTTTAAATCCGATTTTTATGATCTTATAGTCAATCTTTATCATTTTCAAGTGTAGTTTAACGTAGTGAGGTTATATTTTTGAAATGAGGTACACAAATTTGTCCATGGGCCAGAACAGTAGGGACCCTCATGTTTTGGAGTGATTTTGGGCCTTATTTAGTAAATAAGCTTTTTGATAACTTGAGAAATTCTTTGGGCTTGGTCTTAAGATTTTATCCTAAGATTAAAATACTCCTTAAGATCAGATTTACAACTTTTATTTATACTTTTAAGGCTAACAACCACTTTATGGGCTCTTTAGTGGGATTAAGTTGTCAAATGGGCTTGTTTTTTGTTCAAACTAAAGTTAGTGACTTTGTTGGGCTAATGGAGTTTTAGGTGGATTTCTTGTAGGCTTCAAAACACCCTTTCTTAATATTTTAAAGTACTGGTCAAATTTTTAATGAAGGCCTAACTTAGAGTTCTAGACTTGTTCTGGGAGTTTTAGGCTTTGTATACTTACTATACTTGTTTTAATTGATCTTTTCACTTTGCTTCCTCCTTTTCAACCTTTTGGAAACCCAAGTTGTTTGATCCTTTTAAGTGAGGTTTATGGAAGGTTCTAATGGTTCTAAAAGAGCTTAGATTTTGGAAGACAATGACATAAGAAAAGGAAAAGGGAAATGCCGTGAGTGAAGTTTGGAAAATGGTGGCAAAGTTGATTTTGTAGGGTAAGGTTGTTTCTCCTTTTATGTTTGTTTCAAATGAGAGAAAGAGGAAGTGAAAATGAAATTGAAAGTGAGAGAAATAAAGGAAAGAGTGGCTAGTTGGGAATGAGAGAAAATGAGTGTGTAAGAAGTCTTGAAAGTGTTGTCTTATAGCTTACATAAAAGTCAACAATTGTAATAAGTCTTGAAAATGAGAAAATAAGGTTGTTTCTCCTTTTATGTTTGTTTCAAATGAGAAAAAGAGGAAGTGAAAATGAAATTAAAATTGAGAGAAATAAGGGAAAGAGTGGTCGGTTGGGAATGAGAGAAAATGAGTGTTTAAGAAGTATTCAAAGTGTTGTCTTGTAGCTTATATAAAAGTCAACAATTGTAACTATTGATGATGTAAGCATTAAGAAGTGAATAGTGGTGTATAAGAGAAAGTGATTGATGATTGAAAGACAAGAGCATGGCCTCCCTTTTCTCCTTGTTCAAATTGGCCATTAGTGTCCTTTAGGGTCATGGAATTGTCTTGTCTCATTTGATGAAGTTAAGCATGTGAAATCTTGTGAAAAATTGTCCATATTTAGTATAAGTGAAGAAGTGATAAGGAAAATGTCTTATCACTAGATTTTGACAAGTTATCAATTGATAAATAATTCCAACTTTCAGTTGATAAGTCATCTAAGGTGATTGGTTGGTCTACTTATTTATATG
Organism: Lumnitzera racemosa; assembly: GCA_024138005.1. Lineage (NCBI taxonomy): Eukaryota > Viridiplantae > Streptophyta > Magnoliopsida > Myrtales > Combretaceae > Lumnitzera > Lumnitzera racemosa. The sequence goes on from JAMXBC010000006.1 coordinate 82,658,870, forward strand.
TAAGGCTTAGACATGAAGATAAAGGCATGGTCTTATAGGAAATTGTCTTAGGGTTTTTATCTTACATTGTTTTGTAATTTATGATTTAATTTTCACGAAATTGTGAAATTTTCTAAGGTTGAATGAAATTATTCAAATTAAATTATCAATTAGTCACTTAAGGTCAAAATTCCTTAATTGTTCTAGGGTTTACGGCCTTAAGTGACTTTAGAGCTCGCAGTTCTTCAAGCTCGGGTTTTATCGATAATTGGTTTTTAAATTGAAAAAATATAATTTGTTTGTAAATGTAAACTTAAGTTCTTAGTTTAGTTGATCCTTGGGAACATTCGGAAAGCACACTTAATCAAATCATAGACCCACTAAAAGTAGGGTTTACAATATTTCTAATGTCTAGCCACAAAGCGATACATATCTTCTGACACAACATTTTAGAATGATTCTTACTTTTCCATATTAAATATTCTTTGTCTCTTTTACCCCTTTTAGTATGTTTTATGTAACCTAATTGAATGAATATCCTTTTGTATTTTCATACATGTAAACTAATCATAGTGGATGGGTATATAAACCCCCACTTACTTGTACATAGAAAACTAATTATTAATACAAAAATTATTTACATTTCTTTTGAGTAACTTTAGTATTCTCATTACCCTTTAACTCTTATCTATTATTTTTAGTAAGGGGTAGTGATGAATGACCCTTCAATTCGGATCGGTGAGTCACATCTTGCAAATTATAGGTCGAGTAGGATCCAGTGGTGCATCATATTCATTTGGTAGTTGCTTAAACTTTGCTAACTTTCCTTTTGTTTCTTTCAATTCACTTCATTGTGGTGCTTCTTTGTATGTCCAACCCGGAGACTCATCAGCTTTGCTAGTATCAAAGCACAATTCTAGGGAGGATTGTATAAAGTTGCAGTGAAGTTTTTAGTTTGCTTTGTTGCTAGTGGCTACTATATTCCTTTTGTAGCTATTGTAGTGTGTTCATATGGAGTAAGTTTGGAATTTTAATATGTGTAGTAAAGATTTATGTATTGATTAGTGTAATTTCATGGTTACTCAATTCTTGCCTTATTTTTCATTACGAACATAGGGCAAGTTCATTTCTATTATGTTCAAGTTATTATTGGGAATTAAAGTTGTTGGTGTGTTAGTCGAGGTTTCAAGAAATACGAAAGCATTATTTTCTTGTGTATTATGTTGTTAATCTATTTCAAACACATTGTATCATGTTAGATTCGAGTTTTCAGAGTGTCATTAGTGATCATAGTAGTGGTGCTCAACTTAGTCATGGTTATAATGGTAGCAATACCCTTAGGTGAGTTGATGACAAACTTGATAAACTACTAACCTTATTGAGAGTCTTGTCATAGCAATGCAAGTCAATAAGTCATAACCTTAGGGTATGCCGCCGTATAACCTACCTAAAAATATTCAAGAGAGAGGTTATGGCTAAGGTGGCTGAGCTCGTTGCCTAGTTTAACCCCCTTGAGATAGAGGAGTTGCAGACCAAGTTGCTGGACAAAAACTGGAGTTAGAGGAAATGGAAGAGGATAATGAGGAGGTCGATGTTAAGGAGTATAGAGGAGGAAAAAGAGGCTAGTTATTACTAAGCATAAGAATGAGGACCCCGAGCTCCTCAAGAAATAGATAATGTCAAGTTCCAAATCTTACCCTTCACTAAAAGTAGACATGCAAGTGAATATTTGGAGTGGGAAAGGAAGGTGGAGAAGGTGTTCTATTGTTATGGATATATAGAAGCTGTGAAGGTTTGGCTTAATGCACTTGTGTTCTCTAGGTATGCTATTATGTAGTAGAAAAATCTGAATGCAACCAAAGCAAGCAATGGAAGGCGTGGTATAAGGACCTGGGATGAGATGACAATGTTGTTAAAAGGTAGATTTATGCTCAAAACCTACTTACAGGTTACATTTGCAAAGCTACAAGAACTTCGCTAAGGAGGCCAAATAATTCATGACAATGTAAGGGAGTTCCGAATGCTTATGATAGGCTAACGTAGTTGAACCTAAGGTTTACATAATGTCAAGTTTCATTTGTAGACTCACATATGAAATTCACAACATTGTGGAGGTACATAGGTTTTATACCTTGGAAGAGGTGATTAAGATAGCGTAGAGGGTCAAAAAGTAGAAGAAAAGTTCATTGAGATGACCTGGGCAAATACTCTCCTAAACCCATATTCTATGCTAACTTGTTTAAGCCGAGCTAAGGAGGCCATATTGAGCCGAGGATAGGAATGACCAACTTGACAATAGTCGAGCAAGCCAATAGGGATAAGTAGGTCAGTTAGGCTAAACCGAGGCTAGGTTGACCTTGAAGGCATATGAGAGAGGATAGACGTCCGAACAGAAGACCAAGGTTAAGTGCTTTAAATACTTAGACTTCAAACACATAACTGCTAAGTGTTCAAATCACCTTTTCATGGTACTCTAAGGAGACATAGTGGATAGTACCGACAAGAGCAAGCCTAAGGAGGAAAAGGATGTTGGAAAAGCTGAAGCCGAAGAGGAAGAAGTGACCTATGTCTATGTCGACTAGGGAAAAGTGATGACCCTTGTCTTAAGATGAGTATTGAGTTCCTTGCCAAGCTCTAAGGAAGACTAGAGGGAAAATTTATTCCATACCAAGAGCATAATCAAAGGACAATTATGCACAATCATTATCAATGGAGGAAGTTATACTAACGTAGTGGTACAATCTTTTGTACAGAGGTTAGGTCTACCGACCTAAAAAAATCTCTAACCTTACAAGTTGCATTAGCTTCATGATAAGGGTGTTTTACATAGGACTAAACAAGTGACCATATCGTTTAGTTTTAGGAGTGTGTATAGGGATGAAGTAGTATGCGATGTCATCCTCATGAAAGCTTTACGTTTGTTGCTTGAATGACCTTTCCAATATGTTACTTACGATGGATACAAGAACACATATGCCTTTGTTAAGGATAGAAAGAAGATTGTATTGTAGCCCATGACCCCATCCTAGGTGAATGAGACTTATAATCAACTCACCCAAGCCAGCAATAAGAAAACCTTAATAATGAGCCAAAGAGAGCTCTAAGCTGTTAAGAAGGCTAATGAGCTTATGTTCCTATTGGTTAGAAGATTGATAGAGATGAGAGGTTTAGATGATGTTCCTAATGAGATCCTAAGCCTACTAAATTAGTTTTCCAATCTGTTTCTCAAAGAATTGTTAAAAGGACCACCTCTAGTTTAAGGCATAGAACAATATATTGATCTACAGCCAGGTGTTACCCTATTTAACCAACCTGCATACAAAATGAACCCTAAGCAAGTTATCAAGCTAAAGAGACAAGTGGATGAACTCATGGAGCGAGGATACGTGAGGGAGAACATGAGCCCTTACGTAGCATTAGCACTACTTGTCCTAAACAAGGATAGTTCATGGTGTATGTGTATCGGTATCTATCAACTGAATTACTATGAAATATAGATATCCGATATCGAGGCTTGATGATATGTTGGATGAACTCCATGGTGGCAAAATGTTTTCAAAGATTGATCTATGAAGCAGCTACTACTAAATTTGTATGAGACTGGGTAATGAGTGGAAGACTGCCTTCAAAACTAAGCATGAACTCTATGAATGGTTGGTTATGCTGTTTGGACTTACTAATATACCAAGCACAATCCTGAGGTTAATGAACCATGTGATGCACCCCCTAATTGGAAGATGTGTAGTCGTGCACTTTGATGACATGTTAGTATACAATACCAACCTAAGCCACCATGTTCAACATCTCCAAGCAGTATTTGACATTTTGTGGATTGAGAAGTTATATAAGAATCCAAAGAAGTGTATGTTGTGCTAGGATGAAGTGATTTTTCTTAGGTTTGTAATGTCAAGGGAAGGAATCCTAGCAGATGAAGAAAATATCTGAACTGCTTTGGAATGGACAACACCAAAAAATGCCACTGAAGTTCAAAGTTTCTACGGCTTAGCTTCTTTTTACAGGTGATTCATTAAAACTTTAGTATCATAGCTACCCCCTTGATCAAATTGACAAAGAAAAGTGATGGATTCTAATGGAACAACTAAGTTAAATCGAGTTTTAGGGAGATCAAGGAGAAGCTCACCTTTACCCTTAACTTATCACTACCAAACTTTGACAAGCCCTTTGAGTTAAAATGTGGTGCATCGGGAGTTGGAATTAGAGTTGTCCTGATGCAGGAGTGATGACCCATTGCCTACAATGATGAGAAGCTTAGTGGTCCTTCCCTGAACTATTCTACTTATGGGAAAGAGTTATACTCTCTCTACCAAGCCCTTATTGTTTGGCAACACTGTTTGTTACTATGAGACTTTGTTATTTATATTAACCATGAGCCTTTGAAGCATCTTAGGAGTTAAAACAAACTCTAAAAAAGATAAGACAAATGGTTGGAGTTTATGGAAAGGTTTTCGTACATCATTTAGCATAAAAAGGGAAGCATAAATATGGTGGCTAATGCCCTATCATGACAGCAAACCATGCTAACCACTTTATAGACAAAATTATTAGGATTCTTACTTATTACTGTGTACTACACTCATGATCCTCTTTTCAACCCTATCATAGAGTAATGTAGGGATGGAATTGCTATTAAGGGATATTATCTTGAAGAAGGCTGTCTATTCAAAGAACAAACACTATGTATTCCAAACTATTCCATACAAGAGCTATTAGTCAGAGAAGCTCATAGTGGTGGGTCATCTGGTCATTTCGAAGAGACCAAAATAGCTAATTTGTTGAAGGAGAATTTTTACCAGCTTGGTTTAGTCAAGGACGTCCATAAGGTAGTTGGTAGTTATGGAGCATGTAAGTGAGATAAGGGGAAGAGAAAGCTCCATGGAGAATACATGCCCCTACCAACAAAAACCTTTCCTTAGACTTTGTCCTAGGGTTGCCTTAGACAACTAGTAGAAAAGATTCTATATTTCTTGTAGTAGAATGCTTCAACAAAATGGTACACTTTATTATATGCCATCAAATTAACAATGCTTTATACATTGCTGATATGTTTTTGCTGGAAGAGTCTGACTACTTGGAGTGCCAAAGACTATCATTTCAAATTAGGATACAAAATTCTTAAGCTATTTTTGGAAGACTCTTTAGAGAAGACATAAAACTAAACTTGTGTTCAGTTCTAGTAGCCTTCCTTAAATTGATGGCTAAACTAAAGTAGTGAATAGGAAGCTAAGCAAATTACTTATAGCTATTGTGGGAAAGAACTTGAGGGATTAGGATTTGTGCCTACCAGTTATGGAATTTGCATATAACGGAACTATCTACAACACTACTAGGAAGACCCCATTTGAAGTCATCTATGGCCTTAAACCTACTATTCACCTAGATATGATCGGTACCCCAACAGCTACTGAAAAGAGTCATTCCAGAGTCGACCAAGCCTAAGAATTGCAAGTGATACATCAATCTATAACTAGGAAGATTGCCAAGTTCAATCAGAAACAACATGATGCTGATAGTTGTGGCTATTGAATTGTCACTTTCTAGTCAGAAAACTTAGTATGGATTCACCTTAATTGAGAACAATTCCCACACTTAAGATACAGTAAACTATCTCCTCAAGCCGATGGTTTGTTTAAGGTCCTAAACAAAGTCAACCTTAATGCCTACTAGATAGAGTTACTTGATGACTATGGTATCTCCCCTACTTTTAACCTATCCGATCTCATTCCTCACCAACTATCAAAAGAAGACCCTATGAGCGCCTTAAGAGAAGGAGCAGAGACCATGCCAAATTTGAGAACAAATCTTTCTGACCCATAGATAGATGATAGGAATCGGCTCCCTAGATTGATTACCCATAGTTGTGCCAAAGGACTCTAAGGACTTACTTAGAGGATACTAGCTTAAAGCCATATCTGAGATGAGGACTCTTATCCTGACTTGATCCCTTATCGACCTGATTACTAGACCCTCATGCGTGTTAGACTTGGTCCTGCTAAGCAGTTGTATTCTATTAAGATAGCTGAGAAGATAGCCTTAAGACCATCCGAGCTGAATTCCGGAGCTGACTACAAGCATCTAACCTCAACTCAAGCTGACTGCTCTACAGCGAGACTAGCTAGCCCTCGACTTCATTGAGATCAGGTTGGCCCTTGATTGTAAACACTTTTTTATTTTGCTTACTTTGTATCATATTTTTTATGTTCAGCCATAAAGTGATACGTGTCTTTGGATATAACATTTTAGAATGATTCTTATTTTTCCTTACTAAATATTCTTTGTCTCTTTTACTACTTTTAATATATTTTATGTAACCTAATTATAAGAATACCCTTTTGTTTTTTCATCCAAGTAAAATAAACCTAGTAGATGGGTACATAAACCCATTCCCTTACTTGTACACAAACTATTAATCATCACTATAGAAATTATTCACATTTCCTTTGAGTAACCTTAGTTTTTTTATTGCCCTTTAAATCTTATCTATTCTCTTGAGTAAAGAGTAGTGGCGAGTGACCCTTTAGTTTGAATTAGTGAGTCACATATGGTAAATTGTAGGCTGAGTAGGATTGAGTGGTGTGTCATATCCATTCGATAGCTACCTGGACTTTACTAGCTTTTCTTTTGTTTCTTTTGGTTCACTTCGTTGTGGTGTTTCTTTATGTATGCAATCCTAGAGATGCATCATAGGTTTTGCAAATCGATTTCAATGTATAGTTGCTAGTCCCTAAGAGATACTCCTACCTAGGTTAATGAGCTAAAAAAAGCATGAGTAGGCTTTCTACATCATTTCCAATTTAAGGTTGCTAATCTTAAAGAGATGCTCTTGCCTAAGTTAATGAGTGTAAAAGAGCATGGCTAGGTTTTTCAAATTGATTCCAAATTAAGGTTGCTAGTCCCCGAGAGATGCTCTCACTTAGGTTAGTGAGCTTAGAAGAGCATGACCAAGTTTTCCAAATTGATTTCAATTTAGGGTTGCTAGTCCCTAAGAGACGTTCCCACTTAGGTTAGTGAGCTCAAAAGAGCGCAACCAAGTTTTCCAAATTTATTTCAATTTAAGGTTGTTAGTCTCTAAGAGATTGTCCTACCTAGGTTATTGAGCTTAGAAGAGCACGAGCAGGTTTTCCAAATTGATTTCAATTTAGAGTTTTTAGTCCCCGAGAGACATTCCCGCTTAGCTTAGTGAGCTCAAAAGAGCACGATTAGGTTTTCCAAATTGATTCCAATTTAGGGTTGCTAGTCCCTAAGTGATGCTCCTGCCTAGGTTAGTAAGCTTAGAAGAGCATGATCAGGTTTTTCAAATTGATTCTAATTTAGGGTTGCTAGTCCCTAAGAGACACTCTCACCTAGGTTAGTGAGCTTAAAAGAGCATGGCCAAGTATTTCAAATCAATTCCAAATTATGGTTACTAGTTCTTGAGAGACACTCTCGCCTTGTGTAGTGAGTTTAGAGGAGCATAACTAAGCTTTCCTAATCAATTTCAATTTAAGATTATTAGTCCCCAAGAGATGCTCCTACCTAAGTTAGTGAGCTCAGAAGAGCACGAGTAAGTTTTCCAAATCGATTTCAATTTAAGGTTAGTAGTCTTTAAGAGATGCTCCCGTCAAGGTTAGTGAGCTCAAAGGGGTACGATCAGGTCTTTCAAATTGATTTCAATTTAGGGTTACTAGTCCTTAAGAGGTACTCCCACCTACGTTAATCAACTTAGAAGAGCACAAATAGGTTTTCCAAATCGATATTAATTTGGGGTTGCTAATCCTCGAGAGACGCTCTTACTTAGGTTAGTGAGCTCATAATAGCATAACCTATTTTTTCAAATTGATTCTAATTTAGGGTTGCTAGTCCTCGAGAGATGCTGCTACTTATGTTAGTAAGCTCAAAGAAGCTTTCCTAAGTTTTCAAATCAATTTCCAATTTAAGGTTGCTAGCCCTTTAGAGATGCTCCACTTAGGTTAGTAAGCTTAAAGAAGCAATACTAAGTTTTCAAAATCAATTCAAATTTAGGGTTGTTAGTCCTTTAGAGACGATCCTACCTATGTTGGTAAGCTTAAAGGAGCATTGCTAGGTTTTCAAATTAATTTCAAATTTAAGGTTACTAGTCCCTTAAAGACACTCCTGACTAGGCTAGTATGCTAGTAGGAGCACCACCAAGTTTTCAAATCGATTTCCAATTTAGGGTTACTAGTCCCTTAAATATGCTCCCGCCTAGGTCAATCAACTTAATAGAGCACGACCAAGTTGCAAATTGATTTTAGATCCCTCTCAACTCACTTTTATGTTTTGGCCAGCTCTTAGAGCTTCATCTATCTCTCTTTCATCTCTCATAGTTCACTAAATTGCCAATGGAAGAAGCCTTGGACAGCTAGCTAGTTGTAGTGCTTATTAAGACAAATTCATCTCTAAGGCAAAAATAGTCTCTCTTTTATTTTTAGGGCAAAGTTTTACTCAAATTTCACTATAAAGAGGAATAGTTGTAAACATTCCTTTTTTATTTAAAAATTTTTAGAATGTGGCAAAGAGTCCTAATTTAAAAAAATATTTTTAAAAAACTAGAAATTTTAGAAAAGTACAAAATTTAGAAAAAGTAGAAAAAATAAAAAAATACAAAAAAATTTTAGGAACTATAGATTTTTTAGAAAAGTAATAAACTTAAGCTAAACTAAAATTTAAGATTAGTAGTTTAGGGTTTAATTTTAGGATTAGTGCTTTTTTTATTCTATCTTTTATTTTATTATATTTATTTAAAAAAAAAAGGGGGAAATGGACCTAGTGCAAGACCTAACTCATAGCAAACTAAGGCCTAAGGCCCTAAATGTAGGCCGAAACCATATGCGTGGCAAGGGCGTATTTATGTAGGCATTGCCTCCTTCATCCTGTTTTCTTTCTTCAACTAATTTCTAACACTCTTTCTGTCTTAGTGTGCTCTATTTCTAATCATCTTTAACCTTTTTTGCTACACGATTTCACCAAATTTATATCATGTAGAATATGTGGCCTAATTTTGAATTATGCTTAAAACCTGTAGACATGAACTATGGCCCGAACTCTCTCTTCCACTCGCAAACTCTCTTTCTTTCTCAACTACCATCGTTCCCTCTCTCCCTACAACTCTCTCCTTCTGACCACTGTAAGACCATGCTACCACTACCATTGAAACCCCTACCCCCTTAGCACTCTGACTCGACCGTCCCTATCAATAACTACACCTCCAAAACCTATCACTGAACCACCACATTCCAAACCCTAAACCAACTGCATTACCCTTTCAAAACACCATCATTAGTGGTTATCTCCTCAAACCAACCAAAGCATTAGCCTTCGTGAGCCTTTAAACACTTATCCCAACCATCCTTAGATGCCCAACAATCACCACTAAGCTTCAACCAACATCATCGTTGCTGCCCAACTCTGACAAACCACCACCACCACTCATTACGACATTGAAATTATAACCACCCACCCCCCACCAAATTCCAATGCGAAACTCACAAATCCCCCCTTTCTTCTCTTGTTTCAACATCCAAATCTAACTGAACAACCCCTTTAACCATGCTACCCTCACAACTTATGCTTGCTCTAGATCCAACTTGATGACTCAAATTGTTGCCTAAGTCCAAGGCACATGCCTTCAAAGCCTCAATCAGGCCCTATTTCCATTCGATTTTCTTCTTTTTTTTATTATTTATTTATTTGTAATCGTAACAAAAAAAGAAAGAAAGAAAGAAACAAAAGAAAAAAAAGAGGCTTAGATTTATGTTAAAAGGAAAGGAAATAAAAAAATAATAAAAATAGAAATAATAAAAGAAATGGAAAAATAAAATAAAATAAACAATTAAACAGATTTTACCACTTGGAATTTTTTTTAAAATGGAAACAAAATAAAATGAACCCTTTCAAAATTAGGAAATTTTTAGAAATTTCCAAAAATAAAACCCTAATTTAGGACCCTTTAGATTTTTCTTAATAAACTTAAACTCACTTAAAACATAAACTCGACTTTCCTTTTAAGATTAAAATCAATCAACTAGCCTAAAAATTTCATAAATGAACTATGGATGTTTAATCTCGACTAATAGGTATATAAGCACCTCCGAGGCAAAGTAAAATTTGCAAAAATTTAGTTTTCCACTTTCTCCAAATTATTGCTTGAACTATCTAATCTTATAAAATAAATCTAATCTAATTAGTTTAACTAGTCATTAAATTTTTTAAAAAGGGTAATTTTGCAAAGGGAATCTAAATTCAGAAAGTTAAATGTTGTTCCCGTTAAAGGTTTTATAGGATAGCCTTCAGATCCTAAATATTGGTTTTCAAATTTTTTTTTTTTTTTCTAAATTGGGTTTTTTAAGTGAACTAATGGCTAGGTTAAATTGGTTCACCCAACTGATTTAACTTAACCCTCTTTTTTCCCAACTTTGGTCTGATGGCAACTTCAAAACATTTTCTAAAACAAAAAAAAACCCAATTTTCTTTAACTCTTAGTTGAGGATCAATATTAAATAGGTTAGGGTTTAATGTTGATTGGGTTAAGGAAAATTTATAAAAAACCGAAAAAAAAAATCAAGCTCGACAATAGGTAGCATGTTGTAATTGTAATTATACTAAATATTGTAGGATGCTTGAGTGTTTTTGTTAAGCTATACTAATGGTTGTCGAGGTGATTGAGCAAGATAACAACTTAGTAGAGTAGGAGAAGAGAGCACAATAGTCTAGGATAGGGACCTTGTCTTTAGTACTTGGTAAGTCGATTCTAGAGTTCTTAGCATCTAATAAATTGGCATTTAAGTGCTTAGTATTTGAGCAAGAGATTGAGCAAATCAATGTGTATTTAAGCAGTACACTTAGAGTGTTTTCCATTTGACCTTCTTGATACGTGAGATCATCTTAGTCAAGTTGAGTAGTCAGAACCCTTTTTGCAAGACCTTGTAAACCCTTGAGCTGTACTGGAGTTAGGGGTTCGATGGTTAGCACTCCATCAAGTCCCCAAGGTTTATAGAAGATTTTCCCTCAAATCTTGGTCAGCTTTACTTTCTAGCACATAGGGCGTTAGATCAACAACATTAAAGGTTGGGGATACCTCAAAGACTTCAGGTAACTCCATCTCATAAGCATTGTCTTTTATCTTCTATAGGACTTTAAAGCGGGCATTAGATCTAAGAGATAGCTTGCTCATCCTCCTTTTTGGGAACCATTCATTGGTGAGGTGAACCCAAATAAGATCTCCTAGGTTATAAATGACATGCTTTCTTCCTCAATTCCCCTGCTCCCACTATTAAGTAACTATCTTGTCTAGTTGCTTGGCAACTTTCTGATGTAGTTTGTAGAATTCCTTGATGCATTGCTGACTAGATTGACTTTCTCTTAAGGAGGTTGGCTTAGCAATCATATCTAGTGGCAAATTTGGATTGGGTACATAGATGACCTTAAAACATGACTTTCCTGTTGAATTGTAGGTAGAGCAGTTGTGAGCAAACTCTATGATTGACAAATAGAGATCCCAATCATGTAAGTTAAGACCAATAATAGCTCAAAGCAAGTTTCCTACTATTCTTTTTACAACCTTTGTCTGGCTATCTATTTGCAGATGGCAAGAAGTAATGAACGTAAGTTAGTACTGAGATTCTTCCATAGTGTTCGACATATGAAGCTCATAAACTTCAAGTTGCGATTGAAGACAATACTTCTTAGGATTCCATGCAACCACACAATTTCCTGCAAAAAGAGGTTAGCAACAAATGAAGCATCATTAGTTTTGTGGCAAGAGATGAAGTAACTCATTTTACTAAACTGATCAACTATTACCATAATAGAATCATGTTTCCAAGGCATTATGTGTAAGTCGAGCCTAAAATCCATGAAGTATAGGTAGAGGAACATATTCTCCATATGGCTTTTTCTTCCCTTATCTCACTAACACACCTCACAACATTCAAGAACTTTGTGTACATACCTCATCATTCTTAGCCAATAAAAGTGTTCCTTCAACAACTTAGTAGTTCTTTTCTTGCCAAAGTGCCTAATGAAGCCCCTAGAATAGGCTTCCCAAATGAGCAATTCCTTGGCATAACTACTCAACACACATACTTGCTTTCCCTTCATAAAAAATCCTTGGTTCAAATAGAACCCATCCACTACTCCTCTAAAACTACACTTGGCCAGTAGGGGTCCAAGGTACGGATCATGATCGTACTGGTAAGGTAAAGTACCAAATCTAAGTACTTTAGCTTGTAATGATGTAGCAAGGGCATGCCGATCAGAAAGAGTGTCAACTATAGTGTTCACACTTCCCTTCTTATACTCGATGACGTAGCAAAAGGTTTTTAGAAACTATACCTACTTGGCATGACATCGGGAGAGTTTTTGCTAGCCTTTAACATACTTGAGAGACTCATGGTCCATGTAAATAATAAACTCTCTCAACAGCAAGTAATGTTACCAATTCTAAAGTACTTAAATGAGAGCATAGAACTCTTTGTCATATGTTAAGCGATTAGAACGCTGCCTCTGAGTTCCTTAATGAAGTATGCGACTAGTCGATGCTCTTACATAAGAACAATACTAATATCAACTCCAAATGCATCACATTCTAGTTCAAAGACCTTACTAATGTCAAGTAATGCTAGTACTAGGGTAGAAGTCAAATAGGATTTGATATCTTCAAAACTATTCCAAACTCTTTTAGACCATTTGAATTAAGAGTTCTTCTTGGCTAACTCGATCAATGAGCTTATATGGAATTGAAGTTCCAAATGAATCTTCTGTAAATCGAAGTGAAACTATGAAAACTCTTTACTTCGATAGTATTGGTCGGCGTCAAGCATTCAAGAATAGTTTTCACTTTTTCATCATCAACTCGGATACCTTCTCTTGATATAAAATATCCATGGAATGTTACCTCACTTTGGAAAAAGATACACTTTTTCAAATTGCTGAACAATTGCTCAGCATGGAGGATATCAAATATAGACTTCAAATAGGCAACATGAGATACTAAGTTGGCACTATACACTAAGATATCATCAAAGTAAGCAATGACACATTTACCAATCAAGGGTCTCAAGACATGGTTCATTGATCTCATGAAGGTGCTTGTCACATTTATGAGTCCAAATAGCATTATCAATTGCTCAAAAAGACCATCCTTTATCTTAAAGGTAATTTTCCACTTATCTTAAGGTCTCATTCTAATCTGGTGATAACCACTCTTCAAATTAACTTTCAAGAATATTCGTACATCATGTAATTCATCTAAAATATCATCCAATAGAATTGGATATCAGTACTTAATAGTAATCTTGTTGATAGCTTAGCTATCGATGCACATTCTCTGGGAGCCATCCTTCTTCAACACTAGGATAGCTAGCATAACATAAGGCCTTATGCTCTCTCTAATATATCCATGTTCAACCAATTCATCCACTTACTTTTTTAGCTTAGCTTCCCGCTCGAGATTGAGTTTATAGGTTGCTCAGTTTGGTAAAGTAGCTCCATGTTAAAGGTTAATGTAGTACTTTATGCCTCTTATATGGGGCAATCCTCTTGGAAACTTGGCTGGAAATAGGTTAGCATATTCTTGGAGTAAGGCCTACACTTTGGCTAGCAATACTTTATCCTCTTTCAGTTCAAGTAGTCTCCTAATCAATAAAAATACAAACTCTTCCCTTTTAGCATCCTTAGAAAATTGCACTCAAGAAATCACTAGGGACTTCCTCTATAAGGATTTGGAAATCTTCTCTTACATTTCCTATACTTCTTTAAGGCTCGTTAAGGTCAACACAACCCTCTTCCCATCCTTTTAAAACATATAAGTGTTCCTATACTTATCATGGAGTACTTAAGATCAAATAGCGTGGTCAGACTAATAGTATGTACGAAGTGCACAAGAATAGAATGTCACACAGTATCTCATATTTGTACCTTTTCCCAATGGAGATCGATACCTTCACTTGCTCTAAGTCTTAGAGCCCACCTTTCTCATTCAACTAACGGATCTAAGAAGGTTGGGTTAAGGACAGGTTGGCAACTTCAGGGTTTTCCCCACCCTTTATACTACCACATTAATATAACTTTCCCCATCAATAATCAAAGCACGCAAACTTCTACTCACTTGGCAATTGGTATAAAATAGATTTTCCTATTACTTACTTTCTTTCACAACATGGGTACTAAGGACTCTTCGGATGACCATGTTGAGTTATTGTTTACCCTATTCAGGCCAAGTAAGAGCTTTAGGGTCCTTTAGTAATTCATCTAGAAAGTGCTAGCAATCTACCTCCTCTTTGCCTCGGTTAGCAGTTTCCACTTCTAATTAAGGCTTCTTTCCTCTAATGGTTATGACATGTCGATTCAAACATTAATTAGCTATGTGTCCAAAACTAAGGTACTTAAAGCATTTAATTTCTTAGATCTTTTGTCTTGAGCTTTGACCTTAATCCTTCTTGACTTTAAGCTCCTTACCCTCAGCCTTTCCTTAGCCATCATTAGCTCCGCTTAGGGGTTAACCTCGGCGATCAACCTCAGAACTATACTAAGCTTGGTCATATGCAAGTCAGCTTAGCATGCTAGATCTACTCAATATACTGGGTTGGTTACTCGATACTCATCTAAGTTGACTTTGCCTCTACCATTCTAAATGCTAAGCAATTCATACGGTCTCATCTAAAGTCTCGATCCTTTGTACTTCTTTTACGTACCTAATCTCAGGTTGCAACCTAAATATGAACCTTGCAATAGTTTATGCTTTTGGCTCATCAACATCACATCAAATCATCAACAACTGGAGTTCTTATACATACTCCTCTATAGATCGTCTACCTTATTTAAGTTCTTAAGGGCATCGAAAAGTATCTTACTCATAGTGTTTTGGAACAAATCTACTTCTCAAAACTCATTTCATCTCATTCCAGGTTCTTATTTCTCGTCGGGCTTGTTGACACATGTTCTACAACTTCTTCCACCACATTGCTGCATGCATAAAAAACTCTAAAGTAGCTACTCGAATATACGCTAAGTGTTCGTAATCATATAAGTCAAAGATCTCTTCAACCTTCTCTTCATAATCTAAATACTCATTAGTATTATTAGATGTAAAGAAGCTTGGAACTTTCACCTTAATGTGCTTAGTCCCTCTAGGAGTTTAGAGTTCATGTACGTCATATCCAAGGAATTGTTCATCTTCATCTCTTACATCTTTCATGTTCTTAACTCCTCCTAACTCAAGTGTCATGCAAGTCCTTCAGCTTAGATAGGTTGCATGTATGATGCAATCATAGCACTAGGAGCCTAGATTTCCATACCATTTCCTCTTGATCTACCTTATATACATTCAACATTCCTACTGGTTAATGGGCCTTTACTACCCATTGCATAGATATGGCTAAGTTAGTCACAACAGTGGTAAGGCTTTGTATCTGTCCATCTATAGTTTGTAGGGTTTGTTGCTGAGTGTGACCACAACTAAGAACATCACCCTTAACATCACCTATTTCTCATTACACACTAAGATTTGACTTTCTCTCAACAATGCTTCAACAAATTCATAATCTAACAAAAGAATCCACACAACTCCACTAAACATGTTATAGCTAGTAACCTTAACACTCACTCTATTTTTCAATAGAGAAATAAAGTATAACAGAGAATATAAAAAACTCACTAGATTCAAACATTATGAACACTTAGCTATCGGTTAAAATCTCAAGCTTTGATACTTAGACTATATGATGTACTTAGGAGCTGAGTTAATCACTAGGCCTTAGGGTAGGGAAGTTGACCAATAGATCTTTTGAGACATTAAAGAAGAAATGGGTAGGTAAACATAGTAGCTTTCGTAGAGTTGCTTGTTAGATATGATACACCAATGAACACGACACAGCTTAGGCTTTAAATGATATGGCACGCAAGTAAATCCTAGGGTTTTAATAAGAATTAGATCATCAGACCCCTAACCTAAGTTGAGCCCAAGGGTTAGAAAGTATGGATAGGAAAATTCTTTCCTTATGTCCCACCACTAAGGAATCTAAGTTATTGCAATCTACTAACTTGATG
Source organism: Lumnitzera racemosa (assembly GCA_024138005.1). NCBI lineage: Eukaryota > Viridiplantae > Streptophyta > Magnoliopsida > Myrtales > Combretaceae > Lumnitzera > Lumnitzera racemosa. The sequence goes on from JAMXBC010000006.1 coordinate 82,674,911, forward strand.
CCATGGCCAAGTTGAACCCTTCCGTACTCATTGATTGTCTCTAACTGTCAACTTGAGTTGCACTTAAACAATAGCTCGACTCATCCGACTACTTACCCATCTGACTTAAATCTAAGCTGTATTGAATACATCCGAGCGGAATTTACCTTGGAAGAATTGTATGCTTGAATCAACACAATTGACCTTTATCTCTACTTAGTACTTCAACTTGATAGTCATGAACTTAATCATACAAATTGTCTTTTCTACTAAAAAGTTTCCCATCCATAGAGAGTCGTATGTCTAAGCCATGATATGACAAAATATTCCATACAAGATAACTATTTTTGTTGTATTTTCAATTATACCTTTCATCATTCCTTGTACATTACTTCTTTTGGACATTACCTGTTTAGTCATTTCCATTTTGAGCAAGATGTAATAACTTTTCGGTTATAAATACCCTTATAATATGTAGCTACATCATTATCATCTTACACTTTCTGATCTTGAATATACACTTCTCCTTTTTAGTGAGCATTATTCTCCATTACACACTTCACTCTTATCCTAATCGTTAAGCAAGACTAAGTGGGGAATACTCTCATCAGACTAGCTCGTGTATCATATTGAGTTAAGCTATAAGTCCTTGGTAGTTCCTTGGTATGTTATATCCTTGGAGTAGATTGAAGGTCTACTTATTTTACTTTCCATTGTCGTTCATGCAATTCCCACTTCGTTTTTAAGCTTTTGCCAAGCTTGGGCCTACCCTCGCGACCAGCCTTATTAATCCTTAGACCAGTTCATATCATCTTTGTATCAGAGCAAAGGTTTGTTTAGGTAAGTTGTGTTTAAACTTTCTTATGAGTATTGATTGTTGTGGTAGCATATTGTAGTTGTGTAGAAGTTAGTTGTGAGCGTTTGTGTAAATAAAAGGAGTAGTAGTTCACTATAGTTACATACTTAGTTTTGCCCTATTTTGAGTATGTGAAAATAGAGCAAGTTTCAACTGGATTTATTTTTCCTCGAAGACATTTGCTGTATTGATAGCTAGCTTATACTTTCATGTGAAGGAAAGTATGTGTGAATTGTTTGAGTTAAGAAGGCAATTTTTGTTGTTTTGTAGATCCTAATTTTGTTTACTGAGTTTTCTTGAAACAATGACAGATCTAGTGTTAACACTGGTATTGGAGATGACAATAACAGTGTTATTTACTATGAGTAATAGCCTTAGCCCCCCCCCCCCCCCCCCCCCAGTAGTATAGACAAATGACTTGTTGAGGTGGCTAACCTCCTAGTCAATTTAACCGGAGCTATTCATGCAATGACTTATTGACCTATTGAGGCCGTATAGAACACTTCACAAGTTGCTTAACCTGCTAGAGGACAAATCTTATCTTGATAAGTTCGAGGTAAAGTAGTAGGAGGACAAGTGTGAACAAGGATTGATTTGGGTGATATGGATGATGATGAAGAAAATTATTATATTAAGGAAGAAGAGTAAGCTCAATCACCCCAAGCTATCAATCAAAGGAAGCTTCAGATCCCGACCTTCAATGGTTCTAGGGATGTAGATGACTACCTAGATTGGGAGGAAAAGAATGAATGTGTCTTTGACTATTTTTTGCATAAGGATTGTAAGAAGGTGAAGGTTGATGCTTTAGAATTCTTTAAGTATGCTACATTATGGTAGAAGAACTTCTAGACCATCAAGAGACAAGAAGGATACAGAGAGGTCAACACCTAGCTAGAGATGAAAAGGATTCTCAGAAATAGGTTTGTTCCAGATACCTACCTATAGGACACTTTTGCTAAGCTTCAGGAGTTGTGACAAGAAAGCCGAATTGTTAATGATTATGTTCAAGGGATCTAAATGCTTATTATCCAATGTAAAGTAGATGAACCATCAGCTTGAATAGTATCTAGATTTCTTGTTAGATTAAGAAATGACATCTAAGATATTATGGAACTTCAGCAATTCACTACGTGGATGAGGTTATTAAAGTCACTTAGTTAGTAGAGAGGTAGAGAAAGAATAAGCCGACTCGACCTCCGATGAGCTGACTTAATTAGTTAAGTTGACTTGCTTAAGGAAATTACTAAGCTCAACAGACTTCTAAGCCAACTCGAAGAACCCACGTCAAAGTTGAACAGAAGAGCTAACCAGCTAATAGTGATGTACGAGTGAGAACTTATGAGAAGGGACAAGGATCTAAGAGGAAGACGAGCTAAATCAAGTTCTTTAAATGCTAAGGATTTGGGTGCATGGTTACCCAATAACTGAATTGAAGGACTTTGATTATCAAGGGAGTTGTCCTAAAGATTGAAGTAGATAGCATATATGAGGAACTAGAGGAGGAAAAAGTAGTAGGAGATGAGGTTGAGGCTAATGCTAACTTGATTAAGGAAGATGTATTTGTGGAAGACCTAGATAAGTTAACTTTAGTTATTCGACGTGCAATGAGTTTAGAACTTTCTACTAAGGAGGAGTAAAGAGAGAACTTATTCCACATCACTTACAAAGTGAATGAACAGGTTTGTGCACTCATAGTAGATAGTAGGAGCTACACTAACATGGGGTCTACTAACTTGATTAAGAAGCCCAAGTTACTAACTATCTCCCATTTAAAGCCCCATAAGTTACATTAGTTGAACGAGAAAGGATCACTACATGTCAATTAGCAAGTGCTACTACCAATTTCCATTAGGAATTACTCTGATGAAATCCTTTGCGATGTGCTACTCATGTATGCATCTCATGTGCTATTAAGAAAACCTTAGCTTTTTTATCAAAGGGTTATACATGATCGATTCAGGAACACCTATGTATATGAAAAAGATGGTAGGAAGATCACCCTAAAGCCCATTACCCCAAATCAAGTGAGTAAGTTACAAGCCAAATTGGCTCGACGATCAAAGAAGGCTTTTGTTAATGAAGCAACTGTTTAAGTTAAAGGAGCTGACTGAGCTACCCCTAGGGGTTAGAGAACTATTGGATGAGTATGCCAACCTGTTTCTAGAATAGCTGCTCGAAGGATTACTCCCTTTTAGAGGCATTAAACATTTCCTTAACTTAATACCCGATGATGTCCTATCAAACAAACTGGCTTATAGAATGAATCCTAAGCAAGTTGTAAAGCTCTAAAGACAAGTGAATGAGCTATTAAAGAAAGGATATGTAAGAGAGAGTCTTAGCCCCTATGTTGTACCTACATTTCTTATACCAAAGATGGTACTTGGCTTATGTGTGTGGATAATATAGCTGCCAACAAGATTATGATCAAGTATAAGTACCCATTTATGAGGCTGGATGATATGTTAGATGACTTAAGTGGTGTGAGAATTTTAAGTAAGATTAATCTGAAGTCTAGATACCACCAAATTCAAATGAGGCAAGGGGGTGAATCAAATACTGCCTTTAAGACCCGACATAACCTGTACAAGTGGATGGTTATGCCTTTTGGATTATCAAAAGCCTCAAGCACTTTCATGAGATTGATGAATCATGTTTTAAGAAATCTAATTAGAAAGTTCATTGCCATCTACTTTGATGACATCCTTGTCTATAATGTTCACTTGGCAATACATGTTAACCATCCTCGAATTGTTTTCAATGTCCTTTAAGTAGAGAGATTGTTCAAAAACTTGAAGAAGTATTGTTTTTATTAGGAAAAAGTAATCTTCCTAGGCTATGTGATTGGTGGAAAAGGATTTGAAGTTGATGAAGAGAAGGTACGAGTCATTGTTAAGTGGTTGACCCTAACCTCCTATAGTGAGGTAAGAAGTTTTCATAGATTAGTATCATTCTATCAAAGCTTTATCTAAGGATTCAGTTCAATAGTATCACCTCTAACTAAGCTAACAAAGAAGAATATGGAGTTCAAGTAAGGAGAGAAAGAAGAGAAAAGTTTTGCCTAGGTGAAAGCAAGATTGACCTCTGCCCTAGTCTTGACTCTACCTAACTTTGATCAAGTGTTTGAGCTTAAATGTGACGTATCGGTGTCAGCACTGGAGTTATGCTGATGCAAGAAAGTCGACTTGTCACTTATTATAGTGAGAAGCTTAAAGAAGCTCAAGTGAACTATTCTATTTACGACCAAGAACTTTTAGCCCTGATTTGAGCTCTTCATATATGGAAACATTATCTTTTTCTAAAGGAATTTGTCATATACATAGATCATGAGTCATTGAGACATTTGTGGAGCTAATCAAAGCTTTCTAAACACAAAGCCCGATGGATTAAATTTCTAGAAGGATTTAATTTTGTCATTAAATAGAAGAAAGGAAAGAATAATGTAATTGCCGATGCTCTGTTGAAGAGACATATTCTTCTCACAAGTTATAGACTAGATTGTTAGGGTTTACAAGCATTAAAAAATAGTATCAGAATAATTCTCATTTTTGGCGCTATATATAAGCACTATAGAGAAGGAAGAATAATGGATTAGTGTCATGTGGAGAATGGTTATTTGTTCCGAGGTGACAAATTGTGTGTCCTGACCTACTCAATTAGAGAGTAACTAGTAAGAGAAGCTCACAAAGGAGGACTTTCTAGGTACTTTGGGGAATGGAGGACATATAGGTTACTAAATGATAGATTCTTCTAGCCTAGAATGAAACATGACGTACATCATGTGATCATGAGATGCACTACCTATAAGAAAGCAAAAGCTGAGTAAAATAAGGGAAAGCAATGCGTCCACTTGATCTAATGGAACCATTAGCTAACCTAAGTATGGATTTTATCCTCAAACTACCCCAAATTGCATGAGGTAAAGATTTCGTAATGGTTGTCACTGATAGGTTTAGTAAAAAGGCAAACTTCTTACCCTATACCAAAACTAACGATGCTTCGGCTATTGCTTCTTTGTTTTTGTAAGAAGTAGTTCACTTGTAAGGGGTAACAAGGAATGTGGTATTAGACAGTGACCTAAAATTTCTAAGCCATTTCTAGATAACCCTCTAGCATCGAGTAGGAACCAAATTACTATTTAGCACCTCTTGCCATCTCCAAACTAATGGCCAAACAGAGATGGTCAACCATAACTTAAGATCACTATTTTAAGTTGTAATGTGGAAGAACTTAACTAATTGAGATGTCTACCCACCTATGGTTAAATTTGCTTACAATAGGGTAATACATGCCACCATTAGGCATGCCTCATTTGAGGCCGTCTATGGTTTCAATACCGAACTACCCCTTGACTACACCCCTATGCTGCCCACTGATTGAGAAGATTTAGAAGCAAGAACTAGAGCCTAGTCCCTCTAATAAATCCACTAACGAGTGCCCAAGTACATTGATTGAGCTACTATAAAGTTAAGGGAGAAAGGCAAAGGAAGGAAGAGTAAGTAGTTTCAGCCTGATGACCAAGTGTAGCTATACTTGAGTAAACGAGATTCCCTAATAAGAAAAAGAGCAAGTTATCTGCCAAAGCTAAAGGACCATTTAGGATACTCTAGAAGATAAATGACAATGCATACCAACTAAAGCTTCTAGAAGACTTTGGAGTATTAAACATGTTTAATCTTACCAACCTCAGCCCTTACCAACTTGAGGAGAACTTAGATGAGGACTAGTTGAATTTGATCCTAAATCCTAATCAGCCCAATAGGGATGATGAGAATCAAACTATCGAACCCTTAACCTAAGCCTGAGCTTGAAGGCTGGAAAGCACAACCAAGCAAATTCTTTCCTTATGTCCTACTATTAAGGAATTCGAGTTGCTATAATTTACCAACATGATGCCCTAGTTTAGCTAAACCCTTTCATATTCATTGATTGTCTCCAATTGTTGACCAGAGATACACTCAAACATCAACTCAACCCATCCAACCACCCACGCAATTACCTGAATCCAAGCTGTGCTAAATACATCCAAGCTAAATTCACCTTAGAAGAATTGTTTGCTTAGCTTGGTATAGTTGACTTACCACCTCTGCTTAGCACCTTGGCTTGGTAATCACCAACCTGATTGTACAAATTGTCTTTTCTTCTAAAAAAGTCACCCATCCAAAGAGAGTTACGTATTCGAGCCATGATATGATAGAATCCTTTGTACGAGATACCCATTTTTGTTGTGTTTTTAATTATACTCTTTATTATTCCTTGTACATTACTTCTTTTGGACATTACCCTTTTACTCTTTTCCGTTTTGGGCAAGATGCCCTAACTTTTCGTGTATAAATACCCTTGTAATATGTAGTTACATCATTATCATCTTACACTTTCTAATATTGAATTTACACTTTTTCTTTTTGGTGAGCATTGTTCTGTATTACTTACTTCACTCTTATCCTAACCCTTAAGTAAGGCTTGGTGGTGGGTACCCTCTTTAGACTAACTTGTGAGTCATATCAAGTTGAGCGTTGAGTCCTTGATACTTCCTCAGTATGTCATATACTTAGAGTGAATTAAGAGTCTGCTTGTTTTACTTTTCATTATCATTCATGCAATTCCCAATTTGTTTTTAAGCTTTCAGTAAGTTTAGGCCCACCTTCATAACTGGCCTTATCAACCTTAGATCGATTCGTATTAGGTTCACTCACCACTCATCTAAAGCTATGGATAAGATTAGATAAGAGTAGGGGAGTATGTGCTTAGAGAGCAGTATCTTGCAAGGACAAGAGGAATATTAATTAATGAGGTAAAAGTTCATTACGGTTTACTAGAAGAAGGATTATTTATATTAAGTCCTTAGGGCAATAAAGGAAAATAAAGAAATTATAGAAATGGGTAATGTTAAAAAAAAGTATCATAGTACTACCCAAAAGGGTATATGTAACAATTAAAGAAAAGTAATACAATATAATGTCAAAAAAAGAAAATGACAAGTGGTACATTGTTATTGTGGTTGTATTTAATATAGTAGGGTGTTGGAGTGTTACTGTTGAGTTGTATTAACAACTACTAAGGTGATTGAGTGAGGCAATAGCTTAGTAAAGTAGGAGAGGACAGCGCGACAATCAAGGATAGGGACCTTATCCTTAGTGCTCGGAAGGTCAATATTAGAGTTCTCGATATCTGAGTGAGAGACTGAACAGACTAGTGTATGTCCGAGTAGAGAACTTAGAGTATTTGCCATCTTGCCTTCCTAATAGATGAGCTCGTCTTAGATAAGCTGAGCAATTAGAACCTTTTTCACAAGGCCTTGTAAACCCTTAAACTATGCTCAAGTGAAGGGTCTAGAGGTTGGCACTCCATCATTTGAGCCCTCTAACTTAGGTATTATTAGCTAACGATGAAAGAGGATATAAAGCCTTTAGTGTAAAAATGCCATAGTTGTCAGAAGCATGTACCTATTAACTACATACCTAGCTCAAAGCTCTACCCCTAGCAAGCCTATAGCCTATTGCTTAATGGGGATTTGATTTCCATGGACCTTTCCTAAATAAATCTAAGAGACGTTAGTTCATTTTGGTTGCTATAAACCACTTTACAAAGTAGGTAGAAGCATAGATAATGGAAGCATCACTACAAAAGCGATAAAAGGTTTTGTCTTGACCAATGTCCTTACCAAATTTGGGGTATCCTACACTTTAATTACAAACTATGGCAAATAGTTTGACTTGCACCTTGGTTGCTCATCCCTAAACTAATGGGTAAGTTAAGACAATCAATAAGATAGTCCTTACAATCCTAAAAAAGAGGGTAAAATGAGCAAATGGTTAGTAGGTAGATCAACTCCTGACAATTCTCTATGGATATCCACACATAGGACAACTACGGGCAAGATCCCATTTTGCCTTATATTCAAAGGCCATACTACCTATTGAGCTAGAGTCACCAATAAGTAGAGTTTAGAACTTTGATATTGGTGTCCACAAGGTAGCCTTCCAAGCGAGTCTAGATACTATAGATGAGGTAAGGGAGGTTGCACGGGCTTGACTGATCATCGACCAGCAATGGGTAGCTAGGTACTATAACAAAAGAGTTAAGCACAAGGTTTTTCAACCCAAAGACTTGGTATATTGTAAACTTAAAGCCATTAGGTTGCAAAAAGGATGAGGCAAATTAGCCTCTAACTAAGAAGACCTCGTTTGAGTAAAAGAGGATGTAAGCAATGGGACCTATAGGTTAAAGACCATGGATGGAAAACCTATCCTTAAAACTTGGAGCATAAATAATCTTAGGCCTTATTTTTTGTAGCATGAACTAGCAACCAAGTGTACTTTATAAAATTTCAAGAAGAAATGAAAGAAAAGTGTTATGTTTATCTTGCCCTATAGCTTACTTTAATACCACAACTTCATCATCATCGAGCCTCACTCTTTGTCTATCAATAAGTATGAAACACTGCACTAAGTCAAGTTAATTGTTGTCCTCAACATCCAAATGTTCTCACTAATCGCTACACTTAAGAACACTAAAGCCTTGAGCCCTACCTCAAGTACTTGATAGGCACCTACACCTAAGGGTTCACATAGGGCAAGCACATAGACTAAGTCTATAATGTTCAATCCCCTTAGCTAAAGCTATGTTGAGTATGCTCAACACTCTCAACCGAGTAGTGGTCAAATTGAGGTTCCTAAGCCCATGCCTAATATCATGCAATGGGAGCATAAGACTGAGAACTACTTCATACATAAAGCTACATTCAAGTGCAAGGACTTAAGCATAAAAAAGAAGAGTATGAGAAAAAATAGGGGCATGGAAATAAATAATGAAAGATGGACCTTGAGGAGTGAACAATACTTGCTAAAGTTTTCATTGATATTATCCATTATAGTTACAAAGGTTAAAGGGCAAGCATCTTAGCCCGTGTACATTAAGCAAAAAGAAAAATAAACACAGAACCAATAAACATAAACAAACTTTCCCTTAGTCATTTCCCCTCTCTGTCCCTAACCTCAACATTACCTATGTCATCCTCTTCAGTACCAACATCTTCTTCCTTGTCTTCGGTAACCTCTTTGTAGTCGAGGTTTACTCCTTCAACCATCCCTTCCCTACTTATCAAGGCCTCTTCCTCTAATAAGGTAAGGTAACTAAGATTCAAGTAAGGGTACTCCCCTTCAATCACCCTCCCCCCCCCCTACCCTGCCGGCGGCTTCACTCGTTCCCGCTCAACCTTATCAACAACAACCTTAAAGTTATCCCTCGACTTAAACTCTTAGAACAACCTTTCTATTCCTACATCGATTAGCTCCTTACTTACTTTTAGCTCAACTTCTTTCTCTTGAAAATGAACTTGAGCCTCCTCACAACAATGCTTTTCCCTTGGTTACCTTTGCCTCCTCCTTACGAACTCACTGTCTTCCCTTAAGGCTGTTACCTCCCGATTGGTAGACTCGACTTCTTCCTTAGTCAACTTAGCCTCCTTCCTTATTAGCTTTAGCTCCTCAGCATTAGTAGTAAGGGCTGCCTTCAAGTCACCAACTTGCATCTTCTAACTTTTATTCAAGCTTCACCTTCTTTGTATCGAACTGCTTATAGTCCTCTTATATTGTTGAAATCTATGCCTTTAACCCTTCCAGTTCCCTCATCACTTTGTCATACCCCTACTCCAACTCTTAACAACATTGTGAAGAAGGCTAAAGTAAGTAAGATCAATGCAAACAAGCACCTAAAAAAGTTTAACTAAAAACATAAAATTTGAAACCATACCTAATTAAGGAGAGTCTACTTACATGTAAACATATGCTGGCACATACTCATGGCACTTCCTAGCCCCTATAGAGCAACTAGTATACTCTCATTGTAGCTCTTCTCACAAAACATCCCCATAGTACTCCCTTAGCAGCGACTAAGAACTAGTGGCTACAAACCAATGACTACATCTACCTATCACCCTACCGATACCTTAATCTCCTAGCTGGCATCAACCTTGAGGTCAATCATGCACATAAGCTAACTCTCGAGCATCCCATCAGCCCTTATAGCATCAATGGCCCTTTAGCCCTTAAGTGCCTATACAATCTTGGCAATCTTCTCCTCTAATGACCTCCCTTGCATCTACCAATAAGAGAAAGGTCTCTTTAACTCCATCTCAATAGGTACCTCCTACTTGGATACCATCAAAACATCCACCACAGCCACCTGTTACTCCATAACAACTATCAATGGCACCGCATCTGAGATGTCTCTCAACCGCTTACCTATAAGCTTCTTCCCTTTCCCTTTCCTAATAGCACTCCTCTTACTCCTCTTTGCCACTTGGGTTTCTCTCTGCTCTTTAGCAAGCCTCTTCCCCTTCTCCTTCATCCTTGAAGGACTCATTACATAAGTCATATAATGCAAACACAATAAGAAATTTAGTACATTGAGAAAATAAAAGCACCAAACAAAAATACCTACTGAGGACGAGTAGCCTTGAGTTCCCCCAATAGTGAACAACTACGATGAACCCCTGCATACTCTCTCGATTACACATTCAATCATATTCATCTCTTGACCATATAACCTCTCCTTATGGAGATACTCCTTCATGGTGTTCTCTACATGAAAGCCATCCAACTATCGTACCGTATCCTAGATCCACTCCTTCATCTCATTGTCCTCCTCTTAGAAAAATTCACAAGTGATGCATGAATGAGCCTAATCCACTTAGTCGGGAAGCTGACCTCGTTCCAATCCTCTATCTTCAACTTCCTGCCATGGAATAGTGTAAAATCCTACCCTTAGCTCATGTAATATGCTTTTCCATTTTGCTCATTATTCAATTGGAAAAATTCCAAAACAGTCAAGCCATCGACTTCCCTGTGTGAAAAATCAATAAGGCCTCAAAGGCAACTAGTGTCTACCACGCATTTTGATGGAGAGAGCCTAGCAATACATGGGATTAGTTAAAAAATTCTAGTTGGAAAAGAGTGAATGGTAGATGCAAGCCCATATCAACCACCTTCCAATACAGGCAGAATGAATGCTCATCCCTATAGTTGCATGCTCGATCACCCTTCTCTAGCTTTTCTACCTCCTAAACATTAGTATTTTGGGAAACCTCCTAACAAACTCGATGTCACCGCTCCTCATCATGTACATACTCCACCTTAGTCACCATCTAACCCTCCTCCTTACTCAGCCATAGCTACATAATCCTCTCTACCTTCTTAGGCAAATACTTACATTGAAGCCCATCTAACGTAATAGCCCTTCTTGTTACCTATGAGAAATCAACCTGCCAACTACCGGTTGCTACCATGGTTGTTAAAATCGCAAGTCAAAAGTACATTTCTACAAGTTTATGATTTTACAGTTTTTTTCTTAGTTAAAATAAATATAAAATTGTTTATATATAGACTTTTGATAAAATTGCAAACTTTGATATATGATTCTATAAGCTTACAATTTTACTAATTTTGTATGATTTTATACAATTTTACCAATTTTACGCATTCAAATAAATAGTTAAAGTCATGATTTTAACAATCATACTTATCACCGTTGCGGTCCCTTTATGGGGAATGGGGTCATGCATGACCTCGACCTCTCCATGTCTTAGTACTGGATGCCTTACCTGTGAATCAATTTCCTTATTGTGGTTAATCAACAATCTCTTGAGAAATTCTTGAAGAAGGGAAAAGGAAAGTGTAAGAAAGAAAGGGAGAAAGTTTTAGAGGGACATGTGCAGAATATATAGGCAGCTACAATCAAGCGAAGCATCATTTCACTAACAGTCATCGCAAGTGCTTACATGTCTCAATTAGAGAATTGATGGTTAGGATTCATCAAATGAACAAATTGCCAACTCAGCATCCGTATGCATCGATTGGATGGCTTACGCCCCTCAAAGACCTCGAGCACCCCTACAGTCACATCAATTACACTAACCATTGCGTCTCTCTGACAAGTAATCAATAACTAAGCTCTTGAGTACAACTCCAAGTGCTTAAATGGCTTAGAAATGAATAAGTTTGGAGAAGCCACTCATATGCTTGAAAGGTATACAATAGTGTTCAACTATGTCCCCAAGAACCTAACAATTGATATGAAAGGAGCTAGTAAAATAACAAGTGCAACGACAAATAATTAGAAGATGACATAGACAATTAAGAGGTAAGAGAAGGATGGACAAGCATGTACAAAAAGTTCATTTCATTTTATATTATAAGTGAGAAGTTTACAAGGCTTAGGGTTTAGCTTACTAACCTCGAGTACAAGAAAAAAGAAAAAAAGAAAAATTATAATAAGGTTTACTGATTGATGTCAACACTCGCTTCTATCTTGTAACTTCAACTTAGCTACAAAAAAGGTTCTTACCTAAGCTGGTTTGCTTGCAACTTTAACTCCACTCACTATGCTACCATATTGAACCATGTCTAGCCCTTAGCGCCTGAGCTAATGGCTATGATCTTTGGGAAATGTACAAGCAGCTTTCCTCAAATGCTGTAATCACCAATGAGTAAGGACCCCATCTTATCTAGCTTGATGTAGTAGTGAGCTCTTCCTTCACTGTGCTTAAATCTACTATGTCGACATTGGCAACTTCGAGAAGAATTCCCTACTCATTAGAACAACTAGGGGATATCTAACCTATTTGGAATATGTAGCTAAGAAACCTTAATGAAGATTTAAGTCTAATGGAAGCTACTTAAATACTCAAAGGTACACACCTCAGCTACCATTGAATTGGGCCTAAGAGTATGCCAACTTGTGTAGACCACCATGTTCTTAAGACTAAGACCTTTAAGGAACTATAGAGTTGATTTAGGTTAGTTACCCTAGAGTCACTAGGGAACCCCCCTCTCAACATCAAGAACACCATGGATGACAAGTAATACTCAAGTTTCTATTATGTATGCCAATGTTGCAATAATTGGAAAATGTACCTCCGGTACGTCTCATTGGATAGAGTAGTCTACTTACACCCCTCAGTCAGTATATAGGGGCTACCTTTAATCATTAACCAACCTATTACATCCTTCTATTAGTACTTAAGGGGCCCACCATAAGGGCACAACCTGAGTTTATATGTTCTCTCTCATTAGATGATTCTCTTTAACTTAGACATTTGCTACATTCTATAGGGATAGAGGGGGGGGGGGGGTTGTTGCACTTCTAGAGGATTCAAAATGATAGAATAAAGTGATGAAGTTAGAATGAAGGAGAAAAGCCTCTGCTATGCCTTTATGTAGCTAACAAGGGAGAATTTTGAGTTGTCTATGTATTGCTATCGACCTATTTGATGATCGGGACAAGATGGTAGAGAAAAGTCTCCATTAATGCCATCATTAATCCATCATTACATCATTTCCTTGGCAATAAATGGCCATGCTTGTAGCACACTATCCTAAGAGTTGTCACTATGCTTAGAAAAGATGTCATTAGGAGAGACCACCCACTGTAGTTACTTTAACCATCACATTTGGAAGGCCCTTGACGATTCCTCAACCCCAAACACCTAGGGTCCTTCACATTCTATTCCATAGGATGTCTCATAGGGGCTTCAACCTCCTAAGCACAAGTACGTGGTACCCTGCTTGCTTATTCAATGCTAAGGAGAGTGAGGGGGGCAAGCGTTGACGGTTACCCTTCGCCATGAGGCTCTAAACACCTAAGCCCACTTGTGAGCTTAGCCAACACAATCAAACTTATTATGTATGATGACCAGTTCTACACATGTCCCGACCCTATCTGCCTAGCTTAAGCCAAGCCTTAAGCATTCAACAAGTCTTTTCCCGCAACAACCTTCAGAAAGCTCAAGACAATAAGAAGAGAGTTCGCCTCTAGCTTAAGGTAAACTTTAGGAAGCTTGCTATCCGGCATTGCCAAGCTCGTACCCTTCCTTGCCTCTTTCTCTCCTCGTTAAATGCTAAATGACTACTTGAAACAGCCTAAAGTCTAGTCACTAGGCTATAGTAGACATCCATGCTGATGTGATAGGCTCATCTCCTAAGTTTTTACCAACCTAGAAGAGTAGAAGTCTTTTCTTGTACTAACAATGCCACTACCTCAGACTTCATTCCATCCAATCCTCTTTTGTCATGTGCTTGAATAGGTTAGCCCTCTTAACCTATAAATAGGAAAGAAAGCATTAGGTAAAGGCACTTTTTTAGAAAATCTTGGGAACTTTCTCTATTCATTAGCCTTTACACTATCTAGAACTCAAATGCTCTCTTCACTAACATGAGCTTCAAAGGGCCCTTATTAGCAATGCTACAAGGGCCTTTATGCAGATACACTACTATGTATGGCCAGTAGACTACCAAGAGTTTACTTAAGAGCCATATAAGTGATATCAACTATCACCACTATCTAAAAAAAAAAAAAGGAGGGGTGAGGTGTTGGGGTTTCAATATGAATTGTAATTGTAAAGGATTCTAGAATCATGATATCAAATTGAAAAAATTAATCATAGCAATTTCATTGTAGAATAATGAGTAGATTTCTTAGATATGAAATGTAAAACGTTTTGAATCATAAATAATACTAGATTTCATAAACAATAGAAAGACACTAAACTGATAATAAAATAAATTTTAGAACCAAAACCAAATTAAAACACGATGAAAGGAACTTAGCAAATAAGAAAAACTAGTCGACCACCCTACTTTCCCTAGGTTTATTGCACTAATGGAAGTATTCATCCTTAAGTAAATTTAGTAAAATTGATTAGGATAGGGTATTATAATAGGCTCATAAAAGATAGGATATACTTGAGAGTAAGAAGAATAACTAAGAATAACTGAAGATTTAATTACTTATTTATTTAAATTACTAATTTACGAAAATTATGAAGATAATGGAATAAGAATGGTTTTTCAAGAAAACAAAGGTGAGTATCTATGTTGTTGGTCATGTAAGTTTAGAAAAACAAATAAACCTATAAGTAATCAACCCAAATAAAATTTGATGTTTGTGCATGCACCTACTCTAAGACTAATGTGGATACAAAAAGTGGCAATTATAGATTGATAGCCTTGTTTTCTTAGGAGACCAACAAGTCGGGTTGATGTCATATATTGATTAGGTACTAAAATGTGTGTATATGGTATTGAAATGTGTATGTATGTGCACCATTAACTAGTTTGTTGATGAGATATGAGGTAGCCTTTTGGAAAGGAGTTGTGATTAGGGTACATTAGTGTAGTTGGATGCCTTTATGGACTCTTACATTAGACTAGTCATACCAATGGGTAATATTACAGACAAACCTAGGGTAGATGACTAGAGATTTGTAGTGATCGTGATGTGGAAAAACCTTTCTCATTATGGTTATGCTATGAATGAATATATGTGTTTACTATTTCGTGTTTGAATTATCCCAAATGTTGGGATGATAAGATTGTGTCGTATATTACACTTAAATTGCAAAGGTAATTATAATTTAATAGTATGAATATTAGTCTTCTAATGAAATAAATCAGATTTGAAACCCCTCTCTCCCAAGTTATAATATGTAGTTAGCAAATATATATATATATATATATATATATATTACACCTAAGTTATAATAAATATATAGTGATTGTTGCATTTAGAAACTTTTAAGCTTATATGTGATATGTAATTTGTGATTCGAATGTGTGTATTCAATTATGGAGCAATTGAATAGGTTCTCTATAGGGTAACTCTTTACAGCGGTTGAAATGGGTTTTGATTTTTTTTTTTTTATGAAAAAAAAGTTTAAATTATAGGATTTCAACTGGAGGACCTCCAAAATTTTACTTCAAGTTCTCGTTTCCCCTTTTCCTCTCGTGGGATCAATAAATATTTGTATTTTGGATTTCTCTAAATAGGATAATCGTGTTGCAATTTTTCAAACACACATACTACATCTTTGATTCTTATAATTGGTTATGACATGCAGTGGAATTTTTTAGTCAGGAGAAGTGCTATATTTATGGTCTACAATTTATTTTGGTTTGAATTAACATTGCACTATTTTTTGCGTTTAGGAAAATATTTTATTAAGATTGTATTAATTTGTTGGGCTGATTCATGCTAGTTGCAGTTTTCCATTAGCTCAGCCGACAAGTTTAGAACGTGGGGTAAAAAATCCTGTAAAGTTTGGGACAAGTTTGATTATTAGGAAGAATTCAAGCTGTCTCTATTGACTTTGTATATAGTCTAGATACCTTATTGTACTTTTGCTCACCCAGTATAGGGATCTTTCTAGACACGAAGATCCGAAGAGGATAGGAATCATACTTTGCAGATTCTTGCTAAGGCAGGAATAACTTACAGACTAACTGTACCTTTCGAAGTTTGAGGAATAACATGTATAATGGATGATGGTTAGGAAGTGAAAACTTAGTTGAAATGCAATTAAATGTGAGATATACGACAATAAAACAATAAAAAAGATGGTAAATGAAAAAAAAAAAAGAGAAAAGAAATATTTTTTTGAAGCAAATCGAAATTGAATCCGACCATTTTAAATTGGGTAGGATGGGTATAATAGTTAAGCCATCTAAAGCTGTTTGATTTAATAGGAAAATGCTAATTGAATTGAACCATAATTTATCCACCTCAACCGCAGTCCCTATTGTTAGGCCATCTACAAGTAACCTATACGACAGCATACCTGTCCTCGCAACCGAGTCCCTTCCTAATAATAGTTACGATAAAAAGAAAAATTAAATAAAGAAGAAAAAGGAAGGAGGACCTCTCCACCTGAATTTAAATTACTGAACGTAAATGTAAAAGAGAGAAAAGGTGCATTCAAAAGAAAAATGACTGGAAAAATAGAGAAAAGAATTAAAAGAGGTTCTAAGCTACTTGGGATAAACATGTCAATGACTTGACCCATCATATGATCCAAAAACGATGTCACCTCCAGCCAAATTTCTTCTGCAATATTTTCTTCCGCTGTACCAAAGAATCACGTTTGTTATCTTTTGTAAATTTTTGTTTCGGTTGAAAAATGATATATGTTATTCACTGAAAACAACTTCAAAAATTTATTTGAATTTGGCTTTAAATTGTATAGTTGACAAATAAATCATCGTTCGCTTACGATCATAACTTATATTAATATTATTAATTACACCGACCAAATTCAATTATATAAAACTGATGTCGTTATGCTTGTGTAGTGGTGATGTATGCGATAATTAATCGATCCTCACAATCCATATGGTTCTATTCAATGTTTGTTTCTAATAGCGTTCGGCGGACGAAAAACCAATTACTTCTAAACAACGTTGCTTTCTTGATTTAATAAAATTTCTCTATTTGTGGCTTACACCTCACCACGTGTTACTCTAAGCTTGATCAACCAGACGATGGTCGGTAAATTTTGTGAAAATAATTATTTTTCGGTATATCTGCCTTCCAATTCCAGCTTTCTTTTTTTTTTTTTTTCTCATCAACTATTAGATATATAATTTTGGAGGGAGAAGAATTGAAAACCAATATTAATACTACTGAGTTATAATTTGAAAAAAAAAAAATCAAATTTATAATATAAAAAAGCCCTCAAATAATTTGCTGCTAAATTAGAGAATCCCTCTACGTTTTTATAGTAGATGTACATACTGTCTCAGTTTTTTCAAGAAGGTGTGTGGACACATGTGAAAATGTGCTACCTTATGGTTGTTTTTATCTTTCTTTTAGATGAAGCAAGTATGCTCGTACATTACCTTCATTATATATATATATATATATATATGTGTTGTGCACATGATCTCCTCACATTCTACTCAAAGAATACATTACGCCCTTTTTCTTTTAAACGTATATTTCATCTAAGGAAAAATTAAAGGTTGTATATCATGCCTTAAAAATATACAAGCTTGCCATACGATTCCCGGAAGGTAGTTTAAGGCTCACGTACATAGCAAATCTAAATCTTCAATTTTAGAAAGCATTGCTCATCGCATAATATTAGCATCAAGCTCTAACAACTGTTATTATAGCTTATGCTATTAGACCATCACCATTGTGCTTGGCACGGTCTTTTGAGACGAAAAACATTTCATGAGGAGCTGCCTAGCGTCAAAAAGGATTTTTTAAGCGAAGGTGAGGTCCTTTAGAGAGAACTGCATGTGAGTTGATTTCTTTTCTTTCTTATTCCAAAAATGGGTAAAGAAATGAAGCGACAGGAAATGTCCGGCAAATATCAATGCAATGGATAAATGAAAAGCCAATACAGTGAATGAATGAAGATAACAGGAATAATGTCCAGCAAATTAAAACCCCAATGACCATTTTCTTTTCGTTTTTCTCCCTATAAATAAGTGAAAGAAAGTCTGGATTTCACTCCAAACTTATTATTATAAACCAGTCTTTTGAAAATATCTCCTAAATCCTAACAGAGACAACACATAGAATCCAATAGCCCTCAAAATTTGCCACTAGGGAGAACCCACCAAAAATAAAATAAAAATGAAATGACACTAGATTCACAACGTGACTCCTATTTTCCATTTGGTGCATTTTTTGAAGGTCTCCCAAATTTTTAATTTTCTCAAAATTTTCCGGAAAATCTCCAAATTTTGAATCAACTATATAGTTTTAATCAATACTTAAAGAAATATGATACCATCATATTTTTAGTGTGTTCCTTAATTTCCATTTGAAAACATACCACAATACCTACAATTTGAATCAACTATATCATATCACTTGCCACAAACACCTGACATCATAACTTCGCAATACCTGCAATTTTCTACACAAATTTAGAAGACTATGATAATAATAAAAATGAAGAAGATGAAAGTTGTATAAAAAAATGAGAGCATAATGATGACAAGCTTCTTGTCTATGCATGATTAAAGATTGGTAAATTAGTGGAAACAATCAATATTTGCAAACATTTTAGCAATGAGTCCATGCAAAGTTTGAGGAAAGACAAGCATACAAAAAACGAGAAGAATCAACAAGAAAGAACATGACAACAATGGAATTCCTAGTAGAATAAAATCTCAAAGGATGTTGTTATGAGTGGATTAGGAAAGGGTTTTTAAAAGCCTTGCACACATGCTTCCAAGCTTGCAAGATAAAATAGAAGTGAGTAGAACGGTTGGGGGGTTGTTCGAGTCCTATATATATTACTTTATTTTGTTTATTTTGATAGAAACTTGAATTTTGATAGTAAGATGGCTTGAGTAGGTTTGTTTTAGAATTGATAGTATTTTTTGGCATAATCAATAGTCAAAAATATTTTTTAATAATAAAAATATTAATTACTTTTGTAATGGCAATTGGGAAGATATTAACTCCTATTTATTCATTATCTATGTTATGCCAAATGTTCTATGGATGAAAGCTATTTAATGTTCCAAACTCTTATTTTTTTTATTCTGGTCCGAGAGAGTTATTTGTTTCGATCTCTCTCCTTTTACCAATAATAAGTATTGGTATTTATTCGGATTTTGTTCTCTCACTATTAGTTGGCAAGGTTGAAACTTTTATATCTAGTTATTTTTATCGATAGTTTTGATGAATAAAAGAAAAAAGGAATTTCATTTTTTTTTTATTGTTCATTGAAATCTTTTTTTCTCTTAAGTTTCACTTAATTAAAAATGAATTGGAATTGCAATCAAATAGGCTTTTTCTTATTCTACATATGAAGTTTTGATTGGGTAAGTTGAAAGAAGGATTTTTTTTGTCTACTTTACTTTCGCAATTTTTACTGTATAACAATTATCAATAACATATTAATAACTCTATCAAAATACAATTATCTCAAAGTAAAAAAAAAAAAATGTTTGTTATGCTTAATATCTTTAGTTTGATCTGTATTTGTCTTAATTCCCCCCTTTATTTGAGCAATTTTTTCTTAGCAAAGTTACCTGAAGCCAACACTTTTTTGAATCTAATTGTAGATGTTACTCCAAATGATACCCATTCTCTTTTTTCTCTTAGCATTTGTTTAGCAAGTTACTATAAGTTTTCAATGAGATCTTTAATATGGTCTTAAACATGATTTATCGAAGAAAAAAATTCTAACAATAGGTACGGTAAGAGAAGTGTATGAACCCTTGATCTAAACAATTCTTCGATACGATAGCTAAGATAAATTTGAATCATCCCATTTTCTCATTCGAATTCTTTTTCATTTATTGAAAGACCTAAATTATGAAATATTTACTCATGGGTAGGGCAAGCTCTTGTATTCCAGTTCATGGTTTCTCTTGGCTATATAGTTCATTCAGGGAGAGATCAAGCTTTAAGAAATAGTAGCCTCATTAGACCATAGATCTTTCTTGGTATATCCAGATAATAGGTAAGAGTACAAACTAAAACATTTTGGAGCTATAAAGATAGTTGTTAAATCGTTAGCACCATATAAATAGTTATTTTGATGCTTAAGTTAGCTAAACATAGTAGAGAAAGAGAGTAAGAGATATGAGAGAGCAATAGTGTAAGTAAAATGTGTAGAAGGGAAGGTCATCTTACTCAAAGACCGCATCCTCTATTTATAATGAATGAGGCTAAGCTACATTAGGAAAGTGGATCTCCCCATTATTGACGTGCTTAGGATTTCATGGGATAAAGTATGTGATTGTAGACTATTGTTATTTCTAGTAACCATTCTTGTCTAGCATAGTTGGAGCTTCATGGAGTTAGACCTTGTAGACTTAGGTTGGGGGCCTAGAGGTCTTCTTATAATGAGGTTAGGATCCTAGCTTCCGACATCATGAAAGGGTAACAAAGCCTTCTTAAGGCTAGGCCTTACTTCTATCAAGAACTTCGACGTACTGGTAGGTAGGGTTGGGTTAGTAGGCTAAACTAGCCCATTAAAGCATGGACCATATCTCAAATATGCCAATCTAGGCCAAAAGGCCCATAACCAAAATAGCTTATTAACAGTTGGCCCCCTACTCTCATTAGAGGTTAGTAGACAAGGAAAACAAGCTCATGGCTATACTCCCAATGGTCAAAGCTAAGCTGTTATGAACTAGCAAGTGGTATTCAAAGAAAGATCGTCTAGCCATTGCTGGTGAACTGGGCCACAACTTGATGAGTTGGAGCTTTGGCTTAGGTGGAGTAACTAGGTAAGTAGTTTATCTAAGCTAGACGTAACCCTTGTTTGGTATGTAGGGACTCTTTAGATAAGTTGCAAATCTATACTAAGCTGCCAAACTAAAGATGAGGTTAAACAAGTGACAAGCTGAGCTATGTGAGTTTTGTACATACCCCATCCCCAGTCAAGGGGGGCAAGCTATAAGAGGGAAACTCTTGGAGTTAGGCACATGGAGTGTTTTGGTCATGTTTGACAATACTCGATTTGAGGCTATGTTAACTTCCTAGAAAAGCTTTAATTCGATTTGATGGGAATCAACTCCGAGGTCCTTCAACCCAATCCTAAGCTTAAGCTCTTGCTACCTTAGTTCGTAAAGCTTTGTTCTAGTAGCTAATCAAATAAGAGGCCAAGCTCTTGAAATTGTCTAAGCTGTTTGAGTCCCAAGCTCTTAATAGTACTTCACTATCTCTTAGGTACAGCAAACTAACTTTTTAGCCAATCTAAATAGCTTGGCTAATTACGATGTCAACTCAACTGAGGAGTTCCTAAGTTCTCTAGTAGCCATTTGAGCTGTTTGAAGACCTATGACTTAGAGCCTATCCATATAAAATTCCTTATTTTGTGGTAAAAATGCAACTAGCCATCTACCAACATATGTCCCTAACATTGTTTAACATTGCATTTTCGTAGGCGCATATTCTTACTATTTTTGCTTGAATTTACCCCCTTTTGTATAGTTTAAGGTTATTAAATTTAGTAGGACTATTTTTTATTTATTCTAATTATGTTATAGCCTTAAGAACTCCATATATAAGGGCTATTTACATGCAGCCAAAATTGTTTGACGAATAGAACATACTTTGTCTTTTTCAACCTTTGTTCTTGTGTATAGCTTAGTTTAGCTACCCAAGTCCAAAGTTTACTCTCACCTATCCCCTTAAGCAAGGAGTAGCGGTAAATGACTCTAAATTAATATCTGTATGACATATCGGATACTAGTTCAAGTTTATGTGTGGTTTCATGATGCATCGTATTTGCGTAGTCAATGCATAAGTTTACTTAACCTCATTTTGAATCCCCTTAATGTTTTCGAGCCATAGATTAGTTATGTCTCATCCTTCATTTCGCATTATAGCATTAAGTGATAGGAATTAAATAACTATACCTTTAACTTGAGCTCAAGTTTTAGGTTTTAAGGGACTGACTAAGTGAATCCTATTATTCCAACCAACTTCTGTCGAAGCCAAGCCGATTCTCACCATCGACCAACTCTAAATGCCAAGCTGAGTAACTTCTCATCTATCAGCAATCAAGTGTCAACTTGAAATATGCTCTACTAACAACTCGATCCCTTCATATGTCTACTCAGCCATGGTAATGCCAATCGGTGGCTCAGCAGTATTGGTACCGAGAACTCCAGAGCACATCTAACCACATCTTCTCAAAAGGGCCCTTAGGTTTGCTCGGTACCTTTGCTTAGCAATCCCTAACCTGACCATACAATTTGTCTATTTATGCTAGAAAAGCTCCGAATGGTCGTTTGCTACATGTCCAATCCTGACGTGGAAGGATTTGTCGCACTAATCACCAATTTCTTTCAACTTTCATTTGTACCCTTTATTATTCTCTTTACATTACTTCTTTTAGACAATACCCTTTTTATCTTTTCAATTTTTAGGTAGGATGCCTTAACATTTTGAATTTTTAAGTATAAATACCCTTTGTAATATGTAGTTGCAGCATCATCTGATATTGAATATACTCAACTATTCCTTTCGTGAGCCTGTATACTTACCCCTTTTCCTTACTCTTATCTTAATCCTTATGCAAGGTTAGGTGGCGAGTGACCTCATCAAGCAACTCATGTGTTATGTTGAGCTAGTTTTATGAGTCTATGGAGTTTCCTTAGTGCATTATATCTTTGGAATCATTCTTAGTTTGTTTTATATCCTATTTTCTTATTCAGTTTTTGTATTTCATTACCTTTCATTTCATGCTTTTTGCAAGCTTAAACCTACCCTAATACATTTGTCCTTATTTGTTCATAGTACAGTGTATCAATTGCTTATGTTCATTCAAGTGGTACATCACAATTTGTCTTATGGCATGTAAATACTTAGGCATTAAATGCATTAGACATGTGTTGTGCTCCTACTTTACACATCTACACATGCTAGAATTGTTCGAGATTTCTCAATTGTTGGATCATGCATGAGATAGGTAGCATGATCCAAGCGAAAGAAGGGCCACACTTACTTATTTCTCCATAACCTCTTTTCGTTTCTTAAGGCTCAACACTTATAAATAGGTTGAAAAACCCTACATTCTTCTTCTTCTTCTTCTTCTTCTTCTTCTTCTTCTTCTTCTTCTTCTTTCTTTCTTTCTTTCTTTCTTTCTTTCTTTCTTTCTTTTTTTTTTCTTTTGGGTTTTTTCTTATACTCAAGCTCCAAAAATTCATCATTCTTTCTTGTGACTTATTTGAATATTTTCATATAGTTTCAAACTTTTCCCTTTTTGTCAATTCACCAACAATCATGGAGACATTAGGTATTTACCAGACTTCTTCTAACTTTTCCTATTTTGTCCCAAACAATTTTTATTTCTTGATGTTCAAGAATAATTAACTATACTAAATTTGTTATTTAATTCCTACTCGGAAATATTAACATACTTAAATTAGAGATTTGCATGCAAAAGCAAAACCAATTATCTCTTAATTTGATCGTTCTTCTAAGTTCTAATTATGTGTTGATACTTCTAATAAATATGTAATACGTAGTTAATCAAATAATCATGGAAATAATAAATAAATTGCAAGTAAAATAAAAAAAGATAGAAAAGATTATACGTTCATATATAATCACTCATTTTTGTATATTGGTCTACTCTTTCAACCAATAACCAAAGATACGATTATCTACATTGTAGTTCGACTATTTGAAAAAATAAAAATAAAAACTTATACATAGGGTCAAATATTCTCTAAATTGAAAGTCTACGAAATTTCCCTCTAAGTTCTCTTAAACAGTCTCTCTACTAATTTGTATAGAGATTAGTAATTCTTTTGAGGACTATAATGGATTCCGTCACATTTTCGCTCAATGCTCAACAATAATAAATTCTTTGTACTTTCTATCGAGTACTCACCTTTCTCTTTACTCTTAGGATTACAAAAAACCCATACAAGCATAGCAATAACTTGTAAACTTTGCAAGCTCTTTTCTTTCAAACCTTATGTATCTCCTAACTTGATGTAATATATTACCAAAAATATCTCCGTATGCTAAGTCTTTAACTATAATTATTAATTTCATTTTCTTTGTCATGCTCTTGTGTTCATATTTCACTTTTGGTTTTCATACACACTTTTGGTGTGCTTTTGTTAAGTCATTACACCTTTAGTCAAATCTTACACATTTGATCAGTCTTTCTTTTCTTCCTTCATCTTTAGCATACTATAGTCATGTATTCATTAGCTTATGATGATCAAAACATTGTCATTTTTTGCTATAGAAATTCTCTATACAATTCTATTCATCATATAGTTGATTAGCTTCTAAGAGTAGTTGATACTTGTTTACTTCATTTCTATTTCTTTATGTTTTCTAATCTTATCATTCCTTGTTCAGAAATTGTTTTTGCATTTGCTCTTCTTTCTGATCATCTTAAATACCTTAAATAATATAATTTCTTTGTATTGCACACTAGCTAACTAGATCAATAATATTAAAAAAAAATTTCCCTCAAGTTGATATTAACATGTATTTCGTTATCATTAAAATGCTTTTCTCTAGGGTTCTTGCATTAACAATCTACCCATTTCTTATGATGATTAAAATATTTATCTTTCTCCAAAAAATGATGTTCTCTAATATGAAGCGAAAAAATTCACATAAATTATACTAGATTTAGTGCTCAAACACAAAACTTCCGACTTGTCTAATCTTTATTTCTTCCCCCATAATAAGTTATCTCTCTTATTGTTAAAATTGTTTTCTTTAGGGTTTTATTCTTTCCCTCCCCTTACATGTGTACTTTTCCATAGAACTTTCTATTTTTTTCTATAATATGATTGTCATTTTTCATACTTTCTCTCTCGTTGATATCATTTTTCGTACTTTCTCTCCCCCTTTTTGTTATCTCCAAAATAACAATATGTGCATGAGAGTTATGATAAATCAAGGCATTTTCACTCTTCTTTATTTTATTATTCAATTGTATACTCGTGTACAATAATAATTCGTGAGGGTTCATAATGTATTCATCAAAGTAAATATATCATGATCACTCATCAATTAGATGTGTCATATTAGGACTTCTGATATATAATTACTACAAAACATTCATTACATTTTGCTCTAAACTTTGAAGCATAAACATTTCATGTTCCAAATCATTGTTCTTATATGCTCGTCTTGTATAAACTCATTAGTATCATGATAAATATTAATCGTATCACAACTTCTTGTTGAGACTTGTTTTCTAAAGATCAAATTAAGTATAATATACTTATAGAAATTCAAAATGATTCTTTCAAAATCACTTTTTCAGCACATATCAAATATTTCAAGCATCTTTTGGAATCATCAATTCTGTTAACTTGTTCTTGCACAAAATATTATTGACATTTTATATGCTCCCCCTATCTTATTAAATTGTAATACCTTTTTTGTTATCATTATTCTTCCTGTATGAAACCTAAATATCATGATAAAGTATTATGCCCATTCAATCTATATAAATCTTAAAGTATATAAGAGATTCATCTTAGAAATCATAAGTAACCGTATGAAAGTATATTCTCCTAAAAAGTCTTCAAAGTTAAAATCATATTAGCAAAAATCAACCATTTGCATCCAAATAGAGTCTTTATGAAAATCAAAGATCAGACAAAGATAGCTTCAAATTTTCCTCTAAATCTCAATGGATTTATGAGTCCTTCAAAATGGAAACTAGTTTTAGCTTTTAATGTCAAGGAAGCTTTTTCAGTTAATTTTTTTTTTTTTATCCTCTATCTCTTCAAGAATAGTTTTAAGGTTTTGTTGGGACTGAATCTCCAATTGCTTAGTCTTTCCTCTTGAAGTTATAACTAGATCTCAAGATGCTCTTAGTTCTTCTTAAGGTTAGAGGTTTAAAGCTTCCTTTTATGTAAAGGAATAGGAAATTGATTTGGATTGAGCAAGTTCTAGTGGTTATATCATAAGTCTATCCTCTTTAGTGAAACCTTTTTCAAAACTTTCTCTTATATATTCTTCTATTTCCTTCATAAGTTCATCCATTTCCTCATTCTAAACTTATTTCAACATATTTTCATTCTTTTTCTATTCAACATACATGAGATCCTCCTTAGAGCTAATCTCAATAGAAATTTCGAAGGGTAGATTTTGGTGATGGTGGTTGTTGTTGTGGTGAAAATTGTATGTCTTCCTTTTCAATAGGTTTAGGGAATTTACTTGAAAAACCCTTTGTTAGCATCTTTTCCTTCTTCTCAAAAAAAGAAAAATCATTTTTCGAAATTTTTTCTCTAAAAACTTAAATTTTCAGTCTTTAAACTTGCAAATGTCACCTTTCCTCCCTCATGCTCAACATTTATATTCTTGAACTTCAATAGATAATGGATTATGTTCCCTAACACAAAGAAACCTCTTTATTTTATGTTGTGAACTTGGTTGATAATACGCTTAGTAACATCCACTTTATAGCCTACAAATATAGCTGCTAAAATTTTTAAGTCTATCAGCGTGATGGTAATGGTGCTACCTTTCCTAGGTAACAAACATGAATGCAAAATTCTATGTGAGATTCAGGAGAGAACTGGATAGGTATTGATATTAGAGTACCTAATGTTGTATGGTTCATTCTTCTTACCATTAATATGATAAAAGAATTTATCTTTGCTCCTATATTCAAACCTTATATCATCTAGACTATCTATTATTCCAAAGCATGCAACTATGTCTCACTAGTTATTCTCATAAATTGGCCTTTGACAAAAGAGAAAAGGTAATCATATAAGTCATCTACAATGTTTTCATACAATTCTTTAACCAATTCATTTGAAAATGGTTCTTTGTTGATTGATTTGTAATTAATCGATTGAATTAAACATCGCCATTGACCATTGCCATCATATTTTCATTATTACATACCGTTGAGCCATACTAAACTTGTAAACACGTTTTAAGGAATCTTAGGCTTCATAAAATAATAATCTCGGAGTTTGATTCTTGCTAATTGATTCAAAAAGTTGAAATTTGACCATCATTGAGCTTTTCATACCACTGTTGCTCACTTCTAATGAAAACCACCACCATAAGAGTTTTCTACACCTAAAAAAACCTTGGTCTAACATACTCCTTTATCTCAACACCACTAGGGTCGATTGATGAAGAACCACAAGCTATTGCTTAGAGATTTAGCTTGGAGATATGATCTAGAGTTACATGATTACATTCATGGCATGGCATTAAATGGGCTAAGGGTCATATTAGGAAACTTAGCCTTAGATAGTAACCTAAGGGTCTTACTCTGTTAAGTTTGATTTATGATATCAATTTCAACATATAAATTATATAAGTCGTTTATGAATCTCCTTGATAGGAATTAGCCTTTGACTATAGCCAAGTTGAAGTCAACCGATCCTAAGATGAGGCCAATCAAGTTTTGTTGAGAATAAACTAATAATAGAAGACTATGGGGAAGAAAAGGAGACACTCGGCACCAATCTGTCATCTGTCAAAAAGACTGGAGACTATACGACCAAGAACTCGAGACTAAAGAGCTACTCAATATGGCACCAAAAGACTAGTGCCAACTAACTAGAACTCGGCAATTATAGGTCGACTTTTCTGGTGTCTCGGCTAAGCAATATGAGATTTTAAAGACTCCTCCTAGGACCTAGACATCCAACTGTCGACCTCGCCTGGTTCAAATCTTACTCCTTTTAAGACAATTCAAGTGACTACATGCCGACTTATATTAATCATACAGTTTTGTATTCTTATACATGTTTTCTTTATTTTATTTATGGGCTCAATTCATTAAGGTTTAAGTCCTTGTATATTATTTATAATTTTGCCACTAAGGTTTAAGACTTGTTATAAATGTCAAATCTGTAAACATCGGAGATATATAAAATTAGACAGAATAGAATATTCTTGCACTTAGAACTTTCCCCTTTGAGCAAGGCTACTCTTGAGATCTTAGAGCTTGCCTTTTTGTTGGATTATTGAGTATTGCATAAACTCTTTAATCTTTCTCGTGTTCTTATCGATCTTGTTCTCAAGATTGTAGTAAACGCTTCATTTGAGCTAGTTAGTGAGTTGCATCTAACCTCTCATTTGAAATCTCGAGTAATATTTAGTGTTCGTGAGTCATATTGAGCCCTATTTTAAGCTCATTCCTTGATTATGTTTATGTCTTAGTTCATGATATCCGTACACATTCACCATCGAAACCACCCATTGCACTTCTTCTTCATCATACCCATTCGACCCATTTTAGGTTTGTGACCCGCTGCAGTGCATCATCCTGATATCAAAGCTTTAGTGAGACATGTGTGCTAGTGTTCTTCAAAGTTTGATTAGTGGTTTGAAAATCTCTATTAATCATCATTTTCTTGTGTAGTGTATTGTTCATAGTAGTCGTGTTTGTTAGTAGTGGTGGCTATAAAAGCCAAGTAGTGGTTGTTTCTGGGTTATAGTAGTTGTGTTTTTGTTGTAAATCGTATTTGTTCAATTTCATTTGGAAATTACTGCACAAACAAGAATGTCTGAAGATAGTGTTAATAACAGTAGTGATAGCCCTTATAGAAGCTTATGGAGATACGTTGATAACTTAGAATACAATATTTAGAATCTCACTGATTCTATCTAGGAGCTTATTGGTTTAGTTAGAGGCTATAGGCATGATGGTCGAGAAGAAAGAAGGGAACGAACACCTACCAGTAGAAGTGGTTCCAATGAGCTTCATAATGATGAACAACAGTTGAGAAGAGCTGTCGAGTCGAAAAGAAGACAAAACCAACTTGAGTTGAAAAGAGGCAATGATAGAAGTGTTGATGTCGAGAACCTAGGAAACCAAAGAAGAGAGTCGAGGCTAAGAAGGGATATGGCCAAGTAGAGCTCCAATAGAAGTGGTCAATCCGAGGTGAACTAACCAACTTAGAATGCAAGGGATAAAACTTGATAATATCAAGCTTAAACTATCGACCTTCAGTGGAACTAGCTATCTTAAAGAGTTCCTTGATTAGGTTCCTCATGTTGAGAAGTTGTTTAAGTGCGATGAGTGTAATGATCAAACAAAGGTTAAGCCAGCTTTATTATCTCTTGTTGAATATGCAAGTCTTTGGTAGGATAAATTATTCACCAAGCGAGACATGGAAGGAGAAGAGCTGATCAGAACTTGGAGGCTTATGAAAAGATTGATGAAACAACAATTTGTATTAACTTACTGATATAAGGCAAGTGTACCTATCAGTTTTAATATAGCGGATGTGAGTCTGAATCGATCTCTTAGAGACATTGAGAACTAATACTAACCTTAGCTCTATTATCTAATCAAAAAATTATGATGGGTTGAATGAATTAAAAATACTAAAATTAACAAACTAATCTAATTATGAGACTTAATTAAGAAATTTAGGAAGTGATAAAATTAAGAACAACTTTAAGAAGGCAACTAACGTATTTAAGAATTGTTTCCCTAAGTGTTTAACATGTGACCACTAAAAATATATCCAATTCCATCTCTATTATTCTTGATCGAAGGGATTTACAACTAAAGTTAACACTTTTCTCAAGCATATTAACCTTAATCCTAAATTATTTACTAAAATCCCTTCACTTAGTAATATAATTTAAAGTCTCATTAATATACAATAAATTCTCACACAAAAGAACAACTTTTCGGAAGAATCATGTATCTTATCTCTAAGTACACATGCAATTCTCTCCAATTATGTCAAGATCCGATTATTTATGTGATTTCTCAATCATCATACATAATATCATAGATCGATACCCTAAAAATATTAATTAACAATTAAAACACATAATTGAAACAAGAAAGATAGAAACTTTATTGAAAATTATCAATAAATCTAATAGTCACATGAAACCCTAGGTTTCACAATCCTAAATACCATAATCTTAAGCTATCATGATGAAATTAAAAACGAATTGCAACAAAATCAAGAAATAAAAGATAAAAATCCCCTTTTGTTGATGAAAAATCTCTTCAATCTTAAAGTTGGGTTTTACTTCCACTTTTTTCTCCTCCTTCTCTTCAAGTCTCTTCTCTTTTTGAATATAAAAAGTTATGTATTAAACCTTCACAAGTCCTTATATAATATATTATGAAGTTTCTTTTTTCATCACTAGACAGAACTTGAGATATAGTTGTGTCCCCAAGTTGTGTAACTTACTGACCTTGGCACAAAAATTATCCAGCATAGACATAGCTTGGGGATACAGTTGTATCCTAGACTGTGTAACTTTCTGACCAAAATTTGCCACTTTTTCCTATTATTTACGTAACTTCAAAATTTCATAACTTATTCATTTAAACTTCAAATTGAGTGAAGCTTGATTCCTTTTATTCATTTTCATTCCGAGAACGTGTTTAAACCTTTAAATCAAAATTTTGCTCAATTAAGTATCAATTTCATTAAAGAAAAAACAAAATGTAAGGAAAATACTATAAAATCACCATGTAAAATGTATTTAAAATAAGAGTTATCACCTACTTTAAGCAAGAGATGCTCCATACTTTTGTAGCACTTAAGACAAGGCTAAAACACCATCGATGAGTACTTGCAAGAGTTCAAAACTCTAATGACGAGATGCAATATTGCCAAGCCATAGGACCGTACCATTGCTAGATTCTTAAGTGGACTCCAGGATGACATTGTCGACACAGTTGAATTATAACCGTTCAACTCTTTGGATGAGTTGATCAATTTGGAACTAAGGGTGGAGAGAGAGGAGAAGGAGGCATTAGAGGCCAACTAATTGACCTAAAAAAATTAGCTCTGAACTTGAGAAGTATGTTAAGAAAAAGACTAGAGAAGAAGGTAGAAAGAGGCGAGTCTAGCCTACCTGATCATGCTAAGACAAAAAGGGCTGAGAAAGAGAAAGTACCTAATACTAAGGCTCGAGAATTCAAATGCTTCAAGTGCTTAGGCTATGGGCATATTTCTTCTCAATGCCTGAACAAAAGGGTCATGGTCTTGAAGGGCTAAGGACCCAAGGCTCAAATAGAAAGTCAAAGTGGCAAGATTTCAAAAGATGAGTTCATAGAAAAAGATGTCTATGCCGAAAATTTGGATGAACTCATAGCCATGACGAACAACCAAGCCGACCTAAAAGCAAATCATAGAAAAAGGGAAAATTTATTTCATATTTGATGTTTGGTGAATGGGGAGACTTGTTCCCTAGTTGTCGATGGAGGTAGCTGCATTAACATTATTTCTACCGAGTTAGTGGAGAAGTTAAAATTGTCAACCTACCTATATCCCTGACTGTATGGATTGAGGTAGTTTAACGACAAGGGCATGGTCCATATGCATAAGAGAGCTTGAATAGCATTTAAGGTTGAACAATACGAGGATGAGATTGACTTTGATGTAATGCTTATGAATGCCGTAAATTTACTTCTTGGCCAACCATGGCAGTATGATTGAAAATTGACCAAGTTTTAGCCAAGCCGAAGTCGACCGATCCCAAGATGAGGCTAATCAAGTTTTACTGAAGACAAACTAATAATAGAAGACCATTGGGAAGAAAAGGAGACACTCGGCACCCAATACCAATTTTGTCATCTATCGAGAAGATGGGAGACCAATGGCTAAGAACTCGAGACCAAAGAACCACTCGGTAGGGCAATGAAAGACTAATACCGACTAATTCTAGAACTCAGCAATTGTGGGCTAACCTTTTTAATGTCTTAGCTAAGTAATGCGAGACTTTAGAGACCTTTCCTTGGACCCAAACATCCAATTGCAGAGCCCGCCCAGTTCGAATCTTGCTTCTTCTAGGACAAGCCAAGTGACTGCATGTTGACTTTTGTTAATTGTATAGTTTTGTATTCTTGTACATGTTTTCTTTATTTTATTTATGGGTCCGATTCTTTAGGGTTTAAGGCCTTGTACATTATTTACAATCTTGTCACTAGGGTTTAGGACCTGTTATAAATAGCAACATCTGTAAACATCACAAATATACGAAATTAGACAAAATAGAATATTCCTACACTTGGAACTTTCTCTTTTAAGCAAGGCTACTCTTGAGCTCTCAAAGCTTGCCTTTTTGTAGGATTATTGAGTTTTGAACAAACTCTTTAATCTTTCTCACGTTCTGGTATGAACCGTCTACCTGGTTTTGTTGGAACCAGCCAGCTAGTTGCTTTAGATATTCAATGATTAGTGGTAGGACAAAGATTGTATGGCTAGTTGACCCTAGATTGTTCGACTGGTTAATGGAGATTAGTATGGTATGTTAAACTATATGGTTAGTTGTGCATGGACTAGTTGATGAAGGTCAGTAAGCCTAACTAAACCATGTAACTAGTGATTTGAAAACCATCTGAATGGTGACATCATTTGAATGGACTGTCCGATTGGTCCTACTTAAACCGTCCAACTAATCTATACAGAAATTAGCCATTATAGTGTATTTAATGTAGGTTGAATAAGACCAACGGTTGGATTTTTGCAAAGGGATATAAATGCTAGATTATGGGCAGTTAAAGGAGAACTAATAGAGATATATTCCTACAATTATTCCTCTTGTCTACTTGTCTTTCATTCCAATTATCTTATGCTCATTATTTGTAATATTTTGTAAATCTTAGTATAGTGACAAGCTCATATTTGGAATTTTTTACTCAAGAAGGCACTATACTAAGTGATTGTAAGTTGTTGTGATTGAGAGATCATTACTATTGGAGATTGAGTGTAGGCACTTGTGCCTTTGAAATTATCATCAATAAAAATTGGGTGTGAAGACCACGGTTAAGGCATTAAGTGATCGTGAAGAGTAAAAGGTAGTTCGAACTCTATGTTAAAATTCCAAGCTTGATTTCTCTATCCTTATCTCTTCATTTTTGGCACTTGTCATTGTTTTATTATTATCTTGATTAAACTCATTATTGATTTATCTCAATATTGCATTATTTTAGTTGCTTAAATCAAGAAATTGGTATTAAAATAAAATTTGAGCATTGAACTCAATTCACAACCACCCTTCGCCTCTCTCTTGAGTTCCTAGTATAGTATTTCAAGTTATTGCTCTAACATTCATTTGTTCTTTGTATGATAATAGCTATTGATAACCATTGCTCTTCAAATTTTTTGTACTCTTCAAATTTTTTGTACTCTTCAACTCTTAATTGTCATTTGTAAATTTGCCAATCTATCAAATGGTTATTTCCTTAGTAAATGTGTTGTATGCTTAGAAGCTTTTCTTAGTCTGTGTATCTCATTCCTTCTATAGTCTCTATATGTAAAGCTTTTGTGTCTTTTCTATCCCTTAGCTAGATTAGATTTATTGCC
Organism: Lumnitzera racemosa; assembly: GCA_024138005.1. Lineage (NCBI taxonomy): Eukaryota > Viridiplantae > Streptophyta > Magnoliopsida > Myrtales > Combretaceae > Lumnitzera > Lumnitzera racemosa. The sequence continues at coordinate 82,708,295 of JAMXBC010000006.1, forward strand.
TAAATATATCTTTATGGTGTTATATCTTAGATAGTTTCTCAATTAATTTTCTTTTTCTTGCTATACATGTTCAAAATTCAATTCTTGTCATAGTATGCACTTCTAATGTATATATATCTATTTAGTCTTCACGCTTTCGATCAATTCCTATCTTCTAAACAATCTTTTCTTTTCTTCATTCATCTTTAGAAAATGTAGCTATGTCTTCACCAACTTCTAGTGATCAAAACATTGTTGTTCTATGCTATAAACATTTCTCTATTTAATTCTATTCTTCCTTCAATTGATCAACTATTAATAGTAGTTGTCTCCAGTTCTAAGTCTACTATTTTACTTCAATTATGAGTCCTTTATGACTTCTCCTTATTTAGAACTTATCTTTACTTCTATCCTCACTTCCAACCCATTCAAGTAGCTTCAATAATATAATTCCTTTGTACTGTACATTAGGTAACTTGATTAGTAATATAAGGTACTGTTCGTTCAGACTAACATATATTTTGTTATCATCAAAATACCTTTCATTCGTGGGTCTTGCATTAACACCATAAGTCTTTTTTAAGACTGTAAATGAGCTAAATCATTTGTGAGCTACTTAAGCTTAGCTTGTAGCTTTACTTGAGCTACTTGAGCTGAATTCATAAACAAGCTGACTTTGTGCTCAAAATAAAGTTTATTTATATAAATGAGCTAATCTTGAGCTCATGTTTAGGCTCATGAGTTGGCTTGTGAACAAACTTATTTATATTGTTAACAAGCTAGTTTACAAATAAGCTCGTGAATAACTTGTAAATAAACTCTCCAGCCAATATATTATACGAAAAATCATATTACATGAAAAAGTATAATATATGAGTTAGAATAATATAATTATAAAAAATCGAAAATGGTATATTTTGGAATTTTTGAATTAATTTTGAGCTTTGATTCAATCTCGAGCTTGATCTTGGATTCTCTTAGGCTTATTTATCAGAATGAGCTTAAGCTTAGGCTCATTAGGTTAACATCCTGAGCCTTCTTTTAGTTAAACAAGCCTAGCTCAATGTTTAGATTCTCGATGAGTTTAAGCTTGAGCCTAAACTTGTAATTTTTAAGCTCAATAGAAGCTCATTTGGATTTGAGCTCTATAATTTTTTAACGAGTTATACCTAAACCTTTAAAAACTTAACTTGATTTGATTTATTTACAGCTCTAATCTCTTTACTTATAACTTTTTTTACTCTAGCTTTATCCTTCTTTACCTATAACAACTCTACTTGACATATTGAATATAATATATCACCTGCAATCTCATTTTCTAAACCATGGGGTTCAACTCGCTTTATAAGCCTTGTTTCTCAGAGGTTATTTTTCTTGCTGAGAAATGCTTCTTCTTTTTGGGTTCATCATTGCTGTAAAGGAAAGAGGGTTCACTTGGTTATTGGACCTCAAATTGATTTCTAGTAAAAGGTCCTCTATTACAAAATATATATATATATATATATATATATATATATATATAGGTTTTCCAATTGATTTATTATATTGAAAATAACTTGTATTGTCTCAATCATAGAGGCAATAGTTTTATAAACTTGAGCTAGGCCATCCTGGATTAGCTCAAAAGCGCTTGCCTCTTGATACTACTTCTCGTTAAGAGAAAACATTGAAATCAGTTGGGCATTTAGAAATGAAATAGCATTAAATGTGCCTATAAGAGGCAAAGTCTGGATTCACAAAAACTAAGGCTTCTACCTTCTTTTGAGCTATTGCATTTTAATTCTACAACAGGGCTTGTTCAAAAAGGGCGAAATTTCCATCTTTATCATACCAACAACCATCCAAAATACTGATATGCATGCTTTTTAAGGTTGAATGAACAATTTTCTACAACTACTTCATGATTACGAAACCTAAATCAGGGCTGCTTCTCTTTCTCATGTTGGCCAACATATTTGGTAAAAAAAATAAAAAATAAAAGAAATTGTACTCGTAGATGTTTTTTCTTGACAATAGCTGCTAAGTAATGAGATCAGGCATAGAAATTGATGTCTTAGAGCCTGTACATGGAGAAGTACACTTTATCAAATTGTGGCGCAGCATTTTAATTTCAAAAGGGAATTGTGTGCTTAGATTATATTAAACTCTCCCCGAATTATGGGAAGAATCCAGCAGAATCTTATTGGCCACCTCAACAGTCTGAAACTGAAAAGTTGCCGACCAAAACTCCGAGCAACATCTTCCTTTGCTAAATCTAATTTCTGAATATATACCAATATGAGACACCAAGAACTTATCAGCAACAGCATTGTACTCGACCCCCAGATTTCTGGAAAACTAGCTTCCGTCCAATATTCTGAAACAAAATCGAGAATTCCATACTCATAGGATTTATATTAGCAATTAAACCAGATATTCTTAACAAAGTGAGAATGCTGGACCTGGTAGCATCGGGTTTTGTTTAGCGCTATCTAGCATTTCAAATTCAATTCAGACTTCGTCACTCGAAGGATGAGATGAGTCATCAGCTATGTCGATTTCTAAAACTCTACGCTCATACTTGAAGTGGGTAGTTTTCCAGAGAGACGTGCAGATTTTCTCCCCATTTCTGCAACAATTTCTCAAAAGATAATACCCGAGACTAAATGCGAGAACGAGATTAATAGACAGAGTGAAAGATTATGGTGAGGAAACACAAAAGATATGGTGACAGGAAATGTTTTTATAGAGTTCAAAAACGTCCTTTCAGGAACTAAAAGGTCTATTATAATACAATGCCTTTTAAGAAATAACTAGTAACAGTTCATATGCGAAAAAATAAAATCAACAATATAGTAAAGTTGAAAAGAAAAAAAATTATTAAATCACATGACAAATAAATATAGAAATATGAAAAAAGAAACCATGCTCAATGGCATTACAAGGATGGAAAGAAGAAATCCATAACCATAAGATATGTTTTTATTAAAATAACTGATAATATTTCATCCATTAAAAAAAATCAACCTGAAAATCCCTAATTGCATCACCCCCACTAGTTCGATGTAACCACCTAAGTGCTAACAGTTGTGTATACATAATTGCATGTATATTTATCAAACATAGGGAAAAGAATATACATCACTTATAACATTACATTTGAAGATTTCTCCATATTGGTAAAATAGACAACATAATATATATATATATATATATATGTATGTATTTGCAATAAAATGGACAATATTTTGTTATAGTAACGAGACGTATTTATTAACCATCATAAGTGGTGATGAAGAACTTTTCCATGACATTATCTCTCTAGTGCATGATCATTGCATATATGTATTTTGGAATTGAAATTACATATGGCCAAAATTCTGATTATTCCTTGTTCATTTCACCGATAACAAATCTCTAGTCCAATGATCAAAGAAATATTTACAAAGGAAAATGACAAATCATCCTTAACTATTTAGTAATTATTAAAAAAAAAAAAAACAGAATTGAATCTTTATATAGAAACTCGGAATATATTATGGAGAAAACACATGTAACAAATAAAGATACAATCAAAACACACTTAATTCTCTTAAACAAAAAATGACTATTCTATTGTAAAAAATAAAGAATGCTTTATGATATGAGCAATCCATATGTTTATATCAATGTCAATAGTGAACTCTATTGCAAAAAAGTCATACACATTCTAAAGATATGTATAATACAATTATGTACACAAAAACATTGATGTAAAATCAATACATAATGTAACTTAATATATAATGCGCTACATTATTTGCTCAAACTTTGTTCATACAAACCTCTTAATAAAAAGTTAACCATGCAGCCATTAGACAATCACAACTATACTTAGTACAACCAATAGAGATATTGATAAACCCATAATAACTTGTATATCTTTTGATGTTTATGTATTTCTAACATGTAATATCGTCAACGTGAGATAATTCAAAATAAGAGGAGTTCTCAATGTGATAAAATAGATAAATTACAACAAAGAATCGTTATGTCAAATGAAGCATGTAGTTTCTTTCAATATAACTAAAATGTGCAATACCACAGACCTTAAAAATCAAAGTTAAAAAGAAAAATTTTGATCTGGAAAGTATGGATAAAATTTTACAAAGTAAGAATGCCATACTTAAGAGGCAATTTTCACCAGAATCTAATAATGTAATATCACAACCTATAACAATTCAAAACAATTGGAAAAAAAAAATGAATGAGAACATATATTGCAAATTTCATGGAATTAAAAAAAAAGGGAAGAAAATTTAATAACAACACCTAATTTTAATACTATCTTATTTGCTAACGTTTGAATATGCACTCATAATACTTGATTTTTTATCATTTGAATTTGATAATGGGAAAACCAACAGTATGAAATTATTGGAATCCTTTTGGGAAAAAATAAATAAATAAATTTATTGAAATCCAGAAGGGAAAGAAAAATTTTTTCCAAATGTATCAACAGCTGCTAAAACTCTTTGTAGAATTGAAATTTGTTGGTTTTCAAATTTATAGTTCAAAAGAAATAAATGCAAAAGGAAATATAAATTTTAGGTAGCATGGTGAGAAATGGATTTAGGAAAAAAGGAAAATAGAAATAAATCTTAAAAGACAATAAAACATGACAAGGAAGAACAATACTTATCTGAAAGCGAGCAGTTCCAGAAACCTAGAGAGAGGGGTAAAAGAAGAGAAGAGCTAGTATTTGTAAAGTTGGTGGAATATGATTGGTTTTCACACCATTTACTTCTAATTAATCAGCCAAAAGGCATTCTAGTACAGCAAAAAAACCCCCCTTGAGTCGTGATATTCAATGAGGAATGTCATTCCCTGCCAAATCCAAACAATTTACTGCAGTGAATGATATCATGTGTTAATTTTTTCTGTTCATAATTCTTTTCGTAAGCTTTTTTTTTTTTTTTTTTCTCGTTGGCATAAATGCTACCTTTCCCTTGTGCTTGCAGTATACTAATTACCCAAAAATATTTGCATTCTTCTGGCCAGTATAGATCTTCTAATAATTTCAAATACAGAAAGATTCCACATGCCATCTCTCTCAAGAGTTAAAATGAAAATCATACCAAGAGAGCTGAACTGTAAATGAAGAGAAAATTGAAAAAGCAAAGTGAGAGAGGAGTATTTACTGTTTGTTTTCGCGATTCGCCATCGCTAACGCAGAAACACGGAACAATAGGACGATATAGGACGATCTGACCATCCGACGATTAGAATTTCTGAGGTAACTTGCAGAAAAGGAAAATAGGGGAAAAGAATGCAAACATTAATAAAAAAAATCACAGTACCGAGGATTAGATATGGCAGTTGGAATTATTGGGACATAGACAGTAGTTATTAGTAAGGGGAGAAAATTACTTTTTTATGATCAAAATTAAAAAATAATAATCAAAATATAAATTGTATAAAAATAATTATCAAAATATCAAATTTATATGAAATTTTCAAAATACGATATAACTATTTATACTAATATCATATTTTTAAAATATGATACTAATATAATATCTGTATTATATTTTGAAGGTACAATATTAATATAAATAATTATCTTGCATCTTAAAAATTTAATATTAACTTTTGTATATCATGATTATATGATTATATTGCATTCTAAAAATACGATATTAATATTACTTTTTTAATACGATATAATATCGGTATTTTAGTAATTTTTTATATAATTTATAATTATGTAATTTTTTTTTTCTAAAGTCCATAAACGTGTATTTCATCCATAGTAAAGGAGAAGTTGATGTGGGTAAGGGAGAAATAGTTAACATTATGGGAAATTTGTTTTAAACTAAGGAGAGGTAGTTACGTGGACATAGAAAAATAATAAATATCCACCCACCACCAATAAGAAAATTGTAGGCCATAAACTTTAATATAAAGAATTAGACGAACCAAGTTAAAAGGTAGTTACTCCTCTATTTCTGGCTTAAATATTATAGATTAATACAACATTTTGAATAAAACAAAGGTTTAAAAATATGGCAATTAAGGATCATGATTTTAAAGGGTAAGCTTCTTTTCCTTTTAACATGGTTTTGAAGAGATCATTTTAAAAAAATAAAATAAAAGATAAAAAACATGGTTCTTTATCCAGCTGTTAGCTATTCTGCAATTTGAAAACTTGCTGGAATGAAACTTATAAATATCTTTCCAATATTCAAGTGATTCTTGAAAAACTGACGTTGGGCTTCAGTATGCTTGGTTATTGTCGTGTGAACAGGATTTTAGAAATGCTTTTGTCGTTTTAGTTATCTATATTATTTAAAGCGAAAGAGAGCGGTTTAGTATCTTTTTTAATTTACCCAAATTTCCCTTGAAAATATTATTATTTTTATATTTTACAATATAAAATTTTGTCATAGTCATGTAATTATGTCATTTTGTTAAGGTTATAAATGTCAATTACATTTAAAAATGGTTAAGTCAATATATAATATCTTTTTCCATTATTAACATTATTATTTTCATAGTGTCTTTATTACTATTAATTATTACAAAAATTTCATTTATTAACTTTGAATTGAGTATACCTTAAAAAGATAAACTATCATCAAAATTATAAATTTTCGTTATTGTTACACCCCAATTTGCTAAGATTTAGTTTCTTTATTTAAAGTGACCAACGTAATGTAAAAAAATGTAAAAGTTGTCACATTGAAGAAAATATATTGATTTAATAAAATCAATCTCCAATAGTTTTCAATATAAGTGACATACAATTTGAGGTTATTATTAAAGGAATCTATGAATAAAATGTTAAATTTGATGAGTATAACACAAAAACCAATTTATTGTGCTTTAATGCTATTATAAATTACTTATATTATAATAAGATAATACCTCAACATTTTGGCTTCATATTCAATAATTTATATATTTTCCAATCACATCCATATGGAAAATTTAAGTTATAAACTTTTATTTGATCTAAATTTACCTTATTAATCTTTGTAATTTTAATAAAATATTTTAGTAAATTTTTATTAATTTTAACTTTTCATGTTATTAAAATATGATTTATTGCATCAAATGCACAAATAGTTACAAAATTTCTTCCTTAAAAAAAATAAGGGGCTCATTTATTCTAATAATCGGGCAACAAAATAAAGTGGAATATATTAATTAACTCATTGTATTATTTATTTTTATTCCTAACACATGCGGAACACGATATGATACTTAAAGAAAATAGGAATGCTTTTCTTCTTATTGTTATAATCATTTCACTATTAAGAATGGATTTGTGTTATAAAGTCACATATTTTGCAAATTACACAAGTTCTATCTTAGGTTTTCATGTTGATGTGAATTTGTAAATTCGTGAATTCGTGATTTCTTTATTCAAATATCGTTTTTTAGTGTAATTTTCTATATCATAAAGTGTAGTTACATTTTTTTGTTGTAAAATATACTTCAACACATGTTGTAGGTAGAGTAGAGTTTAAATTTGAGTGTTTAATATATCATACTTTAGGTGTTTGGTGAAATATCTCTTTGAGAATAGAGAATTGTTTAGTTAACATTAGGAGTAATGGCATAAAGATGAAATGCACGATATATTAACAATGAAGTGCTAGTCGAGATGTTTATGCCATTGACTTCACATAAGAGAGGGAGGCGGTTTGCGAGTTCTCGAGGTGATAGTTTACCTTAGGTTCTAGCAACTTATCTACCTTTGTTTATAGAGTCATGCTAGGAGCATATTCTGACAAAGGAGTCATAGGCTCCAGCCACTCGTGATGACAGTGGGTCTAAGTAAGGGTTACATTCTAAAGTAGCTTATGTATTCACTAAAAGTAAGAGAAGAAAGGACTAGTTATAGACATTATTTTATTTTGTATAAACTCCTAAATGTATATTTCCAGTTATGCACATTTTCATATAAGAATTCTTCTTCTTATTTCATTTTACATTCTAGCTGTCTTGAACTTTAATATTTGCTTTCAACTTTTGGTTGCCGTGTTTGTAGTTGGATATATAGGTGGTTGATGGATGGAAAACTATTGACTTTGGTGAAATGTAGTGAAGTTGGGAGTTGGCTATCCGAGTTAGAAGTAGGGTTTTATTTTTTAGCTTGTATTCGTTCTGGTTTTACTTGAAAATTGTAAGGTTCTTTTGATATGCATCTATGGATGCCTACTGCACTTTCTAGTTGCTGTGTAGGAGGTGATAATGAAGAAGGAGCTTTTTAGGAAAGTTCTCTCCTCTTTAAATAGAGAAAAAAAAAAAGGAAGTCACTTTCTAAAATGCGCCTTCATTGCCTGCTATACGTAATATGTTTTCCCCCAAACCCCTTATTTTGAGGAATGTATCCTTCATGCACTTTCCTTTATTTTGCTTCTACCATTAATGGAGCTACTGTGTTCCACTTCTTAGCTAACTAAGATATCACCATATCTCTTAAGAATTGACGTGTTCCTAACGTACCTTTTTGAGAAAGTTGACATCTTGCCTTCAGCATTTGAAAAACCTTTTAAATCCAAACTAAAATTTTACATAGTTGCTAGGTATTTGAAAATTATTTTTATGGTACTTAGATGTGATTCTTTAGGATTCTATTTATAATGTACATATAGGCACACACTAAACAACAATTTAGGATAATGTAGAGAGATAAAGAAGATATACTTCTATAGATCTTCTAACATTCTAATTTACCTACTTCGCCTAAATCTAATATAGTATGGTCTCATAGGTGTAGCTACAAATTTAGAGCTTTCCATATCATATTTCTTCAAAATTTTGAGAAGCATGCTTAGTTTTGTGAAAGAAGATTCCATCTTTTGTCTATTATACATGCAGCCCCAATAATAATGTCAATTGTCCCATAAGTCTCTTATTGAATTCAACTTGCATCAACTTAGCAAAGTTCATACATAAATTCTTATTAGTTGAACCAAATACAATATCCCTAGTGTATTGCGAGGAAAGGACATTTTATTCCATAGAGTCCTTCGGAGGGAAGGCACCAGCAAGAGAATTGATTTTTGGACAAATAAGTGGATACCACTTCTTGAAAATTAGAGCTAAAAGACTAGCTCCAATAATAATAATTCAACTATGAAGGTGAACATGCTGATAGATTATGATCATGAAAAATTAAGGACTGTAAATATGCTAATAAAATGTTTAATAGTGAGGAAGTGGAGGTGATAAGAAGTATATTTATTAGCCTTTTTTATCATAGATGACTCCTTTGTTTGGCCGCTGGACTACTATAGAATATACGCCCTTAAAATAACTTATTAGTTTATTAAAAAGCAAAAATATGAGTAGCATTCAAGCAAAACTTTCACATTTAAGAGCATATCTAAGATTAATGGAAATTGGAAAGTGTAGATAAATGATAGGCTATTCCGAACAAAGGCTACCAACCCTAGGGCAACCCTTTTAGAGTAGGGGTTAAGCCTAAAAGGCTATTGACAATTTATCTAAGCCTCAAAATGAGTTCCTTAGCACTCCTTCCGTATGACTTAGGCCATGTTACTAACATTATGGATGACTATTTTCAAATTATTAATTAAGGTACTAATAGCTCAACCAATTTGATGTAGGGGCATTGTCGATCCCCTACCATCTTCCAGCCTTAGATTTTATGCCATTAAGCCTACAATATGTAGGCTTAGTCTACAACATCTAAGGAATACAAGGTAGGGGTGCATAAGCTAGATATAGAAAGTCCATAGTTAGCATATGCTTGGAACAGGATATTTCCTACAAAAGTCGAAGTATAGCTTTTAAACATGGTCAAGCGTATCATAGAGACACGATGCACCTTTCTCAAGTAGATTTGTAGCCTCTCCTATAAATGCTTGGTAAAACCATAGACAAAGGGGTTGGAGACATACTCTTCTTCTCATATTTCCTCCTTTTTACTCTCTAAAGCCTATTTTGACCTAAGCATAAGAGTAAACATGGTGTAACTACCTTTAGCAACCCTTTTAGCTTACATTTGATCATATTCATAAGTTGTCTCTGACCTTAATCAGCTTTGATGAAAGTTGATTACCATTGATCATCATCAGTTTGGTCCCATCTCTTTGTAAACCTTACAAATTAGAATGGCCAACAACAAATGTAATACTTTGAAAAAATTTGTAAGGTATTACCTATGATGTTAACCAACTAATCAATCAAAATGCCAGTATAGTAGATGAATAGCTCAACCAACCTTTGATACATTAAGCTTGGCTTCATTTGAGGCATATGGATCATTGTCTTAGCTTATCATGAGGTGATAGACCCATACGCTGTAAGATCACCTTCAAGTAACAAAAGCATTTGATTTAAGACTTGTGCTTTGAGACCACCCTTAGGAAACATCAGTAATTATTCCTTACATGACTCAATGGGGATACATTTGTCAAACTAGACTAAGTTTTGCAATATGAGGTATTCCCAATAGGGTACCTTATCCATGGTTGCCATATTTTAAAGAGTTTAGCCATGATTTACTATGATCGAATGAACCTCTTTTTCTAAGGTCATTTATAACCTTACAATTGCTCGACCATAATTCGCTTTAGTCCAACGAGCTCTTTTTCCCATAGTTTAGTCAAAATTTGCTTAGACCCAATGAGCCTCTCTTTTTAAGGTCCTTTGTAACCTTCCAATTAACTACAATTTGCACTGGTATAATGGGCTATTTCCCCTAAAGTCTAGCTACAATTCGCTCTAACCTAAAGAACTTCTATTTCCAAGGTCCTTTGTGACCTTTCAATTGCTTAACCAAAATCCATTTTAGTCCAATAGACTCTTTTTCACATAATTTATTTACAATTCACTTTGAGCCAATGCACCTCTCTTTCTAAAGTCCTTTGCAACCTTCCAATTACTCAACCAAGATCCAGTTTAGCCTAATGGACTCTAACTGCTGCAAGTTTGACTATAAGCTACTCTAGCCCAACAAACATCCTTAGATGGTCTTGCATGAGCTACCTCTAACCTTACTATGATCCGATTTGGTTTAACGGGCTCCTTCTTATATACACTTAAATTTAGTTATGCACCGCTTTGAATCATCATAAGTTGCAAACCATGAGGATAGACCAAAAATGGGGAAAGACAACCTCAAAGCAAACAAGAGACACACAAATACTAAGAAAAAATATCAACAATGTTTCATTATGTGGCATAATGGCACTTACATTTGATTCAAGTCGACAATCCAACTTTTGTTGTATATAAAAATTGAGTCATAATACCTAAAGTCTTTCAAGAATCTTTGTTAATGGGGAAAGTAAGGTTTAAGGCCATAAAGCTCATCTAACCTAGTTGCTAGTGGAAGAACCCAAATGAAAGGATTTTTTTAATGGTAAATCCCAAATTAAAATATATTTTGTTGATAACAAAATATATGTTGAAAATAACCAAATGCATTTTGTTATTACTAATCAAGTTACCTAGTATGGAGAATAAGAATTCTATTCTTAAACGTACTTGTGTTGATTATTGAAAAGTGACAAGATCATAAGCTACATAAAGAATCAAAAACTAGAAAAGTAGTATCAACAATGGATAATTCATAACCTATAACTATTGGAAGCTGATCGAATGAAGAGAAGACCTAGTTACATTATTTTCTAATTAAGGAATAAAATAAAAGAATATATCAAAAGATAGATATTATAAGAAGCACAAAACTCAATAGAAAGATCAAAAGTGTAGAAGATGGTTAAGAAGCATGAAGTAATCAAAACTAATGAAACAAGAACAAGTCAAAACTTAACACTATGGAGATATATTTGCATAAAATATCTAGACAACCAAGGGATACTTATAAAACATTATTGAAGCTTTTAGAAGTGTGTGATATAATGGATAAATACAAGTTTCTAAGTATATAAAGTAGTTATAAAGAATGTATTACTTAACAGATAAATGTATCTCAATGATAGCAAATCAATAAGATCACAAGCATTTGAAAAGGCGACAACTACTACTATATTGAGAACAATTGAACAAGTGGCACCGACACACATGTTGCCTTCTTAATGCAATATATGCCATCTTCTTCTTTTTCTTTTTCTTTTTTTTTCTTTTCCTTTTATCTTTTCTCATTTTCTATTCATGTAATTTTATGTTTTTATTTTTCTTCCTCTTCCTTTTTCTTTTAATTTTCTTATCCAAAATACCTTAACAATACTAAATTAATTGCTTAAATTTTAAAAAAGGAACTTCCTTCTTCAATCCAATGTGGAGTTTAACAAACATATTTTCAAAATTTCTTAAGCTTGACCAAATTTGGAACCCATTTTCTACCCATGTTTAGCCTTTATTCAAAAACTTCACATGGTTATAAAATGCTCATTAAAACTTCGACAAAAGTACAATTTAAGGCCATGATCTCCTTAAAATGTTTATTTTCAAGATATTTCAAAATGAGCAAGCCAAACTCAAGTACAAAACATTGATTTTCAATAACCACTCATTTTTGTTAGAAATTCCTACTTTTGGTGCAATTGCATATGTCTATTTTAACTTTAGAAGCTAATTTAAACCTTAAGAAATTATTTCTACCCTAAATTGACTCAAACAAACACTACAAAACACTTTATAATCTTTCATTTTTTTTTATTTTTGTTGTATTTTTTTCTTTCTTTTTTGAGTTTATTCTTTTTTCATATTCTTCATTTTAAGGTATTTTTTCATGTGTAATTTCTTTTGTCTTCTCTTGATTTTTTCCCCATTTTTTATCTTTTTATTTATTTTCCCTTTCCCGTAAAACTCGATTTTCTAAGCAAGAAATAAATTTGGGGTAAGCAAAAATAGGGTGTTTGCAATGTTTATACCTTCCATTGAGTGATGAATGTGCGTAATGAGGATAGAGATTTTGTTGAATACTAATGATCTAAATGAAAAAGCGAGAATCAAGATTTGAATTTGTAAAGCATCCTTAAGTTTGAAGAAAGAAGAAGTGAAAGGTAGGCTCTAGATAAGGTTAGCCTATTTATTAACATGTGCTAATATCGAGTGGTAGTCATTTAGAACATAATAAGCAGGACAAGTTTTCATTGGATCTAGCCAAATTTCTATAGAAGAAGATGCACAGCTCGAATCTCTTAAGCATAAATCAATACCATAATAAGATGGCTAATGTGTAGGCCTCTTTTATAGTATCTAAAGATGACTAGGTAAGATCAGCTTGACCATATTAGTATAGTCATAGATAGCATATGCTTAGAATAAGATATTTTACACATTATCTAGAGTATATATTTCAAATATGGCCAAGTGTATCTTCGAGACATAGTGCACCTTCCTCAATTAGAGTCATAGCCTCTCTTATAAATACCAAGCAAAACCATAGGTAGAGGAATTAGAGACACAATCTTTTGCTCATATTTCCTCATTTTTATTCTTTAAGGCCTATTTTAGCTTAAGCATTAGAGTACCATGCTGGAACCACCTTTGACAACCTTATTAGCTTACACTTGTTTATGTTTGTAGGTTATCTAGAGCCTAAATTAGCACAAAAGTTTACTATCAATAGAAAGAGAATACCCCACTTAAGGTTGCATACATTTTAGATAGTTTTAGGTTGATCTCTTCTAATTATTACCAGTTATTTAAGAGGAGGGTTTCTACTTCACCTTGTCATCTTTTCAACAAAGAATTTAGAGATGGTAGAACATATTTTGCTCTGTTGTTAGTGAGTGGAGGCTCTTTGATTTAGGGCTCTAGTGTTGATTATAGATCGATTTAAAGTTAAGAGCTTTGTTAATGTAACAAGTCGAAATCTAGATTAGGTATGTACAATACTATAGTAAGTGTAGAAGCAATATGTAAGGAAATTTTTAATGGAGGTAAGTTAGAGATAGAGTTTTTGATTATGAGATCTAAGTTCTTTCATAAGGTTGAAGAAGATAAGATCGATGAAGATGGAAGGCCTTGGGGTATGATAAGTTGCAAAATGGACATATCTAAAAGGCATGGTTCTTGGTTATTTATGATAAATCAAATGATTATTGTTGTTGTTGCTTGTGGTTATACAGGGATAGCATTATAATGATAGCTTTAGAAAAAGGATGGCAATAAGTTATTTTGAAACAAATTGTAAATTTATAATGGAGGCTATTATGAAAAAGAAGCCTAAAGTCAATTGCACTTCATTGTTACTTTAGGTTAAGGTTAAAGATAGAGTAAACATTTTACTCTTTCTTTTAAGTTTTGTTATATCGAAAATAAAGCTAATTGTGTAACTATTTAGGCAACTTCAAATTCTAAGAAAGAAATGTGTCCCTTGAATTGGTGATTAAACCCTATTCTACCCTCTAGAAGCTTATCCTTTTTTTTTTCATGCTTGTAATATGAATGGCCATGCATCTTTCGATGATACCTGAATCAACAATGAGTAATATACAAAGGAATAACAATTTTCATCATTTGCAAAAAGAAAATAAAAAGATAGATCTGATCTTGACATACTCAACTTAAGCATTAGTAATTCGACTAGCATTATCTAACAAGTATAGAAACAAGATGGCAGGTAGTTTTTTAAGGAGGCAAGTTAAAGATAGAATTTTCAATTATGCGATCTGAGTTTTCTTTTATAAGGTTGAAGAAGATAAGGTCAAGGAAGATAAAAGGCCCTAAGGAGTCTAATAAGCTACAAAATGGATTTGTCTAAAGGGCTCATATTACAAAATCAATAATAATGGTTCTTAGTTATTTATGAAAAATCAAATAAGTATTGTTGTTGTTGTTTATGGCTATACAGGGATAGCATTGTAATGATAGATTTTGAGAAAGGATGGTTAGGTGTTATTTTTGAAACAAATTGCAAAGTTAAAGTAGAGGCCATTATGAACAATATGCCTAAAGTCAATTGTGTTTTACTACTCTGATAACCTAAGGTTAAAGATAAAGTAAGCATTGTAATTTTTCTTTTAAGTTTTGTTATATCAATAGCAAAGTTAATTGTGTAACTAATTGGGTAACTTCAAATTTTAGGAAAGGAATGTGCTCCTCGAATTGGTGATTAAAACTTACACCCATCCTTTAAAACCTTATCTTAGGAAAGAGATATACATCTTTAGATGATACTCAAATTAACAATGAGTAATATCTAAAGGAATAACAATTTTCATCATTTGTCAAAAAAAAAAAAAAAAAGATAAACTTGATCTTAACATAATTCTTCAACTTAAAAATTTTCATTTCTATAACATAGTTTACATAATAATCAAAGTAGTATTCTAAGATTCAAGAGGATTTTAACCTATAATGTTAGCCGAATTGCTAATGCTCAAGTTGATTATATATAAAAGCAAATTTGATAAGTTATGCATTAAAAGATTTAATGTTATATAAGAGCAAGAGTTATTGTTATCCTAAATCATCAGTTGCTATATAATATATTCATTAAGATAATTTTCACCATTACTACGAGGAAGGTTTCCTTGAAATAGTGGAAGTCGTTTAGTGAAAATGATATGAGTGTGGTAAAAAAAGTCTTGCTACATGAAAGTTAACCTTTATATTGTGAAATAATAAGATTCTTTGTTTATGGTGATGGTAATCTTACTAGTGAGCTTTACTATGAGAAAGTTAGCCTTATAAATGTAAAAATCCTCGCATAGTGAAGAGAATTTTAGTATAATAGAAATACTTTTACTACAAAAAAGTTAGCTTTACTACAACAAATCAATAATGAGTAGATTTTGTACCTTATAAAAGTAGAAAATCTTTATTGAGAGAAAGTAAGCCTTAATATTACTCCCTACAATGTAAAGAAATATAATGTAATGAATATGAATGCATAATTGATGAATTTTAACCATACAATGGTAAAAACTTAAAGTTCTATAAAGCCTTAGCATTATCAAATATTGAAAGCCTTTTCTTATCGTGAACTTCAAAGCTTAGAGTAATAAGGTCAACAAAAATATGATGAAAAGCTTCCTAGTGGTGAAAATAATATTAATGATAAAAAGAGCCTTAGTTTGAAAAAAAACAATCGTTAAAATAGTAAAAACTTTCTTGTAGTGATGATACTCTTAATATAATGAAAAGAGCTTTACTATGAAGTAATTAACCTTAATACAGTAAATGTATGTCTAGTGAATTTCAAAGTTTAGAGTTATCAAATAGGCAAAACCATGTTAAAAGTTTTGTTTTTTTTTTTTAATGGTAGATGTAGTTTGAGTATGGTGAAAAATATCTTACTATAAGGAAGTGAGCTTTGATGTGGTAAAACAATAAAAATGCTTTTTATGGTGAAGATAATCAATGCATTGCGATAATTGATTTGTTATGAGAAAAATGGTCTTAATATACGAATACTTGTTAGTGAATTTTAAAATTTAGAATGGTAAAATAGGCAAAACTATAGTAGAATTCTTCTATATAACGAAAAAGTCATAGTATTATAAAGAGAGCCTTGTTATGGGGAAATAAGTCTTGATATAATAAACAATGAAAACTTTTTATAGTGAAAAATATGATATGATGAGCCTTGTTACGAAAATGTAAACCTTAGCATATGGTGAATGCTCATTGATGAACGAAAAACTAAGAGTAGTGAAACATGCAAAACTTTGGTGAAAGCAATCTTAATATGGTGAAGAAAGTATTATTTTATAGAAAGTGAGCCTCCTACCATTTATAAATTAATAAATGAACATTACTTTAATTAAGTTATATTATCTCAAGACTAAGCTTACAAATAAAAATGACAATACTTGTGAAATTTGTAAGGTTTTAGCAAGCGTATAGGTCTTGTAGTAGTATAAAGTATATAACTAATGTTATACTTTTTGTAAGGAAGCACGAGAAAACTAACCACTAATTATGACAACTATAATCTAATCTAAGCAAATTGATCCTAAGTTCCCAAGTTGAGTTTTAAATTAAACTACTTTTAGGTTAATTTTAAAACTATCTATTGATTTAACTAAATTCTAACTATTGGAAATATAATTAATAAAAAAAGTATAGGATTGTATTTAGTTCTCCTTTAATGATCTAATTTTATATGTGTGTTTTTTGGCACCAATTCAAATTTCGTCTAAACTTATAAGACTTGTTTTTCTCTTGAGTTGTTCATTATATCATGTAATAAGAATATCCTAGATAGGGTATCCATCTATACTTTTCAATTAAAAAAGTTGAGTCAACTTTAGTTGGAATTTAGGGTCTAAAGAAATTTCTTCAACCACAATTTTAACTACACAAAGTTCAAAGTGAATTTAATGCTTTTTGCTATAATGTACAACTTCATCAAGGTCAAATTAAGAGCTCTAAGTTCTGTTTAGCGTTTTTGAATCTACATTTAGGTACCATGTTAACTTGACAAGGAGAGTCACTCTTGGAATGCCAAATTCCTAAACAAGGCAAGACATAATCAAATAATCGTTTACATTCATACAAACTAAGAAGCCATAAAATTCAAACAAACTACATTGAATCCCCAAACTATCACTGTAAACCCCTAAAAGTTTCAATCTAGTTTTTTTTTTTTTCTATGAAATAGTTTCAACTATAGTAGACAATATAGGAGTCGATAAGGCTAATTAAAGTGAAAACCCTAAAAAACTTAATTTATCGCGTAAAGAATTTTTCGACCTTAAATGTTTCTAAAAGCTAAAGATTCAATTCGAAAGTGATAAAAATCTTAAAAATGATTTCATTAAGGGCATATGTACACCAATCCATCATGATATACCCTAAAACCCTAATTGAAAATATAATGCTTATATTTTGCAAAATCATTAGTAAATGGTTAGAGATAACCCACATTCTTGCTTATATGATTCAAATTCTTAAATAATCCATTAGGAACTAAGATAATGGGTTATAGATTATAGTTAGTCCTTAAATATATGATTAAGATAGTCTTACTTAGGGTTAGAATTATAGTTGAAGATTAGGATACTTATAGTGAATTTTAAGACTGAAATTAATACTTTTTACACTTGTTATCCAAAGTAGTTCATCAAATGAGATATATGGACTCTAAAGACCTAAAGTAAGATCTCATCAACCACATTTACACATCAATGCATCATATACCTCAATTCTTCTCAATTCCTTCATTTCTCCCCTAATTTCCCTTAATTACTACATTATGTGCACAAAATTACACATACTTAAGAAATGTTGACTAAGATAATACATGTTGACCAAATTTCAAATGTTGACCAAGTCAACACATGTTAACTAAAGTCAACATTTTGAAAAGTCAACAAATGTTAAGAGATAAGAAAAATATCTCTTATGTAATGATTTCTTCCTTTTCTTTTCTTTTTGATTTTTCTTTCTCTTGTTTTTTTTTTCCATGATTGCCGTCCACATATTTTCTTCTTAACCCCACCACATGTTACTTTACATTAAGAGAAACAAACAAAAGAAACAAAACAAAAAAATCCCTCTTTCATGCCGTAAGCTCCCTCCCTTCTTTCCCTTTCATTTCTCCCCTTTTGTCTCCTCCATTTCAACATCATAAAAGCTATGTTTTTAAGTGCTTTATCTTACTTTTTATTAGTCATTAGTTAGTTAATTAGGTAGATTAGAGAAGTAGTTATATGGTTAGGTTTGTCTTGAAGAAGAGGAAACAAAGTTTCCTTCTTTAAGTGTAGAACCTTGAAATTTGAAATAGAAGAAAGAAAGACATGAAGATATGCTTCTATGTATGCATACATAAGGAAATACCAAGAGAATATAAGTAGAAGAACCCTTGTATATGAGTATATAACATGTACATAACCTAATTTAAGATCAAATCTTACTAAACATACCTATACTACACTAAATATGTACATAAGAACACAAAAACATGGAATTAGAGGGCTTTTCTTAAGGAGAAATTTAGGCATACGAAATTTTAGTGTAAAATACGTATTCCACCGTATAGGTATATGGGTATGTATACATGTATAAATACGGTATAAACCTTAGTATAGGTATGAGTATAAGTATGTATAAAGTATATGTACATAAGTAGAAGAAAAAGGGATAATATGTACATAATACATATGTATATAACATAAGCATGATGGAAGGCTTATGTAAGCATATGATGAGGTAAAGGATGACATAAGCACATGATGACATAAGCTATGACATAAGCAAGTGATGATGTAAGCGATGTCATAAGCATAAAATTAGAAAATAAGAAAACTAAGAAAAATGTAAGTGATTAGGTAACTAAATTAGTAAAACCTAATATACTTTCTAAATTAGATTATACCTAATTCACTATAAGAATTAGTAATAGCAAAGTAAAATTCTTTCATTAGAAGAATTTAAGGAATAAAAGATATAAACATAAGTAAGAAAGGTACTTAGATGTTCATAATTAAAACTTTCTATAAATTTAGCTCATAACATAAAATAAAGGTCTTAATATCCAAAACATATACTACCATGTGAAAATATGTTCAGAAACGATGAAAAACGATTATAAATTCATAAATACCAAAAATAAAACGAAAAAGCTACATACGATTGAAATTAAAGTCTTACCGAGTAAAAGGTGATAGTGATTTAAGTAGAACTAGGTACTTAGTTGTTTAGAATTAATAGTTAATTCAAACACTTATTAGTATTATTATCACATAATGATCAGGTGACTCTGAGGTGAGCGAGGACCTCCCGATCGATTACTATGATTAGGACGAACCGCTATGGCCGAGTGAGTATTTACCCTATGATTCCATGCTTGATTGTGATTGTAGATAGTGGACTTAAATATTATTGTTAATTAACTGCTGTGTGGGGTTCGGGATATGCTTGTGTATGTAAGTGCTTGTTGAGTTATGAATTTACCTTAAATTCAGAGAATGTCTAGTTTGTTGCATGGTAATATAGAAAATGATTATGTTGTTATTAATGGTTGGTCACAGCATAATTGGAACTAATTTATACTCGGCTATAAAAAGAAACTGGAACATGCATTAACATGCATAGCATGGATACTATTCCGGCCGTCACATTACACGGAGGTAAAGAGAGGCCATTCGGGGGTTGATATTATTGAGTTATTTGGTTATGTACGGTGCACTCGTACAAAATGACCTTACCCTGGCCTGCGGGAACACTAGGCGTTGGAGGCGCCAACCGCCTGGCTAAGGGTCGAGTCTAGAGACCTCCGTTTAGGGGTGAGTGTGGACTGTAGGGGCCCACTCACAATTATACTAGAACTTGTGTTTTTTTGAAAATAAAGAGTTATTTGATAAGTACGGAACATGGAGTTCCGTAGTAAAGTAAGTTCTAGTGTAATACCCGGATCTGATTGGTGCCGTATAAACTCTAACCCTGACTTCGGAGGGCGTTAAATCCGAGTTGCGTATATGAACTAGTTAAGTATGCGTATTATTTGTCATTCTGTTTGAACATTTATTCATATGCATGACTATAATGTATTTATAACTTGTTTGTTGTGTGGCTGAGGGTTTTGCTCACTAAGCTTAGGCTTACACCCCTTTAAACTTTTATTGCAGGATAGCCTGTTCGTAGAGACAGGACGAGGGATGCCACAGGTTAGCCTGGGGACTTGGGCAAGAGCGAAGTGTCCTGTGTGATGAGAGGAAAATAGTTTATGTAGACTATTCCTCATGTACTTATGTTTAACTTATGTTTACCTTATCCTTATGAACTTAGACATACTTAAATACTATGTAATGTAAACTTTTGAACTTAACTTTTATATAAATATGTTATATGATGATATCATGTGAATCTGGATGTACTTTGGAACTAGTAGTTGTAGAGCCTTGTATATTGTGTGAAGAGTTTTTAATTGGAAGGGTAACCAATCAAGGGTTCTTCATACAGTATACGGCGTCTGCTACGACTAGGCCGTCCTCAGTTCGTGACAATCACTTCTTTATATCTATGAAAATGTCCTCAATTACCCAATTAGGATTTTGTTATAAGCTAGTTAAAACCTTAAAGAAGGAAAATTTAAAGAAGAAAAGCCAATTATAGTGGGATTGAAATTGTACTCAAACTAAGAAACAATAATTCAGACAAATATTAAGAAATTAAAATGAGAAAGAAAGACTATGTAGGGTAAGAGAGCAAAAATGAGGATCAAAAGTCATAGTTTTGATTTGAGGTAGTTAAGTATGATAATTTCTAAGCTTACTAGGCCAAAACATACCTCTAGGTAAATAAGAATATGAAGGAAGTTGTAATATTTCTAAAGTTCAAAAATATGTATAATAAAATGTGGCTATATATTGTTAGTAATAACGTCAAACTTCTGATTCTACTTAGAAATGCTAGAGGATTTGTAAAATTGAAATGTAAAAATATAAGTTTTTATAACTTCTTTAAAACAACTTTCAAAAATTGATGATATGCTTACAGTAATTATAAAAAACTTATAAATACATGATGGAAATAAAGAACTGAAGAAATCAAGGTTTTTTTTTCCCATAAAAAATTCTAAATCTATAATTTAATTTGTATGAAGGAAGGATCTGCATGGGCAAAACTAATTTTTTTTTCTTGCATTATTTTGTTTTAAAAAAGTAATAAATTAAAGGGAACCTAACCTTTTCAACTCATCAAGAATCATTGATGATATAAATTGAAGTATACAATTTTTCTTGTAAACTTTGCTATTGGAGCTAAAACTTGAATAGAGGTTATAAAATATCAAATGATGGACTAAGAGAGAGAGAAAGATAAAAAAAAATGGAATAAAATAGGAAAAATGATACAATGCCTCGATAGTTGATGTCTTGTAGAAACCTAGTTATTTTTATATATTAATCCATTTAATTTAGATATATAGAATCGGTAAACTGGGTTAAATATGGAAGTTTCGACTAAGTTTAACCTACAAACTCAATTAAGAATGTAAGTTTTTAGAGGAAAAGGATTTTATATTTGATTTAACTAAGAAAAGTCTCCTAAAATCGTAAACTTATAGAATTACATGAATGAAATCATGATTTCGACAACTATAATTATCACTATTATCACTTTTTTCCCACTTTAGTCTTCAGAATGACATGTGGATTCGAATGATACGGGTAAAAAGGTAATAAAGAAGAAAAGAACCGTTTTTATATTTACATTTGGTTAAGCTCTTACAATCGATCTAACCTCTCTTTCTTGTGCTAAACTCCTCCCAGCTTCACTACCCTCAACAAGACTCAACTTTCCTAAAGCTCAATAAACCTTACTAGGAGATGCGATGAGTTACTAGCTTCAAGTTCAACCTAAGCAAAATGAAGACCTCTAAGCTTCTTGGGCTTCTAGGCTAAAGTTAAATAAGCTTTGCTTGTGGTTTCAAACAAAAACTAAGTAAGAATAGTTTGATAGATAAGGCATGGATTTTTATTAGATGTATTCAATGAAATTTGGTTCTTTACTCTCTCTCTCTCTCTCATTACATTTGATCTCTCACTTGACCCTTGTTGATTTAGACTTAATAGTGGCTATGTCAAAATCACAACTTATTACCCCATTTTGAGCTATTGAACCTCATTGTTGTTTGTTTTACTATAGATTGTATTGATGCAACTACATAACGTTTCTTACATCTTATTTCCAATTTTCTTGTAACATATTGGCTAAATAGCCTTAAACTTGACTTAACCACTTTTCGAACATTAAGTAAAATTTAACATGCATTGTACAACATTTCGTAGTATTAAAGGTCATTATATTGTAGGATGTAAGTATCTATGAGAGACTTAGCTTCGCTTTATACGGATTAAGTGATGTGAGGTAAGGTTGCATAAAAGAATCAATCAAATTGCAAACTAAGTTGATCTAAACTTATAATGCCCTAAGCTTAAGTTGATACAGATTGCCACTTGTCCTTTGCATTTAAGGATATGTCAGATGTAAACATTTGACTAAGACTCCAAATATTTCTATGGAAGTCTCCAAACATCTTCATGAAATTTAATTCTTGAATTTAAAAGAGGATAGTAATTGAATATCTTACTTAGTATAAATAAACCCTAATTGTCCTAACATAAGGGTTATCTTCATAAAACTAAACTTGGTAATGTCAATACTCTCTAAGTTTAATAATTTTGGTAATTCCCAATGAAATGCTTGCACTTGAAATATAGTAAGGGATGAGTCGAAGCCTACAAAAGAAACCTAAAGTGCATACGCATTGTAAAATCTTGGCCTTCAACCTACTACCATGAACCTAGAATAGGAGATTATTTTTATTACAAGTGAATTTCGGCTTATAAGTTTCTATTTTTACTAGAAAAGTCAAACGATGTTAAAAAATTATGAAAATTAATTTTTTATGGTGTTTTTACATGTAGAATCAAAATATCAATATAGCTTTTAGAAATTTGAAGTGCTTACATAGGTTCCTCGAGAAACTACTTTATTCTAGTGAATTTTACATTAATTTTTAAAAGTAGTAAACGATGTTATTTTAAGCTAATTTTTTAGTACATATTCCTCATATGATATATTTAATTTATATAAATTGTTTTTGATAAACTATATTTTTAGTATTTATTAAAATTATTTTGTTAAGTTTGCCCTATTTTTAAGGTAAAGGAAATAGATTTTTAGTTAAATTTCTCAATGAATCTTATTTGTAATGAATTCTAGAGCTTAGTTATGATTTTAGAAGTATTCAGTTTGGATGTTATGTTTTTATTTAATTATTTACCTAATTTTATATAAATTAAGCTAAAACTACTATTTTTTGAAATATTATGTATTATGTCAATTGGTAAACAAGTATAATTTTCTAAGTATAATATATTTTTCATGGATTTAATTGAGTGTAGGCACTAATTGTTATGTAATTTCCTATTATCTATCTATATTTCACCAAATATAATAAATAAGGTAACTTACATAATTGATACTATAGCAAGAGAAGACTTAGTAAATTGTATGAATATGCTTATTACTAGTCTTAACTAGGATTGACTAAGAAGTGGGAATATTATAAGCAAATGTCCTAATTTGGTCAAATTAGAGGCTAAATCAAAGAAAGAAACAGAAGATATGCTTAGGGTTTTTTCTTTTTTTTTCTTTTTTCTTTTTTTTTTTTTGTATGTTAGGCATAGGTACCAAACACTTAGGGGTTTTTGTATAAGTTAGGCTTAGGTACTGAGTCAAGTAAAATACTTGAAATTCTTAGTTGGTAAAGTTGAAGATATAAGTTAGATAATGTTCATCTAGAAATTTTGGAGTTAGCTTTAATTAGAGAGTAATTTAGATGATAGTTTAGAAGCCAAATTAGAGACTAAGTCAAAGGTAGTCTAAGATGAATATTTTCCTAAAGAATAAACTTAATTCATAAACCCTAAGTAAAAGTAAACTATTAACAACTTGGAATATATGCATACTATGGTTGACTTTGGTACCCTACATCCTTATTAGGTAAAGTAGCTAAAGAAAAGGCTTGTGTTAATGAATAATGTTGGAGCAATCAGCAAGCCTAAGTAAGTAAAAATTTTTATGCCTCAAGTTAACTTATGTCTACTCCTATCTTTGCATACTTTGTAATGTTTGGCTTTGCTAAGCTTGGTTGTCAGTTTAATATGTTGCTTAATGAGTTATGTGAAGCTTCTTTTTATAACTATTGCTGGTTGAATGACATTTTGATATTGGATTTGATTGCTACAATTATGTTACTTAATGCTTTTGTGATATTTGTTGAGATTTGCACTAGCTTTGAAAAAAAAGTTAGGTACTAACTCTACCTCCTAAGAAGTTCACTTGAGTGAACCTAATACCAAGTGTTGGAAATGATAATGAAACTAAGTAAAGGCTAGTCTAATAAGTGACGAGTAAGCTTGCTTGAATTAGTTAGGTTTTGCTTAGTATGCGACTTGATGCATTTAAGGCATAACACGACACAAAATGGACCTATGGGTCAAGCTTTTACAAATATAAGTTTTTGCTAGGCAGAGTTTTAAATGAAAGAAAAGTTAGGGTTTAATAAGCAAATGATTTGACTTTTGAAAGATAGGTTTATCAAGTAAACAACTTGATGCATAAAAGCTAAGTTTTCAAGTATATAGAATTACATTTCTAAACCACTTCATGTGGTTTTAGTTCAGCTAGGTTTCAAGGGTCATACTTTCAAGTAGCTCCTTATTACCCTCTTGGTTTTTGGATATTGTATCCAAATGCTTAGGTATAATTACTAATTGGATGAGTTGCAAGGTTGAGTTAGAATATCGCTACCAATGCATATTGCGTACATTAGCATGGCATATATTATCTGCATTGACTATTTGGCTATGAAGTGATAAGTTATTATAATTTGTATCACTATTTGTTGATATACTTGTGATATTAGCCATACTTTTTGTTGTGCATTTATCTACTCTCAGTTAACTAATAGTACAATGAGGGGATAAGTTGTCTTGTCCTTAGGATAAGGCTAAGTTAGACAAAGGATTGTACTATAGAGGTAAAGATACTTTGAAGTACTAGCTTAAGATGAGCTCTTGAGAGAAGTCATTGGTTTTAGGTATGATTTAAGTATATGAATGCAATTCTTTAAGGAAGATGTTGGTGTTACCTTACAAAAGTTTTAGTGAAATAGTTGTAGTTAAATTTGTGTACGCATAAAAGATTACTACATTGTGTAAAAGTGTATAACTATGATACTTTGAGTATGGCTCACTTTTATGAAAACTTCTACTGTTGATTATAATATTGAATGAGAAGTGATTTGAAAACAAATATTTTATGGAGTGGAATAGTAGGTTAGATGTAAGTTTTACCTTACCTTAACTTAGGGATAGTATAACAAACTGTCTTTAGGCATCGAAAATTTTGAGGAAAAGTTTTAAGTACAAGCTTAAAATGTGAGGTGCTACAAGATGGTATATGAGCTTTGTTGTGTTAAATGGGCCTCAAAATATCACAACTTGCCTATGATTAAGGATCATAAGTGTGTTGGATGGAATATTAAAACTTTTATGTTAACTTAATGGATTGATGCAAGAATGAAGATGAGGAATAAGACATGGTTAACTTGATGGATCATTGGTCAATTAGAAAAGAGTTTGGTGTCTTTGTGAGTCTTGTTCATCAAGAATCGTGCCAATTTATGTTGGATTAAGTCAAGTTCACTCGATTCGAGTCATTCTCTATCTCCTTAGAATATAAGTTGGGGGAAAGTTCAAATTTTTAAAACCCATTCTTGTTGACATATATGATTACTATATGAAGTGCCCATTTCTCCAATTATAAAAATAGTGCAATGATTATAATATATGATAAGCTGATATATGACAAATGCACCTATCAAATTATAATGAAGTAGATTATGAGTCTAGATGTTGATCCATTAGGGATCTTGAATACTAATACTAACCTTAGCTTTATTATTTAACTAAATAAATTCAAATTCAAGAACTCAATTGTTTAAATTCAAATTTTAGTAACTAATTCATTTAATAATTAATCAAGAACTAAACAAGAAAGCAAAATATTAGAGATTAACTTCAATACTCAATGACGTACCTAGATCTTCATTCTTAAGATCTATATATGCAATTTTGACTAAAGATAGCCTAATTTAATATTTAATTTTTCTTGACTAGAAGAACTCTCTTTTAAAGTTAATAACTTCCTTAAGGTTATTAACCGTAATCTTTAGATTACCTAATAGAATTTCTTCCCTATTATATAATCTAAGATTGTATTAATGTACAATGAATTCTTTTAAAACTAATATTAAAGAAAATATTATTGATTCAGAAGAATCTTGTAATTTATCTCTAACATTATACAAACTTTTATCAACTATACTAGATTTAATTATATAAGAAATCTCTTGATCTTCTTATGTAATATCATATTTAAATTAGTAACCTACAAAATTATCAATCGAAAACAAGTAAGCACACATAATTAATTCAAAAAGAATAAAGATCTTCATTAGATCTAAATAAAATCAAGCATAACATACGAGATCTAGGTTCAAGAAGACCTAGATACAACAAATTCTACTCTCTACTCATGATCAAAGAATGATCTTTAGCAAAAATTAAAGAAAAATAAAAGGAGTAAATCATCAGTT
Source organism: Lumnitzera racemosa (assembly GCA_024138005.1). Classification (NCBI taxonomy): domain Eukaryota; kingdom Viridiplantae; phylum Streptophyta; class Magnoliopsida; order Myrtales; family Combretaceae; genus Lumnitzera; species Lumnitzera racemosa. Next base: position 82,735,302 of record JAMXBC010000006.1, read on the forward strand.
TGGTGAAACGATTTTGGAATCTTGAGATCTTAAAGTCCTTATGTACTACACTTTCTTAAGTGTTTTATTTTTAAAAAGCTCTCAAAAAGTCATGCAAAAAGTCTCTCTAAAAGAAACCGAAGCTTTAAATAAGATTTGAGAAAAAGAAGGTCGTTATAAACAATACAATTGAGTGACACGATTGTATCACCTAATTGTGTCACTCCCACATGGAATTCTTTTATTTTATTATTTTTTTCAAAATCCCTGGAATGATATGATTAAGGACATGATTATGTACTTTAGTTGTGTCACTCTTGTCCATATTTAAAATTAAGCTTCAAATTCTCCTAGTAACGACACAATTGTGTTATTTGGTCATGTCGATCTTCAAAACTTCTTCATTTTAGATTCAAATTGAGTGACATTTATTTCCATCTCCTCATTTTCTTGTGTAGATTATTTCAAAACCTAGAAAACAAAATTTACTCAATTAAGTAATCATGATTTACAAATAAACTCAAAATTCAAAGGGAAAATCATGAAAAATCACTAATCATAATATAACCAATTTAGAGCTTATCACGTACAGACATGAGGGAATGAACTTCAATCTTAAGTGAAGTTGGGACTTTGACATAGCAAAGACCAAGTGAAAAGATATGTAGAATAAAACTATGGGATGGACAAGTGGACAATGGTAGGGATAGCTATGAACCCAAATAAGAGCCAACTAATGCTAGTATTTAAATTGACTAAAGGAATGAAATAAGGACAAAGTGGAAGCACTAGTTTGGATGGTGATAAGAAATTGGCATAAAAGCTTATTAGATTTGGCGTAAGAAGAGTACTAGATAGTGACAAAGGATAAGTCATGGATATTAATGTAATGGTCATAGTATTCAAGAAGAGAATGTAACATAGTAATGGTGATAGACTAGTTGCAACAAAAGTATGAATTGAACTAAAAGGATAGTGAAGAATAAGAGAAGTCGAGGATACTGTAGAGGGTACTATAGAGGATATAATAATGGATGTTTAGATGCAACTATATTAAGCTTATGTTGTATAAGTTAAAGCACAAGATGAAGCAAAGCATTAAGACTTGTAAGTTAAAGGAAAAATTCTCTCGAGTTGATAAATTTGAGGTTAAATATACAAAAGTTGGCGTATAAGGATTTTACCCTCGCAAAAATTGATGATTATGATGTAATGTGAAAATCACAATAATGGGCTTATAACTTATATGTCTAAATTATGAAAGTTTTGAGGACAAAACATTTTGTAAGAGGGGGTGGAATGTGAAACCTCGATCTTCAACCTATTAGTCCTTATCACCATCCAAACTAGTGAAACTTAGAGGGTTTAGCTTAGGGACTACAAAAATAAACTTATTAAGTTAGAAGGTCACAAAAGTTAGAAGAAGAGTCCTAAAGAGGTTAATTTCCTAAAATAAAGTTTATAGAATATCTAATTTCAATTAAATGTATTTTTATTGGGATCACTACATAATTATTGAAAACTCAAAATTTAAGTTCTAAAAAATAACAAACCCTTAAAGAGAAATTATTGGACTTATAAAAATAATATTTAAGTTAAATAACATGTGATTTAATTATAAAATCACACTATATACATCATATGTATACAATATGTGAAAATATAAGAAAAATACCCTTAATATTAGGTAAAATATGTGATAAATCATTAAAACAAATAGTAAGAGGTAAGGCATGTGGGGAAGACATCACAATGCAGCAACATGAGGTATGTATTAACTATACTAACAAATATAAAATAATGTATGCGTAAATTAGTGGAAAATAATAAGTGAACATTAAATTGCATCTTCCACGGACCACATCATGATATAATGGAGTTTCGCAACAATTCTGAATCATTTTGGCACTCCCAAAACCATAAAACACTCTTTGAAAAATATATTTTGCATATTAAATAGAAATTTAGAAAATTGGAAAAAATATTAGGAAAAAAATACCGTTGAAATTACAAAAGATAGAAGATGAAGAATTGATATGGTGGCCATTTGGGGAATGAAGTCAAATACCATAAGAGGAATTTCTAATAGGGGCCGTCACAAGTAGAGCTCTAGTGGTTAGAGAATTGAAAATTTGAATTTCTACTTGTAAGTTTCTATTTTTACTAAAAATATAAAACCATATTAAAAAATTATAAAACTTGGTTTTCTTAAGTATTTTTGTATTTATCAATCCACATTTTTGAAATTTGAAATGCTTATATGGGTTTCTTAACAAACTATTCTATTCTAATGAATTTTACATTAATTTTTAAAAATAGTCAACGATGTTATTTTGAGCTAATTTTTTATGTATATATTCCTCATAACACATATTTAATTTACATAAAAATAGTTTTTGATAAACTATGCATTTAGTACTTATTAAAATTATTTTATCAAATCTACCATATTTTTCATGATTGTAAATACCCCATTTTTATGCTACTCCCTTCCCTACTCACATCCACATTATTTTTAAAATTTTTAGAATAGGAAAGAGGGTAATAATTTAGGAAAAGCACAAAAAATAGGAAAATTTAGGAAAATAAAAAACAAATAGAAAATTTAGGAAAAAAATAGAAAATTCAAAAAAAGTACAAAAAATAAAAAATCTACAAAACAAAAAAAAATAGAAAAGTTTAGATAAAATACACAAAATATAAAAAAAAAGTAAAAAAAGAAGAAGTAGGTAGTTTAAAATTAGAATACGAAATTTTAATTTTGCTTTAGTATTTTTTTTAGGGCCTTAAATAATAAATAGAGAAGAGAAATTTTGAGCATATGTTTAGATTTAAATCTAACCTAGATTAACCTAGTCCATATATATAATTTAATTACATATTTGGATAAGGCATAGGTCATAGATCTTGAGTTCAAATTTTACTGAAGGCATAAAGTGCCTTTTATTTCTTTTCACACAAAAAACTCACCTACTACGCGTCGGGTTGTCATTGCACCACATTTTTACCATTGACACGTAACATTTCTTTGTTCTACTGTGAGCTTATGTAGCACCATAACATGTCGGCATTTCTGCTACATGTTTGGCTCTGTATGTTGTCAAGACACATGGCACAACAGTAGTGGAACGTATGGCTAATGTGGTGCTACGTTAGCGCCATGTCGGCACCTTTTCTCTCCTTTTCTTTCCTTTTCTCACACATTCCCTAGATTTCTCGCTTTTTATTACTCTGAGCAGCCCATTTTCAAGTGATTTTTAACCCCTTTTTCATTATGATTTCACCAAATTATGAGTGAAATCATGAAGACCACTTAGAATACTATGAATTAGCATGAAGAAATACATCCAGATTCAATTTTTAGAGGATTAAAATTATCCTTGAAAATAAAAAAAAAAGTTCAAGTGCGAGGATTTTTCTTCAATTTTAATCTTACATGATTCAACCTATTTGTTAAGAATCAAAGGTTCCATTCATTTGTTTTGGCAATAATGGATATTAACGATATAGTTTTGATAAAAATTAACACAAATTCGTGTCGCAAATTGAAAATCAAATCCATGAACATCCTCCCTTATTCAATCTTCAATTAATGGGATTTCATCACTTTCCATCGTAATTCACTTTCCATGCTAATTTAATCTCTAATTAGTATATGTAGAGCCTTTCCAATCCCATTTGGGCATCAACAAATATTGGTTCTCACTAAAGCACATGCTCTCTATCAAATTCTCTCTTTCTAGCTTACGGTATCACTCTTTCTCTCTTCAAACCACCATAACTACTTTCAAGGATCATGACCACCATGGTTGAACCCCCCTTGACACACTTTTTAATGCCATTAGTCACAAGCTCAACCATGACCTTAAACTCTACAACAACTACTAAAAGCCCTAACCTTACTGCCACGACTTCCACCCAATGAACCACCACTCTTCGATTGTTTCCACCCTAAAGCAACACCACGGTTAGGTTCTTTATGTCTTAAAACCTATAACCCAACTCCCCCTTTGACGTCTAATAACCTCCATCGTAGCCATCTAACACCTTACCATTGTTACTAAACTCAACCACCACTAAATGGCCAAGTTAGACCATGGCACTTCCCTAAAGCTACGTTCCCCAATAAAAAGTTCATAAAACCACCCTCAACCCCTTAGAAAACCACCTAGAACACATCGAACCACCTTCATTAACTGATTACTTCATCTCTTCTTAACAATCCGACTAGACAAATCGAGATTTGGGTCTGATCTACAGTTTGCTCTAGTCTCCTGACTTACATACCTATTCTCCATCGATTTGGCCCTATTTGGTTTTTTTTTTTTTGCTATTTTGTGTTTTTATTTATTTATTGTTGTAATTGTGTTGTAATTGTAATCTAAAAAGAAAACAAAGAAGGAAAAAGAAAAAAAAGGAAAAAGTTTAGTTCTTATTTATTTTGATGTTCTAGTGAAAATAATAAAAATAATGAATAAATTTATATAAAAGATAATAAAATAAAGAAAATAAAATAATTAAAAATGAAAACCGTTTTACCACTTAAAAAATCATTTTTCAATAATAAAAAATAAATTAAACCTTTTTCAAAATTAGAAAATTTTCTTAGAATTTTCAAAAAATAAAGAAGACAAACCAAGTTTATGACCCTTTTAGAAAATTTTTCTAATCAAGTAAAGAACTTAAACTTGACCATTTTCTCAAATTAAAATTTACCAATTCACTAATATTTTTAGTAAAGAAACTATAAAAGTTTGATTTCGAATAGTAGATACGTAGATGCTTGTAGTAATTACGAAATGAATTAAAATATAAAAAAAAATTATTTTCTCTCTTTGTAGACAAATTTTCCTTTTTATATAGATCGTTTATTCACGAAATAGATAAATTCCTTAAAGGGTATTTTGAAAGATAAGATCTAAATTTGGAAAGTTAAAACCAGTACTTATTAATGGTTTGAAAAAGTAGCCCTTAGAATTAATCTTTATTTTTCAAAAACCTTTTTTAAGATTAGTTTTTCACGTAATCTAGTGTGTAAATTAAAATCAATTTACCTAATTGGTTTTAATATAAACCTTTTGTTAACTTCGGTATGGTAACAACTTTAAGTATTTTCAAAACATGTGTAAAAACTTTAGTTTCCTTAGTTCTTAGTCAAGAATCAGTGTTAAATGTGTAGGCTTTAATATTGATCAAGTTAATGAAAATTTATAAAAAAAAAGGGGAAAAAATCAAGCTTGATAGCTTGGTGACTCCATTGGGGGACGATAAGAGGGCTAGCCACTTAAAAACTCTTTGAAATTAAATTTGCCTTTCAAAATACCTATGTTATTTATCATTTGTTTATTTGTTGTTATAATTCATTTCATGTATATACTTTGTTTTAATTCCTGTATTTATTTTGTATGCAACATATATTAGGATATGGGGGGTCATTTATCACATCAATGATATAGGGTCGATACGATCAGACCTAGGTCATCTTAGGACCCTAGGAGGGGGGCCATTGTGTAGATTCTAGGTATTGCGGGGTAACCATCGCTTGAGGTTGATTAGGCTACATCACTTAAACATCAATGTAATTATAGAACCATCTTTTTCAAAAACATATGAGGTCACATAATTTAAGGACCTTTAGCAACCCTACTAATGTAATCAATTGTCTACCTATTCTTTTATAAACATTGAGTCAAACAATAGGGTTACAACTTAAGGAATAACGTATTAAGTCGAACGGTTCTGGCATCTACATGTTTTCACATACATTCTTTTGTTTGATTGGTAACTTATTTTTTTCTATGAAATGTTTAGGTCTAAAATGACAAATAACCAAGTGAATAATAAGAGAACTGATAGGCTATACAACCTCCCTAAGATTCCTCAATAGCTACTATAGGCTAAAATTGTCTATTTGAAGGAAAAGCTCAAATGTTTTGAGGCTCACAACTGAGCCTTGAAATCCCTTCTTAGATAAGTTATTGTGGAAACCCATGAAATGTGGGAAGACCATAAAGCTCATATGTAAGACTTAGTTTAAGGTTTTTCTAGTTTATAGCTAGGAGACTTAGAATAAATTTCATCAAATAAAAATTGACAATAAATGTTAGGCCCTCTTCCTTTGTTTTCTATACTTTGATTTTTCAAAATAATAAAATTTCTCTTTCATTTATCATTCTTCATTCTTTAGGATTCCCTTTTTGTAAATAAATACTTTAATAGAACTCATCTCCCTTAAGGGAATGTAAATAAATTCCATAAACTTGTAAATAAAACCTAAAAATCATCATCTTTTTTGTATTTAGATTTCTCGGTTTTTGTAAGATAAACCTTATCTTTCTGTCTCACAAATAAATAAATAAATAAACAAAAAAAAAAGAAATTTGCTAATGGTTACCAATTCTTATGGGTTTAACCCAAACAAACCCCCTTGGCCCATTATGGCAACTAACCCGAGCCTAAACCGTTAACCCAATCAGGTAGCCGACTTAAATGTTAGTATTTGGTCCATTAATGAAGCCAAACCAAACAAAAGCCACTTAACCCGTTAGACATCCAAACACAAACTGCGACTTATCAAGGCAAGTGAACCAAACACAAACCTCAATGTAACTAAGCCATTCTAAAATCCCTAGTCCATTTAGAAAACTAAGCCTAAACCAATTCAAAACACAAAGTCAAATACAACCTAAGTCTCGAACTTAGATCAAGTATTAAAGCTGGGGTATGTTTGGGAAACTAAGGGACAAAGTCAATCTTCAACCTCGAGCAAATAAATATAGATTCCCCCCATAAGGAGTTAGTAACTCACTTTTCAAAGGTTTAGGATGAAAAGAGACAAATTATATCCCACACGCTAACCCTTGAATATTTTGAAAGTTAAATGACATCATAGTGAGGATACTTTGGACTCATCCCTTAAAGGAGGTCCATTTTAAATGTAATATGTAGATTAAAATGAAGTTAGGTATTCATTTTAAAATCTCAAACACAATTATCTCTTGTTAACCATATTGGATCAATTTGGAGAATTTTCAAATTTAAACCTTGTTAAGAACCACCCTACAATGGGGCAATTTGGACATTAGGGTCATTGATTAGGAGAAAAGGATAAAAACCGATTTGTGCTTTCTTTAGTAACATTAATTCAAAGATGAATTTTATTTTTCATGAGTTTTTTTTCTTTGAAATAAAGAAAAGCCAACTCCTTTTTATACACCTTAAGCCTATATATAATTTACCCAAGTCCATATACTTGGAATCCATGGGTTTAGGGGTTTAAATCTCTCAAAGACAAAGACTTAGCAATATAGATTCACTTTTTTAGCCAAAGGAAAGAGAGAAGAGTAAGAAATAATGGGGCAAAGTAATATATAAGGAAAGAACAGGGCAACAAAAAAAAGGAAAAAAAATAAAAGTAAAAAGGAGGAAGGTTTGAAAATTAACCTTATATGTAAGAGAAAAGGCCCAACTACAGAAAGGCTAAAAATAAAAATAAAAATACAAATCCTTAAATCTCATGCCTAACCTAAAAACATAGGCCGCACATTTCCATCTCAAATCACAAAACATAAAGCCACTTTACCTATCCTTAATTACAAACACAAGGCCTTCTACCCATAATACCACTCTTACTTAATGAAGTTCTACTGATCACAAGAATAATTTATCTTTAATAAAATTTATTTTTGAAACTGGGTCAAGCATACTTCTACTTTTTTTCTTTAAAGATTCTTAACTTATACACCTAGGCAGAATAAAACTACTTCTTTCAAAATATGTCCTCTTATTAGTCCTTTTTGAAACCTTTTAACCAAAAGCCTAAATTCATACTGTTCGACCGAAAAAGACCTAATAGATTGATTTAGGCGTATCACTTGCAAAATGGATTATAATTTTTGGAATTATAGTTAGAGTATAATCTGGACTAAGAGTTTGCAAGAATCATAAGGCCTTAGGAGGAAGCCCAACATCAAGGTCAGGAGACATTTTAAAAAATATGAGATGCCTTATACGGTTACCAAGGAAGAGGATGGTTATAACATTTACTCCTTAATAAGAATTTATGCCCGTTAGCAAACTTTCGGAAAAAAAAAAAAAAGAAAGGAAAAGGAGAGAGAGAGAGAGAGAGAGCGAGAGCGAAAGCAAAGGCTTGTTACAAATCCATGTCAACTCGAGTAGCTAAACTTTCAATTCAAGTTATCTACTTCCTTTTCAATGTGTTCATACCTTTTAAATTGATCATATTAATCTAAGTTATTAAGAGACTTAATCCTTAATGCCTTTTTTATCATAAATGGTTTCCACTAAATTTTTTATTTATAAGTATTTTCAAGTTAGCAATTTTTTTTTTTCAAATGGGTTACATTCCTCACTTTGCTCGCCTTACAATTTCTTTTAGGATTCTACTAAGCTCTTAGAGTGCTATCCCATCTTCAATCCATTTTTAGGGTTTTAGCAAGCCCTTAGAGCATTATCTCATCTTTAATCCATTTTTTAGGGTTTTAGTCAGCTCTTAGAGCATTATCCCACCTTTAATACATTTTTAGGGGTCTAGTTAGCTCGTAAAGTGTTGTCTTACCTTTAATTCATTTTGAGGATTCTAGCTAGCTCATGAAAGTGCTATCTCGAACCATATTTCCTTAGGGTTCTAATCAACTTATAGAGCATTATCCCAGCTCACACCTCCCATAAGGTTCTAGTTATCTCATAAAGCACTATCCTATTTCATTAATTTCTCTTAAGGTCTTAGCAAGCCTATAGGGCACTTCAATCACCGATCTCTCTTTAGGTTTCTAGTGAGCCCAGAGGGTGCTTCCCTTCATTAATCTCTCTTAGGGTTTTTATGAGCTGATAGGGTGCTTCCCTTCATCAATTTCTTAGTGAGCCCATAGGTACATTTCCCTTCATTAATCTCTCTTAGGTTTTTAGTGAGCCCATAGGGTAGTTCTCTTCATCAATTTCTTAACGAGCCTATAGGGCGCTTCCTTTGATCAATTTCGTAGCAAGCCCATAGGGTGCTTCCCTTTATAACCCCCCTTAAGGTTACAAAGAGCCCATAGGGCACTTCCCTTCATCAATTTCTTAGTGAGCCCTTTGGGCACTTCCCTTTATTAATCTCTCTTAAGATCTTATCGAGCCCGTAAGTTGCTTCCATGACTAATCTTTCTTTAGGTTTTTACTAAGCCCATAGGGCAATTCCCTTCATCAATCTCTCTTAGGGTCTTAGCAAGCCCATACGACACTTCCCTTCATTAATTTCTCTTAAGGTCGTAGTGAGCCTATAAGGTTCTTCCCATCACCAATCTCTTTAGCATTTTAGCGAACCTATAGGGCGCTTTCCTCAATCAATTTCAATTTTGGGTCACTGGTCCTTAAGGGACGCTCTTGGCTAGGTTAGTGAGCTTTAAAGAACACGAGTAGGTTTTCAAATTGATTCCATTTTAGAGTTGCTAGTCCTTGAGAGATGCTCTTGCCTAGGTTAGTGAGCTTAAAAGAGCACGACTTGATTTTCAAATATATTCTAATTTAAAGTTGCTAGTCCACGAGAGATACTCCTACCTAGGTTAGTGAGTTTAGAAGAGCACAACTAAGTTTTTCAAATTGATTATAGTTTAAAGTTGCTAGTCCTCGAAAGATGCTTTCACTTAGGTTAATGAGCTCAAAAGAGCATGAAAAGGTTTTTCAAATCAATTCTCATTTAAGGATGCTAGTCTTCGAGAGATGCTCCCGCATAAGTTAGTGAGTTAAGTAAAGTACAGTTAGGTTTTTCCAAATAGATTACAATTTAGGGTTGTTAGTCCCTTAAAGGCACTCCTACCTCGGTTAGTTAGTTAAGAAGCACATGACTAGGTTTCAAACTGATTTTCTTTTCTAGCCAGCTCCTAGGATGCTAGACCTTTCTAAAACCCACTCTAGTGTCGCAATCAACTTTTACAACACCTTCTCTCTCCTTCATCTTTCACCAAATCTCTAGTGGATCAAGCTTAGGACAACTAGCTAGTTGTAATGCTTCTTAAGGCAATTTCATCCCTAAGGCAAAAACAGTATCTCTTTTGTCTTTATAGTAAAATTTTACTTAAATATCGCTATAAAGAGGAGCAATTGTAAGCACCCCATTTCTAGAATGGGAAAAGGGGTCCAAATTTAGGAAAAGTACAAAAAATAGAAAATTTAGAAAAAGTACAAAAAAATAGAAAATCTAGAAAATATTAAAAAAAAATAGAAAGTTTAGAGAAAATACAAAAATAGAAGAAAAAAGGTTAAAAAAAGAGAGAAGCAAATAGTTTAAAATTAGATTATGAAATTTTAATTTAGCTTCAATATTTTTTTTAAGGGCCTTAAATAATAAAAAGAGAAGAGAAATTTTGAACTTGGGTTTAGATTTAAATCTGGCCTAGGTTGACCTGGTCCTTATATCCAATTTGATTACATATATGGACAAAGCATAAGCTAATGGCTTGATAGTACTACACTGTAACTTGACTTGACCTTGCATATAACATGGTGATCCTAAGTTTGAATCTTAATATAGGCACAAAGTGCCTTTTATTTTTTTCATACAAAAAACTCACTTTCCACGTATCGGATTGTCATTACACCACAGGTTTGTTGTGGATATGTAGCACTACTTCATTTGGTCATGAGCTAACGTAGCGCCATGTGGTGCTACATCAACACCTTCATCTATATGTCTTGACATATGGCATAATCATACGTTGAAATTTTTGCTACGTGTTTGGCTACGTATCTCGTCAAGACAAGTAGCACGGTAGCAATAGAGTGTATAGTTGACTTGGCACCACATCAGCACATTTTCTCTCCCTTTATTTCCTTTTCCTACACATTCCCTAGATTTCTTGCGTTTTCCTACTCTAAGCAGCATACTTTCAAGTGATTTTTAACCCCTTTTTCTTTGTGATTTCGTTGGAATACTATGAATTAGCATAAAGAAATACATCCAGATTCAATTTTTAGAGGATTTAATTGGCCTTGATTTTAATCTTGCACGATTTAAGCTGCTCATTAAGAATCAAAGGTTCCATTCATTTGTTTTGGTAACAATGGATATTAGGGATGCAGTTTTGACAAAAGTTAACATGAATTTATGCCCTAAATCAAAAATCAAATCCCTAATTATCCTCTCCCATTCAATCTTCAATTAATGGGATTTCATCACTCTCCATCCTAATTCAATCTCTAATTAGTATAAGTAGAGCCATCCTCCCCTATTTAATCTTCAATTAATGGGATTTCATCACTCTCCATCCTAATTCAATCTCTAATTAGTATAAGTAGAGCCATCCTCCCCTATTTAATCTTCAATTAATGGGATTTCATCACTTTCCATCCTAATTCAATCTTTGATTAGTATAAGTAAAGCCTTTACAATCCCATTCAAGCATCAACAAGCATTAGTTCTCACTAAAGCATACATATTCTATCAAATTCTCTCTCTCTCTCTAGCTTATGGTGTCTCTCTCTCCCTCTTTTTGAACCATCATAGCCAAAACCCTAATGACATAAGCTTTCCAAGGCTACCAGTCATAAACTCAATCATGACCCTAAACTCCATAACCACCACTAAAAGCCCTAACCCCACCATTACAACTTCCACTCTACGAATCACTACTCTCCGATTGTTTCCACCCTAAAGAAACACTACGGCTAGGTTCCTTATGTGTCAAAACCTCTGGCCTAACTCCCCCTTTAACCTCCAATAACCCCTATTATAGTCATTTAACACCCAACCGTCGCTACCAAACTTAACCACCACCAAATGGCTTAAGTTAAGTCATGGTACTTCCCTCAACCCATGTTCCCTAATAAAAAATTCATAAAACTACCCTCACCACCTTAGAAAACCACTTAGAACATGTCGAACCACCTCTATTGATAAACTGCTTCATCTCTTCTTGACGATCCAACCCAACAAATCGAGATCTAGATTTAACTCGTAGTTTGCTCAAAGCTCTTAACCTATGTACTTGTTCTTTACCGGTTTGACCCTATTTAGTTTATTTTGTTTTTGCTATTTTGTATTATTTATTTATTCTTGTAATTGTGTTGTAGATGTAACCTAAAAAAAAAGAAAGAAAAAGAAAAAAAATGGAAAAAGTCTAGTTCTTATTTATTCTAATGTTTTGTGAAAATAATAAAAATAATAAATATATAAAAAAGATAATAAAATAAAGAAAATAAAAATAATAAAAAAAATGAAAACCATTTTACCACTTAGAAAATCATTTTTCAATAAATAAAAATAAATTAACCCTTTTTCGAAATTAGGACTTTTTCTTATAATTTTCAAAAAATAAAGAAGACAAACCAAATTTAGAACCCTTTGAGAAAATTTCTCGAATCAAGTTAAAAATTTAAACTCAACTGTTTTCTCAAATTAAAATCAACCAACCTGTTAAAATTTTTAGTAAACAAATTACAAAATTTTGATCTTGAATAGTGAATATGTAGGCACTCGTAGTAATTATAAAGCAACTTAAAATATTAAAATAAATTTATTTTCTCCCTTTTTAAATAATTTTTCTTTTTCATATAAATCATTTATTTTGTGAAATAGATAAATTTCTTAAAGGGTAATTTGAAACATAAGATCTAAATTTGAAAAGTTAAAGGTGGTATCTGTTAAGGATTTAAAAAAGTTAGGCCCCGAACTCAATCTATGGTTTTTAAAAACCTTTATTTAAATTGGTTTTTCATGCAACCTTGTGTCTAGATTAATATTAATCTATCCAATTATTTTTAATCTAAATCTTTTCCCAACTTTAGTCGGGTAGTACCTCTAAGTATTTTTAAAACATGTTTAAAAGCTTTAGTTTTCCTTAGTTCTTAGTCAATAATCAATATTGGATGGGCATGATTTTGAAAGTATTTAGTTTGGATCTTAGAATTTTATTTAATTATTTACCTAATTTAGCTAATTTTTGACAGAATTGAGCTAAAACTAGTATTTTTTTGAAATATTATGCATTATGTCAATATGGCATTTTTCATGACTAAAGCTTAACAGTTATAATTTTCTGAGTACAATATATCTTTTGTGGATTTAATTGAGTATAGATACTAATTATTAAGTAATTTCCTACTATCTATTCATATTTTACCAAATATAATAAATAAGTTTTCCTACATAATAGACATTGTGTTGCTGGTCTTAACTAAGATTGATTGAGAAGTGGGAATATTATTGGTAAATGTAGTAATTTGGTTGAATTAGAGGCTAAATTAAAGAAGAAAATAGAAAACACGCTTATGATTTTTTGTGTAAGTTATGCTTGGGGACTAAGTAAGGTAAAATACTTGAAACTCTTGGTTAGTAAAGCTAAAGATATAAGTTAGATAACGTTCATTTAGAAATTTTGGAGTTAGCCTAGAGGTAATTTAGAGGATAGTTTGAAGGCTAAATTAGATGTTACGTTAGAGGTAGTCTCGAATGAATATTTTCTTAAAGAATAAACTTAATTCATAAATCCTAATTGAAAGTAAACTATTAACATCTTAGAATATGCACACATTGCGGTTGACTTTGGTACTCTACATCCTTATTAGGTAAAGTAGCTAAAAAGGATGGTCATGTTAATGAATAGTGTTAGAGCAATCAATAAGCCCAGATAAGTAGATATTTGTGTGCCTCGAGTAGACTTGTGTCTATTTTTAACTTTGTATGCTTTGTGATGTTTGTCTTGGCTAAGCTAGTTACTAGTTTGATATGATGCTTGATAAGTTATGTAAAGCATCTTTTTATGACTATTTCTAACTAAATGATGTTTTGATATTTGATTTGGTTACTATGGTTATGCTGCTTAATCTTTATGTGAAAATTGTTGTGATTTGTATTAACTTGAAAAAAAAGTTATGTGCAAACCGTACCTCTAAAGGTGTTTACTTAAGTGAACCTAATACCAATCTTAGAAATGACAATGAAACCAAGTAAATGCTAAGCTAATAAGTAATGAGTAAGCTTGTTTGAATTTGTTGGGTGTTGCTTAGTATGTAACTTGGTCCATTCATGGCATAGTATAAAATGGATCTACAAGTCAAGCTTCTATAAAATTGAGTTTTCACTAGGTTGAGTTTTAAATAAAAGCAAAGTTGGGTTTGAAAAGCAAATGATTTGACTTTTGAAAACTAAGTTAACTAAGTAAATAACTTGATTTATAAAAGCTAGGTTTTCAAGCATATAAAATTGCATCTCTAACCCACTTCATGTGATTTTTGTTTGGGGGGGTTTCAGGGGTCCTACTCTCGAGCAGCTTCTTATTACCCCTTAGTTGCTTGACATTGTATCTAGATACCTGGATATGTCGACTTATCAAATGAGTTGCTAAGTTAAGCTAGGATATCGGTATCAATGTATGTCACCTATATTATCATGGCATTCATTATTTACATTGACTATTTAGTAAGGAAGTGATAAGTTATTATAATTTGACTAACTATCTATTGATATGCATGTAGTATTAGTTATACTTCTTGTTGTGTGTTTATCCATTCTTATTTAGCTTATAGTAAGCTAAGGGGATAAGTTATGTTATCCTTAAGTTAAGGATGAGTTAGATATAAGCTTGTACCATAAAGGCAAAGAGACTTCAGAGTACTAGCTTAAAATAAGCTCTTGGGAGAAGTCATTGGCTACATGAAATGATTTAAGTATATTAACGTAATTCTTTAAGGATGATGTTGGTATTTCCTTACAAAAGATTTAGTGAAATAGTTGTAGTCAAATGTGTATATTTATAAAGGCTTACTACATTGTATAAAAGTGTATAACTGTGATACTCTAATTACGAATCACTTTTGTAAAAATTTCCATTGTTGATTGTTATGTTGAATGAGAAGTGATTTGAAAATAAATGTTTAATGGAGTGGAATAATAGGTTGGATACAAGTTTTACCTTATCCTTAACTTAAGAGTAGCATAACATACTATTTTTAAGCACCAAAGATCTTGAGAAAAAGCTTTAAGTAGATGCCTGGAAGGCGGGGCGTTGTAGGGTGATATTTGAGCATTTTTGTGCTAAAGTGTATTAGATGGGAGTATTAAGACTTTTATGTTAACTTAATGGGTTGAAGCAAGAAAGAAGATGAGGAATAAGATACACTTAAGAATACATATCAAGTTTCTTTGGAGAAAGAAATGACTTATGGTATGTAGCAATATGGATCGAAGTAAACTTTGATGAAAAGTTTTAGGGTAAGTGCTTAGGAACACAATGAATTTAAGTCAGTATTAAGAAGGAACCCATTGAAAATTCATAAAAGCTTTAGTATTGAAAGAAATTGCTAGAAGATTTGGGTACATATACATGTTGGAACCAAGGAGAAAAGGACAAAAGTATGTCTTAAGACAAGAAGCTTGTATATGTAAAGGATTAAATGACAAAAACTTGTGTGAGATTGTATAGGGTATCTAGGTGAGTTTGTGTAGAATAAGAGGATAGTCTCTATGGTATAGTAAGTGATATAGTTATAACATTATGAGATCATATTCTTCATATGAACCTTAGCACATATGAGATGTAAGAAGAGGATGGCAAATGTATGACTTTCATGATCTTCGATCAAAACTCATGTTTATTATGACTTTCATGTCTCTCGTGACAAGTCTCTTATCTTTGTTGTTGATCTAGTTATGTTGTGTTAGCGATCAGGTAGAAAAGTGTTCGGTGCCTTTGTAAATCTTGTTTGTCAAGAATCAGGTCGATTTACCTTAGATTAAGTCAAGTTCACTTAGTTCGAGTCACTCTCTATCTCTTTAGAATATAAGTCAATGGAATGTTCAAATTTTCCAAACTCATTCTTATTGATATATGTGACAACTATATGAAGTACTTAAGTCCTCAACTATAAAAATACTATAGATTATAATATATGACATACAGACATGTAGGAATGAATTGGTTATGGTAGATCTTAAGTGAAATTGGGACTTAGACATGTATAAGTAGCAGAGATCAAGTGAAAAATATGTTGAATAAAACTATGGGATGGACAAGGGGACAATGGTAGAGAAAGCTATGAATCCTTATAGGAGCTAACTAATGCCAAAATTAGAATTGATCAAAACAATGAAATAAGGACTAAATGGAAGTACTGGTATGGATGGTGATGAGAAATCGGCATAAAAGCTTGTTAGATTTGGAGTGAGAAGAGTAGTGGATGGTGGCAAAGGATACAGATAACAATGTGATGGCCATAATGTTCAAGATAAGAATGTGATACAAAAATGGTGATGTACTGGTTGCAACAAAAGAACAATTTAAACTAAAAGGAGAGTGAAGAATAAGAGAATAAGAGAAGTAGAGCATATTGTAAAAGATATTGGAGAGGATATAATAGAAGATGAAATAGGGATGCTTAGAACCAACTATATTAAGCTGTGTTGTACAAATTAAAGCACAAGATGAAGCAATGGATTAAGACTTGTAAGTTAAAGTACAATGTCACATGAGATGATAAATATGAGGTTAAAGATATAGAAGCCGACATAGAAGGATTTTACCCTAACAAAAGTTGACGATTTTGATGTAATGTGAAAATCAAAGTTTCTTAACAAAATCAATAATAGGCTTATTACTTATATTTCTAAAATATAGAAGTTTCAAAGATAAAAAATTTTATATGGGGGATGGAATGTGAAATCTTTGTCTTTGACCTACTACCTTGAACTTAAAATAGGGGATTATTTATATCACATGTTGAACTTAAAAGGGTTTAACTCAAGGACTACAAAAATAGACTTACTAAGGAAAGCTTGACGAATGAGTCTAGTTATGTGACAACACCTTGGCCACTCAATGTCGATATGAGTTAAGGTGTTTAGTATGATTTAGAGCTTTCAAAAAATCTTCATCAAATTGAATCAAATTTTAACATAAAATCGCAAAAGTTAGAAAAAGAGTCCTAATGAGGTTAATTTCCTGAAATAAAGTTTATAGAATATTTAATTTCAATAAAATGTATTTTTATCGAGATCGCTCTATAATTATTGAAAACTCAAAATTTTAATTCCAAAAGGTAACAAACCCTTAAAAACAAATTATTTGACTTATAAAAATAATATTTGGAATCAAATAACATGTAGTATAGTTATATAATCATACTATATACAACATATGTACTCGATATGTAAATATAAAAGTAAAATACCCTTAATATTAGGTAAAATATGTGATGAATCATTTAATAATAACAATAATAATAATAATAACATCAATAGTTGGTAAGAGTCGTGGCATGTAGGGAAGAGATTACAATGTAGCAACATAAGGTGTCTTCACACTATACAAAAAAATATAAAGTAATGTATGTGTCAATTAGTGGAATATAACAAGTAGACATCAAATTGTAGCTTCTACCAACCCCAGCTTGATATAATGGAGTTTAGCAACTATTTTGCATCATTTTGACACTCCTAAAACTGTGAAACACTATGTAAAATATCTATTTTTCATATTAAACATAAATTTAGAAAATTAGAGAAAATATTGCAAAACATATGGTTGAAATTAGAAAAGATGGAAGATGGAAGATGAAGACTTGACATGGTGACCATTTGGGGGATGAACATTGACACTAGAAGAGGGATTTCTGATAGGGGGTCGGCATCAGCGAAGCTTTGGTCACTAAAGGACTGAAAATGAGTGAATTTCCCCTTGTAAGTTTCTATTTTATTTAAAAAATAAAAAAATATTAAAAATTATGAAACTACATTTTCCTCGGCATTTTTGCATGTAGGATCAAAATATAAGCCCATAGTTTTTAAATTTGAAGCACTTATATGGCTTCCTTAAGAAGCTAACCCATTCTAACAAATTTAGCACTAATTTTAAAAAATAGTAAATGATGCTATTTTGAGTTAATTTTTGGTGTGCATATTCCTCATATCATGTATTTGAATTTACATAAAAATAATTTTTTATGACTCTACATTTAGTATTTATTAAAATTATTATGTCAAATCAACCTTATTTATTACAGTAAAGGAATTATAGGTTTTTAATTAAATTTCTTAATGAATCTTATTTATAATGGTTTCCGGAGCTTAATTATGATTTTGAAAATATTTAATTTGGATCTTATAATTTTTTTAATTACTTACCTATTTTTAGCTAATTATTGGCAAAATTGAACTAAAACTAGTATTTTTGGAAATATCATGTAATATGTCAATACAATATTTTTCATGACTAGAGCTTAACAAGTATAATTTTTTGAGTAAAGAATATTTTTTGTGGATTTAATTGAGTATAGATACTACTTCTTATATAATTTCCTATCATCTATCTATATTTCGCCAAATATGATAAATAAGATAATCTACATAATTGATGTTGTAGCGAGTGTAGTCCTAGTTAACGTTGTATGTGATATGCTTATTATTGATCTTAACTAGGATTGATTGAGAAATGAGAATATTATAAGTAAATGGAGTAATTTGGTTGAATTAGAGGCTAAATTAGAGAAAGAATCAAATGATATACGTAGGAGTTTTTGCATAAATTAAGCTTGGGGATTCAATCAGATAAAATACTTGAAATTCTTAGTTGGTAAAGTTAAAGATATAAGTTAGATAACGCTCATTTAGATATTTTGGAGCTAGCTTGAATTAGATGGTAATTTAGAGGCAAAATCAGAGATAAAGTCAAAGGTAGTCTATGACAATTATTTTCCTAAAAAGTAAACTTAACTCATAAACCTTAAGTGAAAGTAAATTGACGATTTCAAATATACACACATTGCAATTGGCTTTGGTACCCTACATCCTTATTAGGTAAAGTGTCTAAAGAAAAGGTTGGTATTAACGAATAGTGTTGGAGTAATCAGTAAGCTTAGGTAAGTGGATATTTGTGTGCCTTAAGTAAACTTATGTCTACTCCTAACTTTGCATGTTTTGTGATGTTTGGCTTAGTTGAGTTTAGTTGTAAGTTTGATATGCTACTTGATGAGTTATGTGGAGCTTCCTTTTATAATTATTGTTGGCTAAATGACGTTTTATATTAGATTTAGCCACTATGGTTGTCTTGCTTTATTCTTATGTGACATTTGTTGGGATTTGCACTAAATTGGAAAAAAAGCAAGGTACTAACCTTATTTCCTTAGATGCATACTTAAGTAAACCTGATATCCAGGATTATAAATAACAATGAAACCATGAATAGGTTGGGCTAATGAGTAATGTGTAAACTTTCTTGAAGTAGCTAGATATTGCTTAGCATGTAACTTGATGCATTCATGGCATGACATGAAAAGGAGCTATGGGTCAAGCTTTTATAAAACTGAGTTTTGGCCAGGTTGAGTTTTAAATGAGAGCAAAGTTAGGTTTAAGCAAATGATTTGACTTTTGAAAGCTGGGGTTTACCAATTAAATAACTTGATTTATAAAAGTTAGATTTTGAGCATATAGAATTGCATCTCTAAACCACGTCATGTGGTTTTTGTTCAATTAGGTTTTAAGAGTCTTACCCTCAAGCAGCTCATTATTACCTCTTGGTTCATAGACATTGTATCCAAATGTCCGAATTTGTCGACTAACTGGATAAGTTGTTAGGCTGATATTACAACTCTTTTAGCTCATCCAAGCATAAGTAATAAGCATAATTTATATTCTAGAGTCCATTTAATTTTAAACAACACTACATAAGTGTAAGCAACAAATGAGGGTAACACGTACTTGAATTCCTTTTCAAACTCCATACTTGAAGTGATCATACAAAATATTCTTGAATTCGAAGTACTTCTTTTAGTCCTAAGTGCTTCTATTTTATTTTATACTTCACTATGTTGGAAGTTGATAATTAAGATCTAAATAAAAAACTTTTAACTACATTGCTGATGTGCTAAATTATCAAAATAATTTTAGATTGGTTTATTTGTTGGTTTAGTAATATTTTAGCAAAGAAAAAAAAATACAAAATTAATTAGCATGTAAAAATATGGATGGAAGGAAATACAAAGACAAAGACACACAGCATATATACTAAAAACTAAATACACACAATATTCTCCTCCCCACATATATGTCATGTATAATTGTACATGTTGTGTATTCACCTCTTCATGTATATGACATGTGTATTATTTTTGTAATACCCTGACAAAAATAAATTACAAAGAACTAAAATAAGGACATAGTATAAAAGGAGTTGGTATTAACGAAGGGAGGCAAAGTAAATAATAAAAGAGCTAGGGGCAACTTGGGAATAATAAAATTCCTAACCTAGTCTTACAAAGAATCACCCCTCTCCTATTAAGAGACTTATTCTAACTTCAATTGTGTTACAGAGTAGGAACTGTCTCATAGTGAACTCTATGAGTCGTAAGGTTAGGACACAAATCCATAACACTATTGGTTTATTGAATCACAAAACTAATTGAAATACTTTTCGATAGTGTAAGAGGAAGACTTTCGTGGGGGAGGGGGGGCTGCTATCAGCAAGGCTAATCATAACCTTAGAATTCCCAAAGGTAAGCAATTTGATGTGCATAGGATTGAATCTAGAAGCCTTATTTTTTTTTCTAAGGTATGGATGGTTAATTGGATTGGAAGATTGTAGAAGATCCCCTTCTCTCTCTAGGGTTTCTACAAACATATGGTAATACCTTCTTTCCCTTGTAATCTTGATTCTTTTGTAGAATTTATGACATTTGATGTATTATCGAGTTGTTAAGGCAAGAAACTGTTGAATTAGAGGAGAAAATTGTGATGTTTTGAGTTAAGATTGAGACTAGAGGTTAGATCTAGGGTATGGAGAGTTGTTTTAGAGAAAAAAGAAAAGAAGCATTGAAGGGAAAGAATAAGGCCAAAGGCCATAGACATAGTCCTAGACCGTATCCCCCTCGTAAAAGTAAGGCGTAAGAAATTTTGTTAGAAATTTAAGACCAAGGTGACAAGGCCAAAATATATGGTCAAGATCTAAACCATGGAGTTACTATAAAGAAACATATCCAAAGTACATGGACATGGTCTAAGGGTATGGTCCTGAAGATTGGTTTATGCTTAAGATCATAGGTGAAATCCCTAGCTGTAATCCTGGTAACCGCTTCGTTCCTTCTTCCTAACCTATATTTAGCCATTTTCAACCTAAGATTCTTGTTTAAATCCTTTTAAAATGTCTATAAGAAGCTATAGATTGTTACTAAAGTAAACCTTATTTTTCTTTTCATTATAGATTATTTTTCTAAGCTGAAATAGATCAAGTTTTGTCATTGAACTCTAAGTATGTTACACTATGTGTTGTTAGTGATTGATGGGCTATAATTTATTGTTGATTTTATATACCAGCTAAAATATTATTTGTTGCTTGCATATGACTTACTTATAAGCCTAAAGTGGTAGATTCCTAGGAAGCAACCCTGATGATCCTTATGTTGCGTTGTCCTTAGTAGAGTCTTATTTGGAAATGATCTAACTAGATCTAGGTTGATTAGATGGGGCTCGAAGTGGCATGCCTAACGTAGGATTGTAGACCAATTCGAAGTGGCATGTTTGACTGTTAGGATAATGAGTCAGTTTATGTTGTGATGAAGGTTATGAGGACCTCCATTGTGAAATGTATGTTTGGCTAATTTAAAGATAGTTAAATTAATGTGTGTTTTAGCTATTTGCATTTAAATGCATATGTTTA
The DNA here is from genome assembly GCA_024138005.1 of Lumnitzera racemosa. NCBI lineage: Eukaryota > Viridiplantae > Streptophyta > Magnoliopsida > Myrtales > Combretaceae > Lumnitzera > Lumnitzera racemosa. Next base: position 82,756,922 of record JAMXBC010000006.1, read on the forward strand.
CTCCATGTATGATTACTTATGTGCATGTGGTTATGTGTTATGTACTAAGCTTTGGCTCACTCTTCTTTTTCCCATAGTTGCAAGTCAAGATGTTAGTCATGGAGACCCTACTAGTTACAATTATCCAGCTGATTATTAGAGTTATTACGGTTATATAAGGACTTGAAAGATAGTTATTATCAAGAAGACCCCTATGTCGAAAGATATTATTATTATTATGACTACTATCAAACTTAAGTGTTTGGAATTTTTATTTCAATTTATTATTGGTTCCTTAGATAATGTTTACTTTTATTTTCATGATTGTAATGAGAAGATTCTTAGATGTTGTTATTTGACAATGAGAGATTGTTTTGGAGGGACTATGTACATGTTTATGAGGTTAAAAATTAATGAAGTCAGTGGTTATTATTTGACTATGAATTGGAGAATTTAGCATATGAATTTTTAGCCTAACATGTCATTAGAGGACTTGGGACACATGGCAGTTTGTAGCATCCTGAGTTTGAGGCATTGCAATTATAGATGCCTTGTATTCCCTTAATATATATACACAACAAGTATTCCTTTACATGCCCCATGTTTCTACCTTTTTTTTTCCCTTCCGACTCTACTTAGTCCCTTAATCAATTTCCAACTCTATGATCAACTCAATCCATCCTACACATGCAATTCTTCACACAATTAATCTTTGAATCCTAACATAGAACACCTAAATGTGTTCTTAACATGTGTTTAACCAACAAGAGTAATGAATAAATCTAGATCATTGCAAGTTGCAACTTCCAAAGTTTACACTTTATATGAAATCTGACATGATATCAAAATATACATTTACCATCATATAATAATATGATTCTTTTCTTCTCATCAAGAAAATGGCACTTCTTACCGATTTAGGGCTTAGTATATATTACTTACACCACTAACAATTCTCATCATGCTCTTCTAAAAATCTTGAATTAGAAATATCATTAATAGATCCAATTCGTGAAATCTCTTTGCTAGGAAAACAGTTCATACCTTGTCTTTTCCTGGTTTTCATTAAGAAAACTTGGCCATTCCATAGAAAGCTCTATTAGAGGAGGCAATACTCACTTTCAACAATAGAAAGAATGGCATATGTTTTGTCTTAACCCTTTAGATAGTCCCCTTAGCTAATTACTAATATGCCCCCTTCACTTATCTCTTATTACGTTTTATGCCTTATGGTATTATTTCCTTTTTATTTTTATTATTTTACGAGGTTTTCATGCTTCTCCCCTTCAAAGAACTTTCATCATTGAAAGTTTCTCAACTTTAGGACTTTAATTTAGATTATTCTATTATGTTTTATCTTAGTTGGTGACTCATCCTCTCAAATTCTATCCTTGTCCATCTTTATAATTCTACAGTTTTAATTCATGTTTTTCTTCTCATCATCTTCACCCCTTCTGCCATCTTATTAAATTTTCATTTATTCTTAAGACTAACAATTAGTGTTCTACATCTTATAGCTTATTTTTCCTTTTTTAAAGTCTCACACTTCAATCCGTCTACGTCTTTAGTCTGATCTATATTTCCTCTCTTGTAGTTATATACTTATGGGTGCTTTTCTCTTCACTCCAATAAACAAACCCCCTAATTTCAACATCTATTTAAGATTATTCTAACTTAATAAACTAGTTAGTTTTCTTGAATTCATTATAAATTTCCCTTCACCTAATGTTTTTTGTAAAATTTTCCTTTGCTATATGTTGCTTCTTTGGAAGACAACACACATGATTACTTCAATCCTTAAGGTTTAACTTCTTTGTATTAGAATATCTATCTTATTATAAAATCTTTCATATGCCTACTATTAGTCTCCTAAAATAAAGAACCCTTATGGCATATACATGTCTCTTAGTAATGTTCATAGTCTTCCAATTACTTAAAGCTTCTCCTTTTCCCTCATCTCATGTTGTACTACTCTAATTATATTTTTAATAATAAGGTTTTGATCACCATGATTACTTATATCTATTCTCCTTTTATACTGATATTTCTATCACATTAATCCCTTCATAATTTTGGACCTAAAGGCCTCAATTAGGTTACTACTTTAATTTAACTAGAATATTATTAGTATTTCTTTAAAAATAATATTTTTAGATTTGTGTCATTTCACTTCTATCCCCAATTTTCTTTTTTCATTTTTCTTGTTCCATATTTTTTGCAAATCCTTTCTTTGATATTGGGACCTCTCTATTCCTTTTACATCCAAACTTAGATCTCTAATTGTAATCCTTAGATTTTGCCTAAATTGTTCTTAAATTTCTCTTTTAATCCATTACTTAAAAGTTTAATTTTCTTTTACTTACTTACTCTTGAATTCCAACTTTACTACTTCTGATCTTGATTTTTACATTCTCATACTCCATATTATTACCACACTCCATTCAATATTACTTAATGTTTATCCTTTATTTCCTTACAATACTTTACTTCAGTTATCACTAAGTGAAAGGAAAAATGTTATAATCTTACCAACTATCACTTTTTCGTAAACTGAATTACTTATATCACATTTTATAACTTAATTTCTCAATATGACAATTTATTATCTTTAAGATTTGTTAAAACAGTTTCTTATTTATTTACATTCTTATTTTTTGCCATTTTATCATTATTATAATTATTATTTTTATGGTTAGAACCATTATAATAGTATGGAATGCCCATGTTTGATCACCTAGAAATTTGTTTTGTACTAATTAATTATCTTTTTCTTATTTGTTAGATTTTATTTTAACTAATTTTTATATTTTTCAATTTATCTCTCTATATGATTATTTCTTCACTTTTTTTTCTTTTTTGATATTATATAACTAAAACTCCATACCACCTAACATGGTTACTTATATAGATAGAGTTAGCTAATTCAACTTTTACCGAATTGACATGAATGGGATGTGATTAGTTACTCCAACATACTCAACACAATGTAGTAAGAAGGGATACAACAACTTACAAGACTCGATAAATATGATATGAAATGGATTAGGAGTTAGGAGGAGCCATAGACCCTTCATCTCATCTCACATCTATATATACTAAAACGTATACTAAATATTCAGTTTTCTTCTTTTTCCTTTCAATTGAGTATTTTAGTTCACTGCATACTTTCTTTTTCCTATCCATGTATATTGGAACTTTTGCAAAAGTGTAGCATATATAAGAATTTTGTAATTATTTGTCCTCTTGCTATTATGTTGCTATTCACTATAGAAGTTTTAGTAAAACAATTTTGTATGTGAAGTCTCTCTATTATCTTAGTTAATATTATGGTCATAGTTGTTTTTTATGTTGTTGTTATCATTATTATTATTATTATTGTTGTTATTTTTGCCATTACTATTATTAATTAGCCATTATTTTATTTTTATGTTTTCTTCCCACCATAAGGGTGTAGTGGGAAAGCTATTTTGCTTTTTAAGATATTTGATGATTATTATTAGTAATATCACTAGTATTATAATTATTATTCATTGTAATTATAATTATTTTGTTATAGTAGTGTTTCCGTCCGTAAGTGGAGGAGTAAGATGGACTTTTATTGTTGTATTAAAACTTATGAGTATATTTTGTTTTATTTTGCCACTATTTTGTTTCAATGATTCTATTAAATTAGTGAATATGTTAGATACCACGATCCATATGTGGGTATCATTGTCGATCTCTTTTCCATTTAAAGTTTAATCTTTCCATCGTTATAGCTAAATAATTCTTCTTAATGAATGTCCGTTAGTTTATTGTTTTGTTTTTTATTGGTCAATAGGAATTTGATATATACGTTTGATATTTATTATTGTCAATTATTAGTTTTTTATTCGATGTTTGTAGTGAGCAATTCTTATGTTTTCAGTTTTGTTTATTGCTATCTTCTTCTATTAACTTTGTTTGTCTAATCAACTGTTTTTCATTAGGCAGTTATAAATCATTCATCTATATTTTATTAACCATCACTTATTAACTTCATGTTTTATCACTGGATGTTGAATGACACTTATGATTGTTATGAATATATATATTCGTCAGTCGGTAGTCACGTTACTATTGTCATTTATCATCATCATCATTACTTTAGCATTAATACCTCTCCATTTTGCCATATAGTTTGTCTACCTTGGTAAGCCAGGTTTAGTGTGTTTATTATTATCATAATTTTTCATCTACACTTGTTTTGTATTGATTATTAATGTTTACCTATTTATTGTTTAATTAATTGTGAGTTAGTATACGCATCCAAAAATAAGTTTTATATGTATTTACCTGTCATTTACTATCAACTATACTATCATATCCAACTGCTATTTCCAAAAACATTTACCGCTGTATCTCATATCGATATGGAATATAAATCCTATAACTATCTATTATCTTCGAATAGTTGAATAAAAACTCCAAAAATGTCATCACCAAAATAGTCAAATAAGTATCTTCAAATAAATAATAATAGCAAGAAAATAAATCCGTGTAACTGTATGTCAAAATCATCAACAATACCATTAAGGTCACACTCAACCAATATTCTATCTGACTCTCCACAACTTACCCATCTATTGACCGTGTGGCATTATTTCCTTTCTATTCATTTTATTTTATGGGATTTTACAGGACCGAAAGTTCGTTTTTCTTTTAAATTGGTTTAGTTCATAGGTAGGTACAATTATAAAATATTGATTCTGGCAAACCAAACCGACCGGTCATGTTAAAGTAAAATGATCACCAGCGCTCATCTTCTTATTCTGATAGCCCAGGCCCATTGTGCCTTCCTATTTCCCAATCGGATCGTGTCAGGAAGAAAAGCACCGGAACAATTATGTTCAGGCAGCTGGCAGTGGGATTGTACCAGGTTCGAGTTCTGTTTCCCATGTCTAGAGGTAGACTGAAATCTAGGGATCCCTCGTCTTGGATGCCCGGAAGAATTTGATCAAGAACGCTAGGAATCGCTGGGTGTTACATGATGATTGTGTCTTAGGGACCATTTTTATTTTATTTTTTTTCCCAACAAACATTTCATTCATGAACATCATTATACATCGGGGTGCAAAGACCAATCCACAAATAGTAAATCATCAAGATGGGATGATGGTCGCGAGACAAAAAAAGAACTGCTAATCTCATGTGTACCTTCAATAGAATTCAATATGTGCAAGCATTAACTTTATTATTAACATTCAAAATATAGCAAGAGTTAAAATCAGGATCTTAGGCTTATTATGTCGTGGACGGCACCCGCTGATTTCCGAGAAGCCAGCCTGCCGTGGTGAATTACAGGAAAATGATATGAAATGGTTATTGCAAATGATCCGAGTCAATTTGTCAACTAAACTAGAAATTTGTAATACATAAAAAATAAAAATGTTAATTTTTGATAATGGTTTGAATAACAAATAAAATTAATCCAAACCATTCTTTTTTTTTTATTGTAAAAATTACGAACTAAATTATATAGTTAGGTTTGTTTCTTTTTTTCAAATTATAATATATGATTTGTAGATTCAGGCTAGTACGTAGATCTGAATCCTTAATCCAAGATCAAGGTAGAATTACACTCTTGGTTAATGAAAAAGAATATGTTGCATTTTATATACTTGTTCATACATAGCATATGAATGATGATTTAAGTGTTTTTACGTCGTGTGTGCGCATGGTGTTACTGGGTAGGAATTTCGCTTACCCTCACCAGAGGGTTATTCATACATTAGGCCCACGGCACTCCAATGCTACTAGGAGGCTATCAATAGCATCATTCATCATTTTTTTTTTTTTTTCTGGACGGGGATAGGAACACAACAAAATAACTTAAAAAATTACCGGGTCTATTTGCCTTTGTTTGAGTTCGACTGTAATATTTTTGAATATTGGAGATTCTCTATATTCTATTCAAGATTATGTTGAAGTTATAAAATCCAGTATTTTTCATGAGTTATCTGATGTTTAGTTGTAAGCGAACGCTTCATAGGTAACCAACGAGATTTAGAGCACCAAAAATCAGAGAAAATTACTTGTTTATTACTAAAATTTTAAAAATTAGAAAAATACAAATTGCAATATATATATATATATATATATCGAAATACCAAGTTTATATCACATATCGAAAATATGACATAGAAAATTCTAAATATATCGTATCTTTAAGATGCGATATAGACCTAAAACATCACTTAAAAATAAAAAGGGTCTGTAACAGGCTTTTTTGGGAAATTTTCAAGCCTAAAAGGACATTAATTGTGCAAGTCTTACTAAATACAGTATATTACTCAAAAATCAATCTTCAAAAACATATAATAAGAAAAATTCTTTCTAGATCAAAAGTTACGTTTATTTGACCGTAACAGGGAAAAATAATTTAATTTATTATAGACTAAAGCTATATCGTATTTATTGAATACGATAATAGTCTAATACGAATAGGTAATATTTTATAAATGCGATATAATGTATGTATCACTCTAATTTTTTCAACTTGTACAAAGCTTATATTGTATTTTTGAAATGTGATTATTTACTAATAGTAGCATTGTGTTTTTAAAATACAATATAAGCTTAATAATACTTTACTATTATTGTAGTTTTGAAATGCGAAATTTATATTGTTACGAATATCGTATTTTAAAAATGCAATATTTGGTTGGTATTATTATAACTTTTATCATACAATTTAAGGTTGTGTAATTTTTTTTTTCAACATTGCTAGATATGATTTTACCCCTAAAAATAGAGTCCTTTTTCCTCTATAGTGTTTATCCTAGGTTGTCATACGGAGCGTGACAATTCGCTTAGAGTTAGGAAGACAAAGATTTTACACCTTGCAGTACTCTTGCTTCCGTTGACCTTCAATTTGGAAAAGAATAATGAAGCATGTTGTCCTAAAAACAGATGTATTTTTTATTTCTTTTTTAATTTGTAGGGAGAATCGATTTAATGCGCATTTTATTTTTTCCTAAATAGACTTTTAAAAGCCTATTCGTTTATGATTCAATAAAAGACAGATCCAAGAATTCTTTTTACTAGTTTCGTATAAAATGATTAAAGCCACCGGATCTCGACTATATTTTAATTTCTGTACTTATTATAATAATAAGACAACAACAGAAAACCATCGAGTCATTAGACACTTATGGAAATGGTCATCGCAACAGAAAACTATCGAATCATCACCACATATGACTATATATCATCGTCGGTTTTCATTATGTTCTTCTTCATCGTCTTCCTCCTCGGCTCTCTCCTCTCTAATTGTTTCTAATTTAGGACAAGTTGAAGTCGTCCATGTTAGTACGAGAAGTGACGGTGCAATTTCGAAAATACAAGGTTTCATATAATGTCCAACTTGGTTCATCATTATGGCCGACAGAAACCTAGAGAGGGAAAAGAAAAAAGTAAAAAAAAAGGAACCCTTGCACAAGATTTATGGTGATAATAACAATGAGAAGGTCCCTTATAACAGAGTTTTTAAATGAATTTCTCAAATTGTCATAAAAGAAACGAGCGAAGCTAGGGCTTATAAAGGGAAAAAAGGGCAATGAAGCACCCAATACTAGTGGACTTGTAGTTCTAGTAGTGGATAAGCAAAGACTAGTAAAGGAAGGATGAAAAGCACATGCCGGACGAGTAGTAATAGACGGCAAAGACAGAGGCCACGTTTTGGAAATGCGAAAAGTTTGTACTGCGTTCATTCAAGTGGGTGATTGGGATGCCATCAGGGAGATGGTTCTATGATTGAGCGCAAAAAAATATTTATTAATATTAATATATTATATATTTTGATGAATGTGATATAAATATTCATAATATTTAGATAATATCACTAAGAGTAGATTCATACTTACCAATATTAAAGTACATGAGATGTTGGTACTATTCAAACCTTTCTAGCATGATAAATTTTGTAACTTAAATCATAAGCTTAAAACTTGATATATGGAAGGGAAGAAAATCTTTACTAGAATATCTAAATATGGATTAGTCCTAAAACTTAACCAATGTGAAGACACATCATCACTAAAAAAAAAAAAAAAAAGAAGAAAAAAAAAAGAATTATTGAGAAGGAATGAGCAAGCCACCTTATTTTGTTTCTTGTAAATGAGAAAAGGAGACAAATTTAGGCTAGTACAGAGTCCTTTTATTTCTAGGATCTCTTAGAGACACAAGCAATTATTCACCATTAACATGTGTACTAAATTTGTAGTGTGTGTCCTTTAGTATCTTCTTTCTGTTAACTCTTAATTTTTGTTTAGTTACGATAACACCTGCAAAATGAGAAAATAGCTATGAGGAGCACCGAAGAGTACTTCAATGTGGCCACCCCAATGCTAAAGTTAATTCTCTTATCATATCAATAAAATTGTCAAGCATTATGAAGGGTAAGAAAATGGAAGAGAGGCCCCTTATGATGGGAATTAAGCTATTAGACTACTGATCCGCAACCGAGAGGGACTAGCAAGACTAATCCTCCTGTTTCAACCGACTCATGCAGAGGCCAAGTATCTCCTCATTGACCTATTCTACCTGCCGAGCCGAGTAATAACCTACTTCTTGCATATCATGTGTCGGGAAGTGAAAGGTTGGGACAACAGTCCATCTTCATTCTCTCGTATACTTGGACAATTACTTACTTAGCCGGAACCTCTACTAAGGTGCCGAGAGAAAGAGCTCGGATTGACCAAACCACTTCTGCTTGGACAAACGAGCTATTTGTACTTTCTGTCCATATCTTTCAACGATATCACCAATATAGTATTATCACATGTACAGTATCATATATAGAATTTGTTGTACCAATTATTCCTTTCCTTTTGTATCCATTTTTACAATTTTGTATCTTGTACATTATTTTTTTAGGAAATGTCCTTTTCGTCTTTTCCTTTTTGGGTAAGTTACCTTAACTTATGGGTATAAATACCCTTGTAATTGTAGTTATAATATACATAGAGTGATTATCCTTAATACACTTGAGTATTTCATTCCTTGCATAAACACTGCTTGTTTACTTTTGATATCACACTTATCCTAACCTTTGAGCATAATTAGGTAGTGAGTAACCTCATAGGACCAACTCGTGTATTATATCAAATTATGCCATAAGTCCTCGAAAGTTCCATTAGTGTATCATATACATTGGAGCTGTTCGTAGGTTTTTGCTTACCCTTCTTTCGCATTTGCCCTTTCTCACGGCATTCTCCATCAGTCTTTTTAAACTTTCTGCAAGCTTAGACCTATCCAATAATCGGCCTTATTTATTCTTAGTTACGGTTTGCAACATCTTGGTATCCGAGTAGAGGTTTTGTTTGAGTTGTTGGTTTCTCTTTAGTTCTGTTCATACTCTGTTCTATATGTATTTAACAGAGCAAGCTATTGTGTTTATTTGAGTGTTGTGTTGTTAACTGTTGATTTTCTTGAAGTGTTTGTGCGAGCTTTGAATAAGTGAAGAAAATGATAGATTTAAGTGTGAATGTTGGTGCTGGAGATGAAAACAGCGTAGTTGTCTACAATGGACAACAATCCCATGAAACACCAAGAAGTACTAATGAGAGATTCAATAAGGTGGCTAACTTCTTGATTGATCTAACCTGAGTTGTTCATGCGCTAGCTTGCTGACCTATTAAGGCTGTGCAAAATATCCCATAAGCTACTTAACTTCTTAGAGGTTATAACCTAACTTGACTAGTTCAAGATAGAGCAGTAGGTAGATGAGTAAAGTAAAGAATAGACCTGAGAGAGCTTGATGAAGAGGACAAGGAAGAGTATTTTGAAGGAGAGTACATACGAGTCCCTAGAGCATTTGATCGTGTGAAGCTTTGGATTTTGAGCATCAATGGATCTAGGAATATTGATGAATATTTGGAGTAGGAAGAGAAAGTTGAGTGTATTTTTTATTATTATCATTACGAAGATTACAAGAAAGTGAGAATTGCTGCTATTGAGTATGCCGTCATGTGGTGGAAGAATTTCCAAGCCATGAGGAGATAAGAGGGCTACTACGAGATTAATACTTTGCTCGAAATGAAGAGAGCACTCAGAAATAAATTCATACGGGAAACTTATCCTCAAGATACTTTCACCCAACTACGGGAGTTGAGATAAAGAGGTTGGACTGTTGACAACTATATTTAAGAATTTCAAATGTTTATGATCCATTGTGAAGTGGAGGAACCACCAACTCGAACAGTCTCAAAATTCATTACTAGGTTGAGAGGTGACATTAAAGATATTGTAGAGCACCAATGATTTAACACAATGGATGAAGTTGTTTGGATTGCCCAGTAAGTAAAAAGGCGAAGGAGGAGCTGACTAATGACCAGGATGTCGATTGGCCGACCTAGACAGGCAAGCCATCGAGCTCAATTGAGTATCGAATCGAGCAGAAAGATTAATGTCCGAGCTAAGCAAAAAGGCTAACCTGATAGTGATGTATCGACCCGAACTTATGAAAAGGGCTAAGTGTCTGGCAGGAAGATGAGTTAGATCAAGTGTTTTAAGTACCAAGGGTTCAGACATATGGTTGCTTAGTGCTTGAACCGCAGGACAATGGTCATTAAGGGAGACATCTCGAAGCTAGAAGTAAACAATATAGATGAGGAACCTAAGGAGGAGGAGGTCCCTACACCAATGTGGCATAAGCCAATCTTGTTTCAAAACTAAAGTTGACGACTATTGCACATCCAAGGCCAAGCAAATTGCACTACTTGAGTGAGAAAGGAACATTACATGTTACTCAGCAAATAATATTGCCGATCACTATAGGACATTACTCAAACTAGATTCTCTATGACGTGCTGCCCATATGCTCTTCCCATATGTTACTAAGAAGACCGTGGCTATTTGATAAAAGAGTTATCCATAATAGCTATAAGAATACGTACATGTTCAAGAAGGATGACTAGAAGATCACACTAAACCTAATGCCGCTAAGAAAAGATAATAAGTTATAGATAAAACTTGCCGCAAATTGAAGAAGGCTCTAGTAATGAGTAGAGCCGAGCTCGGAGAGGCCATCAATATTGATGAGCTGACCTTCATGTTAGTTAGGCGCCTATTAGAAATGAAGGAGTAGGGTAAACTACCTTAGGAAATCAAAGAGTTACTAGATAAGTATGTCGATTTGTTTCTAGAACAATTACTTGAGGGGTTGCCCCTAACTCGAGGCATAGAGCATTGCATTAACTTAGTACCTGGTGCCGTACTGCAGAATAAACTAGCTTATTGGGTAAATTCTGAATAGGTTGTTGAGCTTTAATGACAAGTCAATGAGTTGCTAAAGAGAGGATATGTAAAGGAAAGCCTTAGCCCTTGTAGTGTACCATTCCTTCTAGTGTCGAAGAATGATGGAACCTACTAGATGTGTGTAGACAACCGCGTCATGAACAAGAATACTATCAAGTACAGGTATCCTATCTCAAGGTTAGAAGATATGCTGGATAAACTGAGTGGAGCCAAGATTTTCAATACGATTGATCTTAAGTTTAGCTACCGCCAAATTTGCATGAGGCTAAGAAACAAATGGAAAACAGCGTTTAAGACTTAACATGGATTATATGGATGGATGGTCATGCCCTTTTACTTGTTAAATGCCTTGAGCACTTTCATGAGATTAATGAATCATGTGCTGAGACATTTAATCGAGAAGTATATCCTGGTATAGTTTGATGACATCCTAGTATATAGTAACGATATACCAAGTTACTACGAACACTTCTGAGTCATTTTAGATACCCTTTGTACCAAGAGATTATTCGATAACCTCAAGAAGGGTTGCTTTTGCTAGGAGGAAGTGGTATTATTAGACTATGTAGTCAATAGAAGAGGCTAATGAATGGATGATGAGAAAATCCGAGTAATTATAGAGTGGTCGAATATGAGAAGTTTCCATAGACTAGCTTCATTCTATAGACAATTCATCAGGAATTTCAACCTTTTGTCGTACTACTCATTAAGCTCACAAAGAAGAACATAAACTTCCGATGGGGAGAAAGGGAGGAGAGAAGCTTTGCTGAGATAAAAGAAAGGTTGACCTCCACTAATAGGAATCAAGTTACTAGACTTCTGACTCGCAGCCTAGTTCAATGGCTAGATAGACTGGCAAGATGAATCCTCCTATTCCAGCCCACTTATGTAGAGGCTATGTATCTCTTGCTAACCCATTTTGGCTGTCGAGTCGAGTGACTACCTATTTCTTATGTGTTGAGTGCCAAGAACCTAAAGGCTAAGATAATGACCTATCTTCATTCTCACACATGCCTAGCCAATTGCTTACTCGGCCTCACCATTCCTAAGATGTAGAAGGAGAGAGTCCAAATTAACCAAGCCACCCCTACTCGAACAAGTAAGCCTTCCATACATTTTATCCACATCCTCCAATAGCATCACCATTTGTTTAGTATCATGTGTTGAATCTGTTGCACTAATGATTACTTTCCTTATATATTTATTTTTACTCCTTTGTATCTTATACATTACTACCTTAGGAACTACCCCTTTTGTCTTTTCCTTTCTGGGCAAGTTGCCCTAAATTATGAGTGTAAATACCCTTGTAATTGTAGCTAAGAAAGAGAGATCTAAAGATTACCATTAACGTACATGTTTTTTCTTTCATTGCATAAACACTCTATTTACTCTTAACATCGCTCTTATCCTAACCTTTGAGCAAGCTAGGTAGCAAGTAATCTCAATGAACCAATTTATAGGTCATATTGAGTTGTATTACGAGTCCTTGAAAGTTTCATTGGTGCGTCATATTCTCTAGAGCTATTCGTGGGTTGTACTTACTATTCATTTGTCATTCATTCCTTTCGCACTTTCCCCTATTAACTCTTTCGAGCTTTTTGCAAGCTCAAACTCATTTAATGTCTGGCCTTGACTATTCTTAGTTACGATTCGCACCATCTTAGTATCAGAGCGAAGGTTTTATTGGTTCTTCTGAAGTTTTGTTCGAGTTGTTGGTTCTTCTGAAGTTTTGTTCATACGCTATTTTGTGTGTGTGAAATAGAGCAAGCTACTGTATTCATCTTAATTGCTAAGTTTGCTAACTGTTGATTTTCTAGTTGGCGAGAGTGTTTATTTAAACTTTAAATCAGTAAAGAAAATGATGGAGTTGTCTACCATGGACGACAGTCATAGGAGATACTAAGAAGTACTGATGAGAGACTTGATAAGGTAACTAATCACTTGGTAGATTTGACTCGAGCTGTTTATGTACTAGCTTGCCGACTCATTGAGGCTGCACAAAATACCCCACAAGCTGCTCAACTTATTAGAGGTCAGAACCCAGCTCAACCAGTTTGAGGTAGAGGAGTAGATAGATGAGTAACGTAAAGAATAAACTTGAGAGATCTTAGTGAAGAGGATGAGGAAGAGGAAGAGGAAGAGTATTTCCAAGAAGAGTGTGTATGAGTCCCTAGAGCATTTGACCATGTGAAGTTTCAAATTCTGAGTTTCAATTGATCTTGAAATGCTGATGAATATTTAGAATGGGAAGAGAAGGTGGAACGTATGTTTTATTATTATTAGTATGAGGATTACAAGAAAGTAAGAACTGTTGTTGTTAAGTTCTCTAGATATGCCGCCATGTGGTGAAAGAATTTTTAGATGATGAGGAGATAAGAAGGCTACCAAGAGATTAATACTTGGCCCAATATGAAGAGAATACTTAGAAATAGATTCATATTGGAAACTTATCTTGAAAATACTTTCACTCGGCTTTAAGAGTTGAGATAAGGAGGTCGGACTATTGACGAGTATGTTTAAGAATTTCAAATACTTATAATTCGTTGTGAAGTAGAGGAACCACTAGCTTAAACAGTCTCAAGATTCATCATTGGGTTGAGAGGTGATATTTGAGACATTGTAGAACTCCAATGCTTTACCATAATGGATGAAGCCATTAGAGTAGCCTAGCGAGTAGAAAGACAAAGAAGGAGTCAAGTACCGAAGAGGATGCCAACTTGCTGACTCAAATAGGCAAGTCATTAAGCTTAATCGAGTACTAAGTCAAGCTTAAAAATTGATGTTTTAGCCGAATTGAAGGGCCGGCTTGACACTAAAGTATTGACTCAAACTTATGAGAAGGGGCAAGGGTTTAGTAGGAAGACGATCTAGATTAAGTACTTCAAGTATAAAGGGTTTAGACGCATGGCTACTTAGTACTCGAATCAATGGATGGTGGTCATCAAGGAAGACATCCCGAAGCTAGAAGTAGACGACACTAATGTGGAACCCAAAGAAGAGGAAGTCTCTACCAAGAAAGAACTGATTGAAGAGGATGTGTTTGTTGAAGACTTGGACCAGTTACTCATGGTTGTCTAACGTACTATGAATATGGAACTCTTATGAGAGAAGGAGCAGAGAGAGAATTTGTTTCATACCACCTGTAAGGTGAATGATTAGGTATATGCCTTCATTATGGATAGTAGAAGTTGCAATAATATAGCATCAGTTGATCTTATCTCAAATTTGAAGTTTCCGACTGTTATACATCTGAAGCCATATAAGTTACACTAGTTAAGTGAGAAAGGAGCATTACGTGCTATTTGGCAAATACTACTGCTAATTAAGATAGGGAATTACTCTAACCAGATTTTCTATGATGTACTGCCTATGTGTGCTTCTCATGTATTGTTAGGTAAACTATGGTTGTTTGATAGGAGAGTTATCAAAGATGGTTACAGGAATACGTACATGTTCAAAAAGGATGATTGAAAGATAACACTGAACTCAATGCCACTAAGAGAGGTTAATAAATTGTAGACAAAACTTATTCATGGATTAAAGAAGGCTCAGTGATGAGTAGAGCTAAGTTCTAAGAAGCCATCAATGTTAACGAACCGACCCTCTTATTAGTCAAGTGACTACTAGAAATGAAGGAATGGGGTAAACTACCCTAGTAAATCAAGAAATTGCTAGACGAGTATATCGACCTGTTCTCATAACAATTACCTAAGGGTTACCCCAACTCGAGGCATAAAGCATTGTATTAACTTAGTATGCAGTGCTACACTATCAAATAAGCCAGCTTATCGGATGAATCCCGAGCAGGCTTTTAAGCTCCAATGATAAGTCAATGAGTTGCTAGAAAGAGGCTATGTTAGAGAAAGTCTCAACTCGTGCGATGTACCGATACTTATAATGCCAAAGAAAGATGGAACTTAGCGAATGTGTGTAGATAGTTGAGCCATAAACAAGATCACGATCAAATACAGGTATCCAATCTCAAGGCTAGAAGACATGTTAGATGAATCGAGTAGAGGTAAGATTTTCAGCAAGATTGATCTTAAATCTGGCTACTATCAAATATGTATAAGGCCAAGAGATGAATGAAAAATGGCATTTAAGACTCGACATGGATTATACGAATGGATGGTCATGCCATTTGGCTTGTCGAATGCTCCGAGTACTTTCATGAGACTAATGAACCATTTGCTGAGACATTTTATAGGAAAGTGTATCATGGTGTACTTTGACAATATCTTGGTCTACAGTACCGATATGTTGAGTCATTACGAACACTTACATGCTTATCTGGATATCCTCCATGCTAAGAGTGTAAGCCCCTGAAAGTTTTGATCTAGTTTTTGAAATAGACTAAACTATAGTAGACAATTTAGGAGTCGACAAGGCTAATTAAAGTGAAAACCCTAAAAGACTTAATTAATCGCGTAAAGAATTTTTCTGCCCTAAGTGTTTTTAAAAGCTAAAGATTCCATTCGAAAGTGATAAAAACCTTAAAAATGATTCCATTAAGGACATATATACACCAATCCATCATGATATACCCTAAAACCCTAATTGAAAATGTAATGCTTATATTTTGCAAAATCGTTAGTAAAAGGTTAGAGATAACCCTCATTCTTACTTATATGATTCAAATTCTCAAGTAATCCATTAAGAACTAAGATAATGGGTCATAGATTATATTTATTCCTTAAATATATGATTAAGATAGTCTTACTTAGGGTTAGGGTTATAGTTGAAGATTAGGATACATATAGTGAACTTTAATACTCAAATTAGCACTTTTTACACTTGTTATCCAAAGTAGTTTATCAAATGAGATATATGGACTCTAAAGACCTAAAGTAAGATCTCATCAACCACATTTACACATCAATGCATCATATACCTCAATTCTTCTCAATTCCTTCATTTCTCCCCTAATTTCCCTTAATTATTACATTATGTGCACAAAATTACACATACTTAAGGAATGTTGACTAAGATAATACATGTTGACTAAATTTCAAATGTTGACCAAGTCAACACATGTTGACTAAAGTCAACATTTTGAAAAGTCAACAAAGGTTAAGAGATAAGGAAAATATCTCTTATGTAATGATGTCTTCCTTTTCTTTTCTTTTTGATTTTTCTTTCTTCCTTTGTTTCCATTGTTGCCGTCCACAAATTGTCTCCTTAACCCCACCACATATTGTCTTACATTAAGAGAAACAAACAAAAGAAACAAAACAAAACAAAATAAAATTCCTCTTTCATTGCCGTGAACTCCCCTCTCTTCTTTCCCTTTCATTTCTTCCCTTTTGTCTCCTTCATTTCAACATCATAAAAGGTATGTTTTTAAGTTGCTTTATCTTACTTTTTATTAATCATTAGTTAGTTAATTAGGTAGATTAGATAAGTAGTTATGTGGTTAGTCTTGTCTTGAAGAAGAGGAAACAAAGTTTCCTTCTTTAAGTGTAGAAACTTGAAGTTTGAAAGAGAAGAAAGAAAGACATGAGGATATGCTTCTATGTATGTATACATAAGGAAATACCAAAAGAGTATAAGTATAAGAACCTCTGTACATGAGTATTCATCATATACATAACCTAATTTATGATCAAATCTTACTAACCATACCTATACTACACTAAATATATACATAAGAATACAAAAACATAGAATTAGGGAGCTTTTCTTAAGGAAAAATTTAGGCATACGAAATTTTAGTATAAAATACGTATCCAACCGTATAGGTATACGGGTGTGTATACATGTATAAATATGATATAAACCTAAGTTTAGGTATGAGTATAAGTATGTATAAAGTATATGTACATAAGTATAAGAGAAAGAGATAATATGTACATAATACATATGTATATAACATAAGCATGATGGAAGGCTTATGTAAGCATATGATGAGGTAAGTGATGACATAAGCACATGATGACATAAGCCATGATATAAGCAAGTGATGACATAAGCAATGACATAAGCAAGTGATGATGTAAGCGATGATATAAGCATAAAATTAGAAAATAAGAAAACTAAGAAAAATGTAGGTGATTAGGTAACTAAATTAAGAAAACCTAATACACTTTTTAAATTAGATTATACCTAATTCAGGACATGAATTAGTAATAGCAAATTAAGATTCTTTCATTAGAAGAATTTAAGGAATAAAAGATATAAACATAAGTAATAAAAGTACTTAGGTGTTCATAACTAAAAAAATTTCTATAAATTTAGCTCATAACATAAAATAGAGGTCTTAATATCCAAAACAGATATTACCATGTGAAAATATGTTCAGAAACGATGAAAAACGATTATAAATTCATAAATATCAAAAATAAAAAGAAAAAGTTATATACGATTGAAATTAAAGTCCTACCGGGTAAAAAATTAATAGTAATTTAAGTAGAACTAGGTAATTAGATGTTTAGAATTAGTAGTTAATTCAAATACTTATTAGCATTGTTATCACATAATGATCAGGTGACTCTGAGGTAAGCGAGGACCTCCCGATCAATTACTACGATTAGGGCGAACCGCTATGGCCGAGTGAGTATTTACCCTGTGATTCCATGCTTGATTGTGATTGTAGATAGTGGACTTAAATATTATTGTTAATTAACTACTGTGTGGGGTTCGGGATATGCTTGTGTATGTAATTGATTGTTGAGTTGTGAATGTACCTTAAATGCAGAGAATGCCTTGTTTGTTGCATGGTAGTATAGAAAATGATTGTGTGTATTAATGGATAGTCACAGCATAATTTGAACTAACTTATACTCGGCTATAAAAAGAAACTGAAACATGCATTAACATGCATAGCCATTCGGGGGTTGATATTATTGATTTATTTGGTTATGTACGGTGCACTCGTACAAAATGACCTTACCCTAGCCCGTGGGAACACTAGGTGTTGGAGGCGCCAACCGCCTGGCTAAAGGTCGAGTCTAGAGACCTCCGTTTAGGGGTGAGTGTGGGCTGCGGGGGCCTACTCACAATTATACTAGAACTTGTGTTTTTTCTGAAAATAAAAGAATTATTTGATATAAGTATGGAACATGGAGCTCCGTAGTAAAATAAGTTCTAGTGTAATACCCGGATCTAATTGGTGCCGTATAAACTTCAACCGTGACTTCGGAGGGTGTTAAACCCGAGTTGCGTATATGAACTAGTTAAGTATCTGTATTATTTGGCATTCTGTTTGATCATTCATTCATATACGTGACTATAATGTACTTATAACTTGCTTGTTGTGTGGTTGAGGGTTTTGCTCACTAAGCTTAGGCTTATACCCCTTTAGACTTTTGTTGCAGGATAGCCTGTTTGTAGAGACAGGACGAGGGATGCCACAGGTTAGCCTGGGGAATTGGGCAAGAGCGAGCTGTCCTGTGTGATGAGAGGAAAACAGTTTATATAGACAATTCCTCATGTACTTATGTTTAACTTATGTTTACCTTATCCCTATGAACTTAGACATACTTAAATACTATGTAATGTAAACTTTTGAGCTTAACTTTTATATAAATATGTTGTGTGATGATATCATGTGAATCTGGATGTACTTTGGAACTAGTAGTCGTAGAGCCTTGTATATTGTGTGAAGAGGTTTTGATTGGAAGGGTAACCAATCAAGGGTTCTTCATATAGTATACGGCGTCTGCTACGACTAGGTCGTCCTCTGTTCGTGACAAAGAGATTAGTTGGCAATCTAAAAAAATGTTCCTTTTGTTAAGAGGAAATGGTATTCTTAGGCTATGTAGTTAGTGAAGGAGGCTTGGGAGTGGATGATAAGAAGATTCGAGCAATTGTCAAGTGGCCAACTCTTATTACTTATGTTAGCATAGGAAGTTTCCATAGATTAGCTTCATTTTATAGGCGATTCATTAGGAATTTAAGCATCCTCACTGCGCCACTTACCAAGCTCATGAAGAAGAACATTGACTTTCAATGGGGAGAAAGGGAGGAGAAGAGCTTTGCTAAGATAAAAGAGAGGTTGACCTTTGCCCTGGTGTTAGTTCTACTTGACTTTGAGAAGGTATTTCAGCTAGAGTGTGATGCATCAGGCATTAATAGGTGCTATCCTAATGTAGGAATGTCGACCGATTACCTTCTACAGGGAGAAGCTTAGAGGACCACAGTTGAATTATTCCGTATATGACAAAGAACTCTTAGCACTAATTAGAGCACTATAAGTATAGCAACACTATTTACTGCTAAGAGAATTTGTTATATATACTGACTATAAGTCACTCAAGTACCCCCGAAGTTAGACTAAGTTATCAAAGCAGCAGGAGATGGGCTGAATTCCTAAAGGGATTCAATTTTGTAATAAAATATAAGCATGGAAAGAGCAATATTGTTGCCGATGCTGTTTCAAGAAGACATGTGCTTTTATTTGAGCTACAGACCAGACTCTTTGTATTGCTAATCGTGACTAAGAACTGATAAGTCCTGTCACTAGATGGGTTTGAACTTATAGAAAGCTTGAAAAAGTTAATAGGGGAAATACCTGAAAGGAATTAACGACGAATGAAAAGTTAGCAAAATGTACGAATAGTTGTAGAGAATATGATGCACTAATGGAACTTCTAAAGACTTATGGCATAATTCGATATGACATACAAATCGATTCTGTGAGATTACTCACCACCTAATATTGCTTAAGAGTTAGGTTAAGAGTGATGCCAAGTATAAAATAATAGAGTGTTTACACTAGGAAGGAAAAGTATTCAATTGTATCAATGATGATCTCTCTATGTGCAGCTTACAAATACAAAGGGTATTTATACTAAAGAATTTAAGGTACTTGTTTAAAAAGAAAAATATAATATGTAGGTTATCCTAAAGTAGTGAGGTACAACAATACAAAGAGGTAAAAATAAATATTCATAGAAGCAATGATTAATGGGGTGGATTCTACACATGGTCCTATATACATGGAGATGCTATATTAGCGAGGTTATTAGAAGACGCAGACAAAACAGTACGACAGATTGGCTTGTTTGAGCAGGGATGGATTATGTAGTCCAGGGTCTCCTTCTCAGCATGGCAACAAGGGTGATGCTGAGTAAGTGGTCAAGCATGAAAGAGGATTGGATTTTGTCTCGACCATCTATTTCTTGGCATTCTATCTACGGGAGATTAGCAGTCATTCGGTATGGCTTAAGGAGTGACTTGCCAGGGAAATACTCGGCCTCGGTAGGAGACAGTTGGAGTAGAAGAATACATCTTGTCAAGTCTTCCAATTCTTAGGCTCGGCTGCAGGTTAAAGAGCCTAGGGCTTGATTCCCACCCTTCCCTTTAGGTTGATTTAGATTTGGGATCAAATTTGAATGGTCTTCGGTCAATTCTTTATCAAGGTGATATGGCTTGAGGTCAGCAATATTAATGGTGTTGGAAATCGCATAATCCTGTAGAAGCTCTAACTTATAGGCATTGTCATTAATCTTCTAGAGAATTTTGAAGGGTCCCTTAGCTCATATGGATAATTTGTTCTTCCTCTTGCCTGGGAACCGTTCCTTGCTGGGGAACCGTTCCTTACTGAGTTATAGTCGTACTAAGTCTCCTAGCTAAAATTGCTTAACCGTCTTACCTTAGGTTTTCTTTCCCATTCTTCTAGTAGCTTGGTTAATGTGCTGAGTGACCTTGTCATATATGTGCTAAAGAGATTATGCTCTGATCGAGGCATCAAGGTCCTCTTGCATAGGTCCTAGTATAAGGGTACGGTAGAAGGGCAACCTGAGATTGAATCCATAAGCAACCTCGAAAGGAGTCTGCTTAGTGGTGTCATGTATTATTCGGTTGTAGGCGAACTTAACCACTGGTAAGCAGACATCCTAATTAGCTAAGTTCTTAACCACTGTAGCTCGAAGCAGTGATCCCAAAGTACGATTAACTACCTTTGTTTGGCCATCAGTTTAGAGGTGACATGAGGTATTGAGGAGTAATTTGGTCCCCAGCCGACACCACAAGGTTCTCTAGAAATGCTTATGAACTTTGGGTCTCTCTATCGAAGACTACACTTCTCGGTACACCATGTATCCGCATAACCTCTTGCAAGAAAAGAGAAGCAATAGCTGAAAGGTCGTTAGTTTTGGTGTAAGGCACGAAGTGCACCATCTTACTAAACTTATCCACAATGACCATTATAGAATCTTTGCTTCGAGCAGTTCATAGCAGTCTAAGAATAATGTCTATGCTCAATTCAATCCACGGCCTCATTAAGATAGGTAGGGGTATTGCTCTCACTTGTTTAGCTTAGCACTTGGCCTTATTGTACATGGCATAGCTTTCAATAACTCGGTGTACATCTCTCTTCATTATCGACTAAAAGAATCAGTCATTCAATAATTCACAGGTCTTCCTTTCTCCAAAATGTTCAGAGTCCCCTAATGTAAGCTTCCCTAATCAACAACTCCTTTAGGGAACAAGTCGATACGTACAGTTTCCTACTTCAAAACAAGTAACCATTCTCTACATGGTACTCGTCCACTGTTCTTCCATCAATACATCGTGTAAGTATTGCTCCAAAGAGTAGATCCTCAGAGTATTGCTCCTTGATACTTGTGAACTCAAACATCGAGGTCTACAATTCAAATAAAAGTACATATCTCCTTGAAAGAGCATCTACAACTATGTTACTCTTTCCCTGCTTATACTTTATTACAAAATTGAATCCTTTAAGGAATTCAACCTATCTCACCTAACATTTCAACAACTTAGTCTGATTTTGGAGGTACCTCAGTGATTCACAGTTAATATATATGACAAATTCTCTCAATAATACATAGTACTACTATACTTGTAGTACTCGGATCAATGCTAAAAGTTCCTTGTCATACACAAAATAGTTCACTTGCGGTCCTCGAAGCTTCTTATTATGCAAAGCAATTGGTCGGCTTTCTTGTATCAGGACAGTACTTATTCCAACGCTTGATGCGTCACACTCCAACTTAAAGATTTTTTTGAAGTCAAGCAGAACTAAAACTAGAGTAGAGAACAATCTTTCTTTAATATTAGCAAAGCTCTTCTCTTCCCTTTCTCCCCATCAAAAGTCGGTGTTTTTTTTCATTAGTTTAGTAAGTAGTGTAGCGAGGGTACTAAAATTCTTGATGAATCTTCTATAAAACAAAGCCAATCCATGGAAACTTTTTAAGTCGGTATAAGTAGTAAGAGTCGACCACTCAACAATTGCTTAGATCTTCTCATCATTGACTTGCAAGCCTCCTCTACTAATTACATAGCCCAAGAATACCACTTCCTCTCGGTAAAAGCAACACTTCTTTAGATTTCCGAATAATCTTTCGGTACAAAGAATACCTAGGATTGCTCTAAGATGCTCATAGTGACTCAGCATGTCAGCACTACAGACTAAGATGTCGTCAAAGTACACAACGACACACTTTCCTATGAGATATCTCAATACATGGTTCATTAGTCTGATAAAAGTGCTTAGGGCATTCAATAAGCTAAAAGGGATGACCATCCATTCATATAGTCTATGTCAAGTCTTGAATATAGTCTTCCACTCATCGCTTAGCCTCATATGAATCTAATGGTAGCCAGATTTAAGATAAATTTTACTAAAAGTCTTGGCTTCACTCAATTCATCCAACATGTCTTCTAGCCTCAAGATCTTATACTTGCATTTGATTGTGATCATGTTCACGGCCCGGCTGTCTACACACATCCACCAGGTTCCATCCTTCTTCGACACTAGAAGCATTGACATAGTACAGGGGCTGAGACGTTCCTTCACATATCCCCTCTTTAGCAGTCATTGACTTATTGTTGCTGCTTGTTTAGGATTCATTTAATAGGCCGGTTCATTTAGTAATGTGATATTGGGTACTATGCCAATGCAATGCTCGATACTTTGAATAAGGGGCAACCCTTCAAGTAACTGTTTTAGGAACAGGTCAGCATACTCGTCTAGCAACTCTTTGATTTCCTACGGTAGTTATCCTCGCTCCTTCATTTCTAAAAGTTCCCTAACCAACATAAGGGTCGGCTTGTTTGCTTTGATGAACTCTTGAAACTCAGCTTTACTCATCACTAAAGCCTTCTTCAATTCAAGAGCAAGTTTCATTTGCAACTTATGAACTTCTCTTGGTGGCGTTGGATTCAGTGTGATCTTTCAATCATCTTTCTAGAACATGTATGCGTTCCTGTAGCCGTCAGGGATGACTTTCCTATCAAACAACCATGGTCTACCTAATAACACGTAAGAAGCACACACGGGTAGTATGTTGTAGAGAATTTAGTCAGAGTAGTTCCCAATAGTGATTGGTAATGGTATTTGCCCGGTGACATGTAGTACTTCCTTCTCACTAAACTAATGCAACCTGTACGACTTCGGATGCCCAGCAATTGGCAACTTCAATTTTAAAATAAGATCGGCTAATGCCACATTGATCTATATCTACGATGAGGGCATACACTTGATCATTCACCTTAAGTTGTATAAAACAAATTCTCTCTCTGCTCCTTCTCTCGTGAGGGTTCCATATTCATAGTACATCGGACAACCATAAGTAACTGATCTAAATCCTTGGTAAACACGTCCTCCTCAATTAGCTCTTTCTCGGCATTTTCTTTTTTAACAAGAACCTCCTCCTCCTCGGGTTCCTCATCCGTACTCTCTACTTCTAACTTCGGGATGTTGCCCTTGATAACCATTGTTCTTCGGTTTGGGTACTAAGCAACCATATGTCCAAACCCTTAACACTTGAAACATTTGATCTAGCTCGTCTTCCTTCTAGACTCTTAACCCTTCTCATAAGTTTGGGTTAGCACTTCATTGTTGGATCGGCCTTTCTACTCAGCTCGAACATTACCCTTTCTACTTAGCTTGGTAATCAGTAAAGTTCAATAACTTCCCTGTTTGAGATGGCTAATCGGCGTTATGGTCGAAACTCGACCTTTTCTCTGCCTCTCTACTCGTTTAGCGATCCTAACAACTTCATCCATTGTAGTGAATCATTAAAGCTCCACAATGTCTTGTATATCACCTCTTAGCCTAGTAATAAATCTTGAGACTATTCTAGCTAGTGGTTTCTCCACTTCATAACGCATCATAAGCATTTGAAATTCTTAAACATAATCATCAATAGTTAGGTCTCCTTGTCTCAGCTCTTGAAGCT
This sequence comes from Lumnitzera racemosa, assembly GCA_024138005.1. Lineage (NCBI taxonomy): Eukaryota > Viridiplantae > Streptophyta > Magnoliopsida > Myrtales > Combretaceae > Lumnitzera > Lumnitzera racemosa. Next base: position 82,781,320 of record JAMXBC010000006.1, read on the forward strand.
GAGTGAAAGTATCTTGAGGATAGGTTTCTAGTACGAATTTATTCCTAAGTATTCTCTTCATCTCTGGCCAAGTATTAATCTTTTAGTATTCCTCTCATCTCTTCGTGGCCTAAAAATTCTTCTACCACATGACGGTATATCTAGAGAACTCAATAGCAACAATTCTCACCTTCCCATAATCCTCATATTGATAGTAATCAAACATACACTCTACCTTCTCTTCCCACTCTAGGCATTTATCAATATTCCCAGATCCATCAAATCTTGGAATTCAAAGCTTCACATAGTTAGATGCTTTGGGGACCCATACATGCTCTTCTTCAAAATACTCCTCTTCTTCCTTGTCTCCCATACTTGCCAAATCAGTCCTTCTCCTCACTTATCTACCTACTCCTCTACCTCAAATGAGTCGAGCTAGGTTTTGACCTTTAATAAGCTAAGCAACTTGTAAGGTGTTTTGCATGGCCTCAATGGGTTGGTAAGACAACGTATGTACAGTTCATTTAAATCTATCAAGAGGTTATTTATCTCTTTAAGTCTCTCATCATCACCAGTACTAACATTCATACTCAGGTCAGTCATTTTTTCTCACAGATTCAAGCTTAAATAAACACTTTAGAAAATTAACAATTAATAACATAATGCTCATATGAACACAATAACTTCTTTTATTTCACACATCCAAAATAGAGTATAACAAAACTTTGAAAATACATGTTAACTCGAACAAAACCTCCTATTCTAATACCAAGATATTGCAAACCATAACCAAGAACTTCTGAGGACTGATGACATAATTCAATATGACACACAAATCAGTCCGGTAAAATTACTCACCACCTAGCCTTTCTTAAGGGTTAGGATAAGAGTGATGTTAAGTGTAAAACAATAGAGTGTTTACACTAGGAAGGAATAGTACTCAAGTGTATTAATGATGATCTCTCTATGTACGACTTACAAATACAAATGGTATTTATACCTAAGAATTTAGGGCAACTTGCTTAAAAGGGAAAAGACAAAATGGGGGTTACCCTAAAGTAATAACAAACAACAATATAAAAGGGTAAAAATGAATATTCATAGAAGTAATAATTAGTGGGGCAGATTTTACACATGGTCTTGTATACATGGGGATGCTATATTGGTGACGTTATTAGAAGATACGAACAATATAATATGGCCGATTGGGTTATCCGAGCAAGGATGGATTATGTAGTTTGGGGTCACCCTCTCGACATGGTGATAAGGGTGATGCTGAGTAAGTGGTCAACCATGAGGGAGAATTGGATGTTGTTTTGGCCATCCATTTCTCGACATTATATCTGTGAGAGATTAGCAATCATTCGATACGACTTAAGGAGTGACTCGGCAAGGAAGTACTTGACCTTAGTAGTAGTTCGTTAGAGCAAAGAATACATCCCATCATGCCTTCCTATCCTCGGCCTCAGCTGCAGGTTAAAGGGCTAGTATCTCAATATGCATAAGTTTGGGTTTCTTCGTATCAAAGAACAGTATTAAGAGGATTTATACTTTGGACCCATAATCATGCAATGCATATTGTTTGGAGGATGGTTACTTATTCTGAGGTGGAAAATTATGTGTGCCAACCTGTTCACTAGGGGAATTGTTGATTGGGCAAGCCTATAATGGAGGACTTTCTAGACATTTTGGAAAAAGAAGGACCTACAAATTGCTAAATAGTCAATTCTTTTGGCCAAGAATGAGAAGAGATGTACACCGAGTCGTTGAGAGTTGTGCAGTATGTAAGAGGGCTAAGTACCGAGTCAAGTAAAGGAAAGTAATGCCTTTTCCTATCTTGACAAAGCCATGGATTGAATTGAGGATAGACTTTGTTCTTGAATTACCCGAGGTAAAGATTCTATAATAGTCATCCTGGATCGGTTCAACAAAATGGCACACTTTGTGCCTTGTTCCAAAACTAATAATGCTTTAGCTATTACTTCTCTTTTCTTGTAAGAAATTGTATGGATACATGGTATACCGAGAAGTGTAGTCTTTAACAGAGACCCAAAGTTTTTGAGCCATTTTTAGAGGACCTTGTGGCGTTAGATGGGGACCAAATTGCTATTTAGTACTTCTTGTCACCCCCAAATTGATAAGCAAAGAAAGGTGATCAATCGCACATTAGGATTACTGCTCTGAGCTACAACGAGAAAGAACTTAGCTGATTGGGATGTCTACTTACTGGTGGTCGCCTTTGTATACAGTCGAATAGTGCATGGCACTACTAAGCAGACTCCCTTTGAGGTGGTGTATGGTTTTAATCTTGAGTTGCCCCTCGACCACACCCCTGAACCTACAACCACATAAGAGGACCTTGACACCTCGAATAGAGTACAATCCTTATAATACATTTATGATAAGGTCACTCGATAGATCAATCAAGTTGCTAAAAGAATGTCGGAGAAGACCAAAGGTAAGACGGCTAAACAATTCTTGCTAGGAGACTTAGTATTGCTACACCTCAGCAAGGAATGGTTCCTGAACAAGAGGAGGAACAAATTATCTACATAAATGAAGGAGCTTTCAGTATCCTTTAAAAGATCAATGACAATGCCTACAGATTAGAGTTGCCTGAGGACTATGGGGTTTCTAACACCTTCAATGTTGTTGACCTCAATTCATATCACCCTGATGGAGAGCTTATCGAAGACCATTCAGATTTGATCCCAAATCTAAAATAACCTAGAAGGATGATGGGAATCAGGCTATCGGACCTCTAACCTGTAACCGAGGCTAAGGACTAGTAGAGGCTAAGTATCTCTTGCTAACCCATTCTGCCTACCAAGTCGAGTGACTACATATTTCTTACATGTTGAGTGTTGAGAAACTAAAGGCCAAGATAATGACCCATCTTCATTCTCTCACATTCTTAGCCAATTACTTACTTAGCTTCACCTCCACCGAAATGCCAAGAGAGAGGGTTCGGACTGACTAAGCTGCCCCTACTTGGACAAACAAGCTGTCCATGCATTGTTTTCCACATCCTCCAATAGCATTACCAATATAGCATCACCACGTGTATAGTAATGTGTAGAATCTGTTGCACCAATGATTGTTTTCTTTGTATATTTATTTTTACTCCTTTATATCTTTTACATTACTATCTTAGGAAGTGCCGTTTTTTTCTTTTCCTTTTTAGGCAAGTTGCCCTAACTTATGAGTATAAATACTCTTGTAATTGTAACTGAAAAGAAAGATACAAAGATTACCATTAACACACTTGTATGTTTTCTTTCCTTGCATAAATACTTTATTTACTCTAGGCATCACTCTTATCTTAACTCTTGAGTAAGGTTAAATGGAAAGTAACGTCATCGAACCAATTCTTATGTCATATCGAGTTATGCTAAGAGTCCTCAGAAGTTCCATTGGTGCATCATATCCTCTGGAGTTGTTTATGGGTTTTGCTTACTATTCATTCATCATTCTTTCCTTTTGCACTTTCCCCCGTTAAATCTTTCTAGCTTTCTATAAGCTCAAACCCATCCAACGACAGACCTTGTCTGTTCTTAGTCATGTTTTGCACCATTTGCCCCAGTATTAGTTCTACTTGAGTTTGAGAAAATATTTGAGCTGGAATGTGACTCATCAAGCATTAAAATAGGCGTTGTCCTGATGTAGGAAGGCTAACCTATTGGCTTCCATTGTGAAAAGCTCAAAGGACTACAGTTAAATTGCTCATTATATGACAAAGAACTCTTGCCAGTAGTCTAAGCATTGCAAGTATGATAGCATTATCTACTATCGAGGGAGTTTGTCATCTACACTAACCATGAATCTCTAAGGTACCTTCGAAGTTAGATGAAGTTATTGAAGTGGCAGGTAAGATGGATTGAATTCCTTGAAGGATTCAATTTCGTGATTAAATATAAGAAGGGAAAGAGTAACGTAGTTGCAAATGCTCTTTCAAGGAGACATGTGCTTTTAATTGAATTATAGACCAAGCTGGTTGGTTTTGCAAGTATTAAAGAATAGTATTCAGAGGATCCATACTTTGGACCTATAATCATGCGATGCGTTGATGGAAGGACAGTGGATGAGTATCATATGGAGGATGGTCACTTGTTCTGAGGTAGGAAGCTATCCGTACAACTTGTTCCCTAAAGGATCTACTGATCAGGAAAGCCCATAGTAGAGGACTCTCTTGGCACTTTGAAGAAAGAAGGACCTATGACTTGTTAAATGGTCGATTCTGTTGGCTGAAGATGAGGAGAGATGTACACCGAGTAGTTGACAGCTGTGTCGTATGTAAGAGGGCTAAGTGTCGAACCAAGCAAGGGAAAGCAATGCCTTTACCTATCTCAACAAAGCCATGGATTGAATTGAGCATGGACTTTGTTCTCAAACTACCACAAACTACCTGAGGCAAAGATTCTATAATGGTCGTTGTGGATCGATTCAGCAAAATGATACATTTCATGCCCTACTCTAAAACTAACGATATTTCAGCTATTGTTTCTCTTTTCTTGCAAGATATTATGTGGATACACGGTGTATCGAGAAGTGTAGTCTCTAACAAAGACTCGAAGTTCTTGAGTCATTTCTAGAAGACCTTATGGAATCGGATGAGGACTAAACTACTATTCAGTACTTCTTGTCACCCTAAAACGTCAGCCAAATAGAGGTGGTTAATTACACTTTGGGATCATTGCTCCAAGTTGTAGTAGGTAAGAACTTGGCTAATTGGGACATTTGCTTACCAGTAGTCAAGTTCACTTACAACCGAACAATGCATGACACTATTAAGTAGACTCCCTTCAAAGTGGTCTATGGTTTTAATCATAAGTTACCCTTCAACCACACCCTTGTACTTACACTTATATAAGAGGACCCTGATGCCTTGGCTAGAGCATAATCCCTCCAGCACATCTATAATAAAGTCGCTCAGTACATCGACCAAAGTGGTAGAAGAATGCAGGAGAAGACCAAGGATAGGATTGCTGAATAATTATAGTTAGGAGACTTGATATGGTTACAACTTAGGAAGGAACAATTCTCAAACAAGAAGAGGAATAAATTATCTGTAAGAGTCGAAGGACCTTTCACAATCCTCTAGAAGATCAATGACAATGCCTATAGATTGTAGTTGCCCAAGGACTATGGGGTTCCTAATGCCTTCAACATTGTCGACCTTAGTTCATATTACCTTGATAGAGAGTAGAAAGAAGACCATTCAAATTTTAATCCCAAATCTAAAAAAACCTGGAGGGAATGATGGAAATCAAGCTATTAGACCACTAGCCTACAGCTAAGCTCAAGGAGTAGAGGGACTAGTAAGACGAATCCTCCTGTTCCAACCCACTTATGTAAAGGTTGAGTATCTCCTTGTTGACCCATTCTGCTTACTGAGCTAAGTAATTGCCTGTTTCTCGCATGTTGAGAAGCAGAAGGCTAAGAAAACAATCCATCTTCATTCTCTTGCATGCTTGACCAATTACTTACTTAGCCGTACCCTTACCTAGATGCCAGGAGAAAGAGGCCGAACTAACCAAGCTACCCCTACTTGAACAAGTGAGCTGTCCGTACTTTTATCCACATCTTCCAATGGTATCACCAATATAGTATCATCATGTATACCGTCTCATGTATAGAATCCATTACACCAATGATTGCTTTCCTCATATATTTATTTTTACCCTTTTGTATCTTGTACATTACTTCCTTAGGAAATGCCCTTTTTGGGCAAAATGCACTAACTTATGAGTATAAATACTCTTGTAATTGTAGCTGTAACATATATAGAGAGATTATCCTTAATACACTTGAGTATTTCTTTTCTTGCATAAAGACTACTTTTTTACTCTTTTTTACTCACGGTATCACTCTTATCCTAACCCTTAAGCAAGGTTAGGTGGTGAGTAAAATCACCGAATCAATTTATGCGTCATATCAAATTATGTCATGAGTCTTTAGAAGTTCCATTGGTGTATTATATCCATTGGAGCTGTTTGTAGGTTTTTGCTTACCTTTCATTATCATTCACCCTTTCTCGCAGCATTCTCTATTACTCTTTTCAAGCTTTGATCCATTCAATGATCGACCTTATCTATTCATGGTTACGATCCAAAACACCTTACTTGGAAGTCTTATCTAATATTTATTGTAGGTGATTGGATATGTATACACAGTTGGGCCTTATGAGTTAGGCTTAAGTCCCAATATGATCAATTTAGGCCTTTAGCCCATTTATTAAAACTGCTATCAACATTTGCCCCCTACTCTCTTTGATGAGAAAGTTGATAAAGGGAGAATTTAAGGAGGTTAATTTGTGAGACCTTTGGAAAAGCTTACAATCCAAGGCTCGAAAAGACTGGAACACTTTAAGAAGTAAAGGCTTGAAGAGGTGAAAGGCGGGAGTGGTAGAAACATCTATAAATATTGGTATGCCTTAAAAAGTGAAGGCTTAAAGTAGTTAGAGCACTCAAAGAGACAAGAGCACCTAAATATGCAAGAGCCTAAAGAAGCTGGAGCACTTAGAGAGGTAAGGGCCTAAAGAGGCAAGAGCCTGAAGAGGTTGGAGCACCTGAAGAGGTAAGAGTCTGAAGAGGTAAGGTGAAGGCTTGAAGCAGCTAATATGGATAGAAAGGTTAGGGAAGCATGCAAGCCGTCTAAGCTAGGCATGACTTGATATGGATCAATGGTAGCAAAATCTCGAAACCTAGAATGGGTCAAATGGGTATGACGAACAAGAAGTGAAATAGTTAGGTTTTGATGGTGAATGTGGATGGATACCATGCACTAAGACACAACCCAAATCAGGGAATGAGTTGGAAATAAGGTTTGATATGACCCACAAACACTAAATGTTGCCTGGGTTTTCAAATGAGAGGTTAGATGTGAATCACTAACTCGCTCAAATGAAAGGTTCGCTACAATCTTGAGGACAAGATGAATAAGAGCACAGGAAAGATTAAAGTGTTTGTTCACCACTCAATAATTCGACAAGAAAGGTAAGTCTAAGAGCTTAAGTGTGATTTTACTCGAAAGAAGAAAGTTTTCACTATAAGAATGATTGTCTTACTTCATGTATTATGATGATTACAGGTGTTCCTATTTATATCAAGTCCTAAACACTAGTAGCAAAATTGTAAATAATGTACAAAGCCTTATACCTTAAAGAATTAGGCCCATAAAAATAAAGAAAACATGTACAAGAATACAAAATTGTACATTTCATAGGAGAAGTTGGCATGTAGTCACTCGGCATGTCTTAGTAAGGGTAGTATCTAAACAGGATAGGATTAGCAGTTAAATGTATGGGTTTGAGAAAGAGTCCCTAAAGTCGTTTGTGGCTCAACCGAGACACTATAGAGGTCAGCCTACAATTTCCAAGTTTTAAAGTTAGTTGGTACTAGCCTCTTCATGTCACATCAAATGGATCCCACTCTTAGCAACATGATCTCTTGGCTAATTAATCGACGATAAACTTATTGTTGATTGGTTATTTTTCTTCCTCTCATCCTTTTGGCTTCAGCTTAGCCTCAACAAGCATTGATTGGCCTCAGCTTCGGACAGACTTGCCTCAGCTTGAGTGTAGTCTGAGATTGATTCCCATCATTACTATGTAACCCAAGGGAAGTTGTCCTCGACAAAAAGCGTTGAGCACGAGCTGAAATGCCGAATAAATTCCTCTTCCCTCTTCACTTCACCGTGGGTGTTAAGTGTCTCTAGATTTCTGCAATACCCATAGGGGTCAAGTAATTGCTCTTCCCATCCTTCCGAACAGTTTAAGTGTTGAGGAAGCCATCTAGATCACTTTCCGATCATATTCCCATGGTCAGCTAAGAAGCAAATTCGCTGCATTCATAGGGCCCACATTAAACTCAATCTCATCCTCATACTACTATGCCTTGAATGCTATCCGAGCTCTCTTATGTACATAGACCATACCTTTGTCATCAAACCACTTCAACCTATAGGGCTGAGGATGAAGGTAGGTCAACAATTTCATCTTCATTACTAACTTGGCAAAAACGATGTTGGTGCAGCTTCCCCAATCAAAGACTAGGGAATAGGTCTTCCCATTCATCAGATACTGTATATGAAATAAATTTTCCCTTTGTCCAGGATCTACTTTCAAGTCAACTCATGTCATCATAACTAAGAGTTTATCTAGGTCCTTGGCATAGACATCTTCTTCTATCAATTGGTCTTCTAAACTCTTGTCACTCTGACTTTCGATTTGAGCCTTGGGCCCTTCATCCTTTAAGACCATGACCTTCTTATTTAGGCATTAGGACACAATGTTCTCATAGCCTAAGCATTTAAAGCATTTCATGTCTCGAGCCTTATTGCCAGGTGCCTTTTCTTTCTCGGCCCTCTTTATCTCAGCATCACTGGTTGGCTGGGCTCTCCTTTCTTTATCTTCCTCTCTAGCCCTTTTCTCTCAGCATACCTCTCAAGTTTAGGGCTACCTTGTTGAGATTGGCTAGTTGGCCTCTGATGTCATCTTCTCTTCGGTCTCTCTACTCTTAATACCAAATTCATCAGTTTATCCAATGAGTTGAATGACTGTAATTCAACTATGTCAGCAATATCATCTCAAAGTCCACTCAAGAATCTAGTAATAGTATAGTCTTATGGCTTGGCAATCTCGCATCTTGTCATTAAATTTTCAAACTCTTGCAAGTATTCTTTAACAGTATTTCGACCTTGCTTCAGGTGCTAAAAAACATGGAGCATCTCTTGCTTGAAGTAAGTTGGCATAAATTGTTGGTTCATCAAATGCTTCATAAGCCTCTAAGTTCTGATCGGTTCTTCTCCTTTAGCATCTCCCTTGGCAATCAACTTGTCCTACCAAAGGCTTGCATAATCAACAAGGGATAATGAAGCCAGCTTAACCATTGTTCAATCAATACACTCGTAACACCAAACAACTTCTAGACTCAAGAAACCTAGTCAAGGACTTTAGGTCTGCAATTTAAGCTTGATATTATCAAGTCCTTGGCCAAGTGCTCGGGGTTTATCCCTTGCATTCCTAATAGGAAGATTCACTTCGGATCAGCCACTTCTATTGGAGCACTGCTTGGCCACATCTCTTCTTAGGCTTGGCTTTATTCTCTAGGCTCCTTGGTTCAACTCAGAGTGAACACTCCTATCATTGCCTCTTCTCGATATTGGTTAGTATTCTCCTCTTCTAGACTCAGCAACTCTCCTCAACTATTGTTCAACATCATCCAGTTCATTTGAACCACTTCCACTTGTAGGTGTTCATTCCTTTCTTTTATCTCGACCGTCACGTCTGCGGCCTCTGACTAAACCAGTAAGTTCTTAAATAGAGTCAGTGAGATTTTGAATCTAATATTCCAAGTTATCAACACATCATCTCAAACTTCTGCAGGGAGTATCATTAGTGCTATTGATACTATCTTTTGACATTCTTATACGTACAATAACTTCTAGAAAGTTGAACAAACATGTTTTACAACAAAAACATTATAACAACTAGAATCAACAGCTAAAATTACTATTACTCAACTCAACAGCACAACACTACAACTACTAAAACATGAACACACTATACTACAGAATCACGACTAACAGAAATGTCTAAATCATGAATTAAACTTTGAAGAATCACTAGCACACATGTCTCCTTAAAGCTCTTGTACCAAAGATGATACATATTAATGACAATAGATCTCAAAACCTAGAATGGGTTAAATGGGTATGATGGACAGGAAGTGAAATGGTTGGGTTTTGACGGTAAATGTGGATGGATATCATGTACCAAAACACAAATACAATCGAAGAATGAGCTAGAAATAAGGTTCAATATGACTCACGAGTACTAAATGTTGCTTAGGGTTTCAAATGAGAGGTTAGATGTAAATCATCAACTTGCTCAAATGAAGAGTTCGCCATAATCTCAAGGACAAGATCGATAAGAAGGTAAGAAAGATTAAAGAGTTTATTCACCACTCAATAATCTAGCAATAAAGGTAAGCTCTAAGAGCTTAAGTGTGACTTTGCTCAAAAGAGGCAAGTTTTTACTATAAGAATGATTATCTTACTTCATGTATTCTGATGTTTACAGATGTTACTATTTATAGCAAATCTTAAACCCTAATAGTAAAACTATAAATAATGTACAAAGTCTTATACCCTAAAGAATTAGGCCCATAAAAATAAAGAAAACATGTATAAGAAAACAAAACTGTGCATTTTATAAGTGAAGTCGATATGCAGTCACTTGGCGTGTCTTAGCAAGAGTAGTATTCGAATCAGATGGGGTTGGCAGTTGGATGTATAGGTTTGGGAAAGAGTCTCTAAAGTCTTACATGGCTTAGCCGAGACACTTGAGAGGTCGGCCCACAATTGCAGACTTCTAAAGTTAGTCGGCATTAGTCTCTCCGTATCGTACCGAATGGATCCCACTCTCGACAACGTAGTCTCTCGGTTACTCAATCGACAACAGAATTGTTGTCGAGTGATTATTTTTCTTCCTCTTTTCCTTTTGGCTTTAACTTGGCCTCAACAAGCATTAATTGGCCTTAACTTTGGATAGACCTGCCTCTGCTTGGGTATGGTTGGAGGTTAATTCCTATGATGACCTATGTTAAGTAGAAAAATAAAATAGGCTAGTTGGCCTCTTATTTGTTAAAGTATAAGACTTTTGGCTTCTCTGTTCGTCATCCGTATAGTGTCAGATTAAGGCATTTAATCCATCACCATTTAGTCACATAGGGTTTTTAAATAGCTCATCATCTATAACTTAGACTTGGGCTTTATGTCTCATCTTCTAATCTCATTTCTAGAGTTAGAGATTTGCAAGTATCCTTTTCTCGCTGTCCATCAAATATATGACCTAGGGATTAGCTCTTTATAATTTGATTGTCACCCATAGTATGCAGGGCTTAGAGTTATTAAAGAGTATCTTATTAGCAAATTATATTCACATGGGCTTAACGTTGTAGACATTTCTTTAGCTCTCATTTGTTTTTGAGTTTCCATATTTGTCTCCAAAGGAGGTAAAAGGAAGTTTGTAGAGGACTGAATAAGTCATAATAAGTGCTGACTATTCAACACTTTTCATTATTAGACTTGTTGAAATGTTCATATCATGGATTAACATATAGATAAATATAATTTAATATGAAATCCATGGATCAAGGGTAAATGCCGATAGGTAACCAACACGAGGCATGATATAGGCACATATTAAAAATAAATGATTGAAGAAATCATAAATAATATTAATGAAGTTTACTCTTTTTTGTCAATAGGAATCAACATACGAGTCATTCATGTGGCTAGTATTATAGTTGTTCTAAGCTGAAGATATATCGGTGACTAGGTAGTGAGTTGTGCCTTTGTTTGTTGAGAATAGAAAAATGAGAGGCTTACATGCCGCATAATGTCTCGACCACGATTTAGTCAATAGGAGCTCAAGACTTGGTGTTTGGACAGCTCGACTTCGAATTATACGGTTACAGAGTTGTGTTGCTCTAATTGTTGTTCTAAGCTTGTTGCCGTTCGGCATCTCTGGCTTCGCTTCAGTGAAGCTTATCTTTATTGTGTTGAAGGTCGGCAACTATGAAGAAAGCTTATCAAAGCTCGGGTGTTGATTGAAAGAAGAGTAGCATAGAAATTTTGCACATCAGATTGATGTGAATGGCCCAAACCATCTAGTACATGGCCAAAGCTCGGCAATACAACAAGAAGCTGGTCGGTTGAAGGGGAGAAAGCAGCTTGGTTTAGGAGTTTGTAGCAGTACCTCGGCAACTCAGCACGGAGCTCAGGAACTTGATATGATTCGGAATCACTCGGCATATCGGCTACTTTGCATGCCAATAGGTTAGCTCAGCATCAGTTTCTTGAGCAGCTCTTCAGCGACTCGGCACAAAGCTTGGGGTTCGATTGTTCGTTGAAGTGAGCAACTTAGCTCGTCCTGTTCAACAGTTGAGATCGGAAAGGAGTTAAATTCTACACATGAAGGTCCGCTCACACTGTTCACGGTTGCTCTTGCTTTGTCCTACTCGTATAGAGCTCAGCTTTTTAGGTGTAGCGATGGTAAGAAAGGAGCTCAGGTCAACTGAATTGACTTCTCCAGTGGCTCGATTTCTGGAACTAGTACTACTTTTTTTTTTGGAAATTGTGGGAGAGATTGATGCTCGTGAAAAATCAACATCCACCTGTTCATTGCTGTTCTCTACAGTTGAACTGTAGTTTGCTTGAAGGTCGGTTACTCGTGTACCTCGGCTGCTAGGAGATTGGAGTTTGGAAAGTGCAGTTCGGGCTTGGCGCAAGAACTTCAAACTTAGTTCGGCTTAGTCACAAGGAGCTCAACTTCCAACCAAATTGGATGCATTCACATGGGAGGGAATATTACTGTCTCTAGGACTTGGCCTTCAAGTTGATTGAAAGATAGATTCAAATGCTTCAAATTTGAAAGATTTCTAGAGCTTTTAGAATAACACAAGTGAAGTGGTTGTAAGAAAGATCAAGCGAGCTAAACTGCTGCACATGTGCTAACACATGCAAGATCGAGCCACGCAAACTAATCCTCGAAAGGTTTAATTTGTCAGAGAATACATTCCCTTTAAATGCTGTGATATTACTAAAGCGGTCAATAAATCAGCTTCTTTTGCAGTTGCGGCTTACGCTAGCTACAAGATATAATTCCGATAGGAGCGCGGTCTTTACGTAGAGGGCGGTTGATTGGCCTAAAGTAGCTGGGGGACTTGGTATGACTTAAACAAAGCGCTCGACAGTTGTGCTTATACGGAAGGCTAACTCGGCTTAGCACTCAGTAAATAATTCAGAAGACTTTGCTAATTAAGAGCTGATATTGAACAGCTTGGCGAGTGTGAATGAAGGAGCTCAGCACTATTAACCTTTACCTCGGTGTAGAGTGCACTACCCGAAATGCTTAGGGAGGACCCTTTCCAACCATCACTCAGGGATCGGAGTTTCTGTTTAGTGAAGTGAATTGTGCAGCCAAAACTTCTCGACAAAAGTTCATGGCCGTTCGTCACTCAGCATGACTCATTCCAATTAAGCTTCCTTTCTCTTCATCTGGAAATTCCTTTCAGATACGAGGATAATGTAAGTTGGATAATCCTCATATATCAAAAATGGCTTATTGTAATGGATCGCTCGGCCATTCGTCCACCATCCAATTCACTACAATTCTTGAGCTTAAAACAGTTGACTTACTGGTCGGCAGATTGTCTTCGATGGCTCTCTAAACACCACCTTGGTCTTAGTACTAGTAATCCTCGGAATTGCTTTAGAGTAAATCCCAAGATCGAACATATTACATTGGAATATTCCTCAGGCATTTCTCCTCAAACACGCGACACTTGGATGCCAAAGCACATGGCATGGCGAAGTCGTTTGTAAGTCCAGTGTACTTGTACGCCACAACTAAAGCTCAAATGCACGGCTTGGCAGCACTCGGCAATCGGAAGTGGAAGCCGTGTACGTTATAGCTCAGAAACTTAGCTCAACGACGCACAATAGTAGACACAATTTGCCAGGGCAATTGCTTGGAAGGTAGCTAGGGAGCTTTCCAATTTCGTCATACTTGAAACAATAAGGGTTTAATTATTTGCTTCAATTATTCGGTGCTCCAAGCTTACCCCTAATTACTAAAGTATACAACGGTTTGCTTGAAATTCGATCACCTGTGAAGACCTTAGGTACTTTTCATGACGATATTCTGGTGTAGCAGTTCAGATAGGAGCTCATTGTTAGTCATAGCTCGACAATTCATAACTCTGACTGCTATGGAACAAGCTCGACAAGTTACGAAGAACCGTGGCAATGCATACGAAAGCAGTTCGGTATCTTATGAAAAAGGAAGCTTGGCCAACAATTTTTGCACTTAAATAATGAAGATGCTCGTCGCAAGAGCACTTAAATAATTTTAGTTTGGTACTCAATATGTTTGCTGCAACAAGCTTCTAAATTTGTCAAGGACGGCAGAATAATTATAGTTTGGCACATTGACACAACCACTTTCTCCTCGATCCACTTCAACTTCGCATAATTGTTTGGCTTTGTAGCATGTAGAAAATGGTGGGCACCGAAACTGCTGCTTGACCCAAAAGGTTGTTGGAAAAAAGTCAAAACGTGTCCATCGTGAATTCTCTATGAAGTTCAGTCGATCGTGGCACTTTTCGATCATTAAGACCAAGGCAATAAATCAACAGGTGGCCACGTGAAGACCCTGCTACAAATATGATAGCAAAACACGTATGGGTTGCCAAAACTTTTGTTAGCATGACGACTGTACACAGCAAGGCATCTTAGCACAAGTACACTTCACTAACATATGAAATGATGAAAATTAAATATGTGTGTCCATCTAGTTTATATTCAAAGATTAACATAATATTCAAAGATACCTAGAATAGGGGCATGGCGATTATTAAGCAATTTTCGAACCTCTTTGCCTTTAACTTGTTCAAATTGAAGAAAAATAAACTGTATATAAAGTTGTTGTTACCGACCAAGCGGCAATGTTTACAAACCATAGGAGACAAAGTTGCAGTTCCTAAACTCTTGATAGAGGAAATCTAATGTAGTCCAGTAGATTGCAAACTGTTTTTCCTAGTTCCAAAGGAAAAATGGAGAAAAAGCAACACCATGAACTAGATGTGGGAAAATCCAGTAAAAAGGGTAGAATATCGTGCTAGCTAATTTCAAAAGAACCTTAGGAATTGTAAGAATATACCATACGTTCTCACATATGGCAATAATTGTTGACTCTTAAATTTTTTTTCTACTGTGAAAACACTTATAAAATGAGAAAACATTTATAGGGAATATCAGAAGATACTCCAGTACAGTCATATCAATATCAAAATTAGCTTTTTTGCATATCAATAAAATTGTTAAGCGTTATAAAGAATAAGAGAATAAAAGAAAGACTCCTTACCTTGAAGTCTTATCTAATATTTATAGTAAATAATTAGATATATATACACGGATAGATCTTAGGAGTTGAGTTCAAGTCTCCATATAATCAATTCAGACTTTCGACCTATTTACTAAAATTGCTATCAACACTTCCTATTGGAAGTATGTAGCAAAAAGCTTCTATACATGATCATTATACAAGACAGAGACCGGTATATTATAATGTTTTTTTTTTAGACTTTGTGATCCTACTAAGTGCTTGATATAGATATATGCAAATTCTTTTCCGACTATTTTGAAAACATGGCTTTACGGTGGATAGCTTCTTATTCCTTAATTTACAATAATTAATGAGTGAAAGGAATCAAATTCTCAAATAGGAATATTCCTCTCAGCTCCTTATGTTAAAAGGACGCTCAATAAGAAATGAAATAATCAAACCAAATAAAATTTAATAGTAATTTTTCTAAACTGCTTGTAAGATGAGGGTTAGACAAATATTTTGAATGTTATTTGTCGAATCTCGAGATATTTTAGGATTTGCCCTGCAAGACAACCTATATATAAACTTTTTCTTTTTTTGTCGTAAAGATAATTTATTAGAGCAAAAAGATGTTCATCCCGAAGAAAACTTAGATTCCTTAAAGTAATACTAGCCAATAATAAAGAAGATGGTAGGTTTTCACCCTCATATTTAGTATACATCCCTTTTTATATTGGCCTTAGGACTAACCAAATAAAAAACATAAGACACAATGAAGGTTTTAGAAAAAGAAATATCATCCACAAATGCTTGAATCTCCCAACAAGATGGAGAAGAAAGGAGAGCTTGACAAAAAATCAATGAATTAACTTCTACAATAACCTTAGACCAATCTCTTTTAGGAGCAAAAAGAATACCTTCTAAGGCTACAAACGCTTTTGAACAACACTATCGACCTTAATTTTTTTGCTGAATCATGCAATAAAACCACCCTGAAAATCACATGCAATAACGTCAATGCTTGCTCTATCATCATCTTTGCACCATGTACAATCTACATTGATTTTGATCCATTCTTCTTAAGGGGGACTCCAAGAAAAAGGTGCTCGATTATCTTGTAAACTACATAACTTTTTGATGCTAGAAGGAAGAAGTTTTAGCAAACTCATATTGATGAGCTCTAATTGAATGAATAACAAATTTAGGATTTGGCTTCATGTTATTGAAAACACCATGACATATATGCTTCTAAAGATATCATAAACAATTACAAAGCAAAGACTTCATCAATTTAGGTTTACTATCTTGCTTAAACACAAAATTCCAAATATCCACTAGCCATCTATTGAAGGAAGTAATAGTATTCTTACTCACCTACTAGCCGAATATTTCAAACCATTCCCCAACAGTCCATTCACAACATAAAAAGATATGTTCACAAGTTTCCTCTTTATCACAAAATGCACACAGAGGGCTATCAATAATTTTCCTTTTAAAGAGATTGTTGTTATAACTAAGAGAATTGCTACAACATCTCCACCATAGTTATTAAAATCGCGATTCTACCTATGCAATTCTACTAGCTTACAATTTTAGGAAACTCTTTCAAGTTAACTTATGTATAAATTCTTTTTCATGTAGAAACTTAAGTTTTTAATCGAGTTTATATAAAAACTCAGTAGAAACTTATGTTTTCAATTAAGTTTACTGATTCTACATATCTAAGTTGAATGGGCTAAAAAATAAAAAAAAATGCAACTAAGCTTTTCATAAGCCATTAACTATCGAGGCATTACATCATCTTCCCTATCCTATTTTATTTTATTTTTTCTCTTTTTCTCTCTCTTAGTCTCTTATTTTATATTCATGCCCTTTACCTAAGTTTTAGCTTTAATAACTAAGCTTACTAGGAAAACTATATAATTCAATTTATATCATTAGTAATTTGAAATGAGTTGAAATATTTGATTATCTTTAATTCACTATTTTTTTAAAAGAAAATAATGAAAAAAAATTAATTTCGACTTTGTTTGTTCTTCTTTGGTATATATTTAATTATATATTATTAAGAATTTTTTATAGAAAAAGAACTTAATCTCTTCATTTTTGTATTTCCATCATGTATATCAAGTTTTGAACAATTACTATAAACATTTCCATAGTTTTTTAAAGCTATTTTGTATAATTTATCGAAACTTATGTTTCTACATTTCGATTCTACTAACCCTTTAGCGATTTTACATAGAATCACGAGTTTGATGACCTGATCTCCACAAAAGATGTTTAAATTTAGGCGTGCAATCAAATGACTAAATAAGATTCCACATATTAGAAGAACATTGAACAAAAGAAGAGAGGTCTATTAGGACAATTTGTATTCCTTTCCATGGTTAACATTCTATATCCACTTTTAATGGAGTATTTGCCGATCAACTTCAAAGGCCATACCAATCTATCACCCTTACTACACCTACTTAAGGGTATTTTAAGAATTGCTTTCGCTCTCACTTGGTCAAACCATGAAAATTTTTTTAGAGTATTCTAAGTACTATTATCTTGATTAATAATCTCTTTAACTTTACAATTAGAAACAATTTGATCATTAGAGATACAAGTTCGAATTTTGTTATAATAAGTATAAACCCAAGGGTCTTTGAAACATTTAATTAATTTTCCATCCTCCACTTGCTATACCGCCTTTCCCTAACAACCTCTCTCCCTCTCATGATACTACTCCAAAACCATGAAGAACCACTTCCTTTCTTAGCATAAAAAATGTCACACCTCAAAAATTATATACTTTTCAACATTCACACCCACAAGGATTTAGGATTCTCTAAAATCCTCCAAGCTAATTTTCCTGATAAGTCATCATTAAAATTCTCTATATCCCTAAACCTAATGACACCTTTGCATTTGGGATGTTGTAATTCTTTTTTTCTTATGTACTCTCCCTCCCTCCTTATCTCCACCCCACAAAAACCAACTTATCATAGAAGACACTCCAAAACCATCCTTTAGGAAATTCTCACCCATAAGTGTATGTTTCTAGTGTGAAGTGTTCAATTTGTTGGTCTAAGTCAACTTTTACAATTTGTCCCCTTCCTTTTAAAGCTAAATTAATTTAGGAATAATGGTGGTAGGAAATGGATAATTATAAAAAAGATCTATTTGATCTTAAATGCAATAGAAGATTCATTAGAGATAATTGAGGAACAACATTTATATGCATAAAGTGGTTTGCATTAATTGACAACATTAACTTTGGTTGATATATCATATGCACTTCTAATGATTGCACATAGATAAACACATACATCATTTATATGCATCATGTGTTATAACATTATATCCTTTATGTGTATCATATGTTGTAACATTTATCCTAAATTTGTGGCTCTTAGTGATTTGATATATAGGCCTACATATGGCACTCAACCAATCGACAAAGATTTGCATCATTATACTATGTACCCCACATTTGGTAATGTTGAACATCAATTACACAATTTCAAGTGTAAAAAGTTGACAACATTAGACATGTCTAGCTCCCATAGTGGTAATGGTTTAAAATTTCAACTTGATGAATGAGTTCTTATTTGGTGAAGTTGCATATAACGACTTCATAAGTTGTAGTTATAAATGTGGTATAAACATTAAGATTGTTGTACGAATATCCAAATTCTAATACAAATTACCATTGCTAGAATCTACACTTTTGTACCAAAATCTGTATGTTTGTACAACAATTTAACATGACTTTATATGCGATAACTTTGCCCAGTAATTTCCCGTTAGGGAACCTCTACCAAAATATTTGCTTTCCTTAATAAAAGTCCAATCTTATCAATTTGATGTCAATATTCTCAATTTAAAGTTATACTCCCTTCTTCGAAATTTGATTTATGTAGGGTAGGAATGGCAATATAACATGGATCTACATCTTCTAAAGTTTTAATTCCCTAAATGTTTCTATAGTTAATTTTATTTAACTGGAACATGTGGAATATTAAAAATAAATAGTTTAGATTAAATTCTTTTTAAAATTCTATGCACTTTTTTCTCCCTCTCTCTCTTCATCTTCTTTCTTTGATCCTCCTTTCTTATATTTTTCTAACCTAACTTCTAATAGTAGCATATCTCTACAAGCATAAAACCAAAGACTATCATGTCACATCTCGTCCTACCTTGTGATATCATCTTTCTATTGTCAACACATGGCACCTTCTATTCACAATTTAATCCAACATCCTCTATTATTTTGTCTTTGACAATATAATAGAGCTTCTAGCAAACAACAATTCAAATTTTGCACATTGAAATTGAGCAAAACCACATAAAAAATTGGAAATAATAAAACAACTATGGAATAATGGCTACCTTCTTCAAGGTATATCTTATATTTATTTCAAATATAAATTCTTTCTAACTAGTATAATATATTATATTCTCTAATTTTTTATATTGTTGTTATTCTAAATGGATAAGGATGGAGTTACTACTATGTTATTTACACGTTAAAAAATGTCACAAAATATAGTGTAATATTATAGGGTATATAAAGTTAAAACTCAAATCAATAACATAGATATAGCTCTCATGTCATTGTATTTTTTTAATATTCAATTAAAATTTCATATGTTTTTATGATGTATTATTGTTATGTTAATCAAGCACTTAGGATAAAAAATGTCCTTTACTGATTTTGCTAATTAAGGCAATTGGTTTGCATATGGTTTACAAAATGTCACTATTATGTACTTATCAGAAAGGTATGTTATGATTTATGGAATTGTTATTTACTTGTTAAATTATGTTATTGGTATACACTTGTTAAATTATGATTTGTGGCATGTTAATTAAGACAAAAGGTACTAAAACTATGTGTTAATAATTTAAATGTAACATAGAAATTGATGGCCCATTTACTTCAGCGATGAAATAAGGTCATAATGGAATTACAATTCGTTTGGATGGAATATAGTTGTAATTGGACCGTAATGTGTATTACCTTATTTAGTTGAATGTTATTGAATTAGTATTACTTTGTTTAGCTTACATAAATACAACTTTAGATAGTTAGGAATAGACAAAAATAACCCTTTTCATTGCAAATTGAAACTAAATTCACTTTCCTTTTTACATTAGATTGATTAAGAACCCTAATCCCAAATCAAAAAAATTCATTCCTAAACTAAAACCCCAATTTCAAATTAAAAGAACAATCTTCAACAACTAATACCATTGGATAACCCAATTGGTCATCCACTTCCATGTTGTTATGATTATGACTTTATTGTTTGTGGAGATTGCAACCAATGTCAATGGAGATTGTGAAAGGCTCCTATTCGATGTCTTGTTTCTCAATCTCTCTTTAGCCACAAAAGTTCAAGAAACAAAATGAACTAAAGATTTATTATTTAATCTACCTTACATGCTTCCTTAGCCAAAAGTCCTCATTTGATGTGAAATAAGGATTTAATTGAAGACAAATTACATGCTTTGTTAACTAAAAAGAACTAGAAATGTCCAACAATAATTTGTAGTGCCACTAAGTTTAGTTTGTTCATGTTTCTTCATGCATGGAATCCTCAATGCTTACACTTTGGATTCGGTGAAGATGTCAGAAGGGATGGATGGAGAGAGAGGAGGACTCGACCAAGAAGATGATAGAGGATGTAATTCCCCATAACCCAGGGAATCATAGCTTCCCACTTGTCCTTATTATCTACTAATATGTTAGGTATCTGAAATCCATTTTTACATGTCTCCACATACTTAATCTTCATCTATCACCTTTATTGACTTCCATGCAATAATTCAAAGATGTCTCAATTACATCCATAATTCACTAATATACATCAAGGATAGAATGCTTACTATACTTTATTCAAACAAAAGAAGATAACTAAACATAATTCTTTAACATTTGTCTCAAATAATATCGAGCAAAATTCAAAATCATATCTTTAAAACCTGATAACTTAATACCATCTATTGATAAGGACATTGAGAAGCCTCAAGTGGCTTCTCTTAACTAAGTATCATAATTAAACAAAGCTAAAGGGAAATAGAACATGTTTGTCATCTTATAACACCAAATTTTATAACCAAGAAAAACTATGCAAAACCATCTTTAAAGTCATTATAATAATCATAATAGTTGGCTTTATCATTGTAAAATCTATAATTAATATAATACTCCTCGTAATCACCTATTCTTGTGTCCATACCTAAAAACATAGAAAACTAGGAGGTGAGCAAAGCTTAGTATAGGGTACAAACACATGCGCATGATTCAAACCAAGAATACACAACACATATGTGTGTTGACCAATTCAAGTATCTAGTTGCAACACCTACAAATTATTATTTTATTTAAGTCTAGCAAACAAAATAGTTCTGGCGTTTTGGAACATGGAGTCACTCATGACTCTAGTAAACAATATATAATATACATATATGTATTGGTGTATTAAGTTCTCCCTAATACCCTGATGACCAAAAACCAATAATTCATATATTTACCTAAATCTACCTTAATCATTTCTAAGTATGACTCTAATCAGGACACTATCGTATAAGGATCATTGAGGTACTACCCTTAAGTTTAGTCTTTGATGTGCCTAGGAGCTTAATTAACACTAGGGCTTATCACAGGAAGTAAGCAACCAATGGGTCCTCCGAAATATTGAAGAAACTTAGAGTGAGTAAGTCTACGAGTTGACGAGAGTAGCTGACATGAAGTTGCTTAGAGGATATGACCCACTCGGGAACACAACACAACTTAACACTTCACTTGATATAATGCATATTTTAATGTCAAGGTTCATCTACCATTAATCTAGAGCTATTCGGTAAGATCAAATAAGAGTGTATGAAAATGGTCTTGGAGAGAATTATCTCACAAGAACAATATATTCAATGTCTATTATGTTAAGTAAGATGATTTTGGCTTACATGGAGAAGGGATTATTTACAAAAAGGGGATTCTTAGTACATACAAAAAAGGATCAAACGAACAAACAACAAATAGGGAAAAATATTATAATGTCAAATCAAATGGACAAGTGGCAACACAACATTGGTTGTGTACAAGGATTCTCTAATCATAGCAGGTGAGGGGAATTAAGATGTTGTAATAATAAGAGGCTAAGACTAAAAGTGATGTCGTAAGAATTAGAAGGATGCTGAAAGAGAAGTACTTAGCCATGGTGAAGTTAGCTCACGTTACTTGGCAAAAACTCTCAATGATAGAAAGCTAAATCACTTGGCATAGAGTTCTTGGCAAAGAATAGTTAGCATCAGGATACGAGAGGGAATAGAGTTAGGTGTAACCTTCCAGAGCTATCAAAGAGTTCAGCCATCGGCTTCCTTTCTCCTTTTATTGAGCTACAATTTGTACTAATTGTTTGTCTACCTTTTGATGTAATTTCTAGAATCCGTCGATGCATTGCAAGTCGAATTGAATTTCTCATTGTATGGTCGGGTTGATAGGCATATCTAAGGGTAAGTTTAAGTTAAGCCCATAGACGACCTTAAAAGGTGACCTTCCTATCGAGCTATGGACTGATCGATTGTAAGGAAACTTAATGACAAGTAGGTAAAGGTCCCAATTGTGTAACTTACTTCCTACAATTGCTCATAGAAGGTTGCAACTGTCTTGTTTACTACCTCAGTTTGGTCATCTATCTAGAGGTGGCAAGAAGTACTATACATAAGCTTAGTGCCAAGTTTCCTCCATAGGGGTTTCTAAAAGAAACTCATGAACATCAAATCATGATTAGATACAATACTTCTTTGCAACCCGTATAGATGTACAATTTCCTACAAAAAGAGGTTAGCAACAACTAAAACATCGTTAGTTTTGTGGTAAGGAATGAAGTAACTCATCTTATTGAATCGGCTTACCACTACTTTAATTGAATCTTATCTTCTTGGCATTTAGGGAAGGTTGAGCATGAAATCCATGCTTAGGTCGACCTATAGGCGCTCTGGTATGGGTAAGTTCATATAGCTCTCTCCTTCCTTTCATATGTTTACACACCTCATACCTCTCAAGAACTTAGTACACATCCATTATTATCCCTAACCAATAGAAATGCTCATTAGCATTTCAACTATTCTCTTTTCTCCAAAATGGTTAGCTAATTGCCTAGCATGAGCTTTATGGACCGCAGTTCTTTAGTCGAACCACTTAGCACACAAACTTGCTTGCCCTTCATTAGGAATCCCTAACTCAAGTAGAACCCATACACAATGCCTCCAACATTACATTTGGCTACTAAGGGCTCAAAATATTGGTTATGCTCATACTGATTGGGTAGGGTACCGAATCCAAGTACCTTGGCTTGCATAGTTGTAATAAAGGTATGACATCAAGAATGAGCATCTACCATATTGTTGGTGCTCTCTTTCTTATACTGAATGACATAGTAGAAAGACTTTAAGAATTCAACCCATTTGGCATGTTGCTGAAAAAGTTTCTACTATCCATGAAGATACTTGACAGACTCATGATCTAAGTATATGATGAATTCTCTCGGCAATAAATAATACTGCCAGTTCTATAGTATTCAAACAAGGGCATAGAACTTCTTGTTGTAAGCTGAGTAATTTAGGGTAGTACGTCAGAGATTCTTATTGAAATAGGCAATTGTTCGGTGTTCTTACATAGGAATAGCACCAATTCCAATTCCAAAGACATCACATTTTACCTCAAAAACTTTCTTAAAATTTGGTAAGGCGAGTATAGATTAGATGTCAACTTAGACTTCCCATCTTCAAAACTCTTATGAGCTTTCTCTAACCACTTAAACTCAATGTTCTTCCTAATCAATTTAGTTACTGGTGTAATTATGGAACTGAAGTTCTGAATGAATCTCTAATAGAACGAAGCTAGACCATAGAAGCTCTTGACTTCAATAGCATTAGTCAGCGTAGGCCACTCGAGAATAGCTCTAACTTTCCCATCATCCACTTAGACTCCTTTCCTCAAAACCACATATTTAAGGAATAGAACCTCGCTTTGACAAAACAGACATTTCTTTAGATTGCCGAATAATCTCTCGGTATGGAGGATGTCAAACACTAATCTTAAATGCTCAATATAAGTGATGAGATCGGCATTATAGACCAGAATTTCATCAAAACAAACCATAACACATTTGCCAATCAATGTTTTAAGCACATGATTCATTAGCCGCATAAAAATACTCGATGCATTAGTTAGCCAAACAGCATTACCATCCATTCAAATAGACCATCCCTTATCTTAAAGGCTATCTTCCATTTATCTCTAGGTCTCATTCATATTTAGTGGTAAACATTTTTCAGATCAATCTTTGAAAAGATGCAAGCACCATATAACTCATTGAGATATCATCTAACCATGGAATTGGATATCAGTACTTAATAGTAATTTTGTTGATGGCACGACTATCAATGTACATTCTCCAAGACTTATATTTCTTTAGTACTAGCATGACTAAGACTGTACATGGGCTCATGCTCTCTCGGACATATGCCCTATCCACCAACTCATTAACTTGCTTCCTTAGCTCGATTACTTGCTAAGGATTGAGTCTATAAATGAGTAAAATCAATAGGGCTACTCCAGGCTAAAGATTAATGCAATGCTCAATACCTCTTAAGGGTGATAAACCTTTCGGTATCTCGATAGGAAATAGATTGGCATACTCTTCTACTAGAGCTCTCACTTTAGTTGGATAGTTCTTAGAATCTCTTACCTCCAAGAGTCTCCTGACTAAAAGGAGCATAAAGTCCTTAACCTCGATTTCTTAAGAAAACTAATCTTGGGAAATCACTAAGGACTTTCACTACATTGATTTAGCAACCTTCTCTTAGGCTTCCTATACTTCCTTAAGACTTATGAGTGTTAGTATAATTTTCTTCCCGTCCTTCTAGAACATGTAGGTGTTCTTATACCCATTGTCCAACACTCAAGTCAAATAGCTGTGGTTGGTCGATTGATATGTGAGAAGCGCACATAGGAAGGACATCATACAACACCTTATCCCTATACCAATCATCAATGGTAATCGGTACTCTAACATGCTCGGCAATGTGTAAACTTCCTTTCTTAGTCAATTAGTGAATCTTGTACTGCTTAGGGTGTGGGAGTGCAGACAATTTCATAGCCTTAACTATCACTTATGCTATGACATTGGTATAACTCTCTCCATCAATGATCAAGGCGTATAGCTTGCCATTCATTCGGCAATTCGTATGGAAGAGGTTCTCCCTCTAGTCATTCTTATTAGCCACAAAAGCACTATGAGACTATCAAATAAAAAAATAGTATTTGGTATTGCCATCAAGAGGTATCTCAGCATCAGGATTTTTCTAAAACTCTTTCAGCATCTGTTCAACTCCCATCTCTTCATCTCCTTCGCTCGCACTCTCTACTTTAAACTAAGGCTCGTCTCCCTTTATAGTCATGCCTTGGCGGTTCAGACATTAACTAGCCATGTGCCTAAAAATGAGACATTCAAAGCATTTAATTTCTCAAGTCTTTCTTCTTAAGTTCTGACTTTAGTCTCTTCAGATCTTTGGTTCCTCGGCCTTCTTCTAATTGGCTTAGGACTAATCCTTGGTGATCTACCTCGAAATTGTTCTGTACATGGTCATAGTATGATCGGCTCATCATGTTATTTTAGCTTAGTAATCCTTGTTAGCTAAGCTGTCTCCATCTTTGCCTCTTAACCCTCTATACCACTCAAATGGTCTCATCTAAACTTCCTATCCTTTATAATTCCACAATATGACCAATTTCAATTCTTAGTCCAAAAATGAACCTTACAATATTTTGTGTCTTAGGTTCATAGACATCATATCAAATCATGAGTAACTAAAATTCTTGGACATAGTTATCTACTAACCGATTACCCTATCTTAAATCTTACAGATGTTGGAAAGTGTCTTGCTCTTAGTGTTCAGGAATGAATGTGCTTCTCATGACTCTCTTATCTCATTCCATATACAAATTTCTCATCGAGCCCTCAGGCGAACATTCTGCAACTTCTTCCACTATATTGCCGTATATTTAGAAAATTCCAACATGGTCACTCGAATACGAACAGCATTTTCATGATCGTAAAAGTCAAATATATTTTCGATGTTCTCTTCCCAATCCAAATAGTTATTAGCACTACCAGATTCATTGAAGCTTGAAATTTCTATCTTAAGGTGTTCAACTCTTCTAGGAGCTCTAAACATACGCTCATCAATCCTGACTTAGTATTCCTCTTCTTCTTCATACTCTTCCACTTCGTTTAACTTTAACCTTCTTCAAATGACTCTATTGGCATGACAAAGTGGTTCTTAGCTCACAGGAAAGGCTTTTGTTGCTCGTTCATTCATCTACCTTCTAAGGCTATCCTTTATCTCTTGATCTTATTCAACAACTCTCTCACCCGGCCTACTCTCCAAGATTCTCTATATTGAGACAGTTAAGTTGGCCATAATAGTAGTAAGATCTTATATTTGCTCATCAACAGTATAAGTTGTTTGTTGGGTAACTTATCCTCAACCATGACCATAACTCCAGGCATCGTTAATCTCTCCGTGAATACTAGGATTTGACATTCTTGCGAAGAATAAGCTTTAGAACACATTTGTCACATAAGGAATTACTACATAGAGAAAATACCAATCCAACAATGAACTATGAACTTACTCTATTCTTCTAGATAAAAACATAGTGTAACAGGCAACAAACCAGAAGGAACTATTGCACATAACTCTTGGTTACAACCTTAAGCTCTAATACTAGGATTATATGATATACTTAGGTGCTCAATTATCACTAGGACTTACCATAGGAACTGAGAAACCAATGGGTCTTTCAAAATATTGAAGAAAATTAGAGTGAGTAGGTTGACTAATTGACGAGAATAGCTGATGTGAAGCTACTAAGAGGATATGACCCGCCTGTAAACATAACACAACTTGACACTTCAGATGATATGATACATAAGTTAATGTCAAGGTCCACCTATTATTAATCTTGAGCTATTCAGCAAGATCAGATAAGAGTGTATAAAAATGGCTTGGAGAGAGTTGTTTCATAAGAATAGTATATTCAATGTCTATTATCTTAGGTAAGATGATTCTAGCTTACAAGAAGAAGGGACTATTTAAAGTAAGTCTCTAGGGTAACATTACAAATAAAGAAATTACAGAAAAAGTATACATAAAAAGGGGATTCCTAGTATATACGAAAAAAGGGTAAAATGGATAAATGACAAAAAAGGAAAAATAGTACAGTATCAGATGAAATGGACAAGTAGCAATGCCACATTGGTTCTATATAAGGATTCTCTTATCATAGTAACCAAAAGGATTCAAGATGTTGTAGTAGCGAAAGATCGAGACTAAAAGTAATGCCATAAGAATTGGAAGGATGCCAAAAGAGAAGTACCTGGCCATGGTGAGGTTAACTCATGTTACTTGGCAGAAACTCTCGATGATAGAAAGTTAGATGACTCAACATAGGGTGCTTGGCTAAGGAATAGTCGGCATCGACATACGAGAGGGAACAAAGTTAAGTGTAACCTTCTAGATCTATCAAGGAGTTCAGCCATCTTTCTTCTGTAGAGAGTTTCTTATCATTCGTAAGATGATGAGAAAGAATTTTTCAAGTGAGGGATTGGAGGTCTCAAAGCTATGCACAAGTAAGAAGACCAACGCTTAGTAGCCCATCAATCCTCTAGTCCTTTGGGCCTAGCTAAGCACAAGCAATACACTTATTATAGTCGAGTTTTCATTAAGTTCGCTTACATTCCTATTACAATGCATGAACAAGAAACAAACAAACCCTATACCTAATTGTAACATTTGCTTAGAAATTGTATCAAAAGTCTCATAACCTATTCAAATGAGAAACAAAACACTTACTTAGATTCAAATCTAAACTAACAGTGTCCTTAACACAACCACTCAAAAAGACATAAGAGAACTTAAGAATTACTTAGGTAGCCTAGGATCACTATATAGTAAAAACAAAATGGATATTGATTTGTATGGTGTCTCTTGATTAGAAGGGTTTAGAAAAGAGTTTGGGGTTGATAAACAACATTGAAAAACCTCTGGGAACACAAAGGAAAATTGCTATAAGAAATAAGGGTTGGGTATTCGAATACTAGCTTGTCTAGAGTCCAGACACTATATTCAAAAGAGCATGGCCTCGATACTATTGTTTGGATGCTAAGGGAGATAGCATCAGGATACCTACTGCATTCTGTAGTATTTTGCATATTGTAGCAATATGAACATCCTCTACGTAATTCCTTACCCTTCTCCATTTTGAAATCTGACACTCCTAAACTAAAACCCCAATAGAACAATATCTCTACACCAAACCAAAACCTACAACAAAACACTCTTACACTTGAAATCATCCTAACCTTAACAACAATACACAACTCAAAGAAACCATAAGTACAAGGTATACCGGATCATAACATACCTATTGTATCCTGTTATTAGCACATTTATTACTGCACAAGCACCATTAGATATGCATTAGATATCCCAAAACTTGTTTTACCCGTTGGCCTATATTGAAATTGAATTTCCTGTAAGAAAACTATTTAAATTTCATGAAAAATACAACACATAGCTTTCCTTACAATCCGCAAGAAATTATGATTAAAAGACATAAACTAGCATTACCTTTGGTCTCTTAATCTAAAAATGATTAATCTTTGTTGTTCTCACTTTGCGGCGTCAATGTAGTAATCCTTTGGAACAGTTGCTATACGTATGCCAAAGAATGAAGAAAAGGGTTTCCAAGAACCTTAGTAACCCTTTATATAGTTAGGGTTCGCAAATCTTTTCCTATGACCAAAATATCTTTGCTTAACTTTTAAAATATCATTTTATAGCCTTGACTTAACCTATTATATAATAATACCTTATTTTATAATTTTATCTTATTCTATGCTTTTATATTTATCCATGTTTGGGTTTTACAAAGGGATTAGGTTTCTTAGATTTTGTTAGTTTGATGAGATTATTTGAGGTAAAATGTGTAGTTTTGGAATTTTTTGAGGTTATTTTGGGGACAAAAAGAAATATAGCAACATTGAATTGCAATTCATAACATCAAACAATGAATAGCTATTCCTTATTTTCAAGAATCCCAATTCCATATGTAACTGTAATTTCGAGATCAAAATACAAGTGAATAGCATAATAAGAGCTCTAGAAGGAATAAGGGAGGAATAACGCCATTCCCCCCAAGTGAACAAGCCTTGAGGTTTTTTTTTTAAAAAAAAATTAGAACCAATAGAGTTATAATAGATTATTGATCACAAATTATTCAAGAGAAAAAGAAATATAATGAGCCCTCTATTGATTTTGTGTTGCAATTAATTTCTTTTATATGTAGCATTTCATATTTCCAAACGCAACTTCAACTTAATAAATAAAACTTTGTATTTTTTTGTTCCTTTCTAGATTAGTAGATGAACTACCTAATGCTATTAATGATACATAAGAAAATTGGATTCATCGTATCAATGTGGAGTTTGAAATAGAGAATGATGCTTAAGCATTATGGATCAATTGTAGAGCAAAAATGCAATTCAGTGCTCAAAAGCTTTATGGCAATAAAAGTAAGATAGATGAAAGATTACTACACAAAAATCACTATGTGCTAAAGAAGGTTAGTAAAGAGAAGATAAAAGAAATATATTTGTAGTAAATACAAGAGTTGAAGTAAAAACTAGCTATCTTATAAGGAAGGGCATCATACTTAATCAAGAGATAGGAAAATATCTATTGCATGATCTAAATATTGAGCATTATTATGCCCTTCATCCTTCAGAAATTATTCATATGATGTCATCACAAAGAGAAATATTGGATACACATGGTTTTGTAATTGAATCAGCAAGCAATTTTAGACTTAGAACAAAGCAAGTATATGAATTCATGACACAAGAAGTTGGTGGTAGAAAAAATTTAAGCATAGTAAGTTAGATAAAAAGAATTATCTTTAAAACAAAAGATAAGGGATTTAATGTATTAAGAAGTCAAGGTTGTACTCAAATACTTTCAATAGTAATCATTAGAAAATCTTTGTTTTTTTATTACAATGCTAATTATATTTTGAAGAACATATAATAAATTTTTTTAGGCTGATTAGGTAATGATAATGAATCATGTTCATTTTCATGATGTGATCACCTTCAATACTATATTTATGAATAATAAACCAAATAGACCATTTTGGTGCTCTTCATTTTTTATTTAACTATATAAAGCATACTAATTTTTAGGGTTGTGATTGTATATAACGAGATAGCTGTATCTTTTCACTGGTTGTTTTACACATTCTTAGAAGTGCATAATAGTGAAAATCCTTTAACAATATTCACTAATCAAGATTTGACAATGGCAAAGGCATTAAAAGAGGTAATGCCAAAAACTTTCCATGGACTATGTGTTTAGAATATAACATAGAATGATATCAAGTATTTAGGAAATTTAATGAAAGATGGATCATGTTTTATATCAAATTTTAAAGCTCACATGTGCAAGTTTCAAAAGCCATTAAACTTCAACAAAACTTAGTTGGAAATGATTGTGAGGTATAATGTGATGTTGAATGTATGGTTACATACTTTGAAGGATAAATAGGCTAAATGCTATATGAAAAATATATTAACAAGAGAAATTTGAAGTATGTAATTAAGTGAAAGCTGGAATGGAGATTTGAAAGATTATTTAAGTTTTAACATAGATCTCTTATAGTTTTTAAGACATTTGAATGGGTAATAAATGACATAAGATAAATATTAGTAGTAAGTTAAATACAACTCTAGGAAAAAGTTGATGGAGATGAAAACTAAAAAATTCCTTTATTGAGACAATAAGGCCTAGTATACAACCTAAAATTTTTTTCAAGATGAATATTATTGGTATTGCACTACATTCATTAAGTAGAGGAAAGAAATGGAATCCTTAAATGAACATGTAGTTAAGATAGTTGACAAAAAGAGCTTATAAAGTATTATGTAATCCATTAAGGAGATTTCATATAGTTGTAAAATATTTGAGACATTTGGAATTTGTGTTGCCATACTTTGAAGGTATATATTATTTTAGATATAAAGTTTATACCATAAGAATACATTTATAAGCATTGGACAAGAGATGCAATTAAAGGCTTAAGTAAAAAAGTTGTACTAGAAAATAATTACTTGATTGTAAGGCAGAGATATAGAGAAATTTGTTTAAGATTGGATAAGCTAGCAGTACAAGTGTCAAAGTTTTCATATTTCTTTGTCTTATTCAAAAATATTTTGAAAGCAATTGAAAAACAAATTGATGATATTTGTGCATTATCCTTAGTAAGAAACTCTAGTATTGATCTATTGGAAAAAGTAAATAGTTTGAAAAAAGAAAAGAGTTTTGTAAAGGTGGAAAAAATTTAAGGAGTTAGGTTGTGAAGTAGTGAAATAAAAAGAAAATTATTGTAATAAATAAAATTTCTAACAAATAGTTATCATGGGTAATTCATTATATATAAAAAGACTTTTGGTTAATACTGTTTACTTGTAGGTATTATAATAACTCATTATCTTTTTTTTTTTCATTAATGAAGTAGGATATGTTATCATCTTCTAATATTAAGACTTTGAATTACCCAATCAGTTTCCATTGAGATGTAATGATAACGAGAGTTGTGTAACTTCATGCTTTATCTAACTACTGTTAGTGAATTTGGTTCCATTAAAGTACAAATGATTTTGATTATTTTTTATCATTATGAAATTTTAATTTTTGTTCAATTTATTTAAGTAGGGCTCTAACAATCCATCACTTAAAAATTCGATTCCTAAGAAGAGTAGTTGCACTTTTTAAAAGTCTAATGTTACTTCTATACTAAGATTATTAATGCTAATAGTTTTAATATTGCCACTACTAATGAAAGTTTCATTATAGATTTACTAATTTTAAAGATGATGCTATTGTAGTAGACATTGCCATTAATACAAATTGTTCTGTTGTTGCAACTAACTATATTATTGTTATTGTTATTGTAGTTGATGATATAAAATGATGGCATTAATGACTATGCTATTATTGTTGTTGGTGAAAGCAGTGTTGTTGCTTCTCTAACATTGCTCATATTTAGTTATTATTGTTAGTGTTATTGTAAAGTAATTTTTGTTAATCATAAAGTGACATGATAAATGTATTTTGGACTTCTATTTTTATGAATATTTTCGAAGCAATTTTCCTTAATTGCTTCTTTTTTCTTATCTATTTGGATAAGGCATGAGATGGCTTATACATATTTTCCTTATATGGTGAAGGATCACATTGGAAGTGAAATCTAAAATCTTTACAACAACTTGCTAAAATGCAAATAGAGGATGATGGATTGTAAATTATCTTATTAAGAATTTTTTGATGTTACTCGAATGGTCAAACTCGACACTACGAGTTAAAGTATATATTGTTACAATTTTTTCACAACTAGAGGAGATAACGTTATGGTTTTGTTTACTTTTTTTTTTTAAATAAATGAAACCATAAAAGAATAGTTATTTTCATTCCTTCCAAGAATTTTTTTATAAAAATGATCTAGTTAAACAACTAGGTTTAGTTGTATAAATATTGTTCTTCCAAATAAAAAGAAAGGGGAAAAAATAGGCATAGTACAACGAGTTAGCTAATATTTTAAGACACATCAAATCCCATTCCCTTGATCCCCTAAATTCTTCTAGAGACATAAATCCTTCTTGATTGACGATTCCTGTCATCAACATAAGATATTGTAGAGGCATTGAGAAATTATCAATTCTTCTATATAGTGCTTCACATTGGCTACCAAGGCGATGGCAATGCCTACACTACATGCATGGAGTTCTTTGGCTTATCTTGGTATTCTCCCAACGGTAACTACTCATTGCCATTTTTTCAATTAAAAGCTAAGCTTCTAACCAACCCCCCTCTATAGTTACATCGATTGACTATATAAGGGCAAATCTTAAACCACTATAGAAAGTTTGTATCTACATGCAAAGCAAAAGATAATGATGTGGGTATCTCTTAAGTAATTCTTTAAAGCACTCCTAAGCATCATAAAAAGTTTCAAATTCTAATTGAGTGAAAGATAAAATATTGCTTTTAAGCTTAGCAATCCTTGCAAGAAGAAAGCATTTTTTCCAAAATATTTTCCGCTAACTCTTCCCACGTAGATTAAAGTTATCTTGAAGAGAAGTTAGCCACTACTTTGCTTTACCCCTTAATGAGAAAGGGAATGACCTCAATTGAATTGCATCACTACTAGCTCCATTAACTTTAAAAGTGACATATATCTTTAGAAAACTTGTAATCTAGGCATGTGAATCTTCATGTTACAAACTATCAAAATGAACTAGTTCTTAAACCATCTGAATAATTGTTTGTAAGATTGCAAATTCATCAATAGTTATTGTTGGCTTTGTTATGTTGGAGACGGTTCCACTAAATGAGGATTAAATTAATAAAATCCAGGGATTTCACTAGAATTGACAAAATAAAGTACTTTACATATTAACTCTAGGATCCAAAAGTCTACATGTTAAAGAATTATGCTATGATCATGATAAAAGAATAAACTTTCATTAAAACAACAAAAAGAATGGTTTCTCCTCTCTCTCTCTCTCTCTCTCTCTCTTCTCTCTCCAATTATTTATAGAAGCTACTCAAAAGGACTCAAATGAGGAAATCTCTTATAGAATAGCATGGTTACACCCTAGGACGATAGATGTGAACCTTAGGCATGATTTTGCTTGTAATTCTTAGATAAAAGGATCACAGGTAGAAGCATAGGCATGATCTTCAATTGTGATCTTCTCTAATCATTTATCCTTAACAAAATTATTCTTCATAAGCTGCCATCTCCTATTACTTCTTCAAATAAGTGGAAATCTCTTCTAGTCATCCTCAACTTTAAACAATTCTTGAACAAATTCTATTCTTTTCACTTCAACAGCTCCTTGAAATCCTAAAATCGATAATTCACTCAATTACCCACTAAGCTCATTAAAATTGCACCAAAATAATGGAAAATCATTATGATAACTCATTAATAAATGCATGCAAAATTACATTCATCAAATCATAAGTTCGACAACCATTGCTAAAAGTAACAATGCTTTAACTATTTCTTTTCTTTTCCCATAAGAGATCAGCAAGCTTCATGGAGTACCATAGAGTATTACATTGGATAGAGAACTGAAGTTCCTTAGTTACTTTTAGAAAACCTTATGGCACTGACTTAGGATGAAACTAATGTTTAACACTTCTTACCACACCTAAATCCATAACAAACAGACGTTGTTAACCATGCCTCTAGACCTTTGCTCTAAGCTATAGATGGATGGAACTTAATATGAATTAGACTAAGGACTGACAAGGCCGGTTGCAAGGGGGTAAGTCTAAGCTTATAGACAGCTCAAAAATAGAAGTAGAAATATACTAAAATAGAGAAATAAATAAATAAGCAAACTATAATCAGCTTCGAGAATATGATGTGCTAAGGAACTATCGAAGATTTATCGCTTAACTTGATATGATACACAAGCCGGTCCAATGACGGCACTCGCTTAGTCTTGCTTAAGGGTTAAGATAAGTATGGATTAAGTAAGCAAAGGAAATGGTCACAAAAAATGAAGTATATTTTGTACTGAAGATGTCCAATCCATTTGCGACTGCATTTACAATGGGTATTTATACCCGAAATATTAGCGCAATAGTTATAAATGGAAATGACTTAAAAGGGTAAAGTCCTAAATAAGTAATGCAAAAAGAATATAAATGGGCATAAAGAGAAAAAAAAAAAAAAGCATCCGTCCTATACAAAAGATTCCATCATAATAGATGCTTGGATACGTATTGGATGACTAATGGTCATATACCTACCTAAAATTAAATAAACTGCACAATTAGATTAGTGACTATTGAGCAACACTGGAGGTTCTTTTGAGGTGAGTTCAACTTGAACTTACTCAAAGCAGTTCATATTTAAGTTGGCTAGATAGATGGTTGGGTAGGTTAAACTATTGTTTAAGTACATATTTAGTCGAGAACTGGAGAATATTAATAGACATAAGAGGGAATGGCTCGGACAAGATATCAGGTTGGTAGACTGCTATAGCCTAGACTCATCAATTGTAAGGTGAAAAGAGAGAACTCACCTTACTATGCGTTTTAGTCCTCAAGCTTGGGCTTAAGCTTAGGTTAGAGGTTTAGTGGTCTGATTCCCATCATCTCTATAGGGTTGATTAGGATTTGAGATCAAATCTAGTTGGTCCCCATCCATGCTTTCCTTAGATAGGTAAAGGTAAAGGTTTGCAACATTGAACACATCGAATACTCTAAAGTGCTTTGGCAATTCTAATTAGTAAGCGTTGTCTTTAATCTTCCGAAGGAGTTAGCTCTGGCAAATAGCTTACTCTTTCTCTTATTTGGAAACCTTCCTTTGCTCAAGCGTAGCTATACTTGGTCACTAGGTTGAAACTTCTTAGTCTTCCTTCCTTTACCTTTCTCCTTTAGTTTTTTGGCAACTTAATCAATGTGTTAGGCAACCCATTGGTAGATTTCATAGATGGACTGAGCTTTGGTTCTCACTCTTAGATCTTCTTAGTTAGTGGGTGGCATTTAGGTATGTGAGGTAATTCGGGGTTGAAACCATAGAAGACCTCATATAAGACATGTCTAGTGGTGGCATGTATTGTCCTATTATATGTAAATTCAAACATAGGCAAGCAAACATCCTAGTCAAGTAAGTTCTTCCCTACTACAACTCGAAGTAATAATCCTAGGGTATGGTTGATAACCTTCTTTTAACTATCAGTTTAGGGATTATAAGAGGTGCTAAATAGTACTTTAGTTCCTATCTAATGCCAAAGAGTTCACCAAAAATGGCTTAAGAATTTTAGGTCTTTATTTAACATTACACTCCTTAGCACTCCATACAAGTGAACTATTTCTTGCAAAAATAAAGAAGCAATAGCCAAAGTATTATTAGTCTTGGTGTAGGGCACAAAATGTGCCATTTTCTTGAACCTATCCACTATAATCATTATAAAGTCTTTGCTTCGAGCAATTTGGGGTAATCCGAGGGAAAAATTCATACTTAAGTTAGCTTATGGTTTAGTTGGAATAGGTAGTGGCATTATCTTTCCTTGTTTAGCTTAGCTTTTGGCCTTCTTATAGACAGCACATCCTTCAATCACACGATGCACATCATGTTTCATTTTAGGCCATAAGAACTTGTTATTTAGTAATTCATAGGCCTTTCATTCTCTAAAGTGCTTGGAGAGTCCTCTACTGTGGGCTTCTTTCACTAATAACTCCCTTATTGAATAGGTTAACATACACACTTTACCTCCTCGAAATAGATAGCCATCCTCCACATGGTATTCATGCACTATTCTCCCCTCTTCATAGCATACATATATCAAACCAAAGTAAGAATCATGTTGATAATGTTCCTTAATGCTTACAAAGCCAAACAGTTTGGCTTGCAACTTAGTGAGAAGAACATGTCTTCTTGACAAAGCATTGACAACTACATTATTGTTTCCTTGCTTGTATTTGATGACAAAATTAAATCGTTCTATTAAGCTTAGTGTTTAGAATGTTTTTATTGGTTCCACAAATACCTTAAGGATTCATGATCTATGTATACATTAAATTCCTTTAGTTAAAGATAATATTGCCACATGTGAAAAGCTCTTATTAGTGCTAAGAGTTCTTTATCATATACATAATAGTTTAGTTGGGCTTCTTTGAGTTTTTCACTATGATAAGTGATAGATCGACCTTCTTACATCACTATAACTCCGATGCCAACACTTGATATGTTGCATTCAAGTTCAAACACTTTATCAAAGTTTAGTAAAGCCAAGAATAGGATAAAGGTCAACCTTGTATTCACCTCAATGAAACTGCTCTCTTCTCTCTCTCTCCTTACTTAAACTCTATATTCTTCTTTGTTAGCTCAGTTAGAGGTACTACTATAGTACTAAATCTTTGGATAAAGCATTAGTAAAATGATGCCAATCTATGGAAACTCTTCACCTTTACACATGAAGGTAGGATCATGCACTCAACAATGCCTTGGATCTCCTCTTCATCAACTCTTAATCCTCTTCTACTAATTACATAGCCAAGAAAGATCACCTCTTCCTGATAGAAACAACATTTCTTCATGTTTCTAAATAATTTCTCTACTCAAAGGACATCGAAAATATCTCAGAGATGTTCAATATGATTTACTAGGTTGGTTCATCCAATTTGCACTGAATAATAAGTATTTAAAACTCTTGAATATATTCATCAACAGTTTAGCTTCATTAGCTTAGCTCTTGAAGCTAAGCAAAGGTATCTTGTAAATAAGTATTTGGCATAAACCTATTCCTAAGTACCATCTTCATCTCAAGCCAAGTATTTACTTCCCTATACCCTTTTCATCTCCTCATAATTTAGAAGTTCTTCCCACTACATTGCGAAATAACTTGAGAACTCCACAATAACATTCCTCACTTTCTCATGGTCCTCACACTAGTAGTAATAAAAAACACGCTCTACCTTCTCTTCCTAGTTTATATAGTCATCAATGTTCCCAAAACCACTAAAGCCTTGGATTTGAAGCTTTACACGGTTGATAACTTAAGGTGCTCAAGCTCATTCCTCATCCTGATTGTGTTCTTCTTCTCCTTCTTCATCCAATTCACTTAAGTCAATCCTTCTTCGAACACATCTTCTTATACCAGTACCTTGTCCTTGTTGAGCTGTGTTCTATGCTCTCATTAGTCGAGCAGCTTAGCAAGTATTCTACACAACCTCAGTAGGTTAAATGGCCAATATATGAACAACCCTAGTCAGATTGGAAATAAGCTTAGTCATCTCATCAATTTGTTCATCTATACATCTAGCGGTATTGTAAGTTTGTCGTCCATGGTAGACAACACCTGCTAAGGCAGGGGGTCAGAAACTAGAATGGGTATTTGAGGTTCAAGTGGGTATGAAGAACATGAAGTAAAATGAGTGGGTTTTGACAATTAATGTGTATGGTTATCACACGCCACAAATCAAACACAAGCAAGGGTTAAGCTTAAAATAGGGTTTGATACAACTTACAAATATTAAATGTCACTCGATTTTCAAATGACAGTTTAGA
Source organism: Lumnitzera racemosa (assembly GCA_024138005.1). NCBI lineage: Eukaryota > Viridiplantae > Streptophyta > Magnoliopsida > Myrtales > Combretaceae > Lumnitzera > Lumnitzera racemosa. The sequence goes on from JAMXBC010000006.1 coordinate 82,819,401, forward strand.
TATGATGCATTAACTCACTCAAATGAAGGGGTTCGCCACAATCTTAAGAACAAGATTGATAAAAATTCAAGAAAGATTAAAGATTTAGTCAACACCCAATAATCCAGCAATGCTAACTCTAAGAACTTGGGGATGACTTTGCTCGAAAAGAGGAAAGTTTTAAGTGTGGGTACATTCTTCACTTTGTAATTGTCTATATCTTCTCTGTTTGTAATTACAAATGCTGCTATTTATAGCAAGTCCTAAACCCTAATGACAAAAATGTAAATAATATACAAAGCCTTAAACTCTAAAGAATGGGCCCACAATTAAAAATAAAAAAAAATGTACAAGAATACAAAACTGTGCATTTATTAGAAGAAGTTAGCATGCAATCATTTGGCTTGTCCAAGAAGGAGTAGGATCTGAATTAGATAAGGTTGATGGTTGGATGTTTCGGTTCGAGGAGGAGTCCTTAATGGCTTAATGTTTAGTTGAGACACCTAAAAGGTTGGCCCATAATTATTGAGTCCTAGGATTAGCCAGCATTAGTCTCTCTATGTTGTGTCGAGTAGATCTTGGGCTTCCAACTCTCTGTAATGTACTCTCTTGGCTTCTCGACAAACAACAAGCCTAATACTAAGTGCTTATCTTTCTACCTTTCGGCTGTCTGGCAATTGCTAGGCCTTGACACAAATTATTTGGCTTCGGCTTCGGCTTCAAGATAGTCTAAGGCTAATTCCTATCATTGCAGTAGGGCTAAAAGAAAGTCATCCTTGACTTTAGAAAATGAGCATGGGCCTAAATTCCAAATAAACTTCTCTTTCCCTTTCTCTTCACCATGGGTACTGAGTGTCTCTAGATTTCCTTAAAGCTCATAAGGGGTCAAACAATAGCTCTTTTCATCCTTCCGAACTATATAAGTGTTAAGGAAGCCATCATGGATCACTTTCTAGTCATACTCCTAAGGTTGGTCAAGAAGTAAATTTGCGGCATTCATAGGGACCACATTGAAGTTAATCTCATCTTCATACTGTCCTACTGTGAAAGTTATTTGAGCTCTTTTATGCATATGGACCATACCCTTGTCATTAAACCATTTCAAGCCATAAGGTCGGGGGTATGGGTAGGTTGGTAATTTCATCTTTTCCATTAACTTGGTAGAAACGATGTTGGTGCAACTACCTCCATTAACAACCAGGGAATAAGTCTTTCCATTCACTAGACATTGCAAATGAAATAAATTTTCCCTTTGTTCGGGATTTGCTTTTCAGTTGGCTTGCTTGTTAATCATGGCTTTGAGTTCATCTAGATTTTCGGCGTAGACATTTTCTTTTATCAACTTATCTTCCAAACTCTTGTCACTCTAACTTTCTACTTGAGCATTGGGTCCTTTACCTTTCAAAACCATGATGCTCTTATTCAGACATTAAGATGCAATATGTCCGTAGCCTAAGAATTGAAACACTTCACTTCTCAAGCCTTATTGTCGAGTGCTTTTTCTTTCTCAACCCTCTTTGTCTTAGCTTGATCAAGTCAGTTAGACTCACCTTTCTCTATCTTCTTCTCTAGCCTTCTCTCAGTATACTTCTCAAGCTCAAGGCTGATTCGTTGAGGTTGGTTAGTTGACCTCTAGTGCCTTCAACTATGTCTTTCTACTCATAAGGCTAGATTGATTAATTCATCCAAAGAGTTTGAAGGCTATAATTTAATTATGTCGGCATTGTTGTTTGAGAGTCCACTCACGAATCTCGCAATGATGTAGTCCTATGGCTCCACAATCTCACATCTCGTCATTAGAATTTTGAACTCTTACAAGTACTCTACAATAGTGTTTCAGCCTTGCCTCAAGTGTTGGAAAGCATAGAGAATTTCTTACTTGAAGTAGGTCGATACAAAGCACTAATTCATTAACCTCTTTATAAGCCTTTAAGTTTTGATAAGCTCCTTTCCTTCAGTATCTCACTTGGTGACTAACTTATCCTAGCAAAGACTTACATATTAAACAATGGTTAATGAGGCTAACTTGACCTTGGTTCCGTCATCACACTCATAGCATTAAAAAAACTTCTCTACTCTGGGAGCTTAGTCAAGGAATTGCTTAGGTCGGTTACCACCACTGAAGTTTAGCAATTTAAGCTTGATGTTGTTAAGTCCTTGGCCATGTGCTTGGGGTTAATCCCTTACATTCTGAGCTAATTGATTCACCTTGGATCAACCACTTCTATTGGAGCTCTACTCGACTACATCTCTTCTTGGCTTCAACTCTCTTCTTTAGGTTCCTAGGTTCTCGACGTCGACATTTCTATCATTGCTTCTTCTCGACTTAGGTTGGTTGTCTCTTCTTCTTGGTTAGGCAAATCTTCTTGTTTGTCGCTCATCGTTATCAAGCTCATTAGAGCCACTTCTACTAGTGGGTATTCGTTCCCTTCTTTCACCTTGGCTAACATATCTATGGCATCTAACTAAACCAGTAAGATCCTAGATAAAGTCAATGAGATTCTAAATTATCAATACATCTCCTCAAGCTTCTGTATGGATTGTCTCCACTATTATTAACACTATCTTCCGACATTGTTAATAAATTCTAGAGAGAAAATTGAACAAATACGTAACATACTCAATTGTACTCGACTTATAACTACCATTAAGGCAATTCCAAAAATACTACTACAATAGAATGCAACTAACAGTAAACCAGAAATTTACTGCTACTTAATTCAATAACCCAGTACAAATAGTATAATACCATGACTACTAAGAACATGAACAATGCACTATACTATAGAATGATGATTAACAAAAATGTTCAAACCATGAATCAAACTTTGAAGAATACTAATAAACATGTCTCCTTAAAGCTTTGATACCAAGATGTTATGACAGTGAGTCAAAAACCAGAATAGGTATTCAAGGTTCAAGTAGGTTTGAAGAACAAGTAGTAAAATGAAAGGGTTTTGACAGTGAATGTATATGCATATCACACACCAAGATACAAATACAATCAGGGGTTAAACTCGAAATAGGGTTTGATACAACTCATGAACACTAAATGTCACTCAATTTTCAAATGAGAGGTTAGATGTAACGTGCTAACTTGCTCAAATGAAGAGGTTTACCCTAATCTTAAGAACAAGAATGATAAGAATGCAAGAAAGATTAAAGAGTTAGTCAACACTAAATAATTTGATAATGCTAGCTTTAAGAACTTGAAAATTACTATACTCGAAAAGATGAAAGTTCCAAGAGTGGGTATATTCTTCACTTTGTAATTGTCTATATCTTCTCTCTCTATAATTACAAATGTTGCTAATTTATAATAAGTCCTAAACCCTACTAGCAAAAATGTAAATGATATACAAGGCCTTAAACCCTAAACAATGGGCCCACAATTGAAAATAAAGAAAATATGTGTAAGAATACAAAACTGTAAGCTTAATAGAACAAGTTAGCATGTAGTCATTTAGCCTATCCAGGAAGGAGCAACATCCGAACTGGATAGGGTCAGCAGTTAGATGTTTGGGTTTAAGGAAGAGTCCCTAAAGTCTCCTATTGCTTGGCTGAGACACTCAAAAGGTCAACCCATAATTATTTAGTCCTAGGATTAGTTAGCACTAATCTCTCCGTGCTCTACCGAGTGGATCTTGGGCCTCTAACTCTCTACAATGTGCTATCTCGGCTTCTCGGTAGACTACAAGCCTGATGCCGAGTGTTTGTCTTTCTACCTCTTAGTCATCTGGCAACTACTAGGCCTCAACATAAATTGTTCAACTTCGACTTTAAGATAGTTGCAAGTTGATTCCTATCAACACCACTATTATCATCTCCAACATTGACATGAACACTTAGATTCATCATTCTCTTCAACAAAACTCAATAACAAACTCAAAATCTAAGAAATAATAATACTATTCCTTCAAGCCAAACAATTCACACACAGTTTTGCATATGAATGTTTAACTAATCTATGAGCATAATAACTACTCCAAAGGATAACAAACCCAATTGAAATTTTCTCTATTTTTGTATGCATGAAACAAAGTATAATATTGTATACGTCAATAGTAAACTATATGCCTCCAACCTACTTAAACACTCATAGTTAAGCTCTATGCAACTACAACATACTACCACAACACTATTACTTAAGAAAGTCCAAACATAACTTACCCAAATGAACCTTCACTTTAGTACTAAGATGATACATACAAGGCTAAGGGATTGATTAGGCTGGTTACAAGGGGGTAGGTACAAGCTTACAGAAAGCTTAAAAATAAGGTTAAAAATACACTAAAATAAAGAAACAAACAAATAAGCAAACCACGATCAACCTTAAGGATATGATGTACCAAGGACTATCGAGGAATCATGACTTAACTTAATATGATGCACAAATTGGTCCAATAAGGATACTTACCACTTAGCCTTGCTTAAGGGTTAGGATAAAAGTAAATTAAGTAAAGGAAATGCTCACAAAAAATAAAGTATATTTAATATTGAAGAAGTCTAATCCATTTGTGTCTAAATTTACAATAGGTATTTATACTCGAAATATTAGTGCAATAGTTATTAATGGAAATGACTTACAAGGGTAAAGTGCTAAATAAGTAATGTATAAAGAATGGAAAAGGGTATAAAGAGAAAATCAAGAAAAGCGCCCATCTTATATAGAAGATTCCACCACAAGGGGTGTTTGCATACATATTGGATGACTAATAATTGTACGCTTGGCTAAAAATAGATAAGCTATACTATTAGACTAGTGATTGTCAACCAGAGGTACCGAGTAGGAGTAGAGGTTCTTTCAAGGTGAGTTCAACTCAGACTTGCTCAAAGTAATTAATATTAAGGTTAGCTAGACAAACGGTTGGGTAGGTCAAGCTATTGTCTGAAGGCATCTCTAGTAGGCAATTAGAGGCTATTGATAGACATAAGACGATTCAGCTTGAATAGGACATTAAGTAGGTAGACTACAATAGCTCGGACTCATTGCTTATAAGGTGAAAAGAGAGAACTCACTTTGCTATGTTTTCTAATCCTCAATCTCGATCTCGAGTTAAAGGTCTGATACTTTGATTCCTATTAAAATCCAACTAGTTAGGATGTGTGCTTACTTATGATAGAGTTAACTTACAACAAATATGTCCATAGCACCATGAGTAAGGCATTGTCCGAAGTTGTCAATGATTTTAACCCTGAGCTACCTTTTTTATTACATACACATGCTTGCACCCAATCATGAAGACACTAAAGCTAAGTATTGTGCTTAATCTTTCCAAAGAATCTACTAGAAAGTAATTGAACTTTTGGTATGAGCTACTTAGAAGTTCAAGCACAAGGGACAAAGGAGAAAGGAAAGATAATTCCAACCTAGCAACTAAAGAAAGGATTATGAATATAAGGAAGAATAAGTTGTCAAGCCAAGCTAAAGGTCCATTCAGAATACTCTAAAAGATAAATAACAATGCTAAGAGCTACTAGTAGAATATAGAGTATACAATACCTTCAATATTGCTAATTTAAGCCCTTATGGGGCTAAAGGAGAAGAATAATAGGAAAACTCTTTTGAATTGGGATTGAATCCAAATCAAACTCATAAAGATGGTAAGGATTAGAGCCAAAGACCCATTACTTACGTTAAGCCATATTCCTCCAACCTAGTCTAAAAGAGTTATTCTTACTAAATTGAGCTAACTTGATACTCATGTCGAGCTCTAACCTAGCTTTCACCTTACTGCTAAATGAAGTTTATGTTCTTAGATTTGTGGAACAACTAGGCAAGATACATTATCACCTTAGCCGAATTGCTTCTGAGCTGCTTGAACACTCCACCAAATTACCAATGCATGAGGCCAACCTATTTACGTACAATCTAAGTTGCTTCATCATACTAAAAAAAATCTACCAACACTCCTCACTTCTTGATCAAGTGATGAATGACACTTGTTTACTACTTTTCCATACTTATACTATCTATAACATAATTGTAAAATATTCATTTTTGTTACCTTTTCAAATTTATCCTTCTTATGTAATGTGAAACCTAGGTTTTTCCGTTTTAAGTAGATTACCCCTCTTTGGTCATTTTTGTTCCATGTAATGTTACCCTAAGTACTTAGGTGTACATGCCTACATTGGATCAGTCATAAAGGATCACCTTCACGATCTTAACTATTGAATATAAACCGTTTGCATTGTAACTTATTCTTACTTAATTAACTTCATACCTTTACTCCTATCCATTCTCTTAAGCAAGGATAGGTGGCAAATATCCTACTTAGTTTTAGTTGTAAATTAGATTAACTAAGCTAATTGGTTCATGAGTGTTCTTAGGTAGATATCCCTAGGGAAACTTACGAATTTGTTTACTTTCAACCATTTCCCATCCATTTTCGAGAGATAGCCCTAGCTTCGTCCCACCCCTAACCTTTGTTAATCCTTGGTAAAACATATCACTTACCTTCCGTCTTTCTTAGGTTTTATAACTTGTTCCTAGTTTACTCAATGTATATGTTTTCCCTTCATTACCCCTAACTACAAAAATATTCTGAATAACTTGAGTGAACATTCTTAGAATCTTGTTTGACAACTTAATCACTTGCATATAGTATTTTGACAAGAGTCTCTAGTATAGCCTTTGCTAAAACTAAATAACCTATCATACTTAAGTGGCAAGCCTTCCAGCCATCTAATTTCTTTCGCTCCTTCTCAAGAATCAAATTGAATTGATCACTTATAGGCTTAAACCATTACTAATATGCCATACTAAGAACTGATAAGGGAAGCGATATTAGGATGGGTCTAATCTTACTAAGGAACAAAAATAGAATGGGTTTAGCAAATTTGTGAGCTATCTAGCTGGATATGATACACCAACTAGATCTTATATGGCTTAGTTATTACTTTGATATAACAAACAAAGAGATAATTAGGGCTACTTACTACAATCCTTGCTAAAGGGATTCATAAGAGCCAATAAGAGATAACATTCCAAGAGAAAATACTCAAAGGGTTTTTTAATGATTTGTAGAATCTGTCTAAAACCCTATACATACGTCCTATTTATGGATAGTGACAAAGTTGTGAGTAAAATGACTAAAAGGATGCCCTGATGGTGTTTCTATAAATACAACATAAAATATAAAGGTAATTTAGGAAAAATACAAGAAATAGGAAGTCTAAATAACGTAAGCAAAAATAAGTAATCAAATGAGATATCCAAATGAAGAGCTGGGCTGATGAGCTGGGCTGATGAGCTATTGGTTAGGTCAGTACAATGAATCCTATCAATTACTCAAATGGCACCCCTAACATTTATCTAAAGCTTCAACCATATAAAAACCACGAATCCTTAATATTTCTTCCCTCATTTGTATTGATGCTGCTATTGAAAAAAGTATGCAAGACTTTTTAAGATTCATCTTTAAACCAAATAATTTGGCAAATTTTTCTGAGACTTTCAAAATAGTATATGCACTTTTATGGGAAACTCTAGCCACTAAGATAATGTCATCTATAACAAAAGCAAGTGACATATATAACTATGATCCCCTGACTCGAAAATTTTCATAAGTTCTTAAATTTATTTTGTTTTCCCCCACTTTACTCAAGAATTCCATCACTATGATGAACATGTAAGGAGATAATAGATCCCCTTGTTGTATTCCTGTACTAGGGGTAAACATGGGCATTGGAGTATCATTTGCCAAAACTTCAATAGAAGTTATTAAAATACATTCATCAATATGTTGAATCTACTATTGTAGAAAATTTAAACTTGTTAGTTCCTAATTTACCATATTCCATTCAACGGTATTATCTTCCTTTTCCAAATCAATTTTAACCATCATCAGTCTTTATTAAAATTTTTCTTTTAAAAACTATGTACAACTTCATTTACTAAATTATATTGTCCATTACATGCTTCAATAGAATGAAGTTAGCTTAAGTAAGGTGAATTAAGGAATCCAGATAGGCCATAACCACACACTAAGATTTTTGTAGTGACTTTGTATAGGGTTGTACATATGCCAATAAGCCTAAATGATTTAATATTATTTTCACCTATCTACTTGAGGCCAGACATATTTGTGTGCTAAAGTTGTGAGGGGATATTCTTTGTTCTAAAGATATAAGTATACACTCTTCCACTATGTTTCCAAGAAATTCTAGCATTTGCTTTTTTAATGAATGTGCATAGAATCCATCTTTACTTTAAGATTTCTAAGATCCAATGGATGTTAAAGCTTTATAAATTTCATCAGGAGTGAGAGTTCAATCAAGATATGTTTTTGCTTCCTGGGAGAGACCATATCTATATTTGTCTTTAATGATATTGGTTACAATAGAACAACATTATTTTTTAAGAGAGCTTATTAAAGTATTGCTTAATATGATATGAAATCTCTTTATCAATATCAAGATTGTTAAACTTGCAATTCTACCTAGAATCACTAAAGAGTCTATAGAATTAGAACATAAAATCAAAACATAAAAATGTAAGTTTCTACAACTTCTGTAAATAGCTTTCAAGAAACTATAGATTTGCTTGTAGCAATTGTAAAAAACCTAAAATAAAAGCTAAAAATAAAAAAAAATGTAAAAAATAAGTTATTTTTTTTTATAAAAAAATTCTTAATCTATAATCTAACATTTACGGAATAAGGATAAGTAGAGTTGAAACTAATTTTTTTTCCATTATTTTGTTTGAAAAAAGTAATAAATTGAAGAAATCCAAACATTTGAACTTAGCTTAAGTTGTCAATGGTATAAATTTAAATATTTAGTTTTCTTATAAACTTTTCTATTGGTGTTGGAACTCATATAAAGGTTATAAATATTGAAAAGGGATTAAGAGAGAAAGAAAGAGGAAAAAATTAGAATGGGCAGTAAAGACAATTTAATGCCTTAATGTTAATGGGATAATAGAAGCCATATTATATCTTTTTATTTTCAACCCATTCAATTCATATATGTAGAATTATAAAATCAATTAAAAACATAAGTTTCTATAGGAAAATTATTCTATACACAGGTTAACTAGGAAAATCCTCCTAAAAATGTAAACTTACAAAATCGTATCTCTAAAATCAAGATTTTGATAATTATGGTCATTATATAACCATCATCCAGAATCATCTTGTAGCGTTGAGATCTTAGTTTTTGCTTGACATGCCTGACTCCAACATAGTAATAAGCAATGTTATAATCCCCGTCTTGTATCCATTTAGTAACCATCTCTTCTACTAATAAATTACACCAAATACTTCCCTATTCCACTACTATAAATAAGAAGGCAAGTTCTCTAGAGTGGTTAACCTAACTTCAGCCAAGTGTCTCTAATTAATGGTAAATAAGATTCATCTTGAAACTACATCGGTTGAAGTCTAGAGGGCCTAACCACTCTCTTAAATTCTATGCTTGAGAGAGTTTTAATAAGTAGTAAACAATGATCTGAAGGCCATTTAAGTAGGTGATAAACTTATGCTTCAAGGTATAAACTTCTCCAAGCCAAATGATACCAAACTCTATCTATTCTTCTTTGTAATGTGGTGATTAAGTTTTGCTCATTTGACAATGTAAAAGAAGGAACAACATACTTAGTATCTTTTAAACCACAATTACTCATATAAGTAGCGTATAAAAATGCAATAGTTTTTGGAAAGTTTACCCTTCTCTAGCATTCAAATTTACATTTTTGGAAGGTTTTCCCTCCTCTAACATTTAGATTTTTACTTATCACATCATAAATATTAACCGCAACACACTTCAGATTATTGCCAACAATAGATGCAAGGTTTTATAGATTTTTCCATATTATAGACCCTACTTCTAATTTAGGAGATGCATAAATAATTAAAAGAAACCAAGTGGTTAAGTCATCGATAACCTTAATAGATGCATGACTCTCTTGATTTGATTGTTGAATAATGTCCACACCTACCAATCTTTGGGTGCCACAACAACAACATCCTACCACAAGCATCTCAAGCTTTAACACAAGCATAACTATCAAGACTTGTATCATAATAAAAATTGTAAGTAGAATCAACATCCATATTGGTTTCTAAGAAAGCAACCACTTCCGGTTGATAATAGTCTAATGCCTACATCACCACTTTTTGCTTCCTACTAGCACTAGGTCCTCTTACATTCCAAATCACAATTCTAGTTGGTCGTTCTAGTGTCGGCTAATGATTTAGTTTTTGCTATATTGCCACTACACTATAGCGAACCAATTCATTATTTGGCATGAGTGTCAATAGAATTTCCAATTGCACATTTTTTGGAGTCTTCTTAGTGTCCAGCGAATGCTAACGTGTGGTCTTTGTTCTAGAACAGCAGTGGGTGAGTGATTTTCTTTTAAGGAATGCTGTTGGAACAAGGATTTGTCAGGGAAACAATTGGGAAATTCGCCAGAGTTGCTCTGCTATAAGTTCTGCTATCTTTGCCCATTTGTCTAATTACTTGTAAAGATGCTACCCTTCCATCGCTAGTGCTATCGAGATGAGGACTAGAAATTCTTTCTTGATTCTGATTATTTGGCCCACTCAAGCCATACTTGTTGTTCCATTGACTTATGATATGGCCATGTGAATGCACAGAACTCGTTGTTGCAACTGGATTTCCTCCCACCATCGTTTCATTTCCTCTAGATTAACTAGTATTCTATCGTTGCGCTCCTTTCCCATATAAAGGATCCGACATCTGGGATCGACCCAGGGTGTCTCTAAGTTTGGAAGCAAGAACCGCATGTTGAAAATGGAAATCATTTTCCTTTCCATTGTTACTCTTCGCTCTAGCAACTTTTTCAAGTCTATGACTTTTCAATGGGCTTGTGTTTTTGATGATTTGGCCAGTGACAAAGAGAAAACAAAAGCGCTATTTATATTTAAATCTTTCATGACTTTCTCATTCAACATTTGGTCTCTCTCATTATTAATATTGTCCGCCACTGTCAAAGCATATGTGCTCCTAGGGGAGGTGAGACACTTGGTTTAGGATCTTCCTTTAGCTTTCGCATTCATTTCTTACCCTCATTATTTTTTCCCTTTGCAATTTAACAGTTCTCCTCTATGTATAATAAGAAATTTCATTATTGCAAATTTTTTAACGTCGAGATGATGTGGGAGCATTCAATCTGGAAATTTTATTAACATCACTATTTAGTTTCCTTGATTGTAATTTCTTGAATTATGATTTTCACTCTACTAATACCCAATTCCCATAATTATTTTCACTCGTCTCTTGCTCATTTACTATTGTTTGCACAGACCATCTGTCATCACCTTTTTTCGATTGTGTATCGACTAATGCATGTTTACCACCTATATTTACTTCCAAGTCTTTCCACAACATTCCCCAAAGATGACCCCTCAGATCCTTCTCAATTAGATTGTTCCTTCTTATCAGAATCCACCCCCATCCCGTCTGACATGCTTTCAAGTTATGACTAATACAGCCGCAAGAAAATTATAGAAGTTTTAGTCCTTCATATTGTAAATCATATCTTTCATTTCGAATAATCTATTAAAGGCTCATTTAGTATCACTTGAACACAAGTTTGAGCATATCGGCCCCTTTTAGCATAAATCGTATCAAAGTCAAGTTGTAATAAGGTCCTATACTTTCACCAATTAGTTTAAGAATGGATAAATCATAATAAAGAGGTAATTTTACCCATACATCCACCGAATCAAAATTTACTAAAATCATATTCCCATCGTCTAATGGTGAGAAAATATCCATTTATGAGCCATGGACCCTTTTTAATAACTTTAGCTAAATCTTCGCCTACTTGGAATGTGACCGTATGGAATCCAACATCAAGGCCAGTCATGTTAAAATGCTGGCTTGGTTTCATAGTAATTTAAGTTTTTGATAAAATAATTTATAGCCTAGTTTAGGATGTTAGATGTTCATTAATGGGTTGCAATAAGGAGTAGGTAATAAAGACAAAGGCTATATTATAATGTTGAAGACGAGATCGATTGGTGCTCGATTGAGGGTAAGCCAAAACTTGAGTTGATGATGGATGGTTGGCGTAAGCAAGCTCAGTAGTTGAGCCAATTCGAGTAGGACCTTATATGGCTTGATGAGCAAGTACTGTATAGAGGGCGAGCTTACCATTTTCTCATACATACCCTGATGGGCTTACATGGCTTCATTGAGTACGTCGTAGTATTAGGAGCGAGCTTACTATTTACTCGTGCATACCTCGATTGGCTCACTCACATAGTGAGCTTTACATGTTAGGCCTTAGTTTAGGTAAGAATTAGGTATCAACACTTGTCTCCCACTCTTCTCAGCAATCAAGATGTAAGGAGTGTAATCCGTGTAAGGCAACTGGGGTAAGACTAGATTGCTCTATCTTGTCGATTGGCAATGTGACGAGAAATGTTACTAGTCAAGTCCATTGTCCAACACACTGGCCTCCTATGTAATTGACGTGACCATTGGGTTGCTCGAGGTATCATGATGGCCATTCTTCGGAAGTGTAGCACGCATTGATGACCTTTAAAGAGTGATATTGCACATGGGGTGATTTATTGTTAGGCCACATCAACAATTAGTATACGCAAATTGATTGGGGCCTTTAGCTCATGGAGTGGGATACGTAGGTAGCTAAGGTTTTCCACACATCCTTTCATGGGTTCATGCTCTTATAGTAAGAGAAATTGTTCTCCTTCTTTCCTTAGTTGTCTATATAATGGGGAGCATGGGTCTCCATTCCTTACTGCTCTTTGTTAACTTAGAAGATACTCTATCAAAATTTTCACTCACAAGCTGGTTCTCTTTTGTAGTGTTTTTCCTTCTTAATCGATTACTCATAATGGATGACCAAAGTGTAGTTGACTACCAGAGTGAATCTCCTCACCCATCTATTTCAAGGGAGCTAGACGAGAGTTAGGAGGACTTAACCTAAGAAAGAGCTAATAACCCTACTACCCTCGAAATGATGATGGCAGCAAGACAGGAGGATGAAGTGATACTATCTTAGGAAAATAGGCGGGAGTGTACGTAACAATAACCTCATGATGCATATCCTACAAATGATGAAGAGGACAACGTGGGGGAGATGTTGTCTATAACTAACACCAATGAGCATATGAGTGCCCGTGTTGCATATGTGGTGAGCAACAAGAAACTGAGGTTAGTGAGCTGAGTAGTGGGGGAAGTACTTGAGTGGCTAGTGAAGTAGGTATGCAATATAAGGGACAATCAATCTTGTAGTATATATACGAAGCTATTTGAGTTTGGTTTCTACCAGCCTTTCTTAGAGTTCTTGGTGGAGCTCTTCCTATAATTTTAGGTTGCTCCCAAGAATCTTAACAACAATATGTAGGTACAACTGCTCGCATTTGAAGCGTTATGCCTATAGTAGTTGTGGAGGCCAACAATACAACTATTCAGGCATTTTGTCAATGCGAAGAGGGTGGTTGATGATTCGATATATGTTTGCAATGGAGGTAAGGTGTTAAGGATCTTTGATAAGTCATTGAACAAGGTAGAAGGTTGGAAAGAGTTCTTCTAATGTGTTCGTGCTTCTCAACCTCTAGATTTCCTATCTTAATAGAAGTATCCTATTTAGGATTGAAAGTTAGACAACTTAAGAGATGAGGATGGCATGACTAGTATCGAGCTATTGAATTTTCTAAGTTGGAAGAAGCTCAATCCTTTGTTGATTTGGCAAAAGTACAAGAAAGGCTTACTGTTGTTTAGGATGGAGATAGGTATTTGCCATGTTTTTCTATATTGGTGGTTCGCTATCTGATGTGTTGTATCATCTCATTGTTAGAGTAAGGGACATTAGGTTGCTCATCTTCAACATAATAAGTATGCTATCTTTCTTTTATTTGTTTACTAAAGAAATTCAATTGTTATTTTTTTTTATAGTTATGGAGATAGGTATCAAGATAGTAAGGGCAAAGCTATTCACTATGTAGAATAGGTGACTTAAAAGTGCTTCCAAACTTGGTCGGAAGAGGAAATAGCCTGTTGTGGAAGGAGAAGGGGAGGGGGAGGCTTCATGATACCCTTCAAAGAAGTATAAGGAAAAAAGTCATAGATAGCAGAAACTTCTCAAGGTTGTTTAGCAAATTACTAATGATATTTCAATGGGTATGCCACAAGTTAATTCAAGGTTTGGAGTAATGTCTAGTGGTAGACCAATTTAGGAAATTTAAGTTAGGTTTATGGCTATTATGCCAAGGTCATAGTTGCCATGGAGGTCTAAGTAGGGGATGTGTAAGTGGACATGCAATAAGAGGGATTGAAATGGACCCTTCAAAATGTTAAGGTACCTAATATCAAGATCCTTGATGACAAAGACATGGTGCTATTGGTTCACCATTAGAACCGAGTACCTCCTCTTCTATCTACGAATAGGCCTGTGTAGAGGTTTAAGTAACCATAGGTGCAATTTAAGCAGCTCTTTGTTAACAAAAGTAACATGGAGAACTTAACATAATTGTTGAGGAAGCATAATAAAGTGATTTACTCGTAGTTTTTATTAAAGTATTTATTCTTACTTTGTAGACTGACTGTGTACTATGCCTATAGCTTTATGACCTCCTAGATTTCACCCTCATGCATAATCAAGTATATTAGTAATCAATAAGGAGTCAAGTAAAGCTTGAGGTAGAGAAGCACTAGAAGAGGAGACAAAGATATATGGTGACTTGGTTGTTGCATTCAGTAGCTTAGAGCACCATAATAGGGAGTTGGTTAGGTAGGTAGAAAAGTTGAAGACCAACCTGAAGAAAGACAAGGAGTCTGGTAAGACTACAGAGGAGAGGCTGACTTTCATGTAAGTCAAGCTAGAAGTTAAGGGGAAAGAGCTAAAGAAGTTATGTGTTGAGTTTGCAGGGAAGGAGTTTAAGCTCTTGAAGGGGAAGGGCCTAACATTAGAAGTTAGGCGGGATATTTTTTTTGGATACCCTCAAGGACCCCTTATTTGAGAAGGTTATCACTACTATTAAATATGTTATGGTAGAGGAGGTATGGAAGCAAGTTCACCAGAATATGTCTAAGGTCGACTTGTCTTTCTTGCAATGGTTAGATGAGCCTAAGGGTACTGCTTGTAATGGGTTGAGGGATGAGTTTGCTAGTAACTCATCGAGAGCTTCCAGCTACAATTTGCATGCAAACCTTAAGGAGGAGGGGAGGGGTGGGGTGGGGTTGATAAGTCGAACCAATAGTAGGTAAAGTACTAGCAGGCCGGCTCTAATGAGTAAACTAAGAGGAACCTTAATTTTTTGTTTTAGCTAGTGCATTAGGTGGCATGTACCTGCTTTTAGTTTGTTCCACCCATACTATACCCTTCGTTCTTTTGTTTTCAGTAGGCTATCGATCTCTGTTTACCAAATGTAACTATCAAGGATGTTAATGGAATCAAGCTTCCATCATCATGTCTCTGTTGCTTTTCTTTTTATTTTTTCCTTAATTGTACTTCATTTCATATGTGTTGTTATTGTGCACTTAGACTTTGTTTTTTGTTTAAGTCTTTTACATGGGTAATGATGCTTTCAATAGATCAATGATGTGGCCTCGCATAGACTTAGTATGGGCTCATCATTTGAGGATGTAATATGCATTAGAGTGAATCTTTTGGTGATGTCATGAGATCTTCTATATAAAGTAGTCTTGATCAAGTGAATCTTTTCTAACAAGTAATTTGCTCAGTAGGGCTTCTTTCGGGTAATGTGTATGCTTAGCAAATGTATCAGCTCAAGCAGGGTACTTTCTAGAAGCTATTTAATGCACTTATAACACATCATGGTTTTCTAAGGCATCACTTGGGCTTCCAACAAATGTGAGCCATTGGATGATTGTTATAATAGAGGATATGATAAAAATAGGGTTTATGTTGGCCAAGGACAAAAGTGAAGTGATGTTGAATGTTGTTGAGTTAGCTTGTATAGAGGAAGTTCTAGAATTATCTAAGGAGCTTAATGTAGCCAATATTGCTATCAGCTTAATATAAGTTAATAGAGATAATCATAAATAAGGGCTACTCTCTAGGCCTTAGGTCCATACATCTATTATTGACTACATATGCCGTATTTTCATGACTTACACTAGCATACACCTTATAATTTTTTGTAACAAGCTTTTTGAAAAAGTTAGATACGTCATGAGCATCTAAAACATATTGTATTAGGAGAACATATAGTTTTGTTGAAATTTATCTTATGAATTTTGCATTCAGGATTCTTTGGTTATTTTGTACAGCGCCTTGCTCCAATTGGTATTAGAGCTCATATTGAGAGTAGCCATAGGAAACAAGGAGTGAAAATGCATGGAAGATGCCATGTATGCCATCATCAAGGAGCAAGTAGACCAATAGCAAAGCTGGGTTAAGATTTTCATTGAAACACTTACTCAGCGGTAGCAATCTATTGGTGAGCTTAAGTTGTTGGTGTTTGACCACAAGGCATGTTCTAATACACCTGCATTTGACAATAAAGACATTAGTATGAGTAAAGGAGGCATTATTATTAAAGGAATAATGGGATCAAAAGGTAAAGTTGTTAATACTGTTGACATTGCTCGTCCCCCCTTATCTATTACCCACTAGAACTTCAATACTTGAATTTGCTGTATTTAATGGTGAAGAGTCACAAACATGGGTTTATAGAGCAGAACACTTTTTCTTGATTGATAAAACCCTTGCTGACTTTAAGGTCAAATTAGTTGTAATTCATTTTGAAGAGAAAACCTTACAATGGTTTCATCAATATGCTAAAGCTAGAGAAGGAGAAGACAAGGTACGTGGGAAGAATTGGTTACTAAGTTGTACTCTAGATTTGATCATAAGGCCTTTGTAGATCCTATGGGAAAATTTAAGGAGACGTGCCAAACTAAAACTCTTTAGGAGTACATGATTGAATTTGAATATTTAGCCTTATAGATAAAAATTGAAAAAAAAAAGGACCTAATTAGCTATTTTTTAAGTAGCCTAAAATTTGAATACCAATACCCAATTCATATATTTCAACCTACCACTATGTAAGAAGTTTATACTCTAGCCAAACTACAAGAAGTAACCCTACTTTCGACCAACCAGTACCTCAAATCCACTAAACCTATTTCACAACCAATAACCACATTCACTACTTACCAAAGGAACAACCCATCAAAAGGGAACTTATAAACAGTTCTAAACCAAAACCGTAACCATTCCAGCCAACAACCATCAAACCATACACAAACCCAACATAACCAATTCCCCTTAACCTAAAGACTCATGAAATGAATGATTCCTAAAAAGATTGAAGAGAAGAGACTCAAGAAGTAGTGTTTTTGGTGTGATGAACCCTTCAAGCCCAGTCATAAATGCAAAAGTAAGCGGCTCGGCCTCATTATGGTGGGCTCCAATGAAACAAGGGAAGAGGAGGTAAAGCCTATTGTGGATAATGGCAACTTAAAAGATGAGCTCTTTAAACTAAATCTTTGTGCTCTTAATAATCAAGTTGGTAGTGAAGGAGGGTGTATGAAATTTGTAGGCAAGTACAAGAAGAAAAGGTTGAGCATTTTAGTAGACTCGGGTAGTTCTTTGAATTACATTGATGAAGGGATGGTTAAGACTCTTAAGTGTAGAACCACTCCAATCAAATCATTTAAGGTAACATCAACTATTGGAGCCTACTTACCTTGTGTTGCTAAGCTAAAGTGTTTCCAAAGGTAGGTGTAAGGACATGAATTTTCCATTGAAGTACACTTACTACCCCTCTCTAGGTTTGATTTGGTGTTAGGCATTATATGGTTATCCTCATTAGGAATTATTAACTAGAACTATAAGTAAAGATCGATGAAGTTTACATGGAATGACCAGCTATGTAACCTGCAAGGTGAAAAAGAATTGTCAATTTTATTTCGAATGAACAACTTTCAAAACTATTAGCTAGAGATGATGATACCCTTGAAATTCAATGCTGGGTTGTGAAGGAAGCTACAAGTAACAATAATAAATCGCTTGATAGAAAGATCACAACTACTTATTGAGATACTAAAGGAGTATTATGAACTTTTTGAAGAGCCTAGTGGGTTATTACCCTTTCAAACACATGATCATAAGATCCTTTTATAGGAAAATTCATAACTTGTTAACCTGAGACCCTATCGACAGCTATTTAAAAGTCAACATTAGAGAGTTTGATTAACTAGTGCTCTTAAGTGCCTCATTTGACAAAGCCATAGCCTAATCGCATCACCTATTGTGTTGGTAAAAAAGAAGGATTAT
Organism: Lumnitzera racemosa; assembly: GCA_024138005.1. Taxonomy (NCBI): domain Eukaryota; kingdom Viridiplantae; phylum Streptophyta; class Magnoliopsida; order Myrtales; family Combretaceae; genus Lumnitzera; species Lumnitzera racemosa. The sequence goes on from JAMXBC010000006.1 coordinate 82,837,624, forward strand.
TCTTGGAAGATGTGTATTGACTATCGAGAACTCAACATACAAACTAAAACATAAGTTCCCCATATCGATTATCATTGATTTATTTGATGAGCTATATGGTGTTAGTTATTTTACCAAATTAGACTTAAGGTTTGGGTATCATCAAATTAGGATGAACCCTAATGATGTATATAAGACCACATTTAGGAACTATGAAAGGCACTACGAATTTCAATCAAGTCATTTGGTTATGGCCTGACTAATGCTCCCTCTACCTTTCAAGGACTCATGAATAGCATATTTTGACAACATTTGAGGAAGTTTTTGCTTATTTTCTTTGATGACATACTCTTGTACAGCCTAACCATAGAAACTCATGCGAACCATTTGCATATTCTTTTTTACATTCTTAAGAAAGAACAGCTAACCATAGAAACTCATGCGAACCATTTGCATATTCTTTTTGACATTCTTAAGAAAGAACAGCTGTTTCTAAACTGGAACAAATGCGTCTTTAGGGTACCTTAAGAAAATGCCCTATTTGGACAAAAAATTCAACTAAATTTTTGAAATCTTAAATATGTCCTTCCAAGCTGAATTTTTGTATATAATATACTTAATATATTTATTTAATTTCATTAATAAGAATTTTGGAAAACAAGCATGTTTACTATTTTTTATAGTTATTTTGGATAAGACTATTAGTTTTATTGATTTATTGAAATAACTATTTTTTAATAAAACTAATGAATGAGACCTATATGTTTTGACTTTTGAACATTTATAAAGATATTTGGAATACTTAATTTTTATCTCACACATAAATTTGTAAATTTACCCTAATTTTTCATAATTTCAAGCTAAAACTGCTATTTTCGTAAAAATAAATAATAACTAGTTTTGTGTAATTCATGGTCAATAATTAAACTACATATTTTTGTGAGCCTAGAAGATTTTTCATGAAATTAATCAGGCTCCCATAGTATTTATTATGTATTTTCCTAGTACAAACCTATATATTGGCCTCATATGCGAAATAATGAATAATAATATTAAAGTTTTTGTTAGATAATGTAAGATTGGTAACTAAGACATGTAACTAATATTGAGCATGGTTTAAAAGTATAAAATTTTAAGACTTCTAGTTTAGAAATAAAGTTTGCTTAAGTCAATAATGAAGTTATGACAACATACGATTGAGTCAGTAGCGAGAAAGGGTATTTTCAAACTTGTAACCATATTAATCAATCTTGTTTCTTAAGATATATTGATAGTACTTGAAATAATGATCGTGAGATATAAATTTTACTGAAGTTAGATAAGGAATGAGTAAGATACAATCAAATAAAGTTTAAAAACGCAATAATAAAAGCTTAAAAGAGTTTAGGTTCTACCTATACTTGACTTGAAGATTGTGTTTACATTTTCATAAGTGTGATAAGTAAGGAAGGACCATGTCATGAAGTTTAGGATTTGGCATTACTATTAAGCCTCGATAAGTGGATCTAACCCATGCTTAGAGTAGATATATTGTTACTCATAACACTGTGTACTATTTGATTTTGTCTTAATTAGATATGACTATATCTTGAATGAACTAATATGCTATTATAGTAGATGCCGAAGTGGTTATTTTGAATGATGGTAGCTATATCTTGGTTAAACTATTGTATTACTATGATAGGTATTGATGTGGTGTTTACAAATATTACACTAACTAAGGAAATTAAGTAATTGCTAACCTAATCTTCTAGGTATTCGCCTAAGTGAACCCTAGGTAAGATACTAGAATTTTATTAGGGAGAGTTCAAAAAATAGAACAAATAACTAGGTTGAACAAAACTTAAAAATTGATAGTGTTTAACGATATACTTAAGTTGTTATTGTACAATATGGCATGGCGTGGCATAAAAGGGACTAACAGGTTAGAATTTTCATAATAAGCCTCCTAATGGTCAAGAAAAATCAAGGCTTTATCAACTCATTTTTTAGAAGAATATAGATTTGCATTTCCCGAAGTCTTCACTATGTTAATAGTATGATATTAGTAAATAACAATGTGTAGTCTAATTTTGTAAAAAAAAGTTGGAGGTCCTACTCCTAGGTAACTTCTTGTTGCCTTTATGATTTAGTAGATTGCAATGTGTAGTCTAATTTGGTTAGGGGTCTTACTCCTAGGTAGCTCCTTGTTGCCTTAGGTTCTTGGATGTTGTATCTAGATGCCCGACTATGTTGACTAACCGGATGAACATATTGGAAGGGCATAGGATGATGCACGCTACATGCATGAGGATAGCATGTTGCATTACTAGCAATAAATGCTATTTTAGGCTAATACATGTATGGAGTTGATTTTCATGATTATGATTGACATGTCTTAGTTATGATATTTCCTATATTGTATTATTTGTTATCCACTGTCACTTAGCTTCAATAGTTGAGGAGATAAAATGTTTTATCCTTAGGTTAACAACATCATGATGGTCCTAACACTAGGGTGGATGTATATTAAGAGTGTAAGTTGTAGTTATCAACTTTTGGATTGAGCTTATACTAAATCAAGAATCCTACTATTTTTAAGACGAGCAAAGAAAAAGATGGTTCATGTTTTGATGTAAATATTAGGCTTATGTATAAGTTATAACAAAATATCCAATTGAACTCCGATTTAGCAATCGTATTATCACATAAATAATTTTTTTTTAATAAATGAGTAGGTTGAGTTAAGTTTTTAATAGGTATTCTTATGTGATGATGCATTCCATGCTAAGTTAAGATGTAGCATTCATTTAAGGGTTTTGAGCTCTTTTGAAACCTTTAACCTTATTACTTGAGAAAGGAAGGTTTGAATGGAGTCAATAGATCAAGAGTTCCTTTGAAGCATTAAAATCTACCTTGGTTTCAACCCCTGTTTTGAGGTTATCGACCTAGTCTAAGCCTTTTGTGTTGAATATTGATGCATGTAGAGAGGCTATTGGGGTTGTGTTAATGCAAGACAGGCACCCAATTGCTAACTTAAGTAAGGTTTTATCTTCTAAGTAGCTAGGATTGCTAGTTTATGAAAAAGAATCATTGGCACTAATGTTTATAGTTGAGTAATGGAGGCATTACTTAATAAGGCGGCAATTCATTATTAAGACAGATCACTAAAGCTTAAAATACCTCTTAAACCAACGTTTGGTTATTCTAAGTCAACATAAATGGTTGACTAAACTCTTAGGTTTGGATTTTGAAATCTACTATAAGAGTAGAAAGGTAACTACAGTTGCTGATGCAATCCTATGCTCTTAAGTAGCCATCTTACACTCTATGGTCTTAACAACCCTTAAAATTTTTGAGCAACTGAAGGCTAGTTGGAAAGTATCTAATTCCTTTGCTACTATCATTATGACACTAGAAGTTGGATAGCCTTGTAAAAATTTTTCATAGGTAGACAGAGTATTGTGAAGGAAAGGAAGGATAGTTGTCAAGTTGAATATTCAGTTGAAATTAATTTTGCTCAAATTATATCATGGTAAGGTAATAGGAGGGCATTCAAGCATTCAAGCTACCTTCAAAAAACTCGGTGCTATTTACTATTGGCTAAAGATGGGAAAAGAGGTACAAAATTATGTGAGGCATTGTGATATTTGTTAGTGATGCAAACCTGAGAATATAGCCACTCCTGGTTTGTCGCAACTACTATCAATTCCCAAGGGATTTTGGTTGGAAATCAGTATGGGTTTTATCAAAGGATTACCAAAGTCGAAGGGGAAAGAAGTTATATTAGTTGTTGTTGACTGGTTAAGTAGGTATGTGCATTTTGTTAGGTCAATACATCCTTGCACTATTATATAGGTAGCACATGCCTACTTAGACAACATCTACAAACTATGTGGCCTTTTAGAGGGAATAATTTCTAATCAAGAACCTATTTTTATTAGCTCATTCTAGATTAAATTTTTTAAATTGTAGAGTATAGAGTTAAAGCTTTTGTTAGCTTACTACCTACAAACTAATGGACGGATGGAGATTGTGAACAAATGTTTCAAGAATTACTTAAGGAGCATAGCGGCTGAAGAACCTAAGACATGGATGAGTTATTTATCCCTAGTTGAGTGGTAATACAACACTAACTGTCATACTAGTACGAGAATCACACCTTTCGAAGCCTTGTATAAGTGCCTAGCACCCCTTCATTTACCCTACATGAAAGGAGATTCAGACAATGCTATGGTGGATTTCTTACTTAATAATAGAGAAGATAAGACCAAGATGCTCAAGTTTCAACTTACACATGCTCAAAATAGGATGAAACAACATGCTAATAAGAAGAGATCTGAGGGTACCTTTGAAATAGGAGACTTGGTCTTCTTGAAGCTTCAGCCATACCACCATCACAACTTACGTCATCGATTTGTATAGGAGCTATAACCTCACTACTCTTGCCCTTACAAGATTCTCAACAAAATGGGATCAATCTCATACAAACTCAATTTGCCTTCTAGATCTACTATACATCCGACACTCTAGATGTCTAAGTTGAAGCAATATCATGGACCTTCATCAGTGACCAAATCTCTACTCCTGCAATACAAATCAAAAGAAGTCTTAGAGCCACGTACCATTCTTGAAAGAAAGATGATTAAAAGGAAGAATAAACCTACTACTCTAGTTCTCATACATTGGAGAGGGAAGACACCTATGAAGGCTACTTAAGAGTTCTTAACAAATATGGAGCTCTAATTTCGAAGTTCCCCCCTATAGTCAAGGGTTTTGAAAGGGGAAGGGAGTATAATGGATGACATGATAGAAATAGGGTTTGTGTTGTCCAAAGAAAAAAGTGAAGCAGTATTGAATGTTGTCAGGTTAACTTATGTAAAGGAAGTTCTAGAATTATCCAAGGAGCTTGATGTGGCCAATGTTGCTATTGGCCCGATATAAGTTAACACAAATAATCATAAATAAGGGCCACTTTCCTTGCCTTAGGCCCTTGCATCTTTTATAGACTACATATGCCTTATTTTCATAACTTACTTTAGCATACACCTTATAATTTACTTTAATTTACTTTCTGAAAAAGTTGGACACATCATGAGCATCTAAAACAAATTGTATTGGGAGAATACACATTTTTATCCAAATTCCTCTTAAGAATTATGCATTCAAAATTCTTTGGTTATTTTCTACAACACCTTACCCCAATTTCTATGTATATGGCTAAGGGTGTACTAGGTCCATTGTTTAAAGGATGTATGTGTCATTGCTTTGCTACACCAAACATCCAAAACAACTTAGTGGGGTATATTTAAGAGTGGGTTATCTTTGTCCTTTTCTAAGAGCATGTTGAGGGCAATCATACTAAGGGATAGAGTGCTCGAGTTGGGGAGGAGGTTTCCTTGACTCATTCCTTTGAGCTGTAATCATAAGGTGTTGATAGTTGCTCAATAAAGGGGGTAGCTCCCAAGCAGTAACTGGGAGGCATATACTGGCCTTTAGATCCACCCTTCTTTCGAGCCTAACAACAACCAGTGAAGGAAAGGGGGAGTGGGGGCTCAACGATTACCCATTGTTTGTCCAAGGTAGTTGCATCGTGAAGGTGCTTATTTATAGGAGGTATTAGGTGGTTCTTCCACGTGTTGTCCTAGAAGAATCCAAGAAAGTGAGGGAAACTACGGTGACTATGGCAACAAAGGGAATCTTTTCTCTACCCTAACCTATTGATCGAGGCACTTGCAAGAAATCCTCTACTTTGTGAGTACTTTGGTTAACTTGGGGTGAAGCATTGAACTTACTTTGATTAGTTGTCCCTAGTGCTACTTCTATGGAAGAGAAGCTCTATAAGGTAGAGTAGGGACCTTCACTTAGAGGTCGAATGTCATTGGAACCCTTATAGCTTGAGGCATGGTCTGATAGGAACCTTAAGGGTAGTCACAACTGTCCCTTCAAAGCTCATAAACCGAGTCAAAGTTGAGAGAAATTCCTCTTGGAAAAGAGTGTAGAGTAAGGGGTCAAGTTAGAGTTGAGAGCGGTCATTCAGGTCGAGCATACAATAGTAATGTAAGGTGTGGCTTCAAGCTTTTGTATCTTTATCTTCTTTTTTGAATGTAGCCAAAGTTGGTATGCCAACCTATTAAGCCTTGTACTTTATTTCATTAGTAGAATCATTCTTCTTTTTTCACTTATTGTTGATCACTTATCATTTTATTTTCCTATAGCTCTCGTTTTCTATTATCCAATTATAATAACTTCATGAGGTTCAATTTATCTATGCATCTTAGAATCGCGTTAAGTTTAGGGGTAGAGAGGCATTAGTACTCGTTAGTATAATGACTAAACCAAGCAGGTCCTCTAGGATGAAAGTCTACCTACGTTTGATGTTTGATGTAGATCAATGCCCAAGAAGAAGTGCCTACAATTACTAACTTGGCCAGCATTTAGTGATGAGAATTGACCAAGTTTTAAGCTCGGTGTAGATTAATGCCTAAGAGGGAGTGCCCACGATGTTAGTGTAGGGACTAACTTAGGCAGTGCTTGGAGGTAAGAATTAACCCAAGATTTGGGCTCAGCATAGACCAATGCCGTTATAGGTTCCTATGGTGTAAGTATAGAGACTAACTTTGGTTGTGTCATAACTTGGGAGATAGTTTAGTCGTAGTAGATGCCATATATAGCATAAGCAACCATAGATTAGTTACCCTTCCAATCATGGACCCTTCATACGATATATAAGGCTTCTATAACCATTAGCTTCCTAAAGGAAAACAAATCAAAATGATATCATCACATAAACATAATTATATAAGATTTAAACTATAAAAATTACATTAAATAGTAATATAGTATATTTATATCTACAATATTATAAAAATGAAAAGTACACATATAAAAGTCTACAAAAGCGAGTTCTCTCAACACTCTAAATAGCCCGCTCTTGCCTAAGTCCCTATACTAACCTCTAGCATCTTACGGCCAGCATCAATAAATATGTTGTCTTGTAACAAAAGCCTAAAAGAGTGTAAGCTAACGCTCAGTGAGTTAAACCCTCAATCACACCACAAGTAAGCTATAAATACATTAAATTCAATCCTATGAATGAATGAGCAAATAGTGTACTAAGCAATACGTACAGTTAACTAGTCATTATACATAACTTAGATTTAATACCCTCCAAATTGAAGGTTGGAGTATACACGACACTAATCAAATTTGGGTATTATACTAGAACTTTGTTTCTACGAAAGTTTACATTTCATATTTGAACAAAACAAATCTTTTATTTTCCTAAAAACCAAGTTCTAAGTATAATTGTGAGTAGGCCCCTGTAATCCACACTTACCCCTAAATGGAGGCCTTTGGACTCGACCCTTAGTCGGGCAGTTGGCGCCTCCAATGCCTAGTATTCCGTGGTCTAGGATAAGGTCATATTGTACACTTGCACCATACAAAACCAATATACTTATAAATAACAACCCCTATATGGCCTCTCCTTACTTCTATGTAATGTAACGGCTAGAATTAGTGTATATGTGATGCGTATTCCAATTACTTTTTATCAGTCGAGCATAGTTAAATCCGATTAAGGTATGACCAACTAATAGCACATACAAGCATTGTCTATACTACTATGCAACAAACAACCTATTATCAGTATTGAAGGTGAATTCACAATTCAACAAACAATAACGTAAACAAGCATTTCTTGACCCCATATAACATTCGATTAATAGAATCATTTAAGTTCACTAGCTACAAATATACATAAGTATGGAATCATAGGGTAATACTCACTCGGCCATGTTACCTTATGCTCTAATTGTAATAATTGATTGAAAGATCTACGCCCTTGTCGAGATCACTTGATCATTACGAGATAACAAGGATAATAAATAATTGAGTTAATTAGTAATTGCAGATATCTATTTATCTTATTCTACTTAAGTAACTATTAGTTTTTATCCAATTCAACTTGATTGCTAATTGTGTATAACTTTTTCATTTTATCTCTAATTTTTATAAGTTTATAGTCATTTTTCCTTGTTTCCGGGCACACATTCACACGGTAAGGTCCGTTTTGGACATTGAGACTCATGTTTTACGATATGAATTAAATTTATCAAAATTTTAATTGTTGAAGCATGAATATTCTTATTATCTATTTTTATATCGTATTTTAGTACTTTATAATTTAATTAACCATTAGTTTCTTATATTTTGATGACTTTGCATTATTATTACTATTTTACGTACTTAAATGAGGTTAACTCAAATTGATATGTATGTTATGGGCTTATGGTGGTTTTAGCCCACATATGCACATATTTATATATATTATGTATTTATTATTTTATTATACTATCTTATAGTATTTTAAGTAATTATGTTATGATTTACTTGTGTACAACTTTTATACTTATGTACTTATACATTCTATAGTATGTCATGTATATGTATACTTCTAATCTACTTTATGTATACTTGTACATATACCTATATTTATACCCATACATATACCTATACATATACTATATTAACATACGGTTATATACGTATTTTTATATGTATTTTCATATGTCCTCTATACCCCATTTAGAAATCATCATAGAATTCATATTTTGGCATCTTATAGGCTTAATTAGTAAATTATATGTATGTAAACTTAATATTCTCTTTATTTTAGATTATGTACATAAAGAATATTCAAGTATGAGGACATCCATACATATATACAAGTAGTTTTCCTATTCTTACCTCTATATATGTATAGTTATGCCATGTACTAAAATCCATACACAAATACTTCACATAGATCCACATAGTATATATACTTATGTATTGCTACTCCTCTACCTAAGTATTTCTACACTTGTAAGTATGAGTATAGAGATTCCTATCTTCAACAACATATATGTATATTTACATGTAAATTCCAAAACTAACATAACATATACAACTAATTACTAATTATGATGATAAGAATCATAGGAAAACATACCTTTTGCTCCTTGTAATATATATATATATATGGAAGTGTTAATTTATATAGTATATAAAGAGTTATTGAAATATGGAAATAGATTTGGAGTTGGAAGGGAGGAAAGGGAAAGGGAAAGGGGGTGATGGTTTGGGAATGGGGAAGAAAAGGGGTTTTACTTTATGTTAAATTGTGTTTTGTAATTGAAATAAGTAGGGCCTAGAGAACACTAGTAGTGGATAGCAAATAAGGGATAAGAAGGACAAAAAAAAAAGTGAAAAATGGGTGGAAAACTTTAGAAAAGAAAAGAATTTTCTAGTTGAAAGTGATATTTGTTAACTTAGTCAACTCTTTTAAATTTGTATGAAATTAATATACATAATAAGAAAATTAAAGATAACTAAGAGAAAGTTTAAGGAAATGAACAGAGATATGAAACTTAATGAAATAATTAGAAAAAAAAATAGCTATTGGAATCTTTTTATAGATATTTATATCTCCATATAAAATTTAGTATCATGCTTAATATAATTCGCATGAAAAACATAATTTATAACACTAACATTACTTATATGTAATGTAAACATTAACTAAGCACTCAAATCTATATAATACTTACTTAGTCATATACCTATGAGACTAATGTGATATATAATGCAATATCCTAATTTCTAATAAATTGAAGTAGTATTGTATACATTCATGAATAACTAAGAGTTATCTTGATCATTTGCGAATGATTTTGTATGATTTGGTATGTTACTTAGGATATATTATCAATTAGGGTTTTAGAGTAGATTATAGTGAATTAATGCTTTTATACCCTTAAGTTATAGTTTTAGGGTTTTTATCACTTTTAAGAGCAATCTCTAGTGTTTACATACATTTAGGATTTAAAAATTTTATACACGATTGAATCTTCGATTGTTATTTTTAGGATTTTTCTCTTAACTAGTCCTGTCAACTTTTAGAGTCTTCTAGCACACGAAGGTTTATCTTAAGTTTTATGTTGAAAATTTTAGGGGTTTACAGGTTATGTTTGGAGATGAGAATCAATCCAAGGTTTAGGTTTGGTGTAGACCGATGCCTCTAAAGGTGCTCGTGGTATTAGTGTTGAGACTAACTTAGGTGAGTGTTTTGGGTTGGAAATCGACTTAAGGTCGTAACTCAACACAAGCAAAGGTTGTACGGTTACACAAGGGTTGGAGAGTAAAAGAGACAAGTGTAGGAAACTCATCAATTCATTATGTTTAGCTACAATTACATGTGCTTTCAATCTTATCACTACATTTACTAGAAATAAGGTCTTAGATTTTTGGCGTTCCATGCCCTTAGGATAGGTTATCCTTCTAGGGTCTAAAGCTTGTAAATGCCTTGTCTCGTATCTTCCACTACTCACATGGGGTCTTTCCAATTGGCTATAAGCTTTTCCCACCCCTCTTCTAAACCAATAGCCTCTAATTTTCTATACACTAGGTAATATGGACTTGTAGATGAACACACAAACCCAATATCATGTGTAACCAAAGGGGTAGGTCCAAGCAGTAAGATGGCTTGAAAAATAAATGATAGTTGAGAGAGAGCAGGGGGTTCCTATATACTAATGGTGAATATGATACACTAACGCTAGATATAACACACCAATGCCTCACACGAGCTTAGATCACACTTAATATAATGCATAAGTGTAAGTGTGACTAGACATCACTCGTCACTAGTCTACGCTCGAATGGGCTAGATAAGAATAGCTCAAGAGTAAGTAAAAAGGACACTTAGGTCAAGATAGGGTGAACTAAAGTTCAATGCATTCATCTGTATTATGTTCTTGCGACTATTACATTATGTGACTATTTATAGTACCCTATTAGGGTACGTTATATGTTACAGATAATTACAAAAATGAATTCCTATTTGCTAAATAATAAAAGGAAAATATTGTATAGGGAGATACGAAATCATGCCGAGCGAATGTCGTTTGTCATAAAGGATAGTACGATTGTCAATAAGGACAGTGTGTGCATGTTCTTACTGTGATTTTGACAATATTGTGGTCTAAGCAAGGGTAGGCCTTTGTTCAGGCCTATTCGATGTTAGAAGGGGCTGGACTATGATTGGTTATAGGATGGCTCACATTGGGGTTAGCCTCAAATGGTTGACTCCTAACAGTTTTGCTTGGCCTCTATACATTATAGATTGTTGCATTCAGATTTGGCACTTGACTATGGTTTAGCAGAGGGTCTAACTCGACATGCTAGTTGATCACCTTGATAACATCTTAGATGGCATGGAGAGCAAAGTAGCTTGATAGATCAAACTAGGGCAAATACTGCTCCTCGACCCTTAACTCACCTCGGATAGCTCAGCAAACTACTTGAGAGAGCCCTTAGGTTTAGGAGCATGTAATCGGTCCTTAATCCCTATCATCCACTCTAGGTTCTTTGAGATTTAGGATCAAATCTGGTTCAAGTCCAGTTTACTCATCTTCGAGAGTGTAAGGTTGGAGGTCAGCAATGTTAAAAGTATTTGAGACTCCATATCCTTAGGTAATTCAATCCTATCGGTATTAGGATTGATCTTTTCAAGCATTCTGAAAGGTTCGTCGACTCTAGGAGACAACTTGCTCTTCCTCAAGTTTAAGAATCGTTCCTTGCTAAGGTGTTTCTAGACCAAATCACTTAGTCAAAATTCTCTCTTCCTCCATCCTTGGCTTCGCTTCTCAAGCTTAATAGCAGCTCAACCCAGTTACTCTATAACCTTTTAGTGCATGGTTTTGATGGCTTTAACTTTCTCGATGGTTGGCCTATCATAATTATCGGTTATCAATTATGGTATTTAGTTCAATGGGAGCTCGGGGTTGAACCCATAGGTAACTTCAAATGGAGACATGCTTGTGACATTATAGGCAGTCCAATTGTAGGCGAATTCGACAATTGGCAAACACAGATCCTAATCAGCCATGTTTTATCCAACAACAACCTGTAACAAAGTTCCCACAGTTCAGTTTACAACTTTAGTCTTCCCATCAGTCTATGGATAGTAGGACGTATTGTATAATAACTTGGTTTTTAGTCACCTCCAAAGTGTCCTCCAAAAGTAGCTCATGAACTTAGGGTCTTGATCTGAAACTATGGTTCTAGGCATGCCATGAAGCATAATCACCTCTTGCAAGAAAAGAAAAGAGATAGCCAAAGTATCATTGGCCTTGGAACAGGGTACGAAATGTGTCATCTTACTAAATTGATCTACAACCACCATGAAGTCCTTCCCTTAAGACATCTTTAGTAATTCTAACATGAAGTCTATACTCAACTCGGCCATGGTTTGGTTGGGATCAGTAAGGGTCGGTAGTATCATTGCTCGAATCAACTCTTCGCTTTTTGGTAGGTCGTACATCTTTCTAGTAAGGATTAAACATCTCTCTTCATCCTTAGCTAAAAGAATTTGGAGGATAATACCTTATAAGTTCAGTGCTAGCTAAAGTGTCCTATCAATCCCCTTCTATGTACCTCATGTACTAACAGCTCTCGTGTGGAACAGGTTAGGAAACATAGCCTCCTCTTCCTAAATAAGTATCCATCCTCCCTATAATAGTCGTCCAATGTCCATCCTTCCTCACAACAGATGTAAATAAGACCAAAGTATGAGTCCTCGGCACACAAATTCTTGATAGTTGAAAAACTAAGTAGTCTTGTCTATGGTTCGGTCAAGAAGGTATGTTGTCTCGATTAGGTGTCAGCTACTACATTGTTCTTTCTATTCTTATATTATACAACATAAAAAAACCCTCTATGAACTCAACCCACTTGGCTTGTCTTCAGAACAACTTCAATTAGCTCTTTAGATACCTTAAGGATTCATGATTGGTGTAGATCACAAATTCCTTAGGTAGCAGATAGTGTTGCCATATCGTTAGGGCTCGAATATAGGAGTAGAACTCCTTATCATAGATGGAATAGTTGAGTTTTTCTCCTCGAAGTTTCTCATTGAAGTAAGTGATAGGTCAACCTTCTTACATCAGCACAGCAACTATGCCTAGTATGGATGCATCACATTTTACTTCAAATATCTTGTCGAAGCTTAGTACTAAGACTAGGCCTGTAGTTATCCTCTCTTTCACTTCCTCAAAACTCCTCCTCTTTTTCTTATCCCATCTGAATTCAACATTCTTCTTTGAAAGTTTGATAAATAAGTCCATTGTCGCACTGAAGTTCCTGATGAATCTATAATAAAATGACTCTAATCCATGGAAACTTCTCACATTGGTAAAACAGGTCAACTTAAGCTATTCTATGATCGCTCTCATATTCTCTTCATCAACTTAGATGCTTCCTCTGCTTACAACAAACCTAAGAAGATCATCTTAGAGCAGCAAAAGCAGCATTTCTTTAGATTGGTGATATCAGGCAAGTGTACCTATTAGTTTTAATATAGCGGATATGAGTCCGAGTCGATCCCTCAGAGACTTCGAGTACTGATATTAACCTTAGCTTTATTATTTAACTGAAAAATTATGAAAGTTTGAATTAATTAAAAATACTAAAATTAACAAATTAACTTAATTATAAGACTTAATTAAGCAATTGAAAAATCGATAAAATTAAGAACAACTTCAAGAAAGTAATAATGTCTTTAGGAATTATTTCCCTTAGAGTTTAACATGTGATCGCTTAAAATATATTCAATTTGGTTTCTATTATTCTTAACCGGAGGGATTTACAACTAAAGTTAATACCTTTCTCAAACATATTAACCCTAATCCTAAATTATTTACCGAAATCTCTTCACTTAGTAATATAATTTAGAACTACATTAATGTATAATGAATTTCCTTACAATTAATTAACAGTCTGGAAGAAACATGTATCTTATCTCTAAGTATACATGTAATTCTCTCCAATTATGTAAAGATCTAATTATACATGTAATTTCTCAATCAACATGCATAATATTATATATTGATATTCTAGAAATATCAATCAACAATTAAACGACATAATTGAATTAAGCAAAGATAGAAACTTTATTGAAATTTCTAAGTCAATCCAAGAATCACATGAAACCCTAGGTTCCATAATCCTAAATACACGAATTCTAAGCTATCATAATGAATCTAAAAACGAGTTCCATCAAAAACGTAAAATAAAACATGAAAAACCCTTTTAATTGATGAAAAATCTCTTCGATCTTGAAGTCGGTGTTGTTCTCACCTTTTCCTTCTCCTTCTCCTCAAGTCTCTTGTCTTCTCTAATATCTCTTATGTCTTTTGAAACCCTAATATGTCCTTTTATAGTGTATTAAAAGGTTTTCATTTTCTTTACCAGACATGACCTGGGATATGACCGTGTCCCCAGGTCGTGTAACTTTCTGCCCCTGGCCAATTTTTTCTACATGGACTTTATAACTTCATAACTTCTTTGTTTGAACTCCAAATTCAGTAAAATTTGATTCCTTTTCTTCGTTTTCAATCTTAGAATGCGTTCAAACCTAGAAATCAAAATTTTACTCAATTAAGTATCAATTTCTTTAAAGAAAACAAAAAATGTGAGGAAAATACTATAAAATCACCATATGAAATATGTTTAAAATCCGAGTTATCAATTAGCATAGAGCTAGTCAGCTCGGAGTTTTGCGAGCACTTGTTGGAGATGTTCTTAGTGAGGCTCCAGGTTGAGACTATACACTAGAATGTCATCAAAATATACCACGACAAACCTTCCTAGTAATTCTCAAAGCACATGATTCATAAGTCGCATGAATGTATTCAACACATTAGATAGCTCAAATGACATTACAAGCTACTCATATAAACCATATTGTGTCTTGAATGCAATTTTCTACCCATCTCCTTCACACATTTAGATCTAATGGTATTTAGATTTGAGATCGTTCTTGGAGAATACTCTTGCTCCAGTTAACTTGTCTAGCATATCATCAAGCCTAAGTACATGATACCTGTACTTAATAGTGATTCAATTGATAGCTAGGCTATCCATACGCATCCTCTAAGAACCGTCCTTCTTCAGTACTAACAGGGCCAATACAATATAAGGGCTCAAGGACTCCTACACATACCCTTTCTTCATGAAGTCATCTACTTGCCTCTATAACTCAGTAGCCTATTTAAGGTTCAACATATTGGTAGGCTTGTTTGGTAGGGTAACTCTTGGCTATAGGTCAATCGCATGCTCAATGCCTCAAATTGGGGGTAGACCCTCCGATAGCTCCTTTGGAAACAGGTCGACAAAGTCCTCTAGTAGGGTTTTTACTATGGTCAGCAACTCTTCCTCCTGGGTTCTTACCTCTAGAAGCCTCCTAATAGGTAGATAGGTCGGTCCCTTTAGCTCCATTTCTCTTTTCAGTTACCAAAGCCTCCTTCAAAGTTTAGCTAAGTTAGCACTACATGATTTTTACCTACTCAACAGTCATGGGACTTAATTTCAACCTTTTCCCTTCATGCTCTACAAAACATGTATTCCTCCTACCATCATATATAACTACTTGATCAAACATCCATGGTCATCTAAGTAAAAGGTGAGATACACTCATAGGCAACACATCAAAAAGCACTTCATCTCAATATTGACCTATACAAATCAGTACAAATACTTGTTTGTTCACTTGTAGGGCTCCCTTATCGTTGAGCCAATGAAGCTTGTAAGGTTTCAAGTGGGGAATGGTCGGTAATTTCAGCTTTTGGACCATAAATGCAAAGGCTGCATTGGTGCATCTTCTACTATCAACAATCAGTATGCATAGTGATCGTTTACCTTACACTCAATATGGAAGAGATTTTCTCTCTACTCATCTTTAGGCATAGGACTGATGCTCATTGTCCTCCTTAACACTAGAACCATCGCCATGAAGTTGCCTTCTTCACTGTAGATAACTTTCTCCTTGGGTAGCTCCATTTATTCATCCTCCTTCGACTCCTCTACTTCCTCATCAGTACTATTAACCTCAATGGTCGATGCCTCGCCTTTAATCACCATTGTTCACTTGTTTGAATAATGAGCAGCCATGTGTCCAAATCCTTAGCATTTGAAACCCTTGATTTTATTCGCCTTCTTCCTTAAACTTTGGCCTTTCTTATCTTTGTGGTTCCTTCTCCTTTACTCGGGTAGTCTGAGCAAGTCGAGTCTCCATGGCCTTACTTAGTTCCGTTCGCATAGGTCTACTAAAAATAGGTTGACTATAGCCAAGATGGTTGATGGATGGTTGGAATCTTCCTGTTCAGTGTATTTCTATCCTTTAGGTAGCTTGGATTGCGTCATTGAACATTCTAATGTCTAAGGTTTCTAGGACATCCCTAATCCATACTTTAATCTGCCAATGAATTGAGACACAGTTCAATCTTCTAGCTCCATGACTTCGTATCGGATTATTAACATCTAGAATTCTTTAACGTATGCATCCACACCCGATGCTTCTTGTCTCAATTCTTACAATCTCTTAAAGGCTTGCTGCAAATGATAGCTTGGCACAAACCTTTTCTACATAACTCTCTTCATATCATACCAACTCCTAATCTCTCATTCTCCTTCCCTTCTTTTGGTAGCTTGAAAGTTCTTCTATCATAAGGCGGCATAACTAGTGAACTCCAACACAGCTAACCTAACGTTTGCATTTTCGAGCACTTTATGGCATTCAAACTACTTTTCAATATTATCTACCCAATCTAGGTAGTCTTTGGCATCACTACTTCTAGAAAAACTTGGGATACGTATCCTAAGTCCTTCGACTCTAGGGTCCTACACATTTCTTTCTTTAGCTCCATAGTACTCTTCTGCATCATCATCTCCTTCTACTTCTTCCTCAATCTCTTCAAGTGCTAACTGATGTCTAGCATCCCTATCAACTCCTTCAGCTCAAGGTGGTTAAGCTAGGGCATTAACTCGGCCAAATTGGCCATTGCCTCATTGTTATTGCTCACATTCCCTAATGAAGCTATCTCTATCTTGCTATATGTCTTCATGTATATGGTCACCAAACTAGCTATTGGACTAAGGCAAGTAGTGTTCCTCGATGCTTAACTCACCTCAGATAGTTCGGTGGACCACCTAAGAAAGCTCTCAGGCTTAAGAGCATATAATTGGTCCTTGATCCCTATCACTAGGTCCCTAAGGCAAAAGACAATGTATCAAATGTTTTGGTTATAGTACCAGGCTACTCACTACTAATAGGCTGCCTGTGTGCTTGTGTGGTATCGTACACTTCTTCAATGGTATCAAGGCTTGCTTAGAGAACCATGTAGTTGGTATCTACATCAAAAGTGCTAGGTCATAATAGTAGGTAATTCTAGTTTGATTAGGAGGATAACTTCTACTCCGAATGTGAAATAGAGAGGGGTTTTTCCGATCAAGGTCATATGTATAGTATGGTATCCCTAAAGTATATTCAAAAGCTCATTGGCCCATCTACCTCCTACTCACTCTACCCTTTTTTTTAAGTTGTTGAGGATTATCTTATTGATAACTTTAACCTTACCATTAGTCTAAGGGTAGGTAGCTGAGGTATAGTGTAGCCTAATGTTGTGCTTATCACAAAATCCTCTAAATCAATCATTGTCAAATTACCTCCCATTTTCGGTAATTAGCTTGTATGGCACCACAAAACAAGATAATATGTGAGTAAGTACAAATCCTTTAGTGGCTCCGGTTGTGATGGTAGCTAAGGCTAGTGACTTCGCCCATTTGGTGAAGTAATCCACCACTACTAAAGTGAATTGCCAACTTGACAAGGCTTTTAGGAAGGGGGCTCGTCTAATCTCAATTGCGCAAATGGCCAAGGGCTTGTCAAAAGATGCATTTTTGAACTAGAGGCATGGTGTCTTGCTTCATCTTTAGCCAAGTGGTACTTTTAGACTAGAGACTTTGTATCTTGCTTCATCTTTGGCCAATAGTAATCCAACTTAAGTGCTCAAATGTATAATGCCTAGGACTGAATGTGATTGCTACAAATCTCAACGTAGAGCTCCTCAAGGACCGAAGTACCCTCTTCTTTCATAAAGCACCTAAGGTGTAGAGTACTCTATCCTCATTGATACAGTATGTTGTTGATAAATGTATAGTTAGCTATGGCGTAAGCTAGCCTTTTTGCTTTTCTTTGATTCTTAAGTAGTGTTCCCATCTTGAGATTATGTATGAGGGAGTCCATCCAAGAGGGCATTTGGACTTGCTTCCATTACTCTAAGGAATTCCTACTATCATATTTCTATGCTTCATTTAGGAAAGTACTATATAAAGAGTAGCTTGTTGCAATCATGTAATATAGGGATAGCAGAGGAGGCTATCCTAGGTACCCTATCTGCCTTTACATTTTTTGCTTAAAGGATCTTGTTGACCTCCCATGAGGTAAATTCCATGAGTAAGCCTTATACCACATGTAAGTACCTGACTATTGTTTCACCTTTAGTTTCATATTCTCCCTTAACTTACTATACCACTAGCATAGATTCCGAATGTATACTAAGCTTCTCTACTCTAATGTCTTTGGTAATTATTAAGCCAATGATGAGTGCATCGTACTCAGCTTCATTGGTACTTGTTGGAAAACCAAACTTCAAAGCATAGAGGATCTTTGTTTCATATGGGATTTGTAGTGTAATTCCAACTCTAATACCCCTCACCCCACTTAGTAGAGGAGCCATTAATGTAAAGGGTCTAGATACGCATGGTAAGCTTGAGTTGGGGCTTATTTAGCCTTGTACATTCAAATAGGAAATCAATGAGGACTTGTACTTTTATCTCTTGTCTCAAGTGGAATTAGACTTTGTGGGCACTAAGCTTAAGGGAGTACTTCATCATTCGGGTTAAGGTGTTGGGCCTTTATAAAGCAACTTCTAGTGGTATACTCATCAGTTTGACGATTGAAAGTAGGGCCTATGCTTTTAGGTTGCGATGACTACTACGAGGGAAAACTTTTCCATTTTCATGTATCTAAGCACTGGTCCTCATAGGATGTGGCTAACATAGTAAACAGGTCAATGTTCTCAATTGGCTACTCGAAGGAGCACTAAAGATAGTGCTCTTTTGATAACTACAAGGTAAAGGTATAGCTCTTCTCTAGGTATTAGCTTAGAAAGTATGTGCGAGGTTACTCAAAAAATTATTTTGGTCTTCACAAGCTCGTTAACACTCAAGTGTCCATTTGAATTCAATGGGGTTTTTTAGTATCTCGAAGATTTCTATACACTTGTCTACTATTTAGGATACAAACCAATTTAGTATGACGACCCTACCTATTAGTCCCTACACCTGCTTAATTTTGGTTGGGTTTATCGTATCTTAGACTACTTTAATCTTATCTAAGTTCACTTATATTCACTCACTTTATCACCATGAAACCAAGAAATTTCCTTTATGCGACCTTGAAGATGCATTGTTAGAGATTCATTTGGAACTAGTGCAAGGTTTAGAATGTTTCATAAACGCCATTGATGTATCCTTTTCTAGTTTTTCTTTTAGCGATCATATCATCAATGTAGACTTCGACATTTCTACCTATTTGTCACTTGAAGATTTAGGTGAGTAGCCTTTAGTATGTAGCTCTAGTGTTTTTGAGACTAAAGGGCAATACCTTATAGCAGTGGGCCCTGAAGTTCGTGATGAAAGATGTATGAACTTCATCCTTAAGAGCTATCTTAGTCTGATTGTACTTGTAGTAAGTTTCCTTGAGATTGAGACGTGCATAGCCAAACGTCAAGTCAACAATCTAATCTATGCATGATAAGGGGAAGTAGTTGCTAAGGCATGCTTTGTTAAGGTCGGTGTAGTTAATGCATATTTGCCATTTGCTTTCTTTATGAACACTATGTTGGCAAGCTAAGTAGGGTACTTTTCCTACCTAGTGAAGCCTACTCGAAGCAGCTGTTATACCTATACCTCAATTGCCATCTAACATTGTAAGGCATAGTACCGTTCCTTCTGTTTCATAGGTTGGACAGTATGATTGACTTTTGGGTGATAAGTTACCTATGCTATGTTGATGATGCCTAGCATTTCTTTTAGGGTAGATAAGAAAGCATCTAAGTTTTGTTTGAGAAAGTTTATGAGTTCACTATCATTCTTAGGGCATTAAATAGCTTGATCTCCTTAGTCTTTTCTACAAGCTCCCCTCGTACTATTAGAGCTAATAAGATAATTGATTCGATGTTCATGATGTTATTTTTAGATTAAGTTTTGAGGTAAATCAACCTAGATAAGGTCTAGTCGCCTCTAGCCTTGCCTATGCCTATAGGTATCATTAATCTCACTTTGAGTCATTTTTGGTTGATAAGCATATCAAATTTTGTAATGCTTGGTCGGCTAAGAATGTCATTGTATGGTAACCAAAGATCAACAATGACGAAGTCTATTGACTTTATGGTAATGTGCTTTTCATCGTCTAATTAGATAAGTAGGGTGATGATTCCCTTTACTAGCACTAGTTTGCTTCACCCGAACCTTGTGAGGCTATGTTTGTATGGCTATAAAGGCTCTTCGAGTTGTTCTTTCATTTGCTTATTGGCAATGTAGAAATGTATGTCAATTGAGCTTCTACTATTGGCAAACGTCTTAGGGACATCAAAGAAACTAATTTCAACATTTATAATGAGTGCATCACTATGGTTTAAGTCAACTCCTTATTCATTTACTTTGATAAAAGTGATTACAGTTTCAATCTTTGGCTTCTTAGTTCTCATGATATACCTCTTGTTTAGTAGCTGTAGTTGTACTGTGTAAGAGGAGGCCAAACCCCTAAAGATAGTGTTGACTTGACCTTGCTATCCCCAACAATTCTATTCATCTACTAGGGCATTGGTTTGTCATTGTGATGTTGTTAGTATTCCACTCAGTGATATTGGGTCGACCATTGGATTTGATTTTTCTCATCTACGATAAGATGGTCAATGCATCTTTTGTGAATAAGGCCTTCGATTAAATTCTTAAGGTAGTGGTACTCTTTGGTATTATGTTCGTATATTTTATGGTAGCCATAGTACTTCTAGGAGTTTACGGTTTCTACTATTTCATGAACACTAGGTAGTCACAAGAGCTATTCTCAAACCTCTTACATGATTGCGTCGAGTGGTTTACTGAGGGGTGTATATGCAGCATAGTCTTGAAAATTTTCTCTTTGATTATCATATCTATCACTTGTTGAGGGTTGTGGTTTGGGGTCATGAGGCCTTAAAGCAATCCTTTGTTGAGATGTGAGTGCTATTATGCACTTTGAAACTAGCTCTAATGGCATCTTCTTAAGCTATGTATTTTTTGGCTACTTGCATGAACTCATCTAAGGATTCGAGTTTGTATAGTGAGACTACATTGAATAGCCTTCCATTAGGGTTGATGTTTGTGCAAAGCACTTATAAGGCCATTTTAGTGTGAAGCTTAGATATTTTTAGCTTTTTTCGATTCAAACACTTAAGATATACTCATAGGATTTCATTGGGATGCTATCTAACATTGTAAGGGATGGAAGAGTCTCTTTATAGGACTTAAGGGTTGAGGAAATTTTGCTAGAATCTGCTTCCTCGGTTGTTAAATGAAGTGATGGAGGCATCGAAGAGGGTATTAAACTAGAGTAGAGCAGCCTTTGCTAATATGCTATGGAAGGCTTTACAAATGATGGCATCTAAGAAGTTATGGAGGCTCATCATTATCTGAAAGTAGACGAGGTGATCATCTAGGACAGTAGTGCCATCATATGTGTTCAGGTATAGTAGCCTTACACCTACAGGTAGCATTTTATTGATGATAGAGGGGATGAATGGACTGTTTGTGTACATGGAGCGTAATGCTTGTATGGATGATTCAACTTTCTTCTAGTCGTGTGCAATAGAGGTATGGTGGATATGCTCATTTATTCATCAATGTTCATGTCTTTGTAGTCCTTTGATGATTGTTTTGGTAATAGATCATCGATGGGTTTATTTGTTGTTGTTTATTTGCCTTATGCTTGCATTTTCCCATAATTGCAATTTAGTCACTTACGTAAATCTTAAAGGGATTGTTGATCGTACTGAATTTGGTCATAGGAACGCATTAGGCATATGGTATGCAAGTCATAACTTTTGCTTGGTTGTAAGGAGGAGTTAATGGTTGCTTCCTCGTTTCGGCATTTTTTGGATGCATTTTTTAGTAGTGCAACATCTTTATGTAGAGCTATAATGGACTTTTGATATTTTCGATCTTCTTTAAGTATTTGTGAGGTAAGCAACTTAAGTTGTTGAACTTTGACATTTTCATTTTGAGTTGGTGGAAATGTTTGGTCACTGTCATCTTGTTGGAAATGTTTAGCCACTCTACATATAGTGGCCTAAAATGGTAGGTGCTAAAATGTTGATTATGGTCAAATCAACTAGAATAGGTTAACTCATGTGGAGTCTAAGTGAAATGGAACAAGAAGGGTTAGTGTAAGGACTAACTTAGGCAATACTTAGGGATGAAAATCAACCCAAGATTGGGGGCTTCATATAGATCGATGCTTGAAAGAGGTGCCTATAGTATTAATGTAGGTACTAACTCAAGCAACGCTTAGGGAGGAAAATCAACCTAAGGTTGGGGCCTCAATGTAAATCGATGCCTAAGAGTGGTACCCATAGTATTGGTGTAAGGACTAAATTGGGTAATGCTTAGGAATGAAAATCAACTTACGATTAAGGGCTTAATGTAGATTAATGCTTAACAGAGGTGCTCGTAGTGTTAGTATAGGGACTAACATCAGCAATGCATTAGGAAGAAAATCAACCTAAGGTTATGACGTAGCATGGGCAAATTTTGCACAAGTGCATGAGGAATGGGTGAAAAGAACAGATAAGTATAGGAAACCTCATCAATTCATTACATTCAACCATGGTTGCATGTGCTTTTGGTTTTCATCATTGCAATAAGTGGAAATAGGGACTTCGATTCTAAACATTCATGCCCTAAGGATTGATCGTCCATCTAGGGTCTCGAACTTATTTGCACCCTTTCCTATGTTGCTAACTACTCATGTTACGCCCTGAAAAAATGAAGTTATAACATTCGCACTGTATGAGTCATCCTTAGATAAAAACTATCATTATAATTTTAGACTTAGTTCACACCAGGCATACTTGACTCTACCACTTTGAAGCGTCTAATTCGATATCTGTTTGATATAAACTTATGGAGTAATCCTTTGAAATAATCTGTTAAAAATAACTTATAACTTGACTTTATAAAAGAGTGGTAGTAAATCCCACAAGTACATATCATTTCTTATATAGACTAAAATATTGAAAAATACTAAGCCCTTTAAGGAGTTCTATGTAGTTTTCTTTAAAAATTAAGATAAGTCAATACTAAGGATAATAACCAGTCATTTCTTATTACACCACACTCTTTATCTTAGTTTGCTTGTTCTTTGGTTTTAAATAGATACTTGTAATCCATTCAAAACCTGTAAAATAAACTATAGGGGAATTAGCAACAACTTGCTTAATTAATGGGATAGAGACAAAAATATGAATTTAACTTATCATAAGTCTGGTTTTCAACCAAGTTGGTTAGATATAACATAAATACAAGCAAATTCCATCGCACGATATTATTCGATTCATTGTAAAATTAGAGAAATTGCACCTACTCTAATTCGGGTTAAGGAGCTTGACATCAAGTACTGACAAATCAAAACCAAACTAAGACTTATGCAATGGAGAACACCCTCCTCTTGTAACCAATTTGGTTAGATTTAATATAAATGCAAGCAAATTCCATTATACGATATTATTCGGCCCATCGTAAAATCAGAGAAATTGTACCTGCTCTAATCATGGTTAAGGAGCTTGACATTAGGTATTGACAAATCGAGAAACCAAACTGAGGCTTATGTAATGGAGAACACCCTCTTCACATAACCACCTTAGAACCATGGCCCCCAACCTTGCCATAACCTCCTCTCTTGTTACTTAGTTCAGCTAAAGGTGGGGAAAAAAAACTATTTCAGTTATCCTTACTGAAGGGAGTCCATATTTAGGCTAAAAATCCCAACTGTCATCCTTAGTGGGTTGCGACGCATATTAGGTTGGGTGTTAAGTTGAGTTTAAGTTAGTTTATTTTTATGATGATCAACCAAACTCGAACAATTGAAGCATAATATTCACAGAACAATAATAACATGGAGCTTAGCTCTCATCATAACAAATCGAATCTCAAATATAAGCGCTGCATATGTATAGTAGTTAACTACAAATCACAAGCAAACAGATACTAAAGTCTCCAGATATTTTGAAATAATATCTCAAAATATTATAAAGCATTGTTCTCACTTACTTGTCTTGATGCTCATTGCAGAAAACTCCTATCGTCAACACCTTATTCATTAGGAGACCCTATATGTAATAAAGTCTAAATTTAGTTTTCACAAGAGATATGAAAACGTTGGGGTTCTATCTATTTGTATTTCACTAAATAGTTATATATATAAATACATATATCTAAAGTATATTATTATTTTCTTTATACAAGGAAACATAGTTTCGTCATATATGTTAAGTTATTAAGTATCGATAATGTACACAATTATACTATTACATATAATATATCATTTCAATCGTATCAAAACATCCTTTAATCTATTAGATTACATTTCAATTATGATAAAGTTATCACAGTTCATAAATTCTCATAATAGTGTAAAGATATAGGTTATTCAATTTTAATAAAAGTAATATCTTAGGTTCATACGAACCTAACTATATGTACTATGGATCTTATTTTGAGAGATGACTTTAAAGTATATGTCCAATTTTACAATATATCTATATGCTCATATAATAGCAAGTATTTTTATATTATAATCATTTTTTATAAATGGATTATATTTTATATAATTTGTTATTATAACTTAATAATATAGGTAATATCTAACCCTAATATGTGTATATCATGACCTGGTCATATAATTATCATTAAATAGGTTAAAAATTAATTTTTAATAGATTTGACTAGTATGTACATGTATAAGTTTCATTTCGATATTTATCACATGTTAGCTTATTATTACTAAAAACGTGTCACGGTTAATAAATTAGGCTATTTTTGCTACTAAAATTTACGATAAATAGCTCAGGTCACTAAATAATTCCTTAAAAATTTCTATAAACTCCTAAGAATATAAGGAGCTCAGTTAGCATATGATTCAATGCTATTGGGTTCATTGCCTAAAAGCTCGTAATTATAATTTTATCCCTAAATTATATTTAATTAACCAAATATTATTATTTTTATACAAAATTATTTCTAATAAATCCTAACATCATTAAAATTCACCAAAAGTCAGGACCTATCATTTCCATCGATTAATTTCATAAAACCTATTTATTTCATAATTTCACCCTTTTGTAGCTATTTTTAGGGCAAAAAATTACATTAAATATCAAAAGTACCTAAATTAAAAATATGGCTACATATCTATTAAATACATATCATATATATTCTACACAAAAATTTTAAACTAGAAACTGCATCATCTAGTGTATTTATTTCGAATTTCAAATTTTAGGTGAATAGTATATTTGCTAAGTAAGTGTATTAAATATTTCTAATTTTGTAGAAATAAATTTATGAAATGAAATTATATCTAAAATGATATAGGAAATAAATTTTTTCATATTTTTCCTAATTAATTTAATATTTTTGGAAAATAGAGAAAAACAGGGTAAGAACTTGAAACTTATGTTCATCATTGCTTTAGTTAATGTTGACTGTTGGGGGCTTGTTGGCAGTCAAGGGTATGGGGTCCATTAGTGGTAACTGGTGAGGATTGTTGTTAGGTCGTCTTTTGGGTTGGGAATGCAAAGGGTCCAGTAAGGTTTCCTGTTTTTCCTTTTTTTTCCCCCTAATTTCTATTAATTTTTCTTGAAATTCCCTAAATGTCTAGAGTATATAATTTGATCTTAGGAGTCTTATTTATAGTAGTTTAGGTCGGTTGAAATTTTTCTTAGCCACTAAATAATAATTATTTTTTATTTATTTAGTTATTCTTTTAAGGAATTTGCAAGTATGAGGTGTCATTTTTTTATCCAATTGCTTTTAATGCAACTGGTTAATCTTTTTAAGCTGCTCTACATTTAATCCAACCATATTCCAGCTTATTTCTTATTTTTTCTTATAATCTTTAAATGATACTTTAGGGTATTTTGGTATTTAATATTAGTATTTAATTATTTTATTAATATACGGATATATATCCTATATGTATCATACATTTAATGTTTAATTATATGCATATGATCATGTTTCTAGTATATCTTTTATTTTTAAGATACTTTTCCTATTTAATTTTTCCATTTATCGTTTATTATGCACAATTATATAATTTTAAACTAATTTATGAGTGTATTTATTTTATATACTAGGTCTACTCATAAAAATATGTATATATTATGCTATATTACTTCTTTTTATAGGCTAATTAACTTACCTCTAAGTTTTATTTGCATTCTGAGCTCAGGTTTATGGGTTTCCATTATTTTTACATTATATTGAATAATCATACTTTTAAGGCTAAAATTGGGATTTTAGGTTATTATTTTTGAAATACAACTTCACAAATCATTTCAACTAACTTTTATATCTTAATCATAAAGTTTGATCTCAATTGGACAAACTTTTCTTAAAGACCTTAAATTTGGTTGAGGTTACCCTAAATGCGATTTTAGGGTCTCATATAAAGTACATTCTCGCTATTTTGATTGTATTCTTAATACTTTATTATATTTTTTATTTCTAAGCATATAGAAATTCCTCAATTAAGGTTATCATGCTTTGTGTAAGTTTTTAGTTTAATCGGTTTACTTTCTTGAACGCTCTAAATCAACTGTTAACCCTAATCATATAAGAATAGGGCTTTACCCAAATACTCAAATGTCCATGTTTTGATTGCTACATTGTGGGATATCACATTCTACCCCCCCTTACAAATAGTTTCATCCTCGAAACTAAGACATTTCAAATCTTTTTCATGGAAAAGGTTATATGGATTCATAAATTTATCATCTATCTTATATTTATGGTTGGTAAAGGTTGCTATTTTATTACCGAAGATAACCAAAGGGATGGCTTTTCTTTCATAAGCTTCATTTCTACGAAGTGTTTCTATTCCATATTTGTCCATCCTTCCTCTATTTAAGCTTCTAATTTATCTTCTATCCATCCTTCTATTTTCTTTTCCCTAATCTCTTTTATCCCACATTTGGTGCTAAATAGTTTCTAAGACCATCACTGAATTCTTTCATTTGCATTATTCTTTCCTAATCTTGCAACTTTCTATTTCATTTATTTAAGTGTTCTCTTACTGATTTGTCTTCTATTGTATCCTCTATATCACTAAATTTCAAGTTTAGTTAGATCAGTAACAACACAGATCCATCATCTGTCCTAAGTATTATTACTCATTCTTCCATCCGTATCTTCTATATTATAATGACTAAGTTATTGCTACAATTATTAGTTTAGTTCTTTTTTATAACTTAGTGCAAATGTTGATAAGATTAAGCTTAGAAAATCTTGGACTTTTCTCTACCTCGAATTTAAATGAGATGGTTAACATTTGAATTCTTACAACTTAACTCATCTCAACAGGATCTGATACGATTCCTGATCAACAAACTCATATTGGTACTGATATGAACTCATATATGACCAAACATGAGAGGAAGCAAAGTACTTTGATGAGAACAAAAGACTTACCTAGGAAGAGACTTGATAATCATATATTTGCCATTCTCCCCTTAATTAGCCATTGCTATTGCATATATGAAGTGTATACTTCCCTAGTATCGATCTTCCTCTTCAAGTAGGGATTATTAAATAGAGTTTGAAGCTTCTCCTTACTTCTCTTGTTTTCAAATTAATTTCTTATGTTCTATGTAAAATATGTGATACGACTAGTCTGAAGTACCCATTAGTTTTATTTGTTGAGGTCATCAACTTATCTTTAGGATGTCTAGCTAGCATTCTTATGCTGGGTATTTGTTATGATATTAGACGATTTATACCATACTGAGGGTTTAATCCATAATAATCTATAGTCCTAGCAGAATACTTTTAAGTTGCATTAAAATTTCATTTTTCAATAACATGATAAGGTTATTATTTTTAAGATTACATTCAATATCACTCTCTTGGTATGGTTTTCTTCACTACTAGAGCATTATAAGGTTAACCCTAATGTCTTCCGAGGGAGTGATTTGCTTGGTTAACACAAAATTATAAACTACTACTAAGTTACAAATTTAGTTTTTTTTTACTTCACTTGTAAACCCTACTTTTAGTGGGCCTAAGATTTGAGTACGTGTACTTTCTGAATATTCCTAAAGATCAACTAGACCAAAAACTTAAGTTTATATTTAGAGACGAATTAAATTTTTCTAATCCAAAAACCAATTATCAATAAAACTCAAGCTTGAAGAACTGCAAGCTCTAAAGCCACTTAAAACCCTAAACCCTAAGATAATTAAGGAATTTTAACCCTAAGTAATTAATCAATAATTTAATTTGAATAATTTCATTGAACTTTAGAAAATTTCACAATTCTATAAAAATCAAATCATAAATTACAAAAACAATATGAGATGAAAACCTAAAAACAATTTTCTATAAGACCATGCCCTTATCTTCACGCCTAAGCCTTACACTTCAATAAGTAGATCAATCAATCACTTTAGATAACTTATCAATTGAGAGTTGGAATTATTTATCAATTGATAACTTATCAAAATTTAATGATAAGACATTTTCCTTAGCACCCCTTCACTTATACTACATATGGATAATTTTTCACAAGATTTCATAAACTTAACTTTAATAAATGAGATAAGACCACTCCATGGCCCAAAAAGACTTTAAATGACAGACTTGGACAAGGGAGAAAGGGGGCCATGCTCTTGTCTTTCAACCATCAATCACTTTCTCTTACACATCACTATTTATCCCTTAATGCTTACATCATCAATAGTTGCAATTGTTGACTTTTTTGTAAGTTATAAGATAATCAATTAAAGCTTCTTACACACACTTCTTTCCTCATTCAAAATATACCACTCTCTCCCTCTTTCACTTCCTTTTCTCTCATTTTAAACACAAATCAAAAGAAGAAATCAAACTCCACAAATTCCCAACATTGCCGCTACCATTTTTGCTTCCATACTTACAACAATTTCTTCTTATTCTTGTGTTATTTTCTTTCATCATCTAAGATCTTTTAGAGCCATTAGAACATTCCACAAATCCCATTCCAAAAGACCAAAAGATTTGGGTTCCAAAAGGTTGCAAAAGAGGAAGCAAAGTTAACAGCTTAAGTGAAACCTTTGCGCACAATCACCATATTTTGCTTTAAGGACGAGTAAGTATTTCTTGTGATTTATGGGTTAGTGTTTGTGATTAGGAGACTTTGATTTCTTGAAGATATAAGTAAGGATTAAGTTGTTACAACACCAAAAATCGTTTTAAGAAACAAACCATGAGACCTTTACATGAAGTTGAAACATGAGCATGTAAAGTTGGTATTTTGTAAAGACACTTATTCAACACTTTAAATAGAACATTTTAAGTTGAGAAAGTCTTGAAACAAAAACTTGAATGGAGGATGAGCATGCTGGACGTGAGGATTCCATAGTCATTTGGATGTTGATTTTTTTTCCATTAAGTTAAACATACTCAAATCTAGACTTAAGTTAAGGAAAAATCCATCACATGAAGTTTTATGAAGAAACCAACTTTGCATGACATGAGCTATGATATGCAGGTTATATTAAGTATAAGATATTTTATTTCTTTATGCGGATCATGAGTTAAAGGATCATCTTATGGAAGAAAACTTAAGTTAAGATTTGGATACAAGTAGTTTAAGTGCATAATCTAACACCTAAACTTAAGGAAATGATAAAATAAGTTGAAAAACCAAGCGAAAACCCCTTAGAATCATCATGACCAAATCTGGAACGTAAGAAAAAGAATCTTAAAAATATGATAAAAGTGAATAAATAAAGTGAAAAGATCAACCAAAGCAAGTATGATAAGCATACAAAGCCTAAAACTCTCAAAACAAGCCTAGAACTCTAAGTCGGGCCTTCAATAAAATTCTGACCAGCACCTTAAAACATTAAGAGATGATGTTTTGAATCCCATAAGAAATTCACCTAAGGCCCCATAAGCCTACCAAAGTCACTAACTTTAGTTTAAACCAAAAACAAGCCCATTTGACAACTTAAGCCCACTAAAGGGCCCATGAAGTCGTTGTTAACCTTAGGAATATATATCAAAGTTGTAAATCTGATCTCAAGAAGTATTTTAAGCTTAGGATAAAATCTTAAGACCAAGCCCAATGGATTTCTCAAGTTATCAAAAAGCCCATTTACCGTACAAGGCCCAAAAACACTCTAACACATGAGGAATGCTACTGTTCTGACCCATGGACAGAATTGTATACCTCATTTCGAAAACCTAACCTCACCACGTTAAAGTACACTCAAAAAAGATGAAGATTGACTATAAGATCATAAAAATCAGATTTAAAACGAAAAAGTTATATGCGATTAAACTTTTAAGTAAAACTAGAAAAATTTATGAAACCAAGTCCAAAGTATAATTTAAAGGGTTTTAGCTTAGTTTTCTAGGTTTTATTTCAAATCCTTATAGTATCGTATTTGCGATGTCTAGGAGACCCAACTTTGGGGAGACGACCTATCCCAGATTATTTTAATTGATCCATATGGCTGAGTGAGTAAATTCCCAATAACTCTTTACTTGATTGTGCTTGTAGAATAGATGTACCTAAACTTATATATATAAATTTGGATACTTGGGGGATATAGGAGATGCATGTGTATGGATTTATATACATAATAATGGGAATTGTTTGTATTAATATATACATGTGAATTGTATGGAATGAAATTATTTGATCACCCTAAAAATCGAGTTAATCACTTATATGATTAAGAAATCAAAATGAATCATGTATTCCCCATATTACATATGGATAACACCAACTGCCGCTTTACGTAGAAAATGGGAAGGGACTCACAGGAATACGAGTTTTCTACTGGATTGGGTACTATCTATGTCATCATATATATTGAGTCCCTATTCTAAGCTGATGGGCTTACTAGGCGCTAGGAGATGCCAACCATCGATGAGGGGCCGAGTCTTGTAGCTTCTGCTTAGGGCGTGTGTTTGTGGATTGCAGAGGCCACCATACCGCTAGACTTGGGATTTTAAAAGATATGATTTGATTTTGGTAAAGGAAGTATAGATATATATATATATATATATGTATATATATATATATAGAGAGAGAGAGAGAGAGAGAGAAAGAGTTTTGTTTTGACATGAGTATGATAGTGCAAATGAAATAAAATCTAAGGTCTAGAACCAGATTTCGGTTTTGGTCGGTTAATTATCTCCAAACCCCGACTTCAGGGGACGTAATTCTGAGTCGTATGCAGTTCCTAAGCCACTGCATGCGTTGTTTAGCATACTGATTGTTCATGCATTTATATGATTATGCATTTAATAAATTTCTGTCATGCGGTATTGATGAGGGTAATTATCTCACTAAGCATAAACTTACTCCCCAACAGTTCTTTTCCTTGTAGGTTGAACAATAGTTAGGAATGGGATAAGAATCGAGTACAGAGTGCTACTATTGAATTAGTATGATGAAAAGCTTGTGTAGTTAATTCAGAATGCTTCAAAAAACGACTAATGTCTCAATTAAGTTTAGCATCTTTAGTAAGTTTAGAATTTTCTTAAATTGTCTATCTTATTGCACTATTTTGGTAGGGGATATCGATTTTCTACAGTTCTGAAGAATAGTGGAAAAATGGATATCCATAATTATTTATATTATATAATGAGTCAATGAACTAAAATTGAATACTCTAGCAAATAACTATTTAGAGTTTTGCAATCTCTGACTTGCAAGGCGATTTTCTTATCATGGGTGCACACGTGATATGGAAAGTTTAGGAAATACTACTAGGCCCCTCCTAGGGTCGCTACATCACTAGTTCTATAAGCAATGAGAATGGTACCTCCTATTCAAGTTTTAGGTTATTTCCTAATATTACAGCAATCATTCTTATCGATTAATTCTAATTAACTTATAAATAATGACTACCATATACATGCACCTTCATCAGTAATGTCTACTTACTTCAAAATGTAGCACATGATTTTATTTATATATTTCCATAATACAAAATATAAAAACACTATAAAACTCATAACAGGAGCTAGTCAACACTTATATATAATATAATTAATATACATAAAATACTATACTCAGGAAATAGTAATTCACAATTGAAATAACGGTATTACATTCGTGTGACTATTTTTGTATTACTTCACATTTTAAATTCAATGATTAGGTATTAGCTCCTAATACATACATGAGATTATATCTATAATAATTTCCATAATTAATCAACATACATTTTTAACTTTTATACTTACGCAATATACTTACACAAAAATAGTTTATTAGCAAGAAATCCTTATTTTATTCACATGTATCCTATAGTCAAGTTCTAACTTTTATAAGGTCACCTAGTCCTATATATATCATACTTGCTCAGCATCTATCCATCATTATACAATTTAACTTTACAATCCTAGAGTAACGGTATTCATAATAGATAAGAAGATATAAATTCCAAACTTTTCGTACAAAATACTAAATTAATATTCTTATGTTTCTCTCCTAATGCTAAATATGATGGCTTCTATGATTTCCTAAACTTACTAACAAAATTCTTTTCAACTGCAGAAATCTATTCAAAAGACATGAGAGGTATTTCTCTAAATTAAATTTACATTTATAATAGGAGATTGCAATTCATTTTATCAAACTTAGTATAATTCACCTAACTCCTCAATATTTTTACACAATAACACAATCATTTAATGGATACGCATATTCAAATTAAATGTTTTACTTTATATTCAAGTATTTAATATATCCATGTTTGTCATAAGATCACTTCAATACTATCATATGTTCTTAGGGTATACTATCTATTAATCACTTACTAAGCTATGTTTCATAAATGAAGGAAATATGTTCCAATGAGATGGAGAGTATAGGGTTACATTTTCTATGTTAACTATTCCTTTTTCAGTTACTCATACGTATGTCATGCCATCTACATAAGAACATATATCGTCATGTACGGGACAACATAGCTATATTATTAATAGGCAATACTTATGCAGTTTTAAGTCAATCAATAGTTATGTCATACCAATCTCATATTTCTTTTAGTTATTTAATAAAGTTCCTAAAGTTAGATCTATAAAACATAGCTTCAGCTTTGATTTTATGTTATTCTATATACCAATTAAAGGAGCAATCTAAATAAATGCATCTTAACTATTTAGTTTCATCTTACTATTATACCATTTAATTCTATAGAATTAAACAATATCATGCTAAAATGAAAGGGTATCAATTCAAAACTTATGAACTAATTTAATTTAATAACCATATGTTTCTCTATTATCAAGCATCCTATAATTCATTAACTTCAAATCCTACCAAAACATTCGAATATGCATATAGTTATGTAGATATGCTATCAATATATATGACATTCGGTTTAACTAATACAGAGTTTCACTCTAATTCATGCTTATTATGGTTACACTTTGATATTATCAAAACTATATGTTGATAAGATTATAGATATATTTAGGGTTAAGGAAATTTTATAATTTAAATATCCCTAAAGAACACAATCATGTTAATGTTAATATATATTATGTTACAAAGTAATATTTAATTCAATCAATAATACTATAGTATTCCAACTTTGTTTATGGTCAAAATAAGGGTTTAGTGTCATCATTGAGTATAAACATACCATTTCTTCTATCTATTAGTAAATGTCTATAGCCCTTATACTGTATGATGTCTACCATATTGTTGTCTCAAATTATCACTTTAAGATTGACATTATTACCTTCCATAGTTTGATCTCTTAAGTTTATCTTACAATTCTTTACTTTATATTTTGAATCATGCTCTACAATATCCTTTATAAATAGGTTTTATTTAATTTACTTCTTTAAATTCTACCAACTATTTATCTCTAAACTAAGTCACCATTTTATTCACTACTTTATTACACCCTAAATTAGCACTAAAGTTTCTCTTGAGGTCCCTCCCCTTAGCAACTATTCAACTCTTCAAATTTTCCTACTTATAATTCATTCAATCTATTACATAATATCCTGAATATAGTAGGGGGTTTACAACCAAGTTCTAACTCATTAAATCCTAATGGTATATCTCAATACTTATAAGAAATAAGTGATGCGGTAATTAGTTAATTGGTCTAAAGAACTTTTTCAAGAAATCTAAGAGATTAGCATAGAAACTTCTAATTTCTAAATTAGGTTTATTATAACTTTTCTATATTATTCCAATATTACATAGTTATTTACTTCTAGTAGGAACCTTAAAGGATGATATCCTATATCTTATAAGCAATTCCTTACGACTCTACTTAAGGGTCAATTAAGAGATTAAGGTGTACTTCTCTATAGTCATAAGAACCAATTACATAAAAGTTAATTGATTCCAAAGTTGATATTTCTTATTATAACCCTAACTTCACCATATACATATATATATATATATATATATTATGGTTATATATTTACCAATAATTTAAATTCCCTTTTACTGCCTAATCTCAATGTTTCCTAACATGTTTAACTCATTTTATTTATAATGCTTCAAAGCACATTGGTAAGAATTATACTTAAGAGTGAATTCTTAAGAAAAATGCTCTAATACTACTTTAGAATTGTTATGCCTCGAAAAGGTGAAGTTGTAACAGTCCTACCGCATGAACCATCCTAAGATAGAAACTATCATAATAGTTGCTATCCTAGACCTAATTTACACCAGGCATACTTAACTCTACCCCTTTAAAGTGTATAATTCCATACTTATTTAATATAAACTTGTGGAGTAATCCTCTAAAATAATTTGTTAAAAGTAAATTTGTAATTTGACTTTATAAAAGAGTGGCCGTAAATCTCACAGGTACGTATAATTTCTTATACAAACTAGAATATTAAAAACTACCTAGCCTTTTAAGGAGTTTTATGTAGTTTTCCTTAAAAATTATGATAAGTCAAAACTAAGAATAATAACCAGACATTTCTTGTTACACCTCACTCCTTGTCTCAGTTTGCTAGTTCTTTAGTTTTGGGTAGATACTTACAATCCATTTGGAACCTGCAAAACAAACCATAGGGGAATGAGCAACAACTTACTCAGTAAGTATGGTAGAGATAGAAGCATGCATTTAGGATATCACAAGTAGGGTTTTTAACCAAGTTGGTTAGATGGAATGTATGTACAAATAAATACCATCGCACAACATTTTCCAATCCATCATGAAATCAAAGAAATTATGCCTGCTCTAATCCAAGTTGAGGAGATTGACGTTAGGCACTTGTGAATCAAAACCAAACCTTGTGCAATAGAGAATACCCTCCCCCCATGACTACTTTTGAACCAAGGCCCCTAACCTTGTTGTAACCTTCTCTCTTAGCACTTAGTTTGGTTAAGGGTGGGGAAAGGACGATTTCAATTGTCCTCATCAAAGGGAGCTTATGTTTGGCCCTTCTTCTAAACTAGAAACCTCCAATTTTCATCACACTAGATCACCGGGATAGAAAACCTTGTATTGGATGTTGCAGTTTTAGTACTAGGTAGCTCATTACTGATAGGTTGCTATGCATGCCTTCGTAACATTATGCACTTCCTTAATGGTGTTAAGGCTTGCTTGCAAGACTATGTGGTTGGTGTTTACATCGAATTGTTAGGTACAACTAGTAGGTAATCCTAATTCAATTGGGAGAATAGCTTCTACTCCAAACGTGAGACTGAATGGAGTTTATCTGATAGAGGTCCTATGTGTCATATGGTAACCCTAAAGTATGTCTAGAAGTTCGTTAACCAATCTACCTCTTACATGTTCCACTCTTTTCTTCAGGCTGTTAAGGATTATCTTATTGATAGCTTCAACTAAGTCGTTGGTCGAAGGGTGGGCTATTAAGGTGTAATGTAGTCTAATGTTGTGCTTATTATATAATTCTTTGAACCAATCACTGTCAAATTGTCTTCCATTGTTAGTGATTAACCTATATGGTACTTTGAAGCTAGACAATATTTAGGTAAGTAAGAATCCCTTAGTGGCTCAAGCTGTGATGGTTGTTATGGCCAATGCCTCTATTAACTTAGTGAAGTAATGTACTACCATTAGAATGAATTATTGGCCCAATGTGGCTTTTGGGAGGAGTTAAAGGACATCTAATCCCCATTATGCAAATGGCTATAGACTTGTCAAAGGGTCTAGCTCTAAACTGGGGGTATGAGTAATTATGGTTGAATGGCACCTTTAGACTTGAGTCTTTGTGTCTTCTTTCATCATTGGCCAATAATAGCTTAACCTTAGTGCTTAGATGTATAGTGCTTAGGACCAAATGTGATTGCTGTAAACCTCCACATAAAGTTCCTTGAAGATCTTAGCATCCTCTTCTTTCAAAAGGCATCTAAGGAGGGGAGCACTTTGTCTTCGTTAGTAAAGCATGTCACTAATCAATATATAGTTGGCTACAGCATAGGCTAGCCTCTTTGCTTCTGCTCGGTCCTCAAGTAATGCCTCCATTTTGAGGTATTATATGAGAGGGTCCATCTATGAGGGCTTAAGGTTACCTTTGTTGCTTCAACAACTTCTTGCCATGGTAATTCTATGCTTTGTTCGAAGAGGTATTGTATAAAGAGCAACTTGTTATAGTTGAGTGATGTGTAAATGATAGATGAAGCTATTCTAGATAACTTATCTACCTCTGTATTTTTTGCTCGAGGGACCTTGTTGACTTCCCATGAGGTGAATTTCGCAAGAAAGCCTTGCTTTATATGTAGGTACTTGACCTTTGTTTCACCTTTGGTTTCATATTCTCCTTTAACTTGTTGTATATCTAGCATAGAATCCGAGTATATGTTGAGCTTTTCTACTCTAATGTCTTCAAAAATTTTTAGGCCACTGATGAACACCTCGTATTAGACTTCATTGTTACTCTTTAGGAAACTAAATTTCAAGGCATAGGGAATCTTCATTTTGTATAGGTCTTATAGTCTAATACTAGCCCCACTCCCCCCTTTAGTAGAGAAGCCATTGACATGGAGCATCTAGATAAGTATGGTGAGCTCAAGTTGAGGCTCTTCCACTCTAGTGTATTCAACTATGAAGTTAACAAGGACTTATGCCTTGATTACCTATCTTGGGTGGAACTAGACTCCTGGGCCCTGAGCTTAAGAGAGTATTTCATCATTCGACCTAAAGTGTCAAGCCTTTGCGAGGCAATCCTAAGTGGTACGTTTGTTAATATGACTATTGGATGTAATTGGAAGTAAGGCCTAAGCTTAAGAGTTGCGATGACAACTATGAGAGAAAATTTTTCTATTTTTTTGTATTGAAACTTTAGCCTATAGAGGATGTAACTAACATAATAAACTGGTTAGTTGTCATGGCTGTCAACTCGAATGAGTATTAAAGATAATACCTTATCACTAACTACGAGGTATAGGTATAACTCTTCTTCGAATATTGGTTTAGAGCATATGGGTAGAGTCACCAAGAAGGTCTTTAGGTCTTGGAATGCTTGCTAACATTTGAGTATCCACTTGAACTCCGTAAGGTGTTTTAATAGATTGAAAAATTCTACGCATTTTTTAGAGCTTCAAGATATGAAGCAATTGAGGACAACTATCCTTCCTATTAGTTGCTACACCTCTTTAATGTTGATGGGGGGCTACATGTCCAAAACTGTTTTGATTTTGTCAAGGTTGGCTTCTATCCCTCATTCTATGACCATAAAACCAAGAATTCCCTTAAGTGACTCTGAAGACATGCTTCTGAGGGTTAAGCTTCATTTGGAACTGGCAAAGTGTTTGGAATGTCTCCCTAAAGTCATTAATGTGATCTTTTCTGGTTTTGCTCTTGCAAATCATGTCATCGACATAAACCTTGATGTTCCTACATATTTGTGGCTTGAAGATGTGGGTGACTAGCTTTAGGTACATGGCTCTGATGTTCTTCAAACCAAAGGGAATTATTTTGTAGCAATAAGTCCTGAAGTCCGTAACAAAGGATGTATAGACTTCATCTTCAGGAACCATCTAGACTTAGTTGTATCTAAAGTAGGCATCCATGAAACTAATAAGTGCATGACTAAACATCGAGTCGATGAGTTAGTTTATATGTTGTAGGGAGAACTTGTACTTAGGGCATACCTTATTAAGGTTGGTATAATCAACGTACATATGCTACTTTCCATTTACTTTCTTAACAAGTACTATATTAGCAAGCCATGTAAGGTATTTCCACTGCCCAATGAAGCTTACTTAAAGTAGCTTCTACACTTCCTCCTTGATCACGACTTGGCATTTTGAGGCAAAGTGTTGTTTCTTTTGCTTGACAGGTCGGATGGTAAGGTTGACATTTAAATGGTGAGTAGCCTCTGATATGTTGATGATCCTTAGCATCTCTTCTAGGATAGATGAGAAGATGTTTGAATTTTGCTTAACAATTCTATGAGTTCAAGCTTATCGTTATCTAGTAATTTAGCCCTTATTTTGGTTATCATTCTAAAGGCATTAGATATCATGACTTATATGGTATTTTCTACAGGCTCTATCCATATTATAGAAGCAAAGGAGTTGGTTAATTCGATAGTCATGATAATGTTTCTAGATTGGGCTTTGAGGTAGACCACCCTTAGCACAGTTTGATCACCTTTGGCCTTACCGACATTAATAGGTGTAATGAACTTCTCTTTGATGCATTTTTAGCTTATAAGCATGTTAAATTTTGTGATGCTTAGCCTACCGAGGATGGCACTATATGGTGATTGGATTTTGACAATGATAACGTATATTAACAATGTGGTGACATGTTTGTTATCGCCTAGTCTAACAGGTAAGGTGATGATTCCCTTAATGGGTACTAATCTACTATCTTTGAACCTTATGAGGCCATGTTTGTACAAAAGAAAGGGCACATCGTGTTATTCCTTCATTTGCTAAAAGAGTATAACCATTGAACTTCTGCTATCGATGAACGTTTTAGGGAAGTTGAAGTACTTGATTTCAACGTTTATGATGAGTGCTTTGTTGTAGGATAGGCTAATTCCCTATTCATTTGTGTTGGTAAAAGTGATTGTTGTGTTAGTCTTCAACTTCTTATTTCTTACAATGTACACCTTATGTTTGGCTGTTATGATTGTATTGTTTTAAAGAAGACCGAGTCCACCGAGTATGGTGTTGAGCTAGCCTCATCATCCTCTACAATTCTATTCTTCTATGGGGTCATTGGCATACTAATTATGTTGTTATTGTTGGTCTACCTAGCTACGTTGGCTTAACCGTTGGATTTGGTTTTTCTCGTTTACAACAAGGTGATCAATTTGGCCTTTGCAAACAAGGCCTTCAACTACATTCTTAAGGTGGAAACCCTTATCAATATTATGTCTGTATGCCTTATGGTAGTTATAATACTTTCCTAAGTTCACTACTTTTAGTGTTTTGCAAATGTTGGGAGGTCATAGGAGTTGCTCTTAGACTTTGTACATGATTTTTCCATGTAGTCTGCTAAGGGACATATATAAGGTGTAGTCTTAGAATTTTTGCCTTTAATTATAATGCTTTTCTTGAGCTAGGGGTTATGGCTTAGGGTTACGAGGCCTTAGGTAGTCCTTTGTTAAAGCATGTGTGCTATTTTCCATTTCAAAACAAGCTTTGATGGCATCCTCTTAAGCTACTTGGTTCTTAGCAACTTTTATGAATTTGTCCAATAAGACGGCGTTAAAGAGTCTTCTGTTAGGGTTTATGCCTATTAAGAGTGTTTATAGAGCCATTCCCATTTCCAGCTTGGAAACTTATAGCTTTATTCGACTAAAATGCTTAAGATATGCTTATAGGGTTTTATTAGGGCATTGCTTTACATTATAGAGAATGGAAGAGTCTCTTTATGAGACTCAAGAACTGAGGAAGAATAGTGGTAATAATCTACTTCTTAGGACATCAAATGAAGTGATAAATACCTTAGGGAGAGTGTTAAACTAAAGCAAAGCAGCTTTTCCTAGCATGCTGGAGAAGGCTTTGCACATGATGGCATCTAAGAAGTTGTAGAGGCTCATCATCATCCAAAAGTGTATGAGATGATCATTTGGGTTGATAGTACCATTGTGAGTGTTTAGATGTAGCTGCCTTGTGCATATAGGGAGTGTTTCTTTAAGAATTAAAGGGATGAAGTGGCTTTTTATAAACATAGAGGGCTATGCCTACGTAGATGATTCAACTTTCTTCTGGTTATGTACACTGTAAGAATGGGGGATCTATTCATTTAATGAGTCCATGTTCATGTCTTCATAGCCTTTTAGTAATTGTCTTGGTGATAAGTTGTCAACTGGTTTACTTATCATTGCACGCTCACCTTCTACGTACGTTTTGCTATAGTTGCAGTTCAACCGTTCATGCAAATCTTCATAGGGTTAGCAATTGTTTTAATTCTCCTTAAGTGAATACATGAGGTATGTAGTACGTAGATCATCATTCTTGGTTGGTTGTGAGGAGTTAATGTTTGCATCCTCATTTGGCCATTTTTAGATGCATTTTTATGTAATGAAACGTCTTTGTGCAAGGTTGAAATAGTTTCACATTATTTTTGGTTTTCTTTTAGCATTTATTAATATAAGTGACCTAAGCTATTGGACTTCAAGATTTTTGTTTTGCGGTTGTAGAAGTGTTTGGTTACCTCCATCATGTTGAGATGTGTTCGTATCCTTCACCTGTGAAGCTTGGGAATTAGTATTTTTGCTTTTAGCCATCGTTCTCATAGTAGCTTGAAACAATAGGCACCAAAAAGTTGATTGTGGTTA
This sequence comes from Lumnitzera racemosa, assembly GCA_024138005.1. NCBI lineage: Eukaryota > Viridiplantae > Streptophyta > Magnoliopsida > Myrtales > Combretaceae > Lumnitzera > Lumnitzera racemosa. Next base: position 82,878,526 of record JAMXBC010000006.1, read on the forward strand.
AATTAATTAGGATAGACGAGCTCATGTGGAGTTTGAGCAAGAAGGACTTAGGCTTCATCTCCTACTCCTTAATACTATAAAAAGCCCCTACTAGGTATGGCCATGGGAGCCTTCTGATGCTCAAGTTAGCAAGGAGGATCAAGAGGAAGGGAAAAAGAGCACTAAGGACCTTAAGGGTAGTGCTATCCCAAGATATGCATAATGTGCATTGATTAAGGAAAAGAGGTGGAGAAGAGGAAGGAGAGAAGGAGATAATTCTTTAAGAGTCGAGGAGAGAGTGTGTTCTCTCTTACTTCATGACACTTGGCACCTTTTATGCAAGTTACGTAGACATGTGGTAATCTGAGGTTCGTTCACATTTGCCGCTAGCAGATAGTGCACTTTGTGTTAGAGACTAGGTTGTATGGTGGTTATTATGTTCTAGCCAACCATACCACTAAATTTACAGCCTAGAGGTCTGACAATTACAAGGACTACGGAGTATGTTGGTCATACTACGGATGTGAGATGTTTATTAATGAACTGTAGTAGAGAGCATGTGCTAAAGGCAACAATTGAGTCAAGATCCCAAGGGAGGGGTCGGTTGATACTTAATTGAGGGTGAGCTAAGCCCTAAGCTTATGCTAGATGATTAGCATGTCCTAGCTCAATGGTCAAGGTGGCCCTACTCAAACAATTACTATATGGCTTACCTAGTAGAACACAGCATAAGGGAAGGGCTCGCCAGTAGCTCGTACCCTTCTTGGCATACCCGTATGGCTTTGTGAGTGGGTTGTAATGTAAGGGATGAGCTTGCTATTCATTGTGCATGCTTTGGTGTCCCCTGTAATAGGCCTCGCCCATTAAGTCTTGGTTCAAACAAGAATTAGGAGTCAAGAAAACCCCTTTTTCAACTTACTCTCACTAACTTGTAAATTTAAACCTTAAAATATTAATTAACCTAACTAATCATAATGTAATAATTATAAATCTAATTTGAAATCAATTTTTCATGAAAAATGAAATGATATCCTGGCTCTTTTAGGCAAGCTGTAGGGTGTATCTTGGGCCTTATGGTGATTTTTCTTATTTTATTATTTTAATCATATTTTTTTTATAAACTAAATACTATACAATTACATAATATGTTAATAATTTTCATTTTAAAAATTCAAAAGTGACTACACATTTTTCAGCCTATATGTACATACATATGAATATATATTACATTTTATTATTAAGTCTTTAAGAAAATACATGTAAAGTACACTTTTCGAAATTTTTAGTATCATGCTTTTACATTACATGTTATTATCTTAAATACAAAAATCAAAAGATCCCTAAGAGGCTATTATTATATTACATTTGTCAATCTTATGTCATTGTCACAATCTTTTGAAAAGTACTATTATATTACATTTGTAATCAAGAATGTTACATTACGCAAAAAGTCCTACTAGAAAGGAGCTTTACATCATAAGATTTATCATAACATATGCCTAATATAAGAAAACAAGGTGGAAAATATGAAAAAGTTGAGGAAAAGAAAGGATGACAAAGAAAGTATAAAAAATGTTGAAAACTAAGGAAGGTAACAAGGTTAATTCTAGGATTTGAGGCTTAAGATGCAAATTGAAGCTCCTTACAATATGCCTCCTTACTTTCTTCTTCCAACCCTTAAGAACCCCCTTACTAACTTAAAATGAAGGTGCATTGTTGTAAAATGGCTGTTGGACTATAATGGTTATAAAATGGAGAAAAGAAAAGGAAATGAAAGGGTAGAGAGGGGAGGGGTGTCAATTGTGTTTAGGGAAGGGAATGAGAAAGTTCTATGTATCCTTATTTATAACTTCAAACATTCTTAAAATTTGTATCCTAGTTTATTTTCTCACATCCCGTTGTCACTGTTTTGCCTTTGTATTGTATTTTTTTTCTAATTCTAAAGTAAAACTTCTTTTTTTTTTTTTTTGGTAATTTGAAGTAACCTACATCTTACCTTAATTGGAGCATATAAATAACCAACAAATGTAATAGCCATATCAATAGTTACCATCAATATTTAGACATCTTTCCTTTTGAGTTAATTGTTTCTACTTACTCTTTTCATCTTATTTAGCCCATTATAAGCGTATACTAGTGGCAAGAGATTTCTTGTTGCACTTGTGCATAATATCAAATGTAGCGTGAGTTGATACGAGACGTTGGTGCATCATATCCATCATCGTTGCATGAAAACCCTTATTAAAAACTTCAACTTTTCATTTATCCTTTAGACCATCTTGTCATTCAAGCTTACCCTCGGTTCGTGTGATATCACTGCTCATCTATCCATCCACGTTAGTACATGTATAAATTGTATGTGTGGGTAGCAAGGCTAAAACTTATATCATTAAAATTACTAAGTCCATGGCATTATTATATAAAAGAAAAAAATATATAACTTAAAATACCATATATATATATATATATATATATATATAAAGAAATCATTGTAGTCTTAACTATTGTTCTTTACTATTGTAAAATTTATTTTATCATGAGACCTGTATCAACTCCTTTAGTAGTATTTCTTTTGATATAAATTAGAAGATAGTTGCCAAGAAATTGGAAGGTGAAAAAAAAAATTAACATACAACAATTAAAAACTAATTTTAAAAGATAAGGTAAAGGAAGAAAAAAACAAAGTAACAACACAATATAAAAACAATTATAATAAAAGAAAAAACAAGTTATACAATAAAAGAATAGTTAGTAGTGAAAGAACGGACAATACATTACATATAGTAAAAATTTATAACCTTGTTAAAGTCTTATAGATGTAAGTAATGATAGTAACCAGTAATACTTGCATGAATGTGATATGATGGTAAAAGTATGTATTTTGATATGAGAAAACTTATATTTAATCATTCTTTTTGGTCTTAGAAGATGCTTTTGTACATGTAATAGTACTCAAGACAGATTACTTTCATTAAAAAAGAAAAAGAAAAGAGCATATCAATGAAAATGATTTTCATGAACAAATTAGATAATGATTGATATATTTAAAATAAGTTATGGATTTGATAAGTTTTAATTTCAAATATGAAAATAGATTTAAATATGAAAAGTTATTTGTTTTTACTATTAAAAAAATGTGATTTTATTGTTATCATGGCATAAAACTATCTCTGACAAATACTCAAATACTCAAGAGTCATTGATAACTACTATTAAATAAGAATCCATTTTTTTTTTCTTTTTTACTATTTCAAATATATGTGAAATAAATATTTACAAGTACCATCGATAGAAATTAGATAATAGAACTTTGGATCTTTTTTATTTCATAATTTGATATCTTTGTTTTTTTTTTTTTCTATTTCTTGCCTTTTTTTAATTGCTTTTTACTCAATTTAGCATTTCAAACTAGGAATTTTCTTTGTACTTTTTATATCTTTATATTAATCTATTTTTTAAATGGTATCCAATGAGATAGCGAGTTTTTAGGAAATGTCAAAAGAAATCAATAGCTTGCCTGCGGTAGGATTTGCAAGATACACTGATTAACAGTAACTAATATAAATTGGGGTGGGATTTGCAACATACAGTAATTAACAGAAATTAATATAAATTATTCAATACCTAACAGTGATTTTGCAAGGAAAGAAATCATTTTTAAATTTCCAATACCATAAATACGAGTAGGCATGTTTTCGGTCTTTGTTTTCATTATTTATTTATTTTTTCTTTTTAGATATGATAAAGATCTGGAGAGATGCGGAAGGATTATATCCCTAGTTAAATATGGATATGGAAAGATTGCATTACTATCTAAGATTATTCTAGTATGCTTTTGGTCTTTATTTTTATTTGTTATTTATTTTTTTCCTTTTACATATAATAAAGATCTCGAGGGATGCAAAAGGATTATATCCGTAGTTACACAGGGATATGGAAAGATTACATTACTGTTTAAATGATGATTCTGATTTAGTTTGCTGTGACAATTTAATTTACTGAGCTTATACCACATAAGGCAATGAATTAATATTAAATGTGGTAGCTTTCTAGTATCCTACCCATTTTTACTGGAAAAGACAAAAAGGGATCAAATTTAAACATTTTCTTTAAATTTTAATTCTACTATTTTTTAACTCTATTCAATCACCATTGGAATTATAGAACTGATAAATTGACATAATGAGCATATGTTTTATTTATAAAATATCATGCATTAAGTTCGCGAGTTATGTAAGATAGGAGGCCAAAGCGGACAATTTCAAAAATCTAAGGCATAATCGAAATTTTTATAGGCTTACTTAGGTGATAGATCTAAAAGTAATATATATGTGTGTAGGATTTCCGCAGCTACCTTACATTCAAAGTTAAAGCCCAATACTTGTCAACTTTACATAGAGACATATCACAATACAAATCATATACTTCATTTCTAGCAAGTTTTTAGGATTAAGTTAAAGTTTATGGGCTTAATCTCAACAAGTTTTTAATAAGTAAAAGATAAAAACATTTGATGGTTGAATCGAACCATCTATAAATGGAAAATTGGGGTTAAATATAAGGTAAGGAAGACAATCAAGTCAATAATAAGTTAGTAACTTAAATAAGGATTTTGAACCTAACTTATCTTTAAAAGTATAAAACCATGATTACAATCAACATAAGTAAGGTTGAATTAACCAAACCCACATGAATGGTTAAAGGTATGCAAACAGGTTAAATGCGCTAACTCGGACCGACTCACTTTGGCTAGTAGGTTAAACAGGTCAGGTTCATTTAACCTGCTTTTAAACGGGTCGAAAAACCTTAACCATAACTTATTAAAAAAGTGAGTTAAACACATCGACCCACGACTAAAGACATAAATATATTAAATGAGCTGATTCAAACTAACCTATTTTAGCCTACAAGTTAAATAGGCAAGGCTCATTTAACCTACTTTTAACCAGGTTAAAAAACTTTAATTTAAACCCATTTAAAAAGTAGGTTAAACAAATCGGCCCACGAGCCAAAATTTACTTGCATACCTCTATAAATGGTCAATCCAACTTGATTAAATCAACCATACCTACATGAATGGTCACTTGAACTCAGCCCTTCTTATTTAGTTCAACCATCTAAATTGGAATGTCAGTCAATGAAGTTAGAAAGTTTATGAGTTTTAAAATCCTCTAAGAAAGTTCAATTGACTAAACCTCATGAAAGGTTGGTCAAGCCTCCTTATTTTTAATACAGTTATTTCATTAAGTGTTGTTGATGGCTAAAAATCTGCTCAGATCTCGATGCCTAAAATAAGCCTAAAAGGAGTTAAAAATGGCTCAAGCCTAATATATCAAGAGAAGCTCCCTAAATAGGGATGGATGTAGAATTAAAAGATTTGGAGGGTAGCATCATTAAAATCACTAGGCCATTGTGTTATCCTATGAAGGAAAAAAATATAATCTAGAAATGTCAATGTAAAAAAAATAAATAAATAAATAAAAGAAGAAGAAAAAAAAACCATCTAAATGTAGTTCATTACCTTTTCCAATCATAAAATTCATGTCAAAATTTTCAAAAATACTCCTTCTCAACCTTATCCCAAACAAGAGCAATAATGTAACATTTACAATCTATATCTATGTGATAACAATGATGAAAGGTAGTATTTTAAAACCAAAAAAAAATTACATTATTTAATTCTGATTTTGTGATTCTTGCTCTTGAAAAGGATATTTGTGGTTCCATAAAAAATTATTATCTTTTACCAATAAATTCAGAAAATTATTAATATCTTTAGAATAAGTTCTAAATATAGAAATTATAATTTTGAAGTTAGAATTGAATAAATTTAAATATGAAAATATCTTGACTTATCTATATCTATATTTTAAAGCCAAGGACACATGTTTAGTGATTTTAGTATTTTTCATTGTTCAAATGATATATAACAATAAGACATTCAATTACTATTTATTTCTCTATTCTATGACCATTATCTTCTTCTATATAATTAAAGCCAAGAAGACATGTCTTTATTGTTTTCATTATTAAATAATATTTGATGATGAGATATACATATGCTTTTTATTTCTCTTTTTCATATTATTTTTGTCTATATTGTTAAAGGCACTAAAACATGTTTGATTCGTTTATAATTTTATTACTCAAACTATATTTGGTACTTAGATACACATTCATCATTTAATTTTCTATGCTATTATATATCGATATTGTTCAATCCAATGACATGCGTCATTAGAGTTCTTTTATTATTTAAATAATATTTCATACTAAAATACACATTCATTCTTTATTTCACTTTTTTGTTTTAGCACAACTCCCCTTTTTTATTAACTACATACCATTTATTTAAACAATCCTTGTTCATGCTTTCTTTCTTTTCTTTTCTTTTTTTTTTTATTTTAGTTGCATTTCTCCTTTATTATGGAATGCTTAATGTTGCATAAATGGGAAAAAAATTTAAATAATATATTATTGAAATCATACAGTTTTTTAAACTATTATTTAAAACTTAATCTCTTTTGAGATGTCTAAAGTTAATAGCCTCCTTTAGAGTACCTTAAAACTTACCTACTATAATTAATTGAAATATTCTAAAATTTCACACTCAAAAGTATCCATTCAAATACCAATGTGCTTGTTTAGGAAAAAAAAAAGGGGGGGGGGGGGGGGTTGGGTTGGGTTGGGGAAGAATTGTAACTTGTGATGTATCCTTTTGAAAAGTGTAAGGTTTCTCCTTTTTTTTTTTTCCAATCTTAACATTCATTAGCCTTTAATGCTTATTATGCTAAGGTGGTAACTATTGTTATCAAACTTGAATATGAGTTTATAATCTATAAAATGAACAAAGGTGAAGCTTTGGCAGGTATCAAGATTAGTTTAGCATAACTACTCTAATGCTCTAGTTAGAAATGCATTTGAGTATTTTGAAAGGAAATAATGGATTTAGTGAGTAGAGTGCATAGAGAGTTCTTACAAAGGTTTTGTTCTTGTATTTATGAATTTTTGTCTATTATTCATAGTAAAAGGCAATTGGATTGCTAATGACACTTGACGTTTCTTGGATTTGACCATGTACAGGTCGTGGGGAGAAGTAGGTGACAAATAGTTACTATGTGGATAACTGTTGAACTCTTCGTACTCTCATTTGACATTTGAATATTTGAATCTTCTCAGACCAGGCCTTCTTAATTGGGCTTCAGAAGGCATTGATAAAAAAAAGTAATAGTAAGCTATAGAAACTTTAGTAAAAGGTCAATAATCGAATTGTCAATCTCATATTATCGACCAAATGATAATTTCAATAGGAATAATTTAAGAGCATTAGCTTCATTTTAGATAGATTAGTAGTATGGCAAGCATTTATCCAAAAGGGATACAAATCTACTATCAACATTTACCCCTTAACTCCCATAGTCAATTATTTAAGTATGGAAGTAATACTTAGTCAAATTTTTATATTAATTGGAGCAGCCAAGTGGCTGACCTTGTACTATTCTAGAAATGTTATAATCGTTGAACTTTCATAACTTACCTCTCAATTTTATTCCATACATTTATTTCGTATTGACCTAAAAGGGAATTGAAACTTCCGACCAAAGAGCTATAACCCTTCACATTTCTCTTCTCTTAAAATTATCGTAACAGCTATCCTTTCTACAATCATTGCCCTTGCATGCTTAGTAATTGTCAGTAAGGTAATAGTTGTTTGATTGCTGTAGACTATACGTGTCTACGGTCAAGGCTAATCAAAATCATATTACATATCTTTTCTCAAAAACTACCAATTGAGAGCTTTATAAACCTTAAACCACTTTCTGTTTCTTCTCTTTCACATCCCTTATAAGCTCTGCAAACTCTTTATCTTTACTCAACATTTCTGTAAATTCTTTTTGTTTTGAACTCAAGCTTTGAATTTAAGCTTTAAGAACTCGTCAAGAATTCAAGCATGCCAAGAGTTAGGATAGTTAGTTTACCTTCCTCTAAGGCTATTCCCCCCACACCAGGTAATGGAATCAACATCAACCAATGATAATGGTGGATCAGCTTCATGTTGCAGCAATGCCATTGATAGATATGACAAACTTGCTCACATCAAAGCTCTTCCTAAAGATATGTATCCTAATGATCATGAGGGTAACAAACAGGCAGTTTATCTATTTAATGATATTGTATATAATATCATGGCACCAAATTTAGTTCAAAGCCATGCTAATAAATACTTGGTGTCAAGTTATGAGCCTTTCCTTTCTAAGCACCCAAAGGATTGGGACCTTACAAAACCTAGGAGAGATGAGATGATTTATTTTCTAATTAAGGATAAGTTTCATGTTTACCTTAAGTACTTTGAGTTTGGTTTGCGATCGCCATTTTCTGGTTTCCAAAAATCTTTTTTTAATTATTTTCATATTTCACCAAGCATGTTCTCACCAAAAACTTATAAAATTTTGGTAGCTTTTGAGATAATTTGCGAAGAAATGGAGGCTAAAGGCCACTATAAAATTGTTTGGGTAGTTTTTCACAATAAAGTAGCAGAATGATGGATGATTTTATGCTACCACTAGGTATAGGAGGAAATTTTTGGTTGGGTTAGAATCTAAAATCCACGATTGGCATGACAAATTCATTTCAATAAGGTCGAAAAAGAGGTTGGATTTTTGGAATAGATGGATAGAGCCCATTTGGGCAGGGGATATCAAGCTTCTTCCGAATGATGACCTGTTTGCCAAGAAGATAGAAACGTAGTAATGAAAAATCTTTTATTAAGATGTTGAGACAAGAATTCATTAGTATGAAAAGGCCGAGTCGATCTTCTCAGATGATGAAGAAGGTATTAGTTGATCTCTTTGTTTTGCCGAACCGAACTAGTTAAATTGATGCCGATCAAGAGCTTCATAGGGGGATCTATTCTTAGAGCTTTACTTAATACTGTTTGTGAATATTTTCTATTTTGTACTTATCTTATGATATCCTTTTGTTGCAAATATGGGTGTTGGAGATGTCAACCACAAGAAGCTTTTAGCTTAAGTAAAGGATAAAGAGACTAAGATGGAGTTGCATACCGCTAAGGCTACAACTAGGTTGGGAGCTCCTTCCAAGGAAGCAAAGAAAAAGAAGGTAGCACCAAGCAAACCTAAGCCAATGCCTACAAGGAAACCTCCTCATGCAACTTTGAGGAAAGTGTCCAAGAGCTATAACTTATGGCCTTAGATGTAATTCTTTTGATCGAGCCTTCTCACTTGTATCGGTCACTATTAGTGTTGGCAATTCAGGACCCTTGTAGATAGATCCAGTCATGACATAATATGACTGAAACCAATAAGTATATGGAAAAAGTCAACATAAGACCTAAACTAGTCAAACCCATTTAGATACAGTTAAACTCATCTCTAGATTCGTATCCAGGTCCTAGACTCATTTACAAAACTGTTTAAATAAACAAGTTTTGTAAGCAGATCCAGTTTTGAATAGTAAATCTATTTAACATTAAATTTGTATTTTCATTCTTAGTTGTTTTTTCCATTTTCCTTACTAATGTAGTAATATAAAACAAAATTATAGATATATATATCAAAAGTCAAAAGTAAAAGATATCAAGTTACAACTAGAGTCATTCCTTCTTCTCTCTTTATCTCACTTCCATATGCAAGTAACCACACCCGTACCGCATCTTCTTATCAAGTAAGTCTCCTTTTTATAAGAAATTTCTGTCTTTTATCATTTAGAAGGAATTGCTTAATCGATTGCTGCTAGGCCTCTAATTTGTTGTTGTTGATTTATTTAAGACCTCTAATAGAAAATTACATAGACGTATTGAAAACTTCTTTTTCTTTTTCTTGCAAATTGTTTTATAACACTTAATAAACCATGTAAATTAAACTAAATGGAATAGGATCAAATTATGAAGCTTGTACAAATTTAATATGTGCCTACACCAAAATTAGTATTTGGAGGATTTAGATTGTGAAGCTTTCCATTGTAAGCTTCTTTAGAGAAGATTCTTTACGAGTAGTATAATTGTTATGAAACAATAATTTGCACACTAGTTAAAAATTAGTCCCATATTTCTAAATTATCTAATTCCTTAGAGAGTTTCTAATAATAAATAGTTAATTGTTGCTTACCAAAAAATGAGTAATAATCTATTTAATTAATTATTTGTGTACAATGTATTTCGATAATAGTGATATATGTGACACCTCAAATAAGGGGAAGCACTTACTTAAATAAGGCATTATAAAAGAGTTTTATTAATAAGCAACCAATATGGAATTGTTAACTTAAAAGATAATTATAGAAAAATTAGTATACAATTAGGAGAGGTGATAAATGAGTCTAAACCAAATATGAGAAACAATAAGTCATGGGTTGACGAATTTGCATACAATCAATAAATGAGTTGTATCATAGGTTGAAGTTTCTTAAACATGAATCCATTTAGACACGGAAACGAGACATAATATACTGACACAAATTGCTAACCCTAGTCGCTACTTTTCCTAAGGTTATGAAGAGAAGAGAAGAGAAGAGAAGAAAAGAAGATTGAGGAGCCTCCTATTGCCAAGTAGTCAAAGACCTTCGACTCTTCCAGCAATGCCTCTAATGCTAACAACAACACTGCTCCTGTACTTGCCCTTACTAAGATTTGGTAAGACTGAGCTCTTACCATTACCTTCTCAAACTTTGTGTCAAGATAGGAGGATGTTTATGAATTTTGTTACCTTATAAGATAAGAGAATCCTCACCTTTGACTCTACTCTTAGGGATGGACACAGGTCCTTCACTCTGATAAAGCGAATCATCCTTCCTTAAGATCAACAAATCTTATAAAAGGATGTGAGGAGGAGCTAGAGATAGCATTGTAGATATGACCACCACAAAGCTCTATGATGTAAATTTTTATCTTTTGTTAACATGCTTTTAATGTCGAACTATTTAGATAGTTGCTAATCTTTGTTACTGCAAATGAATGGGTATATCTTGATTGCCGTTGAAGAAGCTAAACTGAGATGTAGAGGGTAAGTGCTGATCTTTTTCCTGTAGCATTTTAAGCTTACCTTATATCTCACTTGTAGGTATAATTGCAGGGGGTCAAGGAAGCCTACAATGCATCTAAGATGTAAACAATCGCCACCAAGAAGGCTAGGATCTCAACCGAGATAAAGGTTATAAAGCTAAAAGGACTCTTAGCATCCAAGTAGAGTGTATATGAGGAGGCCTCCAAGGAGCTTCTTTCAACAAAGAGCTGACATGATGAGCTCAATAAGGAGGTAAAGGATTTTAGGTATCAATTTTAGAAACAAAACGGAATGTATCGATACCTAAGTGAATTCTATGCCTCTTTAAGTGAGAGGAGTTCACACTAAAAGAGGTAATCAAACAACTGAAGTATAACTCCCCTGTTAATAAGCATAAGTTGTCGAGTGAGGACAAGTTGCCAAGCCTATGATTTTTATCAAAGAAGCTCTCAATATGGTGACATCAAGCAAGCATTATGAGAGGTTCCTTCAAAAGAAACTCTTCTAAGGAATTCGACTAGCAAGAGAAGAAGTGCTAAAAGTGCACCTATACTATGACCTCTCCTACCTTGACTTTAGTAATGAAGATGGCAAAGATGAGGATGACAAAGAAGACAAGGATGAGGAGGAGGGCATGAGTTAAGGACAAGTTCAAGAGATGCTAATGACTGAAAAAGATGTAGCCCAAGTTAATGTCATTGACTAACGATTAGATTAATTTGTCATTTTTACTATTATTTAGATCAGGATGTTGATCTTATTTTCTGTACAAAAACACTTTAAAGCCTATCAATGTACCTTCTTTATCAATCATGTTTATGCATGCCTTCTTTGTGTATGTTTTATTTGTTAATGTGTTTCCATTGCATACGTTAACTAGGTCAGCTCAAATGTGACTTACCTAAAGAGACAAAGGTTTTAGTACTCGTTTTCTTTTTCTACTGTTTGCAGACAAAGCATTTACTCGTTAATCTTTTAGGGTATAGGCGTAGAAATGAATCCATTAATCATGATAGGTCAGAATTATTAAGTTACCGGGTTCTTTGATTAGGGTGCATTTATTAATTGTTCAAGTTAGAACTATTAGATCAATTCATTCACTAACCTTGCTTGAACATTTGAAATTTGCCAATCCATTAACTGTAATTAGATCAGGAAGTAATAAACTAATGTTATAACAATATATAAGAATTTAGTAAAATAGTACTCCATTACATCACAATCTGTACTTACAACATTTCACATCATTATAGCTTAAACTTACCACATTGGGCATAACAAATAGCATTGATCCATAACAGATCATCACAACTAACAACTTTCAATAACAGATATAACAATGAAATTACATCTTAACTTATATTAAAGAACAATCACTCAAAGTACAACTTTAGATTCTCAACATTCCATGCTCTAGGTATAACTTGTTCATCTAACGTCTCTAATCTATATGTACCATTCCCTATGACATCTGAATCTAAATTTGATCTTCCCAATTAGTTATGAGCTCCCCTTGACCATCCTAAACTCTTATTGCATCTATTCTTAGTCGAAAGTAGTGTTATAAGTTGATTCCTGAAAAAGACAAAAGAATTAGGCTAAAAGGCATGTTGAGGCTATTTTGACTTAGCTACTCCAATGCCTAAGTTAGAGAATGAAAAAGTAAAGTACATAAAATAAGTAAGTAACTTCTTAAAGGGTGTGGAGAGTTCATACAATATCGATGCCTCCTTATTTATAGGTACTTATCTAATAATCTCAAAGCTAAGTAGTCCTACATGGGCTACATAGCGGCTCCTCAATTTAATCACACGCCTAAAGACAAGGGATGTAGGTAGCTATGTAGTTAAGCTAAGCATGTTCTAAGTTGTTTGTGCCTTATTCAAATTCAAAGTATTTAGTTAAGGTAGGTCAAAATTTCTAGCCCATCAAGTGGTAAGCTTAAAGTCTCCTTAGTCGTCAAATTAGGTCGAACTACTGACCTTAATAAAGTAGGACAGCTTGGTGGTAATGTGCCAAGCTATAATTAGGGAGCACAAAATTCCACCATCATTATTTGCCCTTGGAATCCCATAGTTGAGAATCCAACTATAGGAGTAAATGAGGAGGTATTTTCCAATTCAATATGATCAAAAAGCAAGGAACCAATGACCTTACTGTCTAGATTTGCCTCAATATGAAAAAACTTCTTCATGCTTGAGCACCCTTCAATAAAACAACTTGGCTAACTACAGATCTCCCCTACATACTCTAACTCCAGTAGGAGTAGGGAATCTTACCTTCAAGTGTGCCATCGAAGGGACCATGCTGTATAAGTTTTAGTAAGGTCAGCTTATGATCATATTATAAGACAACCAACACTAGACAATAAGGAAACCCATTTTATCCTTAGCCACATTCCAATCATCTCCAATCTAGATTAGAAGAGATATTACCCTAGTTACTCATAAAGGTTGATTATTAAAAGCATATAGATCATAAATATAGGGTCTTAACTATGCTTTAATCTTTAGCTTCATTTGGTTGAAGGCATGCTTAAACATGATGTTTACTGAACTTTTAGTGTCAATCAAGATTTTTTTAATCTCGAAGTTGGCTATTCTTACACTGACCTCCAGTTTATAAGGCCTCTATATGCTTTGAAATCCCTTTTTGTGAATGACATGGATTTGTCGAATCATCTTAGCCATAAACTGAACCAAGTAATCTCTAATATATTCATCAGATCTTTGCTTGACAGTGTTAAGGAAAGATGAGCCTTTACTTGAGAGCTTACTTGCAATGAAGTGTTGTAAGAACATCTTTACCAAATCATCAAAACATGTGATAGTATTCAGCTTTAACTGTTTGAACAACGTTTTTGCAACATTCTACAAAGTTGAGGGAAATGCCTAACAAGTTACTACATCACTCAAGCTGTGCAACTTAGCAAGAGTACAATAATATTTGAGAGGATCCTCGGGGTCTTTTATCCCATAATACGTCTCAAACTTCGACAATTTGATATGTTGTGGTATCACTTCTTTCAAAATTTTTTAGACAAAAAGACTTTTCTTAATCATAAACTAATGACTGGTCATAGCAAGAGCATGCACATGTGATGGACTAGCATGATGCACCTACAGTGGTTTCTTTCCTTTATCCATTCTTTTAAGTATAGAGGTTGAGGTGCGGTAGGTCACTTTGACTTGCTTTCTTAGCAATCTAAGCAAATGGATTGGAATTACTAGAGTCTTTGGAATTGTTGTCTTCGTATTCTTGACTCTAATTAAGCAAGCTATTTTTTTTGGATAAGATTTAAGATCTCATTGTTCCTCTTAGATAACTCTTGGTTTTCCTTAGCTAAATTAATACAAAGCTACTCTAGTTTAGCCTAACGATCTTCATTAGGGTACCTACTTACCTCTACTTAGAAATTACGAGGAAGAATGTTTAGTACCTCTACCTTTGCTTAAATGAGTTTTAGCCAAAGGTAGAAAGGTTCGAAAGTAGACAGTACGAAAATTTTGTTGGTCGAAAGTAGTGTTGTAAGTTCATTCTTGAAAGAGAGAACAGAATCAAACTAAAAGAGGTGCTAAGGTGAGTTTAGCATAGCCACTTTGATTTTTAAGTTAGAGTATGAAAAAGTAAAGTAAAGAGAATAAGTAATATTATGCTGCTCTATGTTGATATGCCACAATCTTAGTGTTTGACTTATCTATTATTTATTCTATTGTATCTAAATAAGTCGTAAGGTTGACCTGATTGGCCATAACATCAAAATTTTCACGCGTAAATCAGAAGTTCAAGTTCAATAGGAAAGAAAGTCTCCAATTCAAATTCTAACCAAGAGGGGGTTTCACCTATTGATGTTCTATAGGTAGTCCTATACTCCCATAACTCAATAATTCATCAATCCACTTTCCTTTCGCTTTGTCTATTCTTCGTTTTAGATTATATAATATAATCTTATTTACTACATCCACTTATCCATTAGTCTGATGGTTTGCAACCAAAGTGTAATTTTATCTAATGCCATGTTTGTTGCAAAAAGCTCGAAACTTATCATTATTGAATTATAGACCATTATCGGTGATGATCATGTAGGGACTCCAAACCTTGACAAAATAAAATTAAACAAAAAAGACTCTACCTTTTTTTTGGTAATTCATATCATTACCTTTTCTTTTACCCCCTTAGTGAAATAACTAATCATAACCAATGTAAATTGACATTGCACTGTAGCCTTTAAGAATGATCCCAAGATGTCTAAACCTTACTAAGAAAAGGGCTAGGAACTAGTCAAATACCAAGATTCTGTTGAAGAAGTACGACCTATTACATCGTATATCTGACATTGAAGGCAATACTACACTAAGTCCTTCACCTCTTCTTTCATGATCGGTAAATAATAGCCAAGCCTTAAAGCTTGAATGTACAAAGTTTAAGACTTTACATGATTACTAAAAACCCTGACAAAGAGCTTAGAAAGGACTCATTGTGCATTTTGGGCATAAGGCAATGAAGGTAAGGTTGATTGAAGTTATGCTCTTATAATTGGTCACCAATCATTATATATTTGGTGACCCGATACATGAGCCTCATAACTTCTTTCCTAGTTAGTAGGAAATGCTCCATCTTTTAAATAATCAACTATTGAATCCATCCAAGATGTAAGTCTTGCAAATTGAGAACTTAGACTTAACATTTGAAAATTTAGGACATCTATGAAATTGATTTGTGTAGGTTTAGAACTAGTCATAGCTACCAAAAAGTCAATTAAGGAGACCTTACAAGTTTAATTTTTAAAACAAAATATTAAAATATTATTATAAGATAAAATGATAAAACTAACTTACTCAATAATAAAATTTCAAGAGACTTCAAAATTCGACCCAAAGTATAAGAAGAGCTTAAACATAAACTAAATAAATAAGAAATGTAATATATGAAATGAAGAATAATAAATATATTTTTATAATAAACTAATAATAATAATAACAATAATAATAAAGTCTAGTTGATTAATTAGGATTGTAGAAGCTTCAATATAAGCTCCTACTTTTAATAAAAACTAACCTAAGTAACTAAATATGATAAAATAAGTTAAGCAACTTCATTAGCGAGTCATGGAACACAATTTATTTTAAGTTGAAATCCATCAACAACACATAGTTTTGGGGGAGATCCTTGCCGCTTAATATATGTAAGTTTGGAAGCCCTTACACTTATCCTACATGCACATAAAGATACCAACTAACCCATGCCTATAAATACCCCTTTGCTTGGACATTTTAGACTCCTTGGATGCTATGGAGACTAGGAAAATTCATGTAGATATTTTTAGGGTTTTTAAGGAATTTTTAGAAATTTAAGAACAATCAAGCTACAATTTGTGAGTTCAAGGTTCCATGACTTAAGAGTAACTTGATCATGAGCAGCCAACACCACAAAGACCACTAACCAACACCATTTTTGGCCAAAAAACCTCCTACCACCACTAATGGTCGGAGCTTTTTTTACTAGTAAGTTCTACTTTTCGGACAATTTTAAAAAATTTGTAAAAATTATCAAATTTTGAAAAAAATTATTCTAACATTATTTTGAGTTTACTTTCATGTAAAATTCTTATTTTTGTAAAATTCATTCATTTTATATGTCACTCTTAAGAAAGTGATATTCAGAACTAAATTTTTCTTTGATTTTTGAAAACCTGAAGAACATAGTTTCCCATTTAAAATTTTTATTCAAATACCCTATACATATAGGAAATTGCTATCTAAAAATTTTTTTCTATAACTTTTTGTTTTATTTGGGTTAATTTTCATTTATGAAAAACCAATAAGTTGAAATTTACAAAAAATCCATCGTTTTTCAATATATATTGTTTAATCTAACCATTGGGCACCTTTTAAGTAAATTTTTGTTACATGTAACATATTGATCTTGTTTTTTAAGTGGAAATTCATAAAAATAGGTATCCTAAAGTTAGATTCTATGACTTTTTGCTTAAAATACAAGTATTAATCTTTATTAAGTTAATGACGTAACTATTTTTGGTTAAAAATCCATATGATCACTAGTAAATACCAAGTATATGTTATTGTACATGTTTAGGTTTTGTCATAGAACTAGATTTTCCATATTAAACTTATGAAATTCAAGTGTAGTTGACTAAGTTCAGAAATTACCTCATTTGGTGAAGTTCAGACCATATATGTTTGTGTAGATAGTTTCTTGAATCTTATGAATTGATAGTAGTGGAGTCTTGATTACATTGAATCTAATTAAAGTGAAAGAAAGTATAAATTATGAAGTTTTGGTGATTTAGATAGATTCTAGCGGTTGTAGAAAGTTTTGTAGCAGCTTTCTTGACTAAGCCAATCTTAAACCATCATAGTAAAAACTTCTATAGAAGGTTACTTAGAGAATAGCCATACTTAAAACATTAGGAGAAACTTCAGTAGAAGATTTACTAGAGTATAACTAAACCTTGAGTCCTCATAGAAGATTGTGTAGAAGATCACCTAAGTATAGAGTATAAATAAAGTTCTTTGTAGAAGCTTGCATAGAAAGTACCAAAATCATAGGACACCCTTATAGAAGGTTGAGTAAAAGGTACCAAATCATAAGATACCCTTGTAGAAGGTTGAGTAGAAGGTACCAAGACCATAGGATACCCTTTATAGAAGGTACCAAGACCATAAGATACCCTTGTAGAAGGCTAACTTTAAGGGTTTACTAATCTATAATTAGTGACAAAACTTAATACTCACAACAAACATCTAATTAACATTAAAAGAATGTTAAGACTAATTAAAAGTATAATGCTTAAACCACCTTTTACTGAATTATAGAGAACTAAAATATAAATTTGTAATATAAGGGTTATTGAAGAAATAGAAGCCAACGCTTTGGAATTAAAAGGGCAACAATAAATTCAAGTAAGTTGGATCAATACTTAATGGTATTTTGGAGTACTCTGTTATAAGTACTTGAAGGCTAAAGTTTACATTGTTTATGCTTGTAAAGTAATTGTTTGTGCACATGCAGCGTATGTGGTTGGAAATTGTTGTACTAATGTGGTTGGAAATTGTTGTACTAATGTGGTAGTACTGCTACACATGTTGTTTGTCGTGTTTTGTTTTTTCTTTTAATTTGATTGGCTAAAATTGTTTGACCACCCTATAAATGGACTAACCTAAACTCAAACAAAAACTTTAATCAAATACGCATGACAACCTACTAAGGGAAACAATTAGGATTTCTAAGCAATTATCAACCCTTCGATAAGGTAGCTAAAATGTACCTTCCCTCAACCTTAAGGTCAAACAAAGTTATAGGAGAGGAGCTTATGGTAAGGTTAGGGGCATTAGGTTCGAAGAATGTTTTAGGAGGAGTATGCTTCTATTACACAAGCCTAAGTTTAGTTAAAAGGCATCATAACTGGAGCATACCTCCATTATGCAAAAACCCCTCAACGTAAGTTAAAGTGAGTACAGTTTATCTAATTTCATAACAAACTAAACAACTTGTATAGAGGGTACATGGTTTCTTGCATTGCATTAAATAATTACTTGAAAACACTAATTGTGATTTATGTCTTACATTACCTTTTGTCTCCATCTCATTTTACTAAGTAGTTGGTTGCTTACACCCCTATGATTGTTCTATAGGTACCCCATAGATATGTAACATTATTCATACCTATAGGTTAGTTGCACTTTGCGGGCTAAGAATATGAAGGGATGAGGACAAATTTGGATTTTTAAGTCTTTCATTTCTATTTGTTTCTAGTGAATCTATTGGGTCGTTTAAGCAATTTACTAGGTTTCCAATTTAGGGTTGTAAATATCTTTTTGACTTACTTATTTATTGATAAAGTAGACAACTTTTTGTAAATATTTGACTATGCTACTTTGATCTAAACAACTCATGTAAATATTTTCTATGTAAATAACTTAAAGTCTTCTGCTGAAATTTATCTACTATATTTATATTTGTGATGAGTTAGACTCATCTGTACCATTTGGTCATATACGCTTTATGTAGATCCGTCTATGATAGCAGCATAACTACTAGGCTCTATCTTAGGTTAATTTATATGGTGGGACTCTTACGATTTTATTGTTCTAAGGCATGATACAAGACTTTTCCTTTGGTATAGGTTACACTTCAAAACACTGTTTGAATGTCTATAGGCTCTTGTATAGTAGATATTTGATGAAGAGCCTATCATTTAAATTCGAAAGTGTGATAGAGGTTAACTTAGACAATTTTTAAATGGCCATATTTTATACCTTTAGTACTTTAGTAATTGTAAAGGATGAAAATTCATCGCAAGTGTTCGTACTGTAACAAAAACTTACTCATTATTTCCCCTTTCACTACATAATCTCCCTTTACTTGTCGAGCTATTAGTTAGGAATAAGAAAAAACCTCTAATCTTGCTACTCTAACCTCCTTAGCTAGCCTCAGTCTAGTAATTAATGCCTCATAGTTGACTTCACTATCACCAATCGAGAATCCGAACTTAAGTGCATATTAGACCTTTAGATTATGTAGCCTTTATAATGCAAGACCTACTCTACATCCCTTTCTGGTCGAGGAACCACCTACACATAACTTCTATCAAAGATTTCAAGTAGCTCAACATCGTCTTCTTCGTTAGTAAATTTTGCAAAAATATTTGCTAAGACTTGTGACTTGAAAGGAAATCTAAGTATTTATTGAACACCATATGCACTTAATTCTTATGCTATTTCATCATCCTACCTAAGGATTTAGGCTTCTACAAAGCTTACTGTAGTGGTTGGTCTATGAGGATAATTGCTTAATGGGCTTCAAAATAAGGTTTCAACTTCCTTGTTGCCATCACTACAGCGAGAACAAACTTCTCCATCTAGGTATACCTTAATCTTAGTCCTTACAAAATGTAACTCACATGATAGATCAGTTGGTGCTCATTTCCCTCAACTTGGATTAACATAAAGGAAAGAACTCGATTGCTAATAGATAGATAAAGAAATAAGTCTTCTCTAAGATTAGACTTTGATAGTACGGGTGAAGATGACAAAAACTACTTCAGCTCCTGAAATACAACTTTACACTCATCTATCCACTTGATTTCCTTAGGGATCTTCAAAACTTAAAGAACTTAACACATTTATTGACACTATTAGAGACAAACCTATTTAATGTGATAACCCAACCTATCAACTCCTATATCTTCTTTAATGTGGTAGAGGACTTCATGTTCATTATAGCTTTTATTTTCTCTAGATTTACCTCAATTCTCCATTGAGTCACCATGTATCCTAAAAACTCTCCTAAAGTAGCCCTAAAAATACATTTCTGTGGATTTAACTTCATACTATACCTTCTTAGTGCATCAAATGTTTCCTAAAGGTTAATGAGATGACGACCTTTCTCAATACTTTTCACCACCATATCATCAACATAAACTTCAACCTTAAGATGGATTTAGGGCTTAAATATCTTCATCACTAACCTTGGATAGGTTACAACAGCATTTATCAAACCAAAAGATATAAAAGTGTAACTATATGTACCTAAATTAGTGATGAACAAAGTATGTACTTCATCTTCTTCCTCTAACTTAATCTAGTTATAACCTAAAAAAGCATCCATGTAATTGAGAAGTGCATGCCAATCAATTGAGTCCACCATCTAATTGATCCTTAACAAAGGGAAACAATTCTTTAAGTAAGCCTTATTCAAGTTTGTGAAGTCAATGTACATCCTTCATTTGTCGTTCAACTTCTTGATTAACATACAGTTAGCTAACTAAGTCAAATAAGACTCTTCCCTTATGAGCCCTACCTTTAAGAGTTTTTGTACTTCCTCTTCAATTGCTAATTGCCACTTATGCATAAAATGCCTCTTCTTCTATTGTATCACTTTATGTGGATCTATCTTCAACTTGTTTCCTTAGGTATGACAAACATGTCCGAAGGTCGCCGAGCAAATACGTTGACATTGTCCTTGAGAAACCATACTAAGTTTTTGCATAGCTCTAAAGGTAGGGATCTTCTAATCCTTGTTGCTTTCTCTAAATCTTCTTCAAGCTATATCACTTCAATTCCTTTTTTGAACTTCTTTAAGTCACCAATTTTTCAATCTAGATTTAGCTCGATATGAATTTGAGAGCTTTCAAGTATAAAGATCTCATAAGTTGTTAATCTCCAGGTAGCTTCTAGATCCTTTATCCAATCATATGTCTTAAATTGCAGAAGCATAATATGTGGTAGGATTACTTATTCTAGAATTTTCGAGTCAAAAGGGCTCTTCTTCAAGATGAACTATTTGCTTATAGAAGCAAGGGCATTGACATGTGATGGACCTGCAAATGTACTTATTATAGGGCTTGCCCTTTTTAGCTCTTTTGAGAGCAGGAGCTTAAGCTTCTTGCATACTAACATGCTTTACTTATTGTTCAAGGGATTGAATAAAGCTACACAAATACTCTACACCATTACGATCTTGTTCGTTATTTTGATTTGGCTACATATTCATGTATACTAAGTTTAAAATCTCATCATTCTTCCTTGTAAGCTATTGATTTTCCCTATCTAAGGTGGCATAGAGTTGTTCTAACTTAGATAGTCGATCATCATCTAAATGGTGGCTCCTACTGCCCCTCTAAATGATAATAGGAAGTGATAAATCTACCAACGCTTTTGGTTAAACATATCTTACCTACCATGGTTTGGATTCAAACACTAATGATGCCAAAATGTTGTTGTCAAACTTAGATATGAGTTTAGAATTTGCAAAATGAATAGAGGTGAGACTTTGGGAGATACTAAGGCTAGTCTAGTTTAGCCACTCCGATGCCCATGTTAGAAATGAATTTAAGTGGTTTGAGAGAAAATAAAGGATTTAGTGAGAAAAGTGAATAGAGAGTTTTTTTAGAGGATGTGTTCCCTTATTTATAAGTTTCCATCTAGTAATTGTAGTGAAAGGCAATTGAACTACTAGTGACACATAACATTTCTTAGATTTGGCCTTATACAAGTCTTACTAGATAACTGTCAAATTGATTGCACCCTCATTTGATATTTGAATATTCAAATCTTCTTAGGCTAGTCCTTGTTAATTAGGCCTCAAAAGGCATTGATCAAAAGAGTGACCGCAAGTTTCAATAGAAGATTAACACTAAAATTATCAATCTAGTATTGCCAACCAAATGACCAGTTTTAATAGGTCTAAATTAAAAGCATTACCTTTATGATTGATCCACCTTCTATTTTGGATAAGTTAGTAGTATACCATGCTTCTAGCTAAAAGAGATGAAATTCCATTATTAATAGTAATAATTTATTATTGTAGTATAGTAATGGGTTGTAGCATAATGGGTATGAAAAGGCTGTTCTTTAGTTCTCTTTTCCATTTATTTTTAACTATTCAATACAACAATCCTTAAGCTTATATTGGAGCATCTTCTTAGGTTAGCGAGGCTAGAGCCTCCGTGCCCTCTACTCCCTAACCACCACCTTCCCTATCTCCTAATGAATGGAGAAAGTTCTTAACCTCTAAGCACCTTGAATACTCCATACACATTAGGGCCATTAGAGCTACATTGCATAAGATAAGTAGATGCTCAATCCCCAAGCCTCCTACCTTTGACAAAATGCCCCATATCCAATAGAGTTCACCAATTCACAATACGTTTAATGTGATGGGATGCTCTAAGGGTAGGATGTAAGCAGGCCTATCATTGGACCATTATGTTAAGACCAATGCCTTGCTTAACAAGACTCGTTAGGCCTTAGCCTAGTTACCTAAGCTTGATCTAACTCCATCAACCCATAACTATAAATTAGGGCTATCTAAGTATTTGACAAGGAATTTTGAAAGAGCTTAAAGGAGATTTACATAAATGCTCTAACATACTTATTGGATTTTTCATATTAATCGAAGAATTACTTATGTATTGGAGTTCCTTTGAGTTCAAATAAATATGTTTTCAAACACTTTCTTTAAAATTTAAAAACCCATTCTAACAACTACTATTTTGCAAGGCTGAGAAATCTCAAGACGAGCTAAACAAAAAATCACCATCAACAAGTGCTATATTAAATTATAGAGAATTTGGAAGAAACCAACGCTTAACTGGAATGCTTTTATTTATCTATTTATTGGCAAAAAATAATGTAATCTATTCAAATATCACCCACCATCAAAATTGGAACAATTACAATAAGTGAAATCATCCATAAGAGTCGACTAACTATTAACTTCCATAAGCATATGGAATGGGGATGGGGGAACTAGCCACTAATGGATAGGATACATTCTTCTCCTAATATGTGAAGCTACCTAATCAGCTATTCTATTGGCTTTTCTCTTTACATATGAAAAACAAAAACATTTGTTACAAGAGAGTCAAAAGATCTAATTTTATGAACATAGTTTAGAGAGGCTCAATGTGCAAAATTGAAAGGCTCATTAATAGCTTTGAATTATCTAACTAGAAAAGGACATTTTACTAGCCTTTATCACAAGTTAACTCAATCACTGATCAAAAGGCTTAACCTTCTTTCTATTTAGCATTTAAGGCTCATGCAACCATTGATTGCCCCTTTATTACCCTAGCTTGCTGGTCATATACCACACAACTCACAACCACTAAGTCATGTGTAGATACCCATGAACCATCTGGGTTCACTTTAATGGCATTTGATAAGGTTTCTTCTACCCCACCTTTGATGACATTTCTCCATGCATTGAAAGAGTCAAGTTCTCCCTTTAGATTTACTCGTCTTCCTTTGAGCAGCACACTACATCCCTCTTTCGATATGGACTATGCCATTACATTCATCACCTTCTCTATCTCTAAATGTATGTTTGAACCAACTCAAAAAGGTCATAACCTTAGAGCCATCTAATCAGATTCCAACACAGCTGAACTAAACCAACTTAACCTACTACGAGTTAGAATCATGTGCTCATTAGTCTTTTCCTCATCACTACAAAAATGGCATAAATAAGATTAGATTGCCCATAGTCCACAAAGATTCTCCATTACAGGTAGTGTAATGGAGATTACTCTTTAGAAGAAGTTTTGAATCTAAGGTAAAGATTTAATTTTTCATATATATATTTCTATTGACATTTACTCATAATGTTTGAAGATGAAGGTTTCATAAATTGACTTAAGCTTTGATTTGCTTTCATATGCTAATTATTGACTTTGTTGTACAAATCCTTAGTCTGCAACATAAGCAAATGATGGTAATGTATGGGTGTTGCTCCCATAAAGTTATAATTCTAACACCAACAACTTCATTTCCATAAAAAATTGTTTGATTTTCTTACATTTCGTAAAAAATCTTCTTTAATAAACTTACAAACTTTCATACCTTCCAAAGTTCTATCATGTTTGGTTCCAATTTGTTTCCTTTGAGCGATGACACCCAATTATTCTTCCCAATGCTAATCCTTTCACTCAAGCCTACCACCTACATGCCTTTAACAAAAAGATATCTTTGCCCCTCTAATATGCCACTCTACCTGCAATATGCTTTTCCCTCCTTTGTTGCATACTTAAAGTTATCGTTTAGAAAATAGATATCTTTCAAGACTCTTGCCAAAAAGGTAGTAAGATTATGCTCTAATCTTGAAGTAGTCTTAGTCAAAAGATCTCGATTGAAAATATAGAGGTCCTTAAAACCAATTCCTCTCTCCTCTTTAGCTAAAGTAAGATTCTACCAAATAATATAATATATCTTGCCTCCGTTCCTCTTTTATCCCTACTAGATTTAGCAACAAGTGAGTTCATTACCTTCTACCACCTAACTAGAAATTTGAAGAAAATCATTTAGTACAATGGGATAGAGATTGTAGATTTAATTAAGATTTTCCTCCCTACCTTACTAAGCAAACTCTATTTCCATCCTTTGAGTTTTTTCACTACCCATTCTTTGACTAAGGAAAGAGCTAGATATTTTGACCTCTCCCAAAGGATAGGAAGACCAAAATATGGACTCGAAATTTTTATCACCTTAATACCCAATAAACCCCTATATCTAATCTAGTATTTAGAGAGGAATTTATATGTTTATCATTAAAATAAATAAATATTACAAAAATGCCAATTATACCAAATTAACTACATAAATACCATGGAAAAATCACACGTAATAAATGCAATACAACATAAGTCTGTAGCAATGCTTCCTCTATGTTTCAAACCCATAACCTAAGAGCAATGATTAGCAACACGAGAAAAAGTATGAATAAAAAAACGAAGGAACAAATGGATGCTTTGTATTACACATTCCTCAGAACTTGATTACCACATGAATGCTTTGTCTAATGTTAATACATTGAGGGTTCGTACTTTTATTTTTACGTTTTCATTGGTAATGAAAACCATTTCTTCATAACCTAATCAATCTTGCCATGTGCCTTAACCACTAGACCATGGCATTGTCTTTTTTTTGTATTCAATACAAATAATAAATAAGTTAACAAAATTGTATCTATCAAATCCAATATAGCAACCCTACAAGAAATATGAAATTATATCTAAAAGATGTGAGATATTTATCAATATAATTGTCACAATTTAAAGATGAGATGTAGTATTAGGATTTAGCTAATTTTTTTAATCTAATTCATATTTATTTATTTTTATAAAAAATTGGTAAATACGTATTACATTCAATATTTAAATCAATAGTAGTATTGAAATAGATGCTAGATTTATCCAAATTTACTTGCTGACTCGAGGCATCACGGTAGGATTAGAGTAGGGAAGACAGCTTTCTGACCAGCACCACCTTTTGCTTCCAAGGAAAACAAAAAAATCAAATGCCAAAAAAGGAAAAAAAAAAAAAACGAGATAAATAGGACACAACGCAGTATAATATTTGGATCAATATTACTTGTGAACTGAAACGCTTATCTTTCAGAAAATGACAGTAAAAATGGTTGCCAGCTGAGTTCTAAATTTTGCGGAAAATGGATACGAGAAATTTTGAATATTTTTGAGTCTTGCCAGCTGAGTTCTAAATTTTTAACTAGTTTAACAAGTACGTCTAAATTTTAGATGGGTTTTATAAATCTAGTACTAAACATTTTTAAAGGTAAATAGGCACTACTATTAATTTTCCAAAAAACATCTTCTGAAAATCAATTGATGTTCTTAAGAATATTTAAGATTTAAATGCACGTTTAGTAGTGTCTAAGCTTAGTTAACAAAGATAAAAAATAATTAAGTGTACTTTTGGATTATGTTAGGACTCAAAAGATGAAATCCAAGAAAAAAAGAAGAAAATAATTTTGATAATTCTTTTGCTTTGTATAACATTTAAAGCAAACTTCAAACATTTTCACAAATTGTTCAAGAAAAAATTGTGATCTCAAGTGTTCGATTCAGACTGAATGATTAACATAAAGTTGCTTTTGCCGGGATCAAATGATAATTTAGGAATAATTGCAAAGACGAAGGCGATAAGCATCCCGGTCACTTCGACAACGACAACAATGATAATGCCAACGAACGTAAGACTTGTCTTGTAAGCTGCAACTTCAATTGTAGATCAAGATCATCTCATCCTTGGAAATTTCCTTTTACACTGGCTCTACAAAAGACGATAAGATACTGAGCCACTAATTTCTTTTTTGTTCACATCACCACGTCTATTTCCATTCCTAGCGGGAAAGAAAAAGGATTCATCGGTTGTTAGATTGCCAAGAAAGAGGAGCGAAAATTGTATTGTACTCGGAGCTTCCATTTTGCGGATGGGCTTTGTGTATTTTTGAAAATGTTTTATGTATTAATCTATCTTCGTTTTTTCTTTTCAGTCTTATAACTTCGAGAAATTTCAAGTATGATACCAACTAGGAGTAGCAAATCATGTTGCAACACGTATCAGTATCATCTTCCATAATGGCGATATACATGAATCAAATGAAGATAAAAAATAATTATTTTATACTATATCATTTTTACTCATGTTATAGTTGTATCTTTTATAATATAAATCATGTTACTTTCATGTTTATATATTTATAGTCACATACGTAAAATCATGTGGCTTTTTTATAATTAATTTTTTCCAAACTTAGAAGTGCGGTAGTGACTTTGGAGCCCGCCCAGGTCTGTCTCTGTCCTAATGATATTGTATTTGTATATGTATGAACATGACCAACCACATGCATTGCATTTTCATTTGCAAAACGAATATAAGGTACGGTGCATGTTTTTGAGTTCAAAGCTGGAAAACCCACTTGTCTTTTTGTTTTCACCTGTCCATTGTCCTGACCCCCTAATCATGATTGTAAAAAAGTAGCCAGGTTGCTGCGTTCACTTTTTCTCTTTTTGCGAGGAAAACTGCTGGCTTTTGGCGATAGTCACTTTGTTGTATGCCACCAATATAGATAAGGTGATTATCATGTATGAGCTTCTGGGCTTGAGTCGTACCATGCATTATGGTTTAACCCTTTTGCATCCAGAAGGATTACATATCTAATTCTTTCCTAGTTCAGTAGTAATTAAGTGTGCATTAGGACTACAAGGGAGTTGTGTCGAACTGTTGAGGAAAGTATATTCCACAATAGGAGGAATGACAACTTTTGTCCAGGAACCTATACAATTCAAGTATTACTTACATGTTTTTGTACTTTTTTCCCAAAACTATTTCATGTAAAAGGAATCAAAAAGTTTTTCTTCTCTTTACATTCCGTTACCTAAAATGTATTTTTTCTTTATATCGGCAAATTTGCAGCTCTTTCACTCTTTATTAATTATTATTTGCTTTCATTTGAAAAGTGTCCAATAGTGAATTGATGTAATAGGGCAATCCGTGTCAACATATGTCATCTGTTCGTTGTAACATTTAATTTGTAGGTTTTTCTTTCTTGATAATTATATTGCAACTTGAGAGGAGATTTGAACCTGCATCCAATGTTCATATTACTATATTATAATAGCCTTAATATATATTCATTATAACTTAGCTTCACAATCCTTGGATTTGGAGCAGTGTGCCGTAATCAATTCAAAAACTCTTAGAAATCGTCTGAATAATTGAATGTTGGTAATATCTTTTTCTTTCCTTTATTGCCAAAGATTTTTATTATGATAAAAAAAAAAAGAAATGATCTCATAGAGATGAACAAAAAAGGAACATTGGGAGGTCCAAATCAAAGACGATGAATAACTAAAGAGCTAAAGAGTTAGATATCAATGTTCGGAAGATTTAAGCCTAATCCTTCGTCTTAGGACACAGTTATAGGTTTTCTAATTCATTAAATGAACTACAAACTTAAAAAAATTATCTAATTACAAATCATCAGTTCTAAAATTATTTGGGAACAATTGCATAATGACATGCAAGCTCTATAAAAAGTCAGTAGTTTTAGTTTTGAGATGATTATACTAGTAGTCATTTATCTTAATTGTGTGAAAATTCAATTGAGTAGTTTATATTTTAAGTAAATCATTTAAATCCTTTATATTCATGTCAAATATGTCCACTTATAGAAGATATTAATGGAATGACTTAAATGGTGCAAAATATAAACATAAAAGACTTGAATGATTCATCTAAAACATATAGAGTTAAATAAAATTTATGTACAAATATAAAGGATTTAAAGGTCTCACTTAAAATATAAAAATTGAATTTAATTTTCACATAAGTATAGAAGATTTTTTTTTTCCTTTTTCTCATTTAGTTTTCCGTTTGGGGGTTTACTTAGAAACTATCTTCTGCTCTTTTATGGGTTCATCAGTAGTCTGCAGTTGTGATTCCACCCATTTCATGTACCATCATGTGTTGTAGATTATCTAATTTTTTTTTTTTTTTTGACAGGGTTCAATTGCATATGATAGGTTTCATCCAGTATTAAACTTTAGTTGAGTGTTAAAAGTATGAAATATAAAAATCCATCCTCATGTACCAACTTATACTTTGTTTGGTAAGGATAGAAGGAGAGAGCAATAAGGGAAAGATGGCTTAAATCAAAAGGGAAACGGGGAAAACTCCTTAATAATTGCCAACCTGTTTTCCATCAATGATAAAACAAAATACATTTCATAGTAGAGGATCACAATTTAGACGGTCAACTATTTTACTTCTCATTTTTCCTCATCCATATTAGTAAAACGCTATACGAACTTGTAATTGCAATACTTGTTTCCCACTAAGCATCTATGGCTGAATAATTTTTTTAAAAGAAAAAAATCCGAAGGTAGCTCTTTAGATAGGGAAAGGGGTGTGAATATATGGTGTATGTTACTAGTCAAAATATATAGATACATATATATTGTGTATGTTAATAATAGAAACTATTAGAAGAATTAGAAACCTTTCTAATTTTTACTTCTTAATTTGCTGGAACTTAATTTTATTGCATAAGGTTAACAAACTAATTTATAAGAAAACAACAACTTAAAAGGTGAGGAAAAATTTACAAGTTTACTTGAACTAATCTTTGACTATTTGATAGATAAGATGCGTTTACCTCATGTAGAGAGAGACATGGCTTGAATCGCTTAGAACACTCAAACTTTCACAACCATATACAATCATATATGAGCATTGGGCTGAATTAGCCCTCTACTAATCCAAGGGCCAGCAACAAGGCAAACCAAACCTAAACTTTAAAGCTACCGGCCTGAGTTGATTTGACCTAACTAGCGGTTCAAAAATTGGTTCCACGACCCTTGAACTAGTTTTTTAATTTTTTATTTCACATTTTTATGAATTAATGTAAATAATTTTTTGTCTTTTCTCATATTTCTATTTTTTTTCCCCACATTATTATAACATTAACACTTTATGTGTACATTACATATAGTGATGATACATGAATGATTCATTGTTATTTTTTATTCAAATTTTATTCTATTCTCAAATAATTGATTTGAACAGCGTAAACGTGATATAACTTTAATAATATAATATTTAGGTAGCATTTAGTTGGGCAATTTTTATAGTATTAGATTAGGCAAAAAAATTTATTCTATATTTAGTTTGTAACTTTACTTAGTAACTAAACAAAAATTGGGCTGATGGACTAAAAAAACAAGAGTCAGATTTTGTCCATTTTATACCATGGTATAAAAATGTAATTCGTTAGACAAAAACAAAAAAAATATTATACATTTTCAAAAAGATCTCTTCATATTATAATATTGAGTTAATTAATATTATTTTTTATTATATATTATAAAAAATTATTTATTTTATAATATAAATAATTAATTTTTAATATAAATTTTATATTTAGTACTGTGTAAACTAAACATGGTACAATGTATTGTCCAATCATCTTTATACTTATCTTGTCTATTTTTTTTTTATCTTATTTAGTTTTTACAACTAAATGCTACCTTAATAATGTCAAGTAAAGTAAGAGAAATTGCAAAGGATGAAGATTTGTCATTCTATTCTTAGAATTCGTTATCTATATGGAAAGAAATAAATCACAATTTAACTATTAACTATAATTTGTAATGAAATGCTACGAAATATTATTTTTCATGTAAAAATCTCTTAGGACTCTATGATATGTTGGTGAATTGCTTGTATTGTATAGTGTAGAGACTATACAAGTAGAGTAGAGAAATAATTAACATTTTGAAATGGAAAAGGATAAGTATAAAGAGAAGAGAATAATTGAGGGAAGAGAAAATACAGAGATTAAAGTCGGATGTTATAACTTATGATGGAAAAGAACAAACTTAAGTACAATTGGTGTGATGATTGGGTTAGCAAGTTCATCTGGCTGAATGACTTGAACTCTTAAGATTTGGTGGTTCATAGGCCAACTCAAACTTACCCACCCTCGAGCGAAGTCAGTTGATGATTAAGAACCGACTCGGGTTTGTATATAGAGAACTTTTGTATAGCAACCATTTGTTATTCCAATAGTCTATATGCTTACAAATATATATTTCATGAAGATAAGAAGCAAACTTTCTGTACCGACCCCCACTTCAATCCAGATATCTTTATTTCTTTGCGTTGGTACAAATGTTCTTTATACATCAAAATTTAAAAGTTATATTTCTTCTTTCGTCTCAAAGCAGAGATGTTTACTTGAAAGTTTTTTTACTTTCCCCTCCACAGGTATCCCTATCTTAATTCCTGCTCGAGTGTAGTTTGCAATGATGAGGATCATCGTCCTTTCTGACTAGTGAATTTACGGACGTCAATACCACCTAAGTATAGACTTATTATCACTACCCTTACAAATAACAACACAAATGAATGGAAGTAAAGGAGCAATTTATGAATCGTGGAAGAAGGGCTGTGCACGAGGTGCATGAACCATCTAATAAGTTCAGTCATCCATCAACATTAACTATGTTTCGTTTTCTAGAAACAGTACTCATTGCATATATATATATATATATATATAGTCCCATAATAGGATAGGATAAGAAGTCATGGGTGGATTTCAGAGTAATGCTTTTATTGGTTTGTATTATTGAGTTGTATTCAATGGAAAAAAAAAAAAAAAAACCTTCAAGAGGGGCATCATTATTGGTGGAGGATATTGGAACCGCCATCTTTGTTTGGACGGACTTGCAGATATCTGTTGGTTCAATAAGAGGAACTTCAAAAGTTCAAGGAAGCTTCTTTGTTTTCTTCCTTAACACTCTTTCAAAGTTTCTTAGATCCCATATTATTATCATCATCACTTTTACATCAATATTGTTATTATATTATTATACATATATTTTCAATTTTTAATTTAATATTAATAAATTAATTGAAAGAGATTAAAAAAATGTAAAATGAAATATTACGAAGCAATGCATAATGCAAACTCTAATAACATGTGAGAGAACAAAAAAAAAAAAAAAAGAAGTTAAGCATTAATCCTCTTACTAGGATTGATGCTTCACCATGTTACTCACTTTATCCCTTAAGGACCTTCAAGTTATTACCTAGGCAAAAGAATACATAAACCATCTGTCTGCATGTGCTTTTAATAATACCCTCCATTGAGAGGGTGACATATAAGTAATGTGCTCATATATCCCTCATTTGGTCCCTTTATTCTTTTGTTTCACACTTTTAATGGAGAGTATTGTTAATATTGGTGGATTAGTAATTTACCTATCTATTGCCAAGGACATAGGGATGAGATACTTGAAAAGGCACTTTATTATTTCTTTTCTTCAAAGTATGTCCATTTACGAAAAGAAATGCACATAAATGAAAATAAATATAATTTCCATTTTGTATTATGAAATATATAAAGGAGTTAGAGAAAAAATATTTCTATTCCTTTGTTTACAAAAGAGTAAATGAAGAAAAATGGAATAATTTGACTAAGCTAGCAATGTTTTAGTTTAATGAACATTGTTAGTGTTATACTTATGTCACAGGCTTTTCCCTAAGCCCATTTTTCACTTCTTATAATTGTATATAGAGGCCTACTAAGTGTAAGGTTCACAACTAAGGCGAGATCTATTTCCAAAATTATTTAAGAACAATCATAATATATTGAAACTTAGTAGGTAAGGGGTAAGCAAAGTTGTTTAGGTAAGATTGTATATTAGCTATTATATTGGAATAATCTCGATCGTTAGGTTCTAATTTTTACTTAAGTGTTTCCCTCTATACTTTCTCTCTCTAATTAAGTGACATCTTATATATTTTAGATAGGAAGGCTTACTTAACTTCTCTAAAGAGTCTAAGTGCCATATAAAAGAGTTAGGAAAACACTATGTATGTAACAGTTGGTATTAAAACAAGTTCCTATAAGAGATAATAGGAATGGACATTCTTATGTTATAATAATATATGCTAAAAGCCCTCTAGCTCCAATGGTGGATGGCAACAAGCCTTTAACGAAGATCTTGAAGGAATGGAGCCACATTGGAAACCAAGGTAGCTAAGGTGGAGCTGGCCACAGTTAATTTATTGGATCGACTTCAAGAGGTAAAAGAAGGTTTGGGGAAGGAGTTACCAAGTGAAATGTCAACCACCTCAATTTGAGCCATCAATGATCTATAATAGTAGGATGTTG
This sequence comes from Lumnitzera racemosa, assembly GCA_024138005.1. Classification (NCBI taxonomy): domain Eukaryota; kingdom Viridiplantae; phylum Streptophyta; class Magnoliopsida; order Myrtales; family Combretaceae; genus Lumnitzera; species Lumnitzera racemosa. The sequence goes on from JAMXBC010000006.1 coordinate 82,911,525, forward strand.
CCTTAAGGGAGATGATGAAGACTTGAAGGAGGGATTGTAGGAGTTAACTCCTCGAACTAATCACGTGCAGCTGAGCTAGAGAACTAAAAGGACTTACATAAAGAATACTAACTCGAAACCCTATTCAAGATAAGGTTCCTCTTCCGATCTTTATCTTTTACACTATTGTCGATTCAAGTACCAAGCTCTCATAAATTCCAATAAAGTTTTCGAGCTACCAAGAAATCAGATTGACTTATCTAGCATGCATGCCGACTAGCTGAGTAGCCATATCTATTGTCAAGCTCATACCATAATCTAGATAGCTTTTGAGCTAACCAGCATCAAACCTTTATCTAAGCTGAGCTGCTGAGACACCTGATCAAGAATGGATTAAAGTGTTTGATAGTAGTTAACCCCTTAAGCCAATCACAAGAAATCGAGTTAGAGGACTTCAAAGGCTCACACAGAAAATACTAGCTCTAAGGCATAACTGAAACGGGGACTCCTATCCTGATCTGACCTCCTACCAACCTATCTCTCAGATCCTCATGTGTATTCAACATACTTGCCTAACAATGAAGTCCTAATCCAGAAGAGAGCCCAGAACTAGCCAAACCCAACTATTAACTTGATCCATTGGTGTCTGACTTTAAGACAGTTGACCTTTTGCTAGGTTTATTAACTCTCGACTTGATCTAGATCAGGTCGACCCTTGACTATAACTCATTCCTACTTCGACCTACGTTATATCATATCCCAGATGTCTGGCCACTAAGCGACACATATCTTCTCACACAATGTTCTAGAATGATTCTTTCATTTTTCGTATTGTGTATTCTCCTCTTTTACCCCTTTTAGTATGTCTTATGTAACCTAGTGTAGAATACCCTTTTATCTTTTTATACATGTAAAGAAACCCTAGTAAACGAGTATATAAACCCTCACTTTTCTTGTATGTGAAAAATAATTCATAGCATTTTCAATACAAAAATTACTCATTTGAGTAACTTTAGTGTTCTCGTCATCTCTTAACTCTTATTTATTCTCTTTAGTATGGTGTAGTGGCAAGTGACCCTTTAGTTCAAATTAGTATGTCATATTTGATGAATTGTAAGCCAAGTAGGATTGAGTGGTAAGTCATATCCATTCGGTAGTTGCCCGAGTTTTTCTAGTTTCTTTTCTATTTCCTTTTCGATTCATTCGTTATGATACTTCTACGTATGTGTGGTCTTAGAGACGCATCAACTTCGTTGGTATCAAAATACGGTTCTACGAAGGAATGTGTGAAGTGGTAGTGAAGTTTTCGTTCGCCTTACTGTTTATGGTTGTTGTGTTACTTCCGTAGCTATTGTAATGTGTTATATGCGTTCGTAAGTATAGTTTCATTATTACTTTTTCTTACTCTGTTTTTCATCATGAAATAGAGCAAGTTTATTTCTATTCTATTTAATGACTATTAGGTATTAAGGTTGATAGTAGTTTATTAATCTATTAAAAAAAAGTATTATACTATGTTAGATTCAAGTGTTTAGGGAGTTATCGGTGACCAAAGTAGTGGTGCTCAATCTGGCTGTGGTCATAACGGTAATAATACCTTAGGGTCTATTAACGACAGACTTGATAGGCTCACCAACCTTATCGAGAGTTTAGTTACGACAATGTAAGTAAACAGGCAAAAGCCCCAAGGTATACGACCACCTAACCTACAAGAATATGCCCTTAAGAGACACCATGGCCAAGCTAACCAAACCAACCACCCAATTTGACCAAAGCGAGCTAGAGGAGTAGTAGACCAAGCTACTAGACGAAGATCGGAGTTAGAGGAGATTGAAGAAGAAGATGAGGAACTAAATGTTAAAGAATTTAGGGAGGAAGAAGAGGAAGCTAACTATTACCCATTACCAACATGAGAATGTCGAGCTTCTTGAGGGCTAGATAATGTTAAGGTTCAAATCCTACCCTTCAGTGGAAGTGGAGAAGCTAACGAATACTTAGAATGAGAAGAAAAGGTCGAAAAGGTGTTTGACTGTTATAGATATATGGATACTGTCAAGGTCTGACTTGCTGCATTGGAGTTTACTAGGTATGTGACAATGTACTGGAAAAATCTAAATGCAGCTTGAACAAAGGATGGAAGATGAGGTATCATAGCTTAGGATAAGATGAAGAGGTTAATGAAGGGTAGATTTGTGCCTGAGACATACCTATAAGATACGTTTGCAAAATTGTAAGAGCTTCGTCAAGGAAACCAATCTATTGATGACTATGTTAAAGAGTTCTAGATGTTGATGATCCAAGCTGACGTAGAAGAACTTAAAGCCCATACAGTATTAAGATTCATTTTCAGACTCAAGTATGAGATTCGCAATATCGTTGAAGTACAAAAGTTTTATACTTTAGAAGAGGCAATCAAAATCGCATAGAGGGTTAAAAAGTAGAGGAGAAATGTTCCGAGCCAACTAAGGTAAATATTCTCTCAAGCTCCCATATTACACCGACCTATTCAAGCTAACTCAAGGAGGCTATATAGAGCCGAGGAAAGGAATGACCAACTTGAGGATCACCGAGCAAACTAACATAGCCGAATAGGACAGTCGAGCTGACCCAAGACTAGGCCAACCTTGAGAACCTATGAGCAAGGCTAACCATCCAGATGGAAGACTAGCGAGGTGAAGTGTTTAAATGCTTAGGCTTCAGACACATGGTTGCTGAATGTCCAAACTGGCATGTCATGATACTTTGAGGAGATGTGGTGGATAGTATTGACGAGAACGACCCTGAGGATGAAAAGAATGTTAGAGAACCCAAATTGGAAGAGGAAGAGGAGACCTATGTTTATGTTGACTAGGGAGAAGTAATGACCCTAGTCTTAAGATGAATATTGAGTTCCTTACTGAACTTTGAGGATGATTAGAGAGAGAATCTGTTTGATACTAAGTGTACCATTAAAGGCCAATTGTGTACAATCATTGTTGATAGAGGAAGTTATATTAATGCTGTTGCACAGTCCTTTGTGCAGAGGATGGGTCTGCTGACCTCAAAGCATCCTTGACCCTGTAAGCTACATTAGCTTCATGATAAGAGTGCTTTAAACGTAACTCAACAAGTGACCATACTATTCAATGTTAGGAATGTGTACAAGGATGAAGTAGTATGTGATGTCGTCCTTATGGGAGCTTTACAATTGCTGCTTAGATGACCTTGGTTGTTTGACCAACGTATTATGCACGATGGGTATAAGAACACCTATGCCTTTATTAAGGATGGAAGAAGGATAATGTTGTAACCACTAACCCCATCCCTAGTAAATGAAGCCCATAATTAGCTCACTAAGCTAGCAAGAAAAAAGGCCCTTGTGATGAGCCGTAGGGAGCTCTGATCTATTGAGAAGACTAATGAATCGATGTTCTTATTAGTTAGATGATTGATGGAGATGAGGGAATTACAAGAAGTCCCAAAAGAAATCTGATGCTTGTTAAATGAGTTTTATGACCTGGTTCCGGAAGAACTGCCTAAAGGATTACCATCGGTTCGAAGCATAAAGCACTATGTTGATCTATAGCCAGGCACCGTCTTACCTAACCAACTTGTATATAAGATGAACCCTAATCAAGTTATAGAGTTGAAAAGGTAGGTGGACAAACTCATTAAGCAAGGATATGTGAAGGAGAGCATAAGCCATTATGCCATACCAACTTTGCTTGTTCTGAAGAAAGATGGTTCGTTGTGCATGTACATTAACAGTAGAGTGATTAATTGAATTACTGTCAAGTACAAATACCAAATACCGAAGCTCGATGATATGTTAGATGAGCTTCATGGTGCAAGGATATTCTCAAAGATTGATTTGCGAAGTAGCTACCACCAAATCTACATGAGGTCGAGCGATGAATGGAAGACTGCCTTTAAAACTAGGCACGGACTCTACGAATGGTTATTTATGCTATTCGGACTTACGAATGAGCTGAGCACAATCATGAGATTAATAAACCATGTGATGCACCCTTTACTTGGAAGATGTGTGGTCATGTACTTTGATGACATATTAATATACAATGCCAACCTGAATGACCATGTTCAACATCTTCGTGAAGTATTTGACCTTTTGCAAGTTGAAAAGTTGTATAGGAATTTAAAGAAGTGTACGTTTTGCTAGAGTGAGGTGATTTTTCTAAGATTTATAGTATCAAGAGAGAGAATCTAAGCAGATGAGGAGAAGATCTGAGCTATTCTGGAATGGCCAATGCCAAAGAATGTCACTAAAGTCTAAAGTTTCTATGGTGTAGCTTCTTTCTACAAGCGATTTATTAAGGACATTGGTATAATAGCCACCCCATTGATAGAGTTGACGAAGAAGAGTGAAGGATTCGGTTGGAATGACCGAGCTGAATAGAGCTTCAAAAAAATCAAGAAAAAACTCACCTTGGCATCTGTCCTATCACTGCTCAATTTTGACAAACCCTTCGAATTAGAATGTGATGCATTAGGAATTAGAATCGGTGCTGTCTTGATGCAAGAGCAATGACTTATCGCTTACCACATCGAGAAGCTTAGTGGTCCTGCCCTGAACTATCCTGTGTACGAGAAAGAGTTACATTCTCTTTATCAAGCCCTTACCGTTTGTCAATACTACCTGCTATCGTGAGAGTTTATTATTTACACAGACCATGAATCATTGAAGTATCTTAGGAGTCAGAACAAGTTCTCGAAGAGGTAAGTTAAGTGATTAGAATTCATGGAGGGTTTCTTATATGTCATTTGACACAAGAAAGGAAGTGCAAATGTGGTCATCAATGCTTTATCATGATGGCAGACCTTGTTGACCGCTTTGCAAACTAAATTATTGGGATTTTCACTCATTACCGAGCAGTATGCTCATGACCCTCAATTCAGTCCCATCATAGAATAGTATAGAGATGAAATTGCTGTTAAGAGATATTACCTATAGACACCTAATTTTTGCCCCCTTTACTTGTTTTTTGTTTATTTCATTTTTTATTATTTTTCTTTCTTTTCTCAATAGGCCCTAAATTTTTTAAAAAAAAAAATCAAAAATAAGGAATTAAAGAAGACAAAAAAAAAAATCAATAAATTTAGAAAAAATAAGGATCATGGGAAAATACAAAAGATTTCAATAATAAGAAAAAACATAAAAAAAAATTTAGAAACAAACCCTAAAAAGATAAAAAAAAAATAGAAAATGAAGTTTAAAAATTTAGAAATTTGAAAAATTACAAAAAAGTAGAAAAATTAAATTCAAATAAAATTTTAGAAAATAACATGTTATTAGGATAGATTTTAATTTTAGTTTAGAAGTTGGGCCATTAAACTTGGGCTTTAATTTTAATCTAGCTTAAGCTAATTGAGTTCATATGTGCAATTTGATTGCATATATGGATAAGGTACAGGCCAACGGCCTAACAATTAAACATATGGACATAACATTAGCATTGAGTATGAGATCTTGGGTTCAAAACTTAGCAAAGGTAGGGAGGTCCTTTTTTTTTTAATCTTTGGTTTTCAATCACATCAAGGAACTGCCACGTGTCAGGATTTGATTGCGCCACGTGTGCTAATACGTAGCATCATCATATTTGATGGACCTGCTGATGTAGCATCCATATAGTGTGCCACGTCAACTGCCACGTGTCACGAATGATACGTAGCATGTTAGGTTTAGACGGCACAGTTGACGTAACACCACTTTAGCCCCTTTTTCCCTCCCTTTACTGCCTTTTCCCTTCGTTTCCCTCTCTTTCCCTCACTTTCCCTAGATTTTCTCCCCCTTTCTCGGCTCAAGAACACCCAACCCCTTTACTTCAGCTCAATTTCTTTCTTTAATCCTGTTGAGCACATAGCCTACTATGAATCAGACCTACTTACTCATCCAAATTCGGTCAAAAACGAATTCAAGTCGAGCTCCCAAGTTGGGAAAAAAAACTGAAATCTTGGCATTTACATTCAAAATCTCATTTTAGCTTTCTATGTTTTTTGAAAACAATTTGAGTATAAAATGGTATTGAGGGAGCTTACACGATCATACACAGCTACTCACAAGCAGCTAATTCACTCACAACTACTTTTTCTCTCACTTTCTCTCTCTACATACACCGAACACTCCTTCTCTCTTCAACTCTCTCTCTCTATCCACCCTCAAGGAACACTACTACCTTAGCCGCAATCTCTGCATTCCTAAATTTCAACTAGTAGTAGCTACAGCCACCGTTGTGCCCCTAGTCACCCAACCAAACACCGTCCATCAAACCTTAATCACCGCCCTTCTCTCTCCTCGAACTACCGCCCTCAGCCATCTTCGACCCAAACTAGCCACACAACTGAACTTCCCACTCTCCAAAACCCTTACCCTAACTGACCAATCACACCCAGCAAACTCCCTATGGCTAAACCACCACCGCCACCATGGCCAACATCTGAAAACCACCAACCCGAGCTCTATTAGTCTCAGCACTTCCCCTATCCCCCATAATTCTAATAAGATACTCACTAAAATCCTTTTTACCCCATGTTTAGGTGGTTAGGAAATGCCTGGAGCTTCTCCATTGCATAGTGTTGCTTTCTTTCCGTTTGCGACCCAAACCCGATCTGACCCAATTGACCTAGGTCTGACCTGCGCATCCTCTTTCTGGTCTTAACCCTTTTTTTATTTATTTCGATTTTTTTTTTTATTTTGTTTGTTTTGTCTTAGTTTAGTTTATTTAATTATTGCTGATTTTGTTATTTTTTTTCTTTTTTATTTTATTTATGTACCTCCAAAAGTAAATGTAAAAGAGAAAAAAAAAGGAAAAAAAGAAAAGAAAGAAAGGAAACTTTATTCTTTTTTTTACTAGTTTAAATAAAAATAAATAAGCCAAAATAAATAATAAATGAATTAAGTAAACAAAAAGAAGGGGATAAAATAAATAAAAAAGGAAAATAAATAAATAAAATAAGATTAATCAATTAGAAAAATTGATTTTCCAAAAATAAGTGAAAATAAATAAACATCTTTCCAAATTAGAACTATTTTAAAGTTTCCAAAAATAAGAAAATGATTAGGACGTTTTAGGAATTTTTCTTAAACAAATCAAAATTAAGTAAAATGTAAACTCGATTATTTTCGAATTAAAACAAAACCAATCTACTAAAGTTTTTACAAAAAAGAACTCCATACGTCTGATCTCGGATAGTGAGTACGTAGGCACTTACGAGGCAACGATAAAAAATGAAAAAAAAAACTAATTTTCCTTAGATTATTTTATTTGTCTAATTAGAATAGTTAAATTGAGTTCTGTCTAATAAAATGAAAAGGTGATTTTAAAAGATTAAAGTTAATTTTGGAAAGTCAATGGTACCCATAAGGGTTTAAAAGTCTTAACCCCCAGATCCAGATTCTTTGGTTTTCAAAAAGCCATATTTATAAATTGGTTTTTTAATCGATAGACTAGTAGCTAAGTTATAACCAAGCATAACTTAACCCCTTTTCCTGGTTCCAATTGGGTGACGACTTTAAATCTTTTCAAGTTAAAAATGTTTTTTTTTTTTAAAACCCTAATCGAGAGTCAGTATTAAATGGGTAGGGTTTTGTATTGATTGGTTTAGAGAAGACCTACTTTTTATAAAAAGAACTGAGAGGGTGAAAAACTAGGCTCGACAGCTTAGCGACTTTACTGGTAAAGTCAAGAGGGTTAGCCATTTGATTTTCCAAAATTAAAATTAATATCTAAAATCACCTTAAATGCAATTTATTTACTCATTTTGTATTATAAATTGTGTTAATATCATTTGCAAGTTTGGTTTTATGTATTTTTAAAGAGAGGGATTTATTTTGCTGCATCATCAATGCATGATAGATACGATCAAACTTGGGTCATCCTAGGACCTTAGGACGGGGAGCCATTGTATAAAGTCTTGGGCATAGTGATTCAACTACTATTCAAGGCCAATTAGGCTATCCCACTTAAACTTTGATGTAACCAAGGAACCGTTTCTTCATAAATGTACAAGGTTACAGAGTTTAAGGATTGTTAGAATTTACCCTTCTTGTATTACATTTCGTAGGGTCAACGAATAACTAACAAAGCGGCAATGTTACATAAAAAAGAAACAATGACAAGATCCGGTGTTTTTCCCTGTATTCTTCATAGAATTAATGTACATAGGAGGTCTTATATATTTTCTTGTAATTAGTCTTTCCCTTGTAATTTATGCTCTCTTTATAATGTTTTAGAAATGGCCAGCTCATTCAATCTACAGTTTTCGCTAAGGAGATTCATGTGCATAGACCTACAAACCCAAAGCCCATATTCAGCCAGTGGTTTCAAACCCTAAACCCAAGAGAGCAATAGTTCATTACTAATAAAATTAGACCCATACTCTCATTAGCCAAAGTGAAGGTTAACATCACGCTAGTAAGGGCCTTAGTCCATTTTTGGGAGCCCAAAGAAGCGGCTTTTCAATTTGGATCACATCTAATCAGCCCAACTCTAGAGGAGTACACCCAATTGCTTTAAGTTCCTCCTTTGGATGAAATATATGTCCCAAAACTCAACTTCCCCCAACATATATTTTCTCAAAATTCTTAGGGATTTATAAGATTGAGATAAATGAAGCCCTAGACAATTGTAATAAACATGCCATCAAGATATGGGATCTAGTCCATTGGTTCCAGAATGAGCCTAGCTCTAACAAACAAGCACTGTTTCTTGGGAATTGGAAAGAAAATCGAATCAAGGCCTATGTGCTACCAATGTTCGCCACTATCTTGTTTCTAAGTGGGTATCTTCTTATACACTTTAAGGTAACAGAGTTAGTAGCTCAATTCTGGGAAGGTAAGTCTTACATTCCTACCTTACTTGTTGAGTAGATAAGGAACCTTAATTTCCTTAAGAAAAAGGGTTGTAGAGATCTCAGGTCAAGTATGGCACTATTAATGGTGTGGTTCGTCAGTTACATCAAATGCTTTGGGTTGGACTTCATAAGGGGAGCATTCACGAATAAGATTGACCTTATTGATTCTTTTATTGATAAGATCAATTTGCTAGAAGATATCCCTACCCTTCTTTAGATAGAGGTTCTACGTGATTTTCTAGTAGAAGACATACTATAGATTGTTAAGTGAAGCAATTACACTAGGGTTATACTAATTTAAAAGAATTACCATGCCGTGCTACTAATCGGAATGAGTTGGTGTACATGCTACTATCAAAACAACATGGTAAGACAATTTGGAGGAATCCAGGACATAATTCACAAACCTTCATTAGAGCCATTCACTCTTAATCTTGAAGGACTATACACTCTACAGAAAAGACATCTAAACTTCATAAGATCAAAGCTTGGTGGGACACCCAAATTGTAAGCCCAAACATCGATCTGAGTGAGTTCATAGGAGAAGTGGACAAATACTAGGTTACTAAAGAGTATTTATACAATCAACTTCATAAGGTAGGCGTAATGTGATATTGGGCACTAGAAGTCCTTCAAACCTCCCCTATGTGCCCTAACTCTAAAATGGTGACCTATATAAACCAAATGAAAGCTTGTATGGAGATCCTCCATGATAAGAAAGACAAATGGGCAAATTTATGCCGAGAATCTAAACAAAGGTTGCATTCCTTGGAACACTAGCTGAAGATGGCCTAGAAGAAAATTCAAGGGTTTGAAGAAGCGGTTAATTAAGCATGACCAAAAGAAGAAGAAGAAGAATGTCATCTAGCCCACAGAAAAAATAAAAAGAAAATTAGTATAGATGAATTTATACCTTTTTCTTTCTTTCATGTAATAAAACTCCAGGAATCCAAAAATAATAAATAACTTGCCGTTCTATTAATCATTTGTTGATCCTCTCCTTTTCATCCATGTTGAGAAGTGGTTTTAACCCAGGTTGCCAAGATAGCTCTCAAACGTCAAACTTTCCAAAGAAGCCCCATCAAAACTCATTCTCAAACTAAAATGGCTAACTAAGGAAAGAACAACACTAGCAATGGCAACCCTAAGGCTATTGACCTTACTAAGTTAAGGTTCCAATCTTTGGAACGAATAATGGGAAAGATTGAAAATCAACTGAGCTTTCTTACTGACAGCATCTCTCTACTTTGGTCTACGGCTCCATCAATGAAGAGAGTTCCAAAGCCCGATATGGAAAGAATACTGAAGCCTCACCCCTCGAAATAGAAGAAGCTTACCCTAAAGTCAATTAGGGTTTCGAATCCTTTGAAATAGAAGGGGTATTTCCAAAAGCTAACCTGACCTTTGAGCCAAATACTTACTCATTCTCGATCAATCCAAAGCCTAAAGCTGACTAGGACAAATTGAAAGGGCTTGAGAAGCGGCTAACTTAACAAATTATAGAAAAAAATGAAAATGCTCGAAGGGTATGATGGATTTGAGCACATTGGCATAACAGACTTCTCTACCTATGATTATAGAAGCTTTTTGGAAAAGTTCAAAGTACTTAACTTTGAAAAATACAACAGGACTAGATGCCCCAAGCTACATACTCGGTTGTATGTACGTAAGATGGGTAAGTATGCATAGTATGATTAACTCATGGTCTAGACCTTTCAGGGCAACTTGATTGGCCCTGCCTTAACCTGGTATGCTCAGTTGGACTTAAATCAGGTTAATACATGGGAGAAACTAGCCAAAGCATTCTATGAGTAATATAGATTTAATGTTGAAGTAGCACCCCCAATGATGGATTTTGTTGCCTTAAGGAAAAGGCACAATGAATCCTTCAAGGAATATGCTCAATCGTAGAGGTCCTTAGTTATAAGGGTATTTACCCTTGTAATTGAAAAATAACTGACTGTAACTTTCATTAATACTTTTGAGAGGCCCTACTTTGCTCACTTGATCGGACAAGCCTCTTCTAGCATTGTAGAAGTAGTGGCAGCAGGGTATCGAATTGAAAGTATCGTTTCCTCTAGCAAGCTGCAAGAGATAGCAGATAGAAGACCATCCTTTACTAAACCTACCACTAGTAAGCCTAGAGAAGCTACTGTCAACATGGTCAACTCGAATGCAAGACCTAACTCCCAAACTCCCAAGTTTTTTTTAAGATGAATCCCCCACCAACTCAACCATAGTATAAAAGATAACCATAGGCTAGCAAAGCCCCAAGATAGTTCACCAGAATACCTGTTCTACTTAGTCAGGTGCTCGAGAAGTTAAGAAGCGATAATCTGCTCCATTTTGAGGCTCCCAGTAAAAGGTACAGGCTAAGGTTCTTTAATCCTAATGCAAGATGTTGGTATCAAGGGCAAGTAGGCCATTCAATCGATTCATACTGGTGGTTGAAAAACAAAATCTAAGACTTGATTGATGAAGGTATAGTACAACTGGATCTTGTGGAGACTCCTACCCCAAACATCAACAACAACCTACTGCCAAACTATTGACCCATCATCAATATGATATTTGACCACTTAAAATCTACCATCAACATGATTGGTCCAATCTAAGAACTAAAGGTTTATAGATTTTACAAAAAAGAGGTCCTATAAGCTAAAAGGTACACCTTCCATGTACTTGTAGCCCCCAAAAATTATAAAGCTACCCCCTTCAACTACCAGGAAATAAACCAGGGGCAATCAAGCTTGCTTGTAGGGGGGATCACTCATTCCGACATAATCTATAATCTAAAGGAAGACTTGAAAAAGAAGGGCGTACTGGAAATGCCAAGCATCAAATAAGTTGAACACAAAGAAGGATTAACTGCCTTTACCAAGATGATCAAGTCTAGCGCGCATAAAATAATGGACCAACTCGCTAAGACTCTAGCATAAATATCCCTCATTAGTCTATTGATGGCATCAAACCCATACTGAGAATCCTCATTCAGAACACTAAGGGATGTCAAGGTCCCTTGTGAAATCTCTGCTGAAAGGATTGGCTCTGTCACCAATTCCATCCTCACCATAGATCAAATTTCCTTCTCCACCAAGGAACTGGGTAAAAAAGGTACCTAGCACACAAAGCCTCTATTCATAATAGTAAGGATAAATAACATCATTATGATAAGAGTCCTCATCAACAACGAGTCATCTCTAAATGTTTGTCCTTTAGCCACCCTAGATCTATTAGGCATCGATACAACTACTATCAAACCAAGTTCAACAACAGTAAGAGCTTTTGATAGATCTAGGAGAGAGATAATAGGGGAAGTCGGCTTATGAGTTGATATCGGCCTATAGATGTTCAACATCCCATTCTAGGTTTTGGACATTCTAAAGACCTTTAATCTATTATTGGGAAGGCCTTATATACATTTAGTAGGGGTCATACCGTCAACTCTTCACCAGAAAGTTAAGTTCATCTCTAATGACTAAGTCATCACAATTCTAGGTGACTAAGATTATGAAATCTACAAAGAGACAACCATACCTTCTATTGGTATAGAAGTACAAGAGGACTTTGGACTCCAAATGTTTAATGAGGTGTGTATTATCACCAATTAGTAGAAGGAAGAGAGGTTAAAATTCAAAGAAGGCCAGTTTGGAACCTATGGGTTAGGATACATTCTAACCCTGATGGAAGAATCATAAAGAATGCAAGCTAGGGGCAAAAAGGGTGACAGGTGGTATCATGCTCCAAAGGCCTTCCTTCCATTGTTAGAAACTTTCACTAAGTTCGAAACCCAAAACTCAAAGCCCACTAAAGAAGGTACTTCCAACATAAATGAAGGGGCTAGCTTATTCAACAAATCCCAACACTTGAATAATTGGTTCTCCATCCCTATAAATAACAATAAGTCTTCCTTAAGGTAAAGGATGAATCATGATATAGTATTTTATGGAATTTTGTAATAAATTACCTCTATTCTTCAAATGCTTGTACTCGAAAGAGAGTTACCTAAAATAAAATCAGCTTCTTTTCCCTTTACTCCTGCCTTACTTACACTTTACCTTTTGCATACTTTTCTTTTTCTCCAGAAGCCACAATTTGAACAAAGGCCATGGATACTTCGCGCAGATAGGTGATGAAAATATTGATATTAGTTTCGGCCCTACTAGGTTAGTCATTAGGAGTAATGTCAATGACCATAATGACGTGCAAGAAAGCTGGCAAAAACATGAAATGAGTAAAATTTCCATTGACGAGCCAATAGAGATAATTAATGTCAATAGCAACGAAAACCCCAAGGTGTTGAAGATTGGGGGAAATTTGGAAGAAAATCAAAAGACAAAGATTACCACATTATTATCTGAATACCAAGACGTATTCACATGGTCTTATGACGACATGCCCAGATTAGACTCGTCAATCATGGTCCATCACTTACCTATACAAGAGGATAACAAGCTTAAGAAACAAAAGTTGAGAAGGTTTTGACTAGATATCCTATTGAAAATCAAGGAAGAAGTCATAAAACTATTAGTAGTTGGCTTCATTGAGGTGTCTGATTATCCCAAGTGGTTAGCCAACATAGTACCAGTTATGAAGAAGAATGGGAAAGTTAGAGTGTGCGTAGACTTTTGAGACCTCAATCAAGCAACCCTTAAAAATAATTTTCTTTTGCCCCATATTGAAGTATTGGTCAATAACACAGCCATAAACCATATTTTCTCTTTCATGGATGGATTTTTCAGGTATAACCAAATTCGAATGGCTGAAGAAGATAAAGCCAAGACCATGTTCATTACGACTTAGGGCATGTTTTGCTACAAAGTGATGCCTTTCAGACTCAAAAATGCCGGGGTAACTTACCAAAGGGCCATGATGTACAAAGAAGTTACAATATATGTCGATGATATGATTCCCAAGTCCAAGGAAGGAGAAAATCATGTGAAAAATCTAATGAGATTGTTTGATAGGTTGAGAAAATTTCAACTGAAACTCAACCCAAAGAAGTGTACTTTCAAAGTGACTTGAGGGAAATTATTGGGTTTCATAATCAGCCAAAGGGGCATCGAAGTGGACCCTGATAAAGTCAAAGCGATAGTTGATCTGCCCCTCGCCGCACACACTTAAAGAAATTAGAGGTTTATTGGGCCGTTTAAACTATATAGCTTGATTCATATCCTAACTCACAAACAAGTGTCGTACTTTGTTTAAGTTATTAAAAAAGAATGAAAAGATCAACTAGGACAAAAAGTGAGAGTAGACCTTTACAACAATCAAAGAATACCTCATAAACCTCCAATTTTGGTAGCTCCAAAACTCGGGAAGCCTTTATTCCTATACTTAACAATATTACTAGAGTCCATAGGGTATACGCTTAGCCAGAAAGATGAGGAAGGGAAGGAACAGGTTATATACTACTTAAGCAAGAAATTCACTGAAGAGGAGCAAAGGTATTCAAAAATTGAAAGAACCTACTGTGCTTTAGTTTGGATAATGCATCTGCTTAGACAATACACACTTTACTAACAGGTTGAATTACTAAATCAATACAATCCCTTGAAGTACTTAGCAAACAAGCTAGTACTAATTAGTAGAATCTCAAAATGGCAAATGCTACTATCAAAGTTTGACATTACATACGTAAACTGGAATTCGATCAAAGGGAAAGCTTTGGCAGATCAATTAGTAGAAAATCCCTCTAATAGCACTCCCTAAGAAATACAAGTCAATTTTCTTAATGAGGGTATCTTAGCGATTGAGGGAAACTCTAATAAAGGAGAAGATGAAGAGCCACCGAAATGGAAAATGTTCTTTGATGGTGCAGCCAATGTGTTTGGGTGTGGAAATGGGGCAATACTAATATCCCTTGAAGGTACTTAATATCCTATGGCCATAAGGCTCGTTTTCCTATACATTAATCATATTGCTGAGTATGAAGCATGCATCATAGGACTCAAGATGGCTCTAGAAAAAGACATTCAAGAATTAAAAGCATATGGGGACTCCTTACTCATTATTGGCCAAGCCCGAAGAGAGTACAAAACTAAAGATCTTAAGCTGGTACCTTATCACCGGCATTTGACGGAATTAATGAAAAATTTCAAAGTAGTCACCTTCAATCATGTACCAAGGACTCAAAATCAATTTGCTGATACCTTAGCTACACTAGCATCTATGATCCAGATATCTAGTGGAGTCGAGATTTAGCCCCTTACTATTGAAATTGAAGATAGGCCTACCTTTTGCTTAACAATTAAGGGTATGAACGACTAAAAATCATGGTATCATAATATTAAGACATTCCTACAATAAGGTGCATACCCTGAAGCGGCCAAGAAAAGAGACAGAAAGATGATTAGGAGATTAGCCACTCAATTCTTAGTAAGTAAGTCCACCTTATACCGACGCTCATTTAATAGTACACTCTTAAGGTGTGTGGATGACAAAGAGGCTGAGAAGTTAATGAAAGAGGTATATGAAGGATTATATGGCCCTCACATGAATGGATACATGCTGGCAAAGAAAATCATGAGGCTAGGGTATTATTGGTTAACAATGGAAAGTGATTACATCAAACATGTTAAGCACTATTATTTATGCCAAGTTTATGCGAATAAGATAAATGCCCCGCCTCAAGAATGACATGCCCTCTCAACGCCATGACCTTTCTTAATGTAGGGCATAGATATCATTGGTCCAATCACTCCGAAAGTGTCCAATGGGCATTGCTTCATATTAGTTGCCATCAACTACTTCAGCAAAAGGGTAGAGGCTTCATCATACTTGAATGATACTAAAGGGGTCATAGTTAAATTCATCGAAAGAGACATCTTGGCTTAATATGGGACTCTTGAAACAATCATTACTAACAATGGCACCAATCTGAACAATAAGCTCATGACATAATTATGCCGGCAGTTTTAGATCATTCATAGGAACTCTACTCCTTATCGACCCCAAATGAATGGAGTTGTCAAAGCAGCAAACCAAAGCCACAAAAGAATCATTGAAAAAATGGCTGTCACAAATAAGGACTGGCATAAGATGTTATCCTTCATACCCATGGCCTATTAGACTTCCATCAGAACATCGATTGGGGTAACACCATACTCTTTAGTGTACAGCACTGAAGCAGTGTTACTAGTAGAGGTCAAGATCTTGTCGCTTAGGGTACTATCAGAAACTTATTTGATTGATGAAAAGAGATTAACGGCCCTGTGTCACAATCAGTGTTATCAGCAAAGAATGACTCGGGCCTTCAACAAAAGGGTATGACTCCGTAACCTCAAAGAAGGAGATTTGGTGTTAAGAAAAGCTCTCCCTAATGCACAAGACTCCAAAGGGAAATTCGCCCCTAATTCGAGGTTCTTATGTCGTGAAACGAGTATTATCAGGAAAGGCTTTGATTTTGTCCCAAATGGATGGTCCAAATTTGAGAGACCCCATAAATATCGATGCTGTAAAATTGTACTATCCATAAGAAATCAATGGAAATTTTGCTCAAAACGCAAAAATGCCAAGCATTTTGAACATCATTGTAGTCCAATTTTCATTATCTACAAGCAAATTTGGTATCCTTGGCCGTTGTTGTCTTTGGAATAATCACCCTCTCCATAGAAAGGTCCAATTCCCTTTACCCCATTTAATCGAACCTATACACTACAAACACGAGAAGAGTTAAGGAATGAGATCTAGAACATTGATAATTAACAAAATTCATTAAAATACTTTATCATAGATTGATCCCCCTCAATGGGGAGTTTTATTGTCTATTTTTCAAAGGAATGTGAAACTCAAGTAAGCAATCACGGTATATAGGAATAAGGTTTTTGGGTTCATAAAAGTTCCAAAGAGACAAAAATTGTGGGTAGTTTTCCTACATTAGGCTAATTTCCATGACTTCTCCGAAAAGAACCAGCAAAGTCTCGAAGGTTGTGTGTCAAGAATATCTGGGTTGATAACAAGGGACTAAAATAAGAGTCAGTAATTTTCTAATGGGGGCTTTTCAAAAAGGTTTGACGGTTTGGATGCTATCGACAAATACTAGGTAAGTATTTCCACACAGTGTTAGCACACCAATCTTTTCTTACACTTGCATTTAGACTAATTTTACTTCCAATAATCTTTTTCAACCAACCCATAAGGCATTTACTTTCTGCATTTAGTGTTTGGCCAACCTATAAAGATACAATCTTAGCTTGGTTCATCTTTCCAATCCATAAGGTCCCTTTATTCACTAGATTTCTTTTAAGCAAGTTCATATGTCATTTCCCCTCTATTCACTAAGTCCTATAGGGCACTTCTCCTCATAGTTTACTATTAGCACGGCACTACCACCAATTTTAGGGTTGTTAGTCCTTGAGAGATGCTTTACCTAAGTTAGTAAGCCTTGTGAGGCATAGCCAGGTTTTAAATCGATCCCATTTTAGGGTTGCTAATCCCTGAGAGATGCTCCTACCTAGGTTAATGAGCCTTGTAAGGCACATCTAGGTTTTAGATCGATCCCATTTTAGGGTTGCTAGTCCTTGAGAGATGCTCCTGCCTAGGTTAGTGAGCCTTGTGAGGCACGGCTAGGTTTTAGATCTATCCCATTTTAGGGTTGCTAGTCCTTGAGAGATGCTACTACCTAGGTTAGTGAGCCTTGTGCGGCATAGCTAGGTTTTAGATCAATCCCATTTTAGGGTTGCTAGTCCTTAAAAGACATTCCCGACTAGGTTAGTAAGCCTTGTGAGACATAACCAGATTTTAGATCTATCCAATTTTAGGGTTGCTAGTCCCTGAGAGACAGTCTTACCTAGGTTAGTAGGCTTAGTGAATCACGATCAGGTTTTAGATCGATCCCCATTTTGGGGCCATTGGTCCCTAAAAGACGCTCCTGCATAGGTTAATGAGCCTTTTGAGGCATAACCAAGGTTCATTTCTTTAACCAAATTGATTTTAAGAGAGCTATTTAGTCATCTTAGGGGCAAAAATAATGTTTGTTTACTCTTTATGGCAAAATTTTGCTCAAACTTCACCACAAAGAAGAGCAATTATAGATACCTAATTTTTGCCCCCTTTACTTTTTTTTATTTATTTCATTTTTATTATTTTTCTTTCTTTTCTCAATAGGCCTTAAATTAAAAAAAAATCAAAAATAGGGAAAGAAAGCAAAAAATCAAGAAATTTAGAAAAAATAAGGATCATGGAAAAATACAAAAAATTTCAATAAAAAGCACCAAAAAAAAAATTTCAAAAAGAAACCCTAAAAAGATAAAATATTAGAAAATGAAGTTTAAAAATTTAGAAACTTGAAAAATTACAAAAAAAAATAGAAAAATTAAATTCAAATAAAAGATTTTAGAAAATAACACGTTATTGGGATAGATTTTAATTTTGGTTTAGAAGTTAGGCCATTGAGCTTCAGCTTTGATTTAAATCTAGTTTAGGCTAATTGAGTCCATATATGCAATTTAATTACACATATGGATAAGGCACAGGTGAACAACCTGATGGTTATGCATATAGATATAGCATTAGCATTGAGTATGAGGTTTTGGGTTCGAAACTTGGCAAAGGCAGGGAAGCCATTTTTTTTTTTTATGTTTTGTTTTTAGTTACATCAGGGATTGCCACATATCAGGATATGATTGCATCACGTATCTTGATACGTAGCATCCTTTGATTTGATAGCTTCACTGACATGGCATCCATGTGGCGTGCTACGTTAGTTGCTACGTGTCATGAATAATACATAGCATGTCAGGGTTGGATGACACGGCTGACATAATGCCACGTCAATGCTACGTCAGCCCCTTTTTCCCTCCCTTTTTTTCCTTTTCCCTTCATTTTCCTCTCTTTCCCTTACTTTCCCTAGATTTTCTTCCCCTTTCTCAGCTCAAGAACACCCGAACCCTTCAGTTCAGCTCTAATTTTTGCACAAATTCTATACACACTCATGCAGTTTCTTGCTTTAATCTTGTTAAGTACATAGCCTACTATGAATTGGACCCACTAACTCGTCCAAATTCGATAAAAAACGAATTCAAGTTGAGCTCCTAAGTGAGGAAAAAAACTGAAATCTCGACATTTACATTCAAAATCCGATTCAAGCTTTTTATGTTTTCTAGGAACAATTCGAGTACAAAGTGGTGTTGAGGGAGCTTGCATGATCATACATAGATGCTCCGCTCACAAGCAGCTAATTCACTCACAACTACTCTTTCTCTCTCTCTTTCTCTTTTTATACACACCGAATACTCCTTCTCTCTTCGACTCTCTCTCTCTCTAGCAACCCTCGAGGAATACCGCTATCTTAGCCACAACCCCTGCATTCCTAGCTTTCAGCTAGTACCAGCCACAACCATTACCATACCCCCTAGTCACTCAACCAATCGCCATCCATCAAATCCTAACCACTACCCCTTTCTTTACTTGAACCACTACCCTCAACCGTCTTCTACCCAAACTAGCCATATAACTGAACTCCTCACTCTCCAAAACCCTTACCCTAATTGATCAATCACACCCAACAAACTCCATACTGCCAAACCACCACTACCACCCACAGCCAACATTCGAAAACCACCAACTCGAGCTCCATTGGTCTTGGCAATTCACGTACCTCCCATAAATCCAATAAGATCCTTACTAAAATCCCTTCCCCCCATCGTTTAGGTGGACAGAAAATGCTTAGAGCTTCCCAATCGTATGGTGTTGCTTTCTTTCCATCCGCGACCTGAACCTGATTCGATAACCCGATCCGACCTGACTGCTCCGACTCAACCGACCTAAGTCTAACTCGTACATCCTCATTCTGGTTCAGACCCTTTTTTTAATTTATTTTGGTTTCTTTTTTTTTATTTTTTTTGTTTTTTTTTTGTTTGGTTTATTTATTTATTGTCAATTTTTTTTATTTTTTTATTTATTTACCTTTAAATGTAAATGAAAAAGAGAAAAAAAAAGAAGAAAAGAAGAAGAAAAAGAAAAAAGAAAAGAAAGAAAGAAAAGGAGAAAAAGAAAAAAGAAAGGTAACTTTATTCTTTTTTGTTACTAGTTTAAATAAAAATAAATAAGCCATAATAAATAATAAATGAACTAAGCAAATAAAAAAAAAGTGGGATAAAATAAGATTAATCACTTAAAAAAATTGATTTTCAAAAAATAAATGCAAATAAATAGACATCTTTCTAAATTAGAACTATTTTAGAGTTTCTAAAAATAAGAAACTGATTAGGACGTTTTAGGAATTTTTCTTAAACAAATCATAACTAAGTAAAACGTAAACTCGATTGTTTTTGAATTAAAACAAAACCAATCCACTAAAGTTTTTACAAAAAAGAACTACGTACGTCTGATCTTAAATAGTGGGTACGTAGGCACTTATGAGGCGATGATAAAAATGAAAAAAATAAACTAGTTTTTCTTAGATTATTTCCTTTGTCTAATTAAAATAGTTAAATTAAGTTCTGTCTCGTAAATTAAAAACGTGAATTTTAAAGATTAAATTTAATTTTGGAAAATGAATGATACCTGTAAGGGTTTAAAACTCCTAACCCCCGAATCCGGATTTCTAGTTTTCAAAAAACCGTATTTATAAATTAGTTTTTTAATCAATAGACCAATTTACCCAATTGGTTATAACTTAACCCCTTTTCCCGACTCTGGTCGGGTGATAACTCTAAATCTTTTTAAGTTAAAAAAAAAAAAACGGTTTTCTTTAAACCCTAGTCGAGGGTCAATATTAAATGGGTAGGGTTTTGTACTGATTGGTTTAGAGAAGACCTACTTTTTATAAAAAGAACTGAGAGGGTGAAAAACTAGGCTCGGCATTTTCTTAAGTACAGTTACCTATTTAAGAACTAACAATTGTGCATACCAAACTGCTCTATGCCTAAGCTATTAGTCAAGGAAGCTCATAGTGGAGGGTTATTAGGACATTTTGGGAAGGTTAAGACAACCAAGCTATTAAAGGAGAACTTCTATTGGCTAAGTTTAGCCAAGGATGTCCATAAGGCACTTAGTAGTTATAAAGTGTGTAAGCATGCAAGGGGAAGAGAGAACTCCATGGAGAGTACATGTCTTTGTCGACGCCAACTTTACCTTAGGCTGACATTAGCATGGACTTTGTCCTAAGGTTACCTTGGACATCTTGAAGGAAAGATTTCATTTTTGTTGTAGTGAACCGTTTTAGTAAGATGATACACTTCATTCCATGGCATCGAACTACGATGCTCTCTATATTGCTAATTTATTTTTGCAGGAGATTATCTGACTATACGGAGTACTAAAAAGTATAGTCTCAGATCGAGACATAAAATTCTTGAGCTATTTTTGGAAAGCCCTTTAACGAAGACTTAGAACCAAACTTGTATTCAACTCTAGTAGCTACCCTCAAACTGATGGCTAGATTGAAGTGGTAAATAGGACATTAGGCAATCTACTCAGAGCTATTATGGGAAAGAACTTGAGAGATTGGGATCTATGCCTACCAGTTATGGAGTTCACATACAACTGACCGTCCATAGCACTATTGGGAAGACCTTATTTAAGGTCATCTATGGCCTTAACCCCACCATTTCCTTAGATATGATTGTCACCCCAGCAGTTACTGAAGAGCATTGATCTAGAGTTGATTGCACTCAAGAATTATATGAACTGCACTAGTTTGTAACTAAGAAGATCACCAAATTCAATCAAAGATAGCAAGAGATTGGTAGCCGAGGCCATTGAACTATTTCTTTCCAACTAGGAGACTTAGTATGGATTCACCTCAGCCAAGAGCGATTCCCACACTTAAGACAAAGCAAATTATCTCCTTGAGTTAACAGCCCATTCAAGGTCTTGAAGAAAATCAACTTGAATGTCTACCAGATTGAGTTACCTGATGACTATGGTGTTTCTTCTACCTTAAATATGTCCGATCTAATTCTCCACTAACCAACAGAAGAAGACCTTGTGAACGTCCCAAAAGAACGAATAGAAATCGCTTCAAATTTGACGACAAATCTTTCTGACCCCCAAGTAAATGATAGGAATCAACCCCTTAGACTGACTATAAGAAGCCGAGCTAGAGGAAAATACTAGCTCTAAGTTATAGTCGAAATAAGGACTCCTATCCCAATCTAACCTCCTGCTGACCTGTCTCTCAGATACTCATGTGTGTCCAACATGCTCCTACCCAGTAGTGAAGTCCTAATCCAGAATACAGCCTAGAACTTGCCAAGCCAAGCTACCAACCTGATCCACTAGCATCTGACTTCAAGACAGCTAACCTTTTGCTAAGCTGATTAGCTCCCAACTTGATCCAAATCGAGTCAACCCCTACCTATAACTCATTCCTGCTTCTGCCTACGTTGTATCTTATCCCAAATGTCTAGCCACTAAGCGACACATATCTTCTCACACAATGTTCTACAATGATTCTTTCTTTTTCTATATTATATATTCTTTTTCTCTTTTACCCCTTTTAGTATGTCTTATGTAACCCAGTATAGAATACCCTTTTGTCTTTTCATACATGTAAAGCAACCCTAGTGAACGAGTATATAAACCCCCACTTTCCTTGTACATGAAAAATAATTCATAGCCTTTTCGATACAAAAATTACTCATTTGAGCAACCTTAGTGTTTTCGTCATCTCTTAACTCTTATCTATTTCCTTTAACAAAGAGTAATGGTGAGTAACGATTCAATTCGGATCGGTGTATTATATTCAGTGAATTATAGGCCGAGCAGGATCGAGTGGTGAGTCATATCTATTCGATAATTACCTGGTTTTGTTAGTTTCTTTTTTGTTTCCTTTTTGTTTCATTCGTTGTGGTGTTTCTCTATATGTACAAACTTGGAGACACATCAATGTTCCTTATAGCCTTATCTCTGACCTAAACCTAACTAGGTCAGCTCTAACTAATGATACCCTTCTAACTTTGTCTAAGAAGGATCCTACAACTATTGAGTGGCCTCAGTAGCCAACCACACTATAAGCCTCCAATTACCCCTTGACATGTGTCTTCAAGCACTTCTAAGGATTCCTTACTCTTTCCATACATAATATTCTTTGTGCTTTTTAGTATGTTTTATGTATTCTATTTGTAAATTACCCTTTTGTCTTTTCCATATATGCCTTTTAACCCTAGTGGGGCTAATATATAAACCCCATTTACTTATATACAAGCACATCATTATTATATTACTAAATAGTACCATTTTCTTTCTTAAGTAACCATAGTGTTCTCATTCTATCTTAACTCTTATCTATTCCCTTTAGCAAAGAGTAATAGTGAGTAACCTTATAGTTCGAACTGGTGAGTCACATCTAGCTAATTGTAGGCTAAGTAAGATCAATGGTATGTCATATATCCAATTGGTAGCTACCTAGATTTGCCGAACCTTTTTACTTTCTTTCAGTTCTCAATCATTGTGGTACCTCTCCATGTATACAACCTTAGATAGACATAAGCTTCACTAGTAACAAAGTACGATTCCAAGAAAGAGTATGTAAAGTTGCAACGAAACTTTTGTTGTATTTGCTATTAGTGGCTACTGTATTGCTTTTGTAGCTACTATAGTGTGTTCATGTGATGCAAGCTCTAAAGTTATGAGTTATGAAAAGGAGATTTGTGTGCTGGTAAGTGTAATACCTATTGTCACTCCATTGTACTTTATTTTTCACTACAAAAACAAAGTAAATTCATTTCTATTATATTTGAGTGAGTGTCGAGTGATGGAAGTTGTTAAAGTGTGTTAGTAAGGATTTAGGTTGTGAGTAGAAGTGTTTCGATAAGTGTAAATTACTTTACACTTTCAAAGCATGTTTAGGCATAGAATTGATTATAAATGTGATTTAATTCTTTAGATCGGGTACTTAATTGTATAAAATAATGATTTCAAGTAAATTCCAAGCAAAAGGATAAAGTATACACAAGAATAACAACTTTTAAGTTAGTCATGACCATGAAAGGGGAAAAATAAGTGAAGTAACATCAATCACGGGCATGATAGTGAAGTAATGAAGAATCCATCCCTGGTTATGCCCTCAATCACGAGTGTGATTGAATAGCAAAAGGATGATCACAGCTGTGATCACGAGCGTGATAAGATCTAATAATGTGACGAGGAGTTCACAGCCTTGAGTCACAGGTGTGATATAAAGGGGCATAAATATTTTTTTCAACCTTTTCACACAAACCAATACATGGGAAACATCAAGTGGTGCCTTGAAGAGGTAAATTCGAGTCCTTTGAAAGGGAGAATATAAAAATACTGCAACTAATCAAGATAGAGGAGGGATCTTTTTGAAGAATATCATCAAGAACAACACACCATCTATCTACACACACATCCATTCATCCATTCTTGTACTAAGTTATATGATGTATAGTTTCTAAGTGTTATACTATATACTTTTTCCTAAATTACTTGAGAGCGATGATGAGAATTTCTTGTTTGTGTATTCATTAGAATTCTTCATTGGAATAAAAAGGGGGTTTTACTTTTAACTTATTCTATGATTTATTTCTATGTAATTATGTCTCATGTTAGTTTGTATTGTTGCTTCATCACGTATGAATAATCCGTTAAGACTTGCTATATCACTTAGTATGATCAAGTACTTGAAAAAGTAATTTCTTAATGTTTATTAATTCCGATGAATGACATTTAATGAATCTAAGTACGATGTAGTGCACAACATTGGCTTAGGATGAATTTCAATAGAATATGTTGAGAGACAATTCTAATGAATAGATCTAATTCATTAGAATAACTTACTCTTAATAATAGAGATATTATTAGGAAAGTTGCTGGATCCACAGGGGAATTGATACATTAACACGACATTAATGCAATCTTAGTTAGCAATTAATTAGGAAGAAATCCTAAGATACAATTAGGATTAGAAGTAAGTAGTTCTAATAAGAATGCCTACATACTGTAATTTCCCGCAGTTAACAAGTATTAGGATAAAATGTTATTTTGGTAAGATTATACTAAGTGATGAAGCAAGTCTACATGTTAAGTGTATTTTTGTAATTGTTCTTGTAATCATTGTATTAATGACTCTAGATTGTAGATTAGTGTAGTTTAGTCAATAATTAGGGTCTTAATAATCAATTACTTGATAAATTTGACTGCTAGATAATAGGAAAAATTATTAAGTACTAGTGTTTGAGTTAAGTACTACTGTTTGAGTCATTTTCCCAATAGAGACGACCATATACTTATCCGTGCTATAAAACAATAGGTATACTTGCCTATCGAACTAAGCTAAGGATAAGATATAGGGTTATAAATTGTAAAACTCAGAAGCACTGTTTAGAGGCAATCATGTTTGTTGCGTATTGTGTTGTTAATCTATTAGAGAAGTATTATACTATGTCAGATTCAAGTGTTCGAGGTATTATTGGTGACCAGAATAGTGATGCTTAGGCTAGTTGAGGTCAAAATAGTAGTAACACTCCTAGGTCAATTGATGATAAGCTTCTCAAACTCATTAATCTTGTTGAAAGTTTGGTTACCGTAATGCAAGTCAACAAATAGCAACCATATGGTGTACTACATCATAATCCATCTGAGAATGTTCCTAAGAGATAATATAGCCATGTTGGCTAACCTAATTGCCCAGTTTGACCCCATCAAGCTAGAGGAATTGTAGATGAAGTTGCTTGACAACAATTGGAGTTAGAAGAGATCAAGGAGGATGATGAGGAAGTAGATGCAGAAGAGTATGGAAAGGAAGAAGAAGAGATTGAATATTATCAAGTACAAGAGTGAAGATGTCGAGCTCCTTGAGGATTAAACAATGTTAAGGTCTAAATCTCTCCCTTCAATGGAAGTAGAGATGCAGATGAATATTTAGAGTAGGAAGAGAAAGTAAATAAAGTGTTTGACTGCTATGGATATACTAATGCCGTTAAAGTGCGACTTATTGCAGTTGAATTTTCTAGATATGCTACCATATGGTAGAAGAATCTAAATGTGGCCAGAGTAAGAGATGGAAGATGAGGTATACGAACTTGAGAAGAGATGAAGAGATTGTTGAGAGGGAGATTTGTGCTCAAAACCTACTTGCAGAATACATTTGCAAAGTTACATGAACTTCACTAAGGAAGCTGATCTATCGATGATTATATGAGAGAATTTCAAATGTTGATGGTCTGAGTAGACATGGATGAACCCAATGCTCGTATAATGGTGAGGTTCATTTCTAGACTTCAATATGAGATTCATAACATTGCAAAAGTAGAGATTCTATACACTAGAAGAGGCCATTAAGGTAACATAAAGGGTTGAAAAGCAGAGAATAAATGCTTTGAGCCAACCTAGGCGATATTTTCCTGAGCCCCTGTTCTACACCAACCCACTCATGCCAAGCTAAAGAAAAGTCGAGGAAAGATATGATCGACCTGATAATAGTAGAGTAGGCTAAAAGGGCCGAAAAGGGTAGGAAAGCTAAGATGAGGACAAGCTAACATTGAGGACATATGAGAAGAGACAAACCTCTAGATAGAAGACAAGCAAGGTGAAGTGCTTCAAATACTTGAGTTTTGGACATATGGCTATTCAGTATTTGAACTAATGTACCACGGTGCTCTAAGGAGATGTATTGGATAGCACTGATGAAAGTGAGTCAAAGGAGGAGAAGAATGTTGGAAGAGTTGAAACTAAAGAGGAAGATGAGACCTATGTCTATGTTGACTAAGGAGAAGTAATGACCTTAGTATTGAGACAAGAGCTAAGCTCCGAAGAAGACCAAAGAGAAAATTTATTCCATACAAAGTATACCATCAAGGGATAGTTGTACACCATTATTGTAGATGAAGGAAGTTGTATGAATGTCATTGTACAGTCTTTTATGTAGAGGTTAGGGTTGCTAACCTGCACCTCTGAATTTATAAGCTATAGTAACTTCATGATAAAGGTACTTTATACGTCACCAAATAAACATATCTTTTAGTGTTGGGAATATATATAGGGACGAAGTAGTGTATGATTTCGTCCCCATGGGAGATTTACATTTGTTACTTGGATGACCTTGGTTATTCGATCGACATGTTATTCATAACTAATATAAGAACACCTATGCTTTTGCCATGGATAGGAAGAAGATTATGTTGTAACCCATGACACCCACTCAAGTGAACGAGACCCATAACCAACTAACTAAGCTAGTTAGAAGAAGCTTTAACGATGAGTAGAATAAACCTTCGAGCTATTGAGAAGGCTAATGAGCCTATGTTACCATTGGTCAAAAGATTGTTGGAAATGAGAAAGCTAGAAGATGTTCTTAATGAGATCCAAAGATTAATTGAATAACTTTTTGACTTATTCCTTGAAGAGTTTCCTAAGGGACTATCCCTAATCTGAAGCATAGAAAATTTTATTGATCTACAACTAAACACAACCCTAGCAAACTAACCTACCTATAGAATGAATCCTAAGTAAGTTGCCAAGATGTAAAGGCAAGTAGATGAATTGATAGAACGAGGTTATGCAGGGGAGAGCATAAGTCCTTATGCTTTACCAGCTCTACTTGTCCCCAAGAAGGATGGTTCATGGTGCATGTACGTTGACATCGATAATCGACCAAATTACTGTCAAGTATAGATATCTAATACCGAATCTTGATAACATGTTAGATGGGTTACAAGGTGCTCAAATATTCATGAAGATTAATCTACAAAGTGACTACCACTAAATTCATATAGGGCTTGGTGACAAATGAAAGATCGCTTTTACGACGATGCATGGTTTGTACGAATGGTTGGTTTTGCCATTTAGACTTACAAATGTGCTAAATACATTTATGAGGCTTATGAACTATGTGATGCATCAATTGATCAGAAGATGTGTGATCATATACGTTAATGACATATTAGTATGCAGTACCAACCTGAACAATCATGTTTAACATCTCCAAACTGTTTTTGACATTTTATGAGACGAAAAGTTGTACGGAAACCTAAAGAAGTATATGTTCTATCAAAGTAAAGAAGTTTTCCTTAGGTATATAGTATTAGGAGAAGTAATTCAAGCAAGTGAAGAAAAGTTTTGAGTTGTCTTAGAGTAGCTAATGCCGAAGAATATCACTAAAGTATGAAGTTTTCATGGCCTAACTTCTTTCTATAGAAGGTTCATTAAAGACTTCAGTACAGCTACAGCCCCTTTAACCAAGTTAACAAAGACGAATGAAGGATTCCAATGGAATGATCGAGTTAAACGAAGCTTCAAGGAGATTAAAGAAAAGCTCACTATTGCTCCTATCTTGTACTTACTAGATTTTGACAAACCCTTTGAATTAGAATGCGATGCATTAGGCATTGGCATTGGTATAGTCTTAATGCAAGAATGACGACCAATTACCTACCATGATGAGAAGCTTAGTGGTGCCACACTGTTGCGTTAGCAGGGTTCGAAACCAACATGGGTATTCAAGGTTCAAGTTGGTATGAAGAGTAGGAAGTAAAATGAGAGGTTTTGACAGTGAATTTTTATGCATATCATGCACCAAGACATAAACACAATTAGTGATTGAGCTCAAAATAGGGTTCGATATGACTCATGAACACTAAATGTTACTCGGGTTTTAAATAAGAGGCTAGATTTGACTCAATAACTCACTCAAATGAAAGGGTTCGCAATAATCTTAAGGTTAAGATTGATAAGAACGCATGAAGGATTAAAGAGTTAATCAACACTCAATAATCCAACAATGCAAGCTCTAAGAGCTTAAGAATGACTTTACTCGAAAGAGGAAAGTTCCAAGTGTGTGTATATTCATCACTATCTAATTGTCTATCACTTTGTATCTTTGCTAATTACAAATGTTACTATTTATGGCAAGTCCAAAAGCCCTAATGGAAAAAATGTAAATAATTTACAAGGCCTTAAACCTTAAAGAGTAGACCCATAATTAAAAATAAAGAAAATATGTACAAGAATACAAAACTGTGCATTTAATAGAAGAAGACGACATGTAGTCATTTAGCCTGTTTAGGAAGGAGCATGATTCAAACTGGACGAAGTCAGCAATTGGATGTTTGGGTCTAAAGAAGGGTCCTTGAAATCCCGTAGTGCTTGGCCGAGATACCTAAAAGATCATCCCACAATTGCCGAGTACTAGAATTAGTTGGCACTAGTCTCTCCATGCCGTATAGAATGGATCTTTAGACTAGAGTCCCCGATCGTATGGTCTCTCAACTTCTCGATGCATGATAGACTTGATACTGAGTGGCTCCTTCTCCCTCTTGGTTTTCTAATAGTAGCTTAGCCTCAACATCGAATGATTTGGCCTCAAGTAAGAATAGGTTGGCTTCAACTTCCAACAACTTGATGTTGGCTTGGGACTGGTCGGCTTCAACTTGGAGATAGTCATAGGCTCATTCCCTTCATTATTATAGGGTTAAAAAGAAGTCGTCTTCGACAATAAATAATGAGGATGATCTAGGATGCTGAACAAACTTCTCTTCCCTTTTCTCTTCACCATGGGTGTCGAGTGGATCTGGATTTTCTCAACACTCATGGGATCAAGAAATAACTCTTCTCATCATTCTGAACCGTATAAGTGTTAAGGAAGCCATCATGGATCACCTTCGGTCCTACTCTTATAGTCGACTAAGAAGTAAATGTGTGGCATTCATAGGGACCACGTCGAATTCAATCTCATCCTCATACTACCCAGCCTTAAATGCTATTCAAGCTCTCTTAAGCACATGGATCATGCCTTTCTCATTAAACTACTTCAATCCATAAGGTCGAGGATATGGATAGGTTGGTAATTTCATCTTCTCTACTAGCTCAGCAGAAACGACGTTGGTGTAGCTTCCTCTATCAACAATTAAGGAATAAGTCTTCTCATTCACTAAACATTGGATATGAAATAAGTTTTCCCTTTGTTTGAGATCTGCCTTCAGGTCGGATCATAAACTCATCATAACTAAGAGTTCATCCAGATTCTCAGGATAGACATCCTCTTCTATCAACTCATCTCATAGACTCTTATCACTTTGACTCTCTATTTGAGCTTCAGCTCCTTCGCCTTTTAAGACGATTGTCCTCTTATTTAGATATTGGGATACAATATGTCCATAGCCTAAGCATTTGAAGCACTTCACTTCCTGAGCCTTGTTACTGGGTGCTTTTTCTTTCTTAACCTTCTTTATCTTGGCCTGATTAGGTTGGCTAGACTCACCTCTCTCCATCTTCTCCTCTAACCTTCTTTCAACATACTTCTTAAGTTAAAGGCTAACTTGTTATGGTTGGTTAGTCAACCTCTAATGCCTTCTTCTCCTCTGTCTCTCAACCCTTAATGCTAAATTGATTAGCTCATCCAATGAGCTGAACAGCTATAATCTAACTATGTCGGCAATGTCATCTCAGAGTCCACTTAAAAACTTAGCAATGGTGTAATCCTGTGGCTCGGTAATCTCACATCTCATTATTAAGGTCTCAAACTCCTTTAAGTACTCCTTGATAGTGTCAGCCTTATCTTAAGTGCTAGAAAGCATGGAGCATCTCCTTCTTGAAGTAAGTCTACACAAAGCATTGGTTCATCAATCTCTTCATACTGATCAGCTCTTCTCCTTCAACATTTCCCTTAGCAACTAACTTGTCCCTTAAAGGCTTGCTTATGCAATAAGGGATAATGAAGCTAGCTTAACCTTTTTTTAGTCATCACACTCATAACACTCAAACAAGTTCTTGACCTGAGGAACCCAATTAAGGAACTCTTCAGGTCAGCTATTTCCACTAAAGGTCAACAATTTAAGCTTGATGTTGCCAAGTCCTCAACTATGTGTTCAGGGTTCATCCCTTCCATTCCTAGCTGGTTGGTTCACCTTAGATTGGCAACTTTGATTGGAGCTCTATTCACCCGTATTTCTTCTTAGCCTCAGCTCTCTTCTTTAGGCTCCTTAATTTGGCTCAAAGTCAACATTCTTATCATTGCTTCTTCTTGGCTCGGCAACTCTTCTTGGTTGTCGCTTGTTATTATCAAGCTTATTAGAGCCACTTCTACTAATGGGTGTTCATTCCCTTCTTTCACCTCAGCCAATACATTTATGGTCTCTGACTAAACCAGTAAGCTTCTAAATAAAGTCAGTAAAATTTTAAATCTAATATTCTAAGTTGTCAATACGTCATCTCGAACTTCCACAGGGGTTATCACCACTATTATTGACATTATCTTCTAACATTGTGGTTCATACAATAAATCTCAGGGAAAAAATTAAATAAAATTTGTATCATACTCAACTATGCTCGACTTGGGACCACCACTAAGACAATTCCACAAATACTACTGCAACAAAATGTAAGTAATAATGACTTAGAAATTATTACTTCTCAATTTCTATAGCTACTTACGACTAATAAACATTACAGCAACTAGAATCAACTACTGAAATTACTACTATTGAACTCTATAACTCAGTACAAGAAGTACATTACTACGACTACTGAGAACATGAACAATGATTAACAGAAATGTCTAAACCACTAATCAAACTTTGAAGAACACACATAGTTTTGCCCCTAAAAATGACTTCTCCAGTTGAGGAACGCATTAGATATTTACCTAAACCGATAGGTCCTTGAGCAGATCCTACATTAGCCCCAAGGCATTGGTCTCTAACTAGAAAAGTAAATTCCTGGGCTTGAGAAGCTTCTAGCCTAGTAGGTGCATAGAATTTACTAGGATAAGTGGTATTATTGAACCAGACAAAGTAACAAGCAATGAAACCAAAAACGGATAAAGCACCTAAACTATAAGACAAGTAAGCCTCCCTAGACCATACTAGTGCATAACGAGCCCATGTACAAGTTTTGGTTAAGATATGCTAGATTCCTCCAAATATACAAAGAACATTAATAAGCATGTCTCCCTAAAGCTCTGATACTAAGATATTGCATTAGTGGGTCTTGAAACTAGAATGCATATTCAAGGTTCATGTGGGTATGAAGAATAGGAAGTAAAATGAGAGGTTTTGACAGTGAATGTGTATAGATATCATGCACCAAGACATAAACACAATCAGGGATTGAGCTTGAAATAAGGTTCGATATGACTCCTGAACACTAAATGTTGCTTAGGTTTCAAATGAGAGGTTAGATTCAACTTACTAATCGCTCAAATGAAAGGGTTTGTGACAATCTTAAGGACAAGATTGATAAGAATGCATGAAGGATTAAGGAGTTAATCAGCACTCAATAATTCGACAATGCAAGCTCTAAGAGCTCAAGAGCGACTTTGCTCGAAAGAGGAAAGTTCCAAGTGTGAGTATATTCTTCACTATCTGATTGTTTATCTATCTATATCTTTGTTAATTACAAATGTTGCTATTTATAACAAGTTCTCAAGCCCTAATGGAAAAAATTTAAACAATTGACAAGGCCTTAAACTCTAAAGAATAGGCCTATAGTTGAAAATAAAGAAAATATGTACAAGAATACAAAATTATGTGTTTAATGGAAGAAGTCGGCATGCAGTCATTTGGCCTGTATAGGAAAGAGTAGGATCCAAATTGGATGGGGTCAGCATTTGGATGTCTAGGTCTGAAGAGGGGTCCCTAAAGTCTTGTAGTGCTTGGTTGAGACACCCGAAAGATTAGCTTACAATTGCTGAGTACTAGAATTAGTCAACACTAGTATCTCCATGCTGTGTCGAGTGGATCTTCGGCCTTAAGTCTTCAGTTATGTGGTTTCTTGGCTTCTCAGGGGATGACAAACTTGATGTCAAGTGGTTCATTTTCTCCCTCCTAGTCTTCTTGTATTAGCTCAGCTTCAGCATTGAACAATTTGGCCTCGGGTTAGAATAGGTCAACTTTAGCTTCTAGTAGGTCTATGTCAGCTTAAGACTGGTTGACCTCAACTTGGAGATAGTCGTAAGTCAATTCCTATCACACATGAACTATTTTATGTATGAGAAAGAGTTGTACTCTCTTTTTTTTCGAGCTCTTACTATCTATCAATGCTATTTATTACCACAGGAGTTTATAATTTACACTAATCATAAGTCACTGAAGCATCTCAAAAGTTGGAACAAAATTTCAAAAAGGCAAGCTAAGTGGCTAGAATTTATAGAAGGTTTTTCCTATGTGATTTGACATAAGAAGGGTAGTAACAACGTAGTTGCAGATGCCTTGTTACATTAGCAAACCTTACTAACTAATTTGCAGACTAAATTACTTAGATTTTCACTTTTCACTAAGTAGTATACTTGTAACCCCCATTTTAGTCCTAATTTTTTTATCAATGTAGAGGAGTAGTGTTAGAGAATATTATATCAAGGATGGCTATCTATTCAAGGAAAGAATGTTGTGTATACCAAGCTATTCCACTCGTGAGCTGCTGGTTAAGAAAGCTTATAGTAGTGGATTATCTAGTCATTTTTGGGAGACCAAAACAGCTAACCTGTTGAAAAAGAATTTTACTAGCTTGGTTTGGTCAAGGATGTCCCTAAAGTAGTCGGTAGTTGCAAAGTATGCAAGAAGGCTAAGGGAAAGAGAGAGCCACATGCAGAGTATATGCCTTTACTTACATCGACTTCACCATGGGTTAACCTCAGCATGGACTTTGTATTAAGGTTTCCCTAAACATGCAAAGGGAAAGATTCAATCTTTATTATAGTAGACTGCTTCAACAAAATGATACATTTCATTTCATGCCATCAAACTAATGATGCCTTATATATTGCTAACTTGTTTTTGCAGGAAATTGTTCAACTACATGGAGTGTTACAAACCATTGTTTCAAATCGAGATACAAAATTCTTAAGTTATTTTTGGAAGACTTGAAACTAAACTTATGTTCAGCTTTAATAGCCACCTTCAGACTGATGGCCAAATTGAAGTAGTGAGTAGAATACTAGGAAATCTACTCCAAGATGTCGTGGGAAACAACTTAAAAGATTAGGATCTATTTCTGCTAGTTGTGGAGTTCGTATATAACCAAATTGTCCATAGCACCAATGGGAAGACCCCATTCAACATTGTTTACAACCTCAATCCCACTATTTCCCTATATATGATAAGTACCCTCGCAGCTGTTGAAGAGAGTTAATCTAGAGTCAATCGAGCCCAAGAATTTCAAAAACTGTATTAGTCCGTGGCAAGGAAGATCATTAAGTTCAACCAGATATAGCAAAAGATTAGTAGTTGTGGCTACTAAACTATTTCTTTTTTACCAAGAGATTAAGTATGGATTCACCTTGGCCAAGAATAATTTTCACACCTAAGACAGAGTAAGCTGTCTCTATGAGTTGGTAGTCCATTCAAAGTCCTAAATAAGATCAACCGCAATGCTTACCATATTGAATTTCCTAAGAACTATGGTATTTCCTCCACCTTTAATGTAACTAATCTATTCCTTACTGAGTAGACGAAAGCTTAACATATTCTAAGAAACATTAAGAGCACGAAGTCACCTCGAATTTGAGGATAAATCTTTTCAACCCCTACTTAGATGATAGGGATCAACTCCTTAAACCAACCCTACACAACCAAGCTAAAGGACTATAAGGACTTATACAGAGAATACTGACTTAAAACCCTTTTTAGGACGAAGGTTTCTATTTCGATCTCCATCTTTTACACTACTATCGACTCGAGTACTAAGCTCTCATAACTTTCGGTACAATTTCCAAGCCACCAAGAAATCATGCCAACCCATTTAGTATACACGCCGATTAACAAGTAGCCATATCTATTGCTGAGCTTAAACCATGATCTAAACATCTCTAAAGCCAGCCAATATTAGACCTTTGTTTGAGTCAAGCTGTTGAGACACCCAACTAAGAAAGGATTGGAGTGTTCCTCATAGCCTGAGCTTTGACTTAAACCTAACTAGGTCAACTATAATTGATGATACCCTTCTAACTTCATCCAAGCAAGATCCTACAACTACCGAGTAGCCTCAGCATTCGTTACATCTTAGCTAACCACATTGCAAGCCTTTAGCCACCCCTTGACACATGTCTTCATGTACATCATTCAAAGGATTCCTTACTCTTTTTGTACGGAATATTCTGTATCCTTTTTACCCTTTTTAGTATGTTTGATGTACTCTATTTGTAAATTACCCTTTTTTTCTTTTCCATATATGCCTTGTAATCCTAGTAGAGTTAGTATATAAACCCCATTTACTTATATGTAGACACATCATTATTGCATTATTAAATATTACCATTTTCCTTCTTAACTAATCCAAGTATTCTCATTCTATCTTAACTCTTATCCATTACCTCTAGCAAGAAGTAGTAGTAAGTAACCCTATAGTTCAAATCAGTGTGTCACATTTGATGAATTGTCAACAAAGTAGGATCAATTGGTACATCAAAGTCAATTTGTAGATGCTTAGATTTGATGAACCCTTTTACTTTCTTTTAGTTCTCATCCGTTGTGGTGCCTCTCTACATGTACTACCTTAGAGATGCTTCAAGGGAGCTAAAGAAGTTAAAGGCTTAGGTCCAATAGCACTTTAAAGCTAGGTATAGGTCGACCTATGGTAAGGCCATAGTAAGTGTAGATGTACTTAAGTCTAAAAAAATTTGTAGCTAAAGCAATGCAAAGAAGATTGACAATTTTCTATAGATTCATGGATTCTGCAACAGTGCTTCACTATAGTTAAGTTAATGAAGATGCATCAAGGCTACAAGTGACTCCAATGTTCTTGGATGATGTGGCCACCTTATGGTGGAGAAGACTATCTAATAGAGCTAGGTGAAGAACTTGAGTAATCAAAATTGAGAAGGACCTTAAGACTAAATTATACACCTAATTTTACCTAATTGATACTCAATAGCAGGCTTAAGCTAATTGAGGAACTTGGAGTATGGGGTGTCTATTAGGGACTATGTATGGGAGTTTTGAAATTTGTCGTTAGAGATTCTTGACATGAAAAATAGGGATGCCTTATTTTCTTTCATGTGATGGCTATTAAGGTAAGACCAAATGGAGTCAAAAAGGCACGAAGTGTATACCTTAGCCTTAGCTATGGCTCCATTAGGAGCTTGATAAAATTCAAGTCAAGTGAATAACTCGGGAGGGATGTGATTAAAGGTAGCCATGGATTAAGTGAGGGAATGAAGGAAGAGTTGGATCCAAGCCTAAGAAGTAATGATAGATGCTTGGTCCAAAAAGGTAAGGATCTTATGAAAGGGAAGGATCTACTTGGGAGGCTATCTTATTTTATATAAGTAAGGGCACATAAATTTATGGATTGTCCAATTCGAGATAAGTAAGTAGCCTTATTGCCCTAAAGGAAGAAGAGGAGGCCTAAGTTGACTATATACTTAAGGTATTGAAACAATTAGGTACTATACAAAGCAAGTGCATTAAGGAGACTTGAAACCTGATTTATGTAGAGGCATTTATATCATGTTGAAGGTGAATGCTACAATAGATACTAGAGTAACCAACATATTCATGTCCCAAGAGGTAGTTGAGAAGCTAGGCTTTAAAGTCCAAAGGGGTAAAGAGAAACTGAAGATGGTTAACTTAAGTGAGATCCCCCACCATTAGTGTAGCCTATGATATCAAGTTTAGAGTGAGCCAATGGAAAGGTAAAGAGAAATTAGAAGTGATCCCCTTAGATGACTATAAGTTAGTCATTAGTATAGACTTTTTCAATCATGTGAGGCCCTTAAATCACCTTGTTAGCAAATTGTAACATTATCATGGATGAGTTCCAAAAATGTGTGGTTTTAGTTATCTATAACCTTAGTTAAGCCATAAAATTTTTTTGTATTTTGTATAGGATACTAATGGGTTGGTGGAGAATCCTAGAACGTAGAGTTTGGAGTTAGTAGATTAAAAGGTATGATGGATGCTAAAGATACAAAGGAATGCTCAAGTAGAGAGATTAAAGGAAATCCCCAAACATAGAGCACCTAGAGAGGAGATAGAGTTAAAGAAAGAAGAGTGTAATATAGTACATGAAAGCCTTAAATCACCCCCTCAAAAAAATCATATCATGATTATGGATGAGTGCTAAGAATGTATGGTTTTAGTTATCCATTACCTTAGTTAAGCCTTAAAATTTTTAGGTTTTACGCAGTTGCTAATGGGTCAAAAGTGAGGAATTCCACAATGTTGGAGGTAATGGATGAAAAGGTATGATAGATGCTGAAGGAAGAAGGGAATGCTTAGGTAAAGATGCTTAGGGAAATCTCTAAACCTAGACCACCTAAAGAGGAGATGGAGTTAAAGAAAGAAGAGCTCAATAAAGTAAATGAGAGTACTTTGACTCAAAGGCTAAGGAACCCAAAGATTGGGGTTGTATTGTAGTTGATCAAGAAAGGCTTGGCCTAAGATCCTCAAGCCAAGTTGTTGTTGAAGAAGGGAGGAGAGACTAAGAAGTATTGGATGGACGATAAGCTACTTTACATGAAGGGACAAAAGACATATGCCTTAGATCATGAGAAACTTTAAAGAAAGATCCCATAGAGATATTATAACCCATAGGTTATAAGAAACCCGCATGTTTGCCGAACACTATCTAAGGCAGAGGATAAGTTCCATTGGTTGAAGATGCAAAAGGACATAGAAGCCTCTATAGAGACATATACTATGTATCAAATTAGGAGGAGGAACACATTGGTAGTTGTAAGGAGGTATCTCACTCGAGGTACAAGGCAAGAAGGTGGAAGAGTATTAGAAAAGATCTTATAGTAGTACATAATAAGCTAGTCTTCTTGCTTGGAGTACTTAGTGAAATAGAAGGGTTTGCCTTTAAGTAAAACCACTTAGGAAGCTACGATAGATTATTTACCTTTCAAATATTTAGTGGAGCAATTTTCCAAGGAGCATAAGGCGATGGGACCATCGCCAGTTTAGGTAAGGGAGAATATCACAAGCTTTTCTCCAATCCATTTTTCACTTTTTGTGATAGTATATAGAGGTCCACTAAGTGTAATTCCCCTAACTAATGCATGATCCATTTCAAGGAATACTCTACAATAGTCGAGATACTTAGAACCTTAGTAGGTAGGATAGGCAAAGTAGTTTAGGGAAGACTATATATCAGTCATTAGATTAGACTAATCTTGTCCATCGATAGAGGCCTTTTATATATAAGGGGGATCTCCCCTCATATGTGATCTATCTAAAAATACAAGTTCTAATTCTCACTTGGATGTTCCTCTGTCTACTTTCTCTTCCTAAATAAGCGACTTCTTGTGTGTTTTGAATAAGAAGATTGACATAGCTTCTATATAGGAGCTCAATGAGTTTACGTATGATATGTGAGAGTTATGAAAATACTCTACATGTAACAATTATAAAAGAACGGATATGTTCTATTTCTACTCGTTTCCACCTTTTACTTAAGTTTCCATGCATAATATTTTTTTCTCACTTCTTTTCCACCTAATTTCCATCATTTATACTAAGCTATAACTATCCAAACATAGCATAGTTTGAATTTATTACATTTTTGGAATAATTTCACTATGAGGTATATGCTTAGCTTTTTCGAAGCCCCCTTTTGAAACTTTTATGAAAATTTAGACCATACTTAAGGGAAAAAAAAAAGAATAAAGCTAAAACATAAGAATCTAGAATGAACATATAAAAAAATGGGGCCCTTCGAATGTACCATTCAATTGGATTTCATATAAAATTTTTATTATCATTGTGTAGAGTGCTAAAAATTAAGATTAAAACATAATGTTTGTTTGTAAATTTTTAGTGAGATGGCCTAAAAAGTAAACTAAAATAAAGCACAATATAATAATTTAGTAGAATTGCCATAAAAATAAAATATGTTAACAATTATGGAAGAATAAAGAACAAGATTTATACTTTGACATAAGCCAAAACAAGAAAGACAAAGGAAATTAATAATATAAAAGGATAAAATATTGATCGATGGTCTTTGTGTAAATAAAGAGATAGTGTGACTAGGCTTTCTTTTATGTAGTAATAGCCACATAAATATCATATGTGCTCTCATCTAAATCTCACTTCAAAAATTTTATCGCTATAATAAGGAGGAGGAGGAATGAAGAGCTCCACAAATCAAGCAAGCCTAAAGCCTAACAGTGCATTTACTTGAAGGTAATAGAGAGGAGAGTAAAATAAATATTCTCTCCCAAATTTTTGTTACCTTATTTGCTTAGATGTTGGAAAGGGAGTTTCCATTCCTAATACCTTTTCTATCCCTCTACAAAAGGAACAAGTAATACATGATAAAAGGTGGAATTTTTTATTCATCTATAAAGAGAATAAAAATCCAAGTAAGATGACAATCATGCCCTTAATAAAACTTAAATTGATGAAAATACTCCTTTAGAAATAAGGACAAAATGGCACTTTAGATTATATGCTCAACTTAATTCTTCAATTAATGAGGTAGAATAAACATTAAAATAAGTATTCCTTCCAATAGAAACTTACATGAAGTAAACAATAGAGATAGCATATTCCTTGTAATAGTCATTCCCAATGTATAATTTTCTATTCCCTATCTATTTGCATTCTTGAAAGTAAACAAGCTATAAGCCTCTAATTACATGCATATAAAGATTAAACTTAGATCTAAATACCAAAGAGGAATAGATTTAAAATATATGATTATTATTAAATCAATATCTGTAAGCAATGTAAAACTTATCGAATTAGGACTTATGATATAACTAATTTTTAGTTATCCATTTTTTTTTTCTAAAAAAAATTGAAGCTCTTGAGTGAATAGCTACTAATTAGTGATGGAGTTGAATAGATTAAAAGTAAGGTTTATCAATCGAGTTCCATAACATATAATTGGACATAGAAACTAGATAGTAAAATAACATTTAGATCAAATCTTGGTTTGGGTTTATGTAAGAACATTTAGTAGAATAATAAAAGACGCTAACATTTATTTGAAAGACCGATTGACCATTTTACAAACTAGGTCACCAACTTATTAAGTCAACCCCTTTATTTCTATGGTGACAGATTTCACTCTTGCTTGATCTAACTCTATAGATCAAATAATTTTTTGAATTATAGTATTGATTAATTAATTTACTAATAGCAAGATGGAAAAGAATAGAAAAATTAGATAACATACATGAGTCAGTACTCTAACTTTGAATTGTTGATATTAATAGGATGTTATGGAATCAGTAGATCAAGGAATTAGATGTCAAAATTTCTAATAAGTACTATACTATTGATGTGTTGATTGTGCTTGTATAGAATATTTGGAATAGAATTATAATGGGTGCAATAAATGTCTACTAACTATGAAAAAAAATTATATAATTACAATTTATATAAAAAAAAATAGAAAAATACTATTACTATGTTGTATCTTGAAAATGCAACATTAAAATTTATACTAATACTACATCTTTAAGATGCGGTATTCACTTTTGTGTATCATGGCTATACCACATTTTTAAGATACAACATAAATACAAATACGCTAATGTTGCATCCTAAAGATGCGATAGGGGTGCAAATTCACTAATGTTATATTTTCAAGATATGAAATAGGTATAATACTAGTATCACATTTTAAAAATACAACATTACTACAAATAGTTATGTCTCATCTTTAATATGGGACATAATAACGGTATTTTGGTAATATATTTTATTTAATTTGTATTTATGTAATATTTATTAGTTTTGATGGTGAACATGCAAATCTCTCAAATTCTAATTGTATAGATTGGCTTTATAATGCTATTATGTGCATATTACTATGAACATGCATATGGAGCATTTTAATGTCTTAGTAGTGACTAGATTTAGATACTGAGTTTGCTACGATAATTTATTAGGTCGTTAGTATGAGAGAGTTATCTTTGATACATTTAGTAAAAGCTGACAATATTATAATAGAGGTGCTAGTACATGGGATAGGAAGTCGATTGGACCATTATAATTGACTGGATTATTGATGTCTGATTTATGAGTGACAAATTCAATATGAGATTAATTTAGGTATAAGATGATGGGTGGAAACCAAGTTGTGATTTAAGTTACTATATGATACTTAACTATGGTTTGTGTTTATTGATGATATGTTATCAGTTAAGCTAAATTGTGATTCAAGAACTTTGTCTTGAATCTGTAGTCTTGTGATTTTTTTTGTAAATATTAGGTTATGGTCCTTTGATTGGTTCTAATGGCAAACACTTAGGATTGAAATCCTATGTTTTATGTTGTTTAGTAAAAGAATATGAGTCACTTTGAATTCTAGTTGATATGACTTGTGTTGATCTGGCAAATTTAATTATATTGAGGTAATTAAATTGTTGTTTATCACATTCAATATTCATAGGCCTGTGTGCAAGTGTTGCACATGTTTTTATTTGTATGGGATAGCATTTCATTGAGCTAGTTGCTCGCCTTATATGGAAAAAATATATATTTTTTAAGTAATTGATTTTAAACCTAAAGACTTAGAGGGTGTAGCCTGCGTGTTATTATTCATTTAGAAATATGCGATGGACTAGCTATACTCTTGGTTGAAGAGGTGACAATTTATGTTGTATCAAGGGATGGGTTTTGAAAAGTAAGAACCCATAGGTAACCATGTAAGATGTGAATAAAGTACAAAAGTAGCATGAAGGATTACTTAAAAGGAAGAAAATTGTGATTGATGACTATTCAAATGGCTTAGTTAGATCCTTTTGATAAAGAGTTAGACTTAAAAAGTTGAAACTTTAGACTAGAGAAAATGAAATTCAAAAACTAGATCCTTAAGTCAACACACAAACCCTAATGGCAAGGAAAATGATGAAATGCCTTAGAAAATTTTGGTTTAATAATATTAACTGATATATTCTCCCAAAACAAAGGATGATACAAATATGTAAGTCCACTACATCAAATCTCTTAACCACTTAAATTGAGATAAATTATAAAGGATAAATATATGTGTATAAAAGATTTTTAAGTACCAAAGACTCAAAAAATGGAGTGTATGGATGTATATAAATGTGAACTTAAGCTCCTTAGAAATAATAAAGTTTTAAGTGTAGTTGTCAAGCTGATAACAGTTTAAGACTCAATTGAATAATATTTAAATTGGAGTTCAAGTTAGAAAATATGTTCATGATTAAGGAGTTAAACTTAATATTAGGATTTATTGTTCCAACAATTAAGGGAGAATGTATCCATATTTACATATAATTGTTTATTAATTAAAATTAAAAAAAAAAAATTATTTATATCAAGAAAACATAATGTTCCCATCAGTAACTAGAAATTCTCGAATAGTAGAAACCAAAAGTACTTCCCATTACAAGCTATAAGAAATTTTGGTGCCTACAAGGAATTTAGCATAACTTGCAATAATAGGTCAAAAGCATAATTTATTGCAAAGCACTTGAAATTAAGATATTTAATTGAAAATTTTACAATATGTTGAAATAAGAAAGTGTAATAAAAAATGCATAAAATGGGAAATGAGATGAAATAAAAAAATTTAAGGAAAGGTGGTCGAGCCAGGGCTAAGCAATGGTTGTAAAGTGATAGCTTGAACCAATTAAGCATACCTTAAGGTTGACTACCTACTTACATACAACAAAAGAGGAGAAATTAGAA
This sequence comes from Lumnitzera racemosa, assembly GCA_024138005.1. NCBI lineage: Eukaryota > Viridiplantae > Streptophyta > Magnoliopsida > Myrtales > Combretaceae > Lumnitzera > Lumnitzera racemosa. The sequence goes on from JAMXBC010000006.1 coordinate 82,953,866, forward strand.
ACATATTTTTTACAGTGCATACACCCACTCTAGTAGCACCATCCCTAAACCTATAACAAAATTAGGGTGTAATTTATTTGTGGCTCCTTCAATTGAATATTCACCAAGACCTTCATCTTCACTATAAAAAGCAACTACTAACTTAAAGCATCAAGCTTTCCCTTATTGTTTCTCTTGAATTATGGAATATATTTGAGGGTATAAGAGCCATAATGTGGGTTTCCTACTAGCTTCAAGTATACTATAATTAATTTAGGGTTTTTCGTTGGTTCTTTCATTCCATTCTTTATCCTTACCCTCCTAAAAAAATTCAATTAACCATGAGTGAGATTAAGATTTTAATAATCTTGCTTAATAACTTTACCTTGGTTCTTGATACCTACTAGATGCTTAATGAAATGCTCCAATGAGGTGATTCAAGCTTAAGTTTGATAGCTCCCTATTTTTCCAAGGATTGTTGCAATTTTTACTCTTCTTACGTTTATTTTACCTTGCATTGTTAAGATTGCTCATTGCATTAGTTATGGAACAATCATCAATAATGTTCTTGTCAATGTGTAAGGTTGCCACTTTATTACCATAGTAAAGTGTAAAATCACATCTCTTTTTAGCGTTTGCTTCTTGTTCAATGAATAACCCCTTATCCATCAAGTTGAGATATTTACATATTTCCTAATGTCACTTCTTGATAGGAATCAAGTCCTCGAGCCCATCAAACATAGGCAAGCAAAGGGATTACAAGGCCTTATTTGACGTATCTTAACTTAAGAATTGGTGTAGGATGAAGATTCCTACCTAATCCAAGTCCTCTTGCACTTTAACTAAGCTAAATATGGGACATTGGTTATGGATAAATCTGCTATTGACCTGACATTAGATAAGTTGGATGACTTAGAAAGGTTGGGTAACCCAACCTCGTTGTGACCCTCCTCAATACTTAGCTAGCTTGAGATCGAGTCGAGCTATCTATCTACCCAACCTAACTTAAGTTTGGTCAAGTGATTTAGTTATTTCAAAGCACTCTTCATTTCTATGTTATCCATCTTAACTATTAAGCAAACTAAGGATCAAGCATTCATTTCAACCAAGGATTAGTTGAATATCTTTCTTCTTTCACTTTTATTAGAAAGATCAATCCTTATTTGACACATGTTACCGATGTGCTAGATCCCATAATGATTCTTCTCATATTCTAACATATTCTTTTTGTCTTTTCCCTACTCTACCCCATTAGGAATGTATACTAGGAATTCCCCTTGTATTATTCTAATATTTGCCCTTATAGTCTTTCCCTTTAATGTTGTAAACTTAAATCGATGTATATATAAGATGATATTCCTTAGAGCTAAATTATTGCAAGGACTTACCATAGGAAAGGGATGGGTCCTTCAAGATTTTACAGAAAATATGAGATAAGGGTTTAGCAAATTGATGAGTTGCTCGTAAGGATATGACACACCAAATAAACACTACATGACTTAATCTCTACTTTGATATGACTTATAAAGTATCAATTAATATTACTCGCTACAATCCTTACTAAAGGGATTAATAAGAACTAGGAAGGAGAGCTTTCACAAAGAAATACTCAAAAGAGTGTTTTCATTATTCTTATAAGTGTTGTTAAAACCCCAAAAACAGTTAGCTATTTATACAAAATGGCAATTTTGTAAATAAAATTAAACTAAGGATGCCCTATTGGCATTCCATTAAATAAGTATAATATTTAATATAATAGTAGTTTGGTAAATAAAACAAGAAATAAGAAGCCGTAATGGTAATGCTGCAAATAGGTAGCCAAATGAGCTGTTTAGCAAGGTTGATGAGCTATTAGGACTTTGATGACCTACTTTAGGCTAACCTATAATTTTGCTAACCTATTTTATGTTGACCTATTTATGTCAACCTGTTTTCTACTAACTTCATTTTACTAACTTATTCTAATGACTTAGTCTTAATGACTTATTCTTGACGACCTATTGTGTTGAACTCTCCAACAGGTAACAAGCCTTCGTATGAGCTTCTTAAACAAGTTTCCATTTGATGAAATGCCAAATAAGTCTTTAGATGAGCTCTCCAATAAGTCCTATAAGCACGAAAAGCTTATAAGTAGATCTTTAACATAGCTCGAAACTCGACACTTTATAGCATTAGAGCATACATTCACTAGCCTATCATAAGACCCTTTGTAATGAGTAGATACTATAACTTGCATTTTGGAAATATAAGATTCCTTTTTGAAGAATCATCTTCTTCCTCTTATCTACTCCTTTAGCAAGAGTAGATTGAATGACTCTATTGATAGATTGACGAGTCATATTGAGTGCTCATTAAGCCATGCAGACTTATTGATGCATCATATTCGATTGGTTGGTCATGAGTTTACTAGCTTTCTCTTCACTTTTTCTACTCGAATGATATTTCTCGTGTGTCATCCCCCTTAGGCATATTAGTTTTGCTATTATTAGAGCATAATTCCAACAAAGGAGTGTGTAAAGATTTAATTAAGAACCTGTAAGTGAGTTTTTTATGTTAATAGTTACGATGTCTAATCTGTAGTTGCTATAATAAGTTTAGAGTTAATTGAAGTTGTGGGTATGTTATAGTAGGTAACATGTAGTGGTGCTAAGTTGTAAAAGTGCGTTGTGGAATGTGCTATGGATTGTAGTTTAAAGAGTTTTCGTAGTGGAGTTAGTGGAATACCTACTACTTCATACACTTCAAACAGAGTTTATTGTTCATATTCCTAAGAGTATTTATTGTAGTGATTTTATAGTTATCGTAAGTTGTAGTTATGGGTTTTGAAGTTATTAGGTGATATAGTTGGCAATAAATGATGGTTATGAAGTGGTTCTAGGTTTTGGTTATTGCCGTGGTTTTACGTTGGTGCAGTGGGTCTATGGTTGTTATAGTTAAAGTGTTGTTGCCAATCGAAGTATTTGGCAATAAAAATGACCAACTTTAGTATTCATGCCATGGTAGAGATAAAGAGAGTAGTATACGTAGTCCAGGAAGGTAGTCCAACTAGACTCCTAAATTGATTAATGATAAATTAGATAGGCTTATTGATCTAATGGAAAGCAATCATATGGATATGCGAGATAATAGCCAACATAATAGAGTTGCTTAGGACAATGCTCAAACTAATGTGGTGCAAGATAAGTAAGGTTCCCACTATGACCAACCTAATCACCTAACTCAAAATGCTTGGGTTGGAATAGGAAGACAAGCTTGATGGAGGATTATTCTTGATGAAATTGAAGAAGAGGATGGAATGGATGATAAGGAATATTTTGAGGTATAGGAGTGTAGCACTCAAACTCCCTAAAGTCTTGATAATGTTAAGGTCTAAATCCTAACCTTCTTTAGAAGTGGTCATGTAGATGAGTACTTAGAATGGGAGGAGAAGGTAGAAAAGGTATTCGATTGCAATTAATGCGTTAAAGATATCAAGGTTTGGGAGAAGGTAGAAAAGGTATTCGATTACAATTAATGTGTTAAAGACATCAAGGTTTGTCTTGCTGCCATGGAAGATTTTATGTTGTCTCTTCTTTTTTTTCTTTTTTATGTGTATGGTTCTATGTGAGTAAATGTGCTCGAGTTATGAGTACCTCAATTATTGGTGGTATGAGTCTATAGTAGTAAGTGTTTGAGTATGTATTGACTGTAGAGTTGATTAATGGTGTTGGGATTAGTTTAAAGGTAGTGAAACCATTAGTTAATATTTTGGTTATACGTATAGGCCAAGGTATATGGAGATGTAGGTTTTTTACCTTATATGAATTATAAGTACAAGTCTAGATTTGTATGTAGTTTGCTAAGTTTTAGCATGTGGGTGAATGGGTTAAGTTAAGTTATGGAAATGTTAATGCTATTATTGCATAAATGAGAAGCAGTGTTTAAGATAGTGGTGGATATATTGTAAAATGGCTACTTTTTTTTTTTAAATTTCCAAGTGGTGTTGTTATAATTTCTCTTTTTCAATCTCATTTTCTTAATATAATATAGCTTATAAATCAAATTAGGTGCTCTTATTTAGGATTGCAATAGTTTAATCAAGTCATCTCATTATTAAATTAACTATCCTTGTTATTTCTTCATGGAATTTATCAATGGCTCCATCATTAGTTGTGGTCTCCTTTTCTACTCTTTAAATTACTCTTTTAAGACTTGATAGATAACTCACGTTGTCTATTTAAATTCTATATCATTGACATCCATGATGGTGAACTAATAAGGCTCTAATATCACTTGTAACATGGTGAAAAATTAAGACTTAAGTGTAATTTATTTGTTAGTAAACTATTGGTTTCCAAATTGATTAAAGAGTGTGGAAAAAAAATTTAACAAGTTTAAATAGTGAAATTTTACTCGATGTCAATAATGGTTTTGTGTGCAAATAAAGTAAAATAAGAATCACGAATTCAAGGGATAATAATATTAAAGATAAGAATTGGATCCGTATATTGAGCCTTAGTCTACCACATGCAACAATTACTTTAGAGAAATTTTCTTTTATTTGTCTTCATTCATGATTTTTGATATGTACTATACAAGTGGATTATATAATTTTCCAAAAGGCCAAATTGTTGAACAAATAAAGAAATACTTTAGTAGCACTTGCTATACATATTCTTTTTTTGATAACATTTCTTTAGATACTAAAAATAAACAAATTTCCAATTGTTGTAAGTAAAAAGAATGTATCAAGGGGTTATTGTTGCTAGCCAATTACATGCATTAGGTGTATCAATCAACCTTAGGAAGTCTTAATATAATGACATGTGAAGGGACATAGTAGAAAGAGGCATATGAGGATGAATAAGAAAACTCGATGTCTCAAGTACGTGCATGTCGCAATAAATCAAACTCGCATCCTTGAAGCATGCTGATCATTCTAAATAGATTAAGTGTTTTAATCTCTAATGGAGGCATTTTGGTAAAGGTTCGTCGTTTGTCCAAAATTTGCCAATGCTTCAATTATATCAAATGAAAAGTGAAATATCTTATTTATAGAATTTTGAAGTTGATCTTGACCCTTGGATGGCTTTGAGATAAATAGCTAAGATCAAGTGTAGTAGATGATCATTAGATCAATTGATAATCCAATAGCTAATATTAAAGCCTTTCTCATGCAAACAAGATGGATATCTTTTCGTACATGAGGAGTTACGGAGCTCATTATACATTAAGAAAGACTTAATGAGTTTACTGTAATGTGGTCTAAACTGCTTTGCTATATAGACAATTTCTCAATGCCAAATTTTTATGTTTTCTTAGCGTTCTAAGCTATTGAAGATTCTTTGCCCATTTACGAGAGTTAATCTTCAGTTTGCTTTCCTATTTAATTTAGTTTCCTTGTTACATTTAAGGTTATGAGGCATATAATATACCTATAATTGACATTAAAGGATAGAGTCAATTATTTGTAATTTTTATGCTCGCGATGTTCTACAATATTATTTTTGCTATATGCTGCATCACTTTGTTTCTTTTATTCTTTTAGGCTTAAATATGAGCTTTGATAGGGGTTTGGAGAAACCTAGTGCTATATAAGAAATAAGAAGCCTATTTAAATATAGAAATGCTTATTAAAACCAAAAGAAGGCTCCAAAAGAATTTTTATTTTTATTTTAGTCTATTTTTTATACACAAGACAATGAGTATAATGAGAGTGGAAAAACCATTAATCTAAATAATCTATTCATCACATTAAATTAGGTTAGTAGCTAATCAACAAAATAGCTCCTTACAAGAATCTAACATAACATCACCATTTGGCCCATCAATAAGAGCCCATATGAAAGCTATAAGTTAATTCCAACATAATGCATTCAACTCGTCTAAAAGTTGATAGTTTTGCTACTAAGGAACTTGAATACTTATTGACTTGATATTCTATATATACATTCATTCATACATACATACATATTTATATATATTATAAGTATATATTATATATATATTTATTAATTTGTGTTAAAGTTAATGTATATTGAGTATAATAAAAGTGACATTGATAAAAATCAAAATCCATTTATTAAATGTGATTTTGTCATGATATTTCTATAATTAATTTAAAGTAATTGGTATTTGTATAATATTTATTAATTTCTATGGTAAACAGGAAAATTTCTCTCTCTCTCTCTCTCTCTCTCTCTCTCTCTCTACATATATATATATAATATTATATATGTTTATAGGCTGCTTAGTGATTACACAATCACTATTAGAAAAAATTACTAATACAAATTGCATAAATACAAAAGTGATAAAATTAATTATGTAATTACCAATGCTAAATCCATCTTAAAGATGTGACATTATAATTTGTAAAAGTATTACATTTATAAGTTGTGATTTACTGAATTGGATAGCATCAATAAATCGCATTTAATAGATGTTATTGATAGGACTTTTTGGACATGGGTCCCTTAAGCCTATCCCGACCTTGTAAAGCTCATTGCTTATGGTGAGCTACCCTCAACCTAAGCTTAAAACATGGCTTGTTCAGCTATTGGAAGCCTATAATGGCCAGAAGATTCTAGATAAATCTAAAATACTAAGTCAAACAACTACCTCCTACATATATAAAATACGTTAAACACCATGATCCTACTCTCCAAAGCTTACGGAAGTGGTTTTGCCTACTAACTTCTCTCCAACCACTGACACCACTCATATATAAATACAAGACCACCACTTAACGATAAACTACTTAATACTTTGTATACTTAAGCCTACTTATTACTCTCAAGCACTGGTGTTCTCCAAACACTTGATTGACTTAAGTATTGGAATGGCTAAGCCAAACAATACCCCAATACACCCCCACTAGCCTCGATGAAGCCAAGAGGTGCAATACACAAACCTACCACCCTTCTCCCCCCTCCTTTCCCCACTCCATAAAGTTTTTCATGCCTACATTGAGTATAACAACCACCACCACCACCAAAATGGTAGGGATTAGCAACTTGATCCTCCAATGCAACAATAGCTAGCAAGGTTTGTAGCTAACTACGATCAAGCCCTTACTAGAAATGAGCAAGTAGCCAACTCCTACAGAATACTAGCATATTCTACAATGCACCAAGCTCATCCAGTAGATGATGTCAGCCTCAATGAGCTAAGCGCAATGGTGAGAAGGCTCTTCAAGCAATAGGGGAGAAAGGCAACTGGCAACGTTAAGCTGGTTACCAATAACAAAAAGCCCTTTACCTAAGGTGTCTAAGATGAAGTATTGCCCCTTAATAGAAAACTTCCGACCTCGGACTAATCCAACGGCATTAGTGATCCTAATGATCACCTCCTCTACTTTCATACCCTCATAATCCTCCACAGTCATGGGAATTCCATAATGTAGAAGGCTTTCCCTAACAATCATAAGAAAGTAGCTTGGAAGTGGATCAACCACTTGCCCAAGAACTCCATCAACTCCTTTGACAAGTTAGCATAGAACTTCAACCTCTACTTTAAGGCTAGTATGCCTCCATCCAAGGACATATCATTCTTATACTTGATTAGGCAAAGTGAAAGAGAAACTCTATGCAAATTTGTAGCCCAATTCAATAATGTCGTAGTCAAGATCCCTCAATTGAATGAGAGAGTAGCAGTACATGCTGCTTAGCCAGGAATTTAACCTTTAAGAGACTTCTTCTAATCTCTTGCAAAGAGTAAGTTAAAGACCTTAGCTGATTTTTAAAATAAGACCTAAAAATACATGGACCAAGGGGACAATATTCACATTAGATATGATGCTGACCAAGAATGATTAAGCGGAAAGAAAGGTGAGGAAAGATTGTTCGTTAAAGATTTCTTTAGCAGTAAGGCACCAAACAGATTAGAAGGTGAGGGTTCGAGAAAGTAGAAGGGGACAGTTTGAGCAGGAAGAAGCGTCGAGCAAAGCAAGACCTACTTCCCCCTCTCATCTATACGTAGTATATCCTTCTAAATAGACCCATTACCCAGGTCTATTTCGAGGTGAAGAATAGGAACCTACTACAACAACTTCCTAAAATATTACCAGTTCTACAGTAACCATGACTACACCACTGATGAATACTTCCAACTAAAGAACGTGATTGAGTATGCTATTTAGCAGGGCTTCTTTGGTGAATACGTAACTCAATAGAGGAGTGAAAACCATTCGATGACAACAATGATAGGGCACCTCATAGGTAGCATACCAAAGATGCTCGAGTAAAGTACAATGATGATTACTATGACAATCGAGGCCCCAATAACGTTATAAGCATCATAGTTGTGGGGCCACACCTTGAGAACCCATTAAGCACTAATGGCTCAACTAATGCCTTATCTAAGGTATTGGTAGTAAGATACAAGAGATAGAAGTTAGATACTTTGATCTCCTTCTTTAATGAATGAGGGGGTAGATACCCCCCATCAAGATGCCTTAGTCATAAGGGCGAGGATCGAAAACTTTAAGGTCTTCAAGATTATGGTGAAGACTAGCAGCTCTACTAACATCCTTTTCCTACACACATATGAAAGGATGAGGACTAAGCTTCCCATCAAGATAAAGGCATACCACCATAATCTCATCGACTTCAATGGGACTACTATCTGGGCCAAAGGAATCATTACCCTTGCAATAGAACTTGGCAATGGTGACAACGTTATATGATGACCAATGGAGTTCATTATGATCGCCTGCCTATCCCTTTATAACACTCTCTTGGACGACTAAGTTTGAATGCATTTAAGATCATCCCTTCACTTAAAAGCCAAATTCCAAACCCTGACCAAGGTGGGAATATGCAAATGTGATCAAAAGCTTTCGAATACTTTATGTCAAAGTTGCTAAAGCCGATGGAGTCTTCACTCTGGAAATCGGCCTGCAAGAGTAGTCAATTGAGAGAAGTGAGTCAGGTAACAAAAATGAAGAAGTATAGATTGGCCCCTCACCCAACTAACCACTAAGGTTGAGATTGAGACTCCTTCTGAGGTGAAGGACAAGATAGTTGCCTTCTTGTAAGCTAATTTAGATAGATTTTATTGGTTGGCATTAAACATGCTTAGGATCTCACTCGACCTGGGAATCTACAGCCTCAATATAGACCCTACTATATGGCTTATCAAGTAAAAGAAGAGACACTTTGCCCTAGAAAAGTGAGCTGCAATCGAAGAAGAAGTTTAGAAACTACTAAAGGTCAACTTCATAAAGGAAGAGAAGTACTTAACCTGGCTAGCAAATGTAATGCTAGTCAAGAAGAAGTCCGGGAAGTGCTGCATGTATGTCAATTATACTAACCTCAAAAAGCTTGTACAAAAGATTACTTCCCTCTCCTTAAGATCAACCAATTGGTCAACTCTACTTCAAGACATGCTCTACTAAGCTCTATGAATGCATTCTTAGGTTATAACTAGATAAAGATAGACCCGAAGGATAAAGCTCATACCTCCATCATCACTGACTTCGGTACGTATTACTATATAGTCATGCCCTTTGGCCTCAAAAATGCTGAAGCAAGATATCATGAATGGTGACAAAGTTTTTCAAGCCCCAAATCAGGTGCAACATGGAGGTATACGTCAACAACGTAATTATTAAGAGTAAGTAGCTCAATGATCATGTCAAAGACCTCTAGGAAACCTTCAACCAGATGAAAATACATGATATGAAGCTAAACCCCTAAAAGTGTGTGTTTGGGGTCAATTCAAATAAATTTCTTAACTTCCTGGTCACTTAGGCAAACCCTAAAAAGACACATGACATTAAAGATATGAAGACCCCTACCTCGGTTCAAAAAGTATAAAAGCTCACTAGTATGATGGTCATGTTGAGTAGGATCGTCTCTAAGAGCATGAATACATGCACTAAGTTCTTTAAAATCCTTAAGAGTCCTAAAGGTTTTGAATAGACTCCTGAGTGCACGATAGCCTTCAATTAATTGCAAGACTTGCTCTGTACCCTCTTGTCCTCTTCAAGCTTATTTCATGGGGAGACCAATATCGTTACCTGATCGTAAACAACCAAGCACTTTTATCTATACTAGTCAGAGTAAATGGGAGAGAGCACATATACTACTTTTACCATATACTCTAGGGGTTCAAGGTTAGGTACATCCAAGTAAAGAAGTTTTCCTTGATTGTCATCATCTCCGTATGCTAGTAAAGGCCTTACTTCTAGACACACCACATCATTATGCTTATAGACCAGCTATTGCGCACTATGTTGTAGAAGTCGAACGTATTTGGACAGATGATGAAGTACGCAATGGAGCTGACTGCGTACGGAAGCCAATACCAACCACCAACAACTTACAAAGTACAAGTGTTGATTGACTTCGTAGTTGAGTATACATAAGAGAAGGAACACCACTAAGGGATGACAAACCAATGTAGACTCCCTACATTGATGGATCATCCACCTCAGTGGATGGAGGTACAAGTCTTGTTCTGACTACTGCACAAGATCACAATCTGTTATGCCTTCAAATTCAAGTTTGACACTAGCAACAATGAATTTGAAAACGAGGCCTAATAACCGGTCTTAAATTAGCTAAGGAAAATGCCAAGCATCTATAAGTGTTCTCATACTCTATAATAGTTTTTCAACAAGTCCTAGGCGAATACAAGGCCAAAGACAACACTATGGCAAGATACTTGGAGAATTAAAGAGCCTTCTAGTTGAGTCTCCTTCATGGACCATCACAAAGATCCCCCGACTTGAAAACTTAACGGTAGATTGGTTATCTAAGCTCACCTCTGTTAGGATACAGAAGCCCAAGGTGAAGGATAGGAAGATTTTTATTAAGTACTTACTAGAGAAGAGCATAACTCTAGGCTCGATAGAAGTCTTACAAATTACATTAACAACATCAAAGCTAAGCTGGATGGATCCCATCCAGAGTTACCTAAATCAAGGCAAGCTCCTCGAAGATAAAAGAGAGACAAAGAAGCTAAGATACCATGCCACCAACTATACGTTGGCCGATGGCATCCTGTTTGGCAATGAGGTCAGCCTTTCCCTACTTAGATGCCTCTAAGAAGATAAGGGCTTACGTATCATGGAAGAGTTACATGCTAAAGTGTATAGCAACCACATTCAATCCCAAGCCCTCTATATTCGAGCTCGATGGCTCGAATAATATTGGGTTACATGAGGCAAGTTGCCAAGGCCATTGCCTAAAAGTTCCCTTAGTGCTAGAAGCATGCTTCCATCAGTCACACTCCTAGCAATAGTCTTCAGCCCTTAACCAATCCATGGTGGTTCACTAATGGGGGATCGACATCTTCGGCGCCTTCCATAAAGCCTCATGAGGTCTACAATTCATCAACGTCACTATCAACTACTTCACCAAATGGGTCAAGGCCAAAGACATGGTGATTATCGAGAGGAGTATTGAGTCCTTTGTTTACAAAAACATCCTCTCCCAATTTAGGGTCACATATGCCCTCATTATGGATAATGGGCAACAGTTTGATAACCTCAAGTTCAAAGAATTTTATGCTAAGTACCACATTATGTTGTACTTCATGTTGGTCATCCACCCTTAATCGAATGATCAAGTTGAAGTAGATAATCAAGTCATCCTTAAAAGCCTAAAGAAGAGTGTGGATCAAGCCTAGGGTGGTTGGGCAGCGAGTTGCCTAACATTTTGTAGGGGTATAAGACTACCTAAAGTACCTCCATAGGTGAAACCCCTTTTCGCCTAACATTTAGATTAGAGGTAATCCTCTCAATCAAGCTCGAGCTTCTTAACATCTAGACTCAAAGCTTCAGTGCCATCCTCAATGAGTTCCTACTACAGGCTAGCATCAGCACTATTGTTGAAATTAGAAACCCTAGTGTAACTCGAGCAACTACATACCAATATGGAGCAACAAGGTGCAACGATAAGAAGGTCAGACACAAAGAGTTTAAGGATGACGACCTAGTTTTCTGAAAGCTAGAAGCCATAGGTTTATGAGAAGGACAAGGTGAGTTAGCCCCTAATTAGGAAGACCTGGTCATTGATAGAGAAATTTTGGGCACTGGAGCATACAGATTAGAAAGAATGGACGACAAGCTTATCCCATATATATGGAACATTGATAATCTTTGGCTTTAGATTGATTAGTGTACGATAATGTAAATCATTTCAAAGTTATGAATGAAAGTTCCTTTTTTCATGAGTTATCTACAGTTACCTATATCTCTCTTACTCTCACACTAAGTCCTAACCTTCAAAGGGTAAATGGACCTATTAACTAAGCAAGTCGGAATGCCACTGACTTAACTCCCTTAGGTAACCTTACTAAGGGAAAATACTCCTTACCCTAAGGAACTTCTACTTATTGGGCAAGTCGGAACACCACTGACCTAACTCTCTCAAGTAACCTTTATAAGGGGAAATACCCCTTACTTGAGGAACTCACACTAGTTGGGTATGTTAGAATGCTACCAACTTAACCCCTTTATGTAACCTCTATAAGGGGAAACACTCCTAACCTAAGGAACATCGACTATCTGGGTAAATCAAAATGCTACCGTTGTAACCTCCCTTCAGGTAACCTCTAGGGGGGAATACCCATTATCTAAGGAACTCCTACTAACCAGGTAATTCGGAACACTACTAACTCAACCCCCCTAAAATAGCTTAAGTAAGGGATAACACCCTTGTATACTATCAAATCGAGTTACAATGAACTAAGCAAGAAAGAAAAAAGCATTCAACAAAATTCAATGTACATAAAACAAAGTACATGAAGTAATTCAAACTCCATTACTAAAGTAGGGATATACAAAATTAAGGTCGACATCCTTACCTAAAGTATAAGATGAAGGGAAGGGGAATAACTACTTATTCGAATCAACAAGCTTCGATAGCTTAGAAAAGTTTAGTGCCTCACTTCGTTCGAAGGGTTGATATGTTGATGACCCTTAAGATGGCTACCCTTAGTTTATAGGAGAGGTTGGAAACTTACTAACTTGGGTCAGTCGGAAGATCACCCAACCCTTATCATCCTAAGAAGCATCCTTAGGGGTGACCTCCTTTTGAGCTACCAAGATAGGGTAGATGTAGAAGTTCCTTGTCCAACCTCGGCATCGAAGGAGCACCTTGGACCTCAACAGTTGCTTAAGTAGCTTCCCCCCTCTTGCTTAGGTTGGCCTCCTCTACCAAAAAGTTGGGGCATCCAAAAAACTAAGGAAACTCAAGTCGAGCTTGGGAAAATGAGAGAGCATCTTGTTCCTTGTATAGCAAGCACACTTGATGAAGATGTCCTCCAACTCTTGCAACTACTGCTCCATTAGTTGAAAATCAATGACAGCTTTCTTAGTAGTAGCACTGTTAAGAACCTCCCTACACTCCATTTTGGAGATGATCTCCTCCATCTCCAAAGCTTTTCCCTAAAGTTCCTTAATTTACTATTCTAACTCAACCTTCTGACTGGCTAGCTCTAGCAATGTAGCTTTAGCATTGTCACATTCTAATGCCTTCATCACCAACTTAGTTTGTAGCTTGGAGCTTGATGCCTTTAACTCAGTATTCTCTCTCTCGGGGTTGGCCTTAGCTTCTCTCTCCTCGTTTAGCTTCTAGGAGAGTTAGGCCTTAGTTCTCTACTCATCTTCAGTTGAGCCTTTAGATTGCTAGCCTCCTAAATATTTTCTTCAACAATAGTCTTTTCCCACTTTATATCCTTTAGCCTCCCCTTGAGCCTAGTGACCTACAAATAAGAGTGGCATAGGCACTAATTAGACTTGATGAACTTATCTAGATATTTATTAGAAAAGAACTTTACCTCCTTCAAGCCCTTCTCAACCCTAGACAATGCTACCTAAAAGCCCTTTACCTCTTTGCATAAGGTATCATAGCTGCTTGGTTAGAGCAATACCGGGCTGTGGTACTATAAAGGAATGCATTTAGGTCAAATTAGTGGTGACAAGGAAGGATGTTCATTATGAAAAATGAAGGCTTACCTGCTAGATGAGTGAGTTCAAGTGACTCGCCATCTCCATAGGAATACTTCCCCCTACCTTCAATAGCTCCTTGAAGATGGCCTAGTCACCAAGGGTATAAGAAATAAGGCTCGATAGTTGAGAGTTCGATGCCGCAACATAATGTTACTACCTTAGATCCCCTACTTTGACCTTAGAAGCTTCCCCTTGACCCTTTTGTTCTCAACCTTGAAAATGTGAAGGAGAAGCTCTTCATTATAAGAGACATACGACACATCCTTGAAAAAATCTAGCTTAATCAATAAGAACCTAAACTTATTGAGGATATGAACAAATTAGTCACTAACCTCATTGATACACCTGTAAGGATGAGCCATTGGCTACCCGTACCAGGTCGTTCAGCTTAAGGGTACCTTCCCTATTGGCTTTTGCTTCTTGGCCCTAGGTGTTACTTCCCTAGCATTCTTAGGAGCTTTTCCCTTATTCTTGGCTAACCTAAATGAGGCATTGACTTTGGTCCCCTCCTCCTTTCCCCTATCAGGAGGGGTAAGAATCACTATGTTCGGCCCATCAATGTTAGTGGGTTCATCCTCCATGGTAATGGGTGTAAAAGTAGGGAAGAAGGTAGTAGAAGGAAGGGCTACATTCACAAATCGGCAGCTAACTATTTTACTCGAGGACCAAGAGGAATCCCCTAAGGTAGAGCCCCTGGCTCGACCCTATTAGTCTCCCCAAGCCTTGACCTTGACCTTATAGCCTTACCCTTAAGGTCAAAGGCCTTTCATAGTCAGGTTTGACTTAGCTTAGCAACACCTCATCAACTTATCCACTAAGGGATATGGAATTTCCCCAGCCAGTTCCCCAGCTTGTAAAGAATCAAGTGAGCAATTAGAAAAAGGAAAATAAAACAAAGATAAAATACAAAGCACTACCATTCACCAACTCCACTATGACTAGCATGGACAAGGAAGAATCCACCCTACCTCTAATCCTCTTAAAAAGGACATCAAACAAAGTAAAACTTTACACACTAGCATGATAAAGGAAGCCGTTGGTAAAAAATGAACCCATACCCTCTACCCATTTCTTCACTACAGCCTTCTTCATGTTGGAGAAGAGCTTGAAGATCAAATACTTGAAGTGTCTCTATTGTCTCCATAATGCTTAGTTCGTTATTGTATTTGAGGGCCATAAAGGCTTGAATCTCTCCCATAGCCTTAGCATCATTGGGCCTAAGCTCTTTTTAAGCCCTTGTTTGAACCAGTTTGGTCCATCTTATCCAGAAGTCTACCTCCGCCAAAAGGTTAACCACCAGGTAGTCATCCTACCAACCTTTAATAAAGTCCACAATGCCATATAATAGATTCTTCCTTGGAAAAGATTGGAGGTACGGCTACCCACCTATGCTTTTCTAAATGTAGAAGTGGTTGAAGAGCTCAGGGGTGGCCTTTATCACTAAGTATTTGCATAACCCCAAGAAAGCCTTCATTACCCTCACACATTAAGGAGGACTTACACCAGACTATACCGGTGAAAGTTGAAAAGCTCCTTCTTAAAGTTACTTAAAGGAAAATACTGTCTATACTCTAAGCACTTCTTAAACACAGCAAAGTGCCCCCTTATTAATAAGGGTACCCTTTCCTCCCTCCTTGGCACCCGTACTTGCGAACTCGGAATTGACTTAACTATAAAATTACTCAAAACTTAGCTAAGAGCAGAGGCCCTCCTCTTACTAACTCAGTTGCTCAAGCTCTTTGTCAAACAAATCTCTAACTATTAGTAAGGGAGCGTACATGTAAGGATCCTTTAGGATGGCATTGATTAGCCTAGCCTTATCCAATGCCTCTACTACCATTATTGTAGTATTGTTAAGTTGTGCTAACAATGTGACTTCATCTTCTCCTTTAGGGGGAAGATCACTCTTCATAGTCTTAGAATCAATAATATTATGTTTTGACGCATCTGTTGGTGTCTCACTTATGTTGGTCAACATGATTGATAAAGAAGCAAAAAGGAATGAACTTTAAAGAAAAATTCATAAGAGAAAGAGTTTCAAAGAAAATTAATGAAAAGAGAAAGTGAAATCTGTAGTGAGGAATTGCAAAAAAGTGCTCTCTCTAAGCAACTGTGGTATCTATAGGTCGAATGCTTTGGAAAGTGTATCGACAATTATAGAGATTTGTATAAGCACAAGTACCTTGAAATGCTGTGATGCAAACATGTAGAGGTAGTTTCAATCTGATGGCCTCAAAAGACAAAACACATGCAACTATACGTAAATCTATTATGATAGGATACGTATCAATTTGCATTAAATGCACTAAAAATGGGAACGATAAAGTAAGAATTTGAAAAGTTACTTCCAAAAGAAGTTTCCCTAAGGTCCCTTCAAATTCTACGAGAAGACTCATTCGACACTCCAATAGCACTATGCCTTGGATCAAATAGATTGTATCCGCTTGAGTACTAATCAGCTCGGTTTAGTCTGGTCTACTCAACACCTCTACTCTCTAAATTTACCTTGAAATACACAACCTACCATATTCTCGCTTAGGCTCAAAGCACTTACCTCAAGCCTTAAAGTCCTCACTTTGATTTGCCCATCCAGCTTGGTATACACGTGCTCTACTTTGACCTAATAGAGGGTTAAGTACTCCTCTACCCTAATGACTAAGGAGGTTATACCTCCTACATTCCACTTCGGAACTTTTGCATTCACTTCTGCCCTAAAGGTAGTCTACTCGAATATATCATACCTATTTGGGCCCATGCCAACTCAGATATCTTTGCCTTAGCCTTTCACCATCTTGGACGTCTTCACCTCGGCCTTTTACTGGCTCGAACCCCTACCATTATTGTATCAACACAATAGCTTTAGCATGATCACCTTCAAACTAGATTGTCTGCATGCTTCGTAAGCCCATATTTCCCCTCTCCTTACTTTCACTACGGTAATGAGAATCCAAAGAAGGAAGGGCAAGTGTTAATTAAGCCTTTTGGACATAGGCTCCTTAAGCTCGTCTCAACTTTATAAGGCTTATTACTTATGAAGAGCTACCCTAGGCCTAAGCTCAAGATATAGCTTGTCCAATTATAGGAAGCCTCTAAATTACTTGATACTTTGGGCACTTAAATCTATTTATTTCTCTCAAGCACTCATATTCTCTAAAAACTTAACTGATTTAAGTATTGAAATAGTTAGGCTAGAGAAGACCCCGACGCCCCTTCACTATGCTCTCTTTTGTAGGTTTTTCTACTTGCGCAAAGTCCAATCTATAGCAGCAAAGATTTCAAGATGACATATGTAATTTTATTACGTTATTTATTGTTTGTGTTGAATATAGAGTGAAAACAATGTGAATGTATGGTAGTTAAGGTGTATAATATAAATCATAAAATTATAGATTGAAAACTAAGAGAAAGTATTATTGTGCTTTTATTTTGTACATGCCTTTTTTTAGGCCAAATTATTTTGTACATACTTGCCTTACATGTAATAATTTAATGTAATTGATATTTTGATAATATTTACTAATTTTTATAGTAAACAGGCAAATCTTTCTCTCTCTTTCTCTCTCTCTATAGATAGATAATGGGCTGCTGATTATTAGATGACTACTGGAAAACTCACCCATAACTTGGACCGGGATGCTTAACTGCCTTTTAGTGGTCATTCGTGGTAGCGTATAATTTGGAGCTAATTCAATTATATTTAGCCATAAGTACCTCCGCATTGAAATATATAACATTTTAGCTTTTTTAAGTTTCTAACAGAATCCAGTAAAGATTTGAGAAATCACTCAACTTTTTATAAGGAAAGGAAACACAGGTTTGTGGGTCAAGAAATAAAAGAAAAATATGATGGATATGGCTTCAGTTTCAATTTTCCTTTTCTTCCTTTTTTTCAGTGCAAAGTTTCATCTTGTAATTCGCTGACTAAAACTGACTAATTCAAGTTCACATGGTTTTTCGTCTTTCTTAAAATATCGGACCGAGACTATTTATTGTTTATACTTATCCCTACAATCTAATGTGCTTTAGATCAATTTCGCATTATCTATAATTTGCATGTGTTGATTAACTTGCATGTCAAATTCATACTTGCATGTCAAATTCATGATTGTGCACTACGTATCCTATATATAGAATATATATTTATCTATAAATGCAACATATAGTTGGTGGAGAAATGGTGATGAAAATGCAAAATTTTTCCTAATAATCTCGTAACTCTTTACTAACTCTAACATTTAATGTAATTTCTATGTGTCTCCATCTAATTAAAGAAGAGAAAGAGAGAAGAAAGCCATTTTAGCTAATTAAATTCGTCTCATTTTCGAAAAAAGGTTTTCTGTTTGGAAGAAAAGAAAGAAAATATTAACCGGTGCTTCATATACATTTGTTAAAATTCAAAATATATTTTTATTTTTATCTACTTGCTTTTAATTAGATATAATACCTTTTATAGGAAAAATTTTACATTTAATCCCCAATTCATCTAACTTTCTATTTGGGTCTTTAATGTTTTAGTTTAATTATTTGAGTCCTTAAAACTTTTAAACTACTCACAAAAGTATAGCTTTTTTCAATTTTATAAAATTTTCGGTTCATCCCTAATATGTGTCAGCCTTTGGTTGGCTTTAATATTGACAAATTATAGAAATAATAAAAATAAAGAAAATGATACAAATCATACTTTCTTTATTTTCATTATTTCTATTATTTATCAATATCTCATGTAATTGAATATATTGTTATGTATGGATTAGGAATTAATGCATCTCGTGAACGTATGAGAAACTTAATGAAACTGACAAAAGCCTTATTTTTTCTTTTGAGAAATTTGAAAATTATTAGAACTTAAATAGAAAGAATATGACATTAAGAAGTCATTTGGTTACCAAAAGTAAACAGAGCATAAGACAGAATAATATTATTGTATTATGTTTGGTTTATATATTATCGAATATAGATTTTTGTAATATCAATTATTTGATATATATAAAGATTAGACTCGATATTATTTTTTGATATTTAGACTCAAAATATTGTTTAATATTTATTTAATTATATTTTTATATTTTTTAAAAAGTATAAATTTTAATAATTTTCTATTATTTATATACTTGATATTATCTAACATTTATTTAATTACATTTATATTCTCAATATTTATATTTTCATCTAACAAAATTAACTTTTGTATCATATTTTAGATGAAACAAAATGTCAAAAAAATTTAAGCCCCTTTTTGTCTAGTAATTTAACTCAAATTGTAAACCAAACATTTGACAAAAAAATTTAATCCGATCATGTTTCATAAATTTTACACAATCAAATAATATCTAAGAATTCAAATAAAAAAGCAAATAAATATTAAAACTTAATATACATTTTTTCCTTTCTTTTATAAACTACTATTATAACTAAAGAAGAAAATTAAAATGATTCTTTGAGTTAGAAGATAAGAATTCAGGCTAAACTATAATAACAATAAACTTTTTATTTTTTAATTTATGAAAACTTCCTTATCAAATGCTTTGCAGTACTGTTAACGGAGAAATGTGGCGAGAAAAGAAAGGGAAGAAAAAAAAAAAAAAAAAAAAACAAAGAGCAGAAGAGGAAGATAATAACGGGCGGTTTGTACTTTGCAGTGGACTGTAAGCGTGTTTTAACAAAGAGGACGAAACGGCTAGATTTGGACGATCGAGGAGGAGTGACACGCGTCGGGTCAGATTATGGGCATCCACGTGGCGATATTATGGTGTATAGACTAGTGAAGCCACGTGAAGTGTACCCCACGCTCCCGGATAAGGCGAGTGGCCAGCTGGTGCGCCTGAGGTCCAGGTGCGAGTGGCCGATGACAAATGTATGGATGTGGAGGTGGTGGTGGGGTTTTCAAGGAAAGAAGCTGAAGCTGCGCCGAGTTTAGCAATTGGGTTGAAGCACGACACTCCGGCACAGCAGACCGTGAGCGAAAGTGAAAGTGAAAGTAAGCGATGTTGTCTTTTTGTCCTCTTCGAAGTCATTTTACTTGAATTTCCGAAGAGTCATATTTTGTATTAATGTTTTAAATTGTGTATTTCAATGTTTTGTGCACATCTTTTATAATTTAGTGGTTTATATACTTATCTCTTATTAAAATAAATTAGGTGTAAATCATCTCCAACTCAATTGTACTTAGAAAAAATAAGTATATTAAAATTGATAATGAGGTAAATAAGTATTTGCTATCGAATGGTATTTCACCTATCATAATCAAACACTTAAATAGTAAAAATAATAAATCAATATCTCAATTTATATCATGTGCTTAACTGTTAGCTTGTGATGGGTTGAGATACTATTTCGAGGGCATGAAATAAAATATTCATATAGACTTTGTAATTTATCTTTTCTTTAATATAACTATAAAGTCTTTATTTATATGATTTATATTATAAAAAAAAACTCAAAAATGAATTTTCTTGAAAAGTTATTGGATACTTTGCAGAAGCTATATATACACATATATATATATATATATTTACTTTTTTCAATGTGGATTAAAGTTTATGGAAAATCAAGCGTATATACAAACAAAATTTTCTATATTTGGCGCTAAATCTTACCATAGAAATATGAGATTGTTGTAAACTGTTAGCAAGTGATCCTGTGGCACTTTTAAACAAATTTAAAGAAACGTCTATATAATTTTACTTTATTTTCTCATATTACAAGTTATACAGCAAGTGTCCATGAAGCGCGATAGCATCTTCAATGTTATAGAGTTGTAGTTTCTAAAGTGGGTCTCTCCACCCTTACTGCTCGACACAACAATAAAATATAAAAATAGAAAACGATAAGTCAAAATTACTACCTAAATTTTATCTTTTTTGATATTTAAAATTTAAACCTGTTAAATATCAAATCTAATAAATTTGTACTTATTAAATTTGACATCTAATATCTAAAATTTTAAATCTTTAAATACCATACCTAAAATTTTACTCGAATACCTTTATTACAACTTTTTTTTCCACCATACTATGCCAAATTGAGGAGTTCCATATCCGTTATTTTGTATATGAAAATTGGTGCTTTGAGCATTGATTGAGGGATTAAATTAAGAAAAATTTTAATCCAATCACATGTGTTATTATTGTTAAAAAATGAATGTTTTTAATGTTTTCAAAAAATATGTCGATTAAAGTCAATAACAATAATCTTTTTTGAAATCACCGTGGGTATTGAAAATTTTACAAGAAAATTAAGATCATAACTGAAGAAAACTTTTATAGACGTCAGTAAATTATTTATAAATCTCCATACACTAATAGCAACATCACATATACATGTTGTTTATACAATTTCCTAGTCATTTTTATGTTTTCTTTTTCCCCTAACTTTTCTTATATAATCTCAATCCATATGGATTATACTTTTATCCATAGAGATTTATGAGACCCACATTTTAATAGAAACCGATTAATCTAAAGGTGAAATTTAAAAAGAAAAAAGTTCATTAAATAATACACATTACATCTATATAAATGTTGTGGCTAAGTACAAATTATATTTAGATGAATAATAATGACCATGATGATGAATGATTAGCCTAAGAAAATCATGATCCACTTTTATAAATACTGTCATATATTAAAATATTATTAATATTATATATTTACGAAAAATAATATGACTAATTTATCAATTATGTGTGTTTACGTGGTATATATACCTAGTAAATCCTAGTGCGGGCTTATAATTCTTTAACAATTTATAAAGTTAAATAAATTACCATGAACGGGAACAAATGAATTTCCCTCCACAAGTGCTTTGCT
Organism: Lumnitzera racemosa; assembly: GCA_024138005.1. Lineage (NCBI taxonomy): Eukaryota > Viridiplantae > Streptophyta > Magnoliopsida > Myrtales > Combretaceae > Lumnitzera > Lumnitzera racemosa. The sequence continues at coordinate 82,975,592 of JAMXBC010000006.1, forward strand.
CGCACTAAATCCGGATACGCCAATTGAATATGGATAACAAATAATCCTACGTGGCCGAAACCATAATCCATTTACATCAATTTCCTCAAAAAGAACAATTTTTAAATTGTCACCTCAAACTTATCCAAAAAAGAAAAACAATTTAAGGAAAACAGGGAAAAAAAAAAAAGAACGATAGGCAACCTTTATAAAAGCACACGATCAATTCCTCAAAGACGCCATTTTCACACAACGCAACCCAGCACACAGATTCGAGTTATTATTGAAATCTCAGTCATGTCACGATCAAACTACCGATTCCTCAACGAAGACACCACCCATCTATCCACTAATGACTCAGCCTTCGAACTCAACGAGTCAGACCTTTATTACTCACAACTTACATCCGAGTCATGCGCCAGACCGTTACCGAGTTCACGCCTCGGACCAACGTCCAACAAACAGTTCAATCGCGTGGGGTCCGGAACCAGTCGGCCCTCGTCCTTGCCAGTCAACATACCGGACTGGTCAAAGATATTGAGAGAAGAGTATAGAGAGAACAGGAGGACAGATTGTTTGGCCAATGATTATTTCGACGATGACGAGGATGAGGAGGAATACGATGACGATGATGGTGGTGGTGGTAACATGTACGGTGGAGATGGGGCGGGCAAGCGTGGGAGGAATATAAAGTTGCCACCGCATGAGTTTTTGGCGAGACAGATGGCGAGGACGAGGATTTGTTGTTCTTTCTCGGTGCATGAAGGTGTGGGGAGGACATTGAAGGGAAGAGATTTAAGTAGGGTCAGAAATGCAATTTGGCAAAAAACTGGGTTCGAAGATTGATTAAAGTTTAAATTTCTGTCCTTTTTTTTGTTTTCATTTTTTCCTGTTTAGTTTTTACTTGATTTTGAGTATCGAACATCTTATAATGCGGATGCAACTCTTGAGAGATCAAGAAGTTGTATTTTTTTAGTGGTGGAAAAGCAGTTTTTGTGCTTCTCTCTCCCCTTCCATCAATGGCTGTACTTATTTTCAGAATTATCGTTAATAATAATAATAATAATAATACATTTTCATTTTTTCCATAATGATAGAGTAAAGGTTTTGGATTTAATTAATGGTTTAATGCCATTTTCTAGAAGTTTTATGTAAAAGGAATTAGTGATATGCAAGAAATTATTAGATCCTCCTTTCAAGCATAAAGTGAAAGAATAATATGGATACAAGATGCGTCTGGTTTAACATGATAAAAATATTTTTATGCAAAATATAAGTCTTTGTTACAGAAATATACACACCCAAAACAAAAATGTTTCACTGTGATCATTTTATGGAAGTGTAACCATATAAGAAAGCTATCGATATTGTCAAATATCCATTTATTCATGTATGATCATGTATTATATAGTGCCCAATTGAATAGTTAAATTTTGCTTGAATTCCCCCACCCCCCCGCCTAGCAAAAGACATCTGTTTTGAATGATAACAGAATGCTCTGGACCTACTGTATGACATACAGGTAGGTTTTACTCTCTTTGTTTCTTTTGAAAAAAAAAAAAATTAAATGTTCATGTTTTCGTGATTATTGCAACTATTATTTTCTATGTCCATATAAAGGGAAAAAAAAAAGAAAAAGAAAAAAAAAAGGAGAAGAAAAAGACAGCCTTCTACCACGAAACGAGAAAACTTGCATATATTGTTTTTACTGCGTGTTTTCTGAACTCTCTCGTTGGCAAAATGCAGTTGTTAGGGATATGCTAGCCGATTGAACATATATATTGCAGTTCAAAAATGAAATTATCCGTAGTAACTTTTCAATAATTGAAGTAATAGGTAAGGCTTATTATCTAAGCAATCGTCATTCAACTCCACTTTTAAAAACAATAATATAAGATATTATTTTACAACCACGCCATCTTGCCAACCGCCATTCTATTCCACTATTAATAATGTATTATTCTTTACTTCTTTCGATAGTTTCTAATTGGAGGAAAGATGGCGCAAGTACTATTCATAAGAAAAAAAATTATTTATTTTAAGCATATACAATGTAGATATATATTTACTAGCATACTGTTTTTTTGAGAGATTAATGACCTTAATCATTTGTGCTAAGACACAATGGTTTGGCTATACAGGCATAGCCGATAGACCTACGGGGTTACAGTTAAATGTCCAAGAACTGTGGGCTAGCCAAATTGAATACATTTCACGCTGTAAATTACGAGAAAAAAAAAAGGAAAAAAAAAAAACAAAGCAAGTATAAAGAAAGAAAAACTGAATTTTACCAAAAAAGGGGTAAGTTGATTCGCATGGAACCCTGATCTGCAATTGTTACACAACTATCTCATCCAAAGAAAATTGGTACACAACTAAGATGTTGCTTTGGTCTTGATTTGCAATTTTCTAAAATCGGAATTCGGTTCTGATTAGATTAGAATGGTGCAACGTTAGGGATGGGCACCATTTCATTTGGTTCAATTTCCAAATCATAAAAATGTAGTTTACTATTTTACAACCTTGAAACGAACCAGACGGTCTAGGCTCGGAATTTACTATAAAACTTTGCTTTAATTCAGCTCGGAATTTACTATAAAACTTTGCTTTAATTCAATTCGATTTGATTTATGCATTAAACAATATTTTGCAATATAGGAAAATATATGTATATAAGAGGTAATCTTACATAAAATGTAACAAATTTCATTTAATAATAATAAGTATAAATATCATATAATCATTACATAACCTAACAACATATGTTGAAAGGAGAACGTATTACGTGGATAAGTGAAAGTGGTCTTACCTTAATCTTTTGGCATAATATGTATCTGTATATTCCAAATAACCTTCCAAAGAATAATAATACTCATGGCTAACTAACCTCTCCGGCATCTGATCTAGGAAGGGCAATGAGAAAAGGTCCTTTCAAGTGGCACCATTTATCTTCCCTCTTGTGACAATTCTAGCAAGTATGAATTCGGTCTTTTCATTTTTTTACCATAATCAAATGTTCCTTTTTAAGTACCACTTAAATTTTGCTCACCCATTTACTATATGTAACTGGCTAGATAATAGCTGCATCGAGAAGCTTGAAAATCTCCATTTTCACTACTTCTTTCAATGTAGGATCAAATCATCTTCTAAGAGAATATTGTACATACAAACTTAAGGGTATAGTCCGGGATATTAGTAATTGTCTATCCAATAGCTTCCTCATATTCCTTAAGTACCTACATTAGCTCTCTTCCTTATCAAATGTGAGTTCTACAGTTACTATTATGGCTAAATTATCATTCTCCTTAGGGAACATATACTTTAGGTGAGATGATAATTGGTTGAACTCTAATATGCATGAACCTTCTTAATGGAAAAAAACTAATTTCCCTTCACTAACTTTAAGTTATTTGAAACAACTGCTATGATCTAGACCAAACTTCCATCAATTGTTCAATTTGGTTTCATTTATCTATTTTGTCTACATCCTTAATGTACCCCTCTTATTGATAAGAATCAACTAGCTAAACCCCTAACTTGAGCCTAAGCTTGAGGACTAGAGAGCATGGCTTAGTGCATCTTCACTTCCTGACATAGTACTATTGAGCCTAACGCATTAATCGGACTCCACTTTCCTCACTTACCCAATTGCTTTGGACTATATACCTTAATCTTAATCATGGAGTGATAACTTAAAGGAAATCTAGGAGATTCTTCTAAAAACTTAGTGAACTTGCCTAATAATATAGCCACTAAGACTTCAAGCTATAACTACTAAGATCCGAGGTATTTGACCTAACATCGACATGCTTAGGAATGCTATCTTATGACAAGATAGTTATGTATACAGATTAATAGCTAAGATTCTCATGCTAAGCTCTTCCAAAGTTACCGACCAAGCCATCTATATTACAAGTACTACAAGCAAAACCCCATCTACCCAAATCACTATATGTATCCTCTAACAACCCTACATATACGGAGGATATCTGAATATTCTCCTTTGTGCATTACTAATTTACCTTTCACCCATATATATTCTGTAATACTTTACTATTATAGGCAAGATGCCCCATTAAGTGAATTACCCTTTTGTTGTAAGTTGCAAGTTACCCCACTTATATGGGTATAAATATCCCTTTCTGTTGTAAGCTGCAACAATTAGTTCATCGTTAATATAATATTGCACTTTCTCTTCAGCTTGTTTCTCTATAGGTTTGCCCCACTCTTATCTAACCCCTTGAGTAAGGTTTGATGGCAAGTAACCTAGCTATCCGAGTTGTATGTCATATCAACTAATCTAGTTGGTCCATTGAAGTTTTTTATTGCATAATATTCTTAGAGCTATTCATAAGTTTGCTTACTTCGATTCAAATTTTATTCCCTATTTTGAACCTTCTATAAGTTCGAACCCATCCCAATATCATTGTTCTTATCAAATTTTGGCATGATGTATTATCTTTGTATTAGAATATAGGCTTGTGAAGGAAAGTTATTGTATTATGTATGTATTCTGGGAGGTTATAGTTGTAGTTTGAGTATTAGTGTCGAGTATTAAGGGTTGTTAAGTGATTACAGTAGTTATAAGTAGTTGTGCAAAGTTGTGAAGCATGCTTTAGAAGTAGACACTATTATACTATGTTTTAAGCTTAAAAAATAGAGTAATTGTTGGTGGTTAAAGTTTCTAAGCTTTGTCGGTTATGTGTATGTTGAATCTATGTAGGTAAACCCTACTTTTAGTAGGCCTAAGACTCGATTAACAGTACTTTCCTAGCGTTCCTAAAAATCAACTAAACCAAAAACTTAAGTTTATATTTAGAAACGAATTAAATTTTTACAATTCAAAAGCCAATTTTCGATGAAACCCGAGCTTGAAGAACTACAAGTTCTAAAGCTACTTAAAACCCTAGACCTTAAAACCATTAAGGAATTTTAACCCTAAATAATTAATCGATAATTTAATTTAAATAATTTCATTCAACTTTAGAAAATTTCACAATTCTACAAAAAAATCAAATCATAAATTACAAAACAATATAAGATAAAAATCCTAAAACAATTTTCTATAAGGCTATGCCCTTATCTTCATGTATAAGCCTTACACATAAATAATTAGACCAACCAATCACCTTAGATAACTTATCAATTGATAGTTGGAATCATTTATCAATTGATAACTTATCAAAATCTAGTGATAAGACAATTTCCTTATCATTTCTTCACTTATACTACATATGGACAATTTTTCACAAGAATTCATAAGCTTAACTTTAATAAAGAAGATAAGACCACTCCATGGCATAAAAAGACTTCCAATGGCAGATCTAAAAAGGGGAGAAAGGGGGGCCATGCACTTGTCATTCACCCATCAATCACTTCTTCTTACACATCACTATTCACCTCATAATGCTTACATCATCAATAATTGAAATTGTTGACTTTATGTAAGCTACAAGACAACACTTTCAAGACATTTAAACACTCCTTCTCTCTCCATTTCCAACCAGCCATACTCTCCACCATTTCTCTCCCTTTCAATTTCACTTTCACTTCATCTTTCTCTCTTTTGAAGCAAACATAAAAAGGGAAAACAACCTTACCCCACAAAATCAATTTTTCTTCCATTTTTGAAGCTTCACTCAAGGCATTTTTTTCCTTTGTTCTTGTGTCATTTTCTTTCACCATTTAAGACTATTAGAATCTTCCATAAACCCCATTCCAAAAGACCAAAAGATTCGGGTTTCAAAAGGTAACAAAAAGGAGGAGGCAAAGTTAAGAGCTAAAGTGGAACTTTAGTGCACAACCACCATACTTTGCGATAAAGACGAGTAAGTGATTCTTGTGATGTGTGGATTAGTATTTATGTTAGGAGACTTGGATTTCTTGAAGATATGAGTAAGGTTTAAGTTGTTAGAATACCAAAAATCGTTTTAAAAAACAAACCATAAAACCCTTACATGAAGTTGAAATATAAGCATGTAAAGTTGGTGTTTTGTGAAGACATTTGTTTAATGCTTTGAATGGAAGATGTTAAGCTAAGAAAATCTTGAAATGAGAACTTTAATGGAGAATAAGCATGCTGGACGTGAGGGTTCCATAGTCATTTGAATGTTGATTTTGTTTCCATTAAGTTAAACATGCTCAAATCTAGACTTAAGTTAAGAAAAAATCCATCACATGAAGTTTTATGAAGAAACCAACTTTATATGACATAAGCTATGATATGGGAGTTGTATTAAGTATAAGATATTTTGTTTCTTTATGTGGAGCATGCGTTAAAGGATCACTTAATGGAAGAAAACTTAAGTTAAGATTTGTATACAAGTAGTTAAGTGCATAATCTACCACCTAAACTTAAGGAAATGATGAAACAAGTTGCAAAACCAAGTAAAGATCCCTTAGGACCATCATGAACAGATCTGGAACATGGGAAAATGAGGCCTAAAAATATGATAAAAGTGAAAGAACAAAGTGAAAATATTAACTAAAGCAAGTATAGTAAGCATATAAAGCCTAAAACTCGAAACCAAGCATAAGACTCCCAAAACAAGCCTAGAATTCTAAGATGGGCCTTCAATAAAAATCTAATCAGCACCTTAAAGTATCAAGAGAGGTTATTTTGAAGCCCATAAGAAATCCACCTAAGGCCCCATAAGCCCACTAAAGTCATTAACTTTAGTTTAAACAAAAAACAAGCTCATTTGACAACTTAAGCCCACTAAAGGGCCCAAGAAGTGGTTGTTAGCCTTAGGAATATAAATCAAAGTTGTAGATTTGATCTCAAGGTGTATTTTAAGCTTAGGATAAAATCTAAAGACCAAACCCAAAGGATTCCTCAAGTTATCAAAAGCCCATTTACCAAACAAGGCCCAAAAACACTCTAACACATGAGGAAAGCTACTGTTCTAACCCATGGATAGAATTGTATATCTCATTTCGAAAATATAACCTTATTACGTTAAAGTACACTTGAAAAAGATGAAGATTGACTATAAGATCATAAAAATCGGATTCAAAACGAAAAAGTTATACGCGATTGAACTTTTAAGTAAAACCGGAAAAAATTTTGAAACCAAGTCCAAAGTATAACTTAAAGGGTTTTAGCTTAGTTTTCTAGGTTTTATTTCAAATCCTTATAGTATCATATTTGTGATGTCCAGGGGACTCGGTTTTGAGGAGACGATTTATCCCGGATTAGTTTGATTGATCCGCATGGCTGAGTGAGTAAATTCCCAATGACTCTTTACTTGATTGTGCTTGTAAAATAGATGCACCTAAACTATATATATAAATTTGGATGCTTGTGGGATATGGGAGATGCATGTGTTTGAATTTATGGATGAATGCGATGATTTTTTTAATTATATATAATAATGGGAATTGTTTGTAATGCATATATATATGTGAATTGTATGGAATGAAATTATTTGGTCACTCTAAAAATCAAGTTAATCACTTGTACGATTAAGAACTCAAAATGAATCATGCATTCCGCATATTGCATACGGATAACACCGACTGCTGCTTCATGCAGAAGATGGGAGGGGACTCACAGGAATACGAGTTTCCTGCAGGATTGGGCACTAGCTATGCCAACATATATTTTGAGTCTTTGACCTAAGCTGATGGGCTTACTAGGTGCTGGGAGACGCTAACCGTCGGCGAGGGGCCGAGTCTTGTGGCTTCTGCTTAGGGCGTGTGTTTATAGATTGCTGAGGCTACCACATCGCTAGACTTGGGATTTTAAAAGATATGATTTGATTTTAGTAAAGGAAGTGTATATATATATATATATATATATACATATATAGTGTTTTGTTTTGGCATGAGCACAGTGGTGCAAATGAAATAAAACCTAAGGTCTAGAACCCGAATTTTGGTTTGGGTCAGTTAATTATCTCCAAGCCCCAACTTCAAGGGGTGTAATTCTGAGTTGTATGCAGTTCCTAGGTCACTGCATGTGTTATTTGGCATACTGATTGTTCATGCATTCATATGATTGTACATTTAATAAATTTCTATCATGCGGTATTGATGAGGGTAATTGTCTCACTAAGCATAAGCTTACACCCTAATAGTTCTTTTCTTTGTAGGTTGATCGATAGTTGGGAATGGGATAGGAATTAAGTGCAGAGTGCTATTGATAACTCTAATTTTAAACATATTTCATAGGATGATTTTATAGTATTTTCCGCACATTTTTTGTTTTCTTTAAAGAAATTGATACTTAATTGAGTAAAATGTTGATTTCAGGGTTTAAACGCGTTCTAGGCTCGAAAACGAAGAAAAGGAATCAAGTTTCACTCAATTCCAAGTTCAAACGAAGAAGTTATGAATTTTTGAAGTTGTGTAGAAAATTTGCCTAAGTGCAGAAAGTTATACGACCTGAGGACACGGTCATGTTCCAGGTTGTATCGGGTGACGAAAACAGAATCTTTGAGATACACTATAAAAAGACATATTAGGGTTTCAAAAGGAGGAGAAGAGACATTACAGAAACAAGAGACACAAGAGACGAGAGGAGATTTGAGAAGAACATTAATCAAGAAGCAAGAACGACATCGATTTCAAGATTAGAGAGATTGTTCATCAAATCAAGAGGGGTTTTTATGCTCTATTTTACGTTTTTGATGAAACTCATTTTTAGATTCGTTATGATAGCTTAGAATTAGAGTATTTAGGATTATGGAACCTAGGGTTTCATGTAACCCTCGGATTGAATTATAATTTCAATAAAGTTTCTACCTTTTCTTGATTCAATTATGTCGTTAATTATGGATTGATAATTCTAGAGTGTCAATATATGATATTATGCATGTTAATTGAGAAATTGCATGTGTAATCAGATCTAAGCATAATTGAAGAGAATTACATGTATCTTAGAGAAAAGATACATGTTTCTTCCGGAAAGTTGATTGTTTGCATGGGAATTCATTACACGCTAATGCAATTCTAAATTATATTACTAAGTGAAGAGATTCCAGTAAATAATTTAGGATTAGGGTTAATATGCTTGAGAAAGATATTATCTTTAATTGTGAATCCCTCCAGTCAAGAATAATAGAAATTGAATTGGATATATTTAAAAAAGGTTACATGTTAAACACTAGGGGAAATAATTCCTAAATACATTATTGCATACTTAAAGTCGTTCGTAATTTATTGCTTTCTAATTTGTGTAATTAAGTCTCATAAGTAGTTTAGTTGTTAATTTCAGTATTTTTAATTAATTCAAACTTTTACAATTTTTCGGTTAGATAATAAAGCTAAAGTTAATATTAGTACTCAAAATCTCTGAGGGATCGACTCGGACTCACATCCGCTATATTAAAACTGATAGGTGTGCTTGCCTAATATCAGCTATCATTAAATCAATGTGTTGAAAAGCTTGTGTAGTTAATTTGGAATGGTCCGAAAAATGACTAATGTCTCAATTAAGTTTAGTATCTTTAGTAAGTTTAGAATTTTCTAGAATTGTTTATCTTCTTTCACTATTTTGGTAGGGGATATCGATTATCTGTGATTCTGAGGAACTGTGGAAAAATGGATATCCATAATTATTTATATTATATAATGATTCAATGAACTAAAATTGAAGACTCTAGCAAATAATTATTTAGAGTCTTGCAATCTCTGACTTGCAAGGCGATTTTCTTATCATGGGTGAACACGTGATATGGAAATTTTAGGCAATACTACTAGGCCCCTCCTAGGGTTGCTACATAAGGTCAACCATGAGGGAAGCCAATATAGTATCGAGATTCTTAATATGCTTAAAGTATAAAATTTGAGATGTTGAGTTCCAACAATTTGCCATACTTGATGAAATAGTTATATCAACCTAACATATAGAAAGGCAAAAGAGAAACATATCGGTCCAAGCACCATCGAGTCAACTTACTCCAATCAACTAACCTATTCTTAGTAGTTATAGAGCTCAAACTTGTACCAAACCAAGTAACTAGGAAAAAGTCCAATATGAATAGAGTAGCTAACCAACCAAGAAGGTTATACTAAAGAAGTTTGAAAAAGGTTAGATGTCAGGAAGGGAGACAAGTGAGATAAAGTGCTTCAAATGTTAAGGTGGTGAGCACATGATTACTATCACACGTTAAGAATGGAAAAGCCATAATAGTCCCATCATATGATAGAAGCTAACCACTCAACCATTATCATAGACTTGGCATACACAAGGTAAATATGACTAAACAATTCTGAAGCATCTATAGTTCAATATCTAAAGTAAAATAGAGACATTTGATTCATATAGTTCTTTAAAAAAATAAGAATCTAATTCATATGATTATTTTAAGAAATAGAAATTTAAATGGAATTTCATATAGGAAAAATTTATAAAAGAATATTAAAATTGTGTCTACAATAAATACAATATTAAAAGTTAGTCTGGTCATATACATGGCTTAGTTGACTATAAATCAAGCACAAAAAGAATGTTCCAAGTCCATTTACTCCTCATTCCAAACCCATAGCCCCATCTTACATACGTTTAGGGATTAGTTGATCTCTATATTTGTCTTCTAGGATCTACAAAAGAACTATAGGGATATAAGTAACCACCGCGCAGTAAGGAGATGGAGACGGAAGCGTACATAGCATAATAATTAAGTAAGGTGACCAATTAGTTAGTTATGTGCATTGCAATAAGCATATTCCATCCACACGACGTTGCTCGATCTGTCATGAAGTTAGAAAAATTATGTTCGCTTTAACTAGAGTTGATGGGGTTTTAGCATGATCGAGGCATACTTTGACCATGATGCCTTTTGACTAAACCTAAGCTTATGCAATGGAGACTCGCACCTCCTAAGACCTCATTAAACCTAATATTGTTAACCTTACCGCGACCCACTCTCATGTCACTTAGATCATCCTTAAGGGTTAGGGAAGGCTAATTATAGCTACCTCATCAAGGGGTCAATGTTTGGTCACAAATCCTAACCGCTTCTCTTAGTAGGTAATGTATGTCCTATTAGTATTTATGTCCAAGTTTTAGCTTAGTCCATTTTAAGAGTGTCTAATCAATTGCAAATAATCGAATCAAGGAGCATAACACAACAAAGCAATCACAACATATAGCATAATAATCAAACAACAAAGCAAACATTTTCTAAGCACATATGTCGCATGTGCATAATTAACTACTTTACAACTACAAACAAGTGCATAGATTAGCCTCCAAGTACTTTTATATAGTACTCCAAAATGCTATTAAGCGTTGATCCTACTCACTTGGATTCCACTCACTCTTAAATTTAGATGCCTCGGTCCTTTTGTCATTAATGGTCCCTACGTTGCAAATCATATATTTAAGTATTAATACAATTTATCAAAGTAAGAGTGTTTTAATTTACAAACTTTTGTTTAAGGTTAACATTCTTTTAGTATTCTCTAGGTGTTGGCTACAATTAAGTGTTATTACTTTTATATACGTGTAACGTCTCGAAACCCAAGAAGCCACAACCTTGCCACATCTTAACCTTAAGAGTCAATATGCTAAGGCATCTAGTAACCTGCCACTTATTTATTATCTACGTATAATAAATCCAACTAATCTCACAATAAGTATTTCTTCAAACATTAAGTATGAGTGGTATAATTCACCACTTAACTCGAGTACAAAACACCTGTGATAATTCAATTCAACTATTGAACTCTTCAAATTGTCTCATATTTAACCTAAATAAATTCATGACACTGAATTAGAAGTAACATACTCCAACAAAATAAATTAATAGTAGGGAATCACAGGTGACCCTTATAAATCCCCAAAAACAAATATATAAATAAAATAAAACTATTCAACTCTTAGTAAAATCCATTAACTCAGTCACATTCTAGGTGAAACTCGTCTAGTTATTAGACTGGTAATATCTTGTCTCCTCATCACAATAGTAAAAATCATAATCTGACTCCTCAAAGTATTCAATAGAATCCATAGGACTCGTACTTGTAGTTGAAAACCACAAATCTCCAAAGGGTAACCTATGCTCAATATAGGATACTAAAACCATATGTACGTATCACACACATAAAAAGATTCACATGTAATCACATATAACTAATGCAAAAAGTACATTTTAATTATCTTTCATGTAATCAACAATCAAAACAATTCAAATGTCTTAGAACTTAGAGTAATTCACAACTCCTAAATGTATTATATATATATATATATTATATATATATAAGTATTGATATGGCTCCTACCCATCACTCAAGTAACCTTACCTAAATCTTGCTAGTTTGTCTCAATACAAAACCCCCATTAGGCGAGTCACGTACAATCACTAAGTGCCACACGAAAACAGCCATTAATAAGCCAAATTTAATTTAATTACAATTAATGAACTACACTAGATAGACACAATACAACATGTATGTATCCCGTACTTAGATCCAAAGAGTAACCATTACTATCAATGGTGTCTAAGTGAAGAGTAAGTTCAAAATCAACACTTGCTAATAATAAAAGTGATGTTTAGAATCCACTTTTTGAAATGTTCTTTCATGTCCTAACTTAGATTCCAAAATCCTACTTAAGTCATGGGTTCAAGTTGTTGTTATCTATATTTTTAAGACAAATTTAGATTCCTAAGATGGCCTAAGTTAATTTAAATTATAATTTAGAAGGCTGGAAAGTGAGAAAAGAAGGAAAAAAAAGGTAGAACAAGTATAATGCCATAAATCATGGCTATGAACTTTGGCCATTATTCTTATTCTTGTACAATGGAAAGAACATGGGTAAGGATCACAACTGTAGATCTTGACTGTAATCCTCTTGTCCTAAATTTTTCTTTTCCTTCTGACAACCCCTTAGGAAGAATACAATCATAACCATATCCGTGTCCTTTAGCCATGTTCCCTTTAAATGGCATTTTCTTCTTTTAAACGCCATGCCAAAACACACAACCAATACTATTCACAACGTTGAAAAATCACCCAACCTCCATACAACCAATTCCAACCCCTTAAACACCAAGATTAACCAATTCATAGATCCAAACATATACCAAATCAACCCTAATTTTTTTTATTTACATGAAACTAACATAAACTACAAACTCAAGAGTACTTACACCATTCCTTGTTGTAACAACACTTAATGAACTATCAACCAACAATCCCATTACTCATACACTACTCTAAGGACTCCAATCCCTCACCCAGTGAATTCACTCTTAGCAACCTACTGATGACGAGAAAGTTTACACCAAAGGAATGTGGCTAAACTCCTTGAGCTCCTCGAATTATCACACGTTGATTAGTAAACTCGATAGTGATGATACTAACCATTCCCTTGCTAAGCACCTTATGCCGAGCAAGCCAACTAACCATTGCTGAGAAGTTTATGCCGAGTGATGAGAGACTCACTTAAATGGCCGAATAATTTTCTCTCATTATGACGTTACAAGCTAAAGTGCTTGGATCTGGCACTTTACTTGATCGATATGAGCATGACCCACATTTTAGGCCTTTAGTAGCCAAATGCAGTGATAGAGGAGCTATGGATGGATTCCACTTGAGTGAGGGATTCTTGATGAAGGGCAAGCGGATTTACGTACCGAATAGTTCTATAAGGGAGCTACTGGTTTGAAAAGCTCATGCCAGGGATCTAGCTAATCATTTTGGGGAAAATAAGACAATTAAGATATTGAAGGAGCACTTTTATTGGCTTGGGTTGATGAGGGATACGTGCCAATTACTTAAGAGGTGCAAGGCGTATAAGTATGTAAAAGGGAGGAAAGAACCCTACGGAAAAATATATCCTTACCAATTCCAAGCGGCCGTAGACTGATCTAAGCATGGATTTCATGCTCGACCTTCCCTATACACCGAGAAGACACAATTTGATCATGGCAATGGTTGATCAGTTCAACAAGATGGGCTACTTCATCCCCTGCTATAAAACTAATGATACTTTATTCATCGCTAATCCTTTTTTTTAGGAAATTGTATGACTACATGGAGTGCCAAGAAATATTCTATCCAACCATGATTTGAAATTCATGACCTTCTTTTAGAAGACCTTATGGAAGAAACTTGGCACTAAGCTCTTGTTCAGTACCTCTTGCTACCCCTAACAGACGACCAAATTGAAGTAATTAACAGAATTGTTGGTAATCTCCTACGTACCATTATTGGAAAGAACTCTCGTGACTGGGATTTATGCCTACCTATCATTGAATTTGCCTATAATCACTCCACTAACAACTCCACTAGAACATCACCATTTGAGGTTGTTTATGAACTTAACTTGAACCTACCCTTGGACTTAGTTAACAGTTTGACTAGCCTACAACGTGTCGAGGAATTTCATAGGTTGGATCAAAGAATTACTGAGCAACTAGCTAAAACTATGGCCTAAAAGAAGGAAATGGGAAGCTGCGAAAGGAAACAAATCGCTTATGCCTTTAGGGACCTTGTCTAGATCCATCTTATCAAAGAACGTTCCCTTAGCAAGAGGACAAACAAACTATTCCTCAGAGCGGATGGTCCCTACAGGATCCTGAGGCACATTAATGATAATGCCTACAAGATTAAGCTAACTAAAGGTCTTGGTGTATCTACCACATTCAAAGTCGCCGACTTAACTCCATATGTGCCCAAAAATGATGAAAACCAAGATTTAAGGGCAAATCTTCAATAACCTTAGGGAATTGATGAACTTCCGACCAATGGTCCCATTACTCGCACACGACTCCAAGAACTTGAATCCCTCACCCGATGAATTCTCTCTCAGCAACCTACTGATGACAAAAAAGTTTACGCCAAAGGAATGTAGCTGAACTCCTTGAGCTCCTCGAATTGTCATACATTGATCTGTACACTTGATTGTGATGATGCCAACCATCCCCTTGTCGAAGTCCCTGTATCAAGTAAGCCGACCAACCACTATCGAGAAGTTCCTACCAAGTGACAAGAGACTCACTCAAATGGCCAAATAGTTTTCTCTCGACATGCCTCCATCTCTCTCATCCTAGGTTTTACGTATTGGGTGCTTATTTTTTATTGTTACTATCGACTGATCCAGGTAATTTACTAAGCCCTTTAGCATCTTAAATTTATTTCATTGGTATTTGTTTTCCTTCGAAGTGTTCTCATTTGTTTTTGAACTCAATTATCCAATATTTTCGGAGGATGCTTTCTAAAATCAACTAATATCCCTCTCTACTCTCTTTTGTTTCTAAAAGATTTAAAATTTAACTTAGTTCCTTTTTCTAGATGTTATACCAAATGAATGAAGTTTTCTTTGCATAATGTTACTTCTACAGTAGCTTTTACTTATAACTTCTAAGACCTTTTTCTCTTGAGATTAACCTAATCATTTATATTCATTTAGAGCCTCTTTCACTCTCAATAAATAACCTTAAGGTTTGATATTCTATCTATGGTACTCCCTAAATTAGATGGGGATTAATACTACTCAAGTTTATTAGTTTAAGCTAATTAAAATCCTTAGTAAATATAAATGGATTCTACCTTTCATTGGCTTTCTTTCTTGCTTCCTTTAATCCTCATATAATGTTCATGATCTATTGATTTTATTGTTATTTATTGTTGTTAGAATCTTATGGTATGTTAAACTTTGATTATTCATTCATGGCTTGTGAATATTCTTCTTAGTATTTTTTTTTTCTTGGATATTGATATTTCATATTTATCCATTTGCAGCTACATTGTTATCCATCTTAGGTTTTATTGGTTATACTTATGAACCTAAGACCTTTTAAGGTTGTAGAAGACTAAAAGGATTAGGGTTAATATATGAGTTGTTTTCAAGTTGTTTCATATCCTTTTTTTTTTTCTTTTCTAAGCCTTAGCCTTATTTCATTGTTAGGATTATTCTTCTTCATATTTTTTTTCTTAGAAATTGATATTTCATATTTATCCATTTGTAGCTACATTATTATCCATCTTAGGGTTTATTGGTTATACTTATGTACCTAAGACCTTTTAAGGTTGTAGAAGACTAAAAGGGTTGAGGTTAATACATGAGTTGGTTTTGAGTTGTTTCATATCCTTTTTTTTTTCCAAGCCTTGGCCTTGTTTCATCATTAGGGATATTAGTTATAGTCAATATATCAACCCATAGTCTAAAGCAAGGTAACAACATAATTCTTCTCTCATTGAAAGTTTTCCATAGGTGAATAAATAATAGACAATTCAATATATAGTTGCTCATGACACAAAGTATGAAATTATCATTAGTCACTAAGATATATTACTTGTATAAGATTCAATTATGTTTAATTGAAAAGAAAAGATATGAGTTCAAGGATGATGTAGTCATGTTTATCAAAATCACAAATCTACTGTTCATTTGAATGTAAAGAATCTATAGAATTATATAAAATTGATAAAATTGTAAGCTTATAGAATTATATATCAAAGTTCATAATTTTGTCAAAAGTGTGCACACAAACGATTTTACATCTATTTTAATTAAGAAAAATATCATAAAATCATAAACTCTTAAAATCGTATTGTTAACTCTCAATTTAACAACTATGGATATAGTTATTACAATAGATGTTTACCATTTCTTATACATGTTAATTAAATCTTATAACTAGTCTTAACATCAAAGATCACACATATGTAGCAGTATGTCACATGTGGGCCATACGTATTATAATCCGAAAATGCTTTGAAAGGTTTAAGTTTATTCCTAATTAACTTATATTAACTTACAATAAATATATCAAGATTTACAATGATACACATATATAAAAGCAAACATATTTCTCAAATAAGAATTCTTCATGCAACATAAATATACTAAAAATCTAAACATGTTTGAAATAAGTTAAGGGAGATTAGCAAAAAGATTCTCTTTTTAGTTGAGGCATGTTTGACTTATAAAGAGTTTAGACAATTCTTTAAGACCTAAGATAAGTATATGTTGAGACTATTGAGTTTCCTAGCTATTTAAGTGGGTGGTGGCTCTCATCTACTTTAATGGTATAATAAATCTTACATTAAAATTTACCCAATTCATCACCTTCGATTCTAAACTTCACTTGTTGTTGAGCTTGGTTTTTCATCCTCTCGGTTTTTTTTATAAAATTAGGTCTTTTTTAAACCGATCAATACTAAACCCTACCCATTTAATATTAACTCTCAACTAGGGTTTGAAGAAGATCATTTTTTCTAATTTGAAAAAATTTGGAGTCGCCACCCAACCGGAGTTGAGAAAAGGGGTTAAGTTATAACCAATTAGGTGGATTGGTTATAACTTAGCTACTGATCTATCGATTAAAAAACCAATTAATAAAACAACTATTTTGAAAACCAGAGATTTAGGTCCAAGGCTAATTTATTAACCCCTAAACGGGTACCACTTTTTAACTTTTCAAATTTAATTTCGCTTTTCAAATATACCCTTTTTAATTTCTAAAAACATCTAATTATGATAAATGCGACTAAATTGATTAATTTATATAAATATCTAAAAATGGAAAAAATAAAACTTTCCATATTTTAAGTCGCTCTATACTTACGTACAGGTGCCTACATACTTGCTATTCGAGATTAGATTTTCGTAGTTCGTTTAATGAAAATATAGCAGCTTGATTGATTTTAACTTTGGAAAAATTGCCAGGTTTACTTTTTTACCCATTTTGAGTTGATTTGAGAAAAGATTATAAGTGGTTCTAAGTTAGATTTTATTTTTTGAAATTCTGAATGATTCTAATTTGAAAATTGATTTATTTGCTTTCATTTATTTTTAGAAAACTCAATTTTTCTAAGTGTGAAAAAGATTTTTGTTTAATAACCTATTTTTTATTTTTATTTATTATCTTATTTATTTTATACTTATTCTGTCTATTTTTATTAAAGTAAATAAATGGACTACTTTCTTTCATTTTCTTTTTTTTTATATTTTTCTTCTCTTTCTTTTTTCTTTTTCGTTCTTTTTTTATTGTTCTTTTTCCTTTCTTTTTTTTATATATATTTTTTTCATTATTAGTATTTTCTATTACATTCTCGCAAAACAAATAAACAAAAATAAAACAACAAAAAAAAGAATTAAAAATATTAAAAAGAAAACAAACTTCGAGTGGATTTGGATGCACAAGTCAGACCTGGGCAAGTCAAATGGGTTGGATGGGATTAGGTCTAGTCGGATCTTGGCTTCTTCTTCTCCAATACCAGCAGGGCATGATTCAGTTTTTTTCATCCATCGAAATGAGCGAGTGAAACTCTTTTCATGAGTATTAGATTAGAGATGGAGGTGGGGGTGGTAGGTTCAATGCCTTGGTGTTTTTGAAAGTTGGCCATAGGCGATGGTGGTGGTTCGGCTGTATAGGGGCTACTGGGTATGATTGGCGGGTTGGGATAGGTTTTTCAAAGTGTAGGGAGTTTGGTTGTAGGCTTAGTTTTGTTCAAGGGTGGTTAGGGGTGGTGGTTCGAAAAGAGAGAGAGGAGGGGCAGTTAGGGTTCGATGGTAGTTGCTTGGTGGTGTAGTTGGGGGTTACAACGAAGGTCGAAAATAGCTTGGTTAGAGAGCTTGAGCTACGGGTAGTCTTCCTAGAGTAGTGGTTCAACTCAGGTCGTAGTGAAGAGAGAGAATCAAAGAGAGAAAGAGTGGGTTAGAGAGAGAAAGTGATCGGGAATGGATAAAGAAAGTGTAAGATTGATTCTGTTCGTTGTATGTATTCATCTATGTCCCATGATCATCAATTTATACACAAATCCAACCTAGAAACAAAGGAAAGTTAGAGTTAGATTAATAGAGAATGCCTAGGAAAATAGCTTTTTTCCAATTCTTGGAGCTCAAATTGAATGCTCCTTTAACTGTATTTAGACATGTTTTTTGTACCGATTCACAATAAGATATGACTATTCTGCAATTTTACCATTGATTTGGTGAAATTGTAATGAGAAAGGGTCTAAAAATCATACTAAAGTAAGTGGTCTAAAACGAAAAGTGATGGAAACCTGGAGAAAGGCAAGGGAAAGAAAGGAAAAGAGAGGAAAAAGAAGGGAAAAGGAAGGAAGGGGGGAAGAGAAATTGGGCTGACGTGGCGCTGAAGTGGCACCACATCAGCCGTGCTAACTAACCTCGGCATGCTACGTGTCATTTTGTAAACACATGGCAACTGATGTGGCATACCATATGGATGCCACATGGCACCACGTCAATAGGCCAACAAATTCGATGATGCTGCGTATCAAGATACGTGGCGTAATCAGACCTAGACATGTAGCAATCCCTGATGTGATTGAAAATGAAAAAATGAGAAAAAGGCCTCCCTACCTTTGCTAAGTTTCAAACCTAAGACCTTATGCTTAATGCTAATGTTATGTCCATATGCTTAACCCTCAAGCCGTTGGCTTGTACCTTGTCCATATGAATTGTATATATGGACTCGATTAGCCTGGGCCGTATTTAAATATAAGCTCAAGTTCAATAACCCAACTTCTAAACCTAAATTTAATCTAACAAAATGTTATCTTTTAAAATCTTTTATTTATTTATTTATTTTCAAGATTGTTTTTTTCTAAATTTCTTATTTTTCTGCTTTTTTTTCCTATTTTATTATTTTCTTATGTTTTTTCTAAAATTCCTATTTTTCTAAATTTCTTCATTTTTTGGAGCTTTCTTTAATTTTCTATTTTTTTGAACTTTTTCTAATTTAGGACCCTATAACCTAATTTAAAAAATAAAACGGGACAAAAATTAAGTATTTACAGCTACCCCTCTTTGTGGCAAAGTTTAAACAAAACTTTGCCATAAAGATAAAACAAACACTATTTTTACCCTAAGAATGGATTTTATGCTAGGAAGCGTTACAGCTAGCTTACTATCCTAAGTCCAATCCATTGGGGATTTTGAGAAGAGAAGGGTGGTGCTCTAAGAGATGGCTGAAAGACGAAAAAAGAATTTAAGTTTGGTCATGCTCGTATGAATTGACAAAGTGAAGTGAAACGGGGCTAAGGGCTCTTTAAGCTGGCTAAGACCCTAAACTGAGTTGAGAAAACTTAGTTGTACCTTAATCAATTGACTAACCAAGGTGGGCAAAGCGCTCCTAGAGCTGGCTAAAACCCTAAGAAGAATGAGGAAACTTGGTCATGTCTTGATGAGCTGACTAATCAAGGTGAGTAAAGCGCTCTTAGAGCTGGTTAAGACCTTTAAAAGAATGAGAAAACTTGGTCGTGCCTTGATGAGCTGACTAACGAAGGTGGGCAAAGCGCTCTTAGAGCTAGTTAAGACCCTAAGAAGAATAAGGAAACTTGGTCATGCCTTGATGAGCTGGCTAAGACCCTAAAAAGAATGAGCAAACTTGGTCGTACCCTAATGAGCTGACTAACCAAGGTGGATAAAGCGCTCCTAGAGTTGGCTAAGACCCTAAGAAGAATAAGGAAACTTGGTTGTGCCCTAATGAGCTGATTAACCAAGACAGGCAAAACACTCCTAGAGCTGACTAAGATCCTAAGAAGAATGAGCAAACTTGGTCATGCCTTGATGAGCTGACTAATCAAGGCAGGCAAAACGCTCCTAGAGCTGGCTAAGACCCTAAGAAGAATGAGTAAACTTGGTTGTACCCTGATGAGCTGACTAACCAAGGCAGGCAAAGCGCTCCTAAAGCTGGTTAAGACCCTAAGAAGAATGAGCAAACTTAAAAGGCTAGTTAAGAAGATGATGAAGGTAATTGCTTTAAGAGCCAGTTAAGAGAAACTTGGTGAAGAGAGGGGCTTGTTTGCAAGAAATTTAGAAAGATGAATAAAGCTAAGATCTTATCTTCATAGGTTGGCCAAATACTAAATGTAAAAAGTAAACGCCTCTAGGTTGGTTAAAAAAGATTGTTGGGAGTAAAAGTGGTCTAAATGGAAGAAATAATTGGTGTACTAACACTGTGTAGAAATACTTACCCAATCTTTGTCGATAGCACCCAATTCATCAAACCTTTTTTTGAAAAGCCCCCATTAGAAAACTACTGACTTTTGCAGGTTCTTTTGGAGAAATCATGGAGATTAGCCCGATGCAGGAAAACCACCCACTGTTTTTGTTTTTTTAGAACTTTTATGACCCAAAAGCCTTATTCCCATCTACCGTGATTGCTTATTTGAGTTTTACCTTCCTCTTAAAAAAAATGGACAATAAAACTCCCCATTGAGAGGGATCAATCTATAATAAAGTATTTAAAGAATTTTGTTGATTACCAATGTTCTAGATCTCATTCCTTAACTCCTCTCGTGTTTGCAGTGTGTGAGGTCAAGGGAATTAAACCTATCCATAGAGAGGGTGATTATTCCAATGATGACAATGGCCATGGATACCAAATTTGCTTATAGATAATGAAAATTGGACCACAATGACATTCAAAATGACTCGCATTTTCGTATCTTGAGCAAAATTCCCATTGATTCTTGTAGATAGTACAATTTTACAATGTCGACATTTACAAAGTCTCTCAAATCTGGACCATCCATTTGAGACAAAATCAAAGACTCTCCTGATAATACTCACTTCATGACATAAGGACCCCTGTAATTGGGGGCGAATTTCCCTTTAGAGTCTTGTATATTAAGGATAGCTTTTCCTAACACCAAATCTCCTTCTTTGAGGCTATGAGGTCGCAACCTCTTGTTGAAGGGCCAAGCCATTCTTTACGACAGCATTGATTATGACATAGGGATTTCAATCTCCTTTCATCAATCAGATTTAGCTATTCGACCCATTTCTTTACCCAATCGGCTTCGTCCAAATAAACTTTTTATAGTACCCTGAGTGATGGGATTTCGACCTCTACTGGTAACACTACTTCAATGCCGTATACTAAAGAGTATGGTGTTACCCCAATTGATGTTCTAATGGAAGTCCGATAGGCCATGAGTGCGAAGGGTAACATCTCATGCTAGTCCTTATATATAACGGCCATTTTTTCAATGATTCTTTTGAGGTTTTTATTTGTTGCTTCGACAGCTCCATTCATTTGGGGTCGATAAGGAGTAAAGTTCCTGTAAATGATTCGGAATTGCTGGCGTAATTTTTTCATATGCTTGTTGTTGAGATTGGTGCCAATATCAATGATGATTGTTTTAAGAGTCCCATACCAAGCCAAGATATCCCTCTTGATGAACTTAATTATGACCCCTTTAGTAACATTCAAGTATGTCAAAGCCTCTACCCATTTGCTGAAGTAGTCAATGGCGACTAATATGAAGCGATGCCCATTAGTTGCTCTTGGAGTTGTCACGCCCCGAAGCGGCAGAGTCGTAACAGCCCCGCCATGTAAACCACCCTAAGATAGAAGTTGGCCTCACAACCGCTATCCTAGACCTGATCTACACAAGGCGTCCACAACTAACCCGCTTTGAAGTAGACAATTTGTAATTTAAATAAATTATTTACCTATAAAAGTGAGGAATTATATATATATATGTTATCATTGAATTATTGCAGTTAAAGTTTACAACATTTCTCTATAGTATATTCCCTAGTTATTACATCACTCGGAAATGAAAAATAATTCTAAAATAAAAACTTAGACCTTAAAATATGTGTTTATTCTTCAATATTTTTCCTCACTCCCCAGGATCCAGCAGTTGCTAGCTTCTGAGTAATTGGTTGCCGCTTCTTAGCCAGCACCTGCACGACGTCTATAGGGATGTGAGCAACCACAGCTCAGTAAGTAGGGACGGAGGACTTAAAACTATACCATACACGCAACAAGGTTTTCAATCACTTATTAGGTGCAATGCATGTGCAAGCAAATGCCATCGCACGACGTTGTCCGGCCCGTCGTGAGATTAGAGAAATTGCGCCCGCTCTAATCCGGGTTGAGGAGTTACCGTTAATGCAACAGCTCACGACCAAACCCAGGCTTGTGTAATGGAGACCTTGCTCCTCCCGCGACTACCTTCGAACCACTGTCTTCACCCCCGCCGCGACCTCCTCTCCTGTCACTTAGTTCGACTGAGGATGAAAAAGGGACCATTTTGCAATCCTGCGCTATCCCTTCCGAAGGGGTCGGTATTTGGCCGAAGAGTCCTAAATCCGCTAACGGGTTGCCATGCATGCTCGATTATGATTACTGGTCGTATATTTGATTAGGTCCAGTTTAGGGTGATCAATCATTACATACAATTCATACAGTATGTACCAGAGCAATAAACAGAATCATGGCATCACCCATAATCAAGCACATGCATACATTCAACTATCTAACAAGCACAACCAAGCATAATCTTAAGCCTCCCAAAATACAGCATCGTATTAATCCCAACTTACCTCGACTCCTCGCTCGTTCACTCGAGGTCCGATTTTCTCAGGCCATCGCCGGTTATCCCTATAACACGAACATGGTTTCAGCTTTTCATATAATTGTTATAGGTTCGTTTTATCCTATAATGCTTCTTGTTAGGTTTTGTTTAAGGTTTAATATGCCCAATTATCTAGGTATTAAGTCTTTTACAATTATTCTAGGTTTGGGGTTAGGTTCAGGTTCGGTTTTCGCATCGATTTCTAAACCAGGTTTTTAGTTCGATTTTTAAGTAGCATTTTATATTCCAACCCTAGAAATTAGTTTCAACCCATAATGTGAAATTAATCACATTATTTCCCGATAACCTAAATACCATCATTACCCTTTGTCAGTGTTTATTTTACTCGGTACACTTAAATCCATATCAATATACCGAATTCACTCCTAATGTGACAAATTTTTACATTTTTCATATAATTCCATAAATTCAAGTTTCCTATCAGATTTATTGTGCATTTTTATTATTCTCAAAATATCAATTTTTATTATAATATTTTCTATTTATTATATTTTCAATAATTACACATTATGCATTATTGCATATTATGCACATAATGCATTTCTAATATTTCTACTACCCTAATTACCATCTCTAAACACCAATTATTATTGCAACATGTCTAAATCCATCCTAAATCAGGTTTTACACCTAATTATTCTAATTTACAAAATTAACTCATAATTTACTATGTTTTTCTATTACTAATTTACTACATAATTAACCTAATAATTACATCTAACACCCTAAATGCTATAAGTATCATACTCCATCAGATCTTAACATCCTAAAACATGCAATTATTCACTAAATCAGAAATTAATCATTTAATTACATAATTAACCCTAAATTACCCATTTTATGCCTCTTTTTAGAGCCTAAAAAATTATCTAAAAATTTCGAAAATTAATTTTTGAAAAAGGGATTCATAGCACTATTATATATCATCTAAGTAATCTACAGAAAAATTTTGGGCTTGAAACTACACTCCTAAGGTCATTTATTTCTAAACCGAAACATGCTCGGTTTTGCACAATTTCTTAGGGACCATATATTACGGGACATAATTTCATCAAAATAACATTTTTTATAAAAACTAAATACAAAAATATCCCAGAATAACAAAATTCATAATTTTCTAATTATATTTACTATTTTTACAAAATTTCACAAAAATCGGGCTGGAATTTGGACTCACCGTTTCGGGTGGCTCCGGCCACCGCGGGCTGCCGTGGCCTTGTCGTCCGGCCTGGGCGCTGCCACCACCGTGTGTTGGTGGTGGCCGTCCACTTCCAGCTCCTCTTCTGGTGTGGGTTCCTTTTAAAACTCTTAATTGCACAGTTTTTCTTATTTTTTTTATTTTCTGGATTTTATCTCGAATTTTTTACTCTCCCTAATTTTCTCACTTTTCAAACTGTCCAAATGAGCTCTGTAAATTTTTTCCCTATTTATAGACATTTTCTGTAATTAATATGCATTAATTTGACAAGACTTTGTCCAAATTCCTTGATTTTTGGCTTTTAAGTTGTTCAATTTCTATTGGATAATTTTTCTTTTTTTATCCTGACATGCCACGACCTGATATTGATGCATCTTATCCTCTTCTGATTTTTTTCTGATTTTTCCATAATTATTTTATAATTTTCTTTAATTATTTGCTTAGTTTTCGGCCAATTTTAGTAATTACGCGTATTTTTATCTACACGTAAATACATGTGGGGTACACGTGAACATTCCTAAATATTATTTTGGTCATTCTAAAATTTTTAGTATACATATAATCTATCTCTAATAATTTATTAGTTATTATATTACACTTTTTGCCTTTTTGGTAATTAGCAGTTATTATGTTTAAAGTTTGAAAATTTTATAGTCTCCTATTTTACTACTTATTTTCTTAAATTTAAGTTTATGGGGTCATTTTTTACTAATATTCTTCTCAATAGTTTATAATTTGGGTTTGATCGGATCTTTTAACCGATCGCCCTAAACCTTAGGTTCTAAGTTCAATCCTACGGTTACTTAGCTGAACTTTGGGGCTTACAGGAGTGATAGGGCTGATGATATCGATGCCCCATATTGAGAAAGGCCATAGTGTTGAGAGGGCATGCAATTCCTGAAGTGGAGCGTTTATCTTATTCGCATAAACCTAGCATAAATGACAGTACCTAATACGTTTGATGCAATCACTTTCCATTGTTGACCAATAATACCCTAGCCTCATGATTTTCTTGGCCAACATGTACCCATTCATGTGAGGGCCACATACTCCTTCATGTACCTCTTTCATTAAATTATCAGCCTCTTCATTAGCCACACACTTTAAGAGTGTACTATCAAATGAGCATCGGTATAAGGTCAACTCACTTACTAAGAATTGGATAGATAGTCTCTTAATCATCTTTCTGTCTTTTTTCTCAGCCTTTTCAGGGTATGTACCTAATTGTAAGAACGCCTTAATATCATGATACCATGGCTTTTGGTCGTTTATACCCCCAATCGTTAGGCAGAAGGCAAGCTTATCCTCAATTTCAATAGTAAGGGGCTGAATTTCAACTTCACCAGATATCTGGATCATAGATGCTAAAAAAGCATCAGCAAATTGGTTATGAGTCCTTGGTACGTGATTGAAGATGACTTCTATAAAACTTTCTGTTAATGTCATCAAATGTCGATGATAAGGCACCAGCTTAAGGTCTTTAGTTTTGTACTCTCCCCGTGCTTAGCCAATAATGAGTAAGGAGTCTCTGTACACTTCTAATTCTTGAATGTCTTTCTCTAGGGCCATCTTGAGTCCCATGATGCATGCTTCATATTTAGTAATATTATTAGTGTATGGGAAAACGAACCTTATGGCTATAGGATACTGAGTACCTTTAGGGGATATTAGTATTGCCCTAATTCCACATCTAAACACGTTAGCTGCACCATTGAAGAACATTTTCCATTTTGGTGGTCGTCATCATTTCCTTTATCAGAGTTTCCGATGACTACTAAGATACCCTCATCAAGAAAATTGATTTGTATTTCTTAGGGAGTATTATCAAAGGGGTTTTCTACTAATTGATCTACCAAAGCTTACCCTTTAACTGAATTTTAGTTCACATTTGTAATGTCGAACTCTGACAACAACATTTGCCACTTTAAGATTCTGCCAATTAGGGCCGGTTTGTCTGCCAAGTACTTTAGGGGATCGTATTGGGTCAGTAATTCCACCTGGTAGTAAAGTGTGTATTGTTTGAGCCAGTGCATTACCCAGACTAACCCACAACAGGTTCTTTCAATTTCTGAATATCTCTATTCTCCTTCAGTGAATTTTTTGCTTAAGTAGTATATAGCCCGTTCCTTTCCTTCCTCATCTTTCTGGCCAAGCATGCACCCCATGGACTCTAGTAATATTGTCAAGTATAGGAATAAAAGCTTCCCAGATTTTGTAGCTACTAGAATTGGAGGGTTCATGAGGTATTCTTTGATTGTTGTAAAGGCCTACTCATACTCTTTGTCCTAGTTGATCTTGGCATTATTTTTTAACAACTTAAATAAGGGACGACACTTGTCTGTGAGTTAGGATATGAATCGGCTTATATAGCTTAAACGCCCCAACAAACCTCTGATTTCCTTAAGTGTGCGTGGTGGGGGCAGGTCAACTATCACTTTAACTTTATCAGGGTCCACTTCAATGCCCCTTTGGTTGATTATGAAACCTAACAACTTCCCTAAAGTTACCCTAAAAGTACACTCCTCTGGGTTGAGTTTCAGTTGGAATTTTCTCAACCTATCAAACAATTTCCTTAGATTTTTCCATATGATTTCCTCCTTCTTTAGACTTGGCAATCATATCATCGACATATACCTTCACTTCTTCGTGCATTATGTTATGAAAAATTGCTACCATGGCCCCTTGGTAAGTTGCTCCGGCATTTTTAAGTCCAAAAGGCATCACTTTGTAGCAAAACGTGCCCCATGTCGTGATGAACGTGGTCTTGGCTTTATTTTCTTCAACCATTCGAATCTGGTTATACCTAGAAAATCCATCGATGAAAGAGAAGATATGGTTTCTAGCTATGTTATCGACCAATACATCGATATGGGGTAAAGGAAAATTATCTTCAAGGGTTACTTGATTGAGGTCTTAAAAATCTACACACACCTTAACTTTCCTATTCTTCTTCATAACTAGTACTATGTTGGTTACCCACTCAGGATAATCAGATACCTCAATGAAGCCGACTTCCAATAATTTTTTGACTTCTTCCTTGATTTTCAACAAGATATCTGGTCGGAATCTTCTCGACTTTTGTTTTTTAGGCTTAATATCCTCTTGAATAGGTAAGTGATGGACCATGATCAATGGGTCTAATCCAGGCATATCGTCATAAGACCATGCAAACACATCTTGGTATTCAGATAGCAATGTAGTCATCTCTATCTTTTGATTTTCTTCCAAATTTCCCCCAACCTTCTATACCTTAGGGTTTTTGTTAGTATCGACATTAATCATCTCTGTTGGCTCATTAATGGAAACTTTACTCATTTCATGTTTCTACCAACTTTCTTATATGTCATTATGGTCATTAACATCACCCCCGATGACTAACCCGATAGGGAAAGTGATATCAATATTCTCATTACCTATCTACGCAAGGTATCCATGGCCTTTATTCGAGTCGTTGGATCTGGAAAGAAAAAGAAAGTATGCAAAAGGAAGAGTGTAAGTAAGGTAAAAATAAAGAGAAAAGAAGATGATTTTATTTTGGAGAACTCTCTATTTAGTACAAGCATTTGGAGAACAAAGGCAATTTATTACAAAATTCTATAAAATACTGGTTCATGATTCATCCTTTACCCTAAGGAAGACTTATTGTCATTTACAGGGATGAAGAACCAATTATTCAAGTGATGAGCTTTGTTGATTAGGCCAGCCCCTTCATTTTTGTTGGAAGTGCCTTCTTTAGTGGGCTTTGAGTTTTGGGTTTCAGTCTTGATAAAAGTTTTCGACATTGGTGGGAAGTTCATTGGAGCATAATATAACCTGTCACCCTGTCTGCCCTTGGCTTGCATTCTTTGCAATTCCTCTGTTGGGGTTAGAATATACCCTAGCCCATAGGACCTAAACTGGCCTTCTTTGTATTTCAGCCTCTCTTCTTTCTACTGATTAGTGATCATGCACACCTCATTAAACATCTGGAGTCTAAAGTCCTCTTGTTCGTCTGTACCGATATAAGGTATGGCAGTCTCTTTATAGATTTCATAATCTTGGTCATCCAGAATTGTGATGATCTGGCCATTGGAGATGAACTTAACTTTCTGTTGAAGAGTTGATGGTATGGCCCCTACTGAATGTATCTAAGGCCTTCCCAATAACAGATTGAAGGTCCTTGGAATGTCCAAAACTTAGAATGGGATGTTGGACATCTATGGGCCAATATCAACTAATAAGTCCACCTCCCCTATTATCTCTCTCCTGGATCCATCAAAAGCTCTTACCATTATTGAACTAGGTTTGATAACAGTTGTATCGATGCCCAATAGATCCAAGGTAGCTAAAGGACAAACATTTAGAGACGACCCATTGTTGATGAGGACTCTTGTTGCAATGATGTTATTTATCCTTACTATTATGAACAGAGGCTTTGTGTGTTGGGTACTTTCTTCGCTTAGTTCTTCGGTGGAGAAGGAAATTTGATCTATGGTGAGGATGGAATTGGTAACAGAGCCAATCCTTTCAACCGGGATTTCACAAGGGACTTAGACATCCCTTAACGTTCTAAATAAGGACTCTCAGTATGGGTTTAATACCATCGATAAGCTCATGAGGGATCTTTGTACCGGAGTCTTAGCGAGGTGGTCTATTATTTTGTACTCACTAGACTTAATCATTTTGGTGAAGGCAGTTAATCCTTCTTCATGTTTAACTTGTTTGGTGGTTGGCATTTCCTATATGTCCTTCTTTTTCAAGTCTTCCTTTAGACTATAGATTCTACCGAAACGAGTGATCCCCCCTATAAGTGAGCTTGATTGCCCCTAATTTATTGCCTGATAATTGAAGGGGGTAGCTTTATAATTTCAAGGGCCACAGGTACGTAGAATGTATACCTTTTAGTTAATGGGACCTCTTTTTTATAGAACCTATAAACCTTAAGTTCTTTGTTTCAGCCAATCATGTTGATGGAAGATTCCGGGTGGTCATATATCATACTGATGATAGGTCCATGGTTTGGCAGTGGGTTGTTGTTGATGTTTGGGGTAAAAGCCTCTACAAAATCCTGCTGTACTGTATCTTCATCGATCAAATCTTGGATTTTGTTTTTCAACCTCCAGCATGAATCAATTGAATGGCCTACTTGCCCTAGATGATATTGACATCATGCATTAGGATCAAAGAACTTCATCTTGTAGCTTTCACTATGAGCCTTAGAATGTAGCAAATTATCTCTTTTTAACTTCTCGAGCACCTGACTAAGTGGAACAGGTATTCTAGTGAACTGTCTCGAGGCCCAATTAACCTGTAGTTGGTTTCTGTACTGTGGTTGAGCTGGCGGGGTATTCATCCCAAAAGAAACTTGGGAGTTAGGTCTTGCATTCGAGTTGACCATGCTGGCAGTAGCTTCTCTAGGCTTACTGGTGGTAGGTTTAGCTATGGGTGGTCATCTATCTGCTGTTTCTTGCAGCTTGCTAGAGGAAATGGCATTCTCAATTCGACATCTTGTTGCCACTATTTCTATAAAGCTATAAGAGGCTTGTCCAATCAGGTGAGAAAAGTAGGGCCTCTCAAGAGTGTTAATGAATGTTGCTGTAAGCTCTTTTTCAATCGCAGGGGTAGATACCCTTGCAACTAAGGACCTCTACCTTTGAGCATATTCTTTGAAGGACTCATTGTACCGTTTCCTTAGGGTAACCAAATCCTTCATTGTTGGTGCCACTTCAACATTAAATCTATATTACTCATAAAATGCTTTAGCCAGCTTCTCCTATGTATTTACTTGATTTAAGTTCAACTGGGTATACCAGGTTAAAGCATGGCATGTCAAGCTATCTTGAAAGGTCTGGACCATGATTTGATCATACTATGTATACTTGCCCATCTTACGTACATACAGCCGGGTGTGTAGCTTGGGTCATCCAGTCCCATTGTATTTTTCAAAGTCAGGTACTTTGAATTTTTTTCGGAGCTTCCATAATCGTATGCAGAGAAGTCCGTTATTCCAGTGTGCTCAAATCCACCACACCCTTCAAGCATTTTCATCTTTTCGGTGATCTATCGAGTTAACCGTTCTTCGAGCTCCTTCAATCTATCTTGGTCAACTTCAGGCTTTAGGTTGATTATGAATGAGTAAGTATTTAGCTCAAAGGTTAGGTTAGCCTTTGGAAATACCCCTTCAGTTTCAAAAGATTTAAAGCCTTGATTGCCTTTAGGGAAAACTTCGTCTATTTCAAGGGGTGAGGCCTTAGTATTCTTTCTATATTGGGCTTTGGAGTGCTCTTCATTTGATGGAGCCATAGACCTGAGTAGAGAGATGCTGTTAGTAAGGAAGCTCAATCGATCTACCATCTTTCCCATTATTCGTTCCAAAGATTGGAATCTCAATTCTGTGGAGTCAATAACCTCGGGGTTGCTATTGCCATTATTGTTGCTATTTCCTTGGTTGGCCATTCTGGTTTGAGAACGAGTTTTGATAGGGCTTCATTGGAAGGTTTGATGTTTGGGAGCTATCTTAGCGACCTAGTGAAAACCACTTCTCAACAAGTTAGCATAAGGATATTTTGAAAAAGGATGCAAATGAATAAAATGCAAGTGAATTACACGGATGAAAAGGAGAGAATCGATAAATGATTAACAAAACGGCAAGTTATTCATTATTTTTGAATTCTTGGAGTCTTATTACATGAAAGAAAGAAAAAGGTTCAAATTCATCTATGCTAATTTCCTTCTTTTCTGTGGGCCAGATGACATGTTCTTCTTCTTTTGGTCACGTTTAGCTGCTTCTTCAAACTTTTGAATTTTCTTCTGAGCCATCTTTAGCTGGTGTTCTAAGGCATGTGACCTTTGTCTAGATTTTCTGCATAGGTTCGCCTATTTATCTTTCTCATCATGGAGGATCTCCATACGCGCTTTCATTTGGTCCACATAGGTCACCATTTCAGAGTTAGGGCACATAGGGGAGGTTTGAAGGACTTTTGGTACTCGACATCTCATTGTGCCTACCTTGTGAAGTTGATTGTATAAATACTCTTTGGTAATCTGGTATTTATTCACTTCTCATATGAATTCACTCATATTGATGTTTAGGCTTATGGTTTGGGTGTCCTACCAAGCTTTGATCTTATGAAGTTTGGATACCTTTTCTGTAAAGTGAGGCTCTTCGAGATTAAGAGTGAATGGTTCTAGTGAAGGTTTGTGAACTATGTCCTGGATCCCTCCTAATTGTCTTACCATGTTGCTTAGATAGTAACCTGTACGCCGGCTCATCCCGATCAATGGTACAACATCATAATTCTTGTAAATTAGAACGACCTTAGTGTAATTGCTCTACCTAGCAGTCCATAATACGTCTTCTACTCAAAAATCTTGTAAAACTTCTATCCAAAGAAGGGTAGGGATATCTTCTGGTAATTTGATCTTATCAACAAAAGAATCAATAAGGTTAACCTTATTCGCGAATGCTCCCCTTATTAAATCTAACCCAAAGCACTTGATGTGAATGACGAACCAAACCATTAATAATGCCATGCTTAACCTAAGATCTCCGTAGCCCCTTTCTTTAAGGAAGTTAAGATTCCTTATCTACTCAGGAAGTAAGGCAGGAATGTAAGATTTACTTTCCTAGAACTAAGCCACTAACTCTATTACCCTAAAGTGTATAAGAAGAGACCCACTTAGGAACAAGATAGTGGCGAACATAGCTAGTACATAGGCCTTGATTCAGTTTTCTCTCCAATTCCCAAAAGGCAGTGCTTGATTATTAGAGCTAGGCTCATTCTGGAACCAATGGACTAGATCCCATATCTTCATGGCATATTTGTTGCAGTCATTTAGGGCCTCATTTATCTCAATCTTACGGATCCCTAAGAATCTTAAGAAGATATATGTTGGGCCGAAGCTGAGTTCCGGGACGTATATTTCATCTAAAGGAGGAGCTTAGAGCAGTTAGATGTACTCCTCTAGAGTTAGGATGATTAGATATGGTCCAAATTGGAAAGCCACTTCTTTGGTCTCCTAGAAATGGACTAAAGCCCTTACTAGCGTGATGTTAACTTTCACTTTGGCTAGTGAAAATATGGGTCTAATTTCTTTGGTAATGAACTACTGATCTCTTGGATTGAAGGTTTGAAACCACTGGTTGAGTATAGGCTTTGGGTCTGTAGGTTTGTGGACATGAATCTCTTCGGCGAGAACCTTGGCGTTGGATGAGTTGGTCATTTCTAGAACATTATAAAGAAATCATAAATTACATGGAAAAGACTAATATATAAGATCTCCTATGTACATCAATTCTAGGAAGAATACAGGAAAACTAAAAACTCTAGAATCTTTGTCATTTTTTCTTTTTTCTTTATAACATTGCCGTTTTGCTAATTATTTGTTGACCCTATAAAGTATAATGCAAGATAGGTGGGTTCTAACGGTCCTTAAACTCTATGACCTCACACGTTTATAAAGAAATGATTCTTTGGTCACATCAATGTCATAATCCTAAAGGGAGCCTAGTAGGATTGCCTAAACTTTTCATATCATCAGTGCACCCATGATTCGAAAATCATCTTGCAAGTCAGAGATCGCATGATTCTAAATAATTAGTCACTAAAGTTTTTATTTATTTATTTAATGAACTTATAACCACATATATGTAACTATGGATATCCGATAAGCCACAGTCTAATAGAATTGTAGAGAATCAGTATCCCCTACCAAACAATAAGATTAGGTAATAAAGTTCTAAAACTCAAACTTACTAAAGTCATAAAATTTAAATGTAGTATTAACAATTATTCAAATGAATCATATAGTCTGTCCTCGGAGTCTAACTTCTAGGTATCTTGACGTTGGCACTCAACCCTCATTTTTTAACCCATGCCCGATCATTTAGCAACCTGCAAGAGAAAACTATTGGGGAGTAAACTATAAAAGCTTAGTAAGTTAACCCTCATACTATACCAGCAATCAAGTTATTAAATAGTTTATTACGAAACATATGAATGCATGAACAAGCAGTATGCCAAATAGTATATATGCAGCTGACCGGTACTGCATATAACATTGGATTTAACGCCCTCCGAAGTAAGGGTTAGAGATACATCGACACCAATCACAACCAGGCTCTAGCACCTGGATTTTTACCCTTATATCATTATATAGGAATTCCCTATTTCATAGAACAAGTTTTTACTTCCGTCAGTCAATAATATACAAATATCCAGGTCTAGCGGTGAACGGGCTCCCACAATCTACGCTCACACCCTATAGTGGTGGTCTCTAGACGTGACCCCTAGTTACCTACGGTTAGCGTCTCCGGTACCAATAGAACCCGCAAGCCAAGGGTAAGGTCTTATTGTACCAATGCTCCTGCACTGTACTAATCAAATCATGTGGAAATCCATCCCTCCAAGGCCCTTCATTACCAACCGCATGAAGTGATGGCCAGAACATTATATGCAATGTTCATGCTTTATGCATGAACTGTTTAATTTTGGTTGGGTCGAATATGATTAAGACAACTTATGAGGTGGTCAAACATTATCAACAAATTATTCAAATAATGCAACAATCAATTATCTCACATTTAACGGTATTTTGCATAGTAATCAATCAATATCAGTTGCATGCATAACCTAAAACCCCATGCATCAAGTTATTAATATTTAATTCATGTGCATTAACTACAAGCACAAAACAAGTATAGAGTCATCGGGAGTACTGACTTGGACATAAATGATGCCAATGATTATAATAGTCCAAAGATAAGTCAGTCTCGATCTTAGGATCACCTAACATTAGGGGAATATGGAAAGTAATAAGTTTGGGAATTTAAATCACTAAACTAACATAATAAATCATATTGTTTACTTAAATCGATTATTGATTTACGTGAAATCATTAATTCAAGCTTTTTTATCGAATTGTGTATAACTTTTTCGTTTTAGCTCGGATCATTATAAACTTATAGTCTACTTTGATCGTTTTTTAGTGTATTTTTTCGTAACGAAGTTCGTTTTAGACGTTGTGACTCGTAGTTTAATTTGTGATATAAAAATATCACAAAAATTATTATTTAAGTTTCAAAATTATAAAATACCAATTTTAGCTTTTTCTTAACATATTTATGATTTAATAATTATTTAAATCATATATTTGATATTTTTATTATTTTGAGCATATTTTCCTATTTTTGAGATTTTTATTGTATTATGATTATTATTATTATTATTATTATTATTATTATGACCTTTATTATTTTTTTACTTCTCATTTTCTTATTAATTATGTATTTCACGATTTATACATACATATATATATATATATATATCTATATATATTTTCGGTATACTACATATATCTAATATATGTTATACGCTATATGTATGTATATACTTATTTTATGAACATAAACATACTCTTATGAACATATATATATATTCATATATTTGTATTTATACATAATAATATACTTCTATAATTTCCAAATACTTATATATAAATGATTTACAAATGCCTATTCTTATATTATATATTCAGTATATATATTTACATAATATTTGTTATAAAATATGTATACTATATATTATACATATATTATGCCGTATACCCCAAAGCATATATTCTATATTACATATATAATATATCTTATTTACATACTTATAAAAATACCCACTACATATATACTATACGACTATATATATATATATATATACAAAAATAATTATACATGTATACACATATATATAATTACGGTACATACATATATATTTGTACTATAGTTATGCAATGAAAATACTTAATATTAATTATATTTATTCTAAAAAAAATACATAATACATACTCTTTCCATATAATATATTTATGTTCATACATGTATACATACATAGCCTAATACATGCATATATTATTCAATTTATGTGTTTATACATATATACATGTATTAGAAATGTTATATAAAAAAAATACTATACAAATACTATATTTATACATGTATATACTATATAATATACATCTATACTACTAAAATAAATTATTTACCTATTGATTTTTTATTTTTCTTCTTCTTTTCTTTCTTCTTTCTCTCTTTTTTTTTTCTCTTATGGTTTCTCCCAGATTTCGGTTTTGTGTGTACAAAATTTTTTTTTCTTTTTCCATATTTTATTTCTCTTCTTTTATCTACGTGAGTAGTAGCTTAAAATGTAAGCTAAGCGAATTTCCAATTAATGAGAACATGACAAAATTAATCATTTCCATTTCTCATTTATTATATACTTAACACATGTCAATCCAATTCCTCACGTGGACTGCTATGTAATCTTCAAATTTCCAGAACATGAAACTTGTAGAAAAGAAGGAAAAAAGAGAAAGAGATAAAGTGAAATTGAAAAAGAAGGAAAATAAAAATTTATAATAAATATATGTAATTTTTCAGAACATATAAATTATAAAAAATCTTATCGTAAATTCATTTTTAAATTTTTGCGAAATTTTATCAATTTAATTGGTACGCGGTATGACTATAATTTTTACAAGTTATTATAGCGATTTCGTTATAATTTCATATGAATAGGCTATTTAGTCGAAAATTACAATCGATTATAATTTTATCACTATTGAGTAATGTTTAATTATGTTATAGATTTATATTTATAATTTAGGGTTTTGATCAAATTCGGGTTTAATTTTGGTTAATGATGTGTAAGTCAGTTTTTAGGGTTTTAGTATACAATTTAGGATTTTGATCAATTTCTAAGGTTTTTACTAGTTATAATATAGTTATATTTATGATTTATTAAATTTTTATCTTGCTTAGCTTTAATGACTCTTCAAGTTATCTATAGTATTAAGGTTCAATTCTACCTTAAATAACTAAATTTGTAGGGTTTACAATCGGAGTTTAAGTGGGGTTGCCTAATCGGCCTCGAACGGTGGTTACCCCACTACATCCAAGACTTTACACAATGGCTCCCCATATAAGGTCCTATGCGGCCCAGGTTCGACCGCATCAACCATGCATTCAAGATGCAGTAAAATAAATCTCATGCTTACTAAAATAAATATGCTAATTAAAACAAATATGCACATAAAGCAATCAAATAAACAAATCAATATATAAAAGAAAAAAATAAATAAATAACTAAACAATGCGGGTAATTTGAAAAGTGATTTTAATTTTGAAGTGTTTTTAAGTGGTTAGCCCTCTTGACGGTCTCTAGTGGAGTCGCCAAGCTATCGAGCCTAGTTTTTCACCCTCCTGGTTCTTTTTATAAAATTAGGTCTTCTTTAAACTAATCAATACTAAACCCTATCCGTTTAATATTAACCTTCGACTAGGGTTTGAAGAAGATCATTTTTTCCAACTTGAAAAAATTTGGAGTTGCCACTCAACCGGAGTCGGGAAAAGAGGTTAAGTTATAACCAATTGGGCTACTGGTCTATTGATTAAAAAACCAATTTGTAAAACGGCTTTTTTGAAAACCAAAGATTTAGATCCAGAGGTTAATTTATTAAACCCTAAACGGGTACCACTTTTTAACTTTTCAAATTTAACTTTGCTTTTCAAATATACCCTTTTTAATTTCTAAAGACATCTAATTATGATACATGCAACTAAATTGATTAATTTACTTAAATATCTAAAAATGGAAAAAATAAAACTTTCCATGTTTTAAGTCGCCCTATATTTGCGTATGAATGCCTACGTACCCGCTATTCTAGAGCAAACTTCCGTAGTTCGTTTAATGAAAATATAGTAGGCTGATTGATTTTAACTTTGGAAAAATTACCGAGTTTACGTTTTTACCCATTTTGAGTTGATTTGAGAAAAGATTATAAGGGGTTCTAAGTTGGATTTTATTTTTAGAAATTCTAAATTATTCTAATTTGAAAATTGATTTATTTATTTTCATTTATTTTTAAAAAACTTAATTTTTCTAAGTGTGAAAAAGATTTTTGTTTACTAACCTATTTATTTATTTTTATTTTTATTTATTATCTTATTTATTTTATACTTATTCTATCTATTTCTATTAAAGTAAATAAATGGACTACTTTCTTTCTTTTTCTTTTTCCTTTTTTTTTCTTTCTTTTTTCTTTTTCATTCTTTTTCCTTTCTTTTCTTTATATATATATTTTTTTCATTATTAGTATTTTCTATTACATTTACACTAAACACATAAACAAAAATAAAACAACAAATAAAATAAAGAAACATAAAAAAAAGAATTAAAAATATTTAAAAAAAAAACTTCGGACAGATTCGGATGTACAAGTCGGGCTGGGGCGGGTCGGACGGGTTGGGTTGAACAGGTCGGATCTTGGCTTCTTCTTCTCCAGCACCAGCAGGGCACAATTCAGCTTTTTTCATCCACCGAAATGAGCAGGTGACAATCTTTTCATGTGCATTAGATTAGAGATAGGGGGGATAGGTTTAGTGCCTTGGTGTTTTGGAGCTGTTTGGGTGGTTTTTGAATGTTGGTTGTGGGCAACGGTGGTATAGGGGCTATTGGGTATGATTGGTGGGTTAGGATAGGTTTTTCAGAGTGTAGGGAGTTTGGTTGTAGGCTTAGTTTTGCTTAAAAGTGGCTGGGGGTGGTGGTTCGAAGAGAGAGAGAGAGAGTGAGAGAGAGGAGGCAATTAGGGTTCAATGGTGGTTGCTTGGTGGTGCGGCTAGGGGTCACGACGGAGGTCGAAAATAGCTTGGTTGGAGAGCTTGAGCTATGGGTAGTCTTCTTGGAGTAATGGCTCAGCTTGGGTCATAATGAAGAGAGAGAATCAAAGAGAGAGAGAGTGGGTTAGAGAGAGAAGTGATTGGGAATGGATAGAGAGAGTGTGGAGATTGATTCTATTCATTGTGTGTATTCGTCTATGTCCCATGATCATCAATTTATATACAAATACAACCCAGAAACAAAGGAAAGTTGGAATCGGATTAATGAAGAATGCCCAGGAAAACAGTTTTTTCTAATTTTTGGAGCTCAAATTGAGTGCTCCTTTAATTGTATTTAGACATGTTTTTTGCACCGATTCACAATAAGCTATGTCTATTCTGCAATTTCGCCATTGATTTGGTGAAATTGCAACGAGAAAGGGTCTAAAAATGATGCTAAAGTGGGTGGTCTGAAACAAAAAGTGATGGAAACCTGGAGAAAGTCGAGGGAAAGAGAAGGAAAGAGAGGAAAAAGAAGGGAAAAGAAGGGAAAAGGAAGGAAGGGGGGAAGAAAAAGTGGGCTGATGTGATACTGACGTAGCACCACATCAACCGTACTGACCAACCTCGGCATACCACGTATCATTTCGTAAACACGTGGCAGCTGACGTGGCATGCTACGTAGATGACATGTAGTTCCACGTCAGCAGGCTAACAAATCCGATGATGCTACATGTTAGGACACGTGACGCAATCAGACCCTGACACGTGGCAATCCCTGATGTGATTGAAAACCAAAAAATGAGAAAAAAGCCTCCTTGCTTTTGCCAATTTTTGAACCCAAGACCTTATGCTTAATTCTAATGCTATGTTTATATACTTAACCGTTAGGCCGTTGGCCTGTACCTTGTCCATATGAATGACACATATGGATTCGGTCAGCTTGGGTTGTATTTAAATCTAAGGCCAGGTTCAATAGCCTAACTTCTAAACCTAAATTTAATCTAACAAAATGTTATCTTCTAAAATCTTTTATTTATTTATTTTTATTTTTATTATTTATTATTTATTATTTATTTTTATTTTCAAGATTTTTTTTTCTAAATTTCTTATTTTTCTACTTTCTTATTTCCTATTTTCTTATGTTTTTCTAGAATTCCTATTTTTCTAATTTCTTCATTTTTTAGGGCTTTCTTCAATTTTCTATTTTTTTGAACATTTTCTAATTTAGGACCCTATAACCTAATTTGAAAAATAAAAGGGGGGAAAAATTAATTGTTTACACTTGTCAATCGCTACACTCATTGACTCATTACTTTACGCTTACCTAAACTTTTGTACTCTATCTTATCTAAAGTTCGACACATGTTTTGCTTAGGTCCTTAAGAATTTCCCTTAAGTTCACTTCCTCATTTGATCTATCTAAAAACTCCATTATATTTCTAATCACCATATGTCCCCCCTCAAACTTATACTCAATAATAATATCCAACTTGGTGATTTGTTGTTAGAACTATTAGGGATAGGAAATCCATTACCTTTCGCTTCTATTTCTAACTTCTACATTAGCTTCTATAGCTCCTACTCCATTGAGTTTTACTACTTGGTTATCTTCTACCACAACTTCTATAGAGTCATCATAAAATTCTATCTCTTCTTCTATAAAAGGTTCTACCCAACCTTTTACAAAAGCTTCTAAAAGATCCTCTTCATTAGGTTTAATCACTTTCTTTCCATTAGGTTCTACAACACCTTTTACAAAAGGTTCTATAGGGTCCCTTCATATAATTCTATGTTATCTTCTCTATTAAACTCCCCTTATCAAGTTTTATCTTAAGCGTTTATCTAAGGTTCTACAATTTTTTAGAATAGCCTTCACTAAACTCTCTACATAAGGTTCTACAAGTTCATCTATACATGGTTTTAATTTTTACTTAAGGTTTTGTCAAAACCCTATAAGAGACCTAGTAGGATTGCCTAAAATTTTTCATATCATATGTGCATCCATGATATGAAAACCACCTTCTAAGTCAAAGGTTATAAGACTCTAAATAATTTATCACTAGAGTTTCTGATTTTTTAATTAATTAACAAATTGTAAAATATAAATAACTATGGGTATTCAATATTCCACAGTTCCTCAGAACTACAGAGAATCAGTCTCTCCTACCAAATGATAAGATCAAGTAGTAAAGACTTAAAATTTAAACTTATTGATATTATAAAAATCTAAATATATAAGTAGCATTTACATTTAAAGTCTCAAATGAGCTATCCAATTTTTCTCTAGTTTTAACCTCTAAAACATCTCAATACTTACACCAGCACTTAGCTCTTAACCCATGCCAGATTATCTATCAATCTACAAAAGCAAAGCTATTGAAGAGTAAGCTATTGAAGAGTAAGCTACAACAGCTTAGTGAGTTATTTCTCATACTATTCTAATAAGTAGGTTACTAAAAAAATTATTACAACCATCTAAATGAGTATATACATAGTATGTCAAACAATATATGCAATTGACCGGTACTGCATATGACATCAGATTTAATGCACTTCAAGGTAAGGGTTAGAGGTACATCAACATGAATCATAACCGGGCTTTAGCACTTAGGCTTTTAACCATATATTGAAATTCCATATTTCATAAAATATAATTTCCATTTCTAAAATCCAGTAGTACATGAATTCCTGGGTTTAGTGGTAAGATGGTCTTCATAGTCCACGCTCACACTTTACAGCGAAAGTCTCAAGACTTGACCCTCAACCATACGGTTAGCGTCCCCAGCACCTTATAAACCTATAGGCTAGGGTATAAGGTCATGTTGTGTATATGCATCATACTAAACACTTTAATTCAATATATAGAAATAACCCTCATAGGGCCTCTCTTTACCTCCATGTAACGTGATGGCCGGAATATGTAATGCAATATATGATTGATGCATGATCCTTTTAATTTATAATAAGCCAAATATAATTAAGTAAAATTATGAGGCGATCAATCAATATTAGCTAACCATCTAAATTATATAACAATTAATCATACAACCAAATCTTCAATTATCATGTTTAACAATATTTTACACAATATCAAGCACATGCATAACCCAAACCTCCCATGCATCAATTTAATGATATTTAATTCAGGTGTAATAACTATAAGCACAAAACAAGTATAAAGTCATCAAGAATACTCACTTAATTAAAGCCAATATGAATCATGGTGGTCACTAAGTTACTTATCCTCCTAATCAATATCTCCTAATAAGTAGAAATAAGAAAAATCTAATGAGTATCTAGATGTAATGCTAGACAGCCTTACTAGCTTATTATCTATCTTATGATTCCTATCTTACTTATGTATTATGTCACTTGTGACCTTTTTATTTTACTTTTTATCTTTATATTCTTATAGTAGATTCTTATTTAGCTCAAATATGCTTCTTTAGTGATAAAGTTTGATTAAACTTTTTGATGCTAATTTATATTATTAACTCATTTATTGTGATGTTTAAGAAATACTATTTTATCATATATGTAACGGTATCCAATTTAATAGTATAAATAATAATGTTCAAATTAGTAAAATTTTACGAGTTCGTATTTTCTTTTTTTTTTACAATTTTTATATTAGTATATTGTTATATTATAATTTTAATTGCAGTTTCCATGTATAACAAGATAATTAGTAGTATATTAGGTTACGTTTAATAAAGTAGTCAAGTCAATTAAAGTAATAAAGCTGGATGGAGATATCAAAATCGTATGTTTTAAATGACTAAAAACTTTAACTTAGTTACGTTGTAGTATTATTTTAATATTATATTGTGTGTGTATGTATACTTATATTCAATTTATTCTTCATAAATGTATAATTTTATCTTATTGTTATTAGTATTATTACTAGTATTATTATTTTATTATTATCATTACTATTTTATACTGATATATATCGTTATTTATTATAAAGTATGTCTTTTTCAAAATGCTTTAACTTTTTAGTGTGTATGTCTATGTATAATGTTTTCATCTTTTGAAGAATTTTGTATCTTATAGTTATGTCTTATTCATACTTTATAATATGTGTTTATTGGTTTTCTTTTATAGGAAATGATATACGTATACTTGTAAATAATTGCATTTAGTTATTCCTTATTTAATTGAAGTCTTATCTTAGTTTATTTATTTGTAAGGTCATATTACTTAAATAATATAATCAATTTACTTGTATCCTTAAGTTTTCTCTAAACCCTGAATTGCATATAACTTTTTCGTTCTAACTTTGATATTTGTAATCTTATAGTCCTTTTTTCTTTATTGTTTTTAAGTGTATGTTTACATAATAGGGTCTGTTTTGGACATTAAAGCTTGTATTTTTCGAGATAAGTCTAAATTTTTATAAATTTAATTATTTGGACTAAAATATTTTTATTTATTAATCTTGAGTTTTTCTTTGGTATTTTATGATTTAATTAATTTCTAAATTTTACATTTTTGTAAATTTTTAATTCTAATTTATGTAAATTTTTATATTTTAGTAAATTTAGGCTTAATTTTCTATTTATTGTAATTTTGTTATCATTATTAATTTACTTAATTAATTTTATTATTCTTTAATTATTTGAAAGATTTCAGTTTAATTATTTATTTGTATATGTTTGCTAATATGGCACGATTTGGTTAGTCTATGTGGTACTTTATTGAGTTTTTTTTTTATTTCTTATATTTTATATTATTATTATTTGGTATATTTATATATATTATTATATTTAATTAATTCATAACCCATGGGCCTTAATTGTGTATTATTATTTTTTCCCATTATATATGTATGTATATTTGATTATATTATTAAATAATTGTATTTTGTACATGTGTAATTATACTTATGTACTTATGTGTTTATATACATACATATAGCTCTTACTTATTTTATTATATCTAATATTTTATTGTATGTATTTATATTTGATGTTTTATTTTATACACTCATACATATACATATGCATTCTTGTTTATATTATTATATTTAGTATACCATTGAAGACACTTGTACTTAGTACATTAGTATATGTACTCATATATATATGTATACACATACATATATCTATACATGTATACAGACGTACATACATGTATTTATACATGTCCTATACTTTTATTGTACGTATCTATATACATATACATATACACATACTTGTACATGTATTTATACCTAATTTTATACATACTCTTATACACACACACATATATATATATATATGCATATTTTATATTTTCTTGGTGTATTTCTAAAAAGGCCTCAATATATGTAATATCTATACACATATACACATATTTTCGATTTTATGTACTTATATATACATATTAAGTATGTTATATATATATATATATATAGGTATTTATGTACATACTATATATTTCTATATTCATATCCATATACATGTAAACCATATATATATATATATATATATATATGTAAGTATTTATTCATATT
Organism: Lumnitzera racemosa; assembly: GCA_024138005.1. NCBI lineage: Eukaryota > Viridiplantae > Streptophyta > Magnoliopsida > Myrtales > Combretaceae > Lumnitzera > Lumnitzera racemosa. The sequence continues at coordinate 83,019,209 of JAMXBC010000006.1, forward strand.
CTCATATTTCTAAGTACTAATATATGTATACCTATCTATCTACACATATAATATTACATATATACATATGAACAAAATCTTCAAAAGAAATGGATTATACATTAAAAATTAACATGCTTACATAAAGCTTGTAAATTCTTATACTTAAATACATGCTATATATATCAAGAACAAGATATAGTGAAATATACTAATAAATTACATAAAACACACTTTTACATGAAGGATTACTACTAAAATTATGTAAATTAAATATAATCACTTACCTTAATATATGGTTTAGTGGATAACTCCTATTTTAATCCCTCCTTTTAGTGTTGAAAATTAGGTAGTTTAATAGTATGGTTTGAAGTAGAGGAGTAGATAAAGAAAATGGAGGAGATATAAGGAAAGAAGATGATGGAAAGTATACATATGCGGGATTGTTGGATTAAATGGAAGAAAATTGACTTCTTATTTGAAATGATCAATTGATAGAAATTAGAGTAATTTGGAGAACTCTAGAAGCTACATGAAGTTTACGGCCAAGAGAAAATAGGGAGGAAGAGAAAAGAAAACAAAAAAGATAAGGAGAAATTAAATACATTTGATAAGGATATTTTGACTTGGTCAACTCCTTGAATATTTTATATATTATATGTAAATAATTTGGAAATAAAAAGAAGATAGAGAAAAAGATAAAGTAAGAGGAGAAATAGAAAAAACAAATGTAATAAATCAATAAAACATATATTAGAATTTCCATATACATTTCTAATCCTAAAAATAAGTTATAGAATAATAAATAATATAATTATAAGGTAAATTATAAATTATGTTATTAAATTTAATACATATTATATAAATAACGATTAAATGTCTAATTTTTCATAATACTAATTTATCTATATAAATATAAGGTTAATATTAATTATAAAATAATATTGTGATTTTTACTGAATTAATATAGTATTTTTACTTTTATAAGCATTTAGTAGTTATCTTTAATCCCTCGTTAGCGATTTTATGCGATTGACATATCATTCAGTTATTTGGCTCAATTAAGGTTTAATTACCTTCATAGCAATTTGATGTATGTATAAGCATAAAGTTTTGGTTTTAGGGTTTTGATTAAATTCAGGTTCGATTTCTCATGTGTACATGTAGATAGAAGTTAGGGTTTCATACGCGATTAAGGTTTTTATTAAATTCAAGGTCAATCTCTTACAGTTATATATATTTCAAGTTTAAGGTTTTCCTATGCGATTAGAGTTTTTTATATTAATTTTAAGCTTCATATTTAAAATTTTTAATCAATTTTTAACTTAGCAGCTCTGTTAATTTATGGAAATCATCTACAGTACACAAGTTTGATTCCATACTCAAAAAGCAAGATTTGTAGGATTTACAAGTTTTACAAAATCTTCTTTAGCTAGGTACTCCAACGTTCTCTACTTCCCTTTAAATCTCCAAAGTAAATTGAAATAGTCAAAAGTTCATTTCCATAGTATTGTAAGTTAGCTTAAAGTAAAGGTAATAGAGTTTTAGATCCTTATATTAGGATGTTATCATCCTATGTTCTTTTATTCACAAAAGATACATATATACCTAAAGTCCACATTTTTCAACTACTTATTTACTATCTACTCATACTTTGATACCTAGTGTATTTACTTATTTTTAGTTAAGACGTTTAAAATAAATTCCTTAAGAACTACATACTACAAATCCTTAAGAAATGGTACTTTGATATTATCTTAGAATTGTCTTGCTTCAAGAGTGGAAAAGTCATAATTGTCTTACCATATATGCCAACTTATGATAGAAGCTGGCCACTCAGCCACTATCATAAACTAAGTATACATAAGGAACATATGATTAAACAACTCTTAAGTGTCTTTAGTTTGATAACTAAAGTAAAATAGAGACATTTGATTCATACAATTCTTTTCAAAAATAGAAATTTGATTCATATGTTTATTTTAAGAAATATAAATTTACATGGAATTTCATTTAGGAAAAATTTATAAAAGAATACCAAAATTGTGTTTATAATAAATACAATATTATAAGTTAGTTTAGGTCATACGCATGGTCCACTTGACTATAAATTGAACACAAAAGAATGTTCCAAGTCCATTTACTCCTCACTCTAGACCCGTTGTCCATCTTATATACGTCTAAGGATTAGTTGATCTTAGTATCTATCTTTTAGGAACTATAAAAAGATTATGGGGATATGAGCAACTATCGCTTAGTAAAGAGATAGACATGGAAGCATACATAGCAAAACAGTTAAGTAGGGTTGTCAATTAATTAGTTAGATACAATATAACAAGTATATGCCATTGACACAATATTGTCTAGTCTATTATGAGATTAGAGAAATTGCATCCGTTCTAACCTAAGTTGAGGAGCTTTTGGCATAATGGAGGCATTCTCTAACTATAATGCCTTCTCACCAAACTCAGGCTTATATAATGGAGGCACGCTTATCCCAAAACCTCTTATAACCCACTACCCTTAACCTTACCATAACTCCTTATCTTTTCATTTAGTTTAGCCTTATATGCAATGGAGGCATGCTTCTCCCAAAACCTCTTCTAACCCACTACCCTTAACCTTACCATAACTCCCTATCTTATCATTTAGTTTAGCCATAAAGGTAGGGGAAGGTAAATTATAGTAGCCTCCTTAAAGGGTTGATGTTTGGTCGAAAATCCTAACCACTTCCCTTAGTGAGTTGCAATGTATATCTTATTAGTGTTTATGTCCATGTTTTAACTTTATCCATTTTAGGGTTATCCAACTAATTACAAACAATCAAATCAAGGAGCATAACATAACATATAGCATAACAACCAAACAACATAGTAAACATTTTCTAAGCAAACACATCGCATGTACATAACCAACTACTCTACAACCACACATAAGTGTATACATGAGCCTCCAAGTACTTTTATATGGTACTCCAAAATGTTATTAAGCATTAGTTCCATTTACTTGGATTCCCACTCGCTCTTGAATTTAGATGCCCTAATCTTTTTATCATCAATGGTGCCTATATTGCAAGTCATATATTTTTGTTTCAATATAATTTATTGAATTAAAAGTGTTTTAATTAGTATACATTAGTTTAGGGTTAACATTCTTTTAGTATTCTCTAGGTGTTGGTTACAAGTATTGAGTGTTATTACTTTCATATAGGTTATTAAAACCTTCTACTAGGGTCCTTAGTTATATTCCTTACCAATTAGAACTTCTACTTAAACTTCCACTACTTTTTTAACTCATGTTCATTGATATGGAACCTTCTATATAACCTTTTACTATCATGTTGACTCATGTTTCTAATTAAACAAACCTTCTACTCAACCTTTAACCAGAATTTTGGTTATAGTGTCTACACTTAGAACCCTTCTATTAAAGTTTCTACAACTATAACTTATAGTCATTTTGATAAGGGTAACTTCTACAATACCTTCTATAAGTTAATAGTTTATGCCAATATCGATGAAAACTTCTACAAAACATTTTACAACTACCAACTCCTTCGTTAACTCATTCAAAATTTCTACAAAAGCTTCTACAACTACCATATTAACCTAATTTCACTAAAAACGTCACATCTCAATCTTCCCTTCACTTTATTCAAATTTAACATGGTTGAAACTCCATCAATATTAACTCGGATGGCCTAAGACTTATCTACATCGACATGTAAAATCTCAAGTTTCAACAAAAATGGTGTTGAACACAACTAATTAAATAATATACCTAAAATACATATATTAGGCTAGAAAATCATGGTTTTTGGTAGGAAAATTCTTCATGTAAAGTAGCTAAAATTTTCAATTTACTACTAGTTATTAGTGATTTTTCAACAAAAATTATCAATTCAACAACTTAGTGAAAATCTACACAAACATCTAAGTAAAAATAATAATGTATGGCTTCCAAAAAACTATCTTTTCATAAAATTTTCTATCTCTACTTAAAAATTAAGATCAACTTACTATATGTATCAAAAAAATTACTCAAAAAGTGGTGGAAAATTAAATTAAAAAAAAAAGCTATTTGAAAGATAGTGAATTTTCCTTAAAATTTCAACTTATCGGTTTTTCAAAAACTAAAAATTAACCCTAATAAAATAAAAAGTTTTAGAGCAACTCTTTGCATGTCAATTTTCTATGTGTAACAAGGTATCTATAGAAACAAATTTTGTAAGGAAACTACATCGTTAGAGCTATTGAAAATGAAATTGAAATTTAGTCCCAAACTATCCATTTCTTGAGGGTGATATACAAAACAAAAGATTTTTATAAAAAATAGCAATTTTACAAGAAAAATGCCTAAAAATTATGCCAGGATAAATTTTTCAATAAGTTTTTTAAAGACTTTGACATTTTTAACAATTTTTTTAAATATCGAACAAAAATTGAACTCATCAGCATTTGAAGATCCTATAAACCTTACAAGTTTTTAGCAACCAAAAGTGAAGTCAAACAAGAGAGTCATCAAATAATCCCTAGAACCACTCAAATATAATAATTAAAAAACCCAAAATAAAAAGGATTGTACCTCAAATGTTAAGCTAAAACCCTATAGGAGGTAAAACTTAAAACCCTAACTATATGCGTAAAACCCTAATACTAAAGAAACCCTAGAATGATGAAAATAACATAAAAAAGACTATTGAACCCCAATTAGATAATCAAAAACCCTAACACAATGAAGAGACCCTAGTGATGTAGTCAAACCAATTGCTAAAAGTAATCAAATTCACTAATCACCTAAAACCCTAAGTTTCGAGCACATACACAATCCGATAACTATAAACGGTAACCAAACCCTAAGGAAAACCTTATATACACATGTAAGACACTTGGACTATCTAAAATGTAGCAACAAGACAAGACAAAATCCCTAAACATGCCTTAATTACACTTAACTAACCTAATTATACCTAATCACTATTAATTACCCTAAGCACACATTAATCTATAACCAAATTTCATTACATGTTAATTAACAACAAGAAAAACATAATTAAGGACTAATGGATAAGTAATTAAATGGCATCAAAATATCTTGTACCTTAAGATGACAAGATCTTTCCCCATTTAGTAGTAAAGTAAAAGAGTACATGGTTCCAAATATGAGCAAATCCATCAATACCAAAAACAAACACACATTGTCCCCTCTCTCTCCCTCCTTCATACATTAGCCAAGCACCCTTTCACCCTCATTCCTTTTCATTTGTTTTCATTTCACACATTCATACCCAAAAACTCTCTCAAAAATCAAATCTAAGAACACCTTCAAACCACTACTAGCCACCACCTTATACATTTCACTACCCTACTCCATAACTTTGACACCACATCACTAAATCCATTACCATAAAAAGCTATGCTACCCTCTCCCACTCTTCTAATACGTTGACCACCACTCTTTAAGCTACACCTTGCATAACCTTCAATTGGACCCCCAAAAGGTAATGACACACTCTTAGCTCCAGTAAGAAGTTCGTTAGGATTTCCATGGCTTTTCCTTAGATTTCATAATGATATCTCATATTTTAGTCAGCTATTCTTTTATGTATACCTATGTACTAGGAGTTTAGGATGTTTTAGTTGGGAGCAAACATGATTAATGCAAGAAAAAGACTCTTTAGTTAGAGTTTCAACACTAATATGTAGAGTAGTTGAGAGTCTTGTTAATTCTAAAGTAAAATCAACAAGAAAAACCCTAAACCCCCACTTAACCAAGTGCATTGCCACCTTAAGGACCCCTACTCTAATTGTCATCATCATATTATGCTATAATAGTGGCCATAAATAAGTAAAATTGTAGTTTTGATTAAGAAAAACACCTTAAAATAAGTGTTGAATGAAGAAAAGAATGGAAACCTTAGGAGACTAAGTTGGACGCCACTAGCATAAGGAGCTCAAATTTGTACTTTTTTACTTATTAACTTAAGGACATGATTATTTAATGCTAAGTATGACTTAAGACCTAATTAACCAAGTTAAGTAAGGTAATAAGGGGTTAGAGCCCTAAACTAGCTTAGTTACTTATTAGAAACTTAAAAATAGTATTAAGGGCCACCTTAATAGTTAAGGCCCTAAATTGCAAGGCTCAATAGTTAAGCCCAAAAAGATAAGTAAGATTGGGACTAAGGCCCTAAATTGCAAGGCTCAATAGTTAAGTGAGCAAATCTGGACTTAACCTTAAAAATCCTAAAATAAGATATTTAAGAGGCCCATTAAACCCTAAAGCTCATTCAAAACATCCACTATAGGCCCTTTTGTGAGTTAAGGCCCTAAACTTAAGAAAATAGCCTGTTTAGTCCCAAAAGGGAAACATCAAGGTCTAAAGTGGAAATTAAGAGTGTTGCGTAGAAAACCTCACTTAAAATACTTAAAAGGAAGCTCAAAATATTAAGTGCAAGGTCCAATGTTAAAGACTAAGTCTAAGGCCCAAAACTAGGCCTAAACCGCGAAGTGATCGAACTCACCCTTTGGGCCAACGAACTTAAAAGGCCTGAATCAAAACCTTAGTAACCCAAACACCAAAAAATAGCCTCACCAAATGAAATAACACAAAAAAAAATTATGCAAAAAGACTATAAGATCAATAAAAATGGATTTAAAATGAAGAAACTACAATTGTAAAATGAAACAGTTTAGACAAGAATCTAGAATAAGAAAGTATAGATAGTTAGTACAAGTAGAATACTCATATACTTTAAATTTATTTTTCAAGTGATAAGGACCTTGAGTTTGATGTGGTTAAGGATTACTGGGATTGTTAGGTTCCATAACTGAGTGAGTATACCAACCCCTATCTTATTTTACTTGTGCTTATAGTATAGAGCACCCTTTAATTATATAAATGAAAGAACACTCAAAAACAATACAAAACAACTTCAAGATCACTAAAAATGGATTTAAAACAAAGAAACTACAATCGTAATACAAAAACTGTTAAGACAGGAATCTAGGATAAGAAAGTATAGATAGTACATATAGAATACTCATATACTTTAAATGTATTTTGCAGGTGATGAGTACCTTAAGTTTGGTGCAGTTAAGGATTACTAAAACTATTAGATTCTATAGCTAAGTGAGTATACCAACCCCTATCTTATCTTTCTTGTGGTTGTAGTGTAGAGCACCCTTTAATCATATAAATGTACGAATTGATTATGTTTGGGGTTGAGGCTACTTGCATGTGTTTGAATTGGTTATACTTACTTGTTAGGACACAATAATGTATCAAAGCTAAAAATTGGTTGTTGATTTAGTAAATAAGGCTTTTGGAGTGTCTATTATATATTTGATTGGTCACTTGTAAATCAAGCTATTAATCACTTGACTCCAATAAGAACCCATCATGCATTGTACATTTATGCATTATATATGTAAAGGGTGTTACCACTACGTAGAGGAGCAGGAGATCATCCTTGTTGGATCCATTTTGATATGTGTTATTGTTGTTATCATACGAAGTAGTTGAATGACATGTTCTAGGCTTAACCTTTGGGATCTATTTAGCTTTACGGAGTGATGCCTTCTGCTTAAGGTTGAGCCGCGTCTACTATTTGAGACTCCTAAGAGAAGATGATATTGTTTAGACGCTAGATGTAGAGACCTAAGTCTTGACATACCTAAATACTTCTTAACCTAAGCAATGGTAAGCATAATACCATGCTTTACATAGCTATTGGTAAGCTATGTATGATGCTTGCATCTCATGTGCTTGCTTGCATTGCGTACGCTTGCTTAATTAACTTACTTGTATCTTGCTTGTTGATAAGATAGGAAAATTAAATAGTTGTACCTTACTCCCTTATAGTTTGTTGTTGTAGTAGGATGGATGCCTGAGGTTAATGCTATCGGCATGGGGATTGTCAATGAAATGTAAAGAGCATGAGTGTTCACTTATATGATATTTGGACTCTCTAAACCCATTTATATCTTTTAATATTTTGAGTAGCATAGACTACTAGCTTTATTTTATTTTGGATTTGTAAGACTTAATCAGGGATCAGTTGACCCCATTCGTATATGTTAGACTTATTTATGATGATTTGACTTATGCTTAATGCTCTGTTATTTACTTAATACGTATCTCTAGGTAGTTGTTAAGATTGTGTTGACGCCTTATATAGTACATCAAAGATTCTTAACCAAGAATGGTACTTAATCTCGAATCTTCTCGACTGCCCCTTCAGGTTGTGATACTATCTAATTGGTATCAAAGAAAGGGTTATATAAGCTAAAAATTGATCTTAAATATTTAGGAAACCTACTTAGTGAGCTAAGAGGGTTAGAACAAGGTTAAGATATCATATTTGAGAATTCTTAACTTAAATGATTAATGAAACCCTAATTGTCAAGAAATTCTTGTAATTTTAGGAAGATTTCTCAACCCTTATAGAATGTTGGCTAGAGTTTTAGATAAAGAAGTATGAGATGTTTCTTGAATACTAACACCATCTCTATTTACTCTGCGAGGATCTTACTTTGGTTAGAGAGCCCCGAAGCATAAACATGGTGTTGTCCTGGTGGAGGAGCAAGCTCATCAACTATTGGAGATTCTAGTGATAGGAGATACTTATGGATTTGGACATGTTTGTCTATACTAATACTAAGCTTATCCGTGTCTTAAAGCATGAGTCATAGGTTAAGGGGCTTAATAGACCATACTCGAAGATAGCTTTCTTAGTTAGTGACTCTTATCGATCCCTAGCCTAAGCCTTTAGCGAGTGAAGGTAAGTTAAGCATAAAGTTGTTTTCACCAAAGACCATAAGGGTAGCCATTTAGCCTTGTTAGCAATTGACATATAGTAAGCTATAGATGCCTTTTAGGAGGAGATGGAGTTACACTTTAGGATGCCGATGTGATCAGATGATGAGGACGATGGGTCGGAGGAGCAAATTAAAGAGGCTCCTACCTTAATTATGATGGAGTTAGATTGCGCTAGTCGGGATTTACCCTAAGATGAGATCTCACTTAAGGCCATACCTTCAGTAACATCGAGTGATGTTCTCGACCATCTGATTGAGTTAGGTATAGATGAAGGTGAGATGGATGTAGGAGAGCCTATCCTTGACCACTTAGCACTTGTTGTAAAAGACCTAGAAGAGGAGGATTGGCTAGAGTTATCGACTTACTCCAATGTAGGTTCTAATAGGGGATGACTCCGAGAGTTCATACTAGTCTAGTTCCATAGATTTCAATCCTTTTGTTGAGCTTGAGAGTATCGGGGCCAATTTGGCCACTACGTCACTAATGTACTAGATGCTGATGTATTGTTGTATGAGGTCACTAGATTTTGGATGTACTTGTCTTGATTTTGTGCCCTAAGTTGTGTTGTTGTATTTGTGAAATTTTGATGGAACTTTTGATTATATTTAGACATGGTACTGGTGGAAAACCCACTCTTTGGAAGTGATTACCACTTAATGTCTTATTGTTATTAGAATTAATGAAATGGAGTGTTTTATTTTACTTAAGCTGTAATGTAGTCTCTTATTGTTTACTTAAGCACGGCGAGGTGAATGTAGTAGCCTATGCCTTCTCCTAAGCACATACTCTTCTTTTTTACCTACAGACAAATTAATGGGTTTTGTAAGCTTGAAGGAGCAATACAACCAAGATCCTCATATTGGTCTTGTTTATGATTATTCTATTGATGGACAAAGGATAGATGACTATGTTGTGGTGGATGGCTACTTGTTTTGAGATGGAAAGCTTTGTGTGCTAACCTATTCAATCTAAGAACTCCTGGTAAAAGAAGCCCATAATAAGGGAATTTGCAGATACTTTGGAGAGAAAAGAACTTTTGAGTTGTTGAATGCCTAATTCTTTTATGAAGGGATGTCTACAAGGTTGTGGAGAGGTACACAACTTGCAGAAGGGCCAAGAGTCAAGTTAAGCTGAGCAAAGAAGAATATTGCCTCTCTTAATCCTGATTCAACCTTAGATTAAATTTAGTAAGAGTTTTGTTCTCAGTTTACCCAAGCCAACCTAAGGAAAGGATTCCATAATGGTCATGAAGGATAGATTTAGTAAGATAGTACACTTTGTGCTTTATACAAAAACTAATGATGTTTTAGCTATTTCTTTCTTATTGCAAGAAATCGTTATATTACACAACAAACTAAGGAGTATAGACTCTGAAAGAGACTTGAGCTATTTTTAGAAGACTCTTTAGCATTGGTTAGGAACTAAATTGCTTTTTTATGCATCTTGTCACCCATAAATTGATGGTTAGATAGAGGCCATCAATTGCACATTGGGTTCGTTACCTCGAGCTACCATGGGGAGGAATTTAAATGACTGGGATTTTTGTTTTGTTTTGATCGATTTTGACCTATAGTTGCTCTATTCATAGCACCATGAAACAAACTCCATTTGAAGTCGTCTATTGTTTCAATCTTAAGCTACCTCTTGATTATGTGTTGGTGCCCTTATCCAACCAAGAACACTCCAGGGCTAAAGATCAAGCTTGAGCCTTTTACAAGATCTACCAGAAGGTCATCAAATAGTTAGACTAAGCTACATAAAGATTAGAGCAAAAGGGATAAGGAAATTTCAACCTAGTGATCTAGTAGTATTTCCCTTAAGCTAAGAATGATTCTCAAACAAGAGGAAGAATAAGCTGTCCACTAGAGCAAAAAGACTATTCAAGATACTCTTGAAGATCAATGACAATGCATATCGATTAGAGTTACCCAAGGGTTATGGAGTGTCTAACATGTCAACATTGCAAATTTAAGTCCATATAATAGAAAAGAAAGTGATTAACTAAAAGACCATCTGCATATGATCCCAAATCTTAACTAACCTGGAGGGAATGATAGAAATCAATAAGTTAAACCCCTGACTCAAGCATGAGCCCAAAGATTAAAGAGCATAGCTTAGTACATCCTCACTTCCCTACCTAATGCTGATGAGTCTAAGGCATTAATTGAACCCAACCTTCCCTACCTGCCTAACTACTCTAGACCATATACCCTAATCTCAATCATGGAGTGCCGACCTATTGAAATCTAAGAGATTCCTTCAATAACTCAATAAGCTTGCCTAAAAGGATGACCACCGTGACTCAGAGCTATGGCTACTGAGATTCGAGATGTTTGATCTTATAGTAACATGATTAGGAGTATTATCTTGTAAAAGATGATTATGTATACGGATTAGTAGTTAAGGTTCCCATATTAAGCTCTTTCAAAGCTATTAACTAAGCCAACTTCATCACAAGTACTACCAGCAAAACCCCGTTTACCCATATTGCCATACGTATCCTTTAGAAACCCTACTTGTACAAAGGACACCCAAATATTCTCCTTTGTACATTACTAATTTACCTGTCACCTATGTACATTCCTTAGCACTTTACTATGTTAGCCAAGATTCCCCATTTAGTAAATTAACCTTTTATTATAAGTTACCCTACTTATATAGGTATAAATATCCCTTTATGTTGTCAGCTACAATAGTTAGTTCATCAGTAATATAGTATTGCATTTTCTCTTAAGCTTGTCTCTCTACATGTTTACCCTATACTTATCTAATCCTTTAAGCAAGGTTTAGTAAGAAGTAACCCAACTATTCTAGTTATGCATCATATCAACTAGTTTAGTTGGTCTATGGAAGTTCCCTAGTATGTAATATCTTACAGCTATTTGTGGGTTTCTCAACTTTTATTCGAATTCCATCCCTTGTTTCAAACCTTTTATAGGTTCAAACCTACCACAATATCGCTACCCTTGTTGATTCTTGGTGCTGCATATCACTTATGGTGTTGTCTTCACTTCACATTCAATCTAATTGATCTCATTGTCTTTGTTTTCTTCAACAATCAACTCCATACTCAACTTGTTTTCTTTCACTCAGCTCTTAAATACCAATTAATCAACTAAGTTCATATGGAGACAAGTGTCATCCCTAACAAGATATCTCATTCCTCCATGAATATCAAAAGCAACCTACTCATTCAATACTTAGAGTATAAGCTTCCCATTACTTAAACTAATAAATGCATTTCCTCTTGGTAATAATGGTCTTCCTAATATTAAAGGAATCTCTCAATTTGATTTCATATCCAAGATGATGAGATCTACAAGAAAAGTGAACTTGTCTACTCTTAGCAAAACTCTTTAGCTACCTATTCAGCCATTTAATACTCTTGTTAGCCAACTGTAATGATATTGAAGTGGGCTTATGTTCTCCTAATCCTAGCCTCTTAAAAATTGAATGTAGCATAAGGCTAATGCTAATTCTAAGATCACATCAAGCTTTAATAAAATAGGAGTTGCTAATTGTACATGGAATTGAGGGGCTTTTAAGGTCCCTAAGTTTAGGAGGTAGTTTATTAGAAAAGATAATTGAGTACTCTTCTATCAACATTACTGTCTCTGGCTTTATCAACTTTCATCACTTAGATAATACATCTTTTATAAATTTGGCATAAGTTGAAATTTTCTTTAAGGCATCAAAAAGAGGAATATTAATCTCTAGCTATTTGAAAAGTTCTATGAATTTTGAAACCTAACTATCTAACAACTGTTGTTTGGATCTTAGTGGAAAGGGAACATGAGGTACATTTAGTTTTATAGTTGGTGTCTACTTTTCAATTTCTTCCACTTTGCTCTTATCAACTCTTGCTAGCGGTGCAAGAATTTGCACATTTGGTTACATTTGTAGATTTTGAAAGCATTACCAATTATAGTATATTTCAATCATGTTTATTAAACATTTTATAAAACATATTATTAGCGATATTTGTAGTCAGGTATAAAATATGTTATCATGTTTTTGGATTTGTGATAGCATTTTAGAATAAATATGACAATAATTTATTTAAAAATATCACCAATTTATGTTCCAAACTCATGGGAAAAAAAGAAATTGAAATTGTACTTTAAAAAACCCTAAAATGGTGCTCTTTCAAAAATAATCTTAGAGTTACGACATCTGAAATTTGTTCTTGAAAATGCAATTATAAATGAACTAAAATTGGCTCTTAAAAAATCAATTTTATGTCTTGTCCTAAAATGATTTTTAGAAAAAAAAAAACCTAAAATTGGGCCAATTTTACTATAAGTTAACATGGGCTCTTCAAGAGTCGATTTTAATAGCAACACATAATTGAAATATGGCTAAAATTTACAATATAAATACCTGTAAAACAGTGTATATCTAACACATACAAGAAACTTCTATCTAAACTTTTCAACCATGTTTAACCCCATATATCATCATCTAAACATCCTCATGACTTGTAAAATAAAAACTTCAACACTTTCGAAACTTCTCTACCCTGGTAAACCAAAAAAAACTAAAAAAATATCTAGACTTCTTAACTATCACTAGTAACAAACCATTTATATACTCATTAACCATTACAAATCTTTACAGGATAATTAAAAGATATATACTTGATGTATATATGTAAAATATATACAAAATGTTCATTAATGACAATTATAAGCATCAACCGTTATCTTTATCGTTGACATATATGGGCATGCATCTCCTAGGTATCTATATTAGGCTAAGGCTATGCAATGCAATTTGAATAATCCTGTTTAATCTATACATCGTCCCAACTTGTATCTAATAAGCTATGAAGAAGGGTCATATACATAGGTATTGGAATGGGCTCAACCTACAGAGGCCCCTTGCTTATGTCACCACTATGATCTCTAAGTTGGCTCTTAAATGGGGTAAGAGGAATCTGAATGTGAATGTCAGAGCTCTCCCCTAGATGTATTTGATACTCTAATATAAGAGGTGCGTGAGGTGAGTAGTGTAGGAGCGGGTGATAGAGCTAGGGCAAGTGATCATCTCTAAGGTCTATCTAGGCTCATTTACATCCTTACCCTCTGCCTTATCCTCATCCCCAATAACTTCCTCTCTAAGGTAGTAAGGGCCATAGGAAGTCATTACACTCCTTAGCATCAAGCTCAATGAATCATCATCCAAAATAATGCCTATGAACCACTAAATGATCCTATCCATCTTTGGTGCCTCAGCCATAACATCCTCGTGCCATATAAGGTAATTGGTGTATAAAATCTTGCTACATGGAATAATGAAATTTGTGGTTAGCATATAATGCACAAATGAGAAGAGAGAATAAGATCGAGTAACTTAAATATCTACTACCTAGTCCACTATGGTCATAGAGCTATTGATGTATCATTAAGTGATCTACTAGTACCTAGGTTGGTAGTATGAGGCTATGGCATTGCTTACTCCAACATGTAGTTGTATCTAAATTTTCTTATCCCAACGATCATCCCATTGAGCCAATCAACTCACATAGGTAGTGGCATAGTTTGTCCCAATCCGACCTTAACGATCTATCTGTATATGTTGTTATCTCTTAGATCTCACTAAATTTTCGAGTGATGCGATATGGGAAATATAGCTTAATGATATGGAAATTGATAAATGGTACTTGTGTTAACCAGATATCACTATTGGCACAATAAAAGGTGCGTGGCTTGACAATATCGTCATGCGTAAGGGGATTTACATCACCTAAAAACAACATAGTAAGTATATAGAATAACTAACAAAACACATAATGGTGTCCATACTATAATAGGCAAAAGGAAATGTATGAGATGCTAGCCAGTAATATCAACAATGATAACAATCAACTATAGTAAATTCTTCATAATATATCTTATTGAGGTGAGCATTAAGTTATAACAATGCAATGTAAGCCAAGAGAAAGTTAAACTTGTTTAGCATATGTCTATTTTATTGTACTAGTTTTAGGTTCAAAATTTTAACACGTGCTTCAAGAAGTTTTGAATAACTACAATAATTTCTTCTAGAAAATTTTACTAAAATGACAATGTAGCATATCACATTCATAAGCCAAGTGATTTTATGTGCTGAAGTAAAAAATATCACCTTCCATGGATTTCAATTGTAGGTAGAGAAAGAGAATCAAATCTAACAAATTTTATTTGGTGTGGAAATCATGTAGCAAACATGTTTAGATCACGATTTTGGTATCAATTTGATAAAACATTACTATAAACTAGAGAATTAATTTATAGAGAAAATACATTAGAGTTTTAACTTTAGAGAAAGATGGATATGCTTTCAATTGAGGAAGAAGAAAAGGAAATAGATATTTTTAATTTTTATCTCGATCAAAATGGCTATTTTGAAGCCAATTTTGTAGTCAGTGATAAAATTGGCTTTTAGCGAGTTAACTTAATTGAAGAGTGAAATTAGCTATTGAAAAGTTGATTTCAATACAAAATGAAATTAGATGTTGAAAACTCAATTATAACTATTGTATTCTTTAGATTATTTTTTAAAGTACCTTGCTTTTATGTTTTTTATAAAAACATAATATTAATTTCCTTTTCCTAAACCTATAAGCTAAATTTACTCTCCCAATTTTGAAACTTTGTTTGGCATGAGGGAAGAAATATGGAGGAATAAATATGGAAGTAAAACAAATATATATATATATATATATGGGATCAAAGAGTTATGAACACATTTAATTCCTTTCATTATGTTTAGATAATGGGAGGAAAAAAAAATAGAAGGAATCATTAAGCATTACTAAAGGATACAATCACTAATATACTAGTAAAAGTAGTAAGAGATAGTGTAAAGAAGGGTTAGAATTGGAAGTGAAGTAACATTTATAACTTTCCCTCCCCTCTCTCCAATTTAAAGAGAAACAAAAATTGGTGATGCCTATGGAGAATTTTCTCTCTTAAATCATTTATTCCATTTTTCCTTCATTTTCCAAAGAAATAAAAGTGCATTGAAAGTCTTACTTTCTTTCCCCTTTCCTTCCCCTCATGATTTTTTCCTTCAATCTAAACAAAGGCTAAGATAAAAAGGAAACCCTTTTTTTTTGTGTAATTTCTCGTAAAAGCATCAGACCTAACCCTTATTAACCCCATCTCTCGTTGTTTGTCTATCTATGTAAGCTACACCGTACCCCCTCTCTATATAACTACATTCTTTCAACAACACCATAGGTTTACACATCGCTCTCTTGCTCTTTCTCTCTATTACAATAGGTCATTCTATCAAAATAACGATTTTATTGCAAATTAGGGTGCATCTTAACACTTGGGATAAAATCACATATATAAATCGTCCTATTATGTTTGGCAAAGAAGGTAAAGTTTGTACTTCTCTCTTTACCATAATAGGTCTCTCTCTCTTTACCGTGATAAGTCTCTCTCTCAAAATATTTGTATGACCTTATTTTCATTTATGTAGTAATGGAGAACTTTACTTTAGTGTATTATTTACTTTCATGAACCATTTGCAAAGATACTAAGCAATCCTTAAGCCTAATAAGAAGTACTGATTCCTTTTATTCTTCTTTAGAGTTAGCCATTGGTGATTGCTCTATTAAAAACAAGTTAAACCAATTGCCTACATTTTTAATCTTTTGATTTCTATCAATTTTCAAAACCATATTTAGAACTATTTAGACTTTCTTATTGTTCCGTTATATTATTATGACATTTCTTCTCATAGAATCACTACCATTAATTATATGTGTCCATGTCTAAAGTGAGGAAACTGATGTAAATTGAGAGGATTTGAAACTAGCTAACCACTAGAATATGTTAATGAGAAATGAAGAAAATAGTTCCATCATTTTGCCAATGGGAACATATTTTTCATATTCAACTGACATTTCAGTTATGAATAAAATCACATACATAAACATTCGTTTTTTCTTTCCCTTCTTCACATGAAGAGTTAAGTTGTCATGGCAGGATGCTATAAAAAGTAGGTATCATTTATATAAAAGGAAAACTATCAATCAATTCAACAGTTGATCATGTTTTGATTTGAGTCTTTATTAGACCAATTGTTGGGTAGTAATGTTTTGTTCTTGAAGCTTAATTTATTTGCAACCGTCAATCTTGTTGACATGCCATCATTGAATTCTTCTTAAGGCAAGATTCTAACTATTATTTTGACTAATTTTAGCATGTAGTTTAGATGGATGAGTAATGGTGAGTACAACAATGAAATTGAAGATTATTCTTAGTTTGGAATGACCATTTTAATGCTTTCAGTTTTAGTGATTGGCATGAAAATGGTGATTAAGTTGATCATTGTTTTTGGTTTGGAGTTGAGTGTTCAAATGGAAAATAGTAATGAAGTCAATCATTGAATACCGGGTCAAAAGGCATATACAATATGAATTACATGATAATGAAGGCCTTTTGCATTCAGGTGCAAATCTAATGCTTCTAGATGGTGTCTTGGTCATGTAAATTGTAGTAGGGTTCTAAGTCATGGTTAGGATATTCCATAAAACCTTAAGGAGTAAGGACCAATTACTGGTCAACCAAGTTGTAGCCATCCTCACGTAAAGATATTGGAATCAAGTGTTTGTTTTTTTAATTCAATTATCATTTATTTAATTAGTTTAAACTATATTATTAATAATTGCACTTGAAACACTTGTTAAGAATTTAAAATAGAAAAATTTTCACCTTTTTCTTTAAATTGGGTAACCTACATGTAACACTCCTATAAACTTTAAATATTACATCCCGATTTTGAAAAACTTAAAACTACAACCTTATACATTTTTTATATTACACTATTGTGGGTAAATTATAACATGATGTTGACCTAAGGAGATTGGATAGCATTTGTAACTAATTGTGTAGGAGATTTTGGTTTATTATTAAAAAAATTAGGTCTTTATTGGATAACAAGTAGTTTTGAATTTTGAGATTTGATTGAAATATTAAATAACTTAATTTATAATAATGAGGTTAATTTTTTAGTTCTTACTTTTTATGCCTTCCTTTTATGGCGTAGTTGCTAAATCTACTCAATTTCCTCTTCATTTATGGTTATCTAATGCAATGGAAGGTTTTACTCCTATTTTAGCTCTTACCCATGCCATAACTATGGTAGCCACAAAAATTTTTCTTATAACTCAACTTCATCCTCTTTTTCTAATCACACCTTACATAATGAATTTGCATATGTTTAATAGGTATAATAACAGTATTATCAAGAGCTACTTTAGCTCTTTCTCAAAAAGATATTCAAGAAGTTTAGCTTAGTCTTCGATGTCTATATGTTTTCTCTTTTTGTTTATACAAGAAGTTTAGCTTATTCTCCAATGTCTATATGTCTTCTCTTTTTGGTTATACATAACATAAAATATACTATTTGTTAACTTTTGATATTTGGTCAAAATTTCTTATCTACTTTACTTATGTTTTACTTAGGATGATATATTATGATTTGAAATTTTATTGCTTGTCAATATAAGCTGCAATCATATTATTTTCTTATAAATCATGATTGATTGTTACATTGGTTGTACTTTTAAATAGCAAAGTACTCAAGTGATTTGTTAACAAAGGCTATTGATATCTACATTTGAAGGGATTTGGAACACCTTTGTTTTGAAGGAACATTGGCACCTAAACTAAGGAACCCGATTAATGTCAGATCCATGTAAGTCACATAATATTACTTTAGTCTTTGCTATTTAAATTCATAGACCTACATATAACAAAATAATTTTATATATTACCATTAATTATAAAGTTAGGCCTAAATTCATGGAATGTAGATTTATGCGTTAAGCATCTAATAAAGTGTTTGAGATATAATATGTAGACTCATATGTATAGTTCTCCGTTTTGTGATGCTGTCCAAATAAGAAATTGCAATATTTCAAGATAATCATGAAATAGGGTTGTCGTCCGTAAGTTAGTATTATGGATACATTGTGTTAGGTAGAGGTAAGTAGGTAGGCTATGGGCCTTAACTTGTGAGTTGGCCTGTTTAATCCGTTTTTTAAATGAGTTTAAGTTAAGGTTTTTTAGCATATTTAAAAGTGGGCCAAATAAGCCCAACCCATTAAACCCGTAAA
Source organism: Lumnitzera racemosa (assembly GCA_024138005.1). Lineage (NCBI taxonomy): Eukaryota > Viridiplantae > Streptophyta > Magnoliopsida > Myrtales > Combretaceae > Lumnitzera > Lumnitzera racemosa. The sequence continues at coordinate 83,038,122 of JAMXBC010000006.1, forward strand.
CTAAAATGAGTCAATTTGGATTGACTCGTTTAATACATTTATGTCTTTGTCTTACAAGCCAGCTTATTTGATTGGCTTTTTAAATGGATTAGGGCCGATGCTTTTTGACATATTTAAAAACAAGCCAAATAAGCTCAGCCCGTTTAACTCATCGATCAAAGTGGGTCAAGCCGAGTTGACCTATTTAACTTACTTCCACACCTTAAGTGTTGGGTTATCCATCAATGCAACACATAGCATGATGTATAGAGGTAAAAAAAGAAAATCTTCTCTTAATATCTACCTATAATGTTTAGTAGCAAAAGACTTAAAAGATTGATAACCTATAAAGAAATCTAGTTTATGGATAGCATTGTAAATGAGCCAAGTTAAGCTTTTGAAGGTTTAGGCTCAACTTATATTTTAAATTATGGAGTTTAAGCCTAGTTGTGTTTTTACCGAGCTCAAAAATTACAAGCTCGAGCTCAAACTCGTTAAAGAATATGAAAATTGAGCTCAACTAGTTCTTAGTTTATTTAGATGAATGAGCTTAAGTTTAAACTTGAATTTAAATTAAAATTCAAAATAAAATTTACTTATATAAACAAGTCGAAAATAAGCTTATGTTAGGCTTATGAGAAGGCTCATTTATATTGTTAACCAAACAACTCATAAACAGGTTCTTGAGTAGGCTTATGAGCTAATATATTAATTGAAAAAATATAGAATAAAAATAAGAATAATATAATTAAAAGATTATTAGAAAAGGTAGATTTTGAAAATTTTAAATTAAACTCGACTTATTTTTAAATTGAGCTTAAACTAAGCCAAGCTTAAAACGATTTAAGTTTAAATAGCTCAAGAAATTCAACTCATTTACAACCCTATCTATAGACTCCAATATACTTCTACATTTTTTTGAATTTTGTTATATATCCATAGTCTTGTCATTCCACATATGAGATCTTAGAATATTTATAGTCTAAAATTCTATTTTTATCAATTATTATTTAGCAAATCATTATAAGAGGTGAAGTTTCTCTTTTGAAAGAGAGGTTTCCTATTCTTATTTTTTCAATTGTAGACTTTTTAGTTTGATTTTCTTTTTTCCTTGCATTAAGGTTGTTCTTGCTTCTCATATATGTATAGTGGAAGTGATACACTTATATAATTAGAGGTGTGTAAGTGAGTTAAACGAATCAACCTAACTTGACCACTTTAGCCTGTGGGTTAGATAGGCCAACCAATTCTAGTTCGCTTTATAAATAAGCTAGAATTTGATTAGCCTAACCCAACCAACTCTGACCCATGAGTTAAATAAGCCAACCTACGAACTTTTTAATGAAATTAATAAATTAAAAATAAATTGCAAAAATAAAAAATACGGACACTAAGTACATTTATCCTAACGATTTTTCTAAGCTAAGTTATACTAGAGAGTAGTAAAATTATTTCAAAGATAATAAATAAGAAATTTGGATTGTTTCATTTATCGGTTACACTATTGCAATTGTTGAGACAATGACATTACTCGATTGAAGGGACGATGGCGATTGGCAAGATGAATGGACTAAGGAGAGTACTGATGTTGGCAAGTAGGACTATGGAAGAGACAAATGCTTTGATTCAAAATTTGAATAGAGTGGAGTGATAGAGGAGAGGAATACTGAGTAACTTAGTAACTTAAGGTTAGACTTGTGAAGTTGTATAGTAAATTGACTATCGTTACTCAGTTGTTCTGTATACGTGTGTAATTGGCTTTTTACTCGTTCGTATCATGCGTGGTATGTATTTTTACTATCATTACTTGGTCATTCTTCATGCATGTAATTGGATGCAACTTCCATTTTTAAATTTGTTTTTTTTTTTTGTTTTAATTAAAAGCGGGCTAACCCGGCCTATTACAATTTAGCCTACTAAAACCTATGGGTTAAATGGGTTAGACCAAAACAGCCTGCTTTTATACAGACTAGAAAAATCTAGCTTAAACCTACTTTAAAAGCGAATTAAATGGGTTAACTCATTCATCAAGACCTATTTATACACTTCTATATATAAAATAGATACTATCATTTTTTTCTTTTTTCTTCTCTTCCTTATGATTTTAAAGTTACCAACATTGTAATTATTATTGATAACAAGAAGAATATATACCTCTAGGAAGATCTATTATTTGGAGAATTGCAATAATTTGTTTAATCGATATAGTCTCATAAAATCGTTTTCAATGGAGATGACTACCCTCTCAAAAATGATTGTTTCACATATTTAAAGGAAAACATCTTCTGGTGAGCAAAAACAATTCACACAGCCCATGCTGGGCTGGCGCATCCAGAGCTTGGAGTTCAGGCTGGCCCAACTAAGCCCAAACCTTGTTAATTTTGCATTTTAACCTAGCCCAATTAACAACAAAAGTATATTGTTGTTAATTTTGCATTTTTTCGAAGAAGAAAGATAGATATGAACAAGTGATAAGCACCAAGCCAAAGCAAACCGGCATAGGAGTAGTAAATACTAGAAAAGTTTACCTATATTAATAAATATTATATAAATACTAATTATATAAAATAAAATTACTTAAATATCAATTACTTGAGATATTAATTTTACATATAAAAAATTTATATAAAATTAGTATCTTAATTTCAACATAAAATATAACATTGGTATTTAGATAAGTTTTTATTTAATTTATGTTAATATAATTTTTTTATAAAAATAATAGATATATATAACATTGGTATTGAAGCAATTTATTATATTGACGTAACTTTTCTTTTTTTATAATAATTGTAGATGTGTATCTCTTCCTTAATACAGAACATGGGCAAATTAGGGTTAAGACTGTAAATACATCGCAGACCATATGTTTCAGCTTCCCAGGTGCCGAAGTTCCAAACATCAACACGAGCAGCCAGCTGACTCTTACATTCTCACTCTCTCCCTCTCTCCTCTCTCTCTTTCTAATTCCAAGGTAATGAATATAGAAACCTTAACTCTTCTTTTCATGAAAACTTTTTGGTAAATTACATTTTTTTAGCAATTGTTTGCTTAAATCAGAAATGTATGGAGTGATGATCTCTTTAATTTGTTGCATTGACTTGACTTACATGCATTCACTGAATCATAATCGCTAATTGTTTGTCTATAGCACACTGATTATTTATAAATTTGAAAACTGTATTGTCTTGTAGATGAAGTTTTTCACCATGGTTTCACTTGGTAGTGTCAATTTGATAATTTTCTAGATGAGATTGTTATATTTGTGAAATTAGCACAAAAATGGAATTTTCATTTTTTGTTGTTTTGGTAGATGTGTGCTTGACTTGAGACACGGAAACCTCTTTGTAAGATGCAAATATAAAGCTGTATACGTATACGTCTTCCCTCTCCTTACGTTGCTCTAGCTGGGAGATCTGTGTAAAAGGCTTTTGGTTGTGGATGATGTTATCCTTTAGTGATATATTTCCTAAAAATTTTGAATAGACCATCGTTGTAGGGGGTTGAAGTTTATTAGATACAGCTGCGATCACGGAGAGCTGGTGATGCCAGTTGAAGCCCGTATATAATCTAACATAAGAAAATTTTCTCTTAAAAGATTAAAATGTTTTTTATGGGTGTCTGTATTTTTCCAAGAAAGAAATCGTTGGAGGAAAGACGCCCTGGAATTGTTTGTTGTTGAGATTACTCGGATAAGAAAGAAACTTTATGTAGTATCATGCCAGAAATTTAGCACAAGTGCACTTATGTTATTGACCAAAAAAATGGTTCATTTATGTTAAACATGCAATGAATTGGAGATACTCTGGTCATCTAACGTTTAGTGTTTCTGGTTCAATCCGTGTCGTACCTCTTAAACCTTGATCCTCTTGTCTCACAAGTCATTGACTTTTTGCATTTTCCAAAAGTCGCATGCAGTGAAACATTCAGTTTCATTCACATTTCCTTTGATGGCATCTTGAGCCTGGTATCAGTATACAGGTTGAACTAATAAAGAAATTTCTGATTGCATTTCTATCCTTCTTGCATCATTCTTGCAGAGATTAAATGAACTTTTGAATTGAATAATAAAGATGTCAGTGGATTGATCATAAGGTTTTTCCTAGGGAATTGCATTTATTGGTGTTCTTTTAAATTCATTAGCATCTTTTGTATACATGTTCTTTGAAAGGGCTTGACGACCTTTGTATTTGGTAGTTTTTTAAGTTTTCACAGTTTTAGTAATTCTGATACTTGTAGGTTAATCTAATTATGAATATGGTTCCTAAAGAGTCTGTGGAGTCAGTTGATTGGCATCAATAATAAGTCAGACAATTGATAATATAATGGAGGCTGGCAATGTGGAGAGCACCAGGCTGCAGATAGAGGAACCTATGAAGAATGATTTTATGTCAGAAAGCTCATCTCAAATGATACAAGAGTATATGAATGTTGATGCTATGGGAAACAATGAAGACAACCCCATAGATGTTGATTCAGATGGCAATGAGAACGGTTCTACATTGGTGGAAAATGGTCATATGCAACCAGTTCCAACCGACAGCTCAGGTGAAGGTCTCCCATATGCTCCTGAAAATTTTCCTAATCCAGGTGACAACTGGAGATGGAGAGTGGGTAAGAGAGTAGCCACAACCGGTCACTATCTTGATAGGTATCTGTATCCTCCCAAGAGACTCCTCAAGGATGCTTCAAAGCGTAGGAAGAGTGCTTTTGCCAGTAAGCTTGCTGTAGAAAAATATCTCAAAAGTGAATTCCCTAATGTGGATGTGGATGCCTTTTTTGCCTCTTTTAGCTGGAAGATCCCCTCTAAGAAGCTGAATTTAGTGAATGGTCAGCCTTGATCCCAGTAACCCTTTTTCATCTGTTTTACACTATCTGTCGATTAGAGTTGGATGTAATATTATTTGGTACATGGACATTCTATGTAGCTTCACACCTTAGTGTTGCTTCCATATGTTTTTTTTTATGGCAGTGGCTGTCTTCAATTGATAGAAGTATATGCCTGTTCTTGTCTGCTTTTTTGTTCGTTACTTGAACCTTATATTGAGGCTCTTTCAGTCAGGTGGTTTTCTGTCATTGTGATTACCCTTGTTTTCTGTGATATGCCTGGAAAAAAGGCCTATCATTTGCTTGTTTCTGTTAAATGGTTGAGTTATATATCCATCCAATTTTGTCACACGCATGCATGCACACTCACACACACATTTACGTATTATACTATATTATATATTGTGCTTCATAACAACAATTCACTATAAATTTACCATCTTGATCTGGAAAAGTGACCTATGATCTTATGATGAGCTTTGTGAGTTTTGTTCAAGAACTGTGTTCTGGCCTATGTTGGTTAAGATATTATACTTGCTATCGATAATGTTGCAAATATGAAATGAGTTCTAGTACTGTTCATCCTTAAAAGCTCTATTCCTTACCTTGGAACCTATTCTTCTTGTAGGTACTATAGAAAGGTGCACTATCTCCACTGTCCCTCATGAAGATTCAGTAGAGCATATTGCATCAGATTCTCCTCCTGATATAAAGGGTTGTAAGGCTCACAACAAAATGTGCAGTAGCTTAGTTGAACAATCGGATGAAACCCAAGTATCATCCATGCCTTGTGATATTTGTTGCAGCGAACCTGGTTTTTGTCGAGATTGTTGCTGCATTCTTTGCTGCAAGACTGTCGATTCAGCCTATGGAGGCTATAGTTATATCAAATGTGAAGCGTTGGTTGATGAGGACTCTATATGCGGTCATATTGCTCACCTGGAGTGTGCGCTTCGGGCTTACATGGCTGGAACAGTAGGAGGAAGCATTGGTTTGGATGCAGAGTACTACTGCAGGCGTTGTGATGCAAGAACAGACCTAGTTTTCCATGTTAAAAGGCTGTTGGAGTTTGCCAAATCCATTGATTCTCGTGATGAGCTTGAGAAAGTGTTGACTCTTGGTGTTTGCATCTTGCATGGTTCCCAAAAGGCAGGAGCAAAAATGTTGTTGAGTTCTATTGAATCTGCTTTTGCGAAGGTAAATCTGATTTATTTTTATTTTATTTTTGTGGTTTAAAGTTATATTCATTTAAATGTATGATGAGTTGATTTTAACATCAGCTTAAATCCGGGTCTCTGCGCGAAGATTTTTGGAGAGAGGACAACAAACCAGGTATTTCACTATAACTTCTAGGTAGTTGTTAACAGTTACTATTGAAATAACACCTCTCCATCCGACCAACAAATAAAGGAGAGCAACAGTGTTCAAGTTTAGGCACCATCTGGTCCACTGTTCTTCTTTTGTTCATACTATTGGGTACAAAGGTCTGTGTGGTTGGGTGCAAAGGTACTTTGTGGTTGCCATAATACTCTATGTTTTATGTTAAGAAAGCAAATAAACTTGTGCTTAGCTTTTATGTTAGCAACAATATGCTGTCTGTCTGTATCTCTCTCCCTAACAGATACACACACACATGAACAAACATGGATGCTCACCCAGCATAGGGGCCCATGCACATACAAGCTATACTTATTCGCTTGCCAGTATATTTTCCATTATTTCATCTTCATCTATTGCTGGATGCCATTTGCAGTGGTCTCAGGCAATGGGGATTCCTTTCCAGAAGTTGCTTTCTGCTCAGACCTTTTAGATGTCAGTGAAGACATATCACTGGATGAGTCAATACCTTTTAATTATCAGATTCAATCTTTAAAACTTGAAAACGACATTGATCTGGTGCTACAAGAACTGAGAAAGTCGCAGGAGTATGAATATAAGATTGCTGAGGAGTGTCTTTATGCTCAGAAGAACTATCTGCACAATCTTTACCAGCAACTTGAGCATGAGACTTCTCAGCTTACCAATCCAGTATTACCGGTTGAGTGCAATGATGGCAACTCACTGAAGACAGTGTGGAGCAGAAAGAATCAAATAAAGCGAGAACTTAAAAAGCTGGACGAAATGAAAAAAGTAGCAAAAGGGTTTGGAAGGTGTTCTAAAGCTATTGGGAAAGAGCATTTTGGTTTAAAATTAGAGGAATGAAAATCAGCATTAGTATCTTTTAGTAAGGAGGGCTGTGGTGATCCTCCAATTTTGGAATGCTCATCCTCGCTAGGCTCAAGAATCGAAGTTACTCCATTGCAATTTGGATGAATTGAATTGCTAACATCTGGTGCGGAAACACAGTCTAGCCAGGTGCAGATATTTTCACTACAGAAGCTTCGTTCTGCAGCATCGATATTCTGGATTGTGAATATAAATGTGACTAACTGTTGGTCGCTAAAGAGACAAGGATGGCATAAAACTGCTTCAGCTTGGTTGATTTGGGCAGCTATGAACTACCGATGGTGATGCATATAAACCATGAAGCTTTCGGTTAACCTTATAGAAGTAAATTGTGGTGGGGTTGTTTTTGACTTTTGGATCCATGGGGGAATTTGATCTGACCAAGCTGCTAATTGTGGGGTTCATTTCCTTGGTTTTCTTTTGTTCCTTAAAATTGTACAGATATTCTCCAAATGTCAAGAAACCATATGTAATATGCTTGTGGAAGTTAAGGGAATTACGTTAAATTTTGTTATTAAGTTAATTATCATTAAGTGAAGAGTGTGCGACATCCTTTCCTGGTTAAGTTTCATCACAAGGGTAGTTTCTTTTTGCAATCTACCAACGGAAAATCGGCCGATAAAACCTTTGATGCGAAACAACCTATTAACACCATCTATGACAGTGTATATAATGATTCCTAAATTCATATCCCTAGAATCCTTTATATTTAATTTAAGGTGCTATTTTCTGTAGCTAGGGCAACCAACGAGTAAAGTTTATCCGAGTTTTTAAAGGATTAAGTTGTGTTCGTCCAAAAATTCTCGGATTGAGCTCAAGTTGACTTTTTATCAAGTTTGCAAATTGAGAGTTGAGTCTTTATCAAGTTTGCAAATTGATACTTAGCATGTTTAGACATACAAGCAATATATTGAGCTTGAACTCAAGTTAAGTTTTTTCAAGTTAAGTTTTTATCAAGTTTGCAAATTGAGAGTATTATATTAAGTTTGGACTCAACTTGTTTACTGATAGTGTTTGAGGTTACTCATTAGCCTAAGTTTATAAAAGGAAAAAATATATAAATAAATTAATTAATTAATAGTAAATAAAAATTAAACTATATATATATAAATACATTATCTTATCATATGTTATATATTTATGTATTATATCAATATTAATTTTTTAATTCTAATTATTCGTAAGCCTATTCACAAGCGTAAGTTTAAGTAAGTAAGCTTACAAGCTTAAGATAAAGCCTGAGGTCGAATTATTTAGATAAATAAGTTTTATCTTAAATTCGAACCAAACTGATCTTAAGCAAGCCTAACTTGAGCAACTCTAAGTAATTCGATTCATTTGCAACACTAGCTGTAGTGGTGGAGTTAAAAAGCAATTAGGTTAAAGGACTCTGAGAAATTGATTAGCGATATTTAATTGTAAGATGAAATAAATAAAGCCACCATGAGCCCAATTTATATGTAAGGCACTAAGCTAAGGCCTTTTTTTTAATGTTAAATCATATATGAGTGACTTTATATGAAGTCATCAATATATATATACAAATTTTGATACAAAAATATAGATTCTAGCTAAAGTTATTGTAGATATAGAGGTCTGCTTAGAGTAGCCACGCGTGAGTGATGCACTATACGTTGCTTTAGTGAAGTGAAGCAAAGCAAGAATGACACTTAAATGGATGATTAGATGAGAACAAGATAAGAAGGAGAAATATACAATCTTAGTGTCTTAAATGCACAAGTGATGGATAAGAAACCTTAGGATACCTCAAGCATTTATCTTGTAGCTTGAGTGAATAAGATCAATTATTCACTTAAATTGTTTATTTGATCTTAGGGAGCAAAAGTTTTGTAAAGTATTGTTATCTATTAGTTCTCTCTAACAATTCCCAAATAAGGAGGAAAGATTAGATATTTATAGGATCTTAAGTATTATGACATTTGTCGAATGATCTCAATGATCAATGGATGAGATAGAGCTTATTCAATTCATAGTTATCTTAAATAAGCTTGCTAACGGATTCAAAGCCAATAACCTTCTTAATAAATGCATGAGTCTACTTCAAAAAAGTTAAAGCTGGACGAACCAATCAAATAGTCCTTGTTTTGAGTCCACCAAGACAATTTTTTCTAAGTGATACTAAATATAAACTGAACTCCTTAGGCTTTACCATATAGTCTAATGAGTTAAGCTCAAATAAATAATTAGCTTAGCTCAATAATCAATATACCATATTTTTACCCATTTACATTTTACTGCTTAACCAAAATTCTTGAACAAAGTCTAAGTATTTTAAGCATTAATCACTTGTTTTTAATAGTAAAGTCACTGCTTAGCACATGCACACTACAAAGAGTTGCACTATTGCTAAGCATTCTTGCATAATTGAATACTTTATTTTATTGATGGATTGAAGCATGTGCGCCTAATATAAGTGCTGCATATTCATTTATTGTATATTTTAGTGATCAAATTTGCAGCACCACCTCATTGCACATGTCACTTAAGACATGCTAGAGTATTGCCTATGTAGCAATATGTTAAATAAATCTCCCATACCATATGGCAAGTTGATCGTCTCATTAAATTAACTTCCATGTATCAATACTCCCTTAATTTTAACTAGTTTTCTGGCTTCGATTCTTGATATGAATCGGTAAATTCATATGCCAAGCCTGTACTCATTCTGAAGGAGATAGAATTCCAAACATTACTAACTGTTTTGCGATTAGCACCATGTTAATATGGCCATATTCCATCCTTTGCCAATAAAACTTTCCATTGATAGTGGTGGTTTGGGATATAAAATCCTGTTTTGGCTCTATTATTTGGATGAATTCCCAATTGCCAAAAGCCTACCTTAAGATCAAATTTGGAAATTATCTTGGCTTGGGAGAGGGGGAGAATAGTTTTGCATTTAGCACCATATAAATAGGGCTAGATTCGATCCTTTACCGATAAAACTTTCCATTGATAATGGTGGTCCGGGATACAAAATCCTGTTTTAGCTCTATCATTTGGATGAATTTCCAATTGCCAAAAGCTTATCTTAAGATCAAATTTAGAAAATAACAGAGCCAAATAATTTCTGTTCTTTAGGAAAGGGGGAGAATAGTTTATGACATGCAAAGCTTAAACACTACCGTTGCTACAATTCCAGAACCATCTTCCATTACACCTTCTACAACCACTTTTAATCTAGACACTTCTTTTAGAAAATCTCATGGAAACAAGATAGATTACCTCTTTGAGGTATCTTATCTTAACGATTAAGAAAAGATAGAAGGAACATCTTTACCCTTGGTTAACCTTTATTCAGCATTTGCTAAACCATAAAGATCTTTATTTAGATCTCTTATCAATCTATGTTCGAAGTAAGTGAAGGAATTATACAATCCTCTAGCATGAAGAGTAGTTTGTGACCCTACGGATCCCTCCTAAGTTACCTAGATTATGGTCATCTCAAGGTTATACTCACATCCATTATGGAGCAATCAAACTTACTCTAACACTCCATGGGAGAAAAAAGACTACTAGTAGTAGTTAGGATGGCTATACTAGATATAAGATTCCTCGAGTACCAACAAGTATGTATTTGTACTATTGAGATTACCCTTAACGTAGGAACAGTGTTTGTAACACTGTATCCAAATTATAATATTGCTTTTACTAATTTGGAGTTGATGGAAGCTCTTCAAGTACAATTCTAAATTATTGGAGAATATGATACTTCTTCAAACTTTGATGGATTCACATCTGACAATAAGCTTATGGAGAATCAAACTGATTCTGATAATTCAACATTTGAAGACAACATTGATGACAAAACACAATCAGACAAGGAATCTTCTTTTCTAGGCTCAAAGAGCGTTCCACATGACCTTTCTTTCATGATGCAACCCAGTGAGGAGGAATTTCCACTATGTAAGGAATACATAATAGAAAATTATCGTTACTCTCCAAAAGTTAAATATCCTATAGAATGAGATGCCTTAGGAAACTAGAAAAAGAGTAATGCAGCAGGGGTAACACCTAATTGGCATACTGACAATGCCTTAGCTCAAAATAAGATGCTAAGGAGGATAGGATCTAATGTTGAAAATATTCAACAACGGTTATCTATTGTTGAACAATAGGTAGATGACTATCCAAAGATGATTATCTTCCTTCAAGAGAGAATTGAGGAAGTAAAAAAGGCAATACCACAACCAAGTTTAATTCTTCAAGAAATTGAAGAATCAAATTGGTATGCTAGAAGCATAGCAAAAGGGGATTCCATATGTTCAGATCTCTACTACTATAGATATATATATATATATATTTTTTTTTTGGCTTCTCAAACCCAGAAGGACTTCAATTTCCTTTTCAGAAACCCAACAACCTAACAAGAAGACTACTTTTGAGTTATGAGAACAATTCAAGCAAATGGAAGCTTTTAGAAAAAAGAAAGGGAAAACAAAATAAACCTCTAACTTTGTAGAAGATTTATACAAAACCTAGAAGTTGGGAGATGACGATGACTCTGATGAACACACATCCAAATCCAAAGTCTGTATGGTAAAACAATAAGACAATCATCCTACTAAAGCCTTTTTGTAGGTAGACCACCAACAGACAGTTCCCAGGATTGTCGTGGCTAGGGAAAACAATGATGCTATAACTAATTCATTAGAGAATTCTTAAAGCGAAGATAAGAATAATATTAGTAGCTCTGATGATTTAGACCTAAACAATTCAAGCAATCTTGATGAATCAAGTCAAGACCAAGTTGATGATATTTTTTAGGATCAACTTGATGAAATTGATGTTTCTAGTGAAGAAAGCACTACTATAGAACCATCAAAATCAATTTTGAAGGTCAAAAGCAATAATGATGACTCAAACTCTAATCTGACAATAAGTGCTTCTTCTTTAAGAAAAAAGTCCAAGTCTAATGTAACATTTACATTAGGCAATATGCCATACTCAAAATGGCTAGACAAGCTTCAGGAATTTCACTCATGGATGACAACCAAGTTCTTAACTCAACCTTCCCATGGAAAGATCTTAACAGAATTTGTCAACAGATTTACTAGAGTTCTCAAAGATTGGTAGAATTCAGTATCTAAGCAAGATCAAATATATTTCTTAGGCTTGACTGATTTTGACCAAGCTATAAATATACTACATCAATATCTTATTGGAAATCCAAAAGATTCAAAAGAAATAAAAGGGAGGAATTCCATGAGAGGAAATGTTGTTCTTATAAAAAGAAAGATTTAGACAAACACTTCAAGAAGATGGTCCAACTCTTTTATTAGCTTAAAGCTAGCTATGTATTGAAACCAATGTTTCTTTCTTCTATTCCTCTACCATTAGTAAGAAGAGTTAAGAGACATCTACAACTGAAGAATTAGAAAGTGATTGATGTTTCTCTTAGAGAAATTCAGCAAACACTCCATATTGTCATTAAAGATAAGTGTGACAAAAGAAAGATTATCAAGGATTATATTAGAGGAAGTACTACCTTTGATGACACGTGTCAAAAACCAAATTTCTTCATTAAGTGTAAGACACCTGACCAAGAGTGCTCTTACAACTCTAGAAAGAAGAAAAAACATTTCAAGATCAAGCAAAGAAGTTCCTTCCCAAGAAAGAAGAAAAAATTTCTAGCCAGAAAATGGAAGTATTTTAAGAAAAAAGGAAGGAAAGGAAAGAAATCTAGTCGATGTTACATCTTCAACAAAACAGGACATTATGCTAAATAGTGTCCTAAAAAAGGTTCTTAGAAGATGATTTAAGCAATCATTAAACAGGCTACAGTCAAAATAAAGGAAGATGAAGACCATGAGTTTTTATTTTTAGAAGAAGATGAGCCCTCAGATAAGATCTTGTTTTCTTTATAAGTTTATGCTGAGGAAATTGAGTGGGAATACTCTGATGATGAATCTTACTTAATCCAAGAAGTCAAACTAGCTGCTGTTAATGAAGTTATGAGTGTCAATACTCCTCATGTTCCATTCTAAATCTTCATTAGCGAATATGACAAACCAATTCCATTGATAACCTTCATTGATACTAAAGCAAATGAAAGTATTTTGAATCCTAAAGTTCTTCCTCAAGATCTTTGGATCCTCTACACAAAAACACTTATGACAGTATCCAATGAAGAGTTTTATATACATCTCATGAGTAAGCCAATAAAGATCCAATTTTTCCCCAGATGTAGTATTATTACTCCAGTCCTTAGATTTCCATTACCTAACAAAGACATTGTTGTTGGATAGGACATTCTTTCCAAACTCCTACATATGAAGATCCACCCAGAAGGAGTTAAGTTCAAAAGGTTCCTCAAGCCCTATACGGAATTCCTACGATTTTACTCTATAGAAGGGATTAGTATACTAAAGATTATTGTAAAATTTAAGACAATGGCTTGTGCTAAAAACCACATTGAATTCTTGAAAAAATGTGATCACCCTTTATAAAGAATCAATAATTCTTTATGAAGATTCTTTTAAAAAATAATGAAGATATCAATCCTACCAAAGCTAGTTATTCAAGCATGAATCCTGAACATGCTCGATTAGCAAAAGAAGAGTGTAAAAACCTACTAAAGTAAGGATTGATAGAGCTTTCATATTCACAATGGGCATGCAAAGCATTCTATGTCAATAAAAGAGCCGAGAAAAGTGAGAGGAAAGCTTAGGCTTGCCATCAATTACCAACCCTTAATTATTTTATCTATGATGACAAGTTTCCAATTCCTAATATGAATAAATTATTCTAAAACATTGCCCAAGCCAAGATATTTTCTAAATTTGATCTCAAGGCAAGCTTTTGGTAATTGGGAATTCATCCAAATAATAGAGCTAAAATAGGATTTTGTATCCCAAACCATCATTATCAGTGGAAAGATTTACCATTTAGGCTTAAAACTGCTCCGTCACTATTTCAGAAGGTAATGATCAAGATATTCTAGCCTATCCTAAATAGTGCTATAATCTACATAGATGATATACTTCTTTTCAATACAGATGAGTTATCACATATAAAGCTCCTATAGCAATTTAATGACATTATCATATCTTATGGAGTTATGCTTTTAGAAAAGAAGATCAAAGTAGCCCAAATAGAAATGGACTTCCTTGGGATGAAACTAAAAAATGGTTGCTACCAACCAGAACTCAATATTGCTCAAGAATTGTTGAAATTCCTTGACAAAGTTCTCAACACCAAATAGATACAACAGTTTCTAGGAATAGTTAACTATTTGAAAGATTTTGTTCCTAAAATCTTTAAGCATACTTCTATCCTCTCATATATGCTTAAGAAAAGGCATTCCTTATGGGGAGAAAAACTAACCAAGGCAATCAAGTTTTTGAAAAAGGAATTACAGAAACTTCCACCTTTGAAGATTCTTTCAGGAGGACAACTTATCCTGTAAATTGATGCTATTAGGGAGTTATTCCTCCTGAACAAGGAGAAAAGGGAAGGTATATTTGTGGATATAACAGTGGCCGATTTAAAGAATCTGAAATCCATTATCATTTTACATTCAAGGAAATCCTTGTCATGAAATATGATATTAAAAAATTTGAATATCATCTTATGGGGTCATATTTTAAGATTGAATGGATATGAGTTCTTTTCTAAAGATGCTTAAGTTTAAATAGAAAACAGTATCACATCCTCAATTGTTAAGATGGCAGGAATGGTTTTCCAAATATTCTTATGAAGTTAAGTACATTTCAGGAAACCAAAATCATGTTGTAGACTTTCTCTCCAGACCTTAAAAAGAAGCACAAGATGTCATTGGACAAACATCACCCTTTTTAGGCGATATTTGTACATCTGGAGTGATTGCTATGTTTAGATTTACCAATTTCTTCTTGGTAAGATGGTACAATCTACAAAGATTTTATGAACGTAGACCTCTAAAGTTAAGACAAATGATATAAAGAGGAAGATTTGCAGAAGAAAGCAAAAGGCAAATATAAGAATACCAAACATTGATTTTCAAGAGATATGGACGATTAAATCTTAACCCATTTGGATTGCATCCTTGTTATCCTTTCATCTATCCCTATATATGGAAATTTCATAGATGTTGATTTCCAAAAGAACTCCAATGGTTTTATTAGTATCTTCTACACCAATATACCTTTTGCTATTTAAATTCTAACATATGAAGCATTGTAATACTTGCAAATTATCAGGGCAAATCTAAGCTTAAATCAATTAATTATATTGGCAACATTAATGAAACGATTTAAATCCCTGTACACATGGGAGTAGATTATTTCATCATGGATCAATCATTTGATTCAGATATTTCTAAGTGCCAATCCATTTCAATTTAAGCTCGTCATTAACTTAGGGCTACAATGGATGAAATATCAACTTGGACAACATTACCCATTATCTACTTGTAGTTTTGTTGATGAATTTGAAGGGAATATTAGAAAAGACAATGTGAAGTATAGGGAAGCTCAAGAAAGATTGTGCATTGCAAATCAAACAATCCCTCAAGAGATATGGCCAGGAGCATTTGAAGTAGAAGTGCCATAGGATTATAATGAAGAATACTAAACCACTATCTCTTCAATACAACAAGCTTTGAGAGAATATGAAGATGATCTCAACTACATGGAAGAAGAAGCTTAGCTAGCTGGATATAGCCAAGAACCAGAATATCTAGATGATGAAAATATGTCACCATCACATGAGCTTATCATTAGTGATGTAGATTAAAAGCAAAGTTATCAAGAATTTTATCTATTTAATTATTGGTCTCTATCCATAAGCATAGTTGTCCTCTATCATTGTCCTTTTGAATAGTAAAGGTCCTTTATTATTGTCCTTTTTTATTGTAGTGAACAGTAAAACCTATCGATCACGAGTTTTTAGTTGTTTGTCGTTTGTAAGTAGTAATGCCTATATAAGGCTATGCTTTGTATGATGAAAGGTAGAATTCATCGAATAAAAATACCACCTTTGTAGCAATCTTTCTAATGACTTTGTAAACTCTCTCTATCTCTCCCAAACCTAACAAAAAGAAATTACTTAGCATCTTAGTCTATCTACTATAATTCAAAGTATGCTCTATACTTGTCTTTATTAAGGATCTTATATATTAGAAATAAATCTCATGAATACACAAATGATAGATATAGTGTTTTGAACTATTTTAAGCCAAAAGACAAGTCTATGTAAATCACCATTAAAGCTTAGGATGAGCATAAAAGGAGTAGTAAGACACCATTGAGGCTTAAGATAAGTTGTTGCTATAGATTATCCTTCTCATTCATGTTATGAATCTTGAATTGCGATGAATGAGCCTGACTTAGAATCAGAGCTAAACTATTTCTCTTCTTTAAGAGAGGGGGAGAATACTTTATGACATGGAAAGCTTAAACATTACCATTGCTACAATTCTAGAACCATCTTCCATTACACCTTCCACAATATTTTCTCAACTTAGCTTCAACTATATATATAAGAATGTGTTTAACAAAGCAAACCGTTAAGAAATCATAGTCGAGTATGATCCTTTTGATTATACTTTACGTAGAATTAATTCTTCACAACCCTTTAATAAGGTTCCAAGTACATTTCTCAAAAGAATAATATTTAATGCTAAAATATCGATTCACTTTATATTTTATCAATCTTTACCATTAGTGTATGGTATATTTCTTGGCTTGAGAACCATTCATGGCATGCCATTATTTTTACAATGATAAAGCACTCATTGAGGTAATCATTGGAAATGATATCAAGGTATTAGTAGCTTTGAGTACATTACATATATAAGTTTGTTGGTCTAATAGAAAATGAATGGACCATGCTTATTGAATAGAAGGACTGATTCATGGATAGTACTTACATCCCCCCTCTCTCTTCTTCTTCAAGCGTAAACATGACTTAATATCACATTTTCCCAATCATGCACCTAAGTAGTCCTTTCGCATAGAAATTGTAGGTTAGGGTTGGCATTTTAGGATCTGAATACAATAGATTTAAACTAGACATGACACAATATAAATAGATTAATGTACTAAAAAAATCAACATAAGATATAAATGGGTCCAACCCGTTTAAATACAATTAAATTCTTGTTTGGATTTGACTCAAACTCTTAGACTTAGACATGGAACATGCTATATATTCTTCATATTTGCATTTTGCTGTATAAATTGTTTCTTTCCAAGTCAAGATCTCAATTAAAGGTATGAGATTCACTATTTTTAGCTATATATTCTTCTTACTACACAACAGTTTAAATGGATAAAATATTACAAACTCCTTAAGCATCCAATAGACAATATAATAAATTTGGAAATTAACACTGGTAGTAATGCTAATATCTATTTAAGTTGTAGATTTACTTAATTTAGTAATGTTATGCATTCTTCTTACTACATTGTAGTTTAAATAAGTAAAATGTTATAAACTAATGTGTAGATTCTTTAACTGTCTCCCTTAAAAATATAATGAACAATGTGATAAATTTGGAAATCAATACTTAGTAATACTAATATTCATTTAACCAATGGTTTTACTTAATTTAGTAATGTTATGTAACTTAAATTTTTGAATTTTCTATATTTAGTAAGATTTTGTTTTACCAAAAATTTTGTTTAGGTTATAGTTTTATATTAAGTATGAAGATACTACATTATTTTTCTTTATAAAATTTTAATATTATTACTTCTTTTTTTCCTTTTTTATCTAGTGATCATGGATATTATGAGTATGACTCTTGGGTAAACTCTTAGTGGTTTGTTGACCATATGCGATGGTATACTTGTAAAAAGCCATTTGTGGTGTTGTTAATAAGGGCCCTCTGATATTCAAATTAGTGAGTATTTAGGTTCTAAAGATTATAGGAGTTTATAGATTGAGATAGTTCTTAAGAGGTTCCAAAATCCTTTACCTACTAGAAATCCTTCCTATTTATAAGTTAAGGGGGCCTACCTATCTGGACATGTGGCAAGAGAAGACCAGTTGAAATGAAATCTAAGGAGGTAGCACTATCAATATGAAAAAATACTTCCACCCTTCTATCGATTGGTAAGAGCATAGAAGATGGAATTATCCCATCGATTGAGGATAGCTACTTTAGCTTGGTTGCTAGTTTGTAAGTTGTGTGTTAGGTGGTCATTCAACATTTAATGAGGAGAGAGAAATAAGCTAAGAGAGGAGGGTAAATTCGACTGTGCCATATGGTAATTTCCTTGAAGGCTACCTTAAGTAGGAGGTAAGTTGTTTCCCTATTGCTAGAAGGTGAAGCTTAGGGGTTATGGAAAAGGACTCTTAGAGTACTCGAGGTTCAACCTAAGCCGAGTAGATAAAGCTAGGGCATGTATTGAGCTACTCTTCATTCGTGTTAGGAGAGGTCCAATACGGTACTGGTTGTGCTCTTAGGTAGGCTTAAGCTTCCGAAACATTGGGCTAAAAGGTGACCATCAATAGTATCTATAAATATTTTATAGATTTAATTATAACTTTTTAATCAACTAATAAGTTTAGTTTGAATGTAAGACACATTATCACGACCCAACAGTATCACTATTGTGGTAGGTTGCCGTGTACCATATAAAGGTATATTATCAACCCCCTTGCTGATTATAAGCCTTTCATACGACACACAAGGCTCCTTCTACTTTACGTTACCACTAGGCCTATAGATAAGTAATATAGAGCAATTTAACTAAAATTACTTTTATTTTATAAATTAGCTAATTATATGGGCTCGTGAGACCCACACCAAAAAATATTACAAATAAATGCAGTTCATAACGGAACTGCATTAAATCTGTATTATGAGCAAAAACATAAAAGTATCTAAATATCTATAAATCTATCATAGAATGTCCTCTTAGCTCTCTGGTCGCTCCAACCCGTCCCTACACGAGACTTACTACGGGCATGTCTCGGCTTGGATTAGTGAAGAGGTTTTCCTGCATCAACAAAAATCTATAGGAGTGTAAGCTTAAGCTTAGTGAGATAAATACCCTCATTAGTACCACATGACAAAAATTTATTAGATACACAATCATATGAATGCATGAACAATCAGTATGCCAAACAACGCATGCAGTGACTTAGGAACTGCATACGACTCAGAATTACACCCCCTGAAGTCGGGGTTTGGAGATAATTAACTGACCCAAACCAAAATCCAGGTTTTAGACCTTAGGTTTTATTTTATTTGCACTTTCGTGCTCATGCCAAAACAAAACTCTCTCTCTCTCTCTCTCTCTCTCTATATATATATATATATATATATATATGTATACTTCCTTTACCGAAATCAAATCATATTTTTAAAATCTCAAGTCTAGCGATGTGGTGGCCTCCACAATCCACAAACATACACCCTAAGCAGAAGCCACAAGACTCGGCTCCTCGCCGACGGTTGGCATCTCCCAGCGCCTAATAAGCTCATCAGCTTAGGATAGGAACTCAATATATATGATAACATAGCTAGTGCCCAATCCTACAAGAAACTTGTATTCTTGTGAGTCCCTTCCCATCTTCTACGTAAAGCGACAGTCGGTGTTATCCTTATGCAATATGGGGAATGCATGATTCATTTTGATTTCTTAATTGTATAAGTGATTAACTCGATTTTCCTAGTGATCAAACAATTTCATTCCATACAATTCACATGTATATATTAGTACAAACAATTCCCATTATTATATATATAATTAACAGGTCATCACATTTATCCATAAATCCATACACATGCATCTCCCATATCCTACAAGCATCCAAATGTATATATATATATATATATAAGTTTAGGTGCATCTATTCTACAAGCGCAATCAAGTAAAAAGTCATCGGGAATTTACTTACTCTGCCATGTGGGTCAATCAAAGTAATTCGGAGGCAAGTCGTCTTCGTACACGGTATCCCCTGGTCATTGAAATAATATTTATAAGGGATTGAAATAAACTTAGAAAACTAAGTAAATTTTCCTTAAGTTATAGTCTTGACTAGTTTTTGAAATTTTTCCTAGTTTTTATCTAAAGTTCAATCGCATATAACTTTTTCGTTTTAAATCCGATTTTTATGATCTTATAGTCAATCTTCATCGTTTTTTAGTGTACTTTAATATGGTGAGGTTATATTTTCGAAATGAGGTATACAATTCTATCCATGGGTCAGAACAGTAGCATTCCTCATGTGTTGGAGTGTTTTTGGGCCTTGTATGGTAAATAGGCTGTTTGATAACTTGAGAAATCCTTTAGGCTTGGTCTTAAGATTTTATCCTAAGCTTAAAATACTCCTTGAGATCAGATTTAAAACTTTGATTTATATTCCTAAGGCTAACAACCACTTCATGGGCCCTTTAGTGGGCTTAAGTTGTCAAATGGGCTTGTTTTTTATTCAAACTAAAGTTAGTGACTTTGGTGGGCTTATGGGGCCTTAGGTGGATTTCTTATGGGCTTCAAAACAACCTTTCTTGATACTTTAAGGTGCTGGTCAGAATTTCATTAAAGGCTCAACTTAGAGTTCTAGGCTTGTTTTGAGAGTTTTGGGCTTTGTATGCTTACCATACTTGCTTTAGTTGATCTTTTTACTTTGTTCATTCACTTTTATCATATTTTTAAGCCTTTTTTTCCTACGTTCCAGATCTGTTCATGATGATTCCAAGGGGTTCTCGCTTGGTTTTTCAACTTGTTTCATCATTTCCTTAAGTTTAGGTGTTAGATTATGCACTTAAACTACTTGTATCCAAATCTTAACTTAAGTTTTCTTCCATAAGATGATTCTTTAACTCATGCTCCACACAAAGAAATAGAAGATCATATACTTAATACAACCTCCATATCATAGCTCATGTCATATAAAGTTGGTTTCTTCATAAAACTTCATGTGATGGATTTTTCCTTAACTTAAGTCTATATTTGAGCATGTTTAACTTAATGGAAACAAAATCAACATCCAAATGACTATGGAACCCTCATGTCCAGTATGCTCATCCTCCATTCAAGTTTTTGTTTCAAGACTTTCCTAACTTAAAATCTTCCATTCAAAGTGTTAAACAAGTGTCTTTACAAAATACCAACTTTACATACTCATGCTCCAACTTCATGTAAGGGTTTCATGGTTTGTTTCTTAAAATGGTCTTTGTTGTTATCACAACTTAAATCATACTTATATCTTCAAGAAATCAAAGTCTCCTAACATAAATACTAACCCACTAATCACAAAAAATACTTACTCGTCCTTAAGCAAAATATAGTGGTTGTGCACTAAGGTTCCACTTAAGCTTTTAACTTTGCTTCCTCCTTTTTGCCACCTTTTGGAAACCCGAGTTGTTTGATATTTTGGAATGGGGTTTGTGAAAGGTTCTAATGGTTCTAAAAGATCTTAGATAGTGAAAGAAAATGACACAAGAATAAGAGGAGAAGTTGTCATGAGTAAAGTTTGAAAAATGGAAGAAAAGTTGACTTTGTGGGGTAAGGTTGTTTCTCCTTTTTATGTTTGTTTCAAATGAGAGAAAGAAGATGTGAAAGTGAAATTGAAAGTGAGAGAAATAATGGAGAAAGTGGCCGGTTGGATTTGAGAGAAAATGAGTGGCTAAAATGTCTTGAAAGTGTTGTCTTGTAGCTTACACAAAAGTCAACAATTGCAACTATTGATTATGTAAGCATTAAGGGGTGAATAGTGATGTGTAAGAGAAAGTGATTAATGGTTGAAAGACAAGTGCATGCCCCCCCTTTCTTCCTTGTTGAAATCTGCCATTTAAAGTCTTTTTAGGCCATAGAATGGTCTTGTCTCATTTAATGAAGTTAAGCATGTGAAATCTTATGAAAAATTGTCCATATGTAGTATCAGTGAAGGGGTCTTATCACTAAATTTTGATAAGTTATCAATTGATAGATGATTCCAACTCTCAATTGATAAGTTATCTAAAGTGATTGGTTGATCTACTTATTGAAGTGTAAGGCTTAGGCATAAAGATAAGGGCATAGTCTTATAAAAAAATGTTTTTAGGTTTTCATCTCGCATTGTTTTGTAATTTATGATTTGATTTTTATAAAATTGTGAAATTTTCTAAAGTTGAATGAAATTATTCAAATTAAATTATTGATTAATTACTTAGGGTTAAAATTCCTTAATGGTTTTAAGGTTTAGGGTTTTAAATGACTTTAGAGCTTGCAGTTCTTCAAGCTCGGGTTTTATTGATAATTGGTTTTTGAATTGGAAAAATTTAATTTGTTTCTAAATATAAGCTTAAGTTTTTGGTTTAGTTGATCTTTGGGAACGTTTGGAAAGTACTCTTAATCAAGTCTTAAGCCCACTAAAAGTAGGGTTTACACACATTATGTTATAGGTTTAGGTTTTCATACACAATTAATAAAGGAGTCATGTTATGGGTTAAGGTTTTCTAGATATAAAGCCATTTAAACATGGAAACAAGACACAACATGATAACACAAATTACCAACTTAATAGATCTAAGCTATATGACCTCCTATAGCATCTTCTTCTTTGCTAAAAGAAAAATCTAAAGTGTTGATATCTATAATGTGGTGGGGAATTTAAATGATAACAATATAAAGAAAAGATGGCAACCTAAATGCAAGAATGCCAAGACTTGAATGCAAGTCAATTAGGAAATTCTTTTTGTACTTTTCTCTAAAATTTTTTGTACGTAAGTAGATTAATATTTATAATAAATAGCCTCCCTCATGAAGAAGATTCCGGGTGAGTACCCATGTGATTTTATCCATGTGATTCTATAATTTTACAATTTTAAAAGGCTTTTATGAGTTAACTTGTGTATAAATTATTATCTTATAAAACTTATGTTTTTAATCGATTTCACATATCAAACTTAATAGAAGCTTATACTTTTAATCGAGTTTACTGATTCTATATGTATAAGTTAATTGGGTCAAAAATAAAAATATATATATGTAACTAGGCCTCTATCATCCCATTGATTATTAAGATATTCAATCATCTTTCCTATCTTATTCCAGTTTTTTCCCTCTTTTTCTTTGTCTTATACCGTTCTTCAATATTCATAGCATTCATTAGAGTTTTAACTCCAATAGAAAAAATTATAAGAAAAACCATACATTTAAGTTTGTACCATTAACAACTCAAAATGAGTTGATACATCTATTTTCTCTCTGATCCATTGCTTTTTTTTTTCAAATAAAATAATGGAAAAAATTTGTTTCCACCATGTTTATCCTTATTCCATAAATGTTAAATTACAAGTTAATAATTTTCTTATGGAAAAAGAACGTCATTTCTTTATTTCTATAATGTATTTCAAGTTTTTTTTTTATAAATATTATAAGTATATCTATAATTTTTTAAAACCTATTTTACATAAGTTGTAGAAACTTATGTTTCTACGTTTCGATTTTATGTTCTGATTCTATAGACTCTTTATTGATTTTATGTAGAATCACGAGTTTGGCAACCTTGATTATATTCCCCTCCTCTTTAATTTTCCTTATCTATAAAGGAGAATTGGGGAAACATAAATGCAAATCAAAAAGGTATTCTCAACATCAATGATAAGTCGGCTTTACCATTTGATTAATCCCATTGTAGCAGGTGCATTTCCTCTTTTGACCAGTTCCTTCTCTAAAATTCCTTCTGACTCTAATTCTATGAAATTTCATGGTATGATTTTAAAATACTAGGTTAATACTCAAGACAAAAGGGTAGGGGTAAGGGTTAAAATGAGTATTGAGAACAAATTTTAACTTCTTTTTGAAATTAAGCAATAAATGAAGTAATGTATATAAACAAGAGAATGAGATAACAATAATAAATACGGAATTCAAAAGAGAGAGGGATGGATAAGATAAAGCCTAAATATAACATCGAATTAGGATCACCCCTATTCTCTATGGACACCATGCCTTCAACTAAGGAATTTTTACCAGTTATATTAATCATCAATTGAATCCTCCAAGAGCTATACAAGAACTCAATACACCTCAACCACAATCATTCAATCACAAATACACAATAATCTCTTAAGTGTAATGCTTTTCTCTCTATATTTTTGCAACAAGTAGACTTATTATCATACTAAACCATCTCTTTCTTAATAAATTGCAAATTAATGTACATGAGACAAATTGGATGTTAGTAGGTTAAATAATGTAAGAGAATTTTTGTAAGTTACAGTAGAATATCAATTCTTAATTGTCCTTTACTTAGTAATCAAGCATTTATATCATCTCCAAGAATTCTTCCATTACTATGCATTTAATGTTCCAACGACTAATTGAATTTCTACTATAGTTAAGCTGGTAATAAGTCCTACCATTAAACCGATAGGCAAAAAGGGAATTAGCTCCTATACCGTTTAGTTTACCATCAGGCCAGCTCGAAGAACAAAAGCAATTTCATTTTTCTTTCTAGAGCACTATACTGTTAGGCTAGCTTATTCCCTTACTGTTAGGCATGTAAAACAAAATTGCAAATTGCAATACACAAGTGCACAACACAACCATGCAAATATGATATTCCTTCCACGTTTTATTAATGCAATTTAAGTCTAGTAGAATTGAATAAGGAATTAATTGATATATAGAAGGGTTTGTAAATTAAAGCTCAATAACTCAAATTCTTAATTCATTTGTTTTGTTCTCATCAAAATCAAAATATGAACCCTATGTTCAATATTCTCCCCCTTTTAGATGAGGACAAAACCCTTACACTTAAGATACTCCATCTCAACCTAGTACTCCCCCTCAATTGAGCAATGGATTACTTAATGTTGAGAGTACTTAGATTGATAGGAGATGCACAATTCATTTTCACTAGCCAAATTTTGCCAAATTTTAAGACTCTCTAAGTGACTTGAGCTCCTCACTACCTTTGCCTCTTCAAAAAGATGAATAATTCCATGTGGGGAAGAGGTAGAGTTATTTAACTCAAAATTTTGGCATAGTTCTAACTTAAGCCCTAGGATTTGTCTTCTAGAAAGGAAAACACAAGAACACTTCAAGGAACATCAAGGGCAATATTTACCCATAAGAAAAAAAAAAAGGTAGTAACTACTTCTTGATCAAAAGAATAAGCCACAATAATGCCCAATTTGGCTCCACATACTACCTCACCATTCATTAAGCAATTGTCAGCAACTAAAGCCTAAGAAAAAACAATCCACAAAGATCTCTACTTACAATAATCATCATATTCCCTATTGGATGCTCAATATCCATATGTGATCACAATAATCAATAAGCTTTGAATTTTCCCAAAAAAAAATCAATTAGTTTTAAAAAATATAGTAGCTCATGAATATATATATATATATATATATATTGGCATTTATAGATTAGCATGGTAGTATTCAAAAAAAAAAATCAAAGGTAGTAATTTCACCCTAATCAAAAGAACAAGCCACAGTAATGCTCAATTTGGCTCCACATACTACATCACCATTCATCAAGCAATTGTCAATAACTATAGACCAAAAAATAAATAAATAAATAAATAACAATCTACAAAGATCTCTACTTACAACAATAATCATATTCCCTGTTGCATGCTTAATATCCATATGTGACCACAATAATCAATAAGCTTTGAATTTGGCAAAAAAAAAAAAAATCAATAAGCTTTAAATGATATAGCAACTCTTGAACATACATATGGATATATCAGCATATATAGATCAACATTAAAAGTTCATACATGCCATAATAAGAGTAAAAGGGGCTAATAAGGCCTAGGTCAACAAGGTGATTAAAAAGAGAGGCCGAAGGCCAAGTCTTAAGCAAAATAGTAATAAGGAAGGCCATAGGCCAAGTCTAACAGTACGTATTATAAAATAAGCAATTAGTAATTTGACTAAAAACAAGCAAACTAGGAACCTAGTGATTGTCATCTTAAGGTTCAAGGGTTGGAATAGGATAAGGACAATAGGAACACTAGTAATCCAAATTGAAGTGGCTATAAAGTCCTTGAAGACCAAAATAAATATGGCTTGTAGATCATTCCTAAGTTGGTTTAACAGCATCTCAAAATACTAATAAAAAGGATGCTAAGACTCAATAAGCTGAGGTGTACCAAAATATACTAATAAAAAGGATGCTAGGACTCAATAAGCTGAGGTGTGCCAAAATATGGGGATCCATATCTTTGAAACTAATCTTTAAGATGTACCTTTAGTAGGTGGATCTTGGCTCGCAATGTTAGGAGTCAGTTCATTATGATCTTCACTTATGCTATCACTTTCCCTTTCTTCACTAAAGTCCCCATTTGGTTTATCTCCATCAATAAGGATCAAGGGATTAAAGGCTTCTTTCTAGCCTAATTATTCCCTTCATTTTTCTAGGCCCCCCAACAAATGTCAACTAAGTCAAAGTGTTTCACCTAAGCAACTTTGGGGGGGTGGGGGGTGGGGGGCATGCTCCTTTCTTTATAAGGAGTTAGGTAACTAAGCACCTATAACAAAGAAAGGCTTGAAAAGGGTTATTAGTAACATGTTTGAAACATTGGACAACAACATCGAAAAAATCAATCTTTTGATTTTTGAGAATACAATAAAGTAGCCATAAATCCTAGAATGTGATAGTTGTTTGTTGACCCCTTCTAGGACAATAATTGTGAATGACAATGTAGTGTAGAATTTTGGTTCTAAGATTAAGTCTTGAGGCTAAAAGATTCTTTCCTTTTCCTCCAAAAGCCTCCAATTACTCTATATGTAAAACCCCCTTCATAGAATCTAGCATTATGGTAATCAAGATTCATTTCATTTCATGTAGGCTGAACTCTAATGAGACTACAAATATCCTCCAGGGTGATAGTGATTCTAATACCATAAACATAATAATATAGCTTAGTCCTTCTCAATTCATCACTAGGATTTATCTTTACATTTGGATATGTCATAGACTGCTTCTCCAAGCCCATTTTTCTCATTTATATATTATGTAAAGCAGTCCATAGTATGCAAAGCCCACAATCAAGGCCTGAGCCACTCCTTAGCATGTTCTAAAAGTGTCCAAATACGTTGAACCTTGGTTAGTGGGGTAGGTAGAATAAGGCAAGTGATATTGTATAATAACAGTTAAATCAAGTAGATCTTGGTTATCCAATCATGGAAGCCCCTCGTATATAAGGGGGTAACTCCCTCATTTGCAATCCATCTGGAAATATAAGTCAAATACTTACTTAAGTACTTTGTGTTTCTCTTTAAGTTTGTTCTTATGAGTTCTAGTGAGGAAGGCTGACTTAGTCTCTTGAGAGAGGGAGAGAGCTGATTTACTTGAATTATATATAGAAAAATAAATCGCAAACACTCTAGCAAGTATACTTAATCAAAATCAAGTAATATAGAGAAAGTAACGTGGTCGATCCCTCAAGGACTAAGAAATTACTAATCCTATGCTAGTTCTTATCAATATTCAAGCAATCAAAATTAAATTAATTAATCTAATAATTACTCTAAAACCATTGAAAAGAAAATAACTATAAAAAATCTAACATTAAGCAATCAATTGAGAATTGTAGGAAAATAGAATCCACTCTAGATTAAGCAAATTAAATTGTTATCATATTATATAGATTAATAGTTATATGGTCATTTAAGAAAAATTATTATATCTTAAAATTTAAGGATTTAAACCCCTAATTAATTAGTCAGCTTTCGCATCTTCTAATTAACAATGGACTCTAAATTATGATCATATATCTTTTGATATTATAATTGTCTAATATCCTAAATCAGTTATCCCTAATGTCTTAGTGAATAATCAATCACCGAACATCACATTAATCTTTAGATAATTTCTAATTAATTCAATTAATTCTACTTCCACATTAATTAATCAAATCAATTAAGAATTTCTAACAAACCCTAATCAACTCTCGTATCATAAGGGTTTCTAACAATTATAATCAATTGAATAATTATAATTGAAATCATAGAAATTGCAATCATGAATCATCCATATATCTCTTAATCCTATGACATGAACACAATTATCATCTTTACAATCTAGGGTTTCGTCAATTCCTACAAATAATTTTAGTTAGCCATGGATTTGAAACAAAAACACAAATATTGATTCAAATTGAAAGGAAATTCATAATTGAAAGCATAAGTAATTCACAAAATTACATAAGAATAATTGAAATAGATGTCACTAATTCTATATTGGAAAGAAATAATCTTCAATTGCAACTTCAATCTTGGTCTCCACAGCAAAAGAAAAATCCTTTCAATGATCAAAGCGCCTTTCCTGAAAAATTCTTCAGAAACTATCTAAAACTATTCTACGACTTTCGATGTCTAAGGAAAAGTGTCTACTAATCCCCTCTAACCATGAAACATAAGCTATTTATATGAAAAATTAGGGTTGGCTCGTGTGAAGTTTCTTTTTTCATGAAGGTCGGCGGTGTAAGCATAAGGCTGGCTTTTAAGTCGGCGGTGTAGTCATATAAGGTTGCTAATGCAAGTTGTAAGTTGTAAGCCGGTTGTTAGGCCGGCGACCTTTAATTGCAAATTGCATAAAATTCCTCTAAATCATCCGTAATTCTACTCTTAAATTCTCTAATCCCTAAAATGTCTAAATGAACATAATTAAGTACCAATTCTTAATGATTTCTATAAAATCTATAATAATTCTATCTTAATTTGTACTTTAAAACATGAAAAATATACCTTTATCAAGAGCCCAAAGAGTTTGAGTATCACATGTAAGAGTCGGTAAAACACTCTACACATCACATTTGGTATCAAAGCTAAATCCTGAAGAGATGGTAGTATATGCTGAAAGTCCCTTAACCCCAATGATGGATCAAGAGCTCATCATTGAAGAGAAAGCCCTAAGAAATAGAGCTTCAATTGAAGCTAGGGTGGTTGGAGTGGAGTTGGCTATGATAGACATGCTAGATCGAGTTCAAGGTATCGAGGAAGGGTTAGAGAAGGAGCTCCCAAGTGATATGCCAACAACCTTAAATCAAGCTACAGATGATCTATAAAGAAGGGATGCTGCCCTTGAAGAAATGGTGAAGTCCTTAAGGAAGGAGTTAGGAGATTTAAAGGTTTAGGTCTAACAACACTTTGAGGCAAAATTTGGTTCAAATCATGGTAAGGTTATGGCAAGGTTAGATGTGCCTAAGCCTTAAACTTTCAATGGCTCCCAAAATACTAGAGAGATAGATAACTTCCTTTGGAACCTAGATTAGTACTTTGATGCCATTCGTGTCCTACATGGTGCATCAAGGTTAAGGTAGCTCTAATGTTCCTTGATGATGTAGAGAAGACAGGTCAATGGGACCAAGTAGGAAGCCAAGGAAATTAGAACGTGAGAGAAATTCAAGACTAATTTATGAACCCAATTCTACCCCAGCAATGTCAAGAAGGATACTTGGGCCCAATTGAGGTAATTAAAGCATAACACATCCATCAAGGAGTATGAGCAAAAATTTTCAAAGTTATTGTTGGAGATTCCCAACATGAGTGATAAGGACACTATGTTTGCCTTCTATAATGGCCTATAAGGATGGGCTCAAATAGAATTGGAGAGGTAAGGAGTTCAAACTTTAGCCTAAGCTATGGTTACAATTGAAAAGCCTCATAGAGTTCAGGTTGAGTGAATGATCACCTCTAAAATAGAGCTTTCGAGTTTTTAAATTTATAAACCTATATTTTATCCTTAACTCGATTCAACAAGCAAGTGTACCTATCATTTTATAGTACGGATGAGTATAAGGTGATCTCTATTAGGAACGAATACAATCACTAGTATCAATAAATCTTCATATGATCTAGTAACCAAATTTATCAAGTGATGAAAAGATTAAATATCTAATCTACTGGCAAAACTACACTAATCCATAACAACTTTTAGTAAACAAAAATGCTATACAAACTATTAACACTACAATGATTAACATATAAACTTGCTTCACCACTTAGTATGATACTCCCAATAAACTTGTTTTTTCTTGATACTTATTATTTGTGGGAAATTACAACTATGCAAGCATTCTTCTCAAAATTACTTACTTCTAATCCTAATTATGTCTATTAGAATCTCTTTTGAATTAACAACTAACTCAGATTGCATTAATGTCACAGTAATTTATTGATTTCTTTAAAAATGCAGCAACTTTCCTAATAATATCTCTATTATCAGGAGTAAGGTATTCCAATGAATTAGATCTAGTCAATAGAATTGCCTCTCGACATATTCTATTGAAATTTATCTTCAGTCATTGCATACACTATACTATACTTAGATTAATTAACTTCAACTCATCATGAATAACAATATTAGGAAACTACTATTCCAAGTACTCAATCATACTAAGTGGATATAGCAAGTCCTAACGTAGTACTTACACATAATAAAATAATAACATACACTAACAGGAATCATAATTAAACAGATATATAACATAGAATAAGTAAAAAGTAAACCCCTTTTTATTCCACTGTAGAAGTCTCACGAATATACGAACAACGAAGTCCCATCAACTCTCTCGAGTAATTTCGAGAAGAATACGATTTACATTAACTACTATCTTGAAGGACAACTGAACAAAACACAAAAAAATGGTACAAGTTAGATGAATAAGTGTGTTGTGGGTTGGTGATGTGATGTGATATGATATGATGAGATCCTCTTGATGATGTTGATTATGATATATCTCCCTTTGTTTTAAAATTGTAGTATATTTATATTCTTCTTGTTAAAGAGCTTAAAATATACCACTTCAAGAAACACCCTAGTGTTAAGACCCATTCCACATATCAGTTCATGTGAAAAAGTTAAAGAACAACAATCATGTCTACTCCCATCACGCTCATGACTTAAGGTGTGATAGTCTCGAATAACATAATTCTACAATAATCATAGTAGCGACCATGTACGTAAACCCCTCGTTGCAAACATTTCATCTCATCAAGCCCGTAATTGTAGGCGTGATCATTCTTCTCAGGTGGAGTCATGGCCGTAATGAATCGGAAGAAAAATAACTTTAGCCTTGGTTAGTCCCTTGATTACAGTTGTGATGGAGGGAGTAATGAGCATTGAGCACTCAAATCTTCTTTTATCACGCCCTTGATTGCTCTAAATCTCCTTATTCTTGTGTAATCTCATCTCCTCTTCACTTTATCTTGAATAAATATCATCTCCTTACTCTTGAATCATCTAAAATTGATATATCACACAATTAAGTACCAAAAACTTGAGAAATAAACACAATTATATTCAATTTATGCCTAAATGTGCCTAAAAAGTGTAAAGTGATTTATACTTATCAGTGAACAACCTCGAAGGGAGGTAATAAAAAGGTAGCAATGGAAGAGGTGGGGAGCTCAGGAAGAAAGAGATCTAAGCCTTAGAAGGAGGGATGGAAACCTAGCTAAAAGGGATAAGCTTCCTATAGAAGAAAGGGAATACCTTATGAGGAAACCCTCTTGCTCCATGTGTGGTGGGGCACATAAATTAAGGGATTACCCCATTTAGAATAAACTAGCAGCCTTAGTTGCATTAGAAGAAGAAGAGGAGTCTCAATCTAACCATAAGCTAGGAGTCTTGAGGAGGTTGGGCTCCATATAAAGTAAGCTTGCTAAGGAAGCCTGGAGGTTAATGTACGCAGAGGCGATAGTGGCAAGTTGGAGGATGAATGCCTTGGTAGACACCAGGGCAACCAACATGTTCATTTCTCAAGTGGTGGCTAATAAGTTAGGTCTCAAGGTTCTAAATGGGAAAGGGAGATTAAAGACGGTCAACTCAGAGGAAGTTCGCACAACTAAAGTTGTTTAGGACGTGGATTTCCAATTGAAGCGATGGAGAGGAAAGGTAAAGCTTAGGGTAATCCCATTGGACAACTATTAATTAGTCATTAGGATAGATTTCTTTGATAGAGTATCTACCTAGATATCTATCAGTGAATTGTATCATGATTATGGATAAAGGGCAACAATGTATAGTTCTGGTAAGCTATAACCCTAGCCGGACCAAAAAGCTTCTATATTTTATATAAGATGCTAATGGTCTAAGAAGGAAGAGTATCATAAATCAAAGTCTAAAGAGGCCAAAACTAAAGGCACAAGAGATGCACAAGGCGAAGGGAAAGACTCAAGTAGAGAGCCCTAAGGAAGAGCCTAAGCAATAGCTACATAGAAAAGAAAAGGAGCAAAAAAAGGAAGGATCTATAAGGGAGGATAGTAGTACTTTGACCCAAGATGCAAAGGACTCAAGACTTAGGGAAATACTAAAGATGATCAAGGAAGGCTTAGCCCAAGATCCTCAAGCGGGGCTAGTATTGGAACAAGGAGGCTAGATAAAGAAATACTAGATGGAGGATGGGCTGCTTTATTGTAAGGAAAGAAGGACACATGTTCCTAATCACAATAAATTTCGGATGAGAATTGTAGAGAGGCATCACAACTCAAAGAATCTAACTCATCTAGATCTTTATTAGACAATGGCTAAGGTAGAGGACAAGTTTTACTAGCTGAAGATGTTAGAGACATATAAAACTTTGTGGAAGCTTGTGGGGTATGCTAGATTAGATATAAAGGAGGGAGATCCTAATAGCCATATAGAGAAAGCTTACTCAAGGTACATGGTAAGAAGGTGAGAGAAAGGTAGAGAAGATCTTATAAGGGCACCTAATGTAAGGTCTAGGCTTGCCATCTTGCCTAGAGTACTTAATAAAGTGGAAGGGTCTACCCTAAAGTAAAGCCACCTGGCAGAATGTAGTAAACTATGTTTGTTTTAGAAAATTAGTGGAAGAGTTCTCTAGGAAGCGAACGGTGATGGGGACATCACCAGTTTAGGTGAGGGAGAAAGTTACGAGATATTTCCTCAAGCCTATTTTTCACTTTTCTACATTATGTAAAGAGATCCATAGTATGTAAAGCCTATGATCAAGGCTTAGTCCACTCCTTGGAATGCTCTAGAAGTGTTCGGATACATTGAACCTTAATAAGTGGGGATAAGTAGAGTAGGTTGTGTGAAATTATATAATAGCCATTAGATCAAGTAGATCTTGGTTATCTAATCATGGAGTACCCTTATATATAAGGGGTGACCCCCTCATTTGTACTCCATCTAAGTCAAATACTTAGTTGAGTACTTCTTGTTTCTCTCTAAATAAATGTGTTCTTATGAAGAAGGCTGACTTAGCCTCTCAAGAGAGTGCTTAGAGAGTCTAAGTGTTATATGCGACAATTAGTAAATACCTTACATGTGATAGAAGCTTACTATCACCTAACCAATCAGACAAATAAGTATTTGATATTATCATCATATACCTCATTCTATTGTTGCAAGATGTGGTTTATGTTCATTTCTAGTAGTTGGTGGTTTTGAAACTCACAAAATACTTCTTTCGATTAAAACATACCGGTATCTACTTCTAGGTTCTCAAACTTTTCAAAGCAATTAGTGTGTTGACAAGAGGAGAATAAATGCTGGTTGTATGTAGGTAGTGCAAGGCCTCTTAAAGTGTGAAGTGCCATTCGGGTATTTTATAAGTAGTTCATGGGTTATGATTTGTGAGTGAAGTGTTAGGTTGATTCTAGAGTAATAGGGATGATGAGAAGAGTGAAAGAAGAGGAAAAGAGGAGAATGGTGTGTGGGGAGTATGTTTGGAGTGATTTTGGTGAGAGATTTTGTAGAAGAATGAAAAGGAAAAATTAGGGTAGAGAAGGGTGTGTGGAGTCTCGACAATGAGAAGAGGGGAAGAAAGAAATTCTAAGGATCAAAAGGACTTATAGTAGGATTTTAACTTACCAGCTTGATGGTATCATGGGATATCAGCTTGTTGATGAGTTGAATAGAAGGTTTGCAACTTTCATTAGAAGATTGTGATACCAGCTTGATAGTATTGTTGGATACCAGCTTGTCAGTATTGCGAGCAAAAAGCTTTCAACATGTTTCAGGAATGCCCCTCGTCGGCTTGATGGTACAATGAGTGTATTTTCTTGCCAGTAATTTGTAAAATTGTAGATTCCAAGTTCAACTTTCCCCCAACTACCAAAATGCCAATTCAAATCTATTTCTATTAATTAACTAAGAATGAGGTACTTCAAACAAGTTTTTTCTAGATTGATAAAGGTTGAAAAACTTATATTGTAGCTACATAGCTAAAAATATGCATAAATGATCAACTTTTAAATATTGAGATGAAGTTTTAGCAAGCCATCATTTCAATATCATATTCAAGCAAGTTAAGAGCAAAACATAGCCACAAGGATTAAGGAATTTCAAAATCACTACTTAAGTTCCTCAATATCAAGCATTGATGACAATTTTGAGTATTAAAGCAAACATGTGCACCAAATCAAGTTCATGAGAAGTTGGCACTATAGACATGTTTCAATAGTACTTAAAAGCACAAGATAGGCATGATTAAGTCATATAACATACAAATAGGCAACATAAGCATATGACATGTCATATAGCATTAAGAACCTAATCAGGGTTTAGGGGGGATAAATTTGCAGGAAATCAATATCAAGCCAAATTAATCACTTAAACATGATCTATAGGTAAAATTAAACGTGCAAGAGCCAATTTTAGGCATGAAAACTGAGGCACAGTACAATTGTGCATATTTGAACCTAGATGAGCATGATTAACTTCAAATGTACTCAAAACAAGTTAGATGCTACTATTAATACATGAAACCTATATGAACATGTTTCTTAAGCCTAATTTCATGTTGTTAGTTAGTCGATTAATTGGAAAGTTCAATTTTAGCATGAATCATTGTCTTACTTCTTAAGTCCCTTAGGATTCACTTTGTGTAGTCATTCCCAATTCTCTTCTTAATGTACAAAACCTATCCTTGCTCTAGGGTTTTATGAAGATATCAACTATTTGATTATTAGTATCAACGAATTATAAGCATATATCATGGTTTAGTATATGATCACAAATGAAATGATGCCTAATTTTTATATGCTTATGTTACATATGAAGTACTTGGCTCACTCACACATACGGCACTTAGACTCTTTGAAGATCCTAAAGAGAACTAAGTCGACATTTCCTATAAGAACACTTAAGAGAGGGAGAAAGTATTTAGAGAGAGAAGCTTTAGAACACAAATGAACTCTTACTCAATTGATTAATGATTACAAATGGAGGGAAGTCCCCTATATATATATAAGTGGCCTCCTCAAATGAATGACCAAGATTGATTTGATCTAATAGTCTATATTGTATTTACATTTCCAATGCTACCTACCATTTATCTACAAAGATCTAGGATCTTTCGAGATCTTCTAGAAGCTTCCTCCTTCTAGAAACTTTAATAGACTTAGGCCTTGGGATCCTTTTAGATGGGCCTTGAGGAACCTCCTAGATTTGGGCCCTTATTAGGGCTTCGTAACATTTCCTCCACCTGAATCTGGAAATGTCCTCGTTACTATCTCCCTATACTTGGTAATCAATGCCTTAAATTGCCATAGTAACTTGGCCAGTTCCCAACTGTTCTCGCTTTCAAGTAGCCCTTTCCACTTGATTAGATACTCAATGTGATTTGGATGACCTACTTTTATCATGTAATGACACGATTGGAACTCCTCTTATTAAGGTATTGTTTGCTTTAGCATAGAACAATGGACATTTTTGTCCCTTAATACAGCAGTCTTTACATAAGCCTCTACTTTACTCCTTACATCGGACAAGTAATATCTATCTTCTATTAGGGTCATGGTCTTATGAATCCCCAAATGACTTGCCTACTGTAGGTCATGGCATTCCTTAAGGATCTCTTTCCTGTGGCCCATATATAATGGCACGTATATCTAAGCCCTATTTGTATATAACAGGCCGTTTTCCACCCAAAATTTTTTTGTCTTTCCCTCTAAGGCACTCTTCATTAGAGTCTTTGCTCAAGAGTCATGGTCCAACCTTTGCTTAATTTTCTCCATCATGTCTCCGATCGATCAACTAACCATAGATGTTAGTTCTGATTACCTATTAAGAGCATCAACCACCACATTCGCATTCCCAAGCTTATGCTCTAATACATAATCAAACTCATCTAAGAAGATTTGCCATTGAGCTTGCTTTAATGATAACTTCTTTTAAGTATGGAAATAGCTAGTAGCTATGTTGTCGGTTTTTATAATAAACTAGTTCCCCAATAGGTAATGCCTCCAAACTTTAAGATGGTGAACTATCAATATCATCTCCTTATCGTGTACAATATACCTCTTCTCAACATCATTCAACTTCTAACTCTCATATGCTATAGGATGCCCTTCTTGCATGAGAACTCAACCTATAGCAAAATCACTAGCATCAATGTGTACTTCATATGGCTTGGAGAAGTCCGGTAAGGCCAATTACAAGTTCTTTTGTTATTGCATTCTTCAACATGTCAAACGTATCTTGACATCCCTAACTTCACTTCCATTCTCTATCCTTCTTGAGTAAATTCATTAGTGGGGTCACAATCTCTGACTACCCTATAATAAATTGCCAATAATAATTGGTTAGGCTAAAGAAGAATCTTAGTTTTGTAGTTTTGGAGGTCTTGCCCATTCATGGATGACTTGGACTATTGCTTTGTCAATTTTAATCTTTCCCTTAGCCACTATATGGCCCAAGAAAGCTACTTATTCTTGGGCAAAGGAGCACTTTTCAAGCTTCACATATAACTAATTCTCTAAAGGGTAGAGAAAACTAACTTTTGGTGTGACACATGTTCCTCTAACATCTTACTATATACCATGATATTGTCCAAATAGACTACCATGAATTGGTTTAGGAATTGAGCTATAACTTGATTCATGAGGGTGTAAAGGGTAGTTAGAGCATTATTCAATCCGAATGGTTTTACAAAGA
Organism: Lumnitzera racemosa; assembly: GCA_024138005.1. Lineage (NCBI taxonomy): Eukaryota > Viridiplantae > Streptophyta > Magnoliopsida > Myrtales > Combretaceae > Lumnitzera > Lumnitzera racemosa. The sequence goes on from JAMXBC010000006.1 coordinate 83,074,964, forward strand.
ATTCAAATGCCTCATACCTAGTCACAAATATAATCTTTAGCTTATCCTCTCCAACTATTCTTACATGATGATAACTCAATCTCGAGTCCATTTTGGAGAAGTACCTTACTCCTCGTAATTGATCAAATAAATCTAAAACCACTTGAATTAGGTACTTGTTCCTTACCATGATCTTATTAAGAGTCCTATAGTTAATGCATAGGCATAGCAAACCAGCATGTTTCTTTTGAAATAGCACTAGTGCTCCATAAGGTGCTTTAGATGGTCGTACAAACCATGTATCCAAGAGTTACTCCAATTGTTGTCTAAGTTCTTCTAACTCGGGAGAAGAAATTCAATATGGCACTATTGAAGTTGGTTAATTGCTAGGCTCCAACTCAATGGCATGGTCTACTTCCTTCTTGGGTGGTAGCTGTTTTGGTAGCTCCTTAAGCATCACATCCTTAAACTCCTCTAAGAACTCCTTAATTACTAGTGATACTTTTGGTACTTCGACGTCATCATCCCTTATCTTCAAAGTAGATAGGAAAGTTGGCTCATTCCGCTTAATTCCTTTTAAAAATTGCATAAAGGATAACAATCTAGTCGCTGGTCTTGAGTTGTAGGTTATGAGGACAATGTGTTTCTATGATTGATCCATGACAAAGATGTAGTTGGATGAGGGAACAATGCAAGCCTTGATCCAATCTAGGAAGTTCATACCAATCACCAACTTATAGTCTTGAAGGGGAACTACCTAAAGTGTTTCCTTCCCCTTCCACTGCCTTACTTTGAAGTTTACTCCTTAGGCTACTCCTACCATTGGTATCTCTTTAGAGTTAGCTATTTTGAGCCCTCCCTTGCCGTTCTCTACATTCAAACCAATCTTGGTAGTTGCCTCCTTAAAGATGAAAATGTCAGTCGTACCCATATCTATTAGGGCATTCATCTTGTGATCCATAACTTAAGCCTTTAAATACATCAATCCCTTGAGTTCATAAGTAAGTTTACTTTGTATAAAATTCAATAGCTTCAAGGCTCTAAGTTTCATATCTTTTGGGACTATTTCCTCTTCTTGAACACATAAGGCCACTAATTTGGCCTTATTTAGGCACTACTTGGACTTATGAGGTCTTACCCAAAGGAAACAAGAAAATCTTCTCTAAGATGATTCTACCTAATTCTCAAAGCCCTTATCTTTCCATACGGGAGTTTGGTTTTCACTTTTGGTGCTAGCTTCCATCCATTCACTATCTCCCTCACTCTTCCTAAAGCCTTCCATCTTACATTTATCCTTAGGCACATCACCCTTCTTAAACTCGATTAAGGCTTTTGTGATCACCATAACTTAGGTAAGCGTTTGAACTCCTTGCCTCTCTAATTCCATTTAGGCCTAACCTTGTAACATATCTTAGAATGCAAGCTTCTCATCCTTGTCACTCACATCAAGGATCTCTAGTAACAACTTCGAAAGCTCCTTCACATACTCCCGAATAAAGACTCTATGTTGTAGCCTCCTAAACCTTGCCCTAACATCCTTCTCAACATTACTGGGGGTAAAACTGGGCTTTCAACTCTACTTTAAATTCTTCCTAAGTAGTGACATCATCGCCACTACTCCTAATGTCTTTGGTTCTTCTTTGCTACCAAAGTGTTGCAACATCTTCTAAGAGCATAGGGTCGAATGGAGTTTGGAAGCATCATCTAGTACTCCCAATACATCAAAGTACCTCTCTAAGCTCCATAAGAAGTTGTTAATCTCTTTAGCACTCCTAATTCCTTGGGAAGGCTTTGGTTTGGGAATGTCAATCCTTCCCATAAGTCCCGCTTAGACTAACCCTTGGCTAGCAAAATGGCTTTATTGCATCATAGCTTGTAAACCTTCAACCTCCCTTCTTAAGGCAACTACCATCCACTCTAGGTTGTTAGCTCTTTTCTAAAGATTGCCTACTACCTGGTTTAAGGCAAATAGCATCTTCCCTTAAAGCTCCTCATCTAGCTTCCTCTCATTGTTGACTATCCCATTTGCCTAATCCTTCATATCTACCACGGTTAGCTCCAGCCTCGTTAACTTAGCCTCTATTGGAAGACTCATACCTTGAGACAACCTTGGATTGGTTAGCTCATCTACAGCAAAAGGAGTTAATGGAGTACTATCATACTTAACCACACCAATCATGTTTCCAACCATAGCTTCTCAAGTTTTGCTCTGATACCACTTGTAATGTGTAAAGTGCTTAGAACATTTGTATAATTAAAAACATAATCGTATAAGGTTTGTTTCATCTAAAGGATTTGAGCACAACAACTATCGATAGTTACATATTTGGCCTCGACGGTTGATAGTGCTACCAAATATTGTTTCTTAGTATGCCATGACACTAAAGAATTGCCAAGAAATAATGTATGCCACTTGTGCTTTTCTGATCAACTTTTCAACTGGCAAAGTTAGCATCAGAATGTCCTACTATATTGAAAGAAATAAACTTAAGATACCACAAGTCGATTTCAATAGTATCCATAAGGTACTTGAAGCATTTGTCTACACTTAAGTAAGATTCCTTTTGGCAAGATTAAAATTATGCACATAGACATACAACAAACATGACATTGAGCATATATATGATTAAGTATAAAAGACTACCTATCATACCCCTGTAAATCTTTTCACAAATTGATTTTCCACTTTCATCTTTATTAAGATTCAAAGTTGTGCTCAATGGTGTAGGCCTAATCTTGTAATTATCCATTGTAAACCTCTTTAAGAATTCCCTAGTATACTTAGATTGGTCAATAAAGGTTCCATTCTCAGTTTGTTTGATTTGAAGACTTGAAAAAAAGTTAAGTTTTACTATCATTCTCATTTTAAACTCATCTTTAATGTATTGTACAATTTCATCAACAAGGCTCATGTTGGTAGCACCAAACACTATGACATCAACATAAATTTGAACAATTAACATGTGTGACATATGTTGCTTGGTAAATAATGTTCTATCAAGCTTTTCTCTAGGAAAATCATTGTTTACCAAGAAACTACTTAATCATTTACAACAAGCTCTAGGAGCTTGTTTAAGTCCATATAGAGCTTTATTGAGCTTATAAACATGATTGGGCAATTCACTAATCTCAAAGTATAACGATTGCTCTACATATACTTCTTTCTTGATGTATCCATTTAAGAATGCACCCTTAACATACATTCGAAATAGCAATGCTAAAAGCATTCTAATGACTTCTAATCTAGTAACTAGGACAAAGGTCTCATCAAAATTTATTCCTTTTTCTTGGTTGTATCCTTTAGCAACCCATATATTCCTACTTCTAATTACTATACTAGTTTCATCAAGTTTATTTCTATAAACTTATCTTGTTCCAATTACCAATCTAGGCATAATGTCCCATACCTAATTTCTAGTAAATTGATTTAGCTCTTCTTACATAGCTTGACATGAAAATTCATCTTTTAGCTTCATCTACATTTTTAGTTTCCAATTGAGATGGGAACACTACATTACTTAAGTTCCTTAGGGAAGCCCTAGTTTGCACCCTATAAAAAGGTTCATCTACGATATCCTTGGGATGATCTTTCATAAATCTCTATTCTCTAGGTAAGTCTATGTTAGATTGATCAATTGTTTCATCTTCCCTAAAGACTTGCTTATCCTTAGATATTAATTGATCTTTATTAAGATTAAGACTATTCAATTGAGCGCCAATGTTATTAAATTCATTACTCATTTCTCTACATATTAATGCATCATCAAATACATAATGAATGGACTCTTCTACAATTAATGTTCTCTTATTATATGCTCTATATGCTTTACTAGAAAGAGAATAACTAAGAAAGATACCTTCATCGAATTTACTAAGTTGCTCATTTATGTTGTTGAGCATAAAACACTTGGTACTAAAGGGATGGAAATATGAGATGTTAGGTTTTTTGTCTTTGCAAAGCTCCTAAGGAGATTTTCTTAAAAATAAGCTTTATAAAAATGTGGTTTGATACATAACATGCAGTATTCACTACTTTGGCCTAAAGTACTTAAGCAAGTTATTTTCACAAAGCATGGTTTTTGACATTTTTGTAAGATTCCTATTTTTCTTTTTGATGACTTCATTTTGTTGTGGAGTTGTAGGTGCTGAAAATGTGTGTTCTATCATAGTTTTATTACAAAACTCTTCCATCTCATAATTTTCAATTTCTCCCTTATGATCACTTCTTATAGAGACAGTATTTCAAGACCACATGATATGATTTGTCCTTACTTACAGGAAAGAAGGTCTAAGTATATCTAGTGAAATCATCAACAATGACCAAGGTATATCTTTTCCCTCCTAAACTTAAAGTTTGAGCTAGAGCAAATAAACCAATGTGCAATAGTTTTAGTAGCCTGGAAGTTAAGGTAGCATCTTTTGATTTAAATGATGATTTTGTTTGTTTGCCTTATTGATATGCTTGATATATTTTATCTTTATGAAAACTAATATTTGGTAATCCTTTAAAAATGTCATTTTTAACTAGTTTTGATAAGATATCTACACTAATATAACCTAATTTCCTATGCCACAACCAACTAGCGTTGTTTTAAGCATATAGGCTAGTTTTAAAAGAGCTTGAAAAGATATTAAAATTGATTTTATAAATGTTTCCTCATCTATACCCCTCAAAATGGATTTAATCGTTGTTAATATTTTCAATAAAACATTTTGATACAAGAAAAGTTACTTTGTATCCAATATCACATAATTGGCTAATACTAAGCAAATTATGTTTCAAATTATCTACAAGTAACACATTTATAATAGTTAGATTATTACTGATGAAAATGTTACCTTCACTAATTATATGAGCCTTTTAGTTGTCTCCAAAGGTAATACCCCTTCCATCTTTTAAGACTAAAAATGTAAACTCAAATGCATCTCCGGTCATGTGTTTTGAATAACCGCTATTTAAGATCTATTTGTTATTTCATCTTAAAGGATCCTACAAAACAAACAATTATTTCTTTGATACCCATTTTAGTTTAGGTCCTTTAGGATTAGTTGCTATAAGGTAAGCTTATTCCTTATAGACCCAAACCATTTTACCTTTATGATTCAAAAAGAGATTGTGTTGTATTATACATGTATGTGCAATGTGACCATATCTACCACAATAGTTACAAGTCTTATTTAAGGTTTTCATAAAGCAACTCTTACAAGTCTGGTAAATATTTTCTCTATTATAGCCATTTTTGGTTTTGTATAAACCCTGCCATAAAGAGACAAGGAGCTTATCCAAATTCTTTTCCCCATCTACGAATTTAGCTATAGTTTTCTTTGAATCAGTTAGGCTAGATTTTAAACTAATATTATCTATTTTTATCCTTCCCAATTTATCAATCACAATCATCATCATGCTCATGTTCCAAGTTTTCAACTTCTTCATGAAGAGAGCTATTAACATCTTTTAATATGCTATTCTCTTCAACTAGTTCATCATTTTTAGTGCTCAATTCTTCATTTTTCCTAGTCAATTTTTCAACTCCCATTCTTAGGTGTTCATTGTCTTCTTCTAGTCCTTCCTTTCCATCAACAACTTTGCTATATTCATTTTTAATAACATCAAACTTATCATCTACTTCATTAATCGTTTGTTTCAATACTTTGTTTTTCTTGTAAGCTTTAATTAATTCTTTTAACAACTCATCATACATATCTTTAAGCTCATCAAATGAAGAATTTAGTGAAGTAGAGCATATTACATCGTCAATGGCCATAAAATATGTTTTATCATCGAAGTCACTTAAATCGTTGTCACTTTAAGTAACGACTATGGCTTTTTTCCTTGACTCTTTGTAGGCTACCTTAAGCAATAGACAATATTGTTATATGTGCCCTAGTTTTTTACAATAGTAACATTTGACAACATCTTTTGTTTCCTTCTTAAACCCTGATGTATTTCCACTGTTATCCTTGTCCTTTCTTCAACTTTTTATTGAATTTTATAAATTTCATTTTGCTATCATGGCCATTTCATCATCGTTCTCACTTATGCTTTCCTTAGTGACCTTTAGTGCAATATATATATATATATATATATATATATGTGGTGAATTCTTTCCTTACCCTTTTACCATTTTATGCATCTTGAAGATTCCAAGAAGTTACTCCTTTGGCATTGTGTTATGCTCATGAGCTCCCCTAATTGCGATTCTCTTAACTTCCTAATCTTTTGGTAATGATCTAAAGATTTTGGAATTTATTTCAAAATTAGTAAAAGATTTACCAAGAATACTCAAAGGATTGATGATATTAATGAATTTATTATGCATTTTATCAATAGTTTCATTTGGATCCATTATAAGTTTTGAAAGTGATCACATAACAAACTAATCTTAGTATCTTTTACTTTACTAGTGGCTTCATATGTACTTTCTAATTCATCCCATATTTCCTTAGAACTTTTACATGTATATACTCTATTGAAATCATTTTAATTTATAGCACAATGTAGAATATTCATAGCAACTTCATTCAAATCAAGTAATTTTCGGTAATCATTGGTATAGCTCTTTTCTTCTTTGCCTTCTATTTTAAAAAATCATTTATCAACTATTTGCCATAACAATCTACTTTAAGCTTTAAGAAATATTTATCATCATACATTTTTAGTATGAATAATTACTACTACTTAAAAGAGAAGGCCTATTGATTGCTTGTCTTTTCAAGAAACCTAGTGCATTAGATGTCATGATCTTAACTTTATATGCGGTTAAGTAGTACATTTAGAGACCTAATTTTGATACTGATTAAAATACTAGGCTAATACTTAAGAGAGGGGAAGAGTGGTGGAATTAAGTGTTAAGGATAAATTTTAACTTCTTTTCAAAACTAAGCAATAAAAGCAATAATATATGTAAACAAGATAATGAGATAATAACAATAAATGTGGAATTTAAAAAAGATAAGGATTGAAACAATAAAGCGTTGATATAATATGGAGTTCGACCAGCCCCCTACTCTCGATGGATACACAATGCCTCCAACCAAGGACTTTTCATCACTTTTATTAATCACCAATTGAATACTACAAGTGCTACATAAGAACTTAATATACCTCAAACACAATCGCTTAATCACAAAATTGTAGTAGACTTCCCCTATTGAATGCAATACACAAGTGCATAGCACAAACCATGCAAATATGATATTCTTTCCAATTCTTATTTATGCAATTTAAGTCCAATAGAATTAAATAAGGGGTTAATTGATATATGGAAGAGTTTGCAAATTAAAACTTAATATCTTAAATTCTTAATTACTTTGTTTGTTCTCATCAAAATCAAAATATGAACCCTAAGTTTAACAATCTCCTTCTTCTTGATGGGGACAAAATCCTCCTATACCTAAAATACTCCCCCTTAACCTAGTACTCCCCCACAATCAAGCATCTAACTTTAACAAGATATTAAAAAATGTGAGATTAATGGATTACTTATCATTGAGAGTACTTAAATTGATAAGAGATGCATAATTCATTTTCACTGGTCAAATTTTTAACCTATTCACTTAACTACAAATTTCATTTTTCAGTAGTCAAATTTGAAGACTCTTTGTGTGACTTGAACTCCTTTGCCCCTTTAGCCTAATCAAAAGGACAAGTAATTCTAAGTAGCGAAGAGGAAGAATTATTCAATTCAAAATTTTGGCTTAGTTCCATCTTAAGCCTTAGGATTTGCCTCTTATTAAATAAACAAACAAGATCACTTCAAGGAGTATTAAGGGTAATAATTACACCCTAATCAAAAGAGCAAGCTAGTAATGCCTGATTTGGCTCTACATACTACATCACCATTCACTAGGCAATTTTCAACAACTATAGCCCAAGAAAAAAAAAAAAACAAGCTATAAACATCTCTACATATAATACTCATCTTATTCCTTATTGCATGCTCAATTTCCATAGGTGACAACAATAATCAATAAGCTTTGAAAGATATAGTAGCTCATAAACATATATATATATATATATATTAGGATATATAGATTATTTATAAAGAAGAATGTTGAGTTTAAGTAGAATGAAAGGGCTTAGCATAGCTTTAATGAGGTTCGAGCTAAGCTTAATTTCGCTACTATTCTTGTATCACCAAACTTTGAAAAGGTATTTAAGTTGGAGTATGATGCCTTAGGGTGGTTATTAGTTAGTACTGATGTAAGAAAGCTACCCTACAACCTATTTCAATGAGAAATGGAGTGGTACTGCTCTAAATATTCAATGTATGATAAAGGATTCAATTCATTGATCAAAGCCTTAACTGTATGAGAACATTACCTATTGAAATGAGAGTTCATCACATCTATAGACTAAGAGTCATTTAATTACTTAAGGGGCTACTATAAGTTATCTAAGTAACAGGCCAAATGGGTTGAGCTTCTTGAGGGGTTTGCTTGTGTCATTAAGTACAAGTAAGGTTACACTAATGCTGTCACGAATGCCTTATTTTACAAATATACTCTCATTTCTACTTTGCAAATGATAACACTCATTTAGTATATATATTTTAGGGTAAATTTGCATAGTTTCATGCATTAATTTGTGTTAATTATTGATGATATGGAGTTGAATTGGTTACTATTTCACTTATGGGTGATTTTTAAGCTTCCAATAAGTTTTTGGGCAATTTTATGGAATTTTGGAGTTTTAACAAGTATAGTAACTGAGTTACTTAACAAAGTGAATCCTAGACATGAAATAATGTCCAAAAAAGAATACATGCATGAACACAGCTGTATACTATGGCCCTATGCCTCTCATCATGGAATTTCATTGAAAAATATAAGTTGCACGTGAAAAAAAAAATAGACCTAAGACTACAGCCGAATTCTAAGGCATGTACATGCCATAATTTGCAAATTTTTATCTTTTGAAAGCTTATTTTGTAACTTTAGTTCTAAGTCCTATATATCGAGTCTTAGGCTTAGTGTTCAAGAAGAGCCCCTTAAGGAACATTTGCGTAGGGTAAAGTAAAGAAGTTTTCTCATGTCTCTTAGTCCCTTTTATTTTCTTTTTATGTTGTGATTTCATCTTCTTAATAAATCTATTATTGAACCTTAGTTCAATGTGACAATTACTTTATTTTCAATCTATGTTGTTGCCTTTTTTATTTATTTAATTGTATTGCTTTATATTGTCTTTAATTGAATATAGCCAAGTATTACATTTTTGCATGAATCAACTGTAGAGTTCGCGAGACCCTATAATAGATGGACTGATGCAATTATAAGTAATTGAATAGACTAAGCAATTAGGTATTTAATTTCTCTAGATTAAACAACCTAATAAAGGGATTCATGATCTTATTACCATCTTAAGATACTTTGTTACAGAAGCAATTCAAATAGAGTATACTTAGGATTGAGAAATAATTAAGAGACACAAGTTCGGCTAATTTACATTAGGAATCTCTACGATCTAAAAGTGTAACTAAGATTGAAAATCATAAAGAATTAGATAGCAAAATAACAAATTTTCTAAGGATTATAGTCCTACTATTCAATCAATCTTGTTGATTTAATCTTTTTTCTTATTTTCTTATTTATTTATTTTGTTTGTTTGATTATTTTCTTTATTATCTTTATCTTGTTTATAATTATAATTAATTTGATAAGTTATATAATTGGTAATATTAGGGAGAATTGCTAGTAATCTAAGGTTTTCTCAAATTTCATCATTCCTTATGGGATCGATAACTCAGACTTAGATCCTTATTTATACTATAACTTGACTAAGTATACTTACCTAAAGGTGGTATTTGTCCCCATACTACTATAACCTAATTAAGGTTTTAGCACCATTATCGAGAACCAAAAGGAGTAAAACTAAATAGGATATAAGGAAAGTCCTTTTTTACCAATTATTTTAGAATATTTTAATTTATTGTACTTTTCTTATTCTTAGTATTTTCCTTTATTTATTACTTCTATTTTTTTGAATTATTTCAGTATATAACCAAGATTAGCAGAACATATTTTATTGAATTTAATCTCTAAATTGGTTACTCTCTATGTAGGAGAGAGCGAGAAGCATTGAATTTGATAAACTAAGTACTGCTAATTCAATTCAAGGAGTTCAAAAGAGGAAAGTTCATAAGAGGAAGAAATGGAAGATATGGCTATGAACATTGATGATGCTAGCAAAACTTTGATAGAATACACCTAACCAAAAGCAATTGGAGCCGAGTCCAATATTACTGACCTGCAGTTGAGGTAGCCAATTTTCGAATTCAGCTGAATGTGATTCAAATGGTACAGTAGTTTATCTACTTTGATAGTTTAGTTGATGAAGATCTAAACTACCACATCTTGAGTTTCCCATAAATTTGTGAAACTTTCAAAATTAATAGAGTCATAAATGATGTGATCAAGGTCATGCTATTTCCATTCTCACTTAGAGGAAGGGCTAAGAAATGGCTCAACTTACTTTTTAGAAGATTGATTACTACATAGGAAGATTTAGTTGAGTCTTGGTAAATATTTCCCACTAGCTAAGACAGCTAATTTAAAAAACGACATATTATTGTATGCCCAAATTGATGGAGAAATGATGTATAACACTTAGGAAAGGTTTAAGGATTTTCTCAAATGTTGTCCACATAACAATTTGTACTTGTGGATATAGATTTAGACCTTTTATAATTGTCTCAATTATCCTACTAAGCAAATGATCAATCTCGCAAATGGAGCATTTCGAGGCCCTTAAGCTAATAGAAGGTATAGCCATGAATAAGTTCCAGTAGGATAATGTGAGAGCCAAGGTGAAAGTGGTTAGAAAATTTGAAGTTGATTCGGTTACTTCTTTAATAGCTTAAGTTGAGAACTTAAGTAAGAAGATTGGGGGATTGATGAAAACAGTAAATGTGGTGCAAGACAAGACATTAGTTGACATGGAAGAGGTCAATTTTCTTACTAATAGACCAAAAAATAAACCTTTTAATAACACTTATAATATAGGTTGGGGAAAACACCCCGATTTCTCACAAGAAAGTCAATAGCAATAGTATAACAAGAATTTACAAAGTCAAATTAGGAGCCCTAAACTGGAGGAGTTGCTGAATGGTTATATCAATAGCTTAGATGCTGGATTTAAAGCCATTAAAGCTATAATTAGAAATTCAGAGGCATCACTTAGAAACTTAGAAAATTAGTTGATAAAGCTTTCCAAAGCAGTTATAGAAAGACAATAAGGAAGCTTGCAAGGAAATACTAAACCTGATCCCAAACTTATGGGATCTATATAGACTTGAAGGAAGGATGAAATCTTTAAGCCAATGACACTAAACAATAGCGCTTCCTGGAACGCAACCTAAGTTATTTCTATTTGAATTTCATTGAATAATTGTTGTTTCGAACTTATTGTTTAGGTCAAGTCCAATTGTCTTGTTAGTATTTTGAATAAGCATTAGCTTGTTTCCTTTCATGACCAATTTTTTATTTTGATGAAGCAATCAATTGTCAAATTTTGCCTTCAAAAACAAATTAATCTTCCCAACAATTCACATTTTAATTGAATTTTGATCTTTGGCAATTCAATTCATCACACTTTTCATTATTTAAGAAGTGTTTTTAGGTAAAGAAATAAAGTAATTCACAAATTAATGGATTCAAGAGTTAGAGGGAAACAAAGCCTAAGTTTATGGCCATGAACATGACCATATTCCTCTCTTAAATAAAATAAAGCAAAAAAAAGCAAGAAAATTAAAAGATGAGAAGATCATGACCATGATCATGCTAGTAATTTGTGCCCATGATCATGCCTAAGGGTAAGCACACATGTCAAGATAGGAAACGTAACTATGTTCACACCCATATTTCTACCTGTATACTTTCCTTGATGAAAAAATTATGGCTAATTTCTTTCTCTTTCATTCTAAACTCTCACTCTCTAAAGCATAACACTCTCTCACTACAAAGCTTACTATCCTTGCAATCTTGTTGTGATTCTTACTTGAAATCAACAAATCTAAGGTATGTAGAACTCAATCCCTACTTGGTCTTATTATTTTTCTTGTTATTTTTATAGAAATCATATTGGTTGGTTAAGGTTTGATGCAAGTGTAGGAGATTTTCATGTGAAAAGATCTTTAGTTTTAAGAGTGATTCTTGAATGTTTATGTGAAGTTTTATTTCTATTACATTATTTGTTCAAAATCTCTCCTAAAAGTGTGATCTTTAAGTAGGGCTGAAGAAGAACACATAGAGTGCTTATTATGAAAAAGATGAAGAGGAATTTTTTTTTTGTCTATGCTTGCTCATTGATGATAAATCCATGTTTTTGTGTATTAAAATTAGAGAAACACTCTTGAATTAATTATACTTGAGTTATCATAGTAGAGACATGAATTCCATTAGCATGCTCTAAGTTGGCTTCTAGAAGATTGTGAACTAAGAACATCCAAAAAAATTTCCATGTGCTCTTGATCATTGAAAGCTAGTTCATGATTTTGTATATTGATGTAAAAATTTAGTATGCAATATTGGAATTCTAGATCAAGTAGATTGTGACAAACACAAAATTTTCCTCAACAGTTCTTTTAGATAGTGATCTTTGAATGCTTATCTTTTTAGAACCGCGATTACATGAATTTTTTTATTTACTTGTTTCAGATCATGGCATGAGTCAAACAAGTTGCTAGAAAAGATAGAGCAAGTAGCAATGCTACACAAAGACACATGCTTCAGTTTTTTAAAGCATGGCAAAGAAAGTGCTATAGAAAGTTATATTAGAAAGGGTTTGGGGAGAATGCTATTGTGAGTTGGGATAATTTGGAAAAAGTTGGATATGAAACCGTGACTCAATGTGAGTGAGGACAAATAAGTGAATAGGGTTCTGCAAGTAGTATGGTCAATGTGTTTAGGTCGTATTCTACAGGGAACTAAGAGCTAAGTGTTAAGTAATCAACTAATGAAGTTTTTCCTAAGCTAAGTTATCAATAATTGAATTAAAAGAGAGTAAAAACTAATTAATAAAATGGTCACAAAACCGAATGTCTTAGCTAACTTCAGGTTCCTAGATTAGGGAGATGTGAAAATTAATTTGGAGTTTGCAATTCTATTCTCATTTGAATCAGTGTAATGCCTTGATGCAATATTAGAAGTTGACTAAATAAGATTTAACTAAACTCACTAGAACTTACTTATCTCGTGAAGTAGGGGAGTTTCAATTATAATATAATAGTCCCATCAAAGCAATTTATCTATAATCATCAGGTAAATGGTAACTCACTAATTCCAAAATTACTATTCTAGTTAGTAATATGATTGCATTAAATACATGAGTTCATGAATTTAATTAAAACCTGCATATCCTATAATGAGTTCTTTCAAAAATTCAAACTATGCCTATTACAAGCTATCCAATCCCCTTTCGAGTGATATGATAAGAAGGTACTACTTATGGCTAAGAGAAAATCTCTTTACAATCCTAGCCATGTACCTACCTTGATGCTCTGCAAGAGCCAACTCCACTTCACACGGTTGCCTTGTGCCATTGCCAGAGAAAACTCCTGCACCATATGGAGACCCTCCTCTTAAGGAGTCCATTTCAAATATTCCAGAACCAAAAGTAGACCCAATTGGCACATACACCATTCCATGGTGACCTAGTTAAGTAATGGCGGCCAATCTGAAAAACGCAACACTAAGCATCAACACCACCAAGTTCCATTAGCACATTCATTCATAATGGATTTCACTCGAGACAAGTGATTTCTAAGATACGGATAGACATTTGAGGAGCCACAAATTAGACAACTTTTCTAAATTTCAAGAGTTGGTAGAATTTTTGGGTGTGTCACTCCTATCATAACTTATCAAAAATCAAAATATTAAAAAAAAAACCCCTTTTTTGTCTCAATAACTTGAAAATCATGAAAACTATAATCCGAAAAAACCCAAAAATACTCTCAAGTCAACACTTACATAGTGGATTCCTACCCACCACCCTAAGTCCCAATGGCCACAAAAAAAACCCAGCAAGCTTCTGCTCTCTCCACAACCCCCCCCAATAGAATCCAAAAATGCCTTCATCTGTCCCACCATTACCCCGAACCCGATCATGTAGGCCTTCTATCTATATATTATCACAAGTAGAGAGGCCCCCAAAAAGGCTAAAGTCCACCTCATTTGTGCTTTCCATGTGTAGGCTACTATTGTAATCATTCCATGCTTTCCATGTATAGGCTTAGTATTGTAATCAACAATTGATTTTGAAACATCTGTAGCTAAATAAAAAAAAAACATTATATTAGGCCGGTTTGTCTTTTCTTAGATACGGCCTAGACCAAATAATTGAATGGGATCCTTCACGTCACAAATAGAACTTAATTTCAGCCATTCGGTTCATCTCAGCTCCATTCAGTGCTCAACTCACTAAGCTTGACAGCTGTTACAACTGTATGCTTGGATGCTCAAATGTACTAGGAAGGGGCATATTTGTGCTAGCTGTGAAGTCAATGGATCAATTGCTGTTATGAAGAAGGGGCATGATTGTGCTAGCTGCTCTCTCAAAGCGTGTAAAATTTAGTGCGTAGGCTATTGCTCAAGTTGTAGCTACTGCATTCTCAGCTTGATGGTACTATGCTACAATTACAAATCAACAGCTTAGTTTGCTACTGTCAAGTACGTAGAGCTACTGAATTCTAGCTAAGCGTAGCTGTCGGAATCAATTAGAGCTATCGACTGCTACTGTGGAGTTATCTTAAAGGCACTTGTTGCTACGCTTGTGCTAATCGGTGGATACTTGGTTGTTGGTTGCACTACTATGCTTAGAGAATTGTGGCTACTGAGTTGCTGATGAATGTTGGAGAGCCCAAACTGCTGTTCACTTGAATGCTCTGCTGCTTGTGTGGAGTTGCTGTGATCTCAGTTGTGTGCTTGGTTAGATGCCACCGGTTGCAGCTCAGAGACTCTCAGTTGGAGACGCTTAGAGTGCCAATTAGGAGCTACTTGCAATTGTAACTTGAATGGAGCTGCTGCTTATCATGCATTAAAGTACAAGCACAGCTCAAGATTCAAAGAGCTTCAGCCTTTAGCCTCATGCCTACTGCCCTATTTAAGCTCCATTACTAGTGACTCAGTCTTCGTCACTGGTGCCATGTCACTTAGTCCACTATTTCAGAATCAAATCAAGAGAAGTTACAAATCTTACCACTCTTGGCCTTCGCAACTCTCTACCCTACCTATTTAGCTTTCCTACAGTCTAAGCTATTTATAGATCTACAGAGAAATAAGTCTAACTTCTCTTAGATACACAACACTCATACACTTTGATGTTGCTTGCAAATCAAAATGAGAAATACAATGAAGCTCTCAAATAATTTAACATGAAAACATATGAAGAAAATTTTGAATGTTAAGCTTCGATGAACTATTTATAGAAGTCTTTGAAAAATCTTCTGATATGGATTTATAGATGACCACGCGGACCCAATATCATGCGTAACTAAAGGGGGTGGGTCCAAGCCATGAGATGGCTTGAAAAGTAAATGATAGTCAAAGGATGAGCAGAGATTCCCATGCACCGAAAATGGATATAATGCACCAACACCTCACACGAGCTCAAGTCACACTTGACATGACGCACAAGTATGAGCGAAGGTCACTTGCTATTAGTCCATACTCAAATAGGCTAAATAAGAGTAGCTCAAGAATAAGCAAAAAGGACACTTAGCTTAAGAGAATAAAAGGTTCAATGTATTCTTCTGTATAATGATTATGTAATGCGAGTATTAATAATACCTTGTTAGGATAAGTCCTAAGTTACAAAAATTACAAAGAATAGACGGTACCGTTGTTAGAAAGGACAGCGTACGCACGTTTTACTTAATCTATGATTCCGACAATTTTGTAAGCCAAGCAGGGGTAGTCCTTTGATTAGGTCTATTCGACGTTAGCAATTTGGCACCCTGACAACTTGGGCTAGATAGGGGTTGAATTAGGGGCAACTCACATTCGGGTCGGCCTTGACTAATTAGCCTTTCACAATTGTCAACTCAACCTCAACACTCTAGAGATGGCTATTTTCCTGATTTGGTGCTTAGACTAGGGTATGGGGAGGGGTCGGCACCATGTATAGGCTAATCACCTCAGCAGCTTCTTAGATGGTGTAGAGAGTGAAGTAACCCAACAGATCAAACTGGGAAAACACTGCTCCTTGGCGCTTAACTCTCCTCAGATAACTCGGAACCATAGGAGAAAGCCCTTAAGCTCGAGAGTAAGTGATCGGTCCTTAATCCTTATCATTCCCTCCAGGTTATTTGAGATTTGAGATCAAATCTAGTTCAGCTTCAAGTTGCTTGACTACGGGAGTGTAAGGTTAAAGATCAGCAATTTTAAAGGAGTTCAAAACTCCATATCCTTTAGGTAATTCAATCCTATAGGCATTAAGATTGATCTTTTCAAGCACTTTGAAAAGTTCGTCAGCCTTAAGAGACAACTTACTCTTCCTCAAGTTTGAGAACTAATCCTTACTGAGATGTATCTAGACCAAATCACCTAACTGAAATTCTTCCTTTCTCTATCCTTAGCTCTGGTTCTCGAGCTTAGTTTTAGCCCAGCTTAATTGTTCCATAACCTTCTAGAACATAGCTCTGATGGCCTCAACTCTTTTTACGGCTGGCTGATCATCATCATCAGTCCTTAGTTCGGGTGCTTGGTCCAACGAAAGCATAAGGTTCAACTCATAGGTGACCTTGAATGGAGACATGTTTGTTATGCTCTAAGCAGTCCGATTGTAAGCAAATTCGATGATTGGTAAACATAAATCCCAATTGGCCATGTTTTTTCCAACAACAACTCGTAGCAAAGTTCTTACAATTTGGTTGACAACTTTGATCTATCCATCAGTTTGTAGATGGCAGGACGTACTATATAATACTTAATTCCCATTTGCCTCCAAAGTGTCCTCCAAAAGTAGCTCATTAACTTAGGGTCTCGATCTAAAACAATGGTTTTGGGCATGCCATGAAGTTTGATCACCTCCTGCACGAAAAGAAAAGAGATAGCTGAAGCGTCTTTAGTTTTGGAGCAGGGTACGAAATGTACCATCTCGCTAAACCAATCCATAACCACCATAATGGAGTTCTTCCTTTAGCACATCCTTGGCAGTCCTAACAAGAAGTTCATACTTAGCTTGGACCATGGTTTGGTTGGGACAGGCAAGGGTAAATAATGTCCTTGCTCGACTTGGCTCTTTGCCTTCCTATAGGTTGCACACCTTTCTAGTACAAACTACACGTCTCTCACTATTCTTAGCCAAAAGAATCTCACAAACAATACTTTAAGGGTTCTGCGTTGGCCAAAGTGTCCTATTAGTCCTCCTCCATCTGCCTCATACACTAGAAATTCTCTCATGGAACAGGTCAGAATACATAGCTTCCTCTTTCTAAATAGGTATTCGTCTTCGCTATGACAGTCGTCTAATGTCTGTCCTTCCTCACATTAGGCATAGATAGGACCATAGTAGGGGTCCTTAGCATATAATTCCTTTATGGTCGAAAAACTAAGTAGCCTTGTTTACAACTTGATCAGGAGGGTATGTTGTCTCAATGGGGCATTTGCCACTACATTGTTCCTTCCATTCTTATATTTTACGACATAAGAAAAACGCTCTATGAACTCGACCCATTTGGCTTATCTTTAGGACAACTTCGGCTAGCTCTTAAGATATCTCAAGGATTCATGATCAATGTAGATCACAAATTCCTTGGGCAGCAGATAGTGTTGCCATACTGTAAGGGCTTAAATTAAGGAGTAGAACTCCTTGTCATAGATAGAGTAGTTGAGTGTAACTCCTCGAAGTTTTTCACTAAAGTAAGCAATAGGTCGACCTTCTTTCATCAACACAACACCTATACCTAGTCTGGATGCATCACACTTAACTTCAAACACCCTATCAAAGCTCGACAGAGCTAAGACTGGGGTTTTAGTTAACCTCTCTTTCACTTCCTCAAAACTCCTATTCTCTCTCTCTTCCCATATGAATTCAATGTTCTTCTTTGACAATTCGGTAAGTAAAGCTGTAATCGAACTGAAATCCTTTATGAATCGGTGATAGAACGATGCTAGGTCATGGAAGCTTCTCACGTCTACAGAGTAAGTTGACTCAGGCCATTCTACGATTGCTCTTATTTTCTCATCATCAACTTGAATGCCACCTTCACTCACAACAAAACCCAAAAAGATCACTTCGGATGGCAAAAAGTCACACTTCTTTAGATTGGCATAGAGTTATTCAATTCGAAGTTTCGCAAGAACTATTCAGAGATGCTTCTGGTGAGTCTCCAGGTCAGAGCTATATATTAAAATGTCATCAAAGTAAACTACTACCAATCTTCCTATTAATTCTTAGAATGCATGATTCACCAAGTGCATAAATCTACTTGACATATTGGACAGCCCAAAATGGTATCATAAGCCATTCATATAAACCATGTCATGTCTTGAATGTAGTCTTCCACTCATCACCTTCACGCATTCAGATCTAACGGTATTAGATTTGAGGTCGATCTTAGAGAACACTCTTACTCCACTTAACTCATCTATCATGCCATCAAGCCAAGGTATAAGATACCTGTACTTAATGGTGATTCAATTGATTATCCAGCTATCGACATACATTCTCTGAGAACCATCCTTCTTTGGCAATAACAAGGCTAGAATGGCACAAAGGCTAAGGGACTCATGCACATACCCTTTCTTCATAAGGTCTTCTACTCACTTCTATAACTCAACAAACTGTTCAGGGTTTAGCCTCATTTGGTAGTACGCCTCTTGGCTACAGGTCAATTGCATGCTCGACGCCTTAAATTAGGGGTGGAACATTCGATAGCTCCTCTAGAAACAGGTAAGCAAATTCCTCTTATAAGGTTTTGACCTCAATAAACAACTCCTCCTTAGACCTTAACTCTAGAATTCTTCAAACCAGTAGATAGGTCAGCCTTTCGAGCTCCATCTCTCTCTTCAATTTAGCTCAAGCCAATACCAAAGCCTCCTTCTTCAGGGTTCAACTTAGTTGGGACTGCATGACCCTCACCTGTTCAACAGTCATAGGACTCAATTTCATCCTTCTTCCTTCATGCTCTATAGAGCATGAATTCCTCCTTTCATTATACATAACTACTCAATCAAACATCCATGGTCGTCCATGTAGAATGTGGGATGCACTCATAGGAAACACATCATAGAACACTTCATCTCAATACTTGCCATTGCAAATCAGTACAAATACCTGTTTGTTAACTTGTATGGCTCCCTTATTACTAAGTCAATAAAGCTTGTAAGGTTTTGGGTGGGGCATGGTCGGCAATTTTAGCTACTGGACCATAAATGCGAAGCCTACATTAATGCAGCTCCCACTGTCAATAATTAGCATATATAGTGAGTCATTCACCTTGCATCTAATATGGAAGAGATTTTCTCTCTGTTCATCTTCAGGTATAAGACCGACACTCATTGTTCTCCTCAACACTAGAGCAGTCGACATAAAGTTTCCTTTTTCACTATACATAACTTAATCCTCAAACAGCTTGGTATATCCATCCTCCTTCAACTCCTCTACTTCCTCATCAATACTATAGACCTCAATGGTCGACGCCTCACCTCTGATCGCCATTGTTCGCTTATTCAGACACTGAGTAGCTATGTGTCCAAATCCTTGGCATTTGAAATACTTAATCTCACTCGTCTTCCTCCTTAAACTCTAGCCTTTCTCAAACTTCCTCGAGGGTTCCTTTTCCTCTACTCAAGTAGTCTGAGCAGGTCCAATCTCAGTAGCCTTGCTTAGTTTCATTTACACAAGTCTACTCTGAACAATATGGCTACTGCCAAGATGGTTGACAAGTGGTCGTAACCTTCTTATTTGGCGTATTTCTAACCTCTAAGCGGCTCGAATCGCATCATAAAGTGTACTAACGTCCAGGGTTTCTAGGGCATCCCCAATCTCATATTTCAACCCACTGATGAATCGAGATATAGGTTGATCTTCTAGCTCTATGACTTCATATCGAATCATTAACATTTGGAATTCCTTAATGTAAGCATCTACACTCGATCCTCCTTGTCTCAATTCTTACAGTCTTTTGAAGGAATCCTGCAAATAATAGCTCGGCATAAATCTTCTCCACATCACTCTCTTCATTTCATCCCAACTCTTAATTTCTCATTCCCCTTCCCTTCTTTTGGTAGCCTGCAAGTCCTTCTGCCATAAGGTGGCATAACCAATTAACTCCAATATAGCAAGTCTAACCTTTGCATTATCGGGTACTTCATGGCATTCAAACTACTTTTCAATCTAATCTACCTAATCTAAGTATTCCTCGACATCACTACTTTTAGAGAAACCTAACGTACGCATCCTTAATCCCTCAACTCTAAGGGCTCATACATTTCTTTTCTCAAGCTCATAATACTCCTCTACATCATCATTTCCTTCTACTTCCTCCGCAATCTCTTTAAGTGTTAGCCTTCGTTTGGCATCCCTACCAACTCCTTCAACTCGAGGCAATTGAGCTAAGGCATTAACTAGGCCAAACTGAACATTGCCTTGTCCTTACTACTCGCATTCCCTAATGAGGTAATTTCTAGTTCACTACCTGTCTTCTTAGATAACAATCACCAGACTAGCTACTAAGTTGATAAGTCTATCCAAGCAGTCACCCACTGACTAAGGTGAAAAGTTTCCTTCTTGTCCTTAACCATGTCGAGTACCACTTTCTTAGTTTCCCAAAGTTCCTTGAACAGTTGAATCTAACATTAATGGTTACTTCACAGTGACAATTACACAACAAACAAACAGTCAACCACACTCTATTTTGGGCTATCGAAAACAGGAGAAAATAAAGTACAAAACACTTGTCAACTACTAAACTTCAAAGTTAGCAATAGAACCATTATCTCAAGGGAGTAGTAACAAGCTACTTGAAGAACACAGTAGTATAATCCAGCTTCGAATGTAACCAAGCTTTGATAACAAGATGATACGGATTTGTGGATGAACACATATCACACATAACCAAAGGAGGGGGGGAGGGGGGTCCAAGCTACCAAATGGCTTCAAAAGTAAATGATAGTCAAGGGATGAGCAGGGATTCCCATCCACAAGTGATGGATATGGCGCACCAACGCCTCATACAAGCTTAAGTCACACTTGATATGACACACAAGTATGGACGAAGGTCATTCACCACTAGTTCACGCTTGAATGGGCTAAATAAGAGTAGCTCAAGAGAGTAAAAGGTTCAATGTACTCTTCTACGTATTGATTATGCGGCTATTACATTATGCGAATATTAATAGTATCCAATTAAGGTAAGTGCTAAGTTATAAATATTACAAAGAATGGATCTTTATTTGCTAAACAAATAAAGGAGAATAATTTACAGGGAAATGAAATCGTGTAAAAGAATGTCCTCTATCAGAAAGGACAGCGCGCATGCGTTATACTTAGTCTGTGATTCTAACAATATTGTGAGCTAAGTAGGGGTAACTTTTTATCAAGTTTGTTCGGCATTGGCAATTTGGTACCCCGATGATTGGGGCTAGACAGGGGTTAGATTAGGGGCAACTCACATTCAAGTCAATCTCGGCCAGTCAGCCCTTTACAATTGTCAACTCATCCTCGGCACTTTGGCGATGGTTGTTTTTCTGATTTGGTGCTTGGACTAGGGTATGAAGAGGGGTCGTCACCATGTGTGGACTAATCACCTCGGCAGCTTCGTGGATGGTGTAGAGGGTGAAGTAGCTCGGCAAATTGGATTGAGGAAAACACTATTCCTCGGTGCTTAACTCTCTTCAAACAGCTTAGCAGACCATGTAAGAAAGCCCTCAAGCTTGAGAGTGAGCGATCGGTCCTTAATCCCTATCATCTTCTATATAGCAATCAAATTGTAAACAGTTAGCACAACAGTAGAATACTTTTTCATTTCTTACTTATCTATGAATTTAGATGCAATGTCCTTTTATACTTGACTTCATCGACGGCTAGTACTTTGATATTTAATCTTGATCATTATCCTTTAAATCTTCCAACATTCTAAGTTAGTCATGTATTTTTGAAAAATATCTTGAGATTTCAATTAACCCCAATTTATTGTACCTATGAAATCTAGAAACTTTCTACATTAATGGATAAACTATATTAGATTTTCTACCGATAGGATCCTAAAAAATCTTTCTTCAAACTTGTTCTAAACTTTTGAATAAGTATAATTCCTTCAAAAACTCACATTTCCTTGTTCATCTTTTAATTTAATCAAAATCTTCCTTAAAAATTAATCCCTAAGGATCATAATGTCAAACATAGATTAAGTGCATTTTCCAAATACACCTAATCAAGTAGAGCTAGATCTTAAATAAGATGTTGATTTATTCTTTTGATACTTCTTCCAATTGAACTCTCTAATTAAGGCTCTAAAAAAACTTCCAATAGCTCAATCATGTTTTTAAAGTCTCTAATCAACTCTCTAAATCAACTTACCGCTCCCTTTAATAGAAATCTCTAAATAACCTTCTAAATACATTCTAAGTCAATCTCCTTAATTGTTTTTTGAACCTTCTATTTAAGTCTCTAAAGCATTATTTAATACAAATCAAAATCATCTGACAAACTTTCTAAACTGACTCAAAATTCCTATACACTCATTAATATACATTAGTATTGTACTTTTTGTTATCATCAAAAGTCATGAGAGAACTCAACACCTTTCCTCTTAACCTCATTTCCCCCAAAATCGTCACCTTCCTTTAAGATTAAAACCATAGAAATTTTTAATTAACAAATCTCGCTTATTTAGCTCGATATGAAGAGGATAATGTGAAGGATTAAAAGCAAAAGGTATAATGGCTAGCTAATCTATAGCTATCACGACTCAACAGTATCGTTGTCGTGGTAGGTCACCATGTACTATATAAAGGTCTATTATCAACCCCCTTGCTAATCATAGGCCTTTCATATGACACACAAGGCTCCTTCCACTCTACGTTACCACTAGGCCCATAGACAAGTAATATAGAGCAATTTAACTAAAATTACTTCTATGTTATAATTTAGCTAATTGTGTGGGCTCATGAGACCCATACCAAAAAATATTACAAACAAATTCAATTCATAACAGAACTGCATTAAATTTGTGTTATGAGCAAAAACATAAAAGTATCAAATGTCTATAAATCTATTACAAAATGTCCTCTTCGCTCTTTGATTGCTCCAACCCGTCTCTACACAAGACTTACCACAAGCATGCCTCAGCTCGGATTAGTGAAGAGGTTTTCCTGCATCAACAAAAATCTATAGGAGTGTAAGCTTAAGCTTAGTAAGATAAATACCTTCGTCAGTACCACATGACAGAAATTTATTAGATGCACAAGCATATGAATGCACGAATAATCAGTATACCAAACAACGCATACAGTGACCTAGGAACTGCATACGACTTAGAATTATGCCCCCTAAAGTCGGGGTTTGGAGATAATTAACCGACCCAAACCAAAATCCGGGTTCTAGACCTTGGGTTTTATTTTATTTGCACTATCGTGCTTATGCCAAAACAAAACTCTATATATATATATATATATATATATGTATGTATGTATACTTCCTTTACTGAAATCAAATCATATTTTTTAAAATCCCAAGTCTAGCAGTGTGGTAGCCTCCGCAATCCACAAACACATACCCTAAGCAGAAGCTACAAGACTCGGCCCCTCGCCGACGGTTGGCATCTCCCAGCGCCTAGTAAGCCCATTAGCTTAGGACAGAGACTCAATATATATGATGACATAGCTAGTGCCTAATCTTGCAAGAAACTCGTATTCTTGTGAGTCCCTTCCCATCTTCTACGTGAAGCGGTAGTCGATGTTATCCGTATGCAATATGAGGAATGCATGATTCATTTTGATTTCTTAATCGTATAAGTGATTAACTCGATTTTCAAGGTGATCAAACAATTTCATTCCATACAATTCACATGTATATATTAATACAAACAATTCTATTATTATATATATAATTAACAAGTCATCACACTCATCCATAAATCCATATACATGCATCTCCCATATCCTACAAGCATCCAACTTTATATATATAAGTTTAGGTGCATCTATTCTACAAGCAAAATCAAGTAAAGAGTCATCGGGAATTTACTCACTCTGCCATATGGATCAATCAAAGTAATCCAGAGGAAAGTTGTCTCCGTAAGCGGTGTCCCCTGGTCATCAAAATAATATTTATAAGGGATTGAAATAAACTTAGGAAACTAAGTTAATTTCTCTTATAGTCAATATTCATCGTTTTCAAGTGTACTTTAACGTAGTGACGTTAGATTTTCAAAATGAGGCATAAAATTCTATCCATGGGTCAGAACAGTAGCGTTCCTCATGTGTTAGAGTGATTTTGGGCCTTATATGGTAAATGGGCTTTTTGATAACTTGAGAAATCCTTTGGGCTTGGTCTTAAGATTTTATCCTAAGCTTAAACTACTCCTTGAGATCAGATTTACAACTTTGATTTATATTTCTAAGGCTAACAACCACTTCATGGGCCCTTTAGTGGGCTTAAGTTGTCAAATAGGCTTGTTTTTTATTCAAACTAAAGTTAGTGACTTTGGTGAGCTTATGGGGCCTTAGGTGGATTTATTATGGGCTTCAAAACAACCTCTCTTGATGTTTTAAGGTGTTGGCAAGAATTTTATTGAAGGCCCAACTTGATGTTTTGAGAGTTATAGGTTCGTTTTGAGAGTTTTAGGCTCGATTTTGAGAGTTTTAGGCTCGATTTTGAGTTCTAGACTTTGTATACTTACCATACTTGCTTTGCTTGATCTTTTCACTTTGTTCATTTACTTTTATCATATGTTTAAGCGTCTTTTTCCCATGTTCCAGATCTGGTCATGATGATTCCAAGGGGTTCTTGCCTGATTTTTCAACTTATTTCCTCATTTCCTTAAGTTTAGGTATTAGATTATGCACTTAAACTACTTGTATCCAAGTCTTAACTTAACTTTTCTTCCATAAGATGATTCTTTAACTCATGCTTCACACAAAGAAATAGAAGATCTTATACTTAATACAACCTCCATATCATAGCCCATGTCATACAAAGTTGATTTTTTCATAAAACTTCATGTGACGGATTTTTCCTTAACTTAAGTTTAGATTTTAGAATGTTTAACTTAACGGAAATAAAATCAACATTCAAAGGAATTTTGAATCCTCACATCTAGCATGTTCATCTTCCATTCAAGTTCTTGTTTCAAGATTTTTTCAACTTAAAATCTTCCATTCAAAGTGTTACACAAGTATCTTTACAAAACACCAACTTTACATACTCATGTTTCAACTTCATATAAGGTTTTCATAAGTTTGTTTCTTAAAACGGTTTTTGGTGTTATAACAACTTCAACCTTACTTATATCTTCAAGAAATCAAAGTCTCCTAACATAAACACTAACCCATAAATCACAAGAAACACTTACTCGTCCTTAAAGCAAAGTATGGTGGTTGTGCACTAAGGTTCCACTTAAGCTCTTAACTTTGCTTCCTCCTTTTTGCCACCTTTTAGAAACCCGAGTTGTTTGATCTTTTGGAATGGGGTTTGTGGAAGGTTTTAATGGTTCTAAAAGATCTTAGATGGTGAAATAAAATGATACAAGAATAAGAGGAGAAGTTGCCGTGAGTGAAGCTTGAAAAATGGGAGAAAAGTTGATTTTGTAGGGTAAGGTTGTTTCTTCTTTTTATATTTGTTTCAAATGAGAGAAAGAAGATGTGAAAGTGAAATTGAAAGTAAGAGAAATAATGGAGAAAGTGGCCGGTTGGAAGTGAGAGAGAATGAGTGGTTAAAATGTCTTGAAAGTATTGTCTTGTAGCTTACACAAAAGTTAATAATTGCAACTATTGATGATGTAAGCATTAAGGGGTGAATAGTGATGTATAAGAGAAAGTGATTGATGGTTGAAAGACAAGTGCATGGCCCCCCTTTCTTCCTTGTTTAAATTTTCCATTTAAAGTCTTTTTGGGCCATGGAATGGTCTTGTCTCATTTAATAAAGTTAAGCATGTGAAATCTTGTGAAACATTGTCCATATGTAGTATAAGTGAAGGGGTAATAAGGAAAATGTCTTATCACTAAATTTTGATAAGTTATCAATTAATAAATGATTCTAACTCTCAATTAATAAGTTATCTAAAGTGATTGGTTGATCTGCTTAATGAAGTGTAAGGCTTAGGCATAAAGATAAGGGTATGGTCTTATAGAAATTGTTTTAGAGTTTTCATTTTGCATTGTTTTGTAATTTATGATTCGATTCCTATAAAATTGTGAAATTTTCTAAAGTTGAATGAAATTATTCAAATTAAATTATCGATTAATTACTTAGGGTTAAAATTCCTTAATTATTTTAGGTTTTAGGGTTTTAAGTGACTTTAGAGCTCGTAGTTCTTCAAGCTTAGGTTTTATCGCTAATTGGTTTTTGAATTAGAAAAATTTAATTTGTTTCTAAATATAAACTTAAGTTTTTTGTTTAGTTGATCTTTGGGAACGTTTAAAAAGTACTCTTAATCAAGTCTTAGACTCACTAAAAATAAGGTTTACAATTGCCATAATGGGCAGCAAAGTGAGCGTTTCTCATCACCTATGAGAAGCTTTATGATGATGATGTCAACAACAACATAGTAAATCCATGGTGCTAATGTGGAATGCTAAGTATACAGTTGACAACATGGACGCATGAGAACCTATGAAGGCGATTTTCATATGTGCCAATTACAACGAACGCAAATGTGGATTTTTTATATGGTACAATCCCATGTTTCCCAATTGTGCAAAAGAAGTGATAAATCATCTTCTTCATAGTAGGCCAACCCAAATGTGTAACATAGATGGTGTACCAAGGCACTTGGAGTGAAAAGGATATCTAGTTGGGTTAGAAAAATTGAAGCTGGCTATCTAAGATTTTGTATGTGTGGTTACTGTCATGATGCCTTTAGGTGTTAGTAAAGCTAATAGTAATGTTATTAGGCATTTTGATTTCAATTTTTTTTTTTTCACTAAATTTCTAATCGTAGTGTATGTATTCATTTTGTATTGATGTATGTCGAGCCTGATTTTTCGGTTTTCTATTTGAAAATTGATTTCCCCATTTCCCGATTAATACTAAACCCTAACCCATTTAATATTAATCATCGACTAAAGAAATTGAGAAATTCCGGTTTTTTATTGAAAATAATTTTTGGAATCGCCACCTAACCGAAGTCGGGAAAAGAAAAAGAAACCGTAATCAATTAGGTGGATTGATTACAATTTGGCTATCGGTCTTTGATTTCAATTTAAATGAAATCTAGAGGGTTCTAAGTTCGAGGGCTAACCTATTAAAGCCTTAACGGGTACCACTATCTATTTACCGAAATTAGGATTATTTTTCTAATTATAATATTTAAAATAAATAAATAAAATAAATCAAAAGAAAAAAAAAGAACCTAAATTTCTACGTATTTTATCATTGCCTCGAAGGTGCCTATATACCCGTTAGCCGGAATCAGACAATCGTAGTTCTTTCAAAAAAATCTTTAATGTATTGATTGATTTTAATTTTTGAAAACCGGTCGAGTTTACGTTGTTACCAAATTAATTTATTCAACTAAAATCTAAAGGGCCCTAACTCTTGAGTGTTTTTTGTTTTAAAAAAAATGGTTTAACAATCCTATTTTTTAAAAAAGGTCTTTTTATTAATTTTTATTTAAAGAAAAAACAACTTTCTACATGATAAATCCTAAATAAATAATAAAAAATAATGTAGTCATATATACATATACCAAGAAATATCCTTAACATAAAAAAAAAAAATTAATACTGAAGTTTCCTAAACTAATGTAATCATATATACATATACTATATTAAATAAACAAGGAACTAATAACATAGTAATAACAATAATAATAATCATAATTAAATAAAATAATAATAATAAAAAAACTAACTATCTAACTAACAAAACTCACTTGAGTGCTCGTGTCTGATTTCAGATCAGTGGGGGTTGATTATGTTACGCAGGTAAATAATTGTTGTGCGTCTGGAGTTTGGCAAGCCGGTAGGCTGTGGTTTAGACGTGTCTCTTTCTTCTTTGCGGATGCCTTAACAGCTGCTGCATGCCCCTCAGCTGCCTTCTTTTCCTCCTCAGTCTCTTCACCAAAAAGATCCACATCGTCATCGCCGTCATCAGTAACTGCAGCCTTTGAGTCACTGACAGGGGGAATGGCAACTGCTGCCTCTGGAATAGGAGCAGAACCCTTAATAATGATACCGTAACCCTCTCCAGACGCACCAGAAATCCTCATAAGTGCATCGATGTGGCTATACCACCTAGTTACATTAACATATTCAAAAGATGGAGAGTTGGGAATTGCAGAATACACAGTGATGTCATCCTTTGAAGCTTCGTATCCAGTTATGTAACTGTGAGTAAGAAGGTACTCGTTGAGTTTCTTTAACCCGGCTACTGAACTAACATCGTGAAATGTCATAGCCATTGCTACTCTAGAGGAAGGTGGAAGGAGAAGAAAAGCTAGCCGTCTATAGAGAGACTCGTGGGTAGTATGTGGCTTAATGGTGTATAGCTGATCGGTGGGGACAGTAATAAGCGGATGTAGATTGGAGTTCTTCGGCGGTAGGTTGGCTTGAGGATGGATGGAAGAGAGTGGGGCTATGGTGTTATAGCCGTAATTGAGTGAACCTGATTTTGAGGATGAATTGTCACGCACAGTAGAGATCTAGTTCACTGCAACTATGAATTTATTAAGTTAAATTGGGATGTTGCAGTGAAGTGAGAAAGAGATAGATGATCGATGTCGCTAGAGTTGCAGTTTTTGTTCGTGATTGCTATAGTGTCGATGTTGGAGTCGCGGCATAGTCGTGGATGGCGGTGAAAGTCAGGCGAGGGTGACTACAGCGCAAGTGTGTTTGTGCGGTGGCGAGTGTGCATGTCGTTGGGTCACGGCGATGGCAATCGGAGATGGTACAGCGACAAATTGAAGCAAGGGTGGTGGTATGGAGTGGTGACATGTCAAAGGCAAGGAGGAGAATGAGACAGTATGCGTGAGGATGGAAGAGCAGTTGTTGTATGTTGAACGTGTGCTGTTGCTGTGTAATTGTGTCCGTTCATGTTCAGCAGCAGATCGGGAGTTCTATTCTTCGGTAATGTCGACTGTGATCAGTGAAGTGGGGATTTTTAATACTGATGGATGGAGTAGTGGATTGTTGGGTAGTGATTGAAGTTGGGGTTGCTGCGTTTTTGTGTTGATATCAATACCTGCTGAGACTCAAACCTAAGACCTCAAACTAAATCCACTCCAAATACTCTACTACTTATCCGTTAGGTCGTTGGTATGTACTTTAACATTCATTACAATTAAATTATATTTAAACTATCTAATTCCCTAAACTAAAATTTTTAACTAAACTAAAACTAACACTAAAACTAATTATTCCTAATATAAATTACTTCATAAAAATCTACTAAATTTTTATAATTTTTCCTTTTCTTTTTTTTTTTATCTTTTTGAATTAGGACCCTTTTATAAAAATAAAGATTAAGACTATGGTGGGGCAAACATTAGGTGTCTATAATGTGTAACCACTGGTTTATACAATACTGATGATCTTAGCAATGACAATGTGAAATCATGTGTTTGTTATATGTACACTTAGTCTTGCCATTTTGAATCCATGTATAGGTTATCCTTTATTTCCATTCACAGTTGCAATGATCTGTGTAATTGATACAGATTATAGGAAGTCAACATTTTCTACTATTTTAGCAAGGAAAATGTTACTTTCAAATCTACTCTTAAGTGTTTCAACCTAAAAAAATAAAATAAAATAAAAGTTTCTCTTGTGTCTAATTGATACAGTCTTATTGGTGATTTAGTGCAATGATTATACTTTTAGGCACCATTTGAAAATTGGAAAAATTAGATCAAAAAAATTGACTACCATCACAACATGCTGAATTAGATTACCATTGCATTATGTGCAATTATGGAAAAATTAGATTACCATATAGTAGCAAGACAACATTACTATATGAAAAGGAAAAACTCAAGCATGGATTAAGTAAGGCCATAAACAAGAGGCATTTAAGGCCATTATAGGCTGTAGATTTAAGTAAGGAAGAAAAGGAAATTTTCGAACTCCATAATGCTAAGGATAAAAATAGGAAACTAACTAACTAACCAACCAACCATGAGTGTGTATGTATGTGTATGTGCGTGTGTGTGTATGTATGTGTATGTATTATATGTAAAACATCTACATAAGCATTGAGATAAGTAAATGTTATCCATAACATATAAAAAATGTAACTTCATCTATGAATATTTATACATGCATGTGTATATATATGTCCATATTTTAAACATCTAACAATATGTATTAACTATCAATTTTCGTTCCGATATATAAGTACCTACAAAACAACAAATAGCTACAAGGGGTACCAGAAGGTGCTCTGACAAGGCCACTCCGATACTTAAGTCAGTACTCTTATCATGAAAGTAAAATTTTAGTATGATGAGGAAAGTGAGAGAAAGAAAGAGGGGTCCCCTTACTTGTAGCTCTTATCCAATATTTATAGCAGTGATGATAAGAATCAACCTCCTAGACAAATCAACCTCCTAGACTAATCATCCATAGCTGAGCAAGAGGACCCCAAGGACTCACTTAAAGGATACTAGCTTTAGGCCATAGTCGAGATAGGGATTCCTATCCCAAGCTGGTCTCTTGCAGGCCTAACTATTAGATCCTTACTTGTGTAAAATTTGCCCTTGATCAGTAGCAATGCTTTATCCCAAAAGACAATCTAAGAATAGCCAAGGCGAGCTCCTAATTCGACCATAGCATCCAACCCCGAATCGAGCTGACTTCTCTTTAGAAGAACTAAATGGTCCCTATCCTGGTCCAAATTAGGTCAATCCCTGACTATTAGCACTTTCAGTTTCGCCTACTTTATGTCATAGTCAAAACTCTCATCTACTACATGACACACGTCTTGTAGCACGATTTTTGCTAGAAGGATTCTTCACTTTTTTACACCGAATATTCTTTGTCTCTTTTACCCTTTTTATGTCTTATGTAACCTAGTTGTAGAATACCCTTTTGTCTTTTCATACATGTAAAGTAACCATAGTGGATGGGTACATAAACCCCCACTTTCTTGTATGAAAAAAGGAGCTAATCAATATAGAATTATTCACATTAAGCAACCTTAGTGTTCTCATTATCTTTCAACTCTTATCTATTCTCTTTAGCAAGGAGCAGCTGCGAGTGACCATTCAATTTAGACCGGTATGTCATATTCGACAAATTGTAGGCTAAGTAAGATCTAGTGGTACATCATATCCATTCGGTAGTTGCTCGGACTTTGCTAACTTTTTCCCTGTTTTTGTTTGGTTTGCTTCGTTGTGGTATTTCTCAATGTGTTCAACCCCAGAGATACATTAGCTTTGCTAGTATTAAAACACAGTTCTAAGAGGGAATGTGTGAAATTGGAGTGAAGTTTTGGTTCACTTTACTGTTAGTAGCTACTATGTTCCTTCCATAACTACTATTGTGTGTTTATATGATAGCAAGTGTGGCTCGATTAGTACTCTGTTTATCATTATGAAAATAGAGCAAGTTTATTTCTATTTCGTTTGAGTGACTATTGGGTACTAAAGTTGTTAGTGAATTGTTAATCTATTTGGCAAGTATTGTACTATGTCATATTCAAGTATTCAGAGTGTTATTGGTGACCAGAGTAGGGGTGCTCAACCCTATCGTGGTCATAATGGTAGTAATACCCCAAGGTCCGTTGATGATAAACTTGACAGACTTATAAACCTTACTGAGAGTCTAGTCACAGCGATGCAAGTTAACCAGCAACAACCCCAGGGTATACCACCACAAAATTTGCCTAAAAATATTCAGGAGAGGAGTTATGGCCAAGCTGGTCAAGCCCATCGCCCAACTCGACCCCCTCGAGCTGGAGGAGCTACTAGATGAAGACTAGAGTTAGTTGGATGTCAAAGAGTTTAGGGAGAAAGAAGAAGAAGTTGACTATTAGCAAGCGTAGGGACGAGGGCATCGAGTCCCACTAAGGTTAGATAATTTCAAGGTTCAAATTCCGCCCTTCAGTAGAAGTGGAGATATAGATGAATATTTGGAGTAAGAAGAGAAGGTTGAGAAGGTGTTCAAATGTTATGGGTATGCAAATGCTATCAAAGTCTAATTTGCTACATTGGATTTTACTGGGTATGCCACAATGTGGTGGAAGAATCTAAATGCAGACAAAGCACAAGAAGGAAGACAAGGTGTTAGAACTTTGGATGAGATGAAAAGGTTGTTAAGAGGAAAATTTTTACCCAAGACTTACCTACAAGATACATTTCCAAAATTATAGGAACTTCGCTAAGGAAACTGATCTGTTGATGACTATGTAGAAGAGTTCTAAATGCTAATGATCCGAGCCAACGTAGAAGAACTAAAGGTTCGTATAGTATCAGGGTTTATGTCTGGACTAAGATTTGAGATTCACAACATTGTAGAAGTACAAAGGTTTTATACCTTAGAAGAGGTGATCAAGATAGCGCAGCGGGTCAAAAAGTAAAGGAGAAATGTTCCAAGCCGACTTAGGCCGACTTGGGCCAACATTCTCCAAAGCCCCTGTACTACGTCGACCTATTCAAGCCAAGCCGAGGAGGCCATATTAAGCCGAGGAAAGGAGTGACAGACTGACAATAGTCGAGTAGGACAATCAAGCCAAACTGAGGCTAAGCTGATACTAAGAACATTTAAGAAAGGACAGACCTTCGAGCAAAAGACTAGCCAGTTGAAATGCTTTAAGTGCTTAAGCTTCAAACACATGGGTACTAAGTGTCTGAACTGACATATCATGATACTTTGAGGAGATGTAGTGGATAGCATCGATAAGAGTAAGCCTAAGGAAGAGAAAGATGTTCAAAAGGTAGAAGCCAAGGACGAAGAGGAGACTTATATCTATGTCAACGAGGAAAAAGTAATGATCATAATCCTAAGACGAGTACTGAGTTCCTTGCCAAACTCTAAGGAGGACTAGAGGGAGAATTTGTTCCATACCTAGTATACCATCAAAGACCAATTGTGCATGATCATTATAGATGGAGGAAGTTGTACTAATGTCATTGTAGAGTCCTTAGTATAGAGGTTGAGTCTGTCAACCTCCAAGCATCCCCAACGTTATAAGTTGCATTGGCTTCATACTAAGGGTTCTTTACACATAACTGTACCATTTAGTGTTGGGAGTATGTACAGGGACAAAGTAGTTTGCAATGTCGCCCCTATGGGAGCTTCACATCTATTGCTTGGACAACCTTAGTTGTTCGATCGACATGTTACTCACGATGGGTACAAGAATACCTATACCTTTGTTAAGGATGAATGGAAGATCGTGTTGCAACCCATGACCCCATCCCAAGTGAATGAGACCCGTAATCAGCTCACCCAAGCTAGTAAGAAAAAAGCCTTAGTTATGAGCTGAAGAGAGCTCTAATCTGCTGAGAAGGCTGATGAACCCATGTTCTTATTGGTTAAGAGATTATTGGAGATAAGGGAATTAGAGAATGTTCCTGAAGAGATCTAAAGCTTACTAAATGAGTTTTCCAACCTGTTTTTGGAAGAACTACCCAAAGGACTACCTCTAGTCCGAGGCATAGAACACTATATTGATCTACAATTAGGCACCACCCTACCAAACTAACCTATATACAGAATGAACCCTAAGCAAGCTAACAAGTTGAAAAGATAGGTGGATAAACTGAGCGTATATAAGGGAGAGCATAAGCCCTTCTAATGTACCAGCTCTGCTCATTCCAAAGAAAGTTGGTTCATGGTGTATGTGCATCGACAGTTGAGCAATCAATCAAATTACTGTTAAGTACAAATGCCTGATACCAAGGCTCAATGACATGTTAGATGAGCTTCATGGTGGCAAGATATTTTCAAAGATTGATCTGTAAAGTAGCTACCACCAGATTCATATGAAACCTGGAGATGAGTGGAAGATTGCCTTCAAGACTAGGCATAGACTCTACCAATGGTTAGTTATGCCATTTGGACTTACTAATACGCCGAGCAAATTCACAAGATTAATGAACCATATGATGTAACCTCTAATTAAAAGGTGTATGGTCGTGTATTTTGATGACATACTAGTACATAGTGCCAACCTAGACAGCCATGTTTAACATCTCCATGACATATTTGACATTTTGCGAATTGAAAGTTGTATGGGAATGTGAAGAAGTGTACATTCTACCAGAATGAGGTGGTTTTCCTAAGGTTTGCAGTGTCAGGGGAAAGGATCCGAGTAGACAAGGAAAAGATCTAAGCTATTCTGAAATGGCTGATGCCAAAGAATGTCAGTGAGGTCCAAAGTTTTCATGTCCTAGCTTCTTTCTATAGGCGATTTGTTAAGGACTTCAATACAATAGCCACCCCATTGATCGAGTTGACAAAGAAGAGTGAAGGATTCAGGTAGAACGACCGAGCTAAATAGAGCTTTAAAGAGATCAAGGAAAAACTCACCTCGACACTTATCCTATCACTGCTAGATTTTGAAAAGCCCTTTTGATAGGAACCAATCCACAACGATCCTCAAGCCAAGGCCAACCTGTTAGAAGCCAGCATAAACTTATCAAAAGCTAAAGCTGACCTGTCCTAACTCGAGACCAACATGCTCTTGTTGAGGCTAAAGTGATAATCGCTAGACGAAAGGAGTGAAAGAAACCATTTGGCATCAGGTTTGTTTTCTAC
Organism: Lumnitzera racemosa; assembly: GCA_024138005.1. Lineage (NCBI taxonomy): Eukaryota > Viridiplantae > Streptophyta > Magnoliopsida > Myrtales > Combretaceae > Lumnitzera > Lumnitzera racemosa. The sequence continues at coordinate 83,109,803 of JAMXBC010000006.1, forward strand.
TAAGAAGATGAGAGACCAAACGACGAAGGCCTCAAGGCTAAAGAATAGCTCTACACGGTACGAGAAAGCTAATGCCAAGCAATTCACGAGTGTAGTAACTATGGGTTGACCTCACTGGGAGCTCAACCAAACACAATAAGACTTCCAAACATCCTACCCCTGCTTAGACATCCAACTACTAACCAGCCCCTACTCGAGTCTAATCCCACAAACAGCTTAGATGAATGCATGTCGACTACTCTATTAAATGCATAGCTTTGTATACTTTGTAAATGTATTTCTTATTTCAATTATAAGCCATTCTTTAGGGTTTAAGGCCTTATATATTATCTATAGTTTTGCCACTAGGATTTTGGGACTTGTTATAAATAGCAACATTTTTAATTATTGAAACCAGGAAGAATACTCATACAAAGAATTTACACTTAAATGTTCCATCTTGAGTAAGGACATTCTTAAACCTTTAAGCTATCGTTTCGGATTATTGAGTGTCTAATACTCTTTAATCTTTCTTGTATTCTTATCAATCTTGTCCCTAAGATTATGGCGAACCCCTTCATTTAAGCAAGATAGTGAGTTACATCTAACCTCTTATTTGAAACCTAAGTAATAGTTTGTGTTTATTAGTCACATCGAACTCTATTTCAAGCTCAACCCTTAATTGTGTTTGTGTCTTTAGTGCGTGATATCCATACACATTCACAGTCAAAACCCCCTTCCACTTCCCATTCATCATCCCACTCGAATGTTGAATACCCATTCATGGTTCGTGTTTGCTGTGTGTTCATAGATTCGCATTAGTTTTCTTCAAAGTTTACTTGTCATTTGAACATTTGATTAGTTATTGTTCTGCAATGTAGTGTGTTATTCATGTTTTTAGTAGTCGTAGTATTGTGCTACTGAATGAGTCGAGTATTAGTAATTTCAATAGTTGATTCTAGTTGTTGTAGTATTTATCAACCATGGGTAGCTGTAGAAATAGAGTAGCAATAATTTCTAAGTTACTGTCAGTTATATTTTGTTGCAATAGTATTTGTGGAATTGTCTTAGTGGTGGTTCTAAGTTGAGTACAGTTGAGTATGTTACATGTTTGTAAAATTTTCTCTCTGCAATTTATTGTATAAACTATGATGTCAGAAGATAGTGTCAATAACAATGGTGGTAGCCCTCACAAAAGTTTGAGGTAGCGTGCTGACAACTTAGAATATTAGATTCAAAATCTCACTGATTCTACTCAGGAGCTTACTGGTTTAATTAGAGGCCACAAACATGTTAGCTAAGGTAAAAGAAGGGAATAAACACCCACCAGTATAAGTGGCTCCAATGAACTTGATAATGATGAACGACGGCCAAAAAGAGCTGCCAAGCCGAGGAGAAGAGAAAACCGACCTAAGCTAAGGAGAAGCAATGACAAGAATATTGAATTTGATGTAAACCAAGGAGCCCAAAGAAGAGAGTTGAGGCCAAGAAGAAATATGGCTAAGCAAAGCTCCAACAAAAGTAGCCGATCCGAGGTAAACCTCGAGGCATAACCGAGGACTTGACAATATCAAGCTTAAACAACGACCTTTAGTAGGAGTAGCCAACTTGAAGAGTTCCTTGAACGGGTCCCCCGAGTCGAGAAGTTGTTTGAGTACTATAAGTGTGATGACCGAACAAAGGTCAAGCTGGCTTCATTATCCCTTGTTGAATATGCAAGTCTTTGGTGGGATAAATTGATCGCTAAGCGAGATGCCAAAGGAGAAAAGCCAATCAAAACTTGGAGGCTTATGAAGAGATTAATGAATTAGCGCTTTGTGCCGTCCTACTTCAAGCAAGAGATGCTCTATACTTTCCAGCACTTGAAGCAAGGTTTAAACATTATTGAAGAGTACTTACAAGAGTTTGAGACCTTAATGACCAAATGCGAGATTGTTGAGCCCTAAGACCGTACTATTGCTAAGTTCCTGAGTGGATTCCAAGATGACATTGCCAATGTGGTCGAACTGTAGCCATTCAACTCATTAGATGAGTTGATCAATGTAGCATTAAGGGTAGAGAGACAAAGGAAAAAACGGCATCAAAGGCTGACCAGCTGACCTGAACAAGGTATCCTTAAGCCTAAGAGATATGCTAAGAGAAAAGGGCTAGAAAGGAGGATGAAGAAAGGAGAGCTTAGCTAACCTGACCTGGCTGATATTGACAAAGTAGAGAAGGAGAGAGAGCCCAGCACTAAAGCTTACGAAGTTAAGTGCTTCAAATGTTTGGGTTATGGACATATTATCTCCTAATTCTAAAATAAGAGGGTAATGATTCTAAAAGGTGAGGGATCGAATGCTCAAGTAGAGAGCCATAGTGATAAGAGCTCTAAGAGTGAGGAAGTAATAAATGTCTACCCTGAGATAGGAAAACCTTTAGCCTTGACGAGTAGATGAGTTGACATAAAGGAAGACTTAGGTCAAAGGAAGAACTTGTTTCAAATCTAATGTTTGGTAAATGGGAAGACCTGTTCCCTAGTAGTTGATGGAGGTAGTTGCACCAACATCGTTTCTACCGAACTAGTGGAGAAGAAGAGATTACTGACCTACCCGTATCCACAACCATATGGACTGAAGTGGTTCAATGATAAGGGTATGGTCTATGTACATAAGAAAGCTCGGATAACATTCAAGGCTAGATAATATAAGGACAAGGTTGACTTTGATGAGTACCTATGAATGTAGCAAATTTGCTTCTTAACCAACATTAGGAGAATAACCGAAAAGTGATCCGCGATAACTTCCTCAACACCAACATGGTTCAGAAGGATGGGAAGAGCTACTACTTGACCCCCATGAACGTTGAAGAGATCCAAAATAACCCGACGCCCATGGTAAAGAGAAGGGGGAAGAGGAGCCTATTTGGCATCCGGGCCCACACTCATAATCTAAAGTCGAGGATGACTTCTTTTCAACCCTATGGTGAGATAGGAATCAGTCCACAACAATCCTCAAGCCGAGGCCAACCTATCAAAGGCCAACATAAACCGACCAGAAGCTAAAGCCGAACTATCCTAACCCGAGGCTAACCTAATCTTACTGAGGCCAAAGCGATAACCAACGAATGAAAGGAAGGAAAGAAACCATTCGACATCAAGTTTATTGTCTACTAAGAAGATAAGAGCCCAAACAGCTAAGGCCTCAAAGCCAAAGAACAACTCGGTACGGCACGAGAAAGCTAGTGAGAAGCAATCCATGAGTGCAACAACTGTGAGCTGACCTCATTGGGAGCTCGACCAAACATAATAAGACTTCCAAACATCTCACCTCTACTCAAACATCCAACTGCCAACCAGCCCCTACTCAAGTCCAATCCTACAGACAGCTCGTATGAATGCATGTCGACTACTCTGTTAAATGCACAGTTTTATATACTTAGTAAATGTTTTTCTTATTTCAATTGTAAGCCATTCTTTAGGGTTTAAGGCCTTGTATACTATTTATAGTTTTACCACTAGGGTCTTAGAACTTGTTATAAATAGCAACATTTGTAATTATTGAGGCTAAGAAGAATACTCATACAAAGAATTTACACTTAAACGTTCCTTCTTGAGTAAGGACATTCTTAAGCCTTTAAGCTGCCATTTGGAATTATTAAGCGTCGAATACTCTTTAATCTTTCTTGCATTCTTATCAATCTTGTCCTTAAGATTGTGGTGAACCCCTTCATTTAAGCCAGTTAGTAAGTCACATCTAACCTCTCATTTGAAACCGAAGTGACAGTTAGTATTCGTGAGTCACATCAAACTCTATTTCGAGCTCAACCCTTGATTATGTTTGTGTCTTTAGTGTGTGATATCCATACACATTCACAGTCAAAACCTCCTTCCACTTCCCATTCATCATCCCACTTGAACATTGAACACCCATTCGTGGTTCATGCCCGTTGTATGTTTATAGATTCACATCACCTTCGAATTAGAATGTGATGCATCAGGAGTTGGAATTGGTGTTGTCCTAATGCAAGAGAGACGACTCGTCACCTACTACAGTAAGAAACTTAGTGGTCCTGCCCTAAACTATTCTGTGTATGAGAAGGAGTTGTGATGCCTAATCTACATAGCGGTCTCGAATGCCAATAGGGTTCAAATGAGAACAAGGAATGGGAAGTGAGAATGGGGTTTTGACTGCAAATGTGTATGAATATCACACACCAAGGCACAAACACAATCAAGGTTTGAGCTCAAAAAAGGGTTCGATACAACTCACGAACACTAAATGTCACTCGGGTTTCAAATGAGAGGTTAGAGACAACTCACTAACTTGCTCAAATAAAGAGTTCACTACAATCTTAGAGATAAGATTGATAAGAACACAAGAAAGATTAAAGAGTTATTTGACACTCGATAATTCAAAACGCCAGCTCAAAAGGGCTTGAGAATGTCCTTACTTCTAGAAGGAACGTTCAAGTGTAAACTCTCTATTTGAATATTCTTTACTATGCTTGATAATTACAATTGTTGATATTTATAGCAAGTCCTAAAACCCTAGTGGCAAAACTATAAATAATATACAAGGCCTTAAACCTTAAAGAATAACTGACAATTGAAATAAGAAAACATTTACAAAGTACACAAAACTGTGCATTTAACGTAGTAGTCATCATGTAGTCATCCGAGCTATCTATGGGCTTAAGTAGGGGCCAGTTGGTAGTCGAGTGTCCAAGCAAGGGTGGGATGTTTAGAAGTTTTGTTATACTTGCTTGAGTTCACAATGAGGTCGGCCCATATTTGCTGCACTCATAGATTGCTTAGCACTAGCTTTACTAAACTATGTCGGGTTATTCTTTGGCTTAGGGGCTTCGGTCGTTTGGTTTCTTGTCATCTCGATAGACAACAAGCTTAATGCCGGATGGTACCTTTTCCTCCCTTCAGCCTTTAGTTATCAGTCCTGCCTTAGCAAGAGCAGGTCATCCTTGAGTTAGGACAAGCTGGCTTTAACTTCTGGTTGGTCCATCTAAGCTTTTGACAATTCAACCTCGGCAAGAAGGTCGTCATGGGCTGATTCCTATCATCACTGTGAGGTTAAAAAGAAGTCATCCTTGACTTTAGGTTATGAGCATGGGCCTAGATGCCGAACATGATCCACTTCCCCTTTCTCTTTACCATGGGTGTTAGGCTATTCTAGATCTCCTCTACACTCATAAGGGTTAAGCAATATCTTTTCCCATCCTTTCGAATTGTGTAGGTGTTGAGGAAACCGTCATAGATCACTCTCTAATCATACTCCTAAGGTCAACTAAGAGACAAATTTGCTACATTCATAGGTATCATGTCAAAGTCAACCCATCCCCATATTGTTTGACCTTGAATGTTATCTGAGCTCTCTTATGTACATGGACTATACCCTTATCATTAAACCACTTCAGTCCATATAGGCGGGGATGCAGGTAGGTCAGCAATTTCTTCTTCTCTACAAGCTTAACAAAAATGATGTTGGTGCAACTACCTCCATTAACTACCAGGGAACAAGTCTTCCCATTCACCAAACATCGGATCTAAAATAAGTTCTGCCTTGACCTAAGTCTTCCATCATACTGGCTTATCTGCTCATCAAGGTCAAAGGTTCTCCCTCATCGGGGTAGACGTTTATCGCTTCCTTACTCTCAGAGCTCTCATCACTATGGCTCTCTACCTGAACGTCGGGTCCTTTACCCTTCAAAATCATTACCCTCTTGCTTGGGCATTAGGAGGTAATATGTCCAAAGCCCAAATATTTGAAGCACTTAACTTTTCGGGCTTTAGTGCTGGGCACTCTTTCCTTTTCCACCTTCTTAGTCTCAGCTTAGTCAAGTTAGCTAGGTTCTCCTTTCTCCATCCTTCTTTTGAGCCACCTCTCAAGCTTAGGGCTACCTTATTGAGGTTAGATAGTCAGCCTCTGATGCCTCCTCCTCCTCTGACATTCTACTCTCAAGGCTAGATTAATCAGTTCATCTAATGAATTGAATGGCTAGAATTCAACTATGTCAACAATGTCGTCTTGGAGCCCACTCGGGAATTTAGCAATGATGCAGTCTTAGGGCTCGGCGATCTCACATTTGGTCATTAAGGTCTCAAATTCTTGTATGTACTCCTCAACAATGTTTCGTCCTTGTCTTAGGTGCTAGAAAGAATAAAGCAACTCCTGCTTGAAGTGGGTCGGCACAAAGCATTGATTCATCAATCGCTTCATAAGCCTCCAGGTTCTGATCAGCTCCTCTCCTTCAGTATCTCGCTTAGCGACCAATTTATCCCACCAAAGGCTTATATATTCAACAAGGGATAATGAAGCCAGCTTAACCTTTATTCGATCATCACACTCGTAGCACTCGAACAACTTCTTAACTCGAGAAACCCAATCAAGGAATTCTTCGGGTCAGTTACTTCTATTGAAGGTAGGCAATTTAAGCATGATATTATCAAGTCCTTAACTAGGTGCTCAAGGTTCATCCCTTACATTCCAAGCTAGTCGATTCACCTTTGATTGGCTACTTCTGTTAGAGCTCTACTTGGCCATATCGCTTCTTGGCCTCGGCTCTCTTCTTCAAGCTCCTTAGTTCACCTAGAGTCAATGCTCCTATCATTGCTTCTCCTCAACTCAGGTTGATTTTCTCTTCTCTTCGGCTCGACCTTTGACTAATCCAGTAAGCTCTTAGATAGAGTCAATGTAATTCTAAATCTGATATTCTAAGTTATCAACATATTATCTCAAGCTTCCGCGAAGACTATAACCAGTGTTATTGACACTATCTTTCAACATTCTTGTATAGTAGTTTCTAGAAAATTGAACAAATACGTTTTATAAAAGAAACACTTTAGTAACCCAGAAACAACCACTACTTAGCTTTTACAGCTACCACTACTTGGCTTCTACAACTACCACTATTGACAAACACAACTACTACGAACAGTAAGCTACACTATAGAACAATGATTAACAAAGATGTACAAACCATGAATCAAACTTTGAAGAACACTAACACACATATCTCCCCAAAGCTTTGATACCAGCAAAGCTGATGTATAATCTATGTAGCAGTCTCGGACACCAATGAGGTTTAAATGCCAATAAGGAGTAGGGAGTGAAAATGGGGTTTTGACTGCGAATGTGTAATGATATCATACACTAAGGCACAAACACAATCAGGGGTTGAGCTCGAAATAGGGTTCAATACAACTCACGAACACTAAATGTCACTCAAGTTTCAAATGAGAGGTTAGAGACGACTTATTAACTCACTCAAATGAAGAGTTCACCACAATCTTAAAGACAAGATTGATAAGAACACAAGAAATATTAAAGGGTTATTCGATACTCAATAATCCAAAATGGCAACTCAAAAGGGCTCAAGAATGTCCTTACTTCCAAAATGACTCAAGAATGTCCTTACTTCCAAAAGGAATGTTCAAGTGTAAACTCTCTATCTGAATATTCTTCACTGTGCTTGATAATTATAATTGTTGCTATTTATAGCAAGTCCTAAAACCCTAGTAACAAAATTGTAAATAATATACAAGGCCTTAAACCTTAAAGAATGGCCAACAATTGAAATAAGAAAACATTTACAAAGTATACAAAACTGTGTATTTAACATAGTGGTCAGCATGTAGTCATCCGAGTTATTTGTGGGCTCGAGTAGGGGCCGGTTGGTAGTCGAGTGTTTGAATAAGGGTGAGATGTTTGGAAGTCTTGTTGTGCTTACCTGAGCTCTTAGTGAGGTCAGCCCATAGTTGCTGCACTTGTAGATTGCTAAGCACTAGCAGATTGCTTGGTACTAGCTTTACTAAGCTATGCCTAGTTATTCTTTAGCTTAGGGGCTTTGATCATTTGGTTTCTTGTCGTCTTAGCAAATGACAAGCTTGATGCCGAATGGTTCTTTTTCCTCCCTTCAGCCTTCAATCATCAATCCAACCTTGGCAAGAGCGGGTCATCCTCAAGTTAAGACAAGTCGCTTCAGTTTTTGGTTGGTCCATCTCAGCTTTTAACAATTCGACCTCGGCAAGAGGGTCATCGCGGGCTGATTCCTATTAAGTTGTATTCCCTTTTTCGAACCCTTATGTTTGGTAACACTATCTATTACCACAAGAGTTTGTTATTTACATGACCACGAATCATTAAAACATCTTGGGAGTCAGAACAAACTCTCAAAGAGACAAGCCAAATGACTGGAATTTATGGAAGGGTTCTCATACATCATTCGGCATAAGAAGGAAAGCACAAATGTGGTCGTCGATGCTTTATCACGATGACAAACTTTGCTAACCACTTTGTAAGCAAAATTATTAGGATTCTCACTTAGTACTGAGCAATATACTATCGACCTTTACTTTGGTCCCATTGTTGAACATTGCTAAGAAAGGATAGTTGTTAGAGGATATTATTTTAAGGATGGCTATTTGCTCAAGGACCATAGGCTATGTATTCCAAACTACCCCATGCGTAAGCTATTAATTAGGAAAGCTCACAATGGAAGATTATCTGGTCATTTTAGGAAGACCAAGACAACTAATTTATTGAAGGAAAACTTTTATTAACCTAGTTAGGTTAAGGATGTCCATAAGATAGTAGGGTGTTGTGAGGTGTACAAGCGAGCTAAGGGGAAAAGAGAACCCTATGGAGAGTACATGTCGCTACCAACACCAACCATACCTTAGTTGACCTCAACATAAACTTTATCTTAGGGTTGCCTCGGACATCTAAAGGGAAAGATTCTATTTTTGTTATAATGGACCGCCTCAACAAGATAATGCACTTCATTCCATGCTATCGGACTAATGATGCTCTATATATTACTGATTTGTTTTTGCAGGAGATTGTCCGACTACATAGGATACCAAAGAATATTGTCTCAGATCAGGACAAAAAAATTTTGAGCTATTTTAGGAAGACTCTTTGGAGAAGACTTGAAACTAAACTCATATTCAGCTCCAGTAGCCACCCTCAAATTGATGGCTAGATTGAAGTGGTGAATAAGACACTAGGTAATTTACTCAAAGTTGTCATAGGGAAAAACTTGAAGGATTGGGACCTATGCCTACCAGTTGTAGAGTTCACATACAACCAAACTGTTCATAGCACTACTAGGGAGACCCCATTCGAGGTCTTCTAGACCTTAATCTTGCTATTCACCTAGATATGATCGACGCCCTAGTAGCTATTGAAGAAAGTCAATTCGAAGTTAACTAAGCCTAAAAATTGCATGAGCTACACCAATCTATAATCAAGAAGATTGCCAAGTTTAATCAAAGACAACGAGAAATTAGTAACTAAGGTCGTCGAACTATTTCTTTCCACCCAAGAGACTTTATATGGATATACCTCAACTGAGAACTCTCACACTTAAGACAAAACAAGTTATCTCCTCATGCTAATGGTCCATTCAAGGTCCTAAAGAAGATCAACCACAATACTTACCAAATCGAGTTACCTGATGACTATGGTGTTTCCTCCAACTTTAATGTGTCCAACCTGATTCCTCACCTACCAACAAAAGAAGACCCTACAAGCGCCCTAAAAGAAAGAGCAGAGACCGCTCTAGATTTGAGGATAAATCTTCTCAACTTAGAGAAGTTCTCAACTCTATTATGTAAAGAGCAGTAGTTTAAATAGAGTCAACATATGTGCTAAGAGTAGCCTGGCATGTGAATTGCTCGGACTTATTACTTGGTTTTGTTGTGCTCTACATAGCAATGCAACTCAATTAAGGAGCTCCTAAAATATCGCCTCGACATCGCCAAGCCACGCAACCATTTAGTTGTTAGCTCGATAAAGGTGCTACTTAGATGCACAAGTGCTAGTGTGGAGAGGTGGCTAAGGTCCACATATGCTCTTTCAAATCAAGGTTTTCAATTTATGACTATAATAGCGTTTGGTTGGACAATTTTTATGATACTGACTGAATAAAAAATTTTGTCTCATATTTAGTTTGTAAATTTAATTCAAGACTGAACAAAGACTAAGATAATTGATTGAACAAAATGTTTAAATTTTGTCACATCTAAATCACGGTACAAAAATAAAATTTATTAAACAAAAACAAAAAATATTTTACATTTCTAAAAATAATCTTCCATGTTATAACATTAAGTTAATGAATATTATTTTTATTAAATATTACAAAAAATTATTTATTTTATAATATAAATAATTAATTTTTTAATACAAATTTTATATATAATACTGTGTAAATTAAATATGATACAATAAACTTATACTGTTCAATTCTCTTTATATTTGTTCCACCCAATTCTCTTTGTCAAATCTTGTCTAGTTCATACAACTAAACTAAACACTACCCAAGATTCAATAGGATTCTCAGGTCTGTTGCGATAGTAGTTCATTTGGAAAATTTAATCGGATTTGGGGACTATTTGGAATTTTAGCTTCGAACGCTTCTCAGGCCTTACAACTTAGATCTTCGACCTTTCGATGTTAATGCTTGGAATTGTTTCGAAGACAAACTTGGCAGTTACCGGAGTGCCTCGAATTGAAACACAGAGAGTTGCTCAAAGATCATGCTGTCACGGTATAAAGCTTGGAGAGAAGCTGCTGCTATTTAAATATATACGGCCTCCCTGTTTAGAGAGTTTAGGTCACTTTTCACCTCAACTATACTTTCTTCGTATCAGCTTTGATTCGCTACTCATGTTAGATGTCCGAATCTGCAGCTTAGTGTTTTCAGCCGAAACTTATTTGTTTTGAAGTTTTGATAATGCAGCTTCGTGTGTCTGGAACATTGGTAGACGCCAATAAATAAGCTCAGGCCGTGCAAGCTTCGTCACTCTAATGCAACCAATGGCAAGAGTGGCTCGGTTGAGGAGCTTTAAATTGCTTAGCTTGATGTTGTCGAGCTGCATGACCATGGAAGTAGGTCGGCAATGGAGTAGATAGCTCGGCAAAGTTATCTTAGTGCAATCTCAGGACTTGGGAGGAGCTGATACCTTCTCCATCTCAGGTCGGAGTTTTGTCTGGCTGCTGCAGTTGCGTATGAGGACAGCTTGGCACAAGTTTTCTCCGAAGGATTTCTAATATGCACACTTTATCTCGGCATGATTAATAATCGTTCACACGAGAATCACAGCTCAGCAAGGCATCATATAATTGTGATGAAATGGAGATCGATATGGTTTGGTCGTAATGTGTGCTCGGCAATGAGCTCAAATCTTGTTGTCCAGAGAAGAGATAGCTCGACAATTTCGCTTCATTGCATTAGTACGGACCTGCTGTTCACCATATTGTTGTTCTCATTGTTGTGAGTGGCTTAATAGGACAACTCTGCCTCGGATATCGCTGATCTGACCTTAACTAGGCCATGGACGGTTCTCGGCCGAAAAGAGCTCGGCACATATAGCTATTGGGCTCAATTTAGTCGGCCCAGTTGGTGATTTCTCGGCTTTTATCACAAAGGTGCTCGTTGTAAACTAAACTATGCATTGCTCGGCTTCTTCTGACTTGGCCCACTCCATCGAAAGGAGATCGGAGCTCGGACTCGTGAATGCCACAACTCGACTTCGTCAAATACACTTGTTATGCACCAAGAGCTCAAACAATTTGCGGAAGAGTGTTGCACTCAAAAGGACAACTATGGCAGATCGACCATGAAAGAGCTTGACTATTCTTCATTAGATTTCCTCGGTCCTATCAAATTTTGTTGACAAGGATTTGCTCAACAATCCATGGATGGCTCGGCTACTGTTGCTCGGCCATGGGCTGCCGAAATAGTTCGAACACCGACCAAATATCCAAGAGCTTGGAAGCTCGGATCATGAAAGCACGGCATGCAAGCGGTTTTTGGCTGGATTTGAGTGTATACTAAACTTAGGAATATAAGGACAACTGAATCTAACTAAGATGCACGATAATTAATTCATTTACTCGACGATCTTAGTTATCATTTACTCGATAACCTCCACCGTACATCACTGGCTTTTAATAATTCATCCGCGAGAAAGATGCTTTCGTGCCTTCGTGTCAGGGAATATGATAATATTAGTCTTGAAAATGAAGACACGTGTTGATTATTTCTCATTAAAGAATTCCTAGTCTCTTAGTTGACGACACCATAGCAGTTTCCAAAATTTTTCAGCACAAACAAAGTTCAACCATGAAACTATGATAGGTATTCGATTGGTTTTCGCATAAACCAAGTCCCAAATTCTTTCTATCGTTTTTGAGAATTCGCCAGTACTTATTGAGCTCTGCACGTGATGAGTCTACAAAATAAGACACTGTAAAAGGTGCTTAAGTTATCAGTGAATACTTAGAGAATAAAAGGTACTTTAAGTAGTAATAGATAAGTTTGATGTATAGAGTCTAGAGAGATTTATAACAAGGTAGTGGACTAATATTTATAATAGAGTGGCTCCAATAGTTAGAAGATAATTAGTGCAGAGAGATCTTCTCTTACAAGTATGGGAGAATGGGATCATGACGTCCAATATGTCCCACTTATTCTAAACATGACTATCAAGTCAGTATTTTATTTTTATCTTGTACATTCTAACCATTGCAAAGCCTCTTAAGCTTGGTCAATCTAGGCCCTAGGCTTGAGCCCATGGGAGCGAGCCCTAAGTGATAAGACGTATCAGATCTAAACAAGCCTGAAGGGCCCACATCTGAAGAGCCATGTCAACACTTGCACACCCCCCCCCCCCCCCTGATAGTCTTGTTGCCAAAGCGAGGGCTAAAAGAAGGGATATATGGGCTGCTCAGGTATGTAGCTAATTTAACTTATGGGGGCTCAAGTTGGTGCTATAGTACCGACATGGCAAGGGTATAGGTTCAGGCTAACAACAGGCCAAGGCGGCGAATACTCAGGCCGAAGATGTCTAAGGTAGTCAGCAACTATGTCATAGTGAAGTGCTGACGAGCTGAGCAGGACGAACCCTCAATTGGGGTATCAAAGCAAGACACCTTTGCATCTCACTTGGTAGGCACTTCCAAGCTACGAACCGGTATGGCTGAACAGTATTCATCATGAACTAAGTAGGCGTAATTGCATCGTGTCTTTATCGTGCTGACAAGGTAGAAGTCAAATGGGCCCTAAGGAAACTTCTTATCAAAGGAAATTTTTCAAATTGTGACCTTTGTGTACCCATTTTCTATACATTTAATTTGATGTGACAGGTATTATATTGTACTAAACTAACATACAACTATAGGCGCTTTGCATTTTAAAGGTGATAATCTAATCAAAACTTATTCCACGTGTATATTGTATAGCATTTCAAAGGATCCGTGCTTATACAGATCCCTATAACCACCTATATGGCTTTGCTTATAAATAGCAGGGTCATAACAAGAGACCACCTTTCTACAATCCCTCTATTCTATTATTGCGAATTCCACTTTCTTTCATCGCATCAAACTTCCTTCGAAAGCTCTCGAACTCCCTTCTTCTTCATCACCTTTTTCAAACATGTAAATGAACATAGGTAAGGCGAGTTGTGCTCGTCATGGTTCAACATTATTGACTCCGAAATAACGAGTGATGAGACACCGCACTAAGAACCAATAACGGTGGCAATATCGAGGTAGGTCTGATCCTATTGAAGGAATGAAAATAGAGTGGGTTTAATGAGAGTTTTAGCGAATCTATGAGCCGCCTAACCGAATATGATGCACCAACAAGATTTTATACGGCCTAAGACTCGCTAGATGTGATATACCAATCCAAGTGATAGGGTTGTCCACCATAATCTTTACTAAATTTTCAAGAGAAAATACTCAAAGGGTATTTCATTAATGTTCAAATCTATCTAAAACCCTACATATGCATTCTATTTATACATAATGGCAAACTTATAAATAAAAAGATTAAAAGGATGTCGTAGTGGCATTCCCATAAATATAAAATAAATATTGTTGCTAACCATAACCAAAAACAGACAAGGCTGGTTATTGAATGGGTCCAAGGTTATAGAAAGCTCGAAAAAAGTTAATAGGGAAAGATACGCAAGGGGGCAAAAATGATGAATGAAACAGTAAGCAAAAACCCATGAATAACTCTAGAGGATATGATGTACCAATGAAACTTCCGAAGACTCACAGTAGAATTCGATATGACGCATGAATTGGTCTAATGAGGTTACTCGTCACCTAACCTTACTTAAAGGAAAGAATAAAAGTGATGTCAAGAGTAAACAACAATGTTTACATAAGGAAGAAAGTACTCAAAAGTATATTAAAGATAATCTGATGAATTCAGCTACAAGTACAAGGGTGTTTATACCCGTAAATTAGGGCAACTTTCCCAAAAAGGAAAAGACAAAAAGGACATTTCTTAAAGAGGCAATGTATACGATACAAAAAAGTAAAAATGAATATACAAGGAAAACAATCATTGGTGTTATAGATTCTACATATAATATTATACATGTAGCGATACTGTATTGGTAAAGTTATTAGGAGATGAGAACAAAAAGTATGAACAAATGGGCTTGTCCGAGTAAAAGTAACTTAGTCAGTCTAGACTCTCTCTCTCTCTCTTAGCTTCTCGGTAAAGAAGATGCCGAGTAATTGGTCGGCTCAGCATTAGAAAGTAATCGTCGACATACTATAGAAAAATGGGTGGTTATACGGTACAACATTAAAGATAACTCGGCAAGGAAGTACTCGACCTCAACAGGGGTTAGTTAGAATAGAAGGATTCGTCATGCCAGCCCCTCTAGTCTTTGGGCTTGGCTATGAGTCAAAGATCCGAAACCTGATTCCCATCATTCCCTCCGAGTTGTTCTGGATTTGGGATTAAATCCGAATGGTGTTCATTCAGTTCTTCGTTAGGATAATATAGACTAAGGTTGGCAATGTTAAAGGCGTCAAAAGCCCTATAGTCCTTAGGCAATTCTAACCTGTAAGCATTGTCACTAATTTTCTAGAGGATTCTAAAAGGTTCTTCTATTCTTGCAAATAATCTTTTTTTCCTCTTATTCGAGAACCATTCCTTGCTAAGGTATAGCCATACCAAGTCTCCCTACTAAAATTGTTTGGCCAACCTACCTTTGATCATTTTTCACATTCTTCTAGTAGCTTGGTCAATATACCAAGTGACATTTTCATAAATGTGCTGAAAAGATTGTACTCTAACGGAGGCATCAAAGTCTTCTTATATGGGTGCCAGTTTAAGGATGTAGTCGAGGGATAACTTGGGATTAAATCCATAGGCCACCTCAAAGGGAATCTGCTTAGTGGTGTTATGTACAATTCGATTATAAGCGAACTTGACTACTCGCAAGTAGACATCCCAATCAGCTAAGTTCTTGCCTACTGTAGCTCGGATCAATGACCCCAAAGTACAATTAACCACCTTTGTTAGCCATCAGTTTGAGGGTGACATGAGGTACTGAAGAGTAATTTGGTTCCCAACTAACACTACAATATTCCCCAAAAATGGCTTAAAAACTTTGGGTCTCTATCAGAGACTACACTTCTCGGTACACCGTGTATCCACATAATTTCCTATAAGACAAGAAAAGCAATAGCCAAAGCGTTGTTAGTTTTGGTGCAAGCCATGAAGTGTGCCATCTTACTAAACCAATCTACAGCAACCATTACAGAATCTTTGCCTCAGCCAATTCACAGTAATCCGAGAACAAAGTCCATGCTCAATTTGCTTTCCCTTGCTCAGCTCAACTCTTGGCCTTTTTGCATACGGCATAGCTTTTGACAACTCGATGTACATCTCTCCGCATTCTTAGCTAAAAGAATCAACCATTCAATAATTCATAAGTCCACCTCTCCCCAAAATGTCCGAAGAGTCCTCTGCTGTAAGCTTTCCTAATTAATAATTCTCGTAGAGAACAAGTCGGCACGCACAGTTTCCCCCTTTGAAACAGGTAGCCATTCTCTACATAATGCCCGTCCACTGTCCTCCCATCCATATATCGCGAAATTATTAATCACAAACTCAAACAACCTGGTCTACAATTCTAATAAAAGTGCATGTCTCCTTGAAAGAGTATCTGCAACTATGTTGCTCTTTTCTCACTTGTATTTAATTACAAAATTAAATCTCTCAAAGAATTCAACCCATCTCACTCTTGCTTCGACAACATGGTCTAGCTTTGGAATTACCTCAATAATTTATGGTCAATATATATGATAAATTCTCTCAGTAGTAAATAATGTTGCTATACTTGCATCGGTCGAATCAGTGCCAAAAGTTCCTTATCATACACAGAGTAGTTCAACTGAGATCCTTGGAGTTTCTCATTATGGAAGGTAATTAGTTAACCTTCCTGTATCAGGACAACGCCTATTCCAATGCCCGATGCGTCACATTCCAGCTTAGAAATTTTGTCGAAGTCAGATAGTACTAACACTAGGGTGGAGCTTAACCTTTCTTTTATGTCAACAAAACTGCTCTCCTCCCTTTCTTCCCGTCAAAAGTCGGTGTTTTTCTCTGTTAATTCAGTTAGTAATACAGGGAGGGTACTAAAATTCCTAATGAATCTTCTGTAAAACGAAGCCAGTCCGTAGAAACTTCTTACGTCAACACAAATAGTTAGAGTCGGCCAATCAACAATTGCTCGGATCTTCTCATCATTGACTCGCAAGCCTCCTCCACTGACTACATAGCCAAAGAATACTACTTCCTCCTAGCAAAAGCAACATTTTTTTAAATTGCCGAATACTTTCTCGGCATGAAGGATATGCAAGACTACTATAAGATGTTCACAGTAACTCGGCATGTCAATACTATAGACCAGGATATCATCAAAGTACACTACGATCCAGTTCCTAATGAGATGTCTTAGCACATGGTTCATTAATGTCATGAAAGTGCTCGAAGCATTCAACAAGTCAAAAGACATGACTATCCACTCGTAAAGTTTATGCCGAGTCTTGAATGTAGTCTTCCATTTGTCACCTGGCATCATGCAAATTTAATGGTAGCTAAATTTAATATCAATCTTGTTGAAAATCTTAGCTCCACTTAATTCATGCAACATATATCTATCCTCGAAATCGGATGTACTTGATCATGATTTTGTTAATGGCTCGGCTATTATACACATCAGCCAGGTTCCATCCTTCTTCAGCACTAAAAGTGCAGATACGGTACAAGGCCTGAGACTCTCTCTTACATAGCCTTTCTCTAGCAATTCATTTACTTATCATTGGAGTTCAGAAGCTTGCTCAAGATTTATCCGATAAGTTGGCTTATTCAGTAGTGCAACGCAAGGTATTAAGTCAATGCAATGCTCTATTCCTCAAGTTGAGGATAACCTTTAAAGTAACTGTTCTACGAACAGGTTAGCATATTCATTTAGCAGCTCCTTAATTTCCTAAAGAAGCTCACCTAACTCCTCTATTTCCAATAGTCGCCTAACCAACAATAGGATCAACTCATCAGCATTGATGGCCTCTTAGAGGTCAGCTCTACTCATCACCAGAGCCTTCTTCAAACAGCAAGCAAGTTTCATCTGCAACTTGTTCACTTCTCTTAGCAACATTGGGTTCAACATAATCTTCCAATCGTCCTTCTCGAACATATACATGTTCCTATAGTCATCACGTATAACTCTCCTATCAAACAACCACAGCTTACCTAGCAACACATAGGAAGCGTACATAGGCAATACGTCATAGAGGATCTAGTTGTAATTCCCTATAATAATCGACAGTAGTATTTGCCAAGTGATATGTAACGCTCCTTTTTCACTTAACCAATGCAACTTGTACAGCTTGGGATATGCAATAGTTGATAGCTTCAATCTGGAAACAAGATCAGTCGATGCCACATTAGTGCAACTTCTACTATCCACAATGAGAGCACACATCTGATCATTCACCTTACAGGTGGTATGAAATAAATTCTCTCTCTACTCCTCCTCTCGTGAAGGTCTCACGCTCACGTATGTTAAATAACCATGAGTAACTGGTTTAAGTCCTCAAGAAACACGTCCTCCTCAATGAATTCTTTCTCTACTAAAACCTCCTCCTCCTTGGGCTCCTCATCCATACTCTCTACTTCTAACTTTGGGATGTCTCCCTTAATAACCATCGCATGTCGATTTGGGCACTAAGCAGTCATATGTCCGAACCCCTGGCACTTAAAGCACCTGATCTAGTTCATTTTCCTGCCAAACTCTTGCCCCTTCTCATAAGTTCGGGTTGACACTTCACCATCGGGTCGACCTTTTTGCCCGGCTCCGACATTAACCCTTTTACTCAACTCGGTAATTGACTGAACTTGGTAACTTGCTTGACTAGGTCAATTAGTCAGCATTTTGGTCATTATTCGACTCCTTCTTTGCCTCTCTACTTCCTGGGCAATCCTAACAACTTCATCCATTGTGTCTAGTTGTTGGAGCTCCACAATGTCTCAAATGTCTTCTCTTAATCCAGTAATAAATCTTGAGACTGTTTGGGTTGGTGATTCCTCCACTTCGCATCGTATCATAAGCATTTGGAATTCTTAAACATACTCATCAACAATTCACCTTCCTTGTCTCAGTTCCTGAAGCCGAGTAAAAGTATCTTAAAGGTATGTTTCTGGTACAAATCTTTTTTTGAGCACTCTCTTCATCTCAAGCCAAGTATTAATCTCTTGGTACCCCTCTCATCTTCTCATGACTTGAAAATTCTTCCACTACATGGCGGGCATATCCGGAGAATTCAATAGCAGCAATCCTCACTTTCTCATAATCCTCATATTGATAGTAATCAAACACATGCTCCACCTTTTCTTCCCAATCCAAATACTCGTCAATATTCCTAAATCCATTTAAACTCGAAATCCAAAGCTTCACATGATCGGATGCTCTAGGGATTTGTACAAACTCCTCTTCAAAATACTCTTCTTTCTCCTCATCAAGCTCTTTCAGGTCTATCATTCGCCTTACTCGTCTGCCAACTCCTCCACCTCGAACTAGTCAAGTTCGATTTTGACCTCTAATAAGTTGAGTAGCTTATGGAGTGTTATATACAGCCTTAGTGGGTTAGTAAGATAACGCATGAACAGCTCAAGTTAGATCTACTAAGAGGTTAACCACCTCATCAAGTTTCTTGTCAGTACTTCTAAGAGTTCCTTAAAATTGTCATCTATGGTGGACAACTCCATTGTCATCACTAACACTAACATTCATACTTGGGTCTATCATTTTTTCTCACTGATTCAAAACTCAAACAACACTTCACGAAGGTAACAGTTAACAACACAACAGATAATTTAACACAGTAACGTACTCTGTTTCACACATACAAAACTTTAAAAAGAACTACTACAATTTACACAAAACCTCCGTTCTAATACCAAGATATTGCAAACTATAACAAAGAACAGATAAGGCCAATTGTTGGATGGGTCCAAACTTATAGAAAACTCGAAAAGTGTTAATAGGCAAAGTTATGAACGGGAGCAAAAATGATGAATGAAATAGTAAGCAAAAACCCATAAACAGCTTCAGAGGATATGACGCACCAATGGAACTTCCGAGGACTCATGCCACAATTCGATATGACGCATGAATTAGTTTAATGAGATTACTCGCTACCTAACTTTGCTTAAGGGAAAAGATAAGGGTGATGCTGAGAGTAAACAATAGTATTTACGCAAAAAAGAAAGTACTCAAAGGTATATTAAAGATAATATGATGAATTACTGCTATAAGTATAAGGGTATTTATACTCACAAGTTAGGATAACTTGTCTAAAAGGGAAAAGACAAAAACGACACTTCTTAAAGAAGCAATGTATACAATATAAAAAGGTAAAAATGAATATATAAAGAAAACAATCATTGGTACTATAGATTCTATATATGATACTGTACACGTGGCGATACTACATTGACAAGGTTGTTAGGAGATGTGAACAAAAACCTCTTTCTCTCGGCTTCTCGACAAGGAAAATGCTGAGTAATTGGTTGGCTCAATGCTAGAGAATAACCATTAACTCGACATACTACAGAAAAATAGGTAGTCATACTACACAACATTAAAAGTAATTTACCAAGGAAGTACTCGGCTTCGATAGGGGTTGATTGAAACAAAAGGATTCATCGTGCCAACCCCTCTAGTCCTCAGGCTCGGCTGCGGATCAAAGGTCTAATAACCTGATTCCCATCAAATATGAGGATAGTTTAGGAAAAATATAAGAAATAAGAAATCTAAATAGCATAAATTAAAATAAGTAGTTAAATAAAATGTCCAAATGAGAAGTAAATGAACTTGACCCTGGTATTTGGATTAGGTTAGTACCCTGAATCCTATCATTCCCTCTCCCTTAAAGAAGTTCCAGCCCGAAACTTAGTAATTGATGGCTTCAAGTCCTACCAACACCAAATACTAACTTACAAAAACCAAACAGAGTGATACAAAGATAGTTTAAGTCTATGATTAGTGCCGACATCATCCTCAACTCCTTCCACTCATCGTGGGCATGATCAACCAAAATCTTTATTAAAGCCCCTTCTTTCTACTCATCATTTATTTGAACACGTAAGGCCTCAACCTACTCCCCTACCTCATTCACTTCCACCTCTTCAATTCTTTCACTACGCAATTCTTCCTCTCTCCATTGATATAGTTCTAACACTTCCAACATAAGATTTCTAAGTAAGAGCACAACACAACCCCTGTAAGAATATCCATCACAATGACCACAATAAATATCAATAAGTAATCTATAAGATTTCATGGGCACAAGACTATTATGGCTCTCACCAATCCTAGAAAATTGCATCAATGGATCAAGATAAAGAAGCCTAATAAGTAGGAGACAGATTTAGTAGTACTTAGGGTCAGCCTCAATAATATGGATGGTCGGTAATGGAATCACATCGGGAACATGGAGGTTTAACTTCAATTCAACTTGGTATTCTTTCTCTCTACTACTCGCTTCTTCGGTAATCTTCACCTCCTCAACTCCTCCTTCAATACTCTCTAATTCAGCATTCCTCTATTCTCTCATTTCATCCCTTAACACTTCAAGCCGTTTTCAAATCTTCTTCAACTAACCCAACACTTTAGAAAGGTTAGCTTCATAGATAGGTTTTCTCTCATGTAATTTGCCTTAATGATCTCAAGGTACAAATTTTCTTCGCATCAAATACCTTTTCTCTTCCTATGTAATGATCTCAACGTTTTCTTTGTTAATTCTTTAATTTATCATTCTCTTCCACCAAATAGCAGCAAAGCCAATCATCGAATTCTTTTTAGCATAGCCTCTCTTATGCTTAAAATAAGAATAATTTTCAAAAACCCGATTGACTCAAAATTCTTAATTCAAATATTCACTCAAGGTGCTACATCTATCAAATTCTAGAATTTATGATGTCATGTCCTCGTAATAATATTCATAATCATATCCAGCTATATATGTCATATTGAGTATGTCTCAATTCAACAACTCAACACTTTAAGCCTAGTACTTATCTTTAAGCCTAGTACTTATCTTATGGGCGTAAGCTGTCTCAATAGCTTTTCACCCGCACGAGCACATCACTACTCAACAGCACACACACGCACAACACACTGGCTTTACACACACTGTATAAGTCCTTCAAGTCAACACTTCCTCGACACTCACGCACTTGCCATGTCCACATCTCGGATACTATAACACAGCACAATTTGCATGTCAGCAAAATACAAGCTTGGTACGAGTTGCTCTCTCGCACACAGTTTAACAATAGTCATAGTTTGAAATGACAACAACTAGTTCGCAATTTCTCCACTTCGAAAATCTCGTCTTGAATTGAGCAACTCAGTCTCCCTCTCGTTCCTTTTAATTCGGTAGACACAACTCCTCTTTCGTACACGTTAATTCGGCATACACGTGTCCATAAAACTATACTTACATGCACACAATCTGCTTGAACAATACTTGTGAAATGGATAGCATGACATTTTGTGTTCGAGTAGCTCGGAAATTTACTTAAATAAATCAGCTCGGTAATTACAAACAACGAAGTACTTCTAAAATTACAGCAGCTTGGCTCACACTTTGGATACAACCAATAGCAACTCAGATTGGATTCCCTAAAGCTTGGCAAATCGGCACTAAATGCAAATCAGCTTGGTAACTTGAATCGAAACAAGTTACTGCAGCACAACTTCGTATCAGCTCGGCAATCTTCTTTAAAAAGGAATAGAACAGCTCGGCATCACTCCTGCTATTCAATTCAGCTCAAACATTCAGTTTGGTTAGTTTAAGAACACAGCAGCTCAGAAACTTTCTATGAAATAAAAGCATAACAGCTCATCCACAAGTAGCAGCTCAACAATAGTTATAGGGAACAACACGGCTATTCTAGTTGACACGAATAGCAGCTCGGTCAATTAATTGAGTAGCTTGGCAATGGATCTAATTCACAATAGTTCGGTAGGATCACTCAATAAGTTCACCGACTATTACAATAGTCAATAGCTCGGCACAATCGTAATTTAGCTCTTGTTTTGCCTGCACTTGCTCGATGTCACACACACAAACTACACGGGACGACACAAATCACTTTTCACTTGGTTAAAATATGTCACAGCGGCATAAATTTGGCACTATGAATTTACAACTGCGCTTGCTACACTTTGAACCGAACATCACACACAAACTAGCTCAATTGAGTCGACTCACATACAACTCGTATGCAACACGCAATTCGGAAATTGGCTTATGGCCTCCATAATTAGATCAGTATTTACACAATCACTTCTTCAGAACCAAAAGCTCATTGACAACTCACACCACAACATGAAATCACTTCAAGCTTTGACTGCACACTCAGTTCACGGTTGCAATCTAACACCACATCAGCAATTTTTGAATCTACTCATGACAGTACTGTAGCTCCATCGCTAATACAACAGCTGCAATTTCATGAACCACAACAGCAATGTCTCGAGCACATGCATGCACTTGCAAGTTCTTGAGAAATATAGCAGATAAGTATACAGCAGGCTACTGCTACAACTTCACTCCATGCGGTTACAACTTGAGTGTAGCTCTATACAATACAAATTCCCAAACTTAATTTCGGCAGCAACCACTACTACGATCTCCACACCCACTTCATAGAGTAATAGCGCACACACACGTCTTCAATTACAATTCCATACTGCTTGAACGAGCCCACACACACCTCGCATTTTCTCAACCCCAAACACAGTTCAAACACTTGACACAACGCACGTAGTCACAATTCACAGTCCCTTGAAATGCACCACCAAAGCAGTATTGCACAAATGATAGACGCTAACCACCATGCCAAGGACAACCCACTATCAGAAGTTGTACAATGACCGATTAATGACCACAGCTACACATTAATTTCCTTTTTATTCAACGCAACCCAGTCGCAAACAGTACAACACCAACACTCACGATGGCCACCCTTGTTACCGCTATAACAACGAAACCCACTTCAACTGGGGCTTTGGTTACCACATGAAAACCCTGAAAACCCAAAAAAATAAAATTCCAATATTGCACGCGTTAAATAATCCCAATCAGATGCCTCAAGCAGGTCCTAAGAGACCCACAACTATCTGGACTCAAAACCCCCCTTTTTCACCATTCGCCTTTTATGTCCTTCGTGTAACACGGTAAGTGTACCCAAATCGAACCTTACGGCAACCTCTGTTACAACTACAGTGGCTCATAAAGCACCGTGTAGTGTAATTTAAGAACATTAAATCTCCACTTCCGAAAGCTATGAAATTCCTCCTTGTTTTCTTTCTTTCTTTTTTTTTTTTAAATCAAATAATGGAATATCAGACAATGGGTTTAAAGGGATATTAATTATCAATTCTTTCTGCAGACCCACAAAATGGATTGTGGCGTGAAACACCTCCCTTCTTGAATATAAAATTATGGAAGTAAAAGCTCTTACGTTCTTCCATGGTCAATTCACAAACGGTCATAGAAATTGAGCCTCGATATCACAATAGAAGTACATCAAATCCTCCCACCGTCAAACCTCAACTATGTCTAGATGATACGTCAAACCAATAAGAGCAGTAATATCTGTCTTACCGAAAGAAAGAAAATAAATTAGATTTAATAAGTATTTTAGCGAACCCGTAAACTATTTAATTAGACATAAGATGTTAGTTAAATTCTATACGGTCTAAAACTCACCGAATATAATATATTGATCCGAATGATAAGATTGTCTACCATAATTCTTAATAAAAAGATTGATAAAAGTCAATAAGATAAAGAGAAAATATTCAAAGTATTTTTCACTGATGTTCAAATCTGTCTAAAATCCTACACGTGTATTAGTAAACTTGTAAATAAAATGACTAAAAGGATGCCTTAGTGACATTTCCATAAATATAAAGTAAACATGACAGTAGGTTAAGAAAAATACAAGAAATAAGAAATCTAAATAATATAAATAAATTTAAGTAGTTAAATAAAATGTCCGAATGAAAAGTAAGCTCAGCCCTAACATTTGGATTAGATCGGTATCTCGAATCCTATCAAGTGATCTCTCCCTAACAAGAGAGGACAAAGTCTTGTCACTAATACAACTTGACAAGCCTATTAGGATGGCCATAAAAGTGCTGGATAAGGTCAAGATTATCGATGTCATTCCGAGGTATGTATATATATACCTCTCCTCCCCTCCTCCCTTACCCCCTCTCAAGGATTTGTTCAATGCACCTAAGATAAGCCAGGAGCTTAGAAGCCGGTTGAGTAAGAACAAACAATCAGCCTCCAATTGGATTATAAGTTACTTCATTATTGAAATGATCCTTGGGTGGCAGATAAGGTTGCTAAGCAGGGACGAACCGGTGGCCTTGCTATTAGGGAAGTACTTCATGATGTTTGTAGAGTTCGAGCAACACCTTCCTCCGAGTCACTTCGAGAAGGAATTCTTCAACTACTACTGGTGCAATCCGTCGCAAATCCCTCCTAATATGTAGAGAGTACTAAAGGATTTCCAAGCATTTTGGGAGTACTTGGTGGTAAAGGTTACGCTCGAGCTCTTCGATCATTTTTACATGTGGAAGAGCATAAGGAGGTAACCATACCTCTAGCCACGTCCAAGAAAGAAGCTGTTATATGGCCTCATGGATTCAGTGAAGGGCTAACAAGACAAGTACGTAGTGGTTGAGTTACCCAAGAAGGTGAACTTTTAGATGCAATGGACCAAGATGGTCTAAACCAGGGGTGAGAAGGGGCTTAGTCCTAGTGATGCAAAGGCTACCCAAGAGATCCTAGCTTTCATGGTGCTCAAATACAGCCAGGAGATAAATGCTACAAAGACCGTAAAGAGGTACTTCCAGTATTAGATCTTCGAGCCCTTCCCCAATATGAAGAAAGCTGTAGTAAAGAAATGGGTTGAAGGTACAAGTTCATCCTTTTTGTAAACACTTTCATCTGTTATGCTAGTATAAGGGTGCTTCATCCGACATCTCTATTAAACGGGGGATCTTTCCTTTCCCGTGCTAGTTATAGCGGAGTTAGCAAATGGTAGTGGTTATTTCTGTTGATTTTGCCTTCTTTTTCTACTTCTCATTATTTGAATTCAATTTCTTGTAGGAAAAAATTTGGCTATAAGGGTTCCTCATCCCTCTATGGACAAGCTAATGAGCCATCACCAAGCCAAACCTAAGGCAGACTAGCTAAAGGGCAAAGCAATACAGGTAAAACCAGGGCTTGGGGAAACCAGCAAGGCATGATCAATGGCTATTCCTCAAGGGATTCCCATCAATATCTAGGATGAGCAACTGGATGTAAAGCCTTTCAGTGTGGCTCTACTTGCCTCTGCTCTCGTCCCCTCCATCAAGCCTATGCTCGTGGGGAACAAATGCACCAACGTAAAGGGGCCTAGTGTTTAGATGCTTTCCCCTTTGATGGCAAGGGAAGAAGAAATGGTTGAGGTAGCTGCTTAACCTCAGGTACCCAAGCAAAAGAGGAAGGCTCCTAAAACAACTGAGGAACTGGGCTTAGGGCGAAGAAACAAAGACCCCAGGTGAAGGCCCCTTTAAGCTGAGGGAAACAGAATGAGTGCCTGAATGGCTTATCCCTATTAGTGTATTGACGACCTGGGGGGCGAATTTTTTGACATCCTTAACAATTTTAAGTTAATGGGGATTTGACCAAACTCATTCTAAGAGATGTCGTATGTCTCCCGAGATGAAGAGATCCTAAAGGGAGCTCCCAAGATGAAAATGAAGAAGGTTAGGGGGAAGCTCCTAAGGCCAAAGTGAGAGGTCTGTGCCAATGATCTCACGTTGTGGCTTTGAACAGTCAACTATTAGGCTTTTGTGGGGTCGTATGCCCTTAGCGATTGGGTTATCCTTGAAGGTTGTCCAAGGAAGGTGGGGATGATCCCATGGAGATGGAAGGCCACTTGAGCATGCTTATGCAGCAAGTAAGTCTTTGTGATAGGAATCAACCCCCTAAACTAATCATAAAAAGCCAAGCTAGAGGACTTCAAGGGCTTACATAGAAAATAATAGCTCTAAGTTATAGTCATGATAGGGACTCCTATCTTAATCCAATCTCTTGTCGACTTTCCTCTCAAATCCTTACTTGTGTCCAACATACTCCTGCCCAACAGCAAAGTCCTAATCCAGAAGACAGCCTAGAACTAGCCAAGCCGAGCTACCAACCTAACCCATTGATGTTTGACTTTAAGATAGCTGACCTTTTTTCTAAGCTAATTAGCTCCCGACCTGATCCAGATCAAGTTGGCCCCCTAACTCCCAACACTTCCTATTTCTGCTTATATATCATACTCCTAACGTACGACCATTAAGTGACACATGCCTTTTAACATAACATTCCGGAATGATTCTTTCTTTTCCGTACTCGATATTCTTTATCCTTTTTACCCCTTTTTAGTATGATTAATTTAACGTAATTGTAAAATACCCTTTTGTCTTTTCATACGTATAAAATAACCCTAGTAAGTAAGTATATAAACCCTCACTTTCCTTGTACGTGCACATTCAACTTTCAATATAAATTTACTTATTGAAACAACCTTAGCATTCTCGTTATCATTCAACTCTTATCTATTTCCATTACCAAGAAGTAGTGGTGAGAAACCCTTCAATTCGGACCGGTATGTCATATCCGGCAGGTTGTAAGCCGAGTAGGATCGGGTAGTGAGTCATATCCATTTGGTAGCTACCTGGACTTTGCTAGTTTCTCTTTCTGTTTCCTTTTTGATTCATTCATTATGGTGCTTCTCTGTGTATACGACCCTGGAGACGCATCAACTTCACTGGTATCAAAGCACAATTCCACGAGGGAGTGTATGAAGTTACAGTAGATTTTTTATTCACCTTACTATTTGTGGCTGCTATATTCCTTCCGTAGCTACTGCAGTGTGTTATGTGTGTTCATAAGTGTGGTTCCAGTGATACTTTATTTTCTATTGTGACAATAGAACAAGTTTGTTAGTAATTTGTTAACCTCTTCGAAAGGGTATTACACTATGTCAGATTGAAGTCATGGTGTTCAATCTGGTCATGGTCATAATGGTAGTAACACCTTAGGGTCCGTTGATGACAAGCTTAATAGATTCACAAACCTCGTTGAGAGTCTAATCACCGCGATGCAAATTAATCGACAACAACCTTAAGGTGTACAACAACAAGACCCATAGGATGGTGCCCTTGAGAGACACTATGTCTAAGGCTATTGAACTAATCACCCAATTAAACCCCCTCGAGTTAGAGGAGTTGGTAGATGAAGATTATAGTTACAAGAGATTGGGGAAGATGACGAGGAGGTAGATGTCAAAGAGTTTGGTGAAGAAGAAGTTGATTATTACCAAACATAAAGACGAGGATGCCAAGTCCTTCAAGGACTAGACAATGTCAAAGTTCAAATTCCGCCTTTCAATGAAAATGGAGATGCTGATGAATATTTAGAGTAGGAAGAAAAGGTTGAGAAATTGTTTGACTACTATGGATATGTGGATGCTGTTAAGGTTCAACTTGCTACACTGGAATTTACTAAGTATGCTTCAATGTAGTGGAAGAACCTAAATGCATCTTAAGGAAAGTATAAAAGACGAGGTGTTTGAACCTAAGAAGAGATGAAAAGGTTGTTGAGAGGGAGATTTATGCTCGAAACATACCTACAAGATATGTTTACGAAGTTGTAGGAGCTTCGCCAAGGAAACCGATTTGTTGATAACTATATCAGAGAATTCCAGACGTTAATTATCCAAGCTAACATAGAAGAACTTGAAGCCCGTATAGTATCAAAATTCATTTTAAGGCTTAAGTATGAGACTCACAATATCATGGAAATACAAAGGTTTTATACCTTAGAAGAGGCAATCAAGATCATGCAAAGGGTCAAAAAACAATAGAGAAATGTTTTGAGCCAGCTTGCACAA
The DNA here is from genome assembly GCA_024138005.1 of Lumnitzera racemosa. NCBI lineage: Eukaryota > Viridiplantae > Streptophyta > Magnoliopsida > Myrtales > Combretaceae > Lumnitzera > Lumnitzera racemosa. The sequence continues at coordinate 83,138,108 of JAMXBC010000006.1, forward strand.
ACATTCTCTCGAGCTCTTGTATCACACCGACCCTTTCAATCCGAGCTAAGGAGGCCATACCGAGCAAAGGAAGGGAATGACTGACCCGATGAATGCCAAGCAAACTAGCATAGCTGAACAGGACAGTTCATTTTACTCGAGGCTAGGTTGACCCGAGGCTAGGTTAACCCCGAGAACCTATGAGAAGGGCCAACCATCTGGACAAAAGACCAGCGAGGTGAAGTATTTCAAATGCTTAGGCTTCGAACACATGGCTGCTGAATGTCCGAACTGGTGTGTCATGATACTTCGAAGAGAGGTAGTGGATAATACTAATGAAAGCGACCTCAAGGAAGAAAAGAATGTTGGAGAACCCAAAGTGGAAGAGGAAGAAGAGACTTATATCTATGACAACTAAGGAGAAGTAATGACCTTAGTCTTAAGGCGAGTCCCAAGTTCCCCACCGAGCCCTAAGGAAGACTAGAGAGAGAATCTGTTCTACACTAAGTGTACCATTAAAGGCCAACTATACACAATCATCGTAGATGGAGGAAGTTGTACTAATGTCGTTGTACATTCCTTTGTACAGAAGTTGGGTTTGTCAAGCTTAAAGTATCCCCAACCCTACAAACTGCACTAGCTTCATGATAAGGGAGCTTTGCATGTAACTGGACAAATGACTATACCGTTCAGTATTGGGAACGTGTGCCAGGACGAAGTAGTATGCGATGTCGTCACTATGGGAGTCTCACATCTACTATTTGGATGACCTTGGTTAGTCCACCAACGTGTCATTCATGACAGGTATAAGAATATGCATGCCTTTGTCAAGGATGGAAGGAAGATTATGTTGCAACCCTTAACCCTATCCCAAGTAAATGAAATCTACAATCAACTCACCTTAGTCAGCAAGAAGAAAGCCTTAGTTATGAGTCGAAGAGAGCTCCGATTTACTGAGAAGGCTGATGAACCCATGTTCTTGTTGGTTAGAAGATTGATGGACATGAGGGAATTGCCGGATGTCCCAGAAGAAATCTGAAGATTACTAAATAAGTTCTCTGACCTATTTCTAAAAGAACTTCCTAAAGGACTGGCACTAGTCCGAAGCATAAAGCACTGTATTGATCTGTAGCTAGGTGTCACCCTGCCAAATCGTCCTGCATGCAGGATGAACCCTAAGCAAGCTACCGAAATGAAAAGATAAGTGAACGAACTATTTGAGTAAGGATATGTGAAGGAAAGCATGAACCCCTGTACTGTACCAACTCTGCTCATTCTAAAAAATGATGATTCGTGGCACATGTACATCGACAGCCGAATGGTCAATCGAATTACTGTCAAGTATAGATACCTGATACCAAGGCTCAATAACATGTTGGACGAGCTTCATGATGCAAAGATATTTTCCAAGATTAATCTACAAAGTGGCTACCACTAGATTTGCATGAGGCCTGGTGATGAATAGAAGACTGCCTTTAAGACTAGGCACGGACTTTACGAATGGTTGGTTATACCATTCAAACTAACTAATGCACCAAGCATGTTTATGAGGTTAATGAACCATGTGGTGCACCCTCTTCTTGAAAATGTGTAGTCGTATACTTCATTAACATATTGGTATATAGTACCGACCTAAACAATTATGTTCAACATCTTCGTGAAGTATTAACATTTTGGGAGCAAAGAAGTTGTATAGAATGCATGTTCTACCAGAAAGAGGTGATTTTCCCAAGGTTTGTAGTACTAGGGGAAGGCATTTGAGTAGATGAAGAGAAGATCTAAGCTATTTTGGAATAGCTGATGTTGAAGAATGTCACTAAAGTCTGAAGTTTCCATGGCCTAGCTTCTTTTTATAGGCGATTCATTAAGGACTTTAGCACAATAGTTGCCCCATTGACTAAGCTAACAAAGAAGAATAAAGGTTTTAAATAGAATGATCGAGCTTAGTGAAGCTTCAAGGAGATCAAGGAGAAGCTCACCTCGATACTGGTCCTTTCACTACTATATTTTGACGAGCCCTTTGAATTGGAGTGCGATACATCGAGAGTTAGAATTAGTATTATCCTGATGCAAGAACAATAGCCCATCGCTTACCACAGTGAGAAACTAAGTGGCTTAGCCCTGAACTATTATGTGTACAAGGAGTTGAACTCCTTTTTCCAAGCCTTCACCGTTTAGCCACACTACCTGCTACTACGAGAGTTTGTTATTTTTACTGACTACGAATCATTAAAGCATCTTACGAGTTAGAATAAACTCTCCAAGAGGCAAGCCAAATGGTTGAAATTCATAGAAGGGTTTTTGTACGTCATTCGACACAAGAAGAGGAGTGCAAATGTAGTCACCAACGCTTTATTACAATGACAAACTTTGCTAACCACTTTGCAAACAAAATTATTGAGATTCGCACTCATCACGGAGCAATATACTGCTAACCCTTACTTTGGTTTCGTTGTTCAACAATGACGAACGAGGGTAGTTGTTGAAGGATATTATCCTAAGGATAGCTATCTGTTCAAAAACCATAGGCTATGTATTCTAAACTACTCCACATGAAAGCTATTGGCCTAAGAAGCTTACAACGGTGGACTTTTAGGCCATTTTGGGGAGGTCAAGACCATTAATCTATTGAAGGAGAACTTCTACTAGCTAGATTTGACTAAGGATATCCATAAGGTAGTTGATAATTGTGAAGTATGTAAACATGCTAAGGGGAAGAGAGAATCCCATGGAAGGTACATGCCTCTACAAACGCCAATTTTACCTTGGGCCAACCTTAGCATAGACTTTGTCCTAAGGTTGCCCCAAACATCTAGAGGGAATGATTCTATTTTTGTTATGGTGGACCGTTTCAACAAGATGGCGCACTTCATTTCATGCTATTAGACTAACAATGCTCTATACATTGCTGATTTATTTTTGCAAAAGATTGTTCAAATACACGGAGTACCAAAGACGATTGTCTTAGATTGGGATACAAAATTCTTAAGCTATTTTTGGAAGACCCTTTGGAGGAGACTTGAGACCAAACTCATGTTCAACTCCAATAGCCACCCTCAAACTGATGGCTAGACTGAAGTGGTAAACAGGACGCTAGGAAATCTACTCAAAGATGTTATAGGGAAGAACCTAAGGGATTGGGAATGTGCCTACCAGTTGTGGAGTTCGCATACAACCAAACTATTCATAACACTATTGGGAAGACCCCATTCGAGGTTGTTTATGGCTTTAACCCTACCATTCCCTTGTGCATGATCAACACCCCAGCAACTACTAAAGAAAGTCACTCTAGAGTAGACCAAGCCCAAAAATTGCATGAGCTAGACCAATCTATCACGAGAAAGATCACCAAGTTCAATTAAAGACAGCAAGAGATTAGCAACTGAGGTTGCCGAACTATTTCTTTCTATCAAAGAGACTTAATATGGATTCACCTCAACCGAGGGCAATTTCCGTACTTAAGACAAAGCAAACTATCTCCTCAACCCAATAGCCTATTCAAGGTCTTAAAGAAGATCAACCGCAATGCCTCCTAGATCAAGTTACTTTATGACTATGGTATCTCTTTTACCTTCAATGTGTCTGATCTAATTCCCTATTAACCAACAAAAGACCCTATGAGCGCCCTAAAAGAATGAGCAAAAATGGCTCCAGATTTGAGGACAAATCTCTTTGAACCCTAGGTAGATAATAGGAATCAAGCCCCTAGACCGATCACAAGAAGTCGAGCTAAAGGACTTCAAGGACTCGTACGAAAAATACTAGCCTAAGCCATAGCTGAGATGAAGACTCCTATCCTGATCTGACCTCCTACCAACCTATCTCTCAGATCCTTACATGTGTCAACATGTTTTTGCCCAACAGCAAAGTCTTAATCCAGAAGGCAGCCCAAAAGTAGTCGAGCTGAGCTACTGACCCGACCTATTAGTATCTGATTTCAAGATAGTTGATCTTTTTGCTAGGCTGATTAGCTCCCGACCTGATCCAGATTAGATTGGCCCCTAACTCCCAACACTTCCCGTTATGTATCATACTCCTAACGTACGGTCATCAAGTGATACGTACCTTATGATACAACATTTCAGAATTATTCTTTCTTTTTCATACTCGATATTCTTTATCCTTTTTACCCCCTTTTAGTATGATTAATGTAACATAATTATAAAATACCCTTTTTTCTTTTCATATGTGTAAAATAACCCTAATAGGAAAGTATACAAACCTCCACTTTCCTTATACACATACATTCGACTTTCAATACAAATTTACTCGCTAGATCAACCTTAGTGTTCTTGTTATCATTCAACTCTTATCTATTCCCTTTAGTAAAGAGTAATGGTGAGTGACCATTCAATTTAGACTGGTGTGTCATATCCAACGAGTTGTAAGCCGAGTAGGATTGGGTGGTGAGTCATATCCATTCGGTAACTGCTCGAACTTTCCTAGTTTATTTTTCTATTTCCTTTTCGATTCATTCGTTATGAACTTCTCCATATGCACGACCCCGGAGATGCATCACTTTGTTACTTCTCTATTAACGTACTTCACTTGTCATTGTATTAACTATGGCCCTTGTTTTCAATTTGCAGTACCACAATCAAGTGCTGCTTCAACTGAATAAGTACAATGCTACATAAAAAGAGTTAAAAAGCTTTAGGGAGGCGTTGCGTCGAGTTGAGAAGAACTTACTAAAGGCAGAGTCTTCTACAAATAAATATTTAGAAAAATTCTCTAAAGCTAATGGACGCTTGCATCGCTCTTCTATGCAAGTATTGGGGCTTCAAGTGTAACTAAAGGATGTAGAGCGAGAGAGGGATAAGGTTCGGAAGGCAATACAGAAGGCTGACAAGCTGAAGGCTCAGCTAACAGATGAGCAAAGGACTAAGGCTCAGCTCTCTCGATGGCTAGACGAGGAGAGGGAGGCCGAAGCCCAAGTCAAGAACAAAAACGCTAAGCTGAAGGCATCAGTCGCGAGGCTATAAACTGAGCTAGTAATGAAAGCATTAGAGTACGAAAGTACCAAAGCTACTTCACTGGAGCTGGCTGGTTTAAAGGTTGGGTTAGAGCGGCAAGTCCAAGAGCTATAAAAGAAGGTTTTGAAAATGGAGGAGATTATCTCAAAAATGGAGAGTGGAGAGGTTCTTAGTGACATCGTTGCTAAAAGGCCATTGTTGACTATCGAAAGACCAAGGAGTAGTTAAACGAGCTGGAAGACCTGACCATCAACTCCATGCACTACACTAAAAAGGAGGTGCTCTCTCACTATCTGAACCTTGATCTGAGCTTCCTCAACTTCTTGGATTCCCTAGCCTTCAACAAGAAGAGGGAAGCCCTAGTGAGTGAAAGGGAGGCCACTCAAGCAGCCTTTGAAGTTTTAGGTGCTCCCTCTATTGCTGGAGCCAAGCAAAGCACTTCTACATCTACTTCTGCCCCAACAGCCTAGCGAGAGGCTGCCCTAGAAGCAATTTCTTAAGATAATCAACCTCCGAGCGATCCTCCTACTACCCTTTGCTTGCAACCTACAGCCCTCGCTTCATCTCAAGGCCAGCCACCTAAAGTACCATCAGATTGGTGCTCCAAGCAAATCAACAGTTTAGATTTTTCTGAATTACAGGATTTAGCTAATCCAAGGCAAAAGTGTTGTTTTTTTTAAACATATGTATACCAAACTGAGATGCTAGCCTTCACTATGTAATTTGACAATCCATGAATGAAAATTTTTTTACTTTCCTTCATTTTATATGCTTACTCTTTCTTACTTTGCCTTTGAGCATATTCATGTAGGAATTCCTCTATATAAGGGGAGTTTCCCCTTGCCAAGGTTACTTAAGGGGAGGTTAGGTCAGTGGCATTCCCACTGACTCGCTGAATACGTGAGTGTACGAATCGATAAGTGTATCGGGTCGTAAAAGTAGTACAAACGATGAGTCAAGATTGTATTCCATAAGGAGCTAGGTGCTAAGTACTAAATTATTTGAGTTTTTTCCTTAAGATAAGCTATTGATAATTGAACTAAAAGTAAGTGAAAACTAAATAACAAGATAAAAGCAAAACCAAATGTTTTAGCTACACTATGAGGGTCCCAGATCTAAGGGATAAAAAGGGATCAAATTGGAATTTTCAAATCTAATCTTATTTGAATTGATGTGATGTCTTAAATCAATATTCGAAATCAACTAAAAGGGATTTAACTAAACTCACTAGAACTTACCCATCTCTAGGAGTAATAAAATTCTAATTATAGAATAAATTCACCTGCTAAGGTAATTTATCTATAATTATCGGATAAATAATAATCCGCTCATACTAAAATTATTATTCTAGTTAGAAATATGATTTAAGTATGTCCCTATGACCCCAACTATATTTCCAACCGCATTAAGTTCGAAAGTTCAAGAATTTAGTTAAAACTTACATATCCCTATGACAAGCTTTTTCAACAATTCAAGCTATGTTCAACACGAGTTATCAACCCCCTCCTACCCGGATATCTTATAACTTTATCTAGCTCAAAAGTAGTGGCCAAGTACTAAATAACTAAATGATGAACACAATAGAAAAATACCCAAATACTTAATATCGATATTGAAATAATACATAAAACACATCAACTCACCAAATCCATTAATACAAAACCCAAATAAATTAAGTACAATATCACATTGCAAAACCCAAATAAATTAAGTACAATATCATATTGCAAAACCTAAATGAATCAAGATATATATAAATTAAAATAACAAGGAAAAGAAAACACCTTGATTGGTATATTCAGTCCCAAAACCCAATATAAAATCAAAAAATCTCGATTCATTTGGATCCTAAGGTAGTCCTCCAATGAGCTAAAACAAAATGATTTAGAGTCATGAAATTAAAGAAAACATATTTAAATTAATAAGAAAATTATTTTCTTCACTATATTATGTCTTCCTCCCTGTTTTCAACTTGGTTTGTTCTTCATCAGAAGTTTTGAAGCTTGGATCCAATTGTTGTTGTTATCTTCCAAATGAGCTCCTAATTCCTGTTATGTGCTTCACTTAGTTGCTATTACTTTAAAGAGCTTGGCCTAATAGATTACAGCTAGTCTTCTTGTTGTTGTGGCAACTAATATTTGAAGTGCTACAGTTGTTACTTGTTTTAAGTTGTTCTCAGTTACTACTCTCAAATTTTAGTAACTACTACTCATTGATTGCTCGACTCTCAAGATTAATGCCCATATAACGCGTGCTAAGCTCAGATACTACATGAAGACTAGAATTATTGTTAAAATCTGTTCTACACAAAAGAGAGTACACCCATCTCCTAGATTGGCTTATCTGTAATGAAGTTATATACACTGAAGAGCTGCTTATAATTGTAATAATATCATCATGGCAAGAAAAGATAGCAACTCAAAGTCTTTTAAATAATAACAGTACACTTAAAAAGATAATAGTCCTAAATATTGGAAGCATGGAATTGTACTGCCATTTTCATTCTAAAAGTTGTTTTACAATTTAAACTCAAAACTAATAAGACATATAGACCACTTAAGCTTCTGTTTTTATCCTTTAGTTGAGATTATTGAAAAATTGACCTAGAATATGTATTTATCAATTTTTAATAGTTTGCAATAAATGTGCTAATACATGTATGAATGTGTGCCATTTTGGTAGAGATAAATATGTATCTACACATTTATCGCCAACCTACCCAAAAGATGAGAGTTCCTTCATGCAAGGGGTGTTTCCCCTTGTCGAGGTTACTTGAGGGGGGTCGAGTCAGTAGCATTCTAACCTGCCCGAAATATGGGAGTTCCTCTATGCAAAGGGTGTTTCCCCTTATCGAGGTTACTCGAGAAAGCTTGGGTCGATGACATTCCAACCTACCAGAAAGATGGGAGTTCCTCTGTGCAAGAGGTGTTTCCCTTTATCAAGATTACCCAAGGGGGGTCGGGTCGGTAGTGTTCCAACCTACCCGAAAGATAGGAGTTCCTCTAAACAAGTGGTATTTCCCCTTAGCAAGGTTACCCAAGGAGGTTAGGTCAATGGCATTCCGACCTGTCCGAAAGATGGGAGTTCCTCTATACAAGGGGTATTTCCCTTTTCTAAGGTTACCCAAGAGGGTTAGGTTGATGATATTCCAACCTGCCAGGTAAATGGTCCATTTGCCCTTTTAAAAGCTAGGATGGCAGCAAAAAGGGGAGAGAGAGAGAGAGAGAACGGTAGACAACTAATTATAAAGTAAATTGTTCCATTTCATTATTCTAGTAATATATACACAAGAATATACTAATTAAAATAAAGTCGAAGATTATCAACATTCCATGTACATGGGATGAGCTCGCTATCTAATCTTGGCAGTCTATATGCTCCATTGCCCAAGCTTTCCCTGACTCTAAGGTCTTCCCAGTTAAGGGCCATCTTACCCTACCTTTTGCGTGAACCCATGGCATCTAGCGTGAACCCATGGCTTCTAGCTTTTGGCACACTAGGTCGCCAACCTTAAACTTCTTGTGTTTGACCTTCTAATCGTAGTATTGGGCGGCCCAATGTTGGTACACGGTTACCCAAGCCGTAACGAGGTCCTTAATTTCCTCGATGATATCAACACTTGCTTATAATAATGACTCATTAAGGGCGACATCGAAACTTCAAGTCCAACTATTAAGAAGCTCAAGTTCGATGAGGAGGACTACTTTTGACTCGAATGCTAAGCAAAAAGGGGTCTCACCTATAGAAGTGCGATGGGTGGTCCTATACCCCTACAAGATATTAAGCAGTTCATCGACCTAAGCATCCTGAGATAAGTCTCCACGCTTCTTCAAACTATCTAAGATAATCCAATTGGTTTCCTCGACCTGTCCATTCAATTGGGTATGGGCAACTGACGTCAAGTGTGGGGTAATGTGGTGTTTGGTGTAAAACTCCTTAAACTTGGGGTTATCAAATTGTCACCCGTTATCCATAATGAGAACATAAGGGACCCCGAACTGGGACAGAATGTTGTATCTAACAAAGGATTTAGCACTTCTCTTCGTGATCCTTGCCACCACTTCACCTCTACCCACTTTGTGAAGTAGTTGATGACAATAATTATAAACTACCATCATCCCAAAGCTTTTAGGAAGGTACTGATAATATCAATACCCTATTATGAAAACGACCATAGGCTGGACAGGGGTTTAAGGCTGGTACTGGGTGTATAACTGAACGACATGTACTTCTAGCACTATGGGTACTTTTAGGCTATGGCTTTCGTATCCTGCCTCATGGCAGGCCAAAAATACCTATGCCATAAAGCCTGAAGGTAAAGGGTTTGGGACTAAATATGATTACTGTACACTTTAGTATGCAGCTTTTCCATGACACATAGTCCTTTACCTTCTCAGAGGCATCGAAGTAGGGAAAGGCTAATTTTCATGCAATACAAGACATCATCAACCAATGTATAGTTGGTGGCATGATACCAAAGCTTCTTTACCTCCCTCCTATCGTCTAAGAGCATATCTTGCTCCAAATAACTCTGGATAAGATCCGTCCAGCTCAGCTTTGGTGCTGCTATGGTTATTTCTAAAACTTCAACCAAGCCTATAGTTATGCTTTTTTCTAACAGGTATTCTATGAAGATTTTGCTATCCTTCACCTTAAGCATCCGTATATTAGTAGAGGTGAGTTTAGATATCCAATCTACTGCCAAATTCTCGAGTCAAGGGATCTTCCTGATGTCCTACGAAGGGAATTCAATTACAAAGCTGCTCACCTTCTTGAGGTACCTAGCCATAGTGTTGTCTCTAGCCTCGTATCTACTTCGAACTTATTGGACAATAAGCATGGACTCCAAGAAGATCTATAAATGCTCAACGCCAATCTCCTTGGCCAACTTAAGGCCACCAATAAGGGTTTCGTATTCAAATTCGTTGTTGTTGGAATCGAACCCAAACTTAAGAGCATGGCAAATTGTAACTTTGTGCGGAATAATCAAAACAAGACCCGCACCTCTACCCCTAGAGGTAGATGACCCGTCGATGTAGAGAGTTTACATCAACTTATCATCGCTTAGTGGTCTTTCCTCCCTTCTTGTATATTCTACCATGGATTCAGCTAGCACTTGTGCTTTATAAGTGGTTCATGGTTGATATTAGATTTCATACATACTCAATTCTATTGTGTACTTCATCATCTGTCTAGATACATTATGCTTCTGCAATATGGTGCACAACGGTTGATTCGTAAGTACGATTATCTGATGCAACTAGAAGAACGATCTTAGTTGTCATGTAATGATAATGACAGCTAGGGCGAACTTTTCTACCCTGGTGTACTTGACCTTAGGCCCATAGAGTATATGACTAACGTAATATAGAAGCCTATATTCCCTTCCCTCTACTCTGACCAGCATAAAGGAGAGCACTCTATTGCTTACAACCAAGTACAAAAATAGGTCCTTCCCATAGATAGGCTTGGAGAGGACTGGTGGGTGCGCGAAGAAGTCTTAGAGCTACTAAAAGGCGGTGGCGCACTCCGAAATCCATTCAAAACCCTTTAGATTTTTCAAGATTTTGAAGAACTCAACACATCAGTCTACACTCTGCGAGATGAACCTGCTTAATGTGACTACCATACTAGTGAGCTTATGTACATCTCGAACTAAGGTTAGAGGCTATAGTCCCATAATGGCAGTAATCTTCTTGGGGTTGATCTTGATACCTCTTTGTATTACCAGAAAGCCGAGGAACTTACTAGATCCGACCCTGGATATGCACTTTTGAGTGTTCAGCTTCATATCATACGTATGCATTTGGTCAAGGGCTTCCTAGAGATCCTTGACATAATCATCTAACTTCTGGCTCTTGACAATCATGTCATCAACATATACCTCCATATTGCACCCAATCTAGGGCTTAAACAATTTCATCACCATTTGTTAATACGTGGCCCTCGCGTTTTTCAAACCGAATGACATCACGGTATAGTAATACGTACCATAATCAATGACAAAGGAGCTATGGACTTCATCTTTCAAGTCCATTTTGATTTGGTTGTACACTAAGAAGGTATCCATGAAACTCAGCAGAGTGTATCTTGAAGTGGAATCAATGAGTTGATCGATTCTTAGGAAAGGGAAATGATCTTTAGGGCAAGCTTTGTTGAGGTTGATGTAATCGATGTACATTTGCTACTTCCCATTCTTCTTCTTAACTAGCACCACGTTTACTAGCTAGGTCGAGTATTTTTCCATCATCACGAAACCAACCTTAAGTAGCTTTTATACCTCTTCTTCAATTGCGACCTGCCTCTCTAAGGTAAATGTCTCTTCTTCTTCTTTTTTTCTTGACAGGCCATGTTGTAGTGTTGATGTTGAGGTTATGGGTTGCCATATCGAGCGAGATTCTGAACATGTCTAATGCTGACTAAGCGAACCTATCTAAATTTGCCATTAGGAGAGCGATGATTTTGTCCTTTACTTCGAATAAGGTCTCAATATCTACTCTCATGGTCTACTTGGGTAAAGGTCCGATTTGGACTTCTTCTGTTTTTTCCCTCTACTCACCCTTCTTAGTTGGCCTCTCCTACAGACCTATTTCTAGGGCGAAGACACCATCTCCTTTAGCAGCCCTAATGTATAGCTGTTGCAAGAGCTTTTGATCACACCTACATACTCCCACCTCACTTAAGGTTGGAAATTTAGCTTTTAGATGAAGGGAAGATGTGATCACGCCGAATGCATTCAAGCTTGGTCTTCCCAAGAGCACATTAGAAGGGGAAGGGTAATCAATCACAACGAATTCTACTAGTCATCGTGCCATATGGTCATCATCGCCAAGTTCCAAATCTAGCGTGATGATCCCTTTAGCTTAAACCATACTTCCATTGAAGCCGATCAAATTATGGTGGTGCGGCTTCATTTTTATTAGTAGTTTCTTCCTCATCCTTTCGTAAGTATAGAGGAAAAGTATGTTGGTAAACTGCTAGTGTTCACTATAATCTTTAGGACCTCAAAATTTAAGATCCTTACTCCTATCACCAAGGCATCTTTATGGGGTATATTGATCCCTTCTAAGTCTTCATCGAAGAAAGAGATAGAACTGTCTAACTTCTATCTCTTCTCTCTTACGGGTAATACCTTTAATAGGGCATTAACCAAGATACTAGTACTCGATCAACTCCGGGGGCCCCCTATGATTATGTTAATAACACCATTAGGGGCATAGTCATTGTGGCGGCCAGTATTCTACTTAGTGTAGGCATTCTCTATCCATTTCCCCCAAGGTACCTTATCTCCATCATAGTCAAAATGGTCATCATTCCTCGAATGGGCTACATATTCATTGAAGAAGCCAAGATGAATAGTGTATTTGATAGTATTCTACAACTGGAAGCACTCTTTGGTGGTATGAACGTAGTTGTCGTAGAAATGACAGTACTTGTCAGAGTTCCAATGACTAGGGTTTTCCCACATTTTTTATGGCCTCTAAGGCAAATTCTAGTGCTTTACTTCAGAATAGAACTGAACAATAGGTCTATTCAGCAGCATGTGCTACATGTAAATAGGAGGGGGGAATGGGTTGCACTAAGCTCGACGCTTCTTCTTGGAGCTCTCTCCTTTTAATTTGCAAAGGCAATCCTTCACGGATAATTTTTCTTTGTCCTACTTTTCCACCTGACCTCTCTCAATCAACATCGCGCCTAGTGTGAATTTTGTCTTCCTGGTCGATGTACTTCTAAGCTTTATTTTAAAAGTCGGTTGGGGTCTCCAACTTACTTTTCGCAAGCGATTAGAAGAAATCTCTTGAAGGTCGAATACCGAGCTAAGCAGTATGGATAGTGACTCCCTCGTATAGCTAAGGTATTTCGACCATGGCATTGTTAAATCAAGCCACGTGGTCGTGTAGGGACTCACCTTCACCCTACCTTATGAGGTACAAAGATGATGTGTCCTTGGACAAAGGCTTGCTAACCTTGAAGTGGAGACTGAATCTCCGTACCAACTCATCAAAGGAGTTGATGGAAGTATCAGGGAGGTGGTTAAAACACGTCTAAGCTACCTTCCTTAGGGTGCTTGGGAAGGCCTTGCACATTATAGCATCCCTATGACCATAGAGGTTCATAAGGGTACGGAAGAGGAGAAGGTAATCGTCAGGGTTACCCGTGCCATCGTACTGGTCTAAGGATGAAAGTTTGCCACTAAGGGGTAATGCTTCATCCTAAATAGCTTTGATGAAGGGGGTTTTATTGCTAGTGATCAACCCATCATCACCAGTGGCCTTGCTCCCTTACTACTCAAAGAGCCTCCTTACTATGGCGCAAAGCTCATTAAGGTCGGCATCATTTACCAGATGAGCTCGGTATGCTGCTGAGTGAGCCTATACTCTTTGTGAGTCAACTTCTTGCTCGTTCCCAACCAAAGCTCGATCGTGGGTGGCTATAGACCTTGTTGGTTGTTGCTACAAGGGTAGATCAGGTTGCTAATCCCTACCATTTTGTTACTACTGTAGGGGATTGTTTTGCCCAGTGCAAGCATCTGAAGCTTCAGAAGAGGTAAGTTTGTGCTTTATACCTCTTTGCTTCTTCAAGGCGCGTGTGAAGCAACCTGTTTTGTATAACATACTCCTTGACTAAGTGGTCCATATACTCCTCCAGCGTAGCCCTTAAGAAGGGCTAGTTGCCCACAGGTTAGCTATTTACCAACTAGTGGCTCCCCTGTCCATCGTATTTAGACATGATGTCCAAAAATTACTTATAGGATGTATGTTTAGTATGTTTGAGGTTTTGGGCATAGGAATTCATTTTCCCATAGACGGTGCCAAATGTTGTCTTTAAGGATTTACCGATAGTTATTAAGCTTTGCACATTGTAAGCCAGCAAAACAAGACACTATGAGGGGATGCGAGGGTATTGTCTGGGATCGCATTTTCGATGCTTAACTCAACAGTGAATACTTGAAGAATAGAAATTACTTTGAGTAATAGTTGTGTAGAATCTAAAGAGATTTACCGCAATGTAGTAGACCGATATTTATAGTGGAGTGGCGTAAGTAGTTAGAGGATAGTTAGTAGGGGGAGATCTTCTCCTATAAGAATAGGAGAGTGGGATCATGGCGTCTAACGTATCCTATTTATTCTAGACGTGGCTATTGACTTTGTATTTTATCCTTATCTTGTACATTTTAGCCGTTGTAGAGCTTCTTAGGCTTAATCAATCCAGCCTTAAGGCTTACCTCCTGGCTCATGCCTTAGGCAACAAGACGTATCAAATCTAACTGGGCTTAAGGGGCCCATATCTAAAAAGCCCTATCAACACCTTCAATGGCGACAAAAAGGCAACTACATGGCAATTTCTTAAACTTTTATGATTTGAACAAATCTCTAAAGAAAGAAGGAAACTCTAAAGAGATAGTATGTCCATACAAGTATTATTAGACGTCAAAACATAAAAGAAACAAATAAGGAAGGAGCAATTCAAACAATCGACTATAAGCATATTCACCCGAAGATAAAATAAGGGAATGAAATTGTAAGAAACTAAACTTGGAAAATCTGTCAAAAGAAAAAGTGTTCCACCACAAAATCTCCATATGTCCTTAAAAACTATGGAGGTGAATTGCTCATTCCTACAAACGGCACCAATTTTTTACTGCTGATTTTCGTTCTGTTATGCAAGTACCTAGAAAACAATAAACAGCTATAGAGAGCACTAGAGGGTGCTTTGACACATTGGATTGGGCCTCAGGAGTTAGACTTAAGCCTCAATATTTTTAATTTAGGCATTTAGCCTATTTTACTAAAAAAGGCCATCAACAGTAAGCATCGTAATATGTTAAACATCTACTTTTGATTTTTACTTCTTTTCTCTTGTTTTTTTTAATTTTATTATCTCTTTTTCTTGAATTTTGTTCTCACTAACATTATTAAAGCTACTTTATGTTTGATTTTTATGGTAGACCATACATGATTCATCTCCTTATGTATGTGGGACCACAAAAAAAAAAAGAAGATGCAAAAGAGAAAATGTACCTGTTATCCCTAAATTTGCTAGTTGAGTCTTCTTCATTCCATATTTAGCTTTGAACGTAGTAAATTGTTCAGGTGAGAAGTGGAAAAATAGAGATAGAGGAAATAATACCTACATGAAGAGGGAGTAAATGGTAAATGCTTGAAACATATAGATTGACGAGAGAGTTATGAGGAAGGAAAGGATAATACATGGACAAATGCATGCAATAATGAGTAGTAATTATCCAATTCAAATTTGTTCTTCTCTTTTTGTTATTGGTTGTTATCATTTACAAAAAATGGTAAGATAATGGAGGGAAGATAGGCAATGAAGTTAAGGATTTTATAAGTTAATGTCCATACTACCGAAAATGCAAATGATGAGAGAATGGTATGAGAAAGGTAGCAAATGTACACCTACACAATTTCTAATGTTCATTAATATATCTGCTATTACAAACACTTATTCTATCGATTTTTAGATTTTGAGACAATGAAATGAAAATTTGAAATGTCTAAACTCTAAACTGCCAAAAATGAAAGTTTAGACATTTGTGATACCATTACCCCAAAGGAGATCATTCCATTAAATTTGATCATCCCAATTTTCCAAGAAACAATAGGCCCCATAGACAGAAAAAGGAAAGCAAAAAGCCTTACAAGATAAGTAAGAGCAAAAACAAAGTAAAAAAGAAGTTCATCTTTGACTTAACCAAATCGTCAAGATCTAAATCATCCCCATTCAAATCGCTTGAACCCCTACCTTTAAAAAGAACACAGGTAATAAAGCCAAAACTAATTTAGAGACTTCCTTAAATGAAGAATAATCCCTTCAAGCAAAAATGTTTATTAATATGATTCTAGCAGAAGAAGAAGAGAGAAAGAAGAATATTAAAAAGAATACATGATATCAAAAGGGAAAGATATGAGTAAACAATTTTGTTAAAGAGTGATATTGTATATATTAAAAGGGAGCAATAACACCAAGAACAAGGAGTAATAATTAGAAATTGCAACTTGATTTACTATTTCAGAACCTATGTTTCATGGTTTACAATTATTGTTCAAACAAATATTTTATCATCATTAAAAAGGGAATGTTAGAATTTAAACGAAAAATATTTTGATGATAACAAAATATATAAGTTAAAATTACTAAACAAGTTATTGAGTGTGCAACACAAGATTAAATTTCAAAAGGAGCTTAAGATGATCAAAATTAAGAAATGAAGTAAAGAATAGAAATATAACTTCTAAACAAAGAAAGATAAGATTAGAACATATAAAAACAGTCAAAATCTAAAGTCATAATATCAACAAAAAGGGCAATCACAAGAACTATCAAAACATGGAAGCTGCTTCAAGTATAAGATCTTAGAACTGAACAAAAGAAGTTTACAACTCAAAATCTAAAAGTATTGCTCATAAGAAGTTGACGAAGACAAAAACATCATTATGAAGGAAGAAAAGAAAAGTCAGCCCAAAAGACAAATGACATAGTTAGAAGTAGGGGTAGGCAAAAAAAATGTAAACCAAAAACTGAACCGTTAACTGAACTGAAAATTCAATTTTTTAAAATTCGATTCAGTTTTCAATGCAATTTGGTTTTGTTCATTCAATTCGTGTTTCGGTTTGCAACACCAAACCGAACTACACTGTTTTATTCCCCTTTTTTTTTAAGTTATGTGTTATCCTAGATGACAAATGATGATCCCATGGCTATAGTAGAGTTTTACAAGGAACCATCATCCATAACTTCAGTTATCCATTAAAAGACATCATTGTTCCTTTGTTTTAAACATTTCCTATGATAAGAAAATGCTGATCAGAACTTCCATTATTGGTCTATCCAATGTCTTATTGAGAAGGACATAAGGTACATGGATTTTCCATTCCATTTTCAAATATCACATTGTCACATCTCAGCATAGCATGGAATGTACTATTATATAAGAATACCTATTAAAACCTTAACTCAACCTACTCATTCATCAAAAGATAACATTATTTACATAATAAAAGGATTTCTACATTGGAGTTCAGTTGGATTCCCTCTTACAACTTATGTGTACAACATAATATTTACACCAAAACACGAACCGGCTTTTTCCTTTATCATCTTCACAGTAATAAGATCTTTGACCTAATATAAGCTCCATATAAAATTCATTGACTCCGACTCGTGCTCTTAATATATATATCCCCCCTTAGCATTGGGCCTTTCATGATACAGTTAACTGAGGATAAAGCATTTTATCCCCTCAACTACTGAAGCTGAGTGAAAGTAGATAACAAATAACATAACATAAACAATATGAGAGACAATATTGCATATCACAATTGAAACATTTCAATCATAACTCATAGGTTCGACTTTACATATGCATTTGCCCAACCGAGCATTTACTGCTAGCAATGTAACATGCTATGCTTATGTACGCGGCATGTATCGGTACTAATATCTTATGCCCTCCAAACTTTTTTCGATTAATTGACATAGGCGGGCATCTAGATACAGCGTCTAGGAACCTAAGGTAATAAGGAGCTGCTTAGAAGTAGGACCTTTACCAAATTGGACTACACACTGTAGTCTACCATTATCAAAGAGGGAAATAAGGACCTACTTGAGAGTAGGACCCCCAATTTTACAAAATTAGACAACACACTGTAGTTCACCAAATCAAAGTGACAACACTACCAAATTATACCACACACTGTAGTCGACCAAATTTAACTATCAAAATAGTCGCAATGTTCAGGCAATGCAATCTATATGCTTCCAAAAACTGAATTCATAAAACTATACTTTTTCCATGATCATTTTGAAAGTTCTAACCCATATATCCCTTTTTATGCCATACTATGATATACAATAGTAACTCAAGAATATTAATCAACACAATCAATCTTTCAGTTTGTAAGCACAAATCATCACCCAACATGGCAACATAAAAGTTTAAATAGAATACAGTTACTATTATTCAAAATCAACACATTAACATCCATAATAGTAGCATATCAATTCACCCAAGATATACTCATATTTAATCAACACAGCATCAAACAGTACACAATGTTATGAGTAGTAATATATCTACTCTAAGTATAAGTTAGATCCACTTACCTGAGCTTACTAATAACACAAAATTCTAAACTCCACCATATGATCCTTTCTTACTCATCACACCTATGAAAATATAACACAATCTTCAAATCAAATATAGATTAAACCTTAACTATTATAAGTTCTCATTTTCGTGTTTTTAAACTTTATTTGATCATATCTTACTAATTTCCTATCCAATTTCAATAAACTTTATTATTATAATTGTTATTTTGAGTACTATTAATATATCTTAAGAAGAAAACTAATCAATATTGTTAAAAACCCAAAAATACCCTTTTCTCATTACAACTTGACCGCACGCTATCCTAACTCCATAATTAAGCCGATTAAGCTTTAGTATTGAACTAAAAACCCTAAAAATTATACTTTCTAAACTTGTCTAGTAACCCTTATTATACCCCAAAGTGTTCATTTGACACGAATTTAATAAACATTCTAATAGCACTGGTTACTATATTACATATTAACCTAATATATAGGTTTATACTAGGAAAATACAGATTAAATAGTATAAGAGCATGATTAATTTCACCAAAAATCCTATAGACTCATAAAAATATGTAGTTTAGTTATTGATCACCAATTACACTAAATTAGCTATTATCTATTTTTTTTAAAAAATAGTAGATTTAACTCTAAATTACTAAAAATTAAGGAAAATAAATAAATTTATGAGTGAGATAAAAATTAAATATTCCAAATATCATTGTAAACATCTACAAGTCTAAACATGTAGGGCTCAATCATTAATTTCATCAAAAGCTAATTATTTTAATAATTTGGTAAAGTTAGTAGTTTTATTAAAAATAATTATAAAAAATAGTAAACATACTTAATTTAAAAAATTATTGTTACCACAATTAAATATATATATTAGGTGTATTACATACCAAAATTGAGCTCGAAACAACATAATCTAATATTTATAAAAATTAGATTAATTTTCGTCCAAGCAGGGCATTTTCTTAAGGAACATATATTTTCACTAATTATTTAATTAAAATAAAATTAATAAATTAATCTAAACCTAAAATAACCTCATAAAACCAAATTTTATAATTAATTGACAACATTTGATATTTTTAGCAAATTAAACAAATTATAGGTAGAAAATTAATTCATCTGAACCAACCACCTCCGACCACCACCTAGCCGCTACTCCTTGTCGGAACACCTTTTCCAGCCACCCTCTATTAGACCTTTGAGCCGTTCAAACTCAGGTTGTAGTTTGGTACATCAACCGCCCTAACCCAATTCCGACCCTATTTCTTATTCTATTTTTATTTTATTTTTTTTCTAACTTTTCCAATTTTATAAAATTACGTTCTTGTGTTTTTAAGTTGCTAAAATATTGCAAATGGTGTTTAGATCCCTATTTATAGGTTTTAGGATTTTTTGCATGGAAAAAGGTAAAATTACACGTGTCGATTTCATATTTTCCTAGGTACCATGTGTCATTCTCTCCTTAATCAAGTGTTGACTCATCATTTGCAATTAATCCTAACTTGACACATCATTTGATGACTCACCCATTCAATTTTTTTATTAATTTTCTGTTATTTTACCTAATTTTAATAATTTATTATTATTATAATATGTATATATTTAATACAGATAATGCATATCACATGTAAATACATATATATCATGTATAATTCAACTTCATTTATTATTTTTGAAAGTTAATTAACTTATCTCTAATATCTCGCTAAATCTAAAAGCTCGAATTTTACGATTATTGGCTTTATTGATAAATTAACGTTTTTCTTAAATTAATATTTTTATATAGCTTAGTTTGAGAAATTGACTTTACTTAAATTACTTTATCTAACTTTTTTAACTTTACTGTGAAGTTTGAAATAAAACTGATAACTTAGTCCAACGCCTTAAATTTAGAGGCTCGGATCCTAGGGTTATTAAACTAACTCAAAATTCTAGGACATTACACACATATTATGCTACTGGACATATATTTTGCTAGATATATTTTTCCTCTTTTTCAAATATTCACGTTTCGGTTTGATTATTACATTAAAGAAAGTTAATTTGTATTGCATATTATGCGACTATGATTGATACCCAACCTCTTGTGTAGTCTTAACTATTCAGGGTTCATTAGACTTCAAGCTAACTATCACCATAGAAAAATAGTAGCTGATAGATACTTACAGCAAAATGATATGATATGACATTATCAAGCTATATTTAAGATTTTATTTAAAGAAACAATTCAAACCGTAAACTAAACCATTTATTTTTAGGTTTGAAAAATTCATGCTTTTTATAAAAAAAAATCCAAACTACTAATTTTAGGTTCGATTCGATTACAAGAGTAAATCATACCAAACAAAACCAAACCACACCCACCCCTAATTAGAAGAGCAAGATAAATTCAAACACACAAATACAAGATACATTCTTTGCACATAAGGAATAGAAAATTAGAAAAGCTACAAAAACGAAAAGAAAACATTTTACATTTCAAGAGCCAACATCAAAGAGAAGATATCTTTAGGTAATATATCTTATCACGCTAAGGGATATTTTTTATCAATATGAAGGATACAAAGGAATGTAGAAGGGCACCTAGTTCTCTTTGAACTCGATGTCCCTAAAATGAAAGTGTAGACATTGAGTTTATTTTTTCAAATAGATCCTTACTTCCAATCTTAAGGTGTGATCATTCACAAAATTTATGTTTTATTAGTTTTGAATGAAATCTCTGAATGAAAGTGCAAATATATGCATGAATGTACCATTTACATGGTAGATGAATATGTGCTTTTACACATTTATCAACAGAGAAGTGTTATTACTATCATTTTAGCCATTTGCTATTATAGTAGTGCGATAAGGTCACCTTCTATTGCCTATAGCCCGTCTTGTCGAGGGGCAGACCATTAGAGATTTCACATAAGTTAGTGTTTAGGTTGGTTAGCAATCATATCATTTTCCAAAGGTTTTATTGTTTCGAGTGTTTATGTTGTTTGGCATGGTATGTAGTGTTTATGGTGGAGATGAGGGCGCCAAAATGTTGATGGTTGAAAATTCTTCAAGGCTTCGTTTGTCTTGCCAAGTTAAAAGTTAGGCTTACAAAAAAGAACATGTGAACTAAGAGTGTGTGACAAAGGTGGCTCAAGTACATGCCCTCCAAAGCTCAAGCTAGTGGAAAGGCCTTTGAAAAAGGGAAAATCTTCAATATTAACGCTCAAAATAGGTTGAAGTAAGGAAAGTGCCTGTACTCAAAATAGTAATACATAATCAGGGTATATTTTATTTAGCTTTCGCTTCTTGTCCACTATGCTACCTAAAAGGTTTTGTTGGCTAAGCTAAGCCCTTCAGATTACACTACTAAATGATAACCCTTAGTTATAGCTCGTACTTGTCTCCTTGGATTGGGTACATATCTTCTACTATGACAAGATAATTAAGGAGGAGTCTTTTCATATGTAATAGCTACCCGTGCTTCCCATGTTGCTAAAATATAATAACTCCTAACCAATTCTCTTGGTGGTCTTCATTGTAGTGGGAAAGTAGAACTAAGTATTAGATGGAGACATCATAGCTAAGGGTTTCATGAGCTAAGGGGCCTTAAGAGAGAAAGCCTGCGAAGGCTTAAAGGGCATAATTTGATATATCACATCATATATTATGATGATTTAAATACTATGTATATAATCAATAAATAATTGGAGTATTATTGAATATCAATGAATTTATCAAATAATTGGAATATTTGAGATATTATCCAATATTTATGGAGTTGTTGAAGCAATTGAAGTCACATTGTACAATTGTCAATTTACTGAATTAAAGGATATATTATTGGATATTTGCAAAATTACTTAGTTAATTGAAGTATGTTTGAATAATTAAAGATTTATTTAACTAATTGAAGTGTTAGAACTTAATATTGACACATGCTGCTTATATTTTGATTCTTTTCAAGATGGCTAGACGGAACATGAACCCCCTTAAACCTCCTGCTAATATAATCATACTATTCCAGACTTGCTGATGGTCCCCTAACCCACGTATATAAGGAAAGGATATGAAAGGAATTATATATATATAGTAAAAACAAAGTAAAGTGAATCTAATAAAATGAATGGAAAATGATTTTTAAAAATTTGAAAACTTACTATTACTAAATAATCCTTAATATATAATTACTTTATTTAAAAAAAAAAATGGCATTTATGATTGATAAAACAATAATTTCAATAACTATATTTTCTTTCGTAAAAAAAGGAAAACTTTTTTAGGCATTCATATAATTAATTTTTTTGTCTAAGGCATTTTAATATAATGGTATGAACTCTATTTTTCTTGTGACCAAAAGGAAAAAGAGCTTTATTCTTCTAATGGATGGATTAAATTCCTCCTCCTTCAATGTTATATATATATAAATGATGAAATAAATATATAATTAATTTCTTCCAGATGTTCCTTCATACTAAATACTCTTCCTTCAATACCTCGGAAAACCAAAACTTTCTTTGTTTTTTCTCTCTTTCCTTCTCCTTTGTATCCTCGATACATTGTATTAATTTCATGTTCCAAAAGCAAATCCGAACAAACACTTTTCCTTCGTCTTGTCTTAAGAACTCCTTCCTTCCCTTTGTGAGCCAAACCCTAGCGACCTTTCCCCCACTTCATTTATTTATCCATTTTCCAGGCCCAAAGGTCCGGCCCATGAACAACCGTTCTCCTCCAACCGAAACGCACAAATTCTCAACAACCAACTGGTCATGGGGTTGAACGAAAATCAAAATTCAGACTGTTAGACAAGACAACTCCGGTATCATACCGCTAACAAATTCCTCGACAAATCAACGTGGAATCCCGGAAACCCTCTCTCCAATGACAAGTGCGACGGTACCGGATGACCAATTCGGAGAAACTCCGACGAAGAAGAACAACTACGATTCGAACAATAAGAATAAGGAGGTTCGAGAAGAAGAAGCAGAAGAAGAAGAAGTGATAATGAAGTACCACAGTGATCTAAGCCCTAGTAGTAGTGGATATGCAGGTGAGAGAGGAAGTAGCAGTGAGGATGAGAGAGATGA
This sequence comes from Lumnitzera racemosa, assembly GCA_024138005.1. Lineage (NCBI taxonomy): Eukaryota > Viridiplantae > Streptophyta > Magnoliopsida > Myrtales > Combretaceae > Lumnitzera > Lumnitzera racemosa. The sequence continues at coordinate 83,161,257 of JAMXBC010000006.1, forward strand.
TGATGATGATGTTGGAGTTTCCATGATGAGATGCAATCTCGATGAGGTATGTATTGGTTGTTCATTCTCTTTTAAAAAAAAAAATAAGTAACCTTTAACAGAAACAGTTGTAACGAATTTGAACTGAATTCTAGTTAACGGATACAGTTGTAACGGTTCCCTGTTGAGGATTCTGTATCTGTAATTTTCGTTGCGTTCTCATGATTATACTATTTGTTGGATGAAGTTTCATTGTCCCTAAGCGGTGCACCCATCTATCTATTATCCGACCATGTTCTGCCACTTTTGAAACAAGAAGTGGAAAGCAGTGCTTGCATTGTGAAATTGGACGGCATGCAGATGCGATGCGAACAGGGAACTTGGGTGCCCATTTGATAGTAATCCTACATAATTAGTGAGTTTAAGTTTGATCTGTACTTTGTGCGTATTTATTATTTGATGCTGGATGGGGTGTGTAAGATGATGGAGCACTGATGTCATCTGTAATCATACTATTTGATGATGATTAGTCTGACCGGCACCGGCACATGTGGTGTGTAAAGAGTATTGGATGAGGGATTGAGTTTATGACTAGGGTTGTGATCTGGCTGCCTTCTATCAAAAGCATACACGGATCTGTCAGGTTTAAAATTTTCATTCCAACCTCTGACAATTTACTATCAGGAAATTCCTAGTTCAATAGGATTGGTCTAATAGGATCTATAAATTGGCATGTTCAATATTTATTTTATAGTTCAAGCAATTACAGGTTCCACAAACTTACGTATTCATCAAATTGAATTGGTAATTTTGATAAGTGATGTAATAGTGTTTATTTAATAATCAAGAAAATTATATACATTCCTATCATTGAAGTTCATTATATTAACTGTCTCATATTTCTCTTTTTATGAGGTTGAGATTTCATATGCTGAATGATTATATTGAATGATATTTAGATATCCAAGGGCAACATTTTTCCTTTGAATTATTAGATTTGAGGAGCTTATCCAAGTACCAGACCTTAAAAGAGATATTTATGTATAACTTTTAGTGGGTTAGGGCCCTAAGCCTTTTGTACAACCAAATTCCCCTCTAAAAATACTCTATAGGAATTGTGAAGTTTGGTTGGGGCATATTCCCTCCAATGCCAGTCTCACTTTCATCACTTCTTATAAGATGTGATTGGCCATGCTTGAACCCAATTTCACATCTTGAGAGGATAGAATATCATTGTTGTTCTATGGCATCATTAACATCATTCGATAGCAGCCAATGTAGCTGTTAAATTTTGTGGTTAGTGTGTGCATGGCGATGAATTGAGTTTGTCAGATATCTGTATGGGTACCTTGTGCGTGAGTTTTTGCTATGTAGTTATTCTGTTGATTTGTACTTGAAAAGTTGGGTAGTTCAAGGAACTTTTCAGTTTGTTTTCAGATTAAGATAACATTTCGCCATGAATGAATCAGGAGAAGTAGTTTTCCTTTTCACTAGACATAATGGGACATGTTTGACAGACCACCAACCAATTTTAGATAGTCAGATGTATCAGAACGATGTTATTTTAGTGAAAACTTAGGTGTTTGTGGCAGTATTAAAGTAGAAGTGAGAAGAGGTGAGGTGACAATCAAATATTAGTATTCAACATCAGCTTTTCTTTTTCCTTCTACTAATGAAAGATATTGATAATGGCCAATTATATGGCTTGGAATGAGGAATGAGAGTTGAGCATTGAAAGATGCTTTCAGTTTAGTCCAATCAGGGAAAGATTAGACATCGGAAAGAATGGCTGCATGACTCCTAGTTTTTTGGGTCTGATTACAAAAAGCATATTGACAAGCTTTTTGATTAGATCTTTTCTGCTAAGAACCTAACGATCAATCCCATGTTTAATCAATGAATGTAGCAGGACGATGCATCTATTTCGTGGAGGAAGCGAAAGAAACACTTTCTCATTTTAAGTCACTCTGGCAAACCCATATACTCCAGGTCTGTCATTATGAAAGGAGATTTAACATTCAAATATGAACTCCTCCACCTCCTGCCCCCCTCCACTTCTCTTCCTAATGGGTGGAATTCATTTATGAAATGTGTGCACTCTTATAATTTCAACAGATATGGAAGCAAACACAAGCTGGCTGGATTTTCTGCAACTCTGCAGGCTATCATATCCTTTGTGGAGAATGGGTAAGTAGTTAATTTGGGCATTGTTATGATTCATGGGTGTGGTCAGCTTTAGGTATTCTCATGACTCACTTTAGAAAATTTCTTCAGTTGCTCTTTGTTTTTTTTTTTTTTTTTTTTGTATATATGCTTAGAAAAAAAGGACTTCCAATGTTTCTTTTCATTTTTTATGTCAGGGGAGATCATGCCAAATCAGTGAGAGCAGGTAAACACCAGGTGAATCTTCCAGTGATTATTTTCTGCATGGATAATTCTTATTTCATTAAAAGCATTAAATAATCTTAACAGGAGACAGCTGTAGACTTTTTACTTTTGATTGGGAAAGTTTTCCCTAAGCTTTGAAATTATAAAATATCGCAAGTGAAATTATCCTAATATATTTGATGAGGAAGTGTGTAAAGTGCCATGTCACCTCATACATCAAAACATAGCAAAAATCACATACTGTTCAGTGGTTTTTGCTGCTCTGAGTTGACTTGTTCCAATGTCATAGAGACATGGAATCTTACTTTTTGTTACAGGATCTATGTGTTTGACGCCGATGCTTCCCTATTGTTATAAATTGTTTTGTGCTTATTAGAGAGAACCCAACAATCTCTGGTTAAACCAATATTGTTTTAAATAAAATCTGGACTTAGTTCATTAAATGAGCTGAAGCTCTATTTATACACAAATATACAGGAAGTCACATAACTGCCCCCCAATAACCACACTAAATCAGCACCCCTTTCCTCAGTGACATGTCCACTGCTGCCCCTAACTTAGTCCAACTAAACTGCAGCATCAATTCCACAAATTACCCACTGCTACGGTTACATGAAAGACACCTGTCACAAAGAAAACAGACACAAAAATATCACACAATAAAACAACAGAATAACCAGCAATAACGATGTACTTCTTTGCTATAATCATGCTATTGTGTGGGAAAAAAAAAAATGTTGATAAAATTACTTCCATGCATGTCCTCATGCCGAGTTTCTTACTTCCTTTCAGTCTCCCCTTCCTTAGACTTTTCACACAACATCCTCTTCTTCTTGCTCCACACAAATCAACAAAAACAACTTTTTGCAGTGGTGTTCCACTGTGAATGGTTCATTGCAAAAGAAACAGTCCTTTTGCCCTTCACTCCTCCATTTCTGCTCGTGACAGCCTCTTTATATACAGTGCTCTACTGCTCTGGTTGCCTAGAGCCTCCATGATCCTACAACTGGTAGGATCTCCCTTAGCAAGCAGCCTCTGTTGCTCGAACTAACGTGCCAGGCTCATGGCCTGAGTCAAAACCTTGGGCTGACGTAGTTCCACTTCAATGGTTATGTACTCTTCAAGTCCACTCAAGAAAATAGCCACCTCTTGCTTCAAAGTTAGTGTGAGGACTAGGGCCACAAGTTGCTCGAATTTTCTTTAATAGGCTTCTACATAGCCTTGGATGCTACAGCTTAGGTTAGCAAGCTCCCTCAATTTGTTATTTAGCAATGTCGGTCTGAAATCAAGTTGCACAAATTCTTAAAATCTTCCCACTGAGACCAGGTGAGTTGTACTCCAATTTCAGGAACCACAACTGAGTGTCCCCCTCCATATGGAATGTCGTGACCTCAACTCTCTCCTTGAGCGGAATTTTTTGATGCTTGAAGAAGTGCTCTCACCAGTTCAGCCACCCTATTGGGTCTCATGTTCCATTGTACTTGGGAAAACCTAGTTGGGTTTTTTTTTGTGGATCAAAGTGTTTATGACCACACTTCCCTATTGTTATGAATTGGTTTGGGCTCATTAGAAAGAACCTAATGATCTCTGGTTAAACCAATAATTTTTTTAATAAAATCTAGACTTTGTTAAATGAGCCGAAGCTCTATTTATACACAAACACACAGGAAGTTACATAACTGCACCCCAATAACCCCATAAATCAGCACCCCTTTCCTACTGACACATCCACTACTGCCCCTAACTTATTCCACTAAACTGCAACAACAATTCCCACAAACTACCCACTACTACACTTGCATGAAAGACACCTGTCACAAACAAAACAGGAGCAATGACATTGCACATTAAAATAACAGAATGACCACCAGTAATGATTACAAACAACCCTATTCAACTAATGCACTTCTTTTCTATAATCTTGTGGAAAAAAAAAGGGAGGTAACACTTTTTCATTCTAAATTCAGCAACAATTGATATGCTAAATTTAACTGGAAGACCAATTGACCTAAAGTAATTTTAATAGATTGGTGTGGGTCTATATATGTAAATTTCAGCGATTCCCTCTCCTGTAGGCTGGATATAAATTAAGGTCACCAGGTGGGAATAGTTACTGGGGATTTGCATGGTGCACGGATTGCAAATATGGTACCATGTTAATTTCTATAATATATATCATCATTCCCCCGTAGATGTGGGTTGTGGCATTAAATAAGGTCTGCTACATAGAAAATCAAATAGGGGTGAAAAGATGCATATCTGTGGCTTCAAACATGTTATTTTGTAATGATCATGCTTGGGGAATATCTCTGTGCATTTGACATGAAGGTTTGGACACAAACAGGACATTTTCTAGCAAGAATATATGGTGCTTCCATCATGAAAGAATGAAATAAATTTCAGGGTAGTGTTATTTTAATCATTAATTTCTTCTAAAGAAGATCATTTCTCATAAATAAGGGAAACCATTCTTCCATGTCTCCTCCTGAGGAATTGTAGAGGTAAAATTGGGGAGACAATATACATTTATTCAAATTGAGCAGCCTAGCAATATTGCTGAACTGATGGGGCTGCCATACATTCATCACCATTTATCCATCTAAGGACTTTCTGAGACTTTGGCTATACCTTTTTAGATCTCGGTATTTAAGGATATGGACATATACTTTCTCCATTCTTGATAAGTGTGACAAATCGCATCTAGCTCAATAGATTAATACTTCCAGGACCCTATGTCATGTGCAACTCTTCATTTTGGTAATTCATACTTTTACTGCCAGGTGGTTTTTCTTGTCAAAGGACCCATTTACTTAGTTTGCATCAGCTGTACAGAGGAGCCATATGAGTCATTAAGAAGGCAGCTCAAATTAATTTATGGTCAGGTAGAATCAAAGGCCTCCCCTATGTTTGCCCTCTTTTTTTTTTTTTTTAAATTATCCGCATCTTTTTCAGGTCTAGAGAGCACCAGCAATCCCCTTATCACATATTTGGTTATGGCTTTATGCAGATGATACTTATACTGACAAAGTCAGTAAATAGATGTTTTGAGAAGAACCCAAAGTTTGATATGACACCTTTGCTAGGAGGAACAGATGATGTCTTCTCTTCACTAATCCATTCTTTTAGTTGGTTTGCCTCCTTGCTCTCTTTACAGCTTTCTTGTTCTTTTATTCCTTTTTTTTTATTTAATCTTTTTCCCCCAGTCAGATGACAGCTTTCCTGACAAAGGTTTTGGCACGTTTCTTGCTTCTAAAGTTCATTCTTTTACCACATGGCAAACTGCACTTATAATGGCCATTGAAGAAATTTATAAATTGCCCCTCATAATTTTTTGGCCCAACCCTGAGGGAATGGGCAAAGCATTTCAATATACTTGCAAGATAGCTTGTTCTGGTACTTGTAAAGTTGTCAGCACCCTCACCTTTTCTTCTGTTTCAATCTAATTGTGAATTTTCTTCTGGCCCTTGCAGGTACAAACTCCTGTGACTAACCCATTTGTCTTTTGTCTTCAGGAATCCAGCTACATTTCTTCATGCATATACTTGTCTTCCACTTCCTCATGTTACAAGGCAAGCTGCTGGTGCCATACTGCAAGATGTTGCTGATGCCAGAGTCCTGTTTGCTGTAATAATGTGCAGACACAAGGTTGCATTCTTCTTCTTTCATTCTCAGGTGTTATTTCAGGATTTGCACTAATATCTTTTTTCTTTTTTAATAAATATGGGTTAACTACAGGTTGTCAGTCTTGTTGGTGTGCAAAAAGCCCGTTTGCACCCTGAAGATATCTTGTTGCTTGCAAATTTTGTCATGTCATCTGAATCTTTTAGGCAAGTAGAACCAGCTATTGTAAGTCCACATACATTAGTTAATCATGCATTTTGTTGTTGATCCACTTCTATTTACATATTGGGTTTCTACTTTGTAAAACCAGAATTCTTTTGCCTTGGTCCTCATCCTTGACCTAGTTGGTAGAATGTTTCGTGTTACTTTCTAAATTGAAGTTTTTATCGGTCATCTGACTACAGATGTCTTTAATTTTTTTTCTCTACACTTTTGCACAAATCTGCAGAAGTTATGTGGCCTTGTTTTGGATAAGGGCACTTATGTGCCTTTATACATTCATAAGCTGATTCTTATTCTTTGCTTCCATATCTTCTTTTCTTACTTTGCTGACTCTCTGAGTCAAACTTGGTTGGCCTGCATAACTTCCATGTTTTATTCTTAATATCTTTTATCTTTCCTTTGCATGATAATTCTCTGCATTAATTTCAACCTTTTTCTGCGTCTTAAGCTCCCAAGACCAGTTTCAGATGAAACTGCAACTTAGTCTGGCATATATGACCTATACATAATTTCACGGGATCCATATTTGTCAAAGAGTGCAATAGAAACTCCTGATTACGACATGTTTTTCATCATATGAGTTGATGCTTTCAAACTGTGAACTTAGATCTAATATATTCTTTATGATCATCTACCTAGACCTCTGTTCTCTTGCAGGTCATCTGAAGCTTTTTCACCAATTTGTTTACCAAGATATAACCCCACAGCATTTCTGCAAGCTTATGTGCACTATCTTGATGTAAGTGGTGATTCAGTTTAGAAAATTTTACTCCATCGTTGCATTTTCTTGTCATTTTTATTTACTTTTTTCCACATTTAATTTGGGTAAGGTTCTTTTCCACATTTCTCTCTTTAGGCAGTCACTCAGCCAGTCTTGCAGAAGATAATTGGCACTCATTCTCTTTTTCCTTTAATGTTTATTATTTGCTGCAGGCAGAAACATATTTGATTTTACTCACCAACAGATCAGATTCATTCTTCCATCTTAAGGATTGTAGGTAAGAATGCATCTCCAACAACACCCACCCACCCTGGCCCAGGGGATCAGATAAGCTCAACTGCTGTCCATGATGGCAATTTCTTTTGCAGAAAATAGTTTATCATTTGCTGTGCTGTGGAAGCTACTGCTATCAATCACATGTTTAAATCTTTTATGTTAATTGAACACAGCTTTTGCTGTAATAAAAGTTAAACAGACCATAATGTGTCACAAAAGTGATTGGACACATTTCATATATAATCTTTTCTCAATCACTAGCAAAGCTTTTTATTGTGCACTTCGTGCCCCTTGTGAGCCCTTAATTGCTGACTAAGGGATTTCTGATGGGATCTGACAGGATGCATTAGAAACAGTGTTATTGAAGTCAAATGTTTGCTGTAATAAAAGTTAAATTAACCATAATGTGTCACAAAAGTGATTGGACACATTTCATATATAATCTTTTCTCAATCCCTAGCAATGCTTTTTTTTGTGCACTTAGTGCCCCTTGTGAGCTCTTAATTGCTAACTAAGGGATATCTAATGGGATCTGACAGGATGCGGATAGAAACAGTGCTGTTGAAGTCAAATGTCCTTAGTGAAGTTCAAAGATCCATGCTTGAAGGTGGGCTGCATGTGGAGGATCTGCTAACTGATGCATTACCGCGATCTCGGTCTTCATCTTTCCAGTTAAGCCGCCAGAGACTTCCAACCTCCTCACAAGACAGACTAAGGGAAGCATATGAAGGGTTAGGTGGTCCTGCTGGGCTTTGGCATTTCATATATTGCAGCGTGTTCTTGGAGCAGTATGTGTCATCAGAGTTTTCAGTGCCAATCAGTAGTCCACAGCATCAGAAAAGGTAGCCTAAGAGATCTTGTTGCTTGTTGCAATCAAGACTTGGAGAATCAATTCTCAGTCTTTTTATAGTACTCCCAGTGTTTCTGTTTTTGGTCTAATCAGCTTATCCAATTTCAGGTTATTCAGAGCTTATCAGAAATTGTATGTATCCATGCATGATGAAGGGGCCAGAGCTCACAAGACTCAGCTCAGAAGAGATGAGAATTATGGTAATGATATCTTCTGTGATTTCACATCCAAATTCAGATGGAATTATCGTGTGAAAGGGGACTTTTGGGTTATTCAAGTTTTTGTAACGTCTTCTGTATTAGAAAAGATGAACTCTTGGAAAACAATAAAACACAATGGAAGTCTAGTATCACTTGTCTGTCAACAGAGGTGCATGGCCGTCATTGGAAGGGCTACCTCTAGGGAAATAAACTTGCACAGTTTCAGTAGCCCCAAGAAATGGCTTTAGTGGGGTTTAAACCCAGAATCTTATTCGATTTGTTATGAGTTCCTACACATTAACCATTATGCTAGTCCCTTGCGTTTACTCTTCCTATCTTAGTATGGATATCTCTACACTTCCTGCCAGAAATGATCATTCAGATAAAAAGAAAATCCTGCTAAATGTTCCAATTAGCCTGCAAAATCATATTTGTCTACCTAGTGCTGGTATGGTTTGGTAAGCAATGGAAATTGTGATTATCTACTTTTCCTGTAGCACTTGTAGTCATAAAGTGACCTGTGCTTTTTACATGGCTGTTCATGGGTAAGAAATTATTCTAGCTCCATTGCTGGCAATCAAGCTGGGTTCTATAGCATGCTTTTATTGCCTCAAATTTGCTGTGTTTTTATTTCAGTATTCATAAAAGCTCCTTCTCTAACCTCAATAACATCATTGTATTGCAGTTCTACTGTGCTGGATCACTCCAGATTTTGAACTTTATGCAGCATTTGATCCACTTGCAGATAAGGTTGATTCTATGCTTTCACATTAGTTTTTACTCTTACGTCAGTACTAAATGAATATAGATTATTAGAGAGTAAGGTTTGACACTTAACCTGAAGAATATTTAACAACAACGTAAGGTTTGACACTTACCTAAAGAACACATTATAAAGGTGCATGTGATTTACGAAGCTAATCCACGTATTCTCATTATAAAGAACCAGGTATCCAGGGGATCAGAGACTGTCCCCCCAAAATTTGGAAATTTTCAAAAATCACTCCTAGACACGTGAAAATTTTTTAAAAACATATTCATTAATTTGTTTTTGCCTTTCCTATCTTTTTTACCTTATGACATACACCTGGATAATATCCCATGTCGGCCACTTTACTTATGACTTTTGCTCTTAAATTTATATACCAATTAATGGTTCGAGGACTGTTTCTATGTATCAGCAACATATGAGCAAACACTAGGCAACAGCAATATCTGCTGTAGAATATGTCTGAATCTCTCTCTCAATTTACGATCTTAAGTTTATTGAACTTGTAGGCCCTGGCAATAAAGACTTGCAATCAAGTTTGTCAGTACATAAAGGATGTTGAAAACGAGGTATTTTTGCTGGGAGCAAGTCCCTTCAACTGGTGACATCTTCTTACTGGCTGAAAGGGTGTGAATGCTAAAGCTTATTATTTGGTAAATGGATGCATTATAGCTTTTTTTTTTCCTTACCTATAGTTTGGTGTATTTTGACAGTCACAAATGCTCGCAATTCCAAATTATTTTCCCTGCATTTCATGTATTTGGGCACTTGCCAGTAGTAATTATCCTCAATTATTTAGATCCAATCCACCTCCTGGTTCCACCAGAATGCACATGTTTGAAAATTATCATCAGAAAGACAAGATATATGATACGTTACTGAAATTGACCTGACCAGGTTTTCCCATCCCTAAATATTGTTCTTGACCATCTCTCCTTGATTTATATGTGTTGCCAAATACAATAAATCATAAATGTGTATCCCACTTTTTGTTCTTTTTTTTTTTTTTTTTTGAATCAAGACATGACAGTATGTGATTAGATTAGAGAGGATATAGATAAAAACACGAGAGCAGGGAACCTTCATCCACCATTGATCCATCTCTTTCTCTCCCTGTCCAGGCATAACTTTACAGACAAATTCTGAAATCATAGCAGCGAATCCAAAGTGGAAGTGAAATTTTAGTAACGAAGTTCATGCATGTTAGCAGTGCATTTGCGAATTCACGCAATCCTATTTGCAGATATGGAGAAACATACCTGACAGTCTTATGATATCGTGTCATGGACCTTTTTAAGATTCGTCTTATTATGAGTTCGTTAAAAGTGGAAGCTGGTTATTGTGGTTTATTTTTTGATGATTTACGGGCCCCACACTCATCATTCTGCTTTTCCTTTTTATCCTGAATGCTATTCCTTGTGGTGTATTTTCGCACTAGCTGCGCCATAAGATTTTCCCTTGACCTTCGCTTTCAACCCACCACAGCATGTTTCAGTGGATGACAACATCACTATGAAGGAATTTGATATTGTACATGTTGAGGTGGGTAAGACCTAAGAGAAAAAAACTGACAAAATCATGCCGTCCGATTGCTGTGCATTGTCTGAGGTAAAATTTCCATGTACCGTAATGTAAAAGTTTAGAATGATAAAATCATGATGTAACAATTTTCATTTATCACTCCGGCCACGAACACACAACCCAAAAAATAAATAAATAAAAGAGAGGGGAAAAAAAAAAAGAAAGAAAGAAAAGAAAAGGAGAAGAAGAAAAACGACACATTCCAATGACATCAATTATGGCCGCTGCCTCTTTGGAAAAATAAAAAAAGTAAAAAACTTTATGGACACTGGTAGTCTCGCAGTATGATTTAATAACCACTGGATACTAGAAATTCGAATCCATTACGTCCAGTGAGTTTTTTATTTTATTTTTTGCCATAATTTGTATTAGAAATCAAGATATTAATATTCATATCAGATTATAATAATCTTGGTATAGACTCATACTCATGTTGTGTGTGCACAATAAACAAAATTATAATTAATTTTATTTAAATAACTTTTGTAATTTTTTTGCTATGTGAGATAAACGATTCTAGTTTTTGAAAAAGAGAAGTTCTCGTATAAACGATTCTAGTTTTTGAAAAAGAGAAGTTCTCGTATAGGTGGAAAAGTGTGGAATGAGAAATATATAGAGATAATGTGTGCAATTTGTTAATAATAAGAAAGAGAAATCATGTGCAGAGAGAAAGTGATTTAAAATTTATATATATGAAATAATTAATAAATATATTCTTATTAAATGAATCCGTGATCGATATAAGAATTGATTTTGTTACTATATATTATGAGATTGATGATTGAATAATGATTTTTAAAAATAGCAGTTACTTAAGGGTTTTCTTATTTTAATAACATAATATTATTATTATTGTTATTAGATGAAGAGAGTGAATTATAGTTTGAATGACAAAAATTAGGAAGAAAATAGTTAATTTATAAACTACTAAAAGGAGGAGCTTTTACGATCCTATTCTCTTATTTACTGAGATCGATAAAATTATTTATGTTACTATTAATTTATATTTATTTAAATTTGAAATATTGAATTTATAATTAATTTAATAACTCAAAGTTAAAAGAATATAAATTAGAGATGGAAAGGATGGCACTGATTTTTGAAAAAATAAAGACGAGATGGAAGGATAATCCGCTAAATAGAATATATATATATATATATTTATACATTCTTAATCTTTCTATATACCTTTTCTTTTAAACCGTATTGCCAAAGGGTGAAATTTTCTTTTCTTTCCTTTTCTTTTTTTTTTTCGGACCATTGAATTTAACCAGCTGTAATAAGCAAATGAAATTTCTTTCACATAATGGTTTTCTTTTGCCCCATATTGTAGTCAGAACAACAATAAATACGCCCATTACGACTGGTGCAGAATGTGCATACATCACATCAACTCATCTACCTCTTAAAAGGTTGTACTTAATTATATCATTTTACGGTAACTACCCTTCTAGAACCATAAACGCATCTGTAACTAGGGTGGGATGGAACGAGATGAGATGAGATGAATTGAGATTCTCTTTCTGGTCTCCGCCCCTCAGTTCCATTACCACTCCACTACGAAATTTTTACGCGGAAGTCTGAATTATTTCTTTTTTGAACAAACGAAAGCATATAACATTTCGAAAACAAATCCTTGAAATATCTCAGAATTCGGCATGAAACTGAGCAATTATTTCTTATATCATGATGATATATAGATAGTAATAAAATTTTCATATATATAGCATGTGCAAAATTTAAAATGATAATTGTTTAAAAATTATTCATTTTACTATTATACATGAAAAAATTTCATTAATAATACTTATATGATACATATGTATACTCATGATATATAATACCCAATAAATCAATTTTTTTTTTTTTGGATAATTGATAGCTTTATATTTCCACGTGAGTCATTACAGATTTGGACGTAGAACTGAACAATTATATTCACTTGTTTGACACTGCACTTTGATTCTACTTACCTTTGACTCATCGGCTTGACACAAGGTTAGAAAAGGAAATATAAGCAAGACTTTTTACCTCAAGATTTAGTGATTAGTTATCCTTTCTTGCAAGTTGCAATGGCCTTTAATGCAACAAGAAGCACGAGTTTGATGGGAATTGTGGGGCTTACTACTTGATCATTTTTAGTTTCTACCAACTTGGAGCTTCGATTAGGATTATTTTCTTTTCTTCTTATCTCAATTTTCCTTTTCTCAATTTGCAAACGAATAATTGAAATTACTTGGATTTTTTTTTAAGTATTTTATATCTCATCATGATGTATCTTTTATCTTATAATCCTAATAATCGATTATACATGATATTATTTTAAGAGAATAAATTAAAAAAAATTGAAAAAATATAAATTAAAATGATCTACCGTATGTTTGTTGACACTTTCTTCGCCCGACAACCACTTCTCCTGGATTAAATAGTTCTCTTCCTTTACTTTTTCCAATATTTGCATTTTGTGAGTCCATGAGGAGAATAGTTTTTGCATGAAAAATGTTATCATTATTTTCCCCCCTTTGCAACTATGAACATTGCAAGAAGTAATGGATGCAACACATTGGTGGAATATTAATATCACAGTTCTTGGCGTTAATAATGCAATTTAGATGAATAAAAAAAATAATCATCATTCTTCGTCACCCTATATAATGTTTATCGTTTTTTTTAACATACTAAAACATACACACCTTTCTAGATTCATACTATACGTTCTTTTTAAGCTCAGGAAAAATACATTAAAAATTATCAACGTTTGGAAATAAATTAAAATAGAAAATCAATATTTCAAAAAGTTTAAATAAAGAAGTAAAGTTTTATTTTGTAATTAAAATAAATGATCACTATTATAATACCATTAACTCCCGCTGAAGTGACCATTATCTACCACATGCCGCTAACTTAAAGCTTATTCAGCAAACATGTAGTACTTATATGTGTAATCGAATAATAAATAAGTAAAAAATTAAAAAAATTAATGAAAAATAAAGAAAATATTTAAAAATCAGAATAATTAAATAAAATAAATAATAAAATTAAATATAATTTGCATGTAATATATCTTATATATTATATGTAAAATATAATATGTATGTTATATGTATGTAATATATATGTATATTATATATATGTACATAATAACATATAATATACATGTAATATAATAAGATATATATGTATATTTAAATATAAAATAAAAAATTCAAAAAAAAAATTAAAAATAGAGAAAATAAAGAAACATGAAAAAATAAAGAAAGGCCACTCCAGCCACCCTAAGGGTGGAGGATGGCTAGTAACTACCACCATTGAGTGCCTACCATCGGTAGTAGATCAAATAACCCACTAGAATATTAGGGTTGCTTTAATGCCCTTCTCTATTTTTTCATGATTTTCTTTGTTTTTTCATTTTTAATTTTACTATGGTTTTATATTACTTATTATATCTAATTATACTTTTTAATATTCAATTTTTTTAATTTTTCTTTTTAAATTTTTTTTTATTAATTTTATATTTTTTTTCTATTTATTTGTTATTTAATTATATATGTAAACACCACATGAGCACCGTGTGATCGTCATTTGGCCAGTGGTTACCACGTTAGTTAGAATTAATGGTATTATAACAAATATCCTTTATTTTAATTAATAACTAAAACGTTGATTTTTTATTTAACTTTTTCGAAACATTGATATATCATTTGAATTCACATCTAAACATTAATCATCTCTTATGTAATGCCTTAGTACCATAAACGTATAAAGCAAAATAGCGGGTAAAGATATTCCGATTTAATATGTTTCGATTGGAGTAAATAAAGATGAGGAATGGAAATTAGGGAAAAATAAAAAATACATGTTGCCTTATTTGGAAAAGTACGGAAAATGGAGGAAATGAATTTATAAGGAAAAATATTTTCTGGAAAGAAATGTTATATAAATACTTGGATGCCCTTTCAAGAAAATGCATTTTTAAGTTTTAAGGATGGTTGGTACTTTAATAAGCTTGAAAGATATATTATTAGTTTTTCATCCACAAATAGTTTTTTCTCATTCTTTTCCTATTAAACAAGTGTTTTTCTTTCTTTATTTGTTTTGTTTTTTTAAATCGTTCCTCTTTGGCTTCTTTTCTCTATCCCAAGCATAATGTAAAGTTCATTGCGTGATTACTTTTAATTGGTGAAGTTAGACTTGGGTAAAGATCAGTTTCCAACCGTAAACCAACCTGGCCTATGAGAAGCCAGGCCGAACTACCCCTTTGAATCGACAAGTCACAAATTATCAGATTGATTCATCGGGTCAACCTACTATTAAACCACCGAGTCGGCCTGCTATTAAACCAACGGGTTGGTTCTGTCGATTTACTCTGTTAAAAAAAAAAAAGAAAAAAGAAAGAGAAAAGGAAGGTTATTAAGTCAGAAAAAATAATTAGATAACATCCAATGGGTCATTGTCTGTCAAAACTATTTTATTTGCGATAGTAAAGGATAATTTTTTTAAAATAATATCATTAAACTAATTATAAATAATTAATCATAAGTTAATTATGTTGAACCTAGAGTTTATTATTTGATTTTGATGAGAACAAAACAAAAAGTATATAATTAAACTTATTATTTTTTAAGAAAACAAAAAAATGGATGATTAAACTAAGTATTATTTGATTATTTTGAGAATTGAATAAGTTGAATTAGTTTGTTTAATAATTAAATATATCAATTATCTCTACAAGAAATTTGATATTTTTGAAG
The DNA here is from genome assembly GCA_024138005.1 of Lumnitzera racemosa. Classification (NCBI taxonomy): domain Eukaryota; kingdom Viridiplantae; phylum Streptophyta; class Magnoliopsida; order Myrtales; family Combretaceae; genus Lumnitzera; species Lumnitzera racemosa. Next base: position 83,176,615 of record JAMXBC010000006.1, read on the forward strand.
TAGTGATCAAATAATTTTGAAGTTATATTGTAAAGAGTATTCTTTTGTTGTATGTTAAAAGAATTTTGAAGTGATATTTATCCTATCGAGTTAATGGCTCAAGGAAGAACCAGGCTAATGGTATAAAGCCTTAGAAAACACAAAGAAAAGCTTACTAACCTAGAAGAATCAACTTGCTAGTTCACTTACCGGTAGAATAATTTTTATCAGCTTGCTGATAGTTCAGAGTACCGGTATGCCGGTAAGTCAGTTTTAAGTAGCTGTTAGAGCATTTAATGTGCGACAACGGGAAAAATTTAAGGAATTGTTATAAAAGCTCAACTATCCGATCAAAGGCTTTTAAGATCTAATATTTTATTGCAACTTAAAGACTCTTACATTCTTGAGCTTATTTTGCTTCTCATTGGTCTCTTGTCACTTATTTGCTATCAAACAAAAAGAGACATAGTTATGTGTTTGAAAGTTCTTACATTTATAATATCGAGTAAAGAAAGTGATTTTCTTGAGTTAATTATGGTAAAAGAGATTATGTAAACTTGTGTAGCTCTTGGAGCAATTGGATTGCAAAATCAATAAAGTAGCGTGAAGTCCTCGGTTGGAGGCATTATATGTCCGTGAAGACTAGGGGGCAGTTTGAACTCTAAGTTATATCCGGACTTGATCTTTTTTATCCCTATCTCTTTAATTTCCACATTCATTATTATTCTATTATTGCTTTGATTATTCTTATTATTGCATTTAGTCATTTATATAAAAAAAGAATTAAAATTTGTCCTTAAACTCAATTTACCCCCTCTTGAGTTTAGCCTAGTGTTCTTCAATTGGTATCAGAGCTAGTCTTTAATCACTTAATTGCATATTAGAGTTAAGATCATGGCATCTAATGCATTAAGCTTCTTGGAAAGGCAAGCAATCAATAGGCCTCCTCTCTCAACCAGTAGCAATTATCCATATCAGAAGTATAGGATGTCCATATTCTTAAAAGCACAAAATAAACTATTATGGCATGTGGTTAACCAAGGACCATTTAAGATAGAAGGAAAAGAAGAAAAAGATTACTCGGATAATGATTGGAAATTACTTAACGTAAATTAAGTTGCTATGAATGTTTTGTATTGTGCCATAAATGAAAATGATTTCAATGGAATATATACATATGAAGGAACTAGTAGAGTAAGAGATACAAAAATAAGTTTATTGTGTGGACAATTGGAAAACTTCAAGATGGATCTAAACAAAACAATTGATGAGATGCATAATAAATTCATCAAAATCATCAATCCTTTGAGTGTTCTTGGAAAGATGTTTCCTAACTTTGAAATAGATTCCAAAATCCTTAGGTCATTGCCAAGAGATTGAGAAGCTAAAAGAACCGCAATAGAGCAAGCTCATGATCTTAATGAAATGTCAAAAGAACAACTCCTTGGAATACTTAAGATACATGAGATGGTAAAGAAACAAGGCGAGGAGTCTAAAAAGAAAATAATTGCTCTAAAAGTCACAAAGGAAAACATAAGTAATGATGAAAGTGAAGATGATGATGAGGTCGCAATGTTGGCAAAGAAGTTTAGAAAGTTCAGGAAATTCAATAAAAGGATTGAGAAGGATAAAGATGGATATGGGTCATCTTCTAGGTTCAAGAAGGAAAAGAGAGAAGTTATCAACTGCTACAATTGTAAAAAACCAGGACATATTCAACAATATTATCCATTGCTTAAGAAGGCCGATAAAGAGTCAAAAAGAAAAGCTATGATAGGAACATGGAGTGATGGAGACTCTAGCAACTCCGATAATGAAACTTACTTCATGACTCTCAATGATAATGAGATATGCTCTTCTTCACATGACTCTTCCTTTGATGAACCTAGGAGTATGTATGATAACTTATTGAAAGAATTCATGAAAGTGCAAAAGAAGAATAAAGTGTTGAAGCAAATGATGAGTGAAATAGGTGATGAGTTTGATACTATCAAAAGTGAATATAATAAGGTAGTTGATGTAAAAGAAAACTTAGAAGAAGACAATGAATATTTGAAAGTTAAAAATGAGAGATTGACAAAAGAAAATATAAAGATAAGTACTAGAAATAATGAATTAATAAATGAAAATAACAAAATAAAAGAGGTCAAGAAAAATTTTGAAAAGGAAATAAAAGAACTAAAACTTGAAGCAAAAAATGATGAAGGTATGATAGAAAAACTAAGTCGACTTGAAATTAAAAATTCAATTCTAAAAACTAGCTTAGGTGACTTAAGAAAAATAATGGCAAAATTCATAAATGGAGAAAAGAATTTGGATAAAATCTTTGGAACACAATGGCTAGGATTAGACAAAACCGGAATACGTTATATTAAGGAGAATGTGTATAGAACATATAAAAGCTACTTTGTTAAGACATCAAATAAAACTTGTAACTATCGTGGAAGACATGGTCATATTGCTTACACATGTACATTACATCATAATTTGTCCTTATACAACAAAAATAAAATGGTTTGAGTCCCTAAGGGATAAACTTACATTACAACAACTAATCCCAAAGGACCCAAACTAAAGTGGGTATCAAAGAAATAACCGTTTGTTTTATAGGATCTTTTAAAGCACAACAACAAATGGATCTTGGACAGTGGTTACTCAAGACATATGATCGAAGACACATCTAAGTTTACATCCACAGGCTTGAAGGATGGAGGAAGTGTGACCTTTGGAGATAATCGAAAAGCTCAAATCACTAGTAAAGGTAACATTTGCATTAACAATGATCTTACTATTAAGAATATGTTGCCCATTGATAATTTAAAACATAACTTACTTAGTATAAGTCAATTGTATGACATAGGATATAAAGTAATCTTTCATGCGTCGAAGTATTCTATTGAAAACATTAACAATGACTAAATCCATTTTGAAGGGTATAGATGAGGAAAAATCTACAAAATTAACTTTAATATGTTTTCATGCTCTTTTGAGACTTGTTTATCCATTCAAAACAATGATAGTTGGTTATGCCATAGAAAGCTAGGACATGCTAATATAGATATCTTATCAAAACTAACCAAAAGGAATCTTGTTAAAGGAATACCTAAGATTAGTTTTGATAAAGATAGAACATGTCAAGCATATCAATATGGAAAATAAACCAAGTCATCTTTCAAATCAAAAGAATCCATCTCAACTTCTAGGTTACTCCAACTACTACATATGGATTTATTTGGTCTAACCCAAACTTTAAGTTTGGGAGGGAAAAAATACATCTTGATCATAGTTGATGATTTTACTAGCTACACTTGGACTTTCTTCCCTGCTAATAAGGATGAAACTTATCATGTGTTCTTGAACTATAGTAAGAAGGTCCAAAATGAAAAAAGCCTTTCTATTGTCTCTATAAGAAGTTATCATGGGGGAAAATTTGAAAATCTTGATATGGAAGATTTTTGTAATAAAAATGGAATAGAACATACATACTTAGCACCTAGAACTCCACAACAAAATAGAGTTACCAAAAGAAAAAATAGAACCCTTATAGAAATGGCTTGGACCATGCTTTATGACAATAACCTACCTAAGTATTTTTGGGCTGAAGCCGTCAATTCGGCTTGTTACATATCAAATCGTGTTTTCATTATACCAATTTTAAGAAAACCCCTTATGAGCTTTGGAAAGATAAAAGACCTAACATATCATATTTTCATCCTTTTGGAACAAAATGTTACATTCTCAATAATGGAAAGGAACAATTAGGAAAATTCGACTTAAAGTCGGATGAAGGTATTTTTCTCAGTTATTCTCTTACTAATAAAGCTTATAGATTATATAACAAAAGAACACTTGTTGTAGAGGAGTCAATTCATGTTACTTTTGATGATACTTATATATATAAAGAGTCTAATGAAGTAGAAAACATTGGTGCTCACTTGGACAATCTTGGTCTTAACAAGAATCAATACAACTCTCTTGAAAAGGAATTCTTTAGGCAAGATGATATCATTAACAACTCTAATTTAGATTTGCCTAGATAATAAGAGAACTAGCCTAAGGATCACATAATAGGAGAACCATCCAATAGGGTTCAAACAAGAGCCTCACTTAAAAATCTAAGTAATGTAATGCTCCTATCTCAACTTGAATGAAAAAATGTGGATTAAGCTCTAAAAGATGAATTTGGGCTCAAGCTATACAAGAAGAGCTAAATCAATTTACTAGAAATGATGTATGGAATTTAGTATCTAAACCAAAAGATAGATCGATTATCGGAATAAAATGGGTTTATAGAAACAAACTTGATGAAATTGATATAGTAACTAGGATCAAGGCTAGGTTAGTTACTAAAGGCTATAATCAAGAAGAATGAATAGATTTTGGTGAGACTTTTGCCCTGGTTGCAAGAATAGAAGCCATTAGGATGCTTTTGGCATTTGTAGCTCACAAAGACTTTAAACTATATCAAATGGATGTTAAAAGTGCCTTTCTAAATGGCTTCATCAAAGAAGAGGTCTACGTAGAGCAACCACTACGTTTTGAGGATAATGAATTCCCAAACCATGCATATAAGCTTAATAAAGCCTTATATGGACTAAAGTAAGCTCCTAGAGCTTGGTATAAAAGATTGAGTAGTTTTTTGATAAACAATAAATTCATTAGAGGGAAACTTGATACAACACTATTCATTAAACAATATAATGACCATATACTAATTGTTCAAATATATGTTGATGATATTGTATTTGGTGCCACTTACGTGGATTCAGTTAATGAGTTTGTCCAATGTATGAAAAATGAATTTGAAATGAGTATGATGGGAGAATTCAACTATTCCTTAGGTCTTCAAATTAAGTAAACCAAAGACAGAACTTTCATTAACCAAGGCAAATATACCAAAGAACTCTTAAAAAGGTTCAAAATGGAAAATTGCAAAACTAAGCCAACTTTAATGAGCACCACCCTAAAACTCGATAAAGATGAGAATAAAAAGAACATATGTGAAAAAATGTATCAGGGTGTGATAAGAAGTCTTCTATATTTAACTGCATCTAGGCCATATATCATGTTTGTTTTGTGTTTATGTGCACGGTTTCAATCTTGCCCTAAAGAATCACACTTGAATGTAGTTAAACACATTTTCAAGTATCTTGTGGGCACTATTGAAATCGGCTTATGGTATCCCAAGTTCACCTCACTTAATCTTATAGGATATTCCGATGCCAACTTTGTCGGCTACAAAGTTGATTAGAAAAGCAGTAGCAAAACATGCCATTTCCTTGGTAATTCATTAGTATTATGGTACTCAAAGAAATAAAACTCAGTAACACTTTCTACTACTAAAGCTGAATATATAGCAGCGGATAGTTGTTATGCTCAAGTATTATGGATAAAGCAAACTTTGCTTAACTATGGTCTAAAATTTACAAATGTTCCAATAAGATGTGACAATACAAGTGCTATCAACTTGACCAAAAATCTAATTCAACATTTTAGGACTATGCATATAGAAATTAGACATCACTTTATTCATGATCATATACAAAACAATGATATTTACTTAGAATTTGTTGATAGTAGCAATCAAATAGCTGATATCTTCATAAAACCTTTGAGTGAGGAAAGATTTTGCACTCTAAGAAGAGAATTAGGAATGATCTTATAAGATGAGTGCTAAACACATAAGAACCAACATGGCCTTTTTAAATAAAATTAACTCACTAAGTAAGTTAATTAGAAAATATCATACTATCATATACAAGAAACATGATCATATGGCTTTTGTGCATTAAATATCACTTTTAACATATTTTAGGCACACTTGAAGTCATCTATGCTTATCTAAGTTCATATAAACATAAATATATCGTGCATTGGTTTCCATGCCTAAAACCGAGTCTCATATGCTTATTTTCATCCCTAAATGATGTTTGAGTAGTCAAACTAGCTTGATTTGAATTTCGTACATATTTAACCTCTCTAGACCCTTTTTAGGTTCTAAGTGCATTGTGGAGCATTTCACAACCATTTATGCCAATATGAATGTTGCTTGGTTTAATCATGCATTTTTATGTTCTTGGTATCTTTCAAATATGCTTAAACCATAAACTTATCTTGAATTTGAGAAAGAATCCATACTTGCTCAATAGCTATATTTATGCTTAACATTTGATTTTAAGGAACTTTAGTAGTAAATTTTCAACTTGTAGAGCCTTAAAGCTATATTTTGTTCCTACCATGCTCAAATATGCATTTGAAATTTGCTTGACTTGTTGGTGTACAAAAACTCAATGTTTATGTACCTATTTTGCCCATACATGCACACTTCCACTTTATCATGAATTACTTAGCTCTATGGCTTTGATTCGGATAAATCTTGGCCATCTAGTTAAGACTTGAGTTTTTCAAATCTTAATAGACTTAAATAAACTTGTTTGAAGTATTAGGTTATTGCTTAAATATCGACAAATCAATTTGGATTGACAACCTTGCTCAATCAAAAGACCCTACTGTTTTTCTACAATTTTGCAAACAACGGACATGCTAGTTAAACAATTCACCGGCTTACCAATATACCTATGTATTAACAACTTGTTTTTGCTTCTATTCACTTAACTAGCAAGCCAGTTCACTTAAGTACCAACAAGCCAATATATTGCTTTAGTTTTTCATTTATATTCGGTTTTGTTCTTGTAACCGGCAAGCCCGTACATCTCACCACCGGTATGCCCGTATACTCAACTCTTGAAGCAATTTGTTTTGCTTCTATTCTCTTAGCCAGCACGCCGACTCATCCAAATACCGACAAGCTGGCTCTGTTTTCAAGCGCAACTTAAAATCATGCTGCTCCATCTCTCCCTTATCCTTTTTCCAAAACCCCTTTTTTTCTTCCTTAAACCTTAACCCCTTTCTCTCTCTTCGATCCATCTCTTTTCTTCCATCAAAATCGAAAATTTATTCTCTCAATCAACTCTCCACTCTCTTCTTTTTCTCTTTCTCTTCACCTTTTATCAAACTTCTCCCTCTTCATCTTCATCTCTTCACTTTCTCTCTCTACCCATACCCACCAACCGCCACGCTGCTACATACCATCCACACACTTCCACCATCACATTAGATTCCCTTACACTTACTCTATTATCTTATCCCCATTCCCCACCCCTTTCCCCCCTTCCCTTCCTCATCCTCTTCCCTACAATCACCTATCTCCATTCACTTCTATAACAACCATGACACCGTCTGTTGCTCGTGGCTTAGCACCTTCGACTTATGACAACCACCTCTTTCCCTCTCAACAACATTCTCAACGCTTTGAGAAATTTGTCAATTTAGAGATCAATACCAGCATTGTTTATCTACTAGAGGTGCTCGAGAAATTTCGCGTTGTCGCCTTTCTCAGGGTCATCACCAATCATGTCCTTGATATCTTTTGGCTTCCTTATGAGGTACACGATGATGCCATTAAGTATTTTTCTTGTAATACGTCAGATTCTCTAGATGATCAAGGTAGACTAAAAATGAAAATGAATCCAAGTGATAAGCTACGTCATAGTGTCCTCTATACTTCTGTTTATGGTACTTTACTTACTATTACGCCTGAAGATATTTATGGTCTTATTGGTGCTGCTGTTGGTGGAACAGAAGTGCATGTAGATTACTATGGGAAAAAATTCTATGAGAGAGTTTTTAGATTTAAAGGCATTGGAGCTTATTGGGGAAAAAAAAAAATTTGGCTGCCATTTACCTTGACCTTAAGACAAAGATCCTCTACCATATTGTCATTCACAACTATTGTCCTCATCGAGCCCAGTAATCCAATGTCACCTTTCAAGACTTATGGATTTTGTATTATTTGATAATGAATAAGCAGATTGATTTCTTCAGTATTGTGGTCCAATGCTTTAAACATGTAAAAAACAACCCATCTCAAGTTTTTCTTCGCTTTGGGTGTTTGGTTACAAAGTTGCTTATAAGAAAAGGTGTTCAATTTCCTTCCCCCCTAAGGGTAGCTCGAGTCAAGCACCAAGAATTAATTGATATTTTTCAAGGGATTTGGAAGAAATCTGGCAACATTTGGGTTAGGCGGAAAGACCTTCTTCCTCTTATTCTTCCCTCTATACGTGGACTACAAGAGCCTATTACTTTTTCTAATGAGCCAGGTAGTCCCAATGTTGATGCTCACTCGGTTAACGCTCCTCGCTATGTTGGTATACCTCCACCTGGGCTCTTCTCATCTGCCTCCACCAGCTTTTGGGTTTCCGTCCTTTGATCCAGCTACTCCTCTTGCCTCTTAGCATTCTTTCTATCAATACTTTGAAATGCACTACAATCAACTTCGGGAGGACATTCATGATCACCTATACAGCTGGTTTCAAGGACTATCATCATTTCCAACTGAACTACCATTGCCCTTTTTGCTCTTTTCCTCCTCTTGCTCAGGACGATGATCCTCCTCTTACTTAGTCATGCACTTCAGCTTTTCATCCTTGCTTTACTTTTTTTGTTTACAAAACTTGGTATTTGGCCACTCTTTCATTTCATTATTGTTTTGTAAACTTTGGTTCTTGATGGGCGTCTTCTTCATATTAGTTGTTTATGACTACTTTTGTAAGCTCTATTCGTTGATCTTTTGCCCTCAAATCAACCTTGCTATGCTGGTTGTTTTAAATTACTTTTTGCGCTCTCTTTTTCCTTGATTCTGATCTTACAAGGGGCATATTCTCCGGTATAAGCCGGAGCTTTGCCGAACTTTCAACTTGAATCTTCTTCTCTCTTCACCACTTGGATCTTCCTTTTTTTTTTTTATGAGGCCAAAGGGGAAGAAATATTCAGGTTGTTAGAGTGTCAAAATGTGTATTACATCAAATTGTTAATAGTTACTCAAAGATGATATTAATCTTATAACTTTATCATATCTTGATTCTTTGAAAGTCAAATATCTTGAAATCAAGTACTAAATTGAAGTGAAGTATTAAATTGAGGGGAGTATTAGATTGAGGGGAAGCATTTAAAATATAAGAGTTTTGTCCTCATAAAAAAGGGAAAGATTGTTGAACCTAGGGTTCATTATTTGATTTTGATGAGAACAAAACAAAAAGTATATAATTAAACTTATTGTTTTTTAAGAAAACAAAAAGAGTGGATGATTAAACTACGTATTATTTTATTATTTTGTGATAATTGAATAAGTTAAATTAGCTTGCTTAATGATTAAATATATCAATTATCTCTATAAGAAATTTAATCTTTTTGAAGTGGTGATCAAATAATCTTGAAGTTATATTGCAAAGAGTATTTGTTTGTTGTGTATTAAAAAATTTTCAGGTGATATTTAGCCTACCGAATTGACGACTCGAGGAAAAACTAGGTAGACAGTATAAAGCCTTAGAAAACTTAAAGAAAAACTCATTGACCTGGAAGAACTGGCTTGCCGGTTCACTTGCCGGTAAAGTAATTTTTACCGGTTTGCCAGTAGTTTAGAGTACCGGCGTATCTATAGAAGCTCAACTACTCGACCAAAGGCTTTTAAGATCTAATAATCTACTACAACTTAAAGATATTCTTTTACATTCTTAAGTTCATTTCGCTTCTCCTTTGTCTCTTATACACTTATTTGCTATCAAACAAAAAGAGACATAGTTGTATGTTTGAAAGTCCTCACATTTGTAATCTCGAGTAAAGAAAGTGATTTTTTTGAGTTAGTTGTGGTAAAAATGATTATGTAAGCTTATGTAGCTCTTAGACTAATTCGATTGTGAAATTAATAAAATGATGTGAAATACTCGGTTGGAGACATTGTATGTCCGTAGAGACTAAGGAGTAAGTTGAAAATTAATAAAAGATTAAAAATTATTAATAAATTAATATACTTTTAAGAAAAAGATTATATTATTATAAATTATTAATGTATTTAAAAAAATTAAAAAAAAAAGGTTCAAAAGTCGAACCGAATTGAAACCAAAATCGGCTTCTCATGAGCCAATCATAATTCAATTATGACCAAGCCTATAAGCCGATGATTTCAAGCTGATCTAACTCCTACGTCCTGATGAATTCTTACGAGGGTTTTGGACGAAAGGGCTACATCTATATTAGGTTCCAACTTTAGTAACGAGAAAGGGTCTTAGTTTTAAATGGGAGGAATGCGGATAGTCCGATCTATTACGAGTAGAAGGGATGTTGTGTTTTCATGGTCTCCTTTGACTGAGATTGATGCTTTAATAGCATTAGGTTGAATGAGTTATTACATTTTGTCCTTGTAATGCTCGTCCTTTTCTTACAAACTCACTCCCCAGCGCGGTCAAGTATTTATTATCATTTTAATCTTTTCCGCCCTTTCTCTTTCTCTTTCTTTATGGCCAATCACGACCTCCCCATTTTTTACGTTTGGTGAATAATAAGACCTCATTAAAATAAACTCAAAAATCTTCCGCAGCATCGTCTTCGTTTATTTTATTTTATTATTATGTTTTTTCCTATCAAGACTATATATAGTATAAGTGTTCTAAAATAAAAAAATTAGATGTAATTCAGTCTATTAAAAGAGAGATCAATATTTATATCATTAAATTATTTTAAACTCACATTAATTATATATAAGTAATTTTCTCTTTTATATATATATATATATATATGCAAGTGGTGTTAGCAGGTGTAGTTAGAATTCTTGCTAGCGAATTCACACTTGTCATTCCAAAAATCATCTAAATGGTGTGTTCTGTATTCATATTAGCTATCCATTAGTATCTGTAAAGTAAGTCTTAAATTATAATTTAACTTTTAAACAAATTGAATCACCAAACATACGCATTTATTATTGGGATAAGTGGAAATACACCGCTAAAATTATTATGAATTATACAAATACTCCTAAACCATGACTCCTCATCTCCTTGTACTCTTAGAAATATATACATATTCCTCAAATCATCTTGAAACCCTAAAACTTCTCGCTAAAAGAATTGCCATTTAGCACTTTAACGATGGTTTCGGGATTTGTAAAAAATCCTAAAAATCATAGAGAGATTAGGAGAGAGGAAATTTTAAGTTTAAAAAGCTCTATCCATACTCAATCGATATATCTCTGAATGTGTATTTGAAACGTATCCTTTATTACGTAGTTGTTTAATTACTCGGCGCATTACCAAATCAACTGAGGACCATTGAATATGATTTCTTTTCAAACTTGGCTCATTTACATCTCGCCGTCCAAACCGTGGAAAATTCATTGGAGGATGGATTACTAGTCAAAAGAAGCATTTAAAACCACTAGTGGCATTTTCGTTATTTTGATCGGTCAAACTTCATCAATTTCGGAGGATTAGGAAAAAGCTTGTTTCCCACTTACCTTGTCCATTGATCATTAAAGTTGGTCGGGCCTTTCCATTAGTATTAATGAAATGACCATCAAGCCCTCAATAAAGGAAGGACTTGACATGATTTTTCTCGTGTGCAAACGGAGGGTAGTTATGTAATTGAATATTCCCGATGTAATAGATTCCATGGTCCAATGGCTTTGTGCTATCTTACTTTAGGCGTTACCATCATCATTAGCTAAAAGATAATGCACTAAGGAGTGAGGCAGGACCTTAGGTGGGATGACCAGCACATATTCATACTAACACCACCAACCATACAATATTACAATGGAGAATGCTTGTATTTACATCACCGGAGGGACTCTCTTTTTCCGTTTTAACCATTTCATGGATCCTTAGCTGAGTTGGAGGAAAAGAAAAATCTTTCGTGGTTCCATCATATAAAATGTTTATTGTAATATGTCAATAGCAGCCGACGATCCGAGGTGTTATCTAAGTCAAAGTTTGATATAAGTGCCTAAATAAATTGACCTTTTGTTTTCATTGATACTCTATGTTAATTCAGTAATCATCAAGCTCAAGCCATTTAAGTAGTTTATCAATTCGAATTTAAATTTTATGATATTTAGTTCAACTAACCGGTAAACTTATTGGATTTAACTCAAACTTTTATTCCCATTAAATAAGAATTAAGTTTGTAGATTTTAATTAAAAGAGAAATATTTTTCAAAAAATATCAATCTAAATAAGTTTAATCAAGTCGAGTTCAAACTTATAGGAGGTCACGTCATATTCAACTCAAGCTTCAAATTGTAAAAGCTTTTAATCGAGCTTGAGTTTTTAAAGTTTTAGTTGAATTCAAGTATAATACTATATCATCACGGCTTCTCTCATTTACAACTTTTATTTGGGACTTTTTTTTTTGTTTATACTAACTATTTTTTTTCCTTAAATTGATTTGCCATCCTACTTAGGATCACACATATGTTAATAGATTCATAAACCAAACCTATGTAGTACTTAGCATCTCTTACTCTAAACTACAATAAATCACAAAGAGCAGGAAAGGGGGATATCATACCATCTTATATAGTGGGTTCTTCTTATAAGTTAATCCAATCTCCTTACTCTAGGCTGACATCCGGTCGTCTACACTTATTTACCGCTCTACATTTGAGAGAATAAAATATAACCACAAGACACAGTCCTTATCTCATGCTTCTACGGAAATTTCACAAATCTATAGTAATACTAATCTCAAAAATACAAATAAATCAATTGCTCCACATCATGCTCTTACCCTAATAAAAAGTTAGGCAGACTATAATAATGTAACACAGTCAAAGTATTAAACTCAAAACATAATCATAAGAGGAAAATAACAAGAAGAATCATTAAAATTTCACTCATGGCAGTAAGCTTCTATGCTAGTTTCTCCTTTCTATTTTCAACTTTTCATATTTTTCTTTTTCAACCTTCTGTGCAAGGAATAATGTTTACACACTTGTAGAACAATTTACAAAATCAAAAGGATATTATTGTATGATGTGGTTTTTACAATTTTCTTGCTATGCTTATTGAAGACATGTTGGATTCTTTATATGTTATGTTATGCTTCCCGATGTGCTCAACCTACGGAACCAAATTGAATACAATATCCATGCACGAGGAAACCATAGTCCAAGCCGAAAGTTTATGTGTTTTAGGATTTTATGTGTATTTTTTATGAAAATAAGGGATATGGACTTAAATACCATTAGATCAAACTAGAGCTATGTATGCAAGGTGAGTCATGTCAATCATGCAGGTTGTTCCATTTAACTTGAAAAAAAAAATGAGTTGGGTTAAAAAATTTTAGACGACGTAAATGTGGGTTTTTTTAATCTGCCCTATTTAACCCATGAGTTAAGATGGGTTAACTCATTACCGGACGAGTTGGCTTGCTAGCTAGCAAAAAATAAACATAAAAATAAAAATAAAAATAGGGTTAATAAATATATTAGTAACTATATATAGGAAGTTATTAAAAAGTTAAATATAATTAGCTATCCTATTGCTTTCCTTTAGATGCCCCATCACCGTCACTTGTTTACAATTACAGCCTAAGCTTGTATGACTTATACTAGGATGATGGATGATGAATGTTTAAGGAAACCAGTAAAAACTAGTCCATACCATATAAGCCTTGGCTCTCTCTTATGTTGGTTCAAATGTTCTAAAACCATGTACCCTTGTCACTATAAAAACTTATATATAATAATTGTAATAATAATATATTGCACTCTTTTTCCCTTCATTAGATTGTTGTAACATTGATAACTAGGAGTATATGCTGAATGCAATGTGATTAAAATATGTCAATTTTATTAAGCCTTCCCATATGATTAGGTTACTAAATACATGTTAGCTCACTAACCCACAGCGAGATATGTTGGGCTAGAAATTCCAACCTACATTTATGAGCAGGTCAAAGTAAACCAACCCGCTTAACCTGTAGGTCAAAGCGAAGCGGCTCTAGTTAGCCCGTTTAGCTCACTTGCACAACTCTAGATATAATACACTAACAATAAATATGAATTAGTTTTAGATATAGAGTAGCATTTGATATGATTCACAATCACCAACTAACTTTAGGTTATAAAAGAAGTTGATACTACTCATAAATCTCAATAGATAGTTCACAATAATGTCACAAGATGAATAAAAACTCAAGTAAATAAAAAGGGTTGATACCATGATATTTAGGATAATACTTTTAAGAGAGCATAATATGCTCAAGGATATGATAATAACGAAAAGCTTACTAACAAAAACCTATACAAACCCTTAAATTCATCTAAAGGCATTTTCATAAATAAAAGCAAAGTTTAATAAGTGAAATAGCTCAAAAGCATAATATTTGAACATTTAGAATCTGATAGCTATTTGGACAGTGCTTCTCTTATCATTTAGATGGTATGTGTAGTGCTTTTATGGTTAGAACAAGGTTAAGCACAATGTAAATGGGAACCATGTACTATTTGGATCGTGTTTGATTTCTTCCCAGCATGTAAATGGTCTTGTTCTCCCATTTCAAACTATAGGATAGATCTTCCTTATAATCCAAATGAAAGCCCCCTATCTTGCAACTACCAACCTTCTTCAACTTGTTAATGACTCTACCAATTAAACCATAAACTCAATTTATGATAATGTATATTTGACTCTACCAACTACCAACCTTCATCTTTTCAACATATCTAATCAATGCATATTTGACTGCTACTATTCAAAATGATAATGTAACCTTTCAATTTATTAACCCTGTAAAACAAAACATGCTTTCTTGTCACCTAGGATCTACCTTTAACTATCCACTCAAGGTTCTCGTAGTCACTATAAACATGACAATCTCTTACTCATCTACTATCTCAATCATCTCATTACTTTCATCTGATGACTCTTGCCTCATCTTCTTTTTCTTCTTCCTCTTTATTTTCAATTATAGCATTAAGGCTATTTCCTAAAATCACCATCCTTACCCCCCCCCCCCCCCCCCAAACTGTAAGCCCCATAACCAATCACTCAAGGTTTTGATCGGTTGAAAAATTTGATTGAGCCTAAATTATAAGTAAAGCTAGAAATATTAGTAAAATGATCCTATAAGTTTGGATTTAAGAAAATAAGTAATAAAATAAAAGAATATAAAAATTTCAAATTTTAAGTATATAGCTCGTTATTTATCGAAAATGCATAAAATGTATTTCGATAATTAACGAATCGCTAGAGATAAATTATATGTATACTAAAAATCATAAAATAACCTAAATAATATTTAGGAATATTTATTTGTACTATATATGAATTTACATGTATATAGAAATACACGTAATTACTTAAAATACGCGAAATGTGCTAAAATAATAATAAATAATTAAATAAAATTCATAATTAATTAAGAAAAAATCAAGAAAAAAAAAGAGAAATGATCTAGATTTGGTCGTGGAAAGTCAGGAATTGAAGAAGAAAAATTAGCCAATTAAAATCAAGCAATACAAAAGCCAAGAATTAAGGGATTTAGGCAATGTCTTGTCCAATTTAATACACATTAATTACCACAAAGCTCTATAAATAGGGAAAAAAATCATAGAGCTCATTTGGACAATTAGAAATCAAAGAAAAATTAGAAGTATCGAAATAGGAAGAAAAAAATTCTAGTAAAACAAAAATAAGAAAACTATACAATTAGGGCTTGTAAGGAGAACTCAGACCCGACAAGCATCTAGGAGTGGATGGCTACCACCACCACACGGTGGTAGTAGTGTCCAGGTGGGCCGATACGCCCATGGCCATCAATGGTAGTCGTAGCTACCAAAATCGATGAGTTTGATTTCCATCCCGATTTTGTATAATTTTGTAAAAATAGTAAATATTCTTAGAAAATTATGAATTTTTTTTATTTTGGAATATTTTTATATTTGGTTTTTAGAAAAAATATTATTTTTATGAAAATATGTCCCATGATATATGGCCTTAAGAAATCATGCAAAACCGAGCATGTTTCATTTTAGAAAAAAATGACCTTATGAGTGTAGTTTTGAGCTCAAATTTTTTTTGTAGACTACTTAGATGATATAGAATAGTGTTATGAAGCTTGTTTTCAAAAATTAATTTTCTAAATTTTTAGATAATTTTTAAGCCTTAAAATGAGGTATAAAATGGGTAATTTAAAGTTAATTAAGTAATTAAATGGTTAATTACTGATTTAGTGAATAATTATATGTTTTAAGATATTGAAATCTGATGAAGTATGATACTTGTAGCATTTAAGG
Source organism: Lumnitzera racemosa (assembly GCA_024138005.1). Classification (NCBI taxonomy): domain Eukaryota; kingdom Viridiplantae; phylum Streptophyta; class Magnoliopsida; order Myrtales; family Combretaceae; genus Lumnitzera; species Lumnitzera racemosa. The sequence continues at coordinate 83,192,723 of JAMXBC010000006.1, forward strand.
TGTTATATATAAGTATTAGGTTAATTATGTAGTAAATAAGTAATAGGGAAAAATAGTAAATTTTAAGTTAATTTTGTAAATTGGGGTAATTAGGTGTAAAATCTGAGGATGAATTTAGACATTTTGAAATGATAATTGATGTCGGGAGATGGTAATTAGAATGATAAAAATATTAGATGTGTATTATGTACATGATAAGTGATAGTACATAATATGCAATAATTGAAAATATAATAAATAGAAAATATTAGGATAAAAATTGATATTATATAAATAATAGGGATATATAATAAATCTGATAGAAAACTTAAATTTATGTAATTATATGAAAATCGTAAAAAAAATTTACATCAAGAGTAAATTCGGTACACTAATAAAGATTTAAGTGTACCGGATAAAATAAAATATTGACTAGGGGTAATGATGGTATTTAGGATATCTGGAAGTAATGTAATTAATTTCACATTATGAGTTGAAACAAATTTTTAGGGTTCGGGTATAAAATAGTACTTAGAAATCGAATTAGAACCTAATTTAGAAATCGAACTAGAACTTAATTTAGAAATCGTCGCGAAAACTAAACTTGAACCTAACCCCAAACCTAGAATAATTGTAAAAGATTTGAGAACCTAGATAACTGGATATATATTAAACCCTAAACAAAACATAACAATAAGCGTTATAGGATAAAACTAACTTATAATAATTATATGAAAAAATGAAACCACGTTTGTGTTATAGGGATGATTGGCAATGGCCTGAGCGAGTTGGACCTCCAACAAGTGAGTGAGGAGCCTAATACAATGCTGTATTTTGGAGGCTCGAGATTATGCTTGATTGTGCTTGTTAGATAGTTGGCTGTGTGCATGTGCTTAATTATAAGTGATGCTATGATTCTGTTTGTTGTTCTAGTCTATATTGTATGATTTGTATGAAATGATTAATCATCCTAAACTGAACCTAATCAAATATATGACCCATAATCATAATTGGACCTGCATGGCAACCCATTAGGGGAAACCTAGGACTCCTCGGCCATATACCGACCCCTTCAAAAGGGATAGCAGGATTACATAATGGTCCCTTCTTTATCCTTAGTCGAACTAAGTGACAGGAGAGGAGGTCGCGAAGAGGGTAAAGTCAATGGTTCAAAGGTAGTCGTAGGAGGAGTGGTGTCTTCATTACACAAGCCTGAGTTTGATCATAAGCTGTTGCATTAACGACAACCTTTCAACCCGGATTAGAGTGAGAGCAATTTCTTTAATCTCATAACGGGTTGGACAACGATGTGCGGTGGCATTTGCTTGAACATGCATTGCACCTAATAAGTTGATTGATAACCTTGTTATGTTTATGGTATAGTTTTAAGTCATCCATCCTAACTTACTAGGCTATGGTTGCTCGCATCCTTATAAACGTCATGCAGGTGTTGGCTAAGAAGCGACATACAATTACTTTGAAGCTAGCAACTGCTGGATCCTGAAGAGTGAGGAAAAACATTTGAAAAATAAACATATAGTTTAATTGTAATAGCTGAATTTCAGTGTATATATATATTTCCTCTCTTTCTTAAGTAAATGATTTATTTAAATTACAAATCGTTTACTTCAAAGCGGATTAGTCGTAAACGCCTTGCATAAATTAGGTCTAGGATAACGGTCTTAAGGCCAATTACTATCTTAGAATGGTTTACACGGCGAGACTGTTACGACTCTGTCGCTTCGAGGCGTAACACCTACCCCCCTCTTTTTTCTAAGGCATTGAGAATCAATATGGCCATAGCCTATACCTTTAAGGCATTTCACATCTCAGGTCTTTCTTTGCAGTAATTGCTTAATAACTCTAAACTTAACTTGCTTCCTTTTGCTAGATTCTCCCCTTTTTAACCTCTTCTCAAATTGATGTCTTTTCTCATATTTATCCTGTTCATATTTAGAAGATTGATGATGTTATTGTTGTTTTGCTCAATACCCCAACTTAACTCTTATCACCATCTTAATCACATCTATCAAAATATTGTATAACTAGACCTCAATAATATAAGCAATCTCATCATAAAAGCTCACTAAGAAAGCAACTCATGATTCTTTAAAGATTTCATTCAATTCATGTTGGATCAACAAAGTATTAAGTTCTTTACAATAATTCTCAATACTTGACCTTCTTTATAATTTAGAGTAAGAACAACAGCTCTTACTTGGAATAATCTACTAAAAGACACTTATCATCCTCTTCATTAACATCTTAGTTCTCACTAGCTCTTCTCCTTATCTCCGCCTCTTAGCGACCAATTTATCTCACCATATACTAACATACTCAAAAAATCAAGAAAAGTATGTTTAATTTTGATGCACTTTATTGAGTATACCAAAGATATTATGATCATAACAGAATTCTATATTAAGTATATTAATAATTTTATCAAGTGTGTAGCTAAATTTACAATAGAAATTTTAGTAGGTTCACAATTAGAATAAGAACTTGAAATTAAAGCCACAAATTAGAATTTAGAATTAGAATTAGTATTCAAAACTTGAAATCAAAATCAGAATCAGAATTAGAAGTAGACTTAACATCACATTTAGAAGCATAACAATAAAATCAGAAGTGTGAGTTGGAGACAAATTTAGAAGTAAAATTAAAACCACATAAGCAAAACCAAAAGTGAAGCAGAAGATTAAGTGAACTAAAGCTTAAAATGGAAAATATCTTTACATAATAAAAGTATGAGACACTTCTATTTGGCTAATACATCTAACTAAATATCTAATGAATAATTGATTTATGTTTTATCAAGATATATCAAGAATTAAGGAGTTAATTTTATCTAATGAACAAATAAGATATTCATGGAAGGAAGCAATATGGAGATATATTATGGAAAATAATTACAATGGCTATTATATTGTTATGCCTATAAAGGGTAAGGAAATGTTTAACAAACAAATCATTTATAAAGAAATATTATGCAAGGGTTACTTCCATATTAAAGCCTTAAGGATCTACTATGTAAGAAGTATCACAAGATGAACACAACCAATACAACAAAAAAGAGAATTTATGCTAAAATGTTTTTCATATTGTTTCATACAGATATAGTGCTAGACTATGAGGAATCATACTATCATCCTCAACAAAGTTGCTAATCCCCTTTAAAGTTGATGGGAGTACTATTAAGAGAATAGTGAAGGGATTTCCTAAAGTTGCTAGGTTATGGATTATAAGGTAAGATAAAATTAAAAAAAAAAACTAATAGCTTGTGACATAACTTATACATCTCATCTTGATATTACTCAAATAATAAAATATCCTAGTATGGAAGATTGGTTACCTAGTAGCAAGCTAAAAGAGAAGAATCACTTACAAAGAGGACCTCTACAAATAGTTCTCTAATCATATTATGCCTTACTTTTTTTACTTTATACAATCTATTTAATTTTTTTTTTTACTTTCGTACATTGATCTCTTATATATATATATATTCATATAAACTTTGTTGAGCATCATCATTAAATAATTGAGAAAGGTTGCATTCATGTTTGTGAAAACTATTTAATTTTACAATAATTGATTTAACTCCCTTTTTGATTGTTTACTAAGACCAATACAATCATCAAATTTATAGCATAACAGTCAAAGATTATATTATCTCTTGGGACCTAATTTAAATAATCTTCTTATATATTACTCTACTAAATAGTGGTACTTTCAATTTAATATTCTTTAATCATAGTTGACTCCTCCTTATCCAACTCTTATAACACCATAATTCTTAACTAAAACTTTGCCATCGTACTCTTCCCCATCATTTCTCCTCATGTTGAAACCATTACACTCTCTTTGCTCACCTCTTTGCATCCTCCTCTTACCATAATTCTTAACTAAAATTTTGCATCCTCCTTCTACCATATATTAACCTTACCAATTCTTACAGAGTCGATAATATTTTGCAATTGGAATTTAGTATTATCCACTTGCCTCCTCAACTTCTTATTGAATTATTTCTTTTATTGTTTACGCTTTTATTAAACATTTCACAATACTATACAATGTTAAGCAATTAAACAAGTACATTATCTACTTCACAAATCTTCAAACATAAATACAATTGAATGCACTGTCACCATCCTCAACAAGTGCCTCAACCACAGTACACTCACAACTCTACAATGACTTCAACAACTATAAATCTAAATAACAATTGTAGCTTAATGCAACTCCAATCAATTAAAATTCCTAACAAGTAAAATGGAGTAATTTTAAAGTTAGCAATAACAAGTATGCAACTACATGCTTTGGTACCAAATCATGATGTGCTTAAACTTAGAGAACCGAGTCCAATACAATTTCCACATGTGCTAAGAACCATACATAAGTTGAAGGTTTATATACTTTTGAGTTTTTTTTTTTGTGTAATTTGATGAAAATGAAAGTGTTTACATAAATATTTTAAGATATAACACACTAATAATAAATACAAACTAGTTTTATAATTATAATAGTGATTAATGTGATATAAAACTACTAACGTAACTTCAGGTTTTAAAAAGACATCATATTGCTCAGAAATTCTAATAGAGGGTTTACCACAATCTCACAAGAATGATAAAAACTCAAACAAATAAAGAAAATGACAACCACTTAATATTCAGGGTATTTCTTTAGAGAGAGTTCATACGTGTCCAAGCATTAGAAACTAAGAAAAAATCCACCAACCAAATCCTACATAAATCCTTAAATTCATCGAGGAGCATTTTGATAGATATAAGAAAAATTTAATAAGCAAAACAACTTGAAATGCAATATCTAAACATTGAGAATCAAAAAGCCTTTCAGATAATCTTATCTTCCCTTGCGAACGATATATATAGGTATTACATATCCAAAATATAGCACATCATCATTATGGTGGCCTTTCCTTGCTATCCAGATGGTAGCCCCTAGCCCCCTATACTATAACTATAAGCCTTCTTCAACTTTTTTATAACTCCATCAATTAAACCACTAATTTACTTCACTCTTCAACTCATGGGTAAATGGTGAAGGTCAACAACCATATCACTTGTTAACATTAAAATACCACAAGTTTAATCCAAATTTTAAATCTTTTCTAAACTTAGCATTTAGAGTCAAGATATGGTTTGAATAACTTTTAATTTTTCTTTGACTATTTTCCTTTAAATCAAACTTTTCTTTCAAATGGAGCTTTATTTGTTGCTCAAATTTGAAATCCACAAATCTTGGATATTCTAAAACAAGAAGAGAATCTTGGCTTGAATTTTATTCTATGTCTATTTGAAATTCTTCTAAGAAAAAGTGTTGATTTTTTCTAATACTTTGCACCTAATACTCTAATAAATAATTTAAAGCCTTATCTCATGGTTGCATGCTCCACTTAATTTGAAATTCCATAAGAATCTCTAAAAAATCACAACTAAATTTCCAAAATTGGTATTTTAAACACTATAAAGCTTATCTAATAAATATTCAAGCTTTATCACTAAATTCACATTTTTTTCTTGTTATAATACAAATATAATTAACCCATCAAATTGATTCTTGACCTATAATAGATGAACTTTAATGATAATCCGAGTTGTTTTGCATTTGTTACACAAACCATTGTGATATTAATCACATTGGATGTATTGCTATTATTATTTTGAGTAATATGAACAATTTCAAATTTGGATCCTCTTAGTTTATCTTTCCTTTATTTATAAATAATAGTTGTCATTATTTAGATTTTTTAAAAACACTATGATGCCTTCATGATCTCATTATCTTCATTATAATTTTAACCATTAATTACATGTGATAACATTTTAAGAAGATAAATTAAGGGAAATTGAGGGAAGTAAGTGGAGAGGATCCACTTCCAACAACTTTTGATGAAACTCATCGTTAAATGTCATCGATTATGGTTTGCAACTATTAGAGATTGAAGAAGTGTTAAACTAATGAATGACTATTTTTTATTTGTTCTAACACGTTGAGTCAAACCAAATCAAACTCAACCCTAACATGCAGTTCTTTACTTGTCATAAGTGCATTGATTTGTTGGAATTGTTTCTTCCTTTCCCAACCATTAACTCTACGTCATCTCTACATATATCATAGTCATGTCACTTCTCTAAAGTCACATGAAATGTAAAACTCCACTACATACACTTACAGTATCAACCAAATTCCTCCATCTACATGCAACTTGTCACAAGACCAATACATCCCTTTAGTATTATTTACTACCTAACTTCCCAAATAATCCAGATAATTTTGGTGAAGATTTGTAATATTGAAATTGATTTATCAAGAGACTAATTTTAATTTTATGAAAGAAAATAATTCTTTTAATTTGAATATTTTTAATTAGTTAGCATCTAAATCATGAAAGCATCTAGTGCAATGTAGATAAACTCGTAGTATACATGGACATTGAATTGAAGTGTATACCCATAATAACAAAAATTAAAGGAACACATATACGCAATGTATGTGCGATGGGCCTCAAAATAATAAGATTGTCTTGATGTGCTTACTTCATGCTAATCTATAATTATAAGAAAAATATTACAATATCCACTATCTCAATTGCATTCCTTACAAGCTTAGGTTTAGACGAGGGCCCATTGGGGTTGTTAACCCCCAAAACTTGGGACGAAGATAATTTTTTAATTTTTAAAAAATGAAAATATTTTAAAGAGCAAAATGTGACATAAAAATAAGTATAGTTTAGTGATTAAGTATTTAATTATGTGAGGATGATATTTTAGGTTCAAATCTAATGTTTGTCATTTTACCTTTTCGAAGATGTATTTATTGTTTGAATGACATTTGTCTTTTGCATTGATTAATTTTTTTCCTTGTTCACAATAAGCAATAATATTAAATTTATTAATTACAAATTATAGTTCATTAAATAAATTCTCTTAAATTTCTATTTTTTATTAGTAATACATTATAAATAATACAATGTTTTATAAATATACTGGTATCACATAAATTATTAATAAATAATACAATTATATGACTTGAATAGTGATTTTTTTTTTTCACAATCCATATTGTGAAAGTGAATGTGAATTCTTGAATAATTGATTGTCCAATAACTTGTTTTTGTAATGATAGTATTTCTTTTTAGCATTCTTAATAAAATAATCATATAAGGCTGTCACAAAAAGAAATAGTATAATATTTACATTTATGTCAATTTTCTTTTTTTACTTTGGTTGTAATTTCCTATTTAAATACTTTTTCTCTAATTTATTTTTGCAAGAAAAAAAATTTACACAAGTTTTTTATATTGATGTAATTTTTTTTATAAATTAATAGTTAAATCTTATTTAATATGTATATATAATAAAAAGGATAAAAAGTTTGTTCTTTTAAAATTTTATGAAGTGTATGATCACTCTTAATCATTTTACAAGAATTTTTTCATTTTATTAAGTTCTAGGAATTTTTGTAAGTTAAATCATTCATAAGATCATTTTACATATATAAGATGCAATATAATTATAATAATAAGTAGATATTTTTCTACTGACAATTTTAATATTGAGTGTACCACCACCCCCCTCCCCCCCAAAACCATATGATCTTAAATCCATCCTTGATTCCTTATATTTATTTCTCCTAAAAACATATAGAATAATACAACGTGACATAAAGTAAAATGGTTGATTTTGCTCATAGAAGATAGAAGAAACACTATGCTAATAGGCTGTGCTTGCAAACCAAATAGTAAGGTTTCAATGATCATGAAAATTAGTTAACCCTCATTTCAAAACCTTAAAGCTACATTGTATAAATGATGTCAAATTCGACAATATCTTATAATGGATATTATTGACAGGGCTTTTTAGACATAGGCCCCTCAGGCTCATCCGGATCTAATACGACTTGTTGCCTAGGGCTTGAGGTTGTAGGCTTAAGCTTTGGGCTTAGATTGACCAAGCCTAAAAAGCTTTGCAACAGTTAAAATGTATAAGATAGGGATAAGATACCAAGTCAACGACTACGATTGAGATAAATGGCATACTTTAGACACCATGACCCCATGACCCCATACTTGTGGGAGAAGATCTCTCCCACTAACTGTTCTCCAACTATCAGTGCCACTCCACTATAAATACCTGTCTACTACCTAACAGTAAAGCTCTCTACACTCTGCATATTAAGCTTATATATTACTTTCAAGTATCCTTTGCTCTCCAAGAATTCACTATTGACTTAAGTATTGAAATGGCTACGCTGGACAATACCCTAGCGTTTTGTCACAGTATCTTGTTTTGTAAGCTTACTATGAGTAGAGCCCAATCACTACTAGTAAATACCTTAAGACAACATTTGGCGCTGTCTGTAGGAAATTGAATTCCTATACTTGAAACCTCAAACACATTAAACATATTTCCTACAAGCAATTCCTCTAACATTATGTCTCATCATGATGAGCAAGAGAACAACCAGTTGGTGAATAACCAACCCCCAGCCAATCATCCCCTCCTAAGGGCAATACTCAAGGAGCGTATGGAAGATTAGCTGAGGAGATAGCCACTTAAAGCAGGCTACTTCACGCTTATCTCAAAGAAATCGAGAGGTGAAGCATACAAACTTATTCCTTTGAAGCTTCAAATGCTCATACTGGCAGAACAATTCCTAATAGTAGCAATGAAATAGTAGGGATTAGCAACCTGATCCAACTGATGCCTACCATTGTAGCAACAGCCAACAAGATTTGTAGCCACCCGCAACTAAGCCCTAGTTAGCAATAAGTAATTAATCGACTCATAGGGAGTATCGGCTTAATCAGCAGCATACCAAGCTTATCCAGTAAACGATGCCGACCTTAATGAGTTTCGCAATGGTAAAGAGGCTCTTTAAGCAATAGGGGAGCAAGGTTACTGGCGACACCAAGCTGGTCACCAGCAACAAGACCCCCTTCACCAGGGGTGTCCAAGATGAAGTACTGCCTTCCAATAGCAAACTTCCATCCCTAACTGGTATGGTAGCATAAGTGACCCTGATGATCACTTCCTCTACTTCCGCACCTTATGAACCTACATGATTATAGGGATGCTATAATGTATAAGGCTTTCTCAGGTACCCAAAGGAAAGTGGCTTGGGCGTGGTTCCACTACCTCTTCGATAACTCTATTAGTTCCTTTGACAAGTTGACATGAAGGTTTAGCCTCTACTTCAAGGCTAGCAAGCTCCTGTCCAAGGATATGTTGTCTTTGTACCTTATAAGGCAAGGTAAAGGCAAATCCCTATGCGACTATGTGGCTTAGTTCAACAATGCTGAAGTCGAGATCCCTTGGCTGGATGAGAGAGTTGCTATCCCTGCTACTCAGCTCAGCATCCAATCTTTGGGAGACTTCTTCCAATCGCTTGTAAAGAGTAAGGTGAAGACCCTAGCCAACTTTTGAAATAAGACCTAGAAGTACATCTACCAGGAAGACAACATTTCCACCAAGCGCGATGCCGACCGAGAGAGGTCGAGCAGAAAGCAGAATAAAGAAAAATTGTTTGTGAAAGGTTGCCTCAATGGTAAGTTTCTGAGTAGATCAGAGGGGGAGAGCTTTAGGAAGAAGAAGCACTTAGCCGAGCGTGACCTACTCCCCCCTCCTATTTATATGCAACATATGGCCCCTAAATAGACCCATAGCCCAAGTTTATTTCGAGGTAAAGCATATAAACCTATTACAGAGACCCTTGAAGATGAAGGGGAACCCTAGTCATCAGAACTTGGACAAGTATTGCTAGTTCTACAACGATTATGGCCACACCATAAATGAATGCTTCTGGCTGAAGAATGCAATCGAATATGCCATTCAGTGAAGCTTCTTCCTAAAGTGTATGACCTATTTGAGGAACGATGATTGTTCCAATGACGATTGCAATAGTGCATCTTAGAGATGGCGAACCGAGAACACCTACGTCGAGCAGAACAATGATTGTTGCAATGACCATGCCCCCAATGGCGTTATTAAGGGAAAATAGATAGAAGTTAGAGACTTTCATCTCCTTTTCAAATGAAGACATTAAGGGGGTTGACACACCTCACTAAGATGCCTTAGTAATAGGGGCAAGGATCTCAAATTTTGAGGTCCTAAAGATTATAGGGGACACTAACAGTTCCATTGATATACTTTTCCTCCATACTTACAAGAGGATAAGAAAAAAGCTACCAGTGAAAATGAAACCTTACCACCATAATCTAATCGACTTCAACAAAACTACGGTTCAAGCCAAGGGGATCATCATGTTAGATATGGAGCTTGGTGATGATAGTTACGTGGTATGACGACCCATAGAATTCGTCATAATTGACTGCCCCTACCCATACAATGCACTCTTACAAAGACTAAGCTTGAATGCATTTAGGGTGATCACATCCTTCCTTCATCTGAAGGCCAAATTTTTTATCCCGACCAAGGAGGGAGTATGCAGATGTGATCAAAGGCTCTCACGAGAGCTATATGTTAGAGCCGCTAAAGGAGATGGCGTCTTCACTTTAGAGACTAGCTCGTAAGAGAAGCTAGTTGAAAGGGGTGAGCCAAGGGAAATGATAGATGAATTCTAGATTAGACCTACACTCGAGCAGACCATAAGGTTTAGGATTAAGACCCCACTCAAAGTGAAGGATGAGATCATTACTCTCATGCGGGTAAATTTGGATAGGTTCGCTTAGTCGATGTTAGACATAATTGAAATCTCGCCTGACTTGGTGACTCATTGCCTCCATATTGACACTACAGCATGGCTTATCAAGTAGAAAAAGAGGCATTTAGCGTCAAAGAGGCAATCCACAATCGAAGAAGTACAAAAGCTACTTAAGGCTAGCTTTGTAAAGGAGAAAAAGTACTTGACTTGGCTAACAAATGCGGTGCTGGTCAAGAAGAAGAATGGAAAGTGGCGAATATGCATCGATTATGCCGACCTCAATAAAGCCTACCCTAAAGATTGTTTCCCTCTTCCGAGGATCAATCAGCTTGTTGATTCTACTTCGAGATACGCCCTACTGAGCTTTATGGATGTCTTCTCAAGGTACAACCAAATCAAAATGGACCTAAAGGACAAAATCCATATCTCCTTTGTCACCAATTACAATACGTACTACTATACTATGATTCCATTTGGTTTGAAAAAACATTGGAGCCACATACTAATGAATGGTGACGAAACTGTTTAAGCCCCAAGTTAGGCGCAATATAGAGGTATACATAGACGGCATGATCGTTATGAGCCTGAAGCTAGGTGATCATATCAAGGATCTTCTAGAAGGCTTCGACCAAATGTACATACACAATATGAAGTTGAACCCTCAAAAGTACATCTTCGGGGTCGAATCTAGCAAGTTCCTCGACTTTTTGGTAACACAAAGAGGTATCGAGGCCAACCCTGAGAAGATTACTACCATTAGGGGAATGAAGCCTCTAACCTCAATTCGAGAAGTATAGAAGCTCAATAGCATGGTAGTTGCATTAAGCAGGTTCATCTTAAAGAGCATAGATTGATGCATTAAGTTCTTCAAAATCTTGAAAAATCTAAAGGTTTTGAATGGACTCCGGACTACACTATCGCCTTTTAGCAGCTCCATAACTTCCTCATGCATTCACTAGTCTTCTTCAAGCCTATCCACAGGGAGTACCTGTTCTTGTACTTGGCCATAAGCGATCGGGTGCTCTCTTTAGTACTTGTCAAAGCAAAGGGAAGAGAATACAAGCCCATATACTATGTCAGTTTAGACTCTATGAGCCTAAGGTCAGGTATACTTAGGTATAAAAGTTTGCCTTGGTTGTCATTATCACTACTTAATGGCGAAGACCCTATTTCCAGGAACATCAGGTAATCGTACTCACGAATCAACTGTTGCGCACTATGTTGTAGAAACTTGATGCGTTTAGATAGATGATGAAGTACACGATGGAGTTAAGTACATATGGAAAAAGCACAAGTGCTACCGACTTCATCGTATAATATATAGGAGAGGAGAAAGCACCACTAGGAAATGACAAACTGGTGTAGACTTTCTATATTAACGGATCATTTACCTCGAGGGGTAGAGGTACGGGTCTACTTATGATTGATCCATACAAAGTTACATTCTATTATGCCCTTAAGTTCGTGTTCGATTCCAACAATAAAGAATTCAAATACAAGGCCCTTATCGTTGGTCTTAAGTTGGCTAAGGAGATTAATGCCAAGCATTTACGAATCTTCTTAGACTCCATACTTGTCGTCCAGCAAGTTCGAAGTAAATACGAGGTTAGGGATGGTACTATGGTTAGGTAACTCGAGAAGGTAAAGAGCTTTCTAGCTAAATTCCCTTCATAGGATATCACGAAGATCCCCTAACTTAAAAATTCAGCAACAAATCAGCTATCCAAGCTTACCTCTACCGAGATACAAAAGCTCGAGGTTACGGATAGGAAAATCTTCATAGAATACCTGCCAAAAAAGAGCATAACTCTAAGCCCAACTGAAGTTTAATTGACCATAATAGCATTAGAGCAAAGTTGGATGGATCTTATTCGAAGTAAAGAAGCTCCAATACCATGATACCAACTATACATTGGTCAACGATGTCTTATATCGTAGGGGAGTTGGCCTTCCTTTATTTTGATGCCTTCGAAAAGGTAAAGGCTTGTGCATCATGAAAGGGTTGTGCACCAGAGTGTGTAGCAATTATATTCAGTCCCAAGCCCTTTACCTCTAAGTACTACGACTCGGGTATTATTGGCCTACCATGAGGTAAGACGTGAAAGCATAGCCCAAAAGTGCCTATAGTATCAGAAGCATACGCCAATTAGTCATACACCAAATACTAGCCTCTAACCCTTAACTAGCTTACAGCCACTCACACAATAGTGTATTCATATTCTCGGTACCTTCCCAAAAGCTTCAGAAGGATGGCAATTCATAATTGTTGCCATCAACTACTTCACAAAGTGGGTGGAAGCTAAAGTAGTGGTAAAGATCATGGAGAGAAGTGCTGAATCTTTCATTAGAAACATCATTCTCTTCTAGTTCGAGGTCTCTCATGCTCACATTATGGACAACGGGTGACAATTTGATAACCCTAAGTTTAAGGAGTTCTATGCCAAGCACCACATCACCTCGTACTTTACCTCAATGGCCCACCCCCAATCAAATGGATAGGTCAAGGCAAACAATTAGATTATCTTAGATAGCCTGAAAAAGCACGTGGACTAATCTTAAAGTGCTTAGGCTAACGAACTACCCAATACCTTGTAAGGGTATAAGACTACCCATCTCACTTCTACGTATGAGACCCCCTTTTCGCTTAGCATTTGGGATTAAAGAAATCCTCCCCATCAAACTTGAGCTTCCTGATATCTGGACTCAAAGTTTTGACGCTACCCTTAATGAGTCATTGTTGCAAGCAAGTGTAGATACCATTGAGGAAATTAGAGACCTTGTTGTAGCTTGGGTAACTACATAACAACATCAAGCTGCTCGATACTATGATCAAAAGGTCGGATACAAGGATTTCAAGGTCAATGATCTAGTATACCGAAAACTAGAAGCCACGAGTTCGTGAGAAGGGTAGGGTAAACTAGCCTCCAATTGGGAAGACTTAGTCAAAGTTAGAGAAAGATTGGGTAATGGAGTATACAAATTGGAAAGACTAGACAGTAAGCTCATTCTATGCACATGGAACACCGATAACCTTTAACTTTATTTCGATTAGTGCATTATTGTGTACATCTTTCCAAAATAATGAAATAAAGAATTTGCTTCATAATTTGTTGACTACCCCTCTTTCTTTCTCTCTTTATACTACCATCTGAGCCCTTAACAGGGTGAATAGACCACTTACCTGGCAGGTTGTAACGCTACCAACCTAACCCCCTCGGGTAACATCAGTAAGGGGAAATACCCCGTGTATAAAGAAACTCCTACCTACTAAGCAGGTCGGAATGTTACCGACCTGACCCCATTAGGTAATGTCGACTAAGGGAAATATTCCTTACACAGAGGAACTTCTATCTTTCGAGTAAGTGGGAATGCCACCAACCTAACCCTCTTGAGTAACCTTGACTAGGGGAAATACCCCTTGCACAGAGGAACCCCCACCTACCGAGCAGGTTGGAATGTTACCAACCTGACCTCCTTAGGTAACCTTGACAAAAGGAAACACCTCTTGTACAAAGGAATTCCTACGTGAATATATTCAAAGAAAAAATAAGAAAAAGCAAGCGTACAAGAAGAGGGCAAGTAGGAAATTTCACTCATTGATTGTAAAACTACACAATTAAGGTCGGCATTCTGGCTTGACATACATATATTTTATATAAAAAAATACAAAAACAAACACATTATCACCTTAAATCAACTAACTCCAATAACTCAGAAAAATCCAAAGCCTCAATTTACTTAGAGCGTTGATTCGACGGTGCATCTTAATGAGGCTAGCCTAGTGCAGGAGCAGAGACGAGAGGTTGTTGATAAAGGTCTATAGAAGGATCGCCCTGATCCTGATCCCTACAAATGGTACCCTTCAAGGCGACCTCCTAATGGGTTTCTGGGGCAAAAGTGAATATGGAAGCACCTTGCTTAGCCCTAGTAATAGAGGGGGTGCCTGGGACATCGCAAGCCTCTTCAGTAGCCTCCTTCTTGCGCGCTAGGGTCTCCTTCTTCTCATTAAAGTTTAGGGAGTCGAAAAAACTCATATCAAGGTCCGGATGGTGGGAGAGCACCTCCTTCCTTGTGTAGTGGGTAAAGTCGGTGGTTAGGTCTTCTAGCTCATCCAACTACTCTTCGGTCTTTTGATTGTTGACGATGGCCTTTTTCGTGGCAACATTGTTGAGGACCTCTCTACTCGCCATTTTGGAGATGATCTTATCCATCACTGAAACCTTCCCCTGCAGCTCCTGGACTTGTTGCTTTAACCTAACCTTCAAACCGACCAACTCTAACGAAGTAGCTTTGATACTTTCACACTCGAACGCATTAATTGCCCGCTAAATTTGTAGCCTAGCGATCGATGCCTTTAGCTTAGCATTCTCTTTCTCTACTTGGGCCTTAGCCTCCCTTTCCTTATCTAGCCATTAAAAGAGATGAGCCTTAGTCTTTTGTTTGTCTTTTAGCTGAGCCTTCAAGTTGTCAGCCTTCTTTGTTGCCTTTTTGACCTTATCCCTCTCTCTCTATGCATCATTCAGTCATGCCTAAAGCCCCACCACCTACACATAAGAGTGATGCAAGCACCAATTAGCTTTGGAGAATTTTTCCAAGTATTTATTAGTAAAAGTCTCTACCTCTCGCTGGTATTTCTCATTTTAGCGCAATGCCTCCCTAAAGCCCTTTACCTTTCTTTGGTCGGCATCATTTTTATCAAGTTGAAACAACACTTGGCCGTAGTACTACAAAGAAACGCAAGCCACCGTTAATACAATGAGAAGTGAAGTACATCAATGTAAAAGTAACAAAGACTTACTTACCACATAAGTGTACTCAAGTGGCCCGCCATCTCTATAGGATCATCTCCACCTTCCTTAAACAGTCCCTTAAGGACAGCCTAATCGCTGGGGGTATAAGACGTTACAGAAGCCTGGTAGCTGAGTGTTTGATGCCGCAACATGAGATCATTGGCATGGACCCCCCATTTCGGCCTCAAGAGCTTCCCCCTAGCCCTTTTCATTTCCAACTTAAGAGCCCCCCTCAAGAACCCTTCATCTCAGGAGACATACGGTACCTTTTAGAATGAGTCTAGCTCGATTCTCAACAACCTAAAATTGTTAAGGATGTAAAAAAATTTGTCCCCTAGGTCATAAACATTCTATGTTTATTGGCTTTGGGCCTTGGCTCCCCGGTTATTTTAAGAGCCTTCCTTTTTTGCCCAGCCACTTAAGGTAAGGCGGCTACTTCAGCCACCTCCTCTTCCTTCACCCTTAAAGGGGAAAGCATCTGAATGTTAAGCCTTTGCGTTGGTACCCTCATCCTCGATGAGAATAGGTTCGGGGGAGGGGATGAGGGTAGGGGCAGGCAAAGCCACGCTTAAAGGCTTAGCATCCAATGGCTCATCTAAGATTCCAATGGGAATACCCTATGGAATAGCCCTCAATTGTGCCTTACTAGTCTCCCCAGTCCCTAGCATCGCTCATACGACCTTCCCTTTCGACTCAGATGCCTTGGTTCTTGCTTGCCAATAGCTCATTAGTTCATCTACGAAGGAATGAGGAGCCTTTATAGCCAAGTTTTTTCTTCCAGGAAATTGAATTCAAATAGTGAGAAAAAAAGAAAAAGAAGGGAAAACCAAAAGAAGGGATCACTACCATTCATTGACTCCATCGTGATCGGTACGGAAAAGGAAAGATCCCCCATTTTACAAAGACATTGGACAAAGCATCTCTACACTAGTACAACGAATGAAGCATCCCTACACACATTAACAAAAGAAACGAACCTATACCTTCGACCCATTTCCACCATAGCCTTCTTCATGCTGAGGAAGAGTTTGGAGATCGGATACCGAATACTAGAGGTACCTTTCTATAGTCTCTACAACATTTGTCTCCTGGCCATGTCTAAGTGCCATAAAGGCTTAGATCTCTTGGGTGACCTTTGCATCACTAGGACCAAGCCCCTTTTCACCCCCAGTTCGAACCATTTCGATCCACCACATACTCATCCTACTAACCCTTTACTAAGTCTATGAGGTCACATAATAGCTTCTTTTCCGGACATAGCTGGAGGTATGGCTACCTCCCAACACTCTTCTACATGTAAAAATGACTGAAGAACTCGGGTACTCGCAAAGCGCCTAGAAAGCCTTTAGTACCCTCCACCCATTAGGAGGGACCTACGACGGACTGCATTAGTGGTAGTTGAAGAATTTCTTCTAAGTGACTTAAAAGAAAACGCTGCCCAAACTTTAAGCACTTCTCAAATACCACGAAATGCCTCCCCGATAGTAGGGCCACCTATTTGTGATAGGAATCAACCCCTTAAACCGATTACAAGAAGCTAAGTTAGAGGACTTCAAGGGCTCACACGAAAAATACTAACTCTAAGCCATAGTCGAGACAAGGACTTCTATCCCGATCTAACCTCGTGCCGACCTATCTGTCGGATCCTCATGTGTATCTAACATGCTCCTGCCCAAGTGCGAAGTCTTGATCCAGAAGGTAACCCAGGAAAGGCTAGCTGAGCCGAGCTTTTCAACTAACTATCGGTGCTTAACTCTAATTCAGTTGACTTCTTAATCAAACCAATTGGCTTCAAACTTGATCTAGATCAAGTTGACCCCTAACTACCAGAACTTCCTGTTTTTACCTATGTTGTATCATACTCCTAACATGTAGCAATTAAGTGACACGCGCTTTCTAACATAACGTTTTAGAATGATTCTTTCTTTTCCATACTGAATATTCTTTATCCTTTTTAGCACAATTCATGTAACATAATTGTAAAATACCACTTTATCTTTTCATACATATAAAATAAATCTTGTGGGTATGTATATAAACCCCCACTTTCTTTGTAAGCAAATTATCTAACTTTCAATACAAAATTACTCACTGAGCAACTTTAGTGTTCTCATTATCGTTCAACTTTTATCTAGTTTCTTCAGCAAGGAGTAGTGGCAAGTAACCCTTCAATTCGGACTGGTGTGTCATATTTGGCGGATTATTGGTTGAGTAGGATCAGGTGGTGCGTCATATCCATTTGGTAGCTCTCGGACCTTCCTAACTTTTCCTTTGTTTCTTTCTAATTCACTTTGTTGTAGTGCCTCTCCTTATCCTTGCTTAGCAACCTTCTCTACCACCTAAGGATTGCCTCAACAACAAAGTTACATATAATCCAACTGGGGGCGGATTATTTGCTTTTGCTCACTCAGTCGATAAGCCCCTTGCTTATCTTAGGAGCATTGAACAAATCTTTGGGAGGGGGCAAAAGGGCATATACATATACATCCTTCAGGATAGCATTGATAATCTTTGCCTTATCTAACACCTCTACGGCCATCTTAGTAGGTTCATCAAGTTGTGTTAGCAATGCAACTTTGTCCTCTCCTGTTGCAGAGGGATCACTCATTATTGATTTAAAGTCAGTAAGGCTAAACTGTAACAAGTTACAACCTACCTACCTATATTTATTGACATGATTGCAAAGGTGATGAAGAAGAAGGGAGTTAGGAAAGGTCTTGAAGGAAGTTTGATGTAGTGCAAGAAAGTTGAATTCACAGCAATAGAATAGAGAGATTACAGAAAAGTGGTCTCTCGTTGTGACCCTGCTATTTATAGCCTAAGCGCTTGGGAAATTGTATAGGCGGTTATCAAGATTTATATAAGCACAAATCCGAGTAAGTTTTGATCGGACAATCCCCTTCAAAAGGCAAAACGCATTTAGTTGCACGCAAGTTTGCTATAACAGGACACCTGTCACATCACATTAAATGTACAAAAAGTGAGTGTGCTTGGGTTAAAATTTGAAAACATTTCTTCTACTAGAAGTTTCCCATGATCCCTTCAACTTCCATCTGGTCGACATGATAAAGGTATGGCTTAATCGCACCTACTCAATCCATGACAACTATTGTTCACCCTGACCAATTCGTAGCCTTGGATCGCCTACCGAGTGAGATACGAAAGTGTTCTGCTCTGATACCCCCAATTGAGGCTCCATGTTGCTCGGGTCTTTAATACATCGCTTCGGAATAATTGCTGACTACCTCAGACATCTTTAGCCAAGGTATCCACTACCTTAGACATCTCTGCCTCGGCTCGCCTCTAGCTTAGACCTTTGCCCTTACCATGTCAGCACTATAGCGCCTGGTCGAGCTCTTTTGAGTTATACTAGCCATACACTTGAGCAACACATATATCCCTTCTCCTTGCCTTGGCCTTAACAACAAGACTGCAAAGGGGCAAGTGTTGATAAGGCTCTTTAGATATGGGCCCCCTCAAGCCCGTCAAGATCTAATAGGACTTATTGCTTGGGGTTTAAGGCTGTGGGCTTAAGCCCTAAGCCTAAATTGACTAAGCTCAAGAAACTCTACAATGGTTAGAATGTACAAAATAAGGATAAAATACCAAGTCAACAATTACATCTGAGATAAATGGGACACATCAAACACTACAGCCCTACTCTCCCATATTTACAAGAGAAAATCTCTCCTATTAATTATCCTTCAATTGCTAGCTTTACTCCACTATAAAACCAGTCCACTACCCAGTGATAAAGCTCTTTACACTTTACGTATTAAGCTTGCTTATTGCTTCCAAATATCTTTTACTCTTCAAGAATTTACTATTGATGTAAGTATCGGAGTGGTCATGCTAAACAATAATTCGACGTTTTCTCACAATGTCTTGTTTTGCAAGCTTACTACGTATAGAGCTCAATTACTACCGATAAATATTCTGAGACAATAAATATGATTTCTTTAGCCTTATCTTGTAGAATTAATTAGTAGCACATGATAATTTAATGTGAATGCTTCAATGAGGAAATAATTACTTTGACTCATAAATTTGGATAATGGCATCTGCATAGTTAGGTTGGAACTTTTAAGAGCAAAAATTAGGCTTGTATTAAATAGCAATTTCTTTGATATGAGTTTCTCCTTTGAAATCAGTTGCTAATAAAATCGGAGTATACCAACCAAATTTACATCTGTTTGTCTTGATTTTCTCGTCTCAATGGTCAGCTAATCATGATCAAACATTTTAGCAATTTAGATATTAAATACTAGTATATGATTGTTTTATTTGTATAAATATTAAATTATGATTGGCGAAGACACAATCAAGACAGCAATCTTGATACAACAAAATTTCAGTATAAACCCATTAACATTTAACATCTATACTCGCATATTTTAGTTCAATAAGGGAAAAATTATGTAGTGTAGAACACACATAAAAATGTGGTGGGGCACTTTTGATATCTATCACAGAATTTCAAGCTAATTATTATATAGCGACTTTTGGTTTGCAAATTACTTATCAAAATTTTCTTCTTCTTGATGGTGACAATGTTTGGACTTTTTTTCTTTTCTTTCTTTTTAACCAGCACAGCTTTCATAATAAGAAAAATGGAAAAGTACTTGAATGATACTGCAATTTTAAGGAGGAAAAAACAAAAAGAAATTGAAAGAATAGAAGTGCTTCATTTTTATGTGATGCATAATTTTTTCTAACTATCGTTAGCAAAGAAATTAGTCTCAATTTGCATTTATTTTGTGAAGATAATTATTCAAGCGTTATGTTTCTTTTATATATATATATATATATATATAATTCGGTAATTGTTATCGTTGAACATCACTCTATCAATGGAGGTAGTTGTAAGTTTGTTTTCAAGCATTTTTCTCCTATCATAAGAGGTTTTAACCCTATTATGCTGACTCTTACTAGTAATATAAATGAATTGAAAAGCTTTTGAGATTCGGCTAGAGTTTTATTCGAATTTAATTTGAAAACAGTTGAGTCAAACTCGAGTTTGATTTACTCAAGTAATAATTCAGCTTTAAAATATTAAACTCATTAGACTTTTAAATCTTATCGAATTAGATATAATTTTTAATATGTTTTTAATTTATTTAAATATAAGCAAATTTAATATTAGTTAAGAAAAATTTATAAAAACTTTAAATTTAATCGAGTCGAACTAGAATTTATTATATACATTTTTAAGTCTAAACTTGATTTTATAATTTAAAACTTGATTAAATTCGAGTTTCAAATTTTTAAATTAAACTTGAGCTAAAGCTCTAAGCAAATGCTATATTCGTTTGATTTAATTTGATTACACTTTTACTTCTTACTCTCCCATTAAAGTATAATTCCTTGCTACACGGAGGTAATTACTAAACCCATATTTTTCTCTGCTCTTACGAGAGACAATTCAAAATATAGAGGATAAAAAGTATATTTTTAAAATTAGTATGACATATTTTTATTCACAATTTTCGAGAAAAAGAAACATTTTAGTAAATATACTCTTGGTCTTTTCTCCTAAAATTCAGCCACGTGCTTTTATTTCAAACGTTGATGGCATCGAAAGCTAAACAGTCGTAATATGAAAGATTTTCAGGGAAAAACATAGATATGTCTTTTACGTCATCCCTACAATAACTTTTATCCATTGAGCTCCAACCCTCCTGAGCACTCTCAAATCAGTAAGAATGGATATTACTAATAATGGATATTGACAATTTAATTACTTGCAGCATTTCTCCTCTTCTTTGGCCAAAATAATAATAATAATAATAATAAATACTTGCAGCGTTTCATAAATAAATTGAGATATATGTGTCAAATGAATCTCCGTAAGAAATGCTAACGCAATCTGATTGTTCCACCTATTAGTATTATCACTCTATTTATGAAAGATTTATGTTAGGAAATTTGGAATTTTCGATGTTCAGGCCGTAAACCACGGTGTAATTTTATGCTAAGTGCTCTGTTTACTATTTATCTATGCGTTATCCTACTATTATTTGGAAGAAAAGGAATGATGCCAACTCATCCTGGCATTTTAAAGCATCCATCTCCATTTTCTTGTCTCAGAACAACTTTTGACGGGCAAATCCTGGATTTCTAGCCGTACTTCCAGTTTCAGAGGAAAGTCAAACCAATATTGGCATTTACATCAACAAACGACAGACTTATTAATAGTGCAAGGAATTCATATCAGCATGACGTAATATCTAATTATGCAAATAGAAAAATTATTTCCACTTATGTTGAAAACATAAATATATAAGGCCAAATCAGACACTTAATTTAAACTTCTCATTACATTGAATTTTATAATCATTTAAGATAATAAAGTAATAGATTGAATCATCCCATCTATGAAACTTTAATATGGCAATTAGATTTAGGATAGATTCTACTATTTTACTTATGGTGTTTTTCTATAGTGATATCATAAAAAATTATATTTAATCTTAATATATATATCTTGAACAGCCAAATAAATCCTATTGGTAGTTTATCATGTTTATTAATAATAAAAAATAAAACCGATGATGATTATCATAATTTATTAAAATTAAATATAATTTATCATAATATTATAGAAATGTAATATAATCATAAAATTTTCAATACTAAACTTTTCTTAACTGATTGTTCAAAACATAGCCATTTCGGTCAAAAGCTTGGAGCTTAAATTCAGAGAAATAATTAGTCAGACATTGAATGTGAATCATTTAAATAACTATGCGCCCATCGAACCCTTGAAATCTCAGAACAATGTTGTAAAATACTTAGGGAGTTATGTCGTGTGATGTTGGTAGCTCGTAGAATGTACTTATCTATGCGAGTCTATACCGAGATTATTTGACTAAAACTACCGAAATTTTACGTTTATCCTGGATTTATATATAAACAATCAAGTCTTCACGCTTCTATTTCAGCAATCAAGACGTTAAATAATTTTAAAATAACCAATGAAGTCGTAATGCAAATGGTGCAAATTTAACACATTCTAATATGTTTGTGCTAAGTGCGCTCGGTGACATGATTTATCAAAAAAATCTTATGAAATTAGTTTAAAAAATTAATCATATAAATATTGAAGGATATCATAAATGGTGCTTAACCTTTATTTAAATGTGCAATTTACTATCTCTAATTTAAAAAGATTAACTTGCTGCTTAATTGAAATTTTATTTATTTATTTATTTGGCTATATAAACTAATCCTATTAAAGTTGTTTACTAACGTACGTATACAGTTGAATTAAGAATTAATTCATAGTTATCAATGGATCAAACGATTTACTTTTTGAAGTGAATTGCTACCCATATCACCTTAAGTAATCGTTCTACCCACTCCAATACAAAAGGGTAGCTGGCAAATACCTAATAGAGGGTTACGAAACTCCCCACAAGTGGCCTCCAACCTTAAGGTGGAACTACTCGAAACTTTTAGTTCTTAATTCGTCTTAATATTCACATAAGAAAATAAATTTAACTGAGCTAGTTTAGATAGTAAAAATAATCATGAATTTCAAATAAAAAATAAATTAAATATTTTCAAAGTATAGATAGTAAATTGTACTTTTTAACAAAAATTAGGTACCATTTGTGACATTAACACAATATTAAAATGAGAAAAATATTCAAAAATTAAAAGAAAAAGAATAATATTGCAAACATATCTCTTTACACTCTTACATGACCATTTTTCCCTTTAAAAATAATAAATAAATAAATATTAAGCATAATAAACATTTAGAACTAAAATAATAATGATAACTAATAATAATGACGATGACTTCTCTTTTTTCTAATTTTATGAATTTTTATTTTGACTTTTATTAATTATTTTATCAAAAAGAAAATATAGTAAGGTAAGGTCTCAAAGCATCTTTCTTAATGATTTGAGGATGTAAAAATTTAAGTTCAAAGAAGAAGTGTTAAACATGCATGAAGCAAATATAAAGAGAATGTATTTGGAGTAGCTTAAAAAAAGGAATTAAAATATCCTAGCCATATAGTGAGTAATATTAGCATCCCATAAGTGATGTTGAGTGTATCTTAATCGTGATATTTATGTTTTCATGGTAGGTTGCCTCAAACTACTTATAATTTATTAAATTTTTCATTTTGTTTCTCCGTTATTCTATAGTGATGGATGACAATTAACCACCTTAAACGACTCAATAAATTCATACACAATCTTAGATGGGCACTCTCTATGGTTATAGTTGTGATGTACTTTTGTTTTGCTCTTTTCCTTTATTATTCCTTCGAGATCGGATAACAACCAACCACCTTAGATGACTCATGTTATCGATCAACAGATTTATACACCATCTTAGTTGTGACATACTTTTGTTTTGCTCTTTTTCTTTGTTGTTTCTACTGGATCAAATGGTTGAAGAGGCACGTTTATCTTCTTTTTGTTTTTCGTTTTTCGTTTTTCATTTTGAATATTTTAATTTTTTTATTTTTAATTTAACAATTTTATTTTATGAATTTATCAAACTCATCATATCAATAACAAACCTAAGGAGATTTGAAAACTTTACAAAAATCAGAGAATTTTCTAAAAATTATGAAAATTGTTAATTGAAGATTATTGATTTATCTATAAGAATGATAAAGTTGGTGAATATTGGACTATTAAAGATTAAGAAAGGATTTTATGGGTAGTGTGTTGTTAAGCCTTAAAGCGGTAGAATCATAACAGTTTCGCCGTATTAACCATTCTAAAATAAAAGTTGATATTATAACCATTATCTTAAACCTAATTTACATAAAGCGTTCATAACTAACCTACTTTGAAATAAAAAAATCATAAATTAAACATGTAAATTATCTATGAAAATATAAAAAATTACTTACTAAGATTTAAATAATCCAACTAATGTTTACAAGATTTAGGAACCTAATCTTACTTTATTTAAGAAATACATAAATTAAAATTAAAAGATTTAAAGTTAAGACTCAAACTCCAAGACTGTGATCAATTCGTAGTTTTATATCCTCACTTCCCAAAATCCAGTAATTGCTAGTTTCAAGATAGTTATAAGCCGCTTCTTAACCAACTCATGTAACAACATCTATAGGGATGTGAGCAACTAATTGCTCAGTAAATTAGGATGGAGACTTGAAAATACATCAAGCACAAATAAGATTATCAATTAATTTAGTTAGATGCCATGCATATACAAGCAAATATCATGGTGCGACATTATCTGATCACTTGTAAAATTAGAGAAATTATACTTGCTCTAATTTGAGTTGAGAAGTTTAGCGTACATTTCGACAATTTACGACCAAATTTAGGCTTATGAAATGGAGACACCGCTCCTCCCACGATTACCTTTGGACCATTCACTTTACTCTTGTTGCGAGCTTCTCTCATGTCCCTTAGTTCGATTAAGGATAAAAAAGGGACTAATTATGCTATACAGGGCTGTCCCTTTCGAAGGGTTGGTATTTGGTTGGAAAACCCTAATTTTTCCTATAATGGGTTGCTATATAAGTCTATTTTAGACTTACAAGTCATAAATTTAGTTAAGTCTAGTTTAAGGTGTTCAATCATTTTACATAAATTTCAACACATAACATCAAACCAGAATTATACCATCAAACCCAAAAACACATACGCATAAGCATGTGTACAGTCAACTATCTAACAAATACAACCAAATATAATCTTAAGCTTTCGAGTACTATAAAACAGTACTTTGAAATACAATAATGTATTGATCCCAATTTACCTAGAATTCTCGCTTGCTCACTAAAGGTACGATTCACACAGGTTATTGCCAATAATCCCTAAAATACAAATGTTGTTTTAGTACTTATATAACTATCTTATATAAGCTTTATTCTATAATTTTTTATGTTATCTTTAGTGTAGGGTTTTATTATATCTAATTATTTGGGTTTTAAGTCTCATATAATTATTCTTAATTTGGGCTAAGTTCTGATTCCATTTCCAAATTGGTTTCTAAATTAAGTTTTAATTCAGTCTCTGATTATTAGTGTTATATACAAACCCTAAGAACTTATTTCGAACCATTATGTAAAATTAATCATATTATACTTGAGTATCCTAAATCTTATATTTAGGTCTTAACTAGTATTGTAGTTCGTATAGTACACCCAATTCCTAATTTAACTACTGAATTAACTTTTGATGTGAGAAAAGTCTATATTTTTCATACAATTATCTAAATTTATATTTCATATTAGATTTATTTTATATTATTATTATCATAATATTAGTAATTTTAACATAATATTTTCTATTCATTAGTTTCTTATGTACTCATATTATATACTATTACATAACTTACACTTAAACACACATTCTAACATTTCCAACACTACAATTATCATCTTTCATCATCAATAATATATCTTGAAATTACCAAAATTAGCTTAATTATACACTTTTACCCATTATTCATCATATAATATACATAATACATAATTCTAACACTTCAAATACTACAAATATCATACTATATCAAAAATTAATATCCTAAAACACCTAATTACATACTAAATTAGTATTTCCATGAATTTGCCATTAAATTACCAAAATAAGCCTAAAATCACTCTTTTATGTATCATTTTAAGGCCTGAAAATTATCTAAAATTTTCGAAAATTAATTTCTAAAAAATCTTTTTATAACATTATTTTAAATACTTTAAATAGCCTAGATAAAAATTTTGAGCTCAAAACTATATTATTAAGGCTATTTAAATCAATATCGAAACCCGACTCTAATAGAAATCAGCCTATGACGATCCTTAGGCCAAGGATGACATGTCATGATCTAAGGCTAAATAATAAGATGCTGAGGTCGTACTAATAGTTGAAGGTCGAGGATACTGGTACCACTCAACAATTGACCTATTGTCTACCGTGAAGATTAAAGACCATACAGCTGAGGCCTTAAGGCTATAAATCCACTCAGCAAGACATAGAGAGATTAGTGCCAATTAATCATAAAACTCGGCAACTGTAGGTTGACCTTTCAAGTATCTTAGCCAAGCACTGTAGGACTTCAAGGTTTCTTACCCAGACCCAAACATCCAGTTGTCGACTTCGCCCAGTTTAGATCCTGCTTATTCCAAGACAACTTGAATGACTGCATGTCGACTTCTTCTACTAAATGCACAGTCTTATATTCTTGTACATATTTTATTTATTTTAATTATGGGCCCATTCTTTAGGTTCAAGGCCTTATAAATTATTTACAGTTTTGCTACTAAGGTTTTAGGTCCTGCTATAAATAGCAACGTTCAAAGAGTAAAGAATATACATACAATGATTACACTTGGGACTTTACTCTTTCAAGTAAGGTTATTCTTGAGCTCTTAGAGCTTGCAATTGTCGGATTATTGAGTGTTTATTAACTCTTTAATATTTCTTGTGTTCTTATCAATCTTAACCTTAAGATTATGATGAACCTCTCATTTGAGCCAATTAGTGAGTTACATTTAACCTTCATTTGAATCTCGAGTGACATTTAGTGTTGGTGAATCATATTGAACCCTATTTCAAGCTCAACCCTTGATTATGTTTGTGACTTGGTACGTGATATTCATACACATTCACTATCAAAACCCCCATTTTACTTCCTACTCTTCATACCCACTTGAACATCGACTACTATTACAGCTTGACGTTTATGTAGCAAGCTGGAACCAGAATGGTTACTCGAGGTTCAAGTGAATATAAAGAATGGTGAGTATGTATGGATATCACGCACCAAGACACAAATACAATCATGGATTGAGCTCGGAATAGGGTTTGATATGACTCATAAATACTTTATATCACTCAAGTTTTAAATGAGGGGTTAGATATAACTCATCAACTTACTCAAATAAAGGGTTCACCACAATCTTAAGATAAGATTGATAAGAATACGAAAAAGATTAAAGAGTTAACCAACACTTAATAATCCGGCAAATGCAAGCTTTAAGAGCTCAAGAATAACCTTATTCGATAGGGGAAAGTTCCAAGTGTATGTATATTCTATACTTATTTGATAAAATCTGTTTGCTAATTATAAATGTTGCTATTTATAACAAGTCTTAAAACCTTAGTGGAAAAATTGTAAATAATTTATGAAGCTTTAAACCCTAAAGAATGGGCCAATAATTAAAATAGAGAAAATATTCACAAGAATATAAAACTATGCGTTTAATAAAAGAAGTCGGCATGCAGTCATTCAACCTGTCTTAGAAGTTAGGTGTCCAAGCTTAAGGAGTCCCTAAAGTCTCGTAGTACTTAGCCGAGATACTTGAAAGGTCGGCCTATAGTTACCGAGTGCTATGGTTAATCGGCACTAGTCTCCCCATATTGTGTCGAGTTGATCTTTAACCTTGAGTCCTCGACTATGTAGTCTCTTGGCTTCTCGGTAGATAACAGACTTGATGTCAAGTGGCCCCTTTACCTCTTGACCTTCTGATATTAGCTCAGCCTCGGTAAGAGTTGTTCAGACTCAAATTCAAACAGTTTGGCTTTGGGTTGGAGTAAGTCGGCTTTAGTTTCAGGCAGGTTGATGTTGACTTAGAACAAGTCGGTTTCGGCTTAGAGATAGTCATAAGCTGATTCTTATCAACTACCTATTTTGGTTCTAGCCCATTGCATACACTCCAACTCGTAATATCTTAGTATCAGAGCTTTGGAAAGATACGCGTGTTAGTGTTCTTCAAAGTTTAGTTCGTAGCTTTAACATTTATGTTTATCATCATTCTATCATATAGTGAGTTATTTAAGTTCTTGGTAGTAATTATTGGGTTACTATTAGTTGCATTTTGTTGCGATAGTATCTGTGGAATTGTCTTTATGGGGGTTTTAAGTCGAGTACAGTTGAGTATATTACGTGTTTGTTCAATTTTCTCTAGAAATTACTGTATAGAAAATAATGTCTGAAGATAGTGTCAATGACAATGGAGATAGTTCTTGCGAAAGTTTAAGGTGATGTGTTGACAACTTGGAATATCAAATTCAGAATCTCATTGACTCTATTCAGGAGCTTAGTGGTTTAGTCAAAGGCCGCAAGCATGTTGGCAAGTTGAAAGAAGGTAACAAACACTCACTTATAGAAGTAGCTCTAATGAGCTTGATAATGATAAGTGACAATCAATAAGAGCTCTCGAACCAAGGAGAAGAGAAAACCAACATGAGCCAAGAAAAGGCAACCACAGAAGCATTGATGCTGAGAACCCAAGAAACTGAAGAAGAAAGCTGAGGCCGAGAAGAAATATGGCTGAGCAAAGCTCCAACAGAAGTGGCCAATTCGAAGTGAACCGACCATCTTAGAATGCTAAGGATGAACCCCAAACACTTGGCCGAAGACTTGATAATATAAAGCTTAAGTTGTCGACCTAAAGAGTTCTTAAACTAGGTTCCCCAAGTTAAGAAGTTGTTTGAATGCTACGAATGTGACAACCGGATAAATAAGCTAGCTTCATTATCCTTTATTGAATATGCAAGCCTTTAGTAGGATAAGTTAGTAGCTAAGTACGATGCAGAAGGAGAAGAGCCGATCATAACTTGTAGACTTATGAAAAGATTGATGAACCAAGTCTTTGTGCTGACATACTTTAAGCAAGAGATGCTCTATGCTTTCTAATACTTGAAGCAAGGTCAAAACACTGTTGAAGAGTATTTGAAAGAGTTTGAGACCTTAATGATGAGATGTGAGATTGTCCAGCTATAAGATCGCACCATTGCTAGGTTTCTAAGTGGACTGCAAGACGACATTGCCGACATAATTGAATTACGGTTGTTTAACTCATTGGATGAGTTGATCAATATGGCATTGAGAGTAGAAAGAGAGAGGAAGAGAAGACATTAGAGGCCCACCAACTAACCTTAACAAGTTAACCCCGAACTTGATAGGTATGCAGAAAGTACCTAGCACCAAGACTCGAGTAATTAAATGCTTTAAGTGCGTAGGCTACGGGCATATTCCTTTTCAATGTTCGAATAAAACGGTCACGATCTTAAAGGGCAAAGGAGCTAAAGCTCAAGTAGAGAGTTAGAGTGATAAGAGTTCGAGAGATGAGTTGATAAAAGAAAATGTCTATACTGATAATCTGGATGAACTCATATCCATGATAAGTCGACGAGTCAACTTGAAAGTAGATCTTAAACAAAGGGAAAATTTATTTCATATTCGATGTTTGGTGAATGAGAAGACCTATTACCTAGTTGTTGATGGAGGAAGCCGCACCAACGTCATCTTTGCCAGGCTAGTAGAGAAGATGGAGATGCCAACCTCCCTACATCCTCAACCTTATGGATTGAAGTGATTTAATGACAAGGGTATGGTCCATGTACATAAAAGAGCTTGAATAGCATTCAAGGCTGGGCAATATAAGGATAAGATAGACTTTAACATAGTGCCTATGAATGCGGCAAATTTAATTCTAATCCAAGCTTAGGAATACGATCGGAAAGTGGTCCATGATGGCTTCCTTAACACTTACACAATTTGGAAAGATGGAAAGAGCTATTGCTTGACCCTTATGAGCATTGAAGAAATCCAAAGCCACTCGACACCTATGGTGAAGAGAAAAGGGAAGAGAAGTTTGTTCGCCATCCAAGCCCATGCTCATTATTTAACGTCAAGAATAACTTCTTTTCGGACTCATAGCAATGATGGGAATTAGCCTATGATGATCCCCAGGTCGAGGATGACATGTCGGGATCCAAGGCTAAACAATAAGATGCTAAGTCCTACTAACTCTTGCCGAGGCCATACTAATAGTAGAAGGTCGAAGGATACTGGTACTACTCTCTAATTGGCCTATCATCTACTAAGAAGATGAGAGACCATACAGCCAAATCCTTAAGGCCATAGATCCACTCAATATGACATGGAGAGATTAGTGTCGACTAATCATAAAACTCGATAATTGTGGGCCGACCTTTCAAGTATCTCAGTTAAGTACTATAGGACTTTAGGCGTTCCTACCCAGACCCAGACATTAAGTTGTTGACATCACCCAATTCGGATCTTGCTCCTTCTAAGACAGCCCGAATGATTGCATCTCAACTTCTTCTGTTAAATGTACAATTTTGTATTCTTATACATATTTTCTTTATTTTAATTATGAGCCCATTCTTTTAGGTTTAAGGCCTTATATATTATTTACAGTTTTGCTACTAGGATTTTAGCACCTGCTATAAATAATAATATTTGTAAGCAGCCAGAGAGTGAAGAATATGTATACAATGATTACCCTTGTAACTTTCCTCTTTTAAGTAAGGTTATTCTTGAGCTCTTAAAGCTTGCAATTATTGAATTATTGAGTGTTGATTAACTCTTTAATCTTTCTTGTATTTTTATTAATCTTGACCTTAAGATTTTGGTGAATTTCTCCTTTGAGCCAGTTAGTGAGTTGTATCTAACCTTCATTTTAATCTCAAGTGACATTTAGTGTTCTTGAGTCATATCAAACCCCATTTCAAGCTTAAGTGACATTTAGTGTTTATGAGTTGTATCAAACCTTATTTTGAGCTTAATCCCTGATTGTGTTTATGACTTGGTGCGTGATATCCATACACATTTACTATCAAAACCTCCATTTTACTTCTTGTTTTTCATACCCACTTGAACCCTGACTAACCATTTTGGTTTCAGCCCATTGCGTAAATTTCGAGCCGTAACAGGCTCAGGTTTAGGAATTTCTTAAGCATTATATATTCCAATACCAAATTTCATACAAAATATATTTTTCCTAAAAACTATATACAAAAATAATGCCAGAATATTAAATTTCATAATTTTCATAATTATTTGATATTTTTAATAAATAAAGAAAAATCGAAAGGAAAATTGAACTCACCAATGTTACTTGCTCTAGCCACCATAGGCTTATCGGCTAGTTTAAGTGCTACCCCTATAGTCCAATTGTGGTGGCCGTCTACTCCTAAGTGATTGTTGGTCATAGGTTCTCCTTATAACCCTTAATTGCATAATAATTTTATTAATTTTTCTAAAATTGGTTTTTCCTGTCTTCTCTACTTCTCTCTATTTTTTTTATAAAACCTAACTGACCAAAATGAGGTTTTAAGAGTTTGTTCTATATTTATAGTAGGGTTTATGTTTTCTCTTTAAATTTCCAAGTGTCACATGCCTCTTATCTCTTCTTTTTTCACTTTCTATTTGGCTTATTTTTATTGGTTGTTATTTTTTCTTTAAATCATAGCATGCTACACCCCTATTTTGGATTTTTCTTCACTTTTCCATATTTTTCTTGATATTTCTTTAATTTTTTATGGATTTTCCTTAATTAATTAGCATTATTTTGATATATTTCAAGTACTTAAGTAATTTCACATATGATTACCTACATGTAAATATATATATATATAGTATAAATAAATACTCATAAATATTATTTAAGTTATTTTATAATTTTTAGTGTGCATATAATTTATCTCTATCGATTCATTAATTATTGAAACTCGCTTTACGTGTTTTCAACAAATATCGAGTAATATACATATAACTCAATATTATAATATTTTATTATTTATTTTCTTAAATCTAAACTCATGAGATCGCTTTTACTAATATTCCTAATTTCATCATAAAATTTGGGATTGATTGGACAACTTACCTGATCAACATAATTTTACGAATTAAACCCGAACACTTGATTACGAGGTTTACATATGTCCTTCTTAAGATACTTTAAGTCAAGT
The DNA here is from genome assembly GCA_024138005.1 of Lumnitzera racemosa. NCBI lineage: Eukaryota > Viridiplantae > Streptophyta > Magnoliopsida > Myrtales > Combretaceae > Lumnitzera > Lumnitzera racemosa. The sequence goes on from JAMXBC010000006.1 coordinate 83,224,900, forward strand.
TTCTAAGTTATAAAACCAAATACGTTAAAATATTAGTAAAAGTGACCAATCAAATTAAGATTAAGATGACTATGTAAGGAATTCAATAAACTAATTATGGGAATAAGTCAACCGAAATAGGATGGATAAAAATTCAACCGACCCAATTGACCATTAGTCAATTAAATTAGGTTCTAAATCTAAACTAGTCAACAAAATTATAAAATAGCTTAACCAAGTTTCTTTTGTAAGAAATCTAGTTGACCTACTATTGATTGCCAAAACTCGGCTTAGGCCTCAATGCTTGAAGTAAGCTAAATGACCTAACAAGATGGCTTATGCCTAGCATATTAAGAGAAGCACCCTAAACTACTAGGCAATGTGTTCGACCTCTAAGCACCTTACTCTTGAAAGAATGTGCCATTCCTATCTAGGCCCCTAGAGCTACAACACCTAAGATAACTGGGAAGGTACTTGACCCTTCAAGTAGCTTGCTCTGAATGGAAAGCCCCATACCTAGTGGTGTCCACTAAGCTACAATGCATTTAATGTCACTCGATGGCCAATGGGGCAAGACGCAAGTAAGCCATCATAAGGCAGTCATTTAAGGGCCCATACCTTACCATATGTGACCCACTAGGCCTTAGCCTAGCCGCCCAACTTGGATAAGGCTCTACCAACCTATAACTGTAAATAACTACATCTAAGTATTTGCAAAGGGAGCTTGAAGATGATTTACATACATACTCTACCATACTTATTGGGTTACTCTCATTAGTCAAAGACTTACCTAAGTATTGAAGTGGTTATGTTGGAGGAAATTCTAATGCCCATTCTACTTACTTTTACTATTTTGCAAGCTCAAGGGAGCCTAATAACAAGCTAGACGAAAAATCACCACGAATACCTACTTTAGACCCAATTAACCAAATTGAATTAATTTGAGACTTTATAAATAAGAATGTGATCCTTTTAAAATAAAATAGTTAGTATCTAATTATTTTATACATGATTATATGATTCTTACCTAAATCAAATTATTTGCAAGTTGGCAAGTGATGTCTAGGTACTTATGTTAATGTTGTTTGATGATTATGGTACGGGACTAAACAATGAACTTTAAACTATTCAGCTATTGAATTTGATGGTTAGTTATGTATGTACCAATGTTGGTGACCATTTTAGATAAGCAAGTTATGTACTTAATGTTCATCCCTTTTTTTAGGATCAAGACATTTAGGATAAAGTGATCGGTAGTTATATGTGCTAAAACGCTATATGTACGTTAGAAGATTGTCCATATGTTTAACTATTTTAATATAGGTTAGTCTTTCAAAGAGGTTATAAACAGGTTATAATATGGCATGCTATTGTGTGCAATTAAGGCCTCTAATAACATGTATTTAGCTATAATCCATAAGTTAATATAAACTCTACTAATCTCACATCAAATAATATCTACACATATATTAAATGAGTGGCATAATGTAATCGCTTGGTCCATTAATGACATCAATGATCTGTAATAACTCATTCAAAATATGATAATTGGAGCTCAAAGCTCAACTATCAAACCATAGCAAACTGACTAGGGAGCCTTAACAGTAACTCAAAGAAAAACAATGAGTCTCAATGACTACCCCAACATAAATATCAAGTATCCAAATAACTTAGATTACATCAAGAAAATTCAATGAACTAACAAGAGTCTCAACGCATAAAACATCTAGTCTTATGCAACTATGCAAAATCCAACTCATCATCAAAATAATAATAGTCATTCTCCTCATCATAGTAGTAAATTCATAATCAGCATCATCAATAGGATGTAAATTTACAACTAAAAACTAAAGATTCCTTAAAGGGTAAGCTATGCCCAGTACGAAACACGAAATCACATGCACATGAATAAACATTAACAACCTCAAATGCATTACAAGTAACAAGTGTATGCACACAAATGCATCCAAAGTGACAAGTGTATGCAACATGTACCTTTACTTTCTTTATTTAATTAAGTTTAGCACACAGCATAGTCTTCACATTCAAAGACTTTATACAACTTATAATCCCCCAAAACAAGCAATATGTATACCATATAAGGACCCAACACTGAAGTAACCCTTCCTATAATCTACTTAGGTTATCTTAATGCGGAACTTTACTCGACACAATGTCATGCAAACTCATAAAGATCACCAGGTGCCTTTCCAACATACGGGTCCTAATAAGGTGGTAGCTAAGGCTAAACATACGCAACTACATTCATTAATTAAGCCAAACATCCATTAACTCCATTTAAGTGTACTAGTCTAATATGTGCAAGTATACAAACAAGTATCAAATACCTATCTTAAGTGATTCACTCAACATAGTTTTTGATATTCCATCACCTAATATCACAATAAACAACCAACTTAGTTCCTATCTTACTTATTTTAACAACCTCTCTCATATTGTATACCCCTAAATCTTCACTCATAACTTAAACTACTACAAGAGGTAAGGATTAATGTTTGTTGTAAAGAGGTTCAGAAAACATTTTGATTGATAAAACATGTTTAAAAACATATAAGAAACATTTAAAAGCCAAAAACAGAGTTTGAAAACCTAAAGAAAACGAGTTACAGACTTTCTTTGGGCTACTACAAACATGGTGTCTAGATGCTAGTAAGCTTGGCATTCAGACACTAAGAAGAACTCATGTTCTATAAGTTATCCAACCAACAGCATCCAAACACTACCTGACACAACGCTTGAACACTAGTTGCAATCTGTAACTTTTTGCAAATTACAACTCGTAATCTTTCCTGTGTTCAACCTAAACTCAAATCCTTAACACAAAAAACTCACCTTAAGATGTTTTCCCCATACCAAAATTCTCTTTACTTAGCTCCAAAACACTCCACCAACATCAATACAAATTCATCATCCTCTTCTCTACACATTCAACACCATAACAATAACTTGCAACAAAAGATCTAAACTTTAAGGGAAATAAGGGATTTAAAAGTGAAACTTACCTATAAACTAGCAAGAATTGATACCTAAAGCAAAATCCCATACCTTAAATGTTACAAAGCACAAACCGTTAATAGTTTTCTCCATGCCCAACAAGGAAAATGAATTTTTTATGCCAAAAACTAATAAAACTTACCAAGAAATCCTTCTTCAATGCTTTCCTTTAAATTTTCTTTCTTTAAACTTGTAGAAATTTAGATCAAAAGTTGAATCTTGGCATAATGGCTTGAGGGTTCTTTGTTTAGGAAAAGAACATAAGATACATGGAAGAGATATAAGGGAGTTGAGGGAAACATATTATGGGTGTTAGGGATAGTGGGGAGTTTAAACAAATTGAAAGAAACAATTACCCCTAAACCTTAAACTATTCACTTTTATGCCATTCCTTTTCAAAGATCTTATAAACCTTTATTATAACTTCTTTTTATTTTATTCTTAAAATTGCAATCTACCTCCTCCCCCAATAGAACTTTTATCATCAAAAGTTACTTACTTTAGGCCTAAAAGAACTTTGGATACTTCCTTCTAATTACCTCTTATAGTTCCTAGGTTTCCTATCTTTTCGACCAGTTTAACCTTTATACCTTAATGTACGGTATAACCCCTTGCCTCAATATCTTATTCGTTGTATCTACTATCTTTATAGGTCATTATTCTATCAGAGATAGGTTTGGTTGCAATTGTAAGGGCTCTAAGTCAACTACCTACACTCTATGTTAATCCGACTTTTGTTTCATATTGGTCTTAAAATTTCTTAGCATCAATACATGAAGTATGTTGTTTACTCCTTCTAGTCTAAGAGGAAGCTCTAGCCTGTAGGCCTCTTTTCTAATCCATTTTATGATCTTAAATGGACCAAATACCTCTAGGTTAGCTTTAACCTAAACCCAACCACTCATTTTATTACAGAAACCTTCAATAACACTTCGTCTCTTACTTAGAACTCTAAAAGGTGTCACTTCTTATTAACATAACTTTTATGGCAACTCTAAGCAGCTTACATTCTCTACCTAACCAGTTTGACTTTGTCAGCAGCTTCTTGCACCATGTTCAATTCGCCTTTTCTCCTATCCCATTCCATTAGATGACAATTTGCACTTTTGACCATAAAAGGGCTTCATATGGGGCCATTTGAATAATCACTTGGCAACTGCTGCTGTAGGTTAACTCCATTAAGGCCAAATGCTTATCCCATTGGCCATTAAAATCGAGTGAATACCCTCTCAACGAGTCCTCTAGGATCTAGATAGTCCTCTTTGATTGACTATCAGTTTATGGATGGAAGGTGATGCTAAAACAAAGCTTCATGCCCAAAGTTTTAATTAAGCTCATGTCATGACCATAAAGGGGGCCTAATAGGATTACCTCAAATTTTCGTATCATGTGTGTACTCATGATTTAAAAATCATCTTGCAAGTCAGAGATTGCAAGATTCTAAATAATTAGTCACTAAAATTTTTATTTAATTAACTTACAACCACATATATGTGACTATGGATATCCGATAAGCCACAGTCCAATAGAACCGTAGAGAATCAGTATCCCCTACCAAATAATAAGATTAGGTAGTAAAGTTCTAAAACTTAAACTTACTAAAGTCACAAAATTTAAATATAGTATACAAGAATTCCAATGAATTATATAGTTTATCCTCAGAGTCTAACTTCTATGCATCTCATCTCGACGTTGACACTCAACCCTCAGTTCTTAACCCATACCCGATCATCTAGCAACCTGTAAGAGAAAACTGTTGGGACGTAAGTTATGAGAGCTTAGTGAGTTTATTTCCCTCAACCACACAGCAATCAAGTTATACAATAGTTAGTCTGTCCTCAGAGTCTAACTTCTATGCATCTCATCTCGACGTTGACACTCAACCCTCAGTTCTTAACCCATGCCCGATCATCTAGCAACCTGCAAGAGAAAACTGTTAAGACGAAGTTATAAGATCTTAATGAGTTTATTTCCCTTAACCACACAGCAATCAAGTTATACAATAGTTAGATTCAACCAAATAAATGCATAGCTAACAGTATGCCAAACAAATACATGCAGGTGACTAGGTACTGCATGTAACTTAGATTTAACACCCTCCGAAGTCAGGGTTAGAGATTCATCGGTACAGTCAGATCCGGGTATCATATTAGAAATTATTTCATAACGAAACTCCGCGTTTCGTATTTAAAATGTAATGGTACATCCATTACCAGCTTTATCAAAACGAGTTCTATATATGATTGTGAGTAGGTTCACGTAGTCATCACTCACCCATAAACGAAGGCTTCTGGTCTCGACCCATAGCCAGGTGGTTGGCGCCTCCAATGCCTAGTCATCCCGCGGGCTGGGGTAAGGTCATATCGTACGTGTGTACCGTACGAAATCAATAACACTCAATAATCAACTCACGTATAGCCTCTCGCTACCTTTGTATAATGTGATTGCCCGAAATTAATTATGCAGTGCATGATTTATGCATGATCTAAGTTAACTTTTCTAGTCGAATAAAATTTAGTCTTATTTATTCAGTGATCATTCCAAGCCACAAACAATCAATCTAGTGAATTTACTATGCAATAGACATTATATTATTGCAATTTAAGGTAAATTCACCATCAACAACAATTATCATACACAAGCATAACCCAACTCCATATACATTCATTTATAATTCATAATTTATATTCACTAACTACAAGCACATACAAGTGTGGAATCATTAGGAAATACTCACTCGGCTATGACTAGCTCAGGGATCGTAGTAGTCTAAAGGTAAGTCGGTCTCGATCTCAGGATCACTTAACATAGGGAAATAGGAAAAATAATGAGTTTAGGGATTTAAATACCTAAACCAGCATGCTAAATTGTACTGTTTACTTAAATCGGTTATTATTTTACGTGAAATCATCGATTCGAGTTTTTTATCGAATCGCGTATAGCTTTTTCGTTTTAGCTCGGATAGTTATAAACTTATAGTCCATTTTGATCGTTTTCGAGCGTATTTTCTCGTAACGAGGTCCATTGTAGATGTTGTGATTCGCAGTGTGTAAATTGTGACATAAAAATATCATAAAATTTATTATTTTAGTTTAAAAATTATAAAATACCAATTTTAACTATTTCTTAACATATTTATGATTTAATAAGTATTTAAATCATATATTTTATATTTTTATTATTTTGAGCATATTTTCCTATTTTTGAGATTTTTACTTTATTACAATTATTATTATTATTATGACCTTTATTATTTTTATTATTTCTCATTTTCTTATTATTTATGTACTTTACGATTTATACATACATATATATATATATATCTATATATACATTTTCGGTATACTTCATACATATAGTATATGTTACATGCTATATACTATATGTATGTATATACTTATTTTATGAAAATAAATATACTCTTATGTACATATATATATATATATATATACTTACAAATATACTTATGTAATTCCAAATACTTAGATATATATATATAATTTATAAATACCTATTCTTGTATTATATATTCGGTATATATATATTTACATAGTATTTATAACAAAATATGTATACTATATATTATACATGTCTTACCACAATATATATACTCTATCTTATATATATATATATACATCTTATATACATATATTATTACTTATGGAAATATACTTCTACATATATATTTTATACGAGTACATATATACATACACGAAAATAATTATACATAGGTACATATATATATATATATATATATAAAGTTCACGGTACAAATATATATATATCTACTATAATTATTTAATAAAATACTTAATACTAATTATATGTATTTCTAAAAAAATACATAATACATACTCTTTTCATATAATATATCTATGTTTATACATGTATACATACATAGCCTAATATATGCATATATACATGTAATAGTAGTGTTTTATTAAAAATATACTATACAAATACTATATTTATACATGTATATACTATATGCATAAATCTATACTAAATAATTTACTTACCTTTTTCTTCTAATTCTTTCTTCTTCTTTTTCCTTCTTCTTTTCTTTCTTTCTTTTCCTTCTTTATTTTTCTTCCTCTCCCTCACGTTTTTTTTTTTCTTCCAGATTTTTGGTTTGTGTAGTAATTTTTCTTTTTTTTTTCCTTCTTTTATACATGTGAGTTAGCTTAAAATTTAAGCTAAGTAATTATCTACTTTTTTTCATTTTTTTCTTTTATTTTCTACTCAACATGTGGCATTTTTTCCTCTCATATGGGCGGCTAAATTTGGTCTTCAATTTCCAGAACGTTGCAACTTGTAGAAAAGAGAGAAAAGAGATAAATTGAAAATGAAAGAGAAGGAAAATAAAAATTAATATTAAATATATGTAATTTTTGGAAACATATAAATTATAACAAATCTCATCGTAAATTAATTTTTAAACTTTCGTGAAATTTTATCAATTTAATTGGGATTAGGTACAAATATAATTTTTACAAGTTATTATAGCGATTTCGTTATAATTTCATGCGAATAGGCTATTTAGTCAAAAATTGCAATCGATTATAATTTTATCACTATTGAGTAATATTTAATTATTTTCTAGGTTTATATTTATAATTTTAGGGTTTCGAACAAATTTAGATTCAATTTTGGTTAATGGTGTTTAAAGCAATTTTAGGGTTTTAGTATACGATTTAGGGTTTTGATCAATTTCTAAGGTTTTTACTATTTATAATATATTTAAATTTATGATTTATTAAATTTTTATCTTCCTTGTCTCTAATAACTTATCAAGTCATTTATAGTATTAGGGTTTAATCCTACTCTTAAATAGCTAAATTTGTAGGGTTTACAGCTCATCTAGAACTTACTAAAAAACCTAGTGTCTTTATCTGATGTAATTGTTACTAGAGCTTTGTACAACTTTATAACTTCTTGTATATACAACCTGGCAAGTCTTGTGTAGGGTATTAACAAAGTCCATAGTCACAGACTCTTATTTCCACTCTGGTATCGATAATAACTGTAACTCAACAGCTTTTCCTTAGTGCTCTATTATGATCATTTAGTAAGTTTGGCATCCAAACACATACTTGGCTATCTCTTTCTTCATATTATTTTATCAATAATGAGCTTTTAGATCGTTGAACATCTTTGTATTCCCAAAGTGTATGGTATACCTTGAGTAGTGTGCTTCTTTTAACATCTCATTCTTCAACTCTAATTACCTTAGAGCCACAACTTGGCTATGGATCCCAAGACTCCCTCAATGTCTACTGTAAAATCTAGAGCTTTCCTTGCTTCTAACTTCCTTTTGGTCTCTTAGATACCCTAATCTTCTAGTTAAGCAACTTTGATTCTATCCACTAGGTTAGGCTGTACTCATAGACTCACCAACCTAACACTTACCTCCCTGGTCAAAACCTCCAGCTCATGTCTATGTATCTCTTTTAGCAAAGGCTTGTTATAAAGTGATTAAACTAGCTAAATTTCCTTATCGCTTTCTACTTAGGGTATCAGCTACTAAATTAGCTTTCCTAGGATGGTACTAAATGTCCAAGTCATGATCTTTCATCAGCTCTAGCCAACGCCTATGTCTCATATCCCTCTAAGTGAAAAAGTATTTAAGGCTCTTAAGATTTGTAAGCACTTTGCATTTCTCTCTAACTAACTAATGCCCCCAAAGTTTCAAAGCATGTACCATAACTACTAGTTCTAAGTCATAGGTTAAGTAGTTCCTTTCATAAGGCTTAAGTTGGTAGAGAGGATATGCAACCACCTTTCCATTTTACATGAGAATAAACCCTAATTGTTGTATTAAGGCATCATTGTATATGAGAAATTCTTCACCACTGCATGGTAGAGTTAAAACTGGTGATGTCATAAGTCTTTCCTTTAGCTACTGAATACTTTGCTCACACTTGCCATCCAACTCAAACTTAACCCCCTTTTGAGTCAACCAAGACAAAGGAGCTTCTACCTCTCGAAAATCCCTCCACAAATTTTTTATAGTAACCTGCTAAACCCAAAAACTTCTAAACTCGGAAACAGTTATAAGCCTTAGCCAATTAACTATTGCATTCATCTTCTCTGGGTCTACAACTACACATCTTTATTCATAATGTGACCTAAGAAGGCCACTTGCTCTAACTAGAGCTCTCACTTGCTAAACTTACCATATAACTTCTCTTCCCTCAACTTGCTTAGAACTATCCTCAAAAGCTCCACATGCACTTCTTTGCTTTTAGAGTACATAAGGATGTCATATATGAATACCACGACAAATTTATCTAAACACTACTTAAAGACTCTGTTCATGAGGTCCATGAATGCTATTAGGGGGTTGATAAGGCCACATGGCATTACTAGAAACTCATATAACCTGTATTTAGTTTTGAAAGTTGTCTCCTCTACATACTCTAGCTTAACCTTCAACTAGTAGTAGCTTAAGCATAAATCTATCTTAGAGAAGACTCATGCACTTTGCAACTGATCAAAGAGGTCATCAATCCTTAGGAGGAGATGCTTGTTCTTTATTGTCACCTGATTCAGATCTTAGTTGTCTATGTACATTTGGTTACTAATATCCTTTTTATTTACAAAAAAAAAAAATGGAAGCTTTATAAGGCAACAAAATTAGCCCGATAAATCCCTTGTCCTATAGCTCTTGTAAGTGTTTCTTTAACTTAACTAGCTTTGTAGGTTTCATTTTGTAAGCTGGCTTTAAGATAGGTATGGTAAATTGGTTACTTAAAGAGATTTAAACTTTTTGCAAATTAAGACTTAAACTTATCCCCTTTGATTCCTTTAACAAGTACGATGTAAAACAATATGTAAGCAATAAGTAAAAAACAAAATTAAAGAGAGTAGGGATGAGAAGATCAAGCTCAAGAATTATAACACTTCAACCTTATACCTAATACATTCTCCCAGCTCTACTATTGGGGACTCGATATTCCATACCAGTATCATTCCACTATCTAATTTTCATTAACTTAAACAAGAGAGAAACAAATACAAGTCTTTTGCTTTATCTCATTAGGTTAGTCTTGCCTAAACACAGATTTATAGAATTTTGAATCTCTCCTCTGACACAAATCTTATCTCTCAAAAAATAAGATTTATAATGACAATGAAAACTAAATACAATGATCCTTGAAATAGAAACACAAGAGAAAAAAAATAAAATAGAGTAGATAGTATTGCCTCTTATTTGGCTTTTGAATTCTTTCGAGAATAAAGATTGCAGTAGAAAATTGCAAATCAATGTATATTAAAAATTTGAACTATCTTGCTATTATATCCTTTAGGTCCATGTCTCTTTGTTGAAATCTTGGATAAATCTTTGATACAACTTGAGGGATATTGAAATATCTTGATTTAACCATTGGAACTTCTTATCCCTTGATTTGTGGAAGCTAAATCACCCTTGTTAATTGATTCAATTTGAATGTTGTATTGCTATTGATATAGAAAATAAGGTATGCTCGTGTTCTTGTGTAAAACCTTTGTTTCGACCACTTTATTCATCTGAATGTACTTTGAAAAATTGAATTCCTTTATTGAAAAAAATCTCCTAAAAATGAGGAACAAATGGTGCTTGATAATTTTTGAATTTGAACTTAAACTTCCCGATACTTTCTTGTTGAACCTTTACATGAATGATCTTGGAGCAAATTTAATATGCTTGAATAAGTGATTCATAAAGATTTACTTTTATCAGATTATTTTTTAACTTAAAAAATCTATGGCACAAGTAAGATTCATCCTTATCTTGAACTTCCTTCACATGTGTATTGATTTAATTTAATAGCTCACCCTTCAAGAATACATTTTCCAAATATATCCAATAAGTAGAGCTGGGCCTTTAAACAATTAAAAGTCCAATAAACCTTATGGATTTCACTATTTTGTAAATTCCCGATACAGTCTAGTGTCTTTGAATTTTCTTTTGATTCTTAAATTCAAACCTTAAATAAAATCTTATCTTTTGCTTAATGACCTGCACATTGAGCACACTAATTAAGCATCTTTACTTTTTTCTTATATTATCAAAACAATGATGAGAGAACTTAACATTCTCTCCCTTTTTTATAATAACAAAACCCTTTCATAGAAAAATATTGAATAATATATGAAAGGTTTTATACTGTAAGTCATCTCAAATGTAAACTTAAGCATAATACCTAGAAACTCTTTAAAGTCCATATTATATGAAAAATTTTCAAAAATTCATTTTTATGAATATCAAAACCATGTTAGAACAAAATTTCTTCATCAAATTAAGTCAATTGATATTAGGTTATACTTTGACGAATTGTTAATTCAATAGTTTTCCTTATTTCTCTCCCTTTTTATTATCATCATTTACTTTTACTCCACCCGAATTTGATAACGAAGGAAACAATGGATAACAAAGATTGATATTTCATTGATAAAGACTGAGTACATCACTTTGTCTTTAAATTAGACTCTAAAATTGATTCTGAATACATGAAAAACTTGTACATCAGATAAAACTTAGACTAAGAACAAACATGGATTAAACAAACTTGAACGAAACAAACTTGACTAAAACTAAGAGACTTGATTAGACTAGAACAAATCTGACTTTAACTAGAACTGAAATTACATCAAAATAAAAATTTAAATTGACTTCTTTTTCTTTTTCTTTAGGCAACTCTTTTTTATTCTTGCTAGAGTGCTTGATGGTAGTGGTGGAGTATATTCTTACCATAGTAATATCAAGATAGTTGATTAAGGAATTTATGGTGGCAATTCCTTTGCCACCACATCAAGTATAGTAGACAAGCTAAGTTCAACTTGTGGTGATGATTGGGTAGCTAGAGTTTGTTTAGCTAGATCGAATGGATTTGGATAAATGGGAATAGTTTGTAGTGCAGGAGATGGAGGTTGATCAAATTGATCATGGGTTAGAATGTTAAATGGTGGAACTTATGGTTCCAATGATCTGGCCAATGTGTTTTCTTGTACTTCTCATGCACATAGAATGCCTAATAATGAGTGAACTAGATCTTATTCATTACATTTATATCCATGTGATTAAAATGACCACTACCTATTACTTTAATGGGTATTTATTTCTTAGTAATCTTTGGATTTTGATCTTCTTGAATTCAAAAATCTCCATCAAGAGATTCCCATAAGGTCTCTTTCTCTTAATCATGAAAGCATGCCTAAGAATATGAGCAGCCAAATCCAAATTTTTCTTTCTTAACATGGTTAGTGTTACCATTGCATCTTCCTTGGAAATATTAGTAGTACTTCCTTTCTTTAGAGGAATGCAGCTTATTACCATCTTGTGAAACATACATACTATAAGCATAAAATTGAAATTATTGACCTCCTTCACCAGCTAGATCCTTTCACCTCTATCTAACTCTTCAACACTTATTTTCTTATCCATTTCATTAACTCCCTATCATCGTTCATCTTAGGATATTTAAAACATCTTTGAATATCCTCCTTTGTTATTTCTAAATTTTTCCCATTAACTTTATACAACTACCTATTTCTCTATCCAACATCCAAATTCTCATAAAATTAATATATCAACTCTCCAAAAACTACAATTTCAACAATACATAAATTTTTGCATCCAAGAACATCAAGGAATTCATTCTAATAGAAACTATTCTTTTGAAAATACTCAAAATAAAAAACACTAGGTTCTATGTATTGATTCTATTTAGAAGATGAAATATAGACAATTCAAGGCTTTACCTTTTTCTTTTCTACCATAATTTGCTCAAATCATTCCCCTATTGTTTATATTTCTAGTTTATACTTTGAATATGTTTCTACTTAAGGTTCTAATTTGGCCTCTGATTTGTTACCCTTCTCTTTACTTGTAGAACCCTATTCCTCTTCTGACCATACCTGAAGCAGAAGCCCTGATGAAGAATGGTAAGCTTCTTGTAGTAGTCTTTATTTATGTGCTCGGTCATACCACAAAGAAACAAGTCTTAGGAATCCACTTACATGTTACCCTCATGTAGCCCAAAGCACCATGTACATCTCTCTACTAACATTAGTGGGCCTTGGTTTAAGTGGCTACAAGCAACACCACAAGCCTATTGCACCATAGGTGGTTTGTCTCTTCCATCTTTTATCACTGTACCAAATGCTGGCATTTGCATTCGATTTGACACTACATAATTCGGCGTGGGCCTCTTTCCTATGGCTATCCTAATCCTATATGCTAGTTGATCTTCTTTCCTCTTCATACCTTACTCCAGACACCTAGCTTTATCCGCTACCTTAGCAAAAGTGGTCAGTTAAAACTTGAACACTTTCTCTTGCAACTCTAGAAAAAATAAACCTTGAAGCTATAGACCTATCGTCCTACCCCAATACCTTAAGTAGAAATTTAGCTAAGCAGTTCAACTTCATCTCATACTTAACGACTAATCTATTCCCCTACTATAAGGTTTGGTATGCATCGTCCATTTACTCTTTAATATTGTTAGGAAAGAAGTAGTTAAAGAAAAGCTACTTAAATCTATCCTAATTTATCTACCTGGTTGTAGCTTTAGTACAAAGAGCACTATCCTACCATTAGACTACATCCCCTTTTGACATATAAACTGGATAGCCCACGTTTTGTTCTTTAGTACTTCTACCATAACAAAAGCCTTCTTCATTTCCTTAATCTACACCTCAATTGCTATAGGATCATTTGGCTTAGGGTTAAACTCCTTTGCTAACTTAACGAATCCATCCTTGTCAACCATGTTAAGTGCTTACCAACCTCCCAAGCAACCTGTCTTTACTATCTTCATGGCCCAGTATTAGCATAAATAAGTTGAATTTCCTATTTAATTTGCTCCTGCTATTGCATCATATCTCCCACCAAGTTATTAAAATCATTTAACATCCAAGCAAAGTCTAAATCCCCATGTCTTTGCCCTTATTGGTCCTACCAAGGCATATCCCAATCATTGACCGGGTAGTCTTATGGAGGTAAAGTTGGAACTTGCTCTTCTAAGCATACTAAAGGGAAGAAAGGAAAACCAAGGGGAAAATAGAAAATAATGCAATCAAATACAAAACTCTTTTAAAGCATAAACAAGCAAGAAAGAGTAAATAAAGTAAGAAGAGTAAGCTACTAGAATAGCCCAATAAATTAAACTAGGCTAACTTTTAAATTCAATCCTAGCCCCTAAACTAGCCATTCCTCTTGTGTCTCATTACCCTGTAGAGTGCAAGTTTAGTATTCTAACAATTCTTAAACCTAAACTCTGATCCCATTAAAAGTTGTAATGCCTTAAAACGTAGGGAGCACAGCTTAGCTACATGTCGACTTTAGAGGTAGACACACTAAGATGTCAAGTAACCTGTATCTGTTTGTAATCTACAATTTAATATAAACTATATTAATCTCACATTAAATGATCTCCACACATATAATAAATGAGTGGCGTAATGTAACCACTTTATCCACTAATAACATTAATGATCTATAACAACCTGTTCAAAATATGGCAACTAGAGTTGAAAGCTCAACCATTAAACCATAACAAATGAACTAAGGAGTCTCAATATCTCTAACATACTAACTTAAAGCAAGAGCAATGGGAGTCTTAAGTAACTGCACTAACATAAATAACAAGTATCCAAATAACTCATATTACATCAAGAAAATTTAATCAACTAATAAGAGTCTTAGCTCCTAAAACATCCAGTCTTATCCAATTTTGCGAAACTTAACCTATCATCAAAATAATAATAGCCATTCTCCTCATCATAGTTGTAAGGATCATAACCACTAACTTTCAATTCCACTAATAGTATCTAAACTGCAGCTAAAAATAAAGATTCCACAAAGGGTGAGCTATGCCTAGCATGAAATACAAAATCACATGCACATAAACAAACATCAACAATTTCACATTCATCACAAGTAATAAGTATATGTAACATACATCGGTTATTTTCTTTATTTAGTTAAGTTCGACAAACAACATAGTCTTTGTCTTCTAAGATCTAGAGTAACTCATGACGTTGAACAATAATCAATGTGTATATTATATAGTATTGGTGTTAAGTCCTACCTAACTCCTAAGTAACCTTTCTTAAAATCTATGTAGGTTGTATTAATGCTCCATTCGAGATAGCATTGCGCAAAGATCACTAGCTGTTTCGCCAACACACTAATCTTATCAAGGTGGTTGCCAAGACCAAACATACGCAATTACATTCATTAATTAATCTAGATATGCATCAAGTCTATTAAAGTTTACTAGCTTAACACCCATAACCAAACAAACAAGTATCCATACCAATCTTTAGTGATTCACTCAATAAGGTTTCTGACACTCCACAACCCGATATCATAATAAACAACCAACTCTGTTCCTATCTCACTCAGTTCGATATCCTCTCTTACACTTATACCCTAAGCCTTTGCCCTCAACTTAAACTACTATAAGAAGTAAGGATCATAAAGAGGTTTCGAAACATATTGATTGATAAAACATGTTTTTAAACATGTAAGAAATGTTGTAATAAAAAACAAGGTATGAAAACCTAAGGAAAACAAGTTATAAACTTTCTTTGCATTGCTACAAACATGGTGTCTAAATGCCAAGAAGTTTCATCCAGATGCCAAGAAGAACTTAAGTTTTGTTATTTATCTAACCTATAGCATCTAAAAGCTACCAACATGGCATCCAAACACCAATTGCAATATGTAAATTTCTACATATTACAATTTACGATCTTTCCCACACTCAACCTGATATGCAGCAGAGCTCAAAAACCATGAATGAGGTATTTAGGATTTGAATGAGAACAGGGAATAGAAAGTGAAGATGTGGTTTTGACAATGAATGTGTATGGATCTCACACACCAAGAAACAAACACAATTAAGGATTAAGCTTTAAATAGGATTCAATACGACTCACAAATACTGAATGCCACTCAAGTTTCAAATGAGAGGTTAAACGTGACTCATTAACTCACTCAAATGAAAGGTTCACCACAATCTTAAGGACAAGATTGATAAGAACATGAGAGAGATTAAAGAATAAAGCACATTGAATAATCCAGAAAGCAAGCTCTAAAAGCTTCAAGAATATCCTTACTAAAAAAAAAAAGGAATGTTCCAGTGTGAACTCTTGTTTGTCTCTTCTCCTTATTATAAATGTTGCTATTTAAAGCAAGTCTTAAAACCTTAGTGGAAAAATTGTAAATAATGTATAAAGCCTTAAGCCCTAAAGAATGGGCCTATAATTAAATTAAAGAAAATATTCACAAAAATAAAAAATTATGTGTTTAGTAAAAGAAGTCGACATACAGTCATTCAGGCTATCCTAAAAGGAGCAGGATTCGAATTAGGCGAGGTTGACAACAGGATGTCCGGATCTAAGTAAGAACACCTGAAGTCCTATAGTGCTTGGACTAGATGCCTGGTCAGCCTACAGTTGCTAAGTTCTACAATTAGTTGGCATTAATCTCTCCATGCAGTGCCAAGTAGATCTATGGCCTTGAAGCTTCAACTTTGTAGTCTCTCAAATTCTTAGCAGATGACAAAATTGATGCCGAGTAGCTCCTTCTCTTCCTTTTAGCCTTTTGTCATCACCTCATTCTCGACAAGAGTTAATTAGCCTTAGCTTTGAACAGTTCGACATTGGGTTAGAGCAAGTTAGCTTCAATTTCTTATAGGTTGGTATCAGCTGAAGACAGGTTGGCCTCGGCTTAAAGATAGTTGCAGGCTGATTCCTATCATTACAATAGGTCCGAAAAGAAGTTGTCCTTAACATTGAACAATAAGCACAGGCTTGGATGCCAAATAAATTTCTCTTCCCCTTTTTCTTCACCATGGGTGTTAAATGGCTCTGGATTTCCTCAACATTCATGGGGGTCAAGAAATAGCTCTTTCTAACCTTCTAAATTGTGTAAGTGTTAAGGAAGCCATCATGGACTACTTCATAGTGGGTGTCAAACCAAAATGGGGCAATCGGGGTTCAAATGAGAATAATGAGCAAAAAGTTAAAATGGGGGATTTGACGGTGAATGTGTATAGATATCACACACCAAGACACAAATAAATCAAGGATTGTGCTTAAAATAGGGTTCAATATGACTCACAAACACTAAATGTTACTCTGGTTTCAAATGAGAGGTTAGATGTGACTCACTAACTCGCTCAAATGAAGGGTTTACCACAATCTTAAGGACAAGATTAATAAGAGCATAAGAAAGATTAAAGAGTTAATTAACACTTAATAATTAGGCAATGCTAGCTTTAAGAGCTCAAGAATGACCTTCTCGAAAGAGGAAAGTTCCAAGTGTAGGTATATTCTTCATTATCTAGTCTTTTCTACTAATTACAAATGTTGCTATTTATAGCAATTACTAAAACCCTAGTAGCAAAATTGTAAATAGTGTATAAGATCTTAAACCCTAACGAATAGGCCCATAATTAAAAATAAAGAAAATATGTATAAGAATAAAAAACTTTACATTTAATAGAAGAAGTCAACATGCAGTCATTCGGAACTGGATAAGGTCGGTAATTAGATGTCCAGGTTTGAAGAGGAGTCCTTGAAGTCTCACAACCATTGGCCAAGATACCCAAAAGGTCGGCCTATAATTATTGAGTACTAGAATTAGTCGACATTAGTTTCTCCTTACTATGCTCAGTGGGTCTTTGACCTTGAGTCCTCGACTGTATAGTCTCTCGGCCTTTCGATAAACGACAAACTTAATGCCGAGTAGCTCTTTTTCTTCCTCTTGGTCTTCTAGTATTAGCTCGACTCTAGTAAAAGCTATTTGACTTCGGCTTTAAATAAGTCAGCTTTAGCTACAGGTTGGCCTTAGCTTGGAGATAATCACAGGATGATTCCTACTATTTCCCATCATACTCTAAAGGTCGACTAAGAAGTAAATTTGTTACATTCATAGGCACTACATCAAAGTCAATCTCATCCTCGTATTGCCCAGCCTTGAATGGTATTCAAGCTCTCTTATGCATATGGACTATACTTTTATCATTAAACCACTTCAATCAATAAGGTCAGGGATCTAGGTAAGTCGGCAACTTCATCTTCTCTACTAGCTCAATAAAAACGACATTGGTGTAGCTTCTTCCATTAACAACCAAGGAATAGGTCTTCCCATTCACCAAACATCGAATATGAAATAAATTTTCCCTTTGTTCAGGATCTACTTTTAGGTTAGCTCATCATCTTATCATGGCTAAGAGTTTATCCAGTTTTTCAACATAGAAATTTTATTTTATCAACTTGTCTCCCAAACTCTTATCACTCTGACTGTCTATTTAAGCTTTGGGTCCTTCACTCTTTAAGATCATGACCCTTTTATTCAGACATTGAGAAGCAATATACCTGTAGCCTAAGCACTTGAAGCATTTAACTTCTTGAGCCTTAGTGCCAAGTACCTTTTCCTTCTTTACCTTCTTTTTCTTAACCTAGTTAGGTCGACTAAACTTACCTCTCTCCATCTTCTTCTCTAGCCTTCTCTCAGCATACTTCTTAGGTTCAGGTTTGACTGGTTAAGGTCAGTTATTTAACCCTTGGTGCCTTCTTCTCCTCTATCTCTTCAACCTTAAGGATAAATTGATCAGCTCGTCCAATGAGTTAAACGATTGCAGTTCGACTATGTCAATAATGTTGTTTCAGAGTCCACTTAGGAACTTAACGATAATACGGTCCTAGGGCTCAACTATCTTGCACCTGGTCATCATAGTTTCAAAATCTTGTAAGTACTCCTTGACGGTGTTTCAAACCTGTCTCAAGTGCTAAAAAGCATGGAGCATCTCCTATTTGAAGTAAGTCAACACAAAGCATTAATTCATCAACCTCTTCATAAACCTCTATGTTATGATTGGCTCTTATCCTTCAGCATCTCACTTAGCGATTAATTGATTCCACCAAAGACTTGCATATTCAACAAGGGATAATGAAGCTAGCTTAACCTTTATTTGATCATCACACTCATAGCACTTAAACAACTTTTCGACTCAAGGAACCCAGCCAAGGAACTCTTCAGGTCGGCTACTTCCACTGAAGGTCAGCAGTTTAAACTTAATGTTGTCAAGTCCTCGGCTATGTGCTTGGGGTTCATCTATTGCCTTCATAGCTAGTTGATTTGCCTCGGATAGGCTACTTCTGTTGGAGCTCTATTCGGCCATATTTCTTCTCACCTTTGGCTCTCTTCTTCGAGCTCCTTGATTTGCCTCGGAGTCAACACTCTTATCATTGCTTCTTCTCATTACAAGTTAGTTTTCTCTCGTTCTTGACTTAGCAACCCTTCATGGTTGTCATCCATCATTAATAAGCTTGTTGGAGTCACTTTTGCTGGTAGATGTTTGTTCCTTTCTTCCATCTTGGTCAAAACATCCATGGCCTCTGACTAAACCAATAAGCTCTCGAATAGAATTAATAAGATTCTAAATTTGATATTCTAAGTTATCAACATGTCTCCTCAAGCTTCCACAAGGACTATCTCCACTATTATTGACACTATCTTTAGACATTTTTGTCTGTAAGTGATATTTAGAGGAAATTTGGACAATACAATTTACAACAAAACATAACTATAGTAACCTAGAAATGATCATTACTTGGCTTTTGTATCTACCACTACTAACAAATGCTTCCACAACAACTAGAATCAATTATTGAAATTATTGTTGCTCGACTCAACAACAACACAATACTACAACTACTAAAAACATGAACAACACACTGCATTATAGAATGACAACTAACAGATGTTCAAATGATAGAGCAGACTTTAAAGAACACTATACATATGTTTCCCTAAATCTCTGATACCAAGATGATATATAACGGGGCTTGAACACCACAAATGAGGTATTCAGGATTCAAATGAGAACAGGGAATAGAAAGTGAAAATAGGGTTTTGACGATGAATATGTATGGATACCATGCACCAAGACATAAATACAATCAGAGATTGAGCTCGAAATAGAGTTTGATATCACTTATGAACATTAAATATCACTCAAGTTTCAAATGAGAGATTAGATGGGACTTACTAACTCGCTTAAATGAAGGGTTCACCGTAATCTTAAGGACAAGATTGATAAGAACACAAGAAAGATTAAAGAGTAAAGTACACTCAATAATCTGGAAAGCAAGCTTTAAAAGCTTCAAGAATATCCTTACAAAAAAAAAAGGAATGTTCCAATGTAAACTCTTGTTTGTCTCTTCTCCTAATTATAATGTTGTTATTTATATATAGCAAGTCCTAAAATCCTAGTGGCAAAACTGTAAATAATATATAAGGCCTTAAGCCCTAAAGAATGGACCCAAATTAAATTAAAGAAAATATTCACAAAAATACAAAACTATACGTTTAGTAGAAGGAGTCGACATGAAATCATTCAGGCTATCCTGGAAGGAGCATGATCCGAATTGAGCGAGGTTGGTAATTGGATGTTTGGGTGGGTAAGAACCCTTGAAATCCTGCAGTGCTTGCTCGATATACTTGAAAGATCGACCCACAGTTGTTGAGTTCTACAATTAATCGGCGCTAATCTCTCCATGCCGTACTAAATGGATCTATGGCCTTGAAGCTTTGATTGTGTAGTCTCTCAACCTTTTGACAGACGATAAACTTGATGCAGAGTGGCTCCTTCTTTTCCTTTCGACCTTCTGTCATCAACTTGTTCTCGATAAGAGTTGAGTAGCCTTGGCTTTGAACAGTTTGGCCTCAGGTTAGAGTAAGTCAGCTTCAATTTCTAACAAGTTGATGTTGGCTTAAGAAAAGTTGGCCTTAGCTTAAAGAGAGTCGCAAGCTGATTCCTATCATTACCTTAACTCCAATCTTTAATACAAAAAACCATTTTATGATGTTCTCCCTATGCTAAAACTTTCTTTTCTTCACTCCAAAACACTTTACTAACATCGACACAAATTCGTCATCCTCTTCTCCACACATTCAACCCCACAGCAAGAACTTTCAATAAAAAATTCAAAATTTAAAGGAAAGAAGGAATTTAGAAGCTAAACTTACTTATAGGCTTGCAATAATCAACACCTAGAACAAAATCCCATAACTTAGACACTGTAAAACACAAATGTTAACAGTTTTCTCTATGTCTAACAAGGAAAATGATTTTTTTTTTTTTTTTTTTTTTGCTTTAAGAACTAATAAAACTTACACAGAAATCCTTTTCCAACGATTTGTTTGAATTTTTTTCCTTCAATCTTACAAAAATTCGGACAACAAATCTAATCTTAGCACAAAGGTTTAAGGTTTTTTTGTTTTATAGGAAAAGAAGTAAGAGATATGGAGGTGAGATGAGAGTTAAGGGAAATATATTATGGGTTGTGGGAATAGTAGGGAGTTTAAACAAATTGAAAGACCTAATTACTCGTGAACCCATAGTAGTTACTTTTATGCTATTCCATTTTAAAGATTTTATAAACTTTTATTATAAATCCCTTTTATTTTATTCTTCACATTACGCATAAATGATGGACCCATTTATAAATTTATATTTGAAAGTTTAGATGAATGGATTATTGTGAGAGTATATGGTAGATTCTAACTATAAGTTTTCAAATGTTGCAATTTGCATGTTTTTACCCTATGCAAGAGTATGTAGTAGAGTTGTCCTATTCCAATGATCTCAAGATGTGACAAGTAGTTTTGAAAAAAATAAGATATGTATACTCCAACAATAAAATTAACATATAAATTATTTCATATATTCAAAGAAATATTTGAAAGGTAACAAAATAGAATATTTTTCGATACTTATGTATATAATTATAAAGTATGGATTAAAATATCTAAATATATAATGATAATCTATATAATTAATGGCAAGCCTATTGGAAAATCATAGTGTTTAAAAAATAACATGCATTCTATGTAATTAATAGCTTCAAGTTATCTTATAATACATATATATATATATTACTTGAAAGATATTGTAGTTCAAAATAATCAAATGCTCATATTTTTCTCATGAACACCATAATATAAGTAATAATGAGAGAAAAAAAGGAAAAATCTTAACATTTTTGTTGATCTTTATGCTCCTAATTCTACATTTTAAAATGTTTTACTGGGTATGTAAAAGGAAAGTGAAAACCACAAAGATATATATAGTGTGATGCATTTGATATGTGTAAGGACCCTAAGAGAGTGCTTAATAGTATTGCTTAGAATTTTCATATCATGTGTGTATCCATGATAAAAAAAACCACCTTATAAGTTAGAGATTGCAAGACTCTAATTAGTTAATCATTAAGGTTTTTTATTTTAGTTCATCGACTCATTATATAATTTAAATAATTATGAATATCCATTTTTCTACAGTTCCTTAAAACAGTAGAGAATTAATATCCCCTACTAAAATAGTAAAATAAGATAAACAGTTCCAAAAAATTCTAAACTTACTAAAGATAATAAACTTAATTGATATATTAGTTGTTTCTTAGAGCATTCTGAATTAACTACACAAGCTTTTTATTATACTTATTCAATGGTAGTACTCTGTACTCGGTTTCTATCCCTATCATAACTATCAATCAACCTACAAAGAAAATAACTATTGGGGTGTAAGCTTATGCTTAGTAAGATAAATCCCCTCTTCGATACTGCATGACAAAAATTTATTTAATGCACAAATATATGAATGCATGTTTAATCAGTATGCCAAACAATACATGTAGTGGCCTAAGAACTGCATGCAACTCAGAATTATGTTCCCTATAGTCGAGGTTAAAGATAATTAACCAACTAAAACCAAAATCTGAGTTCTAGATCTTGGGTTATAATTCATTTACACTATTGTGCTTAAGTAAAAAAAAAAACTATATATATATATATATATATATACTTTCTTTCATGAACAACAAATTATATTTTCAAAATCTTAAGTCTAGCAGTTTGGTGGCCTTCGCAATCTACAAACATACACCCTAAGTAAAAACCATAAGAGACGGTCCCTTGCCAACAAAGTGTAACCCAGCACCTAGTAAGCTTGTCAGCTAGGATAGAAACTCAATAAAATGATGACATAACTAGTGCTTAATCCTGCAGGAGGCCCTTCTCTTATGAGTCCCTTCTTATCTTCTGCGTGAAGCGGCAGTCGGTGTTATTTGAATGCAATTATAGGAAATGCATGATTCATTGAATTTCTTAATCATATAAGTGATTAATCTGGTTTTTCAAGGTGATGATACAATTTCATTCCATATGATCGCACATATGAATTATCATAAATAATTTTCATTGTTACATGATTAACAAAGCATAGCATATAATCACTAATTCATACATATGCATTTTCCATATCCCACAAGTATCCAATATATATATATATATATAAGTTTAGGTGCATCTATTTTACAAGCAAAATCAAGTAAACAGTCATCAGGAATTCACTCACTTAACAATATAGGTCAATTGAAGTAATCCGGAGGTAGGTCGTCTTTGAAAGCTTGATCTCCTAGACATCGCAAATACGATACTATAAGGATTTGAAATAGAATTTGAAAAACTAAACCAAAACTCTTTAAGTTATACTTTTGACTAGTTTTCATATTTTTCCCAATTTCTACTTAAAGTTCAATCGTGTATAACTTTCTCGTTTTAAATCCGATTTTTATGATCTCATAGTCAATATTTATCCTTTTTTAGTGTACTTTAATGTGGTGAGGTTATATTTTCATGATGAGGTATGCAAAATTGACCATAGGTTATAACAGTAATGATCCTCATGATTTGAAGTGCTTTTAGGTTTTGTTTGGTTAATGGCCTTTTTGATAACTTGGGAAATTCTTTAGGCTTAGGCTTAGGGCTTTATTCTAAAATTAAAATACTCCTTAAGGTCATATTTCCAACTTTAGTTTACACTCTTGGTGCTAACAACAACGCTTTGAGCTTTTATGCGGGCTTAAGTTGTTAAATGAACTTATTTTTTATTCAAACCAAAGTTAGTGACTTTGTTAGGCTTATGGAGTTTTAGGTGGATTTCTTGTGGGCTTCAAAATAACCTTTCTTAATATTTTAAAGTACTGGTCAGAATTTTAATGAAGGCCCAACTTAGAGTTCTAAGCTCGTTTTGAAAGTTTTAAGGTTGGTTTTGTGTTTTAAGCTTTCTATACTTACTATACTTACTTTGGTTAATCTTTTCACTTTGTTAACTTGGTTTTATCATATTTTTAAGTATCTTTTAGCAAAGTTCCATATCTAGTCGGTTTGAGTGTGAAAGCTTCCAACTTGGTTTTCTAACTTGTTTTATCGTTTCCTTAAGTTTAGGTGTTATATGATAAACCTAGGCTACTTATATTAAAATCTTAACTTAACTTCTCTTCCATGAGATAATTACTTAGCTCATAATTTACATGAAAATAGTAGATCCATACTTATCACAACTTCCATATCATTGTTCATGTCTTATAAAGTTGGTTTCCTCATAAAATCTTCATATAATGGATTTTCCTTTACTTAAGTCTAGATTTGAGTATATTTAACTTAATAGAAGTGAAAATGACATCCAAAGGACCTACAAACACTTCACATGCGGCATGATATCTCCTCTTTCAAGTGCTTATTTCATGATTTTCTTAACTTAAAATCTCCCATTCTGAGTGTTAAACAAGTATCTCTATATAACACCAACTTTACACGTTCATATTTCAACTTTTAAGCAAAGGTTTCATAAGTTTGCCTCTTAAGGTGGTTTTAGCTATTTCATTAACTTATGATCATACTAATATCCTCAAGAAAACATGGTCTCCTAACAGGGAATACTAAGTTACTAACATAAATAAACAACTTACTCATCCTTAAAGCGAAAACAAAGTGGTAGTGTAACTAAGTATCCTCTTAGCTCATTGTCTTCCTTCCTCTTCTTGTAAATTCTTTTGGAAGCTAGGGTCTTGATCTTTGAAGTTGGTTTTTGGAGATATTCTAAAGTTGCTAAAAAGGGTTTTTAAAGTTGACAAATAGAGGGCACAAAATAAAACTTAGTGCCGTAAGTATAGAAGCAAAATAATGGCGGCAATGTTAGGATTTTGTAGGGTTAGATTAAAGGAAGTGAAAATGAGAGTGAAAGAGAGGGAGAGTGGTAGTGGTAGATTTTTAAATGGAAGGAGAAGTATGTTTAAGAAACTTTAAGTGGTTGTTTTTTAGTATGCACAAATGCAAATTTTTTGACAAAACTAGATGATGTAAGCATTAAAGGGTGAATAATAAATATGTAAGATAATTAAGTAATAAACAAATGACAAGGTATGACCTTTATTTTCCTTCTTTTCCAACCAGCCAAGTAGGGAGCAAATAGAGCATGGTGTTGTCTTGTCACTTAATTAAAAGTTGAATACATAAAATAATGTGATAACTTGTCCATATGTAGTATAAGTTGTAGTATGATAAGAAAAGTGTCTTACCACTAGTTTTTAATAAGTTATCAATTGATAAATAATTCTAACTTTCAATTGATAAGTTATTTAGGATGATTACTTGGTTTACTTATTCATGTGCATAAGTTTTATACATGAAAATAAGAAGATTATCTTATATGAAATTCTTTTGGAGTTTGTTTCTTAAATTAATTTGTAAGTTATGATTTAATTCGTATAAAATTATGAAAATTTTTAGAGTTGAATAAAGTTATTCAAATTAAATGCTTAATTAGCAGCTTAGGGTTATAAGTCCTTAATTGTTTTAAGGTTTTAGGTGATTTAGAGTCAACGGTTCTTGTATTCGAGTTTTATCGATAATAAACTTTCGAATTGAAAAAACTAAATTTATTTGTAAATGCAAACTTGAATTCTTAGCTTAGTTTGTCCTTGGGAACGTTCGGGAAGTACTTTTGGTTGAATTGTAAGTTCGCTAAAAAGTAAGGTTTATAACTTATTCATGTAAAATAGGGTTTATAAATAAAAATAAGGAAATTGTCTTATATGTAATTTTTTTAGGGTTTAGTTCTCAAATTAAGTTATAGGTTATGATTTGTTGGTTAAGAAATTTTGAAATTTTAAAATTTTTTAGAGTTGAATAAAATTTAGTCAAATTATATTTTTAATTATTTATTTAGGGTCATAAATCCCTGATTATCCCAAGGTTTAAGGTTTGAGTGAGTTTAAGTATATTTTAGGGTTCTTCACAAATTTATGGGTGCTAAAGGTTCAATTGACTTAATTATTTAAGAGTAATGCTTTATGATGCAACATATATATATATATATATATATCATATAATAGATTAAGAAAAACGAAGGAAATTGTATAGTAATATATTTATATATATATATACATATTGTGAGCCTACTTATGTATACAAGTAAAATAAATTTTGTAAATTTATTAGTTTGTTCTTTTAACTAGCTTAGTTTTATTGTTTATTATTCTTTGAAATAATATTTAATTCGTTTGTTATCAGTTTTATATGATTTCACAAAATTATTGCTAATTTTATTGATTTATAGCTTTTCAAGCAATAAGATAATTTTATAGAGTTTTAAAATTTTTTATGAATTGATATTTATGGTTTTTATTAAGTTTGGGTTTATATTTTCAAAAATACACGTATGTGGGGATTGAAGTTTTCATGTATAATTAGGGTTTTTAAATCACATAATAAAATCTTTTATGTTCATTTTAAGTTCTGAGTTAAAAATTTTAACTGATTTTTATTTTATGTATTTTTATCGATTTAAGAAAATATCTACGATACTCGAATTCAACACTATGTTTAGAAGGTTAAATTTATGGAGTTTATAATATTTGTTGCCAAACTTTATTTTTATTTGTTTTTTACGATGCATGCTGATGGTAACGGTATGTTCTACTTGTATTAGAGAATCGTTGCATTTTGAGCAAATCTCTCTATATTTTGGGTATTTGAAAATCGTATTTTCCTCTCAAATA
Organism: Lumnitzera racemosa; assembly: GCA_024138005.1. Lineage (NCBI taxonomy): Eukaryota > Viridiplantae > Streptophyta > Magnoliopsida > Myrtales > Combretaceae > Lumnitzera > Lumnitzera racemosa. Next base: position 83,251,798 of record JAMXBC010000006.1, read on the forward strand.
TGAAGCATCCATACTCACATAGTATATAGATAGAGAAGTGCTTAGGAAAAAAAAATGTGGTAAACAAAAGAAATATCGAGAGACGGTATGTAACACAAATAGGAATATGATATAATTAAGAATATTATTATCTAAAAAACCACGAAAAGTAATACGATAAACAGTGTATGTTTATGTCACCAGTAAAAATTATTATATTGTAAATATTTGAATATAACCGACAAACGCAAATCACTAAATAAAAAATCATTTTGAACAGAAGAAAAAACACAACAACAAAATATAAAAAGTAAAGGAAGAAGAAGAGGAGGGGAAAAAGTTAGTAGAAAATCTAGGAAAAGATCGCATCGATATGATTTCCCATGCATCAGCCTAACGTTTCAGTTGACCCCCCTACCCAGCCATAAAAGCATCCCCTCTCTCTCTCTCTCTCTCAAATCCCCGCTTTACTATTTTCATATACACACCCCCTGTTAACACCCAGTAGCAATAACATACCCTCCCTCCCCGCACCCGCCCCTATTTTCTTTACTTCCTTCTACCTGCTCTCTCTCTCTCTCTGTCTCTGTCTCTCTCTCTCTCTCTGCCCCCCTCCTCCTCCTCCTCCTCCTTGCTCACAAACCACCACCACCACCCATCAACCCCAAATCCAGATATATTTATGCATTTATGTAAATAAATAAAAAGAATAACCATACATTACCCCCATAACATAGAGAGATGTATAAGAACCAGCTGCAAGAGCTGGCACAAAGAAGCTGCTTCAACTTACCATCCTATACCTGCATCAGGGAAGGACCGGACCACGCACCTCGGTTCAAAGCCACCGTTAACTTCAATGGTGAGATCTTTGAGAGCCTTAACTATTGCTCCACTCTGCGTCAGGCTGAACACTCCGCCGCCGAGGTGGCTCTCTCCTCTCTTGCCTCACGCGCCCCTTCTCACTCTCTCGCCGCACGTATCCTTGTACGTACCTCTGCGATCGAGCTTATAGTGTTGAAATAATGAATGTAAATATTCGCACCGGAATCTACGAATCGTAATATTTCTCTTTGTGTAGTTTTTATGCTGTGTTATTTTCGGATACGATCCGGTTATGCTATCCTGCGCCTCTTGTTCTCAGATTATTGACATTTTTCCAGTAAATGCTTGTTTATTTAAGAAACGGTAGTTTATTTTTGATAAAATTTTCAAATTTAGGATTTTACTTTAAATGGCTTGTAATTTAGTTTCGGGTTATAGTTTTAGTTATAGTTAGAGCTAAAAACAATTTCGGTTTTTTCGGCTTCGGAGAGCTTTATCTTGTATTTATTAGTAGATGAAATCGTGTTTCGATTAACGAAAAACTTCATCAAGTATGTAACATCTGTTATATGAAGTGACCAGAGAGATTAATTACTAGAAATGATTCGTTTTAAGTAGTGATGTATTTTAGTAGTTTTTATTATTTGGTAATTTATTTATCTAATTTTTTTTTTTCACTGATGTTAATTTTCAGAATTGGTAATGCATAGGTTTATCTGGCTATCACCATGAGTTATTGTTTTAATCTGGAAACTAACTTCCTTTTGCGCAATTGCATCGATTAGGATGAGACCGGGGTTTACAAGAACCTCTTGCAGGAGATAGCACAAAGAGTAGGAGCTCCATTGCCGCAATACACTACGTTCAGGTCAGGGCTTGGACACCTTCCTGTGTTTACAGGCACTGTAGAATTAGCAGGAATCATATTCACGGGAGAGCCAGCCAAGAATAAGAAACAAGCTGAAAAGAATGCAGCTATGTCAGCCTGGTCCTCTCTTAAACAATGTAAGTTTTCAACCCAACCTTTTTCCACACCGAAAGTAGAATGAGGTGATATATATATATATATATATATATTTATAGATCGATCCATGTTCATTAGAGAAGTTCACGAAAGTTCTTTTTTAACCACTACAAGTTATGTGTGTGGGTCCTATTGGAAGAGGGGTGTTAATATCATTTCGCTATAAATCCTTGGCAGAGTGAGGTGAACTATTCTAATGTCTGACTGAGTCTCTTTTTTTTTTTTTTTTGTACGAGTAATTATTCATAACACAAATGTGTGATGATTGAACCTTGCAGCCTGATGTATATAGGACGTCCAAAACTTCTATGCAAATGCAGTTGAGCCGAGTTTGTGTGGAAAAGAAAAAAAAAAATGCACATAACCAATTTAATCATCTTTATCAATGTATGTTATTTTTCCATACCCTGGACATGTCCCCATCTCATCTTATCGTGCAAGATAATTTGTGATTCAATTGGAAAATGCCTAATGAACAAAAGAGAATCCATTATGTAGAGATTTGAGATTGCCCTTTATTTGGGGTCCTCACATTTTAATCTTACGGCACTCTAGAAACTTGCCAAAGCCTTATAGCCTAGATGGCGTGAATATTATTGTTCTCCAGCTTGTGATCTATTACTTGACCTCAAAAAAGATTGGGGACTAAATAAATAAATAAAAATACTATTGAGGGTTTTGATTTTATTCACATTTTACTCTTTCCGCAGTGGCAAAAGAAGCTGCAGGTTCTTCATCTGAGCCAGAAAATAGTGACGAGCTGGAGCAAATAAGAATAGCACGTGCATTACTAATTTACCGACTGAAGGAGAAGATAGCATTGGCCAATTCCCCTATGGGTGCGATCCCATTTATGAAGAAGTTTCCTAGTCAAAACCCAAGACCAACTAGCCCACAGCCTCCACCTGCCACCACGTCAAAGATCCTACCTCTATTTTGCCAAAAACCTACCAACCGAATTAGAACGTCAACATCATCATCATCATCATTGGCACATGACAACAATACAGCAGCTCCACAGTCTCCAGCTATTGACTGTCGAGCACCTAGCCCAGTTAAATTTCCTGCCGCTGGAGCAGCTCCTTATGTACCTATCCAGCAATACAGAAACACTTGTTGTGGTGTTGCACCACCGGTTACAATAAGGACCGCGGTTCCCGTATACTCTGCACCTCCTCGCCCGCGACCTACAAGGGTGTCTGTACAAGTAATGAAGGCATCATCTTTACGCACTGCCCCACCTGTCCGTATTAGGCAAGCCATCCCTGTATTCGCTGCTCCACCAACTCGAAAGGAAGATTCTCCCTCGATTCAGAAAGAGTCTCCTCCTATTCCTGCCCCTTTGCCATCAGAAAAGCCGCTCAATGCTGCAGAAGAAATCAGAAAGATGGCTACAGACAATGTTCAAGAATCCAGTGTAGTACAGGGCTTGAAAGAACAAAAGATATGATCGTTCTTGGGAGATATAGAACAATGTTAGACGAATATTATGGCTCCCCTTCTGTTAGGTTTGCTTCTGTATTCTCTAATATCTTCTTCTTCTTCTTTTTTTATTTTTTTTTTTATTTTTAAATCTTTCTTTATGAGTGCCTTATTCCTCCCTTATTTTCTTCCTGCCTTTCACTTTGGTCTCGCCTACACTTATGTGCAGCGGGTTTTTACTTTAGCTTCAGCAGTTACAAAACTAGTCTTGTTAGCAGTTGAGAAATCTTATATTATATGATGAGTAGTAGAAGGCCACTAGTGGTTTTCTGGATAGATTTTTGGCTGTTCCTTGGTGTTGTAATCAATTAACGTATATCCCCTTCTCCTATTGTTAATCGCTTTGAGATTGTGACTGGAGAAAAGGTGTGATTGTTTCCAACACTGTGATAGTGAAGTAGCCTTGGTGACTGACAGGTCATTCAATATGACGATCTTATGCCTTTTCATTTCTTTCTTGCTTTTTTTTTTTTTTTTTTAAAATTAATCCAGTGTGGAATTTTATCAATTGTCATGAATATGAATCCAATCTAGCACAATAGGAAAATGAGATTCATATAGCAGCAGATCCCACGTAGTGAGAGTAAGGTTCTAATGAAAAGAGCAAGCATAACTAAAAATCGGCACCCTGGGTATTGAATTTGACTAGAACTTGGCTGTAAACATAGCTGTAGGGTGGAATTCATAATACTTGCATTGTGATTGCTCGATGGAAAATGTTTTCTAACAATTTCTTTCTCACTCTAATTCGATTTATTTTTCATGGTAATCTGGAGAGGATGTGGTGTTAAAAGCTATGACAGCGGTGGCTAGCACTGGTGATTAACGATGGCATCACATCTAGCCTATGCAGTGTTTTGATTATAATAAACGTTACCATGAAACGAAAACACATTTTTAGTGACCCGTGCATCCTTCTTGCTTCCTCAGCTTATTACCGTCCACTTCTCTACTAAAACTGTGCCAATCAAAGTCCAAAAACAGTAAGAGAGAATCAAGCTGAATGTCCCGGTTACTGTGGATCCTACAGACAATCCTTTTACTACAGTTCATATGAGATTTATTAATTAATTATTATTGGTTTAACTACAGAGATCATATTTATATTTTCATAATTTTTCACAGTATACATCTGTATTTTCGTTTTCTTTATGCATTGTGTAGCCAAATTTTGTTGGGCGTTGAAAATAGGGCACGTAAAATACATGCAAGGAGAATACAGCTAATTAATTTATATATTCTTCTGTTACATATGCGTGCTAGATTATTTTTTGGCTTTTTGAGGGAAAATATTTGTTTATGTCTCGTCTAAGGTGAAGCACTAGTGGATTTATGTGGCTGCAATGCAACACCTGCCACTAGCCAGTGTGAAGTAATGGTGGTGGCACGCCATGCCATCCTAAAAATTCTGTTCATTAAATGGGGCTCTAAAGCATCGTTTACTATTTTCCGGCTTTGAGGGCCTTTCTTTTATTTATTTTAAATTGGCAGACCACCGATTCCAAGAAAATGAAATACCACCAAGGTTTTTCCAGTTTTGAAGCCGTTCCACATGCGAAGTTATTGTAGTGCATTTATTGCTAGTAGCCCTAATGCATACGACTGTCCTATAGGCGTTAACGTCTCTTTGCCATCATGGGGCACCCAGTTGCGAGACCATTTATTATCTCGTATAAACTTTTTGGTTTTTTCCTTCTTTTTGGTCCGAGAGTCGTGTTGCCATATCTTTCGTAGGATTGAGAATTTAATATTAGTTCTGATCTTTCTCATGGCTAAATGTAAACTAACCACAAAGAGCAAACTAGTTAGACAGAAAAAGAGGCTTATTATGTACTCTTGTATCTAAGTTTCCAGTACTTAACATGTTTTACTTAAATATGAACATAATTATGACACGACGGCTCTAATTGCATATCCTAGATGTGAGAATAGGAGGCCCCATAAAAGAGAAGAAAAATTGGGGAAAACGAAAAGAAAGGTAATACCGCGGGTCTGGTTTCTGGGAGAGTGAAAAGAAATTATGTAGGTACCAGAATTTCTCTCATTCCCATCAGGGTTTACATGCAAACGTGCGTTATCATTTCTTAATAGTTTTACACCTTTTTATCCATATAAACGAAATGAAATTATGAATGGATATTGAGGAAAGCAAGAGAAACAGGAATGTAGAAATGTTGAAACCCTAAACCAGGAAGAAAAATTACAAGAGCCATATCCTCTCCTCCTCCATTTGACTTTTTAAATCAGTTGTTGAGATTACCAAATTCTAGGACTACCTTTTTGTTATGTTACTTTTTCCTTCTGACATCAATCATTTATTATATGCAGCATTTAAAGAGGTAATCGGCGGAAATTTGAGAGAATTGCAATCCAAATGATCTATTGTTACAATTATATAATAAGCTAGCAACTCCTTTCTGACAATAACGTAGTTTTAACTTTTAAGCCTTTCCATTTCGTTTGGTACATTGATGGGGAAAGAAAAGTAACTGCATCGAAATATTTCTCCCATCTCGTGTATGTTGAAAATAAATGATTTATTAGGTTATCCTATTTTATATTAAACGCAATTTTAATATATCTAGTTTATTAATCACATGTAAACAAATTTTCACTCCACTGTAAACTTGTTACATGGGAAAAATCTTTGTTTAATCCACGTTCTCTTATTAAGTTGTTGAATGAGATGCTACATGCACCCCCTTCTTGTTAGTCGGATGTGTATCTCAACGCATTCCCGTCTACTTTTGGGTAGGATCTAATTATAGTTCTTGAAGGGTCAGCTAATCATAACAGAGATACGAATCTACAAATTTTTTTGACCCCAAAAATAAAACAGGCCCACATGTGATTCAATTTTGTGTGTATGGATTTAAATATCTGTGTTGATAACGGAAGTCCATCTAGAATAGATACAAACAAATATACCTAGCTAGCTCACCACACAAGATAAGATATAAAAGCATTAGAAGCAACAAGATCAAATCGTGAGAAGTAACGGGATCGGGTAGAGTCGATGTATAGGCATGATACCAATAAAAATGGTGAGATTTCAAATAAATCATAAAACAAGCCCATTGAACCGAGATTACTCGATCAGAGCTGGTGCTAATGGTCGTAAGTAGAACAACAAAATAGTACATAGAGAAAAACTCTTGAAAAGAAAAACCAGAATGAATATGGCCTATATCACACATTTATTGGGCCTATCTACCATCATTAATGTGTAGATTCTTGAGATCCTGTCAAAATGTTGATCTTACATTCCACAATGCAAAGTCCCGCACAAAAATAAATGCACACCTTTGGACCAGTGACACAGGTGCATGTGGGGTGGTTTGTTCATAGATCTCAAGATTTTGAAAAAAATCTATGTCGTTTATCCCCATTTTCACACCCAAGACGATCCTCGTAAAAGTTGATATGTCACAAACCTAATTTACAGTCTACACTACACACTAGACACACGACAATGTAACTCAAAAAGGACGGGTTTTTGCTTCCTCATTTTTACAGTCTTGTCACTTCGCCACCTGAATTACGCTCCTCTTTTCTTTTCTTCTTTTTTTTTTTTTATATCAGAAAAACCCTAAGCTTTTGCGGCAAAGTGTAGTTTGCACCCAGTAGGGGAAAAAAAAAAAAAGAAAAAAAGGCGGCTGGGCATTGCCCAAGAAAGCACAGCATGCAACAAAATAAAACACCAAGAATGGAATATCAAGTTAGCATGTGATAACCATCTCAGAGCCCCTTGTCATCGGGAAGCCAATGACCAGAAATTGAACAAAAACGAAGGTAATGCAACAAACCAACTAACGAATGCCATGGCGGTGGAAGTTTCAAATTGCACACAGTGGTTCTGCGAACAACTTCCAAGATCATTGTCAATAAGAACTGTAATGCCTGCTGATGCACAGGCAGCGGCAAATGTGAGAGTGGAAGTTATCTGCAAAGAAAAACTGAGTATTAACTAGGCTGGCATAACTCAGTGACGTGAATTCACTCAGCTAATAGTTTTGTATAGCCAGAAAATCAAGTTAACAAGAAAGGATGCCATTGTATGGATCTTAAAGGATGAAATTGAAGCAACCTGACAAAATTAGAGGCAAAGATTCATTTGTGCCTACAGCTTAAAAATAATTATCCAGCCAAATATATGGGGAAGAAAACTAACATATTTAAATGTAATGATTTTTCAGAAAGTACACTCAGATAGAAGATAAACACCATTCACATGAAAAGATCAAGCATATATGAGAATGTACTTGCGATTCAATATATGCTAGCATCGAAAGCACAAATAAGATGATGACAAAAATGCAGGAAAAATTACAAGCATTCTTTCTCAGAATGGTTTGGTTGCTTTCAACTTGGCCGACTAATAACTATATTCAATAGCCAAAATCCAATTATCCACTCAATTAATTAATCTCCAAATTTGAAGTGGTCACATACATTTCAGCAAACTTGTCAAACAGAATAAACTACAGAAACGGAACTTGCAAGAGCTCTTTCATTTGCATGTACTGTGGCTCTACATGAGAGTGCATGAGGCATGTGGGAAGAACAGGTAACTACTCAGTGACAGCTCCCAAACCGATGAAAGTGCAAATCTGGAAACTTACCCCATCGCCAATAGTGAACAGCATCACTATTCGACTATTCTGTAGGGAGCGTCTCACAAGAAGTGCATAGATATCCATAATAGCTAAGGAGAGGCTCCACAAGCTCTGCAATCCTGCAGCTGCAACAAGATAACTGATACAGGAGATAATCAGCAAACTTCCAAGAAAAGAAACAACTAGGATGCAGAAATGTCATTCTTAAAATATTCACTAAGCACTTCAAACAAAGTTATGTCTGCAACAAAATTCTCATTTTGCAGAACCTTCCACAATTACATTTTTCTATTCGTGACTTTTACATGTTCCAAGTTTGCCTACTAATATAGAATATTAATTTTGTTATGGTCAAAACATACTACAAAGTACATACAAATAAAGATATGTGTAACTTTCAATGGTAAATACAGATCTTTTATGAAGACACTGTTCAAGTACAAGAGAGACATACAAGAACCAAAAAGAAGGGGCACATATAAAACCTACTTGATTGAGATAGGGACAAGAATTGCTGTAAAGCACCTCTGCAACATGCCCTAAAGCCTTGACTCACAAGAAACACTTTTAATTAAGTCAAGAGTGGGAAGATCAGCAAGCACACATCTAGTAAAAATATTAGGTTTTGGAACTTTAGTTTTGTAACATTTTTCCAAAAGCATCTTGAAACTAATTTTGTGCCGGGTGGAAAAACTTGACAAGTGGTTTCTAAGCACCTGGAGCTCTGCCAATGTATTTTCTTTCTTAATTCTCTAGTGGGTAACTAATGGAGGCAGAGAGAAGATAACAGACAGGACATATAAAAGCATGTCTAGAAAACTGCAGCTTCTCCTACAGAACTGTTTTTGGCTTGTTAAGCAGCTTGAGGCGAGATGTTATAAACTGGTCAGATCTGGAGTGTCAAAAATAATAACAGACTGATGCTTTGCCAAAAGAACTGGAAGGTATAAATCATCTACTATTGCAAAGTGATAGGATATATGCAGTCTATAGTTAGAATTCACCCCCATCTCCTTTTAGTGAACCAAATACTACTTGGCAGGGACAATGCCAAGGAAAAAGAAGCATGGTAATTTGGGCAAGACCCTCAGCATTCATACAGAAAAGAGAACTTTCTTCTTTTAGTTCCTTCTGTATGTGCCAGCTCATTCAGTAAAATAGAAACAACATAATTATAAAGGGAGGAGAAGATCCTTTAGATTCTTTTGAATTTGACCCATATCTACTACTTCTATATGCAGAAGATAATAGCCTAAGGTATGATAGTTTATTGATGACCTTTGATAATCGGATAACCAATCTACAGACTGGGTCGCACAGAAAAGCAAGCCATTTGGTGGATGGTGAAGGACATTTTCTTTTCAAAGATGCTCCTTTTATGGAAATGACAGTATACATCCTACCTTCCCTCATCTTGTTACATAAGCAAAATGCACAGATACTTCATCATCATTTGGCTGCTCCATCTTAGAGTAAGTGGTACCAGATCAGTGGTCATAATTCTGTATTACAAACCAGCCAAGTTTTTCATTTATTTATTATTTTATTTATTTATTTATTTTTAATTCTCCTTATGCTGACATGATGTCAATCAAAATTGGCCTTCAATCAATTGTAAAAGCACCTCATGCCTGAGGATGGAGAAAAGAGGTCACTGACCATTTTATACTTTACCATCCTAACTGCTTCAAACTGTGACAATTTAAGCATTGAAACCTAACCTTTGAGAACTCCCTTGTCATTTTAACGCAGGGGCAACTTCTTTCTTTTGTCAAATGTGTTATAAACACATAATTACACCTTACACGTAAACAATTTAAGCATTGAAACCTAACCTTTGAGAACTGCATTGTCCTTTTAACATGGGCAATTTCTTCTTTCAACAATGCATTATAAACACATAATTGCACCTTACACATATAGAAAATAAAGACATACGGTTCTTCTGCAAACAATACCATATATAAACTGAAATGCACTTCATACATATTGAAATAGTACTCTGAATCAAATTAAAGGTCTGGATACCAGAATGCGGTGACAGATGGGAAGTCACTTGTAGTGGCCATGACACAGAGTGCTGCAGCTGCAAACAAAAATTGACAGAAACGCAATGCAAGCCCTCCAGCAGTTGCTGGCATCCCTTGTATATCTTTCATCCCCACCCTTGGTACATTGGCAGCACCGTCAGTGGTCGTCGGAGGATCTTCCACCGGGTGAACTGACGCATGGCTCACACTCATGGTTCACCTACCAGTCCTCAAATCATAACTGTTTCAGCATAGCAAAATTTCTATCAAACATTCGTATATTAACATTTGGATTTCATTAGCCTCTGAATCTGGAATGAAACTATCCAATAGACTGGGCCTGCGTAATTGAAAGAAGATTCAACAGCATCATACAAAATGCAGTAACCAAAAAAGTCAAGATTCATGCCATGAATCTAGAGGATAAATATAGAAGAGATCCAAACTTGCAAAGCAATTCAGCACTGAATGTCTTCTGGTGATGTTGGGCTGAACAATGAAATGGGCAGGCCCTTAACTCGTGGGCCTTACGTTTGAATGGCATATTCCAGACATAAATAAAAGAGGGGAAAGGAAAGTTGATTTTGGGGGGGTGGGGTTATTTGTTGATGGGGGGAAGGGCATATATTATGTAAAAGACGGTTATGGGGAGCATATTATTAGTGGTCCACGTGGCCTAGTTTAGAGTCAAGAAGTTTATATATTAGCTACCTTAGGAAAGGTTATTCAGAATTTCACCTTTAATCTTTCTTCTTGCTCAAGTTCAAGCTTGTCTAATAGGAGTTTCAGCTCTATGAGAGTGCTAATTCCTTTCATTAAGGATTAGTCTACCTTAGGAGAGGTTATTCAGAATTTTACCTTTTACTCTTTCTTCTTACTCAAGTTTGTTAGGTTTTCTTGCTCAAGTTGAGCTCGTCTAATAGGAGTTTCAGCTTTGGGAGAGTGCAAATTCCTTTCATTAAGTATTAGTCTCCACTGCTTTGTCATAATATGTATATATCATTACTTTCCCTATTTCTACAATCCTAACAAGGTTAGTCAGAATTTTACCTTTTACTCTTTCTTCTTGCTCAAGTTTGTGAGGTTTTCTTGCTCAAGTTGAGCTTGTCTAATGGGAGTTTCAGCTCTAGGAATGTGCTAATTCCTTTCATTAAGGATTAGTCTCTACTGCTTTATCATAATATATATATCATTACTTTCCCTACTTCTACAATCCTAACAAGAGGCCCTACCTGCCCGCTTCCTATAATGAGAATGGGCTAAGATAGGCAGTGAATGCACCAGAATGCAGTTACAGGATATACACCAGAAATTACACTCCAGTGATTAAGTTAAAAGATTCGATGGAACAATGTCTAAAATCCAAAGGGAAAGACAGAGCTGGGAGCACCATTTCCACCTCTCATTTTCCAACCCAAACACAAGACCCACCACACACTTCTACCACATGGAATCTCTCTCTTCCTCCTTCCATTCCAATACCACCACAACCCAATACATCCATCTTCAATCCTCTTCTCCCAAGAAGATGTGCTTAGCCACTTTTTGTATTGACTCCCAATTTTCAATGGCTCTGACCTTATTGGTTGCATAGCTCCATGACCCTATGCACCTGTGAGGTTTTCATCAGTTTCTTTGTGGGTTTGAATTGATATAAGGGGTTTCATGGTTAGAGAAACCTAATAAAGTTAAAGCAGATTGGGAGCTTATGCATGTGAAATATCCCTGGCATGGGTGACAATTTACAATCCATGGTGACCCATCCTTATGTAGAGCACCCATTGCTCTCCAATTCCTTCATAAACTAGGAGCTGTGGCATTTTGCAGCATATTGTGGCAAGATCCAAAGTGATGAACTTATTTATGGGGGCTGATGCCCCTCCCTCTAACTTGTCTAAATTGTTAATGAATTTCACTTGGTTTTTCAGGAGCACCCAGTGTTTCCTCCCCCAAAGCCAATGGATCACAGCATCAATGTTAAGCAAGAATGTGGTCTCACTAATGTTTGACCCTATCGATATGCCCATGCCCAAAAAGATGAGATTGGTTCCGGAAATGCTTTTTGAGGTATTTTCACACCAAGTAGTGGCTTGTATTCTGATCCAGTGATGTTAGTGAAGAAGAAAGATGGGTCACAGCAATTTTGTTTCAATTACCACCCACCAAACCAAGCAACGATTCTTGATATGTATCCATGCCACTAATCAAAGATGATCATGATGAATTACATGGGGTGACATTTTTCTCCAAAATTGATCTACTGGAAGGTTACCTACAGATTTGATTGTGCATGGAGGATATCCCCAATTCTGGATTACGCACACATTAAGGACACTACAAATTCTTGGTGATGCCATGCCCCATCATTTTAAGCAACCATGAACTATTTGTTCCACCCTTACTTATGTGGTTTTGTCTAAGAATATTTTGATAACATACTTGTCGATGGTTCAGATTGGGTGTTGCATCTCCTAGACATGCAGTTGGTCTTTAACTTATTGCATCAGCACCACTTTACCACAGATCACAGAAATGCCCTTTCATCCAATATTCGTTAGAGTACTTGGGCATCACCATGGATCCAATAAAGTCTAAAGTATACGCTCTTAGCTAACTCCCCATTCTGTAAATGGTATGTGCGGTTTATTGTGCTACATGGCTACTATCACAAGTTTGTACGCAATTATGGCACTATTGCAAGGCCATTAATAGACCTGTTGAAGAAAGACTCTTTCCAGTGGTCCCTTGCTGCAGATAATGACTTTGAGCGGCATTTAGATACTTTGACATTTGCCTTTCTCCTAGCAATGCCAAACATCTCTAAAACTTTTGTTGTTAAGTGTGATGCCCTAGTTTGAGTTATAAGGACTGTTCTAACTCAAGATGGCCGGCCCATAGCATGCTTCAGTAAGGCCCTAGCTGATGGCACATTACGCAAGTCCACATATGAAAACAAACTTATGCCATTGGTTCTTGCCATTCAACATTGGCACCCATACCTCCTTAGTCAAAAATTCATAATTTATACTGACCAAAGAGGTTTATACCACATTTTGCAACAGTGAATAGCGACAACTACTCAACAAAATTGGCTCATCGACCTCGGATATGACTTTGAGATTCTCTATGGACTTGGCAAACAGAAATGACAGCAAGTTGAGTGCCCACTCTAACCCCATTCGGCCTGATTTATCCCAAGTGCACAAAGAGACTGGTGTAGACATAAAGATAATTTTACTTCTCCAACAGACCCACCTAATATTAAGGTGAAAAACCTGCCATAACCAACTTTTATAATACAATAAGTTTGTAATCTCTATAAATTCATATTGGATTCCTATTCTATAACATGAGTTTCAAAAGCTTTCCCTCACCAGCGGCCATTCTGGTGAATACTAAATATATCGTTGCATTATGAATGATGTAAAGATATATGTTGCTATATGGTTGAATATGCTTGAGTCAACACCACAAATGTCAACTGATGCCCCCTATTAGTCTTCTAGAACCTCTTCCAATTGGTTATTGTGGATTTTAGACCTTAATATTAGGTGGGTCTAAACATATTAAGGTCTATAAATTCATATTGGATTCCTATTCTATAACATAAGTTCCAAAAGCTTTCCCTCACCAGCAGCTATTTTAGTGAATACTAAACATATCGTTGCATTATGAATAATGTAGAGATATAGGTTGCTATGTGGTTGAATATGCTCGAGTCAACACCACAAATGTCAACTTATGCCCCCCATTGGTCTTCTAGAACCTCTTCGGATTCCCTTTACCATTTGAGAAGGAAGATATTGCAATGGATTTCATCATGGATCTTCTAAAAATCCAAGGCTATTAAGCAATCTTAGGGTGATTAATTGAGCGTTGAAATATGCCCATGTTTTAGTTATTGCACAAACCTTACATAGCCATGAAAGTGGCTAAGTTACTTATCAAAGAGATTGTCAAGATGCATGGAATCCCACATAAGAGCGTTAGTGATCAAGATAGTACGTTTGTGATCCACTTTTGGGTTGAGATCTTCCATCTAAAGGGTACTAAGCTCACAATGAGCTCTTCATACCACTCAAAAGTCGAATGCACAAATGAAGATCCCAAACCATAGTATCAAGACTTACTTAAGTTACTTTGCATCCATCAGCTGTTTGCATCCATTAGCCTAAAGGGTGGGCTAACTAGCTTATCAGGTTGGAATATCGTACAACACAACCTATCATGGTGGTAGCCACACAACGCCTTTGGAGGTCATTGAACCAAAATGCAAATGGCAATCACTTAACCCATGCCTTCTGAATGAGCTTGCATCTGATGCTCCTCCCATTATTCAACCAGAACGCATCATTGATCCTCACATCTTTACAACCGCGAACTCTCATACACCTCAAGCCCTGCTCCAATGGGCCAGGTAACCTTCCAAAGAAGCTACTTAGGTCATAGCTAGCTTCTTAAAGGAACAATTTCCATCATTTTGCCTCAAGAGCTAGGCAACTTCAAGCAAGGAAATGTTACTATTGATGATGATGCTGGGCTGTCCAATGGTATGGGCAAGCCCTTAACTTGTGGGCCTTATGTTTAAAAGGTATATTCAAGGCATAAATAAAAGAAGGGAAGCAACAAGATTATTATGTAATAGTTAGCATAGGAGGCATATCATAAGTGGTCCACATTGCCTGGTTACTGCATACAAAACTTTACATATTAGGAGAGGATATTCAAACCTTCAGCTTTTACTTTATATTCTTGCTCAAGTCAAGCTTGTGTATTAGAAGCTTCAGCTCCAGACGAGGGCTAATTCCTTTCACTGAGGATTAATCACTACTACTTTATCTTGATATTAATACATATTATTCCTTCCTTATTTTTAGGGTCCTAACTGAATGTGTTTGAATCATCAAACAATCGAGTTTCTTCATACAAGACAATGGAAGCTATGTAATAAACAAATCAACAAAATGGCACAATGACATGTGAATGTCCACTGGATGGACATGAATGGAAAACCTGATTATAAAAAATTCCAAATCAGACTCAGAAGCAAGCAAATGAAGAACTGAGATATACAAGTTCAACTACAAAATCAAATCAATCATGTAATTATCCCATAAATTAAATGAAAATTCAATACAACATACTGTAAGAACACAAGGGGGACCTCGATGCAAAGGTTAAATTGCTCATTTGATTTATAGGTCACTGATCTTGAAATGCTAAAATACAAAGATTCAAGGGCAAGGTTGCATACATATGCATCCTCCCTCCTTGCGGACACACTAGCCATAGAGCACTTTATGCATTGGGTGGGCCATTGATCATCTAAAAAGTACTAAATTATAGCAACCACTAAATTTCCAAGAAAAAGCACTTACACTCCCTACAAAATGTTAATATCCCAAGATTTATCTGTCGACACAACCTCTTGTATTAATAAACCATTATAATAATTTTCCTATGCTGATTCCTTGACCAATTTAGCCTATTTTTTTTTTTTTTCTTAACTAAACTATGGTTGTTTAAACAGCTCAAAGCAAGTGAAAAATTAGTTTAAAAACATTATACGACAACAACAGTCATGTCTTATTCTTCCTAGATGGAGCTAACTATAAGTATCCTAATTCACTACTGTGCTCTATTGCAAGCGGTATCTGCTTAATACCTAAACATTTCGTCTCTTTTTAATTGTCTTCATTTCCTTTTGTAGTCTATAAAGTGCTGCAGTGTGTAACAGGTCTCTTGGAACGGTTGTTGCACATTGTGCTCTACTTTAAACATCTCAATATACTCATTGTCATCACATCTTTATAAATGTCTTTGAGAGTTTTGCAGTACGCTGACCTAACATCTTTCTTTTCCAAAACCCTCCACAATACCTCATAGAAATTCTATCATATGAATTTTCAAGCTTAATGAACACCATATGCAAGTCTTACCTCTATCTCTCAAAACATCCATCTTCTTTGGTACATGGGAAGGAACATGGAACAGAATTGCCATTCTAGATTTCATTCCCTTTCCTATGTTTAGAATCATTTTTGGAAGTTGAAATCGCAATTCCTTAGAATTGGCAATTCCAGTTTTAGAGAGAATGGGAAGAAATGGATTCCATTCCACCCTCATTAATAGAAATTTACAAAAATAGACTTATGTTTTTGTTTCATCCACAAATTAAGGGTATTTTTGTCATTAGGAGTACATACCAAAGGTGACACTAGGAGTCATATAGCTTCCTCCACAAGTTTTATGATGCAGCTCATCATGCAACATCAATATTTTCATTGCTTACAAGTCCTCGTCTTTATTTGATTCAGAGATGAAAGCAACGCTTAGTTTTCTCGGAGACCTACAAAATGGCCGTCTCGATGTATATCTAACTCGAAATCCAATTAGATTAATGCTATATAAATTACTGAATCAGACAAACAGAAATTACGACTTCAAACAACGGTTTGATTCTATGTCCTACACCTATGGAATTACAGTTTTCTGAACTTAAGGTAAGTTCAATCATCGAGCGGACCTTATACAGATCGTAAATTTCTTCACAAAACTCCACTTCCAAAACATCAACTAGACTGATCGAAATGATATTTTACTGCCAATTCCTAATGCCATACGAAATAATATTCAGGTGAATTTGAATGTAACTTTGTAGAAAAAAAAAGAAAGCGAAAGAAACTCGAAACCCTAGCTGGTTAAAGCGAGCTAAACGGTAGGGTGAAACGGATAGAGGAGAGAGGGTAAGGGAGTAGTTCTACCTGAAACTGAAAGTCTGACGTGGCCGGAACGCGATAGAGACAAACAGTGAGTTCGCTGGGACGAGACAGAGAGAGAAAGAGGGAGAAGAGGCTTCTCCAGTCAAATTTGCGGCTGTGTTAGTTGTGAGCGGAAGTTGATCCTGCCCGGTAGGTGGAGGGGTAGTGGGAGACCGGGTCTGAGAGAGAGAGAGAGAGAGAGAGACGGAGAGACAAATTCTCTGGCTCGAGAGTCCTTACTGTAATTGTAAATTAACTAGTAATAAATGGTTGTTAATGACTACCCAGACACTTATTACGCTTAGGTAACGTGAAATCAAGTCATTAAATAAAAGCAACGTAGATTATGAATATGTTGTTTTATATTTATTTTAAATCTTTATTTTAAAATTATAAGTTTGGTCCTCAAATCTTTACAAGCACGTGCCTTGAAATTATAGACTATTTTAATTCATTATGGATTTTATGTATTTTTTATTCTAATTTTTTATTATTTTATTTAATGTTAAAATAATAAAATGAAGCTTAAATGCACCATTTAAACGTTTGGGGTCAAACGTGTGATATTAAATATATATGAGATTAAGCACATAAAAGATAAAATAAAGGGGTGTATTTGCAATTAAAAGAAAAAAGCAAAAAATTTTATACTTCTAATTCCAATTAGTTTCCCTTGATCTTTGAAGAGCAAAAAAAAAAAAAAAAAAGAAGTCAAAATGAGTAGAAATGATAAAAAATTATAAATATAGTGAGTGATATTTTAGTTCATAAAATATTTGTGTTCTTTAAATACAGGAAGAAATGATCTATCCATTCACTTTATTAGAATAATTATTCATTTCCCCCCTTATTCTTAATAAAAGAGATTATTATGTTTTGTTGTGTTGTATTTTTTGGTATATAATAACAATTCCACAATAAATATATTACTTAAAATAATGGATAACATTTCATTTACAATATACCCATGATAAGTTATTCATTTATGAAGTTGTTTTTATTTCCAAAAATACTACAATTGATTAGCATATTATGTATGCATTAATGCGTGTGTGCTTGTCAATACGTGTCTTTTTTTTTTTATTTGTAATATAACAAATATACACTTTAT
This sequence comes from Lumnitzera racemosa, assembly GCA_024138005.1. Lineage (NCBI taxonomy): Eukaryota > Viridiplantae > Streptophyta > Magnoliopsida > Myrtales > Combretaceae > Lumnitzera > Lumnitzera racemosa. Next base: position 83,269,626 of record JAMXBC010000006.1, read on the forward strand.
ATATATAGAATAGTGGTGATATTGTCCTATCCAATTTCTTATATAATATGTTACTTTATATAGGTCAAGAAAAAAGTATGCTCGAAGATATTATATAACGTTTTATGATTAATAATAACTTAGAGGCATGGGTGGATTGTTTTTTTTAGAGAATTTACGTGTGTCTACTCAATTTACTATGAGAGTTTCATATACAAAATTCTTTTAACATACAGCTAAATCTTACTATGTGAATAGCAAAAATTTAGGTACTAAACCACACGAATATAAAAAAGGAAGTTTGTTTTTTTATATGTTTTAGAGAACGAAGATTTACACAAAATATGGATAAAATTTTATGCTAGAAGAAGATACCAAAAATTAGAGATACAACTTCATTTATAACGTCTAACTTAGAAGGAAACAACCTTTCATCAAGAGTTATAATAATTTAACATTGAATCTTAGTCATTAGATTAAGTTTTAGTTAGTTATAAATTAATTTAAACCTTTGATCATGAATCAGTACAACCCCTTGAAGTTAAAAATCATGAATTTTAACTAAAAGTTGCAACTCTTCAAGCATTACAAACATCAACCTAACTATCAAAATGTTCATCATTAATTTCATGGCCATAAACACTAAAGGTAAACCTTTTTTACTTTATGCTTTCTATTGATACTCATCGTAGTTCATGATCATAAACCATGGTCATGAACTTTTTTGCTCTTTAATTTTCATCCTCATTGCTAGATTCACTTCCATTATCTTGACCTTGAACCTTACTAATACTACAAATCTTCTTTTCTTACTCATATTTAACATAGGTGCCAACTTGGTTAATTATTAAGTATTTTAGACATATAATTGGCAATCTATTTTTACAATCCCTTATTGGATTGCCTAATATATTATCGATTATCTAAATATAAACATCTTACTAATTATGCGTAAAGAACAGTATTGTTAGAATTGGATTTGAACTATTTCTTAGTATAAATTATCAAAGTTACAATAAAATAAGAAGTAGTTGGTAACCTTGAACTTTTACACTACAAGTTACAGCTCAAGAATTTATATATATAATCATTTCACATTCAATTAGTGGATTTCACGATAACATGATTATGGCAATATACTCATCCTAATTTTATTGGATATTTACAAAAGTAAACTACTCAAACTTTTTGTTAGGAGTAGCACTACTCTTATGTTTAATTAAGTGGACTCATATCAAAGTTATTGATTTAGATTCAAATCTATCTATTAAGAGATATTTACTATATTATATCTCATCCACTCATAATTAACAATACTTTTAGTACACTTAATTAATAGTGAATTGTTTTTACCCTTTGAACTTTGAAACTAATGATATGCTAGAATAAAGTAGGGCACCATCACTACAGTTTAAGACTACGTTATCTTCATATATTGTTAGTTATAATTTTAAATCCATATTAGTCGACTAATTGTAATAAAGTTACTAAATTACAACTTTATAAGATCAATTGGCATCACTTAGATGTATTCTTTTACTGTTTTTATCCGTACTAACTAATTTTCATAACAATTACAACATCATTCAATTGCACTTCATAGTACAAATCAAACTCATTGATTAATCATTATACCATCATTATAACTATACAATTTTAACACTAAATTAGTATCTAGATTATTTAAGTTCATTAACTTTGAATTTAAAAAATTAGATACACTTTAGTTTATCAAACATATGTCAAGTTCATAACAAATATCATTAAGTCATTCATATTGATACATGATTACTTTATATTTTCCTCAAATTGAGACTAAAAATATATTTTTTTTCTATATGCGATTATTTGACATTACAACCCAAGTAAAAATCCGTCTCAATATATAAGGACTTGACTTAAACTTCCTACAAAGCTTTTCATGCTTTTTGTGTTCATTCCATTTTTACAATTACACAATCACAATGATATTCAATATAAGTATTCAATATTAAAAGATCTTTTATTTTAGTAATAGGAATTTCAACATCAAATTAGTTTTAATTCTAGACACCAAGTCTATTGCTTAAATTAAATCTTTTACTTTAATCATTTTAGAATTTTATTTGCTTTAGAGTTTATGGTATATATCCATAAGTATCATTTCCTACTCTAAGCCTTAATTTAGTTTATTAAAGTAAGAACTTGAGTAGAAAGTATTTTTTATGGTAAGCCTCAATCAAATGCATTTTAATGATAACAAAATATGTGTTAATATGAATGAAATGCATTTTGTTATTACCGATTAAGTTACCTAATGTACAATACGAAGAATTATATTCTTAAAGGTACTCGAGAAGAACAAGAACTAAGTGATGGAAAGTTGACAAGATCAAAAGTTACTTGAAAAATTAGAATCTATGGAATAAGTATGAATAGTGGACGAAAAAATGACAATCAACTATCACCAAAAGTTGACCAAAAGAAAAGAACAATATATGGCTTCATCAACATGAATTAAAAGCACAAGACATAGCTACATTATTTTCAAGATGAAAGAAGAAAAAAAAATGTATTGATCAGAACACAAGACTAACCAGAATCGTAGGATTGAATAGAACCATATATCAGAAGCGTAAAAGATTTACTAGAAGTAAAACATGATCAGAAGCATGTTATAAGAAGAGGCAAGTCAAAACCTAGCAACATGGAGATATATTTGGATTATATCTAGTCAAGTTGAGGAATACAAAGGTAATACTTATGAAAATTATAGAAATGTGTGATACAACAAACTAATGAAAAATTTTAAATATATGAAACAATTGCAACTGCATGATAGATGAGGTATCAGTTGTGATAGCAAAGAAAGAATATCACAAAGATTTGAAAAAGTAACACTACACGATGACTACTACCTTATTGAGAATGCTTGAATGTTGGAGTCACAGCTATTTAAAGATGAAGTAATCAACAAAACAACAAAGATGAGGAAGAGAAGTGATTGAAGAAAAAGAGAGAAGAAAAGCTTAAGAGCTACACAAAGTTGTTGTGACATTATTATTCAACTGAGCTTACATATGTTTATTTGATTTACATAGCTTGAGAATTTTATATTATTGAGCAACTATGCAAAAATTTAATGAAATCCATTGTAATTCTTAAAGAAGTTACTAATCTCTTAGAAAATTAATGTGAGACTATTTAAGAGAACTTAGGAAGGAGATTTTATAGACTTGCAATTTGAGAGAACCAGGCATTTGAATATGTTTGAAGTGAAAGTCATTTACATGATGTTATGCAGAAAGAAGTCTTATAATTTAGTAAGAAAGGAGGAGCATTTATATTGCAGCTAACAATTTTTTATTGGACCAAAAGTTTCCAAAATCTATTATTTTCACATACTTAAAATGTTTGCTATATACATTAAGTGATTTTGAAAATTATATTAATACGAAATACTTGATCTGAATTATAGGAGAGCAAAATGGAACTATGATTTGAATTGCTATTAATCAAGTTTTATGCAGGGATATATTAGAACAATAATTTTGAGAAATAGTGATAAGAATTAAATTATCGGACCTTTAACCTGAGCTCGAGCGCGAGGTCTTGAAGGACTAGCAAAGCAGATTCTATTATTCCAGCCAATTCCTACCAAAACCAAGTAACTTCTCATCTCTAAATAGTTGAGTGCTAGCTTGAAGTATGCTCCATTGACAATTTGAATCCTCATACGTTTGCTTGGCCATGACCGTACCGACCTCTAGCTCGGTAATATTGGTGCCGAGAACTCAGTACACATCCGTACCCATACCTTTTTGGGAAGTCCCTAAGTTTGATCGGTACCTCTACTCGATGACCTCTATCTTGATTGTATCATTTGTCTATTTCTACCACAAGTGTCTCCAGTGACTTGATGCTACATGTCCAACTTCTACGTAAAAGGATTTTGCTACACTAATTATTGATTTCTTTGATTTTTATTTGTACCATTTATTATTCCTTATACATTCCTTTTTTTAGGCAATAATTTTCTTGTCTTTTCCATTTTAAGTAGGATGCCCTAATATTTTAGGTATAAATACCCCGTAACATGTATCCACAAGGATCATTATACCTTAGATATTGAATATACTTCTCCTTTTTTAAGCTAAGTGTACTTGCTTTCATCTCCTTACTCTTATCTTAACCTTTAAGCAAGGCTAGGTGGCGAATATCCTCATTAGATTAGGTTGTACGTCATATCGAGTTGAGCCATACGTCTACGGAGTTTCCTTGGTGCGTTACATCTTAGGAATCATTCATACTTTTTCTTGTTTAGTTTTATTGTTATTTACACATTTTCCTATACTCGTTTTCAAACTTTCTGCAAGCTTAGACCTACCTTGATATCGTCGCCCATATCAACTCTCAACATAATGTATCATCCTAGGTATCAGAGTAGAGGTTTGTTTAAGTCAGTTGTGTTTGAGCTCCCTTAAGTAGTCATGTTTATTATGGCAATGTGTTGTAGTTGCACGGAAGTTAACTATGAGTGTTTGAGCAAGTAAAAGGAATAGTAGCTTACTGTAGCTATTTACTCTATTTTGCCCTGCTTTAAACATACCAAAACAAAGCAAATTTTTATTGGGTTATTGTTCCTTGGAGTAGTTGTTGTGATCACAAAATTAGTTGAACATTTGTGTAGAAGTGTGCATATGTTGTTTAGTTTAAAGGAACTATATCTGTTGTTTCTTAGAATCTAAGTTTGTTACTGAGTTTTGTTGAAGAGAATAATGGATCCAAATATCAATGCTAGTATTAGAGATGACAACAGTAGTGTTGTCTACCATAAATGATAACCCTAGAACACCCTTAAAATTACAAATGAATGAACTAACGAGATGGCTAACCTCATAGCCGATCTAACTAGAGCTATTCATGTATTAGCTTTTTGACCTATCGAGGCAATACGGAATACTCCCTAAGCTACTCAACCTATGAGAGGGTAGATCCTAGCTTAACAAGCTCGAGTTAGAGAAGTAGGAAGATGAGTATGAAGAAGAACTGACTTAGGTGATATGGATGATGAAGGAAAAGAAGAGTATAATAAGGAGCGAGCTTGATCATCTTAAGTTACCAACTATGAGAAGCTTCAGATTTTGAGCTTTAATGGTTTTAGAAACACTGATGACTATTTGGATTAGAAGGAGAAGATTGAATGCGTTTTTAATTATTAATAGTATGAAGACTATGAAAAAGTGGGGATTGCTATTGTAAAGTTCTTAAATTATATTGCGATGTGGTGGAAGAACTTCCAAATTATGAGGAGATGAAAAGGATATAGGGAAGTTAATACTTAGCCCGAGATGAAGAAGATACTTAGAAATAGATTTGTGCTAGATACTTATTTATAGGATACTTTTGTTCGGCTTCAAGAGTTAAGACAAGGAGGTTGAACTATTGATGATTATTTCCAAGAGTTTCAAATACTCGTGATTCAATGTTAATTGGATAAACCATCAACCTAAACAGTATCTAGATTTCTCACTAGATTAAGAGGTGACTTTGAGATGTCGTAGAGCTTCAAGAGTTTGCTACATTTGATGAGGCCATAAGAATAGTCTAGTGACTAGAAAGGTAGAGGAGGAATAGGCTAAGATGACCTCCCATGAACCAACCAAACTAACTAGGCTGATTCACTCAAGGAAATTACCAAGTTCACCAAAGTGTTGAGCTAAGTAAAAGAATAGATGTCGGAGTTGAACAAAGGGGTTGACCAATTGATGGCAACGTACCGCCGAGAACTTATGAGAAAGGATAAACACTTGGGAGAAAGACTAGCCAAATTAAGTGCTTTAAATGCCTAAGGTGTAGGCATATGGCCACCCAATGTTTGAATAAAAGAACTATGATCATTAAGGGAGATGTCCCGAAGATTAAAGTAGATAGCATAAATGAGGAGCTAGAGGAGGAAAAAGAAGTAGAAGAAGAGATTAAGGTTAATGTAAAATTGGTTGAAGAAGAAGTGTTTGTTGAAGATCTGGATAAGCTAACTTTGGTTGTTTGATATGCAATAAGTTTAGAACCCTCCACTAAGGAGGATTAGAGAGAGAATTTATTTCACATCACATGCAAGGTAAAAGAGCAGGTATGTGCGCTTATAGTAGACGGTAGTAGCTATACTAATGTTGCGTCTACCAGCCTAGTTAAAAAGCTTAAGTTGCCAACTAGCTTATACCTGAAGCCATATAAGTTACAATGGCTAAATGAGAAAGGAGCACTATATGTCACTTAGCAAGTCTTGCTACTAATCTCTATTGGGAATTATTCTGATAAAATTCTCTGTGATGTGCTACCTATGTATGCATCTCATGTATTGCTAGGTATACCTTATCTTTTTTATAGGAGAGTTATGCATGATGGATTTAGGAACACCTATGTATCTAGGAAGGATGGGAACAAGATCACTTTGAACCTTATGATGTTGAGTCAAGTTAACAAGTTATAGGTTAAACTTGCTTGAGGACCTAAGAAGACTTTGATTTTGAGTAGAGCTAAACTTTAACAAGTTATTAAAGCCAATATCATAACTTTTTTGTTGATCAAGCAACTGTTAGAGTTGAAGGAGTAAATTGAGTTAGCTACTGGATCAGTATGCTAACCTGTTTCTTAAATAGTCACCTGAGGGATTACCCCTTTTTATAGGCATTGAAAATTACATTGACTTGATATTTAGTGTTGTACTACTAAACAAACTAGCTTAACAGATGAACCCTAAACAAGTTGTTAAGACTTAGAGACAAGTTAATGAGCTATTAGCAAAAGGCTATGTAAGGGAGAGTCTCAACCCTATGCTATTACGATGTTCCTTATGTTGAAAAAGGATGGTACTTAGCATATGTACATGGACAATAGAGCTGTGAACAAGATTACGATCAAGTACTAGTATCTAATCCCTAAGTTGGATGATATGTTAGATAAACTAAATAAAGCTAGGGTCTTCAATAAAATTGATCTGAAGTCTGGCTACCATGAAATTTGAATGAGACCAGGATACGAATGGAAAACTGCATTCAAACCTCGACATGGACTTTACAAGTGAATGGTTATGTCTTTCAGCCTATCAAAAGCCCCAAGCACCTTTATGAGATTGATGAACCATGTCCTTAGAAACCTAATTGGAAAGTGTATCGTAGAGTATTTTGACAACATCTTTGTATATAGTGCTAACCTATAAAGATACATTGAACATCTCTATGTCATACTTGATGTACTCAAAGCTAAGAGGTTATTCGGCAATTTGAAAAAGTATTGTTTTTACTAAGAGGAAGTGGTATTTTTGATATATGTAGTTGGTGGAGGAGCTTTGTGAGTTGATGATGAAAAGATCTAAGCTATTGTTTAATGGCCAACTCTAAACACCCGTGTTGAGGTTAGAAGTTTCCACGTACTGGCATCCTTTTATCAAAGATTCATCAGAAACTTCAGTGTCGTTGTTGTATCCCTTACTGAGTTAACAAAGAAGAATAATAAATTCAAGTGATGCAAGAGAGAGGAGAGAAGTTTCTTTAAAGTAAAGGCAAAATTGACTTCTATACTAATATTAGCTTTGCCCGACTTTAAGAAATTTTTTTAGCTTAAATGTGACACATCAGGCATTAGGATAAGTGTTGTCTTAATGCAAGAAGGCTAGCCAAGTGCTTACCATAGCGAGAAGCTAAGAGGACCTCAATTAAACTACTCGGTATATGACAAAAAACTCTTAGCCTTATCTAGATACTCCAAGTATAGGGGTACGATCTATTGTTAAGAGAGTTTGTCATTTATATAAATCATGAATTTTTGAGGTATCTCTAAAGTCAGACCAAGTTATCGAAGTGGCAAGCGAGGTGGATTGAATTCCTTGAAGGATTTAACTTTATGATCTAGTATAAACAAGGTAAGAATAATGTAGTTATCGATGCTCTGTTGAGAAGACATGTTCTCCTTACCTAGTTATATACCGGATTACTAGGGTTTGTGAGCATTAAAGAATAACATCTTAGGAGCCTTATTTTGGTCCTATAATTTAGACGATGTGCCGAAGGAAGGATAGTGGATAATTATCACATGGAAGATGGGTATCTATTCTAAGAAGGAAAGTTATGTATGCCAAGCTATTTTTTAAGAGAATTACTTGTTAGAAAAGCTCATTCTAGAGGACTTTCCAAACATTTTAGGGAGAAAAAGATGTATGAGTTGTTAAGTGGATGGTTCTTTTAGCTGAAGATGAGGCAAAATGTGCATTGAATTATTGAGAGTTATTCTACTTGCAAGAGGGCCAAATGCTGAGCCAAACAAAGGAAAGTAATGCTTTTACTTGTCCCAACCTAACCTTAGACTAAGTTGAGCATGGCCTTTATTCTTGGATTGCCGAAAGCTACTTAAAGCAAAGATTTTGTGATGGTAATTGTGGATAAACTTAATAATATGTCACATTTTGTGCCTTCCTCTAAAACTAATGATGCTTAGACTATTGCTTATCTCTTTTTGTAGGAAATTGTTCGATTACATGACATGCCGAAAAGTGTAGTCTCGGACAGAGATCTAAAGTTTCTAAGCCATTTATGGAGGACTTTTTGGCGTTGAATGGGGACTAAACAATTGTTCAGCACTTCTTGTCACCTCTAAATCGATGGCTAAACAGAGGTAGTTAAACATATTTTAGGATCACTCCTTTGAGCTACAGTGGGGAAGAATTTGACTAATATGGATGTTTGTTTACTTATGGTGGAATTCACTTGCAATTGCACTATACATGATACTACCAAACAAATACCCTTTGAAGTCATCTATGGCCTTAATCTAGAGTTACCCCTTGACCAAGCCCTTATACCTATATCCGAGCAAGAAGACCTTAATGCAAGAGCCCGAACATAGTTTCTATAGCAGATCTATGAGAAAGTTAACTAGTGGATTGACCAAGTTGCTAAGAGAATGAGAGAAAGGAGTAAAGGAAGGAAGTTAGCATAGTTTCATCTCAAAGATTTAGTATGGCTGCATATGAGTAAGGAGAGGTTCTTAAACAAAAGAAAGAATAAGTTGTCCGCCTGAACTAAAGGTCCCTTCAAAATACTCCAAAAGATCAACGATGATGCCTATTGATTGGAATAAACCAAGGACTATAGAGTCTCTAACACCTTCAACATTATTGACCTTAGCCCCTACCAACTTGAGAGAGATTGAGTGAAGACTAACCAAATTTGATCCTAAATCCAAATCAAGCCTAAAGGGATGATAGGAATTGAACTACTGGACTTTTAACCAGAGCTCGAGCGCGAGATCTTGGAGAACTAGCGAAGCGGATTCTACTATGCAAGCCAACTCCTATTGAAGCCAAGTTAATTCTCACTATCGAACAACTCTATATGCTGAGCTAAGTAGTTTCTCATCTCTTAGTAATCGAGTGCTAACCTGAAGTATGCTCTACTGAAAATTTGACCCTTCACACATGTCTGCTTGGCCATGACCATACCAACCTCTAGCTTAATAGTATTGGTGTTGAGAACCCAACACATATCCACACCCATGCCTTCTTAAGAGGTCCTTAGGTTTACTTAACACCTCTACTCAGTGACCTCCATCTTGATTGTACTATTTGTTTATTTCTACTAAATGCGTCTCTGGTGACTTGATGCCATGTGTTCAACCTCTATGTAAAAGGATTCTACTACACTAATAATTGATTTCTTTGATTTTTCATTTGTACTTTTTATTATTCCTTGTACATTACTTTTTGTGGACAATATCTTTTTTTTCCTTTCTATTTTAGGTAAGATGCGTTAACATTTCAGGTATAAATACCCTTGACATGTAGCTACAAGAATCATCATACCTTAGATATTGAATATACTTTTCCTTCATAAGTTAAGTGTACTTTCATCTCTTACTATTATCTTAACTCTTAAGTAATGATAGGTGGTAAGTACCCTCATTAGACTAACTCATGTGTCATATCAAGTTGAGTTGTGAGTCCACGAAGTTTCCTTGGTGTATCATATATTTGAAATTGTTTGTAGTTTTGCTTGTTTACTGCCATTGTTATTTGCACATTTTCCATCTTCGTTTTTAAGCTTTTTGTAAGCTTGAACCCACCCGATATTGTCGCCTTGTCAGCTCTCAACGGGAGCACCAAATAGAATATGAAATGTTTATGCTTTCAAACTTGAGAGAGTGACATCTAATAAGGTCTTTGCATAAACTATATCATAACCTATTACGAAAGTTCTAAACAAATGAATATTTTGATATATGTAATGAATGATTTTGAAATTAATATATTTTAAGAATGGTTTGATCTATCAAATGAGTTTGATAATAATCATGAATTTCTTGAACACATCTGATATGACAACATCTTGACATATGAATTGATCCAATAAATGACTAAATCAGATGAGTTGAGATGCTGTGGTTATTTCTTATATATATCGAGACATGATATATCTTATGTTATAATATGATGAGATGAATGTTTTGAAGTGATACATATGTTGAATGATATGATAAGGATAGTATCTTAATTCAATGAGATGAATATAATATGATATCAGTACTTAAGTAAAGAACCTGATAATTTGAAAAGAATTATGACATCAGAACCCTTATAAATTTAGGAGAAGAAAATATAGAAATGAGATATAGTAATATTTCTATGGTATATATTGACAGTTTCAAGAACTCTCATGAACTATTTGTTATTTTTTATAATAATAAGAAGGAGAAGAATACTACAACAAAAGGGGAGAATAGTATGAAAAATGGTACATAAAAATGAAAAATTTAGCAAAAATAGGATATAAATGGGGAGATACCTAAAAAATTTGTGAATTCAAAAGCTACTACTTATACAAGAGGAGATAACATAAACACTAGTACAATTCATGAAAAGAAAAAATTGACAATATGAGAGATAACTTATCAAAAGTAAAGAACAAATGTTTGAAATTTAACTTGATCATTTTTCGATGAAAAGAAAAAAAAAATTATCATCATCTAAAAGAAGGAGATTATTTGAGTAAGAACCTAAATGGAAAATATTTTTGACGATAAATCCTAATCAAATGTATCTTAACAATAACAAAATATACATGTTAATATGAATGACAGGTATTTTGTTATTACTAGTCAAGTTACCTAGTATGCAATGTAAAGAATTATGTTTTTGAAGGTACTAATGAAGAATGAGAACCAAATGATGAAAAGTTGACAAGATCAGAAGTTACTTAAAGAATTAAAATTTGTCAATGGATAGAAAAATCAAAATCAACTATCACCCAAAGTTAATTAGAAGAAAAGAACAATATATGTCTTCATCAACATGAATTAGAAGTATAAGGCATGGCTACATTATCTTTAAGATCAAGGAAGAAAAAGAAAAGTAATTATCAAAAGACAACACTAACTAAAAGTACAAGACTAGACATAATCATATATTAGAAATGTAGAAGATGTATCAAAATCAAAACTTGATTAGAAGCATGTTATAAAAAAGAATAAGTTAAGATCTAGCATCATAGAGATATATTTGGTTAATATATCTGGTTAAGTCAAGGGATACAAAGTTAATATTTATGAAGGTTATAGAAGCGTATGATGCAATAGACTAATGAATGTTTTTAAGTATATAAAGTAAATACAAGGAAAGTATTGCATAACAAATGAGCATATTAATTATAATTGTAAAGGAAGAATATCACAAGGATTTGAAAAAGAAATGACTACATAATAGCTTCTACTTTATTGAGAATACTTGAATATTGGAGTCATAGCTATTTAATGATGAATGATTAACAAAACAACAAAGAAGAGGAAGAGAAGTGAATTGAAGAAAAAGAGAGAAGAAAAGCTTAATATTTACACAAAATTTTCATGATATTATTGTTTAGTTGAGTTTACATATGTTTATCTAATCTGAGAGAAAAGCTTATCACTTGAAAATTTTGTATTGCTAAGTAATTGTGCGAAAGTGTGAGAAAATCCATTATAATTCTTAAAGAAGTTAGTAATCTTTTTAAAAATTAGTGTGAGATTATTTGAGAGAACTTATGAGATAAAATCTATAGACTTATCATTTAGAGGAATGGTAGGATCATAGGAGCCATAGACATCTTAGTAAATTTTCTTCAAATAGTGGAAGTATGGTATGGATAACCATATCTTAAGTCACAGCTGAAAGAGTAGACCGATGCATTAGGTTCAACCACTATATATGCTTGCCTAGTCTTCTGATCCCTTTATTACTCATAATTTATTTATTATTTATGTGAGGAAAATTACAATGTAGGGGATTAACATTTAGGGGTCAGTTCAAATAAAGAATTAACGTTTTAAAAAGTTGAAATAAGGAAATCAACATTTCATAAAGTGGTTTATATAAAGAATTAACATTTTGAAAAGTTCAAATAAGGGATCAATGTTTTATAAAGTGGTTCAAACAATTTTATGAAATGGCTATTATAAATCCTTTATTTGAACTGTTTTATGAAACGTTAATTCCTTATTTAAACTTTTTGAAATATTGATCTCTTATTTGAATTTTTTGAAGCATTGATCCTTTAATTGAACTTATCCCAAAACGTTAATTCCTTCCATTGTAATTATCCCATTATTTATGGATATATTGCTTAGGTGTTAGTGCTTTACAAGTTTTATCAAAATTATTTTCCACAAGATTAAGTTTAAGATCAGAAGCATATGGAATCCTTAACCTATTTAAAAGATTAGATTGCTAAGGGTTCAAAAGGTTTTTGTAAGTAAATCTTGGTTTTTAATTAGTTAATATTTTTGACATTGTAGGAATTAACAAGAAGTTTAATAAAGGTTATTAATCTTAAATATAAAGTTGTAAAAATTGGTTAAATTTTAAAATTTTCACAACCCCCACCCCTCTTAATTGTTTAGCAAGGCCAAAATAGTCTACCCCATACTTTAAGAATATTTTCAAAACTATTTTGTTCTTTCTTTGAACTTTACAGGGAGAAACCTTTAACTATAAATAAGATTATAAAAGTAATACAATATGTTAACATAGTAACTAATACTAAATGTAATATACTTTATATAATTAAATGCTACTCATAAAATTGTTTGTAATATAAAATTCATTTGATATTACATAGAAAATTGTGTAAAATACACAAATCTACAAATAAAGTATTTCCTATTTTGTCCACAAAGTATAACTTGGCATAACACATAGATAAATATTATCTTATAAAATTAACATTAGGAGTTAGCACATCAAAAACACCATATGTATTGCATTAGACAATGTTCACAAATATATTAACACATGTGTTGGCATTGAAAATTATACAAGCATTTGAACAATCATAAAATTTAAGTATATTCAAGTATTTACACTTCTTATACAATATGTTAAAGCACAATTAGTTTTCCATTATTGCTAACTAAATATTTATACGATTAGATTAACTCCATTCAAACAGGTTAAACACAAAACATTATTTTCACAATCAATTCATTATATGACATAAACTCATAAGACAATAAAGAAACATATTCATCGGAAAATCTATCACTTAAGTTTCTTAAACTTATAGCTATATAACATTACAACTTTAATTTTTGTTAGATTTCACAATGGTAACAAATCAGTATCATTAAAAATGATTATAAAGAGTCAATTAATTAAGATTCTAGAATATTGGTTCATCATAAACACTTGACATTCCTAACTTTTTGCATTCACTATAACAATCATCCTATCAAATATTATTAATTTGCACAACTATAAAATGTTGCTTTCAAATTGTGTTCATTCATACTATTACGCTCTAAATAGATAGAGTTATAACAATTTTACCATGTAAACTATCCTAACATAAAAGTTATCCTCTTTGTCGCTATCATAGATGTAGTTTACATATGGCTTACTCCACACAATTAGCTTTAAAGCAGTTAGTTAAGCACTTATTACATGTAAACCCATGGTATAACTTTTCAAATACTTTTTAAAAAGAGCTTATAATACATTACTTCCTTGAGAACTTGCATTACAAAGGTTTATTTACATCAAATTTTTAACTTCAAAAAGATTGTTTATGAAATTCACAAGCTCAATATATATAATTATAGACTAGCAGCTAAAAACTATTGGGTCACCCAAGGAAACCCATATAGTTTCCTTAATATAAACAAAGAGAAAACCTACAAAAGAAAAGTGGACATCCTAGCAATCTTCAAAATCTTACTCTCCAGCCTATTATGAATTGACTTGTAGGTAGTTATAATGCTATATCTTGAGTCTCCAACTAGTACTTGCAAAACAGTTTGTAGGAATGTAAGTGACAACTTACTCAATAAGTAGGAGGAAGTTAGAAGAATATAAGTCAAACATAAACAAAATTATCAAACATTAAGAAATGTAATGCAACAAGCAAATGAGATATCATATAATATTTAATCCATCCATTATGAAGCTAAAGAAATTACTTTTGTTCTAATTCAGATTGAGAAGTTTTAGCAGACACATAAACTAAACCAAACCTAAGCTTATGTAATTGAAAACACCCTCCTCTTGAGACAAACTTCAAACTACTATCCCCAATCTTAATGCGACATTCTCTCTTATTACTTAATTAGACTAAGGGTAGGCAAAGGACCATCATAATGCATTTATCCACCCTTTGCAATTTGTCTCTTAGATACTCTCTTACTTTATTTCTTCTCTCTCTCTTTCACTCCATGGCTGTAATCACAACTAATCGCTTTCTAAACCTTAGAGTGTCTAAGGTTTCAAAATGATTCAATAAACTTCTCATGATCTAATCATTTTAAGAAGATTTTTTGGAGTAATTATTGATTCTATAGCTAGTTTCATGCCCTAAATGATGATTTTAGTTGCTTTATAGACATGTTTACAAGGCATATGTATGTCTACTTTAATTTTGTTTCATTACTTAATAATGGATTCTTACTTGTACTTAATTATCTTCTTTTATGAGTAGTAATTTGTTCCTAAATTCTAAACCTTAATTACTTTTTTATTTAAGCTCTAACTATAACGACCTTAGGAGGGGCCTAGTAGTATTGCTTAGAATTTCCATATCACGTGTGCATCCATGATAAGAAAATCGCCTTTCAAGTCAGAGATTGCAAGACTCTAAATAGTTATTTACTAGAGTCTTTAATTTTAGTGCATTGACTCATTATATAATATAAATAATTATAGATATCCATTTTTCCACAATTCCTTAAAACTGTAGAGAATCGGTATGCTCCACTAAAATAATGAAATAAGATAGACAATTCCAGAAAATTCTAAACCTATTAAAGATACTAAACTTAATTAAGACATTAGTCGTTTTTCGGAGCATTCTAAATTAACTACACAAGCTTTTCATCATACTAATTCAATGGTAGCACTCTACACTTGATTCCTATACCATTCTCAACTATCGATCAACCTGCAAGGAAAAGAACTATTAGGGTGTAAGCTTACGCTTAGTGAGATAATTATCCTCATCAATACTGCATGATAGAAATTTATTAAATGGACAATCATATGAATGCGTAAACAATCAGTATGCCAAACAACGCATGCAATAACCTAAGAACTGCATACGACTCAGATTACGCCCCCTATAGTTGGGGTTTAGAGATAATTAACTGACCTTAACCAAAATCCGGGTTCTAGACCTTGGGTTTTATTTCTTTGCACTATTGTGCTTAAGTCAAAACAAAATTATATATATATATGTATGTATATACTTTTTTTACCAAATAACAAATCATATTTTTAAAATCTAAGTCTAGTGGTGTGATGGCCTCCATAATCTACAAACATACGCCCTAAGCAGAAACCACAAGACTCGACCTCTCACCGACGGTTGGCGTCTAATAAGTCCATCAGCTTAGGATAGAGACTCAATATATATGATGACATAGCTAGTGCCCAATCTTGCAGGAAGCACGTCCTCCTGTGAGTCCCTTCTCATTTTCTATTTAAAGCTGCAGTCGGTGTTATCCGTATGCAATATGGGGAATGCATGATTCATTTTGATTTCTTAGTTGTATAAGTGATTAACTCGATTTTCAATGTGATCAAACAATTTCATTCCATACAATTCACATGTATATATTAGTATAAACAATTCCCATTATTATATATAATTAACAAGTTATCGCATTCATCTACAAATTCATACACATGCATTTCCCATATCTCACAAGCATCTAAATTTATATATATAAGTTTAGGTGTATCTATTCTACAAGTAAAATTAAGTAAAGAGTCACCGGGAATTTACTCACTCAGCCATACGAATCAATCAAAATAATTTGGGATAGGTCGTCTCCCCAAAGCTAGGTCCTTTGGACATTGTAAATATGATACCGTAAGGATTTGAAATAAAACCTAAAAAAATAAGCTAAAACCCTTTAAGTTATACTTTTGGCTTGGTTTCATAATTTTTTCCCGGTTTTACTTAAAAGTTCAATCGTATATAACTTTCTCATTTTAAATCTGATTTTTATGATCTTATAGTCAATCTTCATCGTTTTCGAGTGTACTTTAACGTGGTGAGGTTATATTTTCATGATGAGGTATGCAAAACTACCCATGGGCTAGAACAGTAGCGATCCTCATGTTTTGGAGTACTTTTGGGTCTTGTTTAATAAATGGCTTTTTTGATAACTTGAGAAATCCCTTGGGTTTAGTCTTAAGATTTTATCCTAAGCTCAAAATACTCCTTGAGATTAGATTTACAACTTTGATTTATACTCCTAAGGCTAACAACCACTTCATGGGCTCTTTAGTGGGTTTAAGTTGTCAAATGAGCTTGTTTTTTGGTCCAAACTAAAGTTAGTGACTTTGGCAGGCTTATGGAGCTTTAGGTGGATTTCTTGTGGGCTTCAAAATAACCTCTCTTAATATTTTAAAGTGCTGGTTAGAATTTTAATGAAGGCCCAATTTGGAGTTTTAGGCTTTGTATACTTACTATATTTGCTATAGTTGGTTTTTTCACTTTGTTCACTTACTTTTACCATATTTTTAAGTGTCGTTTACCCATGTTCTAGATCTGGTCATGATGATTCCAAGGGGTTCTCACTTAGTTTTTCAACTTGTTTCATCATTTCCTTAAGCTTAGGTGTTAGATTATGAACTTAGACTACTTGTATTCAAATCTTAACTTAATTTTCTTCCATAAGATGATTCTTTAACTCATGCTTTACACAAAGAAATAAGAGATCTTACACTTATTACAACTTCCATATCATAGCTTATGTTATACAAAGTTGATTTCTTCATAAAACTTTATATAATGAGTTTTTCCTTAACTTAAGTCTAGATTTAAGCATGTTTAACTTAATGGAAATAAAATCAATATCTAAATGACTTTTGAATCCTTACGTCCAACACGCTCATCTTCCATTCAAGTTCTTGTTTCAAGATTTTCTCAACTTAAAATTTTCCATTCTAAGTGTTAAACAAGTATCTTTACAAAACACTAACTTTACATGCTTATGTTTCAACTTTTTGTAAGGGTTTCATGAGTTTGTTTCTTATAATGGTCTTTGGTGTTATAACAACTTAAAATCATACTCATATCTTCAAGAAATCAAAGTCTCCTAACATAAACACTAACCCACTAATCACAAGAAATACTTACTTGTCCTTAAAGCAAAATATGGTGGTTGTGCACAAAGATTTCACTTAAGCTCTTAACTTTGCTTCCTTCTTTTGCAACCTTTTGGAAACCTGAGTTGTTTGATCTTTTCGAGTAGGGTTTATGGAAGGTTCTAATGGTTCTAATGGTTTTAAAAGAGCTTAGATGTTGGAAGAAAATGACACAAGGAAAGAAATGGGAGTGCTGTGAGTAGGACTTAGAAGTGGCGGCCAAATGGAGGATTTTTATGGGGTTGAATTTCTTCTTTTGATTTGTGTTTAAAGTGAGAGAAAAGAAAGTGAAAATGAGAGTGAAAGAGGGAGAGAGTGGCAGATTTTTGAATGGGAGAAAAAGTATGTGCAAGAAACTTTAATTGATTGTCTTGTAGCAACAATTGCAACTATTGATGATGTAAGCATTAAGGAGTGAATAGTGGTGTGTAAGAGAAAGTGATTGATGGTTGAAAGACAAGAGCATGCCCCCCCTCTTCTCCTTGTTCAAATCTGCCATTTAGTATCCTTTGGGGTTATGGAATAGTCTTGTCTCATTTAATGAAGTTAAGCATGTGAAATCTTGAGAAAAATTGTCCTTATGTAATATAAGTGAAGGGGTGATAAGGGAAATGTCTTATCACTAGATTTTTATAAGTTATCAATTGATAAATGATTCAAACTCTCAATTGATAAGTCATCTAAGGTGATTGGTTGGTCTACTTATTTATGTATAAGGTTTAGACATGAAGATAAAGGCATGGTTTTATAGGAAAATTATTTTAGGATTTTCATCTTGTATTGTTTTGTACTTTATAATTCGATTCCTATAAAATTGTTAAATTTTCTAAAGTTAAACGAAATTATTCAAATTAAATTATCGATTAGTCACTTAGGGTCAAAATTCCTTAATTGTTTTTAGGGTTTAAGGTTTTAAGTGACTTTCGAGCTCGTAGTTCTTCAAGCTCAGGTTTTCTCGATAATTGGTTTTTGAATTGGAAAAATTTAATTTGTTTCTAAATGTAAACTTAAGTTCTCAGTTTCGTTGATCCTTAGGAACGTTCGGATAATACTTTTACTTGAATCATGGGCTCACTAAAAGTAAGGTTTGTATTTATCAATTGATAAGTTATTTAAGATGATTGGTTGATTTACTTATTTATGTGTACAAATCTTATACAAGAAGATAAGGAGATTGTCTTATATAAAATTACTTTGGAGTTTGTCTCTTAAATTGATTTGTAAGTTATGATTTAATTCTTATAAAATTATGAAAATTTCTAAAGTTGAATAAAATTATTCAAATTAAATTCTTAATTAGTCACTTAGGGTTATAAGTCCTTAATTGTTTTAGGGTTTTGGGTTGAGAGTATATGGTTCTCATATTTGAGTTTTATTGATAATAAGGTTTCGAATTGCAAAATTAAATTCGTTTTTAAATGTAAACTTGAATTCTTAGCTTAGTTTATCCTTGGAAATATTTGGGAAGTGTTCTTAGTTAAATCACAAGTCCACTAAACAGTAAGGTTTACAACTTATCTATATATAACATGGCTTATAAGTAAAAATAAGGGGATTGTCTTATATGAAATTTTTCTAGGGTTTGGTTCTCAAATTAATCTGTAGGTTACGATTTGCCTCTTAAGAAATTTTAGAGTTTTCTAGAGTTGAATAAAATTTATTGAAATTATATTTTTAATTTTTTAGTTAAGGCTATAAGTCCTTGATTATCCTAAGGTTTAGGATTTAAGTAAGTTTATGTATATTTTGGAGTTTGACTGAGATTATGTATGTTTTAGGGTTTTTCACTAACTTGAGAATAACTTACTTACACATAGGAGCTTAAGGATCAATTGGCTTAATTATTTTGGAATACTGCTTTATTATGCAACATATATATATATATATGTCATATGATAGATTAAGAAAAGAGAAGGAAATTACTTAATAATATATTTATATATATATACATATTGTGGGGCTACTTATGTACACAAGTAAAATAATTTTTGTAAATTTATTAATTTATTCCTTTAATTAGCTTAGTTTTGTTGTTTATCATTACTTGAAATAATCCTTGTTTCGTTTGTTATCAATTTTATATAATTTCACAAAATTATTGATAATTTTATTGATTTATGGCTTTTCAAGTATTAAGATAATTTTATAGAGTTTTTTTAAAAAATTTTATAATTTGATATTTACAGTTTTTGTTAAGTTCAGGTTTACATTTTTAAAAGTACTCGTATATAGGGATTGGAGATTTCTTACATGATTAGGGTTTCTAAATCATATAATAGTGACTTTCAAGTTCGTTTTAAGTTCCAAGTTTAAAATTTTAGTTGGTTTTCATTTTATGTGGTTTTGTCGACTTAGGGAAATATTTACAATACTCGAGTCCAACATCATATTTAGAAGGTTAAATTTACAGAATCTACACTAACTTTTCCCCAATTAATGAAACGTAGATATTGCCCTTTATGTGCTTTCTTTGTCTAGTGAAACCAAGTGAAATTTGTAGTGTTTTTATGTTCTTTTATAGAGAAAAGATTTATAGTAAAATGTTATGTATAATTTTCTTGAGTTATTTCAAGAAATCACGTCGTTCTCTTGCTAAGCTGAGGTACTTATGAATCATGTTATGGATTAAAGCTACCATGAGTCTTTAGTATGTTGCCTTTACATTTGAGCTCGAACAACATAACTCTATCATGAAAGGTACCTTAAGTGATATTATCATCAACTTCTTGATCACCTTTCATTAGTATGCTATTTCTTCTTATTAGGCATTAAGTGCTTTAAATTGTGATGTAAATCTAATCAATGTGAAGAAAGGAACCTGTATGTGGAGGAAAACATTTTATTTATTGTTGCCTACTACTAATCATCTCTTAGATCCTCTTTTTTTCTTTTTTTTTTTCTTTTTTTTTTAGTAATGGTCAAATAATGACATTGATAATAGGAAAAGGCTATGTTCACTTGAAACACTTTGGAACTTAAGAAGCCATAACCCTACCATGTACTAACTTTAGCGATTGATACGCCGATGCATCTATCTTGTTACCTATCTATACTACTCATATAATAATAAAATCTGCCAAACCCATATTAAAAGAGCTCCTTAGCATGAATAAGAGAGTAGTGTATACAACACTCAAACTCTAAATACATGGAGATCAAATATCAACTTGTTCAGCATAAACCAAAGAGCTTATAGCTTAACATAGATATATTTGATAAAATATCAATAAGGAGTTGTATTGCTTTAACCAAATAAGAAGCAACATAAATTAACTATGGAAGTCACAGGCAACTCCACCCAAGAGTTTAACATGTAATGAAAAGGACATAACAAAAAACTAAATCATAAGTAACTCTACATGTTCCATACCTATCCTCTATGCACAACCCAACCGATCATTAAATTAGTAATAGTTCGCATCCACATTATAATAGTAGTTGTTGCATCATGTATCAGCTTAATACTCCTAACCATCAATAATACCTAAACCTACAGCTAAAAAATAGATCCTTGGAAGGGTGAGCTATGCCGAGTATAGAATACCAACAGTATATGCGTATGATCAAACAGTCATAATACACATGCATGAACAAGTATCATTGAATATGCAATATGGATTGATTCTTATCTTTATTAACAAAGTTCGTTAAACAAGACAGCCTTGGCATCTCAAGATTTAAAGTAACTCATTACCCCTAAATAAGCAAATATATAAATACTATATAAATATTAATGTTAAGTCCTCTTCAACATGAAAGTAACCTTCTTAAAGGCTAACTGGGTCATCTTAGTGTAAGACTTCGCTCAGGATGATATCGTGTAAAGATCACTAGGTATCTTGTGACACACACTAGAGCCTACTAATGTAGTGGATAAAGCTAAGCATATGCAACAAAACATAATTAAAGTTCAAGTTTGCATTAAGTCAACATAATTAAAGTTTGAGTTTTCACTAAGTTCAATTTAAATAACTATCCTAGCACACACGGTTGAAATTAAGTAACCCATATGTAGAGTTCCTATCTCAACAAGATCCAATACCATACAACTCTTAGCACTTAATAAAAAAGATAAATACTAGATTTAGAATTCGTTGAATACTTTTCAACTCGACTCAACACTTTTGATCTTTAACTCAACCTTAAACCAATACTTTATATATTTTCCACATTCTTTAATTTATCCTTTGGCTTTCCAAAACCAAAGATAATAAAACTTTTACACCAATAACTTTAAGACAACATCTCACACATATGGCAATTCACATACACATAAAAGTTACTACATATACCAATCTATATAATTTAATATATACTCGCAAACATCTTATTTATAATATACTCTCAAATTGTTCATACACACATATACACACACACATACGATATTAAGACATACACCTGCTCATGAAAGAGAACCATACACTTATGTATCACTTAACTCACACATACAACACTAAACACATATAAACCAATTTCACGTTACATATACATATAAAACCATAAAACATCTACTCTTATACACTCTGACATACATATGTGCAACACACATACGTATGCCATACGATACCATTCTTTTTACGTTACATCCACGCACATACATACTGTAACAAAACCACACACACACATACATATACACACACACGCACATTTACAAACACACGCACACATCATTCTCTCTATCACCAAACACGTATATGCACAACTACACTCAATCGCTACACCCTTACGTACCCAAGACACATGCACTTCATGCTCTCATTCATAATTGTCAAAGGCACATACATATACATACAATCATTAACACATACATACCTATACATACACATACGATCATTAACACTTACATACCTATACATACACATACGATCATTAACACATATAGACCTACATATATTTCAATGCACATACATATAAGTTCGACACTATACGCATAATTTGCACATACATACTCATGATAACTCACATACACGAACACATGTATCGATTTGCGACACTACCAACACAACATCCCATGTTCTGATCATGCAACAACTATCTACAACTACTACATTGATCACCTGCTATACCTAACAACAATACCAATACCTCACCTATCACTCAAAGAAGACCCTAAAAGATATAAACTTATAAAGAAAAATGAAGACAAGAGAAACTTACTTGAAAAATAAGTAAGAAAATTCTTTATTGAATTTCTTCTTCAATATTGTGAATCTAGGTTAGGGCTTTGAGTTTGTTTAAGAACATACCAATTTTTTGCTCTTGGAAATATAGTGTTTTATTTTGTTGTAGGAAAGATATGAGAACTAATATTATATATCATGAGAAGGGTAGGTGATATTATGAGTAATGGGGAGTTTAAACTTTTTTAAACATATTTGTCCCTTTGCTACTCTAGTTAATTACATGCCATAGTAAGTCTCAAGGGTTTTTTTTCCTTCCCTTTTATTTTATTTTTTTCTTGATTTTTATATAACAAGAAGCAATCATGGGAGGTGGAGGTTAAAAGAAATGATGATAAGTGAAATAAATTTCTTTTCAACATGAAGATCTTAAAAAAATAATCAAAATTTTTTATTTTATAAAGACGGTTGTTATAATGTAAATCTCATCTATTTATTTGTCATAAATTGAGTCTCATGCATTAGTGCAATGAATACCATTTTATGTGTTTATGATAACTACAGCCAATTAAGTGAATCATGAAAATGAAAGGGTATTTTAGGAGAAGGATACATTTCCTTTATTATATTCTAAAATCTAATATCTATTTCTTAATATGAATGTACCCAATTGTCAAAATCATGTTTTATGGTTTTGCTTTACTTTAAGGGAAATTATAATAGAGAAGCTTAGGACTTAAGATCACTTCTATTGTCATAGCTTTATTTTTTGGGTGTCATGCCTCGAATTAATAGATATATGTTGTCCCTCGCATACCATAACATAGTATGAACATATTAAGGGGTCAAACAGACATAGTAAGAGCATATTAAGGGTTAAACAACTAATATCCATAAATCTTTAACATTTATAATAAATGACATTAATAATTCTAAAAAATTAATTTATAAATAACTATGAAACTTAATACAAATAGCCAATTACAAAATATATATAACTAAACTATAGAAAACTAAGCATAATTCCTTTTTTCCCATGCATTAGCAATGCATCCAATCACAACTCTAAGGCTCTGAACATAATGTTTAAACTTCTTATGAAGCTTAAAAGAGTAAAATAACTCCTGAAAGGGGTGAGCTAAAAATGCAGTATGCGGCCACACAAACACATGCACATGAATATATATATGCAAATGACACATAAACCTTAAAACTAATGCAAGATTTACCCTTTTATTATCTTTTACTTTAACTGTTCAAATGACACAATCTTAGGCATCCTAAACTTAGAGTAACTCATTGACTCAAACACTAAGTGTATGTATATATATATATTATATGTCGAAATCGTTACTAAAAGTCACAGTCCTCAAGACTATGTCGAGCTGCTATCAACCTCCATTTCATAAGGATGACCTATCATGGTTTCATCTCGATATGTGAGCCCCTTACACAACCTCAGCTAGCTCAGCGACCCATTGACATAAAATCCAACACCAAACTAACTTAATCTTATCAAAACGAGGCTACATGATTGCAAGACAAATCTTATTGATCACTAAGTAGAGTATTCCAAATCATTGACATCTATCTGTATCTTTTTGAGTCTTTTCTAAGTACAAGTAGTACATACTCCATTTGGTTCCACTTTTCATTAAGTTAATTCGTTTATTATCCTTACAAACACACTTAACAAACAATGACTACGCATCTGGTTACTAAGCAACCATATTCCATGATTTATAACTAATATTAAAACCTGTATATTTATATAGTGGATTCATCACATATCAACACTTAATTGAAAACTAATATCAAAACCTATTATTATGGTTTTGATTGAATTTTTGAAGTTCTAAAAGTTACACTTAGTAACATTTTAGATCAAAACCTCTAGTTAGGTTCAACCTACCCATTTACATACAATTAAAACTTAGGAACAACCTATTTATATATATACTTATATATTTACATATTAGTTCACCTTATTATTATGATTAATGTATTTGTTTAATTGTTCCTTTATTATGTATTTATTCATTTATTTATAATAATAATTATTATTATTTTCCACATACTTATATATATATATTTGTATGTATGTATGTATTAGTATTCTATTACTAACTCATATGTACACATATATATCTCAACTAATCTTATTTAGTATTATTACTATTATAGTTGCCATCATTATTACCAATGCTACTATTATTATTATAGTAGTTGACTAATTTTAGAAACACCTTTTAGAATGAAATCCTTGACTTTCTGAATCAAACCCTTAAAACAAATTAGAGAGTACTTTTTTATTCAGAAAAACAAATTCCAAATGTAAGGGACACGGTCTCACAACAAGACCATATTATTAGGTTGTGTTCCTTATAGCGAACTAGAACCTCCTCATCAAGGAAGCTGCTATTAGAGATTAGCTTTAGTAGCTAAGATTAAAGTTTTAGAGAAAGGAAAGGATTTGGAGAATAAAGAGGGTTTAGAGTGAAAAAGGTTAAGGTTTTAGAGGAACAATGATAGCCGAGGTTTAAGAATGAGGAAGGGTTATGAATAGGTTTATAGAGGTTTAGTTTGATAGATAACGTTTTAGATAAGAGTGGCATTTAGAAGCCAAATTACATCTTTGCCCTTCTCTTTAAAATGATTTTCTCTTCTTATCCTTCCTCCATTTGAAAGATTTTTATCCTAAAAAGTCACTTGATTTTTGTAATGATTCTATATACTTTCTCTCTATTCCTTCCTCAAGATCTTAAGTTGTTTTTCTTCCAATTTGCTCATTTATTTATACTTTACATACCATATGATATGCCTCGTAAATATCCACTCCTTGGTATCCACACTCTTAGTGAGCCTCTATACTACTCTCAAGCTTTCTAGTTTTCAATTGCCCTTATTATATTCATCTCATAGCTCTTTTGATCCTTATACTTCTACTCTTATCTCTAGAGCATTAAGGTATTCCCCCTTAGTTACTTCACTTTGTATTAAATTACAACCCAATCATAGTACTTTCAACCTTTTTGTTAGTAACAAAATATTAGTACAATTTACCCCAACACATCATTTCCAACCATTATACCATGATAAGGAAACATAAACAAATGATTGCAAAACCAATAACATGCATCATCTTAAAGTGAATATTTCTTAAAGTGAATATTTAACTCCTAATATATCAAATATACCATTCATTAATGAAAAGGCACCAACTATTAGTTCTTCTAAATCCTTGAGAAGCACTGCATCTCTAATGTGAATAACATGTACTTCCTTCATGTAAAATGATTTCTAGCTAGGTGTCTCACTCGAACACATATCATACTATCAAATTGATTCATGCTTTGCTTAACAACTATCTTCATTTACGCATAACTTCAAAGTTCTTAAGTGTACTCCACTTCTACTTCTAGTAGTGTACTCCACTTCCTAATCATTAGTACTTCTCCATTTGCTTTTCCCCAACTCAGAATTACTAAGTGATAAAAGGGGTGATTGTTGTTGTTGTCATTTTCCAATTAAGTCCATAAGTTTGTTAGTGCTATGTTTTTTTTAGTATTATGCATATAGGTCATGTTGTCATTATCAAGATTACCGTTTAGTATTCAAGTGTTTGCTAATATCTTATGTACTTCTTATCTCATTTAATGAAGTTTAGATAATCATGTTGGTTCCATATGATCTTGTTGTTCTTGTTATCCATCTTATTACTTCTATCTCTAGTTAATACTAGAATGGTCATACTCTTTACAACCCAACACATACACACATGCGCGCGTATGCGCTCGTACACACACATATATGTATAAACAATGCTAATGAATGTCAACACAACATTAGCTCAACTAATCAACTTAACTTGACTCAGACTAATAAACTTGACACGACCTTTACTAGCTTAAACAAATTTACATGACATGCTATGGTATAAAAAGAGATACTCATTCATTAGTCCTATTATAGGTATACACATGTTAAGCTTTCTCAAATCTTTCAAATTTTACTTCTTATATTAACCTTCTATTCCACATTTTATTTCTTATGTGTTACTGCTCATCTTGTATTGTTTGGTGAGTAGTCTTATATAGGGATCCTAGATGTGCAAGCATTAAGTTAGTTACTCTAGTTACTATGTCTATTTATATAGTGTAAGTAAGTGCAACAATACATTTTTGCGGTTATTTCTCAAGTTTTTTATTTTTTGTCCCTAATAAGGGCCAATCCTTTTAATTATGTTTTTATGTAAGTATTTTATGCATATCCTTGATTTTATAAGTCTTATTTGAGCATAACAAATGGAATAAGCTCATCCAATCCTATACTCGTCTCCATCTACCTTTTCACCAACTTCATAGGTCAACACTTAATTATACTAAAGTAAGATAAGAAAGAATTGAAAGGAACAATAGTTAGGAGAAACAAAAAACTAAGACAGGTAAGAAAATATGGAGTCATGGTAAAAAATAAAAGCATCAATGTAGATTAGGAAAAAGCAAGATTAAAAGTTGGAATTCAAATCTATGATTATAGGAACTAAGGTAACCACTTACTTTCACTCGAATTAAACCCATATTCTACCCCTTACTCTCCACTGCTCAGATACTATACCTTATGGATATAATACACACACACACACACACACACACATATACTTAGAAGACACGCTACAATGTTAGGAACTACCATGATAAGCTTTAAAACCGTCAAGTCCATTAGTCACTTAGATCTAATTGTATCACTTGGTATGCAACTCCATTAGGGATATTGTCACATACCAATCAGTAGGAGCCCTTTAGGGATCTACCATTAAGGGCCCCTAAGTAGGCTAAGTTAATCTCTATTAGCAAATTAAGTTTTAAGTTGGATATAGGTTAGTTTGATTACTGTTTTATCTTGCATAACCATCAAGCATACATCATTACTTAAAACCCTGAATCGAAGCAACTATAAGGCTCGAATCGTATAATCTAACATTAACAATAGTAAACTTGTCTTAATTCCCTTCTCAAAATAGTTCAAATCAAGCTCTTAAGTGAACCCCTAAACTTGTTCTTGATTAGCTCTTTCTACAACATCCTAAGGTTCAAAACGATATGGGCTCCTAAGGGTTGTTATAGTTAGGAAAGTATTAAGTTTTTCTAGACTTAGAGAAATATAACACTTAGTAGAAGATTTGGGGTTAAAAGAGAACAGTACGGGAAGAAAATGAGAAAGAAGTAACCTAGAGGTACAAAAGTCCAATATGGTTGTGTTTGTGCTCATGTAATTATTTGGCCAATAAAACTAGGTGATACAGCTATGACAAATAAGTCATGTCGTTGGACATAGCCTTAAAGAGATGACCTTACAAATAGGTCATATGGGTGGTTATAACCTTTACGACTTGATTGTATTGAAAAGTAATGTAAGTTTTAGTTCTAAAAACAAATCCTAAACGTAAGGGACATGGTCTCACGATACGATCTAATGACATGTTGTGTCCCCTACAAAACTTCCTCCTTCGAACAAATCTAAATCCAAGAAAAATCCTTACATCCTTTAATCCAACCTCAAATACACTTAAAGCACTCTTAAACTCATCATTAAAGCAAGTTTTTATCCAACCCAACAACAAATTTCAGCTCAATCACCATTTTAAAACACTATTTTCATCAAAACTCAACTAACTTAGATAAACAAGAGAAAAAGGGAAGATTCCTTACTTAGATGGGTTAAAAACTCCTTAAAACCCAAGCATGAATCAAAACCTAATAAAAGAGTTACAAAAACCAAACTTAGATTCATTTTAGTAAATAACCCAAGAAAAGCTTTACTAAAACAAAATTTTCTCTTTGAAAATGAATTTGGGTTGTGTTCTACCAATTTCTTACATTAAGCTTATCAATGAAGTTGCTGCTGGAGATTAGATTAAGTGGCTGGGGTTAAAGTTTTTAAAAACGAAAAGGACTTAGTGAGTAAAGAGAGTATAGATTGAAAATATTAGAGTTTTAGAGGAATAACAATTGATGGGGTTTAAGAAATGAAGAAGGGTTATGAGTAGATTTAAAGAGGTATAGTTTAATGGATAGGATTTTAGATGAGAGTGGGTTTAAAAGCCAAATCATTCCTTTTTCCTTCTTTTTGAAATGATATTTTCTTCTAATTTTCTTGGGTTTTTATAAATTATGTTTAGGTTGTAAAACGAAATCTCTAAATAAGGGAATTCCTTAGTTAGTCTAAAAATTGCCAAACAAGTATTGAAGTAATGTATCTCCTAATGTTACTTAACATATTATCTCTTTATGCTTCCTTAATGCTACATGTCATTTTCTAAACATACTAAGTGTTGTTTGCTATTGATTCTTGATTTCATCCCTTACACATAATCTTAGTTCCATGTTAAGATCATCATAGAAAATTAATGGCTTTTGCTCAATGTAACTTGGATAGTTGTAATGTTTTGGAAATGTAATTCACATATATTTAATAATAATACCAATACATGTATACATATTTTGATTATAAAGCATATTCGGTAGTTATGATACTCTTTAGAGGTATATGTTCGTGTGTGTGTATATATGATGCGTATGGAGATATTTTATTCCAAAATTATAATTTTCTAGGTCAAATAAGCTATTTTAATAATTCATTCTATCATGGAGCTAAAATTTTGATTTTCCAACAAATATACTTATAAGCATATATTTATATCAATTCAAGTTTTTTAAGCTTTGTTTTGAGAAACACCTTTATAGTATCACATTTCAAAAGTATTTAAAAAACTACTTAATATGTATTTATTTACCCAAGAGGATTGGATAGGTGCCAAGGATGGACAAAGACAAGGGAACTAAAATCATGTAGCTCCAACTTAAGAGTACACATCGTGTGTTGGTATACAAAGTTGTATACACCATGTGTGTAATTCCTCAATGGAGTTCATAATGTGTGTGAGTTTCCCAACAAAAATACATGACATATGTTTGTGCTCCTAATTTGCTATATGGCAGGTTATTTGTTAAGAGGTCTTGTACATGTTGCGTACAATACACTTTTATAGTTGTGTGAATTATTGTATTTTAGCTAATTCCTGTTGTACTTTAAACTTATCTTAAATTACATTTATGTCCTTATTTTTTTATGGTTTTCTATATAAATATATGGTTTTCTATATAAATATGTAATCTATTCTCATATAAGACTACCTTTGACAATTTTGGTAATATTAAGAGAAACTTTCATCTCTTTTCTTCAATTTTTTTGAGAACTTTCAAACTCACCAAGAATCTTGGCTTATTGCATTCTTTACCATACCAAGGTTATTTGGTTGGTATAATTCAATAGGTCATGGTCTTTATATTAAGGGTTGTGAATTTACTTAATCAAAGGGTTAAGGTTTATTCCATTAAATTATACCAAGTAGTTTGTTTAGGATGAGTATAGAGATATTGATGTTGAGAATGGATTGGGTGGCTACAATAATAGATGTAAGAATGTGATTTAGGAAGCTTAGTTGTAATACCCTATAATACGAGCTAGTAATACTTGGAATGTAATAAAATGTAGGATGAATTAAACCTGTAAATTTAGATATTATAATTATGTTAGCTTATAAACAATTTACAAAGCCAAAAATATTGAAAAATTTGTACTTAAGGTTTTTATCTCACAATATAGGATTGATGAAAAATTTGTAATGTATAGTACCAAATTATGATATTGGACCTCCGTAGCTAAAAAGAATAGTAACATGAAGTAGGATTTTGAAAACAAGTTGAAATATGACCAATATTATTTATAAAAAGTTATCGAGTCAACTTTAATTACCTTAAAAGGAAAGAATCAAGACTAGATGTATGATATAATATCTGACTATTTTTAATGTATAATATAGAACATTTACTTAGATGAAATCAAGGTAAAATTATATTCAAAGAGACACGTAAAATTGGACTAACTTAGAATGATTATCTAAAATTGAAGCCATAATTTAAGTCTTAAGGTTGAAGGAAATACCACTACCTTGAAATTGTATGCTTTTCAAGCAAGGTTTCCACCATCATCGTAGCATATATAAGGCACAACACATTTCCAAAATGAAAAAAGAAAAACCTCCTAGGTGCTCACTTATGTTAACAAAGATCAATTAGTGATGGAGGGGAATCCCACTCGCGAAGTTAAATGCAAGAAAGGGCAAATCAACATGACAAGCTCTTAAGCATTTCTAAAATGAAAAAAGAAAAACCTCCTAAATGTTTGCTTATGTTAACAAAGATCAATCAGTGATGGAGGGGAATCCCACTAGCGAAGTGAAATGTAAGAAAGGGTAAATCAAATGACAAGCTCTTAAAAATATAAGGTAAGTTCTATTTATCCTTTAGTTTAATATAATAACCTTGTATATCCAAGTTTATATCAATTACATGTAAAGAGATGCATATGTACATATATATATATTATGAAAGCCTACCTCAATCCATTATGAAGTGTTTATAGCACTTGAATAATAAAGTACTTCAAAGGGCATGGAAATTTATATTAGATAATTGGTGACTATACCTAATGAAAAACTTAGTTATGAAGTTTAATATGTGATTTGGTACATATCTAAGAGTTAAAGACCCAATGAGTGGAGCTTTACATTAAGGATAAATAACAAACAAATACTTAGAAAGTTAGGGTGAAGTAAGCATTATTCCTTTGATTACTATCTTAACTTTTCTCTAGTTGACTAATGAAGGTGCTAACTTTGAAATGAGTTTAGACAAAAAATGGGATGTTAGCTAGCTTAAGAGTTTGACACCTAATTAGTAGTAGTATAAGTGGTTACATCATATGATTTCTAAAACAATCACCTAAAAAGTAATGTAGCATTGCATATTTGGATTCAAAATAATAAGTTATCAAACTACTTTCATGCAACCAAACTGAATATATTTTCTTTCCAACTTCAAGAACTATATGAAAAAGTACAACAAAAAGTAAGCATGCAAGAGCTAAAGAAACATAAATAAACTAACTTATGTTGTAAGAACTTGGTGATATAAAAAGGAATATTTATTTAAATTACATAATCAATATGATAATGTACTTTATTTCTCAAGGTAACGGTCATAACCATATAAAATTTTGTTAAAAATGGATAACTTATAGCATTATGGAAAATATTATTGTACAATAATTATTTCAAAACTAAAACGTGATCCTATAGGATATATACCTTATAACAAACTAAGCAGTGCTTCTTTTGTAATTCTTAATTAACGATACTGAAAGTTGCTTAGTGTGTAATTTGTTGTATAGTACATAAAAATATAATATGTGTAAATAGAGAACTATTTTAAAGGATGCATGTCATTAATTTTAACCTCCATGCTATATTTATTACATAAATCCAAGTAATAGTTATTATAGGTAAGCTTCAAAATTAATAAACATATATGTACGCTATAAGGGTATCTATGACATATAACAATTAAATATCCATGAAGATTTATAAATAGTACTTCATATATGTGGTATTTAAATATATTTGACAATAATGGAATTCATTAAACTATATACTATGATATGTTTATGTAAGGTTATTATGGTAAACAATCTTAACAACCGATTATGATAAATATAAGTACATAAACAGAATCAATTAGTAAATATATTATGATGTTATCATGGCTTTTATATAGCTTTTGTTATGCCACCAAAAGATGAAGTCATAACAGTCTCATTGTGTGAGCTATTCTAAGATAGAAATCATTATTACAGTTGTTATCCTAAACTTAGTTCACACTAGGTATATTTGACTTTATCTCTTTGAAACGTCTAATTCGATACCTATTTGATAAAAACTTGTGGAGTAATCTTTTGAAATAATTTATAAAAAATAAATTTGTAATTTAATCTTATAAAATAGTAGTAATAAATCTTACAAGTATCTGTTATTTCATATATAGACCAAAATATTAAAAACTACCAAGCCTTTTGAGAGGTACTGTGTACTTTTCCTTAAAAGATAAAAAGTTAGTACTAAGGGCAATAATTAGCTATTTCTTGTTATATCTCACTCCCTGTCCCAATTTACTAGTATTCTAATGTTGGGTAGACGCTTATAATCCATTTGAAATTTGTAAAACAAATTATAAGAGAATGAGCAACAACTTACTCAATAAGTGGGGTGGAGACAAAAGTATACATTCAGTACATCACAAATAGGTTTTTCAACCAAGTTGATTAGATGCAGTGTACAAGCAAATGCCATTACACGACGTTATCTGGTTTGTCATGAGATTAAATAAATTTTGCTCGCTCTAATACGGGTTAAGGAGATTGGCGTTGCGTGCTCGCGAATCAAGATTAAACTAGAGCTTGTAGAATAGAGAACACCCTCCTCCTATAACCACCTTCGAACCATGGCCCCCAACCTTACCACAATCTCCTTTCCCGTCACTTAGTTCAACTAAGGGTGAGGAAAGGACCATTTTAGCTATCTTCATGAAAGGGAGTTTGTGTTTAGCCTAAGAATCTTAGCCATTACCCTTAGTGGGTTGCAATGCATATAAAGTTAGATGTTAAACCGAGTTTAAGTTGATTTATTTTTAGGGTGATCAACTAAGCTTAAACAATTTAAACATAATATTCATGGAATAACCATAACATGGAATTAAGCTCCCATCATAGTAAATCGATACTCAACCATAAGCGTTGCATATGCACGAGTAGCTAACTACAATCGCAAGTAAATACATACTAAATTCTCTAAATATTCTGAAATAATATCCCAAAATATCGTAAAGCATTAATCCTACTTACCTGAAGTCTTCGATTTGCTCACTCATGTCTAATGTGAGTTGTGTCTTTGTCGCTTGCTATTATAATATAAATATCATTTTAGTATTTATACTCTTATTATATATAAGTTTCAAATCATTATTTTTAATTTAAATTTATAATTTTACTCAATTGTTTAGGTTTTATATTACTTATAATCAATACTTTATTAATATATATATATATCGTTCTGTTTCATATATACATGTTGAATATATAGCATCATCTCTATGTTATTTATCATGTAAACCTTGTTATATCTATATCTATATCTATATCTATATATATATATAGTTTTAACATAACAATATAACAAAATGCTATTAGTGAAATTATCAATCAATAAGTAATCTATATCTATTAACATGTATGTATATCTTTCAAATAATACTAATTACGTTTAAAATATTGTAAAAAATATAATTTAACTTATACATGAAATCATTATGTAGGCTATACGTACTAATAGTGGTATTAATTAGACGCTGTTTTAAATACATAACTTATATATATACGGAAAAGATTCTATGTTTATACATAAAAAAATTTTTTCTATAAATTCCAGCGTGAGTTAATCATTTTAAGAAATTATTGAGGTTGGAGAGGAATGGAGGACTTACTAGCATGCAAACTTTCGATCACTGGATGATTTGTCGATCCTTATTGAAAGAACGATGGGCCGTGAATCTAGGTCCTAATTTCCTTTACCAACTTCGCATGATAAAATCTTTCTAGGTATTTTGTTTTTTTTTTTTTCTTTTCTTTTCCCTTTTTCCTCTTAATTTCCTTAGATCCCCACTATCATTTCCTCACCAATTCTTTTTTTTCTTCTTATAATCTGCTCTGGTCGATGTTGTCAAATGGCTCAGCATGAAAGTGCCTTAGTGAATTTATAAGGATAAGGTGGTGAATGCATGTACTTACCCATGTGGCTCCACCTTAATTTTTTTCTATATTTATTGCTAATGAAGTGTCCAGATGTTGTAGTTGATTCTACATTGGTCTTCATTGACTCATGGACCCATTTGCCACGCTTGCGGTCCTACTGATGGTGTTATCCCTTTGACATTTCATTATTTAAATGCTGTTTTTTTTTTGTTATTTTAGGCATAAGATATACATACGTAGGATTTTAGACAATTAAGGCTTTATATTTGGTATATATATATATATATATATTTCACATATTAAATATATTCGGTAAATACTACTCACTACATATTATTTCATGTCTTTTCATTAATTTAATTAATTAATTAATTCTTTTTTTTTCTACTCAAATGGTTTACCTTTAAAAACTCGTTAGTCATCGAAAACCGATTCACGTTTTTGATCAATAACAAGTAAATTACATATATTTTATAAATATAATATTTTATTATTTGATTTTTTTAAATCTAAATTTACGGAGTCATTTCTATTACTATTTCCAACTTTTTCGTAAAATTTAAGCTCTATTGGATAATTTATGCATTCGCCTAAAATTTTACAAACCACTTTTGAGTAAACTAATTGTAAATTAATTACCAATTTTTGTTGGGTCTTACATTGGGTGAGTTTTAATGTAATTATTAGTAAAAATATTAGTAACATATAATATATAGTTAAGTTATATTAATTATTTAAGATTTATTTATATACATCTTATATGGCATTTACTCACCAATATTAATTATTAAGATTACATAGTTGATTCTAAAATATTTATCCTAAACTATATCTAAAATTTTGAAACCTTACGTTATAGCGATTAGATCCAATAAATTTAATATTTCTAAAAACGTTTCATATAAATAAGTTTAAAATGAAATACTGAAACTATACGGTTACTTCATTTAAATTTTCTCCTAATCATGAGAGTTCAACTTAATTCCACGAACATTATCATAAATTATAATTTCTAAAGTGTCTCTCAAGCATTAAATTCTTTAATTAATTTATATAATTATATCCTTATTTAGGTGTAATTCAGACATTCTCACATCTATGAATACTTCTAATCAATCTTACGAAGAAGGGATATCCGGCCAATTAGGTTTATACTAATTTAATTTCTTTTACATATTATCTTATATCATTAGTAATATTATTATACTCATTATTATATTATTAAGATCCATATTCTTGTGGTTACTAGTAACATTAGTATAAATTATTTTATACCTATTGATGTAATTTATACATACTTTTTTTCTATAAAAGATATAAATTACTTAAAAGCTAATAGGTCAGAGTCATATGGCATTATGTATTATATATTTTTAGACTTTTGGGTTAATTTATGAGTATAATTATTATTTATACCGGGCATACTCATATAGTTAATTATATTATATTATCTCATTTTATAACTTAATTGATGTATTTTTAAGTTTTCATGGCATTCTGAGTTATTTTGTACTATATTAAGTAATCATACTTCTAGGGGCAATATTGAGATTTTGGGTAATTATTTTCAAAATCTAATTTCATTAGATTACTTCAACTAAGTTTTTTATCGTAATCATAGAGTTTGGGCTTAATCGAATAACTTTTCTCAAAAGCCTTAAATTTAGCTACGATTACCGTAAACATTAGGATTTTATATAGAGTAAATTTTTAATATTTTGATTTTATTTTTTGATTTTGTTATTATTATGGATTTCTAAACGTATGGGGATTCTTCGATTAGGGTTATCATATTTCTCGTAAGTTTTTAGCTTAATTGATTTACTTTCTTGAATGCCTTAGATCATCTATTGACCTTAATTATATAAGGACAAGGCTTTGTCCTAACCTCAGTTGTTCATGTTTTGATTGTTGATTTATAGGATATTACAGCTTCCTTACATTATATAGAAACTTAAATAATGGATATTACAATACAATGGATATAGTTAGGTAAGCTTCATTGCAAGTGAACCTGAGCTTACTAATAAAAAGGATCCTTAAGGTTAGGTGAGTACCCCCCCACTTAACTACTCTATGTTACACGGTAGCTGAAAATGTAGATCACTCACTTTCTTGTTATGTGTAGTCATAAGATACACTTAAGTGTCTCACATGGTTCAAAGAACTTATACTCCGAATAGATACGGTTTGTGATGAACCTTTACTTGGTATATTATAGTTCTTGAGTTTTGTTCTTTTGATAATGGATTGGGATTTACAAGAAATGTAACTCGATTGACCTTTATCACATTCCAGATTAGCACGAAATGCACCATCATACAAGAATACTTGTAAAAAACTTAACTTAACATGTTTATTCATCAAACGAAAACTTTATTTATGTAATAGTAGGGTTGCTACATCGGAGTTCAGCTAGATAGTTAGTTATAACTTATATGTACAGCCTATTATTTACATCAAGCCATGAACTATCTTTTTCTTTTGTCATCTTCAAAATAGTAGGATTTCTAACTTAATAGAGGTTCCATTTAAAAGTCATTGACTTCGACTTACGCTCTTAGTATATATTCCCTCTTAGTGTTGGGCCTTTTACAATGCTGTTAACCTGAGAATAAAACATTTTATCTCCTCAACTATTGAAGCTAAGTGAGAGTGGATAACGGATAATACAATATAGTCAATATCACAATTAAAACATTTCAATCATAACTAGTATGTTCGGCTTCATACATACCTTAGCCCAACTAGGCATTAATTGCTAGTAATGCAACATGCTATGCCTATGCACGTAGCATGTATCGATACTGATATCTTATGCCCTTCTAATATCCTCATTCGGTTAGTCGATATAGCTAGGCATCTGGATATAACGTCCAGAAACCTGAGGTAACAAGGAGTTACCTAGGAGTAGGATCTTTAACCAAATTGGACTATATACTATAGTCTCCCAAATAAAAAAGGCAACAAGAAGCTGCTCAGGAGTAGGACCCTCAACTTTGTTTTATAAAATTAGACTACACATTGTAGTTTACCAAATTAGATTATCAAAATAATCAAGATGTTTGGCCAATGAGAATCTATAAACTTCTAAAAACTGAGTTCATAAAACCATGATTTTTTCTTGATCACTTGGAAGCCTCGTTCTGAAAATTTTCACTTATAGGTCCCTTTTTATGCCATACCATACCGTGATATGTAGTAACAACTCAAGTATATCATTCAATACCATCAGTCTTTAAGTTTTATTCAACCAAGCTATCTGAGTCTAGTTTTCGAACTCTCCTTAACAGAAATCTCATATCTCACTTTTAGGCAAACACCTAAAAGATTGAGTTAGCAATCTCTTAACTCTCTGAGTTAGTACAATCATTCATCAACAACACATCAACACCCAACATATCATCATAACAGTCTAACCAAGATATAGCTACCATCATTCAAAATCAGCATCCTCTATAGTAGCATATTAGATCACCTAATATATAGCCATATCCAATCAATATAGCATCAAACAACACACAGTATTATGAGTAGCAATATATCTACTCCAAGCATAGGTTAGATTCACTTACCCAAGCTTGGTAATAATGCAAAATTCTAAACTTCATGATGTGATCCTTACTTATACACCTAAGAAAATATAAATATAACCTTTAAGTCAACTACGGGTTAAACCCAAATTTTTATAAGCTTTCAGTATTCACATTTTTAAACTTTATTTGACCACATCTTACTTATTCCTTATTCAATTTCAGTAAACTTTATATCATCATGCTCATTGTTTGAGTACTATTAATATATCTTAAGAAATAAGACTGATCAAGATAGTTAAAAGCCCAAAAATACCCTGTCTCGCAACTGACTTGATCATACGTTATTGTGACTTTGTAATTAACCCGAATAAGCTTTAGTCTTAAAATGAAAACCCTAAAATTATACTTTTAAAACTTGAACAATATCTATTTTATACCTAAAATACTAATCTTACACTATCTTATCAATTGTCATAATAATACTATGTACGATTTTACATATTAGGTTAATATATAAGCTTATATTAGGAAAATAAATAATATAAAGTATATGAGCTCGATTAATTTCGTAAAAAATCCTA
The DNA here is from genome assembly GCA_024138005.1 of Lumnitzera racemosa. NCBI lineage: Eukaryota > Viridiplantae > Streptophyta > Magnoliopsida > Myrtales > Combretaceae > Lumnitzera > Lumnitzera racemosa. Next base: position 83,308,195 of record JAMXBC010000006.1, read on the forward strand.
TAGACTCATAGAAATATGTAGTATAATTATTGACTAAAAATTATATTAAACTAGTTATTATCTATTTTTACGAAAACAACGAGTTTATCTCGAAATTACGATAAATTAGGGAAAATAAACAAATTTATGTTTAAGATAAAAATTACATGTTCTAAATATCTGTATAAACTTCCAGAAGTCAAAATATGTAGGGCTTATTCATTAATTACATCAAAAACCACTTATTTCAACAAATGGTCAAAATAGCCAATTTTATTCAAAATAAATATAATAAATAGTAAACATGGAGATTCTAAAAATTCTTATTATTATAATTTAATACATTATATACGTATGTTATATAAAAATTTTTAGGTCAAAATAACATTATTCAATATTTTGAAAAATTTATTTAAAATTCGTTGAAACAAAGCATGTTCTTAAGTAAGTACCCTAAATCAATGTTATTTCAAGAGAATAAAATTACCACATGAAATAACATGTAAAATAATCCAGGGAAACCAAATTTCATAATTTTTTGAGCTAATTTGATATGTTTAGTAAATTAATGAAAATTAGACACTAAAATTTAACTTACCGATGCATAGTACTCCAGCCACCACCCTATGTCAGCCCACTTTCTCTCTCCACCACAAGTTTAAGTCCCAACTGACTTCATGTTAGGTTACTCGTAGCCTTAAGAACCATAATTCACCCTATTCTCTTACTATTTTCTTTTTTTTTTTTCTAATTTTTCCTAGTTTTATAAAATTATGTCCCTGTGTTTCTAGGTTTCTAAAATATTGCAAATGAGGTTTGGCATCCTATTTATAGGATTTAGAATTTTTGCATGTCAAAAAGTACGTTGATACATGTCATTTCCCTATTTTTCTAAGTATCCATTGAGTGCCATATGTTAATTCCTTGTTAATTAGGTGTTGAATTATCACTCTAAATGATTCTCAAGTTGCCACATCATTTAATGACTCATCCATTTGTTTTTTTAATTAATTTTTCATTATTTTATATTAATTTACCTTATTTTGATAATTTATTATTATTATATGTATATATTTAATACATATAATGCACATCATATGTAAATACATATATATTATAGATAATTTAATTGCATTTATTATTTTTATAAGTTAAATAACCCATCTCTAATATCTCGCAATATTTAAAAGCTTGAATTTTGTGTTTTCGATAGTTTATTGGCTTTATCAATAAATTGATATTTTTATTAAATTAACCCTTTTTATATAGATTATTTTAATAAATTGACTTTAATAAAATACTTCGTTTAACTTTTCTAACATTATTGTGAAGTTTAAACTAAAACGGATAATATTTTCTAATGCCCTAAATTTAAGAGCTCAGATCCTAGGGTTATCAAATTAGCTAGAAAACCTGGGGTATTACAACCTTGGTGATGCAGTTGTACTTAGATGAGGAGAACGTTTGCATTATGTGATGATTCATTGTAGTACACTTGTGATTTGGTAAATCTTGGATGATATTGAGTAAATATCGAGATGAGTTGACTTTATGCATAAGTAGTAAATTCTATACCATGCCAAGTATGTAATTGTAATATGTAACTATTAAGCTGAAAGCTAGGCTTGGTTGCCATTTTCTTGGTTATTGGTATTTGGTTGGAATTCATTATTGGTTTGGTTAACTTAGAAATTATATATGGCTAGGTTGATTCAAAACCATACTTAGCTAGGATAAATATGTTGTTTGAATGCATTTATGGCATAGTACGAAATGAATCTACAAGTTAAGCTTTCTCAAATTAAGATATTGCTAGGCTGGGTTTTGAGTATATAGAGACATTACTCAATCAATACTGGCCACTTTAAGTGGTTTCGACTAGGCTAGCTATATGTTGGATTTCCAAACCACAATGGGTGGTTTCATTTTTGCTGAGTTTTTGGGGTCCTATTCCAAGCAGCTCCATGTTGCCTTTAGGTTCCTAGATATTGTATCTAGATGTCTAGATATGTTGACTAATAAGATGAGTAAATTGGAAGAGCATAGGATATCGGTGCCAATGCATATCATGTGCATGAGCATGGCATTCGTATGAGGCATGAATTGTTACGTATGTGCTTGATAATAGTTTGATGACGTAAATGTACTATATTGTTGATGTTGGAATTATCAAATATAAGATATATACTATTTGTTATAATTTAGAATACTTGATTACTACACTTTCTGTGTTTAGTTTTATACTCACTTAGCTCAAAATCTAAGCTAAGGGGTTAGCTCATCTAATCTTAAGTTTTGAAGACAAAAATAAGGCAGGACTTAGAGGCTATGCTGGATAAAAGAGAGAGCGATTAACTGTAGAGTTTTAGATCAAGTTTACAAAAAGTTCATCATGCTACTTTTGGGTTTCAGTATTAAGGTTTTGAATGTAAAAGTTTATTATCCTAGTTAGATTTTGAGTTGAAAGGTGAAGTAAAATGTGATATTTTTAATGAGACTCACATTTTATGAAGTTTCATTGTGTAGATTTGTATTAATTGAAAGGAGTTTTATTGGAAATTCGCATAGTGAAGTTTGAGTTAATAGGTTTGTTGTTGTTTTAGCCTGATCCCTAACTTGGAAATGGCATAATGAATCATCTCTTAGGCACTAAGTATTAAGTAAAAGCATAGTAGACACCTTAAGAGATGGGTTGTTACATTAGGAGAGGAGTTGAGAATGTAATTTGAAATGAGTAATATTAAATGTAAGCCCTACACTTTAGCAATTTGGTTTTGAGTCGTCAAATTTGGGTGTCTGTGAAAGTAACTTGAGTGAATTGAAATATTATGAGTAAATTAGAAGAGTTTGTTGAAGAGACCCCATGGGTGCAAATTTTGAAAATATAATAAAATAATGATAATATAGCTAGATTAATTGAAATTAATTATTATATTATTATACATGTATATATATATGTATATAGGAATTGCGTAGAAATGACTTCGATAATTAATTAAATCTTAGATATGAATTAAATGGGCAATAAAAATTATATAATGACATGAGATAATATATAAAAGCATGTGTACATTGGGTGTATTTCTTATACATAAATATATACCTATAATTACATAAATTACTCGAATATATATAAATATACAAAATTTATTGAGAAAATAGAAAATCAATAATGAAATGCATATGGTAGTAGGAAAATCTATGCATAGCATGGCAGTTGTGATATTATAGAAGTGAGAACCTAACTATATGAAAGAGAAAAAAAAAAGAAAAACCTTTAATTAACACTTGTAAGCTTAAGAAAAAATCCCCAAATTCTTTTAAACCTAGTATAAAAACCCAAAAACCTTTCAAAGCTCATTTTAGCCATTCTAAATCAGGGAAAAATAATGAGAGCTTAAGAAATTATGAGGAGAAATTTTAGGAAAACTTGTAAGATCTAGTATGAATTAAGTACTTTGAAGTACAACGACAATAGCGAATACTATAAATGTACCATCACCACCACCTGAAGGGAAATCCCCACCAAGGTAGGTAGATAAGCCTCCACTCCTCAATGGTAGTGGTGTTTCGATGTGTGTCCGATTATCTTGATCTTAACTAAATTTTACTAAAAATAGCAAAAGATTTTCAAAAATTATGAAACATGGTTTCCCCTAGTATTTTTTGCATGTAGATTTCAAATATCGAATCAAATTTTCAATTTTTTCCTGTCCATCAATTTCTAATTGCATTTTCCAAAACTCAAATGATGTAATTTTAGCCTAAATTTTTGTAGGAAAGATCCTACAAGGATATATTTTTGAGATATATAATTGGTTTTTCAAAATTGTGAAATTAGATTTTTGATGAATTTTAATTTTGAGCAAAATAGGGTAACAGAGGGTATTTTTCTTTATAAATCCTTAAATAACCTTACTTAAATATATTGTAATTTGAGTAATAAGAGGTTTTTGATGATTTTCAAGGAAAACTTTTGATCTTTAGTGAAAAGCATGTTTACAAGCTAATTTGGTTGGAATTGGAGGTTGAAACCACATGATTTCTACTAAACTTATACGTTTAAGTATTAAATTAGTATAATTAGGTTTAATCTTTATCAATTGAATTGAATTAAAGATTGCATGTTAGATATTAGCTGTTGATCAGTAGGTATCATGATGGAGTTATGGCATTTTGTGAGTATGGAAAGTGATTTGTAGTCAATCATTCATTAAGGAACTTGAAGATGGAGTTAGATCAATTCTTCATTTGGAGGATGAAGTTGAAAAGTTGAATTGGTATGTTCCACTTCTATAATGTTGAAATAAGAAGGGAAATGAGGTATATTAATGAGCTATTTGCTAGAAAATTCAACTCAAAATGTAACTTAGAAAGTAGATCACTGAGATTCTGATGATGGAGATAGGGGATTCTAAAGACTTAGAACCTACCTTAAAAAGTGCCTTATCTAAAAATTCTTACATTAGTCAAGCTCAAAATAAAAGTTTCTCTCTCTAAAAACCTAACCTAGCTATGACTCAGAACCTGGCTTAAGACGTACTTCAAAAACTGAAACAAACTTAATATTTACTTGTGAATTGACCATAAATTAACTGTTTATCACATAACATGAATAAAAACTAAACTTGTTTTAATGAGTACATAAGGATAATTGAAGAAGATCGATATGATCAATAAGGCTAAAGAGTAGTTAAGCTTCCAGGTATATGGGATTGATGTTTTACAATATTTTGAAGTATTATTTTAAAATACTTCGAGACTTTAGTATGCCTTCATTTTGTTGTTGTAATTCAGTTGTTTATGTATGTGCGGTACATGTGCTTGAATATTGATTTGCTATTATGGGGTTGAACTCCATGTTGTGATTGTTTCGTATATAGATTTGATTGGATTGTTTGAAATTGGTGATCACTCCTAAAACGAACTATCTTAAATTTGGCCTAACTTCTAATTTAACATGTATTACATCCCATTAAAGGAAATTGTTAAGATTATTAGGCCAAACATAGACCTAAGTAACAAGAGGGGAGATCGTGATAAGGTTGCGAATAGTGGTTTCTAAGTAGTTTCAGGTAGAGGGTATTCTCCATTGCACGAGCCTCGGTTTAGTTTTGATTCTTGAGTATGTGGCATCAAACTTCTCAACTCGGATTAGAGTGGATGCAATAATCTCACAATAGACCAAATAACAATGTCCAATGACACTTGCTTATTCATGCATTTACGTCTAACTAACTTGATTAAAAACCTACTTATGTAGTTGAATGTATACTTTGGTATTTGTCCCACTTATTGAGTAAGCTGTCACTCATTTCCTAATACATTCCCTTATAGACCCAGAGTAGACTGTAGTACTTCACCTAATTCCAGAACAACAATGAATGGGGCTAAGGAATAAGGGTCAAGAAGGAATAGCTAGACTTTTGTTTTCTATTGATAACTATTGTAACTTTTTGGGAAAAACTAATTAGGTCTTCCTTGGTGGCTTGATAGTTTTCAACCCTTAGTCTGTAATGTATTTAACTTAAATCTATGATCTTAAAAGACTCTTTTAAAAATGTAACTTTTCATGTAAATGTATTACTTGTAATTATGATTATAAATCAAAAGTCTTATTCTATAAGTCTTTAGTAAAGAATTATTTTGAAAGGTTGTACTATAGGTGTTATACTAACAGGTACTAAGCTGGGTACTTGAAAGCGGTTGAGTCTAACACACCTTATGTAGACCAAGCTTACAATGTAGCTATGAGGCCAATTTCTATCTTAGAATGGTTCACATGGTGAGATTGTTGTGACTCCATTTATTTGGGGCATGATAAAGATTCCATTTTTTTAAGGCAAGAATGATCCAAATGCATATATGGAGTGGAAGAAGAGATGGAACTAGTTTTTGATTGTCCTAACTATTGTGAGGAAAATAAAGTAAAGTTGGCCATTGTTGAACTTACTGATTATGCACTTACTTAGTGAGATCAACTTATGACTAGTAAGATGATAAATTACAAAGAACCTATTAGCACTTGGTGAGAATTGAAAGCAACAATGAGAAAAAAGTATGTTCCTAATTGTTATTACATGGGCTCTATAAAAAAAAATTGCAAAATCTCTGGTAAGGATCAAAAAGTGTTAAGGAATATCATAAGGAGATGGAGTTGTTGATGATGAAAGTTGATGTGCAAAAGGATACAGAAGCCACCATGGGAAGGTTTTTAACTAGGCTGAATAGTGGTATTACAGATGTTAATGAGTTACAGCATTATTTGAAGTTGGAGGATATGGTGAATATGGCCATAAAAGTGGAGAAGCAACTCAAGAGGAAGAGAAATAGACACAACCACAATTCCATGACTACTAATTTGTGGAAAGGGAATAAGATGAATGAGGAGAAGACTATTTCATAACCTAAGATTCCTTCATTAGTGCATAAAGATGAGCAACCTAGTAAAGCCAAAGGTTAGCCTAAAACTAAAACTTGTTTTAGTGATTTGAGATGTTTCAGATGTAATTGAGTTGGGCGTATAGCATTACAGTGTCCAAATAAAAGAGCTATGATTGCTTTGGGCAATGATGAGTACGTTACAGTAAAAGAGAGTGATGGGAATGATATGCTTAAATTAGAGGATGTTAGTGGTAATGAATTTATTGCACCGGTTGATGAAAATTAGTTATTGGGCATACTTTGAGTACTTAGATAAAGGAGAATGATTTAGAGCAACAAAGAAAAAATATGTTCCATGCTAGATGTCATTTGAAAGAGAAGGTATGCAGCTTATTATTGATGGGGGAATTTGTATCGATGTTGTGAGTAATAATTCGATGGCATTCTTTTGTTTAACTATTTTGAAACATACCAAAACCCTATAGGTTGCAATGGCTGAATGATTGAGGAGAGGTAAAGGTGAAGAAGCAAGTTGTACTGAATATTGCTATACGGAATCATAGAGATGAGGTATTATGTGGCATGGTATCAATATACGTAAGCTATGTTCTATTAGGTTGGACTTAGCAGTTTGATAAGAAGGCACAACATGATGGCATTAAAAATCAATATACCTCAGTGAAGGACATGAAGTGATTTACACTTAGTCCATAACTCTAAAATAAGTGTATGAAGATCATATGGCTTCGAAAAGAGAGGATGGGTTAATGACATCGGGTGAGAATATGAGAGAAAATTGAAGAAAGAGTAAGAATGAAGAGACACGAGTGCATGAGAGCAAAAAAAAGAAGGGTGGAGAGAAAAAGAAAGAGAGTGATAGATCAAAGCAATTGAGTTGTTATGTGAACAAAAGAGTAATACAAGTGTTGTTTTCGAAAGGAGGCCTATGATTGTACTTATGTACAAAGAGGCTTACTTGCATACTAATGAACTTAATCATTCTTTGCTTAATGTTGTTGTGTCTCTTTCGTAGGAATATAGAGATTTATTTCTTGAGGAAAAACCAAGAGGTTAGGTGAATTGAGCATTAGATTAATTTTATTCTTAAAGCTACTATTCCAATTAGATTAGCCTATAGATGTAATCTTGAGGAGATTAAGGATTTATTAGAGAAATGTGAGCCCATGTGTAGTACTAATGCTCTTAGTTCCTAAGAAGGATAGGACATGGCAGATGTACACGGAATGTAAAGCCATCAACAAAATATCAGTAAAGAATCACCATTCTATTCCAAAATTAGGATATATGCTTGATGAATTGCATAGTACTCATATCTTTTCCAAAATTGATTTTAAAAGTGATTATAATCAAATAAAAATGAAAGAACACGATGCATGGAAATAGAGCTATGCAATTGAGGTAGGCATATGGGCTGACCCATTTAACCCACAAAAAAATGCGGGTTAGGTTAAAATTTTTTTACCTGCTTAAATGCGGGTTTTTTCAACCTACCCCGCTTTAACTTACTAGCCAAAGCTAGGTTAAAATTTTTTTTACCTACTTAAATACAGAATATTTCAACCCGCCCCGCTTTGACCTACTAGCCAAAGCAAGCTAACCTATAACGAGGTGGGTTGGCCTACATTGACTTGCAAATAAAATAATAAAAGTCTAAGTTAAACTTTAGTTTACTTTATAGTGATCTATCACTTTGCTTCTTAACCAATCACTTTATGTAATAAGTAATGGCTAATAATATTAATGCTTTAAGTACATCTAAAATGTGAAAGAGAGAGAGAGAGAGAGAGAAAAGAAACTATTAAGTAGTAATAACTAATAATATTAATATTGTAAGTACATCTAAAATGTGAAATAAAAAAGAAAAAAAGGAGAGAGAGAGAGAGAGAGAGAGAAAGAAAAGAAACTAACAATATTATTAGAGGACTTCCCATAATTTTTTAGTCTAAATAATTCACTGAATCAAGAACTATGGTTGCTATTAACATATTGAGAATATATCAATGGAATAATTTGTTATTAAATTTTCCTTTTCCTTTTTCCTTGTCCTCCTCCTCTTTAAAGTTCGTTGCAATTTAGAATTTTCATTTCCTTCTATAAATTTAAAAAAGCAATTACATGTTTTAAATATAAATCTATACACTTTTTATTTTTATAAGTTAAATTTATACACTTGTTCTTGTAAAATGATATTATAAAGCAACAAAAACTACTTGACTTATGTAGCCTTAGAATTTACAGAAATGGAAAAGGCCATGATGCATAAATTTTTTTTCATTATTTACAAGCCTTTATAGTTTAATGGCAATGTAAGAAATAAATAAGAGATAGCGTGTTGATGATAATCATATATAAAATTAGCAAGAATTTTAATATATTAATTTTTGTATAAGAAAACCTTAGAGCATTACAGGTTGATGGGTTAGCCCACTTAACTCACCAACTTATGATGGGGCGGGTTAAGCTGAATTTTCTAACTCACATTTGAATGCGGGCCAACCTACTTAACCCATAAGTCAATATAAGGTAGGACAAGTTCGCCTTCTTAACTTGCTTGCATGACTTTACATGGAAAACTACTTTTAAGACAAAAAATAGCTTATATGAGTGATTACTTATGCCTTTTGGGTTAACTAACCAGCTAAAACTTTATGAGATTAATGAACCTTGTATTTGTAGAGGCTTATTTTGATGATATTCTAGTGTACAGTAAAGGTTTATATGATTATGTTATACATTTAAGGTGTGTGTTGATGTGTTGAAGAAAGAAAAATTGCATGTCAATTTGAAAAGGTGATCTTTTTGCATAGAAAAAGTTATGTTTTTATGATTCATTATGATTGATAAAGGAATTGAGGTAGATGAAGAAAAAGTTAAGGTAATTAAAGATTGGCAACACCTAAAAGTATCTCATAAGTTAGGAGCTTTCATAGATTAGTTAGTTCTTATAGGAGATTTATCAAAGACTTTAATACAATAGCTACACCATTAATTGAAATTGTTAAGAAGTCTATTGGTTTTAAATGGGGGGACACACAAGAAAAAGCATTTAATTTAATTAAAGAAAAATAGTGTTCTATACCTTTGTTAGCTTCACTTAATTTTTCTATGATGTTCGAGATCAATCATGATGATTTTGGCATCAGCACTAGAGCAGTTTTGATACAAGGACGGCATCCCATAGCATAATTTTCAAAAAAGTTGAGTAGAATTGTATTGAGCTATCCTCCATATGACAGAGTATTCATTGGAGAGAGTGTTAGAGACTTGGTAACATTATTTGTGGCTAAAGGAGTATGTAATTCACACCAACCATGAGTCTCTCATGCATTTGAAGGAACAAGGTAAGTTGAACAAGCGTCATGTGTACTGGATGGAATTTATTGAAACTTTTCCATATGTTATCTAGTACAAACAAGGTAAGGAAAATGTTGTTGTAGATGCACTTTCACGCAAATATGCACTTATCTCTACTCTCAATACTAAGTTAGGTTTTTAATTTATTGAGGAATTGTATCCTAATAATATTTTTACTTTTCAACTATGTATGAGGTACATGAGAAGACTACATTGAATAAGTTTTATAGGCATGATGCATACCTATTTTTTTTCCTTTTTAACCAACGTAATGCATACTTATCTAGAGAAGGAAAATTATGCATACCTAATTATTCTTTGAGGGAGTCACTTGTATGTGATTCTCATGGGAGTGATTTAATGGGACATTTTGGAATAAATAAAATTATAAATAGTTTTACTTGCATTTTTATTGACCTCATACGAGGAGAAATGTGAAAAGGGTCTGTATTTATTGCATTGCTTATAGGAAGGCTAAGTTTATGGCCCTACTACATGGACTTTATACCCTTTTACTTATATCTAGTGAACCATAGGTTGATATCTTAATGGATTTTATGTTAGGATGGCCTAGGACAAAACCAAAGTGCGACTCAATTTTTGTTGTGGTAAACTAGTTTTTGAAAATGATACACTTTATTGCATGTAACAAAACTGACAATACAACATACATTGTTGATTTGTTTTTCAATGAGATCATTAGGTTGTAAGGCATTCCTAGGAGAGTTATTAGTGGTAGAGATGTCAAATTACTTATTTACTTCTAAAAAGTAATGTGGGGAAAGTAAGGTACCAAACTTTTATTTTCCACAACTTATCATTTATAAACTGGTGGTCAAACTGAAGTAGTTAATAGGACCATGACAATCTTGTTGCCTGCTGTGAATAAAAAGAATTTAAAATCTTAGGAAGAGTGTTTGTCATTTATTGAATTTGCTTATAATCGTATTGTCTATTCTTCTACTAGTTTTTCACCATTTGAGCTTATCTATGGTTTTAATTTGCTAACTCCTATGAATTTACTTCCTTTGCTTGTTAATAAGCGTTCTAATTTAGATGGTAAGAAAAATGTGAAAGCAATGAAGAAGATCATGAGCAAGTTAAGCAACAAATTGATGTCAAGTAAGCTAACAAGGGTCACAAATGACTGAAATTCGAGCTAGGAAATTGGGTGTGGTTGCACTTGTAGAAGGAAAGATTCCTAACCTAGAGAAAGTCTAAATTGAATCTAAGAGGGGAAAGTCCATTTCAAGTGTTAGAAAGGATTGATGACAATACCTACAAACTTGATCTTCTAAGTGAATACAATGTGAGTGTTACTTTTAATTTACTGATTTATCTCCTTTTGATGTAAGTGATGAAGATAGAAGGACAAATCCTTTTGATGAGAGCGAAAATGATAAGAATTAAGTTACGATGAGCTCGACAAGTCAGTTATAAGTTCTAGCTAGAGTTATTATTCGAAACCAAGCTAAAAGACTTTAAGCAAAATTTAACAAATATATAAAAGGAGTAATGATAACTATTGCAACTCTTTGGAGACTATGTTGGAATCAAGTAGGATTTTATTCAATTTAATATTTGCCTAAGAGGATTGAGCATGTGATGAGGATGAACAAAGATAAGGGAACTAAGGTCGTGTAGCTTTAATATAAGAGTATATGTTGTATGTTGGTGTATAAAATTGTACACATTGTGTGTGTGATTCCTCAATAGATTCTACGACATATGTGAGCTTTCCAAGAAAAATACAGATCGTATGTTTATGCTCCTAATTTGCTACATGGTGTATCATTTGTTAAGAGGACTTGTGTATGTCATGTATAATATGTTTCTAGAGTTCTACGAATTATTGTATTTTAGCTAATCTTTATTGTAATTTAGACCTATCTTAAATTAAATTTATGTCCTTTTTTTAGGGTACATATCAGTATGCGACCTATTCTCATGTAAGACCACCTTTGACACCTTTGATAATATTGAGAGAGAATTTTATCTCTCTTCCTTGGTTATTTTGAGAACTTTCAAACTTATCAAGAATCTTATCTTATTATGTTCTTCACATACCAAGATTATTTGGTTAGTATAATTCATCTCTATGCTATAATTCATTAATTTGCTTAATTAAAAGGCTGAGCTCTCTTCCATCGAATTATACCAAGGTTCTTGGGATTCTTAACATCGAGGTCAAGTTCAATTACACCTCTAATTCTACGCTAGATCTCCCTATCGGTTAAGGTTTACTTTGTTGACTCTTAGAGATATGGGATTCTGCGTTGGTGATCATCCATCATACACTTAATTCCCCCTCTCCCTTACCTTTTTCTTTTTAACAACATAACTTAACATAAAGTACTAAAGTTGATTACATTTTGAAATTGGTTTGATTAAAGTGTGAAGATTCTTATGATCCTAGGTTCACATATAATCCATATTCTACAAAAACTAGCGGATCATGCATTGGCTATATGAGTATAAAAACTAAATACGATAGTATAATAAAACTTACAACAAAGCTATTATTGAATGAAAGCATTTATGATCAATTATTTAAGAAAGGAAAAGAAAATGCATAAGATAACTTAAAAGTGCATGAAGAAATCATACAACTATATAATATATTATAGATGTGCAAGTTAAAATAATACAAAAAAATTTGCATTTTATTTACTTCATAAAAAAAAGTCACCATTTGCATATAGAAAAAATAAAATAAAATAAAAGAGATGCTTAAACATGTTGGACTTATTTATATCTACTAATTAAAATCAAATCACGAAAACATATTTTTTAGTAGTGTGCCTAACTAAAAAATCAATCATTACTTTAATCTCATAGATACATAAAGCCATATCTATATAAAGCATGCAAAAATAAATTTTAACATAATTTAGAAATTAAGCACTTTTTGTATGGTTTTGAACAAAAGGAATAGATTGAGGTAAGTATATAAGAACATGGTATTAATTTGACTTTATAGGTAATTGGCAAAGACTACAACATAAAATGACATGGTACCTAATACACTATTACTTACAAATATATTAGGAAATTCATTAGTTGACGGTCAAAATTAATTTTTTTTTATTTGTTAATATTCATGTCCCTTTTCACCATTGCAATATTTCTATAGATAAATATCTACTCAAAGAGTAGTAACTCTAACACTTTCACATCCTCCCTGTCTCAACTCACCACATTTCATCACCTTCTCCTCCTACACCATCCCCATATCTTACAAAAACCATCATGACTACCTGATACAATCAAAGACACATCACGATTGAAGTGTACAAACATTACTAGCATTAAATGTATCCTAATCACATGCAAACACTTCCCAATTTTCATCTCTAACAACTAGATTATCTTGTTGAAGGAGCCAAACATGATTATGTTGGATTCAGGGTTGAAATTGATATAGAAGGTGAAGTGTAAAAGACAAAAAAAAAAAAAAGAAGGATAATAAAATAAAATAATAAATAAAAGGGTTATAAAATAAAAGGGAGTAATAAAGAGTCATGGATAGGGGTGTTACTGGCATTTCATACATAATGGAAACCTTAGTCTTGTAAGAGCAAAGGATTAGGTCAACAGTTATCCTTTTCTTACCCCTCGCGTATGTACTATTGGTTTGAATAGAAGTTCCTACGCAAGTTGAATAAGCAATCAACAACTTTCTAAATCAAAGAAGGAAATAAAGGTAAGTATGATTTATGATGGTGTTTTAGGGAATCTCATGGATTTGGCTTAAGAAAAATTTGTTTTCCACTTAGGATAAGGGAAGAAACAAATTTTCATAAATAATCTGGTCTCCTACATGATAAGAAATTGAAGGGAGTGCTAAATCTTAGCCCTAATGGTAAGTTTTCAATCTTTGTTTATTGTTATTTTAAGTTTCTTAGTGATTTTATTAGAGAGATTGATTAAGGATTATATATTTGATATTTGCTAGAGATTAGTTGTTAAATAAGAAGAAAATTTGTGTTAAAGGGATTGGAGTTGTCGATTTAGAGGATGGATTATATTGATGATTAGTTTTTATGTGAAGGAATTCAATTTAGAGAGGACATTAGTGAATTAGGGGAATACGACCTAGGAACATAGGTGTAATCTTATCTGTAGTCCTGAAGGACATGCTATAATGAAATGTAAGTGAGGAAATTCGAAGGAACTTATGGCCAAGAGGATCACGACCAAATACCATGACTGTGGTCGAAGCTGTGATCTTGTCATAATCTAAATAGAGAGGATCGTTGACAAAGTTTACAGCTGTGATCCTAGATGTGGACTTGCCATGGTTTTTGGAAGGGAATGATGACTCGGGTTTATGGCCATGATCCCTAAGTGTGGTTTTGTAACCTCCTTCCTTCTCTTTATTTCTTGCTCCTAAAACTTCTAAAATGAAATCGATCGATTCTAAGCTAGTTTAGAAGTTTGAATTGGTCATAAAATTGTAGGCAATGTTAAGTGGATTTAGGAACCTAATTAGATTAGTAAGAAGACTTAGCTGGGAAAAGAAATTTTGGAAAGGAAATTTTGAAGTGTAGTCTTTATGTTGCACTATAGGTGCAAATACTGAAAGGATCTCTACTATAGACTCTATCAATGACTCTCAAGATTTAAGTACGGGGATATTATTTGATGTTTATTCTTGGAGGCTAAAAAATTTAACTGGATTTAATTAATATGTGACCTTAATAATTATATGTTGTGTGTGCTTGGTTAGGCCTAAGGGACTGGGAGAACCGGTGATCTTGGGGTGCAACTTCGATGAACTTTGTGCTACGGTGTTCTTAGTAAAGTTCTGCATTGAAATGATTTGGTAAGTTTTAGGTATATTCTTAGTTCTAGGGTGTTAAGGAGGACCCAACACTGATATTTAGATAGAATTATTATTATTTTCTTGGAGTCATGAGTTATTTCAAGTTTTAGGACGTTAAAACTGTGTTGGTTGCTAGACTAAAATAAAGATTAAAAATGTATGGTTGATGCATAAATTATTAGGAATCATGGATATGAAAGTTTTACTTGTTCATGTGCATATGTGTATATAATCCCGTGTTGGGCTTTGCTTACCCTTTAGGAATTTCCTTACTTTTAGTTTCAAGCCTAGGTTATAAAGGATATAGGGATTTTGACTATGGTAATCCTGACTTGTAGGAGGATGCTGTAGGATATTACAACTATTATTATTATGATGATGGAAGTGGATCTACCTAATTTGTTTATTTGTTTTCTTGTTGATGGAAAATGACAACTGTTTTTTACTTTTCCTTGGGTCATTAGGAAGTTACTTGAGACTTTTGTTAGTCATGTTCTTATTATGTAGTTTAGATTGTATATATTGAGATTGCATTCTTAAAACAATGTATTCCCTTTCTTGCAATGAGAATGTTATAAAATGAAAAATGGTATTTCCTTATTTTGGAACAAAGTGAAAATTTGAGGACTTAATTCATTTATTTATAGCGATTTTTGGATGTTGGAAAACATCCTACATATTATTGTTTGGAGAATGTAAATGATGTTGGCAAAGATCATGAAAGTTTTTGGAGAAACTTTTTAACAAGTTTGATTTTTAGGATGTTTAATGTGTTAGTAGTCTATAGCGATATATGGCAGGATGTAACTCCTTCTATCACGACTTGGTCGAAACTCTTTCCACCAAAGTATTGTCTACTTTGACATGGAATGCCTCACAGTTTTGTCCCTTGGTATAACATCTTCTTAAGAGATCACTCATCTTGGGATTGATTCAGCCTGAGTATGCTTAATTTTAGAGTTTCAATATATTGCAAACCGCTATAACAAAAGGCGCCTCGATAATTAGAGTTTCTTCTCCTAGTATGTAAGAAGTATTACAATCCATCTTCCTTATAAAATTGAGATCCTTATCAATTTTGTTACATAGGTCTAGAGATACCACCAAGCAAGGCTCTACCCTTTCGATTAGTATGGTACTTTGATTCTACCCTATAACACCACGCCTTTTAGGCATTTACTTAATTTTTTTTTTAAACTCTTGGTACTTGAAGATGATTTGTTATTATTATCCCTGAGTTAAGGATAAGGAAAAACCTATATTCTACCTGCTCATCTACTTCTCATTCAACAAGATAAACAATAGTAGAAACTTTTAATAGTGAATTGTACTCAGAGTATCATAATCATGTGCTTCGATACTATATTATGATCCTTTATAAGCATGCACTTTTGATCGCTATAATTGCACTAAATCCTTTGTAAGATAACTCTTACATTTTTTATTTTTTGGAAAGCTACCTTCATGCGTTTAACTCATACCCCAGAGTCAATCACTTCTTCTAAAAGCTTATCATTTACCAGTATTTTAAAATCTCTTCGTCTCTATGATGGGATGCTTTGTCTAACTCAACTTTTGCCTAAGGATAAGGCAACCTATCCTCTCAAACTGTGAGCTGAGTGAGAGTAGATAAAAAATAAAAACAAAACACAAAACAAGCATAACATACGTTTATAGATATCATTATCATAAAATATTCAATTTCATATTCAGGGTTATTGAGACAAACTGTCTATGCAGGCAATATATGCTATGCTCATGTATGTGATATGCATCGATACCAATATCCTATGCTCTTTCAATTTACTCATCCAGTTAGTTGATATACTTAAGCATTTAGATATAATGTCTAAGAGCCTAGAGGCAACAAAGAGTTGCTATAAACCCTGCTATTTAAGGGATATGTAATTAAGAATACTTCTCGATCATTCCTAAAGATCAACTAAATTAAGAATTTAGGTTTACATTTAGAAAACGAACTTAGTTTTTCAATTCAAGAGTTCATTATCGATAAAAACTCTAACATAAGAACAACAGACTTTAAGTCACTCAAAACCCTAAACCCTAAGATAATTAAGGACTTGTGACCTTAAGCGATTAATTGAGAATTTAATTTGAATAATTTTATCCAACTTTAGGAGATTTCAAAATTTTATGAGAAGCAAATTATAACTTATAAGTTAATTTAAGAACCAATCTCTAAAAAAAATACATATAAGATAATTCTCTTATCTTTACTTATAAGCTATATTGCATATGGATAAGTAAACCAACCAACCATATTAAACAACTTATCAATTGGGAGTTGGAATTAATTATCAATTGATAACTTATCAAAAGCTAATGACAAGACCATTTCCATATATCACCATAACCTATATTACATAAGGATAAATTATCTCTTCACTTTATCAATTTAATTTTCAAATAAGTGTTAAGATAGGAGCCATGCCCTATTTGACCCCTACATGGCCGGTTGTAAGATAAGGGAATGGGAAGCTATCCCTTGTCATTCAACTATCAAACCAATTGTCTTTTATAAGCACTACTCGCCCTTTAACGCTTACATCATCCAATTATGTCAAAGTATGACTTGTGTACTTTGTTTAAAGACAACAAAAAGAGGCCTTATGGATGCATTACACATCCATTCTCAACTAGCACACACTCTCTCTTTTCTTCTCATCTTCCATTTCCTTTTTCACACTTCAAACAAAAAGACCAAAAGAAGAAACCCAGCCTTACAAACCCTCACTTGCCGCTACTCATTTGCATATACACACTTACATCACATGCTTATTTTGTTGCCTTCAATTTGTCCTCTTCAAAAGCTATTTTAGGAAACCTTAGAACATTCCTAAATCTTACCTTAAATATCAAGACTTTGGTTACTAAAAGAGCTTGTGAAGAAGGAGAGGAAAGTAAGAAGCAAAAGAGGACTCTTAGTATACAACCACATTTTATACTACTTAAGATGAGTAAGTTTTTAAGATTTGAAGTGCCATATTATGCCATATCTAGGAGTTTATATATGTTCTTGAAGATATTTACGTGAACATATGGTGATAACATAGCTAGTTTACTTTAAGTGATAAGCTTATGAATCTCTTATATGAAAGTTGAAATATGAGTATGCTAGGTTTAATATTATGTAGGATACATGTTTAACACTTAGAATGGAAGGTTGTAAGTTGAAAAAATCATGAAATATATGTATGGGCGAGGGAGTAACATGTCGGACGTGAAGTGTATGTAGGGTACTTAAGTGTTATTTTCATTTTTATTAAGTTATACATGCTTAAATCTGGCTTTCAGTAAATGAAAAATCCATTACATGATGTTTTACGAGGAAATCAACTTTTTGAGATGAAAACTAAGGTATAGAACTTATGATAAATATGTGATTCATAACTTCTACTTAGTATTTAAGCCAAATAATCATCTCATGGAAGAAAAGTTAAAATGGTGTTACAATATAAGTAGTGTAGGTTCTTAGTTTAATACTTAAACTTAAGGAAATGATGAAACAAGTTAAAAAACCAAGTTAGAAGCCCTTGAACCAAACCGATCAGATTTAGAACTACAAAGAAACTTACTTAAAAATATGATAAAACAAAGTGAAAAAACTAGTTGAAGTAAGTATAATAGGTGCTAAAAAGCCTAGAACTCAAAATCGAGCCTAAAAACATTAAAAACATTTAAAACAAACTTAGAACTCCAAGTTAGGCCCTTAAGAAATTCTAACTAGCATCTAAATCAACTAAGAAAGGTTGTTTTGAAGCTCATAAAAAGCCCCACTTAAGACTCCATAAGCCTAACAAAACCACTAACTTTAGTTTAGACTAATAGTAAGCCCATTTAACCACTTAAGCCCACATAAGAGTATAATAAAATGTTAATAGCACCAAGATAATAAGACAAGGATAGAAATCTGAATTTGGAGAGTGTTTTAAGCTTAGAATAAAGTCTTAAGCCTAAGCCCAAAAGATTTCCTAAGTTAACAAAATGCCCAACAACCAAACTAAGCCCAAAAGAGTTCCAAAACATGAAGACCGCTATTGTTCTGACCAGTGGATAGAATTGTAGGTCTTATCTCAAAAATTTAACCTTACCACATTAAAGTATGCTTGAAAATGATGAAAATTGACTATAAGATCATAAAAATCGACTATAAGATCATAAAAATCATATTCAAAATGAGAAAATTATACACGATTAAAGTTTTTAAGTAAAACCGGAGAAAAATACGAAACTAAGTTAAAAATGTAACTTAAAAGAATTTAGCCTAGCCTTCTAAATTTTATTTCAAATTCTTATAATATCATATTCGTAACGTTCAGGGGACTCGACTATTGGAGACAATCTACCCTCGAATAATTACAATTGATTCACTATGACTTGCTAATAAGATAATAATGAGAATTGTTGTGATAGTAGTTATGCATAGTTGTATAGAGTGAAATTGTTTGATCACCATGGAAATTGAATTAATCAAGTATCTGATTAAGAAATTCAACAAGTTATGCATTTCTCATATTTTCATTTTAACTATATCGACTACCACCTCACATAGAAGATGGGAAGAGGCTTACAGGAGGGGGGCTTTCTGTAGGGATTAGGCTATGGTATGCCATTTATATATTATTGAGTTTCTATCTTGAGCTTTTGGGCTTACTAAGCATAAGGGGACACTAACCATTAGCAAAGGACCGTATCTTGTGACTTTTGCTTAGGGCATATGATGTGGACTATGGAGGTTACCATACCATTACACTTAGGATTTTTAGCATAAATTTTGTTTCTTGAAAAAGAAAAGTATATTTTTGTATAAAAGGAAAGATTTGTATATATTACATTTATGTTTGAGTTGATTTCAGCACGATAGTGCAAATGAGAATAAAAACCCAAGTGTTAGGACTTGGTTGATGGTTTGTGGCAGTTAAATATCTCCAACCTAGAGTATAGGGGGCATAATTCTAAGTTGCATGCAGTTCCTAAGTTGCTACACGTATTGGTTGGCATCTTAAGTGTTCATAGATTTATATGTTATGCATTTAAATTATTGTTTTTATGGTATGACAGAGGGATTAACTTATTAAGCATAAGCTTAAATCTTGATAGATTTCTTTTGCTGTAAGACCACATCTTTGTTCATCCGGGTTAGAGAATGACTAAGGTAAGTGTCGTGCCTAGACAGGATTATGAGCTTTAGGAAGCGAAGAGGGAATTTTGTAATAATGACTTATAGATATTTATTTACTTTGTTTAGCTTAATTCCATAGTTAGACTTTCATAATGCAAACTCTTATAGAATTTTAGCTATGTTGTAATATTTTTTTGTAAAATTCTATGAACCCACATCTTAACTTCAGTATTTTCTGTTTAAATGGTAAATCTTGGTTAATATGCTTGAGATTACATACCAATGGGCTTGATGGTAACATAGAGTGGAAAGAGCCTTGTGTGTCGTATAGAAGGCCTATGACCAACGAGTGAGTTGATCATAGATCTTTATGCGGTACATGGTAATCTACTATGACAATGATATTATTTGGGTCGTGATGTGGCTTGAGAGTAAGACCCCTAAAACTCAGCAAAACAAAAACCACTTATTGTAGTTTGGAAATCTAGCTTATAACTGGCCTAACTGAAGGGATGAATTGTAAAGGAAGAGCATATTGTAACACCTCTTACATGTTAAGCACCTGAACTCTAAATTATTGATGAGTCTTTTGATGTAACAGCTTGGAGCATATCAAAACTCCAAAGTTAAGCTACCCTACACACCTTATATACATAAAGGTCACCTATCCTGAGATTGACCCAGCTTGAGTATGCTTAACTTTAGAGTTCCAACATGCTCCGAGCCATTACATTAAAAGGTACATTGATAATTTAGAATTCAGTTACCTAACATGTAAAGGTTATTACAATCTACCCCCTAGTACCATTAGTAATGACCCGATTGAATTCATCCTATCGAGGTATTATCCATTTTAGCATGGTCTGTCACACGATTTTGTCTCCTAGTGCAGTAGCTTCCTAAGAGGTCACCTATCCTGGGACTAACCTAGCTCAAGCACACTTAACTTTGGAGTTCCAACGTGCTCTAAGCCACAAAAGGCAGTTTGATGATTTAAAGTTTGGTCACTTAGTATATAAGGGATATTACATTCTACCCCTCCTATAGAACTGACGTCCTCGTTAGTTTCGTTACACATGTCTAGGAACACCATTAGGTTGTGTTATTATAGGTGGTATTAAAGTACTCTACCAGTCGAAAGGGTAAATCCCAACCTCATAATAGTATTGGACCTATGTAATGAAATTGACGAGGATGTTAGTTTTGTAAGAAGGGTAGATAGTAATACTCCTTTACATGCTAAGAAAAGGAACTTTAATTATTGAGGCGTCTTTTGGTGTAGCAGCTTAGAGTATGTTGAAACTTCAAAGTTAAGCATGCTCGAGTTGAGTCAATCTTAAGATGGGTAACCTTTTCACGCATGGGGTGTGCAGGTAGCTAGGTATCATATGAATTTAACTTTGTTAGTAGCGAATACTATGAGAAAACTGATTGTGTCTATTATGTTTGCTACTATCTAGAAAATGGTGTAAACACGTACATAGGAGGATCCTGGTTCATCATTTGCTCCTAAGAGATAGATTAGGGAGAAATAACAACCTTAACTAAATCAGGCTACGCTTATACAAGTGATGGATGTGGTATAACAACTTGTAATTGCTTTGGTAAGAGCCGGTGGAGTGAATGGGAATAAGTTAGCTTAGGTGCAACATATAGTGAAACCATTTGACTAGACAAAAACTAATCCTTTAATTGTGGTGGAGTGGATCAATTCATTAGAAAAAGCTTTTGAAGTACATGGGGTGGAAGATAATGGGAAAGTAGGAATTGCTGCTTTCTTGTTAGATAGATGTGCGAATAACTGGTGGAAGGGTAAGAAATGGACGATGACAAAAATTATTAGTTAGAACACCTTTAGAGATGCAATTTTGGAGCGATATTTCCCTTAATACGTAAGGGAGCAATTGTGTTAAGAATATTATAATTTGAAGCAAGTAGGTAGAACTATTGAAGAATATGAATGAAAGTTTAGTAAGTCATTAAAGTTTGCCTTGAAAGTGGTATAAAATAATGAAATTGCTTAGGTTGGAAGGTTTAGGGTTGGACTTAATCTTTATTTTCAAGCTAAGTTAGTAAGGACAAGATCGGTGTGATATGCTGATATTGTTAATGAGACTCGTTTGATTAAGTAAGCTCGTGACTTATGAAGGGAAGCTGAGGAAATAAAAAGTGAGAAAAGAAAATTTGTGGGGAATTTTAGCAATAGTCATAAGATGGCAAAAGGAAAAAGAGCTTATCAACCTCCTAACAAGAATCCTAACAAGAATCAAAGGCTAGGTGGAGCTATGCCATTTTATTGGAAGTGTAAGGGTAAGTATTGACCAATGCACTGTCTAGAGTTATAAGGAAAATGTTTTAGGTGTAGAGAAGTTGGTCATTTAGTTAAGTAGTATCAAAACTCGAACCCTAGAGGTATATATTGCTATAAGTGTTGTCAGACATGACACAACGCTACTCAGTGTACTATAGATTAGCAAGCAAGACCAAATCAAATCCAAGCCAATAAGATAGGACCTGTTAATAGAAATAACTAACCAAGAGAGATTGTAGCTAGACTTCGATTCAAGGAAGGGTGTATGCAATCTAGGACGAGGAAGGTAGGGATGATAACATAGTTATAGGTACGAGTCTTAAATCTTATGACTTTTAGATACCTTTATATGATCATGTATTGTATGTTTGCTTGACTCCTATACCTTAGAGCAATAATATAATTATGATTGTTATTTTAGGATTGGTTTGTCTATAGGGCAACTGTGCTTATATGTTGTTCAATACAAGAGCAACACATTCAGACGAATCCAAAGAATATGTTGATAGGAATAGACTCCTAATAGAAACTCTAAGATATGATCGAGTAGTGACAACCCCTTCTAGAGGAGAACAAATTGTGCAACATAAGTTGATGGGAGGTAATGTATGTATAGATTTATATAAATTGCCTAAAGAGTTAGTTGTGTTGGATATAAAAGGATTTGATGCTACATTGGGGATGGATTGGCTAACTAAACATAGGGTGAATGTAGATTGTGAAGGAAGGATGGTAACATTTAAGAAGCTTAATGGAGAGGAATTCTATTTTAAAGGAAGTTCGAGAAAGGAAACCCCTTCAATAATCGTAGCAAGTAAAGCTCCGAAGTTGTTAGGTAATGGTAATATTGGATTTCTAACCTTAGTGGTGGATACTCAAGTACAAAAAGTGAGATTAGAAGATATACTAGTAGTGTCTAAATATCCTAGGGTTTTTCCTAAGGATTTGCTTGGACTACCACCAAATACCAAGATTGAGTTTACTATAGATCTTGTACCCAGTATTACACCTATCTCTAAGACACCCTATCAAATGGCTCCGACTGAATTGGTGGAATTGAAGAAGTAGCTATAGGTACTATTGGACAAGGGATTTATAAGGTCAAGTACTTCATTATGGGGTGCACTAGTGTTCTTTGTTAAAAAGAAAGATGGAAGTTTGAGGATGTGTATTGATTATTAAGAAATAAACAAAGTGACGATAAAGAACAAATATCTACTCCTTATGATTGATGATTTATTTGATCCGCTGAAGGGATCTATATTATTCTCAAGATAAACTTACAATTTGATTACCACCAGTTAAAAATTAAGGAAGAGCATGTACCTAAGATTGACTTTCGGACTGGGTAAGAGTAGTATGAATTTCTTGTGATGTCATTTAGGTTAACAAATGCTCCTAATATGTTCATGGACATGTTGAATCATGTCTTTAAAAAGTACCTAGATGAGTTTATAGCTATGTTTATTGATGATATTTTAATATACTTAAGGAGCAAGGAGGAACATATGGGCATGTAAGGATTGTGCTTCAGACTCTTAAGGACAACAAGCTATATGCAAAGCTAAAGAAGTATAAGTTTTCGTTAAATGATGTAGGATTTCTTGGACATATAATATTTGGTACAGGAATAGCAGTTGACCCTGCAAAAATGAAAGCAATAACAAACTGGGCAAGGTTAACTATTGTAACAGAAGTGAAGAGTTTCCTGGGAATGATTAGTTATATAGGAGATTTGTACATGATTTCTCTAAAATAGCTACCATTAACTCAATTAACATGAAAATGCATTAAATTCGAATGGAACAATAAGTGTGAAAAGAGTTTCCAGGAGCTTAAAAGAAGGTTAGTAACAGTTTTAGTGCTAATGGTACCGGATGGATTTGGAGAGTATGCAATCTATTGTGATGCCTCAAGGAGCGGATGTGTATTAATGTAAAATGATAAGATGATTGCCTACACTTCAAGACAACTTAGACTACATGAGTAAAACTATTCGACTCATGATTTGGAGCCTATAAATGTAATATTTGCTTTAAAAATTTGGAGGCATTACCTATATGGGGAGAAATGTAAGGTGTACACTATCACAAAAGTTTAAAGTATATCTTTACACAAAAAGAATTGAATTGAGGCAAAGATGGTGGTTGGAATTACTAAAGGATTATGATCTTATGATTCATTATCACCTTGGAAAGGCTAATGCAATGGCCAGTGCATTAAGTAAAAAGAAGTTTGGTAGTGTTGTTGCATTCATTACAAATTAACAAGAATTGATTAAAGAGATGGAGAAATTGAGCTTAGAAATTGTAACAAGAAAAGAAAGTAGCATGTTAGCTAATTTAAGGGTAGAACTTACATTACTTGAATGTATCAAGGAAGCTTAAAAGGGATATGTAGAGCAACAAAAGATCAAAGCAGATATTAAGCAACACCTTATCTTTAGGATCGATGATATGGGAATATTGAGGTTTAAAGAAAAACTTTGCTTACCAAAGGATTCAAAAGTTAAAAAGGTGATTTTAGAAGAAGCACATGATGCAAGATATCCCTTACACCCCAAAAATAATAAGATGTACAAGAACATAAATAAAAAATTTTGGTAGATAGAGATGCACAGTATATATCGCATTGAGTAACTTGCCAAAAGGTAAAGGCCAAACTCTAAAAACCAAGAGGATTATTGCAACCTTTATCTATACTCGAGTGAAAGTCGGAGCATATAACAATGGATCTTGTATGTGGTCTACCAAATACAAGGATAAGACATGACATGATATGGGTAATAGTGGATAGGCTCATAAAATCATATTTCCTAATGGTGAGGCAAACGACGATGCTCTCTTAATTAGCGGAAGTATATATCAAAGAGATAGTCTGTTTGCATAGGGTTCCAGTGTCAACAATATCCAATTGTGATTCTTGTTTCATGTTTAGATTTTGGCAACCCTTGTAAGCGGAAATAGGAACTAAACTAAACTTTAGTACTACTTATTATGCCTAGAGTGATGGACAATTAGAGTGAACAATCTAAACTTTAGAAGATATACTAAGGGCATTTATGATGGATTTTGGAGGTAGTTATAATGATCATTTGTCATTAATAGAATTTGCTTAAAATAACAATTATCATAATACTATCTAAATGGCTCTATGTGAAGCATTGTATGAATGTAAATGTAGATCCCCTATTTGTTAGGATGAAGTGGGGAATAAGTAAGTTATTAGACTATCAATATTGCAAGATCTTAAGGAGAAGATACAAATAATTAAGGAACATATTATGTGCATGTTAGAAGCAAGCTGTTGTAGTTCTAAGTAAGCGATTGGATATTCTTGAAGATTTTACCAATGAAGGGTGTAAGGCTATTCGACATTAAAAGAAAGTTAAGTCCTTGGTATGTTAGGTCATATCAAATTAAGAAAAGGATTGGGAAAGTTGCTTATGAACTTAAATTACCCAATAAGATGGCTAGAATCAATAATATATTTCACATCTCGATGTTAAGGAAATTTGTAGGCAATCCCTTAACGATATTGGATGTACCTCCAGTGGAGTTAAATGAAAACATTACATACATAGAGCATTTAGTTCAAATTTTGGATACAAAGGTTCAACGATTGTAAAATCCAGATATTGAGTATGTTAAGGTGTTATGGAGTAGACATAACACTAATGAAGTGACATGAGAGTCCACCAACCTAATGAGAGCTCAATATCCTGGGTTATTTACCAAAGGTTAGAGATATTTATATGAACTTTAGTAATGTTAAGTTTTTTTAGCTATTATATTTGTACGAGTATATGTTTTACTCTTTATAATTAAGTTTCGAGGATGAAACATTTTTAAAGAGGGAAAGAATGCAATACCCCACAACTCTAATCTGTTAGCTTTTGAGTAGTTCATATTCTTGATA
This sequence comes from Lumnitzera racemosa, assembly GCA_024138005.1. NCBI lineage: Eukaryota > Viridiplantae > Streptophyta > Magnoliopsida > Myrtales > Combretaceae > Lumnitzera > Lumnitzera racemosa. Next base: position 83,334,130 of record JAMXBC010000006.1, read on the forward strand.
GAGAAATATATACTTATAAGTTAGGTCAATAGATATAAAACAGTTTATACTAGCTTTATTAGTAACATGAGGTAATATATAAAAGTAATTTATATTCATTAAGCACTTAATGAGATTATTTTAGCATGTGGGATTATTTGGAAATGACACCTAGTTAGCCAAATATCTCCTTTTCATTGGATCAATTGGAAACACTCATATGTGTCAAAATGTCAAAATTACACCTAAAATTGGATATGTAATTATATCAATTGATAAGGAATTAATTAAAAAGTTTGTAAAATTGTTTTTGGAATTAAGTTGAATCCTCTTGAAGGTAATAAAAAGTAAAAGAAATAACTATATAACTTTAATATATAAAATTATGCTCATTTATATACAAATTTCTTAGAATTAGTAAGTTTATTGGGTTTAATCATTATAACATAGAGTTTCGTAATTTTAGATATAGCTTATAACAAATCCTTTATAATCAACTATCTGATCTTAATAATTAATATTAGTAAATAAATTATATATAAGATATATATGAATAAGTCCCAATTAATTAATGAAACCTATCTATATATATCATGTATTAAAGAAAAATGTATTTAGAGCCTTATTTTGGAAGGCAAAATATTAATATGAGTCTCCCAAAAGTTAGAAGGAATAGTCTTATAAAGTCGGATTTCAAAAATAAGTTGAAATATAACCAATATAAATTATAAAATAAAGTTTATCGAGTTAAATTTTAATCAGTTTAGAAATAGAAATTTTAGATCAGGTGTATAATATAATATTATACTATTTTTGAAGTATATTATAGACCTTTATAAATAATAAATCATGATAAAATTATACTTGAAAGATCACATAAAATTGGGCCAAAATATATATATATATATATATAACTACCTTGAATAGCTGCAGTGTAATGTAACCTATTATTGAAAAATAGTGGGAATCTTATTATTGACAAGGGAATCTTATAATTTATTATCTATTAGATCTAGACGCTTAAAAATATAATTAACTTAATGATTCAGATATAATAAATATTAAATCAACTATACGATGGCGTATGGTACTGGTTTTGTAAAAAAAATGGATGAAATCATAGAAAAACCCTATTGAAAATTACATCTTAACACCACTTACCACTTGGGAAAAAAAAAAAGGAAAAATTCTATGAACCAACCTCTACTACTTCCTACAAGACTTGTTTGAGAAATAAATGTAGTAACCGTAGACACATTTATATACTGTGTGTGTGTATATATATATACACAAAGTTCCAAATCATGAAACTAACTTTTATAAAATCATGAAGCCACATATCTTTAAAAAAGATAACTTTCTGAAACATTTAACACCATTTCAAGCAAAGAATCATCATAAAAATTACGCAATCTCCAATCAACTTCAATTTAGCCATGATACGATACTTGTAACTTGAATTATGATACATAAGATACAAACCAAAATTTTCATAAGATACAGACTAAATTCTTTTTGTTATGGAACAATAGAGAAGTTAGTCACCATGACCAGTGTACTTGAGCTGGCAATTATTGAAGATAGGATCACGTTGAAAGAGGTTATGGATTTGGCACAACTTAACATCATCCAAAAGGCCAAAGATGAAGAGCACGTTCATGTGTCCCTTAATGTCTATGACGGCGTAGCTAGTAGTTAAATAGATTAGGTTGTATGGTTGATGATCCATTTTTGAGAGAGAGAAAATGAATGGCTCAAAATAATGGGTTATTGAAATATAGCGGAGAAAGGTTTTTGTAGTGGCTGAGTTGGTGGTGAACCTATGGAGGGTTTAAGGATCGAGCCAAATAGAGCTTTCCTTTTACTTTGCCACTGGAGCAAAGAGAAAAATGGAGAAGATAGAGAGAGAATAGAGAAAAGAAGCATTGGAATTGTCAACTAAGGATTGGGACATTGCAAAAGTGGCTAAAATAAAATAAAATAAAAAGAAAAAACTTTTAAACTATTGTTGATATAAATGGAGTGGGTTATTCCTTTAATAATAACTAGCGGATTACGTATTCATAATGCGTATATGTCACAGGCAGATTCCGTCGCTCAACCTCGTACAGCACTTAGCGTTCCTGACCTCACTAAGGAAGCTAAGTCTGTAATACACTCACAATGTTTAGAGAGAGAAAGTAGAGAGAGAAACTCTGAAAGTATATTGTATTTACTCAAATAACTTGTGTGCTACATCTGAGGGGGAATACCCCTATATATACAGAAAGCCTTTACAATCTAATGGTTAAAATCAATTCGATCTAATGGTTACAATTGACTCCTAACTACTATATTCACCTACCCCACCTACTACTATACAAGATTCTGGACTTCTCTGGAACCTTCTAGAGCTTTTCATCATCTAAAAGCTTTTAGTAGGCTTAGGCTTTCATCTCTGGGCTTTAGGAACCTCCTAAGAATGGCACATTTTGGGAGGTCCGTAACATTCTCCCCTGCTCAATCCGACAACGCCCTCATCGCTCCGTCATCGTGGAACTATCGAATCTTGTCTTTAAATTGCCACAATGCTTCGGTTGGTTCCTAACTGGCCTCACTCTCTGGTCTTCCCTTCCACATTACCATATACTTATGTCTGGGAGTTTATCCACGTCTCCATACATATCTATCAGCTATGATCCCTTTCACTTCCTTATCAAATGAATCTCGTACTCCTATTGAGGCCCTTTGTGATATAGCTCTTATAGGGTCTTCCTCATCTTTGTGGAATGGTTTTAGCATGCTCACATAGAAAACTGGGTGGAATTTCAGTTTGGATGGAAGTTCCAATTTGTAAGATACTCGCCCCACTAGTTTCACAATTGGGAATGGACCTTCGCAGTGCCTCATTAGACCTTTATGTAGTTATCCCTTCATATATTGTATCAAATGTAACTTAACAAGCACTTGGTTGCCTACCTGATATTCCATCGGCCTCCGCTTCTTGTTTGCAATCTTCTTCATTCTCTTGATAGCTCGATCTAAGTATGTCCGAGCTAAGTCGTGATTTTCCTACCATTCCTTTGCAAATTTATATACGGGAGGGTTGGACCCCGTATATCCTATTGCCACTGTATGAGGAGTTAAGGGTTGCCTTCCCAGGACGATCTCGAAAAGACTCTATCCGATGGACTCATTCTTCTGTAGGTTAAACGAGAATTGTACCACATCTAACAACTTGGTCCAATTGTGTTGGTTAGCTCCTACAAAATGCCTTAAGTATAATTCCACTAAAGTATTCACTCGCTCCGTCTGACCATCCGTCTGGGGATGCAAACTAGTTGAAAAGTTCAACTTGGATCCCAGAAGTTTGAATAGTTCTGTCCAAAATTTCCCTATAAATCGCCCATCTTGATCACTCACAGTGTTTCTTGGCAAGCCCCAATACTTTACTACATGTTTCAGAACAATCGGGCAGCTTCATCTGCTGGGCACTCCTTTGTTGTTGGGATAAAAGTCGCATATTTTGAGAACCTGTCTACCACAACCATGATTGTACCATACCCTTCCGATCGGGGTAAACTTACAATGAAGTCCATGGAAACACTTTCCCATGGCCTTTTAGGAATAGGAAGAGGCTCTAGTAGTCTCGGAGTTGCCTTGTGTTCAACTTTGTCTTGTTGGCACACGAGATAAGTTCGGACATAGCTTTCAATATCTTCCTTCATGTGTGGCCAAAAATACTTTTCTTCTACTAAGGCTTGGGTACGGTGCATTCCTGGATGACTTACCCATTTAGAATCACGACACTTTCTAAGTATCTCCCTTCTTAGATTCAAGGATTAGGGTACATAAATCCGTTGTCCCTTTGTATATATTAGTCCATTCTCTTACCAAAATCCCCTTATCTTCCCTTCTTGACATTAGATCAATAGAGCTTTAGCTTGCTTATCACTCTCCATCCCCTCTTGGATTCTATCAATGAGGTTGCTTTTAGGTTTGCTGATGGCTGCTAACTCAACCCTTCAGCTCAAAGCATCCACCACAACATTAGTCTTACCTAACTTATGTTCAAGGTCGAAATCAAATTCTACCAGGAAAACCTGCCATCGGGCTTGCTTAGGAGAGAGCTTCTTTTGAGTTTGAAAATAGTTGGTGGACATATTGTCAGTCTTAACCATAAACTTCTTCCATAACAAGTAGTGCCTCCATACCCGAAGATAGTGTACTATCGCCGTCATCTCCTTTTCATGCACTGGATATCGCTTCTCTGTGTCGTTCAACTTTCGGCTCTCAAATGCCATAGGGTGTCCTTCCTGTATTAAAACCCCTCCAATAGCAAAATCACTAACATCAGTACATACCTCAAAGGGTTTGCCAAAGTTGGGAAGGAGAAGGACCGGCTCCTTAGTGATTACCATTTTCAAGGTCTCAAGTGCCCATCGTCTCTCTGTACTCCAAACCCAAGGGGTATCCTTTTTGAGTAAGTCCGTCAATGGGCTTGCTATCTTCGAATAGCCCTTAATGAATCTTTTATAGTAATTTACTAAGCCAAGGAAGGATCTTAGCTCAGTAGGCTTAGTGGGTTCCTTCCAATCCCAAATGGCCCGCACCTTTCCTTTATCCATTCTAATCTTTCCTCTCCCCACTATGTGACCAAGGAACGTCACCTCTTCTTGTGCAAAAGCACATTTCTCTATTTTCACATATAGATCATTCCTCCTCAAAGCTAAGAATACTGAGCGAAGGTACTCTATATGTTCCTCCAACATCTTACTATAAATCATAATGTCTCCAAGTACACTACTACAAATTGATCAAGAAAGGGGGCTAAAACACGATTCATAAGTGTACAGAAAGTAGCCGGGGCATTGATAAGGCCGAACGGCATGACTAGGAATTTAAAAGCACCATACCTTGTAACATATGTGGTATTGGGTTCATCTCCTTCTACGATCCTCACTTGGTAATATCTCGAGCGTAAATCTAACTTGGAGAAGTATCTAGCTTCTCCCAACCTGTCGAATAAATCTGATACCAGTGGAATGGGATACTTATTCTTTATCGTGACCTTATTTAAGGCTCGATAATCAATAAGCATTTGGAATGATCCATCTTGTTTCTTTTGAAAAAGTATAGGAGCTCCAAAAGGTGCCTTTGAAGGCCTAATGAAACCTGCTTCTAGTAATTCCTTCAATTGTCACTTCAACTCTTCTAATTCTTGAGGTGACATTCTATATGGGACGGCGATGGGCGGCCTGGCTCTGGGTTCCAATTCTATCACATGGTCTACCTCTCTTCTTAGTGGTAACTTCTTAGGCAACATTGGCGACATTATATCCTTAAATTCTTCCAATATTTCCCCCACTTGAGGTGGAACACTTTCTTGACCACTAGTCTCTTCCCTAACTTTTAAGGCCGCCAAGTAAGTGACTTCATTCTTCTTGAGTCCCTTTTCCAATTGCATAGCTGATAAGAATTTGGTGGCTTGGCCTACCTTTCTTACGACATCAAGTACATAAATGCAGTTAACCCGCGGTACGATAAGTGCATCAATGCGATCTAAGAAATCCATCCCAATCACAAACTCAAAATCATCCATTGGCACTACTTCAACTATCTCCTTTCCCTGGCAACCCCCAATACGAAGCTCTATCCCCTTAGCTACTCCAATAGTGGGAACTTCTTTTGAGTTAATTATTTTGAGCCATGTTTTAGCCTCCTCCACTTTTAGCCCCAACTCTTTTGTTGCCATATCAGAAATAAAAAGATGAGATGCTCCTGTGTCTACGAGGGCATTAAGTTTCCTACCTGCTACCGATACTTCAGTATACATCAATCCTTTTATTTTATTAACTTAAGACTTTATAGCACTGAGTAGATGAACTGACCCTAACTGGGCCTCATCCCCATCATCTGAGCTTTCTTCTGCTACTAATGCCGCCAATCTCTCTTTCTTTGAATACTCCCTGGCATAATGTAGACCATTACAGAAATAACATTTCAATTCACGGGGTTTCCATCTTTCCCTGTCTCTCCCTTCATGAGTTCTTCCTCGATCGTTATCTCTTTCTTCTGCTTTGGTTTTCCCTTTAGAAGAACTCCCACTCTTCTCCCTTTCAACTCCCCCTTTCCATCTTCCTCCTGTGATCTTAGGATCAATCTTTCAAAATTCCATTAGGCTTTCAGCAACTGCTATAGCCTTAGAAATGTCTTCCACTCCCCTTCGTTCTAGCTCTAATTTAGCCCAGGGCTTTAAGCCATCTATAAATATTACCAAAGCATCTTTTTGGTTGAGGCCTGGGATCTCCAACATCAACTCTGAAAATTCCTTTACATATTGCTTTATGTCACCCTTATGGGTTAAGTGATGCAATTTCACCTTTGCTTCCTTAGCAGCATTTTGGGGGGAGAATTGACCCTTCAATTCTTGTACAAAGCTATCCCATGTGTTGATATTAGCCGCCTTCCTGTGCCACCATACCATGGCGGAGTCTTTCAGATACATGGCAGCAGTATGTACCTTTCCAGCATCATCTAAGATTCCCACGGCATTAAAGTATTGTTCCACTCCCCATAAGAAGTTATCAACTTCTCGAGCAGACCGCATCCCATTAAAGTGCTTTGGCTTTGGAATATCAACCCCATGGCCGGTCTAGAGGGTCACTCCATTTGCAACAACAATTCGGCAAGCCGTCAATTGCGTCTTGAGATCTTTAATCTCTTAACGTATAGCTACTACCACTGCATCAATCTTAGCTTCATAAGCTTCTTCCTTAGTTTCTAAGGACGTGACTCGGGCTTGGAGAGCATCACCCTTCTCTTCAATAACATTTCCATGTTACCTAAGGTCTTCTATAGCCCGATTCAGTGCTCCTTGCAATTCGCCTAGGAGTTCTTCCTCCATTTCCTCAAGACTGCCTTGAGACTCATCAAATTGTTCCTTGGCCTTAGCAATGCTCAACTTTTCCTTATCCATCTTATTAAGGAGAGAGTTCAGTAAGTCCCAAAACCTAGCCCTTTGCCTGGTAATACGACGATCGTCATGGTCAGCTAACTCATCGACCATTGAAGTGTTGTTGTCTCCTCTAGATGACATTTTCTCCACAAGCAATTCCTTTTTCAGGCTCTGATACCAGTTGTCACGAGTAAATTCCGTCGCTCGACCCTGTGCAGCACTTAACGTTCCTGACCTCACTAAGGAAGGCTAAGTCAGCCTGTAATACACGAGAGAAATTCTAAAAATATATTATATTCACTCAAATAACTTATGTGCTACATTTGAGGGGGAATACCCCTATATATACAGAAAGCCTTTACAATCTAATGGTTAAGATCAATTCGATCTAATGGTTATAATTGACTCCCAACTACTACATTCACCTACCCCACCTACTACTATACAAGATTCTGGACTTCTCTGGAACATTCTAGAGCTTTTCATCATCTAGAAGCTTTTAGTAGGCTTGGGCTTTCATCTTTGGGCTTTAGGAACCTCCTAAAAATGGCCCATTTTAGGAGGTCCGTAACATGTACATACAAAAAATTTAGGTGAGAAAATTATATCTATATCTGTAAAACAATAATGCATCTATATATTCACATTGAATTGAAAATATGGAAAAAAAAAGTTAAACATTAACGTTATTGAAAAAGAATTATAATTTCAAAATATGAAATTCATCTTGCCATGGATTATGAATTCAACAATAAAAGTTTACAAATAGTCATTTGATGATGAAATGAAAATAAAGACTTTGATTTTGGTTAGAGAATTATAAAATAGATATAGAAATTTCTATAGAATTCTCATTTTTAATATTATCTGTCTTTTGAAATGTATGTATACAATTGCATACACAACTCACGGTTCATTATGGTTACATTTACTATTGGTAACTGCCATGGGATAAGAGTAAGAGTAAATGGTGTTTAAAATTAAGAAAGAGAGGGGAGAGTGCAGTTGGGTATTTTATAAAAAAGATTTATCTTAATTTTTCATATATTATGATTTGATAAATATACCTTGTTAACTTAATTGATAGCTCATACAAAAGTTGGAAAAATTTTGGAAAAATTTTGAAAAAACTACTTACTTCTGAGAATTTAATTGCAATTACAATTGGTTACTTAAGCTCCAAAAGGCTTTAATAATATAGATAAACATAAACAAAATTAATAAATATAAACAATTAACATACTTTAATAACAATAATATATAGATAAAGAAAAAAATTGTGTGATATATTCTTAAAGAAAAAAAAGTAACACTTCAAGTAAAAAATACATAAAGAACGAATTTAAAAATAACTTATCAAATGAAATACATAAAATCCCTAAAAATATATTAGAAAAATAACCATGTAGTAGAATAGGTATTATAATAATAATGGAATACTGAATTCAATATTAATTGAGAGAGAGAGAGAGAGAGAGAGAGAGAGAGAGAGAGAGAGAGAGAGAGAGAGAGAGAGAGAGAGAGCACTAAACCACCATTTGTCCTTAAATTATATATATTAGTCGTTCACGCATGCATAACATGTGTAAAAATTAGTTATAGTACATAGTAATATAAATATATAAGATTAGTTAGTCCATTCAATTATATAATTAAGTAATGATTTGTAAAGTAGAATAGTGCTCAAGTAGTTTAAAAAATGAAATAAATTAATAAAAAGAAAGGATGAAGTTTATTAGTGCAAAGTGTAAATATATGCATTAAAGGTTATCGCTTCAAGAGATATATGTACATATAGTAGAAGAAATTTTTGGAAACTTAATAATGCATAGTGTAAATATTGTAGAAAAATAATGTTGGAGAGAGAGAGAAAAAAAATAAAACTATATGATAAATTTTTGGTGTTGAATAGAAGTTTCTTGGCTTAATATATATATTGGTGGTCTATATACCCATGATACTTATGCATAATATAAAAACTTTAGTTTGTAGAAAATAAAAACTTGAATTTATACTAGTAAAAAAAAATCATTATAAATTAAGGATATGAGGCATAATAACATGCGAATTTTTTCCTTTAGACAAATGAAGAAGATGAATAATTTGATAAAACTTAAAAGAAATACATTTTGTGAATTATTATAAGACTGTATATTTGCATTACGGATGTATAATTCTAGTGTTTTATCAAAGTTTTCATATTAGAGGAGTTATAGTTTCTAAGTAAAGTTTACTTAGTGCTATGAGAATAAGACAATCCATTTTGATTATATTAAAATTTTTAAAAGTTATGTACACAATAGTATAGATTTATATATATAATTTTTTAAAAAAAGGTTGTGGACATCATTGGGTTCATTTGCTTTAATAGTATATATATATATATATATATATATATGTATGAATTTATGTATGTATGTATTTTGTTTAGTAGAACAAAGATGAACAAAACTATTACAACATGTTTCCTTTTTTTCTTAATTACTATCAATAAATTACATATTTTTACTAAAACCAGGTTCCATTTTTTTTTTTTTTTACTTCAACTCACTATAAGTAACATGATTTTGGTTTCCATATTAACAAAAGACAATAGGAAAAAAAAGAAGAAGATGATGAAGTATAGATCATACTGCTTTCACTTCTTGAACCTCATTTTATTTGGTTATCCATGTACGTATTCTCCCTTCTATATAAAAATGCAAGTATTTCAAAAAATTTCTAAAGGAAAATATGTTTAACCATAAGAGAAATAATTTTGAAGAAATAAAAGATCTTAGAAAATAGACCCATGCAATTTTATAAATGATACGTGTAATGCAAAACTTGGTAGATAAAAAATAATAATAAATAAGTGGAATGAAGAGTAAGACATGAATAAAAAACTTATATTAGAAATAGTGCAAGGAGCTACCTTGATGCATGATGTTAGAGCAATGTGTGAAGCCAATTGACAATTTGGGACATGATATCAAAGATAGACAATATAAAAGAAAGTAAATCAATAAAAAACTTTAACATACACATTGATTATGTACTATATAAAGAAGAAAAAATCAATAGAAAGATGATTTTAAGAAATATGGATACAAAATTTACAAATAAAATCATACTTAGATTTGAAAAAATCTCTCACACTATGATAAATCTCCTTTTTGCCGACATGCATTTCCATATGAAGATGCATTAGTCAACCTGCATTTGAAGTGTGTGAAAATGAAAATATTAAGAACAAATCCATTGATAATGGATACGCAAAATTTTATGCATTCTTAAAAGGTGTAACTATATCTTATGTAAAAAATGATGGGAAAGTTAAAAGTGTAAACAATAAATAGTTAAGGAAATTGTCATCTTTGAGGATTTGCTGGTAGTAATTAGGCTCTGCACGTAGTAAGTTTGCAAAACAAAACACTGTGAGAGGATGCTGGAGAGTTATCTGGTGTGATCACTTCGATACTTAAATCAATAGTAAATTCTTGGAGAGCAAAAGATACTCGGAAGTAATATGCAAGGTTAATACGTAGTGTAAAGAGGCTACCACAAGTATGGAAGAATGAGGATATGGTGTCTAACATATCCCACTTTAATTGGAAGTGGATATTGACTTAGTCTCTTATTCTTATCTCATGAATTCTTGCCGTTTAGAATCTCCTTAGGTTCGATCAATTAAAGCTTAGGGCTTGAGCCTACTATAGTAAGTAAAGTGCATTAGATTTGGATGGGCTTGAGAGACCTATATCTAAAGGACCCTATCAACAAAAATAATAATAAATTACCAAATATAGACAAATAGACAATTTGATACATGCATCACTTTGTAAAGGAATAGGTATAGCTACTAATCCAAGTAAGAATGGCATAAGTGACTTGACTACTAAAAATTTTATAAGATTTGGAAAATTGAAATAGGGTAAACCATTTAACTTCTAGTCAAATAGGACGATTTAGTAACCTAGTTATATAGTAGATGGCAAATAATAAACCTTAACTATAATGTAAATTCATTATTAGATTGTCAAAATTTGATTTGCGATGAAATTATTATGATAACTTATAATTATAAAAATTACAGGAAAATCATAATTCATGGGGATACCTTTTTTCTTGTGAAAATCATTAATAGTATGAATATCACTATCTTAAACAAAACTCTTACAAACTTGAGCGTCAACCAAATGACTCCTTATTCAACTTCATCTTCTTCCAGCAACCAAATGCTTTCTCAACCAATATAAGTAATCCCCCAGCCAATACTCTTTAATTCTTATACGGCTACTCTGGAAACCATCTTTTTTGCGTGATCGTTGGTTAGCACAAATACAAAGACCATGAAGACTACCAAACTTAGTAGGAATGTAAACACCAATATCTTGTTATAGCGAGACTAGTTGATGCGTTTAAAAGCATTTAAATAGTTACTTACTTTGTTCTTTCATGAAAAAAAAAAAAGAAGAAGAAGAAGAAGAAGGAACAATCCAATGTATAAATCTGAATTTTAATGGAGAAGGAAATTAACTCTATAAAAGATTCAAATGTATATATATATATATATATCTATATTATTAAAGTAAATGGGATTTTAAATAACTGTTTTTCTTAAAATTACATATTTATTCTCTATTTACTATTATTTAATAAAAAACTAACAATAAAATAAATTATTAACATTATAATTAATAGATAAATATGTCTACTTCTTTTTTTCTCTCTAATTTTTTTCATTTTTCCACTAACTATACTTACATCTCTCTCTCTGTTTTTAATGTCTCTCCTCATTTTGTATCTTTTGTACATATAATGCAGGTATATCGACTGTTAGTATATGTATATATATACGCGTGTATGTTACAATGCTAAGCAATAAGAATGGCAAATTCAAAAGATTAGGTTTTTATGGGAGATTATTAAGAAATGTTGTTCTTGAAAGCTGTGCATTTAGAATGAACTTTGTTTTAGGGAAATAGCAAAGAAGGAAAAGGAAAAATAATTGTAAATAAAGTGTTAATCTATTGGGCTCCATTTGCCATGAAATGCACTTCTCCATAAAACCGCGAAACCATTTGCCATGAAAAACGCCCCTGTAAAACGTGGAGACAAAGTTTTGCATGCATTTTAACCATGATGTGTTAATATGTTGGTTTACACGGTTAATTAATGTACTAACTTGGAAAACTTGGAGATTAATTCACGGCAATAGGTTTAGCATAAATGAATTTACAAGTTACAATTTTTATCTGCCATGAAAATAATAAATTATTATCATTTATCTATATTTATTATATTAAGGGAATAGTTTTTATTCGACTCTCTTTAATATCATCTTATCCTTTATCTCCCACGTTTACTGCACCCTATATTTCTACATGTTCACATAGACCAACTGCTTAAAACCGTAACCCATGCGCACTTCTGCCACGAAACCATGCCACTTGGCTATTTCATAATTACTTTTTCAATAACTCCAACCCACTGCAATTTAAGTCGGGAAGTCCATTACCCTTGTTCACATTCAACGACATTCAACTCTTATTATTAGTAACTGCTGGTATACTCGCTGTGTGCAAACTTTTTTTTTTCTATTTAATAAAGAAAAAAGAAACATATATTTATTTCAAGTTTATAATAAAATATTTTTTATTTATCATTATAAATTTTATTTTTAATATACTTATATAATTTATAATGACTTCTTTTAAAAAATCATATAAATAAAAAAATTATAGAAATTGTGCAAAAAAAGGGGCTTATTGAAAATTGTAAAAAAAAAAAAAAATAGAGATAAGAAAGTGGTAGAGAAAAGAAAGGGGGAGAGAAAAAAGAGAAGTGCAGTTTTAGAAAATAGGAGAGAGAAATTAAATGTAGGTATTATAAGGAAAAATAATTTTATTCATAAATTATATATGATTTCATAATATTATTTTACTATTAGTTTTTCTCTTAAATAATATTTGATGTTGGTCTAAATAATAATTTTAATTAATATAAATATTGCTAAGCGACTTCAAATTAATGTTATTTTTAGTGCAAATAACGGCTGAAAACTACGAAAAAGCTGTTCTTTTTTAGAAGTTCCACCCAAAAGCTCTTTTTTATAAGATATCATACACTTTGAACATTCATTAATAAAGTATTATATGCTATATGTCAAGGTCCCTTTTTGTAAGATACTTATTGTAATAAGGGGCCATTTTTTTGTACATATTGTAATATAAGGGGGGACTTTATTTTTGTATAGTTAGGGCCTTACTATTATTAGAAATTTTCACTTTTAGAAAGTGGTGTCATTTCACCAATTTTAATGTCTCCTCATGCTGAACCCAATAATGTCCACAAAGCTCTTTATAGGGGTGTGAGTACTCTTTTGGATTGAAGCTCTTACTCACCACGTTGGTTAATTACGACCGACGATACCTGTTATATACAATGTATCCCCATGCATACACATTGCAACCTTATATTACTATCGGAATTAATAAAAGTGTGCTATTCCTTTTTTCATTCGTGATTGTGTCCCTTATAATCTGTTGGCTTTCTTCCTTGGTTGTGTTGCTTATAGGTTTAGGCCTTGTTGGCTAGCGTTGAGTGCGAGTTAGGCTTGCTTACTACTGCAAGGGCAGGATAGTAAGCATCGCACGGTTTGTTTCTGTGCTAAAGAAAGCCTCGAACCGTGACAGTTGGTATCAGAGCCTAGGTTATTCCAATGGGAACGATCATGACATGATAAGAGGAAGTGAGCAAGAGGCTAGATAGCCTTGAGGAAATCTTCAAAGGAGTATCTAAGCAGATAGATGATTTAGTCGCATTGTCAATAAGAGTGGCTGAAGTTGAGACCAATCATCAAGAGATGAATGCTAAGATGACTAAGATGGCTAAGAATTTTAGTGTTACAGTACAAACCCTCAGAGAGGAAATGTACATAACGACCGATAAGGCAAGACAATACTTGGAGACTCAAGTAGAAGATGTGAGAAGACAAGTAGCTATTTTAACTAGGGCTGTAGGAAATGCTCCTATCCCTGCCCCTATTCATGTTCTTGCTTATACAAGACATCTAAAGATGCCTAAGCCCAAGGCATTTGCTGGCGTGGGGGATGCTAAGTTGTTGGAGAACTTTCTATTTGATATGGAGCAGTACTTCGTTGCTGTGGGGACAAATGATGAGAGATCAAAGGTCACCATGGCTATAATGCACTTAACTGGTGATGCCAAACTATGGTAGCACACCAAATATGAGGATATCCAAAATGGCAACGCTCATGTAGATACATGGGTTGAGTTGAAGGCTGAGTTGCAAACTCAGTTTTTTCCTGAGAATGTTGAGTACAATGCCTGAAAGAAGTTGAGAGAACTTCGACAGGGTGATGATATTAGAAAGTATGTCCGTGAGTTCTCAACATTGATGTTGGACATCAAGAGTATGGCTGAAGATGACAAGTTACTCTATTTCCTAGAAGGACTGAAGCCTTATGCAAGGAATGAGTTGCAAAGGCAACAAGTTACTAACTTGGCTACAGCACAAGCAGTCGCTGAGCGCTTGACTGACTACACTCATGACAATAAAGGGAAGAATGTGTCGATAGGGCACAAGGGTGGAAAGTCGGTTAAGTCGAGCAAACCTATGAGTGGGGAAGCCCCAAGTTCAAGTAGCAGTAGTAGTAATACTGGAGGGACTCAAAGGAAATCCTATAACTCTCACCAATCAGGAAAGAATGGGGCAATTAATGGAGGTAAGAAGCCTTCATTCTTGTGTTTCTTGTGTAATGGCCCACACAAAGTAGCTGAGTGTCCACATAGGGCAACACTCAATGCTATGGCATAAAAAGTAGAGAGTGTTTTCCAAGATGATGAGTTGGGGAGTGATGGAGAGGATTAACCCCGAATGGGCACATTGTACATGTTGTCGGCTATTGGAAACAGTTCCTCAGTGTGATTTAAGCCCAAGAACAATAATGAGTTGATGTATGTCTAGTTGAACATCAATGGCAAGAGTGCTAGTGCAATGGTAGACTCCAGTGCTATACACAACTTCATGGATGTGCCTAAGGCGGAAAGGTTAAGGTTAGTGCTTGCTAAGGACACTAGCTATATTAAAGCTGTTAACTCTAAGGCTCGCCCTGTCCGAGGAGTTGCAAGAGGAGTGAAAGTGAGGGTTGGAGATTGGAGTTGAAATCTTAACTTCACAACTGTTCCATTGGATGACTTTAGCATAGTCCTTGGAATAGATTACTTGAGACAAGCCAGAGTTGCTCCCATGCCCGCAGCAGATTGCTTGTTATTCATGGGTAAAAAGCCTTGCTGTGTGACAGTTCAGAGGAACAGGGCAAACAATAATGGTAAGGAAGGGAAGAATATTGGGGCTATGATGTTATCAACGCTCCAATTTAAGAGAGGGCTCAAACATCAACAACCAACTTTCTTAGCTTTCGTTATAGAGAAAGAGGAAGCAAGAAAGACGGAGATACCGGAGGTAATAGAGAGGGTCTTAAAGGAGTACGATTATGTGATGCCTAACAAGCTCCCAAAGGAATTATCTCCTAGAAGGTCGGTGGACCATGCGATTGAGTTGATTCTTGGTGCTAAACCACCTACCAAAGCTCTTTACAAAATGTCGCCTCCCGAACTTGCGGAATTGAAGAAGCAATTGGATAAGTTGTTAGAGGCAGGCTTCATTCAACCCTCAAAAGCACCGTATGGGGCTCCTGTTCTATTTGAAAAGAAGCAGGATGGGAGTTTGAGATTATGTATTGATTACCGGACTCTAAACAAGTTGACAGTGAAGAATCATTACCCAATTCCTCTAATTGCTAATCTGTTTGATCAACTGAGTGGGGGTAAGTATTTTGCAAAACTGGATCTTTGCTCAGGCTATCATCAGGTTCGCATTGCTAAGGGGGATGAGCCCAAAATGACGTGTGTAACCCGGTATGGCACTTATGAGTTCTTGGTGATGCCCTTCGGTCTCACTAATGCTCCTACAGCATTTTGTACCTTAATGAATAATGTATTTCGTGAATATCTCGACAAATTTGTAGTCGTCTATCTAGACGATATTATTATGTATAGCAGGACATTACAGGACTATGTGAAGCACTTACGAATGGTTTTCAAGAAGTTATAGGAGAATCATTTATACGTAAAGCATGAGAAATGTGCCTTTGCCCAGAAGTGCATCAACTTCCTGGGTCATATTGTTGAAGAAGGGTGGATCTGAATGGATATGGCAAAGGTGGACGCAATTAGACAATGGCCAGTACCTAAGAGTATAACGAAGTTGCAGTCCTTCCTTGGGCTCGCAAATTACTATAGAAGATTTGTTAAGGGATATTCTCGTCGAGTTGCACCCCTCATAGATCTATTGAAGAAGGACCAAGCTTGGTCATGGGATGGGATATGTCAGAGTGCCTTCGAGGAGTTAAAGCGTATAGTGGCGGAGGAGCCAATCCTCGCACTTCCTGGCATTTCTAAGCCTTTTGAAGTCCATACAAATGCCTTAGACATTGCATTGGGTGGAGTGTTATTGCAAGAAGGTCATCCAGTGGCATATGAGAGTAAAAAGTTGAATCAAACGAAGCGCAGGTACTCGGCCCAAGAGAAGGAGTTACTTGCAATTGTTCACTGTCTAAGGACCTGGAAACACTATTTACTAGGATCTAAGTTTCTAGTGAAGATAGACAATTCTGCTGCCAGCCATATATTGACTCAATCGAAGCTTTCAGCCAAACAAGCTAGAAGGCAAGAGTTTCTTGCAGAGTTTGATATGGAGATTGAATACTGCAGTGGACGGACTAATCAGGTGGCAGATGCCTTAAGTAGGTGAGTTGATTTAGCATCCTTAGCATAGATTGCACACTAGTCGGCGAGTCAAATCTCGACTTCAATTTAAGAGCAAATCAAGCAATACAAAAGTCAAGACCTGTTGGCAAAAAATCTTAAGCTGTTGGTTGAAGAAGGGAAGACACGCATATTTTGGGTAGAATGCAACCTCATTTATACAAAGGGGTGCCAATTGTATGTCCTGAAGACAGGCAACTTGAGAAGGGCACTCATGAGAGAGTGCCATGATACTTTGTGGGCTAGACATCCAGGCTGGCAAAGGACATGGATCTTATTGAAGCATTGTTATTACTGGCCGAATATGAAGGAGGATATGATGACTTATACGAAGACTTGCTTAACCTGCTAGTAGGACAAAGTTGAGAAGCAGAAGATGGCAGGCCTCTTGGAGCCACTTCTTGTGCCCTCTCATCCATGGGAGAGCGTCTCCATGGACTTTATCACTTCCCTACCAAAAGTGGGGGAGCACTCATCTGTTTTTGTTATTGTTGACAGGTTCTCTAAGTATACCACCTTCATTCCTACCACGAAGAGTTCAAGCGCAGAATAGACAACCTAGCTTTTCTTCAAGCATATGGTGAAATTCTGGGGTGTACCCCAAAATATTGTAAGTGATAGGGATGCTAGGTTTACAGGGAAGTTTTGAACAAAGTTGTTCCAACTCCGAGGCTCCGAGCTGAGCATGACCTCTAGTTACCATCCACAGAGTGACGAATAGACAGAGAGATTTAATAGGTTACTGGAGGAATACCTTCGGCACTTTGTCAGTGCCAACCAGAAGAATTGGGTTGACTTGCTAAATATTGCCCAGTTCTGTTTCAACATCCAGCGGAGTTCTTCCTCTAACAAGAGCCCTATAGAGATCATTATGGGTCAACAACCACTGTTACCTCACATAGTGGCAGCAACATATGCCGGAAGATGCCCTAGAGCTTATCAGTTCACCAGGGATTGGAAGCAGAGTTCAGAAGTAGCAAAAGCGTACCTTGAAAAAGGCTTCCAAGATAATGAAGAAATGGGTAGATCAGAATTTCCGACCTAGAGAGTTCAATGTTGGAGATCAGGTCCTCATAAAGCTTCTTCCAGAACAGGTCAGATCATTGAGGAACAAGGATAGAAGATTGATCTAAAGGTATATTGGTCCAGTTCCTATCATATCAAAGATTGGAAGAGCAACCAACTAGGTCGAGCTTCCTGCATGGTTGAAGGTCCATCCAATTTTTCATGTCAGTGTCTTGAAGCCATATTATCTAGACATGGAAGACCCATCTTACAATGTGTCCAAGCTGTTACATGTCAAGATCAAGTTCAACCTAAGTCAAGCCGTGGAAGACATCCTTGCAAAGCGAAAAGTTAGAGATCCCTCCATTAGAGAAGAACAAAAAGAATATTTGGTTAAGTAGAGAGATCGAGGAGAAGAAGATACTAGTTGGGAGATTGAAGAAGATCTGAAGCCCTTATCCGAGAGAAAGTCAGCCTTACCAGCCAGAAGACCTCCACCACCAAATCCAAGCTCCAGTACATATTGCCGAGAACGTCAATAGAATTAAGTGGGGGAGGATGTTAGGGTCCCTTTTTGTAAGATACTTATACTAATAAGGGGCCATTCTTTTATATATATTGTAATATAAGTGGGGGGGGACTTTATTTTTGTATAGTTAGGGCCTTACTATTATTAGAAATTTTCACTTTTAGAAAGTGATGTCATTTCACCAGTTTTAATGTCTCCTCCTGCCAGGCTTAATAATGTCCACAAAGCTCTTTACGGGGGTGTGAGTACTCTTCTGGATTGAAGCTCTTACTCACCACGTAGGTTGATCATGACCGACGGCACCTGTTACATACACTGTACCCCTGTGCACACACATTGCAGCCTTGTATTACTGTCGAAATTAATAAAATGGTGCTATTCCTTTTTCCATTCGTGATTGTATCTCGTATAATCTGTTGGCTTTCTTCCTTGGTTGTGTTGCTTACAGTTTTAAGCCTTGTTAACTAGCGTTGCGTGCAAGTTAGGCTTGCTTACTACTGTAGAGGTAGGATAGTAAGCGCCGCACGGTCTGTTTCTATGCTAAAGAAAGTCTCGGACCGTGACACTATGGCAGTAATCTATTTCTCCCCAATATCTCTATCGAAATTTTCCCATCTTCACCATTCACATATTAATCTCTCTGTTCACATAAACTCTCTCTCTTTTAGCTTTTTTTAATTTAGACTTTCTAAAGATTGAACTAAATTTTTATATAGTACATTTAATTATAAGTAAGACATTGTGTTTTTCTCCATATACAAGTTCGTTTTATTGTGAATTTTCATAATCATTTCCTCCTTTTTTAGAAATTTCATGTGTCTATTAAGTTTCACAGACCTTTTAAGTATGTTTGTGTTATTTTTCAACACTATTATTTTCTTTATGTTGCCAACTAAGGTAAAAATGAAATTTGATTTTTAAATTTGTAATTTCCATATATCTTTTATGGTATTGATAGTACATTAATTTTAAACTGCCTTTCAAATGTGCCTCCTTTTATGTCATTGCATCAGGTATTATATTTCAATTCCATGGTCTTTTGCACTACCGATATCAATTGATTCAATGACATCGTTTCCTCTATACTACTAACTAAGGTAAATTTGAAATTTCCATTTGCCTTTCACAATATTAATCTTTTATGATATTAAAGCCTTTGGCTCTCTTTTGGTGTAGGCTCCTTCTATATTTGATGATTTTAAATTCTATGAAAATTAGCAATAAATACTTATAGACCTAATGATAAAATAAGTTTAGTAGGGATATTATTTGGAATTTTCTAAAAAAAAATTCTATTTTTGTTGTTTTTTATGGTGCTCACTTCCAATCTACATAATGGGAATAGTTTTTTTTCCCCCTTTAAAAATTGTCATATAGCCATCATCTATATATTAATTTACTTATACACTTTAAACTTCTTACAACCCTACGGCATCATGATCATCAATTCAATAAAGGAAAATGAAGCGTACAAGAAATTACACTTTTCTATTTAAAAAAAAAAAGAAAAAATTGTATTCCCTCCAAATTTTTGTGGTTCATCTCATGAAAGAAAAGTAATTTCCCAAAGTCCCATAATTGATAATGCTACCTATGGATATGAAGTGGGAAATTAAACATGTCCATTAGTGATTTATTTTAAGTTTGAACTGATTATTTATAAGCGCCCTTAATTATAGGTAAGATATTATGTTTTTTCTCCATATAAGACTTTGTTTTATTGCAAATTGTCATAGTCATTTTCTTCTTTTTTAGAAATTTTGTGTGTCTATTAATTCTTATGGTCCTTAGAGGCAAGTTTGCATTATTTTTCAACACTTCATTCTCTTTAAGTTGCCAATTGAGGTACATATGAAATCCGATTTTTAAATTTGTAATTTCCATATATCTTTTTGTGGTATTGATAGTACATTAATTTTAAACTGCCTTTTAAATAGGTTTCCTTTAGTGTCACTACTTTGGGTAATATACTCTAATTCGTTGGTTTGTCTTACTATAAATATAATCAATGTTGCTTTTTGTTGACAAGGCACTTTGGACATGGGCCCTTCAAACTCGACCAGACCCAGTGCATCTTGTGGCTTAGGGCTCACTTCTGTAAGCTTCAGCCCTAGGCTTGAATGGACTAAGCTCAGTAAGTCCTACAACGATTAGAACGAACAAGATAAAGATGAAACAATTACATCCTGAGTAAGCAAAGTACGTAAGGCATAACAACCTCACTCTCTACACTTACGAGATAAGAACTCTCTCACCAACCGATCTCCAACAGCTGACTCCACTCCGTCTATACATACAAGTCACTACCCAATGGTAAATCTCTCTACATTCTACATACTAAGCCTGTGTATTACCCTTAATATTCTATACTTTTGAGCCCAGTACTAACTTAAGCATCGAAGTGGTCACATTGGACAACCCCTTGGCGTCCCCTTACTGTATACTGTTTTGTAAGCCTATTAAATGCATCATCTTAAATACTACCAATAAGAACCTTGAGACGACATTTGGTGCCATCTGTGGGAAACTAAATTCCTACACCTAAAACCTTAAACACTTCAAATACATACCTCATAAACAATCCTTTCAACATTATGTCTCAATGCGACAAGTAAGAAAATCAATATTTAGTAAATAACCAACCTGAGGCCAATTAGCCCTTCCCAAGAGCTATTTTAGAAGAGTGCTTAGAGCTTACGGAATGTTTGGCAGAAGAGTATGCCATACAAAATAGGCTACTTCGAGCTTACTTAGATGAAGTAGAGCGACACAATGCACAAACTTACTACCCTAAAGCTTCAAATGCCTACACTGGGTAGAATAACATTTAGCAGTAGTAGTAGAATAGAAGGGATCAACAACCTAATTTGCCATTAAATCGGCAAACAGAAAGGTCTGCAGCTACCCGCAACCGAGCTTTGGTTGGCAATGATCAAGAAGCCGACTCGTAGGGAGTGCAGGCTCATTTAGCTGCACGATGAGTTTTCCTAGTAGATGATGCTAATCTGAACAAGTTCTGCTTTATGGTAAGGCGGCTCTCCGAATAGTAAGGGAGCAAGCCTGCTAGCGACGCTAGGCTAGTCACTAGTAATAAGAGCTCCTTTACTAGGGGTATCCAGAATGAAGTGCTACCCCCTAATGGTAAACTTCCATCCTTGGACTAGTATGATAGCACCACGACGATCATCTTCTCCACTTCCGCACCCTCAAAAACCTCCACGGTCATAAGGAAGCTATATTGTGCAAGGCCTTCCTAGGCACATTGAGGAAGGAAACTTGAATGTGGTTTAACCACATCCTTGACAACTCCATCGGTTCCTTTGAGGAGTTGGCGCAAAGGTTTAGCCTCCATTTCAGGGTTAGCAAGCCCTTATCTAAGGACACATCATCATTATACCTAATAAGGTAGGGTCACGGTGAGTCCCTGTGTGACTATGTAGCTTGGTTCAATAACGCCGTGGTAAAAAACCCTCAACTCGATGAGGGAGTCTTTGTCTATGCTGCTCAGGTTAACATCCAACCCTCAAAGATTTCTTCCAATTACTTATGAAGAGCAAGCCGAAAACTATAGCCAAATTCTGGATCAAAGCGCTAAGCGTGACACCGATCGAGAAAGGTCGAGTTGAAAGTAGGACATGGAAACATTGTCCATAAAGGATTGCCTTGCTAGTAGGATGCCAAGCAAACCAAAGGAAGAGAGCTCTAGGAAGAAGAAGCATAAAGCCGAGTACGACCTGTTTCCCCTTCCCATTTACACCCAATATACGCCCTTAAATAAGCCCATTGCTCAAGTCTATTCGGAAGTGAAGCACCAAAACTTGCTCTAGAGGCGGTAGAAAATGCGGAGGAACCTTAGTTGTTGGAACTCTAACAAATATTGTCAATTCCACAATGACTACGGCTATACCACTGAAGAGTGCTTCTAGTTGAAGAACACTGTTAAATATGCCATTTAACACGACTTCTTCAAATAATATGTAGCCCATTAAATGAATGGCGATCATTCGAATGATGACGGAGATAGGGCACCTTGGAGGCAATGAACCAAAGATGCCCATGTGGAGCAGAACAACAACCACTGTAATGATAGCGCCCCCGATGGTGTCATTAACATCATCATGGAGGGGGCACACCCTGGGAGTTGACTGACCACTAGCAACTCAGTTAACGCCTCATTTGAGGTGCTGGCCATAAGGGAGAAGAGACAAAAGTTAGACACCATCTCCTTCTCTAACGAAGACCTTGGAGGAGTTGATATACCTCATCAAGACACCTTGGTGATAGGGGTGAAGATCTTAAAATTTGAAGCCCTGAAGATTATGGTGGACACTAGTAGCTCCACCGACATACTCATCCTCTATATGTATAAGAAGATGAGGAAGAAGCTACCAGTAAAAATGAAGTGTACCACTACAATCTAATCAACTTAAATAGAAGCACTGTTTGAGCCAAAGGCATCATCATACTTGACATGGAACTTGGCGATGAAGACCATGTAGCCCAACGACCCGTGGAGTTCGTTGTGATCGAATGCCCCTCCCCTTATAATGCACTCTTGGGAGGACAAAGCTTAAACGCATTTGGGGTGATCACATCCTCCCTGCATTTGAAGGTCAAATTCTCGACCCTAATTGGGATAAGAGTTTATAGATGTGATCAAAAGCTCTTAGGGAGCTATACGTCAGGGAAGCCAAAGGGGATCGCATCATTACCCTAGAAACAGGCCTATATGAGAGGCCGATTGAGAGGGGTGAGTCTAGAGAAAAAATAAAAGACATCTAGATCGGAACCTCACTTAACCAAACCATAAAAGTCAGGATTGAGACTCCAGCTGAGGTAAAGGATGAAATCATTGTCCTCCTACTGGTAAATTTGGACAGGTTCACTTAGTCGACGTCGGACATGCCTATAATTGCCCCCAACCTGGCGACCTATAGCCTCAACATCAATACTACAACGCAGCCTGTCAAATAGAAAAAGAGGCATTTTGCCCCAGAACAATAGGCCGAGATCAAGGAGGAAGTGCAGAAGCTGCTTAAAGCAGGCTTCGTGAGGGAAGAAAAGTACCTGACGTGGTTGGCAAAAGTAGTACTGGTAAAAAGGAAGAATAGGAAGTGGCGTATATGTGTCAATCATATCAACCTCAACCAAGCTTACCCTAAGATTGTTTCCCCTTCCCTATGATTGACCAGCTTGTCAATTCTACATTAGGATACGCCCTACTAAGCTTTATGGAAGCCTTCTCAAGGTACAACCAGATCAAGATGGACTCGAAGGACAAAGTCTATACCTCCTTTGTCATCGACTATTATACTGTGATGCCATTTAGATTGAAAAACACTAGGGCCACATACCAGCAAATGGTGACGAAATTGTTTAAGCCTCAAATCAAACACAATATAAAGGTATATATCAATGACATGATTGTTAAGAGCCAAAAGCCAGTCGATCATGTCAAGGATTCCTAGGAAACCTTCGACCGAATGTGCACGTATGACGTGAAGTTGAACCCCTAGAAGTGCGTCTTTTATGTCAACTTTAGCAAGTTCTTCGAATTTCTAGTCACCCAGAGAGGTATTGAGGCCAACTCTAAGAAGATCATGGCCATTAAGGGAATGAAGCCTCCAACTTCAGTTAACTTCAATCCAAGACGTACAAAAGCTCACTGGAATGGTAGTTGCCCTGAACAGATTCATCTCAAAGAGCACTGACAAATGTGCTGATTTTTTCAAAATCCTCAAAAATCTAAAGGGTTTTGAATGGAATTTAGAGTGTGCCGCCGTTTTCAATAGCTTTAGGACTTCCTTACTCATCCACCAATTCTCTCCAAGCCTGTCCTAAGGGAGGACTTGTTCTTGTGCCCAGCCATAAGCAACCTGGCATTTTTCTCTGTATTGGTCAGAGCAAAGGGAAGAGAACACAGGCTAGTATATTACATCAGCTACATATTGCATGGGCTTGAGGTCAAGTACACCTGGGCAGAAAAATTCGCCCTAGCTATTGTCATCACAGCCCGACGGCTGAGGTCCTAATTCTAAGCACACCAGGTAATCATACTCACAAATCAACCACTACGCACCATGTTACATAAACCTAATGCTTTTGGACGAATGATGAAGTACGTAATGGAACTGAGTGCTTACAGAATTTGATACCAGCTGCGAACAGCCTATAAAGCATAGGTCTTAACCGACTTTGTGGTAGAATATAATGGAGAAGAGGAAATACTACTGGGCAATGATAAATCTGTGTAAACTCTCTACATTGATGGATCATCTACCTCTGGTGGTAGAAGTGCAAGCCTTATTCTAATCAACCCACATAAGGTCACCATCTGTTACGTCCTTAAATTTGGGTTCGATTCTAGCAACAATGAATCCGAATACGAAGTGCTTATCACCAGTCTCAAGCTGGCTAAGGAGATCGGTGCCGAATACCTATGGATATTCTCGGACTCAATACTCATTGTTTAGCACGTCCGAGGTGAATATGAGTCTAAGGATAACACTATAGCCAGGTACCTAGAAAAGGTGAGAGGTCTCTTAGTAAAATTCCCTTCTTAGGACATTCAAAAAATCCCCTAAATGGAAAATTCTACAGTTGACTAGCTGTCTAAACTCGCCTCAACAGGTATGCGGAAGCCTGGGGTGAAGGACAGTAAGATCTTTATTAAGTACTTGCTAGAAAAAAAGCATATGCCGGGAATCGGCTAAGGTTTTAGAACTAACCACAGTGGCAGTAGAGCTAAGTTGGATAGATCTTATCCGGAGTTATTTGGAGCAAGGTACGCTGCTAGAAGACAAGGAGGAGGCAAAGAAGCTTTATTACCACGCTACTAATGATAGATTAGTCTACATCATCTTGTATCGTTGAGGAGTTGGCCTCCCCCTACTCCGATGCCACTGAAAAGGGGAAGGGCTATACGTCATGGGAGACCTGCATACTGGAGTGTATAGTAATCATATTCAGTCCTAAGCCCTTTACCTACGAGTGCTACGACTTGGGTATTACTGGCCCACAATAGGGTAGGATGTAAAGGCTGTAGCCTAGAAGTGCCCATAATGCCAAAAGTATACTCCAATCAATCATATACCTAGTACCACCTTCTAACCTTTAACTGGCCTATGGCTTTTCGCACAATAGGGGATCGATATCCTCGATGCCTTCTCAAAAGCTTTAAGAGCATGACAGTTCATAATTGTCGCCGTCGATTACTTTACAAAGTGGGCAAAAGTAGAGGTAATGGCTAGAATCATAGAGAGAAGTGTTGAATCTTTTGTCAAAAATAACATTCTCTCCTAATTCAAAATCCCTTATGCCCTCATCACAAACAATGGTCGACAGTTCAATAACCCTAAGTTCTGGGAGTTTTGCTCTAAGCACCACATTACCTCACACTTCACCTTGGTTGCCCACTGCCAATCAAATAGACAAATGGTGGCGACCAATCAGGTCATTTTAGACAGCCTGAAGAACTCATGAACCGATCTCAAGGTGCCTAGGCTAATGAGTTGCCTAATGGGGGTACAAGACCACATACCACACTTCCATAGGCGAGACCCCCTTCCGCCTAGCTTTCGGGTCGAAAGCAGTCTTCCCCATTGAACTTGAGCTCCTTAATATTCGAACTTGAAGTTTCGACACTGCCCTTAACAACTCATTGTTGTAGGAAAGTGTTGACACAATCAAGGAAATTAGAGACCTTACTATTGCTTAGGTGACCGTATACCAACATCGGGCCGCCCGATATTACAATTAGAAGCTCAAACATAAGGAGTTCAAGGTTGACAACCTGGTATGATGAAAACTAGAGGCTACAGGTTTACACGAATGACAAGGCAAGTTGGCCCCCAATTGGGAAGACCCGATTAGAGTTAGTAAGAGATTAGGTAATGAAGCATACAGGCTAGAAAGATTGGATGGCGAGCTCATCCTACACATATGGAATGTTGACAATCTCTAACTTTATTTTGACTATAATTCCATTATGTACAAGTTTCTCTTTCTATTGTGACGAAATAAAAGTTTCACAATTAATTGTCTATCTCTCTCTTTTGCACCCCCCTCCCCCTTTTTTTTGCCACTTGAGTCTTTGAAGAGGCATATAGATAGTCAACCGGGTAGGTTGGAACGCCACCGACCTACCCCCCTAAGGTAACCTCAAGGGGAAATACCCCTTATATAAAGGAACTGCCCCACGCTAGGCAGGTCAGAACGCTACCAACCTAGCCCCTTAGGGTAACCTTAGTAAGGAGAAACACCCCTTGCACAAAGGAACTCCCTCACACTGGGCAAGTTAGAATGCCACCGACTTGATCCCGGCTAGGGTAACCTTAGCAAGGGGAAACGCCCCTTGTACAAAGGAACTCCCCTAACTACTAACTTCGATAAGGGTCAACTCCCCTTGTACAAAGGAAATCCTAAGTAGATATATTCAAAGACAAATAAAACAGGAAAAACATCTTTAAAACATTCATCTAGTTATTCATGAATTGTTTAATTATACAGTAAAGGCCGGCATCCCGACTTGACTTACATTGATTTCAAAAACAAAAAAAAAAAGGAAGAAAAATCTACTATCTCCTGTGATTAGCTAACTCCAGTAATTCAGAAAAATCTAAGGCAGCTATTTGCCTGGAGTGCTGATCCATTGTTGCTTGAGGTGGCAGGCCTTGACTTGGAGTGAGTCCTGAGTAATGTGAACCAAGAACAGCAAGAGGATCACCTTCAAATGGTTGATCTTTAGGAACTACTTCGAAGGCGGCCTCCTGCTAGGTAATTGGGGCAAAAGTGGATGTAGAAGCGCCTTACCCTGCCCCAGCAGTAGAGGGAATTCCTACATCATCGTCAGCCGCCTAGGTAGCCTCCTTTTCCCGTGCTAGGGTTCCATCTTCTTACTAAATGTTAGGAAGTCTAGAAAGTCAAGGAAGCTCAAGTCCAGGTTTGGATAATGGGAGATAACCTCCTTTCGAGTGTAATGGGCAGAGTTAATGGACAAGTCCTCCAATTCTTCTAACCACTCCTTGGTGTTTTGGTAGTCAGCAACCGCATTCTTAGTAGCAGCGTCGCAAAGGACCTCTTCACTGTCTATCTTAGAGATGATCTCTTCCATCTTTGAAACTCTGTCCCACAGCTCCCTAACCTACTACTACATACTAACCCTCAAACCAACCAGCTCCAACGAAGTAGCCCTAATGCCCTTACACTCGGATGCCTTCATCACCAGTTCGATTTGTAGCCTAGCCATGGACGCCTTCAGCTCAACGTTCTTTCTTTTAAGTCAGGCCTTAGCTTCACCCTAATCGTCCAACCTCTAAGAGAGAAAAACCTTTGTCTTCTGCTCGTTCTCTTATCGAGCCTTCAGGTCGTCAGCCTTCTGGGCTACCTTCTCAACTTTATCCCTCTCTCGCTTCGCATCCTTGAGCTTTGCCTTAAGCCTTACCACCTGCACAATAAAGCGATGCAAGCACCTGTTAACCTAAGCGAACTTTTTCAAGTACCTCTTACTAGAAGTCTCTACCTCTAGCAAGTAATTTTCATGCCGATGCAACATTTCTCGAAAGCCTTTTACCTCTCTTCGAGTAGCATCGGACTTGTTCAATTAAAGCAGTACCTGGCCGTGGTACTGCAAATAAAAAACCGAGCCCACCATTAATACAATTGATAAATAAAAAGCATGTCAACACAAGAGTAACGAAAACTTACTTATCGCATCAGCGTATTCAAGTGGCCCGCCAACTATATTGGGTCATCCCCACCCTCCTAGGAGAGCCTTTTGAAGATAACCTAGTTGCTGGGGGTGTAAGACCCCATCGAAGCCTGGTAGCTGAGCATCCGATGTTGCAGCATCAGATCGTTGGCATGGATCTCCCACTTCAACCTAAAGTGCTTCCCCTAGACCTTTCATCTCCGACTCGAGGGCTCCTCTCAATAGGTTGTCATTCCAAGAAGTGTACGGTACTTCCTAGATTGAGTCTGGCCCTATCCCCATTAATCTAAAGTTATTAAGGACTTCAAAGAATGTGTCCCCTATGTCGTCGACGTTCTGATAGGGATGAGCCATCGATTACTCATTCCACTTCCCCTTATTCAAAGGTACCTTAGCCAAGGGCCTTTGCTTTTTGCTTTAGGACCAGGTTCCCTTACTATCTCGGGAGCCTTATGCTTCTGGTTAGCAGCTTAAGGAAGGGTGGCCACTTGCTTAATCTCTTCCCCCCTTGCCTTCGGAGGGAAAAGCACTTGTACATCAGGCCTCTCCACTTTAGTACCTTCATCGCCCAGGACAATAGGCATAATAGAGGAGGCGAGGGTAAGAGCAAGTAAAGCTACACCCAAAGGCTCCACGTCCACGAGCTCGTCCTGAATGTCAAAGGGAATCCCTTAAGGAATAAACCTCAACTACACCTTGCTAGTCTCGCTAAGCCTTGGCTTTGGCTTAACTGCCTTCACTTCTGGTAGGTTTGCCTTGGTTCATGCCTGGCGCCTACTCATTAAGTCATCTACAAATGGATAGGGTATCCTTAGGGCCAAATTTTTACCTACAAGAAACTTGATCAAAATTTAGAAAAGGAAAATAAGAACAAATGAAAAGAAACTACCATTACCATTTGCAAAACATCGGTATGACCAGTACGACCAAGGAAGCCCTCCTATCCTATAGGCATCGGACGAAGCACCTGGACACTAGCACAACAGATGTAGGCACGTAAGAACGAACCTGTACTTTCAGCATACTTCTCCGCCACAGCTTTCTTTATGTTGGGGAATATAGACTCTGTAAATTTAACCTTCTAAACATAGTGTCGGACTCGAGTATCGTAAATATTTCCTTAAGTCAATAAGACCACATAAAATGAAAACCGACTAAAATTTTAAACTCGGAATTTAAAACGAACTTAAAAGACCCAATTAGACTATTTGAAAACCCTAATCATGCAAGAAAACCCCAACCCCTACATACGCGTACTTTTAAAAATGTAAACCTAAACTTAACAGG
This sequence comes from Lumnitzera racemosa, assembly GCA_024138005.1. NCBI lineage: Eukaryota > Viridiplantae > Streptophyta > Magnoliopsida > Myrtales > Combretaceae > Lumnitzera > Lumnitzera racemosa. The sequence continues at coordinate 83,363,410 of JAMXBC010000006.1, forward strand.
AACTGTAAATATCAAATCATAAAAATTTTTAAAACTCAATTAAATTATCTTAATGCTTAAAAAGCCATAAATCAATAAAATTATCAATAATTTTGTAAAATCGTATAAAACTGATAATGAACGAGTCATGGATTATTTCAAGTAATAATAAACAACAAAACTAAACTAATTAAAGGAATAAATTAATAAATTTACAAAAATTATTTTTACTTGTGTACATAAGTAGCCCCATAATATGTATATATATAAATATATTATTAAGCCATTTTCTTTTCTTTTCTTTTCTTAATCTACCATATGATACATATATATGTTGCATAATAAAGCGATATTCCTAAATAATTAAGCTAATTGAACCTTAAGCTCCTTAGTATAAGTCAATTATTCCCGAGTTGGTGAAAAACCCTAAAACGTACATAATCTCACTCGAACTCTAAAACATACTTAAACTCACTCAAACCCAAAACCTTAGGATAATTAGGGACTTATAGCCCTAAATAAATAATTAAAAATATAATTTCAATAAATTTTATTCAACTCTAAAAAACTCTAAAATTTCTTAAGAAGCAAATCATAACCTATAAATTAATTTGAGAATCAAGCCCTAAAAAGAACTTCATATAAAATAATTTCCTTATTTTTACTTATAAGCCATGTTATATATGGATAAGTTATAAACCCTACTTTTTAGCAGATTTGTGATTCAACTAAGAACACTTCCCAAATATTCTCAATGGTAAACTAAGCTAAGAATTCAAGTTTACATTTAAAAATGAATTTAATTTTCCAATTTGAAACCCTATTATCGATAAAACTTGAATACGAGGACCATAGACTCTAAACGCAAAACCCTAAAACAATTAAGGGCTTCTAACCTTAAGCGGCTAATTAAGAATTTTATTCGATTAATTTTATTCAACACTAGAAATTTTCATAATTTTATAAGAATTAAATTATAACTTACAAATCAATTTAAGAGACAAACTTCGAAAGAATTTTACATAAGACAATATCCTTATCTTCATGCATAAGATTTGTGTACATGAATAAGTAAACCAACCAATCATCTTAAATAACTTATCAATTGATAAATATAAATCTTACTTTTAGTGGGCCTAAGATTGGATTAAGAGTACTTTCCAAATGTTTCCAAGGATCAACTAAACTAAAAACTTAAGCTTATATTTAGAAACGAATTAAAATTTTCCAATTCAAAAACCAATTATCTATAAAACTCAAGCTTGAAGAACTGCAAGCTCTAAAGTCACTTAAAACCTTAAATCCTAAAATAATTAAGGAATTTTAACCTTAAGTAATTAATCAATAATTTAATTTGAATAATTTCATTCAACTTTAGAAAATTTCACAAGTTTATAAAAAATCAAATCATAAATTACAAAACAATGCGAGATGAAAACCTAAAAACAATTTTCTATAAGACCATGCCCTTATCTTCATGCCTAAGCCTTACACTTCAATAAGTTGATCAACCAATCACTTTAGATAGCTTATCAATTGAGAGTTGGAATTATTTATCAATTGATAACTTATCAAAATTTAGTGATAAGACATTTTCCTTATCACCCCTTCACTTATACTACATATGGACAATTTTTCACAAGATTTCATATGCTTAACTTCATTAAATGAGACAAGACCACTCCATGGCCCAAAAAGACTTTAAATGGCAGATTTAAACAAGGAAGAAAGGGGGTTCATGCACTTGTCTTTCAACCATCAATCACTTTCTCTTACACATCACTATTCACCCCTTAATGCTTACATCTTCAATAGTTGCAATTGTTGACTTTTGTGTAAGCTACAAGACAATACTTTCAAGACATTTTAACCACACATTTTCTCTCAAATCCAACCGGCCACTTTTTCCATTTTTTCTCTCACTTTAAATTTCACTTTCACATCTTCTTTCTCTCATTTGAAACAAACATAAAAAGGAGAAACAACCTTACCCGACAAAATCAACTTTTCTCCCATTTTCAAACTTCACTCACGGCAACTTCTCCTCTTGTTCTTGTGTCATTTTCTTTCACCATCTAAGATCTTTTAGAACCATTAGAACCTTTCACAAACCCCATTCCAAAAGATCAGACAACTCAGGTTTCCAAAAGGTGGCATAAAGGAGGAAGCAAAGTTAAGAGCTTAAGTGGAACCTTAGTGCATAACTACCATACTTTGCTTTAAGGATGAGTAAGTGTTTCTATGATATGTGGGTTAGTATTTATGTTAGGAGACTTTGATTTCTTGAAGATATAAGTAAGGTTTAAGTTGTTATAACACTAAAAAAACTATCTTAAGAAACAAACTCATGAAACCCTTACATGAAGTTGAAACATAAGTACATGAAGTTGAAACATAAATATATAAAGTTGGTGTTTTGTAAAGATACTTGTGTAACACTTTCAATAGAAGATTTTAAGTTGAGAAAATCTTGAAAGAAGAACTTGAATGGAAGATAAACATGCTGGACGTGAGGGTTCAAAGGTCATTTGAATGTTAATTTTATTTCCGTTAAGTTAAACATGCTCAAATCTAGACTTAAGTTAAGGAAAAATCCATCACATGAAGTTTTATGAAGAAACCAACTTGGAATGACATGAGCTATGATATGGAGGTTGTATTAAGTGTAAGATCTCCTATTTCTTTGTGTGAAGCATGAGTTAAAGAATCATCTTACGGAAGAAAAGTTAAGTTAAGATTTGGATACAAGTAGTTTAAGTGCAAGATCTAACACCTAAACTCAAGGAAATGATGAAACAAGTTAAAAAACCAAGTGAGAACCCATTGGATTCATCACGACCAGATCTGGAACGTGGGAAAAAGACACTTAAAAATATGATAAAAGTAAATGAACAAAATGAAAAGATCAACTAAAGCAAATATGGTAAGTATATAAAGCCTAAACTCAAAACTGAGCTTAAAACTCTCAAAACAAGCCTAGAACTCTAAGTTGGGCCTTCATTAAGATTCTGACCAGCACTTTGAAATATTACGAAAGGTTATTTTGAAGCCCATAAGAAATCCACCTAAAGCCTCATAAGCCCATCAACGTTACTAACTTTAGTTTGAACCAAAAACAAGCCCATTTGACAACTTAAGCCCACTAAAGGGCCCATGAAGTGGTTGTTAGCCTTAAGAATATAAATCAAAGCTGTAAATCTGATCTCAAGGAGTATTTTAAGCTTAGGATAAAATCTTAAGACCAAGCCCAAAGGATTTCTCAAGTTATCAAAAAGCCCATTTACCATACAAGGCCTAAAAACACTCCAATACATGAGAAACGCTACTGTTTTGACCCATTGATAGAATTGTATGCCTCGTTTTGAAAATCTAACCTCACCACATTAAAGTACACTAAAAAATGATGAAGATTGACTATAAGATTATAAAAATTGAATTTAAAACAAAAAAGTTATACGCGATTAAACTTTAGGTAAAAACCAGGAAAAATTTCGAAAACTAGTCAAGAGTATAACTTAAGGAAAATTTACTTAGTTTCTTAAGTTTATTTCAATCCCTTATAAATATTATTTCAATGACTAGGGGATACCGTATATAGAGACGACTTGCCTCTGGATTACTTTGATTGATCCACATGGCAGAGTGAGTAAATTCCCGATAACTCTTTACTTGATTGTGCTTGTATAATAGATGCACCTAAATATATATATATATATATATAAATTTGAATGCTTGTGGGATATGGGAGATGCATGTGTATGGATTTATGGATGAATGTGATGACTTGTTAATTATATATATAATAATGGGAATTATTTATACTAATATATACATGTGAATTGTATGAAATGAAATTGTTTGATCACCTTGAAAATTGAGTTAATCACTTATACGATTAAGAAATCAAAATGAATCATGCATTCCCCACATTGCATATGGATAACATCGACTGCCGCTTTACGTAGAAGATGGGAAAGGACTCACAGGAATACGAGTTTCCTGCAAGATTGGGCACTAGCTATGTCATCATATATATTGAGTTCTTGTCCTAAGCTGATGGGCTTACTAAGCGCTGGGAGACACCAACCGTCGACGAGGGGCTAAGTATTGTGGCTTCTGCTTAGGGCGCGTGTTTGTAGATTGCGGAGGCCACCATACCGTTAAACTTGGGATTTTAAAAATATGATTTGATTTTGGTAAAGGAAGTATATATATATATATATATATATATAGAGAGAGAGAGAGAGAGAGAGAAAGTTTTGTTTTGGCATAAGCACGATAGTGTAAATGAAATAAAACCTAAGGTCTAGAACTCGGATTTTGGTTTGGGTCAGTTAATTATCTCCAAACCTTGACTTTAGGAGGCGTAATTCTGAGTCGTATGTAGTTCTTAGGCCACTGCATGCATTGTTTGGTATACTGATTTTTCATGTATTCATATGATTGTGCATTTAATAAATTTCTATCATGTGGTATTGATGAGGTTAATTATCTCACTAAGCGTAAACTTATACTCGAACAGTTCTTTTCCTTGTAGGTTGATCGATAGTTGGGAATGGGATAGGAATCGAGTGCAAAGTGTTACCATTGAATCAATGTGATGAAAAGCTTATGTAGTTAATTCGGAATGCTCCCAAAAACGACTAATGTCTCAATTAAGTTTAGTATCTTTAGTAAGTTTAGAATTTTCTGGAATTGTCTATCTTATTTCACTGTTTGATAGGGGATACCGATTCTCTACGGTTCTAAGGAACTGTGGAAAAATGGATATCCATACTTATTTATATTATATCATGATTCAATGAACTAAAATTGAAGACTCTGGTAAATAACTATTTAGAGTCTTGCAATCTCTGACTTGCAAGGCAATTTTCTTATCATGGGTGCACACATGATATGGAAATTTTAGGCAATACTACTAGGCCCCTCCTAGGGTCGCTACAGGAAAGAGCTTAGAGATCAGGCGTTGGAGGTACCTCTCTACGATCTCCATAGCATTAATCTCCTAGCCATCTCTTAATGCCATGAAGGCTAAGATCTCCTACATGGCCTCAGTGTCAATGGGACTAAGTCCCTTCTTACCTTTGTTACAGACCATCCAGGTCCATAAATCTGCTTCCTCGAGTAGTTCAACCACCATATACTCATCCTGCCAGCCTTTGACTGAATCCACAAAGCTACAGAACAACTTCTTCCCATGGCACGGTTAGAGGTAAGGCCACCCCCCAATACTCTTCCACAGGTAGAAGTGACAGAAGAGCTCGGGAGTAGCCTTTATCATCAGGTATTCGTAGAGTGCTTGAAAGGCCTTTAGTACCCTCTACCTATTAAGAAGGACTTGTGATGGACTACAGCGGTAGTAGTTGAAAAACTCCTTCTCGAAGCGACTGGGAGGGAGGCATTGCCCAAATTCTAGGCACTTTTCAGAGACTGTGAAGTGCCTCCCTAATAGCAAGGCCACCCATTCGTCCCTGTTCGACAACCTAATTTGCTACACAAGGATTGCCCTTACAAGAAATTTGTTGATGATCTAACTAAGGGAAGATTGACTACTTCTACTCACACAACCGTTATGCCCTTTGCCTATATTAGGAGCATCGAAGAAATCCTTTGTGGGGGATAAGGCAATGTCCAAATATACATCCTTTGGGATGGCATTGATAATTTTGGCCCTATCCAGTGCCTTCACAGCTATCCTTGTAGGTTGGTCAAGCTATGCTAGTAACAAGACCTCGCTCTCTCGTACTTGAGGGGGATCACTCCTTTTAGACCTTAAATTAAAGAGTTGTGGAAATGAAGAGGAACTGATATCAAGCAAGTACGCATGTCAGTTTTAATATAGCAGATGTGAGTCCGAGTCGATCCCTCAGAGACTTCGAGTACTAATATTAACCATAGCTTTATTATCTAACCGGAAAATTATGATGAGTTGAATGAATTAAAAATACTGAAATTAACAAACTAAACTAATTATGGGACTTGATTAAGCAATTTAGAAAGCAATAAAACTAAGAACGACTTCAAGTATGCAATAACGTATTTAGGAATTATTTCCCCTAGTATTTAACATGTGACCGCTTAAAATATATTCAATTCAATTTCTATTATTCTTGACCGAAGGGATTCACAATTAAAGTTAATACCTTTCTCAAGCATATTAACCCTAATCCTAAATTATTTACCGGAATCTCTTCACTTAGTAATATAATTTAGAATTGCATTAATGTATAATGAATTCCTACACAAATAATTAACTTTCCGGAAGAAACATGTATCTTATCTCTAAGTATACATGTAATTCTCTCCAACTATGTAAGGATCTAATTATACATGTAATTTCTCAATCAACATGCATAATATCATATATTGATATTCTAGAAATATCAATTAACAATTAAACGACATAATCAAATCAAGCAAAGATGGAAACTTTATTGAAATTTATAAATCAACCCAAGAGTCACACGAAACCCTAGGTTCCATAATCCTAAATACACGAATTCTAAGCTATCATAATGAATCTAAAAACAAGTTCCATAAAAAACATAAAATAAAACATGAAAAACCCCTTTGATTGATGGAAAATCTCTCCGATCTTGAAGTTGGTGTTGCTTTCGCCTTTTTCTTCTCCTTTTCCTCAAGTCTCTTCTCTTCTCTAATGTCTCATGTCTCTTATGAAAACCTAATATGTCTTTTTATACTATATTATAAGGTTTTCGTTTTCTTTACCAGACACGACCTGGGATATGACCGTGTCCCCAGGTCGTATAACTTTCTACCCCTGGCCAATTTCCTTGTATGGACACAGCTTGGGGACATGGTCATGTCTTAGACTATGTAACTTCAAAACTTCTTCATTTGAACTCCGAATTGAGTGAAACTTGATTCCTTTTCTTCGTTTTCAATCCTAGAACGCGTTCAAATCTTGAAATCAAAATTTTACTCAAGTAAGCATCAATTTCTTTAAAGAAAACAAAAAATGTCAGGAAAATACTATAAAATCACCATCTGAAATATGTTTAAAATTAGAGTTATCAAACTTTCCCACACTTGAGCATTTGCTTGTCCTCAAGCAAATAAATCAAAACAAAACTTTCAGGACAAGAAACGCAAAACAAAATTTATCACTATTTAGGAAACCAGTGAACGAATACACTTGGCCCGTAGAAAAGTAAGAAAATCATTCTCAACTAACTTGCAATAATAAAGTCAACTAATCTCATCTGACCATATTCGAATGCTTCAACAATACTTAATACTAGAGTTCACTAGTTAATTTATGAAAATCAAAGTTTACCCGAGTCATTTAACCAAGGATTCTTAAACTAAAAATTGGATTTAACATCTCGCCAACCGAGAAAGAGTCATAAAAATTTTGTCCATTTGACTAAAGCGTATGCAATTCTCTCTTCCATCTCACCAAGCACCATAATCTAAAATAAACACATTTTACATCCACTCATCCTCTAATCATCCCCCTAGTTCATGCTTTTGTTGAGAGGTCTTTTAAATTTACCTTATTTAAGCACAATTGTGTTGGTAGAAGGAAAGAATCTTGCTCTTCTGATGGACCAAGACCGATCCATACTAACTTATTCCTTATATTGATAGCGAGAAAGAACCTTGCTCTTCTGACAAACCAAGGTCGATCCATATCAATTTTTTTTTTCATTAGAATTGGCATTGGGACTCAATCTCGCTCTTCTGACGGACCAAGACGAATCTTTACCAATTTTTTCTATTTATACACTTGTTATTACTTTTGACCTCCAATCATTGTGATTTTTCAGGGGTTTCTCAAAAGAAGATTTTCATTTGTTTGTTTGCTAAAAATTATAGGACTCTTAAAAATTTCTAAGAGAAAGGTGTACATAAAAGTAAATTTTAAAAATAACCATGACTAACTCTTAAATAGTGATGTTGCTCCAATCTCAAGTCTTAAAGTCCTAAGCTAAATAACTCGTAACTTTGCCCTCCATAGATTTGACTAATCAATTGTAATAAAGTATAATAAGATCAATAATGATCAAAATGACACAGTTAATTTGGCTCAACACTTGTTAAACACCTATTGCAAGTTAACTTAAAAATTATGTGAATAATTGGTCTCCTAAAAAGTAACAAATTCATATATATTCTTTCCCCACACTTAATAACGTACATTGTCCTCAATGTACCACTAAAAGAGCACAATAGCAAGTTATCAAACAAGAAAAAAACATCATAGGGAAAAAGGAAATACATGTATTGAAAAAGAAACTAATACTTCCTTGCCTTGAAGCATAAAATACTCTAGTGGAGAAAGAGTGGCTAGTAACTCGACAATAGTGCCCTCATGAGTGGAAGATGATGTAATAGATTTGGACCTCCTTTGAACAATCTACTTTTCATGAGTTTCCATTGATTACTTGGATTAAGAACGTGAGGAGAAGATGAAGAGAAGAGAAAAGGAATATGTGTTGATGTTTGGAAGTGTTTGAGAGAGTGTAGGTGTGTTTGAATAAATAGGACGTGTGCTGAATCATGTGGGTTTTGGGTAGACACGGGCTGGGATACGACCGTGTCCCACACCCGTGTAACTCTCTGTGTTCATGCGGGAATTCTGAACGCATACAGGCGGTCATACGGATCCATATAAGCACAAATGTTGCATAGTAGATACGTGGAAAGCATTTTGATTAAATAGCTACCTTTGCAAGGTAAAAGACATTTAGTTGCATGCTAATCTACTACAGTACGACACTTGTCATGTCACATTTAATGCACGGAAGATAAGCAGGCAAAAATCATATTTTGAAAAAGTTCCTTTAACAAGAAGCTTCCTCAAGGCTTGTTCGACTTTTACCTGGTTGGCATGATAAAACATGACGCAGTTGCATCTACTCAATCCTAGACGAGTATTGTTTGGACAGATCAGTTCATAGCCTCGAAGCACTTGTCCATCGAATCACAAAGGTATCCCGCTCTGATACCCCAACCTAAGCCTTGCTTGGGCCTTCAGCACTTCACATTGGAACTCTCAGCTACTCCTGTTCATCTTGCTTCGGAAGTTTTCAGGCCAGGTACCCACTACCTTGGCCACCTCCCAGTCTAGACCCATGCACCCACTACGCTGGTCCCTTTACACTAGGTCAGCTTCCCCTATGTCAGACCGGTTATGCTCGAGCAGCCTATATATCCCTTCTCCTTGTCTTTGCCTCTGCAATGAGACTACCGGGGGGGAGGGGGGCAGCACTTTAGATATGGGCTCCTCAAGCCTGACTGGACCCAATGTACCTTGTAATATAGGGCTCACCTCTATAGGCTTGAATGGATCAGGCTTAGTAAGTCCTACAACAGCTAGAACAAACAAGATAAAAATGAAATAGTCACATCCTAAGTAAGTGGGACACATCGGGTATAACAACCCTACTCTCTTACACTTGCGGGATAAGATCTCTACCGCCAACTGATCTCCAACCATCAGCTCCACTCCGTCTATAAATACTAGGTCACTATCTAACGATAAATCTCTCTACACTTTGCATACTACACCTGCGTATTACCCTTAGTATTCTATACTCTTAAGCTCACTACTAACTTAAGCATTGGAGTAGTTACACTAGATAACCCCTCGGTATCCCTTTACTGTATACTGTTTTGCAGGCTCATTACGTGCAACATCTTAAAGATTATTGGCAAAAACCTTGAGGTGACACTTTTGTCATTTATAGTTTTGCTATTAATTTTTATATTTTTCCTCTATTTTGTCATTGAAGTGCGAAGCATTTGTAAGGGTTACTTATGTACTTAATGTGGTATTATGTGTACAATTATGTAATCATTATGGTATCATTTGGACCATTTTGTGGTTTTTTAATAAAATTAAATACTACAATTTATGAGAATATGTGAGATATCAAAAGTCAGTTCCCTTACCTTTAGATTATCGATATTAATTAGCTAATGTTACAACAAAATTTTTAAATTTTCAAATGGAAAATGTGTTTTCTTTTTCTTCATAACTCAACCAAATCTTTTTCTTCTTCTATATGGTCAATTGAAGTTTGTAGATAGTAATTTATCACGAGATTCGTAGAAATATATATGGTTGTTAAGTAATGATTTGTAAATTTGAAAATCTAAACGATAACAATTACGACATTAAATGATAACACTCTTTCACCATCTTATTTAAATTTCATCATTTTTCTTTTAACTTAGATTGTTTTGCTAGATCATTGTTTTAAAGTTAACACGTCAATGTCTTTAGTAGTATTTTTTTATTCTTCTTATGCAAAAGCTCAAATAGTTATTGATTTCTTTTAGTATTTTTCAATCCCATAGGTTGAAATTATTTTCATATAACCTAATTTCTATAAGATGCTTTATGGTAGCAAGATTGAGTAGTTGATATTCGGAGGATTCTAGCAATATTATGATAGTTGTATTGATGTATAGGCCTAACTATTGGTATTACAGTTAAAAAAATAAGTATAATGTATGAATGTACATTAATAAGTAAGTAATTAGTAGTAGTTTGAATATCCATACAAAACATACCTATGGTAGCGTCAGTCATTGTTGGTCAATTGCTTCCCATAGAGTGATTAGTATCAACGTTGGAAATTGGCGTACGTAAATGTACCATATGACGAATATGCTTTAAATGGGGCCTTAAATATACATTGGATCAATATTTTGAGAATTAGTAAAAAGAAATATGTAATTGTTAGAAATAAGCAAACACTAAAAAATGGACATGTCATTATGTTAGTAAGACTAAGTCATTGATACTTTGAAAGATTCATGGGAGTCTGTAGTGATATTATGATAACCGTATAGATAAATATGCCATATTACTAGTATTAAAGCTAAACAAATAAGTTTGGTTCGTGAATGAATATTGATATGTAAAGAATTATTGTGTTAGATAATTGTACTATACATACTTGTGGTTATAGCAACCTTTGATGGTCGGTTGCTTCTAATGAAGTGATGACTATTAACATGGGAAGTTGATCCATTCGAACGTACCATACGATGAATATGTATTAAACGAAAGCCTAATGATGAGTTGTAATAATATAATGGGATTAGTAAAAATAAATATAGAGGATGGAATGACGATCTAATATGTACCTCTATTAGGAAGACAATCATTTTGACAGATTAGTTCCTTAAGTTGGTGATCATTTGCGCATTGTGAAACAGTAAGTAATTGAAGGTGGATATCATATTTAGTTAGAGACAAATGTATATGTGTGTATTCTTAGCTATTTACGTTGATTGATTAGGATTGTAATCATGAATATAAGTGCTTGATCTATGAGAACAGACTAACCTGTAGGTATCTATCAAGTGTAAACATCTAGGAATGTTTCTTCTATGTTGAGAAGATATGATAAGTATCTAGAATCTTGATTGATACTAATTTTCTATTTTATATTATGTTTGCTTTTAAGAATTCTTTTTTCGTATGGATTATTAATTTTCATTAGCAATTCAGTCGTTAATAATGGATAAAGGTAAAATTGATGATAGCTAAAGTGCTAGCTATTTATCTTAATCACATGCCGTTCTAGTGCAAAAATTAAATAAAATAATTACATGATCTTTTTTATGTCACTCTATTTAATTTATGTACGTACAATGCAAGAGTGTAATTATCATTTATTATATTAAAGGGAAAGTCTCTTTTTTACTATTTATAACTAACAACTATTAAATATTTTTTCATGGTAATTACCAAAAAAAAAAAAAAGTTCAAGTCCATCCCACAACAATTTCCACTATTACTTCAATAATTTTCTCTACGTACAAATTAAACAAACTGTGCATCCAAAAAAGATATATCTAATTATTCATGCAACTATATTTTCAACTTACAGCCACATACAAATTTAAATTCACTACACATCCATATTAGAGAACACATTCCATTATGCATCTTGTTTTCAACTTCCGTTGTATTGTTCATATATTACAAATATTATTTCCTATTTATGTAAATAATGGTGTATTGTTCATTCGTCATAGATATTATTTGCTATTTGTCATCTATGGATATTATTAATGTACTAACGATTATTTACATGAACAATGTACACAACGATACCTAAGAAAGACAACATGAACAACATTCAAAGTGAGATGGGTCGAAGAAATGATGTTGTATTATAGCTTAAATTTTTCAGCTTAACCAAAAATATAAACAACCTTTCAAGCAAAGTAAAGTAGAGTATCACTTATAAAGCTCTCGACAATCATTCAATAGAGACTATTAGTAATGTGATTGTTGTCCTTAAACACATGGATACCAGAAATAATTATTCTATTCATTGTTATCTATGTTGTAATTGGATATTATCCTTGAACTTGTGAAATTATTTTTGTGTTTATTGCATTCAATTTATAGTATTTTATGGTCATTGTAATGTGAATTGCATGTAGTAGAAATTTTAATAGAGTACCCCCTACCGAAACTATAAATTCTTTAGTAATTTCTTTATGAAGGAAGAAGAAATAAATCTTGTGTTGTATCATTTATTTCTTATCCATAAAGACATATAGGAGAAGAATTTATATGAAGTAAATAGTTAATGTATAAGGGGATCATAGTGGAAGTGTAGTGAAAATCTTTAAATTATCCAACAAAACATCTATAGGTTATTTACATGAACAATGCATTGTTATTTACTAATAGTGCATTGTTCTTTAATTAATGTATTGACTTGTAAAACGTTATTTATTGAAAACAAATATAGATCCTATTTTTTAAACACTTTATTTGTTTTTTCCAAACAAGCAAAAGACATGTGTACTTTAAGTGAATAGTCTCATCATATTATTTAAGCCAATTGTATTAACCTGTTTATTAGAAAACAAATGGTGTGAACCAAGAATAATGGAAAACAAAAACTAATAATAAATATCACAAACTAAGTCTTAAAAAAAAATCATATATTTGAAAGAAATGCATCTTATTTGATTCTTTCACAATACGAAATGCTCTATTCCCAATTATAATTGCAAGTAATGCCCTAAATATTCTCATCTCTAAAATCACAAAAGAATTGAGAGAGAATGAAGAACAATGAAGATTGAAAAAAATTCATAAAGAAATAATAATTTCAAATATACTATAAGTTACAATTCAATTTTTGGTAGACACACCAAAGAGCATAATGATTTTACTTTATTTATTCTTTAAACCTATTAAACTTATAAATGTCAATCACTAGTTGTGTCTCTATCAATCATTGAAGTAGCTTTAGCATTGGATACTCATTTTCTTTTTCTCTTTGAGTCATTCTAATGTTTTGGTATCAAACTTTTTACATCTATCTACCTGAAATTTAGAAAGGTGTATTAAAAAAATGCTTGTTATATTGAAATCCTATACATATATATGGTTAAGTAGATATAGAGAATAAAGTTTTTGTATTTATTGAGGTACTTTATCAAATACTTTATATAAGCAATAACTCATTGAATAAATTAATCAAGGATAAATGAGTTTAGTCGCTTTTGAAGAATAAATCAAAATACAATTTGATTTTAGTAGTAAAATTTTAAGTTCTTTTTATTTGAAATGAAAGATAAAAATTGTAACTTATTGCAAGACCAACATGTTCTTCTAAAACATCCTTTACTCTATTCTTAAAAATATTTAAAGATAAAGAGATGAATTTGTTTGCCAATTTGGTGACTTATCTATAAACAAATATTTTAAACTTTATTTTTCATCTAAATTATAAATATATCTTCAAAAAGCGATCAGTGAAACACATATTATGGTACCATCTACTAAGAGAGCACCAAATTAATATCCCATTCTACTTTTGAAATATTGAAATTAACTAATTAATCAATTATTACTTAGTCAAATTATTGTTTCCACTTTAATTGAAAGATTCATGTAAAATAAGGATTGAGTCCATTAGAGAAAAATAAACAATAGCTTACCTACTAAACATCCCATATGATCTTAAAATATGGTAGAACCTTGAGCAAAAAAGTGGAGAAAGGTACTTGTAAAAATATAAAAAACATAGTAAGTAATCAGCAAAATCCATGGATGGTTGAGAATTTTGATCTACTAATAATAACAACAACGACGAAATGTCAAGACAATCAAACGACTTACCATAGTCATAACTTAGAGAGGGCTTTACTATAGTTGGTTTTACTTCACACACCAGGATGTCGTCATCAGGATACTATCAAAAGGGATAAATATATAAGTGAGGTTTTGTTAAACTAAGGAACAAATGCATTATTAGTTATGGAATTCATAAACATAGCATCTCTTATTAGTAGAAATAAACTTCAAATAACTAAATATAAAAAAATCAATCAAATTTTGGTGTCAATTTTACAAAACCTATCACAATCCATACATGTATTTTTAAAAGTTCATATCAAGACAACCATACAATCAACAAATTTTGAAAATACAAAAAGCTCTTAAATTTTCAACTTTAACTTACCTACTTCAATGACCATCCTTTTTCTTCAAATGCCAAATTAGACTTATCTTAAGTTGTTCAAAATTTCCATAAAACCAAATTATCAAACAAAAAACCTAAAAATGTTAATCTTCAGTTAAATCTTATGTTGCACAAAGCATAAAGAATAAAAAAAATATCCCAAGTAATTTGCATTTAGTATTCAATAAATTAATGGATAGAATTCCTCACCTTTTGTAGAAAATGAAATGCAAATCAATTATTATTCCTAACCCAGCTTTGCTCTTCTACAACCTTTAAACTTAAAGTGACTATGATTAAATGCCAGAAAAGATCATAAAACAAATATATTAGTTACATCATTTAACAGTGAATATGAAAAGTACAAAAAGTTAACATTTTTATCTGAAATTGTTTATTTATATTGAAACCTTAATATTTCTATTCGAAATAAAAGAAGAGGAAGACAATATACCGATTTATTTTACAATGAATACAAAAAGTACAAAGTGTACATTTTTCTCTAAAATCATTCATTCATATTGAAACCTTAATATTTTTCTCAAAAGAAAAGAAAAGAAAAGAGTGAAGACAAAGTATCAATTTAATTACATTTTAATATAAATTATCTAAACTTAAAGTTTTTCATTTGATGATTGTATTGTGTTTCATAAGGGGATTTGCATAGAAGAAAGTGGAGGAGAAGATGGGAGAGGGAGAGAACAATTAGTATTGAGAGGAAGGTGAGGGAGAGACTCTATCCTGTAGTTGATTTTGGTTAGAAAGATTAAGAGAATAAGAGAAATTAAGTTAGTTTAATGATTTTATTCATATTTTAATATATTAATAATTTATAAAAGTTAATTTAATATTGATTCTTTTGTTATATAAATTTATGTTGTTAGTCTAAATAATAATTTTACCATAACTAGTTACTTAAATCTCAAAAAAACATGTATAGGGAGAGAGATATATATAACCGATTCCAGTACTACCTTAAGGCGAGACATGAAAAGCCATCACACTTATTTCCTATCCACCGCACACATAAAACAATAGAAAAGTAAACATCCATTTTCACAAATTCTGAAAACTCTCTATATTCCATTCCTACAAATCATACAGTGAACAAATCTCTCAATAATCCTCGAAGCCAAAAAGAACAGAAGAAAACTAGGTTTGCTAGGGTTTGATTTCCGCTTCTCAATCAAACACCAACCATGATCGAGGTAGTATTGAACGATCGTCTTGGAAAGAAAGTCCGCGTGAAGTGCAATGAAGACGACTCAATCGGCGACCTCAAGAAGCTTGTGGCTGCTCAAACCGGTACTAAAGCCGATAAGATTAGGATCCAAAAGTGGTACACCATCTACAAAGACCATATTACCCTCAAAGATTACGAGATTCATGATGGCATGGGTCTCGAGCTTTACTATAACTGAGTTTCCTAACGGTAAATTCTCTAATTCTATGTGGCTTCTGCTCGTCTTGTTGAGTAGTTTCTTGTTGTGGATTTGATGTTTAGGGATAGGGCTCTGTTGATTGCTGTGTCAGCAAAGAGAGAGAAAAGATGGAATGTTGTCCAAGGGTTTGTGAAAGGCTTTATTTGGAAGTTGATGGGGTTTTATTTTGATTAAACGGTTCTGCTATGGTGTGTTGTTTGTATATGATTTAAGCTATAATTATTTTGTCATAAGGTTTATATGAATTAAGAAATCAGGGCTTAAATTATGCTTTCAAAGGCATCATGCTGCGCATTCTAATTGAATCTAAAGGAACTCATATCATGTATGGACTTAGGGATAACCCGTTAGGATTGACACGAAGTGGCTGTAAAATCTGTTTCCATGTCATGGCACAACAGAAATTGTGCTGTGTCTGTTCCATTAGCTGACTTGTTTATCACCTGTTTATAATAATCATGGTCTGCAGTGAAATTAAATGTGTCTCTCTTGTTCGGAAGCTTATTTAGTAATCATCACATGGTAATGGCTGTCAACTGGTGGTGGCTCATATACGAATAGAAAGTTGTTAGTGATTGAGGAATATGATTTATGCTTTTCTCTCCTCCCTTCCCAAAAGCTGAAACCATTTTCTCATTTCCAATGTCACATGTTCATTGTTTTACACTTGCTAGTCTAACTTTCATTCTTAAGATTTTTGGAAAACGTTGTTACAGGTACAGGTATACCATTTACCAAAAAGGTGTACACAAGTACACACAAAGTTACTGAAAACCTTAAAAGCAGTCACTTTTTATACCTTTGTACATGCAATAGGTGAAAGCCTTAGCATTTGTTGTTTGTTACTTGAATCTGCAGAGCAACTTATGATAGTTCTGTTCTGTCATTGGAGCCCTGTTGTCAAATTTAGTGCACAAATATACCTAGGAGATTAGGTTAAAAAACTTTGACATTTTGCAGCTAGATATGGATGATCTAGAAATGTTTGCCAAAAGGAAAACCTGATCTGTTAGAAAATGAATTTTGATGTTGGATTAATGGCATGTTGTCTTGAAATAAACTTGAATTGATTACCATTTAGGGATGCAACTGGGGTGGGCTCAGAACAGGTTTTATAAAACCTAAAGTCACCCTAGTTGGATTAATGGGTTTCCAAAACCCATGAAGAATCTTATCGGGTTTTTAAAGAGTAACCTATGACTCGCCTTTGTTAGAAAAATGGCAACCTTGTTCCCATCAGACCTAACTCGTGAAAGCTTGATTTTTGCAAAGAAAAACAAAGCATAAGCAACACTTAGATCATGAACACTAAAACCCTCCTCGCCTAGAAGAAAATAGATCTAGAAATTTTTGCCAACCTTTGGATGTTTGAAAAACAAAAGCCACTAATCGGATAAAAGTCTTGTCATTTCTTGCTAAAAAACATGAAATTTTTATGGAACAGAGAATGAAGTTTTTGCCCCGAGGGGGGAGTGAGAGACCTTAATTGTTCGAAATATAGAGAAATTGAAGTGAATTGATGAGGTGATCTAGCAGAAGTCTCGACAATATGGTGGTAGATGTAAATAAGAGTTGAAGGAAACTAAAGTTTGGCTCATGATGGCTAGGGTTTTTTTTTGTCTTTGCCTAAAGAGTAAAGAAGATAAAAAGTGAAGTAATGATAATGATAGCGGTGGTCAGAGATAATGGGGTGGGAGTAGTTGTGGTGATTGTGATGACAGTAGTGGTGGTGATGATAGCGGCGGTCAGAGGTAGCCGCGGTCAGAGGTAGCCGCGGCGGTGATGGTAAGTTGTAGTGGCAATGGCGACACCGAGGGCGACAACGATGGCGATGATGGTAGTGGTAGCAATGTGATGGTAATGGTGTTGGTGGCAATAATGATGGTAGTAAGAGTAGCAATTGGTAGTAGCGATCGATAGTGATAATGGTAATAGTGGTGGTGATTATCGTTAAATTGATATGAGGTTATTTTTAGAAAAAATATGAAAATTTTTAAGAAATCGTAATTTTTTGGTTGAATTAAGGAATCCTTATTACTTAATTTTATGTAATAAGGATTCACAAGTAATTGCGATTTGGAGATAGAAAACCAAGTGAATGCTGTAATAAAAAATAATGAGGGAAATGAATTCCAATTCCCTTCAAGTGAACTAGGTATTATATTTTTGTTTATATTATGAGGACCTCAAATTTTTGGAAAGACTTATGGTTTGTCTCTTATGTACACAATTGTCATTCATATTCTAGTGTTGAATTATCTTATTATATGTGAAAACTACAAAGAGTCAGATACTTTGTTTGGAACTTCGTGTGTATCCTCAATTATTTTCTTTGAGAAAGATTTGTACTGTGGATTATGTAGGCTTAGATTTAGTAAAGAAGGTGAATCATTCACCCTAAGAAAAAAGGAAGCGAATCATTTTTATTATCAACAGTCTAAGTTAGGTCATATAAGTCAATTTGATTTGAGTAGATCAAATCTTTCAAAAGATGGTACTAATTTCTCTTCAAGTACATGATAATTATATCCCATCAACTTCATTGAATAGAAAAAAGAGAATTGTAATTGAGATCTTGGGGAATTGAATAATGGTGTAATATCCATTACTTTGTTTAATTGGATTGAAAACCAACTTAGGAATATATTGATAATAGAAGCTTCATGACTAAAATGCCGTTTATCTCTTTCCTTTCTTCTCTCTAGAATTTGATGCAGAGAAGCCATGGTATCTATCCATAAATAAACCCTCCCCCAACAAACCTTCCTTGAATGCTACGAAAAATTCCATCTTTTTCTCCCATGACAAACCCTCTTCCTCGAATATCATTTTCCTTTCTTCATATGTACCCTATTCCTTGAATCTTTTTTTCTTTCTTCACCTGTACTGTTTAGCCTTGGTTCTTCCTCTTTGTCTAGTTGCAGTCTGACCATACGTTTGCATCTTGGGGAAAACATTCTCCTTTGCTATATTTTATTCTTCGCTTAGAAGAAGAGGTTGCCGGTTGGCGATTGATGGTAGAACAAGATGGCGAAGCTAAACCCCACTCTCTCTTCTCAAATGCAAGAAAGCATAGATTGATGTTTAGGTTGTGGCTCATTGGTGGTCGATGGGTGGCGTGTAGTCAGTGGACAGTGCTAGTGTTGGTGTTGGTGGCAGTCAGTGGTGCTGTGCTATGGTTGGGTTTGTGGTGTTGTGCTCTAATCCGTTGATGCTATGCTATGCTAATGTTTATGATTTGAAAAATCGGAAGGGGACATTTTAGGGAAAAATCATTCATATTATAAGGAATAGAGATTTTGAAGTTAAAGTAAAGAATCCCTATTACTTAATTTTAAGTAATAGGGATTTCTTTGGAATTATAAGTACAAAGCACAAAACCAAGTAAACGGTGTAATATGTAATAAGGGGTATTTCTCCTAAGTGAGCAGGGCCGTTAATGTTCTTCTCTGAGAGTTGTCTATGCATGCTTATCGGATTTTGAAGTATTCAACAATTGACTTCTTATTTGACAATGGTGTCTAATAATCATTGGAGATTGGTTCTTTTCACCCTTCCTTTCCTTCTGGATAAACCTTTGTCTTCTGTTTTTGAAATTTTCAAAAGATATTTAAGATGCAACCTGACTTGCTCCTTTCTTGTCTTCTGAAAACTATCCAATGATGGGAGGCTTTATCATCCGAAAATGTGATGAAAATATTTTCAGACATGGATGTAATTCATCTATGAGATGGATCCTATTTCACCATTGTGCTCTATCTTAAGCAATTTACCATCGAATAATAAAATATGCCGTATTGTTTTTATTTGCATCCGCCTGTCCTTTTTGATGTCCCTCTTTCCAGTTTAATCCGAGCAGTATCAAAAGTATCTCAAAGTTTAACAGGTGATGTTGGACCCTTCTCATTGTTGGCTCTACCCCAACTTTCTGTCTGATACACCATTTCTTCTGCTATGCATCCTTGTGGTTTTACCATCCTAGTTGATATTCTCATCTTTTGTCCCTGTACTTCAATTCCTTGCCAGTAATTGTGGGTTGTTTAAGATTTTCAGTGTGGAGAAATTCTTCAAAATGGTTAAAACAGATGGAATGCAATGTCATCTCACTTCTTCCATCAGATTCATTCCAAGGAAGGAAGGATTCTACCTATTATCTTATATAGGTTATATTATCATATAGGTATCCATTTTGTGTTTTTCTTGTTTGGACAATGCAATTTTTTGTTTATTTCATTTGATTCTAGCCCCATATTATCACTTGGAATTTGGACAATATGTGGTATATAATGCTTTTGATTTTACATGACTGCGAGGCGATCCCTGGAGTGGCTTCATTTCTTCGTGCTTTAATTTTTGGTTCTTGTATTCATAATCGAAGGGTGGCATGCATCATATCGAGTTTCAGCATTTTCTTTTTGAACTCCTATACACGTGCTTCAGATCTCGCTCAATGCTATATGCACTAGTGGCTCTGGATATGCTTTTAGGTATTTGATGTTGTTTGTATACATGTTGACATGCTTCTTATTTTGGTTGCAGATCAATGTAGTCGCGTATGGGCGTTCAGAATTATGAGGTTTAGGTAGCATAAATCCTTGGTTCTTTCAGTTCCGCTCTGCAGTTGTAAAACGATCATGGCGTGAAAAGGAGGAAGAAGAGGAAAAACAATGGATGCTATATATAATGGTGCATATTCGAGACATTTTATTGTATTCAAAATACCTGTCTTCTGTACAATTATAACTTTTGTCTGATTTAACATCAAATACAGGTCTTGATACATTACAGTACATTTATATAAGTTAAAAAGAGTCCTAACTCTCGCCAGATGATATGACATTGCATATAAGAATGGAAAAAAATGTTAATAGTATCATATAAAACCAACACCTAATATACTTACTTAATATTCACAAAATTTTTATAACGATCTGTGAAGACACACTATAACAATGTTAATCACAAAAATCCTTTTGGTGCTTTTGCCATTTGTATTTTTTTTTTATTAGTATTATCTTTTGGTCGTTTATAGATTTTCATCTTTATTATTTATACTTTATCATTTTTAATATCTTTTGATCATAGACATTCCATTTATCATTCAATTGAGGGGTTAAAATTTACCTTAATTATGTTTATTAGAATTGTTTGTAGAAAATTATTCTTTAATTATTAGAATTATGTTACACCTTATGCAAAAGAATTTTGTAACGATTGATTTTACAACACTAATAGCATGTAAAAATTCGTTTAAGAACTAATCAAGGGTTCTTAGTGTACTCCATAAGGGGTAAACTTTTTATCATAGTAAATCTATTAATTGGAATTCAACTTTCAATTTATAAAAAATAAAACTAATACAAAAATTTTGTGCAAGTTTATTTTCAACAAAAATAGATTGGAAAAAAAATATTTCAAAAGGAAATTGTAATTAGAACAAAGTGTAACCTGGCATAAATAATGTACTAATTCTTCTTCTTCTTTTTTTTTTTCTTTCCCAAGAAATTACAAGATTGTTTTATTAACAATGTCATAAAAAAAGAGCATTCTAAATATAATTTACTAAGCAATCAATATTTCAATACGTTCATCTTTATTTATTATTCAAGAATAATCTTTTATTTTTTTTTTTACAATATCTTTAGGAAAAAGAAAAAAGAAAAAAACCAACCATCTTTAATATTGCATCTATTGCTCAACAATTAAAGTCATCATCGACTATTCTAAATATTAATAGTAATTTTACCGATTTGTCAGCTGGTTCTAATTTCCCTTCCGGAAAAGTGAAAAATGTATAGTTTCTTTGTTACTCACTCTACTCTATCTTTATCCTCCATTCTCCTTCTCTTTTCCCCATCTCCCATAAACCCTAGATAACTCAGCACTTCAAATTTTCTCTCCTTTACAGTATTGTGGGATTAGATTTTATCGGAGAAGATAATCTTCTTCAGACTTTGCGAACATCTTCGGAACCCAAACTTGTGACACCAATATTATGGTTGTTATAGGCGGTAATGCAATTACTTTGATTATGTTTACTTTTTGATACTACCAGTCAATTATTTGTTGTCAATTTCTATTGTCAAAATAATTTATTTTTTTCTATTTGAAAGTATAACTGTAAGAACAAAACTAGAATATAGTGTTTCAATCTAAAAATTAATTGAGAATTATCGTTTCGATAAAAAAGTAAGTTGGATTTTAATTTAGTACTTTGACTGTACTTGGTATGAAATTTCAGATAGTTGAGCTGGATTTTTTATTTGGTACTCTAATTATTCGTATTAATTGATATTGTGTAATATTACTGTATATTATCTAGACCAAAATGGTCTTTTTCATTATTGTATTATGGCTATAATCTTGCTCCTTTTTGGGAGCCAAAATTTTATGTAGTTGTTTCAAGCGGATAATTTAGGGAGTTGGAAAAATTAAATTGAGTAAGCTAGAAATTTACGAGTAGATTTAAGATATTAATCAACGAGATTACACAAACTCAAATCTTAAAAATAAAATAAAATAACTAAAATAGTATAATTTTACTATATTACTTAATGTTTATAGTAAGTGCGTTGAATATGCTTTGTTAGTTATTAAATTTTAGAAAAAAATTATATATGTAATAAAATTTTTATATGACTTGAAATAATATATAAAGTATATATATATATATATATATATACTGTGTGTAATTTTTATGTATAAATGTGTTCCCATACTTAATTAAAATATTCGATTAAGCACATTTTAAAATAGATAAGCTAGGAAAATTAATAAAAATATATGGGCAGTTGGCTTGAACTTCGATTAGGCAAGTGGAATGTGAAAGGCTAGGGGTTAGTGCATTAACCAAGTTTAACATGCAATTAGGGCATTACATATAAGGGATTTTTTAGGAGAGAAGAAAATTCATTTGATCATCCAATAAGTTCTGTAAAATTAGAAAACACTCTCCACAAGATTGTACATGTAATCTAGAATCTGAAAAAATTTAGCTTAGATCTTGAAGAGTGAAGAAGTGGTTTTGGAAAACAATTACAAAATTGGGTGTGAATATGGGGTATTAAAGGCTTGAGGGTATACATGGTTGTTGGAACCAGTCTCACCCCTATAAGTAGCAGGTCATGCTTAACCTTACCGATAAGGTGGTAGCCATTAGTGGTCATTGGAGCAGCAACTTCCTATGTAGGTTTATCTTGGTCTAAATTTTTGATAAATTATAAAAATTATTAAAATTATCCAGAAAATTCCTTAAAAATTTATTCCTACATATTTCTATACGTAGAATGTAAGAAAAATATTATTTTGCATAAATTTAGTAATTATAATATAAGTTCTTAAGAAATTAGCCAAACTAAGCTATTTTCAATATTGAAATAAATTAGCTTGAAAATGTAGTTTTGACCTCAGTTTTTTTTCTGAAACTTCCCTATACTTATATTAAATTGCTAAGAAAAGAATTCTCACAAAACTATTTTCTATTTTTTTTTTTAATTTTTAAGCTTTAAATTGTGTTTAAAATAAGGTTTTTAGCTAAAATTAGTATATTTCCTAAAAGATCTCATTTAGATTCTGAGCTAAATTATTTAGTGGAGTATTTATAACATGTAGAAGTTGTTGAATGGGGTTTTATAGTAAAGAGTCAAGGAGAGTGATGATTTTGCCTTTATACGTGAAGTTAGTAATATATAATTTGGAGAAATGAGGTATAATGACGCGTTGTATGATGAATTTAGGAAGTAAGGAAATTAAGGAGTATCAATGGAATTGCTATTTGAAGTGGCAAGTTGATTTTATAACTAAAACTTAATAGAAAGTTGGCAAATTAATTAGTTATGGTAGGTTGGTTAAATACATATGATAATTTAGAGGGTTATTGAATGAATACTATAATAAAGACTATACTTAGAAGTAGAATCAAACGTAAATGTAGTACTAGTGAAATATGGATATACGAGAACTCATAAACCAAATTAGAGTGTAATTTCCTAAAGACTCTAAGGTTAGCTAAAATCAGAGAGAAATTCAGAGAATTCTGTAACTTAAAATACCTTATAAAACTAGCGAATTCCTTAAGAAATCCTAACTTGTAAATAAGAATAACTAATAAAACTAACATAAAAACAACTAAAATCTTATGAAATGAATTAATTACTATTAATTCAAGGCTTGAATATGGATTAAAACTAATTTATTGCATATGTATAGGGGTTATTGAAGATCAAGAGGGTGACGATTAAGAAAAGTGAACTAATGAAGTACCGGTAAGGTAGAATCCATGCATCATAGCATGTTGTAGTACTGTGTCAGAGTACTTAGAGACTTGGAAGTGCACTTGGTTATGTTTGTAGTTTAGTTGAAAGTGTGCATGTGTGATTGTTACATTAATTATGGACTTAGAATGCCATTCTCTGTGAATATGCTTGATTTTTCTTTGTCTTATTACTATGTTGATCACCCCTAATCGGAATAAACCAAAGTCTAGTCTTTAACCTAATTGGACATGCATAACAACTCATTAGGAGAATAATTAGGTGCATTAGACTAAATACTTATTTTTTTGATGAGGATAGCTGAAATGATCTTATTCCTACCCTTAATCAAACTAAGAGACAAGAGTGGAGGTTGCGACAAGGTTGTGGGCCATTCTTCAAAGTTAGTCTTGAGAAGTGGGTATTCTTTATTGCATAAGCTTGGGTTTGATCTGATTTAAGTCGTGTTGAAACTCTTTAATTTATGTTAGAGCAAATGTAATTTCTCTAATTTTACAATGGATCGGTTAACATTGTCCAATGTCTCATTGGATTGCATTTCTTTTAAAATAATGATTGAGAACTCTGTTTGTGTTTGATGTATTATTTTGTCTTTGTTCCGCTTGCTGAGCTAGTTACATTCACATCCCTATAGACTCTTTTGCAGATCTAGATTAAAAATTGATGATGTAGCACTACAATCACCCTTAGGTTAATATACGTCGAGCTGAGGGAATGAGGAGACCTAAAGACTTGCACGTACCTAACATTTTGTTTTGGCTTTCTTAGACTTTTGTGGAAACTAAATGGGGTGCCATAGGTCACCCACTAGTTTCTTTCTTTGTATACATAAACTTTAAAACCTATGACTTTTGCAAACCTTTTTATGAAAATTGGAACTTTTAACGTACAAATACTTATGTAAATACTACCATGTTACTAAGGTGGGTATTACAGATTATCTTGAACAAATGTTTTTTTTTTTTTAAAGCTATTCTACAGGTTTCACTAGTAATAAGTACTGAATTAGATGCTTTAACGGTTGAGTTGAGTATGCCTGGTTTCAACTAGGTCTACGATAGCAATTATAAGGCTAGCTTCTATCTTAGAATAATTCAAACGGCAAAGTTGTTACAACTTCTTTGTCTTAGGTTCTGAGTTGATATCAAAGCATTGCTTTTAAGAACTCATTATAAGCATGATTTTTAAAACCTTGCTTTGAGACATTATAATTAAAAATGAAATAGAAATTTTTAGGAACACTAAAAATTAGGGAAAATAAGCAGGACGTAAAAAGATTTAGACTTATAAGGATTATATGTAAGTTATAGATATACAAGATCATACTTAATATGAAGTAGTAATGAGTAATAGATAATGCTAGTTTAACTTATACTATGTTTGACTAAAGATTTAGAGGTAGGGGCTCATTTATGTTTAATGACAATAAAGGATGGTAAAGAGTTTTTAGACTTGAGGGTTTAATTGTAGAAGTTGTTTTGAGAAGGATTGGTCAGAGAATGTTCTAGATTCTTAATATATATGTCATCTTGTAGATATTGGGTGATTGGAAGATGTTGGAAAATGAGTTAGAAACTTATATTACTGCTGCTACTTTGGAGAAAAGATACCGCTGATTGAGGAGGCTACATTTATAATGGTTTCAACAATATAATTTTCAATGATTAAAGAGTCATCAAGGAACTATTATAGAAGTTATAACTAGGTTACACTAAAAAGTATTCTATATTTTCAGAGATTGCCTTCTTATACCATAGATTGATCTTGTAAACTTTCATCTACAGAGGATGTTAGGATAGAAGTTTTGCATTAATAACCTGAACCATCAATTGAATTAGAAGAAATCCCTTGTAGTACAATAAAGTTTAGAGCCAATTGACTAAAACTTAGATGGAGATTTTGAAGAAGACTTTGACTATGCTTTAGATATTGTAATAACTTAAGCTGAAAACTAAGGATAGAAAAAAATGAACGTATAAATAGGGAAGTGTAGAATAGAAGAGAAAGTGAAAGTTTACATGGAGATCATTCCCAAGGCTTGAGTGAAAGATTGTATGGAAACCAAAGAAGTAAACAATGAGAATTGAATTTAATAGAGAAATTGATACCAATGATGAAGTATATGTAGTACTAATGTCTTGGACCCCGAAATAGGAAGTAATGAGTCTTGATTCCAACTTAGAGATGATGATGTACATGTAAACAAGCATGGAAATTGACTTTCATTGGGATAATATGACAATTTCTGAAGAGCCTGGTTGCCTGTAAATTTAATAGTTAGTAGGATTTTGAAATAACCTTCAGTGATTTAATTCCTTTCAATAAAGTTATGGATTGGAAACTCAATGACTCTTGACATGTATTGGTTATAATTTTTATAATAAACTCTTGTTGTTTTGGTGTGCTTAGTGCTTTTGATATGTTCCAACTTTTTAATAGCGAAGATATGATCTTATCTATATGTATATATAGCTAAAATGTAGTAATAATTGGAAATAAGGAATTTGGAAGGTGGATATGTGATCTTTTGACATCTATGGAAGCTTATATGTGGATCCTATTTGTATGAAGGTTTAATTTTGACATGATTTTTCTTTGATATAAGGTTAAGTTCTAACACAAATTTGTTGGGGCAACGTTTAGATTTTGATATATTTCAATTTTTTTGATGATATGGACATGATTTTGTATACACCTAGCTGAAGTTATAGTTAGAAACAATGTATTTGAGAAGTGAATATGTGATCTTTTTGTAAATATTAAAGTTTAGGTATAGACTCTTGGGAAACGAAAGTTTAATTTTAATATAATTCTCCTGTAATGTCGAGTTAAGTCTAAAAGTATATTGTTCGGAGATAAATTTCAAATTTTGAATAACGTCAATTGTACTTCGTATGGTATGTATGGAGATCAGCTTAGGTAGATGGACCACAAGAGAGTAGCACTTAAATGTGGTATTTGACAGAGGAACTTCTGTTACCAGCATTCAATTAGGAGATATTGTAACACTCTAAGATTACATATGCTATAATATCATAGGTACAAATGCTAATGATATGTTGTTTATTTGTACTGATTTGTACTCGATTTGTAATGATCAGGAACTTGGATGTCATGGGGAATACTTTGTTATCACTGATATTTATACAAGGTATATTTGATATAAATGAATTGTGGATATTGGAATGACAATGGAAGACTTATTGTTAGGAACTAAGTGGCATTAGATTAGTAAGGAATGTTTTTTCAAAGGGCAATTCGGAGACTTGAATTCCATACTAAGTCCAAGCATATGTTCTATACAGGTAACATCTCACTAATATTACTTGTATAGAAGATATACTTATCATGGATGTTATGTGAATATCCAAGGAAAACTGATTGGAATATACATTGTGAACCTCTATGATATTAGCAGAACAGGATAATCTAACTCAAAGGAGTTAATTGAAACTAAATTGTGTACCTACCCGTAAGTCATATGTGATGGAGTGCAAGGTAGACAATAATTTGTGAAAGTGAGATATATAGTTAATCAAGTAGTTAGACATTTTGGGAAATGATTAGAGAATGTAAACTCATTTTTTAATACTTTTATAGTTTAAGATTTGTTAAGTGCCGACCCCCACCACCCTTAGAAAAAAAATGATCAACTCAACACAAGTTGGATGGATGAGAATCGATGTAAATACTAAAGTGATAAGGTTATTGCAACAATGTTTATTGATTGATGAGAATGTTTTAAGTATAGCAAAGTGAAGAGTGACACCAGGAGCTTTGATTTTAGGAAGTTACCAAATCTTTTGAATTTGTTAAAACGAATCAATACTTAAGATGAGATAGGAAAAGTCAACCTTAACTAGAGACTAAACAGCTTAAATTAAGTTATGGCAAAGGCATTTAGAATCTTTAAGTACTGGAAGAAGATAGGCCTAATCTTTTAATGAAAAGATAGAAGCTAGATTTTGATAAGACGTGAAAATGAAGGAATTTTGAAAGATTAATAATGTGGTAAACCCATGAGACAAGCCTAAGAAAAGTACATCCCAAGGTAGTACGAAAAATGATATATGGATTAATAAGAGTGAACGAATGAGGATTGATAATAGATACCAAAGACAAACTCTCTCTTGTTTAAGGTTAAGATGCAAACTTATATGGAAAAGTAAATAATAGGTGCTTTAAATTAGGAAAGTCAAAGGCTCCTTACCATAGGGCTTACATTACCACAATATGTGAACAGATAAGAATAGGAATGTAATGTACTCTAAATACATAAGATGTTTGTAGAGTTTGTATAGTTAGAAGTAAGGAATAAAGGGTAGAGTTAAGTCGTGACTAAAGTCTTGGATCAAATCTATTTATGAGAAGGGGATAAGTTATAGCAAATAGAAACCTAGGTGAAAGTAAATTCCATTAAGGAGACAAATTGAAGTAAAGCTCAAAAACTTAATAAACTTAAATAGATATTAAAAGCAATACGAAGAAGATTTCAGCGAACATATAGGGTTAGGATCAAGAAAAAGTTGAGCTAAGCTATGCTTAGAGATATGGTGATAGGAATTTGACTATTAGACCTTTAACATACAGTCGAGCTTGAGGCCTTAAAGGACTAATAAAACAAATTCTCATACTTCAATCGACTCTTATCGAAGCTAAGCTAATCCTTGTTGCTGACAATTCCTTATGCCGAGTTGAGTAACTAATCTTTTAGAAGTCATGTGCTGACTGGTCAAATGCCCTACTGATAGCTAAACTCCCTACCTTTGCTTGGCCCTAACTGAGCTAACCTCTTGATTGGCAACATTGGTTCCAAGAAGCTAAGGACCCCATCACATATCTACAAGCACCTCTTCTTAGATGGGTCCAGGTCTACATAGCATTCCTACTCGGCCATCCATCTTGGCCCCACCATCTTCTTTATTCCTACTATAAGCATCCCCGAATATGCTGCCACCATGTACCCTGGACCCACATGAAGGAATTTGCTGCAATAATCATTGTTTTCCTTGAAATGTCATTTCTACCCTTTATATTCCCTGTACATTTCTTCTTTTAGGCATTTTTCTTTTTTTTCTTTTCCTTTTTGGGTATGTTTCCCTATTTTCTCGGGTATAAATACCAATTGTACATGTTACCGCATCATTAGCTTATCATTAATATAATGAATATTCTCCCTTTTGTGGACATTGCTCTTGTTAAGCTTGTTTACTCTTTTCAATCTTATCATAACCCTTAAGCAAGGTTAGGTTGTTGTGAGTAACCTCACCAGACCTTTTCGTATATCATATTGAGTTGTGTCATAAGTCCTTAGAAGTTCTACTGGTGCGTTACATCCTTTAGAGCTGTTTGTAGGTTTGCTTATCTTACTTTTTATATTCTTTCGCATGATTTCCATCACCTATTTCAAGCTTTCAGCAAGCTTGGATCCATCCCAACGGCCGGCTTTATTTGTCCATGGCTCCGGTTCACATCATCTTGGTATCAGAATGAAGGTTTCATTTCAATAAGTTGTGTTTGTGTTCTGTGAAGAGAGTTGCTGAAGTGTTTGAGTAATTAGTAGAGTATGGTAGTTCTAATCAAGTATACCCAATTTTGCCTTGTTTCGAACATTCGAAAATAGAGTAAGTTTCTGTGTAGTAGTTTTTTCATCAACGTAGTTACCATGTTTATGGGTTATCTAGACATTTGTATGTAGAGTGTGCATGTTGTTTAGTTTAAAGGAATAGTGTCAGTTGTATCTCAGATTCGAAGTTTGAAACCAAATTTTTCGAAAAAAATGACAAACCTAAGTGTTAATGCTGGTGTTAGGGATGTTAATAGTAGTATTATCCACCATGGCCGACAATCCTAGGGTACCCTTGAAAGTACGAATCAAAGACCTAATGAGGTGGCTAACCTCCTAATTGATTTAACTAGAGTTGTTTATGTAATGGTCTATTGACTTACATAGTCAATGTAAAACACCCCACAAGCTGCTCAACCTGCTAGAGGTCAGAACTTAGCTCGACAAGTTCGAGTGGAGGAGTAGGAGGACTGGCACGACTAAGGATTGACTTGGGAGATACAAATAATGTTGAAGATGAAGAGTATGAAGAAGAAAAAGAAGACCGAGTCAGAGAACCTCGAGCTGTAGATGTTGTGAAGCTTTAGATTTCAAGCTTTAGTAGTTCTAGGAGTATAGATGATTATTTAGATTAAGAGGAGAAGGTCGAATGTATATTTGATTATTACTAGTATGAAGACCAAGAGAAGGTAAGAATTGCTACTGACCTGATCAAGAAGCTAAAGTTGTTGACTATCACACATCCATAACCATATAAGTTACACTGGTTGAATGAGAAAGGAGCACTGCATGTCACTCAGAAAGTGTTGTTATCAATCTCTATTAGAAATTATTCCGATGAAATTCTTTCTGACGTACTACCCATGTATGCATCACATGTGTTGCTGGGTTGACCTTGGCTTTATGATTGTAGAGTTATTCATAATAGATATAGGAACACATATGTGCTTGAGAAAGATGGGAGGAAGATTAAGTTAAACTCCCTAACACCGAGTCAAGTTAGCAATTAACAAGTTAAAATTGCTTATAGGTCAAAGAAAGATTTAAAGTTTAGTAGAGTCGAACTCTAAAAGGCCATTAAAGCTTGCATGTCAACCTTCTTGTTAATCAAGCAATTACTAGAGTTGAAGGAGCAGGGTGAACTACCCTTGGAAGTCAAGGAACTGTTGAACGAATATGCTGATCTGTTTCTTGAGTAGTTGCTAGAAAGGCTACCACCTCTTCGAGGCATTGAATATTGTATTGACTTGATACCTAACGTTGCCCTGCTAAATAAGCCAACTTATTGATTGAATCTCAAGTAAGCTACTAAGCTCTAAAGACAAGTTGATGAACTTCTTGAAGAGAGTTATGTAAGGGAGTGTCTCAGCCCCTATGCTGTACCGGCGCTCCTTGTATTGAAAAAGGATGGTACTTAGCGAATGTGTGTTGATAGCCAAGCCTGAGTAAGATCATGATCAAATACCGATATCCTATCCCTAAGTTGGATGACATGCTGGATGAACTAAGTGGAGTTAAGGTATTCAACAAGATTGACCTGAAGCTTAGCTACCATCAGATTAGGATCAGGTTGGGAGTTGACTGGAAAACTGCATTTAAAACTCGACATGGACTCTACAAGTAGATGGTAATGCCTTTTGGTTTGTTGAATGCTCCTGGCACTTTCATTTGACTAATAAACCATGTATCGAGAAATTTAATTGGGAAGTATGTTGTGGTATACTTTGACGACATTCTTATGTATAGTATTGACCATGTAAGCCACTGTAAACATCTCCAAGTAGTGCTCAATGTACTTCGAGTCAAGAGGTTATTTAGCAAATTAATGAAACGTAGCTTTTGCCAGGAGGAAGTGGTATTTCTAGGTTCTGTAGTTAATGGAGGTAGCTTATGAGTGGATGATGAGAAGATTCGAGCTATTGTCGAGTGACTAACTCCAACTACTTGTGCCAAAGTGAGAAGTTTCCATGGCTTGACATCCTTTCATTGAAGGCTCATTAGAAACTTCAATGCCACTGTTGCACCCTTTACTGAGCTAACGAAGAAGAACATTGAATTTAAGTAGGGAGGAAGAGAGGAGAGGAGTATCATTGAAGTGAAGGCAAGGTTGACTTCCGTACCTATATTATCTTTACTCGACTTAGAGAAGATTTTTTAGCTGGAATGTAATGCATTAGGCGTTGGTATAGGCGCTGTGTTAATGCAAGAGGGACGACTAATTGCCTACCACAACAAGAAGCTCAAAGGACCTCAATTGAATTACTATGTATATGACAAAGAACTTTTAGCCCTTATTCGAGCGCTCCAAGTGTGGCAGCATTATCTATTCCTAAGAGAGTTTGTCATCTATACCGATCATGAGTCTTTGAGATACCTTAGAAGTCAAACTAAATTGTTAAAGTGGTAAGCAAAGTAGGTTGAATTATTAGAAGGATTTGGCTTTATGATAAAGTATAAACAAGTCAAAAACAATGTTGTTGCCAATGCTCTATCAAGAAGACATGTTCTCCTATTTAAGCTATAGACTAGATTGTTGGGGTTTGCCAACATCAAAGAATAGTACTCTAAGGACCCACACTTTGGACCTATACTTAGACATAGTGCCGATGGAAGGACTGTAGATGAATACCATGTAGAGGAAGGTTATCTATTTCAAGGTAGAAAAATATGTGTGCCAACCTATTCAATAAAGGGGTTGCTTATCAGGGAAGCCCATAGTAAAGGACTCTTTGGCCATTTTGAGGAGAGGAGAACATATGAGTTGTTGAGTGGAAGATTCTTTTGGTTAAGAATGAGGCAAGACGTATACTAAATTGTTGAAGGCTGTGCTATTTGCAAGAGGGCCAAATACTGAGCTGAGAAAGGGAAAGCAATGGCTTTACCTGTCTCGACTAGACCTTAGACTGAGTTGAGCAAGGACTTTATCCTTGGATTATTGAGAATTGCTGAAGGCAAAGATTTTATGATGGTGGTTGTGGATAGATTCAACAAGATAGCACACTTTGTGCCCAGCTTTAAGACTAACGATGCTTCGACTATTGCTTCTCTCTTTTTGTAAGATATTGTTCAGTTACATGACGTGCCAAGAAGTATAGCCTCAAAAGAAGATCCAAAGTTCCTAAACCATTTCTGGAGGACTATATGGCATCGAATGGGGACTAAATTACTATTCAGCACCTCTTATCATCCTCAAACCGACGGCCAAACATAAGTAGTCAATTGTACTTTGGGATCCCTACTCTTAATTGCAGTGGAGAGGAACTTAGTTGATTGGGACATCTATTTGCTCGTAGTGGAGTTCACTTACAACCGAATAGTGCATAACACTACCAAGTAGACCCCCTTTGAAGTCATCTATAGCTTTAATCTTGAGTTGTACCTTGATTATACCCCTATGACCATGTTTGAGCAAGTAAACCCTGACGCAAGAGCCAAAGCCTAAGCCCAATCCCTACAGTACATCTACTAAAAAGTTACTTGG
Source organism: Lumnitzera racemosa (assembly GCA_024138005.1). Lineage (NCBI taxonomy): Eukaryota > Viridiplantae > Streptophyta > Magnoliopsida > Myrtales > Combretaceae > Lumnitzera > Lumnitzera racemosa. The sequence goes on from JAMXBC010000006.1 coordinate 83,396,622, forward strand.
TAGATTGATTAAGCCACTAAGAAAATGCGAGAAAGAGCCTAAGGAAGGAAGTCGGTACAATTTTAGCTTGGAGACCTTATGTGATTACACTTGAGCAAGGAAAGGTTCGCAAATAGGAAAAGGAACGAGTTATCTACCTGAGCTAAAGGCCCTTTGGATGTCCTCTAGATGATCAATGGAAATGCTTACAGATTGGAACTACATGAAGATTATGGAGTCTCGAATGCTTTCAATATTGTTGACCTCAATCCCTATCACCTTAAAGGAGCATTAGATGAAGACTCACCGGGTTTGATCCTAAATCCAAATCAACTAGGAGGGAATGATAGGAATTTAACTATTAGACCTTTAACCCGTACTCGAGCCCAAGGCTTTGAAGGACTAACAAGGTGAATTCTCTTATTCTAGCCAATTCCTACCGAGGCCGAGCTGATCCTTATTTCTAACCAATTCCTTATGTTGAGTTAAGTAACTAATCTCTTGGAAGTCATGTGTTGATTGGTTGAATGCCCTATTGATAGCCAAACTCTCTACCTTTGCTTGGCTTTGATCGAGCCAACCTCCTAATTGGCAATATTGGTGTCGAGAAGCCAAGAGCTCCAACACATATTCGCAGGTACCTCTTCTTGGGCAGGTTTAAGTCTACTTAACACTCTTCCTCAACCATCCATCCTGGCTCTACCATCTTGTTTATTCCCAACAAAAGCATTCCCAAATATGCTGCCGCCACGTGCGCCAGACCTACATGGAGGAATTTGGTGCAATAATCATTATTCTCCCTAAAATTTCATTTCTACCCTTTATATTCCCTGTACATTTCTTCTTTTAGGCATTATCCTTTTTTTCTTTTCCTTTTTAGGCAAGTTTCCCTAATTTCTCGAGTATGAATACCCATTGTATATGTTGCCACATCATTAGCTTATCATCAATATATTAAATATTCTTTCATTGTGAACATTGCTCTTATTAAGCTTGTTTACTCTTTTCACTCTTATCCTAACCTTTAAGCAAAGCTAGGTGACAAGTAACCTTTAACGAACCCTCTTATGTGTTATATTGAGTTATGCCTTGAATCCTTAGAAGTTCCACTAGTGAGTCACATCCTTTCAAGGTATTCATGGGTTTGCTTATCTTCCTTTTTCTATTCTTTCGCACGACTTCCATTACCTTCTTTAAGCTTTCGGCAAACTTGGACCCATCCTTGTGATTGCCTTGTTTGTCCTTAGCCCCAGTTTACGTCATATGGAATGAGATGATGGCAAAGAATGTTACAACGAGAAAATATATAAGGATGTTTGAAATGAATTGATATAATCATGGAAATAAGAGTAATAATTTTGTGTAACGAGAATAAGTTGTCAAATAATTAGTAAAGTTGTACACTTCATGTTAGTCATGAAAGCAAAAGAGGAGAAAAACATATGTATTAGATTAAAATGTGATAGTTGTACAATGGTATTCCTCAAATGTATCTTAAAAACATATGAATATGCAAGAAGAGGATGGCAAATATGTGATTCTTATATCTCTCTTATCAAATTATTTGTATACTAAAAGTCATGTGTCTTTTCAATCAATCATTTGTCTTTGAGTTGATTCAAACATATCATATCAGTCATAAAGTTGAAAACAAGTCAATGTCCTTGTAATTCCAAAATTGTGTTAATTTCTTTAGTTTCAATCAAACTTTTCTATCAAGTCATATTCATCTCATTTGAGTACGAGCTTGTACAAGGGTTGAGATTTGCCAAAGCTCAACTTTGCAATTGTTTGTGTTGATATAGAAATGTCAAGCTCTTGAATATGAAGACATTATGGATTTAAGGAGGAACCTAACTAAAGTGGTAATGTTAAGGGTCAACAGATTTTATTAAGAATATAAAACAAGAAAGCAACCCATCAATATATTGAATAATCGGGTTCAAAAGTTAATAAAACATGATAAAAAAGTAAAGATAGTAGATAAGATATATACTGGAAATCAAAATTGAGTTAAAGGATGTTAATGGTGAAACTCTAACCATATTAAGGATCAGGAGATAAATTAAAATAGTCATACTCAAGAACCTTAGACTTGAAAGGCTTAGAACCTAGTTTCTAAAATACTTGAAAAAGGAGTTAAGAGAATACACTACATTAAAATCTAGTTCAGAAGGTACAAACAATTAAGAATTTAGTAAAAAATGAAGTGAAACATTGTGGACATATCAATGTGAAGATGATCCATATAACAACAAATGGATCTTTATAACTTATACGAGTGTAGAAAGACATTTAATAAAGGACAAGCATCGACAATATAAAGTCAATATTAGAAGATGTCTAATAAAGAGTGTAACCCTTAAAGATAAATCAAGTAACCGTAGAATTAAATTTAGTATACAAATTTTAGAGCAATTGGTTAAAAGATCCGATCAGACCTAAATTATAAACTATAATTAGAAATATTAGTAAAAATGACCTCGTAAACTTGAATTTAAGAAAATAAGTAATAAAATAAGAGACTGTAAAATTTTCAAAATTTAAGTATATTACTTGTTAATTATCGGAAAGGCGAAAAGTGTAATCTAATAACTAATAATTTGCTAGAGATAGATTACATGTATATTAAAAATCATAGAATGACCTAACTAATAAGTAGGAATGTTTACTTGTATCTCATATGTATTTACGTATAGATAAAAACACTCGAAATTACCTAAATTACTTGAAATTAACTAAAAACTTATTAAATAATTAAATAAAATTATACAATAATTAAGGAAAAATTAGAAAAAAAATTAAAGGAGTAGGGAATGACCTAGATTTGGTTGTGGTAGGTCAGAAATTAAAAAAAAAAATTAACCAATAAAAAATAAGCAATACAAAAGGCAAATTGGAAGAGATTTGAGCATTGTCTTGTCTAATTAATGTATAATAAATTCCTACAAGGCTCTATAAATAGCAAGAAAAATTACAAAACTCCTTTAAACAGTTAGAAGCTTAGAAAAATTTGGAAGAGTTGAAATCAAGAGGGAAAATTAGGGTTTGGAAAATTCTTTTGCAAATTTGTGTAGTAGGGGCTTGTGAACTGAACCCACACATCACCACCATCTGGAACCGAACCACCACCACCACCCCACTCCAAAACCACCACCTAGGTCAGCTGATACACCTAAACCAGTATTGGAGGCCAAAAAGCCATCGAACTAGGTGAGTCTTACATCTTCTCCGATTTTGTAAAATTTCTTAAAATTATTTATTTTACCTAGAAAATTTTAAAATTTATTATTCTGAGGTTTTATTATATGTAGATTTAAAGAAAAATAGTGATTAAGTTTAATCACGTCTGTAAATATAGAGTTCCTAAAAAATTAAACAAAATTGAGAATTATTAGAATTAGAAATAAATAGGCTTAGGAGTGTAGTTTGGAGCTCAAATTTTTTGTATAGAATGCTTAAGTGATATAGAATAGTGTTATAGAACCATTTTTTTTAAATTAATTTTTGAAATTTTTAAATAAATTTTTATCCCTAAAATGATTTTAAAAAGGGGTAATTTTAGGTTAATTAGGTGATTAAGCAATTAATTATTGATTTAGAAGGTAATTAGATGCTTAAGGATGTTAATCTCTAATGTGGAAACCTAATTCTAGTCTTTGGAGTGTTAAGTGTAATTAATATAGGAATTATATGGTAATTATAGGAAATTAGGAATATATGGAATTGGAATTTTAATAAATATGAAAAAATTAAGTTTATTTGGATAATATAATAATAAAATCAGTACATAATAAATATGAAACGAAATTTAATTTTAGGTAATTGGATAAAAATGTAAAATTTCCTTACATCGGGAGTAAATCCGGTACCCAAATTAGGATTTAAGTGTACTGAATAGGTTAGAATACTAAATTAAGACTCAATGTAATATTAAAATACTCGAGCTTAATGTGACTAATTTCGCTAGGATTTGAATGTATTTAGGATTCCTCGTAGTCAAAGACAATGTAGAATCAAAATTGGAATCTAATTTAGAAATCGAACCTCAAATTAAGATAAAGTGAATCATTAGTAAATAATAGGTATACATGGAGAAGTGAGTTAAATTATAACTTAGAATATGTATCATCAAAGTATAAGTACTGAAAGGATGTATTTATATTATAGGATACCTAAAGACGAACTAACCTGCAATTAAGTGATTGAGCAATTGAGAATTCCAAGTAAGTTAGGTTATTACTTTACCGTATTGTAGTACTATTTTAAGGTACTCGGAGACTTAAGATTGTGTCTGATTGTAATTGTAAGTAGTTTATGCATGTATTTGTGTATCTGAATTCGTGTTGAGATTTATGTTGTAATTGATTGTGTATTATAACTAGATTGGTGTGAAATTGTTTGAATACCCTAAATGAAACTTAATCTTATTCGACTCTAATACCTTAAATTGTCATGCATTGCAACCCTTTAAGGGATCATTAGGATTCTCCAACCAAACACCGACACCTTAAAAAAAAATAGTGCTGGATAACAAATTGGTCTTTTCCTCATCCTTAGCCGAACTAAGTGACAGGAGAGGAGGTCGCAGTGAGGATGAGGGCATTGGTTCAAAGGATAGTCTAACGAGAAGCAGTGTCTCCATTATACAAACTTGGGTTTGGTTATGAGCTACTGCATAACATGAAAACTCCTTAACTCGGATTAGAGCGGGTGAAAATTCTCTAATTTTGCAACGAACTGAACTACATTATGTGATGACACTTGCTTGTTGCATTGCATGAAAGTAATTGCTTGATAATCTTGTTTGTATTTATATACATTCACAAGTCTCCAATTCAACTTACTGAGCTGTAGTTACTCATACCTGTATAAATCCTTTTGTAGCTTCTAATTTCTGAATACTTCAAGTAGTATGCCGCCCTACAACTATCCAGAGGTTAGTTCTTTTGAAGCTTGTCATTAATGTATATCTAGAGTCTCCTTAAGAGCTTAAGACTTAAAGACTGATAGTTGATATGTAAATTAGTTGACTGTTACGTTGATATAGAATTTCCTAGGAAGTTCTGTGGAATGTACATGTAATTATATATGTTAACCTAAAGTTTTCATAATTACTGTAACTTTAGCTAAACTCTTAATTGAACTATTCACTTCAAAACGAGGAGTTGTCAACGCCTTGTATAGATCATGTCTATGGTAGGTACTATGAGGCTAGTTACTATCATAGAATGTTTTACACGGCAGGACTGTTGCGACTCTATGACTTCGGGGCGTAACAAAGAGCACTATAGAAAATTTCACTTAGAAGAGAACTAACTTATCCTACCAAGGGATGGAAAGTTGAATGTAGTATGTTAACTTACATTGCCCATGAGTTTAGCTGGATACCATGAAGTATCTTACATATTAATACTAAGTAAATTCATAAGAAATTGAAAGGAAGTATTTAGGTTTAAACTAGTAAACCTTCAATAAGACTATACAATGAGAGACAACTTATACAAAAGCAAGATGAATAGATTTATAAGATCAAGAAACTGAAACATAAAGAATGTGGGAAGAATACTAAGGAGACAGCCTCAAGCTAAACTGATTTGGAAACCTATGATAGCAATAGAGAAATGGTACTCATTGTTGTTTTAGCAATTAGAATTGTTGATACTTTTATTTTGATGGATAGTGGATGATAATGTTGGAATACCATAAGATTTGTAGTAAATGTAACTGATCATTGAAGTATTGAGAACAAAACCTTTTTGAAGAGGTGTAGAAATGTGAGACCTAAAATAATACCTAGTAGCTTCGAGCGGATAATTTAGAGTGTTATAGAAACTAATCCTATTGAGCTAGAAATTCACAAGTGGGCTCAAGAAATCAGTCAACAAGACTTCATGTACTTAGATCTCAAAAATATAATAAAATAACTAAAATAGCGTAATTTTACTATGTTACTCAATATTTATCGTAAGCATGCGGAACATGCTCTGTTAGTTAATAAATTTTTAGAGATAAATTATATATGTAATAAAATTATTATATGACTTGAAATAATATATAAGGTATATATATACACACCACATGTAATTTTTATGTATAAATATGTACTTGAAATTAATTAAAATACCCGATTAAGCACATTTTAAGCTAGAATAAGCTAGGAAAATTAATAAAAATATACAAGTAGCTAGCTTGAACTTAGATCAGGTAAGTAGAATGTAGGAAGGCAGGTGTTAGTGAATTAACCAAGCTTAACATGCTATTAAGGCATTGTTTCTAAGGGATTTTTCAAGAGGAGAGAGAAAGAAATTCATTTGACCCCCCAACAAGTTCTATAAAATTAGAAAACACTCTCCATGAGATTGTAAATGCAATCTAGAATGTGGAAAAATTTAGCTTGGGTCTTAAAGAGTAAAGAGGCAGATTTGGAAAACAATTACAAAATGGGGTGTGAATCTAGGGTATTAGAGGATTAAGGGTATACACGGCTGTCGGAAGTGAACTAGCCATACCACTATAAGCAATAGGCCGTACCTAGCCCTGCTAATAAGGTGGTGGTTGTTGGTGGTCATTGAAGTAACAACTTTCGGTAAGGGTTTATTTTGATTCGAATTTTTGATAAATTATAAAAATTGCCTAGAAAGTTCTCCAAAAATTTATTTTCTCATATTTCCACATGCAGAACACAAGAAAAAATATTATTTTGCATAAATTTAGTAGTTATAATATACGTGCTAAAGAAATTGACTAAATTAAGATATTTTTATACTAAAATAAATTAGCTTAAAGATATAGTTTTGATCTCAAAATTTTTTTTATAAACTTTCTTATGCTTATATTAAATTTTTATGAAAATATTTTTCACAAAACTATTTTCTTTATTTTTGTTGAATTTTTTAGCTTCAAATTGTGCTTAAAATAGTGTTTTTAGCTAAAATTAGTATATTTTCATTAAAGATTTCATTTAGATTCTAAGCTTAATTATTTAGTGGAGTATTTATAACATGTAGAAGCTGTTGAATGGGGTTTTATAGTAATGAGTTAAGGAGAATGATGGTTTTGCCTTTATATGTGAAGATCATAATGTATAATTTGGAAAATGGAGGTATAATGATGCATGTTATAATGAATTTAAGAAGTAATGAAATTAAGGAATATTAATGGAATTGCTATTTGAAGTGCCAATTTGATTTTATAATTGAAACTTAGTAGAAAGTTAGCAAATTAACTAGTTATAGTAGATTGGTTAAATGCAAAGGATAATTCAGTTGGTTATTGAATAAATACTATACTAAATGCTCTACTTAGAAGCAGAATTAGAGGCAAATGTAAAAAAAAAAAAAATATGAATATAGGGGAATTTAGAAGCTAAATTAAAAGATAATTTCCTAAAGACTCTAAGGTTAGCTAAATTTAAAGGAAAATTAAGAGGATTCTATAATCTAAAATAACTTATAAAACTAATGAATTACTTAAAAAATATCAAATTGTAAGTAAGAATAACTTATAAAACTAATGCCAAAATAATTAAAATCATATAAAATGCATTAATTAATATTAATTCAAGGCTTGAATATAGATTAAAACTACTTTATTGCATATGTATAGGAGTTATTGAAGATCAAGAGGGCAACAGTTAAGAAAAGTGAACTAGTGAAGTATCAATAAGTTGGAATCCACGGTTCACATCATGTTGGAGGACTATGTTAGACCTAAGATTGCATTTGGTTGTGCTTATAGCTTAGTTGATTGTATACATGCCTCATGTGTGATTATTACTTGAATTTTGGACTTGGACTGCCATTTTGTGTGAATGTGCTTGATTTGCTTTGTTTTATTACTATGTTGATCACCCCTAATTGAAATTAACCAAAAACTAACCCATAACTTAATTAGACATGCATAACAACCCACTAGGGGAATGATTAAGTGTGTTAAATTAAATTCTAACCCATTCGATGAGAATAATTGAAATAGTTTTTCCCCACACTTATTCAAACGAAGTGATAGGAGAGGAGGTCGCAATAAGGTTGTAGACCGTGGTTCGAAGGTAATCTCTAGAGGAAGGTATTCTCCATTGCATAAGCTTAGGTTTGGTCTAATTTAAGTTGAGTTGAAACTTTTCAATTTAAGTTAGACGGATGTAATTTCTTTAACTTTATAATAAACTAGTTAATATTATGTAACGTCTCATTAGGTTGTTTGCATTGTAAGCCTTTTAAAGCTAATGATTAAGAACTGTGTTTGATAGGAATTAACCACTCAGACCCATCACTTGAAGTCGAGATAGAGGATTACATGGACTTGCTCGATAGATACTAGCTTGAGAATCATTCAAGGATGAGGATTCAATCACCAGCTTAGGCCTTTTCTCTCTTACTCGACCTAAGTGTCGAGCTCTAACTGTGATTAGGAATTCTTGAGCTAACGGGAACTGGATTTCCTTTTGAGCAGAGCTACCTAGTTATCTAACCTGAAGAGGCCTAAGACAATACATAGTATTTGAGTTTAGACTTGACCCATATCAGGTTAGGAAAGACTCCCACCTTCTTTTTGACCTCTTCTGTGCTTATCCCAGTAAGTGCCAAGTTGCTAAAGAACCTACTCCTCTAGGAACAGTTGAGTATCCAATCGCCAACACCAGCTTGACATGTGTCTTTTAGCACAAAATTTCAAAAGGATTCTTTCTTTTTCTATACAATACATCATTTTCCATTTTTACCCTTTTAGTATGTGTAAGGAATCTTTTGTATCTTATCTTTTTTGTCTTTTTCTTATTATTGTAACTTTATATGAGGTTATATAAATACATAACTTACCTTGTATGCATATATCAACATCACTAATTATTAAATTACAATTTCCTTTATAGAGTAATCGTATGCTCTCTCTTTTCCATAACTCTTATCTAGCTTCTTTAGCAAGAATTAGTGGTAAGTGACCCTAATACTACATTCGTGTATTATGACTAGTGTTAGGATTAGGCCGAGTAGGATCAATCGGTGCATCATATCTAGCCAGTAGTTGCTTGGGATTGCTAAACTCCATTTTGTTTTCCTTTGTGCAAATTTGTTGTGGTCTCTCTTTGGGTGTATGACCCCAGAGATGCATTAGCTTTGCTTCCATCAAAGCACCGTTTCAAGAGGGAGTCTGTGAAGTTATAGTAAAGTTTCATTTGTGTTGCTGATAATAGTTGCTATGCTCTTCCATAGCTGCTATAGTGCTATTCTTAAGTGTGTTAGAAGTATGATCAAGGTTGTAGGAATGGGTTTTGAAGCTTAGAGTTGTAAAGTAGTAGTTTATGTAAGGTAAGTGAAGTAACTTGTAGTACTTTGTTTTAATCTATTTTCCTACTACAGAAATAGAGAAAATTTAGTTTGTATTACATTGTGTTGTGTTTGGTATTGATTGGTTGGAATGTGTTAGTATGATTCTAAGTTGTACTGAGTAGTAGGGTTATGTTGAAATTGTGTTGTTCTTGAAGAATATAGTGGTGAGAAGTGTTGCACAATGCTAAATTCAAGTGTCCATGGAGTTATTGGGGACCAAGATTATGGCGCTTAAGTTGGCTATTGCCAACAAGGAAGCATTTCACTAGGGTCAGTTGATGTTAAGCTTGATAGACTCACTAATAGGAATCACCCCCCTGGATTAATCACATGAAGTCGAGCTAGAGGACTCCAAGGACTCACTCGGAAAATACTAACATGAAGCCCTATTCGAGATGGAAATTCCTATCCCAACCTCTATGTTTCCCTTTTCTGCTGACTTAATTGCCCAACTTTCATACGTTCCAAACCTACCAAATAACTATACTATGACAAGATATCTGAGCATACAGGCTTAAAACTATTTGAGCTAAGCTCCCAAGCCGACCACAAACGTTCAACCCTAACCCAAGTTGACTACTCTATAGTAGGATTGACAGGGCCTCGACCTTATCTAGATCAGATCTGCCCCTAACTGCAAATTCTTTTTGTCCACTTATACTATACTTCTAACATCCAACCACTAATCAACATGTGTATTTTGGCACAACATTCCACAAGGATTCTTTACTTTTTGTATTAGATTTTCTTTATCTCTTTTGCCCTTTTAGGTATGTATTATGTAACCTAATTGTAAGAGTACCTTTTTTTGTATTTTCATACATGTAAAGTAATCCTAGTGAATAGGTATATAAACCCCCACTTAATTGCAACAATCTTCAATATCAGAATTTATACAAGTTTCCTCTTGAGCAACCCTAGTGCTCTCATCTTCTTTCAACTCTTATCTATGCCTTTTAGCAAGGAGTAGTAGTGAGTGACCTTTCAGTCTGGATCAGTAAGTCATATGCAATGAATTATAGGTTGAGTAAGATAGATCAGTATGTCATATCCAGTTGGTAGCTACTCAAACTTTGCGAGCTTTCTTTTGTTTCATTTCTGCTTACTTCTTTGTGGTGTTTCATTATGTATCCTACCCCGGAGACACATCAGCTTTATTGTATCAGAATACAGTTTTGAGAGGGAGAGTGCAAAATTATAGTGAAGTTTTGGTTTGTGTTTGTTGTTTGTGGTTGCTATGTTCTTTCTGTAGCTACTCCAGTGTATTCATGTGGAGTAAGTTTGGAGTTGTGAACTATGTAGTAGAGGTTATTGTGTTGGTAAGAAAAGGTCTTTATTACTTTGCTTTTTTCTCTACGAAAACAAAACAAGTTTTGTTTTTGTCTTGTTCGAGTGATTATTGAGTGTTGAGGTTGTTAGAATATGTTAATTGAAGTTTTGGGTAGTACGGTAATAGTATTTCCATATATTATGTTGTTAATTTATTCGAGAAGTATTATATCATGTTAGATTCAAATGTTCAAGGTGTTATTGGTGACCAGAGTAGTGGTGTTCAGACTATTCATGGTCATAATAGTAGTAACACTCCAGGGTCAGTTGATGATAAGCTTGAGAGGCTTACTAATCTCATTAAGAGGCTAGTCACCATGATGTAAGTTAACAGACAACAATCCCAGGGAGTACAGCACCATAACCCATTAGAAAATGCTCCTAAGAGACACTATGGCTAACGTAACCAAGCTAATAACCCAATTTGATCCCCTTGAGCTGGAGGAGTTGCAAATCGAGTTGTTAGACGAAGACTGGAGTTAGAAGAGATTAAAGAAGATGATGAAGAGATAGATGTTAAAGAGTATAATGAGGAAGAAAAAAAGGATGATATATACTGAGCATAAGATTGAGGATGCCTAACCCCTTGAGAACTAGATAATGACCAGGTCTAAATCTTATCCTTTAATGGAAGTGGAGATGTAGATGAATACTTGGAGTAAGAAGAGAAGGTCGAGATGGTGTTTCATTGTTATGGGTATATGGATGTTGTCAAGGTCTGACTTACTGCACTGGAGTTTACTAGGTTTGCCACAATATGGTAGAAAAATTTGAACGCAGCCAGAGCAAGGGATGAAAGGCAAGGGGTAAGAACTTGGGATAAGATGAAAATGTTATTAAGAGGTAGATTTGTACTTGAGACCTATTTATAAGATACATTTGCAAAGTTGTAGGAACTTCGCCAAGGAAGCCGATTTGTTGATGACTATGTGAGAGAGTGCCAGATGCTTATGATCCGAGTCGACATGGAAGGACCAGAGGCTCGTACAATATCAAGGTTCATTTTTGGGTTTAAATATGAAATTTGCAACATTGTGGAAGTGTAGATGTTTTATACCTTCGAAGAGGTGATTGAGATGGTACAAAGGGTTGAAAAGTTAAGGAGAAGTGCTTTAAGTCAACCTAAGCCAAGATTCTCCTAAACCTTTATTCTACATCGAGCTTTTCAAGCCGAGTTAAGGAAAGGAATGACCAACCTGACGATAGCTAAGCAGATTAGCAAGGCTGAGCCGGATAGCTGGGTTGAACAAGGCTAAGCCAATCTCGAGAACATAAAAGAGAGGATAAGCCTCCAGACGGAAGACCAACGAGGTGAAGTGATTTAAATGCTTAAGCTTCGAACATATGGTTGCTAAGTGTCTGAACCGATGTGTCATGGTATTCCAAGGAGATATAATGGATAATACCAATGAGAGCAAGTCCAAAGAGGAGAAAGATGTTAGAAAAGCCGAAGTTGAGGAGGAAGAGGAGACCTGTATCTATGTCGACTAAGGAGAAGTAATGACCTTAGTCCTAAGATGAATACTAAGCTCTTTGCCAAACTTCAACAAAGATTGGAGAGAAAATTTGTTCCATACTAAATGTACCATCAAAGGACAGTTGTGCAACATTATAGTGGATGGAAGAAGTTGCATAAACGTCCTTATACAATCCTTTGTACAGAGGTTAGGACTGCCTACTTTTAAGCATCCCTGACCTTACAAGTTACATTGGCTTCATAGGGTATTTTCACATGATTGAACAAGTAGTCATACTGTATAGTATTGGAAATGTGTACATAGACGAAGTAGTTTATGATGTCGTCTCCATGAGAGTTCTACATCTACTGTTAGGAAGATCTTGGTTGTTCAACCGACGTGTTATTCATGATAATATAAAAAAACCCATGCCTTTATTAAGGATGGAAAGCAAATTGTGTTGTAACCCATGACCCCATCCTAAGTAAATGAGACCCATAACCAGCTTACCTATACTAATAATAAGAAGGCCTTAGTAATGAACTGAAGAGAGCTCCGAGCTATTGAGAAGGTCGAAGAGCCTATGTTCTTGTTGATTAGAAGATTGTTGGAGAGGAGAGATTTTGGAAAATGTTCCTGATGAGATTAGAAGCTTAATAAATGAATTTTATGACTTATTCCTTGAAGAGTTTCTTAAGAGACTACCCCAATCTGAGGCATAAAGCACTATATTGACCTGTAGCTAAGTATTGACCTGCAAAACCGACCTACATATAGAATAAATCCTGATTAGGTTGTTGAGCTGAAAAGATGGGTGGATGAGCTCATAGAGCAAGGATACATGAGGGAGAGCATGAGCCCTTATGTTGTACCAGCTCTGTTTATCCCTAAGAAGGATGATTCATGGTGCATGTGCATCAACAGCTAAGTAATTAATCGAATCACTATCAAATATAGGTACCTAATACTGAGGCTCAATGACATGCTAGATGAGCTCCATGGTGTCAAAATATTTTCGAAGATTGATCTGCGAAATAGCTACTACAAAATTCGTATGAGATTAGGTGATGAGTCGAAGACTATCTTTAAGACTAGCATAGTCTCTACGAATGGTTGGATATGCCGTTTAGATTTACTAATGCGTCGAGCAGATTCATGAGATTAATGAACCATGTGATGCACCCTTTAATTGGAAGATGTATGGTTGTATACTTCGATGATATATTGGTATACAATGCCAACCTGAACAACATGTTCAACATCTTTGAGTAGTTTTTAACATTTTGCAAACCAAGAAGTTATATGGGAATTTGAAGAAATGTATATTCTATCAAGATGAAGTAGTTTTTCTTGGGTTTATAGTGTTAGGGGCAGGAATCCAAGCAGATGAAGAGAAGATCTAAGCTGTGTTGGAATGGTTGATGCAAAAAAATGCCACTAAAGTTCGAAGTTTTCATGGCCTAGCTTTTTTTATGGGTAATTTATTAAAAAATTTAGTACCATAGCCGCCCCTTTGACTAAGCTGACAAAGAAGAGTGATGGGCTTAGATTGAACGACTAAGTTGAATAGAACTTCGGGGAGATTAAGGAGAAGCTCACATTTTCCTTTGTCCTATTACTACAAAATTTTGAAAAGCCCTTTGAAATCGAATGTGATGTGTTAGGCATTGGAATTGGCATTGTCTTGATGTAAGAATGACAACTCGTCGCTTACCATAGTAAGAAGCTTAGTAGTGTTTCCCTATACGATTTATGTACAAGAAAGAGTTGTACTATTTTTTCTTAGCCTTCACTGTTTAGCAACATTATTTGTTACCATGAGATTTTGTTATTTATATTGACCATGAATCATCGAAGCATCTTAGGAGTTTGAACAAACTCTTGAAGAGACAAGCCAGGTGGTTGGAGTTTACGAAAGGATTTTCATGTGTGATTCGATACAAGAAGAGAAGCGCAAATGTGGATGTCGATGCTTTATCATGTCGACAAACCTTGCTAACCACTTTATATACAAAATTATTGGAATTTTCACTTATCACTAAGCAATATGCTCATGATCCTCATTTCGGTCTTATTATAGAGCAGTGTAGAGATAGAGTTGTTGTTGGAGGCTATGGTGCCCGAGATGGCCATCTCTTTAAGGAAAGAAGGCTGTGCATACCAAATTGTTCAACGCATAAGTTGTTAATTAGGGAAACTCATAGTGGTGGATTATCTGGTCACTTTGGAGAAACTAAGACAGCCAATTTGTTGAAGGAAAAATTTACTAGCTTAGTTTGACAAAGGATGTCTATAAGGTAGTTGGTAATTGTAAAGTGTGCAAGTGAGCTAAGGGGAAGAGAAAGCCCTATGGAGAATACATGCTCATGCCAACGCCAACCTTACCTTAGGCCAACCTTAGCATGGACTTTGTCTTAGGGTTACCCTGGACATCCAGAGAAAAAGATTCTATATTTGTTATAGTAGACCACTTCAGCAAAATTGCACACTTCATTCCGTGCCATCGACCTAACAACTCTTTATATATTGCTGATTTATTTTTACAAGAAGTTGTCAAACTACATCAAGTGATAAAGACCATCGTTTCAGATTGGGACATAAAATTCTTGAGCTATTTTTAGAAGACTCTATAGAGAAGACTTGGAACCAAACTTGTGTTCAGCTTAAGTAGCCACCCTTAGATTGATGGCTAGATTGAAGTGGTGAACAGGATGTTAGGAAACTTACTCAAAGCTCATAGGAAAGAACTTGAGGGACTGGGATTTGTGTCTACCAATTGTGGAATTCGTATATAACTGAACTATCCACAGCACCACTAGGAAGACCCCATTGGAGGTCATCTATGGCCTCAATCCTACTATCTCCCTAGATATGATTGGCATCCCTACAACTGCTAAAGAGAGTCAATCTAAAGTTGACCAAGCTTAAGAATTGCAAGAGCTAAACTAGTCTATAACTAGGAAGGTCACTAAGTTCAATAAGAGACAACAAGAGATTGGTAGCTGAGGTTGTCAAGCTATTTCTTTCTAACTGAATACTTAGTATGGATACACTTTAACTGAGAATGATTCCCGCACTTGAGATAAAGTAAGCTATCTCCTTAAGTTGATGGTCTGTTTAAGGTCCTAAAGAAGGTCAACTATAATGCCTAGTAGATTAAGTTACTTGATGACTATGGTGTCTCCCCCATTTTCAATATATCTGACCTGATTCCTCACCAACCAGTAAAAAACCCTACAAGTCTCTTAGAAGAAGAGCCAAAGACCATTTCAGATTTAAGGATAAATCTTTTTGACCCCTTGGCAGATGATAGGAATTAACTCCCTGGATCAATCACACGAAGTTGAGCTGGAGAACTCCAGAGACTCGGTTAGAGAATACTAACTGAAAGTACTAACTAAGATGAAAATTCCTATCCCAACCTCTATGTTTCCCTTTTCTACTGACCTAATTTCCCAACTTTCATATGTGCCAGACCTATCAAACAACTGTATTATGATAAGATATCCAAGCATATAGCCTTAAGACTATTTGACTTGAGCTCCCAAACTGACCACAAACATCCGACCTCAACCCAAGCTGGCTACTCTATAACAGGACTAGCTAGGCCCCGACTTGATCCAGATCAGGTCAGCTCCCCTGACTTTAAATTCTTCTCGTCCACTTATACTATATTTCTAGCATCCAGCCACTGATCGATACGTATATTCTGGTACAACATTCTATAAGGATTCTTTACTTTCTGTATTGAATATTCTCCATCTCCTTTAACCTTTTAGGTATGTATTATGTAACATAATTGTAAGAATACCTTTTTTTGCCTTTTCACACATGCAAAGTAATCCTAGTGGATAGGTATATAAACCTCCACTTAATTGTTCACAAAGAACAATCTTTAATAATAGAATTTATACAAGTTTCCTTTTAAGCAACCCTAGTGTTCTCATCTTCTTTCAACTCTTATTTATTCTCTTTAGTAAGAAGTAGTGGTGAATGACCCTTTAGTTCGGACCAATGAGTCATATCTGATAGATTGTAGGCCAAGTAGGATCAATTAGTGTAACATATCTAATTAGTAGCTGCTCAGACTTTGCTAGCTTTATTTTGTTTTTTTTTTTCTACTCACTTCATTGTGATGTTTCTCCATGTGTCCGACCCTAGAGACACATCACTCGCCAGTCTTTTTGAGAGTCTAGTCATTGCTATGCAAGGTGTAAGGCAACAACTACAAGGTACTCCAAATCGAAGCTATGCCGAGGGAGAGCAAGATTTAAGGCATGGCCATAGAGACTAGGTTAACAATTGAGCACGACCTCATTGAGTTAGGGTAGTAGGAGGTCACCTTACTCAAAGGAGGTTAGAGATGGAGTAAACGAAGCAGTAGAAGAGGAGTCCAACGAAGAGGTAGAAGAACACTATGAAATGGAAGGACAAAGAGGTAAAGTAATGCTAGGACTTAACAATGTCAAAATCTAGATTTTGACCTTTATAAGAAGTGGCAATATAGATGAGTACCTAGAGTGGGAGGAGAAGGTTGAAAGAGTGTTTGACTACTATAGGTATGTCGAAGCTGATAAAGTCCAACTTGCTACCCTTGGGTTACTTAGGTATGTCGCTATGTAGTGGAAAAACTTAAATGCAGCCAGAGTAAGGAATGGACGACAAGGAGTGTGTATTTAGGATGATATGAAGAGGCTATTGAGAGGGATGTTTATACTTGAGACCTATTTGTAAGACGCATTTACAAAATTACAATAACTCTATTAGGGAAATTAAGCTGTCGATGACTATGTTAAGGAATTTCATATGTTAATGATCTGAGCTGACGTAGGTGAGCCTAAAGCTTGCATTATATTCAGGTTTATTTCAGGGCTACGATATGAGATTTGGCGTATTGTTGAAGTGTAGAGCTTTTGCATACTTAAGGAAGTCATTAAAATAACATAAAGGGTCAAGAAGAAAAGGAGAAATACCTTAATCCAACCTAATCCGAGCTCTTTATGAACTCCTATTCCACACGACCTACCCACAATGACCCAAGGAGACCCTTCTAAGCAAACGAGAAGAATGATCGACCTAATACTAATTGAGTTGGCCTAAAGAGCCGAGTTGATGACAAAGCATCTCTGAGGATGTATGAGAAAGGATAAACTTTGGGTCATGAGACAAGTAAGATAAAATGCTTTAAGTACTTGGGTTATAAACACATGGCTAATGAGTATCCTAACTGAATTATTATGGTCCTTCAAGGTGATGAAGTGGGTAGTATCGATGAGAGCAAGCTTGAGAAAGAAGAGAAATACGTTGAATGAACAGAAATCAAAGAGGAAGAAAAGACTTGTGTTTATGTTGACTAAGGAGAAGTGATGACCTTAGTGTTAAGATAAGTATTGAACTTAATGCCAAGTTATGATGAAGACTAGAGAGAAAATTTATTCCACACCAAATGTACTATCAAGGGTCAATTGTATACGATTATAATAGATAGAGGAAGTTGCACCAATGTTGTTATACAAACCTTTGTATAGAGATTAGGTTTATCAACCTCTAAGCACTCCGGACTGTATAAGCTACATTAGTCACATGACAAGGGTGCTGTATACGTGATCAAATAAGTAACCGTACTATTCTAGGTAGGAAATATGTATAGAGATAAAATAGTGTACGATGTTGTCCCTATGGGAGCTTTACATCTACTTTTGGGAAAACCTTGGTCATTCAACTAACATATCGTATACGACGGATTCAAGAACCACTATGCTTTTATACAGGATGGTAAGAAAGTTGTACTGCATCCCAGGATACCAAGATAAGTGAATGACACTCACAATCATCTCACCCCAATTAGTAAAAAGAAGGCCTTAATACTTAGTTGAAGAGAGCTTTGAGCTATTAAGAAAGCCAAAGAGCCTATGTTTCTGTTGATTAGAAGGATATTGTAGTTGAGGGACTTAGAAGATGTACTAGAAGAAGTTTGGAAATTACTAGATGATTTTTCTGACTTGTTTCTAGAAGAGTTACCTAAGGGACTACCACCAGTTCAGGGTATCAAGAACTACACTTGCAACTAAGCGTAGCCCTATTGAATTGATCTACTTATGTAACGAATCCTGAGTAGGCTGTTGAGCTGAATAGAAGTGGACGGGCTTATCAAGCAAGGTTATGTGAGAGAAAGCATAAACTCTTATGTTGTGTTTGCTCGACTTATCCTAAAAAAGGAAGGTTTGTGGCACATGTACATCGATAGTCAAGCTATCAACCTAATTACTCTCAAATATAGATACCTCATATTGAGGCTCGATAACATGTTAGATGAGCTTCATCGCACCAAAGTATTTTCAAAGATTGACCTGCAAAGTGGCTACCACTAGACTCGCATGAGATTTGGTGATGAATCGAAGACTACATTTAAGACAAGGTATGATCTCTATGAATGGTTGATTATGCTATTCAGACTTACTAATGTATCGAGCACTTTCATAAGGCTCATAAGCCATGTGATGCGCCCATTGATCAGAAGATGTGTGGTCGTGTACTTTGATGATATCCTAGTGTATAGTGCAAACTTAGCCGATCACCTGAAACACCTTCGAGCTATTTTTGACATACTTCATGCAAAGAAACTGTTCAAAAACCTGAAGAAATGTACGTTTTGGCAAAGTGAAGTTGTCTTTCTATATAATGTTTGGAGAAGGAATCCCAACAGATGAGGAAAAGGTCTGAGTTGTCTTAAAATGGCCAATACCTAAGAATGTTCTAAAGTTAGAAGTTTTCATGGTCTTACTTCTTTCTATAGGAGATTTACCAAGAACTTCAATACCATTATAGGCCCTTTGACTGAGTTAATAAAAAGGAATGATGGATTTTTTTGGATCGACCGAGCTAAGAAGAGTTTCAAGGAGATTAAGGAGAAACCTACCACCACACTCATCTTATCTCTACTTAACTTTGACAAGCCATTTGAGATAGAATATGATGCTTTAGGTATTGGAATTGGCATAGTCCTGATGCATGAATGATGACCTGTTGCTTACCATAATGAGAAACTTAGTGGTGCTGCCTTAAACTACTATGTATATGAAAAGGAGCTATATTCTCTTTTTTAAGCTCTTACTATATGGCAACATGATTTATGACTTCAAGAGTTTGTGATCTACACAAACCATAAGTCCTTGAAATATTTGGGAAGTCAAAACAAACTTTCAAAAAGGCAAGCTAAATGGATGAAATTCATTAAAGGATTCTTCTATGTGATCAAACACAAGAAGGGTAGTGCTAATGTAGTCACTAATGCCCTGTCACATCAGCATATCTTATTGACCACCCTATAAATTAAGCTATTGGAAATTTCCCTTATTATTGAACAATATGCACAAGACCCCTACTTCCTTCTTATATTAAAGAAGTGTCAAGATGGATTTTTTGTTGGAGGATGCTAGAAGGATGGATATCTATTTAAGGAGAGGAGATTGTGCATAGCCAACTGTTCTACATGCGAGTTGTTGGTTAGGGAAGCTTACAATAGTAGTTTATTTGAGCATTTTGGTGAGATAAAAACTTTCAAACTGTTGAGAGAGAACTTTTGTTAGCTTGGCCTGGCTAAGGATGTCCACAAGGTCGTTAATAGTTATGATGTGTATAGGAGAGCAAAAGAGAGAAAGGGGTCACATGAAGAATACAAGCCCTTTCCCACGTTGACCTTAACTTGGGCCAACCTTAGCATAGACTTTGTCTTAAGGTTGTCACTGACATCTAGAGAGAAGGACTTAATCCTTGGAGGTGTGGAATGATTTAACAAAAAGGTACACTTCATTCTGTGCCACCGAACTAATAATACTTTTTGTATTTCTAATTTGTTTTTGTAGGAAATTGTTTACTTACATGGAGTCCTAAAGTCCATTGTTTTCAATCGAAATACTAAATTCTCGAGATAATAAATTCTTAAGCTACTTTAGGAAGACCTTATGGAGGAGACTTAGCACCAAACTTATGTCAGTTCAAGTAGTCACCTACAAACAGGTAGCCAAATTGACATGGTGAATAGAACTTTAGGAACTCTACTCTAAGTTGTAATGGGAAATAATTTGAAAGATTGGGATATGTGTTTGCCTATTGTAAAGTTCGCTTACAACCAAATTGTCTACAGTACTACTAGAAAGATTTCCTTTGAGGTAGTTTATGGCCTTAACCTAACTATCCTACTACACATGATTAGTACCCACGCTGCTCCTAAAGAAAGCCAATTTGGAGTTGACTAAGCCCATGAATTACAAAAACTGGTTAGGTTTAACCAATGATAACATGAGATCAGTAGCTAAGGCTGCAGAATTGTTTCTTTCAACCTAAGTAATTCAATCTAGATCTACCTTAACTGAGAGAGATTTCCCCATTTGAGGAAGAACAAGTTATTACCTAGAGCAGATGGTCCATTCAAGGTTTTAAAGAAGATCAACTACAATGCCCATTAGATCAAGCTCTTAGAAGACTATGGTGTCTCTTCTACATTTAACGTATCTGACCCGATTCCCCTACCATCCTGGAGATACTAAAGTAGGCCTGACTAGAGAAGAACCTACATATTTGAGGCTAAATCTCTCCAATCCCTTGGAAGATGATAGGAATCAACCCCTCAGACTCATCACCTGAAGTTGAGCTATAAGATTATATGAACTCGCCCTACAGATATTAGCTCAAGAATCATTTAAAGATGAGGATTCAATCACTAACTTGGGCCTACTCTCTCTTACCCAACTTGAGTGCCAAGTTCTAACTGTGATCAAGACAGTTCCCGAGTTGACAAGCACTAGATTTCCTTTCAAGTTGAGCTAGCCAATTATTCGATTTGAAGAGGCCTTAAACAAACAGTTTTTGAGTTCAAACTTAACCAAGATTAGGTCGAGTAAGACTCCTACCTTCTTTTTGACCTCTTCAAAGCTAATCCTAGTAAGTACTAAGCTGCTAGAGAACTTATACCTCTAGGAATAGTTGACTATCCAGTTGCCAACACCAACTTGACACGTGTCTTTTGGAACAACAATCCAGAAGGATTCTTTCTTTCTTCGTACAATACATCATTAGCCATTCTTACCCTTTTAGTATGTTTAAGGAATCTTTTATATCTTATCCTTTTTTTTTCTTTTCCTTATTATTATAACCTTAGTTGGGTTATATAAATATCTCACTCACCTTGTACGCAAGCATCATCATCACTCATTGTTAAATTACAATTTCCTTTGTAGAGTAACTATGTGTTGTCTTTTTTCCATAGCTCTTATCTAGCTCCTTTAGCAAGATTCAATGATGAGCTATCCTAATACTACATAGATGTGTCACATTAAGTATTAGGATTAGGCTGAGTAGGATCAGTTGGTGCATCATATCTGGCTAGTAGCTACTTAGGATTGCTAAACTCCTTTTTTGTTTTCCTTTATGCAAGTTTGTTGTGGTGCCTCTCTACGGAGACGCATCAATGTTTGTGTTTGATGTACTCTTTTGTCTTAATCTCGCTAATTGAGCTAGTTGTGCTCACATCCCTCTAGACTCTTTTATAGGTGTAGATTAATGATTGAGGATGCAACGCTCTGGGGGAGTGAGGAAACTTGAAGACTTACAAGGACCTAGCATTTTGTTATGGCTTTCTTGGACTTTTATAGAAACTAGTTGGGTTACCCTGAACCACTCACTATTTTCCTACTTTGATATAAATAAACTTCATAACTTGTAGCTTTTGTAAAGCTTTTTATGATAACTAGAACTTTTAATATACAAATACTTATATAAATACTACTATGTTACTAAGGTGGGCATTATGGATTATTGTGAATAGTTTTTTTTTTTCTTTTGAAAAGTTATTTTACAAGTTGTACTAATAATAAGTACCAATTTGGATGCTTCAAAGCAATTGAAGTGAGTACGCTTAGTGTGAACTAGGTTTATGGTACCAAGTATAAGGCTAGCTTCTATCTTAGAATAGTTTATACGGTGGGACTGTTACTACTTCATTACTTCGGGGCGTGACATCTCTGTACATATACTTATGTACAATACTCTATAATGTATGCAAATACATTATTTTCAATTCACTATTTCATAATATTGTTCAAGGTGTCAAAGTCATATTATAGGAAAATAAACCCTAATTAAAATAATCATTTTTTACCTCTACCAATCATGCTTCTTCATACTGAATCTCCAATCTCTTTTTCAATCTTTCCCTTGGTGAAACTTATGAAGTTATCTGGTATCCTGATTTTGATGCCATGCATTGCATGACACTTGATGCAAGTACGCTCTCATACTTAACCCCATATGTTGGTTCTTATAACGTAACTGTAGAAATGGTGCATCTATGTCCATTGCTCATATCGATGACCTCATTATATGAATAAATGGTTATTCTTTGCCTTCCAAAACATCTTATATGTTCCCACTCTCACCTATAATTTACTCTTTGTGATTGAACTATGTCGTGATAAGAATTGCACAATCAAATTCGATAACTTCTTTGTTTAGGACTCGAAAATGGGTCAAACACTGTTTCATCAACAAACTAAACATACACTATACAATGTTCATCTTTCCTTTGTCAGTCTACCTCAATCTTTCATTGCATCTATCGTTCTAAGCAACATATGACACTCTAAGATATGCCATCCTAATAGTGAAGTCCTATGTCATCTCATTTGAAGCTAGTATCTTCAAGTCAAGTCTGTTTATTAGTCCTCTAGTTTGTATCCATGTTATTATGTTGGAAAGTCCACTTAACTTCTAATAAGGATGGTCCTCTAACCTCTCCAAAACCTTTGCAGACCTGTTATCGGCCGAGGCCGACTTACCCTACCCAAGGTCGAGCTAATAACAAAAGGCTGGAAAGGAAAGAAAGACAATTTGGCAATAGCTATGTCAGTTACCGAGAAGACTAAGGACTAAACAGCCAAGGTCTCAGAACTAAAGACCAGCTTAGTACGGCATGGGGAACCTAATGTCGAGCAATCTACGAGTTCAACAATTATGGGCCAACCTCACTAGGAGCTAAGCTAAGCATAATAAGACTTTAAGGAATTCAACTCCAGCTCAGATAGCTAGTTGTCAACCTGATCTTACTTAGACCTAACCTACCCCAAAATAGCTCGGATACCCTATATGTTAACCTTCCTGTTAAATGCATCGTTTAGTACAGTTTTGTATACTTGTAAATATTACCCTTAACTTTAGTTGTAGACCTACTTTAGGGTTTAAGAACTTGTGTGTTATGTACAGTTTTGCCACTAGGGTTTTAGGACTTATTATAAACAGCAACTATTGTAATTAGTAGCCAACATAGTTGAACATTTTTGAAGTAAGAATATACTTGATACCTTCATAAGCTATTTAAGCTTGTATCTCGGATTATTAAGTGCTATTTTTCTCTTTAATCTTTCTTCTGTTCTTATCAATCTTCTTCTAGAGATTGTAGTGAACCTTTCATTTAAGCAAGTTGGTGAGTCGTATCTAACCCTTCATTTAAAACCCGAGTGTTGATTTAGTGTTTGTAAGTCATATTGCACCCTATTTCGAGCTCAATCTCAATTGTGTTTATGTTTTGGTGTATGATATCCATCACATTCACATTCACATTCAACAATTCATTTTTCTTGCTATTTCCTGAGTTTCATCGAGCCTGAATACCTATTTAGGTTTGGTATTCAGGCTTGAGTAAGCTATGTATTGTGCTCCAGCTAGCCTTTGAACCTTGGGGTGTTTCATCTTGGTATTAGAGATTTGAGGAGACATGAATGTTAGTGTTCTTCAAAGTTTACTTCGTAGGTTCTTACTCTTTTGAGCACTGCTATTTAAGTTGTGGTTTAATATATTGTACATAACAATGGTAGTGATACTTGAGTTTTGGAAGTATACTATGTCAAGTAGTGATAGTTTTTGAGTTGCTGTTAGATGTATCTTGGTTAGTGATAGTAATTTTAGCTGTTGTTTTTTGATGTAATTTGTCCTTTGTAATGTTATAGTAGTTGAAGTAGTATTTGGAGGTCGTAGGTAGCTGTAGAGGGTGGAGTTGTAGTGATTATAGTTAAGTTAAGTTTAATGTTCTTAGTGTTTATTGAAATTCCTTAACAAAGTTGTTGTCCGAATTAACAATGTTGGAAGACAGTGTGAACATCGGTGGTAATAGTCCTCGTAGTAACTTGAGGAGACATGTTGATGACTTAGAGTATCAAATTCAAAATCTCATTAAGTTGATTCAAGAGTTTACAGGACTAGTAAGAGGCCATCGATGTATTAGTCGAGATGAAAGAAGAGATCGAGCACCAACTAGTGGAAGTGACTTCAACAAGCTTGTTAATAATGAATGATAGCCTAGAAGAGTTGCCAAGATGAGGAGAAGAAGAGACTTACTAGAGCTGAAGAGAAGCAATGATAGGAATATTGATTATGAGGTGAGCTAAGGATCCCAAAGAAGAGAGCTAGAGCCGAGAAGAGATTTGGCTGAGTAGAGCCCCAACAGAAGTGGCCAATCTGAAGTGAATTGATTAGTTGGGAATGTAAGGGATAAGCTATGAACACGTAGCCGAGGACTAGAGAACATCAAGCGTAAGTTGTTGACCTTCAGTGATAGTAACCGACCTGAAGAGTTCCTTAACTAGGTTCCCTTAGTAGAAACGTTATTTAAGTGTTATAAGTGTGATGATTGAAGAAAAGTTAAGTTAGCCTCACTGTCCCTTGTTAAATATACAAGTCTTTGGTAGGATAAGTTAATTGTTAAGTGAGACATCGAAGGAGAAGATTCGATAAGAACTTAGAGGCTTATGAAGCATTTGATGAATCAGCGATTTGTGTTAACCTACTTCAAGCAACCGATGCTTTATGCTTTCCAATATTTAAGGCAAGGTCGAAACACTATTGAGGAATACTTACAAGAATTTGAGACCTTGATGATGAGATGTGAGATTACTGAGCTACAGGACTATACTATTGCTAGGTTCCTAAACGGCCTAAGAGATGACATTGTCAACATGGTCGAGCTCTAGCCATTCAACTCAATGGATGAGCTAATCAACCAAGCCTTGAGAGTAGAGCATCAGAGGAGAAGAAGGTACTAACGGCTAACCAGCTTACCTCAACAAGGTAGCCTTGAGCTTAAGATTTATGACGAAAACAAGAGGCCAGAGAAGATGAAGAAAGGAAAGTCCAGTTGACTTGACCAAGTTGAGACATAGAAAGTGGAGAAGGAGAGAGTGTCCAGC
Source organism: Lumnitzera racemosa (assembly GCA_024138005.1). Lineage (NCBI taxonomy): Eukaryota > Viridiplantae > Streptophyta > Magnoliopsida > Myrtales > Combretaceae > Lumnitzera > Lumnitzera racemosa. The sequence goes on from JAMXBC010000006.1 coordinate 83,421,954, forward strand.
ACCAAGGCTTGAGAAGTTAAATGCTTCGAGTGGGGATATGGACATATTGCCTCCTAATGTTTGAATAAGAGGGTCATGATTTCGAAAGGTAAAGAACCAGACACTTAAATAGAGAGTTAGAGTGACAAGAGCTTGTGAAGTGACATGGAAGAGGTGATGTCTATCCAGATATGGATAGAATCTTAACCATTACAAGATGATGAGTTGACTTAAAAGAAGACTCAGGTCAAAGGGAAAACATATTCCAGATCCGATGTTTGGTGAATGGGAAGACTTGTTCCTTGGTTGTTGATGAAGGTAGTTGTACTAATATTATTTTTGTTGAGTTGATTACAAGGATGAAACTACCGACCTACCCACATCCTTAACCTTATGGACTGAAGTGGTTTAATAACAAAGGTATGGTCTATGTACATAAGAGAGCTCAAATAACATTTAAGGTAGGACAATATGAGGATGAGCTTGACTTTAACATAATGCTTATGATTGTAGCAAGTTTAATTCTTAGCCGACCTTGGGAGTACGAATAAAGAGTGATCCATGATGGCTTTTTCAACACTTACATAGTTTGGAAGGATAGGAATGGCTACTGCTTGACCCCTATGAGTGTTGACGAGATTCAAAGCAACCTGGCACCCATGATGGAAAGAAAAGGGAAGAGGAACCTACTCGACATCTAGGCCCATGCTCATTGCCTAAAGTTGAGGATGACTTCTTAATGGGAATTAAGTTACCAAACCTCTGACTTATAGTCGAGCCCGAGGACTAGAGGGACTGGCACAAATAATCCTTCTATTCTAACTGACCCCTGCCAAGGTCAAGTACTTCCTTGTCGAGTCACCTTTCATACTGAGCCGTATGACTGCCTACCTTTTTGTAGTATACCAAATTGAAGATTACTTACTAGCACCCAAGCCAACCAATTACTTGGTATCTTCCTTGCCGAGAAGTTAAGAAAGAGAGAGTCTATACTAACTAAGTCATCCTTATTCGAACAAGCCATATGTTCGTACTTTCTTGTCCGTATCTTCTAATAACCTTGCCAATATAACATTGCCACGTATACAATATCATGTGCAGAATCCATTGTACCAATGATTTTTTTCCTTGTATATTCATTTTTATCCTTTTATATCTTGTTCATTACTTCCTTAGGAAATGCCTTTTTTATCTTACCCTTTTTAGGCAAGTTGCTCTAACTTATGGGTATAAATACCCTTGTACTTATAACAGAGATTACATCATTCTTAATACACTTTTGAGTACTTTTCTTCCTTGCGTAAACATTGTTTGTTTACTTTTGGCATCACTCTTATCCTTTCCCTTAAGCAAAGTTAGGTGGCGGATAACCTCACCTCACCGATTCGTACATCATATCAAATTGTGTTATGAGTCTTTGAAAGTTTCATTGGTGCGTCATATCCTTTGGAGCTATTCATAAGTTTTGCTTACTGTTTCATTCTTCATTTTGCCCTTTTGCACTTTCCCCTATTAATCCTTTTTTGAGCTTTCTACAAGCTTGAACTCATCCAGCAACCGGCCTTGTCTGTTCTTGGTCACGGTTCATACCACTTCTTTTCATCCTTATGGTAATGATAGGAATTGGTCTCTAACCTCCCTAAAATCCTCATAGACCTGTTCTTAGCTAAAGCCGGCCTACCTTACTTATGGTTAACCTAATACCAAAAGGTTGAGAAGGGAAAGAAAGACTGTTTGGCAACAACTCTATCAATTGCCAAGAAGATTAGGGACTAAACATCCGAGGTCCCAAGTCTAAAGACCAATTCGGCATGGTACGAGGAATCTAATGCTGAGTAACCCATAAGTTCAACAGTTATGGCCTGACTTCACTAGGAACTCGGCCAAGCACAATGAAACTTCAAGGAATTCAACTCTAGCTTGGACAACTAGCTATTTACCTGACCCTGTTCGAACCTAACCTACCCTAGAATAGCTTAAATATATTGCATGCTACCTATTAAACATACCGTTTAGCACAATTTTGTATACTTGTAAATATTATCCTTAACTTTAGTTGTAGGCCTACTTTAAGGTTTAAGATCTTATATATTATTTACAGTTTTGCCAATAGGATTTTAAGACTTACTATAAATTATAACTATTGTAATTAGCAACCAACAGGGTTAAACATTTTTAAAGTAAGAATATACTTGACACCTTCATGAGCTATTAAAGCCTGTATCTCGGATTATTGAGTGTTATCTTTCTCTTTAATCTTCTTCATGTTCTTATCAATCTTCTTCTAGAGATTGTGGTGAACTCTTATTTGAGCGAGTTAGTAAGTCATATCTAACCCCTCATATGAAACCTAAATGTTGATTTAATATTTGTGAGTCATATCAAACCTTATTTCAAGCTCAATTTCAATTGTGTTTATGTTTTGGCACGTGATATCCATCTACATTCACATTCAAGAAGCCCTTCGTCTTGCTATTTCTTGAGTTCTACGAAGCCTGAATACCCATTAGAATTTATGCGAGTTGCGCATTGTACTCTAATTAATCTTTAGACCTTGGAGGCGTATCAACTTCTTTTTGTACATTCATCGTAATGAGCACAATAGCTATTTTGGGGGGTGGGTACATGGGGGGTTGTTCTAATTAAATCGATATTAGAATCATTTGTAAGAAAATATTCACTTGTTATTAGAATTGCATTGCATCTTGTATGTATGTGTATATGCACATGTGATTTTGTTAATGATTGTACTAGAAATATATTCTATACTTTATAGAATGGAAAAGTTCTTTTAAAAAATTATTAAGAGTATTCGATGCATTTCATAAGAAGTTAAAAAACAAATCCATTACCTTTTATTTTAACATATGTACTAATTGAAATTTAACTATCAATTTATTGAGAAAAATAAAATTAACACATAAAACTTGTATAAATTTTGTTTTCAATAAAAATATATTAGAAAAGTATCTGAATATGAAATTGCAAATAGAGTAAAAATAACAAATAGAGATAAATATAAGTTTCTTTGATTTCTTTTCATGAGAGCTTTATAAAATTGTTTCATTGGATATGCTAAAAATATCCTTCTGAATATAAGTTATTACATAATCAATTATTCAACACTTCACATCGATTTTCGTAATATTAGTTATAAAAGAAATGTTCCCGAACTAAGCTATAATTGATATTATTTGTTAATAATTTATACGATAAGATTAGAGCCATTATAATATGGGTAAAATAACGATTGTTTATAGTGTACAATTTATAAAGTTTACAATTTGGTAAAATTTATTTAGTTAGATATAATTTTCTAATAATGAATTTAATGCTATTAATATTAGTTATTATGGGAAAAAAAAGGCTAAAAGAAAATAAAAAGAAAATGTCATTTATATAATAAATACATATTGAAAAAAACAAAATGCTATGCATAGGATTTGAACCCATGATCTTCTATTTAATGCTCTTAACCACTTAACTACACTCAATCTTGTGAAAAAAAAATGCTCTTTAATATATATATATATATATATAATATACAACTTTTTTCTTTTAAAAAAATATTGAAAAAAATTAACTATTTCTCAAGGTTAGGAGAGCCAAGGCCCCTTTTTGGCTCCCTCTAAATCCATCCAGGATTCCAACTAATTCATTTTGATGTATGCCAATCACTAGTAAGATTAAACTTAGGGTTTCAATATAATATGCTCTTTGTTAATAATTGTACTTATTTTTCTAATATATATATATATATATATATATCTAATGCATAATAAGATATTAGTCTTGCATCATTTTAAATACTCCAAATCTTTGGTTGAAAATATATTTTCTACTCATATTAAAATGTTTCATAGTATTGATGGTAGCGAACATGTTACTAGTGGCTTCACTAAATTTCTTAAAGACAATGGCATTCACCTTCAACTCTCATGCCTATTTACACCTTAATAAAATGTCATTGCTAAATGTAAACATAAGTACATCACCGAACTAGTCTATATAATACGCTTTCATGAAAAACTCCATCCCACATTTTGGGTTGATGTTACTCTAATTGCAATTTACACCATTTAAAGTTTACCCTTTACTATGCTTAACTATAAGTCTCGGTTTGAGGTTCTACATTGAACCCTTCTCAACTACTCCTTCTTATTCACTTTTGGTTGTCTTTAATACCCAAACACCATAACTCAATCTCTTAACAAATTATCACCTGGATCTACTCCTTGTATTTTACTTAGGCACTCCACACAACATAAAGGATATTGTTGTCTTAAATCCTCATTATATTGTTGTCTTAAATACTACTCTCATTTCATTTAATACTAACACTAGGTCGTTAAATACTTCCTCTCCATTTCTCACTTTCACTATTACCCCACCTTCCTAACATACTGTCCTTGAATCTCTACCTTCTTCTTCTAAGAACCATACGAACCAACCCTCTTCCCCTCTAATTGGAGTCTGACTACTAGGCTTTTAACTCACAACCAAGCTCGAGGCCTTGAAAGATTGATAAGGCAAATTCTCCTACTCCAGCCGAGACCGAGCTAATCCTTACTATCGACCAATTCCTTGTGCTGAGTGGAGCAACTAATCTCTCAAAAGTTGTGTGTCGATTAGCTGAATGCTTTGCTGATAACCAAATTCCTTACCTCTACTTGGCCCTAACCTAGCCGACCTCATGATCGGCAACATTGGTGCCGAGAAGTCGAGAGCCCCAACACATATCCACATGCACCTCTTCTCTGACAAGTATAAGTCTACTCAACACTCGTGCTCGGCCATCCATCTTGCCCCACTATCTTGTTTATTCCTACTAGAAGCATACCTGAACATGCTGCTGCCATGTGCCCTAAACTTATGTGAAGGAATTTGTTGCAATAATCATTGTTCTCTCTAAAATTTCATTTCTACCCTTTATATTCCTTATACATTACTTCTTTTAGGCATTATCCCTTTTATCTTTTCCTTTTTGGGTAGGTTGCCCTAATTTCTTGAGTATAAATACCCATTGTACATGTTACCACATCATTAGCTTATCATTAATATATTGAATATTCCCTCTTTGTGAACATTACTCTCGTTAAGCTTGTTTACTCATTTCACTCTTATCCTAACCCTTAAGCAAGGCTAGGTGGTAAGTACCGTCACCAAATCCTCTCGTGCATCATATCGAGTTATGCCTTGAGTAATTGGAAGTTCTATTGATGCATCACATCCTTTGGAGCTATTCGTAAGTTTACTTATCTTACCTTTTCTTTTTCTATTGCATGACTTCCATCACCTTCATTAAGCTTTGGTATGCTCAGACTCATCCCAACAACTGGCCTTGTTTGTCTATAGCCTTAGTCCGCATCATTTTGGTATCAGAGTAGAGGTTTCATTGTGTTTATGTTCTATGAAGAGAGTTACTGAAGTGTTTAAGTAAGTAGTAGAGTGTGGTAGTTGTTCCTGAGTATACCTAGTTTTGCCCTATTTCAAACATATGAAAATAGAGCAAGTTTTTGTATAGTAGTTTGTTCATTAGTGTAGTTACCATGTTTATGGGTTAACTAGACATCTGTATGGAGAGTCTGCATGTTATTTAGTTTGGAGAGATAGTGTCAGTTATATCTTAAATTTGAAATTTGAAACCAAATTTGTCGAAGAAAATGACAAACCCGAATGTTGATGCTGGTGTTGGGGATGTCAATAGTGGTGTTGTCCACCATAGTCAACAATCCCAAGGCACCGATAGAAGTACAAACGAGAGACTTGATGAGGTGGCTAACCTCCTAGTTGATTTAACTAGAGCTGTTCATGCAATGGCTTATTGACATGCTAAAGCCGTACAGAACATTCCATAAGCTACTTAACCTACTAGAGGTTAGAACTCAGCTTGACAAGTTCAAGGTAGAGAAGTAAGAGGACGAGTACAACAAAGGATTAAATTAGGAGATATGAATGATGTTGAAGACGAAGAGTATGAAGAAGAAGAACAACAACAAGTTAGAGCACCTCGAGTTACTGACCATTTGAACCTTTAGATTTTGAGCTTCAATGGTTTTAGGAGTGTAGACGATTATTTGGATTAAGAGGAGAAGGTTGAACATAGGTTTGATTATTACTATTATGAAGACAAAAAAGAAGGTGAGAACTGCTGCTATTGAGTTCTCAAGATATGCCGCCATATGTTGAAAGAACTTTTAAATCATGAGAAGATGAGAAGGATACAGAGAAGTGAATACTTAGCCCAAAATGAAGAGGATACTCAAAAACAAGTTTGTGCCCGACCTTTATTTGCAAGACACTTTTGCTTAACTTCAAGAGTTGAGACGAGGAGGCTAAACTATCGATGAGTATGTTCAGAAGTTCTAAATACTTATGATTTGCTGTGAAGCAGAAAAGCCACCAGCTCGAACAGTGTCCAGATTTCTTACTGGATTAAGAAGTAGCATTTGAGACATTATAGAACTTCAGTAATTTACCACATTGGATGAGGCTGTAAGGATAACCCAATGAGTGGAGAGATAGAGAAGAAGTTGAATGCCAACATGACCTCCGAGGAGCTAATATGATTGGTCAAGCTAACCTATTCAAGGAAGCTACTAAGCTCAACCGAGTACTGAGCTAACCGGATGAACAGATGTAAGGACTGAATAGAAAGGTTGACCTAATGATGACGTACCGACCCAAACATATAAGAAGGGGTAAGGATCTAGGAAGAAAACTAGTCAAATCAAGTGCTTCAAATGCTAAGGGTTTGGACATATGGCTGCTCAGTAGCTAAACCGACAAACTATGGTAATAAAAGGAGATGTCCCAATGCTTAAAATGGAGAGAATTGATAAGGAACCTAAGGAAGAGACTGTTTCTGAGAAGGGAACCACTCAGGAGAATGAACTAGTTGAGGAAGATGTGTTTGCCAAGGACTTGGATCAGTTGATCCTAGTTATCTGATGCACAATGAGTTTAGAATCCTCACATGAGGAAGAGCAGACAGAGAATTTATTTCATATCACTTGCAAAGCGAATAATCATATATGTGCACTTAAAGTAGATAGTGGGATTTGCACCAATGTAACATTTATCAACTTGATCAAGAAGCTGAAGTTGTCGACTAAGACATATCCGAAACCATACAAGTTGCATTGGTTAAACGAGAAAGGACCATTAAATTTCATGTGAAAAGTGTTGCTACCGTTCTCTATTGGGAATTATTCTAACGAAATTCTTTATGACGTACTATCCATGTGTGCATCACATGTGTTGCTGGGCTGACCTTGCTTTATGATCATAAATTATCCATGATGGATATAGGAACACATATGTGCTTGAGAAAGATGGGAGGAAGATTATGTTGAACCCCATGACTTCGAGTCAAGTTAGCAATCTATAAGTTAAACTTGCTTGCGGGTCAAAGAAAGCTTTAGTGCTTAGTAGAGTTGAACTTCAAGAGGCTATTAAAGCTGATGTGTCGACCTTCGTGTTAATCAAGCGATTACTAAAGTTGAAGGAACGGGGTAAACTATTCTTAGAAGTTAAGGAGCTATTGAATGAATTTGCCGATCTATTTTCTGAGAAATTACTAGAAGGGTTACCCCCTTTTCAAAGCATTGAACATTGCATTGACTTTATATCCAGTGCTACCCTACCAAATAAGCTAGCTTATTGAATGAATCTCGAGTAAGCTACTAAGCTCTAATGACAAATCAATGAACTTCTTAAAAAAGGTTATTGTTGGTCTCTTACAAGGAAGGAAGAGGAGGAGGGGGAGAGGGAAAGGGAGAGGGAGAGGGAGAAGGGGGAGGGGGGGGAGGGGGTGGGGTTGGCAGGGGTGGGGGAGATGAATTAATATCTTTAAATTTTTGAAAAAAATTTATGATCTAAGAAAAATAAAATTACCCCTCTTAACAACTTGTAATGGTGAATAGTGATATTTTAATAATTTAACACTCAATAATTAATAAACCAAATTAAAAGAGTAAGGAAGGAGCATATCAGGTTGAGATTTTATAGAGCTTTGGCCTTCTGCCTACTGCTCTCTTCCAAATCCACTACTAGGGACCCAGTCTACTTCACCGATGTCGTTCCACCTGATATACTAAATCAAATCACAAAGAGATTACAAGCATTTGTTACACATAGACTTCATAATACTCTCCTCTACCTATCTAGCTTCTCTATAATCTAGGTTAATAAAGATCTATAGAGTACAAATGTACTTGTCTCAACACTTAAATAGCAAAATAAAAATTACAAATTACAAGTGAGAATGAAAATATAAATCTCAATTAATTTCGCTTTAAATAGAAATAATGATTGTTGTATTGTTTGCTTTGGTGCAACTTTTTGAAGAAGTGTCTAAAGGACTTTCTGTGACTTTTCAGAAGATTAAATTTGATCACGATTTTTTTTTGTGTAACAAAAACTTTTCTTTAGAGTTGTTGTTCTTGTAAAAATCACATTTTGAATAATTTCTCTTTTTATATTGAAATCTTCTAACAGCTAATTTGAAGATTATCTTCACTTCTGTATTTATCTAATCGTTAGTTCTTAAAGATAATTCCTTAGATATTTTGAGAAGATCTTGATCATTTGAAATTCAAAAATAACTCTCCTTATCTTGTTTCGATCAGATATACTTCAATTCGCAACTATTAGATAAGCTTCTGATTTGAATTTGTTGAGGAGATATGCTTTATCAACAACTTCTAGATAAGACTCATATTTAAGATTTGAAATTCCATAAAATATGAATTAACTTTATCCTTATCCATTCTTGTGCATATCTTGATTTATCAAAAATAAATTTGCTCAAAAATAATCCCCAAGGATCATGATTCCATCTTAAGTGAAACAAGATTAAGTGTATTTCTTTAATAGACCTAATATAATGGAGCCAAGCCTTGTTGAATTTGCATTTGAATTTGATATGAATTAAAATTCAACGTCATATATTTCCAAATCAACTTTCTGAATAAACTTTTGAAGAGTATTAGTCTTCTTTTTTTTTAGGTACTATATCAATTCTTCTTATAAAAGCTTTTGAAACACTTTGTAAAGATTTTCATATTAGTCTCTTTTTCAATCAATTAAGACCTTTTGAAGAAGTTTCTAAAGATAACTTAATTTTACAAATTTAAACTTTTTGAAGAACTTTTCGAATACCTATATACTAGTTAATTCATTAGCGTTCTTCTCTTTTTGTTATCATCAAAATCCATGAGGGAGTTGCTTATCAGGGAAGCTCATAGTAAAGGACTCTTTGGACATCTCGGGGAGAGAAGAACATATGAGTTGTTGAGTAGAAGATTCTTTTGGCCAAAAATGAGGTGAGACATGTACCGAATTGTTGAGAGATGTGCTATTTGCAAGAAGGCCAAATGTTGAGCCAAGCAAGGGAAATCAATGCCTTTACTTATCCCGACCAAACCTTGGATTGAGTTGAGCATAAACTTTGTCCTCTGATTACCAAGAACTACCTAAAGCAAAGATTCTATGATGGTGGTCATAGATAGATTCAGTAAAATGGCATACTTTGTGCCCTACTCTAAGACTAACGATACTTCAGCTATTGCTTATCTTTTTTTGTAGGACATTGTTTGGTTACACGATGTGTGGAGAAATATAGTCTTAAACAAAGATCCAAAGTTCCTAAGTCATTTTTAGAGGACTCTATGGCATTAGATGGGGACTAAATTGCTATTTAGCACCTCTTGTCATCCCCAAATTGACGGCTAAATAGAAGTAGTTAATCATACTTCGGGATCTTCGCACCGAGTTGCAATGGGAAGGAACTTAGTTGATTGGGATGCCTATTTGTCGGTGGTGGAATTTGCTAACAACTGAGTAGTACATGACATTACCAAGCAAACCGCCTTTGAAGTCATCTATGGCTTCAATCTCGAGTTAACCCTTAATCACACCCTTATACCTATGTTAGAGCAAGAAGACCTTGATGCAAGAGCACAAGCCCAATCCTTACAATACATCTATGAGAAAGTTACTTGGTAGATTGGTTAAGCCGTTAAGAAAATGCAAAAAAGAGCCATGGGAAGGAAGTCAGTACAGTTTCAGCTTGGAGACCTAGTGTGGTTACCCTTGAGCAAAGAGAGGTTTATGAATAGGAGAAGGAATAAGTTGTCTGTCCGAGTTGAAGTCCCCTTCAAAATCCTCTAGTAGATCAATGACAATGCCTATAGATTGGAACTAACTGAAGATTATGGAGTCTCAGATGCTTTTAACATTGTTGACCTCAATCACTATCATCCTAAAGGAGCATTGGACATAAAATTGCTAGATTTGATCCCAAATTCAAATCAACCAAGAGGGAAATTTGACTATTGGACCTTTAACCCGCAGCTGAGTTCAAGGCCTTGAAGGACTAGCAAGGCAAATTTTCCTACTCCGGCCAACTCTTTCCGAGGTCGAGATGATTCTTGCCGTCGTCCAATTCCTTGTGCTGAGTCAAGTAACTAAGCTCTTCAAAGTTGTATGCTAATTAGCCGAATGCTCTACTGATAGCTAAACTCTCTACTTATGCTCGACCTTAACTGAGCTAACCTCTTGATCGACAATGATGATTACCTTGTAAGGTTGAAATAAATTTATGCTGACCTCGTAAGGTAAAATAGAGAACTCATAAAAAAACAAAAAGAATGATGAAATTTTACAATTGGAATGTACCTATATTCTTTTGCAATAGGGTAGATTAAGATAGTATTAACAATTCTGACAACTCTATCCTATCCCCTGAATAAGTGAATTAATAAGCCTAAGTGAGAAATTTGTCTTAAAGAAGAACCCTTTTGTACTAGAAATCTTGAAGGAGGTAATTCCTTAACATACAAAGTTACCTTAGCTTGAGACCGAAGATGTTCTTAAATGTAAGTCCTAATGTTAAGCTAAATGACTGTAGGATTGAACTTAGTACACAAAGTTTAGGGCAATTGGTTAAAAGATCCGATCAAGCCTAAATTATAAACTATAGATAGAAATATAAGTAAAAATGACCCCGTAAACTTAGATTTAAGAAAATAAGTAATAAAATAAGAGACTATAAAATTTTCAAATTTTAAATATAATACTTATTAGTTATCAAAAAAGCGAAAAGTGTAATCTAATAACTAATAAATTGCTAGAGATAAATTATATGTATATTAAAAATCATAGAATGATCTAAATAATAATTAGGAATGTTCACATATACCCCACATATATTTACATGTAGATAAAAATATGCGAAATTATTTAAATTAGCTAAAAACTTATTAAATAATTAAAGAAAATTATTAAATAATTAATAAAAATTTTAAATAATTAGGGAATGACATGGATTTGGTCATGGCAGGTTATGAAGTGAAGAAGAAAAATTAACCAATAAAAAACAAGCAACACAACAGGTAAAGTTAAAGAAATTTGGGTAATGTCTTGTCCAATTAAATGCATAATAATTACTACAAAGCTCTATAAATAGCAACAAAAATTATATAACTCATTTGGATAGTTAGAAGTTAGAAAAAACTAAGAGCACCAAAATTTAGAGAAGAAAATTAGGGTTTAGGAAATTATTGAACAAATCTGTGCAAAAGTAGCTAATGAACTGAACCCATACACCACCACCACCACTAACCCACTCCAGAACCACCGCCTAGACTGGCCGATACACCTGAACCGGTGTTGAAGGCCCAATAGCCATCGGATAGGGTGAGTCTTACATTTGCTCCGATTTTATACAATTTCTTAAAATTATTTATTTTATCCAGAAGATTATAAAATTTATTATTTTGAGGTTTTATTGTATATAGATTTAAGGAAAAATAGCGATTAAGTTTAATCACGTCTGCAAATATAGAGTTCTTAAGAAATTAAGTAAAATTTAGCATGATTAAAACTAGAAATAAATAAACTTAGGAGTGTAGTTTGGAGCTCAAATTTTTTTTGTATAATGCTTAAGTGATATAGAATAGTGCTATGAAACCATTTTTTTAAATTTAATTTTTGAAATTTTTGAGTAAATTTTTAGCCCTAAAATGATGGGAAAATTGGGTAATTTTAGGTTAATGAGGTGATTAAGTGATTAATTACTGATTTAGATGGTAATTAGATGTTTAAGGATTTTAATATCTGATGTGGAAGCCTAATCCTAGTCTTTGAAGTGTTAAGTGTAATTAATATAAGAATTATGTAGTAATTATAGGAAATTAGGAATATGTCGAATTGAAAATTTAATAAATATGAAAACTTAAGTTTATTTAGATAATATAACAATAAAAATCAGTACATAATAAATCTAAAAAAAATTTAATTTTAGGTAATTGTATAAAAAATATAAGATTTTCTTACATCAAGAGTAAATCCAGTATCCCAATTAAGATTAGAGTGTACAAAATAATACATAACACTAAATTAAGACCCAATATGATATTAGAATACTTGAGCTTAATGTGATTAATTTCACATTAGGATTCGAGTATATTTAGGATTCCTCGTAGTTAGAGACAATGTAGAATCAAAATTGGAATCTGATTTTAGAAATCGAACCCCGAAATAAGGTAGAATGAATAATTAGTAAATAATAGGTATACATGGAGAAATGAGTTAAATTATAACTTAGAATATGAATCATTAAAGTATAAGTACTAAAAAGACGTATTTGTATTATAGAATACCCGGAGACGAACCCACTTGTATACATTCATGAGTCTCCAATTCAACTTACTGAGCTATAGTTGCTCATACCAGTATAGATCTTTTTGTAAGTCCTGATTTCTAAATACTTCGAGTATTATGCCGCCCTACAACTATCTAGAAGTTAGTTCTTTTGAAGCTTAGGGCGTGAGGATTAATTCGCCTAGTAGTGGATATATAGTTGGAGTCTCCTTAATAGCTTAAGAATGAAAGACTAATAGTTGTTATATAAATTAGTAAACTGTTGTGTTAATGTAGAATTTCCTAGGAAGTTCTATGGAATGTATATGTAATTATGTATGTTGATCTAAAAATTCTTGATAAACATTGTAACTTTAGCTAAACACTTAATTGAACTGTTTACTTTAGAACGAGGAGTCGTCGATGCCTTATGTAGATCATGTCTATGGTAGGTACTGTAAGGCTAGTTACTATCATAAAATGATTTACACGACCAGACTGTTGCAGCAGTGTGACTTCGGGGCATAACATTAAAGACCTTAAAGATCATCTAGAGTACTACTGTACCTTAGCTAAGCTACAAAGGTTAAGTGATGCAATAGCATGCTAGGCATTCCCATGAACTTTGCAAAACGTAGCCAACACGTGGTTTAAGAATTTGAAAACCAACATAATTACATGTTTTAATGATCTATGGTCACCTCTAAATAGAGTCACAGAGTTTTACAATTTAAATTCCTATATTTTATCCTTTATTCGGTTAAATAGGCAAGTATATCTATCGTTTGTTAGTACAAATAAGTATAGGGTCATCTCTACAAGGAACAAATTCAAACATCAGTACCAATTATTCTTTCTATTAACTAGCAAATTGAATGATCGAACGAACTAATTAAACTAATTTCTATAACTGAACTATACTAATTCTACAATTACACCCAGAAAAAATAATAAACAAGATTATAGCACAAAAATAACAAATTACAAAGCAAGTTTACTCCATCATATTAACATGAATTATAAATTATCTATCCTAATAATTACTCATCTATAGTAATTCTCTATTCATGAGTATTCTTCTTAGAATTACTCAATTCTAATCCTAATAGTGTTCCTTAGAATCTCTTCTAAAAGAATGGACAAGTCAAGATTGCATGAAAAGTTTACTAATATCTTTGAATTCCATAAAACATGCAGTGAACTTCCTAATAATATCTCTATCAGAGATAAGAATGAAACCCCTTTTTGATTAACTTAAAGAATCTTGATATAACAATATATGGATGTAGGATTCCTCACAATTCTCTTAAATTTAGTGAAGAATAATACACAAACTCATGTTCATAGTACAACCACACTAAGAACACAAGAAGAAATTAAATGGTGTTGATTATCGTGATTTGATCTAACTCTCCCCCTTTTATCTAAAAGTTACAGTATATTTATACTTGTCTCATCAAAGGACTTGAAATATACCACTTTAAGATACCGCCTAGTGTTAAGACCTATTCTATGCATCAGTTCGTGTGAAAATTTTAAAGAAAAACAATCCTATCTACTTCCATCATGACGTAACACAGGGTGTGATATGTTCGAAAAAACATAAATCTACACTAATCACGACCATGACCATAGATGTAAACTTCTTGTCACAAACATATCATCTCATTACGCCCGTGATAAAGAGAGTGATTACCCTCCTAATAACTAATCACAACCGTAATTAATAGGGGGATCACAAGAACTCCCTTAATCACGCCTGTAATGGAAGGTGTGATTAGTATAGTCATTCAAATCTTACATTATCACGCCCATGATGGAATGAATCTTGATTTTCTTCAAAGTTTTCTTCTCTTTATGACCGTAATTACCTTAAATTGTATTATTTTTGTGCAAACTTCATCTCCTTGCTCTTGAATCATCTAAAATTGACATATTACACGATTGAGTATCAAGAACTTTAGAAATGAAGACAATTATAAACAATATATGCCTAAATATGTCTTGAAAGTGTCGAATAATTTACTCTTATCAATCTCATAGAAGTGTTTTTACAGCAATTCATTATAAGTAAATTATCGGTCAAAGGTTCCTTAATTCTTAATACAATAGAGCCAATGTCTAATGAATCCATTTGGGAATACTTATCATGATTTATGGTAGAGTGGTGCAAATATGTGATGCATCTTTGAGGTCATACACACAAAGAGGCACTATAATGAATAAGAATAATAAAATTAAAAAGGGGATATAGCAAATCCATAAGCTATCTAGTTGGATATGACATACCAACAAGATCTTACATGACCTACGACTCAATAGATGTGACTCACCGGTCCGAGTGGTAGATTTGTAGATAAGATGACTAAAAGGATGCCCTAGTGGTATTCTTGTAAATACAAAATAAATATGAGGGTAATTTAGGAAAAATACAAGAAATAGGAAGTCTAAATAACATAAGTAAAAATAAGTGATCAAATGAGATATCCGTATGAGAAGTGGATGAGCAAGGGTTTTAACATTTGGTTAGGTTGGTACCTCAAATCCTATCATCATCCCCTTCTTGAAAAAGTTTCTACTCGAAACTTGACAATTGACTACTCCAACTTCTACCTAGACAAAAAACAAATCTACAAGAGCAAAATAAAAATGAATAACAGCTCAGCTTAATGATCAAAGCAAACACAATCCGGTGTTATTTCCACCCATCATGTATCCTGTCAATTACCCTTCAGTAGTTCTAGCAGCTTTCAATCATAAAGAATAGCAAAATTTCAAGTTCAAACATGCAGGAGCTTAGGGGATCTAAACTTGTATGACCTCAAATTGCTCTTTTACCTCAAGGACTCTTAGAGCTTTATCCTCTCCTAATGTTGGCCCCTTAACATCATTTTTAGCAATTGTCATCTCATCCACTTCCTCACAACTCCATTCTTCTCTCCTCCATCCATATACTTCAAATTATTCCAATATAAGAAAACTAAGGATAAGAACAACACAACTCAAACAAGAATATCTATTTCCATGACCTCAAAAAACACCAATAAATAGCCTATAACGTCTTATAGACATAATACTACTACAACACATATCATCTCAACACTTCTCGATCAACTCCAAAACGCTGGTAATAATTCCTAACTTTATATTATTTTCGGTACTTCCAAGCTCGATATTTAATGCCACACAAGGACAACAACTATTGACCAATTTCATAGCTTCGGCTCGAAACTACAACACCACACTTGAATGTTTGGCTCAGCAACTGCACTAGCACAATAATACGACACATAGTTAGGAAACTTTAGGAAAAGGATAGCTTGGCCTCTCTGCTCAAAATTGCAGTTCAATAATCTTAATTTAATAGTTTGCTAGTTCCTATATTACGCCTACAGTAGCTTAACACGAAGCAACAAAATAGCATGGGTATGCACATTTCTTTGCCGTTCTCCTTATACTAGCATACATGTGTTCTGGCTGAACTCCAGTCACCGATCAAGTCCACAACATTCCACATCGGTCTGTACACACACTAACTCGAATATGACAGCACACAGAGTTCACTACTTAGAGATCAACACAGCAAACTTATAATAAAGGACAGTACAATTTCTCGGTAATTATAAAATAAAGGTAATCAATTTCCTTGTAGCACGCAATGCCTTGAACGTCAATCCCTAGAGGTCACACACACTTATCGCCTTCGACTGTCAATAGAGTGGTACATACTTGGCAATGCAGCTCGGAGCACCCCCACGCACTGTTGTCCACTGCATTAACACAAAAACATTAGCTCGGACAAAGCAAGTTGACAGCTCGCTACACACAAATACTTTACGTACATAACGCAGACGCGCTTTGAAATCCAATTGCCAATATCCTCTTGTACACTGCACTAAACGATGCACCTTGGCACATACAAAATGTTTATACTTGCTGCTTATAGCTTGGTACTCACCACAGCACACTTCTCAGAAAAGTAATTTTATAGCTTCGGCAAAAGTTTCAAAATGGAAGCACGGACACAGGCTCTAATTCAGTGGACACAACACCATACATGCACGTGATAGCTCGGCTATAGGCCAACCCTAATCACACGTACAGCAGCTCGGTCAGCTTAGTCTATTTCTTCTCCAACTAAGTTAGCTCAGCTTCTCGCAAGAGTTCTGTCTTCCGGCAGCGGCTTGGCCTTTAAGATCGGATAACAGTGAGTTTGGCAACTTTGGGACTAACAGTATGGCACAATAGCAAGTTGCTCGGTCAAAACAGCACGCTCACAACAAGCTCGGCACCTCGGATCGCTACTCAACTTAGCTCGGCATAAACTTAGTCACAGCAGCTCAGGTTCTCGTGAACAACTCAGTATCTTAGCCTTTCAACAACTCAGATTAGTTCGGCTATTAACATCACCTCGCCACTTTAGATTGCTACAGCTCTAAGCTTCGGACACTTCCTCAGTTTAGCTCGGTTACAATTCACCTTGGCTCGGATGTGCAAGCTCGGTAATTCAACACTACAACTAATAGCTCACCTCAATAATTTCTGAATTCACGCGTGTCAGCTCAGTATTTCACATAACTCAACAAATTAGCTCCACTTCTGTAACCAAACTCATAAGAAGCTCTGATTTACTTCAGCTCGGACAATGATCATGACCTCAGCTCGGCACCCATACACAATAGCATGAAACTTAGTCCGCTCAGAGTTGGATGGAGCTTGTAGCAGTTCGGCAGATCAGTAGCTTGGACTCTTCGCTTGTTCGGCTCGGCAAGTGTTCAACATAACAGCTCGGTTCTACAATTGTGCACTACACAACAAACTCTGGCCAAATTCCATAAGGCTGCTCGGTAACCTTAGGAGTATGAAAGCTCGACTCGGCGCTCCTGGCCACTTGTCTGATTTTACTTACATAGTACAAGTTGCACGTGACAGCACTCCTGACACTTCGGCTCGGCAGCTTTCCAAGATCAATTTGCACTACTCAGTGGCTTCGGACTTCCCTACACCAAGTTAAGGATAGCTCGGCACGAATCAACAATGGTCGGCCTGACCACTCTGCAATTCGACGCACTAACAAACATAAGCTTGACACAATCAATCCAACCTAAGCAATAGCTCGAGTACAATATCACCCTGCACACATCGGTACACACAATCACAAGGCCTCGGCTCCTTCATGCACACACACAATAGTTCACTATTGCAGCTTTATAACCACTGTTGCTGCACGTCAATACTCCCTTACCAAACTCCATACAACCACCATCAATCATTTTCTAGCAACAATAGACCAGCACAAAACCCTTCTCTTGTAGTCCACACACACTTCAAGTCGTGCACAACATCACACAAGTTACGGCCACTGATGATGCAACTGGACCACAAGCTTACGGCTACAGTCAATACAACCACCTGGACAAAATGGTTCCCCACGAACACACGGTGCACCTACTTCAACTGGCACGCCTGCTGCTCAAAACTGCAGCAGTACACCTACGAATCAACTCCCAGCACCGTATACTACTGCACTCAAACACAGCAACTTGTAGCCACCACTACTACCGTCTACTGCAGTTGTAACAACAAAGTCCACTACACAGCTCAACTCCGATGACTACCGAAGCCAAACTCATAGACCCAACACAACCACTGTCACAAAAACATAAAGGATTCCCAATGGCTGCACAACTGAATTCGAATTACCCAAACCAAGAATTGGAGTGCTTACCGTAAGAAAAATCAACCACCCACTACTTAATTTGGGTTCTAAAACTGAATCCCTTATAATTTCCGCGGCTACATACAAGTAACTCAAACCCTAAGCAGTTAGACTTAAAGTTGTCCTTCGAAAGCAAAGGAATCCTAGTTTTCAAATCCTAACACGTGGGTATCAAATGCAATAACATGAAAATCTAAACCTCTTTTTTTTTATATAATAATCTATAACTTCACCAAAAGGAACAACTTCTCAAACTAGATTGTATTGTCTATTTCACTTTCTTGAAGTGGCAATACATTTCCTTCAGTTTTGGTGGCAATATAGTCTCCATTGAACACAATACCCAAAAACCTAGTGAGCCAATGAAGACAAAAAATAAAATAATTTAAAGTCCCAATGAACCTAATCGATAAACCTTCAATATCATAGTATAAACCAACGAATAGTACCTTCTCAAACACAAAATAGTGAGTTTAACACACTCACTGTGGTAGTAGTTATGGGAGATACAAAGCAACCACTAACAGTACACATACAAAAACTTCATTGATCCTAACATGCTCTCTCTTGGAATCAAGCATTGATACTAGCGAAGTTAATGCGTCTCAGGGATTGTACACACGGAGAGATACCACAACGGACAAGAACAATAAAATTAAAAGAGGGTTTAACAAATTTGTGAACTATCTAACTGAATATGATACACCAACAAAATCTTATATGGCCTATAATTCACCAGATGTGGTGCACCGGTCTACATGATAAGGTTGCTCAACATAATCCTTATTAAAGAGATTGATAAGAGCAAGTAGATGGGAATTTTCCAAAAGAAAAGTCGGTTTTTCATTAATATGTCAAAGTCTAGCTAAAACCTTATATATGTGTTTTATTTATATATAATGACAAATTTATAGATAAAATGACCAAAAGGATGCCCTAGTAGCATTTTTGTAAATACAAAATAAACATAAGGGTAATTTAAGAAAAATACAAAAAATAAGATATCTAAATAACATAAGTAAAAGTAACTAATCAAATGAGATATCCGTATGAGAAGTGGATGAGTTGAGGCTTTGACATTTGGTTAGGTCAATATCCCTAATCCTATAAATACTATAGTTTCATATGAGTGTGGCGCACAATGTAGTTTTTAATGGAGTAAAACACATGGCTATTAAGTCGTTTGCCAAAATCAAGCCAAGACATTTGCTAAGTTTAAAGCTAAAGGCATATCTTATATCAAGCAAGAAGATAATATAAAAGTTCATCATGAGGCCAACATGAATAGATTTGACCACAATAATGACAAGAGTTGTATAAGTATAAAAGATCAGCTTAGTGATCACAATGGATGCTTTTCTAAGGGTAGTACTAGGGATAAGAAATGACCAAGAATTCCAACCTACTTTACTTACACTACCCTCAATTGTCTTATGTCAGACATCTTGATGGAAGCTTAAAACCATAGGATTTTGCAGGGGTAATATTAGGGATAAGACAAGACCAAGAATTCTGACTTACTTTACTTACACTCCCCTCGGTTGTCCTATGTTTGACATCTTGATGGAAGCTTAAAACCATAGGATTTTGTAGTGGCCTAAGAGGATGAGAGGCATTTCTTCTCAAAAGAGTTCAAACAAATACTATGACTTTCATCATGATAAGGGTCTTAATACTAATGAATGCTTCAAATCAATAATCCATTAGAAGATGACGTCCGGAGATGTCTTTAAAGGAAATTTTTGGCCTACGATGTTGAGAATACAAAGCATCCAACTTAGAGGAGAAGGGAGGACTGAGATCATGACAAATGATATAATCAGGTATGAAGAAATGATAGAGATGATGGTAATAACAACAAGAATAGGGACCCAAATGGTGTAATTAACACCATTGTTGGTGGACCTTCTAATATAAGTCGGTCTTAATTTACGAGCTCAATTAACTCCCTTGATTATGTTTATAATGTGCAGAGAGAGAAGTTGAAGATTGACAACTCAATTTCCTTCTCCGAAAGAGATTTAGAGGACATACTAATGCCCTATGATGATGCGCTAATCATTAGTATGAGGATTGCAAAATTTAAGGTCAAGAAGATTCTTGTGGATATAGGAAGTTTGACAGATATAATCTTTC
Organism: Lumnitzera racemosa; assembly: GCA_024138005.1. Taxonomy (NCBI): domain Eukaryota; kingdom Viridiplantae; phylum Streptophyta; class Magnoliopsida; order Myrtales; family Combretaceae; genus Lumnitzera; species Lumnitzera racemosa. The sequence continues at coordinate 83,442,433 of JAMXBC010000006.1, forward strand.
AATACGCTTATGATCTGATGAAGCCTAAAATCAAGATACAATTGAGGTCTTAGAATCAATACTTGTATGCTTTCAATAATAAACTAGTATAAGTTGCTAGAGTAATTTCTCTCCCAATTAAATTAGAGATGATAAAGGTGTGGCAAAGTCAAGGTAATTTCCTTGTAGTGAAATGTTAGCCCCCTTACAATATCATAATGGGTCAACCTAGTCAAAATTTGTTCAACATGGTCCCATCTACAACACATCTTAAAGTTAAGTTACCAACTCCAACTAGAGTAGGAGTGTGTAGAGGAAACCAACAACTCATGAAGTTCTTATATTTGAAGGCCCTCAAATGTGAGGAAGTTTTTCACATTGAGGTAGGTCTATATAAAAAAATAGAGGATATGGAGAAACTAGATGAAGGAATAGAAGATATACAAGAGCAAATCTAAAGAAGACAACTTAAATTGGAAAATTTTTACCCCTTACGTTGCAACAAGATTTGATACAATTTCTTAAAATGAATACCGATGTATTCATACAGTCCCCTTTCGACATGCCTAGCAGACTTAAGGATTGCATGATGCGTAAGCTAAAGATAGATTAAAATGCTAAAGCCATTAAATAGAAAAAGAGGCATTTTGCCCCCTGGACAACAAGCTAAAATTGAGGAGGAAATACAAAAACTCATGAAGGTAGACTTTATACAAGAAGAGACTTATTCGACGTAGTTAGTTAACTGTGTGTTAGTTAAAAAGTCAAATGATGGATGGTGCTTATGCATTGACTTCACAAATTTGAATAAAGCTTACCTTAAGGATTGTTTCATTGCTAAGAATTAATCAACTAGTGGATGCAACATTCAAGCATGCTTTGTTGAGCTTTATGGATGCCTTTTTTTATTATAGGCAAATAAAAATAGAAGAAGGGAATGAGGTGCATACTTCATTTGTTACTGACTTTGGTATGTACTATTACACTATAATACCTTTTGGTTTGAAAAATGCTAGTGTAACTTATCAAAAGTTAGTAACAAAAATGTTTAAGCGTTAAATTCATTGTAATGTTGAAGCATACATATATGATATGATTATTAACAATATGGAACAAGGTTGTCGCCTTGCTGACTTAGAAGAAACTTTTGACACTTTGAGGAAGTATAACATGAAATTAAATCCTTAAAAGTGTGTTTTAACAGCCACCTTTGGAAAGTTTTTGGGCTATATGGTAACTTAGCGAAGAGTTGTACCTAATCCTGAGAAGATCAAAGCCATAAAAGATATGAAGTCCTTGAGTTCTATAAAAGAAGTACCAGAATTAATAGGTCAGATGGCAGTATTCAATAGGTTTGTTTGCAAGAGGGTAGATAAATGTGTCAAGTTCTTCAATATTGAAGAACCTAAGGGAGTTCTAATGGACTGACTAATCTGAAGCTACATTTGAGGAGTTGAAGGGATTTTCTTCATCTCCACCTATACTCTTTAAGCCTATTTTAGGAGAGGAACTGTCTCTATTTATCAATCAGTAACCGAGCTCTTTCTTCTGCTTTGGTACGAGTTGAAGGGAAAAAATACCAACCAATTTATTATGTTAGTCATGTTTCACAAGGAATAAAACTTAGATATATGAAGATGGAGAAGTTTGTTCTTATTGTAGTCATGGTGGCAAGAAAGTTAAAGCCTTATTTCAAGGCTCATCAAGTTATAGTTCTTATCGACTATAGATACCTGATTTTTGCCCTCTTTATTTTATTTTATTTCCTTAATAGGCCCTAAATTAGGAAAAATACAAAAAAATGAAATTAAAGAAAACCCAATAAATAAAGAAATTTAGAAGAAATACAAAAATAAGAAAAAGCACAAAAAAATAAGAAATTTGGAAAAATATAAAAAAAAAATAGGAGATCTAGAAAGAAACCAAAAAAATAAGAAGTTTAGGAAATAAAATTTGAAAAAATTTAGAAAATTGAAAAATCACAAAAAAAAGGAGAAAATTGAATAAAATAAAAGATTTTAAGGAATAACAATTTAATGGGATAGATTTTTAAATTTTAAAATAAGTTTAGAAGTTGGTTCGATTGAACTTGGGTTGAGATTTAAATCTAGTTCAAGCTTACTTAATTTATTTGTGCAATTTAATTGCATATATGAACAAAGCACTAGTCAACGACTTAACATATAAACACATGAACTTTGACATTAGGTTAGGTTAGAGGTCTTAGGTTCAGTTAGAGGTTTAGGGGCATATAAAGTTTTTTCATTTTTTTCATCACATTAGGAGACTGCTACGTATTAGGATCTTATTGCGCCATGTATCAAGATTTTATTACGCTACGTGTCCTAATACGTAGTAGCATCAGGTTAGATGACCTATGCCGACGTGGCACTACGTGGCATCTACGTAGCATATTATGTTAGCTACCACATTGTACACTATGATCACTCGGCACGAATGACATAGTGCCACATCAACACCATGTTAGCCAATTTTTTCTCTCTTTCCTTTTCTTTTTCCCCTGATTTCCTCCAGTTTCCCTAGTTTTTCTCACATTTTCCTTCCTAAATAATGCACTTTGTAAGCAGATTTGATCCCTTTTTCATTACAATTTCATCAAATTAGTAATGAAAATCACATGGATTAATGTTGATAATGATCAAGAATACGTCCAAATTTGGTCAATCACACATTCAAATCGAGCTTCAAAAGTTGGAAAAAAACTTAATTTTCAACCATTCACATTTAACTCTAATTCGAGCTTTCTATGTTTCTAGGTTAATTATTAGTATGAATTAGGTGTTAGGGGAGCTCATGGACAACCACTTACAAACAAACAATCCCTTATAAACTCTCTTTCTCATTCGAATCACTTACTCTCTCTCTCTCTACCGAATTTTCTCTCTCTTTGAATCTCTCTCTCTTTAGCTTACGACCACAAGCCACCACCCTAGGATCATTACCTATGACTTAGGTTCCCTAACCCAAACACTTTTGACCTCCACTGTGCCCCCTAGCGATCACTACTGCCGCCAAACCCTAACCACCATACCTTCCCTTTCGAAACACCATCTACACCACTACTCAAACCAAGCCAACCCTACCACGACGCTCGTTAACCTTGAAAACCCCTAACCCAACCAATCACTCGGCCCTAGCAACTACACCATGCGCTACCCAAACACCACCACTAACCACTACATATAGACACCACCTAAACCAACCTTAATGGCCATGGCATCAAGCCTACCCCCTTATCCCTAATCTAAAGCCCATAAAACACCCTTCACCCCCTCACTTTGGCTACTAGAATGGCCCGAACCGCCTTTTATCGACACCGCTTTCTACCAACATTGCTATTGAAGACATTGGAAGCTTAACCTGATCCAAGCTCTAACCCGACCTACTAGCTCGAGTTCAATCGAAAGTCTAACCCATGAGCCAACCTATGCATTCGAATCCTTTCCTTAGTTTAGCCTTTTTCTTTTTACGGTTGTTTTCCCTTCTTTTTAATTAATTTATTATTATTTTTTCTTTATATTGTTTATTTATCTATCCATGCAAATGTAAATGTAAAAGAAAAAGAAAAAAATAACAAGAAAAAAGAAGGAAAAAAGAATTGTTTATTTATTTATTTTTTAGTACAATAGAAATAGATAAATAAATAAGTAAATAAAATTAATAATACATAAAATAAAAAAAAAAAGTAGGTTGTTGTTTTATCACTTAGGAAAACAATTTTCCAAAAATAAGAAAAAATAAATTAATCCATATTCAAATTTAGGATATTTTAGAATTTTTTCAAAAATAAATAAAAAGTCTAATTTAGAACCTTCTTTTTTTAGAAATTTTCTTACATAAACCAAATTAAACTAAAAACGTAAACTCAGCATGTTTTTTCAAAATTAAAATCAACTAACTCACTAAAGTTTTACAAAAAAAAATTACGTACGTTTGATCCCAAATAACAGGTACATAAGCACCTACGAGATAACGATAAAAATAAAAAATTCTAATTTTCCTTTTCTTCCTAGATTATTTAGCTTATCTAATTATAGTAATTAACAAGCAAGTTTCTTTTTTAGAAATTAAAAAGGTGATTTTTAAGATTAAAATTAAATTTGTAAAGTCATTGATACCCATAAGGGTTTAAAATTTCTAACCCTTGAATCCAAATCTCCAATTTTCAAAAACTATTTTAAAAATCAATTTTATCGTAGGCAAGTGGCTCAGTTATAACCAATTCACTCAATTGGTTATAACTTAACTATTTTTCTCAACTCCGGTCAAGTGATGACTCCAACATATTCTCAAAAAATAAAAAATTGGTTTTCTTTAAATTCTAGTCGATAGTCGGTATTAAACGAATAGGGTTTAATATTAATCAGTTTAAAGAAAACCTAATTTAAAAAGAAAAGAACCAAGATCGACTAACCATTATGCCAAGCCTTATAGAAGCTCGACTCATCAGGTCACATGATGAAATATGCACTTAAGTGCATATGGAGTTCAATACCAACTAAGAATAGCTTTAAAGGCACACGTCTTGGCAGATTTTGTGATAGAATTCATGAGAGAAGAGGATACCGCCAAGATAAATGGGAAGCCTTAATGGAATCTATATGTGGATAGATCCTCAACGTAAGAAGGATGTAGAATAGGTCTTGTGCAGCAAAGACCACAAAACCTTATGCACTTAAGTTTGGATTTTTAGCTAGCAATAATAAAGTGGAATACGAAGCATTGATAGCTACTTTAAGGCTTGCAAAAGAGGTTAGACCTAAAATATTTAAGGTTTTTTCTTATTCCTAATAGATAATCCAATAGGTGAAAAGAGTATGTTGTGAAGGATGAAGTGATGAGCATACTTATTTATAGTACAAATGCTCATAGAAGGATATCTATTTTTCAACATCACTAAAGTACCTCGAGTACAAAATGTGGCTGTTAATAAACTATCCAAGTTGGCCTCCACATCACTCTGAGATTTGAATAATCAACTCTTTATTGAATATTTACTAAACAAGAGTTTGGAGATACTTACTGATCAATGTTTTGAGATGAAACCTACCATAAAGGAAAAATCTTGCATGGATTCGATCCTTGATTATCTGAAGGATGGAGCTTTACCAAGTAATAGGAAAAAAGGTCATAAGCTTATCTATTGGGACACAAGTTATACATAAATTGATGACTAGTTACACAAATGACTATAGTCTACCTTATCTTCATTACTTACCATTAAGAAAGAGTAGGTATCCTCCTTGAGCTTCATACAAGAGTTTGTAGCAACCATGTCAAGTCCCAAACATTGTATGTTCAAGCTCTTGGGCTTGGTTATTATTGGCCTATGATAAAAGAGGATAGGAGGAATCTAGTATAACATTGTTCGCAATGCTAGAAGCACAAAGTAACTAATTAGGCTCCATTTAATGAGCTTAAACATTTGAATAGTACTTGGCCCATTGCTTAATGGGGGTTGGATATCCTTAAACCCTTCCCAAAGGCCATTGAACAATGATAGTATATTTCAATTACTGTAGATTATTAAAGATAGCTTGGTTTAGAGAGTAGATAATAATTAGAAAATCAAGTGTTTTCAAGACCCATGGTTAGTGACTTGTGACAGAAAAAATCCTTATTTTTGATTTAAATGCCCCTTTTGGTGAGGATCGCAAGTTGATACTCTTTTAGACAAAAAAATTTACAGTTGGAATGTGGATGTTCTTCACAGTTTTTTTTTTTTTATATGGTGACAGTAGAAAATATATTAAAAATTATAGGGAGGTTGGATGTTGAACATGCGCTCATGTAGCCTTTAGAGTTGGATGGGAGATATTCTATGAGAAACAAATATAGGAAGAACATGAGAGAATGTCTTTTGGCTGAAGGTATATATTTTTCTGACCCTTTGTAGCTTATTTTTGTTCTTTGGAAGACAGTTTGGTCTATTGATGTTATGCTAAAGGTTAAACTTTTTCTTTGGCAGTCTTGTAATAATGCCATTAGCTTAAATGTTAATCTTTTTAAAAGTAACTTTAGAAATTCTCCTCTACTGCTTTTGTCATAAAGAGGAATCTTTAGAACAACTTCTTCTCTTATGTGATTGGACTAGTCCAATTTGGTTTGCAATCTTTAGTATAAGAGTGGAAGAAGATTATATTCAAAGCTAGGGTATTTGGTTGAAGAAGAAATGCGAGGAAGCCATTGAACAATACTATGATCCAAAGAGTCTCATAGCCAAAATAGCTATCTATAGTTAGTTTATTTGGAAGGATTGTTACTTTAATATTTTAATGGTCAACCTCTAAATCCAGTGATAACCATTAAATCCATTAAAGTTCACTTTGTTGAAATGGAGTCTATAGTTGATTTCTTGAAGACTCAAGCTCACCAACAAGCTTCCTTCTCCATTTGTAGATGGTTAGCTCCAAAACATGGTGTGGTAAAAATCAATGTTGATGGGGCATAAAGTGCCTTAGAGAGATCTATTGGCATAGGTATTATAACTCATGATCATCATGGTAGGGTGTTGTGAAGGAGTAACAACATTTGGGGTTGAAAGAGCTAAAGCTTGTATGGCTTTGGAAGGTTTGAAGGTTGCTATGCTGAAAGGATGGAAAAAGATTGCGTTGGAGATGGATTCTGTAGTAGTTCTTTCAACTTTGAGAAACCCTTTGCATTGTTGAACCATTTCTCATATTATTGATGAGCATCTAATTTTAATTTTAAGTTTTACTTGTGTTTCCATTTCTCTTGTGAATAGAGTTGCAAATACTTGTGCGGATTAGGTTGCATCTTAAGGAAGACTAGGCATGAATTTTTGTTTCTATGATTGTAGTCTTCCTTCATAGCTTGTTGCTCATTCAGAAAATGACTTTCTTTCTTTGTCCCCTAAGGATGTTTAGGATAGCTTTATATCTTCTTGATCAATAAAAGCTTCTTATTTTTGGCCCAAAAAAAAAAAAAAAATCATACTCCTTACATTTTAGGTTAAGAAATAGAGAGATTAAAAGAACTTATAATAGAAGAATGAAGTTGAATAAAGAAATATTTGCCTTAAATGTAATAGATAGATATGAATAGAATCTTTTTACTCAAAATTGAATTTTATAAGAATTTTAAGATCATTTTTAGTTTCATGATTAGAATCAAATGAAGGATTGAGATTGAATTATTTAGGTAAAAAAAATTAATAATCTTTATTTAGAAACAGTATATATGAAAATAATGAGAAATTGATTTAAATGATTAAAATTAGAAATTATAAGGGTTATGATATTGTTCAATATTTTTAATTTTGGATAAATACATTGCAAATACACATAAGAAACAATTGTATGGTTAATTAATCGATTAATGTGTTTGTAATTATATTAATTGGGAATGGATAATGTGAATGGTAGATTAAAAAATCAATTTTCATGTTTATAATATATTTTTTTTTTAAATTTAAATACCCATATAGTAACTGTAGATTTAGAAAAATACTTTGTACTTAGTTCTTTAGCTTCAATGTCTTTGAATATTATGTGTATACACTTAATAAAAGATTAATTTTTGTGCTATGAAATGTCGATGCACATTTGTTGCTTTATGTTTTTAAAAAACAAGATACACTTAAATATTGTTTACCTTGGAAAAAGGTTATTCTAATTTTGAATTTTAAAAATTAAGGCTTATTAGAATTTAGAAATTTTATTACTTTTTCTTGTTATCATTATTCTACATCTCATTTTTATTAATTGTATACATACTTTCTTTATGTAATTTTTTATTTTTTTAATTGATGGATTGTGATAGTAACATGAACAATGCATATATAATCAACATTCCAAGACAATATAGAAAGGTGATATACTATTCATAAAGCCAAGTCTGCTTAGTGAATAGATGGAGAAAACTATAACATAACCACTTTTTGATAATAATATGACATGTTATTGTTATATTTAATATTTAAAATAATTATATAATTAAGAATACAAATTATTGCATACATTTTTCTAAAGAAAAGGTATAGACTCTCAAATGGTTCAATTTCTCAGGACACATCCACTACATATCCTTACCTATATTTCTAATCCTTACTATAGCATGAAATTGACTATGTCAATATTTAGTAATTGATATTTTATTTATTAATGTTGTTAAATTTATATACATACTATGGATGCAGTGTTCGCTAGTTTTGTCATATTTTAATATATAGTTTTGGAATTTTTTTTTGTACTCCTTATTTTTATTTCATCATTAACGAGTTTCCTTTTTAATTTATCAAAACATATTATATCATGTTATCATATTATAATCTATAATTTTGAAAGCTCTTTCCTTTTTTGTATTTCTTCTTTTCATTTTATTATTAACGTATTTCCTTTTCTATTGGTCGAATTTTTATATAATTTCGAAAGCACTTGCCTTTTATAGCAACAAAATAGTTCAATATAATGTATTTTCATTATTATTATTGTTTTGTTAATAAATAAGCATATAACATACATCATATGTATCTTATCCGTCATTATAAGACTATTAATCCCTCTTAGAATTAAATTATATAAAAAAAATAAATTTTTTATTTAAGAACTTAAGCAACTATTACATATGCTTCAATATAAGCATAGAAGAACTATGATATAAATTAAGTATAAGATAAATAGTGAGTTTCCCTTTTATTTTTTTTTCTTAATACTTACATAATTACTTATTTTCAATTGAATATTTGACAAATTGTATATAATGAATGATTTGTTTTTGGAACATTTTATTGCTTAAATAATTTTTAATGTATTTCTTTTACAACACATAAAAATCATTATATGGTAGTTCATTTTTTCCTTTAAAAAATTATCAAATCATTGTTTAAATTTTTATTCATGCATTGCATAGATTCTTTAACTAATTATAATAATAATTGAAACTTTTATCTACATATTTTATAAGTAATTAACCAGTTTTACTATATACATAGTCTTATTCCATGTACATTTCTAAATACAAGAATGAAATTTTTATTCCATTCTTAATTTTATTCTATTGGGATTAAAAATGTGAGAATTCATATATTTTGAAGAGGGATATCAAGAAAAATATATTTTATGTAATAGAAAAATAAATTTTAGTTAGCAGTTTATGATAATGATAACATAAAAAATAAATAAATTGAATTTCATATAAATTTATTAAATATTTGATTTTATAAGAGGATATATATTCTTATATTTTCATTTTTTTTAAAAATCATATTCTTTATAGGTACATAGTTTGAACTGATACGAAAGATGTGTCCGTCTCAATCAAGGCGAGCAATCTTCTAGATCTAAAAAGCTTCACACTTATTTAACTCCAGTCTCCACCGTAAGGTCCACACGTAAAATAATAAAGAAATAAAGATCCCTTTTTAAAAGTTTCCAAACTTTATTTATTCCGTTCCGATAGCCTACACAGTGAACAGGTCTCTTATAAGCTGAAAAGGAGAGAAGAAACTTAAGGTTAGGGTTAGGGTTTAATTTCCACTTCTCAATCGAACAACAACAATGATCGAGGTAGTATTGAATGATCGTCTTGGAAAGAAAGTCCGCGTGAAGTGCAACGAGGACGACACAATCGGCGACCTCAAGAAACTCGTGGCTGCTCAAACCGGAACTAGAGCTGATAAGATTAGGATCCAGAAGTGGTACACCATCTACAAAGATCATATTACCCTCAAAGATTACGAGATTCATGATGGAATGGGTCTCGAGCTTTACTACAACTGAGTTTCCTGAATGGTAATTTCTCTGATTCTCTGTGGCCTTTGTGCCGCGTTGAGTATTTACTTCTTGTGGATTTGATGTTTAGGGTTAAGGCTTTGTTGATTGCTTTCTTAGTTAAGAGTTGGAAAGGACGGGAATGTTACTTACCCAATAAATGATAAAAAAAGGAGGGGAATGTTGTCTAGGGCTTGTTAAAAAATGTTTTAATGTGACAATGATTCAATCATCACACCCAACTTGTTAACACGGACACGTTATATCTTTTGTTATGTCACATCAAAATTCCTTTCAAATAACTGACCTGTTATCATCTGTTTAAAATGATCACGATCTGTTTAGTTTCTCTTGAATTCAATTAAACATGCTTCGGGCCGACCTGACCAACCTGTTTCAGACAGGTCACTTCATGTCATTTATTTGTTGGATTGTATTCATGTTTTTAACAGTTGTATCCTATTTATGCTTCAAGCGTATAGTAACTAATTTTGTTCTCTTATCCAACATGTGAGTGCTTATAGGATTCTGAAGTATCTAAAGTTGATGTGCCTAGAAGGACGATAGATGGTGTTACAATCTTAGAAATGATTGAATGGGTATTTGATGTGTATCTCAATATGTATTCGAGGAAGAATCAATAAGTGAAATAGGTTATAATAGGATATGAATGATTAATGAGATAACCCAATGATCAAACAGAGTTGTGTTATGTTTTTCAATAGCTATTACTCATGGATTTTGGAATACAACAGGTTTACTTAGGCTACAACGATGTAATCCACTGAGATAACCTAATTAAAGAGACAGGAGTTACCACAATCAATAAGGGTAATTGATTGATAAGATTCAAGGATAGCAAAATAGCTATTACCTTCAATCTCTCTAGGAGAGTTGGTAATATGTGTTTTAATGATATAAAAGTTGCTAGTTTATAATGGGAAAAGAAAGTAATTGTAATAACCCTAGTAGTAATAGCATTTTAGTAAATAATTAAAACATAAAATACACGGAGTAGAAGAAAACAAAAGACATTGGACCTATGCAGCCATGCCCTTAACTGGTTAAGGGAAGAACCGGCAGGCCAGTTTTGGGAGTCTTCTCCTTCCTTGGGCCAGTCTAGGAGCATACTGGCTGATCGGTGTTTGTTGCTCTTGTGCAACTCTTCTGTGCTTCAGTTGGTGAACATCATCATGACAGTAAGTAGATCTACTGTTCAGTTGGTTATACCTGTTTCTTGGCACTTGGTTCTGTGTGTGGTGAGATGGTTGTGTACTCTTGGGTTGATAATGGGTGCTCCAACACATTCCTGGGTTTGATATACGCTGGTTCAGGACTCGACTCCTGTAATCTGCTTGGGGTTGCAAATGGTTTGCCCTCAAATTCCTTAATTTCTTTGACCAACCAAAAGAAATATATGGATTCCAAACAAATAAGCTCTTGTGGCCCTCTTTCAACTTTCCTCTAGCAACTTGATCTCTTTATCTTCTTAGGACTCATTATTTAGGTCAAAACAACCTACTTCCCATCCTTTGCTGATATATAAATGTTTTTGTACACATCATATGACACATTCTTATCATACACCCAAAGCCTACCTCAAAGAATGTGAGCAATTTTCATGACTACAACATCACATAATAAATCATTCACATAATCCCTTATCTTTTGTGGAACTTTAACCTGCTTATTAAAATAGAGCTTACCCTTCTCTCAAAGCCAATACAAGAGATACGGATGTGGATATGGTGTCGTCTTTAATCCTAGAGATCGAACAAAATCTGATTGTGCACTCTTGGGTTGATCATGGGTGCTCCTACACATTCTTAGGTTTGATATACATTGGTTCAGGACTCAATATTTGTAATCCACTCGGGGTTGCACATGATTTTCCCTTGAATACCATAATTTCTTTGACCAACCAAAAGAAATATATGGATTCCAAACAAATAAGCTCTTGTGGCCCTCTATTAGCTTTCCTTTAGCAACTTGATCTCTTTGTCTTCTCTGGACTCATTATTGAGGTTAGAGCAACCTACTTCCCATCCTTTGCGAATATATAAATGTTTTTGAACCCATCATATAACACCTTCTTATCATACAGCTAAAGCCTACCTAAAAGAATACAAGCAATTTTTATGACTACAACATCACATGATAAATCATTCACATAATCCCTGATCTTATGTGGAACTTTAACTTGCTTATTAAAATAGAGCTTACCCTTCTCTTGAAGCCAATGCAAGGTATATGGATGTGGATATGGTGTTATCTTCAATCCCAGAGATTGAACAAAAACTGTGGAAGCTATATTGGTGCAGCTATCATTGTCAATCATCATAGAATCACTTTATCATTCACCGAGTATTGAGTAAAGAATAACTTAGTTCTCTGAGCCACATTGATAGTTGCTATGGTGTCTTGTATATGAGTGGCATCATCTGCTCCAAGTCATTATCATGTTGGGTTTTAACATGAGCATTATCATCTGCTTTATATGCCTGCATCTGATGTTTAATATATGCTCTTGGGTCTTCTTCCTCTTTCTCCTCCTCACTAATTACTTCAAGTTTAGGCAACTTAGCCTTGATCACCATGATTCACTTGTTTGGACACTAATGTTATATGTGCTGAGCCTGGACATTTGAAGCATTTCGTTTTAGTGAGACTTCTTCTCTAAGTACCTTGCTCTTGACCATATGACTTGTATGGATTGGGGCTGTCGTTACTAAACCCCCTTTTTTCATGGCTCCTGAACGCTTTGCTCTCAGACTTGCGCTCTCTAGGCTCCAATTCTTCCTTAGGTTTCTCTTTAACAGGTTGTTCTTTATGTCAGGAGCAAGAACTCTGTTGTTGACCTCTACCCTTTGCTTTTGATGCTCAATTCTCAATGCCAATTTTACCACATCATCAAGAGCTGTATAGTGCTGCAGCTCAACATCTGCTATTTCATATCTCGACCTAGTGATGAATCTGGATATGATCTGCTTAGCAGGTTATTTAATGTCACCCCTCATTGATAAAGTTTCGAGTTCTTGAGCATATTGAGTAACTGACATACCTCCCTGTCTTAATGTGTCCATATGATAAAATAATTCTTGCTTATAATATGGTAGCATAAACTTCTTCCTTGTCAACCACTTCATCAAGTTCCATGTGGTAACCTCTGTTTTTCCATCTTCTCTCTTATGCTTACAAAGTTGCTTCCACCACAAGAAAGCATAGCCGGAAAATTCTGAAGAGGCTAACTTGACTTTGGTGTACGTATCGTGTTCACAGTAGTCAAAAAGCTGCTCAACCTGACTCTCTTAAGTCATAATAATCATTCGGTATTTCACACCCCTCAAACTTTGGCACAAACAATTTAATATTCTCAACACCCTTTACCTGCTGATTTCTATTAATTGCATGGCCTCAATCCAAGTTATCTCCCTCTCTCTCTTTCAACTTATCAACCCTAACATGTCTTGCACCCACATTTTGCCTTTGGTTCTCACTTTGAAGATTGAACTGCTGTGTTACATTGTTAGTCAAAGTTTGCATCAGATTCATTTGTGTGTCCATGAAATATTGCTTCGTTTTAGTGAGTATAGATATCTATCATTCTAGTCTAGTCTCATGATGACCTCCATCCTCATTGTCATCACCTCACTCTCTCATAAATCTGGCATGTGCACTCTAATTACTCATCTTTGCGCTTTGAAAGTTAAATAACCACTAACTTGGGAATTTCAACAAACACATTCAATGTACTACACAAGACAACCCTTAATGCAGTATGAGACAACACCAAACAACCCCCAATCATGCCTCAACAATCATCAACGGTCAAGAAACAACAAGAAGAAACCTAGGACAATCAATCACACAAGCATCCCCTCTACTTCAACCACACCAACACTTCCACAACATCAACCACGTGATACCTTAGCTCCACTATCGGTAATCTAGAGATAGCAATGAAGATTTTGAACTTACTGAGCATGTAGCAACCTTGAAGCTTTGATAACAATGAGGATGTGCCTAGATGGATGAAAGACGGTGTTACAATCTCAGAAACGATTCAACAGGTGTTTGATATGTATGTCAATACATAGTTGAGGAAGAATCATTAAGAGCAATAGGATATAATAGGATATGAATATGATGGGTTTAATTAGGCTACAATAATGTAACTTATGGAAATGACCTAATTAAAGAGAAAAGAATTGCCATAATCAATAAAGATAGTTGATTGATAATTAACGAGGTTTACTCCAACTTCCTCTAGTACATTCATTTTTGTGTTATCAGTCCTGTTTTCTCTCTTTCCATGAGAGAGAATCCTACATGCTATTTTACAGGGTTTCATCTGTTTGTTTATTAGGGCCTTAAGTATTCATTTCATGTTTTTTTTATATGGCCAAAACATTTGCTTGTTGACTTTATTTGATTTCTAGCTTCATGTGGCCACTTTGAATTTGGATCACTAGTGGTACAGAATGCTTTTGTTTTCTAAACGGTCTTGAGATAGTTGCTGGAAATTCTTAATTTCTTTATGCTTTAATTTTCTTTTTTGTTCTTGTTTTTCTGATTGATAAGTGGCATGTGATATATCAAGTTTCAGCATTTTGGTTTAGCATAGTGGTCTCAGCTGGCTTTTGTGTGCTTATATGCTTCTTATTTTGGCTGCAGATGGTTTAGTTGCATATGGGAGTAGACAGAGATGAGGTTTAAGTATCATAATTCCGTACCTTTCGGTTTCACACTGTTGATGTAAAAACATTATAATATGTAATGGGCAATTACATTGATATGGGTGTTTTCTATTCTATCGTGTTTTACCTATAAGGAATAATGGAACATAAATGTATATGATACATATTTGACGATTTCATCTCTACTCCGCTTTTTCATTCCTGGGCGAAGTCAGTATGGTTTAGTTTTTGGGCTCAAAAGCTAAGCCGGTGAAGAGGGATGCACATATGTCTTTTGCTTGATACGTGGTAGTGCCTTTTAATGCTTTTAGGGATCTTTGCTTTGATCATTAATGTTGTTTGATGCAGAAGTTTGTTGTATTGAGTCCTTTCATTTTTTGTTGGTCTTTTGTTTGACTCGTCTGGCATGATTATGGATAATCCGACCAATTCTACCATTTTGAAGTAATCTGAATAGTGAATAAGCTGTTAATTGGCAGAAAAACTTACTTGGGAGCTATTCTAGTTTAGTAGGTTATCTGGTTCAATAGCATTAGTTGAATTTAAGTTGGTTTTTAGGTATTATGATTTACTTAAAAGTACTTTTTAGAATCAAGTGAGTCCAATGAAATTGATCGAACTCTAAATTTTGAGTCCTATTGAGGGTACGCTTTTGAAGTCCTGGGTGCTTTGTTCGAACTCGAAAGCAAGGAGATAAAATATATAACTAACAGATGCTATGTTGAGAGGGGCAATCATATGAACTCTTGAAATTGCATGCACATTTTTTTATTTTAGAACAAAAGTCAGTACGTTATCATTGTGAAAAGTTAACGTGGTAGTTTGTGTAAATTTTTGTTGATTTGGATATGGACATGGCGATTAAATTAAATATGCTTAACTAAATAATAAAAGTACAAAAAAGAAAAAAAAAGAAGAAGAAAATTGCAAGTAATTAAAAAAAAACCAGAAAAATGAAAAAAGGTAAAGCATATGGTTATTGCTGGCAGCAGAGGTCAATTTTCTTTCTCTCTGTTTTTTCTTTGAGTATTTGTTATATTAGTTAATTAATTAAATATATTGAGTAAATTATACTTATTCATTTTAAAAACATTGAAATATTGCCATGTTTGTTTTCTGGAGGGGTAATGGCTAACTTAGAAAGAGTTCATGGAAATTTTGAATTTTTCAAGAGTGGTCTATATAATTTTTCATATTAACTAGCTATGATTTGAATTTTTATGTGGATTATGATCATGAAATAAAACTATTTGTGAATTCGGCGAAAACACCAATATCTTGTGAACATATTTCAAATGAGTAATGGTTTTCAATTTCCCTTCAGAGGTATGTGCAATATGGCACGATTTAGGGTTGCACGAAAACGAAACTATATTTTGTGAAATGGTTTACGTTATTATTTTAACCTAAATTGCTCTAAATATTTTTGGGGTCTCGCTCAAATTGTTCTACGATGATTTGGTTATCATTGCGTTGCATTATTATTTTTTCCATTTTATCATCTCTTTATGTTTATATTAATTTTCTTTGAAGCAATTTTTTTGAATCATCTTTTATTTCAAATTCACCACTTTGGGAAACAATTACAAAGTAAGGTAGTGCTTGTAAGGTCAATAATTTGTATCCTAGATCAATGTAAACGAAATCAATACTATAGCAACTGCACAGGCACACACGTCTCTCTCTCTCTCTCTCTCTCTCTCTCTCTATATATATATATATATATATATATATGTATGTATACATACATATAGTATTGTACTATGGTTTGAAGTGGTCCGGTTTGTACATGGTATCGAACTGAATGAATTGGCTAGGTGTTGAGAGCCTTACATCATTGTTATTTTGCGGTCGATGTGATCTGGTTTACTCTGGATCGATGAGCATCGCTAATTTTTATTACAAAAGACACATAAGGATGAGCGAGCACTTGATTCCCAAATTTTGTAACCTGAAGTTTCCAAGTGAAATCTAATAGATAGTATGAAAGTTTTTCCAGTGAGATATGTAATAAATTTATGCTTGTGACTAGGTCATTCATCAACCATGTGATTTCTTTCCAATAATTTAGTCGCATATTCTTTTATCATATATTTCTTTTGGAAGCATATACAATGAACCTGATGGTATACATTTAAAAATTCTTTATCATAGAGTGCTGTTATAAAATTTTAATCTATCAGAAGGTATATATACCCACTTGTTTTAATTAAATAATAACACAAAATTCATTAGAGTGCCTCAACTAAAGCAAGAACATTTTAATTGAAACGTAATAAAACAAAAATAAATTTTGAATAGGTTTGCCGCACAATTATTAACTAAAAACAAAAACATTTTAATTGAAACACAATAAAACAAAAATAAATTTTGAATAGTTTTGCCACACATAATATTTTCGTAGTGATGTAACTTGCCTCTTCGCTTCTATCAACAGTATGTCTTCGTGAAGTAAGAATAATATCAAAGTAAAAGATTATTAAGCGTAGAATTTTGAATAATGCAATAAAGGTGATAACATGAGATAGAAATTGTTGTGTTGAGGTAAAAATAATATATTTTTATTTTGTTCAATATGATTCATTTAAGACTTTTATATAAAAAATGTAAGATATCTTAGAATTTACACACCATATATTTAGAACACATTCAATATGAGTTTTATAATATATATATAAAGTATAGAGATACCGTATTTTTATATAAAGTAAGTTTTGATCCAAATTTACATTCTCTAATATTTGCTCGAAACCTATCTCCGTACGATAAAGTGGGTTTTAACTATTCCTACTTGCTCACTCATATAAGAAACTGCCTTATGTTTTACGTTGCTCTTCGGTTCCCAAAGTAAAGATTATTGTACAACCGGAGGCTACATCGAGCATTCGCAAGCGTCCTCGTGCGTAAAAGAGACATACTATAGAATTGGATTTTCTTGGGCTTCGAGCTGTTGGTAAATTTAACGCTTGTGTAGACTATAGTTATATCGCGAGAGTTCCTGTTCTATTATTTTGGTAAATTGTAAGAAGGCTGCTATTAGTTACGAGAAAGATCGATCTTTCTTTGTTCTCTCATTTTACTTTGTATACTACAACCATATCCACCAAAAAATTATAAAAATGACATGGAACTCCAATTTTCAAAATAATAACACTGCACTCCTAGGAAGTTACGTGGAACCCAACCTATTTGCTTAGCTGTCGCTTGGATACATAGATGAAATCGTAACTCTAAATCCTTAAAAGAATGGTGGTGGTGGTGGTGATGGCGGCGGTGGTGGGAGGGGAGGGGTGGTGGGTTTGGGGAAAAGTCATAAATTACTAAATTTTTTCATTGCAATAGAAAAATAGTCAATAAAATAGGTTTTTATTGTTAGTTCTTTGACCTTAATTTGAAGTTATTAATTATTTCACAATATTTTCGACGGAAAAGTACACGCTTTTCAAATTCAACCGAGAAGGTGACATTGGATATTTTAAATGTATAGATTAGTGCTAAAACATATGCTTTTAAAATTAAATTGAGAAGGTTAAGTCGGATGAAATAGTTCTGAAGCTAATTATATGATATAAAGATGAAGATTCGATTGATTTAGCCATGTATATATAACATGGGTTTTGCACTTCATTTGATTTAGAGGAGTGACATGGAGATAGCATGTGGCCAAATTAAGCAACAAATAGTCTCAAATAGGCTTGAATTTACAAGTGAGATGAAGTAATTTAGTGCATCAACTTCATTGTTCTTAAGTAGAAGTGGCTTGTTCTTTGTTGGAGCCTTACTTGATGTTCAAGAGTAGTGTAATTAAAAGAGGTTTCGCAACATTATGTCATTAGTTTGATCCCTTATTCTATATGAATAAGGAGGGATTGTTGAGTATCTATAGTATCTATTAAGTTTTGGGCTCGACAACAATTGTTAGATTACCTTAGTGATCAATAGATGAGATAAGTTGACTCATTCAAGGGTTTTTTGATAAGGTTGTCACAAGCACAAGTCTTGTACTCCTCTTTACAACATAAGCCTGTTGAAGAGGATTGAAAGTGTACGAGTCAATTTTTACAATCTGTGTTTCTAGTCCACCAAGTTAAATCTCTTTAAATCATCCAAAATATAGACTTAATTTTCTAAACTTTTATCATTGATGCAAGGATTAGATCTAATTTATCATTTAGTTTGACCAAAATTATTGTCCTCTACACATATTGAAAGGAGACTATTAGGCTATTATCTACATCATCAGTGAGAAACTATCATTTCTTTTTTTTTTTCAAATACAATATTTCATTTCCTTGAAGTTGGATTAGACTTGTTTGATTGTCTTATGAAGTAATTGGCTGCCATTCTATATTTGAGATTATTATAAGCTATCCATTACTCTATTTCTCGTGACATAAAAAATGTAAGGAAAGTTTTCAAGAATTAAAGTGAAGGTTAATCTTAGCACCAATATTAACCTAACCAAATAGTGAGGATCCCTTTAGTATCTTCAGTGATGCCTTACATAAAGGATTAAGTATGTATTAGTGTAGAATGGAAAGGTAACGACCTATGCATCAAGGTAACTAAAGCCACATCAGTGGAATTACCCCACTCATGACCTAAAACATGCTCTAGTAATCCTCATTCTAAGATGTGGATACATTATTCTTTCATGATTTTTACAATCTAATGAAGAGTTTGGTTGTATTAATGTTTGTTTAGAATTCATATTGTTTCAAAAATTAGGTTCCTTTTTTGCATATCAACACAAACAATTGATATGACAATAAAATGCATTAGAAAATCGCATTAGGTGACAACAAAGCAAATAGAGTGTATCCCATATGATTGACAAGTGGGTGCATTGGTGTATTAATTTAAGATACCTATGTTTTTTTAATAAACTTAAGGGACATTAATATAATTTGTGATGCCTCTTAAATAGAAGGTGATAGTGTTCAAGACATTTTTTAATATAATGACTTGGATTTCATCAAGATTTTGAAAGTTAAGTGCGCTTAGTAGAGAGCACTCTTAAGATGGGTGATCTCTTAGGAAGCTGCTGCATCAATTAACAAAATTGTATGACATATTATACCAAAGCGGACAATACCTCAATGAGAATAATCTTGATTGGTTTGTTATAAGGTGATATCAAAGCAATTTACTAGCTAAAAGTAAGGGAGATATATAATCCTCCTTATCCACTGGTAGCCTTGGACTTATGTAACGAAATCAAGGTATCTTTTGGTGTAACAACTTTGAATTTGTTAGATTTCCAAAGTTAAGCTTGCTTAATGGAGAGTACTTTTAGAATGAGTGATGTTTTGGAAAGCAACTACACTAAGAGATAAAACCATAAGGTATACCATGTTAAAGTAGACAATACCTTGGTAGAAAGAGTTGTGGTTGAGTTGTTACAATTAACTCTTTTTCATCCTATAGTTAAGTGAGATGGTTGACTATAAACACCTCATTTTTGCCCCCTATAGTTTTAGAACATTTTTAGAATAGGAAAAAAAGGTCCTAATTTAGAAAATTACAAAAAAAAAAAATAGAAAATTTAGAAAAAAATTAAGAAAAAGATGGTTTAAAATAGAATAGGAAATTTCAAATTGGATTTAATATTTTATTTGGACTTTAAATAAAAAAAAGGGGATGTTGGGCATGGGCTTATATTTAATTGTAACCTAAGTTGATCTAGTCTATGTATATAATTTAATTGCACACATGGATAAGGTATAGGCTAACGACTTGATGATAATATACTTAGACTTGCACTTGAAATGACATAAAGGTTTTGAGTTCAATTCTCATGAAGGGCACAACAAACCTTTTATTTTTGCTTCCCCTCATTTGCTACGTGTCGCAATATGATTCGAGCACATGTCCATTGCAACATGTGGCAAGTAGTTACAGGGCTACGTTGTTGATGTAGAGCACATGTGGCACTACATCACCAACCCCTTTCCTTCATTTTCCCTTTCTTCCTCCAATTTTCTCATGCCATACCAGCTCGATCCCCTCACTATGACTCGATTTTTTATGCAATTTCCATACGTACACACAGGATTTCATAGTGCAATCTTATTCTATACATGGCATATTATGCATTGAGTTAAAAAACAAAGCTAGATTCATGTGTTTTCGCATTCAATATGGCTATCAAAATCGGCAAAAAGCTTGAAATCTAAGCTTTGCATTCATGGATGATTCAACCTTAATCATTCATTCCAAGTTTGTTCAAACTTGGATTAGTATAAATATACCACCCAAATGCTATTCCCAGCATCAATGATTATAAAAAATCATCTACACATACGCATGAGCTCTCTTTCTCTAGGGTCGTACTATTCTCTCTCTAGCTTTAAGCTCAAGCTTGCTGAATTTCTAACCATACCCATGTTGCCATTAGACTCCCCATGGCCTTATCTCTCATTTTACCCCAAGCCCAAAGCTAACCATGGTCACTAGAGCTACTATTACTAAACGCTAACAACTATGCAACTACCATTGATACGCGACCCCACACCTTTCCTCAGCCGAAATTGAGGTTAAGGTAGTGTTCGTAGCATCTTAAAACCTAGGATTACGTTCCCCTTTCGAACCCAACAACCACCTTTAGCTGAGCCACCATTACCTTCTATCGAGCCTAATTTTTCATCCTTCCGGTTCTTTTTGTAAAATTAGGTTTTCTCTAAATTGATTAATACTAAACCTTACCTATTTAATATTGACCTTCGACTAAGGTTTAAAGAAGACCATTTTTTCTAACTTAAAAAGATTTAGAGTCGCCACCCAATTAGAGTAGGGAAAAGGGATTAAGTTATAACTTAGCTACTGATCGATCAATTAAAAAACTAAGTTATAAATACAGTTTTTTAAAAACTAAAGATATAGATCTGGGGGTTAATTTATTAAACTCTAAATGGGTACCACTTTTAACTTTCCAAATTCAACTTTACTTTTCAAATATACCCTTTTTAATTTCTAAAAAAATTTAATTATGATACTTGCAACTAAATTGATTAATTTACATAAATATCTATAAATGGAAACAATAAAACTTTTCATATTTTAAGTTATCTTATACTTGCATACGAGTGCCTATATACCCGTTATTCGGGATCAGACTTCCGTAGTTCGTTTATAAAAAACTTTAGTAGGTGGTTTGATTTTAATTTTTGAAAAAGGGTCGCATTTACATTTTTATCCAATTCAATTTATTTAAGGAAATTCATTTAAAGGGTCCTAATTAATGTTTTATTTTTGGAAACTTTAAAATAGTCCTAATTTCGAAAAAAGGTCTATTTATTTTTATTTATTTTTAGAAAACTTAATTTTTCTAAGTGTGAAAATGATTATTGTTTACTAACCTATTTATTTTTTTTATTTTTATTATATTATCTTATTTATTTTATACTTATTCTATCTATTTCTATTAAAATAAATAAATGGACTACTTTCTTTCTTCTTCTTTTTTTCTTGTTTTGTTTTTCTTCTCTTTCTTTTTGCTTTTTCATTCTTTTTTATTTTATTTTTTCATTATTTTTTTATATATTTTTTTATTATTAGTATTTTCTATTACATTTACACAAAACAAATAAACAAAATAAAACAACAAATAAAATAAAATAAAACAAAGAAAAAGAATTAAAAAGATTAGAAAAATATATATAAAAAAACTTCGAACTAATTCGGATGCATGGGTCGGACTTAGGTGGGTTGGACGGGTCGGGTTAGATCGGATCTTGGCTTCGTCTTCTTCTCTAGCATCAGCGGGGTACGATTCAGCTTGTTTCGTCCACCAAAATGAGCGGGTGATGATCTTTTTATGAGTATTGGATTGGAGATGGGAGGGGTAGGTTTAGTACTTTAGTGTTTTAGAGCCGTTTAGGTGGTTTTCGAAAGTTGGTCGTGGGCGACAGTGGTGGTTCAGCCGTGTGGGGGCTGTTGGGTATGATTGGTTGGTTGGGATAGGTTTTTCAGAGTATAAGGAGTTTGGTTGTAGGCTCAGTTTCTTTTGAGGGTAGCTGAGGATGGTGGTTTGAAGAGAGAGAGAGAAGGGGTGTTTAAGGTTCGATGATGGTTGCTTGGTGGTGTGGCTGGGGGTTACGGAGGAGGTCGAAAGCAGCTGGGTTGGAGAACCTGTATTGCGGGTAGTCTTCCTAGAGTGGTGGCTCATCTCGGGTCGTAGTGAAGAGAGAGAATCAAAGAGAGAGAGAGTGGGTTAGAGAGAGAAAGTGATCCGGAATGGATAGAGAGAGTATGGGGATTGATTTTGTTCGTTGTGTATGTTCGTTTATGTCCCATGATCATCAATTTATACATAAATCCAACCTAGAAATAAAGGAAAGTTGGAATCGGATTAATGAAGAATGCTTAGGAAAACAGGTTTTTTCCATTTTTGGAGTTCAAATCGAATGCTCCTTTAACTGTACTTAGACATTTTTTTTGTATTGATTCATAATAGGCTATGTCTATTTTGCAATTTCACTATTGATTTGGTGAAATTCTAATAGGAAAGGGTAAAAAAATCATGCTGAAGTGGGTGGTTTGAAGCGAAAAGTGCTAGAAACCTGGAGAAAGTCGAGGGAAAAAGAGGGAAAGAGAGGAAAAAGAAGGAAGGGGGAAGAAAAAGTAGGTTGAAGTGGCGCTACGTCAACCGTGTCGACTAACCTCGGCATGCTATGTGTTATTTCGTAACACATGGTAGCTGACGTGGCACGCCACATGGATGCCACGTCAGTGGGCCAACAAATTCGATGTTGCTACGTGTTAGGACACGTGGTGCAATTAGACCCTGATACGTAGTAGTCCCCGCTGTGATTGAAAACCAAAAAAATGAGAAAAAGGCCTCCTTACCTTTGCCAAGTTTCAAACCCAAGACCTTATGCTTAATGTTAGTGCTATGTCCATATGCTTAACCATCAGGTCGTTAGCTTGTGCTTTGTTCATATGTATAATGGACTCTATCAGCCTAGGACGTTTTTAAATCTAAGCCTACGTTCAATGGCCCAACTTCTAAACCTAAATTTAATATAACGAAATGTTATCTTCTAAAATCTTTTATTTATTTATTTATATTATTTATTTATTTTTTTGTATTTTCTAAATTTCTTATTTTTTTTTTACCTTTTTTTTCCCTATTTTCCTATTTTCTTATGTTTTTCTAGAATTCCTATTTTTCTAAATTTCTTTATTTCTTTTAGGCTTTCTTTAATTTTCTTTTTTTTTTTAACTTTTTCTAATTTAGGACCCTATAACCTAAGTTGAAAAATAAAAGGGGGCAAAAATTTGGTGTTTACAGTTAATCCTCTTTATGGTAAAGTTTGAACAAAACTATGCCACAAAGATAAAATAGATACTATTTTTGCCCTAAGAATGGATTTTATGCTAAGAAGCACTACAGCTAGCTTATTATCCTAAGTCCAATTCATTGGGGATTTTGAGAAAAGAAGGGTGGCGCTCTAAGAGATGGCTGAAAGATGAAAAAAGAATTGAAGTTTGGTCATGCTTATATGAATTGACAAAGTAAAGTGAAACGGGTTAAGCGTTCTTCGAGCTAGCTAAGACCCTAAATTGAGTTGAGAAAACTTGGTTGTACCCTGATGTGTTGACTAACCAAGGTGGGTAAAGCACTCCTAGAGATGGCTAAGACTCTAAGAAGGAAGAGTGAATTTGGTTGTGCCTTAATGAGCTGACTAACCAAGGTGGGCAAATCACTCCTAAAGTTGGCTAAGACCTTAAGAAGAATGAGCAAACTTGGTCGTGCCCTGACGAGTTGACTAACTAAGGTAGGTAAAGCACTCTTAGAGCTGGCTAAGACTCTAAGAAGAATGAGCAAACTTGGTCGTATCCTGATGAGTTGACTAACCAAGATAAGCAAAGCACTTCTAGAGTTGGCTAAGACCCTAAAAGAATGAGCAAACTTGGTCATACCCTAATGAGCTGACTAACTAAGGTGGGTAAAGTGCTCCTAAAGCTGGCTAAAACCCTTAGAAAGATGAGAAAACTTGGTTGTGCCCTAATGAGCTGACTAACCAAGATGGGAAAAGCGCTTCTAGAGCTGGCTAATATCCTAAGAAGGATGAGCGAAATTGGTCGTACCCTAATGAGCTAACTAACCAAGGCGGGTAAAGCCCCCATTGGGAAATTACTAACTCTTGTTTTAGTCCCTTGTTATCAACCCAAATGTTCTTGACATACAAAGTTCGAGACTTTGCTAGTTCTTTTCGGAGAAATCATGGAGATTAGCTTAATGTAGGAAAACCACCTGCTATTTTTGTTTCTTTGGAACTTCAATGAACCCAAAAGCCTCATTCCCATCTATTGTGATTGCTTTCTTGAGTTTTACATTCCTCTGAAAAGGTAGACATTAAAACTCCCCATTGAGGGGGATCAATCCATAATAAAGTATTTAAAGAATTTTGTTAATTACCAATGTTCTAGATCTCATTCCTTGACTCCTCATGTTTGTAGTGTATAGGTTTGATTAAATGAGGTCAAGGGAATTAGACCTATCCATGGAGAGGGTGATTATTCCAACGACAACAACAGCCAAGGATACCAAATTTGATTGTAGATAATGAAAATTCAACCACAATGACATTCAAAATGATTGGCATTTTCGTATTTTGAGCAAAATTGCCATTGATTTCTTAGCATTTACAGGGTCTCTCAAATCTGGACCATCCATTTGGGACAAAATCAAAGCCCCTCCTGATAAAACTCGCTTCACGACATAAGGACCCTTGTAATTGGGGGTGAATTTCCCTTTAGTGTTTTGTGCATTGGGTAGAGCTTGTCTTAACACCAAATCTCCTTCTTTGAGGTTACAAAGTCGCACCCTTTTGTTGAAGGGCCAAGCCATTCTTTGCTGATAGCATTGATTATGACATAGGGCTGTCAATCTCTTTTCATTAATCAGATTTAGCTGTTTGATGCATTTCTTTACCCAATCGGCTTTGTCCAAATAAATTTCTGATAGTGTCTTGAGTGATGGGATTTCGACCTCTACTGGTAACATTACTTCAGTGCTGTATACTAAAGAGTATGGTGTTGCCCCAATCGACGTTTTAATGGAAGTCCGATAGGCCATGAGTGCAAAGGGTAACATCTCATACCAGTTCTTATATGTAACAGCTATTTTTTCAATGATTCTTTTGAAGTTTTTGTTTGCTGCTTCGATAGCTCCATTCAATTGGGATAGATGAGGAGTAGAGTTCTTGTGAATGATTCGGAATTGCCTACATAATTTTGTCATAAGCTTGTTGTTGAGATTGGTGCCATTAACAGTGATGATTGCTTCAAGAGTCCCGTACCGAGCCAAGATGTCCCTCTTGAGGAACTTAACTATAACCCCTTTAGTAACTTTCAAGTATGACGAAGCCTTTACCCATTTGATGAAGTAGTCGATGGTGAGTAATATGAGGCGATGCCCATTAGATGCTCTTAGAGTAATAGTGCCGATGATATCTATGCCTCACATTGAGAAAGGCTATGGTGTTGAGAGGGCATGCAATTCCTGAGATGGGGCATTTATCTTATTCACATAAACTTGGCATAAATGATAGTGCCTAAAATATTTGATGCAATCACTTTCCATTATTGGCCAATAACACCCTAGCCTCATGATTTTTTTTACTAACATGTATCCATTCATGTGAGGGTCACATACTCCTTCATGTACCTCTTTCATTAAATTCTCAGCCTCTTCATCAGCCATACACCTTAAGAGTGTACTGTCAAACGAGCATCAGTATAAGGTGGACTCGCCTACTAAGAATTTGGTGGCTAGTCTCCTAATCATCTTTTTGTCTTTTTTCTCAGCCTTTTCAAGGTATGTATGTAGACTCTGTAAATTTAACCTTCTAAACATAGTATCGGACTCGAGTATTTTAAATATTTCCCTAAGTCGATAAGACCATATAAAATGAAAACCAACTAAAATTTTAAACTCGGAATTTAAAACGAGCTTAAAAGATACTATTATACGATTTAGAAACCCTAATCATGCAAGAAAACCTCAATCCTTACATATGCGTATTTTTAATATATATATATATATATAAACCTATACTTAACAAGAACTGTAAATACTAAATATATAAAAAAAAAATTAAAACAATAAAATTATCTTAATGCTTGAAAAGCCATAAATCAATAAAATTATCAATAGTTTTGTGAAATCATATAAAACCGATAATGACCGAATCAGGGATTATTTCAAGCGATAATAAACAACAAAACTAAGTTAGTTAAAGGAATAAATTAATAAATTTACAATAAATTATTTTACTTGTGTACATAAGTAGCCCCATAATATGTATATACATATAAATATATTAATAAGTAATTTCCTTCTCTTTTCTTAATCTATCGTATGATATATATATGATATATACATATATATATATTATATATGTGTTGCATAACAAAGCGATATTCCTAAATAATTCAGCCAATTGAACCTTAAGCTCCAAAGTATAAGTCAATTATTCTCGAGCTGGTGAAAAACCCTAAAACAATTAAGGACTTGTAACCCTAAGCGGCTAATTAAGAATTTAATTTGAACTATTTTATTCAACTTTAGAAATTTCCATAATTTTATAAGAATTAAACCATAACTTACAAATCAATTTAAGAGATAAACTCCAAAATAATTTCATATAAGACAATCTCCTTATCTTCATGCATAAGATTTGTACACACGAATAAATAAACCAACCAATCATCCTAAATAACTTATCAATTGATAAATATAAACCCTACTTTTAGTGAGCTCATGATTCAATTAAAAGTACCGTCCGAACGTTCCTAAGAATCAACAAAAATAAGAATTTAAGCTTACATTTAGAAACAAATCAAATTTTTCCAATTCAGAAACTAATTATCGATAAAACCTGAGCTTGAAGAATTACGAGCTCTAAAGCTACTTAAAACCCTAGACCTTAACACCATTAAGGAATTTTAACCCTAAATAATTAATCGATAATTTAATTTAAATAATTTCATTCAACTTTAGAAAATTTCACAATTCTACAAAAATCAAATCATAGATTACAAAACAATGTAAGATAAAAATCCTAAAACAATTTTCTATAAGGCTATGCCCTTATCTTCATGTATAAGTCTTACACATAAATAAGTAGACTAGCCAATCACCTTAGATAACTTATCAATTGAGAGCTGGAATCATTTATCAATTGATAACTTATCAAAATCTAGTGATAAGACAATTTCCTTATCACCTCTTTACTTATACAACATATGAACAATTTTTCACAAGAATTCATAAGCTTAACTTTAATAAAGGAGACAAGACCACTCCATGGCATAAAAAGACTTCCAATAGCAGACCTAAAAAGGGGAGAAAGGGGGGCCATACATCTGTCATTCACCTATCAATAACTTCTTCTTACACATCACTATTCACCCCTTAATGCTTACATCATTAATAGTTGAAATTGTTGACTTTATGTAAGCTACAAGACAACACTTTTAAGGCATTTAATCACTCCTTCTCTCTCCATTTCCAATCGGCCACACTCTCCACCATTTCTTTCACTTTCAATTTCACTTTCACTTCATCTTTCTCTCTTTTGAAACAAACATAAAAAGGGGAAACAACCTTACCCCACAAAATCAATTTTTCTTCCATTTTGAAGCTTCACTCATGGCATTTTTTTTCCTTTGTTCTTGTGCCATTTTCTTTCACCATTTAAGACCATTGAAGGCCATTAGAATCTTCCATAAACCCTACTTCAAAAGACCAAAAGATTCGGGTTTCAAAAGGTAGCAAAAAGGAGGAAGCAAAGTTAAAGGCTTAAGAGAAACCTTAGTGCACAATCACCAAACTTTGCGTTAAGGACGAGTAAGTGTTTCTTATGATGTGTGGATTAGTATTTATGTTAGGAGACTTGAATTTCTTGAAGATGTGAGTAAGGTTTAAGTTGTTAGAACACCAAAAATCGTTTTGAGAAACAAACCATAAAACCCTTACATGAAGTTGAAATATGAGCATGTAAAGTTGGTGTTTTGTGAAGACATTTGTTTAATGCTTTGAATGGAAGATTTTAAGCTAAGAAAATCTTGAAATGAGAACTTTAATGGAGGATAAGCATGCTGGACGTGAGGGTTCCATAGTCATTTGAATGTTGATTTTGTTTCCATTAAGTTAAACATGCTCAAATCTAGACTTAAGTTAAGGAAAAATCTATCACATGAAGTTTTATGAAGAAACCAACTTTGTATGACATGAGCCATGATATGAGAGTTGTATTAAGTATAAGATCTTTTATTTCTTTATGTGGAACATGAGTTAAAGGATCATTTGATGGAAGGAAACTTAAGTTAAGATTTGTACACAAGTAGTTAAGTGCATAATTTATCACCTAAACTTAAGGAAATGATGAAACAAGTTGAAAAACCAAGTGAGAACTCCTTAGGACCAACATGAACAGATCTGGAACGTGGGAAAATGAGGCCTAAAAATATGATAAAAGTGAAAGAATAAAGTGAAAAGATTAACTAAAGCAAGTATAGTGAGCATATAAAGCCTAAAACTCAAAACCGAGCTTAAAACTCCCAAAATAAGCTTAGAACTCTAAGATGGGCCTTCAATAAAAATCTGATCAGCACCTTAAAGTACCAAGAAAGGTTGTTTTCAAGCTCATAAGAAATCCACCTAAGGCCCCATAAGCCCACCAAAGTCATTAACTTTAGTTTGAACAAAAAACAAGCCCATTTGACAACTTAAGCCCACTAAAGGGCCCAAGAAATGGTTGTTAGCCTTAGAAATATAAATCAAAGTTGTAAATCTGATCTCAAGAAGTATTTTAAGCTTAGGATAAAATCTAAAGACCAAGCCCAAAGGATTCCTCAAGTTATCAAAAGCCCATTTACCAAATAAGGCCCAAAAACACTCCAACATATGAGAAACGCTACTGTTCTGACCCATGGACAAAATTGTATGCCTCATTTCAAAAATCTAACCTTACCACGTTAAAGTATACTCGAAAATGATGAAGATTGACTATAAGATCATAAAAACCGGATTTAAAACAAAAAGTTATATGCGATTGAACTTTAGGTAAAAACTAGAAAAATTTATGAAACCAAGTCCAAAGTATAACTTAAAGGGTTTTAGCTTAGTTTTCTAGGTTTTATTTCAAATCCTTATAGTATCATATTTGCGATGTCCAGGGGACCCGGCTTTGGGGAGACAACCTATCCCGGATTATTTTGATTAATCCGCATGGCTGAGTGAGTAAATTCCCAATGACTCTTTACTTGATTGTGCTTGTAGAATAGATACACCTAAACTATATATATAAATTTGGATGCTTGTGGGATATGGGAGATGCATGTGTTTGAATTTATGGATGAATGCGATGATTTTTTTTTATTATATATAATAATGGGAATTGTTTGTAATGCATATATATATGTGAATTGTATGGAATGAAATTGTTTGGTCACTGAAAAAAAAAATCAAGTTGATCACTTATACGATTAAAAACTCAAAATCAATCATGCATTCCCCATATTGCATACGGATAACACCGACTGCCGCTTCACGCAGAAGATGGGAGGGGACTCACAGGAATACGAGTTTTCTGCAGGATTGGGCAATAACTATGCCATCATATATATTGAGTCTCTGACTTAAGCTGATGGGCTTATTAGGCGTTAAGAGACGCTAACCATCGGCGAGGGACCGAGTTTTGTGGCTTCTGCTTAGGGCGTGTGTTTGTGGATTGCGGAGGCCACCACACTGCTAGACTTGGAATTTTAAAAGATATGATTTGATTTGATTTTAGTAAAGGAAGTATACATATATATATATATATATAGAGAGAGAGTTTTGTTTTGGCATGAGCACGATAGTGCAAATGAAATAAAACCTAAGGTCTAGAGCCTGGATTTTGGTTTGGGTCGGTTAATTATCTCTAAACCCCGACTTTAGGGGGCGTAATTCTGAGTCGTATGCAGTTTCTAGGTCACTGCATGCGTTGTTTGGCATACTGATTGTTCATGCATTCATATGATTGTGCATTTAATAAATTTCTGTCATGTGGTATTAATGAGGGTAATTATCTCACTAAGCGTAAGCTTACACCCCAACAGTTCTTTTCCTTGCAGGTTAATCGATAGTTGGGAATGGGATAGGAATCGAGCGTAGAGTGCTACCATTGAATTAGTATGATGAAACGCTTGTATAGTTAATTCGGAATGCTCCAAAAAACGACTAATGTCTCATTAAGTTTAGTATCTTTAGTAAGTTTAAAATTTTCTAGAATTGTTTATCTTATTTTACTATTTTGGTAGGGGATACTGATTCTCTACGGTTCTAAGGAACTGTGGAAAAGTGGATATCCATAATTATTTATATTATATAATGAGTCAATGAACTAAAATTGAAGACTCTAGCAAATAATTATTTAGAGTCTTGCAATCTCTAACTTGCAAGGTGATTTTCTTATCATGGGTGTATACGTGATATGTGAATTTTAGGCAATACTTCTAGGCCCCTCCTAGGGTCGCTACAATGCACCTTGTTGTAAGAACACCTTAATATCATGATACTACAGTTTTTGGTCGTTTATACCCTCAATCGTTAGGTAGAAGGCAAGCATATCCTCAATTTCAATGGTAAAGGGCTAAATCTCGACTCTACCAGTTATCTGGATCATAGATGCTAGTGTAGCTAAAGCATAAGCAAATTGGTTATGAGTCCTTAATACATGATTGAAGGTGACTTCTGTAAAACATTTTGTTAATTCCATCAAATGCCGGTGATAAGGCACTAGCTTAGGATCTTTAGTTTTGTAATCTCCCCGTACTTAGCCAATAATGAGTGAAGAGTCTCCATACACTTCTAATTCTTGATGTCTTTTTCTAGGGCCATCTTGAGTCCCATGATGCATGCTTCATATTTAGCAATATTATTAGTGTATGGGAAAATGAGACTTATGGCCACAGGATATTGAGTACCTTCAGGGGATATTAGTATTGCCCCAATTCCACATCCAGACACGTTGGCTGCACCATTGAAGAACATTTTCCATTTTGGTGGCTCGTCATCCTTTCCTTTATCAAAGTTTCCTTCGACCACTAAGATACCTTCATTGGGGAAATTGACTTGTACTTCTTAGGGAGTATTATCAAAGGGGTTTTCTGCTAATTGATCTGCTAAAGCTTGCCCTTTGATTGAATTTCGGTTCACATATGTAATGTCAAACTCTGATAGTAGCACTTGCCACTTTGAGATTCTGCTAGTTAGGGCCGATTTGTCTACCAAGTACTTTAGAGGATCGTGTTGAGTCAGTAATTCCATCTAGTAGTAGAATGTGTATTGTCTGAGCCGATGCATTACCCAGACCAACGCACAACAGGTTCTTTCAATTTCTGAATATCTATGCTCCCCTTCGGTGAATTTTTTGCTCAAGTAGTATACAGCCCGTTCCTTTCCTTCCTTATCTTTCTGGACAAGCATGCACCCTATGGACTCTGGTAATATTGTCAAGTATAGAAATAAAGGCTTCTCAGGTTTCGGAGCTACCAGAATTGGAGGGTTTATGAGGTATTCTTTGATTTCTTGCTCACACTCTTCGTCCCAGTTGATCTTGGCATTCTTTTTTAACAACTTAAATAAAGGACGACACTTGTTTGTGAGTTGGGATATAAACCGGGTTATATAGTTTAAACGGCCCAACAAACCTTTGATTTCTTTAAGTATGCGTAGTGTGGGTAGGTCAACTATCGCTTTAACTTTATTAAGGTCCACTTCAATGCCCCTTTGGCTAATTATGAAACCTAACAACTTCCCTGAAGTTGCCATGGAAGCACACTTCTTTGGGTTGAGTTTCAGTTGGAATTTTCGCAACCTATCAAACAATCTCCTTAGATTTTCCATTTGATTTTCTCCTTTTTTAGACTTGGCAATCATATCATTAACATAAACTTCGATTTCTTTGTGCATCATGTAATGAAAAATTGCTACTATGGCCCTTTAGTAAGTTGCCCTAGCATTTTTTAGTCTAAAAGGCATCACTTTATAGCAAAACGTGCCCTAAGTTGTGATGAATGTGGTCATGGCTTTATCTTCTTCAGCCATTTGAATTTGGTTATACTTGGAAAATCCATCCATGAAAGAGAAAATATGGTTTCCCGGTTGTGTTATCGACCAATACATTGATATGAGGCAAAGGAAAATTATCTTTAGGGGTTGCTTGATTGAGGTCTCGAAAATCCATGCACACCCTGACTTTCTCATTCTTCTTCATAACTGGTACTATGTTGGCTAGCCATTCAGGATAATCAGATACCTCAATGAAGCTGACTTTCAATAATTTTTTGACTTCTTCCTTGATTTTCAACAAGATATTTGGTCGGAACCTTCTCAACTTTTGTTTCTTAGGGTTGATATCCTCTTGAGTGGGTAAGTAATGGACCATAATTGATGGGTCTAATCCGGGCATATCATCATAAGACCATGCAAATACGTCTTGGTATTCAAATAGTAATGCGGTCATCTTTATCTTTTGATTTTCTTCCAAATTTCCCCTAACCTTCAATACCTTAAGGTTTTCGTTGGTACCAACATTAATTATCTTTATTGGCTCATCAATGGAAATTCTAGTCATTTCATGTTTTTGCCAATTTTCTTGTATGTCATTATGGTCATTAACATCACCCCTGACGACTAACCCAGTAGAGTCAAAAGTGATATCGATATTCTCATTGCCTATCTGTGTGAGGTATCCATGACCTTTATTTGAGTTGTTGGATTTAAAAAAAAAAGTGTGCAAGAGGAAGAGTGTAAGTAAGGTAAGAATAAAGAGAAAAGAAACTGATTTTATTTTGGGGAACTCTTTGTTAAGGATAAGCATTTGGAGAACAGAGGAAATTTATTACAAAATTCTATCAAATACTAGATCATTATTCATCCTTTACCTTAAGGAAGACTTATTGTTATTCATAGGGATGGAGAACCAATTATTCAAGTGATGGGCTTTGTTGATTAAGCCAGCCCCTTCATTCTTGTTGGAAGTGCCTTCTTTAGCGGGCTTTGAGTTTTGGGTTTTGGTCTTGATGAAAGTTTCTAACAATGGTAGGAAGTTCATTAGAGTGTGATATAACCTGTCACTCTTTCTGCCTCTGGTTTGCATTCTTTGTAATTCTTCTGTTGGGGTTGGAATGTATCCTAACTCATAAGACCCAAACTGGTCTTCTTTGTGTTTTAGCCTCTCTTCTTTCTATTGATTAGTGATCATGCATACCTCATTAAACATCTGGAGTCCAAAGTCTTTTTGTTCTTCTGTACCGATATAGGGCATGGCTGTCTCTTTATAGATTTCATAATCTTGGTTACCTAGAATTGTGATGACCTAGCCATTGGAGACAAACTTAACTTTCTATTGAAGAGTGTATGGTATGGCCCCTACTGAATGTATCCAAGGTATTCTTAATAACAGATTGAAGGTCCTTGGAATATCCAAAACCTAGAATGGGATGCTGAACGTATACGGGCTGATATCAACTGATAAGTTCACCGCCCCTATTATCTCTCTCCTAGATCCATCAAAAGCTCTTACCGTTATTGGACTAGGTTTCATAGCGGTTGTATCAATGCCCAATAGATCCAGGGTAGCTAAAGGACCAACTTTTAGAGATGACCCATTGTCGATGAGGACTCTTGTTGCGATGATGTTATTTATCCTTACTATTATGAATAGAAGCTTTGTGTGTTGGGTACCTTCTTCGCCCAGTTCCTTGATAGAGAAGGAAATTTGATTTATGGTGACAATGGAATTGGTGACAGAGCCAATCCTTTCAGTTGGGATTTCATGAGGGACCTTAACATCCCTTAGTGTTTTGAATAGGCCTCTTGGTGTGGGTCTGATGCCATCAATAGACTAATGAGGAATATTTGTGTCGAAGTCTTACTGAGTTGGTCCATTATTTTGTACTCACTAGACTTGATCATTTTGGTGAAGGTAGTTAATCCTTCTTCATGTTCAGCTCGTTTGATGTTTGGCATTTCCTGTAGGTCTTTCTTTTTTAAGTCTTCCTTTGGATTGTAGATTTTGTTGGAGTGAGTGATCCCCCCTATAAGTGAGCTTAATTGCCCCTAGTTAATTTCCTTATAATTAAAGGGGGCAGCTTTATAATTTTCGGGGGCTACAAGTACGTGGAACGTGTACCTTTTAGTTTGTGGGACCTCTTTTTTTTTTTTTTTTTAAAACCTATAAACCTTTGGTTCTTGGTTTCGACCGATCATGTTGATGGCAGATTCTGGGTGGTCAGATATCATATTGATGATAGGTCCATGGTTTGGCAGTGGGTTGTTGTTGACGTTTGGGGTAGGAGCCTCTACAAAATCCAGTTGTACTGTACCTTCTTCGATCAAATCTTAGATTTTGTTTTTTAACCTCCAACATGAATTAGTTGAATGGCCTACTTGCCCTAGATGATATTGACATCTTGCATTGGGATTAAAGAACTTTGGCCTGTACCTTTTACTTAGAGCCTCAGAATGTAGCAGATTATCTCTTCTTAACTTCTTGAGCATCTGACTAAGTGGAATAGGTATTCTGGTGAACTGTCTCGGGGCCCTATTAACCTGTAGTTGGTTTCTGTACTGTGGTTGAGCTGGCGGGGGATTCATCCTAAAAGAAACTTAGGAGTTAGGTCTTGCATTTGAGTTGACCATGCTGACAGTAGCTTCTCTAGGCTTACTGGTGGTGGGTTTAGCAGAGGGTGGTCTTCTATCTGCTGTTTCTTGCAACTTGCCAGAGGAAATGACACTCTTAATTCGGCATTCTGCTGCCACTATTTCTACAAAGCTAGAAGAGGCTTGTCCGATCAGGTAAGTGAAATAGGGCCTCTCAAGAGTGTTAATGAAAGTTGCCGTCAACTCTTTTTCAATCACAGGGGTAGATACCCTTGCAGCTAGGGACCTCCACCTTTAAGCATATTCTTTGAAGGATTCATTATGCCTTTTCCTTAGGGCAACCAAATCCATCATTGTTGGTGCCACTTCAACATTAAATCGATATTGCTCATAGAACGCTCTAGCTAGCTTCTCCCATGTATTCACCTAATTTAAGTTCAACTGGGCATACCAGGTTAAGGCAGGGCCTGTCAAGCTGTCCTAAAAGGTCTGGACCATAAGTTAATCATACTGTGCATACTTGCCCATCTTACATACATACAGCCGGGTGTATAGCTTGGGGCATCCAGTCCCATTGTATTTCAAAGTCAGGTACTTTGAATTTTTCTAGGAAGCTTCCATAATCGTAAGCAGAGAAGTTTGTTATTCTAGCGTGCTCGAATCCATCATACCCTTAGAGCGTTTTCATTTTTTTGGTGATCTGTCAAGTTAACCGCTCTTTAAGCTCCTTCAATTTGTCCTGGTTAACTTGAGGCTTTGGGTTAATTAGGAATGAGTAAGTATTTGGCTCAAAGGTTGGGTTGGCCTTTGGAAATACCCCTTCAGTTTCAAAGGATTCAAAGCCCTGATTACCTTTAGGGTAAGCTTCTTTTGTTTCAATGGGTAGGGCCTCAGCATTCTTTCTATATTAGGCTTTGGAGTGCTCTTCATTTGATGGTGCTGTAGACCTGAGCAGAGAGATGCTGTCAGTAAGGAAGCTCAACTAATCTACCATTTTTCCCATTGTTCATTCCAAAGATTGGAATCTCAACTCTACGGAGTCAATAACCCCGGGGTTGTTGTTGTCATTATAGTTGTTGTTTCCTTGGTTGGCCATTCTAGCTTAAGAACGAGTTTTGATGGGGCTTCTCTAGAAGGTTTGACGTTTAGAAGCTATCTTGGTAACCTGGGCGAAAACCACTTCTCAACAAGTTAGCATAAGGATATTTTGAAAAAGAATGCAAATGCAAGTGAATCACACAAATGAAAAGGAGACGATTGACAAATGATTAACAGAACGGCAAGTTATTCATTATTTTTGGATTCCCGGAGTCTTATTACATAAAAGAAAGAAAGAGGTACAAATTCATCTATGCTAATTTCCTTCTTTTCTGTGGGCCAGATGACATTTTCTTCTTCTTTTGGTCATGCTTAGCTGCTTCTTCAAACTCTTGAATTTTCTTCTAAGTCATCTTCAGCTGGTGTTCTAGGGCGTGTGACCTTTGTCTAGATTCTTGGCATAGGTTCGCCCATTTATCTTTCTTATCATGGAGGATCTCCATACGCGCTTTCATTCGGTCCATATAGGTCACCATTTCAAAGTTAAGGTGCATAAGGGAGGTTTGAAGGACTTTTGGTGCTCGATATTGCATTGAGCCTACCTTGTGAAGTTGATTATATAAATACTCTTTGGTAACCCGGTGTTTATCCGCTTCTCCAATGAACTCACTCAGATTGATGTTTGGGCTTATGGTCCGGGTATCCTACCAAGCTTTGATCTTGTGAAGTTTGGATACCTTTTCTAGGGAGTGAGGCTCTTTGAGATTAAGAGTGAATGGTTCTAATGAAGGTTTGTGAGCTATGTCTTGGATCCCCCTAAATTGTCTTACCATGTTACTTAGATAGTAGCTTGTACACCAGCTCATCCCGTCCAGTGGTACAGCATGGTAATTCTTGCAAATCAGTACGACTTTAGTGTAATTGCTCCATCTGGTAATCTACAGCATGTCTTCTACTCGGAAGTCTTATAGAACCTCTATTTAGAGAAAGGTAGGGATATCTTCTGGTAATTTGATCTTATCGACAAAAGAATCAATAAGGTTAATCTAATTCATAAATGCTCCCCTTATTAAATCTAACCCAAAGCACTTAATGTGACTGGCGAACCAAACCATTAATAGTGCCATGCTTGACCTAAGATCTCCACAGCCCCTTTCCTTAAGAAAATTAAGATTCCTTATCTGCTCAGTAAGTAGGGCAGGGATGTAGGATTTACCTTCCCAGAATTGAGCTACTAACTCTGTTACCCTAAAGTGTATTAGAAGAGAACCACTTGGGAACAAGATAGTGGCAAATATAGCTAGTACATAGGCCTTGATTCGGTTTTCTCTCCAATTCCAAAAAACAGTGCTTGATTGTTGGAGTTAGGCTCATTCTGGAACCAATGGACTAGATCCCATATCTTGATGGCATATTTGTTGCAATCGTTTAAGGCCTCATTTATCTTAGTCTTACAGATCCCTAAGAATCTTGAGAAGATATATGTTGGGCCGAAGCTGAGTTCCGGGATGTATATTTCATCTAAAGGAGGAGCTTGGAGCAATTGGGTATACTCTTCTAGAGTTGGGCTGATTAGATGTGGTCCAAATTGAAAAGCCACTTCTTTTGGCTCCAAAAAATGGACTAAGGCCCTTACTAGCATGATATTGACCTTCACTTTGGCTAGTGATGGTATAGGTTTAATTTTGTTGGGAATGAACTATTGCTCTCTTAGACTGAAGGTTTGAAACTACTGGTTGAGTATAGGTTTTAGGTTTGTAGGTTTATGGACATGAATCTCTTTGGCGAGAACCCTGGTGTTGGATGGGTTGGCCATTTCTGAAACATTACAAAGAAAGCATAAATTACAAGGGAAAGGATAATTACAAGAAGAAAAAAAATATATAAGATCTCCTATGTACATCAATTCTAAGGAGGATACAGGGAAAAACTCTGGAATCTTCGTCCTCACTTTTCTCTCTCTCTCTCTCTCTCTCTCTTTTTTTTCTTTTTATGTAACATTGCCATTTTATTAATTATTTGTCGACCTTATATAAAGCAAGACAGGTGGGTTCTAACGGTCTTTAAACTCTATGACCTCACACATTTATGAAGAAACGGTTCTTTGGTCACATCTAAGTTTAAGTGGGGTAACTTAGTTGGCCCCAAACGGTGGTTGCCCTACTACGTCAGAGACTTTACACAATGGCTCCCTGTTTTAAGGTCCTATGATGGCTTGGGTTTGACTGCATCTACCACGCATTCATGATGTAGCAAAATAAATCTCATGCTTCTAAAATAAATATGCTAATTAAAACAAATATGTATACAAAGCAATCAATAAATAAACAAATCAAAATAAATAAATAACCAAACAATGCGAGTAATTTGAAAAGTGATTTTAATTTTGAAATGTTTTTAAGTGGTTAGCCCTCTTGACGTTCCTCAGTGGAGTCGCTATGTTGTCGGGTCTGGTTTTTTACCCTCCTGGTTTCTTTTATAAAATTAGGTCTTCTCTAAATTGATCAATACTAAACCCTACCTGTTTAATATTGACCCTTGACTAGGGTTTAAAGAAGACCATTTTTTCCAACTTGAAAAGATTTGGAGTCGCCACTCGATTGGAGTTGGGAAAAGAGTTTAAGTTATAACTAATTGGGTGGATTAGTTATAACTTAGCTATCGATTTATCGTTAAAAAACCAAGTTATAAATATGGTTTTTTGAAAACCAGAGATCTGGATTCAAGGGCTAATTTATTAAACTCTAAACGAGTACTACTTTTAACTTTTCGAATTTAACTTTGCTTTTCAAATATATCCTTTTTAATTTCTAAAAAACATCTAATTATGATACATGCGACTACATTGAGTAATTTACATAAATATCTAAAAATGGAAAAAATAAAACTTTCCATATTTTAAGTCGCCCTGTACTTACGTATGGGTGCCTACGTACCCGCTATTTGGGATCGGACTTCCGTAGTTCGTTTATAAAAAACTTTAGTTGGTGGTTTGATTTTAATTTTTGAAAAATGATCGCATTTACGTTTTTACCCAATTTAATTTATTTAAGAAAATTCTTTTAAAGGTTCTTAAGTAATGTTTTATTTTTGGAAACTCTAAAATAATCCTAATTTGGAAAAAGGTTTATTTATTTTCATTTATTTTTAGAAAACATAATTTTTCTAAGTGTGAAAACGATTTTTGCTTACTAACCTATTTATTTATTTTTATTTTTTATTATATTATCTTATTTATTTTATACTTATTCTATCTATTTCTATTATAATAAATAAATAGACTAATTTCTTTCTTTTCTTTTTTCTTTTTCGTTCTTTTTTCTTTTCTTTTTCCTTTATATATATTTTTTTCATTATTAGTATTTTCTATTACATTTACACAAAACAAATAAATAAAATAAAGCAACAAATAAAATAAAACAAAAGAAAAAAAATTAAAAATATTAGAAAAAAATAAAAATAAAAAACTTCGGACGGATTCGGATGCACAAGTCAAACTTGGGTAAGTCGAATCTTGGCTTCTTCTCCAGCACCAAAGGGCACAATTCGGCTTGTTTCGTCCACCAAAATGAGTGGGTGACGATCTTTTTATGAGTATTGGATTGGAGATCAGGGGAGGGGGGGGGGGGGTAGGTTGGTTCAGTGCCTTGGTGTTTTGGAGCCGTTTGGGTGGTTTTCGAAAGTTGGCCATGGGCAACGATGGTGGTTTAGCCGTGTGGGGGCTGCTGGGTATGATTGGTTGGTTGGGATAGGTTTTTCAGAGTATAGGGAGTTTGGTTGTAGGCTTAGTTTCACTCAAGGGTAGCTGGGGATGGTGGTTTGAAGAAAGAGAGAGAGGGGGCATTTAGGGTTCCACAGTGGTTGCTTAGTGGCGTGGCTAGGGGTTACGGCGGAGGTTGAAAGCAGTTGGGTTGGAGAGCCTGTGTTGTAAGTAATCTTCTTAGAGTGTTGGCTCAGCTCGGGTCATAGTGAAGAGAGAGAATCGAAGAGAGAGAGAGAGTAGGTTAAAGAGAGAAAGTGATCGGGAATAGATAGAGAGAGTATGGGGATTGATTCTGTTCAGTGTGTATGTTCGTCTATGTCCCATGATCATCAATTTATACATAAATCCAACCCAGAAACAAAGGAAAGTTGGAATCGAATTAATGAAGATTGCTTAGGAAAATAGTTTTTTTTTTCCAATTTTTGGAGTTCATATTGAATGCTCCTTTGATTGTATTTAGACATGTTTTTTGTATCGATTCACAATAGGCTATGTCTATTCTACAATAGGCTATGTCTATTCTACAATTTCGCCATTGATTTAGTGAAATTGTAACGAGAAAGGGTTTAAAAATCATACTAAAGTGGGTGGTCTGAAGCGAAAAGTGCTGGAAACCTGGAGAAAGTCGAGGGAAAAAGAGGGAAAGAGAGGAAAAAGAGGGGAAAAGGAAGGAAGGGGGGAAGAAAAAGTGGGTTGACGTGGCGCCACGTCAGCTGTGCCGACTAACCTCGACATGCCACGTATCATTTCGTGATACATAGCAGCCGACGTGGTACGCTACGTGGATGCCACGTCAACAGGCCAACAAATCCGATGATGCCATGTATTAGGATACGTGGTGCAATTAGGCCTTGACACATGGCATCCTTGATGTGATTGAAAACCAAAAAATGAGAAAAAGGCCTCTTTGCCTTTGTCATGTTTCGAACCCAAGGCCTCATGCTTAATGCTAGTGCTATATCCAAATACTTAACCGTTAAGCCGTTGACCTGTACTTTGTCCATATGTGCAATTGGATTCGATTAGCTTGGGCGGTATTTAAATCTAAGCCCAAGTTCAATGGCCCAACTTCTAAACCTAAATTGAATCTAATAAAATGTTATATTCTAAAATCTTTTATTTATTTATTTTGTGATTTTTTTCAAAATTTCTTATTTTTTTGTATTTTCTAAATTTCTAATTTTTTGTGCCTTTTTCCCTATTTTCTTATGTTTTTCTAAAATTCCTATTTTTCTAAATTTCTTCATTTTTTTAGGGCTTTCTTTAATTTTCTTTTTTTTTTGAACTTTTTCTAATTTAGAACTCTATAACCCAATTTGAAGAATAAAAGGGGGTAAAAATTAGGTATCTACACCTTCATTAAGCCAAATTAAAAAATCGTCTAGTCGGCCACTAAACACTGAGGCACCACTCCTAAACCCCATATCCCCAATAAAAATCACATGAAATGTGATTTCCCCATCAATTCAGTACTTCGATCCATCTCTATGGTGTTAAGAGTTGTTGAGAATGGCCCTTTCCCCTAACCTTACATGTGTAGTGTACGTAATCGGGTCAATCGATCCGACTTGAACTTAAAGACCGTTTCGATCTTTCTTTTATTGTATTTTTATTTATTTATATATATTTTTTGTAAATTCTATTATAAACGTATCCTAAAAAAACTAAAAAAGAAAAGAAAACAACAAAAAAAAGGAAAAAAGAAGAAGTTTAGTTTATTTTTTGTTTTCTTTGATAAAACACAATAAAATAAAGAAAATAATAAAAATAAAAAATCGTTTTATAACTTAAAAAAAAAGCCAATTTCCAAATAAATAACATAAATTAACCCTTTTTAAAAAATTAGGGCTTTTTCTTAGAATTTTTAAAAAATAAACCAAGTTTAGGACACTTTTTAGAAAATTTCCTTACATAACCTGAATCAGGTTAAAAGCGTAAACTTGACTATTTTTCAAAATTTAAAACAGACCAACCCATTAACATTTTTTAAAATGAACTATGAAAGTCTGATCTCGAATAGCGGGTATGTAGATAGTCGCATATAATTATGGGACAACTAAAAAAACTGAAAAATTTATATTTCCCCCCATTGTAAATAATTAGTTCTTTTATCCTTTTTATAAATAGACATGATTCATGGTTTTCTTTACTTGTAATATAGAAATTCTAATTATAAGGGTATTATTGGAAGATAAATTTAAATTTAGAAAATTAAAAATGGTACTCGCTAAGGGTTTAAAAAATTTAGTCCTCAGACATAAAAATCTAGTTTTTAAAACCATTTAAAAATATTGGTTTTATTAAAAAACTGATTAGTTATAATTTAACTTTTTTTCCTAACTCCAATTGAGAAGTGACTTTGAACAATTTTAGAAATAAAAAACCAATTTTTTTTCTTAACTTTTAGTTGAGAGTTAGTATTAAATAGGTTAGGGTTTAATACTAACTAAGTTAAGGAAAATAATAAAAGTCAAGAGAAAAAAAGAGGTTCTATTGCTTGACGACTCCACTGAGGATATCAAGAGGGATAGCTACTTAAAAGCTTTCTAAAATTAAACTTTCCTTTCAAAAGACCTATGTTATTTATTTTATTTGTTTATTTATTTATTTATTATTATAATTCATTTCATGTATATACTTTGTTTTAATTGCTGTATTTATTTTTGCATGCAACATACTAAGGACATTAGGGGAATAATTATATCAAAGATGCATGGTAGATACAATCAAACCTAAGCTATCTTAGAACCCTAGGAGGGGGGGTTATTGTGTAGGTTATGAGTATTGTTAGATAACTATTGCTCAGGGTTGATTAGGCTACCCCACTTAAACTTTTATATAATTAAGGAACCGTGTTTTTTTTTTTCTTTTTGAAAATGTACGAGGTCACAGAGTTTAAGGGCCTTTAGAACTTGCCCAAATTGCATACACTTAAAACATGAGTTATTACATAACTTTTAAATGTTGCAATCTTAGTAAAATTAGAGTGTTCTAGAAACTTAATCATTTGTCTTTTCAATACTATGGTTGCAACTTAAGGAATGATGTATTAACCTAATGTAACCAGCATGCACATGTTTCGACGTAGATTCTTTTGTTTCATAGAAAACTGATTCTTGTCTATGAAATGTTTAGGCCTAATTTGGCAGATAACTAAGTGAATAATTAGAGAATTGATAGGTTACAAGACCCCTTTAGGATTCGCAAGTAGTTGCTAAAAGTTGAAAATGCCTATCTAAAGGAGAAGCTCGAAAGCTTTAAAGCTCATAACCAAGCCTTAAAAGCCCTTCTTGGGTAAGTCATTGGGGGGAGGGGGGGGGGGGGGGGGGGGGGGGGGGGAGCTCATGAAATGTTGGAAGACCTCATATCTCATCCACGAGACTTAGTTTAGGGTTTTGCCAGTTTATAGCCAAGAGGCCTAGAATAAAAGTTAAGTTTCATTAAATAAAAATCGAGAATAAATGTTAGGCCCTCTGTAAACCCTTACTTAAGGGATATGCAATTAAGAGTACTTCTCGATCATTCCCAAGAATCAACTAAATTGAGAACTAAAGCTTATATTTAGAAAATAAACCTAATTTTTCAATTCAAAAGTTCATTATTGATAAGAACTCGAGCATAAGAATATCAAACCTGAAGCCATCCAAAACCCTAAACCCTAGGATGATTAAAAACTTGTGACCCTAAACAATTTATTAAACATTTAATTTGAATAATTTTATTCAACTCTAGATATTTATAAAATTTCTTAAGAAGTAGATCATAACCTATGAATTAATTGAAGAACTAAATCCTAAAAGAATTACATTTAAGATAACTCCCTTATTTTCCTTTATAAGCTATGTTATATATGGATAGCTAAACTAACCAATCACATTAAATAACTTATCATTTGAGAGTTGGAATCACTTATCACTTGATAACCTATCAAAAGCTAGTGATAAGGCCATTTTCATATATCACCATAACTTATACTATATATGGATAAGTTATCTCATTACCTTATCAACTCAATTTTTCAAATATGTGAAATGACAAGACCCATACCCCTAAGACCCCTACATAGCCGGTTGTAAGATAAGGGAATGGGAGGTCATGCCATGTCAATCACATATCAAACTATGTATCTTTCACATCTACTATTTGCCCCTTAATGCTTATGTCATCCAATCATGTCAAAAGTATGGCTTATGTACCTTGTTTAAAGACAACAAAAAGAGGCTTGTCGAATACATTACACATACATACACAACCGGCACACTCTCTCCCATTTCTTCTCATCTTTCATTTTCTTTTCCACACTTTAAACAAAAAATCAAAAGGAGAAACTAAGCCACCAAAAATCACACACAACTGCCACTCTTACACCCAAACCCTTATGGCACCAAAACATACTTTTGTTGCCATCACTTTGTCCACATCAAAAGCTATTTTAGGAAATCTTAGAACATCTCAAAACCAACCTTAAACCTTGAAGTTGTGGTAACATAAGAAGCTTGCAAAAGGAAAAGGAAAACAAGGAGCAAAAGAGGATCTTTAGCATACAACCACCTTTTATACTACTTATGACCAGTAAGTTTTTAAGATTTGAAGTGCTATATTATGCTATGTCTAGGAGTTCATATATGTTCTCAAAGATATTGACATGCACATAAGGTGATAACATAGCTAGCTTACTTTAGGTGATAAGCTTATGAATCCCTTATATAA
This sequence comes from Lumnitzera racemosa, assembly GCA_024138005.1. NCBI lineage: Eukaryota > Viridiplantae > Streptophyta > Magnoliopsida > Myrtales > Combretaceae > Lumnitzera > Lumnitzera racemosa. The sequence continues at coordinate 83,487,034 of JAMXBC010000006.1, forward strand.
AAGATGGACTATGAGCATACTAAGTTCGGTATTATGAAGGGCACATGTCTAGCACTTAGAGTAGAAGTTTTTAAGTTGAGAAAATCATGAAATACATACATAGACGATGGAATAGCATGGTGGATGTGAAGTGTATGTAGGGTATTTAGATGTTACTTTTGATTTTTTTTAGTTACATATGCTTAAATCTAGCTTTAGGTAAAGAAAAATCCATTACATGATGTGTGATGAGGAAATCAACTTTTGAAGGTGTAAACTAAGGTATAGAACTTATGATAAGTATGTGATTTATAACTTTGACTTAGTAAATAAGCTAAATAATCATCTCATGGAAGAGAAGTTAAATTGGAGTTAGAATATAAGTAGTGTAGGTTCTAGATTTAACACTTAAACATAAGAGAATGGTGAAACAAGTTGAAAAACCAAGTTGGAAGCCATAACTCCAAACCATCTAGATTTGGAACCTAAGAAAACTCACTTAAAAATATGATAAAACAAAGTGAAAATACCAACTAAAACAAGGGTAATATGTATATAAAACTTAAAATTCAAAATTGGGCCTAAAAACATTCAAAACAAGCTTAGAACTTCTAATTAAGCCATCACCACATTTCTTACCAGCACTTTAATTTATCAAGAAAGTTGTTTTAGAGCCCATAATAAGTCCACATAAAACTCTCTAAGCCCATCAAAGTCATTAACTTTAGTTTGAACAAAAAACAAGTCTATTTGACCACATAAGCCTACACAAGAGTCTAAGAAAATGTTGATAGTACTAAGGTCATAAGATAAGGATGGACATTTGACTTTGAAGAGTGTTTTAAGCTTAGAACAAAGTTCTAATCCCAAGCTTAAAAGATTTTCTAAGATAACAAAAATCCTAACAATTAAACTAAGCTTAAAAGAACACCAAAACATGAGGACTGCTACTATTTTGACCAGTTGACAAAATTATAGGCCTTATCTCAAAAATCTAACTACACCAAGTTAAATTACACTAAAAAATGATGAAAATTGACTATAATATCATAAAAATCAGATTTAAAATGAGAAACTTATATGAAATTAAAGTTTTAAGTACAACTAGGGAAAAATATGAAACTATGTTAAAAGTATAACTTAAAAGGTTTTAAGTTAGCCTTTCAATTTTATATTAAACTCTTAACATCATCATATTTGTGATGTTCAAGGGTCTTAATCGTTGGAGATGACCTAACTAGACTATTGCGACTGATCTGCTATGGCTGCATGAGTAATTCTCAATGACTTCATGCTTGGTTTTGCTTGTAGTGTAGATGCACTTAAATTTATATAATGAACTGGAATGCTTATGGGATATGGGAAATACATGCGTATGATATTATGATTGCATGGTGTGACTTGCTAATAAGATAATAATGGGAATTGTTTGTGATGATAGCTATGCATGGTTATATGGAATGAAATTGTTTGATCATAATGAAAGTTGAATTCATTAAGTATTTGATTAAGAAATTCAATGAGTCGTGTATTCTTACATTTGCATTATAATGATACTGACTGCCACCTTACGTGGAAGATGAGAAGGGGCTTATAGCAAGGGGGCCTCTTGCAAGGATTAGGTAACGGTATGCCATTTATATATTATTGAGTCTTAATTTTAGTTATCGGGCTTACTAGATGTTAGGGGATGCTAATCATTAGCGAAGGGCCATATCTTGTGACTTCCACTTAAGGCATGTGATATGGATTGCAGGGGCCACCACACTGTTAGACTTGGGAATTTGGCTTAGAGTTTGATTTTTGAAAAGGAAAATGTATTTTCCATACGAAAAGTAAAGTTGTTCATATTATGTATAAGTTTAAGTTGTTTTGAGCATGTTGGCGTAATTGGAATAAAAACCTAGGTGCTAGAACTCAATTGATGGTATCTCCAACCCAATTATGAGGGGTGTAATTCTGAGTTGTATGTAGTTCTTAGGTTGCTGCATGTATTGTTGGGTATTCTGAGTGTTCATGCATTTATATGTTATGCATTTAAATTATATTTTTTTATGGTATGATGGAGGGATTAACTTACTAAACATAAACTTACACCTTGATAAATTTCTTTTGATGCATGATCACCTCTTTGTTTATTCGAGCTGAGGAATACCCAAAGTGAGTCTCGTATTGATATGGGATTATGTGTTTCAGGAAGTGAAGACATAATTTTGTAATAATGACTTGTAGATACTTATTTACTTTATTTAGTTTAATTCTATAGTTAGAATTTCTTAATGATGACTCTTGTAGAATTCTAAATGTATTGTAATATTTTGTTATAGAATTCAACAAACCCACACTTTAACTTATTATTTTTTAATTTAAATGGTAAATCTTAGTTAATATGCTCGATATTCCATATCTATAGGCCTAATGGTAAGATAGAGTGGAAGGAGCCTTATGTGTTGTATAGAAGGCCTATGATCAACAAGGAGGTTGATTGTAGATCCTTATATGATACACGATGATTTACTATGAAAATGATACTATTTGGGTTGTGACACCCTCTTCCTTTGTTTTTTGTACGTTGGTTTTTCAAAATAATAAAAGTTCCCTTTAGTTTATTGTTCTTTATTCTTTAGTATTCTCTTTTGGTAAATAGTGTTTCAATAAAACTTATCTAACCATTGTTCTCTCTCCCTAAGGGAATTGTAAATAAATTCTATAAGCTTATAAATAGAACCCCAAAATTGCCATCCCTATTTGTAATTAGATTTCTTGGTTTTTGTAAAATAAAACTTTATCTTTCTCTCTCACAAAACCAAAAAAAATAAACATAAACATAAAAATAAAGAAAAAGAAGAAATTTGCTAATGGTTACAAATTCTTATAGGTTAACTCAAATACAAGCCCTTTGGCTTAATTAAGTAGCCAGCCTAAATGCATCAACCCAAACAAAGCCACTTAGCTTGTTAAGGACGCCGGCCCAAAGACAACTTGCCTAGCCCATTTAGGTAGCCAATCTAAACACTAGTCCCCTACCCATCAAGGCAGCCAACCCAAACATAAGCCCCTTGGTCTATTTAGGCAACCAATATACTTGGCCCATTCATGCAACCTATCTAAACACAAACCATGACCTACTACGCTAATATTTAACCTATTCAAGTAGCTAACCCAAAACCTATCCAAGTAGCTAACCTAAAACCTATCAAGACAGTTGAACTAATCACAAAACCCAGGCCCATTAAGGTAGCCGAACATAGCCAAAATCATTGCTCCCTTAGAAAAAAAAAAAAGCCCAACCATAAACCAAGTCAAAACATAAAGTCAAATATAACCTCAATTTTGAACTCAGATCAAGTGAAAAGTATCAAAACTAGAGCATGTTTTAAGAAACTAGAAGCCAAAGTCAATCTTCAACTTAGGGAAAATAAATATTGATTCCTCCCTAAGGAATTAGTAATTCACTTCTAAAAGGTTTATGATGAAAAGAGGTAGGCTATATCTTACACATTAACCCTTTAAAACTCTTTGAGAGTTGAGTGACATTATGGGGAGGATACTTTGGACTTGTTCTTTAAAGGAGGTCAATTTTTGAATTTGATACACGAATTAAAATGAAACACAATTATCTTTTGCTAACCCCGTTGAGCCAACTTAGAGTATTTTCAAATTTAAATCTTGTTAAGGACCACCCTATACTATGGCAATTCAAAGGTTAAGGTCATTGATCAGGAGAAAAGAATAAAAATTGGTTTATGCTTGCTTTAATGGCATCAATTCAAGGATAATTTTTATTTTGATAATTTTTTTCTTTGAAATGAAGAAGAGTTTAAGAGAACCCTATACACGCAGTCCAAACACTTTGGGGAAACAATTACTTTGGGCTTAAGAAATGAGGGATAAAAAAAAAAAACAATGAAAGAATAGGGCAACAAAAAAATTTAAAAAAGAAGGAGAAGAAGAAAAAGAGGCCAGAAAATTGGGACCAAATGTAAGAGAAAATCCTTAATTAAAGAAGGCCCAAAAGATGCAAGGCCCTGAATTATATTCCCAGCCCAAAACCACAAAATCTCCATATCCACTTTGAATCACACTTCAAAATCATAAACAAAAAGCTTTCTTGCCCATGCTCAATCACACAAAGCTTCCTTACCTACAATACCTCTCACACTTGATAAAAGCTGTTATGATCTTAAAGGACAATTTATCTTTAATAAAAATTATTCTTAAAACTGGGGTAAGCATACTTCTAGTTCCACCCCACCACCCCCCAAAACTTTCTTGACTTGTATACTTGGGTTAAATAAGTAAATCCTTCAAAATAGGCCTTCTCATTAATCTTTGTTGAAACCATTTATCCAGAAGCCTAATTCATAATATTGAATTGAAAAAGACTTAATAAATTAATTAAAATGTATCACTTACAAAATGGACTATAATTTTTGAAAATGTAGTCACGAGTGAGATCTAGATTGAGAGTGCGCAAGAAAGTCCTCTTTGACTAGACTAATCATAAGTTACCATTTCCTTAGAAAAGGAATGATAAAGCCTACTAGGAAGCTTAGCATCAGAGCTAAGAAATATTTTCAGAGACTAAGAAGATGCCCTCATATGGTTACCAAGGGAAGGGATGGTTATAATGTTTACTTCTTTAATAGGAATTTATACCTATTAGCAAACCCTCAAGAAAAAAAAAAAACATCCCAAAAAGAGAGATAGAGAAAGTAAAGGCTTGTTAAAAGTATTTTATCCATTTTCAAGTCCATATCGGCTCGAGTGGCCAAGCTTTCAATTCATGTCACCTACTTCTTTCTAATGTGGTCATACCTTTTAAGTTGACCATAATAGTCCAAGCCTTTCTCCCATGTAGTTTTTTTTTTTTTTTTTATGTCCATCAACTCTTTTTTAGATTAAGGGACCTAATTCCTGATGCCTTTTTTTTCATAAATGGTTTTTACCAAATTCTTTGTTTGCAAGTATTTTTCAATTCAGGAAGTTTTTCAAATTAGTTATGTTCATTTGCTTCTTCAATCCTTCATCATTTTTCTCTTAGGGTTTTTTAATGAGGCCATAGGGTACTTCCCTTTCTCAATCTCTCTTTGGTGTTTTAGTAAGCCTATAGGGAAGTTCCTTCCACCAATCTCTCTTTCATGTTTTTACAAGCCCATAGGGTATTTCTCTTCATCAGTTTACCATATAGGGTGTTTAGCCAGCCAATAGGGTGCTTACCCCTTCGTTTCACATTTCTGTCCAAGGTTCTAGCTAGTAGAAGGAGCACTAACCCATTTCATCTTTTAGGGTTCTAGCTAGTTGAAGGAGAGTTGACTCATCCTTTCTTTTAAGGTTTTGGCTAGCTTAAGGAGTGTTGACGCATCCCATCTTTTAAGGTTATAGCTAACTCAATGAGCACTGTCCCATCTTAATCTTTTTAAGGTTCTCTCCAAACTCAAGGAGCATTGTCCTGTCAAATCATTTTTAGGGTTCTAGCTAACTCATAGACCGTTATCCCAATTTACATCTCCTTTAGGGTTCTAGTTAGCTTAAGGAGTGTTGACCTATCTCAGGTTCTTATTTAGGGTCTTAGCTAGCTCAAGGCGCCCTTTATCCATTTACCTAGGTTTGTTAGCTTAAAAGTGCATGACTAAGTTTTCATTTAAGGTCTTTGCCAACTTAAGGAGAGCTTTACTCATTTGCTTAGGTTAATTAACTCAAAAGAGCGTAACTAAGTTCTTATTTAAGGTCTTAGTCAGCTTAAGGAGTAGTTTACCCATTTGCTTAGGTTAGTCAGCTTAGAAGAGCACGACTGGGTTCTCATTTAGGGTCTTAGTCAACTTAAAGGAATATAACTAGGTTCTCATTTAAGGTCTTAGCTAGCTCAAGGATCGCTTTACCTATTTACCTAGGTTAGTTATCTCGAAGGAGCATGATTAGGTTCTCATTTAAGTTCTTAGCTAGCTTAAGGAGTGCTTCATCCATCATCCATTCACATAGGTTAGTCAGCTTAAAAGAGTATAACTAAGTTCTCATCGAGAGTTTTAGCTAGCTTAAGGAGTGCTTCACTCATTAACCTAAGTTAGTTACCTTAAAGGAGCACAACTGGGTTCTCATTTAGGATCTTAGCTAGCTTAAGGAATGCTTTGCCTATTTACCTAGGCTAGTCAACTCAAAGAAGCACAACTGGATTCTCATTTAAGGGCTTAGCCAGATTGAGGAGCGCTTTGCCCATTCACATATATTAGTTAGTTTAGAAGGGTACAACTAGGTTCTCATTTAGGGTCTTAGCTAGCTTAAGGAGCACTTTACCTAGCATAACCAGGTTCTCATGTAGGGTCTTAGCCAATTTAATTACTCATTCGCTTAGGTTAGTTAACTCAAAAGAGTACGACTGGGTTCTCATTTATGGTTTAAGCCCGCTCAAGAAGCGCTTTGCTTATTTGCCTAAGTTAGTCAACTCAGAAAGGTAGAAAAAGATAGTTTAAAATAGAACAGGAAATTTCAAATTGGCTTTAATATTTTATTTGGACTTTAAATATATATAAAAAAAGGTTGTTGGGCTTTGGTTTAGATTTAATTTTAACCTAGGCTGACCTAGTTTATGTATGCAATTTGATTGCATACATGGACAAGGTACATGGCAACGGCTTGATGGTAATACACATGGACTTATACTTAAAATGACATGAAGGTATTAGGTTTGATTCTCATAGAGGGCATAATAAGCCTTTTATTTTTGCCTCCCCTCATTTGCCATGTGTTGTAATTTGATTTGAGTACATGTCTACTATGACACCTAACAAGCAATTAATGGGCCTGTTGCTGACGTAACATATATGTGCCGCCAAGTTAGCAACCCTTTTCCCTCACTTTCCCTTTCTCTAATTTTCTTACACAATACTAGCCTGACGCCCCCACTTTGATTAGATTTTTCATGCAATTTCCACATGCACATATGCGATTTCGTGGTGTAATCTTATTCTATACATGGTATATTACACATTGAGTCTAAAAACAAAGCTAGATTCATTTGTTTTCACATTCAATTTGGCTATCAAAATCAATAAAAAGCTTGAAATCTAAGCTTTGTATTAATGGAAAATTCAACCTTAATCGTTTATTCCAAGTTTGTTCAAACCCGGATTAGTAGAAATGGGCCGCCTAAACACCATTCCCAGCATCAACGATCACACTAAATAGTCCATACACGTACACAAGCTCTCTCTATCTAAGGTCACATTGCTCCCTTTCTCTCTCTTTCTCTAAGCTCAAGCTAAGTAAAATTTGAACCAAACTCATGTTGCCATTAGACTCCTCGTGCAAACCCTGAAAATTTAGTGTTTTAGATAACGAATCAATTTAAATGTTATAGGTAATTACTCTAACTCAACAGAGTTGATAAATTTAAAATTAATTAAAATTTTAAACTTGAACATAATACGAAGGATAAAAACCTTAAAATTTTGTTTGAAACCTAAATCGCGTACGAAAACCTTAAACCATATGTATACGTAAATATCTAAAATTGAACTCAAACTTGACGAAAATCCTAAAACTATAATTTTAAACTTATAAAATGAATAATTACACCTTAATAAGTAATAAAACCCAAAATAAATATAATTATCGATTTATACACGTAATCGCTTAAAATTATCAACAAACACATTGAGATAACTCCTAAATATTGTAAATACAACGAATAACAATTTAATTAATAAATTTTATAAAATTTAAAAATATTATTTCATAATTATTATTAAACATATAATTTTATAATTTTGTAATTGAAATTTTGATTTTTAATTATCTTTTTCCTTTTTTTTTTTCTTTCGTTCCTTATTTTTTTTCCTATTCTCTATGTGATTTTCCCTTCTATTAGATGTGTTGGATTAGTCACTTGTATGGTTGTTTTTTTTTTCTTTTCTTTTTCCATGTGTTAAATGTTTAAATGAAATAAAGACATGGATAGGGATCTTATCAAATCTCTTCATTATCTTATCTTACTTTTTCTTTTTTTTTTTTTTAGTTGCTTCATTTTTCCTCTTTTTCTTTTGACATTGTGCTAGCTGTAAGTGTGACCATGTATTTAATTTTACTCTCTTTCATTTTGAAAGTCTTAAAACACAAAATAACACACACAAATTTGCCTCTCCAAAACCGAAACCTTCCCATCTTCTTTTCACTTCCATCTTTTATTTTTCTTTTAATTCTTTCAACAACAATTAAAATAAGCAAGAAGAAGAAGAATCCTTAGATTATATATATATTCAAGACACCAAAGTAAGAGTATGTAGTATGTATATGAATTTATTTTACAATAATCATTTATATATATTTTTTGTATGTATATTTTAGTATCTTATGTATATTAAGAGTATGTACAAATTTTTCAAAGAAAAACCTATGTAAATGTATTAGCATTTTATGAAAATAGGTATTATGCCATGTATATGTACTTATAGGTATAAATACATAGGTATATTCAAGTTTCCATATATGTCATTTAATTCTACACATATTTAGTATAAGGATTTGTGTATATGTACATATATATATATGTATACTATGTATTTTCATTATATATATGTGTTGTATATGTAAGTATAAAGTACAAAAACATAAGCATAATATATATATAAATATCATATATGTGTGCGTGTATAATATGTATATGTATATAATAGGTCCTTTTATTATATGAGTATATTTACCAATAAGTGGCCGACAATACACGTATAGATTTATATGTATAAAATACAAAAAGTACTAGTATGGTGTACGCATGTATAAGTGTATAGAACATATAGTATATTTAAGGTTATCTTACTAAATTACATAAGTATTAGAGTAAGTAAGTGAGGGAAACTAATTTCATAAGTGTATATATATAAGTATAAAAATACGTATATTGAAAGTATAGTACGTATAAGTATATGAGTATACTTAAAAAGTATATATGTAATATACTATAATAATAAATTAATAAATAAAGTAAGGTAATATATATATATATGCATAAATATATGTTGTAGGCTTCAAAAGGAAATAGAATAGTTAAATTACAAAATTTAATAAAACATAATTATATAAATATTATGTAGAAAAAATATTGGAAATATATGAAAATTTTGGAAATGACACGTGGCATCTTGTTACGCTGCCACGTTAGCATTTAATTAAATTAAATTAAAATTCAATATTAAAAATAATAATAAAATAATTAATTAATTAAGAAATTATTAAAATAGCCAAAAATGAAATAAACAAGTGTTAACCCTTATAAATGACAAAATACGTAAATTATGATAAAAAGAAAGAGAAAAAAGAAAATTATAAAATATAAGAATTAGATATTCATTAAATCATAAATATGTAAAGAAAAGGCTTAAATTAATAAATTATAATTATTTAAGTCAAAATGGTAAAATTTGTGATTTTACATCATAATTAAAGAATGCGAGTTATAACGTCCAAAACGAATCTCTTTATGCAAAAGTACATTCGAGAATGATAAAAATTTACTATAAATTCATAAAAATCAGAATTAAAATGAAAAAGTTACACACAACTAAAAACTTGTGATAAATTAAGAAAAATAGTTAAAAGATTTAAGTTAAACTATGTTTGTACTATACTTGATTGTTTAATTGAATGACTGATCTCTTTATGTACCATCATCTATGTGATTGCTTTCTTAAACCAATAAATATAACTATTCGACTAAAATAACTAGTTATACCTATCACATGTTTGTAACCCAATTAATATACTAATGGAGAGTGCTAGCTTTGTAGATTTTTTAGAAAAGTATTTTTAGAAAACATTTTTCTAATCTTAACTATATTTTGTATGATTTCTGTAAGGGCTCATAATGCCTATGAATAATATTTTATCCTTAAGACAAGGCTAGCATAATATCTATAATATATTGTGAGAGTATTTGCATATTTGTGCCCGAAGGGCCCTATATATGTTTTGACAGTGAGAGAACTCACTTTATGTGCCTGAAGAGCCTTAGATATGTTTGGTGGATGGCCCTAGATAGGGTTCATCTATATTGATTTTTGTTTCTTGGACTAGAATAATAGTAAAATATTGTTTAACGGAACCATACCCCCAAGTAGCCTTATGTGGTTAAGGTGAGGTACTCTGTGCGAGTAAGTATGGAGGAAAAATCGACGTGTAGACGACATAAGTCTACACCTTCTATAGTTCTGAACTTCTATGGATGTATTGCTTGCATTCATCATATTTACATTCATTTTGTATGTAGATAGAATGCCTAGGTGCTAATAATGATTGATAACTTGTTTGAAAAGTAATAGTGAAGAACAAACTTACTGAGTTATGGTTTACTGATTCCCCTAAAGTTTCTTTTATAAGTTTTTTTTTAAGCAAGACTTGAGGAAAATCTTGAGAGCAAAGTACAAACCAGAGATAGGTTTGATATTGCTAGACTTAATTGAAACGTGTATAAATAGTAAAAAAACAAGTAATGTAGAGAATATTTATATGATAGGATTATTTATAACATAGAATCTCTTATAGATTATCAAGCTTTTTTTTCCTTATCTCAGTATTTGGTAAAGGAGATCGATTCTCTACGGTTCTAATGGACTATAGAATGCTAGACCTCTATAATCATTAATATATCATAGTAAGTTAAATCAATTAAAAATTGGAAACCTTAGTGATAATAGAGTCTTGCAATATCTGATTTGTAAGGTGGTTTTCGTATCATAGGTATACACATGATGTGAAAATTTTTGGTGATTCTACTAGGCCTCCCTTAGGGTCATGACACCAAGCCTAAAGCCAGCCGTAGTCACTAGAGCCCTAACCACTAAACCTTAATCGTCGTGCAGCCACTGTCAAAACACCATCTTATACCTTTCCCCGGCTGAAATTAATGCTATAGTGGTGTTTATGGCATCTTAAAACCTAAGATTACACTCTCTTTTTGAACCCAGCAAGCACCTTATGGCTAAGCTACCACCACCTCCATTAGCCTAAACTCAAAAACTACCCAATTGACCACTAAACATTGAGGCACCACTCTTAAACCCGATATCCCAAATAAAAATCATGTGAAAATGTGATTTCCCCATCAATTTAATGCTTCTATCCACCTCCACAACATTAAAAGCTACTAAAAGTTCATGTGATTTCCCTATCAATTCAATGCTTCTATCCACCTCCACGACATTAAAAGCTACTAAAAGTGACCCTACCGATACCCCCATCCCCTGCCTACCCCCCCACATACATACACCCTCCCAACCTTGCACATGCAATGTATGTGATTGAGTTAGATGATCTAACTCGAACGTAAAGACTCATTCTAAGACCCTATCAACTTGCATACCCTATCTAATTGGTTTAGCTTCTTTTATGTCTTTGTTTTGGCTTTTTCTTTTGATGTATTTATTTTATTTTTATTTTTTGTAAATGTAACCTAAAAAAATCGAAAAACAAAAACAAAAAATAAAGGAAAAAAGGAAAGAAATAAAAAAAAGAAGAAGTTTAGTTCAATTTTTATTTTCTTTGATAAAACAAAAAAATAAAATAAAGAAAATAATAAAAAATGAAAAATCGTTTATAACTTAGAAAAAAAATCCACTTTCCAAATTAATAACATAAATTAACCCTTTTACAAAAATTAGAACTTTTCCTTAGAATTTTCAAAAAAAAAATAGAAAATTTTCTTAAATAACCCGAATTAGGTTAGAAACATAAACTTGACTCTTTTTTCAAAAATTTAAAACGAACCAATCTGCTAATATTTTCAGAAACGAACTACAGAAATCTAATTATGGATAGCAAGTATGTAGGCACTTGTACGTAATTACGGGGTGACTTAAAATACGGAAATATTTATTTTTTCCTTCATTGTAAATATTTAGTTCTTTTATCCTTTTTATATATAGACATGATTTATTGTTTTCTTTTCTTGTAAAATATAAATTCTAATTATAATGGTATTATCAAAAGATAAATTTAAATTTGTCAAATTAAAAGTGGTTCTCGTTAAGGGTTTAAAAAAGTTAGCCCCCAGACCTAAAAATCCAGTTTTCAATTTTTTTTTTAAAAATTAATTTTATCGAAAGAGTAGTAGCTAGGTTATAATTAATCCACCTAATTGGTTATAACTTAACTTTTTTTTAGACTCTAGTGCAGTGGCGACTCTAAATAGTTTTTGAAATAAAAAACCAAGTTTTTTTCTTAATTCTTAATCGAGAGTTAGTATTAAATGCATTAGTGTTTAATACTAATTAAGTTAAAGAAAATAATAAAAACCGAGAAAAAAATAGGCTCAACATTAAGAACTCGAATCAACTTGAGTTAACTTGTCTCTATAGGAATTGGCATGACTCTCAACCAACAGACTTACAAAGATACCGACATAAACTTATTACTTAATATCACGTGAAATATCTTGATCATTAAAGAAGATAGGGGACTCGATAAGAGAGTAACTTAATAGTCATTATTTCTCCTTCTCTTCTTGCTTGCCCATTATGCTAATATGCATATAGAGGATAGTATTAAATAATATCTTAGTTATACTGCTTGTTACGATTATGATTTCCTCTCCTAGTAGTGGTTATTGTTTAAGGTTTTTAACTTAGCTCTAGGTTTTCTTAATTTTGTTTAAGATATTAACTGGAGACAAATGCATCTAGTATGGAAAATTTGAGTCTAGATGTCAATCCCTTAGGAAATATCTATAAGTGTGAGTACTAGTACTTACCTATTTTCTAATATCTAACCTAACAAACAACTTTGATCAATCAAATGCAATTAATTTAAGTTGACCTGATCAAAATAAAATAAATAGAAAATAACAAAATAAAAGATAATTGAAATTACAATTGCATCAACTTAGTTTTCAATTATTCATCCTCTTAGAATAGTTATGTGATCTATCAATCTCATTCTCGTTAACTGAACCGCGGGTATTCCTCTTACGAGTTAACTGGAATCGCTTGAGCAAATCAACTCTCAACCTTATGTATAACCTACTCAAATCACTTCTACAATAGAATATGCTAAGATCACATTAAGTTCTTGAATTCCACTATTAGGTTTCCTTAATTCAGAGAAACCAAATAGCTATACTTTAATCTATTTAATTACTTCTAATTATATCGATCTATTTACTATAAGATCTTGCTAACTTTATAGCAAACTTGTCATGCCCCAAATAGAAAAAGTTTTAACGGTCTTATCGTGTGAACTAATCTAAGATAGATGTTGACCTCACAGATACTATAATAGATACAAGCTACATAAGGTATGCACGACTTAACCAGCTTGAAGCATCTAGTCTAATATCTATTAATAATCAAAGCATCTAGTCTAATATCTATTAATAATCAAACCTGTGGTATAACTTTTGAAAATACCTATTCAAGACAACCTATCGTCTGATAATATAACAATACTTATGTAAGCATTTCTACACATAGAGTTATAATTTACACTAAGAGTTTATAAAAGTAATTGGTCTTAAAGTCTATTTACAACTAAATAGGAAACTAGTAAGCATTCTAAGGATTTCTAGTTAGTTTCCTCAAAACAAAAGAAAGGTCAAAAGCTTAGATTTAATGGATTCTCCTTTCCTCCCTTTCCTAGCTAACCGCATACTAGCCTGAGGGTAGTGATATCTATACATTTTGAACTTTCATACGTTACTTGCAACGGAATCTATAAGGATGTGAGCATAATTAGCTTAATAAGTAAGATGGAGACAGAAGAGTACTATACAAACACAAACAAGGTTATTAGTTATCATGAAAAGCAATGTAATCAATCGTTTGTAACATTGCATAATGTTATTCGATCCATTATGATGTTAGAGAAATTATATTCGCTCTAATCTAGATTGAGGAGTTTACCGTGACTCAAATTAGACTAAACCTATGCTTATGCAGTGGAGAACACCCTCTTGTCGTGACTATCTTCAAACCATGGCCCCCATTCTTGCTGCAATCTTTTTGCTTATCACTTAGTTCGACTAAGGATGGAGAAAGGACTGTTTCAACTATCTTTATTGAAGGGAGTCGATATTCGATTTGATACACCTAATCCCTCCTATAACAAGTTACTATACATGTCTAGTTACGTTAGCGATTAGATCACTATTAGTTTCATTTAGTGGTAGCCAAATAAGATCACACAATAGAAAACCATGAAATCATGTAGAACAGTACACCAAACTCTTATCACAAACAAAATACCAATCGCACATGTGGCATGCATACAAATAGCTAATTTATAATTATAGACACCCAATTTTTGCCCCCTTTTCTTAATAAGCCTTAAATTATGAAAAACACAAAAAATAGGAAATTAAAGAAAACAAAAAAAAAATTAAGAAATTTAGAAAAATACAAAAAAAATTCAAAAATAAGAAAACACATAAAAAATAAGAAATTTGGATAAGAAACACAAAAATTTTGAAAATTGAAAAATTACAAAAAAATAAAAAAAAATTGAACAAAAATAAAAGATTTTAGAAAATAACATTTTATTAGGGTAGATTTTTAATTTTAAAATACGTTTAGAAGTTGGACTGTTGAACTTGAGCTTAGATTTAAATCTAGTCCAAGATGATCGAATCCATATGTGTTAGACAAGGCACTAGTTAACGGCCTAACGGATAAGCATATGAACATTGGCAATAAGATAAGTATGAGATCAAGGGTTTGCATCTTAGAGAAGGCATGTATAAGTTTTGTATTTTTCTCACATTAGGGACTGTTACATGTCTTAACACATGGTAGCATTAGGTTGGATGACCTGTGTTGAAGTGGCGCCATGTGGCATGCTACATCAGTTGCCACGTATCACTATTGATACGTGGCATGTCGGGATAGGTTGGATTGGTTCATGTGGTACCATGTTAGTACTTTCCCTCTGTTTCCCTTAGTTTTCCCTAATTTTCTCTACATGTTCCTCTACTTTCTTAGTGAAGATCAACCTACTCCCTCCACTTTCATACAGATTCCACACACTTATGCCAAATCTCTTGCTTTGATTTTGTTTACGGCGTGGCTTACTTTAAATCAAACATAAGAACACATCCAAATTCAGTCAAAGGTGCATTCAAATTGAGCTCCAAAATTCCGAAAAAAAACTTGATTTTCAAGCATTTTCTTTTAACTCTAAATTTGATCTTTCCTTGTTTGATTAGTGTTTTCGTATATAAATAGGAGGCTTACGAGCATCTAAGGACCTATACAATCACCCATGGACACTCACGAGCTCTCTCTCTCTTCTTTCTCTCATTTTCTCTCTTTAGCCACCGTTCTCTCACTCTCTTTCTCTTTGAATCCCTCTCTTTAGTCACCTTCGATTATGCCCACCACCACGGCTAAGTTCCCTTGAGCCTGAGCTTCTAAACCTGACCAATCTCGCCCCTAGGCGTAGCCTCTATTGCCTTGCCAAACCACCACCCCCTAAAAGCCTAACTACTGCAAAACCCCACTCTTGAAACCACTACATCTGACCCCTTTTGACCCAAATTAACCCTACGACCACTCTTCCTATGCCCCTAAACCCTCGAGCCAACACCCCTCTCGCGCCCAGCTGCCACCACACCGAAGGACCAAGTACCACCATCGAATACCACTTCCAAAACCACTCAAACAAGATCTATTAACCATGACATCGAACCTACCCCCTAAACCCAATTAGAAAGCCATAAAAATTCGCTTTCCCAGTCAATTTGGAGCTTCAAGCAAGCAAAACCATACCACCTTACTACTACCATTGAAGAACTTGGAGATGACTCGACTCAATCCAAAGATCTGACTTGAACTTAGCTAACCAACCCAAAGTTCGAGCCATGCCCTAGCCCGCGTCGAGATCTAGTATCTAGTCCGGCCTCATTTTTCATTTTATTTGTTTTCTTTTATTTCATTTGTTTGATTTAGTTTTTTCTTTTTTTTTAAAATTTAATTTATCTATTTATTTTCTTATGTAAATGTAAAGAAAAAAAAAAGAGGAAAAAGGAAAAAGAAAAAGAAGGAAAAAAAGGAAGAAAATGAAAACAAAAAGAAAAAAAAAGAAGGAAAAAGAAAAGAGTAAATTTTTTTATTTTATTTTCACTAATTTAATAAAAATAGATAAAATATAATAAGTAATAAATAAATAAGATTATATAATAAAATTAAAATAAAATAAGTAGGATAGGGAATAAAATCATTTTATCACTTAGAAAAATTGATTTTCCAAAAATGAAATAAATAAATAAGCCATTTTCTAAATTAGGATTATTTAGAATTTCTAAAAAATAAAAAGTCCCAATTTAGAACCTTTTCTTTTAGAAATTTTCTTAAATGAACCAAATTAAGTAAAAAACATAAACTCAATCATTTTCAAGAGTTAAAATAAAACCAATCCACTAAAGTTTTATAAAAGGAACTACGTACGTTTGATCTTGAATAGCGGGTATGTAGACACATACAGGGCAACGATAAATTTTTTTTTCCCCTTTTTCCTAGATTACTTAAGTTGTCTAATTAGAGTAATTAAATTAAGTTTTGTCTTGTGAAATTAAAAGGTGATTCTTAAAGATTATAGTTAAATTTGGAAAGTCAATAGTATCTATAAGGGTTTAAAATTCCTAAACCCCAGATTTATGATCACTAGTTTCAAAAATTGTTTGACAAAATTGGTTTTAATCGTTAGACTAGTGTTTAAGTTATAACCAATCCACCCAACTATTTTTCCCAACTCTAGTCAGGTGACGACTTCAATACCTTTTCAAATTGAAAAAAAAAAAAAAGGTTTTCTTTAAATCTTAGTCAAGGATTAGTATTGAATGGGTAAGGGTTCAATATTAATCGGTTTAAAAGAAATCTAATTTATAAAAAATCGAGAGGGTGAAAATCCAAGCTCGACAACAACCATTAGTAGAAGCACTCTTAAGCCTCCAGATACTATAATATAGTATTTCAACAAGTAGTAAAGCTATGATCCCAATTTACCTGGATTTCTTCACTTGCTCATTAAGGTGTGACTTATGTTGTGCCTTCGCAACTTGTCCCTATAATATAAATATCATTTTAGTATTCATATACTATATTTAGGTTTTTATTCCATAGCTCAGATTATTATCATTAGTTTAAGGTTAAACTTTATTTAGTTATCTAAGTTTTAGATCTCTTAAGATTAGGCTCACTTTAAGCTAGTCTCTAGTTTTGCTTCTAATTCAATTTTTGAATCAACCTCTAATTTAGCTTCCAATTATAGTTTTACTCATAAGTCTTAGAAATTGCTCTTAATCCATTTTTTGAGGTTAACTAACTACATTTCAAGTATATGAAGTTTTTGATTCATGTTCTGATAAACTTCTTAGTTCACTCTATATATCTTGTCTCTAATCTAACTTCTGAATTAGCCTCTAGTATGAACTTATAGTATATTTTAGCATACTTTCCCATAAGTTTTATTCACAACTAAATTCAAAGTACACCATATAACCTATCTCCACTTTAGTTTGAATTAATCTATTTTTGACTTTATTATTTGAACAACTCACTTATTACATATATATTAATCGCAAGCCTACAATATTTAAATCCAACACTCCCAGTACTACAAATTTAATCTCTCAATATCAGTATATGTTGCAAAAATTCATCCCGATCTACCTAAATTAGAACCTAAGCCATTTTCTTTTTGAAAATCATTATGTGTCTAGTGAAATTCCCGTATATATATTCGTTACCCAAAAGCTAAAGCTTAACAAAATGAAGCTAAGCAATTTTAGTAAAACATTTTACATAGCATCAAGAAAATCAAGTGTATTCCTATCAATTCTAATTATATAAAATGATTCACTAGCTTTAAATTAACAAATTGATAGATTTTTTTTTTAACACATAGCATCACTATAGATAATGTAGGTAAATTATATATATAAAAAATATGTTTAAAGTAGAAACCATATCATTTGGGTATTGGAAAATGGATTGAAAATTCGTCTAATTTTAATCATTTCTTAGAGGCAAAATATACAACTATCTACCATCAACAAAATAACAATTCTCCTTAAAACTAAATACAAAATAACCTAACAATAAATTTTCCTAGAATTTTTCTTACTTGATTTGATATTTTTAATAACTAATTGGAAATCATAGAAAAATTGGATACTCACCAACTCGACAAGCTTTATTGGCTAGTGACTACAATAACCTTAACGTGCTTCTTCAAGGTCCAAAAGGTATAGCATTAGTCTCTTCATCGACACTTGAACTATGAATGACTAGAAGCCTGTATGTTTTTTTTTTTTACATTTATTTTTTCTTGATGACTCTCTATATTATTTAAGTTATTCAACTATTATTAGGGAGAGTTAGGGGATTTTATAGAGAAGCCAAACAATGCAAACATAGCACTTCAACTGCCTATATACCTAATAATTGTTTAGGTAGACTTCAGAGAGCATGATCCTTAAATTATATTTTATTAAAATTAGTCCTTGCCAATTCTTTTACCCATTGTTGCATAAATCATGGGGCTTTGATTTTCCCATTTCACATGCCCTTATAAGGGATCCTTAATAATTTATAATTATAGTGGATTATGCTTATATGTATGGACATACACACACACATATATATATATATATATAAAATCCAAGTCCTATTGCTAACTTACTATGCCTATGTACATATATTCTTCACCATTTCCCTATCATGCTACTTTGAAATCAAAATTTAATTTAACTTAATTTGTTTTTCTTTCCCTGCATTTGTTGCAGCTTATGATGATTTTTAATACATTATAATGATATATTCCGATAAGATGTTATGTTAGCATTTATGAAGCTATGGTTATACTATATATGTTTGTAATACGTTTGTTATATTTAGAAGCCATATTTGATAGTGTTATTATTTTTATAACACCATTAATCTATCCCCAATGTTTCAGTATACCTCGTTGCTCACTTTATAATACACACACACACATATATATATATATTTATTGTTTCATGTCACTTGATTGGATTCTATCATGCAAATAATTTCTCTATTTGTATGTGTGTGTATGTGTATATGTGTATATATATATATGTCAAAGCTCATTTCACACATTTGTTGATAAGTATTGAATATTATGTTTCATTTTAGATATATTATCATTTTATTATGTTATTTTCCTAAATCTAAGCTTAGGTGGCCATTTTACCAATTTCCTAATCTTCATATCTAAATTCGAATATAATTGTACAACTCTTGCAATCGCTTTCCAACATACCAATCTTGAATTACATGAACTTACATTTCAACTCAAACAAATATCTCTTTTGATCACATTAAATTTAGGTAGTAGGTTCAATTGTTAATTTTATGAGGTCTTAGAAACCACGAACATTGAATTAAAAGTTGACAATATTAATTCAAAGACAATAAATTATAGTGCAATTAAATCACAATAACATGAAATCACATATTGATAATAGAAGAAAACTAATTACATAGAAAATTAAGGTTCACAATAATTGAATATTAAAAAGAATTAAAAAACATCAAGAAAACTAAGAAAGGCATTTATCTAGAAACATCAACAAAGGTGTGGACTTGAGAATTGGGTTAGGGTTTATCTAACCTAAAATCCTAATCTTAAAACATCTCATTTCATAAAACATGGAGAAAACAAGGGGCAGACACATGTCTATCAACAAATTGGTAGACCCTATTATCAATCAATTAGTAGCATAAATCTATAAATACTCTCATTTCTATAGATTTTATGAGATAGAATTAAGATTTTCTTAGGATTTAGCGTAGTTTTGCAAGTTCTTATTTATTTTTACTGTTCTATTATTATTTTCTAGACACTTAATAGTTGTTCTTGAGGTTTATATGCATATTTCTTATTGTTTAAAGTAGATTTTAACTTGTTTACTTCTTTAATCTTAAATATTCTCTTGTTATCGGTTGAGTATTCCTTTATCTTATTTATCCATGGAAGTTATTGTTGCATTTACTTTTGTTTTTGGTGTTATTATTACAACCATGAGTAGCTAAGTGTGTTTTTAGTGAGTTTGTGATAATGTGAAACATGTAGTTAGTGAAATTTCGTAGTTTTGATATAGGTTTGTGTGTTTAGTTGTGATTTTGGTGTTTAATGCTCTATTGTAAGCTTATTGAGGTACTGGAAATTGATCCTCCAATTTAGGTTTTTATGTTATGAGATCTAAAGGAGATTAATCATAGGAATCCTTTTAGAGTTGAATGAATTTGCATGATTATGAGACCTAGAGGAGATTAGCTATGTAAATTCCAACTTGTGTCAATAAGCTCGTAGAGTGTTAATGAATAGATTTTTACAACCATGAGACCAGGAGGATATTCAGAGTAGAGACCGCATTGAATTCACATTGCTTTATGCAATTCTAGTGGATTAGGATTGGTTATGAGATCAAAGGGAGATTGACCTCTTAGATTCTAGAATTAGAACATTTAATGTGTAATAGGAATTAAGAGTTTAATTGATCATGTGGGAAAATGAGACTGATAGGAGATTTTTTGCTACATAGTTGAGTGAGATGTCCTACCTGAGATTGAACTAAAGTGAATTCCATCAAAACACACTTAAAGACCATACCTGATATCATAATTACATGACCTCACTACTTTATCTGAAACATGTCACAAGCCTATGGTTTTGTTATTTATGTTAGTTATTATATTCTTGTTCTCGCATTTACTTCTAATTGCAATTTTTCAACTCTTTATTTGACTAGCCTAAATTAAAGTAGTAGGTAGATGGGTCTTTTCATTTTTGGGTATTGCATCGCCACTACCTTTGTCAGCATCTACTAATTTGAAACTTAATTTGAAAGCCATATTTCGACTTAGGCGTTTTTTTGGATGCCCCTGATAACTAACGAATGGCAAGTGATTTTCCTTATGTATAGCCTATTTCAATGGGAACTTGATGAGTCGATTTACCCATCTTCTTGCTTTTATTGCTATATAAAGAGTTACTCCATGTATTGCTTAATGTAAGACAGATAGTAGGTTTGTTTCTATCTTTTGTTGAATCTGTTTCATGACTTGATAGATAATTTGATAAGCCAATGTTTTTTTTTTTTCTGTGTTTTAGAATATGGTTAACCAACATGTTAACTAATTGATTATGATAAATTAGATTAGATTTTGTAGTTTTTCTTCTATAGTACCTCAACATGATTATGAGACTAAGAGAAGATTAGTCATAGGAATCATTTAAGAGTTGAATGGTTTTGAATGATTATGAGACTGAGAGGAGATTAGTTATATAAATTCCAACTTGTATCAATGAGCTCATAAGAGTGTTAATGAAAGGATTTTTACAACCATGAGACCAAGAGGATACTGGGAGTAGAGACCATGTTGAATTCACATTACTTTATGTGGTTCTAGTGGATTATGATAGGTTATGAAATCGAGAAAAGATTAAGCCTCTAGTTTTTAGAACTAGAACACTTAATTCGTAATAGGAATTAAGTGTTTAACTGATCATTTATGAAAATGAGACTAGGATGAGATTTTTTGCTATATGGTTGAGTGAAATGTCCTCTTTGAAATTGAACTCAAGTGAATTCTATCAAAACCCATTTAAAGACCATACTCGATATCTTAATAACATAACCTCAACTCAACACTTCTTCCAAAGCATGTCATAAGCCCATCCCTTTGTTATTTCTGTTAATTATTATATTGATGTTCCTGCATTTACTTTAATTACAATTTCTCAGTTTCTTACTTGATTAGCTTATATTAAAGTGGCTAGTAGAATATGGTACTTAGATGAGCCTTTCTCTTTATGGAAATGACTTAGTAAATATTCACCAGATTTATTTACTACACATGATCCGATACACCAGTTAGCTATCACAATACATTTTTAAAATCAATATTTTTAAAAGAAATCATTTTATTTAAGTATCCCATGTCATCATGTCAATTTTTGGGATTGTTACTAGGGAAAAGGCAATTGTTTTAACATTAGATAAATTAAAGACTTTGAGACTAGGTTTGAGTTGTAGTTGGTAGCTAAGAGTAATTTTTATTAAGTTTAAGCAGTTTAGTTGTTAAAGTTTTGATCTTTATTAACTTTCTTATTTAATTAGTTAATTTTACTATTTCCTTATTAATTTGAGCTTCTTTGAATATAAACTTTGAAACTTTATTGCCAAATTTGTTTTGTGAGTGCTAAATTATCCATAGCCGATTTATTGTTGAGTTAGGACAAGTGATTATTAGGTATTTGCATTAATATGTAAAGATTGTAGTTTGGTGATTTGATTGAAATTAGAAGGAGTAGATTTAAGGCTTATTAGTTTGTATGTAAAGGGGAGTTAGCGGTTTGGTCGAAACTGGCGATTTAGTTAGAATACGGGAGATTATAAGGATGAAAATTTGGTTTGAGAGCTATACGGCCAAATAGAGTTGACCATACTTGAGATATACATGCCGTGTACTATCTACTAATAAAGAAACATATACTGTGTATATACTTGGTTTAAGAAGATTTATTTCATGTATTGTATATCTTAAGTGTAGGGTGTATATTAATTATAAAATCCATGAGAATTTATGGTACTTAGATAGATATAGTTATACCTTGTGGGCCTACATCTACATGGGATTCCTAGTATTATATATATAGTAGGAATTATAAATAGAACATTATATAGAGAATAGAATAGAATAGAAGAGACATATTTTTATTATTTTTATTAAGGTTTTAAAAGAAGAATAGTTTTAGAGTAGTTTACTATCTTGTTGGAATTCAACATCAAGAATAATAAGAAGTAGTATCTTGAATTGAAGATTGAAACTCTTAAATAGGTTGTTTTTGCTCTATTTAATATATCATTAATTTGGATATTGTTTACCCTATTATTTCTCTCCTGTACCTAATTGATATTGTTAATTGTATATCTGGATTATTAGTTAATGAATCTTGTTGTTGAAGTCTTTAATTTCCTAATTACTAAAACATATATTTTGACTCGATTGGAATATGTGTTACCTAAGATTGAGTTGCAAGACCCTTTCTAATTGATAGTTATGAATTGGATAATTTAGATTAAGGAAAAACATAGCAATATGCTCTTTAATTTAACTAAGGTATAGGAACTGGAAAGGATTACGTGAGTTTATTTCTTATCTAGTGATAAAAGGATAAATTGATTAATACTGGATATTTATTCACTTTATGAGAAACCTAGAGCTTAAGTGCTTCAAAACTAAACCTGTTAAAGTTTTATATTAACATAAATGGTTTTCTATCTATACGGTTTAAATTTGAATTGTTTAAAGATGTTAAGTATCATAAATTGTTTTGTTAGATTAGTTTTCAGAATTTAATTGTTCAATAGATCATTAATGTCATTTTCTTGGATTTAGATGGAACTAATACTAATAAAAGCTAATAACCATTCCCTTTGTGTTTGATCTAGCTGTCATCAATTTTATTATTGCATACGTGACCTAGTACATTTATTAGTAAAAATGTACTTTTGTTGTAAATAGTAGGGTTAAGTCATGGTGTATTAAGTTCTTAGCATTATTGTTGAGGGTGTTTTGTGTAATTTCAGTTTTTGGGATTGTCTAGAGATCAGGTGCTTTGTTTTCTTTAGTCTTTTTTTTTTCTTGTTTATTTTATTTTAGTTTCTTTTTCGTGCTAGATTTCTACTTCTTTTTATCTTATTTTGCAAGCGCTTGTGTTGAAAGATCATTTGGGCATAAGACAATTATAATTGATCAATGCATATGATCTTTTCCATTATGTTGTGATATAGGTGTAAGTGTAAATCTGATGCCCTTCTTTATAGCAAAAAAAAAACTAGGATTAGGAGATAAGATCAGAAAAACTATGATGACAATTCAGTTAATTGATGGTTCCTTTAGAAGACCTAAAGGGGTGATCAATGATGTACTTCTAAGAGTATATAAATTTATATTCTTGATAGTCTTTATGGTTTTGGATATAAAAGAAGATCCATAAATTGCTATCATACTTGGATATCCATTCATGGCTACTGCTAAAGTTGTAATTGATGTGAAACACAACAAAATGGTATTGAAGGTCAGGAATAGAAATTTACACATAAGTATTACAAAGTGATGGAAAAAGAAAGATCTTTACTTGCTCCACTAAATAACATGTGGCACAGAATTCTCCATTTGGGATGTTAATTAGCTCTTATGACGATTGAGAAACTCTAGCAAACAAAAGAGAGATTATTAAAAAGGTACCTCAAGGATTTGAATCACCTTAGCAAAGGGAAGTAGGAAGTGGCGAGCTAACGACGTTAAACAAAAGCACTTCTTAGAAGGTGATGAATGTAATTTTACATATATTTCTTGTTATTTTTTGTAGTCATTTTAGTCTATTTAATGGTGATTTCAAATATTTTGATACTTAATTGAGTTGCTTGTTGATTTTAGAGTTTTGAAGAAGCAATGAAGTGAAAAGAATGAAGATTATACGCTTTTTGAGAAGAATTCCACTTGATTGTACACCATATTCCTTGACCATGATCTTCTTTCAAAGAATTTTACGAATTTCTTAAAAAATTCGTGCAAGGAAAAGTCCACCTAACAAGTCTATGCTGGCGCTCCTTAGGTGTAGTGGTTCCATGATTTCGTAAAAATTGCCAAATAGGATTTTTTTTTTGTCAAATCTTTATAAATAGGAAGCCGAATATTCATTAGAGAGAAGGAGAAGGAATAAGTGTTCAATAGAATTTCTAAGGAATCTATTCCTTTGTTTATGCAAGATTGTGTTTTGCTATGATTCTAGCATAAACTTTTAAATATCTAGGCTTGTTAAGCCTTGAATTAGCATTTAATGTACTTATGTTGTTTATTCTATTGATATTCCTTATTCCTTGTTAATTCAATTTTGTGTTTTATATTTATTGAGTTGTTATTTCTAGAGTTTTAACTTAATTATTTGATATTATGTGTTTAGGTTATGAGACCTGATGCATGAATAGATCTACCCAATTGAAGGGGATTGCTATAATCTTAATGATAAGTTATATAATTTTTCTGGAATTGATTTATAGTATTAAGTGTTTAGGGAATTCCTATTCTTTATGCTATTATAACTTATTTTATTATAGAAGCAATTTAAATAGAGTACAGTTAGGATTACGAGTTAGTAGTGAGGCAATTTCTATCAACTTACTAATTAAATTCCTTTAGTTAATAAGAATGGAGAATGAACTAGAAATCTTTAGAATTATTACATGTCAATTTTTTAGTAAAATATAGTCTAAATATCCTTATAATTATTTAGCGTTTCTTAATTGTCCTTGTTCTTTTTATTGATTGTCATTTTAATTAAAATTTAATTCTTTGTTTTATGCTTGAATTCTACATTTCCTTTTAGTAAAATAATAGAATATGAGTGAATAGAGTGTACAGACCGGAAGGGATCGATAACCTTGGACTCCATTGTCTATTATAGTATTACTTGATAGGTACATTTTCCTAATAGCCCTAATTAAGTTTTTGGTGCCATTGTCAAGGATTGTGAATCAAGAAAGCTTATAACTTTACTATTTTACTATTTCTATTTTTTTTATTAAATCAATTCTAATTTATTTTTCTTTTCGTATGTCTAAGGAAATTGAAGTAATGGCCAATAATGGAGAAGCATTGAAAGCCTTATTTGATTACATCACACCTTGAATTGGTGTAGTTGACTTTAGCATAGCAAAACTGGCTATAATAGTGAATGAATTTGTGACCTCGCCTATAATTATTTAGATGGTCTAACAGCAATTACATTTTTAATATTCTCTAGAAAAGTATCTGCATTCTCATATTGCTAAATTTCTAGAGATATGTACCACCTTTAGAATTGACGGAGTTATAGACAATGCAATAAGGTTGAGATTATTTCGCTTCTCACTATAAGAAAAGCAAAGCAGTGGTTAGCTTCTCTTTAGAAGGACTCTATTATGTCATGGGAAGAGCTAACAAATAAGTTCTTAGAAAAGTACATCCCTCTAGCCAAAATTGCCAAGCTTTACAGTATCATATTGTTGTTTGTTTAGCCTAATTTGGAAACTTTATATGATTCCTAGAGTATTTTAAAGACCTACTTCAAAGATTCCTACACTATGCCCTTCCACTTTGATTAAACAATCTCTTGATTCAGCTATAGGTAGAACATTGAACATGAAAATGCCAGAGGAAGCTCAAACTCTGATTAAAAGATTGGCCATGAATAGCTACTATTAGGAAAACACTAAATCTAGTAGAAAGAGTTTAAGCATGGTAGAAATAGACACTACCATAGCTTTATTGGCTATGGTTAAGGCATTAAGCCGAAAACTAGAAAATTTTTCCATTTTGCTACAGTATCCCATGATGATGCTAAACTTAGTTAATCAATAGGGATATATGGGATAACATTTCCTAAGGTCGGTTGATAATTTTGTAAATCAATAGGGATTTTAGCACATGCCCTATAATAACTATGAAGAGCAATGTTAGGATTGGTTTACCTATCAAGGGGATTATCCATATGTGACTCAACCAAGAAATATGAATGTTCCCTAAGGATTTCAAGGCTTTCCATAACGAGAAGAGAAGTTTGGACTATAAGACATTTTTAATTAGTACATGGAGAGTAGTGATGCCAGGTTGACAAGTGTTGAAAAGCAAATTGGCTAGCTTGCAAAAATTGTAATTGAGAAGTAACAAGAACCTCCTTTACAAGCATAAGCAAAAGCTATAATGCTTCAGAGTGGTAAAGAATTGCAAGCTATTAAGTAACCTAAAAAGAAGTAAGTCAACCTTGACCAATTATAAAAGAGCCAAGGAATTAGGTTATGGGAATCTTAGAATCACCAAAGAAAGAATCAGAACCTTAGAAAGGGAAAGAATATAGACTGCCAATTCCCTATCCCCAGAGGTTCAAGAAGGAACACTCAAATGAGCAATATGGTAAGTTCTTAAACCATTTTAAACAATTGCATATTAATTTACCTTTTATTTACCTTTTATGGAGGCTTTTGTTGTAGATTCCTAAATATGTGAAATTTTTGAAGGAGCTGTTATCTAATAAAAAGAAATTAGAAAAACTATCAATAGTTACACTAAGTGAAGAGTGTTTAGCAATTCTCCAAAACAGGCTTTTGACAAAGTTAAAGGATCTAGGGAGTTTTACTATCCCTTGCTTGATTGGTGATTTATTAATCAAGAAAGCATTAGCTAGCATAAGTCTAATGCCATATAAATTATTTAAACAGCTAGGCTTAGGTGAACCAAAACTAAGAAGAATGAGTTTGCAATTGGATGATAGATATGTAACATACCCTAGGGATATAATCGAAAGCATATTGGTTAAGGTAGATAAATTTATTTTTCACGTACACTGTGTAATTTTAGACATTGATGGAGTTATTGAAGTACCACTAATCTTAAGGAGACCATTTTTAGCTACGAACAACGTTATTATTGATGTCAATGATGGCAAGCTTATATTAAGGGTAGGAGAAAAGGAGATGGTGTTTAAAATAAAAGAAGTAATGAAAAAAATGTGGTAAGTAGGATGATCCTTGCTTTTATCTTGATGTTGCTAATGCCTTTATGACTAGTGTCGTATAGGAATTACTAACTAAGGATCCTCTAGATTATTGTTTGAAATAGAAAAAACAAGAAGAGTTATCTAGTGACACGATCATTGTTAATACAGTAGCATAGTTGGAAGCGAACCCTTCGTCTATGGAGAGAAAAATGTTTGAGAGGATAGAGTAGGCTAAAGGAGTGAAATTGAAACCTTCTATTGAGAAGTCGCTTATGCTAGAATTAAAGCAACTATTAGACTATTTGGAATGTGCTTTTCTAGAGGAAAACTCAAAATTGCATTGCATGTGATGGTGTCGAGTCTGATTTTCCGGTTTTCTTTTTATAATATTAATTTCTCATTTCTCAATTAATACTAAATCCTTACCCATTTAATAATAATCCTCGACTAAAGAAATTGAGAAATTCCGGTTTTTTATTAAAAATAATTTTTGGAGTCGCCACCTAATCGAAGTCGAGAAAAGAAAAAGAAACCATAACCAATTAGGTGGATTGGTTACAATTTAGCTATTGGTCTTTGATTTCAAATTTAATAAAGAACCAGAGGGTTTCAAGTTCAGGGGCTAACCTATTAAACCCTTAACGGGTACTACTATTTATTTACCGAAACTAGGATTATTCTTCTAATTATAATGTTTAAAAAATAAATAAATAAATAAATAAATAAATCAAAAGAAAAAAGAACCTAAATTTTTGCAGATTTTATCGTCGCCCCAAAGGTGCCTACATACCGGTTAGCCGGATCAAACCATTGTAGTTCTTTCCAAAAACTTTAATGTGTTGGTTCTTTTTATAAAAAATGATTGGTTGAATTTATGTTTTTATTAACCATTTTATTTTTATTAAGAAAAATCCTTATAAGCCTAATTTTTATTCCTAACATTATATATAAAAAAAAACCTAAAAACCTAATTTTTGAAAAGTGCCAAATTAAAATTTTTATTTAAAAATAACTAAGTGATAATTTTTTTTTTACTTTCAAGAAAAACCCTAAAGATTTTATGAAATATGCAATATTCTACATGATGAAGCTTTTATATAGAAAAGATGCTTAAAACATAAAAAAAAAAGAAAGAAAGAAAGAAAGAAAAAAAATTTCTAATCATAGAAAAGATGCCTTAATCATAGAAAAGATATCTAAACTATGAAAAAGATTTTTAAATCATAAAAAAAAAATCTAAATTATAGAAAAGATGCTTAAATGATAGGAAAGATGTCTGAATCATGAAAAAGATGTTTAAACCATAAAAAAGAAATCTAAATCATAGAAAAGATGTCTGAATCATAGAAAAGATGTTTAAATCATAGAAAAGATGTCTGAATCATGGAAAAGAAACCTAAATTATGGAAAAGACATATAAACTATAGAAAAGATATCTAAACTATGGAAATGACATCTAAACTATGGAAAAGATATCTAAACTATGGAAAAGATATCTAAACTATGGAAAAGAAGCCTAAACTATGGAAAAGATGTCTAACCATAGAAAAGAAGTCAATTAA
Organism: Lumnitzera racemosa; assembly: GCA_024138005.1. NCBI lineage: Eukaryota > Viridiplantae > Streptophyta > Magnoliopsida > Myrtales > Combretaceae > Lumnitzera > Lumnitzera racemosa. The sequence continues at coordinate 83,516,124 of JAMXBC010000006.1, forward strand.
AGATTTTTTTTTTATTTTATGAACACCAAAATGATTTTTTTATTTAGAAAAACCTAACATGCCTAATGCAATTTTTCTAAATTAATACAATATGCAAAGAACAAGATTTTGTAAAATATGAGATTTTATAAAAATATTATTTTGAAAATATGAAATCTAAAAGAATAATTAAAAAAAAAAAAATTTAACCTAATACATGTTCACTAGACATAAATGTTTTAACTAATTACTAGCAATTAAAGACGTATTAAAAATAAAATAAAATAAAATAAAATAATTATTACAAGTCTTAAAAATAACTATACATATACTAAGTGAGATAAAAAATAAAAAATAAAATAATCTATAAATAATAATTAAAAACCACTATTACGTACCTGCAAAGTAAAGTATGCAAAGCTGATGAATTGGATCTCTAGTCCTATAGTGCGCATAACTATAGAATTGGTCTGAGGAGTGGATTCGAAAGTATTTTTAACAAATGTTTAATTTTTTTTTTCCTTTTACAAAAGGGTCCTAATTCTTAAATATTATTGTTTTATAAAAAATTTGCTCTAACAATCCTAATTTTAAAAGGGTCTTTTATGTTATTAATTTTTATTTTGCAAATGATTTTCTATGTGAGAAATCTTAATAGTAAAAAAAAAAAAAATAATTAGTTCTCTATTTGATGATTACTAAAAAATCTAATCCTAAAAATCCTACGTTAATATATATATATATATATATTATACATATCATTATAACTAGATAAGTATACATCTAAATAAGTTAGTGATATCATATACTCTAATAATAGAAAAAAACAATACTAACAAATCTCCACAACTAATATTATTCATATTTACATATACTATGCTAAGTAACTATAAAATTAGTAATACAATAATAATAATTTAAATAAATAAAAAAATAATTAAAAAAAAATGAACTTGGTTATTCTGCAGCGGATTCGCTTACTCGTGGATTAGCTGAAGCCGACCGAATGTGGGTCGTGGCTGAACACAGCTCGTACGGTTAAGCTTGCGAACCTTTAGGACGCCTTGGATTGGCGTCTGATGTAGGATATCAGAAGTTTTGTTGTGCTACTGCTGTTGTTGCGATCTGCAGTACGTGGAGAGTCGACAGTATGTGCAGATCGTACATGGGAGTCGACGGTATGTACAAACTTGGAGTTGCTGTGGGCGTGCGGATGACTGGAGCTTGCAATCGTGTGTTCATAACAGGGGTGTGTTCAGCGATGAGGCATGTTCGCGTTTGGTTAAGGGCGTGTTTGCGTTTGTGTCGTGTGAAGTGCCGATGATGTGTTCAATCGTAGACGTGCAGTGTGTGGATGAATATATTATGAGGCATTGATAGATGATTTGGCTGTCTGTTGTTGGCTGGAGGATTGAATTCGTACGTGATTGAATTGTGCAGTCGTTTGACTGCGGCTGCTGTTCGTGTGCTGCATGGAGTGATGTCGAGACCAGGCGTTAAGATGCTGCTGTTTCTGTTAGAGGGTAGGGATTGTGGATGCTGCGTGGATTGCGGCTGCGTTGTTCGTTGGATTGCGGCTGGTTTGCTGTGTAGATTCCTATTGTCGACGCACAGAGAGCAGAGAGTCGTCTGACGTCGTGGGGGATTATCGTCGTAGAAAGGAGGGAGTTTGAACGTGAATTATAGTTGCCTCGATAGAGTTTGAATGCATGTAGATTTCTGCGTGTGATTTGTGTGTGTAAACTAGTATGTCCAGGGATTGAGCACGGTGCGGGGATCAAGCTATTTTGTTTGTGCTATATGAAGTTGCAACAATAATGGTGGATGAAGAAGATTGATGTCTTTCTTTTTTTTTTTTTTTTCTCTCCTATCGCTTGCTGTATACGAGTATTTTTATATAGTCTAAATCATATCGCTCCCAAATCATATCTTATCATATCCAATTAATTTATTAAACTAGATCCAAATTTAATTCAAATCTGATTTAATAAAACCAACTAGATTCAAATAATCTTTATCTCATCATATCTAATTAATTTATTAAACTAGATCCAAATTTAATTCAAATCTGATTTAATAAAACCAACTAGATTCAAATAATCTTATATATGATTTCCGTTTTCATCTTTCTTTTGCAAAGATAGAAAAACAAAAACATAATTGCCTGCTGCGACTCGAATTCGTGACCTCCAACTAAATCCACTTAAGTACTCCGCTACTTATCTGTTAGGCTGTTAGTCTGCATCTTGACATTCATTTCAGTTAAATTATATTTAAACTATCTAAATCCCTAAAATAAAATTTTTAACTAAACTAAAACTAACACTAAAACTAATTATTCATAATATAAATTACTTTATAAAAATCTACGAAATTTTTATGATTTTTCCTTTTCTTATTATTTTTTTTTGTATTTTCATTATTTATTAATTTTTTTCTTTTTTATTATTATTTTTTTCAATTAAGACCCATTTTGTAAAAATAAAAAAATTAAGAATATGGAAGGATAAAAATTAGGTGTCTACAGATGGTCTCCTTTGAATTAAAAGAGCGATGGAAGGAAAAACTTATAAAGGTGCTTAGGATTAAAAAAAAAAGGGAAATTACTTGGAAGATTTCAGTTATCAAAGGAATTAACCCACCCTTTTGCACCCATAAAATTTTAATGGAAGAAGGTCACAAACTGGTAATGTAACTTAAGAGATGATAAAACCTAAACATGAAAGAAGTAGTCACAACTGAAGTGATTAAACTTCTAGACGTAGGTATGATTTATCCAATTCTTGACAGTTCTTAGGTTAGTCTTTTGTAGGTTGTACCTAAAAAGGTAAGGATGATGGTGGTCCCTAACAAGGAACAAGGGAAATGAGTTGATTCTAATGCAAGCAGCCATAAGCTAAAGAGTTTGCATAGATTACTAGAAGCTAAATGATGCTACAAGAAAAGATCACTTTCCTCTATCATTTGTTGATCAAATATTGGATCGTTTATCAGGTTACATGCATTATTTTTTCTTAGATGGTCTTTACAATTATTTTCAAATTTCGATTGCCTTTAAGGACCAAGAGAAAACAATAATTACCTATCCTTATGGTGCTTTTGCCTATAGGAGAATGTCACTTGGTCTCTGTAATGCACTTGCAACATTTCAATAGTGCATGATGGCTATGTTTGATGAGTTTATTGAACATATAATGAAAGTTTTCATGGACGATTTCTCAATTTTCAAGAACTCTTTTGATCAATACCTTGGTAACCTACAAAAAGTGTAAACCCTTAAGAACTTTGGTATACTTTAGGTTATTTGCTAAGAAATATTTAGAGATATAGTAAAATCACTAGGAGAGATTGAGAAATACAACCAAGATTTATTATGACACCTATAAATAGTGATAAGAACCATCTATATTCCTTAAAATTGACTAATAAAAGGTAAGAATAGTTGGTTAAATAAAGTCAACACAAGAATATTAGTTAAAACAAATGACTTAAAGAAAACTAACAAGTTAACTAAATGGGATTTTATAACCAACACATGAAACAAACTAAGAAGAACCTAACAAGACTAAGTTGGCACCAATACATGTGTACATCAACACATGTGGAAAAAGACTAAAATAATGAAGAAGCAAAGTTGAATAAGATAGATGATGTAAGCCATGACCTAATAGTTTCATTACATAAACATGTAGAAAAAGAAAAGAAGACCAACCCCCATCCAGCAAAGTAGTGTCTAGAATTGTCTCCAATTTCCAAATTCACACATGATACAAATACTAAGGAAGACTAGTAGGTTATTTAGAGTAGTAAATAGCAAATGGGACAAGAAATTGACTGAGAAGTAAGATGATGTAAGGGATAATGTATAAGGAAGAAACATGTGTGAAATGTGTTTCTAACTCTTCTAGATGATGCAAACCAACAAGTTTTTTTGACTTCCATAAAACTACTCAAATACAACCTAGCTTCTTATGATAAAATTAAAACCCTTAACTAAGAGATAATCATCATAAACAAACTATAATCTATACTACACATACTAACTTAACTAGATACTTAAAGACTACACATGTAAATATGTTGCCTAATAATTCCACAAGTGGGATGCCACTTCTAGAAGAGGGGACCATATTTTTCCAACATAAATCAACATGTGATTTTTACAAGAAACCACCAAGATAGTTGATTTGCTTAAGTAACCAAAATTTCATAAATAAGTTAATTTAACCCATTACTATAAATAGCCCCACCACCTACTTTTAGACCACCAACATTCTCTTCAGATTTCCACAACAAACTTTCCTTTTCTTTCTTTTTCTTTTAAGCCCCACCAATCATTCTTCAAAGCTCTTTTACCATCTCTTCCAATATCCTAAAGGTAAGCTTAAAACATCCTTATCAAACCTTTGTGTTCTTTATATGTATTGCTTTTCTAACTTCCTCTTTTCAAACCTTTAAGAAACTCTTTCTAAGGAAACCAAGGTAAGCTTTCCAACTTCCAATATTTTTCAAAAGATAAGATTCTTTACCAAAAACATGTTTTGTTCTAGACCTTATCTAAACTTTTTCCAACAAAGAACTCTTTTCCAAAAACAATTTCTCCTCATAAGCCCTTAAAATAAGTAATACTCTTGTTTTACGATTGGTTTACAAATTAATAAGTTTACTCAAGAAATAAAGGCCTTTACTCATTTTAAAAGAAGTTTCCTAACTATTCTACTCAATTAAAGTTCAAGAAAGAAATCTAAGGAGTTCCTTAAAAAAAAAAAAAGACTAAAAACTAAAACAAGTGGATAAAATCATGCCTTAAAAATAACTCATCTATCATATTCGAATAAAATTCCCTTGACTTGAACTATAACGACATATGGACATATCATATCAATACCATAACAATTTAGACCTTATATAAGGATTGAAAAACTATGGAACAAGAACTAAGAACTATTCGAACATGATATGAAAAAGAAACATTAAAACTTATGAGCTGAAAGACCTATAAAAGAAAAAGCTCGGAACTAAACTTAAACTAAAAAGCCTAGTAATTTAACTTGTTTCTCAATTATCTTTATCTTTATAGGTATTTTCGATTTGGAACTCCCAGAAGATTACTATGATGAATAACAAATGGCCAGGTGAGTACGTACTGTGATTATCACTTATATATGCTTGCAAAACAGTAGTGTCTTTAATTATATACTTAACTTGTTCTACATGGGGTATTCGGGACAACGTATGTGCTTGATTTGCTTGTTAAGACATTAAGAATTATCTCAATAAGAAAAGTTGATGATTGTGATGTGATGCGGTTCTTGTTAAGACATGCATTGCATATTGCATAAACTTCTTTTATTTGTCACCACTGTCACTCATGGAATAGAAAGATTAAAATCTTCCTTGTTTATTGCAAACTAAGTAACTTTAAGGATGGTCGTGCATTAGACGAGGTCGTATCCATTCTTATGTTTTGGTTTTGTATACATCTAAAGGCCGATTAAGGATTTGATTAGTCCTTGGTTTTTTGGTGGTCAAGGAAGGCATTTTTCTTATTTTCGTTTGGGCCTTCCTGGGATCAATTAAAAGATCCTTCGCTTGTGATTTATTTATAGGGCCTTTGTGAACATTTCTTTTGGTTCCTTTGGCTAACCAGAAGATCCATCTTCCTAGGGATTATAAGGATTCTAGGTTAAACATTTTATTGGTTCTCTTAGATAACATTAAGATTGGCTCTCTTGTAAGGTCAAGGAGAATGGGTCCATTTGGTTCTCTTAGGATTGATTAAGAGACATCATCTCTTAATCATAATGCTGACATGGGTTCAACTAAGAATTGAGATTATGCAGTTATTTTATGGAGGCTATAGATGTCATGTTAATTTGGATGCTTAGACACTGGTAGAGCTAAGAAATCCTTAACCTAAGGTTTAGGGGCGAAGAATAAACCTTAGATAACAAGTAGCATTTCAAAAGGTCATGTATATTGTTACATGTGTTTGAATGTATAGCATATGTTTGTTTAATCAACTTGCTTGAAAGGTGGTATGAGTGGTAAAGTGATAGGATTAGGGTACCGACTCAACCAAATGCTAAAGCTTAGCTCATCCACTCTTTAAACAAATATCTCATTTGATCACTTATTTTTTCTTATGTTATTTAGATATCCTATTTTTTATATTTTTCCTAAATTACCCTCATATTTATTTTGTAGTTACAAGAATGCCACTAGAGCATCCTTTTAGTCCTTTTATATATAAGTTTGCCACTATGTATAGATAGAACACATGTATAAGGTTTTTGATAGATTTGACATATTAATGAAAAACCCTTGAGACTTTTCCCTTGGAAAAATCTTTTTTATCTACTCTTTTCAATCCCTTTATACCTACTCTTATCAATCCCTTTAGCAAGGATTATGGGCAACCTTATCACTCGAACCGTTGCATCACATCTGATGAGTCGTAAGTAGTGTAAGATCTCGTTGGTGTGTTATATCTAGTTAAATAGCTTATGGATTTGCTAAACCCCCCAACCCCCCTTTTATTTTCTTATTTTTGTTCGTTGTAGTACCTCTGTATGTGTATAACCTTAGAGAAATATTAGCTTTTCTAGTATCAGAGCGTGGCTCTAACGAAGGACCATGTTAGGTTTCGTGAAGTTTTTGTTCGTGTACTATTGATGGCTGCTATATTCCTCTAGGGGTTACCATAGTGATTATGTTAAGTTTCAAAGCATAAGTTTTGGTGATAAGTTTATCTCTTCCTAATATTAGTGTTGAAATTCTTATCTAGGTCATCCTATGGTTTTCGACCTAAGTACTTAATATATATACAATATTATCATTAATGAGAGGATACCTCATGTTCTAGTGTTGAATACTTTATTCATGAATTTGATGTCCTGTATTATGGGAAGTATTGAGAAAAGAATATTGAATATGAGTCCTTGCCTCTCGTAACAATAGTTATGTGTTGAAAAAAAAAAGTACCAAATATTCGAAGGCAATAAAGACTGTAACTTAAGGTTTAGGATTGCAAGTGAAAGCTTCTAGAAATCATTAGGGATTCAAATTGGGTGCTTAAATTGAGAAGTGGATGATCGATTTCCTTATACTAGGTGTTCTAATTTTTAGTATACGTGTCATAACCTTAAGAGGGGTTTAGTAGGATTGCCTAAAATTTTCATATTATATGTTCACCCTTAATACAAAAACCTTTTTGTAAGTTAGAGATTGTAAGACTCTAATTAGTTAGTCTCTACAGTTTCAAATTTTTAATTTATAAATTTATCTTATTATATAAATAACTAAGGACATCCAATATTCTACAGTTCCTTAGAACCGTAGAGAATCGGTATCCCTTACCAAACGATAAATTAGGTAGTAAAGATTTTAATCTTAAACTTACAGAAGCTATATAAACCAAATATAGTATTAATGATTATATGCAATAATTCAAACTGTTTACATAGTCTACCTTCGAATTCTAACTCTTATGCATCTCAACGCTGATACTTAACACTTAGCTCTTAGCCTGTGCCTAATTATCTAGCAATGTTGTAAAGAAGATTATTGGAGAGTAAGCTATACGAGCTTACTGAGATATCTCTTAACCATATAACGAACAAGTGATTCAACAATTAGATTCAAACATATGAATGCATGCTCATATAGAATGCCAAAAAAATACATGCAGGTGACTAGGTACTACATGAACTTAGATTTAACGCCTTCTGAAGTTAAGGTTGGAGTATACGTGACACTTATCAGATTTGGGTATCATATTTGAACTTATATAACAACGAAACTTCATGTTTTGTATTTAAAAACACAATGGTATATCAATTTTCAATTATAGTCAAAACTTAGTTCTAAGTATGATTATGAGTGGGTTTTTGCAGCTCATACTCACCCTTAAATGGAAGTCTCTAAACTCAACCCTTAGCTAAGTGGTTAGCGCTTCTAATGCCTAGTGTTCATGCTAGCCAGAGTAAGGTCATATCGTACGTGTACACCGTACTAAAATACTATAATCAAAATTAATCAACCCTTGCATCGTCTCTTGCTACCTCCATGAGATGTGATGGCTGGAATTAATTTTGCAATACATGATTATGCATGTTTTGATTTAGTTATTTCAGGTCTGGTAATGTTAGGTCCATTTATTGTGTAATTAAACAAGGTCACAAACAAGACAATTCCTATCAAGTTTACTATGCAGCAAACAATACATTATCATTCTTTAAAGTAGTTTCACAATTGACAAGCAGTATTATACATATACATAACCTAGCCCCATACAACATTAAATTATTAATAACAATTAAGTTTCACTATCTACAAACACAAGCATGTATGGAATTATTAGGAATACGTGCTTGGCCATTCTCAAGGTCAAGGATCGTAGTAATCTGCTAGTAGATCAATATTAATCTCGTAATCAGCCAACATTGAGGGAATATGAAAAGTAATAAGTTCTTGAATAGATAACTAAAATATTATTATATTTAGTATTATCTATCTAAATTAGTTATTTGTCTATATAAAATTATCGATTCAAGCTATTTCATTAATCACATATTATTTTTTCAATTTAGTTCATATTTTTGTGAACTTATAGTCTATTTTGATCATTTTTTGATATACTTTCTTGTAGTAGGGTCCGTTTTGGACAATATAATTTGCAGTTTTGACTATAATATAAAAATATTACGAAATTCATTATTTTGACTTAAATAATTATAAAATATTATTTTAAGCTTTTCCTTGTATATTTATTGTTTAAAAAATATTTAAATGTTATATTTTGTAATTTTGTTATTTTTAAGTTATTTTACTATAATTTACTTATTTTTGCTAATTTTGAAGTTTAAGACTTATTAAATTCATTTTTACTACTTTAATAATTTTATAATTAATTTTTTTATTATTTTTAATTAATAATTTAATTAAATTTAGTTAATTGCTGATGTAGTAGGATAAGGGAATGCTACGTGCCATTTCCGGACTTTTGTACTTTTTTCATTTTTTTCTTACTTTATATTTTTACACCATATATATATATATATTAATATTTGTTATTATATTTTATTAAATTTTATAAATTTGTTATTTCTTATATTTTCAAGGGTTACAATATATATATATGTGCATACTTATATATTTACTATTTTACTTTATTTATTAAATTGAGATTATAATACATTATGTATGTACTATTCAAATATATACATATTTTTATACGTATAATATACTTATGTACTATAATAAGATAACCCTAAATATATTATATATATATATACACACATGTAATTGTATTTTTGTATTTTATACATATACATACATACGTTTATATTTGCATATATTTGTATGCTAAAATACTTAATATACATAGTATTATACATAAATACATATGCATATGTATCATGTCCATAGGTATATATATATAATCTATATAATAAAAATACGATTTATATATACTATGGCATACACATATACATACCGAATATATACACTAATTATACTAGTAATTTGTATTTTATACCTACATAAATATATACATGTAATTTTGATGACATATTATATTCATATACATGTAATAAAAATTATATAAACCTAAATATACCTATAGTATACACGTGCATACATATATATTAGATAATAAAAATACTAGGTATATATATATCTGCACATACATATGTATATATGTACATAAACATAATTCCTTATACTACTATTTGAAGAAATTCTTATAACATGTATAATATATATGTGAGTATATTTTAGTATCTAGACATATATGAGCATACATATACAAGGAAATACTAAGACTACATATAAATTTTAAAATACATGTATATACAAGAATACACAAAATAATTAATACAAAATAAATATATAAAACACATACTACTTATCCTTAATGATTTGGAAAATGAAGTGAACAAAGTTCTTTTTCTTTCTTCTTGATTCACTTGTTGTTCTTGAAGTAGGGAAGAAAAGAAGATAAAAAAAAAAAAAAAAATTGAGCAAAGGATAAGGATGTGTAAGTTGTTTCTTCTCTTTTAATTTCTAGACGTGGGGAGCTACTAAAAAAGTTTAGCAAATGATTAGTAAAGAAAGAAAAAGGAAAAGAAAACCCAATGCAAGATGTAGAATTAATTATGATGGGAAAAGGCTTATCTATTCTTTTGTCTCTCTTTTATTAATTAAACACCTAGAAGTAAAAGATAAAAAATAAAAAGCACATAGGCAATTGGTAGCAATCTGGAACTTAACATGGAAATGGAGAGAAAATAAGGAAAAAGAAAAGGAAAAGGAGGAAAATGAAAAATAAAAAAAAAAATATTAGATTTTTCCAAATACAAAAATTATAAGTTTATTATTTATAAAATAATAATGAAATTTTATAAAAATTTATTAATTTAATTGTTACCTATTATATTTATAATAATTACGAGTTATCTCAACGTGTTCATTAATAAATTTACACAATTAAGTGTATGGATCAATAATAATATTCGTTTAGGGTTTTATTATTATTAGGCTATATTTATTTAGTTTATAAGTTCAAAATTATAATTTTAGGGTTTTTGTTAAATTCGAACTCAATTTCGGGTATTTACACTTATATAGAATTTAGGGTTTTTGTATATAATTTAGGTTTTAATCGAATTTTTAGGATTTTTATTACTAATACTATATTCGATTTCATAATTTAATAAAATATTTTATTTTACTTAGTCTTATTGACTCGTAAGATTATCTAGAGTATTTGAGTTTAGCTTAGGGTTAAGACTAATACTTTTACAAGGTTTACATTCTTCCCCCCTTCAAATAAGTTTCGTCCTCGAAACTTAACCGAATTAATTTCTTACTAAAACTCCTTTCGTCATTCATAAGCATATAGTTTATATGGAATCAACAAGCTCCTTATCAATACCTAGTACATACCTATATACATCATAATAGGTCCATACAACATATTTGATATATATAATCTCCTCATACTGGTTACATTTAAATCTCTAGAGTTCTTCAGTAAGTCACTAGATTTTTTTTTTAATCTCAAGTTACTCACTTCCAATAGCATTCAGAAGTATCATGACTACGCTTTCCACAATTATTTCATATTAGAGCATTTTTCCTTTTGAAACATCATTTCACTTTATGCCTTATCTTCCCACAGTAAGAACATTTTCTTGTTAACTGTGGGCAATCTTTTGGCTGATGATCTTGATTGCATTTCCAACAGCTTATTTGGTAGGGCTTCTTCATGATAAGTTCATTCACTTGCGATCCAGATGCTTCAATGGGTCGCTTGTTACTCTTCTTGGTATCATTCATTGACTCTTTGCCCAATTCAAAGATTTCCTTGTTTTTCTCATTTTACTTTTCTAAAAATCCATTTTCTACATATTCTATCATCCTTGCTCTTTTAGTAACTTCATTGTAAGCCTTTAATTGAGATTCCTTTAACTTAGTTCAAGTTTCTTGACCTAACCCTGCTAGGAACACTTGTATGCACAATCGATCACTAGCTCTTGATTCTAGACAAATAAAATACATCAATCTCTTAAGCTCATCTTCATATTCACTAATATTTCGATTTTCTCTTCGTGTTGAAAGCAAGTCCTCCGGAAGTAGGCTTTTGGAAATATATTCCTTTTGAAATTCTTTTCTAAATATACTCTAAGTGACAAGAGGGGAAAAATATTCTTTCTTTAGAGTTCCACCAAAATCTAGCATTACCTTTTAGCATAAAAGTCCCATATATTAGCTTCAGGTCTTTGGGAATTTCATTAGTTTCAAATGATAATTCGATTTAAAACAACCCATCTTTTGCTTTAGCGGGATTAATCCTCTTTCCTACAAAGAAATCATTGGCCTCAACAAAATTGGGGAATGCCTTGCTTGGCAATTCCAATTCTTCAAGGGTACTCTTTGAACGACCCCAATTGCTTTGGTCTCTTGAAATCATATGGGTGTCATGATTCTTTTTACCATCCATAGTCCTCTAAAAGTGATAGTTCCCCACATTAGCATTACTTATGTACTCAAATTATCGATCATCACTTCCACCTTGTCATGTACTTCAATTCTTCCATTAAAAGTAGTCTTCATAATTCATGAATTCTCAAATTCATTTTCCATAGATAATCTTAAGTTATCAATTAACTATTACCTTAAGGCTCGTCTATTTTATCAAGCTTACATCAATCCTATATCTTCTGTACAATAGCCGAGTTCAGTGGTGTGTATCCAAGCTGACAAGTTACTGTAAATTGGAGACAGGAGTGCGTGACCCAAGCATCGAGCTTGTACAGTTGTGTGTGTGTGGCTTTAACCTTCGTGGATAGCCATGGGAAGCTCTTAGGTATAGAAACTTTCTCATCGAGCTGTTCTAATCCAAAGTGCTGAGCTGCTTTATCGAGTAGCAAACTGAAGTGCGCCTGCTAAGAAAGTGTAAGAGTTGTTGAGCTCCAACCTATAAAGACCAAAATTTAGATTTAACTAAAGAGTCAAGCTAAACTGAAGTCTAAGTGAGTTGCTTTGAAGAAAGCTGAACATAAATCATGATCGGACTGCTAATGTGCTCCTACTGTACTGTCACTACTATGCACCAAAGTATAAGTATTATCTCGGCAACTTGCTATCAAGAGTTGAACAACCAAGTTGTGCTGTTGTATAGTTGTCGAGCTGATCCTAGCCAAGTTTTCAAATTACCGAGCTAATGGATTGTCCAATCTAAGCCTATTGTATTGTTACCCGCAACCAAGAAATGCAGTGTGAGCTATTCACTATAAAAAAATTTCTAAGCTGTCCTTTTTTACATGTGTATGTTGGTCTAAACAAGTGGCGAGCCGAGGCAACTGAAGTATCATTGAAATCACCAAACTGCTGTTGCCGAGCTACAAAGTAAGGTCCGAGCCTCTTCGAAAATTGTAGATTAGCTGAGTGTAGCAGGCATTTTTGAATTGCTGAACAGGACTAGGAGTGTCAATAGCTCATTTGCTAAGCTTGTTGTGACCATGCTATTTTGACCAAGAAAATTACTGTCTTGCCGAGCTATATTTTACAAACTATTGAGTTGTTAGCAGTTAAGCTGTCACGTGCATGTGTATTGTGTCCGTTGATTTGAAGAGTCTAGGTGCAAGTTGTTGTACTCTTAACTACTACACATTAAGAATTAGCAAGCTGTAGCAAGACTGCCGACGTGTTGAAAATTGCTAAGCTCCTGTGCACCATATTACAATTTCCGAGCTATAAGTGCAACTAAACTTTGAAAATTATGTTCATGTTGTCCTAAGTGAATTTAAATATCAAGTTCTTACAATGCTGAAGCTATATAAAATTATGAACTACTACGGGCGTAATGGGGTAGATCAGAAACATTAGATCTTATCCAATTCTTGATTCTATTTTAATATTGTTGAATTTGAATTTACTTACGTGGTATCTAGAGCTCAACATAGACATTATAGTTTACGAAGCTTGAGGATGAAATCTTCTTGCCAACCCATAAATCCTACTTCCCCATATGTGTTGGAACAATTATAGATTCTACTTGCTAGGCTTAAGGAGATTAAGGATGAAATGAGAAACCAAAAGAACTCTCAACTAGAGAATATTGAAGAGAAGATATCTAGGGTAAAGGAAGTAAGAGTTGAGGATGATAAGTAGGTTGAAAAGGAAGGACAAGTGTTATTACTTAGGGCCCATGTTCCTGATGTGATCCCATCGACATTGATACCTAGTGCTATTGATGATCACAAGTACTACTATATTAGTCATCTACATGTCAGATTCTTTTATTTTGATTCACTGATGGGGTTGTCTGGAGATGATATGTATTGTAGCAGTATTGTGCTTATGAGAAGTTATAGACTGTTTATTGGTGTTTTCCGATGTCATGGTGATGGATATTCCTATTTCTGTTGTGTTGTTCTTATCCTTAGTTCTCTTACATTTGAAGAATTTGAAGTATATACATGGAGGAGAGAAGAATTGAGTTGTGAGGAAATAGATGAGGTGATAACTACTGAAAATGAAGTTAGGGAGCTATGAAGCTTTAGGAACACTTGAGGAAGTGGAGTAGTTTGAGCTCTTACGTGTTCAAATTCCTTGAGCTCATGTCCTATTTGAGCTCAAGGTTGTGTTATTCCCCATGATTGATAGCTATAAGAACTTTTTAGGGGTAATTGACAAGATATATGATGAGTAGAAGGAAGGGTGTCTAATGAAGAGCTTGGTTGATCATGCTTATGTTGAGTGGAAAGAGCATCAAATTGTGTCTGTTTTGATCATTGAGTTGGGCTATTGTAGTTTATTTCTGTTTTGCTCTTGCAAATTTGCTTTTAATCCAAGTGGAAGTTAGAGTAGTCACTTGTTAAGTTTCTAGTCGAAATTTTATGAAAAGGGGGATGATGATAGGATTCAAGGTATCTACCCAACCAAATGTTGAATCCCAGCTCATCCACTCCTCATACAAATATCTCATTTGATAACTTATTATTGTTTATGTTATTTAGACTTCTTATTTCTTGTATTTTTCCTAAATTATCCTCATACTTATTTTGTATTTATAAGAATGCTACTAGGGCATCCTTTTAGTCATTTTATTTACAAGTTTGCCATTATTTATAGATAGAACACATGTCTAGAGTTTTTGATAAATTTGACATATTAATGAAAAACCTTTGAGACTTTTCTCTTGGAAGACTTTTCTCTTGGAAAACTCTCTTTTAGCTGCTCTTATCAATCCCTTTGGCAAGAATTGTGGCTGGCAAGAATTGTGGCTGGCAAGAATTGTGGCAAGCAAACCAATCACTTGGATCGGTATGTTATATCTGGAGAGTCGTAGGCCGTATAAGATCTCATCGGTACGTCATATCCACCTAAATAGCTCTCAAATTTACTAAACCTAAACCCTACCCCTCCTTTCCTTTTTATTTTTCTGTTTATGTTCGTTGTGATATCTCTACATGTGTACGACCCTGAAGATACATAAAAAACTCACTAAGCTAGTTGTAGCTTAAACCTTTATAGTTTTGATTTTCTACAAGAACCTTACTAGGTCTATCCTAAAAGATCTAAATTGTTAGTGAGGATCAAAGATTTAGAAGTAGGCATGGGGGAGAGCGTACAATGAAATAAATTTGTGTAATCTATGTTAGTTTAACATGTAATAAGTATTTATTTGAAAGACCTACAACTTTAGTTTATCAAGTCTACAAATTGTAAATAAGTAATGATATTAAACCTTGTTTTATACCATTCAATTAGTAATACTTTGATATTACTGTAGTGTTACTTTTAATCTATACATGGTAGTTTGTTATGATTAGATTGTCTTTAGGGTCATGACATAAAGCATTGGCGAGATGTGAGCAAACAAATTTAGTATTAAATTTGGAAAAGATCCATTTTACTGTATAGAAGGGCATAGTGATAGGAGGATAATGGTCGTGGATGAACACATAACTAAACATATCATGCAAACCAATGGGTTCAAATCATGAGATGATCTAAAAGAACGAATGGAAGTCGAGGATTGAGTAAGGGGCTCCTGTACACCGACGTAGGAGCTCAAGCTACACTTAATATGATACACGAGTGCCACTAAAGGTTACTCATCACTAGTCCACACTTAAATGGTCTAGATAAGAGTAGGAAATAGAGTAAGTAGGACAATACTTAGCTTAAATGAGGAAATTTCTGCATATTCACTATTCTTGATTGTTGTAGCTAATACAAAATGTAGGTATTTATACATCCCAAGTAAGGTAAGTCCTAGGTTACTACAAATTACTAAAAGGAATCCTATTAGAAAATAAAAAGTTCAAATTACACACGGGTAAATTAGTAAATAAAACAAAAAGGAATATTCTTTACAAGGACAGTACGGTTGTCAAAGAGGGAACACATATCTGCCACTCAATTTTGTGATCTAAATAGATAGTTAGTGCAAGGCAAAGGTAACTCAATCAGCCTTAAGTCAACAACTCAGTAGGATGGGAGCTTAAAGGGAACTTGTTTTGAAAGCTAGATCTTGGAGGCTCGAAATTGATAGGTCTCCTTAGTATCATCCTAGACTAAGCTTACACTTATTAACTCAAAGTCATGCTAGCTTCATGTTCAGCTTTGGTGGGGTTGGTAGCATTAGTGGAATCTTCTTCTATTCGTGAGATGGTGTACTAGGTGGAGAGGCTCGAGAGATGGACCTAATTGGCTTGAATGAACCCTTTTTCTTCTAAAGTTAGGTCCTTCTACAAAGCTTAGGGGACTAAGGCAATGAGTCCTTGGGCTCAACATTTTGTTATTGATCCTTGATTCCTATCATCCTCTTTAAGTTGTTTGAGATTTAGGATCAAATTTTAGTCAACTTTAAGCAGCTTATCATCAACGAAATATGGGCTGAGGTAGGCAATGTTGAAGGAGTCGGAGATTACGTATCCTTCAAGAAGTTCTACCTTGTAGGCATTGGGGTTGATCTTCTTAATCACTATGAAAGGTCCATTTGCTCTTTGGGACAATTTGTTCTTCCTTAGATTGAGGAATCAGTCCTTGTTGAGGTGATTCCATACTAAGTTGTTGGGTTGGAACTCTTTAACTCTTCTTATTCAGCTTCTCCTTTCAAGCTTGGAAGTAGCTAGGGTCAGATGGTCTACGACCTTTTGGTGCTTGCTTAAATGGCTTTTGTCTTTTCCATAACTTATTGATCCTTAGGTTGGCTAGGTTAGAAGATTTGATCCAGTGGGAGCTCGAGGTTATATCTATATGCAACTTTGAAGGGTGATTTCTTTGTTATATTGTAGATGGTTTTATTATAAGTGAACTCGATTATTGTAAGCATATGTCCTAATCAGTTGGGTTTCTTCCAATTGCAACTTGTAGCAAGGTCACTGAGGTCCTATTAAAGACCTTAGTCTATCCATTTGTTTATGGGTAGGAGGACGTACTAAACACTAGCTTGGTCCCTAATCACTTCCAAAAGGGTCCTCCAAAAATGGCTTAAGAACTTTAGGTCTTGATCAGATACTGTGGTTTTAGGTACTCCATGCAGCTTGACCACTTACTGTAAAAAGAGAAAAGAAACAGCTGAAGTGTCGTTAGTTCAATTACATGGCACGAAGTGTACCATTTTATTAAACTAGTCTATAATCACCATGATGGAATCCTTCCCTTGGGACGTCTTTGGTAATCTTTACATACAATCTATACTCAATTCGATCTATGGTTTGGTCAAGATAGGCAGTGGCAAATAAAGTGCTTATTTAGCTCCAGTCTTTGCTCTGCAATAGGTATCACTTCTTTCCAATATAGACTGTACATCTCTCATTCTTCTAGGTTAGAAGAATCTTAAGCTAAGCACTTCATGAGGTTGGGCCTTACTAAAATGACCAAATAATCCTTCTCCATATGCCTTGCCTACTAGTAATTCTCGCATAAAATAGGTAAGGATACATAAATTCCCCTTTTTAAGTAGGTATTCACCCTCCCTATGATAATCATCAACAGCTTGACCATTCTTACATCAAACATAGATTAGACCAAAGTATGGATCTGCTACATATAATTCCTTGATAATTGAGAATACAAGAAACCTCGTATGGAGTTCATTCAAGAGGGTATGTCATTGTGATAGGGCGTCAACCACTATATTATTCTTGCTAGTCTTATACTTGACAACATATGAAAATTCCTCTATAAATTTGATACACTTAGCTTATCTCTTGGATAACTTTGGTTGGTTCTTTAAATATCTCGGCAATTCATGGTTGGTATAGATTACAAATTCTCTAGGCAACAAGTAACACTACTAGACAATCTAGGCTTTGATCAAGGAGTAGAACTCCTTATCATATACTAAATAGTTGAGTGCTACTTCTCAAAGCTTTTCACTAAAATAGACAATATGTTGGCCTTCTTGCATCAGCATGATACCTATGCCCAATCCATATGCATTACATTCTTCTTCAAATACTTTGTTAAAGCCTAGGAGAGCTAAGACATAGGTAGTAGTCAACTTTCTCTTTACCTCCTTAAGCCTCTATTGCTCTTTCTCTCCCCATTTGAATTCAATATTCTTCTTCGATAGCTTAGTAAGTAAGGCTACAATAGTATTAAAATTCCTTATGAAATAGCAATAGAACGATGCAAAACCAAGGCAATTTCACACATTGGCAAAACAAGTCAACATAGGCCATTCAGTAATTTCCTTCACCTTTTCCTCATTAACTTGTATGCTACCTCCTTCAAAAAAAATCCTAAGAAGACTACTTCAGGTTAGCATACAGTTTCCCAACTTGGATCTTATAAAAAAATAGCTTAGAGATGGTTAGAGTATGATAGGGATTAATGACCGATCACACGCTTTCGTGCCCAAGGGCTTTCTTAAATGCATCATCGAGCTATCCGAGGTGAGTTAAGCCGAGGAGTAGTGTTTACTTAGTCTGATCTACCAAGCTACTTCACTCTCTACACCATCTAGGAAGTTGTAGAGGTGATCAACCGACATGTGGAGCTGACCCCTCTGCAACACTTTAGTCTAAGCATTAAATTAAGAAAACAGCCATCTCCATAG
Organism: Lumnitzera racemosa; assembly: GCA_024138005.1. Classification (NCBI taxonomy): domain Eukaryota; kingdom Viridiplantae; phylum Streptophyta; class Magnoliopsida; order Myrtales; family Combretaceae; genus Lumnitzera; species Lumnitzera racemosa. Next base: position 83,534,683 of record JAMXBC010000006.1, read on the forward strand.
TAGTGAGGTTGAGCTGACAATTATCAAGAGCCAACCATTCGAAGATGACCTATATGCAAGTCATCCTTAAGCTAACTCATGTCTAGTCCCAGCCATCAGAGCTGTCGAACTACCAACGCCAACTAGACCTAATCAAGGCTACCCTTACTTAGCTCGCAGTGTTATTAGGACTACGGAATGAGCATAATTACGTACATGTTTTCCTTTCTAATTACATGTTGCCCCTATAAATTATTCTCCTTTATCTTAGCAAGTAGGGATCCAATTATGTAATTTTCTATAATTTAGGATTTATCCTAATTAGGTACTATAAATACTTGCATAATATAATAGTTGTACAATAAATCACATAGAGAATACACTGAACTTTTACTCTCTCATGAGTTAAGTGTCCTTTTGCTTACTCTTGAGCTACTCTTATCTAACCCATTGAGCGTAAACTAGTGGCGAATGACCTCCAGCCATACTTATGTATCATATTAAGTGTGATTAGAGCTTGTGTGAGACATTGGTGTATTATATCCATCATCGGTGCATCATATCCATCGTTGGTGCACAGCAACCTTTGTTTATCCTTGACTACCATTTACTTTTTGAGCCATCTCGCGGCCTGGACCCACCCTTTTGGTTGTGCATGATATTGAGCTTGTATGTTCATCTATGAAATCCGTATTAACTTGGTATTAGAGCCTAGCTACTTTCAAAGCTAGATTCTGTTATTGTGTTCTTTAAGTAGTTTGTTTCTATTTTGCATGTTAAAAGTTCTACTATTGATGTAGGAGTTTGGTATTTATGAAGTGTTGAGGGAAAATTCTATGCTCTATTTTTCCCCTGTTTATGGTATGTATGAACATAGTATGGTTAAGTGTTTATTTGTTGTGTAGCTATCATGGTGTTGGAAGTAGTGGTTATTTATTTGCTTTCTTTGTTTACGGATGGAACTTCAAGTGGTAATTTAAACATCGATTTTGTAAGGTAACCCATAATATTAGATTCAAGTGTTCAAGGAACTCTAGGAAACCGAGAAAGTGGTACGTGACATGGCCAAGGGTAAGAAGAAAGCTTCACATCTCAGTTGGTGGGTAACCGCTTAGACAGGTTTACTGACTTGGTAGCTAGTTTGGTGACCATTATCTAGGAAGATAGACAGGTAGCTAGAAATAACTCTACTAGAGGACATAAGTAGCAAGAGCAAGGTAATGGTCAGTTTGGCCAAGTTAATACCCTAACTTGACCTCCTTGAGTTGAAGGAATGGATAGGGATGCCAAATGAAGGCTAGCCCTTGAAGAAATTAAGGAGGAAGATGAAGGAAACGATGTGGTAGAAGAGTACTACGGGCCTAGAGAAAGCAATGCACAAGCCCTTAGAGTTGAAGGGTTGAAGATGCTGAAGACTATCTAGATTAGGTGGATGGGATTGAAAAGCAGTTTGAATGCCATGACGTACTTGACAATGCAAAGGTTAGACTTACTATATTGGAGTTCACTGGTTATGCCACCTTATGGTGGAAGAACTTGCAATCCACTAAAAGAAAGGAAGGAGAATGAGAGATTAGGAGTTAGGATGAAATGAAGAAGGTTATGTAAAGAAAGTTTGTATTAAGTTATTATTTACAGGATACCTTCAAAAGATTGTAGGAGCTGATGCAAGGAAGATCAAGTGTAGACACTTATGTTAAGAAATTCCAAATGTTAATGATTCGATGTGAAGTCATAGAGTTAAAGGATTGAACTATATCTCTATCATCAGTGGACTAAAGTAAGAGATTGGGGATGTCTTAGAAACCCTGGATATTGGAATGTTTGATGACATGATTTGAGCCCCCTAAAGGATAGAAAGGCATCGAATAAGAAGGTTTCAACTACCCGTCAATCGACCTAGTAGTAGCCGATCTATTCTGAGCAGACTTGTGTAAACGAAACCAAGTAAGTTTGTTGATATTTGACCTACTTAGACTACCCAAGCAGAGGAGAAGGAACCTCCGAGGAAGTTTGAGAATGGCTAAAGTTCAAGGAGGAAGACGAGTGAGATAAAGTGTTTCAAATGTTAAGACTTTAGACATATGGCTGCTTAGTGTTTGAATAAAAGAACTATGGTAATTCGAGGGGCAAGATGCTAAATTTTAAAGTGGATAGCCTTAACAAAGAAGTAGAAGAGCTGAAAGAGGATGGACAGATTGAGTTGTTCAATGAGGAAGTTGTCTACAGTGAGGAAGGAAACTTTATGTTGACCACTCTAGTGTTGAGAAGGACAATGAATGTCAGTCTTGTACCCGAAGACAAACATAGGGAAAATCTCTTCCATATCAGATGTAAGGTGAATGAGTCATTGTGTATACTAATTGTTGACAATGGGAGCTGCACTAATGTAGCTTCTATATTTATGGTCGAACAATTAAAATTGCCGACCAAGCCTCACCTAAAGCCTTATAAGCTTCATTGGCTCAGTGATAAGGGAGCCTTATAAGTGAGCAAACAGGTGTCTGTATTGATTTGCATTGGCAGTTACCAAGATAAGGTACTTTGTGATGTGTTGCCCATGAGTATATCCCACATTCTGCTTAGGCGACCATGGATGTTTGACCGTGTAGTTATATATGATGGAATGAGGAATATATGTTCTATGGAACATGAAGGCAGGAGGATGAAACTAAGTCTTATGGCTGTTAAGTAAGTAAAGGTCATGCAGTCCTAACTTAGCCAAACCCTAAAAGAAAGAGGCTTTGATAATGACTTGAGCCGAACTGAAAAAGGGAAATGGAGATCGAAGGGCTGACCTATCAACTGGTTTAAAAGTTACTAGAGATGAGGTTTAAAGAGAGGGAGCAGCTTATCGAAGTAAATAACTTACTAGAGAAGTTTGATGACTTATTTCCAAAGGAGCTATTGAAAGGTCTACCTCCTATCCGAGGTGTCGAACATGCAATTGATTTATAGCTAAGAGCCTCATTGCTGAATAAGCCCACTTATAGGTTGAATCTTGAACAAGATATCGAGTTGTAGAAGCAAGTAGATGAGCCAATGAAGAAGGGGTATGTGTGCAAGTTGCTTAACCCCTATGTTGTTTTGACCTGTTAGTACCAAAGAAAGATGGCTCTTAAAGGATGTGTGTAGATAGCTAAGTGATCAATTGAATTACCATCAAGTGTAGTATCCCATACTTAGGCTTGATGACATGCTAGACGAATTAAGCGAAGCAAGAGTGTTCTCTAAGATCGACCTTAAATTTGGATACCATCATATTCGAATACGCGGGGGTGATGAGTGGAAGATCGCATTCCAGACACAACATGGTTTATATGAATGGCTTGTAATGCCATTAGGACTATCCAATGTGCTGAGCACATCTATGTGCCTAATGAATCATATGCTTTGATAATTAATAGGAAGATTTGTTATAGTTTATTTTGATAACATTCTGGTGTACAACCTCAACTTAGAGATTCACCAAGAGCATCTCCAAAGAGTCTTGGCAAAACTTTGAGCTGAACAACTTTACGCCAATCTAAAGAAGTATGACTTTTGCTGATTCGAGGTGATCTTCTTAGGGTTTGTTATGAGTGGAGGTGGCATCTGAGTCGATGATGAGAAAATAAGAGCGATCATAAAATGGCCTGAGCCAACCTATTTTGCAAATGTGAGAAGCTTCCATGGCTTAGCATTATTCTATTGTAGATTTATAAAGAATTTTAGTACGATTGCAGCCCCACTTACCGAATTGTCAAAGAAGAGCGTTGAATTGAGATGGGGAGAGAAAGAGAAGAGGAGTTTTGAGGAGGTAAAAGAAAGGCTTACCATAACCCTCGTCCTAGCGCTGCTGAGCTTTGACATAGTGTTCTAAGTAAAGTGTGATTGATCCGGACTAAGCATAAGTGTTGTGCTAATGTAAGAAGGCCGACCTATTATTTACTTCAGCGAGAAACTTCGAGGAGCTACACTTAACTATTCTATCTATGACAAGGAGTTCAACTCCTTAATTCGAACCCCAACGGTATGGCAACGCTATCTGTTGCTTAGGGAATTTGTGATCTATACCGATTATGAATCCTTGAGTATTTGAAGAACCAACCCAAGTTGTCTCGGAGGCAAGTCAAATGGGTCGAGTTCATGGAGGGTTTTTCTTATGTTGTAAAATATAACAATGGAAGGAATAATGTAATGGTGGATGCCCTATCAAGACGACATTCTCTCTTAATCGAGCTACAAACTAAGCTGCTTGGTTTTTAAACCATAAAGAATTTGTATATTGAGGATCCATAGTTTGGTCCTATCTATGCCTGATGTAAGGAAGGACGAACACTGGATGACTATCACAAGGAAGAAGGATACTTATTTAGGAAGAGGAGGCTATTTATCTTAACCTATTCCATGAGAGAATTGCTAGTGCATGAGGCGCATGAAGGAGGATTGATAGGACATTTTGGCTAATGCCATATCCATGAGGTATCATCCTTAAGATGTTTTTAACCGAGAATGATGAGAGATATGTAGCCCATGTTGGAAAAGTATGCGACCCGCCGAAAAGCAAAGAGCTAAGCTAAGTAAGGACATTATCTACCTTTGCCTGTCTTAACCAAACTGTGGTTCAACCTAAGTATGGACTTCATGTTAAGATTGCTGAGTATGTCTGAAGTGAAGGGCTTTATCATGGTAGTTGTGGATCGATTTAACAAGATGCCATATTTCATGCCCTGTTCCAAAACTAATGATGCTTTGACTATTTCTTTTCTTTTCTTACAAGAAGTAATCGAACTTCAAAAAATTCCCAAAACCATTGTTTTGGACAAAGTCCTAAAGTTCATAAGCCACTTTTGGAGGATGCTATGGAGTTGAATGGGGACCAAGTTATTATGCAGTATGTCCTGCATCCATAGACTGATGGACAAACTGAGGTTGTCAACAGAATCGTGGGAACTTTGCTACGGGTTGCTATTAGATTAAACATGATTGATTAGGATCTATGTCTACCAATCATCAAGTTCGCCTATAATAGGACCACCCATAGCATAACAAATATATCGCCATTTGAGGTCACCTGTGGGTTCAATCCAGAGCCCCTGATGGACCAAGCACCCTAGTTGAAACTTGATAATGACTAACCAACTACAAAAAGAGTTGAGGCCATCAGAGCTATGCACCAGAAGATTGCAGAGTAAATGAGCCAAGCTAATACTACGCTTGAGAAGCAAAGTCGAGGACAAAGGAAGAGAGAATTTCAACTAGGTGATTTGGTCTTAATACATCTCAGCAAGGAACGATTCCCAAACTTAAGGAAGAGCAAGTTGTTCCTCAAAGCCAACGGACCTTTCAAAGTGCTTGAAAAGATCAATCGTAATGCCTATAAGATTGATTACTTGAAGGATATGGAGTTTCAGACTCCTTCAACATTGCCAATCTCCAACCTTACACTCCCGAGGACAAATAACCTAGAGCTAAACTAGATTTGATCCTAAATGTCAAACAACTCAGGATAGGGATTAAGGATTGATTACGCGCTCTTAGGCCTAAGGGCTTTCTTAGATGGTTCACTGAGTTGTCCTAGGTAAGTTAAGTGCCAAGGAGCAATGTTTACCCCAGCCTAATTTGTTGAGCTACTTCGCTCTCCACACCATCTAAGAAGCAACTGAGGTGATCAGTTGATATGTGGAGATGACCCCTCCATAACACCCCAATCCAAGCACTAAATTAGGAAAATAGCCATCTCCACAGTACCAAGGTTGAGCTGACAATTGTCAAGAGCTAGGCATTCAAAGCCAATCCAAATATAAGTTGTCCTTGAGGTAACCCACATCTAGTCCTAGCCATTAATGTTGTCGAATTGCTGACATTGACTAAACCTAATCAAGGCTACCCCTGCTTGGCTCACAGTGTTATTGGGATCATAGAATGAACACAATTACATACGTACTGTCCTTTCTAACATTTGTATTGTCCCTTCTGACAATAGATATTCTTTTTGCACGATTACATGCTCCTCCTGTGAATTATTCTCCTTTTCTTAGCAAGTAGGGATCCAATTCTATAATTTTCCGTAATTTAGAACTTACCTTAATTGGGTTACTTGCATAATTTAATAGCTACACAACAAATCATATAGAGAATACACTGAACTTTTACTTTCTTTTGAGCTAAGTATTCTTTTTTTTTTACTCTTAAGCTACTCTTATCTAACCTACTGAGTGTGAACTAATGGCGAGTGACCTCTGACCATAATTGTATGTCATATCAAGTATGACCCAAGCTTGTGTGAGGCGTTGGTGCATCATATCTATGGCAAGTGCTCATCTTTGACTACCATTTACTTTTTGAGCCATCTTGTGGCCCGAACTTACCCTTTTGGTTACGTGTGAAATTTGGCCCATGTGTTCATTCATGAAATCGATATCACAGTGTACCTCTAAGTCGAGGCTATAAACAAGAATATCATCAAAGTAAACAATGAAAAACTTTCCCATCAATTCTTGAAGCACATGGTACATTAACAACATAAATGTACTCTGTGCATTTGACAGTCCAAAGGGAATAACTAACCACTCATACAGCCTATAGTCAGTCTTGAACGTGGTCTTCTACTCATCTCCTTCTCACATTCTGATTTGATGGTATCTAAACTTGAGATCAATTTTAGAGTAGATCCTTGCTCCATTTAACTTATCAAGCATGTCATTAAGTCATAGTATAGGGTACCTATACTTGATAGTAATCCAGTTAATAGCTTAATTTTCTATACACATTCGCTACATGCCATCTTTATTTGGCACCAATAAGGCTGGTACAACGTATGGGCTTAAAGACTCTCTCTCATATCTTCTTTTTGTTAGCTTATCCAATTACCTTTGGAGCTCGGTAGCTTGTTCAAGGTTCAACCTATATGCTGACTTATTTGGTAATATAACTCCTGGCTATAGAACTATAGCATGCTCAATCCCTTTGATTGGAGGTAGACCTTCTAGCAGCTCATGAAGAAATAAGTCAACAAATTCCTTCAGTAGGTCTTTCACCTTAGTAGGCAGTTTAACATTTAAAGCATTTAGCTTAAGCAACCTCTTAACTAATAGAAAGGTTGGCTCTTCAAGCTTCATCTGTCTTGATAGCTCGACTTAAGTCATTACTAAGGTTTCCTTCTTCAAGGCTTTATTGAGTTGATCTTGCATAGTTTTGACTTGTTTGAGGGACATGGGATTCAATCTCACCTTTCTTCCCTTATGTTCAAAAGAATAAGTATTTCTCTTCCCATCGTACATCACATGTTGGTCAAACATCCAAAAGCTTCCCAAAAGAATATGTGAAGCATTCATAGGCAAAACATCACATAGAACCTAATCATGGTGCTTTCTAATGCAGATCGGTACTGCAATTTGCTTAGTCGCCTACAAGGCCCCTTTATTATTGAGCCAATGCAACTTGTAAGGTTTAAGGTAAGTTATGGTTGATAGTTTCAACTGATGGACCATAAAGGCAGATGCTACATTAGTGTAGCTTCCACTATCGACAATGAGTGCACATAACATCCCATTAACCTTGCTACTAATATGAAACAAGTTTTTATGTTGCTTGTCCTTAAGCACCAAGCTCACACTCATCACTTATCTCAGGACCATTGTTGCAGAAATGAAGTTACCCTCTTCACTATCGATAACCTCCTCTTCCTCAAACTAATCAACTTGTTTGGATTCCTACTACACTTTAACCCCTTTGTTACTATCGACTTCTAAGGTTAGCACTTCACCCTTCAACACCATCACTCTTCTGTTTGGACATTAAGTCACTATGTACCTAAATTCCTAGCACTTAAAGTATTTGATCACACTTGTCTTTCTTCTTAAGCTTTATCCTTTCTCAAACTTCCTCAGGGGTTTTTTTTTCCTCAGCTTGAGTGACTAAAATAGGTCGGATTTCAGTAGTTTTAATTGGTTCCAATCTCATAGATTGGCTAGGGGCAGCTTGATTAATAAGAGCTTAAAATCTACCCATTTGACATCGCTCTATCCTTTGAGCAGCTCGAATTACTTCATCTAAGGACCCAATATCTCTAGTCTCAAGATATCCTTGATCTCATACTTTAACCCAATGATAAACCTAAAGATAGTTCAATCTTCTGGCTTTACAACTTCACAAGGAATTATCAACATTTGGAACTCCTTTACATATGCATCAATGCTTGATCCTTCTTGTCTCAAATTTTGCGGTTTTTTGAATGCGTTATGTAAATAAAACTCAAAATAAATTTGCTTCTCATCACTCTTTTCATTTCATCCCATTCTTTGACTTCTCCCTTTCCTTCTCTTCGTGATGTAACCTACAAATTCTTCCACCACAGGGCGGTATATCCTATGAATTCTAAGACAAGTCTTACTTTAAGATTCTTGAGAACTTCATGACACTTAAATTGCTTCTTTATCCTATCGACCTAGTTTAGATAGTCCTCATCATCGCCATTACTAGAGAAGCTCCAAATTTTTAATCTTAATCCTTTTACCTATAGAACTCAAACATTTATCTCTTTAGGTTCATAGTATTCCTCTTCCTCATTGCCTAACTCCTCATCCTCCTCTTTTGTTTCTTCCATTGTGACCCTTGATCAAGCAATTATATCCGTTTCTTTAGCTAGGGCTGGTCGATTTGCTAAACTAGCTTAACCAGGTTAGCCATCGTCTCTCTAAGGTAGTTTATTTACTCGACCTATATCCAGGTCATCTTTGGTGCCTATTTTCATTTATAACAATTACTTAGCTATTCACCAAGTCCATAAGCTTATCAAGTCTTTCATTTAGAGATTGAGGCATATAACTTCCTTGTTGGTCACAGCCATTACAAACACTACTCCCGTGGCTTTTGAGAGTTTCTTGAACACTAGAGTCCAAAATTACGAAATGCCTTAGTATACTAACTCCTTTATGTTGAAATGAATGAATCTTACTCAAATCCCCCATTAAGCCCTTCTTCAAACAATTACCTAGTACCCCTTACATCAACAACTACTAGAGCAATTCCAATATTACTCAGCATAGTCATAAACCAACGAAAACCACGTACTCTATTTTGAACACTATGTTAATAGCCACTACATATAGCCATAAAAGCATAATCCTTAGTATAGTCTACTTCACATGATGCTACTGTAGCACGAACACTCAAGAACATAATATACTAAAAACTTACACAAATATAGCTAAGCTCTGATACTAAGATGATAGGAGCATAACGATTGTGGATGAATACACAACTGAAGGTATCATGCAAACTAATGGGTTCAAACCACAAGATGGTCTAAAAGAACAAATGGAAATCAAGGATTGAGTAGGGGATTCTTGTGCATCGATGTAGAATATGATCCACTAATGCCTCATACGAGCTCAAGCTACACTTGATATGATGCACAAGTACAACTAGAGGTTACTCGCCACTAATTCATGATATAAGAGCAAGAAAGAGAGTAAGTAGGGCAACACTTAGCTTAAATAGGGAAAGTTTTGTATATTCACTATTCTTGATTATTGCGGCTAATACAAAGTATAGGTATTTATACATCCTAAGTAGGGAAAATTCTAGGTTACTACAAATTACTAAAAGGATTCCTACCAAAAAAGGAAAAGTTCATATTACACCAGGGTAAATCAATAAACAAAATGAGAAGGAATATTCTTTGCAAGGATAGTACGGTTGTGAAAGAGGGAACATGTGTCAGTTACTTAATTTTGTGGTCCAAATGGATAGTTAGTGCAGGGTAAAGCTAACTCAATCAGCCTTAGGTCAACGCTCGGCAAGTTAAGAGCTTGAAGGGCATTTGTTATGAAAGCTGGACTTAGAGGCTTAGAATTGGTAGGTCGACTAGGCATTAGGCTAGACTAAGCCCAAATGTTTGTTAGCTTAGAGTCATGTTGGCTTAATGTTCAACTCTAGTAGGGGTTAATAGCATTAGTGGAATCTTTTTCTATTTGCAAAATGGTTTACTAGGTGGAGAAGCTCGAGAGATGTACCGAGTTGGCTTAGAAGAACCCTTCTTCTCCCAAAGTTAGGTCCTTTTAGGAAGCTTGGTGGACCAAAGCAGTGAGTCCTTGAGCTCAAGATCTTGTTATCGATCATTGATTCCTATTAGCATAGTATTAGGACATAAGGTGTCCTAAAAAGGTATTGAAGTAGACAATGCAAATATTAACACCATTGTAAAGTTGCCTCTTCCCACTTTAGTCAGAGTCATACCCAATTTCTTAGGCCATGTTAGTTTTTATAGGAGATATGCTAAAGATTTCTAGAAAATAGCGAGTCATTTAATTTAGTTGTTAGAAAATGATGCCTCATTTATATTCTCATAGGAATGTCTAGAAGCATTTAATACTCTAAAGGATAAACTGACACATGCCTTCATAATGATAGCACCATATTGGATCTTATCATTTGAACTTATGTACGATACAAGTGATTACACAATAGGTATAGTTTTGGGATAGAGATGAAAGAAGCACTTTTAGCTAATCTACTATGCTAGCAAGATACTCACAAAAGCTTAGGAGAATTATGCTACCACTAAAAAAGAGTTAATGGCAGTAGTCTTTGTATTCAACAAATTCAAGTCATATCTAATCCTTTCTAAAGTTATTATTTATACTTACCATTCTACTTTGCGTTATTTTTTGAATAAAACATATGCCAAACCAAGATTGATCATATGGATATTATTGTTTCAAGAATTTGACTTAGAGATTAAAGATAATAAGTTAGTTAAGAATTTGGCTATAGCTCATCTCTCATACTTAAAGAATCCATTGCTAGAAAGACTAAATGAATACGACATTGATGATAAATTCTTGGAAGAGCAACTTTACCAAGTCTATGGGAAACTTCTTGGTCTATTGATTTAGCAAATTACTTAGCAGCTAAAATTATTCTCAATGGATTAGACTATAGGCAAAGGAAGAATTTTTTCCTTGATGGTAAAAGCTACTTTAGGATGACTTGTATTTGTTTAAGATTTGTATAGATTAAATAATTCACAAATATGTATCTCATCTAGAAAGTTGGTAGATTTTGGATCCTTGTCATGTATGACCAATGAGAGGACACCTTAGTGCGAACAGAACAGTGCATAAGGTCCTCAAGTTTTGTTTTTATTAGCCAATATTATTCAGAGATTCCTAGAAATTTGCAGAACTATGTGATAGGTGTCAAGGAGTAGGGAAGGTATCCAAGAGAGACGAAATGTCACATAATCCAATATTGATATGTGAAGTCTTTAACATTTGGGGGATTGACTTCATGAGGTCATTTTTTAAGTCAAACAAAAACAATTACATCCTAGTAGTAGTAAATTATGTATCTAAATGGATAAAAGCTTAAGCTCTATCAGCTAATGATGCTAAGGTGGTAAAACAATCCATGAAAAGCCTATTTTCCTAATTCAAAGCACCCAAAACACTTATTAGTGACCAAAGAACCCACTTTTGCAACATTCAACTAGAGAAAGTATTAAAGAAATATGGCGTTATGCACTGGATTATAACTCCATACCACCCTCAAACAAGTGAATAATTAGAAGTTGCAAATAGGGATCTAAAAAGAATCTTGGAAAAGGTAATCAAGCATAATAGACAAGATTGGACAATGAAGCTTGATGATGCTCTTTAGGCACATTGGATCACTTATAAGATGCCGATTGGAGCAACTCTATACTAGCTAGTACATGAAAAAGCCTGTCACTTACTTATAGAAATTAAATATAAAGTTTGTTAAGCTATAAAGTATGTTAACCTTGATCTTGAGTATGCAGGTGAATATAGGAAAATTTAGCTAAACAAGCTAGAAGAATGGTGCTAAATAGCTTATGAAAACTCAAGAATATTCAAGGACTGAGCTAAGTGATATCATGATAGCCAGATCAAACAAGGGAAACAATTCCATGTTGGAGACAAGGTTCTTTTATATGAGTCTCAATTAAGACTTTTCCATGTAAACTCAAATCATGATGGTTTGAGCCCTATAGAGTAACACAAGTATTTCCATATAGAGTAGTGGAGATTTTAAACCCTAAGAAAGGAACATTTAAAGTGAAAGGCTACTAGAGAGTTTGATCAAGAGAACTATGCTGAGTTTGACCTTTACCCAGTCTAAGAAAATGGCTAATCTCTATCTTAACTCATTGAGCAAACAATTTTAAACAAAAGCGCTTGTTGAGAGGCAACCTAAACCATTTTCTTCCTTATTTCTTTTCATTTCTTTTTTTTTTTCCTAAAGTATGATAGTTCAATATACCCCACTTTAACAATCCTCCCATGTTTCATGGGTTAAAGAGACTCTAGACGAAGTTGCATTTGTTAAGGGAAAGAAAGCAACGATCATGCTCACGAACTAGAGCACTAAGTCTATTGTATCAAAATTTGAAAAAAAAGGGTCAAAGTGGACCATGACCAACGATCATGCCCATGACCATCTTATCAAAAAATTTGGATCAAATTTTGAAAAAGGGATCAAAGAGAACTATAGTCAAGGATTATGCCTATGATCCTACTTATGATCCTCTTGGTAGAGATAAAAATTTACTTTAAAGAAAAGAAACAAATTAAGAGTAATACCAAGACTAAAGATCATACCCGTGATCTCGATCATAGTCAAGCAATATTACTCATAATTAGCCCTACTAGAATCTTTCATAATTTTATTACTCTAAACTTTATTGATTTGGCTTCTTTTTGCTAAAATATCACCTTTCCCTTTTCAATACATTTACTTCTTTAAGCCGTTGTGAAAATTAAAAGAAGTCTTGTTAATTTATCTATTACTTATTATAGTGATTGTGTAGTTATTATGTTTATCAAGAGCAACTTCCCCTTTTTAGAAGTAACAACACAACATGTATGTCTTTATTTATACATATTTCCATTATTGTGTGAATTATCATCCTGCTTTATACACATTCACTGTCGTAGCTAAAGTACTAAGTGTGGGGAAAAATCTCTTGCTCATATCCATAGCTCCCTCGCAACCTAAATCTACCACCCATCATAACACTAGAAGGGCCTCTTCCTAACTTATTTTAAAAGATGAGCCACTAACAACCTTATCATTACACCCCAAACAAATGCTTGAGTTTGAAACACAACCACAAAGCAAGATTTAAGATGCTAAGTAAGAATAACTTTTTAAGATCAAGCTTTTTAAATTGGGAAATAATCAAACAAGCTAAAATAAGACTTGATATATGAGCCATGATAGAGAAACAAGTTGGGAGAAACTTTTGAGCATCTAAGAACCAGTTTATAAGGAACTCACATTAAGGTTCCTTACTACCCTATCAATGGAAAATGACCAAATTCCATATGGAGCCAAAAACTCACTGACTTTCCATTTGAGAAACATCAAATTGACTCCCTATAACCAAATTCAAAGTGTTCATGGGGCTCTATGGAAAAGAATTTGTTCAATCTCCTAAGTTCTATACACTACCTTGTAAACTCTTACATGGAGTCAGCCTCTCAAATTATTAGCAAAAAGTAATAGGAGAAAAGACTTATAACCCTAAGTTTGCTAGAAGATCCCACCTAAAAAATCTCATACATCAAATCTGCCATTGGTTGTTCACAAACACAATTAGTAAAAGAGGAAAATCATTGGGGTGGTAGTGATGCATAAGTTCTTTCACCTTTATAGTCTTGCGGAGGGTTACCTTATCAATTTCATGGTCGCATTAGCTATGCATATGTAAACCAAATTAGATGTAGGCCATATGTCAAAATCCTGGCAAAGAAACTGAAACTATTTATCAACAAACCTTAATTGACTATGATAAGGGATGTAACCACAATGTCACTTTTGACCTTTTAGTAGATGGGATCCTTCCATATGGCATCAATAAGAAAGTACCTAAAAGAAAAAGAAAATGAAGCATTCATCAACCAGCAGAGTTTGGTCCACGAAGTGAAGAAACTAAAAGTTGAGGTTCAAAAGTTAGTGACATCTCGAATGCTTTTCAAGAAATCCATGAAGAGATTGTTTTGACGACAAACACAGTTGATGGAAATTTATAGCATTCTAGCCAGTCAAATCAAGATAAAAATCCCTCCATCCATGGAAGAGGAATTGATTAACAGTGCAAAATTGACGAATTTTCAAGATGGAGACAAGTAAGATGAAAAAAGGGGAAGAAAAGAAGGATACTGTTAATTTGGATTCTGATGATGAAGATGAGAACAAAGTGGATGATTTAGATTTCTTTTAATTTCTCTCATGTTAAACTATTGCTTTCAATTGTTAGTTTTTAGCATTCATGTTTTCTTTTTCATTGTTAGTTCGGAGTCTTCTTGTTTTGATGTTGCAATATTCTTAATAATGAAATAATAATGATCTTGTTTGTCATGCACATATTTCACTTGTCTATTTCTCTCGGATCTCCGTTGTGTCGATTCACCGACGACTTCCTCAAGCATTGATTTTTATGGGCTTTCACACAAATTTGCACTCAACTAAGGAAATATTGTCTCTTTAATACCTTCTTCTCCGTTATGCTTATATTGTGTTTTCTTTTCACACACTTTTAGGATGCTTCATTGTAAGTACATTGAGGATAATGTACTATATTAAGTGTGGGGAAGGGGTATGACAAAATAAGTATATCGTATATTACTTTTTGGGAAATCAATTATGCATTATTTTAACCCCAATTTTTTTAAGTCGTCAACCCTCTTTTGTTTAAAAATATTTTTTTTATTAGTGCTTGGATGAAATTTCCTTAGCAAGTATTGTGTATTTTACGCATTCCTAGAATTGAATAGTAGAATTCGTGTAGGGAAAAGTTACAAACTATTTAGCCTAGGATATTAAGGCAATAATAAAATTGTTGATTGAGTACTTATCATATGTTATTCCTATAGTTTAATTGGATGTATGCTTATCCCTCTTTGATCTTTAGAGCTTTATAATCCTAAGCAAACAAGTAGATGAAACTTCTTGTAAATCCCTTAAGAAATTAAAATAGTTGGAGGCATAAATAAGGATAAAATAATAAGGAGTTGTTGGTATAGATCGACCTTAGTCCCTCAGAAGAGTGAGGTTCTTTCCTATTGCCAATATGTGAAGAAGAAGAAAAAAGAAGAAAGATGGAAAATTGATATGGATTAGTCTTCATTCCTTAAAAGAGTAAGGTTCCTTCTTGCTATTAATGAAAATGTAAGACCTACATTAGTAAGGATCGGTCTTGGTCCATCAAAATAGAGTAAGCTTCTTTCTCAGTGCCAATAAGCTTTAGTAAAACGATTGAAAGTTAAATTGAACAATTTCTTAGTAAGAGTATAAATAAGGGGGATGATTAAGGGATGAGTAGATACAAAATATGTTTACTCTTGATTATAGCACTTGTCAAGTTTGAGGAGAGACTTGTATACATCTTAACTAAGTGTAAGGGGATTGTGCATGCTTCTTGCTCAATTACACATAATGGGAACTAATTCAAGGGAGAATCCTTGATTAAATAGTGTGATTAAAATTTGATTTACGTGAATTAGCTATTGAATTTTGATATTTGTGTTTTTAATGCATTGAAAAGATGAGAAGGGAAAAATTATACAAGTTACTAAGGATGTTTAATAGAAGCTCATAGGGATGCATGGACTTATGATATATGCCGGAGTTTATATATATATATATATTTATATCTTAAATAGTAATGGGTAAAATTAGTAGTTCTTGTCCTAATTTTTCAACCCTTGTTAAAGATTAGTGAATTTGCTTAAGGATAAGTAAATGTTTAAGTGTGTCGAGGTTTGATGAATATAGTTTTACATATATTTCTTCTAATATTTTTATAGAGATCTTAGTCTATTTCATGGTGATTTTGATGCTTCATTGAATCATTTGTTGATTTTTGAGCTTTAAAGGAGTAATGAAGTGAAAATAATGAAGATTGTGTGTCTTTTGAGAATAATTCCACTTGATTTGAAGAATGATTCAATGATAGCAAGCATTAGAAGAGAATTATGTCAAGGGTCAGAGTCTAGAGAGGACTACGGTTGAAGATCGCAACTGTGTTTCCTAATCGTGATCCCTTTGTCAAAGAATTCAATGAATTTCTTGAAGAATCTATATAAGGAGAAATCTATGCCCTAAGTCTACGCTTGTGTTCCTTAGGTGTGGTCGTCACATGATTTCTTAAAACTTGCCAAATAGGAGTTATTTTGTCAAATATTTATAAATAGAAAGCTAAATATCCACTAGAGAAGAGGAAAGAATAGAGGAGGAGAAGGAATAAGTGTCCAATAGAATTTCTTAGGAATCTATTCACTTCTTTATGTAAGTTTGTTTTTTTTCTTTTTTATCATGATTTCAGTGTAAACTTTTAAATATCTAGACTCGTGAAACCTTGAGTTAGAATGTAACATACTCATTTTGTTTATTCAAAATATATTCCTTACTTTTTATTAATTCAATTGTGTGTTTTGTATTGATTGAGTTGTTAATTCTAGAGTTTTAACTTAATTATTTGATATTGTGTGTTAAATTGCAAGACCCTATGCATGAATAGATATATTGCAATTGAAGAGAATTGCTATAATCTTAGCAATAAGTTATAGAATTCTTCTGAAATTGATTTATAATATTAAGTGTTTAGAGAATTCCTATTCTTGATATTGCTCTAACTTATTCTATCGTAGAAGCAATTCAGATAGAGTATAGTTAGGATTGGGAGTTATTTGTGAAATGATTTCTATTAACTCACTAATTGAATTCCTTTGATTAATAAGAATAGGGAATGAACTATAAATCTTTAGAATAATTGCATGTCAATTTTTTAGTGAAACAAAGTCTAGATATCCTTATGGTTATTTAGGGTTTCTTAATTTCTCTTATTCTTTTTATTGATCATCTTTTAATTTTATTTCAATTAAAATTTAATTCCTTTGTTTTACAATTGAATTCTATATTTGCTTTTAGTAAAATATTAGAGCATGGGTAAGTAAAGTCTACAATCCTTGAGGATCGACAACCTTAGACTCAATTATCCACTATATCATTACTTGACAGGTATACTTACCTAATAGCCCCAATCAAGAGGCAACCCAAGTTTTCTTTAGTTTTTCCACATCCTTCATTTTAGTTCATTTGGTTTTGTCTAATTACTCTATTTGCAATTATTTAATCTGGTGGCTTACATAAAATTTTCTAATTTTCAATCTTTTCATGGTTTGTGTGGTGTTTTATTCATTGTAGTATAGGATTTAGGTAGGAAAATTTTTGCTAAGGAAGGATTAAGGAATCAAAGACAAGCTAAAGATTTGAGAGGATCACAGGTAAGAAGTACACTCGTGATCTAGAACATGATACTCTTGTCACAAGTAAGTAAAGCAGCTAACTGATGGTGTGTATTAGATACATTATTTTATATAAGTCATCTACCCCTTTTATTCAACATATAGCATAGACAATATATACACGCCGTGTATAGCCTTGTCCTAAAAAAAAAAAAAGAAAAAAGAAAAAAGAAAAACCACCAAAACCATTTGAGGGGGAAGACTAGCAAGATGCATGTTCGTGATATATTTCCTAACATATTTACTTTTCTTTTCTTTTCTTTTCATATGATATCTTATGTAGTTAGTAAGGGATCAACCTTACTAATTCCACTGCTGCTTTCTAATGGACTTTAATGTGTGCAAGAGGAGTAATGGTAGGATGTACTTTTAATTTATTTTTATAGTTCTCTTTTTATATGCTTTTATTTTCCTTTTCTTTCTTTGGTCTTGTTTTTCTTTCTTCTTTCTTTTTTTTTCGTGAGGCCTATATGGACTTCAATTAGTGAATGGAATCTCGTAGTACAATAGTTTCAAATTTAGTGTCAAAGAATTTAAGTTGGGGAAGTTTCAGTTTCCCTTTTAACTTTTTCTCTTTCCTTTGTTACCATTGATTTTTGTGCTTTTTACTGTTCATACTTGTACATTAGGGACAACGAACAATTTAAGTGATGGGGAAGTAGTAGAATATTTACACATTGATAGAAAACTCTATAAAAGCAATTGAACTAAAATCATTTGATCTCACACTTAAATTTTTGCCAAATAATTTTCAGAAATATAGAATTAATTTACTAGATCACACATCTATTTACCATTATTTTTCATCTATGATACTTTTTTTGATTTTTTTTTTTTATGAATTTGTTTAATCATTTTGACCTTTTTACACAATACTAAAATTAAATAATGAAAATCTATGTGAAGTGTAGAGTTTCATGTTATTTAGGCTTAGATTTAGACTTGAATTAGGGCAAACATTGTTAATTAGGAAATTGTCATATATATTTTACTTTAGTATATACCCATTTCTTAAAAACCTTGAGAGCTCTCCAATTTCTAAGAAATGAACAAATGATGCTTATCTCTTAGGAATTTCCTGAAAAATTAAAAATAGTTGGAGGAAAATAAATAAAGAAAGAAAGAAAGTGAATGAAAAAGGGTTCAAAGTTGAGCCTAAAATTAAAAAGTGAATGAAATGAAAAGTGCTAAATACTAAAGAGTTTAGCTAGACTACGTTGACTCGAGTAATTAAGCCTATGAGGTGCCTCTTTGTATAAAATAACGACTATCAACTTGGGAGATAAGCTTGCGATTGTTGGTTGAAAGCTCGCTACAGGGGTCAAAGGAAAAGTCCATGTGAAGGCTATACCTCACATAAAAGTGAAAGGATCCAAATTGGGTAGAGCTTGTAGATGGCTTGAAGGGGAGTCTCAATGCCTAATAGCCTAAGGTTGTCTAGCATAAGATTTACTAATTAAGTGGAGCCGCTCTATTTCAAATGAAAAATAATAAAAATAAAAAGAAAATCCTTTAGTTAAAATTGAAATAAGTAAGGAGACAATTAGTGGATCGGTTGATATAGTATGCATTTGTTTTCAATTATTGTGCTTAGAGAGGTAAAAAGGGAGAGTATATACCTATTATTTTTTAAAATGTGGATGAATATTTCTTGATTAAGTTTATGCTTATTCTGATTTTTAATTTAATCTTTGTTTAAATTATGTGGTTTAACTCTAATTTATATAAATTAATTTTTGAATTCTAGTATGGCTTTTAGTAGCCAATACATGTATTTTGTAGTTGTGTTTTAAGAGTGTAAATATTGTTAAGTGAAATTCTATAATATAAAAAGTTGCTAGAGTTTTGAATTTTGGTGTTTATGAGAATGAATTTTAATGGAAGAGTATGCACTTTTATTTTTAAATAAACTTTATCTGATAATGAAATTGGTTCTATGATTGAGAGTATTTATTAGTGTTTCGTCTATAAGAGTTTTCATCAATTGCTTTATTTTGCTTGAAGACAAGTGAAAAAATTGTGTGGGGGGAATTTGATAGAGCTTATTTGTACTTGTTCTATAGGTACATATTATAGTGTTTTTATAGACTTTTTAAAGTGATTTCAGTGTAATTTTAGTATAATTTACTACTTTATTTATTAATATTTGATTTTAACATATTATGAAACTGATGTGTGTATTTTTATATTTTTTTAATAAGAGAAATGTGCAAATTTAGAAGATATACACATGTCAATATTAGAGTACACAAGATTGTAAGGATGAAAACTTCATCCAAGAGCTTTACAACTAAGTAGAGTAAACCGTGCTTCAGATGTATACGCTATATACCGTCCACCAAGCAAGAATCATACACCATGTAAAACTTTGTCTAAGAAGAGTTGTTTCCAATTATACACATTGTGTATATCTTAAGTCTAGGCTTGTATCTATTGTAGCTTGCATAAGAGTTCAAGGTACTCAAACAGATATAATTCTACCTTATAAGCATTACGTATGGAGTTTTGGTGTCACTTACACATACGGCAATACTCAAGAGAGGGAAAAAGTGTTTAAGGAGAAAAGCTTTGGAACAAAAGTAGTTTCTTTACTCAATTAACTGATGAGTACAACTGAAGGGAGGTCCCTTACATATATAAGTGGCCTCTCGAAATGGACGGCTGAGATTAAATCAGTCTAACAATCTATATTATATTTATTTTACAATGCTACCTAACCTCTATCTACAAAGATCTAGGATCTTTCTAGATCTTCTAGAAGCTCTTAGTGGACTTGGGCTTTAGGTTCCTTCTTATATAGGCTTGGAGGAAGCTCGTAAAACTGGGTCTCTATTGGGCATCTGTGACATCCTCCTTCGCCTGAATCCAGCGATGTCCTCATCATTGTTTCTTAGTACCTATTAATTAATGCCTCAAATTTCCATAGTAGTTTAGCTAGCTTCTAACTCTTTTTACTTTTAGGTAGTCCTTTCCATTTGATCAAATACTCAATATGATTCAAATGCCCTGACTCTATTTTGATTCGATCCTTAAGTACTTCTTCTACCTCTTTATCATAGAAGCTTAGTACGCCAATCGGGGCCCTGATTGACTTCATCCATCCTCGGTCTTCCCCATCTTCATAGTAAGGCTTTATCATGCTAATGTAAAATATCAGATGTATCTTATGTCTTAGAGGAAGTTCTAACTTATATGTAACCTTTCCTACTCTCTTCAAAATCTTGTAGGGTCCCTTGCATCTCTTCATCAACCTTTTGTGAAGAGTCCTTCTAGTCCATTGTATTGAGTGTAGCCATACCATAACAAGATCCCCTACCTAGTGCTCAATATCCCTTCTTTTTCAGTTGGCAAACTTCTTCATTCTTTTAGCTACTTTTTGTAGGTAAGTATGGGCTATGTTAGCTTTCTCCTACCAATTTCTAGCAAATTCATGTGCGACCAGACTATTGCCTTTATACTCAGCAGCAACTGTGTTTGAGGTAGTAGGTTAGAACCCCAACACCACCTCAAAGGGCCTTTTACCTATGGCTTTACTATAATGAAGATTGAAAAAAAAAATGGGCAATATCTAGCAACTTCGCTTAATTTTTTAGGTTGGCACTCACAAAATATCTTAAATATAACTTTAGTAAAGAATTCATCCTCTTCATTTACCCATTGGTTTGTGAGTGTAGATTAGTGGAGAAATTTAGGTTTGATCCTAGCACTTGAATAACTTGGTCCAAAACCTTCCTGCGAACCTTCCATCTTGATCATTGATGATTAATAAGGGTATTCCCTAATATTTCCCTATATGCTTCATGAAGAGCCGAGCAACCTCCTCCACTAGACATTCCTTAAATATGGCATACTTGGAGAACCTATCTACTATCACCATTATAGTCCTGTACTCATCAGAATTTAGGAGATTCACTATAAAATCCATGAAAACACTCTCCTAAGGTCTCTCAAGAATGGCAAGAGGTTATAGAAGACTCGTTGGTGCTTGATTCTCCACTTTGTCCTATTAGCATACAAGATAGGTCTTCACATAAGCTTCAACATCCTTCCTAACATCAGGCCAGCAATACTTGTCTTCGATCAATGCTAGTGTCCTATAAACTCTTAGGTAGCCCACCCATAGGAAGTTATGGCACTCCTTCAAGATTTCTTTCCTAAGTTACATATGTATGGGGACGTAGATTCAAGGCCGCTTCATGTACAATAACCCATTCTCTACCTAAAATCTCTAAGTTCACTTCGTCGAGGCACTTTCCATCAAGGCCTTAGCCTGAGGGTCATGTTTTAGCCCCTGTTCATCTTTTCCAGCATGTCTCCTATTGGACAATTGGCCAGGGCTACTAATCTAGCCTTCCAACTAAGCACATTCGCTACCATATTAGCGCTTCTAAGCTTGTGCTTTAATACATCATTAAACCTACTAAGAAAACTTGCCATCTAGCCTGTTTGGGTAATAGCTTCCTCTGAGTTTGAAAATAACTAGTAGTTATATTACCCATCGTTACTATAATTTAACTGCCCAACAAATAGTATCTCCATACCCTAAGGCAATGGACTATGGCCATCATCTCCTTCTCATGGATTGTGTACTTCCTTTTGGTTTTGTTCAACTTACAACTTTCATAGGCTAACCGGTGTCTCTCTTACATAAGAACCCCATTGATAGTAAAGTTGTTAGCATCAATATGTACCTCATAAGGTTTAGTAAAGTTCAGTAGGGCTAGAATCAGTTCTTTGCAATGGCTTCTTTCAATCCATCAAAGGCCTCTTGAAATCTTTTATTCTACTACCAATATGTGTCTTTCTTGAGTAAGTCTATCAAGGTTGTCGCGATTTCTAAGTATCCTCAAATGAACCGCCATTAGTAATTAGTAAGCCTTAAGAAACACCTTAATTCAATTGGCTTAGAAGGTCTCTCCCAGTCATGGATAGCTTAGACTTTGGCCTTATCCATCTTAATTTTCCCTCAGCTTATGGCATAACCTAAGAAGGTTACCTCCTCTTAGGCGAATGAACACTTCTCTAACTTCACATATAATTGGTTCTCCTTGAAGGTAGAGAACTTATCTCAAGTACCGCACATGATCTCTGAGAGTCTTGCTATACACCATAATATCATCAAGGTAAAACACCATAAATTGGTCCAAGAATGGAGCTAAAACCCGATTCATCAAAGTATAAAATGTGGCTAGGTTGTTTATTAGGCCAAATGACATAATAAGGAAGTCAAAAAATCAATACCTTATGACACGTATGGTCTTCAGCTTGTCCCCTTCAGTAATCCCAACTTGATGATAGCTTGACCTTATGTCTAGCTTAGAAAAGTATCTTGCCCCACTCAATTGGTCAAATAAGTTGGCTATTACTAGTATAAGGTATTTTTTTCGAACTGTTATCTTATTGAGAGCCCTATAGTCTATGCACGGTTGTAGTGATATATCATGCTTCTTCCGAAACAAGACTGGTGTACCATAAGGTTCTTTAGAAGGGAAGATAAAGCTAATGTCTAATAGTTCCTTCAGTTGCTGCTCAAGTTCTTCTACTTTAGGGGGGGTGACATTTGATAGGGAACCATTAATAGAGGTGTAGCACTAGGCTCTAACTCAACTACTTGATCTACTTCCCTTCTTAGTGGAAGTCATTTGGGAAGTTCCTTCGGCATTACATCACTAAACTCCCTCAATACCTCCTTGATCACCTTTATTATTTCCTACTTCTCTAAGACTTCATCTTCCATTCTTAGGGTAGCTACGAATGTAGGTTTATTTCACCTCACTCCCTTAAATAATTAGATGGCTAATTGCAACTTAGTAATTGGGCTGGAACTGCGGCTTACTAGAACAACACATTCTCAAGCCTTATCCATGACAAACATACAATTAGAAGATGGCATAATACAAGCTCAGGTCTTATCAAGAAAGTTCATACCAATTACTAACTCATAGTCATCTAGTGGAACCACCTCAAACATTTCCTTCCAATTCCATTGTCCATCTTAAAAGTCTACACCTTATGCTACTTCTGCTGTCGAAATCTCTTTAGAGTTAACTATCTTGAGCCTTCCTCAGCCTTTCTTTATGTTTAACCCTATCTTAGCAGCTGCCTCCTTCAAGATGAAAATATCAGTAACACCCGTATCTATTAAGGCATTCATCTTGTGACCTGCAACTTAAGCCTCCACTTACATCAACCCCTTTGGTTCATAGGTAGGCTTACTTTGTATGACATTCAAGAGTTTTAATGCACCTAATTTAGTGTCATTCTGGGTTACTTCCTCCTCTCTAGCACACAAAACTGCTAACTTAGCCTAGTTTGGACATTTCCTGGTTTTGTGAGGGCCTTCACATAAGAAGCAAGAAAATTTGTACTAGGAAGACTCCCCAAGATTTGTAAGAGCCTTGCCTTTCCATGATTGTACTTGACCCTCTCTTTTGGGACCAGCCTCTACCCTTTATCTTTAGGACTGTCATTACATTAGAATTCAATCAAGGCTTCTACAATTACCATAGCTTAGGCAAGGGTTTAGACTCCTTACCTCTCTAGTTCTGTTTGGGCTTATCCTTGCAATGCATCTTAGAAGGCAAACATGGCATCCTTAACGCTCATAGCTGGGTTTCTAGAAGTAACTTGGAGAATTCTCTCACATACTCCTAAATAGAGCCTTTATTCTATAACCTTCTACATCAAGCCCTAGCATCCTTCTCTGCATTGCAAAGGTAGAATTGGGCCTTTAATTTTGACTTAAAGTCTTCTCAAGTGGTTATATGATCGACACCTTGCCTAACAGCTTCTGAACTTCTTTGCCACCATAATATGGCTACATCTTCTAGGAATATAAGGGTTAAATAGAGCATGGAAGTATCATCCAGCATTGTTAATGCATCAAAGAACCTCTCTAAGCTCCACAAGAAATTGTCAATCTCTTTTGCGTTCCTAGTTCCCAAGTAAGGCTTCAGTTTTGGTATGTCAATTCTCCTTACAGATCCCATATGGACTAACCCTTAGCTAGCAACATGGCCTTGTTGTAACATAGCTCGTAACCCTTAAACCTCCCTTCTTAAGGCAGCTACCATCCCCTGTAGGTTGTTATCCTTTTTCTGAAGGCCATCTATGCCTGTTTCACTACTGATAGCATCTTCCCTTAAGGCTCCTCCTCTAGCTTCTTCATGCTATCATCAACCCCATCCGCTTGATCCCTCAGGTCCCCCTTACGATTAACACTAGCCTTGCTAACCTAACCTCCATTAGAAGACTCATACCTTTGGAAACCCTGAATTAGTCAGCTCACTTGTGCCAAAAGGAGTCATTGGAGTTCCATCATACTTAACTGCATTAGTCTTGTTTCCAGCCATAGCTTCTCAATCCTTGCTTTGATACCACTTGTTACGTGTAGAGTGTTTAGTGTTACTCACACATATAACACTTAGACTCTTCAAGTATCTTGAAGAGAGCTAAGTTAACCTTTCCTACAAACACTTATAAAATACTCAAAGGAAAAAGCATTTAAGGAGAGAAGCTTTAGAACATAAGTAAATTCTTTACTCAATTGGATAATGAGTACAATTGAGGGGAGGTCCCCTTTATATACAAGTGGCCTCCTAAAATGGATGGTTCGGATTAAATCAATCTAATGGTCTATATTACATTTATATTTACAATGGTATCTACCCTCTATTTACAAAGATCCAGGTTCTTTTAGGATATTTTGGAAGCTTCCCTTCTAAAAGCTTTTAGTGAACTTGGGCCATAAGTTCCTTCTTATATGAACTTGGAGGAACCTCCCGAATCTGTGTCTCTGTTGGGGATTCGTAAGATAAGCCCACATCTATATAGGATTCCTTATATGATACATATAGTAGGCATTGTAAATAGAATAGTATGTAGAGAATAAACTAGAAAAGACATATTATTATACTTTTCATTAGGGTTTTAGAAGAAGAATGGTTTTAAAGTAGCTTACTTTCTTATCGAAATTCAACATTAGGAATAATAGGATGCAGTATTTGACCTTAAATTAATGATTGGAACTCTTAAATAAGTTGTTTCCACTCTTTTTAATATATTCTTAATTTAGGTATTATTTCTCTCCTATGCTTAATTGATATTGTTAATTGGATATTTAGATCATCAGTTAATGAATCTTGTTGTTGAAGTCTTTAATTCCATAATGACTACAACATATATTTTGACTCCATTGGAATATATGTTAATTAGGATTGGGTTACAAGACCCTTTCTAATTGATCATTGTGAATTAGATAATTTGGATTAAAGAAAGGCATAGAGATAAATTCTTTAATTTGATTAAGGTTTACAAACTAAAAAGGATTAGGTTAGTTTTTTTTCTTATGTAGTGATAGAAAAGATAAATTGATTAATCTTGGATATTTATTCACTTTGTGAGAAAGAATTTTACCTAGACCTTAATTGCTTTAAAACTAAACTTGTTAAAGATTTTGTATTAATATGAATTAGTTTCTATCTATCCAGTTTATGATGGAATCCTTTAAAGATGTTGAATATCAAAAATTGTTCTCTTAGATTATTTTTTAGAATTTATTTATTTAATATATCTTTGATTTTATTTACCAAGATTTAGAGGTTCTTATTTTAATAAAAGTTAGTAAGCATTCCCTATGGATTCGACTTGGTTCTCACCGGTTTTATTACTATAACCTAGTACACTTACTAGTAAAAATATGCTTTTATTATAAAAAATCAAGGTTAAGTCATATAATATCAAACCCCATGAACATATTCAAAACTTTTTGCAATTATATGCTGCAATAAAACAAATAAGGTATCTGATGATGCTATTTGCCTAAGGTTATTCCCATTTTGATTGAGAGATAAGGCAAGAAGTTAGCTAAATTCCCAAGCACTTAACTCTGTCACCACATGGGATCAGCTTATTTAGAAATTCTTGTCATACTTTTTCCTACCGAGTAAGACTACAAAAATGAGAAATGATATCACTATGTTTAGGCAAATTGATGAGGAGTTGTTATTTGAAAATTAAAAGATATTTAAGGAATTATTGATGAAGTATCCCCATCATAGCCTACCCATATGGAGTATTGTGAGTACTTTCTATAACGGTTTGGCATATCAATTGAGGATGATGGTTGATACAGCTACTAAAGGTATGATCATGAACGAGAGTGTTAAAGAGGCTTATGAGATGTTTGAACAAATGTTAGCTAGTGCAAGTGGTTGGCATTTTGAGAGAAAATCACCAAGAAAGATATCGAGTATTCAACAAGAAGAAGAACTAAGTTGGCTTAAGGAATAAGTTGCTTCACTTATTGCACAACTCGCTCAAATAGAAAAGGCCAACCAATTCTAATTCTTGTAAGCAACCTTATGAGTATTATTGTATGTGTGGGAGAGTAAGTTATGCAAACTCTAATTGTCAAATTGGGAACTCCTTTGCCCTATTATAAGAAATTTAAGAGGAGCAACTTAATATAGCAGCAAATTTCAATCAAGGGTAAGGGAAGTACTTTGCTTACTCCAACACATATAACCCAGGTTGGGGAGACCACCTAAACTTGTCATGGGGAGGCAACTATGAAAGAGGATTTAATAGAGGTTTTCAAGGAATTAAGCTGCAATAAGGTCAGCATTAGTCACTACCTATACTTACATTCACACAAAAATCAAATGGAGAGACCAATAAGGAATTAATGAGAAATTATATTTGTAAACATGATATGAGGATGAATGTACAAGAGGCCTCACTATAAGATCTACAAAAAATGATAGCTTAATGAAAACATGACCAAGAGACTCTTAGGGAAACTACCTAGAAATACCAAGTGAAACCCAAGAGACTAAGTTGGAACATCTAATGAGAATGGTAAAGAAGCTAGTGTAGAAGAGGACGAGTTGTGCTATAGTGGGAAACAAATATTTGGAGGTGAATATATGAGGCTTGAGTATCTTGTTGAGGAATAGACTAAGACCATGGATGAGGACATGTTTACATTGTTAGAAAAGGAATTGATAGTTGAAGTTAAGAGGGATATACATGATGAGATGGAAGAGGAATTTGAAGAAGAAGAAGTAGAAGAAGAGGCCTAAGTAATGATGAGTAGTATAACATGGAGAGGACGAATGGAGTGAGGGGAGATAGTGAAGAAGAGGATCCAAATGAGATAGAGGAAGATCCAAGTAAAGAAGAGGTTGGGGAGGATCTTAGTGAATTGAAGTAATTGATGATGACCTGAAAGAAGGGAAATTTTACAAAGTTGAAAAAGAAGATCTTGAGAAGTCTAAATTGGAGAATGACATTGGAGCTAACCTAGGGGAGAAACCTAATATTAACGAGTTTAAAATCATAGATATGGTGGCTGAAGAGAGAGGTGCTATTTGCTTTCACTTTGCACATAGGTTAGATGATCCATGAAAAGTTACAGTGCCATCCACTATTATAAATAAGCTTTTTTTCAAGAATTCTTATGGACATAGGTGCAGACGATAATTTTAATGTAAAAAAAAAAGCTATGCAAAGTTAGAATTGGAAAGTTTCATAAAGGGAAGTCCATATAATATAAGAACCATCAATAGGGGTTAGACAAAACCACTAGGAGAGCTTCACTTCATACCAATGAGTGTAAGACTATGTTACTCCCCCATTAACTTTATCGTAATTAACATAAAAGCTGAAGATCAACCATTAGTCTCAGGAGATCATCCTTGGCCACTTCTCAAGCTATCTTAGATATGAAAGAGATAGTAACTATTCTTGAAAGTAAAGAGTAGAAGGTGATGCTCTAGGCCAAAGAGCAAATTCACCAATTGAGGGAAAGACACACATATTTAGATCTGGAGGTAGAATTTGAGAAGGAGACACACGAGAACAAGAAGGAATTGTAAGGCATATGTAGAATCGAGTAGAGGCTAGGGTGCTACACAAAATGAGCCCTAAAGAAGCATGAGGATCCACCATGAGGCAACATTGATAAGCCAAGCTAAAGGCTTAAAAAAAAGCACTTAACGGGAAGCAACTTGATCCATCATCTTTTCCTTATCGTTTTATATGGTTTAAGCCAAGTCTTTCCATTTGAGTTTATTTACTTTTTTTTTTTTGTAATGTTATGCAAGTACTTATGAATAAATAAAGAAAGGTTGAATCCATCATCTAAACACTATAAAAAAAACTTTGGAAGGGAATCAAGGACTTAAAACACATTGAGAAATTAGGAGAGTTCTGTTCTAACCTTTTCTCTTCTACTTTTCAATCATGCATGTGTGCTGAATTTCTAAATATGTTTCTTGAACTTAAAGTTAAGGGTGAGGAAGATTAGACATAAAATATGAAGTTGTACAGTTTTGATTAGGC
This sequence comes from Lumnitzera racemosa, assembly GCA_024138005.1. NCBI lineage: Eukaryota > Viridiplantae > Streptophyta > Magnoliopsida > Myrtales > Combretaceae > Lumnitzera > Lumnitzera racemosa. Next base: position 83,563,323 of record JAMXBC010000006.1, read on the forward strand.
TTTAATAATTGAATTTATTTACTTAAAGTTATCCCTTTTGTACGCCTAAAGAGATTATCTTTTTTTAAAAGTTGGATCCATCTTCCCTTATACACTTTTTACCTTAAGTATTTCATTATTCTTATAAAATTTGTATGAATGAAAGCCAAAAGAAGTGATTAGGGCTTGAAATTTTGAATGAATCCTTATGAATTAGTCATGAATACTTTTCAATTCTTTGTAATCAATTCATGGCATCTTTGTTTTGTTTCATTATGCTTAATTAAGGCATAGTTTAGAGATTTGAAGATGGAGAAATGTTTTAACTTTGTTAGGTTTTTTGTGTTTTTGGAAGTCGATCTCTTTATATATACTATTCTTTTAAGGAATTTAGTAATCTGTTAGTCTTATGAACTGAAGTATGTACTAGATTCTACTAGAACCTTTCCCAACAAATGTACAATGAACGCTCGAAAGAAAAAGATGAATGGAAAAGAAGTGATGGGATTAAGTAAAAGTCATTACAAAGCAAAATTATGATCCCATTAAAAAAAAAAGAAAAAAAGGAGAGAAAAAGTAAAGATAAAAGAAAAAAATGCTAGAAAGCAAATGAAAAAAAAAATTTGAAAAAATGAAAATACAAAAATAAAAATAAATAAATAACAGGCAAGAAATGAAATTTATACCAACTTTGAGGAGGCGGAGTAACATATTATTTAGTAGTCACTCTTTTTGCAAGGCATTGACATACTCATGAGCTAGATAAGAAAGAATTATATACATGAGCCAACTAATTAAACATCGAGACCTCTCATTTAGTTTTGAATGTTAAACTTGATTTCAAATTTCATGAGCTTAACCTAAATGGAAATGTTAACTTTTCTAGGCATTAGGTGTCAATTCTTGATTAATTACATGGTTTTTTATCGATACGCATTTGATTTATTAAAAGTGGAACAAATTTGACATCACTTCTAAAATTTTTACATCAAATTGAATGCATGCAAACTTTAAGATTTTTGCAAAATGATAGACTCCTAATTATGACTTAGTCTAAAATTGAAGGTGATGATCATGGCTCAAAATACACAAAATTTCCTTACTTTAAAACTCGCATTCGTGCATAAATTTGAGAGAGATTAATGAATTTTATATAAAAAAGGAGTTTATGCACAAGATAGACCAACTCAAACAAAACTAATAAAAACATAGGAAAAGATTCATTTTTAATTGAATCTTATTAATTTTATCTTACACATGCAGGTACATCAGGGCTACCATGGTCATAGTAACCCCCACTGTTTAATTAAGAAAGCTAAGAAGGGAATGGTGACCTTATTTAGCCTATAGCCTGAAGTGTTAGGAGTGAGCTCATTTCTTGGGCAATCGATCGGTAGAGTCAATGGTATATGAATAGAAGATTGTAATAGGGATTTGACCATACCGATCAATTGATAGAAGAAAGTAAGGTTAAATTCTATTTGATCTAGAACCTGACCTTAAAACGCAGCATTTCAAAAAACATGAAGAGAACAAGGGGCCGATACGTATCTACCATTGGATTGGTAGACCCTACTATTGATTGATCAATAGCACAAATCTATAAATACTCTCATTTTTTGCAAATTTTGCAACCCGCAATTAGGTTTGGTTAGGGTTTAGTGTAGTTTTGGGAGTTCTTGCTTATTTTTATTGTTCTATTATTATTTCCTAGATATTTAACCCTTCTTCTTGAGATTTATATGCATATTTCTTGTTGTTTGAAGTAGATTTTAGCTTGTTTACTTCTTTAATCTTCAATATACTTTTGTTATCATTAGGGTATTCCTTTATCTTGTCTATCCGTGGAAGTTGTTATTGCATTTACTTTTGTCTTTGGTGTTATTATGAAATCCATGAGTGGTAAAGTGCACTTTTTGTGAGTTTGTGATAATGTGAAAGATGTAGTTAGTGAAATTTCATAGTTTTGATTTGGATTTATGTACTTAGTTAGGATTTTGGTGATTGATGCTCTATTGTAATCTTGTTTAGGTGCTAGAAATTGATCCTCTTAATTGGGTTTTTATGATTATGAGACTAATAGGAGATTAGTCATAGTAATTCTTCGAGAGTTGAATGGATTTGCATGATTATGAGAGCGAAAAGAGATAGTTGTGTGAATTCCAACTTATATCAATGAGCTCGTAGAGTATCAATGAACGAATTTTTACAACCATGAGATTGAGAGGAGATTTGGAGTAAAGATTTTATTGAATTTACATTATTTTATATGGTTCTAGTTGATTAAATGTCATGAGACCAGAGGAGATTAACTCCGTAGTTTTTAGAACTAAAACACTAAATCTATGATAAGAATAAAGTGCTCAGCCGATTGTGTAGGAAAATAAGACTTAGAAGAGATTTTTCACTATATAGTTGAGTAAAATACCCTTTTAGAATTGAACTTAAATGAATTCCATCAAAACCTACTTAAAAACTACACTCGATATCTTAATTACATAACCTCACCACTTTATCGAAAGCATATCATAAGTTTATAATTTCGTTATTTGTCTTAATTGTTACATTCTTGTTCAAGTATTTACTTCTAATTGCAATTTCTCAACTCCTTATTTAATTAGCCTATATTAAAGTAGTAAGTAGAATTTAGTACTTAGACGAGTCATTCTCCTCATGAAAATGAGCTGGTGAATATTGGCCAATTTTATTATTGCACATGATTCTATATACTGATGAGTTAGCACGGCACATTTTTAAAATTAATATTTTCAAAATAAATATTTATTTAAATACCTTGTGTCATTGTATTAGATATCTAGCCATATTGTCTAATTATTACAAAGCTAATGAAAAGTTAACACATATTAAGATATCTAAAAAATTTAACAGATTCAATAAAAGTCTTACTTTTATAAGTTTTTTAAAATACTAAGACTTAAATAGAATAGAAAAACTAAGACTTAAATAGAATAGAAAAGAAGGTTAACAACACAAATAAAAAGGTCGGTAAAGATTGAGATTAAAATGTTCTCTGGAATTTTTTTCGTTAAATCTTGGGAAGCGTCTGCGAGGACTTTCCTCGTGAAAGAAAGTACGAACTCCGACCTGAGAGCATAATTACTTTTGTTATCCCATATAAAAATAAATTCAAGTCAGCATCATGCGGTGCTGGTATATCATGCAACAATGACATGCATGACGTATATTGACATACATAATCACGGTACTTTATTTTCTCGTGGGCAATCAGTATCTCATTTCGTTCCTATTATATCTTTCCTTCGCTTGGTTCCAATTTGACCACGGTGTTTGGTTACAATGTTAAACTCCTCCAGGTCAGCACGCAAACAGTTCGAGTAAAAAAGAGGATAAATTTTAGTGATACTTATTTCTGTTAACACGCCGAAGATTTATTATTACCAGTGTATAAAAATTAGTTTTTTTATTTTTTTACATCTCATGAATAAAAAGAAATATATATTTATTCAAACTTATAACAAAATATTTTGTATTTATTATTATAAATTTTACTTCTAATATATATATATAATTTATAATAACTTCTTTCTAAAAATCACATAAATGAAAAAAAAATTGTTGAAATTGTGAAAAAAGTAGCTTTATTAGAAATTGTGATAATAAAAGAATAAGAAAGTAAGAGCGAAAAAGGTAGAGTATAGTTTCAAAGAGCAGGAGGAAAAACTAAATATAGTAATCATAAGATAAGACAATTTTACTTATAATACAAATTATATATAATTTTATAATGTTATTTTAATATTATTTTTTTATTAAATAATATTTAATACAGTGATTACTTAAACCTTCAAAGATTTTAATAATATAGATAAATAAATTTCTAAGATAACCAATGTTTTTTTTTTCTCCTTTAAAAGAATTTTGTCCATTTATATAATTAATTATCTAAAATTTAAAAATAACAATTTATTGCTTATAAACCTTTTAATGTCATTTATACTACCTAGATTTTGCAATTAATCACAAAAATACATAAAGTTGGAATAGTTGATTGAAAAATAGGTGAAGTTTAGGTTTTTTTTTTAATGATTACAATAAGAGAAGAAAAGTCAAATTTAATCTATTTTATTAAGAGATTAATATACATACCACTAGACTTAGGAGCGGTCTAAGGAGGCTAATAGGGGCCTAAGCCCCAAGGTTAGGAAAAGAAGTTTTCTTTTTTTAATTTTTTGGAAAAGAAAAAATTATATATACTAAATATATATTTTAAAGAGCAAAACATGATATAGGATGAAGTATAGCTTAGCGGTTATATATTTGTTTTACAAAGATGAACTCTTGAGTTCAAATTTCATATTTATCATTTACTTTTTTTAAGATGTATTTATTACTTGAACGTTATTTATCTTATTGCATATAATAAACTTTTGTTCTGTTTTTCATAACTACCAATAACATTAAATTTATTAATTTTAAATCGTATCTAAGTAAATAAATTCTCTAGAGTTACTTTTTTTTTATAAGTAATAGTACAAAAAATAATTATATTATCCATATTATAAGTATTCCGATCTTATTACATAAAGTATTAATAAATAATGCTAATTATATGACTTGATTTAATAATTTTTTATAATTAAATTTATGAAAATAAATGTGGATTATTGACTAATTGACTTCTCAATAATTTATATTCAAAATGATATATTTTTTTTACCATTGCTAATGTAACAATAATACAATGTTGCAATGAAAAGAAATAGTACAATGCTTATATCTATATTTGTTATTTCTATTTTACTTCTAATGTCCTATTTAATTATTTTTTTTTTGGTCTATTTTTGTTAAAAAATATTTACACAAATTTTATATATTAATGTAATATTTTATAAATTGCTAGTTATTTTTCATTTAATATATTATATATAATAAAAGATAAAAATTTAATTATTTGAACTTTTTATGAAGTATATCAATTACTTTTAATTATATTTTAAGTGAATTCTTCTATTCTATTAAGTTTTAGAAATTATTGTAGGTCAAATAATTAATAAAATTTTTTAACAGACATAAGATGCAATTAATTACAACAATAAACTATTATTTTACTACGATAATTCTAATATTCATTTCATTAAGGTAAGTCCAACCTCTGTAGTTATGTAATCCTGTGATTGTCCTGGCTAGACTAGACTCTATACGCGCAAATCGCATTTATATTTACTCATCACCGTTGTGTTTTTTCTTTTTCCTATTGTTTTCACGAATGCATAAAGTAGACCAACCAATCATAACAATCCAGGCCGTACACGTAATCTCATATAATAAAATATCACATGTGAGAGACTCCACGTTAAGTGTTCGTTGGAATCGATAGAGACAGAACTCATGGGGGGTCTACCCGCACGAGCGGCCCTTTACGCCACGTTACCGAATCTCTGTCGTTTGTGATGATGGTTCGACCCCGAAAAGACAACCGCCCTTTAGCTATGTGCTGACGTTTTCAATGGCGTTTTTGGGGAGTGGCGATATGCCAAGGACAAGATGTTAAGGACCGGGATGATTTTGTACTAAGTGTAACCACCTCTTGATTCGCATGTGCTAATAGTGGTTATATCAACACAAATGTCGATGTCTATCGTAAAAGGCACACCACGTACCAGACAATATGATCCAGCCAAGGTGCATAAGATCATACCTTATTTAACCCTTGAGGTTTTGTTAAAATGTTAACTAATGACCTAAAACAGTCTCAATGGCGTTTTGCTTTAGAACTCTTTGTTTTAAAGGTTATAAAGAAAGTTTGTTAGTAATACCTATTTTCATATATAAATGGTCGAATCTAATATTTATCTAATAAATAATAAATGAAATATATAATGGTGCTTATTTAAGAGTGTAACTTTATTCGCTAAAGTTTTTTATGAAAAAAGTTTTAAATTTAGATTATTGTATAAACAAGCTTCAATGAAGATGCTTTAATACTCTCTTATTGAAATATTTGAAATAAATAGATTACACTTTTTTATTCACTCCATGGTAAGTTGTCAACTTGTCGCTTTTAAGCCAATGTAAAGATACGCCCATATCCCTTTAAAAGTTTGACCGTAAGAGACTTATATTTTTTACCAAACGAGGAATAAAATGACAAAAAATTTTATTGTTTTTTTTTTTTCGGCTTTATCACTTTGAGTAAAGACACACTCAACTTACAAATTTTGATGTGGCCTAAGCATCCTACGCTGGATCCTCAGTACCAGAAAACGTCACTTTTACAAAAAGTTAATTACAATGGGTTTGTAAAAGCTAAAACGAGGGCAATTTATATATTTCTAAATTTTTCATTTATTCTAATGTGTGATTATTAATTACATAGCATACAGGACTTTAATAACCTACTTAAAATTGGTCGTAGCAATTCGTATTAATACGTCAAATTCACGTTCATTTTATATCGAATTCATGTACAAGTTAAAAAAAAAAAAGGGAATAGTGATAGTACATAATTAATTTACATTATAATTACATTTATTCATATCATAAATGTTTCTTTCTTATGGTATATCAAATTGGTTTTATATTCCATTTCGATAATTATATTTCTAATTATAAACATTTGCACTACTATATTGTATCAGTTTGTTAGGTTCACTTTAAAAACATATTTGACTTTATTGCATTTGTCAGTAAAATAAAGAACAGAGAAAAAACTTTTAGTGCATTTTTTCTCATGTTCGAATATCATGAACTCCGAGTTGTGAATCTCTTTTGGTTGTTGAACTACAAAGCCCTAACGAGGGGTGGAAAGTTGCTGAAGTTTTCCATTGTTTAGTGGGGTCTCTGATGCACCTAATGCACTTCTAAAATCAAATTCACGTGAAATTAAATCTGTTAAGACCCTAATTTCAACTTAGTTGACATTGACGGTGAATCTATGGGTTAGTAGATGACTCCGGTTTACAATACTCAGCCGGCCATACGACAAATATTGAACATGCAGGAAATGAAAGGATTCAAATCTTGAATAATTAATCACAGGTCGGTTGAGTACACTTTGAGCACCCGGGTCTCTAGGCACGCATTGTGTCTTTTAATTCTTTTCAAGACCAACTAGCGTCTGCCTCCCGACGACCTACCATGGCATGTGCTTCCTTGTGGATCGAAGCAATTGGGCGACCTTTTCCATATCAATCTATGGATGCCTACACTATATCCAAAGATTGCCACCCCGTCCTCTACTTTTTTAAAGTTTAAAATGAAAAACAATATCACAGCCTTATAAGATTTGTATCATGTAAGATGTATGGGTTAGATTTTAAGATATCCTTCACAATTACAGCATAGAAAACTTTTACCTTTTCATTGGTTGGAAAGCTATTACATCGAAAATTATGGCAATCAAATCATAAGTCAATATTACTTTTAAAAATAAAGCATTACAACTGTAAATATAATGATTTTCAACAAAAAAGAAAAAAAAAAGAATAGGAACATAATATAAGAAATATAAACCATATTACTAACTTAAATCGAAGATGTAAGATAAGTTTAATTCTTTGACCATATGCTGGACTCATATATTAAAGCATAAGTTAGGCTAACTGGGTAGGAGGTTCTATTATACAAGTTAAATTTAATTATATATATATATATATATATATGTATGTAGTGCGTACACACTTTTATCCTTTACAATTTCAAATTCCTTTATTTTTGCTGTTGATACTTTTTATACCTGTATTTCGTCACTCTTAGCCCAAAGGAGGCATGCTAAAATGATTCAGCCCCACTAATTAATTTAATAAAATAATATAATTAAATATATTTAATTAATAAAAGCTAATAAAAAAATTACAGGAGAAACACCCAGCTATCGAAGCGATCACCTCCTATATTAATGACAGTCTTTTTTCTTCAGCTCTTTAAATATCATATTATTTTATCAAGTTGGTACTAGTCCGAGTCACATCGATAAACATCGTATAGAACATTCACAGTGACTCATAAACCAGAGGAAATTAATTTTCCCTTTCTCTTACAGTGATGAAATTGAAATAGGTATTGCTCCTGTACGGTTGAATCATTTGTCATGCAACCCTGGTACCGTATCCTCAAAGCTTTTAACCGTCTTGAACATGATAGAATGAAAAGTCATTTTCTCTTCTCCACATTTTTGAAGAAGAAGCTGGCTCTTCGAGAAAGGGAAAAGTCTTCAGCTAAACCATCACCATTGCTCGACATTCTGTGTCATGAATATATTTAACAGGAAAAAATATGAAGCTCGAAATTGAGGGAGCAGGTTGGTCAGACGAGTTGGTGTAATCCTCAAGGGCTGTCTAATTCAAACTCGATGGTAATGGAGTGGGCCAAGATGTTCCCGACCAGTATAAATGCGTGACAGATAGACAAAGTAGATGGCGGAAATTAAGTTATGGCGCCATTTTGAGTCGACAGTCATGTCGCTGTGGACGAGAGGCATGGCTGTCTCAGTGCATGTGGAGGATGGGTTGGCTTGCGTGGTAAAGCACCGTGGCATTTGATAAAAACAACGTGATACTCAACGATCTCATTCTTAAGACCGATTAAATAAGCTACCTCTCTCGTCCACTAGACTAGTGGAGCGATTGGACCAGAGCTCCTACCGTGCCCGAAGCTGACGTTTGTTATGTGCTAGGCTCGACAGGAACCACCGAGCATACCCATTATTTTAGCAGATCACGTATAGCAATCTTTGTTTTTGATTTTGCTGGCATATTTAGATGAACCCCTTTGTCCATGTAAAAATAGTTCCCCAAGAGAGGGTGAAACAACAAGGATTAGGATATTGTGATATAGATTATAAACATGCATAGGAAAAATAAGTTTCGAACGTTTCATATATACATCGTCTATCAACCATAAGCGCAGCAAAGCGAACATTATTCACCAAGCATATGAAAACCCATTATCAAGGTCTCCAAATGCTTGCCAAAACATGTAACTGTTCCATGTCCTGATAATAGGACTCTTATGTGAAAATCTGAAATACACTTCACAGCAGAACTGTCGAAGAAAGTCATCCAAAGGCCACAAGCATTCACAAAGTGAGGCTTCAAATTCCGTGATATAATACTATGCACACGTGCTCAAGGGGCCAGCTTTAGTTGAAGATTCTAGTCCTTTCTCAGTACTTGGAATCCCTGTAACTGGCGTCCTGCATACGTCGACTTCTGTTAGATACATGCATGCCAAGCTCTTTCATTTAACCAAAAAGATGCATAATATCTGCCTCAACTGAAAAATAAGAATGTATGTATGTCATCCTCCATTGCATTGACTAATAGTTAGTAACTCGAAATGTCCTATGCATCTAATGATGGATTCCCGATATCTTCCGGCATAAAATATCTTTACCTTCCAGAATTACTTTTGCCAGAACCCGTCAATATGTATATTCTCCGTGCTGTTTTAGTAAAATCACTGCCATGCCAAAAAAGAAATCAAGGAGCAATCATGCGTACGATTGCACAAAAAAGAAAATTATAACATGACGTTCGTGTTCAAAAGCAATACCTGAAGGGTTCATCCCCAGTTCTTCTAAGAGTACCTATAGCATCCCCATAGACCACATGTCGCATTCTATCTGGCCACTCTATTCCAAACATGTCAGCAAGCTTTCTGTACAGCTCTTCATAGGAACCAATAGCAGAAAGATCAAGAGTTCTTCCAACATCCTCTGATTCCATGAATACTTTGCAATGGCCAGAATCAAGGGCTTGTTCAGCTGTTTGGAAGCTGAGGCGCCATGAGAAGCCACTCAAAAAGGCCTTTTCTGGTTGTTGCTTCATTGAGGACCCTAAGACATTAGAAAGGACTTTCACTTTTTCTGAGTTCTCATCTGATTGAACTCTCCCACAGAGCATATCTGAGATAGCATCAGGAGAACAGCCTGGTGACATTTGCTCCCCAGGGATTATTGATTTTCCAAATAGCACCAAGCAGTGCCTCCCTCCATTGCTTACTTTCTCTGGACTCTGGTCTGGATTCCCCATAGTAAGCAAGCAAGATAAACTTTCCTTGCTCTCTTTGTGCACTGTTTTCTTCATGTTGGAATCTCTAGAAGGCGGATCGAGCAACTGGAGATGAGAAGGGAACATCCCCAAGTTTGTTTTTTTGTTGAGACAGATATCTGATAAAGAAATTCCAAATTGGGCTTGCCTGGCTCCCTGTATGCCAGCAGGGGTGTTGCCCGGTAAACAACACATAGGGCTGCTGGGCCTGAGGGGATTGCCCGAAAGTGGAGGGAACAGAAATTGCCTGTCAAGGGGAAAAGTACGAGGTTGTGGGAGACACAACTTCTTCCGAGGTGGTGAGAAAGGGGGAATGGGGATAGCTGGGATACTAGAGACCAATTCAACCAACCATGGATTGACGCATGTAACATTCTGTAACAAGTCTGGTTCATCCCATGTCACCTGTAGTATAACCGACAATCTGATTAGAAAAGTAAGTTGCAAGTCTAGAACGTGCACTGTGTATATAGATAAATATCATATTCAGAATATTTTCGGTCCTCTTAGACAAGGAACACCTTCAAACTTTGGTTTGCAACAAATGACAATTGTTTTTCTACTCGCCAGATTGCCAAATGGCCAGAAAGATAAAATGAATCTTTCATATCAGACATATCTAAGCATGCCAAAAGAATTCTCCTGTAAGCCCATCAGAGAAAAAATGAGCTTATCATTTCTCTTAGGAGGAGCAGTGCTGCTGAATGTCTCCTGAAGGATCTCTGGCATAGTGCTAATGCATCACACAGTACATGAATTATTCAATGCAGTCATTATATTGGTCAGATTGAGAAGCCCCACTTGCCAATTTATGACATTTAGAGGAAATAGTCATGTGGGTCATCTTTGGGTCTGTTCATGCCAACCATAAGCTAAATATAGTTGCATAACACCTTCAGCTGTCTTCTTCATATTTACAGCCAAAGTTGCAACTCATTCTATGCTGAAAGGCAATTGACAAGCCAAAGAACTAGTGATAATCTCATGGAAATGAAAAATACAATGAAAATTTGGATGAGAGCTATCAAAAGTCGATGCATTTCCTTTAATGTGGAGAGGGCTCTTCTTTAATAGAGCATACTCTGATATTTTTGTTAATCATAAAAAAAAAAAAAAGAAAAAGGAAGAAACAAAATCATTTTTCTATGAAACCTTCCTCTAAGTTTTCAATTCCCAGGGAATACAGATGTCTGATCAAACTGTTGGAAAAGAGGTCCAGTTTTTAGTTTTGCATTAAAAGAAAGCAGAACTGTTTGCTTACCAAGTACAGAGAGCAGGATGAAAGTTTTCTTCTGAAACTTAATGCAGACGACTCGGCATATATAAACATAACATGTTGTATAAGTATTTGAAGGACCTTGAAAATAAAGCATGCAAAAGCAATGCCAACTCACTCGGTGTAAATTTTTCCAACTACTTCGCCCTGCTCACCCTTCACTCCTATTAATAGAAACCCAGAACAATTTTATTCGTGGAATAAAAATTCTCTGGGTAGAAATTGAAAATGGAAAGGAGAAGTGGAAATTTTTCTTAAGAGAAACAGGACATAAAAGATATGCAGTTCATTAATTTTATAAACGAAACTGGATCCCAGGACACTGAAATGGATGGGCAGAACTAAACTTTTTTATTAAGTGAGAATTCAAGCATGATCCAAAATACTTGCTAGAGAGAGTAATGGTACCTCAAGAATCCTCCAAGGGGATTTAGGCCATCTGATGGGTTCACAAACCTTAACAGAGGATATGGTTCCCATGAACCAGCTAATACGCGATGAGTCCTCAGTTTCAAAGGCCATCTTAAACCTCATCCTTGGGAACCACTGGATTCCCATAGCAGCCTGCACAGAAGATGCCTTAACGAAAAACTCAGGGGTGCCTACTCGAGGATAGTAGACTGTCTCGAATGGTTGGCCAGTTGCAGCAAGAACTGCAGCTTGAACAACTGATTCAGGTCCCACCTTTCCCCTCCCTCTCAAACATGTCTCCGAGCTCACATTACCATACATCCCATTTTGTATTAGCTTGCTCTCTTCTTCCCTCAACAGCATAGGGAACCCACCATACTGAGGAACACAGCTTCCACTGCCTGAATTCCAACCAGACTGAGGCTCCAGTGAACATCCCATCCCCCTCTTTGCGCGCCTTATACCTACACAAAGATCTCCATTTTCAGCCCTCATGAAAACAATTGAATCTCCCGCAACCAGCTTCTTATTGTTCACAAAAGTGCTCCACCCAGTCGTTAGCAAATGCCGACGTGGTGTCCCTCTGTAAATATGCCTAAACTTCCATGTCTCCCCATGGACATCCTTTGCAACCACAGTCTGAACCGGAGGATCTGCTGTGTAATCCAGCTTCGGGAATATTGTCTCTGCACAATATCTAGGGACAGAGAAACCTCCACCATTGTTTGCATCAGATTGAGTCAATGTCTTGGCAAAGGAAGCTGGTTTCTCCAAATTCTCAGATCCCATAATTCCGTCATTTTCAATATCAGCCTCTTCTTCAGATAAAGGGACTAATCTTATTTTCACATAGACTTCATCAGTTTCCTTTTCTGCCAAGAACCGTACATCCACAACTCGGCAGAGAATGACAGCCGGGACAATTGGAGAATCTGGGAATTTAACTGCTGAGGAAGCATGTTCCGCATGACCTTGAGGAAAATAGATTACTTTAGAGTTCAACCGAGGAATCTGGACTAGTGCTCCGGCACAAGCATGCCATAGCTGAGGATCCAATCCTTTCTGCAATGGTTCTCTCATCTAGATTTTTATTTCCACACCGAAACTTCAAGAGATCAGTTTTCTTCTCCCCAAGGTTATCTACAACTTAATAAAACATAACCTGGAGATTAAAGAGAAATTCATAACAAATATTAGCAGAGTAACCATGCCAAGAAAGAAATCACAATTAACTTCACAAGGACGCTATATCCCGAATCAGTCAAAAGAATTCCACCTTGCACTGATATGGCTTCATTGCCTCTGTAATGTTCCAAAATTCAGAGATTTAACCTCTAAGAAATTACACAAAGCACACACTATGAAACCCCTACTTTGAGAATCAGAGTCAAACAATACCAAACAGCACAAAGTTCGCTGCTTTAACATAAAATCACACTATGAAACCGCTACACAGGCTGAGAATCAATCCATGGTCTCTTGAAACTACAATAATCAAAAGTCAAAGGCTATTCCACAGACAAAGTTTGATCGCACCACACTGTAAAACCTCTACACAAAATTGAAATCAAACCACAATCTTTAAAAACATGTACAGAAAGAAAGAAAATTTAACAAGCACCCAGAAATATATACACTATTTAAGGCTAAAAACAGTACAAAAGACTTCACCTTTCCAAACTTTACATTCACTAAATTCGGCATAAAACCACCTCACATCAGGAAAAGAGCAATTTTTTTTTTTTTTTTCATTACAAACACCATTCAAGACGAGGTAAAAGGTGGGCTCTGTCTCATTTTTCTTTCTCTCTGTTACATATTTTTGCTCTTACACAATTACTAAAATCCAAATCAGACCAACACCCATTTAATAATCTGAAGAGCTCTGTCTCGTTTTCTTACCTGACTTGTTGGTCTGTCTCATGACTCATCTCTTTCTACTTTCGGATCTCACTAAAGTTAAAACTCAGTGTTTTCTCTCTCTTTAATAAAGAAGGGAACAGGAACAAAACAAATAAGAAAAAGGCTCAATCAAATGGAAAACATTAGTTTATTGACTCAAGGAATTAAATTGGATTTGTTTAATGTTTCGGATGAGATTACGATGTAACAATATCCCGAGATATTTCCGAGAATATCGCGGATTTTTCATGTGTTTTGAGGATGACAGTTAAAGAGCGAAAAGGACAGGGACGGATACTGTGTAACAATCCAACACTGGTAGCAGGACGGTTGCGATACTAGAATAGTAACTGGCAAATCAAATGTACAATAGTCAGAAAATGTATATGCATACCAGAACTAATCTCGCTTAAGGTAAGGACATTTTTCTTTATTTTGTGTGTTTTCGCATTTTCTTTTTGCTTTTTTTTTTTGAAACTTTTTCGGTAAATCCTTTTCATTGGCTTTATTTTTATTATCTTTATTTTTTTATTCATATATTATGAATTTTCGTACATTTTCATTTTACCAACTTAAATCAGTTCGATAGTGTAAATTTTGGTGTTTTCTCATTTTCCTATCCCACATTTCTTTTCCCCAACTACATAACTTTGGCTCCATGATAAAAAAAAAATGAAAAAAACATAAATACATTGCTAAAAATATAATGGGCTAACTAAAAATTGGTAAATCTAATAATATTTCAATTTAATTAGTTAAGAATAGATCCAATGATATCACGTGCATCGTTTTTTGTTATTCAAAGAGTTTTTCTCATCATTTACTTTAGCTTCGAGGTAAACTTTTTTGTATTTTTCTAGAACCGATCTTGGTTTTTTAACCACACCAACGGTGACTGCCATACATCATCATGCCATTGATTATACTTTTATATAAATTCTAATCAGTTCAAATTTTTGTTAGAATTATCGAGTCTTACGTTTTGTTTTAGGTTCTTCTTCTTTTAACAATGGATTAATATTTTTCATCACGAAACTAAAGTGATATAACTTTAAAAAATTGTATAAGCTAGTAAGGTAAAATTAGGGCGTAAAAACTAAGATCACATACCTATAAGAAGGTAACATGTTTTTGCAAAGGAAAATAAAAAAAGCCCAAAACTCGGATTATGTAATTGAAAAAATAACAAAGATTATTATAGTTATAATAATTTATAAGAAAAACTCAGTCATTTTATGCAACTAAACCTTTTTTTCTTTTAATAAAAGCAACAATATATAGAAAAGAAAAAATGTCCTTTTCTTCCCTAAATATGGATATTGGTTGAGTGACAACTTGAGCAAGATAGAGGAAGTATAGAAAGTACTAATATGTTATACATTAATCAATATGATGTTTGGGTTAATTGTAAAGAGTTACACGGATTTTTATGCATTATGATTTTCTATACTATATTATATTTTCAATTATATAGCTTGAGTTTTTCCTTTTTTCCTCATATACATGCCCTATCATTTCTTTCAATTGAACAATCTCAACTTTAACATAACAACATTACTTTGCCATTATAAGAAAAAATAGCCTAAGAAAATATGAAAATAAGGTGATTGTCTATAAAGTTTTGCTTTAATTAGCCCTAATATAATTAAAAAAAAAAACTAGTGAATAAAGTGAAAAAATTAAACTCAAGTAATATAACTAAAAACAAAAATATATCCTCTCCATTTTTATCTCAATTTATAAATATATTAATAGAGAATTTTGACAAAAAACCTAACAAAGCCTAATACAATCTCTTAAGCCCATGAATTGAGTTTTTTAATCTAGTTTCAACCTGAATTTGTGGATCGAACCTCACTCACACTAGATGAGCTGTACTTATACCCTCATGAAGAGCTTAAACCAAATGGAAGGAGCTTATAGCCGTTTTGACACATCTCGTGATCTAAGAGCTATAGTCTCTAATCAACTTAATTAGGTTAGAACATAAGCATACATCTCCTGAATGTTTGAATTAGGATGAAGAGGTGCAAACAGTTTGACAATTATCACATAAGTAACCACTCAACATCCTACATTCTTAAGAATCAAGGAGTGGTCTAGAAGCTCATTTCTCCATGTAACAATTTTATCATACGTTAGAGGAAGGATAGTTACAAGTTGCCGTTTAAAAATAATACTCAAAAAGCATACGATTATCTCTTTTGGCCTACTTAACCTTCATTCTATCATTTTATTCTCTTCAATACATACAAGCTTACTTAGGCATTGAGTAGCTATGCTAAAGTCACCCTGATATTCCTCAGTCTATTTTTTTTTTCTTGTAGGCTCATTAGTGATTTCATGCCTAAGCCTAAGCCTAATCCTAAGCCTAAGCCCATTCCATTAGTACTACTCAAATGACTTAAGGTGAGCAACAATCACAATAGCAAATGCCATCTCATTTAGAGCCCAATGAATACCCTTTCCAGCAATAGCTCCAACAAGATGAATATGCGTACATTGCTTGGTTCGAACAGTTATGTGATGGATTAGCAAAGTAGTATGAGGAAGTTTCGATACAAAATGCTAATCTAAGGAAAGGTTTGGAAGATCGTAATTCCATATCCTTTTCAATGATATCTTTGAAGGATGTAAGCGATGACTTGTTACATCCCCTTAGAGATAATGGATGCCAACATGTATGAGATAAGGCTGTAATAGAAGGTTGTTATCATCAGCAAGTACAAAATGTTTGCGTTCTACTGAAGTGTACTCTTTAACATGTTAGGAAGTAAATTAAAAATGCTCCACAATAAGCATTATCTTTTATCCATGATTGTACTCCTACTCGTCGTAATCAAGAAAGATCAAAGCATGTGAATGCTTGTTCTCCTTAAAAGTCTTTGATAGAGATGAGCCTATAAGATTTAGAGGAGTACATTCAACAGTTGTCGGTTGATAAAGATTCAATAAAGGAAATGAAGAATACATCTAAGAGGAAAAGCCCTTTTGTTAAGGAGATCGTGGAAGATGTCTTGCCTTTAAGTGTTAGATTGCTACAATTTGACACATATGATGGAAAAATGATCCCAAATGATCATTTGAATACTTTTCATACTCTCATGGAGTTATATGGGCTTAACAATGCAATTGCATGTAAAGTCTTGCCCTCAACTCTCAAAAAATCCATAAGCAATTGGTTCAAAATGTTGAAACCAAGGTCTCATCTTTTGACTAACTCATCGATGAATTATAATAGTATTTTTTTAGTTAGCAAGCAACCAATGAAGGAATCTTCACTTTTGACCTCAATATGGCAAAAGCCAGGTGAAAGTATTGAGGATTATGTTTATCATTTTAACTAGTTAATGATTGAAACCCCAAGTTGTGATAAAAAGTGGTGCCCTCCATGTAATCTATAGAGGCATGTACAAACTTCTAACTTGTTTATGTCTCTCATGAAGCATCCTCTAACTTCTTTGGATGAATTCCATTAGAGGTTAGAAAGGTTTATTCGACAATAGGATCATCTACAAGTGAGAAGGGACTTGAAGAAGGATAAGTCTAATAAGAAACCAGATCACAAGGGGACTTTAGTGAAGGACTTATTAGGAAAAGGGTTTCATAAAAGGAATTAATTTGAAAGCAATAATCTTAAAGATTAGAAATGCCCATTCCCGTCCTATGTAACGCATACTCCTTTAAACCAATCAATATCTAATATCCTCATGGAAATGCATAGTCAAGGCTTTTTAGCCTAGCTAAAAGGATGCAAGGGAACCTTTCATGGAGGAATTTGAACAAGTAATGTGACTTTTGTCATGACATAAGTCATAACATCGATGAGTACATTCAATTAAAGAATGCTTTAGAAAATGCAATTCAAAGGGGACATTTGAGGAAGTTTATTACTGATCGGGATGATATGAGTGATTGACCTACTTAAAGGAGGATCATAGATGACCAACTTGCTGGAGATGTTGAAAGGTGAGATAATGTAGCAAACAACAATAATAATACCCGACTTACACAAAATGGGAGTAGTTTTGGCATTTTGAGCTTGGCGGACACTTCTAGAGATAACGTCTTGAGTTCTAAGGTAAAATGTGGAAGGTTGATGATGCTTTAAGTTTTTTTGATAATGATTTGCAAGGGATTTAGCTTCTACATGATGATGCACTAGTAGTTAACGTAAGGGTGGATGAATTTGATGTGAAGAAGATCATGATTGGCACTGGCAATTCTACTGACATAATATTTAAGCATGCATTTAATCAAATGTTTCCCAAGTTAGATTGTTAGATGAACCTTATAAGTACAATTTCTATGAGTTTAATAACCAACCAATTTAAGTCCAGGGAGTTGTCACACTTCCTTTGCAACTTAGTAACAATGAAAATGTCATTGAAAGATAAGTAGATTTTGTTATTGTGGATTGTTCGTCCCCTTACAATGCAATCATATGGCGATCGTCTATAAACATTTTTAAGTCAGTTCTTTCAACAACCTATTTAAAGGAAAAATTTCCAACCTTAGTAGGAATTGGAATATGTCAAGGAGATCAGCAACTTGCTAGATCATTTTATTTGAAACTATTGAAGAGGGATAAGTTTATAGTACCGAATAAGGCTTGGAATAAAGGTCCACAATCATAGGTTAGCTAATCAAGGAGACATTGACAATTCATTTCGATGAGATCCTAAGGAATAACAAAAATTAAAGCTAGCTTGTTTCTCCACTTGAAGGAAACAATAATAGGCTTCCGTCAAGCTAATAGAGATATCCTTACCTAGTTCACATTTGATATGCTTGGAATACTACAAGAAGTCATAATTTATAACTTGATGTAAAGATAATGCAACAAAAGAAGAGATATTTTACCCCTAAAAGATTAGTGGCAATTGAAGAAGAGGTCCAAAAGCACTTTGAGGCTGATTTCATCAAGGAAGAACCATATTCAACCTAGTTAACTAGTTTTGTTTTGGTTAAGAAACTACTAGCCTAAATAAAAACCTATTTGAAGGCTAGCTTCCCTTAGCTAGTAGATTCCACATCCAGCCACACTTTGTTAAGTTTCATGGATGTGTTCCTTAAGTATAATTGAATCAAGATGCACAAGGATAATCAAGTTTACACCTCTTTTCTCATAAATTTTGGTATGCATTTTTATAAAGTGATATTATCTGGCCTAAAAAATGCAGGAGTGACATACTAAAGGTTAGTAACTAAAATGTTCAATCCTCAAATCTATAGGAATACTAAGGTATACGTAGATGATGTGATAGTGAAAAGCAAGTTCCATAATGCTCATCTTAGAGATCAGGAGCAGACTTTCGAAATCTTAAGATGTCATAATATAAAATCAAATCCATAGAAGTGTATGTTTGGGCCATCTCTAGGAAAGTTTTTAGGTTTTATGGTAGTATAGAGAGGTATAGAAGCAAACCCAGAGACAACTTGAGCTGTAATGGACATGTAGTCCCCTATAATTATGAAGTGCAAAGGTTGACAAGGCAGATTACAACCTTATGCCATTTCATTTTAGACAGTGCTAATAGATGTTTGGAATTCTTTTCAGTGTTGAGGAATCCATTTGAGTTTAGAAAAATGACAAGCTTATATACTTAAGCCCCAATTGAAGGTAAACCTAACTACGGTCTCATCCTCTTTGATCTGCTATCGAACGAGCACAGTGCTTATACTAGCCTAAATAGGTGAAATTCAGGTAAACAATAAAAAATTGATGATAACAAGTTGAAACAAGCTTACAAGTAGTAAAAATATGAAGTTATATGCTACATACATTATAATAAGTCAACATACTAACCACAAATAGGGTCTTGTTGTCACAATAAGATCAAAATAGAAAGGATTAATTGTCTTCGATAGGGAGGGTCTAAAATTAGATGAGGCTCCTTTGCAAGAGGATGAGGACCAATATTTTGCTCTTCTTTTGGCATAACTCCTCAATCTCCATCCCCTACCAATGGTAGATTGCTAGCTAGAGCAACATCTTAACCTTTGTTGAAAACTGCTTATAAGTCATTCTTCTCATTAGGATCACCAAAGAAGCTGAGGTAACTCAGATCATATTCAAGATGATGAATGAGGACCTCTTCTCTTGCCTTCTTAACCCCATTGAGCATCTTCTCTTTTAGCAAGTTATCATGTTCCTCACTATAAGTAACCTATTCAAGGGCTTTTTCACAAGTAGGCATCCGTGCCACTTCTTCTTTAAGCTTGGCCATCCAAACTTGTTGTTGATCAAAAGCAAATTTCAATTGTTGAAGCTCCTTAGTATACTTCTTCTCTACTTCCTCCAACTTTATCCAAGACTCCCCTACCTGTGTAATAAGTTTTTCATTTTTCTTATCCGCTTCTTAGTGCTCAAATTCTTTGTTCTTCAATAGCCAAACCTCTTTTGTGAGCTTCTCTTTTTTGTTCTCCTATGATTTGATTCAACTAGCGAACTTAGTCTCCACTCTCCATTTTGGTCAAATCATTTTCCATGTGTTCAACCGCCTACAAGACAATTGATCTAAAGTAAATAAAGTCTATTTTGTCGGTAGGAATAAAAGGTCAAATCACTTACCTTATTCTTCTCTTTAATGAGAGTATCAATAATCATCAAGAGTTGATGTAATGACTACATCAAAAAATGAGTTGCTAGAGGTAAATTTAACTGACTATGGAAGACTGAAATGAAGGTAGAATTTACATTATAGAGTTTAATAGCATCCAACTCTTTTAAATTGGATGATGTCTTGATGTTCACATGAAGATCCTTAACATCTTAAGAAAGCTTAGCACCTTCTAATAACATACTATTGCCTGATTGGTCCCCAAAGTAATGTCATTAGTTTTGATGCACCAAGTTGGTAAGAGCTTGTACATAGGTTGTTCAGGCATGACTTTTTGGCAATTAAAGGATGAGGTATGGTTAGTTAGATTTCAAGCCCCTTAATAGGACAAATGACGTAACACCATCATTAGCAGCAATCTAACCTCTATAAACCATTATGGTTGGTTCGTTTGCTCCCTTCTTTGGCTTGGTTTTTTATGGTGGCTTCCACATTTGCTAACTCCCCCTTGGTAACCCAACTTCTTTTTAACTCGGCTACAACCTTTGTAGCTTGACTTTGCACATCTATAGCTATATATTTTGCCTTGGTGGGTGTAAACCTCTTACCACCAACATTCTTTTTGCTAGCTTATTCTATCTTTAAGCAAGAGATCTTTTGAGTTTAGGTTTTTGAGCGACATTTCTATAAAATAAAAAACAAATTAACTTATAAATTATAAGGGAAATGCAATCTTATTGGAAGTTGTGTCAATCACAGGTAAATAAGAGAAATCTTTCCTTAAAGTGGTAACAAATGATGTCTCCTCATGACAAGCCTACCTTTTGCATGGTAATATCCAAGTCGATATCTTCTTACTTGCTAGTAATCACAAAGGAGTTGCACTGCCTTCTTATTCATTGGTAATCACACCTATACCTATGTCGATTTGCTACTTCCTTTCTTCAACTCCTTTCTCCTTGTCTAAAAAATATCAACTCTTCTGTAATGTTGATCTACAATTAACTTAACATCCTAAAATATCCAACTATCATTCTATTTTTCTTTTATTTTTTCAATAGCAATTTTTTCATTTCCAAGAAGGACCTTAACATCACTTATCCTAGGAGGCCTTCTCCAGTTGGTAGGGAGCTCAACTCTTCAATTGACCTAACTACTAAGCACTTTTGCTTCCAATGATGAATAATGAATAGATAACTCTAACCTAAGCAAAATCCTTCTTTTAGGTCAAGCACAAAGATAATACTACTCATACCTACGCTTTACTGCAAAAAAAAATTCATAACAAGGAGGAATAGCCCTAACCTCAAACCTTTCACAAATAACCTCAGAGGTAACTATCAATCTATAAAAGTTTAGGGGCATCATGCTTTGACATATTCTATGATAATGGAAAAAAGACAACTGAAATGGATAAAAAGGAATGCAAGCACCAACCTCAAAATACGTCTCAAATAGTGTGAATTGCCTTTTACCTAATAATGCAATATGTTCATAAACCTCAAGCCTCTCGACCTTATAACTACTAAGATGTATCTAAAATAATCACTAACATATCAAATTACTTATTAATTAAGGCGTTAACAACCCTATTTGGAGATAAATCACATTAGATCCCAAAATATAAGTATTACTTTTGAGATTGATCTTCCCTATCTTTTAGGTATCTCTCTAATGGGATCTTATCAATCTTCCTCATTCGACAAACATACATCCTCTCACCTTACTAAGATTTGAAAGGAACCGCCATGAGTCCTCTTCCTTCGCTGTGCCGAGCACTTACTATAATAGGACTAACATCACTACCCCTTAGGTGGGGGGTGAGCGAGGGAGATGCTATTTATGATGCTCTTCATGAAAAAAAAAATGAGAATTTAAAGTAGTCTTTAGCATGATTACTTATAAACTTGATAATTGAATGGTGAAATGCATAAGAAATTGTGGGAAAAAGAGAGAAAAATTTGAAAGTTGCAATAAGAAACCTAATGGATTTAGAAGAAATATGAGGGAAAATTTTGAAGATGTGAAAAGTGAGGAAAGTATTTATAACCATACGTAAATTTAATAAATTGCTTGAATATGATTTATAATCAAATTGGTACCTATAAAATAAATGTGTAAATAATTGTAAGGAGGTTGGATATAATTTGTGTGTTAGGTAGCTTGAAAGCTATACTTTTAGCTCAAAGAACTGCACCTCGTTCATATGTTTGAATGCATTTAGTGAATTATCGCTACACAGCTCGGAACTTTCTTATGCCTAATTAATAAGGATGCATACAAAAGGTTAAGGCTTATTTATGAAGAACTTTACTCTCCCTACTAAATCACACCATAGAAAGTCAAGAGACAAGTGTTGATAGGAAATTTTTATGAAAAGCCCAACAAGGCTTAATATGACCTCTTAAGGTCATTACCTAAGCTTTTTAAACCTTGTTCATATGAAATGATCTATACTTATATCCTTGTGAAGAGCTCAGACCAAGTAGAAGGAGCTTGGAGCCATTTTGGATAGCTCAAAAAATAATAGCAATAGTCTCTAATCAGATTAATTAAGCTAGACCATAAGCATACAACTATTGGATATTTGAATTAGGATAAGGAGGTGTGAACAGTTCGATAATTACTACATAAGCGATTGCTGACAACCCCACATTCCTAAGAATCAAGAAGTGGTCTAGAGACTTATTTCCCTATGTGACAAATGTATTGACCATTAGAGGATGGAAAGTTACAAGCTCCCATCATAAATATTGCATAGAAGGCAACAGTAAAATCTCTCAACTTGCTTAACCTTTATTTTTTCATTTTATTCTCTTTAGCATACATATGTTTATTTAAGAATTGAAGTGGCTACGCTAGAGTTTCCCCAATATTTCTTAGCTTAATTTTTCTTCTTATAGGCTTCATTAGCAATTTCAAGCTCAAGCCCATTGCATAAGCTCAAGCCCATTGCACCAATTTTGATTGTCAACAAAATCAATGATTTTGCTAACGTTATTTTGATGCCATATTCTTCATTATAATCTCAACTTTTTAATTATAATAGCAGTTTGAAGAATGAAATTGATGAAAATTGAGAAAAGTTAATTGGAGAATATTTAAATTTCAAGTAAAATTTATGCATGTAAAGTGAAAAAATGCAAAAGTTCAAGTTATATGACTTAAAAAAATTAGTACAAGCGTATAGAGAGACAAAAGCATTAAAATTAATTTATATCTCTCATAGTAGGAGAGGCTATTTGCTTTCCGCCTAAACATATACATGCTAGCACATATATGTGGTATTGTGGGGTTTTTCTTTTCCTGATTTTATCACAACTTGAGAAGAAGGAGGGATTCAAACATAATCTATCTTAATGGGAGATCAATATTAATACTATTAAACTTTAATGGTTTTGACATGGTATTATCATTGAAAACTAATGAAAAATAATTCCAAAATAAGATAATACAAACATATCCCTAATATAGATCCCATCACCAATGGTTTGAAAACAGAAATTAATGGATTTATTTTTTGATATTTTCTTTTATACGCGTCCTTTTATCATTTGTGCAATATTAAAGGAATAGTAATGGATTGCTTGGTAAAGAATAAATATAGTTAGATATTCTTTTCCATTTTTTTTTTATGGCCAATTATTACGATTATATTTATGGATGGGTAATTAAACTCTGTTCGGCCATATTTAAAAAAGAAAGGGTAATGTTTATATATAATAAGGCAACAAAAGTTCCGAGAGCTTCTGCAATATGTTTAGACGTTTAAAACTAGTGCTTGCATGTTTTGTATAGAAATTGCAAATAATCCTTAAAATATTGACTTAGTGCAATATATTTTAAATTTTCAAAGTATACTTTAGTAATCAACAAACTTTGCGACATATGAGTAACACAAAGGATATTTACTTTTTCTGTTAAAAAATACACCAAGATGAAATTTTATAGGATATTAAAGTATAATTTCATTAGTTTAATGAATATTTTTGCATCATCATCAAATCTAGGAAATTATTTATAACCTCTTGAGGTTTTTGACAAATTTATTAGCGTTTAGGGGTACTATAGCATAGTTGGAAAATTTAAGAGTGTATCCATAAGGAGGTTAAACTTTAGAGAGCTCTTTACATTTTCTTATTCATTTTTTTCCCCCTAATATTGAGTGTGCGAATAAGATAAAGTTATAAAACCCACAATTTATAAGATGAAACAGAATGAGATTATAACTTGTAACAAGAAAATTGATTTTAGGACATCATGAGATGAAAAGATGGATCTAAAGCTGAAGTAGCAATGTGGCTGCATTATTTGTTGAAAGGCCAGGTTCTTGGAGCAACAAAAAACCCCCCAAACCGCTAAGAAAACTAACTTAGTTTGCTGCCTTGATCAATTGCAAATTTCATGAAAATCATTGTTTAGGTGACCAGAGATTTCAGTAAGCACAATCATTTTCGGTTTATAAGACATGACACATGACTTTGAAAATGATGAGTAACTGGTTTTAAGTAGAAGTTATAATCTTATAACATTTCGGGAAAATGCCTATTTTAGATAATTACTCGTGGTATTGACTGTTGGAGTTGAAAAATCAAATTTAGCCAATAAGTTTTTTGTTTTGCTTTCTTTTTGGATATTATTGCTTAATTTTAGACCGAAAAACTATTCTATAACATTTATGATTATTGTTTCCCTACTCCCTGGTGAGTCAACATGGATCTTCTAGTTTGTCCATCGTAATTGTATGCATTTGTCAGACTATTTACATCATCCTATACTAGGAGCTGCCCAGAAGTATAGCATGCTTATTGCTGGCAAGCCTATAGTCTGAGAAAATTTTTTAAAATACAAAAAAGTAAAAAAAAAAAAAAAAAACAGGCTTCCACGTTGTACCTACATTTGTTCGCATCATTAACTTTTCCCTAATTGGATTATCAACATTTTTGAAGTTTTAGGAAAGAGAATTTCCATTAAATCGGTTAAAGATTTCTTCTATAACATGTACCAATTTCTTGATGGTTTATAATAATTAATTTAATAAAATATTATTATTAAATACATCTAATCAAATAGTTTAATAAAAGTAAAACTTAAGAAAAAGACGCAAAATGCACTTGGCTCATTGGCTGGCTAGCCCAAGGCTATAGGCGGCTAGACATCACTTGAGGGGTTTGCAGCTAGCAAAATAAGGTTAGAATAATTTTTAAAACTTCAATTTTTTTAGTATTTTTATTATATTTTATAAAATATATATTGAATAATATTATTTCTATTGAGTTAATTATTCTTAATCAATCAGAGTTAATATGTTTTAAGGATGGATAGAATTTTAATAGACTTGATTGAAGTCTTATTTAGTGTAAAACTTAGAAAATATTGATAATTCAAATAGAAATAAAAAGTATAGAGGCTTTAAATAAAAAGTAGATAAATATTGACGGTTTAAAAAAGAAAAAAAAAACCTCAGTATCTATATCATTTATATTATGCATATGATCATTTCTCCATATATAATAATATAGTTTAGGGGCAAACCTCGGTCCTATATTAGTATAAATTTAAGAATTATAAATTAAAAGAAACTCAGGCAGTAAAATGATTTACGGTATAGGTGCAAAAAATATATATTTATCTAAGATATCTAACAGCGTGGAAAACTTTAACTTTTGGACAATAAATAGAAATTACCAGGCAATATTTAAGTGTAAATCATAGCTAATTTGTCATAGATAGATGCATAGACACCATTTAATCTTTGACTTCCATATGCAAAAGTTATTGAACACATGGAAAAAAAAAATTTATTAGGAATGAAATGTCATATATAATACTTAATAGTAGGTAAGATCCTATAAAAATCAGCAATTCATTCTTCATATTAGAATAATTATCATGGGTAATTAAACTATCATTTCATATAAAATTTTTATTTATTATTGAATATGACGTTATAATTCATCTAAGGTATCCCTTCATATGATTTTTTTTTAAGAGACTGAAAGAAAATGTAATGGCATAAGAATATATATATATATATATATATATATATATAGAGAGAGAGAGAGAGAGAGAGAGAGAGAGAGAGAGAGAGAGAGAGAGAGAGAGAGAGAGAGAGAGAGAGAGAGAGATGATCGTGCACCATTTTCTGTAATTTGGCCAATGCAATGAGTATATTACGCAAGCTAAAAGCAAAGATAGAGTTTGGTTGAAAATACATCATATTACTTACTTAAAGATAATTACTTTTTAGGATTTGGATCCTTTTTAATTTTTCTTTTTTCATCTTGAATCATATAGAGGTTACATAAGAACGTTTAAGGCTCTTTGCGGGTGTGTATTAATTCAAGAGCAAAAAATACGAAAATTGGATGTTTGATCGTGATATGTAGATATTGAATTTAAGGATTAGGTTAGCAAATATATAGCTTTTTTTAAATAATTGTTGCTCAATTTCAGGCTAACAACCACCCCTACAACGGCGGGATATATATCTCCTTAGTCTCTCAACCTAAAGCTTGGGCAATGCTACTCCGATAAAGCAGTTTGAAACAGTAACTAATTCTGTATGATGTACTTAACTACTATATTCAATGCATCTTTGTTGCTTCCAATTTTCCTTGAGTAATTTTATGTCTCTGTCACATACTTTCTGTAAATCATATAGTAGCAGCCATACACCTACAGACATTCATAAGGATTATATTGTTTAAGAAATAAAGAAAACAAAAATTATTTCAACATCTGTAACATTTATATTGTGCTACAATCTTTGTATATACTAATATTTGAGAATCTATAATATTTACAAATACAAACATACTAAAACATCCTTCACAGGAGACTAAAAGAAAATGTTAAGGGATGAACGTGACGAGCTAGAAAGTATACTATATTTACATATATATATATATATATATATATATATATAAATCATGTTGTAAGTTTAAGATGATTATTTTTTAATTATGACATTTAAATCCGTAACATCAATAAACACTCCAAATAGAGGTTCGCTCATTTTTTTAATTATGACATTTAAAGCCCTAACATGGATAATCACTCCAAATAAAGGTTTGTTGATAATATTTAGATTCTTGAATTTAAGGATTTCATATAATACTAGCAAACGCCTCACCTGCTATGCATGTGTAAATTAAAAAGGAAATACTATGAGCACCTCATTCCCTAAAAAGGAAAATTAATTAAAAATGTTTTTATCATTTCGTCATTTTCATTGACTTATAATACTTTTATTTAATTATTATTTTTTCTCATTTTGACAAAAGTATTTTTATCTTTATCTTAGTGTTCTTATAAGGTGGCGTTGATGGAAGCAGAAAAATACAAACATGAAAAAGATAACTATGAAGAAGAAAAAGGCAAAAAAAAAAAAAATAATAATAATAAAAACAAAAACTAATCCTGTAAAAGCCATTCAAAAGGATAAACATAATAAACTATTTTCTCTGAAAACTCAAATGGTAAATAGTGGATATCTGAGATATTGAAAACTAATAAAATTACATAATATATATATATATATATATCTATTTTGAAATATGAATATTATTATAATTGAAAATGGTAATTAAAATATAAATTTGTAATTAAAGAGGTAGATAATAAATAAATTCTTTTTATGTCGTTGCTTAGTTTTAGGCTAACTAATACCCCTATAATATTGGGACTTTTGTTCCCTTGGTCATTCACCGAAAGCTCAGGCAGTTCCACTCCGCTAAAGTTGTTTGAAAGGATAATAAGTTATCTATCTCATCATATTATTTTTTTCCCAATTATCTCGTCATAGATTACTATATGCGTGTTTGCTGCTTCCAATTTTCCGGTCATAGGTTTATCTTTTTGTTAAACTATATTTACCTACTAGCAACCGCTTACGTGCTCTTCATATACATTCTAAAATATGTATTGTCTAAGAAAATTTAAATTGAGGAAGAGGAATTGTTTTTTTTTTTTTTTGGTGGTGGGGGGGGGGGGGGGGGGGGAATGAGATGATTGATATTAAATATGAATATAGTTCAATATATCGGTGATTTTATCATCATAAACTGAGCAAACAAGAACATTATTGGCGTCAAATAAGGGGAGATTCCAATGAAGATGGAGGTGTTGAAATATGTAATCATAAGGAAATGTCTTCAGTCTTCTATGCTTAACAATCCAATCTGCTACTTGGTTTGCTTGTTACCTAATCGAATTGAAAGTGATGGACTTAAACATTAACATCCGAAATTGCAAATCATGAATGAATGAATAGTTGCAAAGGAGGTTCCGTAAGATGCTTAATTGCAGGATAGGCAGTTGCAAAATCGATTTCAATAATTACATCATCCCAACCAGTGGACTTTACATATTTTATTGCCTCCAGTATAGTCATAGCTTCCATTAATTTTGGAGAACTAGCCCCACATAATTTTATGTTGTTGGCAAAGCCACAATTATTTCTGGCCAAAAAGCCTTTGGCAGCCTCACTCAAAGACAAATCAAAAGCACCATCTGCATTTGATTTAATAGTCATACCTATTGGTGCTTCCCAATAAGAAGAACTATCAACATGTCAATGCTACTGCATATTGTAGCTATCATCAAGGTATGTCGAGGGAGAGGCCATAGCCATGATGTTGTTGCTTGTGGGGGCCTGTTCTTGTTGGGTTGGTCCATGTGTGCCATGTCTTGAAGCCACCCGTCAGCTGCTAGCCAGATTTTCCACATGCTAAAACTATTGACTGCGTGCCATTCTTTCCTTTTATGTCTGTTCACCTGCAAAGAAGAAAATAGGAAATGCACTAGGCACCATGTTATGCAATAAGTGATTTACATCGGAACAATAACTACAGTTTTCCTTGGTTCATTATTGCTGGGGGGAACTTTGTCAATTAAAAACTCGACTTCCATTAGGGCTCTTTGGGTGGCATAGATGACTAATATCACAGTGGGGTCCTTAGTATTGAACACAACTTCATACTTCCCTTTCCAAATGCACTACATAACTGTGCAAAGGTTAGCGAAGAGGATGCCTCTTTCCTTTTTATCAAATGCTACCCCTTCTAATTATGACTTCAACCATAAATCAATAGTTGACACTTTCTTAACTTCAATAATAGCAAACCAAACTCCCAGCGTCCATATACAACACAGTAGCACATGCCCAACGGATTCTCCATCATTGCATAGATTGACAACATTTCTTAGCATGAGACTACACGAGTTGGCATTGCATTATTATTTACTTTCCACATAGTGTTTTACTTTTGGCAAGCAAGGGTTATGGCGTTTTTCCGACCTGTTGAGATGATGAGGCACCTGCACTTTGATGGAAGGAGTTGCACTTTATAAAGCTCTATGCCAATCTCACACTACACTTTCTTGTCTTCTCATATGGCCATATAATGTGATTTTGCTAGTTAAAAAAGGACATAGGTATCATCAAATAGCTCTTATAAATGTCTATCAAACCACCTATGAAAACTCCTAACTTCCCAAGATCTTGATTTAGTATCAATCAGATCGGTAACACACACTTCTTTTTTTCTTGGGCAAAGGCAATGCACAACTCTAGATTGAACATATTTTCTTTGAAGGTTTCTTCTTTCCAATTTTGGAACCCATTTTTCTAGGATCTACCTAAATAGATTACCCATGGCCTACTTACCATGAGGCTTCTTTCAAAAAATAGTCCTTTTCATATAAAATACTTGCCTACCCTTAGGAATCTCTAGATCCTCTAGAAGCCTATAAAAGAGTATTGTTTAGAAGGATATCCCCTTAAGCATCTGCACTCATAGGCATTATTGTTTGTTACCGCCATTTAAGTAAGTTCTTAAGAATAATGGAGTTAAAATCACTTAAGTCTTTAAATTCAAGGGCTAAATTTTGTTTTAGGAAGTGCATTTTTTCCCTGCTCTACAAATGGATTTTTCTCTCTTCATTAGTTTGATCCAACTAATATTAAGCAATAAGAGGGAATTATTTATGGCCAATCTTTCAAATAGAGTTTGAGCTTCCTTGGGCATTTTCATATTCAATGTCCTATTGGCAACTAAATCAATAGATTGTTTAGTGGAAAAATTTAAACCATTAAAGAAAGTTTACATCGGCATCTAAAGTGGAAAGGCATGGTATAGGCATTTTTTGAGTAGCTCCTTACAACAATCCCAGGCATCATCTAGAGTTTCAAAATCAAAATGAACAAATGATGAAATGTTACTACGAAGCTTAACGAATCTAGCCAAAGGGAAATACTTTTCTATGAATTTGTCTATTAGCTCTTCTAATGATGTAATGGAATCTTTCTAAAGAAAAGCTAACCATTACTTTGCTTTCCCTTATTGTGAAAAGGGAAATAGTTTGAACCTTATTGCATTGTCCGTTACTCCATCAATTCTAAAAGTGGTACATATCTCTAGAAAACTAGTCATATAAGCATGCGGATCTTCTTCTTGTGAGCCTTTAGAATCTAATCGCTATTAGATCATTTGAATGATTATAAGCGAGATCACAAATTCATTTATAGTTATAACTGGTTTTGCTATGCTGGAGTTGCTCTACTAATTGAGGGTTTGATATAATTAATTAAGGCCTTCGATGCTTTTACATTGTTGGCCATTACTCCAATTTCCCTAGACGCATAAAAAGAGAAATAAATTATAGTTGATTTTTCTTAGAAGAGAAGTAGAGAAATAATTGGAAAAGAAATAGTGGAATAACAGATGCATGAGTTTTTTTCGATTCATAGTCCCAAGTAACGACACCAAAAACTTGAAATTGGCTACTAGGTAAGTGTACTTGTCAAGTAATAATATAAGGAGTCCAAGGTTGTCATTCTCTTGAGGATTATGCACTTACTCACTCATGCTCTATTATTCTATTAAAAGGAGATATATAATTCAATGGTAAAATAGAGGCATAGATTTTAATTAAAAGAAAATAAAATCAAATAACAATCAATAAGAAATAACAGCTCCCATGATTTCATAGTCCCTTCTTTACTTGCAAAATATACTAATTTAGATATCACAGTGGCTATACCGGATTAACTCTAACGCCTACTATAGCGTTTCTTTCTTCTTTTGTAGGATCAAAGTCCTAAACCAAAATCAACCAATAACAACTTCCTATTTACATAGATATGACAAAACAGCTCCCATTTTGCAAGCTATAGAAATCATGGAATGACTAGGCCTAAGAATCACGAGCATGGACTTAGGGTATGGACTTCTCTTTATATGAATTTTTTGAAAACTTAATTCTATTCTTTGATGAGGGGGTCATGGCCTAGGAATACAATTGTGATTTTCAATGATGGTCCTCTCTAGACTTTGATCCTTTACAAAATTATTTTTTAACGCTTGCTATCATCAAGTCATTCTTCAAATCAAGTGGAATTCTTCTTAAAAAGGTTGCAATCTTCATTCTTTTCACTTCCTTACTCCTTTAAAACCCTAAAAGCAACAAATGACTTAATTAAATATCAAAGTCTTTGAAATTACCATACAATAGACTAAAATGACTATAAGAATATAAAACAAAATATATACAAAATCACACTCATCAAATTTCTACACACTTAAACATTTTTTTGTCAAATTGATCAATCCTTAACAAGGGTTGATAAACTAAGACAAGAACTACTAAGTCTACCCATTACCATTAAGGATATCGAAGAAAAATCATATTAACCTCTATATATGTCACAAATTCATGCATTCATGTAAAGTTTTTACCAAACATCCTTCATAACTAGTATAATCTTTCCTCTCTCACCTTTGTAATGCATCAAAGACACAACTATTAAAATTCAATAGCTAATTTACGTAAATCAAAGTTGACTTACATAGTCTAACTAAGGATTTTCCCTTGAATTAGTTCCCATTTTTTATAATCGGGCAAGAACCATACATTACCCCTTAAACATAGCTATATATGTCCCTCCTTAACTTCACCAAGTACTGTAAACAAGTGCAAACACATTTTGTATTTACTCATCTCTTGATCTTCCCCCTTATATACAGTTTTATTGAGAGGCCATTCAAATTAATTTTTAATCATTTTATTGAAGTTTATTAGTGGCAAAAAAAAAATGCCTTAATCTTCTAGTAAACCAAGGCTAATCCTTATTAATATAGGTCTTATATTGATAGTAGGAAAGAATCTCACTCTTCTGAGGAACTAGGTTGATCCATATCAATTTTTTCTTGTACATATTGATAATGGAAAAGAACCTCGCTCTTTTGAGGGATTAAGGTTGATCCATACCAATTGCTTCTTATTATTTTATTCTTATTCACACCTTTAGCTATTTTAAATTTTTTAGGGGATTTACAAGAGACAAGTTTCATCTTACTTGTTTACTCAAGATTATGGAGCTCTCAAAAAAATAAAAAAAAATTAAAGAGAGATAAGTATATATCTAAATAAACTCTAGGAATAGTATATAATTAGTGTTTGGTAAAAAATTTTATTATTTTATTATCATCTTAGAATCTTGGGCTAAATAGTATGTAACATTGCTTCACATGAATTCTACTATTCAATTTTAGTAACGTGTAAAATATGTAATAGTGATTAAGAAAATTTCATACAAGCACTATTAGCACATTATATTACTAAACAAAACTAGGTTGTAGGCTTTAAAAAAAATTAGGGTTAAAATTAAAGCACAATTGATTTCCTAAATAGTAATATGAGGTATACTTATTCTATCATATCCCTTCCCTACATTTAATATGGTACATCATTCCTAATGTACTTACAATGAAGTATACTAAAAGTGTGCATAAAGAAAACATAATAAAGCATAATGGAAGAGAGTGCTAGAGAGACGGTGCTACCCTAGGTAAGTACAACTCTCACATGAAAGCCTATAAAAATTAGCGTTTGAGGAAGTTGTCAATGAATCGATACATTGGAGATCAAAAAGAAAATCATGAGGAGAGAAATATGTGCAAAACAAACAAAATCTTTATTATTTTATTATTGGGAATGAGATTGAGAAAATTGCAACATAAACATAAAAATAAACACTCAGAACTAACAATAGAAAAGAAAAACATGAAAACTAGAAATTAAACAACCGAAAGTGATAGTTTAACACAATAGCAATTAAAAGAAATCTAGATAATCTACTTCATTCTCACCTTCATTGTTGGAATCTACATTAAAGGTATCCTTCTTTTCTTCCTCCTTTTGATCCTCCTTATTGCCATCCCTCAAATCCAACCATTTTGTGACATCAGTTAGTTCATCTTTTGTTGGTAGAGGGATTTTTATTTTGACTTGATCGGTAAGATTGCTGTAAGAGTCCATCATCCTTATTTGTTGTCAAAATAGTCTCCTTATAGATTACTCAAAGAATGCTTGGGATGTCACCAACTTTTGGAGCTTACTTTTCAATTTCTTCATTTCATGGACTACAATCTCTTGGTTGTGGATTCCTTATTCTCATTCCTTTTGGGTATTGTCTTATTAATATCATCTTAGAAGAGTCCCATCCACCGTAAGGTTGAAAGGGACATTAATGTTACATCCATAAACATAGTTAATTAAGGGTTGTCATTAATAAGTTTCAATTTCTTCGCTAAGACCGTGATATATGGCTTACATCCAATTTAGTTAACATAGGTATCGGTGGGTTGGTGTTGCATGTAAAAAGTTAAGGTCATCACTAAATTGATTAGGTAACCTTTCACAAGACTAAAAAATAGAAGAACTCATGCATCATCACTACCTCGGTGCTTTTTCTTCTTTCATTAAGAGTGTGGGCGAGCTACTAATGAGGATTTGATGTATGAGATTTTTCAAGTGAGATCTTAATGTGAACTATGATTAAGAACAGACCAGGTCAATCGCTAGATGGGTCCAAGCTTGCAGAAAGCTTGAAAGGGTTAATGGGGAAAGACGTGAAAAGGATAAGTGCGAATGAAGAAGTAAGCGAAACTTATGAATAGCTCAAGGGTATATGACGTACTAATAGAACTTTTGGGGATTAATGGCACAATTTAATATGACGCATGAACTGGACTAGTGAGGTTACTCAACAGCTAGCCTTGCTCAAGGGTTAGGATAAGAGTAATGTCGAGAGTAAATAGAATGTTTACACAAGGAAGAAAAAACAAAAGTGTATTAATGGTAATCTGAATTCTCATTACAGTTCCAAGTACAAAAGATATTTATATCCATAAGTTAGGGCAACTTGCCTAAAAGGAAAAAAAGATAAAATGGGCATTTCTTAAGGAAGTAATGTACAAGATACAAATGATAAAAATGAATATATAAGGAAAATAATCATTGGTGTAATGAATTCTACAAGTGATACTTTATACATAGCGATGCCACATTGGTAAGGCTATTAAAAGATGCAGACAAAAAGTATAGAAAGTTTGCTTGTCCGAGCAGGGTAGCTTAGTTAGTCCAAAGTCTCTTTATCTTGACTTCTCGGTAAGGAAGATGCTGAGTCATTGGTTGGTTTGGGTACGAATGAGTAATCTTTAATTCGATGCACTACAAAGAGATAGGTAGTCATTTAGCTGGCATGGAGGGTGACTCGATAAGGAAGTATTCGGCTTCGGCAGGGGTCGGTTGGAACAGGAGGTTTTGTCTTGCTAATCCTTCTAATTCTTACGCTTGGTTGCAGATCAGTAGCCTAGTAGCCTAATTCCCATCATTTCCTCTAGGTTATTTTGGATTTGGGATCAAATCTGAATGGTCTTCATTTAGCTCTCCGTTAGGGTGATACGGATTGAGATTGGCAATATTGAATGCATCTGTAGTCCTTGGGCAATTCCAATTTGTAAGTATTATCATTGATCTTCTGGAGTATTTTGAAAGGTCCTTCAACTCATGCAGATAATTTGTTCCTTATCTCATTTGAGAACCGTTTCTTGTTGAGGTGCAACCATACCAAGTCTCTTGGCTGGAATTGTTTAGCCATCCTTCCCTTGGCCTTCTCTCACATCATTCTAGGAGCTTAGTCGATATATCAAGTGACTTTGTCATAGATGTATTGAAGGGATTATACTTTAGCCCTCGCATTAGGGTCCTCTTACGTGGGTATAGGTACAGGGGAGTGATTGAGAGGTAACTCGAGATTAAAACCATAGACCACCTCAAAGGGAGTTTGCTTAGTGGTGTCATACATTGTCCAGTTATAAGAGAACTTGACCACTAACAAGTAGACATCTTAGTTAGCTAAGTTATTTCCCATTGTAGCTTAGAGCAATGATCTTAAAGTACGATTATTAACCACCTTTCTTTAGCTGTTAGTTTAAGGTGATAAGAAGTACTGAATAGTAGTTCGGTCCCCATTCGACACCATAAGGTTCTCCAGAAGTGACTTAAGAACTTTGGATCCCTATCGGAGACTATACTTCTTAACATACCATATAACTGCACAATCTCATGCAAGAAAAGAGAAGTAATAGCCGAAGCATCATTAGTTTTTGAGCATGGCACAAAGTGTACCATTTTGATGAACTGATCCACGACTGCTGTTATAGAATCTTTGCTTTAGGTAATTTGTGGTAGTCCGAGAACAAAGTCCATACTCAATTTAGTCTACAGTTTCATCAGAACAGGTAAAGGTATTACTTTTGTCACGAACTGAGGACGGCCTAGTCGTGGCAGACGCCGTATACTGTATAAAGAACCCCTGATTGGTTACCCTTCCAATCAAGAACTCTTCACACAATATACAAGGCTCTACAACCACTAGTTTCCAAAGAACATCCAGACTCACATAATATCATTACACAAACATATTTATATAAAAATTTAAGTTACAAAGCTTACATTACGTAGCATTTAAGTATGTCTAGGTCTAATATAATAAGATAAACAAAAGTACATAAGTAGAAGTCTACATAAACTGTTCTCTCAGTACACATAGCTGCTCACTCTTGCCCAAATCCTCAGGCTGACCTGTGGCATCCCTCGTCCTGTCTCTACGAACAGGCTATCCTGCAACAGAAGTCTAAAGGGGTGTAAGCCTAAGCTTAGTGAGTAAAACCCTCAGCCACACCACAAGCAAGTTATAAATACATTATATTCAAGCATATGAATGAATGATCAACTAGAATGCCAAACAATACGTATAATTAACTAGTTCATATACGTAACTCAGATTTAACGCCCTCCGAAGTCAGGGTTGGAGTATACAGGGCACCAATCAGATCCGGGTATTATACTAGAACTTACTTTACTACGGAACCCCACGTTCCGTACTTATATCAAATAATTCTTTTAATTTCAGAAAACCCAAGTTCTAGTATAATTGTGAGTGGGCCCCCGCAGTCCACATTCACCCCTAAACGGAGGTCTCTAGACTCGACCCTTAGCTAGGCGGTTAGCGCCTCCAACGCCTAGTGTTCCCGCGGGCCAGGGTAAGGTCATTTTGTACGAGTGCACCGTACATAACCAAATAAATGAATAATATCAACCCCCGAATTGCCTCTCTTTACCTCCGTGTGATGTGACGGCCGGATTAGTATCCATGCTATGCATGTTAATGCATGTCTCAATTTCTTTTTATAGGCCGAGTATAATTAGGTTCAAATTATGCTATGACCATCCAATTGTGCACACAATCATTTTCTATACTACCATGCAACAAACATAGCATTATCATTATTTAAGATAAGTTCACAATTCAAGACATACCAACATACACAGGCATTTTCCCCAATCCCCACACAAACATCAATTATCAATAATATTTAGGTCCACTATCTACAATCACAAGACAAGCATGGAATCATTGGGTAAATACTCACTCGGCCATGGTGATTTGCCCTAATCGTAGTAGTCGATTGGGAGGTCCTCACGCTCCTCAGAGTCACCTGATCATTATGATTTGATAAGACTAGTAAGTAACTAATTTAACTAATACTTCTAAACATTTAATTACCTAATCTACTTAGACTATTATCAACTTTTACCCGGTTAGACTTTATTATTAATCGTATGTAACTTTTTCGTTTCATTTCTGATATTTATGAATTTATAATCATTTTTCATCGTTTTCGGACGTATATTCATACGGTAATGTTTGTTTTGGACGTTAAGACCCCTATTTTATATTATGAACTAATTTTATAGAAATTTTTAGCTATAATACCTAAGTATTGCTATTACTTATGTTTATAACCTTTATTCCCTAAATTCTTATAATTAAGGGATTTACTTTGTCATTACTAATTCATGTATTGATTTAGGTATAATCTAGTTTACAAAGTGTATTCTGATTTACTAATTTTAGTATCTAATTATCTACATTTTCTTATTTTTCTCATTTTCTAAACTTATGCTTATGTCATTACTATCATCTTTCCTTTATGCCTTCATATGCTTATGTCATCTTTTCTTTATGTCCTCATATGCCTATGTCATCATCTACCTCATCATTTGATTACATAAGCATTACATCATGCTTATGTCACATGTACATGTCTTATGTACATTTATTTCTTACTTTATACTTATGTCTTATACTTATACTTATGTATATATACCTTATACTTATACTTATGTACATATACCTTATACTTATACTTATGTACATATACCTTATACATACATATACTTATACATCTACATATACTTATACCATATTTATACATGTATTTCTACTCATATACCTATACGGTTGAATACGTATTTTTATACTAAAATTTCGTATGCCAAATTTTCTCTTAAGAAAATTCTCTCAATTTTCATCCTTTTGCATTTCTATGTATGTAGTTAGTATAGTATATGTATATATAGTTAGATATGGTCTTAAATTAGGTTATGTACATGATACATACTTATGTACAAAGGTTCATACACTTGTATTCCTTTGGTATTTCTTTATGTATACACATCTAAGAGTACATATACATGTATTCCTTCCATTTCCTTCATGATCCATCACTTTCTACACTTAAAGATGGAGACTTTGTTTTCTTCTCTTCAAGACTTCACTAAACACTTAACTACTTACCTAATCTACTTAATTAACTAACTAATGAATAACATAAAGTAACATAAAACAACTTAAGAACATACCTTTAATTTGTTGAAGTTTAAGGAGACAAAAGGGAAAGGAATGAAAGTGAAAGTGAAGGGGGAGTTCACGGCATGAAATGGGGAGTTTTGTTTTTGTTTCTTTTGTTTTGTTTCAATTATGGAAGAAAACCAAATGGTGGGGCCAAGATGGAAAATTGTGGACGGCAACAATTGCAAAGAGGAGAAAAGAAAAATCAAAAGGAAAAGAAAAGAAAATCATCATTAAGAACTAAGATATTTTCCTTATCTCTTAAGACTTTTGACTTTTCCAAAATGTTGACTTTAGTCAACATTTGTTGACTTGGTCAACCCTTTGACTTTGGTCAACATGCATTACCTTAGTCAACATTTGTTAAGTATGTTTAATTTTGTGAACATAATGTGGTAATTAAGGGAAATTAGAGGAAAAATGAAGAAAATGAGAAGAATTGAGGTATATGATGCATTGATGTGTAAATGTGGTTGATGAGATCTTACTTTAGGTCTTTAGAGTCCATATATCCCATTTGATAAATAACTTTGGATAACAAGTGTAAAAAGTGCTAATTTGAGCATTAAAGTTCACTATATGTAACCTAATCTTCAACTATAACCCTAATCCTAAGTAAGACCATCTTAATCATATATTTAAGGGATAAATATAATCTATAACCCATTATCTTAGTTCCTAATGGATTATTTAAGAATTTGAATCATATAAACAAGAATGAGGGTTATCTCTAACCATTTACTAACGATTTTGCAAAATATAAGCATTACATTTTCAATTAGGGTTTTAGGATATATCATGATGAATTGGTGTATATATGTCCTTAATGAAATCATTTTTAAGGTTTTTATCACTTTCGAATTGAATCTTTAGCTTTTAGAAACATTTAGGGTCGAAAAATTCTTTACGCGATTAATTAAGTCTTTTAAGGTTTTCACTTTAATTAGCCTTGTTGATTCCTAAATTGTCTACTATAGTTGAGTCTATTTCAAAACCTAGATCGAAACTTTCAAGGGTTTACAACTTTCCCTTACTTGGCTTGGCACTTAGCTCTCTTGTACATAGTACAGGTTTTGACAATACAGTGCACATTTCTTCTCATCCTCAGCTAGAATAAGCAACCATTTAATAGTTCACAAGTCCTTCTTTCTCCAAAATGTCTGGAGAGTCCTCTGCCATGGGCTTCCCTGATCAATAGTTCTCGTAGTGAACAAGACGGTGCGTACAACTTTTTACCTTAGAACAAGTAACCATCCTTCACATGATACTCTTCCACCGTTCTTCCATCAGTGCATTGCATGATGATGGGTCCAAAGTGTGAATCCCTAGGGTATTACTCTTTGATACTTGCAAACTTAAATAGCCTGGTTTGTAGTTTGGTTAAAAGCACATGTCTCCTTAAAAGAGCATCTATAACTATGTTGCTTTTTCTATGTTTGTATTTAATCACAAAATTGAATCCTTTAAGGAATTCAACCTATCTCACTTATTACTTCAATAACTTCGTTTGACTTCGAAGATACCGCAGCAATTTATGGTCAGTATATATGACAAATGCCCTTAGTAGTAATTAGTATTACTATACCTACAGTATTGGGATTAGTGCCAAAAGTTCCTTATCATGCACGAAGTAATTCAATTGTAGTCCTCTAAGCTTCTCATTATGGAAAGTAGTTGGTTAGCCTTCTTGCATTAGGACTGTGCCTATTCTTATGCATGATGCGTCACATTCCAACTCAAATATTTTGTCGAAGTCAGGTAAAACCAACATTGAGGTGGAGGTCAATCTTTCTTTTACTTCAGTAAAGCTCCCCTCTTCGCTTTCTCTCCATTAGAAGTCAGTGTTCTTTTTTCATGAGCTCAGTAAGTGGCGTAGCGAAGGTACTGAAATTCTCAATGAATCATCTATAAAATGAAGCTAGTCCAAGGAAACTTCTCACTTCAGCATAAGTAGTAGGTGTTGACCTCTCTACAATTGTACGGATTTTCTCATTATCCACATGTAACTCTCCTCTATTGATTACATAGCCTAAGAATACCACTTCCTCTTAAAAAAAGCAAAACTTCTTCAAGTTGCCGAATAATTTCTCGGTATAGAGGATATTCAATATAGCACATAGATGTTTATAATGACTCAGCATATCAGTACACTATACAAGGATGTCGTTGAAATAAACCACGACACATTTCCCAATCAAATGTCTTAACACATGGTTCATTAGGCACATGAAAGTGCTTAGGGCATTTGATAAGCCAAATGGCAAGACCATCTACTCACAAAGTTTAAGCCAAGTTTTAAACATAGTCTTCCATTCATCTCCTAACCTCATACGGATTTGATGGTAGTTAGACTTCAAGTTAATCTTACTAAACACCTTGGCTCCACTCAGTTCATCCAACATATCCTCTAGTCTAAGAATGAGGTACTTGTATTTAATTATGATCTTATTCACAGCTCAGCTATCTATACACATCTACCAAGTCCCATCCTTTTTTGGCATAAGAAGCGTTGACATAACACAAGGGCTGAGACTTTCTCAGACATAACCTCTCTCCAGTAACTCATTGACTTGACGTTGGAGCTTGGAAGCTTGCTTGGGATTCATCCGATAAGTTGGCTTATTTAGTCGTGCAGCGCTGAGTACTAAGTCAATGCAGTGTTTTATTCCTCAAGTTAGGGCAACCCTTCAGGTAACTGTTCTGGGAATAAGTTGGCATACTTATCAAGCAAATCTATGATCTCCTAGGGTAGTTCACCCCAGTCCTTCATTTCTAATAATTACCTGACTAACATGAGGGTCGGCTTGTTAGCATTGATGGCCTTTTAGAGCTCGGCTTTACTCATCACCATAGTCTTCTTTGATCCGTGAGCGAGTTTCGTTTGCATCTTATTAACTTCTCTTCGCGACATCGGATTCAGTGTGATCTTCTGATAACTCGGATTTTAAACATATTTCATAGGATGATTTTATAGTATTTTCCTCACTTTTTTGGTTTTCTTTAAAGAAATTGATACTTGATTGAGTAAAATTTTGATTTTTAGGTTTGAACGCGTTCTAGGATCGAAAACGAAGAAAAGGAATCAATTTCACTCAAATTGGAGTTCAAATGAAGAAGTTATGAAATTTTAAAGTTATGTAGAAAATTTTGCCCTAGTGCAGAAAGTTACACGACCTAGGGACATGGTCATGTCCCAGGTCGTGTCTGGTGATGAAAACAGAATCCTTTTGATACACTATAAAAGGACATATTAGGGTTTCAAAAGACAGGAGAGACATTACAGAAACGGAGAGACACAAGAGAAGAGAAAGAGAACTAAGGAACAATATCAAGAAAGAGGCGGAACAACATCAAGAAAGAGGCGGAACAACATCAAGAAAGAGGCGGAACAACATCAACTTCAAGATTAGAGAGATTGTTCTTCAATCAAAAGGGGTTTCCATGTTTTATTTTATATTATTGATGAAACTCTTTCTTAGATCATTATGATAGCTTAGAATTCGAGTATTTAGGATTATGGAACCTAGGGTTTAATGTGATTCTTGGATTGATTTAGAAATTTCAATAAAGTTTCTATCTTTACTTGATTCAATTATGTCGTTAATTATTGTTTGATATTTCTAGAATATCAATATATGATATTATGCATGTTGATTGAGAAATTTCATGTGTAATTAGATCTTTACATAATTGAAGAGAATTAAATATATACTTAGAGATAAAATACATGTTTTTTCTGGAAAGTTAATTATTTGTGTGGGAATTCATTATACATTAATGCAATTCTAAATTATATTACTAAGTGAAGAGATTCCGGTAAATAATTTAAGATTAGGGTTAATATGCTTGAGAAATGTATTAACTTTAGTTGTGAATCCCTCCGGTCAAGAAATATAGAAACGGAATTGAATATATTTTAAGTGATCACATGATTAACTCTAGGGGAAATAATTTCTAAATACGTTATTACTTTCTTGAAGTCATTCTTGATTTTATCGCTTTTTCAATTGTTTAATTAAGTCTTATAATTAAGTTAGTTTGTTAATTTTAGTATTTTTAATTAATTCAAACTTTCATAATTTTTCGGTTAGATAATAAAGCTAGGGTTAATATTAGTACTCGAAGTCTTTGAGGGATCGACTCGGACTCATATCCGCTATATTAAAACTGATAGGTGCACTTGCCTGATATCAAGTTTTTGGCACCGCTGCCGGGGATTTTCGATATTAAGAACACTAGTTGCTTTATTACTTTAACCGTTTTTTTTTCTTTTGTTTTCATTGTTTATTTTCATTAGTTAGAGCTACAATTGATTCTATATTTCTTGCCCTTGCAGTGCATGACTCGAAGCAACCCGGAAGATTTGGTAGAACTTGATCCTGAAATTGAGAGAACTGCCCTTAAAAATTTGAGAGTGTGACCTAGAAAAATTGTGGCGACCATTGACGACAAGTTAATCGTTGAACAAAGAAGGTGAAGAGACCAACACTCAATTCATCGAGCAGGAAGATCCACCACACATGGCTAACACCGAGAATGAAGCAAATCAGACCATGTTCGATTATTCAAGGCCTACACTTATTGGAGCTGACTCTAGCATCGCAAGGCTAACCGTCGCGGCTAACAACTTCCAAATTGCACCTAACATTATACAGATGGTGCAACAATATGTTCAGTTTGACGGTCTCCAAGATGAAGATCCCAATGCCCACATCTCTAGCTTTCTAGAGATTTGTGATACTTTTAAAATCAACGGAGGCACGGAGATGCCATCCGACTGCGGCTATTCCCTTTCTCCTTGAGGGGTAGAGCAAAACAATGTTTGAACTCTCTACTACGAAATTCAATCACAACTTGGAATGATTTAGTAGAGAAATTTTTGGAGAAGTATTTCCCACCTGCAAAGACTGCTAAACTTCAGAATGATATTTCTTGTTTTGCTCAATTGGAAGCGGAGACTCTATATGATACTTGGGAGCGGTTTAAGGACTTGCTCAGGAGGTGCCCACAACATGGCCTCCCACTATGGATGCAAATTCAGACCTTTTACAATGGTCTCAATTTATCCACTAGACAGATGATTGATGCATCCGCAGGAGGTACTTTGAACACAAAGACACTTGAGAAAGCACAAAACCTGATTGAAGGAATAGTGATGAACAATTATCAGTGGGAAAG
Source organism: Lumnitzera racemosa (assembly GCA_024138005.1). NCBI lineage: Eukaryota > Viridiplantae > Streptophyta > Magnoliopsida > Myrtales > Combretaceae > Lumnitzera > Lumnitzera racemosa. The sequence continues at coordinate 83,606,709 of JAMXBC010000006.1, forward strand.
CACCAGAGCCAAGCAAAAGGCCATAGGAGTTTATGAGGTGGACTTAACCACTACTTTGGCAGCCAAGGTAGACCTATTGAGTAAGAAGATTGATGTACTCTCAGTTGGCCCTCAACAAGTGCAATCGGATGTAAGTGATTTTGGTATGCAGGGGTATGGAGCACAAGAACAACTGTAATAGGTAGATTATCTAGGAAATCCACCCAAACAACAAAATAACCCCTACAGCAACACTTACAATCCAGGATGGAGGAATCACCCCAATTTCTCATGGGGAAACCAAAACCAAGGGAAACAGAAGACCAACTTTGGCCCACCTGGATTTCAAAGACCATTCCTACCTCCTCTTTCTCAAGAAAAGAAGCCCAGTGTGGAAGAACTTCTCACTAAATATATTCAAGGCAATGAGGCTCATTTATCTAACATTGAATCCTCGTTGAGGAATCAAGAGGCTTCCAATCGCAACCTTGAGAACCTAATCATTCAACTTGCAAAAATGATCTCTGAGAGGCAACGAGGGACACTCCTAAGGAATACCGAGGTCAATCCTAGGGAACATGTTAATGCTGTGACCTTGAGAAGTGGTAGAAAACTGCAAGTGGAGAAGAAGGATGGTGAGGAAGTAGCTAAGAAAGAAGTGGAAGTCAACCGTAAGGAAGATGCAAAGCCACTAAAATCAAAAGAAAATATGGAATCACCAAAAGTGAAGGAGTACAAGCCTCCCATCCCTTACCCGCAGTGCCTTAAGCAAAGCTACACTTATCAAAATAAGGAATTCGGTAAATTGCTTGATGTTTTCAAACAATTGCACATTAACTTACCTCTTGTTGATGTCATCTTGCAGATGCCAAAGTATGCAAAATTTCTAAAAGATCTTCTATTGAACAAGAGGAAGTTGGAGGAGCTTACAATCGTCACATTGAACGAGGAATGCTCGGCACTTCTCCAGAAAAAGCTGCCACAAAAATTAAATGATCCAGGGAGTTTCACTATTCCTTGTATGCTTGGCAATTTGTTAGTAGATAATGCTTTGGCAGACTTAGGAGCTAGTATAAATTTGATGCCGTATAAATTGTTCAAAAAGCTAAGGTTAGGAGAACCTAAATTAACGCGCATGAGCCTTCAATTAGCAATAGGTCTATCACATACCCTAGATGCATCATAGAGGATGTTTTAGTGCAAGTAGACAAATTCATCTTTCCCATGGATTTTGTTATACTTGATATAGATGAAGATATTGAGGTGCCAATCATTTTAGGTCGACCTTTCCTAGCCACTGCTAAGGCTGTTTTTGATGTTAGTGGGCATAAGTTGATATTATGAGCCGGGGATGATGAAATAGTTTTTAAAAATCTAGAGACAACGAACAAATTTCTTGACTCAGAGGACATAAGTCACAATGTTAATGCCACTAATGTCATTACATCTACATGTATGCAGGGAACGCTTGTAAAAGATTCCTCAAGCTATTACTTGCAAAAGGGAGATGAAAATTTGGTGATTAAGCCCAATTGTGCAGAAGTGGCAACTCAAACAGAAGTTCATGAATCCAGTATGGACAAGAAAGGGATTGATCCACTCCACAAGCCAAAGAATCTTAGGTTAAAATCTTTCAAAGAGAAGCCACCAATTTTGGAACCAAAACCATCAAGAAATCATTTGGAACATGTCTTTGCGGTGAAAAGTTCAAAACCCCCAATGACAACCGCTATTAAGTTAAAAGCAAACAAAACGAAGAAGTTCAGGCTACATGAATTTGATAAGTGGCATGATAAGGAGAGAAACTATGGAAGTTATGCATCAATGAAATGGAATTGGCAAGGTCGATGGCCAAAGGGTAAATCTACACTTATATGGAGAGTTCGAAAGCGAGATGTAGGAGGAGTTCTATTTCTACCTGGATGAAGAATCATGAATTACAAGACGTATCCCGTTAAGCTATTGACGTTAACTATAGCGCTTCTTGGGAGGCAACCAATGTCTAACTTTGCTTACACTTTAGTTCTTTAAGTTTATTTCATTTTATTTTTCTTTTATCTAACTTGCTTTGCTTCTTTTATTTGTTTTAATTTTACTCATAGGCTTTTCCCTTTTAATTTCATTTTTTATTCTTCTCTTTAGTTTTCTTTTTCTTATTTTTCTAGTTTAATTACTTTTATTTCTTTAAGTTTCTTTTATTTTTAAATTAAATTCATGATTAAAAAAAAAATTTAACACAGGCGAAGGACACGGTCGTGTCCTAGCCCGTGTCTACCTAGACCTTCAAAAAAATTGCCACCCACAGAGAGTTACACGGGCGAGGGACACGATCGTGTCCCTAGCCCGTATGCGCCTAGAATTTTCCACCCATGCACAGAGAGTTACACGGGCGTAGGACACGGTCGTGTCCCAGCCCGTGTCTGCCCAGATTTCGGATTCACTACGTGGGCACAGATAGTTACACGGGCGAGGGACACAGTCGCGTCCCCACCTGTGTGCGCCCATAATTTCCCACCTGCGAACAAAATGTTACACGGACGTGGGACATGGTCGTGTCCTAGCCTGTGTCCGTCCAGTCTATACACACGGGAACAGAAAGTTATACGGGCAAGGGACACAGTCGTGTCCCAGCCCGTGTCTGACCAGACTCCACACGACTCACATAGATTGTTACACGGGTAAGGGACACGGTTGTGTCCCAGCCCGTGTCGACCCAAACTTACACGATTTTTGCACACGACCAGTTTATTTAAATTAAACATACCCTCTCACACACTTCCAATCAAACATTTCTCTCTCATATTCTCTCTTATTCTCCCTCCTCTCTCCACAATCCTTGCATTCCACATTTTGATCCAAGTAAGTTTCCTACTTAATTTTGCTCTCTCTTCCTCATGATTAGGCTGGCGAATGTAATGAGGATGTCGAGGCCGGTGATGACGATGATGATGCTACGATGGCTGAGGCATCGTCTGATGAGGTACATGAAGAGACGGATTCCGATCCCTCTTCTTAGTTCTTCATTTTTTGTGTTGACTTTTGTTGTTCAAGGCTTGTGAACTCTGCTATATAATGATGATGCTTCTTCATTTTGCACTTCTGTTCGACTGGCAGGGAAGTATTAGTTTTCTTTTCAGTACATATGTTTTCTTTTTCCTTATGCTGCTTTTTCATGCTGTTATGATTTTTTGTCGTACATTGAGGAAAATGTACATTATTAAGTGTGGGGAAGGGATATATATGAATTTATTACTGTTTAGGATACAAATTATTCACATTTGACCCAATTAATTTTTAAGTTAACTTGCAATAGGTGATTACCAAGTGTTTCGCCAAATTAACTGTTTCATCTTGATTATTATTGATCTTATTATACTTTACTAGAATTGATTGGTCAAATTTGTAAAGGGCAAAGTTACGGGTTATTTAGCTTAGGACTTTGGGACTTGAGATTGGAGCAATATCACTAGTTGAGAGTTAGTCATGGTTATTTTTAAAATTTACTTATATGTATACTTTTTTCTTAGAAATTTTTAAGACTCCTATAATTTTTAGCAAACAAACAAATTGAATTCTTCTTTTGAGAAACCCCTGAAAAATCACAATGATTGGAGGCAAAAGTAATAACAAGTGTAAGAATAGAAAAAAATTGGTAAGGATTCGTCTTGGTCCATCAGAAGAGCGAGATTGAGTCCCAATGCCAATGAAAATGAAAAAAAAAAAAATTGATATGAATCGGCCTTGGTCCGTCAGAAGAGCAAGGTTCTTTCCCGCTATCAATATAAAGAATAAGTTGGTATGGATTGGTCTTGGTCCGTCAGAAGAGCGAGATTCTTTGCCGCTACCAACACAATTGTGCTTAAATAAGGTAAATTTAAGAAGACCTCTCAACAAAAGTATAAACTAGGGGGATGATCAGAGGATGAGTGGATGTAAAATGTGTTTATTTTAGATTATGGTACTTGGTGAGATGCAAGAGAGAATTGTATACACTTTAGCCAAATGGACAAAATTTTTATGACTCTTTCTCGGTTGGCAAGATGTTAAATCCAAATTTTAGTTTAAGAATCCTTGGTTAAATGACTCAGGTAAACTTTGATTTTCATAAATTAACTAGTGAACTCTAGTATTAAGTATTGTTGGAGCATTAGAATTTAGTCAGATGAAATTGGTTGACTTTATTATTGCAAGTTAGTTGAGAATGATTTTCTTACACTTCTACGGGTCAAGTGTATTTGTTCACCGGTTTCTTAAATAGTGATAAATTTTTTTTAACGTTTCTTGTCTTGAAAGTTTTATTTTGATTTATTTGCTTGAGGACAAGCAAATGCTCAAGTGTGGGGAAATTTGATAACTCGGATTTTAAACATATTTCATAGGATGATTTTATAGTATTTTCCTCACTTTTTTGGTTTTTTTTTTAAAGAAATTGATACTTAATTGAGTAAAATTTTGATTTCTAGGTTTGAACGCGTTCTAAGATCGAGAACGAAGAAAAGGAATCAAACTTCACTCAAATCGGAGTTCAAATGAAGAAGTTATGAAATTTTGAAGTTATGTAGAAAATTTTGCCTTAGTGCAGAAAGTTACACGACCTAGGCACACGGTCATGTCCCAGGTCGTGTCTGGTGACGAAAACAGAATCCTTTTGATACACTATAAAAGGACATATTACGGTTTCAAAAGACAGGAGAGACATTACAGAGTCGGAGAGATACAAGAGAAGAGAAAGGGAACTAAGGAACAACATCAAGAAAGAGGCAGAACAACATCAAGAAAGAGGCGGAGCAACATCAAGAAAGAGGCGGAACAACATCAAGAAAGAGGCGGAGCAACATCAACTTCAAGATTAGAGAGATTGTTCTTCAATCAAAAGGGGTTTCCATGTTTTATTTTATATTATTGATGAAACTCATTCTTAGATTCATTATGATAGCTTAGAATTCGAGTATTTAGGATTATGGAACCTAGGGTTTAATGTGATTCTTGGATTGATTTAGAAATTTCAATAAAGTTTCTATCTTTACTTGATTCAATTATGTCGTTAATTATTGTTTGATATTTCTAGAATATCAATATATGATATTATGCATGTTGATTGAGAAATTTCATGTGTAATTAGATCTTTACATAATTGAAGAGAATTAAATATATACTTAGAGATAAAATACATGTTTCTTCTGGAAAGTTAATTATTTGTGTGGGAATTCATTATACATTAATGCAATTCTAAATTATATTACTAAGTGAAGAGATTCCGGTAAATAATTTAGGATTAGGGTTAATATGCTTGAGAAAGGTATTAACTTTAGTTGTGAATCCCTCCGGTCAAGAAATATAGAAACGGAATTGAATATATTTTAAGTGATCACATGATTAACTCTAGGGGAAATAATTTCTAAATACGTTATTACTTTCTTGAAGTCATTCTTGATTTCATCGCTTTTTCAATTGTTTAATTAAGTCTTATAATTAAGTTAGTTTGTTAATTTTAGTATTTTTAATTAATTCAAACTTTCATAATTTTTCGGTTAGATAATAAAGCTAGGGTTAATATTAGTACTCGAAGTCTTTGAGGGATCGACTCGGACTCATATCCGCTATATTAAAACTGATAGGTGCACTTGCCTGATATCATCTTCTAATCATCCTTCTCAAATATGTACATGTTCTTATAACCGTTGTGGGTAACTCTCCTATTAAATAGCCATGGTCTACCTAGTAATACATAGGAAGTACACATGGGTAGTACGTCATAAAGGATCTGGTCTGAGTAATTTCCTATAGTGATCGATAATGGTATTCATAGAATGACATGCAATGCTCCTTTCTCGCTTAAGCAGTGCAGCTTGTATGGCCTCGAATGTGCAATAATCGGCAATTTCAATTTTGAAATAAGGTCAGCTGATGTCACATTAGTGCAGCTTCTACTATCTACGATGAGGACACACACCTAATCATTCACCTTACAAGTAGTATGAATCAAATTCTCTCTTTACTCTTCCTCTCGTGAGGGTTCCTTATTTATAGTATGTTAGAAAACCATGAGTAACTGATTTAAGTCCTCGGTAAACACATCATCTTCAATAAGTTCTTTCTTGGCATTTTCTTTTTTGGTAGAGACCTCCTCTTCTTCAAGTTCCTCATTAGTGCTGTCTACTTCTAGCTTCAGGATGTCTCCCTTAATGACCATCATCTATCGATTTGGGCACTAAGTAGCCATGTGTTCGAACCCTTAGCACTTGATCTAGCTTGTCTTCCTACCAGACCCTTGTCCTTTCTAATAAGTTCAAGTCGGCACTTTACCATCAAGTCGACCTTTCTAATCGATTCGAACATCAGTCTTTTGTCTCGACTTAGTACTTGACTATGCTTGGTGACTTGCCTATCCAAGTTAGCTAATCGGCATCCTATTTGGTAGTCGGCTCCTCCTTTACCTTTCTACTTGTTGGGAAATCCTAACAATTTCATCCATTATGTCAAATTGTTGGAGCTCAACAATGTTTCGAATGTCTCCTCTTAACCTAGTAATTAATCTTGAGATTGTTCGAGTTGGTGGTTCCTCCGCTTTGCAACGGATCATGAGCATTTGAAATTCTTGAACATATTTTTCAACAGTTTTACCTCCTTGTCTCAGCTTTTGAAGTCGAGTGAAGGTATCTTGAAAATAAGTTTCTAGCATGAATATGTTCTTGAGTACTCTCTTCATCTTGGACCAAGTATTAATTTTTTGGTAGCCCTCTTGCCCCCTTATGGCCTGAAAATTCTTCCACTAAATGGCGGCATATCCAAAGAACTCAACAGCAATAGTCCTTACTTTCTTGTAATCCTTGTAATGATAATAATAAAAAATATGTTCCACCTTCTTTTTCCACTCCAAATATTCACCAGTATTTCTAAGCCATTAAAACTCGGAATTTGAAGTTTCACATGGTCAGATGCTTTGGGGGCTTAAGCTTGCTCTTCCTCAAATTACTCTTCTTCCTCTTCGTCTGCCATATCTGATAAATAAATCCTTCTCCTCACTTATCCACCTACTCCTTCACCTCGAATTGGTTGAGTTGGGTTCTGACCTTTAACAGGTTGAGCAGTTTTTGGGGTATTTTACGCGGCCTTAGTGGGTTAGTAAGCTAATGTACAAATAGCTTGGGTTAGAACTATCAAGAGGTTTACCATCTCGTCAAGTCTCTCGTCGGTGCTTCTTGGAGTTTCTTAAGATTGTCAACTATGGTGGACAACTCCGCTATTGCCATATCCTATATTAATGTTCATACTCGAGTCTATCATTTTCTTTACAGATTTAGAGTTCAAATAGATACTCTAGGAATTTAACAGCTAACAAACACAGTACTCAAATGAATACAGTAACTTACTCTATTTCACACACGCAAAACAAAGTATAATAGAACTTCAAAAGAATCAACTATAGCTTACACGAAACCTCCACTCTAATACCCTGATGATGCGAATTAGACCAAGAATAGACAATACTAGTCGTTGGATAGGTCTGAGCTTGCAGAAAGCTCATAAGAGTCAATGGGGAAAGATGCGAAAAAGAAAAGTGTGAATGAAGAAGTAAGTAAAACCCATGAACAACTTTAAAGGATATAACGAATAGATGAAACTTCCGATGACTTACTGTACAATTCGATATGACGTACGAACTAGACCGGTGAGATTACTAGCCACCTAGCCTTACTCAAGGGTTAAGATAAGAGTGATATTGAGAGTAAATAAAGTATTGACACAAGGAAGAAAACACGAAAGTATATTAGTGGTAATTTGAATTCTCTTTATAGATATAAGTACAAAGGGTATTTATAATCATAAGTTAGGGTAACTTACCTAAAAGGGAAAAAATAAAAAGGATATTTCTTAGGGAAGTAATGTACAAGATATAAGGGATAAAAATGAATATATAAGGAAAATAATCATTAGTACAACGGATTTTACACATAATACTGTACACGTGGCGATACCACTATAGAAAGATAGGCAGTCATTTGGCTGGGCATGAAAGGTGAATCGATAAGAAAGTACTCTACATTAGCAAGGAAGTACTTGTCTTTGGTAGGGGTAGGCTGGAATAAGGGGATTCGTCTTGCCAGTCCCTCTAGTCCTCGAGGTCAGTTGTGGGTTAGTGGCTTGGTAACCTGATTCCCATAAGGTCCTTTCGCAAACTTAGGGTTTTATGTTTTTTCTCTTATCAGCTTTTGGCAATAGTTTAGGGGGGTAACTCTACGTAGGAGTTTGTACGGTAGAACTCGAGAGATTAAACAAACACTTTTTCATAAAGCCTTATGAACACTTTAAAATTAATTATGGAAAAGGTAAATTCAATGTTTCACAAATGGAAAGACAACAAGTTTCATTCTCCACATGGAATTTGGTCATGTTGTATTAAGAGGTTGGAGAGGAATTCTAAAGTGAGTTCCTTATAAATCAGTTCTTGGATACTTAGTAATTTCTCTTAATCTCCTTTCTTTACCATGGCTCTTATCTTTGGTTTCGTATTAGGTTATTTGATTGTTTCCCAATCAAGGAAGCTTGATTTGGAGAAACTCTTTTCACTTAGCATCTTAAACCTTGCCTTGTAGTTTGGTGCTTCAAGCTTAAGCATGTATTTAAGATGTGGTGGTAGGGTACTAGTGGCTTATCTTCCAAAATAGGTTGGGAAGAGGCCCTTCTTTCTTTATGATGCGTGGTGGTTTTAGATTATGAAGGAGCCATGTATATGAGCAAGAGAGTTTTCCCCATACTTAATGCTTTAGCTATGGTAATGAGAGTATGTTAAGGAGAAAGATGATTTACACAACAATGGGAATAAGTATAAATAAAAATGTGTCGTGTTATTGCTCCTTGAAAGAGAAACTTGTTCTTGATAAACATAGTAGGTGCTTAATCATTATAATGGGTAATAGCTAAATTAACAAGACTTATTCTAATTTTTTTAACATGGCTTAAAGAAGTAATGTATTGAAAAGGGGATAAGCAATTTTTTTAGAAGAAAGAAGCTGAATTAGGAAAGTTTGGAATAATAGAATCATGAAAGATTCGAGTCATTATTGTTTGACCACAGTAAAGATCATAAGCATGATCTTTAGCCATGGTGTTGATTTTTTTTCCCTATTTAGAACTAATTGTTATTTTTGTAAAGAGGATCGCGAGTAAGATCATGGGTGTGATCCTTAACCATGGTTCTCTCTAACCCTTTTCTTTATTTTTGCTCCAAATTTCCAATGAGAGGATCATGGACATAATCCTTGACTGTGGTCTTCTTTGACCCCTTTTTACCTTTTTCAATGCAATAGACTTCATGGCCTTGTTCATGATCGTGATATTTGCTTTCTTTTCCTTAGTAATTTCAACTCCTTCTTGCATGTTTTCAAATTGCAACACTTAGGAAGTTTGTTAAAAGATGTGTGTGTTGAACTATCATATGATTGTAACAAAATCGAGAGAAATGAAACGAAACAAAAAGACATAAGGAAGAAAAATGGCTTGGGTTACCTTCTAACAATTGCTTTTGCTTAACATGGTTTGCTCAATAAGTTAAGATAGAGGATATCGATTTTCTTAGACTTGGTGGAGGTTAAACTTGGCATGTTTCTCTTACTCAAACTCTCCCCCTGAGTATAACTTGAGTCGATGGCCATTCATTTAAATATTCTTCACTCAAGGTTTGAAATCTTTATTGTTCCATATAGGAATACTCATGTTGCTCTATAAGGTCTAGACCATTGTGATTTAAGCTTACCTAGGAAAAGTCTTAGTCGAGATTGGTATATAAGAACCTTATCTTTGAATTAGAATTGTTTTTCTTACTTGATTAGACTATCGTGATATTGCTTAGCTTGTTCCTTGAATATTCTTGAGTTTTCATAAGCAATTTCATGCCATTCTTCTATCTAATTTAGCTAAAGTTTCCTATACTCACCTACACACTGAAAATTAAGGTTAGTACGCTTTATAGCCCAATAAGCTTATGTTCAATTTCCATAGGTAGGTGACATGCTTTTTCATACATTAGCCAATACGGAGTTGTTCCATTTAGTGTTTTATAGGCAGTCTAATATGCCCAAGAAGCATCATCGAGCTTATCTGGCCAATTTCATCTATTATGCTTAACCGTATTTTCCAAATTCCTTTTTAGGTCCCTATTTGCAAATTCTGCTTATCCATTTGTTTGAGGATGGTATGGAGTTGCAATCCTATGCATAATGGCATGCTGTTTTAATACATGTTACAGTTGAACATTACAAAAGTAGCTTCCTTAATCACTAAAGTCCTCTACATGCATCGAATGGAGAAAGTAGGCTTTTCAGAAACTACTTCACCACCCTAGCATTATTAGTTGGTAATGCTTGAGATTTTACCTATTTAAATACATAATTTACCACTATTAGGATGTACTTGTTCTCATTTAAGTTTGAAAATGGCCCTATGAAGCCAATCCCCTAAATATTAAAGACTTCGCAGATCAATATTGGATTTTGCGAAATTTCATCTCTCTTAGATATATTCCCTACCTTCTAATGCCTATTGCATAGTTCTACAAATTTTTAGGAGTCCCTAAACAATGTTGGTCAATAATAACCAAACTCAAGGACCTTATCCTCTATTCTATTCACGTTAAGATGTCCTTTAGTTGGGCTAGTATGATAATGATCTAAAATCTACTAACCTTCTAAGTGAGATACACATCTGATGAATTATTTGATCTACACAAATTTTAAATAAATAGGGTGTTCCCTAAAGTAACTTTTAATACCATAGAAGAATTTTTTCCTTTGTTTATAATCTAGTCCTTTGGAAAGAATCTTAGCTGCCAAGTAATTTGCTATGTCAACAAACCAAAGAGTTTCCCATGGACTTACCTTGTAAAGTCGTTCTTTCAGGAATTCGTCATTAATGTCTTTTTCATTTAGTTATTCTAGTGATGGGTTCTTTAAGTGTGAGTGATGATTTGTAGCCAAATTCTTAGCTACCTTCTTATCTTTAATCTCTAGGTCAAATTCTTAAAGCAATAGTATCGATATGCTTAATCTTGGCTTGTCATCTATTTTATTCAATAAATAACGTAAAGCAAAATGGTTATTATAAACAATAACTTTAGAATGGATTAGATACCACCTAAATTTGTCAAATGCAAAGACCATTGCCAATAGCTCCTTTTCTATGGTGGTATAGTTCTCCTAAGCTTTTGTAAGGGTCTTGCTAGTATAGTAGATTAGATGAAAGTGCTTCTCTCATCTCTATCCTAAAACTGGGCCTAAAACATAATCGGTTGCATTGCATATGAGTTGAAATGGTAAGCTCCAATTTGATGCTACCGTTATAGGGGCATATGTTAGTTTGTCCTTTAGAGTATTGAATGCTTTTAGACATTCTTGTAAGAATATAAATGGAGCATCCTTTTTCAATAGCTAAGTAAAAAGTCTTGCTATTTTTGAGAAATCTTTAATAAAACTCGGTGTGACCTAAGAAACCATGTATGACTCTAACTAAAGTGGGAAGGATCAATTTTACAATAGTATCAATTTTTGCATTGTCCACTTCAATGCCTTTCTAGGACATCTTATGTCTTAGCACTATGCCTTCTTGTACCAAAAAATGGCACTCCTCTCGGTTTAATACCATATTTGTTTCCTCACATCTTACAAGTACGTTTTGTGAATTACTAAGCCAATGATCTAAATAATTCCCGAAAATCAAGAAATCATCCATGAATACTTTCATTATATCTTCAATGAATTCATTAAATATTACCATCATATACCACTAAAATGTTATGGGTGCATTAAAAAGGCCAAATGGTACTCTCTTATAAGTAGAAGTGCCATAGGGACAAGCAAATGTTGTTTTCTCTTGGTCCTCTAGGGCAATTGGAATTTGAAAATAGCCAGAAAGACTATCTAAGAAACAATAATGCATGTATCAACAAAGGGTAGAGGAAAGTAATCTTTCCTTGTGGCGTCATTAAGCTTTCAATAGTCTATGCCAACTCTTTAGCCTATGAGTGCTTGTGTTGGAATTAATTCATTCCATTTGTTAGGGACCATTGTCATCCTTCCCTTTTAGGTACAACTTGCACAAGAGTCTAAGAGCTACCAGAAATCGGGTAAATCATACCTGCATCTAGAAGTTTAATCACTTCAGCCTTGACTAATTCTTTCATATTTAGGTTTAGTCATCTTTGAGGTTACATTATCAGTTTGTGACCTACTTCCATTAAAATTTTGTAGGTGTAAAAAGATGCGTTAATTCCTTGGACATTTGAAATTTTCTAAGTGATCACCCTCTTGTGATTCCTTAGCACATTTAGAAGTTTTTCCTTTCGTTACTTGTTTAATTTAGAGGATACCGTCACATCTAATTTTGAGTTTTCTCTTAGTAAAGCATATTCTAAATAGTTTGGTAGCTACTTTGATTCTATATCAAGTAGCTCCTTAATAGAAGATTCAAGCTTTGCTCCTTTAGCCTACTCTATCCTCTCAAGCCTTTTTCTCTCCATAAATAAAGGGTTGACTTCCAACAATGCTATTGTATCGGCAATGATTGGGTCATTAGAGAACTCTTTTTGTTTTCCTTATTTCAAACAATAATCTAGAGGTTCCTTAGTTAGTAATTCTTATAAGACACTAGTCATAGAAGCGTTAGCAACATCAAGACAAAAGCAGGTATCATCTTGTTTAGCACATTTTTTTATTGCCTCTTTTATTTTAAACACCATCTCCTCTTCTCTTACCCTCAATATAAACTTATCATCGTTGACTTCAACAATAGCTCTAATCGTAGCTAAAAAGGGTCTCCTTGTGATGAGTGATACTTCAATATCTTCATCAATGTCTAAAATTACAAAGTTTGTAGGAAAAATAAATTTATCTACCTTAACTAATATGTCTTCAATTATACCCTTAGAGTATGTTATTGATCTATCAACCAATTATAAACTCATTCTTATCGATTTTAGTTCTCATAGGTCTAGATGATTAAATAATTTATATGGTATTAAATTTATGTTAGATCCTAGATCAGCTAATGCTTTTTTGATAGATAAATCACCAATTAAATAAGAGATAGTAAAACTCCTTGGACCCTTCAACTTTGTCAGGAGGTTATTCCATAGGATTGTCGAACACTCTTCACTTATGTAACCATTGATAGTTCTTCTAATTTCCTTTTATTAGAGAGTTGCTCCTTTACAATTTTTGCATAATTAGGCATTTGTGACAAAGTTTCTACAAAGGGTAAATTAATATGCAATTGTTTAAAAAGGTCTAAGAACTTGCCATATTGCTCATCTGAGCATTCTTTCCTTAACCTCTAGGGATAGGGAATTAGCAGCCTATACTCTTTAATTTTCTTGGGTTCTTAATCTTCCTTAGGTGACTATAGGATTTTCATGACTTTATTCTTTGGTTCTTCAAGAAATGGTTCTAAACTGACTTTGTTCTTTTCAGGTTGCTTATTAGCTTGCAATTCTTTACCACTTTGAAGAGTTATAGCTTCTGCATGAGCTCGTAAAAGAGGTTCTTGTTTCTTATCAATCGCAATTTTTGCAAGATGTTTAATTTTCTTTTCAATACTTATCAACCTAGTGTAACTACCCTCTATGTAACTAGTTAACATATCTTCTAGTCTTGGCTTCTCTTGTTGAGGAAAGCCTTGAAATCCTTGAGCGACATTCATATTTCTTGGTTGAGTTGCATATGGATAATTCTCTTGATGGGTGAACCAGTCCTTACATCGCTCTTTACGATCATTATGGGACATATGTTGAAATCTCCATTGATTCACAAAATAACCAATCAGCTTTAGGTAATGTCGTCCTATATATACCTTTAGGTTAATGGAGTGTGTCATCATCACGGGATATTGTAGTGACATGGAAAAATTTTCCTGCTTTTGCCTTATCACATTTACCTTAGATTGTTTATTGGAAAAGTTCAAACCACCGTAGAAAGTGTGTACCTACATCCAAAGCAAAAGGGCATCATGTGGGCTTTTTTTTAGTAGCTCCTTAAAATGTTTCCAAGCATTATATAGAGTTTCAATATCATATTGAACAAATGATGAAATGTCTTTACAAAGCTTGGTAGTCCTAGCCAGAGAGAAATACATCTCTAGGAATTTACCTGTTAGTGCTTCCCATGATGTAATGGAATCCTTTTGAAGGAAAGCTAACCACCATTTTGCTTTCCTTCTTAGTGAGAAAGGAAATAGTCTTAGCCTTATTGCATTGTCTATAGCTCCATCAATTCGAAACGTAATAGATATCTCTAGAAAACTAGTGATATGAGCATATGGATCTTCTACTAGAGAGCCTTCAAAATGTAATTGCTATTGGACCATGTGAATGATTATAGGCGAGATGACAAATTCATTTTCAGTTATAGGTAGTTTTGCTATGTTGGAGTTGGCTCCACCAACTAAGGGTTTGATATAATCAAATAAGGTCTTTGGTGCTTCCACATTGTTGGCTGTTACTACAATTTCCTTAGACACATAAAAAGAGAAATAAATTAGAATTGATTTAGCATAGAAGATGAGTAGAGAAATAATTGAAAAAGAAATAGTAGAATAAAAAGGACATGAGCTTTCTTGATGCATAAGTTTTCTTGATTCATAATCATCAACAATGGTGTAAAAAACTTGATACAACCTATTAGGTATGTGCACTTGTCAAGTAACAATATAATGGACAATGGAGTCTAAGGTTTTTAATCCCTCGAGGACTGCATGCTTACTCATTCATGCTTTATTATTCTACTAAAAGGAGATATAGAACTCAATTGTAAAATAAAGGAATAAATTTTAATTAAAAGAAAATAAAATCAAATAACAATCAATAAGAAATAACAATAATAACTAAAAAATCCAAAATTACCATAAAGATATCTAGACTCTGTTTCACTAAGAAATTAACATGCAATAATTCTAAGGATTTCTAATTTATTCTCTATTCTTATTAACTAGAGGAATTCAATTAATGGATTAATAGGAATTGTTTCACCATTAATTCTTAATCCTAATTACTTTCTTTTCAAAGCACTTCTATAATAAAATAAGTTAGAACAACATGAAGAATAGGATTTACCTAAACTATTAATGTAATAAATCGATTCTGGAAGAATTCTATAATTGATCACTAAGATTTTAGCAATTCCCTTCAATTTTGGTAGATCTATTCTTGCATCATGTCTCACAACCTCATAACATAAAATCAAATAATCAAGTTGAAACTCTAGAAATAATAACTCAATCAATACAAAAGAGATGCAATAAATAAGGAACATTATTAGAATGAATAAAATAAGTATGTTACATGTTAATTTAAGGCTTTACAGGACTAGATATCTAGAGTTTATGCTAAAAATATAATAAAAATACAAACTTGCATGAAGAAATGAGTAAAACTCCTAAGGAATTCTATTGAACACTTACTTCTCCTCTTTCTCTTGGTCTTCTCTCTCCTCTAATACATATCTAGCTTCCTATTTATATAGATCGAACAAAATAGGTCCTACCTAATAGGTTTTAGAAATCAAGGAACTACCATACCTAAGGATCATGGGCGTGGACTTCCTAAACGAATTCTTCAAAAACTTAATTAAATTATTTGACAACGAGATTATGGTTAAGGAACATAGCTATGATCTTCAATTGTGGTCTTCTATAGACTCTGTTCCTTGACAAAATTTTCTTTTGATGCTTGATATCATCAAGTCATTCTTCTAAAAAAGCCTACAATCTTCTTTCTTTTTACTTCATTGCTTGTTTAAAACCCTAAAATCAACTAATAACATAATTAAGTATCAAAATTATCCAAATCATCATAAAAAAAGGACTAAAATGGCTAAAGGAATATAATAAGAAATATATACAAAGTCACACTCATCAATGTTTTGTCCAAAAGAAAAACAATATTCCTATAAGATACCTTTCAAAATTTTAGCATTTGCAACAAATACTTCTATGAAAAATAAAGAGTCATCAACAAATAATAAATGTGATAGAGTGGGATAAGATTACTTAATTGTCACTCCTTGAAGCCTTTTATCTAATATTGTTCTCTCAATATTCTAGGACAAAACATTAGCTAAAAGGATGATAGGTAATGCAAAAGCAGATTTCCCTGCTTAAGAATCTTAGTTGGATGGACTTGACTAGCATTTTTTCCATTAACCATTATCCTACAACAGATAGACATGACACTTTGATATGGATTGCCAGGAAGATTAAGATATGACTACCGATATAATGTGAACCAAAAGGGTAGATCTGAACCTCAAGATGGTCAAAAAGCTAAACGATAGTTAGAGGTTGAGTAGGGGTCCTTATGCATCGATGGTGAATATGACTCACCAATACCTTATACAAGCTTGAGCTATATTTGATATGACATACAAGTATAATATAAGGTTACTCTCTATTAGTCCACATTCGATGGTCTAGATAACTGCTATTTAAGATCTCATTTTTCAATGAGAAAACCCAAGCTCAAGAAAGAAAAATAATGTCTAAAGTTTAATATCACTAATTATGCAACTATTAAATATTATAAGTGTTTATATGGCTCAATTAAGACAAGGTATAGGTATATGTAAATTATAAAAAAGATTCTTACTAGAAAAGGAAAGAGGAGTAGATTATAAGGATAAAGTCATAAATAGACAAAAAGGATATTCAGTTATGCAAAGGACAGTACGGATGTAAGAAAAATGGGATGTGTGTCTATTGTCCAGATGATGCTATATGTCGAGCAGAGTTGATTTTAAATAAGGCAAGTCAAGTTGACTGTACGGAAGCTCAGTTGTTCAGGGCTTAGGAAGGGTTGGTTCAGCGTGCAACCATTCTTCTGATTAGCCTTGGCTGGTAGGCTCAGTAATGGGGTAACTTGGCTTTGGATATGAGTTAGCTCGAAAATGGTGGATTTGATACTTGGCTTTGGACTGGTGCGATAATAAGAGGATGACTCGGTAATAGGTCGGTTACCTCAAGAGTCTCTGAGATGAGATAGAGAGAGAATATAATAGAATACCTCAGCAGGTCGACATGGAGAATGCATTGTTCTTTAGAGTTTAACTCTCCTTAAACAATTCAATGAACTATATGGGTAAATCCTTCAGTTTGAGAGTGAGTGATTGGTCCGTGATCCCTATCACACTTCATCACTTACCTAATCTAAGTGTCAGAAAAACTAAGGTTTGAAAGAATCGCATTTAAGAAATTCCATTCAATTCGATTGTAGACTTTGTTCATATCAAGTTTCAAGCTATAAAACACTTTTTCTTTTGATTGTTTGGTTTTAAGTAAGTGGAACACTTCATGTAACTATAGTATTTTCAGGAATGATATGAAAAGAAATTTACGTACTTTGAGTTTCCAAAATGAGACTCTAAAGAATTGGTTTTAGATGATTGATTAATATTGCTGAGACAATTTTATAGATAAAATTACGTAAGCTAATGGCATAAAGTGCCCGATTTCTTAGAAGGAAATAACTTTAAATATGAGGATAACAATAGTGAGGTTGAGCGATAGAGGATTAGTACCTTTGCTAAAGAAGGCTTAAACAATTTCAACCATGTTGTCACCTACTATGTGCCAATAATATTGATAGAGAACTCCTAAAAATCCATCTAGCCCAAGGGCCTTTAGGTTACAAAGTTAGAAGGTTTTATTTTTTAGTTCATCAGCTAATACCAATTGACCAAGGCTTTCATTCATTTGAAAAGTAACCAATATGGGAACTGAATGCAGCACATCACCTTAATTTCTTTCTCCATCTAATCCAAACAAGTCAACATAAAACCTATGAGAAGTTCTCATAATTGTCTCCCCATCCACAATACAATTTCCATCATTACCTTTTCATCTCAGAATTTTGTTCCTCTAGCACCACATTAGAGTTGACTAGTGGAAAACTTAGTATTTTTATCTCCTTACCTAAGCCAGTTCACTGTAGAACTTTGTTACCAAAACAACTCTTCTCTTTTCCGTAGGAGATGTAATTTCTTAATTAGATACATTCTTTCCTCCTTATCTACATGACTTCGCCTCTTTTGGATCTTTAAAAGCTTATTTTATGTATGTCTAATCTCAAGTTTGTTATAAGGAAATGTAGATTGGTCCCAATCCAACAATTTCAGCTTATATTGCTTTAACCTAAAACCAATAAAAAAGGGGTGTCTATTGGGTAGATCCTTACTCCATTTTATGATTTCTCTACAACCCTCATAGGTGATCTACATGTTCTCAAATCCGACCATTTTCTTACCTTTTCTATCATTAAAATTGGAATCTACAAGAAGTGGAACATGATTTGATCTGATCATTTCACTATGTAAAATCTAAGTTCTCAGGTATTCACGATCCACTCTTGAGATAACACTTTATCAATTCTTTCTTTCATCAACCTATCATCCTCCTTCTTGTTTCTTCATCTTCTTCTTCTTTATCTTAATTAGCCAGAATCCTCCTTTTTGTTTGATCATGTAAAATATCGTCCTTGGAACCTTAGATCATTTAGGTTAGCATTCATTATCATAGATCCAAATTGCTCTATAAGTCTACCATACTTTTAGGTTACCCCTTCCTTATTATCATTAAATAAGATGCCATTGAAGTTACTAATGAAAAGCCATGGAGAAATATTAGTAGCCCAAAAAAAATTCTAGTATACTACTAAACATGTATCTATATTGAGGATTTATGACAACATAGATCCAAGGGATATGAGAAATAATGATTCGCCCTACAAGTATACGTTGGATATGATGTATTTCTTATGAGAGATACGTATCTTGATCTCAACGTCATTAGTCCATCACAAAGCCAAGCCACTACAACAACTTGTTGGAGTAACATAAAACTCATTAGCATATCTTAATTGTCTTCTAATGCATGAAAGTTTCCTACTCTTATTCTTAGTTTCCATTGAAAACACAATATTGACGTTATGCTTATTGATCCTTAATTTTTCCATCTACTAAGAATTATTGCTCTCATGTAGCTAATTATGGCTAATCACCATGCTGTAATGCTGATTTGTACATTATTAGTGACTCTGAATATAAGTTCATGAGCTAAATGGGAGAATCAACTTTTCTCAACTTTTTAATTGTCCTCCATAACTTCCTCCTCTACTAAGATAGCAAAATTCTTCCCTTATGTTAATTATGCTATTTCCCATTATTAAATCTGAATCTTTTAGTTTGGGGCCAAGCCACTACAACAACTTGTTGGAGGAACACAAAAATCATTAGCATATCTCAACTATCTTCTATTGTGTGAAAGTTTCCTACTCTTATTCTTAGTTTCCATTGAAAGCATAATATTAGCGTTATGCTTAAGGGATTATGTTTGTACAAGGAGATATTTGTATGTAAAGATGATGTGCTTGTTAAGTAATAGGTTAAGTGGTTAGCAAGGCTGGAAAGTGTAAATATGAAGAGAAATTGGGTGCAGTGACTTTATTAGGGTTGGTCACTTCCTCTTGTTCTTTAAGATTAGAGGTATTTGGGTATAGCACTTCTAGGGGTCTCTTTTGAGGTTTGTGTTTGATTAAAGGCTAACAAGAAGTTAATGGTTTTTCAATAATGTGTTGGGTAGGATTGGTTCTTTTGAAAGGAGGAGTATAGATAGTTGAATATACCTTAGCTGACAAGTATCTACGAAAGCTAGCTTCCTCTAACTTAACACCATACGCACTTCCTGGCAAAGTGTTCATCATATGGCTAGACTCACTAGATGGCACCTCCATAGAAGATGAATGAGTGAAGGGAGGCATTGTTGGGAGCGCCATATTCATCAAACATAAATCTAATTGATGTTGCTCTAAGCCAAGAACCATAATTCTATTGACCACTTTCCTCACTATAGCTCATTGTGGAGTGACTCATTTCACCTATATTAGGGAGTTTTTGTATATGAAATTCACAAAATACCTTTCTAACTAAATCTTGCTAACCCAAATCCTTATTTTAATCAGGAGAAGCCAATCAACATCACATTTAATGCTGAAAATCACTCTTAAAGTATAGCCTTAAGTTTAACTGGCTCGCATTTTAACACCTCACCTTAGTTGATCTAATTTTGATTGCATTACAATTAGTTATCTAGTTTAGCTTTAGGCCATGTATCAAGATCCTAAAGAAACATTTTTTAATATCATTATCTTTAATGTTTTGATGTGTTTCCCAAATGCTGAGTACAATTAATTTTCCAATAAAATCCTACGGACCATCTCTAATGATCTTTAATGCTTGTTACTTAGCCCTAATAGTGCATGCATACAAATTGGCTCTTATAGACACAGTTCACAATGCCTACAACTTTTACATGCCTTCTTTAATATAGAAAATAGACTGGTCTAATTTTTCACCTTATCAGATACAACTTTACATACCATTATTGTCTTGGGAACACCTTCAGCTTCCGGCTAAGTATGAAGATTAATAACAAGTAGTGCTGCTACAACACCCTAAGTGACCAAAGTATTGGTTGTATCCATTTGCATAAGATAGTTGCATAAAGAATGAGATCTCTTAGAGATAAACAGTAGGTTTCACGATATAAAGGACTCGGGGTACTATTTTAACAACATGAACAACTACATACAAAGAAAACAAAATAAAATGCAAGGTTATTGTGACACCAGAATAAAGCCAAAAAGGATGCTAGATACTAATTGCCAAACTACTAAAGGTACATAAGCTAAAAACAAGGAAGAATGACTACAAATAAACTACTATCATGCTCACATACACAAACCATGGTACCATGACCTAGCACATCTTGAGATCGATTGGTAGGAGTGAAAGAAGAAAGACTAAAGGACATACATAAGACCTTATTAAAATAGATGCACAGTATTAGGAACATAAGGACAACGTATTTGATAAAAGCCTAATGGATTCCATAATTGAAGACCTAAATCCATAAGGAGAATAAGGTCATATATCGGTATAGTAATAAGAGTTTTCAAGGTAGAGGAATACATAAATCCATAATGAGAACTAAGTGATATGTAGGTATAGAAGTTAAGGTTGCTGAGGTAGGGGAAGTCTTTAAAATATTGGTGCAAGGTTAGGGTTTATTAGGTTGTTTAGATCATAAGAACTAATGTTGAAAGGTTTTCGATGTTAAATGTTTAAGTGGAATTGTTTGATGGGTAGGAGATAAGGGTTTATGATGGGATTTAAGGTTTTAAAGATGGGCTTTTAGAGAAAAAAGAAAGGGTAGGGGAAATAGGCATCTTCACTTAAATATTATAACTTGTAAATGAAGTAGGTGATGGATCCCTCATAACAGGGTAGATTCTCTCTCTACTTAGGACAGGTTGCTCTCGACCATAGAGAGAAGGAGAAGATGGGACATTTGATTAAAAGAAAGTTAAAAATATCTTAACCTCTATATTGGTATCAATAGAAGAAATCTAATTGAGAAGAAACTTAATTGAATAAATGATTTTCTAATAAATGCTATAGGTGTATGCATATAATAGATATTCAAGACATTTAACACTAAAGTATAGTTGAAAATGTCTTCTAATTAGATAAATAAACACAATTCCATTGATTAGACTTTCATGTAGTATTTATTGATTACATAGAAAGGATAAATTAATCTCTCATAAATTGCATATGTCATGATTATTTCTTATGTTACGTAATTTATAAATTGAATCAACAATTTTACAAATACATATATACATATATATATATATATAGAGTATGTGTGTGTATAAATGTGTATGTGTACCATGAACCCTCATTTACCATTTTTGAAATTTGGCCAATATAACTAGATTAAGCGAGTATAGGGTCAGTAGGGTATGAGGCCCTACTTATACCCTACTCTATAGGTACATGTTTCCAAACTTTTGGATTAGAATTCACCATGTAACACCTTAGAACCATTCTATACCTTATATCTTGTAGATTCCACAAGGAATAAGATACCCTAAAATATTTGTATTTTTATTTTATCTTCTTTCAAAATTTTATATTGGACACATATCAATATAAAAATTATAACTATACTATCATTAGACTTGTTCGTAATAATTTATATAGTTACAATGTATTTTAATTGAGATAATATAAAACTTTGATAGGCCTATTCACTTGTCATTTGTGCAAGTTGTAGGACTTAAGAGTATTTTTCCCATCACTGATTAGTGGCTTAGGGCTTTTATATAGCTTATTGTCTATTCATTAGACTTGGAGCATGGTGCTTGTTGCCAATTGATGGCTTAGAGCTTCGAAGTGGCCCTTACCTTCATATTAGACTTACGACATCCGTGCCTATCACTCTTAAGAGAGTTTAAGGCTCTATATCTCATTATTTGATTTTTTTTTTCTAAACTTAGAGATTTGCTGATATTCATTTCCTATCGTCTATTTAATATAGGACTTAGGGATTAACGTTTTATTTTATTTGCTTATCACCTATAATGGATAGAGTTTAGAGCTACTAAGGAGTTGCCTGTTAGTAAATTATATTTGTGTGGGCCTAAAATGGAAAGCATTTTTTTAGCCCTTGTTTGTTTTTGAGCTCTCACATTAGTCTCCAAAATAAGTAAAAAATAATCTTGCGAAGGATTGAATAAGCCATTGTCAGTACTGAATAGTTGACACTTTATATTCTGAGACTTATCAAAGTCCAAATCATCGAGCAACATATGGACAAACGTAGTTTGATACATAATTAGATGAGATTGTTAATAATAGGTTAATATGAAACATAACATAATATGTATATTTAATATGTATTTTTTGAAAAAAAAAAATTACAAATGGTAGGAGTAAAGTCTTGCTCATCTTTTCATCAATGGAGTGGGCATATGTAGTTCAAATACGACTTTGTGGAGCTTGAGGTATTGCTAACTTAGTAGTAATTTAAGAAAACACTCCAAGCTTGAGACAACTGTTTGGCTTTGGTTTCAAGGACCTTAGCATTTTGAGCTTCTGAAGATCTGTAAAAACCAGAGCTCCGCGTGACCGATACTTGTTCGTACGTAAACCACAGTTTAGCAAGTGGAGTTTATTGCTCAGAGTCGCAACCAATGTTAGTGAAGCATTCAACTCAGGCTTGAAATAAGTCCAGCTCCACTAAGTTGTTGCTGGGATGGGTGTAGTTGATTAGCTTGGCAACGGACTGCTCGAAACTTTGTTTGATATTGCTCACTCTCAATGCACTTCAATTTGACTATAGCTACTTCGTCTATCCATTTCATGATAGCTCGGTTTTGTAATAGCTCGGCTTCTATTTGGTCGTTTGAGCTCGAAATTTATCTATCAAGTGCCATTCAAATGCTCGCTTGATCGACTTGCCTGAGCTCGAACTGGTAAACAGCTTAGGTCGTAAGGGACAACTCGAGAAAGCCTCATATTTGCTGTCATGGGGCTTAGAGTTTGGACTCTACAGCATATAACTTAGCTCGATTGCAATTTAGAGATTTGCTTTTACATAGCTGCGATTTACACATTAGCTCGGCCTAATCAATTCAAAACAGGTCATGATATAGCAGTGTATTCGGTTATGTTGTATGGCTTGAGAAGTGGACGGTTTAGCTTAGCCATCCTTTAAGTCGCTTGTGGCTCGGTTAGGGAGCTCTACTTCAGGCTGTAGCTCGATATTAGTTTTAAATTAGAGTTGCCTGCAGCTCGGAGGTCGAACATTTTGTTTAAGGAGCTCGGTATGGACATACACACACACACACACACATATATATATATATATATATATATATGCACCTCCAAAGGCACGTCCGAAAGAAGGGTCTAAACTTTAAAACAATTGAAAACAGAAGTCTTGTAATTTGTCTTGCATCTCGATATATTCTGAAGATTTCAAGAGAGTACAAGTGAGTTTAACTTCATGTCCATGTTCTGCTATGATAACAAAAAACATTTGCCTCTAATTTTAACAACTGGCTAATTATATATATATAGGCAAAACTCCCTTTGTAGAGTTATTCTTTTCGTTTTTGGACCCATTCCTCTTCAACAAAAAGGAGATGAAAAAGAACTAAGCTGCACAATAGCTACGATCAATGTTGGTATTCAAATCTGACTTGGGAAATGTCTTGCATATAAAGAGTTCAACCAAAGTTAGAATGGGCAAGGCTTTAGCAGAATACATTGTCTTTGCAATAGGTCGATATTGTAGTTAATTTAATCTCAATAATTTGAAAAGTTTCAAGCTTCAAGATTTGCGGCAGCAGATTGTTTTCCATGAGTGTGAAGAATTGTTGGAACAGCTTGCAGAAGAAAGACATAGACGTAAAGAATTGCTCGCAATGGTTGAAGAAGAAAGGCAAAAATACAAGTCCAAGCTCAACAAGTCAGTCTTCCTTAGAATATAACCTTAGTATATCATAAATGGTGAACCACATGTATCTTGTTTTAATATATCTTCTTGTTTCTTCATTATGTTTGACACTTAGCCTCTTAAGAATTCACTTTGTTTTCCTTGTTGCAAAAGCTCAAACAAAGATGGTTTATCTTGATTTTTCTTTTCTTTTTAAATTAGCTTCCACCTTGCTTCACACCATGTTTTACCATGAAACATAAATGTTTGCACTAACTTTGAAAGTATAGGATCTGGTAATACAACCTTCTACAAATTGGTCTCTTGAATCTTAATCTCAAACATGTTTTGTAACAAATGGTACTCACTATTTATTTTCTTTGGGTTTTGTCATTTTTGGTTTTTTTTTTTTTTAGTAATTGCCTTATGCTGCTATTAGATTCTTGTTTAGTACTCCATGTTGATGTATATTATCTTCATATGTTTGAAGAAGAAAATAAGACATGTTTTGGCTAAGTTATGTGCCGTTGATGTTATTATCACTTGTAGAATTAAACATGTCTAATAAACTTAGTAATAGTCTTTGGATGTATAGGATGAAAGATGAGGGATGTGGACAGTTAGCATCGATTAAATATTCTATGGAACATTTGAACTTCATCTTAAATTATAGTATGTGGTTGAATATTAGTGTTTACTGTTAGGGTTGGACTCAACTAAGAATGAAATGAAAAAGAGTTCTTAAATAACTAACTTAAATTATTATAAATGGAACAATAACTTAAAGAAATAAGGCTTTATGCTTATCGTTGTAGTGGAAATTATGACTAGATTTTTCTTGATTTTAATTAGGTTCTACTTTGTCATGAAATGAGATTATATAGGACTAAACTTAATTATTGCCATCAATTATGAGTTTAGAACCATCAATCTAATTAAGTTTTTCTTATTTTCTTTAAATTACTTATTTTTGTTTGGGTTTTCGAGTCCACTATTGTTTTATTGTTTTATGTCCCAATGATGTCTCTAATGTCATTTTGAATATAATATGCTCAACTAGGATTTAAGATTATGAAATTGTAATACTTGTTTTTATGGTTGTGTAACATATGCCAACCTATATGCATTTGTAATTTCTTTATTTACTTGTTCTTATATTTTTAGAGGAAGTATGCTTGACAAACTTTATGAATTGATAAAAAGTTTTTACAGTTAACCTAACTTTCTTTAGCAGTCCAATGACTTGCCTTAGGTTATCCTTGTAATTTAGGCAAATTGTTAAACATAATTGTCACATCATTGTATTTTTCTCAAACTTTATTCCTTTTTTTATCTTTTATGAAACATAGCGACATATCTGTATTACTCATAAATTTACATGTTGTATGCCAGGAGCTCCAATGGTAAGGGTTTTTGCTTGTCAACCCACATTTGAAAATGATGATAATGAAACTGGTCATGCAAACAACTAATTATATATTTATATTTAATTAAGTTAATGTAATGTTTAAGATCAATTATAGTAGAGTTTGAACTTCTTTGTGTTATTTTGGATAACTTTTTTTTTTTTTTTGCATCAAGGATATTGAAATTGTTGCTAAGTTTAAGTATATTATAATGGGATATTCAAGAACATTGCTACTTATTGAGAATATTTTAGTTATATTTATGGTATTTATTATATTAAATTATGATCAGATGATATAATAAGGATAAAATGGCAAACCTTGAGTAGCATGAAAGAAAGCACAGATTCCTTTGTAAAGATGGATTAGGTACTGTTACGATAAGTATGTTTTAGGCTATAATGACCATTATTTCTTGTTACGTTTAATCATCATAAATTTAGACAAACAAATGTGCTTACACGTCGCTAATATAACTTTTTAGTAACTACTAAAAGTCGCTACTGTTGTGATTGATATGTAAAATTGGAATTCAACAATCTTTAAACGTAATCTAAATTATATCTTTGGTCATGCTTAAGTGTCATCAATTTATACAAATAGTAGTGTCTAAACATGGTGAATATTATCAAATACAAAAATACTTCAAGTCTATAAATAACATATAGTGATGTTTAAACGTCGCTAATAGCAAGTATTGGTATCATTTAAATATTGTTAATTTGTTTAATTAGTGACATTGAACTACCTCTAATGGTATCATTTAGAAAGTTATAAAGTATAATCATTATAAATTCGCAATGTTTAAACGTTATTAATGTATTTTGTTTGTCATATTTAAACGTCGCTAATTTTAATCTTTTGCCATATTTATGTAAAAGGTTGGCATACATAATTTACATTTGGAAATATTTAAAAGTAACCCATAAGCACCATTCAATCACGTTTATATATTTTTAGCTATGTTTTCATCTTTTGGCAATGTTTACTTTATAAACGTAGTGTACCTTATTTGCGACGCGGCCCGGACTTCATGAGCAAATGCTGCAAGCTCGGCAAGAGGTCTCCACGAAGGAAATCGATTCGGCATTATACTCTACCCTGGTATCTCGACAACTCCAAAATTGGACAACTCGACGAGGACGTCACAGCATAGTTCAGTTTCGTACTGAATTGTAAAGCTCACTTTTTAGCTCGGCATTATAGCTCGGGAAGAACATATAAGCTCGGAACATGGAGCTCGATAATTGGCCTTGGAGGAATAAGCTTGGCTCAACTTTTGTTAAGCTCGGCAATGAAATGCATAAGGGAGCTCGGCACTTGCTACGGAAGGTCAGAAGCTCGGCACCAGTATAATTTAGCTTAGATAAGTCAGCTTGGTTAGTGAAAGGTGTGGTTAAGAGTTGAAGCTTCACGTTTGGTGTTTTCGATCTTGAAATGGTCAGACTTCTTGAATCCGCTGCAACCCGGAGTTAACTCCACAGATCGGCACCGTATAATAATGGTTGGGTCTTGCTCGGCATGTCGAGGCTCGGTTATTGTGAACAGTTCCTAAAGAAGGAAGTTGGGCTCGGAAATGAAAGTGTTGACAGCTATTTGGATGTGGATAGAACAACTCTGCATTGATGCTTAGTCCTCCTAACAGATTATGCGACTTCTTTAAACAGTTCAGATGATAGTGGTTCGATATCATTGCCGATGGATCGCACTCTACTACAACAGTTCATCATAGTTGCCATGGAGTTGCTACAACTGTTTACTGTATAGAGCTGGAGTTTTTTGTATTAAATAAATAGATAACTCGGCTTTTCGACTTCTGTTTTAGGTCACTTTATAGATGATTCTTCGGAACGGATAGTTCTAAGATCATTTTGAATCAAATCACAACAAAATTAGGCTAATATGAGCAGTTGTTAAAGGAAACATCAAGTGATTGCCAGGGAGTTGTGACTTATGGTGAGCAACTAGCAAGAGTGACAGCTCCGGATAAGTTCTGAAAGACTAAGAGGGGAATTTGTAGATTCTATACTCTAGTATCGAAGAATATGAAGAATATCTTGAATCGGTCCCAAAGCACGTAACAAGCATTGATTAATTTTGTATGAATAAGACCCCAACTTGATGGGAATCAGCCTCCAACCATATCCAAACTAAGGCCTATCAATGCTTGTTGAGATTGAACTACAGCCAGAAGGATGAAAGGAAAGAAGAATAACACTTGGCATCAGGTTTGTTATTAGCCAAGATGCTGAGAGATCACACAGCCGAGTAATCGGAACCAAAGAACTACTTAGCACATCAGAGAGGGACTCGTGCTGATTGATTCTATGACTCGGCAATTATGAGCTTACCTCTTTAGTGTCTCAACCAAGCTATACGAGATTTTGAGGATCTCTTCTTGAATCCGTACATTCAACTGCTGACTCCGTCTAATTCGGATACTACTCCTCTCAAGACATGCCAAGTAACTACATGTCGAGTTCTATAAAACACACAGTTTTGTATTCTTATACATGTTTTCCCTTTTATTTTATTTATGGGCCTGATTCTTTAAGGTTTAAGGCTTTGTACTTTATTTATAATTTTGCCACTAGGGTTTAGGACTTATTATAAATAGTAACATCTGTACTTAGATAGTCATATAGAGATAGATACAGATGGATAGCTATGTAGAGAGTGAAACTTTTCTCTTTTCGAAATAGGCTATACTTGAGTTAGCATTTGCCGAATTATTGAACATTGATCATACTCTTTAATTGTCTCTACGTTCTTATCAATCTTGTTCTTAGATTGTGGTAAACCCCTTCATTTGAGCCGGTTAGTGTGTTAGATCTAACCTTCTTTTGAAACCTTAAGCAACATTTAGTATTCGTGAGTCATATCGAACTTTATTTTGAGCTCAAACCCCTTATTGTGTTTGTGTTTCGGTGAGTTATATCCATTCATATTCACCATTAAAACCCTTCTTGTTCTTCGTACCCATCTTCCTTTTGAATACCCATTCCTATTCTTTTGTTCCAGATCTGCTGCTATTTCTTTCTTATTTTGATCCTGTATCATATTAGTATCAGAGCTTTGGGGAGACAAGTGTACTAGTGTTCTTGAAAGTAGATTTGTGGTTCTAACATTTCTATTAATCATTGTTCTGTAGTGTAGTGTGCTGTTCGTAATGGTAAGTAATTGCAGAAGCTGAGTAGTGGTTGTTTCTAAGTTGCTATAATTCTATTTTGTTGTTTCTTCAATTTTTTAGTAAATTACTGTACGAATATAAACGTCAGAGGATGGTATCAACACTGGAGACAGTCCTCGTGGAAGCTTGAGGAAACGTGTCAACAACTTGGAATTCCAGATTCAAAATCTAACTAACTCTATTCAAGAGATTACTAGGTTAGTCAAAGGCCGCAAGCATGATGGCCAAGAAGAAAGGAGGGAATAGATACCTACTAGTAGGAGTGGTTTCAATGAACTTTGTAATGATGCGAGATAGCTAAAAATAGCTGTTGAGCTGAGAAGAAGAGAAACCTCGCCAATGCTGAGAAGAGGCAATGATAGGAATATTGACTCTGAGTTGAACCACGAAGCTTGGAGAAGAGAGTCAAGGCCGAGAAGAGATATGGCCAAGCAAAGCTCAAACAGAAGTGGCCGATCCAAGGTAAACTAACCTACTAGGAATGCAAGGGATGAACCCCGGGCACCTGGCCAAGGACTTGACAATATAAGGCTTAAGTTGCCGACCTTTTGTAGAAGTAGCCGACCTGAAGAGTTCCTTGATCAAGTTCCCTAAGTCGACATATTGTTCGATTGCTATAAGTGTGATGAACGAACAAAGGTTATGTTGGTTTTCCTATCCCTTATTGAATATGCAAGTCTTTTGTAGGATAAGCTAGTTGCCAAGCGAGAAGCTAAAGGAAAAGAGCCGATTAGAACTTGGAGGCTCATGAAAAGGTTAATGAACTAATGCTTTGTGCTTACTTATTTCAAGCAGGAGATGCTCCATGCTTTCCAACACCTGAGATAAGTCGAAATACTGTTGAAGAGTATTTACAAGAGTTTGAGATCTTAATGATGAGATGTGAGATTGCGGAGCTACAGGACTGCACCATTTCTAGATTCCCGAGTGGACTCCAAGATGACATTGCCAATATAGTTGAATTGCAGCCGTTTAACTCTTTAGATAAGCTTATTAATTTGGCATTAAGAGTATAGACGTAGAGGAGAAGAAGGCATCAGAGGTCGAGTAGCTAACCCCTAACAAGGTAGCCTTGAGCCTAAGAGATATGCCGAGAGAAGACAAGAAAAGAAGATAAACAAAGGAGAGCCTAGCTAACCAGTCTATGTCAAGAAACGGATTGTCAAGAAAGAAAAGGCACCTGGCAACAAGGCTCGAGAAGTGAAGTGCTTCAAATACTTAGGTTACGGATACATTGTGTCTAAATTCTCAAATAAAAGGGTCATGGTTTTAAAAGGCGAAGGGCCCGAGACTCCAATCGAGAGTCAAAGTGATAAGAGCTTAAAGGAAGGATTGATCAAAGAAGATGTCTATGATGAAAATTTGGATGAACTCTTATCCTTAACAAATCAATGAGCTAACCTGAAGGCAGATCCCAAACAACGGGAAAATTTATTTCACATGCAGTGCCTAGTGAATGAGAAGACTTGTTCCTTGGTTATTGATAGATGTAGCTGCACCAACATCATTTCTATCGAGTTGATAGAAAAGATGAAGTTACCAACCTACCCACATCCTTAACCTTATGGATTAAAATGGTTTAATGACAAGAGTATGGTCCATGTGCATAAAAGAGCGTAGATAGCATTCAAGGCTGGACAATACGAGGGTGATATTAATTTTGATGTCATACCTATGAATGTCACAGATCTACTTCTTGGCTGACCTTACGAGTATGACTAGAAAGTAATCTATGATGGCTTTCTCAACACTTACATTGTTTGGAAGGATGGGAAGAGCTATTGCTTGACTCCTATGAGTGTTAAGGAAATCTAGAGACACTCGACACCCATGGTGAAGAGAAAAGGGAAGAGAAGTTTATTCGGCATCCTAGCCTGTACTCAATACTTAACATCGAGGACGACTTCCTTTCAAACTCGCGGTAATGATGTGAATTAGCCTTTAACCATATCCAAGCTAATGCCTATCAATGCTTGTTGAGGCTGAACTGCAACCAGAAGGATGAAAGGAAAGAAGAATAACGCTTAGCATCAGGTCTATCGTTAGCCAAAATGTTGAGAGACCACACAATCGAGTAATCGGAACTAAAGAACCACTTAGCACATTAGAGAGGGACTCATGCTGATTGATTCTATGACTTGGAAATTATGGGCTGACCTCTTTAGTGTCTCAACCAGGCTACAAGAGACGTTAAGGATTCCTTCTCGAACCCATACATTCAACTACTGACCCTGTCTAGTTCAAATACTACTCCTCCTAGGACATGCTAAGTGACTGCATGTTGAGTTCTATAAACACATAGTTTTGTATTATTGTACATGTTTTCCCTTTTATTTTATTTATGGGCTTGATTCTTTAGGATTTAAGACCTTGTACTTTGTTTAAAATTTTGCTACTAGGGTTTAAGACTTGCTATAAATAGTAACACTTGTACTTAGATAGACATATAGAGATAGATATAGATAGATAGCTATGCAGTGATATATGCAGAGAGTAAAACTTTCCTCTTGTCAAGCAAGGCTATACTTAAGTTAGTATTTGCCAGATTATCAAGTGTTAATCATACTCTTTAATCGTCTTCGTATTCTTAGTGGTGAAACCCTTCATTTGAACTAGTTAGTGAATTGCATTTAACCTTCATTTAAAATCCCAAGCAATATTTAGTGTTCTTGAGTCATATCGAACTCTATTTCGAGCTCAAACCCTTGATTGTGTTTGTGTCTTAGTGAGTTATATCCATTTACATTCACCATCAAAACCCGTCCTATTCTTCGTACCTATCTTTCTTTTGAATACACATTCCTGTTCTTTTGTTCTAAATCCGTTACTGTTTCTTTCTTATCCCGATCTCGTATCATAACTTCTCCATCATGTGAAAAAAGAGTAGTTACATGGTGTTTTTTTTAAACTTCAATGGTGTGAACAGATTTCGAAGGGTAAAGAAACCGTAAACTCAAACTAAATACATCCTTTAACATCAACATGTGTAGAAAAAGAGGAATGATGCAAATTTAAAGTAATAGGGGAAAAGCAATCCTCTAAGCTTGAAACAAATTAGCTAACTATGAGCGTGTTTACCAAGTTTGGAAACAAAAATAAGGAAATGAACTACAACAAACCAAACTCGGAAATGTCTGTAAAACGGGAGAAATGTTCCACTAAAAAATATCAATAAATCGTAAAAAAACTTAAGGGATGGATCGATCATTTCCTACATACGACACCAAATGTAGACAGTGATTTTTCGTTTTGGTACACAAGTACCAATAAACAAAACACGGTTATAGGAGGCATCAGATAGTGCTTTAGTACAATCATTCCGATATCTAAGTCAGCCCTCTTATCATGTGAAAAAAATTGTAATGTGATTATGAAAATAAGAAAATTAAATCATAAGTATTTATATATATATCTATATATATATAATTATACTGTAAAATAGGAAAATAATGGAAAAAATGTAAAGTTGACACATGGCACTTCCATATGTTGTCACGTCACCATTTATTATAAATTAATTAATTTTCGTAATTAATAATAATAATAAAATACTTAATTAACTGGAAAAATAATAAGGTAGAAAAATTTGAATTAATCTAAAAAATAGGTAATTATGGTAAATAGGCTTAAAATAAGAAATTTATTAATTATATGATCTAAATAATTATTAAATCATAGTTATATTAAGAAAAGCCTAATTTGATATTTTATAACTTGTTAAGTCAAAATAATGAACTTTGTGATATTTTATATTTCAGTCAAAACTGTAGGTTACAACGTTCAAACTGTGAGTTACAACGTTCAATATGAACCTAGCTATGAGAAAATACGCTAAAAAACAATCGTAATAGTCTATAAGTTCATAAAGATCTAAGCTAGATTAAAAAAATTGTACACAGTTCGAGAAAAAGCTCGAATCGACGATTTTACATAAATCAATAACATAATTAAGTTAATAGTACAAATTGCGATATTAGTATAGTTATTTAATTTCCAAACTTACTACTTTTCGTATTCCCTAAATATCAAGTAATCTCAATATAGATATCGACTTAATAAGTGGACTTTTATAATTGTTGATAGACTTAATGGCTAAATGAGTACTCTCGATAACTCTATACTAATTTTATACTGTTAATTAGTGCACATAAATTAAATATTAATAATTTGATGCATGGGGGTTCAGATTATGCATGTGCTTGATGTAGATTGATTATTATGCAAAATATTGTTAGATGTGATAATTGAAGATTTGGTTATATGATTGATTGTAGCATAATTTGAATGGTTTGTTAATACTGGATAATTACTTGATAAATTAAATTAATCATACTTGAATTAATTTAAAATTAAATAAATCATTCATAAGTACGAACATTATATATAATGTTCCGACCGTCACCTCACGTAGTTGGTAATGAAGGGTCTTGGAGGGATGGATTCTTACATGATTTGATTAGTACGTTATAAGAGTATAGGTACAATAAGACCTTACCTTTGGTTCACCGATTTACTTGACACCAAAGACGTTAATCGTGGGTAGTTAGGGGTTCTCTTTAGGGACTACCACTGTAGGGTGTGAGCATGGACTATGGGAGCCACCTCACAGCTAGACATGGATATTTGTATACTATTGACTATTGAAAATAGAAACCTATTTAGTGAAGCAGAGAATTTCTATATATATTTATATATGGTTAAAAATACAGGTACTAGAGTCTGGTTGTGATTGGTGCTGATGTATCTCCAATCCCTACTTCGAAGGACGTTAAACCTGATATTGTATGCAACACCGGTCAATTGCATATATATTGTTTGACATATTGCTTGTTCATGCATTCATATATTTAGTAATAAACTATTTAATAACCTATTTATTGGTATAATATGATAGATATCTCGTTCAGTTCTTGTAGCTTACTTCTTAATAGTTTTCTTTTATAGGTAGCTAGATAATTGAATATGGGTTAAGAGCTGAGTATTAAGTATCAATATTGAGGTGCTTAAAAGTTAGAATATAAGGATAAACTATATATTTGGTTTAAATTATTACATATAATTATTAATACTATATTTAGATTTTAAAACTTTCCTAAGTTTAAGTTTTAGAACTTTACTATCTTATCTTATCGTTTGGTAGGAGATACCAATCCTTTACAGTTCTAATGGACTGTAGTTTATTGAATATTTTTAGTTACTTATATGTTATAATAAGTTAATTAAATTAAAAATCGAAAACTTTAGTGACTAATCTTTTAGATTTTTACAATCTCTAACTTGCAAGGAGGTTTTTTTATCATGAGTGTATATGTGATATGAAAATTTTAAGCTATCCTAATAGGCCCTCCTTAGGGTCATGACAATAAGATTATTTCGATTCTTAGATATAAGAATTGAATTTAGCCAATTATTTATTTAGGATATTGTTTTCTAATTTTAGGCTAAACACTTCTATAGTATTTTTGATTTTTTTTTTACCTGCCTTATTCAATTAACTTAAAACTTAAGAGATATTACGTTGCTGAAGTAGCAAGTGTATCATGTACTTAATTATTATATGCTATGCTAATGTTAAGAATGGAAATTTCACATTTCGAAGATGTATCCAAATGGAAGAATGAGAATTGAATCTAATGTCTCTATTTCATTTTAGGGTGAGTTGATAACTTTGTTGTATAGAGTATTCACTTGTTTCTTGCTTAATCGGATATGTTCTCAATACATATTAAGGGTAATATTGTAGGTTTTAAGTATAGATTTCTCAGAACTTGTTCCTATAATGTAGGATATGGATATGAGGTCTTCCTACCTAATATCCACTCTAGAAACTATATGCTAAAATATAAAATCTATAGATTTCATGGTATTTTATATCAACCCTATTAAATATTATTAAATAATATTAATAAATGAATAACAAATGATAACATTTTTTTACCAATAGGTTGTTTCATATCAAGAAAAGAAAAAGGACCTAAGACCTTAAGTAAGTAACTAAACTTGATATCACCTCTCTCATTTTACGTTTTTCATTCATTCTCCATATCCTTTCTTATTTGCTAGTAGTAAAATCAAATAATCTTGAAATAATGAAGGTAAGAATATATATATATATATATTTAATTTCATAGATTTTTCTATAGGTTACACATATCTATATTTGAAGAAATATAATATTGCATATAGATGACTCTTTTCATATTACATAAACTTGAAAATTATAAGAAGAGTGGTAAAATTTACGAATTTGACAAAATACCAATACCTTATAGATTTACATAATATACATTTTAATGTGGTTTTATGGTGTTATAAGATAGATTCAGATTCCAAATTTGGAAATTCCATTTCTAGTTCATTCTTGTATAAAAATGCCAATAAATGAAATATTGATTTCTTGGAGTACCTTAATAGACAAAAAGTCTCCATCACTCTTACAATTGGTGGATTGGAAATGTTAGGTTTTTCATTTCTTTTTCTCTCTAGTTTGGTTCTTAAACTATTTTGAACAAGGAAAAAGAAAAAGACAGGTTTTTGTCCAGTTTGGTTTACTTTCAGAGTTAACATTTATACCGATTTGGCATTTTTCTGGACAACATTTAGGATCTAAAAGCACAAAAAGAAATTTTTGGTAATCAATTGATAAAATCTAAAAAGGATTAGAACTTTTCACAAACCTTTAAAGTTCTTTGATTCATCTTCTAATTTTCTACATAAATATCTTTAAGTGATATATTTTTATTTATTTATTTATTCTCTTTTTAATTACACTATCTTACAACTTTGAAATATGGGAAAATTGAATCTGATTTATTTTGTTTGCAGATTAGTTTTTATAGGATTAGGTTGCAATGGTTTTAGCATGCAATTTGTTTTTATTGAAAACAAAAATTTAAAAGATTTCATATATTAACTTTAATATTATTTTTCTTGAAATAATTAAATTTTGCTGAATATATTTGTTTATAGTAGAAGAAAGTTACGGATATAAAACTAAGAGCTATCGCGCTCTATAATATTACGAATTTAATGGATCAATGACGATCTCTGGCTGAAAAATGGACCGACCTGGTACAAACTAGACAAATCTACGAAAATCTTGACTTCTGTGTCCACTTGTAGCAAAAGTATTAACGAGACAAAAACTTCATACATGGAAAAATTACCCAGTCTACTAACGAAAATTTTGACTTTTGATGGTGCATATAATATATTAGTGTTATTGAATTTTTTTATTTTAGTTACTTCTCAACTACCTTTGGAGCATAAATTTTAGCTAAAAGACAGAACTTTATAATCATCCCTTTTATTATGAGTACCTTAGTTGTTTAGTATTTACGAGCTCTAAAATTATTTTCTAAATTTGTTTACTAGAGATGTAGTCATATGTTATCAATCATTAATATTATATAAAAAAATTAAAATAAGATAATTTTATGGTAAAAAATATAAATAATTTCAATTATTGGTTTCTAACTCCCGGTCAGCTTCCGCTTGGTGTGAAACCATAAGCCAAAGACATTATAAAAACCTTAGTTACCTTACCTCACTTGTCTTTAGCTTTTCTCAGTAGAAACACTTGGAACATAGTGGTCCTCTTGGACACGTCTACTTACTTCTCTCTTTTTATTTGATTGTTTTACATCACGTCTTATTTTGCGCAGCGAGGACACGCTTGTCCTATCGTATGTATCCATTATTTTATACCGTACTCTTAGTTGACGGTGTATTGTTGCGTTTATTTTAATAATACGAGCTTATTTGTCGTATTAATAATAATTATATAGTATAGCTATCGTACAATATAAAGTCTAAATTAAAATGATTTAATAAAACTATAAAATTTAATCCATTTAAAAATGAGTATGGTTAATATGCGTAGAGTTTAGAATATTATTTTCAGTTTTATAATGAGTCAAACTAAAAATAATAATAAAGATTAACAAATAATTAACTTAAATTTTCTATATATATATATATATATGATCATAGCTCCCAAGTTATACACACATTATGTCCTCTCTAATATTCCATCACTAGAAAAAATATGGGTTAATAATTCAAAAATTCATGTGATAGACTTAAAAGATTAAAGGCCAAATTAATTAAAAAAGTCTTCTACTATAGATTCAAGTACTCTTTTGCACTCTATTTTTATATACATAATTGTGCTCTAATTTTGTATAATCATTTTTAGTGATTTCGGTTTATAGGGTTAAAATCTTTTAATCCCAACAAATGGTATCGGAGTTATTACGAGATTAAAACTTTAAAATTGTTGAGATCATTAAGATTCAAGATAATTTATGTGAAGTGTTATCTTTCTTTTTTTTTTCCGTATTTTGGATTTAAGGTTTCACAGATGAAACGTAAATATGGTACTATACATTACATGATTAGCAATTTGCAAATTCGTGTGATCGGCTGCTTAGTAATTCATTGGCATGCTTTCAATTGCCATGAATTCCAATATCGGAATTTACATGATCAGTTTTGATGTAAAAATGATGTTTTCGGTTTTTTCTTTTTCCGAGCAATATGGAATGTTAATCTGCTCTTTGGAATAGATCTTGGTTTATATTCATAAATGAATATTATGTTCCTCCTCGTCTTGCGAAATAGTTTGTACGAAGGTTTCTATCTAATGGGTATGCCATGCTTTTGATAAATGCCTGGTCCTCTTTTGAAACTTTCCGATCCGCTTATTACTTCATGTCCAATCATTGTGTTTTCCAATGCATAAAGGATGGTTTGTGATAATTTTTCCGATGACAGTCCCTTCGGCATTGGTATGACAATTAGATAGAATTATTCAGGAACATTTATAGAATGAATGGCAATATATACAAAGTGAATTTAAGAGATAATATTTATCTACTGTTTTACTATGGTCAAAGATTCGGCTTATATATTGGAATTGTTTTCTTTATGAGCCTATTTTTATTTTTTTTATGGGCTTAATAAAGAAAATATATTATGTTTTAGGCAATTAAATTTTGGCAATTCTTGTATATTTATTATTTGAGACGAATGATTGAAATAGAATGTCATTAAAGTAGCATCTCTTATGAAAGTCATTTATTTTAAATTAGAAGAAAAATGTTGTGTATTTAAATAATTTTGATATTGATTGAGTCAAAGAAAGGTTAATATTAAACCAATTTACATGTGCACCTATAGGGATAAATATGTGTTAATTATTCATCTTGTAAATAGTTAGTCGGCCGAAATGAAGGTTTAACTATTTGACATTAATCTATTATCAATATTTGAGATTTGCACCAAGAGTACCAATTACAAGTTGATATCTCTATCAAAAGACCAAATATTGATGTTGTCATAGGTATCTTATGATAGGCCTTACCATTATTTGAATTATTATTTGCATATTTCAGCATATATATATATATATACATATACATACATACACACATATATATGAGTTTGATTTAGTTTTGCTTATTTTGTTCTCTCTATAGTTGTTGATTCCACTATAAATATCTCTACCAATATTAATTTGATTCATATGCTAATTGACACCAATTTTAAAACATGAGATAAGATCGTAATGATCATTCTTGGAGTCATGGACTTAAGACTTAGCATTAAGGGAAGATCGCATTCTTGTTATCATTGGTAAGAGTACCTTTGATGAAAAGAGGAAGATGAAAAAGTAGGGGCGATCAAGCATAAGTCTAATGGTCTTGAAACGTGCCATTCTAGCAGCATTTAGGGGTACTATGTCTAATAAGATTGTGACGCCTAAAGAGTTCCTTCAAGACCTTAAAAATAGGTTTGCCAAGAATAAAAAGGCTAAAATGAGTATACTTTGGGCAAAACCTATCTTAATGAGGTATAAAGGAAAAAGAGAATATCAGTAAGTATATTATGGAAATGTCATATATTGCTTCAAATCTCAAGGTATTGAAACTGTATTTGTTTGAGGACTTATCAGTACACTTAGTTTTGATGTCTCTTTTGATGTAGCTTAGCCAGTTTAAGGTGAGCTACAATTTGCAAAAAGGACTCTTGGTCTCCTAATGAGCTCATCTCATACTATGTGTAGGAAGAAGAGAGATTGAACCATGAAAACGCTAAAAGTGCTCATTTAGTGAGCACATTGATGGACTAAAGAATGAAGAAACGAAAGAAGGATGAGGAGGCTGCAGTACAAGCAACTCACAAGAAACAACACAAGGACTAAACCGAATATGTTTTGTTTCTTTTGTGGTGCTAAAGGATACAAGAAGAAGCAATGTATTAATTATCATGCTTGGTATGTAAAAAAGGGTACACTTCTTAATTTTGTTTGTTTTGAAGTTAATTTAGTTTAAGTACCAAGACACACTTGGTGGATAGATTCTGGTGCAACTATTCACATCATTGTATCCATGTAAGGTTACCTGAGTTGTTGAAAGTGCAATGATGGTGAAAAATACATCTATGTTGGCAAGGGCAAAACAATTGAAGTTGAGGCAATGGGGAACTTTAGATTATTGCTAAGGATTGGTTATTAATTGGATTTGAATGAGACCTTTGTTGTACCGTCTTTTAGATGGAATATAATTTCTATTGTTACTTTGGACAAATTTTGTTATACTTGTTCATTTGGCAATAGCCAATTTACTGTCTTTCATGATTTAAGATTAGTTGGTATTGGTTCCTTATATTATAGTAATAATCCTTATTTACTTGATTCAATTTCCTCTCTTAATGAATTCATGTATTTTAATACACAAAAGTATAAATTAACTAATGAGAACTCAACTACTATATAGCAAAAGAGATTAGGTTACATCTCCAAAAAGGAGAATGGAAAGACTTGTGTTTGATGGTACTTTTGACCCCTTGATTTCACATATTTTGATTTGTGTAATAATTATATAAAGGGGAAACAAACAAATGCCAAGAGATTAGATGCCAATAAGATTATAAAAGTCTTAAAACTCATTTATAAGATATCTGTGGAGCAATCCTTACAGTTTCTTGGAATGGTCAACAATATTTTATAACATTGATAAATAACTTCTCATGATATGGTTACTTGATATAAATCAGGCTACTAGGCCTTTAACCCGTAGTTGAGTGCGAGACCTAAAAGGAATGGCAAGGTGAATCCTCTTACTTTAACGGACTTCTACTGAAACTAAGTATGTCCTTATTGATAAACTCTGCATATTAAGCCATATGACTGCCCACTTCTCAAAGGTTTTATGTCGAATTGTAGAATGCTAAGACAACAGCCAAACCATGTACACTTACTCACTTACTTCTAAGCCCACCAGTTGCTTAGCTACATCTTTGCTAAGAAGATGAGAGAGAGTCCTTGGACTAATCTTCAGTCACTCTTATTCGAACAAGAAATCTAATTGTAATCCTTTATCTGCATCCTTCAATGGCCTTACCAATGTATCTCCGCTACATATATAGGACCACGTATAGAATCTGTTATACTAATTATTATTTTTCTTGAATATTAGTTTTTACCCTTTGTATTCTTGTACATTACTTCTTTTGGAAAATCTTTTTTTTTTTTGTTTTTTCCCCTTTTAAGCAAGTTGCCTTTAACTTATTTGATATAAATACCCTTGTACTTATAGCTGGAAGCAAAAGATTATAATTAATACACTTGATATTTCCTTTTGTAAACAATAATTGTTTACTTTCATTTCATTCTTATCTTAACCCTTGAGCAAAGTAAGGTGTCGAGTAACCTTATTAGATCAATTCATGTATCATATCAAGTTGTCTCGTGAATCCTCAAAAGTTCCATTGGTTTGTCATATCTTTTGGAGTTATTAGTGAGTTTTTGCTTCCTTTTTATTCATGTTTTCATTCTTTCGCACATTCCCCATCATCTCTTCAAGTTTTCAGTAAGCTTAGAACCATCCCTACTACTGGCCTTGTCTATTCTTAGTCGCGATATACATTAGTTACCTAAATCTAATTCTTGAAAAATCAAAGTCACTGAATGTGTTCAAAAATTATAAAGATGAAGTTAAAAATCAACTTGGCAAAAGAATTAAAAGCATCAGATTTGACTATGGTGGCGAATACTACAATAGATATCATAGATCAGGTGACAACGTCCAAAACCATTTGCTAAATTCCTTAAGGAAAGTGGTATCATCTTAGTACACCATAATAAGTTCATCTACTATGGATGGTATTGCTGAAAAATGAAACAGAATGCTTAAGAACATGGTAAAGAGTATGATTAGTCATTTTACTTTACTAGAATCACTTTAGGGAGAAGCATTAAAAACTATAGCATATTTACTCAATAAGGTACTTGTTAAAGTAGCTAATAAAACCCCTTATGAGCTTTAGATAGGCAAGAAGCCTAGTTTAAAGAACTTGCATATTTGAGGATATTTAGCTAAAGCCAAGCCTTATAGGCTACATCAAAATAAACAGGATTCTAAGACTATTGGTTGTTTGCTTTATTGGTTAATTTAAAAGGTTGAGGGGTTACAAATTTAATGATCCCACAACTAAACCTATGTTTGAGATGACTAATGCTAAGTTTTTTAAGGATGTTGAGTTTGAAATGGGAGATAAGGATAAGAACTTTATCTTTGAAGAAGAGCATATTGATATTCCTTAAATTGACATTGATGACGTTCGAGATCATACGTTCATAGTTGACGTTGTTCAAGAGGCAACTCTAGATCAAGATAATGTCCTTATACCTCCTATTTAGATCAAGAAGTTATTTCAATTCAATAAACTCTATATCCTCACAAACTTATGCCATTAAGGAAATCTACTAGAGAGAGGAGAAGTGTAATTTTAGATGATTATGTTGTATTTCTTTAGGAACATGAGGATAGCATTAGGATGATGGAAGATGATCCAATCAACTTCCATTAAGCTATAGAAAGTTTTTATTCTCAAAAGTAAATAGATGCCATAAATGAAGAAATGAAGTTGAAACACTCTAATCAAAGTAAAAATAATAATCCAATAATAAAATTGATTTAACTCATGTCGTTATAACGCAATTGCTAATAAGGAAAATTTTCAACTTATAAATCTTAATGTAGTTTTAGGTTTATTTGAATCTCTATCTTATAAATAATTAAATCAAGAATCACGGTAACATTTTTTTTAAATAACTCTTATTATATGTAATCATAAATAAGGTAATTTTATTTTACAAATAAAGTATATACATTTTATTTTATAGTATATTTACCCTAACGCTTCTTATATTTTAATCCCTTTCCAATTTCTTATAATCTTTAATTTCTTTTATTTCCATCTTATTTATATTTATTTTTTCTTAATTTTCTTGGAATCTCTACCCTAAATTCTAAAAGATTCCATTTCCTTTAAACCTTACCCTAAATTCATCCCCCACTTTATCATTTCCTAATCATTGCCACTACCCTCAATTCACTCTCTCCTTCCCTCAGCTCATAATCCCTTTTGCCCCCTTCGATTAATCAAACCCCCTTCCCTTTTTTTTCCCTTCCTGTTGAACCTACCTCCCCTTAACTTACCCTCAAATTATCGCCCCTCACTCTCTCTCGCTATAATTCTCGTTAAACCCGCATCCAATTCACCTCTCTTACTCTCATCATCTCAAAATCCTACTAGACCTCACTAAGACCACCCACCTCCACTCCAACCCCCAATCAATCTCTCACATTTCAAGACAAGCTCATACCCCCTCATTAAATTATCTTCCCTCATCACTCTCACTTAATTGAACTTACTTCCCTTATCTTCTCAAATTCTCGTCAAATTGCCCTATTCTTCACCATCTCTATTTCTTGTCCTCGCAACTGAACTTCTGGTCTTCATTTCGATCATCATTCTAAGCTTCATTCTAATAAAGTTCCCTATCGATAATTGTTTTGGGTTCTTTTATTGCACAAAGTGTAAACTTTTGTTTTATTGTTTTTCTAGTAAGATTACCTTCGGGCAACAACTTTGTGTTTATCAATTACTCTTATCTCGGCCATATATACAATGAATCGACTTAGTTACCTTTTTCGGTTTGTATACATATCATGTTATTTTTATTTTCCTCTATTATTGTAATAAATATTTACTTTTTCTAATAAATATTTTTCTATTATAAATTATGTATATGCTATATTGTATTATTATTTTATATAGAAGTTTTCCATTATAAATTATATTATACATCATATCGTATTATTATATATAGAGAAGTGTAGTTTTTTTATTGTCCGTGTGGA
This sequence comes from Lumnitzera racemosa, assembly GCA_024138005.1. NCBI lineage: Eukaryota > Viridiplantae > Streptophyta > Magnoliopsida > Myrtales > Combretaceae > Lumnitzera > Lumnitzera racemosa. The sequence goes on from JAMXBC010000006.1 coordinate 83,649,815, forward strand.
ATTTATGTTAATACTTGTATCATATATGTACTATTTTAATTATTGATTTAGCTTACGGTGATTCCATTCACTTATGTTATGCCGTGGACATTTTATTGTTATCATTATTATTAAATTCTTCCTATTATGGCTATTATTACTATTGTATGGTTTATGGTATTAATAGTGTAGTATGTTCGTTTTAGTTTCCATATATCAATGTACATTTCTTTTACAAATGTAAATGAATTTTAGTGTTATTTAACAGTATTTGTACTCTTTTATTATATGGGTTAGTAAGCTATATATTTTAACGTTTTCTTTATATGTTTACTTATTATTTCTCTTACATACACCATACCTTACGATATGAGTAAAAAAATAGTATTTTATTTATATATTAAAAATCTATTTAATTATATTATATATTATAATATTATTTCCAAATCTTACCTTAACTAATGAATTGATTCGATTAATCTTACTTGGAACATTTGAATTGATTAAATAGATGTAATAACAAGTAAAGGGAAATAAAATGTTCATGAGTAACATTTAGGTGGAAACTTAGTTATTAATCACCTAAAAGTTAATATATGCTTGTTCTTAATTTTAAATAGAGTCGTGCTGGTTATTGAGTTCCTTTCTTGTTGAGTGATCTGAACTTTTTTGTACAAGGCTTAAAGTTGTAGAGTTCTAGTTAATAGTTGAAAAGCCTTTCTAGGTACGTGGTGTTTGTTTGTATGGCTATGCTTATTAGGATAGAAAGGATCTACCCGAATTGAATTATATTTGACCTAAATGAATGGTTTTTTTTTTTTTTTATTGTAGTTGACTCACTCACTTTAGGGGCCCATAGTAGCAATTCCTTAGAGGGGCGACTGCTAATCATATATGAGGTTTCCGTAGTGGACTTTTATATGAAACAATGAAGCTAGGATGCTAGGTTTTTAGACTCTAGACTCTAAACTCTAGGCATAAAGAATTTAAAGGAAGACTTATATTATTTATACTTATATATGTGGACAAAGATTATAGTAGGTGGGGTCATGAGAACCCTTATATTGTTTGCTAGATTAAATTAAAAATAATTAAACTATTATTTATTTATATATTGCTACAGTTGCATTATATGCATGTATATGTTTTCAACTTGGCATTTGTATGTATTTGTTCACCCATACTAGGCTTTAGCTTATTCTTTTATTTTTATAGTTACGGGTCAATTTAATAAATTTATAAGAAGTATGGAAATTATTATCATCGATTAGGAAAGAGAGGTGGTTAGTTTTGTATGTTATAGAAGATCAAGATCTAGTTATTTTGTATGTTTATGGCTAAAGTGATTTGCTTTTGAGTCACTTAAATTCATGTATTTGGAAAATTGTTGTCTTGTATTTGATAAGTGGTTATTGCAAGTGATTTTTGGATAATCTAATTGGTTTTAGAGCCTTAATATATTCTTGATTCACAGGGATACATGGCGGGTTGTACCACCCTTGGGCTTCGAAGCATTACATGAAGTCTATGAAAGATAAAGATGTATGAGACCTTATTCCATTGCTTGAAGGAACAAAACTCATTGGTTGTAAATGAATATATAAAACCTATAGGGATTTGAAAGGCAATGTAGAAAGTTACAAAGCATATCTAGTTACTAAGGGCTTCACAAAAAAGGAAGATAGCAATTATAAAAAAATCTTTCTCTTTGGTTTCCTCAAAAGGCTCTTTAAGGGTTATAATAGCACTTATAGCTTATTTTAATCTTGAGTTACATTAGATGGATGGAAAGACTACATTTCTCAATTATGAAGTTGATGAGAAAATCTATATGATGTAGCTAGAGAACTTTGTTTCAAAGACGTAAAGAAAATGATGTGCAAACTAGAGAAATCCATCTACAAACTTAGCAGGTGTCTCGCCAATGGTATCACAAATTTCATTAAGTTATTATCTCATTTGGTTTTAAGGTGAATATTATTGATGATTGTGTATGGTAGGAGTAAGTTTATTTTCTTACTTTTGTATGTAGATGACATACTGCTTGCTATAAACAATATGGGTATATTGCATGAGACTAAGAGATTTCCATTACAAACCTTTGAAATGAAAAATCTTGGAAAAGCCTCTTTTGTGTTAGGAATCCAAATACATTAAGATCATTCTTGAGATATTCTTAGATTGTCACAAAAGAGTTATATTGAGAAGGTGCTCAAAAGAATTGGCATGTAAAATTATAAACTAGGTGATATCCCTATTACTTAAGGAGACAGGTTCAGTTTGAGTCAATGCCCCAAGAATGACCTTGAAAGCAAAGAAATGGAAAAAGTCCCTTATGTTTTTGTCATAGAAAAATTAATGTCTGCTCAAGTTTGTATACGTTTGAATATTACATACATTATGGAATACTAGGGAGATATTTAAGAAATCTCAAGATGGATCATTAGAAGACAGCCAAGCCAGTCATGAGGTACTTACAAGGGACAAAGGATTACATGCTTACATGTAGGAGAAAGATTAATAAGAGACCAATGGTTACTTTGATTCTAATTTCATTGGATGCCAAGATAGTAAGAGATCTATACTATGTTATATCTACTTAATTATTAGAGGAACTATTTCTTAGAAGAATGCTAAGTAAATGGCAATAAAGTTTATTACATGTTATGAGGCATCTAATCATAAAATATAGTTACAAAACTTTGTCAGTAGGTTGCACATTGTGGATAGTTTCGAAAGATCACTTAGGATATATTGTGATAATAAATCAATAGTATTGTATTCCAACAATAAATAGGAGCTCAATAAAGTCAAAATGCATGGTTGTTAAACTCCTGATTGTAAAGGAAATAGTTCAAAATCAATAGATATTTCTAAAGCACATTGGGGGAAATCCATGACTACAAATTCACTAACTAAAAAAACTACTACCTAAGGTCTTTCATGTGCATGTCGCTCATATGGGTGTTATGTATTTTCAAGATACATAGTTTTAGTGGGAGTTTAAACATTATGTTAGTGCTTATTGTTTAGACATGTTATGTTGTCATTTTAATAAAGATTATAGTGCAATTACAATTATAGCTAATCTCAATTCTAAGGTTATTTTAAGTAATGAGATATCTTAATTAAATTTATTTTTGAACTCATCTCATTAAGGTTGAAGGTTGAATTAGTTGGAAATAGACATGTTGGAACACGTTACATGTAATTTCCATGCTATACATCCATACTTGACCCATATCATTTGATTGTGTTAATGCATGTGATCATTGAAGGGTCAATTATGATATATGTAGCAAAAATCGATTTGCTCTTATGTTGATATAATTGATAGATTAGATTGTTTGGAAATGCATTCTAAAATAATAGCAAAATTTTGAGTACTTATAATGTTTATATACAATTATAAGGTTATACATATAGCCTAAGTGGGAGATTATTGGATTTATTTTAATAATATGAGTTTATATATGTTATTAATAATAATTGTATAGTAAAACTATTATACAATATAAAGTCCAAACTAAAATGGTCTAATAAAATTATAGACTTTAATGTATTTAAAATAAGTATGCGTTAATAAATTTAGAGACTAAATTATTGTTTCCAACTTTATGATGTACCAAACTGGAAATAATAATAAAATGTTAACAAGCAATTAATTTAAGAATATATATATATATATATATATAGTCATGGCTTTAAGTCACACATATGTTATGTTTTCTCTAGCTTTCTATCAATAGAAAGGAAAGAGTCAATAATTTAGGAAATTGTGTAATAGACTTAGAACACCAAAGGCCAAATCAATTTCATCTTCCAATATGGATTCAAGTACATTTCTACACTTTATTTATATATATATATATATATATATATATATATGATTGTTCCCTAATTTTGCACATGTATCAATCTTAGTAATTTCAATTGATAGGATTAAAATCTTTTAATCCTAACATGTATGACTCTATATATAAGCTTTGAATTGTTTTTGAAGAACAAAAAATAGCGAAACCTAATAAATAGGTAAATTTGGGGAGAAGGAGCATATTAAATCATGGTGTCTACATTAAAAAAAAAAAAACAAAAACAAAACAAAAGAAACGAAAGATTGTTATGATATTCTTGGTGTAAAATGATTGTTTGATTGTTGTTCTTCTACATTTAACACTTTTGATTTTAGTTCTTCAAGAGGTGGTTGAAAACTTTAAGCAAAAGTTTATGTACTTTCAAAAGAGAGCATATCAACTTAAGAGAGCACCAAAGATGTTTTGTTATTGCCATTTTGATGCATAAGTCAAAAGGGAGTTTTAGAAGGGAGTAAAGAAGTGCAAAATAAGCTCAAATTTGTGTAAGAGTATCTAGATGTACTACCGGTAAGCCTTAATCCTCAATCCTCATCCTCTATTATTTATAAGGGATAAGGTTAAGCTGAAATAGTAAAGTAGATTTCAACACTTAGGGCATGCTTTGGATTTTATGGGAATAGGTTAGGAGCAGTGGTTCACTTCCATTTCTATTAACCATTTTAGATCAACTTGGTTGGACCTTTATGGGCTAAGCTTAGCTAACTTAGGCCTTGAAGGCTAGGTTGTCTAAAACTCGGAGATCCTTTTCTAATAAGGTTAGAACTCATGCTAATGACTTATAGGAGGTCGATAAGCTTTCCTCATGACTTGACCTTACTTTTGTGGAAAGCATTTGACTTTCTAAGAGCTTGACACTAGGTAGTAGGCTGATTATGTAAACTTTAGGAAATCAGTAATTGAACCCTAATTTAAGTCCGAGTATCCTAAACTGTACAATAAGTCGATAAGGCTAGTAACAATAAAAAATTATGGAATTTTATAAATCAAATATAACACCAATAACAAAACTTTAGGAATTGATTGAAACCCAAATCGCGTATTAAAACCCTAAAACTGACTTACATACCATTAATCAAAATTGATCTCGAATTTATTCGAAACCCTAAAATTATAAATATAAACCTATAAAATAGTTAAATATTACTCGATAGTGATATAATTATAGTCGATTGCAATTTTTGATTAAATCGCCTATTCGCGTGAAATTTTAACGAAATCGCTACAATAACTTGTAAAAATTTTACTTATAACAGGTACCAATTAAATTGATAAATTTTCATAGAAATTTCAAAATTAATTTATAATGAGTATTGTTATAATTTTTATGTTTCAAAAAATTACATATATTTATTATTAATTTTTATTTTCCTTCTCTTTCTTTTTCTTTTTTTCTCTTTTCTTTCTTTTCTTCTTTTCTCCATTTACCACATCCTACAAAACAAGAAACAAAAAAATCAGCACAAACAACCCCTGTGACTAAATTAAATTGCCACATGTTGAGTGTAAAATAAAAGAAAAAAATTGAAGATAATTACCTTATCCCATCTACATAAATGAAAAGATTAGGATATGATTTAGCTTATTATTTGTTTTATTTGATGCACATATAAATAAAGAGAAAGAAATAAAAATCCTAGAAGAAAAAAAATTGCAAAGCAAATCGAAAACAAGAAAAAAATTCTAGGAAACAAAATGTGAAAAGAAGGAAGGAAAAGAAGAAAGAAAAGAAGAAGAGAAATTAAATAAATAGGTAAGTAAATTATGTTTCTATTATAGATGTATGTTATATAGTATATACATGTATACATATAGTAATTGTATGGTATTTTTATACATACAACATTGCTAGTACATGTATATATGCATAAATACTTAGATTGAATTATATATGTATGTAGAAGCTTATATATATATACATATATGTATATAAGTATATTATATGAAAAGAGTATGTATTATGTATTTTTTAAAAAATATATATAATTAGTATTAAGTATTTTCATTAAATAACTATAGTACATATATATATTTATACCCATAAACTATATATATATATCTATACATGTATAATTATTTTCGTATATATATATATATATATATGTAATCGTATAATATGTATATAGTAGTATACTTTCATAAGTGGTAATATATGTATATAGGACATATATATAATATAATATAGAGTATATATTATGGTATATGGCATATACTATATAATACATGTATAATATATATTATACATTTTTATAACAAATACTATATAAATATATATATACCGAATATATAAAACATGAATAGGTATTTGTATATTATTTATATATATGTATGTATTTATATTTATGTACACATGTAAAACTTATATGTATGAATACAAATACATGAATATATAAATATGTAAATAAGAGTATGTTTGTTTCCAATAAATATATATATACATACATATGGCATATAACATATAGTATATATATGTAGTATACCAAAAATACATATGTAATATAATAATATCTATAAACTAAAATAAGTTTATAATTATGAAAGGAGTAGGTATAAATATATATATTACCGTAAATTAAAGATTTTTCAATAAGATAAAATTATAAAATTTATAAAATATATTATAAGTCTATATTATACATATATGTATAAATCGTGAAATATAGATAAATAATAAGAAAATAAGAAATAATGAAAATAATAATGGAAAATAATCATAATAAGGCTAAAATCTCAAAAATTGAAAAAGTATGCTCAAAATAATAAAAATATCAAATATATGGTTTAAATAATTATTACATCATAAATATATTAAGAAAAAGCAGAAATTAATATTTCATAATTTTTAAACTTAAATAGTAATTTTTGTGATACTTTATATTAAAATTTAAACTATGAGTCACAACATCCAAAACAGACCTTGTTACGAGAAAATACGCTAAAAAATGATCAAAATGGACTATAAGTTTATAACGATTAGAGCTAAAACGAAAATGTTATACGCGATTCAATAAAAAGCTCAAATCGACAATTTCACGTAACTAAATGAAGTAGACCTTATAAATTATAACACTAGTTAGCTTTAAATTCCTAAACTTACAAAATTTTCATTATTCTTAGGTGATTTTGATGTAGACCCTAAGCTGCCACCAGACTACTATAGACCCTAAGCTGCCACCAGACTACTATAGACCCTAAGCTGCCACCAGACTACTATAACCCCTAAGCTACCCATGACTGAGTGAGTTTTTCCTAATGATTCAATACTTATTTGTATTTGTAGTTAGTGAATATAAGTTATGATTAATAAATGAATATGAATGGGGTTGGGTTATGCTTATACATGATAATTATTGTTGATGGTGAATTTACTTTAAATTTTAATAATGTAACGATTGTTACTTAGTAGATTCACTAAAAATGGATTGTTTGTGACTTAGAATGATCACTAAATAAATAAGACTTAATTTTATTCGATTAGAAAAAGTTAACCTAGATTACACATAATCATACACTGCATAACTAATTCCGATCATTATATTATACGGAGGTAGCGAGAGGCCATATGTGGGTTAATTATTGATTGTGATAGATTTCGTACGGTGCACACGTGCGATATGATGTTACCTTAGCTCGTAAGATGACTAGGCGTGGGAGGCGCCAATAGCCTAGTTAAGGGTCGAGTTCAGAGGCCTTCGTTTAGGAGTGAGTGAGGGTTGCGTGAACCTACTCACAATCATATGTAGAACTCGTTTTGATAAAGCTGGTAATAGATGTACTATTTCATTTTAAATACGAAATGTGGGGTTTCATTATGAAACAAGTTCTAATATGATACTCGAATCTGACTGTACCGATGAATCTCTAACCCCGATTTCGGAGGGCGTTAAATTTGAGTTGCATGCAATACTTGGTCACTTGCATGTATTTGTTTTGCATACTGTTTGCCATACATTCATTTGGTTGAACCTAGTTATTGTATGACTGGATTGCTGCATGGTTGAGAGAAATTATCTCACTAAGCTAGTTAGCTTATATCCTTGTAGTTTTCTCTCGCAGGTCGATCTTTTTATGGAGTTGGCCCGTCGCATGCTTGAGGTTAGTTTTCTACACGAGGTCAATGTGGGAGCTAGATGAGATCAAAGAGTACTTTTGATAAATTGTAAATCTGAATATATAATGGTTATACTAGTTTAACTTAAGACACGTTTTAGACTATGTATTTGTATACTTTTATATAAATAGATCATGTGTTATGTTTTTTTAATTTTATTATTTATTATGAAATGATATTGTTTAAGCTTGCGTACTCTTGGTAGTTAGTAGTAACTGTAACTTTGTATATCGTATAAAAGGGTCGTCGATTATAAGAGAATTCAATCTGTAATCTTTTATACGGTATATGTCGACTGCCATAACTAACCCTCTCGGGTTGTGACAAAATAAATCTATAGAGCTCAGTCCAAGCCTCATACAGGTTGATTAAGCTTAGGGGACATAATCAAAATTACCTATCAATAAACCGAAAAGGAAAATGAAAAAGAAAACGATGGTGGCTGTGAATCTAAAAGCAAGAAAGTGTTTCTATCATTTACATCAATAAAAAATGTAATATTTTTTTACTTGATTATAAAACTTAAGAGGCAATGGGGTTTTTACACCGATGAGTAGAAAATGACTTGAAGCGTGCCGTATGGATCGCTGTTGATTCATTTTTGGGGATATTCGTGTAAGTCCAACGTTGGGAGCTTCATTTCGTATCAATTTTTTCATCAATGGAAAAGTTAAAAGAATTTGGGTAAAAAGCACGTAAAATCATATTGGCAGACTAATTATTCCTCTTTACACTAAAGATGCATATTCAATATAACTATTTTACATCTGCATTTGTATATATTTACTGCGAGCACTGATTGTCAGATCAACTTTTATATACTAAATAGCATTAACGAAATGACTTGTATATAACTAATATTATTATGGAATTCTTACATTTTGAATGATGTGGATACAATCCTTTTCAATATATAATAATATCTGCATTCATATATTATACATTTTCATAAGATTGAGTATGGTAGACAACAAATTATAACCAATACTAAGAAAGTTAAAAAAAAAAAGGAAAAATCTTGCATATAAGTCTAGAAATGGATCCTCTCAAATTTTTTTCTTAATGTACAAATTTTTTTCTTAATGTATTCCTTAAGATGTTATCACATGTAATTAATGGATAAAATTATAAGGAAGATAATAATGTAATAATGATACTATAAGATATTTTAAAAATTAAGAGAATCAAAACAATTGGTTTATAAATTAATGGAAACTAGTTAAAAGCTCCACAATTCACAAGTATTTAATTAATAAATTTACATAGAAAATTACTAAAATTAATATTTAATAGTATGCATTCATAAATTATTTTGAAATTGGTGTGAATATTGTAGTTCTATGTAGATATAAATACGTAGTTATACAAAACTACTTGATTATCATTCCACATTTAGATGAAATGATATGATGTTTCAAAAGTCTTTACATGGTTTCTTAAGATTGTGGAAATACATTTTTATATACTAAGACTTGAATCATTTCGTATCAGACCATGTAAAAATTGTAAACCTAAAAGTACGACTATTTTGGACATGTGATGAAGAGGATTAAAATTTGAATGGGCAAAAGTATTACTAATGAAAAATTACAAAATAAAAAATTGATAAATGTTTTGAACAATGAAAATTTATAAAACTTAAAATGTTGCATAATATATTTACTTATTCAATACAAATGTATAGAGGAAAAGAATTATAAAGTGAAAAAATATGAGAGGCCAATAATCATGTTATCATAAAATGAACATTAGTTACTTCCAACATGGATAAGTGGTTACTTTAGTTTAGTAATACATCGTCCATAATGTTTTATTGCTAATTTAATTTTGGAACATATTATTAATTTGAAATGGGGGAAAAAAAAAAAGGAACATAGAAAAAGAGAATGAATAAAAGGCAACACCATAGGAATTAAAAGGAAAAGGCAATATCAAGAGGTTATGATAACCAAAAAGCTCTCAAAATTACAACTCAAGTGGAAATATCAGCATCAATCTTGTTACAGAATTCAATGGATGATTCCATAATTTTTTCATCTAAAAAGGAATCCTTTTTGTCTTTTATGCCCGTGCGTTTTTTTTTTTTTTCCTTTGATTGTAAGGCAGGTTTTTTATATAATAACTCAAATCATAAAGTGCTACAAATATTATAAAGATTACCAAGTTTTGTTAAATTAGAGTTAAACAATAATAAAAGAAAAATCAATATGCACAACACATCAACAAATGCTTTAAGTCATTCCAAACAAAAGGAAAACTGAAACCAACCATAACCGAAATAATACCCTCACTGATAAATAAGTTTCCTTCAAAGTTCGACATCCGCAAATATTCATTGTCATCAAAACTACCATTCCTATGATCCGACTCATTACCTGCTATCATTGAAAAACATATTCAAATTACCACATAAAGGACCAAAACGAGCACGTTGAATAAAAGAAAAAGAAACTACGAATTTTACAACAAATGTATAAAATATAAACTAAATAGCACAGCCATCAAGCTTTTATAACCAAACGTGGAGTAAATAAGTATTGGGAACATTTACAGTAAGTACCATGCCACAAGTGCAAGTGGTTAGAGCGGCAGATGACGGCAGCTTTTAAGAAGTTTCGAAAAGGCATTATTTCCAAATGAATATTTATAAAGGAGTATCCATTTAAAAGAATTAAAAGACAAATGGCATTTTTCTCAATAGGTACTATTTTGAAAAGCTAAATTGACTACAATGATAAAATAAAATTTTCGAAGTTATATAATCTAGTAAATGGCTTTTGTTGCGGAATTCCCTTCATAATCATTTCATTCGTTAGGTTGGCTCTCTGGCTAGAAAAAGTAAAGGAAAGTTTAGCTTATAATATGTGAAATATGATTTTGCCTTAACAAAATTCTCACTAAAAACTTTCTTTTCTGAATTCTTTTATATTCGTACTGCGCTACGACTTTATTTTAGCACCAAAAAATATAAATTAATAGGAAAACGTACGCAAGTTTTCGAATTTTTCCACTTTGCATCTCATGTTACCGTTATTTTAAGTTATATAATATGTGTTTTCATACTTATTTTGACATTTTATATCCATGCTATTATTGTTCCAGCTATATAAAATCTAATCATATGAAACTATGTTATTTTACATTGATGTAAATTGAAAATATATCATCTTATATTTATTTTATATACACTTAACAACTTATATTTGAAATTCTATACTTACACCTCAAAAAAGAAAAAAAAAGTGTATTTGAACACCTACTTGACTAATTTGTCTTTAATTTTTATGCAGCTTGTTAATTTTATAATTTTTCATTATCTTATTTAAGCAAAATAGCAAGATAGGATCCAAAAGCACGTATCACCGAGTTTGAGATTTAAATAATGCACTATTTGTAAATATAGCAAACTAAATTTACATGAAAGAAACATAAGGGAGGGGATATATTTATAATTTATTCTTAATATAAAGCTATTCTTTTTGAAATGGTAGGGTACCATTTTCATGATGACGTTGGGATTATATAACTAAAAGAAAAAATAATACTACCAATGTACAAAGTGAAAAAATTGGAAGAACCAAGTTGGAAAAAGAAAATAACAACTTACATATATATTTTGTAATTGTTCTAGATTAAGGAGAGATGTGTGGGTCTTTGGGTAAGAGATCTATAGAAAAGAACTAAGCTTCAGGGTATTGGAGGTGTCTCCAATGTTAGCACTTCAACAATTAAGTTAGTAAAGTGTTTAAAGGAATAAAGACAAGAGTAACATGAACGGTGTGTATAGTGAGTTCTAGTATTCAAATCCTTTGTCAAGTACTTCAAGGGCATTTATAGACAAGGGTTGGATGAGAATGGCAATCGAACCACTTTCCACAATTCCTTGATTCTCTTTGATCTCTAATAATCATGGAGTTGATTATGGGAGAGAATCATGTAATCATATGCAACTACCATATTAACCACTGCGTTTCCACCTTATCCCATAATTAAACATATGTAATGAGTTGAACTTAAGCCTAGAGGCTTGGAGCCAAAATAGACTATAACACTTATACCCTAGCCTCACTAGTGGTTAGCTAATGAAGAGAACTTGCTTTGCATAAGCCTTCAAGTGCCTAAGGAAAACCACTCCAAGTATCATGATTCAAATGCTCAGCCAATGAGATAAGAGCCAACTTAGTGTCCAGTCAGCACATTAGGCATTCAAGGCACCTCTATGATGTCAAGAGGCATGCCTTAATGAACTATCTTTAGCATATGTCTTTAAGTATCTAGGGGGAACTTATTGAGCAGTGAGGTTGTCTAAGCAAGACTTTTGCTCCATTCCTCATACCAAGTATAAGGAAGAATCATATTGTGTATACTTTATTTGTCAATTGTACTTTCTCTAATAGTATCTTGGCCTTAAGTTCAATATCATCAAGCTCAATAGGGAAGGTGATTGATGATGACATGGGATATAAATAAAAATAATAGATTTAAAAACATAAGTTAGTCCTTAACAAAGATTCAAAAAAACTAACGAGTGACATGAGGTGCTCATAAAAATAGGAGCTTTAGAAAATATTGATTTTGAAAACATAACCAACCAATGTGCCAATCGTCTACAATAATAATACTAGTGAGTATTTACCAAGTCATTTCCTTGAGGAAAAGGGATTATCCAATTACTAGATTTTAACCTACTACTCTAATCTAGGCTAATCGGATAAAGAGTTGAGGGATTGCAATTGAATGTAAGTGTGATAACATAAAGTAAAAACTAACACAAATAATAAAGGTGTGAGCTTCTGACATGTTTTTGATGTAGTGGTGAGGTTATGCCATTAAGATATCAAGTATGCTCTTTTATTGGGTTTTGATGGAATTTACTTGAGTTCAATTCCAAGTAAGGCATTTTAGTCAACTATGTAGGGAAAAATCTCCTCATTGTCTCATTTTCTTGCACGATCATCTAAACACTTAATTCTTATTATGAAATAAGGGTCAATATCTTCTCAGTCATATAACTTATCCAAATTCACTAAAACTGCATAAAGCAATGTAAATTCAATGGAATCTCTACTCCTAATCTCCTTTTAGTCTCATGGTTGTAAAAACCTTTTCATCAATACTCTATAAACTAATTAACAGTGGTAGGGATTTCAATGACTAATCTCCTCTTGGTCTCATAATTATGAAATCCCATTTAACTCTTAATAGATTCCTATGACTAATGTCCTCTCATCTCATAATCATAGAACCCACCAAGAGAATCATGTAAAGCACTTCAACAAGGTCAAATAAAGCATCAAACATCCCAAAAAAAAAAAATACATACCCATATATAAATTACAACATTTCACCAACTACATTATTTACATAATCACAAACCCATAAAATCAAGCTTAGTTGTTTGTGATTTTAACAATAATACTAAGAACAATTGACAATATAGTGGCAACTTCTATGATTAAGCAAGATAATAAACTACCTAAATAAGAACAAGAGTATAATAAAGGTTAAGAGAATAAATTAACTTAAATCCACTATAGATGTTAAGAAATAAGCATATAAATCCTAAGAATAAGTGTTAAACATCATAGTATTGGAACACTAAAAACAACAAGGAACTCGAAAAACTAAACTAAACTCGAAAGAAATCCTAATTGTGACTCACTCCTAATGCTTCAAGGTGTATCGATCAGCAGATATCATAACTACCAATCGATCGATAGGCTTAAATCCAGTACCCTTTTCTTCTTAGATCCCTTGATTGAATGGCGAAGGCTACCAAGACTATGGTAAACCCCATGTACTTGTAAGCACAAGATAAAATTAATAAGATTTAATTGAAAAATTATCTTTTTCATGTAATTTGATCAATTTTGTTCAAGTCAGTACATTTCGTATGTAAACTCAATTTTTGTATAAATTTCCTCAAATTTCCTTTAGTTTATGCATAAATGCATTTTTAAAGTTAGGAAATTTTGTATATTTTGAATCATCATCACTACCCCAAACTTTAGAAGCTTACTTATCCTCAAGTAAGTATTGAAATTCAATTTGTAGAAAATGAGAGAACAAACGTACAAGGGCTTTGCACTCAGTCATAATCGAGAGTATATCATCTCATTGAGAGTTTTAAGTTTACATGCATTCATTTTAGTACAAAATTCTTGTAGAAGTGATGTTGAATTTGTTCAACCTATGACCAATCAAATACATATAGATAAAAAAAACCGTGTAATTAACTCAAGAATCAATGTTTAGAAAACTTAACATTTTCATTTAGGTTAAGCTTAGGAAATTTAAAGTTAGGTCTAACGTTCCAAATTGAATAAGAGATCTCAAAGTTTAATTGGCTAACTCATGTATATAATTTTTCCTTATTGAGCTCTTAAGTATGCTAACGTCATGCAAAAAGAGTAACCACTGAATTATACCTTAATTTGCCTCCCAAAATTTGGTATAAATTTCATTACTTGCACATCATTTTCTTCTTGTGTTTTCAATTTTTCAACTTTTTCTTTCTTATTTCTTTTACTTCCTTTCTTTCTTTTTATTTGCTTTTCTTTTTCAACTTCGTTTTTCTTTTGTGATGGGTTCATGATTTCTTTTGTAATGACTTTTGCTTAATTCCCATCATTTCTTTTTCATTCTTCTATTCTTTTCGTGCATTTGTTGTACAATTGTTATGGAACCTTGAGGTAAAATCCAATACCCACTTAGGTTCACAAGACATTAATAGACTACTAGATTTCTTAAAAGTATGGTGTATATAAATAGGTCAACTTCCAAAAAACACAAAAACCTAACATAAAGCTAAAACATTTTCCTAACTCTAAATCTCTAAACTACGCCTAAATTAAGCATAACTAAACAAAGCAAAGTTACTAGTAATTGATTATAAAGTGTTGAAAAGTATTCATGACTAATCCATTAAGGAACTCATTTAAAATTCAAGGCTTAATTACGTCCTTCTACTTCTATTCATACAAACTTTAGAAGAATAATGACATACTCAATGTGTAAGGCATTAAGTGCAAAGGAAAATGGATCTAATTTTCGGAAAAAGTCATTTTGTTAGGCGCTTACAAGGGACAACTTTGTATGCATTAACTCAATTATTGATAGCTTAGTCAAAATCCTACAACTATTTTTAGGTTCATATCTAACCTTCCTTACCCTCAACTTTAAGTTTAGAAACATATTAAGTAATTCAATATGTACAATTGAGAGTAAAAAAGGAAAGGTTTAAACAAAACTCCCTAGTTTCTTGGTGTGTTCTGAGTCTTTAATTCTCTTTTAAATTTCTTTAAGACGGAATCTTTAAACGATGGATTCAACCTTCCTTTATTTAATTTTGTGCAGTTGCATAATATAAAAGAAATATAACTAAATAGACTCTAAAATAAAAAGACTTAGACATGAACTAAATCAAAAGAGAGAGGGGGATGGTGGGTTAAGTTATCTCTTGCCAAGCACAAGTTTTTAAGCCTTCAACTTCTTCCTTCTAAAAGAAGGGCTTTAGCATATGTTCATTTACTTTGAAAGTTTCCCTATCCTATCCTTTAATTGCAACTGCTCCATGAGGTGATACTTTAATTATTGTGTATAGCCCTTTCCATGCTGACTAGAGTTTACTAAGGAATAACCTTAAGCACGCATTACCTAGGAGTTCTTTTTTCCTACTTCAAAATTCTTGTAGAGTATTTTCTAGTCACTCTACCTCTTTATATTTTCCTTGTAGATTCGAAAGTTTTCAAAAACTTCATTCTTAAATTATTCTAATTCATCCAATTGGAGCATTCGATGATCTCTTACTATGTCTTTATCAAAATTTAGAAATTTCATGACCTAGTATACTTTATGTTCGATCTTGATCAGAAGGTGATAAGCTTTGTAATAGACTATTTGATAGGGGGACAATCTAATAGGGTTCTTGTAAGCTTTTCGGTAGACCTGCAATGCATCATCTAAGTTAAATGCCCAATCTTTCCTTAGCATGCTAATAGTTTTTCTAAATTCTACTTTAACTCTCAATTCAATAGTTTAACCTACCCATTCTTTTGAGGGTGATATGGTGATGTAACCTTATGTTTGAACCCATACGTAGCCAATAAATTTTGAACTTGTTTCTTACCAAACTTTGTTCTTCTATTGCTGATTTTAGCTCTTGGCACACCAAACTATTTGAAAATGTTAATCTTGAGAAACTTCAAGACATTCCTAGAATCATTGGTAGGTATAGCAACTACTTTCACCCATTTAGAGACATAATTCACTTTCACTACCACTAAAATGTACCTATTAGACATAGATGTAGGGAATGGTCCCATAAAATCTATCCCTCATACATTAAACATTCCAACTATAAGAATCCCTTATTGTGGCATTTCATTCCATCTTGAAATATTAGCCATTTGTTAACTTCTAGGGCATTTCACCACATCCCACCCCCCTCCCCCTGGAGACTCTATGTAGCAATTGGTGATAATATGTTGTGACTCTAGTGTGGCTACATAATGCCTAATTACTTGATATGTACAACAGTCAAACAAATATGGATCTTTCTAGAAGTAATTCTGCACTTCTTTTATAAATTTCGGTAGCCGATTATAATTAATATCATATGGTATGACCTTGCTAACTTAGTAATTGACATTTGGCAATGTCTTTGTACTAAGGCCATTGAGTTGAACTAGCACCATTTAACTACTCATCTGGAACTCTCTAGGATTGGTTAGTCACCTTCATCAATTGTGATTCATGATAGATGATCTACTATTGGGTTCTCAATACCTCTTTTATCTTTAATGTGTAGATCCAATTCTTACAATAAGAGAAACCAATAAATGAGCCTTGGCTTCACATTCAGCTTGTTCAAAAAATATTTTAAGGCTACATGATTAGTGTATATTATCACCTTAGATCCTATTAGGTAGGATCGAAACTTATCACATACAAACACCATAGCAAGAAATTTCTTTTTCCATGATTGTATAATTTCTTTTGTCATCATTGAGCATTTTGTTTACATAGTAATTTGTTTGGAAAATCTTAGTTCTCCTCTACCCTAGGGCTACTCTTGTTATTGTATTACTTACATTGCACATTACCAAATGGTTACATCCAATCAGGGGCTATAATAGTTGGTATAGTTATCGACTTTTCCTTTAGTGTATCAAATGCTTTGATGCAATTGTGGTCAAAATCAAACGATACATCTTTTGCTAATAAAGTACAAAATGATTTTAAGATCTTTGAGAAATCCTTTTATGAATCGGTGATAGAACCTAACATGTTTAAGGAAGCTTCTAATGCCTTTCACATTAGTAGGTGGAGGTAGCTTAGCAATTACCTCTACCTTTGCCTTATCTACCTCTACTTCTTGGAAATATTATGTCCTAATACAATCCCTTCTTATACCATGAAGTGACATTTTTCCTAATTAAGTACTAAGTGAGTCTCCTTACATAGCCTTAGGACTGTTACCAAATTCTCGAGGCATTTTTCAAATGTATCTCCATACACTAAGAAATCATTTATGAACACCTCCATCCCTTTTTCAATCATATATGAGAACAATGACATCATACATGAATGAAAAGTTGCTAGAGCATTACAAAGTCTAACAGCATCCTCTTAAATGCAAAGGTTCCACATGGATATGTGTAAGTGGTTTTTTCTTGATCTTTAAGTGCTATAGGAATTTGATTGTATTTGGAATATCTATCTAAAAAGTAGTAGTACTCATGTCTTGCTAATCGTTCAACCATTTAGTCTAGGAAGGGTAAAGGGAAATGATCCTTCAAGTGGCATTGCTTAACATATGTTAGTCAATGCACACTTACCATCCTATTACAATCTTCATTGGAATTAACTCATTTGTTTCATTTTTTATCATAGTCATTCTTCCATTCTTTGGGACCACTTGAACAAGACTGACCCATTTACTATCCGAAATTAGGAAGATTATCCCTACATCTAAAAAGTTTCGCCACTTTCTTTTCTACTACTTCCTGTAGAGTAAGGTTAAGTCGTCTCTACAATCGAACGATAAGCTTAAATTTTGATTTAAGGAGAATCCTATACATGCACAGTGATGGTTGGATGCCATGTATGTCTACTATAGTCTAGCCAATAGCCTCTTTGTTTCCCTTCATAAAGTGCCTAAGAGCTAGTTTATCACTAGAGCTTACCGTAGGGTTGAAAAGTATTCTTCGAGATATCAAAGAAAAGGCAATGGGAAAGGTAGAACTTCAGTAGCTTAGCAAAGCTATTCAGATGATATGACACATCGATGAATGCAACATGACTTAATTTTCACTTGATATGATTCACAAGTAAAGAGGTAAGGTTTACTTGCTACTAACCTTAGCCTAATAGTAAGATTAGATAAGAGTATGAGGGCTATAACTTGGAGAGGGTTTTTCACAAGACAAAAGAAAAAGGAATATTCATTATGATAGTTTGATGATATGGCTACAAGACAAAAAGGACTATTTATAGTAAGTCCTTAAGGTAACAAGAATATAAAGGATATTACAAAACATTAATAAAGTAGATACCTATAATATACTTAAAAGGGTAAATAAGAAAAACAAGGTAAAAGGAAATGTAGTACAATGTTAGAAAAGATTAAGATAAGTAGCATGCTATTATAGGGTTTGTACGCTAGGACAATGTTGTGTTGAAAACCAAACTATTAGTGTAGTAGATAGGTCGGGTGCTCAGTTCAGTAACTAGAGTCAGGCAATTTGGAGGTCGAATATAAGAGTTTGAATTGGGAGCTTAGCATTAGGTATCTAATGTAGAGTAAGGTTTGGTTGAGGTGATCTTACAAAGAGTTCAACCATAGGCTAGTTAGTTACGAAAGCTTGTTTAGGGTTGGTTGAGTGGATAGCATGTGCTTAACCAAGCCTTACAGTCCCTTAAGTCAAGCTTAGGTAAGCAATCTAGAGGTTAGTAGTTCATCAGTTCCCTAGGGGTGTTAAAGATTTTCCCTCAAATCTTGGTAGGATTCCTTGTATAGCATATAAGGTACTAGATTAATGACATTGAAGGTCGGTGATACCCCATATCCCTCAAGTAATTCCCGCTCAATAAGCATTATCGTTGATCTATAGAAGAACTTTAAAAGGACCATTTGATCAGGGTAAGAGCTTAACCATCCTCTTTGTTGGGAATCTCTTTTTACTGATATGAAACTATACAAGGTCTCCAAGGTGTTATATGATCTTCTTTCAACCTTTGTTGCCTTATTCTTACCATCGAATTAGTGGCTTGGCTAACTACTAGTGACCTTTTGGTGTACCTATTGGAATGCCTTGATGCATTCCAATCTGGATTAGCTATCTTTACTTGTAGTTGGGTTCACGATCATGTCCACAAGCAAGTTTAGGTTAAGTCTATAAATAACCTTGAAAGGTGATTTCCTTATCAAGTTATTGGTAGAATGATAGTAAGCAAATTCAATGATGGGCATGCATAAATCCCAATCACGCAAATTCTTCCTAGTAGTGACTCATAGTAAACTTCCAATCATCCTATTCATAGCTTTAATTTGGCTATCTGTATGAGGGTGCTTGAAAGTGCTGAACATTAACTTTGTGACGAGTTTCTTCCAAAGGGTTTACCAAAAGAAACTCACAAACTTTGTATCCTGATTTGCAAAAAGAGGTTAACAAAATATAAAGCATTGTTAGTTCTATGATAGAGAATGAAGTGGCTCATCTTGATGAACCAATTAACCACCACCATGATAGAGTCATGTTTCTAAGCTATTCATGAGTTTAAGCATGAAGTCCATACTAAGGTCGGTCTACGAATGTTCTGAGATAGGTACAAGTGTATACTCCCCATATGTTCCATACGTAATCCCATTTCACTAAGATATAATCAAGATCCATGGGGATTATTTTTCATTGAAGGTATCTTTGGATAAATCACAAGAAAATATCTAGGATCGGATAAGGATAAGATTGATTTCAAATTTTGTAGGATTTCATTTTCCAAGATTGAAGTTGATTTGGAAACTACGGATAACCGTATCTTACTGTAAATTTTCAAATCTGAAGTCTATTTGGAAGTTTGTGATCAAGCATAGAGAAACAGATTTAAAATTCAAAATTACCGAGATCATCTCAAAGATATTCTTGAATGATCTAGTTAATGAAAAGGGATAAATATGAGTTGAAGATAATTCTCATAATCTTTTAGCCATTGGAAGACTTAAGTATGAAAGAAAAAATTGATTCAAAATAACATAACATGAATCTTAAAGAAAAGAGATTAAATATGCTTAATAACGAGAGCTATTTTCTACTATTTGGAAGAGTACGGAATGTAGTTTAGATACTTCTCTGGAAAGTTAAGCTAAAGTGGATTTTTCATCAATCATATTTGTGTTTCTATCCAAAATTCCTTGAGATTCATATTGTTAATCTCACTTGTTTTCCTGGTAACAGTTTGTTTATTGTTTGAAGAAGAGTAGGGCTAGATTGTACTTTGTAATATCTTTATTAGCCTAGATTGTGGAATGGCTAGATAGGCAGAGTAAAGTATTGTGTAAGCCTATGTATGGCAAATGCTTGTAAAATTTTCATGATTTTGATTTAATGGATCAAGTGGAATGACACTAATGAAGTAGACCGAGTCCCCAACAATAGATCTGGAAGAGAGCAGTAGGCAAAAGGCCAAAACACTATAAATTCTTAACCTGATATTCTCTTCCTTATTTCTATTTATTGGCGTTATTTAATTGTGTTGATTATTTATGTGTTGAATTATTAAGGTACCACTATTTACCAATATAAGTTGTTAAGGGGGGGTATTTTCTTATATTAAAAAAGTTTTAAAATATTCAAAGATATTAATTCACCCTATTCTTGATATCTTATACAGAACCAACAATAAGGATCTTGTTCATACTGATTAAGTAAAGTACCAAACCCTAGTATCTAAGCTTATAAGGTGGTGACAAGTGCATGCGACGTAATACGGCACCAATTGTATTGTTAGAACTTCCTTTCTTATACTTGATCACATAGCAAAAAGTTTCTAAGAACTTCACCCACTTGGCATAATGCTGGGAGAGTTTCTGTTGACTTTGCAAATGCTTAAGGGACTTATGATCTGTATAAATGATGAATTCTTGAGGTATTAGGTAACGCTGCCAATTCTAAAGAGCTTGAATAAGAGCATAGAATTCCTTATCGTAAATAGAATAGTTTGGTGTAGCACCATTAAGTTTCTCACTAAAGTATGCAATAAGTTAGCAATCTTGCATGAGAATAGCACCAATGCCTACTCTTAAGGCATCATACTTTAACTTAAAGGGCTTGTCAAAATATGGTAATGCAAGCATAGGGGCAATTGTCAACTTGAACTTTTTCTCTTTAAAACTCTTTTGAGCTTATTCTAACAACTTAAATTTTGAATTCTTTCTGGTCAGCTTAGTTAATGATGTAGCTTTAGAATCGAAGTTCTGAATAATCCTTTGATGAAATGAAGCTAAACCATTGAAGCTCCTTAAATCTCCTACTATGGTTGGTGTAGGCCAATCAAGAATAGCTCTATCTTTGTCATCATCAATTCGAATACCCTTATTGAATATGATATACTTGAGAAATGCAACTTCATTCTAACAAAACATACTTTTTCTCAAGTTACTAAATAGGTGTTTAGCTTAAAGAATGTCAAACATAGCTCTTAAGTGTTTCGACATGGGATGAGAGGTTAGCACTATATACTAGAATGTCATCAAAATAGATCACTATACATGATATGAGGCAAGTGCACCTATCAGTTTTAATATAGCGGATGTGAGTCCGAGTCGATCCCTCAAAGACTTCGAGTACTAATATTAACCTTAGCTATATTATCTAATCGGAAAATTATGAAAGTTGAATTAATTAAAAATACTAAAATTAACAAACTAACTTATTTAAAAGACTTAATTAAGCAATTGAAAAAACAATAAAATCAAGAACGACTTCAAGAAAGTAATAACGTATTTAGGAATTATTTCCCCTAGAGTTAATCATGTGATCGCTTAAAATATATTCAATTCGGTTTCTATTATTCTTGACCGGAGGGATTCATAACTAAAGTTATTACTTTTCTCAAGCATATTAACCCTAATCCTAAATTATTTACCGGAATCTCTTCACTTACTAATATAATTTAGAATTGCAGTAATGTATAATGAATTCCCATACAAATAATTAACTTTCCAAAAGAAACATGTATCTTATCTCTAAGTATACATGTAATTCTCTTCAATTATGTAAAGATCTAATTATACATGTAATTTCTCAATCAACATGTATAATATCATATATTGATATTCTAGAAATATCAATCAATAATTAACGACATAATTGAATCAAGTAAATATAGAAACTTCATTGAGAATTCTAAATCAATCCAAGAATCACATGAAATCCTAGGTTCCATATTCCTAAATACTCGAATTCTAAGCTATCATAATGAATCTAAAAACAAGTTTCATCAAAAACATTAAATAAAACATGGAAAACCCCTCTTGATTGATGAACAATCTCTCTGATCTTAAAGTTGATGTTGTTTTCGCCTCTTTCTTGATGTTGTTCCTTAAGTCACTTTCTCTTCTCTTGTATCTCTCCGTTTCTGTAATGTCTCTCATGTCTTTTGAAACCCTAATATGTCCTTTTATAGTGTATCAAAAAGATTCTGTTTTCATCACTAGACACGGCCGTGTCCCTAGGTCATGTAACTTTCTGCACTAAGGCAAAATTTTCTGCACAATTTCAAAACTTCATAACTTCTTCGTTTAAACTCGGAATTGAGTGAAACTTGATTCCTTTTCTTCGTTTTCGAGCCTAGAACGCGTTTAAACCCTGAAATCAACATTTTACTCAATTAAGTATCAATTTCTTTAAAGAAAACAAAAAATGTAAGGGAAATACTATAAAATCACCATATAAAATATGTTTAAAATCAGAGTTATCAAATTTCCCCACACTTGAGCATTTGCTTGTCCTGAAGCAAATAAATAAAAAAAAAACTTTCAGGACAAGAAACGCTAAACAAAATTTATCACTATTTAAGAAACCGGTGAACAAATACACTTGACCTGAAGAAAAGTAAGAAAATCATTCTCAACTAACTTGCAATAATAAAGTCAACCAATTTCATCTGACCATATTCGAATGCTCCAACAATACTTAATACTAGAGTTTACTAGTTAATTTATGAAAATCAAAGTTTACCCAAGTCATTTAACCAAGGATTCTTAAACTAAAAATTGGATTTAACATCTCACCAACCAAAAAAGAGTCATAAAAATTTTGTCCATTTGACTAAAGTGTATACAATTCTCTCTTCCATCTCACCAAGCACCATAATCTAAAATAAACACATTTTACATCTACTCTTCCTCTGATCATCCTCCTAGTTTATGCTTTTGTTGAGAGGTCTTTTAAATTTACCTTATTTAAGCACAATTGCATTGGTAGCTGGAAAGAATCTCGCTGTTCTGACTGACCAAGACTGATCCATACCAACTTATTTCTTATATTGATAGCGGGAAAAAACCTTGCTCTTCTGACGAACCAAGGCCGATCCATATCAATTTTTTTCATTTGAATTGGCATTGGGGCTCAATCTTGCTCTTCTGACGGACCAAGACGAATCCTTACCAATTTTTCTATTCATACACTTATTATTACTTTTGACCTCCAATCATTGTGATTTTTCAGGGGTTTCTCAAAAGAAGAATTTCATTTGTTTGTTTGATAAAAATTATAGGACTCTTAAAAATTTCTAAGAGAAAAGTATACATAAAAGTAAATTTTAAAAATAATCATGACTAACTCTCAACTAGTGATGTTGCTCCAATCTCAAGTCTTAAAATCCGAAGCTAAATAACTCGTAACTTTGCCTTCCAAAATTTAACTAATCAATTCTAGTAAAATATAATAAGATCAATAATAATCAAAATGAAATAGTTAATTTGGCTTAATACCAGTTAATCACCTATTGCAAGTTAATTTAAAAATTAATTAGGTCAAATGTGAATAATTGGTCTCCTAAACAGTAATAAATTCATATATATCCCTTCCCCACACTTAATAATGTACATTGTCCTCAATGTACGACAAAAAATCATAACAGCACGAAAAAGCAGCATAGGGAAAAAGAAAACATATGTACTGAAAAGAAAACTAATACTTCCCTGTCAGTCGAACAGAAGCGCAAAATGAAGAAGCATCATCATTATATAGCAGAGTTCACAAGCCTTGAATAACAAAAGTCAACACAAAAAATGAAGAACTAAGAAGAGGGATCGGAATCCGTCTCTTCATGTGCCTCATCAGACGATGCCTCAGCCATCGTAGCATCATCATCGTCATCACTAGCCTCGACATTCTCATCACATTCGCTAGCCTAATCATGAGGAAGAGAGAGTAAAATTAAGTAGGAAACTTACTTGGATCAAAATGCAGAATACAAGAATTGTGGAGAGAAGAGGGGGAATAAGAGAGAATATGAGAGAGAAATGTTTGATTAGGAGTGTATGAAAGGGTGTGTTTAATTTAAATAAAATGGGCGTATGCAAAAATTGTGTAAGTTTGGGTCGACAAAGCCTGGGACACCACCATGTCCCTTGCTCGTGTAAAATTTATGTGTGTCGTGTGGAGTCTGGTCGGACACGGGCTAGGACACGACCGTGTCCCATGCCCGTGTAACTTACTGTGCCCGTGCGTGAAAACTGGATGGACACAGGCTGGGACACGACCGTGTAACTCTCTGTGCACGGGTGGAAAATTCTGGGCGCAAATGGGCTGGGGACACGACCGTATCCCTCACCCGTGTAACTTTCTGTGGGTGGGCAGTTGTGAAGGTTTGGATGGACGCGGGCTGGGATACGACCGTGTCCTTTGCCCGTGTTAAATTTTTTTTTTTTAGTAAAAATAAAGATAAAGGAAACTTAAAGAAATAAAAGTAATGAAACTAGAAAAATAAGAAAAAGAAAACTAAAGAGAAGAATAAAAATGAAATTAAAAGGGAAAAGCCTATGACTAAAATTGAAACAAATAAAAGAAGCAAGGTAAAGTTAGATAAAAGAAAAAATAAAATGAAATAAACTTAAAGAACTAAAGTGTAAGCAAAGTTAAACATGGGTTGCCTCCCAAGAAGCGCTATAGTTAACGTCAATAGCTCGATGGGATACGTCTTGTAATTCATGATTCTTCATCCAGGTGGAAATAGAACTCCTCCTGTATCTCGCTTTCGAGCTCTCCATACAAGTATAGATTTACCCTTCAGCCATCGACCTTGCCAATTCCATTTCATTGGTGCATAACTTCCATAGTTTCTCTCCTTATCATGCCACTTATCAAATTCATGTAGCCTAAACTTCTTCGTTTTGTTTGCTTTTAACTTAGATGCGGTTGTCATTGGGGGTTTTGAACTTTTCACCGCAAAGACATGCTCCAAATGATTTCTTGATAGTTTTGGTTCCAAAATTGGTGGCTTCTCTTTGAAAGATTTTAACGTACGATCCTTTGGCTTGTGGAGTGGATCAATCCCCTTCTTATCCACAATGGATTCATGAACTTCTATTTGAGCTGCCACTTATGCACAATTGGGGTTAATAACCAAATTTTCATCTCCCTTTTGCAAGCAATAGCTTGAGGAATCCTTAGCAAGAGTTTCCTGCACACATCTAGATATAACAACATTAGTGGCATTAACATTGTGACATTTGTCTTCTAAGTCAAGAAATTTGTTTGTTGCCTCTGGAGTTTTAAAAACTATTTCATCATCCTCGACTCGTAATATCAACTTATGCTCACTAACATCAAAAACAGCCTTAGCAGTGGCTAGGAAGGCTCGACCTAAAATGATTGGCACATCAATATCTTCATCTATATCAAGTATAACAAAATCCACCGGAAAGATGAATTTATCTACTTGCACTAGAACATCCTCTATGATGCCTCTAGGGTATGTGATAGACCTATCGGCTAATTGAAGACTCATGCCCGTTAATTTAGGTTCTCTTAACCCTAGCTTTTTGAACAATTTATACGGCATCAAATTTATACTAGCTCTTAAGTCTGCCAAAGCATTATCTACCAACAAATTGCCAAGCATACAAGGAATAGTAAAACTCCCTGGATCATTTAATTTTTGTGGTAGCTTTTTCTGGAGAAGTGCCGAGCATTCCTCGTTCAATGTGACAATTGTACGCTCCTCCAACTTTCTCTTGTTCAATAGAAGATCTTTTAGAAATTTCGCATACTTTAGCATCTGCAAAATGACATCAACAAAAGGTAAGTTAATGTGTAATTGTTTGAAAACATCAAGCAATTCACCGAATTCCTTATTTTGATTAGTGTAACTTTGCTTAAGGTGCTGCGGGTAAGGGATGGGAGGCTTGTACTCCTTCACTTTTGGTGATTCCATACTTTCTTTTGATTTTAGTGGATTTGCATCTTCCTTACGGTTGACTTCCACTTCTTTCTTAACTACTTCCTCACCATCCTTCTTCTCCACTTGCAGTTTTCTACCACTTCTCAAGGTCACAGCATTAACATGTTCCTTAGGATTGACCCGGTATTCCCTGGCAGTGTCCCTTATTGCCTCTCAGAGATCACTTTTGCAAGTTGACCAATTTGATTCTCAAGGTTGCGATTTGAAGCCTCTTGATTCCTCAGCGATGATTCAATGTTGGATAGCTGAGCCCCATTGCCTTAAGTATATTTTGTGAGAAGTTCTTCTACACTGGGCTTCTTTTCTTGAGGAAGAGGAGGTGGGAATGGTCTTTGAAATCCAGGTAGGCCAAAGTTGGTCTCTGCTGGCCTTGGTTTTGATTTCCCCATGAGAAATTGGGGTGATTCCTCCATTCGGGATTATAAGTGTTGCTGTAGGGGTTATTTTGTTGCATGGGTAGATTTCCTAGATAATCCACCTGTTCCAATTGTTCTTGTGTAGCATACCCCTGTATACTAAAATCACTTACATCCGATTGCACTTGTTGAGGGCCAAATGAGAGTGCATCAATCTTTTTACTTAATAAGTCCACCTTGGTTGCCAAAGCAGTGGTCAAGTCCACATCATAAATTCCCATAGCTTTTTTCTTGGCTCTAGTGCTTTCCCATTGATAATTGTTCATCAATATTCCTTCAATTAGGTTTTGTGCTTGCTCAGGTGTCTTTGTGTTCAAAGTACCTCCTGCAGATGCATCAATCATCTGTCTAGTAGATAAATTGAGACCATTGTAGAAGGTCTGAATCTGCATCCACAGTGGGAGGCCATGATGTGGGCACCTCCTGAGCAAGTCCTTGAATCGCTCCTAAGTATCATATAGAGTCTCCGCTTCCAATTGAGCAAAACAAGAAATATCATTCCGAAGTTTAGCGGTCTTTGCAGGTGGGAAATACTTCTCAAAAAATTTCTCTACCAATTCATTCCAAGTTGTGATTGAATTTCGTGGTAGAAAGTTCAACTATTGTTTTGCTCTACCCCTCAAGGAGAAAGGGAATAGCCACAGTTGGATGGCATCATCCATGGCTCTATTGATTTTAAATGTATCACAAATCTCTAGAAAGCTAGAGATGTGGGCATTGGGATCTTCATCTTGGAGACCATCAAACTGAACATATTGTTACACCATTTGTATAATGTTAGGTGCAATTTGGAAGTTGTTAGCTGCGACAGTTGGCCTTGCGATGCTAGAGTCAGCTCCAATAAGTGTAGGCCTTGAATAATCGGACATGGTCCGATTTGCTTCATTCCCGTTGTTAGCCATGTGTGGTGGATCTTCCTGCTCGATGAATTGAGTGTTGGTCTCTTCACCTTCTTCCTTGATTTCAACGATTGACTCGTTGTCAATGGTCGCCACACTTTGTCTAGGTCGTGATTTCAAATTTTGAAGGGCAGTTCTCTCAATTTCAAGATCAAGTTCTACCAAATCTTGCGGGTTACTTCGAGTCATGCACTGCAAGGGTAAGAAATATAGAATCAATTGCAACTCTAGCTAATGAAAATAAATAATGAAAACAAAAGAAAAAAAATGGTTAAAGTAATAAAGCAACTAGTGTTCTTAATATCGAAAATCCCCGGCAACGGCACCAAAAACTTGATATAAGGCAAGTGCACCTATCAGTTTTAATATAGCGGATGTGAATCCGAGTCGATCCCTCAGAGACTTCGAGTACTAATATTAACCTTAGCTTTATTATCTAACCGGAAAATTATGAAAGTTGAATTAATTAAAAATACTAAAATTAACAAACTAACTTATTTAAAAGACTTAATTAAGCAATTGAAAAAACAATAAAATCAAGAACGACTTCAAGAAAGTAATAACGTATTTAGGAATTATTTCCCCTAGAGTTAATCATGTGATCGCTTAAAATATATTCAATTCGGTTTCTATTATTCTTGACCGGAGGGATTCATAACTAAAGTTATTACTTTTCTCAAGCATATTAACCCTAATCCTAAATTATTTACCGGAATCTCTTCACTTACTAATATAATTTAGAATTGCATTAATGTATAATGAATTCCCATACAAATAATTAACTTTCCGGAAGAAACATGTATCTTATCTCTAAGTATACATGTAATTCTCTTCAATTATGTAAAGATCTAATTATACATGTAATTTCTCAATCAACATGCATAATATCATATGTTGATATTCTAGAAATATCAATCAATAATTAACGACATAATTGAATCAAGTAAATATAGAAACTTTATTGAGAATTCTAAATCAATCCAAGAATCACATGAAATTCTAGGTTCCATAATCCTAAATACTCGAATTCTAAGCTATCATAATGAATCTAAAAACGAGTTTCATCAAAAACATTAAATAAAACATGGAAAACCCCTCTTGATTGATGAACAATCTCTCTGATCTTAAAGTTGATGTTGTTTTTGCCTCTTTCTTGATGTTGTTCCTTAAGTCACTTTCTCTTCTCTTGTGTCTCTCCGTTTCTGTAATGTCTCTCATGTCTTTTGAAACCCTAATATGTCCTTTT
The DNA here is from genome assembly GCA_024138005.1 of Lumnitzera racemosa. Classification (NCBI taxonomy): domain Eukaryota; kingdom Viridiplantae; phylum Streptophyta; class Magnoliopsida; order Myrtales; family Combretaceae; genus Lumnitzera; species Lumnitzera racemosa. Next base: position 83,678,806 of record JAMXBC010000006.1, read on the forward strand.
ATAGTGTATCAAAAGGATTCTATTTTCGTCACTAGACACAGCCGTATCCCCAGGTCGTGTAACTTTCTGCACTAAGGCAAAATTTTCTACACAACTTCAAAACTTCATAACTTCTTCGTTTAAACTCGGAATTGAGTGAAACTTGATTCCTTTTCTTCGTTTTCGAGCATAGAACGCGTTTAAACCTTGAAATCAACATTTGACTCAATTAAGTATCAATTTCTTTAAAGAAAACAAAAAATGTAAGGGAAATACTATAAAATCACCATATAAAATATGTTTAAAATCAGAGTTATCAATACACTAACTAATCAATGTTCTCAAGACATGGTTCATCAGTCGTATAAAAGTGCTAGGTATGTTGGTAAGTCCAAATAGAATAACTAACCGTTTAAAGTGATCGTCCTTTGTTTCAAAAGCATTCTTCCACTCATTACCCAATCTCACTCAGATTTGATGGTAACCACTTTTTAGATAAATCTTTGAAAAGACTTGCGCACCATGTAGTTTGTCTAACATGTCATCCAATTGAGGTATTGGATGCTTATAGTTGATAGTAATTTTGTTGATAGCTTAGTTATCAATGCATATCCATCAGGAGCCATCCTTTTTTGGCACTAAAATAGCTAACACAATACAGGGGCTTATGCTCTCTCTAACGTACCTTCGGTTAACGAACTTATCAACTTGCTTCTTGAGCTTAATTGCCGGTTCAGGATTGAGCCTATTGGCAGATCAGTTCAACAGGCTACTTTAGGATATAGATCACTATAGTGCTCAATTCCATTAAAAGGGGGTAACCCCTTAGGTAGCTCGTCAAGGAACAAGTCCGCATATTCTCAAAGCAGAGCCTATATATTAGCTATCTTAGAGAATGCAGCTTAGGAGACCACCAAGGAATTCTTCTATAAGGACTTGGAGATCTTATCCTATGATTCCTGGACTTCCTTGGGGCTTATAGGAGCAAGAACATCCTTCTTACCACCCTTTTGAAACATGTAAGTATTCCGGTAGCCATCATGAAGTACCCTCAAATCAAATAACCAAGGTTTGCTAAGGAGTATGTATGAAGCACACATTAGTAGGACATCGTACAGCTCTTCGTCCTAATATCTATTCCTAATGGAGATCGGTACTTGTAAACCTTACTTTTAGTGGGCCTATGATTTGACTAAAAGTACTTTCCGAACGTTCCCAAGAATCAATGAAACTAAGAACTTAAGTTTACATTTAGAAATGAATTAAATTTTTCCAATTCAAAAACCAATTATCGATAAAACCTAAGTTTGAAGAACTGCGAGCTTTAAAGTCACCTAAGACCCTAAACCCTAAAACAGTTAAGGATTTTAACCTTAAGTGACTAATCAATAATTTAATTTGAATAATTTCATTCAACTTTATAAAATTTCACAATTTTATAAGAATCGAATAATAAATTACAAAACAATGCAAGATGATAATCCTAAAACAATTTCCTATAAGACCATGCCCTTATCTTCATGTCTAAGCCTTAGATATAAATAAGTAGACCAACCAATCACCTTAGATGACTTATCAATTGAAAGTTGGAATCATTTATCAATTGATAACTAATCAAAATCTAGTGATACGACACTTTCCTTATCACCCCTTTACTTATACTACATATGGACAAATTTTCACAAGATTTCATGTACTTAACTTCATTAAATGAGACAAGACAATTCTATGACCTCAAAAGACACTCCATGGCCGGTTTGAACAAGCAAGAAAGGGGGGGTCATGCTCTTGTATTTCATCCATCAATCACTTTTTCTTATACACCACTATTCACTCCTTAATGCTTACATCATCAATAGTTGCAATTATTGACTTTTGTATAAGTTACAAGACAACAATTTCAAGACTTCTTAAACACACATTCACTCCCGTTCCCAACTGGCCACTCTTTCCCTCATTTCTCTCACTTTCAATTTCATTTTCACTTCCTTTTTCTCTCATTGGAAACTAACCTAAAAAGTGGGAACACTTAAGCCCCACAAAATCAACTTTGCCACCACTTTCCAAACTTCACTCATGGCACTTTCATTTTTTTTTTTCTTGTGTCTTTCTCTTCCAACATCTAAGCTCCTTTAGGACCCTTATAACTTTCCACAAACCCCACTCCAAAGGATCAAACAACTCAGGTTTCCAAAAGGGTACAAAAGAAGGAAGTAAAGTTAAGAGCTTAAATGGAACCTTTGTGCACAACCACCATACTTTGCTCTAAGGACGAGTAAGTGTTTCTTGTGTTAGTAGGTTAGTGTTCATGTTAGGAGACTATGATTTCTTGAAGATATGAGTATGATTATAAGTTGTTATAATATCAAAGACCATCTTAAGAAATAAACTCATGAAACCCTTGCATAAAGTTGAAATATTAGCATGTAAAGTTGGTGTTATGTAAAGATACTTGTTTAACATTTTGAATGGAAGATTTTAAGTTGAGAAAATCTTGAAACAAGAACTTGAATGAAAGATGAACATGCTGGATGTGAGGATTCAAAGATCATTTGGATGTTGATTTTATTTCCATTAAGCTAAACATGCTCAAATCTAGACTTAGGTTAAGGAAAAATTCATTACTTGAAGTTTTATGAGGAAACCAACTTTGTATGACATGAGCTATGATATGGAAGTTGTAATAAGTATGAGATCTTCTATTTTTCGTGTAAAGCATGAGCTATAGAATCATCTTACGGAAGAAAAGTCAAGTTAAGATTTGAATACAAGTAGTTTAAGTTCATGATCTAACACCTAAACTTAAGGAAATGATGAAACAAGTTAGAAAACCAAGTTGAAAGCCCTCATATACAAACTGACCAGTTTTGGAACATCCTTAAAAGAAACTTAAAAATATGATAAAATTAAGTAAACAAAGTAAAAAGACCAACCAAGGCAAGTATGATAAGTATATTAAGCTTAAAACTTAAAATCGAGCTTAAAACTTCTAAAACGGGCCTCAAATGTCAAGTTGAACCACCCTTAAATTTCTGACCAGAAACTTGACACATCCATAAAAGTTGTTTTAAGACTTTCAATAAGCCTACAAAAAGCTCTCTAAGCCCAAGAAAGTGACCATCTTTGAGTTGAACAAAAAACAAGCCTATTTAACAACTTAAGGCTACTAAAGAGCCCATGAAGTGGTTGTTAGCCTTAAGAGTATAAATAAAAGTTGTAAATATGACCTCAAGGAGTATTTTGAGCTTAGGATAAAATCTTAAGACCAAGCCCAAAAGATTTCTCAAGTTACCAAAAAGCCCATTTACCAAATAATGCCTAAAAGTACTCCAAAACATAAGGATCTCTACTGTTTTGACCCATAGATAGATTTGCATACCTCATCTCGAAAATCTAACCTCGCCGTGTTAAAGTAAACTAAAAAATGATGAAGATTGATTATAAGATTATAAAAATTGGTTTAAAACGAAAAAATTATACGCGATTGAACTTTTAAGTAAAAACCGGAAAAAAATACGAAAACTAGCCAAGAGTATAACTGAAGGGATTTTAGCTTAGTATCCTAAGTTTATATCAATTTCTTATAGTATTATGATTTCGATGATCAGGAGACATTACGTACGAAGACGACTTGCCCCTGGATTACTTTGACTAGCTGCATGGCAGAGTGAGTAAATTCATAATGACTCTTTACTTGATTTTGCTTGTAGAATAGATGCACCTAAACTTATATACATAAATTTAGATGCTTATGGGATATGAGAAATGCATGTGTATTAATTTGTGGATGAATGTGATGGCTTGTTAATTATATACTAATGGGAATTGTTTGTGATAATTTATACGTACAATTGTATGGAATGAAATTGTCTGATTACCTTGAAAATTGAGTTAATCACTTATACGATTAAGAAATTAAATGGATCATACATTCCCCATAATTGCATTCGGATAACACCGACTACTGTTTCACACAGAAGATGGGAAAGGACTTATAGGAGGACGAGCCTCCTACAGGATTAAGCACTAACTATATCATTATTTCTATTGAGTCTCTATCCTAAGTTGATAGGCTCATTAGGCGCTTGGAGACGCCAATTGTAGGCGATAAGCCCCATCTTGTGCCTTCTACTTAAGGCGTATGTTGTAAATTGTGGAGGCCACTACATCGCTGGACTTGGGATTTTGAAAATATGATTTATCGTTTAGAAATGAAAGTATATATATACATAGACACATATACATAGTTTTGTTTTGACTTAAGTATAATAGTGCAAATGAAATAAAATCCAAGGTCTAAAACCTGGATTTTGGTTTAGGTCGGTTAATTATCTCCAAACCCTGACTACAGGGGGCGTAATTCGGAGTCGTATACAGTTCCTAAGTCACTACATGCGTTATTTGGCATACTGATTGTTTATGCATTCATATGATTGTGCATCTAATAAATTTCTGCTATTTGGAACTGACGAGGGTATTTATCTCACTAAGCTTAAGCTTACACCCTAATAAATTTCTTTTGATATAGGAAAATCTCTTCGCTAATCCGAGCTAAGGCATGCTTGTGGTAAATATCGTGTAGGGACGGATTGGAGCGATCAAAAGGCGAAGAGGATATTTTGTAATAGATTTGTAGATAACTAGTTACTTTTACATTTTTGTTTATAGCATAGATTAAAATTTCTAATTAGTCCCCTTATAAACTGTATTAGTTTGTAATTTTTTTTGGTGTGGGTCTTACGAGTCCACGCGATTAGTTAATGTATACCATAGAAGTAATCTTAGTTAAATTGCTTATCTATGGGCCTGGTAGTAGTATAGTGGAAGGAGCCTTGTGTGTTATGTGAAAGACCTGTGATCAGTAAAGGGGTTGATAGTAGACCTTATACGGTATACGGTGACGTACTACGATGACGATACTATTGGTTTATGATAGTACCTTCACCTACTAAGTAACTAGAAGTCCACCTTTTTCATTAAGCTAGTAGATCTTGTAAGGTCGACGGTAGAAATAAGTAGCTAACTTCAAGGCCTTCACAACTCCTTATGCTACCACATTAATATAACTCCCTCCATCAATGGTTTAGGCATAAAGATTGCCATTCACATAGCAGTTGGTGTGGAAAAGATTTTCTCGCCACTTACTCTTGTTTGTAGCAATGGTACTAAGAATTCATTTAATGACCATGTTGAGGTATTGTCTAAGTTCAAGTCAGGTTAAGGCTTCAAGATCTTCTTTAAATTCACTCAACAGATTTTCAACAGTTATCTCCTCCTCGTCTTCACTTGTACTCTCCACCTCTATCTATAGCTCTTCATCTATCATGGTTATCACTTGTTGGTCTGGATATTGATTAGCATCATGTCCAAAACCTTAGCATTTGAAACATTTAATGTCTTTTTTCTTCCGTCCTTAACTCTAGCTAAGGTCCTTCGTGACTTCAAGCCTATTAACCATTGCTTTACCTCAGCTATCATTAGGTTAGCTCATATTTAGTCCTTATTGGTTCGCTTTAGAACTATAAGGCGGTCGACTTAAGGTAAGTTGGTTGCTTTATGTTCAGCCGAGCTGATTTTGTCTCTTCCATTTGACTCTCTAAGCGATTTAAATAGTTTCATCAAAAGTCTTAATCTTATATACTTCTATTGTGTTCCTAATCTTAGGTTGTATCCTAAATAGGAACCTAGCAATGGTTTTAGATTCTAATTCATCAACATCACATTGAATCATTAATAGCTGGAATTCTCAAACATACTCATCTATAGTTTGGCCTCCTTACTTAAGTTCCTGAAGACGTTAGAAAGTGTCATTCTTGTAATGCTCAAGAATAAATCTATTCATCAGGACTTGCTTCATTTCATTCTAAGTCCTAATCTCTAATCGGGCTAGTTGACGTATGGCCTATACTTTCTTTCACCATATGGCTATGTATCCAAAAAACTCTATGGTATCCACTCAAATGTGCACTACATCCTCATAATTATAGAAATCAAATATTTTCTCAATCTTTTCTTCCCTGTCCATATATTCATTAGCGCTTCTTGTTCTAAAGAAGCTCTAAACCTGCATCTTAATGTTCTCAATTGCTTTAAGGGCTCAAATTTCACATTCATTAAACTTGTGAAACTATTCATCCTTGTCTTCTTCTTCAACTTCCTTTAACTCAAGTCTTTATTGAACGTGTCCTTCAGCTTGAATGGGTCAAGTTGGTGGTGCATTCACAGCATCAACAAATCAAATTTTTATACCTTATCCTCTTGGTTTATCTTGCATGCCTTGACCGTATTCAACATTTCTATCATGAGGTTGAGTTTCCATAAACCTTTGTACGGTCATGGCCAAGTTGGTCATAATGGCAGCGAGGTTTGGGATCCATTCCTTAGTACTTCTAGGAGCTTGTTGTTTAATACAACCATGCCTATGTGCATCACTTTCAACATCAGCTATCTTTCCTTATACGCTTAGATTCGTCATTTTCACTAGCTAACTAACAACCATAAAATCTAACAAAAGACATTACATAACACTACTTCATACAATACGTTAACAACATCCTTCGTTTCGTAATAGTAGAAACACAGTACAACAAAACACTTAAAGTATTCACAAGAATTTCAAACAAATAACTACTCAACTTATGGTTGCAACCTTAAGTTTTGATACCTGAATATGTGATGTGCCTAGGAGTTAAGTTATCACTAGAGCTTACTGTAAAATTGAAATGAGTCCTTCTAGATATTGATGAAAAGGCAATGGGAAGGGTACACTTTAGGAGCTTCGTAAAGCTATTTGGTGGAGATCATGTATTGATGAATACAACACAACTTAGTCTTCACTTGATATGACTCACAAGCAAAGAGCCAAGGTCTACTCATCACTAACCTCAACCTACTAACAAGATTAGATAAGAGTACAATGGTTGTAAGTTAGAGAGGGTTTCCAGCAAGATAGAAGAAAAGGGAATATTCATTATGATAGTCTGATGATAAAATGACAAGACAAAGGGGCTATTTATATTAAGTCTTTGGGGCAACAAGAATAAAAAGGAAATTACAAAAGGGTAATTACTAAAGTAGATACCTAAAATATAATTAAAAGGGTAAATAAGACAAATAAGGCAAAAGGAAATGTAATACAATGTTAGAAAAGGTTAGTACAATTGGCATGCTATTGTAGGGTTTGTACGTTGGGATACTATTATGTTAAAAACCAAACTGTTCGTGTAGTAGAGAGGTTAAGTGAATAGGTCAGCAATTGGAGCTCAGCAATTTAGAGGTTAGACATAGGAGTTCGAACTAAGAGCTTGGCATTCGGGTCTTTAAGGTAAAGTGAGGTTTGGCTGAGTTGATCTTGAAAAGAGTTCAACCATGTGCCACCTTGGTATAGAAGCTCATCCGGGGTTGATTGATTAGATAGCATGTACCTAACTAAGCCTTGTAAACCCTTGAGTCGAGATTAAGTGAGCAATTCGGAGGTTGGCTGTCCATCACTACAATATCTCTAATAGCTTCTCTTCTTTTTCCTTTGTTAATTAAAAGCTAATATCACAGGTAGAGTCTGTCTTTCTCCCAAAAAGGCATACTTTAGAGGTTTTAGTAATTTCTTTAACTCCAACTAAGGGTAAACTTCAATTTATGTTCATAGTTTGTTTATGTTAGGTTCAATGTCCAATAGTTCAACTGATCTCAATCAAATCGAAGCTACCTCCCTAGCCATGTCCTCTTTTGAATTGAGGTATTCTTAGTTGTCACTTTTATTGTCACTCCATTCGAAATCCATTCTCCATTTACCAAATTATACTTCTGTTATTTCATCTTCCTATGATTCCTCCATTAGATCTTTAGTCAATTCCATGGCATAACAATCACTAGCCCCTTAAGGCAACTTCATTACTTGAGGTACTTCTATCATCAAGAGCATTAAACGTAAGCTTCCCTTCCTTAATATTAATCATTACTTACATAATGGCTAGAAAAGACCTTCCTAAGATCAATGGAACTTCCTTGTCGTCTTCAATGTTTAATATAACAAAGTTTACCAGGGAGTCAAAATTACCAATGGCTACAAGAACATCTTCAACTATCCCTTGAAGATATTTCACACTTTGATATGCTAACTAAAGGGACATTTTAGTCAGTTTATACTCTTCTTTGATCATCTTAAATATGGAAAAAGGCATTAGATTGATACTTACACCTAAATCATATAACACATTGCTTTCAAATGACTCCCTTATCATATGAAGAATGATTAAACAAATTTCCAACATCCTGAAGCTTTCATGTAAGGTATCTTGCAAGATCGCTATGTGCTCATTAGAAAGCATCACTACTTCTTTTTCTACCTTCCTTTTTTTTTTAATCAAGATTTCATTCATGAATTTTTCATATGAAGGCATTTGTCTAAGTGCCTCAAAGAGAGGTAAATTGATGCATAATTGTTTCAATGTTTTCTAAAATTTACCAAATTACTAATCTAGTTTCTGCTGTTTTAACTTAGCTAGGATAGGTATTGGTAGGTTATAGGATCTTGCTTTAGGTTCTTTCCAAGGAAGAAGGTCATCCCCTTAACTCTTTTTCTCTTCACCTACCCTTTCCCTTTGAATCCTAGTTACAGGTTCACATTCTCTTTCCAAGCATGATCGTTTGACTTCCTTTCCACTTCTTAACTGTATTGTCAAAACTTCATCAAGCAGTTGCTATTTATCTTATCCTCCTAGTGTATACTCCTTAAATGTATGTAATGTTTTAGTGAGTTCCTTAAGCTAAATGCCTAACTATGAACATCCTTCAACATGTTTATGAAGAAGTTCATTCATACACTCGTGAGGTTTGATCTTGTAACTCCAGTTGCTCTTTAGGGACTCCTTGAACCAACCAAGAGACCTATTCCTTAGGGAGCTGTCTTCAGATTTGTTTAAGGACGATCTTAGCGAGTGTCCAAATGAGCTCCTTGGTAAATTCCTGGGTGAGGTATCTAGGCTATACATTAATTTCATTACTTGTCTGGGCCTAGGACATCCAAGTTCGTCATAAGCAAGCTCACATTTAGCATACACCTCAATTGGTTTAACATCTTGTCTGTACACATAAGTAACTCTTTTGTGTTCATTGAGTTGCTTAATTATTCTCACCAATTGCTTCTTCAATTATTCTATTTCACTTTCGTTTGACTCCATAGCAACATCTCTTGCAAGGAGACGAGCTCTCTAATTCTTATCATTATATGACATCACTTCAATCAAATCACATGCTTCCTTTGTTTTTTTCCTTGATAAGCTTCCTACAGTAGTGATGTCCACTGTTAATCCATCCTGATAATTTAAATCATGATAGAATTTAGAGTTGATTCCATTTAAGGTATCCATGGCTAGGGCATTACCATAATAAATCCTTAAATCTCTCCTAGGCATCGCTAGTGGGTTCTCCTTCTTTTTGTGTAAAGGTAGATATTATTGATCTATGGATAGTAGCTTTACTCAATGGAAAGAAATAGGTTAGGAATTGGAAAGCTAAATCATCCTAAGTGTTAATATTCTGTCCTTGCAATTCGTTAAACCACCTTCTTACACTACCTTTCAGTGAAAATGGGAACAATCATAACCTCAATGCATCTTTCAAAATTCCTTGATATTATATAGTACAACACAATCAGAGCAAGTCTAGAATGTGCTCATTAACATCATCATGATGTTGTCCTTCAAATTACATGCCTTGTAAAACCTAAGAAGTTCTGGGTAAATTGTAAAGTTCTCTACTTAAGTTTTGGTAGATCAAGAATTACGGTTACATCTTGAATGAATGGAACTACATAGTCCCATAAATTTCTATTTTCCCCATGTCTTTTTTCTTAAATTCTTTACCTTCTAATTCCAACCAAACCTTGGAAACTTTTACTTACAAGCGATAATATATAATTCCAGTACTATCTTAGCTTCATATCAAATTCATGTGGGATAATTTTAGCACTTCTACAAAAAATTCAACAATAAAGTTTCAAACTTTGTATTAAAAACAACTCAAAATAACTAGAATATAAGAAAATCAAGTCTAACTAATAAGAAAACAAATAAAGATCGAAACTTTAACAGCTATACTACTTAGAAATGGTAGAAATCAAACTAAACTATCAATTATAGCCAACAACTACACTAAGGCCTAGTCTTAGAGTCCTTAGTTTATCTGATATTAGATCAATTGCCTTCTCATAGGCAACAATGCCAAAAATAACGACAATAGGGGATACAAATAAAAATAATAGATTAAAAAACATAAGTCACTCCCTAGCAAAGACGGCAAAAGCTAATTAGTGACATGAGGCATCGGTGAAAATAAGAGCTTTTGAAAATATTGATTTTAAAAGTTGTTATGCTAACTAATTGGTGCGTTGAATCGTTGTTGGTAATAATACCAATGAACATTCACTAGGTCATTTTTTTGAGGAGAAGGGCTTATCCCAGTGCCATATTTTAACCTGCTACTTTGATCTAAGATAACCAAAGGGCTTACAATTGAAAGTAAATGTGAGAACACAAAGTAAAAACTAACATAAATAACAAAGGTGTTAGCTTATGACATGCTTCTTATGTATAGTAGTGAGGTTATGCCATTAAAATATCAAGTATGGTTTTTCATTGGATTTTGATGGAATTCACTTAAGTTAAAATCTTAGGTAGACTGTCTCACTCAATTATATAGTAAAAAATCTCCTCTTCATTTCATTTTCTTATACGATCAGCTAAACATGTACTTCTTGTCACAAAATAAGTGTTCTAGTTTTACAAATTAGGGAGTCAATATCCTCTAGGTTTGATAATCTATCCTAATTTACTATAGCCACATAAAGCAATATGAATTCTATGGAATCTTTGCTCCTAATCTCCTTTCACTCTCATGGTTTAAAAATCCATTCATCAATACTGTAGAAATTCATTGACAATAGTATGGATTTCTATAACTAATCTCCTTTTGATCTCATAATTACGAAATCTAGTTAACTCTTAAAGGTTTCCTATGACTAATCTAATCTCGGCCTCATTATCATAAAAACCCATCAAAAGAGTCATGTAAATCACTTCAACAAGTTCAAATAAAGCAATAAACACCAAAATCCCAAACAAATACACATACCTAGATCTAAATTACAACATTCCACCAACTATACCATTCACATTATCACATATGCACAAAATCAAGCTTAGCCACTCATGATTTTAATAATAAAAGTAAGAATAATTGACAATATAATAGCAACTTCCATGATTGAGTAAGATAAATGAACTACCCAAATAAGAACAAGAATGTATAAGATTAAGAGAATAAACCAAATTAAATGTACTATAAATGTCTAGAAATAAGCATATAAATCTCAAGAATAAGTGTTAAACACCATAAAAATGACAATGGAATAGTAAAAATAACAAGGAGCTTGTAAAACATAATAAAACTCTAGAGAAATCCTAATTGTAGCTCACCCTTAATGCTTTAGGGTATACCAATCAACTAGTAACATGGCTACTGATTCATCGGTTAGGCTTAATTCCCTCACCCTTTTCTTCTTAGTTCCCTTGATCAAGTAGGGGCTATCGAGACCATCATAATCCCCATGCACCTACAAGCACAAGATAAAATTGATAAAATTTAATTTAAAATAAATCTTTTGTCATGTAATTTGATCAATTTTGTTCAAGTTGATCCATTTTGTGCATAAACTAAATTTTTGTATAAATTTCACCAATTTTCCTTAAGTTTGTGCACAAATGTAGGCTAGTGGTTTAGTCATCATATTTGGCAATTTAGGCCAGGATTTCTACGGTAGTTGTTGATGGCTAATTCTTGAAAATGATTTTAGGCCTATGTTTAGCTTAAGAATGCTTGGTTAAGCCTACACAAGTAGTAAACATAAGCTAGGAGAGGAAGTTAGAGGTGACTTCAACTTTTGCACAAGTTAGTGGTGTGGTCGAGAATAAACTAACTATAGATAATAGAAGTGATAATGGCTAGATTCAAGGGCCTCCCTTACTAGGATAGGTTTAGAGGTATTTACATGGAAAGAGATTTAGTTGATTAATTAGGCTTGTAAGATCTTAGGAATCCTTCTATATCTTAGATTTGAGGAAAGGAATCTTCAATATGATCTACATATCTGTTAATTACCTCTCTTTCCTTATCCTCTTGGATTGATGGGCTATGAGCCAAGCTCTTTCTCAGGAAGCTTCATTGGCAAACATAGACTACTAACACTTACCCTTTACTCTCGCTATCAATCGGTCAGTTTGAAGAAGTCAATTATAGTTAGGCTTTGAAAGGTTAACCAGGGCTGCTAATATTTCACTATTCAATTGAAGGAAAGTAGGGCTTAATGTGACACAACTCAAGGATTAGCTGACTTCTAAGCTATCTAGGGTCTACATCAAGTACTTAGGTTATGTACTTATAAGCTACAGGTGTTGAGCTTAGTTCACTTAGGTATTAGTATGGATTGCCTTAGGGAGAATCATCTTTGAGAAAGTGCTTAAAATAGGCAGCCTATAAGAGAAGTGTCGAGGTATGGAGTTTCTAAGAAAAAGTTGCATTAAGCAAAGCCTTTAAATGGGAATGATGCTTTGATTAGGAAGTTTCTGAGCAGTTAAGTTAGTTTATATGGACCTTACTCAATTTCTTACTTTGTGGTGAGAGGTAAGAACCATGCAAAGCACATTTTGTGCGATTGGTTATACTTCCTATCAACTAGTCGTGAATCATTTTTAACATTTTGATTATCTATATCATGAGGCGAGGCTGATTTCAATTTCTTTTTTCATACGTTAATGTACTTCGTTGACAACAAGGGGACGTGTGTTAGATAGGGATTGCATACATCTATAGATGCGTTGCAACTATAATGGCATGATGGTAGTATAGATAATCTCATGCATCGGAGCTTTATTAGTGGGGACACTTGGATGATGGATTTTTTGAAGTTTGTTATATCCTTTTATATTATTGCTTTCTTTCATATTTCTTCTTACATAAGGATCCATTTCATTTATTTGCTTCCTCTTTTGTCTATAAAGCTTCCTTTGTTCAGAAACTCCTAATATTTCCTTAATATTCTCAAAGCCTTTCTCTTTCTTATTTAAAAAATGTATGAGAATGTTGTCTCTTCTTTTCTCATTTAATCTTAGGGATCCTTAAGGTCCTAATCTACTATCCAAAGGCTAGTAGTAAAGGAATTAGCAAATGCAATCATTGGAAAAGAGTGGGTATTGTTGACAGCATTGGTGGTAATAGCCTTAGGGCTAACCCATACCCATGAAAACGAGTTTAAGGTGATAGAATGGTGGAAGAATGGGCTTAAGTTGATAAATCGTAGAGCTTTTAGAAGGTTCATGGACAAGTGGGAAGAGTTAGCCTAGGTGTTAGTGTGAAGTCCTTGGTTAGTCTAATCAATCCCCATGAAATGGTTGTTACTCTTTGCTTAAGATGATGCTATTAGGTTGGACATAAGAAAGGGTATTAATTTCATATGGTAAGGGACCCATAGTGAGAGATGGGGAGAGTGCCTTTAGGGTGTCTTTTGGATCTTTGACAATATGTTTTCCATCTTCCAATATTGACAAGGGTTGTTTATTTTATAGATAATGCTTTAAAGATTCTGAACGTGAAAGAAATTACGTAAAGAGTTACCAAGATGAGAAGCAGCTATGGTCATCATGAGGTCATCAATCATGGCCATCCTCATATTAGTTTGAGGGTGCTAGGTGTTTATGTTGCTCGAGTGAATAAGTTGCTTCCTTTTCCTTATGTAAAGGTTAGGGGACAAAATAGAATCCCCAAACTTAAGGAGGTGAGTGCAAATAAAAAGGCTTAGTCAGAAGAAGCCATACCCACTATTCAAGCCAAAGAGGCCATGAGGCTAAATAAGGTTATCAAACTTGTAATTCTATCTAGAATCGTTGGAGGGTCTATAAAATCGAAATATAAAAATATAAGTTTTTATACTCTATGTAAAATAACTTTCAAAAACTACAAATATGCTTACAGTAATTATAAAATAAAAAACTTGAAATACATTATGAACATAATAAAATGAAGAAATTAATTTCTTTTTCCAACAAAAATTCTTAATTCATAATTTAACATGTATAGAAAAAGGAAAAGAAAAGTCAAAATTAATCTTTTCCATTATTATTTTATTTTTTTTGAAAAAAGGTAATAAATTGAAAAGAACCAAACATTTTAACTCATTTTAAATTATTAATGGTATAAAGTAAAGTATATAGTTTTTCTCATACACTTTGCTATTAGAGTTAGAATCTAAATGAAGACTGTGAACATCAAATAAGGGATTAGCTGAAGGAGATAGAGGAAAAAAACTAGCATAAAATAAAGAAGATGATTTAATATCCTAATAGTCAATAGCTTTTAGAAGCTTAGTTGTATGTGTGTGGTTTTTTTTTTTTATATATTTTTTATCCTATTCAACTTAGACTATAGAATCAGTAAACTTAATTAAAAACGTAAATTTCTATCGAGTGTAATATGTAAACTCCATTAAAAAGAGAAGTTTCTACAAAAAAAAAAAGCGATTTTATACCTAAGTTGGCTAGGAAAAACCTTCTAAAATTATGAACTTGTAGATTGAATGGATGAAATCGTAATTTTGATAACCATGGAAAAAACTATTTTGGTTGAAAAAGCTAGGCCTTATGATAAAGCCAAAGATATAGAGGTGCCTCTTCTTCTACCAATGAAGAGAAGAGGAAAGGGAAAGAGCTAATGCCTTCATCCTTACCTGGATGTGATATAGAGGATACGTTCGTTCTAATCTAGGATGTACATCATCAAGACGTAACTATTTGGGATGTGCATTTATGTATACACCCATTTTCAAGAATGTTATGGCCATGGGACAAATATGACGTTAAGTAGAAGCAATGAGGTTGTTCGTAGATTAAATATTAGAGACCAAATTTTATGGCATGTATAGGTAAGGGTTAAGTCTTTATAATGCTTTGTTTCAAACATTTCCATCCTCTTTAATGTGTTTAGTGTTGTGTAGGTAGTTTGCCCTATTCATGCATTAGCTTAGAATCTGTAAGCCAAGATTGATCTTATAGGTTTCTTACAAGATGAGTAGAATGATGCTTATGTGAGCATGGCCAGCTTCATCAGTATGTAAGAGATGATAAAGCTAAAAATGAACATACTATTAAAGGTGGTGGCTTAGCACAAGCAATCAAAGATTGTTGAAACTAGCATAAATCTTAAGCAATAAGACTTGGATATAGCTAATGAGAGGATCGAAAAGTTGTCTGCTGACTTAAAGTATGTTTGGTAGGTGAAGGATAGGGCAATGTAAGATCTATTGTGGCTTAAGTTAAAGAAGCTCTTATTCGAGTAAAATTGGGAGTAATAAGGCTTATTCTCGACAAAATGCTAGAGAAAGCAGGGTGTCTAAGGTTACATTTATGATCTTGAAGAGTGAATGTACAGTTAATTGGTAAATTCTAAAAGTAGAGCAGTTCTTTAACTAGGAGAGGCAATATGTCTTTTATGAGCACTGGAACTGTTTTGAATGGAAGGAGCTCCGGTATTGGATATTTGCTGATAACCTTAAATATTTTAAGAAGCTCATCTTAAAGCAAGTTCTCGAATGCAATTTTAGTTGGCTTTCTCAAAGGTTGGCACAAGATAGCCCTTCTCATAGTCCAATGCCTATGGTTGCTTAAGCTAAGAAGAGAGTGGTCAGGGATATTGATAAGGTAGGGTTGTCTAGGTTTGTATAAGATTCCACTTAGTTTCCTCCTTCAAAAGGCCCTTCTAAAGGTCCTTCTCATACCTATCTTCAACCATAGATTTGTCAATAGAGTGGGGTTTCTACAACTATAGGACTGCTAGGCATAGTCCACGGGCATAGGGTCCCCTACTACCATTATTCTGATAATTTTTGTTTTTATGTATTTTGTTTTTGTTAAATCAATAATAAATTCTACCCTTAAGATGTAAGTGCCATTAGGCATTTCTATGGTGACCTTTTGTTTATATTCTTGTTTATGATTAGCCTTATTCAAGGCGTATTATGTTAGGATGATTAATCCTTGTAACAACTCTAGGAAAGTGCTAATAAGATCAATAGAATGAACACTTAGTAATGTCAACTTATTAGCAGCTAGCCTAATAAGCAAACCATTTTAAATAATGTATGGTATCTAAGGATCCTTTTCCTTTTTGAGAGTGTCCACTTGTTAGGAATAGGTCTTAGTAAGCAAAGCATCTCAATTTATTTGTGCAGAATACAAGTTGATTAACGAGTTCTTTGTTAAACATGGAGTTAGGTTGAAGAACTCCTTCCTTGAGCCTATAGAAAGGTAGGGAGTTGACCAAGCTGCCTCTACTACTTATGAAAGGAAGAGGTTGATAGGTTTGCTAAGAACCAAATAGATGACCTATATAAAGATTGGTATAGCTTGACAAGGCTACCTTTACAACTTATAATAAGGTAGAGGCAGAGATGTTACTTCGGAAGTGAGTAGATAACTTGTATAAAGGTAGGTATGACCTAAGGAGGCCACCTCTACTACTTCTAATAAGGTAAAGTTTAAGACATTAGGTAGGAAGCAAGTAAATGAACTGTATAATAGTTAGATGGCTTAAGAAGGCCGTCTTTATAGCCTATGATATGATAGAGCTGAAGATTCATCGAAAAGAAAAGGGTATGACTTATGGAGAGGTTGGAATAGCCTAAATAGATAGTTGACTATAGGTTAGGACTGGAACTTGTACATCATGGGTAAATGACTAGGTTAGGTGTTTATAATTCAAGTACTTTAGTCATGATATGTCCATTCATTGATATGTAGACAAGACTTTGGAGATAATTAATGATACATTAAGGCTGTAATATTAAAGTAGGATGTAGCTACAATATCGAGACTTTATTTAAGGTAGGTTGTTCTATAGTCTATTTTGTTGATGGTCGATCTCTTCTTTATAATAGAGTAAAGGAACTAGCATTTATCTTTTACTCCTATGACAATGTCATTATGCGCTATTTTCATGTCAAGATTTAGAATCTTGATCATAGCACTGGTGAATTTAGCTACATACTCTTAGGGTGTTTCATCTAGTCATTGGTGGATCAACATAAGGCATGAACTATCATTTGTAGGTTGTTTGCTGCTTTTAAAGTGCTGGAGGAATGCCTCTATTAGTTCCTTTAAGTTAGAGATTGAGTTTGCTTGAAGTTTTCCGTACCATGTTCAGGCATCTTTATTAAGGCTTCCCAAGAAAGCCTTATATGCTTTGTTGGCTCGATGATTTCATCAGTGTTGATGCATTGTAGTGTTGGTAGTCACATCGTATTACTCAAGTTGATTGATTAGCTGGGAGAGGTTATTCTCAGATCGCTAGAACAAAAGGAGATTGCCCTATTATATAAGCATCCCATGCATCACTTTGTTTAGACTTTTTGATACTGGTGATGATAAGTTACAAGGTACTAGCTAACTTATAACTAAGTTTCATGCTATGGTTAAGATCTTTTCATATGCTCTCTATGTGGTGAAGACCTTTTTATGAGTTATTCATATGTTGAAGACCTATTTATGAACTCTAAATCTATTCGAGACCTACTTATGAGCTCTTTGTACCATGAAGACCTATCCATGAGCTCTTACAAAGACCTACTAGAGAGCTTTCCATGTAAAGATTTGCTGAATAGCTTATGTGAAGACCTTCTAAAGGTATCTCTTTGTAAGGACCTCTTAGAGAGCTTGTACAAAGACATCTTGAAGTGCTCTTTGTGAGAAAAGCCATCAAAGACATATAAGTCTAATTAATCTGGTTAAAATAAGAAGATCAGCTCAAATTAGGTCAGCACAAACAAGTTGGCTAAAGTTATAGGTCATCCCCGAATAGGTCATTAGGGTCCCAATAGCTCATCAGCCCAATGAAATAGCTCATTACCTAAACAACTTATATGATTACCTATTTTTGTTTATGTTATTTGGACTTCATATTTCTTGTATTATTCTGAAATTGCCCTCATGTTTTATTTTATATTTACAGGAACACCACTAAGGCATCCTTTAAGTCATTTTATTTATAACTTTGCCATAATGTATAAATATATCATGTGTACAGGGTTTTATAAAGACTTATAACAAATTAATGAAATTACCCCTTTGAGTTCTTCCTTATGAAGATCTTCTTTCCCTACTCATAGCAATGCTTGAGTAAGGTCGTGTCAGCGAGTAACCCATTATTTTGAACTAGTATGTCACATCTAGCAAAATGTCGATTCATAAGTGCTTGAGCAGTAAGTCACATCTGCAAGTAGCTCATAAGTGAAATTATCACGCATTGGTAAGAACTCTTCTAGGGCACATCAAGTGAGGTGCTTGATTATTAGATCAAGTTTGTTGATGGAGGTTTCTTAAAGTGGCTTTTGTGGAGGTAGTGCTTGGAATTACTTAACTGGAGCCTGTTTACTTTACCTACCATTTGTAGGTAAGTTGATTATAGATTCAGAGGAGTTATCATCCTCTTAGTTACCATCTTGTAGCGGTAATGGTTATTTTCAACTCATTGTTAAAGAGTAGCTACCTCTACCTTAAGCTATTGGTTCTCTTGTATCATGGAACCATCTTATGTTAAGTGAATCTATCACTAGGTTAGTCCTATAGTAAGGGTTATTAGTCCCTATAATCATTAATTTGTAAAGGATCTAGTTGAAGATTTGTTGTAGGGGAAGGATTTTAGCTATGTGTACAAGTTTTTGCCATGGATTCTTGTTTAATCCATAAATAGTTGGCACCAATTATTATGGTCAATTCTTGATAGGTAATTTTGTGTCTGTGTTTGGCTTGATAACACTTAATTAAGCCTAGACAAGTAGTAAACCTAAGCTATTGGGGCAACTTCGACATATACACTCTGATGCTTAAGTTAGCGGTGTGGTTCAAAATAAACTAACAATAGATAATAGAGAGAGATAGTGGTTAGATTCATGAGGTCCCATTACCTAGAGGGGCTCTAAAGGTACATATAAGGAAGAGATGGAGCAAACTAATTAGGCTAGTAAGATCTTAAGGATCCTTATGTATCTTAGATATAAGACAGGGAATGTTAGATCTAATCTCCTTGACATATCTATTAGTTTCCTCTCTTTCCTTATCTTATTAGACTAATGGGCTCTAGGCTAAGCTCTTACTTAAGAAGCCTTATAGGTGAAAATGTTCTACTAGCAGCATTATTGTTGGAAGTGGAAACTCCCTCTATATCTTCTTTTGAGAATGAAATGGTAGTGTCATCAGCTTCTTACCTTGTAAGTTTAGATGAAGGTAGGTCTTGCTCCCAGAGCTTGACTACCCTCCTACTACTAAACCACTCTAGATCATATAGATCATGCCATAAGTTAGTCAAGTGTTGTTGTTTGAGGTTGCAATGTCTTCTTTCACTTGGCGACCTCATTTCTAGGGTCCCTTAGCTTCAACAATGTACTCTTATGCCAAATAAGATATTTAACGGCATTGCATAGTTGATTGCACTTCTTTGTATAGCCTTTGTCTCAATGGAAATCCCAGTATTTATTTAAGTTCCACTTGGTAAGGTTGTTCTTCATTCTCTTAAGCTAGGCTAGAATGCCTCGATCTATGAACTCTAATGGCACTCTGGCTTAAGGCTTTATCAATGAGATGTGTTAATCGTAAAACTAAATGGAGTGCTTCTTTGATGGGTCAATCCACTTGTTCTCCTAATTAGAACCCTTAGTCCTTAATCTTGGATTAATTCAATCCTTAATGGATGGTTAGTCATATGAATCCTTCTTCTTGACTAAAGATCCTTGCTCGGGTTGCCTTCTTACCAGGATATTTCCCTCCTAGGCAATGTACTTTGTTGCTCAAAATTGAAACTACTAAATGTCTTTAGTTTCTACTTAATGATGAAGTAGAAAAATCGATAATGACTTTTCACTCCCTGGATGGCTACATTCAGTGCGATGTTCATGTTAACATTTGGGATCTTAAGCAAAGTGGTGAAGATTTGAGCAACATAATCTTAAAGCATCTCATCCTAATGCTGACAAATCCAATTGAGAATTGAGGAGTCTTCAACTTCTTTGCTTGTTAGAAAGTGATGGTAGAAGGCCTTACTTAGGTCCTTGAAGCTCAAAATAGATTTTGGTTCTAAGCCTCAATACCATGTTTGATCAACATTTTTTAAACTTCTTGAGTAAGCCTTATAACAATGACTCTAAAATGCCTAGCAAACTCATTTAAGAGCAATAATAGTTGAGCTTCTCTATAGGGTTAGTGGTCCCATCATAAAACTAAAATTATGCCACTAGGGCCTTGTACCTAGTCTCTTAAGTAAAAGGGAAATGCCTAATTATAAAAGTGTCAAAGGATTGCTTTGCCTTGATTTTGTAGGTCCCGAAAGTAACCAAATAGGGAGGTAGGGGGTTGTGGTAGACTAAATGGGTTACTTAAAAATTAAAACTCTTTGTGAAAACATTATTGAAGATTTCCCTTTCATTAAACGTATAATTAAGAAAAATAAATTGAAAAGTAAAATAGTATAGTGAGGAAAATAATATGTAAGAATTATAGTGCTTTATTCTTGTGCCTATTATACTCTTCTAGCTCCATTAGTAAGGACTACGTATTCCATAACAGTGTCGTTCCACTATCTAATCTAGAAAATCAAATCAAAGAGAGATTGTAATCTACAATCCTCTATTTTGTCTCCTTAACCTATTTCTAGCCTATCATAGATCTATAGAGTATATAAGTAAACTCTTTTCTATCAAAACTCTTAATACTTCAAAATAATAACTAACAATCACTTTGAGGAGCAAATATATGTTTCCTCTAAGTATAAGCACAGAACAGTAATACAAAATTAAAAGTTGTATGTGCAGGAGTATCCTTTAATTTTGCTCTAATCGGTCTTTGGTAAGAGTCACAGAAATAATTTTTTCAAATCAATTCTCTATTTTTAAATTTTGAAATAACTTGATATTTAAAGTTTCTAGTGCAATAGCTAAATGAAGGTTATGCAATAATCTTGAATAGATTCCTTGTAACTTTGATTTGGCTATTAGCTTGAGCTTATCCCACGAATTGTAGAAAATATTTTCAGTAGCTATTATCTTTAAATTTGAAACTTGAATATTCTAAAATGATATAACTTGCTATTATCTTGGGCTCTTAAAAATTCAAATTAAATCTAGAAAATATGCTAATAATTTGCACATGGTATTTTCCACCAAATCCATAATAATATTTTCACCAAACTTATCTTAAGATATATCCATAATACTCATTTAATTTGAATATGAAATTCCTTATATATCTCCACTAAAATCTTTAGATATAATCCATACCTCATTTCCTTATCTCCTCCTTTGAATTTTGAAAATCCCGATAATTTGGCTTTTAACATCTAGAGTTGATCACTTCATAATCCTTCAAATACCGAACAATTCCAAGCCTTATCATTTTGATTTTGTTGCGACATAACTTCTAGATGACATCTCCTCAACAAAATTTCCCTGACGCATAATAACGTAGCTTGGACAAAAGTTGATTCGCACTTGTATTACGGACCGCAAGGTGAATTGAAAAGCTAATCACATTGCTAAATATTGGTGAATATGATGAACTGCCCATTGAAAATAATCAGCTACACTGATAAAAATTGCATATTTAAATAAAGTTGCTGGAAATTAATGAAAATCCTCGAACTCATGACATACTCTTTGCTCGAATAATAAAATCTTCCATGCGAAAAATATTACACTATGAAAAATTTGTCCAAAAATAATGCCTTTATTTTTCTCTTAATATTTCTTATCAAAAAGCTTAAAATATTTACTAAAAACTTAGTCTATTAAAGGATACATGTATTCCGCTTTATCTAGATATGAAATCCCTTAAAATTTTCTTATATACTCCACATTGAAATTGCATCGAACTCAATAAACACTTTGATTGGAATAAATGTACGACTTGTATTTAACTTGTTATTTTATTCTGTATAGACAATATGGCTTGTAAATAATTTGTCGAGCTTAGCATTGGTAGTTAGCTCTATACAGCTTGGCATTATTAGTTAGCGTTAGTTAGTTAGTTTTAGACTTAGGAATATAAATGGACTTGATAGCTCCCTATATCTATGAACTTTACATTTTTCCGGTTCATCAATATATAGCAAAACAATTTTCTTTCCTCTCTATTGTATTCGAAGGTAGCATCATAGGAAAATCTACATGTTATCAAATCGCATGGATTGAAAATCCAATTAATTACTAATTTACTATAAGTCCTTCTTCGCAATTTAGTGGCAAATGGCAAATCCACAAGATCAAGGTTAGACCGTAGCTTTTGATCCCTATTGTTTGTATAGAATATAATTTTCAATGGTGTTAACTTTGTTGGTTGGAGTAGATTTATAAGGATGGCCTTAAGAGCTAAGCAAAAATTGGATTAATTGATGGAACTACAAAAAAACCTAATGAGAACTCACTTGATATAGTTAAATGGACGTGATGTGATTATATGGGTCACTACTGGGTTCTTAATTCAATGAATCCATATTTGTCTCGAAAATTTCTCTATGTGTAATTTGCATAAGAGTTATGGAAGGAAATTGTAAAACAATTTGGTTAGGCGAATGGATCGATGATCTTTCAGCTCTACAAAATATGTAATCTTAGATAGAATAATATGAGTGTTGGAATGTATTACAATAGAAAGAAGAGGTGCTAGGATGAATTAAATGCTTTGAATGCCTATCCTTCGTGTACTTGTGGAAGATTGATATATTATACTTGTGAGTTTAAAAAGAGGCTTCATGAATTTAAGTCTCAACATAAGTTAATGAAATTTCTAATGGGTTTGAACGAGAGTTTTGAAAATGTTCACAACCAAATCCTTGCCATGGATCCTTTCCCAAACATGAATAAGGCATTTTATATAGTACAACAAGTTGAGAAATAAAAACATATCACATGCTAAGGGAGATAAAGAACTTAGCCTTCTATTCTAATAAGGACTCTACTAATGGCAAAGCAATGGATGAAAGGTTTTGATTTAGAAACAGTAATAGTAAGCAATTTTGTAAATGTTGTCAGTAAGAAGGGCATAGCATTAAGAGTTGCTTCCAAATAGTTGGGTACCCTGAATGGTAAATAGGGAGGAAGGTAATCAAGTCTAAGAATAGTAGAAGGAACTCGTTCGCTTCATTTGTGAATAAGAACCAACATATTGTTGATATAGCTTTTGATGTTTCTATGAATGCTGATGTTTTAGTAGGGAATTCTTCAAATTTAACATGTCATGATAAGCTTATGATATAGAATTTGTGTCAAGAAGTATTCAGCTGATGAAGTCTAAGATAGAAAGGTCAAATGGTGCTGTGTCTTTAGTTAATTTAGTCCACTTTATATGTACAGCTTTAACACTCTCTAGTTATTTTAATGTGTTAAATAAGAATGCAAATTCATAGGTAGTTGATATAAGGGCCACTAACCATATGAACCCATTTCCTTTCCTTCTAACCCATATACAAACTCTTCAAACATCGATCTTAGTGAAATTACTAGATGGCCAAGTTAAAACTATTTGAACTATTAGCCAAGTGCAAGTGCAAGTGCAACGAAACTTAATACCTCATCAAGTATTTTTTATACTATACTACACTCATAATCTATTATTAGTGAGTAAACTTTTAAAAGACTAAAATCTTGTAGTCGTTATTGATTCTTCTGCATGTCAATTTCAAGACTTGAAGACTAAAACAACAATAGCAACTGCTCATGCATTTTTTAGGCTCTATGTGCTTCGTATTATCAGTTCTAGAGCTCAAGATATTTCTACAGTGAGTCATCCTTATATTTCTTTGAATTCTAAAGGATGTAACTCATGTAATAAGGACGATTTAGCTCATCTAGTGCATGTTAGGCTAGGGCACAATTTAGTTTTGAAACTAATGCATTTGAATTATTTCACCTTAATTTGAATTCATTCCCATGGATATTAATCTAACTTCAATAGAAAGTATCTAATATATTTCCCTAATATAGTCAATAAGCAAAGCTAGGTCATCAAATAGATTTATTTCTGACCTATTCCATAACAATAATTACTTTGTTTGATTTTGCATATTAAATCATAACTTTTGGACCAATGTTTGAGCATTATTAACCTTCTTCATAAGACATCTCATAACTCTATGACATATCCTCTAATTCATCTTAAACATAACTTTTCTTATATTAAATATTTAGATAACCTCCACTCTTAACAAAATATCAATATTAACTTAATACATATTTTGTTATCATCAAAACTAATTAAGAGACTTCAACAAATTCCTTAAGATTAGTCAACTTATTCAAGCGATCATCAGGCTCCTCAACATGTGCATCAACGAGTAAGTTCCTTAATTGATGCTTACAATAGCTAGCTGAAGCAGCATAATTACCTTTACATCACCATGGAGAAAGGGGGTTGTGTTGAGAGACGTTGTCATTAAGATTCTCTACTAAGGGCTCAATATGGTGTTGTGACTGTTTATAGAGTTGGGTAACCTTCACCCCGAGGCATTGGCTATCTTGGAATATCTCATTCATCCATTGCTCCAACTTAGTGAAATCATCATCTTCAGGCACTAGCCTTACATTTGTCGACTGTAGTAGATAGTTGGTGAAATTGCTTGAATCCTGATTATTGGTAGATGTAAGGGTATTTTGTTTATTGTATGTGTTAGCCATGACTTCGAGATTAAGCTATGGATGGTGGGTGCCAAATGTTGTTATTGTTTTCTTGATGATGATGGATTTAGACCTGATGAGGGATTTATGAGTCATTAGGTGAGAACTTTGAAAAAGAGAACTAATCTTAGGGTACCAAAGGTGCCTGTAATGCAAGTACTACAACACTTAAGTTAATAATATGTTTGAAGGAGTTAAAGATGAGAGTACCAGCAACAATATATGTAGAGAGTTAAGGTTTTTAGATGCTTTACCTGTAGTGTTTCAAGAGTATTTGCTGAAAAAGGTTGGACGGGAATGGCAATTGAGCCACTTTCTGATAATCCCTCAATTCTCTTCAATGTCTAATTGTCATAAGGTTGGTTGTAGAAGAGAATCATAGCATGATGGGTAGTTATCGTATTAACCATGTTTTCTATATTATCCTGTATTCAAACATACTTAATAGGTTGAGTTAAGGCTTATAGTCCTAGAGCCAAAATGGACTATAATAATATCTTTTATAAACAAATAAGTTACGACTTGAACAAATCAATATGTCACTATTACACATGAATGGAACCAAGCAAGCATAAGATAGCAAAGGATCAACTAGGAGTTATATTACTTGCAAGACAAATTCTAATAAATACATATCAATAGTAGTTTTTTTTTGTGACAAATTGTAATTGTTTCAACAAACTTCAACAATTTCATGTAACTAGTTGTCAACAAAGTTATGAGAAAGAAAGAAAAAACGGGGGGGGGGGGGAGGGAGGGGGCACGCGGGGGTGGAAAGGAAAAGAAAGAAAGTATATAATCACTTTGGTACCTAATCTTACTTTTTTTTTTTTTTTTGCCAGTCTATGGAGAAGAGGGATTCGAATCCTAGTTTATCTCAATAGTAGACCAATAGTAATGCTACTAGACTATAACGATCTTGGTACATAATCTTATAGTTTAATAATTAAGAAAAACACATACGCATAAAAAAAAAATAACAACTTGAATCTATAATTTTTCTAATATTAGGAATAGTGTTTCATATGTTTCTTTATATATATGTGTAATGGGAGGAATATTTCGGCAACCTTTGCCTCTTTGTGAAGACTACTTTCGCTCTGAAACACAAACAAAAACCAACACATATAAATATATAATATGCTATATACATTCTTAAGCTTGTCAAATCAACATCGATGAAAGGTTTTCTTTTCCTTTAAAAAATGTACATGGATAATTACATAATCTTAGTATTTTTTACCTATTTAAAATTAACCAATACATTAAAAGTTTTTTAAAAATTCATATTAAATAAAGCGATCTGATTCTCACTAACAGATACTTAGATACCTTTAAGGTAACATTAAAAAAAAAAAAACTCCTCTCTACCTCTAATTTCTTTACATGTGAAATGACTATTTTGTATCATTATGACACTGTAATTTTATTTATATTTGGTAACTATATTATGATCTTATAAATCATATTTTGCAATGTACAAGTACAATTACAATTTATAATTATGTTGTAATTTATTTGTCTTGTTTTGACAATGTATTTTGAAATCCGAAAAGGGATTCTTGGTATTTGCAATTTCTATCTATTCAATATTGTACTATAACATTAAGCGATCCAAATGAATTATTTCAGATCAAAGAAAGGTAACAAAAAATAAAATTTCTTATTCATAAGTGACGATATAAATTTTTAAATTAAATTAAAAAAAAAGACGATAATTTCACAAATCATTTTAAAAAAATTAAAAAAAAATTCTAAAAAAAAAAAAACAAAAGTTTAAGAGCTAACTAAACCAACTAAGGGGCGAACTTGGCTCACTTCCCTTCTAGCTCATGAATCAACGATTCATGGTCAGATCGGTCCAACGCACATGTCAATGTATATGTATCCAGGGCAAATGATACCCGATGAATCCTCTTTCACGAGAGTAAAGAAGAGCAGTGAGTGGATGAACATTCAAAGTGTCCGAGAGAAAGAAACTTTGACGCTTTGATTAAGCAGCTAGGGTTACATGTGATAAGAGTAGGCTTCAGAGTAAATTAAATCAAGCATAAATTATATAAATATGCTGTGAACTTAATCACAAATAACCAAAATGTTAAAAGAAAATCTCCTTGTTTTGATTTTGAAATAACTTGTTCGATATTATTGTTGATCGACGACGCGAGTGGAGAAGGATGTAGTTCACGTAGATTCCAGTGAAACCAAATCAACGACACGAGAGAAACGTCTGAATGCAATTGAGCTTACTGGATTTGTGATTCTTGTCTTTTCTTATCTTTTTTCGCTTAAACAAACAATTATCATGGGCATTTTGACGAAATCAAATAGATGACTTGACTTTGCTTGCAGAATATCATTCATCTGAACAATTTTAAATCCCGTGTTAATATATCCAGGAAACGGAGGTAACAAAATGTTGACGATACTCGTAATCACGGAAGATTAATTTGTTGCATCGAGAAGAAAAGGAAAAGAGTCATGATAGTCCCACATTACATGATGATTTGTGATGGCCTTGTGCTATCAATGAGAGAAAAGTATGGAACTCACTTGAAAGATAATTCTTTTATTTAATAAATGCTACAATCACTTTTGAAACCCTAATAAAAAAGCATTCATAGGATAGTAAGATTATGTAAAAGTAATCTAACGATTATTAAATAATCATTTCAGTAAATAAAAATAATAAAAAACAACTAATACGTTTGATATCCCATAAATAAGTTACCACTTTAATAAAATTCTAAAAATAAGAGACCAAATCTAATTATAATAAAATAATACCTAGTCTAATTAACATAAAATAAAGACTAAACAGCACAAACTACCTTAAAAAACTTTGAAATATTTTTAAAAATCAATACTTACCTCCCTTGAAATAAGCATATATCATTTTTTTTTAATTAAGCTATCGTGTGCAATAAGTTTATGTAGATGCTTACATAATAATGTTCTGATTAATTTAATTAAATTTATCTTTATATATAAATTAACATAAACTTTTTTTATTATCCTTTTTGACATCAATTAATTAAATGTATGGATAAATTGTCATGTAAGTGTTTATAAGTTTTCTTTTTTTTTTTTTAAACACATGTTAGCGAAGTTTGGAGAAAAAATCCATATGCCAACATTTTAAAAAGTTAGGAATCCACATAACTTTTAAAATTTTTAAGAGTTGATCATCAAAATTCAACCAAAAATAAAATAAAACTGGATAAAATTTACTTGTTTCTTTTAGTCTGCACGAAAGGAACAGCGGCTACGTTATCTTCTGGCTCTAACTGTAGGAATGAAAGTTCTAAAAGGGTCGAAACAGCACGAGCACCACCATGCACATCTACTTCCACGATGCTTTAATAAGGCGTATAATATCTTTAGTCTTCTTGCACGTGAACACAGCTAACATTAATGCCTATGGTCCCATGACTAAATTGAGAAACGTGAGGGCACGGCGGCCAAGGCGGCTATGGTGCCGATCCAACGGCCACGGCCGTCTCTTTCGCTTTCTCTTGTGTTTCTCATCACCACTCACTAGATATATGAGATGACCATTTACTTTTTAGTTCATTTGGTTATTGATAGATGAAATATCTTATTTGGACCATACCAACAGTAAAATAAAAAGTTGGACAAATTAGGATAACACCTTTTACTACTTAATTTGATTCCTAATTCTTTTTAGGACAAATTATTGCTATATCCCTTTTTATTTATTTCATATGCATTTAAACTCATTATATAAATTAAGATTGTAAACCTCCTATATCTTTGAAAAAATTACTTTTAGACCTTATTTTATGAATTTTCGTTAGGATAAAATAGACTAAAATTTTATATATATACATATATATCAAAGGAAGAATGTTTGTATAAGAGTTGAAATGTACTTTTTTTTCCTAGGACTTGAGATTTAAACATTCAAGTTTGAAAATAAGAAATTAAGTGTATATAAAATAAATATAAAAGAGTGTTAAAAAAAAGGACTTATAATAAGCTCTTATGTGTAGCTGCTCACTTTTTGCCTAAATAATATCAATATATTTATGAGTTTGTTACCAATTTAGCCATTTATAGATCTAAGAATACAAAGAAAATTATATGAAAGAGGATGGATCGCTATTGTAATACCATTAACTTTACTCGTTATGGCAGTTATCTATTATGTAATACTTATGTAGCACTTACATGACAAATACATGGAGCTTACATGTATATTAAAATAATAAATAAATAAATATTTAAGAAATCATATAAAATTGGAAAAAAAAAGGAGAAATTTTTAAGAATATTTAAAAAAATAAAAAGGTAAAACTATAAAAAATAAGTAATGAAAATATTTATTAAAATCTTAATGATATAATTATTGATAGGTTACTTTAGTTATAGACCTACTAAGCCCAACCCAATCTACTTTAGGGAAGGTTGAGTTGTCTAAGCCTCTCTTAGTCTCTAATGCTGAGCTTAACTCATTAGTTGATGGCTCAATCGAGATAGGCTTGGGGGAGGTAGCTTAGCCTCAAACTAAATTAATGGCCTTGGTTTCTTATGTTCAAGTCAATCACTCAAAGAAGTATCCTAAGAATCACCACAACATGTTGACTTTCAAGAGACATAACATATCAACCCAGCATCTCAATCAGGCATGACCCTCATCTTAGATCATATGGTGTTATAATGCATTAACCGCTTAGACTTATATGACACCCCAAAAGTATTAAATGTAATGGGATTAGAGTAAGACTGAAAGGGGCGTATAGCCATACCTCTATCAAAACGTACAACTAACCCTAAGTTTCAAGGTCCTAAGATGAGACATCCAGGGTTATGGGATACTTATTCTCCTATCTAATTTTCCCTTCTATATATATCGAATTACCTACCTTTAGCTAAAAAATTCTAACTGTCTCACTACTCTCTCTTTATCTTTATTCCCCAATACTAACTTAAGTAACAGATTAGTTACGTAAAAGCAACCTTTGGTACCCACTTAAATGTGTGTTCCTTATCTAAGGCCTTTAAGTAAACCACAAGCCAATTAGCTAGTTCTACAATATGGAACCATCTAAACTCTTTATTAGTAAGGAACTAAGAATAAATAATAATTATATAAAACAAATTAATTAAAAAATAAAAAAGAAAAAGAATGAAAAATAAATAAATAAATAATAAGTCACCATCAATAGCTAGCATTTGTCTTTTTGTTTTTCTTTTCTTTTCTTTTTTTTTATGCAATTAGGTTGTGGGGATGGAGGTAGGGGTAGGGGTAGATTTGTGGGGATGGAGATAGGGGTAAGGGTAGATTTGTGGGGATGGTAGAAAGGAAGCTTATCATGCAACTCCCATTAAATAGTTAACAACCATCCCTTAATCATTGGTGGTCAAATGGACCTCGAATTGGTAGGTAAGTTGCCATCTACTTACAAAAGTGAGTTATTGACTCACCAAAATATCGTGAATGGTTATCTATAACTATGGGGGTGATTGATCACCCCATAAGCAATATGTTGGTTAATTCAGTAACCTAGGTAATTATTTACCTTTTCTAACTTTATTATATTTTTTATATTTTAATTAATTAAATTATCTTAAATTTATTTCATATAATTAAATTATTCAAATTTTATAAAAAAATTTTTACTTATCTATTATAGTTTTACATTTTTGGATTTTTTTCCTTTTTATTAATTAATTTTTAATTTTTTTTTTTGCAATCATATATTTTTCATTTTTCTATTTATTTATTATTTAAATATACATGTATAAGCCCTCACATGGTAAATAATTACCATATTAGATAAAATTATTTCACTTTTTACTTAAATTACAGAGGAAAGACTTGATATTATAATTATGATCTCTTATTTTAACTATCTATTGAGACATTGATTTGTTGTTTAGACTTTTTAAAACATCATTAAACGATAAAACTATTACTAAATAATAACGATTTTTGAATTCTAACGATGCGTTAAGATATAAATGCACATAGCTTTAAGAGATAACATTGTATACAAACAGAACCGACTAAGAGAAAATCGGGTAACAAAGAGTTGAATTAGGGAATATTTCAGTAGGCACCCCGATAAGCCCTTGGATTGGTACGGTAGGTGAATAAGGCCTGGGATAAAGAGCCCAAGTTGCCTTTAATATAACTAATAAAGAAGATTTTGGAACTCTCATGCATGTGGATAACGACAAAAATAGTCTGCAATTATTGGTAAAATTTAGTTTAAGAATTTTTTTAATTTTCATATTGCACATGTTCATCTGTTATAATTCTTAAATTGTTTAATTTCCATTATTCTACAAATTGCAACTAACAATCTGTTTCCATTTTCAAATATTTAGCATGTCTATGTTCTTTTTTCCTTCTTTCCTTACAATTCGTATATTTTTGGTTCTTTTCATTTAGAAAAAAAAAAAAAAAAGAAAAAAAAAAGTTCAGTCGAACTATAAAAATAGGCACGGATATCTATAACCCAACCAGAAATATTAAATCAAGATGAAGATAACAACTACAGTCCTATTTAAATTTTTGTGAGGAAATATATCATCATTAATTCCTGGAATAACAAAAATTCAATTTAGTTTCTAAAATTATAAAATTTGTACACCACATAAGAAGAGGGAAAGCCAATAAAGTCGCAGTTAGATGTTAGACACTCTTAGACCAAACCATCTCCATGTGGCTTAAAGTTCTTAGAGTTGCAGGGACAGCCTACTATTCGGAGGTTTACCATGAAATATCTCACATGCCGTTTTCCAATGATAATATGACCATTGGCTTTCTACTAAACAAATGAGTTGCAGAGTTCACACACTTTCCCTTAAATTCAAGCGTATATTCTAAATTTTTTCTATTCAATCTCAAGTAAATGTTTACGTTTCCTTTTATTTATAATGTTTTGTTGAGTAGTGTATGGAAATGATTTTTTTACAATGAATGTATTTAATAGGAAAAAATTTATTATTGAGATGAATTAATTGAAATCGTACGTATATAGAAATATATTGACATCTCTATAAGAGAAACTGATGCATTTTAGTTATTGCACATGGAAAAAGAATACTTAAGGACAAACTTTGACAAGTTGGCATGTTGTTTCGAAAAAGAAATATGTCCAAATCTAATATAAAACAGATGAAATGAAGATTATTTATTCACTACCGTAGACATAAGGATTTCAAATGATAGTAACATGAAAAGTAGACATAAGGATTTCAAATGATAGTAACATGAAAAATAGTAATAGCGGTTGGTGTATTGGGCATTATGTTGTTGTAGTTTGTAGAAGGAAAATTTGTGTTGTGTTTCAGCTATTAATCTCTTGTAATAGACAACAATATTCGTTTCTATTATTTAAGAAACTCTAGGTAACCAAAAGAATAGTGCTGGAAATGGCTAAGGTCAATAAGAAAGTTTCACACGCTAATTTGCAAATGATCGATTGGATTGATTTATTAACCTCATAGCTAGTATGGTGATAGCCATAAATAAAGATAGATAACAAACTAGAAATGATCCTTATAAAGGATGAGCCAATGAACAGCTTGAGAAGTAATGGCCAATACGACCAAACTAATGCCCTAGTTCAACTATACTAAGCTAGAGGAGTAGGTAAAGTTGCTAAGTGTAGACTAATGTTAGATGAGATCAAAGAAGAGAATGAAGAAGTAGGTGATGAAGCGAAAGAGTATTTGAACTGAAAGAGAGGAATGTTTGAGCTCCTAGAGTGGAAGGATTGAGGATGAATATCCCTATTTTTTTCAGGATTGGTGATGTTAAGGACTACTTAGACTGGGTAGATAAAATTGAGAGGTAGTTTGAATGTCATGAGGTACCTAATAACACTAAGGTTAAGCTTGCTGTGTTGGAGTTTATTGGTTATGCCGCCTTATGATGGAAGAATCTACAAGCCACCCGTAGAAGAGAAGGAGAACATGAAGTTAGGAATTTAAATGAAATGAAACTAGTCATGAGAAGAAGATTTGTCTCGAACTATTATTTACAAGACATGTTCAAGAGGTTATGGGAGTTGAAGCAAGGAGGATTGAGCGTTGATGCATATGTGAATGACTTCCATATGTTAATAATCCGATGTGAGGTTGTTGAACCTAAAGACCAAACTGTATCACGATTCATTAATGAGCTAAAGTATGAGATTAAAGATACTTTAGAAACAATAGATGTTAGTTCACTTGATGAGGCTATTTGAGCTGCTTAGAGAATTGAGAGACGCCGAATAGGAAGATTCCAACCTCTTGTTAGTCGACTTACCACTAGCCAGCCTATTTCGAGCAAACCTATGTGATCAGAACTAACCAAAGTTGCCGAAGTCCGACGTTCTCAAACTACCTAAGCAGAGAAGAAATAGATTCCAAGGAAGTTCAAGAAAGGCTAGAGCTCAAAAAGAAAGATAAGTGAGATTAAGTACTTCAAGTGTCAAGGGTATGAACACATGACTGCTTAATCTTCAAACAAAAGAACCATGGTGATTCAAGGAAAAGAGTTGACTATTAAGGTAGATAGTACTGATAAGGAAATGAAAGAACCAAAAAATACAAGACAAAGCAAGCTATCCGATAAGGAGGAGATCATCTATTGTGAAGAAGGGAATTTCATGCATATGGCCATGGTACTGAAGTGAGTGATAAGTGTGAGCTTAGCACCAAAAGACGAACAATGAGAGAATTTGTTCCATATTGGCTATAAGGTAAATGGGTCATTGTATGCATTAATTGTTGATAGTAGTAGCTACACCAATGCAGCATCTACTTTTGTGGTCCAGTAATTGAAGTTACTGACCTCACCCCACCTTAAACCCTACAAACTACATTGGCTCAATGATAAAGTAGCCTTATAGGTGACCAAACAAGATACTGTTTCAATCTATATTGGAAACTACCAAATTGAACTGCTTTGTAACGTATTATTTATGAATGAATCTCATATCCTACTTGGTGGACAGTGGATGTTCGATAAAAAGGTCATATATGATGGAAGAGAAAACACCTACTCAATAAAGCATGAAGGTAGGAAGGTAAAGTTAACCGTCTTGACTTCCAAACAAGTTAAAGGAATGTAAACTCAACTAAGCCGAGTTCTAAAGAAGGAGGCTTTGGTAATGACCTAAGTTGAGCTAAAAAGAGAGATGAAGCTTGGAAAGCCAACGTATCTGCTAGTTAAAAGGTTACTTGAGATGAGAAGATCAAAGGAGGAATTGTTACCTATCGTAATGAAGTTCCTAATAAATGAGTTTGCCGACCCATTCCTAGGTGAACTGCTAGAAGTTCTGCCTCCCATTTGAGGTTGAAGTTTTATATATCCTGAGCCTGATATTCTTTTCCTTATCTCTATTTATTTGCGTTACTTAATTGTGTTGATTATTTGTGCATTGAATTATTAAAATACCACTATTCATCAATATAAGTTGTTAAGATGGGTATTTTATTATACAACAAAAAAGTTTTCAAAAGTTTAAAGATATCAATTTACCCTCCTCTTGATATCTTATACGGGACCAACAATTAGTATTAGAGCCTTACTCTAATATTATTAAAAGTTTAAAGATCATGCGTGAACCAAGTGGTAGTTTAATAGTTCAACCTGATAAGGCACCATTTTTTACGGAACTAACTTTCCTTATTGGAAATTTATGATGAAGACTTATGTGAAGGCATCAGACTATCAAGCTTGGCAATTCATCTCAACAGGAGATCTCAAAGTTCCAATGGTTATCATAACAAATGATAATATCACCAAAGTCGAACTCAATTCAAAGGCTAAGAATTTACTTTGGAGTACTAATGCACAATCATAATTTTATCTAATTGCTTCTTGTGCTACAACTAAAGACATTCGAGACACTTTAGTGTAAACCTATGAAGGCATAGAAACCATCAAGGACACAAGAATAAACTTGTTGGTTTAACAATATGAAATCTTTCGAATTATCCCTAGTGAATAGATCAAGAACTCTTTTAGTAGATTCACTACTATAACTAATGAATTATCTTTTCTTGGCAAAATAATTAGTAGTTTAGATATAGTACGAAAGATGCTAAGGATTGTTCCTAAAATTTGGAATGTAAAGAAAACTGTCATTGAAGAAACTTACGATGTAAAAACATTAACTTTGAGTCAACTATGCAACAAGCTCATGGCATTTGAAACTAACTTTCTCAAATGAGAAACTGCTTTAGAAGATACAAAGAAAAGAGTCGTAGCCTTCAAATCCAAAGAAACAAATGCTAACTTTAAAGGAGAAGACTCATTTGAAGAAGAAGATGAGGATATGATACTTTTAGCTGGAAACCTCAACAAATGGCTTAAGAAAAAAGGTAAGAAAATATTCACTAAAAGATTCACCACTAATAAGAACCAATCTATTGATGCAGGAAAGGCAATCAAAGAAAAAGTTCGAAAAGGAAATTATATACTATGAATGCAAAAAGCGTGGTCATGGCAAGTACGAATATCCCATGTTAATTAAGAAAATGGAGAAATTTAAGAAGAAACACAAATCTCTAATGGCTACAAGGAGTGATTTAGAAGATTCAAAAACTGAGTCAAAAAGTTCAAAAGAATGCGAGGAAGCAAATCTATGTCTTATGGTACTCTCTAAGATAGATTTTGAAACTAATTCTAATTTTGACTTAGAGTAGCTGATGATATATGTGTTGAAATTAACAAACTCCTCAAAGCTCTTTCTTAGTCAAGTAACAAAATATCTAAGCTTAAATCAAAAGTAAAGACATTAAAAAGTGAAAAGGATGCTCTTAGTCAAGCTAATTAATTGCTAGTAGATGAAAATGATTTTTTGAAAAATGATTTTGAAGAGTTACATATTGCTCATGAAGCCTTAGTCATTGAAAATCTTATTCTAAAAGAAGAAATCAAAAACTTAAAAAATTGTATGGAAGATTTATTTGAGTCAATCAAAAATACGTTCCAAAAGTTTGATGAAAGTGATAAGAAGTTACAAATGTTGATTTCTTACCAAAGGATGGATAATTTAAAATCTGGACTTGGTTTTGAATTTGGAGAAACATCTTAAACAAAGAAAGAAATAGTATTTGTTAAATCAAAATATGAAAATCAAGAAATTATCAAAGGAAGTGAAAACAACAAAGCAATTGAACCTATCAGAAAGTACAATAGAAAATTCTCTCAAAACAACGACATGTATCCCTTTAGAGGGTACGATAGAAGGCTTAATCGAAGGTATTTCAAAAAGAATTCAAATAAAAGGAAAGTGATAAGAAATAAGTATATTGAGCAAAAACCTCATGCTTGTTTCCTATGTAATAAACTAGGTCATATAGAGAAATATTGGTTTTACAAAAAATACAAGTTCGGCAATAATCAAGGTTTAATTTAAAAGACGAGCTTAAATTTTCATGAACCCAAGCTTCACTAAGTTCATAAACAGACTTGATTATGCTATGATATGTGTAGGATTACGAAGCTAATATAAAAAGAACATGGTATCTTGACAACGGATGTTAAAGACACATGATAGGTAATGCTTTGTTGTTCACAAATTTGGAATGGAAGGAAGATGGTTATGTAAAATTTGGTGACAATAGTAGATGTGATATAATTTTGGTAAGTACAATTGGTTTAACACCTCATTCAATTGAGAATGTGTTGTTAGTTAAAGGATTAAAACCTAACTTATTAAGCATAATTCAATTGTGTGATAAAGAATATAGAATAATTTTTTAACATAACAAATACGTTGGCTTTAACAAGGATGAACTTAAGTTGTTTAAAGGATTCAGAAAGAAGAATGTTTATTTAATTAAACCATTTGAAGTATCATCTGAAAGTTGTTTTATCTCAGTAAATGATAACGCCATACTATGGTATAAAAGACTAGGATATGTGAACTTTTAACAATTGGAGAACTTTTCTAAAAGGAACTTAATTCAAGGCCTACCAAAACTATATGCTCATGAGAATATTTGTTGTGCTACTTGTCTTAAAAATAAGATAAGTTCATCTTCACATAAGAGTAAAAAATTTATTTCCACTCAAAGATCCTTAGAGTTATTGCACTTAAATCTATTTGGTCCAACTCGCACTCTAAGTCTTGATTGAAATAAGTATGGACCTATTATAGTAGATGATTTCTCTAAATTTACTTGGATCTTGTTCTTGTGTCATAAAAGTAATGCTTTTAAAAGATTTGAAATCTTTTCAAAAAGAGTTAAAAATGAAAAAGGCCTCTCCATCATCAATCTATAAACTTATAATAGAAAAGAATTTAAAAACTCAGATTTTATCTCATTTTGTAAAGAAAAAGGCATCACTCATAACTTTTCTACGCCCTATACTCCACAACAAAATGGAGTAGTTGAATGCAAAAACAAGACTATCTAAGAAATGATAATAACTCTTTTTAATGAAAGTAATATAGCTGATCATTTTTGGGCAGAAGCTGCATCAACTGCTTATTACATTATAAATCGTGTATATGTAAGACCCTTGACAAATAAAACTACTTATGAGATTTACAAAAGAAGAAAACCTACTGTTTCATATTTTCACACCTTTGGTTGCAAGTGATTGGTAAAGAAAATAGGAAAAGTTTTAGGAAAATTTGAAGGGAGAGCTAATGTAGCCATCTTTTTAAGCTACTCTTTGAACTTAAAGGTATACCGAGTATACAATAAAGAGACAAAAGTGGTGGAAGAATCAATTAATGTCAAATTTATTAAAGAAATAGGCGATGAAGAATTGAATGATGAAACTCCAATTGTCTCAAATAAAAAAAAAAATACATTACATCTTGATTCAAAAGAAGGAAAATCAAAACCTCCTTTAAATGATACAATAGAGCCTTTAAGTGATGGGAATCAAGCTACTAGTCCTTTGACCCATAGCCGAGCTCAAGGACTGAAAGGCTTGACGACATGAATTCTTCTATTCTAGTTGACTTCTGCTATGGCCGAGTACTTCCTTATTGAGTCACTCCTTAAGCCATGCCAAATGACTATCAATCTTTTGTAGATAGAATGCCAATAAATGGATGAGGAGGCAACATCTGATCCTCCCTCAGGCCTAACCACTTACTCGGCATCTCCCTTGCCACCATGTCGAGAGAGAGACCCTAGACTACATAATCTATTCCTGCTCGAACAAGCCAGCTGACCATACTATTCTATTCTCATTTTCTAATAACCTCACCAATATAACATCCCTACATATATAGGACTACATGTAAAATCCACCCTACTAATTTTTATTTTTTTTTGTAAATATTCATTTTTATCATTTTGTATTGTTGTACATTACTACTTTAGGGTAACACCCATTTTGTCTTTTCCTTTTTTGGGCAAGTTGCCCTAAATTCTTGAGTATAAATACCCTTTATATTTATAAGTCGTAGATAGATAGATTACAATTAATACACTTAAGTATTTTTCCTTCCTGGTGTAAACACATTATTGTTTTATGCTTGGTATCACTCTTGTCCTTTTCCTTAAGCAATGTCATATCGAATTGTACCG
The DNA here is from genome assembly GCA_024138005.1 of Lumnitzera racemosa. NCBI lineage: Eukaryota > Viridiplantae > Streptophyta > Magnoliopsida > Myrtales > Combretaceae > Lumnitzera > Lumnitzera racemosa. The sequence continues at coordinate 83,717,066 of JAMXBC010000006.1, forward strand.
TGAGTCCTTAGAAGTTCCATTGGTGCATCATATCCTCTAAAACTTTTCATAAATTTTGCGTACTTTTCATTCGTTATTCATTCCTTTCATGCATTTCCCCCATTAACTCTTTTGAGCTTTCTACAAGCTTGGACCCATCCAGCAATTGGCCTTATCAGTTCTTAGTCATGGTTTGTAACATCAAGGATGCATGATATATCTAAAACAAAACTTAGATCAGAAAGTTTTTCAAAAATTAATACCAAGTTTGTTGAAACACATCCAAAAGATAAGTCAGAAGCTTCTGAACAATTTCATACTTTACCATCATCTTTTAAATTTAAAACTGATCATCCTCCTAAACTTCTGGTAATGTTAGATCTAGAATAAGAACAAGATTAAGCTTACAAAACTTTGAAAATCATTTTCCCCTAATATCTAAAGTAGAACCTCTTTCAGTTGATGACGCTTTAAATGATAGTAATTGGATTTTAGCTATACAAGAATAACTCAATCAATTTTAGAGAAATTAGGTTTGGAGCTTAGTTCAAAGACCTAAAAATAAGTCAATCATTGGAACTAAATAGGTTTTTAAGAACAAGCTAGATGAACATGGAAAAATAATAAAAAAACAAAGCACGTTTAGTAGCTAAAGGTTACTCTCAGGAAGAAGAAATAAACTATGATGAAACCTATACTCTTGTTGCTAAATTAGAAGCAATAAGATTATTGCTTACATTTGCTTGTTTAAAAAATTTTAAACTATATCAAATGGATATAAAAATTCCTTTTCGGAATGACATTATAAAGGAGGAAGTGTATGTTGATCAAACTCCTAGATTTAAAGATCCCTTCAAATCAGATCCTATGTATAAGTTACAAAAGGCCTTGTATAGACTTAAACAAGCTCTTCGTACTTGGTATGAAAGACTAAGTCAATTCTTAATTAAAAATGGCTTTCAAAGGGGAAAAGTAGATATTACACTTTTCATAGAACACCATATAGAAAAAATGTTAGTTGTACAAACTTATGTTGATGACATTGTTTTTGGTGCAACTAATGAAAAGTATGGCCAAGAGTTTTCAAGATTGATGTAGGCAGAATTTGAGATGTCACTCATGGGAGAATTAAACTTCTTCTTGGGATTACAAATCAAACAATCAGAGAATGAAATATTTATTCACCATAAGAAGCACACTAAATAGATATTGAAGAAATTTGATTTTGAGAATTACAAGGATTCTTCAACTCTTATGAGTACCTCAACAAAGCTTGACATCATAAATAATGGCAAAAAGGTAAATGAGAAACTATATCAAAGTTTAATTGGATCTTTACCATATCTAACTATTTCATGCCCTAATACTTTGTTCAATACTTGTACGTATACTAGATTTCAAAGTTCACCAATAGAAACACACTTAATTGTAGTTAAAAAGATCTTTAAATATATCAAAAGCACTATAAAAATAGGAATTTGATATCCTAATACTTAAAATTTTGATCTCATATGATATTCAAATGCTGATTATACAAGTTGCAAAGTAGATGAGAGATAAGTTAGTTTCTTGATCTTTCAAGAAACAAAATTCTATTGCTCTTTTAACTGTAGAAGCTGAATATGTATCTATTGGAAATTGTTGTGCACAAATACTTTGGTTAAAATAACAATTGAATGACAATGAGATAAGTTATAAGAATATACCCATAAAATGAGATGATACTTAATTTGACAAAAAATCCAGTTCATCACTCAAGATCAAAACATATAAAAATAAAACACCATTTCATTTGTAATCATGTAGCAAATAATGATGCGAGTGTTGATTTTATTTCAATTGAATATCAATTTGCTGACATATTTACAAAGCCTTTAGATAAATTAAGGTTTCAATTTATTCACAATGAAATTAGTGTATATAATTGTTTTTGTTAAAATAGAGATCATTTTATTAATTTCCCTTATTTTTCAAAATTTTGAACATTTATTATTTTTGTTGCATACAAAAAAGGAGTGGGTCTTAGCATGTCTTTAGTAGGTCTATTAAATCAGCCTACATTCTTACGAATAATGACCATCAATTTTGGTAGATTTATTTCTTTCCAACATATAAAAGCCCTGCCACTTTTTCCTCTTCTCATTTCATTAGGCTCTTCATATTCCCTTCTCATGTTTTCCTTTACCCAAAATCATGGCTCCTAGAAAATCAACCCAAATTGCTACAAAGGGAATTAAATCCAAAGTCCAAAAATATGCCAATAATCCTATTGTTCTCGATGAATAAGAAACCAACACCCCATTCCTATAAATCCTCAACCTAATTCACCCTTTAAAACACATTAAGATTCATCTGAAAAAAACCTTAACCTTAGAACTTCATGACAAACTAACAGAAGAAATTACTCAGGAAGTGAATCAAAAGATTGGTTTATAGGAACATTCTAAACCAATTCAGGAAGTTAATCGAAAGAATGCTCAAGATGTGTAAGAATCCAGCTCATCTATAGAAATTGCTAAATCTGAAGGCTTTAGTTCTTCAAACAAGCCATTTGAAGAAAAAAATCCACCTAAACAACCTCCTGTACCAAAACCAAAGAAGACTCCACGAAAGTCTAAGGTTACTACCCCAGTAAAGAAGACTTCAAAATCTTCTAAAGATGTACATAGGTCACTGAAAGTAATGACTTCAATTCCCTCTTCCAATTCAAAAGACAAACCCAAGAAAAGATACACAATAAAAGGTAAAAATCTATCTATCAAAGATTCCTTTTATTTAGATTTAGAATTCTTTGTAAAGAGTGGTTTTTACTAGAAAGAGTATTTAGATGGGTTAGTTTTGAATGGTTTGGTCGATATGAGAGGAATAATATATGGAGAACCTATAGATGAGTTTTATAGAAAACTAGATAATAAGAATCAAGAAATGTGGAAGTTAGTTTTGCTAGGTCAAAAAGTTGAAATATCAAAGAAGGATATTCTAAAATGCCTCAACATTAAACAAATACAAGAAGATCAGAACTTAGTACAAATGACTAAGGAAAATGTGTTTCTAGAGTTAAATGATGGAGTAAAGTTGAGTATAAGCAAAAATATTTCCAGTACTAAATTTGAGCTATTAATTAGAATTTTAATTAAAATTGTCAACACATTTATGTTACCTAGAAGGGGCAATGCAACCTTTATAATAAGAGAAGATGCATTGGTTTTTCATTTATTCTTTTAGCAATGCTAAGGAAGAGAAAAGTGGATGTTGTCAAACTTATGATGAGACACATATGGAAGCATTTGGATGTTCGACCATATGGGAATTTATTGATGATTCTCTTCAAGTTTAAGAAATTGAAAATACTAGGTAAAGCAACTTGTCCTTTCTATCCTATTTAACTAGGAGAAAGAATTTTTAAACAGATGGGGATTTATGTGAGTGACAAACTTTGGCATTCACATAATGGAGTCATTTTTATTCACCCTTCAAATCTTCGAAGAAGGGTAATCATAATTGAAGAGAAGGACAATCAAAATAAAAGTAAGTGAGGAAAGGAACTTGTTGAGAAGGAACAAAAAAGGAAAGGAAAGATTAGGTGGGATAGAATTTAGGGAAGCAATTGGGTTACCTTCAGATAGTGATTTACAAAGTATAAAGTTACAACTTGCTCCCTCTAAACAAGGAGAAAGTTCAACTTTGGTTGAACAACTTTCTAAAGGAACTAAGAAAATTATAGGCAAGTTGGTTAGGGATAAGATTATAGGAATAAAGGATTTGTTTAAAGTTTTAGTAAAAGAAACTGTTATAGAATCTAATCTTGATGACCAAGCTCATCCTATTGATCTTCCTTTTAAACCCCCTGAACAGACCCAACCAACTAAACCATCTATTCCTACCTCAGATCCTCACCCCATACCAACTAAGCCTCATTCCCCTATGGTTTCTACTCAGCTAACTAATCAAATTGATCTAATACCTACTTCAGCTTCTAATAAAACTCTTGTCATCTCCCCATAATCTTTAGATTCTAAATTTCCAACACCTCAAATTGCTACTCCTATTCTGAACCTTGAAGAATAGATACCTCTAGAAGGAAACGTAGAAACTCTTTCTATTACTTCTACTAAAGAAGACTCTACACCAGTTCTAACTCAAACCACAGTTACGTTTGACAAAAAATCAACCTCCTCTATGGTGACTTCATTTGAAGCAAATCTTTCTCTTAGCAAGGCACTTACAATATATTCTAGAAGATTTAAGCTTTGTGTTATGAAGAAAACAAAAAGATCCAAGAAATGATTTTCTTTCTCTTTTTAGTATTTTAGTCTTAGCTTTGTGATTAAGATCTTTTGTCTCATTCAAACTTTGTTATGATTTCATTTATTTTCTGATAAACAATCCTTTTATGGACTTGGTTATGTTCTTTCTGTTATTCAATGAAATGTTTTCATTCTACATATTCTATTTGTTTATAAAAACTAAGGGGGAGTTAATCAATGATCTCTGATGATAACAAAAAAGGATGAGAGAAAAACCAAAAACATTTGAGTTCTGCACAACATGTTTATTGTGTGATTGTGACAAGTTTTTCTTTGATTACTGTTTGTTAGATATCAATTCAGTTTGATTTTGTTTTTGGTTCTACAAGAGTGTTTTTATTATTAGAAAAAAGAGGGAGAATGTTAAGTATCTTTCATATATTTTTATGATAACAAAAACACATGAATGCTATTGAATCATCAAGAATGCATGTATTCAAAAGAGTTATCAGAAATTTAAAATTTTGCAAATTGAGTTGTTTTTAGAAATTTATTCAGAAAATCTGAATCGTTTGAAAAAGAGACTAATCTAAAAATCTTTAGAAAGTGTTTCAGAAGCTTTTACAAGAAGATTTGGTACAATACTTCAAAAACTTGTTCAGAGGCTTTAGAGAAAAGAAAACTAATAGTCTTCAAAAGGTTATTCAAATAGTTAGTCTGGAAGAATAATGTGCGAAATTAACTCATATCATATTTGAATTAAACGAGGCTTAGCTCCATTAGATTGGGTGTATTAGAAAAATACACTTAAGATAAAATCAAGATCTATGGGGATTATTTTTAGGCAAAGATATCTCTAGTTAAATCACAAGAAAATATCTAGCATCGAATAAAGATAAGGTTGATTTCGAATTTTGTAGGATTTCATTTTCTAAGATTGAAGCTGATTTGGAAACTGTGGATAAGTGTATCTTACTGTAAATTTTCAAATCTAAAGTCTATTTAGAAATTGTTGATGAAGCATAGAGAATCAAATTTAAAATTAAAATTACCAAGATCATCTCCAAAATACCTTGAATTATCTAGTCATTGAATAAGGATAAACATGAGTTGAAGATAATTTCCATCATCTTTCAGCCATTGGAAGACTCCGGTGTAAAAGGAGAAAAGATTCAAAACATAAATTATGTCTCTGAGAAAATAATTATATTTTCGTTACACTTAAATCATGATCAAATTCTACCCTCTGAAAGAGTATGAAAAGTTTTTCAGATACTTCTTTAGAAAGTTGAATCGAAGCGAATTATTCGTCGATTGTCATTTCTATTTTAGTGCGAAATTATTTAAGGCTTGTATTGTTGTCTTCACTTGTATTTTGTAAACATTATTTATTGTTTGAATGTTAAGAGAAGTTAGATTGTACTCTGTAGATCTATATTAGCTCAAATTGAAGAAATGCTAGATTGGCAGAGCAGAGTATTATGAAGTCTATGTATGATGATTGATTATAAAATTCTCCTAATTTTGATATAGTAGATCAATTGGAACAGCACCAGTGAAGTAAACTAGGTCTTCATCAGTAGAGCTAGAAGAGAGTAATAGACAGAAGGCCGAAGCTCTATAAATCTTAACCTTGATATTTTCCTCCTTATCTCTATTTATTTATGTTACTTAATTGTGTTGATTATTTATGTGTTGAATTATTAATCTAAGTTGCTAAGGGGGGTATTTTATTTTACAATGAAAAAGTTTTCAAAAGTTTAAAGATATCAATTCACTCCCCTCTTGATATCTTATACAGGACCAACAGAATACAAGTACCCTATACCAAGGTTTGATGATATATTTGATGAATTGAATGGAGTAAGAGTATTCCCCATGATTGATCTCAAATCTAGATACTATCAGATTCAAATGTGAGAAGGAGATGAGTGGAAAATTACATTCAAGACCCATAATGGATTATATGAATGGCTTGTAATGCCTTTCAGACTATTGAACACATTGAGCACATTCATAAGATTAATGAACCATGTGCTTTAAGAATTGATAGAGATATTTGTAATGGTATATTTTGATGATATTTTAGTTTATAGCCTTGACTTGGAGACTCACTATGAGCACCTCTAAACAGTCTTTTCAAAATTTTGAGTTGAGAAGCTTCATGTTAATCTAAATAAATGTGATTTATATCAACCCGAAGTAATCTTTCTAGGATCTGTTATGAGTGGTGGTAGTATACAAGTTGATAATGAGAAGGTAAGAGCAATTATCAAATGGCCTGTGTCGACCCGCTTAGCCAACATGCAAATCTTCTACAACTTGGCATCATTTTATCTCTGATTTATAAGGAATTTTAGTACTATTATGGCCTTACTCATTGAGTTGTCGAAGAAAACAGTTGAATTCAGGTGAGGAGAAAAGGAATAAAGGAGTTTTGAGGAGGTAAAGATGAAGTTAACCACTTCCCTTGTCTTAGCTCCATTGAGCTTTGACAAAGTATTTGAAGTGGAGTGTGATGCATCTAGACTAGGCATAGGTGCTGTGCTGATGTAAGAAGGCTGGCTTATTACGTACTTCAATGAAAAGCTTAGAGGAGCTATACTCAACTACTTTGTGTATGGCAAGGAGTTGTACTCCTTGATTCAAGCCTTAATTATTTGGCAACATTACCTATTACCTAAAGAATTTGTGATCTACAGTGATCATAAATCTTTGAGATATCTGAGGAGCCAGCCTAAGTTGTCTTAAAGACAAGACAAGTAGGTAGAATTCATAAAGGGATTTTCTTATGTTGTAAAGTACAAGAACGGCAAGAACAATGTAATGGACAATGCTTTATCAAGATAACATTCACTCTTGACCATAAGTTATAGACCGGGTTACTTAGTTTCTCCATGATTAAGGATTTGTATGCTGAGGATCCATATTTTGATTCAATCTATACCAAATGTGAAGAAGGTTGGAAATTTGATGACTATCACAAGCAAGATGTATACTTGTTCAAAAAGAGGAAATTATATATCCTAACTTATTCTATGCAAGAATTGCTAGTGCATAAGGCGAATGGTGGAGGATTATCTAAATATTTTGGCAAGCACTATACTCATGAGATACTATCCTCTAAATTCTTTTAGCTAAGGATGATGAGAGATATCCAAGCCATATTGGAAGGATATGCTACCTGCAAAAGGTAAAGAGCCAAGCCAAGTAAGAGCAATTTTTACCTTGACCGGTCTTAACTAAACCATAGTCTGAGTTGGGTATGGACTTTAAGTTAAGACTGTTGAGGATGTCCTGAGGGAAGAACTCCATCATGGTAGTCATAGATTGATTTAGTAAGATGGCATATTTTGTGTCCTATTTCAAAACTAATGATGCTTCTGCTATCTCTTTTCTTTTCTTATAAGAGATTTTCAAACTCCATGGTGTACCTAAGACCATTGTTTCATACCAAAACTCAAAATTCATGAGCTACTTCTAGAGGACATTATGGAAGTGAATGGAAAGTAAATTATTATTTATCATATTTGTCATCTATGGATGAACAGACAAATTGAGGTTATCAAAAGGACAATAGAAACTTTACTTTGAGTTGCTACAAGTCAAAACATAACTGATTGGGATTAATGCCTGCCCATAATTGAGTTTGTTTACAATAGGACCGCCCATAGTACCACAAGCATGTCACCATTTGAGATTACTTATGGATTCAACCTTGAGCTTCTACTAGTTTAAGCACCCCTTCCAAGCTAGGATGAAGGTTAACCAGCCGTAGAGAGATCTGAAGCCATCAAGACAATGTAGTAGAAGGTCATAGAATAACTGAACCAAGCTAATACTAAGCTCGAGAGGCGAGACAAAGAACGAAAGAAAAAAGAATTTTAGCTTGGTGATTTGGTTTAGATCCACCTCAATAAAGATCGATTTACAAGTTTCAGGAAGCACAAGTTACCTCTTAGAGATGGTGGACTATTTAGAGTGCTTGAAAGGATCAATCCTAATGTCCATGAGATTGAATTACACGAAGATTATGGGGGTTTTGTCTCCTTTAATGTCACTGACCTCTATCCTTATGTCTTCAAAGACAGGCAACAATCAGTTGAGCCAGATTTGATCAAAATCTCAAACAGCTTGGAGGGGATGATAGGGATCATGGACTAATTACCCACTCCTAAGCTCGATGACTTGCCTATATGGTTTGCCAAGCTATCTAAGAAGAGTTGAACTTTGAAGAACGATGCATGCTACAGTCCAACCTACCAAATTACTCTGCTCTTCTTCTCATCAAAGAGATTCTCAAGGTACTCGACTAATTACTGGGCAGACCGCTTCATAACACATTAGTCTAAGGTTAAGCATTGAACTTGCCTGCTACTAACTTAATACATCACCGAGGCTGGGTTGCCCCAATCTGGAGTCAACCAGCTGAAGCTAACCAGATAATGGACTACCCCTTAAACCAATCCTTCCTCAGTTTAGAACATCCAAGCTGCCAAGCATTCAACTCTGACCCGATATGCTTAGATACTATTTTATTCAATAAATAGCATCATTAGGACTATAAAATGAATAGTTGACATGCACCCCATTTTCTGACATTTGTACTGTCCTTTTATAACCAAATCTCCTTTTTGCTTGTTTACAACTTTGCTCTTATAAACTATGTACCTTTCCTTTTACAATGGGAATCCCTTTTGTAATTACATATACTTAATGTTACGCTCCGAAGTCATAGAGTCGCAACAGTTCTACCGTATAAACCATTCTATGATAGTAACTAGCCTCACAGTGCCTATCATAGGCATGATCTACACAAGGCATCGATAACTCCTCGCTTTGAAGTAAGCAGGTCAATTACGAATTTAACGAAAGTTACAATAAGTATTAAAGCTTTAAGTCAATATATACATATAATTACATGTACATTACTGTAGAATTCTCAGGTGATTTTACATCATATCATAACAGTCGGTTGATTTACATATCAAATATTAGTCTTTTAGTTTTAAAGATATTAGTGAGACTCTAGATATACATTAACTATTAGGCAAACTGATCCTTATACCCCTAGGCTTAAAAAAGAACTAACCTTCAGATAGTTGTAAAGTGGCATATTAATCAGAGTAATTAGAGATCAGGACTTAGAAAAGGATCCATACGAGTATGAGCAACTACATCTTAGTAAGTTGAATTGAAGACTCATGAATGTATACAAACACAAACAAAATTATCAAGTAATTATTTTCATGCAATGCAACAAGCAAGTGTCATCACACAACGTAGTCTAGTCCGTTGCAAAATCAGAGTAATTTCACCCACTGTAATTCGAGTTGAGGAGTTTTCATGTTATGCAACAACTCACAACTAAATCTAGGTTTGTGTAATGGTGACAGTACTCTTTTTAAGACTATCCTTCAAACTAATGCTCTTATCCTCACCACGACCTCCTCTCCTGTCACTTAGTTCAGCTAAAGATGAGGAAAAAATCAATTTGCTATCTAACGTTATCTTTTTCTAAGGTATCGATGTTTAGTTGGAAAATCTTAATGATCTCCTAAAGGGTTGCAATGCATGACAATTTAAGGTTTTAGGGTTGATTAAGATTAGGTTCAATTTAGGGTGTTTAGACAATGTTGCACCAATCTAGTCATTACAATCATCAATCACAACACAAATTCCAACATAAAGTTAGATACGCAAGGACATGCATAAAACTGCTTACAATCACAATTATACACAATTTTAAGTCTTCGAGTACCCTAAAATAGTACTCCAAATATGGTGAAATAATAAACCTAACTTACCTGGAATTCTCAATTGCTTAATTACTTAATTACAAGTTGGTTTGTTTCTGAGTATTCTATAATACAAATACATTTTTTTAGTACTTATACTTTGATAATACATATTTTAAGTTATAATTTAACTCACTTTTCCATATATACCTATTATTTACTAATGATTTACTCCACATTAGCTTGGGGTTCAGTTTTTGAATTAGATTCCAGTTTTAGCTCTAAATTGTTTTCAACTACGAAGAATCCTAATGTAAAATTTATTACATTAAATTCAAGTATTCTAATATCATATTAGGTCTTAATTTAGTATTCTAACCTACTCAGTATACTCTAATTCTAATTTAGGTACCGGATTTATTACCAATGTGAGAAATTTTACATTTTTTATCTAATTACCTAAAATTAATTTTTGTATTAGATTTATTTTGTATTGAATTATTATTATATTATCCAATTTAACCTATTTTTTCATATTTATTAAAATCCTAACTTTACATATTCTTAAATTTCCTACAATTACCATATAATTCCCATATTGATTACAATTAACACTCCAAAGACTAGTATTAGGTTTTCACATCAAAGATTAACATCCTTAAACATCTAATTACCTTCTAAATTAGTAGTTAATCAATTAATCACTTGAGTAAGCTAAAATTACCCTTTTTTCATCATTTTAGGGCTAAAAATTTCCTTAAAAATTTCGAAAATTAATTTTAAAAAAATGGCTTCATAGCACTACTCTATATCACTTAAGTATTTTACAGAAAAAATTGAACTCCAGACTACACTCCTAAGCCTATTTATTTCTAATTCTAAACATACTCAATTTTTGTCCAATTTCTTACAAACCTTATATTTATAGACATAATTAAACTTAATCACTATTTTTCCTTAAATCTACATACAATAAAACATCAGAACAATAAAATTTCATAATTTTCTAAGCATAATAAACAATTTTAAGGAATTTTGCAAAATCGAAAAAGATGTGAGACTCATCTAGTTTGAGAGTTTTTTGGCCTCCAATACCGGTTCAGGTGTGTCGATTAATCTAAGCGATGGGTTTAGAGTGGGGTGGTGGTGGTGGTTCGATTCTAGGTGATGGTGATAGTTCGGTTCTAGGTGGTGGTGGTATGTGTGTTCAGCCTTCTTGAACTATTTGTACAAATTTAGGAAGAATTTTTTTAAAACCCTAATTTCTCTCTCAATTTTTTCCAGTTCCAAATTAACCAAATGAGTTCTATAAATTTTCTTACTATTTAGAAGGCTTTGTAGGAATTATTGTGCATTAATTAAGATAAGACAAGGTCTCTATCTCTTCTATTTTGCATTTTTAAGTGTTTGTTTTTTATTGGTTAATATTTTTTTTCTTCTCCCCTTGCTGCCATGACTTGATCTGGTTTATTCCCCCTTTCCTTGATTTTTATTTCTAATTTTTCCTTAATTTTTTTTATAATTTTCTTTAATTATTTAGTAAATTTTTAGCTAATTTCGAGCAATTTAAGAATTTAGCGTATTTCTACTTGCACATAAATACATGTGACGTACAAGTAAACATTTTTAAATATTATTTAGATTATTCTATGATTTTTAGTATACATATAATTTATCTTTAACAATTTATTAGTTATCGAAATGCATTTTATGCACTTTCGATAAATAATAAATAATATACTTAAAATTTGAAAACTTTATATTATCTTATTTTATTATTTATTTTCTTAAATTCAAACTTATAAGATCATTTTTATTAATATTTCTGATTTTAGTTTATAATTTAAGTTTAGTTGGATCCTTTAATAAATTGTCCTAAACTTTGTGTACTAAATTCGATTATACAGTTACTTAACTTATTTTTAAGGCTTATACTTAAGACTTAACCTAATTAAATCATGTAAATACTTGTAAAATGTAATGGTTGTGTCAATCAATTAGGATAGTGATATTAAATTTCAGACATTTTACCCTTTTTTCTTCTTAAGTTTGTATTTTCTTACTGAGAACCAAGACCTTAAAGAGCTTTTATATAAGCCATCGAGTATAGACTAGTAGCAAACAATCTCATGTTATATTTATGCATTTTGAGCTTGTGTAAGGCATTAGAGAGTCATATCTACCATCAATGCATGAACATACTAAATATATTGCTATATTTAATTTTTAAACATATATGGCAGCTGTACATTTGCTAATATCAATCTAATCAAAGGATGGTTCCGGAAGATACAGAACTAAACCTGCTGTACTAAAACAAAGGGACCGGAAACAACAAATTTTCATTAATTAATTCCATAATGAAACCAAATGCAAGATATATTTTGGGTTAGTGCGACAAAGTGGCCCATTAAGTTCAGGACAATCCGGATAGGCTGAATGGAGTGTAAAAAATTAAACAATCAACTAGTATGCAACCAAAGTTGCTCAATTTTTGACCAAGGAAGAAGGGACCAGATGAACAAGGGATGTATATTTCTTGACCCACCTGAATGACTAATAATAATGAATATTCTATGCAAATGAGAATTAGATTAATAAATTTTCCTTCCCCACATATTGGTGCCAGTGCAAAAATTTCTCATCAATTCTTCTTCCAGATTTCATTCCTCACCTCCAATTACTTGCAGCATCTGCAGCACGAAGTCACCAACATAACTGATGTGAAAATCTATTTCCCACAATCTATCAGGACAATCCGAGTTTAAAGTCACCTAGCATAAGAGATTTAACTCCGAACAAAACTAGGACTCCATGAGTCCTGTGTTGAAAGGATCCCGGAAGGCTCCAGTATGGAAAAACATGCCTACCAAGCAACATTCACCCGCTAAGCAAAGATCAAGGACTGAGCAAAATAGCTACGAATTTCATGCCTGCTCAACCTTAGAGCTTAAGGCCACACTGCCTGATTCATGGCTTCCAAGATTCAAGATATTCTACCCAAATAAACCAATACATATACCAATGACAGGGCATCTGTTTTGCTATCTAGCAAGTAATAGAGGAAGAGCAGCAACATTTCTAGGAATCAGGCTACAAGGAAACCCCTTCAAGTTTCCATCAGATTGCCAGAGCAACCAAGTCCCTTGATGGCTAGTCATGTGATTCCCATTCCTCAGCGCATTGGCTTGACTAAAAAAATTGTAAGATTTATTCCGGTCAATGTAAATCTGCTGTTAACCTCATCTAAAGTTAGTACTGGCCCATCGATTCCCCTTTCTAGAGCATAAGGAAAAATAAGAAAGCTACTACTTATTGCATCACTAATCTACACAAACAAATTAGCTAGATTGACGAATTAATAAAAAATTATGGAGAACATAAATCACCCAACTACGAAAAATTGCTCAACAAAGTCAAATAGGAAGAAACCCACTAGAATTCCCAAGTTGAACAGGCCTCAAAGCATTCATTCCATTGAGTGCACCCTCACGATTAGCCTTCTTTCTCATTTCTATTACCTTTCTGTGAGAATTAGAATGTAATGAAGTGACAAATGTAGGACTTGCTGCAGGACGGTACTCAGGAAAGAGGCGTCCTGACCTATACCGGACACCACATGCATTGCACAGAGTCTTGGGGCCAAGTGGTCCTTCTCTCCATTGTGGAGTCTTTGTCACCTCACAATGCATGCATTTTCTAATTGCTCCCGGCTGCCGCAAATGATCGTTCATTCCCATGGTATCTGAGAGGACGGACAAATTCCTTTTCTTTCCCCTTCTCTTGCTTGACTCAGCCATCTGCTCATCAGTATTGCTTCCAGAGCATGATTCATAAGCTGTCACACAGCTGCGTGCCTTGGGTGCACTTCCAGAGGATGACATGAAAGGGAGGATAAGCCTCTGGTTAAAAGTCGTCGGGCGCAACCTCTTGCTGCGAGGACGCTTCACGGGGATGAAGATTCCAGAGCCAAGAGGCATGAGATTCTCGGCTGAGCACGAGCTGTTGCTTTCAAGAACAGAAACTGAACTGGAGCTATGGAACAGGCTAGAGTCTTGACCACCAAAGGTTCCATGAATCAGAATGTCTCCATTCAATGGGGGCTTAGCATCACCTAGCAATCCATTCACCTTGTGTTTTTCTTCATACTGGATATATGATGAAAGGTAAATAACATCAGATATACATTCAGATATATCTCTCAAATCTCCAACATATTTGTTGATCTTGCAGCAAAAAGACACATTTTCAGCAAAAGCAATGCACCCATTTGCAGAAAGCACCTAGACTGTTACTATTTGCAATTGCAATTTTTTTTACAGCAAACAAACTCTATGTTCATTGGTCAAGAAAAGGGAAAGAGAAACAAACTCTGTCGTTAGCTCTGCTACACTTCCAAACATTTATGGTAAGGTTTACCTTGTCAAACTATGCCAGCAAGATGGACTGCAGACATTATTCAATCTTATTGGTATTCTGGATAATACCAGTTACCTCATAAAAATACAGCAAGTCCAAACAAAAATCAAGCTAATACGGGATGGAATTCTAAAGCAACAAGGAACATTCCTAAAACAGATGCTGTTGTCAGAATTCCTTCTCAAAGGAAACACAAATAATTCCATAAGGTACTTTTGCAGCTAATTCAGCTTAGGACAGGAAAAACCAACAAGTATTGAGAAAATGTCCATGATAGCATAGCATAACCACGTCTCTCATGACATTCTAGATTTACAATGACTACAAAAATTAATGTCCTTCAACACAAAGAGCCACTGTTAAAAAAGCTGGAAGGCATCCAAAACTCACCTCAGGAGCATCATTTGCTGCTCCTGATTTGTCATTGCATATTTTCCCATAGAAACTAGATGAGAAACCAGCCAGCACATCAGATGATGGCAGTTCCAGCAATTGGAATCCAGCATCCCAATCTTCAGCCAAGACATTCCCTTCCACATCTTCCAAGGGAAAATCAATGTGCTTGATCACATTGTCAAAAAATTCATCAGAGATGCCATTAATACTTTCATCAACAAACCAAGGACCAACCAAATCAATGCTCTGAAACACAAACGTAAATGAAATCAGACACAAGACCATATGTTCATGAAAGATTGTAAAAGATAATGATTGATTGTCTTCTTCATTCTTTTCTGTAAGAGTAGAATGACATTGAAAGAAATTTGAATAGTCTTATGCTCATAAATAAGGCTACAAAGCAAACAAAAGCAATCCAAATTGTTCTTTAGCAATAAGGTCTAAAGTCAAGGACCAAATGATTTGCATATCACATAACTACAACATGTGCAATACACATACATGACCAAAGCAAAGATGACATGATGGTGCAAAAATTATCAAACCTGTGATTCCACCTAAAATTACTATAGAGTTTGTAAAATCGGAATGTAGAATCAAAATGTAAAAACATAAATTTTTATAATTTATGTAAAATAACTTTTTAAAAATTATAGATATACTTATATCAGTCATAAATAACTTGGAATACATAATAGAAATAAAAAAAAAATAAAGAAATTAACTTCTTTTTTTTATTAAAAAAATCTTAATCTACAATCTGACATTTATGGAAAGAAGATAAGTACAGTCAAAAGTATTTTATTTTTTTTCATTATTCTATTTGAAAAAAGTGATGAATTAAAAAAAACCAAATGTTTTAATTCATTTTAAATTATTAATGATAAAATTTAAATATAATTTTTTTCTTATAAACTTTTATGTTTGAGCTAAAACTTAATTGAAGACTATGAATATCAAATAAAGTACAAAGGGAAAGAGAAAGAGAAAGAGAGAGAAAAAAATTAAAATAGAATAGCAAAAATGATATAGTACCTTAATAGTCAATATACTAGTAAAAACCTAGTTATATTTTTTCATTTTCGGCTCATTCAACTCAAATACATAGAATCAATAAAATTTTATTAAAAACAAAAGTTTTACTCTTTAACATATAAAATCGATTAAGAAAAAAAATTTCTACACAAAAATAATTTTATTCCCAAGTTAAGTCGAAAGAACCTTCTAAAATCGTAAACTCATGGTGAAATCACAATTTTGACAACTATCTTACACAAACTTTTGAAATCAAATAGATGAAAGGCTATGTTTAGCTCTAAACAAGCATTTCATATGATGCATTAATATTTGGCATCAAACATAGTCTAATATGCCTTAGCAAATGAAATATCACCTATTCTAATTCCCATCATATGGAAAATACAATTAGAGAACCCTCTATTCAAGAAACCACATCCTTGCATCATTTTTGCATTTATCATATGTCATTCGTGGTAGAATAAAACCATTCACAATTGCATACACCAAAGCTTGTTATCTAATTAATGTGAACATCAATCAGCAGTTGATTCCAAGGGATGTAAATAAATTTATAGGATGTGGTTTCATCAATGGAGTAACACATCATCAGTCTATGCTACAGGTGCTACTGGTTTGGATGAATAATATTTACAGGTCTTTAATCCAATGATTGCAGAGTAATACGGTTAATGTTGGGGAATGAATTAGTATTAGGTCCTTTCAAGCAAGTATTATTAGTTTTAGTGGGTAATTTTATAAGCAAACAAATAAAAGTAGCTTTCTCCTTGGTGCAAATAGGGATGGCAATGGGTGAGATGGGTGTAGGTTAACTATTGTGATCTTAAATATATAATCCCCATTCCCACCATGTGATCCATGCAGGTTTAAACAATTATAACCCTTTCCTGCCCCATCAAAGCAACAGGTTATCCATGGGGCACCAATGATCAGTAGCAAAAACTATAATATTAGTAAAGCCACTACAAGTTACTACCAATAATTATGTCTATATAATTAAAGCCTCTTTAGACATTATATACAATAACCATTCATCAATCTATTACAAGGCAGTGACAACACTATCTCTACGCAATTATAAAGCATGACCATTTGCTTAAAACTACACTATCATTCCTAAAACCAACCATCAGTACTCTTCTTAACTGTTGGACTGTAGATAAGATATCATCATATTAATTTTGCAGATTTCGAAAAGGCAAGCTAATAGTTAATGAGTTGGACATAAAAACATAATCTTGAAGATATAAGTATGGGATGTAAGGTGGGGCATGAGCTTAACCTAAACACCCATCCCCATCCTGTCAAACAATGTGGGTCAAAAAAAGTCACATCCCAGCATCATTTATTATATTAAAAAAAATAAAATAAAGGTCTGCACCACCCCATATAGTGCAGGACACAGCAGGTCCATGAACTAGAGGTTAAATTGCCATCCCTAGGGGTGAATGGTTTTGAATCTTGACAACATAGAGCATGTCTTGATAACACATGAAAATGGATTCTTATACCTTCTTGGAACTTCATATTCTCCTATAATACTAGACTAGATGTTTTTTCCATTTAAGCAAGGACTCCATATAGCAACTCATTATGATTGTATAGAGGGTCTTAATGGGTTCAATAATTGTTAGACGCACAAAATGAGTAGATGAGAAGATGAAATATTGAATACATTTCAACACTATAAAAGCAAATCCAGTTTGTAGGGCTGCAGTTTGAACTGTGAATTTTTCATACTGATCAGCCAACCAGAGATGCATATTGAGCTTTCCATTTAGTTTCTTCAAGATCATCGTTGGAAAGAACAAATTGGATTGCTGTGTCTTTGAAATAGACCCAAATATACCAACCTTAAAAACCAATTTGAATTTATAATTAAATCATTCAGATTACATACGAAATCTTGCTCACAGCCCCCAAGATGAGATTACAAGTATGCTAATCCTCTTCACTCAACAAAGTATATTGTAAAATATGTAAAAGGGTGAAAGGCAAAGGAACAATTCCAATAAATCTTCAGTATGCCTTCAAAGTGAAACGAAATAACATGAAGATTTGAGTTGCTACCAACTAATATCCGAATATCCAACTCCATAGCAAAGCAAGCTTCAATTGATGCAAGACATTTGTTTACAATTGATATACAGCTAAAATTAATGCCCAACACGACATGTCTAAATTAAATATAACTTGAATATTCGATGAGCCAATAAGGTTATGAAAACGAACTAAAAACTTATGACGTCAACACAATTTAATACATTTTGTGGGAAGGTGAATTTGAAAAAAGAGATAAGTATTGAACAAGGTAGATAACACGGCTACTTGCTCCGAATGATGTTCTCAGGATCAAAGCATATTATTATCCAGAGAACACCTATGAACACCTGAAAGTACTTAAATTATAATAAATTCCGACACACAATTTCCATTATATGACATGAACTTCTTTCAAATACAAAATCTCGTTTTTGAAAAATCAATACGGCCATTTCCCATCTAAGAAAATTTAAAGACAAAAAAAAAAAAAGGAAAAAAACTAGCAAGACTTTCTGTAATTTAAAAAGCAACATGTTATGTTATGAAACGGAAAATTAAAACTAAATTAATTTTTGAACGAAATTTGACAATGCCATAGATACAAACCCCAAATGCCTAATTAACTAACCAAAAATCTAAACTTTAACAACGATCCAGAAGGCAAATCAACAAAAAAATCCAAAAATTCAAAAAAAAAAAAGAAAAGAAAAGAAAAACAAAAATAACGACTATAGCCAAAAGGGTGTCTCAAAAACAAACCTTTTTCGACATTATTACATGTCTGAACACACACGAAATCACACCATATCACCACAACATTGTCATTTTCGAAACACGGAGAAAACTAAAACCAAAGAGAAAAAGGAAGGGTTATTTTAAGGCAGTGAAAAAAAGGAAAAAGGAGAAGATAGAGAGAGATTCAGAGGAATCTATTTGTGTCTGCAAATGCGAATTTAGGTTTTCCGTAATAAGAGAGTGAGAAAGAGGAGAGAAAGATAGATTAGGTGCGAGTTCATTGTAAGGTGGTCATGTCTGTCGGATCTGATTCATCAACATCTGATTGACATACCACGTTTTATTACAAAAAGAAGATAAATGTTGAAACACGGATATAACACTTTCCATTTGTTACGGTGGTCAACTCAAGAGTCACGTGAGGTTCCGGCTATCCCAGTTTTACGGTTTATAACTATATATGTATATATACAGTGTGGAAAATAGATTTTGATTTTTTATTTAAATTACAAATATTATATATATGTATATATATTTCACATCAGCTTATATTTTTAAATTTTTATAAAATATAATTTTAAAATTTTACTACTTTTTATTCTCATATAAAATAATTAAAAGTCACTAAAATTTAGAAAATATATATAAAATCAGAGGAAAAATAATTATGTATGAGTTTCTATGCTATTTTATTGCTACAAAGATTTAGAGTTCATATGCTTAATTTAAAAAGTAGCAAATTAAGTGGGTACAACATAGATATAACTAGATGTATTTTGTAATTTATGTTTAGTACTAAAATGAGTTTGAGTGCTTTAGAAATATTAAGATTTCTCCACACGAAGAAAATAGTAAGTTTTTTTTTTTTTCCACGGAAGAGGATAGTAAGTATTAGAAGCAAGAAAGGGAGAATAAAAAAAATTGGAATGATTGTGTGGGGAAGCTTAGTATTAGATCCGGTTACAATCCATCACAATCCTGATTGAGGTGCAATTCCTAAACCCAATTCAAGAGAGTCTGACATCTTACTTTACAAGCTACGGGAGTATTGAATCTTACTGCTCGAGTTGAAAAGATATTGCAATAGACATTTTTTTTTATAATTTTTTTCAAAGTAAATAAATTACAAAAGAAACAAAAATAGTAAAGAAGAAAAAGGATGTTACCTACTGCAGACGATTATTTGCCATATTGAGTTTTGTGTCCCTACTTAATAATTGTTATTAATCAAAATTACTTATTTAACATTTAAAAAAATTATGATAATTCAATAATTAAAAGGGATTTTTGCTGTTAGTATTATATATGTATTTATTTCTATTTCATTCCATTACACTTCATGTACCTTTCCAAACATAAGAAAAGATTTGTTATTTCTAACTCTTATTTCAGTTCAATCTATTTTATTCCACTGCATTACAAACCATTTTTGCATAGTAAATGCGAAATTAGAATTTGGACGAATAGTAGTATGATTGATATTTAAAAAGAAAAAGTATATATTATCATGTGTCTAAATTTTATTAACATTTATTTAGAATGTAGATTTACCCAGTTTCAAATAGCCCTAAAGGCTTTCCTGCAAGTAACAATCCTGATACAGCTATTGTCTAAATAGTAACATGAATTAAATATTTATACGATCTACCAAGATTTTTTCATATATTCAATTGTGGCAACTATGTATATGCACAACATTTGATGTAAATATATATATTTATTATTTTGGGTTATATTAGTGACAAGTATGGAAGTTATAAAATTTTATTGTTATTTTATATAAATATTCTTGTTATTATTCCTTTTTTTTATTTTTAAAGTTAGAGAATAGATAAAAGAAAGGAAAGTAAAAAAATCTAAAAGAATTATACATTTGTTGTATATTGATATATTAAATGAGTGACCACTAGTTCACATTCAGAATTCACAAATATGCACAATTTAATCACCATAACTCTATTACTTGTGTACAACAAAATGCTATATATTCACCTTTTTTATTTTTTCTCTAACTATATTTGAAATTGGAAAATATTAATAGATGCTTGAAAATAATGTTAAGAGCTAATGAAAGAATTCTTATACAATTTTATACATTTGTATTATTAAGGTGATGAATTTTTTTTTTTCAACATTACTAACTAATATTTAAAGATATAAACTCTTTGAAGTTATATTGGATTTTAGTTATACAATTGTTTTGATGTATTGGGTCTCTTATGAATGAAAGGATTTTTGTTAATAAGTACCACCAAAATTTTAATTAACAAATTTAAGAAAGTAATATTTCATTTTTTCTAAAACCAACTAATACAACATGAAATGTTTGTAAAACTAGTTACTTTATGAAAAATACAAAACTGCACGAAAAGACATAAATGTTCAATTTTTTATAAATTCTAGCACATACTTAGATATTTTTTTTTCTAAATAAAATATTTACCCACTTTCTTATCTTTTGTTGCTTAATTTCTACTTATCAATGATTGTGTGTACGTATGTATATATATAATACACTCTTTTTATTAGCAATCGGATAAGTGAAATGTTTGAATTTTTGTTTTCCTCTCTCTCTCTTTCTCCCTTTGATGAGTTTGTTGTCTTAGTATTGTTTGCTTTGAACAACATAACATGTACACAATAATATTTAAATTAACTAGAAATATGCATGGAAATGACCTTAACAATCACACAATACCTAGGTAGAATAGCTATCAACTCATCATTTTTTCCTTAAATTTTCTTGAGTCAAAGTTTGACCTTTTCATAAGGACGATATTAACAAATAGAGTGGGAATTTCTTGACGTGGTATGGTTAGATATCTACGCAGTAAGTTATACATTGTAATTATAATCTTAGCAAAATCTACTAACATACACTCTCCTACTCTCCATAAATATATGACAAGAATACATTATAAAAACTAACTATCGATGCACCTATAATATACATGGAAAAATTAATTATAAGTTATAGTATTGTAAAAACTAAAGACCATTGCTCCATCCAACAATATAACTAACTAATGATTTATAAAGTAGAATATTGCTTATGTATTTAAAAAAATGTAAGGAAAACAAAAGAAATGTATAACTTAAAAAAGTACAACTTATATAGCCATTAATAATAGTAATAAAATTTTATGTATTTCATTGATATTGTTAGTTGTTTAGAAAGATAATGAAGAGATTATGAATCTAGGAAATTACATAGCAAAGTAATTCAATACATCACTATAAAAAAATATTATAAATTCAAATGATGCACATACATAGAAAAAAAGTCAACAATCTAAATAAACGATATATAAAAATAAGAAAATGTTTTTGTTCGAAACATCTACTAAATACATAAAATTATATGATCAAAAGTAAATGAGATTGTTAACAACAGTAAGTGAATTACAATAGATAATGGTTATACTATAATGTAAAGATGAATAATAATTAGTAGCTTTTATAATAGATAATGGGTTTAATAAAAAGAAAAGATGAAACTTGTTAATAAGTATTGTAAATAATGTACAGAGATAATCAAAAGTTATAAAATGAATAGAGATATATACATATAGTAGAAGATATTTTTGAAAACTTACTAATAATAATATAAATATTATAGAAAGATAATATTTGGGAAAGAATATTAGGCTTCAATTACAAGGCCCAGCTTACATACGGATACATAATCCATGTAACAAGTACTTAGGAAAATATCGGACACTCATACACTCCTTCTTTATCTCTCTCTCATTCAAACCCTTCTAAAGCTAAAACCTTAACTCCTTTCTCTCTTCGTCGTTTCAATGTATCATATATTGAACAAGAACTAATGCTATTCTTGTTCTTGGTTTTTTGCAGGTGATGAAGGTGGTCCCTTCGAGCAAATTAGGATTCGTAGAGTGCGATAATCTTTGATTGAGGATCGTAACTCCCTTTTCTTTCTTTATTTTCCACTTTTTATACATGCTTGTATAGATTTGTTATCTTGGTAGATAGATTTGTTAATTTGGTTATATATGTTTTTTTTTATTTAGTTAAGATATGTTAAAACTGCTATAATTGGATACAAACTAATACTTTACATCCACTATTATCTTCTTTATACAATCAATGCTTTATTTTCTCTCCATAATGAAATCTTTGTATTGCACTAGGCTCTTAGTTGATCTTTATTAACCGGTTACAACATGTTTCATAAGGTCATAAAAAATGACCTTATCCATAAGGTCATAAAAAATGACCTTATCAACATAGAGTTCCTTAAATGTGTTGAAATCTTCCCACGAAGAGTCTTCTAGTGGAAAACCTTGCCACTATACCAAAAGTTGATGCTCTTAATGACCTTGTCGAATGATTTGTCATGTAACCGCTATAAACATAGGTTAAACTAAATGATAGCTATTTAACACATATAAAGGAAGGTCTAGATAAGGAATATGAGAACCCTTAGCCAACTTGAGTACAAAGACATGAAAAAAATGATGAATTTGTATGTATAGAGGTAACTATAGTTCATACACAGAATCTCCATACACACAATCTCCTACTCGTTTAACAATAGGAAAAGGACCACAGTATCTCTTGGATGGTTTGTGATGTCTATGTTGTGCCAAAACTCAATTGTTTGTAAGGTTACAGCTTGACAAAAACAAGGTCCCCATCTTCCCTTAACTTGTCAACATAGAACTTCATATGCTTTTGGGCCTTTTCTAAAATTTTCTTAAGTACCTTTAGCATTTCTTGTCTCATAGACAATTCACTATCCACAGCATCCAAAGATGAAGTACACTTAAGGTACTTTTACAAAGTAAGGGTTTGACGACCATACACCACCTCAAATGGTGTAAACCGAGTCTCTAAATGAAAAGAAGTATTATTTGATAATCCTACCGATGGCAAAAACTTAACCCACTTCCCTAGCTTATATGTGACAAGCTACATAAATATTGTTGAATTACTCTATTCAAAACTTCAATTTGACCATTACTTTGAGGATGTCATGCATTACTAATGCTCAACTCAGTACCACTCAAGGAGAATAACTCTCTAAAACCTACCAAGGAAAGTAGTGTCTCTATTCGACATTATTGATCTTAGAAAAGCATGATGTTTGATAGACATATGAAAAAAGAAATGTACGACTTTGGATGCAGTAAAATGAGTATCCAATGCTATTAAATGATAATATTTCGAGAACTTAGCTACTACTACCTATATAATTATGTAGCCTTGAGATTTAGGGAAACACAATAAAATCTATAGAAATGTCCTCTTACACCTCATTTGGGATTGGTAATGGATTCCATAACCCTACTGGATGCTTGGAAATGTGCTTGATTTGCTGGTATACTGTGCTACCACTCACAAGAACCTCCACATCATGCTTCATCCCTTCCTAATAGAAATCAAACATTAATCTCTTATATGTCTTAAGAACTCTAAAAAGGCCAAATGTAGGAGTACAATGGTATTTTATCAGTAATTAAGGAATCAATTGTGAAGTAGGCACAAAAATAAGCGATGATGGCAATAAAGAAGATTGTAATGCCACTTCATTAGCCATTTCAACTCTTTTCCTTCGAACATGTCTTGAATCACCTTCTAAAAAGCAGGAATTCGAGTATATTTTTCTTTCAATTATTCTACAATGTTAAAACATGGCATTGTAAATGCTAGGAGAGAGGTATGATGTTGTCTAGATAAAGAATCTATAATTGTGTTGTCTTATCTTGACTTATACATGATAGTATAGTGATACCCTAATAATTTGGTCAAATATTTGTGTGGTCCAAGTGTTGAAATTACTTGAGTAAGCAACCCTTTGATGCCTTATAATTCATCTTCATAATAAAATGTGATCACAAGAGATATTGTTGCCACTTTTTCACTGCTTCCACAATTACCTTACATAGGTTCAAGCTTTGACCATATGCTTAGGCAACTTCTTACTCTAAAGTAAGAAATGGTGTATCTCTCCTGTATAAGTGTAGCACTTGCTCTAAACAATGAAGAGAACATGAATTTGGGAAATTATGTAACAAAACAATTCAATAAATAAGTTTAATTCTATGTAAAAATCAAATAGACACGTCTCTATTAATAAGTACTGCAAATTCAAAAGATGCATATATGTAGAAAAAAGTGAACAATCTCAATAAATAATATATGAAAACAAGAAAATGTTTTTTCCCTAGGTAATGTATATATCTGCTAAATACATAAAATTATACAATCAAAAGTAAATAAGATTGTTAACAACAATAAGTAAATTACAATGGATAATGGTTATTCTATAATACGAAGATGAATAATAATTAGTGTCTTTTATAATAGATAATAGATTTAATAAAAAAAAAAGATGAAACTTGTTAATGGGTTGTGTAAATAATGTAGAGAGATAATTAAAAGTTATAAAATAAAGAGAGAGATGTACATACATAGATGATATTTTTGTTAACATACTAATACATAATGTAAATATTGTGGAAAGATAATGTTTGAGAAAGAATGTTAGGCCTTAACTATAAGGCCTAGCCCACATATGGATACATAATCCCTAAGTAACTAGTACTTAGGAAAATATTAGATACTTGTACATTCTCTCTCTCTCTTTCTCTTTGTTCAAACCCTCATAAAGATGAGTTTGAAACCTTAATTCTTCTCTCTCTTCTTTGTTTTGCTATATAACATATTGAATAAGAACTAAGGTTACTCTTGTTCTTGGTTTTGTGTAGATGATGAAGGTGGTCACTTCGAGTGGATTAGGATTCTTAGAGTGAGGTACTCTTTGATTGAGGATCACAACTCCCTTTTCTTTCTTTATTTTCCACTTTTTATACATGCTTGTATAGATTTGTTATTTTGGTAGATAGAATTGTTAATCTGGTTATATATGTTATTTTATTTAGTTACAACTATTAGTTGTATATAAACTAGTACTTTACATCCGCTATCATCTTGTTTATACAATCAATCCATTATTTTCACTCCATAACAAAATCTCTGTATTTCACTGGTTTCTTAGTTGATCTCTATTGATTGGTCATAATAGAGAGGCAAAAAATATATATATATATATTAAAAGTATATATAGTATAATATAATGAAGAAATGAATAATTGGCTTAATAGTTATATTAATAGATATAATAATAGATAATACATAACAGATAGTATATATAATGTTGAGAGAGAATTAAAAATTATAGTATGAAAAAAGATATATATATATATATATATATAGTAGAGGATATTTTTGGAAACTTATTAATATATAGTCTTAATTAATATTATATAAAGATAATGTTGGGGAGAGAAAAAAAATAAAACTATATGTTAAAAGTATAGGGTTGAATAGAAAGTTGTTGCTTAATATACAAAAATGAATATATCAAATACAATATAATATGTTTTTTAAGTGAAATTTGAGTAGAGCCAACTGATAAAATTATTGAAAAAAAAAAGATACATAAATTAATATTATGAAAAATTTGAAATGATACATCTTGAAAAATTATTATAAATAAAATTTTATCCAAAACTCTAAAAAATAATCTAAAATACATTTTTTTAGAGAAAAATCATATGCGATGCATTATGAGACTATACGATAATTGCTATTGTTTTATGAGTAATTCTTTCCCTATAATAATTATGATATTAATTTGGCGCACTACTGGGATCTATTCATCCTATTATGTATAGTCATTTGTAATAGAATTATAGGCTCAATACATGGTTATTGATCCTAAAAATTGCAATTATATAAATATGAATTATTTGAAATAAATTACATAAATGCCAATGTTATATAAAATTAGAAAATTCTCAACTGTCACTATATCGCATGTTGTACATGTGATTTTCATTGTCGTATGTTTGAAGTGTAACACACATACAATATTAGTGTTACATTTTGTACATGTGATATAGGATTGCTCTTTGTATACTTTTTTTATATAGTTAGTATTTGTATAATATTTATCTATTTTAATGGTCAATGTGGAAATTCCTCTACAATCATATCATGATGATTTATATCTATAATTATATATTATATTATTAAAGTGCTTGGGGGATTTTGGTGTCTTATATATATATATGTATATATATATTAAAAAATATATACATTTCATTCATTTTATGGGTGACCATCACATTCTTTCCAATACCTAAAATATTACTAAAACAACCAATTACTTTTTTTTTTTCTCTTGAAAATCGAATACTTACTTATATCTTACATCTGTAGCATTGAAGTTATAATTAAAGAAGTTCCACTATTATGGAAAATGAGAGGGAAATTAGAGATAATTATTATATTTATTTTTTTATACACCTACAATATGGATATATTTTTTTTTCTAGTTAGGAATTATTTGTATGATTAATTTTTTTTTTGTTATTTGACTATAATGGAGTTTAAATTTTTAGTATACACAAACTTTTCTAATGCTTTTAAAGTAGCTTTAAGAGTGTTTGAATTTATTTGATGTAATTACAGTTGCAAACTAATAGAAACTCATTTCCTCTTCCATATAACTCATAAAGATGGCAAATACCATTATAGTTTTTTTTCTTTTTTTGACCAAAAGAGAGATTCGAATCTTGGTCTATTTCGATGTGAGAGATTAGTAGTGATGCTACTAGACTATAATAGTCTTGCGCCATTATAGATTAATAATGATATAAACACAGATTTTTAATGAGATGGATTAAATTTGATTCCCTCATCCTCTTAAAGTTATAATATGATAGTTAGACCCAAGATTTAGAAAAAAAAAATTATACTTTTGAGTTTGTGTAATAATTTGTTAATAATATGTCTTATTTGGTACACCACATGAAATATTACATAAAATAACAATAGAAGCCACTTTGTAGGAAAAACTTATAAGACATAAAATTATAGGTTGGAAGGTAATATTCTCAAAGAGGATGGACATATATAACTAATAATATTATACAAAGCACTTAATTAAACATATATTATTTTGTACATAAATACTTATATATAAATACATTTATATATGAATATTTACAACATAACATTAACGATAGGTGTATTATTATTTTTTATTTATAATATGTATTATAGAACATAATAACATATCATAGAATAAAGTATATTCTAAATATAATATATCATATGAAATATATAATTTAGCATATTATATACTTACTAAAACGGATATAATTATAACATATAATATACGCTATGATCATTACAAGAAAAAATGATCAACTACGACTATAAATTAATTACAATTCATAAATAACTATTGTATCAGCCATATTCAGTTAGCAACTTAATCGATTAATCATAATGTAGGATGGACTTCTCACCACTACATTCTGGAAATACCCTAGGTAACAAGAAGGATGTCCAACACATCGATCTAGAAGAAGCTACAAGCATTTAGCAATTGAGGATAGACTTGATCAAATCGAATATTGATTTAGCAATAGTATACAAACTTCTAATGTGGTCCCAAACCCTTCTTAAACAATGTTTGGGGAGCATATGAAAAAATTTGCTTCAATAGGACAAATTTAAATCCTCATATGGAACATGATGTAGATATGAATGATGCTAGAGAAGACAAGGAAAGATTGAATCATGAAGTATAAATGAGTATTTGTTATGTTAATTTTTCAAGGATTGAAAAAGACACGATGTATGTGCCTTAGAGAAAAGCATTGATTACGAAAGTGATGAGGCTAAAACCTGTATATAAAAACCTCCAAATTAGATTAACAAAGATTTTGGTGGCAATAATTTTAAATTAATTCATTTAAGAGCAAGCCTTGAATTGTCCTAAAGATTTTCAATGGATCATTTGCAATGGCCCTTAGTTTATGAATGGGTATTACTTAGCCTTGAAGCAATGGGAACCAAATTTTAGGTTGGAAATCTATAAATTTAATTCCATGGCCATTTAGGTTCGAATCTAGGTTTACCTATTGATTTAGACTCATCTATAGCCATCCAAAGGATATGAGAAAAAATAGGCCCAATCCTTAGGTTTGAGTTAGTAACAATCAATAAGGAAAGGGGAGGTTCACAAGAATTTGTGTACAGATAGAAATAGATAAACCTCTCAAGCATACTACCATTATGAATCGAATAGCATATAAGGTTGCTTACGAAGGCCTCCTAAGGATTTGCAGTATATGTGGATGCATTAACCATTCGATATAAAGGCCTAAAAATGAATGCTAATGAGTCTTCGAGGAACTCCCTTGTAGCCTAAAATGATCAAGATAATTAAGCTATGGACAAATGTACTAATAGCATAGTTGATGCAGTTAAGGATAACATGGAAGACCAAGACACAAGTAAAGTTCCAAGGCCAGACATTAAAGATACTTAACGGGAAACTCAAATAGATGTGATGGGGAATAGTGATGGAAACAGGTAAGAGTAAAGAAGTAGGGACAAAATCAAACAAATAGTCAGAGAAATAACTGTAGAAAAAGGTTTTTAAGAAATTTGAACACGAAATCCCATCAAGTTGTGAAGTTGTTAGTTAGGAATAGTATTGATGGGAAAGAAAATGTTGAATCAGAAGGAGCTAATGATACAATAAGATTTATCTCCAATAGGCATATCTTTTACTACTCGTTTGAATAAACCTCTTAAAGATATCACAAATCAATAAGAGGAGCAACGAAAATCACATTCATTATAGTTATTCACCTTTAAGCAAACAAAGGTCATCTCGAAACAAAAATCTCTAAAAAAGTTAGCAAGACAATATGGAGGTAGTAGCAGAAATAAAATTAATACCTTTACTCTTACAGGATCAAAGTTCCTTATTGGAGATACATGTAGATTCGATGATATGGCAAGTTCAAAATGAGAACATGGCAGTTTAACTTTATATCGAGATTATATGGATTGAAGTTATACAGATGTAATGGGGAAGAAATACAACACTTAATGGGAATAAAGGGTTGATTACGAGTTCCCTAGCCCAAGGATTCGCTTCTTTGGTTCGCTGAGTTGCCCAAATGGATCTGACCTCAGAAGAAGAGAAGTTCTTCTAAGTTTACTTGGTCTATCTTTTGAGTTCCCCCAATCTGATCACTATTTGACAAGTAAAGGTAGAAGATTCTACTAACGCTGCTGATCGCCATTAGAGCCGAACATTAAACCCGCTTACTTCTAAGCTGATAGATGTTTGAGCTTAAGTTAACCCATTGCTGAGATGACCTACTTAACCTAAACTACCAAGTTCCTACTTTCAGAACAAGTGTTCTTTTAGCCCTTGAGCTACTGAGCTGTTAACCTTACGTCGAGTTATCAACTCTACTCGACACTCATTAACCTTTTGGACTATAGAATTGAGGCGCCGACATGTATAATCTCCATAACATCTGTATTGTCCTTTGTGAAGGATATTCCTTTTTGTTTTTATTGTCAAATTTCCCTTATGTGATATACACTTTTCCTTTTCTAGTATGAATCTTTTTAGTAATTTATAGTAACTTAGGACTTGCCCTAATTAAGTTATATGAATACCTATATTTGTATCAGCTGTGTTCAAAACGTCATCAAGAATATTGAATTTAGAACATTTTTCTTTTGAGCTAAGTGTCTTCTACTTGCTCTCTTTACTCTTATCTAGGTCATTTGTGCATAGATTAGTGCCGAGTGATTTTTTATTATACTTTTGTGTCATATCAAGTGTAACTCGAGCTCGTGTAAGGCATTGGTGTATCATATCTTACATCAGTATATGAGAACCCCTACTCAACTTTCAACCTCCATTTTTTCTTTTGAGCCATCTTACAATTCGGACCCATTTGTTCCCACAATACCTTTCGTTATATGTTCATCAACAATCGTTGCCCTGTATTATCTAGGTATTAAAGCTTAGCTATGTTTACGTAAGTTTTTAGTACTTTGTGCTCTCAAGTGTTTTACTGTAGTGCATCATGCATAGTTAGTGGGTTGAGACTTGAGAGTATTGAAAAAGTTATGAGTAGCTATAGTGAATGTTAGAGTAGTATTTTAAGTTGTGGAAGTCAATACTCTATTCTCCCTTATTTTGGTACAAACAAAATAGATAGTGCATGTGTGCTTTTTTTAATTGTTTTATAACCATGTTGAGTATTACTAGTGTTGTTTTAGTAATAGTTGGAGTGTATGATATTAAGTTGATTGTTTAAAGAAGGGTTTTTTAGTGCAGTTCAGCTATTTTAATTGGAAGAGTTAGCATATTAAAATATTAAATAATGTTGGATTCGGGTATTGAAGGAACTTTTAGAAACTAGGAGAGTTGTGCTCATAATAGGCTTAGACAACAAGGAAGTTGTACATCTTAATCTATGGATGAGAGCCTACATAAGCTCATAGGCTTAGTGATTAGCCTAATGCTTGCTATAAATGAAGATAGGCAACAAGTTAGAGATGACTTGAATAGAAGCTAAGTGATGAACTACTCAAGAGAGGTAATGGTTGACCTAGATGAGCTAATTTCCCAGTTCAACCATCCTAAGCTAGAGGAGTAGATAGAGTTGCTTGATAAAGGCTTGCGGTGGAGGAAATAGAAGAAGAGGACAAAGAGTTAAGCGACAAGAAAGAAGAGTACTATGAGCTTGAAGAAAGAAATGTTTGAGCTCCCAAAGTTGAAGGACTAAGGTTACAAATCTTGAGCTTCTTTAGTAGTGGCAATGCTGAAGACTACCTAGATTAGGTTGATAGGATAAACAAGCAATTTGAGTGCCATGAAGTTCCTAAGAATGTTGAAGTGAGACTTACCGTCTTAGAATTCATATGATATGCCACCCTGTGGTGAAAGAATTTGCATACTACATGATGAAGAGAATGAGAGAGAGAAGTTAAAGATTGGGATAAGATGAAGACAGTAGTAAAAAGAAGATATGTTTTAAGCTATTATTTGCGAGAAGGATGTAAAAGATTGCAATAGTTAAGACAAGGAGGATTGAGTGTTAATGCATATGTGACGACATTCCAAATGTTAATGATTCACTATGAAGTTGTAGAGCGTAAAGACTAGACTATCTCTAAATTTATTAGTGGATTAAAGTATGAAATAGGGGATGTCTTAGAAACTAAGGATATTAGATCCTTAGATGAGACAACCTAAGCTACTTGAAGGATAGATTGACAAAAATGAGAAGATTTTATGCTACTATTGGTTAATTAATCCCTAGCTAACCTGTTTAAAGCAAACCTGTATGATCAAAACCAAGTAAGACTGGTGATGTTCTTCCTGTTTCAACTACTCAAGAAGAGGAGAAAGAAGTTTCAAGGAAGTTTGAGAAAAGGTAGAGTTATAGTTGAAAGACAAGTGAGGTTAAGTGCTTTAAGTGTTTAGAGTTTAAGCACATGACAACTTAGTACCTAAATAGAAGGATAATGGTGATCAAGGGGGGAATACCAACCATCAAAGTCAATAGTACTGATAAAGAGGTTAGAGAACTAAAGGAATTTAAACAAGTTAACCAATCTGAGGAGGATGAGGTTATTTATACTGAAGAGGGTAATTTCATGCTCACAAATATGTTACTAAGGCGAGTGATGAGTATGAGCCTAGTATTCGAGGATGAACAATGTGAGAACTTATTCTACATTGGTTGTAAAGTTAATGGGATGTTGTGCTCTCTTATTATTGACAATGGTAGTTGTACTAATGTGGCATTTTCCTTTTGGCTCCAACAGTTGAGGTTGCTAACCACATCTTACCCCAGACCTTATAAGCTATATTGACTTACTGACAAGGGAGCCTTATAGGTGACTAAGTAAGCGACAGTGCTTATTTGCATTAGAAAATACTAAGATGAAGTTTTCTGTGATGTGTTGCCTATGAGTACTTCACAAATACTTTTGGGAAGACTATGAATGTTTGGCCAACATGTGATGTATGATGGAAAGAAAAATACTTGTTCTTTTGAACATGAGGGAAGAAAGGTGAGATTGACTCTTAAGGCTACCAAATAAGTCAAGACTATGCAAGCTTAACTTACCTAAGCCTTGAAGAAGGAAACCTTAGTAATGACACATGCTAAGCTAATAAGGGAGATGAAACTTGAAGAGCTGACCTATCTGTTGGTTAAAAGGTTGCTTGAAATGAGGGATTTGAATGTTAAACTACTTATCGAGGTGAAAGACCATGAAGGAGTTTGCAAACCTATTCCTTAACAAACTGTTAGAAAGACTGCCTCTAATTAGAGGGATTGAGCAAACGATAGATCTATAACCGGAAGTTGTATTATAGAATAATATAGCATATAGGTTAAACCCTGAACAGGTTGCTAAGCTCCAAAGGTAAGTGGACAATCTAATGAAAAAAAGGATATGTGAGAGAGTCCTTAAGCCCGTACATTATACCTGCGCCATTGGTGCTAAAGAAAGATGGCATATAGTGAATGTATGTAGATAGTTAAGCTATTAACCAGATTACAATCAAATACAGGTACCCCATTCCTTAACTTGATGACATGCTCCATGAGTTAAATGGGGCAAGGATCTTTTCTAAGATTGATCTTAAGTTTAGGTGTTATTAGATTAGAATGCGGGAAGTGGTTTAGTGGAAAACTACATTTAAGACTCAACAAA
Organism: Lumnitzera racemosa; assembly: GCA_024138005.1. NCBI lineage: Eukaryota > Viridiplantae > Streptophyta > Magnoliopsida > Myrtales > Combretaceae > Lumnitzera > Lumnitzera racemosa. Next base: position 83,750,250 of record JAMXBC010000006.1, read on the forward strand.
GGTTATATGAAAGGCTAGTTATGCCCTTTGGACTATCGAATACGCCAACAACACTTATGAGGCTAATAAACCATGTGCTCTAAGAATTGATTGGGAAATTTATTGCTGTTTACTTTGATAATATTCTTCCTTGCAGCCCTGACTTAGAAGCACACTATGAGCATGTCTAAGCTATCTTTAGTAAGCTCCGAGCTGAAAAATTGTATTCTAATATGAAGAAATGTGACTTATGCTAACTAGAGGTGATCTTCTTAGGATTTGTTGTAAGTGATGGTGGCATATGAGTCAATGAAGAGATGGTGAAGGCAATTACCGAATGGCCTATGCCGACCTATTTTGCCAATATATGAAGTTTTCATGGTCTGTCATCCTTTTACCGCCATTTCATAAGGAATTTTAGTACCATTGTAGCCCCTAATTATTGAGTTATTGAAGGAGAACATTGAATTTAGATGGGAGGAGAAGGAGCAATAGAGTTTTGAGGAAGTAAAGAGGAAACTGACTACTATCCCTGTCCTAGCTCTTTTGAGCTTTGATAAAGTGTTTAAATCGAGTAGGATGCATCTAGATTATGCATAGGAGCTGCATTGATGCAGGAATGCTAACCTATTGCCTACTTTAGTGAAAAGCTTTGAAGGGCAACACTTAACTATTCAATACATGATAAAGAGTTCACTTCCTTGATATAAGCCTCAACTATCTAGCAGTATTACTTTTTGTTTAGAGAATTTGTGATCTATATTAACCATGAATAGCTAAGACATTTGTAGAGTTAACATAAGTTGCTTAAGAGACAAGCTAAGTGGATTGAATTCATAGAGGGATTTTCTTATGTTATTAAGTACAAAACTAGCAGGAACAATGTAGTGGCTGACACCTTATCATGATGACATATAATCTTAACCAACCTCCAAACAAGACTTGTTGGATTTTCAGTGATAAAGGGTTAGTATGCCTAAGACCTATACTTTGATCCAATCTATGCTCGATGTAAGGATAGCTGAGCTATTGATGATTATCACAAGGAAGATAGATACTTGATTAGGACAGGAAAGTTGTATATCCTAACTTACTCCATGAGAGAATTATTGGTGTATGAGGTATACGGAGGATGATTATTTGGTCATTTTGGGAAGGCTCGAACTCATGAGGTGCTTAGCTCAAGATTCTTTTAGATAAGGATGATGAAAGACGTGTAGTTTGTACTAGAGAGATGTGCAACCTTCTACCGAGCAAAGATTTGAGCCAAATAAGTACCTTATCTACCATTACCAATCCCAGCCAAACCATAGTCCAAGCTAAGTATAGACTTTATATTGGGTTTACTGAAGATGTCTCGTAGGAAGGACTCCATCATGGTGGTTATAGATTGCTTCAGTAAGATGGTACACTTTATGCTACGTAATTGAATTAATAATGCTTTGGCTATCTCTTTTCTCTTTTTATATGAAGTGGTTAAGCTATATAGAGTGCCAAGAACCATTGTATCTGATCGAGACCCCAAGTTCTTAAAGCCATTTTTAGAAGACACTTTGGAAGGGATTAAGCTGATGTTTAGTATGTCTTACCACCCGTGAGCAAATGGATAGTCTGAGATCATCAATAGGACCTTAGGAACTCTTCTACGAATTGCTATTAGAAGAAACCAAGCTAATTGGGACATATACTTATCAATAATTGAGTTTGCTTATAATAGGACTACCTATAGTATCATTGAGAGGTCATCCTTTGAGGTTGTATATGGTTATAATCTCGAGCTTCCTCTTGACCTGATCCCTTCACCTAACTGCCTTGATGATCTATAGGTTATTGAAAGATTAGAAGCAATTCAAGCAATCTACCAGTAGGTAGTAGACCATTTGAACCGAACTACTTCCAAGCTCAAAAAGAAAGGCTTAAGAAGAAATGTTAGAGAGTTCTAGCTTGGTGACTTGGTGTGGATTCACCTTAACAAGGATCAGTTCCCTAAACTAAGGAAGAACAATTTATCCTAAAGAGTAGATAGATCTTTTAAAGTGATTAAGGAGATCTACCCCAGTGCCTACAAGGTAAATTTGCCTGAAGAATATGGAGTCTTTGATACCTTTAACATTGTTGATCTTTACCTATATTTTCTTGATGATAAGCTACCTAAAGTTGACCAAGATTTGATCCTGAATCTCTAATGACTTAGAGGGGATGATAGGAATTAAGGGCTAATTATGAGGTCTTAGGCTTAAAGACTCACCTCTTTGGTCTGTCGAATTGCTTAAATGGACCAAACCTTAGAAGAAGAGAAGTTCCTCTAAGATGACTTGGCCTATCTTTTGAGCACACACCCCCAGTTCGATCACTATTTCATAAGTAAAGGTTGAAGGTCCCATTAATACCATCAAAGTCAAATATTAAACTTACCTACTTTTAAGCTGACAGATGTTTGAGCTTAAGCTAACCCATTGCTAAGCTTACCTATTAAGCTTAAGCTGCTAAGTTCCCACTTTCCAAAAAAGTCCTCTTTAAGCCTTCAACCTACTGTGCTTCCAACCTAAGGCCGAGTTAGTCAGCTTTACTCAACACTCATTAATTGTTTGGACCACATAATTGAGGGGTTGACATGTTCTTCTCTCTTACACCCATATTATCCTTTGTGAAGGATATTCCTTTTTGTTTTGATTATCGAATTATCCTTGTATGATATGTACTTTTCCTTTTCTAGTAAGAATCTTTTTAGAAGTTTGATGAGAATAATATTCTACAACTAGCAATTCATAACTTGTAGTAACCTAGAACTTGCCCTAATTGGGCCATATAAATATCTGTATTTTGTATCAGCTATGACAGAATCATTATTAAGAATATTGAATGTAGAACGTTTTCCTTTTGAGCTAAGTTTCTTCTACTTGATCTCCTTGCTCTTATCTAGGCCATTCAAGTATAGATTAGTAGTGAGTGATCTCTAATTATACTTATGTGTCATATTGAGTATAAGCTAAGCTCACGTGAGCATTGGTGTATCATATCCTATATTGGTACACAAGAACCCCTACTTAACTTTCGATCTCCATTCGTTCTTTTAAGCCATCGTACAGTTCATTTGTTTGTATGATACCTTTTGTTGTGTGTTCATTTATGATAGTTGTCTGGCATCAGCGTCAAAGGTAACGTTTAGATTAACATTTCAAAATCGTTTGGTCTATATGACCAAACAAAGATTGGTGAAGGGGTACAAGGAAGTAACACTACTAATTCTAAAGCTTACGATCAAGTAGGAGATGTCTATTATGGATTTTCTATCCTAGGTCGAAGCAACATGCAAAGTGATGGTTGAGTTCCTCATGACGTCAAGAAGAGGGGGATTAGACATTTAGTGAGCTCCATTTGTTTTTCTATCATTAGAGGAGATAAGGAAAACTAAATGAATCCCAGCAATGGAGGTTGTCATGGTGATGGTAATGATAGCCTTTTAGCCATGCAAAGGGAATGTTTGAATCTAGAGAGAAGGGAATGCATTGCTAGCAATAGATTAGTGTGATCTTTGTTGTAAACTAGCAAATCTTGAACTCATGGATACGATGTCGTCAAGTACGAGGCTTTACCCCTTTAAAGTTTTTGTATAGAATGCTTGTGGTGCTTCCTTACGTACCCGTCAACAAATCATTATGGACTTAATAGGAAGGTATAATCTATGGGTAATGGTAATTACTAAGATAAAGTTGAACTAGGGTGGAGTAGATGAACTTTGCAGGTTTTTGGGATTTGATGACATGTTGTATGCTGAAGCTAATGGCTAAAGTGGGGGAATAGTGATTTTCTAGCAATGAAATGTAGTATGGGTTAGAAATCATAAGATAGGACAACAACAAATCTTGGCTTGGATTGAGGTACTCCTTTTCAACTAGTCATGGTATATTTCTACTATCTATGTACACCTAAATGTCAGCATACAAAATGTGCTATTACAAGAGCCAAAAGAGCTATCTGATAGTATTAATGCACCGTGGCTCCTTATTGGGGATTTCAATGAAGTCCTTTCAAATGATGAGAAGTGGGGTAGTAAAGCAATCAATTTGATGAGAGCAAGAACCTATAAGGATTGCATGGATTTTTATAGTATGCCAGACTTAAGGTATGTTGGGAAAATATATACATGGTTGAAACATTAAAAAAACTTATCTAACCTCATATAGTCCCGCATTGATAGGGTGTAGGCAAATTACCCTAAAACAGAAGTTTTTCATCTTTTAACAATTTGCTCAGATCATTGTCCCCTTTTGTTGAATACTCTCTCGTTAGTGAGAAAGGGGTTATGAGAGCACAGATCATTTTGTTTTCAACTTATGTAGATTGATCATCTAAGTGTTAAAGACTTTGTAGCCTCGAGTTGGTATCTATCAAATAATAATATTTAGAAGGATTTAAAGAGTTTTGTGAATACATTTCGAGAGTGGAAGAAAGAGGTTTTTTTAATTGACACATGTTAAGAAAAGATACCTCTAGAAGAAAATTGAGGAAATATGGGAGAGAATAAGAAGTGATCTGAGTCAAGCCTTATTGGATAGAGAAAACTTTTTATAAGAACCCTTAAAAGAGGTCCTAAATTAAGAAGAAAAGTTATGGGTAGTAAAAGCAAGGGCTAAGTGGATAGTGGATGGTGAATGAAATACTAAACTTTTTCATACCTCTACAATAGCTAGAATGGAAAAAAGATACATCTTAAGTCTCTTTGATAATGTAGGCAACTGGTTAACCATCCGCTTAGACTTATAATCTATGATTGTTAGACACTTTATGGAATTATTTAGTACAAAAAGGTGCTTTGTTAAACAAAATCCTCCATCTTAGCTTCTTTAATAGAATTTTTTCCCATCTATATCGAATGCGCTAACAAGAGTAAAGGTTAAGAGGGTTATGTGGAGTATTGTGAATACTAAAACCTTAAGGATTGATGTCTACATTCATTGTTCTTTAAGACATGATGGTCAATAGTAGGGGAATTGGTTTTTCGAATTATGGAGGATATTTAGCATAATGAGAGAATTTCGGTCGACATTAACCAAACACTTATTGTACTCATTCCTAAGAAGGAGGGTGCAAATCGACTAAACGATTTTAGGCTTATTAATTTACGTATAACCTTATATGAGACCAAGGGGAAAATCTTGGTAAATACATTAAGACAACATCTTCAAAATCTCAACAGTCTTGAGTAGTCAAGCTTTGTATAGGGAAGATCTACTAAGGATAATGTAATAGGATTTGGGGTACCGATCTCACTAAATGCTAAAGCTAAACTTATCTACTTCTCTTATGCATATCTCATTTGATAGCTTATTTTTGTTTATGTTATTTAGACGTCTTATTTCTTGTATTTTTCCTAAATTACCCTTATGTTTATTTTATATTTACAAGAATGCCACTAAGGCATCCTTTTAGTCATTTTATTTACAACTTTGCCATTGGATATAAATATAACACATATATAGGGTTTTTAACTAGACTTTTGACAATTAATGAAAAACCCTTGAAACTTTTCTCCTGGAAAGCTCTTCTACCTACTCTTATTAATCCCTTTAGTAAGGATTGTGCTGAGTAGCCCTATCACTGGGACCGATGTGTTAGATCTGATGAGTCTTAAGTAGTTTTGGATCTTATTGGTGCGTCATATCTAACTCGATAGCTCACGGATTTATTAAACCCCCCATTTTATTTTCTTGTTTTTGTTCGTTGTGGTGTCTCTCCATGTGTACGACCTTAAAGATACATCAACTTCGTTGATATCAAAGTACGTTTCCATGAAGAAGTATGTAAAGTTGCAATGGAGTTTTTGTTTACCTTACTGTTTGTGGCTACCGTGTTCCTTCCATAGCTACTGTAGTATGTTATGTGTGTTTGTAAGTATGGTTTTATTGATACTCTATTTTCCATTGCAACAACAGAGCAAGTTTGTTATCCTATTTAAAAGGGTATTACGCTATGTCAGATTTAAGTGTTCAAGGAGTCATTGGTGACCAAGGTAGTGGTGCTTAACCTCGTTGTGGTCATAATGGTAGTGATACCCTAGGGTTTGTTGATGATGAGCTTGACAGACTCACAAAACTTGTTAAGAGTCTAATTACCGCAATGCAAATTAGTTGGCAACAACCCTAAGGTATACAACAACAAAACCCACATGATAGCACCCTTGAGAGAAACTATGGCTAAGGCAATTGAACTAACCACCCAGTTCAACCCCCTCAGGTTGGAGGAGCTACTAGATGAAGATTGGAGTTAGAAGAGATTGCGGAAGATGACGAAGAGGCGGATGTCTAAGAGGTTGGTGAAGAAGAAGTTGATTATTACCAAACATAGGGACGAGGACGTCGAGTCCTTAGAGGACTAGACAATGTTAAGGTTCAAATTCCGCCTTTTAGTCGAAATGGAGATGCTGATAAATATTTGGAGTGCGAAGAAAAGGTTGAAAAAGTATTTGATTTCTACGGATATGTGGACATTGTTAAGGTTTGACTTGCTGTATTGGAATTTACTATGTATGCTTCAATGTGGTGGAAGAACTTGAATGCAACTTGAGCAAAAGATGGAAGGTAAGGTATTAGAATCTAAGATGAAATGAAAAGGTTGCTGAGAGGGAGATTTGTGTGAGAAACATACCTATAAGACATGTTTGCGAAGTTACAGGAGCTTTACCAAGGAAACTGATCTATTGATGACTATATAAGAGAATTCCAGATGTTAATGATCTAAACCAACGTGGAGGAACCTGAAGCTCGTACAATATTAAGATTCATTTCTAAGTTTAAGTATGAGATTCGCAATATCGTGGAAGTATAGAGATTTTATACCTTAGAAAGGGTGATCAAGATCACGTAGAGGGTAGAAAAAAGTGAAGAAATGTTTTGAGCCAGTTTGGGCAAATGTTCTCTTGAGGTCTTGTATCTTACCGACCAATTCAATCCACGTGAGGAGGTTGTACCTAACCGAGGAAGGGAGTGACTAGCCTGATGAATGTCAAGTAGACCAACATGGTCGAATAGGATAGTCAGTTTGACTTAAGGCTAGGCTAACTCTGAGAACCTTTGAGAAGGGCTAGCCATTCGGATGAAAGATTAGTGAGGTGAAGTGTTTTAAATGCTTAGGCTTTGGATACATGGCTATTGAATGTCCGAACTGGTATGTCTTGGTACTCCGAAGAGATGTGGTTAATAGTATCGATGAGAGCAACCTTAAGGAAGAAAAGAATGTTGGAGAACCTAAAGTGGAAGAGGAAGAGGAGACTTATGTCTATGCTAACTAGAGAGAAGTAATGACCCTAGTCTTGAGGTGAGTCTTAAGTTCCCTATTAAACCCTGAGGAGGACTAGAGAGAGAATCTAATCTACACCAAGTATATCGTTAGAGGCCAATTGTGTATAATCATCGTGGATGGAGGAAGTTGTACTAATGTCGTTGCATATTCCTTTGTGCAAAGGTTGGGTCTGTCAACCTCAAAGCATCCCCAACCCTACAAATTACATTGGCTTCATGATAAGGGAGCTTTGCATGTAACTGAATAAGTGACTGTACCATTCAGTGTTGGGAATGTATATAAGGATGAAGTAGTATGCGATGTTGTCCTTATGGGAGCTTCACATCTGCTGCTTAGACGACCTTAGTTGTTCGACCGATGTGTCACTTATGATGGGTATAAGAACACTTATACCTTTGTTAAGGATGGAAAAAAGATTGTGTTGCAACCCTTAACCCCATCCCAAGTAAATGAAATCCACAACTAGCTTACCCAAGCCAATAGGAAGAAAGCCTTAGTTATGAAATGAAGAGAGCTTTGATCTGCTGAGAAGGCTGGTGAACCTATGTTCTTGTTGGTTAGAAGATTGATGGAGATGAGGGAATTACCAGATGTCCTAGAAGAAATCTAAAGATTGCTAAATGAGTTCTTCAACCTGTTTCTAGAAGAATTGCTTAAAGGACTATCACCAGTCCAAGGCATGGAGCACCGTATTGATCTGTAAGTACGTATTACCCGATAGAATCGATCTACACATAGGATGAATCTTGAGTAAGCTGGCAAGCTGAAAAGATAGGTGAACGAACTCATTGAGTGAGGATATGTGAAGGAGAGCATGAGCCCCTATGCTGTACCAGCTTTTCTTGTTCCAAAAAAGGATGGTTCATAGCGCATGTACATCGACAGCTGAACAGTCAATCAAATTACTATTAAGTATAGGTACCTAATATCAAGGCTCGATGATATGTTGGATGAGCTTCGTAGTGCAATGATATTTTCAAAGATTGATTTGCGGAGTAGCTACCACCAGATTTACATGAGGTTGAGAGATGAATGTAAGACTACCTTTAAGACTAGGTATGAACTCTACAAATGGTTGGTTATGCCATTCAGACTAACTAATGTACCGAGTACGTTTATGAGGTTAATGAACCATATGATGCACCTTCTTCTTGGAAGTTGCATGGTCGTGTACTTAAATGACATATTGGTATATAGTGCCAACTTAAATAATCACGTTCAACATCTTCATGAAGTATTTAACATTCTACGAATGGAGTAGTTGTATGGGAATGTAAAGAAGTGTATGTTCTACTAGAAAGAAGTGATTTTCCCAGGGTTTGTAATGATAAGGGAAGGAATCTAAGTAGATGAGGAGAAGATCGAGGTTGTTTTGGAATGGCCGACGCCGAAGAATGTCATTGAAGCTCGAAGTTTCCATAGCGTAGCTTCTTTCTATAGGCGACTTATTAAGGACTTCAACACAATAGTTGCCCAATTAATCAAGCTAATAAAGAAGAATGAAGGGTCCAGGTTGAATGATTGAGTTAAGCGAAGCTTCAGGGAGATCAAGGAGAAGCTCATCTCAGTACCTGTCCTTTCATTACTAGATTTTGATAGACTCCTTCAGTTTGGACCGGTATGTCATATTTAACGGATTATTGGCTGAGTAGGATCGAGTGGTATGTCATATCCATTTGGTACCTGCTCAGACTTTGCTATCCTTTTCTTTGTTTCTTTTCGGTTCACTTTGTTGTAGTGCCCCTCCATATGTCTGACTCTGGAGGCGCATCATCTTGTCTTTAAGAGTACTAAAAAATATGTAGACTTTTTCAATGTTTTAAGAAATCTATTTGAGTTTTAATGGACTGATCATTGTAAGAAGGCCTTTAAGGCCTTGAAAGAGTTTTTGACAAAGTTGTCGATTTTATCAAAGCTAGTGAAAGGAGAGACTATTTACTTATACTTGTTAGTAACTGATCAAGCTCTCTCTTCCATATTAGTGTGAGCAGAAGTATGGGTGCATAGGCTTGTCTATTATTTAAGCCATGTTTTATAAGGACTAGAGTTAAGCTACATGAAGTTAGAAAAGTTTGTTTTGGTTGTAGTTGTGGTTGCCAAGAAGCTCCGACCATATTTTGAAGCTCACTAAGTTAGAGTTTTGACTGACCAACCATTGAAGCAAGCTTTATGTAAACCCAATGCTTTGAGATGCGTAGTGAAGTATGCCTTAGATCTTAGTACTCTCAGGATACAATATTGACCTAAGGAAACATATAAGGCGTAAATCTTAGTAGACATTATGGTAGAGTTTATAAGTAGTGAAAGGTTTAACCCGAATGTAGATCAACCGACTTGGAAATTGTACGTTGATGGTTCATCAACCAATGAGGGAAGAGGAGCAGGTTTAATCCTAATAGGTCCGAAGGGAGCATGGATCTCTTAGGCTTTGAAATTTGGCTTCCTATCTAGTAATAGTGAATAAGAGTATGAAGTATTACTAGCTAACATTAAGTTGGCTAAAAAGGTTAGAGCAAAGTGTTTGAATGTATTTTTTGACTGCCAACTATTTGTATGGCTTATGATCTATTTATAGGTGGACCTATTCTACATATTCATTAGAAGTTTGTTTCTTTTCAAGTGGTGTGATATAGTTGTTTCTTTCTGTGATGTAATAATGTTCTGAAAGGTTAGAGCCAATAGACCAACTTGGTTCATTTTAAGTATTGCACATAATAAAGTATTTAACTCTATATTGTTCCATTTCATACCTTACTTTATTTTGTTACAATGCTTGTCATTAAAGTGTAATATGATGATAAATGAAGATATGATCTACATTTGATCTCTCTAATAAAAAAAAGCCTTGAAATCCTCTAAGCCTTATTAAAGGGCGATGAGCAAGCTATAAGGTGCAAAATCCCTAATCCCTATATTCAATGGGTGATAGGAAAAGGATATCCATAGATCTCTAAATCCTAAGAAAGGGTAGCAAGACTTCAAAGCCTTCGGCTTTTGTAAAGGCAACAAGCATGGTAGATATAAATCCTCTTAAGGATGATGAGTTAATGTACATCCCTAAGTCTCTAATTGATTATGGGAACAATGCTTTAAGTTTAACAAATAGGGGACGAGCTATTACAAACTTGATTGCTTTAAGTTCACTAAATGGATGACAAGCTATTTAGAGTTCCTAAGCCATTGGATGGTAATAGCCCTAAAGTTCAAATTAGCTAAATCAGGCAATTAGTTAATTAGAGGCTTTGAGTCACTAACACATTAAGGTAAATAATTTGTCATTACTAAAAGTCTTTTGAAGCAGTTAGAAGGGGATCCCATTAAGGATGCTTGAGCTATTGGAATGCATAGACATTACTTAGTCTTACAATGGGCAGTGAAGTAATCAACCAAAATAACATATGAGTATGTTGAAGTTCACGGGTATAGTTCAATGAAAGAGCTCAACAAGCAACCATATTCATACTTGGTAGAACAAAAACAATCTTTATAAACACCCTATTTTTACCTTCCTACAATTTTAGAACTTTTACAATAGGATAAACGGTCCTAACTTAGAAAAAAATGTAAAATATAGAAATGTTAAAAAAAAATAGAAAATTGAGAAAAAGCAAAAAATAAAAAAAGAAGAGAGTAAAAATTTATTTATTTATTTATTTTTAAAAAGAGAGAAGTAGATAATTTAATAGGAAATTTAAATAGTTTTTGTTTTTTTTTTTTAATATCACTTAGGTTAGGTCTTAAATAAAAATGTGTTGGGCTTAAGCTAGAAATTAATTTGGCCAAGACTAAAAGTCTATATATGTAAATTGATTGCATATAGGGAGAAGGCACAAGGCAACAGCCTGATAGTACTATACTTTGACTTAACATTACATTACAGTTATAGATCTTAGGTTCGAATCTTACAACAGGCACAAAGTGCCTTTTATTTTTCAGAGACTTACTTACCATGTTATCACCATTGTTATACGTATGTGCCATGTGTCTTAATACATGGTACGATGATACATTGGCATTTCTACCACATCTTTGGCCATATGTCTTGTTAACACCCTCATTTTCCTTCCTCTTTTCCTTTCATTTGTCCATAATTCCTGCAGTCTTCCTCCCTAGCTAATCTACTTTGAAGCATGATTTGGGGCCTTTTCCTTTGTAATTTGACTGAATTAATTAGATAATTGCAAAGTTTACATGGGATACTTAGAATGTGAACAATAGCTCATCCCAACTCATCCATTTAAGTGGTCAAATTTAAGTGTAAATATTAAAATAAATTCTTTTTTCATCGAAGTTATCTTCTTTCATTTAAGCTACTGTTTTTGAATCTAAAGTTTACAATGAGCTTTTTGGGTAAAACTGAGTATTAAGGATTTGTCTTTGACCATATATTTTATCATAAATCAAGCCTAATCGCCTCATTTTTAGATTGACCCAATGAATCTTAATTTCAAATTCATTGACCTTCCATGCTAATGAAGGGGTCATTTGCTATAAATCGAGCATTGGAGTTGTGTTTTGAGGTAGAACGATAGAAAAAATCAACTCCCAACACTTTTGAACTCTCTCTCTTTATCTCCTAAGCTCTCTTTCTCTCTTAACTATGACACTCTTTCTCTCCCTATGTGTCTTTCTCTTTATGGTCATTTTCGAACGAGCCCACCACTACCACAACACTCCCCACTTCAAGCCTACTTGAACCTAGTCCCTCTTCCCCCTAGCTGTAACACTTAACCACTCTACCACCCACTGCCGCACCAAACCCTAACTATTGTGAACCACCCTTCCATTACTACCTAAGCTAAACTAACACTACTAAAGTGACCATGATGCTTCACATTATTAAATCTGACCACCCATTCATACTTAGCAACCACCTATAAAGCTACCCTATGACTACTGCTAAGGACCACCTTGTGCCATTACCAAATCTACCTCCAAACAACAAGGCATTAAGCTTAGCCCCCAAAAATCTAATCTAAAACACATGATTTTCATTTTTCTTGTTCACTTTGGCCAATGAAGCCGCTCCAACCACATCTTCCTAGTTGCCATTACTTTCCTCTCTCATTGAGCCGACGACCTGAGTTTGCCCCAACTTGCGACTCGCACTTCTAGCCAACTCTAAGAGCTATGTGCTTAAGCCCCCAAGTTTGTAAATTCTATTATAATTGTAACTAAAAAAAAAAGATACAGAGGAAGTTTATTTCTTTTATTATTCATTTTATTTTCTTAGATAAAACATAACACAAAAAGAAATATAACAATAAATAATAAAAAATGATAATAAATATAAAAAAATAAAATAAAAATTATCATTTTATTACTTTGAGAAACTTCTTCCTAACCAAATAATATGAATGAACCTTTTTTTTTTTTTTCAAAATTAAGATTTTCTTTCTAGAATTTTCAAAATAAAAACAAAACAATCTAAGACTGTTTAGAATTTTCCTTGAATAAACTCGAATTGAGTTAAAATGTCAACTTGACATTTTTTCCATAACTAAAATCAACCAACAAATTAAAGTTTTACAAAAATTAACTATAGACATCTGATTCCGATTAGTGGGTACGTAGATACTTTCGGAGCGACGTAAAACTTGAAAAAATTTTATTTTTTTTCTCCTTTTTTTATAAAAAAATTATAACCTGAATTATCTTTAATTGTAAAATAGATCTAATTTAATTACTATTGATCACATTTAGTCCTAAAAGGTAATATAAAAATTAAACCTAAATTCAGAATGTTTAGCTCTCGAACTCAATCTTTAGTTTTCAAAAACCCTTTTTTCAAATGGTTTTTTCTCACATAAACTAGTGTTTAGATTAAAATCAATCTAGCCATTTGATTTTAATCTAAACCATTTCCCAACCTTGGTCAAGTGGCAACTCAAAGTATTTTCAAAACATGTTTAAAAAGCTCTACATTTTCCTTAATTATTAGTGTAAGATCAATATCAAACGAGTAGGCACTGATATCAATCGAATTAAGAAAAATAACCAATATTGAGAAAAATTAGGTTTGACAGCTTAGCGATTCTACTAGGGATGTCAACAAGGCTAACCACCTAACCTTCCATATTCAGAATTATTTTTTCAAATACCCTTGTTAACAATCGATTTTCACCTTATAATATTATTCATCTACTTGGTTGATAAGAGGTTGAGTGACTTAGTTTTCGGCTGATGCCAACTCAAGCTCAACCTATTTGGTAGGCCTTGAAGCTCAACCTATTAATACATCTAGTTTGAACTTAAGAAAGTGGGGTGAATAGTTATGATTTAGTATGATCTCATTACATAATTACCTACTATTCATATATCTTAGGCATATGTTTGATTATGAAATCTCTACATATCCTACTATTGATGATTAATTGCTATTTCAGACACCCAATTCTTGCCTATAAATATGAAGAGGGAGAATTCTAAGAACTTTCTTGTGACCCTTATCTTAATACGCATTCATTTACTCTTATTTAAATACACTTATTGACTTAGGCATCGGAGTGGCTATACTAGACTAGCCCCAGTACCTTATAGTTCTTTTTTTCTTTGTAGGAACAAAGTCATAACCCAAATCACCTAACAACATTTGGTGTTGTTTGTTTTTCATTTCACACCCATATGGCAAGAACAAGGTTAACAAAAAGTGTAGGTGATGGATCTTTACCTTATCACCATAAGGGAGGAAGTAAGCATACTTACGAACAGCGTTTGATTGAGTTAAAACAACTTTACTGTAACTTAGTTAAAGAAAACCAAGAACCGAGCAAAAACCATGACGAGATCCTTAATCTCCTCCATAGAAATGTTAACCCAAGTCAAAACTAAGAACATGATGATAACAATGCCGAGGACAATGATCATTCAATCTATTCTCCTGAATTACCAAAAAGTTAGGTTGAAGTTACACTGGGACCTTTGACCTTTTTTCTTAAAAAAAGTGACAAGTGAAAATAACTACAATAGGTGCACCATGTGGGACCTTCGCATGTTAGTACCCTTACTACAACAAGTAAGCAATTCTAAATAAAGAGAAGTACTTTCATCCTTGAAATATTGGATGAAGTGATACTATGTCACATCAAGACGTTGTAATTCGAGACTTATGATAGAATAAGAGACCCTAAAGTTCATCTTAAATATTATTGTACACTAGCTAAGTTGTACGGCTTGAATGATGCCATGGCTTTCCAAGCTTTTTCCTTAACGTTGAGGAACGTGACTAGTACATGGTTCAAACATTTGAAGCCAAACATAATTTCATGTTTTAAAGATTTGGTAGAAATGTTCTTGCAACACTTCCTTATAAGCAAGCTTTTGGTTAAACATTCCTCCATTGTTAACACCATTAAGCAAAAATCAGATGAATCTATTAGGGATTATTTGGCCAAATTTATGTTTGAAATGGTCTAAATTCCAGAGCTAGACATGAGGGTTGCCCTTAATGCAATCATTGATGGTGTAAAACCTTATGGAGACTTTATCAAGTCCTTGGCCAAAAACAAGTCGAAAACTTTTTTTGAGTTTAAGCCCAAGGCTACATCGTACATTTGCTAGGAAGACAACATGAAAGTTTAATGAGAGGCTAATTAGAGTAGAGGAGACTAGAATGGTGTCAAGAAGAAGAGTGCTAAAGAACAACTCGAAACAAATGACAACTAAAGTTCTGAAGAATACAATGCTGAGAGAAAGAGGCTATGCATCTTGATATACTTTGTCCATACACCACTTAATTGTCCAATCATAGACATATTGATAGAAGTGTACAGCTAAAGAGGTGTATTACAATAGTCGAGAGATTGAGAGGAAATCTTCAGAGATGGATATCCAACTCAAAAATGCGATTGAGGATGCAATCCAACGAGAGTATTTGAGCAAGTTTCTAGCATACGATGCCGAAAACATAGAATGACCAACTCAAAGGAGATGTGATGAGTAGGAGAATGTTATGTGGCCTTCTTAGGTCGTGAAAGACACAAGAGATGGAAGCAGTAGCAGAATAGCGAATGGTATAATAAATACTATTGATAGTAGACCTTCCACCTTAGGCTGGTTTAGCTCTTTAGGCTCGATTAACGCCATACATTATGTTTGTAATGTGCATGGCAAGAAGGTCAAGGTTGATAATTCAATATCTTTTACAGAAGAGGATTTTAAAGGTGTTCAAAGACCTTATAATGATGCATTGGTAATTAGTATAAGAATTGCTAACTTCAAGGTCAAAAAGATTTTGATTAACATTGGAAGTTCGGTAGATATCATTTTTTAGCTTGCTTTTGATAAGATGAGGCTAAAAATCAAGGCGCAATGGAGATCTTATAACTATGATCTATATGCTTTCAACATTTAACTAGTTTAGGTTAGTGGAGTAATCTCTCTCCATATCCAAATTAGAGATGACATACAAATTGCGGAAGATAAGGTAGATTTCTTTGTAGTCAAGTATTGGTCCCCATATAATATGATCATGGGTCGACCATGTTAGCATTTATTCAGCATGGTCCCTTCCACTATGCATCTCAAAATCAAATTCCCCACTCTTACTAGAGTTAGTATGTATAGAGGGGACCAATAACTGGCAAGATCCCTATATATAAGGGTATTATGTTGAAAGGAAATCTTTCAAGTTGAAACTTATCTAGAATAAAAATTAGTTGGCATAGAGACCGTTGAAGAAGAGATGGAAAAGATTCCATTGGGAAATGATCTAAGGAGGACAACTAAGATGGGGAAACAATTGCTGTAGACATCTACTGAAGATTGATTAATTTCTTGTAGGATAACACTGATATCTTTGCGTGGTCCCCCTTGGATATGTTAGGTGTCCCTAGAGATGTTATAACCCATAAACTTCATATCGATCCTAATGCAAAGGTCATTCAGCAAAGAAAAAGGCATTTATCTCTTGAATTGTAGGTAGTCATAAAGGAAGTCCAAAAGCTACTTAAGGCAAGGTTCATTAAGGAAGAGCCTTATCTAACTTGAATAGCTAATTGTGTACTAGTCAAGAAGTCTAATGGCAAATGTTGTATGTGCATAGACTTCATGATTTAGATAAGGCCTATTCTAAAGACTGTTTCCCCTTATCAAGAATAGACCAATTAGTTGATTCGATTGTTGGACATGCCTTGTTATCCTTTTTGGATGTGTTTTCTGGCTATAATGAAATGAAAATAGATGAGGAAGATCAGGTTCACACATCATTTATCACTAACTTTGGGACATATTGTTATATAGTGATACCTTTTAAGCTAAAAAATGCTGCCATGACTTATCAGTGGCTTGTCACCAGGATGTTTAAGCCTGAAATTCATCGTAACATTGAGGTATATATCGATGACATGATAGTGAAAAGTAGATCAGAAAGCTAGCATCTTGCTGATCATGAAGGGATGTTCAGTACTCTAAGGAGGTGTAATATGAAGCTGAACCCACAAAAGTATGTCTTTTGCACTATTTCTTGAAAAGTTTTAGGTTATATGGTCACTTGATGTAGCATTGAAGTAAACCAAATGAAGATTAATTCCATTCGGAACATGAAGTCCCCCTGCATAGTAAAGGAAGTTCATGAGTTAATAGGGTAAGTAGCTGCCCTAAACAAATTTGTGTTGAGAAGGGCCAATATATATGTGGAATTCTTTAAAATCTTTAAGAATCCAAAAGGTTTCAAGTAAACTGATGAGTTTGAGAATACCTTCAGTGTCTTAAAGGAGTTCCTTATGTTACCACTTGTTCTCTCGATACCAATACTAGAAGAAAATTTATATCTATATCTCTCAATTAGTAGCCAAGCACTTTCTTTTGTCTTAGTTTGAATAGAGTGCAAAGAACATTGGTTGATTTATTATGTGAGCCATGTTTTATAAGGAACAAAACATTAACATAAAAAAAAATTAAGAAGTTTGTATTAGCATTGGTTCTATTGGCAAGAAAGTTAAAGCTATACTTCAAGGTACATCAAATTGTTTTCCTAATAGATTAGCCTTTGCGGCAAGCTTTGCAATGACTAGACTCCCCAGGGAGAATGATGATATATGCTTTAAAGCTAAGTGCCTATGGTGTACAATACAAACCTAGAACGGCATTGAAAACTCAAGTGTTAATGGATTTTGTGGTTGAATTTGCTAGCGAATAAAACAATGTAGAGATGATAAAGAAGTCGATATGGAACGTATATGTTAATGGCTCCTCTACCAAAGAAGGATATGGAGCAGGTCTAATTCTGCAAGGACCCCATAATGTGAAAGTTAATTACACTTTGAGGTCTAGGTTTCTAGTAAGCAAGGATGAAGCCAAGTATAGAGCCTTAATAGCTAGACTCAAATTAGAAAAAGAGGTATATGCCAAGAAAGTTGATGTTTTCTTCGATTTGCAGCTTGTTATGAATCAGGTAAAGGGAATTTATGTGGCAAAAGAAAAAATAATGAGCAAGTACTTATTGATAGTACAAGCGCTTATGGAGAGTATTAGTACTTTTCGATTAAGAAAATACCGAGAAGCAGTAACATTGCCACCAACAAATCGTCAAAACTAGCCAGTATGGCAATCCTTGATTTGAATGATAAGCTCTTTATAGAATATCATCCCAATAAGAGCTTACAAACTATTGGGAAAAGCTGTGAATTGGCTCCTTACCTAAAGGAAAAGTCTTGCATAGACCCAATCTTAGATTACTTAAAGGACAATGTCCATCTGGATGATAGAAAAGAGGTTTAAAGGTTGATTTATTAGGTTGCAAACTATGCACTAATAGATGAGTAGTTGTGCAAATGTAGCATTTCTTAGCCTTATCTTCATTGTCTTTCGCCAAAGGATGCATAATGAGTAATTTTTGAATTACATGGCATATTTGTCTTTGACCATGTACTTCAACAGAAATCAAGCTTAATCACATCAATGTCAAACTGATACAATGAATCTTAATTTCAAATTCATTGACCTTCTATGCTAATGAGGGGGTCATTTACTATAAATTGAGCATTGAAGTTGTGTTTTGGTGGTAGAATGATAGAAAAAATCAACTCCCAACACTCTTAAACATACTCTCTCTAACTCTTAAGCTCTCTTTCAACCGTAATACTCTTTCTCACTCTACATCTCTTTCTCTCTCTGTTGCCATTTTTAAACGAGCCTACCACTACCACAACACTCCTTACTTCGAGCCCTCTCAAACCTAGCCCCTCTTACCCCTGGCTGTAACACCTAATTGCTTTATTACCTTTTGCTACATCAAACCTTAAGCACCGTAAACTACCCTTTGAAAACCACCCTTTTGCCATTACTAAAGCTAAACCAATACTACTACAGTAACCATGACGCTTCATAACCCTGAGTATGACCACCCATTTATACTCAGTAACTGCCCATGAAGAGCATGCTATTGACTTGCAACTAAGAGCCATACTACCAAACAAGCTCGCTTAGAGGCTTAATGTTGAACAAGTCATTGAGTTACAGAGGCAGGTCGATGAGTTGATGAAGAAAGGGTTTGTACGAACCCTTGTGCCGTACCAACGTTGTTGGTCCCTAATAAAGATAGGTCATAGAGAATGTGTATAGATAGCTAAGTAATCAATCAAATTACCATTAAGTATAGGTATCTCATATGAAGGCTTGATGGCATGCTAAATGAGTTAAGTGGAATAAGAGTATTTTCTAAGATTGACCTCAAATCAGGATATCATTAGATCCGAATACATGAGGGTGATGAGTGGAAAACTGCATTCAAAACACACCATGGATTATGTGAATGGCTTTTAATGTTGTTTGGATTGTCTAACACATCAAGAAAATTTATGTGCTTAATGAATCATGTGTTCCGAGAATTAATAGGGAAGTTTGTTATGGTTTATTTTAATGACATCTTAGTATGCAGCCTTCACTTAGAGACTCACCAAGAGCATCTGTGAAGAGTCTTTGCAAAATTCTAAGTTGAGTAACGCTATGCTAATCTGAAGAAGTGTAATTTTTGTTGATTTGAAGTGATATTCTTACGATTTGTTGTAAGTGGTAGTAACATAAGAGTTGATGAAGAAAAGATTAGAGAGAATACTAAATGGCTAGTACCGACCATTTTGGTTAATGTGAGGAGTTTCCATGGCTTAGCATTGTTTTATTGTAAGTTCATAAGGAATTTTAGTACGATCGTAGGCCTACACATTGAATTGTCAAAGAAAAATGCCAAATGCAGATGGGGAGAGAAGGAGTAGAGGAGTTTTGAGGTAGTAAAAGAGAAGCTAACTATAGCTCTGTCGAGCTTTAACAAAGTGTTTAAAGTAGAGAGTGATGCATCCAAACTAAGAATAAGTGTTGTACTGATACAAGAAGGCTAACCTATTGCCTACTTCAATAAAATGCTTAAAGGAGTTATACTTAATTATTTAGTTTACAATATGGAGTTTTACTCCTTAATTCAAGCCTTAACGGTATGATAACATTATTTGCTACACTAACCATGAATTCTTGAGATATCTAAAGATCCAATTGAAGTTGCTTCAAAGACAAGCTAAGTGGGTCAAGTTTATGAATTGATTTTCTTATGTTGTGAAATATAAGAATGGAAGAAACAGTGTAGTAGCCAATGCCCTATCGAGATGACATTCCCTCTTGATAGAACTGTAGACTATGCTACTTAGTTTCTCCACAATAAAGAATTTGTATGCTGATGTCCCATACTTTAGTCCCATCTATGCTAGATGTAAGGAAGAATGACTTTGGATGACTATTAGAAGGAGGACCAATACTTATTCAAGAAGAGGAGAACATGAATGTTGACCTATTCTATGAGAGAATTGCTAGTGTGTAAGGCACATAAAGGAGGATTGATAGGACACTTTGGTCAATGTCGAACTCATGTGGTACTATCCTCAAGATTCTTTGGCCAAGGATGATAAGACATGTCTAATCCATGTAGGGAAGGTGTACAACCTACCCAAAGGTGAAGAGCTAAGACGAACAAGGATACTATCTACCCTTGCCCATCCCGACCAAACCATAGTCTGAGATGAGGATGGACTTCATGTTAGAGTTACCAAGGATGTCTCGAGCGAAGGACTCCATCATGGTGGTCGTTGATCAATTTAGGAAGATGACACATTTTGTGCCTTGTTCTAAAACTAACAATGCTTTAGCTATCTCTTTTCTTTTCTTGTAGGAAGTAATTAAGCTTCATGAAGTCCCTAAAACCATTGTTTTAGACTGAGACCCAAAGTTCATGAGCCACTTTTGGAGGACATTATGGAAGTGAATGGGAATTAAGCTATTGTACAACATGTCTTGTCATCCATTGACTGATGGATAGACTAAGGTTATCAATAGAATAGTGGGAATTTTACTATAGCTTATTGTTAGATGAAGCATGGCTGATTGGGATCTATGCTTACCAATAATTAAGTTTGCTCACAATAAGACTGCCTACAGCTTGATAAACATGTCTCCTTTTGAGGCTATCTATAGGTTTAACCTCGAGCTCTCGATGGTCCAAGAACCTTTGTCGAGGCTTGATGATGACCTATTGGCTGCAAAGAGAGTAAAAGGCCATCAAAGCTATGCACTAAAAGGTAGTAGAGTAGTTAAGCCAAGCTATTGCCAAACTCGAGAGGCAAGGTTAGGGATAGAAAAAGAGAGAATTTCAACCAAGTGATCTGGTTTGGATCTACTTCAATAAGGAATGATTCCCTAACTTGAGGAAGAGTAAGTTATCTCTTAGATCTCTTAGAGCTAATAGACCCTTTAAAGTGCTTAAAAAGATTAATCCTAATGCATACATGATTGAACTACTTGAGGGATATGGAGTCTCAGACTCCTTCAACATTGTCGATCTCCAATTGTACACTCTCGAGGATGAGTACCCTAGAGCCGAGTTGGATTTGATACCAAATCTCAAAAAGCTTGGAGGAGATGCAAGGGATCATGGACCAATCATATGCTCCCAAGCTTGTACACATGGTCAAGTGTCTTACTGAGTTGTTCAATGTGAATTGAGTGTCGAGGAGTAGTGCATTCCTCAATCTAACTTACCTAACCACTTGGCTCTCCACATCATTTGAGAAGCAGTTGAGGTGACCAACCAATGTACCGAATTGACCCTCTTACTATACACCAGTCTATGCATTGAATCAAGGTATTATTGACCTAAGCCATGCTGAACCTGAGTTGACACTCGCTAGGAGTCAACCACCCAAGGCTAACCTAAAAACAAGTTACCCTTAAACCAACCACTGTCCAATCTTAATTGTTCGAGTTACCAAATTGCTAACGCCGATCAAACTTGATCAGGATATGCCTCCTGCTTGGACAATAGTATCATTAGGACCATGGAATAAGAAAACAATGTCCGCGTTGTCTTTTTCTAACAGCTGCACTATCCTTTTTCTAACATCGGATATTCCTTTTACTTGATTACATTAATACCCTTGTAAATTATTCCCTTTTTCCTATACTAATAGGAATCCTATTTTTATAATTTACTTTAACCTAGGATTTTCCCTGATTGGGTCCTATAAATACTTTTATATTCTAATGGCTGCAATAATATACTGAGAATACCATTGGTATTTTCCTGAGTTAAGTTTCTTTGCTTACTCTCGAATACTGTTATTTAGCTTGTTAAGTGTAGACTAGTGGCGAATGACCTCTGGCCATACTTATGAATCATATTAAGTACTACCTGAGTTTGTATGAGGCATTAGTGCTTACATCCTATGTCGGTGCATGGTGACCCTTACTCAACCCGTGACTTCTATTTACTCTTCAAACCATCTTACAGTTTGAACCTACCCTATTGATTCGTGTGATACTAGACGTTGTATGTTTATCCATGTCAAACTTATATTAGCAATTGAAACACTTCAATCATGACCAGGAGCATGTTTAGTGTCACTCATACATTAGCTTAACTAGGTGTTTATTACTAGTACTGCAGCATGTTATGCTTTTGTATGTAGTATGCATCGATACCAATATCCTATGCCTTTTTAATATCCTCATTCGATTAGTCAGGATAGCCAGGCATTTGGATACAATGTCTAAGTACTTGGGGCAACAAGGAGCTACTTATGAGTAAGACCCCCAACCAAATTGGATTATATATTGTAGTCTACCAAATAAAAAAGGTAATAAGTAGCTGCTTGCAAGTAGGACCTTAACTTTGTTTAACAAAATTTGACTACACTATAGTTTACCAAATCAAAATATCAAAATAGTCAAGATGTTTGGCAATGAGAATCTACATGCTTTAAAAAACTGAGTTCATAAAGCTATAATTTTTCACTGATCACTTAGGAGCTTCATTCTAAAAATTTTGACTCATAGGTCCTAAGTGACTCAATCATACGTTACTGTAACTCTGTAATTAACCAAAATAAACTTTAGTTTTAAACTAAAAACCTTAAAAATTATACTTTCCAAATTTTAACAACATCTATTCTATACCTAAAATACTATTCTTACGTTATCTTATCAATTATTGTAATAGTATCATATATTATTTTATATAGTAAGTTAATATCTAGGCTTAAATTAAGAAAATACGTGATAAATTGTATATAAGCCTGATTAATCCCATGAAAAATCTTATAGTCTCACAAAAATATATAGTTTAATTATTGACCATCAATTACACTAAATTAGCTATTATCTATTTTTACGAAAATGACGATTTGAGCTTACAATTACGAAAAATTAGGGAAAATAAGCAACTTTATGTGTGAGATAAAAATTAAGTGTTCCAAATATCCTTACAAACCTCTAAAGGTGCAAACATGTATCACTTATTCATTAATTTAATAAAAAATTAATTATTTCAACAATTTGGTGTAATTGGAAGTTTTATCAAAATAATTAGAATTGATACTAAACTACCTTATTTTCAAAAATTTTTGTTACTGTAATTAAATTCGTATATTAGGTATATTATTTATAGAAATTGTGCTTTAAAAAAATTAGTTTAATTTTCCCTTAGATAGGGCATTTTCTTAAGGAACCTATATTTCCAATAATTATTTAATTAAAATAAAAATACTACATTAATATTCATATAAAATAACCTTAGAAAACATTTTTCCAAATTTTTCTAAGTAAATTTGGTATTTTTAGAAAATAAAATAATTTACGTGCAAAAAATGGGTTTGCTTGAATTGGCAACCTCTACCTACCCTCTAGGTACCGCTACTTGTCAGAACTACCTCTCTCATGGCCAATCATTAGACCACCAAGTTGCTTTACACTAGGTTTTTGATAGTTATCGAACCAACCTAGACCTGATTCGCCCTTATTTTTTGTTCTATTTTTATTTTATTTTATTTCTAATTTTCTAACATTATGTACGTATGTTTCCAGGTTTCTAAAATATTGCAAATAAGGTTTGGAGTCCTTTTTATAGGTTTTGAGAAGGTTACATGTCAAAAAGATAAATGCCATATGTCATTTTTTTTATTTGCTACCTTAGAAGTAGGTGCCATGTGTCATTTCCACATTATTCAACAGATGACTCATGTTTTCCAACTTATATTATGATGTTAGATAGGTTTGATGACTCATTAACCTATTTTTGGATAATTTTCACTCAATTTTATATTATTTTCCTATATTTGATAATTTTTATATTAATAGATATACATATTTAATACATATAATGTATAATTTATGTATATACATGTTTATTATGTATAATTCAACTTGATTTAGTATTTTTATGAGTTAAATAACTTATTTCTAATATCTCGTTATATTTAAAAGTTCAAATTTCATCTTTTCAATATTTATTGGCTTTATTGATAAATTGATGTTTTTATCAAATTAATCTTCTTATATAGCTTATTTTCAGAAATTGACTTTACTATAATACTTCATCTAACTTTTCTAGCTTTACTGTGAAGTTTGAACTAAAATAAATAACATTGCTTGACGCCTTAAATTTAGGGGCTTAGATCTTATGGTTATCGCACTGGCTTGAAATCCTAGGGTCTTATATCCTACCCTGCATGCAAAAAGTTTTACCCTTGAAACTTCCACAATGTAAGATATTCGAATTCAACCCTAACACTATGCTTCCATTACCTAACTTTGATTCTTACATCGCATTACAATTATCAACGATTATTAAAGGGTGACCTTCAGACCACCAAGCTGCTTAATATCGGGTTATTGATAGCCTGTTGAACTGCCCTAAAATTAATCAGCCCTTATTTTTTGTTCTATTTTTATTTAATTTAATTTTTAATTTTTTCTAATTTTCTAAAATTATTTTCTTATGTTTCTACGTTTCTAAAATATTGCAAATGAGGTTTAGGGATGGTAAGAGGTGTTGAATAGCAGTTTGGTTCCCTTCCGATGCTAAAGGGTTCTTTAAAAATGGCTTGAAAATTTTGGGTCTTAATTTGACACCACGCTCCTTGGTACTTCGTGCAAGAAAATTACTTCCTTCAAAAACAAAGAAGCAATAGCCAAAGTATCATTAGTTTTAGTATAGGATACGAAATGTGCCATTTTGTTGAACCTATCCATAGCAATTATGACAGGATGTTTACCTCAAGCTATATGAGGTAATTCGAGGACAAAATTCATACTTAAGTCAACTCATAGTTTGATCAGAATAGATAGAGGCATTACTTTCCCTTTCTTTGCTCAGTTCTTTGCTTTCTTATAGATGGTGCATATCTCAATCATATGATGTACATTATGCTTCACTCTAGCTAGAAAAATCTATCATTTAACAACTCATACGTTCTTCGCTCTCTAAAGTGTCTAGAGAGTCCTCCATTGTGGGCTTCTCTCACCAATAGCTCTCTTATTGAATAGGTCGGTATGCACAACTTGCTAATTTAGAAAAAATAACCATCCTCCACATGGTACTTGTCTACCATGCTTCCCTTTTCCCTCTCTACAGTTCTTATATATATGGCCAAAATGAGGATCATTCTGATACTGCTCTTTTATGCTGGCAAAACCTAATAATCTGGTCTATGGTTTCATGAGAAGAACATATCTTCTTGACAAGGCATTGACAACTACATTATTCTTGCCTTGCTTATACTTTCTCACAAAGTTAAATCCTTCTAGGAACTTAATCCATTGAGCTTGGCATTTGGAAAGTCTAGATTAGCTTAGCAAATATCTCAAGGACTTAATATTCGTGTATATGACAAACTCTTTTGGTAGAAGATAATGTTACTACATGCAAAGAGTTTGAATAAGGGCCAAAAGCTCTTTATCATATATAGAATAATTCAGTTGTACTTCCTTAAGTTTCTCATTATGATAAACAACAAGTTAGCCTTCTTGCATTGGTATAACTCTGATGTTGACAGCTAATGCATTGCATTCAAGCTCAAATACTCTTTCAAAGTCTGGTAGAGCTAAGACTGGGGTAGAGGTCAACCTTGTTTTCACTTCTACAAAGCTCCTCTCTTCTTTCTCTCCCTACTTGAACTTTACATTTTTCTTCATAAGTTTAGTTAAAGGTGCTACAATGGTATTGAATCCTTAGATAAAGCATCAATAAAAAATGCCAATCCATGAAAACTTCTCACCTTGGCATAGAGGTCGAGGTTAGCTACTCGATAATAGCTTGTACCTTTTCTTCATTCACTCTTAATCTTCTTCCACTAACCACATAGCCTAAGAAGATCACTTCCTCCTGATAGAAACAACATTTCTGTAAGTCTTTGAACAATCTTTTTGCTTAGAGGACATAAAAAACAGCATAGAGGTGGTTTGTATGCATTGCTAAGTTAGCATTATAGACAAAGATGTTGTCAACATAGTCGACAACAAATTTCCTGGTTAGATCTCTTAAAACATGATTAATTAGCCTTGTGAAAGTGTATGGGGCATTTGATAGCTTAAAAGGCATGACCATCCATTTGTATAGGCTATGTTGAGTCTTAAAAGCAACCGTTCATTCATCCCCTTATCTCATTTGAATCTACTGGTATCCTGACTTTAGATTTATTTTGTTGAATACTCTTGCACTACTCATATCATCCAGCATATCATCTAACCTTGGGATGGGGTATCAGTACTTCATCGTAATCTTGCTGATAGCTTTACTATCTATGTGCATACACTAAGTTCTATCATTTTTTGGTACAAGTAACATAGGTATACCATTGGGGCTCAGAATTTCTTTCACATATCCCTTCTTTAATAGTTCATTGACTTGTCTTTAAAGTTTTGTAGCTTGTTTGGAGTTCATCTGATAAGATGGTTTGTTTAGTAGGGTAGTATTGGCTATCAAGTCAATGCAATGCTTAATGCTTCTATAAGGGGGTAATCCCATAAGCAACTATTCTAAGAATAGGTTAGTCTACCCTTCTGGTAGTTCTCTAACCTCCAGGGGTAGTTTACCTTGCTCATTTAATTTTAGCAGTCGTTTGATTAACAAAATTTTGGCACATCGGCCTTGATGGCTTCTTAGAGCTTAACTGTTCTCAACATTAGAGCCTTCTTTGATCTGTAGGCAAGTTTGGCATGCAGCTTGCTAACTTGACTCAGTAACATAGGGTTCAACATAATCTTCCTCCTATCCTTCTAAACACATATGTATTCCTGTAGTTGTCATGGATAACCCTTTGATTAAAATGTCAATGTTGTCCTAATAGTACATGTGATGCATACATGGGTAGCACATCATAAAGAATTTCGTTGGAATAGTTTCTAATTGAGATTGGCAGCAACACTTGTTGAGTGACATGTAGTGCTCCCTTCCCATGCAACTAATGTAATTTATATGGCTTTGGATGTGAAGTGGTTAGTAACATAAGCTTCTTAACTAGGTTAGCGAATGTTACATTGGTATAGCTTCCATTGTCTGTTATGAGTGTATATACCTGATCATTCACTTTATAGGTAATATGGAATAAGTTTTATCTCCGCTCCTCTTTAGTAAAGGGTTTTAAGCTCATTCCATGTCAAACAACTAGAGTAAACTTATCTAGTTCCTCTACAAACACATCTTCCTTAATCAGCTCGGTATTAACATTAATGTCATCTCCCACTTCTTTCTTCTCCTCAGGTTCCTCATATGTGCTATCTACTTCGATCTTTAAGACATCTCCCTTAATGATCATGGTCCTTTAGTTTAGACAATAGGTAGCCATGCACCTAAATCCTTGGCACTTAAAGCACTTGATCTAGCTAGTCTTCCTTCTAGATCCTTACCACTTCTCATATGTTCTCATTAATATGTCTCCATTAGGTCAACCTTTCTGTTTAGCTTTGACATCTACCTTTTTGTTTGGCTTAGTACTTGACTTAGCACGATAACTTCCCTAGCTAGGTCGGCTTAACTAACTAGGTTAGCTCATCAGGGGTTGGGTTGGCATTTTGTTCTTTGTCTATCTCCCTACTTATTGGGCTATTCGAATAGCTACATCCATTGTAGTAAACTGCTGAAGTTCCACAATATCTTAGATATCGCCACTCAATCTAGTTTGGAATCTAGATACCATTTGAGTTAATGGTTCATCCACTTTGTAGCGAATCATGAGTATCTGGAATTATTGAACATATTCATCAACATTTTGGCCTCCTTATCTCAGCTCTTGATCTGAGCAAAAGTACCTTATAGATATGTATCTAGTATGAACCTATTTCTAGGTATCCTCTTCATCTTAAGCTAAGTATTAACTTCCTTATATCCTTCTTGTCTCCTCATAAGTTGGAAGTTCTTCCATCACATCACAGCATACCTTAAGAACTCAATAGTTATAGCCCTTACCTTCTCTTGTTCCTTATACTGGTAATAATTAAAGACATACTTAAGTTTCTCTTTCCAATCCAAATAACCATCTATACTGCCATAACCATTGAAGCTCAAAATCTAAAGCTTCACATGGTCGATAGCTTGGGGTGCTCGAGATCACTCTTCTACACAGCCTCTACAAGTTGATAGATCATTACATGAACATCTTTAGTTAAAGTAGCAAAGAGGTTGGCTACTTCATCAAGTCTTTCGTCTATACTCTTAGGGCTGCTGACCATGGTAGACAACATTACTATTATCATCCTTAATTCCAACGTTAACACTTGGGTTGGTAATTTTCTTCGATAAACCTAGTAACAACTCAGATTCTAAGAAACAACAAATATTGTTCTTCATGCCAAATAAATAAGCATACACTTGTCCCTCATGAAGGTTTAACAGATTTGTGAACATAACAACTCCTTCAAAGAACAACAAACCCAATTAGAACTTACTTTATTTTTGGATGTTTGAAATAGGGCAAAATAGAGTATACATGAAAGCCACTACTTACCTTTTAACTCATGTGAACACTTCATTGAATCTTTATACCACCTTAACATACTATCACAACAAATATTACTTCACAAAAACTCAAATACAACTTACCTAAATGAAACCTTTACTTTGATACCAAGATGATGCGAAACTGTAGCTGAGAATAGATAGGATAGATTGTTGGGGTAGGTTTGAGCTTGTAAAAAGCTTGAAAAAGGTGATGGAAAGGAGCAAAAACAATAGGAAAAGTAAAACATAAGCAAAACCATGAATAGTTCCACCGGATATAACACATTAATGGAACTTTCGAGGACTCATGACACAACTCAATATGATGTACGAGGTGGTTTGGTGAGGTTACTCATTACCTAGCCTTTCTTTAAGGTTAAGATAAGAGCGAGGTAAGTAAACAAGCTAACCAGAGCAATGTTCCTAAAAAAGTATTTTTAGTATATTGATGTTGATGATGAGATCATTATGGTACATGTATGGTAGGTATTTATACTTGAAAAAAAAAAGCTAGGGCAACTTACCTAAAAAAATGAAAAAGACTAAAAAGAGTATTATCTGAAAGAAGTAATATATGAGTAACAGTAAGGGTATAATTTAAAATACAACAAAATGAGCATATTGTACAAAGGATTCTATCATATGGTTACTTGGACACGTGGCTTATTGTGGGTAGGTGGCTTTTTAGTAGAAAATGAAATTCTATACGATCAGTTCGGTTTCTACTAAGCCGAGGTATCGACTAAAGGTAGTAGGTTGGCTGTACTAAGCCGACTAGATAATTCTTTCAAGGTGAAATCACCTTAGACACTTTTAGTAAGGCTTAGATTTAGGTTGGCTGAGTTGATGGTTGAATGAGTCGAGCTAATGTTCAAGTATGTTTAGCACCAATAACTACCTTCAAGCACATGGGAAGAATAAGGATATTAATAAGACATTAGGAGCATTTCGTCGAACAACTATTGGAAGGAATCTTAGCGATTGGGATCTATGCTTATTAACCATGGGGTTTGCATATAACTAAATTGTCCATATACTAAGAAAACCTTGTTTGAAGTAGTGTATGGTTTTAACTTAACAAATCTTCTAGATCTTGTAGGAGCCCTAGCATTTTCTTAAGAGAGTCTATGTTGTACTAACTGAAATAAAGAATTATAGAAGCTACACAAAAGAGATATCGAGTAGATTCTAGGGTTTAATGAGAAGTGGCAATTTTCTAGTAACTAAGGAAGAAGGGCAGTGCAATTCAAGCCTAGTGACTTAGTGTAGCTTTACCTTAGAAAGGACTTATTCTTGCACCTAAAGAAGAATAAATTGTCCCCATAAGCCAATGCGCCACTCCAAATCTTGAAGAAGATCAACAACAATGCCTACCATATTAACCTACTTGAAGGTTATGTTGTCTCCTTTACATTTGATGTATTTGAGGCTAAACCCTCAAGATCAACGAAGATGATAGGGATATATTCCATGAACTAGTCACATGGAGCTAAACTTGAGACCTCTAAGGCTTAGTTCAATGTACTTTAGCTAATTAGCTAAATTGCAATGAGCTTCCCTATGTTGCTTAAGGACTTAGTCATCTCTTAGAGCCCATATACATGTCATTAATCCCGATAAGGACAACTCCTGACTTGATTACAAGTCCTCTAAGTTCTCCTTAAGATATGCCAAGCAATCCCTAATAACTTAGCAAACTTGATGTAGCTCGGTTGAGCTCATCGCCTACTTGTTCTTGTTCATTCTAACTTATTCTTGCTAGCCACCAACCTATTTAGAGCTTTGTTGATCATTATCCAAATATTTTGTTTTTTGCTTTTTGTTAGAGACACCTAATCTAAATTCGCTGCCTGTCTAAACCTAATCCTAAGGATGGTGTATTTCTAACTTTTTTTAAGTCTTTTCTCTATTTTACCCTTTTAGTTGCATTCTAGGACATTTATTGGACACTTTTAGATTATTTACCCTTTTCCAAATTCCTTATGTGTATGAACTTTACAAAACTGGGTATATAAGGCCTCATTTGTGCATAGTATTAAACATTTTGTAGACACCTAATTTTTGCTCCCATTTTATTTTTCAAATTAGGTTATAGGGTCCTAAATTAGAAAAAGTTTAAAAAAAATATATAGAAAATTAAAGAAATCCCCCCAAAAATGCAGAAATTTAGAAAAAAAATAGGAATTCTAGAAAAATATATAAAAAAAAAGAAAATAAGAAAAAATATAAAAAAAAGAAATTTAGAAAAAAATAAAAAAAACCCAGAAATTTGAAAAGTCACAAAATAAAATAGGGTATTTAGAAAATAATAAATTTTTAGATTGTTTAAATAGAATATAATTTTAATTTCAAATTTAATAGTTTTAAATAAAAGGTTGTTGGGTCTAGGCTTAGATTTAAATCTAGCTTAGGCTAACTTGATCTATATATATAATTAATTACATATATGAATAAGGAAAAATCAATAGCTCAGTTAGATAGACATCTGAACTTGATATTGCATATGACTTGGAGATCCTAGGTTCAATCCATAGAAGGTGCAAAATGTATCTTTTATTTTATTTTCTTACTTTATTGCTACATCATCGCCATGTCATTTGCTAACTCACTTCTAAGTATGGTAGACATATTCCGACAAATGCCGACATATTCCAACACACTCCAGTACATTCATACACGCGCAGCTATGTATTTGGCACCACATATTGTCTAGGTTCGTCCAATCCAAAATTGAAAGAAAATCATATTGCATTTAATTTTTTCCATAACATGATCATGACACCTATAAATAGGGGTCTACTCTTCATTTTCAAAAGATAACAAAAACTTCGAAACACTTTAGAAAAGCAAAAATCTAAGTTTCCTCTCTCTAGCACGGTTCTTCTCTCTCTAGGATAGCATTCCTTATGGTGTTTGTTAACGAAAATCACCACCATCGAAGTAAGCCGATCCGAGTCGATCCTAGCTAACTAAGCTGATCCAAGTTGAAGTGGGCCAACTCAAGCCAAAGTGAGTCGACCGAGTTGATCCATACCAATCCAAATCGAAGTGAGCTGACTCTAAGCTGACTTTTTTTTTCCTCATTTGTTTATTTGTAAATGTTATAAATGAGAAAAAAAAATAAAAAAGAAAAAAAATGAAAAAAAGAAAGAGAAGAAAAAACAAAAAGAAAAAGAAGAAGAAGAAAGAAAGTAGTCTATTTATTTATTTTAATAGATATAGATAGAATAAGTATAAAATAAATAAGATAATATAATAAAAATAAAAATAAATAAATAGATTAGTAAACAAAAATCATTTTTACACTTAGAAAAAATGAGTTTTCTAAAAATAAATGAAAATAAATCAATTAATTGTCAAATTAGAATCATTTAGAATTTCCAAAAATAAAATCCAACTCAGGACCCTTCATAATCTTTTCTCAAATCAACTCAAAATGGGTAAAAACGTAAACCCGACAATTTTTTGAAAATTAAAATCAAACCACCCACTAAAGTTTTTTATAAAAGAACTACGTACGTCTGATTCAGAATAGCGGGTATGTAGGCACCCATACACAAGTATGGGGTGACTTAAAATATGGAAAATTTTATTTTTTTTTCATTTTTAGATATTTATGTAAATTAATCAATTTAGTCACGTGTATCATAATTATATTTTTTTTAGAAATTAAAAAGGGTATATTTGAAAAGCGAAGTTAAATTCGGAAAGTTAAAAAGTAGTACCCATTGAGGGTTTAATAAATTAGTCTTTGGATCCAGATCTCTGGTTTTTTAAAAAAACTGTATTTATAACTTGGTTTTTTAATCGATAGACCGGTAGCTAAGTTATAATCAATCCACCCAATTGGTTATAACTTAACCCCTTTTCCTAACTTCTGTTAAGTAGTGGCTCCAAATCTTTTCAAGTTAGAAAAAATGATCTTCTTTAAACCCTAGTTAAGGGTCAATATTAAACGGGTAGGGTTTAGTATTGATCGGTTTAGAGAAGACCTAATTTTATAAAAAGAAGCAGGAGGGTGAAAAACCAAGTTTGACAGCTTGGCGACTCCACTAGGGAATGTCAAGAGGGCTAACCACTTAAAAACATTTCGAAATTAAAATCGCCTTTTCAAATTACCTATATTGTTTAGTTATTTATTTATTCTTTTATATATTGATTTGTGTATTTGATTGCTTTGTGTACATATTTGTTTTAATTAGCATATTTATTTTAGTAAGCATGAGATTATTTTATTGCATCTTGAATGCATGGTAAAAACAATTGAACCCGGGTCGTCATAAAACCTTAAGACGAGGAGCCATTGTGTAAAGTCTAGGATGTAGTGCAGCAACTACCATTTGGGGTCGATTAGGGTACCTCACTTAAACTTCGATATGACCAAAGAACCATTTCTTTATAAACGTGTGACGTCACATAGTTTAAGGACCGTTAGAACCTCCCTGTCTTGCATTACACTTCATAGGGTCAACAAATAATTAGCAAAACGGCAATGTTACAAAGAAAAAAAGAAAAAATGACAAAGATTCTGGAGTTTTTAGTTTTCTTGTATTCTTCCTAGAATTGATGTACATAGGAGATCTTGTATATTAGTCTTTTCCATGTAATTTATCCTTTATTTGTAATGTTCCAGAAATGGTTAGCTCATCTAGTGCCAAGGTTCTCGCCAAAGAGATTCATGTCGACAAACCTGTAGACCCAAAGCCTATAGTTAACTAGTGGTTTCAAACCTTCAATCCAAGAGAGCAACAGTTCATTACCAACAAAATTAGACCCATACTCTCATTAGCTAAAGTGAAAGTTAACATCACGTTAGTAAGGGCCTTAGTCCATTTCTAGGAGCCCAAAGAAGTAGCTTTCCAAATTAGACCACATCTGTTAGCCCAACTCTAGAGGAACACACCCAACTACTCCAAGCTCCTCCTTTGGATGAAATATATGTCTCGAAACTTAGCTTCAGCCTAACATATATCTTCTCAAGATTCTTCGGGATCCATAAGATTGAGATAAATGAGGCCCTAAATGATTATAACAAATATGCCATCAAGATATGGGATTTAGTCCATTAGTTTTAGAATGAGCCCAGCTTCTATAATCAAGCAGCATTTTTTGGGAATTGGAGAGAAAACTGAATCAAGGCCTATGTGCTAGCTGTGTTCACCACTATCTTGTTCCCAAGTGGGTCTCTTCTTATATACTTTAGGGTAATAGAGTTAGTGGCTCAGTTCTGGGAAGGTAAATCTTACATTCTTACCCTACTTGCTGAGCAGATAAGGAATCTTAACTTCCTTAAAGAAAGGGGCTACAGAGATCTTAGGTCAAGTATGACGTTATTAATGGTTTGATTCGTCAGTCACATTAAGTGCTTTGGGTTAGATTTAATAAGGGGAGAATTCACGAATTAGGTTGAATTTATTGATTCTTTTGTCGATAAGATCAAATTACCAGAAGATATCCTTAGCCTTCTCTGGATAGATGTTTTACAAGATTTTTGAGTAGAAGACATATTGTGGACTACCAGGTGGAGCAATTACACTAAGGTCATTCTAATTTGCAAGAATTACCATATTGTACCATTGATTGGGATGAGCTGGTGTACAGGCTAATATCTGGTAAGACAATTTGAAGGGATCTAGGACATAGTTTATAAACCTTCATTGGAACCATTCACTCTTAATCTCGAAGAGCCTCACTCCATAGAAAAATTATCCAAACTTCATAAGATCAAAGCTTGGTGGGACACTCATACCATAAGCCCGAACATTGATTTGAGTGAATTCATAGGAGAAGTGGATAAACACCGGGTTATCAAAGAGTATTTATACAATCAATTTCATCAGGTAGGCATATTGCGATATCGAACATCAGAAGTCCTTCAAACCTCCCTTATATGCCCTAACTCTAAAATGGTGACCTATATGGACCAAATGAAAGCACATTTAGAGATCTACTATGATGAGAAAAATGAATGGGCGAACCTATTGTAGATACCTAGTTTTTAGCCCTTTGTAATCTTGATTTTTATTTTTACAAAAAAGGGTCCTAATAAAAAATAAAAATAATAAACAAAAAAATTAATAAAAGATAAAAAAGAAAAAAATTAACAAATGATGAAAATACAAAAAAAAAAGAAAAGAAAAAAATTATTATAAAGAGTTTTGTAGATTTTTCGGAAGTAACTTATATTTGGAACAAATAGTTTTATTTTTAGTTTAGTAAAAAATTTTATTTTAGGGAATCGGATAGTTTAAGTATAATTTAATTGTACTGAATGTCAAGGCGCAGGCCAACGGCCTAATGGATAAGTATTGGGGTATTTTCATTGGATTTAATTTAAAGTCATGGATTTGAGTCTCAGTAGGCACCTATGTCTTTATTTTTCTATCTTTGCAGAAGCAAGATGAAAATGGGATTTATATCTAATTAAATCATATGAATTTAGTTAAATCATATTTGAATTCAGTTAAATCATATTTGAATTCATTTGAATCTAGTTTAATTACCAAATCAGATATAATTAGATATGATTTGATTTAGACATTATAACAGAAAAAAACCACAACAGCAATGACATCTAGCATCTTCCATATAATACAAAATTCAATGACATCCAGCATCATCCATATAACACAAAATTCAACGACATCCAGCATCTTCCATATGATACAAAATTCAACGACATCTAGCATCATCCATACAGCAGAAAAATTCAACGACATCTAGTATCATCTATATAACACGAAATTCAATGACATCCACATCCCAAAACGTGTAGTTGAAATTCCCACAAAGCTGAACATTGACATAATTGCTTAACGCCCATAACTCTGTTTAAGACGTAATCCAATGCGACACAATGAAGCAATCCGCACTTTACAATTCACGGTCATCTGCAGTTGCCTAATGCTGACCTCACTACATTTGAACAGAGCCATGCAAGCTTAATCTAAAGCCGAACCCTTCGCAAGTCCAGATGAAATTTCAATCCAAATCCAACAATTCCACATAGCCAATTTCCAATGTCTAATACCTAACACTCCACGACCAAAATCCTAATCCAAATCCAACAATTTGAACGAAGCCAATCCAAATCCAATGTCCATCTGAAGTCTGATCCAAATTCAATGTCCGTTTGAAGTCTAGATCAAATCCAACATCTAAAGTTGAAGTCTAGAAATCCAAATTTCCGAAGCCTAATTATCCAACGAATCAAATGAAACCAATGTCGATCCAATTTGCTGAACCAACGTTTACATCCAATGCCAACCGATGACTGCTCTTAAGTCCATCGCTTGATGCAATTCCTTTCATTACCTAACACATGAAAGTTGACTCCTCCTCACCAAATTCTGATCCACTTCTCGATCATGACGCATGCTTATGCGAGATTCAATTTGATAAAATATATATATATTTTTAATTTATTAGTTAGTTTTATTGTTCATTTTACTAATTTATTATTATTTTTTTGTTTAAAAAGAACAACGGTACTCCTGACTCGCTTGCGATGACACAACACCCACTACTTCACCACGAACCACATACTATTACTGATTGTCACTGTTCACGCAAATAGGAAATCCAGTTACTTTCTTACAATTTTGATTCCTTTTATTTGTTTGTTCATATTGCTGTTATTATTTAGATTTTTAGTTTTAGGAGATTTGTATTGTTTTATGTAAATAATTGCTAACTAAAGCATCTTAGGTTTATTGATTATGTAGATTGAGGATTAATTACATTATATTGGTTTAATTGAAGGTTTATTTAATAAGTAGTGACATATTTTAGTTTTAGTTATTATATAGGGGTATCAGATGGATTATTTTTTTTTTTTTTGTAAAATATATATATATATATATATATATATATATTAGTTTAAGAGTTGTTAAGATCAGTTTTACTATATATATACATTATTATGTTTTATCAATTAAAATAGTATATAATACATGCATATGTTAGCATAAGAGTCTTAGTGATAGATCTTGTATAAATGTATTATATGGAATTATATTATTGGCGAATAGCCATATATATTAGTTTAGGGATTATTATGATTGGGCATTTATTTTTTAGATTTGGCTTTACTTAAGGATTTGTCATATAGAAATTGTTTTTTTTTTAAATAAAATTAGTAAAAGACCTTTTTTTTTTTTAAAAAGGATTGTTAGAGCATTTTTTTTTAAATAACAACACTCAAGATTTAGGACCCCCTTAGATTTTTTTTAAATAAACCAAATAAATTAAAAACGTAAACTTAGGTAGTTTTTAAAATTAAAATAAATCAACACATTAAAGATTTTTTTTTAGAGAACTACGATCGTCTAATCCCGGCTAGTGGGTACGTAGGCATCTTTGGGGCAACGATAAAATATGTTAAACTTAGGTACTTTTTCTTTTGATTTTTTGTTTATTTATCTATTTATTTTAAATATTATAATTAGAAAAATAATTTTAATTTTGGTAAATAAATAATTGCACTTGTTAGGGTTTAATAGGTTAGCCTCCGAATTCGGAACCCTCTAGTTCTTTATTCAAATTAAAATTCAAGACTGGTAGCTAAATCGGAATCAATCCACCCAATTGGTTACGGTTTCTTTTCTTTTCTCGACTCTAGTTGGGTGGTGACTCCAAAAATTATTTTCAATAAAAAGCCGAAATTTCTCAATTTCTTTAGTCGAGGATTAATATTAAATGGGTTAAGGTTTAGTATTAATCAGGAATAGGGAAATTAATTTTTTAATAAAAAAAATAAAAAAATCCTCTCTCGATACCTATGTCGAGAATCTAGACAAGAGTCACATACCTTGGAACACCAGCTGAAGATGGCTCAAAAGAAAATTCAAGAGTTTGAAGAAGCAGCTAAACGTGACTAAAAGAAGAAGAACATGTCATCTGGCCCGCAAAAAAGAAGGAAATTAGTATAAAAGAATTTATACCTTTTTCTTTCTTTCATGTAATAAGACTCCAGGAATTCAAAAATAATGAATAACTTGCTGTTCTGTTAATCATTTGTTGTTCCTCTCTTTTTCCTTCATATGATTCACTTGCATTTCATTCATTTGCATCATTTTTCAAAATATCCCTATGCTAACTTGTTGAGAAGTGGTTTTTACCAGGTCGCTAAGATAGCTCTCAAGCGTCAAACCTTCTAATGAAGCCCAATCAAAACTCGTTCTCAAACCAGAATGGCCAACTAAAGAAACAACAACAATAATGGTAATATCAACCCTGAGTTTATTGACTCCATAGATTTGAGATTCCAATCTTTGGAACGAACAATGGGAAAGATGGTAGATCAACTAAGCTTCCTTGCCGACAACATCTCTCTGCTCAGGTCTACGGCCCCATCAAATGAAGAGCACTCTAAAGCTTGATATAGAAAGAATATTGAGTCTCTACCCCTTGAAACAGAAGAAGCTTTCCCTAAAGGCAATTAGGGCTTTGAATCCTTTGAAACTGAAGGGGTATTTCTAAAGGCTAACCCAACCTTTGAACAAAATACTTACTCATTCCTAATCCACCCAAAGCTTGAAGTTGACCAGGATAGATTGAAGGAGCTCGAAGAGCGGTTAGCTTGACAGATCATCGAAAAGGTGAAAATGCTCGAAGGGTATCATGGATTTGAGCACGTTGGAATAACAGACTTCTTTGCGTATGATTATGAAAGCTTCCTAGAAAAATTCAAAGTACCTGAATTTGAAAAATACAATGGGACTAGATGCCCCAAGCTGTACACCTGGCTGTATGTACGTAAGATAGGCAAGTATACACAGTATGATCAACTCATGGTCCAGACCATTCAGGACAACCTAACAGGTCTTGCTTTAACCTGGTATGCCCAATTGAACTTGAATAAGGTAAATACATGGGAGAAGCTGGTTAAAATATTCTATGAGCAATATAGATTTAATGTCGAAGTGGAACCAATAATGATGGATTTGGTTGCCTTAAGGAAGAAGCACAATGAGTCCTTCAAAGAATATGCTTAAAGATAGAGGTCCTTAGCTGTAAGGGTATCTATCCTTATGATTGAAAAAGAGTTGATGGTAACTTTCATTAACACTCTTGAGAGGCCCTACTTTGTTCACCTGATTGGATAAGCCACTTCCAGCTTTGCAGAAATAATGGTAGTAGGGTACATAATTAAGAATGCCATTTCCTTTGGCAAACTACAAGAGACAGTAGATAGACGACTACCCTTTGCTAAACCTACCACCAGTAAGCCTAGAGAAGCTACTGTTAGCATGGTCAACTTGAATGCAAGACATAGCTCCCAAGATTCTTTTAGGACGAATCCCCTGCCGGCTCAACCACAGTATAAAAACCAACTACAGGTTAACCAGGCCCCAAGACAGTTCACCAAAATACCTGTTCTACTTAGTCAGGTGCTCGAGAAGTTAAGAAGAGATAATCTGCTACATTCTAAGGCTCCCAGTGAAAGGTATAGGCTAAAGTTCTTTGATCCCAATGCAAGATATCAATATCATCTAGGGCAACTTGGCCATTCAACTGATTCATGCTGGAGGTTGAAAAAAAAATCCAAGATTTGATCGATGAAGGTACAATACAATTGGATTTTATGGAGGCTCCATCCCCAAATGTCAGCAACAACCCATTACTGAACCATGGACCTATCATCAATATGATATCTGACCACCTAGAATCTGCCATCAACATGATCGGTCGAAACCAAGAACCAAAGGTTTATAGGTTCCATAAAAAAGAAGTCCCACAAACTAAAAGGTATACATTCTACGTACCTGTGGCCCCTAAAAATTATAAAGCTACCCCCTTCAATTACTAAGCAATAAACTAGGAGCAATCAAGCTCGTTTGTAGGGGGGATCACTCGCTCCGGCAGAATCTACAATCCAAAGGAAGACTTAAAGAAGAAGGGCGTACAAGAAATGCCAAACATCGAACAAGCTGAACATGAAGAAGGATTAACTGCCTTCACCAAAATGATTAAGTCTAGTGAGTACAAGATAATGGATCAGCTTGCTAAGACTTTGGCATAAATATCCCTCATATGTCTATTGATGGCATTAGACCTATACCAAGAGGCCTTATTTAGAACGCTGAGGGATGTCAAGGTCCCTCGTGAAATCCTAGTTGAAAGGATTGGCTCTGTGACAAATTCCATCCTCATTATAAATCGAATTTCCTTCTCCACCGAGGAACTGGGCAAAGAAGTTACCCAACATACAAAGCCTCTGTTCATAATAGTAAGGATAAATAACATCATTGCAATAAGAGTCCTCATCGACAATGGGTCGTCTCTAAATGTTTGTCCTTTAGCCACCCTGGATCTATTAGGCATCGATACAACTACTATCAAACCTAGTTCAATAATGGTAAGAACTTTTGATGGGTCCAAGAGAGAGATAATAGGGGAGGTGGACTTATCAGTTGATATCGGCTTGCAGACGTTTAGTATCCCATTCCAGGTTTTGGACATTCCAAGGACCTTTAATTTGTTATTGGGAAGGCCTTGGATACATTTAGTAGGGGCCATACCATTAACTCTTCACCAGAAAGTTAAGTTCATCTCCAATGGCCAGGTCATCACAATGCTAGGTAACTAAGATTATGAAATCTATAAAGAGACAGCCATACCCTATATCGGTATAGAAGAATAAGAGGACTTTGGACTCTAGATATTTAATGTGGTATGCATGATCACCAATCAACAAAAAGAAGAGAGGTTGAAATATAAAGAAGGCCAATTTGGGTCCTATGGGTTAGGTTACATTCCAACCCCAATAGAAGAATTGCAAAAAATGCAAACTAGGGGCAAAAAGGGTAACAGGTTGTATCATACTCCGATGAACTTCCCACCATTATTAGGAACTTTCATCAAGACTGAAACCCAAAACTCAAAGCCCACTAAAGAAGGTACTTCCAACAAAAATGAAGGGGCTGGCCTAATCAACAAAGCCTATCACTTGAATAATTGGTTCTCTATCCTTGTGAATAACAATAAGTCTTCCCTTGAGTAAAGGATGAATCATGATCCAGTATTTTATAGAATTTTATAATAAATTGCCTCTATTCTCCAAATGCTTGTACTCAATAGAGAGTTCCCTAAAATAAAATCAGCTTCCTTTCTCTTTGTTCCTACTTTACTTACACTCTTCCTTTTGCACACTTTCTTTTTCTTTCTAGATCCAATGACTCGAATAAAGGCTATGGATACCTAGCGTAGATAGGTAATGAGAATATTAATATGACCTTTGGCTCTACTGGGTTAGTCGTCGAGGGTGATGTTGATGACCATAATGACATACAAGAAAGCTGGCTAAAAAATAAAACGAGTAAAATTTCCATTGATGAGCCAATAAAGATGATTAATGTCGGTACCAACGACAACCCTAGGGTTTTGAAGATTGGGGGAAATTTGGAAGAAAATCAAAAGATAGAGATGACCACATTACTATCCGAATACCAAGACGTGTTTGCATGGTCTTATGATGATATGCTTGGATTAGACCCATCAA
The DNA here is from genome assembly GCA_024138005.1 of Lumnitzera racemosa. Lineage (NCBI taxonomy): Eukaryota > Viridiplantae > Streptophyta > Magnoliopsida > Myrtales > Combretaceae > Lumnitzera > Lumnitzera racemosa. The sequence goes on from JAMXBC010000006.1 coordinate 83,791,286, forward strand.
TCGTGATCCATCACTTACCTACTTAAGAGGATATCAAGCCTGAAAAACAAAAGTTGAGAAGGATCCGACCAGATATCTTGTTGAAAATCAAGGAAGAAGTCAAAAAATTATTGGAAGTCGGCTTCGTTGAGGTGTTTGATTATCCTGAGTGGGTTGCCAATATGGCACCAATTATGAAGAAGAATAGGAAAGTCAGGGTGTGCGTAGATTTTCGAGATCTCAATCAAGTAACCCCTAAAGATAATTTTCCTTTGCCCCATATCGATGTATTGGTCAATAATACAGCCGGAAACCATATTTTCTCTTTCATAGATGGATTTTCCGGGTATAACCAAAATCGAATGGTTGAAGAAGATAAAGCCAAGAGCATGTTCATTACAACTTGGGGCATGTTTTGTTACAAAGTGATGCCTTTCGGACTCAAAAATGCCGGGGCAACTTACCAAAGGGCTATGTTAGCAATTTTTCATGAAATGATGCACAAAGAAGTCGAGGTATATGTTGATGATATGATTACCAAGTCCAAAGAAGGAGAAAATCATATGGAAAATCTAAGGAGATTGTTTGATAGGTTGAGAAAATTCCAACTAAAACTCAACCTAGAGAAGTGTACTTTTGGGGTAACTTCAGGGAAGTTGTTAGGATTCATAATCAGCTAAAGGGGTATTGAAGTGGACCCTGATAAAGTTAAAGTGATAGTTGACCTGCCTCCACCACGTATACTTAAAGAAATTAGAGGTTTGTTGGGCCGTTTAAATTATATAGTCCGGTTCATATCCCAACTCACAGAAAAACGCCGTCCTTTATTTAAGTTGTTAAAAAAGAATGCCAAGATCAACTGGGACGAAGAGTGTGAGCAGGCCTTTACAACAATCAAAGAATACCTCATGAACCCTCCAATTTTGGGAGCTCCGAAACCTGGGAAGCCTTTATTCCTATACTTGACAATATTACCAGAGTCCATGGGGTACATGCTTGGCTAGAAAAATGAGGAAGGGAAGGAATGGGCTATATACTGCTTGAGCAAAAAATTCACCAAAGGGGAGCAAAGATATTCAGAAATTGAAATAACTTATTGTGCGTTGGTCTGGGTAATGCATCGGCTCAGACAATACACATTCTACTATCAGGAGGAATTACTAACTTAACATGATCCCTTGAAGTACTTGGCAGACAAACCGACCCTAATTGGCAGAATCTTAAAGTGGCAAATGCTGCTATCAGAGTTCAACATTACATATATGAATCGAAATTCATTCAAAGGGCAAGCTTTCATAGATCAATTAATAGAAAACTCCTCTGATAGTACTCCCTAAGAAGTACAAATCAATTTCCTTGATGAGGGTGTTTTAGTGGTCGAAGGAAACTCTGATAAAGGAAAGGATGACAAGCCACCAAAATGGAATATGTTCTTCGATGGTGCAGCCAACGTATTTGGATGTGGAATTAGGGCAATACTAATAGCCCTTGAAGGTACTCAGTATCTTGTGGCCATAAGGCTCATTTTCCTATAAACTAATAATATTGCTGAATATGAAGCATGCATCTTAGGACTTAAGATGGTCCTAGGGAAAGACATTCAAGAATTAGAAGTGTATAGAGACTCCTCGCTCATTATTGGCCAAGCATGGGGAGAGTACAAAACTAAAGATCCTAAGCTGGTGCCTTATCACCGGCATTTGATGGAGTTAACGAAAAGTTTTATAGAAATCACCTTCAATCACATACCAAGGACTCATAATCAATTTGCTGATGCTTTAGCTATGCTAGCATCTATGATCCCGATATCTGGTGGAGTCGAGATTTAGCCCCTTACTATTAAAATCGGGGACAAGCCTGCCTTCTACCTAACGATTAAGGGTATAAACGATCAAAAGCCGTGGTATCATGATATTAAGGTGTTCTTACAACAAGGTGCATACCCTGAAAAGGTCGAGAAAAAAGATAGAAAGATGATTAGGAGACTAGCCACCCAATTCTTAGTAAGCGAGCCTACCTTGTACCAACGCTCATTTAACGGTACACTCTTAAGATGTATGGTTGATGAAGAGGCTAAGAATTTAATGAAAGAGGTACATGAAGGAGTATGTGGCCCTAATATGAATGGGTACATGTTGGTAATGAAAATCATGAGGTTAGGGTATTATTGGTCAACAATGGAAAGTGATTGCATCAAACATGTTAGGCACTGTCATTTATACCAAGTTTATACAAATAAGATAAATGGCCCACCTTATGAATTGTATACCCTCTTAGCACCATGGCCTTTCTCAATGTAGGGCATAGATATCATCGGCCCTATCACTCCAAGAGCATCTAATGGGCATTGCTTCATATTAATCACCATCGACTACTTTAGCAAATCGGTAGAGGTTTCGTCATACTTAAACATTACTAAAGGGGTCATAGTTAAGTTCATCAAGAGGGACATCTTGGCTCAGTATGGGACTCTTAACACAATCATCACTGATAATGGCACCAATCTCAACAACAAGCTTATGACAAAATTATGTCGGCAATTCTGAATCATTCATAGGAACTCTACTCCTTATTGACCCCAAATGAATGGAGCTATCGAAGCAGCAAACAAAAACCTTAAAAGAATCATTGAAAAAATGGCTGTTACATATAAGGACTGGCATGAGATGTTACCCTTCGCACTCATGGCCTATCGGACTTCCATTAGAACGTCGATTGGGGCAATACCATACTCTTTAGTATACGATATTGAAGCAGTGTTACCAGTAGAGGTTGAAATCCCATCACTTAAAGTACTATTAGAAATTCATTTGGATGAAGCCGATTGGGTAAAGAAATGTGTTGAACGGCTAAATTTGATAGATGAAAAGAGATTGACAGCCCTGTGTCATAATCAATGCTATCAGCAAAGAATGGCTCGGGCCTTCAACAAAGGGGTATGACTTCATAACCTCAAAGAAGGAGATTTGGTGTTAAGAAAAGCTCTCCCCAATGCACAAGACTCTAGAGGGAAATTCGCCCCTAATTACAAGGGTCCCTATATCGTGAAGCGAATATTATCAGGAGGGGCTTTGATTTTTTCCCAAATGGATGGTCCAGATTTGAGAGACCTTATAAATATCGGCGTTGTAAAATTATACTATCCATAAGAAATCAATGGGAATTTTGCTCAAGATACGAAAATGCCAGTCATTTTGAATGTCATTGTGGTCCAATTTTCATTATCTATAAGCAAATTTGGTATCCTTGGCCGTTGTCATCATTAGAATAATCACTCTCTCCATAGATAGGTCTAATTCCCTTGACCTCATTTAACTAAACTTATATACTGCAAACACGAGAGGAGTTAAAGAATAAGATCTAGAACATTGGTAACTAACAAATTCTTTAAATAATTTATCATGGATTGATCCCCCTCAATGGGGAGTTTTATTGTCTATTTTTTCAGAGGAATGTGAAACTCAAGTAAACAATCACGATAGATGGGAATGAGGCTTTGGGTTTCATAGAAGTTCCAAAGAAACAAAAATAATGGGTAGTTCTTCTACATTAGGCTAATCTCCATGATTTCTCTAAAAAGAACCAGCAAAATCTCAAATGTTGTATGTCAAGAACATCTGGGTTGATAACAAGAGACTTAAACAAGAGTCAGTAATTTTCCAATGGGGGGTTTTTCAAAAAAGGTTTGACGGATTGGGTGCTATCGACAAAGACTGGGTAAGTAATTCTACACAGTGTTAGTACACCAATTTTTTCTTGCATTTAGAGCACTTTTACTCCCAACAATCTTTTTAACCAACCTAGAGGCGTTTACTTTCTGCATTTAGTATTTGGCCAATCTATGAAGATACGATCTTAGCTCAGTTCATCCTTCCAAATTTCTTGCAAACAAGCCCCCTCTTTACCAAGTTTTGTAGGGCACTTTCTTTTACCAAGTTTCTCTTAATTGGCTTGTAAAGCAATTACCTTCATCATGCTTTTAATTAGCCTTTCAAGTTTACTTATTCTTTTTAGGGTCTTAGCTAGCTCTAGGAGCGCTTTGCTCGCCTTGGTTAGTCAGCTCATCAGGGCACGACTAAGTTTCCTCATTCTTTTTTAGGGTCTTAGCCAGCTCTAGGAGCGCTTTACCCGTCTTGGTTAGTCAACTCATTAGGGCATAACGAAGTTTACTCATTCTTTTTTAGGGTCATAGTCAGCTCTAGGAGCGTTTTACCTTCCTTAGTTAGTCAGCTCATCAGGGTATGACTAAGTTCGCTCATCCTTCTTAGGGTATTAGTCAGCTCTAAGAGCGCTTTGCCTCCCTTGGTTTGTCAGCTCATCAAGGCATGACCAAGTTTCCTCATTCTTTTTAGGGTCTTAGCCAGCTCTAGGAGTGCTTTGCTTGTATTGGTTAGTTAGCTCATCAGGGTACGACCAAGTTTCCTCATTCTTTTTAGGGTCTTAGCCAACTCTAGGAGCACTTTGCCCGCATTGGTTAGTCAACTTATGAGGGTATGACCAAGTTCGCTCATTCTTCTTAAGGTATTAGCCAGCTCTATGAGAAATTTGCCCACCTTGGTTAGTCAGCTCATTAAGGCACGACTAGGTTTACTTTTTTTTTTTGGGTCTTAGCTAGCTCAAGGAGCGCTAGCCTGTTTCACTTCACTTTGTCAGTTCATACGAACATGACCAAACTTCAATTCTTCTTTTCATCTTTTTAGCCATCTCTTAAAGCACCACCTTTCTCTTCTCAAAATCCCTAATGGATTGGACTTAGGATAGTAAGCTAGCTGTAACACGTCTTAGCATAAAATCTACTCTTGGGGCAAAAATAGTGTATGTTTTATCTTTATGGCAAAGTTTTGCTCAAACTTTACCATAAACAAGAGCAGCTGTAGACACTTAATTTTTACCCCCCTTTTATTTTTCAAATTAGGTTATAGGGTCTTAAATTAGAAAAAGTTCAAATATATATATATATATATATAGAAAATTAAAGAAAGCCCCAAAAAAATAAAGAAATTTAGAAAAAAAAGGAATTCTAGAAAGATATAAAAAAATAGTAAAATAGGAAAAAGTACAAAAAAATAAGAAATTTAGAACAAATACAAAAAAAAAAGGAAATTTGAAAAGTCACAAAGTAAAATAGGGCATTTAGAAAATAATAAATTTTTTGGTTTTTTAAATAGAATATAGTTTTAATTTCAATGTCAATAGTTTTGAATAAATGGCTGTTGGGTCTAGGCTTAGATTTTAATCTAGCTTAGGCTAATTTGGTCTATATGTGCAATTAATTACATATATGAATAAAGAAAAACCAATAGCTCAGTTGGATAAGCATCTGAACTTGATATTGCATATGATTGGGAGATCCTAGGTTCAATTCATGGAAGGTGCAAAATGTATATTTTATTTTCTTTTCTCACTTTATTGCCATGTCATCACCACGTCACGAGCTACGCCATCGCCACATCATTTGCCAACTCACTTCTAAGTATGGTAGACACATTCCAACATATGTCGACATACTCTGACATACTCCGACATATTCATATACATGTAGCTATGTATTTGGCACTACATATTGTCCAAGTTTGTCCAATCCAAAATTAGAAGAAAATCATATTGCATTTAATTTTTTCCATCCTTTACACAACTTTGACACCTATAAATAGGGGTTTACTCTTCATTTTCAAAAGACAACAAAAACTTCGAAACACTTTAGAAAAGCAAAAATCTAAGTTTCCTCTCTCTAGCACGGTTCTTCTCTCTCTAGGATAGCATTCCTTACGGTGTTTGTTGATGAAAACCACCACTATCGAAGTGAGCTGATTTGAGTCGATCCGAGTCGACCAAGCCAAGCCAAGCTAAAGTGAGCCAACTCAAGCCAAAGTGAGCCGACTAAGTTGATTCAAGCTGAAGTGAGCCGATCCAAGCCAATCCAAGCCGAAGTGAGCCGACTCCAAGCCAACTTTTTTTTTTTCATTTTTTTATTTGTAAATGTGATAAATGAAAAAAAAAAAAAGAAAGAGAAGAAAAAAAAAGAAAAAGAAGAAGAAGAAAGAGAGTAATCTATTTATTTATTTTAATAGATATAGATATAATAAGTATAAAATAAATAAGATAATATAATAAAAATAAAAATAAATAAATAGGTTAGTAAACAAAAATCATTTTCACACTTAGAAAAATTGAGTTTTCTAAAAATAAATGAAAATAAATCAATCAATTTTCAAATTAGAATCATTTAGAATTTTCAAAAATAAAATCCAACTCAGAACCCCTTATAATCTTTTCTCAAATCAACTTAAAATGGGTAAAAACGTAAACACGATAATTTTTCCAAAATTAAAATCAAAGCACCTACTAAACTTTTTTATAAAAGAATTACGTGCATCTGATCTCGAATAGCTGGTACGTAGGTACCCGTATGCAAGTATGAGGCGACTTAAAATATGGAAAGTTTTTTTTTTTTCATTTTTAGATATTTATGTAAATTAATCAATTTAGTTGCGTGTATCATAATTTGATGTTTTCTAGAAATTAAAAAGGGTATATTTGAAAAGCAAAGTTAAATTCGGAAAGTTAAAAAGTGGTACCTGTTAAGGGTTTAACAAATTAGCCCCCGGATCCAGATCTCTAGTTTTTTAAAAAAACCATATTTATAACTTGGTTTTTTAATCGATAGACTGGTAGCTAAGTTATAATCAATCCATCCAATTGGTTATGACTTAACCCCTTTTCTAGACTTTAGTCGGGTGGTAACTCTAAATCTTTTCAGGTTGGAAAAAATGATCCTCTTTAAACCCTAGTTGGGGGTCAATATTAAACGGGTAGGGTTTAGTATTGATCGGTTTAGAGAAGTCCTAATTTTATAAAAAGAACCAGGAGGGTGAAAAATCAGGCTTGACACACTTACTATGCCATATACGACTTAATGTTGTGTAACATCCATTAAATGGTTTACAGATTCACTATACCCCTATTTTCCCCTTTCCTTTTATCCACCATTCACTTGACTGACCATTGTTTATGCTTGTGTTGGATCAATACTTTTGTTTGTACGATTTCGAGGTGTATTAGTAGTACTGTAAAAAACTTGTTGAATTGCACAACTAATGGGTTTAATGAGTTGAGTTTTTTTTTTCTTTTTTCTTTTTATAAATGTTGAACCTAAGATTTGAAAACCATTAGAGTATGTCTAGGGCATTTTTACAAAATTTCACAACCTTTAAGTGTAGTAGAATATACTTAAATTTATTTGCTTTATGTAGTCTTGAATATAGGTCATGAGGCAAGCCAATGGATTAACCTACATTTATAATTGAGAGTTTAGTTTGTGATAGAGACTAAACATTTAGTTGATCATATAGGAAAATTTGTTGTTATTGAGGTTTTTCCTTATATAATGAATTCCTTCTAGTTGACTAAGAAATGGGTTCAATTGAATTATGCTAATCGTATTTAAAGATCTTGTAATGTACACAAACCAAAAATAATTTGCCATGAACTCGAAATGATTAGTCACTACAAATCTATAACTTTAATAATTCAGAGTTCTCATGACAGTTTAGTGCTGCTAGTTTCCTTAGTTTCGTTTATTGAAAACTGTTATTAGGTCAACCTAGCCTGGAATATATAGCAATCAATCTAGTATTCAACCAAAATCCTTCCTTATGTATATGACCTTGACTCACCTATGCTATAATATAATCACAACCAACTACACTTGTTAGTTAACTTGCTTTTAAAACTAGTTTTCAACAGTAACAATATGTAGTATTTATTTGCCCAGTATTAAATATTAGTCAAGTTGTTGGCATCGTTGCCGAGAAAGGAATTGAGTGCTAATATTATATTATCGAAGGATACGGGACTAAGCCACCAATCCTTACTAAAGGGATATGATAAGAGTGGAATGTAACTTAAAACTTAGAGACTAACATGAAACAAAGTATATTCAACATACATGCAAAAGATGTAGCTTATATGTAGAAGGAGGCTATTTATCATTATGTCTTCTAAGGTTAAATTGGAAATGAAATTACAAAATGGTTATAACAAAATGTACAATTTAGGAATATTCAAAAAGAGTAAAAATGATAAAACAAAGTAAGGAATATCTCATGGGAACACAATATCAATAAACACATGTGGAATGAATATTAGCGATTACTTTGGCAAGGTAGACCATATGGAGGTGGTGTTAGGCAAAATATAGCTAAGTTAGTGATTAGATGTAGAGATGTAAATAGATTAGGAAATAGCTTGGCTAAACTCACGGAAGGTTGGTAGTTAGCTTGGTGAGTGGCTTTGAGCTATATAGGTCTAGTGAGTGAGTCATCATATTGTTCTAAGTCAAGTTATCTAATGGCTCAACAATTCTGACAATAGAAAGGAGATTAGAGTAAGTTAAAGGCTTGTGCATAAGTAATGTGTCAAATTTAAGTGACTTGTTTTCAGTTGGTTGTTGACTTAGAGTCCTCCATCTTAAGTTCTATAAGCTTAATAGTCATGTATGCGTAAGGGGTACAAAGATAGGATTTCCATTAAGTACATAGTGCTTGTCTTTTACTAAATGTACTAGAATTGTTTTTATAGAAAGGAAATTTTTACACAAAACGTAATGTGCACTCTTTGAAGCCTTTAATTGAAAGATTGGTATGAGTGCTAATAGCATTGCAACTTAGGAATGCACCCATTATTGAGGCTTAAGTGGCATTAATAATTGAGTTGTTTCCTTAGATGCAAGTAAGTGATCAACTTTAGTTAATTACATCAAGAAAGTATGTCTAGTCAACTTATAGTATAGCTAACACACAATGGGCCTTAGTATCAATCTCAAGGAAAACCATGTGTGTGAGAACCTAATTATTAGTAATTCATCTTAAACTATCAATTATTTAATTTTACAATATGGGGATAATTGTAATGAGAAGTAAAGATGAATCAAGAACAATAAAATAAATGAGAATAAAACAACTAAACTAAATAAACTGAAACAAGCATGATTCAGTTAAGAGGAATAATGCACAATCCTTAGAAAATTGCTGTTATCTACTACTATGTTCTATGCAACCATTTAATCTCAGTTATTCTTTGGACCATAGAGATGCCTAATCATATTCTTATGGAATTTAGAATTTGAATTGGTCAGACTTGTGTATCTAGCCTCTTCCAAATCCTAAAACCTTCTATATGCGAATTGCTTCCGAATAAAGCATTGCAAGGTCATATTAAGAACCTGGATCTTATTATTAAGTTAGCCACTTTCGATTACCCTAATCTAAAGAAATTTAGTTTTTAATCTCTTAGTGTACTCAATCCTTACTGATTACACTTGTCTATTCAATTGTAGGACTTACGTCTCTACAACGAACTCATACATTAAGTTAGTAACCTATGTAAATACTAATTGATAACAATGTAAATGATGTAATTAGATCATCGAACAATAAAATTATAGATGGAATAATAAATTGTTGTAAAAAAGAAGAAGAAAAAACTAGATTTCAATAATAATTTACTAAGAACGATAAGAAGAACATCGTAAGATAAATTAAAGAAGAGAAGAAGTTGATTGAGAGATCCCCACTAATATTCCAGCCTATAATTCTTCCTAAAGAGGGCTCTCTTTGAAAACCTAAGCTTAAGAGTCTATATATAGGGAGTAGGGCTAGGTTTACAAATAAAGCTTAATAAAAATAGAAGATTCACTCTTCATAAGATGTCCACACTAGGTTATGACTATGGAGGCATGGGTGTGTACTTGCACTTTGTGTTAAATCTTGAAAATTGATGAAATTGCAAGACATAGGGAACATGTGTAGGGACTACGGCCATGATCTAAGGCCATGGTCTTTGTTAGGCTCCGTTTCTCACTTGATTCTTGTTTGCTTCAATCCACGATCAATGCTTGTGTCCAAAATTAAGCTTAAAATGTCATAGAAGCCTTTAAAACATCATAAAAAGTTCCTAAAATCTCTAAAAACAAAATTTAAATTGATTAAGTTTGAAATATCATAAAATTAACTAAATTAATTTATAAAATAACACAAAATAAGTATAGAAAATGTATGCTAAATTCTTGTTATCAAATACTTACATCCTTAAGCACAACAATAAAAATCGACATAAAATATCTTAATGATAAAATGATTATCATAGATTCTTGGGTAGGGTACCCTCAAATTTTGAATAGCTTAGCAAAATTTTTTCCAAATAACCCTTTTCCTTCAACTTCATAATGCCTTTAGAACACTTAGATAATAATAACTTAAGGAAATGCTAAATTCAATGATCAATTTAAACAATTAAGAGTTAGGCAATCACTGAAATAGAAGCTAAACTAGAGATTAAAATAAACATCCAATTAAAAAAAGTTATAGAGATTTCCTCACTTTAATTCAAGAGGAGAGGAATCTTCCCTAGTTATTTTTAAAGATGAAAACAAGACTAGATACATATTACATCAATTCATCCTCTAACTATTCCTCTACTTCTTTCAATTTTCACTAGGAACCTTTTTAACTCAAATCGATTTTATTATTGAAGCTTTATTAGCACTGAAAAAGTACCTTATTCTTTTGATGGACTAAGGTTAATACTTAATAATTTGGCCTGTTTGTAATTATTTTAATAGTTGTCAACGTGAAAGCACCTTAACAACTTTAATTAAATTCACTTTTTTCAAATTAGTAGTAGGAAAGAGTCTAACACATTTGAGAGACCAAGATCGGTCTTAGCCAATCTTCAATAATTATTTTAATTCAATTATTCATTTAATGCCTCCAACTACTTTGATTTTTTAGGAAACTTTCAAAGGATAAATCTCTTTTATTCATCTAATAATTTTTTTTTTTAAAAACAAGGATAAATAACTATTCTCTAAATGAAGCTTAGAAATCAAAATAACTAATCATTAATCTATTCATCTCTATCTTAATCTTAAGTTTAAGTCTAAGTTTAAGCAAGGGGGAACTCTGAATCATAAAGATTTAATTGCTTAGATTTAGTAAAATGTTCTAAATGCATAAAAAATTTGGCAAATTTGAAAGAATTTACTTGCTCTTATACATAAGTGGTGCAAATTTATAAAAAATTGTCAAAAGCTTAAATGATTATCTAAAAATATTAACATACATAACCTATACTTTCTCTCTAGCTTAAGTTGTACATTATGCCAATGTACATAATACAATACAAATCAAAATTCAAGTTGGAAACAAAGAAAAATGAAAAGGAACTGAGACTTTTTCAGTTTTTTAGCAATGATTCTAGAGAAAAATTGTGAAGTCTAGAGTTTGAATTTCATTAACAAATTAAGCAGATGGTTTTTTTTTTTTAGCTATTGATAAAAATGAACTAACTATAAAAAAGAAAAGAAGAAGTTAAACTAAATAAAATGATAATTAAGTCAGGTATCAAATGTTAGTCTCTTCTACAAAATATAAAACACAAAAAATAAAAACAGTTATTTAAGAAGAAGAAAATAATAGTTAGTTATTACAGCAATCCAAAGTAGAATAACATCAAATTGACTCTTTCAGATAAAAAAAAAAACAATAAAAGTACAAGAATAGTTCATTCTTCATCTCCATGGTCATCCTCCTCCTTAATCTCATACTCTCCATTTGACTCTTCATCTGAGTCAGGCTTTGGTATAGGAGGTAGTAATGGTGGCTACATTTGTGATGGGCTATGATTGAGTCTTGTCTCTTAAGAGCATAATCCATCTTGTGTTAAAATCCTTTACTTCTTTAGTATTTTACCCACAAACTTCTTGATTACTTTGATTATTGAAGAAGATGAGCTACGTTTCTAATGTAAGATGAGGAACTAGCCTCTCCAATTGATTCAGATGGAACTTCAGGTAGTTGAGGAGTTGCATTGCCTCAATAGCATCATATGTCAATGGGGTAGGAGGATATAGTTCTTACATATGTGAGGGGAAAATTTGTCATCGGGTGAGTAATAAAAGGACAACCAACCCGTCCTAATAGCTTGGTTCCTAAAGAACCAACCCATCCTAATAGCTAAGTTGAGTAAAGCTATACAAATATAGTATATCTTTCTCATCTACAACTCCCTAATTATTTCCTTTACCTGTAAATCCTCTAGCTAAAACATAATGGATTAGCTTCAGAGTAAGATAAATCAAATTGGAGACTTTTGACCTCTTTGGTTCATAAGCTCCTCCCTTAATTCTAGTTAAATCACTGCATACAAATGACTAGGAACTCCCTAAGATAATATATAACGTAACCCTATATACTCCTTAGTCATGCCATAATTTATAGGATTTGCAAGATCATCTATTGGAAAACTTACTTGCCTGCCAACAACATTTGAGATGGATGGTGTTTTGCCTACCTTGAGTGAGATTGTCGATAGCTAACTTGAAGGTGATGAGTACCTTTGGAGTTAGCTCCTTATATACTGGCTCATTAATAGTTAGCAGTTGGTCCCATCCTCTAAACTCGACCAATTATTTGATTCTAGCTTCATAGCCAATCTGAGCCAATGCCTCCTAACTCAAGTATGTTGTTTGGTAAAACTCTTTCTTTGATAAGGAAGAGTAACTGTATTGCTGCCATAAAAGGTGAAATTATAGGTACAGATACACTAGGAGTGGGCTTGAGTTTTTGTGTATGGTATGCTTTTCTCAAGGTATGTTTTCGAAATAAAAAAGAAAAGGAAAGAGAAGTTCAAATTGGGTAAAAGAAAATAATTCATGTTATATAAATAATAGCTAATTCAAGAATCCAACAACACTGAGGTCTTACTCTTGATGTATTGCTAAATTATTCAATTAACCATCATAGGAAAAAGAACCATATCGTGAAATGCTAATTATGCAAAAATCATAGATTAATGCAATTCAAGATTAAATCCTATGTTCATACACAATCTCTATTGACATAAGCATAGGCATTTAATATACATTTTATTAAACTTCTTGTTCATAATTAAGTAGATTAGCAATATAAGCAATTCTTGAAGTAGCAAGATATTTTGCATTGAATTTCTAATTTCTAAAGGCATATATTAATGAAATTATAGATTAATGTTAATAATAATCCTTTAATTTCCTAATCTTTAGTAACAAGAGCATTAGCAATTCAATTATGCAATTGGTTGAAAACATTATTTTTCTCACAATCTAATTCATGTATAGTAGCAACTCTCCTAATTCTAACATGAGGACATATTAGCATAATTCCATATGAAAAATTCTAATTAATGTTAAAGTATTTATGAAATTTTCTAATTGTAGAAGATTTTTAATCACTATTAGTTTCAATAATTTTAACATGAATTATAAACATCATATTGTAAAAACAATATCATCCCTATGTTTTCAGTTACTTTCTTTTAGCTTCTCTTACTATCTTTCACTTTCTCACTCTTTCCTTCACTTTCCTTTATCATAGAAAACCACTGTCACATACAAATCTTAACAAGTATGTGTTTTTCATGTAATTTCTTATAGATAATGAGTATACAACACTTTTATTAACATTAACTATCTTAAATCACTTCTAGAAATCAAAATTTCTATATATGCATATAAAGATGTTCTTCATGAAACCGTCATCAAAAATCAAATTTTTATACAATCTAACCACAAATCTAAGAAAAAACTAAAGAAGGATGATGTACATACCTTGATTTTGTAGTATGAGGTGTTAGATTGTCAAGTTTTATGAAGATTTAAGGAGTGTAGAGAGAAATGAGAGAAAATAGGAGTTTAGAGAGAGAGTGTACATTAAAATAGTGTGAGAGTGTTTAATTCATGGTCTTTGAATTTGTATCAAACCTTGGGCACGACCTACGATAATGTAGTGCGGTTGTAGTCCATGTTCTTTTATTTATTTTCTATTTCTTTCATACTTGGTGTGATCATAGGTATCGTCCTTGGCCATGGTTCTCTCATCTATAAATTTCTTGCAAATTCGCTTAAAACAATCACATGGGGAACACGAGAACTATGGGTAATATAATGACCCTAGGATGGGCCTAGTAGTATTACCTAGAATCTCCATATCATGTGTGTACTTATAATAAGAAAATTGCCTTGCAAGTTAGAGATTACAAGATTTTAGATAGTTATTAGCTAAGGTCTTTAATTTTTGTTCATTGACTCATTATATAATATAAATAATTATAGATATCTATTTTTCCACAATTCCTCCGAACCGTAGAGAATCGATATCACTTACCAAAAATAGTGAAACAAGACAGACTATTCCGGAAAATTCTAAACTTACTAAAGATACTAAACTTAATTAAAATATTAGTTTTTTTAGGAGCATTTTGAAGTAACTACATAAGCTTTTCATCATACTGATTCAATGGTAGCACTCTCCACTCAATTCCTATCCTTATCCTAACTATCGATCAACCTGCAAGGAAAATAACTATTGGGGTGTAAGCTTACGCTTAGTGTGATAATTATCCTTATCAATACCGCATGGAAAAATTTATTAGATGCATAATCATATGAATGCATGAACAATCAGTATGCTAAACAATATATGCAGCGACCTAGGAACTACATATGACTTAGAATTATGCCTCCTGTAGTCTAGGTTTAGAGATAATTAACCGACCCAAACCAAAATCTAGGTTCTAGACCTTGGGTTTTAATTCGTTAGCACTATTATGCTTAAGTCAAAACAAAACTGTATATATATATATATATATATATATATGTATGTATGTATATACTTTCTTTACCAGATAATAAATCATATTTTTAAAATCTCAAGTTTAGCGGTGTGGTGGCCTCCGCAATCTACAAACATACACCCTAAGTAAAAGCTATAAGATGTAGCCCTTAGCCGACAGTTGGCGTTTCCCAGTGCTTAGTAAGCCCATCAACTTAAGATAGAGACTTAACATAATGATGACATAGCTAGTACCCAATCTTGTAGGAAGCTCGTCCTCCTATGAGTCCCTTCCCATCTTCTATGTGAAGTGGAAATCGGTGTTATCCGTATGCAATATGGGGAATGCATGATTCATTTTAGTTTGTTAATTGTATAAGTGATTAACTTGATTTTTAAGGTAACTAGACAATTTAATTCCATACAATTGCACATATAAATTATTACAAACAAATCTCATTATTATATAATTAACAAGTCATTGCATTCATCCACAAATTCATACATATGCATTTCTCATATCCCACAAGCATCCAAATTTTTATGTATATGTTTAGGTGCATCTATTCTACAAGCAAATTTAAGTAAAGAGTCATCAGGAATTTACTTACTCAGTCATGTGGATTAATCAAAATAATCCGTGGTAAGTCGTTTCCCCAAAAGCCGGGTCCCCTGGACATCACAAATATAATATTATAAGGGTTTGAAATAGGATTTGGAAAACTAAACTAAAACCCTTTTAATTAGACTTTTGACTTGGTTTTATATTTTTCCCGGTTATTTCTTAAAGTTTAATTGTATATAACTTTCTCTTTTTAAATTCCATTTTTATGATCTTATAGTCATTCTTCATCGTTTTCGAGTATACTTTACTGTGGTGAGGTTAGATTTTCGTGATGATGTACGCAAAATTGTCCATAGGTTAGAACAGTAGCGATCCTCATGATTTGGAGTGCTTTTGAGCTTTGTTTGATTAATAGGCTTTTTGGAAAACTTGGGAAATTCTGTAGGCATGGGCTTAGGACTTTATTCCTAACTTAAAATAATCCTTAAGGTTAGACTTTCAACTTTGGTTTACACTCTTGGTGTTAACAGCAACTCCTTGGGCTTTTATGTGGGCTTTAGTTATCAAATGGGCTTGTTTTTTGTTCAAACTAAAGTTAGTGACTTTGTTGGGCTTATGGAGTTCTTGTGGGCTTTAAAACAACCTTTTTTAATATTTTAAAGTGTTGGTTAGAATTTTAATGAAGGCTCAACTTAGAGTTCTAGGCTCGTTTTGAAAGTTTTAGGCTTTATATCTTTGCCATACTTGCTTTGGTTGATCTTTTCACTTTGTTCACTTGGTTTTATCATATTTTTAAGTGGCTTTTACTTATATTTCAGATCTGGTCGTGATCAATCTAAGGGATTCTCACTTGATTTTTCAACTTGTTTCATCATTTCCTCAAGTTTAAGGGTTAGATCATGAACCTAGGTTACTTATATTCAAATCTTAACTTAACTTCTCTTTCATGAGATGATTACATAGCTTATACTTTACATGAAAATAGTAGATCTCATACTTACCATAACTTCCATATCATAGTTTATATCTCACAAGGTTGGTTTCCTTATAAAAGCTTCATGTAATAGATTTTCCTTTACCTAAGGCTAGGTTTGAGTATCTTTAACTTAATAGAAATGAAAGTAACATCTAAATGACTCACGTGTACTCCACGTCCAGTATGATGTTTCCTCATTCATGTACACATTTCATGATTTTCTTAACTTAAAATCTTCCATTCTAAGTGTTAAACATATATCTTTACATAACACCAACTTAGTATGCTTATATTTCAACTTTCATGTAAAGGGGTTCACAAGCTTACTTCTTAAGGTAGTCTAGCTATTTTATCATCTTATGATCATGCTAATATCGTCATGAAAACATGGTCTCCTAATATGTAACACTAAACCACTAACACAAAGAAACAACTTACTTATTTTAAAAGCGTAGAAATGGTGGTTATGTAACTAAGTACCCCCTTATGCTCATTGTTTCTCCTCCTTCTTCTTGTAAGCTCCTTTGGAACTAGAGTCTTGATCTTTAGAGTAGGGCTTTGAGGATATTTTGAAGTTCCTAAAAGTAGTTCTTTGAAGTTGACAAATAGAAGGCACAAAATAAATCTTGGTACAGTGAGTATGGAAGAAAAATAATGGCGGCAATGTTGGGATTTTGTAAAGTTAGATTTCTTCTTTTAGTTTGTGTTTAAAGTGAGAGAAAAGGAAGTGAAAATGAGAGTGAAAGAGAGAGAGAGTGGCAGATTTTTGAATGAGAGAAGAACTGTGTGTAAGAAGCTTTAATTGATTATCTTTTAGTATGTACAAACGCCAACTTTTTGATAAGACTAGATGATGTAAGCATTAAGGAGTAAATAGTAGATGTATAAGATAATTGAGTGATTGAAAGTTGACAAGGTATGGCCTCCCTTAGGCTCTCTTCCTAACCGGCCATAGGGTGTCCTCTTTGGGTATTGAGTTGTCTTGTCACTTAATTAAAAGTTGAACACATAAAATAATGTGATAATTTATTCATATGTAGTATAAGTTGTGGTGTGATAAGGGAAGTGTGTTATCGCTAGTTTTTGATAAGTTATCAATTAATAAATGATTCAAACTTTCAATTGATAAGTTATTTAGGGTGATTGGGTAGTTTACTTATTCATGTGCACAAGTCTTATGCATGAAGATAAGAAGATTGTCTTCTATGAAATTCTTTTGGAGTTTGTTTTTTAAATGGATTTGTATGTTATGATTTAATTCTTATATAATTATGAAAATTTCTAGAGTTTGAGTAAAATTATTCAAATTAAATTATTAATTGGTCGCTTAGGGTTATAAGTCTTTAATTGTTTTAGAGTTTAAGGTTTTCAACGACTTAGAGTCCGTGGTTTTCATAGTAGAGTTTTATCGATAATAGACTTTTGAATTGGAAAATTAAATTCATTTTTAAATGTAAACTTAAATTCTTAGCTTAGTTTATACTAGGGAATATTTGGGAAGTGTTCTTAGTTGAATCATAAGTCCACTAAAAAGTAGGGTTTACAACTTATCCATATGTAACATGGCTTGTAAGTGAAAATAAGGGAATTATCTTATATGAAATTCTTTTAGGGCTTGATTCTCAAATTAATTTGTAAGTTATGACTTGCTTCTTAAGAAATTTTAGAATTTTATAGAGTTGAATAAAATTTATTCAAATTATATTTTTAATTATTTATTTAGGATTGTAAGTCCTTGATCATCCTAAGATTTAGGGTTCGAGTGAGTTTATGTATGTTTTAGGGTTTTTCACTAACTCAGGAGTAATTGACTTATACTTAGGAGCTTAAGGTTTAATTGGCTTAATTATTTAGGAATATTGCTTTATTATGCAACATATATATATATCATATGATAGATTAAGAAAAGAGAAGGAAATTACTTAATAATATATTTATATATATATTGTGGGGCTATTTATGTACATAAGTAAAATAATTTTTTTATAAATTTATTAATTTATTCCTTTAATTACTTTAGTTTTGTTGTTTATTATTACTTGAAATAATCCTTGATTCGTTCGGTATCAGTTTTATATAATTTCACAAAATTATTGATAATTTATTGATTTATGGCCTTTCAAGCGTTAAGATAATTGTATAGAGTTTTAAAAGTTTTTATGATTTGATATTTATGGTTCTTGTTAAGTTTAGGTTTACATTTTTAAATGTACGCGTATGTAGGGATTGGGGTTTTCTTGCATGATTAGCGTTTTCAAATCGTATAATAGGGCCTTTAAAGTTCGTTTTCAGTTTCGAGTTTGAAATTTTAGTTGATTTTCATTTTATGTGGCCTTGTCGACTTAGGGAAATATTTATGATACTCAAGTTTGACACCATGTTTAGAAGGTTAAATTTACAAAGTTTACATTCTTCCCCCCTTTTACAAAAGTTTCGTCCTCGAAACTTGATAGTAATAAGTTCTTTATCTTAGTACCCTCATGGTAGCTTATAGCAGCTTAAGTTATGATTTCAAATCGTGTAATTCACATGAAATCAGCATGCTTCTTAACAATACCTAATACATTGTTCTTGATATTACTGTACTTCTTCCAATGTACCTTAAAGAGTACAGAAAATTCCATCAAAATACACTACATATTTCATAAGCAGGTCTAAACTTTGGAGTTCCTTAATTAGTTTCTTGACACCACTTCAAGTTGCTTACTTTTGGGGGCAAAAGGAAAACACATGTCCACGATCGCCACAATTATAACATGCTTTACTCTTCATGGTGCATTACTGTTTCGATGCCCAGTCTTTCCACAACAAAAGCATTTATTTTTCAGTTGTGGGCAATTCCTTGGGCGGTGCTCTTGGCCACATTTCCAGCATTTATTTCTAAAGGGCTTCTTCATCTTCATCATTGGCTTTCTTATTTGTGACCTTAACTCCTTAATTGATTTTTTCCCTTTATGTTTCGGGTCATATTTCCTTTGAAATTCTCTTTTGAAATTATCCCAAGTAATATGTTTAGGTAGGGCTCTCTTCTTGAAATTCCATCATATTCTTGCTCCATCTTGTAACATAAAGGTGCCATTGGTCAACTTTAAGCTTTCTGGAACTTCATAGGCCTCAAATGATAATTCGACTTGGGTCAACCAATCTTCCGCATCTAAGGGGTTATTCTTCTTACCAATAAAGAAACTATTTGCTTGGACCAAGTTAGAAAATACTTTTGTCGATAGTTTTGGCTCCTTTAGGGTATCCTTTGAGTGGTCCAAATCTCCTTAGGCTTCTGAGGTCATGTGAAGATTGTTATTACTTTCATTTTACATCGTCTTGTTAAGATGGTATTTCTTAACGTTAGTATCATTCAACAATTCATATAGTCAGGTCACCTAATCATCACCTCTTTATATTTTATCATTCTTTGTTCAAAATTTGATCACATAGGTTTATAAATTTTTTTTTTTACTCATTCTTTCATAGGTGACTCCATATATCATAATTTACATGTTTTTGGCAAATATTGCTATTTAGGCTTGTTTTCTTTCTTAGGCTTTCATTAAGCTCAAATCCTCCATATTGATCTTAGGCTTCATCCATAAAGTAAAATTATTATCTAACGTCTTACGTGATCATCCATCTTTGTTTCTTATGATTCCACAGTTTTTCTTATGTATAGAGCTTATATTTATATTAGGTATTGATCTCCAAGATATTCATCATCATTATTATACAACTATTGGTTGTTCTCCTTTGTCATATAGCATTTAGGTATGAGGCCTTCTTATTGCCATTATCTTTCTTGTAGTTATTTCTCCCCACCTTGTTTAATGTTGTTCTCGATAATTTATGATCAAATCCTCAAGATCACTAAACGTCTTCATTGAGTATTAAGATGGGCTTTTCAAAATACTATTACATATATGTAGAACTTCTTGAACAATAAGATTTCTATCTTAAGTCATTAAGAGTCTCAAGTAGATACTTACGTAGCATGTTGCTAAGGGTTGCTTAAAACTTCTTAGGTGATTCTATTTTCTTATTCATAACTTCAATTCTTGAACTTCCTCTTTTCTGATGAAGCAAAATTTTGAATTCCAACTGCAAAATGCCTTCTTCTATTATAGTCCCCTTCTTGTCTTACATGATTCAGATAACTTAACCCGTAGAAGTCCTAAAATTGTTACATATTATATTGATCCATGACTAACTATAAATAACATCTAATTACTTTATCCTTTTTGTTGTGACCCACCATTCATCATATCTACTTCTTCTTTTCACTATCCATATATGTCCATAGGTATTTATCTCAACTTGGTTATTTTACTGAAGAGTCATACATCCTTTATCATCTCCATAACTTAATCATTATGTTTAACCCTAGTTTCCTTCATGTCACATTATGACTATAAACAGTATTTTGTCAATCAATAGTTTATAAAATCCTTTGATCTTATTGAGTATAATCCTTGAAGGGTTAGAATTTCTCGAAACAAAATATGCTTGCAGTAAGTTTGTTGAAACAAGTCCATTACATATTCATTAATCAATAATATTTCCATAACACAACCCCCAAAATTTGAAGGGAATTTGTATTCACACACACTACTCATGATCCATACCTATTAATCTATTCATTTAACAATGAGATTTACAACTAACCATCGTAACAATTTTCATATCTCCATTCTCATTATTATGATTCCTTCTCGAAATCTCTACTGCAATCATTAGGGTTAACTCCGATAATTTAGAGTATCTAACCTTTAGTTCCCGACTAAGATATTCTAATATCCTTAACCTCCAATACATGTTCCTTAATTACACATTTAAGGATGCTTACTCCCATTAGCTTTAATACCTGCTTCTTATGTCTTAGGGTTTAATGTTTTAAAAACAACATGAGAGTCTTTAGGGTAATTTCATCAAGGGTATCCTGCTTAGGGGAAAATAACGAGCACTAAAGATACAAACGTATAGTAACAAACATAAATACACATAGTACTACTACATATATTATATATTCTAAGGATGTCTATGCCCTAAGTTCACAACTATAGAGTGTGTAGTTATACTTTACATGAAATCTTGAAAAGTGATGAAATTGCAACTTGTAGGGAACACGAGTGGTAACTAATGGAAATAAAGGACCAATTACGAGATCCTAAGCTTATGGACTCACTTCCCCATTAGGTAGAGCTAGCCTGTGGGAATTAAGCCTAAAAGAAGAACAATTCTTCCGAGATGACCTGATACGTTTCTCGAACTACCCCAATCCGCTCATTGTTTCATGGGTAGAGGAAGATCCCATTCACAATAATAACCTCCATTAGAGCCTAGCAAAAAACATGCATGAATCTATTTTGACAAGCGTTCGAGCTAAGGCCCACCCAATACTAAGCAAACTTGATGACACCAAGCTCCCAATTTTTGACCTATAAAATAAGTACTCCTCAAACTTGATTTGCTGAGCTATCGACTTGAGATTGACCCAATCAACTCATCCTTGCATCCGTTATTCACTTGGACCATGGAATTGAGAGGCTAACACCTATCCCCTCTTTAACAACCTTACTATCCTTTACAAAGGATATTCATTTTCACTTGTTTACTAATTTTCCCTTGTGTAATATATCCTTTTACTTTTTTGGTAGGAATCATTTTCAGTAATTTGAAGTAATCTATAACTCACCGTACTTAGGATGTATAATACCCCATTTTTGTATTAGCTGTGTCATTATCCTGAATATTAAATACAAAACTTTTCCTTTAAGATAAGTATTTTTTACTTGCTCTCTTTACTCTTATCTAAACCAATTAAGCATGGACTAGTGATGAGTGACCTTTAATTACACTTGTGCATAATATCTAGTGTAGTTTAAGCACATATGAGGTGTTGGAGCATCATATCTAATGTCGATTCACAAGAACCCTTTCTCAACCTTCAACCTCCATTTGTTCTTTTGAGCCATCTTGTAGTTTAGACCCATTTGTTCACGTAATACTGTTGGTTATGCATTCATCCACGACCATCGTTGTTGTAGTCTTGGTATCAAAGCTTAGCTATGTTCTAGTAAGTTTCTGGTACTTTGTATTCTTTAGTGTTTCACTGTAGTGTGTCATGTGTAGTTAGTAGTCAAGACCTAAAATTGTGGAGAAGTTGAGAGTAGTTATAGTGAGTGTTTGAGTAGTGCTCTAAGTTATGGAAGTTAGTACTCTTTTCTCCCTTGTGTTGGTGCTCACAAAAGAGTGTGTGTGGTTTTTAGTGTGGTTTAGTTATTTTAACTAGAGGAGTTAGTATATTGAAATATTAAACAATGTCAAACTCTAGTGTTCAAGGAACTCTTGAAAACTAAGAGAGTGGTACTCATAATGGGCTTAGACAATAAGGAACTTATTTACCTTAATTTGTAGATGAGAGATTGGATAGACTCGTTAAATTGATGACTAATTTGGTGATAGTTATAAATTAAGATAGGCAATGAGCTAGAAATGTTCTAAATAGAGACCTAATGAATAAACTACCTAAGAGAGGTAATGGCTGACTTGGCCAAGCTAATTTTCTAGTTTGACCACCCTTAGTTAGAGGAGTGGATATAATTGCTCGATGAAGGCTTATGTTAAAGGAAATAGAAGAGGATGAGGAGTTAGGTAATAAGGAAGAGGAATACAATGAACCTGAACAAAGAAATGTCTAAGCTCCCATGGTAACGGGATTAGGGTTAAAAATCCTAAGCTTCTTTAGTAGTGGTGATGTTGAAGACTACTTAGATTGGTTTGATAGGATATAGGAGCAATTTAAGTGCCATGAAGTGCTTGAGAAAGCTAAATTAAGACTTGCTATCCTAGAATTCACAAAATATACCACCCTATAGTGGAAGAATTTGTAAGCTACATAATCAAGAGAACAAGAGAGAGAAGTTATAGAATGGGATGAGATGAAGAAAGTGATGAGAAGGAGATTTTTTTTTAGCTATTGTCAGTAGGATACATTTAATAGATTACAAGAGTTGAGACAAGGAGGATCGAACATTGATGCTTATGTAAAGGAGTTTCAAATGTTGATGATTTGATGTGAAGTTATTGAACTTGAAGATAGGACTATCTTTATATTTGTTAATGGGATGAAATATGAGATCGGTGATACCTTGGAAACTAAAAAACTTAGATCCTTAGTTAAACTAGTTTGAGCTGCTTAGAGAATCGAGCAGTATCGCATGAGTAGATTCCAAGCCCCTGTTAGTTAAGTTGCCCCTAGTCGGCCTGCTTAAAGTTGATCTATGACATTGAAACTACGTAAAGATGTTAAATTTTGACCTTTTTCAGTCACTCGAGATGAAGAGAAAGCCCCCTTGAGAAACTTCAAGAAGCAATAGAGCTAAGGATGAAAGACCAATGAGATTGAGTGTTTTAAGTGCTAGGGATTTAGGCATATGGTAGCTTAATGTTTGAATAGAAGAGTAATGGTAGTGAAAGGCAAAGTGTTGGCCATAGAAGTTGATAGTAGTGACAAAGAGGTTAATGAGTTGAAGGAATCTAAACACGCTTGTCAATCTAAGGAGGAGAAAGTTATCTATAGTGAGTAGGGTAACTTCATACTTGTAACCATGGTACTAAGGTGGGTAATGAGCATAAGCCTAATACCTAAGGATGAATAGCATAAGAACTTATTCCACATTAGATGGAAGGTTAATGGGATGTTGTGTGCTCTTATTATCGATAGTGGTAGTGGAATTAATGTGTTGTTTGCCTTCATGGTCCAATAATTGAAGTTGCTAACCATAGCCTACCACAAGCCTTACAAGCTATACTAGCTCAATGACAAAAGAGCCTTATAGGTAACTGAGCAAGCAATAGTACCTATCTGCCTAGGAAATACCATGACAAAATTCTTTATGATGTGTTATTTATAAGTGCTTCACATATTCTTTTGGGACGGCCATGGATATTTGAATACATGTGATGTATGATGGAAAAAGATATATTTGTTCTTTTGAACATGAGGGAAGGAAGGTAAGATTAAATCTTATGTCTGCCGAATAAATCAAGACTATGGAGGCTCAGCTAAGTTGAGTCCTAAAGAAGGAAACCTTAGTAATAACTCGTGCTGAGTTATGTAGGGAGATAAATCTTGAAGAGTTGACCTTTCTATCGGTTAGAAGGTTGCTTAAATTGAGGGATTTTAATGTTAAATTACTTATTGAGGTGAAGGACTTGTTGAGGGAATATGTTGACCAATGCTTTGATAACTTGCTAGATAGTCTGCCTCTAATCAAAGGAGTTGAGCATACGATAGATTGACAGCCTGTAGTTGCATTACCAAATGAGCTACAGTACGAGTTGAAACCTAAATAAGCTACCGAGCTCTAAAGGCAAGTAGATAAGCTAATGAAAGGGGGATATGCGAGAGAGTCCTTAAGCTTACGCATTGTCCCAACTTTATTGGTGCTAATGAAAGATGGCACATGGCGTATGCGTATGGATAGTCGAGCCATCAACTAGATTACGATCAAGTAAAGATACCCTATACTTCAAACTGATAACATGCTTGATGAGTTAAATGGAGCAAGGATCTTCTCTAAGATCGATCTCAAATCTATGTGCCATCAAATCAAAATTTGGGAAGGAGATGAGTACAAGACTACATTCAAGACCTACCATTGATTATATGAATAGCTAATGATGCCATTTGAGTTATAAAATTCCTTGAGTACATTTATGTAGCTAATGAGCCATATGATTTAAGAATTGATTGGAAATTTTTGTCGTTGTTTACTTTAATGATATTCTTGTTTATAGCCTTGACTTAGAAACACGCAATGAACATCTCCAAGCTATCTTTGACAAGCTTCGAGTTGAGTAACTATATGCTAATTTAAAGAAAAGTAATTTTTGTTGAATCAAAGTAATCTTCCTAGGATTTGTTGTGAATGGAAGTGGTATACAAATTGATGAAGAGAAGGTGAAGGCAATTACTGAGTGGCTTATGTTGACTTGTTATGCCGATGTGTGAAGTTTTCGTGGCTTGGCATCTTTTATTGTCATTTCTTAGGAAATTTCAGTACTATTGGAGCTTAATTTGCTAAGCTATCGAAGAAGAATATTGAATTCAGATGAGGAGAGAAGAAATGGTTAAGTTTTGAGGAAGTGGAGTAGAAATTGACTATTACACATATCCTAGCTCTTTTAAGCTTTGACAAAGTATTTGAAATTGAGTGCGATGCATCTGGATTAGGCATAGGAGTTATGTTGATGCATGAAGGCTGACCTATTACGTACTTTAATGAAAAGCTTTATAGGGTAATAATCAACTATTTAGTGTATGATATGAAGTTCTACTCCTTAATTTAAGCCTTGACTGTCTAGTAGCACTACTTGTTACCTAGAGAATTTGTGATCTTTGTCAATCTTGAATCATTGAGATATCTAAAGAGACAACCAAAGTTGTCCAAGAGATAGGCTAAGTGGATCGAATTCATGAAAAGATTTTTTTATATTGTTAAGTACAAGACTAGCAAGACCAATGTAGCAGTCAATGCCTTATCATGATAACATACTATCTTAATTGAACTCCAAACAAGGCTTCTTAGGTTCTCAATTATCAAAAGTTTATATGTTGATTATCTACACTTTGGTCCAATCTATGTTCATTGTGAGGATGACCAAGCTATTGATGATTATCACAAGGAGGATGAACACCTATTCTAAAAGGGAGAAGTTTTGTATTCTAACATGTTCCATGAGAGAATTATTAGTGTGTAAGGTATATAGAGGAAGATTTTTTTGGTAATTTTGGAAAGGCTTGAACTCATGAAGTGCAATCTATATTAGAAAAGTATACTTCCTATTGAAGAGCAAAGAGCTAAGATGAGAAAGGACCTTATTTACCATTACCTATCTTGACCAAACCATGGTCGAAACCGAGTATGGATTTTATGTTGGGTTTACTAAGGATGTCCTAAGGGAAGGACTCCATCATGGTAGTCATAGACTACTTCAATAAGATGTCGCACTTTGTGCCATATAATTGAACTATCCCTTTTCTCATTTTTCAAGAAGTGATCAAGCAACATGGAGTACCTAGAACCATAGTATCTAATCAAGAACCCAAATTCTTAAGTCATCTTTCAAAGACTCTTGGGAAGTAACTGGGGACTAAGTTACTATTCCATACATCCTACCACCCATAAACTAATGGACAAGCTGAGGTCATTAATAGGACCTTGCTATGAGTTGCAGTCAAAAGAAACCCATCTAATTAGGATATGTACATGCCCATAATCAAGTTTGCCTGCAATAAGACTGCCTTATAGTGTGATCGAAAAATGACCCTTTCATTGCATATAGATATAACCGTGATCTTCGACTACATTGGATTTCCTAGCTTAACCAACTTAATGATCAATAAGATATGAAAAGAATAGAAGCTATGTGAGTAATGAACTAAAAGGTTATGGACCATCTAACCTAAGCTACTTCCAAGCTCGAAAAAAGAGGCTAAGGAAGAATTCTAGCCCTATGACTTAGTGTAGATTCACCTTAGTAAAGACCGGTTCTCTAATTTAAAGATGCACAAATTTTCTCTAAAAGTAGATGGACCTTTTAGAGTGATCGAGACGATTAACCTCAATGCTTACAAGGTAGAACTACTTGAAGGATATGGATTTTTCAAATCCTTCAATGTCGCTGACCTTAGCCTGTATCTCCCTTACTATCGATAGATTTTGGGTATGAAACTTTGCTTTAGGAAAAGTAAAGAAGAAAGGCTAAAGGTAGTGCTTGAGCTAGTCCGATATAGCTACTTCGATGCTTAAGTAAGAGAGTATTTGAGGAAAATAAATAAATAAGTAGTCTAAGTGTTAAGGAGCGTAAGATAGTCCGTATGGTGCTTTCTTTCCCTTATTTATAAGCAAATATTGGATGTTTGTAAAGAACAGGAGTAGTGGGCAGTTATGCAATAAGATCGTACAAGGCCGTAACTGTTCGCTCCACTTTTCAAAATTAAATATATAACTAGGCCATGTATTTAGGCCCATTAGATTGGCTAAGCCATTAAAGGCTCGAACAGAAAACAACAATGGTTAACGACTTGGCATACGAGATGTCAAGTAACATAGCTAAGCAAAATTCTCCTATCAATGTTTGCCCCTTAACTACCATGGTTGAGAACTTGACTATGGGAATTGATAATAAGAATCAATATTCAATTTGATTAGTGAAATAGTAGAAACCCAAACAAGTGTTCTCTAGATAGTTGTGAGACACTTTCCAAGCTAACTTGTGATTTTGTTGTTTCTGTCCTTCAATGTAATATCTAAGACATATTGTATCGAATTCCAAATGAAAAGTCACAACCTTTTTAATTCTCCTACTTATTCACTTTGTGCGAAAGCATGTAGGATAACTGTCATGCTAGCCATCATAGCATTACATGGTTTATTAACTACTAGTGACATAATGTCCCTCAGATCTCTAACTCTTAACACGTCTTAATGATTTGCGCTTTTCTTGTCTAATTAGTGCTCTCACTCTCATTAGTCGTGTGTTAGAATTTCGAGACTAGAGATCATTAATCATACATATATGAAAAGCTTTTTCCATTCTGATTATCATTTTTTGCTTTCTCCTTTCACCATCCCCTTCCAAATTTTGTTTTGCTTTCAAATTTTTCTTTTGTGAACTCTTAAGATTTCGAGTGGCATTCTTGCATGTGTTTTTTATTACTTAAAACTCAATAGGTATGGTTTGAAGTGTCATCTACCCTCGTATCACTTTAGATTCTGAAGTGAGTATTTTTGAGGCTACTATCACATCCCAACATAGCATTGGATGTACCATCATACAGGAATACCTATTGAAAACTTAACTTAACTTACTCATTCATTAAAAGACAACATTGTTTACATAATAAAGGGGTTTCTACATCGAAGTTTATTTGGATTCCCTATTACAAGTTATGTGTACAACATAATATTTACATTAAAACATGAACTAGCTTTTTCCTTTATCATCTTCATAGTAATAGGATCTCTAAACTAGTATAAGATCCATACAAAAGTTGTTGACTCTAACTCACGCTTTTAGTATATATATCCCCCCCCCCCCCCCCCCCCCCCCAAGCATTGGGCCCTTTACAATGCTATTAAGTTGAGGATAAAACAATTTATCGCCTCAGCTATTATGCCCTCCAAACTTCTTTTGGTTAGTCAACATAGTTAAGCATCTGGATACAATGTCTAGGAACCTAGGGTAACAAGGAGCTACTTGGGAGTAGAACCCCCACCAAATTGGGCTACACATTGTAGTTTACCATTATAAAAAGGGCAACAAGGAGCTGCCTAGGAGTAGGACCCCAAACTTTATAAAATTAGACTATACATTGTAGTTCACCAAATCAAAGTGGTAATACTACCAAATTAAACCAAACACTGTAGTCTACCAAATTTGATTATCGAAATAGTTACAATGTTCGGGCAATGCAATTTATATACTTCTAAAAATTGAGTCCATAAAGCTATGCTTTTTCCATGATCATTTAGAAGCTTCATTTTGAAAGTTCTAGCCCGTAGGTCCCTTTTTGTACCATGTCATGCCATGATATGCAATAACAACTCAAGAATATCAATCAGCACAATCAATCTTTCGATTTTTTTGAACCTAGTGAGTTGATTCTAGTTTTTCAAACTCTCCCTAGCGAAATTCTAGTATCTCACTTAGGGTTCACTTAGGTGAACACCTAGAAGATTGAGTTAGCAATCACTCAACTTCTCAACTTCCGTGGTTAGCACAATCATTCATAAGCATAAATCATCGCCTAACATATCAACATAACAGTTTAACTAGAATACAGTTACTATCATTCAAAATTAATACATCAGCATCTACTATAGTATTATATCAATCCACCTAAGATATACCCATATTCAATCAATACAGCACATAGTGTTATCAGTATCAATATATCTACTTTAAGCATGGGTTACATCCACTTATCTAGGCTTACTAATAGTGCAAAGTCCTAAACTCTACCATATGGTCCTTACTCATCATACCTATGAAAATATAACATAGTCTTCAAATTAAGTATAGGTCGAATCTGAATTGTTATATGTTTTCATTTCCGTGTTTTTAAACTTCATTTGACCGTATCTTAGTCATTTCCTATCCAATTTTAGTAAACTTTATATCATTATGATCGTTATTTTGAGTACTATTAATATATCATAAGAATCAAAACTAATCAATAATGTTAAAAACCTAAAAATACCCTTTTCTCATTACGACTCGACTGTATACTACCTTAACTTTGTAATTAACCCGATTAAGCTTTAGTATTGAACTAAAAATCCTAAAAATTATACTTTCCAAATTTGTCTAGCAACGCTTATTATACCTTAAAGTGTTCATTTGACATGGATTTAATAAACATTCTAATAATATTAGTTATTATATTACATATTAAGCTAATATATAGGTTTATGCTAAGAAAATACATAATAAATAGTATATGAGGCTGATTAATTTCACAAAAAATCTTATAGACTAAAAAATATGTAGTTTAGTTATTGATCACCAACTACACTAAATTAGTTATTATTTATTTTTATGAAAATAGAAAATTTAGCTCCAAATTACTGAAAATTAAGGAAAATAAATAAATTTATGAGTGAGATAAAAATTAAATATTCCAAATATCATCATAAATATCTAGAAGTCTAAAAATGTAGGGCTCAATCATTAATTTCATCAAAAACTAATCATTTCAATAATTTGATAAAACTAGTAGTTTTATTCAAAATAATTATAAAAAATAGTAACCATGCTTAATTTTGAAAATTCTTATTACCACAATTAAATATATATAATAGGTGTATTACATACAAAAATTGAGCATGAAACAACATAATCTAATATAATTTTTTCCCAAATAGTGCATTTTCATAATGAACCCATATTTCCCCTAATTATTTAATTGAAATAAAATTACTAAATTAATCTACACCTAAAATAAGTTTAGAAAACCAAATTTCATAATTAATCAACAACACTCAATATTTTTAGCAAATTAAACAAATTATGAGCGAAAAATTAGTTCACCTAAATTGGCTGCCTCTGACCACCACCTAGCTACTACTCCTTGTCGGAACACCTTATCTGGCTACTCTCTATCAAACCTCTAAGTTGCTTTAACTCAGTTTGTGGTTGGTATACAAATTGCCTTAACCTAATTCTAACCCTATTTCTTGTTATATTTTTATTTTATTTTTTCCTATATTTTTTTATTTGCTAAAATTATGTTCTTATGTTTTTAGGTTATTAAAATATTGCAAATGATTTTTGGAGCCCTATTTATAGGTGTTAGGATTTTTTGCATGTAAAAAGATAAAATTACACGTCACTTTCACATTTTCCTTAGTGCTATGTGTCATTTTCTCCTTAACTAAGTGTTAACTCATCATTTGCAATTAATCCTAGCTTAACACATCATTTGGTGCTCACCCATTCAATTTATTTTATTAATTTTCCATTATTTTAACCAATTTTAATAATAATTTCTTATTATATATATTTAATACAAATAATGCATATTCTATGTTAATACATGTATATTATGTATAATTCAACTTTATTGATTATTTTTGAAAATTAATTAACTTATTTCTAATATCTCGTTATGTCTAAAAGCTCAAATTTTATTATTATCAGCTTTATCGATAAATTAACATTTTTTTAAAATTAATATTTTTATATAGCTTAGTTGGAGGAAGACCAAAAGGGTTTGTTTTCCCATTGATAATTAATTTCATTTACATTTGAAATATCTAAATTTTGGGTTAATTCTACCTTTCATTTGTGATTTATATCTCATTGCTGACTTGAGTCCTCATCTTCATACAAATAAGCAGCTATGTTCAAACAGCCTTAAATGAGGTTGAAGAGGAGATGAAAAAGGTATGTTTAATTTTGAATTATGTAGTCGAATACCAATCAACTTATTTGGTACCTTTTTTTGTTGTAGAAGGTAAAGGAGGCTTATAACTCCTTGAAAGCATAAAAAATCATGGCAAAAAATGCAAGGATTAAGGTTGAGATGGTGGCTAGCAAGCTATAATAGGAGCTTTCGACCAAGAAGCTAGCACACTCATTGGCGACTGATGAAATCATGAGGCTTATGGCCGAGAATGACGAACTTTACAAGGAGACTAGGGACTTGAAGGAGGAGCTTTACAAGAAGGGCGATCACATCGATGAGTACGAAGGAAGACAAATTAAGAGATAAATGGCTTTAAACTCAAAGCTTGTATAGCTAAACTAAGGGAGGCAGTAAAAAAGAAGCTTTTTGTTAAGGAAGCACTATCAGTTTTAACTTCTAATTAGCAATAGAAGAGATTGCTGTAGGAAAAGTTCATATAAGGTATCCAATTGGCATGGGTAGAAATTCTAAAAGTTCATCCTGACTACAAACTATCATGCCTCCACTTTGTTGATGTTGATGATGATGACGCCAACTGTAGCAATGAAGAAGTCAGCAAAGAAGTAGAGGTTGAGATTCAAAGGCAAGGTGACAATGATCAACCATTGCTAAAGTTCCTGCAAATACTAAGGAACAATCATCAAAGGAGACCCGTTATGATTGTAAAGAGACCTCCAACTCCTTAAACAAGACCCCTAGTGTCGATAAAGAAGTAAACTCTAAGAAGGTACTAAGCTTTGTTGATCAAGATAGTAACTTTGCCTAATCTGAGAGGAAGAATCCCTTAGACTCTCAAAGAGACACTTAGCTTGTACTTTGTTTCTTTAATATTTTCATAGACATTACTTGTAGTCGACACTCATGGTTAGGATGTTGCCTTTTTAGTTGTAACTAACCTTTATATTATTTTCAACACCTTTTAATCATCGGTACATTTTATTTCATATATTATCAGTACTTTGACTTTTTATAGACTTAGCGTCGTTATCCACATGAGGTTTAAAACTTTTAGGCATTAAGTTTTATTTCCTTAACCACAAAGTTTGTTTATTGGAGGCAACTTAGAGTTTGTTAGCCTTGATTGGTCATAACTCTTTTCAAAACACGTTTAGTGTCACTCGTCAATTAGTATTATACTCATTCACTAATGATGGCTAGAGCTTTATTAGGTATTAGTCCATTCGTTACATAGTTAGTACTTCATTAATCTTCATTAATTGTGTATTGATAGAAAGTAAAAGATGATAGTAATGAAAGATGCTCATAAACTTGAACATATTTAAACATAACATAGGCCAACGCCTTACATTGTTTAGAAAAGAAAAAGCAAAAGAAATTGTAATGGTAATGATAAAGAACTATTCAAAATAGAGCTTTAGATTTTCACCATTCCATGCATGAGGAATGATCATTCCATCTAGCCTTTCTAATTGGTAAGCCCTATCATTTATGACTTCTCAAACCCCTACTGGATCCTCCTAGTCACTACGCTTCCCTTGATTGTCTCGTACGCTAGTTGCCTCCAATCTCCTACAAACCAAGTCTTTAGGCCGAAACATCATATGTTTCACCTTCTAATTATAGTACCTTGCCACCTTATGTTGATAGGTAGCAACTCTTACTCTCATGATGTCTCTGATTTCCTCAATTGTATCTAAATTGGCTATAAGGCCAACCTGATTCACCATAATCTCAAACTTCTATGTTCGGAGATTGGGTAACTCTAATTCAATTGGCAAAATTTCTTCTAATCCAAATGCAAGCCTGAAAGGTATCTCTCCTATCGAAGTCCTATAGGTGATCTTATACCCTTATAAGACATTGGGTAATTTATCGACCCATTTTCTGTTAGCTTAATCCACTTTTTTTTTTTTCAAATTGTATAAGATGGTCTTGTTAACAACCTCCACTTGTCTATTTGTTTAAGGATGAGCCATTGAAGTATAATTTATGTAAATATTGTACATTTCACAAAATGCTTGGATTTTATCATTATTAAACTGTAAGTTGTTATCAGTCACTATTATGAAGGGAACCCTAAACCTTGATACGAAAAAATTGAAGACAAAAGACTTGAACTTTGCTTAGTAATTTTTACCACTACTTCGGCTACAACCTTTGTAGTAAAATAGTTCACTACAACTATGATGAACTATCATTGAACTGTAGACTTAAGAAACGGTCTAAGTATATCTAGCCCCTTCTAGGCAAAGGGTTAAGGGCTAGTGAGGTTGTGTAATCCAATGGAAGGTACATGGCTTAGTGCCTTATGTTTTTGGCATCCAAACTACAGATTTTGCATCTTCGTTCATAGTCAGCTAATAATAGTTGAGTGTCAATGCAAGGATATACAAAGTTTAACCTTTCACATGGTTGCTCCAAACACCTCCATGCAACTTAAATAGAATTTGCTATGTGTCTTTTTAGGGAAGGCATCGAAGGTAAGGTTGTAAGAGGCTATGCTTGTATAGTTGGTCATCAATCAGTGTGTTGTTTGCAACCTAATATATCAACCTTTGAGCTTCCTTCTTTTCTTTGAGTATAGCACTATCCTTTAGATAATCAATAATCGGATCCATCCAAAACCTCTCCCTTAGGTAAGGAGTTAATTCATAACTTTGCCTAATAGTTTTTAGACTTTTACTAAGGAGATACTCAATAAAAAGCTTGTTGCCTAGCCAATTTAGAAAGCTTGTCAACAGCAATATTTCTAACGTTTGGTATCTTCTCAAATGTAAAAGATTGAAATTCTTCTATGAGTATTTGTACTAGTAGCAAGTACTTGCTTATCACATCTTCCTTTATCGTATAGCTTTCTTTAACTTGATTCATAATCAATTGGGAATTGGAAAAAAATTCAACTTTCTCAGCTTTAACTTCCTTTATTATGGCTTCATATTTGGCATCATTATTACTAGCTGAAAATCTAAACTTTAATACATACCGAATCTTCACATTGTAAGGCCCTTGCAAAATGAGACACGTACTACATCCTTT
The DNA here is from genome assembly GCA_024138005.1 of Lumnitzera racemosa. Lineage (NCBI taxonomy): Eukaryota > Viridiplantae > Streptophyta > Magnoliopsida > Myrtales > Combretaceae > Lumnitzera > Lumnitzera racemosa. The sequence goes on from JAMXBC010000006.1 coordinate 83,825,416, forward strand.
CTTGGTGGAAGACTCGTTAATATATTCCATGTAGGTTTCTTGGTCGTGTTAATGCTATCTTCTTCTTTAGTGAACTTTGTAACAAAATCTACCAACACTTGAGCTTTGAATGTCATTCTGGATTTATATTGCATGCCATAGTACTTAGCTCTAGAGCATATTTCATTATCCCCCTTGATGAGTTTGATCCTTATAAGGCTTGTTGAAGATGTTGGTCAGTAAGAACAATTATTTGGTTTGCCTCAAAGTATAACTTTAATGTTCTTACCAAGAGAACCATTGGCAAAACAAACTTTTAAATCTTTGTATATTGTTGCTTTGAGCTCTATATGACATGACTCGCATAATAAATTGGCCAATGCTCCCTACCTTCCAATTGAACTAGGATAGATGAAAGAGCTTGGTTATTAACTGACACAGGATGGGTGTCGATAGTATTGGTGGTGATGCCAAAAATTCTTTCAGTTGGTTAAATGTGGCTTCATACTCATCAATCTATTGAAATTCCTTTAGGTTCTTATGCACTTTAAAAAATTCTACATACCTATCTACACTTCTCGAGACAAAACTATTTAGGGTGGAAATACACCCAATCAATTCTTATTCTTCTTTAATAGTGCTAAGGGACTTCACGTTCAGAATGGCATCAATCTTTTCAAGAATTGCCTCAATTCCACACTAAGTAACCATATATCTCAAGAATTTGCTTAAGCTGGCACCAAAAATACACTTCTATAGGTTAAGCTTCATATTATATCTCTTTAAGGTCCTAAATGTCTCTTCAAGATCAAAGAGGTGCCAATCATCCGTTTTACTCTTCACCATCATATCATCAACATAGTCTATGTACCAAAATTTGACGTTTATGTATAATAGTATGTACTAAAATTTGTGACAAAAAAAGTGAAGACTTCATCATCATTTTCCATCTTAATTTGATTGTAGCTGGAAAATGCATCTATAAAAGAGAGTTAGGCATGCCAGTAGTTGAGTCAACCATTTGCTCTATCCTCAGTAAAGGGAAATAGTCTTTAGGATGGGGCTTATTCAAATCCATAAAGTTTATGCATAAAGGTTGATAGGGATCACAAACAGATCATATGCTCCTAAGCTCATAGGTATGCTCAGGTGGCCCACTAAGCTATCTAAGGTAAATTAATTGACGAAGAGTAGAGTTTATCCGAGTCTGATGTGCCTAGGAACTCAGTTATCATTAGGGCTTATTGGAGGAGGTAACAAAACCAATGAGTCCTTCAAAATATCGAAGAAAATAGAGTGGGTAGGTTGACGAATGGAATATAGTAGTTGATGTGAAGCTGCTCGAAGGATATGACCTCCCAATGAACACAACACGACTTAATATTTCACTTGATATAACACACAAGTTAATGTTAAGGTCCACCCACCACTAATCTTAAGCTATTCAGCTAGATTGGATAATAGTGTATGAAAATGGACATGGAGATGGTTGTCTTGCAAGAATAAGTATATTCAATGTCTACTAGGAATGTAAGATCTGGCTACAAAGAGAAGGGACTATTTATAGTAAGCCCCTAGTGCAATTTTACAATTTAAAAAAAATTACTAAAAGACATACATAAAAAGGGATACCCAATACATACGAAAAGGGGTAAATAGGACAAATGACAAAAAGGGAAAATAGTATAGTATTAGGTGAAATGGATAGGTAGTAGCTCATTAATGGTTTTTTATTAAGAAATCTTTAGGCACAACAACTAAGTGGGATCAAGATGTGGTAGCATCAAGGACTACTGAGATGAGAAATTGGTATAGTAAGTACTAGTATGAGGCTGGAAGAGAAGTACTCAGGTAGAAGGAGTCTATGTCCCATTAGTTGGTAGCAAGCTTTCAACAATTGAAGCTCCGATCATTTGATATAGAGCCCTCAGTAAGAGAATAGTCGATGTTGATGCAAGAGAGAGAATAGAGTAGGGTGTAATTATCCAAGGCTCCCAAGGAGTTCAGCTACCCTTCTTCTATATACAGTTTCTAATAATCGGTAGGTTGATGAGAGAGAATTTTTCAAGTGAGGGATTAGAGGCCTCTAAGGTGTATATGAGTTAGTAGGCTAAAGGTTGGTAAACCATAAGCTCCCTGGGGTTATTGAAGATTTTCCCTCAAATCATGATCTTCATTTGGGGTATCAGGTCGGCAATGTTGAATATGGTAGATATGCTGTAGCCCTCTAGCAACTGAACCTCATAAGCATTGTCATTAATATACCTAATGATCCTGTAAGGTCCATCTACTCTAGGGGATAGTTTATTTGTCCTCTTGCTAAGGAAGTGTTGTTTACTAAGATGGATCTAGATAAGGTCTTTGAGGGTATAAATGACTCATCTCCTTCCTCGACTTCCTTGCTCTTTTTATTGGGCTACAGTCTTGGCTAGTTTTTTTGGCAAACCTTTGATGTAACTTCTGGAATTCCTTGGCATACTGTAGGCCGAATTGGCTTTCCCTTTGTTTGGTTGGGCTAATAATTAGATCCAAGGGTAAGTAAGCCCATAAACAACATCAAACAATGATATTCCTATAGAGTTGTGAGTTGAGTGGTTGTAAACAAACTCAATGATAGGTAGGCATAAATCTTAGTCATGAAAATTCTTCCTAACAATTGCTTATAAGAGGTTGTCGACTGTCTTGTTCATAACTTCAGTTTGGCCATTTGTATGGGGGTAGCAAGAAGTATTGAAGATGAGCTTAGTATCAAGCTTCTTCTATAGGGTCCTCTAGAAGAAACTCGCGAACTTTGAGTCGTGGTCTAACATACTACTTCTCGGTACTCCATGTAATTGGACAATTTCCTATAGAAAGAGTCTGTCGACAAATAAAGCATTATTAGTTCTGTAGTAGGGAATTAAGTAGGCCACTTATTGAATTGATTAACTACAACCATGATTGAGTCATGTCTTCTTGGCGTTTAAGGAAAGTCAAGCACGAAATCTATGGTTAGGTTGGTCCATGGGTGTTCAAGTGTGGGCAAGGGATGTGTACTCTCTAGACAGCTCTCTCTTTCCTTTCGCATGTTTACACACCTTGTAGCTCTTAAGAATTAAGTGTACATCCTTCATTATCCCAAGCCAGTAGAAGTGTTCTTTCAATATTTCAGCATTCTTCTTTTCTCCAAAATGGCTAGTCAAGCCCCCAACATGAGCTTCTCCAATAAGTAGCTCTTTTGCTGAAGCATTTGGCACAAAAACTTGCTTGCCCTTCATTAGGAATCCCTGATTCAAGTAGAACTCATCTACAGCTCTCCCAACATTGCACTCGGCCACTAAGGGTCCAAAATGTAAATAATGCTCATAATGATCAAGTAAAGTGTCAAATCCAATTACCTATTCTTGCAATGTTATAACGAGGGTATAACAACAAGAAAGAGCATCTATCATAGTGTTTATGCTCTCCTTCTTATACCGGATGGTGTAGTAGAAAGATTGTAAGAACTTAGCCCATTTAGCATGATGCTAAGAAAGTTTATGCTGCCTAGGAAGATGCTTGAGAGACTCACGATCTGAGTAGAAGATGAATCCTCTTGGCAACAAATAATGCTGCTAGTTTTCTAGTGTTTAGATAAGGGCATAGAACTCCTTATCATATGCTGAGTAATTCAGGGCAGCTCCTTGGAATTTCTCACTAAAATAGGCAATTGGTTAGCACTCTTGCATAAGGACAGCACCAATGCCGACTCTAAATGTGTCACACTCTACATAAAAAACTTTCTCAAAATCTAAGAGGACAAGTATTGGGGTTGATGTCAATTTAGATGTTATATCTTCAAAACTCTTTTGAGCTTTCTCTGACCACCTAAACTTAGTGTTCTTCCTAGTTAATTTGATTAAAGGACCAATTATGGAACTGAAGTTCTAAATAAATCTTCGATGGAATGAAGCTAGACCATAGAAGCTCTTGACTTTAGTACCATTAGTTGGTGTAGGCCACTTTAGAATAGCTTTAATTTTCACGTCATCAACTTAAACTCTTTTCTTTAAAACAATATATCCGAGGGATACAACCTCGCTTTGGCAAAATACTCATTTCTTCATATTGTTGAATAATCTCTTGGCATGGAGGATGTCAAATACTAATCTTAAATGCTCAACATAAGTGCTAAGGTTGGCACTATAGACCAGGATGGCATCAAAGTAAACCAAAACGCATTTTCTGATAAGTGCTCTCAATATTTGATTCATGAGCTACATGAAAGTACTCGGCACATTCACTAGACCAAAACAGCATCACCATCCATTTGAATAGATCATCCCTTGTCTCAAAGGTAATCTTCCATTCATCTCCAAGTCTTATTCATATTTGGTGGTAGCTATGCTTTAGATTAGTTTTTGAAAAGATGTGGGTACCATGCAACTCATCATATCATCCAACCGTAGGATCGGATATCTATACTTAATAATAATTTTTTTGGTGGCATAACTATTAATGCACGTTCTCCATGACCCATCTTTCTTTGGTACTAGTATGGCTAGTATGGCACATAGGCTCATATTCTCTTGGAAATATCTGTAGTCTTCTAACTCATCCACTTGTTTCTTCAACTTAGTTGCCTACTTAGGATTGAGTCTATAGGTAGGTCGATTGGGTAAAGCAACTTTAGGCTGAAGGTCAATGTAACGATCAATGCCCCTTAAGGGTGGTAAACTGTTCGGCATCTCGATAGAAAATTAGTTGGCATAATCCTATAATAGTGTTTTCATCTTGGCTGGTAGGCTTTCGGCATCTTTCATCTCCAGTAGTTTCCTAACTAAAAGGAGCACATACTCCTCTGCCTTAACTTCACAAAAAACTTGAGTACGGGAAATCACTAAGAACTTCTATTTCAATGATCTGATAACCTTCTCTTGTGACTCTTGCACTTCCTTAGGACTCATGGGGATTAGTAAAACCTTTTTCCTATCCTTCTAGAACATGTAGGTATTTTTAGACCCATCGTATAATACTTTTAAGTCAAACAACTAAGGTCGAATGTATGAGGTACACATAAGAAGGATGTCACACAACACTTTATCCTTGTACCTATCACCAATGGTAATTGGTACTCTAACCTAACCAGTAACGAGTAAACCTACTTTCTCATTTTACCAGTGAATCTTATATGGCTTAGGATGTGGAACAGTCGGAAATTTCCTGGCCTTAACCACCCCTTACGTTATGGTATAACTTCCTCTATCAATGATTAAGGTGCATAGCTTGCCATTCACTTAGTAGTTCATATGGAAGAGGTTCTCCTTTTGCTCATTCTTGTTGACCATAAGAGTATTGAGAGATTGTTGTAACAACAAAATAGTACTCGACATCATTTTTAGGTATTGTTACGACATTAAGGTCTTCTTAAAATTCTCCTAGCATTTGTCTAACTCCCATCTTTTCCTTTCCTTCGCTTACACTCTCTACTTTAAGCTGAGGCTTATCTTCGTTTATAGTCATGACTATTGACTAGTCATATGTCTATATTTGAGACGTTTGAAACATTTAATTTCTTGGGTCTTCCTACCTGAGCTTTAACCTTAGTCCTTTTGGACCCTAAGTTCCCCAACCTTGCCCTTACCTCAGCTTTCTTCAAGTTTGCTTGGCATTTGTCTTCAACGATCCACCTCATAATTGTTTGGTGCTCGGCTATGGTTTGATTGGCTTCGCATGCTACTATGGCTTAGTAGTCCAAGTTAGCTAATTTAGCTCCGTCTCTACCTTTCAACCTCTATGCCACTTGGATGGCTTCATCTAACTTCATAGTCTTTGTAACTCCATAATATAACTAATCTCAATTCTTAGCCTAGAAATGAACCGTGCTATAGTTCGTTTCTTAAGCTTACCAACATCACTGTGGATCATGAGCAATTGAAATTCTCGTACATAGTCATCTACCAATTTATTACCTTGTCTCAAGTCTTGAAGACTTCGGAAAGTGTCTTGCTTGTAGTGTTCAAGGACAAACCTACTTCTTAGGACTTTCTTCATCTCATTCCATGTTTAGAATTCATGTCAGGCTTTTAGGTGAACATTTTGAAACTTCTTCGACCACATTGCTGCATATCTAGAAGATTCCAACATAGCCACTCAGATTCGGATAGCATCTTAGTAGACATAAAAGTCAAATATGTTTTCAATCTTCTCTTCCCAGTTTAGGTAGTCATCAGCACTACTAGACCTATTGAAGCTTGGAATCTAAACTTTGAGGTGTTCGATACCCCTAGGAATTGTAAGTTTACACTCATCAATTTCATCATATTGCTCCTCTTCCTCTTCATACTTCCCCTACTTCATCTAACTCTAAAATCTTCTTTATGACTCCATCGATACGACGGAGTGGTGCTTAGTTCATAGGAATGGGATCTAGTACTTATTGTTTATTAATCTATCTTCTCAGCCTATTTTTCATTTCTCAGCCATATTCAATGACATCTTTATCTTGTGACCCAATCTCTAAAACTCTTTGCACTAAGACAGCTAGATTGGCTACAATAGTGATAAGGTCTTGTATTTGCTCATTAATAGTACATGGTGTTTATTAGGCAACACTACTATGACCATAAGTATCACTCTTAGCATCATTAATCTCTCCTTGAATGCTAAGGTTTGACACTCTCAAAATGAAGCTTTAGAAAACACTCTTCATGCAGGAAATTACCACAGACAAAAAATACCAATCAAACAGTAAACTATGGACTTGCTTTATTCTTCTAAATGAAAACAAAATATAACAAACAACAAACTAGTAGCAACTATCACAACATAGCTTTCGATCACAACCTCAAGTTTTGATACTAAGATTATAAGATGTGCTTAGGAACTTAATTATCACTAGGGCTTACTATAGGAGGTGAGAAACAAATAGGTCCTTCGAAATATCAGAGAAAATAGAGTGAGTAGGTTGATAAATGGAATATAATAGCTAACGTGAAGCTATTCGAAGGATATGACCTACCAACGAACACAACATGACTTAACACTTCACTTAATATGACACATAAGTTAATGTTAAGGTATACTCGCCACTAATTTATAGTTACTTGGCAAGATTAGATAAGAGTGTATAAAAATGGACTTAGAGAGGGTTATCTCACAACAATAAGTATATTCAATGTTTGCTAGGAATGTAAGATTTGGTTATAAAGAGAAGGGACTATTTATAATAGGTCCTTGAGGCAATATTACAATTAAAGAAAATTACAAAAAGACATACATAAAAGGGGTACCTTGTACATATGAAAAGGGGTAAATAGGACAAATGATAAAAAGGAAAAATAGTACAGTGTTACGTGAAAAGGACGGATGGCAGCTTGTCAATGGTTCCTTATTATGTAATCTTTGGGTACAACAATTAAGTGGGATCAAGATGTGGTGGCATTAAGGACTATTGAGACGAGAAAGGGGTACAATAAATACTGGTGGGAGGTCGAAAGAGAATTACTCAGCTAGAAGGAGTCTATGTCATATCACTTGGTAGGAAGCTCTCGGTAGTTGGAGGTCCAATCATTTGGTATAGAGCCCTCGATGAGAGAATAGTTGGCTTTGGCACAAGATAGAGAACAAAGTAGGGTATAACCATCTGGAGCTCTTAAGGAGTTCAGCTACCCATCTTCTATGTACAGTTTCTCATCATTAGTAGGATGGTAAGAGACAATTCTTCGAATAAAAGACTAGAGGCCTCTGAGGGTGTACGAGTAAGTGGGCTATAGGTTGGTAAACCATCACAATCTAACTTACCGATTTACTTCGCTCTCCACATCATCCAAGAAGCTGTTGATATAACCGACTAACATGTCGAGCTAACCCCTCAGCCATACACTAGTTTAAGCATTGAATTAGGATACAGCCGACCTCATTAGTGCTGAAGCTAAGTTGATAAATGTTAAGATCCAATCACATAATGCTAACCTAAAAATAAGTTGCCCTTAAACAAACCCTTATCTAGTCTAAGTTGTCGGAGTAGTCGAACTATCGATGTTAACCTCATTTGATTAGGACCCTACCCCTGCTCGGCAAGTAATGTCTTTAGGACCACAGAATGAGCAAACTACATGTATATTGTCCTTTCTCTAACATCTGTATTGTCCTTTCTATCAACAGATATTCTTTTTGCATGATTATGTTGATACCCTTGTAAATTATTCCCCTTTTCCTTAACCAATAGGAATCCTTTTTTGTAATTTTCTATAACCTAAGATTTACCCTAATTGGGTACTATAAATACTTGTATATTGTTATGGTCGTAGCATAGAGAATACTTTTCTTTAAATTTCCAACAAACTCTCTTAAGCTAAGTATTTTGCTACTTACTCTTGAGTTTCTCTTATTTAACTCATTAAGCGTAGACTAGTGGCAAGTGACCTTTAGCCTTACTTTTACGTCATATCAAGTATGACCTGAGCTCGTGTGAGGCATTGGTGCATCATATACATCATCGGTGTACGGGGACTCCTGCTTAACCTTTGATTGTCATTTATCTTTCAGACCATCTCATGGTTCGAACCTACCCTATTGGTTCGTGCAATATCAAACGTTGTGTGTACATCTACGCTATACCATAACATACACCACTTGTAGTTTGACTTCTTAACTAGCATAAAATTATCTAGCCAAGTCAGATAAGATTGTTCCCTTAAGAATCCTATCTTTAATAGCTTCCAAACATCCTCTTCAATGGTTGCCTATTGTTCAAGGGAAAAATGAATATTCTTTTGCTGAACTATCTTTGCACTTAGATCAATTTGGAGCTTATGCATTATCACTTCTCTTGGGATGCTCGGCATATTTGAAGGAGACTAAGCAAAGACATCGACATTATCTTAAGGGAAATTAATTAAAATTTGATGGATATGAGTTGGCAATAGTCTCTTTAGCTTCATTATTTTTCTAGGATCACTTCTTAATGGGACTTCTTATACTTCTTCTTCAGCAATCTCATTGCTACTGGACTTCTTTTCTAGATTAGTCTTTACTTAAAAGGCTTCTTCACATCATATCACTTTCAAATATAAGGATTTAGCTAATTGCTAGTCTCTCTTTCATACTTCGACCGTAGTAGGAATGGGGAATTTTGACTTGAGATGTGCAACTGAAGGAACCATATTGAATAAATGCTGGTATAGTTGGCTCATAATCATATTATAAGGAGACCAACACTTGACAATAAGGAAGTATACTTTTTCCTCTATATTATGTTCATCGTATTTGGGCTAAATAGGAAGAGAAAGAACACCAACAACCTATACGGGTTGATTGTTAAAAGAATGTAAATCATACTTGGAAGATCTTAGTTGAGCTTTGATCTTTGGCTTCATTTGGTCGAAGGCGTGATGAAAAATAATGTTTTTTGAACTCATAGGGTCAACTAAGATCTTTTTGACCTCAAAGTTGGCAATTCTCTCATTGATTACCAATGCATCATCATTGGGCCTTCATGTGCCTTTGAAGTCCTCCTCTATGAAAGAAATGGAATTTTCAACATTAATCTTCTTACCTTGCACATTACAAATATACTATACGGCGTTAGTTGAGCTTGAAGAGCTTAACTTACCTAAAGCGGAAGGTTTACTAATAATAGTGTTTACAACACCATTTGCTACTCTATTCTTACCTTTATCTCTTGCATCTCTTCTAGCCTAAGGAGGCCATGTAATGCTTTCTTACTTATCTTACTATTTTTGAGTTGGCCGCACAATATTCTCGACATCACAAGCAAGGAACTTAAGTATCCTTGTTGGATCGCATCCTCAACTACGTTTTTGAGTTGAATATATTCATCAATGTTGTGAGACCTATCACGATGAAAATTGCAATATTTATTAGAATTCTTGCATGACCAATTTCCTTTCATTCTTTTTAGCCATTGCAATACCCCCCTTTGGTTGTGTACCCCGATCTATATATTCAAGATTAGACGATTAAGTAGGGTATGAACTGAATAAGTCAAAATACATAACCTCTTCCTCTTGCCATTACTTCCCTCTAAAAATTCGCATATGTTAAGTCAATCTTTCGTACTCTTCTTCTTGTCATTTTTTTTATCTCCTCTACTTTGATCAACCTCATGCCAAGCATTGATGTTATCCTCTTGTCTAACATAGGCAATAGCCTTAGCCTTAAACTTGACAAAATTCTTCCACTTATTTTTGGCTAGAGACTTAAAGATGTCTTCATGTGGTTTGACTTCGATGATTGCCATGTTGAGAGCAACGCTTATACCTAATTCAAGGATTTGGATCATCTTGGCCATAAACTAAGCCAAATAATCCTTGATGGACTTGTTTAACCTTTGCTTTATGGTGTTAAGGATAGATAAATCCTTAATAGGAAGCTTACTTACTAGGAAGTGTTGCAAGAACACTTGTGCTAGGTCTTCGAAACACGAAATTGTGTTCGTCTCTGAATATTTAAACTTGTACTTGCCACATTCCTTAGGGTCAAAGGGAATACCTAACAAGCTATGGCTTTACTTAAGCCATACAATTTAGCTAACCTACCATAGTACTCAAGATGGTCTTTTGGGTCCTTTGTTCCATTATATGTCTTTAGTTGCAAAAATTTGATATGTCGTAGTATTACTTCTTCCAATATTTGAGAAATAAAAGGAATTCGCTTTATCTGAAATTGTCTACTAGTTGAAGTAGGGGTACTGATATGCAACAGTCTAGCATGGTATACCTGCTGTAGTTGCTTTCCTTTGTCATCCTTTCTAAGAGCAAGGATCTAAGGTTTAAGTTTGACCCTAACTTGTTACTTAGGCAATTTAGGAGAATAGATTGAGTCATTACAATTCTCATCATTGTTATTATTGTGCCCTTGATTTTGATTTAGCTGAGTATTCTTACAAAGATGATTAAGGATTTTGCCATTCTTCTTATTGAGTTCCTAATCTAACTACTTTCCAATTTAGGGTTGCTAAAGACGCTCCCACTTAGATTAATTAGCTTAGAAGGGCATGATTAGGTTTTAAATCGATTTTTCTAGCTAGCTCCTAGGGCACTAGACCTTTCTAAAACTCACTTTAATAAGCTCTTAGAGCATTTGCTCTCTCTTTCATCCTTTCAACTTTTATTGAATCCCCAATGAATCAAGCTTAAGATAGCTAGTTGTTTAATAGCGCTTCCTTTGGTCATTTCATTCTTAAGACAAAAATGGTGTCTCTTTTTGTCTTTGTGGAAAAGTTTCATTTATACTTCACCACAAAGAGAGACAATTGTAGACATCCCATTTTTGCTCACTTGAATTTTTCTAAAAATTTTTAAAATAAGGCAAAGGGTTCTAATTTGGGAAAAAAGCACAAAAAAATAAATATAAAAATTTAAAATTTAGAAAAAATCACATAAAATATAAAATTTATATAAAATTATAAAATTTAGGAAAATACAGCAAATAGAAAAATAAAATTAAAAGAGAAGAAAAGTAAAAAAGAAGAAGAAGAAATCTTTAGTTTAAATAGAATATAAATTTTTAATTTAGGCTTAGTGTATTTTTAGGGGCTTGAATAGTCAAAATAGAAGAGAGATATTGGGCTTGGGCTTAGATTTAAATCTAACTTAAACCAACTTAGTCCATATATGCAATTTAATTGCATATAAGGATAAGGTACAAGCTAATGACCTATTGGTACTGCACTCTAACTTGGCATGGCATTAAACATGGAGATCCTAGGTTTAATTCTTGCAATAAGCACATAGTACCATTTTCATTTTCTCTACAAAAAACCTCTCCCACTTATCGACCTACCATTAAGCCACGTGTTTGACACATGGCACTATCTGGTTGTGAAGACAAGCTAACATGACACCACATGGTACCAAGTTAGCACTTTTGACACATGTTGTACCATGTGTCTTGTCAAGACACATGGCACGATGCCATTCAATCACTTGACTCCTTAGATTTTTCCTCATTTTCCTCCTTGATGAGCATACTTTGTAGCCTTTTTTATCCTTCTTTTCTATGCAATTTCATCAAATTAATAATGAAACCGCGTAGAAGACTCGAATCACTTTGAATCAAACCCAAGAGTATGCCTAAAAACCAATGTTCACTAAGTCAAATCTAGACCTAAAAAGACGAATGACCTTAAATGTGTCCATTATCAATACTCCTTGATTTGAGCTCTCTAGCATGATTCGAAGCTTCCATTTGCTATCTTGAGTAACAAACAGCATCAACAGATCATTATTTGCATTTAAATTATAGCGTCTTACATTGAATTCAAAATCAAATTCATTCAAAGCCCAATCATTGTGATTTTCGATTTTAATGATCTTCAATCCTTTCTATGCTAAATTGAACTTCAAATAGTATAAATAGGTGTTTGCCATCCTTGTTCTAGCATTAAGCATCATTTAACATCGCATATTTAAGCCAAATCTTAAGCTTTCTCTCTCTACCATGCTTACTTGCAAGCTCTAATTATCTCTCTAAAATTCCTTTCAATATTAGAGTTATTAAGCTAAAATAAGCTATCCACAAGACTCCTCACACATCAAGCTTTCATACTTGATCACCCACAAAGCTTGTCGTGACCTCCATGACCTTCAATCACCACTAAACCCTTAAACCCTAACCTACGACTACTACTCCTCATGAAACACCACCCTAAACACTATGACAAGTTAAAATAATCTCACCATAAGACTCGCAATTGTCGAAAACCCCTACCCATATGCTCTACTCACCTCCAGCAATTACCTCAAGAAGCAATTATTGTCACTACAATGTAGAAGTTTACAAATCACTGCCAAATGGCTAAGTTGGGTAGTGGTACCCTCACTAAACCACTGTAAAACCCCCCTTACCCACTTAGGAATTTGGCTAGAGTTGCCCATACCGAGCCACTACTATTGTCCTCCTCCCTTATGTAACCCGATTACTTAGCTCTTGATTTAAGATCTAACCCGATCTAACAAGCTTGACCTATACTCTAAGTTCCCCTAACCCGCGTACATAATCTCTTGGTTTGATTTTGTTTTGGTTTGTAAGTTTTTTTTTTCTCACTTATTGATTCCATTTTATAAATTGTAATTCAAAAGAATAAAAGAAGAAGAAAGAAAGAATGAGAGAAAAAAGAAAAAAGAAAGTAAGAAAAAAGAAAAAGAGAAAGATAGAAAAAAGGGAAGAAGCCTAGTATTTATTTATTTATTTTTATAATAATAATATATATAATAAAGAAAATAATAAAAAAATGAAAATAATTTTATTACTAAAAAAATTAATTTTCTAAATAAATAAAAAATAAATCAACCATTTTCAAAATTAAGGTACATTTTAGAATTTTCAAAAAAATAAATAATGCAAATTTAGAACCTTTCAATAGAATTTTTCCTAAGCAAAATGAAATGGTAAAGAGATGTAAACTCGGCCAGTTTTTAAATTTAAAATAAATCAACTTGATAACGTTTTCCCAAATGAATCATGAAAGTTTGATCTCTAACCAATAGGTACATAGGCACTCATAGCAATTATAAGGCAACTTAAAAAATGGGAAATTTTCTTTTTCCAGTTTTCGTAAATATTTGTTCTTTTTTTTTTTTGTATATTCAATTTTATTTGCTTATTTGCGTGTGAATAGATGAAATCTTTTTAAAGGGTATTATAGATATCCAATTTTTGCCCCTTCTATTTTATTTTATTTCATTTCAATAGGATAATGGGTCATAAATTAAGAAAAACGTAAAAAAAAAAAAGAAAAAAAAAACGAAATAAATTTAGAAAAAAAAACGAACTTTAGAAAAATAATAAAAATAGGAAAATAGGAAAAAACACAAAAAATAAGAAATCTAGAATATAATAATAATAATAAAATTTAATATATGGTAAAAAAATAAAACAATTGTTTTTAGAGGTATGCTAAGGTTCTTACTAATATTTATTTTTTTATATTATTTAGTTATTATTTAATTAAATATTTAATAATAGTAAAAAAATGATAATAGGTCAGACCAGGTTTTAATAAAACCTAGTCCATTTTTAGATCGAGTAGGGCTTAAGGCCCTGTGTGCAGTAGAACATCCTATTCTATTTTAACCACGTGTATGGCATGTACCCTATACGTAGCTTGTGCCCCCCCTCTTTTCTTCTTCTTAATTTCAATCCATGATTCTAGTTTTCTTCTTCTTTTCTTTTCTTTCTTTTTTTTTTTTTTTTGGAATGTGAGGTGCTCTGTTTAAGGACAATTTATGAGCATTTATCACACATTAACACCTAAGTTTTTAATGACACTGTGTAATACGCTTAGCCTAATTTTGAATTCACCAAAAAACTAGTCCAAATTTAGGTAAAATGCATTAAAAATTGAAGTAAAAAATTGGACAAAATTGATTTTCGAGTCAAAATTCTTGAATACATTTAATTCAATTTTTGAACTTTCCTAGGTTGTTCGATGTTGTTTTAATATAAAGAGAGTTCTTTGATCCATTCTAAAGTATACTGTAGATTAGAAATCACTTCTCTTTCTTGATCTTTAATCTACTCTCTCCTTCTATCTATCTCTCTAGAATCTTCTCTCTTTAGGCATCTTTGTCTAAAACTACCACCAGACCCAATGTCTCATTCACTTCTAGTAGCCGCTACATGTCGCCACTGAGAAACACCATTAGTCACTACCTTCAACCACTACCTAAATGAACTTCGATCACCAAGACGTCAAGTGTAACCCCCTCAAGTCTAATACGAAAGACATAAAACACCTATTTCCTACTCGTTTTGATGTTTATAAAGGTTCGAAACTACCCCGATCAATTGTTGTGGTTGAGAATTGAAGCTAACTCGGAGTCGACCCAAAGTCGACCTAAATTGACTCAAAGCTAACTTGAAGCCAACTCGAGCTCGACTCAGTTTGCAAAATTTTATTTATTTATTCTTTTATTCATGTACTTGAAAATGTAAAAACAAAAAAAAAGAGTGAAAAAAGGGAAAAAGAAAAAGAAAAAGGAAGAAAAGAAAAAAAAAACAAAAAGAACAAAAAATAAAAGAGTGGTATGTTTTTTACTTATTCATTTATTTTTTTTAGTTTCATAGAAATAGATAAAATAAAATAAATAATAAATAAATAAGATAATATAATAAAAATGAATAAATAAGTTAGTGAATAAAAATCGTTTTGACACTTAGAAAAATCGAGTTTTTTCAAAACTGAATAAAAATAAATAGACCCTTTCCAAATTAAGACTAGTTTAAAGTTTTCAAAAATAAAACACCTATTAGGATCTTTTAGACTAATTTCCTTAGATAAATTGAATCGGATAAAAATGTAAACTCAACATTTTTCGAAAGTTAAAACAAAACCAATATGTGAAAGTTTTATAAAAAGAACTATATACATTTGATCCCGAATAGCGGATATGTAGGCATTTATGGGGCAACAGCAAAAGCTGAAAATACCTATTTTTTGCTTTTTTAGTTTAGTTTAGATTGCTCAAGTTATCCAATTTGATTAACTAATAACTGAGTTCTATTTCATAAATCAATTCCCTTTCTTCACTTCTTCCTTACTTATACTTTCTCATTTACATACTTTTTGCTTAGATCTAATGCTTCAAATAAAGGCTATGGGTATCTCGCATTGATAGGTGATGAAAATATTGATATCATCTTTAGCCCTATTAGGTTAGTCGTTAGGAGTGATGTCAATGACTACGGTAATGTGTAAGAAAGCTGGTAAGAACTTAAAATAAGTAGAAATTCCATTGACAAGCCAATTGAGACGCTTAATGTTAGGATTGATGACAACACCAAAACATTAAAAATTAAATGAAATTTGAAAGAAGAATAAAAGGATGAAATGACCGTACTACTATCTGAATACGAAGATGTGTTTGTGTGGTCTTATGAAGATATGCCTAGACTAGATCCATCAATTGCAGTCCATCGTTTACCCACACGAGTAGATATCAAACCTAAGAAACTGAAGTTAAGAAGGTTCCAACCGAATGTCCTGTTGAAGATTAAGGAAGAAGTTAGAAAATCACTGGAGGTTGGTTTAATTGAGGTATCTGATTATCCCAAGTGGGTAGCTAACATTGTGCCAGTAATGAAGAAGAATGGAAAAGTCAAAGTGTACGTAGATTTTCAAGACCTTAATCAAGCAACCCCTAAAGATAATTTCCCTTTACCCTATATTGATGTCTTAATCGATAACACAGCCGGAAAACCATCTTTTCTCTTTCACAGATGGATTCTCTAAATATAATCAAATTCGAATGTTCGAAGAAGATAAAGCCAAGACAACATTTATCACAACTTAGGATACATGATGCACAAAGAAGTTGAAGTAAATGTTGATGACATGATTGCAAAATCCAAGGAAGAAGAAAATCATGTAGATAATTTAAGGAGATTGTTTAATAATTGAGAAAATTCCAATTGAAGCACAACCAAGAGAACTGTTCCTTTAAAGTGACTTTAGGGAAATTGTTGAGTTTTATAATTAGCTAAAGGGTCATTGAAGTAGACCTTGATAAAGTTAAAGCAATAGTTGAGTTACCCCCTCTACGCACAGTTAAAGAAATTATTGGCTTGTTGGGCTGCTTAAACTACATAGCTCGGTTCATGTCTCAATACATAGATAAGTGTCATCCCCTTTTTAAGTTGTTGAAAAAGAACTCGAAGATCAATTAGGATGAAGAATGTGAGTAAGCCTTACAACAATCAAAGAGTACTTGATGAATCCTTCAATTTTTGTAGCTCCAAAACCTAGGAATCCTTTATTTCTACACTTGACAATATTATCGAAATCCATAGGGTATATGCTCGACTAGAAAGATGAGGAAGAAAAAGAACAGGCTGTATATTACTTAAGTAATAAATTTACTGAAGGGGAATAGAAATACTCAGAAATTGAAAGAACTTACTATGCTTTGGTCTAGGTAATGAATCGGCTCAAATAATATACACTCTATTACCAGGTTGAATTGTTGACTCAGCATAATCCCTTGAAGTACTTGGCAGACAAACTGGCCTTAATTGGTAGAATTTCAAAGTGGCAAATGTTACTATCAGAGTCTGACACTATGTACATGAACTGAAATTTAGTTAGGGGGTAAGCTCTAATAGATCAGTTGGAAGAAAATCCCTCCAATGGTACCCTTCAAGAGGTACAAGTCAATGTATTTGGGTATGGAATTGGGGCAATACTGATATCCCTTGAAGGTACTCAATACCTTGTGGTTATAAGGCTCGTTTTCCCATACACAAATAATATTGTTGAATACGAAGTATGCATCATGGGACTGAAAATGACCCTAGATAATGATATCCAAGAATTAGAAGTGTATGGGGACTTTTCACTCGTTATCAGCTAAGCTTGGGGAGAATATAAGGCGAAAGATTCTAAATTGTTACCTTATTATCAGCACTTGACTAAATTGATGGAGAAATATAAAGAAATCACTTTCAATCACATACTAAGGATTTAAAATTAATTTGTTGATGCCTTTGCCACTCTAGCATCTATGTTATAGATATTCGGTGAAGTTGGGATTTAACCTATCACTATTGAAATTGAAGACAAGCTTGCCTTATCTAGTAATTGAGGGTACGAATGACTAAAAGCCATAGTACCATGATGTTAAAATGTTCCTACATCAAGGCACATACCTTAAAGAGGCCGAGAAAAAGGACAAAAGGATGATTAGGAGATTAGCTACTCAATTCTTAGTAAATGAGTCCACCTTTTTTAAGTGTATGGATGACAAGGAGGCTGAGATGTTAATGAAAGAAGTACACAAAGGAGTATGTAGCTCTCACATGAATAGTTATATGTTGGCTAAGAAAATCATAAGGTTCGAGTCTTACTAGTCAACAATGCAAAGTGATTGCACTAAACATGTCAGGCATTGTCACTTATGCCAAGTTTATACAAAAAAGATAAACGCTCTACCTTAAGAATTACATACACTCCTGGTATTGTAGCATTTGTCAATGTGGGGAATAGATATCATCAACCCAATTACTCTAAAAATATCTAATAGGCATTGCTTTATACGGGTCACCATTGACTACTTTAGCAAATGGGTTGAGGCTTCATCTTACTCAAATGTTACTAAAGGGGTCGTAGTTAAGTTCATCAAGAGAGATATCTTTGCCTGATATAGGACTCCAAAAATGATCATTATTGAAAATGGTACTAACCTCAATAATAAGCTTATGTCAAAGTTGTACCGACAATTCAGGATTATTCATATGAAATCTACTCCTTACTGTTTAGCCTGGTTTTTCACCCTCTTGATTCTTTTTTATAAAATTAGGTCTTCTCTAAGCTGATCAGTACTAAACCCTACCCGTTTAATCCTGATCCTCAACTAGGGTTTAAAGAAAACCTTTTTTTTTCAATTTAAAAAGGGATTGTAGTCGCCACCCGATCAGAGTCGGGAAAAAGAATTAAGTTATAACCAATTGGGTGGATTGGCTATAACTTAGCTACCGATTTATCGATTAAAAAATAAAAAAACAATTTGTAAAACGGCTCTTTTGAAAACTAGAGATTTAGGTCCGAGAGTTAGTTTATTAAACCTTAAAAAGATACCACTTTTTAAATTTCTGAATTTAACTTCACTTTTTAAATATACCCTTCTTAATTTCTAAAAAACATCTAATTATGATATATGTGACTAAATTGATTAATTTACATAAATATTTAAAAATGAAAAAAAATAAAACTTTCCATATTTTTAAGTTGCCCTATACTTGCGTATAGCTGCCTACATACCTGCTATTCAGGATCAACCGTATGTAGTTCTTTTAATGAAAATATAGCGGATTGATTGATTTTAACTTTAGAAAAATTGTTGAGTTTACGTTTTTACACATTTTGAGTTAATTATAAGGGTTCCTAAGTTAGATTTTATTTTTGGAAAACTTAAAATGTCTTAGTTTGGAAAAGATCTGTTTTATTTTTATTGAAAAAAAAATTAATTTTCTAAGTGTCAAAAATAACTTTTCTATTTTTACTCCATTTTATTATTATTATTATTATTATTATTATTATTATTATTATATATTTGTTGTTAGTTATTTTTTTTCATGGTTCTTATTTAAATGTAAAAAAGAAAAATAAATAAAATAAAATGCTTCCTATTCTTTTTTTCTTCTCTTTCTTTTTTTTTTCTTTTTTCCTCTATTCTTTTTCTCTCTTTTTTTTTACTTATTATTATTATTTTCTATTACATTTAAACAAAACAAATAAACAAAATAAAATAGCAAATAAAATAAAAAAAAAAGAAAAAAAAAGAGCTTCAAACGAATTTGGATGCATGGGTCAGACCTAAGTAGGTTGGACGGGTTGGATCGGGTCGTGGGTCAAACCTTTAGGTCGGGTTAGATCTTGGTTTCCTCTTCCACAGTACTAGCAAGCCATGATTTAGCTTGATCTAGCCTCTAAATCAAAGGGGAAAAGGGGTTTTTATGTGTTTTCGATTGGGATTGGGGGGGGGGGGGTGGTAAAAGAAGTGGCAAGACTTGGGGTGATCATTTTAGTGGTGATCGGAAATGTACCATAGGTGGCAGTGGTAGTTTGGCTACGTGTGAGTTGCTGGGCATGGTTGGTTGGTTGGGGTAGAGGTTTTGGAGTGTGGGAAATTCTACCATGTAGTTGGTTAGTGTCTAAGGTGGTGTTTAGTAATAGATCAAGGAGAGGAGGTTCGGTAGTTAGGGTTAGGGTGGTAGCGAGCTTGGTGGAGCTACTAGGGGGCATGGTGGTGGTTGAGGATGGTCGGGTTGGAGAGCCTAAGTAAAGGGGAGTTTGGCCATGGTAGTGGTTAGGCTTAGGTTGGAGTAAAAAGAGAGAACCGAAGAGAGATAGTGTGGGTTAGAGAGAGAAAATGGTCACGAGAGAGAGAGAAAGGGGTTAGGAGCTACTCGTGAATGGTTGTTCTTGCTCATTGACGTCCCTAAGCCCCTATTTATACATGAATTTCAACCTAGCAACAAAGGAAAGCTCGAATCAAAGTTAATGGGAATGGCTGAATTTTCAGTTTTTTCCCATTCTTTGAAGCTTAATTTGAATGTGTAATTGACCAAACTTGGATGCGTTTTTTGTACCGATTCATAGTAGGTTATGCCTAGTTTTCAATTTCGTGGTTGAGTTGGTGAAATTGCAACAAAAAATAGTCCAAAAATCATGCTGAAGTGGGCGGTCTGAAGAGGAAGGTGCTGGAAATCTAGGGAAATGAAGGAAGGAGGGGGAAAGAGAGGAAAGTGAAGGGAAAAAGAAAGAAGAGGAGGGAAAAGTAGGTTGACGTGGCACCATGTCAGCCGTGCCAACCAACCTTAGCATGCTACGTATCATTCATGGCAAGTGGCAACTGACGTGGTACGCCATGTGGTACCACATCAACAAGCTGTCAAATAATAGGATGCCACATATCAGATACGTAGTGCAATCAGATCCTGACAAATGGCAGTTCCTGATATGATTGAAAAAATAAGAAAAAAGGCCTCCTTGCCTTTCCCAAGTTTTAAACCTAAGATCCCATGCTTAATGCTAGAATTATACTAATATGCTTAACTGTTAGGCTGTTGCCATATACCTTATCTATATATATAATTAAATTGCTTATATAAACTCGTTCAGCTTGAGCTAAATTTAAATCTAAACCTAGGTTCAATAGCCTAACTCCTAAACTTAGATTAAAACTACAAATCTATTATAATAGGATGTTATTTTCTAAAATCTTTTATTTTTTCAATTTTTTGTAACTTTTCCAAATTTCTTTTTTTTTTTGTATTATTATTATTATATATATATATTTTTTAAATTTCTTATTTTTTGTCCTTTTTCCTTTTTCCTATTTTCTTTTTTTTATATTTTTCCAAAATTCCTATTTTTTCTTATTTATTTATTTTTTGGACTTTCTTTAATTTTCTATTTTTTGAACTTTTCCTAATTTAGGACCCTAAAACCAAATTTGTAAAATAAAAGGGGAGCAAAAATTGGGAATCTACACTTATTGACCCTAAATGAATGGAACCATTAAAGCAGCTAATAAAAACCTCAAAAGAATCATCGAAAAAATGGCTATTACATATAAAGACTAGTATGAGATGTTACTGTTCGTGCTTATGGCCTATCGAACTTCTATTAGAACTCTTTGGTATATGACATTGAAGTAGTGTTACCAGTAAAGGTCGAAATTTTATCACTCAGAGTATTATCATAAACCTAATTGGATGAAGCCGATTGGGCAAAGAAATGCATCGAGTAGTTAAATCTGATTGATGAGAGGAGATTGATAGCCTTGTGTCATAATTAGTGTTATCAACAAAAGGTTAGGATCTCAAAACTTTAAAGAGGGTAATATGATGTTGAGGAAGGCTCTCCCTAATGAATAAGACTCTAAAGGGAAATTTGCTTCCAATAAGGGAGGCCCTTATTTCGTAAAGCAAGTATTACCAAAAAGACCTTTAATTTTGTCCCAAATGGATGGTCCACATTTGAAAAACCCTATAAATGATGACACTGTAAAGTTATATTATCCATAAGAAGTTAATGGAAATTTTTGCTTAAAACACGAAAATGCCAGTCATTTTAAATATCATTGTGGTTTAATTTTCATTATCTACAAGCAAAGTTGGTATCCTCGGCAGTTGTCGACATTGGAATAACTACCCTCTCCATTGAAATGTTCACATCCCCTTACTCTATTTAATCGAACTCATACACTAAAAACACAAGAGGAGTTGAGAAGTGAGATCTAGGACATTGGTAATTGGCAAAACTCTTTAAAATACTTTATTACAGATTGATCCCCCTTAACAGAAAGTTTTTTTGTCTACTTTTTAGGGAAATACGAAATCCAAATGAGCAATCACCTCACAGCAAATATTTATTAGTCGAGAATAAAGGATTTGACTCATAAAGGTCTAGAAACAAAAACAATGGGTGGCATTTATATGATTTCTCTAAAAGAGATGGTAGAGTCTTAGAGGTTCCATGTCAAAATCAGTTAAGTTAACAACAAAGGATCAAAGAATGAGTTGGTTAGTTTTGATGGGACTTTCCAAAAGGAAAAAGGGTTTAATAGTTTAGGCACTATCAATAAGACTAGGTAAGTACTTCCATATGATGTTAGTGCATTGGTGTCTGAACATTGCATATGCATTTAGACTATGACCAAAGTTTACTCCTAACAGTCTTTTAAGCCAACCTATAAGGCATTCACCTTCTACATTTGTGCTTAGCTAGCCATTGAAGGCATGATCTTAACTCAATTTCTTTTTAACTTCTTTTAGTGAGCCCATAGGGTACTTTTATTCACTAAGTTCTCTTTTGTGAGCCTATAGGGTGCTTCTATTTATCAATTCCTTTTAACGAGCCCATCGGGTATTTTTTCTAAGTCCAGTTTAGGGTTGCTTGTCCTCAAAAGATGCTTTTGCCTAGGTTAATTGAACCTAGAAGGGCACGACTAGGTTTTCCAAATCGATTCCAACTTAGGGTTATTAGTCCTTGAGAGAAACTCCTACTTAGGTTAGTGAGCCTAAATGGGCATGACTAGGTTTTCCAAATCGATTCCAATTTAGGGTTGCTAGTCCTTAAGAGATGCTCCCGTCTAGGTTAGTGAGCCTAGAAGGGTATGACCTAGTTTTCCAAATTGATTCCAAAGGGTTGCTAGTCCTTGAGAGATGCTTTTACCTAGGTCAGTGACTTAGAAGAGCATGACTAGGTTTTCTAAATCTATTCCAACTTAAGGTTGCTAGTCCTCGAGAGGTGCTTCTGCCTAGGTTAGTAAGCTTATAAGGGCATTACTGGGTTTTCCAAATTGATTCCAACTTAGGGTTGCTCGTCCCCGAGGGACGTTCTTGCCTAGGTTAGTGAGCCTAAAAGGGCATGACCAAGTTTCCCAAATTGATCCTAACTAAGGGTTGCTAGTCTTCAAGAGACGCTCCTACCTAGGTTAGTGAACCTAGAAGGGCATGATTAGGTTTTCCAAATCGATTCTAACTTAGGGTTGCCAGATCCTAAGAGATGCTTCCACCTTGATTAGTAAGCCTAGAAGGGTACGACTATGTTTTCCAAATCAATTTCCACTTAGGGTTATTAGTCCCCAATAAATGTTCCCTCTTAGTTTAGTAAGCTTAGAAGAATACGACTAGGTTTTCCAAATCGATTCCAACTTAGGGTTATTAATTCCTGAGAAATGCTCTTGTCTAAGTTAGTGAGCCCAAAAAGACATGACCAGGTTTTCTAGAATAATCTTTGGGTTGCTAAGTCCACTAAAGATGCTCTTGCCTAGGTTAGTGAGCTAAAAAGGGCATGACTAAGCTTTATTTCTTTACTAAATCCCTAGTAAATTAATTCTAGGATAACTAGTTAGTAGTTACAAAGTTATCCTTAGGGCAAAAATAGTGTCTCTTTTATTTTTGTGACAAAGTTTTATTCAAACTTCACTACAAAGTGAGGTAGCTGTAGATACCTAATTTTTGCTCATTTATTTTATTTTAATAGGATAAGGGGTCTTAAATCAGGAAAAGCACAAAAAATCCATAAAAATAAGAAATTTAGACAAAAAATAAGAAGTTTAGAAAAATACCAAAAAAATAGAAAATAGGAAAGAGAACAAAAAATAAGAAATCTAAAATAATAATAATAATAATAATTAGAAATTTTAAAATAAGTTAAAAAAAGTAAAATTTATTTTGGAGGCATGCTAAGGTTCTTACTTTTATTTATTTATTTTTTTATTAGTTAGTTATTTTTATTTAAGTAAATATTAAATAAAAAAAATAAGAGTAGGTTGGACTAGGTTTTAATAAAACCTAGTCCATTTTAGAACTAAGTAAGGCCTAAGGCATTGCATGTAGTAGGATAGGACTGCATCCTATTTTATTTCAACTGTGTTCCTGTAATGCACATGCACATAGGGGCACGTGGCATGTGCTCGGCACGTAGCCTATACCCCTCTCTTTTCTTCTTCTTCTTCTTGATTTCAATCCACGATTCTAATTTTCTCTTTTTTATTTTTTCCTAATGCGAGGTGTTGTGTTTAAGGATAATTTATGAGCATTTATCTCACATTAACACCTTAGTTTTTAATGAAATCATGTAATATGCTTGGCTTAGTTTCGAATTCATCCAAAAACTAGTCTAGATTCAACTAAAAACACATAAAAAATTGAAGTAAAAAATCGAAAAAAATTGATTTTCGGGTCAAAATTATTGAACACATTTAATTCAATTTTTGAACTTTCTAGATTGTTGAATGTTGTTTTAGTATAAATAAAGTCCTTTGATCCATTCCAAAGCACACCGAAGATCAAAAATCACTTCTCTTTCTTGATCTTCAATCCACTATCTCTCTCTCTCTCTATCTTTCTATCTAGAATCCTCTTTCTTTAGGAATCTTCGTTTAAAACTACCATCATAACTGACTTCGTGGTGGTCCAAAAATTGAGACTTGACCTTCATTTACTTCCAATAGCTACCGTATGCCATTGTTGATAACCACCACAAGCTACCACCTTTAACCACTACCTAAATAGACTTTGATCACCAAGGCATCGACCGTAACCCCTTCAAGTTTAATACGAAAGACATAAAACACTTGTTTCCCACTCATTTTGATGTTGATAATGATTCGAAACTACCTTGATCAGTTGTTACATTAAGAATTGAAGCTAACCTGAGCTAACCCGTAGTCGACCTAAGCTTACTCGAACTAACTCGAGCTCGACTCGGTCTACAAAATTTATTTATTTATTCTTTTATTCATGTACTTGTACATTTAAAAAAAAAGAAAGAAAAAGGAAGAAACGAAAAAAAAAAAAGAAAATAGAAAAGAGTAGTTTTTTTTATTTATTCATTTACTTATTTTTTTATTTTCATAGAAATAGATAAAATAATAAGTAATAAATAAATAAGATAATTTAATAAAAATAAATAAATAGGTTAGTGAATAAAAATTGTTTTTACACTTAGACAAATCGAGTTTTTTCAAAAATGAATAAAAATAAATAGACCCTTTCCAAATTAGGACTATTTTAAAGTTTTAAAAAATAAAACACTAATTAGAATCTTTTAGAATAATTTCCTTAAATAAATTAAATAGTATAAAAATCTAAACTCTACCTTTTTTGAAAGTTAAAACAAACCCAACACATGAAAGTTTTATGAAAACAATTATGTACATTTGATCTTAAAACTATGTAGATACCTATAGGGCGATGTTAAAAAGCAAAAAAACTATTTTTTTTCCTTTTTTAGTTTAGTTTAGATTATTCAAGTTATCCAATTCGATTAACTAATAACTAAGTTTTGTTTCATAGAAATGAAGGGCGATTTTTGAGATTAAGATTAAAATTGTTAAGTTAATGGTATTGGTAAGGGTTTAAAAATCCTAACCCCCAGATCCAAATCTCTAGTTTTAAAATCATTTTATAAAATTAATTTTATCAGTGGACCAGTGGTTAAGTTATAATCAATCTATCCAATTTGTTATAACATAAGTCTTTTCACTAACTCTGGTCGGATGACAACTCTAATGATGTTTTAAAAGAACTGGCTTTTTTAAAACCCTAGTCGAGGGTCAGTATTAAATGGGTAGGGTTTAATACTGATAGATTTAAACAAGACTAATTTATAAAAATTGGGAAGAAAAAACCAGGCTCAATAGGTGAATTGAAAATTAATTGTAAATTTAGCAAGTTAAAAATGATAGTTGTTAAGGGTTTAAAAAAGTTAGTCCCCAAACTAAAATGTTTAGTTTTCAAAACCGTTTTAAAAAATTGATAATATTAAAAGGCTAGTAGCTAAGTTATAACTAATCTATCAAATTGGTTATAGCTTAACTTTTTTTGTTGACTCCAATCGGGTGATGACACCAAACCATTTCAATATAAAAACCAAGTTTTTCTTAACTCCTAGTCGATTGTTAGTATTACATGGGGTAGGGTTCAATACTAATTAGGCTAAGGAAAATAAATAATTAAATCGGAAAAAAATTAAACTTGACGGCTTGGTGACTCTATTAAGAATGTCAAGAGGGTTAGGCACTTAAAAAAACGTTTCTGAAATTAAATTTACCTTTCAAAATACCCATGTTATTTATTTATTTATTTCATGTATATACTTTGTTTTAATTATTGTATTTATTTTTCATGCAACATACATTAGGATATAGGGGGTCATTTGTTGCATCAAGGATGTCAGGTAGATATTAATAAGAATCGGCTTACATCTCTAAGCTGAGCTGACTTATTCAAAGCCAAGGTCAACGTGTTGTAAACCAAGGTTGACCTATTCCAAACCAAGGTTGGCCTATACTTAGTCGAAGATGACTTGCCCCATCTGAGGCCAAGCTAATAGCAGAAGGCTAAGAGGGGAAAAAAGTACAACTTGGTAGCAGGTTTATCGTTTGTCGAGAAGCTAAGAAACCAAATAGCTTAAGACCGAAGTCTAAAGAATAGCTCAGTATGGCATGAGAAAACTAATGTCGTCCAATCTTGGAGCTTAACAATTGTAAGTCGACCTTACGGCTAGCTTGGTTAAGCATTGTTGAACCTTAGCAGCTGTTATTCGAACTAAGACAACGAATTGCTAACCTTACCTAGTTTAGATTGTACTCATTCTTAGATAGCTTAGATGACTTATATGTTGACCTCCTCATTAAAGGTATAGTTTTGTGCACATGTAAATATTTTCCTTAACTTTAGTTGTAGGCCTACTTTAGGGTTTAAGGCCTTATACTCTATTTACATTTTTGCTATTGAGGTGTTAGGATGTACTATAAATAGCAACATTTGTAACTAACAAACATTAATAATATCAAGAGCATTATTTTCTCTAAGAAACTTCCTTCATGAGCTTGCTACGAGTTATCTCCCTTTTTTGTGATTATTAAGCATGTTATTCCTCTTTAATCCCTTTGTGTTATTATCAATCTTTTCCTCAAGATTATGGTGAATCCTTATTTGAGAAAGTTAGTAAGTCATATCTAACCCTCATTTGAAACCCAAGTGTTGATTTAGTGTTCGTGAGTTGTATCAAATCTTATTTAAAGCTCAACCTTGATTGTATTTGTATCTTGGTGCGTGATATCTATTCACATTTACATTCAAACCTTCATTTCACTTGTTAGTTCCTTATCTCCATTAAACCTTGGATACCCTTTCGTAGCTTATGTTCACTGCGTATACTCCAAGCAGTATCATCTTCGTATTAGAGAATTAGTAAGATACATTTACTAATATCTTCAAAGTTTGCTTCATGGTTTAAACATTTCTGTTAATCATTGTTCTATGGTGTAGTATGCTGTTGGTGTTCTATTGTGCATTGGTATTATACTATTTATAGTAGGTTATAGAGTTGAGTAAAAGTAAATTTCAATAGTTGTTTCTAGTCATATAAGTGTTTATCAATCGTAGCTAGTTACAGAAATCAAGTAGTAGTAATTTCTGGGCTTGTTGTCAATTGTGTTTTGTTAGCAGTAGTGTTTTGGGAATTGTTTTAGTTGTGGTTCTAAGTTGAGTTAAGTGTATTACGAGATTGTAAAACATTCTTTATATAAATTACTATACAGACGAGAATGTCTGAAGATAATGTGAATGTTAGTGGTGGCAATTCTCATGGAAGTTTGAGGTGACGTGTTGATAATTTAGAATATCAAATTCAAAATCTCACTAATTCTATCCAGGAGCTTACTAATTTAGTTAGAGGCCGTAGACATGTTGGTCGAGGTGAAAGAAAAGACCTTGCATTGACCAATGGAAGTAACTCCAACAAACCTATTAATGATGAACAATAACCAAGACGAGGTACAAGTTGAGGGGAAGAGAAAACCCGACCTAAACCAAGAAGAAGCAATGATAGGAGTATTGACTCTAAGGTGAAACAAGGAGCATGAAGAAGAGAGATTGTGTCGATGAGAGGTTTGGCCAAGTAGAGCTCCAATAGAAGTAGCTAATTTAAGGTGAACCAACTAGTTTAGAATGCAAGGGATGAGCCTCAAACATATAGCCAAGGACTTAACAACAATAAGATTAAGCTGCCAACCTTCAATAGTGGTAATTGACCTGAAGAGTTCCTTGACTAGGTTCCCTGAGTCGAGAAGTCACTTAAATGCTATGAGTGTTATGACAGCATTAAGGTTAAGTTAGCTTTGTTATCCTTTATTAAGTATGCTAGCCTTTAGTGGGATAAATTGGTTACTAAGAAAGATGTTGAAGGAGAAGAACTAATCAAAACTTGGAGGCTTATGAAGAGGTTGATGAACCAACGCTTTATGCTGACTTATTTCAAACAAGAGATGCTCTATGCTTTTCAATACTTAAGGTAAGGTTAGAACACTGCTGAAGAATACATGTAAGAGTTTGAGACCTTGATGACTAGATGTGAGATTGCCGAGCCATAGGACCGCTCCATTGCTAGGTTCTTAAGTAGACTCTAAGATGGCATTGCCAACTTGGTTGAATTGCAACTATTCAACTCATTGGATAAGCTTATCAATTTGGCACTAGGGGTAGAGATATAAAGGAGGATAAGGCACCAGAGGTCGATTAATCGACCTTAACATAGCAGCCCTAAGCCTGAGAGGTATGAAGAGAAGAAAAAGCTTGAGAAGAGGATGGAGAAAGGAGAGCTTAGCCGACCTGACTAGGTTGATACTAAGAAAGTAGAGAAGGAGAAAGTACCTAGTATAGACATCTCCTTTTTGCCATTTTTTTTTAATTTCAAATAATTGAGCTAAGTTAATAAGAAAAAAAAAAGACAATAAAAGAAAAAATGAAAATAAAAATAATAAAAAAAATCGAGTCAAGTTACAGCAAGTTGAGTCATGTTGAATCGAATTGAGTTGGATCATTAGTTTAGGTGACGATATGAATTTAATTAATTTTAGGCCATATTCATCTAGTTTAAGAACTTAAATTAGATTAGGGAATTATTGGGTTAAATTGTAGTGGATCGGATTGGGCCTTGGAAGAATAAAAAATGCCTAAAATAATTAAGGTTTCTAGAAGTTAGGGTAAATCTTAGAAGAATCGCAATCGTATATTCCATATCTTTGATACAAAAAATTCAATTTTGAGTTTATAAATAGCATGTTGGCCAAGGATTTAGGGGATCATAATCACACATCTTTACATATGCAAAGAATCACTCTCCTACACGCATACCCTACATGTTCCTTTAAAAACACCATATACACCTCACACGCCGCTACCGTACATTACACGTACCACCAATAAAACCTCCGTAAACCACTACCATAACAACAACCGATGCACCAACTATTATAGTCGTGATCAGTGGAAACAATAGTCGATGCACCAACCATTATGCCCGTGATCATTGGAAACAGCAACCGACATACCAACGATCATGCCTATGATCAGTGGAAATAGTAGCTGATGACTTCCATCACGCCCATGATCAGTAGAAACAGAAGCTGACATACCCTCCATCAAGCCCTTGATTAGTCAAAACAGAACTCAACACACCCTCCATCACACTTGTGATTAGTGGAAATAGTAATCAACACGCCCTCGAGTATTCTCATGACCGTCTAAAAACAGTGTTTGACATGTAACTTGATTCGTAGGTAAAATTTCTTATTTTGCAATTTTTATTTTATTTGTTAATTTAATTATTTTTTTACTAACTTATTTATTTATTTTTATTAGTGCAAGTTTTTATTGTTTTTTATATGCATTTTTTTTTAGATAATTTTAGTTTTTAATAAAATTAGCTCAATTACATTTTTAGTAAGATCATGTTTTCTTTTTTAAAAAAATAAAAGTATTTAGATCATATATTAGAATTAGGATTTAGGAAAAATACTTTTGACACATAGGGGTTTTATAAAATTAAAAAATCTAAATTAAGTATTTTTATTAAAAAAAATCTGTTAGGGATTTTTTATATTTAATTCAGAAAAATTAGACTTCTTAGGGTTTTTTTTCCTTAAAATAATAAATTGATAAAAAAATATAAACCTGGTTCTGTTTTCAAAATAAAAATAACTTACTCACTGAAAATTTTATAAAAAAGAACTACGGCTGATTTTATCCTGATTATTAAGTACGTAGACACCTTTAGGGCAACCGTTAAAACAAAAAAAGAAATTTAGAAATTCGTAATAAAAAATTATTAAAAAAAGTCATTTTTAGTTACTTTTATGAACTTAGGTGTATTTTTAATATTTTTAGAAAAAAAAATAAAGCTTATCAATTTTTTTTTTAATTTTTTAATGACTTAGTGTTAATAGGTTAGCCTTTGCATCTGATTTTCAGGTTTAATTTTCTAAAAATTAATTTTTTTAGAATTTCCGTAGACTAGTGATCGAATTAGGGTTTTCTTTTATTTCTTTTTACCAATCGAATTGGTTGGCAACTCTATTTTATAAAAAAAAATATTTCTTTTCTTTTCCTTAGTTTAATATTGAGTAATTTATATTAAACGAGCTAGACTTAATATAGGTTAAATTAAGAAAACTGAAATAGGGCTCGACATAATTCGCGAATCTATTGGGGACGCTTAATAGGCTAGCTAAGTGAAAGTTTAAAATTTTTTTAATGGGCTTTTATATTATTATTTTATTTTTATATTACATTATAGTTGTACTAATTATTTTTTAGTGATACAAGCCTTACAAAAAAAAGCCTGGCCCAATGGGCCTTCATATGGATAGGGGTTTTTATTTTCAAGCAACTATTTGTGTGTTTAGATGTGGTCGAATCTAGTATGCCACCATTATGTAACCCTCAGGTCGTTAGGGTCATTATCTTTGCTTAGCGGTGATAGGCGAACCCACTTAGGCTTTGATGTAGCCCACTAAGCTTTTCTTCAGAAAGCTTTGAAGCTACAAAGTTTGGGACTCGTAGACCTTACCCTCTTGCATCATCCTTTTCAAAAGGGGTTAGCTATTTTTTTAAATTATAGGAAAAACCCGATTAATCTACGGTCGGTTCAATTTTCCCTTTCAACAAAAAGGGAAATTAAAAAAAAAAACAATGACCATTATATATAAGCATTCACAAGCCTTATTTTTTTTTAAAAAAAATCCTATTTCACAATTGCTCATATATAAGGGTATTTTGCAACCGTGGATTTGTTATATTTCCTACAATTTATTAATCACCCTCCCCTACTACATTGTATTTGTGCGTAACATGTTGCATTTTATATGTTTGATTATGCTCGTGTCTTTGTGAATTTTTTATTTTCTTATGTAATATTATATTATTTTTTTTATCATTTCTTAGTCAGTAAAAGGTTGTGCAATTTCTAAGAAAATCTTTGAAAAAGCTACGTAATTATTAACATCACATCCAACTTTATTTTACATTTAGTAACCTTATTGTAAATAATTGTTGCCTTTTATTTCGTTTACATTTTTGTAATATAGCTATGGAAAGTTAAGATAGTGTCAGTCCAAAGCCCGTTTGTGATGTCCAGCTAGATAAGTACTCCTTCCCTGAGGCTATCCTGAGTGATTGGTTAAACTAACTTCCTCCTGCCAAGCAAGATCACATTCATAAGAAGGTTGGGCCAATCGTATCCCTTATGCGGGTCTAGCTCCATTGGCCTCTAATTTAGGACCTTATCCATTACTAGGATCTAGAATCTACAGCTTTTAGCTTTGGGTCACATATATTAACACCCATTATAGAAGAGTACTTGCAACTACTCAGTACTTTGCTCTTCGAAGCAAGTATAGCTATCCTTGATCTTAGAGTCTAGCCCAAGAAAGTTTTCATGACATTGTTGGGAGTCAAGAAGTCAGCCTTGGCGCTATTCTAATCTTCAGAGGGCTAGAAATGTCTTAGCATCTTAAGATTAGCGGAGTAGTTTTCAAGCTAAATGCTTATAAGAGATATCGCCAAATCTTCTATAGTAGATATGAATCGTGGGTTGAGAAGAGGGTTTAGGATAGTACTGTTTCCCTTTAGATATGGTCAAGTCTACTATAAGGTTGTCAAGTTAGTGACTCAATTCCAAGCTAGTAAATCCTATATACTGATGCTATTAGCAAAACAATTCAAGACACTTACCCACCTGAAGAAGCAGGGGCACGGTTATTTCATGGCTAACCCTACAATCTTTGCTGTGTGGTTTCCTAGTCACACATAAGGATATGGAGGGAATCTACTTAGAGAATCCCTAATAGAAAATATGAATTTAATTGACGACGTTGCCCGCAACTCCAATGAACTAGATGATGCTCAGTTTAATGGATAGGTGTCAATTATTAGTAAAATGCAGCCAGTAGACTTTATATGGATAGCTAGATGGAGCCATTACACTTAAGCCATCGTGGGGTGCATTAATTATGTTGGAGTCCCCTTTATCGGTATTATAGGTTGTGCTGGGTATTTCCCAACTTGTGTCACCAAACAACTAGGTCCACTTTAAGATATAGCCTATAAAGACTCCTTGGATGTCATCATAATAAATTATCAAGATCCTTGTCTACCTACGACTGCTCTAATCCAACGACTAGTAGATCTCGTAAAGTTATGGGAATTGAGAGAAATCAAGAAGATAGTTAATGTAGAACTTTGAGGGGCAAGAGCTACTAAGCAATTCATCTACGATCAGTTGAAGAAAATGGGACTGATATGGTATGAAGCGCCAGACGTGTTTAGATATGAGCTAGAATCAGCAAATCTTTTACCCATAGAGCAAGCCTACCGAGATACCATATGGGCTAAAGTTGAAGCCCAGTTATAAGAAAGTAAGAGAATTGTCAAGGAGTTGAAGCTAGAAAATGAGAGACCACTAAAAGAAAATCAATTCTTAAGAAGCAAGATTCGAGAAAGAGATGTTACGGTACGAAGGATTATAAGGGAAGTTATTGAAGCTTATCCTATCCAAATCTATCGGCTCTTGTAGATATAGGATTTTTTAGGAGTTTTTCTTTTCTTTTCATTTAGTTTGTTGTATAAGTTAGGTCTTATGATTAAAACATTTGTAGCTTTAGTAAATAAAATTTTCATTAGTTGCGTAGTCTCTTACTCATTATTATTATTATTATTATTCATTTATTTGTTTAGTTAATTTTTTAAAAGAAAAAAAGAGAAAACTCGAAAAAGAAAAGCACAAAAAGAGGCAAACAACAAGGCAACAAAAGTTACAAAAAAGGAAAAAAAATGGAGAACAAAAATCTTTAATTCATTAAGAATTCTAAAACTTAGGTTTTCGCGTAGGATTTTGAGGATAGCATCTAAACGAGTAGACTCAACTAGAAGCCTGATATTCACTCATTCTAAAGCTAGAATATCAACTCAAGTTACTGGAAATATTAGTTAAACCGAGCCCGACTCGTGAGTAGCAACTCTGGAAGAAAACATAAACAAGATGGTCAAACAGATTCAGGCTTTCACTCAAGCTATCAGGATTCTTAATGACAAAAAAGGATCTTAAGTCAACCAAAATTGGAATGTAGAAATAACCCTTACCCTCGAATTGGAAGATGAAGAATCGATCCCTAATGCTGAGGTATGGAGGAAAGAGATTGAGGAAAAACATTAGGAGATAGAGAGAAAGTTTGTGCAAAAGTTAATAGAGAAGATGAAAACCTTAGAAATGGTTAATGGGTTTGAACAGATGGGGATGATTAATTTGCCAACATATGAAGACGATGACTTCGCAGAAAGATTTAAAGTGATTAAAGAAATACGATGGGATTGGTTGCCCAAAGCTCTACACTATGTTATACATTAGGAAAATGGGGAGATACACGAAGTATGACAAGATGATGGTCCAGACCTTTCAAGACAACTTGACTAGGCCCGCTTTAACCGACTATGCCCAACTAGACTTAAATGAGATTGATACATAGGATAAGTTATATGGACTTTCTACAACTAGTATAAATTCAACATTGAAGTAGCACTGTCCTATGGGATCTAAATATTCTACAGAAGAAGACCAACGAGAACTATAAAGAATATGCTTAGAGATGGAGCGGTACGGTAGCTAAGGTGACTCTACCCTTAGCCAAGAAGGATTTAACCTTCGTTTTCATTAATATTCATGGAAGTTCGTATTACCAACATTTGGTTAGGCACCCTACCTCTAACTTTGTAGAAATTATAGCTTCAGGGTACCAAATCGAGGAAGCTATTGCTATTGGGAGGCTTCCTAATCCTAAAGCAGTTGAGAAGAAGATAGCTCCCGCAAGATTTTCCATCAAGGCCAAAGAAGCCATTGTAAGCATCGTCAATATCGCCAACCTTATTTGACTTGTAGCCCTAGTAGCCATGATCGGAGGATCTAATCCTCCATTGAATCCGAATGAGAATAATTGCCTATAAAGAAGGTAGTTCACACATATCCCCATTCCTCTAAGCCAAGTTCTCGCACAACTAAGGAAGGAGAACCTTCTAACGTTTGAAATACTGAGGGAAGGATAAAGATCGAGGGATTATAACCTAGAGCTTTGATGTGATTATCATCTAAGGTAAGTGGGGCATTCAATAGATGCAAAATATGATCCAGGATCTTATTGATGCAAAATTGGTTCAATTGGATTTCATTTAAACTCTTACTCCTAACGTGGCTAACAACCATCTGCCAAATCATGGAAATTCGATTACTATAATCATTACTAAAATTTCTGAACCAGAGATTGATCTAGATAGTCTCCTCATCACTATTGAGGAGATAACTTAGAATCTAAGGTAAGTCGGGTACTTGTAGAATATGAATCATAGGGATAGAACCTGAACTCTGATATCATGGCTATGATGATTCCAAAACTTTGAAAGAGAATTACTTAGAAGGAGCTTAGGAAAAAATATGAAGCTAGAGATCTGACAGTTGATACCTTAGGAGAACTGATAAGGATGTTTGAGGATCTGGTGGATTACGTCGATTCACTCACCATATATGCTAATGCCCCACTTACTAGGTGGGGTTTAGAATTTGAGGAAGAAGAAAAACTTATTATAGCAGCCAAGAAGATAGTTGAAATGGTTGGAATGATCGAAGATGAGCTTAAGCCGTTAGTTTTTTAATATGATGGAAAGACTAAGAAAGTTGAGGAATTAGGAAAGCTTAAGAAGATTGTTTTCAATGTCCTGATAACCTTAGAAAATTACAAAGCAGCACCCTTGGATTACCAGGCAGTGAATCAAATAACTAGAGCCTCATCACTCATGGTTAGTGGACATACATGCTTGGGATGAGTTTATGATCAGGATGAGGAGGCCAAAAGGAAGATTGCTATGGAAGAGGATTCTCGAAAGATTTTTGAAGATATGGATGATATAGATTAGAATGTTGCTATGAAGATAGTGAAGGCTAGTGAATATAAGGTAATGGACCAATTAGGTAAGGTATCGGCCTAAATCTCTCTAATAAGCTTGCTAATGTCATCAGATATTCATTGGGAAGCATTAATCAAAATTCTGAAGGAGGTTAAAGTACCTGAAGGGATTTCTACAGAAAAACTAGGATTGGTAGTGAACTCAATATTTGCGATGGATTAGATTTCATTATCGCCAGATGAGCTAGGTAAAGAAGGAGACTAACATACGAAGCCCCTCTTTGTAGTGGTTAAGTGTGTAGGAAAAGTGGTTGCTTAAGTTCTAATAGATGATGGGTTATCACTAAATGTATGTCCTTTAGCGACATTAAATTTACTCAGAGTCGATACAACTGAGATAAAGCCCAGCTTGAATTTAGTAAGAGCTTTTGATGGATCAAAAAGGGAGATAAATGGAGAAATTATACTACAAGTCGAGATTAGCGTGCAAATGTTTACTATTCCCTTCTAAGTTCTTGACATCTCGCGAACTTTCAATATTCTGCTAGGAAAATCGTAAATTCATTCAACGGAGGCAATTTTGTCCAATCTATATCAAAAGGTGAAATTCATAGCTAATGTATAGTTGGTTACTATTCTTGGGGAGCAAGACTACGAGATTTACATAGAATCGTCTATTCCATATGCTGGGGATGAAGAATTGGAAGAGCTAAGGTTGTAGATTTTCAACGAAGCTAGTGTGATTGAAGAAGCAAGACAGGGGACATGGGGTCTTTCGAAGTAACCTATGCAGTAGATTGGAACGTTCGGGCTTAGGTATGAGCCCACTGAAGAGGAGATTTAAGAAATTAAGGCCAAAACCAGAAGCAAGAGAAGAGATCAGCTATACCATATTCATATGGAATTTCTAGACATTCCCAACACTAGTTGGTGTTCAAGAACTTAAAGTAGCTAACCTATCTAAGGCCTTAGTTCAGCAATGCAGCATCGGTCTTGATGAGAGAGAAGATGTTGGCATGTAAGTTTCCTTATGCAACAGGTTTTCCATTCATTATCCTTTTCTTTTTTTGCTTTATTCTTTAGATCTGATAAAAAATGATGAATGTAATGGATATCTCGCACATGTAAATGATGAATGTACCAATATCACCTTCAGCCTTACTGGTTTAGACGTTAGAGATGATATTGAGACTCCAAATGAAATTCAGGAAAGTTGGCATCAACATAAATAAGGTAGAGTGATTATTGATAAACCAATGGTTGTGATTAATTTGGCGATAGAGGAAAATCCACAAAGCTTGAAAATTGGTGGTAATGTAACGGATAATAAAAAATAGGAGTTGTTACAATTGCTATCAAAATACTTGGACATATTCACTTAGTCTTATGAAGTTATGCTTGGTTTAGACTAGTCTATTGTGGTTCATAAGTTGCTAACCAGGGAGGAAACAAAACCATAAGGAAAAAAGCTTAAACGATTTAGGCTAGACATATTCCTCATAATAAAAGAAGTGAAGAAGTTGTTAGAAGTTAGATTCATAGAAGTATTGGATTCCCTTGAATAGGTGGCTAATGTTGTGCCAATGTTGAAGAAAAATGGGAAAGTCAGGGTTTGTGTAGATTTTCATGATTTAAACCAGGCGACATTAAAGGATAACTTTCCTTTGCCACATATTGACATATTGGTGGATAACATAGTTAGGAATAATCTTTTCTTATTTATGGATGGTTTCTCGGGGTATAATCAAATTAAAATGGTAGAAGAAGATAAAATCAAAACAACTTTCATTACCACCTGGGGGATGTTTTGTTATCTCGTGATGCCTTTTAGGTTGAAGAATGCTAGGGCAACTTATTAGCGCGCTATGGTTACCTTGTTCTAAGACATGGTGCATTACGAAATTGAGGTTTATGTAGATGATATGATTGCTAAATCTAAAGAAGATGAAAATCATGTGGATATTTTATAGAAGTTATTTGAACAATTGAGGAAATTTCAATTGAAGCTGAATCCTAAGAAGTGTACCTTTGGAGTGACTTTAGGCAAATTGTTAAGTTTTATGGTTAGTAGAAAAGGGATCGAAGTAGACCTAGATAAAGTTAAGGCATTTGTAAACATACTTGCACTAAAGACTATCAAAGAAGTTTTTGGACTGTTAGGAAGATTGAATTACATGGCTCGGTTTGTGTCGTAGCTAACTGATAGATGTAAACTGTTATTTAAAATTTTGAGGAAAAATGTGGCCATTGAATGGGATAAAGTGTGTGAGCAAGTGTTTGCTGAAATCAAAAAGATGAAACGAGGAGAAAAGAGCATCTTATATATTATTTAAGCAAGAAGTTCATAGAAGGCTAGCAAAAATACTCAGAAGTGGAAATGACATGTTGTGACCTAGTATGGGTGATGCACAGGCTCAAGCAGTTCATTTTCTATTATTCAATTGAGTTATTGACAAAACATGACCTGTTGAGGTATTTAGCAAAAAAGATGACGTTAATTAGGAGAATATCAAAGTGGTAGATGCTAGATAGCAAGTACATGACTTAAAGTTTAGTTAAGGGGTAGGTAGTAGTTGATCAATTGGCAAAATTCCCATTAGAAGAAGAAGATTTTGGTTCAGAAGCACATTTTCTCCATGAAAATGTGATGGTGGCAGATGAATTGAGTAGTGAGAAGTTGGGATGGAAAATGTCTTTTGATGGAGTAGCCGATGTGTTTGGATATGGAATAAGAGCAGTATTAGTATCTTTTAAGGGTAATCATATCCCCGTGGTAGTAAGATTAACATTTTTGTATACCAACAACATACTAAGAGTATAAAGCCTGCATTTTAGGGCTCAAAATGGTGTTAGACATGGGAATACAAAAATTGGAAGTGTATGGAGATTCCTCCCTTATAATTATCTAGATCTTAGGAGAATATAAGACAAAGGATAAGAAATTGATACCTTATTACAAACATTTAAACAAGCTAATTGAAAAATTCCAAGAGATTTTATTTACTTACATTTCAAGGATCCAGAATCAGTTTACCGACATTATAGCTACATTAGCATCAATGGTGACAGTCACAGATGGAATAAAAATTCAGCTCTTGAAGATTGAAGTGGAAGAAAATCGGCCTTTTGCCGTGCAGTTGAAGAAAAGGAACCAAAAGAACCTTGGTATCATGATATCAAGAAGTTACTTCAAATGGAGGAATTTCTTGAAGGTGCTGATCGAAAAGATAGAGAGACTTTAAGAAGATTAGCTACTCATTTCTTATTAAGTAAAGCCACATTATACAAGAGATCACTAGATACAACAGTGCTAAGGTGTATGGATGAAGAAGAAGCCAAGAAATTGATGAAAGAGTTTGTGGTCCTCACATGAATGAATATATGCTAGCAAGAAAGATAATGAGAATAACGTATTTTTAGATGATGATGGAATCGGATTATATCAAGTACGTAAGGCATTGTTACCTATGCCAGGGATATGCTAATAAAATCAATGCTCTTCCCTAAGAATTACATGTGTTATTAGCTCCTTAGCCTTTCTTCATGAAGGGAATTGACATGATTGATCTAATGTTGCTAACAACTTCAAATGAGTATAGATTCATTTTAGTTGCAATCGACTATTTTACTAAGTGGGTAAAAGCAGTATTGTATGCTCGATGACCAAAGGAGTAGTGGTCAAATTCTTGAAAAGAAATATTATTGTAAGATATAGTGTACCAGAGTCTATTATTATAGATAATAAGATGAATTTGATTAACAAGTTGATGGATGAAGTATACAGCTAATTTAAGATCAATCATAGAAATTTAGCACCATATGGACCTCAAATGAATGGGGCAATTGAAGCCGTAAGTAAGAACATCAAAAGAATCATTGAAAAGATGGCGATCACTTATAAAGATTGGCATGAGATGCCTCCCTTTGCCCTCATGGCTTACAGAACCTTAGTTAGAACTTTTATTAGTGCAACCCTATATTCATTAGTGTATGGAACTAAAGCGATACTACCAGTAAAAGTAGAAATCCCTTCCAACTGAGTATTGGTAGAAACTCAACTCGATGAAGTAGAGTGGGTGAAGAAGAGAATGGAGCATTTGAATCTCCTAGATGAGTAAAGACTTGCAATAAGATGTCATGGTCAATGCTACTAACGGTGAATGATTCGACCATTTAACAACAAAGTATGCTTGAGGTACTTTAAAGAGGGAGACTTAGTGTTGAAGAAAGTGTTATCAAATGTAAAAGACCTTAGGGGCAAGTTTGCTTCGAATTATAAAGGCCCTTATGTGGGGAAAAAAGGGTATTATCAGGAGATGCATTAGTGTTGATAGAGACGAATGGCCTGGAATTAAGGGGACTAGTGAACTCAGATGCAGTTAAGTTGTATTATTCATGAAAACTTAGTTCAACAATGATTTCAATTTTTCTTGAATAAGTTTGTGATTAATCTTTCATCATTTACAAGTAAAGTTGATATCTATGAATGTTTTTGAATTCAGATGGTCATTGACCAACAAACACTTCACCAACAAACTCTTGTGTACTATGTTTTTAAGCCTCATACACTTAAACACTAAACCCTTACCAATGAATCTAAATCACTAAATATATTGAAATCAAATGTTCTTAATAATTTAATTATATTTCTTTCATTTAGAAGTCATGGAGAGTGGAAATTGAAACATAGTTTTGAGAAAAGAAAATTGAAGGCATGAGCATGATACAATTACAAGACTCAAAAGTTTAGAAGGTTTTACTGAAGGAAAAAAGTAAAAAAAAAAAAAGGGATAAAGAAGAAGCAAGTGCAATCCTTTGGTGAAATTCAATTGATTTAATGAGTGAATATTGGAAGTTAATGTGAGCATGTCAATTGATTGCTATTCGAGAAATTTTCTATTTCTAGGTAAAATGACCTTAAAAGTCCTTAGAAATAATATTCAGGAGAATTAAAATAAGTTTTTTGAAATCTCAAATAGATCTATTCTCTTCGGATTAACTAAAACCAATCTTGAAGAGATCTATCATATTCGAATTAGCAAAAACGAATCTTAAAGGGATCTATTTATCATGTTTAGAATAGCCAAAACCAATCTTGAAGGGATCTATCCTCTTCGGATTAACCAAAACCAATCTTGAAGGGATCTATCCTTTTCGGATTAGCTAAAACCAATCTCGAAGGGATCTATCCTCTTTGGGTCACCAAAGTGAAATAAGTTTTCAAAGAGATCTATCCTCTTTAGATCACAAACGAAAAAGGAATCTCGAAGAGATCTATCCTCTTTGGATCCTCCACTAAACCAAAATAAGTTTTTATTGAAATATCAAAGAGGTCTACCTCTTCGGATCATCTATCAAACCAAAAGAAGTTTTTTGAAATCTCGAAGAAATTTATTCTCTTTGGATTGTTCGGCAAACCAAAATAAGTTGATTGTACCCCTTAAAAATTTTGCTTTGTCCATCTAAGATAGACACCATTAAGCCTTATCCTTTTAAGATAGGCTCTTCAAAATTTTTGCTTTATCCTTCCAAGATAGATACCATTAAGTCCTATCCTTCCAAGATCAGTTTCTTTGAAATTTTTGCTCTATCCTTCTATGATAGACACCATTACGCCATATCCTTTCAAGATAGGCCCCTTAACCTTTTGCTCTATTCTTTTGAGACAAGCATCATTTGCCCCGTCCTTTTAAGATGGGTAGTCTATTCTTTACATCGACCTTTCAAGTTAATATCCTTCATCAAAATAAAACACAGTTTAGTTCATTAGTTCAAAGTAGGGTTTGACAAAAATGGGTATCTCGTTTGTGTTTATAGTAAAGTTTTAATCAAACTTCATTACAAAAAAGAGCAGCTGTAGACATCTCATTTTTGCCAATTTTTTTAATTTCAAATAATTAAACTAAGTTAAAAATTAAAAATGAAAAATAATAATAATAATAAAAAATCGAGTCTAGTCACAACAAGTTGAGTCATATTGAATCAAATTGAGTTGGATTGTCGAATTAGATGACGATATAGGTTTAAATCAGATTAGGGGATTATTGGGATAAATTATAGTAGATCGGATCAAGCCTTGCAAGAATAAAAAAGACCTAAAATAATTAGGGTTTCTACAAGTTAGGGTAAATCTTAGAAAAATTATAATCATATCTTTTATATCTTTGATATGAAATATTCGATTTTGAGCTTATAAAAAGCACGTTAGTTGGGGATTTAGGGGATCTTAATCACACACCTTCATATACTCAAAGAATCACACTTTGACATGCATACCCTACATGCTTCTTAAAAAGCACCACATATACCCCACGCGCTGCCATATGTACCACCATACATTACACGTACAACCATTAAAATAAAATTTCTTATTTTGATATTTTTATTTTATTAGTTAATTCAATTATTTTTTACCAACTTATTTATTTATTTTTATTAGTGCAGGTTTTTATTGTTTTCATATTACGTGTTTTTTTTTAGATAATCTTGATTTTTAATAAATTTAGCTTAGTTACATTTTTAGTAAGATCATGTCTTTTTTTTTCAAAAAAATAAACCTATTTAGATCATGTCTTATCATTATGATTTAAAATAGATACTTTTGACACATAAGGGTTTTGGAAAAATAAAA
The DNA here is from genome assembly GCA_024138005.1 of Lumnitzera racemosa. Lineage (NCBI taxonomy): Eukaryota > Viridiplantae > Streptophyta > Magnoliopsida > Myrtales > Combretaceae > Lumnitzera > Lumnitzera racemosa. Next base: position 83,867,257 of record JAMXBC010000006.1, read on the forward strand.
AATCTAAATTGAGTTTTTTTTTTTTTCAAAAAGATTCGATTAGTTAGGGTTTTTTTTTTTAAATTTATTTAATTCAAAAAAAATTAGATTTCTTAGGTTTTTTTTTCCTTGAAAATAATAAATTGATAAAAAAATATAAACCTAGTTTGGTTTTTCGAAATAGAAATAACCCACTTGCTAAAAATTTTATAAAAAAGAATTATGGTCACTTTGATCTCCATTAACGTGTACCTAGACACTTTCCGGGAAACCGTTAAAAAATAAAGTTTTTTTAGAAATCTATAATAAAAAATATTTTTTAGTTACTTTTGTGAACTTAGGTATATTTTTAATATTTTTACAAAAATTTGAAAAAAAAAGGCCTATCAATTTTTGTTTTATTTTTCATATGGTAACTTAATCTTAATAGGTCAGCACCTGAACTCGTTTTTTTGGTTCAATTTTCTAAAAATTAATTTTTTTAGAATATCTGTAGACTAGTAGTTAAATTAGAGTTCTTCCACTCGAAGATCCTAATTTTATTTTTTTTTACCAACTGAATTGGTTAGCGTTCCATTTTTTTTTTAAAAAAAAAGTAATTTCTTTTTTCTTTTCCTTAGTTTAATGTCGAGTAATTTATTTTAAACGGGTTAGGCTTAATATAGGTTAAATTAAAAAAATTGAAATAGGGTTTGACACTTTACACTAAGGGTCAGGAAGTTTAAGTGCTTCTAATGTTTAGAATATGGACATAATACCTCCTAATGTTTGAATATGAGGGTCATGATATTAAAGGGTAAAAGATTAGATGCTTAAATATAGAGCCAAAGTGATAAGAGCTTAAAGAGTGAGGGAATAATAAACATCTATACTAAGATGGGAGAATTCTTAGCTATGACAAGCTAATGAGCTAACCAAAAGAAAGACCTAGGTTAAAGGGAGGACTTATTCCAGATTTGATGTTTGGTGAATAGGAAGACCTATTCTTTGGTTGTTGATGGTAAAAGTTGCACCAACATCGTCTCTATCAAACTGGTTATAAGGGAGAAACTATTGACCTACACACATCCTCGACCTTATGGATTGAAGTGGTTTAGTGATAAGGATATGGACCGTATACATAAGAGAACTCATATAGCAATCAAGGAAAGGTAGTATGAGGATGAACTAGATTTTGACATGGTGCTTATGAATGCCACCAACCTAATTCTTAGCTGACCTTAGGAGCAAAACCGGAGAGTGGTCCATGATGGCTTCCTCAATACTTATACAGTTCGAAAGGATGGGAAGAGCTATTGCTTGACTCCCATGATTGTTATGGAGATTCAGAGCAACCCAATGCCTATGGTAAAAAGAAAAGGAAAGAGATGTCTATCAGCATCCAAGCTTATGCTCATTGTCTAAAGTCAAGGACAACTTCTTTTTAACCCTATGGCTTTTTAACCCTATGGTGATGATAGGAACCTACGACTATCTCCAGGCTAAGGTTGACATGTTGTAAACTAAGGTTAACATGTTCTAGATAAAGGCTAACCTATCCTTGGTTGAGGTCGACTTGCCCCATCTGAGGCTGAGCTAATAGTAGAAGGTCGAGAGGGGAAAATGGTACAAATTAGCAATAGGTCTACCATTTGTCGAGAAACTAAAAGGCTAGATAGTTTAAGACCTGATTCCAAAGAACAGCTTGGTACGGCATGAGAAAACTAGTACCGATCAATCTTAGAGCTCGATAACTATAGGCCAACCTCATAGCTAACTCAGCTAAGCATTGTTAGACCTTAACAACTCCTACTTAAACCAGGATAACCAATTGCCAACCTTCTCTAATTCAGATCATACTCATTCTAAGATAGCTTGGATGACTTGCATGCCAACCTCCCTATTAAGCGCATAGTTTTGTACACTTGTAAATATTTTCCTTAACTTTAATTATTGGCCTACTTTGGGTTTAAGGACTTGTACTCTACTTATATTTTTGCTACTAAGGTTTTAGGATGTACTATAAATACTAAGATTTGTAAGTAATAGACCTCAGTAGTAATTAAAGGCATTATTTTCTTTAAGAAACAACCTTCGTGAGCTTGCTATGATCTTGTCTCCATTTTTGGTGATTATTGAGCATGCTATTCCTCTTTAATCCCTTTGTGTTCTTATCAATCTTCTCCTCAAGATTGTAGTAAACCTTTATTTGAGAAAGTTAGTGGTTGCATCTAACCCTCGTTTGAAACTTAAGTGTTGATTTAGTGTTCGTGAGTTGTATCAAACCTTATTTTGAGCTCAACCCTAATTGTGCTTATGCCTTGGTGCATGATATCCATTCATATTCGCATTTAAACCTTTGTTCCACTTACTACTTCCTCATCTCCATTGAACTTCAGATATCCATTAGTAGTTTGTGTTTGTTGCATGCACTCCAAGTCGTATTAAATATGGTCAGACCTAAGCTATCTTTAGATACTAGGAGGAGGGCTATTATGTAGGCTTCAGGTATAGTGGGGTAACTACCGCTTGGGATTGATTAGGCTACCCCACTTAAGTTTCGATGTGATCAATGAACCGTTTTCCTTAAAGCTTGCATGATTATAGAGCTTAAGGACTTTTAGAAACTACCTTTATTGCATTGACGAACCTTTTTTTCCCAAAATTGGCAAATTGATACAATGTGGAAAGATCCAAAAAGATTAACTATGAATTTTCCTAATCTTTTCCCTATAAATTTTTTCTTTTCTTTAGAATATCAATGTAATTCCTATGTAAATATGATAGTTCTAATGTAATTTTCTTGTCATCTTTTTTATAGAAAATGTTTAGGTCCTCTCTTACATTAGCCCTTTTTAAAGAAGTCCATATTTATAAGCCTTTAGAGCCTAAGAGAATACTCAAATGATGATTTTGATTTTTTAATCCAAACTAAGAGAAAGTCATTGAATACAAAATTAAGTCCATCTTTGCATAGCTCAAAGTTTAGACTAATATCACCATGGTACATGCATTAGTCCACCTTTGGGACCCTTAGAGTCAATTTTTTTTTAACCTATGTTAACTGAGCCTAACTGTTGAAGAATACTCTTACACGTTAGGAGTCCCCTTTGTCAAAAACAAAAGATATGTTCTAGATATCATGGCTAGCCCTACAAAGATTTTCAATAGACTCTTAGGCCTTTGTGAATCTGAAATATGTAAAATATGGGCATATCCCCATAGGAGAATCATTAGAGTAGATGATCTTTTTACTTGGTTCATGACCCCATCTAATTACAACTAGAAACTCTTTTGTACTAGCTTTAAAGATTGGTAGCAACATAGAATTAACGCTTATATCTTGGCAACATTTGGGATTGTTTTATTTCCTAATGGGATATTTCACATACATCACAAGATTGCAGAGCTAGTGACCAATTTTTTGAAGGGAAGTCTTACATCAAGCCAAATTGCTCAATTGTCTCTAAGAAGAGGAGAATGGAGAATTAAAGGCCAATATGGCCATACTCATGGTTTGGTTTATTAACCCTACTTAAAGCCATAAACTTGACTTCCTTCATAGGAAAGGGCATTCAGAAGATGAATCCCATTGATGTGTTTGTTGTTGTCATTGAACTCCCTAAAGATGTTGCTACCTATTATTGGGTTAGAGTTTTCTAGAAGTTCCTTACTAAAGATATCTCCTAGGTTGCTAGATGGATCAAGGCAATTGAGTTAAAGAAGAGCAAAGACATCATAAGAAAGAGAAGATCTAGACTTTAGTGATTATTTGTAATAAATTTTTGAATAATGTAATGAAAACTTCAAAGATGCAATAAAAATCTTTTTCTTGCCACATCTTGGTCAATTTGCTAACTCCACTCTTTACATTTGCATGCCCACATACTACATTTCTAATTTCTCTTTACTTATAAATATTCATTAGTTTATGTTTGAATAACTTTGTGAAGGGAAAAATAAAAAGGAAAATTTTTTGAGTAACATCATGTGAGTCGTGTCCTTAGGCTTCTAATTGTAAATATTTAATTTCTTTACAAGTCCTTTTCTCAGTGCCTTCTACTCAAATTCTTTCTAATCTTTCCTTATTATACATCATTAGGATTATATTTCTTATGGGTTACCTTTAAATACCAACAGGTTCTCAATGATTGATTGTAAATAATTAGGCTCTTGATCCCTTGGAAATGTTTTTCTACTCTTTTCTCATAACTTATAAATAAGTTTTATCCTTCTATTTCACTTTTTAAATAAGTCCTTTTCTCTCTCTTAAAAAAAAAAGCATTTTTTTCAGAAAATAAAATCTAAAAGTTGCTAATAGGTGAGGATTCTTATCAAGAGTAATGACCAACAGTGGAAATAACGATAAACTTGAGGTTTCTTTCATTAGAGCAAACAATAGGGAAAATAACTGAATAGATGAATTTTTTAGTTGATAATATCATTCTATGCAAAGCCACAATGTCATCAAATGAAGAGCACTTGGAAGCTCGATAGGGGAAATTTGTTGAAGCACCTTATCTTAAAGAGAAGATTAATCTAGCTTTCTGACTTAAGACTTATGCTTTCTTGGTTAAAGCAAATCCAATTCAAGAAAGTATCAAAGAGTTGGAAAGGAATCTAACTCAACAAAAAACTGAAAAGATGAGAGCACTTGGGAATGATGATGGATTCAAGCAGGCTAGAATCACTAACTTTTCTACATATGATGTTAGGGCCTACCTAAAAAAATTCAAAGTACTAAAGTTTGAGAAGTACGATGGGACTAGATGCCTAAAGCTATACACAAGATTATACATCGACAAGATGGAAAAAAATGTTCAAAATAATAAACTCATGGTACAAACTTTCAAAGATAGTCTGACAAGACCTACATTAACCTAGTATGCCTAGCTTGATCTAAGCTAAATCAATACTTAGGAAAAATTGGCTCAAGCATTCTATTAGTAGTACAAGTTCAATATTGAGATAGCTCCTTCAATTTGGGATTTGCATACAATGAGTACTTTAGGGAATATGCCTAAAGATGGAAAGGCATAGTAGCTAGAGTCATTCCTCCTTTCCTTAAAAAAGAATTAATATCTATCTTTGTTGACTCATTAGAGGAACTATATTATGGGCACTTGTTAGGAAATATAATGGCCAGTTTTGTAGATTATGTACTTGTTAGAAGCTAAATTGAAAAAGCCATAAGAATAAGGAAATTGACAAGAAAAAGACCAGCCTTACCAAATTCAGGTACTACAATGTCAAAACTTACACCAAGCAAAAAAGGCCCAAAAATAAGTAGAAGAAAGTTCACTTAGATCCCTATCTCATTATCTTAAGTCTTTGACCAATTAAGAAAAGAAGGCTTATTACAATAGAAAGCTCTAATGCTAGGATACAAGCTAAGGAAATAAGACTCAAATGCACAATGTGAATATCATATGGGTCAATAAGGGCAATCTACTAACAACTACTAGGAATTGAAAAACAGAGTTCAAGACCTAATAGTTGTAAGGGCAATCTAATTAGACTCAATTCAAGGATAGGATCGTATTTCACATTGATCTTTACAATGTTTGTAAAAGACAAGTGATTTAAATAAAGTGCTTTGTTTACATTTCTCTTGTTTTAAGATATCTCATTAGTTAAACGGTTTAGAATGAAGAAAGGTAAGATGAATCCTAAACACTAACCTTATGATGCTTTGAGAGTCGATTGACATCATTGCAAGACTATTGGACTCATTTCTTAAAGGAAGTCCATCTTGCAATTAATACAAGAATCAAAATGAAGTTAAGCATTCTTTTTAATATCCTAAACACAAAATCCTTTGTCAGCCCTATTGATGCATCTTTAGAGTTGAACATACGAAGAGGTACCATTAAAAAGCAAACCAAAACAAACAGGGAAAAGGTTAACAAAGTCCGAGCAGCCAGTGAATGATAATAAGAACATTATGATTACTTAAAGTGAATAATTTCTATATTGGTTAGATGATTGTCCGCATATAAGAAAGCAGGGGTTTATATACCTATCTACTAAGGTTACTTTACATGTATGAAAAGACAAAAATGTATTATATAACTAGGTTACATAAATAATACCAAAAGGGGTAAAATGGGCAAAGAATATTTAATATGGAAGGGAAAAGAATCATTCTGGAAAATTGTGTTAGTAGACATGTATCGTTTAGCAACTGGACATTAGAAATATGATACAAAGTAGGAGGAAGCAGGAAAGTATTACAGTCAGGGGCCGACCTGATTTGAATTAGTTTGGGGACCAATTAGTTCTTCTGAAGAGAAGTCATCTTTATTCGAGGTCGATGCTTATGGTCGGATCAAGAGCTTACCTCAACTACTCTTAAGTTATCTCTAGGGATAAGGCATTGCTGCTAAACAGGGGTGGATCTAACATATGTAAAGATCTAATAGTTAGGTTAATAGGAGATTGGCTTAGGATATGAATCCTCATCTTCCCTATGGCCTAAAGTTAGTATCTTCTGAGTAAGTCCTTGGAGTCCTTTAGCTTAGTTGCGTATGAACAGTCCAAGGGATTGATTGCTGTCATCTACATAATGGCTAGAAGATTTAGTCTCAAATTTGGAGTGGTCTTTGTTCTTACTTCAAGGGTACTTACAAAGGTCATCTTTTGTTGATTGGTGAGGGATCAGATCAGATACATTAAAAGTGGAAGAATTAGCATAGTCATTAGGCAACTTGATTTAGTAAGCATTATGGTTGATTTTCTTCAAGACCTTAAATAGACCATCTGCTTGAGAAGATAGCTTGTTCTATCTCAAGTGTGGGAATTGTTCTCAGCTAAGATGTGTCCATACCAAGTCTCCTAGGTCGAAAGAAATAGTTCAACTACCTCGATTACCAATTTGTTGCTATCTCTGATTAAACTTGGCAATCTTCTAGGTTATAGACTGGAGTAGCTCAAGCAATTATTGGGCTTGATTAACTTTAGATTGACTCTCTTCAGTAGCTACCGGGGTACCGATCATGTCTAGGGGAATGGTAGGGTTAAGGCCATAGACCACCTCGAATGGGGTCTTCTTAATAGTACTATGGACAGTTTGGTTATATGTGAACTTTGCAACTGGTAGGCACAGATCCTAATCCAAAAAGTTCTTTCCTACGATAGCTTTGAGCAAATTACCTAATATCTTGTTTACCACTTCAATCTAGCCATTAGTTTAAAGGTAGCTAAATATAGGTTTAGTTCCAATTCTTCTCTAAAGAGTCATCCAAAAACAGCTAAGAAATTTTGTATTCCAATCTGAAACAATAATCTTTGGCACTCTATGTAGTTGGACAATCTCTTATAAAAACAAATCAACAATATATAAGGCATTATTAGTCTGATGGTATGGAATGAAGTGCAACATCTTGTTGAAACGATCTACTACAATAAAAATAGAATCTTTACCTCTGGATGTCCTAGGCAACCCTAGGACAAAGTCCATGCTGAGGTCAACCTTAGGTAAAGTAGATGTTGGAAGTGGCATGTACTTTCCATGGGGATCTCTGTTCCATTAGCATGCTTGTATGCTTTACAACTACTGACTACCTTATGGACATCATTGACTAAACTAGGCCAATAAAAGTTTTCCATAAATAGATTAGTTGTCTTGGTCTCCTCGAAATGACTAGATAATCATCTGCTATGAGTTTCCTTGATCAATAGCTTACGCGTCGAGTAGTTTGGAATACATAGCCTGCGGTCCTTAAATAGATAATCGTCCGTAAGATATTATCCTCTAACTATTACCCTTTCTAGGTACTATTCAACAAAGGGACCAAAGTGAGGGTTAGTAGCATACTGCTCAGTGATGAGTGAGAAACCCAATGATTTTATCTATAAAGTGGTCAGTAAGGTTTACTATCGTGATAGAGTATTGGCGCTACATTTGTACTTCCCTTCTTATGCCGAATAATATACATGAACCCCTCCATAAAATCCAACCAATTGGCCTATCTTTTTGAGAGTTTGTTCTGATTCCCAAGATGCTTCAAGGATTCATGGTCAGTGTAAATAACAAACTCTTGTGGTTGCAGATAATGTTGCTAAACAATGAAGGCTTGGAAAAGGGAGTATAACTCCTTCTCATATACATAATAGTTCAAGGTAAGACCACTAAGTTTCTCACTATGGAAAGCAACAGGTTATCACTTTTGCATCAGGACAACGCTAATTCCTACTCCTGATGTGTCACATTCTAATTTGAAGGGCTTGTCAAAATCTGGTAATGATAAGATAGGGGCTGAGATGAGTTTTTCCTTGATCATTCTAAAGCTCTATTTAGCTTGGTTATTCCACTTGAATCCTTCAGTCTTTTTAGTCAACTTAGTGGATGGAGCGGTTATTGTATTGAAGTCCTTAATAAATCACCTATAGAAGGAAGATAGGCTATTAAAACTTTGGATCTCAGTGACGTTCTTTGGCATCGACCATTCTAGAACAGCTCAGATTTTTTCCTCGTTTGCATGAATTCATTCCCCTGACACTATAAATTATAGGAATATCACCTCCTTTTGGTAAAACATATACTTCTTCATGTTTCCATACAACTTCTCAATTCGCAAAATGTTAAATGCTTGGCAAAGATGTTGAACATGGTTTTTCAAGTCAACACTGTGTACTAAGATGTCATCAAAATACACGACCACACATCTTCTAATCAAAGGTCGCATTACATGGTTCATTAACCTCTTGAACATGCTCGGTGCATTAGTAAGTCCAAACAGTATAACCAACCATTCGTAGAGTTTATTCTTGGTCTTAAAGCCAGTCTTTCATTTATCGCTTGGTCTCATACAAATTTGGTGGTATCCACTTCGCAAATCAATCTTTGAAAATATTTTGGTGTTATGAAGCTCATCTAACATGTCATTGAGCCTCGGTATCAGGTATTTGTACCTGATAATAATTTAGTTTATTACTTGGCTGTCAATGTACATGCCCCACAAATCATCTTTCTTTAGAACCAGCAAAGTTGGTATAGCACAAGGGCTCATGCTCTCCCTCACATATCTTCGCTTTATGAGTTCATCTACTTTTATTTTTAGCTCGATAGCCTACTTAGGGTTCATCCTATATGTAGGTTGGTTTGGTAGGGTGGTGCTTAGCTATAGATCAATATAATACTCTATGCTCCAGACTGGTGGTAGTCCTCTAGGAAATTCTTCTAGAAACAAGTTAGAAAACTCATTTAGTAAGCGTTGGATCTCTTCCAGGACATCCTATAATTCCCTTATCTCCACCAATCTTCTAACCAATAGGAACATCGGTTCATTAGCCTTTTTAGTATATTGGAGCTCTCTTTGTCTCATAACTAAGGTCTTCTTCTTATTAACTCGGGTGAGCTAGTTATGGGTTTTATTTACTTAGGATGGGTTATTGGCTACAACACAATCTTTTTTTCCATCCCTAACAAAGGCATAAGTGTTCTTATACCCATCGTAAGTGATATGTCGGTCAACCAATCAAGGTCATCTAAGTAGTAGATATGAAGCTCACATAAGGATGACATCGAAAACTACTTCATGTCTATATAGATTCCCAACATTTAACAGCATGGTCACATGTTTAGTCATATGCAAAGTACCCTTATCATAAAACCAATGCAACTTATAAGGTCGAGGATACTTTGAGGTTGACAAGCCTAACCTCTGCACAAAGGATTGCATAATCACATTAGTACAGCTTCCTCCATCTACTATGATCATGCATAATTGGCCTTTGATGGTATACTTAGTATGGAACGGATTCTCCCTTTGGTCTTCCTCAAAGTTTAACAAGGAGTTTAGTACTCATCTCAGGACTAGAATCATTACTTCTCCTTAGTTGGCATAAATAAAAGTCTCTTCTTCCTCTTCAACCTTGGGCTTTCCAACATTTTCTTTCTTAGGCTCGCTCTCATCAGTGCTATCCACTACATCTCTTCGAAATACCATGACGCATTGGTTTGGACATTTAGTAGCCATATGTCTAAAGGCTAAGCATTTAAAGCACTTTACCTCACTAGTCTTCCATCTAGAGGTCTACCCTTGCTCATATATCTTTAAGGGTGGCTTACTCTCTGCTTGGCTTAGATGACTAGCTTGGCCTTATTAGTTTCCTTGATTGTCATCAGGTCAGTTATTCCTATCTTTGGCCCTATATAACCTCCTTAGCTTGACTTGAATAGGTTGGTGTGATACTTGGACTTGAGAGAATGTTGGCTTAGGTCAGCTTGGAATAGTTCTTCTCTGCCTTTCAACCCTCTGCGATATCTTGATGACCTCTTCCAATGTATAAATTCTTTGCACCTTTACGATATTACGAATCTCATACTTGAGCCTAGAAAAGATCCCTGATACGGTACAAGCCTCTAATATAGCAAGTTAGACCTTGACTGCATCTTTACACCCATAACATTCAAATACTTTTTGACCTTCTCTTCCCATTCCAAGTATTTATCTGCATCTCCACTTCTACCAAAGGGTGAGATTTTTACCTTGACATTGTCTAGTTCTCGAGGGACTCAGTGTCCTTATCCCTACACTTGGTAATAATCAACTTCTTCTTCTTCAACAAACCCTCTAATACCTAGCTTCTTGTCATCTTCCCCAATCTCCTCTAACTCTAATCTTCGTTTAGTAGCTTGGTCTTCTACTCCTCTAGCATGTGGCAGTCAAATTGGGTGATTGGTTTGATTGCCTTAGCTATAGTCTTATGGGTTTTGTTATTATACACCTTGAGGTTGTTATCTATTAACTTGCATTACGGTGACTAGACTCTCAACAAGGTTTGTAAGTTTGTCAAGTTTGTTGTCAATCAACCCTAAGGTGTTACTACCATTATGACTGCGACCAGGTTGAGCACTATTGCTTTGGTCACCAATAACACCCTAAAGACTTGAATCAGGCATGATATAGTACTTCTCAAACAAATTAACAACTTGCTAACAACTTCAATAACTAATAGTTACTTAAATAGAATAGAAACAAACTTGCTCCATTTTCACTATACGAAACGGAGTAAAAACTAAGTAGCAATAAAACCAATGATTGTTGTCACACCAACATACTATAGTAGCTATGGAAGGAATACAGTAGCTAATAACAGTAAAGTGAACCAAAACTCCAATGCAATTTCACACATTCTCTTATGGAACCGTACTTTAAAACCAGCGAAGCTGATGGATCTTTAGGGTTGAACATATGAAGAGGCACCACAACGAAGAAAACCAAAATGAACAGTGAAAAGGTTAGCAAAGTCTAGGGAGCTATCGAATGGATATAATGCACCATTCGATCCTACTTAGCCAACAATCTATCGGATATGACACATTGGTCCGAACTAAAGGGTTACTCACCATTACTCCTTACTAAAGGGAATAGATAAGAGTTCAATGATAACGAGAACACTAAGGTTACTTAAAGTGAATAATTTCTGTATTGGTTGGATGATTGTCCGCATATAAGAAAGTGGGAGTTTATATACCCATCAACTAGAGTTACTTTACATGTATGAAAAGACAAAAGGGTATTTTATAACTAGGATACATAGATAATACCAAAAGGGGTATAAGTAGCAAAGAATATTCAGTGTGAAAGAGAAAAAGAATTATTCTAGAATATTGTGTCAGAAGATACATGTTGTTTGGTGGTTGGACATTAGGAATATGGTACAAAGTAAGTGGAAGTAGGAAAGCGTTGCAGTTAAGAACTAATCAGTTCTTCTAAAGAGAAGTCAACTTCATTCAAGGTCGGATACTTGTAGTCGGATCGAGCTTGCTTCGGTTACTCTTGGGCTATCTTTTAGGATAAAGCATTGCTGCTGAATAGGGGCAGATCTAATGCATGTAAGGATCTGATAGTTAGATTAGCAAGAAATCAACTCGGGATAGGAATTCCTATTTCGGCTATGGCTTAGAGCTAGTATCTTTCTAGCGAGTCCTTAGAGTCTTTTAGCTTAACTGCATGTGATCATTATGAGGGATTGATTCCTACCACCTCTTGAACCTTGTATTAGAGTATTTTCAAACTTAAACCCTATTAGGAACCACCATGTAATAGGACAAATAGGAAGTTAGGAGCATCTATCAAAAGAAAAGGTCAAAACTAATTTGTGCTTACTTTAATCGCATCAATTCAAGAGTAATTGTTACCATTGATAACTAATTTCCTCTAAGTTGAAGAAAGGCATCCATTCTAAACACTAAACACAAACCACATATACTTTGAGCTACAAGCTGAAAGAAGGAATGATCAGCTTTGTCTTAAGTCAAAATGAAAATGAAAAGGAAAAAAAAAAAAAAAGAAGAAGAAGGAAAAATGAGGAAAAGGAAAAGGGGGTAAGAACCAATGTGAGAAAATGAAAAGACAAGGTGATCAAGTCTAAAACACAAACCTAAGAGGAATAGGGATGTGTAACTCACAAAGCTTATTCCTCAAGCAAGGACCTCAAAACATGATTGAGATAATTAAAACTGAAAAGCCAGGAGAAATGAAAAATTTTCCCTTAAAACACATGATCCCTAAAGAAAAGTGCAGCTAACACATGGTTTATAGCCTACCTACAATTCTACCCATTCTAAAAGCCTTGTGATTAAAGGAAATAACTTATTCTTGATAAAAGTTACTTATGAAATTGAGGTAAGCTCAATTTTAGTTTTACCTATAAGGTTATTGACTTATAAACCTAGGCTGAAGAGCGATTCTTTCATAAAAAGCCATTTCATTAATATCCATTTTGAAACCTAAGACTGAAACCTTTATTACATTACAGTTCGAAAAAGACTCAATAGATTGATTAAAAGTGTATTGCTCACAAGATGGACCATAATTTTTGGAACCAAAGTCAAAAGAGAAGAATTTAAGCCAAGAGTTAGAGGAAGTCCTTTCAGACTAAACCTATCTTTAATGAGATATCTTCTGAATAAGAAGAAATTTGACGAAGTCATGCCTAATAACATGGAAAGTCATTTGTCTTTGAAGAAATGCAAAGACCCTCAAGATAGAAAGGACTCTTTTAGATAAAGGTAGCTTAGCAGATCAAGATTGTTATGTTGTTAAAAAAGACTATTGCTTGTGTACAACTTTGTTGGAACTTATAAGGAATTCAAGCTTGTTAGTAAATCTAAAAAAAAAAAATCCATTCTTTTTCTACATCACCTTAGTGGTTGAAGTTTTTTGTTTTCTCTAAGTTAACCCTAATAGTCAATTTGTTTAATTCCAATATGTACATCTAGTGGTAAGTTTTTCTTCCATATGTCAGAGTCATCCTCTTTAATAGGATTGCCCTCATGATTGATGCCGTCCAATTCTTTTTATATTGAGGGACTTTGTCCTAAACATTTGCTCCGTATTAGATGGCTCTTAATTAAATTGTCATTACAAATCTTATGGTCCCCATGGATTACCTACTCCTTAGAGCACTATCTATATGTTTTAAAACCTTTAGGCCACTTGCTCATTATTGCACTACCTTATCTATGGTTCACATGTTCTTGAAGTACTATCTTGACCTTAGTTAAAACATTGGATTGCATGCTCTTGGAGTGCTATCTTAACCCAAGTTAGAAACCCTTAGACCGCATGCTTTTGGAGTGCTATCCTAAAACCCTTGGATCACATGCTATTAGAGAGCTATCTTAACCTAAGTTAAAACCCTCTAATCTATTGCTATTAGATCATTATCTTGACCTAAGTTAAAACCCTCCAATCGCATGCTCTTGAAGTATTATCTTGACCTAAGTTAAAACCCTTAAATTACATGCTCTCGGAGTGCTATCTTGACCGATGTTAAAACCCTTAGACCGCATACTCTCAAAGCGCTATCTAGACCTGAAACCCTTAGATTGCTTGCTCTATAAGTGCTATCCCAACTTGAAAGCTTTAGATTGCATAGTTTTAGAGTGCTATCTCGATTCTTTTCCCTTCTTTAAATTCTCATTGTACTTAAGATATGCCTACCAAGCATAAGCCGACTCTTAGAGTGCACTAGGTCTTCTTATCTTAATTAAGCCTTAAGGTATGAATTCGCCTTTTGAGGTATAGCCATTCCTTCCTAGAGAGTGGTAGTCATACTCCTTTTCAAAGATAGCCTTCTCATTGAGCGTTATTTCTTTTCCCAATCTTTTCAAATCCTTAGTGGATTGGACCTAGGTTAGTGAGCTCAGAAGAGCATGACCAAGTTTTCTTAAATTGATTCAAATTTAGGGTTGCTAGTCCCCTAAAGACAACCCTGCCTAGACTAGTAAGATCAGAAGATATGCAATCCATTACCACAATTTTTAGTAATTTTTCAAAGTTTAGCGGGGAGACATTTTCCCCTATTATGAACTTCTCTAGAATGTGGTGTATGATAATCCTTTTCCTCCATCCCTTACTGTGATTTGGGCAAACTCATGTATGATGTGTCGGTTTGTTTAGTCATATTGAACTTTACTCTTTTCTTCTCTTTCAATGCGGGCGTGAATGCTCTTTTTCTTGGTAATCTTGTGGCCATTGTTCTCGGTTTACATTTTCTATGGACAGTTTTAACGTGCAATTATTGCTGCTTTTGAGACTTGCATGCACGGAAAGGCAGGAAACCATCTTAACAGCCATTGAACCACATGTGAAGCAAGTGTTTCGAGTACCAACATATCCAGAGATATAGCTGCATGTTTCTGCCTTTTGATTTGAACTTCCAGCAGAATTGAGTTGAGATTTGCGTTAAAAACGGATCTTCTGTAAGATTCATGCGAGGATGCCAGCGGAGTAACATAATAAAGTGAATGACTAACTCGATAACCATGGTCTGATGAAGAGACTTTGCATGTAACTAACTTCTCCATAGTTAAGAACAGATGATAATGGATCCTCCTGTCCTGAGAAAGGATTTTGACAAAAGCCACGTTATTACCATGGTGGACCAACCTGTGGAAGTTGGGGGGAAATTCATCCGTGAGAATCGAGTATGCTGGTGATAAATGTTCTGCAACAACTCATATATTTTTCTCTTTTGTTCGAGCTATTCAACCTGCCGGGCAAGTGAAATCCAAATTCCTCCACGATAGAAGCAGTGAGCCAGAGAATTCAACAAAAGCTATGCCAAGCAGCAGCTTCTCTTCCACCCTTGAGACAGCTATTCTTTGTCCTCAAAGTTGGAGCACGCATGAATCCGAACTAATTGCCTAGTAGCCGCTCTGTACATAAAGAACAACACTCAGAACGATTGTCCAAAGCCGAAATGTACTTGAGCTTCAACGAGCTGATAATCTGAGTATAATAGCAAGCCGACATATACTGAATTTTAATTGCCAATGCAAAGCCCATGCTTCTCCCTAGCGAACTTCACATTGGGAATTTTATATACATGTAACAAGCTGATTTCGGAAGCTTTCGTGCACTTCAACTTTCAACCGAGCTTCCTTTTGACTTTGTGTTACAAGTCCAACCTCAAAGATACTTGTGACCGGGTTGTTTATTTTAGCTCCCAAGCAATATCCAACTTGAACCTTGCAAAGATCGAAGTCCTTGTCGAGCTTGCCTGAAACGAGCAGCAGATCAGATCTGCAGCAGTAGGAAAACGAAAGTACAATAGCTACCGAGCACATCCGAGCTAGCTTACAGCTGCACCGAGCTTTCCTCTCAAGTGGAAAAAGCACTTCCAAACGATGCGTGAAGTTAAAGCAACTTTGCTCCGATCTAAACTTCAGTAGAGCTAGAAGCCGAGCTCTCTGAACAAAAAGTTCGAGCTCCAAGCAGCAGGCAGGTGCAATTCAGAGCTAATCCAAGTAAGATTCCCGAGCAAAAGCAAATCCGAGCTATCTATTTTCCAAGCTCTATATAGTAAACGGCTGCAGCCTGCAGCACGGCAACAAGATCTGAGCTCTCCACAGCCCGAACGGCAGTTGAACAAGATCATCCTTGAGCTTTTTGGGTAGTGGACTCCACGCCAAGGTAAAGATTAATGGTGCCGAGCTTTTTAGTGTTTATACCGAGCTGTTGAGAGTTTACGCCGGGCGATATTGAAATCACTGCCTGCTATCCTTATCTTATTTAGAAAAACAAAAGGGAAAAGAGCCGAGATGTTTAAAGGGATGCAGAGATTTTTTTGTCCAAAACAAGAGCTTTATTAGAAGGAAGAAAGCGGGCATAAAGCCTGATCAGAGTCTAACAGAAAAGTCAATTGGGATGGTGGTTTGGAGACCAAGTAGCTATAACTCATTCCAAACTTTCCTTGGGATGCAGCTCAATGCGCACAAATATTAACAACTCTAGGAATAATGGAAAAAGAAGAAGAGTCTGACAAAGAAGAAAAGTAAATAATATCTTGGAGGATTCCTTGGCACATCCAATGGCAAGACTTCTGTGATACTAGCATGTCATACACAATCTTACTGTCAAAATCAAAAATCAATTTATTCCAACCATTCCTAACTGCAGTAGCAAATATAAAGTAGTAGTAAATCGAGGTCCACTGCAACAACAATATAAAGTAGTTGTAAAGTCGCCCAAACCATCCCCTAAGTACCAAGCCGAGCTACTTTAGATAATGAACTGGGCTTTATGACCAAGCAATCTAATTCTCCAACGCTTCAAACAGCTCCTCACTCCAAGCTCTGATATGACAGACCGCGGTTTATATACAGAGCTCTCCATCATACAAGCTCTCCACTGAGGGAGCTAAACAACCACCCCATGGAGCAAAAAGGCCGAGCTAAATTTATGATTGGATCCGAGCTCCAAATATCTCGCTTGAGTTGCTGTCCACACTCCAAACTGAGCTCACAACATGCCGAACTATTCTTTAATGTTTTGCTGAGCTCTATAACAAGAGCATTTGGCCGAGCTCTCACACCACAGTTTTGTGCTCAAGCTTTTTCACGTATTAATCGAACTGAGGGGCAAACAATTTTTAAGCCAAGCACTTTACCTGACCAAGCAAATACAAAGCTCTAATTTCAAAGCGGCCGAACATGACAACAACACCACTCTGCGCCCGTTTAATTCCCACTCCAACTGTCCAAACACTAAATCCCGAGCTGTTCTCTGGTTGGACAAGAAGCAACAAAATATTGTCCAATCTGGGTTAGGAATAATAACCGAGTTCTTCATAGGTCCAAACTAAGTACTAGCTACATAGTCACCATAGCAGGAATGAGGTCTCATGTTCGCTTGAGTGCAGGTCGTGGCTCCTCAAGCACGGGTGAATCGAGCATATCAACGGTTGACCCAAGCTAAGGGGAGTTGGGCCGTGGTGGTGGTTAGGCTTGGATTGGAGTGGGGAGAGAGATAGTATGGGTTAAAAAGAGAATGATTGCAAGAGAGAGAGAAAGCTTGGGAGTTGCTCGTGAATGGTTGTCTGCGAATGTGTGTGGTCTATAAGCTCCAATTTATAGTCGAATTCAACCCATCAACAAAGGAAAGCTCGGATCGAACTTAATGGGAATAGTCAAATTTTCAATTTTTTCCCAATCTTTGAAGTTTGATTTGAAAGCATAATTAACCAAATTTAGATGCATTTTCTATATCGATTCATAATAGGCTATGTCTACATTGCAATTTCGCCCTTGATTTGGCAAAATTGTAACGAAAAAGGGCCTAAAAATCATGTTGAAGTAGGTGGTCCAAAAAGGAAAGCACTGGAAATCTATTGCAAGACGAGGGAAATAGAGGGAAGAAGAGGAAAACAAAGGGAAAAGGAAAGAAGGGGAAGGAAAAAGGAGCTGACGTGGTGCTGATGTGATACCATGTCAACCGTGTCATCCAACCTCGACGTGCCATGTATCATTCGTAATACGTAGCAATTGACATAGCATGCCATGTAGATGCCACATGGCGCTATGTTAGCAAGGCCATCCAATCTGATGATACCACATGTTAGGATGCGTGGCGTAATAAGATCCTGACATGTGGTAGTGTTCTAACCAATAGAAAATAAAAAAAAAAAAAGGAAAAAGGCCTCCTTACCTTTACCTAGATTCAAACCTAAGACCCCACATTCAAACCCTATACTTAGTTTATATGCTAAGCCATTAAGCCATTAGCCTATGCCTTATTTATATATACAATCAAATTGCCCATATGGACTTGGTCAGCTTGGGTTAGATTTCAATCTAAATCAAAGTTCAACAACTTAACTTCTAAACTAAAATTAAAATTAAAAATCAGTCCCAATAATATGCTATTTTCTAAAATCTTTTGCTTAATTTTAATTTTTCTATTTTTTTTGTAATTTTTTAAATTTCTAAATTTTTAAACTTCATTTTCTAACTTTTTATCGTTTTAGGGTTTCTTTTTGAAAATTTCTTAATTTTTGAGCTGTTTCTTATTTTTGAAAAATTTTTGTATTTTTCCATGATCCTTATTTTTTTAAAATAAATTTCTTAATTTTTTGGGTTTTTTTTAATTCCATATTTTTTGAGCTTTTTTCTAACTTAGGGCCTATTAAGAAAAGAAAGAAAAATAATAAGAATAAAAATAATAAAGATAAAAATAAATGGGGTAAGGAATTAAGTGTCTACTATTACCTGTTTTTATAGCAAAGTTTTACTCCTCTTTGTGGCGAAGTTTTAGTAAAACTTCACCACAAAAACAAAACAGATACTATTTTTGCTCTTAAGATGACTAAATAGCTATCCTAAAATTGATTTAGATGAAGAAATGAAACTTGGTTGTGCCTCTCAAGACTTACTAACCTAGGTGGGAGTATCTCTAAGGGATAAACAATCTTGTATTGGAATTGATCTAAAACTAGGTTGTGCCTTACAAGGCTTACTGACCTAAGCGGGAGCATCTCTTGGGATTAGCAACCCTAAACTGCGATCAATCAAAAACCAATTTATGCATCATAAGGCTCACTAATCTAGGTGATAGCATCTCTTGGGGATTAGCAACCTTAAAATGAGATCAATCTAAAACCTGGCTATATCTCATAAGGCTTACTAACTTAGGCAAGAGTGTCTTTCCAAGACTAGAAACCTTAAAATGGGATCGATCTAAAACTTAGTTGTCCCTCATAAGGCTCATTAACCTAAGTGGGAGTGTCTCTTAAGAACTAGTAACCCTAAAATGGGATCGATCTAAAACCTGGCTGTGCCTCACAAGACTCACTAACTTAGGCGGAAGCATTTCTCGAGGATTAGCGACCCTAAAATTGGTGGTAATTCTATGCCAAAAGTAAACTATGAGGAGAAGTGCCCTATAGGACTTAGTGAATAGAGGGGAAATGACCTATGGTCTTGCTTGAAAGAAATTTGGTGAACGGCAAGCCCCTATTGGAACGATGAACCAAGTCAGGATCATGTCTTCATACGTTAGCTAAACACTAAATGCAGAAAGTGAATCCCTTATGGGTTGGTTAAAAAAGATTTTTGGAATTAAAAACTGGTCTAAATGCAAGTGCAAGAAAAAATTGGTGTCCTAACACTATGTAGAAATACTTACCTAGTTTTTGTCGATAGTAACCAAACCGTCAAACCTTTTTGAAAAGCTCCCATTACTAAGTCTTGTTTTAGTCCCTTGTTATTAACCCTGATGTTCTTGACGTACAACGTTTGAGACTTCACTGGTTCTTTTAGAGAAGTCATGGAAATTAACTTGATACAGAAAAACCACCCACTGTTTTTGTCACTTTAGAACTTTTATGAACCAAAAGCTTTATTCTCATCTACCATGATTGCTTACTTGAGTTTTACATTCCCTTGAAAAACAGGTAATAAAACTCCCCATCGATGGGGATTAACCCGTAATAAAGCATTTTAAAGAATTTTGTTAATTAACAATGTTCTAGATCTCATTCCTTAACTCCCCTCGTATTTGCAGTGTATGGGTTCAATTAAATGGGTAAAGGGAATTGGACCTTTCCATGGAGAAGGTAATTATTCCAACGACAATAGTGGCCAAGGATACCAAATTTTCTTGTAGATAATGAAAATTGGACCATGATGATGTTCAAAATGACTGGTATTTTCACATTTTGAGCAAAATTTCCATTAACTTCTTATAGATAGCATAATTTTACAGCGTTGGCATTTATAAGGTCTCTCAAATTTGGACCATCCATTTAGGACAAAATCAGAGCCCTTCCTAATAATACTCGTTTCACGACATAAGGACCCTCGTTATTGGGGGCAAATTTCCCTTTAGAGTCTTATGCATTGGGGATAGCTTTTCTTAACTCCAAATCTCCTTCTTTAAGGTCTCGGGGTCGTATGCTTTCGTTAAAGGCTCAAGTTATCCTTTGTTGATAACACTAATTATGACACAAGGCTGTCAATCTCTTTTCATCAATCAGATTTAGCTACTCGATGCTTTTCTTTACCCAATTAGCTTCATCCCATCAAGTTTTTGATAGTAACCTAAGCGATGGGATCTCAACCTCTACCGGTAACATTGCTTCAATGCTGTATACTAAAGAGTATGATATTACCTTAATTGACGTTTTGATGGAAGTCCGATAGGCCATGAGTGAGAAGGGTAACATCTCATGCTAGTCTTTATATGTGACAGCCATTTTTTCAATGATCCTTTTGAGGTTTTTGTTGGCTGCTTCGATGACTCCATTCATTTGGGGTCAATAAGGAGTAAAGTTCTTGTGAATGATCTAGAATTGTTGGCACAATTTTGACATAAGCTTGTTGTTGAGATTGATGCCATTATCAGTGTGATCGTTTCCGAAGTCCCATATCGGGCTAAAATGTCTCTCTTGATAAACTTAACTATGACCCCTTTTGTAACGCTTGAGTAAGATGATGCTTCGACCCATTTATTGAAGTAGTTAATGGCAACAAGTATAAAGTAATGTCCATTAGATGCTTTTGGAGTGATCAGGCCAATGATATCTATGCCTCACATTGAGAAAGGCCATGGTGCTTAAAGGGCATGCAATTCCTAAGGTGGGGCATTTATCTTATTTTCATAAACTTGGCATAAATGATAGTGCCTAACGTGTTTGATGCAATCACTTTCCATTGTTGACCAATAATACCCTAGCCTCATAATTTTCTTTGCCAGCATATATCCGTTCATATGAGGGCTGCATACCCCTTCATGCACTTCTTTCATTTACTTCTCAGCCTCTTTGTTATCCATATACCTTAAGAGTGCACCATCAAATGAGTGTCGGTAAAAGGTGGACTCGCTTACTAAGAATCAAGTGGCCAATCTCCTGATCATCTTTTTATCCTTTTTTCTTGGCCTTTTCAAGGTATGTGCCTTGCTGTAGGAACGTCTTAACATCATGGTATCATGATTTTTGGTCGTTCATACCTTCAATTATTAGGTAGAAGGCAGGCTTGTTTTCAATTTCAATAGTAAGAGGCGGAATCTAGACTCTACAAGATATCTAGATCATAGATGCTAGAGTGGCTAAGGCATCAGCAAATTGATTCTGGGTCCTTGGTATGTGATTGAAGGTGATTTCTTTGAAATTCTCCATCAATTTAGTCAAGTGCTAGTGATAAGGCATCAGCTTAGGATCTTTAGTTTTGTACTCTCCTCAGGCTTAGCCAATAATGAGTGAAGAGTCCTCATACACTTCTAATTATTGAATGTCCTTATCTAGGGCCATCTTGAGTTCCATGATGCACGCTTCGTACTCAGCAATATTATTAATATATGGGAAAATGAGCCTTATGGCTACATGATATTGAATACCTTTAGGGGATATCAATATTGCCCTAATTCCATACCCAGACATACTGGTTGCACCATCGAAGAAAATTTTCCATATTGCTAACTCATCATCTTCTTCTTTATTAGAGTTTCCTTCAACTGTTAGGATTTCTTTGTGGAAGAAACCAGCTTATATCTCTTGGGGAGTGCTATCGGAGGGACTTTCTGCTAATTGATCGACCAAAGCTTGCCCTTTGATTAAATTACGATTCACGTATGTAATGTCAAATTCAGATAGTAGTATTTACCACTTTGAGATTCTGCCAATTAGGGCCGGTTTGTCTGCCAAATATTTCAAGGGATCATGCTAAGTGAGCAACTCTACTTGGTTGTAGAGAGTGTATTGTCTGAGCTGAGGCGTTATCTAAACCAAAGCACAGTAAGTTCTTTCAATCTCTAAATATTTCTACTCCCCTTTAATGAATTTCTTACTTAAGTAGTACATAGGCCATTCCTTTCCTTCCTCATCTTTCTAGCTAAACATGCACCCTATGGACTCTGATAATATTGTGAAGTATAGGAATAAAGGCTTCCTAGGTTTTGGAGTTAGCAAAATTGGAGGGTTCATGAGGTACTTTTTGATTATTGTAAAGGCCTACTCGTACTCTTCATCCCAATTAATCTTAGCATTCTTTTTTAATAATTTAAACAAAGGACAACACTTATCTGTGAGTTTGGATATGAATTGGGCTATATAGTTTAAATGGCCTAACAAACCTCTGATTTTTGTGAGTGTATATAGTGAGGGTAGGTTAACTATCACTTTGACTTTATTAGGGTCCACTTCAATGCCTCTTTGGCTGATTATGAAACCTAATAATTTCCCTGAAGTCACTCCGAAAGTACATTTCTTTGGGTTGAGCTTTAGTTGGAATTTTCTCAACCTGTCAAACAATCTCCTTAGATTTTCCACATGATTTTCTCCTTTCTTAGACTTAGCGATCATATCATCAACATATACTTCAACTTCTTTGTACTTCATGTTATGAAAGATTGCTAACATGGCCCTTTAGTAAGTTGCCTCGACATTGTTGAGTTCGAAAGGCATCACTTTATAGCACAATGTATCCCAAGTTGTGATGAATGTTGTCTTAGCTTTATCTTCTTCAGCCATTTGGAATTGGTTATACCTAGAAAATCCATCCATGAAAGAGAAATTATGGTTTCCAACTGTATTATTGTCCAAGTCATCGATATGGGGCAAGGGAAAGTTATCTTTAGGGGTTACTTGATTAAGGTCTCAAAAGTCCACATACACTATGACTTTTCCATTATTCTTTGTTTCGGGTATGATGTTAGCTACTTACTCGGGATAATCAGATACCTCGATAAAACTATTCAGTAATTTTCTAACTTCTTCCTTGATTTTCAATAGAACATTTAGTTGGAATCTTCTTAACTTTTGTTTCTTAGGTTTGATATCCTTTCGTGTGGGCAAATGATGAAGTACGATTGATGGATCTAATCTGAGCATGTCTTCATAAGACCATACAAATACGTCTTAGTACTCGGATGGTAATGTAGTCATCTCCAGCTTTTGATCTTCTTTCAAATTTCCCCCAATCTTTAATACCTTAAGGTTATCATTGGTCCCCACATTAATTATCCATGTTGGCCCGTTAATGGAAATTCTACTCATTTCATGTTTTTGCCAACTTTCTTGCACATTATTATGGTCATTGACATCAATCTTGACAATTAACCCAGTAGGGCTGAAAGTGATATCAATATTTTCATTACTTATCTGCGTAAGGTATCCATGGCCTTTATTCGAATCATCGGATCTAGAGAAAAGAAAAAGCATGTTAAAGCTTAAGTAAGGCAGGAGTAGAGAGAAAAGAAAATGATTTTATTTAGTGGAACTCTCTTTCAAATACAATCATTTGAAGAATAGAGGTAATTTATTACAAAATTCTATAAAATGCTGGATCACAATTCATCCTTTTACCTTAGGGAAGACTTATTGTTATTTACAGGGATGGAGAACCAATTATTCAAGTGCTAGGGTTTGTTGAATAGGGCAGCCCCTTCATTTCTATTGGAAGTGCCTTCTTTGGTAGTATTTGAGTTTTCGGCTTCAATGCTGATGAAAGTTTTTGACAATAAAGGGAAGGCCATCGAAGCGTGATACAACCTATCATCTTTTCTATCCCTAGCTTGCATTTTATGCAATTCTTCTATCGGGGTTAGAATGTATCCTAACTCATAGGTCCCAAACTAACCTTCTTTGAATTTTAGCCTCTCTTCCTTCTATTGATTGGTGATCATGCACACCTCATTAGACATTTGGAGTCCAAAGTCCTCTTGTTCTTTTGTACCAATATAGGGTATGGCCGACTCTTTATATATTTCATAGTCTCACTCACTCAGAATTGTGATGACCTAGCCATTAGAGATGCACTTAACTTTCTAATGAAGAGTTGACAGTATGGCCCCTACTGAATGTATCCAAGGCCTTCCCAATAATAGATTGAAGGTCTTTAGAATGTCCAAAACCTAGAATGGGATGTTGAACATCTATAGGTCGATATCTACTGGTAAGTCGATCTCCCTTATTATCTTTCTCCTAGATCCATCAAAAGCTCTTACTATTGTTGAACTTGATTTGATAGCAGTTGTATTGGTGCCCAATAGATCCAAGGTGGCCAAAGGATAGACATTTAGAGATGACCTGTTGTTGATGAGGACTTTTATTATGATGATGTTATTTATCCTCACTATTATGAATAGAGGCTTTATATGTTGGGTACCTTCTTCTCCTAGTTCCTCGATGGAGAAGGAAATTTGATCCATGGTGAGGATGTAATTGGTGATAGAGCCAATCCTTTTAACTGGGATTTCATGAGGGACCTTAACATCACTTAATGTTTTGAATAAGACTTCTTGATATGGGTCTAATGCCATCAATAGACTCATCAAGGATATTTGTGCTGGAGTCTTGGTAAGTTGGTCCATCATTTTATGTTCACTAGACATGATCATCTTGGTGAAGGTAGTTAATCCTTCTTCATGTTTAGCTTATTCGGTGCTTGGAATTTCCAATATGACCTTCTTTTTCGGGTCTTCCTTCAGATCATAGATTTTGCTAAAGTGAGTGATCCCCCTTACAAGCGAGCTTGATTGCCCTTGGTTTATTGTCTAGTAGTTAAGAGGGGTAGCTTTATAATTTTTTAGGGCCATAAGCATGTGGAAGGTATACCTTTTAGCTTGTAGGACCTCTTTTTTGTAGAATCTATAAACCTTTAGTTCTTGGTTTAGATCGATCATGTTGATGGTAG
Organism: Lumnitzera racemosa; assembly: GCA_024138005.1. Lineage (NCBI taxonomy): Eukaryota > Viridiplantae > Streptophyta > Magnoliopsida > Myrtales > Combretaceae > Lumnitzera > Lumnitzera racemosa. The sequence goes on from JAMXBC010000006.1 coordinate 83,892,140, forward strand.
ATTCTGAGTGGTTAGATATCATATTGATGATGGGTCTATGGTCTGGCAGTGGGTTGTTGTTGACGTTTAGGGTAAGAGCCTCCATAAAATCCAGTTATACTGTACCTTCATCAATTAAGTCTTGGATTTTGTTTTTCAACCTCCATCACGAATAAGTTGAATGGCCTACCTAACCTAGATGATATTGACATCTTGCATTAGGATCAAAGAACCTCAGCCTATACCTTTCATTGGGAGCCTCAGAATGGAGTAAGTTTTCTCTCCGTAACTTCTTAAGCACCTGATTGAGTAGATAGGGTATTCTGGTGAACTGTCTCCAAACATTGCTAGCCTGTGGTTGGCTTTTGTATTGTGGTTGAGCTGGCGGGGGATTCATCCTAAAAGAAACTCAGGAGTTAGGTCTTGCATTTGAGTTGACCATGTTGACAGTAGCTTCTCTAAGCTTACTAGTGTTGGGTTTAGTAGAAGGTGGTCTTCTATCTACTATCTCTTATAGCTTGCTAAAGGAAACGACACTCTTAATTCGATACCTTGCTGCTACTAATTCTACAAAGCTAGAAGAGGCTTGTTCAATAAGGTAAGCAAAGTAGGGCTTCTTAAGAGTGTTAGTGAAAGTTGCCGTCAGCTTTTTTTCAATTACAAGGGTAAATACCCTTACAGCTATGGACCTCCACCTTTGAGCATATTCTTTGAAGGATTCATTGTGCCTCTTCCTTAGGGCAACTAAATCCATCATTGTTGGTGCCACTTCGATGTTAAATCTATATTGCTCATAGAATGCTCTGGTTAGCTTCTCCTATGTATTCACCTAATTTAGGTCCAATTGAGTGTACCAGGTTAAGGCAAGCTAGTTAGGCTATCTTGAAAGGTCTGGACCATGAGTTAATCATACTATACATACTTACCCATCTTGTGTGCATACAACCGGGTGTATAGCTTGGGGCATCCAATCCTGTTGTATTTTTCTAAGTTAAGTACTTTGAACTTTTCCAGAAAGCTTTCGTAATCATAGGTAATGAAGTCTGTTATGCTAGTGTGCTCGAATCCATCATACCCTTCAAGCATTTTCATTTTTCTATATTTTGTTGAGTTGGCCGCTTCTCAAGCTCTTTCAATTTGTCTTGGTCAACTTTAAGCTTTGGGTTGATTGGGAATGAGTAAGTATTCAGCTTAAAATTTGGGTTAGCCTTTGGAAATACCCCTCTGTTTCAAAGGATTCGAAGACCCAATTTACTTTAGGTTAGGCTTCTTCTATTTCAATGGGTGGGGCTTTAATATTCTTTCCATATTAGGTTTTAGAACTTTCTTCGTTTGATAGAGCCATAGACCAAAGCAGAGAGATATTACCAGTAAGAAAGCATAATTGATCTATAATCTTTCCTACTATTCGTTCCAAAGATTGGAACCTCAACTCTATGGTGTCAATAGCCTCGGGGTTGCCATTATTGGTGTTATTGTTGTTGCTGTTTCCTTAGTTGGCTATTCTAGTTTGAGAACGAGTTTTGATGGGGCTTTTTCGAAAAGTTTGATGTTTGGGAGCTATCTTGGCGACCTAGGTTAAAACCACTTCTTAACAAGTTAGCACAGGGATATTTCTTTTTAAAAAAATGTAAATGAATGAAATGCAAGTGAATCATATGGATGAAAAGGAGAGGATTGACAAATGATTAATAGAATGGCAAAGTTATTTATTATCTTTGGATTCCTAGAGTCTTATTACATGAAAGAAAGGAAAAGGTACAAATTCATTTATACTAATTTTCTTTTGTTCTATGGGCCAGATGACATTTTCTTCTTCTTTTGATTACACTTAATCGCTTCTTCAAACTCTTGAATTTTCTTCTAGGCCATCTTCAGCTGGTGTTCCAAGGCATGCGACCTTGTCTAGATTCTCGACTTAGGTTTGCTCATTTGTCTTTCTCATTATAGACGATCTCTATACAAGATTTCATTTGGTCCATATAGGTCACCATTTCAGAGTTAGGGTGTACAGGGGAGGTTAGAAGGACTTCTGGTGCCCGATATTGCATTGCACCTACCTTATGAAGTTGATTGTATAAATACTCTTTGGTAACCCACTATTTGTCTACTTCTCTTAGGAACTTACTCAGATCGACGTTTAGGCTTACAGCCTGGGTATCCAACCAAGCTTTGATCTTGTGAAGTTTGGATGTTTTTTCTATGGAGTGAGGCCCTTCAAGATTAAGAGTGAATGGCTGTAATGTCGGTTTGTGAACTATGTCTTGGATTCCTCTAAATTATCATACCATTTTGTTTAGGTAGTAGCCTATACACCAACTCATTCTGATCAGTAGCACAGCATGGTAATTCTTGCAAATCAGTATGACCCTAGTGTAATTGCTACACCTGGTAGTCCATAGTATGTCTTCTACTGAAAAATCTCGTAGAACCTCTATCCAGAGAAGGGTAGAGATATCTTCTGGTAATTTGATCTATCAATGAAAGAATCAATAAGATCAATCTTATTTGTGAATTCTCCCCTTATTAAGTCCAACCCAAAGCATTTGATGTGACTAACGAACCATACCATTAATAGTGCTATGTTCGACCTAAGATCTTTATAGCCTCTTTTCTTAAGGAAATTAAGGTTCCTTATCTACTTAACTAGTAAGGTAGGATTGTAAGACTTACTTTCCTAAAATTGAGCCGCTAACTTTGTTACCCTAAAGTGCATCATGCATTTATGATGTAGTAAAATAAATCCCTCCCTTCAAAATACATAAAACCAATACCAAGAAAAAAAAAGTTAATATGACTATAAGAAAAGAAATGAGTAAATAAATTGCATTTAAGGTGATTTTAGAGATTAATCTTAATTTTGGAAAATCGAATGGCTAACCCTGTTGACATCCCTAGTGGAGTCACCAAGTTGTCGAGCCTAGTTTTTCACTTTCCTGGTTACCTATTTAATTCCAATCGTCGACTAGGGTTTGAAGTAAACCATTTTTTCAACTTGAAAAGATTTGGAGTTGTCACTCGACTGGAGTCAGGAAAATGGTTTAAATTATAACCAATTAGGTGGATTGGTTATAACTTAGCTATCAGTCTATCAATTTAAAAACCATGTTATAAAACGGCTTTTTGAAAACCAGAGAATCTAGATTTGGGGTTTAAGACTTTTAAACCCTTTTAGGTACCATTGACTTTCCAAAATTAATTTTAATCTTTAAAAGTCACCTTTTTATTTAATAAGATGGAACTCAATTTAACTATTCTAATTGGACTAAATAAATAATCTAGACTAAAGAGAAAGGAAAAATAGGTTTTTTCATTTTTATCGCTACTCCATAGGTGGCTACGTATCTGATATTCGGGGTCAGACATACGGAGTTTTTTTTTTTGTAAAGCTTTAGTGGATTGGTTTTATTTAATTTGAAAATAATCGAGTTTACGTTTTACTCAATTTTGATTTGTTTTCCGAAAGCATCCTAATCGGTGTTTTGTTTTTAGAAACTCTAAAATAGTCTTAATTTGAAATGAAGTCTATTCATTTTCATTTACTTTTAGAAAATCAATTTTCTTAAGTGATTAAAACAATTATTTAATCTTATTTTATTTATCTTTATTTTTTATTTATTTATCCCCTTTTTTATTTTGTCACTTAATTTATGTCTTATTTATTTTTGTTTAAACTAAAAGTCCTTTTTTCCTTTTTTTTTCTTCTTTTTCCTCTTTTTCTTTTTATTACATTTACTTGAGTAAACAAATAATAAAACAAAACAAATAAAAAGAAAATAACATAAATAAAAAAGAAGGCTTGGATGAATGTAACAGAATGTGCAGGTTGGACCTGGGTTGGTTGGGTTAGATTTGAGTCAAGTTGTATGGATCACCAATGGTAGTAGCAGCAAGGCTCGATTCGGCTTATTTTAACCACCAAGACAAGTGGGTAATAGTTTTTTTTTTTTTGTAAGTATTGGATTGGGAATTAAGGGGGTAGGTTCAGTACCTTGGTGTTTTGTTCGGTGCTTTTCAGAAGTTGGTCATGGGTAGTGGTGGTGGTTCGGCCATATGGAGGTTGTTGGGTATGAGAGTGGGGTATGGTGTGAGGTTTCAAGGTATAAGGAGCTTAATTATGTGGTTAGTTTAAATTGATGGCGATTGAAGATGGTGGTTCGAGGAGAGAGAGGGGCAACGGTTAGGGTTTAATGGAGGGTGGCTTGAGGATGCCATTAGGGGCTACGGTGGTGGTTGAGATTGGTCAAGTTAGATAGCCTGAGCTAAGGGGAGTTTAGCTATGGTGGTGGTTGGGCTTGGATTGGAGTGGAGTGAGAGAACTAAAGAGAGATAGTGCGGGTTAGAGAGAAAAAATGTCCGCAAGAGAGAGAGAGAGAAAGCTTAGGAGTTGCTCGTAAATGGTTGTGAGCAAATGTGTGTGGTCCATTAGCTCTAAATTATAGTCAAATTTAACTTAGTAACAAAGGAAAGCTCGGATTGAAGTTAATGGGAATGGTCAAATTTTTAGTTTTTTCCCAATCTTTGAAGCTCGATTTGAATGCGTAATTGACCAAATTTAGATGTGTTTTTTGTACTGATTCACAGTAGGCTATGTCTAGTTTGTAATTTCGCCATTGATTTGGTAAAATTGCAATGATAAGTGGCAGTGTAGCGTTAGATCTATACAAAGGTTTTCTAAGTACTGCAGGCAGGAGGAACCAAGGTTTTACAACAAAAGGAAGCCAAGAAGTGAAAAGATGCCGTGAGAGTTGGAAGGAGGTTAGAAGAAAACACTTAGCCAGGAGCTAGTTGCATTTACTACAAAGGTTTTCTAAGTATTGCAGGCGAGAGGAACAAGGTGTCACAACAAAAAGGAAGCCAAGAAGTGAAAAGATGCCATGAGAGTTGGAAGGAGGTTAGAAGAAAACACTCCACCAGGAGCTAGTTGCATTTACTTAGCAGAAAACTCTCGGTGGTTGAAAGTTTGCTTACTCTTCAAAGAGCTCTCGGCTAGGGGAAGGTTGTCATTGGCATAGGATAACGAATAGAGCATAATATAACCACCTGAAGCTCCCAGGGAATTCAGCTATCCTCTTTCAGCATACTGTTTCTCATCATCGGTAGGTTGATGAGAAAGAATCCTTTAGGCAAAGGATTAGAGGCCTTTGAGGCTTGCATGAGTGATTGGGTCAATATTCAATAACCCATAAACTCCTCGAGGTTGTTAGAGATTTTCCCTCAAATCATGATCCTCGTCATCATTAGGTACATAAGGAGCTAGATTGACAATGTTTAATATGGTAGATACATTGAAACCCTCAGGTAGTTCAACCTCATAAGCATTATCATAAATGTACCTAAGGATCCTGAAAGGCCTATTCGTTTTAAGAGATAGTTTGTTTGTCATCTTGCTAAGGAAGTGTTCCTTATTAAGATGGATCCAAACAAAGTCCCTAGGGGTATGAACGACTCATCTCCTTTTGTGGCTTCTCACTTTGTCAGGATATAGTTTTGTCTAATTGCTCAATAATCTTCCGATGTGACCTCTATAATTCCTCAGTATGCTATAAGCTGGATTGAATTTCCCCTTATGTAGTTGGATTGTTAATTAAATCTAAGGGTAGCTTCAGGTTAAGTCCATAAACATCCTCAAATGGTGATGTTCTAGTCTAGCTATGAGTCGGGCGGTTGTAAGAAAATTCAATAATGGGTAGGCATAAATCCCAATCACGAGAATTCTTCCCAATAGTTACATACAAGAGGGTACTAACAATTCTGTTTACAACTTCAGTTTAGCCATCTATATAGGGGTGACAAGAAGTACTGAATAGGAGTTTAGTGTCGAGCTTCCTCCATGAGGTCTTCCAAATGAAGCTTGTGAACTTCTAGTCATAGATATATATAATACTCCTTGGTACTCCATGTAGACACATAATTTCCCGGAAAAAGAGGTTAGCGACGAGTGAAGCATCATTAGTTTTGTGGTAGGGAATGAAGTCCTCATCTTGCTGAACTGATTGACTACTACCATGATTGAGTCATGTCTTGTTGGCATTTAGGGGAGGCTAAGCATGAAATCCTTGCTTAGATTAATCCATGGCTGTTTTGGAATTGATAGGGGTGTGTATTATCCATAGGGCTCTCTCTTCTCCTTTACATATTTACATACTTCGCACCTCTTAAGTGCTCTATGCATATCCATCATCATTTCAGGCTAGTAAAAATGCTCCTTCAATATCTTACTTATCCTCTTTTCCCTAAAATGGACTACTAAACCTCTAGCATAAGCTTTTTGAACGAGTAGCTCCCTTGTCGAACCATTGATGACTTGTAGGGATCTTTAGAGGCTTATGAGTTGCAATTGTATGAAAGGGCTAAAGAAAAAATTGACCAAGCCTTAAAAGCTCGAGTAAATATTAAGAATGACAAAGATGAATTAGTAAATCAGAGTAGTGGTTTTAATCAAAGGAGAGGTAGAGGCAGTAGGAATTTTTAGTCTAATTAGTAGCAAATAGGTAAAGGGGAGTCTAATCAAAATTATGATAACTCATTAATTCAATGTTGTAAGTGTAAGAAGTATGGTCATAGATAGGCTGAGTATAAGGCACATTTTCAGTATTATAAATGTAACTGATATGGTCATGTTAATAAAGATTGTCGTGCCAAGCTAAGGAATGGTGTAGATAATACGGAAACCATGTTGATTTCCAATCATGATAACGTTATAGATGATAGCCAATGGTTTTTAGATATCAGATGCAGCAATCATTTCAGTGGTAGAAAGGACTTATTTGTTGATTTTGATGATACTTTTCATATGTCAGTAAAACTTAGTGATGATTGTAGTATTTCGGTATGTAGGAAAGGTAACATTGGCATTAGATTGAATGATAGGTCCCTAAATTATATTTCAAAAGTATTTTAATCCCTTAATGCCAGTCAAAATCTTCTTAGTGTGGGATTGTTGGCATGGAAAAATTATGACTTACAGTTTAGTAAACATGGCTGTACTATTCTTAATGTTTATAAACTAGTATAGCAAAGGTAAACATGTTTAAAAATCACTTGTTTCCTTTGAAACTTAATTATGATACATCTTATTGTCCTGCTTCCGTGATGGTTGATGATAATTGGTTGTGGCACATGAGACTTGGGCACTTAAATTTTGGTAGCATCAATTTTCTTTCTCGTAAACAGTAGGTTTCTAGCTTACCAAATAGTAATGTGCCTAATAAAGTATGCAAGTCTTACGATTTAGGTAAGAAGCATTAGCATGTATTTCCAAAAGAAAAAGCATGGAGAGCTAATAGGCCACTTAAGTTTATTCATTTAAATTTATGCTCTGTGGAGGTTCCTTCTATTGGTGGTAGTAGGTATTTTATTACTTTCATTAAACATTTTAGTAGGAAAGCGCAGGTTTATTTTCTAAAGCATAAGTCTAAAGCTTATGATACATTGAAATGATTTGTGACTTATGTTGAAAAACAGAGTGGAAATAAGTTAAAATTTTGAGAACTGATAGAGGTATAGAATATACCATGTGTGATGAATTTCTTTAAAAGCATGGTATTTAACATCAACTAACTGCCAAATACATACCTTAACAAAATGGTGTGGCTGAGAAGAAGAATAGAACAGTTATGGATATGGTGAAATGTATGTTACATAGTAAACATTTGCCTAAGCAGTTTGGGTAGAAGTAGTTGCATGTGCTATTTATGTTTTAAATAAGTGTCTTACTAGGAGCGTTCGTAATAAGACTCTACATCAAGCTTGGAATGGTAAGAAGCCTAAAATTATGTTATAGTCAAGGGCTGACTTGATTTGGATCAAGTCAGGAGCTAATTAGCTTAGCAAAAGGTCAATTGTCTTAAAGTTAGACACCAGTAGGTCAGGTCATACCAATTTAGACACCATTTGGCTTGCCACTTTCAGAGGTTGTTCTAACTCCCCAGATACTGTAAAGATTTGTAGTCAATGTACATAACAAACTCTTATGGTAATAGGTAGTGTTGCCAAACGGTAAGGGCTCGATAAAGAGAGTACATCTCTTTCTCATACATAGAATAGTTTAAGGCCAGACCATTAAGCTTCTTACTGTGGTAGGCAACTGGTCGTCGCTCTTGCATCAGGACAACACCAATTTCAATTCCCGATGCATCACTTTCTAATTCAAAGGGTTTGTTAAAATTGGGTAGCGTTAAGACAGGTGTCGAGGTGAGTTTTTCCTTAATTTCTCTGAAGCTCTATTAAGCTCGATCGTTCCACCTAAATCCTTCACTCTTCTTCATCCAACTCAATCAATGGGGTAGCTATTTTGCTAAAGTCTTCAATAAATTGCCTATAGTAAGAAGCTAGGCCATGGAAACTTTGGACATCAGTGACATTCATCAGTATTGACCATTCCAAAATAGCTCAGATCTTCTCCTCATTTGCTCAGATTCCATCCTATAACACTACAAACCCTAAGAAAATCACCTCACTCTAATAGAACATACACTTCTTCATATTACCATAATACCTCTCAACTTATAAAATGTCAAATACTTCACAAAGATGTCGAACATAGTCATTGAGGTTGATACTGTATACTAATATGTCATGAAAGTACACGACCACACATCTTCCGAGTATAGGGCACATCATATGATTCATTAACCTCATGAATGTGCTCAATGCATTTGTAAGTCTGAATGACAAAACCAACCATTTGTAAAGTCCATAGTCTTAAAAGCAATCTTCCATTTATCACTAGGCCTCATGGAAATTTGGTGGTAGCCACTCTACAAATCTATCTTTGAAAATATCTTTGCACTATAAAGCTCAACAACATGTCATTGAGCCTTGCTATCAGATATTTGTACTTGACAGTAATTTAGTTGATTGCTCAATTATCCTTACACATATACAATGAACATTCCTTCTTTGGAACAAGTAAAGCTGGTATAGTATAAGGGCTCATACTTTCCTTCACATGTTTTCGCTTAACGAGTTCGTCCACCTGTTTCTTCAGTTTGGTAATGATGGGAATTAGCCTCCAACCATACCTAAGCTGAGGCCTATCAATGCTTGCTAAGGTTGAACTATAACTAGAAGGATGAAAGGAAGGAAGATGAATACTCGGCATGAGGTCTGTTGTTAGCCGAAGTGTCCAGAGATCACACAGTCAAGTAATCGGAACCAAAGAATCACTCAGCACATTAGAGAGGAACTTGTGTTGATTGATTCTATGAATTGACAATTGTGAGCCGACTTCTCTAATGTCTCAAGTAAGACGTGCGATATGTCAGGGACTCCTTCTCGAACATAGACATCCAACTCCTAACCCTATCCAGTTTAGATACTACTCCTCCTAAGACATGCTAAGTGACTTCATGCTGAGTACTATAAGATGTACAGTTTTGTATTCTTGTACATGTTTTCCCCTTTATTTTATTTATGGGCCTGATTCTTTAGGGTTTAAGGCTTTGTACTTTATTTACAATTTTGTCACTAAGATTTAGGACTTGCTATAAATAGCAACATTTATACTTATAGAGATGATATACAGACAGATAAATGTACAGAGATATATGCAGAGAGTGAAACTTTCCTCTTTTCGAGCAAGGCTATACTTGAGCTAGCATTTGTTGGGTTATCGAATGTTGATCATACTCTTTAATCGTCCCCGTGTTCTTATCAATCTTGTCCTGGAATTGTGGTAAACCCTTTGATTTGAACCGGTTAGTGAGTTGCATCTAACCTTCATTTGAAACCCTGAGCAACATTTAGTGTTTGTGAGTCGTATTGAACTCTATTTCGAGCTCAAACCCTTGATCATGTTTATGTCTTGGTGAGTTATATCCATTCACATTCACCATCAAAACCCTTCTTGTTCTTCATACCCATTTTCCTCTTGAATACCTACTCCTATTCTTTCGTTTCAGATCCGTTGCCATTTCTTTCTTATCTTGAACCCATATCATGTTGGTATCAAAGATTTTGGGAGATACGTATGCTAGTGTTCTTCAAAGAAGATTTGTGGTTCTAACATTTCTATTAATTATTGTTCTGAAGTATAGTGTACTGTTTGTAGTAGTAAGTAGCTGTAGAAGCCAAGTAGTAGTTGTTTTTGAGTTACTATAATTCTATTTTATTGTTTCTTCAATTTTCTAGTAAATTACTATAAGAACAACAATGTCAGAGGATAGTATCAACAACATTGGAGATAGTCCTCGTGGAAACTTGAAGAGACGTGTTGACAACTTAGAATACCAGACTCAAAATCTAACCAACTATATTTAGGAGCTTACTGGTTAGTCAGAGGCCCCATATGTGATAGCTGAAAAGAAAGGAAGGAATAGACAACAACCAATAGGAGTATTTCCAATGAACTTTGTAATGATGTGAGATAGTAGAAAAGAGCTACCGAGTCGAGAAGAAGAGAAACTTCTCCAATACCGAGAAAAGGCAATGATAGGAGTATTGACTCCTAGTTGAACCATAGAACCCGGAGAAGAGAGCCGAGGTTGAGAAGAGATATAACCGAGTAGAGCTCGAATAGAAGTCATTGATTCGAGGTAAACCGACCTGCTAAGAATGTAAGTGATGAACCTTGAGCACCTAGCTGAGGACTTGACAATATCAAAATCTAACCAACTTTATTTAGGAGCTTATTAGTTAGTCAGAGGCCCCAGATGTGATAGCTGAGAAGAAAGGAGGGAATAGACACCCACCAGTAGGAGTATTTCCAATGAACTTTGTAATGATGTGAGACAGTAGAGAAGAGCTGCTAAGTCGAGAAGAAGAGAAACCTTGCCAATGCCGAGAAAAGGCAATGACGGGAGTATTGACTCCTAGTTGAACCATAGAGCCCGGAGAAGAGAGCTGAGGCCGAGAAGAGATATAACTGAGTAGAGCTCGAACAGAAGTAATTGATCTGAGGTAAACCGACCTGCTAGAAATGTAAGGGATGAACCTCAAGCACTTGGTTGAGGACTTGTCAATATAAAGCTTAAGTTATCGACCTTCTATGGAAGTAGCAGACCTAAAGAGTTCTTTGATTGGGTTCCTTGAGTCAAGAAATTGTTCAAGTGCTATGAGTATGATAAACGAACAAAGGTTAAGTTGGCTTCACTATCCCTTATTGAATATGCAAGTCTTTGGTAGGATAAGCTAGTTTCCAAGTGAGAAGCTGAAGGAGAAGAGCCGATCAGAACATGGAGGCTCATGAAAAGGTTGATGAACCAACACTTTATGCCGACTTATTTCAAGCAGGAGATGCTCCATGCTTTCTAACACTTGAGATAAGGTCGAAATACTATTGAAGAGTATTTACAAGAGTTTGAAACCTTGATGACGAGATGTGAGATTGCTGAGCCATAGGACCGTACCATTGTTAGATTCCTAATTAGACTCTAGGACGACATTACCGATATAGTTGAATTGCAGCTGTTCAACTCTTTGGATAAGCTAATTAATTTGGCATTAAGAGTAGAGAGGTAGAGGAGAAGAAGGCATTAAAGGCCAAGTAGCTGACCCCAAGAAGGTAGCCTTAAGCCTAAGAGATATGCCAAGAGAAGGCAAGAAAAGAAGATAGATAAAGGAGAGCTTAGTAGACTAGGCCATGCTGAGAAACAGATTGCCAAGAAAGAAAAGGCACCTGGAAATAAGGCTCGATAAGTAAAGTGCTTCAAACGCTTAGGTTACAAATACATTACGTCCTAATGCCTAAATAAAAGGGTCATGGTCATGGTCTTAAAGGGTGAAGGGCCCAAGGCCCAAATCAAGAGTCATAGTGATAAGAGCTTGGAGGAAGGATTGATCAAAGAAGATGTTTATGTCGAAAATTTGGATGAACTCTTATCCATAACGAGTCAATAAGCTGACTTGAAGGCAGATGCTAGATAACGGGAAAATTTATTTCACATGCAATGCATAGTGAATGGGAAGACCTATTCCTTGGTTATTGATGGAGGCAGTTGCACCAACATCATTTCAGCTGAGTTGATAGAAAAGATGAAGTTGTCAACCTACCCGCATCCCCGACCTTATGGATTAAAATGGTTTAATGACAAGGGTATGGTCTATGTCCATAAAAGAGCGTAGATAGCATTCAAGGCTAGATAATGCAAGGTTGATATTGATTTTGATGTCATGCTTATGAATGTCGCAAATCTACTTCTTAGCCGACCTTTAGAGTATGACTAGAAAGCGATCCATGATGGCTTCTTCAACACATACAAAGTTCGAAAGGATGTGAAGAACTATGACTTGACCTCCATGAATGTTGAGGAAATCTAGAGACACTCAGCTCCCATGGTGAAGAGAAAAAGGAAGAGAAGTTTATTTAGCATCCCGGCCCATGCTCAACATTTAACATCGAGGATGACTTCCTCTTAAACCTATAGTAACGATGGGAATTAACCTCCAACCATACCTAGGTCGAGGCCTACCAATGCTTGCTAAGGCTAAACTGTAGCTAGAAGGATGAAAGGAAGGAAGATGAACACTCAGCATGAGGTTTGTTGTTAGCTGAAGTGTCCAGAGATCATACAGTCGAGTAATCGGAACCATAGAATCACTCATCACATTAGAGAGGAACTTATGCTGACTGATTCTATGTCTCAACAATTGTGAGCCGACCTCTTTAGTGTCTCGAGCAAGAGACGCGAGATGTTAGGGACTCCTTCTCGAACTTGGACATCCAACTGTCGACCCCATCTATTTTAGATACTACTCCTCCTAAATCATGCTAAGTGACTTAATGCTGAGTTCTATAAAACGTATAGTTTTATATTCTTGTACATGTTTTCCCCTTTATTTTATTTATGGGCCTAATTCTTTAGGGTTTAAAGCTTTGTACTTCATTTACAATTTTGTCACTAAGGTTTAGGACTTGCTATAAATAGCAACATTTATACTTATAGAGATGATATACAGACAGATAAATGTACAGAGATATATGTAGAGAGTGAAACTTTCCTCTTTTCGAGCAAGGTTATACTTGAGCTAGCATTTGTTGGGTTATCGAGTGTTGATCATACTCTTTAATCGTCCCCGTGTTCTTATCAATCTTGTCCTGGAATTATGGTAAACCCTTTGATTTGAACCAGTTAGTGAGTTGCTTCTAACCTTCATTTGAAACCCTGAACAACATTTAGTGTTTGTGAGTTGTGTCGAACTCTATTTCGAACTCAAACCCTTGATTGTGTTTATGTCTTGGTGAGTTATATCTATTCACATTCACTATCAAAACCCTTTTTGTTCTTCGTACCCATCTTCCTTTAGAATACGTATTCTTGTTCTTTAGTTCCAAATCTACTGCCATTTCTTTCTTATCTCAATCCCATATCAAGTAGCTTGCTCAAGGTTTATCTTGTACACAGGCCAATTTAGTAGGGCAATAATTAGCTGTAGATCAATATAGTGTGCTATGCCTTGGAGTAATGGTAGTCCTTTATGTAGTTCTTCTGGAAATAGGTTAGAAAACTCGTTTAGCAATCTTCGAATTTCTTCTAAGACATCCTGCAATTCCCTTGTCTCCATTAATCATTTAAGCAATAAGAACATTAGTTGGTTCATTAGTCTTCTCAACAGATCAGAGCTCTTTACGGTTCATGACTTGGGCTTTCTTCTTATTAGTGCGGGTGAGCTGATTACGGGTTTCATTTACTTAGAATAGGGTTAATGGTTGCAATACTATTCTCCTTCCTTCTTTGATAAAGGCATGGGTGTTCTTGTAGACACTTAATTTATGCACCCCCCCCCCCCCCCCCCCCCCTTATTTTTCAAATTAGGTTATAGAGTTCTAAATTAGAAAATGTTCAAAAAAATAGGAAAATGTAAAAAAAAAAAACAAATAAGAAATTTAGAAAAAAAAAATGAAAAGTCACAAAATAAAATAGAATATTTAGAAAATAACAAAATTTTAGGTTGTTTAAATAGAATATAATTTTAGTTTCAATTTCAATTTCGATAGTTTTGAATAAAAAGCTATTAGGTCTAAGCTAGATTCAGATTTGAATCTAGCTTAAGCTAACTTGGTCTATATGTGCAATTAATTACATATATGAATAAAGAAAAATTAATAGCTCAGCTGGATAAGCATCTGTACTTGATATTATATATGACTTGGAAATGCTAGGTTCAATCCATGGAACGTGCAAAATATATCTTTTATTTTCTTTTCTCATTTTATTGCCATGTCATTACCACATCACGGACTACGTCATCGCTACGTCATTTCCCAACTCACTTCTATGTATTGTAGACACATTCTAACACACTCTGACATACTCCAGCACATTCATACACATGCAGCTATGTATTTAGCACCACATATTGTCCAAGTTCATCCAATCCAAAATTGGAAGAAAATCATATTGCATTTAATTTTTTCCATCTTTAATATGACCATGACACCTATGCTCTTCATTTTAAAAACACAAAAAAAAACTTCGAAACACTTTAGAAAAGCAAAAATCGAAGTTTCTTCTCTCTAGCAAGGTTTATCTCTCTTTAGGATAGCATTCCCTATGGTGTTTTTATGAAAACCACCACTATCGGATTTCTTGAGCCAACTCTAAGCTAATCGAAGCCGAAGTGAGCCAACCGAGTCAATCCAAGCCGATTGAGCCAATCCAAGCCAAAGTGAGTCGACCGAGCTGATCAAAGCTAGAGTGAGCCGATTCAAGCCAAAATAAGCTGACAGAGTCGATCCAAGCCGAAGTGAGCTGATCCGAGCCATTGGAGTCGATCCGAGCCATTCGAGTCAATCCAAGTCGACTCGGTTTTTCTTTTCTTTATTTCTTTATTTATTTGTTAATTTGTAATTGTTCTAAATGAGAAAATGAAGAAAAAAGGAAAAAGAACAAAAAAGAAAAATGAAAGGGAAGAAAAACGAAAAAAGAAGAAGAAAGAAAGTAGTCTATTTATTTATTTTAATAGAAATAGATATAATAAGTATAAAATAAATAAGATAATATAATAAAAATAAAAATAAATAAATAAATAGGTTAGTAAACAAAAATCGCTTTCACACTTAGAAAAATTGAGTTTTCTAAAAATAAATGAAAATAAATAAATCAATTTTCAAATTAGAATCATTTAGAATTTCCAGAAATAAAATTCAACTTAGGACCCCTTATGATCTTTTCTCAAATCAACTCAAGATGGGTAAAAATGTAAACCCGACAATTTTTCCAAAATTAAAATCAAACTACTCACTAAAATTTTTTATAGACGAACTACGGAAGTCTGATCCCGAACAGCGAGTACGTAGGCACCCATGGGAAGTTTTATTTTTTCTATTTTTAGATATTTATGTAAATTAATCAATTTAGTCACATGTATCATAATTAGATGTTTTTAGAAATTGAAAACGGTATATTTAAAAAGCGAAGTTAAATTCGAAAAGTTAAAAAGTAGTACCCGTTTAGGGTTTAATAAATTAGCCCTCGGACCTAAATTTTTGGTTTTCAAAAAAACTATTTTACAAATTGTTTTTTTAATCAATAGACCAGTAGCTAAGTTATAACCAATCCACCCAATTGATTATAACTTAACCCCTTTTCCAGACTCCGGTTGGGTGGCGACTCTAAATTTTTTCAAGTTGGAAGAAATGGTCTTCTTTAAATTTTAGTCGAGGGTCAATATTAAACGATTAGGGTTTAGTATTGATTGGTTTAGAGAAGACCTAATTTTATAGGAATAACTAGGAGGGTGAAAAACCAGCCTCAACAGTTCTTATACCGGTTGTGAGTGACACGTCGATCAAACAACTAGGGTTATCCAAGCAGCAGATGTGAAGTTACCATAGGGATGACATTACATACTACTTCATTCCTGTACATGTTCCCAACACTAAACAGCATAGTCACTTGTTTAGTTATGTGCAAAGTACCCTTATCATGAAACTAATGTAGCTTATATGGTCGGGGATGGTTTGAGGTCAACAGACCCAACTTTTGCACAAAGGACTTTGCAATGACATTAGTACAACTTCCTCCATCTACGATGATTGTGTATAATTGGCCTTTGATGGTACACTTAGTAAGGAACAGATTCTCTCACTGGTCTTCCTTAAGGTTTAGTAAGGAACTTAGGACTCATCCCAACATTAGGATCATCACTTCTCCTTGGTCGACATAGACATACGTCTCCTCTTCCTCTTCTACTTTGGTTTCTCTAACATTCTTTTCTTCCTTGGGGTCGCTCTCGTTAATACTATTTACCACATCTCCTCAGAGTATCATGATATAATGGTTTGGACATTCGGTAGCCATATGTCCAAAGCTTAAGCATTTAAAATACTTCACCTCACTGGTCTTCCATCCGGATAGCTGGACTTACTTATAGGTTCTCGGGGTTAGCCTAGTCTTAGATCAGCTCAACTGTCTAGTTCGGCCATGTTAGTTTACTTGGCATTCATTAGGTCGGTCATTCCTTTCCTTAACTCAGTGTAGCTTCCTCAAGTTGGCTTAAATAGGTTGACGCAATATGAGAGCTAGAGAGAATGTTTGCCTAGGTTGGCTTAGATCATTCCTCCTTTACTTTTCGACCTTCTACATGATTTTGATTGCCTCTTCTAAATTATAAAATCTTTGTACTTCAATGATATCATGAATCTCATACTTGAGTCTGAAAATGAATCTTGATAATATACAGGCTTTTGGTTCTTCTACATTAGCTCGGATCATCAACATTTGGAACTCTTTAACATAGTCATCAACAGATCGGTTTCCTTAGTGAAGCTCTTACAATTTTGCAAACTTATCTTGCGGGTATGTCTCGAGCACAAATCTATCCCTCAATAACCTCTTCATCTCATTTGAAGTTTTGATACTTCGTCTTCCATCCCTTGTTCTGGTTGCATTCAGATTTTTTCACCACATTGTCGCATACCCAGTAAACTCCAATGTAGCAAGTCAGACCTTGAGAATATCCATATATCCATAAGAGTCAAACACTTTCTTAACCTTCTCTTCCCATTCTAAGTATTCATTGCCATCTCTACTTCCACTAAAGGGGAGGGGGGGATGGATTTGAACCTTGACATTATATAGCCCTTAAGAAGCTCAGCATCCTCATCTTGGTAATGGGTAATAATCAGCTTCCTCTCCTTCTTCCCTAAAATCTTCAACATCCAGTTCCTCATCTTCTTCTTTAATCTCCTCTAACTCCAATTTTCGTTTACCAACTTAGCCCGATACTCCTCCAACTGTCGAACTAGGTGATTGGTTTGGTTTCCTTAGCCATGGGGTCTCTCAAGGTTATTCTCTTGTGGGTTAGGCAACTGTACACCTTGGGGTTGTTTCCTGTTTACTTGCATTGTTGTGACTAAACTCGCAATAAGGTTTATGAGCTTGTCAAGTTTATCATAAATGGACCTTGGGGTGTTTAGGTTGAGCACCATTTCCCTAGTTACTAATAACTCCTTGAACACTTGAATCTAATATAGTGTAAAAAATTTTTCGAATAGATTAACAAACTACTAATAACCTTAATATCCAATAGTCACTAAATAGAGTAGAAATGAACTTGCTCTATATTTGTGATGAAAAATAGAGTAACAATGAAACCACACTTATTATCACATCAACATACTATAGTAGCTACGGAAGGAGCATAATAGCCACAAATAGTAAAGCAGACAAAAACTTCACTACAACTTTACACACTCCCTCATGGAACTTGGCTTTAATACTAGTGAAGCTGATGCATTGCCAAGCTAGTATAGATGAAGAGGCACCATAACAAATGAATCAAAAAGGAAACAAAAAAGAAACTAGCAAAACCTAGTCAGCTACTAAATGGATATGACTCACTACTCGATCTTACTCAACCTATAATTCATTGGACATGATACACCGATCTGAACTGAAGGGTTACTCGCTACTACTTCTTACTAAAGGGAATAGATAAGAGTTAAGAGATAACAAGAACACTAAGGTTGCTCATATAAGTAATTTTTGTATTGAAAAGGATACTAATATGCATACATGGAAAAGTAGGGGTTTATATACTTGCCTACTAAGTTTACTCTACATGTATGAAAAGATAAAAAGGTATTCTACACTAAGTTGCATAAGACATAGTAAAAGGGATAAAAGAGATAAAGAATATACAGTACAGAAAAAAAAAAGAATCATTCTAAAACATTGTGTCGAAAGATACGCATTACATAGTGGTTGGACATCTAGGATATGGTACAACATAAGTGGAAGCAAGAATGTGTTACAATCAAAGGTTGAGCTAATCTGGATCAAGTTGGGAGTTAATCAGCCAAGCAAAAGGTCAGTTATCTTAAAGTTAGATACTAGTAGGTCAGGTTGGTAGCTCAGCTTGGCTCGACTAATTTTAGGCTATCTTCTAGATTAGTATTTCACTATTGGATAGGAGCATGTTAGATATATGTGAGGATCTGAGAGATAGGTTGGCATATGGTTAGATTAGGATAGTAGTCTCCATCTTAGCTATGGCTTAGAGTTAGTATTTTTCATGCGAGCCCTTGATTTCCTCTAGCTCGACTTCTCGTGCTTGGTCCAAGGGGTTTATTCCTATCAATAAGTCATAAGAGAAGGATCTCTTGATCTGTCCTATGAAGGCCCAAATGAAATGTTAAGAAATAAATGCCTTCCCTTACTACCAAATGACTAGGAACTGATCACATTCTTAAATGACCTCTAAATGTATGCAAACGCAAAATAGAAGAATGAACATGACCTCATGCAATATAGAACCACCCTTAAAGTTAGTTCGTAAAAGACGGGGAAGGTTCTTACCTTTGCATTTCCTATGTAGCAGTGGTGGCTGTAGACACCTAATTTTTGTTCCCTTTTATTATTCAAATTAGGTTATAGGGGCTTAAATTAGAAAAAGTTAAAAAAAAAACAAGAAAATTAAAGAAAGCCTAAAAAAATGAAGAAATTTATATTCTAGAAAAACATAAGAAAATAGGAAAATAAAAATAAAATAAAATAATAATAAATAAATAAAATATTTTAAAATATATATATATATATATATATATAACATTTCGCTATATTAAATTTAGCTTTCAGAAGTTGTGCCATCAAACCTAAGCTTAGATTTAGATATGGCTCAGGCTGACCGAGTCTACATGTGCAATTAATTGCACATATGCACAAGGCATAAGCCAACGACCTGATAGTTAAGCATATGGATATAATACAAGCATTAAGCATGAGGTCTTGGGTTCGAAACTTAGCTAAGGCAGGGAGGCCTTTTTCCTATTTTTTGTTTTTTGTAAATCAGAGACTGCCACGTATTAGGATCTGATTGTGCTATATGTCTTAACACGTAGCATAATTGGATTGGATGACCTTTGTTGACGTGGCGCTACGTATCAGCTAAGTGGCATACCACATTAGCCGCCACGTGTCAAGTGTGACACGTAGCAGGTTGGGGTTTGTCAAGTTGGCTGACGTGGTGCTACGTCAGCACTTTCCCTTTCTTTCCCTTGGTTTTCTTCCATTTTCTCTCGATTTTCCTTATCTTTCCTTCTTAAGAACAGCTCACTCCTTCCATTTTAGCTTCAATTTCTACATAAATTCTACACACTGGCTCATGGTTTCTTTCATCAATCTCACACTAGACATAGCCTACTATGAATCAGTATAGAAAGCGCGTCCATGTTCAGTCATTTACACATTCAAATTGAGCTTCAAAGATTGGAAAAAAATTGAGAATTCGGCCTTTTCCATTAACTTCGATCCGAGCTTTCCTTTGTTGTTGGGATGAAATCCAAGTATAAATAGGGACATCAATGAGCAAAAGATCCATCCTTGAGCTTTAGAATCAACTCTTAAGCTCCCTTTCTCTTCGGCGATTCTCTTTCTCTCTTTAGCTCAAACTCTCTCTCTCTTTGATTCCTTCTCTTTACTTTGACCTAAGTTGAGCCACCGCTCAAGGAAGACTCCCCGCAACTCAGGGTCCTAGATACAACTTTCCTCGACCTCCGCCGTGCCACTTAGCAACACTATCCAAGCACTACCGCCGATTGCTACCTTCGATAACCACCGAATGACCACCCCAAGCCACGAGACTCGGCTTACCCCCTTTATTCCCCATAAAAGACTCACAAAAAACTCCTCACCCCCTCGCTTTGGCTAATAGAACTACTTGAATAGCCCTCTACCGCTATTGCTGTTGAAGGCATAAAAGCTTTACCCGAAACCAATGGAGTGGCCTAACCCGACCCAATTCGACTCGCCCGACCCGCGAATCCGAATCCATCAGAAGCTTTTCTTTTATTTATTGTTGTTGTTTTATTCATTTTTATTTTATTTATTTGTTTTGTTTAAATGTAATTGAAAATAAAAAGGAAGAAAAAAAGAAGAAAAGAAAAAGAGAAAAAAAAAAGAGAGAAAAAAATAAAAAAAGAAGAAGGTAATTTTTTTAATTTTATTAAATAAGTAATAAGTGATAAGTGATGAATAAATTAAGAAAAAATACAAAGGAAATAAAATGAAATATATAATAAATAGGTAAATAAAAAATTATGATTTCTTTTCTCACACTTATAAAAATAAAGTTTTCTAAAAATAATTGAAAATAAATAGACTTTTTTCTAAATTAAAATTATTTTCGAGTTTTCCAAACATAATACAGCAATTTGGACCCTTTAAAAGAATTTCCTTAGATAAATTAAACAAGGTAAAAGCGTAAATGCGACCCTTTTTTAAAAATTAGAATCAAACCGCCTACTAAAGTTTTTTGTGAATGAACTACGGAAGTTTGATCTTGAATAGTGGGTATGTAGGTGTCGAGGGAGGATTTTTTGATTTCTTTCATTTAAAAATTAATTTCCCATTTCTCGATTAATACTAAACCCTAACCCATTTAATATTAATCCTTGACTAAAGAAATTGAGACATTCTGGTTTTTTATTGAAAATAATTTTTTGGAGTTGCCACCCGACCGAAGTCGGGAAAAGAAAAAGGAATCGTAACCAATTGGGTAAATTGATTACGATTTGACTACCGATCTTTGATTTCAATTTTAAACAAAGAACTAGAGTGTTCCAAGTTCGAGGGATAACTTATTAAACCTTAACGAGCAATACTATTTGTTTACCGAAATTAGGATTATTCTTCTAATTATAATATTTAAAAAATAAATAAATAAATAAATCAAAAGAAAAAAGAACCTAAGTTTCTACATATTTTATCATTGCCTCGAAGGCGTCTACGTACCCGCTAATTGGTTCTTTTTATAAAAAATGATTGGTTGAATTTGCGTTTTTATTAACCATTTTATTTTTATTAAGAAAAATCCCTAGAAGCCTAATTTTTATTCCAATTATAAAAAAAAAAAACCTGAAAACCTAATTTTTGAAAAGTCCCGAATTAAGATTTTTATTTAAAAACAACTAAGTGATAATTTTTTTTATTTTCAAGAAAAACCCTAAAGATTTTATGAAATATGTAATTTTTATGAAATATGCAATGTTCTACATGATGAATATTTTATATAGAAAAGATGCTTAAAAAAAACAGAAATATTTCCTAATCATAGAAAAGATACTTAAACCATAGAAAAGATGTCTAAACTATGAAAAAGATGTTTAAACCATAGAATAAAAAAATCTAAATTATAAAAAAGATGTCTGAATCATGAAAAAAAAACCTAAACAATGGAAAAGATACATAAATTATAGAAAAGAAGCCTAACCATAGACAAGATGCTTAAACATAGAAAAGATGCCTAACCATAGAAAAGATGCCTAACCATAGAAAAGATGCTTAAACCATAGAAAAGAAATTTAAACTATGAAAAAAATGTTTAAACCATAGAAAAAAAATCTAAATTATAGAAAATATGTCTGAACCATGAAAAAAAATAAACCTAAACGATGGAAAAGATACATAAACTATAGAAAAGAAGCCTAACCATAGACAACATGTCTAAACATAGAAAATATGGCTAAATGATAGAAAAAAAAAATTTAAACTACGAAAAAAACGTTTAAACCATAGAAAAAAAATCTGAATCATAAAAAAGATGCTTAAACCATAGAAAAGATGTCCGAATCATAAAAAACAAACCTAAATTACAGAAAAGACATCTAAACTATGAAAAAGACATCTAAATTATGGAAAACAAGCCTAAACTATGGAAAAAATGTTTTGCCGTAAAAAAGAAGTCTATTAAATATACTTTTTTTTATTTTATGAACATCAAAATGATTTTTTTATCTTGAAAACCTTAACATGCCTAATGCAATTTTTCTTAATTAATACAATATGCAAAGAACAAGATTTTGCAAAATATCAGATTTTATAAAAATATCATTTTGAAAATATGAAATCTAAAAAATAATAATAAAAAATAAACAAACTAAAACTTAACTTAACGTTTATTCACAAGACACTAATGCTATAACTAATTAAAATCAATTAAAGATGTGATAAAAATTAAAAAAAATTAGTACAAGTCTTAAAAATAACTGCGCATATACTAAGTGAGATAAAAATAAATAAATAAGACAAGTTATAGATAATAATTAAAAACCACTATTATGTATCTACAAGGCAAAGCACGCAAAGCTGATAAAAGGGAGCAGATTGGATCTCCCATCCTATCATGCGCACAACTATAGAATTGGTTTGAGGAGTGGGTTCAAACGTGTTTTTAACAAATGTGTAATTGTTCTTTTTTTGCGCGCACCATGGAACCCTTATTTATAAAACTCGAAAAAAAATCTTTTTAATCGAATCAAATCAAATAGAATCTAAATTGATAAAGATCTAAAATAAATTCGAATCTTACGAATCTTGATTTTATTGGATTTAACGTCATTGTATCAGATTTGCTTTTCTTCTTTACAACTATTTAGTTAAGATTGCATCAAATTAATATTTTGAATTTTTTTCATTTTTAGTTTTTTTTTCTTTTTTTTTTCCAACAATTTTCTATTTTTTTGTCCTTTTATCATTTTTCAATTTTTTTATTATTTTCTAAATTACGAACCTAAAAACAAAAATTATAACTACTATGGGGAAAAATTAAGTGTCTACAGCTGCCCTTCTTTATGGTGAAGTTTGAATAAAACTTTGCCACAAAGACAAAAGTGACACCGTTTTTGCCTCAGGACGACTCCATCCTAAAGAATGTTAAGATAATTGACGAAGGTTAGTTTGATATGAAGAATAGCGAGGAGTAGCGCCTTTTTAGGTTGGCAAAAATCCCTAAAAAGAATAATAAGAGCTTGGTCATGCCCTAATGAGCTGACTAGTCAAGGCGGTCAAAACGTCCTTTGAGCTGACTAAGACCTAAAGAATGGAGAAAATTTGATCATACCCTAATAAGCTGACTAACCAAGGCGGTTAAAGTGCCCTTTGAGTTGGTTAAGACCTAAAAGATGAGGAAAACTTGGTCATGCCCTAATGAGCTGACTAACTAAGGTGGTCAAAGCGCCCTTTGAACTGGCTAAGACCTAAAAACAAGGAAAACTTGGTCGTACCCTAATGAGTTGATTAACCAAGACAGTCAGAGCGCCCTTTGAGCTGCCTAAGACCTAAAAATAAGGAAAACTTAGTTGTGCTCTAATGAGCTGACTAACCAAGGCGGTCAAAGCGCCCTTTGAGCTGGCTAAGACCTAAAGACAATGAAAACTTGGTAGTGCCCAGATGAGTTGACTAACCAAGGCGGTCAAAGCACCCTTTGAGTTGGCTAAGACCTAAAAATAAGGAAAACTTGGTCATACCCTAATGAGCTGAATAATTAAGGTGGTTAAAGCGCCCTTTGAGCTGGCTAAAACCTAAAAAATGAAGAAACTTGGTCATGCCCTGATGAGCTGACTAACCAAGGTGGTCAAAGCGCCCTTTGAGTTGGCTAAGACCTAAAGAATGAAGAAACTTGGTCGTGCCCTGATGAGGTGACTAACCAAGGTGGTCAAAGCACCCTTTGAGTTGGCTAAAACCTAAAAATAAGGAAAACTTGGTCGTGCCCTAATGAGCTAACTAACTAAGGCGATCAAAGCGCCCTTTGAGTTGACTAAGACTAAAGACGAAGAAACTTGGTTGTACCCTGATGAGTTGACTAACCAAGGCGGTCAAAGTGCCCTTTGAGCTGGCTAAGACCTAAAAATAAGGAAAACTTGGTCGTGCCCTAATGAGCTGACTAACTAAGGCGATCAAAGCGCCCTTTGAGCTGGCTAAGACCTAAAAATAAGGAAAACTTGGTCATATCCTAATGAGTTGAATAATCAAGGCGGTCAAGCGCCCTTTAAGCTAGCTAAGACCTAAAAAATGAAGAAACTTGGTCATGCCTTAATGAGCTGACTATCCAAGGCGGTCAAAGCGCCCTTTGAGTTAGCTAAGACCTAAAGATGAAGAAACTTGGTCTTACCCTAATGAGCTGACTAACCAAGGAGGTCAAAGTGCCCTTTGAGCTGGCTAAGACCTAAAAATAAGGAAAACTTGGCCGTGCCCTAATGACCTGACTAACCAAAGCGGTTAAAACACCCTTTGAGTTGGCTAAGACTAAAGACGAAGAAACTTGGTCGTACCCTGATGAGGTGACTAACAAAGGCGGTCAAAGCGCCCTTTGAGCTGGCTAAGACCTGAAAATAAGGAAAACTTGGTCATGCCCTAATGAGCTGACTAACCAAGGCGGTCAAAGCGCTCTTTGAGTTGGCTAAGACTTGAAAACAAGGAAAACTTGAATTGGGATAGCACTTCCTAAGCTTACTAAATCCCTTGAAGAAATTTTGAGTCGAGTAACGATTTATGAGTCGGACGACTGGGATTCTAAGAAACTATGGATTGGGACTACACTCGACGAGCTGGCTAGCTCCGTAGGAGATTATAACTTGGGACTGTGTTTTGGGAGCTAGCTGGAAGCTTAAGAAACTTTAGATTGGGACTACGTTCTATGAGCTGGCTAGATCCCTAAATGAGAATATGAATTTGGATAGTGCTCCATAAGTTGACTAAAGCGCTAAAGAAGATATGGATAGTAACGGTACTCTATGAGCTGGTTATATCCTTGAGAAAACGGATAAAGGGTAAGCACCCTTCGGACTCGCTTAAACTCTATTAGGAGTTGAAAGTAAATTGAGGAACGTAGCCAACTTGAAAAAAAAAAAACTCTTCATTTGAGATATTTACAAATGAGGGATTTGGTGAAAACTATTTATAACATGAATTGAAAATTTGGCTACTATGGATGAAATGGACTAGAAAATAAATGGAAAAACTTGTAACAAGCCTCTACTTTCTCTCTCTCCTTTTCATGTCTTTTCATTTTCTTTTTTCCTTCTTTTTCCTTGAAAGTTTGCTCACGGATACAAATTCCTATTTAAAAGGCAAATGCTATAATCATGTAGGATATCTCATATCTACCTTAGTTTGTAACCTAGACAATGAGCTTCTTGGATGGGCCTTAAACATTCATTTCGTAAGGAAAACGTAACTCACGATTTGTTTAGTCGAAGAGGACTTCCTTACGCAATCTCGGTGTGGATTTTACTCTTGATTACTATTCTAGAAATTATAATCCAGTTTGCAAGTGATACGCTCTGATTGATCTATTAAGTCTTTTTAGGTTTAGTATTGTAAATTAGGCTTTTGGTCAAATGGTTTCAAAAGAAGTTAATTGAGAGGGCCTATTTTGAAAGAAGTGCTTTTGTCCAACCCGTAGGGTATAAGTCAAGAACCCTTAAGAAAAAACTAGATGTGTGCTTGCCCTAGTTTTAGAATTAATTTTTATCTTAGATAAATTATTCTTCAAAATTGGAAGAGCTTTGAGTAGGGAGGTAATGTGGGTGGGAAGGTCTTGTGTTTGAGAATTGAGTGGATAAAAAGGGTCTATGTTCATGATTTGGAGTGTGATTTTGAATTGAATATGGAGTTTTTGGTTTGTGGTTGAGAACATGATTTTGAATGAATATGAGGTTTTTGTGTTTTTGGTTAGGAATATGATTTAAGGCCTTGTGTTTTTTGAGTAACTTAAGCCTTCTTTGATTGGGGATTTTCTCTAGCCCAATATTTAGGCATTTTATCATTTTCCTTTTTCCTAGTTTCTTTTTCTTTTCTTTTCCTTTTTTTTTCATTTCTTTCTTTTCTCTTCCCAAAAATAACTATTTCTTTTGTTAAGTTTTTGTCTCTAGATGAATTAAGGCCCTAAATCCATAGGTTCAGAATGCATTGGCTTAGGTAAGGTATGTGTAGCTTTTAGGGTATTTGGAAAAATGTTAGCTCTTTTTCAAAGGGAACAATTTATCGAAAATAAAAATTGTCCTTGAATTGTTATTACTAGGGTAAGCACAAATAAGTTTTATCCTTCTCTCTTAAGCAATGACCCTAACCTCCGAATTGCCCCACTGTGGGGTGGTTCTTGACAGGGTTTACATTTGAAAGGACTCTAGATTTGTCCAATGGGGTTATCAAAGGATAATTGTGTTTGGGATTTAAAAATGAATGCCTAACTTCATTCCGGTCTGCGTATCAAATTCAAAATGGGCCTCCTTTAAGGAATGGGTCCAAAATATCCTCACCATGATGTCTCTTAACTCTCAAAATGTTTAAGGGTTAGTGTATAGGATATAGCTCGCCTCTTTTCATTCAAAACTTTTTAAAAGTGAGTTACCAATTCCTTACATAGGGATTGATTGACCTTAGGGTATTAACGGACCTTACTCCTCAATTCCTTGGAACATGCCCTAGTTGTGAAATTTCAAAGACTAAATGCCCTATGCCCCAGACTTATAGGTCTTAACGCCCTTAAGCTTCCATATATGATTTTGGGTTAGGTTCTTTAGAGTTCGAATGGGCTAAAATTGACAACTTTTGAAGTGGAAGGGACTAATGAATTGCCTTTTTTGTTTGTACCGGGGATCAAGCTTGGGATAGTGTTTTATGGCTTTGTGTTTTGACTCGGTTTATAGTTGGACTTGATGGCTCAAGCATTGAGTTTGTTCAATTATCTTGATGGGCTAAAGCTCAGGTTTGGTTGGTTATTTATCAGGCCAAATGGATCTGTTTAGGTTAGCTGCCTTAACGGGCCAAGTAATTGTGTTTGTCCCGAACCCTATAAGGATTTGTAACTGTTAGCAAATTTCCTTTTTTTTCTTTTTGAAAGAGAGAAAGAAAATGAGAAGGCTTTTATGTTACAGAGCCCAAGTGATGAGATTGTAAATAGATGATTACGGAGGATTGCTTTCATAGAAGTTTATCATTACTAATAGTCCATTTACAAGTAAGGAATTTTGAAGAATAAAAGTCTAAACAAAGAAAATATCTAAATCTTATTTATTCCAAATGAATAAGGCTATTTGCAAAATGCTAAATTTATGTAAAAGAATAAATATTTCTGGTTAATAGAATATTAGGAAAAATGATAACTACCTATTATTTTACAGCTTTGATTCTTTTCGTTTTGTTTCCTTTTTATTTTTATTTTTTGTCTTCTATTTACTCCGTGAGGGTTGGGCTCAATTGATGTGGGCCCAAAGTGATATGTTCCAGCCCTAATAGATGTGCTAAAGCCATCACTATAGTAATATTTATAGGGCTGTTCTATAGGGGCAAGATAAACCTAATCTTGTTCTTAATAAATTCTTACTTATTTGGGCTAAAAAGTTATAAACATATCAAGAATATCTTTTAAGGCCAATGAGGTAGGTAGACGTGGATCTATTTGGAAGCCCCTTGACTTGATCTAGCCATGACTGATCAAAATCAAAATTAAAATTAAAATTAAAATTACAATTACAACATAATCTAAACTTTACACAAAATTATTACAAATTATGTACAAGGAAATATTACAACTACAACTTCACAACTGCCCTTGTCCATTTAGGTCTGCCACATCATAGGTTCTTGCGATTTGTTTTGAAAAAATGTTTTCACGTCATGCAACAGGTGGGTTCTAAAGGTCTTCAAGTTCTGCAACCATCGCGTTTTTTGAAAGCAACTGTTCTGTGGTCCCATCTGAACTTGAATTGGGTACCTTGATCGACCTTAGAAGGTAATTGCCCCACAACATCCAAAACTTACGCAATGGCCCCCCACCTAAGGTCCTAAGACGGCCTAGTTCTGACCGTATCTACCATACAATTATGATCTAAAAAAAAAGAATAAAAATAAGGTAAACCCCCAAAGCTATCCCTAATAAATAAACTTAAACGAAAAATGTTAGTAAAAAAAAGATAATAAAATAAAATAAACAAATACATAAAATAACATGCCCAAGTTCTTTTTTTTTTAATTATTTCATCTTTTTATTTTGTTTTACTTTTAAAAAAATAATCTTATTTTCGGTAACTTCTAATGGCTAGCCTTTTAACGTCCCTAGTAGAGTTGCAAACTGTCGAGAGAGGATTTTTCGATTTCTTTTATTTAAAAATTAATTTCCCATTTCCCGATTAATACTAAACCCTAACCCATTTAATATTAATCATCCACTAAAGAAATTGAGAAATTCCGATTTTCTATTGAAAATAATTTTTTGGAGTCGTCACCTAACCGAAGTCGGGAAAGGAAAAAGAAACCGTAACCAATTAGGTGGATTAATTATGATTTGGCTACCGGTTTTTTTTATTTCAATTTTAAATAAAGAACTAGAGGGTTCTATATTCGAGGGCTAACCTATTAAACCCTAACTGGTACCACTATCTGTTTACCGAAATTAGGATTATTCTTCTAATTATAATATTTAAAAAATAAATAAATAAATAAAATCAAAAGAAAAAAGAACCTAAGTTTCTACATTTATTATCGTCGCCTCAAAAGTGCCTACGTACCTGTTAGCTGAGGTTAGACAATCATAGTTCTTTAAAAAAATCTTTAGTATGTTCTTTTTATAAAAAATGATTGGTTGAATTTGCATTTTTATTAATCATTTTATTTTTATTAAGAAAAATCCCTAGAAGCCTAACTTTTATTCCTAATTATAAAAAAAAAACCTAAAAACCTAATTTTTAAAAAGTCCCGAATTAAGATTTTTATTTAAAAACAACTAAGTGATAATTTTTTTATATTTAAGAAAAACCCTAAAGATTTTATGAAATATGTAATGTTTTACATAATGAATATTTTATATAGAAAAGATACTTAAAACATAAAAAAAAAAGAGAAATATTCCCTAATCATAGAAAAGATACTTAAACCATAGAAAAGATGTCTAAACTATGAAAAAGATGTTTAAATCATAAAATAAAAAAATCTAAATTATAAAAAAGATGTCTGAATCATGAGAAAAAAAAACTTAAACAATGGAAAAGATACATAAACTATAGAAAAGAAGCCTAACCATAGACAAGATGTCTAAATATAGAAAAGATGCCTAACCATAGAAAATATGTCTAAACCATAGAAAAGAAATTTAAACTATGAAAAAAATGTTTAAACCATAAAAAAAAAATCTGAATTATAGAAAAAATGTCTGAATCATAGAAAAGATGTCTAAACCATAGAAAAAATATTCAAACCATAGAAAATATATCCGAATCATAGAAAACAAACCTAAATTATGGAAAAGATATCTAAACTATGAAAAAGACATTTAAACTATAGAAAATAGGCCTAAACTATGGAAAATATGTTTCGCCATAAAAAAGAAGTCAATTAAAGATTTTTTTTTATTTTATGAACATTATAATGATTTTTTTATCTAGAAAACCTTAACATGCCTAATGCAATTTTTCTAAATTAATAAAATATGCAAAGAACAAGATTTCGTAAAATATGAGATTTAATAAAAATATCATTTTGAAAATATAAAATCTAAAAAATAATATGTTCACAAGATACTAATGCTATAACTAATTACTAGCAATTAAAGACGTGATAAAAATAAGAAAAAAATTAATACAAATCTTAAAAATAACTGCGCATATACTTAGTGAGATAAAAATAAATAAATAAGATAAGTTATAGATAATAATTAAAAACTACTATTATATACCTGTAAGACAAAACACACAAAGCTGATGAAAGGGAATAGATTGGATCCCCAGTCCTATCATGCGCACAACTTTAAAATTGGTTTGAGGAGTGGGTTCGAGTGTGTTTTTAACAAATGTATAATTTTTCTTTTTTTGCTCACACCATGAAACCCCTATTTATAAAACTCGAAAACAAATCTTTTGAATTGAATCAAATCAAATATAATCTAAATTGATAAAGATCTAAAATAAATTCGAATCTTACAAATCTTGATTTTATTGGATTTAATGTCATCATATTAGATTTGCTTTTTTTTTTTTACAACTATTTAGTTAAGATTGCATCAAATTAATATTTTTGAAAATTTTTTCTTTTTTAGTTTTTCTTTCTTTTTTTTTCGAAGAATTTTATATTTTTTTTGTTTTTTTATCATTTTTCAGTTTCTTTTATTATTTTCTAAATTACAACCCTAAAAACAAAAATTATAACTACTACAAGTGAAAATCGAGTGTTCACAGTAGGCACCTGTATGTAAGTATAGTGCGACTTAAAATATGGAAAGTTTTATTTTTTCCATTTTTAAATATTTATGTAAATTAATTAATTTTGTCGCGTATATCATTATTAGATGTTTCTAGAAATTAAAAATGGTATATTTGAAAAGCGAAGTTAAGTTCGAAAAGTTAAAAAGTGGTACCTATTTAGGGTTTAATAAATTAGCCACTAAACTTAAATCTTTGGATTCAAAAATGACGTTCTACAAATTGTTTTTTTTTTTTTTTAATCGATAGATTGGTAGCTAAGTTATAACCAATCTACCCAATTGGTTATAACTTAATCCCTTTTCTCGACTCCGGTCGAGTAGCGATTCCAAATTTTTTTAGGTTAGAAAAAATGATCTTCTTTAAACCCTAGTCGAGGGTTAATATTAAACGGGTAGGGCTTAGTATTGATCGGTTTAGAGAAGACCTAATTTTATAAAAGAATCTAAAGGGTGAGAAATCAGGATCGATAGCTTGGCGACTCCACTAAGGACCATTAAGAGGGCTAACCACTTAAAAACATTTTGAAATTAAAATCGCTTTTCAAATTACCCACATTGTTTAGTCATTTATTTATTCTTTTTTATATTAATTTGTTCATTTGATTGCTTTGTGTAGATATATGTTTTAATTAGCATATTTATTTTAGTAAGCATGACATTTATTTTACTGCATCTTGAATGCATGATAGATGCGGTCGAACTCGAGCCATCATAGGACCTTAAGATAGGGATCCATTGTATAAAGTCTCAGACATAGTGAGGCAACCACCATTCGGGGCTGATTAGGCTACCCCACTTAAACTTTGATGTGACCAAAGAACCGTTTCTTTATAGACGTATGAGGTCATAGAGTTTAAGGACCGTTAAAACCCATCTGTCTTGCACTACACTTCAAGGGGTTAACAAATAATTAGCAAAACGGCAATGTTACATAGAAAAAAAAAACGAAAGAAAAAATGACAAAGATTCTGGAGTTTTTAGTTTTCCTGTATTCTTCCTAGAATTGATGTACATAAGAGATCTTATATATTTGTCTTTTCCATGTATTTTATGCTTTCTTTGTAGTGTTTTGGAAATGCCCAGCTCATCTAGCGCCAGAGTTCTCGCCAAAAAGATTCATGTCCATAAACCTACAGACCCAAAGCCTATACTCAACTAGTGGTTTCAAACCTTCAATCCAAGAGAGCAACAGTTCATTACCAACAAAATTAGACCTGTACTTTTACTAGCTAAAGTGAAAGTTAACATCACGTTAGTAAAGGCCTTAGTCCATTTTTGAGAGCCTAAAGAAGTGGCTTTCCAATTTGGACCACATCTAATCAGCCCAACTCTAGAGTAGTATACCCAACTACTCCAAGCTCCTCCTTTGGATGAAATATAAATCTTGGAAATCAGCTTCTGCCTAATATATATCTTCTTAAGATTCTTAAGGATTTGTAAGATTGAGATAAATGAAGCCCTAAACGATTACAACAAATATGCCATCAAGATATGAGATCTAGTCCATTGGTTCAAAAATGAGTCCAGCTCCAACAATCAAGTGTTGTTTTTTAGAATTGGAGAGAAAACCGAATCAAGGCCTATGTGCTAGTTGTGTTTGCCACTATCTTGTTCCCAAGTGGCTCTCTTCTTATACACTTTAGGGTAATAGAGTTAGTGGCTCAGTTCTGGGAAGGTAAATCTTACATTCCTGCCCTACTTGCTGAGTAGATCTTAACTTCCATAAAAAAGGGGCTATAGAGATCTCAGGTGAAGCATGGCATTATTAATGGTTTGGTTCGTTAGTCACATCAAGTGCTTTAGGTTGGATTTAATAAGGGGAGCATTCGCGAGTAAGGTTGACCTTATTGATTCTTTTGTTGATAAGATCAAATTACTAGAAGATATCCTTACCCTTCTCTAGATAGAGGTTCTACAATATTTTCGAGTAGAAGACATACTGTGGACTGCTAGGTGGAGCAATTACACTAAGGTCATACTAATTTACAAGAATTACCATGTTATACCACTGATCGAGATGAGCTAGTATACCGGCTACTATCTAAGCAACATGGTAAGAAAATTTAGAGGGATCCAGGACATAGTTCACAAACTTTCACTAGAACCATTCACTCTTAATCTCAAAGAGCCTCACTCCATAGAAAAGGTATCCAAACTTCATAAGATCAAAGCTTAGTGGGACAATGCAATATTAGGCACCAGAAGTCCTTCAAACCTCCCCTATGTGCCCTAACTCTAAAATGGTGACCTATATAGACCAAATGAAAGCGTGTATAGAGATCCTCTATGATGAGAAAGATGAATGGGCGAACCTATGCTAAGAATCTAGACAAAGGTCATAAGCCTTGGAACACCAACTAAAGATGGCTTAGAAGAAAATTCAAGAGTTTGAAGAAGCAGCTAAGCATGACTAAAAGAAGAAGAAAATGTCATCTAGCCCATAGAAAAGAAGGAAATTAGCATAGATGAATTTGTACATTTTTCTTTCTTTCATGTAATAAGACTTCGAGAATTAAAAAATAATGAATAACTTGTTGTTCTATTGATTATTTGTCGATCTTCTCCTTTTCATTCATGTGATTCACTTTCATTTCATTTGTTTGCATTCCTTTTTTTCAAAATATCCCTATGCTAACTTGTTGAGAAGTGGTTTTTGCTTAGGTTGCTAAGATATCTCCCAAACGTCAAACCTTCTAGAGAAGCCCCATCAAAACTTGTTCTCAAGCCAGAATAGCTAACCAAGGAAACAACAACAATAATGGCAATAGCAACCTCGAGGTTATTGACTTTACAAAGTTGAGATTCCAATCTTTGGAACGAACGATGGGAAAGATGGTAGATCAACAGAGCTTCCTTGTTGACAGCATCTCTCTACTCAAGTCTATAGCCCCATCAAATGAAGAGCACTCCAAAGCCCAATATAGAAAGAATGTTGAGGCCCTACCCATTGAAACAGAAGAAGCTTACCCTAAGGGCAATTAGGGCTTTGAATCCTTTGAAACTGAAGGGGTATTTCCAAAGGCCAACCCAACCTTTGAGCCGAATACTTACTCATTCGCAATCAACCTAAAGCCTAAAGTTGACTAGGACAGATTAAAGGATCTCGAAGAGCGGTTAACTCAACAAATTACTGAAAAAATGAAAACACTTGAGGGGTATGTTAGATTTGAGCACGCTAGAATAACAGACTTTTCTACCTACGATTATGGAAGCTTCTTAGAAAAATTCAAAGTACCTGATTTTGAAAAATACAATGGGATTGGATGCCTTAAACTACACACCTGGTTGTATGTATGTAAGATGGGTAAGTGTACACAGTATGATCAACTCATGATCCAAACCTTTCAGGATAGCTTGATAAGCCCTGATATAACTTGGTATGCCCAGTTGAACTTAAATTAGGTAAATACATGGGAGAAGCTGGCTAAAGCATTCTATGAGCAATATAGATTTAATGTCAAAGTGGTACTAAAAATGATGGATTTAGTTGCCTCAAGGAAAAGGCACAATGAGTCCTTCAAAGAATACGCTCAAAGGTATAAGTCCTTAGCTATAAGGGTATCTACCCATATAATTAAAAAAAAAAAAACGCTGACTGTAACTTTCATTAACACTCTTAAGAAGCCCTACTTTGCTTACCTGATTAGATAAGCCTGTTCTAGCTTTATAGAAATAGTAGCAGTAGGGTGTCAAATTGAGAATGCCATTTCCTCTAGTAAGCTGCAAGAAACAGTAGATAGACAACCACCCTTTGCTAAACCCACCACCAGTAAGCCTAAAGAAGTTACTGTTAGCATGGACAACTAGAAAGCAAGACCTAACTCCTAAGTTTCTTTTAGGACGAATCCCTCGCCAGCTCAACCACAGTACAGAAACCAACTACAGGTTAATCATGCCCCAAGTCACCAGAATACCTATTCCACTTAGTCAAGTGCTCGAGAAGTTAAGAAGAAATAATCTGCTACATTCTAAGGCTCCCAGTGAAAGGTATAGGCTGAAGTTCTATGATCCCAATGCAAGATGTCAATATGATCTAAGGCAAGTAGGCCATTAAACTAATTCATGCTATAGGTTGAAAAACAAAATCCAAGATTTGATCGATGAAGGTATAGTACAACTGGATTTTGTGGAGGCTCCTACCCCAAACGTCAACAATAACCCATTGCTGAGCCATGTACCTATCATCAAAATGATATCTAACCACCCAAAATCTACCATCAATATGATCGATCGAAACCAAGAACCAAAGGTTTATAGGTTCTATAAAAAAAGTCCCACAAACTAAAAAGTACACATTCTACATATCTGTGGCCCCCAAAAATTATAAAGCTGCCCCCTTTAATTACCAAGTAATAAACCAGGAGCAATCAAGCTTGCTTGTAAGGGGGATCACTCGCTCCGGCAAAATCTATAATCCAAAGGAAGACTTAAAATAGAAGGGCATATAGGAAATACCAAACGCCGAACAAGTTAAACATGAAGAAAGATTAACCACCTTCACCAAAATGATCAAGTCTAGTGAGTATAAGATAATGGATCGGCTCACTAAGACTTCGGCACAAATATCCCTCATGAGTCTATTGATGGCATCAAACCTACACCGGGAGGCCTTATTTAGAACGCTAAAGGATGTTGAGGTCCCTCGTGAAATCCTAGCTGAAAGGATTGGCTCTGTTACTAATTCCATCCTTACCATAGATCAAATTTCCTTCTCCATCGATGAATTGGGTGAAGTAGGTACCTAACATATAAAGCCTCTATTCATAATAGTAAGGATAAATAACATCATCGCAACAAGAGTCCTCATTAACAATGGGTCATCTCTAAATGTTTGTTTGTTAGCCACCCTGGATCTATTGGGCGTCGATATAACCACTATCAAACCTAGTTCAACAACGGTAAGAGCTTTCGATGGGTCTAGGAGAGAGATAATAGGGGAGGTGGACTTATCAGTTGATATCGGCCCGTAGAAGTTCAACATCCCATTCCAGGTTTTGGACACTCTAAGGACCTTCAATCTATTATTGGGAAGGCCTTAGATACATTCAATAGGGGCCATACCATTAACTCTTCACCAGAAAGTTAAGTTCATCTCTAATGGCTAGGTCATCACAATTCTAGGTAACCAAGATTATGAAATCTTTAAAGAGACAGCCATACCCTATATCGATACAGAAGAATAAGAGGATTTTGGACTTCAGATGTTTAATGAGGTATGCATGATCACCAATCAACAGAAAGAAGAGAAGCTGAAATACAAAGAAGGCTAGTTTGGGTCCTATAGGTTAGGGTACATTCCAACCCCAACAGAAGAATTGCAAAGGATGAAAACCAGGGGTAGAAAGGGTGATAGGTTATATCATGCTCCAATGAACTTCCCACCATTATTAGAAACTTTCATCAAGACCGATACCCAAAACTCAAGCTTGCTAAAGAAGGCACTTCCAACAAGAATGAAGGTATTGGCCTAATCAACAAAGCCCATCACTTGAATAATTGGTTCTCCATCCCTGTGAATAACAATAAGTCTTCCCTAGGGTAAAGGATGAATCATGATCCAGTATTTTATAGAATTTTGTAATAAATTGCTTTTGTTCTCCAAATGCTTATACTCAATAAAGAGTTCCCCAAAATAAAATTAGCTTCTTTTCTCTTTGTTCCTACCTTACCTACATTCTTCCTTTTGCACACTTTCTTTTTCTTTCTAAATCCAACGACTTGAATAAAAGCTATAGATACCTCTCGTAGATAGGTAATAAGAATATTGATATCACTTTCAGCTCTACTAAGTTAGTCATTGGGGGTGATGTTGATGACCATAATGTTGTACAAGAAAGCTGGCAAAAACATGAAATGAGTAAAATTTCCATTGAAGAGTTAGCAGAGATGATTAATGTCGGTACCAACGAAAACCCTAAGGTATTGAAGGTTGGGGGAAATTTAGAAGAAAATCAAAAGATAGAGATGACTACATTCCTATCTGAATACCAAGACGTGTTTGCATGGTCTTATGATGATTTGCCCAGATTAAACCCATCGATCATGGTCCATCACTTACCCACTCAAGAGGATATTAAGCTTGAAAAACAAAGGTTGTGAAGGTTCTGACTAGATATCTTGTTGAAAATCAAGGAAGAAGTCAAAAAATTATTGGAAGTCGGCTTCGTTGAGGTATCTGTTATCCTGAGTGGGTAGCTAACATAGTACCAGTCATGAAGAAGAATTGGAAAGTCAGGGTATGTAGGGATTTTCGAGACCTCAATCAAGTAATCCTTAAAGATAATTTTCCTTTGCTCCATATCGATGTGTTGGTCGATAACATAGCCGGAAACCATATTTTCTCTTTCATAGGTGGATTTTTTGAGTATATCCAGATTTGAATGGTTGAAGAAGATAAAGCTAAGACCATGTTCATCACAACTTAGGGCACGTTTTGCTACAAAGGTGATGCCTTTGGAACTCAAAAATGCCGAGGCAAATTACTAAAGGGGCATGGTAACAATTTTTCATAACAAGATGCACAAAGAAGTCGAGGTATATGTAAATGATATGATTGCTAAGTCTAAAGAAGGAGAAAATCATATGGAAAATCTAAGGAGATTGTTTGATAGGTTGAGAAAATTCCAACTGAAACTCAACCTAGAGAAGTGTACTTTCGGGACAACTTTAAGGAAGTTATTAGGTTTCATAATTAGCTAAAGGGGCATTGAAGTGGATCTTGATAAAGTTACAGTGATAGTTGACCTACCCCCACTACGCATACTCAAAGAAATTAGAGGTTTGTTAGGCCGTTTTAACTATATAGCCCCTTTCATATCCCAACTCACAGATAAGTGTTGTCCTTTATTTAAGTTGTTAAAAGAGAATGCTAAGATCAACTGGGACGAAGAGTGTGAGCAGGCCTTTACAACAATCAAAGAACACCTCATGAACCCTCCAATTCTAGTAGCTCTGAAACTTAGGAAACCTTTATTCCTATACTTGACAATATTACTAGAGTCCATAAGGTACATGCTTGGCTAGAAAGATGAGAACGGAAAGGAATGGGATGTAAACTACTTAAGCAGAAAATTTACTAAAGGAGAGTAGAGATATTTAAAAATTGAAAGAACCTGTTATGCATTGGTCTGGGTAATGCATCGACTCAGACAATATACACTCTACTACCAGGTAGAATTATTTACTCAACATGATCCCATGAAGTACTTGCAGACAAATCGGCCTTAATTAGCAGAATCTCAAAGTGGCAAATGCTGCTATCCGAGTTCGACATTACATATGTGAACCGAAATTCAGCCAAAGGGCAAGCTTTAGCAGATCAATTAGTAGAAAACCCCTCTAATAATACTCCCCAAGAAGTACAAATCAATTTTCCTGATGAGGGTATTTTAGTGGTCAAAGGAAACTTTGATAAAGGAAAGGATGACGAGCTACCAAAATGGAAAATGTTCTTCAATGGTACAACTAACGTATCTGGATATGGAATTAGGGCAATACTAATATCCCCTAAAGGTACTCAGTATCTTGTGGCCATAAGGCTTGATTTCCCATATACTAATAATATTGCCGAATATGAAGCATGCATCATGGGACTCAAGATGGCCCTAGAGAAAGACAATGAAGAATTAGAAGTGTATGGGGGACTCCTCACTCATCATTGGCCAAGCATAGGATAGTGCAAAACTAAAGATCCCAAGCTGGTGCCTTATCACCGGCATTTGAGGGCATTAACGGAAAGTTTTATGGAAGTCACCTTTAATCACATACCAAGGACTCATAACCAATTTGCTGATGCTTTAGCCACATTAGCATCTATGAGCCATATATCTAGTAGAGTCAAGATTTAGCCCCTTACTATTGAAATTAAGGACAAGCCTACCTTCTACCTAATGATTGAGGGTATAAATGACCAAAAGACGTGGTATCATGATATTAAGGTGTTCTTACAACAAGGTGCATACCTTGAAAAGGCCGAGCAAAAAGACAAAAAGATGATTAGGAGACTAGCCACCCAATTCTTAGTAAGTGAGTCCACCTTATATCGACGCTCATTTGACGGTACACTCTTAAGGTATGTGGCTAATGAAGAGCCTAAGAATTTAATGAAAGAGGTACATGAAGGAGTATGTAGCCCTCACATGAATGGGTACATGTTGGAAAAGAAAATCATGAGGCTATGGTAGTATTGGTCAACAACGAAAAGTGATTGCATCAAATATGTTAGGCACTGTCATTTATGCCAAGTTTATGCGAGTAAAATAAATGCCCCGCCTCAAGAATTGCATACTATCTCAACACCATGGCCTTTCTCAATGTGGGGCATAGATATCATTAGCCCTATCACTCCCTAGGACTCCGAGAGCATCTAATGGGCATCGCGTCATATTATTCGCCATCGACTACTTTAGCAAATGGGTAGAGGCTTTGTCATACTTGAATCTTACTAAAGGAGTCATAAGTTCATCAAGAGGGACATCTTGGCTCGGTATGGGACTCCTGAAATAATCATCACTGATAATGGCACTAATCTCAACAACAAGCTTATGATAGAATTATGCCAGCAATTCCGAATCATTCATAGGAACTCTACTCCTTATCGACCCCAAATGAATGGAGCTGTCGAAGTAGCAAACAAAAACCTCAAAAGAATCATTGAAAAAATGGCTATTACGTATAAGGATTAGCATGAGATGTTACCCTTCGTAGTCATGGCCTATCGGACTTCCATTAGAACATTGATTGGGGCAACACCATACTCTTTAGTATACGGCACTGAAGTAGTATTACCAGTAGAGGTCGAAATCCCATCACTCAAGATACTATTAGAAATGCATTTGGACGAAGTCGATTGGATAAAGAAAATCATCGAACAACTAAATCTGATTGATGAAAAGAGATTGATATCCCTGTATCATAATCAATGCTATCAGTAAAGAATGGCTCAGGCCTTCAACAAAAGGGTATGACCTTATAATCTCAAAGAAGGAGATTTGGTGTTAAGAAAAGCTCTTCCCAATGCATAAGACTCCAGAGGGAAATTTGCCCCTAATTACAGGGGTCCTTATGTCGTAAAGCGAGTATCATCAGGAGGGGCTTTGATTTTGTCCCAAATTTGAGAGACCTTATAAATGCCAACGCTGTAAAATTGTATTATCCATAAGAAATCAATGGGAATTTTTCTCAAGATACAAAAATGCAATCATTTTGAGCATTATTATGGTCTAATTTTCATTATCTACAAATAAATTTAGTATCCTTGGTCGTTGTCATTGTTGGAATAATCATCCTTGCCATGGATAGGTCTAATTCCCTTGACCTCATTTAACCAAACCTATACACTATAAATACGAGAGGAGTTAAGGAATAAGATCTAGAACATTGGTAATTAACAAAATTCTTTAAATACTTTATTATGGATTAATCCCCCTCAATGGGGAGTTTTATTGTCTATTTTTTTCAGAGGAAGGTGAAACTCAAGTAAGCAATCATAGTAGATAGGAATGAGGCTTTTGGGTTCATAAAAGTTCCAAAGAAACAAAAATAGTAGGTGTTTTTTTTTTCCTGCATCGGGCTAATCTCCATGGTTTCTCTAAAAAGAACTAGCAAAGTCTCGAATATTGTATGTCAAGAGCATCTAGGTTGATAACAAGGGATTAAACCAAGAGTTAATAATTTTCCAATAGGGGCTTTTCAAAAAAGGTTTGACGGATTGGGTGCTATCGACAAAGACCGAGTAAGTATTTATATACAGTGTTAGTACACCAATTTTTTCTTGCATTTAAGACCACTTTTACTCTCGACAATCTTTTTTAACTAACCCAAAGGTGTTTACTTTCTGAATTTAGTATTAGGCAACCTTTGAAGATACGATCTTCGCTCAGTGCATCCTTCCAAATTTCTTGCAAGTAAGCCCCTCTCTTCACTAAGTTTTGTAGGGCACTTTCTTTCACCAAGTTTCTCTTAACCAGCTCATAAAGCAATTACCTTCATCATCTTATTAACTAGCCTTTCAAGTTTCCTCATTCTTTTTATGGTCTTAGCTAGCTCTAGGAGCGCTTTGCTTACCTTAGTTAGTCAGCTCATCAGGGCATGGCTAAGTTTCCTCATTCTTTTTAGGGTCTTAATCAGCTCTAAGAGTGCTTTGCTTTGCCCACCTTGGTTAGTTAGCTCATCAAGGCATGACCAAATTTCCTCATTCTTTTTAGGTTCTTAGCCAACTCTAGAGATGCTTTGCTCACCTTAGTTAGTCAGCTCATTAAGGTACGACTAAGTTTCCTCATTCTTTTTAGGATCTTAGCCAACTCTAGGAGTGCTTTTCCCACCTTCATTAGGGTACGACTAAGTTTCCTCATTCTTGTTAGGGTCCTAGCCAGCTTTAAGAGAACTTTTCCAACCTTGGTTAATTAACTTATTAGGGCATGACCAAGTTTCCTTATTCTTTTTAAGGTCTTAACCAGCTCTAAGAGCGCTTTTCTCATTTCACTTCACTTTGTTAATTCATACGAGCATGACCAAACTCCAATTCTTCTTTTTATCTTTCGGTCATCTCTTGGAGTACCACCCTTCTCTTCTCAAAATCCCCAATGGATTAGACTTAAGATAGTAAGCTATAGCACTTCCTAGCATAAAACCCATTCTTAGGGTAAAAATAATGTCTGTTTTATCTTTGTGGCAAAGTTTTGTTCAAACTTTACCATAAAGAGGGGCAGTCGTAGAGACTTAATTTTTGCTCCCTTTTATTTTTCAAATTAGGTTATAGGGTCCTAAATTAGAAAAAGTAAAAAAAAAATAAAAGAAAATTAAAGAAAGCCCTGAAAAATGAAGAAATTTAGGAAAATAGGAATTCTAGAAAAACATAAGAAAATAGGAAAATAAAAAAAATAATAAAATAAAAAGTATATAAAAAAATAAAAATAAAAATAAATAAATAAAAGATTTTAATATATACATATATAACATTTCGTTAGATTAAATTTGGGTTTTAGAACTTGTGACGTTGAACCTAGGCTTAGATTTAGATATGGCTTAGGCTAACCGAGCCTATATGTCCATTTTAATTGCACATATGGACAAGGCACAAGCTAATGGCTTAACGGTTAAGTATATGGATATAATACTAGCATTAAGTATGAGGTCTTAGGTTCGAAACATAGCAAAAACAAGGAGGCCTTTTTCCTACTTTTTATTTTTCGTACATTAGAGACTGCCACATGTCAGGATTTGATTGTACCACGTGTCCTAACTCATGGCATAATCAGATTGGATGACCTTTGCTGATGTGGCACCATGTATCAGCCAAGTGGCATGCCACATCAGCCGCCACGTGTCAAGTATGATACGTAGCAGGTCGGGGTTTGTCGAGTCGGTTGACATAGCACCATGTCAGCACTTTCCTTTTCTTTCCCTCGGTTTTCCTCCATTTTCCTCAGCTTTCCTTCTCAAGAACAACTCACTCCCTCCACTTTAGCTTCAATTTCTGCACAAATTCTATACATAGGCTTATGGTTTCTTGCATCAATCTCGTATTAGACAAAGTCTACTATGAATCGATATAGAAAACGTATCCAAGTTCGGTCAATTACGCATTCAAATTAAGCTTCAAAGATTAGAAACAAATTGAGAATTCGGCTATTTCCATTAACTTCGATCTCAGCTTTCCTTTGTTACTAGGATGAAATCCAAGTATAAATAGGGATGTTAATGAGCAGAAGAGCCATCCTCGAGCCTCAGAATCAACCTCCAACTCCCTTTCTCTCTGGCAATTCTCTTTCTCTCTCTAGCTCACTCTTTATCTCTTCGATTCCCTCTCTCCACTCTGACCCAAGCCAAGCCACCACTCAAGGAAGACTCCTCGCGACTTAGGCTCCTCGATATAACTTTCCTCGACCTCCGCCATGCCCCCTAGCAACGTCGCCCAAGCACCATCCCCGACCGCCACCTCTGACAACAGCTGAACGACCACCTTAGGCCATGGCCTTAGCCTATCCCCCCTATTCCCAATCTAAAACTCATAAAAAACTCCTTACCCCCTCCCTTTGGCCACTAGAACTGCTCGAATAGCCCACTACTATTATTACTGTTAAAGGCATTGAAGCCCGACTCGAAACTAGTGGAGCGGCCTGACTTGATCCAATTCAACCCGCACATCTGAATCCATCCGAAGCTTTTCTTTTATTTATTGTTGTTGTTTTATTTATTTTATTTTATTTATTTGTTTTGTTTTAATGTAATAGAAAATAAAAAGAAGAAAAAAAAAGAGAGAAAAAAGAAAAAAGAAGAAGGTAATTTTGTTTTATTTTATTAAATAAGTAATAAGTGATAAGTGATGAATAAATTAAGAAAAAATACGAAGTAAATAAAATGAAATAAATAATAAATAGGTAAATGAAAAATTATGATTTCTTTTTTCACACTTAGAAAAATTAAGTTTTTTAAAAATAAATGAAAATAAATAGACATTTTTCCAAATTAGGATTATTTTAGTGTTTTCCAAAAATAAAATACTAATTAGGACCCATAAAAAGAATTTCCTTAGATAAATTAAACTAGGTAAAAATGTAAATATGACCCATTTTCAAAAATTAAAATCAAACTACCCACTAAAGTTTTTTATAAATGAAGTACGAAAGTTTGATCCCGAATAGCGAGTATGTAAGCACCCGTACATAAGTACAGGGTAACTTAAAATATGGAAACTTTTATTTTTTTCATTTTTAGATATTTATGTAAATTAATCAATTTAGTCATGTGTATCATAATTAGATGTTTTTAGAAATTAAAAAGGGTATATTTGAAAAATGAAGTTAAATTTGGAAAGTTAAAAAGTGGTACCCGTTTAGGGTTTAATAAATTTGTCCCTAGACCTAAATCTTTGGTTTTCAAAAAAACTGTTTCACAAATTGGTTCTTTTAATCGATGGACAAGTAACTAAGTTATAACCAATCTATCAAATTGATTACAACTTAACCCCTTTTCTTGACTCTAGTCAGGTGGCGACTCCAAATTTCTTCAAGTTGGAAGAAATGATGTTTTTTAAACCCTAGTCGATGGTTAATATTAAACAGGTAGGGTTTCGTATTGATCAGTTTAGAGAAGACCTAATTTTATAAAAGAATCGGGAGGGTGAAAAACCAGGCTCGACAGTAGCAAAAATTGATTTATGCAGTATGCTATGCATAGCCATTTTTGCCTTAAAGATTCGATATGCTTAAGGTTGATTAATACGTGATCAACCAAATATCAAACACTTATATACAAATACATCACATCATAATTATCTACTGTATTATGTGAAATATCTTATAATATTTTGGTAAGTAATTCACACAAATCAAGCATAAGCACTTTCCCGTTACCTTACACTCAAACCAGTTGATAAGTATATTTAAAGTGCAACAAACTACCAGCACAATTAAGTGATACTCATTGTAAATATTCACCTGGCAATTACTCAACAGTCTTTAGGTAACTCGAACTCACAATCACCTAAACAAAACACAATAAGTGATAAATACTAGATATATAAGATTTCTTTGCTAGTTATGGTCATATAATTTTATAAAGTCTTTTGGTTAATTAGTGTTATGATTGAATCATCTTTATTGTTTCATGTCCATAGTCCATATGTTCAAGTTTCTAGTCTTCGTAATAAGTCTAATTGTTACGATCCAAATAGCCAAGGTTAAGAGTATGTCCATATGTCCAATAAAACCAATATGTTCAATATGTCCAATATATCCAAATATGTTCTAAGGTCCTAGTTCCAAAATATGTACATGTTACAAAGATCTAATCATGA
Organism: Lumnitzera racemosa; assembly: GCA_024138005.1. NCBI lineage: Eukaryota > Viridiplantae > Streptophyta > Magnoliopsida > Myrtales > Combretaceae > Lumnitzera > Lumnitzera racemosa. The sequence goes on from JAMXBC010000006.1 coordinate 83,936,337, forward strand.
AACTTTGGTATCATTATTTAGACATGGATTTGCTCACTTGATTCCTTTAAGTTTCTCATCAAGTTATTTTGAAAAGAAACATAATCTTTTAGTCTTGAGACTTTAGAGGTGCATATAAATTGAATTTTAGAATGAAATGAGAACATTTTGATAAAGATAAAGTTTTTTTTTTTTGGTAGAAAGCTTATCTTATCATTCTTTAAAGATTTTACACATAAGAAGCATTTTCAAAAGAAATTTTAACAAAGATGTTGGTTTTTAGGGCTTCTTTTCAAAAGAAAGACATACTTTAGCTAAGATAAGATTTTACTTATCATAAACTCAGTTTTGAAAAATAGTTGATAAGTTTGAAACTTATATAAAGTAGAGGAGTAGATGAAAAGCTTTTAGCTGTTTTGAAAGGGATTTTTAGATGAAGGTTGTAAAGATGAAATTATTCTTGGAAAACATTAAAAGCTTCTTAAACTAACTTTACTAAAAGTACTTCATTCATTTGGGAATCTTAAAAGCTTTTTGGTAATACGAGTTTAAAAGTGTCTTTTGACTTAAAAAGAAGACTCCATGGAATCAAAGAAAGGTTGTTAATAAGTATTGATACCTTTTAGTGGAGAGTTGCTTTTGAAAACTCAAAAATAGCCTATTACACTTTGTGGACACTTTGTTGGTATTGGGGTTAGCTAGGGTAGTGGAATGTTGGTTAGTTTGTGGAATGAAGACAATAGGGAATAGATGAATATAGTGGTCTATGTGGTCCCAAAAGTAATGAAGCATTCCTATTTATAGAAGTTGTTGGAAGTTGCTCAAAGGAATTGAAGTTTCAAGGACAAGGACACATGTTGTTTATGTCCCTTTCATGCTTATGTGTAGATAAGTTGTTAGATGGATGATCAAAGTGACACTTGGATAACTTGTAGATAAGGTAGATAGATGATGAAAATGACACTTAGAGATAGATAAGGTGGTAAATGGATTATGAAAGTAACATTTAGATGTAGATAAGATAATGAAAATGATGCTTAGATGTAGATAGGATAATGAAAATGACACCCAGATATAGATAAGATAATGAAAATGACACTTAGATGTAGATAAGATAATGAAAATAACACTTAGATATAGATAAGATAATGAAAATGACCTTTAGAAGACATGATAAGGTGATAGATAGAAAATGAAAGTGATGTTTAGATGACATATGGATGGCACATCCTCACACCACTTTGCTTCTTGAATTCATCTAGTCCATTTTTCAATTGCATGATAAGTCTTGGTCCTTATCTTAGTTGAATTAGCATGGTTATGTTAGGTTTAAGGGAGATTTGGATAAGTTATGTTAAACTTTTAAATTTTTAGTAAAGTCTTTGATTCTTGGAAATCTCAATTTAAGACTACAAGAGTTAATATTTAGTAGTACTTATAAAGTTTACAGGTAGTCTAGAATATGTCTCTCAAATCAAACTTATATCAAAATTTTTCAAGGTTTATATCCTCCCCTCCTTAAAAATAAGTTTTATCCTCAAAACTTCAAATCATACTTGATTCCTCAAATGAATGTGGGTATCTTTGTCTAATTTCTTTTTTAACTTCCTTAGTAATTTTGTCTTTTCCTCAATTATTCCAAAGTACCTTCACATAATGAATTTCTTTGTTCCATAACTTTTGGGTTTTTTAATCTAAGATCTTTACTGGGTATTCCTTATAAGTTAGATTTTCTTTCAGCTTAATATGCTCAAATTCCATAATTTGATTTGGATCAAGTACTTGTTTTTACAGAGCAAAAACATAAAACACATTAGGGATGCCAGATAAGTGTAAGGGTAGTGTTAATTAGTATTCTAGGTTTCCAACTCTTTCTAAGATCTCAAATGGCCTAAAATATCAAGGCTTAGCTTCCCTTGAATCATTATACGATGGATACTTATAATTAGGTTTACTTTTAAATACATGTGATTTCTAACGTCAAATTCCATTGGTCGCCGTTTTAAATCTGCCCAACTCTTTTGTCCACCTTGTGCTTCCTTCATCTTTTGCTTAATAATTTCTTCTTTTTCTACCATTTATTGCACCAATTCAAGCCCCAAAGCTATCTTCTCTATTTTATCCCCAAATAGGGTAGATCTATACTTTCTTCCATATAATGCTTCATAAGGGGGAGGGGGTATTTGTATTGTCAATTGATAGATGTTATTATAAGCAAATTCTATCAAAGGTAAATGGGTATCCCAACTTCCTTTAAATTTCACGATGTAAGCACGCAATATATCTTCTAATGTTTGAATAGTTTGTTCAAATTGTCCATCTATCTATGGATGATATGATATATTGAAATAAAGTTTAGTTCCCATTTTCCTTTGTAAACTTATCCAAAATTTTGAGACAAATCTAGGATCTCTATAAGAAACAATTTTAGCTAGAATTCCATGTAATCGAACCATTTCTTTAACATAAATCCTTGCCAACTTTTCTATAGAATAAGTCATATTGAGAGGGAGAAAATGAGTTGATTTCATAAGATGGTCTACTATAACCTAAATGGCATAATGTCTTACAGAAGTTTTAGGCAAAGAATTTACAAAATCAATAGTGATTTGATCCTGCTTCCATTTAGGGGTTGGCAATGGCTACAATAATCCTTTAGGCCTTTGATGTTCTATTTTGACTCTTTAATAGGTTTCACACTTTGCCACATATTCTACTACATTCCTTTTCATTCCTTCCCATAAAAAATGGTACAACTTAGTACCTTAAGGGTGAACTATGTAACTAAAGTAGTGTGTCTTCTTTCAAATTTCTTTATTAAGTTCATCCTTTTCTAGTACATATAATCTTTGATTTTTCCAATTCAATCCATCTTCCCTAAAATCAAAATCAAGATACTTACCTTTCTCCTTTCGTTGTCGAATCAACTATATAATTGACTCCTCTTTCAGAGCTTCCTTGATTCAACTTATTAACGTAGGTTTAATCCTTAAGTTTGCTAACTCCACATTTGATTCATGCCAACTAAATTCTAAGTTTAATTTTTCAAATTCTTGAATAGGCTCATGTTGGCTTGTAAGTAAGGAAGCTAACCTTGCATAATCCTTTCTACTTAAGGCATCTATAACTACATTTACTTTCCCCGAAAAATAATTAATGTTCAAATCATAATCCTTTATTAATTTTAACCATCACCTCTATCTCATATTCAAAATTCCTTTTGTGTAAATGAGTACTTGAGACTTTTATAATCGGTATATATTTCACATCTTTGACCATATAAATAATTTCTCCAAAGTTTCAAAGCAAACACTACTACGGCTAATTCCAAATCTTGAGTTGGGTAATTTTACTCATGTGGTCTTAATTGTTGCAATGCATAGGCTATCACTTTTCCGTTTTGCATCAGCACCTACCCCAATCTATTTCTTAGTTCATTATAGTTAGGTAACAATAATATTGGTGCAAAAACTAATCATTTCTACAATTCTTGAAAACTTTGTTCTCTCTTCTCATTCCAAACAAAATTTTCATTCTTTTAGGTTAGTTGAGTGAGTAGTTTACCAATCTTTGAAAAATCCTTGACAAATTTTCTATAATACCTTACTAAACCAAGAAAACTCCTTACTTCAGTAATTGTTTCTAGCCTTTTCCACTCAATGATAGCTTTGATGTTCTCATGGTCTACTAATATTCATTCACCATATATCTGATGTCCAAGAAAAGAAATTTCCTTTAACTAGAAGTCACACTTACATAATTTAGCTTACAAGTTATGGTCTCTTAAAGTTTGTAACACTATTCTCAGATGTTCCTTGTATTGTTCCGGAGTAATGGAATACACTAAGAGATCATCAATGAAAACGATCATGTACTTGTCCAATAATGATTGAAACACTCGATTCATCAAATCCATGAAAGTTGCAGCAGTATTTGTTAATCCAAATGGAATCATAAAAAATTCATAATGACTACACTAAGTAGGGAAACCAATTTTTGGTATGTCTTTGGGCTTAATTTGTAACTGATGGTATCCTAGTCTAGGTCAATATAATAAAGTACACTTGGTCCTTACGATTGATCAAATAAATCATTTATTTTTGGTATAGGGTACTTATTCTTAATGGTTACCTTATTTAATTCTCTATAATCAATACAAAGTCATAAGGAACCATCTTTCTTTTTGACAAACAATACGGGGGCTCCCTAAGGAGATATACTTAGTTGGTTAAATCTTTGATCCAATAATTCTTGTAGTTGTTTATTAAGCTCTTTGAGTTCAATAGGAGCCATTCCATATGGTGCTTTTGAAATTGGTTCAGTGCAAAGTTTCAAATCTATTGAAAAATCTATTACTCACTTAGGTGGTAATCTAGGTAACTTTTTCAAAATACATCTGCAAATTCCTTTACCACCTTGATCTCATTAATATCTTATTCATCCTTTTCTCCCTCCATAGAATAAACCAAATACTAGCTCCAAGCTAGGTGCTCACTACTTACAATTATTTCAACCAAGCTTAGCTCTTTTATTTAGAGTACACCACCTCCCTAACAAATATAACTCTAGTTCTATCTAAAGAGTTAAACATCACTTCTTTTCTTTAACAATCAATAGTTACTCGAATTGATGATGTCTAATTCATACCTAGAATAGCCTTATACTTTCTCATTGGGAGTATAATCATATAATACACAGACAAGGCAGTCACTTTATTAAAACTTTTGTACATAAATACATCACTACAAACCCTTTTTACATAGTCTGATCCTTTAGTACATGATCAAATTTATCATAGCATAACAATCATTTATTCACTACACTTTAATTACAAGTTTCCTTCCATTTACTCATAGAGCAATCTTCCACACTTCTTCCTCTTTCTAGTATTACTACAACTTGCGTCGTTGCTTGCCCTAGGTTTGTTACCATCTTTTGGCTTAGCTTAAGAGCCAAGTTAAGTTTGTTCACCTAGGCTATTATCCTAATCTCCATGATTTAGCCAAGTTTCAACTTGTACAATTTCAAGATGTTTGCTAGGGTTAAACTTAAATTTAGTTAGGTTGGTTCAAGGTCAGCATTATAACAGATGGGTTGTAAATAAGTATAAATAGGTTTGGGGTAATAATAAGGTGAACAAATCTCATCTAAATTTGGAGGGGATTGATACCAATTTTCAACAGAATAATCACACTAACTTAGACTAAGGTCCTTCCAAGCATATCAATGGAATAATAGGATGTGCTAGAGTAAGAACTTATATTTTCATTGATTTTCATAATGTCCATTTCATAAGTAAGTAGATTCCAAAACTTCTCAAGTGATTTTAGTTAGTCAAATTCGATATAGGTAAAGGAGGTCAAATGAACCATGCTCTCCTTTCACAAATTTCACTCTAACTTAGAGTGTCGGCTTTCAGTTTAATATGATTTTCTTTTATGTCATGGGCATAAGCAGAAGTAAAGGTTAACGAAATCTGCGGATGACAGTTTCTCAAGGGTAAAGACTATGAACTTAACATCCTCAACTTCACTAGGCTATCCATTGATAATGGCATATGTTTCCAACCTGTAAATATTTCAACTGGTGAAGCTTTCATTACCAAGCATTTATCTAACTTGTTAATTACCCTTACCCATTTGGCCCTAAGTACTTCCTTCTATTTTTCTAAAATTTCAATTAAAGTTTTCATAACTCCATGAAGAATAAGATCACCATAAAATGGTTTTACATAAACTATGGATAATCTATTCCAAAAGTTTTCTATTGTTGCAAGGTGAAACTAGAATAGAAAAGAAAACATAGTTTAGTAATGATAAAATACTTATACCTAACCCATTTCTACCTACTCACAAATGTTTATTGAGATATAATTATGCATTTTTATATGTAAAAACCTTTGCTCTAATCCCAAAAAAATTTGTCGCAACCCGTTAAATATTCCAGTAGTGATAGACCACTATGTACTAACTAGAAGTAATCAATTGGCACTTTCTTGTCCCATTAATTACTTCTGAAGAATACATGAAGTGTCGACACTAAAAAAAACTATAGAGTACTATAGATTTAGTGGTACAAAATAAAAATTTACATCACATTACAAAACTAGTGGAGTTATGGAATCTTTCCAATAATTAATATTACAAGCCATTACACATAAAGTACTTAAAACATATTAACTATAATGTTCATATTCCTTTCACATTCTTCCCCAAAGTCCACTTCTATCTTGTTAATTCTCATCAGAGGATTAAACGTTCTTAGATATAGCCAATAAAGTTCCTATAAAAAGTTAGAACTATAAGGATATAAGCTATAACAGGCTTAGTGAGATCTCCACTCTTATCACCTTTCAAGCAAATCAAGCAAGTTTTTAAACATATGCAAAACAATCAATCAATTAAACATATGCAACAATACATGTTACCAACTGGTAATTGGCATGTTGTCTAGGGTATATTAACTATAATCTTCATATTCCTTTCACACTCTTCCTTAAATCCCACTTCTATCTTGTTAATGCTCATTAGAGGCTTAAACATTCTTGGATATAGCCAATAAGGTTACTACAAAAAGTTATAACTATATAGGTGTAAGCTATAATTGGCTTAGTGAGATCTCCACTCATATCACCTTTCAAGCAAATCAAGAAAGTTTTTAAACATATGCAAAACAATCAATCAATCAAACATATGCAACAATACATGCAACCAATTGGTAACTGGCATGTTGTTTAAGGTATATTACTCCCCCATTTACACCAATAACACCTTCCCCCCCTAACCTTGACCTTAGGTTGAGGATTAGTAGTTCTTCTAGTTCCTTGGTGTTCATATTTAACATATGGAGTTTCTTAGCATACATCCTTGGATATCCCAAAGTAATAGCCATAGAATCTCAATTCTCGGCTAAACCAATACCCATGTTAGTATAATGATCAAGAGATGATGCCCCTTTATTAGTCCTAAGGGAACCAAATGGATAACATTCTCCCTATGAGAGAACCAATCTTTAGATTATCTAAGATAACCAAAGAAATATTTATCCTAGAATCCACTATAATTGCTAGGAAGAAGGATCTTCTGCTTAGCCTAAGAAACCAAAAGAAATATTCACAAAAGCCTGTAAATAAGTCATAAGAGAAGGATCTCTTGATTGGTCCTAGGAATGCCCAAATGAAAAGTTAAGAAACGAATACCTTCCCTAACCACCAAATGATTAGGAACTAATGAAACTCCTGATAAGCCTCCAAATGTATGTAAACTCCAAAATTAAAGAATAGACATGGTCGCATCCAGTACACACCCATTCTCAAAGTTAGTTTGTAAAAGACGGGGAGGGTTCTTACCTTTCCATTCCTTATGTAGCAGTGGTGGCAAAAATAGATTTATACATTATGCTATGTATGACCATTTTTACCTTAAAGTTTCGATATACTTAAGGTTGATTAATAAGTGATCAACTAAATATCAAACACTTGCATATGCATACATTACATCATAATCATCAATTGTATTACATTAAATATCTTATAATATTTTGGCAAGTAATTCATACAAATCAAGCATAAGCACTTTCTTTGTACCTGACATAAAAACCAGTTGATAATATATTTAAAGTGCCATTAACTATATATATGAGTAGGTGATACTCATCATGGATACTTACTTAACCATTACTATTAGTCATCATATTAGTCTTCAAGTCGGTCGAACTCACAATCACCTAAAAAAGCTTCTTTGTTGGTTATTGTCTTATAGTTTTATAGTTTTTTACTTAGTGTTATGTCCAAATCATTTTTGTCATTTCTTGTCCATAATCCTTATGTTCAAGTTTTGAATCCTCTTAGTAAGTCTAATTGTTACGGTCAACAGTATGTCTATGTGTCTAACAAGTTCAATATGTCCAATATATCTAAATATCCACTAAGGTCATGCTTCCAGAATATGTACATGTCATAAAGATTTAGGCATCAAACTTTTGCATCATATTTAGGCAAGGATTTGCTCACTTGATTCCTTTACGTTTCTTATCAAGTTATTTTGAAAAGAAACATAATCTTTTAGTCTTAAGACTTTAGAGATGAATACAAATTGGATTCAAGAATAAAATGAAGAACATTTTGATAAAGATAAAGGTTTATTTTATTTATTTATTTATTTTTTTGTAGAAAACTTATCTTATTATTCTTTCATGAGTTTGCTCATAAGAAGGGTTTTCTAAAATTTTTTTGACAAAGATGTTCTCTTTCAGGGTTTCTTTTCAAAAATAAAGGTATCCTTTAGGTAAAATAAGATTTTGCTTATCATAAACTCGGTTTTGAATAATAGTTTATAAGTTTGAAACATATATGAAGTAGATAAGTAAATAAAAAACTTTTGGTCACTTTGAAAAAGAATTTTTAGAGGAAGGTTTTAAAGATTAAATCATTCTTAGAAAATATTGAAAGTTTCATAAAATAATTTTAGTAAAAGCACTTCTTGATTCATTTGGGAATCATGAAAAACCTTTTGATAATAAGAGTTTATTACTATCTTTTGACTGGAAAAGAAGACTTTATGGAATTAAATACATGTTAGTAAATGTTGATAACTTTTAGTAGAGTGTTGCTTTTGAATACACAAAAACAACCTACTACACTTTGTTTTTGGCACTCAGGTAAGGTTAGGCAGTCGAATGTTAGTAAGTTTGTGGAATGAGGACAAGAGGGAAAAGATGGTTGTAGTGGTCTATGTAGCCTCAAAAGTGATGAAGCATTCCTACTTATAGAAGTTATTGGAAGCTGCTTAAAGTAATTGAAATCTTAAGGATAAGGACACTAGTCTTGCTTAAAGGAGTTAAAGTTTTAAGGATAATGTCACATGTTGTTTATGTCCCTTTGATGCTTATGTATAGATAAGTTGGTAGATGGATGATAAAAGTGACGCTTAGATGATATGTTTAGATAAGGTAGATGGATGATGAAAATGGCACTTAGAGGTGGATAAGGTAGTAGATGAATTATAAAAGTGACATTTAGATGTAGATAATATAATGAAAAAAAGACTTAGATGTAGATAAGATAATGAAAATGACCTTTGGATGACATGACAAGGTGGTAGCTAGAAAATGAAAGTAACATTTAGATAATATACAGATGGCAAATCCTCACACCATTTTGCTTCTTGAATCCATCCAATCCATTTTTCAATTACTTGATAAGTCTTCATCCTTATATTAGGTAAATTAACATGGTTATGTTAGTTTTAGGGTGGATTTGGATAAATTCTATTAAGCTTTTAAATTTTTACTAAAGTATTTGATTCCTAAAAATCTCATTTTAAGACGAGTTAATATTTAGTAGTACTTATGAAGTTTACAGTCATTCTAGACTATGCCTCTCAAATTTCTCATAGCGATTTTAGCTTATCCAAAATATATCTCTAAATCATATCCTAGCGATTATAGACTTATATAAAAAATTTTAGGGGTTCATAATAAGTAATAGGGTTTTCCTCATATTCAAAATCTTTAGTCCTTACTAATGATTCCAAAAACTTGATGAAAGGCAAGTGTACACATCTAGTTATAGTATAGTAAAATGGATTTGAGTCCAAGTGTTGATCTCTAAGGGACTAATTACTAAAATACTAGTACTTCCTGTTATTTTCCTATTATATAACCGAACAATTAAGTGTAAATTATTAAATTACTAAATAATTAAACTATTTTAAAAGAGAGATAAAAAAAACTAATAAAATAAGAAACTAAAGGAAATAATAAAGATTATGAAGGATCCATGAACTTTAGTATTGAAATATTGAATTTCCCCTTACAATCTATGTCATATTTAATCTCAGTCTTGTTATTAGATCATGAGAATTCCTTGATTGAATTAATCTGAATCACTTCTCAAATTAACTTCTAATTTCAATTATATTCTACCCGAATCGCTTCTATAGTAGAACATATTGAGACAGCATTAATTCTGGTGAATTCTACTATTAGGTTACCTTAATGTAAAGGAACTAAGTATATAATCGCTTAATCTACTTTGATTTATTTTGTTTACACAAATCTACTCACAATAGGATCTTCTAATATCTATGATGAAATCAAACATTGAATCAATATCCTAGCAATATCAATTCAAAGAGCAAATAAGAACATATAATTAGATCTCAATAATAAGAAATCATAGATTTAAATAAACAAAAGAAATGTCTACATGGATTCTAGGATTCAATAATCAAATACTAAAAAGAAGTAAATTAAAACATTGAAAAGAAACTATAAAAAAAAAATGAAAATTGACATGAGAGAGGTTTAAGAGACAATCCTCTTAAGGTCTTCAAACTCTAGCCTCTTGTATCTATATCTCCTAAATTATAAGGCTTACAAGGCTATTTATATTACCAAGGAATCTTTAAAATATATCTACATTGTATCTTTAACATGTATTGAAATATTGCCTACATATCTCTTTATTTCGAAATTAGCTCTCAAATAAAAGATACATGGAAGGATTGCATCTTCTAGGGCTTCAAATTGCCTCAAAATAATTGAATTGCAAGGAATAGCATATTTACCCCCTAAGATCACGATCATAATTTGTTAGCATGATATTCTTTGCTCCAAAAATCACAAATAAGTGAAACAAGAGAATCATGCTTAAAGTTCATACCCATGACCTTACTACCTATGTTTCTCTCTAACCATCAATTCTTCCTTATTTCCTTGCTCTTTTATGTAAGATTCCATTTCATAGGCAACACCATTGGGTGTGATTCTCTTATATGCTTCTAAGATCATCTCTAAATCATCTAAACCTTGATCAAATTCATCAAACAAAGCCTACAATCAAAATATAAACTAATTAAGCACTAAAATCAATAAAAATGCTTAAGAAACACATGAAAACGCTATCAAAATTACCCATAAAAACATGTGTAATTTAGCACTTATCAATGAGCTCTTGCTTTGTTTTTGCCAAATTGAACCTAACTTTCTTGGCATCTTCTTACACTAGGTAGCCCTACCTTATAGCTCGACACTTCCTAAAGAGAGCATAATTGAATTGCAATAAAGTGATGAAGGGAAGAAGCAAATCATATACTTATGTTCGTCTACTTCTTATTTAGCACATTAAATGTACGGGGAACATATGCATTGCCCTGTAACATAGATAAGTGTGTTAGGTTCTCTCTAACTTAGTTTTGATGATTGTTTGATCATGGTTTTTGCAAGATCTATATTGTAAGAGAAGTACTATCGAGCCTTTAGTAAAAGGATGTACAAAGGAAAAATTAGAAGAGGTGTACATGTAGAAGTTTTGATAGATGCTTGGGGTAATGAGTAAAAGACTAAATATATCAAGAAGAACTTTAGTATAAGATCAAGTAAAGGGTTGCTAGCACAAAAGAGAGAGAGAGAGAGAGAGAGAGAGAGAGAGAGAGAGATCAGGAGTGTTATAGAAGCTTGTATAATAGAGGATTGGGTAGAAGCTTTGGCTTAAGAGGTGACAAAGTTATGTCTAAAAACTTCAATAGAAGGTTGGAAGTAACATAAACCTAAGAAGTATGAATTGAAAACTATAGAAGTACTAGTAGAATGTTCAAATAATGCATTTCCTTCAAACTATTGAAGTTATTGAAGGACAAGTAAAAGCTTTAAAAGAGGATAAAAGAAGTTAGAAGGCCTAGCTATACTAGTTAATATAATTAACCTGTTCCACTTAAGTAGGAAAAATATCTTTAGGGATTATTTTAAATCACAACTGTAGCTACTTAGATAACATACAACCTACTCTTGCAAATTAAAGATCAATTTAAGATAGGCACACTTGAATTTCAAAAGATTTACGATGAGGGTGATAAGATTTGATGCATATCCACAAGATCATAACATTTACTACAATATTAGGAAAATATCAACTCTTGAATGTTGGAATTGAAGATATAAATATATGAAGCTTTTAAAATGAAAAAGCGTTGAGCTATAAGAAAAAAAGAAACAATATACGTACATGATCAAAGCTAAATTTTGAAGAAATACATTTTCTCTTCAACTTGTATTATTTCTTAAGTTGTACTATTTTAGTAACTTTAAAAGAAATACAGTTGTACTGTAGCCTATGTTTAGTCTACTATAGAGACTAGTGGATAGGATAATTGATTGTAAAGATCGAGGAGACTTAATTGTGTACTCTCTTTTAATGTTTAATTGATTTGATATAGTGGAATGACTAGTGAAGACAACTAGATCCCAATAGTGAAGTTGGAAAAGAGGACTGACCTATGAGGTGAAACCTCTATAAATTCTTATGCCTAATCTTCTTATCCTATCTCTTTTAATTATTGTCTTATTATTGTTTTAGTTTGGTTATTGAACTATTTCTGCTATTTGCAAAACTTGACAATTTTCTTGCTCTCAAAGTTCTAAATTTTTATTTTAAAAAATTTTATAGTAATCTTGATTGTTAAATGGGACCAATGATTGGTATTAGAGAAAGGCTTCTCTTATCACATTGAGTACGAGATCTAATGGTAGAAAATAATTGACTATCTAAGATAATAAGATTCCTTACATTGAAGGCAACAACTTTGCTTATTAGAAATATAGGATGGAGACCTACATTTAAGCCATAGATTATGATTCCTAGAAGTTCAATGACATATAGATTAGAGGAGAGGTACCTTAAAAAGATGATAAAAGGAAAGCTACTCTAAACAATAAGGCTAAAAATCTCTTAGTCTCTACAATAACTCATTTTGAATTTTACTTATTATCTTCTTGCAAAACTACTAAGGATATTTGGGATATACTTTATGAAACTCATGAAAGAACTTGTACTATTAAAGAAACATGTATTAATTCACTTCTACATGAATATAAGTGTTTCAGGTTGTAGCTAAGAGAAAACATTAAAGGTTCCTTTAGTAAGCTTATCACTATAGTTGTGAAATTGCGATTCTACCTATATGATTCTATGAGTTTATAATTTTATGAGGCTCTTCCAAGTTAGCTCTTGTATAAAATTATTTTCTCATAGAAACTTATAATTTTAATTGATTTCACATGTCAAACGTTGTAGAAACTTATGTTTTTAACCGAGTTTACTAATTTTACATATATTAGTTGAATAGGTTAGATATAGAAAAATATAATAAGGCTTCTATTATCACATCAATAATGAAGGCATTAAATTATTTTCCCTTTCCTATTCTTTTAAGTTTTCTCTTAATATATTTGATGATAACAAAAAGAGGTGTTTGAACTTAATAAGTTGTTTTAGTATGTAGGACATTCTAAAGAAAAGAAGTATGAAGAGGAAAATAAGTTTGAGTTTGTACTTGTTAGAATATATGTTAGAATGTATGTTAGAAACTGTATCAACAAAAGATCAGAACAATATAGTTTGCGTTCAGTATTGTGAATAGCAGCTGTTTCTAAGTCATTTTCTAACTAACTTACATGAATTAAGTTAGACAAATTTACTAAAAGGCCTAACTCTACTTTATTGGGTATGTTAGGAAATTATGCTCAATTTCATTCCACTAAAATGATTAAGTCCACATATAAAGCATCGTTACTTCGATGGTATGGAATGAAGTGCACCATCCTACTGAAGCAGTCTACTACAACAAAGATAGAATCTTTTCCTTTGGATGTCTGGGGCAATCCTAGGACAAAGTCCATGCTGAGGTTAGCCCAAGGTAAGGTTAATGTTGGCAGTAACATGTATTCTCCATAGGATTCTCTCTTCCCCTTAGCTAGTTTGCATACTTCACAATTACTAATTACCTTATGGACATCTTTGCCCAAACCTAGCTAGTAAAAGTTCTCTTTGAACAAATTTGCCATCTTAGTCTCCCCTAAGTGATCTGATAATCCGTTGCTATGAGCTTCCTTGGTCAATAGCTCATGCGTAGAATAGTTTTGTATGTACAACCTTTAGTCCTTATATAGATAGCCTTCCTTAAGATAATATCCCTTAATAGCAATTCCATCCTTACACTATTCTAGGATAAGGTCGAAATGAGGATCATGAGTGTATAACTCAGTAATGAGTAAGAATCCCAATAATTTTGTCTATAAGGTGGTCAATAGGGGTTGTCGTCGTGATAGGGAGCAACGACCATATTTGTGATTCCCTTCTTGTACCGAATGACGTATAAGAACCCCTGCATAAACTCTAACCACTTAGCTTACCTTTTAAATGCTTATTCTGACTCTTTAAATGCTTTAGAGACTCATAGTCTGTATAAATAACAATCTCTGATGGTAGCAAATAGTGCTCCCAAATAATAATGGCTTGGTAAAGAGAGTATAACTCTTTCTTATATATAAAATAGTTTATGGCAAGACCACTAAGCTTCTCGCTGTAATAGGTGATGGGTCGTTGGTCCTTCATCAAGACAGCACTAATTCCTACTCTCGATGCATTGTACTCCAATTTGAAGGGTTTGTCAAAGTTTGGTAGCGAAAGGATAAGTGCTAAGGTGAGCTTCTCCTTAGTCTCCCTAAAGCTTTACTCAACTTGATCATTTTACTTGAACCCTTCATTCTATTTTGTTCCATCGGTTAAGAGGATGGCTATGGTACTGAAGTTTTCCATAAATCGCTTATGGAAAGAAGCTATGTCATGAAAGCTTTGAACCTTAATGACATTCTTTGGCATCAGTCACTTGAGAACAGCTTGAATCTTCTCCTCATCTACCTAAAGTCCTTCTTTTGACACTATAAACCCTAGGAAGATCACCTCTTTCTGGAAGAACATACACTTCTTCGTATTTCCATATAGCTTCTTAATTCATAAAATGTCAAATAGTTTACAAAGATGTTAAACATGTTCATTCAAGTCAACATTATACACCAATATGTTGTCAAAATACACAACTACACATCTTCCAATTAGAGAGCGCATTGCATGGTTCATCACCTTATGAATGTGCTCGGTGCATTAGTAAGTTCGAATGGTATAACCAACCATTCATGGAGTCCATGCCTAGTCTCAAAGGTAGTTTTTCATTCATCATTTGGCCTCATGTGAATTTGGTGGTAACCACTTAGTTGATCAATCTTAGAAACTATATTAGCGCCATAAACCTTATCTAATATGTTATCGAGCCTCAATATCGAATATTTGTACTTGACAGTAATTTGATTGATTGCTCAACTATCGATGCACATATGCCATGAACCATCTTCCTTAGGGATGAGTAGAGCTGGTACAATACAAAGGCTTATTCTCTCCCTTGCATATCCTTGCTCTTTGAGTTCGTCCACTTGTCTTTTCAACTCAGTTGCTTGCTCTAGGTTCATTCTATATGTAGGTCGGTTTGGCAGGTTGGTGATTGTCTATAGATCAATACAGTGCTTAATGCCTCAAAATAGAAGTTGTCCTCTAAGTAGTTCTTTAAGAAATAGATAAAAAAAAACTCATTTTCCAACCTTCAAATCTCATAAGGGATATCCTCCAAATCCTTCATTTCCAACAATCTTTTGATCAACAGGAACATTGATTCCTTAGCCTTTTTAGTAACTCGAAGCTCTCTTCGACTCATTACTAAGGTATTCTTCTTACTGGCTTGAGTGAGCTGATTGTGGTTTTCTTTTACTTAGGACGAGGCCAAGGGTTGCAACACAATCTTCTTTCCATCCTTAACAAAGGCATATTTGTTCTTATACCTATTATGAGTAATACATCAGTCAGAGAACCAAGGTTGCCTAAGCAGCAGATGTAAAGCTCCTATGGGGACAACGTCGTACACTACTTTATCCTTATAGACATTCTTAACATTGAACTATACAGTCAGTTGTTCATTCATGTGCAAAGCACCTTTATCATGAAGCCAACACAACTTATAAGCTTAAGGATGCTTTGAGGTCAGGGGACCCAACCTCTGCACAAAGGATAGTACAATGATAATAGTACAACTTCTCCCATCCATAATGATCGTGTACAATTAGCCTTTAACGGTACACTTTGTATGGAATAAATTTTCCCTCTAGTCCTCTTTAAAGTTTGACAAGGAATTCAGTACTCGTCTCAAGACTAAGGTCATCACTTATCCCTAGTCGACATAGATGTAAGTCTCCTCTTCCTCTTCGAATTCAAGTTTTCTAACATCTTCTTCTTCCTTCTCTGGCTTACTCTTGTTGGTGTTGTCCACTACATCTCCTCAAAGTACCATGAGGCATCAGTTTGGACATCTAGTAGCCATATGCCTAAAGCCCAACATTTAAAACATTTCACCTTACTGGTCTTTCGTCTAGAAGTCTACCCTTTCTCATATATCCTTGAGGTCTGCTTAACCTTAGATTGACTTATCTGAGTAGCTTATCCTTGCTAGTTTGCTTGGCTATCATTAGATTGGTCATTCCAATCATCAACCTTATATGGCCTCCTCGGCTTAGCTTGAAGAGGTTAGTATGGGACTAAGGGTAGGGAAAATGTTAGCTTAAGTCATCGTGGAGCACTTCTCTAATGGTTTTTGAACCTCTATGCTATCTTTATCACGTTATCCAAGGTATAAAACCTCTATACTTTCACGATGTTGTGAATCTCGCACTTGAGTTGATAAATAAACCTCGATACTACACGTACCTTTGGTTCTTCCACATCAGCTTAGATTATTAACATTTGAAACTCTCTGAAATAGTTATCAACAAATCCGCTTGCTTAGCAAAGCTCTTACAACTTTGCAAACATATCTTGTGGTTAGGTCTCGGGTGCAAATCTACCTCTCAATAGCCTTTTCATCTCATCCTAGGTTCTAACACCCATCTTCCATCTCTTGTTCTAGCTGATTTTAGATTTTTCCACCACATAATAGCATACCCAATAAACTCTAACGTAGCAAGTCAAATTTTGACAACATCCATATACCCATAATATGTAAATACTTTCTTGACCTTCTCTTCCTACTCTAAGTATTCATCTATATCCCTACTTCTATTAAAGGGTAGAATTTGAGCCTTATCATTATCTAGCCCTCAAGGGACTCGGTGTCCTCATCCCTATGCTTGGTGATAGTTAACTTATTCTTCTTCCCTAAACTCTTTAACATCTAGCTCCTCATCTTCTTCCTCAATCTCTTCCAACTCTAATCTTTGTTTAGCAGCCTAGTCTATTACTCCTCCAACTCGCTATAGTCAAATTGTGTGATTGATTCGATTACCTTAACCATGATGTCTCTTGGAGCATTTTCTTATGGGTTGTGGTGCTATACACCATAGGGTTATTGTTTGTTAACTTGCATTGTTGTGATTAGGCTCTTAACAAGGTTGCTTAGTTTGTCATCAATCGACCTTAGGGTATTACTACCATTATGACCACAACCAGGTTAAGTACCACTATTCTGGTCACTAATAACTCCTTAAACACTCGAATTTAACATGGTACATTACTTCTCGAGTGGATTACCAACTCACTAACAACTTCAATACTTGATAATCTCTTGAATAGAATAGAAACAAGCTTGCTCTGTTTTTGTAATAAAAAAGAGAGTAAGAGTAGAGTAATAATGAAACTATACTTACTTACACTTAAATACACTACAGTAGCTACGGAAGGAACACAACAGCTATTAACAACAAAGTGAACTAAAACTTTACTGCAACTTTACATACTCTCTTACAAAATCGTGCTCTGATATTAGTGAAGCTGATACGTCTTCAAGGTAGAACATATGGAGAAGCACCAATCCTACTTAGGAAAAAGTTAGCAAAGTCTGGGTAGCTACTAAATGGATATGACGTAGCACTCAATCCTACTCAGCTTATAATTCGCCAGATATAACATACTAATTCAAGCTGAATGGTTACTCACCACTACTTCTTGTTAAAGGGAATAGATAAGAGTTAAATGATAATAAGAACACTAAGGTTGCTCAAGTGAATAATTTTGTATTGATTAGTTGATTGTCTACATAAAAGAAAGTGGGGGTTTATTTACCCATCAACTAAGGTTACCTTACATGTATGAAAAGAGAAAAGGGGCATCCTATAATTTGGTTGCGTAAAACATACTAAAAGGGGTAAATGAGGCAAAGATTATTCAGTATGTAAAAGAATGAATCACTCTAGAATACTGTAGTAGAGAACATGTCTCACTTCGTGGCTAGATGGGAGAAATATGATACAAGGTAGGTGGAAATAGAGTAAAGCTTATAGTCAAGGGCTAACCTAATCTAGATCAGGTCAAAGGTTAATCGATCCTATAGAGAAGTCAGCTATATTAGCATTAGATGTTAGTGGTCGGTCTAGTAGCTCGGCTCAGATAGACATGGGTTATCTTTTGGAATATGGCATCGTTGTTAAGCAGACATGTGAGGATCTGATAGACAAGTTAGTAGGAGATCAGTTCGGCATGCGGATCCCCGTCTCAGCTTTAGTTATGAGCTAGTATTTTTCATATAAGTCCTTAGAGTCTTTTAGCTCGACTACAAGTGATTAGTCTAAGGGCTTATTTCCAATCATTTGCTTGGGGTTCAAAAAGATTTTCCCTCAAATCTGGTATGGTTTCTACTTCTTCTGTTAGGGCACATGTAGGGTCTTCTTCTGTTAGTTAATGAAGTATCAGATCAAGTACATTAAAAGTGGAAGAAGCACTATTGCCATCAAGTAGCTTGACCTAACAGGAGTTACGGTTGATTTTCTTTAAGATTTTGAATAGACCATCATCTTAAGGAGACAGTTTCTTCTGTCTTAAGTATGGGAATCATTCTCGATTGAGGTATAACAATATCAAGTCTCTTGGGTAGAAAGAAACAGTTCAACTACCTTAGCTACCAATTTCTTGTTATTTCTAATTGAATTTAGAGATCTTCCTATTTACATATTGGTGTAGTTCATGTAGTTCTAGGGCTTGATCAACTATGGATTGACTCTATAATAGGGTTAAGGCTATAGACAACCTCGAATGGGGTCTTCCCAGTAGTGCTATAAACAATTCGGTTGTTTGCGAACTCTACAGCTAGTAGGTACAGATCCTAATCCCTTAAATTCTTTCCCTTGACTCTCCTAAATAAATTGCCTAGCATCCTGTTTACCACTTTAGTTTGGCCATCAATTTGAATGCGGCTACTAAAGCTGATTATCAGTTTGCTACCAAGTCTTCTCCAAATAGTCTTCCAAAAATAGCTCAAAAATTGCATATCCTAGTCTGAACCAATAGTCTTCAATACCCTATGTAATTGGACAACCTCCTGTAAAAACAAATATCCCATATATAAAGTATCATTAATCCAATAGCATGGAATGAAGTTCACCATCTTGCTAAATCGGTCAACTACAACAAAGATAGAAAATTTGCCTTTAGATGTTCGAGGCAACCCTAAGACAAGGTTTATGCTAAGGTCAACCTAAGGCAAGGTTGGTGTTGGCAGTAACATGTATTCTTCATGGGATTCTCTCTTCTCCTTAGCTCACTTATGCACTTCACAGCTACTAACTGCCTTATAGACATCCTTACCAAAACCTGACCAATAAAAGTTTTCCTTCAATAGATTGGCTGTCTTAGTCTCCCCAAAGTGACTTGATAATCTATCACTACGTCCCTGATCAATAGCTCATACGTAGAATAGTTCGATATGCACAACTTTTGGTCCTTGAACAAATAGCCTTCCTTAAGAAAATATCCCTTTATAGCAATTCCATCCCTATGCTGTTTTAGGATAGGGCTGAAATGAGGATTATGAGCATACTACTCAGTAATGAGTGAGAATCCCAATAATTTTTTCTATAAGGTGGTTAGTAAGGTTTGCCATCATGATAGGGCATTAGTGACAACATTTGTGCTTCCTTTCTTATGTCAGATGGTGAGCGAGAACCCTTTCATAAACTCTAACCACTTGGCTTAGCTCATCAAAAGCTTGTTTTAACTTCTTAGATGCTTTAGAGACTCATGGTTTGTATAAATAACAAACTTTTGTGGTAGAAAATAGTGTTTCCAAACAATAAGGGCTTAGTAAAGAGAGTATAACTCTTTCTCATGTACAGAATAGTTTAAGGCAAGACCATAAAACTTCTCACTATAGTAGGCGATAGGTTGTTGGTCCTACATCTGGACAATGCCAATTCCTACTCTCAATACATTACATTCCAATTCGAAAGGTTTATCAAAATCTAGTAGCGAAACGACAGGTGTTGAGGTGCTTAGCTTGATTATTCTACCTAAAACCTTCATTCTTTTTTGTTAACTTAGTCAAGGGGGTAGCTATGGTACTAAAGCTTTTGACAAATCACCTATAGAAAGAAGCTAGGCCATAAAAACTTCAAACTTCAATGAGATTCCATTGCATTGGCTACTCAAGAATAGCTTAGATTTTCTCCTGATCTACCTAAAGTCCTTCCGTTAACACTACAAACCCTAGGAAGATCACCTCTTTCTAGCAAGACGTATATTTCTTCACATTTCCATACAACTTCTTAGTTCACAAAATGTCAATTACTTTATAGAGATGTTGAACATGTTCATTCAGGTCAGCACTATACCCCAATATGTCATCAAAGAATACAACCACACATCTTCCAATTACAGGGTACATTACATGGTTCATTAACCTCAAGACTGTGCTCGATGCATTAGTAAGTCCGAACGACATAACTAACCAATCATAGAATCTATGCCTAGTCTTAAAGGCAATCTTCCATTCATCGTTTGGCCTTATATGAATTTGGCGGTAAAGACTTTGCAAATCAATCTTCGAAAATATCTTAGCACCATAAAGCTCATCTAACATATTATCGAGCCTTGGTATAAGGTATCTCTATACTTGACAGTATTTTGATTGATTGCTTGGCTATCGATGCACATGCACTATGAACCATCTTTCTTAAGGATAAGTAGAGCTTGTATAACATAAGCACTCATGCTCTCACTCACACATCCTTGCTCTATGATTTCATTCACCTATCTTTTCAACTCAATAGCCTACTCTAGGTTCATTCTTTATGCAGGTCGGTTTGGTATGGTGGCGCCTAGCTGCAGATCAATGTAGTGCTCAATGCTTTGGACTGGAGGCTGTCCTCCAAATAGTTCTTTAGGGAATAGATTAGAAAACTCATTTATCAAGCTTTCGATCTTAGAAGGGATATCCTCTAAACCTTCATTTACAGCAATCTTCTTATCAATAGGAACATATATTCTTCAACCATTTTAGTAACTCAGAGCTCTCTCCTGGTCATCACTAAGGTATTCTTCTTACTAGCTTAGGTGAGCTAATTATATGTTTCATTTACTAACGACGGGGCCAAGGGTTGCAACATAATCTTCTTTCCATCCTTAACAAAGGCATAAGTGTTCTTTTACCCATCGTGAGTAACACATTAGTTAAACTATCAAGGTCATCTAAGTAATAGATGTGAAGCTCCTATGGCGATAACATTGCATACTACTTCCTCCCTATATAGATTCCCAATACTGAACAATATAATCACTTATTCAATAACATGCAAAGCACTCTTATCATGATGCCATTGCAGTTTATAAGGTCGGGCTGCTTTAAGGTTAGTAGACCCGACCTCTACATAAAGAACAGTGCAACGATATTAGTGCAACTTCCCCCTATCTACAATGATGGTGCACAATTGGACTTTGGCAGCATAATTTGTATGGAATATTTTCTCCCTTTAGTCTTCCTCAAAGTTCGACAAGGAACTCAATACTCGTCTTAAGACTAGGTTCATCACTTTTCCTTAGTCGAAATAGATACAAGTCTCCTCTTTCTCTTCAACTTTAGGTTTTCCAACATCCTTTTCCTTCTCGGGTTCGCTCTCGTCGGTGTTGTCCACTACATCTCCTCGGAGCACCATGATGCACCGATTCAGACACTTGGCAACCATATGGCTAATGCCCAAGTATTTAAAGTATTTCACCTCACTAGTCTTCTATTTGAAGGTTTGCCCTTTCTCATGTATCTTCGGGGTCAGCCTAACCTAAGGTCGACCTATCTAAGTAGCTCAACCCTATTGGCTTGCCCAATTGTCATTAGATCGGTCATTCCTATCTCGGCATTTATGGCCTCCTTAGCTTAACTTAAATAGGTCAGTGCAAGACTAGTAGGTTGGGAGAATGTTGGCCTAAGTCGGCTCAGAGCACTTCTCCTTTGCTTTTTGACCCTTTGTACTATCTTTATCGCTTCTTCTAAGGTATAAAACCTTTGTACTTCCATGATGTTGCAAATCTTGTACTTAAGCCTAGAAATGAACCTCGATATTGTATGGACCTTTGATTCTTCCACATTAACTTGTATCATTAGTATTTGGAACTCTTTAACATAGTCATCAATAGATCAGCTTCCTTAGTGAAGCTCTTATAACATTGAAAACATATCTTATAGGTAGGTCTCCGGTATAAATCTACCTTTCGACAGCCTTTTCATCTCATCCCAAGTTCTAACACCACATCTTCCATCTTTTGTTTTGGTTGCATTAAGATTTTGCCACCACATAGTAGCACGCTTAGTAAACATCAGTGTAGTAAGTTGGATTTTGACAATATCTGTATGCCTATAACATTCATACACCTTCTCGACCTTCTCTTCCCACTCTAAGTATTCATTTGCATCTCTACTTCCATTGAAGGGTAGAATTTGAACCTTGACATTGTTTAGCCCTCGAGAGACTTGGCATCTTCATCCTTACGCTTGGTAGTAGTCAACTTCTTCTTCTTCACCAAACTCTTCAACATCCATCTCTTCATCCTTTTCCTTAATCTCCTCTAACTCTAATCTTTATCTAACAGCTCGGTTTGCTACTTCTCTAGCTTGTTGCGGTCAAACTAAGCGATTAATTTGATTACCTTAGCCATAGTGTCTTTGAAGGGCATTTTCTTGTGGGTTGTGGTGTTATACACTGTAGGGTTGTTGTTTGTTAACTTGCGTTGTTGTGACTAGACTCTCAATAAGGTTAGTCAGTTTATCAAGATTGTCATCAATATACCTTGGGTTGTTACTACAATTATAACCACAACTAGGTTAAGTGCTACTACTCTAGTCACCAATAACACCCTAGATGCTCGAATTTGACATGGTACAATACTTCTCGAGTAGATTAACAACTTCCTAACACCTTTAATACCTAATAATCTATCAAATAGAACAAAAACAGGATTACTCTATTTTCGTAATGAAAAATAGAGTAAGAGCAAAGTAATAATAAAACTATACTTACTTACACTAAAACACACTATAGTAGCTACGAAAGGAACACAGTAGCCACCAATAGTAAGTGAACTACAACTTCACACACTCCCTCGTAGAACTCTGTTCTCATACTAGTGAAGCTGATATGTCTCTAGGGTAAGACACATAGAGAAGCATCACAACAAAGTAAACCAAAACAAATAGGGAAAATGTTAACAAATTCAAGGTAGCTACCAAATGGATATAACGTACCACTTAATCCTACTCAGCCTACAATTCGCCGAATATGACACACTGGTCCAAATTGAAGGGTCGCTCGGTACTATTCCTTGCTAAAGGGAATAGATAAGAGTTGAATGATGACGAGAACACTAAGGTTACTCGAGTGAATAACTTTGTATTAATTAGTTAATTGTTTGCACACAAGAAAGTAGGGTTTTATATACCCAGCCACTAGGGTTACTTTACATATATGAAAAGAGAAAAGGGGTATTCTACAATTAGGTTACATATTAAAAGGGTAAAAGGGGGCAAAGAATATTCAGTACAGAAAATAAATAATTATTCTGGAATATTGTGTCAAAAGACACCTATCACTTAGTGGTTGGATGGGAGAAATATGATATAAAGTAAGCGAAAATAAAGTAACGCTTGTAATCAAGGGGAAACCTGATTTAGATTAGGACAAGGGTCAATTAGTCTTGTAAAGAAGTTAGCTATATTAAAATTAGATGTTTGTAGTTAGTCTGGTAGCTCAACTGGGATAGACTTGTGTTGTCTTCTAGAAAATGGCATCGTTGTTAGGTAGGAGTAGATTTGACACATGTGAGGATCTAATAGATCGGTTAGTAGGAGATTAGTTTGGCATAGGGATCCCAATCTCGGCTTTGGTTTCAAGCTAGTATTTTCATGTGTCCTTAGAGTACTCTAGTTCGACTATGAGTAATTAATCTAGGGGCCTGATTCCTGTTAGGGTTCTCTTAGATAATGGTAACTTAGAAGACTAAGTTGTTATGTCGCTGATAAGCTTACACACTATTGGAAGAATCCAAACTTGTTAACAAGTCAAAAAATTGAAATAAATTCCATTCTCTTTAATTTTAGTCCTTTCTTATTTTTTTTATGTCAACCTAGTGGTCTAAGTCTTTAACAATTCAAAAGTCATCTTCTCTAAGGTCAACCCTAGCAATAAGCTTTTATCATTCAAAAGTGGGTACCCTAGCAACTATTGTTTTGAAAGGAGTTCACTTTCTTTTGTCTAATGTTTAAGGATCTATTCTTGTATAAAAATTGCTCCTAAGTTAGCCTTGGAGGCTAGAAACATTCTCTTTAATATGATCGCCCTTTTGGTTGATGTCATCTACTTATATTTTTATAAAAGGACTTTATCCCTAATGTTTGCCTTGTCTTACACAATTGCTAATCAACAAATCCGTCTTTTTTTTTTTCAAGCTTCGCATGATTGTTTACATAAGCTCTTTTTCCTTTGGTCCTTATGGATTGTTTGCTCTATGGAGTATTGTCAATGTAGTAAAAATGTTAATGATAGTATGCTCTCAAAGTGCTATCTTAACCTAAGTTAAATCCTTGGATTGCATGCATTTAGAACATTATCCGAAGTTAAGACCTACGGATCACTTGCTCTCAGATCGCTATCCTAATCTTGACTTGAAACACTCAGGTCGCTTGCTCTTAGAGTGCTATACAAACCTAAGTTAAAACCCTTGGATCGCATGTGAATGGAGTGCTTCTTCAAATTAAAACCCTTAGATCACAAGCTCTTAGAGCGCTATTCTTATCTTGACCTAAACACCCTTAAATCTCATGCTCTTAGTGTGTTATCTTAACATAAGTTAAAACCCTTCGATTGTATGCTCTCAGAGTGCTATCTTAAGTTGAAACCCACGAATTGCATGCTCTCAAAGAACTATCCTAATCTTGACTTGAAACCTTCAAATCGCATGCACTTAGAGCTTTATCTTAACCTAAGTTAAAACCCTCAGATTGCATGCTCTCGAAGTGTTATCCTAATCTTGACCTAAAACTCGAGGATCATTTGCTCTCAAAGCACTTTCTTAACCTAAGTTAAAACCCTTAGATCACTTACTCTTAAAACGTTAACCTAATCTGAAACCCTCAGATCACTTGCTCCTAAAGCGCTATCCTAACCTGAAACCCTTGAATCACTTGCTCTCAAAGCACTATCCTAACCTAAAACCCTTGGATCTCTTATTCTTAGAGCGCTATCCTGACTTGAAGCCTTTGGATCACATGCTCTTAGGGCACTATCTTTATCCATTTACCTCTTTAAATTTTCGTTGCACTTAAAGTATGCTTACCTAATATAATACCCCCAAGATTTCGTGCTAGTTTAAACACTCTAGGTACTGAACACCTAAATTTAAGGTACTGGACTAAGTTATCAATTTTATTTTAACCTTCATAGTAAAGTCAGAAAGTTAAATGAAGGAATTCAAGTAAAGTCAATTTGTCAAAAAAATGATATAAAAATATTAATTTGAGAAAAATGTTAATTTATCGATAAAATCAATAATCAGAAAATTCAAGCTTTTAGATATAGCGAGATATTAAAGATAATTTAATTAACTTTAAAAAATAATAAATGAAGTTGAATTATATATAATATATATGTATTTACATGTGATATGCATTATATGTATTAAATATATACATATAATATGAATAAATTATCAAAATTAGGTAAAATTATGGAAAATTAATAAAAAAAATTGCATAGATGAGTCACCAAATGATGAGTCAAGCTAGGATTAATTGCAAATGATGAGTCAACACTTGGTTAAGGAGAGAATAATACAAGGTACTAAGGAAAATGTGAAATTAATATGTGTAATTTTACTTTTTTAAATACAAAAATTCTAAAACCTATAAATAGGGCTCCAAACATCATTTAAAATATTTTAGGAACCTAAAAACACAAGAACATAGTTTTATAAAATTAGAAAAAATTATAAAAAAATTCCAAAAAAAAAGAAAATAGTAGGAAAATATGGTGAATTATGGTTCCTAAGGCTATAGACAATCTGATAAGGAGCCACTTAGGACTTAAAGTAACCTGATAAAGAGCCACTTGGGACTTAAAGTTATGGTGGAGAGAGAAAGTAGGCTAACAAAGGATAGTGGCCAGAGGGTGGTGTAAACCCTACTTTTAGTAGGCCTAAGACTCGATTAAGAGTACCCTCCGAACGTTCCTAAAGATCAACTAAACTAAAAACTTATGTTTATGTTTAGAAACGAATTAAATTTTTACAATTCAAAAGCCAACTATCGACAAAACTCGAGCTTGAAGAACTACGAGCACTAAAGCTACTTAAAACCCTAAACCTTAAAAGCATTAAGGAATTTTAACCCTAAATAATTAATCGATAATTTAATTTGAATAATTTCATTCAACTTTAGAAAATTTCACAATTCTACAAAAATCAAATCATAAATTACAAAACAATGTAAGATAAAAATCCTAAAACAATTTTCTATAAGGCTATGCCTTTATCTTCATGTGTAAGCCTTACACATAAATAAGTAGACCAACCAATCACCATAGATAACTTATCAATTGAGAGTTGGAATTATTTATCAATTGATAACTTATCAAAATCTAGTGATAAGACAATTTCCTTATCACCTCTTCACTTATACTACATATGGACAATTTTTCACAAGAATTCATAAGCTTAACTTTAATAAAGGAGACAAGACCACTCCATGGCATAAAAAGACTTCCAATGGAAGATCTAAAAAGGGGAGAAAGGGGGGCCATGAACTTGTCATTCACCCATCAATCACTTCTTTTTACACATCACTATTAGCCTCTTAATGCTTACATCATCAAGAGTTGCAATTGTTGACTTTATGTAAGCTACAAGACAACACTTTCAAGACATTTAAACTCTCCTTCTCTCTCCATTTCCAACCGGCCACACTCTCTACCATTTCTCTCCCTTTCAATTTCACTTTCACTTCATCTTTCTCTCTTTTGAAACAAACATAAAAAGGGGAAACAACCTTACCCCACAAAAATCAAAATTTTCCATTTTGAAGCTTCACTCACAGCATTTTTTTCTTTTGTTCTTGTGTCATTTTCTTTCATCATTTAAGACCTTTTAAGACCATTAGAATCTTCCATAAACCCCATTCCAAAAGAACAAAGGACTCGGGTTTCAAAAGTTAGCAAAAAGGAGGAAGTAAAGTTAAAGGCTTAAGAGGAACCCTAGTGCACAACCACCAAACTTTGCGTTAAGGACGAATAAGTATTTCTTGTAATGTGTGGATTAGTAATTATGTTAGGAGACTTGGATTTATTGAAGATATGAGTAAGGTTTAAGTTGTTAGAACACCAAAAATCGTTTTAAGAAACAAACCATAAAACCCTTGCGTGAAGTTGAAATATGAGCATGTAAAGTTGGTGTTTTGTGAAGACATTTGTTTAATGCTTTGAATGGAAGTTTTTAGGCTAAGAAAATCTTGAAATAAGAACTTTAATGGAGGATAAGCATGCTGGACGTGAGGGTTCGATAATCATTTGAGTGTTGATTTTGTTTCCATTAAATTAAACATGCTCAAATCTAGACTTAAGTTAAGGAAAAATCCATCACATGAAGTTTATGAAGAAACCAACTTTGTATGACATGAGCTATGATATGGGAGTTGTATTAAGTATAAGATCTTTTATTTCTTTATGTGGAGCATGAGTTAAAGGATCACTTGATGAAAGAAAACTTAAGTTAAGATTTGTACACAAGTAGTTAAGTGCATAATCTACCACCTAAACTTAAGGAAATGATGAAACAAGTTGAAAAACCAAGTAAGGACCCCTTAGGACCATCATGAATAGATCTAGAACGTGGGAAAATGAGGCCTAAAAATATGATAAAAGTGAAAAGATTAACTGAAGCAAGTATAGTAAGCATATAAAGCCTAAAACTCAAAACCGAGGTTAAAACTCTCAAAACAAGCCTAGAACTCTAAGATAGGCCTTCAATATAAATCTGATCAACACCTTAAAGTACCAAGAGAGGTTGCTTTAAAGCCCATAAGAAATCCACCTAAGGCCCCATAAGCCCACCAAAGTCATTAACTTTAGTTTGAACAAAAAACAAGCCCATTTGACAACTTAAGCTCACTAAAGGGCCTAAGAAGTGGTTGTTAGCCTTAGGGATATAAATCAAAGTTGTAAATCTGATCTCAAGGAGTATTTTAAGCTTAGGATAAAATCTAAAGACCAAGCCCAAAGGATTCCTCAAGTTATCAAAAGCCCATTTACCAAATAAGGCCCAAAAACACTCCAACACATGAGGAATGCTACTATTCTGACCCACGGATAGAATTGTATACCTCATTTCGAAAATCTAACCTTACTACGTTAAAGTAAACTAAAAAATGATGGACAGACTATAAGATCATAAAAATCAGATTTAAAACGAAAAAGTTATACGCGATTGAACTTTAGGTAAAAACCGGGAAAAATTACGAAAACTAGTTAAGAATATAACTTAAGGAAAATTTACATAGTTTCTTAAGTTTGCTTTGATTCCTTATAAAAATTATTTCAATGACTAGGGGACACTGTTTACGGAGACGACTGGCTTCCAGATTACTTTGATTGAACCACATGGCAGAGTGAGTAAATTTTCGATGACTCTTTACTTGATTGTGCTTGTAAAGTAGATGTACCTAATCTTATATTTATAAATTTGGATGCTTGTGGGATATGGGAGATGCATGTGTATGAATTTGTGGATGAACGTGATGACTTGTTAATTATATATATTAATGGGAATTGTTTTTATGAATATATACATGTGAATTGTATGGAATGAAATTGGTTGATCACCCTAAAAATCAAGTTAATCACTTATATGATTAACAAATCAAAATGAATCATGCATTCCCATATTGCATATGGATAACACCGACTGTCGCTTTACGCTGAAGATGGGAAGGGACTCACAAGAATACGAGTTTTCTGCAGGATTGGGCACTAGCTATACCATCATATATATTGAGTCTCTGTCTTAAACTGATGGGCTTACTAAGCGCTGGGAGACGCCAACCGTCGGTGAGGGGCCGAGTCTTGTGGCTTCTGCTTAGGGCTTGTGTTTGTGGACTACGGGGGCCACCACACTGCTAGACTTGGGATTTTAAGAGATATGATTTGATTTTGGTAAAGGAAGTATATATATATATATATATATATATGTATATATGTAGAGTTTTGTTTTGGTATGAGCACGATAGTGTAAATGAAGTAAAACCCAAGGTCTAGAACCCGGATTTTCGTTTAGGTAGGTTAATTATCTCCAAACCCCAACTTCAAGGGGCGAAATTCTAAGTCGTATGCAGTTCCTAGGTCACTACATGCGTTGTTTGGCATACTGTTTGTTCATACATTTATATGATTGTGCATCTAATATTTTTCTGTCGTGTGGTATTGATGAGAGCATTTATCTCACTAAGCATAAGCTTATACCCCCATAGATTTTTGTTGGTGCAAGTGAACCTCTTCGTCAATCCGGGCCGAGGCATACCCGTAGTAAGTCTCGTATAGAGACGGGTTGGAGTGATCAGAGAGCGAAGAGGATATTTTGTAATAGATTATAGATATTTAGATACTTTTAAGTTTTTTTGCATAACTTAGATTTTATGCAGTTCGGTTATGAACTGCATTTGTTGTTAATATTGATTTGGTGTGGGTCTCACGAGCCCACATAATTAGTTAATTTATAACATAGAAGTAATTTTAGTTAAATTGCTCCATATTACTTGTCTATGGGCCTAGTGGTAACGAAGAGTGGAAGGAGCCCTATGTGTCGTATGAAAGGCTTATGATCAGCAAGGAGGTTGATAATAGACCTTTATACAGTACACGGTGACCTATCACGACAACGATACTGTTGGGTCATTATAGGTAGCCTAAGCACCATATGTTAGTGAATCAAATTTTACAACTTGAATTTCATTTATTCACTAAAAATATCAAATTAGTTTAAAAAATTATGAAATTTGGTTTCCATAAGTTATTATTTTACAATTAATTTCATGTAGTAATTTTATTTTCTTAAAATAACATTTGCATATGTTACTTGCTTAAGAATGTAACCTGTTTAGACGAATTTTAAATAAATTTTTCAAAATATTACATAATGTTACATCGACCTGAAAATTTTCGTATAACACGCTTATATAATGGATTAAATTTCAGTAACAAGAACTTTTCAAAATCTCAATGTTTACTATTTTTTATAATTATTTTGACTAAAAAAGCCAATTTTACCAAATTATTGAAATAATTAGTTTTTCATAAAATTAATGAATGAGCCTTAAATGTTTAGAATTTTGGATGTTTATAATGATATTTGGAATATTTCATTTTTGTCTCACTCAAAAATTTATTTATTTTCCTTTATTTTCTATAATTTTGAGCTAAAATTGTTATTTTCGTAAAAATGGATAATAAGTGATTTAGTGTAATCGATGATCAATAACTAAACTAAATATTTTTACAAGTCTACAGTATTTTTCGTGTAATTAATTGAGCTTGTATATTATTTATTATGTATTTTTCTAGTATAAACTTATATATTAGTTTAATATGTAATATAGTAACTAGTACTATTAGAATGTTTATTAAATCTGTATCAAATAAACAATTTAGGGTATAATAAGTGTTACTGGACAAGTTTGAAAAGTATAATTTTTAGGGTTTTTAGTTCAATACTAAAACTTACTCGGGTTAATTATAGTGTTAAGGTAACGTACGGTAGAGTAGTAATATGAAAGGGTATTTTTGGATATTTAGCAATATTGATTAGTCTTGATTCCTAATATATATCAATAGCACTCGAAATAATGATTGTGACGATATAAAGTTTATTGAAATCAGATAATAAATGAGTAAGATATGGTCAAATGAATTTTAAAAACACGAAAACAAAAACTTATAACAATTTGGGTTCGACCTATACATGATTTGAGAACTGTGTTATATTTTCATAGATTTGATAAGTAAAAAAGGACCACATGGCAGAGTTTAGGATTCTACGCTATTATTGAGTCCAAGTAGATGGATCTAACCTGTGCTTGGAGTAAATATATTGCTACTTATAACATTATGTATTGTTTGATGGTATGTTGATTGAATATGAGTATATTTTAAGTGAATTGATATACTAGCATAGTGGATGCTGATGTGGTAATTTTGAATGATAGTAACTGTGTCTTGGTTAAACTGTTATGCTACTATGTTAGGTGGTAATTTATGCTTATGAATGATTGTGCTAATTGGGGAAGTTGAGTGATTGCTAACTCAAACTTCTAGGTGTTTACCTAAGTGAACCATAAGTAAGATGCTAAAATTTAACTAGAGAGAGTTCATAAACTAGAATCAAATCACTAGGTTGAATAAAATTGGAAGATTGATTGTGCTGATTGATATTCTTGAGTTGCTAATGTTGTTAGTGAATTTTAGGATAAGGAAAAATCTTGTAAAAGAAAGTAAAATACATGGTATCGGGGCTAGTTTGGTGTAGCTACTCCAATGCTTAAGTCAATAAGGTAACTTAGAAGAGTAAGTATGTGAATAAGAAGTGTTAGGTCCCCTTACAGAGTTTCTTTTTAGTATTTATAGATGTTTGTAATGTCCAAGGTAGTTGTCAAGATAACTATTAAGACACATAAAAGGTTTTTGACTTGACATCTCTCCTCATATGTAGGAGTAGCAAACGGTTGTGTAATATAATCATACTTATGATAACTGTTCGTACCAGACTTGAATTCAAACCAATAGTACTTCTTATACTTGGCATAAATGCCGTACATCATCTAGGCGGTGTGAATGCCGAGAGAGTTAGTTATGTAGCTTCTCGGTAGACGAAAGGCTGAGTGTCAAATGAACAAAAACTGGCTATCAACATTTGCCCTCTAACTCTTATGTTCAAGTAATCGACAAAGGGAGTTATACATATATTGCGCTAGTGGTTGAGTGGGGAGAGATCCTTTAAATATATGCCGAGTAATTCAGGAGGAAGGACAAATCATATCCCAGCCGAAAGGTTGCCATTTCTAAACTCCCACCCACTCGAGAAACTAAGAAATTGGAGGCATGACATCTGTTGCCAAGGTTATTATTTGGTGGCAGGCCTAATAATTGTCAAAGGTTATTATAAGTACGCGTCAGTAATCCATACCATATCAGCACATTATTATTGTTAGAAGCAGATTTGTAGTTATGAGGATGAAGCGTCCTTATATAAAGTACTATTCATAGTTAGAATTGACCCCTCTAGTTGCATCTTAAACTTTAATTCGTTTCCTTATCTTCAACCCAAATTCTTCTATTTGTGTTGTATCATTTCACATAACCATTCATGTATGGTTCGTAAAGTTGCTCATCGACTTGTGCTTTCCAATTTGAAGGCAATGGAGATTGAGGCCACCTTTTCTTCCTAAATAAGGAGTGAGGTGGCTTGTTCTTTGGGTAGTTCAGTCGATAGCATAGAGAAAAGGTAGGATAAACTTGCTCGGATCAATAAGCTCTCTATAGATAATTATCTCGAGGATAAGGAAGGAAGGTCCTCAATAAGATATCTATTCAGCACAATAGCCTATTTTTTTTTTGCGATTCTCCAAATGGAATCGCCAGTTCCGTCAATAGGGTTCTCATCACACAATATAATCAGTACAGGTGAGATCTTCTCGAGACTTGGAACTTGAGGAGGCCGAGAGATAGGGAGAAGATATGTTTCCCCAAAGAGCATGAGTTCTATATATACCTAAAATATTTGGATTTTGGGTTACGCTTCCCTTTTTTGGCTTTTGTTAAGAGCTTTTTCAACTTTTTCAGAGCTACATTGAATATGTTCTTACCTAACACATCTCGGCTTTTGGCGACCTTTGAGATAGTCTGCGACGAAGTCGAAGTTAGGGCTACGCTTTAATTGTTTTGATATTTCTTCACTTTTCAAAAGTAGCCTAATGGGTGGTACTTTGTTGTTGTGAGGCATAGGCATAAGTTCATGGATAGGTTAGAATCCAAGATTCACAAATGGCATGACAAGGCATGACAAGTTCGTGTCAACAGTATCTGATGATGACTTGGACTTTTAGACCGAATGGATTGAGTTGATACATGCAAAAGACATCGATTTGATGCTGAATGATGTAGCAGTAGTGGAGAAAATTCAAGAGAGAAGGAGAAACAAAATGTTCTTCTAAGATGCCAAGAGAATTATACATAATTATAAAAATGGAGAACCAATAATTTTTTGAAAATGAAGGTACGCTAATGTGTTATCGCTGTACCGAGTATAGCTACGAGGAAGGTCGGTCTCGAGACTTAGGGGAAGAATAGTGAACTTTGAACCTTGCTCTACACGGAAAATGTAAGTTCATATATTTTCCATGATTATATTAATTGGTGTACTTATGTCGCAAATATGGATGTTAGAGAGGTGAATCCAATAAAGCTACTAACTTATGCCAAGGCAAAAAAATTCTAAGGCTAATAAGAGGGTGGTCACCTTAGTAGTGACCATTCAGCCTGCTATCGTAAAGAAACCAGTGAAAGAAGCTGCAGAGCAGATGGCTACACAGAAGATCTGCTGTCTTGTCGAGAGGTTGAAGGAGAAGGAGAAGACATAGTCAACTTGGGTTGTTCATTCTAAGGAGCCTTTAGTCATGATTATTCAAACTTCTATCAAGCTGAGGGATGGCGAATGTCGAGAGACACATCCCAACGAAGAGCATGAAAATGCTTTTGCCGCAGAAGGCTCATCGTTGGCAATTGCAGCGACTCTGAGTGGAGACGAAAGACCAGGGAATTAGCTCGTCGGCTAACCACCTATCAAGAAGTCCAAGGGCTTGGATGAAAGGGTAAAGGATGCTATGCATTCTAAATCTCTTAGCATTAGTAGGATCGAATTTGTCCCTAACAAAGAGGTCAGTGAGTACTTCATCCCTTATTGGAGCCACCGAATTTTAGACACTAACTCGGCCTTAGGAGATAGGATGAAATCTTTAGCTTTAATGAAAGGGATCAACCTTTTAAAAGACATAGATAACGCCAAGAATTATGTCGACAGGGTTAATGGTTGGAATAAAGCCTATATCGCGGCCAAATTATATGATGTGAGTATCTATGACCAGTGCATTTGAGTATTGAATTCGTTCAGGTTACTAATGCATTTCCTTTTTCTAGATGAGCAGCTATATTCTGATAGCATTGGACAAGGCCGGCGAAGAGGCAAAGAAGGTAATATCTTCAGTCATATGTGTAATACCCAACAACTTTTGATTATAATATATAAATTTGTTGTAGAAAGTTGAGGATGCATACAATGCATCAAAGGCCTAAACTATTGCTACTGAGAATGCAAGGATTAGGGTTGAAGGCATATGACCTCACCGCTAATGAAATCTTTAGCCTGAAAGCCAAAATAGAAGAACAATATAAAGAGTCTAAAAGCTTGAAAAGAGGAGTTATAGAAGAAAAAGGAAGACTGCTAGGGCTTAGGCTGAACTATTTGCACGATGAGCGATGATAAAGATAAGTTCAGGATGCAAATAAAGGAGTTGGAGACCAGCAACTTGAACTTACAAAGCCATGTTGCCAAGTTGGAGGAGATTGTGAGTAGGGGGGCATCTATTAAAGAGGCTCTTGACATAGTCACTCCCAGTCAATAATACAAAAAGCTTCTATGCAAAAAGTTACTAGAGGGAGTTCAAGCGGTAAGAGAAGAGGTCGTGAAGCTTCATCTCGATTATGATCACTCGTGTCTCGACTTTACTGACATCGACGATAAAGTTAGTAGTGCGGATGAAGCTAAAGGTGACGAGACAGATGTCGAGAGTATGGATCAAAGTGATAATAAAGCTCATGTCAAAGCATTTGCCAGCTTCAAGAACCTAACTACCAAGGAAGCCGTAGCTAATGATTTAAAAATCACTTCTGCTGAATCTGAAGATAAGCCATAGGACTTATTATATTAGCACATTGCATTCTAGTGTAATTTTTTTAATTAGAATATAATCAAGCCAATGCCGAGTTCATGTGACATTTAATTTTACTTACTGCACTTTCTTGGATTATATGGTATATGTATGTTGCTTCACGATCTCATTCGATAGCATGTTTTATTTTTTATGCAATTTGTTACTCGACTTATTTTAATTTATACGCCCAACTATCTCTCGACATGTTTTATTTCACACACTCAATTTTTTTTTAGCATGTTTCATTTTATACACCATTGTTTCTCAGCATGTTTTATTTTACACGTCATTTTTCCTTAGCATATTTTATTTCACACACCATTTGTTTCTCGGTATGTTTTATTTCACACGCCCATCGTGTTATACTGTTCGTTAACCGTTTGAGGTGTAGATTAGCTGCATTACTTGACAATAAGGTTAATTTATATAGGCCGTTAACCGTGTTAGGCTACATATTAGATAAGTTCATTTGCCATACAACATGGAACTTGTTAGTTTAGCAATCATAACCAAAATATGATGAGACTTCAAATATATAATTATCATAGATGAGTATCAATCTTACAAACATGTTGGTTGCTACCAATGAGAAATGATAAAAATCATCTCACATTAATTGAAATAAAATTTCAGATTCTCAACATTACAAGCTCGAGGAATGATGGATCCATCTAACCTTTCCAGTCGATAAGCCCCCTCTCCAACAACTTCCTGGATCTTGATAGAATCCTTCCAATTCTACTAAGCTTTCCCTAATTTGCTCACGCCCCAGTTGCTTCCATCTTATGGCAAACTAGATCTCTAAGTTAGAAAACCTTGTGCTTTACTTTCTAATTGTAGTATCTTGCGGCTCTATGTTAGTATGCTACAACCCTAGCTATTGCAATATCTCAAATTTCTCAATAGTGTCTAGACTCATTGTCAATCTGACTCGATTAAGCATAACATCAAAATTATGCATCCGCAGATTGGGTAATTCAAGCACAATCGACAACATGGCTTCAATACCATAGGTTAACTTAAATGGTGTTTCTCTCGTTGTGATTCTATGAGTGGTTCTATATCCCTATAAGACATTTAGTAGTCCATCGACCTACTTCCTCCTGACTTGATCCACTTTCTGTTTTAGGCTGTATAGTATGATCTTGTTTATGGCCTTAACTTGTCCATTTGTTTGAGGATACACTATAGGTGTATAGTTGAGCCGAATGTTGTGCCTTTTACAAAATGATCGAAACTTATTGTTGTTAAACTGTGGGCTGTTATCTATAATTATCATGTAGGGAACTGAGAATCTTGATATGATGGAGTTGAATATGAAAGCTTCTACCTTCTACTTGGTAATCTTTGCTATAACCTTGGCCTCAACCCATTTGGTTAAGTAGTCAGTAGTGATGATGACGAATTGGTACTAGGAAGTAGACTTTGGAAAAGGGTCTGAGAATATTTAACCCTCACAGGACAAAAGGCCAAGGGCTGGTTAGGCTACATAGCTCAGTTGTAGGTGCATTGCTGGGTGATTCATGTTTTTGTCATTGAGGACACTACTAGACAACAACCTTTGCATCTTCTATCATAATCAGCCAATAATAGCCAAGCCACATTGCTTAAATGTACAGTGTTTGTGACTTTACATGATTACTGCATATGCTTCCATGTAGTTTAAATCACACCTTCTAGGCATCCTTCCAGGAAAGGCATCGAAGGTAAGGTTAAGATACACCACGCTTATATAACTAGCCATCAATCAGTGCGTAGTTTGTAGCCTCCTAAGCTAATCTCCAAACCTCCTTTTTGTCGTTAGGGATAGTACCATCTTTTAGAGAATTTACTAAGGAATCCATCCATAATTCTTCTCTTAGACAAGGATCTAACTCATAGCTCTGTGAGTGGTTAGATAAACTTTTCTACAAGAGAAACTCTATGAAAAGTTTCTCATTTAGCTTAAGGAATTCCATACTAGCTAACTTCAATAGCTTATAAGTAGTGATATTCTTGCTTTTGGGAATTTTTTTAATGGAGAATGATAGGATTTCTTATACAAGTATTTGTATTACCAAGAGGTACTTACTCATCTCTTCTTCTCTTGCTGCATAACTTTTGGTGACCTGATTTACCACCAACTGGGAATTAGAGAACACTTTGAGTTTCTTGGCACCAATTTATTTTGCTAGTTTCAACCTGGCGATTAGAGTTTTGTACTATGCTTCATTATTACAAATTAGGAATACAAATTTTAGAGTGTAATCGACTTTGACATTATGTGGGCCTTGAAGGACTAGGCTTACATCACTTCCTTCTTATGTCGAAGAACCATCGACATAAAGAAACTAGATAGGTTTCTTAGTGATCTCCATATAGTCTTCCTCTCCCATGAACTCGGCGACAAAATCCTCCAGTACTTAGGCTTTAGTGTTGTTTTGGGTTTATATTGCACACCGTGGGCATTGAGCTCTAAGGCATATTTCATCCTCCTTCTCAAGGAATTAGGCCGCTGCAATGCTTGCCACAATGGTTGATCAATGAAGATAATAATCTAGTGAGCTTCAAAATACGACTTCAATCTTCTTGTTGAGAGAACCACTTCTAATAGAAATATTTCAATCTTTGTATACCGAAGATTTAGCCCCTGCAAAACATGACTAACGTAATAAACAGGGTTGGTACTCAGTATTATCAATTCAGACAAGTATAGAGGAAAGTGCTCGATAGCTGACTGATAGATACAAGTATAAATTCCCCCCCCCCGAAATGGGTGTCAAGAGTATTGGGGGTGATTCAAGAAATTACTTGAGCTTGTTGAAAGCTGTTTCGCAATCGTTGGTCCAATTGAATTCCTTTGAACTTTTCAAAATTTTAAAGAATTCTATACACTTATCTACTCTTCTCAACATGAATTTGTTCAGGGCAGCATTTCACCTAATGATTTCCTACAACTCCTTGACTGTGCGAGGTGGTTTCATATTCCTTATGACCTCAATCTTTGTCAAATTAGCCTCAATGCCACGTCATGTGACCATATATCTGAAGAATTTCCTTGATGTTGCACCAAAGACATACTTATATGGGTTGAGTTTCCTGTTATAACTCCTTAATGTGGAAAATGTTTCCTCTAGATCAGCATGATGTTGATCTTCCTTCATGCTCTTTACAATCATGTCATCTACATATACTTTAACTTTCCTATGGATCTAAGATTTGGACATCTTCATTACTAATCTCTAGTATGTAGCACCGACGTTCTTCAGCCCAAAAGGCATCACAATATAATAGTACGTTCCAAACTTGATAATAAAAGATGTTGGACTTCATCCACCTTATCCATCTTGATTTGATTGTAACTAAAGAAAACGTCCCTAAAAGAAAGC
The DNA here is from genome assembly GCA_024138005.1 of Lumnitzera racemosa. NCBI lineage: Eukaryota > Viridiplantae > Streptophyta > Magnoliopsida > Myrtales > Combretaceae > Lumnitzera > Lumnitzera racemosa. Next base: position 83,974,840 of record JAMXBC010000006.1, read on the forward strand.
AACGCATGCCTTACAGTTGTGTCTACCATCTGATCGATTTTTGGTAGTGGGAAACAATCCTTAGGACATGCTTTATAGAGATTTGTGAAGTATGTACACATTTGCCACTTGCCATTAGACTTCTTGACTAACACATAATTTGCTAGCCAAGTTGGATAACGCTCTTCTTGGATGAATCTTACCCTCAATAATTTTTAGACCTCTTCTTCTATTGCCAGTTGTCTCTCTGGTGCAAAATTTCTCTTTTTCTATTGGACCACTTTTGCATTCGAGTCAATTTGGAGCTTGTGTACCATAACGTCTCTCGGAATACTTGACATGTGTGAAGGTAACCATGCAAACAGGTTAGCATTGGCTTATAAGAAGTTAATCAGGCTTTGCTAGATATTTGCTAACATGGGTTTTCCTATCCTTATTGTCTTTCCAAGATTATTTCCTAAAGGAATTTCCTCTATATCATTCTCGGCATTCTCTATGCCACTATCTTGCCATTTGGACAGGTTTCAACTTGAAAAACTTCCTCTTGACTCAAGGCCCTAATATACAAGGACCGTACCAATTGTTTATCCCTTATACACATACTAACCCTCATAGGAGTAGAGAACTTAGCCTTTAGATGTGCTATTGATGTGACAATACTGAATAAATGTTGGCATGGCTATCCTATTATCATGTTGTAAGGGGACTAACATTTGACGATGAGAAAATCCACTTTGTCTTCTATAATATGCTCGCTATCCCCTATTTGTATTAGCAAGGAGATAACTTGAGCTACTTGGATAGGTTAATTATTGAAGGCATAGAGGTCGTACTTGTAAGACTACAGCTACGCTTTGATCTTAGGCCTCATTTGATTGAAGGAATGCTGAAAAGTGATATCGGCCGAACTTCCCATGTCAATAAGAATCTTCTTGACTTCAAAGTTGGTGGCTCTCACATTGATGATAAGTACATCATCGTACGGCCTTTGGATACATTTAAAATCCTCTTCTCCAAAAGATATTATATTGTCAATCCTGACCTTTTTTCTATGAGTATTTCAAACTTAATTCTTGGCATTAATCGAGTTTGAAGAACTTGATTGGCATATACTAAGTTCATCGACAATGGTATTAATTACTCCATTAGGTGCTCTAGTGGGATTAACATCCTTGCATCTCTCATGGCCATTTCTAACCGTGTATCATCCTCTTACTCCTCTCTTCTCCTCTGAGATAATCTTTTGATTCTTTCGGCATCATGCACTAAAAATTTTCATAGGTGCTTACATTGTATTGCATCTTCAATTGCATTCTTGATTTGAATATGCTTATATGTATTGTAACCCTTGTTACAATGGAAATCACAATACTTGTTCAAATTTCTTCTTAAGAGATTCCCCTACATTCTTTCCGGCCACTAGAGGACACCTCTCTCCCCACGTACTTCAATCAAAATATCCAAGATTGGATGACTTATAGGTGTATGGGATGTAAATATTGGTATTTCTCGGTCTCTTTCTCTCGACATTTAAACTGTTGTCGTTGTTCGTACTAAGTTTTGTTTTTCAAATTTTTTCATTTGTCACTCTTTCCATCTCCTCTGCTCTGATCAGCCTCTCGTTATGCTTTTATGTTGTCTTCTTATTAGATTTATGAGGTAGCTTTAGCCTTAAACTTAGCAAAAGTTTTTGGCTGGCTCTTGCTAGGTACTTGAAAAAGTCTTTGTGAGGTTTAACTCCATTGATTACGATGTTGAGAGCTACACTCATATCCAATTCTGGGATTTGGACCATTTTAGATATAAATTTGGCTAAATAGTCCCTAATTTACTCATTAAACATTTGTTTAATGGTGTTAAGGATTGAAGAGTCCTTAACTGGAAGTTTACTAGCAAAGAAAGTGTTGAAAGAACACCTCTACTACTTTATTGAAACAAGAAATGGTATTTGGTTTTAGGTGTTTGAACCATGTGCTAGCTGCATTCCTCAAGGTTAAGAGAAAGGCTTCACAGGCCACCATATCACTTAAACTAGCAACTTAGCCAGTGTACAGTGGTACTCTAAGTGGTCTTTTGGGTCTTTCATCCCATTATATGTTTCAAACTAGGGCAGCTTAACATGCCAAGGTATTACTTCTTCCAAAATCTTTGGGAGGAGAGGACTTTTCTTGATTTGGAACTATTTGGTTGTTGCAACAGGGGTATTGACATGTGAGGGTCTCGCATGATGCACATACTGTGGTTACTTGCTCTTTATCAATATTCTTGAAAACAAGAACTGAGGGTTTCGCTAGAACCTTAGCTTGCTCTTTTGGCAATTTAGGTAAATAAATGGAATCATTGACACTGTTGGCATTACGATCACTATACTCTTTGTCTTAATTTAGGTAAAAAATTTTATGAAGAAGGTCAATGATTTGTTCTTGTTTTTTATTCAACTCGAAATTTTATTTGGATAAATCAAGACAAAGTTGCTCGAGTCGAGCCAATCATTATTCATCAGCATGTTGACTCCCCCCTTCAAGGTGGTGGGAGAAAGTACCAGCACCTGCACTTCTGGTTATTCTAGTTTTAACCATGTAGTTATGTTTAGAGAAAAACAGATGGTGTTAAATGTTGTTTGTGAATTTTGGGATGAGAAAAAATTGTACTAAAGAAAGTGAAATACTTGGTACCGGGGCTTATCTGATGTGGCCAATCCGATGCTTAAGTCAATAAGGTAACTTAGTAAAGTAAGTATGTGAATCAAAAGTGTTAGGGCCCCTTACAGAGTTTCTTTTTGGAATTTATAGATGGTTATAGTGTCTAAGGCAGTTATTGGGATAATTGTTAAGACACGTAGAAACTTCTTGACTTAACATCTGTCCTCATATGTAAGATTAGTAGGTGGTTGTGTAATAAAACCATGCTTATGATAATTGTTTGCACCAAACTTAAATTGAAACTAAGAGCGCTTCTTATGCTCGGCATAAATTCCGTGCATTATCTAAGCGGTATGAATGCTGAAAGAGTTGGTTATACGACTTCTTGGTAGACAAAAGGTCGAATGTCAGATGAACGAAAATGGCTATCAATAGCTAATGCATGTTATGGCATGGTATGGCACAAAAAGAGACTTACGGGTTAGAACTTTCAAAATGAGGCTTCCAAATGATCGTGGAAAAAGCATGGCTTTATGAACATAGTTTTTGAAAGCATATAGATTACATTACCCAAACATTGTAACTGTTTTGATAGTCAAATTTGATAAACTATAGTATGTATTCTAATTTGGTAATGTTGCCACTTTGATTTGGTGAACTATAGTATGTAGTCTAATTTTGTAATGTTGGGATCCCACTCCTAAGCAGCTCCTTATTGCCCTTCTTGAAAATAATAGACTATAGTGTATAGTCCAATTTAGTAGGGGTCTTACTCCCAGGCAACTCCTTATTGCTCTAGGTTCTTAAATGTTATATCCAGATGCCCGACTATATCAACTAATGGGAAGAATTTTGGAGGGTATAGGATATTAGTACAAATGTAGGCTACGGCATGAGCATAACATGCTACATTGCTATTAGTAAATGCCTAGTTGGGTGATTCCATATGTGAAGTTGAACATACAGGTTATGATTGAAATGTTTTAATTATGATATGTAATATTGTCTATCATATTGATTATATTGCGTTGTATGTTATCCACTCTTACTCGGTTTTAGTGGTTGAAGGGGATAAAATGTTGTATCCTCAAGTTAACTGTATCATGAAAGGCCTAATGTTGAGGGGGGATATATATTAAGAACATGAGTCGGAGTCAGCGACTTTTATATGGAGCTTATACTAGGTTAGAGATCTTATTATTATAAAGATGATAAAGGAAAAAGCTAGTTCATGTTTTGATGTAAATATTACGTTGTACACATAAGTTGTAATAGGGAATCTAGCTTAACTCCGATGTAGAAACCCTTTTATTATGTAAACAATATTGTCTTTTGATGAATGAGTAGGCTAAGTTAAGTTTTCAACAGGTATTCCTATGTCGTGATGCATCCCATGCTATGCTAGGATGTGATATCCTTTAGGTGGTATCAGATCATTAATTAGGGACCATAACCTTTAGGCATATGTGAGATGTATGGGGTAGTTAGGTAATAAAGAGTCATAGTTTAGTAAAAAAACTGTAGTATTTATCCATAAAGTTTTATGTGATGTTTATTTAGAAAGATGATTTGTAGAGAGTATGTAATGTCACTGATGAGCTCTATATTTTAGGAGCAAAGAGAGGGTCTATCACAGTAACCTCAATCTAACCCTAAACAATCACGACATATGGAGGAATTAGCACAATACTTTACAGTTACATTGGTAAGAGTTGGTGGAGAAGGAGATAAGTTAACTTAAGTATAATGAATAATGAAACCATTTGATGAAAAGAATATTGATTCTTTGATGGTAGAAGAATGGATTAATTCATTGGAGAAAGCCTTTGAAGTAAATGAAATTGAAGAAAATAAGAAAGTTAAGATATCGGCTATTTTGTTAGATGGAGATGCAAGTAATTGGTAGGAGGCAAAGAGACAAAACTTACTAGAACCAATTGGTTAGGCTATATTTAGAGATACATTTTTAGAACAATATTTTTCTAAGTGTGTAAGAGAGCAAATTTGTAAAGAATACTATGAGCTAAGACAACAAGGCTAGACAACTGAAGAATATGAGAGGGATTTCAATGAATTATTGAAGTTTGCTCCTAAAGTTGTGTAGAATAATGAGATTTCTAAAGTTGAGTGGCTCAATGTAGGGCTTGATCTTTATTACCAGGTAGAGCTAAAGAGGAGTAGGGTGAAAAGATATACTGATGTTGTTAATGAAACTCGACTGATCAAACAAGTTTGTAAGCTTTAACAAGCTACAAATGAGATTGAGAATAAGAAAAGGAAGTTGGATGTTGGTTCTAGCAGTAAAAGTGATATAGCTAAAGGAAAGAAGTTCATTAGGTTTACAAAAAGAAACAGAAGGCCTTATAAAAAATACAACCTTATTAGAAGTGTAATGGTAAGCATCGAGCTTAGGAATGCCCAGAATTGAGAAGGAAGTGTTATAGATGTGATGAAACTAGACATCTAGCCAAGTATTGTTATAACTTTGATCTAAGAGGTAAATATTGTTACCGATGCCATTAGCACGGGCATGTTGTTCAACATTGTGTAGGATAGCAATAGGAGAGACCAATTCAGCAGCAAAATCAAACTAATGAATCAAGATTGGGTAATAAGAATAAATGACTTAGAAGAGATGAACCCAAGCTTAGAGAGCAAGATAAGGTATATGCTTGCGTTGTCCAATAAGACAAAGCTAAAGATGACAAAGACATGGTAGGTATGACTTCTACACTTAGTAACCTAGATTATTTAAGTACTTAGTAGCTAAGAGTTAATAAATAAGAAATGCTTAAAAGTAGTAATGTAGTTATCATAATGATGTTTTAGGATTGATATGTATAGGAGATGGTTATGCTTATGCATGTACTCCATTTAATATTAAGGCAATTCACTTGTATATATCAAAAAAGTACATTAATAGAAATAAACTATTTATAGAAACTTTAAAGTTAATAGTTATAATCCCTATTGAAGGAAAACAAGCGGTGCAATATAAAGTGAATGATGGGGAGTGTGAATCTTGATACTCATGAGATGATTATAGAACCGGTTATCTTAGATATAAAATGATTGAGTGTAATATTGGAGTTAAGCATGGAGTAAATGTTGATTGTAAGAGAAATATAATAGCATTTAAGTAGCCTTATGAGAAGGGAATCACAAAAGATTTATAAAACCTTAAATATTAAGAGAAGTTGTGGAAAGAGAAAGAACTTATGAGAAGGAGTAATGTAGATTCTAAAGATGATATGTACGTTGCAGTAAAGCAAGCAAAAGTTGTTCTTGGATTGAATGGAATAGTAAGAACTATTAAAGGTAGATTGTAAACACCTCATTTTTGCAATTTTTTTAGTTATTTTCTTTTTCATTAATTGAGCCAAGTTAATAAATAAACAGAAAAAATAAAAATAAAAAAGGAAAAACGAAAAATAAAAAAGAAGTTGAGTTATAGTGAGTCTAGTTGAGTCCAATCTAGTCGTATCGAGTTAAGTCAAATCAAGTCAGATTGTCTAATATCAAATTGGATAACGGTATGTGATTAATTTAATAAATCATTTTGTCGTTGGAAAATTTGGCTTTATTAAAATAATTTTTGCCCAGTTCGATTTAAAATAGATTTTTGTCTAATTTATATTGGGCTAGAATAGACTTAGGATTTATTAGACAAGTTATTGAGCTATAATTAAATTGGATTAAGCAAATCTATGAAAAAAAGTAAGCTCGAATTGAGTAAGATTTTTAGAAGATAGGTTAAATCTTCAAAGGATGACAATCATATCTTTTGTATTTCTTTTGTATCTTGAATACAAAAGATATGACTGTAAATTTATAAATAACACGATGGCACGTAACGTTAAGGAGGTATTTTTATTTTCCCACAATAAAATTCCCTAAATCACAAACTCCACAATTCACAAACACAGCCGCTTGAAAATTTATGCCCTGCTTCATAAGTCACCATTCACATAACTTCAATAACCAAATTACGTAAGCTAACATAACAATCCCACTTCAAAATCACACGAATTAGCAACAGTATGTCACCAATACTAATACCAACCAAAGGCCACTGCAACACTATATAGATATACGTCTTAAAATTGCCTAATCATCGACTAAACAAGATTAGACAGTAGCTGATGTCTTCAACCTTAACGCAATACAATAGTAGCTATAGCCCTTAGACAACTGTTACGACCCCAATGCATCAGCCTTGATAACAACTAATATGTCAACAAAAATTCTACGAAGCAACTAACCACAACCCTTAACGCCTGATACATATCGAATACAATACAACCAACAAAGATCTACACATTGACCCTTAATTGTGCACAACATGTACAACACGATCAACAATCAAATCCTTGCTGCCACATCACGCATCATTACATACATCAGGCTAGATCTATGCACGACACACCAACCATCATGCCCGTGATAAGTGGAAATAGAAACCAAGATGCCCTTGATGACACCCGTAATAAGTGGAAATAGAAGTCGACACGCCCTCAATTACACCTGCGATAAGTGAAAACAGCACCTAACACACCTTCGATCATACTCGTGACCATTCGAAAATAGTGTTCGACGCGTGACTCAACTTGTAGGTAAGATTTATTGTTTTGTTATTTTATTTTATTAGTTAATTTAATTATTTTTACTAACTTATTTATTTATTTTTTAAGGCAAGTTTTTATTATTTTCATATTGCATGTTTTTTTTTATAATCTCAATTTTTAATAAATTTCACTCAATTACATTTTTAGTAAAATCTTGTTTTTTTGAAAATAAGCATATCTAGATTATATCTTGTAGTTTAGATTTAGAAAAGATATGTATTTAGATTATATCTTCAACGTATCTTACGGTTGAGATACGTATTTTGCAGTTGGGATTTAGAGAAGATACATATCTAGTAATTATGATTTAAAAAAGATATGCATGAAGATACATATCTAGCCCTATCTTTAACATATCTTAAAGTTAGGATTTAGCAAAGATATTTTTAACACGTAATGACTTTAAAAATAAAAATAAAAAAGATCTTAATCAATTTTTTTTAAAAAGATTTAATTAGTTAGGGTTTTTCTTTAAATTTGCAAAAATTAGATTTCTTAGGTTTTTTTAAAAAATGCTAAATTGATCAATAAATGAAAACCTAGCTTAATTTTCAAAATAAAAATAACCTACCCACTAAATATTTTATAAAAAAAGAACTACGGCCAATTTAATCCTAACTGGCGAGTATTTATGTACCTTCAGGGCAACTGTATAAAAAAATAAATACACTTTTTCCCTTTTTCTTAAAAATTCGTAATAAAAAAATCATTTTTAGTTACATTTTTTAAATCTAGGTATATTTAGAAAAATTATAAAAAATAAAATCCCATAAATTTTTCTTTAGTTTTTACATAGTGACTTAGTCTTAATAAGTTAGCTCCCGAACTTGGTTTTCTCTAGTTTAATTTTCTAAAATTATTTTTTAGAATATCTGTAAAGTAGTAGCAAAATTAGGACTTTCTTACCCGAAAACTCTAATTTCATTTTTTTCCTATTTAGTTAGTTAGGTACTCCAATTTTTAAATTTTTTTAAACATTTCCTTAATTTAATGTTGAGTAATTTATATAAAGCAGGTTGAGCTTGATATAAGTTAAATTAAAGAAATCGAAATAGGGCTTAATAGAATTGGCTACTCCATTGGGGATGCCTAGTGGGATAGCTATGTGAAAATTAGAAATATTATTAATAGGATTTTGTATGACTATTTTCTTTTTCTTTTATATTGTAGTTGTACTAATTATTTTTTTAGTAATGTAAGCCTTAAAAAAAACTAGGCCCAATAGGCCTTATTGAGAAATTATGAGGGGAATCCTTTATTTTTAATAATCATTTGCATGTTTAGATGTGGTTAAACCTAGGCCACCTTAGAAACTTAGGATGGGCTGCCATTGTATAACCTTCAGGTTGCTAGGGTCTTTACCATCACTTAATAATGATAGGCCAGCCCATTCAGGCTTTGATGTAACCCATTAAGTTTCTCTCCGGAAAGTCTTGGAGCTACAAAGCGTGAGACCCATAGACCTCACTCTCTTACATCATTCTTTTTGGAAAAAGGGGTGGTTATTTTTAAATTGTAGTAAAAGCTTGATTTAATATACAGTCAATTCATCATCCATTTTTAATTAAAAAAATCAATAACCCTTACATATAAGTATACATGAGTTTCATTTTTATTAAATCTTATTTTGAATATACTTATATATAAGGGTAGTCTTTGACCATAGATTTATCATAATTCCTATAGTTTATTAATGATCAACCCCATTGCATTACATGCATGTGTAGAATATTCATCACATTTATTTTGCATAGTTGTTTGTATATGCTATCTTTTGTAATATATATGGATCTTGTGGATTTTGTTTTATTTCATCAATAATAGGTCATTAACATAACATTTAACATAAAATACTTTAAATCATTAGTATTGCCCCTACACCATAATGTCTTAATGTTAAAAAAAAAAAAAACTTCTATATTAACTTGTAAATTTTTTGGGGCATGTAATCATGGAAATTAATTATGATAAAGATTATTATCAAACAGTCATTTTTTTAAAAAGACTTTCCAACTTTTTTTTAAATGAGAAATTTCGAAATGCTATTTTATTATCAAAAACTAGTTTAATGATAATTTTTTACTTAGTAAATTCTTATTGCAATCCCTTACATGTACCATAATATTACGAACTAAAGAAATAAAATAAAAAAAGATTTAATTATTTGATTTCCATTGTGAATTATTTTTCATCTTAAGGTTATCAATCTTATAAACATCCAAGTTCTCATTCTCATGTTTAGCCCTTAAGTTGTTACAGTCCTGATAGAGTTTTCTCCACGAGTTATTACCCTTTTGTTATTTATTCTCACTATAAAATAATTTTCGCTTCTCCACATCATCCTTATAATATTATCATTATCTTATGTCCTTGGTCATCATTCCTAATGTTTTCTTTATTTAGATTCATTGATGTCAATATTAGGCTTATACGACATAAAATAAGCATTGATTTTCCAGAAAAAAAGAATGGTTTTCAAAACTAAAACTTGATGTAGTGTTGCTAACAAGAAGGGATTCTTGCAGGTTTTGAAAGATTGCTTTTTAAGTGATCTAGCCTAACTTGAAGTCCATAATCACTCATTTTCAAAAACAAGATGTCTGAGGCTCTTAAACATAGAATGACCACAACCGAAGGGGTTTTGGGTAAACATGAGAGACAAGTCAAGACCATAGCCCATACCCAAGCCTAAGGGCGTATTGACATAAGATAGACAAGTCTAAAGAGTTGTTAGTTCATGAGCTCAACAATAGTAACAAAGGCTTGGGGAAGGAATTGGTCCAAAAATTGATGAAGATGGAAGAAGAAATCTTCAAGAAAATGGGAGTTCTCAAGGATCATGATGTGAAGAGTGATCTAGGCTTGAGTAGTGTTTGCACTTTTGAAGACCATGAGTTACCCAAAAAGTTTAAGGTACCAAATTTCGAAAAGTATGATAAAGCATGTTGTCCTAAACTTTACCTTAGGCTTTATGTTCACAAGATGACCTAATTCTCTAAACATGAGTGGTTGGTGATTCAAACTATCCAAGATAGCCTAACTAGGTTGGCATTGATTTGGTATGTCTAACAAGACTTAGTTAAGCTTGATACTTAGGATAAGGTAGCACGAGCCTTTTATCAATAGTATAAGTTCAATGACAAAGTGCCTCTATCCCTAATGGATTTGAATAACATGAAAATGAAGTTGACTGAGTCCTTAAGGAGTATACCCAAAGATGGAGATCTACATGAGCTCAAGCTAAAGTATAATTGCTAGAAAATGAATTGATCAACATATTCATCCGCACATTAGGTAAACCTTATTATAGTCACCTCTTAAGCCATACTACTTCTACGTTCGCAAATGTAGTTGTAACTGGCAGTTGTATTGAAGATGTTATTATAATGGGGAGATTGATTGGGAAAGGATCAACCCCGTTGGATTCAAAGGCTACTATGAACACTACAATGTCCTATCTAATGATCCACAAGCCTAATGCCCTAAGCATTAGTCTAGAGCTTAAGGAAAATAAGCTAAGCCAGAAATCACATAGAAGGAAGTTTACTCATATCCCAATTCCTATGTCTCGGGTCTATTGCTGCCTAAAAGAAGATGGTTTATTACAACCTAAGACTCTAACACCAAGGTATAAACCATGGAAATATGATCCTAATATGCAATGTAAGTACCACATAGGTCAGTAGAGGCATGCTACTAACCATTGCTGGGAGTTGAAGAATAAAGTTCAAGATTTGATTAATGAAAAATTAGTCCAGTTGGACTTTGTTAGGGATCTGAGGCCCAATTTCTACATAGAACCCGCTATTAACATGATACAAGGATTAGAAAAGTTGATAGAAACAGGTTTGAATGGTCAAGTCCAAGGGGCATGTTACTGCCAAGGTCTACTAGAAAGGGTCATAGCCCTGCAAGAAAAGTTGGTGATATTATTTTAAAGGCTCACTAGTATAGGAACGATGATGGGTAACGTTGCTTGAGCATGAAGATGATTCAATGAAAGAGAATTTAGTAGTGGATGTGCTAATTGGGAAAGCCCATCCACAACAAGAGGAGGTGATTTACGTAGTTCAAGATTCCAATAGCCCAAGTTATCAAGTAATTAAGAGATGTAAGACTACTAGTATGTAAAACCCAATAAAGAAATACAAGCCCTTGGATCATGACCCTAACAAATGTTATGAATACCATGTGGGCTAAGTGGGGCATACCACTGGACATTGTTGGAGATTGAAGCACAAGGTGTAAGATTTGATTGATGCCAATATTATTTAACCAAGTTTTCTAGAGATTGATGGGTCAATTAGCAATAATATTCTTACCTTAGGTTTTGAAGAAGCATTAAATAGACAAATTCCATTATTAGGCATTGAGGGTCTACTACTGTCATTAGACAAGGTGGCTCGCCATTTGAAGTAGTTAGGCATATCTCCAAAAGATCAATTCAATTGAATAGGCCAAGAGGTGATAGAAATAGGAACAAGAAATAGAAAAGAATTTTTAGTTCCTGCATTTTTTTTTTCAAAACAATCTTTCTTTTTGGAGCTTGTAATAGATACGAGTTATTGAATAAAGTAGTTTTCATGTATATTCTTGTCTTTGTATGCTATGAAGTTAGCTTAATTCAAATAGGGGCATTTTAAAAGAGTGAAAATGGATAAAGGAAATGTGAACTCGAAACTTAAAACTTTTTCTCCTAAGGGAATGAAAACACATTACTTGAAAGGTTTAGGATGAAAAGAGGTAACCCATATCCCAAAAGCAAAGCCCTCATTTTATGATCTCACTTGCTTTACCACACTTGACAAAACTCTTTTGACTAAAGAAAAACAACTTATCTTCAGCAAAATTTGCTCATAAAACTAAGGCAAGCCCATGTTTAGCTTCTCTTAGGTTCTTGGCTTGTAAACTTGGGATGGATTATATATAATTTCTTCAAAATTGGCTAAACACATTGATATCCATTAGCTTAAATCATTGACTACAAGTCTTATATAGCAAACCTAGAAAAGACCAATTGGTTGACTAGAATGTACCACTAACAATATAAGCTACAATTTTTGGAATTGATGCTGAGAGTAAAAATTGACCTATGAGAGTGTAAGCAAATCTAGTTTGACTAAACATTTTAAGTAATGATATCTATCCACTCAGTGGAAAATTAAAGAGTTAAGTACTTTATCAAAAACATGAATGGTAATTGGTGCTTCTAAAATGGTTTAGAGATCATGAATTATGCCTTAGGAAGCAAGATTGAAAGAATGAGTAATCAATGGGCAAGGGGCAAGCCAACCTCTTATTTGTGATATTTAGAGTTTTTGAAACTTTCTTACTTATTAGCAACACAATTTTCCATCAAAGAGTGTTTTTTTAAATTCCTGAAAAAACAGAAGGAAAAAGAGAGAAAAGAAAAACCTTTCCAAAAGAGAAATGAAGCCTTTTTAAAAAAAATTGTCAAAAAACAAGTCAATATTTTTGAAGAATTATAAAAAATCCTTCAAACTCAAGTTTCAGATCATTTTGTCAAAGCTCATCAAAATCCTTTCTTAGATAGCTTGCTCAAAGGAGCACTATCCAATCCTTAGTTGGATCACCTGCTCAAAGAAGCGCTGTCCTATCCCTAATTGGGTCACTTGCTCAATGGAGTGCCATCCAATCCTTTATAGGATCACCTGCTTAAAGGAATACTGTCCTATCTTTAATTAGGTCGCTTGCTTAGAGGAATGCCATCTAATCTTTTCTAGGATTGCCTACTCAAAGGAGTGCTATCCTATCCTTAATTAGATTACCTACTCATAGGAGCACCATCCAATCTTTTCTAAGATAGCTTACTCAAAGGAGTGTCATCTTACCTTTTATTAGATCACTTGCTCAAAGGAATACTGTCCTAGTTCTTTTTAGGATCATTTTCTCAAATGAGTGTTGTCCTAACCTTAATTAGATTGCCTACTCATTGGAGTACCATTCAATCTTTTCTACGATCGCTTGCTTAAAAAAGTGTTGTCTTATCTAATCTTTTCTTAGATCGCCTACTCATAGGAGTGCCATCCAATCTTTTCTAGGATCACTTGCTCAAATGAGCGCTATCCTATCTTTTTTTGGATCTCTTGCTCAAAAGAGTGTTGTCCTAGTCCTTTTTAGGACCACTTGCTAATAGGAGCACTATTTTATCAATTCCTTTTTTGGATCGCTTACTTAAAGGAGCACCGTCTAGTTATTTAAAAGATCGTCTGGTTATGAACGCGTTTTCTCATGTCATCTTATCTTGTCTTTAAAAGATCTATCCTTTCTAGCAATTCTTCCTAAAAGAGATTTAGCCTCCTCAGATTAGCCAAGTCAGGTTTAGCAAAAATAGGTATCTCTTTCGTTTTTGTAGCGAAGTTCTAATTGAACTTCACTATAAAAAGGGGCAGTTGTAGACACCTCATTTTTGCTATTTTTTTAGTTATTTTATTTTTTGTTAATTGAGCTAGGTTAATAAATAAACAGAAAAAATAAAAATAAAGAACGAAAAGTAAAAGAAAAAAGGAAAAATGAAAAATAAAAAAGAAGTCGAGTTGTAGTGAGTCTAGTTAAGTCAAGTCGATTCGTATCGAGTCAAGTCGAGTCGTATCGTGTTAAGTTGAATCGAATCAGAACGTTTAATATCAAATTGGATAACGATGTGTGATTAGTTTAATAAATCATTAAGTCGTTGGAGAATTGGGCTTTATTAAAATAATTTTAGCCTAGTCTAATTTAAAGTAAATTTTTATCTAATTTATATTAGGCGAAAATAGACTTATGATTTATTAGATAAGTTGTTGGGCTAAAATCAAATTAGATCAGGTCGTGCTATGAAAAATATAAAGCCCGAATTGAGTATGGTTTTTAAAAGATAGGTTAAATCTTCAAACGATTGCAATCGTATCTTCTATATCTTGAATACAAAAGATATGATTGTAAATTTATGAATAACATGACGACACATGATGTTAAGGAGGAATTTATTTTCCCACAACACAATTCCCTAAATAACAAACTCCACAATTCACAAACATAATCACTTAAACATTCATTCCCTCTTCGTAAGTCATAACTCGCACAACTTCAATAACCAAATTATGCAAGCTAACACAACAATCCCACTTTAAAATCATACGAATTAGCAACAGTACATCACTAACACCAGCACCAATTGAAGCCTACTACAACACTATATAGATCCATGTCCTACAATTGCCTAGTCACCGACTAAACAAGCTTAGACAGTAGCTAATGTCTTCAACCTTTACGTAATACAACAATAGTCGTAGCCCTTGGACAGCTCCCACGACCCCAATGCAACAGCCTAGACAATAACTAATATGTCAACACAAGTTCCATGAAGCAACTAATTGCAGCCCCTAATGCCTGACACACACTGAACACAATACTGCCAACATAGCTCCACATGCCAACCCTTAATTATGCACAACACGTACAACATGATCCATAATCGAATGCTTGCTGCCACATCTCCTATCTTGACATACATCAGCCAAATCTACACACGATGCACCAACCATTAGGCCCATGATAAGTGGAAACAGAAGCCAACACACCCTTAATCACACCCTTGATCAATGGAAAACCATAATTTCGTTTTTTACCAGTTGAACTGGTTGGCGACTTTAATTTTTGAATTTTTTTTAAACATTTTCTTAATTTAATCTCTAGTAATTTATATTAAGTAGGCTAGGCTTGATATATGTTCAATTAAGAAAACCAAAATAGAGCTCAATATGGATGATTATGAGTAGGCTTTGAGAATAAATCAAATTTTCATTTGAAGTATAATTAGAGACTAACTCAAGGATTGATCTTATATCGAATGAAATTGTAATCCATTAGGTAATAGTTAATGATAAGATTGAGAAGTCAAAAAGATGATAAAGTATGTGAAGTCAACAGCATATATAATTACAAAACAATAAGATATATAGTTTTCATATACCCTTAGGAAATGTGATAAGCAAGAATAGTATGGAAAAACTATGACTTTCATGACTCTTTCGTCAAGTCTCATATCTATTAGGACTCCCATGTCTTTCATGACAAAATTTCCTATCCTTGTGAATCCTATCATATCAATTGTTAGCCAAAAAAGTGTCCACTGTCTTTGTAGGTCTTGTTTGTCAAGAGTCATGTCAATTCATGTTGAATCCAATCGAGTCCACTTGGTTTAAGTTATTCTTTATCTCCTTGATGTGTAAGTTGGTGGAAAGTTCAGATTTGCTAAACTTATTCTTACGGATATTTGTGTTAACTATAGAAAGTACCCAAGATCTTAGTTGTGACCATTAAGAGACAACTGCAATATCAAACTTATAGATGTAAGGAAATTGAAATTGTTATATATGCCTTAAGTGAAAATTGGGACTTAGAGAATGCATAATGATAGGGATGAGGTGAAAAGACATGTTGGCTAATTATGGGATTGATAAGGAAATAATGGAAGGAATGATTGTGAATTATATAGGACTAACTAATACAAGAGTTTAAACCAACTAAAGGGATGAAACGAGAATTGAGTGGAGATACTAGTTTAGATAGTGACAAAGGAATCATACAGGAACATGCTAGTTCAATATGCACAGTGATAGGGGTAAAAACATAGGTAGTAATAAAATGATTGTAGTATTTGAATAAGACTATAATGAAGTTACAGAATGGACTAGTTATTGAGGCAAGATAACTTAAACAAAAAGGGAGGAATGTAGTTGGATTAACTATATTAAGCGTATGTAGCAAAAGTTAGAAACACAAGATGAACGAAGTAATGAGATGAGTAAGTTAAATAGAAAGTTCATAAGTTGATAAACTTGAGGTTAATATACAAAAGTTAGTACTGAAAGATTTCACTTTTAGCAATAGTTGATGATTGTGATGTGATTTACAGATCAGAGTTGCATAATGGAAGCGTAGTATTGGTTCATGACCATAAATGTCTTTGATTGTCAAAGTTTTAAGGACGAAACTCTTTATAAAGGGGGTAAGATGTAATATCCTAATATTTCAAGCTAGTTTAATAACTATAAGATCCGAGTCCTTAAATTTAGGGTGCAAGACAAAATTATCAGTTTTATTTCAAACTTCATAATAAAGTTACAAAAGTTAGACGAAGTAATTCAAGTGAAGTCAATTTTTCAAAATAAGCTATATAAAAATATTAATTTGAAAAAAAGGTTAATTTATCAATAAAACCAATAATCGTAAAATTCAATCTTTTAAATATAATGAGATATAAGAGATAAGTTAATTAACTTTAAAAAATAATAAATAAAGTTGAATTATACATAATATATTTGTATTTACATGTGATATGCATTATATGTATTTAATAAATACATATAATAATAATAATAAATTATCAAAATTAAATAAGAAAAAATTATATGGATGAGTTACCTAATGATGTGTCAAGCTAGGATTAAATACAAATAATGAGTTAACACTTGGTTAAGGACAGAATGACACATCATACTTACAAAAAATGTGAAATCGACATGTGTAATTTCACTTTTTTACATGCAAAACTCCTAAAAGCTAGAAATAAGTCTCCAAACATCGCTTACGATATTTTGGGAACCTGCAAACATAAGAACATAATTTTAAAAAATTTGAAAAAATTAGAAAAAAATTTAATAAAAATAAAAATATTTGTGGAAAAAATATGGTGAATTACAGTTTTTAAGGCTATAGGCAACCTTATAAGGAGCCACTTAGGACCTAAAGTTGTGGTGGACAGAGAAAGTGGGCCGAAATAGAGTGGTAGCTAAATATTGGCCGAAACACCGTATGCTAGTGAGTCAAGTTGTATTACATGATTTTCATTAATTCACTAAAAATACCAAATTAGCTTAGAAAATTATGATGTAAATATTATATTGTACACATAAGTTGTAATAGGGAATCTAGCTGAACTCCAATGTAAAAACCCCTTTATTATGTAAACAATGTTATCTTGTGATGAATGAGCAGGTTGAGTTAAGTTTTTAGCATGTATTCTTATATGATGGTGCATGCAGTGCAATGCCGAGATGTAACATCTAATATAGCCAGCTCTTAGAGCACACTAAGTCTTCTCTTAACCTTCGGATATAAACCTACCTAATTAGCTCACAAAGGGATGACTAGGCTTCAATTTATCATTTAGGGTCTTAACCAACTTAAGGAGCGATTCGCCTAGTTACTTAGGTCTGTAGTACATAGAGGCACGACCAAGTTTTCAATATCTCATTTGGGGTCTTAGCTAGCTTAAGGAGTGCTGACCCATCCCATCCTCTTTAAGGTCTCAACTAGCTTAAGGAATGCTTCGCTCATTCGCTTGTTCACTTAAGTTAGTCCACTCATAGGGGCATGACCAAGCTTCATTTTTTCATTTAGGGTCTTAGCTAGCTTAAGGAGCACTTCGCCTATTTGCCTAAGTTAGTTAGTTCATGGAGGCATGACTAAGCTTTATTTACTATTGTAGGGTCTTAGCCAGCTTAAGGAGCGCTTTGGCCATTTGTTGAAGTTAGTTAGCTCACAGGGGCACAACTAGGCTTCATTTTCTAATTAAAGATCTTAACCAGCTCAAGGAGTGCTTTGCCCACTCGCCAAGGTCAATTTGTTCATAAAGGGACAATCAGGTTTTCAAATTCAGTCCTTACTTATCCATAGGGGCACTACCCTCCTTCAATTTCTCGGCCAGCTTTTGGAGTGCCTTTTTTCACTTTCACCTTTCATTGTTTACCAAATCCCTAGTGAACTAAATCTAAGATAGCTAATTAGTTGTTGAGCTTCTTATGACAAATTGACCCAGGGGACCTAATTTAAAAAAAATGCAAAAATATAAAATTGAAGAATCTCAAGAACAATAGATTTTTAGGTCAAACTGCATAATCCTTAAGATATGACTTAGTTAATTATGATTTATTTTCAGGTTAGGAATAGGTTTAGTGATTAGTTCATTTTATAAATAATAAATAAATAAAGTATAGACCTGTGTGTGTGTGTGTGTGTATATATATATATATATAAAGAACAAAGGTAAGGGGTGTGTATAAGGAGGTAGTGTTAGACTAAGTTATACCTAGTCCATTTGATTTTAGGATAGGGCCAAAGGCCCTTGTGAATTGGAAAGTCATACGGAACAGGTGTACTGTACTTGCTATTTTGATTCCTCAAGTACATAAGTTTCACGAGCTTGCTTAGGCACATCCACACATGTAGATGCATGTGCCTAGGCTCCTTCAGCTTTAATTCTTCTGCGTTTCTTTATAGATTGCTTAATAGAGCTTCCCTAAGAATTTAGATTGGCAGCTCAAACATGAGCTACCTTTTCGAGTAGATAATACAAATTCTAATCAAATTCTTGGTGGAATTTTATAGTAGGCATAGCTTACTTTAAATTAAACTCCAAAGCCCGTCCGAATTTAAGCTTTTAGGGGGTCACATCTACCTTCAACAAATAAAAAAATTAGACCCATGATTTTAGCTTTCCTTTGACCCAAGCTTCATTCAAGCATCCCTATAAAAATTGAAGCTTATGAAGTATGCCTTTAGTAAGATTAGGATCTCATAAACATATTTTGACAATCATTTTCCACTAAATACTAAAATTTTGCAGTTAATGTGATGAATGAAAATCAAAGACTTTGTGAACATACCCCTTATACAAGGCATTGTTTTTTACTAAGTTAATTGCTTCTCAATTGATCTTGAGCATGTATAAGTATAAATAGAGACCTAAGGATTTGATTTCAATAGTAACAAAACTTAGAAATACTGAAAATTAGAGCTTTCTCTCTCTAGCCTAAGCTCATTCTCACTCTAAAAATCTAATCTCCACAAACATTTTTGAGGAAAACTACCACCATGGATTAACTCACGGTGGACAAGAACCCTAAGCCATACCATTAGCTTGTACGTACCAATCATCTCCACGCATCGATCACCACCAATGCTAACGACTAAGTGCAACCATTACTCAAACTACCATATAACTCTGCAACATCATTTTTACCCCAACTAAGTCCTATTGGAAGCTCATAAATCCAACTTCTCCTATTCGTTTTAGTGAGTAAATCAACCTAAATTGATCCTAAGGCTGTTGTGGTTCTTCTTCAATCCAATTGGAGCTCTAATCCAACTTGACTACCTCATCCAATGGGCACCTAAGATCTGACTCACATGCTAGTATCCATTTTAGTCTAGCCCTTTGTAATTCCTTTGTTTTCTTTTTTTTTTTTCCTTCTTACTAATTTAAGCATTGTAATTGTAAAAATAATAAAAAACAAAATAAAGGAAAAAGGAAAGAATAAAAAGAAGAAAGAAAAAAAAAAGAAAGAAAAAGTAAGTAACTTAGTTTTAAATTATTTATTTATTTTCTCAGTTAAAATTTAAATATATAATAAAAAAATTAAAATTTAAGAAAAAGTCTTTTGTCACTTAGAAAGGTTAATTCTCTAAATGAGCAAAAATAAATCAACCCATTTTCAAAACTTTGACACTTTTAGAACTTTCCAAAAAATACCAATTTAAGAGTCTTAAAATTTTCAAAATAAAATGGAATGACTAAGAAACGTAAATAAGGTCACTTTTTAAAGTTAAAATCATCCAACTTTCTAAGGTTTTCAAGAAATGAGATAAGGAAGTCTTATCCCAAATAGCAGGTACATAGGCATTCGTACACAAATGTAGGGTGACTTAAAATATAGAAAACTTTCTTTTTCCATCCTTTGGTAAATATTTGTTCAATTTAATTAACTTAGTTGTATGTGATATGATTTGTTGTTATTTTAATTGTAATCTTGAACTATAAGGATATTTTGAAAAGTAAATCAAATTTGGAAAGTTAGTAGTTATACCTATTACGGTTTAAAAGAATAGCCCCCAAACTCGATTTTCAAGTTTTCAAAACCATTTTTAGAAATTAGTTTTTTTAAGTGGACCAGTGGCTAGATTAAATCGATCTACCCAATCAATTTAGCCTAACTCTCTTTTTTCCTTCTCCATTCGAGTGTTGACTTCAAAAAAAATTTTAAGATATGATTAAAAACTGAGTTTTTCTTAACTCTTAGTTAATAGATAGTATGAAACAGGTTAAGGTTTAATACTAACTAGGTTAAGGAAAATAATAAAACTGGGAAAAAATTAAGCTCGATAGCATGGTGACTTTACCAGGGAGGTCAAGAGGGCTGGCCACTAAAAATCTTTTTGAAATTAAATTTGCCTTTCAAAATACCCATATTATTTATTTATTTCATGTAATATACTTGTTTTAAATTGCTATATTCACCATGTATGCAAGATACTTAGGATATGATGCAAGGTAGATACGATTAAATCCAGGCTATCATAGGACCTCAAGATGGAGGCTATTGTGTAAGCTTTGAATGTAGTAGGGTAACTACAACTTGGGACTAATTAGGCTACCCCACTTAAGCTTTGATGTAATCAATGACTCGCTTTCTTGAAAGCATGTGAGAGTATAGAGCTTAAGGACCTTTAGAACTTACCTTAATTGCATTCATGAACCCTTTGCATAAAATTAGCAAATTGATACGATGTGGCATGACCAAAAAAAAAAAAAAGAAGGGATTAATTGTGAAGTTTCCTAATCTTTTCCCATTAAATGTTTTCTTTTCTCTTTAATATTAATGTAATTCTCATGTAAATGGGATAGTTTTTATGTAAGTTTCTTTTCATCCTTTTTGTAGGAAATGTCTAATTCCTCTCTTATATTGACCCTTTTCAAAGAAGTCCATATTTACAACCCTCTAGAGCATAAGGGAATACTTAAAAGATAGTTTGATTTTTCAATCCAAACTAATAGAAAGTCATTAAAAACAAGATTATGCCCATCCTATCACTAATCAAAGTTCAAACTAATATCACTATGGTGAGTGCTTTAGTCTACTTTTAGGACCATCAAAGTCAATCTTTTTGTTTTGGCCCATGCCAACTAAGCCTAATCATTGAAAAATACTCCTATCTGTTAGGAGTCCCCTTTATTAGAAAGTAGATGATATGTCTTGGATGTCACAGCTAGCCTTGCAATGATTTTCAATAAACTCTTAGGCCTACGTAAATTTGAAATATGTAAAATATGGCTAGATCCTCATAGGAGAATCATTACAATAGATTATCTTTTTACTTAGTTCACGACCCCGTCTAGCTGCAGCTAGAAATGCTTTTTTGGTAGCTTTGAAGTTTGGTAACAACATTGAATCAATGCTTATATCTTAGCAGTATTTAGGACTATTTTATTTCCTAATGGGATATTTCACATACATCATAGGATTGTAAAGCTAATGACCTATTTTTTAGAAAGGAAGTCTTACATCCTAACATTACTAACAGCATAAGCCAGATCGCTCAATTGTCTCCAAGAAGAGAAGAATGGAGAATTAAAGACCAATATGGCCAAACTTATGGTTCGATTTGTCAACCATACTTAAAGCCATAAACTTGACTTTCTTTATAGGAAAGATATCTAGAAGATGAATCCCATAGATGCATTTGCTGCAGTCAATGAACTCCTCAAAGATGTAGTTACCCATTATTAGGTTAAAGCTTTCCAAAAGTTCCACACTAAAGATATCTCCTAAGTTACTAAATGGATTGAAGTAGTAGAGCTGAAGAAGAGGAAGAAGATTGAAGAAGAGTTAGGACACCGTGACAAAAAGAGGATCTAGACTTTAGGAATTATTTGAAATAAATTTTTGAATAATTATTTTCTTGCCACATCATAGTTAGTTTGCAAGACTCTCCTCTCTCCAACCGCATGTCCTTATATTGCATTTCTAATTTCTCTTTACTTGTAAATATTGAAAACTTTATGAAGGATTAATTCTTATAACACTTGTTCACCATCAAAGGCATTTGAAATCAAATCTATATTAGATTCTTAAAAAATTGCCATTTATCTATTCCCTTTAAAACTCGAAATCGCTTTCTCTTTTCCTCTTCTTTTCTCCATTCTTTAATTCTTCTTCTCCTTTACAAAATTCATCTCCTTCCATCAAACTTAAAGTCCCTAAAAACTTTCCCCAATCATTCATCATTCTATAAGTATGGCTTAATTAAGGACTACACATTCTTCTAAGCTCCCCTTCGAAGCTACTCCCCCTTATCAGATGATAGTGGTAGCTTCAACTAATGGTGCTGATAGTGGCTCAACAACATCAAGTTACAATAATACAATTGAGAGGTATGAGAAACTAACTTAGATAAAGGCATTACCTTGGAATGAATGCCCTAATGATGAAGAAGATAAGAAATCTATCGTATATATGTGATGTGTCTCCTGGTTGTATACATGGAGAAGCACTACAATGAATCGAAATAGGGATAAACAAAAGGGGTTTTTAATAAAACCTAAGTACCTATCAATTGGATACGATGCATCAACCAATCCTGCTTAGCCTAATCTCCACTTGATATGACACACAAGTGAGGATTAGAGTCACTTACCACTATTCCTTGTTAAAGGGAATAGATAAGAGTTAAGGTAACAGAAGAACGACTAGGTCATCTTAAAAAGAGTAATTTTCTTTATTTAATAATGAAGTGATCCATAGTCTGGATACAAAATAAATGGGGTTTTTATACTAGCCCTTATGGGGTTACATGTGCAAAGAAGAAACTAAAATTAATAAAATACTAAAAGATTCTTAATACATACTAAAAAGGGAAAAAATGACAAAATGTGGTACAATGTACGGAAAAAAAATCCTTCGAGGCTGTTGTATTAGTGGATACGTGTCAAATAGTAGTTGGCTAGTTGAATGTGCATATGTTTGGTTGCTTTTGCAATTGAAAGATCTATGATGGCTCAGTACTAGTCAAGGTTAACTTAGAAGGGGTTAGAAAGAGAAAAGAAGACTAAGCCAAGTTGATTTGGATCATGTTAGAGCTCAAACACTAGCTATTGTTAGAGGCCTCCTTAAGTTAAGTAACCAGATAGTTCAATTTAGAAGGAAGTTTGGTGCTCTTCAGTTTAAGAACTGCCTTGGTTACAGTTAAAGCTTAATACGAGATCGAGTAAGATGAAGTGATACCAAGGTCATCACTTTTTTCTTAGTCGACATAGATACATGTCTCTTCTTCATCCTTCTCCACTTCAACTCTTCTAACATTCTTATCATTCTCAAGCTCATTGTCATCTATAATGTCTACATCATCACCTTAAAGGACCATAACACATTGGTTGGGATACACAGTAGCTATATGTCTATAACCTAAGCACTTGAAGCATTTAATTTCACTTATCTTACAACCTAAAGTTTGTCCCCTCTCATATGTCTTCTACATTTTTTTATTTTTATATTTTCTTTTTTTCCCTAAATTTTGTATTTTTTCTATATTTCCTAAACTAAGACCCTTTATCCTATCCTAAAAATTTTGAAAAATAAAGGAGGACAAAAATAAGATATGTATAGCTACCCCTCTTTATAGTAAAGTTTGAGTAAAACTTTACCAAAAAAACAAATGAGATACTATTTTTACCCTAAGGGTAGGATTTGCCCTAAGAAGCGCTATGACTAGTTAGCTAACCTAGGTTTGGTCTACTAAGGATTTGATGGATGGTGAATGGTGAAAGAGAGAGGAGGTGCTCTAAGAGCTAGCCAAGTAAGTTTAGAAAGGTCTATTGCCCTAGAAGCTGGCTAGAAAGATTGGTTTGAAACTTAATTGTACCCTTTTAAGATGATAACCTAGGTAGGAGCGTCTATAGGGGACTAATAACCCTAAATTGGAATCAATTTGGAAAAGTCTGATCATGCTCTTCTAAGCTCACTAAACTAGGCGAGATTATATATTAAGGTTGAATTAAGATAAGAAGACCTAGTGCGCTCTAAGAGTAGGCTTATACTAGGTAGGCATGCTTTAAGTTCAATCTTGAATTTAAAGAGGGAAAAGAAATAGGATAGAGCTCCAAAGCAAGCGATTCGAAGGTTTTATCTTAAGATAGTGCTATGAGAGCATGGGATCTCGGGATAGTGCTTTGAGAGCATGCGATCCAAAGGCTTTAGAGCAAGCAATCTAAGGGTTTTAACTTAGGATAGTACTGTAAGAGTATGTGATCCAAGTTTTTCAACTTAGGTCAGAATAGCACTTCATGAGCATATGATTGAAGGGTTTTGAACTAAGTCAGGATAATATTCCAAAAGCATGCAATCCAAGAGTTTCAACTTAGGTAAAGATAGCACTTTGAGAGTATAAGATCTAAAAGCTTTAACTTAGGTTAAGATAGTGCTCTAAGAGCATGCAATCACTAACATTTTTACTATGTGATAGTGCTTTAAAGAGCAAACAATCCATAGAGACCAAAAAAAAAAAAAGAGCATATGTAAACATTCTTTCAACTTGAAAAAGATAGATTTGTTGATTAGCAATCATAAAAAATGAAATAGACATTAGGGATAAAGTTCCTTGATAGAAAAAGAAGTAGGTGACATTAGCTATGAGGGCGATCATATCAAAGAGGATGATTCTGGCCTCTAAGGCTAACTTAGGAGCAATTTTTACATAGGAGTAGATTGTTGAACTTTAGATAAAAGGAAGTGAACTCCTTTCAAAACAATAGTTGTCAAGGTAATCACATTTAAATGATAGAAGCTTACTGCTAGGGTTGACTCTAAAGAGGATGACTTTTAAAAGAAATGAGGATTCTTGTCTTGTTAAAAACCTAAACCACTAAGGTGACACAGAAAAATAAAGGACTAAAATGTGAGGGAATAAAATTTATTTCAATTTTTTGACTTGCTAACAGGTTTAGATTCTCCTAGTAGTGTGTAGGCTTATTAGGAACATAACAACTTGATCTTCTAGGCTACTTTTATTTAAGAGAATCCTTTCTTTCCATCAGGGGCAATTAACTATCCATGACTTCTTCAAATTTCTTCTTTTTAGAGGACATCTCATTAAAGATAGGTTTAGTCTAAAAGGACTTCCTTACACTCTTGGCTTAAATTCCTCTCTCTTGACTTCGATTCCAAAAATTATGGTCCATCTTATAAGCGATACACTTTTAATCAATCTATTAGATCTTTTTTAGATTGTAATGTAATAAAGGCTTTTAGTCCTTCGTTTCAAAATGGATATTACTAAAATGGCTTTTTATAAAAGAATTTCTCTTTAACCCATGTTTACAAGTCAAGAACTATATAGGTAAAACTAAAATTATGCATGCCTCAATTTTAAACGTAACTTTTACTAGGGATAAGTTATCTTCTTCAATTAAAAGGGCCGTTAAGGAAGGGTAGAATTGTAGGTAAGCCATGAGCCATGCATTAGTTGCAATTTTTTTAGGGACCCTAAATTTTGGGGGGAAACTTTGGTATTTGCCTCAACTTCTTTCAAGCTAATTGCTTTGATTGCATTTTTGGGGCCTTTATTTGAACTGTGGATCTTAATGTACAAATGTGTGTAGATCTATTTCTCGAGCACACTTTTCACTTCAAAATTTCTCACATTTCCTCTTTTTTCTTTTCTTTCTTTTTTTCCTTCTTGCTTACTTTTAACTTAAGATAGACGTCATCATTCCTTCTTTTGACTTGTAAGTTAAAGTGTATAGTGTTTAAGATATAGGCACTTCTCAATTTCATAGGAAATAAGTTATTAATGATGCAAATTATAGTTAAATTGATGCGACAAAAGTAAGCACAAATTAGTTTTAACCTTTTTCCTTTTTTATGATCCTAACCTCCAAATTGCCCCATTCTAGGGTGGTTCTTAACAGGGTCTAAATTTTGAAATACTCCATTAAAAGGCTCAATGGGGTTAGGAAGGGATTTTGTTTTTATGATATTTAAAAAATGAATGCCTATCTTCATTTTGATTTATTTATTAAATGCAAGATGGACTTCCAATAAAGAATGAGTCTAATAGTCTCACAATGATATTACTCAACTCTCAAAGTAAGGTTCGTGTTTGGAATTCGTCTTGCCTTTCTTCATTCTAAACCCCTTAACTAATAAGATATCTTAAAACAGGAGAAATGAAAACAAAACACTTTATTTGAGTCACTTGTCTTTTATAAGCATTGCGAAATTTGACCTTATCCTTTTATTGAGTCCAATTAGATTGCCCTTACATCTATTAGGTCTTGAACTCCATTTTTCAATTCCCAACATTTCTTAATAGAATGCCCCTATTGACCCATATGATATTCACATTGTGGATTTGAGTCATATTTCCTTAGTTTGTATCCTAGTAATAGGGGTTTTTGATGCAATAAGCCTTCTTTTCTTAGTTGGTCAAAGACTTGAGATAACAAAGTAGGGATTTGAGTGAACTTTTTTTAAGGTATTTTTAGGCCCTTTTTGCTTAGGGTTGCTTTTGACATTATAGTATTTATATATGCCCCTAAATTTGGTAAGGTTGGTCTTTTTCTGATCAACCTCCCTATCCTTATGGCTTCTTCAATTCAGCTCCTAGTAAGTATAAAATCCACAAAACTGGCTATAGTATTTCCTAACAAGTGCCTATAATATGATTCCTCCAATGATTCAGCAAAGACAAATTAATTCCTTTTTTAGGAGAGGAGGAATAATTCTAATTACCATGTCCGTCCATCTTTGCGTATATTTCTTAAATGACACATTTTTCTTCTTTCTCATTGTGTATAAGTCCCAAATCAAAGGAGCTATCTCAATGTTGAACTTATACTGCTTATAGAATGCTCAAGCCAATTTCTCCTAAGTATTGATCTAGCTGAGATCAAGCTGGGCGTACCAGGTTAATGTAGGCCCTATTAGACTATCTTGAAAAGTTTGTACCATGACTTGATTATTTTGAACATATCTGCCAATCTTATGGACGTATAATCTGGCATATAGCTTTGGCCATCCAATCCCATCGTACTTCTTAAACTTTGGTATTTTGAATTTTTTGGTAAGCTCTAACATCATATGTAGAAAGGTCAGTGATCCTAGCCTACTTAAATCCATCATCTTTCCCAAGTGCTCCCATCTTTTCAGTTATCTGTTGAGTTAGCTTCCTTTCCATCTCTATGATACTTTCTCGACTTAGCTTTAGGTCAACTAGGAAAGAATAAGTCTTAGGCCAAAAAGCGAGATTTATCTTCTCTTCAAGAAGAGGTGCTTCAATAGATTTCCCCTATCAGGCTTCTAAGTGCTCTTCTTTTGATGACAACGTGACTCTAAGTATGGCGTTGTTGTCAACTAGAAAATTCATCTATTTAGTTATTTTCCCCACCGTTTGCTTTAATGATAGAAACCTTACTTCTGTAAAGTTGGTGCCATCAAGTTTGTTGTTATTTCCATTGTTGGCCATTATTCCTAATAAGAATCCTCACCTATTAGCAACTTTTTTATTTTATTTTATTTTTTGAAAAAGACTTTTCTTTTTTAAGAGGGAGAAAAGGATTTTTTTTTAGAAAAAAAAAGAGTGGAATATAAGGATAAGACTTATTTACAAGTTGTAAGGAAAGAGCAGATAAACATTTCGAAGGGATTAGGAGCCTAAATAATTACAATTAATCATTGATAATTTGTAGGTATTTAAAAGATAACCTAGAAGAAAAATAATCTTAAGGATGTATAAGAGAAAACATTGGAAAGAGTTAGAGTAGAAAGCATAAAGAAAAGGACTTATAAAGAAATCAATTTTTTACAAACTTAAGGATACGACTCCATTATGTTAGTCAAATAGATGCTAATGAATACTTATAGGTAAAATAAAAAATGCAATATGAGGGCAGGCAGATGTAGAGAGGGGAGTTAGCAAATTGATTATGATGTGGCAAGAAAAAGATTTTTATTGCATCTTTGAAGTTTCCATTACATTATTTAAAAATTTATTACAAGTACTCTAAAGACTAGATCTTCTTTTTCTTATGGTGTCTTAGCTTCTCTTCAATCTTCTTCCTTTTCTTTAGCTTAACATCCTCGATCCATCTAGTAGCTTAGGAGATATCTTCAACATGGAAATTCTAGAAAGCTTTGACCCAACAATAGGATTCATTTTTTGGGTGTCATTCCTATGAAGTAAGTCAAGTTTATGGCTCTGAGTATGGTTGATAAACCAAATCATCAGTAAGGTCATATTGGTCTTTAATTCTCCATTCTTCTCCCCTTGGAGACAAATGATTGATCTAGGATATGCTAGTAGCAATGTTGGGATATAAGACTTCCCTTCTAAAAAGTAGGTCACTAGCTTTGCAATCCTGTAATGCATGTAAAATATCCCATTATGAAATAAAATAGTCCAAAATGTTACCAAGATATATGTATTGATTCTATATTGCTACCAATCTTCAAAGCTACTAAGAAAGAGTTTCTAGTTGCAGTTGGACGAGGTTGTGAACTAAGTAAAAAGATCATCCACCATAATTATTCTCTAATGGGGATCTACCCATATTTTACATATTTCAGATTTATGGAGGCTTTGAAATCTATTGAAAATCTTTGCAAGGCTAATCATGATATTTAGGACATAGCTTCTGTTTCTAACAAAGGGGGACTCCTAACAAATAAGAGTATTCTTCAATAGTTAGGCTTAGTTGGCATAGATCAAAATAAAAAGATTGACTTTGAAGGTCCTAGACATGGACCAAAGCTTATACCATGGTGATGTTAGTCTGGACTTTGAGTAGTGAGAGGATGGGCTTAATTTTGTCTTCAATGACTTTTTGTTAGTCTGGATTGAAAAACCAAAACCATCTTTTGAGTATTCTCTTAGGCTCTCGAGGCTCATGAGTATGGATTTCTTTGAAAAGGATCGATGTAAGAGAGGACTTAACCATTTTCTAAAAATGATGAAAAGAAAAATACATCAAAACTATCCTATTTACATGGAAATTACATTAATATTCTAAAGAAAAGAAAACAATTATAAGAAAAAAGATTAGGAAACTTCATAATGAATCTTTTTTTTTTTAGAGTCTTGCCATATCGTTCTAATTTGCCAAATTTGGGAAAAGGGTTTGTGAATACAATTAAGGTAGATCATAAAGGTCCTTAAGCTTTGTGACCTCACTTGTTTTTAGAAAATACTTTCATTGATCACATCAAACTTAGTGCGGGTAGCTTAATCAACCCCGACCAGTAGTTACACCACAGTACCCAATGCTTATACAATGACCCCTCTATCTTAGGGCCTTAAGATGGCTTGGGTCTAACTTTATCTACCTTATATCTTTTATGCAACAAATGACCCACTATATCCCAATATATGTTGTAAAAATAAAGATGACAATTAAAATAAAGTATAGACATGAAGTTAACAACAAATAAATAAACAAATAACATTGGTATTTTGAAAGGCAAATTTAATTTCGGAAAGTATTTTAAATGACTAACCTTCTTAATATCCTTAATGGAGTCACCAAGCTGTTAAGCCTAATTTTTCCTAGTTTTTAAAATATTTTCCTTAATTCGATTAGTAATAAACCCTGACCATTTAATACTAACCTCGATTAGGAGTTAAGAAAAATTTGCTTTTAAATGTATTTTGAAAATCTTTTGGAGTTACCACCTGACCGGAATCAAGAAAAAAAGGTTAGGTTAAATCGATTAGGTGAACTATTTTGACTAAGTCACTAGTTTGCTTAAAAAACTAATTTTTAGAAAAAAGTTCAAAAACCAAATATTTTGGGTTTAGGAGCTAATTTTTAAAACCCTTAATGGGTACCACTTTTTAACTTTCCAATTTTAATTTCACTTTTCAATATATCCTTATTTACAAACCATTTACATGCAACTAAATTAATTAGATTAAATAATTATTTAAAAATATATTTATAGATAAAAAAAGAAAATTTTTCATATTTTAAGTTGACTCGTATTTGCATATAAGTGTTTATGTACCTGCTATTCAAAATCAAACGTGCATATTTCTTTTACCAAAAATATTAGTTGATTGATTGATTTTAATTTTTGAAAGAGAAAGGGTTTACGTTTTTATCTGGTTTGATTTATTTAAGGAAATTTTTCTAAAGAATCCTAGTTAAGGTTTTATTCTTAAAAATTCTAAAGTAGTTCTAATTTGGAAGGGATCATTTACTATTATTTAGGGAAAAAAAAAAACTAATTTTTCTAAGTGTCAAAATGAGTTTTAATCACTAACCAATTTATTTATTTGTTTTTATTATTTTATTTTTTTATTTATATTATCCTTATCTAATTCCTTTCTTTTTATTTTGAATTTTCTTATTTAAAAGAAAACATTAATGAAGCTCTCTTTTTTTATTTTTTTTCTTCTTATATAGTTTGAATCATCATTACAAAAATAAAAAAATAAAAAAAAAAGAACCAAAACCCAAGCAAGGGAAAGGACTGGACCAAAGTCAAGTGCATAGGTTGGATTTGAATGTTGGAGTAAGTCAGGTTAGATTGCAATTTAGATCACACAAAGAATAGCAACAACTTTGAAAATGCAAGTATGATTGTTTTAGGTGGTTTTTTATGAGGTTGAGGGGTGTTTTGTATCGGATTTATTAGAATAGGGGGGATTAAGAGGTGGTACCACCATTTTTAGTGGTCATTTGTAGTAATTGGTAGGTGGTACGGTTGTGAATAAGGAAAGAAAGGGATAGTGTAAAGTTTAGTGGTAGTGCGTGAAGGTAGGGGAGTGGTTAGCCTAGTGCTTCTATTGGCAACAAGTTCGATTGAGGTGGGGGCATGGTATTATGTGTGGTAGCTTAAGGTGGTTTGTAAGCTAGTTACGAGTCATAGAGAGAGAAAGAGAGAGTCTCGAATTGATTCATCCTTTTGCCAAACTCCATTCTTGACCTCTCTATATATTAAATTAACACCAAACAAGTTAGGAAAGTTTGAAAATCAAATTAATTGCGTTAATGAACTTTGACTTGAAGAGACTAAGTTTTTTATTAGATTTTAAATGTGTAGCCAATTAAATCCGGACTAGTTTTGGGGTAAATTCAAAACTAGACCAAGCTTACTACATGATTTCAGCAAGAAATTATGTGGAAACATGTAAAAACTACCCATTAAATCATTGGCTTATGCTTTGTCCATATATACAATCAAATTATACATATGAACTAGGTAAGCGAAGGATAGATTCAAATCTAAGCCTAACCTTAACAGTCATCCCCTAAAAATACTTAAATCTAAATTTTCTATTTTTTTATTATTTCTATATTTTTTTTGTAATTTCCTAAATTTTCTACTTTTTTTGTACTTTTGTATTTTCATATCTTTTGTAATTTTTCCTAAATTTTTTATTTTTTTTTCTATATTTCCTAAACTTGAACCCTTCACCTTATCATAAAAATTCTAAAAAATAAAGGAGTAAAAATATAGTGTCTACACCAAGTCTTTAATAAGTTTAGCTACATGTGGTGAAGTAATAGGTAAAAACTCCTTTTCGTAAAGTGAATAATTACCCAAGATTAACCAATTTACCCTTTCTATCGTTAGACAAGGAATAAACTTAATTAATCTTCCATGTTCTTAAACCTTAATTAAATCAAAAAGCATATCATTATGTCTTTCTTTAATTCAAATCATCCAATTTACAAAAATCAATTAGAAAGGTTTCTCATAAACTCAATCCTAATCAACATATATTTCAAATCAAAATATATGTTAAGTGATTATGGAATTAAATACTTAAATAAAACACCAAATTATTGCATAAGAACCATTAACTAGTAATCTAAATGTCCAATTCACCATGTCAATTAAGTATATAAGAATTAATAGGTTGGATAATATTCAAATCAAGAACATGTAAAAAGGAATGAAGACAACCCCTAAAAGATGTTCAAAACCCTAAGTCATGATGAAATATTGCTCCTATCACTTCGAATGTTGAATTCTAAAAAGAAAATAAACTACTCTAAAAGTTGTTCTTCTTATCTTCTAAAACCAAATTTAGTTGAATCAATGGAAAGAATAATGTCTTTCTCAATTCTACATAAATGTTTATAAGGCCTCTATCTGTTTTATCTATAAGGCAACATCTAGGGCTTCAAATCTTACCAAAAATAAGTAAATTTACAAAGAATAGCATGTTCATACACTAAGATTATGGCCATGATTTCTACTCGTGATCTTTCTTTGCCTAAAAATTGTAAATAAGTTAAATAGAAGGTTCATGCCCAAAGTCCAGTGATCCTAACTATGATCCTCTTTAGTAATCAATTCTTTCCTATTTTATTACTCCTTTACCCATGATTTTAGTTTATGGTCTTGATTTTTGGGTATGATCCTTTTTGAATATTCAAAACTTATCCAAATCATCTAAAACTTTGTCTAAAATAATCAAATCAATCAAATAAAATCTGTAATAAAAATATAAACCAAATAAGCATCAAATTCAATACAAACACCTAGAAAATTTTATAAATGTATTATAAAATCAACTATAAAATATGTGCATTTATACATTCATTAAATTCCCTTATACTTAAGTTTTCACTTGTTCTCAAGCAAAACCATTAATGAAAACCCATAAGGACAAAAATATCAATGAATGCTCAAATTACATAATCAGTTTTAATATCCCATGTAGTCTATTCAGAAACAAGAGCATATACTCTTCCTTCAAAATTCATCTTTTTAATATCAATTTCAAAATTCCAACAATTTTTAATCTATATAATTACACTTAATCATATTCACATACCCTTAAAACACAACTACATAATACATGTACTAGTTACTAAAACTCATACTACAATTCAAAAACTAATCTATGTAAATTAAACTTACACCATATGATTTAAATAAAGATTAAACTAAAAAATAGAATTAATACAAAATTAATCATGAAAGAGTTTCCACATTTTATAAAATTGACCAAAGGGTATGCACTCCCCTTTTTTTCCTCTCTAAGAAAAATAAATAAAAATAAATGTGTGTTACATAACATAGTTCCCCGATTGTTCCCTTAGTATTTATATTCATTAATGGTTTTTTTTTTTTGTTTTTTCTCTTTTTCTTTTGATTGAGCCATAGGAGTTTTACTTAGTTAATAAGTCCTATATCATATGACCTTAGGCTATTAGGTATTAAAAATTCCCTTACAACCATCCATTTACTCCATTTAATTTTAATCTTTACACTTTTATGCAAATTTAGCCTTAATATAGATTTTTTCTCTTTACACTTATAGCAAGCTTTCAACCAATAATCTCAAGATCATCACCCAAGTTGACAAGTGTTTTTCTACACTAAAGAAGCACCCCGTAAGCTTAATTGTTCAAGTAAACAAGGCTCATAACTCGACTCTTGAACATTTTAGCATTTTTACTTTATTCACTTTTTAATTTCAGGCTTAACTTCGAACCCTTTTTCATGCAATTTATTTTATTTATTTATCTACCAACGACTTCATTTTTTTTAAGAAACTTTGAATAGATAGGCATCATTTGTTTATTTGTTGAAAATTAGATGGCTCTTAAGCAATATTTACCCCAATTTTGACTCTAAATCTAAGCTTAAATAACAGAAAACTCTATACTTCATACAGGTTTGATTATTCAAATTTAGCACTATGTAAAAAGGTTATAATGATTAAGAAAAATCACAAAAAATAAAAAAAAATAATTATCCCTAAAAGTTGCCTCTTTAATTACTTAAAAAGAATTGATGATGAATAGATGTGGAATATCAAATTGATTCTATATCTCAACAAAATTATTTTCAAAAATATAATCATGGGAATATAATCAATTCAACCTAATTTAAAACATCGATAAATTTTCATCTAATGTCATATTACTTTATTCCCCTACCAAACTTATCTTATACATGATCCTTAATGTACAAATAATCAATAAAAGCACAAAAATCAAAAGAGAAAAATAAAAGAAAAAGATAAAGCAAAATTGAAACTTCCCTAATTTAATTACTCTGACATCGAATTTTGAAATTGCCATTGACGCTACTAGATTTTGTACATCATCTAAAGTCCTAAGACCTTGCAAAACAAACAAAACAAAACAAAGAAAAAAGCAAAATGTATCTAAGTAAAAACTAGAACTACACATAAGCTATTTCATTTACAAATAAGAAAAGTTTATTAAAAAGCAGTAGCATAAAATTCATAGGAATAATACTTTGCTAACCTTAAAATATATCAATATCAAATAAAATCAAGATAGTAAATCAAATTACAAAAGCACATCCTATTAGTTTTTTCCCTATCTCTAGATCTTTTAGCATGCTCTTAAAAAATAGAAAAGACATGAGTTTATATTCTTAAGGATATCTCTCCTATACTTGAAATATAGTAGTAAACAATAAAGTCTAAAAGTGTAAAAAATTAACATGCAAATTTCAACATAGCATGTATAAAGCATAACTAGAAACCAATCAATTTCAATCTAATACAAGATTAGAATATAATTAAATAGTCTCTAATTTCATAATCTTAGAGTGTAAAAACAACATAAATTGAGTCAAGTCAGGGATCTTAAATAAATTTTGACTTAATACACTTTATATTGCAAATGGACATGAATGAACACTCAAAGAGTAAAAAAATTCATAAAAATTCTAAGACTATAAAAATACATATAAATATGCTATGCTACGTTTAGATACTACTAGAAAAATAACAAACCATTTGTGTTTATGCATGTAATTAGCAAATCCAACGTAAAATAAATTCATTAGACACATGCAATTCAAACATGGATGAAGGAAAGAAATCAAGTGGAAAGTACTATGTAGAGGGAAGAGAAATATTTAAATCACAGTTAGGTTCACGGTTTAATTTACAATTTGATTCTTAGCCGTGATTATTGCAATTGAACCTCATTGATCCTTTTATCTCCCTTTACTCTTAAAGGTTCATGGTTTAGATCATGGGCATGATCTTACCATGATTCTTCTTGATCATCTTTTCTTGATGCTTTAGACTTATAATTCCAGTAATAGTCCTTGGAAACTTATCCTATGACTTGCATAAGTTACTTAACACCAAAAGAAGTTATCAAAACATCATAGAACTCATGTGAATCTTCCACATTAACTACAGTTACTAGGTCAATTAAATAATGCAGGTGAAAATTGTTATAGGATCTTAAATGCAACGATATGAAGACAAAGCAAAAGTATAATAAAATAAGATAAGGATACTAAAGATGAAAAACTTAGGTTACCTCTTAATAAGTGCTTTTGTTTAGCACCATTGGTTTGTCATTATCTATTTCCTCCTCTTTAAGCTAGATCAAACTTTAGCAACGCCTTCTAAGCAATCCCCTTTCTCTTTGCTAAGGCTTATAAATCATCATTAGAGTCAATTGCTATTTTAGCCAAAGCATCCCATGTTGTATCTAATTTAATGGCATAGGGGTCCTTCCTTTTCTATCTCTTTCTAATATTTACATGTAACTCATTGTTCTGGACCCTTAATACCATCTTACTATTTTTCACATCAAATATAACTCCATTGTAGCCACAAATGGACACCCAAGGATGAGAGAAATCATTGGATCTTCCTTTATATTTAAGACTTCTATAGGTAATATAAGTTCATCTACCTTCAAAAGCATATCTTCAATTACTCCTTAAGCTCCCCTAAAAGAATCGTCAACCAGTCAAATTGTCATCTCAGTTTTTTTATTGCATTCCCTAATCTAAATTTCTTTGCCACCAAAAAGGGCATCACATTCACACTTGCATCTAGGTTAGAAGATGCATTCTTGAGGGGAAAAGTATCTCTTCATGCTTAAGTATATGCTTGAAATAACATGACTATTTATCACCCATTTGTCTTCCTTTTTTTTTTTAGCCATGATTTCTTTCAAACAACATCATAAATGAGGTGTTTGCTCTAATAAATTTTCCAAAGGTACATTAACCTCCTGCTCCTTGAACAGCTCTAGGAATTTCTCATAATCTTCATTTTCTTTTTTCTTTTAATCAGGTGTTCTAGAAAAGAGTATAAGTAGTGTAGCTTGTTTGATAGTAGGCTTACATTTTTTATAATTGTACCTTTGTTATGCAAATTCTTCTTTTGATTTTGATGAAAATGTTTGTGATTCTTTAGTTTCAAAAATCTTACCTGACCTTAAATATACTACATTTACTAGCTCAATGGAGATGAAAGCCTCAACAATATTTTCAAATTGTTTTTCTAGTTGTTTAAGCCCCTTTATGGTCACATGGACAAGCTTTTAAACTATTGCTTCCCAATCTAGTCTCTCTTGTTTTTCCTTTACCTCTCTTACTACTTGGAAACCACTATGAACTCTTATGTCTCTAGACATAGTCATTAGCAATCCTGGTTTTTCCTTATCCTTGGTAGACTCAGAAGGATACATTTCCTTCTTCTTTTTGTAAGAATCTTCTACAATTGTCTTGCCTTTATAGCTACAATGTGGTGGTCAAAAGCTCTTTATCCCTTTTATGGTTAAACTTTCGATTTCAAATTTTTCTTCCTACTTCTACTCTAAATCCATTAATAGTTCTTTAGTTCCCATTTCTTTTTCTATAGCTAAAGTTACAAAATTTATAATACTACTGCACCTTACTAAATTAAAGAGAGGTCACTCAACATATCCATTGTATGCTAATTCTTCAATTGTATAAATCACTTGCATCATTAACATATTTTTCAAGGGTCCTCCAATAGCAAATTCAATCCTAAATTTATCACGATACCTAAGCCTATCATAAAATGTCAACAATTGATTCCAAGTAGAAGTATCGTGATGTAGTCATCTGTTCAATATCTTGTGTAATCTTAACCATGCCTCATATAATGACTTCCCTTATATTCTCTACAGTATAAAAAAGGAACAGATTGTATGCAATTATGATCCATAACTATGTTTAAATGATCTTCTAATAGAAGCACTTGAAAAATAAAATAAAAGAAAGTAGAAATGTAACACTAAGAAGAAACTAAAAAATATAAACAATGAAGATGAAGAAATAAAATCATAAGAAAGAAATATGAAAAAAAAAACAATCTTTAGATAGCCCTAGAGACTAAAATTAGCACAAATCATTCCCTAACAATAGTGCTAAAATCTTGATACACTAAACCTAACTCTTTACATCATAGCAATAGTGGATTTTTACTTATAAGTGCACTAAGTCGTGTATGCAGTAATAAATGTGTAAAAACTAAGTCAAACCTACGAGAAATCTTATATTAACTTTCAACTACGTTAGTTTTATCTAAATCTAGGTAATCAAATTAAAGATTTATTAAATCATTAAATTCTAAAAACTAATACTCCAACTAATCTAAAAAGTAAGTTAAGGTATTCAACATCTTCAATTATAAAATAGGTAAATAAAAAACTAGTTCATATTAATACCGAATCTTTAATAGGTTTAGTTTAAACTAATGAAGTACTAGTAAAGCTCCTTTTTGCAAAATGAATAATTACCTAGAATTAACCAATTTACCCTTTCTATAAATAGACAAGAAATAAACTTAATCAATCCTTCTATGTTCTGAGTCCTTAGTTCAATCGTAGAGCCTATCGCTTTGTCTTTCTTTAATCTAAACTATCTAATTCACAAAAAATAAGTAGAAAAGATTCCTACAAACTTATTACTAATCAACATATATTTCAATAGAATCAAAATATATGTTTAGTGATTATGGAATTAAAGACTCAAACAAAACACTAAATTATTGTACAAGAACCATGAATCTAATTCACAATATCAATTATCCATACAACAAAATAATAGATTAAATAATATTCAAATCAAGAATATGCAAAAAGTAATGAAGATAACCTTAAAAGATGTTCCAAACCCTAATTCATGATGAAATATTGTTCTTATCGCTTTTATTATTGATTCGACAAAACAAATAAATAAATAAACCACTCTAAAATTTGTACTTCTTATCTTCTAAACTCAAATTTGATTAAATGAATGGAATTAATAATGTCTCTCCCAATTACAAATACATGTTTACAAGGCCAATATGTATAAGGCAACTTATAGGGCTTTAAATTTTTCGAAAAAAAATAAAATAAAATAAATTCCTACAAGGAATAGCATGTTCATGTCTTAAGATCACCGCTATGATTCCTACCAATGATCTTTCTCTACTCAAAAATTGCAAATAACAAAAATAGGAGGTTCACACTCGAGGTTTACGCCTAAGGTTCACGGCCGTAGTCTTGACCATGATCCTCTTTGGTCATCAATTCTTGCTTGTTTTCTTACTCCTTTGCTTGTGATTTCAGTTTGTGGTCTTGATTTATAGATGTGATCCCTTTCATAATCTTCAAAACTTATCCAAATCCTCTTCAAATCATCCAAATTTTTTTCAAATCATCTAAAACTTTTTCCAAAATCATCAAATCAATCCAAAAAAAAAACCTAAAATTATAATATAAAGCAAATAAGCATCAAATTCAATACAAAAGCCTAGAAAATTTTATGAAAGTATTATAAAATCAACTATAAAACATTTGCATTTTATACACCAATTAGTAATTATGGATGTGTAAGAGAAG
Source organism: Lumnitzera racemosa (assembly GCA_024138005.1). Classification (NCBI taxonomy): domain Eukaryota; kingdom Viridiplantae; phylum Streptophyta; class Magnoliopsida; order Myrtales; family Combretaceae; genus Lumnitzera; species Lumnitzera racemosa. The sequence continues at coordinate 84,013,521 of JAMXBC010000006.1, forward strand.
TGAAACTTTCTAATACTCAAGCCAACTAACCATGGTCATTTCTTCGGAGCTCCATGCTTTGCGACTTTTGGCTAGTAGGTATCCTAATATTAGCTATGTATATATTTTTTTCTATGATTTTATCCAAAAAAATACTCTACTTTTAGTATGTATTACAACTTTCTTCATATTTTAACAATAACTTATATCTTAGAGACACCTTTTATTATTTATTTATTTTGGCTAAGTACTTATTACACAACTAGTTAGGAGAAGGGGATTCTAACTTATTCCATCTCAAAGGGAAAATAGTGTTTATATCAACTAAGCTATAACTAACAAATTTTGCAAAATGTATTTTGCAATTATAGGGAAAAAAAAAAGTATTTTGCGATGGCTATTTGTATAGCAAAGTATGAAAGTTTCCTTAATATACAAAATACTGTTATAAAAAGAAAATCACTACATTTAATATTCTCTAAAAATAGAATTACTAATTGTAATTGTAAAACTATACTTAAAGCAAATATATGATATATCTATATTTTTTCTAAAAAATATATATTATACACCATGTATGTATATGCAAAATGCGTATGCAATTATATACCATGTAAGTAGTATAGCCGAAATATCATATGACTCATGAGGTAACCATAAAAACCAATGGGAAGTGTTATACCCGTGTTTCGAAATTTCTCTCTCTCTGTTTTGGTAATAAACTCATGTGGTAAGTTGTTAAAAATTTTAATTTTATTTTAACTTCTTATTTAATAACTTATCATGCTGTTTTTTTTTTTAATTGTTTTAAGCTAGTTTGTAGTACTAGACAAATTGCTTCTTTTTTTTCCTTTTTTATTTGCATAAGTCTTAGGGTTAAATCTTTTTTGTGTTAAATGTTTATTAGAATAGAAAATGGTAGGATGGGCTGCTTAAAAATGCTAAGTGAGGCATGGTTTTGACCTAAAAATAAGTTTTCTATTTTATTTGGAAGGGTACAGAATTTTAACATGATAGGATGTTTTTTTAAGTATTAAGAATTACAAATGACAAATATTTTTTACTTATAAAAAAAATTCTAACTTTGAAAAAAATATTTATTTGTAAGACATTTTACAATGTTCATATTCTAAGAATGACGTAGTAAATCCATTACCTCAATTATATCAGATTAGCTTTTATATTATCTATCATGTCCAAAATTTATGTTTTTTTTCCTTAATTTATGCTCTTATAAAATGCATGAAATTGGATTGTTGTTGCAAGTAATCAATTCATTTTAATAGTTTTATCAATTTATAGAATATTCACATAATATTTAGTATAGATACACCATGTTTGTTTCTAGTTTTATCAAGGAAACTACATTAATGTTGCTATATAAAGATTGTAAAGCTATTATGTCACTATTTTTCGAGGAAGTTTTTACCTAGCATTTCTTACATCAATAGAGCTTTGCATTGCTTTCAATTGAAATTAGTTGATAATAAATAAAGCCTTAGGTCATATGAAGAGATAGTGAAAATCATTTAGAATCATAATTTGACTTTAGCCTTTTTGCAACTTCTTTATGTCCTTTCCTTTGTAGATAAGATTAGTATACTTATCTTCTCGTGTTGAATGCTTTGAGGAAGATTTTCGTTAATACTTTGAACAATTTATAAATTCAATTTCGATGTTTGAAGTAAGATATTCAGACTTATGTTAAAGACAATGCTACCAAAAGTCTTATTCTTTATAACCTAAATTTAATGGACCTAAATTGAAAACTATGACATTTATCTCTAGTTGTCTTAATCAATGTAAAGCAATTCAATTCTATAGTATTAGTATTATTCAATATTTCAAATATAAGAATGGCATACAAAGGAAAGATACCTTTGAGTATAGTAGATCTTCCATAACTCCAGGTAAGCGTTTCTTCAACATCAAAACCAGAAAAAAAAAAAAAAAAGACAAGAGAGAATTATAAGAGGCTAATGTTGATGCTAAAAATTTCAATAACGATGGAGAAGTAGGGGGACTGAAGCTGTAATGGATAAACGAGAATAACAATGCAAAAAGAAACTTAGTGAAGATTGATTAGAATTTATGATACTTCTTGATATCAAAATTTCATTCTTGATACGAATTAAACCATTGAACCCATGACCCAAGCCCAAGCAAATTCTTTCCTTACAACCTACCTTTGAGGAGTCCAAGCTACTACAATTTGCCAACCTAATTCTATAGCTGAGCTGAACTCTCTCATATTCGCTAACTGTCTCTAACTGCCAACTAGAGCTACACACAAGCAACAGTTTGACAAATCTGACTACCCACCCAATCGACTTGAATCTAAGTAGTACTAAATGTGCATAAGGTGTATTTGCCTTGAAAGAATTATTTGCTTAGCTCAATACAGTTGACCAACTACCTCTAATCAAAACCTAGGCTTGATAGATACCAAACTGATCATACAAAATTGTCTTTTTTGCTAGAAAGCCATCTATCCACAAGGAGTACTCAAGTAACTATGTAATAGAATCCTCCATACAAGATATTCATTTTTGTTGTATTTTCAATTGAATCCTTTATTATTTCCTGTACATTACTTCTTTTAGATACTACAATTTTTAATCTAAACTATTTTGGGTATGAATACCCCATTATAATGTAGCCGCGTAGCAATCATCATCATCATCATCAACATAGTGGATATACTTCTTTCATGAACATTTCTTCTTTGCTGACTTTACTCTTATCATAACCCTTACTCCAGGTTATGTAGAGAGTGCCCTCATTGGACTAACTCATGCGTTATATCGAGTCAAGCCATGAATACTTAAAAGTTCCCTAAAGTGTAATATCCTTAGAGTTGTTCAAGGGTTTGCTTGTTCTACTTTTCTTTGTAATTTGCATGCATTTCTACCCTTTTCTTCAAGTTTTCTACAAGCTTTGATGTAGACACCACATTCTTGTCCAATTGTAAATTAAAAAATTTTTAGAATAGGGTATATTATCTTAATTTAGAAAAAAATAAAATAAAAATAAATAGAAATTTTAGGAAAAATACAAAAAATAGAAAATTTAGAAAAAAGGACAAAAAATTAGAAAATTTACAAAAAGTTCAGAAAAATAGAAAATATAGTAAAAAAAAAATTATATAAGAAAAGGGAGAAGTAGATAATTTAAATAGTTTTAGTATTTTAAATGTCATTTGGGTAAGGTTTTAAACAAAAATTTTGCATAAAAGGATATTAGGCCAAGGCTAGAAATTAATCAAGCCTAAGCTACTTACTCCATATATGTAATTTGATTACATATATGGATAATGCATAAGCCAACAACCTAATGGTAACATGCTTCAACTTGACATTGCATTTGACATAAAGGGTTTGAATTTTGCAATAAGCACATAGTGCCATTTTTGTTTTCTTTACAAAACATTTGCCACGTGTCAACCTGTCACTAGGCTACATATCTAACACATGGCACTAATTAGTTGCAAAGATAAAGTTGACGTAGTACTATGTCAGCACCTTTGGCATACTTATCTTGATACGAAGCATAGTGACACATGCCATTTGCCACATATATTGTGAAGACACGTGGCATGATGCCATTCAGTTACTTAGCTAACATAGCACCACATCAGCATCTCTTTCTTACCCATTCCCCAAATTTTCTTGCATTTTTCTCACTTGATCAGCTAAGTTTAAGGCCTCTTTTGATCTATTTTTCTATACGATTTCACCTAGTTAATGGTGAAATTTTGTAGCTTACATGGTCTACTTTGCATTCCACCTAAAAACAAGTCCAAATACATTTGTTGACCCATCCAAATCAATCTACAAAGATTGAGAATTTTCTTTTTTCCATGATTTTAGCTCTACTCCAAATCTTCGAATCTAGATCAATAAGTAAGTAATCAAAGTTTCTTATTGATTCTTAAGTAGGAGAAAAAAAAATGACTTCTAATCATAGAAAGAATCAAGCTTTTTTCCAAAAAATCGAAAATAACCCAAATTAAATGATCTTGATCCGATTTCACCATTGATGACCTTCCAAGCTTAACTAAGCTTGTTCTCCTTTAAATACAATCTCTCCAAGCTTCAAAGGGCATTGATTTTCTCTTTCACAACCTAGAAAGCTTTGCTCAAACTTTCTCTCTAAATTACAAACACTTTATCTCTAAAACTATTGTCTATCTCTCCTTCCCTCTTTTCGAACCACCATGTCCACTTCCGAGGCATGCAACCACTACACTCGAACCCCCAATATATAAGTTTGCCTATGCCACTAGTCACAAGATCTGCTACGCCTCCATTACCCTCAACCAATACCTAAAATCAAAACCCTAACCACCCTTCACCCTAGCACAAACCACCACCACCACCTTTACCCACACAAATCCAACATTACGGTCGACCTTACTACCCTTAATAACCTAGATCCCAATCACCATTTCAACTTCCGCAATCGTCTTATGCCTTAGCCAGTACCACCACCATCCCTTCTTCTTCAAAAACCACCAATGTAACCCCTAACAATCATAGCATTCATCCTACCTCCCTCAATTGCAATGCAATACACATAAAAATCCCCTCTCCCACTCATTTTAGTGATAAAAACTAGTTGAATTGCACTCATGTCATTGTTACTATTGAAGATTGCTTGGGACTTGATCTGGATATAGCAAACTGATCATAGCGACTCATAAGCCCCCTTTTAGTCCGTTTTTATTTTTTCAAATTTTATTTCCATTTTATGTTTCATGAATTTTTTTTTCAGATTGTAACTGTAATAAAAAAATAGAAACAAAAAAGAAAAAATGGAAGAAAAAGAAAAATAAAAAGATAGAGTAACTCAATCACGGCTAACACCTAAACAAGAAAAAAATAACAATAATAAAAAATTAAAATAAAATATACATTTTATCACCTACAAATTTTTTTCTTAAAGGAAAAGAATAAAATGAAACCAACTTTTTGAAAATTAGGGCTTCTTTTTTAGAATTTTTCAAAAACAAAAAGAACAAGAACAAAAATTTAGGACCTTTTTTTAAAATGAAAATAAACTAACTAAATAACTTAAACCCTAGTGTTCTATTTTAGAATTGAAATAAACTAATGTGCTTAAAATTTTTATAAAACAAACTATAAAAGCCTATTCTCCAGCAGCGAATATATAGGTACTCATAGCAATTACAGAGCGACTTAAAATAAGGAAAAAAAAAATTCCGCCTTTTGTAAATAATTAGTTCTTTTAGCCTTTTTCATAAATAAACATGACTTATTGTTTTTGTAAAATAGAAATTATAATTTCAAATTATAAGGGTATATTGAAAATTAAATCTAATTTCGAAAAGTTAGTCGTAGTACTTATAAGGATTTAAAAAGATTACCTATCAGATCCAAAATCTTTGGTTTTTAAAATCTTTTCTCTTAGAATTGGAATTTTTTTTTTTTTAAGTAGACAAGTAGCTAAGTTAAATTGATCTACCCAATCAATTTAACTTAACTCTCTTTTATGCCAGCTTCAGTCAGGTGGAAACTCTAAAACTATTTTTAAAATAAATTCTAAGTTTTTCTTAATATTTAGTTAAGAGTTAGTATTAAACAAGTTAGGATTTAGTACTAATTAGGTTAAAAAAAATAAATGTAAAAAATCGGGAAAAAAATTAAGCTTAACAACTTGGCAACTCCACTAGGAATATCAAGAGAGCTAACCACTTAAATTTTCCAAATTTAAGATTATCTTTCAAGAATACTTAAGTTGTGTATTGACCATGTAAATTTTCTTTTCTTTTTGTTGTATTGCTTTTACTAACCCTTTTTAGTTATAGTTAACCCATGGGTTGTCTTAGTGGGGGAAGGAAGGAAGGAGGGAGTGGGGTTGTTGTTTATTCTTGTAAATCATATGTATAGTAGATACAGTCAAAACCAAGCCATCCTAGAACCTTAAGAGAGGGGGTCATTATGTAAGTTTTAGATGATGTAGGGAAACCACTTTCCAATGCCAATCAGGCTACCTCACCTAAGTTTTATGTGACTAAGGAATCATTTCTTTAAAAACATATGAAGTCACAAAACTTCAGGGCCTTTAGAGCCTACCCTATTGCATGCACAAAACCCCTTTTTGAACATTAGCAAGAACCCATAATGTAGCAAAAGAGAGAAAATTTTGTTGCAACTATGGAGCCATTATATTTTCTTCTTTAAGCATGTCTATTGTAAAATTTCTTACAAATATTCTTGTAAATACCCTTGTAAAGATTGTAAAGATTAGGATAGGTTTTTGATGTAAAATTATCTCTTGTAGAAATGGATAGCTTTGCACAAGATACTTTTAAGGAGATATACGTCCACTTACCTTGTAAGCAAGTCAATAAAGAATTGGTTCTAACTCTTAAGCCCTAATAAGCAAGAATTCATCAACAATAAAATTGAACCCATCTTATCCATATAGATCATCAATCATAATATGACTCTAATACGAGGCCTTGGTGCATTTTTAGGAGATTAAGGCCGTTGCCTTCTGTTTTAACCTAAACCAATTGAGCTTGATCATAGAAGAATACTCCTAGTTACTTTGGGCTTCGAACATCACTGATGATAATTACGTACAAGACCTTGAGATCCTTGCACCAAAAACTTTCATCAAGTTATTGACAGTAAGGAAAATAGCAACTAGCCAAGTTTTGGTTAGAAGAAAGGCCCTCAAGATTGATGACATCATTTGTGGTTCTTTACTGAAATGAGATATCAAGAGAAAGAAGATATCTTTTGTGTAGATCCAAAAAAATGGCACTAGCATCAAGTAAATTCTTATATCTTAGTGGTATTCGGTGTTTCTTTTCTTATCTCAAATGAGTTATTCTATATTCATTTTAGGGTTACCAAATCGGTATCTCAATTCTTAGATGGTAAATCTTATATACCTATCTTCCTAGCTGAATAAATCCGTTCCCTAAACCATCTCAAGAGTAAGGGGTCTAGGGATTTGAAAATTAACATGGCCTTATTTATGGTCTCGTTTGTTAGTCAATTGAGAAGTCATCTAAGCCAAGTTCATACAAAGGTATGATCTCTTCAAATCTTTTGAAGAACAGAATCGATAGTTTCTTTAAAGAAACTAGAATTGATAGGTCGACAAACTAATTGTAGTAGCTTATGTGAAGCTGATCGAAGGATGTGACTCACTAGTGAACACAACATGACTTGACACTTCACTTAATATGATACACAAACTAATGTCGAGGTTCACCCGCCACTAATCTTGAGTTACTTGATAAGATTAGATAAAAGTTTAAGAAAATGTGCTTGGAGAAGAATATCCCCATAAGAACAAGTATATTCAATATCTAGAAGGAGTGTATATTATGATAATGCGACTACAAAGAAAAGGGTCGATTTATATTAAGTCCCCAGCATTACATTTAAGGAAAATTACAACAAGGCATATAAGGAAAAGAGTTTCTTAGTACATATGAAAGAGGGTAAATAGGACAGATGACAAAAAAGGGAAAATAGTACAATGCTAGGAAAAGAAGCATAGGGGGTAGCTCAGTGTTGGTTCTGTTCTAGGAATTCTCTAAGGAAACTAGCTGTATTAGACTCGTGTTGTTATAGATGTGGTGGGCAATATCAGAAACCGCTGAGGTAAATAAAGAGTGCCACCATGTAGTAGTAGTAGTGGCAATAGGTTGAAAGAGATAGAACTAGTACGAACGAACCTTGGCACTTGATAAGTCGACTTTGGTGTTTAGTAAGTTGACCTTAGCACAAAAGGGGTCTTAGTAATTAGGATAATTTTGTATGATTGAAGTCCTTGGCCTTCACACTTGGTAGGTCAGTCGAGGTACTCGATAGGTAAGCCTTGACACTCAGTAAGTTGGCCTCTGCAATGGGTGACGAATAGAGTAAGGTATGACTAAGTTGAGCTCTCAAGAAATTCTTCCACTACTCTCTTATGTACTGCACCTCATCCTCAACAGGCTAACTAGGGAGAATTCTTTTATCGAGTGACTGAAGGAGGCATGAATGAGAGTGCTAAAGGCTGGCAGTCCATCAATTCCTCTAGATTGTTAAAGATTTACCCTCAAATCTTAGTTCTCTTCTTCGTTAAGTACATAGGGCATCAAATCGATGACAATGAAAGTAGCAGATATACTGTATCCTTTGAGCAACTCAAGCTCATATATATTGTCATTAATATGCCTAGGGATCTTAAAAGGTCTATCTGACCTTTGGGATAGCTTATTCATCCTTTTCCTAAGGAAACTCTTCTTGCTAAGGCAAATGCAGACAAAGTCTCTAGGATTGTAAACAACTTACCTCCTTTCCTAGTTTCCTTACTCACTTTGTTGAGCTACAATTTGAGCTAGTTGTTCGACAACCTTTTCATGCAACTTTTGGAACTCCTTGACACATTGCAAGTAGAATTGACCTTCCCCTTGAATGGTTGGGCTGATAACTAGATCCAAGGGTAAGTTCTGGTTATGTCATAGACAACATTAAATGGTAACCATCTTATTAAGTTATAAGCTAAACAGTTGTAAGCAAACTCAATGATAGGTAGGCATAGATCCCAATGATATAAATTCTACCCAATAGCAACTCATAAGAGGTTACTGACTGTCATGGTCACAGCTTTGATTTATCCATTCTATCTATAGGTAGCAAGATGTACTAGACATAAGCTTAATGCTGAGTTTCTTCCATACGGTTCTCCAGAAGAAGCTAGTGAACATTAAATCACAATTAAATACAATACTTCTTGGTACTCCATGCAATCGCTTGATCTTCTACAAAAAGAGGTTTATCAACAAATAAAGTATCATTGGTTTGGTGGTAGGGGATGAAGTGGTTCATCTTACTAAACCAATTGACCACCAACATAATAAAGTCATGTCTTCTCGGAGTTCGAGGTAGGCCAAGCATAAAATCCATGCTTATGTCAGTCCATGGCCGCTCAAGTATGGATAGAGGTCTATACTCTCCATATGGTTCTTTCCTCCCCTTTAAATGTTTACACACCTCACATCTCTTAAGAATTTAGTGCACATCCTTCATCATCCTAGGCCAGTAGAAATGTTCTCTCAACATTTTATCCCTTCTCTTTTCTCCAAAATGGCTAGCTAAGCCTCTAGCATGAGCTTTTCGGATGGTTTGTTTTTCAGTCGAACCACATGGCATACAAACTTATTTACCCTTCATAAAAAACCCTTAGCTTAAATAGAACCCATCTACAACTCTTCTAATGTTACACTTAGCTACTAAGAGCTTAAAACACGGATCACGCTCATATTGATCAAGCAAGGTGCCAAATCCAAGTACCTTCGCTTACAATGCCATAATGAGGGCATGACAACTAGAAAGAGTGTTGGCCACATGTTAGTGCTTCTCTTCTTATACTGGATGACATAGTAGAAAGACATCATGAACTCAACCCATTTGGTATGATGCTAAGAAAGTTTTTATTACCTTCGGAGGTGCTTGAGAGATTTATGATCTGAGTAGATGATGAATTCTCCAAGCAGCAAGTAGTGTTGCTAGTTTTGTAGAGTTCAAACAAGGGCATAGAATTCATTGTCATACGTTGAATAATTTAAGGCAGCTCCTTTGAGTTTCACACTAAAATAGGCATTTAGTCAACGTTCCTGCATAAGGACAACACTAATGCTGACTCCAAGCACATCACAGTTTACTTCAAACACTTTCTAGAAATCTAATAGGTTAAGTACTAAGACTGATGTCAACTTAGACTTTATACCTTTAGAGCTTTTCTAAGCCTTCTAAAACCACTTAAACACTGAGTTCTTCTTGGTCAATTTGGTTAATGGTGTAGTTATGGAACTAAAGTTCCAAATGAATCTTTGATAAAATGAAGCTAGACCATGAAAACTTTTGACTTCGACAGCATTAGTCAATATTGGCCACTCAAGAATAGCTTTGACCTTCTTGTCATCGACTCGAATTCATCCCTTTAAAATGACCTATCTAAGGAAAACAACCTTGCGATGGAAAAACACGCATTTCATCAAGTTACCAAATAGTCTCTTGACTCCAAGAATATCAAACACAAATCTTAAGTACCCAACATAAGAGATGAGGTTAGCACTATAAACCAAAATGTCATTAAAATATATTATAACACATTTGTTAATCCGTGTTCTCAAGATATGATTCATGAGTCACATAAAAGCGCTCAGCGTGTTTGTTAAACCAAACGGTATCACTAACCACTCAAATAGACCATCTCTTATCTCGAAGTTGTCTTCCATTCATTTGTAAGCCTCATTTGTATCTGTTGATAACCACTTTTCATATCAATTTTTGAAAAGATGTAAGCACCATGTAACTCATCAAGCATATCATCAAGTTGCAAGATTAGATATTAGTATTTAATAATAATTTTATTGATGGCTTAGTTGTCAATGCACATTCTCTACAATCCATCTTTCTTCAGTACCAGTATGATTGGCATGGCACAGGAGCTCATGCTTTCTTGGACATATCTACGATCCACTAACTCATTTACTTGTTTCTTTAACTCGACTGCCTACTCGAGGTTAAGCCTATAGGTAAGTTGATTTGGTAGAACAAATCCAAGCTAAAGGTCAACGCAATGTTCAACGCCTCTAAAGGGAAATAATCCTCTTGGCATTTTGGCAAGAAATAGGTTAGCATATTTTTATTGTAGTATCTATACCTCAGTAGTAAGCTTTCAGCTTCTCTCATCTCTAAGAGTTTCCTGACTAAAAGGAGCATGCATTCTTCTACCTTTACTTCTTGAGAAAATTGGGCATAGGAAATCACTAAGGACTTTTACTGTAGTAATCAAGCAATCTTCTCTTATGACTCTTGCACTTCGATGGGGCTTATAGGAGTCAGTATAACATTCTTCCCACCTTTTGGAACAAGTAGGTGTTCCTATACCCATCATATAATACCCTCAAATCAAATAACCAAGGTTGGCCAAGTAAGATGTGCGAAGCACACATAAGAAGAACATCACACAACACTTTGTCTTTGTATCTATTACCAATAGTAATAGGTACTCTAACCAGCTTAACAACGAGTAGACCTCCCTTCTCATTCAGCAAATGAATCTTATACTATTTAGGGTACGGGTGGGTCAGCAACTTCATGGCCTTGACTACTCCTTACGCTATGACATTAGTATAACTTCCCCCATCAATGATCAATGCGCATAGTTTGCCATTCATTCGAAAATTCGTATGGAAAAGGTTATATCTTTGTTCATTTTCATCAACCACAAAAGGATTAAGAGAATGATGAACAACAAAACAATATTAAGCTCTTACATTAACTGATGTTAGCGCATTGGAGTCTTCTTGAAACTCTTCTAACATTTAGCTAACACCCACATTTTCCTCTCCTTCACTAATGCTCTATACTTTAAATTAGGGCTTGTCTCCCTTGATCGTCATGATACATTGATGTAGACATTGACTAGCCATGTGTCCATAACTAAGACATTTGAAACATTTGATCTCTCGAGTCTCCTATCCTAAGCTGTATCCTTAGCCTTTTAGATCTCAAGCTCCTCGACCTTCTTCAGGTCAATTCGATGCTTGTCCTTGGTGGTCCACCTCAAAACTATTTAGTGCTCGGTCATGTCTTGGTTGGGTCAGCATGCAACAATTACTTAACAGTCCAGGTCGACTAATCTAGCTCTGCCTCTGCCTTTCAACCCTCTATACCACTCAAATGGCTTCATCTAAAGTCCTAAGTCTCTATAATTCCATGATATGACCAATTTCTGTCTTGAGCCTAAAATGAATTGAGCTATAGTTAGAGTTTGTTGACATCACATCGATCATCAGCAATTGGAATTCCCAAACAAACTCATCCACTAACTTACCGCCTTGCCATAAATCCTAAAGGCATCGGAAGGTGTCTTGTTCATAGTACTATAGAACAAATCTAGTTCTCAAAACTCCCTTTATTTGAATACATGTCCAAATCTTGTGTCGTACTCTTTGTCGTATGTTTTGCAACTTCTTCCACCACATTACTGCATATCTAGAAAACTCTAATACAACTACTCTAATACAAACAGCATCCTCAAGTCAAATATCTTTCCAATCTTTTCCTCCTAATTAAGTAACTATTAGTACTACCAAACCCATTAAAGCTTAGAATCTATATTTTGAGATGCTTAACTCCTCTTAGAGCTCTTAAGTCATGCTCCTCAATATCGTCGTATTACCTTCCTCATCATACTCCTCAACTTCATCCAACTCAAGTCTCCTTTACACAACTCTATTGGCATGTCAGGGTAAAGGTTAGTTCCTATGAATTGGCTTTGAGGCTCATTACTCATCCATCTATCTTCTCGGTGTATCTCTCATTTCTGAACCCTATTAAATAATAACTCTCTCTTACAGCTTAGTCTCTATGACTTTTAGTACTAAGATAGCTAAATTGGCTACAATAGCAGCAAGGTCTTGTATCTATTCATCAATAGTTCATGGTGTTTGTTGGGTAATATGACCACAACCATGAGCATCACTCTTGGCATTGTTAATCTCTCCTTGAACACTAGAATTTGATATTCTTAGTACAAAACTTCAGAGACTCCCCTACTCAAGAGATTTTCACACGTAAAGAGAAAATATAGAGCAAATAATAAACTGCTAACTTGTTCTATTCTATTGGGGAAAAATAAAGTATGATAGAACAACACACTAACAAGAATGAATTCTACATGACTTTCGATCATAACCTCGACCTCTGATATTAGGATTATATGATGTACCTAAGAGCTTAGTAATCACTAGGACTTACCATAGGAGATAGGAGTCAAATGGGTCCTTTGATATATCAAGGAAACTAGAATAGATAGGTCAATAAATTAAATGCAATAGCTTATGTGAAGTTGCTTGGAGGATGTAACTCACCAATGAACACAATGAGACTTGACACTTCACTTGATATGATACATAACCTAATGTCAAGGTCCACTTGCCACTAATCTTTAGCCACTCAATAAGATTAGATAAGAATATAAGAAAATGTGCTTAGATAGGAATATCCCCATAAGAACAAGTATATATTCGATATCTGAAAGGATTGTACATCATGATAATGCAACTACAAAGAAAATGGACTATTTATAGTAAGTCTCTAGGGAAACATTACAATTAAGGAAAATTACAAAAAGTTATATAAGGAAAAGAGTTTCTTAGTACATACAAAAAAAGATAAATAGGATAAATGACGAAAAAAGGAAAATAGTATAATCTAGGAAAAGAAGCATAGGTCGTAGCTCAATGTTGGTTTCGTACTAGGAAGTCTTTAGGGAAAGTAGCTATGCTGGACTCGTGTTGTTGTAGATGTGGTAAGTAGTATCAAAAATCGCTAAGGTGAATAAAGAGTGTTGTTGTATAGTAATAGTAGTAGCAATAAGCCAAAAGAGCAAGAGCTACTATGGAGGGACCTCGACACTCAGTAAGTTAGCCTCAACGTTTGACGTGTTGCCTTCAGCATAAAGGGGTCCCAATGATTAGGATAGTGCTATATGATTGAAGTCTTTGACTTTGATACTTGGTAGATTAGCTTTAGTACTCAATAGGTAGGCTTCGGCATTAGAAGTTGAATAGAGTCGGGTATGGCCGAGCTAAGCTCTCAAGGAATTCATCCACTATTCTCTTGTATACCATGCCTCATCCTAGGTAGGCTAACTAAAGAGAATTCTTCTAGCGAGTGACTAAAGACTTAGAAGGTACGTACGAGTGAAAGGGCTAAAGGTCAGCAATCCATCACACCTATATCATTTTGGTTGATGAAGTAGCCCAACTTTTGAACATCAAATCTCTTTGGTGTAAAAGGATAACCACCCCTATCTCTAAAGGGATATCGAGCAAATCTCAAACAACCAAAGAATTTGTCTACTACTAACTTTAGAAATTAAAGGGAAAGGAATGGATGGAAGAAAAAGAAGAGAATCAAGTTAAGACTATACTAGAGAAAACAAAAGAAGAAGGGCATAACTTAAGAAGGTTAAGGGTAAAATCCAAGAGGTAAAAGCCCCCAAAATTCAGAAGACAAAAAAGGATGAAGCTAAGTGAAGTCGTCATCAAAAGAAGAGAATTTAGGACTTAGAAATTTTATTTTCTTTTCTTTAAATAATGTAAGGCCTACAGTTTGTGAGAATTAATAAAAGGAGAAATATTTTACCACATTGTGAGTCTCTTGCCTAACCCAAAATTCTTTACATTGATGTGCCATACATCAATACAAATTTATTTGCTTATTTCATTTCTTTGTCTTAATAAAAATGTGTACATATTTATGTCGACTTATCTTGAAGTGTTCTTACTTCGAGTTTCTAATGATAGCTCCCAAACGTTAAACCTTTTAGAGAAGTCATATTAGAACCTGTTTACTCTTAGAATGGCTAATAAGGGAGATAACAATGATCAGATTAATAACAATGAAAATAACTGCATTAACCTTGAAGGTACTAATCCTATAGAATTGAGGATTCACCCATTAGAAAGGACTATAGTAAAAGTAGTAGAGCAAATGAATTTTCTAGTCAACAGCATCATCTTGCTTAAGGCCACAACACCACTAACCAAAGGGCACTCCAAGGCTAGTTGTCAAAGGAATGTCGAAGAGCTAGCTCCTAAAGAATATTATCTACAAGTTTAGCCGACATTGGAATCACTTAAAGTAGAAGGGGTCTATTCGAAGGTCAACCCGATGTTTGAGCCTAATACATATTCATTCCTAGTTAATACAAGACCAGGACCTAGTCAAGACAGCTTGAAAGAATTGGAAAGAAAATTGACTCAGCAAATCCTAGAAAGAATGAAAGCACTTAGAAGTTATGATGGTTTTGACCAGGCTGGTATCACAAATTTCTGAACATATGATGTTAGGGCTTACCTTAAGAAATTTAAGGTAACGAAATTCAAAAAGTATAATAAGACTAGAGGCCTTAAGTTGCACACTAGATTGTATGAGTAAAAAATGAGCAAATATGTCCAATATGATTAGCTCATGGTCCTAACTTTCTAAGATAGTTTGATACGACCCACACTAACTTGGTATACTCAACTCGACTTAAGCCAAGTGAATACATGGGAGAAACTAGCTAGGGCATTTTATGAGCAATACAGATTCAATGTTGAAGTAGCTCCAACAATAATTGATCTTATCAATCTCAAGAATAAGAACAATGAGTCCTTCAAAGAGTACGCTTAAAGGTAGAGAGCCTTAGCTACAAGGGTATTCACCCCAATATCTAACAAATAACTCACTTCTACCTTTATTAATACACTTGATAAGCCCTATTTCTCCAATATGATTGGGTAGGCTTCATCCAACTTTATAGAGATTGTAGTGACAGGATGTAGAATTGCAAGTACTATCTCTTCTAGTAAGCTTCATGAATCATGAAATAAAAGACCATCTTCTCTATCAACCTTTCTCAGACTGGCTGCTAATAATGCTAAAGAAGCTATGGCCAGTATAGTGAATTCAAATGCAAGCCAATGCTCAAGTTTCTTTCGAGCCAAATCCTCCTCAAATCCAATAGCAGTTTAGAAACCAACCTCAAGTTAGCAAGGTTCTATGACAATAAATCAAAATACCAATTCCTCTAATCTAGGTCTTTAAGAAGCTGCAAAAAGACAACTTGATTCACTTGGAGCTCCTTAGTGAAAGATATAAGCCAAGGATTTTTTATCTTAATAAAAAAAGTGAATATCATTTGGGGTAGGTAGTTCATTTGACTAATTCGTATTAGAGACTGAAAAACTTGATCTAAGATTTGATTGATGAAGGATCAGTCTAACTACACTTTGTAGAAACTCTAGCTCTAAACATCTACAATAATCCCTTACCTTACCATGGTCTTATTATCAACATGATTAGTTCTGATAAGAAGCTTAAAGTCTTTCAATTTTACAAGAACAAGCAAGCCCTAAGTGCCAAGGCTATCTATGTGCCGATAGCACCCAAAAACTATAAGGTTGCCCCACTCAATTATAAGGCAGTTAACCAAGAGAGATCAAGTCCATTAGTAGGTAGGATTACTTAAAGTGGAAGAGTTTATGACCTAAAAGAAGATCTCAAAAAGAAAAATATGCTAGAAGAGGCAAACAACAAATCAACTGATTGTGAGGAAGGATTGTCTACCTTCACTAAGATTATAAAGTCAAGTGAATACAAAATAATGGATCAATTCACTAAAACTTCAGCACAAATATCATTAATGGGCTTACTAATGGCATTTGAACCACATAAGGAAGCTCTTTTCTGAACCTTAAGGGAGGTTAAGGTCCCTCGTAAAATATCAATAGAAACAAATGAGACAAATTACCAATTCCATCCTCACCATAGATTAAATATCTTTTTCAATCAAAGAAATAAGATTGGAAGGCAACCAATACACTAAGTCGCTCTTCATTACAATAAGAAGCAATGGCATGATCATAACTAGAGTCCTCATTGACAATGAATCATTGCTGAATGTATGTCCTCTCACTACCTTAGACCTGTTAGGTACGATACAACTATAATAGAGCTAAGTTCTGTCATAGTTTAGGCTTTTGATAGATCTAAAAAGGAGATTATAGGGGACATAAACTTATCAATTGATATTGGCCCTCAAAGATTTAGCTTTTATTCTTATGTTGTAGACATCCAAAGATCCTTCAACTTACTTTTAAGAAGACCCTAGATCTACTCAACAGGAGCCATATGCTTACATCAGAAGGTCAAGTTTATCTCAATTGGCCATGTGATAATGATTCTCGGAGATTAGGATTATGATATTTATAAGGAAACAGTCATACCTTATATAGGTACTAGGGAGTATGAGAATTTCGGCTTACAAATGTTCAATGACGTATGCATGGTTACTAGTCCCGATAAAGAAAAGATAGAGAGGGTGAAGTTCAAGGAAGGCTAGATTGGCACCTACAACCTTGGTTACATTCTAACCTCAACTATAGAATTTCAATTGCAACAAACAAGGGGTAAAAGAGGTGATAAACTATACTATGCCCTAATGACTCTTCCACCATTAACCAAGAGATTTATCTAGTTTAACACTCAGACCCCTAAATCTACTGAAGAGAAATTCCCTAGCAAAGTGGAATCAGTAGACCCATGACGTAGGCTCTAGTATTTGAATAATTGGTTCTCCATCCCTATGAACAACAATAGCTCTTCCTTAGGGTAAAGGGTGAAATGTAATCTAGTTTTTCTAAGAATTTTCAATAATCATTGTTGTTCTCATGATTTACTCAAGAGAACTCCTCCAATATTTAATAAAATATCAATTCCCTTTTCCTCCATTATTCATTATCACTTATATTTGTTTCCTTTATATACTTTTATGCAGATCTAATGTTTTGAATGAAAGCTAAGGATATCTCGTGTAAGTAGATGATTAAAGTATTAATATCACTCTCAACCCGATTGCGTTAGTTGTTAGGGGTAATGTTAATGATTACAGTAAAATATAAGAAAACTTGCAAAAACATGAATTAGGTAAAATTTCCATTGAGGAATCAATTGAAACAATCAATATAGGGATTGATGATTACCTAAAGAATTTGAAAGTTAGAGGGAATTTGAAAGAAAAGAAGAAGGTAGAAATAACCATGTTGTTATCTAAATATCAAGATGTGTTCACGTGGTCTTATGAGGACATGCTCTGATTAGATCTATTGTTTACAGACTACCACTTACGCATATAAGAAGATATCAAACCTAAGAAATAAAAGCTAAGAAGATATCTTATTAAAGATTAAAGAGGAAGTTAGGAAGTTACTTAAGGTTGGTCTCATTGAAGTGTTTGATTATCCTAAGTAGGTAGCTAATATTGTGTCAATGATGAAGAAGAATGGGAAAGTTAGAGTATGCATAGATTTTCAAGACCTCAATCAAGCGATGTTTAAAGATAACTTTCCTTTGCCTCATATCAACATCTTGATAGATAATATAGGCAAAAATCATCTCTTCTCATTCATGGATGGATTCTTTAAATATAATCAAATTAGAATGTTTGATGAAGATAACACTAAGACAACCTTTGTTACCACATGGGGTACGTTCTGCTACAAGGTGATGCCCTTTGGACTCAAAAACACCGAGGCAACCTATCAAAGGGCAATGATCACAATCTTTCATGATATGATGCATAAAGAAGTAGAAGTATTTGATGATATGATTGTGAAATCTAAAAAAGGGGAGGATCATGTAGATAATTTAAGGAAGCTATTCAACAAATTAAGGAAATTACAGTTAAAGTTGAATCTAAAGGAGTATACTTTTAAGGTGACATTTGGAAAATTGTTGGGTTTTATAATCAGCCAAAAGGGGCATCAAAGTAGATTTTGATAAAGTCAAAGAAATACTCGACATGCCTTCTCTACACATACTTGAAGAGGTTAGGTGTTTATTGGGCGAATTAAATTACATAGCTTGATTCATATCTCAACTTATAGATAAATTTCATCCCTTCTTTAAATTGTTGAAGAAGAACGCCAAGATGAACTGGGACTAAGAATGTGAGGAAACCTTCACAACAATCAAGGAATACCTCGTGAATCCTCTAGTTTTAGTAGCCCCTAAACTTGGGAAGCCACTATTTCTATACCTCACCATATTATCTGAGTCCTTAGGGTATATGCTTAGCTAGAAGGATGAGGAAGGAAAAGAGCGGGTTGTATACTATTTGAGTAAGAAGTTTACAGAAGGGGAACAAAAATATTTAAAAATTGAAAGAATGTGTTGTGCTTTGGTTTAGGTCATGCATCGGCTCAAACAATACATCCTCTACTACCAGATTGAATTATTGACCCAACAAGATCCCCTAAAGTATTTGGCAAAAAAACCAACCTAGATTTGGTAGGATCTTGAAATGGCAAACGTTACTATTAGAGTTCGACATCACATTTGTGAACCAAAATTCATTTAAGTAGCATGCCTTAACAAAACAACTATCAGAGAATCCATTTAAAGATATTCCCCAAGAAGTACGAGTCAGATTTCTCGACAAAGACATCATAGTAGCTGAAGGGGTTTTTAATAAAGAGAAAGATGAAAAGCTCTTGAAATGGAAGATGTTCTTTAATAGAGCTTCTAACATATCTAGGTTTAGAATAAAGGAAATACTAGTATCCCCTAAAGGTACAAAATTCACAGTAGCTATAAAGCTTGTTTTCCCATATACCAACAGTATTGCTGAATATGAAGCATGCATTATGGGACTCAAAATGGCCTTAGATAAGGAGACTTAAGAATTAGACGTATATGGGGATTCTTCACTCCTTATTGGCTAGGCTTGGGGAGAATATAAAATGAAGGATCCTAAACCGATACCTTACTACCAACACTTCATTGAATTAATGGAGAGGTTTGAAGAAATTACATTTACATAAGTTCCAAGGTCTCGAACCAATTTGCTGACACATTGACCACTTTGGCATCCATGATCTAAATATCCAATGGGTTGAAATTTAGCCACTCAAAATTGAAGTTGAAGAGAAGCTTAGTTTCTATTTGGTAATTGAAAGTGTACATGATTGAAAGCCTTGGTACCATGACATCAAAGTATTCCTACAGGAAGGAACATGATAACATTGAGAAAAAAGGATAAAAAGACAATTAGGAGGTTAGCCACCTAGCTCTTAATAAGTGAATCCACCTTATACCAATGATCATTTGACGGTATGCTTATAAGGTATATGGATGACAAGGAGGCTAAAGTCTTAATGAAGGAAGTATACAAGGGAGTGTGTAACCTTCACGTGAATGGCTACATGCTTGCTAAGAAGATTATGAGACTATGGTATTATTCGTTAACTATAGAGAGTGATTGCATCAAACATGCCAAAGACTGTTACTTGTACTAAGTTTATGTAAACAAGATAAATGCTCCACCTCAACAATTATACACACTATCTACACCATGGCCATTTTCAAAGTGGGGCATAGACATCATCAACCTAATCACCCTAAAGGCATCTAACAATCATCATTGCATACTGGTCACCATTAATTGCTTTAGTAAGTAGGTTAAAGCCTCTTCTTATATAAGTGTTACTAAAGAAGTAGTGGTCAAGTTCATCAAGAAAGATATCTTGGCTCAATATAGGACTCTAGAAACAATCATTATTGATAATAGGACAAATCTCAATAATAAATACATGTCAGAATTATGTTGGGCAATTTAAAATCACCCATAGGAATTCCATCTCCTATCAACCTCAAATGAATGGGGCCATCAAGGCAGCCAACAAAAATCTTAAGATAATTATCGGAAAGATGACTATTACATATCGAGATTGGCATGAGATGTTACCATTTACACCCATAGCCTATTGAACGTCTACTAGGACATCAATAGGGGAACACCATACTTATTAGTAAATGGTACTAAAGCAGTATTACTGGTAGAGGTCAAGATCTCATCTTTCATAGTACTATTAGAAACCTAATTGGATTAGGTTAATTAGGTAAAGAAGTACAATGAGTAGTTGAACTTAATTGATGAAAAAAGATTGATAGCCCCATGTCACAATCAATTCTATCCGTAAAAGATGGCTCAAGCTTTTAACAAGAAGGTACAGCTTTAGATTTTCAAGGAAGGTGATGTAGTATTGAGAAAGGTTCTCTCTAATGTACAAGACCCTAGAGAGAAATTTGATCCAAATTACAGAGGTCCTTATATTGTGAAAAAAGTGTTGTTAAGAAGAGCTTTAATTTTTTCACTAATGGATGGTCTAAGTTTGAGGGACTCTGTAAATGTTGATGCAATAAAATTGTATTACCTCTAAAAATCAATGGAATTTTTACTTAGAACACAAAAGGCTAGCAATCTTAAATATTACTATGGTCTAATTTTCATTTCTCTACACGCAAAGCAAGTATCGTTAGTGGTCATCAACATTAGATTATTCCTAACACTTCAAAAGGTCCTTTTCTCTTTCTCTACCCAAAGAAATCCTATACACTGCAAACACAAGAGAAGATGAATGCAAACTTTAGAGCAATGATAATTAATGAAAAAATCTTAAAATTCTTTATTACGAATTCACCTTTCTTGATGGTGGAATTTGGTTTTCTTTTCTTCAAGGTAGAGCCACATGTTATATAACCATCACTTGATAAAGGCTAAGGTCTAACTAGACAAAGTTACAAGATGATTTAGTTAAGAAATTGAGGATCTATGTAAGATATGACCTTTTTAATCCAAAGAGAAGATATTTTATATGTTGGGTCATTCTCCTTAATGTTAGTGGTAAGTAGAACTTTATGTACTCCATTTCAAAATCGTAATGGTTTTCAAAGGCTAAGTCATTGGTTTTGATCAATTGAGAGAAGGTTTGACTATTTGGGCACTATTGGCAAAGCCAAGGAAGTACTTCTATACATTTAAGCATAAAGTTAAGTTAGTCTTCAAGCATTACATTTCCATTAAACCTTTATCTCTTAGGATAGTAATTAGCATATGGGACACTTTCCCCCTTCTTATCAATCACCTTTTGGGGATCAAGCTAGTTCATAGGACATTGTACCAACCTCTATTTAGGGTTCAAATCGGTTCAATAAGTGCTATCCCGTCTTTGATTTCTTTTAGGGTTTTAGCTAGCTTAAAGAGCACTTACTTGCTTCATTCTCTGTAGGGTCTTAGCTAGCTCAAGATGCGCTTTGTCCATCGCTTAGGTTAGTCTGCTTAGAGGAGCACAGCCAGGTTGCTCTTTAAGGTTTAAGCTAGCTTAAGGAACGCTTCGCTCATTCGCTTAGGTTAATTAGCTCATAGGGGCACAACTAGGTTTTCGATTTCTCTCTAAGTCCCTAGTTAACTTAAGGAGCACTTTGCTTGTTCGCTTAAGTTAGTTAGCTCATAGGAGTACGACTAAGTTTTTTATTTCTCTCTAGTCATAGTTAGCTTAAGGAATATTTTGCCCATTCACTTAGGTTAGTTAGCTTACAAGGCCATAACCAAGTTTTCAATTTCTCTTTACAGTCCTGGCTAGCTTAAGGAGCGCTTTACCTATTTACCCAAGTTAATTAGCTCATGAGGGCATGACTAAGTTTTCAATTTCTCTCTAGAGTCTTAGCTAACTTAAGGAGCACTTCACCTATTTACCTAGATCAGTCAACTCATAAAGGTATGACTAGGTTGTTATTTAAG
Organism: Lumnitzera racemosa; assembly: GCA_024138005.1. Classification (NCBI taxonomy): domain Eukaryota; kingdom Viridiplantae; phylum Streptophyta; class Magnoliopsida; order Myrtales; family Combretaceae; genus Lumnitzera; species Lumnitzera racemosa. The sequence continues at coordinate 84,035,670 of JAMXBC010000006.1, forward strand.
GTTTTAGCTAGGTCAAGAAATGCTTTGCCCCTTTACATAGGTTAGTCAACTCATAAGAGTACAATTATAATGTTATTTAGGGTTCTACCCAGCTCAAGGAGTGCTTCGCTTATTCACCTAAGTTAGTTGGCTCATAAGGGCACAACTAGGTTATTATTTATGCTTATAGCTAACTTAAGAAGCGCTTTACCCGCTTGCATAGGTTAGTCAACTCAAAGGAGCATGACTAAGTCCTCATTTAAGGTTCTTACTAGCCTTTATGGGCACTACCCTCACAACCTTTCCTTTTGAAACTTTTTCTCACTAAATCCTAGTGGATCGTACCTAGGATAGCTAGCTAATTATAGCGCCTATTCAGCTGGTATATATGATAAAGTTTTACTCAAATTTCACCATAAAGAGGGAGAACTGTAGACACCCCATTTTCATCCCTCTATAATTTAGAAATTTTTAGAATAAGGTAAAGGGTCCTAATTTAGACAAAAGAACAATAAATAAATAGAACTTTTAAAAAAATAGAAAGTTTAGGAAAAATACAAAAAAAAGGAAAATTTAGAGAAAAAAATTACAAAAAAATATAAAATTTAGAAGAAACCAATATATATAAAGGAGAAGTAGATCATTAAAAGTAGATCATTAAAATAGGAAATTTAAATAGTTTTATTATTTTAAATGTCATTTGGGCTAAGTCTTAAACAAAAATTTTGGATAAAAGGGTATTGGGCTAAGGTTGGAAATTAATCAAGCCTAGGCTGCCTAGTCCATATATACAATTTAATCATATGTAAAGACAAGGCATAGGCTAATGGCCTGATGGTAATATACTTGGACTTGATATTTGACATAGGCATCTTGGGTTTAGATATTGCAATAAGCACATAAAGCCTTTTTCATTTTCTCTATAAAACAACTGCCATGTGTCAACCTGCAACTAGGCCATGTGTTTAATACATGGCCTTACTTGGTTATGACGGCAAAGCTAAAGTGGCACCACGTCAGTACCTTTGACACATGGTACAATGATACATGGCATTTGCCACATGTTTTAGCTACATGTCTTATCAAGACACGTAGTACGATGTTATTCAATCACTTAGCTGACATGGCACTACGTTAGCATCTCTTTCTTTCCCTTTCCTTAGATTTTCTCCTATTTTTCTCGCTTGAGCAATTGAGTTCAAGGCCTCTTTTGATATATTTTTCTACACGAATTTACCTAGTAAATGTCGAAATCATATAGATTACATGGTCTAGTTTGCATTCCATACAAAAACAAGTCCAAGTACAGTTGTTGACCTATCCAAATCTATCTACAAAGATTGAGAATTTTCTTTTTTCCATGATTTTAGCTTTACTCCAAATCTTTGAATCTAGATCACCAAGCAAGTAATCAAAGTTTCTTATTGATGCTTAAGCAAAAACATCAAATAGTAACTTCAAATCATAACTAAAATCAAGCCCTTTTTTTTCCAAAAAATTGAAAATCACCTAAATCGAATGATCTTGATCTGATTTCACCATTGATGACCTTCCAATCTTAAATAAGCTTGTTCTCTTATAAATACTATCTCTCCAAGCTCTAAAGGGCATCAGTTTTCTCTTCCACAACCTAGAAAGCTCTACTCAAACTCTCTTTGTCTAAATTATAAACATTCTCTCCCTAAAACCACCCTCTCTCTCTCTCTCCCTCTTTTTGAACCACTACATCCACTTTCAAGGGATGCAACTACCATAACCGAACCCTTATGATACAAGTTTTCCAATACCACCAATCATAAGCTCTACCGTACCTCCATCACCCTTAACCAATACCTAAAATCAAAACCCCAACCTTCAACATTAGCTTAAACCATCACCACTACCCTTCCCCCACACAAATCAAACACTACAGCCTAACTTACCATCCTCAATAACCTTAAACCCAACCACCATTTCAACTTCAATAACATTCCCATGCATTGGCCACTATTACTACCGTCCCCTTCTTCTTAAAAAACCACCAAGGTAAGCTTCAATCATTGTAGCATTTTCATTATGCCCCTAACCCTCCCCTCCCCCCCAATTCCAATCCAAAACACAAAAATCTCTTCTCCTACTCATTTCGATGATCAAAACTAGTAGCCAATCCAAATCTAGTAAACCAACTGACCGACCTATGCACCCAACCTAAATCCACGTTCAACTAAAGTCTAACCTACAAGCCCCCACTTGATCCAAATTTTTTATTTTCTATTTTGTATTTTATTTAGACTTTGTGTTTCATGTATTTTTGTTTTTTCCGATTGTAATTGTAATTTAAAAAATAGAGAAAATGTAGAAAAAGAAAAAAATAGAGTAGCTTAGTCCATTTTTTTTATTGTCCCAATTAAAACCTAAATAAAAAAAGATAATAAAAGGAAAAAAATAAAATATTTTTTTACCGCCTATAATTTTTTTTTTAAAGGAAAAGAATAAAATAAAACCAACCTTTTGAAAATTAAGACTTCTTTTTTAGAATTTTTCAAAAAAACAAGAATAACAAAAATTTATGACCCTTTATTTTTAGGACCTTTTTTCTAAAATGAAAATAAACTAGCTAAATAACTTAAACCTAAGTGTTCCTTTTTAGAAAACTAATAAGCCTAATGTTTTTATAGAATGAACTATGAAAATTTAATCTCAAATATTGGGTATATAGGTACTCCTAGTATTTACGAGGTAACTTAAAATATGGAGAAAAAAATTTTCACCTTTTGTAAATAATTAGTTCTTTTATCCTTTCTTGTAAATAGACATGATTTATTGTTTTTGTAAAATATAAATTTTAATTTCAAATTATAAAGGTATAGTGAAATTTTAATCTAATTTCAGAAAGTTAATAATGATATCAATAAGAGTTTAAAAAGATTAGACTTAAATCCAAAATTTCTGGTTTTCAAAACTTTTTTTCTTAAAATTGGTTTTTTATTTTTTTAAGTAGACTGGTGGTTAAGTTAAATCGATCCACCCAATTGATTTAACCTAACCTTCTTCTTTCCCGACTTTGATTGGATGGTGACTCCAAAACAATTTTTAAAATAAAAATCAAGTTTTTCTTAACTTTTAGTGGATGGTTAGTATTAAATGAGGTAGGGAAATTAAATTTTAAAAATCGAGAAAAAATTAGGCTCGACATTGGACCCATCCTAATATTGTTGCCCTTATTGGCTCTCAACATAGCATATCATCTTAGTATTAGGGCGAAGGTTTCGTTTAGGTAAGTTGTATTTGAGTTTTTATGAAGTAGTGTTTGCTATGGTAGTGCATTGAAGTTGTGTAAAGATTTACTAAAGTGATTGAGTATGTAAAAGAGTGTAATGGTTTGCTTTCATGTAAACTCTATTTTGCCTTATTTCAAATGCTTGAAAATAAAGCAAATTCCAGTTAGGTTTATTATTCTTTAGAGGAGTTACTGTGTTTATAGATCAGTTGAACCTTCATGACGAGAAGTTTGTATTTATGTTATTTGACGTGAAGGACTGTATCTGTTGTTTCTTAGAATTTGGGTTTGTTATTAATCTTTATTGAAGAAAATGACAAATCTAAGTGTTAATACTGTTATTAAGGATTACAATAGTAGTGTTGTCTACCATGGCTAACAAACCTAGGGTACTCCTAAGAGTAGAGACGAAAGACATGAAGAGGTAGCTAACCTTATAACTAATTTAACCAGAACTATTCATGTAATACCCTATCAACCTGCTGAGGCTACGTAGAATACTCCACAAGTTGCTTTACCTATTAGAGGATAGATCCTAACTCGATAAGTTTGAGGTAGAGGAGTAAGAGGATAAGTTCGACAAAGGATTGAGTTAGGTGATATGGATGATGAAGGAGAAGAAGAATTTAAAGAAGAAGAGTAGTGAGCCTAAGCACCTCGAGCTACCTACCATGTGAACCTTTAGATTCTAAGCTTCAATTGTTTTGGAGATGTAGACAACTATCTAGATTAGGAGGAAAAGGTTGAACATATCTTTAACTATTATCAATATAAGGAACGTAAGAAGGTGAAGGTTCTTACTGTAGAATTCACTAGGTAAGCTACACTTTGGTGGAAGAACTTCTACACAATGAGGAGGCAAGAAGTATACAAAGAGGTCAATACTTGGCTTGAGATGAAAAAGTTTCTAAGGAATAGATTTGTACCAAATACCTACTCACATAATACTTTTGCCAAACTTTAGGAGCTACGATAAGGGGGTAGAACTATTGATAAATATGTGCAGGAGTTCTAGATGCTTATGATCCATTGTAAAGTGGATGAGCCATCAAACAAAACAGCATCCAAATTTCTTACTAGGCTAAGAAACGACATTAGAGATATTGTGGAATTGATTTTCTCCATAACATGAACATCTATAATAGTATCGTCGTTTGCCTTCATATCATTAATAAGTTTCTACGTACATAGGAAATAATCAAAAATATTCTCGTTCTTTTCTTTTTAAAGCAATTCATATTTTCTTCTCAATGTCTACAATCGAGTCTTCTTAACTTGTTTCGCACATTAATAGGATTGATTTAAAGTGTCCCATGCTTCTTTTGAAGACCTGAAATTAATAATCTTTTGAAACACTGAAAGTTCTACATACTGAAAAATATAATGAGTAAGCTGATTATCTTTGAGTTGATTACCTAATAAATCTTATTTTTGTACATCTAACAATGTCCCAAGATTTTTTGGTTTATTAAAACCATTCTCTACAACATCCCAAACACTCACACTAAGAGAAATTACATTTGGACTTTCCACTTATGAAAATTATTTTTTCGGTCAAGTTTTTATGAAGGCAATTGTATATGATGTGTATTTGTAGCCATAATTGGATAATTCCACAACAAGAATTAAAACTAGCCAATAATAATCAGATCTCTAAAACAATTGTTATGTTGGTCCTTATCTGGTCACTTTTCTTTTTTAACTTTAAAGCTCGTTGTTTTCAATTCAATATGGCCGAAAGTTCAATTCTTGATTGTTTTTTATCTTCTCCTCGTTGTCCCTTTTTCCTGTACCGTATGTCCTTCACAATGTCCATTGACGAGGAATAAGAATTCACAAACTCTTTCTTCGATTCTCGCAGCCTTCGCTTTTCCATTGACGACAATTTGTTGAAGACCCACAATGAACTTTCAACTCGACACTGAATAGTATGAAGATTTGGAATCGAAGGAATGGCAAAACAAGACAGAGAAGTTTCAATGATTTAGTTGAGAACTGACAAACTACCTTTAGGGCGAATCACCTTTTCTTTTTTAATTAATTTTCTATCGATGATTTTGTAGATAAAAATTCCTTGCTCTAATACCAATTGTTGGAATAATAATTTACTTAATCACACAAATTTATTCTTAAAAAAAGAAAGACATAATCATAGCATCTCGAATTTCTTAATTGTCTCTCCTTCTAATTATCTCATCCATACTTTAAAATAAAACTATATATTTAGGTTAAAATAAAGAAATAATAATATATGATATAGCATACCGTAAATACTTTAATAACTAATAAAAATATGATACGTAAACTATTAATAAAAATATAATATTATTTGATTTAATTACTTACAGCACCGATTAACATTAGCCGAGCTCTGTCTCGCACCAAACTCCAGTTTATGCTGAGCAAGTGTTACCAACCAATGGCAATGGCCGAGACTGTATCAAGTTGCCGAATTCCTTGTGAAGATTGATTTCAATAGTGCCGAACTTTGAGATATTGTATTATGCCGTGATGGTACGTATCTGAACACGAGCATTCATATTATGCCATGTTGTAATATTCAAGCCGTGGACATGGCGAATATTGATGTACTGTGGTTGAGCCGAATAGAATGCTGAACTGATTCATTTCCTTCTATGACTCAAAACTGCCTTAATTACTCACATTGATTTTCACTTCTTTTTGCATGTTGCTATTCTTTAACGGCTGTAGAGAATTGGCGTTATCATGGGGCTATGAAATTGATCGCTTTTTTTTTTTTAAACAGTACTTGATTGGATGCATCTTTCCATGCTTGGTTTTCCCCCCTACGCTTGATCCTCGCTTTCTTCTACCCACTGTTCGCAACCAGAGCCTGCAAAGTATCACATAAACTATCACTCTCCACTATTACTTGATGTGTGCTGACTTCACTAAGATTGTGATAAGCGTTTTCAGCATTAGAAGCATCATTCGCTGCCAGATTCTCATCTTCAGAATTCTTGTTAGCCGATGGACGAAGCACTGCATTGTCTGAACGAGATTCTCTTTTTGAGCATTGATTGTAAAACTGGCTGAAAAAGTCAAAGACAGGATTTGGTGCCAAACTGTTATTTAACAGTTCTAAGTAGTCTGTGTTGAGCTATGTTGGTTGAAGCGCTGAACTGAATTGCAGCCACGTGTGCACCACACGTTTTGTACGTGTGTGACAAACCAAGAACCAAGTGCTAAGCTTTTTTGTCCTCTCCAAGCTTAAATGTTGAGCTACTTTAAGATAAAACACTGCTGAGCAGTGCATTGGAGTCGCCGAGTATCTTTAAGCCTGCACATCCATGCTAGTTGTGTCAGTCAGCCGATACGTACCGACATTGAGTATACGTTGTGTCCTCTGAACTCAACATGCCAAACTACAGTCATTTGAACTGTTTCAAGTGCCGTTTACTTGCCCCATAAGGCATCAATGCCGAGGGAAGCCGCTCGACACAATTCTGAGTTAAAATTGTTGTTTGAGCCATTTGCTTCAACGTGGATTTAAGCTTCTTGAAAGGGAAGTAAGCTTAAGAAATTTATTTAAAGATTTCAAGCTCTATATAGTAAACAGTTACAACATGGATTGGCAACGAGACCGGAGCTCCTTATCGAGCTCTCACTATGACCAGTTCACATTGAGTTATGTATGGTCGTTTACTGAGTTATACTTCACATTCCTGTCCAGTAGTCAACAAGAAGTAATAGAGGAGCTAAACGGTATAGTAAACCCGTACCGAGCTCCATGGTACACGAGTCCCAGAGTTAAACATAGACTAAGACTTGTACTTGAAGCCAAACTTTTTCATGCAAGTCCAGTGAAGAACAATTTGTACCATGAGTAAGCCATTAGACAACAACAAATCCATGATCTAAGCAACCGATTTCTTGACGCAACGCCGAGCTTCTATCCATTATTGCCCAGCAGATCAACTTGATCTACTAGCTAAGCTTCCCTTTGTTCTCAACCCGCCATGAGCACTGTACCCCAAGAATTTGCGCGCATGAGTTCAAGTAGGAAAAGCTCAAGTACCTGACTTGAGCTTTGCCAAGCATTTTAGAAGATCCTTTGATCATCTACTGGCCATGCATTTTTTTCATAAAGGAACAATACTGCAGTACCTAAAACTCCATTACGTCGACCTACGACCCTGTTGACCAAAGGATTGTGTTTCCAACTAGTTTCTATATTTAGTCAAGCTCCTAATTGCCGAGACGAGTTTGCCCGAGTCATACCAAGTCCCCAAGTTCCATGCCGAGTTGTCGAGAAACTCCAATGAAGAACGGCAAGAGCTAATTAGCAACTGCTACGCACTCAAATTGCTGAGCTACACCTCAATCTGATCAATACACTTCGTTGTCCATGTTACTTATGAACGGTAATTAACATGTACGCCTAAGTCTGAGTCTGTTTTAGATCAAACGGCAGCAGTAACGCCGACTTTTTTCACTAGTCACTGAGTTTAGCTTCATCACCCTGAGCTATTGCATGATAGCTATGCTGAACAACAGAACAACCAAGTTGGAGCATCTTGAAACTCGAAGCTCCAAGTTCCGAGTTTCCTTTTAATCGAGTGGCAATTGTGGCATTCAGCAATTATTGAGCCAAGCTCTTTCAATCCATCACAATGGTGCAATTCAATATGCTACTAAAGGCAGTGAGCTTGATTCAACTTGTCCCATAGCAAGCTGCATATACATTTGGCAAAAATCTTAGATACATGCCTATGATACAAGCTAGTAGTCAAACCACACATGTTGGTCCCCATTGATTAAAGATAAGTAAACCTTATCCCTACTTATTCTCAGTTTGTCAATCATTCAACATTTGTAGCCATTTATTTAAATTTGAGCAAGTTAATTTCCATCTCCTCTCAAAACAAGAACAAGAGCACAAAGTAAACTAGTGCTAAACAAAATCCGTCTATTTTAAGCCTATGCAAACATTATCTGCTAATAGGCAACTCTTAATAGCTCTAAGTCCTATACATAACAGATGACAAGCTAGTATAAATTCAATTGCTCTATCAAATAAATAGATAATGAGCTTCTTGAAAACCCGAAGCCATTTAGCTATAACTATTAAAATATTCTAAGTCCTACAATTAGTATAGACGATAAGTAAGTAAGCCAAAGTCCTATAATTTAGTGAACTAGAGGCCAATTGGCCCATTCTATGACTCTACTTAATACAGGTCATCATACGAATTCTGTAGATGAACACACGGATCCAATATCATAAGTAACCAAAAGGGGTAGGTTTAGGTTGCGAGATAACTCGAAAAGTATATGATAATCGAGAATGACTAGAGCTTCCCATGCATCGACGATAGATATAACATACTAATGCCTCGTACGAGCTCAAGTCACACTAGATATGACATACAAATATCATTGAAGATCACTTGCCATTAGTTCACACTCAATGGGTTACATAAGAGTAACTCAAGAGTAGGCAGAAGGATACTTAGCTTAAGAGGGAGTAAAAATTCCATGTATTCTCCATATATACGGCTATTACATTATGCAAGTATTTATAGTACCAAGTTAGGGTAAATCTTAAATTACAGAATTGGATCCCTACTTACTAAACAAAAGGAAAATAATGTACAAGGAAAGCGTGAAATCATGCAAAAATGTTTAAGAAGGAGTAAAAGTTCTATGTATTCTCCGTATGTACGACTATCATAAGTTGTGCAAGGGTGGGCCTTGATTAGGTCTAGTTAGCATCGATAGTTAGGTAGCTCTGATTACTAGGATTAGATAAGGTTTGGCTCAGGGATAACTCATATTCGTAATCAACCTCGAATGGTTGGCTCTTAATAGTTATTAGCTCAACCTTGGCACTATGGAGATGGCTATATCTAGATTTGGTACTTGGATTGATGAGAATCAAGCTCTGACTATATTCAAGCCAAAGCAGACCTTCCCAGAGTCGAGGCCTATCAATAATTGCCGAAGCTGAACTGAAGCTAGAAAGACAGGAAGGAGGAAGATAAACACTCGGCATCAAGTCTGTTATCAACTGAGGTGCCAAGATACTACAAGACCGAATACTTAAGACCAAAGAACCACTCGACATAACACCAAGAGACTTGAGCCGACTGATTGTAAAACTCAGCAATTATTGGCCAACCTTTTGGTGTCTTAGCCCAACAACGCAAGACTTTAGGGATTCCTTTCTGAACTCATACATCTAACTACCTACCCTATCCGGTTTAAATACTACTCTGTCCAAGACATATGAAGTAACTGCATGTCAACTTCCCTTGTAAAATGAAAAATTTTGTATTCTTATACATATTTTCCTTTATTTTATTTATGAGCCTAATTTTTTAGGGTTTAAGGCCTTGTAGATTATTTATAGTTTGGACACTAAGGTTTAGAACTTGCCATAAATAGCAACATCTATAAACATAAGATATACATAGACATATGAAAATATATAAAATTAAACAAAAAAGTATATTCCTACGTATTGGAATCTTTCCCTTTTTGAGTAAGGCTACTCTTAAGCTAGCATTTACTGAATTATCAAGTATAGACCAAGCTCTTTAATCTCTCCTATGTTCTTATCAATTTTGACCTTAAGATTATGGTGAACCCCTTCATTTGAATCGTGAGCAACATTTAGTATTCGTGAGTTGTGTTGAGCCCTATTTTGAGCTCCAACCTTTGATAGTGTTTGTGTCTTGGTGAGTTATATCCATTCACATTCACTATCAAAATTAATTATCTCACTCCCTATCAATCATACCCATTCGACCCATTTTACCTTTTCGAGATCTATTGCTGCTGATCTATATCATATTGGTATCAAAGCTTTAGGGAGATACACATGCTAGTGTTTTTCAAAGTTGATTCATAGATTGAAATTTTTTGATAATCATCTTTCCATAATTAGTACGTTGTTCATGTTTTTAGTAGTTATGGCATTGTGTTACAATTGAGTCCAATAACATTAGTTTTGGTAGTTGATTCTAGTTGTTGTAAAAGTAATTGTCAGTAATGATAGCTGCAAAAGTCGAGTAGTGGTTGTTTTTGGCCTACTGTAATTATGTTTTGTTGTTTGCTCAATTTTCTAGAAACTTACTATACAAACAAGAATGTCGGAGGATAGTGTCAACTATACTAGTGATAGTCCTCACAAAAGTTTGAGGCGACATGTTGATAACCTGGAATATCAAATTCAGAATCTTACTAACTCTGTTCAAGAACTCACTTGATTAGTCAAAGGCCATAGACATGATGGCCGAAAAGAAAGAAGGGAACGGATACCTACTAATAGGAGTAGCTCTAATGAACTTGATCATGATGAGTGATAGCTAAGAAGAGTTACTAAGTTGAGAAGGAGAGAAAACCGTCCCCAGCCAAGAAGAAGAAATGAAAGGAGTGTTGACTTTAAAACAAATCAAGAAGTTTAGAGAAGAGTGCCAAGGCTGAGAAGGAACATGATTGAGTAGAGCTCTAACAAAAGTAGTCGAACTGAAATGAATCGACCAACTTGGAATGTAAGGGATGAACCCTTAGTACTTGGCCGAGGACTTGACAATGTTAAGCTAAAACTGCCAACCTTCAGTGGAAGTAGTCAACTTGAAGAATTCCTTGACTAGGTTCCCTAAGTTGAGAAATTGTTCGAGTGCTACGAGTGTAATGACCGGATAAAGGTTAAGCTGGCTTCATTATCCCTTGTTGAATATGCAAGCCTTTAGTAGGATAAGTTAACAGCCAAGCAAGATGCTGAAGGAGAGGAGCTAATTAGAACTTAGAGGCTTATGAAGCAATTAATGAATCAACGCTTTGTGCCAATTTACTTCAAGCAAGAGATGCTCCATGCGATCCAACACCTGAGATAAAGTTGAAATACTGTTGAAGAGTATTTGCAAGAGTTTGAGACCTTAATGACAAGATGTGAGATTGCCAAGCCGCTAGACCACACCATTGCTAGGTTCTTGAGTGGACTCTAAGATGACATTATCGACATAGTTGAATTACAGCCGTTCAATTCTCTAGATGAGCTAATCAATTTGGCATTACAAGTAAAAAGACAATGGAGGAAGAGGCATCAGAGGCGAAGTTGTTGACCTTAACAAGACAACCCTAACCTTCGGAGGTGTGCCAAAAGAAAAAGGCTAGAGAAGAGTATGGAGAAAAGAAAGCCTAGCTGACCTGTTCATACTAAGAAAAAGATTACTGAAAGTGAGAAGGCACTTGATAAGGGCCGAAAAGTGAAGGGCATTAAATGCTTTGGCTATAAATACATTGCTTCTTAATGTCCAAATAAGAAGGCCATGATCTTGAAAGGTGAAGGACCCAATGCCCAAATAGAAAGTCAGAATGATAGAAGTTTAGAAGACTAGATGATAAAAGAAGATACCTATCCTGAAGACTTAGATAAACTCTTAATTATCGCTACGTGAGCTGACTTGAAGGAAGATCCCAAACAATGAGGAAATTTATTTCACATGTAGTACCTAGTGAATGGGAAGACCTATTACCTAGTTATCGATGGAGGTATCTATACTAACATCATTTCTGTCGAGTTAGTAGAAAAGATGAAATTGCCAACCTACCTGCATCCCCAACCTTATGAATTGAAGTGGTTTAATGATAAGGGTATGGTCTATATGCATAAAAGAGCACGAGTCACATTCAAGGCCGGGCAGTATGAAGATAAGATCGATTTCATCGTAGTACCGATGAAATCTACGAATCTACTTCTTGGCCAACCATGGAAGTTTGATCAAAAAGTGATCTATGAAAAATTCCTCAACACATACACTATTTGAAAGGATAGGAAGAGCTATATCTTAACCTTGATGAGTATTAAGGAAATCTAGAGACACTCAACACTTATGGTAAAGCGAAAAGGGAGAAGGAGCTTATTTAGCCACCCGGCCCGTGCTCAACAATTAACGATGAGGATGACTTCCTTTCAGACCTGTGGCAATTGTAATGACCCATAAATTAACAATCCAGACATGAACGTCTAAGTATTACGATAAAAGCTTGTTCTTGTATGATTAAGATCGATAATTGATCTAGAGCATTTAAGAAAGTAAATCAAGCAGGCTAAAAGCTTACGAGAAACACGATAACCCTAATTGAGGAATCTTTGTACATATGGAATTCAAAAATATGATAAAATATCAAGAATATAATCAAGATAGAGAGAATTTGCTCCATATGAGATCCCAAAGTCAAGTTTAAGGTATCTGTACCTAAATTTAAGGCTTTCAAGAAAAGTTATTCGATTGAACCTAAACTTTCCGACTAAAATAGAAAAATTAGTTAAAATAATTTGGTGAAGTTGGATTTTAAAAATAATTACTCGAAATCCCAATTTTTCCCTTAGAAGTATGATTACTTAATATAGTGTAAAAAATGATTGAAACCCCTAAAACTAAGCTCAAAATGCGACGAGAACTTAGAAATAAGTTAATTAGGTAATATGAGAAAATAATATAGCATAATATACTATATGAGTATATACGTATTTTTATGAATATACTCGATACATACAATGAATATACTCGTAAATTAACTTAAAACTATATAATTATACATAACAAGCATTAAATTCGCAAAAAAAATTGAATAGGGAAAAAGTATCTTAAAATAAAAGATATGCTAGAAACATGATTACGTGTATATAATTACTCATTACGTGTATGATATAGATAGGATATATACCCGTACATTAACAAAAATCATTAAATACTAATATAAAATAACAAAATACCCTAAAATATTATCTAAAAATTATAAAAAAAATAAAAAACGACATGAAATATGATTGGATTAAATGTTGAGCTACATCAAAAGCAAATTTATAAAAAAATGGACTCCTTTTACTATGCGTTTTTCGAGAAAAATATTAAAATAAATTACTTAATAATTAAGAAAAAAATCCAACCAACCTAAACTACTATAAATAGGATCTTATGACTCAGATTTAACATTTTGGTAATCAAGAAAACCTAAGAAAAATTCGAAAAAAAATAGAGATAAATTGACAAAAAATAGGAAAAAAATAGAGCAAGGACCAAGTCGAACTAGTTCCCCGACCCTTCGATGACTTGACGTGGGACCTCGCCGACACTTAGCAAACCCACCACTGACTAGGCTGGCCGATAATCTCTCTTCAACCAACGGTAGCCAAAACTTTGATAAACTTAGGTTTTTAGCTTCTGCCCTATTTTTCTTTATTTTTGAAAAATTATTAAATTAATGAGAAAAATATGGAAAAATTAATTTCTAGGTTATTTTAGATGTAATTTAATTTCATAAATTTATTTTAACAAAATTAGGAATATTTAATGTACTTCCTTAACAAGTATACTATTCATCCAAAATTTAAAATTTAAAATAAATACACTAAATGATGTAGTTTCTAGCTCAAAATTTTTGTGTAAGACACTTATGATATATACATAATTTCTATGTAGCCCGATTTTTTATTTGAATCTTTTTAATATTCATTGTATTTTTGGGCCTAAAAATAACTCGAAAATAGGCTAAAATTGTGAAATAAATAGAAAATTATTAAATTAAATGATGAAATGGACATGTATTGATTTCTAGTAAATAATAATATTGTTAGGATAGGTTGAAATCAATTTAGTGCAAAAAGGATATTAATTAGGTAATTTAGGATAATTCAAGAATAAAATCGTAAATACGAATATATAAGCGATAGATCAAAAACTTGAAACCAAGTACTAGTTGAATTCCACATATTTTTAGGAGTTTATAGAAATTTTTGAGGAATTATTTAGTAACCCGAGCTATTTATTATGAATTTACGTAGTAAAATAGTTTAAATAACGAACCAATACACAATTCTAGTAATAATAGGTTAAAATATGATAAATAGGTGAATAAAAACTATTTATTTGTATACTGTTTAGATTGGATAAAAATTATATTATTAATATATTTAATGATATTTTAAAAACCGGGATACGTTATAAAGGTATTAGGGTAGATAATACCTATATTATGGGTTATATCGACAAATTAGGTAAAATATGGTTTAATAACATAAATTACATATAATATGATGATATTTGATTAGATACGTATAATTATGTTAAAAACTCAAATTATCCGTTAAAAGTCATCTTTAGAAATTAAGACTTATAATACGTGTCGTTAAGTTTGTACGAGCTCAAGACACTATTTTTACTAAAATCGGATAAACCTAAGTAATATAGTTTATATCTCTACAATATTACTAATTTACGTACTATTATAACTCTACCGTAATCAAAACGTGATTTAAAGGACTAAAAATACGTTTTGATACAATCGAAATGATATATTATACGTAATAGTATAATTGTATATATTATTAATACTTAACAACTTAACTTGATCAATATAGTGAAACTATATATTATTATATAATAAAAATAATAATATACTTTATATATATATAACTACTTTAGATAAGACCCTAATGATTTCATAACCATTACGAAAGTTAAATCTAGGTTTTATATATATAAGACCTCTTAATGATCTGACTGTTGACAGCATGAGTTTTCTGAAGTAAACGTTAGGATAAGTAAGTGAAATCAATGCTTTACCGCATTTTGGGATATTATTTCAGAATATCTAGGGACTTTGGTATGTATTGGCTTATGAATGTAGTTAGCTGTTTGTGCATATGCAATGCTGTGGTTGGGTGTCGATTTGCTGTGATAGGAGTTAAACACCACGATATGATTGTTCTGTGAATATTATTATTGAATTGTTTGAGCTTGGTTGATCACCTTAAAAAGATGAACTAACTCAAACTTAGCTTAATATCTAATTTGATATGCATCGCAACCACTAAGGGTAACGGCTAAGATTCTCGAGCCAAACACAGATTCCCTTTGATGAGATAGTTGAAATGGTCCTTTTCCCCACCTTTAACCAACTAAGTAACAGGAGAGGAGATCATGGCAAGGTTGGCGGCCGTAGTTCGAAGGTGGTCATGGGAGAAGGGTATTCTCCATTGCATAAGCCCTGATTTGGTTTCTATCTGTGAGTGTGTGACGTCAATCTCCTCAACCTGGATTAGAGCGGGTGAAATTTCTCTAATCTCACGACGGATCGGATAATGTCGTGCGATGGAATTTGCTTATACGTACATTGTATCTAATCAACTTGATTGAAAACCCTTGTTGTGATGTGCTGAATGCATACTTTTGTCTCTACCCCCACTTACTGAGCAAGTTGTCGCTCATTCCCTTATAGTTTGTTTTGCAGGTTTTAAATGGCTTATAAGTGCCTACTTAATACCAGAACCTTAGCAAATTGGGACAGGGAGCGAGATATAACAAGAAATGGCCAGTTATTGCCCTTAGTATTAACTTTTTATCTTTTAAGAAAAACTACACAAGACTCCTTAAAGGGCTTAGTAATTTTCAATATTTTAGTCTATATATGAAATGACAGGTACCTATGGGATTTACTAGTATTTTTTTATATGATAAGTTTATTATTACAAATTAATTCGTAAGATTACTCTACAAGTTTATATCAAATAGGTAATGAATTAGACGCTTCAAAGGGGTAGAGTCGAGTACACCTTATGTGAACTAGGTCTAAGATAGAAGCTGTGAGGACAGTTTTTATCTTAGGATGGTTTATATGGTGAGACTGTTACGACTTTACCTTTTTGAGGCATAACAGTAATGATGGGAATCAGCTTCCAACTATATCCAAGCCAAGGCAGACCTTCCCAAAGCTGAAGCTTATCAATAATTGTCGAAGCCAAACTGAAGCCAAAAGGACAAGAAGGAGGAAGATAAAACATCAGCATCATGTCTATCATCAATCAAGGTGCCAAGATACCATAAGATTGAGTCCTCGAGACTAAAGAACCACTTGACACAACACTAAGAGACTCGTGCAAACTGATTCTAGAACTTAGTAATTATGGGCCGACCTTTCTAGTATCTCGCCAAATACTGCAAGTCTTCGAAGACTCCTTCCTGAACTAATACATCCAACTGTTGACCCCATCCAGTTCGGATACTACTCCTTCTAGGACATGCCAAGTAACTGCATGCCGACTTTTCTTGTAAAATGCACAGTTTTGTATTCTTATACATGTTTTCCTTTATTTTATTTATAGGCCAAATTTTTTAAGGTTTAAGGCCTTGTATGTTATTTATAGTTTTTCTATTAGGGTTTAGGACTTGCTATGATATACATAAACATATGAAAATATACAAAATTAAATAAAAAAGTATATTCGTACATTTTGAAATCTTTCCCTTTTTTAGCAAGGCTACTCTTGAGCTAGCATTTGCCAAATTATCGAGTATAGATCAAGCTCTTTAATCTCTGTCATGTTCTTATTAATCTTGACCTTATGATTGTGATGAACCCCTTCATTTGAACCAGTTAGTGAGTTGCATCTAACCTTCATTTGAATCTCGAGCAACATTTAATATTTGTAAGTTGTATTGAACATTATTTCGAGCTCAAACTCCTGATAGTGTTTTTGTCTTGGTAAGTTATATCTATTCACATTCACTGTCAAGATTTACCATCTCACTCCCTATTTATCATACCCATTCAGCCCATTCTACCTTTTCGAGATCGGTTACCGTTGATTCGTACCATAGATTGGTGTGTTGTGGAGGGGTTGGCTCAGCATGTTAGCTGCTTACCTTGACAGTCTCTTGGATGGTGTGGAGAGTAAAGTAACTAGGCATATTGAATTGAGGTAAACATTGCTCCTTGGTGCTTAACTTACCTCAAATAGCTTGGCAAACCATCTAAGAAAGCCCTCAGGCTCAGGAGTGCGTAATCGGTCCTTGATCCCTTTCATCTCCCCTGGGTTGTTTGAGATTTGGGATCAAATTTGGTTCAGCTCTACGTTACTTATCCTTGGGAGTGTAAGGTTAGAGATCGATAATGTTGAAAGAGTTTGAGACTCTATATTCATCAAGTAATTCAATCATATAGGCATTAGGATTGATCTTTTCAAGCACTTCGAATGGTCCATCGACTTGGGAGACAACTTGCTCTTTCTTAAGTTTAGGAATTGTTCCTTGCCAAGATGTATCTAGACCAAATCACCTAGTTGAAATTCTCTCTTCCTCCATCCTCAACTTTTCTTCTGGAGCTTAGTATTAGTTCAGCTCAATTACTCAATAACCTTCTCGTGCATAGCTTTAATGGCCTCAACTCTTTCAATGGTTGACCAGTTATCATCAAATGTTAACTAGGGTGCTTGGTCCATCAAGAGCTTAAGGTTAAACCCATATGCAACCTCAAATGGAGACATGCTTATTATGCTACGGGTGGTCCTATTGTAAGCGAACTCGATGATTGGAAGACGTAGATCCCAATCAGTCATGTTTTGTCCAATAGCAAACCGTAGCAAAGTTCCTACAATTCGATTAATAACCTTGGTCTGTCCATCGGTCTATAGATGGTAGGACGTGCTATACAATAGCTCCGTTCCCATTCACCTCCATAGAGTCCTCCAAAAGTAGCTCATGAACTTTGGGTCTTAGTCCAAAACAATGATTCTGGGAACTTCACAAAGTTTGATTACTTCCTAGAAATGAAAAAAAAAAAAAAAACAAGATATAGCCAAAGTGTCATTAATTTTGGAATAGAGCACAAAATGTGTCATCTTGCTAAATTGATCCACAACCACCATGATGTAGTCCTTCCCTTAAGACATCCTTAGTAATCCTAGCATGAAGTCTATACTTAGCTCAGACCATAGTTTGGTTAGGACAAGCAAGGGTAGATAATTTCCTTGCTTAGCTTGCCTCTTTGCCCTTTACTAGGTTGTATAGTTCTCTAATACGAACTGTACATTTCCCATCATTTTCAGTCAAAAGATCTCGTAGATAGTACTTCATGGTTTCAATGCTGGCTAGAGTGTCCTATTAATCCTCCTCCATACACCTCAGGCACTAGCAATTCTCTTATAGAATAGGTTGAGATACTTAGCATCCTCTTTCTAAATAAGTATTCATCTTCCCTATGAGAGTCGTCCAATGTCCATCTTTCCTTACGTCGAACATAGATAGGACTAAAGTATGGATCCTCAGTATACAAATTCTTTATGGTTGAAAAACCAAGTAGCTTTGTTTGTAGCTCAATTAGGAGGGTATGTCATATCGATAGAGCATTGGCCAATACATTATTCCTTCCATTCTTATATTGATGACATAAGAGAAATCCTCTATGAACTTAACCCATTTGGCTTTCCTCCAGGACAACTTAGGTTAGCTCTTTAGATACCTTAAAGATTCATGATTAGTGTAAATCATAAATTCCTTATGTAGCAGATAGGTAGCTCCTCGAAGTATCTTGCTAAAGTAAGCTATAAGTCGGCCTTCTTGCATCAGCATATTAACTTTGCCTAGTTCGGATGCATCACACTTTACTTCAAACACTTTTTCAAAGCTTAGTAGAGCTAAGATAGGGCCTATAGTCAGCTTATCCTTCACTTCATCAAAACTCCTCTACTCCTTCTCTCCCTATCTGAATTCAATGCTCTTCTTTGACAATTTGGTAAGTAAGGTTGCAATTGTACTTAAATTCTTTATAAATCTATAGTAGAACGATACTAAGTCGTGTAAACTTCTCATATCTACAGAATAGGTTGGCTTAAGTCAATCTATGATTGCCCTTATTTTCTCATCATTGACTCATATGCCATCACCACTGACAATAAACCCTAAGAAGATTACCTCCAATCAACAAAGTCGCACTTCTTCAGATTGCCATAGAGCTGTTTAGCTCAAAGTTTTGCAAAGACTCTTCAAAGATGCTCCTAGTGAATCTCTAAGTTAAGGCTATACACCAAAATGTCATCAAAATAAAATATTACCAATCTTCCTATAAGTTCTCAAAGCATATGATTCATCAAGCATATAAATGTGCAGACGCATTAGACACCCCAAATGGCATTACAAGCCATTCATATAAACTATGTCATGTCTTGAATGCATTCTTCCACTCGTCACTCCCATGTATTTAAATTTGATGGTATCTAGATTTGAGATCAATCTTAGAGAACACTCTTACTCCACTTAATTCATCTAGTATACCTTCAAGCTTAGGTATGGGGTACCTGTACTTGATGGCAATTCGATTGATCGCTCAGCTATCCATACACATCCTTCAACAACCATCTTTCTTTAGCAATAATAAGGATGGAATGGCACAAGGGCTAAGGGACTCGTATACATACCTCTTCTTCATTAGCTTATCTACTTACTTCTACAGTTCGATGGCTTGTTTAGGATTTAGCTTATAGGTAGGCTTGTTCGACATTACAAATCATAACTATAAGTCAATTGCATGTTTAACGCCTCGGATGAGAGGCAAACCATCTGGTAGCTCATCTAGGAATAGGTTGGCAAATTCCTTTAGTATAGTTTTTACCTTAACAAATTGCTCCCTTTCCTCGAACCTCATCTCCAAAATTCTTTAAGTAAGTAGATAGATCGGTCCTCAAGCTTTATCTCTCTTTTTAATTCAACTCAAGTCATTGTCAAGCTTGGTTTTTCACCCTCCCAATTCTTTTTAAATTAGATTTCCTTCAAATCAATTAGTATTAAACCCTTACCCATTCAATACTGATCTTTGACTAGGTTTTAAAGAAAACCGTTAAATTTGAAAACATATCTAAGTCACCATCGGACTAGAGTTGAGAAAAAAAAATTAAGTTATAACCAATTGGGTAGATTAACTATAACTTAGCTACTGGTTTATTAATAAAACTAATTTTTGAAACAGCTTTTGAAAATTGGAGATCTAGATTTATGAGTTAGAAATTTTAAACCTTTACAAATACTACTAAGTTTCTAAATTTAATCTTAGTCTTAAAAATCACATTTTTAATTTCATAAAACTCGATTATTAATTATTCTAATTAGATAACTTAAGTAACCTAACGAAGAGGAAAATTAGATTTTTTTTTTATTTTTATCGTATCCTCGTAGGAACCTACGTACCCGTTATTCAAGATTAGACGTATATAGTTCTTTTATGAAAACATTAACAAGTGAATAGATTTTAATTTTTGAAAAGCATGTCGAGTTTACTTTTTTAGATTCAATTTGGTTTATTTAAGAAAATTTCTAAAAAGTTCATAAATAGGAATTTTTATTTTTTTGGGAAAAATCTCAACATGCTCTAACTTAGGAAAGGTTATCTTTTTATTTTTTTTATTTATTTATTTTTTTTTGCAGAAAAAAACACTTTGCTAAGTGATAAGACAAATTTTTATTCACTAACCTAATTAATTATTCTTTATTATTATTTTTTATTTTATCTATCTCCACTATACTAAAAATGCATAAATAAATAAAATATTCTTATATATTCTTTTCTCTTCTTTTTGTTTTTCCTTTTCCTCTTTTTTCTTCACATTACAATTTACATTTTACATGGGTAAATAAAATAAATAAATAAATAAGAAAAAAAATTACAAAAACTGAAATGAAAAACAAGGCTCAGGCCAAAAAGGGGACACGATTCGGCTCTAGGTGTAGGTCGGATCTTAAGTCATTGGTTGAACTCGGGTTAAGTTCGGATCCAGATTTAGGTAGCCATTTGAAGAAGAAGTAGTTGTAGTTGCAAAGCGTAGTTTAAGGCGGTTTGGAATGAATTTTTCATAGGTGAGGATGGATTTGAGTGTTTCAGATTAGAGATAGTAGGGGTAGAGAGCATGCCTTGGCGTTTAGGGTAGGTTTAGAGGATGTTTAAGTATAGTAGGCGACAATGGTGTTTTGGTGGTGCACAAAGTAACTACTAAAGGCGAGTAGCTGATTGGGTTGGGGGTCTTTTGAGGTCGAGGAAGTTGTGGTAGGGTTAAGTAGTGCTAGAAGTGGTTAAAGAGAGAGAATCGTAGAGAGAGAGAAAGGGTTCAATGGTTAAGTTAGAGAGAGAAAGTGATCTCGAGAGAGGGAGAAGGTGTTTTCAAGTGATTCTATAGCTTATTTGTAGTTATGTGTGCTTTGAATGTCCCCTAACACCTCTTTTTATACAATGAATTAACCTAGAAATTTTGGAAACTCAAAATCGGATTTGAATGGGGACATTTGAATTTTCAGTTTTTTCTAACTTTTGGAGCTTAGTTTGACTTTGTTAATGTATGAATTTAGATGCAATATTGGTTCAATTCAGAGTAGGCTATGTCTAAAATAGAATTGGAGAAAGAAATCATCTTTCTGTATGTGAGATTTGTGAAAAAAATAGGTTTAAAGTGAAGGGAGTAGACTGTTTTGGCTGGGGAGAGTGGAGAAAAATCAAGAGAAAACGAGTGAAACAAAGAGAAAGAGAAGGAAAGTGTTGATGTAGCACTAACATAGCGCTACATCAGCCAACCCGACCAAACTTAGCTTACCACATATCATCACATAACACGTAGCACCACATTAGTATGTCGTCCAATTCGATGATGCCATGTGGTGCAAACAGATCCTGATACGTGGCAGTTCCTAATGTGATAAAAAATAAAAAAGCTTTTACATGCCATCACTAAGTTTCAAACCCTTAACCTCATGCTCAAACCTAATACCAAGTCCATATGTTTAATTGCTAGGCCGTTGGCCTGTACCTTATCCATATGTATAATTAAATTGCATATATGGACTAGGTCAGTATGGGCTAGATTCAAATCTAATCACAGGCCCAACAGCCCAACTTCTAAACTTATTTTAAAATTTTAAAATCTATCCTATTAAATTGTTATTCTCTAAAATATTTTATTTTTTTGTCATTTTTTAATATTCAAAAGTTTTTTTTTTCTAAATTTTTTATTTTTTAGGTTTCTTTCTAGATTTCCTATTTTTGACATTTTTCCAAATTTCTTACTTTTTTGTACTTTTCTTATTTTTGTATATTTTTTATTTTTCTAAAATTCTTATTTTTTCTAAATTTCTTTTTTTTTTGGGGTTTTCTTTCTAGATTTCCTATTTTTGACATTTTTTTCAAATTTCTTATTGTTTTATGTTTTTCTTAATTTATGATTTATTGAGGAAATAAAAATAAAATAAAATAAAGGGGGATAAAAATTGAGTATCTACAATCTTCACTAAAGCCTCTTGCTTTAAGGTTCGGTTAAGTTATGACTATAAAACCTTTACTTGCTTACCAATCATAAGACTCAATTTCATCCTCTTACCTTCATGCTCCTCAGAACATATATTTATCCTTTCGTCATACATAACTACTCGATCAAGCATCCATTGTCATCTAAGTAGAATGTGGGATGTACTCATGGGTAACACATCATAGAGCACTTCATTTCAATATTTGCCAATGTAGATCGACGCAGACTCTTGCTTGTTCACCTGTAAGTTTCCCTTATCGCTGAACCAATGAAGCTTATATGGTTTTGGGTAGGGCTAAGTCAGCAATTTCAATTGTTGGACCATAAATGCAAAGGCTACATTAGTACAGCTCCCACTATTAATGATCAGCATGCATAATGATTCATTCACCTTGCATCTAATATGAAAGAGATTTTCCCTTTATTCGTCTTCGAGTATAGGACTGATGCTCATCGTCCTTCTCAACACTAAAGTAGTCATCATAAAGTTATCTTTCTCACTTTAGCCCTTCTCGAATTTCCTCAGAGGTTCCTTCTCTTCAGCTCGGGTAATCTGAGTAGGTCGAGTCTCAATAACCTTACTTAGTTCCATTCTCATAGGTCTGCTCGAAACAGTTCAGTTACTACTAGGTCAACTAATTGGCAGTTGGAGCCTTCCTATTCAATGCCTTTCTATCTTCTAGGCAGCTCCAATATCTAGGGTTTCCAAGACATCCCCAATCTCATACTTCAATCCACCAATGAATCAAGATACAGTTTGGTCATCTAGCTCTACGAGTTTACATCAAATCATCAACATTTGGAACTCCTTAACATAAGTGTCTACACTTAACCCTCCTTATCTTATCTCTTACAATCTTTTGAAGGTATCCTACAAATAATAGCTTGACACAAACCTTCTCTGCATAACCCTCTTCATATCATCCTAACTCTTGATCTCTCGTTCTCCTTCTCTTCATCGAGTAACTTGTAAGTTCTTCCATCACAAGGTAGCATAGCTAAGGAACTCCAACACAGCAATTCTAACCTTTGCATTATAAAGTACGTCGTGGTATTAAAACGGCTTTTCAATCCCATCTATCTAATTTAGATAGTCCTCACCATCACCACTTCTAAAAAAACTCGAGATACACATCTTCAATCCCTCAAATCTAAGGGATCTTACATTTCTTTCTTTAGGCTCATAGTAGTCCTTTGCTTCGTCGTCTCCTTTCACTTCTTCCTTAATTTCTTCAAGCGCTAGCCTTCATCTAGCATACCTTCCAACTCCTTCAGCTTAGGCTATTCACGTTCTCTAATGAATCTATTTTTAGCTTATTGCCTATCTACATAAATAACAATCACCAAACTAACTGCTAAGTCGGTAAGCCTATCTAAGCGGTCACCAACTAATTGAGGTATGAAACTTCCTTCTTACCCTTGGCTATGTTGAGTACTACTTCCTTGGTTCCCTAAAGTTCCTTGAACACTTGAGTCTGACATTGATGGTTACTTCACAAAAATTGACTTCTAATAATACCACTTGAAGATCAACAACCAATACTCTAATCACCACGACAATTACACAACAAATGAAGAGTTAACTACACTCTATTTTACATATCGAAAACAAAGGAAAACAGAGCACAAAACACTTCTCAACTACTAAACCCCAAGGTTAATAATAGAACCATTAGTACACCAGAGTAGTAACCAATCACTTAAAGAACACAATAGTAGAATCTAGCTTTGAACATAGCTAGGCTTAGATACCAAGATGGTATGGATTCTATAGATAAATACACAGATCTAATATCATGCGTAACCAAAAAGGGTAGGTCTAAGCCATGAGATGGCTCAAAAAGTAAATGATAGTCAAGGATGAGTAGGGTTCTCATACATTGACGATGGATATAATATACTAATGCCTCATACGAGCTTGAATTACACTAGATATGATACAGAAGTATGACTGGAGGTCACTTGCCATTAGTATATGCTCAATGGGCTAGATAAGAGTAGCTCAAGAGTAAGTAGAAGGATACTTAGCTCAAGAGGGAGTAAAAGTTCCATGTATTCCCTATATGTATGATTATTACATTATATGAGTATTTATAGTACCTAGTTAGGGTAAGTCTTAAATTATAGAAAATTATAGAATTAGATCCCTATTTATTAAACAAAAGGAAAATAATGTATAGGGAAGGCATGAAATCGTGCAAAAGAGCATCCTTTGTCAAAAAGGACAGTACGTACGTAATTTTACTCATTATATGGTCCCAAAAACATTACATGCCATATAAGGGTGGGCTTTGATTAAGTCTGGTCTGTGTCGGCAGTTTGACATCTTTGATTACTAGGACTAGATAAGGGTTGGCTCAAGGATGAGTCACATTCGTGATCGGCCTTAGATGGTCGGCTCTTGACAGTTGTTAGCTCAGTTTTGGCACCATAGAGATGGCTGTATCTAGATTTAGTACATGGATTGGTATATTATGGAGGGGTTAGCTCAACATATCGGTTGCTCACCTTAACAGTCTCTTAGATGGTGTGGAGAATGAAGTAGCTTTACAGATCAGATTGGGGTAAACACTACTCCTCAGTGCTTAACTCACCTTGGATAACTTGGTGAACCATCTAAAAAAACCCTTAGACTTGAGAGAGCATGATTGATCCTTAATCCTTATCAGGTCTTACCTAACCTAGACGACCTGCATGCCTCTTCACCTCTTCAGGTGCTTCAGCCTCTTTAAGCCCTCACCTTTTCAAACACATTAGCCTCTTTAAGCACTCTAGGCTCTTTAAGCCCTTATCTTTTCAGGTACGTTAGCCTCTTAAGGCCCTCCAACCTCTTTAAGCCCTCGCTTTTTTAGGCATATCAATATTTTTAAGTGTTTCGACCTCTCCCACTTTCTACTTTTCCAAGCCTTTGCTCTTTTAAGCATTCTAACCTTTTCAAACCCTAAATTACAAGCTTTTCTAGAGATCTCACCAAATTAACCTCCTTGATAGTATTTTTTAGAAAATAGGCCAAAGGCCTAAATTGATCATATCGAAACTTGATCAGACTCTTAAGGTTTATCTATGTATATGTATCTAATCACCTACTATAAATATCAAACAAGACCTCAAGGTAAGGGGACTCTCTTCCATAATCTCATTTTCCTAACTACTTGATAATTCTTTCTACAAGACTAAGGGGTTGACTTAGGCATCAAAGTGGTCGCGTCGAAGCATCCTGTGACGCCTTTGATAGGTGTTTTCTCATTTTGTAAGTGTTTATACACTAAAACTGAAATCGACTGATAGTAAGTAACATGTGGTATTCTAAAATTTTTTAAAAGATTGGTGGATAAAATCAAGAATTTAAATTTGCAATTGGCTAAGCCGACATTAGAAAGACCCTCAAAAGGGTTAGGTAGCATTGAAATGAATCTTAAACCTATGGGATCAAGATAGAATTGAAAGCAAGGGAAGTTTATATATTCTTATTGGTTTTTTATGAGTGTGACATTGTACATATTTATTGATGAGTTCATAGTCATTCTCCATTATTTTGTTGCAATTTAAATGGATCCGAATTTGTTCAAGAATCACTCAAAATTAAGTATCATAGATTCTAAGATTCCAAGAGCTATTGAAGATAGAGTTTTGGTTATTGTAGTATAATTTGAGGCATTGGTTGTTGTAGTGTTAAGATAACAGCATTATGGTAGTGGAAGGCTGGACTCACAAGGGTTTGCAAGATTGGCCATCAATAGTAGTTTTGGAGAAGAGTTTGAGTGTATGTACTTTGATTTAGCTGAAGAAGTAGTTCTATTTCGATATGGTGGTTGTCTACAAGTGAACAAGATGTTAAATTTGAGTGTTAGAGTTGTTATCAAAGATAATGAAAGTAAAGCATAAGGTTGAGGCCAACATGAAAGTCATACTCCAAGATCCTTTGATGAGAAACTTGATAGGTTTACTAACTTGATGGAATGCTTGGTGGTCACCATGAGGAATAATGGACGACATATTAGAGTTGAATGAAACAATGCCTGAGCTAATGAAGCCTAAAATTAAGGTGATGACTACATAGGCCAACTAAACTACTCAGTTTGGAATGTCCGAGCTAGAGGAGTTTAAAGACTTTCCAAGCAGAAATTTATGTTAGATGAAGTTAAAGAAATAGATGAAGAGTATTATGAGGTTGAGGAACGTAATTGCCACACTCCTAAAGGACTTAACAATGTCAAGGTCCAACTTCCAACCTTCTCTGGAAGTAGAGATATAGATGAGTATATTAAATGGGAAGAAAAGGTTAGAAAGGTGTTAGATTGCTACCAATATGCTATGGATGTCAAGATCTACCTTACCACCCTTAAATTCTTTAGTTATGCCACCATGTGGTAGAAGAACCTAACTACTATGAAGAGAAGATATGGTTGGCATGGTATTAATAGTTGGGAAGAAATAAAGAGGTTGTTGAGAGGTGATGCTAAGTGATGATGTGGATGATACTAATGATGATGGGCTTGAGAGGGATGCAAAGGAGAACGAAAGAATAAAGTAGAGCTTAAAGAAGAAACTTGTATCAATGCCAAGTAGGGTCAAGTCATAACCTTAGTGTTGAGAAGGGTGTTAATTCTATGTCGAGCTCTAAGGAAGATCAAAGAGAAGATCTATTCGATACCAAGTGTAAGATTAAGTAACAGTTATAAATCATCATTGTAGGTAGGGGTAGTCACACGAATGTTGTTTCCTAGTCACTAATGTAGAAGTTAGGTTTGTTAACCTTTAAGCATTCTTAACCTCATAAGTTGCATTGGCTCCATGACAAGGGTACATTGCACATGATTGAACATGTAGTTATGTCATTCTATATTAAGACTTGCACCAGACAAAGGTGATTTGTGATGTTGTTTCTATGGGTCCTGTATGTTTGCTCATAGGTAAACAATGGCTATTTGGTTGTCATGTTACACATGATAAGTGCAAAAATACACATGCTCTCACCATAAATGGAAGAAAGATTGTGTTGTGTCCTATGACACCCAATTAGGTGAATGAAACTCATAACCAACTCACCCAAGTTACCAAAGAGAAAGCCTTGGTATGGTCTCAAAAAGAATTGTGAGCCATTGAGAAGGTCGAAGAACCTATGTTTCTATTGATCCGAAGATTACTTGAACTTAGAGACTTGGATACTATGCTAAAAGAGGTCAAGAGATTGATTAATGAATTCTTGAACTTATTTCCTAATGAATTACCAAAGGACTACCTCCAATTTTATGAATTGAACATTGCATTTGCTGAACCAACCTATATACAGGATAAATCTTAAGTAGGATGCTAAGCTAAAGAGACAAGTAAATGAGCTAATTCAACATGGTTATGTGAGAGAGGGCATGAACCCATGTGTTATGCTTGCTTTACTTGTATCAAAGAAGGATGGATCACAGTGTATGCTTATCGACAGTCGAGATATTAATCGCATCACTGTGAAGTACATATTTCCTATATTAAGGCTCAATGACATGTTAGATAAAGTTCATGGCCCTTAAGTACTTCCTAAGATTCACTTAAGGAGTAACTACCATCAAATTAGCATGAGGCTAAGAGATAAGTGGAAGAATACCTTCAAAACACAACATAGTCTCTATAAATGGTTAGTCATACCCTTTGGACTAACAAATGCATTGAGCATGTTCATAAGACTCATGAACCACACAATAAGACCCTTCATTAGTAAGTGTACTGCTGTTTACTTTGATGACATGTTAGTATATAGTACTAACCTAGTAGGTTACATTAAACACCTTTAGGCTACTTTTGACATACGTTGCACGGAGAAACTATTTGGGAATGTGAAGAAGTGTACCTTTTGTCAGCACGAAGTTGTCTTCTTAAGATATGTAGTGTCTAGTGATGGAATCTAAGTTGATGAGGAAAATATCCAAGCTATCTTAGAATAGCTAACTCCAAAGAATGCTACTAAGGTAGGAAGCTTTCATGAACTTGCTCTTGCTATAGTTAGTTTATTCAAAACTTTAATACTATAGCAACCCCCTTAATCAAGCTCATGAAGAAAGGAAATGATTCCAATGGACTAAGCAAGTCAAGAAGAGCTTCCTAGAGATCAATCAAAAATTGACAACAACCCCAGTCTTAACCTTACATGACTTTAAGAAACCTTTTAAGTTGGAATGTAATGCCTTCCTAATTGTACATATTTTATTTAGTGATTTTTTATTATTTTCCTTAATATTTGAGTTTATTTTTAGATAATAATACTTAATTAAGTAAAATTTTATTCTCTAGGTTTTGAAATGTTCTATGCAAGAAAATGAGAAGATAGAAACAAATTTCACTTAAATCAAAGTTAAAATGAGCAAGCTATGAAAGTTTAAAGATCAACATAGCCAAACAACATGACTATATTATTTCCAAGTGAATTTGAGTTAGTTTTCAACTGTTATAGCTTAGGGCACAACCAAAAGACAAGATCATATAGGCGGTCGTATCTTTTCTAGTTTAAGAAAAGAAAAAAAGAAGAAGAAGATAAATGTGAAACATAGTAAAGGACACTACTAAAAGATACAATTGTATCCCAGATCGTAACTCTTCTAACTGATTTCTTTTTTCTATTTATTTCCTATAAAAAAGCCTTGTTAGGGTTTGTTTAGAATAACTTTTTGGCATGACTTTTAGAAAGTTTCTCAAGCCAAAGACACTCAAGAAACTGAGGTATAAAGAAGATTTCAAGATTTAATTTTTCTTTAGATTTCATGATTCATCCTTTTATTTTTCTCTACTCTTTGTTTTTAGATCCTTATTTTGCGATTTACAGTAAGCAAATTTTTGGCATTTAGATGTTGTGGAACCTAGATCTATTTATGTGCTATTATAATTACTTGATTAATTTAGTTCTTTATTATTTTCTTGATTCAACTATGTTTACTTCATGATTTAGGTTATTATTTCCATGGATAGTGATGTAGAATTTGGTATCTTATAGGAGTAGGATTAGATCTAGGCATAATTGATAAGAATTATTACAAGATGAGAGATAATTTGTAAGATTCTTCCAGAATTTTAAATTAAGGTGTAGAGAATTTATTGTTCAGTAATGCAACATTAGGTTATGCTATTAAGAAAAGATTCTAATAGGTGATTTTAGGATTAGGGTTAATTGACTTGAGAAAGTGGTTAACTTTAGTAGAGAATTCTCCTAATCAAGAAAAATTAAAGAATAAATTAGATTATCTTTAAGAAACTCACATATTAGATTTAGGGGAAGAAAGATCTAGGTACAACATTGAATCTTGAATTAATTTCCAATTGAATTGCTTTCCTGTTAATTCTTGAATTGCATCTTAGTTAATTTTTAACTTAGCTTTAGTAGTAATTTAGATTTACTTCTTTAATTTTTTTGAAATTTAAATTTCCAACTAGATAATAGAGATCTAGTGAGTATTAGTAATTGTACTATTTCTTATAGGATCAATATTCGAACTTATATTCGCTACATTATAAACTGATAAGTGCATTTCCTTACATCATATCGACAACAGAGTTGTATTGATGCAAGAGAACCAACTTGTGGCCTATCATAATAAAAAACTCAATAATGCTACCCTTAATTATTTAATATATGAGAACGAGTTTTACTTTCTTTATTAAGCTCTAACAATGTAGCAACACTAACCATTAACTTGAGAGTTTGTCTTCTACATTGACCTTGAGTCCCTAAAACACTTCGATAGTCAAAATAAACTCTTGAAGAGGTAAGCAAAGTGGCTTGAATTTATGAAGGGTTTCCCCTACATTATCAAATACAAAGACAATGCCAACATAGTAGCAGAAGCCCTTTCTTGTAAGTAAACTCTACTCAATACATTATAGGCCAAGTTATTTAGATTTTATCTCACCACCAAACAATGTACTTAGGTCCCTCAATTCGGTCCTATTGTTGAAAAGTACAAGGAAAGATTAATAGTAAGTGGATACTACATGAAGGATGAATATCTATTCAAGGGCTGGTAGCTATGCATCTTAAGCTACTCTACTCACAAACTGTTCATACAAGAGGTTTACAATGGAGGCTTATTAGGGAACTTTGCTGCCAACAAGATTGCTTACCTTCTTAAATAGAACTTTTATTGGCATGGTATAATGAAGGATGTCCACATGGTAATTGATAGCTGTGAAACTTACGAAAGGGCAAAGGGAAGAAGGGAGCCACATGAAGAGTACATGCCCCTATCCATGCCGACCTTATCTTAAGTTGACTTAGCATAAACTTTATCCTAAGGTTACCTTAGACATCCAAATGATGGGATTAAATCCTTATATTTATAGATCACTCTAGTAAGGTGGCACATTTTATATCATACCATTGAACTAACGATGCTTTATATATTATTGACTTGTTTTTACAGGAAGTGGTCAGGCTACATGTACTTCCCAAGTCCATTTTTTCAAAATCAAGATATTAAATTCTTGAATTAGTTTTGGAAGACATTGTAAAGAAGACTTTGGGAACAAAGCTAGTATCAGCTTAAGTAACTATCATCATACTGATAGTATACTACTCTAAGCTGTTGTTGGGAAAAATCTCCAAAGTTATGGAGTTCACATACAACTAAACTATGTATAGTACTATAGGAAAGACCCCATTTGAGGTCATTTATGACCTTAACCTAACCATTCCACTCAACTTGACTAGCATCATAGCAGCTCCTAATAAGAGTCAATTTAGGGTCATTAAAGCCTTAGAAGTTCGTAAGTGCATTAACGTGTAACTAAGTAAATTGTTAAGTTCAATGAGTAATGGTGCTAGATTGATAGTCGTAGTCGTTGACCTATCAACTACCATCTAAGTGACTTAGTTTGGATCAACCTCAACTGAAAAAGGTTCCCATACCTCAAGAAGAACAAGTTATCACCCCAAGTAAACGAACCATTTATGATGCTGAAGAAGATTAACCATAAGGCCTACTAGATCAAACTATAGGGATACTACAATGTTTCTTTGACTTTAAATGTCTCTAACTTGATTTCTTACCAACCAAAAGAGGAAGAAGAGTATCAAAGAGATAGCTGATGAAGGAAAGCCTACAAATTTAAGGTCAAATCTCCTTGAAATCCTAAAAGATGATAGCAGTCAACACCTCGGACCTTTGGCTAGGAGCTGAGCTAAAGGATTATATGGCTTAACTCAACATATCCTAGCTTGAGATGAGGATTCCATCAATACCCAAGGCCTACTATACTTCAACTAACTTAAATATTTAGCATTGATTTCAACTAAGACCACTATTGACCTATTCTAGAACAAGCCAATATTCTTTAAGGTGTTAGATGACTTGACCTCAAGATAGTGGCCACTTACTAAGCAAGCTAACTGCTGAGCTGATCCATCTACGATCTGGACATGATCTAATTAGGTTGGCTAGTCCTATTGATACTTTACCTTACCTGTTGCTAAGCTATCAAACTTAATTACCGAGTTATTAGAAGACTTGAGCTTTTGTTGCACTAGACAATAAATGGAGATAATTATTTTCAAAGCTTTTAATTAAGAAATGAAAAGTTTCCACGATGCATGATCTAATGGTCATAACCTCATGATAGATTCTTCATTCCTTGGTTTGTTTCATCCTTTTAGCTCTATACTAGGAATCTTCATTTGAAAAACACTACAATTTACCCTTTTTATCCATTTTGTCTTTCTTATAAACCATATTGGTTAAGTATATGAAGCTACTCTTGTAATTAGCCATAACAAGCTGAACGAATACAATGATATTAGTTGTTCTTCTCTAAGATTGTTCCTCTTAAGAAATCCTAACTCTTATCTAATTCCTTTAATAAGAGTTAGTAGCTAGTGACCTTAATGTGTGTCTTGTGCATCATGTTAAGAGCTCACTAGGTTGGGCAAATCGATTGGTGTATTATATCTACTCAATTGTACGCAAGTTTTTGCTAGCTTTTCTTTTATTTTAGTTCCTCCTTGGTGTGCTCCCCTATTTTCAAACCTAAGATGCATCACCTCATCCAAGGAACCAATGTGTTGGGCTTCTACAACATTCCTAAAATAATGTTTCAAGCTAGATATGAATCTTGAGATAATTTTAACTTCTGGTTCCTTTACATCACATGTCATAATGAGCATTTGGAATTTTCATACATACCTATCCATACTCTATGTTCCCTAACTAAACTCTTAGAGCTTCTTAAAGCCATCTTGCTCATAATGGTCGAGAATGAATTTGTCTCTCATCACTCGATTCATGCTAACCTAAGTCAAAACTTCAAGCCTTCCATCTTGATAGTAGGTTGTTTATAGGTTCTTCCACTACATCACTGTACAGCCTGTAAACTCTAGGATAGCAAGTGTAACCTTTACAAACTCTTCATAGTCATAGAAGTTAAAAATATTTTTGAACTTCTCTTCCTAGTTGAAATAGTCATCGGCATTACTACTAGTAGTAAACTAGACCTTCACATTGTTTATGTCCTTAAAGGCTCAAGTACCTCTCTTTTCAAACTCATAAAAAATTATCATCTTAATCGTCTTCATCTTCCTCAACAACTTCATCGAGTTCTACTCTTCTCTAAGCTCTTTTTCTAATACTCCAACTCAATCAATTCTAATTGGGTTTACATGCTCATTGCTAGAAGCTTGGTATCCACCTCTATATACTCCTTGATAATCTTGAGCAGCTTAGCTATTAGGGAGATGGCCTCAATAGGTCGAGCATCTACTAACCTTCATATGGTTATGGCTAAATTGGCCACAAAAGTGACTAAATGTCGAATTTGTTCATCTATCATATGTAATGTCTATTGGCCTTACCATCAATAGCCATGAGCATTACTCTTAGCATCTACTACATCACTATATTACTGTGATTCGACATATTCCTGCTACTTAACTCCTTATAATTACTACTACTTGAACCAAATAATAAATACATAGTAACCCAAAAACACCCGTTCTTACACGATACAACCCTTATGGTAACTCCTTTAAGCCCTCATACTTAACAACAACAGTAGTAACATAAGGGCCACTACTAGCCAAAAAATTTGAACAAAATATGGACACAACAAAAACAACAGTAACACCAACTAGCATGATACTTAAGGTAAAAGTATTAATAGCCACTAATTAATAAATCAAAGACAACACTAGAACACCAACATAAAACAAGAATTCAAACACTACTTTAGTCACTGCAATTGCTACTCAAAACACTCAACAATACAACAAAACTCACTCGAAGCTCTTTTAGTTGAAACCTTAAGCTCTGATACTACTTTTACTTGATGTGCTTAGGAGTTGGATTTTTACTAGGGCTTACTACAAAAATGATAGATCCTTGAAAGTAACAAAGAAATAGAATGGGGAAATAGATTAACATAGTAATTGTGAGTAGCTTAGATGGATATGACATACCACTTAAGTCTTATAAACTAACCTACAACTTGATATGACTCATAAGCTTTTGAACAGGATCTACTTGCCACAAACTCATACAATCAAGATTGATAAGAAGGTAATATTCTTGGAGGTTTGAACATATAAGCAAGTAAGGAATATGCAATTTATTGATGGAGATGATGATGTGGCTTCTAGAAATGTATAGGAAATAGGTCTTTAGATAGGTCAGCAATAGGTCAAAAAAAGTCAAATGGTAGTTAAATAACCTCCTAAGCTTATGGGCCGAGATATTTAAACTCTTCAACCATGTTAGCATAATTCTTGGGTACAAACTCAATAGCTTCAACACATGTTAGGAGCATACTTTGTAGTTAAATGGTCTCATCTTGAATCACCTGGTTATTAAGAATTCTCCTTGTAAAACTTTAAAGGACTCAGTATGATCAGAATCGAGTTAGGAACTAATTTCTGAGAGGTCAAAGTCCTATATGTTATCTATAGTATTTCTTTTAGAACCTACATAAGAAATCTATTGGGATGCATGTAACCCCTACTAAGCAACTGGGATAGAGATGGAAGTATTTGCAACACGGTAAGGAAGATAGGTAGTTAAACAACTTAACTAGATTCAATGCATGAATAAGCCCATGTTTGTGCAATTAAAACCTTTGTCCTTCATTTGTCACTTAGTTCGAGTAAGGGTGGGAAGAGACAACTCTTGTTATCTCTTCTAAAGAAGTTGATATTTAGTTAAAGAGCTTAGCCATCCCCTATTTGACTTCATTGCAGGTTATGTTAAGATTAAAACTAAGTTTAAGGTAGTTTAGCTTTAAATGTGCTCAACCAATTGCCAACACTAATAAGAGAACATAATAGTTGAAACAAATCACATCAAGGAATTTAGTCCCATAATAACATGATAACATTTAGAGACGTGTACTGCATGTGGACAACCAACTACTTATAACCATAAACCAAGCATACACTTCAACCTCAAATACTTTAAATCAATACTCTAAAATGCTCTAAGTCATTAAACCCAATTTACTTGAAATTTCTATTACTCAACAAGTTGTTATCGTTAAGGCTTAACTTCATTAAAAGTTCCTATATTATGTTTAATGATTTAGTATTTATTAAAGTTATAAAGATAACAATAATTAATTGCTATTCCAAAGGTTAAGTTCATGGACCTCCATTTTGATAAGTTGTTGGTATGCATGTACCTATGGGTTTAGTTTTTCTTTAACATTGGTCTTATCTTTAGGATCTTCTAATTTATCCTCTACATCAAGTTAGTTATAGTTCTTAACTGAAACAACCTTTGAGTTATTCTCCAAATTAAGTTAGTTTATAGTTCTAAATGAAAGTATCCTTTGACCTATTCTTTAAATCCATACTAGTTGAAATTCTCATCTAAATGCTCTTTGATTCAATCTCTTAGTAGATCCTAAATTAAACCTTGTTCAGTAAAACCTTTAATATATCCTCTGAATCTACTAAAACACTACCTAACCAACTAAATTTTCACATTCTCCCTATCTTTTAGGTAGAATCAATAATTATGCACCTTCCATCATCTGTTTATTCAACACTTTATGAAAAACTCGTTTAACATGCCTTTTAAGTAAACTATAAAGTCACATAATTGATGGTTTTAACCCTAAGACTTGCATATTCCCAAAGTTAACCACTACTATTTACAAATTCACTCGAAAACCTTTATACTCCTTTAAGATACAACATAATTCAACAAGATCAGAATCCAAGCTATTTTCTTGAGAAAATCAAAATATTTCTAATAAAATTCCAATTTATTCACTATTTCATGAGCTAGAAAATTAACAAAATTAAGACAAATAGTTTTGATAAGCCTTTTTACATAATATTAATCTAGACATTATAGGTAGTTTGTAGAAAAATTTTGAAGTTAAAATTATATCATTTAAGATTTTGAAAATTGAATCAAAATTTGTCAAAGATGTAGAATTTCTTAAGTGTGACATATAAAACTATCAAATTTTATCAAAATAATATTCTTCCCTAAATTTATATACAAAATAACATGGGAGCAAATTTTTCTATGATTGTTTCCTACAAGACTTAGTATTTTTAGTAGTTAAATGAAATTCAAACAAGAAATGGAACTTAGTGGCACAATGAGCAGTGGTGGCTGATTGTATCAGTGAGGTTATTGGAAATTCTAGACAAGTGGTGGGCCATTGAACAATGGTGGTGGCCATATATTAGGTTGTGGTTATGCTTATGAATTCCATTTAGTCAAGATATTCCCTAATTTTTCATTTTTTTTCTCAATTTCCATAAAAATTTCCAACTTTCCACAAATTATACCCCATTTTTTGAAGTGCTACTATATCTAAGATTCTAAAATATTGTTGAATGAGTATTTATATAGTAGTCTTAGGCTGGTGGAGGAGGATTTCATGGAATTATAAGTGTTGTTCTATGATTTCTTTGGATTTTTTTTTTTTACATGCAACATCCATACAAATTTATTCAATTATTGCCATGGAAAAAACATACACAATGTATTGTGCTTAGCCATATGCTCTTGTTCATTCATTAAATACGCTATCAGATCAAATATATTTAGAGTTTTTAGTTAACTTATGGGTACATATCTCTACATATTGAACATACTTGATATATATACATATTCTTTAAATGTAATTTCATGTCATTTCATTCTCTTTATTATTTAAATAATTTATCTCTCAAAGCTTATTAGTTATTCAAACAAAAATTCTACATTTCCACTAAATAACAAGTGATATTGTTATAGTTAATTCTTAAGTGATACTAATATTTTATTACTCTATATCCTATATTTGAATTCAAGGGTCACTTCAACTATTTTTTTTTTCTTTTTACCCTACTACTAATTTTAAGCTCAAATAAAGAACTTTCATCACTAAAATTTAGATGTTAATATCCTAATTACTAATTTATAAGGTTTCATAGTAAACTTAAGTGAAACCAATCTCACTTTGGTTCTCACGTTATATTTATAGTATTGAAATACCTTTTTTTTCTTTCTTGGAAAAAGAAAAACCTTTTTTACTTTATGCTCCCACTCCAAATAGTCACCTGATGAACTATTTCCTTCAAAGGTTGGAATTTTCATTTTAATGCTTTAAGCCTTAACATCGCATTACTTTCCTCGATTGAGTATCAATCTCCAAAGCTCTATCCCTTTTTCATTATTTTACCATCATCATAGCACGTACATTTCTTAACATCACCTCCTTTATGTATTTAACTCTTTGACCCTACATTGTTGTCATTTGAGCTCACAAATTTATCACCATTTCCATCACAACCTACATATGTTTTTCTATAGTAGGTATAAGATTATTCATCATACTAACCTACTAGTATCATATCTCCATTATCCTCTGGTTACTCCTCTTAAAATGTTGTCTCTTAGCATCTTTTCTTACAACACAAGTCAGTAGCTTTAGCTCTCTTTGAAATTCTCATGAATACTTAAATGTGCTTCAATTATCCTTAATACATAGCACACTAATTCATTACAATGCAACCATTTTCCAATCAATGTCTCAAAACCATTATTATATAAGAGTAAGATTATAAGGTTATGGTGACATATACCTTTTGTAATAGTAAAATGACAAAGATTATATTTAACTTAGATTTGATTGTGATAATTCCCAATTGGTGTAAAAGGGATCGCATTGGCACTTTAATGCTAGGATGGTGGAGTAGGTGGCTAAGCTTTTCTTTATGAGGGGAAAGTGAATTGACCTCATATTTATAGATAGGTTAGGAGTATTTATTTACTTTTTTACTTTATTTTTGTACTATTTTATGGTGCATTCTAATTTATAATTAATTAGTCCAAAATAAATATTTAAAATACAATAAATAAGTTACAAATAAAACAAGTTTATGACGCTTGGAAATAAATTTTTTAACTCTTCCAAACTGTTAGGAAATATAAATGATTACCTATATATAACAAGATATGCTGCTCAAAATTTTATTGAAATAAGCAATCCTTTTTGTTAATGAATAACAATTTGACTTCATAGATCTTTAAATGTTAACCATTATAAATTATTATAACATAAGCACAATACAAATAACAAATATTAAAAATCACTCATAGAACATGTCTGAATGGAAATTTAAATTTAATGAAAACATGAATTTTAAATCAAGCCAAATAGAAAGTTAAGTTTATTTTTTCTCCATTTTTAAGTGTATGTCACTGCTAAGAACTAACCAATCTCTACAAAAAGAAAAAGTCCTCATAAGTACTACTATATTATGCTATTTTACAGATTACTTTTAGTAGATTGATACCTCAATTCTCTAATAAAGCATCTCCATTTTTAAGTGTATGTCACTGCTAAGAACTAACCAATCTTTACACAAAGAAAAAGTCCTCATAAGTACTACTATATTATGCTATTTTACAAATTACTTTTAGTAGATCGATACCTCAATTATCTAATAAAGCATATCTAAGAAAGTGTGAAAAAAGTGAATTGTTACAAAATCACTAGTGATTGCCAAATAAACAAAAGAAGGTTTGGGGGGGAGGGATAGAGGGGGTTGGTACATACGACTGTCAAGTTAAATACATCAAGTGTCATGTTTTTATTGATAATAAAAATTTGGATAATTTGTATATACACTCCTTTATATGTTTACTATATGTGCATTTAGACCTTTTATTTTTTTCAATTAAGCATTTACGCCCATGTTATTGAAAATGGTATATTTAAACTCATTTATAACCATTTTATTCTTTATTTTGTGTAATTTTTTATGGGTAAATAAAAAATGCACCCTTATATTTATTTTATGTGCATTTAACATCCTTATTTTTGAAGATATAGGTTTAGACTGCATATTTTTAAAAGAAAGTGTATTTAAACCCTATATTTTTATTTTACCATTGCAAAAATAATAAAGAAACACTAAATTTGAAAATAAAATTGCACAAAATTAATAGCAAATTGTGTATAGTTAAGGCAAACATATACATATGACATAAAGCATATATATATATATATATATATATACATGTACTGCACTGCCACGTCATATGGGAAGAAAAAAAAAAAAGAAATGCGCCCGTTTCGTTCGAAAGATCCAAACCCCCCAAAGGACCGGGCCTGAAGAATGTAGGCCCATAGAACTAGTCCAGGCCTGGAGTCCATAAATATAAGAGCATTGAGGTTGAACCGCGGATTTAAAATCTCAAGCTAAAATTCGTGAAAAGAAATTCAACGCCTACAATAATTTGAAGCAAAAGTGTGATAAAAATATAATATCAAAATGGATTTCACGGCTTGTAAATTGTTAAAAGTTGCTTCCATCTCCTCTACTACTTGCTAGCAGTACGGAAAAGTTCGAACGTTATAATATTAAGAGCTTTATTTATTTATTTGTGGTTATTCTAACATTCTCAGTAAATTTATTGTCCACACAATACCATTTCGGAAAATAATAGCAAAATAAGATAACTGTTCCCATCATTTGTGCTAAAAGTGGGAATTCAAATTTTGTACAATAATCGGTGTACTCAATCTACATAGGTTAATTGTCAAAGAAAAACATTAAAGTACAATAATGATAATTCAATCCATTCAATGAGCAGTTTCTATGGGAAATTTGGTTTTGTATGAACAACGCAAATACCACCAAATTTTGAAGGGAATGGATATTGAATTTGAGTTTGAGGTCAGTCCTAAATATAGCTAAAATGGAAAGAGAAACACCGCTTTAAATATCTACTTGCATCGACGAAGAATCCTCCATCATTTTGATGGAGACTTTCGACGAGTGGAAGTGAAAAGTTGTATTAGTAAGCCACCACTAGAAAGAATCTTCCATTGCCTCTTCCCATCACATTCTCACCTTGTGATGTCGTCAATCTCCCAATTTAGCTTTGATGCAGCAATTTCGTGGTGGGGAAAGTACTCCTACAGCACATTAGCATATAGCACCAGTTTATTACAAAACCTCTCGGATGTTTGATAAAAAGAATAACTTCATCCTTTCAGAATAATAAAAAAAGAAAATGGAACGTGTTAAATTGGAGCATGAAAATTATATCCTATTCGGTTTCTTTTTAGAGTGGAACAGATTGCTATACCACACCAACCCTTTTCTAATTGGTGTTTTACCTCTAATTTCTTGACCAGCTCTTTTGCATTTGGTGCAGATACAATTATATGGCGTGCACTTGGGCTGATAAAGCCTTCCTCGACGGCTTTGTCAATGAAAGATAGCAACGAGTTGTAATATCCATCAACATTCAACAATCCCACCTGTCCAATATAGAAAGAATTTGTGTAGGCAGATGATGTTGATATATTACTCTAACTAATAAAAAGCTTTTTAGAATGTATATTGCGTTATGTGTGCAGAATGAAATAAGGTAAGAATAGACTTATAGTTTTCTAAGAATATAATATATAAGCAATAGTTATTATTTTATTTTATTGTTCTTAAAACAGCATTAGTTATAAATTATGAATATGTATTAAAATACAATATACTTAATCCTATTTCCCAGCTTTACTGTTAGACGATGGTAAATACACGGAAATATCCTCAAAAAGACTAATAGATAATTATTCGCAGTTTCTTATTTCGGAATAATAGGATTTTTGCAAAGTAGTTATTTTAAAAACCGACCACAATTACAGTTTTGTAGGGAAGAAATAGCCATTTGAATCCATTTCCACATATTCAACTGTACATCCTGATGATTTTCGTGATGGTTCTATATGTCAATCCCACATAAATAACAACAAATAAACAAAAGAAATAAAATTTTTCGTAGGGACATATACAGAAATATTCAATATGGAACCAAAAGTACTTACCGGTTTATCATGGATGCCGAGTTGAGCCCATGCGATCACTTCCAAAAGTTCTTCCAGAGTCCCATAGCCGCCTAAATACATACGCAACGGAGCTTTTTCTTAAAAGCAATTTACATTTCAAAAGTTGAACAAGGAAAAACTGTTTTCTTTTACATTCTTTGTAATGTTTCTTTTGCTTTTTCTGGGGAAATCGATTGTTTTAATTCCAACTAGCTTGTCATGCTTTCTCCGTTGTCATTGTTGACGTTTTGTTAGGCAGCATTTCATATTATTCTTTTGTTTATGTCCAAAATTTTCCTAAGTACTCTTAATTGTTTCGTCATATAGGCCATAAGGATCAAAATTTACCCATCTCTTTCGGCATTTCACCAAGTTAAATCTCTTGCTGAAATCGCATCTTTGACATAAGCATCACAATCACATGAGCACACACACAATTGTTTGACTGTATACTTCTCTTATTGCACTTAGAGGATCCAGAACCCATATCTTGATGTCCATCATTAACATCGAAAAATTTCAAATTTCAAAATCAAAAAATTTAGAAAATGTTTATTCATTTTCTTGTGCTTCTCAATCTTTTATAGTGTAATCCTTTCTAAATCGAGTTTTTGAATCTATTACTATTAATCGCGGGTTTTTGGAGTGACAGAAATCTACACAACATGATATTAATATGCATGTCTCGCTACACTCGATTATGTGAATTAATCTTAGAATTGAAAATTTACTATTTGCCCCATCTATTCAAAAGTAATCCAAAGATTGGTAGTATCTTTTATTTTATGCATGCCTTTTCACCCATACCAATCTTAAAGATATGTCTGAATGGCAATACAAGAACTTATATATAATAATATAACAATATGCTAACCTGGTAAAGCAATAAAGGCATCTGAATGTCTAGCCATCTCTGCCTTCCTTTGGTGCATATCCGCAACTGGCTTCACTTCTCCCACTGTCTCTCCGGTTATCTATACCACATAAGCAGTCAAAGTGGGCTCACATTAATGTACCTATGGAAGAACGACTCAGAATATGACTAGGTGGGTGCTGCTGAGGCACCGGTGATTGAGGGCTTAGAGGCCGAAAATTAACCTCGAAAAGCGTGAAAATTTTTAGTATGGACTCGGTCCGTATAAACTATAAATACAAAGGACGGTGCATTGAGTTGAAATAAAAGATAAAACTTTTTAATATTTCAAAAAGTTAATAAAACCTTTTAATAGTTAAATAAAGGATGAATGTTATAACATATTGTGTAACTTTCATTTTTAGCCATTTTCTATTTGCACCGTTTTAGTAAGATTTATTTTTTGCTTGCTTCACTTTAATATCGTTTCATCCTCTATTTTAAACCATCAAAATGTTTCCTTCTCTATTTAAATTTGGGTTTAAACGTTTATCTTTTGACAAAGTTTAATCCAGCCCTACCGTGTCTGCGTGGCGTTTTGTACAATATTCCATTAGAATGAAGACACATAGCATCCCATTTATATCTCGTCTTAGGGAAAAAAAATAAATTGATTAGATATAATATACCATATAAAATTCTTAATATCACATAACAAGATGTACAATTTTGATAGATCACTTATAATGTAAACGAAAAACTAATATAATCTGTGGAAAAACCATCACATGGAAAATTTTTATATTTATGCCGGCCTGTAAGCGGTCCATAGAGCATGGCGAAGACGACAATTACCGGAAGTAGACTAAGGTGTCTTTTCTAATAGATGAGTGTACCAAATGCTATGCTGACGTGGTAGGATTGGGCTACCTGATAAACATTTGAAGTGAAGGGATATGATGATATGTGTTGAGGAAAAAGGTAGACCAACATATAAGGTATTTCCATAACTTTAGGGACCAAATAGCTGGTAAGAGTGCGTTGTGGTTAAAAAAAAAAAAAAAAAAAAAAAAGAAAAGATAAAGCTTTTAATTCATTATGTGACTGTCAAAATGGCTATAAAAATTAACTTAACAAAAATTTTGATAATCAAATGGTGGATGGGATTGTAGAATAAATGAGAGTTTGATATACATAACGCTAAAGAAAAAAAATGGAGAAAATAGAAAAGGATGGGAGGACAGAACTTTGTCCAAAGAATCTAACAAATGGGTACATAGTACTACCAGGGAAAGACAAACGGAGACTACCCAGAAAGCCCAGGCAGGATAAAGCTCCCATC
The DNA here is from genome assembly GCA_024138005.1 of Lumnitzera racemosa. Lineage (NCBI taxonomy): Eukaryota > Viridiplantae > Streptophyta > Magnoliopsida > Myrtales > Combretaceae > Lumnitzera > Lumnitzera racemosa. Next base: position 84,078,490 of record JAMXBC010000006.1, read on the forward strand.
AACATTCAGAATATAATGAAACGAAATAATGCATAATTGTACTTTTCACAATAACTAGGAATTCCATTATTCAATTTTAAGCTTCCATTGGACAGAAATACCAAAAGGGACAAGGGTAAAAAAAATCCCACACTTGGGATAACATAGGTGAGGCCCAGAATCAAGTAAATGTACCCTCCACAAGATTAAGATACAATAAAAAACCTTAAAAATAAAATAGAATAATAAGGAAAACTGCAATGACTATTAGCTATGTACGACTGTATGCTAAACTGTTTAAGATGATTCTACTTTTAAATTTAGATCATTGTTAAGATCTTAGAAATGTTGTTAAGATGTCTATAAATAGTAATTCTTTTAGGTTTTAGTGATGTTGGAGAGAGTGTGTTTGTTTCTTAAAAGTTATAAAAAATAGAATTACACGTTAAAAGTTTAGAAAATTTATCCATTTTTATCAATAATAGAGGAGTCAATTTATTGTTTTTCTCCTGATAATTCCAAGAGAGATAAAAGAAGGAATAGATAATAATTGTATCTAAATTCTCAGTTGATATGTCGTTTTCATGTTCTTGTAAGTTCGTAACACTAGAATTATGTTAACAATTTGGTATACGTACATACCTCCCTAGGCATGAGGGTCTTTGGGATAACTCTGCAGACAATAAAATGACAAAATTTAATCTTCACGAAAAATCACTCAATTATATAATACTGCAATATAAATGAAATACCGACAACAAGGAACTTAAAAAGCAATTAAGCGAGTAAGGAAAGAAAAAAATTAAAAGAAATATACCCAATGACATGACGACCACCATTATAAACTGCTTGAGAAACCAAACCCATAAGTCCAATGCTTCCACCTCCATAAACCAGATCAATATTTCTTGAAACCTTAAAAAAGAAAAGAAGAAAAAAACCAAAAAGCATATAAATCGTTTTGCAACTATTAAGACATGGGATCTTATGTATATTAAAAAAAAAAAAAAAGAAGCTTTAATCTCTAACTAATGAAGTCAATGATTTACGTATGCCCGTGAAATGACAATCAAGAAAATAGCGAAGTGACTGATTCATATAGTTGTGTTGTACAAATTACATAAGTAGAACATCTCCAGAAACAGAGGAAGACAGGAAAGAGGCTTGGGGTAGGGGACTTTTAGGAGTGAAAAACGACCCATGTTTTAATTATAAATGAAGTTTATGACAATCCTATGATATTAAGTAAACTAATAAATATAAGTTCCTAGGAAGCAACTGCGGAAATATGACTCTAGTTTTTGAGAAAATCATGAATTACCAGTCGGATGGCATGAGATGAGGGCGGCAACGAGGATTATATGTCCCCGTCGAGACGCTATGGACGCCCACGGGCGCCACCGTGTGCTAACTCGAAACGATGTAGATAAACTAATGATGATAATGATCAATTTGAATGCAGTAACTAATAAGAAGTATGCAATTTTTTTTCTTTTTTCTTTTTGTGTGTATTTTATTACCAATTCCTTTCCTAGCTCAATGGCAGCGTCCTTATAACTGCTCTTCTTCCCTTGACTACTTCCACAAAACACACAAATCCTTTTGAATTTTGATTGTTTCATCTCCTTCTCTCTCTCCATGTTTCTTCTTTTTCTTCTTCTTCTTCTTCTTCTTCTCTCTCTCTCTCTCTCTCTATCTCTCAGCGTCTGTCTATACGTTGTTCAGAGTCTTCACACAAACTCCCCATTGGCTAGAGTATTTAAAGGTGGTTACTAGAGGTGAGGGGGGAGGGTGCCCATGTCATGTAACGGTAGATCATATGTTTTCAAGATGCAATGTCGCATTATAAAAGACTCCATACATAGCTGGGTTGTGTCCATACACAACGCAAAGGGGGGATATTCTGTTTTCCCTTACTCGGAGAAAGTGGGGTCATTTAGTCAAGTCATGTTATCTAATAAATAATAATATTTACTTGTACAAGTTTTTTTTTTTTTTTTCATAATTTCCAATGCATCCATTGCTTCCATTTCACGGGCGGTATATTTGTCATCATATTATAATATTACACTATATCAGTCGTTAGAAGAAGTTTTTGAAAAGGAAAGGGGGGAAAAAAACAGCAAAAAAGGTCCTCTTATCTTCTGATACTTTGCGCAAAAAAATGTCATAACTTTGTGTGTTTCTTTAGTTCAATTGAAATTTTGAGGAATGATCATATTAAGACAATTGATCATGATACGATGAAAATATTCTTTTAATTACAATATGATTTACATAAAGATCGCAGTTCCGCAACTATCAATATATGTAAATAACTTCGCTAAGAATGCAGCTACTAGGGATTGTTTTATACGGAGTAGTTGCTGTGTCAAGGCCTAATGTTTCTAATATCACTAGAATACACTAAGAGTCGTTTATATTTCTACTGAACTTAATCCAGTTTCTTTATATTAGGTAAATGATTTATCTTTTTATTTTAAGTGATATATTTGAATCCACTTTGCATGTCGCTTCAAGTAACTTCTTTATGTTTATGGCTCAAATCATAGGGTACACTAATTATAAGACTTTGTGCAACAACACGAATACAAGGAACTTAGTTAACTTGTTTAAAAAATGGAAAACTTAGATTGAATTTTGGTAACAAAAGTGAATGAATTCTAGATATGGCTATATATAAGTTAAGGTGAGATGATATAATGCTAAATTCAAATTTAAGTTCAATTTGAAATTTCAAACTTTGAGCTTATAATTATAAGGTGAAGCTCAACTCAAGATTATACTCGATAAATTCAACCATGAATCAATTAAAACTCAATTTGTCTAATAAATATATTTTTCTTTTAGTTATAAGAATATTTAAGGGTTTTAAACAAATAAAGGGAGGGAAAACGTATAAAAATAAAAATAAAAAATAAAAAGAAAAATAAGTGGTGTTATAAGCTAAGGGCAAGCTTAGTATTAATTTTTTCAACAAAGGGTATTTCTAGGAATAGAAAAGTTTAGCAAACCTAAGTATACGAGGGTCGCTAAGGGTTTCAAGAAACACTTTTTCCTCTTACATACTACATTGCCTAGGGTTTGCATAGGTTCTTCAACTTATGAAGTGAGGGACATCAATGATTAGCGTTTTCGGGTTAGCAAAGCTAAGGTAAGGTAATTGTAATGCCTATTTATCATGAAATTCCAATGAATTTTTATTGGAAACTTGCTTTTCCATATAGGACAGCCCCAAAATGAATGTGAGAAGACTTCTAAGGAGTCCTACATCAATTCTTGAGTAGTGAAAGTGAGTCTAAGGACTTAAGACATCAAGGTAAAGTTGTGTAGGTTGTTTTTCATTAAGTTTTGGTAAGATCTCTAAAGGAATTTTGTTTTTCCATATAGGGAAGTAGGTAAAACAACCTTAAGGCAGTCTTATGCATGACCCTTAGCGTGTTTTTGGTGGTAGTTATGTTTCTAATAGATTCCTATAGGTATGATTTTAAATTGTACGCTTATACGTATTGTTTCTTTAAATCGTGTATTGTTTGGTTGAGTTCAAGGGTGATTTGATTGTAGAAGTGTTGTGTTGATGTTTTCAAGCAATGTAGAGTTTTGTTGATATTTAATGTCAAGTCTGGAGGAATAGTTTTCAATAATGGCGGAGGTAAGGTGTTTTGGGGAAGAGTCATGCGTTATAGTCTATAGAAATCTATATATTGCTACACAGTATCCAGATGCCTTCCCCTATAGCATCTACATGTTAAGGAGGAAATCTTTCTTAAACTTTAGCATATGGATGCTACGCAATGTAGCAATCGGATGCTCTAAACACCAAGTGTCAAACACACATAGAATGTTTTTCCTTCATTTTCTAATTTCTTTTGAGTTTTATTTTCTATTCCTAATCCTCTTTAATGCATTTATAAACTTATTTCAATGATCAAACAACTCTCAAAATAGTCTTTTATCCTCTTATCCTATCATTTCTTAGTGACTTAAGTTGAAAGAGGGAAGTTGGGTGGTTAAGTGTAGAGGGTGATTTTAGATTAAGTAATTTGAGACTGAGTTGAGTTACTTATCTTATTTATAATGGTCCATAAGGTGTTTGCACTCGCTTTTCCTTAGATTCTAAAACTTGTTTCCAATTATTGATACCTTATTATATATTTTTATATTAATTTTATCCAACATCAACAATTTTAAGCATCTTTTCATAAGAATAGATCCTTGTTTTACCTAAGGGCCTAATTGAAAGAGAGAGAAAGCTAAAAGGTGTTGTAGGTGAGCAAAGATGTGATATAGCAAAAATGGGGACTAAGTTTGGTGTCTGTTTCTAATATGTCTCTAGGGTTGAATACACGGAGAGACACCATAACAAAACAAACTAAAACAAGGTGATGCATCTCCAGGGTTGAACATATGGAGAGATACCACAACGAAACAAACCAAAACAAATAGGAAAAAGGTTAGCAAAGTCTGAGCAGCTACCAATTGGATATGACATACTACTTGATCCTGTTTAGTTTACAATCTACTGGATATGACATACCAATCCGAACTGAATGGTTACTCGCCTTTACTTCTTACTAAAGGGAATAGATAAAAGTTAAGAGATAACCACTCTAAACTAAATGGTTACTCACCACTACTTCTTGCTAAAGAAAATAGATAAAAGTTAAAAGTGAACAAGATCACTAGGGTTGCTTAACTGAATAATTATGTATTGCAAGTTAGATGCCTACGTACAAGGAAGCAAGGGCTTATATACTTATCCACTAGGGTTACTTTACATGCATGAAAAGACAAAAAGGGTATTTTATACTTAAGTTACATGAAACATACTAAAGGGGGTAACAGAGACAAAGAATATTCAGTACAGAAAGAAAGAATCATTTCAAAATATCGTGTCAAAAGACATGCATCACTTGGTGGCGGGTCGTTGGAATATGTTATAAAGTGAGCAGAGACAGGAGGGCATTGTAGTTAGAGGCCGACTCGATCTAGTTTAGGTGTAGGACTAATTGGTTCTAAAAAGAAGTTAGCTTGCTTCGAGGTCGGATGCCTATAGTCAAATTGGGGGCATGCTTTGGCTATTCTTAAGCTATGTCCTAGAGTAAAATGTTGTTGCTAAACAAAGGCTAATCTAACGTATGTGAGGATCTGATAGTCTGGTCAATTAGAGATCAGCACAAGCTAGGAATCTCCATCTCAATTATGGCCTAGAGCTAGAATCCTTCAAGTGAGTCCTTAGAGTCCTCTAGCTTGGTCGTGCGTAATTAGTCTGAGGAGTTGATTCCTATCATTTGCCTAAGGGTAAGAAAGATTGATCCTCATATCTGGAGCAGTCTCTACACTTTCTTCTAGGGTGCTTATTGAGTCTTCTTCTATTAATTGGTGAAAGATCAAATCGGACATATTGAAGGTGGAAGAAACTTCATAGTCATTAAGCAACTCGATTTGATAAGCATTATGGTTGATTTTCTTTATAACCTTAAACAAACCATTAGCACGAGGAGATAGTTTGTTCTATCTTAAGTATGGGAATTACTCTTGGTTGAGGTAAATCCATGCTAGGTCTCTTGGCTAGAAAGAAATAGTTCAGCAGCCTCGGCTGCCAATCTCTCATTGTCTCTGATGGAACTTAGTGATCTTCCTTGTTATAGACTAGTGTAGATCATATAATTCTTAGGCTCGGTCCACTCTGGATTGACTTTCCTTAGTAGTTGTTAGGGTACCAATCATATCCAAGGGAATGGTAGGGATAAGGCCATGATGACCTTGAATGGGGTCTTCCCAGTATTGATATGGATAGTTCAGTTGTATGCAAACTCTACAACTGGTAGGTATAGATCCCAATCCCATAAGTTCTTTCCCACAATAACTCTGAGTAGGTTACCTAGCTTCCTATTTAACACTTCAGTTTGCCCATCAGTTTAATAGTGGCTACTGGAGCTAAATACAAGTTTAATTCTAAGTCTTCTCCAAAGAGTATTTTAAAAATAGCTCAAAAATTTTGTGTCCCGATCTGAAATAATAGTCCTTGGTACTCTATGTAGTCGGACAATCTCTTATAAGAATAGATCAGCGATATATAGGGCATTGTTAGTTCAATGGTACGATAGGAAGTGTGCCATCTTATTGAAGCGATCGACTACAACAAAAATAAAGTCCTTCCCTTTGGATGTCCAAGCCAACCCTAGGACAAAGTCCATATTGAGGTCAACCTAAGGTAAAGTGGGTGTTAGTAGTGACATGTACCCTCTATGGGGTTCTTTCTTCCCCTTAGCATACTTGTACACTTCACAACTACTAACTACCTTATGGACATCTTTAGCCAGACTAGGCTAAGCCAACAAAATTTTTCTTTCAACATATTAGCTATCTTTGTCTCCTTAAAATGACTAGATAATCCTCCACTATGAGCTTCCCTAATCAACAGCTCACGTATGGAACAGCTTAGTATGCACAACCTTCGGTCCTTGAGCAGGTAGTTGTCATTGAGATAATATCCCTTGATAGTAATTCCATCCTTACACTATTCTATGATAGGGCTGAAATGAGAATCATGTGCATAATGCTCGATAATTAGTAAGAATCTCAATAGTTTTATCTACAAAGTAGCTAGAAAAGTTTGCCGTCGTGATAGAGTATTAGCGACCACATTTGTGCTTCTCTTCTTATACTAAATGACATACAAGAACCCCTCTAGAAACTCCAACCACTTAGCCTATCTCTTTAAGAGTTTTTTCTGACTCCGAAGATGCTTCAATGATTCATAGTCAATATAAATAACAAACTCATGTAGTAGTAGGTAATGTTACTAAATAGTGAGGGCTTAGAAAAGAGAGTATAACTCCTTCTCCTACATAGAATAGTTTAGGGTAGGACAATTAACTTTCTCACTGTGAAAGGTGATGAGTTCTCGCTATTGTATTAGGACAACACCAATTCCAACTCCCGATGCATCATATTTTAATTCGAAGGGCTTATCAAAATCTGATAGTAATAGAACATGTGTTGAGATGACTTTTTCCTTGATCACTTTAAAGCTCTATTCAGCCTGGTTGTTCTACTTGAACCTTGTACTCTTCTTAGTCAACTCGATCAATGGGGTGGCCATTGTACTAAAGTCCTTAATAAATTGTTTATAGAAAAAAGCTAGGCCATGGAAACTTCAAACCTTAATGCCATTCTTCAATGTCGGCCATTCTAGAACAGCTCAGATCTTCTCTTCATTTGCTTAGATTCCATCCCTTGATACCACAAACCCTAGGAATATCACTTCTCTCTAGCAGAACATGCATTTCTTTATATTCCCATACAATTTCTCTATTTGTAAAATGTCAAATACTTCACAAAAATGTCAAACATAGTCGTTTAGGTCAATACTATAAACTAATATTTTGTTAAAGTATATAACCATACAACTACTAATTAGAGGGCACATTACATGGTTCATTAACCTCATGAATATGCTTGGCATGTTAGTAAGCCTAAATGTCATAACCAACCATTCATAGAGTCTGTACCTAGTCTTGAAGGTAGTCTTCCATTCATTGCTTAGCCTCATGTGAAATAGGTAGTAACTACTTTGTAGATTAATCTTTGAAAATATTTTGGCACCATGATGCTCATCTAACATATCATTAAGCCTCGATATCGGGTACCTATACTTAATAGTAATTCTATTAATTGCTCGAATGTTGATGCACATACACCATGAACCATCCTTCTTCGAAATGAGTAGAGCTGGTACATCACAAGGGCTCATGCTCTCCTTCACATACCCTCGTTCTACAAGCTCTTCGACCTATCTCTTCATCTCGACAAATTGCTTGAGGTTCATCCTATATGCGGGTTGATTTGGGAGGGCAACACTTAGCTGTAGATTAATATAGTACTTTATGACTCGGACTGGAGACAGTCCTCTAGGTAGTTCTTTTAGAAATAGGTTAGAAAACTCATTTAGTAAGCTTTAGATCTCTTTTGGAACATCCTGCAATTCCCTAATCTCTAATAATCTCCTAACTAACAAAAACATAAGTTCATTAGCCTTCTCAATAGATTAGAGCTCTCTTCGGCTCATCACTGGGGCTCTCTTCTTACTAACTTGGGTGAGTTGATTATAGGCTTCAGTTACTTAGGATAAGGTTAAAGGTTACAACACAATCTTCTTCACATCCTTAATAAAGGAATAGGTGTTTGTATAACCATTGTGAATAACATGTCGGTCAAACAACTAAGGTTTGTGAATCTCCTATAGGGACAACATTGCACACTACTTCATCTCTATATACATTTTTAACACTGAATGGTACAATCACTTGTTCGGTCACTTACAAAGCACCCTTATCATGAAGCTAATATAGCTTGTAAGGTCGAGAATACTTTGAGATTGGTAGACCTAACCTTTACACAAAGGAATGTGCAACCATATTTGTACAACTTTCTTCATCCACTATGATTGTGTATAATTGGCCTTTAATAGTATACTTAATATGGAACAAATTCTCTCTCTAGTCCTCTGCAAAGTTTGGCAAGGAACTCAAGACTCATCTCGAGACTATGGTCATTACTTCTCCCTATTGAACATAGATACGGGTTTCCTCTTCCTCTTTAGCTTCAGGTTTTGTAACATCTTCTTCCTTTTCGAGCTCACTCTCATTGGTGCTATTCATTACATCTCCTCGGAACACCATGACGTATTAGTTCAAATACTCAGTAGCCATATATTTGAAGCCTAAGCATTTAAAGTACTTTGCCTCACTAGTCTTCTGTTTGGAAGTTTGCCCTTTCTCATATGTAGTTGAGGTTAACCTACTCTAGGATCGGCCTTGCTGTCCAGCTTAGCCCTACTGGTTTCCTCGACTGTCTTCAAGTCGATCATTTCAATCCTTGGTCCTATATGGCCTCCTTGGCTCTACTTGAACAGATTGGTGCAGTATTGGGGTTCATGATAATGTCAGTCTAAGTCGGCTCGGAATACTTCTCTTCTACCTTTTGACCCTTTACACTATCTTGATGGCTTCTTCCATTATATTAAGCCTCTGTATTTTCACGATATTGTAAATCTCATACTTAAGCCCAAAAACAAACCTTGATACCATATAGGTCTCTGGTTCTTCTATCATTAGCATTTGGAATTCCCTAACTTAGTCATCAACAGAACGGCTTCCTTAGTGAAGCTTCTACAATTTTGCAAATGTATCTTGTAGGTAAGTCTCGGGCACAAATCTGCCTTTTAACAATCCTTTCATCTCATCCCAAGTTCTAACACCTTGTCTTCCATTTCTTACTTTGGCTACATTTAGATTCTTCTACTCCATAGGGGCTTACCTAGTAAACTCCATTACAGCAAGTTGGAATTTGACCATATCCTCATACTCATAACATTCAAATACTTTCTCGACCTTCTCTTCCCATGCTATGTATTCATTTACGTCTCCATTTCTACTGAAGGGTGGGATTTGCACCTTAATGTTGTCCAACCTTTGAGGAACCCGACATCCTTGTCCTTGTACTTGGTAATAGTCTACCTCTTCTTCACCAAACTCTTCAACATCTAACTCCTCATCATCTTCCCCAACTCCACTCTTCATATAGTAATTTAGTTTGTTACTCCTCCAACTCATAGAGGTCGAATTGGGCAATTGGTTCGATTACCTTAGCCATAGTGTCTCTGAAGGGCATCTTCGTATAGGTTTTGTTACTATACACCTTAAGGTTGTTGTCTATTAACTTGCATTACGGTGACTAGACTCTTAACAAGGTTTGTGAGTCTATCAAGTTTGTCATTAATTGATACTAGGTGTTACTATCATTATGACTACAATTAGGTTGAGTACCACTCTCTTGGTAACCAATTACTCCCTAAACACTTGAATTGGACATGGTACAGTACTTCTCAAATGAATTAACAACTTGCTAACAATTGTAATACCTGATGGCCACTCAAATAGAATTGAAACAAACTTCTTTTGTTTTTGCAATGGAAAACAGAGTAGAAATTGAGTAATAATGAAACCATACTTGTTGTCATACAAACATACTGTAGTAGCTACGAAAGGAAAAATACAACCACTAATAGTAAAATGAACCAAAACTTCATTGCTACATCACATACTTTCTTGCAAAATCGTGCTTTAATACCAACGAAGCTGATGCTTCTCTGGAGTCGAACACACAGAGAGATACCACAATGAAACAAACTGAAATAAACAGGAAAATGGTTAGTAAAGTCTGGATAGCTGCCGAATGGATATGACGCACCACTTGATCTTACTCGGTTTATAATTTTCCATATATGACACACCGGTCCAAATTGAAGGGCTACTTGCCACTACTCCTTGCTAAAGGGAATAGATAAGAGTTAAGAGATAATAAGAATACCAAGGCTGCTAAGCTAAATAATTATGTATTGAAAGTTGGATGCCTGCAAGGAACTGGAGGCTTTTATACCTGTCTACTAAGGTTACTTTATATGTATAAAAAGACAAAAAGGGCATTTTATACTTAGGCTACATGAAACATACTAAAAAGGGTAAAAGAGACAAAGAATATTTATTACGAAAAGAAAGAATCATTCTGGAATATTGTATCGGAAGATACATGTCACTTGGTGGCTGGTCATTAGGAATATGTTACGAAGTAGGCAAATACAGGAGGGCATTGTAATCAAAGGCCAACCTAATCTAGTTCAAGTCGGGGACTAATTGGTTTTGTAAAGAAGTTAGCTTGCTTTAGGGTTAGATGCTTACAGTCGAATCGAGACTTGCCTTGACTATTCTTAGGCTGTTTCTTAGAGTAAAATGTTGTTGTTGAATAGGGGCAGATCCAATACATGTGAAGATTTGATAGTCAGGTCGATTAGAGATCAATTGGGGGTAAGAATCCTCATCTCGACTCTGGTCTAAAGCTAAAATCTTCCAAGCAAGTTCTTAGAGTCCTCTAGTTCGGCTACACATGATTGGTTTGAGCAAGTCCTTGCATGTACATGGCTAGGCCTAAAAGACTAGGTAGATAAGATCTTGGGGTAGGACCTCGATGATCCTTAAAAGATAGTATCCTAATTAGAGCCTTGCTTAGAAATGACTTAGGTATATTTAAAATATTCCTTGGTTACTTTGTTCCTACGGTATTAGGAAGGACTCACAACAATACTATATCGTAATATATATATGCATGCTAAGATCATGAGCACCTTATGTTGTTGTTTGATTAAGAATAAAGATAATAATCTGGTGTGCTTTGCATTATTACTTTCTTGTGCTGCATGTGAAATTATGATGCATGTTCATGTATATGTGATTGTATACTCCATACTAGGCTTTGACTTATCCATTCTTAAAATTTTTAGGCATGTCATAGCAATTATAAAGTTTAGTATGGAGGTTTTGAAAATTTAAGGTGATGTAGTAGACTATTGGGAACATTATTATGATGTTGGGAATGGTTCTGTATAATTTGAGTAGGAGTTTGAATTTGATTGAAATGTGCTATCAAGCTTTTAATTATTTACTTCTTTTCGTATGCTAGGTTATGAAAAGTCTCCTAAGACTCTTCTAGTTAGATATATGGTTAAAGTAGAATAGTTGGAGTTCATTATTTAAACTGTATAGATATGTTTAGAAACTTATAAAATTTAATTTGTCATTATGTATGATTTATTTAAATCGTAGATTTTATTGAAATATTTATGGAACACCACATTTATTTAGAGAACTGAAAGTTTGTAATATCACTAGAGGTTAAATTAGGATTGTTTGGAGATTTTAGTTAAGGTTTACTCCTAACGTATTTGTAAAGACTAGAAACACATGGTACACTATAGCGCTTCAAATTTTCAAGCATTACAAAAGGTGAGTGGGTATAATGCAAGTAAGGTATAAGGGCCTATCTATACCTTATTCTATAAGATATAAATTTCTAAACTTTGGAATTGATACCTACCTTATAGTACTATGGAACCATCTTAGAACTTGTACCGTATAAGATACAAGATACTCTTTGAAACTTGTAAATTTTAACTTTCTTCCTATTAATTTCAAGTTTATACGTATAGAAAATATAACTTATATGCGATATTATAAGTTCTTTATATATAAAACCTATGAAGCATTTAGCAAAATCTATGACATTAAGAAAATAATTCTTCTTATCTTCATCATCTTAAGTTTATGTGATCTTATCATTTAGCAAATAAGAAAAAAATAAAAGGAACGAACGGAAAATACAAAGTAGAGTAGGAAAATAGGGAAGAATAAGGAAAAGAATGGAAAATATAAAGTAGTAGAGGCACATTTGAGGTTATTAACTCATGGTTTGATGTTCTTTTTTTTTCTTTTCCTCTTTACAGTGAGACATTTATTAGCCAAATAACATATTACCATTTATTAATATTAGTTTATATATATATATGTATATATTTTAGGGTGGATACGTTTTGCCTTGTAATCGATATCCTTTTTATCTTAGAGTAAAGATTTAACTTATGTATAAGATAGGAAAACCTCCTAATCGTACCTTATCTTATGGTAGCAGGTTTTAGAAATTTGTATCTATAGCTTACGTTGGGACCCTTAATACCTACTTGGAGCATATTTGATTAAGTAAATATAGGTGGATACTCTGTATAAAATGAGCTTATCTACCCAACCTAGTTAATAAATTTGGTTTAAATTCAACTAATATTTACACTTGATCCAAAATCAGTTGAGCTCATGAACTAATTGGACTAAACATTACAAAATTTGAGCTTGATTCAATTAACTATTAGATTAACTTAAGCTCAAACTCAACTTTGACTTGACAATTCTTAAGTTGCATTTAAGTAATATTGAGTCGAACTTGAGTAATTTATGAATAGTTTGACCTAATTATACCCCTGATTTTAATATAATTATCTGTCATTGTCCAACTTCCATTACTTATTATAATATAAAAACTTTAGTATTATTAGATTTAGTAAAGGGATAGCTCTTAACAAATATTTTAAATGGAGCTTGTTAACAAACTCCCGATTGATATAATATATTCTCGATTAATATGCCGAAGTTAAATTAAAAAACCGAAAGCAAATACTGTGATTGGCACGAGACAAATTGTGCTCTGTTCTTTTGGCTTGAAAGGGAATCACATCAATTTGGTCCTAGGTTGAGGACCATTGTACTCTATATAACATAGGAACAGAAGCAAGCTATGATTATTCCAATTGGTTGCATTTTTAAATTCTTGGAAATGTTGACTTTCGGGCTAGTCTAACCTAATTGGATTGTCTTACTGGAGAGATAGCGATTATTATAATACGAGATGCCTCAAGGAATGAAATACGGTTGTTAATTAAGCAACTGTGAACTCCATTTAGACCTACGCAACAATAAGAATCATATAACTATTTGTTTGTTTGGGACTACTATGAAAGAAAATGGAACATGGGTTAACGTTTAAGGACAAAGGTTTACTTAAATATTTGACTTCAACTCACTTAAAATAGAAATAATTGTGATCATGTGAAGTTAATTGTGGAAATGTATTCAGACGGAGTCCAACTTTAATGGATTGGAATGAATTAAAGTATTTTAAATTATGTTGATTGGTAAATTGGTCATGATACCGACAAAAGCCCTCTTAGAGCAAAAAATACTTAACAATTTTATGCTATTTAATAAGTGGTACAAAAATCTTTCTATAAACAAAACAAAAGTCTTCTTGAATACAATAACCTTCAAATGTTCTAGAGGGTTCACATCAAACATAATAAAAGAGAGTTATGCTATACTTAAGGGTGTAATTGAGTTGAGTCGAACCAATACAGTATTGAGTTTGAGCTCAAACTTAACTTGAAAACTCAAAACTTAAGATCAGCTAGAGTTCGATTAAGTTCTAAATTTTGAACTTAAGTTTGACTCAAAGATATATATTATACAACAAGTTCGAGTTTGATAGGATTAGCTCAATTAGACTTGAATTTTTATAATTTTTTTCTAAATAACCTTAAACTTACTTATATTTAGAAAAAATAAAATAAAAATTATAACAAACTCGATTAAGCTCACAAGCCCAACAAGTTTAATATTCTAAAACTCACACTCAACATGACTTGCTACTCAAGTAGCTCAAGCTTGAACTTGATGTAACTATCATTGAATTGAATTTGTATAAATTTCGAGCAATTTGTGAATTGGTTTAGTTTTTACACCTATTGTCATACAACTTCATGTAATACATGAACTATTAAATTCCTCTTATAATATGCTAGTGCGACAACATAAGATATCATCATACAATTGTCCTTGTTAATATTGGCAAACATCTATGTTGAGCATTAATTGGATGGAGCGTTGTTGTGATTGTAAATAGTGTTCCTTATCACTTATGTAATTTGTACAATTTTTATAGAGAGGAAGAAGTTCATCTCTATAGCCATGTACGGCACCTTAGACTAGAACCATTAAAATGTAAAACATAGTATAGATCCTATATTCGCCAACACTTGCCTTTTAAAAAAAGAAGATTCCTATAATCTAGTTCTTCCAATTTGATGTCTACTTTTTCTAATAATATATACGAGTAAGTACAATGGCTATGCATATGGTAGAAAAATGTAATGTTTTGATTGAAATTACAAATATCATTTGCACCAAAAGTAAGATGATTATGAGTTCAAACCACATAAGACAATCATGGTTGGAAAATTTCCACTAATATTGTAACGTTTCAAGCTCAAAGAAGTGAATAAGCAAGCTAACAAACACCAATGGACTTATTTCAACCACTTAGTTCGAAAGTTTTAAATTTATGTTAACAAAGTGCTTTGCAACCATTACTTTATTAATTAATATTATAATCTTGCACAATTTATGTGGAGCACTTAACTATGGGGTCGTAAAATCTCTCCCCCCTTAAACATGTGATGTTCTCATTGTAAGACTTTACAATTGGGCCTAGATCTTCTTTTATATATATATATATATATATATATATATGATTCAAACCACCTACTACCTATAAGTCATCTTAGAAGCATGTAAAGAGTCACAACCTAGGGACATTTCCCACCTTCCTTAGACTTCTTCTTTAAATTGTAGCTAAACCCGAATCGTTCACCTATTGGTAGGGAGTTTACTCTAATACCATTTATAATGGCTCAGATGAAAAGTAGTGAATAACTAAGTTAACAAATACTAATGGGTTTATTTTAACCACTCGGCCTAAAAATTTCAACTTTGTATTAATAAGTTGTTTACAACCATAACACTATAAATTAATACCACAACCTCCCATAATCTATATAAGATACTTAACCATGGGGTCTTACAAATATAATTAGAATAATGCTATTTTATCTCATGGTTCATCATTGTGCACCATATATCCTTATTCACTTTGAAATTTACGTATTTTGTCTAAGCTAATTTAGAGTTTTGGAAAGACCTTTTTTGATGATAATGCATTATTGCACAACGTTTAGAATTTCTTTTTGCACCTTTTGTAAAATTGTGAAATTTTTTTTGTTTTCAACTCAACTTTAGTCAATTTTAATATGAAAAACGGTATCACATTGTACCAGCACTATAAATGCATTAATGCTTACACTTAAACTTATGCAAGAACTAGTTTTGAATTGTAAATCGACTAAAAATTGATCTAACTTAGGAGTAGGTGGGTTTGAATCGATCTACAAACCACTAGTAAACTGGCGGTTTAACCAACCCAAACTTTACTTTATTTGAAAAAAAAAATAATCTCATCAGCTGCAATTAAGTTTGTCTTTTTCCTTCATAAGTTGTGACATCTCACTTTAATCTCTACACTTGGTCTTCCCCCAATTATTCTTCTCCTTCCCCATTTCAAAATGCTAATCATTTTCTTACTCTATTAGTTTAGTCTCTATCTTAGTCCTCAAAACATAAGTAATTTACCAACACATTGCAGAGTCCAGAAAAATTTTCACATGGAAAATAATATTTTGTAAAGTACTATCACAAATTATAATTAATAATTATGTTATAATTTATTTCTTTTTGAATCAATAATGTATTTTGATAATTGAACAAAAGATCTTTCTTCTTTACAATTTCTCTCGCTTTGTTTAACATTACTCAATATTGTAATATTAAATTAGCATCACGTTAAATTATTTTTGAATGGAATAAAATTTAAATTGAAAATAACGGCAAATCATTTACGTATCATCACTAAATTTAATGTATAATAAAGTATTATTATTACAATAATGTAGGAAAAAAATAGAATTATGAGATAAGGCAAAAAATTATTTACATTACTTCATGAAACTGCAAGGAAAAAAAAAATATGAAGAACTAGTTTAAGTGTTATTGAACTAACCTTTGAACCATTGATTAAAATGAATCAACTCGAGCCTATAGCTTTAAGGGTTAGGCTTGATTCACCTTGCCACTGGCTCGTGAACCTATAATTTAAGATTGATTTAGCTTGACATATAGGTAAAGTTATAGTGGACTTTTTAGATAGCTGTGATAATATCTTTCACTAAATCTATAGTACTGATACAAAATATGATATCCCCTACGATCATCTCAAGGCACAAAATCAGTTATTGTAGAAGTGATTTAGGCTGCCATCTTCGTGTGGTTGGATAAAAATTTTCTTTCACCATTCATATCTTTTTTTCCCCTCCCCCAGCTAGTATATTGCTGTTCATATAAGTGCCAAAATCATGACTTACACTTAATTTGAGATTGTAGAGATGGGTATAATATAAGAAAAATTTACTTAAAAATTTGAATTGAAAAAGTCTTTCATTAGACAAGGACCACATATAGTCCATGTTTGTTGTTCTATTCATGGGAAATAAATATGAGTTAGCAAGACCCTCTTACCTATCCGCACTTTTGCTATGCAACTAAGATTTGATTTTACACCTAAAAAGACGCGTTTTTCCCTTAATCATATGGATATATCCTCAAGAATTTTGTAGTTTCGTAATATGATGTTGGTATGTCAATAATGTAATAATTCAGGTCTCTTCCATTTAGTTACGGAAAATAAAAATGAATATAAATCCCTACACACTGGCATTGCTTTAATTGTAAAGAAGCATATGCGCTTGTCATTATTACGCTTTCGTGAAACTTCAACGTATTGGCAGCAACTAGAGTTGATACTTTCAACTTCCACCTTTATATTAGCGCCATTTTAAACTTGTACTGCATGCGTTTTTTTAAGGGAAATGACCATAGCCGTCGTGTGATTACGAATTGTGCGTATTTGGGGCATGGATTTGTGCATATTTGGCGATTGCGGACTGCGAAGC
Source organism: Lumnitzera racemosa (assembly GCA_024138005.1). Taxonomy (NCBI): domain Eukaryota; kingdom Viridiplantae; phylum Streptophyta; class Magnoliopsida; order Myrtales; family Combretaceae; genus Lumnitzera; species Lumnitzera racemosa. The sequence goes on from JAMXBC010000006.1 coordinate 84,095,753, forward strand.
AACACTAAGGCATATAGGACACAAGAAGTGGTGTGTCGCTTATTAGTGTGTTTAATTTAGACGTGGAGCCGGGTAAGAACTCACTCAGGACCAGCTCAAAACCGTTAGGGTACGGTTCAATTTTATGTGGAACCGTTACTATCTCGTCTAGGGCCAGTTCATTACCAGCCAGTGAACCAGATTTTTTTTTTTTTAAAGGTTCGCAATATGTGTGTGTGTAAAATATGCATATTAATACATAATTTATATTATATATCTTAATATGTATAATATATATAATATTTTGGTATGTATAATATATGTGTTAATATGTATAAATAAATATATATATATATGCTAGTATAATATATAAGTAATATAATATATTTATTGATATATGCATATATGTGTGAATTGCAAAAAATAAAATCCTCATTCAAACCTATCGATTCAAGTAAGTTAGGGGCTTGAATGGCTTAAACTTACATAAATCGATGGGTTTTTGTTTGATTCAAGCCTACTATTAGTGGGTTAACTCTTTACTAGTTTGCAGTTTAAAATTAATCCTTTCTACCTATCAACCCGATCACTAGTTAAGCTTTGATTATTAAGTAGGGCAGCAATAAGACTCTATTGCTAATTTTACCCATCAAAAGCCTGAGTGAAGCTTTGGATCACTACCTATCTAATAAATCAATAGAGAGACTTGATTGGTTTTGATACATCAAATGGTTTTTGTAGGGATCCGAGCTGATTGGATTCTATAACATATTCAGTTCCATTAGATCTAATAGAGTACTATTTTATAAGGCCTGGAATAAATTTCGGTTTTACTTTTAGTGTGCATGAAGTGAACTCGAGTTTCACGAAAAGGACTTTGAAACTCGTCAGCTATAATCGATACAAGCTACTCTCAAAGTAAAACAAAATCATTTAGTTTTTAAGAATTCGTAACTATTTCCATAAAAAAAAATATTATTTTGATATATATATATAATTAGATTCGGTTATTAGTCAATTTTTGAGACAAGTATATGATATATAACAATGCAACCGTCAAGCTTTGGACCAATGTAAAAATAGCTATAAGGTTTGGTACTTGGCACGGTGTGTAAACACGTTGAAATGGGCATGTAGCCACTCCTTTGAAGTTCATGACGTAAAGTTGACTCTTTGGAATACTTGTGTTGCACAACACACCTTGTTTGCGGTGTATAAATAGGGTCTCTACCAGCAAACATGAAATTGCCAAATTCCTAATATTACTATTTCCAATGTACTTCCAAATATAAAGAAAAGAAATTAAACATGAAATCATGATTCTTTTTATTCATTTTTGCATATCAAACATGAGTCAATATTTTTAAATACCCATTAAAACCTCAATAGGTTTCTAAACCTTATGTTGAAAAAACGTCCCGTTAAGGTCTTAAGGGACCTTAAACTTGTCCTACTCGCCCCATTTGTTAATTGAAAAATATTGACAAAAAATATCGAATACAAGGAAATTTAAACTTAATGTTATGAATGATGTACATGATCTGCGATTCTATATAAGAGGATTAATTTCATACATTGCCACAACTGGTGCGGTATTTATGTAGTTTCTTAGTTAAGGCTATTATTGAGGGAAAGGAGGACCTATGTATTCCAACTGCAAGTTAAATATTATCCATTGGCACAAATCTTTTACACCTTAAATCAACCATAGCACTTTTGGCTAGAAAAAGAAAAAACACAAAAGGCATAAATCTTTTATACCGTCCACAAGGAGGACTTATGTACTCCAACAGCAAATTATATACAATTATTTTAATTTTTTTTAGTAGGGTTGGTTTTTCTACTTAGTCCTATTCAAATCATAAAATTTTAACCTAAAACTTTATAAGGTTTTGAAACAATAGCTAAATCTATCCTGAAACCTTACAAGATATTGTCCTGTAAGATGATTGGGGTGATTGGCAAGTTAAGCAGGTCAAATACCTTCTAATAGATTGCTTGCTTGCATCCCTACAAGAAATTATAAAAATATGAAACATGGAATAAAATAAAAGGGAAATCAAGCCATGAACTAAATGCTTAAGAGCGCTTCAAAGGCCAGTCAATTGAGACTTGTGACCAAAGATCGACCAAGACCACTTGAAGCCCTTGAATGTTCACATCCTCATACATTTCCCTTTCCAATATATTACCTTCCTCTTTAAGTTCAAAAATCTAACTCTTTTTTTTTTTTCCCAAATGGAACCATAATTTCCTATATAACACTACAAAACTCTCATTTGTTTCCTTCATTGCACCACCATTATCTAGGTAGGAATTTCTCTCTTTAGCAAACTTTTCTTTAGACATGAAACTCATTTTCTCAACTACCTTTTTTTGCTAGAGTGCCGAATCTAATATATGAATCCATGAAGGAATATAATGGTGGGTATAACAAAATTTTGATAATAGAAGATTTGAATCAACTGTTAAGGTGAAATGAAAGAGGAATTAGAAAGCCTAATACTAAAAAGATGCAGTGTTACATAAGGTCTAGATATAGATGATGAGTATGGTATTATGGAAGTATTAAGAATAAAAATGGTGAGAGAAATACCTATACTGCAATTAGGGTGATTATTCTATGGTGATAGGACTTTTGTTACCTTATAAAGAATATTTTTCTATGGTAGATGTGCATGAGTTATGACACGGATCACTGGGAAGGGGATCAACATAAGGCTATCAATATCATGTGAGCCACAAAGGGGTGGGTTTGAATCGTGAGATGATTCGAAGAATAAATGAAAGTTGAAGGTTAAGCAAGGGTCTTTGTGTACCAACGGTGAATATGACTGACTAAAGCCTCACATGAGCATGAACTATCCTTGATATGATAGACCAGTATAACACGAGGTTACTCACAACTAGTCTATACTTAATGGCCTAGGTAAGAGCTCTTTAAGGTCATGATTCTTGTCAAAAAAACATAAGCTCAAGAAGAAGGAAGGGTAAAATGCATGAAGTTCAATATCACTATTTTGATGATAATATTTGTGGCCATTACATTTTACAAGTATTTATATGGCTCAATTAGGGTAAGTCATAGGTAAATGTAATTTAAAAAGGATTCCTATTGGAAAATGAAAGATATAAATCTTTAAGGGCAAAGTTGTAAATAGGTAAAAAGGATATTTAGTTACAAAAAGGACAATATGGATGTCAAAAAATGAGGTATGTGTCAAAATTCCATTCCATGGTCCCAATGATGTTGTTTGTTAAGTAGAACAAGTTCTGAGCTAATCAAGTCAAGGTCAGATGCTCAACAGCTCATATGTTTTGAACTAAGGAAGGATTGGTTTAATGGTTAGCTTATTGTCTAACCAACTTAGGATCAAGCAACTTAGCCTTAATGATGTATTAGGTTACAGTAAGCAGGTTTAATGCTTAACCTTGGATTGATGTATTATGAAGGGGTTGGCTTAGCAATAGGTCGGGCACTTCGAGAGTTTCTTTAATGAGAGGGAGAGTAGAGTAATTTAATAAGTTGGACTAAAGAATGCATCATTCTTCAAAGTTTAACTCTCTTTGGACAGCACAACAAACCATATAGGTGAGTTATCGAGCTTTAGAGCAAGTGACTAGTCCATGATCCCTACCATCCATTCTAAGTTGTTTAAGATTTGGGATCAAATCTGGCTCAACTAATTGTTCCTCATCTTTAGGGACATACAAATGAAGGCTGGCAACGTTAAAGCAGTTTAAGACCAATAGTCTTTGGGTAATTCAATTTTGTAGGAATTTGGATTGATTCTTTCAAGCACTTCAAACAATTCATCAACTTTAGGAGATAACTTGCTCTTCTTCAAACTTAGATATATATATTTTTTTAATTGAGGTGGATCTAAACCAAATCATTAGGTTGAAATTCTTTATTCTTTCATCCTTTACCTTACCTCTTGAGCTTAGTAATAGGTCGGCTCAATTGTTTTATGACCTTCCAATACATTGTCTTGATGGCCTCGGATCTCTCTACAGTTGGTTGATCTTCATTTTGGCTTAGAAGGGGCACTTGATCCAACGGAAGCTTAAGGTTGAATGAATAAGCAATCTCAAATGGTGACATGCTCGTGGTACTATGGTGACCCTATTGTAGGCAAACTTAATTATGTGCAGGCATTTATCCTAATCAGTCATGTTTCAACCAACAATAACTCGGAGTAAAGTTCCTATTGTCTTATTGACAACCTCGATCTATCCATCTATCTATGGATGACAGGATATGTTGAATATTGGTTTGGTTCCCATTCACTTTCATAATGTCCTTCAAAAATAGCTCATGAATTTTGAGTCTTGATCTGAAACAGTAATCCTAAGCACTCCATGGAGTTTGATGATCTCCTATAAGAAAAGAAAAGAGATAGCTAAAGCAACATCAATTTTGGAATAGGACATAAAGTACGTCGTCTTACTAAATCGGTCCATGACCACCCTGATGGAGTCCTTCCTTTAGGACATCCTTGGCAATCCTAACATAAAGTTTATACTTAGTACAGACCATCATTTGGTCGAGATCAGCGAATGTAGATATTGCCCTTGCTTAACTTAGCTCTTTGCCCTTCTACAGGTAGCATATCTTTCTAGTATAACTTGGACATCTTTAATCATCCTTATCTAAATGAATCTAAAGGATACTAACTCATGAGTTCGACGCTTGCCAAAATGTCCAAATAATCATCTACCATATGCCTCATGTACTAGCGATTCTTACGTAGAATAGATCAGGATATACTAAATAAGTATCCTTCTTCCTTATGATAGTCATCAAGTGTTTGGCTTTCTTCACATTTAGCATAGATTAGACCAAAACTTGGATCCTCAACATATAACTCCTTAATCATGGAGAAAACAAGTAACTTAGTCTATATCTTGGTTAAGAGGGAATGATTTGTCTCGATAAGGCATCGGCTACTACGTTGTTCATGCCTTTCTTATACTTTACAACATAAGAAAATCCCTCCTTGATTTTTACCAGCTTGGCTTATCTTTAGGATAACTCATGCTAACTCTTTAGATATCTTGAAGATTCATGATCAATGTAGATCATAAATTCTTTGGGAAATAGGTAATGTTGCTCGACAGTTAGGGCTTGAATCAAGGAGTAGAACTCCTTAACATACACAGAATAGTTGAGTATAGCTCTTCTAAGCTTTTCATTAAAGTAGGTAATAAGTCTACCCTCCTGCATTAGCACAATACCTATGCTTAGTACGGATGCATCACACTCTATTTCAAATACTTTGTCAAGGATTAATTGGGTTAACATAAGGGTGGTGGTTAACTTTATCTTTACCTCCTCAAAACTCCTCTACTCCTTCTCTCCCCACCTAAACTCAACATTTTTCTTTGACCACTTAGTGTGTAGGGCTACAATAGTACTAAAATTCCTTATAAATTGATGATAAAATGATGCCAAGCCATGGAAGCTTTACATGTTGACTGAGTAGGTTAGCATAGTCCATTTAGAAATTGCCCTTACCTTTTCATCATCAACTTGTATACTACCACCACTTACAACAAATCCTAGAAAGATCACTTCAGGTTAGCAGAAGTCACATTTCTTTAAATTAGCATAAATTTTCTTAACTTGGAGTTTTGAAAAGACTACTCGAAGGTACTCATAATGAGTCTCCATGTTAGGTTTACTAGAATGCCATCAAGATATACCACTACAAATTTCCTTATCAATTCTCAGAACATATGGTTCATTAGTCTCATAAATGTGCTTGGTGCATTCGATAGTTTAAAAGGCATTACATGCTATTCGTATAATCTATTACGGGTCTTGAATGCAATTTACTACTTATCTCCATCTCATATTCTAATATGATGGTATTTAGATTTGAGATCAATCTTAGAAAATATTCTTGTGCCATTCAATTCATTAAGCATGTCATTAAGCCTTGGTATAGGGTACTTATACTTAATGGTAATGCGATTGATTTCTCGGCTATCCATATACATCCTTCATGTCTCATCCTTCTTTGGTACCAATAGAGCTGGTATGGCACTTAGGCTTAGGGACTTTCTTACATACCTTCTCTTAATTAGCTCATTTACCTACCTTTGTAGCTTACTCAAGGTTTAGCGTATAGGTAGGCCTGTTTAGTAAAGCGGCTGCTGGTTACAAGTATGTTACATATTCAATGCCTTGAATAGGAGGTAGGCCTTCTAGCAATTCACTTGAGAACAGGTCAGCAAACTCATCCAGTAAGGAGTTCACCTCGGTAGGTAGTAGTTCCTCTTCTAATCTTCACATCTCAAGCAATCATCTAACTAACAGATATGTTATCTCTTTAAGCTTCATCTCTCTTCTTAACTTAGCTTAGGTTATTACGAAAGCCTCTTTCTTCAAAACTCGACTTAATTAAGTTTGCATATTTTTAACTTGTGCATCAATCATTGGGCTTAGCTTTACCTTCCTACCTTCATTCTCTAAGGAACATGTGGTATTCCTTCCATCGTATAACTCATTTCGATCAAACATCTAAAGTTGTCTAATAAGAATATGAGATGTACTCATGGGTAACACATCACAGAGGAATTCATCTCGATAGTTTCTAATACTAATCAACATAACCACTGGTTTATTTACTTGTAGGGCTCCTTTATCACTGACCCAATGCAATTTATAAGGATTGGCGGATAGGGGGGAGGGGGGCTTGGTTGGCTACTTCAACTCCTATTCCAATAATGCGAATAATATATTAGTATAGCTGTCACTATTAACAATCAATGCACATAGCGACCCATTCACCTTGTAGCTAATGTGGGCCAAATTCCCTCATTATTCGTCCTTTGGTACAAGACTCATACTAAAAGCTCTCCTCAATACCATGGTTATGGGCATAAAATTACCTTCCTCACTATAAATGATCTCCTTCTCCTTGAATAGCTTGGTTTATCTAGTCTCTTTTAACTCTTCTACATCCTCACTAGTGCTATCTACTTCAATGGTTAGCGTTTCTCCTTAGATGACCATGGTTCTTTTGATTGGACATTGAGCTGCCATGTATCTAAACCTTTGACACTTAAAGTACTTGATTTCACTTGTCCTTCTTCCTAAGCTCTAGCGTTTCTTGAACTTCCTTAAGACCTCTTCTCCTCTGCTTAGGTTGTTTGAGTAGGTCAGACCTTAGTAACTTTGCTTAGTTCTAGTCAGATAGGTTTGCTTGGAATAGGTTGACTTGTGGTAAGTCGTCTAATAGGAGCTCAAAATTTTCCTACTTAGTGTCACTCGATTCTCTAGATAACTTGGGCAACTTCATAAGTGAACTAATATCTATATTCTTTAGAATATCTCTAATCTCGTACTTTAACATACTAATGAATTGGGACACAATTCAGTCTTTCTGCTTAACAACTTCACAATAGATCATTAACATTTGGAACTCCTTAACATTGGAATTAACACTTGGTCCTCCTTGCCTTAGCTCTTATAACCTTTTGAATGTGTCCTTCAAATAATAACTTGACATAGGTTTTCATCTCATCACTCTTTTTCATTTCATCCCAATACCTAACTTTACGTTCTCTTTCTCTTCTATGGATGGATTGTAAGTTTTTCCACCATAAGGTGGCATAACTAGTAAATTCTAACACAGCATATTTGACCTTAGTTAGGTACTTCATTACACTCAAGCTACTTCTCAATCATATCTACATATTTTATGTAGTTTTCAGCATCACCACTCTTAGAAAAAACTAGAGATATGCATCCTTAACCCCTTACTCTAAGAGCTAAAACATTCCTCTCCTTAGGTTCATAATACTCTTCCGCTTCATCACCTACTTCCGCATCTTCTTCTTTGATCTCATCTAACATTAGTTTATGCCTAACAACTCTATCTACTCCTCTAGCTTAGTGTGATCGAACTATGGCATTAGCTTAGTCGTCACGGCCATTACTTCTCTCGAGCTATTCATTGGCTCATCCTTTATAGGGATCATTTTTGGCTTATTGTCTATCTTTATTTATGGTAGTCAATAGACTATCAACTAAGTCAGTAAGTCTATCTAGTCAGTCATTTATAAACTGGGATGTAAAACTTCTTTGTTAACCTTGGCCATTTCGAGCACCACTCTCTTGGTTGCCTAGAGTATCTTAAACACTATAATCGAACATTGTTGTTTATTACAAGAGATTAATAGCTGCAACAAAACTCGAAAGAATTTCTTCCAATAAACTACAATTAAACAATGCCTAACACTCCAACAACTATTACAACCAATATACGTAAAACCACTTGAACACTTAATACTCTGTCTTGTGAACAATAAACAAGGGAAAACAGAACACTAAATTTCCTTTACACTAAACACTTTCCAAACACTCATAAAAATGATAAACAATTTTCATAATACACTATAACAAGTTACTTAAAGTATCAGGTCATAGAGACTTGCTTGAATGTAGCTTAGTTTTGATACTAGGATGATATAGATCATTGAGAAAGGGATGACAATATGACTATAGATATCACATAAGCTACAAAGGGATAGGTCTAAATTACAATGGTCCTAAGGATAAATGGAAGTCGTAGATTGAGTAGGGGTCCTCATATACCGATGGTGGATATGGTACACTAACACCTTATATGAGCTCAAAGTATACTTGATATAACGCATAAGTATAACATGAGGTTGCTTGCTACTAGTCCATACTCAATGGCCTAGATAAGAGTTCTTCAAGGTCTTAGTCCTCATCATGAAAACATAAGCTCAAGAAGTAGGAAGGGTAAAATGCATGAAGTTCAATATCACTATTTTGATGATAATTGTTGCAGCTATTACATTTTACAAGTATTTATATGGCTTAATTAGGGCAAGTCTTAGTAAATGTAATTTACAAAAAGGATTCCTATTGGAAAAGGAAAGATACAAAGTTTACAAGGGCAAAGTTATAAATAACAAAAGGATATTTGTTGCAAAAAGGATATTTGTTACAAAAAAGGATAATACGGATGTCAAAAAATGGGGTGCATATCAACTGTCCATTATATGGTCCCAATGATACTTTTTGCCCAGCAGAACAAGTTTTGAGCAAATTAAGTTAAGGTTAGATGCTTGGTAGCTTAGATGTTTCGAACTAAGGAAGGATTAGTCTAAGGGGTAGCCTATTGTTTGGTTGACCTTAGCTAATTAGCTTAGGATTGAGGCAGTTTTGCTTCGATGATGTATCAAGTTGATAGTAAATGGGTTCAATGCTTGACCTTGGATTGATGTATTGTGAAGGGCTTGGCTTGACAATAGGTCAGGCACAACGGGAGTTTCTTTAATAAGATGGATAACAAAGTAATTTGGCAAGTCAAATTGGAGAATTCATTATTCTTTAGAGTTCAACTCTCCTTAGATAGCTTAGTAAACCATATGGGTGATTCCTCAAGCTTGAGAACAAGCGATTGGTCCATGGTCCATATCAAGTCACTACTTTATGCTACTTTGGCAAGATATTACTTATATAATATGAGTTGGATTATGTTCCAAAAGACAATTGTGTAAGTATTTACTAATAGGAGAGAGCAGTCGATGCTTATCCATAAACCTTTGATTATATAGCTTTTGAAGGGCAAAGGGTAACATTGTTGGGAAATATGGTTGTTCTTCTACTACAACTCTATTGATGCAACCATCATTTGCAGATCCTGACAAGCCTCATAGGATATGGGATGATAACCAAGAAGATGTAATATGGATCAAAGAGTAAGCATGATAAAAATGGGTTAGTGTTGAGGTTAATGCTAAATTATAAGTTAGGGAAGAAGGGAATTCTAAGGTGGTTAAGAAGCTTCAAACCTCTATGGACTCATAGGTACCTAGGACCCCATCGCGAGCTTACTTAGTCGCTAGCCAAGTGAGCGAGATCACTCATTCGACATATTTAATTAGACTTCAAGTAGTAGAAATCTTACACATATTTTTAAGCCAATGGAGTTTAGGGACATTAATCATCAATGGGCCATGTCAAAAAATCATGATGAATGTAGTACTATAAAATCACAATAACTAGAATAGTTTATTTATTGTACGATGGATAAAATGGAAATAAGGTTAAATACATCACAAGTAAGGCTTGACGAATTTGAGGTGGTGGGACTACATTTCCTTCCACTCTATTACTTTGGTGTTAAATTTTACTTGATTATTTATGTTTTTACATTCATTTCAAACTATCGGGTTGTACCCCTATCTTTAGTTTCCTACAAATTTTCACGTTATTTGAAATGGGTTAAGTAATTGTGGTAACTATAAATTGAAATCCTTCATTTAGCTTATTGGGGATATAAACATACATATCTTATACTCATTTGATTGTATCATACACTAATGTTGATTTTTGGCTTACATTTGTATTGCATTTACCCATGCTCTATAGTCATGTTATAATTAGCATATTGTTTCAACTCTTATGATCAACCTAATCATCTACACCAATTGTCCATTTTATTCCTTTTTCAATCATACCTTAAGTTCAAGATTTTTCCATGTTTTGCAAGGGAAGGGGAATGAAATACACCAAGATTTCATATTGAATAAAGTAAAATGAATGAAAACGTAAAATAGAGTAAGGGTTGCCATAGTAAAGTAAAATAATAATATATCGCATAATAAAGGTTATAAAACAAAGTACCGCAAAAATAAAATAAAATATTGAGTAATAAGTAACCTTTCATACAAATAACAAATAAACATAAAAGGGTATCCTTCATCCCTTTCTATAAAAGGGTCTTTACTCTCTCTTCACATATTACTCCCACAAGTATGCCCTTGTTGCAATAAAGAAAGAGAGAAGTTAGAAGCACTCATGACAAGTTAAGTATTTTTTTTTTCCTAAACTATTCTTAGATCAAAATGTTCTATTCATAATAGAAACTACAATTTATAATTTTATACAAAATTTGAAAATATTCAAATTTCAATCTTTAGCAATCAAGATAAAAAAAAAATTTGTTAGGAATATAAATTTGATAAATTTGAATGTATGAATATTTAATAACATGAATTCAATCATAAACTCAAGGCATAAAGTATAGGAGATGAAATGAAAGGTTAATATAAAAAATCTATGGAAAGGCTCTTAATGAAAATCCGAACAAAGATTTTTATGGGATAAGATTGGAGGACATAATTTAGAAAATTAATATGCTAAAATCCCTAATCAAGATATAAGAACCCTAATTAGATTACTAGGTAAAAACCATAATTTAATAATTGAACTTATTATGTAGAACTAAAACAAGTGGAACCTATGAACATCAAGTTAAGCTAGACTGCCCTCTTATTCCATAGGCATCTCCCATAATTATTTTTCCTCTAATCTATATCTCTTTGCTAAGATTAATTATACCAATAAATATGAACATATCATACAAAGAATTGACAGTAAGTTAGTATATTATTATGACATTTAAAAGGATGATAGAAGGATGGGAAATAAATATAAAAATAAAATTCATTATGAAGTAAACTATAAAACAATTACAAAATTGATTAATTTCATTTTTCATTCTTAGAAGAGTTGTAGATAATGGAGTAAAGGAAAGGCTTTACGGTGGAGAAAGAGATGAGTAGCTATACTATTGTTTGTTGTTTGTGTTCATAAGATTAGAAACCAAAACTTGACTAATAATTATTCTGTTATTAACTGTCATACTACTTGTACTTCGATGCACTAACATGTGAGGATGGCAACCCTAGACTGGGTTCCTATGGTGTTAGAAGGAATTGTTTCTTAGATGATGTGGTAGTTAGGCACTAAGGACATGTTCATAGCAAAGTCGATAATCGATATGAGGGAATTGTGGTTGGTTAAGGTAAATGAGCAAATACGAAGTTGCAATAAGGTGAATAGATTGTTCTAGGATGTAAATTTAATCATTACATATGGGACAGGCTCCTAATGGTACAATATAGGTGATGAACTCAAAATAAGATTATTTATAGCCATTTTGTCAGGTGGAGTAGACTAAGATCATTCTCCACTATTATTGAAATTATTGTGCCCATTTAGGTTTTTCTAAGTGTTAAGGATTCATGACCTACTTTAACTCCCCAAACACAAGGATTGTGTTATACATTTTATGATTATTTTTGCATTAAATTTTGATACATATATGAAATATGTTTTGCATTTGCTTGTAGTTGATATGGGATAATTATTGCTAGGTGTTTATTCACCCCAATTTGTGATTTTTTTTTATTTAAGCATTTACATTTAAGCTTAAAGATTTAGAGATCTTAGGAGACTAGCCATACATGTTTCGATTTAGGTAGGAATATGTGATAAACTGGCCATGTCCTTAGGTTAGGGCTTGAGAATTATTGTTTTGCCTCTCTCAAAGGTAGAATTTTTTTTTTTATAAGTAGATTGGTGTTGAGAAGAGCATAATTCTTGAATTTTGCTAAAACTTATTGCACTTTAGGATATGAGAAATAATGTATGGTAATCAACTAAGTATAAGAGTGGTTGATTAGTGCTTACCTATAGTCAACTAGCAATAGATTACCTTAAAGAGAGTTAACTTAGGCATCTTAAAGCAAAATTTTCACCCTATAATTTTCCTTCTTTCCTTTCTTGAAGTCACATGCTTTGTTGACCACAGGTAATCTATTGTAGGGTGAAAATTTAGGGTTACAAATAGGTATTTAAGATAAGAGTGATACCGAGAGTAAATCGAGTGTTTGCGGAAGGAAGGAAAACACACAAGTGCGTTAATGGTAATCTTTGTATATATCTCTTTATAGCTACAATTACAAGGGTATTTATACCAATAAGTTAGGGCAATTTGCCTAAAATGGAAAAGACAAAAAGGGTACTTCCTAAGGTAGTAATGTATAAGATATAAAGTGGTAAAAATGAATATACAAGGAAAGCAATCATTGGTGCAATAAATTCTATACATGATACTATATACGTGGAGATATCGTATTGGTGATGCCGTTGGAGGATGTGGAAAAAAAAAGTACAAATAGTTTACTTGTTCGAGTAAGGGTGGTCTGGTTAGTCTGAACTATCTCTTTTGGTATCTCGGCGTAGGTGAGGCCGAGTAAGTAATTGGCTAGGCATGTGCATGAATGAAGATGGGCTATTATCTCAGCCTTCAATTTCTTAGCACTCAACATATGAGAAATAGGTAGTTACTCAACTCAGTAGGCAAAATGGGTCAGTAAGGAGATATTTGACCTCTACAAAGTTGGTTAGAATAGGAGGATTCATCTTGGCAGTCCCTCTAGCCCTCGGGCTTAGTTATGGGTTAGAGGTTCAGTAGCCTAATTCTCATAATTCTCTTCGGGATGTTTTGGATTTGGGATCAAATTTGAATGGTCTTCGATAAGCTCTTCCTCAGGGTGATATAAACTAAGGTTAGTAACATTCAAGGCATCAGAAATCCCATAGTCCTCGGGCAACTTTAATCTATAGGCATTGTCATTAATCTTCTAGAGGATTTTGAAAGGTCTTTCAGTTCGCGTAGATAATTTGCTCCTCTTCTTGTTTGGGAACTGTTCCTTACTAAGGTAAAGCCATATCAAGTTTCCTAGCTAGAATCGTTTACCTTTGGTCTTCTCTCACATTCTTTTAGTAGCTTGGTTAATGTGATGAGTAACATTGTCATATATGTGTTGAAGGGATTATACATTAGTCAAGGCATCAGGGTCCTCTTGTATGGGTGCAAATACTGAGGTGTGTTTGAGGGGTAACTTGGGATTGAAACCATAGACTACTTTAAAGGGAGTCTGCTTAGTAGTGACATGCACTATTCAATTGTAAGTGAACTTGACCACTAGTACGCACACGTCTTAATCAGTTAAGTTCTTGCCTATTGTAGCTCGGGGTAGTAATCCTAAAAAGCGATTGACCAACTCTGTTTGGCCATCAATTGTGGTCTTCTAAGATTCTCGCTATGGAAGGCAATCGGTTGGCTTTTCTACACCAGGACAAGACCTATTTCAATGCTTGATGCATCACACTCCAGCTTAAATACTTTCTCGAAGTTAGGTAGAACTAACATTGGGGCGGAGGTCAACCTTTCTTTTATCTTGGCAAAGCTTCTCTCCTCCCTTTCCCCCTATTAGAAGTTGGTGGTTTTCTTTGTTAGCTTAATAAGTAGCAAAGCGAAGGTATTGAAATTCTTGATTAATTGCTTATAGAATGAAGCCAGTTCGTGGAAACTTCTTACGTTAACATAAGTAGTAGGAGTTGGCCAATTGACAATTGCTCAAATCTTCTCACCATTTACTCGCAAGCCTCCTTCACTAACTATATAACCTAAGAATACTACTTCCTCTTAGCAAAAGCAACATTTCCTTAGATTGTCAAATAGTCTCTTGGCATGAAGGATATCCATAACAGTACGTAAGTGTTCATAATGACTCAGCATGTTCGCACTAAAGACTAAGACGTCAAAGTACACTACAACACACTTCCCTATAAGATGTCTTAGTACATTGTTCATTAGTATCATGAAAGTGCTCGGGGGATTTGACAAGCTAAAGGGCATGACCATCTATTCGTATAATCTATGTTGAGTCTTGAACACCATTTTCCACTCATTGCCTGGCCTCATGTGGATTTGATGGTAGCCATATTTAAGATCAACCTTGTTAAAAATCTTGGCTCCACTCAGTTCATTGAACATGTCTTTGAGCCTCTGGATTGGGTACCTGTATTTGATCGTGATCATGTTTATGGATTGACTGTTTACATACATTCACCAAGTTCCATTTTTCTTCAGCATTAGAAGCGTTGGCACATCATAAGGGTTGAGACTTTCTTTGACATAGCCTTTTTTTAGTTAGTCATTGACTTGTCATTGGAGCTTAGGAGCCTACTCGAGATTCATCTGATAAGTTAGCTTATTTGGTAATGTGGCACTAGGTATTAAGTCAATGCAGTGCTCTATGCCTCAAGTTGAAGGTAACCTCTCAAGTAACTATTCTAGGAACAGGTTGGTATACTCTTTTAGCAACTTCTTAATTTCTTAAGGTAGTTCACCCTACTCCTTTATTTCTAATAGTTGCCTGATCAACAAGAGGGTCGGCTCGTCAGCATTGATGGCTTCTTGAAGCTCAGCTTTACTCATTACCAAAGCCTTCTTCAATCTGCGAGCAAGTTTTGTCTGTAATTTATTAACCTCTCTCGGCGATCTTTCAATCATCCTTTTCGAACATGTACGTATTCCTGTAACCGTCATAGATAACTATCTTATCAAATAACCACGATTTACTTAGCAACACGAAGGAAGCGTACATAGGTAATATGTTATAGAGAATCTAGTTAGAATAATTCCCAATAGTGATCGGTAGTAGTATTTGCCAAGTGACATGTAGTGCTCCTTTCTCACTTAACTAGTGCAACTTGTATGGCTTTGGATGTGCAATAGTTAATAACTTCAACTTTGAGATGAGATTGGGATGCTACATTGGTGCAAGTTCCACTATCTATAATGAGGGCATACACCAGATCATTTACTTTGCAGGTGGTATGAAACAAATTTTTTTTCTATTCTTCCTCTCAAGAGGGTTCTACATTCATAGTACATTGGACAACCATGAGTAACTGGTCCAAGTCCTTATCAAATACGTCCTCTTCAATCAGTTCTTTTTTGATAGAGACTTCATCTTCGTTAGGTTCCTCATTAGTGTTGTTTACTTCTAGCTTTAGGATATCTCTCTTGATGACCATCGTCCATTAGCTTAGCAACTAAGCAACCATGTACCCGAACCCTTAGCACTTGAAGCGCTTGATTTGGCTCGACTTCTTACCAGACCCTTATCCCTTCTCTTCAGTTTGGGTTGGCCCTTCAGTTCGACTCATAAATTCATCTTTTTGCTCGATTCGATACTTAATTGAGCTCGATGACTTTCCTATTAAAGTTGGCTAGTCAGCATCTTCGTCAATACTCAGCTCCTCCTTGCCTTTCTACTCGTTGGGCTATTCTGATGGCTTCATCCATTGTGGTAAAGCATTAGAGTTCCATAATGTCTTGAATATCACCTCTTAACCTAGTGATGAATCTTAAGATTATTCAAGTCGGTGGTTCCTCTACTGCACAATGGATCATAAGCATTTCAATTTCTTGTACATACTCATCAACAGTCTGGCCTTCTTATCTCAACTCCTGAAGCCGAGTGAAAATATCTTCCAGATAAGTTTTTGGTACGAATCTGTTTCTAAGTATTCTCTTCATATTGGGACAAGTATTAATCTCTCAGTAGCCTTCTCATCTCCTTATCATTTGAAAATTCTTCTACTACATGGTCGGCAGATTCAAAGAACTCAATAACAACAATTTTCACTTTCTCGTAATCCTCATATTGATGATAATCAAACATACATTCCAACTTCTCTTCCCACTTTAAATATTCATCAACATTACTAGATCCATTGAAACTTGGAATCCGAAACTTCACATGGTTAGATGCTCTAGGGACTTATACGCGCTCTTCTTTGAAATACTCTTCCTTGTCCTCTTCACCAAGTTCTCTCAAGTCTATTCTTGTCTTACGCGTCCTCTTACTCCTCTACCTTGAACTGGTCGAGCTAGGTTTTAACCTTTAACAAGTTGAGCAACTTGTGGGGTATTTTGCATTGCCTTAGTGGGTTGACAAGCTAGCGCATGAACAACTTAGGTTAGATTTACTAAGAGGTTAGTCACCTCATCAAGTCTCTCATCAGTACTTCCCAGTGTCTCATGCGACTATTGTCTATAGTGGTTGTCATCTCCTACCTTAACATTCACACTTGGATCTGTCATTTTCTTTACTGATTTAAAGTTCAATTAAACACTCTCACCAACCAAAAAATTTACAGCTAGCAAACTCAGCAATTAAGATGAATACAGTAGCTTGCTCCATTTCATACACACAAAACACGGTATAAACAGAACTTTAGTAGAACCAACAACTCAAACAAAACCTCTACTTAGATACCGAGATGGTATGAACTGTGACCAAGAATAGGCAAAGCTAGTCGCTAGATGGGTCCGAGCTTACATAAAGCTTGAAAGAGTTAATGGGGGAAAGTACGAAAGGAATGAATTATGAATGAAAAGTAAGCAAAACCCATGAATAAGTCCAGAGGATATGATACACCAATGGAACTTTTAAGGACTCATGACATAATTCGATATGATGCATGAATTGGTTTAATAAGGTTACTCACCACCTAGCCATGTTTAATGGTTAGGATAAGAGTGATGCCGAAAGTAAATAGAGTGTTTACGCAAGAAAGGAAAACACACAAGTATGTTAATGGTAATCTCCACATATATCTCCTTACAGCTATAATTACAAGGGTATTTATACCCATAAGTTAAGGCAACTTACCTAAAAAGGAAAAGATAAAAGGGTACTTCCTAAGGTAGTAATGAACAAGATACAAAAGGATAAAAATGAATATAAAAGGAAAGCAATCATTGGTGCAACGGATTCTATACATGTTACTGTATATGTGGTGATGCTGTATTAGTGATGCCATTGTAGGATGTGGACAAAAAAGTATGGATAGTTTGCTTATCCGAGTAGGGGTGGCTTGGTTAGTCTAGACTCTCTCTCTCGGCATCTTAGTAAGGATAAGGCTGAGTAAGTAATTGGCCAAGTATGTGCGAGAATGAAGATGGGCTGTTATCTGGCGATCAATTTCTCAGCACTTAACACGTGAGAAATAAGTAGTCACTCAGCTTGGTAAGTAGAATGGGTTGGTGAGGAGATACTCGTCCTCTGCATGAGTTGGCTTGAATATGTAGATTCTTTTTGCTAATCCCTCTAGTCCTCGTGTTCAATTGTGAGTCAAAGGTCTGATAGCCTGATTCCCATCAGATCCTATAGTCGTTTTCTTTATCTTATGGTCTTTAGCCTAGAGAGTTTGGTGAGTCTAAGATTAGCACCTAGAGTTTATTATGAATGATAAGTAATCTCTATAACTTTACATAAATTTATGAGTAGCTTTAGTTTGAATTCTATGAGTGATACTATGTCACATCCTGATATTATATAAGATGTACCTTTATATAGAAATACCTGTTTGCAATTAATAAAAGTTTTATTTATAAGAAAAGAGTATTACAATGCAGTTCAACCTTATACCTGTTTACACAAAGTGTATAACCTCTAAACTTAACTAAACTTAAAATATAATACTGTTTTTTTTTCCTTCCATTACATATGTATAGATCCTTCTTAGGACTAAGATTAAAATATAGTAAGGCTTCATCTAAAAGTAGTTGACTTCGTCTTATACTCTCTCAAAGTATTTTTCCTAACTGATGATGGTGCCCATTCGGTTTTCTTCATAACTTAAGGGTATGTAAGTGTCCCCTTAGCTCTTTATAAGATAAGTAGGAGTGGAAAAAACAAAACAAAAAAAAAAAGCATTATACATATTTGTAAACATCATTATCATTAGGCATCCTATTTCATATTTAGAATTATAAAGACATGATGTCTATGCAGGGAATACGTGCCATGCTCATGCATATGATTTGCATCGGTACTGATATCTTAACCTAACTTAGCTTTCATCCAGTTAGTTGACACTACCCAACATCTGGATACAAAGTCTAAGAATCTAGGGCAACATGGGGCTACTAAAACCCAATATATAGGTGGCCTAGTTGAAACCACATGAAGTGGTCAAAGAAACCCAGTGTATAGCCAGCTTAGCTGAAATCACTTGAAGTAGCTAGAATTCATTGAGCAGTTCAATCTATATTCTTAAAACCGATTTTAGTAATTTCAAGTTTCTAGAAAGCTTAACCCATAAGTCCTTTAGTGCTATGCCATGAATGTAGTAAGCAATATAACATCCTAGTATCAAGCATGAATCCCAAGTTTTATACTAAGAATAACTCAATTAGCCTAGATCTAATGTTGTGTTCAAACTTTATAATTTAACCTTTCATATAAGGTTCATTTAAGTGAACACTTAAAAGGATACTTCATTTTCTAAGTTTTCCAAGCAATAAGAATAATTCACTTATATAGGAAGAAAACATTACACTTGATCAATACACATTCAATGTAATCATAAATATGGTTAATTAATTAGACAATCATAGTTACGACACAACTGACTTCAAGTCAAATAGACATAGGTCTACTTATACCAAAATAGAAATATTCACTTACCAATGTGTGATAGTAGTGTAAATCCTAGGCTTCATGATGTGTTCCTCCCTCACTTATTATACCTAGAAATATACATAGAGTCCCTAAGTTAACTACAAGTCTAAACCAAACCCTTATAAGCTTACAATAGCTTATTCTTTCACTATTACGTTTCTAAACTTCATTTCATAGTATCTTATTCATTTCTTATTTTATTTTAATAAACATTACATCATCATGATCTTTGTTTTGATTAATATTAAGATATCTTAATGAATAAGATTGATCAATATGTTACAAGTCTAAAAATGCCCTTTCTCGCTATTGACTAGATCATACTTTATCATAACTACCTAATTAACCTAGATAAGCATTAATTCTAAACTAAAAATCACACTTCCCAAACTTGATTAGCATTTATTATGTGTAAAGAATGCTAATCTTATATGAATTTAACAAATATCTCACTAGTACTAATTATTATATCACATATTAGGCTAATATATAGGTTTATATTAGGAAAATTCAAAATAAATATTACACGAGCCAAATTAGTTCCACAAAAAATGCCATGAACTTACAGAAATATATAGTTTTATACTTACCATCTATAATAATTAGCTAGTATCACAACTTAACAGTATCATTATCGTGGTAAATCGCCATGCACCGTACAAAGGTCTAATATCAACCCTCTCGCTGATGGCATGCCTTTCATATGATATACAAGACTCTTTCTACTATACATTACCACCAGTCCCATAAATATGTAATATAGACAAATTCCTACTAAAATTAAATTTTGAGACGTAAATTAATCAAGTAAACGTGTAGAATCGTTATGTTACACACCAAAAGAATATTACAAACAAATGCAGTTCATACTAGGAACTGTATCATAAACTTTAAACTATATTATGAATAAAAGAATGGTAAATAACTATCTACAAAAGCTTTTACAAAATTTCCTCTATGCTTCCTAATTGCTCTAACCCATTTCTATATGAGACTCACATGGGTATACCTTGGCCCGGATTAGCAAAGAGGTTTTCCTGCAAGAAAAGGAATCTATCAGGGTATAAGCTTAAGCTTAGTGAGATAAATACCCTCATTAATATAGCATGACAGAATTTTATTAGATGCACAATCATATGAATGCATGAACAATCAAGTAAAGAGTCGTCGGAAATTTACTCACTCTGCCATATGGGTTAGTAAAAGTAGTTTGGGGGTAGGTTGTCTCTGAACACAAGGTCCCCTAGTCATCAAAATCATAATACTTCAAGGGATTGAAATATAACTTAAGAAACTAAGCTAAAACCCCTTAAAGTTATACTCTTGACTAGTTTTCGTATTTTTCCCAATTTTACTTAAAAGTTCAATCGCATATAAATTTCTTGTTTTAAATTCAATTTTTATGATCTTATAGTCAATCTTCATCGTTTTTTAGTTTACTTTAACATAGTGAGGTTAGATTTTCAAGATGAGGCACTTAAATCTATCCATAGGTCAAAACAACACGGTCCTCATGGTTTGGAGTGCTTGTAGGCTTTGTTTGGTTAATAGGCTTTTTGGTAACTTGGGAATTACTTTGGGCTTGGGATTAAGATTTCATTATAGGCTCAAAATACTCCTTAAGATCAGATTTACAACTTTGATTTACACTCCTAAGGCTATCAACCACTTCTTGGGCTCTTAAGTGAGCTTAAGTTGTCAAATGGGCTTATTTTTCATTTAATTCAAAGATGGTAATTTTCTTGAGCCTAGGGAGTGTTTTGTGGGCTTCTTGAGAGTCTTAAAACAACTCTTATTGATGTGTCAAGTTGCTAATAAAAAAATTTAAGGTGGTTCAACTTGATGTTTGAGGCTCATTTGGAAAATTTTAAACTCGGTTTTGAGTTTTAAGCTTAATACACATATCAAACTTGCCTTGGTTGGTCTTCTCAGTTTTATTACTTATTTTTATCATATTTTTAAGTATCTTTTAAGGATATTCCAAATTTGGTTGGTTTGAGTATGAAGGCTTCCAACTTGTTTCATCATTTCCTTAAATTTAGGTGTTAGATTATGAACTTAAGCTACTTGTATTCAAATCTTAACTTAATTTTTTTTTTCATGAAATGATTATTTGGCTCATACTTTATATGAAAATAGAGGATCTCACTTTTATCATACTTCTCATTCCATAGTTCATGTCTTACAAAGTTGATTTCCTCATAAAACTTAATGTGATGGATTTTTCTTTAACTCAAGTCTAGATTTGAATATGTTTAACTTAATAGAAGTATAATCAACACCCAAATGACCTTTGAATCCTCATGTCCAGCATGTTTCTTTTCCATTCAAGTTTTCATTTCAAGATTCTCTCAACTTAAAATCTTTCATTCAAAGTGTTAAATAAATATCTTTACACAGCACTAACTTTACATGCTCATACTTCAATTTTCATGCAAGGGTATCATGAGTCTGTTTCTTAGAATAGTCTTAGATATTATACCAACTTATGATCCTTCTCATATCTTCAAGAAATCACAGTCTCTTAATATGAATACTAACCTACCAACACAAAGAAACACTTACTTGTCTATAAAGTATAAGTATGGTGGTTGTGCACTAAGGTTCCATTTATGCTCGTTATCTTACTTCCTTCTTCTTTTACCCTTTTTGAAACCTGAGTTATGGTCCTTTAAGGTAGGGTTTCAGGAGTGTTCTAAGGGTCCTAAAGAAACTTTGAATGCTGGAAAAGAAAGACACAAGAAGAAGTTGAGTGTACCATGAGTGGAAGCTTAGAAAAGCGGCGGCAAGTGATGGATTTTGTAGGGTTTGGTTGTTTCTTTCTTTGTGTTGTTTGCAAAGTGAGAGAAAAGGAAGTGAAAATGAAAGTGAAAGTGAGAGAAAATGATGAAAAAGTAGCCGGTTGGGAATGGGGGTGATTGTGTGTTTAAGAAGTTTGATTTTGTTGTCTTGTAGCATATACAAAAGTCAATAATTGTAACTATTGATGATGTAAACATTAATGGGTGAATAATGGAATGTAAGATAAAGTGATTCATGGATGAAAGACAAGAGTATGATTCCCCTTTTCTAGCTTGTACAAACCGGCCATATAGTGTTCTTTTAGGCATGGAGTTGTCTTCTCTCATTTATTAAAGTTAAGCATGTGAAATCTTATGATAATTTGTTCATATGTAGTATAAGTGAAGTGGTGATAAGGAAAGTATCTTATTACTAGATTTTGAATAAGTTATCAATTGATAAATGGCTCCAACTTTCAATTAATAAGTCATTTAGGCTAATTTATTGGTTTACTTATTTATATGTAAGGCTTAGGCATGAAGTTAAGGGTATTATCTTATAGAGAATTATTTTAGGATTTACTTCTTGAATTGTTTTGTTGATTATAATTCGATTCTTATAAAATATTGAAATTTTCTAGAGTTGAATGGAATTATTCAAATTAAATTATCAATTAGTCACTTGGGGTTAAAAGTCCTTTATTGTTTTAAGGCTTAGGGTTTTCAGTGATCCTAGGGTTCGCAGCTTTTCAAGTTCAGGTTTTATTGATAAGAGGTTTTTGAATTGAAAAAGTAAGTTCGTTTCTAATCATAAACTTAAGTTCTCAGTTTAGTTGATCCTTAAGAATGTTTGGGAAGTACTCTTAGTCAAATCATAGGCCCGCTAAAAATAGGGTTTACAGCTAGCTTATCGCCTATTTTTACCAAAAAAAAAAAAGAGAAAAAGCATCTTTAGCTTAAAATTATGGAAAATTAGGCAAATAATCAAATTTAATTGTAAGTTGAAAATTAAGTGTTCCAAATATCTTTATAAACATCTAGAAGTCAAAATATGTAGTGCTTATAAATTAATTTATTAAAAAACTAATTATTTTAACAAATAAGCTAAACTGCCAGTTTTATTCAAAGTAAATGCAATAAATATATTTATTTTTAAAAAATTTTGTTACCACATTGAACATATAATTAGCATATTATATACAAAATTTCAACTCGAAACAACAATGTTTGATATTTACAAAAATTACTTTAATTTTCCCTAAATAGGATATTTTCTTAAGGATCCTATATTTTCATTGATTATTTAATTAAAATAAAACCACTAGATTAATCTACACTTGAAATAACATTAGAAAAACATGTTTCCATATTTAATTAACATGATTTATTATTATTAGAAAATAAACCAAATTATGGGTGAAAAATTGATTCATTTGAATCAGCTACCAAACCTTATCGGAATAACTCCCTTCATAGCCAATTTTTAGACCTCTAAGTTGCTCTAAGTTAGGTTGATAGCCTCGTGAACTATAAGTGACTACTCCCTTTCCTATTTTTGGTCTATTCTTCTTATATTTTTCCTGAGTGATTTTATTGTGTTTTCAGGTTTCTAAAATGTTGTAGTTAAAGACTAAGTGGCCTATTTATAGAGTGAGGATTGCTTTAGTTGAGATAAAATTACAACATGTAGCATACACATGTCAATTCATAATAAATCCTAAGCATGAGAAGGCATTTTTATATTAAATAATAGATGGCTCAAGTTTTTCAACTTATTCCCTTGCCGCCACATCATTCTTGGAAGAGTTTGATGACTCATCAAGTTATTTTTGGATAATTCTATCCATTTTTATATAATTTTCCTATATTTTATGTATTTTATATTAATATATATGCATATTTAATACATATGATGTATATTCTATATATTACTTCTATTATCTACATATATATATATATATAATGTCCCTTCACTTTTTTATGTATATAAGTTAGATAACTTATTTATAATATCTTGCTATATGTTAAAGCTCAAATTTCACATTTTCAATAAATATCAGCTTTACCAATAAACTTATGTTTTTACCAAATTAAAGCCTTTATATATTTTATTTTGAGAAATTAACTTTACTAGGATACTTCTTCTAAGTTTTTTAACATTATTGTGAAGTTTGAACTAAAACAGATAATGTTACCTAATGCCCTAAATTTAGGGGCTTAGAACCTTGGGTATTACATCCTACCCTTCTTACAAAAAGTTTTATCCTCAAAACTTAACTACGAGTTAAATGGCATATATTCCTAGCCTTATTCTAGTAAAAAGAACAGTTGATGACAACATTACTAACCTTACGTAAATAGTTTAGGGTATTGAGCTCTCATCGACTTAGCAAATTCCCATATCACTTCCTCGTTATAGCTTCTACTCCACAAGACCTTTACATATTCAATGTCTTGGTTCCTTATCGCTAAACCATTGTATCAAAAATATAAATGGAATGCTCTATATAAATGAGGTTTTCTTTTAACTCCACTAAGGGTACATCCAATATCATTGCTGGATCACCTACAAACTTTCTTAAGGTTAAAATGTGAAACACATTATGAATTCCTACCATTTCGTTAGGTAATTCAAGTTCATAGGAAACTTTCCCAATCCTTCTCTTAATTTGATATGGTTTAGCATACCGAGGACCTAACTTTCCTTTAATATTGAATCACCTCACACCTTTCATTAGGGATTCTTCAAGAATACCTAATCACTTACATGGAACTCTATTGGCTTCTTTCTATCATCCGCATAACTTTTCTATCGATTTTGGATAGTTTATGTTCGTTCTATAATTATTTGTAACTTCTCCTTAAGGTCTTGTAACATTGACGGTCCAATAACTTGTTTATTTCCCACTTGATCCTAATAAATAGGGGATGTACAATTGTGTCTATATAGTGCCTCATATGGAGCCATTTTGATAGTATTATGATGATTGTTATTGTAAGCGATTTCTACTAGCAGCAAATAATCATCCCAACTACCTCCAAAATCCATCATACATGCTCTTAGTATATCTTCTAAGGTTTAGATTGTTTGTTCTAATTGCTCATCACTTTAGGGATGATAAGCAATGCTAACATTTAGCTTAGTTCCCATTTTTACATTATATGCTCTAATTGCTCATCACTTTATGGATGACAAGTAGTATTAATGCTTAGCTTAGTTCCCATTTTTTCTTGCGAGGGTTGCCAAAATCAAGATGTAAAATGAGAATCATGATCGAATATTATCAATACTAGAACACCATGAAAACAAACTATCTCCTTGACATACACTTCTACTAGTTGAGAAAACGTCGCCATTTGTCTTATGTCTCTAAAATGTATTGATTTCATAAGTCTATCGACTACAACCTCTATTACATCATGTTGTCTCCTTGTCCTTGGTAAACCACTCATAAAATCCATTATTATATGCTCTCACTTCCATTCGAGTATAGGTAAAGGTTGCAACAATTCTCCTTGCCTTTGATGTTTGACCTTTACCTTTTGGCAAGTCACACAATGTGATATATATTGTGTCACATTTCCTTTCATTCCCATCTACCAAAATTTATGTTTCAAGTCCATATACATCTTATTATTTATAGGGAGTAAGGAATATCTTACATTATGTGCTTCTTCCAAAGTCACCTTCTTAACTTTCGAATCCTTTGGTAAACAAACTCTTTCCTTAAACCTCAATATTCCTACATTATCAATTCTAAAGTGAGGCTGTTCCTCAATACAATCTTTGATCTTTTGTAGCTCCACATCTCCCTTTTGTGCTTCCTTCATGTGCTCAAATAATATAGGTCCTACTTTCAAATTAGCCAACATACTACTCTCTTCTCTTATTACTACTTCTAAGCCTAATTTCTCCATCTCTTCAATACATTCTCATTTATCCATAATGAGTGTAGCTATACTACCAAACTTCTTTCTACTTACTGCACTAACTACTGCATTAGCTTTCCTAAGGTGATAATGAATCGCAAAATAATCCTTTCGTAATTTTAACCACCACCTTCCTCTCAAATTCAATTCTTTCTATGTAAAGATGTACTTTAAGCTTTCGTAATCAATGTATACCTTACATTTTTCACCATATAAGTAATGTCTCCAAATTTTTAAAGTAAATATTATAGCTAAGAGCTTTAAATCATGAGTAGTATGGTTTTGATTGTATGGTTTGAGTTGTCTTGAAGCATAAGCACCTTATCATTTTGCATTAATATACATCCTAACCCACTCTTCATGGCATTATAATAGATTGCATACTCTCAAGATCCATCTAGTACTGTTAGCACTGGAGTGATTACTAACCTTTTCTTAAGCTCTTAGAAACTCTTGTCACACAAACTGTTCCATTCAAATTTAATGTCTATATGTGTTAATTGGTTTAATGGCATGGCTATCTTAGAGAAGTCTTATATAAATCTCTTATAATAATTGTCATCCTCAAGAAACTCCTCACTTCTATTATAATAGTCATCCTTGCCCATTCCATTACTACTTTCACCTTTATAGGGTCAATTGCTATTCTTATGTCATATACTATATGTCCAAGAAACCCCACTTGCTTTAGCTAAAACTCACACTTTTTTAGCTTCGCGTATAGTTGGTTGTCCTTAAGGGTCTGAAGCACCATCCTTAAGTGTTCTACATGGTCTTCCTTACTCCTTGAGTATATTAAAATATCATTAATAAACACAACTATGAACTCATATAGGTACTTTTTACAGATACAATTCATTATGTCCATGATTGTGGCAAGGGCATTCGTTAACCCAAATGGCATCACTAGAAATTCATAATGTCCATACCCCATCCTAAAGGTAGACTTAAGTACATCCTCTTCCTTAATTTTTAACTAGTGGTAACCGGATTGTAAGTCTACCTTTGAGAACACTATGAATCTTTTCAACTAATCAAATAAATCATCAATTCTAGGAAGTGAATGTTTATTCTTTATTGTCAGTTTGTTGAATTCTCAATATTCTATACACAACCTCAAACTTTCATCTTTCTTTCTAACAAATAGCACTAATGTGCCCCATCATGGCGATGTACTTGGAATTATAAATCCCTTGTCTAGCAGTTCTTATAGTTGCTTCTTTAATTCTGCCAATTTAATAGAAGCCATTCGATAAAGTGTCTTAGAGATGGGTACTGTACCAAATACAAGATCTATGGTAAACTTGATCTCCCTATTTGGTGGTAATCTAGGCAAATCCTATGGAAAAACCTTAGGAAATTCTAACACTGTTGGTGTATCTTCTAATCTCACTTCTTGAGCTTAAGTATCTATTACTAAGGCTAGAAATCTTATATTACCAATATTTAACAATTCCGAACTTTATTTACTAAGACCATTTAAGGTATTGCTTTTTTTTAGTTTCCTTTAAAATGAAAATCTTCTCCATCAAGCTTCTTGAATACTACCATCTTTCCTTTACAGTCCACATTTACCCAATGTTTAGTTAGCTGATCCATCCCTAGTATGGCATTGAATCCTTTCATATCCAACATTACTAATTCTATAGTCATTTTATAAAGATCTATACATATACTACATCCTTTCAACTTTTGTTACACAATTTGTTCTCCTCTAAAAGGGGTTATACTACTAGATCATGCCTTAAAGTTTCTACTAGGAGTCTATTCCTATCAAAAAATTCCTTAAATACATTTGAATGTATTGCTCTCATATCGAACTATGTATAAGCATAGTGACCTTTCAGGCAAACCAATCCTAAAATAATAATCACAATTAAATCATCACCAGTGTATAGAATTTAAGCAAACATATAACAAATTATCAAATAAGGGTATCTAAAAGTTATGGGGTTCAAAACTCATTCCTACAACTATGTTGCCATCCTTATCTTCCTTATCATAGAATGTATATACCTTTCCTTAAACTTTAGGCTTGGCTCCAACCTATCCTGGTCAATTATTTCTATTGAAGGGTCTTAACCTATTAGCTTAGGTTTGATTTTGTCTTGTCTACTAATTTGCATCACACTAAGTGGTGTTATATCTTGTCTAGTGACACTTATGGCAGTATATACCTCTAAAGTTTAGGTATTGATACTACCTAACCAAATTCCCTACTTCTCTACACCTAAAACATTTTCCTTATAGTTTCGAATACTGTATAGGTCGATGCCTACCATTAAACTTCCAACAAAGTGACATAGCTCGATGCCTACCATAATCACTTATCCCTTTTACAACCCTATGGTTACTACTAGAGCTACCCATAAATTTCCTTTTTGCTCAATTAAATGAGTCTGATTAACAATAGCTACATATTACACTAGCCTTGTCCTATTTAACTCAACTTGAAGGTAAAAATCAAGTCTAGCCCTAAACCTACCAACCTTAGCAATTTCATTATTCTATACTGCTTCTAAAGCAAACTTCAATGGCCCATTAAATTCTCTTTAACATTCTTCAATAGTCTTCCCTACTTGCCTTATAATATTCTTTACACATTTGCTTTCTTACATATTTAGGGAAATACTACTTTAGAAATACATCCCTAATGGCATTCCAACCTATAGGTTTTACCATTGTTTGTTTCTTACCCTTCCACCAATTATTCATGTAAATACCTTATTTTTGCCGCTCGTAATTTTCAGGCAAGCGTTTTTTCCTCTATTTTTAGGTACGCTTTCAAAATTACTTATTAACAGGCATGTGATTCATACAATTTGGATTAGACTTAGGTGTGGTGTTATTTTGTCCATTTATTTTATTTTATTTAAAAAAAAAGGATTACGTTAGTCCAGTTAAAGAGAATGGTCTACATAATTCATGGATCAGGGTTAAAGCCCTGATTAATTTTGGCACATCCTTCGTGCTTACCTTCAATTCTTAGCTAAGTAGGTGTACTTTACGTATGAGTGGGGTGCATATGTCATGGAATAGGAGGTTTACTCCCTTTTTATGTGGCTGTACGGTACTCGACCTTCCTTTGCCTCATATATTTTCTCTGATTATGGAGGGTAAGCTAGCCTTTTTTGTTTATGTCTTCTTAAGATTATTCCATGCCCCTATTGCTTTAGGAATAACAATTGGCAATGTCATTGTCCTCCATATGATAGAGACGTCTAACTACTCAGCTAGTTTCAGCTTGCTATGGCCATCATTAGGAGAGTAGCATCTATTCCCGACTAGTTTGCTCATGGGAAGCCAACTGTTCCTTAAGAGATTACCCCAACCTACTGACAAATTGCTTGTTGTTGCCACTCAGTTCACATTAAGCCCTAAGTCAAACACCTTCACTTCCATTAGAAACATAGACCATGACATTTTACCCTACCTAAATCCATGATGCCTTCGTCATGAGACCAACACTTTGCCACTATCCATTCCCCTTAAGATCACTGACCCTATTTCTCCATTGCCTAACTTTATACTAAGATCATCTCTAGTAGGAATTTAAGGCTTCAACGAGCATCCCTTCATCCTAACCCTCTCTAATCATCCTCTAAGGTTACCTCTTGTTGAGTGACTTAATGGTAGGGCCTACCCTTTAAGCTCACTTTATCTTCTCAAGATCACTGACCCTTCTTCACTTGTTGTCCCAATCTACCTAAGATCACCTTCACTAAGACTCGATGCTTCCACAGGCTTCCTTCATGCACTCGCCCTTACCTTCTCCTCTTGCCCTCTAACGTCGCATATTACTAAATAGCCCAATGATAGGGTTTACCCATTGAAAAACATTTTTGTTTCTTTCTTGAGATTTAAGTAGAGTCTTGTTACAATGCTGCTCATAGCATAGTTATCCCATCTAGCAATGATGCCCTCTATTTAATAGGTACTCCTTCTCTCGAGATTCATCTACATGAGCCTAATTGTCAATAAGAATTACCCTTTTACATTAAGCACAAAAGGTAGTA
Organism: Lumnitzera racemosa; assembly: GCA_024138005.1. Classification (NCBI taxonomy): domain Eukaryota; kingdom Viridiplantae; phylum Streptophyta; class Magnoliopsida; order Myrtales; family Combretaceae; genus Lumnitzera; species Lumnitzera racemosa. The sequence goes on from JAMXBC010000006.1 coordinate 84,125,616, forward strand.
TTTTGTGGTATTATAAAGGGCAAGCCAACCTCTATCCTTCTTATTTTCCCAAGACTGTTCCAAGCCCTTCTATGTTCAAGAATGTCATCTGACATTGTTACCATCCTTCATATGATAAAGATGTCCAACTTCTCAATTGGTTTTAGCTATCTATAGCCATCATTAGGAGAGTAGCATCAGTATCCTAACTAGTTTGCTCATAAGAGGCTAACCCCACCTTGAGGGAACATTCAACCCTAAGAACAAACCACTTGCTGATGCCACTTGCTTTGGGTTAATCCTTAAGTTAAACAACCCCACTTCCTTTTAGGACAAGAATCATGGCATTCTCCTCCACCTAAATCTATGATGCCCTTATCATGGGGCTAACTCTCCACTATTACCCATTCCCTTGTGATCACCAACCCTATTTCTCCATTGTCTAACTTTATGCTAAGATCATCTTTGCTAAGACTTTAGGGCTTCCATAAGCATTCCCTCTCCCTCGCTTTTACCCTCTCCACTAGTCCCCTAATATTGCTTCTTGTTGAGTGGCCCGACGGTAAGGTCTATTATGTTTCGTGGATTTAAGTAGAGGAGAATGTCATGGTCCATGTTTTGGATAGAAGTGGAGGTATTCAACTTAAGGCTTAATGTGAAGTGAATGGCATTGGTTGGTGTAGTCTCTCAAGGCTAGGTTGGCTTCTTATAAGCAAATTAGTTGGGAGTTAATGCTACTCTATTGATGATGGCTATGGTAGGCTAAAACTAATTGAAAAGTTAGACATTCCTATCATATGGAGGACAATGACAATGTTGGACATCACTCTTAAAGCAAGATGGGCTTAGAATAGTCTTAGGAAAATTGGAAGGGAAAAGGTTAGCCTACCTTCCATAATAAGAGAAAATACATGAGGTAAAGGAGGGTCGAGCACCATATGGGCACATAAGAAGGGGTTGAACCTCCCCTCCCATGATACGTAAAACGTGCCTAGTACATTATTGTGCCCTATCCTTCTTCTCCTTCCGTTTTTGATTTCACTTGCTACCTGTACGAATTAGAGCTTCTAAAATAAATAAAGATTGTTTCCCTATTCAAACCCCCAATTTTCAACCCATGTTCCAAATCTATATCTTGAAAAGTTAACCTGAATTTTATGTTTTTGGAAACTACATATAGTATACAACAAATTAAGATAAAAACACAATCTAATTTTCTTAAATCGTTGATTAATTCAAACTTGAAAAAGGAAAAAATATATCAACACAGTTGAATAAAATTTAAAAAACCTCATGCTTTATGTAGTTTCCTTCAAATCTAAGATGTAAGCATCGATTATTAATGTGTTCTTGCTTACTTTCATTACTCAAACCAAAACATTCCTTAAAATTCGGAGCTGGATCTAGTAAGAACATATTAAGGCCTTATACCAGTGATCTTCCATTTCTACACTCTCTCGGAATAAATTTAAACTCCACTAGTATAAATAGGATGCCATACTTCACGTTAAGCATAGATTATAACCAAAAACTTACAAAAGCATACTCAAGTGAAGCTTTCTTTCTCTAAAATGAGGAGTTTCTCTCTTTAGAAAATAACCTCACACTTGCCTTCCACACTAAAAATCAACATCTAGGTTGTGTTTATGGTGTCCCTAAACCCAAAAAACTGCACTCACTCTCTCCCAAACACCCCTTAGCGACTCCATTGTGAGCCACCATCATCTTCATCCACTATTGCCTTTAATTACAAAAATCTCTGAAACCACCACAATGACTGAAAGCATTACTCCCACCCCTCTTAAATCTAATTAGAAATACACAAAAATTGTGTTTCCTATTTGTTTCGGTGAAGAGAATTCTTGGAATCACATATAGTAGTTGCAACAAGTGGGTACCCAAGTTTTATTTGTTTGGGAGATCCTAATCTCGACTTGAACCAATTGTTGACTCATACCAAGTATGTGCTTCTTGTTTATTTATTTTATTGCATTAATTGTTTGTTAAGTCTTGTAAAAAAATTAACTAAAAAAGGAATTGTTTTCTTAAGATTAAGGTTTTGTTTTTTTTTTTTTAGAATTTTTACATAACAAACCCTTTTCCAAAAATTGGTGTTTGAGAAAAAAGAAAAAAAATGTAAAATTCATTTTCTCACTTAGAAAAATTATTTTTTTCAAAATAAAAAAAAAAACCATTTTTCTAAAATTGAACTTATAGGAATTTCTAAATGAAATGACATCAAATTAGGAATCTTCTCCTAAAATTTTCTTAAAAGAAAAATAAGTTCACTAAAATGTAAAATTCACCATTTTCAAGTTTAAAATCAACTTACCCACTTAGATTTTTTCGAAATGAACTACTATATTTTGATCCCAATTAGCAAGCACGTAGACACATTTAAGGTGACTTAAAATATGAAAAAAAAAATATTTTTTTCCTTTTGTAAAATAAATGTAATTCCTACTAGTATTTGTATATATATTTTAGATGAGTGACTTGAAAAATAAATTTAAATTCTAAAAGTTAGAATGGTACTCTTTTCCGTTTAATAGGATAACCATGAAATTAAGAAAATCTAGTTTCTTAAAAAAAAATTTAAATTTTTTTTCAAAATGTAAGCTAGTGACTAAATTAAAGATGATATGTCCAATCTATTCTAATTTAATCATATTTTCCTCATTTTACCCAATGACGACTCCAATTTCTTTTTTTGAAGGAAAATAATAAAATATTGGCTCTCCTTAATTTCAATCGAAGGTTTGAACTAAATAAGTATAAGGTTTAGTTATCAAATTAAGGAAAACAAAAAAAGGAAAATTTTAGACTCGATAGCTTAGCGACTCTACTAAGAATGTTAAATAAGGTAGTCAATTAAAACCTTCCAAAATTATAATTATTTTTCAAGATACCTATGTTAAGGTATATTTTTTCCTTATAAATATCTTTTGTATATTTTTGCCCTTGGTCCTTTTTTTTTTGCTATTTTAGGTTAATTTATATATTTTTTTTTTTTGCTTAAGCATATCTTTTATCTATTGGTGCACTAGTATCTTTTTGTTTTTTTTTTTTATCTATTATGGGTTTTTTATTTAAGCCTTTTTTTTTCAATTCTATAATTCCATGAACATGTGTAGATACAATTAGAACCAAACTATCATAGTACCTTAGGAGAGCAACTATTGTGTAAGCTTCGGATGTTGTAGAATAGCTACCTTTCAAGTTGACTTAAGCTACCCCACTCAAGTCTTGATGTGACCAAGGATCCATATCTTTGAAAACGCATGAGGATATAGAACTTAAGGACCTCTAGTGCATGAAACAGCTTTTAAAAGATTGGCAATAGCTCATAATATGGCAAGCCTAGAACGAAGAAATTGCAATTGTGAATATATCATAATTTCCTTATATTTTTCATTCTTCTTTTGCAATTATTCTGGTAATTTCCCTTTTAAACTAGTAAAAATTACATGTAAAAATTTAGAATAGGTTTTCAATGTAATAGTACCTTTTGTAGATTAGGCTTCATTGTAATCGTACCTTTTGCAAATATAACTAGCTTAGTTTAGACCACTTTTGAGGAGATCCATGTCCATCTGCCTCATGAATGCCAAAAATCATTTGAGACTTAATTTTAGCTTTTCAACCTAGATAGATAAGAATTCATCAAGAGTAAGATTAAGCCCATATTATCTTTGCAAGCTATTATTCCAAACATTACTCTAATGTAGGCCTTAGGACACTTTTAGGAGCCTAAGGCTATTGTTTTCTACTTTAGCCCATACTAGCTTAATCTAACCATCAAAGAGTATTCTCAATTGCTTTGGGCTCCAACTGAAGGCATCTATTCCATAAACCTTGAAGCTGCAACACCAAAAGTTTTTAGCAAGCTACTAGGAGTTAGAAAGGCTGAGATAAACTGAGTCTTGGTCCAAAAAGAAACCATTTTGGATAGACAACATCATTGCCTAGTTCTCTACAGAGTTGAGGTATAAGGAGAAGCGAGACAATTTCTATGTAAATGTAAAGACTTGGCACCAGCACCAGGTTAATGCTTATATTTTAATGACTTTTAATGGCATCTAATTCCTAAACTAGAGACATTATGTTCACTTCAAGGTGGTAAAACTAGTGGCCCAATTCCTCTCATGCCTTAAATAGAAGGGTCATAACAGTCTCGCCGTGTAAACTAATCTAAGATAAAAGTTGACCTCACAGTTGCTATTTTAGATATAGTCTACACATGGCATACACAAGTCAACCAGCTTGAAGCATTCATTTTGATACTTGTGAGTAATCAAACTTGTGGTATAGCTTTACAAAATACCTGTTCTATATAACCTATTATCTCATAGCACAACAGTATCGACATAAATGTCTTACATCAGAGTTATAATTTACAATCAAAGTTTATTAAAAAGCTACAGGTTTGTAAAATATTCACAAAAGTTAGAAAACTATTGGGCATCCCAAGAAATTCTCAATTAGTTTCCTCAAAAACTCAAAAAGTAAAAAACCTAGGTTTAGTTGATTCCTCATTTCAAACTTTCCTAAACAGCAGCACACTAACCTAGGAATTGTGGTAACGAAACATCTTGACCTTACTCAACACCAACAAAAGAGTCTATAGGGATGTGAGCACACTAACTCAATAAGTTGGATGGAGTCAAAAGAGTACTATACAATTACAAGCAAGGTTATTAATTACAATGAAATGCAATGCAAGCAATCAAATTAAACATCACATAATGTTATTTAGTCCACTGTGATGTTAGAGAAATTACATGTGCTCTAACTCAGATTGAGGAGTTTCATCGCGACTTAAGTTAAACCAAACCCAAGCTTATGTAATGGAGAACACCTTTCTCCTATGACCACCATCGAATCACGACCGCTACACTTGCCGCAACCTCCTCACCTATCACTTAGTTCGACTGTGGATGGGGAAAGGACCATTTCAGCTATCTTTGTCGAAGGAAATTGGTATTTGGCTTGATACTCTTAATCATTTCCCCTAATGGGTGTTATGCATGTCCAGTTTTATTTTAGTCGAATAGACATTAGTTTTAATCAAAGGTGGCTAAACAAGTTCATATAGTACAAAAATAATGCAAACATGTAGAATAATACTCCTGTTACAGTTAAGTATCATACACACATACTGTATGTGCATAATCTACTAATTATAAACATAACCAGAAGTACTCTTAGGTCTTCAGATATTTTAAAACAGTATCCCAACAAGTGGTGAAACCACAATCCTAACTTACTTGTTTACATGCTCACTACTGCTAACTCGAGTTATCAACTGTGTTTATACTAGAAGATCCTATTTACACAAAAGACCCAACTTTAGTTTTCGTAGTAATTAGAAAACATTAGGTTTTAATCTAAACGATTATATATATATATATAATACTTCTATAATATATAGTCGTATTATTATATATATTGAGTTAAGTTGTTCATTGTTGATACTATATGTTATCAATATAAATATTATCGTATTAAACGTAATTTATGTTATTAAATTGTATTTTACCTAATTTGTCCTCATAACATTATAATATAAATATTACCTAACCCTAATATACCTATAGTATATCTCCATAAGAAAATATCAATAAATATATTAAAAATACACTTTTAATCTAATCTGATCAACAATCTTATACATATTTTTTATTTAACTATTTAATCCATTTTAACTTATTAATACAAAAAATATGTCTCGACTTGTAAATTAAGCTATTTTATTAAGTAAATTTGTAATAAATAGTTCAAGTCATCAAATAATTCCCCAAAAATTTATATAGACTACTAAAAATAAGGGGAATTCAGTTATCACTTGGTTTTAGGCTTTTGACCTATCACGTATATATTTGTCTTTATGATTTTACCCCTAAATTACTTAATTGTGATTCTTTTTACACCAAATTAATTTCAATCTATCCCAACATTATTATTATTCACCAGAGATCGGTACATGTCAATTTCATCGATTAATTTAACAATTTCCTATTTCATTCACAATTTCAGCCTATTTTCGAGCTATTTTAGGATAAAAAATGCAATAAATACTAAAAATATTCAAATCCAAATTTAGGCTATATAGCCATTATCTATATATCATATATATCCTATACAAAAAATTTTAGTTAGAAACAACATCATTTAGTAGATTTTTTTATTTTTTACAATTCTAAATTTAGATGAATAGTATATTTCTTAAAAACGTATTTTAAATATTACGAATTTTTTCAAAAATAAAAATATTAAATGAAATCATGTTCAAAATTACCTAAGTATAATTTTTTTTCATAATTTTCTAGGTAGTTTAGGTATTTTTTACAATTTATTGAAAAACAGGGCAAATAATTGACCTTGGTGTTCTTGGGTGTTCTAGTGGCCACAATAGTTAGGTGGCTGTCGGAACACCTGTACGGTAGGTAGGCTACTTTGTGACGATTGGGATTCACAGTCGAGTCACGTTTGGTTCAAGTTCTAACTTAGCACAAAAATTACTCTGTTTTCTTATTTTCTTTTCTATTTTCTATGATTTTTTCTTTCTGTTGTTTGTGGTTTGTAAAGTTGTGAATTGATGTAATGAAGCCTATTTATGCATGTTGGAGTCAGATGCTGCTTTTTTTTTTCCTTGCTTTTTCTCATAAATGCAAGTAGGAGGTGTCCTTTGATTATTTAATTTGCTTTTTGACTCAGTAATTGTCTAGCTTCGATGATTCCTAGTAGCTTCTAAACTTGAATCAGCAATTTTGAAGGCTTTTTGGATAAGATTTGCAATTAGTTAGGTATTTTGAATATATTTTATTAATACTTAGTTATTTGTTAATAAACAAGTATATATTCCTCGTACGTATCACATGTAATATATATAAATATACTCATATAATTAAGTTTCTAACATATCTTCTATTTTTAGGATATATTCTCTTAATTAATTTCATGAATTCAACACAATATATAAAATTAAGTAATTTAGGGTTAATTTACGACTATAATTATTATTCATATCGGGTATATTCATAAAAATGCATATATATTCATATAGTAAATTATACTATATTATCTTATTTTATAGCTTAATTAACTTATTTCTAAGTTCTTGTCGCATCATGAGCTTAATTTTAGGGTTCTAAGCATTTTAGTTCTTTATTGAATAAATCTTACTTTTAAGGGAAAAATAGAGATTTTGGGTCATTATTTCTAAAATTTAACTTCACTTTGTCACTTCTTTTAACTTTTCTATCTTAGTCATAAAATTTAGACTTAATCAGTTAATTTTTCTTAAAAGCCTTAAATCGAGGCTCGGTTATCCTAAACTCAATTTCAAGGGCTTACATTTCCACACCCCTTAAGAAAGTTTTGTCCTCAAAACTTCAAATCTAAATACAATAACTACTTAATTGTTGACAAAAATTTATGACTTTGCTCTTTGAAGAGTACTGGGTAACGATTTTGCATCATTGACTTCGGTTCTCAAGTTAGCTCTACTGTTAGACCATTATCCTTTTGAACTTTTACAGACTCTATTTCTTAATTTCTTAACTTCTGAATTTAGTTTTCCAAGATCTTGATTGGCTTTTCCTTAACGGTATAGTCTTCTTGTAAGTCTACTAGTTTCAATTCCATGATGGTATCTAGGTTCTTCACAAATTTTCATAACATTGACACATGGAATACGTCGTGATATCCAATTAAACTTGGGGGTGAAGCAATTCGATATGCAACATTTTTTATTCTTTCTAAAATTTCAAGAGGTCTAATATATCAGGGGCTTAACTTTCCTATTGTACTGAAACGCTTAAATCCCTTAAATGGACTTATCTTTATATATGCATGATCTCCTATAGCAAAATTTATAGGTTTCCTTTTCAAATCAACCCAACTTTTGTATTGATCCTATGCTACTTTCATCCTTTCTCGTATTATCTTAACCTTATCATTCATTTGACCAATCATTTCATCATTTTCCCAATACAACAGTGATTGACATTTTCTTTCATGTAAAGCTTCATATGGTGCCATCTGAATCGTTGCTTGATAACTATTGTTATAAGAAAATTCCACTAATGGCAAATACTAATCCCAATCACCTCTAAAATCCAAAAAACAACCTCTTAACATATCTTCGAGTGTTTGAATAACTCTTTCTGACTATCCACCGGTTTATAGGTGATAGGCTGTACTAAACTGTAGTTTAGTTCCTAAGTGTCGATTTAAACTTTCCTAAAACTTCAATACAAATCGACTATCTCTATCTAACACAATGGTTATCGGCACTCTATGCAATCTAACGATCTCTCTAATATATAGTCGTGCCAACTTTTCGATTGAATCATCAATTCAATAGGGTAAAAAGTGAGCACACTCCATTAACCTATCTACAACACCCAAATTGAACAGTAGCCTGATTTTGTCCTCAAAAGTCCTGTTAGAAAATCCATTGTAATATAATCCTACTTCCACTAGGGTACTTCTAATGGTTACAATAACCTACTGGGTCTCTGATGTTTTGCTTTCACTTGTTGGCATTTATTATACCTAACCACATATTGTACTACATCCTTTTTCATGCCATTCCACCAAAACAATGATTTCCAGTCACAGTACATTTTATTTCCACTAAGACGCAATGTGTAACCCATATCATGTACTTCAATCATTATTTCATTCCTCAACTTTGAATCACTATGTACGCAAACTCTATTCTTATATTTTAACACATCTTCAACATTAATTTTAAAGTCAAGTACATTGCATGTATTCATCTTTTCCTTGATTTTTGTCAACCTTTAGTCCTTATCTTGTTGAAGCTTAATTCTTTAGGTCAAGGTTAGTTGTACTGCTACACTCATCAACTATGCCTCAGTTTCATGCCATTTGAACTCGATTTCCAAATTTTCAAATTCTTTGATCAATTCACTTTGAGTAGTGAGTAATGAGGCTACTTGTTTGTAGTTCCTACAACTCAACACATCTGCTATAACATTAGCTTTGCCAGGGTAATTGTTGATGGTCAAATCATAATTCTTTGTTATTTCCATCCAACGCCTTTGCCTTAAGTTCATCTCTTTCTAGGTAAAGAAATATTTCAAACTTTTACGATCTGTATATATCTCACAATGTTACCCATATAAGTAATATCTCCAGATTTTCAACGAAAACACTATAGCTACTAATTCTAAATAATAAGTTGGATAGTTTCTCTTATAGGGCCTTAGTTGTCTAGATGCATATGCTACCACTTTCCTATCTTACATCAATATACATTCCAGTCCACTTTTGGAAGCATCACTATATACATAATAAGATTTACTTAGATTTGGTAAAATAAGTATCGATGCAGAAATCAATTGATCTTTCAATTCTTGGAACTTTGTTCACATTCATCACTCTACTCAAATTTAACATCTTTTTGTGTCAATCGAGTCAAGCTTGGCAATTTTAGAAAAATCTTATATAAATCGCCTATAATATCCTGCCATTCTGAGAAAACTCCCTATTTTCGTTATAGTAGTTGGTTATTTCCATTCAACCACTACTTTGACTTTCTCTAGATCAACTAAAATTCCTTCACCTGATACAATATGTCCCAAAAATGATATTCTATCTAACCAGAATTCGCACTTACTCAATTTAGCATACAATTGATTGTCCCTTATCTTTTACAAGACTAAACGTAGATGATTGGCATAATCCTCCTTAGTCTTGGAATAAATTAAACTATCATTAATGAATACCACAACAAACTTATCTAAGTAAGGTTGATAGATTCGATTCATTAAATCCATAAACATAATTGGTGCATTTGTTAAACCAAAATGCATTACTAAAAACTCATAGTACCCATATCTGGTTTTAAAAGCTGCTTTTGGTATATCCTCCAACATAATTAGTAACTAATAGTATCTAGATCTTAAATCAATTCAAGAAAATACAGTAGCACCATGCAACTAATCAAACAAGTTATCAATCCTAGGTAGTGGATATCTATTCTTAATAGTTACCTTATTTATTTCCTAATAATTGATACATAACCTTATGGTTTCATCTTTCCTTTTCATGAATAACACTAGCACTCCCTAAGGAGGTACACTAGGTCATACAAATCCTTTGTCCAATAGCTCCTGAAGTTGCTTCTTCAATTCTTGAACTTCTATTGACAACATTCGGTATGGAGCTTTTGATATTGGTTCAAATCCTAACACCAATTTTATGGAAAAATCTAACTCTCGCTATTGTGCTAATCCAATTAATTCTTCTGGAAAAATATTAGGAAACTCATTTGCAATGGATATTTCCGATACCTTTGGGGTTTCCTTCTTTCCTTTAATGGAAAATATCTAGTAAAATTGCCTTTCATTAGTAACTTCACTTGTCTATCACTGATAAACATAGACTTCACTTACTTGTTTTTCCTTGAAATATGACCTTAACTTCATTTAAGATTATGTTCTTATTTTGGCAATTCACTTTAGCTCTCTGTTTAGAAAACCAATCTATTCCCACAATAATATCATATCCCTCATTTGGTAATACTATGAATTTTATTGGGAATTCTTATTCTTGGATTTGCAGTTGTCCATTATCTATTATTTCTCATGTTAACACTTGTTCTCCTCTAGTTGTTCTTATCCAATATATGGATCTGACTTCACTTGTCTTAATTCTATTTCCTAATACAAACTCCGGACTATTAAACTAATGTGATGCTCCAATTCAAACAATGCATATGCAGTTCGTCCATTTATAAGTACATTTCTTGAAATAATTCCTAATGCTATAATTATCTATCTCTTAAGTACTATACTTAAGTCATATCTTTCCGTAGTTCCTAATACCATCCACAAATATATATACAACTAAATCATAGATAAGTAAAAATTATGAGTTAGTTTTACGTACCTGTCACTGAGCTTTAGTCAGTTCCATCAATCTCCATCTCATCATTTAAGCCTTCATGGAAATACTCTTCCATCCATTCATCAAAGTCCTTGGTATCTTCTTTTATTCCTTCAATTATAAATACTTGTGCTGGAATAGCAGTTGTCTCTACTCCTTCGGTATTCTTTTGTCCAACTTGACCACAATATCTAAAAAAATGCCCTCTCATTCTACACCTAAAGTATTTTACTGCTTTCATCTTTAGACACTCCTTTGATTTATGATTTGGATCTCCACATAGATAACACTTGCCTCTTAACTAAATTCATTGCCTGGGGAAATGTTTGCTTCACACTTCCAATACCTAACATTTCCCGATTCATCACAGAAACTAAATCCAGTCCTATTTGAAGCAAGGTCATTAGTTACAGCAGCTAGCTTCTTCCTTCCCTAGTTTGAGTTATTATTTGCACCTGAAAATACTCTCTTGAAAACAAGGTTGTATTGATTAACTCTTCTTAGTTTCTTACTCCATTCACTTCGCATGGCCAGTCAATTATTCTTTAGTACATGTGCCTTATCTATAATTTGATGATAAGTAGTGAATCCATAATCCATTAACTTGCATCGCATCGTAGCATCAAATCCATTAAGAAAAAGATCTTTCTTTAGCACTTGATTATCCTTGTATGACTCAGGCACATATTGCAACAGCCTATTAAACTCATTCTCATGATGTGCTCTACTCATAGGCCCTTTCTTTATTTCCATTAACTGTCGAGTCATTTGATTTTTGCACACTGACAAGGAAATATTGACTCTTGAATGCTTCTCGAAATACTTTCCATGTAATGGGGCCTAACATTGTTCTTGCTGTCGAGTCCTACCAAACTCGTGCTCTCATCTTTAGAAAGAAAGTGCCATAGGAGACATTTTGATTTCCAAGAATCTTATATGCCTCAAAACTGCACTAAATTGAGATAACCAATCATTACCTAAAGTAGGCTTGCCTATTTCACCTTCAAAATACCAATTTAATTTTATAAACTCAGGAAGTTGACTTGTATCTTAAGGTTAGATTGCTTTAGGTTCAGCCTCTACTAGCCTTTGGTTCATTACATTTCCACCTGTGATAAAATGCTGGATTAAGGCTCCTTACTATTGCATAATAGTGTTTATATTTGCCAACATTTGTTCAAACTGAGTTGGGTCCATTATGTTTGGAGTAGGTGGTGGTATGTCATTTCTAGGTGGTTCTAGTGGATTAGGAGGGTTAGGAGGTAATACTTCTCTTGCAAGTCGATTATTCTCATTTCCATTTCTATTTGCTTTCTCTTCCATATTCAAATTCATAATTCACTATTTGTCAATTCTGCACTCACAATATATGTACTTAAGGTCAATATCTAGCCTAAACAATTCATATTTACATTTCAATTAATTGCTCTTTACATTAACAATATAAAACTACAGATTTCCTTATTAAGGATCTTAATCAACAGAAGACCTGTAATACTTTATTCCTATATAAGCAACAATACATTCATATATCACATGTATACCTGTATATCATAAGCTCATCACGTTTTACTTGTAACATTATATCATTCCCATGGTGATATCTCATAGAAATTCAAGATGATAAAAACATCCACTCTACAATAATCTTAAGATAATCGATACTTTACTTTCAAAAGATTACATTACTTTATTTACAACATTAGATTACACATTTGATTATCTATATACATTATTTACATTATTAGTAGCCGTAACATCCGAAAGTACATTAGTTACATTCAAAAAGTCAAAAGCACAACAAAATTTCTAGGGGGACTTAGATACATCAAATAATTAGGTCAGGTGATATCAAAAGCTTTAGACTTATTTGTCTACCAACTTCTCAACTTTCATTTATTTCCATTATCTAGGGCAAGCTACTTGGTGACAATTGGGTTCAATAGTAGATTCACGTTTGGTTCAGGTTCTAGCCTAACACAAAAATTGCTTTGTTTTTCTTATTTTCTTTGCTATGCTCTACAATTTTTTCTAATTTTTCTTTCTGTTGTTTCTAGTTTGTAAAGTTATGAATTGATGTAATGAAGCTTATTTATGCATATTGGAGTTAGTTGCTACCTTTTTTTTTTTCTTTCTAATTTTTTCCTTGCTTTTTCTCATAAATGCAAGTAGGAAGTGTTCTTTGATTGTTGAATTTGCCTTTTGACTTAGCAATTGTTCAGCTTCAGTGATTCCTAGTAGTTTCCAAACTTGAATTTGCAATTTTGAAGGCTTTTTGGATAAGATTTGTAATTATTTAGGTATTTTAAGTATATTTTATTAACACTTAGTTATTTATTAATATAAGAGTATATATCCCTTGTATATGTCACATCATATAATTAAGTTTCTAACATATCTTTTATTTTTAGGATATGTTCTCTTAGTTAATTTCATGAATTCAACACAATATATATATATATATATATAATTAAGTAATTTAGAGATAAATAAAGGTATAATTATTATTTATACCGGGTATATTCATAAAAATACGTGTACATCATATAGTAAATTATATTATATTATCTCATTTTATAGCTCAATTAACTTATCTCTAAATTTTTATCGCAATCTGATCTCGATTTTAAGGGTTCCAAGCATTTCAGTACTATATTGAATAAATCTTACTTTTAAGGAAAAATTGGGATTTTAGGTCATTATTTCAAAAATATAACTTCACTTTATCACTTCGTCTAACTTTTCTATCTTAATCGTAAAGTTTGGACTTAATCAATTAATTTTTCTTAAAAGCCCTAATTCTAAGTTCGGTTGTGCTAAACTCAATTTCAGAGGCTCACGATTCCTTGAGGAGAAGTGATACATACTTACTCTCTTGGTTGAGTAGATCTACTTACTAAATTACCTCAAAAGAATGAAGCATAAGGATTTGATGACCAACATAGCTCTTATCTTTATGTGGTTCGTTAGTCATATGCGGAGCCATCAACTTAACTTTAACTAGGCCGAAACAGTATCCTCTCATCAAATCTTTTGAGGAACACATCCAGTTGCTTGAAAATATAGCTACCCCTTATTAGGTCCAATACTTTCAGGACATGAAAGTTGAAGAATTGCTTTGGATACCTAGATGGTACTCAAATGACAAGATGATAAAAGAATGTTAAGACTTCAATGGTACCCTTAATTGGTTTTAACATCTGTACGGGTATTTTTTAGCCGATGGGCCTATTTAGAATATAATTTAGATGCCATCACTTGAACTTGTCTTGTTTGATTATTATGACCCACATAGCTTAGTATCTAATATGGTGTTTAAGCTTTTAGGCATCAAGTCTCTTTAGTACAAGAGGATAACTATCCTTACAATCAAGGGCATGCTTGGCATGGCTTAAAACAAACAAATAGTTCTTATATCATCAACTTTAGAAGCTAAAAGACATGAAAGAAGTGAAGGAGAAAAAGAAGGCCTAAGTTGAAGCAACATTAAAGAAAGTAGGGGAAACGGAGTAAGATCTAAAGGCCCATTGTGAGGAGTACCACTAGAAAATAAAGGCCTTAGAAACACAACTCAAGAAGGCCAACAGCAAGATCAAGGAGATAGTAGCTCCTAAAGTTCAAAACTGGAAGAAAGTACAAGTTGAGTCTAGTTACAACAAGAAGAACAAAATATAGCTTTCTTTAGGAAATTTCTTTCATTTTGAATAAGTGATGTAAACTTTACAATTGCAAAAATTAATAAAAGTCAGTAATGTTTTGCCATATTATGAGATTCTTGCCAATATAAATTTCTTTACATTCATATGCCATAAATGCTTACATTCATTCATTTATATTCTTTTCTCATCTAAAAAAAAAAAGTTAAATTGTCCTAACCATTTGTGAAGTATTCATACTAAGTTTCAAAATAGCTTCCAAACATTAAGTCTTTCAAAGAAGATCGATCAAAACCTACTCTTAAACCAGAATGGTTACTTAAGGAAATAACAACAACACCATCACCACCACCACCACCAACAACAACTTAAAACCCACTAATCCTACTAAACTAAGGTTTTGCTCTTTGGAGTGAATAGTAGGGAAGATTACAGTAGAGATGAGTTTTCTTACTTACAGCATTATCCTACTCTGAGCCATAGCACCATCTAATGACAAGAGCTCTAAGGACTATTATGGAAATGTTAAGGCTTCAGTAGAGGATAACTACCTGAAAGATGCATTTGAGTCAAAGGGAGTCTATCTAAAGGTTAAACCAACCTTCGAGCTCAATACACTTTCATTCTCGATTAACACAAAGTTGGCTAGCTTAGGGCCCAGCTAAGATAGTATGAAAGAGTTAGAAAGAAAGTTGACCTAATATAGTAGAGAAGATGAAAGTACTTGGGAGCTATGATGAGTTTGAACAGGCTAAAATTACTGACTTCTCTACATATGATGTCGGGGCCTATTAAAAAAACTTTAAGGTACTAGAATTTTAGAAGTATGATAGGATGGAATGCCCTAAACTTCACACTAGGCTATATGTAGGAAAGATGAGCAAGTATGTCCAGTATAACCAACTCATGGTATAGACATTTCAAGATAGCATGATAGGTTCGATTTTGACTTGGTAAACCAAGCTTGACCTACCTAGATAAACACTTGCAAAAAGCTTGCTAGGGCATTTTATCACTAGTACGAGTTAAACATCTAAGTGATACCAACCATGATGGACTTAGTTGCTCTACGTAAAAAGAACAATAAGTTGTTCAAGGAGTATGCACATAGATGGAGATCCCTCATTGCAAGAGTATCTACTCCCATGATAGAGAAAGCACTAAATTTAGCTTCTATCAAGACTCTTGAGAGGCCTTATTTCTCCCCTTTGATTAGATAAGTCTCATCCAGCTTTGTAGAGGTAGTAGTGGCAAGGTGTAGGATTGAAAACACTATCTATTTTGGCAAGCTTTGGGAGACGTTAGATAGAAGGCCATCTATTTCATCTTTTGCTTCAAGGTCCACAATCAACAAACCTAAAGAATCCATAGTCAATGCGGTGAATTCAAATACTAGGCCCAATGCTTAGGTCTCCTTTTAGACAAATCTACCTTAGTTTCAACAGCAATCTTGAACCTTACCCTAAACTAATAGAACCCTAAGGCAATTCACCAGGATTCTAGTTCATCTAAGTCAAGTTTGTGAGAAGCTACGAAAAGACCACGTAATTCAATATAAGCTCCTTAGTGAAAGACACAGGCCAAGAGTATATGATCTTAATCAGAAATGTGAGTATCGCATAAGGTAAGTGGAGCATTCAACTAACATGAGTTAGAGGTTGAAGAACATGGTTTAGGATTCGATCAATGAAGGCTTAGTGCAACTAGACTTCATATAAACTCCAACCCCAAATGTTAATAACAATCCCTACCTAATCATGGTCCTGTCATCAACATGATTGATGATGATCTTGAGTTCTCTATCAACATGATTGGTTTAAACAAGAAGCCTAAGGTTTTTGAGTTTTATAAGAATGAGTAGGCCTTAAAAGCCAAAAGGTATACCTTTCATTTGCCAATAGTACCAGAGAACTATAAGGCTACCCCATTCAACTATTAAGCAGTAAACTAAGAGAGATCAAATTCTCTGGAGGGGGGGCATTACTCGATCTAGAATGGTTTACAGCTCAAGGGAAGATCTTAAGAAGAAGAATATATGGGAAGAGATGAGTAACAAGATGGATGAACATGAAGAAGGGCTATATGCCTTCACTAAGATGATAAAATTAAGAAAGTATAAGATAATGGAGCAACTTGCGAAGACCTCAATACAAATATTATTTATGAGTCTATTGATGACATATAAACCCTATAGGGAAGCTTTGCTCCAAACCTTAGGGGACATTAATGTCCCTCATAAGATGCCAACTGAAAAAATGGCACTAATTACCAATTCTATCCTTACCATGGATTGGATCTTTTTTTTAGTTGAAGAATTATGTAAGGAAGGTAATTAGCACAATGGGCTACTCTTCATAGTAGTTAGGAGTAACGACATAATCATTACTAAGGTCCTCATTAACAATGGACTGTCATTGAACATTTGCCTACTAACTACCTTAAACCTGTTGGGTGTCGATATGACTGCAATCAAGCTAAGCTCTACCACCATTTGGGCTTTTGATGGATCTAGAAGGGAGATAGTTTTGTTGAAGGATATTAGCCCTTAAACCTTCAGTATTCAATTTTAGGTTAAAGACATTCTAAGATCCTTCAACTTGCTACTACGAAGTCCTTAGATCTACTCTATATGGGCCATACCTTTAAGCTTACATCAAAAGGTTAAGTTTATCACGAATGGCCAAGTGATAACAATTTTAGGAAGTCAAGATTATGATATCTATAAAGAAATGGCTATACCCTATATAGGTAGTAAAGAGCAAGAAGGCTTCGAACTTTAGATTTTTGATGAGGTATGCATAATTATTAACCCTAACAATGTGAAGGATGAGAT
Source organism: Lumnitzera racemosa (assembly GCA_024138005.1). Taxonomy (NCBI): domain Eukaryota; kingdom Viridiplantae; phylum Streptophyta; class Magnoliopsida; order Myrtales; family Combretaceae; genus Lumnitzera; species Lumnitzera racemosa. Next base: position 84,143,004 of record JAMXBC010000006.1, read on the forward strand.
GGTGAAGTTTAAGGAAGGTTAGGTTGGTACTGATGGCCTTGACTCCAAGTCAACTCTGGTAGAGGAGCTTTAAGAGAAACAAGTAAGAGATAAGAGACGTGATAGGTGCCCCATTAACCTTCCCACTATTGATTGAGACATTTATATAGGTTAATACACAAGTCTCAGAATTTGCTAAAGAAGAATCCCCCCACAAAGTTGACGTAATGAGCCCGTCTTACAAGCTCTAGCATCTCCTTAATAATTGGTTCTCATCCCTATGAATAGTAATAGGACTTCTTTAAGGCAAAGGGTAGATCGTACTTTAGCATTTTATTTTCATTTATTGTCATTGTTCTAAATGTATGGCCGAAAATTTTTGCCATATTCAATGAATAAAATTTAGTTCCTTTTCTCCATGATGCTTCAATTCCCTCTTACTTACACTCTTTTCCTTTATACACTTTCCTAGATCTAATGCTTCCGATGAAAACCAAGGATAACTCGCATAGATAGACAATGGAAATATTGATATCACTTATAGCCCTACTGGGTTAGTCATTGGGAGTGATGTGAATGACTATGGTGATATACAAGAAAGCTGGTAAAAACACAGATTTGGTAGAATTTCCATTAATGAGCTAATTGAAACAATTAATGCAAGGACCAATGATAAATTGAGGAATTTAATGATTGGAAAGAATTTGAAAGAAGAGTCGAAAATATAAATGACCACATTGTTATTTGAATATTAGGAAAAATTCGCTTGGTCTTATGAAGATATGCCTAGATTAGATCCTTTGATCGTAGTTCATCATTTACCATACAATAAGAGATTAAGCTTGAAAAGCAAGAGTTAAGGTGGTTTGGACTTGACATCCTTTTGAAAATGAAAGAAGAAGTTAATAAGCAACTTAAAGTAAGTTTCATCAAGGTATCTAATTATCCAGAATGGGTAGCCAATGTCGTGCTAGTAATGAAGATGAATAGGAAAGTCAAGGTATGCGTAGACTTTTGAGATCTTAATTAGGCAAGACCTAAGGATAACTTCCTATTGCCCCATATCAATGTCTTGGTAGATAATATAGCCAGGAACTACCTTTTCTCATTTGTGGATGGATTCTCTAGGTACAATCAGATCCAAATGTTTGATGAAGATAAAACAAAGACGACCTTCATTACTACTTGGAGCATATTTTGTTACAAAGTAATGCCCTTTAGACTCAAAAATGTCGGGGAAACCTATTAGAGAGTGATGGTCACAATCTTTCATGACATGATACATAAAGAAATAGAGGCATATATTGAAAACATAATTACAAAATCTAAAGAAGGTGGGAATCAAATGGGGAATTGTGAAAGTTGTTTGATAGATTAAGAAAGTTTTAGCTAAAGTTAAACCTAGAAAAGTATACTTTTGGGGTGACGTTAGGGGAATTGCTAGGTTTCATTATTAGCAAAAGGGGCATCAAAGTAGATCTCGATAAAATTAAATCCATAATTAAGATGCCCCCTTTACACTTACTCAAAGAAGTAAGAAGTTTGCTAGGTCATTTAAATTACATAACACAATTTATATCTCAGTTTATAAATAAATGTTGTCCTTTGTATAAGCTATTAACGAAGAATGCCAATATAAGATGGGACAAAGAGCACGAAGAACCTTTCGTGACAATTAAGGAATATCTTATGAATCCTTTAGTGTTGGTAGCTCCTAAACCTAAAGGGCTATTATTCTTATACCTCGTGATATTCATGGAATCCATGGGATGCATGTTAGTTATTATTTAAGCAAGAAGTTTACAGAGGGGGAGTAAAAGTATTCAAAAATTGAAAGGATATGTTATGCATTGGTTTGGGTCATGCATTGACTTAGACAATGCATGCTCTATTACTAAATTGAGCTGCTTATACAATACAATCCATTGAAGTATTTAGTAGAGAAACTAGCCTTAATCGGTTAGGTTTTGAACTGGCAAATGTTATTATATGAGTTTGAAATCACATATATGAATCAAAATTCAATTAAAGGGTAAGCCTTGGTAGACCAAATGGTAGAGTATCCCCTTAAAGATGCTCTTTAAGAAGTGTAAGTGAAGTTTCCTAATGAAAATATTTTAGTGACTGAAGAAGAGTTTGATAGAGAAACACATGGGAAGCCCCTAAGATAGAATATGTTTTTTGATATCCAACGTATTGGGGTATGGAATTAGGGAAATATTAATATCTCTTAAAGGTACATAGTTCCTGAAGGCCGTAGAGCTTGTTTTTCCATGCACTAATAATATTGCTAAATTTGAAGCTTGCATTATGACATTCAAAATGGCATTGGATAAGGGAATACTAGAGTTAAAAGTATATGGATATTCTTCATTGATCATTTGCCAGGCTTAGTGTGAGTATAAGATGAAAGACCCCAAATTGGTGCCTTATCACCAGCATGTGGCCAAGTTAGTTGATAAGTTTGAAGAAGTTACATTCATATACATATTAAGGACTCAAAACTAGTTTGTCGATGCTTTAGCTACCTTAGCATCCATGATTGAGATATTTAGTGGGATAGAAATTTAACCACTTATGATTGAAAATGTGGAGAAGCCTACTTTCCATTAGGCCATTGAAGAAACATATGTTGAAAAGCCTCAATACCATGATATTAGAACCTTCTTGCAACAAGCTATATATGTTGAAAAGGCTAAGAAGAAGGACTATAAGACAATTTAGAGGTTAGCCATCCAATTTTTGATAAGTGAATCCACCTTATACCAGTGAGCATTTAATGGCATAATCTTATGATGCATAGACTAAAAGGAAGTGGAAATTTTAATGAAAGAAGTACATGAGAGAATATGTGGTCCTCACATGAAAGGCTACATGCTCGCTAAGAAGATCATGAGGTTGGGATAGCATAGAAGGAGATTGTACCAAATGTGTTAGGTACTACCACTTATGCTAAGTTTACGCTAACAAAATAAATGCACCACCTTAAGAATTACATATACTATCTACATCATGGCTATTTTTAATGTAGGGCATAGATATCATCAACCCAATCACTCCGAAGGCATTTGATGTCTATTGTTTTATATTGGTGGCCATTGACTATTTCATTAAGTAGGAAGCTTTATCTTATTCAAGTGTTACTAAAAAAGTAGTGGTCAGGTTCATTAAGAGAGACATTCTAGCTCAATATGAGACTTAAAAAACAATCAATATTAATAATAGTACAAATCCTAACAACAAACTTGTGTCAAAGTTATGTTGGTAGTTTAAGATCATATATAGAAATTCCATTCCCTATTTACCTCAAATGAATGTTGCCATGAGATGTTGCCATTTGCACTCATAGCTGATAGAACTTCTATTAGAATGCTCATAGGGGCAACGCCTTATTCCTTGGTATATGGTACTAAAGCTATACTAATAGTAGAAGTCAAGATCCCAACTCTTAAGGTACTATTAGAAACTCAATTAGATGAGGTTGATTAGATAAAAAAGTGCATCGAATAGTTGAATTTAATTGACGAAAAGAGGTTGATAGCATTATGTCATAATACATGTTATTAGCAATGAATGACTAGAGCTTTTAATAAAAAAGTGTAATGTAGGAATTTTAAAAAGGGTGCCATGGCATTAAGAAAGATTCTTCCTAATGTATAAGTTCTTAGAGGGAAGTTTGCTCCAAATTATAGAGGTCTTTACATTGTAAAGAGATTATTGCTTGGGGGGGTAGGGGGTAGGGTAGGGGTAGGTTTAATTTTATATCAACCTATAAATGTTGATGTAGTGAAGTGGTACTACCTTTAAAAAATCAATGGAATTTCTGCTTGGATTACAAAATGATGGCAATCTTGATATTACTTTAATTTTATATTCAACTTTTAGAAGCAAAGTTTGTATCCTTAGTGGTCATAGACATTAGATAATGCCCCAAACACTCTCCTACTCTATCAAAAGGTCTCATCCCACTAAAACAAACCTGTATACACTATAAATATGAGAGAAGATGAGCATACACTTTGGAACAATGATAATTAATAAAAACTCTTCAAATGCTTTATTACTTTTTACCTTTCCTGATAAGGGAGATTTGTTTTCCATTTTTCGAGACAAGGCCAAACTTAAAAGAAGAAAATACTTCATAGTAGATCAATATTACACAATCAAAATATGAAGCTTGGGTTTGGTTAGTGGAAGTTAAGAGGTAATTTAGTTGAGGCATTGAAGATATATATGGGGCCAAAAATCTAAGACATAACCTTTCTAGAAGATTTTGAGTATTGGGCCACTTTCCGTAAAATTGTTGGACTTTGAATGCTTTGTTTCAAGATCAAAATGAATTTTAAAAGGTTGAACCATTGATTTTGATTGGACTTCCTAATGAAAGACTTGGCCATTTTGGCACTATCAACTAAGCCAACTAAGTACTTTCATACTCATTAACATAAAGATAAGATAGTTTTTCAAAATGTTGCATTTGCATTAAACATCCTTCGTAGAGTGTTAGCCAGCTCATAAGGCGCATAATCTTCATCCCTTTTCATGCCTTAGCCAGCTAATGAGGCATTTGACCTTAGCCTTAATTAGTTTAGAGGAGTATGACCAAGTTCTAAATTGAACTTCCACCTAGATTAGTCAGCTTTGAAGAGCACCACCAAGTTCTGAATTGATCTTTCATTTAAGGTTGCTAGTCCCTTAGAGATGCTCCATCCTAGGTTAGTTGATACAGAAGAGCACAACTAGTTCTAAATTGATCTTCCATTTAGGGTTGCTATTCCCTTAGAGACGCTTCCACCTAAGTTAGTCAACTTAGAGGGGTACGAATAAGTTCCAATTCAATCTTCCATTTAGGTTTGTTAGTCTTCTAAAGACATTCTCATTTAAGTTAGCCAACTCGCAAGGTGCTACCAATTTTAGGGTTTTGTCATTGTAGCTTTACCCATCATCCTCATATCACTTTATGATTCTTGCTAGCTCTCAGGACAATATCTTCCTTCACCAAATCTCCAATGAATCAGACCTAGGATAACCAGCTAGTTGCTGCACTTCTTAAGAGAAATTCACCCTCAAGGTAAAATGGTGTCTCTTTTATCTTTGTAATGAAGTTTTACTCAAACTCTATCATAAGGAGGAGTAGCTATAGATACCCCATTTTTACTCCTAGCAATTTTAAGGCAAGCGTTTTTTTTTTTTTCCTTCTTCTTGTTTTAAGTGCATTTTCAAAATTACTTATTAGCATGTATGTAATTCATACAATTTGGGTTGGACCTAGGTGTAGTGTTATTTTATTATTTGATTTTATTTTGGACATTTATTTATTTTATTTAAATAAAAAGGATTAGATTGGATTAGGTAAAGAACCTAGTCCATGTAATTCATAGATTAAGGCTGAAGCCTTAATCAATCTTAGTGAATCCACTATGAAGGTAGGTGCAAAGCAACTTCCTTTAATTCTCAACCAAGCGCATGGTACGTACCCAGGATATGCATGCAACCCATTCTTGTACTTCCTTTTTTGATATCGCTCGCTACTTGTACGAATTGGAGTTTCCAGAATAAATAAAGGTAGTTTCTCTATTCAAAACTCCCATTTTCAACCCTTGTTCAAAATCTATATCTTGAAAAATTAACCTAAATTTTATGTTCTTGCAAACTACACATAGTATACTCCAAATTGGGACGAAAAAACACATTCTAATTTTCCTAAATCATAGATTAATTTAGACTTGAAAAAGGAAAAAAATATATTAACACACCTAAATAAAATTTGAAGAACCTTACTCTTTAGGCAATTTCCTTTGAATCTAAGATGTAAACATTGATTATTAATGTGCTGTTGCTTACTTTTATCACTCAAGCCAACACTTTCTTCAAAATGAAAAGCTAGATTAGGCAAGAACATATTAGGCTCTTGTACCCATGATATTCCAGTTTTACACTTTCTTAGATTAAATCTAAACTCCACTAGTATAAATAAGGTATGATACATTACGTTAAGTTTTCTCTTTCAAAAACTCATAAAAACACACTTAATTGAAGCTTTCTCTCTCTAAAACGAAGAGTTTCTCTCTCTAAGAATAGTCTCACCAGTAGTATTGCACACCGAAAACTACCATCAAGGTTATGTTTGTGGTGTCCCTGATAACTCTAATTTTGAACATATTTTATAGGCTGATTTTATAGTATTTTCCGCACATTTTTTGTTTTCTCTAAAGAAATTGATACTTAATTGAGTAAAATGTTGATTTTAGGGTTTAAACGCATTTTAGGCTTGAAAATGAAGAAAAGGAATCAAGTTTCACTTAATTCCGAGTTCAAACGAAGAAGTTATGAATTTTTGAAGTTGTATAGAAAATTTGCCTAAGTGGAGAAAGTTACACGACCTGGGGACACGGTCATGTCCCAGGCCATGTCGGGTGACGAAAACAAAATCTTTTTGATACACTATAAAAAGACATATTAGGGTTTCAAAAGAAAAAGGAGAGACATTACAGAAACAAGAGACACAAGAGAAGAGAGGAGATTGGAGAAGAACATTAATCAAGAAGCAAGAACGACATCGATTTCAAGATTAGAGAGATTGTTCATCAAATCAAGAGGGGTTTTTATGATTTATTTTACGTTTTTGATGAAACTCGTTTTTAGATTCGTTATGATAGCTTAGAATTAGAGTATTTAGGATTATGAAACCTAGGGTTTCATGTAACCCTTGGATTGAATTATAATTTCAATAAAGTTTCTATCTTTACTTGATTCAATGATGTCGTTAATTATGGATTGATAATTCTAGAGTGTCAATATATGATATTATGCATGTTAATTAAGAAATTGCATGTGTAATTAGATCTAGGCATAATTGAAGAGAATTACATGTATACTTAGAGATAAGATACATGTTTCTTCCGGAAAGTTGATTGTTTGCATGGGAATTCATTACACACTAATGCAATTCTAAATTATATTACTAAGTGAAGAGATTCCGGTAAATAATTTAGGATTAGGGTTAATATGCTTGAGAAAGATATTAGCTTTAATTGTGAATCCCTCCGGTCAAGAATAATAGAAATTGAATTGGATATATTTTAAAAAGGTTACATGTTAAACACTAGGGGAAATAATTCCTAAATACATTATTGCATATTTGAAGTCGTTCGTAGTTTATTGGTTTCTAATTTGCGTAATTAAGTCTCATAAGTAGTTTAGTTGTTAATTTCAGTATTTTTAATTCATTCAATTTATCATAATTTTTCCGGTTAGATAATAAAGCTAAGGTTAATATTAGTACTCAAAATCTCTGAGGGATCGACTCGGACTCACATCCGCTATATTAAAACTGATAGGTGTACTTGCCTCATATCAGTCCCCATACTCCAAACCCCAAATACTCTACGCCTCTCTACCTTGAACCACCATCATCTTCATCCACAACTACCTCTAATTTCAAAAACCTTAGAAACCACCATAACAACCTGAGGCATTGCTCTTACTTCCCTAAAATCCAATTAGAAACATACAAAATTCATGTTTCTCATTCATTTGAACGAAGAGATTGGTTCGAATCACATCTAGAAGTTGCCACGAGTAAGTGCTTAAGCTCTACCCATTTGGGAGATTCAAACCTGACCCGACCTATACTAGGCATGTGCTCCTTCTTTATTTATTTTATTTTATTATTTTTTAAATGCTTTTAAAGAAAATAAAATAAAAAGGAATTGTTTTACTAAGATTAAACTTTTTTCAGAATTTTTCCATAACAAATCTTTTTCTAAAAATTGGTGTTATAGATAAAAAAAATACAATTCATTTTCTCGAAAGAAAAATTATTTTTTCTCAAAATAAAAAATAAACTAACCTTTTTTCCAAAATTGAACTTATAGGAATTTCAAAACGAAATGATAATGAATTAGGAATCTTCTCCTAAAATTTTCTTTAAAAAAAATAAATTCACTAAAATGTAGGCTTGATCATTTTCAAGTTTAAAATCAACTTACCAACTAAGATTTTTCAAAATAAACTATGATGATTTGATCCCAACTAGCAAGTTTATAGGCACCTTTGGGATGACTTAAAATATGGAAAAAAAAAACTTTTCCCCTTTGCACTACTAATTGTGAATATATATTAAATGGGTGACTTGAAAAATAATTGTAAATTTCGAAGGTTAGAATGGTATTTGTTTGAGTTTAATACGATAGTCAAGAACCTAAAAAATATGGTTTCTTGAGAGAATATTTTCAAAATGTTTCAAAATGCAGCTTAGTAACTAAATTAGAATAGATTCTAATTTAATTAGCTTTTTCCAATTTTATCAAGTGGTGACTTCAATTTTTTTTTCAAAAGTAAATAATAGGAAACCGGGTTTTCTTAATTTTAGTCGAGAGTTTAAACTAAATAGGTATATGGTTTAGTTAAAATTAAAATAATGAAAATGAAAAATTTAGGTTCGACAACTCGCGCATCCATCTAACAAAATAATAGCAATACCTACTTTCATATTCTCTTTTACCTCATGCACTTTAAAAGCTTTTTCAAACAAATCAATCCACTCTTTTGCAAGTGAAGGATCAAATTTTATCCCATTGAACGGTTTCACTAAACGTTGCACTCAAGCTAACTTATCCCCATTTACTCTACCAACCCCCAGTGATGGTAGTTGCAATCTGTTGTATGACATGCATCACCTGTAAAGGTAGTGCTTAATGGGGGTAAGGTTGCTATTCCTCCCTAATCTACCTCTTAGGAGTAAATGATGAACTAGGATCCCCACTTGCATGTATTTACACCATTTTCTACATAGTAGCAAACACAAAAGATATAGTTAGTTTCGTTATAGTGATTATTACTAACAATGTTAAATTTATGTAATACCTAACTACCTCATACATCTCACACATGCCTAGTTCTATGTTACCTAATTTATTATTTGATACCACCTAAATGATGTCATATCTTGGCATTGCATAAGACATACCATCACACAAAAATACCTATTTGCATCTAACAAAAGTTCTATTTATAATAAAAGAGTACTACAATGAAGTCCAAATGTACTCTTATTTACACAAAATGTACAGCCTCCAAACATAAATAAAATTAAAATACAATACTATTTCCTTTTCCTTCCATCACATATGTATAGATCCTTCCCGAGATCATGATCAAAATATAGTAAGGCTTTTTCCAAATGTAGCTGACTCAGTCATATATTCTCTTAAAAGTCTTTTCCTCAACTAATGGTGATGCTTAATCAACTCTTTATGAGCTAAGTGAGCGTAAATAAAACAAAACACAGAATAAGCATCACATACAATTACAAACATCATTATCATAAGGCATCCAATTTCCTATTCAAAATTATGAAGACATGATGCCTATGTAGGGAATATGTGCTATGCGCATGTATGCAGCATGTATTGGTATCGATATCCCAGCTCTCATCTAGTAGTCAACACTCTCAATTATCTAGATATAAAGTCCAAGGACCTAAGGCAACATAGAGCTGCCAAAACCTAACATGTACATGGCTTAGTTGAAACCACATGAAGTAGCTAGAATTAATTGAGTAATGTAATCTATATGCTCAAAACCTAGCCTAGTAATATCCAAGTTTCTAAAAAACTTGACCCTCAGGTCCTTTTATGCTATGCCATGAATGTGTTAAGTAATAGAACATCTTAGTATTAGGCACGAATCTTAAGTTTCATATCAAGAATAGCTTAATTAGCCTAGATCTAACATCATGTTCAAACTTTATAATTTAACTTTTTATATAAGGTTAACTTAAGTGAACACCTAGAAGGACAATTCACTTTTTAAGTTTTCTAAGCAATTAGACACTCAACAATTCACTCATACAAAAAGAAAACATTAAACATAATCAACACACATTTAATGTAATCATAAATACAATTAATCAATCACACAATCGTAGTTGCGGCACAACTAACTCTAAGTCAAGTAAACATAGGCCTACTTGCACAAAAATAGAAATAACCACTTATCACTTGATAGTGGTGCAAATCCTATATTTCATAGCATGGCCTTGCCTCATTTATCACACTAAGGAAAATACACATGATCTCTAGGTTAACTATGAGTCGAAACCAAACCCTTATAAGCTTGCATTAGCATACTCGTTCACTATCACATTTCCAAACTTCATGTGACCTTATCTCATTAATTTCTTATTCGATTTTAGTAAAAATCATATGGCAATGATCGTTATTTTGAGTTCTATTAAGATATCTTAAGTAATAAGAATAATCAAAATGGTTACAAATCTAAAGATTCCCTTTCTTACTACCCACCAACTCAATCATACGTTATCATAAATAAATAATTGACCTAGATAAGCTTTAATTCTAAACTTAAAATCCAAAAAATCACACTTCCCAAACTTGACTAGCATTTATTATGTGTCAAAATGCTAATTTTTATATGAATTTAAAAATATCTCATAGTATGTAGTATTATATCACATATTAGGCTAATATATAGGTTTATATTAGGAAAATTCATAACAAATAGTATACAAGTTCGATTAGTTCTACCAAAAGCATCATGAACTCACAAAAATATACTGTTTTATACTGACCATCCATAATAATTATCTAATTTATCGCCTATTTTTACAAAAATATCATTTTTAGCTCAAAATTATGAAAAATTAGGCAAATAAGAAAATTTAATTGTAAGATGAAAATAAACTGTTTCGAACATCCTTCTAAACTTCTAAAAGTCAAAATATGTAGGGCTCATTAATTAATTTATTGAAAAAGTAATTATTTCGACAAATTAGCAAAACTACTAGTTTTATTCAAAATAAATATAATAAATAATAAAAATATGTATTTTTAAAATTTCTTATCTCAACAATTAAATACATATATTAAGCATATGATATACAAAATTTCAACTTGAAACAACAATATTTGATATTTATAAATATTTCTTTAATTTTCACCAAAATAGGATATTTTCTTGGGGACCCTATACTTCCACTAATTATTTGATTAAAGAAAAATTACTACATCAATCTACACCTAAAATAATCTTAGAAAATATTTTATTTGATTTAATTAATAATATTTAATATTTTTATAAAATAGAACAAGTCATAAGTGAAAATCAATTTAACTAAACTGGTTACCTCCGACCACCAAATCTTATTAGGAAAAATCCCTCCACAGCCAACTTTTAGACCCCTAAGCCACTCCAAGTTAGGTTCTTGATAGCCTTATAAGCTATACGTAACCAATCCCTATCTTGTTTTTGCTATGTTTTTCTTTTATTTTTCTCATTTCTTTTTTTTTTATTTGTCTTCAGAGATTTTATTGTGTTTTTAAGTTTCTAAAATGTTTTAATTGAAGAGCGGGTAGCATATTGTGGGTAATGGGGTCATTGTAAATAGTTGATCACATACAATGAGTGTACCGGTTGACTTAGGAGACGTCTTGAGAAGATGACATGTGGAGGGATATTGTTAGGAAGAGGTATGAAAGGAAGAATGAGCAAACTTGGTATCTCGAATGTACACGTACGATAGTGGATTAAACTCTGTGTTCTTAAATCATTCTTGATCAAATTACTTGTTTAATTCTCTTTAGAGTGATCCTAGCAGAGCTTTAGTATTTGTCTTAAGCTTACCACTGTTCTAAATGAATCAAATAATAAAAGTATCCTCTTATTTGTAAAGTTTGGAGGTTAATCTTATTTGTTGAAATGGCTTTAAGATGAATGGTTAAGATTGAGTTCCTCTATTGAAGCTTATCTTCTCCTTTAGCCTTCATGGGCTTAGACATTGACCCAAGTATCCGTAAGGCTTTTGTTAGTTAAAGAAGGCCCATTATCATTATTATATGGCTTAAAGACCAACTAAGCCTCCTCAAGGCCTAATATGACCAAATGAAGCCCAAATGACTCCTAAATAAGTCCAAAAGAAATGTTTCTAAGTCTTCTTTTACGTACAAGATAACCGAGTAAGGTTGGAGTGGAAAATTCAGTTCGACAATCCCCGTTTTGAGCCTATCAAGCCATATATCCCTAAAAAATCTCTAAATAAGTAGATTTCCCAAGCTTTATCACTAGTTGAAGATATCTACCCTTAACACTAAATTAGTTTAAAGGCCCAATTACCAAAATGACCCTTTACACATATTTATAGAGCTGTGGCTGGTTTAATTGAAATAAAATTGTGACACATGGCATATACATGTCAATTCCTTAGAAATCCTATGCATAAGGTGGTATTTTCCTTTATCTAAGTGATGATTCATTTTTTTCAACTTATTCCCATGTCACCACTTCATTTTTAGATGAGTTTGAGGACTCGTTAAGTTATTTTTGGATAATTCTAACCATTTTTACATTATTTTCCTATATTTTATGTATTCCATATTAATATATATGTATATTTAATACATATGATATATATTCTGTATATTAGATCTATATATATAATTTCACTTCACTTAATTATTTATATATGTTAGATAATTTATCTATAATATATCGTTATATTTTGAAGTTCGAATTTTACGTTTTTGATAAATATTGCCTTTACCAACAAACTTATGTTTTAGCCAAATTAAACCCTTTATATATTTTATTTTGAGAAATTGACTTTATTGTGATTGTTTTTCTAACTTTTTTAACCTTATCATGAAATTCGAACTAAAATGGATAATATTGCTTGATGACCTAAATTTAGGAACTTAGAACCTTAGGTATTATAAGTTGTCATACTCTAATAGGAGTACATTATACATTCCTTTATAGCTTCTTGATTTATTAATGAGTGTATGTAACTCCTCTTTCGTTGTTTGGGATTTTTAAAGTAAATACTTATGATACTTTCTTCTCTCTTATTTTTCTTAGTTTAACAATAGTTTTGTATAATTTAAGATTATTTTCTTCCACTATAAACCATATGTTTTAAAAACATAGGGTTATATTTCTTGATATTTTAGTGTAATTTATCTCCTTAGAGGGATTTGTTTTATAGTTTTGCTACTTGTAAAAAAAAATCAATCATTTTGGTGGTTATGACAAATTTTTTTATTGAGAAGAAGATGGACTATATTTGTAGTATAAGTATCATATACTTGTTGTTTTGATGCCTATAGAGGGATTTTTTAGAGAAGTTTTATCTTTGACTTGTAATCCTATGGCAAGGCATATAAAGAAAAAGATTGTTATAACAATTCTTCATGTTTAAGGCATATTAGCAAAATTCAATCCAAGAAAGAGATTTGTCAACTATCTTGAATTTTGATGAAGCTTATTATTAAATATTAACAACTTAAAGTTGTTTTGAGAATAGAAAAGATGATTAGCCATTTAGCTTAAACCTAAATTGTACTAATCAACTAGGCATAAATATGGTTGATTGCGCTCTACTTATGGTTAGCTATAAATAAGTTAGGTTAAAGGCACTAACTAAGGATTGTAGAGTGTGATCATCGATTTTTATCTTTATTTTGTAAGTTACCTATTATTTTTAACTTATTCTCTACTCTTATTAGGGACTAAAAGTAAGTATTTCGATTTTTCCTTATAATTTGGTCAATTTTATGATACAAGCTTGTCCCATTTCCTTTAACTTAAAGAGTATAGTAAATTTAGGATTGACTTTGAGATTTTATTGAGATAGATAAGTTATCTTAATAACTTATTGGTTTGATCTCTATAAGGAAGATTGTCGTACTTTAGTAGGAGTTTTCATATATGTCTCCTTTATGCTCTCTTTAATAGTTAATGCTTCTTCCTTTGCTCATAGTTTCTTATCCTGCATTGTGGTGGTTTTTTATTTTTTTTAATGTAAAATACTTATGTTAATCTCTTCTCCCATAACTATCTTTATTCATTTATTATTCAATATAATTTGATATTGTTTATCTTTGCTATGTATAAAAAAAAAATTGGTACATGGATTTGCACAAGTAAAGGATCTTGCAAGGTTTTAAATTTTAAACTTAAGCAACTCCTTCAAGCCTTTAGATTTAACTGTAGTGAGATAAGAGCTAAAAAACGATGAGTTTCTTAAGTAGCTTATTAAATTTAACTTATGCCCAAATTTTAAAGTATCTTATAATGTCAAACTCAAGTTTATTCATATTCAAGTGTTTAGATTCATAGACATGATAAACTTACAATTGAACAGATTTTGATCAAAATTAAGTTCAAACTTTCCTTTATGTGAGCATCCTCCATGTGGTAATGTTGTGCATGTGTGTGTACACATGTATATACATATGTATGTGTTTAGGGAAAAGTATAAATTTAGTCCTTAATATTTGAATACTTTTCTAAGTTGATCCACAAACTTTTTTCCTTTTCAATTTGAGTCCTTAGCTTTATGATAATTTTATAATTTAGTCTTTCCATTTATCCTAATAAAATATTGTTATTAAATATATTTAATTAAATTAAAAAACAAAAAGTATAAATTCAAGAAAAACTTAAAAAAATAATTGTTAAGAATAATTTGCTAACATGAAGGACAATTTATTGTAAAATTAACTTGATAGGGTTTATGAAAGTGAAAAGTTAAAACATCCAGAAAGTAATATCTTTTGTTATGTCAATAGGTCAAGATAAAGTGATTAGGACTTTCAAATTCAATAAAGTAAAATGGTACAATAGGGGCTTGTTGGATGGATATAAATATAGAGAACTTAAATTATTCACTTAAACTATATAGAATTCAATTAGAGTTTTACCATGATGTATAGGATTATTGGTACATTTAATTCCTAGTTATTTACATATGCATCATACAATATTTTAAAAATGAGGATCGAATGATGACAATCACAATTATGATATAGTATTACTCATACATAACTCATATTTTACATGATACATTCATTAATCTCACATGGCAACCCATTGAAATTAAGACGAGTTTCCTTATGTAGATATGTATAGCTACAAACATGTCTATACCACCCATCTAACCTAAGTTTAGTATCTTAAACTAAGGAGAGGAATTTCTCAAAGTCTAGCAATTGTTCTATATGTGGACACCTAGTTTAGGATTGTTTGCATGTTTTATATGAGTGTAACTCTATAAAATCTGGAAAATCTTTACTCCCAATGAGTATAAAAATGCCTTCTACTCCTTAGAATTCACAAATTGGTTATGTAGTAATGTTTCTTGTAAGGATCATAAGTTTGCTTTTGATTACCAGTGGCATATAACCTTTTATACAATAGTATGGAAGATTTTGGTTTAGAGTCGAGTTGTCAAGCTATTTTTTATGGAAACTTTATTCCCCTACATGATCCTAATTAGAGGATTGCTAATTATAGAGGACTAAAATTGTTATATTAATTATTAAGCTAAGCTTAATATTTATTTGAGCCTGAACCCTTAGGTTTAGTGGTAGGGTCTAAGGAGTTTAGTTTATATTGGGATGATTCAAGGAGAATTGACCTTATGGGCTTGAAGCAAGGACTATTAGATTGGTTCGTCCACCTCTAACCTTTCCTATGTATGCTCATGCATCAAAAGGAAGGCTATTAGCCTTGGGCCCTTACAAACTCATTTTAGATAATTATGGAGTAAGTAAAACTTCATCTCTTTTGTCAATCACCAATATGATCTAATAAATGTCATTAATCCTATGAGTTTATAAATACTCAGTCATTCCTCCTCATTTGACACAATTTTAGAGATCAGAGAAATATTGTTCTACCGTAAAACCTCTACTCTTTAAGATCAAATAACGTCTAGGCAAAGAATGGTTTTAGTTGCTCAACAACTGCAAGGTTGACATCTTGCGCCCCTTAAGCTCTCTTCTCTATCACTTATGCAATTAAGATTCTAGGATTGCATGTTCCTCCTCTTTGTCACTCTCTCTCCAATCATCCATTGAGTATCATCTCTACATCATTACATTAAAGTAGTGTATAACACGATACTTGTAGAACTCATATGTAACTACTCTAGTTAGAACCTCTCATTTATACTTTGGTGACTCCAATAGAGGAGAGTGTGATATTAGAGTGATGGCACCTCTTAAGAAGAGAATGGCTATAATGAGTAAAGCTATCTCTCAAGAGCAAGATGCTAATGTTGAACAAGTCAAACAAGTTGAGCAAGATCTGCCTCCATTAACTCAAGACACTAATCAAGATAATCCAATGCTTGACCTTCCTTAAGATACTACAGAGGTGATGTAAGCTATGCAAGAGGCAATAAAAGCATTAAATCAGTTCATGGCTATGTTCGCTCCCTTTATGATAGGGTTGGACACCTCTACTACTATGCAACATGGAATGGCTTTACCAAACTCTGCTATTGTTGTGCAAACAAATGTTTCCTCCTCTACTTAAGCATCTAAACCTCCTGCAACTACAGAAGGCATACCTTAAGGAGGGCATGAGCAAACTTCCTCACCATAGCTTATAACTAAGTAAAATCTGGTATCTAAAGTAGAGAATGCGAGAGTCTAAATCAATGGCTCTTCATCATCTCAAGTTCCCATTCGCATGGCTGTTGTAGATCTACAAGCCACCCGGTCCCAAATCCTTTGTTAATAGTACCCGCCCCAACATCAATAATATCTACCCCCAAGGACTTCCTTTATAATAAAGGAAGAATTAAATTAATATATGAAGGAAATTCAAGCCCAAGACATCTACAGGAGTGCTAGAATTGAAGCTTCCTTATCATTCGCAAATTGATGCAAAACCTTACCTTAAGGACTTTGTAAGTCCTAAGTTTATGCTGTTCAATGGTAAAAAGAGCATCGCTAAAGAATGCTTATTAAAATTCATCAAAGCCATAGAGCCATATAGACTCAAAGATGACTTAAAATTGAAAGAGTTCTCTAAGTCATTAACTAAAAAGTCATATACCTAGTATGTCAACCTCCCCTCAAGGTCTATTGATTTATGGGGGATTATGTATAAGTTAGTTCTAGAAAAATTTGTCTCTATGCAAAAAATAATTACAATTGCTAACATAGGACAAACAAGGCAAAACCCAAAGGAAGATTTGATTGATAATATAGAGTACTTCTAAGAGCATACCTGGATATTTAAGATGCATGAGATGAGAGAGAATTAGTAAAGATTTGCATCTATGAAATGTTTGTAAAGTATGATGTTCACCTAGAAAATCTTAACTTAAGTTCTTTCTCTACACTTGTTGAGATTACAAGAAGAACTAACAATTCCATTGCAAAGTAATGAGGAGAAGGTTGGAGATTTGTGAAATGAACAATGTTTGTTAGCTTAGCTTACAGTAAGAGCTCCAAGGGTAATAAAAAGGCAAGAAATGAAAGACCAAGAAACTCTACGTCATCTCTTTCATTCCTATGCCTAATGGGCAAGGTATATGTTGTACTTGATCAATGGCCATAGGATGAGAATATTAAGCTCCTAAGAGTAGATTTTTTACCTAACACAAGTGAGAAGAATGATCCCAAGTTTTGCAAATTCCATAGGATTGTATGCTACCCTACTAAATAATTTTAGACCCTGAAGAGGATATTTAATGATAAGGTTCACAATGAGGAACTCGTTATTGAAAATAACAATGTTCATAACAATCCGTTACCCACACATGATAACTAGTGGAATGTTGTGAATGTTACCAATCATGATCCAAGGAGAGAAGATGAAGACATGCCACAAATTGAGACACATAAAGGAAAGGAGATAATGGTAGAAACTAACCAGGGTGAATACCTACCAAAGGTAGTTGCCTTAATAAAGACTTCCAATTTTAGAAAGTCTTTTTATTTGTTAGGGTTTGAAAAAGATTCACGGCTTGCAGTAGTAGTTGCACTTAATCACATCTCTGAAAGACAATACGGAGAGTCTGGCATAGCACAACCTATTCAAAGAATGGCCAATGTGTATAGGAATGCGACACTTTTTATAAATGTAAATATGTGTACAAAGAATCTTAATCACAATCATCTACTATACATGGAAAGTACTCTTAACAGTTACCCCATTAAGAGGACATTCATAGGCAATGGTTCCTCTGTAAACATCATGCCCATGTCCACTTTTAAGGTTACAAAAATAGATAATAGCTTCACTAAATCATCCATGGATACATCAAGATATATTAATGTGGACTTTAAGGTTAGCCCTATCTAAGGCTCTACTCGAGTCCATGTGATCGACACCACTTATATCCTACCACTTACTTATTGGAAGGAAGTTCCTACAAGATCATAATCTTATATCGACAACATGGCACCAATGCATTAAGGGCCATTAGAAAGGAAAAGATATATTTGTACCTACTACAAAGAACCCCTTCAAACATAATGAATCATATCTCTCTGAGGTTGGCTTCTTTAATGAATATGCTGAAGAAGGGGAAACAACCATTACAAAGCCCTCTAGAATACCATTACCCACTTGGGAAGAAACTCAAGAGATAGCAAAGGAAAAGAAGAATGCGTAGCTCTCGAGAAGGCAAGAGAAAGAGAAGAGAGACCAATGAGGTTGAAAGTTTTGTTAGGGTTGATGGACAAATAGTACATTACTTATGACGGTCTTTGGGATCTAAAGAAGCTTGTTTGTCTTCTTCAGATCTCTTATCATTATAAGAAACCTAACTTGTGCCTTTGTAAATGCAAGATCAACTTAAGCCTCAAGCAAAAGAAATTTAGGAGATGAACATCGTCGAACTAGGAGAGTGTCTACGACCTATCTTCATTAGTAAGAATCTCTTACAAAAGATTAAGGCTCACTTAGAAGAGTTGCTATAGGAGTATAGAGATGGGTGTTCCTAAACATATGATGAAATGCTAGGATTAGATCCCAGCTTAGTAGTACACAGATTAAATATCGTACTTAGGATTAAACTAGTGAAGCAATGATAGAGAATCTTTATGTTTAGGCATGCTATATTTGATCAAACTTTATTAATTTTTTTTTTAGTTGTAATTTCATGTTTTTATGTTAAAATTTTGTGATTTTTATTTGCAAATTATTAATTTTATGATTGTTATTTTCCTTATGAACATATAACTATCTTTATAGATTTGATTAGAACTTTTTAATTGATAAATGGGTCCAACCTGATGCAAAACACATTTATTAAATAGGCCGACTTATGAGTTTAGTTTTTCATATATGATTAATATATAGGTTAGGTTATAGGTCAAGGTTTTCAAGAGATAAACCCATTTAGACATCTAATTATGTCTTATTGATTTGTGTTTTCACGAGACTACCAAAACAAATTCAATACCCTTAGTTCAATTGTCATTAGAAAACTGATCATACCCCTTATTTTGTTTGTTTATACACAAAAAGCCCCAAAGCACATGACTTTGCATTACTGAGTGTTATAAATTTGTGATTTGCAAGTACCCTATACTTCGAGTCACATCAGATCATTTCCTATGCCTTTTAGATCTTTAGCTCTAAATGTAAATACCTAAAAAACAATCTCCTTGAATAGGGTGAGCAAATGTTGAGTGAAATGACTAAACTATATCAACTATACATGAATGCAAAATAAAATAAATTTCACATAAATACCTAAATCTAATGCAAAAACAACCACAAAACCTACAACGTAGTCATGGTGCCTTAGAATTTAGAGAAGCTCATGATTCCTAAATGCACTAGCCAAACGAAAACAATAATGGCAATTTTCAACATTATGGAGAATCACCTAAGTCTATACTATTAACAACAATAATAATATGTATTCTCACACTAAGCATACTATTTGATCGTGCCATTAAGAGTGTGGTCCCTACGTGATATTCAAATTAGTGTCCTATAACCTCATATTTGCCCCTAAACAACTTCTTCTCTCTACATTGACTCATACTAGTCTGATTTCTCTCATAATAAATGTACTATAGACACTCCAATTTTACCTCTATATAATTTTAGAAATTTTGTAGGATTTTTTTAAGGGGTCCTAATTCAAAAATACAAAAAAAAAAAGCTTAAAAACATAGAAAGTTACAATAATTACAAAATTGAATAAAAAAATAAAAAATTGAAAAGAAAAGAAAAGTAGAAATAATAGAGTTTTTTTCTTTAGGGAAAATAGAATCTTTAGGAAAATAAAATACTTTTAGAAAAAATAAGAGCTTAGAATAGTGATAGGGTCGTTAGGTTTGGCTTTGGTTATTTTGGGCAGTTGTCATTTTATATTAAGTTTGCTTTCTTTGTCGTTCAAATATAATTTACTTGCATAGATTTATAGAGCATGAGCCAACAGCCCATTTGGTAAAGCATTTAGTCTTGGGATGGCATTAAGTAGAAGGTCCTAAGTTTGGTGGTGCAATCACCTTCCACAATGTCACATATAAATACAAAATTTTCCCTATTAAAAAATAGTGGAAACATTATACAATAAATTAAACTTACTTGTAATCTTTTAAAAAATATTTATGGAAGCTACAAGCTAACGACAAGCATACCAATCAATTTGTTGTATATGGTGAGCACCAAGGTTGTATTTTTTAGCAAGGAGGAAAAGGATAAAAAGTAGAACTAAGTATTAGACTAGATCAGCCCCTACTTTAATCTAATCAATGCAAAATCAAGTAACTAAAATATGCAAGTAGACTAAATTTGATAAAAAGAAATGAAAACAAATTAAATGCAAGTTTGGTGACTTGAAATTATCAAGTAAAGTTCAACCAAATTTTTAAGGTGGGGTTGTGCTTCATTAATCCTTTGAATTCATTATTACCATGTTTAAAAGATTTTTGTGTTGATATCAAAATAGAGTTTAACCACACTCCATTATTGCCATGTTTTTAAGATATTTGTATTGATAATAACAAAAGATATAACATTAAAAGCACATAATATAAACTTCAATAACATTAAGTTATTTATAAAATGAAGGATTAGAGTAAACATGGTTTAAAGTTCAAAAACCCTAATCCCGCAAATATAGCATAAACTCGATGTTACTCATGTTGTAAGCACCTGCAAATTACTCTAAACTAGCTAATCTACTAGCTAAATAATAGCTAAATAAAAGAAAGTTGAAAAAATGAAGAAGACCCGAAGGTTTGGAACTTGCGGCGATGAAAGTAAAAAAATAAAAGAGGTTAAAACCCTATTCTTTAGTCCATCTCCTAAATGAAAAAGAGAAGAATATATTGGTTTTTCCATCATCACTTGCTGTTAGGCCTAAATCGGTGTAGGATAACCTACGATGGACATTTCTTTTCCTTGTTTTTCATGCATGAAATGAAACAGAGAGAAGAGAGATGGATTAGATGCAAGTAGGTCCATGGTAAGCTTTATTGTGTTCCTTTTTCAAGTGTTAGGTGCAATTACGAAATGCCAAGTTGAAATATGGTGCAATGGGCCTACAGTAGTCCCTTGTCTAAAGTCCTTCTCCATGCGTTGGGTTCATAATTTGAAGCTAATGTAAATTGTTGTCTCTAGATTGTCAAATAAGGAAATAGAGAAATAAATTTCAATTTTAATCTCCTTGTGTAGTTGGACAGGGATCTCATTTTGTGCTTATGCTTTGCGTACATTTTATACCTATAATAGAGTATGTATATATTTCTTGACTCTATATATTTTTTCTATCATAAGTATAACAATCAAATATGGGAAAAATAACATTTGCTTGGAATAGAGGCATATAAGTACAATATTAGTCATTTATATCATCACTTTGATCATTTTCTAATATTTTATTATGTTGACCCATCTAATATATAATTTATTATTTTTATATGATTAATTCAATAAAAACACTACAAATTACATAAAAATTGGAGGATTTTAATATGGAAAAAGCATGTGAAATATAGACTTATCACCTTCCCCCAACTTTAGAACTTCTTGTCCTCAAGCAAGTATAGAGTAGATAAAAAGACCATAGGGTGGTTTCAATCCTCTTACTCATTTTTTTTTTTTTTTAGCCAAAAAATCCTCTTATTCATCAATGTGGTATATCATGTCTCACTTAAGCAAAATTGAGGCTCATTAAGTTTTGCTTTCTCTCATTTAAAACAATTAGCAAGCAACTATTTGCATGAGCTAACCAACAACAATGATAATAATATGAACTACAAATTACACTACACTACATTACCCTAAGCTTAGTCTTAGAAAGGGCCAAAAATCTATTGTTAGTTCATATGCCTTCCATTTTCCTTCGCTCTCTAGCAATGCCACCAAAAACTTGACGTCACGGTGTTACGCAATGTCACTCCAAAAACCTTCCACAATGTTAAGCACGAATATTAAATTTGCCCCATTTAAAAATAGTGGAAACACTATACAATAAATCAAACTTGCTTGCAATATTGTAAAAAATATTTATGGAAACTACGAGCTAATGGTAAGAATATAAGTTAATTTCTAGTATATGGTGAGTACTAAGGTCGTATTTCTTTTTGTTAGGAGGAAAAGGATAAAAGGAATAACTAAGTACTAGACTATATCAATCCTATTCTAATCTAAGCAATGCAAAATTGAGTAACTAAAATATGCAAGTAGGCTAAATTTGATAAAAAAAATGAAAACAAATTAAATGCAATTTTGGTGATTTGAAACTATCAAATGAAGTTCAATAAATATTTAAGGTGGGTTTGTGCTTCATTAATCCTTTGAATTAATTATTGCAATGTTTTAAAGATATACGTATTGATATCAAAATGGAGTTTAACCATACTCACTAAGTTCACTCTACTTTTGTACTGTGAAACATATAATGTAGCAATGATATTGAATTATCAAATCCCAATCTACACTTTTGCTAGTTATTTAAATCTTGTCATTACTTAAATAATCATGTTAGAATTGATTTCTCATCATAATTAGTTTTAGCTCGTGGTGAGTACTAAAATTTGAACCCTAATGTGCAAATATTATTTTGATAAAATTAAGAATCCTAAGTTCTACAGGAATTTTTCAATTTTATTAGGAATACATGGAGACTTAGCTAAAAAATGAGATAACGACTAATTTGCTAGTCGGTAACTCTACATTCATTTAAAATCCTAACTACCATAGAACTAGCTAATCTTCCATATTCATACACAACACAATATCAAAAACCCATTTACAATAATAAATTCATCAAATTCTACACAACCTTGATATCACATATTAGCTCATCATATCAACAATAAACCTAATAACAAAGGATACAACATTAAAAGAACATAATATAAGCTTCAATAACATCAAGGTATTTATAAAATGAAGGATTAGGATTAACCCGGTTTAAAGTTTAAAATCCCTAATCACACAAATATAGCATAAACTTGATGTTACGCATGTTTGAGCACCTGCAAATTACTCTAAACTAGCTAATCTACTAGCCAAATAACAGAAAAATAAAAGAAAATTTAAAAAAAATGAAGAAGACCTGAAGGTTAGGATCTTACAGTGAGAAAAGGAAAACAGTAAAAGAGGTTAAAACCCTATTATTTAGGCCGGCTCCTAAAAGAAAAAGAGAAGAATATATTGGTTTTTCCAACACCACTTGCTCTTGGGGCCTAGTTTGGTGTAGGATAGCCTACGATAGACATTTCTTTGCCTTGTTTTTCATGCGTGAAATGAAACTGAGAGAAGAGAGATGGATTAGATGCAAGTAGGTCCATGATAAGCTTCATTGTGTTCCCTTTTGAAGTGTCAAGTGCAATTACTAAATGCTAAGTTGAAACTCGGTGCAATAGGCCTACGATAGTCCCTTATCCAAAGTGCTTCTCCAGGTGTTGAGTTCACAATATGAAGCTAATGCAAATTGTTATCTCTAAGTTGTCAAATAAGGAAATAGAGGAACAAATTCCAATTTTCATCTCCACGTTCAATTGGACTGCGATCTCATTTTGCGCTTATGCTTTGCATACATTTTATACTTGTGATAAAGCATGTGTATATTTCTTAACTACATACACTTTTTCTCTCACGAGTATAAAAATCAAATATGAGAAAAATAAAATTTACTTGGAATAGAGGTATATAAGTACAATATTAGTCATTTATATCATCACTTTGATCATTTTCTAATATTTTATTATGCTAACCCATCTAATGTGTAATTTATCATTTTTATATGATTAATTCAACAAAATCACTACAAATTACATAAAAATCAGAGGATTTTAATATGAAAAAAGTATGTAAAATATGCACTTATCGAGGTTCAACTTCCAATAATAGCACTTTATGCCATTTATTTTTTCACTACATCAAATATGTAGCATGTAATCATAAGACTACGTATCCAGACCTAACGCATGGCACGTACACATTAGTACATGTTGCTGACGTAGTGCCATGTTAACACCCAATTTCCATCTGTTTCTCTCGTTTTCCCTTGCTTTCTTGTGAGGAACATACTTACGCCCCCTACATCGCCTTAATTTTTCATGTGATTTTTATGTGCAAATACATAAGTTAATAGATGATTCATGCTTTCCATACAGCCTATTATGAATTGAATCCCCAATTGAGTCCAAATGTATGTATTTTAGGGATCAAATCAGCCTTAGAAAATAGGAAAAAAATCAAAGGTCGAGACTTTAGCACTTGGTTTATCTTTCGAATTTAATATAAATTGGGAGAGAATCGAAGCATGTAGAGTCTAGTTCAAGTAAAAATGAAGCTCCTTTAACACATTTTGACTAAATTTTTCAAAGAAATCAGATTTTGAGTTAAATTTCATCAAACCCACTAAGCAAAAAGTTCAGAGATGGAACCATCCCTTGAACTTTCTATGTTTATAAAAGGGGTCCTATGCAACACATATGATGATGGGAATCTCCACTTGAAATCCTCTATTGAAGCAATCACAAACTTTCTCTCTCTAAAACCCTAACTCACGAGCGCTCACTCTCTTTATAATATTTCAACTCCCCTAGTAATTAACGAATTAAACTACCCCAATAGGAGTAATCTCTAAGCTCTAGGCTTTGGAACCTACCATCTTTGGACTGCAACTATACACTTAAAATGAGTGAAGCATCAACCTAAACCCCAATTATCGACTACCCTTTGAAAAAGCCATTACCATTGCTCCTTAAGCTAAGCCAAGCCTATGATTAAATTTGCCATATCCAAAAACCTAAAGCTCGACCCCCATCTTATTGCCAATTGCTATGATGTGTAGTAACTAACTTTACTGCAGTCGCTAAGCATCAATTACTGCTAAACAGCCACCTTTAGCCAAGGCACTCTTTCTAGTCCCCTTATCTCTAATAAAACCCTCACAAAAGTGGTGTTCCCACTTGTTTTGGTGGCCCAAACATACTATATTGCCCCTAAAGCGCATCAAAACAATCTCCGCCTTCCTCTTGTAGCTCACATACATTACATATGATGCATCGAATCTAACCCAAGAAGCCAATCTAAATCTATGCTATGTCCAACCCATAAAACTCTTTCATAAACAATTCATTATGTAGTGTTTTTTTCTTTATTTATTTATTTATTATTATTTTTTATCTATTGGTTTATTTATGATAAGTTATGTTGTTGAGATAATAGAAAAGAAAGAGAAAAAGAAGAATGGTCTATTTTATTATTATTATTGTTATTGTTGTTGTTGCTATTATTGCTATTATTATTTTCTTTTTTATTCTTTGATCAAACATAAATAATAAAGTAAAATAAAAAATAATAACACATGTTTCATCCCTTAAAAAATCTTTTTTTTTTCCAAATAAATAAAAATAAATGACCATTTTCAAAATTAAGGAATCTTTAGAATTTTTCAAGAAAATAAAATAGTGAAAACGAAGATCCCTTAAGAAAATTTTCTTAAACAAAAACCATATGGACAAAAAAATGTAAAATCAACCATTTTCTAAAAATAAAGAGACTAACAAATTATGAAGATGCATGTATGCAATTACTAAGCAACTTAAAACATGTAAAAATTTTATTTTCCCACTTTAGTACATTTTATTTCAATTTCTTATTTATTTTGCAAGTAGGTTTAATTTTATTTATTTATTTATTTGTGAATAAGTATTGTCATTAGAAGTGTATTTTCAGAAGACAAACTTAATTTTGGAAAATTAATGGTGGTATCCAATTAAGGTTTAATAATATAGCCCTTAGATCCAAGATATCTAGTTTCAAAATCATTTTTCAAAAATTGGTTTTATGAAAGACTAATAACTAAGTTATAACTGATATACCAATTAGTTATAACTTAACTCTTTTTCTAAACTCTAGCTAGGTGGTAACTCTTAAAGTATTTTTCAAAATTAAAAGAATACTAAGGTTTTCTTAGTCCCTTATCGATGATCTATATTTAATAGGTATTGGGTTCAATATAAATTGGGTTAAGGAAAATGAAAACTGGAAAATTTTAGGCTCAATAGCTTAACAACTCAATTGGGGATTTCAAGAGGGCTAACCACTCAAACCTTCTAAAATTAAATTTATATTTCAAAATACCCATGTTATTTTTATGATCTTTTTCTCATAAATATGAGATCTTGCTACTACCGTAGCTAATCTAGCTATTTTTGTACAAAGAGCAGTGGAAAATAGACCTTAAGAGAAGCTTGTTGTTAAGCATGGCCAAGAGATGAGAAAAGGGCTGAGAAGGTAAATGGGTGAACAATAAGCCTTAGAACCAATTCATATGAACCAAGCTCTACCAAGATGTGCTAACAAAATTGTAAGAAGGGGACTTGAGCTTGATGAAGTTGAAGAGTATGACCAGGAGCAATATGATGGTAAGAGCATTACCTAAAGGAAACTTAGGGGGCCAAATATCTCAAGATACAAATTCTAAGCTTTAATAGGTCTGGTAATACTGATGACTACTTAGATTAGGAGGAAAAGATTGAAAAGATATTGGACTTCTATAACTATAAGGATGTTATTCATATTAGCGTAGCTACATTAGAATTTTCTGAATATGCAGCAATGTGGTGGACAAAGTTGTAGAACGAGTGCTAATGAGCATGCCACAAGATTCAGATGTAGAATGAAATGAAGAAATTTTTGAGAAATAAATTTGCTCTAGAATACTATGAACAAGGCACCTTCTAATGCCTTTAGGATTTGTGGTAAGGCAGCAAGTCAATAGAAGAGTATGTTCGAGAATTCCAATTGCTAATGATCCAATGTAATGTCAATGAACCTAAGTCTTAAACCATCGTTCAATTCATTTCTGGGTTCAGGATTGAAGTTGGTCATATTGTGGAGTTATAAAGGCTTAGGACTCTAGATGCGACCATCCGAGTGCCATTGAGGGTTGAGAGGTATAGATGGAGTTAAACTAGCCTACTTGAATTGTCTAGCCAATCTAGAAATGATGAAACACCAAACACTTGCAATATGGATCATCGAGCGCATTTACTAAGTTGACTAGAAGATGGCTATAGTAAGGGAAAGGCCGATGAGCTTAAGATCTACTAAGACCAAGGATAGAGCTTT
Organism: Lumnitzera racemosa; assembly: GCA_024138005.1. Taxonomy (NCBI): domain Eukaryota; kingdom Viridiplantae; phylum Streptophyta; class Magnoliopsida; order Myrtales; family Combretaceae; genus Lumnitzera; species Lumnitzera racemosa. Next base: position 84,170,355 of record JAMXBC010000006.1, read on the forward strand.
AGGACTTATGGCTAGTCATTGTTTGAATTGACATGTTATGACTATTAAGGGAGACAGACCTCAGTTTCATGTGGAGAGTGCTAGTGAAGGAGAGGAGGAAATGAACAAATAGATGATAGCAGAATTTCAAGAAGATCCTAACGTTGTAACCTCACTAGAAACTAGGCCAAATATTGTTTTGTTGTACGACGAACTCTCAGCTCCTTTGCAACTGATGGAATGAACAGAGGGAGAACCTCTTCCACACAAATTGCTAAGTGAACGATAAGCTGTGCACCCTGATCATTGATGGGGTAAGTTGTACCAATGTCATAGTGCAAGGAGTGGCTAAGGCCATGAAATTGCTGACTCTCTCACACCCTAAACTGTATAAGATTCACTGGCTGAATAAGAAATGAAGCCTACCCATTACCAACCACTACTATTGGTGATAGGTAAAGGGATGAAGAATTGTGCAACATCCTTCCCATGTGTACTTCACACATCTTACCCGACTAACCCTAGCTATTTGACTTAAGCGTATTGTATGATGGCTATAGGTACACCTACATGTTCTAAAATGATAAGAAAAAGGTTTTACTCACCCTTATGAGCCTAAAGTGCAAGAATCTCAAGAAAACATTACTCATTCACCACAATAGAAGTCCTTAGTGATTTCTTATGCCCAATTTGCCCTAGAAGTCAAGGCCAGAGAATGTGTACTCCTATTAATCAAGAAACTGTTAGAGTTAAGAGAAGCCAAAAGCTTTCTTGCTAAGATACTGAAAGGTTTACTACCCTTAAGAGGCATTGAACATTGTATTGACCTTCAACCTGGAGCTATTCTTTTGAACCAACTTTCCTACAAGCTTAACCATGAGCAGGCAACTAAGCACAAGAAACAAGTAGATGAGTTAGTAGATCGCAGATATGTCTTAGTAAGCATGAGCCCTTATCCCTTGCTAGTCATACTAGTACTGAGGTTGTATGATATGCTTGATGAGTTACATGGAGCCTACGTCTTTTCAAAAATTGATTTGAAAGGTGGCTATCATCAAATACGAATGAGACTTAAAGATGAATGGAAGACATCCTTCAAAATAAGTGATGGTCTATTCAAGTGGTTAGTGATGCCATTTGGTATGACAAATGCATCAAACAATTTTATGCGACTCATGAATCATGTCCAAACAACTTTGATTGGTTAATGCATTGTCATATACTTTGATGAAATTCTAGTCTTTAGCACCGACCTCATTTCTTATGGTGAGCATTTAAGATCAATGTTCGACATTCTCTAAGCCAAGAGATTATTTAACAACTTGAAGAAATGTGTGTTCTGCCAAAGCGAGGTTATATTCCTAGGATATGTTGTTTCAAAGGGAGGAATTTGAGTTGTTGACAAGAAAGTCAAAGCTATTCTTGAGTGGCAGATGCTAACTAATGTTGTTGAAGTCAGATTTCATGGACTAGCTTCATTCTATAGAAGATTCATTCGAAACTTCAATTCCATAAGTACGCTACTAATTGAGTTGACTAGAAGAAATTTGAGTTTAAGTGGTTCAAGAAAGCTTAGAAAAGCTTTGAATCTATAAAGTCCAAATTGACATTATCCCTCATACTCACCTTACTAAATTTTAGGAAAGTTTTTGTAGTGGAGAGTAATGCATCTAGAGTCAACATTGATTGTGTTTTTATGTAGGAACACCAACCAATAGCCTATTTAAATGAGAAACTCAAAGGAGTTGCCTTGAATTATTTGGCATATGACAAGTATTTTTATACCCTCGTCTAAACATTAAACAATTGGCAACACTACTTGCTGCTAGAAGAATTCATCATCTACTCAAATCATGAATCTTTCAAAGATCTCCAAAGGTAATAAAAACTTTTTTGGCATCATGCAAAATGCGTTAAGTTCTTAGATTCCTTTTGCTATGTCATCCAGTACAAGAGAGCAAGCATTAACAATGTAGCTAACTGTCTCTCTCGTCATCATACTCTTATTACAACTATATAAGCTAAGGTACTTAGATTTGATACCCTACTTGATCAATATAAATACGATCTGTATTTTGGGCCTTTAGTTACTAAATGAAATATTGGAGGAGTTGTGGATGGGTTCTATTCAAGATAATGGTTCATGATGCAAGGCAAATAAGTCTATGTGCTGAGCAATTCAGCTAAGGAGTTACTTATCCAAGAAGCTTATGCTAGAGGCGTAGCCGACCATTTTGGAGAAAAGAGAGCAATTGAAATATTGGAAGAACATTTCTACTAGCTAAGGATACTAAAGGTTGTGTGTCAAGTTCTTGAGAGGTATAAGGTATGTAAGCATGCAAAAGAAAGGAAAGAGCCATATGGAAAGTATATGCCCTTACCTATACCTAAGTGGCTGTAGACTAACCTAAGCATGGATTTCATACTCAACTTTCCTCGAACATTGAGAAGACATGGCTTCGTTATGGTAGTGGTTGATTAGTTTAGCAAAGTGAGCCATTTAATTCCCTGCTATAAAACTAATGATGCTTTATTTGTCATTGACCTCTTTTTATAGGAAATTATGCGATTACATGGAGTGTCAAGAAGTATTGTGTCTGACTATGACTCAAAGTTCATGAGCTTCTTCTAAAGGAACTTATGGAAGAGGCCTGACACCAAGCTCTTGTTCAGTAATTCTTGCCCGCCCCCCCAGATAGATAGCCAAACCGAAGTTATGAATAGGACAATTGGCAACCTCTTATAAGCGACTGTTAAGAAGAATTTACATGACTAGGATCTATGCCTACTTATCATTAGGTTTACTTACAATCGCTCAACTTACAACTTAAGGGGAAAGCAAATCTAACCTGTAATGTACTGAGGAGGTCCATAAGTTGCATCAAAAGGTTACCGAACAACTGCCCAAGACTATGCCCTAATAGAAGGAGTAAGGAAGTTAAGGAAGGATGTAAGTCATTTATACTCTTGGGGACCTTGTCTGGATCTACCTCAACAAGGAATGTTTCCCTAGAAAGAGGACAAACAAATTATCCCCCAAAGTAAATGGACCTTACAAGATCCTCAGGCATATCAATGATAACACCTATGGGACTGAGCTACTCAAGGGGTACAGCATAGTTGCCACCTTTAACATTGCTGACTTGACATGCTATATGTCTGACGAAGAAGAAGACCAAGATTTGAGGGCAAATCTTCAACAACCCTAAAGAGCTAATGGGGTATTGACCTTTAGCCAACTTACTCAAGCATGCTTAAGAGACCTCCAGTCCTTTACCAAAGGAAATCTCTCTCGTTAACCTGTGAAGATGAGAAACAGTACACAAAAGGTTTGTGGTTGAAATCCTTGAGAGTTTAAGGTGGGTACACCTTGCTTTACTTTGTCCCTTGTGCTATTGCTAACCACTTACTTGCCAAAACCTATTTACCAAATGATGAGGACCAAGGCCCTACACATTAAGTCGTACTCCATTTACTTAAACCTTCAAATGCTGAGAGCCACCTGCCGAGTGTTGAGACCTAAGCTCCTACTAGACAAAGTACTCTTTCAACTAACTACTAATACTTACGGTATTCCATTTTTGTCTTAGTAACCTTTGATGCAACCACGTCATGACGCAGTTCAGTCGCTGTACCAAAGATTCCCTAGTACAAACCCATTGGCAAGTTGCTACCCATCCATTTTTTTGAAAGTGTACTATTTTTACCTTTTTGTCATTTGTCCTATTTAACCTTTCTTGTATGTACTAAGAATCTCTTTACTTGTATGTACTAAGAATCTCTTTACTTGTATGCCTTTTTGTAATTCTCCTTATTTGTAATGTTGCCTTAAAAACTTACTATAAATAGTCTATTCCCTTTGTAACTGGAATATCTTACATTCCTTTTCAAACATTGAATATATTTGTTATTGCAAGATACTCTTCTTCAAGTCCATTTACCATACACTCTTATCTAGTCTTGCTAGTAGCTTAAGATTAGTAAACCTTGACATTAGCTTATATGTTCAATCAAGTGAAGTTTCAAGTTGTGTTGTGTTCGTTGGTGAGTAATATCCTTCGAGTAGCTTCTTGCCAACTACTACATATAGTTTGCCAACATATTCCTTTTATTTTCTTGAATATCTCGAAGGACCCATTAGATTCTTATCTCCTACAATAAGTCCTAATGATTATTGAGCTCCGAGGTACATCACCAACACTCTTTCTTTTCATCTCCCAACTCAACATCATTAATGATTTGCCCTTTAGAGTCATTGCCATGCTTAATATCCATTGCTCCTTCATGACTAAGCTCTTGAATATCATCACTCATAACCACTTATTCTTCATAAAGTTCAATTGTTCATAGTAGTTTAAGTGTCTCATTGTTGAAACACGGTCTAACTTCCATCTCTTTCCTGTGTTGAAGGATTTAGGCATAGGCCTTAGGATACTAATGTCTACTCTCATATGCTAACTCTAGAATAGACTTCCCTTTAGGTTTTTCCTCCTTAAGGGTGCTATGGTTGAACGGTATGGATGAAATCAAATTTTCATAATGTATGTTTTGAGGAAAAGGGTTTGATAAAGAAGGTACGGGATAGGTCTCCCAATCCTATACTCATAAGTCTAATGATTTCCTCCACAATTCCTTCAAATCATGAAAGATGAGTAATCAAGGGTAATATCCATATATCTTCCATATGGAACATTAGGAAAGTGAGTAGTAGTAGTGGATAGTGAACTATTAGGATTGAATTCAAGACAATCAACAAAATCATGTTTATCTCTACAATGCCAATACACATTATTCATAAATCTCATTCTCCTTTCTAACAATCACCAGCACTCAAGACCACCAACAATACAATTCACAACCCTACAAATCCTTTAATTTAAGCACCCCCAAACTACAATTCCAACAAAGAAAGTTCTAGCAAACAACACAATATATCTAGCAATATAAGCAAAAGAATTAAGCTTTATGATCTATTTAGCTCAAACAATGCAACACAATTCAAAGATTCAACCTTTTTCAACAAAATGATAGAAAGCTTCAATCTTTACTTGTAAGTGAACTCAACAAGGCACAAGCTATTGCCAAAAATCAATATCCTTAGCAAATTAGAATAAAGCTTCAAACATAAAAATAAATTCATAGCAAATAACCACAAATCAACCTACTCAACTTTCAATTTTTCAAAAAATGAGCCAACCAATAAGAATGATAACAATATGAACTACAAATTACACTACACTACACTGCACTACACTACTCTAAGCTTAGTCTCATAAAGGGCCAAAAATCTAATGTTAGTTCATATGCCTTCCATTTTCCTTTGCTTCCCCAGCAACGACACCAAAAACTTGGTGTTAGGATGTTATGTAATGTAAATCCAAAAACGTTACATAATATCATACACAAATACAAAATTTGTCCCATTTAAAAATTGTGGAAACACTATACAATAAATCAAACTTGCTTATGATCTTTTAAAAAATATTTGTGGAAACTGCAAGCAAATGGTAAACATATCAATTGATTTATAATAAATGGTGAGTACCAAGTTCGTTTTTTATTTCTTTTTTTGTAAGGAGGAAAAACATAAAAGGTAGAACTAAATACTAGACCATATCAACCCTATTCTAACCTAAGTAGTGTAAAATCAAGTAACTAAAATATGCAAGTAGACTAAATTTGATAAAAAGAAATGAAAACAAATTAAATGTAATTTTAGTGATTTGAAAGTATCAAGTGAAGTTTAACAAATATTTAACGTAGGTTTGTGCTTCATTAATCCTTTGAATTCATTATTGCCATGTTTTAAAGATATTTGTATTGTTATCCAAATGGAGTTTAACTACACTCACTAGGCCTAGGCTATCTTAGGATCAAGGGCTATAATATAGGTTTCAGGTGTTGTAAGGTAACCACTGCTTAAGGCTAATTAGATTACCTTACTTAAGCATCAATGTAACTAATAAACCATTTCTTTAAAAATGCTTAAGGTTACAAAGCTTAAGGACCATTAAAACTCACCATAATTCTGTATACTTCCTTTAAACCATAAGTTAATATAAAACTCCTAAAAGTTGCAATCCTATTTAGATGTCTTAGAAATGTAACCAATTTTTGCATATGTTCTTTTATAAAAGTCAAAGGTATTTTGTAAACACCAAATCAACAGTAGGGTTGCAACTTAAGGAATGATGTATTAACCTAATGGTTCTAGTATCTATATGCTTCTACATACGTTCTTTTGTTTCATTAATAAATAATTATTATCCATGAAATGTCTAGAACCACTAATAATGGTAATTGACCAACAAGTGAATAATCAAAGAATTAACAGGTTACAAGACCTCCTTAGGATTCGTAAACTATTGTTAGAAGCCAAGATTGTCTATTTGAGAGAGAAGCTCAAATATTCTGAAGCTCACAGCTAAGCCTTGAAATCCCTTCTTGAATAAGTCCTTAGAGTAACCTAACAAAAGTTAGAAGACTTTAGAGTTCGCCTACGATAGAGAAATAAGTGGTGATTTTATTGTCACGCCCCGAAGCGGCAGAGTCGTAACAATCCCACTGTGTAAACCATTTTAAGATAGAAGTTAGCCATATAACCGCTATCTTAGACCTAATCTACACAAGGCATCCACAACTAACCCGCTTTGAAGTAAACAGTTTGAAATTTAAATAAATCATTTACCTAAGAAAGTGAGGAAATATATATATACTATAATTCAGTTATTACAATTAAAGTTTACAATATTTCTCCATAATATATTTCTTAGTTATTACATTATTCAAAAATGAGAAATTCTAAAGTAAAAGCTTAAACCTTGAAAGTATGTATTTATTTTTCAAATGTTTTTCCTCACTCCCCAGGATCCAGCAGTTGCTAACTTCAGAGTAGTTGTTTACCGCTTCTTAGCCAGCACCTGCACGACGTTTATAGGGATATGAGCAACCATAGCTCAGTAAGTTAGGATGAAGGACTTAAAACTATACCATAAATACAACAAGGTTATCAATCAATTTATTAGGTATAATATATGTTCAAGCAAATACCATCGCACGACGTTGTCTGGCCCGTCGTAAAATTAGAAATTACGCCCGCTCTAATTCGGGTTAAGGAGTTGCCATTAATGCAACAACTTATGACCAAACCTAGACTTGTGATATGGAGACATGGCTCCTCCCGAGATTACCTTCAAACCATTGACTTCACCCTCGCTGTGACCTCCTTTCCTATCACTTAGTTCAACTAAGGATGAAGAAGGAACCATTTTGCAATCCTGCGCTATCCCTTTCGAATGGGTCAGTATTTGGTCAGAGAGTCCTAAGTTCCCCTAATAGGTTATCATATAGATCTAATTATGATTATAGGTTGTATATTTGATTATGTCCAGTTTAAGGTGATCAATCATTTCATACAAATCATACAATATAAGCCAGAATAATAAATAGAATCATAACATCACTCATAATCAAGCATATGCACACAATCAACTATCTAACAAGCACAACTAAACATAATCTCAAGCCTCCAAAATACAACAATGTATTAATCCCAACTTACCTCAACTCCTCCCTTACTCACTCGAGGTCCGACTGACTTAGGCTATCGCTGATCATCCCTATAACACAAACATGGTTTCCGTTTTTCTTATAATTATTATAAGTTCATTTTATCCTATAACGCTTATTTTTATGTTTTGTTTAGGGTTTAGTATACCTAATTATCTATGTCTTAAGTCTTTTACAATTATTCTAGGTTTGGGGTTAGGTTCGGGTTCGGTTTTAATTTCCACATCGATTTCTAAATTAGATTCTAGTTCGATTTCTAAATACTGTTTTATACCTGAACTCTAGAAACTTGTTTTAGCTCATAATGTGAAATTAATCACTTTACATCTAGATATCCTAAATACCATAATTACTCCTAGTCAGTATTTTATTATATCCAGTACACTTAAATCCTTAATAATATACCGAATTTACTCTTGATGTGATAAATTTTTTACATTTTTTATATAATTACATAAATTCAAGTTTCCTATTAAATTTATTGTATATTTATTATTATCATAATATCAATTTTTATTCTAATATTTTCTATTTATTATATTTCTAATAATTATTTATTATCACCTATTATATATATAATACACATATAATATTTCTAATACTCTAATTATCATCTCCCAACATCAATTATCATTTCAAAATGTATAAATTCATCCTAAATCAGATTTTAATTCTAATTATCCTAATTTACAAAATTAACTTAAAATTTACTATTTTTCTCTATTACTCATTTACTACATAATTAACCTAATAATTACATCTAACACCCTAAATGCTACAAGTATCATACTTCATCATATTTCAACATCCTAAAACATATAATTATTCACTAAATCAGTAATTAACCATTTAATTACTTAATTAACCCTAAATAACCCATTTTAAGGCCGAAAAATTATCTAAATTTTTCAAAAATTAATTTTTGAAAACGAGCTTCGTAGCACTATTCTATATCATCTAAGTAGTCTATACAAAAATTTTGGGCTCAAAACTACACCCTTAAGATCATTTATTTCTAAACCAAAACATGCTCGATTTTACATGATTTCTTAAGAACCATATATCACGGGGCATATTTTTATCAAAATAATAGTTTTCCTAAAAACTACATACAAAAATATTTCAGAATAACAAGATTCATAATTTTACAAGAATATTTACTATTTTTACAAAATTACGCAAAATTGGGATGGAAATCGAACTTACTAATTTGGGTGACTCCGGCCATCATCAGTGGCCATGGGTGTGTCGGCCCACCTAGGCACTGTCACCACAATGTAGTGGTGGTGGCCGTCCACTTCCAACTATTCGTCGAATTTGGGTTCTTCTTTATGGCCTTAACTGCACAGTTTTCCTTTTCTTTTTTTTCTTCGGTTTTTCTCTTGAATTTTCGAAGCTCTCTGTTTTTTCCACTCTCCAAACTACCCAAATGACCTTCTAAAAATTTTGGGGTATTTATAGAGCTTTGTGGTAATTAATGTGCATTAAATTGGACAAGCCATTATCCAAATCCCTTAATTTTTGGCTTTTGTATTGCTCTAATTTAATTAGTTGATTTTTTTCTTATTTTCTCCAGTTGCAATGACCAAATTCTGGATCATTCCTTATTTTTCCTTACTTTTATTTATTTTTCCTTAATTAATTATGAATTTTCTTTAATTATTTAATATTATTTTAGCACATTTTGCATATTTAAAGTAATGACGCATATTTCTACATACATGTAAATTTATATATAGTACAAATAAATATTCCTAAATATTATTTAGGTCATTTTATGATTTTTAGTATACATATAATTTATCTCTAGTGATTCGTTAATTATCGAATGCATTTTATGCATTTTCGATAAATAACAAGTTATATACTTAAAATTTGGAATTATTATATATTTTTATTTTATTACTTATTTTATTAAATTCAAACTTACGGAATTATTTTACTAATATTTCTAGCTTTGCTTATAATTTAGGCTCGATCGGATCTTTCAGCCAATCGAAGCATTGAGTGACTGGTTGTGAGGCTTACATTTATTTAAAGAAATGAGTTGGAAATATTAAAAAGTCATAAGGGCATTATTAATATAGGAAAATATTGTATGAGCTTTAGTATAAAAGCTAAACATAGGGTTTAAGAAACGCTTTTTCGCAAAAGCACTCACAAGCCTCATTGATGTGCTAAGGTTTCCTACGTATGTCACTAACCTACGGAAGATTCTAGCGCATAGCACAAAGATCGATCACAGCAAGGTATTGGTAAGTCATTTGGCCTTCTTTCTCTCATTCATTTTTGCACAAAGGGTAATGAAAATTCATTTTTTCTAGGTAGGTAGACGAGAAAAAAAGAATTTGGGAGGGTTTTTAAGGAAAAGACATCAAGGTAAAGGTTGGGAACCACTTTTCTTATGAGTTTGGGTTAAATTCTATTAGAAATTTGTTTTCTCATTATAGGACAGTAGGTGAAACGAATCGAGGGTAACCTTACTATTGTCCTATAACGTACACGTGGTGGAAGAAGCACCAATTTTCTTAAGGTAACACTTGATGTTAGTCTATGAGTTTGTTTTAAGTTTTGACTTTTTGGGTATTGAAGGTTTAATTTGAGATTTAGTTGTGTTTAAGTGGTTGTAAGTAGTTTATTTTGTTGAGGAGTTGTATAGTGGTTTGTCATTTAAGTTAAGGGTGGTGATGTGCAAAAATGATGAAGAGGGGTTATGTTTCAGGGGATGATCGCATTGCTACAATCTATAGAATTTTTTAGATTGCAACATGGCATCCTAGTACCATCTCCCTTAGTGTCCAAAGCCAAACATTAGATGAACTAACATTTCAATGCCTCAACTCTTGTTTCTTTCAATGGAGTCCCTTTGAGTTTTTCAGGGTTTTTTGAAGTTGTTTTCCAATCCTAAACCTTTTTTAACCCTTTCCCAAACATAAGTCTTCATCCAAAACAACTTGTACATTGATCTATCTTCATAGTGATCCTTGGTTCCTAAAGTTACTGAAGTCACCAATGAGTGAGGGTGGTGTTGTTAAGTTAAACATAGAAACTAAGCAAGTATGTTATTCTTTTATGCTCAGGTTTTGAGGCACATATATTAGTTTTTAGCAAGTCGATGAAATCAAGTAAAAGATATTTACTTGTTGGTCATATGTTAGAATAAAGGATATAACCAGATTAAATAATTATTAGACTTTAAATAAATGTGTGTTATGTATGTTTAGCTAGGCTCGAGGGATTGGGAGGATCTATCTTTGGGGTAATACCCTAATGATCCTTGCGCGATAGTATCCTAATTGGGGTTTCGCATAGAAAATACCCAAGTAGATTTAGGATGAGATATAGTTACTAAGGTGTTAGGAAACATCTACACCAACTTATATGGTATTATACATATGTGTGTCGAGGTTATAAGTAACCCTATTTTGTATGATGGTTAAGTCAAAAGATAATAACTTGCTGTTTGCTGCATTATATATGGTTAAAATTTGTAACACATGCGGAGTTGTGAATGCCTTCTCATTCACATGTGGTTGTACGTTCTATGCTGAGCTTAGACTCATCACATCTTTAATCATTAGGTGTAAATATAGATTTAGCTATGCAGCAGGTTGTTTTAAATATTACGATGATGATGGGATGGTTATGCATAGGTTACGTAGTAATATAGATTTAGGTAAAATTATGTTAATAGGTTTTAGTTATTTATTTTAGTTTATATTATGGGTTACAAGAAGTCACCTGAGACTTCTATAGTCAGATTATGTGGTTAAAGTAGAATAATTGAAGTTTCTTATATGATTTGCATAGGTAAGTTTAGAAATTGTAAAGTTTAATTTGTAGTTATGTAAGTTATTCAAGTTTTAGATTTTATTGAAATATTGTTGAAGAATACTACACTTATTTGGAGAACTAAAATTTTATAATATTGCCAAAGGTTAATATGTGAATGTTTGGTGATTTAAGTTATAGGTTTATACTTAACGTGCTAGTATAAGCTAAGGACATGTGACAAGTTGTAGTGTTCTAGGTTCTAAGGCATTATAATTAGAGTAGGGTTTTTAGATTGTGGCCTAGAATAAATGTCAAGTTTCATTTAATAATAATCTATAATAAATGTTGGGTCCCTCTCCTTTATTGTTCTCTATACTCTAAGATAATAAAAGTATCCTTTAGCAAATCATTCTTCATTCCTTAGTCTTCCCCTTTTGTAAATAGTCCTTTAATGGCATTCATCTAATACCTAAGGAAATGTAAATAAATTCCATAGGTTACTAAATAAAACCCCAAAATCCCTATCTTATTTATAATTAGATCACATAATTTCTATAAAATAAGACCTTTTCTTTCTTTGTCATGAAAAAAATAAAATAAAAAAGCAAAGAGAGAAGTTGTTAGCCATTACAAATTCTCATGAGATTTGGGACAAAGGTAGCTAACCCAAACCTAAACCCCTTGGCCTGATGAGGTAGCTAACCCAAACCTAAACCCCTCAACCCATTAAAGTAGCCAACCCAAACACAAAACCTCGACCCATTTAAGCAATTAGCCCAAATACTAACCCTTGGCCCATTATGGTAGCCAATCCAAAATATGAAGGCAACTAACCCAAAGTACAAACCTTAGACCCATTGGGCCCATTATGCTAGCTAACCCAAACATGAACCCTTGGCCCATTTAGGCAGCTAACGTAGAAACTCTTAGCCCATTAACTTACGGAGGAAACAAAGCCTAACCATAAATTTAGTCAAAAGTCAAAACACAGATATAACCTCAGTTTCATTAAAATTAAAGTAAACCCCATTCTGAGTTTGATCCTTACTCTAAATAAAAGGCAACTCATTGCTCCTTTACCTCAAGACATTAATACTAGCCTGTTCAATTCTAAAGAACTAGCTTGTAAAACAAACATGAGAGCCAAGGGGGATTAAGACGTATAAGTGTGGGGCAATTATCTACTTAAGCCATTAAGAACATGTGAGATTCAAGGCATTTGGTCTTTTGAAATTTAATTTTTAACTCAAATTGAATGAAAAGCAACATTTCAAACTGGGGCATGTTTTAGAGAACATTTAGCGATACTAGGGGCTAAAATCGAATTCTACCTTAGGACAGATCAACATGGACTCCTACCTAAGAAAATGATAACCTACTTTTAAAAGGTTTAGAATAAAAAGAGACAAACTATACTCCACATACTAACTCTTAAACACATTAAGAGTTGAATAACATCATAGTAAGGATTTTTAGGCTCATTCATTAAAAGAGATCCATTTTCAACTTGATACTTAGATCAAAATAAAGTTCGGTAATCATTTCTAGTGTCCCAAATACTAATATCCTTTGTTAACCCCATTGAACCAATTTAAACTACTTTCAATTTTAAACAACCCTATCAACAACCACCCCATAGTAGGGCAATTCAAACGTTGGGGTTATTAATTAAGAGGAAACAAATAAAAACTAGTTAGTGCTTGCTTTAGTGACATCAATTCAAGGATAACTTCTTTTTTTTTTATAATTGTTTTTTCTTTGAAATGAAGAAGAGTTTACAAAAACCTTATGTACACATTCTAAACACTTTAAGGAGATGTTCACTAGGCTATTAAAAAAAAAAAAAGGAAGGTTAAGGGTAAGAGACATCTAGAGAATGGGGCAAAATAAAGATGAAGAGTTAAGAAGAAGAAAAAGAAAAAAAAAAAAAGAAGAAGAAAGAAAGAAAAAGGGAAGCTTAGACATTAAGCATGAATATGATGAAATTGCCCTAAAAAGGTATACATTATCCCAATAAGAGTAGCAAACCTGAGTCATGAAAATAGCTTGAAATCGAAGCCTAAAAATCCTCAAAAGCACTAAGCCCTCATAATCATTCCAAACAAACTCCAAATCATAAGCACAAAGCCTCTTCACCTATCATGAATTGCAAACATAAGGCTTCCCTACCCATAATACCACCCACACTCATTAAAAGCTCTTCTAATCATAAGGAATAGTTTATCTTAGATAAAAATTGTTTTTAAAACTAGAACAAGCACACTTCTAGTTTTTCTTAAAAGGTTCTTACCTTGTAAATCTGAGTTGAATAAATAATTCTTTCAAAATAAACATGCCACTTAATCCCTTTTGCAAGCATCTAACCAAAAGCTCGATTCACAATACTTAACCTTAAAAAACCTAACAAATTGATCAATGCGTATCACTTAGAGACTAGACCACAATTTTCGGAGCAATAGTCAAGAGTGAAATCTTGACCAAGAGTATGCAAGAAAGTCTTCTTCAACTAGACTAATTTCAAGTTACCATTTACTTAGGAAAGAAATAAGGCCCCACCAAAAAGGTTAGCATGCCACCAAATTAGCTCTGATGGTATTAGGGTTAAGAAACATTTTCGAAGACTGAGAAGAGTATGAGATACTCTACATGGTTACCAAGGAAGGGAATGCTTATAACTCTTGCTTCTTTAATAAGAACTTTTACCTGCTAGTAAACTTTCTAAAAGAAAAAATGAAAAAAAGGGAGACAAAAGAAGAAAGAAGAAAAAGAGATAAAGAGAAGGTAAAGTCTTGTTACAAGTTTTTTCCATTTATTTCGGAATCCTTGATAGCCCAAGTGATTAAGCTTTCAGTTCATGTTGTCCACTTCCTTCTAATGTGGTCATCCCTTTTAAGTTGACCCTAACAGTCTAAGTCATCCTCCCAAACGCAGTTTTCCTCACAATTAATGTCCATTAACCCTTTTTCAAATCAAGGGACCTTATCCCTAATACCTTTTTGGTCATAGATGGCTTTCAATTCCTTTTTTGTAACTTTCTAAGTCACAAAGTTTTCTAAAAGGATTACATCACCTCTATTATTCCTTCTTATCCTTTAGGGTTTTAAGCTAACCTATATGGTACTTTCCCTTATTGTTTTGAGTTTTTAGTCAGCTCATAAAGCACTATTCCTTCATATCCTTTTGGGATTTAAGCTAGCCTACATGGTTTCTTTCATTGTTCTAGTCAACTCATAGAGTGTTGTCCCAACATCTTGTTTAGGTTCCTAGCTAGTTCATAGAACATTTTTTAGCTAACACATAGATCGATATCCTGACTCAAATCTTGATTATGGTTCTAGCTAGCCCATAGGGTACTTCCTTTACACCAATCTCCATTAAGGCCTATAGGGTACTTCCCTTTCCCCTTTTCATCTCTTAAGGGTTTAATGTTTTGGCCAACCCATTGGGTGCTTCCCATTCACTAATCTACTTGTAAGGCTCGAGCCAACTCATAGAACATTATCCCTACTGCATTTCTCTCTCAGTGTTTTAGCTAGCCCCAACAACGCTTCCCTCTCACAAAATTATCCTTCAATGCTTTAGCTAACCCAAAGAACACTATCTCGTCCAACATCACCGTTAGGGTTTTACTCAGCTTAAGAAGCACTTTGCCCATCTACTTAGATTAGTAAGCTCATAGAAGCACTTCCAAGTTTTCAAATCAATTCTTATTTAAGGTTGCTAGTCTTTTAGTGATGACCCCACTAACATTAGTAAGCTTAAAGGAGCATGACTACATTTCGATTCAAATCGCATTTAAGGTTCAACCAATTTAAGGAGCACTTTGCCTACTTACCTAGTTTAGTTAGCTCATAGGAGCACTATTAGGTTTTCAAATCAATTCTCATTTAAGGTTCCTAGTCTTTTTGTGATGCTCCCATCTAGGTTAGTTAGCTTAAGGAAGCACAATTAGGTTTCCATTCAAATCTCATTCAGGGTTTTAGTCAACTTAAGGTGCTCTTTGCTTACCTACCTAAATGAGTTTACTCATAGGCGTACTACTAGGTTTTCAGATAAATTCTCATTTAGGATTACTAATCTTTTAGTAATGCTCTCACCTAGGTTAGATAGCTCAAAGGAGCACAACCAAGTTTTTATATGAATCTCATGTAAGGTTTTAACCACCTTAAGGAGAGCTTTCCATGCTTACTTAGATTAGTTAGCTTATAAGAGCACTACTAGGTTTCTAAAAAGATTCTCATTTAGGGTTGTAAGTCTTTCAATGACACTCCCACCTAGGATAGTTAGCTTAGGAGAGCATGACTAGGTTTCAAGTCGAATCTCATTTAAGGTTTTAGCCAACTCAATGAGTGCATTGCATGCTTACCTAGATTAATCAGCTCATAGGAGGACCATTAGGTTTCTAAATCAATTCCTATTTCCAATGGTTAGTCTTTCAGTGATGCTCCTACTTATGTTAGTTATCCTATATGACTAGGTTTCGATTCGAATCACATTTAAGGTTTTTACCAGCTTATGGAGCGCTTTGCCCTCCTACCTTAATTAGTTGGCCCATAAGAGTAGCACTAGGTTTTTAAATTGATTCTCATTTAAGCTAGCTAGTCTTTTAGTAATGCTTCCACTTAAGTTAGTTAGCCCAAAAGAGAGCGACTAGGTTTTGATTTGAATCTCAATTGGGGTTTTAGATAGATCAAGGAGCGCTTTGCTTACATATATAGACTAGTTTGCTCATAGGTGTACTACTAGGTTTTCAAATTGATTGTCATTTGGGGTTGCCATGCTTTTAGTGATACTCCCATGATTCAAATTGATTCTCATAGGAACATAACTAGGTTTTGCTTTGACTCTCATTTAAAATTTTAGCTAGCTCAAGGAGCATTTTGCTTACTTACCTAGGTTAGTTAGCTCTTAGAAGCATTACTTAGTTTTCAAACCCATTCTTATTTAAGGTTAGTGGTCTTTTAGTAGGTTAGTTACCTCATAGGAGCACGACTAGGTTTCAATTCAAATCTCATTTAAGTTTTTAGCTAGCTCAAGGAGTGCTTTATATGCTTGCTTAGATTAGTTAGCTCATAGGAGTACTACTAGGTTTTCAAATCAATTCTCAATTAAAATTGCATGTCTTTCAGTAACACTCTCGCCTAGGTTAGTTAGTTTAGAGGAGCACAACTAAGCTTTCATTCAATTCTCATTTAGAGTATTTGCCAGCTAAAGGAGAAAGTCCTCTTATTCTTTTGCTACAACTACCATCCATGTACAATCTATGGTAGATCTAACCAACCAACCATCCTACATCCCCTCATTAGGTTTTCAAATCGGTTCTTGTTTACGCTTGCTAGTCTTTTAGTAACACTCCTGCCTAGATTAGTAAGCCTAAAAGACCATAATTAGGTTTTGGTTTAAATCTCATTTAGAGCTTTCACCAGCTCAATGAGTGTTTTGCCTACATGCTTAGGTAAGTTGGCTCATAGGAGCACTACTAGGTCTTCAAATCAATTCTCATTTAGGGTTTATAGTCTTTCAATAATGCTCCCACTAAGGTGAGTTAACTTAAAGAAGCATAAGCGGGTTTCAATTTGAAACTCATTGAGGGTTTTATCCAGCTCAAGGAGCAATTTACCCACTAACCTAGATTAGTTAGCTCATAGGAGCACCACTAGGTTTTCAAACTAATTCTCATTTAAGCTTACTAGTCTTTCAATAACACTCTTACTTAGGTCAGCTACCTTAGAGGAGTACGACTAGGTCTAGATTCAAATATTATTTATAGTTTTAGCTAGCTTAAGGAACGCTTTGCTTGCATGCCTTAATTTAGCTCATAGGATTAGTACTAGGTTTTCAAATTGATTCTCATTTGGCATTGCCAATCCATCAGTGACATTTTTGCATAAGCTAGTTAGATCCAAAGAGTACAACTATGTTTCTATTCTAATTACATTTAAGGTTTTAGCTAGCTTAAGGAGCCCTTTGCCTACCTACCTAGGTTAGTTATCTCATAGGAGCACTACTAGATTTTTAAATAGATTCTCATTTAGGGTTGCAAGTCTTTCAGTGACACTTCTACCTAGGTTAGTTAGATTAGAGGAGCACAACTAAGTTTCGATTTGAATCTTATTTGGGGTTTTAAACAACTCAATGAGTACCTTTCCTGTATGCCAAGTTTGGTTTGCTTATAGGAGCACCATCGAATTTTCAAATCGATTCTTATTTAGGCTTGAGAGTCTTTTAGTGATGCTCCTATCTACGTTAGTTAACTCAAAGGAGCATGACTAGGTTTCAATTCAAATCTCATTTAAGGTTTTAGCTAGCTTAAGGACCGCTTTGCCTACATGCTAGTTTGGTTATCTTATAGGAGCACCATCGTTTTTCAAATCAATTGTCATTCATGATTGCCAATCTATTAATAATGCTCCCAATTATGTTAGTTCACTTAGGGGAGTATGACCAAATTTCACCTCAATTCTAATTTAGGGATTGAACCAACTTATGCATCATTTTTCCTTCTTACCTAGATTAGTTAGCTCATAGGATCATTATTGTATTCAAATCGATTCTCATTTGGGGTTGCTTATCTTCTAGTGATGCTCCCATCTATGTTAGTTAGCTTAAAGAAGCATAACTAGGTTTTTATTCGAATCTAATTTAGGGTTTTAGCCAACTTAAGGAGCATTTTGTTTGCTTACCTAGATTAGTTAGCTAAAAGGAGTACTACTATGTTTTCAAATTGATTTCATTTAGGGTCACTAGTCTTTTTGTGACACTTTCGCTTAGGTCAGTTAGCTTAAAAGCATGACCAGATTTTGATTCGAATCTCATTTATGGTTTTAACCAATTAAAGGAGTGCTTTGTACGCCTACTGAAATTACATAGCTCATAAGAATACTATAAGGTTTTCAAATTGATTCTCATTTAAGATTGCTAGTCTGTTAGTACTGCTCCCACCCAAGTTAGTTAGTTTAGAGTATTATGACTAAATATCTATTCAGATCTCATTCAGGGTTTTAGCTAGCTCAAGAAGCACTTTGCTACAAACCTAGTTTAATTATCTTGTAAGAGAACTATAAGGTTTTCAAATCGATTATCATTTAAGGTTACTAGTATTTCATTAATGCTTCCGCCAATGTTAGTTAGCTTAGAGGAGCATGACTAGGTTTCGATTTAAATAACATTTAAGGTTTTAGCTAGCTCAAGGTATACATTGCCCAACTGCCAAGACTACTTATCTCATATGAGCACTACTAGGTTTCTAAACCGATTCTCATTTAAGGTTACTAGTGTTTTAGTTACACTCTTACCTATGTTAGTTAGCTCTAAGGAGTACAAGCTAGTAATAATTCGAATCTCATTTACGGTTTTAACCATCTCCGGGAGCGCTTTGCCTACTTATACAGATTAGTTAGCTTATAGGAGCACCACTTAGTTTTCAAATTGTATCTTAGTTAGAGTTGCTAGTCCTTTACTGATGTACCTACCTAGGTTAGTTAGCTTAGAGGAGCATGACTAGGTTTTGATTCGAATCTCATTTAGGGTTTTAGCTAGTTTAAGGGTGCTTTTCCTACTTGCCTAGATTAGTTATCTCATAGGAGCACTACTAGGTTTTTGAATTGATTCTAATTTAAGGTTGCTAGTCATTTAATGATGCTCCCACTTAGGTTAGTTAGCTTGAAGAAACATGACTATGTTTCACTTCAAATCTCATGTCAGGTTTTATCTAGCTCAAGGAGTGCTTTGCTTGCATGCTTAGATTAGTGAGCTCATAGGAGCACTACAAGTTTTTCAAATCAATTCTCATTCAAGGTTGCCTATCTTTTAGTAACATTCCCACCTATGTTAGTTCACTTAGGGGAGCATGACTAAGTTTTACTTCAATTCTAATTTGGGGTTTTAGCCAGCTCATAGAGCATCTATTACGTACTCAAATTGATTCTCATTTAGGGTTGCTTATATTTTAGTAGTGCTTCTACCTATATTATTTAGCTTAGAGAAGTATAACCAGATTTCAATTTGAATCCCATTTAGGGTTTTATACAACTTAAGGTGCACTTTACTCGCCTACCTAGATTAGTTAGCTAAAAGGAGTATTGCTAGGTTTTCAAATTGATCTCCTCTAAGGTTACTAGTCTTTTTGTGATGCACTTACTTAGGCCAGTTACTTTAGAAGCATAACCAAATTTCAATTCAAATCTCATTTAAGGTTTTAGCTAACTAAAGGAGCAATTTATACGCTTACTTAAATTACATAACTTGTAGGAGCACTACAAGGTTTTCAAATTGATTCTCATTTAGGGTTGCTAGTCTTTCAATGACACTGTTGCTTAGGTTAGTTAGCCTATAGTATCACAATTAGGTTTCGATTCGGATCTCATTTAGGGTTCTAGCTAGCTTAAGGAGCACTTTGTCTCGTACCTGGATTAATTATCATGTAAGAGTACTATAAGGTTTTCAAATTGATTCTCATTTAGGGTTGCTAATATTTCAGTGATGCTTTCGCCTAAGTTAGTTAGCTTAGAGGAGCATGATTAGGTTTTGATTTGAATTGCATTTAGGGTTTTATCCATCTCAAGGTATGCGCTACTCGCCTACTAAGATTACTTAGCTTATAGGAGCACTACTAGGTTTTCAAACTAATTCTCATTTAAGGTTACTAGTGTCTTAGTCATGCTCCTACCTACGTTGGTTAGCTTTGAGGAGCATGACCTAGCTTCAATTTGAATCTCATTTAAGGTTTTAGCCATCTCAAGGATAGCTTTTCCTTATAGTTTAGATCAGTTAGCTCATAAGAGCACTACTTGGTTTTTAAATTGATTCACATTTAGAGTTTCTTATCTTTTAATAATGCCCTTACATGCGTTAGTTAGCTTAAAGAAACATAACTAAGCTTTGAGGAGCATAACTTGGTTTTAGTTAGCTTAAGGGTTCTTTGCCCACTTGGCTAGATTAGTTAGCTCATAAGAGCACTACTAAGTTTTCAAATTGATTCTAATTTATGGTTGCTAGTCTTTTAGTGATGCTCCCACTTAGATTAGTTAGCTTAGAAAAGTATGACTAGGTTTCACTTGGAATCTCATTTGGGGTTTTAGGCTACTTAAGAAGTGCTTTGCCCGACTAGTTAGCTCATTAGAGCACTATTAGGTTTTCAAATCAATTCTCATTTAAGGTTGCTAGTTATTTAGTGATGCTCTCAACTTAGTTAGTTAGCTCAAAGGAATACAGCTAGGTTTCATTTCAAATCTCATTTAAGGTTTTAGATAGCTAAAGGAGCATTTTAATCGACAACTTAGATGGTAAGAATTAAGCCCTTGGACCAATCACTCGTAGCCGAGCTAAACAACTCCAAGGACTCGCAGTAGAGAATAATAGCTCAAAACTAAAGCTGAGATCGGGATTCCTATGCCAAATTGATCTCCTACCAACATATCTATTAGATCTACTCTTACCTAACAACGATGCCATATTCTAAAAGACAGCACAAGCCTATTCGAGCTGAGTTGCCAGACTGACTACAGACATTTGATGCCAATACAGCTAACTTCTCTACAAGATTGATTAACCCCCGACCTAATCCAGATCATGTTAGCCACAGATTGTAAGCCTTACTCTGTTCTACCTATCTTGTATCATATTTCTCTTATGCAGCCATAAGTGACACGTGTCTTTTAATATAATATTCCATAATGATTTTTTCTTTTTTGTATTGAATATTCATTATCCTTTTCACCCCTTTTAGTATGATTTATGTAACCTAACTATAGAATACCCTTTAGTCTTTTCATGCATCTAAGTAACCCTAGTGGATAGGTATATAAACTCTTACTTTCTTGTATGTAGACAATCAACTAATCAATACAAAATTATTCACCTTGAGCAACCTTAGTGTTCTCGTTACCATTTAACTCTTATTTATTTCCTTTAATAAGGAGTAGTGGCGAGTGACTCTTCAATTCAGACTGATGCATCATATTCGGTAGATTGTAGGCCGAGTATGATCAATTAGTGCATCACATCCATTTAGTAATTGCCCAGACATTGCTAACTTTTTACTTTTTTTTTTGTTTGCTTCGTTGTGATACTTCTCTATGTGTCCAACCTTAGAGATGCATTAGCTTCACTAGTATCAAAGCACAGTTCCATAAGAGAGCATATGAAGTTGCAGTGAAGTTGTAGTTAGTCTTGCTATTGGTGGTTAATGTGTTCCTTCTATAGCTACTGTAGTGTGTTTGAGCGTAAGTAAGTATAGTTTTATTATTACTCTACTCTTACTCTATTTTTCATTAAGAAAATAGAGCAAGCTTGTTTTTATTCTTCTCAAGTGATTATTGGGTATTAAAGTTGTTAGCGAGTTGTTAATTAACTTGAGAAATACAATACCATGTCAGATTTGAGTGTTCATGGAGTTCTTAGTGACCAGAGTTATGGTGCTTAACCTGATCATGGTTATAATAGTATTGATACCCTAAGGTCAGTTGATGAAAAACTTAACATACTTATAAACCTTATTGAGAGCTTAATCATAGCAATGTAAGTCAACAGACAACAACCCTATAGTGTACAATACCATAACCTACAAGAAAATGCCCTTGAAAGACACAATGGCCAAGTTAATCAAACCCATCACCTAGTTCCATCATAGCGAGCTGGAGGAGTAGCAAACTAAGCTATTAGAAAAAAACTAGAGTTGAAGGAGATTTAGGAAGATGATGAAGAGCTAGATGTTGAAGAATTTGGGAAGAAGAAGAGGAAGCTAACTATTGCCCAGTATAGAGGCAAAGACACCGAGTCCTTCAAAGATTGGACAATGTCAAGGTTCAAATCCTACCCTTCAATGAAAGTAAGGATGCAGATGAATACTTAGAGTAGAAAGACAAGGTCGAGAGAATGTTTAAATATTATAGGTATACGGATGTTATGAAAGTCCAACTTATTACACTAAAGTTTATTGCATATGCCACTAAGTGGTAGAAGACTCTGAATGCAGCTAGAACAAGAGATGGAAGACGAAGTGTTAGAACTGGGGATGAGATGAAAAGATTGTTGAGAGGTAGATTTGAAACCAAGACCTACCTATAAGATACATTTGCAAAGTTGCAGGAGCTTCGCCAAGGAAATTGATCTATTAATGACTACATAAGAGAGTTCTAGATTCTAATGATTCGAGCTAACATGGAAGAACTAAAGGCTCATACAGTATCAAGGTTCATTTCTAGGCTTAAGTATGAGATTTGCAGCATCATAGAAGTATAGGGGTTTTACACCTTAGAAGAGGTGATAAAGATAGTGCTGACGGTCGAAAAACAGAGGAGAAGTGCTCCAAGTTGACCTAAGCCAACATTCTCCCGATCCCTAGTTCCATGTCAACCTATTCAAGCCAAGCCAAGGAGGCCATATAGGGTTGAGGATAAGAATGACTAATCTGATGACAATGGAGTGAGCCAGCAATGCTAAGCAAGTTAACCAAGTCAACTAATGGTTAGGTTGACCCTAAGGATATACGAGAAAGAGTAAACTTCCAAATGAAAGACTAGCAAGGTAAAATGCTTTTAATACTTGGGCTTCAAGCATATGTCTACTGAGTATCTGAACCGATGCATCATGCTGCTCCGAGGAGATGTAATAGACAGCACCAACGAAAGTGAGCCCAAGAACGAAGAAAATGTTAGAAAACCTAAAGCCGAAGAGGACAAGGAGACATGTGTCTATGCTAACCAAGGAGAGATGATGACCGTAATCCTGAGATGAGTACTGAGTTCCTTATTGAACTCTAAGGAGAATTAGAGGGAGAATCTATTCCATACTAAGTGTACCATCAAAGGCCAATTGTGTGTAATCATTGTAGATGGGGCAAGATGTACTAATGTTGTTACACAATCCTTTGTGCAAAGGTTAGGTTTGCCGACCTTAAGGCATCCTTGACCTTACAAGCTGCACTAGCTTCATGATAAGGGTGCTTTCCACATGACTAAACAAGTGATCATACCACTCAATATTGAGAGTGTATATAGTGTTGAAGTAGTGTATGATGTCATCCTTATGGGAGCTTCCCATCTATTGCTAGGATAACCTTAGTTGTTCAACTAATGTGTTACTCATGATGAGTATAAAAATACCTATGCCTTTGTTAAGGATGGAAAAAAGACTGTATTGCAACCCTTAGCCCTGTCCTAAGTAAATGAAACCCATAATCAACTCAGCTGAGCTAGTAAGAAGAATGCCTTAGTGATGAACCGAAGAGCCTCCAAGTTGTTAAAAAGATTGAAGAACATATGTTCCTGTTGATCAGAAGATTGCTAGAAATGAAAGATTTAGAGGACATCCCTAATGAAATCCAAAGCTTACTACATGAGTTTTCCGATCTGTTCCCTTAAGAACTGCCTAGCAGATTGCCTCTAGTCCAAGGCATTGAGTACTGTATTAATTTGCAGCTAGGCGGTACCGTACCAAACTGACCTGCATGTAGAATGAATGCTAAGCAGGTTACCGAGCTAAAAAGATAGTTGAGCAAACTCATAAAGTGAGGATATGTGAGAGAGAACATGAGCCCTTGTGTTGTACTAGCTTTGCTTATCTCTAAAAAAGGTGCTTCATGGCACATGTTCATCAATAGCCAAACAATCAACTGAATTACCGTCAAATATAGATACCTAATACTGAGGCTCGATGACATGTTAGATAAGCTTTATGGCACTAAGATATTTTCGAAGATTGATCTATAAAGTGACTACCAATAAATTCACATGAGACCAGGCAACGAGTGGAAAACTAACTTCAAGGCTAGGCATGTACTCTATGAATGGTTAATTATGCTGTTCGGACTTGCTAATGTGCCAAGCACATTCATGAGGTTTATGAAACATGTAATGCACCCTCTAATTGGAAGATGTATGGTCATGTACTTTGATGACTTATTGGTATATAGTGCCAACTTGAACAACCATGCTCAACATCTTTGCAAAGTATTTGATATTTTATGAGCTAAGAAGTTGTATAGAAATCTGAAGAAATGTACGTTTTGCTAGAAGGAGGTGATCTTCCTAGGGATTGTAGTATTAGGGGAAGGACTCTACAAATGAGGAGAAGATTCGAGCAGTTCTTAAGTGGCCAATGCCAAAGAATGTTATTGAGGTTCAAAGCTTTCATGGTCTAACTTCTTTCTATAGGCAATTTATCAAAAACTTCAGTACCATAACCGCCCCCTTGATGGAGTTGAAAAAGAAGAATGAAGGGTTCAGGTGGAATAATGAAATTGAGCAAAGCTTTAGGGAAATTAAGGAGAAGCTCAACTCAGTGCTTGTCCTCTCACTACCAGATTTCGACAAACCCTTCGAATTAGAATATGCTACATCGGGAGTGGGAATTGGCAGTATCCTGATGTAGGAACAATGAACTATCACTTACCACACAGAGAAGCTTAGTGGTCTTACCCTAAACTATTTTGCGTATGAGAAAGAGTTATCCTCTCTCTACTGAGCCCTTACTCTTTGGTAATACTATTTGTTAATAAAAGAGTTTATTATTTTCATCAACTATAAATCTTTGAAGCATCTTAGAAGTCGGAACAAGCTTTTGAAAAGGCAAGCCAAGTGGTAGGAGTTTATGCAAGGGTTCTCTTATGTAATCCGATACAAGAAGGGAAGTAAAAATGTGGCCGCCGATACTTTTTCACAATGGCAAACCTTGTTGACCACTTTGCAATCAAAATTATTAGGATTTTCACTCATTATTGAGCAGTATGCCCATGATCCTCATTTTGACCTTATCTTAAAATAGCATAGGGATGAAATTTTTTTATTAAGGGATATTATCTTAAAGAAGACTATCTATTTAAAGACCAAAGGTTGTACATACCAAACTGTTCTACATGTGAGCTATTGATTAGGGAAGGTCATAGTAGTAGATTATTAGGTTACTTTGGGGAGACTAAGATAACCAATCTATTGAATGAAAACTTCTATCGGCTAAGGTTAGCCAAGGATATCCATAAGGTAGTTAGTAGCTATGAAGTGTGCAAGCGAGCTAAAGGGAAGAGAGAACCTCATGGAGATTACATACTACTATCAACACCAACCTTAACTTGGGCCGACTTCAACATAGACTTTGTCCTAGGGTTACCCTGTCCTAGGGTTACCCTGAACATCTACAGACAAAGATTCTATCTTTGTTGTAGTAGACCACTTCAGTAAAATGGCGCACTTCATTCCTTACCAGTAGCCTGATGATGCTTTATATATTGCTAATTCGTTTTTATAGGAGATTATCCGACTACATGAGGTATCGAAGACTATTGTATCAAATCAGGATACAAAGTTTTTGAGTTATTTTTGGAAGCCTCTTTAGAAAAGACTTAAAACTAAACTTATATTCAACTTTAGTAAACACCTTCAGATTGATGGCCAAACTGAAGTGGTAAATAGGACACTAGGTAATCTATTAAGAGCTATTAAAGGAAAGAACTTGAGGGATTGGGATTTGTACCTACCAATTGTAGAGTTCACATACAACAAAATTTTCTATAGCACTACTAGGAAGACCCCATTCGAAGTTGTTTATGGTCTTTACCCTACTATTCCCTTAGATATGATCGACGCTCCAGCAACTACTAAAGAGAGTAAATCTAAAGTTGATTAAGCCCAAGAACTACATGAGCTACATTAGTTTGTAACTAAGAAGATTATTAAATTCAATTAGAGACAACATAAAATTAGTATTTGAAGTTACTGAATTGTATCCTTCCACTTAGGAGACTTAGCATGGATATACCTCAATCGAGAACGATTTCCATACTTGAGATAGAACAAGCTATCTCTTCAAGCTAATGGTCCTTTCAAAATCTTGAAGAAGATCAACTACAATGCTTACCAAATTGATTTGCTTGATGACTACAGTGTTTCTTCCACCTTTAAGGTATCCAATCTGATCCTTCACCAACCAGGAGAAGAAGAAGACCCTGCGTGCACCCTTAAAGAAGAAGCAAAAACCCCTCTAGATTTGAGGGAAAATCTTTTCAACCCGTAGGCAAATGATAAGAATTAAGCCATTAGACCAATCACTCACAGCCGAGCTAGAAGACTCTAAGGACTCGTAGTGGAGAATACTAGCTTGAAACCAAAGCTTAGGCAAGAATTCCTATGCCGAACAGATCTCCTACTGACTTGTCCATCAATTCCTCACATGTATCAGATTTGCTCCTACCTATCAATGATGCCATATTACAAAAGACAGCCTAAGCCTATCCGAGATTAGCTACTGGACCGACTATAGACATCCGATACCAAACAACTAACTTCTCTATAAGACTGATCGACCCCCAACCTAATCTAGATCCGATCGACCTCGAACAACAAGCATTACTTTGTTTCCACCTACCTTGTATCATATTTTTCCCATGAAGCCACAAGCGACACATGTCTTTTGATATAATATTCTAGAATGATTCTTTCTTTCCCATACTGAATATTCTTTGTCCTTTTTACCCCTTTCAATATGATTTATGTAACCTAATTATAGAATACCTTTTAGACTTTTCATGTATGTAAAGTAACCCTAGTAAATGGGTATATAAACCCTTACTTTCTTTTATGCAGGCAATCAACTAATCAATACAAATTATTCACTTTAAGTAACCTTAGTGTTCTTGTTATTACTCAATTCTTATCTATTCTCTTTAGCAAGGAGCATTAGTGAGTAACACTTCAATTTGGACCGATGTGTCATATTCGATGGATTATACACTGAGTACGATCAAGTGGTGTGTCATATCCATTCAATAGCTGACCAGACTTTGCTAACTTTTTCCTTATTATTTTTGGTATTCTTCGTTGTAGTGCTTCGTCATGTGTCCGACCCTGAAAACACATCACTAGATTTGTTAGCTTGTAGGAGCACCATTAGCTTTTGAAATCGATTATCATTTAAGGTTGCCAATTTTTCAATGATGCTTCTACATAGGTTTATTCACTTAGAAGAGCACAATCATGTTTTAATTCAAATTGTATTTATGTTTTTAGCTAACTCATGGCCTTTTATCTACCGACCTAGATTAGTTAGCTCATAAGTGCACACCATGAGGTATGTTTTGACCACCTGCCTAAATTAGTTAGCTGGTAAGAACACTGCTAGCTTTTCAATTTGATTCTTATATAGGGTTGCCAGTCTTTTAGTAATGCTTTGGTCTAAGTTAGTTAGCTTAGATCGTATACAACTAGGTTTTGATTTGAATCACATTTAGAGTTTTAGCCAACTCAAGGAACGCTTTGCTCGCTTACCTAGAATAGTTAGCTTATAGGAGCACTATTAGGTTTTCAAATCAATTCTCATTTAGGATAACTAATCTTCTTGTGACTCTCTCGCCAAGGTTAGTTAGCTCAAAGGAGCATGACTTAGTTTCAATTTGAATCCCATTTAATGTTGTAGCAAGCTCATGTGTGGTTTACCTGCCTACCTAGATTAGTTTGCTTAGAGCAGTATTACTAGGTTTTCAAATCAACTCTCATTTAAGGTTGCTAGTCGTTTAATGGTGCTCCCAGTTAGGTTAGTAAGCTTATTACAGCATGACTAAGTTTTGTTTTGAATCTCATTTAAGGTTTTACCTAACTCATGGTGTGTTTTGCCTACCTGCTAGGATTAGTTCGTTCATAGGCTCACTATTAGGTTTTAAAATCAATTCTCATTTGAGGTTCCTGGTCTTTTAGTGACTCTCCCACCAATGTTAGTTAAGTTAAAAGAGCACAACTGGGTTTTGATTTGAATCACATTTATGGTTTTAGCCTACTCAAGGAGCCTTTTGCCTAGCTACCTGGATTAGTTAGCTTGTGAGAGCACTACTAACTTTAATATCAATTCTCATTTAGGGTTGCTAGTCTTTCAGTAATGATTCTACTTAGGTTTGTTAGCTTAGAGAAGCATAATTAAGTTTAAATTCAAATTGCATTTAGGGTTTTAGCCAGCTTAAGCAACCATATAATTGCCTACATGGTTTACTTGCCTACATAAATTAGTTAGCTCATAAGAGCACTACTAGGTTTACAAATCGATTATCATTTGAGGATGCTAGCAACCTTAAATGAGAATTGGATTGAAAACCTAATTGTGCTCTTATAAGCTAACCAATCTAGGCAAGCAAGCAAAACACTCCATGAGCTGGCTAAAACCCAAAATGAGATCCAAAGAGAAACCTTGTTAAACCTTCTCTAAACTTATAAAACTTGGTCGAAGCATCACTAAAAGGCAAGCATCCCTAAACAAGAATCGATTTGAAAACCAAGTAGTACTCTTATGAGCTAACTAATTTAGATAGGCGGGCAAAGCGTATCTTGAGCACAAAGAATATTCAGGAGAGCAAAGCTTACCTCAAGGAGTTCTTTTCTCACCTGTCTAGATTAGTTAACTCATAAAAGCACTACTATGTTTTCAAATCGATTCTTATTTAGGGTTGCTAGCCTTTTAGTAGCTCTCCTACTTAAGTTAATTAGCTATGGAAAATGTTGCTAAGTTTTAAGTCAATTTTACCATTTTAGGTTGCTAGTCTAGCTAGCTCATAGGGCACTACCCTCTATTCAGTCTCATTTTAGGGTTCTTTCTAAGTCATGGTATGCTACCTTCCATTTAATGTCACTTTTAGGCTTCTTATGTGCTCATAGGTCGCTACCCTCTAATCAATGTTACTTTTAGGGTTCTTGCCGTCTCATAGGGCATTACCCTGCTATTTAGTATTATTTTATGGTTCTTACCCACTCATCAAGCTTACTATAGACACTCAAATTCTACCCTCTTTATTTTTAATTTTATTCTATTTTTATTTTTTATAAGCCCTAAATTAGGAAAAACACACAAAAAAAGGAAATTAAAGAAAATCCAACAAATTAAGAAATGTAGAAAAATAAGAATTTTAGGAAAATACAAAAAAAAATTCAAAAAATAAGAAAAAGTATAAAAAAAATAAGAAAATCGAATTGAAACAATTGAGAAATTTAGAAAATAAAAAAAGTTAGAAATTTGAAAAATTACATGGAAAAATTGAAATAAATAAAAAATTTAAGAAAATAACATTATATTAGGGTAGATTTTTATTTTTAATTTAGGTTTAGATCCTAAGTTTAGATTTAAATCTAGCTCAAGCTGACCGAATTGTACATATGGACAAGGAACAGACCAATAGCTTAACGGATAAGTACAAAAACATTTACATTAAGTTCAAGTGTAAAGGCTTGCATTCAAATCTTAGCAAAGGTAGGGAAGCCTTTTTGTTTTTATTAACTAGCATACTACTACATGTCATAATTTCACTATGCTATGTATCTAATACGTGACATCGTCGGGTTGGATGACCTTGTTGACATGGCGTCATGTAGTATGGTATGCCGCGTCAGCTGCTACGTGTCCCATGATCATACGTAATATGTTGAGAATGGTGCCACATTAGCACTTTCTCTCTCTTTCCCTCATTTTTCTCCAAAATTCCAACACTTTCCTCCTTGGGCAACTACCTTTGACTTGATTTTTGAATTGCTTTTCATTGCAATTATGGAAAATCAATGGTGAAATTGCAAACTAGACATGGCCTATTATGAATTGGCTTAAGAAACAAGTCTAGATTCCGTCAAAAACCTATTTAAATCAAGCTTCAAAGATTGGGAAAAATACTGAAAATTTGGCCATTCTTCTGAAACCCTAACCTATAACTACCCTCTTCTTGAACTATCCCCTCTGACCACCCTCAACCCAAAATAACCCTACAAGCAAACTGAACCCCCCCTCCCTCAAAACCATCGACCCAACATCTCCCTTATACGCAACAACTTCAAATCTCATCACTCAAACACCACTACTAGCCACTACCACAAACAACTGCCAAACGACCACCCCAAGCCATGGCGCTCTCTCTACCCCCACTAATCCCAATTCAAAACTCATGAAAACAACCCCCACCCCCCTAAAATTGCTGTTTGAATTGCCTAGAATCGCTCTTTGCCAATGCCTTCTAACTATGACCCGAATCAATTGGAGCAACCCGACCTAAATCTAACTTAAAATCTAAGAGAGATGTAGGTCGAGTCAGATCATCTTTTAGTTTTATTTTTTTATTTATTCATTTCTTTTTTTTTTCTAATTACTGTTGTTTTTTTTTTGTATGTGTATAAAACCTACTAATACCGAAAAGAAAAAGAAAAAAGAAAGAAAAGAAAATAGGAAAAAAAAAAAAGAAAAGAGTAATCTTGTTTTATTTTATTTTATTTTCACTAGTTTAATAAAAATAGATAGACTATAATAAGTAATAAATAAATAAGGTGATAAAATAAAAATAAAATAAAATAAGTAGGATGGTAAATTATTTTATCACTTAGAAAAATTGATTTTTGAAAAAATAAAAATAAAAATAAATCGACCATTTTCTAAATTAAGATCATTTACAATTTCCAAAAAAATAAAATTCAATTTAAGGCCCTTTAGGAATTTCCTTAAATAAATCAAAACTAAGTAAAATGTAAACTCGATTGTTTTCAAATTAAAACAAAACCAATCCACTAAAGTTTTACAAAAAAGAACTACATACATCTAATCCTAAGTAACCGGTACATAGGCACCTAAAGACGACAATAAAAATGAAAAAAACCTAACTTTTCTTTTTCTTTAGATTAGATTATTTTTTATCCAACTATTGCAACTACCTTTCAAAATTAAAAGGTGATTTTTAAGCTTAATTCTAATTTTGGAAAGTCAATGGTACTCGTAAGGGTTTAAAATTCCTAAACCCTGGATCCATGATCTCTGGTTTCAAAAACCATTTTACAAAACTGGTTTTTCCTTGTTAGATTAGTAGCTAAGTTATAACGAATCTATCCAATTGGTTATAACTCAATTGTTTTTCCTAACTCCAATCGGGTGGCGACTCCAAAACATTTTCAAAGTATAAAAAAATGATTTTCATTAAACCCTACTTAAGGATTAGTATTAAATGGGTAGGATTTGGTACTAATCAGTTTTAAAAAGGCCTATTTTAATTTTAAAAATCGAGAGGGTGAAAAATCAAGCTCAACACCTACCCTTTACTTTAAGTCACTTTTAAGGTTCTTA
The DNA here is from genome assembly GCA_024138005.1 of Lumnitzera racemosa. Lineage (NCBI taxonomy): Eukaryota > Viridiplantae > Streptophyta > Magnoliopsida > Myrtales > Combretaceae > Lumnitzera > Lumnitzera racemosa. The sequence continues at coordinate 84,201,744 of JAMXBC010000006.1, forward strand.
CCAACTCTTAAGGTGTTACCCTTCATTCAATGTCACTTTTTTGGCATTACTAATTTTGAAAGCACTTTCCTTTCTTTAGAGATTTCTAACACTATAGTTAGCTTATAAGGTATTATACCGTTTGAAAGCCCATTGTTGCATCTTAGCTATCTCTTAGAGCACCATCTCTCTCTTTTAAATTATCTTTCAGCATTCCTTAATTTCCTAATGGGTTGGATCTAGGTTAGCTAGCTTTAGCACTTCTTAAAAGAAGCATATCCCCAAGGGAAAAAATAATGTCTATTTTTGTATTTATGGTAAAATTTTACCTAAACTTCATCACAAAGAAAGGTAATAGTAAACACCCTATTTTGTCCCCTTATAATTTTATAAATTTTTTTAAGGGGTCCAAATTAAAAAATATAGAAAAAATTAAAAAATATAAAAAAGTCTCATAAAATACAAAATAATACTTAAATTAGGAAAATCAATAAAAACTTTAAAATTTAGAAAAAGAAAAGAATTGAAAAATGAAAAAGAAAAAAGTAGATAGAATAGAGCGTTTTTAGGGAAAATAGATTCTTTGGAAAAATAAAATACTTCTAGAAAAAATAAGAGCTTAGAATAGTGATGGGGTTATTGGGTTTGGTTTAATTTATTTTAGGTAGTTTTCTTTTTTTTATTAAGTCATCTTTCTTTACCATTTAAATATAATTTAGTTACATAGATTTATAGGGTATAGGCCAATAACCCATTTAGTAGAGCATTGAGTTTTGGCATGGCATTGAGTAGAAGGTTTTAGGTTCAACTCAAACAATAGGCACTTTGTGTCTCTTATTTTTTCACTACATAAAATACGTAACGCATAATTATTAGACTACGTATCCAGAATTGACATGTGGCATGTACTCATTGGTATACGTAATCTTTTTCTCTCCTTTTCCCTTGCTTTCTCACAAGGACCACACTTATACCCATCACTTTGCCTTATTTTTTCATGCAATTTTCACATACAAATACACAAATTAATGAACAATTCTTATTCTCTATACAGCATATTTTGAATTAAATCCCAATTGAATCAAGATTCATACATTTTGGGGATCGAATTGGCCTTAGAAAATCAGAAGAAAAAAATGGATGAGACTTTAGCTATTGCCTTATCCTTCAAATTTGACGTAGATTAGAAGAGAATAGAAACTTCTAGAGTGTATTTTAAGTAACAATGAAGCTCCTTTAACACATTTTGCCTAAATTTTTCAACCAAATTGAATCAAATTCAATAATTTTGAGCTAAATTTCATGAAAACCTATTAAATGAAAAATTTGAAATTAATCCATTCCTTGAACTTTCTTTCTATGTTGAATTTGTTCCATAAAACCATAATAGGGGCCATATGCAACACAAATGATGATGGGAATCTACACTTGAAATCCTCCATTGAAGCAGTCATAAGCTTTCTCTCTCTAAAACCCTAACTCACGGGCTCTCACTTTCTTTCCAACATTTCGACTCTTATAGCAATTAACGAAATAAACCAACACCATGGGAATAATCTCTAAGCTTTAGGCTTTCATACTGACCATCTTTAGACTACAACCGCATGCCCAAAATGAGAAGGGCTTCAATCCAAACCCCAACCATTAGCTACCCTTTAAAAAGCCACCACCATTGCTCCTTCGCCAAGCCAAACACATGGGTAAATTTATTGTATCCAAAAACCTAAAGCCCAACCCCCATCTCTATCACCAACTACCACTATGTGTAGCAACTAACTCCATCGCCACCGCCAAGCGTCAACCAACATCAAATGGCTACCTCTAGCCATAGCACTTTTTCTAACCCCCCTATCTCTAACAAAACCATCACAAAAGTGGTGTTTCCCAATTGTTTTAGTCGCCCAAACATGGTAGATCGCTCCCTGAGCTTATCAAAACACCTCCTTTTTCCATTAATGCGCATGTGCACTGTACGTGATGGGTCAAATCTAACCTAAGAAGCTAACTTGAATCTGCACTAGGTCCAACCCATAAGACTCTTTCCTAACCAATCCATTATGTAGTGTTTTATTTTTTTTCCTTCTTTTCTTTATTTATTATTATTTCTTTTGTTTTGTTTTTGCCTATTTGTTTATTTATGATATGTTATGTTATTGAGATAAGAGAAAACAAAAACAAAGAAAAAAAAAAGAGAAGAAAGGGGGAAAAAAAGAAGAAAAAGAAGAAATGTCTGTTTTATTATTATTATTATTATTATTATTATTATTATTATTATTATTATTATTATTATTATTTTCTTTTTTATGCTTCAATCAAACATAAATAATGAAGTAAAATAAAAAATAATAAAACTAGTTTCATCACTTAAAAAAAAGTTTTTTTCCAAATAAATTAATCCTTTTCAAAATTATAGTTTCTTTAGAATTTTTTTAAAAGATAAAATAGTCAAAACTAGGAACCTTTTAGAAACATTTCTTAAGCAAAAACCAAATGGATAAAAAAAATGTAAAATCAACCATTTTCTAAAATAAAAGAGACTAACAAATTAAATATTTTCAAAAAATGAACTACAAAAGCTTGATCCCGAATAATAGGTACGTAGATAGTCGTACAGTAGGTGCATAGGTGCTTATATGCAATTATGCAGCAACTTAAAACAAGTAAGAATTTTATTTTTCCCACTTTTGTAAATTTATTTCAATTTATTATTTATTTTGCAAGTATATTTCTTTTATTTATTTATTTTATTATGAATAAGTATTGTTATTAGAAATGTTTTTAAAAAGATAAACTTAATTTTGGAAAATTAAAAGTGGTACCCAATTATGGTTTAGTAGTATGGCCCTAATATCCAAGGTATTCGGTGTCAAAATCATTTTTCAAAAACTGGTTTTATCGAAGATTGGTAGCTAAGTTTTAACTAATCTACCAAATTAGTTATAACTAAACTCTTTTTCCTAACTCTAGCCAGATAGCAACTTTAAAAGTATATTTCAAAATTAAAATAACACCAAGTTTTTCTTAATCCCTAATCAAGTATCTATAATGAATGGGTATAGGGTTTAATATAAATTAGGTTAAGGAAAATGAAAATTGCAAATTTTAGGCTCGGTATGCACGCTTAGCTATAAGCATGGCTTTGGTACCTAACCATCGCATCATCCTAGGAAATCATCTCTTTTAAGGCCACCAAAACCTAGAATAGTTGTTTAAGCATAGGGAAAAGAAAAATTTATAGCGAAATAATTATTATTTAGGTTTTGGTTTCTAATCCCGTAAGCATAGATAATAAGCAATTATATAGCTACTCACCTCTTTTTGTTCACAAAGTTATTCTTATAATCGGTTTCAAATAATCAATTTCCTAACTATTTCACATTTACTTCATTATGAATTTTACTTTTATATTTATTTTATATTCTTCTGTTTGTCCTTTTAAATGTCATAACAATCTACTAACTTTCTATCAATTCATTTATAGGATGCATTTATGTGATTAGCATTAGAAAGGAAGTATAGACTTGAGGAAAGAGAACTACAGGGGTAGCCTTCTATGCAAGGGGAAAGGGTGTTAGGGTTTAAGGTTATGGGGGTTGGTTTTTCAATCTTAGCTTAATGCACCTATGGTTCTTCTTGTTTCAATCTTACATAACAAATTTAATTAAATGTTCTTTCATTATCAAATTAAGGTTTTGACTTATTAAACTAGTTATGGTTCTTAACTCTAACTCCATATAGGTCCTTAATCAAATTCTAACTAAAAGCCTCTCTATGCATCTTTAATAATAACCATTAAATTTCTCCAACAATTCATAACTTTAAGTTTATAACTAAATTCTATCATAAAAATATTAATAATTCTAGTTCAATCAATTTCAAATTCCTAATAAACTTTTAAATTTTTTATTGTTTGATAGGGATCAAAACCTAAATATTTTAAAATTTTGTACAAAGTTATATGCCCCCTTACAATTAAAATTTTAACATTTTAATCTAGAAATGTTTAGGGAGAAAGTTCTAGTTGTCAAGAGTGTTCCTATCTTCTCTCTCTCCTTATCATAATGAGGGAAAACTTACTAAAGAGATTTTGTAGGAGATATTAGAGGTCTATTTCTGAAAAAAAGAGTAAAGGATACCTTTCTATGCTCATCTGTTATTTTTATGGAAAGTGTCTTATTACTCAATATATCCTCTTTATTTTTTTTTTTCCTTTGCCAAACATTACTTTCTTCTAGTACTTTTCACATTAGATAAATTATTATTTTTCTAGACTATCATAATCCTCACTTTATTTAACATTTATTTTATTTTGTTGAATATGAGATATCAAGGTATTTCAACTACTACATAGAAAGGGGCTATGCCAGTTGTAATGTCCTTATCAATTTTTGTTATATATATGCTATCGTATGGTTAGTTTAAATCATTGTTATCAATAAAGAAGAAAATAGTTGTTTTCTGTTTTTTTTAGGTCTATTTAATCTCCATTATTTCAATAGACATCTTTTTGTAAAAATCATTTTGTATATTTGCAAGCCTTCATCAATGGAATTGTTATAGAAAATCAAAGATGCTTATAATGCTTCCAAAGCCTAGACTACTATTGCTAAGAATGATAGGATAAGGGTTGAAATGGAGGTGAGAAAGCTCCAAGATGACCTTATTATCGAAAAATTGGCACATACCTTAATTGTCAATAAAGTCTCGAGCCTAAAGGCCATGATTGAAGAGTAATACATGGAGATTAAAGGCCTAGAGAAGGAGCTACAAAAAAAGAAAGAAGATTATTAGGGGCTAGGCTAAACTCTTTGCACAATGAGTGACGAGGAAGACAAGATTAGAATGCAAATTAAAAAGTTAGAGACCAATAATACAAACTTACAAAGATGTGTTGCTGAGCTGGAGGAGATTGTGAAGAGAGGACCATTAGTAAAAGAGGCTCTCAATATAGTCACTCTTAGTCAATAGTATAATAGACTTCTACGGAAGAAGTTGTTGGAAGGGGTCTAGGCGACAAGAGATCAGATCCTAAAGCTTGACCCTGATTACGATCTCTCTTGCCTTAATTTCACTAACATCGACAACAAAGTTAGCAGTTGCAATGAAGCCAATGGTGATGAATCAGGCAATGAGATGATTATTAATGGTAATAATGAAGCTTATGCTAAGGATCTAGGGGGAGACGAAGAACATCTATCAAAATTAATCCGCTATGAGTAGAAAGAGAAATTTAGTAGCTTTGAGACCACAGGCGCTAAGAAAGAAGCTTGCTTAGAGAATGCCCTAGCCTTTGATCCAAAAACTACTTCTACTAATTCTTAGAATAGGCCATAGGATTTTCTTTGTATTCCTTGCACATTGCCATCGCGGCAACCTACTTGCTTGTAAGATGATAGTCTACATTTTTATGAAAATTATCTTTGAAGTCTTATTATGTTTCCAAACCTTTTTATGATTGTTGAGTTAATGAGTTCCACATTGTACAATAAATGAACTGGCATAAGTTCTATCCTATCATGGTTAATGGATTACAAAAATTAATCCTATAGTCAAGTAATGTAACTAGTCCACGTCTCAAATGGTTAACGGAAATTGTCTATAAAAGACACAAGGCATGTGAAATAAAACATGCTGAAGAATACTTAGCGTATGAAATAAAACATGCCAACGAATAAGAACATGTGAAATAAAACACTTACATCATACATGCTGAGAAAACATGGTGTGTGAAATAAAATGTATTGAAAACAATTATATGAAAGATACTTTTCATTCAACAATGTATTGTTACAAATATTCAGCCTATTTATAGAATGGCAATGTGAAAGGAATACAAAGAAAATCCTACAACCTATTCTCAGAGTTAGCAGAAGTAACTTTTGGATTAGAGGTTAGGGCATTCTTTAAGTAAGCGTCTTTCTTGGTGCCTGGGGTCTCAAAGCCACCAGAATTCTCTTTCAGCTCATAAGGGATTAATTTTGATAGACGTTCTTCATCTTCCCCTGGATCCTCTGCATGAGCTTCGTTGTTACCCCTCATAATCATCTCGCCGCCTAATTCATTGTCATTGGCCTCGTCGCAATTGCTGACTTTGTCATCGATGTCAGTGAAATCAAGGCAAGAGAGATCATAATTAAGGTGAGGCTTTAGGATCTTCTCACTTGTCACTTGGACACCTTCCAATAACTTCTTCCATAGAAGTCTCTCAAATTGTCAACTAGAAGTGACTATAACAAGAGAGCCCATTCTACTAATGGTCTTCTCCTTATAGTCTCCTCCTGCTCGACAATACGGCTTTGTAAGTTCATATTATTGGTCTCTAACTCTTTAATTTGCATTCTAAGCTTGTCTTCTTCATCGCTCATTATATAAAGAGTTTCACCTAGCCTTCAGCACTCATCTTTTTTCTTTTTCTCTTTTCCCTTTTTATTTTTTTTTCCTCTTTCATTTTAGAGAGCCCAACCAAGTTCAAGAATTCTACAAAAGGAGTGATATGTAATACCCTAGAGGCTAAGTAGAAATAGTTCTTTAGATGCCAAGCAAGGTAAGAAGTAAAACATATCACGTCCTAACCGAAAAGTCACAATTTTCAATTTCCTACCTGTTCAAGAAACCAAAAAGTAAGAGGAAACTACTAATTCTACAGACAGAGTCCTTGTCATAAAATTTAACCAATACTAATAAGACCTTCCTGGAACATGGAATCTTAGGAGGTCGAGAGAAGAGGAAAAGGTATGTGTCCCAAGGGAGCATGAATTCCACATATACTTGAAATATTTGGATTTGGGGTTGTTTTTCCCTTTCTTAGCATTTGTGAAGGGCTTCTTTAACTACTTTAGAGTCACGCCAAATATGTTCTCACCAAACACATACCGGCTTTTCGTGGCTTTCGAGATAGTTTGTGAAGAAGTTGAAGTCAAGGCTACTCTTCAATTATTCTAGTATTTCTTCACAATTAGGAAGCAACTTGACGGGTGGTACTTTGCTACTATGAGGCATGGCCATAAGTTCATGGATAGGTTAAATTCCTTGATGCACAAGTGGCATGACAAATTTGTATCAATAATGTCTAATGAGGAGTTAGATTTCTGGATTCAATAGACTGAGCCAATCTACATGAAGTATATAGAACTAATGTTACGGCAACAAAGAAAATTCAAGAGAAGAGGAGGAACAAAATGTTCTTCTGGGACGCTGAGAGAATTACACAGCGTTATAAAAGCAAAGAGATAATCAATTCTAAAAAAAAAAAAGGTACGCTAATGAGTTGTCACTATGCCAAGTATAGCTAGAAGAGAAAAGCTGTTCTTACGACTTAAAGGGAAGAATTAATGCCTCGATCATGAAACACCGAGAATTAGAAATTATATTTCAATTGCTTGTTCGAATGATGTTCATCTCCATTTGTTTGTAAGGCACCATCCTACTTGCCTATAAGATAACAGTCTACTTATTTATGAGAATTATGTTTGAAGTCTTGTTATGTTTCTTGATCTTATTATGATTGCAGAGTTAATGAGTTGTAGATTGCACGGTAAACAAATTGACATAAGTTCTAGCTTATTGTGGTTAATGAATTATAGAAATTAATCCTACAACTGAGAAATACGGCTAGTCTACATCTCCAATGGCTAATAGACAATGTTTGTAAAAACATGCAAAAATAATTAAGTGTATAAAATAAAACATTCTAAGGAATACTTAGCGTATGAAATAAAACATGCTAATGAATAAGAATGTCTGAAATAAAATGCATACATCTTACATGGCGGGAAAACGCGGTACACTGGAAACAGTTATATGAAAGACATGTTTCCTTCAACAATGTATTGTTACGAGTATTAGGCCTATTTATAGAATAGCAACGTGCGAGGAATACAAAGAAAATCCTACGGCCTATTCTTAGAGTTAGCAGAAGTAATTTTTGGATCAGAGGTTAGGGTATTCTCCAAGCAAGCTTCTTTCTCATCACCTAAGGTCTTAGACCCGCCAGATTTCTCTTTTTGCTCATAGGGGATTAATTTGGATAGACGTTTCTTCATCTTCCCCTGGATCCTTAACATGAGCTTTGTTGTTACCCTTCATAATCATCTCACCACCTAATTCATTGTCATCGGTCTTGTCACAATTACTGACTTTATCATTGACATCGATGAAATCAAGGCAAGAGAGATCATAATTAGGATGAAACTTCAGGATCTCCTCTCTTATCACTTGGACCCCTTCCAACAACTTCTTCCATTGAAGTCTCTTGGTACTACCAACTAGGAGTGACTATATTAAGAGCTTCTTCTAATGATGGTCCTCTCCTCATAGTCACCTCCAACTCAATGACACAGCTTTGTAAGTTTGTGTTGTTGGTCTCTAACTCTTTAATTTGCATTCTGAGCTTATCTTCTTCGTCGCTCATCATGCAAAGAGTTTGGTCTAGCCCCCAACACTCTTCTTTCTTTTTTTGCAGCTCCTCCTTTATGCCTTCGGACTCCTTATACTACTCTTCAATCTTGGCCTTTGAGCTAAAGACTTCATCTGCAATTAAGGTATGTGCCAAATTTTCAGTAGTAAGGTCTTCTTGGAGCTTCCTCACCTCCATCTTGGCCCTTGTCCTAACATTCTTTGCTGCAATAGAATGGGATTTGGGAACATTATATGTATCCTCGATTTTCTACAAAAATTTCATTTAGAATGATGAGTACTAGAAGTGATTCGATAAAATACATTAAGACCACTACAAATATTACCTTCTTCGTTTCGTTATTGACTTCATCCTAAAAAGGGAAAGGAGTGTCAGCAACTAAATAAATTCAATAGTTAAAAGATGGTCATGGGTACTCACATCATACAACTTAGTAGTAATAAGGCCAAAAAATTTTTCCTATTTGTTAAGGCCAAGTTAGCATCCAAAATGTTGTGGCTTTAACATGGGACAAAGTACTTGCCGACGTCCTTGTTGGTAATGAATTTGACACTATTGATGCCAAGAGCTTTAGATCACATTGCCTCCTTTGTCCTCTCATCTAAACCTTTGGACCTTTTAGTAGGTGCTTGGCTAGCAAGTTCCTTCCCTAATCTCTTATCAGCACTTAATGCCACCACTGCCAATACCAACGACGACCCTTTGACAACAGTAGTATCTTCGACCTCATTGTGGGGTTAGGTCTTTCAACCACCCTTTCTCGACTTGATAACAGATTGAATATTTTCAAACATAGGCTCCTTAGAATGGGTGACCTCAATTGGCATTATCTTCTCACCCTCCTTTCGCTTCTCGATTAATTGTAAGGTTTTCTTCTATATTGCCGCCTGCTTTGGTGTGTCTTCCCTTACCATTTTCTTTATGGCAGCAACCCGAGTGGTAGTGGCTGCGATGGTCATCCTCTTATTAGTTTTTTATTTTTTGGCTTTGACTTGGGCCAACAACTTAGTAGGATTTACCTCACCAACATCCATATTACAATATGGGAAAACACATTAATGTTAAGATAGGGAAAAAGAATAAATTTACATTCTACGTGCTAAGTAAGGCTCAAAGGCAATAATTCTCTTCCTAAGTCATGAGAATGGTTTTCCTCTTATAGCTATACTCGGTATGATGGTAACTCATTTGCGTACTTTTTTTTCAAAAAAAGACTGGCTCTCCACTTTCATAACATCGTATAATTCTCTTAGTGTCCTAGAAGAACATTTTGTTCCTCTTCCTCTCTTAAATTTTCTTTATCGTTACAGCATCATTCAACATCAATTCTATATCCTTCATACAGATTGGCTCAGTCCATTAAGTCTAGAAATCTAACTCCTTATTAGACATTATTGACATGAATTTATCATGCCACTTATAGATCATAGACTCTAACCCGTCCATGGACTTACCGCCATGCCTTATGACAATAAAGTATGACCCATCAAGTTGCCTCCTAATTGTGAAGAAATGTTGGAACAGTTAAGGTATAGCCCTGACTTCGACTTCTTCACAAACTATCTCGAAAGCTGCCAGAAGCCAAAACGTGTTTGGTGAGAACATGCTCAGCACAACTCTAAAATAGTTGAAGAAGCCCTTCACAATTGTCAAGAAAGAGAAGCGTAACCCAAAATCCAAATATTTTAGGTATATGTGGAATTCACGCTTCCTTAGAAAACATATCCTTTCCTCTTCTCTCAACCTCCTAAGATTCCATGTTCTAAGAAGGTCTTGCCAATACTATTTAAATTTTGTGACAAGGACTCTATCGACAGAACTGGCAGTTCCATCTGAAGAGTTACAGAAGTAAGCTATATTGTTATACAGATATTTTGCCAAGGATCTCCCTTCTTTATCTTCAGGATAATTAATTCGAGTGAGTTTATCCCACCATTCCTCAATGTTATCAACCGAGCTACTAGAAGGATATGCTGTTTCACTCCTTATTTAGGTTGGGGTTGGGGGGAGAAGTAGCCTCAGTTTCCGTCACTTTGGAATCGGAGAGGATAAGTCAACAAACTATGCTATGAACCATACCTAAATAGTTATAAGGAATGATATCACAGTAGTTGAAGAATGTGAGAATGAGGACAAGAAAGCAAAAGAAAGTTTAGAGATGCAGTGGGAGAAATGTATTTTAAGTTTGAATAGTCTTTCAAATATGGACAACTCACCCTTCTAACTACAAATTTGTTTCTGAAGGTAATGATGCACTAATTTGATAGTGGCACAGATTGTTGATGCGTGTTTTTTAGATAGAAATCTGATGATTGACAACTCTCTAACAATTATTAAGCATGTGGCATAATGATGGTTGGGGAGACAAGTGTCATGCCTCTTACTCTTTGGTTTCTTAAATAGCGGGGAAATTGAAAATTGTGACTTTTCGATTGGGATGCGATTCGTCTTGCTCCCCACCTCACTCAGTATCTAAAGAATTGCTCTCCACTTAGCCTCTAACACATTATATATCACTCCCTTTATCGAATTCTTGAACACAGGAGTTGGGGGGCAAATATTGATAGTTAGTTTTTGTCCACTTAGTTTGACAAGCATTGATATAACTTTGTTTACTAGTCTATTCGGCTGTCGTCTAGTAGAGTAATCAACACTCAGCATCTCACCTAGCAATTGACAATTTCGGCTTTCCGCTAAGTAACATAAATCCGTTCTTGATTTGAATTCAAGTTCATGGCATGAACAATTATTGCAAGCATGGTTATATTATATAATTATCTATTTTCCCTATATTTTAGGGAATGTGTCTAATCAAGAAACTTGCACGTGTCTTGACAGTTATTTCAATAACTACTCCTTTAGATATGATAGTCCCTATAAATATAAGAAAGAAACTCTATAAAGGACATTTGATGACTCTTAATCACTTACTTTACTTTCCTCATTGCTACTTATTGATATAGATATCAAAATAATCGTATTGGACTGGTTTTGATACTAAGTAATTTTCATGTCTTTGCATATCATTTCTAACTACTTTAAATAATTTTTTTGTTATCGGTTGATCGTTTAAAGTTTAAAATTACTAAATTCTATATAATTGAACTCTTACAAGATGGATTTATTACTTCTAATTATTTACATTTATATTTTTTGTCCATTAAGCATTTGCGACGTCTAACTGTTTTTGAAATGATAGATATAATAAATTTGATAAGTAAAAGTTCAATTCCGCATCATATTTATTAACTTAAAACTTTTTATAGGATTTAAGATGTAATTAACAACTTCATACTAGGCGTAAATTGAGAAAAAAAATAAAAATTTGTTTTTTATTTTTAAATAGAATGGTTTTCCAGAGTAATCTAAATAGAATGGTTTCCCATCCCATTCGTGATAAAGTCCCACCCAACCCAACGGATATGAACAAATTGTTTTCTCTATTCGTAAGTATATGTCCATGGTCGACACGTGTACGTAATATTAACTCTGTAGACGATTAGTGTACTGTGTTATTTCGGATGCCATGATGTTTGCTCCAACACTTATCTCGGAATGCCCATCGCTCTCATCACTTTGCTTTCCATTTTCTTGAATGAACATGTCGTGTCATATTTGGCTATTGCCTATTTGTACATTTACATGGGACTTTACGGAGCAAGGCTAGGCCTTTCCATAACTTGAGTCCCTGATCACCTTCCCTTATTGGACATGATGGTTGATGAATAGGAAACAATTAATACCATATCGTTAGAGGAAGAAAGCACTTTTCCCATCTTGCCCCCCACATTGTCAATCTCAGTTGGACCAATCGATCCTGTCCCCAGCCCCACCCTCTCTGCCTTTTCTTTTTATCGGTCTCTTACAAAATTAATTCACTTTGTCTTTCTCCTCTATGTCTGAAGCTATTTAATAATACCAAATTATATATGACCCATCATCATGGGCGGACACGTTCTCTAGTGTTTTAATAAGCAAATTATTTTGTTTAGCCTCTTCAAGTATATTTTCTTGCCATCATTTAGCTTAAGGGTCCATTAATTTTAAGAATGGAAAAAGACAGAGAATATAAAACTATTTATTAGGACTAGCTATTACAAGGATAGCTAAATATTATATATTTTATTGTTTACTTTCCGTTACATCATATTATTGGTTAGATTTGACTTGAATGGGAGCTCTTTTAACTTTCAAAGTACATTTTTACCTCCTAGCGTATGCCTATACCTCCCAAATTCATCATTGAAACTTTAAAAATTCATCTTTATTTATTATCCCATTTTTTTTAACAATAATTTTGGGGCTTTAACAAGATTCCAAATGTTTGGTAAAAAAAAAAAAAAAGAAGAAGAAGCATATTTTCGAAAGTTCTAAAAATTTGAAAGTACACCGTATGAATTTAGTGGATCTATTCAAACATAATGATTTTGAAAGTGCACTCACAATTATCTCTAAAAAAAGAGTGATACTTAGTAAAATTTTATCCCAGATCCACCGCCAAGATTGCTAATGGGTGGCAAAAGATACAAAATAATTTCTTTAATATTTTTTTTCTCCGAAACTATTTTTCCAAACACTTATATCACTTTCGAAAAGAAAAAAATGTTAGTACGTGTGCAGCTAGTGTACCGACGTATAAATAAATAGATCCTTTTTAAAGATGCAGAGGGAGGCCTCATAAATAGCACCAGCACCGGCCAAGTGTGGGAACAATATGGTATCTTCCGCGTGCTCTCATTCAAGTACTTTTACTAGCTCTCCATTGTAGTTGTTGTCTTTATAACAACAATTACAGGAAGTTTGACCGTGTTCCTTTGTTAATCTGGCTTCATATCAGGCACATGTGCAGATGCTACCTTATCTAGTAAACTTCATTCTCCTTTATGCTTGTTTGTTTGTCTTCCGGGCATAAAACGCTAAGGACATTTAATGTGCGATGGTGCTTCGTGAAACCCCATAACACTTTGTTTTGTATCGATTCCTCATGTGATGATGGATGTTGATGGTTATCTCTCATTCGCCACTCTTTGAAATCATAGTCAATATAATAGAAGCTATTTTGTTTTGATATTTCTCAAAAAAGAAACTGTAACCATAAATTTCATTTCACATTTTGTTTATGCTACCTGTTGATATAATATCTCCAGTCAATATTAAATCGTCGGTGGAAATTTCTCCATTGATAAAGTCATCAATACAAATATGGGATGGGATAATCATAGATTTTAGAAAATTATTGGTTAGGTGAGGATTATGTTAGGAAATTAAAGGATTTTAGCTCAGTGAAAAAACAAAAGGAAAGACTTCAAGGTATGAATATTTATTATTATTATTATTTCAGAATTTACTACTCTCATCCCAAAGTTAATGACAAAAAGTTAAATGCAGAATTCCTCTGGAAGTCTTGATACTCTAGCAAAATTTTTAGTATCAAAAGATGGGAGGATATGGATGAGAGGTAATGTTTTGTTTATTAGTTCACCTTCCTAAAGACATTCAAATGAAGTGTCATCTTTGACCGGCACTTTCTAGTTTTCGCCATAGGTTTGCTCAAACGTCGTTTGGATGAGAAATAGACAAACTCATGCATCCTGAAACTTTCTCCCAACTTTTAAGTAGTATTTGATTATAAAGGTTGGACTAGATAAAGAAAATTGGATAGGACAAATATAACGAGAATTAAATAGTACAAGTTTATTGTGTCATATTTTTTTTATACGGTACTAAATATAAAATTTATATTAAAATATTAATTATTTATATTATGAAATAAATAATTTTTTGTAATATTTAACGAAAATAATATTCCTTAACTTAATATTATAAGATGGAGAGGTGTTTTTGGTAATGTAAAATATTTTTTCTTTTTATTCAATAAATTTTATTTTTGTATCATGGTGTAGATGGTTTAGTCCATCAACCAAATTTTTATCTAGTCACTAAATAAATTTATAACCCAAACATAAGATAAAATTTTTTATCTAATTCAGTACCATAAAAATTACACAACTAAACATTACCTTAGTATCACTTCGTCTAAATTTTTACCCCAAGTGATCTAAACAAAGTCACCATGAGATCTTTGTTTTATCAACTAGTCATTTAATCTCAATTTTAACATTGGTACCACTTTTGTTAAATATTAAGTTTTCTAAACACTTAATATAAGTTTGAAGCACATAATTAGTAATCTATTTTAACATTCCCCTATTAGATTATCAATTTTCTATAAAAAAAAAAGGTCTCATTGGATATACCAAAAGAATATTATCGTTAGGTTTAAATTATTCCTTCGTTAAGATCCTCAAAGTTGCAATGGAGCGATAAATGGCTAATGCTTGAACATTTTTACTTTGTGTTACAATGGGAGAATTCAACATATATGATCATGTTCACATCTAAAATTAGAATTCCTAAAATGTAAAATTATAACTATGTACTCATCTTGACTTCATAAATATTTACAAAAGTAAACTCCTTATACTTTCACTAGAAAAGGCATCACTCCATCTTCAGATAGATAAACTAAATCAAACTAATTAATTCATATATAAAATATACCCAAGAAGAAATATTGCTATACTCTTCATCTTTTATATTGTAATACTTAAACATTGCTAACAATGACTAGTTGTTATTTCTTGGATCTTAAAATTGGTGATTTTCTAAAATAACATAATGTTCCAATCACTTCCAACTTTAAGGGTTTTAATGTCATTACATTTTGTAAATTGTAATTTACTTGTTTATTAATTGAACAAATTTATCAAACCTATTAAGTCACTATTTTGTAAAACTTGATGGCATAGCTCAAAATTTATTTCATAACCATGCTACTTCTTACTAGCAATTGCACATAACAACTGCAATATCTATAATATTGTAATTCATAATGCATTAAACTCATCGATTCATCACTTTACCCTTATTGTGTCTCCATTCTTTTAACTCTATGTTATTATTACTTTATTTAAGTTCACCAACTTGATTTTTCAAAGTGACATATACCTTAATTTGTTGAACACATTATAAATTTGTTACATAGATTTGTAAATCATTGCAGTTAACACAATATCACTAAATATTCTCCCCAAACCAAGACTAATTTCCTCAACAAGATTCATTATGAAACTATTTGATACTATAACTCGAGTTAAATTTTCATCTTGGTGTTTAAGTATTTGACTTAAGCCTCATAATGGCCTAATAAATTTATACCTTTCTATATGGTAAGCCTTTTGATGATAAATGCAAGGGAAAAGCCTTAGCAATGTAGCCTCAATTTGTTTGTGACATGCACCAAGTAATATGATTTTATGATTGTAATGAGAATAAGGTGGTGAATGTTAGAGACCATCATCTAATCAACTTCAAGCACAAGATGCCCATTTTTTAGCACCCTTGAACCATGTGTAAGAATAACTTGATTAAGCTCAAATGTCCTTTACCAAGGTGATATAGGAAGATTCCATATTTATAATGAGTGCTAAGGTTTACTTAATTTTTGGAGATTTCCATAATTAAGGATTTACAACTACAATTCAAATTACTTTAATTGTAATCGATATGGAAGGATTGTAGAACAAATAGTTGATATGACTCATGACTAATTGAATCAATATGTTTCCTACAATTTTCTATATATAGCTAGGTAATGAACTCTAAGGTTTTTGGAATAATCTTGAAATTAATTAATAATAACAAAAAGAAAAGTATTAATAAGGGTCTAAGCCTTTGTTTATAAATCTTTATAAATTTAAATAACTATCCAATAATTGGGGCATACCCACCAATCCATAATAAAATAAAGAATTAATAATAATATCAAGTCTTTATATAATTAATCCTACATAAATCATTTATGCTCAATATGTCACCATGCAAAAGTTAACAATCACCTTATTATCATATGAATTCCATGAAAAATTATATATCATGCAATTCGTAGACTATATATAAACTATAAGTTAAAGTACTGTTCCTAAGTCTTTTAGCCTTAATGATGGAAATAAGACCAACAACAGTTTGATCCTCGTTGTCTCCTCGAGACTCTTGAAGATTTGCCCTCAAATCTTAAAGAATATGATCTCTAAGGCTCCAAGGATAAGTCAATTGAATGTACCTATAAAGATAAAGCTCATATAATGGTGATTAGTAATGTCTAGCCCTCCTTAGCTCAAATAATAACTCTAAAAGCCAAATCCTCATCACAAGCTCACTAAAATCCTACTATAATGGTAACTTTAATAATAACTAAAGATTAATCCTAAAACCCTTAAACTGCTAAACCACACTACAACTCTCAAGTGGTTCATGATATACACCATGCTATCTTATCAAAAAGCTTTTTTCTTCCTTTTTTTTTTCCTACTATGCATCTTTGATCTCAATAAAACTTATCGAGAACGACTTAATTAGCTTCCCAATTTTTTTCTAAAAGAGTAATATAATGAAACCCATCATACGATACATGCCTATTACATAGCCACTACTTACCTAATATTATATGAAATGCACTCATTAGAACAACATTGCAATGAATCTCATCCTTATATTTACCAAGAATTAGAATAAGAACCTTAACTCACTTCACTATCCTACCTTTTCTAGTCATAAAACCACTATAACCCGTATGATATACAACTACCAAAAGTTTTAATTTTCCTACTACTCCCAATGCAACCATTTTTGCAGAACTTCCACAATCTGTCATAATAGAACATACAACAACATTTGTAAAACATTTAATATGAAATATATTCTCCTTCTCCTACTTTCCTATAAGTAGAGTAACTCTCAAATCCTTCTATTGACTACAACAAAGACAACATAGGACACATGACATCACCAATGAATGCTTTCTCTCATCTATAGGCATTTCCTTACTACATTATCTTCTACTCCAACCCTTACTTTATCACCTATTATCCTCCACCTATCTTTACTTTCAACACCATCCCTATACGTTACCATAACTTAACAATTAGGAAATTGAGAAATCATATGTCTAAATCCTAGATTTTCAAAGCACTTAATATCCTTACTCCTCTTCTCAACTACTATGAATGCAATGCCTTAGTCTTGTCTTTTTTCTCTCTCTCTCTCTCTCTCCAAAAGTGGCAATAATTTTACCCCTCCTATCATGCTTATCCATATGTCTCAACTCCTAACTACTTTATTAGCACCAACTTAATGTTCTCAAATATCATCAAAATGTACAACTCCAAAAGTATCAAGTTTAGATGTTACCAATAGTCACTGAAGATTTTTTTTCCTCTATCATTCCATTACTAACTGTCTACATCACTTCCCTTAGTGTGTTAAATCTTTAGAGCTCAACCATGCCAACTATGCCATAATCTAAGCCTAGTAATAAAGTAAGTTATCATTTGATCTGGAGTCTCAATCATATCACGATAAAATCATCAACATTTCGAACTCCATAGTGTACCCTTCCATGCTTAAATTACCTTAGCAAAGAGAATACAACCTATATATTGGTTTATAATAATAGCACTCTGGAAAGAAGAGTCTCATGACATCCTTCATGTCCTACTATGTAGTAATATCTCTTTCACCGAGCTACCACTTATAAGAAAATACATTTTTCTACCATAACAAAGCATACCCTTGAATTCCAATGTTGCAAACTTTACTCTCAGTTTGTTGTTGCAATCATGATATTTAAGAAGTTTCTAAATCTAGTCTTCTTAGATAAAATATTTATCAGTATCACTAGTTCCATCAAATGTAGGCATCTTCAACTTTACATCTTCAAATCCCTACGTTGGTTTTGACCTTCTATCTTGTTTATCTTCACGCACATTCTTGTCATTCTCATCAACTCAACCACCACTATTAATTATGTTTACCATACCATAGCTATCACCTAATGCACCACAACCTCCAATAACCACCCCCACAAACGACACTAATATGGCTATGAACACCATCATTTACTATACCACCTCTTGTTGTGATGCATCATATATGTAAGTTCCTACTATTCAAAGGATCTATTTCTATTCTTTCATGTGTCTATATCGTAGTAATAAAATCTGTCATAGTTAGCTTACGTATAAGATCTAGCATGTTACCCCTATTCTATCATAAATTATTAGGATTGGTTACTTGGTTACCTAACCAACTCCATAACGTCTACTATATTATATTAATAGTAACAATAAAATTCTCCCTTTTCTTCTATTTCTATTTTTTTGTTTTTGTGGCTAAAATAAGTAAAACTAATTAATTAAAATGCTTACCACATCAACACATCAAGTCAACTATCATTTACACTAGTATATCACCATACACTACATTAGTCCAAGCCTAATACCCTTACATACAACCATAATACACTTCATTACCATTAACCTATAACAACATCACTAAATTGCATACTAAGCACACCTCACAAGAGCACCCAAGCCTCTAATACGAAGCTACAACCTAAAATCTAAGTTCCTAAGTGGTACTCTCTCTTACTTTGATGGCCAACTAAAGTTAGATTCTTGAGTGCACTTATGATAATCATAAATGCTTGCATACAAAAGCCTAAGACCCACCAAGTGAGTGCTACCAACAACTTAATTCAACATCCATGCAAATTGGATAACAAAATGATTACATTAACTATTTGATATTACATACCAATAGCAAATTCAAATTGCATTTAATAATATTCAATATAACGCACAATTAAATTAAATAAGGTTTTAAAATAATAATTTGATATAAATAAAAGCTATTTGAATAAAGGTATTCACCACAATTCTCATTAAAGAACTAATAAGAGAGAAGAGACTGATGAACTCCAAGGTTTTTGGAATAAATTATGAAGGAATTATTAATGAGAAAAAAAACAAAGTATTAATGAGAGTCTAAGCCGTTGTTCATAGAAGCATGTAGAAGTAAATAACCATCTAATCAAGGGAGCACACCCATTAAACCATAAAAACTAAGAAAATAATAATAAAATAAACAATCTAATAATGATGTGAAGCCCTTATATTATTAATCCAACATAAACAGGGTTGGATGCAAAATTGTACAATTGTGTTTGGTGAGTAGGGTAAGGGGCTTACCACATTTAAGTTACAAGTAGAATTACTTATATACATTTTTTTTTTATTTTAAAAGTGTACCGAGACACTTTCTATTGTTTAATAGGAAGGAAATTTTTAAATCTTTCTAAGAAAATAAATAAGGGTATTTTGTATCTTTTCTAACAAATTAAAATAGTAAACTTCTTGCATTTTCATTATGGCATGTTTTGAAAGAAATTTAATAATTAGTTTATAAAGAAATTAAAGTATTACATGAAACTTATATAAATTTTGCCATAAAAAAAATTGACACGAAAGTATTTAAAGAGTAAACTATAAATAGAGAAAAAATAGTTTTAATATTTCATAATATGTTTCAAATACATAATTAAAAAGTTTAATTAATTGGTTACTTATTGGTTGAAAGACTTAAACAAAAGTATTGTCTCAAGGAGTTGAAGGAAGAGAATAACAAAAATTGATCTTAGATATAGTACAAATAGAATCTAATCTCTTCATTTCTTGTTATCAATTTATTTTTCCATATTTTATTTATTTATTCTTTCCTACATGATCCTATAGAATGTGCATAAGATTGTGGGACAAAGTTCTACAATATGAAACTCTTTTAATTCTTTCTATTAGCTTTGTCTCAATATAAACATTCTTTGATTTTTTTTTTTTGAATGATGACATTGTAAGATTATATGATTAACTATATTATGAAAATTATCAAATTTAATATAAGTGATAGGTAATTGATAATTCATTAATTGACATTCAGTTTTTTAACAATAATTATAAGAAAAGTATATCAAATAATATATTGTTATTATTTACTTATATGTTATGCGATAGGCTAAAATATTCATAGCATTAGCATTAGCATTGTAATTATTATTTATGTTGTGAAAGTAATAAATACACATAAATTTAAGAGATTATAGTTATTTTTATAATAATTGGAATTTTACGTTATTGGTTACTCTAAAGGAAAATAATAAATAAATAATGAAAATGAAAATATAATTCAAATAATATAGTAATAAATGCATCTTGGAGAAAAGTAAAATGACTATCATGAGAATCGAACCTATGACCTCTTGTTTAAAAATCTACCTAACAACTAAACTATTTACAACATTATGTTAAGTTTAACTCTTAAAATAAACATATAGTAGATATAATTTCTTATTTTTATTAATTTTTAGTAATTAATATTTAAACCATACAAATTAATGTAGTCTCCATGCAAAAGTTGGTGTTACTATCACCCCATGCTTACATTAGATCCATGCACATGTGAATATCATGTAATTCATGGACTTCATGCAAACTCTAAGAGTAGTTGGATTCCCATCATGTAATATAAGAGGTACATGAGAAGGATCCTTTGTTGAATTCATAAGTCATTTAACCTTTTTTGGAATAAAACCAACAACAATTTGATCATTATCATGAGGTACAAAATGGGAAATATTTTCAAGAAGCACAGTAAGAGCAATAAAGATAGTAAAGTCGAGAAACTATGGACACCAATAAGCCATTTAGCCACTTAGATCAAACATTGGTACTAAACATTTTTCATAAAATTATAGGTTTGGATGGAAGTATGTGAGGGAACTACAATCATTTTATAACAAGTTAGGCATGAAAAAAGGGCAATAACTGTAGATCTTTCCTAAAGCACAACTGTGTAAGCACTATAGCAAGTTCATAGTTAGTAGGGGTTAGATGCAAAGTTCAAGGTCTAATTCTTACAATCCTTTAAACATATATGAATATCAAACAAAAAAAGTATATTTTTAGAAAAATGATTGCAAGCATGTACTTATCCTATAAAACCAATGAAAGAGAGATTTGTACTTTTCATTGTTGATTAGTCTGTTATAACTTGTCCTATCTATCCCAGTTGCCTATCTCTATCACCAAGAAGAGGAGTTGCACCATAAAGTGGTAAGTTTTTTTTAATATAAACAAACTTTTTTAAATCCTAACACCTAGTCTTATTATAGTAAAAACATGTATTATATCAGTACTCAACTTTAATACCAAGGTAAAAGAGGGCTTTTAGCTAAGTTTCACTTATTCCATATGCATATTTTAATCTACCCCAACATTTGGATGGATGAGTAAAGTAGAGTTTTTCTAATGGGAATTACTTTTGAATGGATAGATGAGAAATCACTCTTAAATATTGGATTAATTACACTTCAAGAATTTGCTAAATGCCAAATTACACAAAATGTTTTATGAATTATAATCTGTTGATACTCGATTCTTACCTGAACCAAGGCCCAACAAGTGAAGCTCATCACAAGGAGCATTGAGTGGGCACCTAAGTAAGCAATAGGCTTACGTATTACGCCACGACCCTCTTATGAGTTTGCAAGATCGTGCCAATGAAGAATGCCAACCAAAGGTAAGCTAGTCCCCCGTATTGCAACTTGTCTAACAAGCTAAATAACGAATGTTCAAGCACATCAATCCCTAACCATTGAGCTAATGTTTACTAATAGTTTAGGGTAAGTTCAAGGTTCAACTCATTCCATTAAGCATCAATCAATCCCTCAATTGGCATCTCAGCCTTACTTTTGTCTTTAGCAACTACAACCTACTACAACTCATTAATGGGTGTCTAACATCCATAGTATGGTTAGCATGCCCAGTACCTCTACCCTACTAGATCATTGAGTTGTAGATTTAGTAGCTTGGTTGGCCACGACATGCTACCCACAGTGAAGCTCTGTCATCTACCATAAAGAGCACCATTTGCCAGTAACCAGTACAAGCGAACCCCGATCACTGCGTATCCAAGTAAATCATAAGGTGTTAAGCGCTAACAAGTAAGGCATTTGGATCTAGCTCTTTTGAATCCTTTCCTCTCTCTAACTCTCACCCACCTAGACTTCTTCTTTTCCCTCTCCTTAGAGAATAGAAGTAAAAGATGCACACACATACTAAGCGAGCATAACCTACTGGGTCTTTAGTCCTCACCTCCTCTTTTCTTGATCCTCCTTCCTAACTTGAGCATCGAAGGGCCCCATAGTGTTGCAAGTATTGAGGAGTAGGAAACGAAGCCTAACGCAATCCGACCCCATATATTTTAATTGGTCTTCACATGATCAACATGAGCATTATTTTTAGTGGATATGAAATCACAAAAAATAAATAAATAAATAAATTCTTTTCATTTGGTTTTGGCAATATAATGGCAAATACTACATCCACTTTGGTGTTATAAGCTCTTTGCCAGTCTACATTGTAGGAAACCCTTCATATTCGTTGTGTTTATCATATATTGGAATTGTATATCAAGGATGGGATGATGACTTAGGATTTGAAATGTCACTTATCAAAATATTTATTAATTATATGTTAAACCATCCATCTATAAAATAGACGTAATAAAAATTTTTACATAAAAATGGACCAAGACTTAGGAAATTTAAAAAGAAACACAACACTGATATATATGGACTTCTCTAAAGCATAAAATATTACAAAATTACACCCCATTAATATGGAGGCATATACAAAGTTATTGTAAATCCTTAAAATTTTCCATGATTACACGACATGTTGTTGTTTGTTTACAGGCTATGTATTCACTTATTGGATTTAAGACTTCTAAGCATACTTACAACCTTATCTGATATGCTAAGAAGTGGTGAGCAATTTATAGAGAAATTCCAAATATCTGACTTGTTGCAATGATCTACTCTCCTTCTAAAACACAAGGGTTGAATGATTATTTAACTTATTTTATGAGTGCATTTTACAAAATCACTGCATAATATCAATTCATGGGATGACCTGGTTTACGCATAAATTATTTTCTCAATTTCCTTGATTTATGATTGCCAAGTTCCATTTAGTCCTTCACCTCTACTTACCACACGAAGAAGCTCATTTGGTAAACCCTTAATTGTGGATTTAATGATTATACAAAGATTGAGCAAAGACAAGGGTAAGGTAGGAGCCACGTCATGAATAGAACTTGATAACTATTTAATTACCCCTTTTGAGCTTGATGAGGGTATAGGCCTTCATGATTTTGACATCTTAGATTTGCTGAGAAGACAACAAAAGCATATGAAGATTTTTTAATATGACAAGTTTTAGTAGCTCAGTATCAATGATTATAGAAGAGAAAGCATTTAGCCTAGATGGACTAATTTCCCATGACTATGGCATTAATATACATTGTGGAATCATTAGCCTTCATAGAAGATTCGTATCGTATAAGGAAGAGGAAACATGAAGTGTACTGTAGATCTAGCTCAGAAGACAACTATTTCAGCAGTTTCAATACTTTATGTGAAAACCACTATATTGCATTATCTTAAATAATGTGAGTCAAAGCAATTCTTCACTTTTTTTTTTTCCCCCGAAGTAATTGTTTCTCGATACTTTAGATAAAGGTAGAAATAGAACCTTATTTATTTTCTATACAGGCATCACTTTTCTTAGTAATATGATAGTATTCTTTTATTTATTTTCATTCTTGATTAGTAAGTTGCATGTATAAGAAGTGAGGTTTTATGTCCCCGTTTTCTTTTATATATCTATGAGATCATAGCAATAAAATTACGGGATAGCTCCTATTTCCCATATACGAGATTTTTACACGACGAAAATAAATAAAGCACCACTTACTCATAAAGACTGAACTTATATCAGTAAAGTACTTATAAATTTAAGTCAAAATGTAGGGAAAATAAAAGTTATGTGAAAAATAAATAAACAATAGTAAATAAAGGCCAATTGGATGGGTTCCAAACTGTGAAGCAGACTTGGCAGAATTGCTAGATCTAAGCACTTACCATGGAATTAAAAAATAACTTATTGGTACTAATACGCTGCGTGAATCAATAAAAAGCGTATAAATATCAATAAGTTTTTTATATATATTAGTGAAGAAATGTACTTTTTGAAAAAATATTAATTATGTTTTTATGTGTAAAAATTTTATGAGTATTTACAGAATATTTATCAATTCACATAGCGTATTAATATAATTAAATCTTTTCTCCATAGAACTAGTCTTGATCATGCTAATAATGATTTAGCATTTTCGGGTTCTGCGATTGAGACTGATTGATAATATCTAGCTATGTAAATGAGTTATAAAGGCTAACCATTCACTTGCTAGTTAAATAGGCCAACCCATTACAACCTATTTAATAAATGAGATAGAATTTATTGGCCAATTAAATGGGTTGGCTCACCAATCTAACCTATCTAACACATCCATGTGCTTTGATGAATTTTACAGGCCGTTACAACCTATATTTAATCCATTTATGTATCTAGTATGTTACATGAGCCAATCCACTACCCACAAACAATAGATTTTAATTTTTTATTTAATGTTGTACAAAATGAAATGGTCATTTATATAGTAACATGATGAATTGACTTGATATTTTATCCCATAATATGGATATTAATCAAAATATCTTTAATATGAATATTATGAAATGATGGAAGGACATAGAGATGGCTCCAATAAGGAAGATAAAAGGACTAAGGGAAGAAAATAAGAGACAAGAGAGAGGAAGATGATCATGAATGAAGATATGCAATTAGGGTTTGTTAGTTTATTAGATTAAGTTTGAAAATAAAATGAATCAAGGACTCCATTTACAGTTATAAATGTAATATGTGATTACTTTAAGCTATGTTGATTATTTTGTTCAATTTTTTCAGATAAGTGGGTTAATCTATAGATTAAATGGGTTAACCCACTTTAAACAGTAGGTTAAATGAATTGACCTCACTTAACTCCCTTTTTAAAACGGTTGAAAAATTCAATCATAATCCCTTGTTTAAGCAGATTAATCGAACGGATCCTTAGGCCATTACGCACATGCCCATTTCACTTCTTGATGGTGTCTCGATATGAACTGGGAAAGTATCGGAGACATGACACTTTTCCAATAAATCGAAATAAATGGCACGCGATGGGTGTTGAATAAACTGAGATAAATGATATTATCAATATCCGAAAAGGTCAAGACGTAGACTATCTTGGCGTGCTTAACTGATAATATACATTTTACACATGTTTTTAAGTTTTAAGATGGAAGGCTGCTACGAGTAGAATCGGACATATATGGCATGTCCAATATCCATTAAAGAACTTTAATTTCGTTAGGTCTCTATTGGATCATTCGTCTGGAATTGGTTTCCACTCGGACCAGTGGAATTCATACGCAGAAAAGTGATGAATTTTCCGTCAAATGATATGCATGCTTTATGATGGGCATCTCAATGTGATTGTGAGTGTAATTTATGTTTTGCCCACCAATTTTGATGCCGTCCACCAAGACAACTACTAATCCGTGACTGATGATTTGGTCCGTAATGCTAGAAACACCCACAGCAAATTCATCTTTTGATTGATTTTGCCATCAAACCTTAGTGTTGGGGTTTAATTAGGTTTGTGATGAATAAAGATACAAATGGGCGATAATGCTAGTTTGAAAACATAATCTACCTTATTATATGGTCTAAATTTTTTGAGGTTGTGTTTCCTGCTATAAAGTATACCCATAATTAACCATATCGAATAAAATAAATCCTCAATTTGTTAGTCCATGGTAATATTTGCAGAGGGTTCAAGTAATATATATCTATTGGCTTTAAGTCTAGCAATGATCGAAGTTTAACTCCTTAAGCTAAGTGATAAGGCCAATAAAGTTAAGTCAATGGAATTGAAATGATTAAGAGAAATTTAGTATAATAAACTTATTATTCCCTCTCAATCGTGCTTAGGAATGTTCATGTACTTAAACAGACTCTGCATTTGCTTGGAGACAATAGGATCACATAGAATCTATTTATAAGAGGACTCATTTTAGTTGTCAACCACCAATTCGATGTAATAAATGATGATGGTTATTGAACTCTATAAATATTCATAGCTTCTCCTCATTTGACAATAAGAGAAATTCAAAGAAACAGTATAATGTTGTTAGGTTACTGTCTCATGTGATCAAATTGAGCTTAGTACAAAGATCATATTACATCTCCCTCCAAGAACTACGAGGTTTACTCTCTATAAGTCCTCCATGTGTCACTAATGCATTCAAGCTTCCTAAAACTACCTTCTCCTTCTCCCATCTCTTTCTCTCTAAATCATCCCTTACATGTTATTCTACATCACTCCTTTGAGCCTATGTTTAGTGTAAGATGCATGTACATCGCATCTACGTGACTATTGCAACCAAATTTCTCCATATAAATAAGTACAGTTTCTTTTTAATTTTCATTTTTTCTTCAACTATTATATATATAGTAATTATTAAGGTGTATGAATTAGATCTAATTTATTCCATTAAAAAATAAATATTTATATTATTAAATACAAAGTTATAGTTCTTCTTTTTGCTAACTGTTATTAATGGATATAGTTCTTTTTATTTATTTATTTTTTGTCAACTACCATATATATATATATATTATCACAATTGCTAATGATAAGAAGTAAACTCACTACTTATGACATGTATAAATAGGTTAGGTTTAATAATCCTTATGTGGTCTTATATGTCATGATTATGGATAATTACTTATAAGGTTTAAAGTAATCCCAAATGTCAAATATGTTAGAGAAACTACATTAGAATTCTTAACTTCTTTTTAATTGGTGCTTATGATCAAGTGTATAGTTGACTAAAGTATGTGGAGAGTCAATGTAATATACCAAAAATTTGAAATGAAATTTTAAAATTACAATTAAATAAATCAAACTATAAGTACATTCGATCTATGTCAACGAATATGATTTTTCATGATATTAAAAAACTCTAGAGAGCTTGATAATAATAATAAAAAAAAATAGAATACATTCAGATATAGACTTTATCAAAAGCATACTAGGAAATTTTGAAACAATAAAAACTTAATTGAAGTTTTCCATATTTCTCTCATATATTTAACATAGATATGAGGTATGCACATATCTACATTATGATTTTATACAACATTTTCAAAAGATTTTTTATTGTAGTAATGATAGATATATGTACTTATACAATAATTGATTTATATATTCACAAGTTTCATATATGTAATTTATTATACCGACATAGTCTTTTTGAAGGATTATATGTTGTAATATAGATATATTTATTTTGAAAAAGATATTATATGTCTTTTAAGCTTATATAATTATATGTACAAGTTATTTATAAACTAATATAACAAATATGTCATAAGATGACATCAGTTTGACCTAATCCACGAGAATCCGACCTTTTCCTCTAAGCACCAAGCTATTAAGCAAGCATTAAGGATAGGGACGAAATCAAGTCTATTGAGTAGAAGATAGAAGAACAGGCCCAAGTTTGACTAACCTGATGTGTCCATAACTAAACTTGATAGCTGTTTCTGGGATACACCGACTTATCTAAACAAGGTCTTATTGAACTTGACTCTACATAATAAGGATAAGCTGACTAAATCAGTCAATAACAAGAGGAGATCACTAACCTTGCCTAAACCCTTTAGCTTAGCTTGGAGCTCATACTCCTCATCAACTAGTACTAAGACCTCCACATCCCGAGAACACTCAACTAACACCAAGCCACTCCTTATCCAACTTGGGACCATACTTCAACTTGCCTGAGCCATCCTAATTAAACTACTTGAGAAACTAGATAAGACTACTCGAGCATCTCCAAAAGCATAACCAACTAGCTCCATCCCATTTCTAGTTAGCTTCATTCAGTCCCAGTTGTCAGCTCTAAGCCATACCAAAGAGCATAGTTTTATTTACTTAACTTAGTTATTTTACTTATTTACCCTTGTAGGCCACTTTTAAGGTTTAAAATTTTGTAAATATTTACAAAACCACCACCAAGTTAAAGCTTTAATATAAATAGCTTACTTATATCAATAGCAGCGATCATTGTATAACTATCAAGTTATTACCTATTTCTATGTATTGAGAGAATATTGTCTTCTTTATGGTTATTGAGTGAAGTTACTTTCCTCCTTTATCTTCATGCTCTTATCAATTACTCCTTGATTGCAGTAAATCTTTCATTAGAAAATAATGAGTTATATATATTTTCTTTTGAATTATTTTAATGTTTATGTGCAATGTCAAACCTTATTTCAACCTCAAATTGCCAGCTCTAAGGTTCTTTATTAGATTGGGAGGGTTAGATATTTTATAACAATTTTCCTAATTGTACTCTACATTTGTTTACATGCAAAAATGTTTATATGTGTAGTATCATACTGTACATATAAGTTGTATTTATTAAGCGTTGGAATTCATTTTAAAAGATTACGAATAAAAACATATTATGGTCCAGAAATTAATTTTTCTTATATATTATCAACAATAATTAAATTAATAAAGTACCATTAATGCAAGACATCCATTTCTCTCTCCTCTTTTATAGAAACATATATGTTGATCGTAAACTCTATCGGAGATGTTGACTATGTAGTTTAGGCTTTATACTTTAACATCTAGACATACGTACTTACAAAAACATGCCGCAAATGACTCTAAAGCGAGCGCTCTAACACTCAAGTTAGAATCAATGAGAGAATTTGGTTGAGTAATGGCAATATTAATTTAATTGTCATACCTGAGGACCTCATCCCATATTTATAAGGGCTGGGATTAGAATATTTTAAGGAAGTATACCTTTCAGTAGTATCTTCTTAGGTTGGGACCTTCTTGATTCGGGGCCTTATCAAATAAGAAAGTGAATCTATTCAATAAGTTCTTCTTTTAGAGGGTACGATGTTACCTCGGATAAAGAATCAAGGTATCATAAGCTTGAAGGGCTCCCATTAAGGTTGGGATTTATAAGGAGCATAAGATCTCATACGTGTTTCTTTTGGCGCGCTATCGTAGAATTAGGTTAGCTATGCTGAGCAAGTTAGCCTTTTCTAAGGAAGGGGTTCTTGAAGGGTTGATGAGTATTAAAAGCCTAATCAAGACCAGGTTAAGTGAGCTTATTGTTGTCTTAGATCAACCTAGGTAGGTTGAGCCCATATTATTAAAGGCCCTATGGCTAGTTACAAATGAAGGAAAGGTTAGATAAGACTTAGGGAGCTTAAGCCCAAAATTGCCTATCAACAACATTTATTACGTTTAAGAGCCTTCATTTCTTTCTTATGCTCTCACATGTACTAGCTACCACTAATATACTACACTTGATCATATCATCTTCAAACAACAACCAAATTCAATCTTAAAAATTCGATTGGATTCCGATAGTTGTTAGCTTCTTAAAGACAACACCTTTCAAATCAAAATTACCTTGTATTGTTCCTTAATTACCTAAGAGCAATGCATATTGCAACTTTAACAACTTAACTTCTCTTTATGCTCAATATCATACTTTGATTTGATTCATAAAAACTGTTGTAAATTGATAAGGATGCAAATGGGCAAACTCAAAATAGGTCTTATAAAATCTAAATCTACCCATGTATAATTTAGCATATATCAAAAGCTATAAAGACTCTATAGGGTTTTCTATAAGGTTTTCCCTCCTATTTACTAAAATCTACTCCTATATGATTTAACGTTCTTAAAACTCTACAAAGATTGCATAGGGTTTTTCCTCTAATTATTGAAACCTACCCCTATAGGGTCATTGTGGATCCAATATTGCCTTATTGCATAAAATATTTGGCTTTTGAATCTTTAAGTTGTTGTAAGCATATTTTTAAATGAACTTTGCTCAATACTTGTTATTCTTCTTAGTAAAAACATGTATCACAAAATTAATGATAAAATGGCATTGTCAACTATAAATAAATGCTCAATACGTCTCTAGACTAGGCTTACATAAGCTTAGAACAAATATAATTATTAATATATATGTTTTTAACCAATTCTAGTTTCCTATCGGTTTCTTATAATTTCAAAATTCTAACTCTAAACCTTATAGGGTTTTGAAGCATAAAAAACCCAATAAAATTGAGTTGGACAAGTCACTAGATTGCATATGTGTAGATTGATTTGTTAACTCTTACTTAATTCATTTAAGGTCCTTGACATCATCAAATCGAAGGAAACCTTCAAAAGCAACTCAAAAGTAGAAAGATAAAAAATATATTTTGTTTTAATCGGTGAGGCGGCCACAAAAATGTAATAATATGCAATAGTGACACTATATAACATGCAAGCATATATTAGGATATAATTATAAAAACAGAAAAACTGGTGCAGCATTTTTATCCCATAGTCCACCATGCAGTGGTAGCACGAGGCAGAGAATGAACATAAAAGACATCCTATAACCACATTTATGAAGCTTGTGTAGAATAAACCTGAACGCATATCTGAGTATGGCTAATGTGTCACTAATAGTATAAAATGTGCACCCTACTGTGGATAAAGAAGAAATACTTTTCAATTTTCATTGCATCCCTGTATCTACGTCCCATTCATCGCACTTACATCACGATCACTTATTCAAGTCCGATGTTGTTTTGTGCGGACCACTGGCGGCTGTCTATGGGGGGTCATAATTTTTTACCTAATAAAAGAGCCCTCTGGTCAACGTCGCTTTCACTTGCTTTTCAACGCTGGAAACCGGTTGATTGGTGATATGCAGTCCATTATATTCTTTCCCTCCACCTTCACGGCATCATCCGAAGTGATATTTACCAACAAATCGTGTAGTATTTAGGGAGAAAAAGGAAAAGAAAGAAAGATGACGTATTAGTGTAAGAAATATTATTCTCACAACCTAATTTTGTTTGATAAGTGATAGTAATAACATAGTCAAGAAATCGTAAGATTCCATGGCTACGTACTTCAAAAGCAATGCTTTTAGTTTCGACGAGAATTTTACTGAACTCCTGGAATAATCACGGTCGTCGTTACGAGAAATAGACAAAAGAAAGCACCACTTTGTGACCTTCCATACAAGATTTTCTTTCTTGGGAATCTAAGGTATCTAATTACATTCAATCTTTTCATTGAATTTTGATGGAAGATTCTTATGTTGCTGGTATAGAGTATCTACTTTCCCTTCCCAGTAACCTTACAAATTTAAACCCCAATTTATAGTGAAACTTGGCAAGCCCCCGATGGCTGGCTTGAACGTTACTCTCCTATTTGAGCACAACAAATAGAATTCTGTCTCCCTTTCCTCTGAAATATTATCAGTCGAAATCCCGATAGATTAGTGGCATCAGCTCACCACGCCTTAAATTTTTAGATTATTAAAAATTAGGTGCATCACTTTTCAGCAGTATTACCCCCTCATAAATAGTATCATGTAATTTTAAGGACACAATCACGAAAGATAAAATCTTCGTAAGCCATTTTAAAGCAAAATGATCATTGCTCGTTTCAATTAATTTTGATATCAATATGCAAATAAACACATCAATCTAGAAATTTTGTTTCTAGAAATTAGATTCTACAGGTATTATCTCTAATAGGACATGTAGACATATAACAATATCATTATAAAACCTAGCATTGCATTCTTGGTTGATGCTATATAGTATGTCTGCTTTCCTTTTCCTTTTCCTTTTTTAGATATAAATTTCAAAGCTATAAATGTGATTATGTATGAATGGCCATTGCTCCATATAAGTGGTGTTAAAATTCAATGATCTGAAGGGAGGAAACACGGGTTTCATTCTTCTACTAATATATAAGCTTCAAATGCTTTCTCTAAGCCATTCAACCACTTTTGGTCTTTAGTAGAGTCAATAGACTTGAAAGGTTTGACCGAATGTACAAAATGCATGAGCCATACCATAAGTGGCCCTCCATCCCCTAGTCGGTTATCCTTACAAACGGTCAAGTCTCATGCACAAGCTCGTATCCTTTGTAAGGTCAGGTGTCTATTTACCTCTTCTCCCTTCTAGCTATGATATATAATACAAGGGAAAAATAAGGGGGAAGAAACACTAATAGGACCAAATATTGATGATAACATGAACAACCATAAACACAAGCCTTCCATTGTACCTATAATTCACTCTTAAATTAGTTCCAACATTTAAGACTATCCCATTTCAATTTTCAAAAACCTATGTTCTAATACCACTTTGATGTCACATCTTGAGACCCTTAAATGACATAACAACTTACTACTTTAGGATCATATCCATAGAAGGCTGACTAATATTCCTTAACTAGAGTCACCAAATTTATATAACTAGTCACTAATATAAATGGATATAGATGGCTAAATTGGTTTCACAAGATTTTAGGCTAACCTAGCAATGATCTAAGTTTGACTCTCTATGTTAATGATAAGACTATAGGAGTCAAGCTCATGCTTTGAGATGATTGGCAAGCTCATCTGCTAAACTATACACTACATCTCAAAATGTTGTCTTCATAAGATGACAAAGCTATTAGTCAATAACTAACACATATAATACCTTAGTAATCCCATACTCTTGGCCTAGAGGTCAACACAAGTAGCAACTCAACATAATGTTATGATAGTTTTAGATTTCTTTTATTTACTAACTTACGTACACAAGCATAAATAGAGCAACTATATACTTAGATTGTGCTTAAAAATCTTAGAATACTTAAGGAGAACATAGCTCATAAAGCAAACATAACATAGTAAGATTTTACTTATAGAAAAGGGTTGTCAATCTAGAAATTTTCTTATATTCACTTCTTATGTATGATAAAACTAAATTAGATTGCATTTCTAATCCTCAAAGGTGATCATTCAATTTAGCTTAGCCTAAAAGGAGTCTAAGAGAAATTATAAAAGCAAAAGTTATCGGTCAAATAAGTCTCAATTAACTTAAAAGCGTTTTAGTCGACTTATACAAATTCCACCTAATCTAAAATTTTCGTACCTCACAAGCTCAATTTGAAAATTACTTCTTATAATGAACTAAACATAGTTCAGTTAACTAAAATTAATTTTGATTTGCCTAATTGATTGAAGCCTGTATTTTCAAAGGAAGATTTCAAAGCTCCAGCTTTTCTTCCATCTCGAACTAATCTTACATTTTGCACTCTGACACTCTGAATTTATATAATCAATCATCAATCCTCAATTTAACACTAAAAATGTATGCTTACCCATAAATAAATGAATTCTACATGATCATAACATCATATTCAACATTGGTACCAACAGTAAAGGTTAAGATACTAACCCTTCTATTAATCCATCTATTAATAAAATCCTTCAATTAGAAAAAGGAAAACAAAAAGGTACAAAGAGGAATCAAGATACATTTTATTATGCACAGCTAAATATTCCAAAGAGATTTTAATGATAACAAAATGCTTTGATGTGTAATCTAACAAGTTCTTTTACTGTATAACAACAAGTATCTATAATACTGTTGACTTAAGTTATTAGAAATGGAGAAAAGATAAGAAGCTTAATTAAAATAATGTAGTAGATGAAAATCATATCAAAAGAAGATCAAAGGGAAGTAAATGATAAATAAGATGCTTTAGAAAATTAACAATAGTGTTATTGAAGCTAAGACCTTAATGGAATATCAAAATCATCGTTGGGGAACCATAGCATTATGGGTTATTAAAAACTTTCAAAAAGTTAAAAAATGATTCAAAAGATGAAATCATTTCAAAAGTTGAAAGAAGATTTAAAAGAATAACCAAATTCATAAATAGAAGGTAAGCAAAGCAAAATTCAATTACCCTATGTAGAAAACTTTGATATATTTTGAATATAATCAATCATACCAATCCTACGAAGAATATTACATTTGGTAGTGGTTAAATTGGAGTATAAAAGCAGAAGTTCAAAGCATATTGATGAAGAAAGTGACCAGATGATAGATGAGAATAGCTATAACTCCTGAAAGGTCTTAACATTCACAACCTGACATTAAGATACATAAATTAGATACAAGCGACTATTTCCTTCTAGAAAAAATTTGAAAGTTAGAGTAAATTTTATATCAAATGACACCCTTAGAGATAAAAGAAAGAGAATGATAAGAAGATAAAAGAGACAGAGAAGAAGATAGTATTAAAGGGTTAACCATTGTGAGATGATCATCTCATAGCTATTGAGAACGAATCAAATCAGATGGTTCGATTTCTCAATCTTTCTATAACCCTTATTTGGATTGTTTACTCTTTCTTAGAGTGACCTGTAAGACTATTTGGGAAAGGTTATAAGGTAGATTTTATGACTTACCTATTCCTAAGTGCAAGGAATGAGGTAGGGCAGAATTAATATGAATTGTAAATTTACGTAATCCTTAGTAGATTATGATGTATGGTAGATTGGTGGCTATACCCTTATTGATTTTCTCAAACAATAGAGCATATTGCTACAAATGAGTGATTCTCAGGCCAAGGGATGAGAAAGAGGATTGACTTATAAAGAGGAATCTCTATGAATCTCTTGCTTGATTTCATATATCCCTAAACTCCTTTATATTCCTACATTGTTTATAATTCTACTAATGATGATGTGTTAAGTGTTATTAGAATCTATTTTTAATGAAAACCATAATCTATCAATTGGTTTTGATAATTGGAACTAATCTGACAAATTATCAAGAAGAGGTTTGATATGTTTTTCAAACCCACACACCAAACCCTACCCTTACCACCCCTTCTTTTTTTCTCTCCTTGATTACTTATTTAGGACCAACGTATACACAAACACTTGTAAGAAAATTGCTAAGGCACTTCTTTCTTATATAAACTCACTTAGATTATAGAACCTTACACGACGTCATAAAAAAGAAACAATTAAAATGGTTAGTTGAAACAAGAAAGCCTTATTGGAGGTTTCTACTTATTGAAGCTTACATATCTAACTTCATTCTAGAGATAAATCTATAAACGAATAAAAACTTGGCTAAATTAAGTTAAAGTGACCTCTAAGAGAGAATAACTAAGATGCCCTTACCTTTGGTTTATTTTTTTAGATCATTTCACTATATGTCGCTCTTCCTTACCTTTTTCTTTTTGTCATCCCTACATGTTTCATCTCCATGAAGCAAAAGTCACTTATCGTACATGGATAATACCCTCAACAAAAAATTGCATCTACATTTTGGTGACTTAGTTAAGGGAAAAGAGAGTAGATAAGAGAGCAGTAGCACTTATAAGAAGAGAAAACTTGGTCCAATTGATAGAACCATGTAAGAATAGGAAGCTCATATTGAGAACACTAAATAGAACATGTTGGTGTTAGAGAACATCAATTAAGACAACTCAATACAAGAGAGTTCTCTTGAAGTTATGTAGATAATGCTAACAATGCTATGAACACAAAGATCTTAAATTGGTTATTTGCAATATTCTCTCAATTTATGCTAAGGACAATTACTATTGTTACTATGCATTAAGGTAAGACATTACTAACCCTACCATTTCTAGGAAGCAAGATGCTACACACTTAGTTCATCTAACCAATCCCCTTACTATAAATGAGGACATCTGTTAAAGAAAAAATGAACAAGTCTCGCTACTATAAAACATGGTTAGATAACATTTGGCATTTGTGATAGAAAATGTAGGAGCTCAACTTAGTAGCTATTCATACTTACATGTTGCTCTGCATACGATGCTTAGAAATCGGCTAAGCACCCTAAGCCTACTCCTATAGTATTGAGAGATGTTGTAATCTTTACCTTGAGATCTTTGTTTGTCATAACTAAGGACATATACATAAATTTATGGATGTATGGATCAAATGGTTGTGTTTTTTAGACATAAAGCTCTCATATTATTGATGTACATAGATGAAGCCACACCTTAAGAACCATGCAAGTTCAAAGTTTATGTTATTTAGTAATAAGCAGGCAAACATAAAAGATACTTACTAAGGTTTATTGAAACTCAAAAGTATACAATCTATATAATGACCTAAAGATGATTGAATTCTTCAAATCAATGGCAAAGAAAGCATGATAATGGACATGGGGTAGATACATCATAAGCTATAAGAAGATCTCATGGAGTATATAAGCAATCAAAGAAGGCTCCTTAAACATCAAGGACATTTGGAATGAAAAGAAACTACTGAAGATATACATCTAAGGGAAGTTCTTAGAGTATAGTATACATTTAAAGAATGTCTCTATGGAGAATGCTTAAAAAATCAATAATTTTACTATGAGAAAACAAAGCAAAGGTGGTAACTCAAAAAACCAATAGCATCCACGAACTCAACCAAAGGTGAGGACTTCAAAAATAGTAAGAAACTAAAGAATAAAACATAGAGAAGCTTTCCAAAAGTTCCTCCCTCCTACAATCAAATGGATAGGTGCATTCAATATGTGACTAATGGTAGTGCAATGGGACAATTGAAATGCCATATGTAATTACCAACTTATGGAAGATAAGAGAAGGGATCTCAACTATTATGGGTATCATAAGTATGTACATTCCTACTAAGAATTGCCGAAGCCTAAAGAGAATATTCTGTAAGAGGATGCAAAGACGTGAGCATATCATTGAAGATAATGATGTCAATATTAATTCGTTCCTAACTTCTAACACCAAACACTAACATTAGACAACATTAATAGTGACTTACAACCCAATCAAAGGAAAATGTTGAAGGTAAAATAAACTTGTTATTTTAATGTATTTTGAAATAAAAGCAAAGTTTTCTAATCAATAATTATTTTTCTATAATACCATTTGCTACTATGCTTTAAGCACATATGACACTCTTGCATCACAATTAGCATGTTTTAAGCCCAAATAATGCTTTAGCAACTAAACTTTCACGCTTAAAGCTTGAGTAAAATCTTCATGACTTTGATAATCCCATAGCACCCCAATTATCATATTTAAAGCATAGGCAATGCCTTTGCATTTATGCATAGCCAATATCCTAATACCTTAGCTATGATACAATAACTGAAAGCATTGCCTTAGTAACTAACTACCACAACTACCTTATAATAGAGTATTCTTCTTGGCAAGTCGTACTCACTTATGCCCCTAAGCCCATGCAATGCCTTAATTCTACTAATATGCTTTAAGTTGAAATAATACTTCATCACTCTTTGTTATTTTTATCACTTAATAAAAATTTTTGTCCTATTTACGAGATCAATCCATACATCCTTATGTATAAATAGAAGTCAAAATGAACTCATTACTAGCAAAGGAAAGAAGAAAAAGAACAAACAATAGCATTGTTGTTGCTAAGTAGAGGCATTACCTTTGAAGTATACAATGATTAGAGCATCTTATCGCTAGTTTCCTTGATCAATTAGAGTCTAGGCAGTCATACAAAAATGTAAACCTATTCTAATAACATGCATTAGCAAGCAAGATAACAATAAATACGTAACATGAATTAAAAAGATAAATAGATATAGAGTAGAAATTAAAAGAGATTAAGCTAACACATCAATTACATGAGAATGCATAATGTTATGATATGAGGAATAATACTATAACTATTTAACGACATAAGACTACACTTAGCCTCTTAATAACCATGGTATTGGCTAAGATTACCTCTATAAAAAATGATCTTTTTAAGAACTCTTTATCTATGGCATACAAGCACTCCCATGGTGGCATAAGATAATAAGGCATAGTAAATCCATGAGATGAAGTATACTCTTCTAACATCACTACTGTACTAAGAGTTTTTCCCTCATCTTAGCTAGCAATTGAAGGAGGAGAAGCATTAGAGGCTTCAACAAAAACTTCCTTATATGTGTCAAAAACTTTAGTATAAACATCATTGCAATCAAAAGGAGAGATTTTGCCAATTTTACAAATGCATTAGTAACAGAGTGCATCGATTACTTCTTCTTATAGGTAGTATGCTACAATCTTCACCTCCTCCATCTTACAGATCCTATAGAATTCTTCTTTGATGTCATCATTACCAACAATGGGGTAGAAGGGGCATCATTAGAGAGAAATCTTTACCAAGTTTTAACGATAGATGATGTTATGCTTACATCATGCCTGTTGCATGATGTCTTTATAATATGTTTATTTTATGTAGCACCTTTAGACAACACTTGTTGCTTGATGTCTTCATGTGGTGCTTTTTACTTATTATATCCTCTTATATTGTCTGTTTTATAATGTGTTTAGCATGACATTTATTGTGTGTAGGACTAACATAATGCTTAATCTATATAGTGTTACTTGATAAGGCACCAATCGTAC
Source organism: Lumnitzera racemosa (assembly GCA_024138005.1). NCBI lineage: Eukaryota > Viridiplantae > Streptophyta > Magnoliopsida > Myrtales > Combretaceae > Lumnitzera > Lumnitzera racemosa. The sequence goes on from JAMXBC010000006.1 coordinate 84,240,304, forward strand.
AAAACATATTGTCATACTTGATATTTACATAGGGCATGAGGTACAAAGATCTTTACTCTTCAAATTGCGCTAGAGCTAATCTTTAGAGATGATGTTGTTTGTCTAAGGGTCATGCTAATAAGTAAAATAGTGGTGAATTGTAGGAAATGTTTCTATTGGCCCACTTCATGGAAAATTTTGATAGGCAGAGTGAATATGAATCATAGCAATTGTCTCTAAGTGTTAACCTACTTTATGGCTTCTAAATTTGATTCTTCAAGAAGAACTTTAGGATGGATAAGATTAAGGAGAAGTATTAATAGCCTTATTGGTAAATGCTCAATTTCCATTCCACCACAATAAGTTAGGATAGGTAGGCTTAAGGAAGGAACTGCTACTTCTTCAAGAGTTATGATAGCTTATATCAGTCACCACCACTTTGGCTAACTTTGTTACTATAGAGAGTTTGGCGTTAAAGCAGGCTTCACAAGGGAATAAATGAGAGCTCATACTAAAAAAATGTTTTATATTTGATGAAGTAAGCTAGATATAGCCTTGGTAGTGATGAAGTAAATGAGAGCTCATACTAGAAAGCTTGGTGTTTATCTCTTAATGCTATGACTAGATGTATAGGTTAGAAAAACTTGTGTTGATCTTGCTTGTATTAAAGAAAAGATGTTACTTGTTTCTCTCTCTCTCTCTCCTATGAAAGCTTACTGATTCTAATTATATTTTTAATATTGGTTGTTGCTTATTTTTACCTCATGAAACATGCCAAAGCATGATTGTTGCATGTTGCTAAAACCACTAAGCACTCTTACACTTAGCACTTTAGCCCCTCTTATAAATAGGAAGAAGTTATGAAAGGATGGATGAATAAGTTCTCTCTAATGTCTATTATAAAATCTATGTGAAGCTTGAGCTTTATGAGATGAAGGATGCCATTGATAAGGCATAGAGCATAAAGGCCTCCACCCTTAGTCTTGGATTAAGAAATATCATTGGAAATATAATGATGATAGCTCAGCCCACTTTGATCTACATATTAAGTAAGTTAAGTTCCTTCGGCCAACTATTTAAATAGTAAAAAAAGGCTGACCCTAACCCATTTTTGAAAGAGGTTAAACGGGTCGACTTAGCTCGTGAGTCAAAGGCATAAGCGGGTTAAACAAGCTAACTCAGGTCAGCCTGCAGATTAAAAGTGCTAAGCTCATTTGGCCTGTTTTTTAAATGGGTAAAAAAGCTAAGCCCTAAACATTTTTAAATGAGTTAAACATACTGGTCCATAGATCAAACCCTATTTGTATACCTCTAATATTAGTCCAAATGTGAAGAGGAGATGAGACTCATAGTATTTTACAATTAGCATGCGCTTATATGTCCTTTTACTTTAGTGCTTGAGTATTGCATGCTTGGCCATTCCTTGATTCCTTAGCCTTCATTTCAGTATTTCTATGAATTCTCCTCTTAAGAATTATTAGAGACTCAACTAAAAGTAGAAATGGCCACATAATGGCAACTGGAAAGAAGCACAAAAAAGAAGTTTAAGTACTCGGATATCTGAGTAATTAATCAATGCATAAATGTACACATTTTATAGTTGATTTTATAATGCTTTTATAAGATTTTCTAAGGGTTTGTATTGAATTTTATGCTTAATTTTTTTTATATTTTGATTTCAAACTTTATTTAATTCATTTGAAAAGTTAAATGGTTTTAGACCATGTTTTGGAAGATCTAAAGATGATTTTCATGAGTTTTGAAGCTTTAAAAAGGATCACTCCCATGAATAATGATCATGAACCAAAATCATGTGCAAAAGAGCAAGAGAATAAGGAAGCATTAATGGTTAGACAAAACTATGGGTAGGAACATTACTATGCTCTTGCACGTGAACCTCATATTTCAATTTTTTTGTAATTTTTAAAGCAACAAAAGATCGCGGTTAAGATCACGTTCATGATCTAAGGCATGAGTATGTATTCCCTATGAATCTTCTTAGTTTTAAAAAGATTCAAAGTCCTAAAAGATGTCATACTTCCATATCTCTTTGAAGTTAGATTTGGGAAGAAGATATATGCTAAAGATACATTGGGAAATACATTTCAAGATTCCTTGTACTATAAATAGGACATAAGCCTTATAAATTAGAAAGCATAGATCATACTCAATTAATTCTTAAGAAAAAAGGTTCTCATAGAGTCTTCTCTCTTATGTTTCTTTTCATAATTTCTTTGTAATGAATTAATCTACTTATTTTTTAGTATTTAGATATTAAGTCCTAGAATCTATTTAGAATTATCTGTTTGGTTTTTAATCAATATATGATTTCTTATTATTGAGATCTAATCACATTATACTTTGTTCTATTGTATTAATAAGTTCAAGTTATTAATTTTTCATTTGAGTTTGTGATAATTTTCACAAGATCTTATAGCGGATGAACATGTGTAATTAGAAATAATTAAATAAAGTAAAACATTTAGATATTTAATTTCCTTGGATTAGGGTAACCTAATAGTATTCTTCAAGGACTTAATACGATTTTGAGATATTTTATTGCAAAAGCAATTCAGATAGAATATACTCAACGTTAAGAGTTAATTAAGAAACATTAGTTTAGTTAACTCAATTTAGGACCTCTCACAGTCTAATAGCAAGGATGAGATTGAATGTATTATAGATTTTAAGGCGAAATTTAATAGTTAATTACTAAAGTTTGTGCGATCTCAATAATTTTGTTTATGTACTCTTTTATTTTCGTGTTTTGGTAGTCCTTTTGTTTTATTGTTCCTTTATGTTAGATTAGTTTAGTTTAATTTAGATCTAATAATTTGATATTTCATGCTTAATTGTTAAATTAGTAAATATGCAACACTCCAAAACTTAAGGAACTATAGTCCACCATATGTCATCTATAAAGGTTGACACGCTAAAGCATCTAAGAACTTGTAACATATTTAAATGCCACAGTTAAATACAAAACGACCTGCTCTTATAATAAAAATTTCCACATTTTACAACTACAAGTGCCATAATAAATCGTTTAATCCAATAAGTACAATAAATACTTAACATAACTTGTATAATTAAAATAAAGAGCTCATAGCTCAACATAATCACAACTATTAATATTCTTTTTCCTAAAGCTTATAGCTCTAACCAATATTGTAAAATAAACCATAGGAGTCTTAATTGACTTGACCCACATCACTCTCAATTGTTAACAAGTGTCAATATAAGCCAAATATACCACAATCATAATCTTAAATAGAGTCTAAGCACCACATAAACCAAGCCTAGTGTTTATGCATATCTTGACCCACCATCAAAATAGTAACAGTTCTTATCCTCATTATAATAATAATAATAATAATCGTAACCAGCATCATTACAGTAATATTCAGTAGTATCTCATAGTCTATACTTGCAACTGAAACAAAGTCCCGGAAGGTTAAGCTATGCCTAGTATAGAATGCTACAACCATATGCGCATAATCAAGCAATAACAATACACTTGCATAAACAATTATCATTAAATATGGAACATGTACAAGTTATTATCTTTATTAATAAGTCCATTAAATATCACAATATTGACACCACTTAATGTAGCACCTCGCTTCTTAGGGCCTATTCAACTGGTATCCTAGTGTTCAGGAGACGGATTGCCATGCTATCCTCAAGTTAAGGATAAGGCTAATTGAAAACCAAGTACCGTTTATAATTTATAACAACATGTAATTATAGAGAATCATGGAAACATCTTTTAGGATACATGACATAAGGGCATCATAGTACCCATGGAAATTAAGGTCTCACAAGTCGAACATAAACTAAATAAGTCATTCAACATTATTTTTATAATATAATAATATTTGATCTTGCTCTCAATATTCCCATCCTAACCTAGCCTCCAGCATCATCTCCATCTTCAGGTCCTAAGATTAGAACAAAACTAACCCCTCAACATCAAGCCAAGTGAGCAAAAGTATACAATAAATAATAAATAGCAATGTGAGTATATCCAAATACAATTTACTACTGTTATTACAACACTTGTAGCAAATAGTTGTATCAACCATAATCAAGCTTAACATAATTTAACGATCAATAGATGCTTATGATTACAATGATATGCTATGCTAATGTATGTGACATACATTGGCTTGTATCTTAACCGAGCAGACAATGAGTGGCACTTAGCAGCCCTCAAGCAAATTATTTGAGTGGCACTTGGCTACTCTCAAGTAAAATATTTAAGCAACACTTAGTGGTTCAAAACCAAGCATGTAATTCTATATGTTGAAAATAATTGAGCTTTATATAATTTGTGACCCATAAGTCCCTTTATGCAAACTAAACTTTCAACGCCACCCTTAGGTCATCTTTTCTTGAATCTAGCTTTTAAACATGGATCATAGGTCCTTAAATCAAAATCAAGCTTTATAAAATATGGCTCTTAGGCCATTTTCATGCCATGCCATGAATATATGTGATATAAATCATGTCATAATAATCGAACAACAATTTTCAAGCATACACAAGTCAATTTCAATAATAGCCGAGCAATAACTATCCATATGCAATGTCTGTAATTCAAAGTATGTCCTAATGGAAACACTAATCATCAATTTATAATAATTTCACTTCCTTTTACAATTCATATAATACCATTAGCAGTATGATAGATAATTCCAAGTTCAAGTCATTATATTTGAACTATGTCTATCACATACTCTTACTAACAACCACATGACATTCACTCATCACAACAACATTTATAAATCATCAAGTCATACTATTTACTAAAGTGAAATCAGAATATCTTATTTAAAGAACGAATGGTCATAAAATTTTACAGCCACTTCGCATTATGATAAGTAAGGAAGGAGTGCTCACTGTATACTCCTAGCATTCCCTGTTATTATCCTTAAGATAGTCCATTGTATCTTTAATTTCCTTATTACACAGTGGAATTTATGTTAAGTTATTGACTAGTATTTGTAGTCTTCTATGTGATGAATCTATTGGTAGTGGCGGCTTATCGTTTGGTGATCGAAGGAGTGAGAAATTAATGCTTAAAGTGGAAGGTATGGAGAGCCCAAGCATGAAATTATCTTCGAGTTCTTCCAAATAACATTATTAGAAGTCTCCCATGCCTAAAGAAGAGTAACGGTGGTGGTTCTTCAAGTGGTACCCGTTGATGGAAGAAATTGAAGCTAGAAGTGATTGGGTTAGAGAGGTATTTTTGATACTTACAAAAATTTCCAAGTGTTAAGGGGTCAACTCGAAGGTCTCTCTTTGTGCACAATTTCCGAGAATCTAGTGGTGACTCTACCTTAGTGGTGGTATTGGGTTCAAACTAAAGTTGAAGTAGTTTATCTAGGTGAGTTTAAGTTATGGTTTTGTTGAATAGACAATGAATTAGATAAGGAGAAAGTCGGGGCATTACTGTACTAGGTCTACAAATGTGAATGGAAGAAAAGGATGGAGTCCCACATGCTTCTGTCCGATGCACAAGACTTCTATATATATCAGTTGAGTAAAGTCAGTTGTTGACTAAAGATGTATTGGAAGAAGAAGAAATTGAGGATTGGACGGTAGTAGATCCATTTTCCCTGCATTAATGTTTTTTTGTCGGCTTGAATTTATTATATGCATACAAATTCTATACATGTTAAAATTATTTTTATATCGTATTTCAATGAAAATTTATAGACAAGCCTAAATTTTATTATGAAATATGAAATATATTGAAGTCAATGTTTTTATACAATTACCCTATATTTAGAAACATCGATATTTATTTCTTTATTAGTTAGTTGTTCAGTATTGAAAACACAATATTTTTAAGTTCTGAATTTTACACTATACTATGTTTTATATTTAAATACTAAAACTAATTAACAAAAAAGATATTTCTTTATTTTTTTATTTATTATTATTTTTCTCAATGTTTTGGAATGTTTTTATTTTATTATTTTTTTATGAACTTGATTCCTCTCTAAAATTTATTTGATTAATTATCTATAAAATATAAGATTCAAAATTTTTAAATTTTCACAAAATATAACTCCAATCATATTCTTGTCTTTTATTTATAATAGAGTATTATACTTAAAGTACCCATAACCCTAATATAAGCAAATATATAAATAATATATAAGTATTGGTGTTGGGTCTTTTTCAATACCCAAGTAATTAATCACTAAACTAAATCTACCTAGGTCCTTCCAATGCAGGACTCCACTTAGGACAACGTTGTATAAAGATTACTAGGTGCCTTACTAATACCACTAAACTAGACTAGCTGGTGGTCAAACCCACGCACAAGTAGCAACACCCTTAATTAATGTTTGATTTTAGTTAAGTTTAGTTTAAAGTTCTAGCCGAACACACATAACCAACAACCATTTATCCCGTAATTGGTGCTCCTATTTTAGTAAGATATGATACCTTGTAACTCCTAGCACCTTTTCAAAAAATGTAAATGCTCAGTTTAGAATTGATTAAATACTTCAAAATTCGACACAATACTTCTTCTCCTTTAACCCTCTATCTCATCCTTTACGCTTCTAAATCACCCTCTACGTGCCTTTCTATACTCTTTTATTTACTTTTCAACATCTCATAATATACACACATATTCCTTATACCGTGCATCCAATTTACACATATAAATAAATACACACATACATAGTATATATACTATTAGTAAGTCATTTCATATATAATATATATATATATAACACATCAAGAATTTCACACACACATACATACATACATACAACAATGGAAAAAATACAGCTATCAATATTTAAGTACACATATGGACTGTACGTATTATATGTATATATATATATATCCATATGTAATTCACCCATGCATATAATTAATATATATACATAACTTGTGCTGTCTATTTCTCTCTCTCCCTCTCATCCCTTCCACCACATCCTCCCCCCCCCAACCGCCCTAATCCCTTCTCTCTTGTCTCTTCCTCTTATTTTCGCCCCCTATCCCATACAAAATACACATTGCTCTCTCTCTCTCTCATCTCTTTCTTTCTCACTCTTATACCCAACTCTACACAGTACACACATTACTCTCTCACTCGTCTCTTCCTTTCTCCTTCTTACTTCTATCCCTCTTTTGTCTACCCTTCGCATACATATACTCCCCATTAAATCATGCATATATACGCAACTTTATGTACAAAAGGCACACACATACCATCAATTATACCTTCACATACGGAATTCACACACACTTAAAATCAACATCACTGTAACACATCAAATTTCCACAAATACCTAATGCGTTGCATACATGCATAGGTAATACCAATAATATAACACCTCTGCGAATCAATCATATAATAATTATCTACTACCACCTTATTGATATTTAAAGCACCTCCTCCAAAAAATCATAGTGAACCCTCAAAGATGTAAATTGACAAAATAAAGTGAAGATAAAAGGAAGGCTTACCTAAATATAGAAAAAAGATTAATTCTTACTAAATTTCTCTTCAATAACATGAATCTTGATTAAAGAATTAGGTTTGAGTTGAGAACTGTAAGTTTCCTAGAAAAGTATTGTAATATTTTTTTTTAAGAAGAAGATATGGTAAGATACATTTGTTTAATATGGGGGTTAGTAGGAAGTTTAAATCTTTCCTTGACAATATTGTCCTTACTAACCTTAGTCAATTATAAGTCATGCCATGTCTCCATGTCTCTAAGTTTTTATTATATTATTCTATTTCTTCTTTTATTTTATATTTCTAACATTATTATTATTATTATTATTATTATTATTATTATTATTATTATTATTATTATTATTATTATTATTATCACCCCCTTTTTTAAGGAAAATGGGTTTTACATAATAGGAATATTGAGGGATTGATACTCTAACTCATATTCAGTATACTACAAAACTAATAGATGCACTTGTCTCCCACCAAGTTTTGGTGTTATTGTTAGGGACTATAGTTTAGATACTAGTATTGTAACTGTTATTCTTTGTCTATTTATTCCTTCCATGCTTTTTATTTGAATCATTTCTACTATCTTTATTTCTTTTTATAGGTTGTAATCAAAAGCAAGATACATGGATGAAATTACGGATTCAATTTGACAAGTGGCCATGTTGATGTTAGACAAAACCCCTAGAAGTGCAAAGTGGTAACGAAAACACATCCTAGATCTATATAATTAAGGTACCCTCAAAAGTAAGGAAGGACCATGTCTCTTATTCCATTTAAGATTTTAGATTTCCTATCTTTTCATCGAAAAAAGAATTACTCCGCTTGCATTATTATTCTTATTGAATTCAACAACTTCGATTGAATTCTTCCATGCATGTTTATTTTAAGTTCTAAAGAAGTTTTTGTAAGAAGTAAAAGAGAATTTTTAAGGAAATATGACAAAAAAAAGGCTGAGAGAAGCATAGCTACAAATCATGCTTATGAGATCGATAGTAATCTAAAAAAATAATTGCCTAGAGAATCATAGGCATCTCATGAGTAAGATAATGCCTATAATCCTCAACTACATTACAAACCGTAATTCTCCTTTGTATATCCTTCTTCGCATCTCAAATGAGGTATGTTCTTATTGATCTTTACTATATATTTAGTATTCCTTATTGTTTTGATCTTTAGATTGCAAGTTCTTTACGATTACGGTGGCTTCTTTACATTCTTATGCTTTGAATGATTTTATTGTTTCAAAAATCAGGTATGCTTTCTTTCCCTCTCTTGTTTTCCTCTTTATCTATTCTTCAATGCATAATTGCTTTACCCTCTATTTACTTTTGTCTAAGGTTTATAATTGAGAAGATAGATTTTGTTTTTGACATATTATGAATATATAATTTTTGTTTTAATTTGTTGTTTAATCCATAGACATAAGTAGCTAGTTATTTTCTTAATCATGATTTAATGATGCACGAAACTTAGCATAGTATTAATTTATGAGTTTCCATAGTCTTAAAAATTTTTGTGAATCCTTTCACTTTCTGTATACTCTTTGTCATTCTGCAATATGAGCTAGCTAATTCACTAATTTATTGATTTACAAATTTATTAACTAATGATTTACTGATTTACTGGTTTACTAATTCACTAATTTATTTATTGATTGGACTTATGTTATTTTGGCACTAAGATTATGAAAATAGAGGCCAATCAATTATATTTTAATTTTATACTTCAACGAAATTTATTAGTTTTTAATTGTTCCTTAATTGATGCTATTTTTTTCAGTTTTATATGATTCTTCGTACTTATGAATTATTTTGTTCATTGTTATTAATAAAAGTATAGAGGAGATGTTCTTAAAAAATATGGAATTGTATCTTTTCTATTTTTGGGAAGCATGCTAATGGATAAGAGAAAAAGAAGGATTTGTATGATGTACTTTTAGAAGCTCTCAATTTCCTATATTTTAAACTTTTCTTTGTTCTTGATAAATTTTATACGTAGTAATATATTATTTTTATTAATTTTATGTTACTTTTTAATAGACTTTTCTTGATTGTAGATGCAATAACTTTAGGTTTAAGTTTTCATTTTTAGTTTTGTTATTTTTAGTTTTCTTTGTTTTGTGATTTCTTTTGTTTTGTAAGGCTTATATGAATTTAAATTCAAAGAAAGAATCTTATGACATGGTAACTTGAGAATTCAATGTTAGACATTGAACCGAGGAATTTTCATTTCCTTTATCATTTTTCTTTTATTTTTCCCTCTTGATTTTTTTTTGCTTTTATTAGGATTTTTTTTTTAAATTAAAGACAATGTGCAAGATCTATATGAGGGAAGACTAGAGAGTAATATGAAACTAAAAAGTTCTTCTTAGTCATTTTTTTTTAATAAATGCATGTGAACTGAATTAACTAGACGTATTTTCATATTTGATATTGCACACCTATGTATTATTATTTTTCATCTAATTAGAGAAGTAGCTTTTTGAGATAATTATTTTTGGAAAAAGATAGATGATGCTAAATTATATATGTTAATGAGTATAGTTTAATTGAATACCAAGTACTTAAGTTTTTAGTTTTTGTTAAGAACAACTTTATAAATTTGCATCCCATTATGTATAAGCAAGTATTTTTTTTTTTCACAATTTACTCATGGTTCTTTACGATCTTAGTTCATTTTGCTAAATTTAAACAGTCAACCCCTTATGATCTAGAGTTCCCTATTACTTAAGTTTAAACTTGAACTCGAGATTAAGATAGATAGTGATAGGTTAAGGTATTTGTATTTCTAAACTTAATTTGAAAAGATAATTATCTATTTTTGTTTTCTATAATTTCTTAGATTAGATGAACAAATAAGATTTGTCCTTTGAAAGTCTCTTGAAAAATCAAAATACATGAAGGTGATTGTAAAAAAAAAAAAAAGAATAGATGAATAAATAAATAATAATACAAGTTGATAAGGATCAACCTTCGTCCATCAAAAGAACAAAGTTCTTTCCAGTTGCCAATCTAAAGAAGTTGGTTAAGTTGGTAAGGATTGACCTTAGTTTATCAGAAGAGAAAGGTTGTTTCTCACTGCCGACATGAGGACTAAAATTAAAGGAATTTAATTGAAAAAACTTTAAATAATGATCTATACTAAGAAGATAATAAGTAGATGAGTTGTTGTAACATATATCTAATTTGAAGTTTCATAACATAAAGGATATAGGTAAGACCTCTCTTCTCTTGCATTAGAGTGGTGAAATTCTTATAACTTTTTCTTGCTTTGTTAATGTTTGGTTTCACCTCTAATTTAGTTTTTACTTAAAGTGATAAGGCTAACTCTGGACTATTTGGATTGACTATTGAAATTTAGTAGTCTTTCAGTGTTACTACCTAAGTACTCTGAGGCCATTGTAAAGTAAGAAGAAAAGATGATTTTGAAGGAAATTGTGAAGCTCTTTGATTTGATTAATTTAAGTGCATAGAATTTAATGAGTACATAAATGTATATGTTTTATAGTTGATTTTATAATGCTTTTATAATATTTTCTAGATGTTTATATTAAATTTGATTTTTTTTTATATATCTTAATTTTAAACTTCATTTGATTTATTTGAAGAGTTTGATAATTTTTGACTAAATTTTAAAAGATCCAAATATAACTTTCATGAGTTTTAAATCTTTAAAAAGGATCACACCCACAAAAAATGGTCATGAATTGAAATTGTGAGGAAAAGAGTAAGAAAATAAGGAAGAATTGATTGTTAGAAAAGACTACAGGCAAGAATACAGCCATGTTCTTGAGAATGAACCTCATATTTCAATTATTTTGAAATTTTTGTAGTTGAGGGCAAGATCACGATCATGATCCTGATCTAAGGCATAAACATGCCAATTTGTGAATTTTCTTATTTTTAAAAAGATTTTAAACCTAGAAAGATACCATACTTCCATATATCTTTGGGGTCAAATTTAGGAAGAAGAGATGTTAAAGAGATATGTTGAAGATATATTTTCAAGATTCCTTATACTATAAATATGATATAAATCTTATAAATTAGAACACATAAATCATATACAATTAATTCTTAGGAAAGAGAGTTGTCTCTTAACCAACTCTCCCTTATGTTTCTTTTTTTAATTCCTTTGCAATGTATTAATCAATTTCTTTTTTTAATATTTATATATTGAATCTTAGAATCTATGTAGAATTATCTATCTGGTTTTTATTCAACCTAAAATTTATTTGCTATTCTATATGATATTTTGTTACACTTATCTATTTAACTATAGTAAATAGATAAGTGTAATTAGAAGTAATTGAACAAATTAAAACATTTAGCTATTTTATTTCTCTAGGTAAGGGAAGCTTCACAATATTATCTAAGGACTAAATGTATTTTTAAGAGATTTTATTGCAAAAGAGATTCGAATATAATATACTCAAGGTTAGGAGTTAATTAAGAGATTGCGAGTTCGATTAACTCAATTTAGGAACTCTCACGATCCAATAGTAAATATGAGATTTAATGTATCATAAATTCTAAGGATAAGTTCAATATTTAAATACTAAAGTTGATAGGTTTTCAATAATTTTGTTTATTCTCTCTTTTACTTTCATGTTTTAGTAGTGTTTTCATTTTATTGTTCCTTTATATTAGATTAGATTAGTTTAATCTAGATTTAATAATTTGATGTTACGTGCTTTATTATTAGGTTAGATAATAGAAATATCGAAGGGAAGTACTAGTATTTCAGTATTTAATCCCTCAAAGATCGACATTCGGACTCATGTCTACTATACCTACAAAACTGATAAGTGCGCTTATCTTTGATTAGTAGTAAAAGACTCATATATATGTATATGTATATATAAATACAAGTCTAGTAAAACAATTTCCATTTGCTATAACCAAAATTAACAATGTTATTAATCTATGCCAGCAATTTATCTATACTTAAAATTTAACATACTAGTTTCGACGATTAAAAGCATGTATATCAATTAAAGTAACGATTTTAAGGCGCATGCAATGCTTATCTATTTCTAATAAAGCTACAACATTAGCAACAATTTATTTCATACACCAACTAAAAATAAATATATAAAAGTACATTTATAATAATTCTTCCACTTTAATTTGATTTTGGCAAGAATACACCAAAGTTCCAACAAAGCAAGAAAGACCACAACATAATAAGATGCCAAGTGCTCACTGTATCTAGAAGTGTCAGCTTATAAGGATGAAAAAAGTTTTCATAATAAATAAATTTTAAACTTAAAGTGAAGGCATAAGATATAACATCAAGGACAAATATTTATGTACAATTTTATTATAAAGTATAAGACAAGACGTAAAACAGATTTCTTAGTAAAGGACATGATATACAAGTCTTTTACTTAATGGTTGAATAGATTCAAAAGATGCCTTATCGATCTCATCTTCAAGCTATTTGTGTAATGAAAGGGCCTACAAATTATCCTTTTCCAAGTTTATTATATGAGATTTCAAGATGGCATACTTATAGAGCTCATTCCAGCTAATTACTCATTTAATCTGATTGCTACTCACTGGTGTCTTGTTAATGTTTTCTATTGTTATTGTTGATAAGCTAAGCAACCTCTACTACCTATTAGAAAAACCTACTATGATTTCTACTTAGATATGTTGTGAAATTAATAAACATCAATTACTCTTATTGTTTGATGGAAGTTGAGGCCACCATTGTTTGCTGATCTTGCTTGCCATTATCCATTGTGTACTATCATAAGGATATACTTACTAAGCTTATAATCAAATTTAGCGCAGTAACAACTAGGTCTTAATGCAACAATTTGATTAAGATATAACTTCTTTCCACTCTGTGTTTGCTAGGACATAAGAAAAGGCACAAAAGAATGTTTATAAGTATAAAGGAAAGGAGTCAGCAATTAAAAAATAAAAAACTAATAAGATAAGGAAACTATCTCTCTATAAGCAAAGTAAAACACTTCATGTGAATGTCAGTTGCTTTTATAGTATGACCTAAGTCAAACCACTATTATTTGTCATTCTTTTTTATCATTTCTCGTAATTGCTAATTGCTTATTGCTACAGCCATTAATTGCCTACTACGCAACCCTATGGATGTTTGAGTCAAACATAGAGGTTTAGTATATGACTAAGAAAGAAAAAAGAAAGAGAAATAAGAAGTGAAAAGCAAAAGAAATAAAGAGAGGAGAAATAAATGAAAGAGATAAAGATGAATAAAAAAGAAGGTAGAACCTATTGTAATTAGGTACAAAGATGGAGGGACTAAGAAGTTTCATTTGCTATTATTGTGACTGTTATTTATAGAAAGCTCAAAGCTCATTGCTATTGATTACATTAATATTACCTTTAGTGATTGTTGATTGATTCACTACAACCTTCAATGTCTACTACTCCGATTAAAGACTTGTTACTATTATATCATGTTACTACTTTATTGTTGTGCCATTGTTGCCATCATTGTTTGCCTATGTTACCCAACATACTTAATCACTACTAAATTTATTCATTTCTATTTAGAACTTATTATATGTCTTTTATAGTTAAAATGGCAAAAAAATGTTATTTAAATTGGTTATCCTTATTGTTTGCCCTTGTTGATGATGTTGTAGCTTTTTTCTTCTTTCTTCTATCACTATCCATATGTTGTTCTATGCACACTAAGAGAAGACAATGTTAAAGGAAGACTAGATATAAACTAACCACTATTTCTTAAAAAATTTAAGGATAAAAGAAAAGAATCAAATAAAATTTGGTTATATAAGAACCGAAATTATCATGGAAATTTTTTTTTTTTTTTGAATATATAGACAACACTCTCCTCAAATATGGCTCATTAAGAGAAACTTGAATATACTAAACCAATTTGTTATGATTCACAAATAGACTAAATGGTTTACTCGTCGTAGTTGAGGAAGATTGATAAGAATGAGGTAAAATGATATAAACCAAATCAAAGGGAGAATTATATTAAGAATCAATAATAAAATTTCGTAGAGTTAGATGCGTTCATTTATAAGCTAACCTTAGTGCTAATCTTAGAAAAACTAAGTACAAAGAAAGGAAATAAGTAAGGAAATAGGATAAACAAAGCAAATGAAAGAAAATATTTAGTTTCTTAAATTTTAGTTGTCAAAATTGTGATTTTGCTCATATAATTCAACAAGTTTATAATTTTAAGAGTCTCTTCCGAGTTAACTCATATATAAATCATTTCTTAAAAAAAAATTATGTTTTTAATCTATTTTATATGTCAATATTGATAGAAACTTATGTTTTAAACCAAGTTTACTGATTTTGCATATTGAGTTAAATGAGGCAAAAATAAAAAATATATAAATAACTAGACTTTTGCTAACACATTAACTATTAGGATTTTAAGTCATCTTCCCTATCCAATTCCAATTTTCTTCCTCTTTCTTTCTCTCTTAATTTCTCGCTATTCACAACATCTATTCAGTTCCTACTCCAATAGAAAAGTTTATAGGGAAAATTATATATTTAAGTTTATACCATTAATAACTCAAAACTAGTTGAGACATTTATTTCTCTTCAATTCATTGTTTTTTCTAAATAAAAATAATAGAAACAAAATTTAGTTTTAACTCTATTTGTCTTATTTCCTGAATGTTAAATTATATATTAGAATTTTTTGCCTATAGAAAAAGAACTCAATTTGTTCATTTCTCTATTTCTAACTTAAATCTCAATGTTTTCATTATTACTAAAGCATATCTGTAGTTTTTTGAAAGCTACTTTACATAGATTATAGGAACTTACGTTTCTACATTTCGATTTTATGTTCATATCCTACATACCCTATAGTGACTCTAAGTATAATCGCGAGTTTAATAACCTTATCCTAAACTATTAAGATATGTATCTTTATGCAAATCTCTTAATATATTTAAGAATTCTAGAATCAAGTCTTCTATCTTCAATCTAAATCTTTTAGTTGCTTGTTTTTAGACCTTAAACAAATTTGACTAAAAAACCTTCTCTCAATAAAAGCTACCTCCTCAAGAGTTGATAGAAGTAAACTTTTTTCTAAAACTCATGTGATAGATCTTAAATAAATTCTAGAACATAGCCTCTTCTGACGTTAAAAAGCTACCAACGTCCTTTAGACCATATTATTCAGTGATTTTACTGTTGATCTAATCATATGACCAATATATTAAAGATTCTAACTTTACTTATGATCTTTAGCTTGCTTGCTTTCTAGCTTCCAACTTTGATTCCTACCATCTCCTTAGGTGATTTAAGATTTATCCTGGAAACTTCACCAACCTCTTCTTCCCTTTCTCACCACCATCATTTAGTATATGGGGAGATAAATTGGATACATTAAAACTGGAAAAAACTCGACATTATCCTTATAACTTTAACTTATATGCATTAGCATTGATCTTCTTCACAATCTTAAATCGTCCATCTACTCAAAAAGTAAACTTCTAAAACTTCTTCCTTGAAAATCCCTCTTTACACAAGTGAATTCATACTAGGGCTCCTTGAAAAGTTTTTTTCTTTCTTCCCTTACTACCATATTGCTTCTGTTTTTCTACAATCTTCTTATGCCTGCCAAAAACCTTTTGATCAAGTTTTTGAATTTCCTTAGCATTATCAACTCTTTTAAGGCTCGTTTTTAGTAGTTATTGTTGACAATAAATCCAAATGCATGGTAAGATTATAACCACATGCTACAAGAAATGGAGATTTTCTTGTTTAGCTATGAGTAAATTTGTTATAAGTGAATTCAACAATTGATAAACATAGATTTAAATAAGTAAGTTCCCTATAGTAACATGTAGCAAAGCACTCAAGTTATGGTTCACAATCTATATTTGTCCATTTGTCTATGAATAACTTGATGTATTGAACCTTAAATTAGTTCCCGATCTCTTCCAAAAGTTTACTAAAAGAAACTTTGACAACCTTATTAAAAAAAAAATACTCTGATATTCCATGAAGCCTAAAAATTTCCTTGGCAAAAAGATCAGCAATGAACATTGCATCATCTATCTTATTCCACGAAATAAAATGTGTCATCTTTTTTAATCTATCTACAATTACCATAATAGAATCCTTGCCCCTAATATTCTTAGCAATCCCATAATAAAATTCATACCAACATTAGTTCACAATTCTATTGGTGTGGGTAATGGTATCTAAGTACCATATTAAATACATGAACAAAGCTTTTAAGAAAGCCAACCTACTTTGCCAATCTTCTGGATAACTTTTCCTATTCCTTTAAATACATAAGGGATTAGTGATCTATATAGATAATGAACACTTTTGGGTACTGTTAAGAACTGTAACCAAGAACAGACAAAGCCAATCACTAAATGGGTCCAAGTTTGTAAAAAGCTCAAAAGAATTAATTGAAGAAAGTATGAAAGGAACGGATGACAAACGAAAGGTAATCAAAACTCACGAATAACTCTAGAGGATATGACGTATTAATGGAACTTTCGAAGACTCACGACATAACTCAATATGATGCATGAATCAGTCCGGTGAAATTACTCGCCACCTAGCCTTACTCAAGGTTAGGATAAGAGTGATGCTCAGAGTAACTCAACATTGAATCCATAGACAACTTCGAAAGGAGTTAGATTAGTGGTGTCATATACTGTTCAGTTGTAAGCGAACTCGACCACTGGCAAGCAAATGTCTTAATTAGCCAGGTTCTTACTCACTGTAGTTCGGAGCAGTAATCCCAAAGTACGATTAACAACCTCTGTTTGGCCATTAGTTTGGTGGTGACATGAGGTATGGATGAGTAATTTGGTCCCTAGTCGATGCCACAAGGTTTTCTAGAAATGGCTCCAAAACTTTAGATCTCTATCAGAGACTACACTTTTCAGTACGCCATATATCCAAACAATTTCCTACAAGATAGTCGAAGCAATAGTCGAAGCATTATTAGATTTGGTGTAGGGTACAAAGTGTGCCATTTTAGTGAACCTATCTACAATAACCATTATAGAATCTTTACCTTAGGCAGTTCGCAATAGCTCGAAAACAAAGTCCATGCTCAATTCAGTTTATGGCCTTATTAGAATAGGTAGAGGAATTGCTCTCCTTTGCTCAGCTTGACATTTGGTCTTCTTGCATATGACACAACTTTCGACAACTTAGTGCACATTCCTCCTCATTCTTGGCCAAAAGAATCAGCCATTTAACAATTTTTAGGTCCTCCTTTCTCTAAAATGTTTGAAGAATCCTTCAATGTAAGCTTCCCTGATCAATAACTCCCTTAGGGAACAAGTCGGCATACATAATTTTCTACCGTGGAACAAGTAGCCATCCTCCACATGATACTCACCTATTATCCTCACATCGACACATCACGAAATTATGGGTCCAAAGTGTAGATCCTTAAAGTACTATTTTTTAATGCTTGCAAACCCAAATAGTCTGGTCTGTAGCTCTAATAAAAGTACATATCTCCTTGAAAGAGCATTTATAACTACATTACTTTTTCCCTGCTTGTACTTTATTACAAAATTGAATCCTTCAAGGAATTCAACCCATTCCTCCTATCGCTTTGATAACTTGGTCTGACTTTAGAGGTACCTTAGCAATTCAAAGTCAGTATATATGACATATTCTCTCAGTAGTAAATAGTGCTACCATACTTACAATGCTAAGATCGGTGCCAAAATTTCTTTATCATACACAGAGTAATTCAACTAGGGTCCTTAGAACTTTTCATTGTGGAAGGTAATTGGTTGGCCTTCTTGCATTAGGACAATGCTTCCAATGCCTAATGTGTTGCATTCTAACTCAAAAAACTTGTCAAAGTTAGGTAATACTAATACTGAGGCAGAGGTCAATCTTTCTTTTACAACGGAAAAGCTCCTCTCCTCTCTTTCTCCCCATTGGAAGTCGGTATTTTTCTTCATTAGTTTAGTAAGTGGCATAGTAAAGGTGCTAAAATTCTTGATGAATCTTCTGTAAAATGAAGTCAGTCTATGGAAACTTCTTACATTGATACAAGTAGTAGGAGTCAGACATTCGACAATTGCTTGAATCTTCTCATCATCGACTTGCAAGCCTCTTTAATTGACTACATAGCCTAAGAATACCACTTCCTCTTGGCAAAAGCAATACTTTTTTAGATTGCTGAATAGTTTAGGGCATAGAGGATCTACAGGATTTCTCTGAGATGTTCATAGTGACTCAATATGTCAGCACTGTAGAATAGGATGTCATCAAACTACACTACGATACACTTCCTTATAAGATGTCTCAACACATGGTTCATTAGTCTCATTAAAGTGCTTGAGGTATTCGATAAGCCAAAAGGTATGACCATCTATTCATAAAGTCCGTGACAAGTCTTGAACACAATCTTCTACTCGTCCCCTAATTTCATGCGAATTTGATAGTAGCTGGATTTAAGATCAATCTTGTTAAAAATCTTGGCTCCACTCAGTCCATCTAACATAACTTTTAACCTCGAGATTGGATACCTGTATTTGATCGTAATTTTGTTCATGGCTCGGCTATCTACACACATTTCCATTCTTTTTCGATTCTAAAAGCTCAAGCATAGCACAAAGGCTGAGACTCACTCTTACATAGCCTTTCTCTAGCAACTCATTAACTTTACGTTGGAGCTCAGAAGCCTGCTTAGGATTCATCTGATAAGCTGGCTTATTTGACAATGCAACATCGAGTACTAGGTCAATATAATGCTCCATGCCTTGAGTTAAGGGCAACCCCTTAGGTAACTGTTTTAAGAACAGGTCGACATATTCATCTAGTAACTCCTTAATTTCCTAGGGTAGCTCACCCTGCTCCTTCATTTCCAATAGTCGCCTAACTAATAAGAGGGTCGGCTCATCAGCATTGATGGCCTTTCAAAGCTCAGCTCCACTCATCATTAAAGCCTTTTTCAATCCGCAAGTAAGTTTTTTCTATAACTTATTAACTTCTCTTGATGGCATTAGATTCAATGTGATCTTTCAGTCATCCTTCTCGAACATATATGTGTTCCTATAGTCAACATGTATAATTCTCCTATCAAACAACTACGACATACCCAATAATACGTAAGAAGAGCACATAAGCAGTACATCATAAAGAATCTAGTTTGAGTAATTCCCTATATGATCGGCAGTGGTATTTGCCAAGTGACATGTAATACTCTTTTCTCACTCAACTAGTGTAACTTGTATGGTCTCAGATGTGCAATAGTTGGCAACTTTAGTTTCGAAACAAGATCGACTGATGCCACATTGGTATAGCTTCTACTATCGATAATGAGGGCGTATACCTAATCATTCACCTTACAGTGGTAGGAATAAATTCTCTCTCTACTCTTCTCTCGCGAGTATTCCACGTTCATAATACGTTAAACAACCATGAGAAACTTGTCCAAGTCCTTAACAAACATGTCCTCCTCAATCAGCTTTTTTCAATACTTTCTTTCTCAGTAGGGACCTCCTCCTCCTCCTTAGGTTCTTCATCTATACCATCTACTTCTAGCTTTGAAAGGTCTCCCTTGATGACCATTGTCCTACAGTTGGGCACTAAGCAACCATATGTCCGAACCCTTGACACTTAAAGTACTTAATCTAGCTCATCTTCTTGCCAAACCCTTACTCCTTCTCATAAGTTCAGGTTAGCACTTCACCATCAAGTCAGCCTTTCTACTCTGCTTAGACATCAATCTTTCTATTCAGCTCTATACATAACTGAGCTCAATGACTTACCTATCCAAGTTGGCTTATCGCTACTTTGGCCGTTAGACAACCTCTCCTTTGTCTTTCTACTCACTAGGTAATCCTAATAACTTCATCCATTGTATGAAATCGTTAGAGCTCTACAATATCTCGAATGCCTCCTCTCAATCGAGTAATGAATCTTGAGACTGTTTGAGCTAGTGGTTCCTTCACTTCACGATGTATCATAAGCATTTGAAATTGTTGAACATACTTGTCAATAATTTGACCTTCTTATCTCTACTCTTGAAGCCAAGTGAAAGTATCTTAAAGATAGGTTTTTGAATAAATCTGTTTCTAAGTATTTTCTTTATCTCCAGCCAAATATTAACCCCTTAATATCCCTATCATCTCCTCATGGCCTAAAAATTCTTCCACTACATGACAATGTATTCGGATAACTCAACAACAGTAGTTCTCACCTTCTCATAATCCTCATACTGAGAGTAATCCAACACATGCTCTACTTTTTCTTCCCATTTTAGATATTCATTATCATTCCCAAATCCATTGTAACTCGAAATCCAAAGCTTCACATGGTTAGATGCTTTGGGAACCCATACGTGCTCTTCTTCAAAATATTCCTCTCCTTCCTCGTCTCCTATGCCTCTTAAATCAATCCTTCTCCTCACTTGTTCCCTTACTCCTCCACCTTAAACAGGTTGAGCTAGGTTTTAACCTCTAATAGGCTGAGCAATTTGTGGGGTGTTTTATGTAGCCTCAGTAGGTCAGCAAGATAACACATGTACAGCTCATGTTAAATTCACTAAGAGATTAGCTACCTCATTAAGTCTCCCATCGATTCTTTTAGGAGTTCCTTGAGACTGTCGTATATGGTATACGACTCCACTATCATCACCAGTACCAACATTTACACTCAGGTCAGTCATTTTTCCTCATGAAATCAAAGCTCAAACAAACACTTCAGAAACGTCTGTAGAAAATACACGTTGCAGTCTATAGAAATCTATAAACTATAATTGAGTGTCTAAATGCCTCCTTCTATAGCATCTGGATGTCAAGGAGGAAATCTTCTCAAAAACTTAACGTCTGGATGCTACGTGAAGTAGAATCTGAAAGCTAAGTGTTCTAACATATAACAATAAGTTCCCCTTGTTTGTCGGTGATTTTCAGGCTTTTTCTTCCTTTCCTAAACCTTTCTAACACTTTTCCAAACTTGAATCTTCAATCAAAATGAATTGCAAACAATCTATCATTGTAATGATCCTAAGTTCCTTTAGTAGCTTAAGTTATAAAGGTAAGAGTTGGGTTAGTCATAGAAGCCAATGTTAGATATGTATGTAAGACTAAGTAGAGGTGTTTTTGTTTTAATGTGAATAGGTTATGAGGTGATTTTTTCCAAATCTAAGCAATCCTTTAAGTCAAGTATAGGATATTGTGTAATGCTTTGTACTTGTAGGACCAATACACATTAAATAGATTTAATAACTGCTCAGCCATAGTTAATGTCTGTTATGGCTCTACCCAAGGGACAGAGAGGCTTGGTGACCTTGGGGTAGCAACTTAATGATTTTAGTATGAGGTTATCCTTAATAGAATCTCACTTTGAAATGATTTGGTTAGATTTAAGTGATCTTTGGTTCCTAGACTGTTAAGGAGGACTCAACACTAATACTTATGTATGTATGTGTGTATACATATATATATTTTTCTACTAAAGTCATGAGTTAATCTAAGTTCTAAGATGCTAGAACTATGTTAGGTGTTAGACTAAACAAAGAATAAAAACTTCTTATTGCATGTAGATACTAAGAATGTGTCTGTCTGAATATATCCTTTTTTTATCATGTGCATGTGGTTAAATATCTTATACTAGACTTTACTTACCCTTAAGGAGATTTTTGTTTATAGTTTCAAGTGTTGGTTATGGGATTACCAAGTTTATTATCATGGTGATTATGAATTCTATGATGATGTAGCAGGATTTTATGATTTCTATCATGATGACAAAAACAATTTTACATAATTTATGTTTTTTCATGTTTTCTATTTGAGTTTTGAGGATAAGAGTCTTTATTGATTTTATGTTATTGCTTAGGTCATGAGAGGTCATTTGAGACTTCTTTGGTTAGAGTCCTTAGTTTTTGTGTTATTTGTTGACACTTGATAGAATGAGTTTCTATAATAGTTTTCTTTTTCTTCTTGAATAAATATTGTTAAATAAAGCTGTGTACTTTATACTCTTTGAATAAAGTAATTTGAGAGTTTGATCATATAAATTTGTTGTGGATTTTAGGTGTTAGAGAACATCCATGAACTATTGATTTCGAGTAAATACAGGTTATTGGCGATTGTTATAATTTATATCAAGAAGTTGGCGGGCTAGTTTTTAAGATGCTTAACATGTCATTAGGGTTTAGGATCGCATGACAGGCTATAACATCTCAAGTTCTTGTTAGGATTCTCTCTTAATTTTGATGATAATTAAAAAAGGAATGTGTCATCATGGTTTGTGTAAATTTAGTGTGGCAGGAAAAAGTGAAATAGAATCTTTTATAGAAGGTCATAGACAAGTAAGATCATAATGAAATATGAAAATAAAAGTTTTAGTAGAAGCTTCGAGGCATGAATGAAGAGGAAAATATACTAGTAGAAGGTTGACAATATGTATGGAGATATAAGAGGGAGGGTGGGGTTGTTGTCAGGGGTCGAAAAGGGCCTTAACCCCTCCAACCTCATGAAAAAGTTATTTTTTTAAAATTGTTCTTAAAAGAAAAAAATATACATTATATATATAAATTTTTTTTAAAAAAGAAATTATTTCATTTATTAAATGTAATTAAGTGGTTAAGTACATACTATTTAATTAGAAGGTTATGGGTTCAAATCTCATGCATAGCATTTTATTTTTTCAACATACATTTATTACATAAATGACATTTTCTTTTTACTTTCTTCTAATCTATTTTTTTCCATAATAATTAATAGCATTAAATTGATTATTATCGAAATATATTTAATTAACTAAACTCTCTTGAATTGTAATTTTTTATAAATAGTACACCATTAATAAACATTACTTTACTCATATTACAGTTGTTCCAATCTTATTGTGTAAATTATTAACAAATAACACCAATTATAACTTAGTTTAGTAACTTTTTTTTATAACTAATTTTATAAAAATAAATGTGAAGTGTTGAATGATTAATTATGTAATAACTTATATTCAAAAAGATTTTTTTAGCACAACCAATAAAACAATTTTATAAAGTTACCATAAAATAAAATTGAAAAAACTTATATTTATGTCTATTTGCTATTTTTGCTATATTTGTAATATTCATATTCAGATATTTTTCTAATATATTTTATTAAAAAAACTTATACAGGTTTTGTATATTAATTTTATTTTTTACTGAATAAATTGATAATTAGATTTCAATTAGTACATATGTTACAAGAAGAGGAAAATGGTTTATTCTTTTAACTTCTTATAAAATGCATTGAGTACTCTTAATAATTTAAAAAAAAAATTGTTTTATGAAGTTTAAAATATATTCCGAGTACATTCATTAACAAAATCATATATGTATATACACATACATACAAGATGCAATATAATTGTAATAACAAGTGACTATTTCCTTACATATGATTTGAATATTGACTTAATTAGAATAAATCCAACCCCTCCCAATCGTATGGTTCTACATCCGTCCCCGACATTATTGGAAAATGATGACAAAATAAGTGTAGAAGCTTGAATAGAAGCTTCAATAGATTACTCGATGGAAGGGAATAGAAGTTTGATAAAAAAGAATAATTAAGTGATTCAATGGAAGAAGTAATAGAAGCTTTAATTCATGAAGTGATCAAAGGTCCACATAGAGACTTTGATGGAAGGTTAAAGGTACAAAACATCCGAGAAGCACGAAATAAAAGTGCTTATAGAAGCATCAGTAGAAGGTAACTTAGCATGTTCTGATAAGATTACAAAAGCTGTAGAAGGATATGTGGAAGCTTTAAAAGAGGGTTAAAGATCTCAAAAGGCTCAACTCCACTTGTAAACCCTACTTTTAGTGGGCCTAAGACTTTATTAAGAGTATATTCCGAACGTTCCCAAAGATCAACTAAACCAAAAACTTAAGTTTATATTTAGAAACGAATTAAATTTTTACAATTCAAAAGCCAATTGTCGATAAAACTCGAGCTTGAAGAACTGCAAGCTCTAAACTTACTTAAAACCATTAAGGAATTTTAACCCTAAGTAATTAATCAATAATTTAATTTGAATAATTTCATTCAACTTTAGAAAATTTCACAATTTTGTAGGAATCAAATCATAAATTACAAAACAATGCAAAATGAAAACCCTAAAACAATTTCTTATAAGACTATGCCCTTATCTTCATGTCCAAGCCTTACACTTTAATAAGTAGATCAACCAATCACTTTAGATAACTTATCAATTGAGAGTTGGAATCATTTATCAATTGATAACTTATCAAAATCTTGTGATAAGACATTTTCCTTATCACCCCTTCACCTATACTACATCTGGACAATTTTTCACAAGATTTCATAAGCTTAATTTTAATAAATGAGACAAGACCACTCCATGGCCCAAAAAGCACTTTAAATGGCAGATTTGGACAAGAGAGAAAGGGGGGTCATGCTCTTGTCTTTCAACCACCAATCATTTTCTCTTACACATCACTATTCACCCCTTAATACTTATATCATCAATAGTTGCAATTGTTGACTTTTATGGAAGCTACAAGCAACACTTTCAAGACATTTAAACCCTCATTCTCTCTCCATTCCAATCAACCACTCTCTCCATCATTTCTCTCACTTTCAATTTCACTTTCACATCTTTTTTCTCTCCTTTGAAACAAACATAAAAAGGAGAAACAACCTTACCCCACAAAATCAACTTTTCTTCCATTTTTGAAGCTTCACTCACGGCAACTTTTTCTTTTGTTCTTGTGTTATTTTCTTTCATCATCAAAGACCTTTTAAGACCATTAGAACCTTCCATAAACCCCATTCTAAAAGACCAAAAGATTCGGGCTCCAAAAGGTGGCAAAAAGGAGGAGGCAAAGTTAAGAGCTTAAGTGAAACCTTAGTGCACAACCATCAAACTTTGCTTTAAGGACGAGTAAGTATTTCTTGTGATATGTGGATTAGTATTTATGTTAAGAGACTTTGATTTCTTGAAGATATAAGTAAGGTTTAAGTTGTTATAACATGAAAAATCGTTTTAAGAAAGAAACCATGAAACCCTTACATGAAGTTGAAACACGAGCATGTAAAGTTGGTGTTTTGTAAAGACATTTGTTTAATGCTTTGAATGGAAGATTTTAAGATAAGAAAATCTTGAAATAAGAACTTTAATGGAAGATGAGCATGCTGGACATGAGGGTTCCATAGTCATTTGGATGTTGGTTTTGTTTTCATTAAGTTAAACATGCTCAAATCTAGACTTAAGTTAACGAAAAATCCATCACATGAGGTTTTATGAAGAAACCAACTTTGTATAACATGAGCTATGATATGGGAGTTGTATTAATATAAGATCTTATATTTCTTTGTGTGGAACATAAGTTAAAGAATCATCTTGTAGAAGAAAAGTTAAGTTAAGATTTGGACATAAGTAGTCTAAGTGCATAATCTACCACCTAAACTTAAGGAAATGATGAAACAAATTGAAAAACCAAGTAAGGACCCCTTGGAACCATCATGAATAGATCTAGAACGTGGGAGAAAGAAGCCTAAAAATATGATAAAAGTGAATGAACAAAGTGAATGAACAAAGTGAAAAAATTAACCAAAGCAAGTATGGTAAGCATACAAAGCCTAAAACTCAAAACCGAGCCTAAAACTCTCAAAACGAGAACTCTAAGTTGGGCCTTCAATGAAATTCTGACCAGCACCTTAATGTACCAAGAGAGGTTGTTTTGAAGTCCATAATAAGTTCACCTAAGGCCTCATAAGCCTACCAAAGTCACTGACTTTAGTTTGGACAAAAAAAAACCCTATTTGACAACTTAAACCCACTAAAGGGCCTAAGAAGTGGTTGTTAGCCTTAGGAGTATAAATCGAAATTGTTAATCTGATCTCAAGGTGTATTTTAAGCTTAGGATAAAATCTTAAGACCAAGCCCAAAGGATTTCTCAAGTTATCAAAAAGCCCATTTACCATACAAGGCCCAAAAGCACTCCAACACATGAGGAACACTACTGTTCTAACCCATGGATAGAATTGTATACCTCATTTCGAAAATCTAACCTCACCACGTTAAAGTACACTCGAAAATAATGAAGATTGACTATAAGATCATAAAAATTGGATTTAAAACGAAAAAGTTATACGCGATTAAACTTTAGGTAAAAACCGGGAAAAATTACGAAAACTAGCCAAGAATATAACTTAAGGAAAAATTTACTTAGTTTCTTAAGTTTGTTTCAATTCCTTATAAAAATTATTTCAATGATCAGGGGACACTGCTTACGGAGACGATTTACCTTCAGATTACTTTGATTGACTCACATGGCAGAGTAAGTAAATTCCCGATGACTCTTTACTTGATTATGCTTGTAGAATAGATGCACCTAAACTTATATATATAAATTGGGATGCTTGTGGGATATGGGAGGTGTATGTATATGAATTTGTGGATGAATGTGATGACTTGTTAATTATATATAATAATGGGAATTGTTTGTATTAATATATACATGTGAATTGTATGGAATGAAATTGTTTGATCACCCTAAAAATCAAGTTAATCACTTATACGAATAAGAACTCAAAATGAATCATGCATTCCCCATATTGCATACGGATAACACCGACCGCCGCTTTACGCAGAAGATGGGAAGGGACTCATAGGAATACGAGTTTCCTGTAGGATTGAGTACTAGCTATGCCATCATATATATTGAGTCTCTGTCTTCAGCTAATGGGCTTACTAGGTGCTGGGAGACGCCAACCGTTGGCGAGAGGCCGAGTCTTGTGGCTTCTGCTTAGGGCTTGTGTTTGTGGACTGCGGGGGCCACCACACCGCTAGACTTGGAATTTTAAAAGATATGATATGATTTTGGTAAAGGAAGTATACATATATATATATATATATAAGAGAGAGAGAGAGAGAGAGAGAGAGTTTTGTTTTAGCATGAGCACAATAGTACAAATGAAATAAAACCTAAGGTCTAGAACCCAGATTTTGGTTTGGGTCAGTTAATTATCTCCAAAGCCCGACTTCAGGGGGCAAAATTCTGAATCGTATGCAGTTCCTAGGTCACTGCATGCATTGTTTGGCATACTGATTTTTCATACATTCATATGATTGTGCATCTAATAAATTTCTATCATGTGGTACTGACGAAGGTATTTATCTCACTAAGCTTAAGCTTACACTCCTATAGATTTTTGTTGATGCAAGATAACCTCTTCACTAATTTAGGCCAAGGCATACCCGTGGTAAGTCTCATGTAGGAATGGGTTGGAGCGATCAGAGAGCGAAGAGGACTTTTTGTAATAGAATTATAGATGTTTAAATACTTTTATGTTTTTGCTCATAACACAGATTTAATACAGTTCCGTTATGAACTACATTTGTTTATAATATTTTTTTGTATGGGTCCCATGAGCCCACACAATTAGCTAATCTATAACATAGAAGTAATTTTAGTTAAATTACTCTATATTACTTGTCTATGGGCCTAGTGGTAATGTAGAGTGGAAGGAGCCTTATGTGTCGTATGAAAGGCCTATGATCAGCAAGGGGGTTGATAATAGACCTTTATACAATACACGGTGACCTACCACGACAACGATACTGTTGGGTCGTGATACCACTGGTTAGTTATATTTGGCAAAAATATAATTAACCCATTTCACTTTAATTAAGAAAAATATCTTTAGCAATCATCTCACATCACAACCAAAACAAGATGGATTGAGTTCAACCTTATTATGCAAATTAAAATTAAATATTCAAATGAAAAATCAACATGCTTGAACATATTATAGATGAGGTTGAAAAGAATAGATGCATATCCAAGGGTTACCACGTTTCACCAAAATACCAGCAAAATATCAAACTTCTAAACTTTAGAAATCAAGATATAAATAACAAGACATTCAAGCTGGAGAGATCACTAAGAAAAAAAGATATCATATATTGATAACGTGATTTAGCGCTAACTTTCTCTTCAGCTTGTTTTCTTTTAAAAATTGTTTTGTGTTTGTTACATTGCAAGAGATAAAGCTGTACTGTAGCTGATATTTAGTCTAGAGTAAAGACTAATGAGACAAGCTAGTTGATTATAACGATTGAGGAAACCTAATTTTGTACTCTACTTTAAAGTTGATTAAATTGATACAGTGGAATGTCCAATGAAGATGACTGAATCCTCAGTAGTAGAGCTGGAAGAGAGGACTGATGCACAAAGCGGAACCTCTATAAAATCCTATGCCTAATCTTCTATCTTTCTCTCTTCAATTACTGTTTATTATTATTTGATTGTGATTGTCAAGCTATTTCTGCCTTACACATATCTTAAAGGGTTTCATGTTTTCTTGAAATTCTAAAAAAATATATTTTCGAAAAACTTTATAACAATTAATTTAATAGGCTCATAGCAATAATAAATGAATTAGCTTCACCTAGAAAGAAAATTGATGAAGCTAACATTATGAGGAAAGTATTGTGCATATTTCCAAAGGTTTAGGACAAGAAAAAAGACTACTATTGAGGAAGCTTGAGATGTAAGCAAACTAACTTTGCAACAATTGAGTAAACTTTTGGCATACAAGTAAGATTTTTTGAATAAAGAAGAAGAGCAAGACTCAAAGAAAAAAAACTTTAGCATTTAAAACAAAAGAAATTGACTTAGAAATAGCTAATGAGTAGTCTAGTGATGAAGAAAGGGATATTACTCTTCTAGCCAGAAGATAATTGAATTCTCAAAAAAAAAAAAGGGTAAGAAACGTTATAGTTCTAGGAAATACAAAGCTAATAAATTGTTTAATGGTGCAGTTAAGGGATATAAAGAAAAGAAGAAGAAGGAGAATAGAAAAAAGGGAACTCACATGTTATGAATGTAAAAAGCTAGAACATATAAAATATGAGTATCCATTCCTTATAAAGAAGATGGAAAAATTCAAGAAGAAGAGAAAAACTTTAATGGCTACCTAGAGTGATCTAGGTAAATCAAACACTAAGAATGGGGAATCCTATGAAGATGAAGAAGAAGAGGGAAGCAAAGCTCTATTTGATGGCTTTCTTCGAAGTAAGCTTAAAATTTGAGACTAATTCTTTGCCTGATGATGTTTATGTAGAGATAGAAAGGGCTTAAATGCTTTTTCAAAATTTAATGCTAAGATTACAAAGTTGGATAATGAAATCTCAGTATTGAAAAATGAAAAAGAGGCATTGACATTAACAAATGAGATTTTAGCAAAGGAGATAGATGTACTTAAATCCAAAAATGAAACTATGAGCAAAGAAAAAGCATACATGCTGAAAGAAAAAAATGATTCTAAAGGATGAAATTAACAATTTAAAAACTAGAGTAGAAGAATTATCATATTCTATAAAATCAACCTTTATCAAATTTGATGAAAGTGATAAAAAAAAACTTCAAATGTTGCTACTAGTCAAATATTTGATCGATCTAAAGTAGGATGGGGATATGAAATTAGTTAATGTTTAAAAACTCCACCTAAAACTGTGCTTATGAAAGTTATGAATGAAAAGCAAAAGGAGCTAGTGGCTTAAATTTCTGATAAAAGAAAAGTTTTAATTGGTAAAATGTGCAGTAGAAGGTACCATGAAGGGCCTAAAACCAACTAGAATATAAGTATAAGATACAATAGAAGGTACCTTCTACGTAATAAAAGACATAAAAAGGATACTAAGTATAATTCCTCCTCATCTTATGCATATTTCTTTTATAATAGACTACATCACAGAGGAAAACATTGTTTTTATATAAATCTCAAGCTCAAAAAATCTCAAGTAGGTGACCAAAGCACAAGCTTAATTTACAAAGGACCTAAGTTTTGCTAGGTTCAAAACAGGTTTAATTTGCATCAATAAATGTAGGGACATGAAGCAAATTGTTATGGAACGTAATATTTAGACAATAGCTACATAAACCACATGATTGGAAATACTTCACTATTCACTAATCTAATATGGAAGGAAAAAGGATATGTTACGTTTAAAGACAATGGAAGAGGGCAAATAATTAGATACGATACAATCAATGTTTCTTTGTTTTCTATTGAAAATGTTTATCTTGTGAAAGGCCTAAGGCACACTTTGGTAAGTATCAGTCAACTTTGCGATAAAGGACATACAGTTATATTTGAAAAAGATAAGTACTATGCTTATGATAAAAATAGTGAATCATTGCTATTCGAATGCTTTAGGAAAGATAATGTGTATAAAGTTAATCCATTAGAAGTCTTAATTGAAAAATGCTTTTTGACAATAACAGATAATGCTCATTCTTAGCATAAGAAGTTAAGACATGTTAACTTTCATCAGCTTGAAAACCTCTCAAAAAATAATCTAATGTTTGGTTTACCTAAAATAAGTATAAAGGAAGACATTTATTATGATTCTTATGGAAAGAATAAGATTGTGTCAACATCCCATAAGAAGAAGGTAATTTCAATAAACAAACCCTTAAAACTTTTGCACCTAAATTTATTTAGTCCAACTCGGACAATAAGTTTTAGTGAGAACAAATATGGTCTGGTCATTATTGATGATTTTTTAAGATACCCTTGGGTGTTGTTTTTACAAAACAAGGATGATGCTTACAAACGTTTTGAAGTCTTTGCTAAATGTATTTAAAATGAAAAAGGCACCTCTATAGTTAGTTTCAGAAATAACCATGGTGGTGAGTTTAAAAACTATGATTTTGTAACCTTTTGTGAAAATCATAGTATCACTGATAATTTTTTATGCTCTACGCTCCATACTCTACAATAGAACGAAGTTGTTGAGCATAAATATCGCATCATCCAAGAGATGGTATGTACCTTGTTAAATGATAGCGGTGTAGCTAAGTTCTTTTGGGCTAAAGTTATTTCTATAGCTTATTACATCATTAACAGTGTATATAGAAGACTTTCACTAATAAAGATGCTTATGAACTATCTAAGGGAAGAAAACCAGTTGTCTCATACTTCTACATTTTTTGATGCAAGTGTTATGTTAAAAGGAATAACTCTAATCTAAGTAAGTTTGACGAAAAGGATGATGGAGCTATCTTTTTAGCATGTTCTTTGAATAGTAAGGCCTAATGAGTTTATAATAAAACCACCAAAGCAATAAAGGAATCTATCAATGTAAATTTTTTTTTATGATTTATGAAAAGAGGAATTAGATGAAGATGTTCCTTTAGTAATAAAAAGGAAAGATGAAAAATAAGACTTTGAACAAGTAGAAGCTTTGGTAAAAGTAAAACTTGAATCCTCATAAAGTAAGGCAGAAGAACCTATGGTAGGTATAATGAAATCTTAGTAGTATAAACCTTCTCATCCCCTGGAGTTAATAATTAGAGATGTTCAATCTAGTATACAAACATGATCTAGATTGCAAAATATCAAAATTCATTTCTCTAATTCGCCTCAAGAAAAACCCAATAGTATAAAAAATGCTTGAAAAGATGTGAATTAGATTAATGCTATGCAAGAAAAATTAAATCAATTTCATAGAAACTAAGTTTAGACTCTAGTTTCAAAACCATTAAATAAAAAAATAATTAGAACTAAATGTATTGTTGATGAATTTCAGTGTTAGAAAATAGTCCTACAAAAGAGAGTAAAATACTTAGTACCATGGTCAGTCCGATGCAACCACTCTGATGCCTAAGTTAGAATGATGATTCAGTATAGTAAGTATGTGAATAAGAAGTATTCGAGAGCTCTTACCGAGTTTCTTTTTGATATTTATAGATGATTATTGTGTTTAAGGTAGTTGTTTGGGTAACTGTTAAGACACCTAGAGACCTCTTGACTTGACATCTCTCTTAATATGTAGGGATAGCAAACGGTTGATAACTATTTGTACCATAGATTTGAATTCAAACCAAGAGTGTTTCCTATACTTGGCATAAGTTCCATGTGCCTTCTACAAAGTGTGAATGCCGAAAGAGTCAATTACTTAGCATCTCAACCGGTAAAGGGACGAGTATAAGTTGAGCAGAAATTGACTATCAACAAATTGAGTGTTTAAAAATAAGTTGGATGAAAATGGCAAAGTTGTGAGAAATAAAACACAACTAGTAGCTATAGGGTATTCATAAGAAGAATGTATAGATTATGATGAGACATATGCCTATGTAGATAGATTAGAAGTTATTCATCTTTTTCTTTCATATGATAGTTTTAAGAATCTTAAGCTATTTCAAATGGATGTGAAAAAGTTCTTTTATCAAAGAGGAGGTTTATGTAGAATAAACCCCTAAATTTAAAGACCCATTTAAAGAAGATCATGTGTTTAAATTGAAAAAGGCTTTGTATGGCTTAAAACAAGCACCTCAAGCATGGTACAAACAATTTAGTAAATGTCTTAGAAATATCAATTATGGGAGAGTTAAACTTTTTCTTGGGTTTCCAAATTATGCAAACAAATGAAGGCATATTTGTACATTAAGAAAAGTACACTCGCCAAATTATCAAGAAATTCAATTTTGAAAATGCCAAAGGAGCCTCTACCCTTATGAACAGATCAACAAGATTACACCTAAATCCTGAAGGTAAGAAGGTAAGTGAGAAAATTTATCAAAGTCTTATTAGATCCTTACTATATGTAATTACTTCTAAGCCTGACATTTTATTCAGTGTTTGCTTGTGTGCTTATTTTTAAAGGTCTCCAACTAAAATGCATCTCATATCTATTAAAAGAATTTTTAAGTACCTATTAACTACATCTAAGCTAGGTATTTAGTATCCTAAAAATCAAAATATATATTCAAGTGGATATTTAGATGCAGATTATGCTCGATGTAGAGTTGATAGCAAAAGTACCTCTTGTACTTGTCAATTTTTAGTTGATAAATTAGTTTCTTAATTCTAGAAGAAACAAAATTTTATTGCCTTATCAATAGCTGAGGCAAAATACATTTCAATTGAAAACTATTGTGCTCAAATTTTGTGGATAAAACAACAAATATTAGATTATGGCATAAGTTATCAAAATATTCTAATTAAATTGATAATACATGTGCTATAAATTTAACCAAAACTCCAGTATATCATTCTAGGTCTAAACATATCAAAATACGACATCATTTCATTAGAGATCATGTATTTAATGGAGATATTTGTGTTAAATTTATGTTAACTGATATGTAATATGCTGATATTTTCACTAAACCTTTACAAAAGGTAAGATTTGAATATATCGGAAATAAACTTAAGATTTGTAATCCATTTTCATTATACTGTTTGCACTTCTCATTTTAGCATATTTGGCACACTCAGAACCCTACTAATGTACATGTCAATTTTAATTAATTGACTAAATTCTTTATTTTCCCTCATCCCTTTAAAGAAACTATGTCTCTTCAATTGTCCATCAAAACCTATACAAATTTTCTTAAAACCTATACAAATTTTCTTAAGCCCTCACAACTTCTACTACAATCGAAAACTAACCCTAATATGGTACCCAAAAGAAGCTCTTCCATCAAAAGAAAAGCAATGCTCTTTAACGAACCCCAAGAAACCTCTTTAAAATCACATAAGGCAATCAAACCTTCTACGGATCATGGTTCAACCTTAAGCAAAAGGTACAAGTTAAGGTTGAAACTAGTGAAGTTCCTCACATGAAACAACGATATCAAACTAATGATGGGACTTCCATAGAAATGAACAAGGTTTGTGGCCCTTCATTCTTTAACCTTGCTTTTTTTTTTTTTAAAGAATGGGTTTTACTAGAATGAATTTCTAGATAACCTAGAATGTTTAAGATAAATGGATATATAAGAAACCATCAATGTGGATGTGTTACCAAAGTTTTATGATAATCTTGTTACCGATGTAGAAACTAAAGTTCTAACTACATTAGTATTGGGTATTGAAATAAAAGTTTCTAGGAAAGACTTAGTTGAGTATTTTAGGTTGAAGAATTTGGCTGATGATGAAGATTTAATTAGGCTAACAAAAGAAAATGTGTTTAAAAAATTGAATGAAGGAATTGAGGATGGCTATTGTAAGATAGCTTGAATTTTTTATTTTGACTTGGTGGTAAGAATCATTCATAAGGCTCTGTTAAGTTGCATTTTACCCCAAAAGGGTACTTTTACTGGGTAACTATTGAGGATGTAGTTATAATTGTTGAAAGGAAAGAGTTTGAATATGCCCATAAAAATTCTAAGGCATATGGGAAAAAGTAGGAACATCTTGCCATGTGGTAATGCAATCATGAAGCTGCTAAGGTTTAAGAGGATTAGAATACCTTAGGGAGAAAATGACATAAAATCCTTAAAAAAGATTGGAGAGAAAGTTTTTTGTCACATAGGTATACAGTCAAGGACTATGTTTGGTATCCAATGATGGTGCGCACTATGTGTACCCAAGACATAAGAGAAGGACTCTTGGAAAGGAACAGCAAAGTGTAATAGTTGAGGGGGAGCACTCTACAAAAGTAAAAACTTATATAGAAAGGTCTTAAGGAAAACAACAGGATGAACTTCTTACCTAGTTGATCAGTTCCCCTAATCAACCATAAGTGACTTCTAATCAACAAGCAAAGGAATTTGAAGGTAAAAGGATCCAGGAAACAAATAGCTTGCTTAGTGGGATAGCACAAGTGTCTATAAAGGAAATTTCTAAGCAAGTGGTAGAATCTTTACAACAATACATTTACACCATGCTGGATAGGAAATTTAAGTCTTTTAAAAAGGAAAATTAGCTTTTAGTAGTTGAAAAATTTTCTTAAGCTAATCTTCTTTAGAGGCAATTGTTAAAAAGTGATGCTATTGTTAAGATGAATGAGGGATTTAACTCCATATCAATATTGTTGAGTTGCCCTTTGATTATTATAAGTGTGAAAGTGTGATACTTTTATGTTATCTTCTTATGCAGTTATGTTATTTCTACATATTTTTGCGAAAATGTGTTTTACTGTTATTAAATAAGGAGAGAGTATCAGGATTCTCTCTAACTTAGTTTTGCTAATAACCAAAAAAGACTATATGATCATGGTTTGTGTAAATTTAGTGTTGCAGGAAAAAGTGCAGTAGAATCTTTTGTAGAAGGTTACATATAAGTAAGATTACGATGAAATATGAAAATAAAAGTTTCAGTAGAAGCTTCAAGACATGAATGAAAAGGAAAATATGCTGGTAGAAGGTTGATGGTATAGGAAAATGATGAAAAAAGAATTGTAGAAGCTTGAGTAAAAGCTTCAATAGATTACTCAATGGAAGGTAGTAAAACTTTTGAGTAGAAGTTTAATTGAAAAGAATAATCAAGTGATTCAACAGAAAAAGTAGTAGAAGCTCTAATTCATGAAGCGATCAAAAGTCCATGTAGAAACTCTAGTAGAGGATTAAAGGTATAAAACATCCGAGAAGTATGGAATAAAAGTGCTTGCAAAAGCATCAGGAGAAGGTTCACTTAGTACGTTCTAATAAGATTACAAAGGTTGTAGAAGGATATGCAAAAACTTTAAAAGAACGTTAGAGATCTTAGAAGGTCTAACTCCATTAGTTAATTATATTTGGGAAATATAAGTAACTTGTTCTACTTAAGTAGGAATAAATCTTTAGGGATCATCTCACGTCACAATCGAAACCATATGGATTGAGTTCGACCTTATTATGCAAATCAGAATTAAACGTTCAAATGAAAAATCAACTCACTCAAACAGATTTCAGATAAAGTTGAAAAGATCATATGCATATTTAAGGGTTACAATGTTCACCAAAATACCAGCAAAATATCAAACTTCTAAACATTGGAAATCAAAATATAACCAACAAGGCATTCAAATTGGAGAGATCACTAAGCAAAAATGTTGTCATATACTATTCATGTGATTTAGCACTAAAATTTGGAAGATCTATAATTTTCTCTTCAACTTATTTTGTTTTAAAAATTGTTTTGTGTTGTTACCTTGAAAGAAATAGAGTTGTACCAAAGCCTGTATTTAGTCTAGAGTAAAGATTAGTAAGGCAGCATAGTTGATTGTTATAGTCAAGGAGACCTGATTTTGTACTATCTTTTAAAATTGATTGAATTGATATAATGAAACTACCGATGAAGAAAACTAGATCCCCAACAATAGAGCTAAAAAAGAGGACTAATGCATAAGAGAGAGCCTCTATAAAATCCTGCACCTAATCTTTTATCTTTCTCCCTTTAATTACTTTTTATTATTGTTTTATTGTGAATGTCAAACTATTTTTGTCTTATGTATATTTCGAGAGGTTACTTGTTTTCTTGAAATTCTAAAAAATTATATTTTAAAAATGTTTACAATAATCAATTTACCCTATCTTGATTGCTCAACGAGACCAATAAGGGCATTACAAATTAAAAATAGTATTAATTATATTTATTTATGTAATAAAATGATACAAGTTATACAAAAATTGTGAAAAATTATGCAAATCCTAGCCATCCTAGCTAGCCTCCTGCGAACGGAAACTAAAACATATTAATAATTAACAGAAATCTTATTTTTATTAAAATTAGAAAATACCAAAGAAGCAAGCAGATGGACGAAAAAAAGAATATTGATGACTCAAATCAGAACATAGGCAAAGGCGGATGATTAAATGAGTATTTTTCCATTTTAAAAATTTGCGTCAAACGAGTTACCAAGGAACCTTGCGCAACCTCTTACCTGTTGAACTTACTGGTAAAAGGTTACCGCAGCAGATTTTGTAAATTCATCACCCATTTATCATTAGGTTTAATTTGCTTAAACATTCACACAAAAGTTATTAATTACTTGAACAAAACCATAGGTCATTATACCCAAAATTATTATCTTTTTACTTCCAAGCTTGCTAGAGAATAGAGGAAGTGATTTTTCGTGTATATATTATATATATGTGTGTGTGTACGTGCCTTTCGAGAATTAAATTTTGTATAGGCAATGAAAATATCAAATAATGGGACCCTTGATCCTGATGATTACATGCAACGGGATAACATACCAACCAGATAAACCTCTACAGTCCACACGTTATAGTCGTAATTATCCAAAAACTCCCCATAATGAACGTACGGCCTTCATAATTCTGCCAGTTATGCTTTCCCATAATCGATAACGTCAAGTGCAAGAAAACTAGGGCATGCAGTAGTACCATATTCAACCATGAACGTAATGATGACCTTTACCTTCTGTAATCATGTTGAGAGAGATTGCAAAAAATAAATGAAAAGTAAAGAAGCTTTAACCTTTTTCCCGCCGAGTGTACATACCGCTTAAACTATTGTTTTTGTGATGGGAAAGTGAGGAAAAGGAGTGGGAACGAAAGGAAATAGGATGGAAAATGTTGTAGATGCCAACGTTTGTTATACGGAAGGCGTAGATATTGGGTCTGATTAGAGTAGTAATATGTGTGTTATATAAGTTATGTGTTACACATGGATTTGAAGAAACGAAGTAAGAATGACACTTAAAAGGATAATTAAAAGAGATTAAGGTAAAAAAGAAGAATAAGTAATCCAATATTTCTAATGCATGAGTGATAGATAAGGTAATTTTACAAACTTAGGAATATACTTTATAATTTGAGTGAGTAAAATTAATTTTTTTGTTTGAATTACTCATTTGATTTTAAAGAGTTGAATATGTTGTTTCTATCTTCTCCTTAAGGGTTATAAATGAAAAAAAAATATTATGTAATTATAGGTTTTACAATAGTATTCGTTAGATTATCTTGATGAATAACTAACAAGATTGAGCTTGCTCAATTTATAATTATCTAAAATAAGTTAGTTAATAAGCCTAAAGTTAATAGCCTTCCTCATAAATACATGAGTTTGCTTAAAAAAAGTTGAATGTAGATGTACTAATCTAATAATCTTTACTCCAAGCTCATCAATTCAATTCTCCTCGAACCATCACAAATGTTGATCAAATTCTCTAAGTCATATCACCTAATCCAAAAAGTCAAGCTCAAATAAATAATAGGCTTAGATTAATATATTAACATAATAAATTTCAAGGCATAAAGAAAGTGATTATAGTAGAAAATAAGGGAAAATAATTATTTGGGTCTCACCTGAAATCTTTTCCGCCTAAATTGGAGAGAAATAGGATGGAATGAGAGGAAATTTTTTACAAAAAACAAACTGCTCTTTTGTTTACATGTCTTCATTATTTTTTATAAGTATATTGGTATATTTATACTATATATTCTTTTGTCTTTACAAATAATTAAAATTTCTTCCACTTTCCTTTTCTTAATTGTCCAAATATATTAGAATGAATCAAATTCTCCATAATTCCTTTTCTTAATATTCTTTCTCCTCACTTTTTTTCATCTCACATTCCTTCTCTCATCCCAATCATTGCATTAATGGGCAAAAAAGAAAAAATTAAAAAAAAAAGAAAAGAAAACAAACATGACTATGGATCAAGGAATTTGTTGTGGTATTAATTAAATAATTTTTTTATATTTTTATTTTTTTATAAAGTGTATAATTAATATAAAAAATAAAAGATTTATATTTAAAATCCTTAATTAGGTGTTTCAAGATCACTCGGTGATGTTACTAGTGAAAGAAATTGCATGGTGAACATCACACCGACGATGGGAGGCGTCAAGTTGCTTTCAACTTTTGAAGCACAAACTTCTTTTTCGCTTTATGACAGAAACGACCACACCGACTTCCGATGTGTCCACTGAATGAATATAATTAATTGTCACGTTGTTTTCTTGTGCCTCGTCACTGTCTTACGTTTCAGCGTCCAGCCTACCAAGCAAGCATAAGTTTATATTAAGTATGAAAAATCAACTTTGTAGAAGCGAATTACCCCACGTAAATGCACATAAATAGGGTTCGCAGAAGGGACTAGGTGTCTCTATTTACGGTGAATCAAACGGAGCAATGTCTGTGCTTTTCTAAAATAGCCTTTATAAGATTTAAATTTGAATATTTTAACATCTCAATTCAATACCTTAATTAATCATTAAGGTACACACTCATGAGTTCAAACTGCATGTACTGCAACAAACAAGTTAATTGGGGAATGAAATATAAGAAATGACCATCGAAATATTTCATAGAAATTACATGATTCAAGTTGTTGGACATGTCATATGCTTATTAAAGAAAACAAGTAGAACTTTTTTATATTATACATATCACAAAACTCAAATATTAAGTGCAGAAGAGAAAGATCCCGATAATATTGATATTTAATTTTAAGTTTGGTTATCTCCCATTTGTGTTGTCTCTATTATTGAGGCATCGCCGTGCAGGCTCAACTCCAGGCTTTTGATTTGCATTTGCTTCTTTTGGGAATCTCCCCATCTGAACGTTGTTATAAATTCAGAACGAGGACAACCAATAGAATAAACTAGATAAAAGTATGATGCTTTATCAACTTTATCTATTTTTTGTTTTCCTATATATAGGGCTTATTGTAAAATCCGGTCAAAAAAAAAGTTAAATAATAATAATAATAATAATAATGTTAGTAATATAAAATAAGGAAAGGAAAAGGATAATAAAATAAAGACTTAAGGATATGGTATAGCTTGTAATTTATAAGCGATAATAAGAGCAATTTAGTTATAAGAAAAGATTCAGACTTCCTATTATCTCTTATCCCAGGTAAACCTCATATCTCTTTCCTACCAAATTATCACCTTACTTTTCTATACAAATAAGAAACTTATAGTTCTCAACTCAACCCCTTTTAAATTTAAAGCCGAAATTCGGATTTAGGGGTTAGGGCAAGAGAAAAACTAATGGAACTTTAAGAAAATGCAAAAATATAACGATTATAAGTAAGTCATCTATCTATCTAACATAGAAAATCGTTTTTCTTCAAGATGTCGTAAAAACCATAAAAATCTCCATTTTTGTAGCTTTACATAGTTATAATTTAAGTATAGAGTGTTTCTAATCATGAATTACATGTAAGTATTGTTCTTGCTCTTTATCTTTAAGGAATTCTTAGTTTTATGGTTTTGGTATAAGTTTAGCAAAAGCGATCGATGAGGTAGAGTCCTGTACTGAAAGGACTCAGGTAGATTTAGGATGGTTTTTGGAACTTGGGTGATTGGGAAGAACCCAACACCAATACTTATATAGTATTTATATATTGTGTGCATTGTGGTCATGAGTAACTCCAAATCTCAAGATGCTGAAATTACACTATTTACAGACTTAAATAATAAGATTTAAAGCCGGTTGTTTGTTGCATTTATGTTGATACTCAGGTGTGTGCTTGGCTCATTACATATATGTTTATGCGTAAGTGTATGGTATTCTATACTAAGTGTTAGCTCACCCTTTGGAGAATTATTGTTTTTCAAATACAGGTTTAAGGTGTGAAGTATTTTGTGGTTAGTCTGTAGAGGATGCAAGTTGTGATTATTTATATTATGATGAGGAGATTGATCTCTGCTATTACAATGATGCAACAAAGATAGCGTAACTTAGCTTTTAGGAGTGAACTATTAAGGATCATATGTTGTTGTTTAATGTTATATATTTGAAAATTGTCGATTGTTTGGAGTTACTTGTAACTCTTTTAAATGATATTATTTTAAGTTGTTTGTTTTAAAGTTATATCGTATTCAAGTATATTCATTTGTAATAGTTGGCTTTGTTTATTATTGCGGTATGAAGAAATTGGGTAGTCAACATTTCACTTTGATTCAAATTTTGAGGTTATTAGATTATGAGTTGACAGATTTCATATAATTGATTTGTGGATCTTAGTCAAGTTTCAGGTTCCTAGATACCTGACGTGTTAGTAAAAACTAAAGATATATGGCTAGCTGTAATATTCTAGATACTAAAGCGTTACACTTACATTTTAATTCAATAGTAATTTACCATATATATATATATATACATATATTTATGCACATCAAATTTCTATTTATTTTTATCTACCATTAAATTCTACACATGAAATGTCGCACCAAATTAGAATTTTTATCTTGTATAGGATCCCCGTCCAAAGTTACATATTACGACCTTTATGAGAAAAAATAATTTGCTGTGGCCTTTTGTTCAGCACATACTAGATAACTAATTCAACTCATACAAATTAGGGAAAACTATGGCAATGGTCGTATGCCGTAGACTATTGTCTCCATTTGGATACTTCATCTTTTAATTTTTACGTTTGAACGCTCCACAATTTCGATACTTTATTAATAGAGTTCATTAACATTAAAAAGACTAGAAAAAGATCATAAATTTTCTAGCCCGAATTTATTATGCAAAATTTGACTCTATTGAACTCATAACCATCCTAACTGATTTGAATAGGACATTAACAGCCATAATGAATGACACTTTTAAGTTGTTTTTGGAAACGTGGAGGACTAAGAATGAACAAACTGAAAGGCGATGAATTGAAATAGAAAAGTACAAGGATTAATTTTATAATTTTTGCATAAGATGCATGAGGGAAAAAAGATGAACATGAATTCTCGATCTTTATAATTTTAGAACAATATCATTAGAGCCAAGCAAGTGTAAGTGTAAGATAGGAAAAATATGAAACCCTACTCATATCTTATATGTAGGTACAGATTTTTATGTTTTGAAATTGAAACTACCATACACAGGAATCACCACTGAATCTGTACAACTTATAGGATACTTTATGAAATTCATGAAAATTTTTATTGCATTTTTTAATATATACTTTTTAGGTAAGCTAACGAATAACTTCTCAATGTTTTCATGTATCTAAACTAATACATTCATCAATTTGATGATCTCTAACAATTTAATCATATATTTTTATTACATATTTTTTATGAAGATGTACTATTAAAAGGTCTAAGTTCTCACTTTAAAAGAAATAGCAACACCAAACGCATTATAGAATTTTAATAGAAGCTACAACTAAGAAAGATATACCACAATATAAACCAAGCTTTAAATCAATTTAGTTCAAAAACGACCATTCCTTTAAATGGGTTTAGACCTTAAGTATATATTAAGTGAAAAATATTGTATTTCATTATATTCAATATTAGTAATTGAGAATTTTTATAGTATGAATATAACGAAAAAAGATTCAATGATACTAATATATCAAGTGGCTCGATAAATAATGTATAAATATTAATAAAATTTTGATATATAATAATGAAGTAAGATAATTTTTGAAAAAAATATATATCATATTTTTACGTATTAAAATTTTATTAGTATTTATACGTTACTTATTGATCTACATGACGTACTAATATTATTAAAGTTTTTCTAAGTATAATATACTCTAAAAATCTATATGTTGTTATCTTAGAATATAGATTTCAGAGTAAATACCAAATATGAAGATTTTATACTTATATCATACTTTATGTGAGTGAATTCTAAAATATTAAAATAAGAACCTATTATTTGACCTTGAGTAACAACTTTTGTAACCTATCTAACCTTATAAGGAAGAGTAACTTTTATGTTTGTTTGCAAGATTATCCCCTAACGTCTAGTCAAAGTAGATTTTATTTTGATCATAGAGATTTAGAACCAAGTCATTCCGGCCTTCAGGCCCATGATTTGTGCAAAGTTTCTTAAGCATGACTACATTATATGGTTGTTGTTGTTGCTGCTTTGAATGAGCCGTTCCGAACCGGCATACCTTTTAGTCCTTTTTTTTTTTTTTTTTAACCAAATCATGCCTTTTAGTCTTTAACAGACCAGAAAAGGATGAAGAAAAAAAAAAGAAAAAAGGAAAAGAAAGGAGAGTTGAAAAATCGGCGTATTAATTATATATTCAACGTAATGAGAGGATCTGACCGAGGATTCTGGTGGAAGAAAAGTGAAATTTTTACGATAACTGAGCTTTGAAATCTTTGAAACTTGAAAAGGATCTTTAATTTACTTTCAGGTTTGAGTGGAGCTATGGGTCAAAAAATGTTCTAATAATACTAATTAATAACGGTGTAAAACTCTATTGAGAATTTAAAATAAGCCAATAATATATTCTAGATTTTATGATTCAAACAATATAAGGATAAATAATTCAATTTTTATCTAATATATAATTCTTAATAAAGTTTCTGACCATTCACCGTTCTTTATGAAATAATACTAGCCAAAAAAGAAGTGAGGAACAAATTTTACAGCTAAAATTGCTAAATAAGCAGTCACTTTTATCAAATTACCAATTCTATCCTTATATCATTTTCCTTTGTTTAAAAAAAAAAATTTACGGGAGATTGAGAAAGAGAAACAGAGGTAGAATTATTTAATGCACTCTGAACATGAAATAAGGAAGTCATTTGTGAGATCACTTCGTCTCTCTATACTAAAATACAAGCTTAACACTATCATTTTCCAATTACGTTATCATCAAATATCATAAATCATCATCAATAACAACTATTTCCTCTCATTCATTTCGTTAAACGTCGGGAGAATGGAGGAGTAACATAAAGCCCATTTTAATTCTTTTTAATGCCCAAACAGAATTCTCTCTTTTACCGACGTTTTTAAATGCCCATTTACGTTAGACCACCGATAG
The DNA here is from genome assembly GCA_024138005.1 of Lumnitzera racemosa. NCBI lineage: Eukaryota > Viridiplantae > Streptophyta > Magnoliopsida > Myrtales > Combretaceae > Lumnitzera > Lumnitzera racemosa. The sequence goes on from JAMXBC010000006.1 coordinate 84,284,215, forward strand.
AGGTAGTTATAGATTCTCTATAAATTTTAATCCGGGAGGCGTGTTAACTTACAATTGATTAATAATAATTAATTTAATTATTAGATATTTATTTCAATAATTCGATATAAATGTAGAAAATATAAAAAGCAAAAAACTACAAAATTCTCTATTTCCTACCAATGGAATTGAGAAGTGATTTCCGATCATCCCCAATGCAATCCACCTATGGGTTGGAGGGGGTGCTTTTGCTCATTGGTCTCACTAGTGGTCACCCACCACCATGGAAACCCATCCTATCTTTCCTTTTTCTATTTCTTTTTTTCCAATTATAGGATAGTGGGTAGCTATCCATCATTAGTGGGTCACATGACACACATAATTACCTGAACTTTGATCATTTTTATATTTGACTATCTAAATTTTCTAATTTTTCAATTAACAACTTGATCTCCTCTTAGTTTTATAATAAATTACCTTGTTTATGACCTCAAAAAGCTTGCCATAGTAAATTGACACTTCTAAACTATAGGAGTTGATTGTAAAAAAAAAGACAAAGTTAACATACTAAATGTACCATTTTGCCTTTTTATAATTTACCAAAAGATAAATTATAGAAAGAGAACCTATGCTTTCGTTCTTCTATAATTTTTTCGTTGTTTTTTTTGTGACTTTACAAATGCTTTATCATTGTGCCATCATCAATTTTTGGTAAAAATTTGACATTTGATATATGACTACCCTCGATAGAACTCAAATTGTATATGTTTTCGAATATGTTGTTTTGTCTAGTTTTGGATTTCTATGTAGTGCATATGAGGTGCCTAAGTAAACATAGGTGTGTGCTGAGTCTTAACAAGCAACCTAGCTTGAAACCAAACTTGTTAGGTAAAAAATGTAACTAGCCCCACATTCACAATTTACAACCATGCTTGGATTCATTAGTTCATGGGTTTAAAATGCATCCAAGGTCCGAACTCATCCGTGGCACCTAAAAAAAAATGTAATATAGTAGTTAAATTAAACACGGGCTAGTAAGACAAAAAAGGGAATGAAAAATTCAAAATAAAATTAAAAAAGATTGTTGAAAATTGAAAAATTAAATGGTATTGAAAATTTAAATGAATTTTGTATTTGTAGCAATAATTATTTTCCTTATATAGCATTGAATGCGTTGCTATTAACAATATAAGGAAAAAATATATAGTAAAAAGCATGTCTTATTTAGTATGTATATATTTCTACTAACAAAAAATCCCATCCTTAGTAACGTGGGATAAGCTTTTATTTTTTAAACTTCTCTTTAACCTCTAGAATTTTTATCCTTAATTGCTAATGTTACAAGTTAAGTTGAATGTAGTAGTATATAAGTAAGTATACATACTTAACACCTACTTCATGAATGGAATAAAGGCTATATGGCTCTTGTGCTTAATTTTTAGTTTAAAATTTGATTTTTTAATATAAAATTTAGTTTCAAAAATTGATGATGTCATAATTCATGTGTCTAAGACTTAGACCCCATTAATTAGTAGGTCCATTTCTATATGAAGAAACCTGACCCAAAGGGTTGGTTCCAATTCTAGGTTGGTTGGACTGCACTTGAGTGAATAAAGTTTCACATGGATTTTAAGTAAAGGTGTACAAGCGAGTTAAATGAGCTAATCCGGTCTTGTCTATTTTGGCCCACGAGTTAAATAAGTTAGGCTCATTTAGTTCACTTTTAAATTGGCTAAAAAACCTCAGCCAAACCCATTAAAAAGTAAGTTAAAAGTGTTCACTTGTAAGCCAATAATATAAATGTATTAAACAAGCTGACTCAAATCTGCTTACTTTAACTTGTAGGTTAAATGGACCTAATTTATTTCGCCTACTTTTAAATGGGCTAAAAAACCTTGACCTTAACCAATTTAAAAAGTGGGTTAAACAGGCCGACCAACGGCCCAAAACCCACTTGCACACTAATTTACTAACATAATAAAATTAACACTAGTTTAGAACTTTTGAATCAAGTAGCTAACAATATCCATTAGTTGCCTATTGACTACTTTTGAGTTGTAAAGTCATAAATTATACAAGACTAATCCCCTACTAGTAAGTATACAATTTAGGAATGAACCATGGTAAAAGCTAGTAAGCTTGTATTGAACCAATATAGTTTTAGTATCTTTAGATTCATATGCACTTAGAGAATGGGACAAATAAACCAAATTGCACCTTGAAAAGGAGAAAAATCTAGGCCTAATGGTGACATAGAAAGATGTCACATATGTAATGAAAGAGTTTGTGATACTCATATCAAGTAAATTCCCATGTAGTTTATGTAGGTGAAGGGGTTTGAATACTAGGCCACGCGTATGCTATGTACAATTCGTGCAATACATAACAAATGAGAATGACCTACATGGTACGTATAGGATGACCAAGAGACAAATGATAGAGAGAAGAAGTAAGCAAATTCAACAGGCTTTAATACAAGGTGTGATAAGTAGAGAAACATAATAGCATCAAACTCCATATTTCATGATGAACGTGTTTGGTGTTCTTCCAACATTTAAGTATTTGATCTTTTAAGGAGTGAAGTTAGTAGAGTGACTACATTTATGCATAATTCATTGGATTGAGATAGTGATCAATGATTAATATCAAACTCTTAATGGATCCCAATAGAAACCCTCTTTGAATCCAGGCCTAGAAAATATATTATTTAATGTTTGTGCTAAATTGAAAAAAGGTTGATATCAAACCAATCAATCCAATCCAATAAATCTTACTTCAAGACCACCATACCAAAATTCCCTCAATCATCCAAAAGTATACAAGTCTTAACTCTATAGAACTTATCACCTTAAGCTAAAGAGTTAATCCATTTTTAACTACCCAACTCAAAAACCCACAATTGGATTTAGCCTCTATAGTTTGTTGAAGAGAATTATTACTTATCAATACTTCATAAATTGAAGGTAATAATTACGAAGTTAACATTGGTTAAAATCTTTTGGGTTGATCTTAATTTTTTCGTTTGATTTTACTATTGTCTACTTTTGTGTTGTGACAATATAGAATGCGCAATATGCATTCTATCGCGGGGGACGCATGCATGTCACAGGCCAATCTTAACTTATTTAACGACAAACTATTATGGATGATGCCTTTGTTTAAAGAAGAAGGAAAAAAAAAAAGAAAAAGAAAAAACAGACACACACACGAGTGTGTAAAATGAAGCGTGAAAATGTAGTTTAAGTTTTTTAATATTCTTAGATAATTTCTATCTTAAGACAACGTATCCCAAATTTCAACCGGCCTCTTACTCAATCGGATATCAAAATAAATCTTCTCATATTTTTTGTTTCCCCCTTTTGATTCATTGATCTAATTAACAATCCTTTAATCATTAATAAAATTTAAATTTATATTTTTCATGAATATTATTTGATGGTAATGAAGGTACTATTATTTTTTTATCTTTGATTCTTGTTTAAAAAGTTCATGTCAAGTATTTTACCTTGCATGCTTAAATGCGCTGCGATAGAACATTAGAAGTATGTTTTTACTGCAATTTGACATGTTCATGAAATGGTTCAGATTATCAGATAAACAAAGTTGGAAGAAGTTTATCACTAAGAAATTAAAAGAAAATAATATATGATTTGATGTCTGTGCATATCTGCCCATTTGTAATAACACACTCTTACACATGTATTATGCTTTCTTCACTTTTCGGGATATGCAGTGATAATTTTTTAACTTGATATTTTTAAGTCTTTCAATTTTTTTCAACAAATTTAAAATGAAACTATTTCGGCAATATTTCATATTTATTTTTTGAATAGTTATGGGATTGGGAAAATTCGGTTACCGCAGAGTCCAGCCCCGACCAGGCAATACGGTGTAGTGCACTCCAAAGCATGGGGCATTATTAACGGTTTGCAATAATGGTAGTAATGTTATTTGTTGCAATGTGTTATTAATATATATATATATATATATTTTGGTGAAGTGTTGATCATAAGAAGAGGGCAGTTTGGTGATCCTCTAGCCTTGTATGGTGGAAGACTTATAAGAAAGCTCCATGTGGCTAAATTAATGAGGGCTCTCCATTGCTTAATAGCAAAGGAAAAAAAAGGAAGGAGAATGTGCCTGTAAAAGACTAGTGAGAAACTTCCAAGAGTTTAGATTCTTATGCCTTTTCCATGGTCTATTTATCAGATACATATAATGAGAAAGTTCCAATAGTTTGGATTATTGTACCTTTTCTATAGTCTTTTTATAAGATATGGAGCTTATCTACCTAAGACATGTGGTAGGTTTAGATTAGACCATATGTGGTTGAGCCATACGTTGTCATGCCCCCTATGAAGGCAATTGTCATGTCTACTATATAGCCAATTGTCATATGTAAGGTAGCTAAGTACATAGGTCGTAACATGGCTATCAAATGGTATTTAATAAAGAGAGAGAGGGAGTGATAGAAGCACCAAAGTCTTTGAATCATGCCCTCGGCACTTGGAGATTAGGGTTAGGGTTGCATAGTAAGTTTAGATTTGGCTGGCCAAAGGATAGTAAGGCCTCTAGGCTTGGGCTTCTAAAGGTTGTTGGCCGGTCTCTAAGGACCTAAGAAGGTTGGGGGTGGAAAGGTGGGCTCCAAGGCGTATTTGAGGGGATCCAAGCAGGTTGTTTAACTTAGGTTAAAGTGAGCTTAAGAGGGAGGTGACTAAGTCAAACTATTAAGGGGAGTTGAGCTCTTCAACCTAATGTATTGCTCTAAGGTCTATCAACATATATATATATATATATATAGCTAAATGTTATAGTTGGTTCATTTCTTTTCCTTTTAATTGTTTTTGCTATTTTCTTTCTCATTCTAATGCATAATGAAAACTATACAAAGTTTGGACATTGAAAGTATTTTATATGAAACTTTATTCTTCTCTAATATTAATATAATAAGTCAAGAATCTTTATCTTATTATATCCGGATCCCACCTTCATCAATATATTTTAGCTAATAATCAGTATGGTATCATACTGCATAGAAATATTATAATGATAGTCAATTCTCGTCTCTCTAATTCTTGTAAGACAGCGATGATATAAACTTTTATTACGATAAAACAACAAAGATAATCAAGGCGTCCAATTCCACTGCCGTATAACCACCTTAGAGTTATTTTGTACTTTATATGCAATAGCGAAATTTGAAAAATTACATGACACCAATGTTCATCAGGGTTAATGAATAGTAGAATTTCCCCTAGGTCAGATCATTATGCAGATCGTTAAAAATTGTGCTATAAGTGCACACATGGACTGCTTATATCATGCATTTGAATATCAAAGCTGAACACGAAGTTTTTCTTGACCAAAACTAGCTCACCTCATCATTAGTTTTGAAACTGCGTGAACTTTATCCTCCCAAAAACCAATTCAAACTAGCTTCATGTCCTTGAACTCGATTACGTCTGACTCTCACTTTTTCACTTGCTTGAGCATCGTTTTAGGTGCTATAGCTTAATATTGACAACCTAGACACTTTGTAATTGTGAAAACAAGACCGAAACCCTGAGATGATAATCCTCAACCATCATTGCAGCTAAGAAGACTAGCTTTAAAGCTACAAACTTTGACTATGTAATAGATTTCAACTTCACTATCATAAATCGTTTGTAAGATTTTCAAGCTAACCACACTCCCACACTGAAGTTCACTGTATCTCTCAAATGTTTCACTATTTATACTGAAGTTCCTTATAGCTCTCAAATGTTTCATTATTTTTATCAATTTGATCCAATGATTATGGTCTAGATTATGTGTCTACCTACTCAATCTACATACAAGATATATCATATCAAGAAAAATTAATCAAAGCGCATCAGTCTTCCAATCATCTGTGCATAGAATTTATACAACTCTGTCTTTAACTCAAAGTTAGCCTAATAGAGATTACTCATGGTATGACCTCAAATTTTTCTAAACTTCTCAAGAAGTTTTCCATGTAGTACTCTTATGACAATGTGACGACGTCATTACTCCCAATAATTTAAACATCCTGAACCAAATTAGCTTCACCTATGTCTTTACTATCAAATTTCAAGGCCAAAGAAGATGCAATATGTTCAATTCTATCCAGGCTAATATCAAAGAAAAGCGTATATATTATGTATATGCACAAATATATAAGGTTGTAATTATATAATCACCATTAATAGCTCTCATACATACACATTTATCTACTTTTATAGTAAAAAAAACCATAACTCCTTATTAAGGATTAGTGGGTATAAAGTGTTATGAGACCTTATCTATACTCTACCTTATAGGTACAAGTTCTTGAACTTTTGCATCCCGATCCTACCTTGTAGTACCTTAGAACCATCTTGTCTCTTACAAATTCTATAGGGTTTTTTTCCTTTTCGTCATCTTCGTTTAAAACTTTGTGTTGGATGCATAATTGTCACATCTCAGCATTGCATGGGACATGCCTTCACTAAACATAAAATACAATACTTTTTTTTGTCATTTACGTATGTATAGATCCTTCTTAGGACTAAGATCAACATATAGTAAGGCTACTTCAAAAAGTAGCCGATTCTGTTTTATATGCTCTCAAAAGTCTTTCCTTTAGCTAATGCTATTGCCCAACCAGTTTTCTTTATAACTTAAGAATACACAAGTATCCTATCAACTCTTTGTAAGTTAAGTGAGAGTAAATAAAACAAAACACAAAACAAGCACAACATGCATTTACAACCATTAGTGTCATAAGGTATTCAATTCCATATGTAGAGTTATCAAGACAAGATATCTATGCAAGGGATACATACTATGCTCATGCACACGATAAGCATCGGTACTGATATCCTAACTCAACCTAGCTCTCATCTAGTTAGTCGATACTCCTGGGAATTTGTAAACCCTACTACTTAAGGGACATATAATTAAGAGTCTTTTCAATCATTCCTAAGGATCAACTAAACCAAGAATTTAATTTTACATTTAGAAAACGAAACTTAGCCCTTCTAGCTAAAAGTTCATTATCGACTCTAACATAAGAATAATAGACTCTAAGCCATCCAAAACCCTAAACCTTAGGATAATTAAGAACTTGTGACTCTAAGGAACTAATTAAAAATCTAATTTGAATAATTTTATTCAACTCTAAAAAATTACAAAATTCCATAAGAAGCAAATCATAACTTGCAAGTTGATTTAAGAACCAAACCCTAAAAGAATTACAAATAAAATAATTCCCTTATCTTCACCTATAATTTATATTACATATGGATAAGTAAACCAACTAACTACCTTGAATAACTTATCAATTGAGAGTTAGAATCAATTATCAATTAATAACCTATCAAAAGCTAATAATAAAACCATTTCCATATATCACCACAACCTATACTACATAAAAATAAGTTATCACATCACTTTATCAATTTAATTTTTAAATAAGTGATAAGACAAAACGCATACCCCTAAGACCCTACATTAGCTGGTTTGAAAGGAAAGATTAGAGAAGCCATACCTTATTAATCATCCATCAAACCAATTGTCTTTCATATCTACTATTTACTCTTTATTGCTTACATCATCAAATTATTACAAAGTATGGCTTATATACTAACTAGAAGACAACAAAAAGGACTTAGTAGAACTCATATATATACACTTCCAACTAGTCACTTTCCACCTTAAATCCTCACACTATCATTCATTTTTCAAACAAATTTCACTTACAAAAACAAGAGTAAGCCAAACCCTACAAACTTACCCTTACCGCTACATATATGCACACACAGTTACAGCACAAAACTTGTTTTCGTTGCCTTCACTTTGTCCTCATCAAAAGCCATTTTATGAAATCTTAGGACACCTCCAAACCAACTTTAAATCCTGAAGTTATGATAACACAACAAGCTTGTAAAAGAAAAAAGGAAAACAAGGAGCAAAAGAGGAACCTTAATGCACAACTGCCTTTATTCTCTTTTAGGATAGGTAAGTTCTTTTACTTATTGAGTACTTTAGTATACCATATTTAGGAGTTTATATTCTCATGAGGATATTGACATGCATATAAGGTGAAAACATAGTTAGGTTACCTTAGGTAATAAGCTTATGACTCCCCTACATGAAAGTTGGAAAATGAACATACTAAGTTTGGTGTTTTGTATGATGCATGTCTAGCACTTAGAATAAAAGTTTGTAAGTTAAGAAAATCATGAAATACGTATATGAATGAGGGAGTAACAAAATCATGAAATACGTATATGAATGAGGGAGTAACATGCTAGACGTGAAGTGTACGTAAGGTATTTAGATGTTACAATTAATTTCATTTTGTTACATATGCTTAAATCTAACTTTAGGTAAAGGAAAATCCATTACATAATGTTTTTATAAGGAAATTAACTTTTTGAGATAAAAACTCAGGTATAGACCATATGATAAGTATGTGATTCATAAATTTTATTTAGTACTTAAGCTAAATAAGCACGTCATGGAAGAGAAGTTAAGTTGAAGTTAGAATTTAAGTAGTGTAGGTTCTTGATCTATCACCTAAACATAAGAAAATGATGAAACAAGTTGAAAAACAAAGTTAGAAGTGACAACTCCAAACCATCTAGATCTAAGACCCAAAGAAAACTTACTTAAAAATATGATAAAACAAAGCAAACAAAGTGAAAAGACCAAGTGAAGCAAGTATAACAAGTGTTTAAAGTCTAAAACTCAAAAGCAAGCTTAAAAACATCCAAAACAAGCTTATAATTTCTAATTGAGCCTTCGCCAAATTTCAAACCATCACTTAAAAATAATCAAGAAAGTTTATTTTAAAGCCCATAATAAGTCCACATAAGACTCCATAAGTCCAACAAAGCTACTAACATTAGGTGAAACAAAAAAACAAGCTCATTTAACCATGTAAGTCCACTAAAGAGTCTAAGAAAATATTAATAGCTCTAAGGTCATCAGCGAAAGATAGAAATCTAACCTTGAAGAGTGTTTTAAGCTCAAGCCCAAAAAAACACCAAAACATGAGGATCACTACTGTTCTACCTAGTAGATAGACTTGTGAGCCCTATCTCAAAAATATAACCTTACCACATTAAAGTGCACTCAAAAACGATGAAAATAGACTATAAAATCATAAAAATTAGATTTAAAATGAAAAAGTTATATACGATTGAAGTTTTCAATAAAACTAGGGAAGAATACGAAAACTAAGCTAAAAGTGTAACTTAAAAGATTTTAGGTTAGACTTCTAATTTTATTTCAAATTCTTACAATATCATATTTTCAATGTTTAGGGGACTTTATCGTTGGAGACAACCAACCCCTATATTACAACAATTGATTTGCTAAGGCTGAGTAAGTGATTTCTAATAACCTTATGCTTCATTTTGTTTGTAGTATAATTGCACTTAAATTTATATAATGAAATTGAATGCTTGTGGGATATGGGAAATGCATATATATGATATTATGATTGAATTCCTGACTTGATAATAAGATAATAATTGGAAGTGTTTATCATAATAGTTGTATACAATTATATAGAATGAACTTGTCAGATCACAACGAAAACAGGAGTAAATAGTGTTTCAATTAAGAAATCCAATGAATTATGAATTTCTTATAATTGCATCATAACTATACCGACTGTCAGCTTAAACAAAGTGAGAAGGGGCTCACAAGAGTAAAGGCTCTTGCAAGGACAAGGTAATGGTTATGCCATTATTATATCATTGAGTTTCTATCCTAGCTATTGAGCTTGCTAGGTGCTAGGGGACGTTAATTGTTAGTGAAGAGCAGTATCTTGTGACTTCTGCTTAGGATATGTAATGTAGACTATAAGGGCCATTATACTGCTAGACTTAAGATTTTTGGCATAAATTTTGTTTCTTGAAAATGGAAAGTATATTTTTGTATAAAAAGGAAATATTTGTATATATTACATATATGTTTGAGTTGCTTTGAGCACGATAGTGCAATTGGAATAAAAACACAAGTTCTAAGACTCAGTTGATGGTTTATATTGGTTAATTATCTCTAACCTTAACTACAATGAGTGTAATTCTAAGTTCCATACAGTTCTTAAGTCACTATATGTATTGGTTGACATTTTGATTGTTCATACATTCATATGTTTGTGCATTTAATAAAATTGTTATGCGGTATGATGAGGGGATTAACTCATTAAGAATAAGCTTACACCCTCAATAAATTTCTTTTGATGCAATACTACCTCTTCATCCATTCGGGCTAAGGAATGGCTAAGGTGAGTCTCATGTCGAGACATGATTGTGAGTTTTAGGAAGTAAAGGGGGAATTTCATAATAATGACCTATAGATGTTTATTTACTTTATTTAGTTTAATTCTATAGTTAGATTTTCTTAATGTAAACTCATGTACGACTTTAAATTCATTGTCATATTTTGTTGTGAAATTCTATAAATCCACACTTTAACTTTAGTATTTTGTAATTAAATGGTAAATCTTAGTTAATATGCTTGATATTGCATATCTATAGATCTGATAGTAACATATAGTGAAAGGAGTCATGTGTGTTGTATAAAAGGCCTATAATCAATGAGGAGGTTAATTATAGATATTTGTATGGTACATGGCGATCTACTATAACAATGATACTATTCAGGTCGTGATAGATTTAAGTGGTATCAAAGCGTTAGGTTTTAAATAATAACAAGATAAAGTAAAACCTAACCCTAGATGTTAGTATTTCCTACCAAGTGCGGTAAAGAGGGGTAGAAACAGGATAGGACTTCTAAATGATCAAATAAATGGTAGAATCTTAAAAATATGTGTAACACTTAATAATCTTTTATGTTGATCAAGGGAATGCACTTAGGGTTCGTTGTAACCTAATACTCTTATACATGTTTAAAGGGGAAAACCTTATCGAGTATCATTGTAAATTGAAGATTCTCTGCGAAGATATGGCATTAGTTGGAATGCCATGTAAGATAAGAGACTTGTGGATATCTTGGAGGTTAAGACTAAGCCCTTATTAGAGGAGTTGTTATCGAGAAATTTTGATTCGGACACTTAGGCTAGTCTTATCTGATGTAGAGTTGGTGTACTTATTAGAAAGGGAGGATGGAGCTCGTATTGAAGCTGAGATGGTATTCCTGGTTCAAGATGGCTAAAGGATGAATGCGCTTAGCTTTGTGCATTGGTGCTAGTTGGGATATGGTTATGCTTTGGTATGTAACCTTCAGGTAGACCACCCTAAAGTAGTTCATTTAGATGGATAGCTTAGGATTCCTCTACCTATTGTTCCTACTAACATCTTTCTAGATGTGGAGCCAGATATTATTGAGATACCCTCGGATACCCCCGAGTAAGAGGATGATATCAAGATTCTACCTATCATTCCAAGAGAATATCGGAGAGAGGAAACCTTTGAGCCTAACCCTTTTGAATTTTTGTTGCTTCATGTGTTATACTAAAGGATTTCTAGCTAGAATTCATCACCCGAGCCAAGTGTAAGACTCTCATCGATACTTCCAAGGAAAAGGTCGCGGTAGGCAAGGTGATTGGATGATGTTGAAGCATGACCTTCTATAAGGTGTCACTAGATAATTGATCTCAAGAAGCTTTTCAAATGGTGTTGATGTTTACTTTAAGAGAAATTGTAATGAGGACTTTATGTGTTGTGTTATGTGTGTAGTTGGTTAAGTGTTGTATTAAGTGATAATGTAGCAGCCAAAAAAATTTTGTGGAATCTCAAAATGTTATGTAACTAAACTTTATGTGTACTTTAGGGAATTTATGAATTGTAAAACTAATTATGTGTTTTATGTGATTTAACTTTGATCCCAGTAATAGTACTACAAAGGAGTGCTCTATAATGAATGAATTGAATAAGGACATTACATTCCCAAGTAATGAAGTTAACTTATCGTAATGAATGGAATGAATAAATTGTGATTTGAATTAACCACATTAAACCTGATCCTAAAAATTTTATTTTTTGTGAACAAAGTCACGGGGGATGACCCCCAAGAAACAGAGTGCCACTAGCACAAAATCCAAGAAAAAATGCACCAGTCAATTGTACTAAAGAAATACTCATGGCAATTTAAGTAAATAATGCTCTATTAAGGACATTTCTAGAAAGAAATCAAGCACCTTTGCCATTAGCACCATAATAGCATGTACTACAAATGCCTGTTCAACCACCTATGGCTATGGTACGACAATATGTAGCAGTAGCACTGCTTCTACTGCCATCTCCACTACTACCCATAGGGCTAGCCAGAGATCCTTACGCAATCCCTCATCAGCCTCAGCAGCAAAGGAACTTGTTGCTTGAATTTTGGAAATGCAATAGTTATTTTGATGGAACTGCAAATTGGTCTAATGAGGCCGAGGATGTATTGATACAAGTAGAGAGATTGTTTAAGGCATTTGAAGTGCCACATCATTTCATATTGACTTATAGTACATATATGCTCCATTTGAGAGAAAGGACATGGTGAGAGAATAAGAGAAGAAACTTAAGATACCCCATTACATGGGAAGATTTCAAAGTGGAATTCTTAAGAAACTATTTTCTAGAGAGCTTGTGGGTTAAATATATTGATGAATTATTTGGAATCAGGAAGGGGAATCATACTCTTGAGTAATATGAGGTAGAATTTACTTGCCTACTACTGTTTATCCTACCCCAATATCATAATAGTGACTGGATAAAGAAACATATTTTCATGAGGAGATTGGATCTCGAGATGAAAAGGAAGGTTTTGGAGTCTTGGCCAAAGACCTATAATGAGACTGTAGAGAAAGCAAAGGTATTGGACACTGAAAAGAAGCAAGGAGAAGAAATGATGAAGCCTATAGTAACTGTTTTTGGCAAAAGGTCATTTGAAGGACCTAGAAGCTTAAGCTCCAAAGTAAGGAAGATTCTAAAACCCCATAAGGTGATTTATGAGAGGAATGGAAATGGAAATGGCAATGAAAGAGTCACCTATTAGAAATGCAAAGTGAACCACTATCTTCGGGATTGTGCTTAACTTAGAAAAAAAAGTGTTACTTTTGTAAAGAGGGAGGTCACTTAGTAGTATATTGTCTTAAGAAGGCTACTACGACTTGTTATAGCTGTAAACAAGCTGGACATTTTGAAAACAAGTTAGACATTTTGATAACACTTGACCTCAGCATTAAAACACTACTGTACAAACTACAGGATGCCTTGAGATGAGGTAAATTGCCAGAGGAAACAGCCAAAGACCAGGAGCTATAAATGCCGCCTAAGTCTATAATCTATAGGGAAGCTGTGACTATGAAGAGTATCCTGAGGAGGAGATAATTGATTATGAAGAAGTGGAGGATGTCATAGATATAGAGTTGATCACAAGTATGTTCCTTAAACCCTCTTTTAAGTAAAGTTGTGTTATTAAGTATATTTTAGAAATTAGAGGCTAAAACGTTTAACTTAGTAACAAGAATTTTAAAGCCAATAATCGTAACTTGTAAAAACTCAACTTAAATGCGATCTAAGGAATGTTTACATAAAAGAACATTCGATGTATACCTTATTTGACACCATGGGGACTCATTGCTTTATTGCCCCCGATGTATTGAAAAGAGTCGAGTTACTCATAACCATTGTTGAATCAAGTTTCAGTATGTGAAGCCCTATGGGAAGTGTAGTCACTACTAAAGAGATGGTGAAGGAGTGTCCACTTAGCATACAAAGCCATGGCAGTATGATAGATCTCATCATTTTCAACCTAGGAAAATACAAGATGATTTTGGGCATGAACTAGACAACATTTTGTGGAGCTACAATTGACTATAAGAAGAAGAAAGTGCATTTTAAGGATATTAAAGGATTTGAAGTGGAATTTCAAAGAGAATCGATGGTAGTGGGAACACATGAACTAAGCTCTTTTGAGTTAATATTGGAGACAAGTTGGATGAATGCCATTGAAGTCGAGTCAGAATAGCCAAGAATAAAAGATATTCTAGTGGTAAACAAATTTCCTGATGTGTTTCCAAAAGAGCTACCAAGATTGCCACCTAAGAGGGAAATAGATTTCTCTAATGATTTAGTACCGGGAACTAATCCAATTTCTAAGGCACCTTATAGGATGGATCCAATAGAATTAAAGGAACTAAAGAAGCAACTTCAAGTGCTATTAGACCAAGTGTCTCACCTTGGGGAGCACCTGTATTATTTGTTAAGAAAAAGGACGGTTTTCTTAGACTATGCGTTGACACAAGTGAGCTGAACCAAGTTACCGTAAAGAACACGTATCCTTTACCTTATATTGATGATTTGTTTGATCAATTACAAAGCGCTAGTGTATTCTCCTATATTGATATAAGATTAGGATATCACCAATTGAGGATTAAATTGGAGGATGTGCTTAAGATAACATTCGGGACAAGAAATGGACTTTTCAAGCTTTTAGTGACATCATTCATATTAACCAATGTGCCTACAATATTCATTGATTTTGTGAACAGAGTATTCAAAGCATATTTGGATAAGTGTGTAATTATGTTTATTGGCAATATCTTGGTATATTCGTCGACTCTAGAACAACATCAAGAACACTTGAGGCTAGTCTTACAAACTTTAAGGGAACATAAGCTATATGCTAAGTTATCAAAGTGTGACTTCTAGTTGAAGGAGATATCCTTATTTGAGCATGTAGTTTTAAGAGAAGGAATAAAAGTAAACCCTAAAAAGATAAGAGCTATTATGGAATGGAAAAATCTTGAAAACATCACTGAAGTGCAAAGTTTTCTTGGTTTGGCTAGATATTATTGAAAGTTTGTAAAGGACTTTTCAAAAATTGCTAAACTACTCACTTAACTAACTCAAAAGAATGAGAAGTTTGAATAGAATGAGAAAAGAGAAGAAAGCTTCCAAAAGCTAAAGAAGAGACTGATCATAGCACCAGTTTTGGTTTTGACCAACAATGAATAACCTTTTTTGATGCATAGTGATGCTTCTAAGAATGGTTTGGAGTACGTATTGATGTAAAATAGAAAAGTAATCACTTATGCTTCATGACAATTGTGATCACATGGGCAAAATCATCTCACCTATGATTTAGAATTAGCAGCTATAGTATTTGCACTAAAGCTATAGGGGCATTACTTGTATGGTGTTAAGTGTGAGATTTGCACCAATAATAAGAGCTTGAAATACCTATTCACTCAAAAGGAGTTGAACATGAGGTAGTGGCGCTAGCTAGAATTGATAAAAGATTATGATCTTAACATCAATTACTACCTTAAGAGAGTGAATGCAGTAGCTGATGCCTTAAGTCAAAATAACCATGCAGAAGTTACATCCCCTCTCACTAAGCCAAAGGAATTGATTAAGGAATTTGAGAGGATGAACTTAGAATTTTCATGGCATAAGGTGATTGCTGAACTATAAGCCAACATTGCAAGAAAGAATCAAGGAAGCACAACAAGAGGACCCTGCTCTACAACATGTAAGAGAGCAAATGATACTTGGGAGGTATACGAATTTCAATTAATACAAAGATGAAATGATTAGAATGAAAGGACGTATATGTGTACTTGACAGCCTTGAACTTAGGAAGGAGATTTTGAAGGAAGCCTACTATTCTGGATATATGATACAATTCAAAGGGACTAAAATGTACTAAGATCTCAAGAAGAACTTTTGGTGGAGTAAGATGAAACAAGACGTTGCAAACTATATGCTTAGATGCAACACATGCCAAAGAGTTAAGGTAGAGTACCAGTGACCAGGAGGCTTATTGCAGTCGTGATTTGTCCTTGAATGGAAATGGGATTAGATTATGATAGATTTCCTATGTGGACTACCTAAAGTGGTAGCAAGTCATGATGCCATATAGGTGGTGGTAGATTGACTCACAAAGTTAGCACATTTTTTACCCATTAACATGACCTATTTTCTAGAGAAGTTGGCTTAGATATATCTGAAAGAGACAGTAAGTTTACATGGAGTGTTAGTAGGAATAATGTCAGATAGAGACCTAAGGTTTGTATCTAAATTCTGGGGAATTTTGTAGAAAGTATTAGAAATGAATTTGAAGTTCTGTACAGCATATCATGCCCAAATGGATGGACAATCAAAGAGAATGATTCAAACACAAGAGGAAATGCTTAGAGCTTGTGTCATGGAATTTAAGGGAAATTGGGATTCTCAGCTACCATTGGTTGAGTTTGCATACAATAATAACTACCATTCCTCCATTCAAATGCCACCATATGAAGCTTTATATGGGAGAAAATGCTTATCTTTGTTATTCTAGGATGACATGGAGAAGGCAACTTCAGGACTAGGCTTGGTTCAAAAGGCAGCTGAAAAAGTAACTATCATTAAGAAGAGGATGAAAGAAGCCTAAGATAAACAAAAGAGTTGAGCCAACTAAAAGCTAAGAGAATTAAAGTTGAATGTAGGAGAATACATATATATGAAGGTAAGTCCGATCAAGAGCATACATCTAGTAAGGACTCAAGGGAAGCTAAGCCCTAAGTACATTGGACCATTTGAGATTCTCGTGAGAGTAGGAAACCTTGTATACTGCTTGGCATTACCCCTAAATATGACTAGAATGCATAATGTGTTTCATGTATCAGTGTTGAGAAAACATATATCCAACCTAGATAATGTCATTGAGCTAAAACTGATACAACTCAAGGAAACCCTAACGTATGAAGAGCACCTAGTCCAGATCAAGGACAGCAAAGTTCAGAAAATGAGAAATAAGGAGATCACATATGTAAAGCTACTCTAGAGGAACCATGAGAGAAAAGAGGCCATTTAGGAAGTTAAGGAAGCAGTAAGATGGAAGTACCCCTAGTTATTTGAAGATTCAGGTATGTCTCAAAGTTTTGAGAATAAAACTTATTTTAAGCCGAGAAGATGTAAACCTTGCTACTTAAGAGACATGTAATTAAGAGTACTTCTTGATCATTCCCAATGATCAACTAAACTAAGAATTTAGGTTTACATTTACAAAATGAACTTAGTTTTTTTCTAATCAAACACAAGAATAACAGACTGTAAGTCACCTAAAACCTTAAACCTTAGGATAATTAAGAACTTGTGACCCTAAGTGACTAATTGAGAATCTAATTTGAATAATTCTATTCAACTCTATAAAATTACATGAAAGTTGAAATATAAGCATACTAAGTTTAATATTTTATGAGATGCATGTCTAGCACTTAGAATAGAAGTTTGTAAGTTGAGAAAATCATGAAATATGTATATAAATGAAAGAGTAACATGCTAGATGTGAAGCGTACATAGGGTAATGAGATGTTACTTTTAATTTCATTTGGTTACATATGCTCGAATCTAGCTTTAGGTAAGGGAAAATTCATTATATGACATTTTCATGAGGAAATCAACATTTGAAGATGAAAACTAAGGTATAAAAGTTATGATAAGTATGTGATTCATAAATTTTATTTAGTACTTATGCTAAATAATCACCTAATGAAAGAGAAGTTAAATTTGAGTTGGAATATAAGTAGTGTAGGATCTTACTCTATTACCTAAACTTAAGGAAATGATGAAACAAGTTGAAAAACAATGTTACAAGCAACAACTCCAACCCATCTAGATATGGAACCCCAAGAAAACTCACCTAAAAATATGATAAAACAAAGTAAAAGGACTAACTAAAACAAGTACAACAAGTGTTTAAAGCCTAAAACTCAAAACCAAGCTTAAAAACATCCAAAACTAGCTTGTAATTTCTAATTGAGCCGTCACCAAATTTCTAACCAACACTTAAAATAATCAAGAAAGGTTGTTTTGAAGCCTATAATAAGTCTACATAAGATCATAAGCCCAACAAAGCCACTAACATTGGCTTAAACAAAAAACAAGCTCATTTAACCATGTAAATCCACTAAAGAGTCCAAGAAAATATTGATAACTCCAAGGTCATCAGAAGAAGATCAAAATTTGACCTTGAAGAGTGTTTTAAGCTTAGAATAAATTCCTAAGCCGAAGCTCAAAATATTTCCTAAGATAAGAAAAAATTCAACTACTAAACTAAGCCTAAAAGAACACCAAAACATGAGGATCGCTACTGTTCTACATAATGGATAGAATTGTGAGCCCTATCTCGAAAATATAACTTTACCACATTCAAGTACACTAAAAAATGATGAAAATCAACTATAAAATCATAAAAATTAGATTTAGAACGAGAAAGTTATACACAATTGAAGTTTTCAATAAAATCAGGGAAGAATACGAAAACTAAGCTAAAAGTGTAACTTAAAAGATTTTAGGTTAGACTTGTAATTTTATTTCAAATTCTTACAATATCATATTTGTGATGTTTAGGGGACCCTATTGTTGGAGATGAACTACCCCCAGATTACTACGATTGATTTGCTATGACCGAGTGAGTGATTCCTGATAACCTCATACTTGATTTTATTTATAGTATAGTTGCATTTAAATTTATATAATGAAATCGAATGCTTGTAGAATATGGGAAATGCATATATATGATATTAAGATTGAACTCCATGACTTGATAATTAGATAATAATCAGAAGTGTCTGTGATAATAGTTAAGTACAATTATATGAAATAAACTTGTCTATTCACAATGAAAACTGGATTAAGAAATGATTCAATTAAGAAATTCAAAGGATCATACATTTCTCATAATTGCATCATAACTATCCTGATTGCCATCTCACGCGAAAGGAAGGAAGGGGCTCACAAGAGTGGGGGCTCCTTCAAGGATTCAACAATGGTTATGCCATTAATATATCATTGTGTCTTTATCTTAGTTATCACACTACTAGGCGCCAGGGGACGTTGACTATTAGTGAAAGGCTATGACTTGTGACTTTTACTTAGGGTATGTGATGTGGACTATAGGGGGCTACTACACCTCTAGACTTAGGATTTTTGGCATAAATTTTGTTTCTTGAAAAAGGAAAGTATATTTTTGTATAAAAAGGAAGGATTTGTATATATTACATGTTTGTATTGCTTTGAGCACAACAGTGTAATTGGAATAAAAAACCCAGGTGCTAAGAACCTATTAATGGTTTATGTTCGTTAATTATCTCCAACCCCGACCATAGGGGGTGTAATTCTGAGTTGCTTACAATTCCTAAGTCGTTGCATTTATTGATTGGCATTCTAATTGTTTATGCATTTATATGTTTTTGTATTTAATAAAATTGTTATGCAGTAGGATAAGGGGATTAACTCACTAAGCGTAAGTTTATACCTCGATAGATTTCTTTTAGTGTAAGACTACCTCTTTGTCCATTCGGGCTAAGGATTGCCTAAAGTAATAAGAGTCCGACCACTAGGTCTTTGACTTGCAACTGAGCTTAAAGACTAGAAAGGCTAGCAAGGTAAATCCTCTTGCTTTAGTTGACCCCTACCAAAGTCGAGTATCTCTTTGTCAAATCACTCTACATGCCAAGCTGAATGATTGACCATCTCTCTAAAGTATATTGAATTGTAGATTGCCAAGATAATAGCCAGGTCGTTCTTGAGTACTCACTTACGTTCGAGCTAATTAACTACTCAGCTTTACCCTTGCTAAGGTATCGAGAGAGCAACCCTAGACTGATCCTTATTTACTACTGCTCAAACTAACAATCTGATCATACTCTTTTGCTCACATCCTCCAACAGCCTCGTCAATATATCGACACCATATATATAGGACCACGTATAAAATATGCCACTCTAATAATTGCTTTTCTTGAATATTCATTTTTACTTTTTTATATTCTTATACGTTACTTCTTTAAGGTAATAACCTTTTTGTCTTTTCCCTTTTTGGCAAATTTCCCTGATTTATTGAGTATAAATACTCCTTGTATTTATAATAGTAATCAAATTGACATTAATATACTTAACACTTTTCCTCCCGTAAGCATTGTTTTATTTACTCTCATTACATTCTTATCCTAACCCTTAAGTAAGGCTGGGTGGTGAGTAACCTCACCGGTCCAATTCGTGTATCATATTGACTTGTGTTAAAAGTTCTTGGAAATTCTACTGGAATGTCATATCCATTAGACCTACTCATGGGTTTTTGCTTACTTTTCATTCGCAATTGTCCTTTCACACATTCCCCCTTACTTCCTTTCAAACTTTTGGCAAACTTAGACCCATTCAACAACCGACCTTATATGTTCTTAGTCATGGTTCACATCATCTTGGTATTAGAACGAAGGTTTTTTTTTTGTAGTTGTAGTTTGTTTTTAGAGTTTTGTTTATACTCTGTTTTGCATGTGTAAAATAGAGTAAGTTACTACGTTTATCTTAGCTGTTGTGTTTGCTAGCTATTTAGTTTTTGGTTTAGAGAAATGATGGGTCTAAGTCTAAACATTGGTTTTACAGATGACAATAGTGGAGTTATCTACTATGGTTAATAGTCTTAGGGAACCCTTAGGAGTATTGACAAGAGACTTGATGAAGTAGTTAACCTCTTGGTAGATTTGACCCAAGATATTCATGCGTTGGCTTACTGATTGACTAATGCCATACAAAATACCCACAAGTAGCTCAACCTGTTAGAGGCTAGTCTAACTCAATAAGTTACGGTAGAGGAGTAGGATAACGAGTAAGACGAAGGATGGACTTAAGGGAACTGGATGAAGACGACAAGGAAGAGTATTTTGAAGAAGAGTAAATACGAGTCTCCAAAGCATCTAACCATGTGAAGCTTTGAATTCCGAGCTTTAATGGATCTGTGAGTGCTGATGAATATCTAAAGTAGGAAGAGAAAGTGGAGCATGTTTTTTTATTATTATCAGTACGATGATTATGAAAAAGTGAGAATTGTTGCTGTTGAGTTCTTCAAATATGCACCCATGTGGTGGAAAAATTTCTAAGCTATGAGGAGGCAAGAAGGCTTCCAAGAGATTAATACTTGGCCTAAAATGAAAAGAATACTCAGAAACAAGTTTGTATCGGATGCTTATCTATAAGATACCTTTACTCGACTTCAACAGCTTTGGTAAGGAGGTTGAATAGTTAATAAGTATGTTCAGGAAATTCAAATGCTCATGAATCAATGTGAAATGGAGGAACTACCAACATGAACAATGTTTAGGTTCCTTACTGGGTTACAAGTTAACATTCGAGACATTGTGGAACTCCAATGGTTTACTTCAATGGATGAAGCCATTAGAATAGCCCAATAAGTAGAGAGGAAGAGAAGAAGACGAGTATCGACCAAACTGTCAACTAATTGACCAAGGTAGGGAAGTCATCAAGCTTAGTTAAGTACCAAGCCAATTTGAAAAGTGGATGTTTGAGTTGAGCAAAAAGGCCAACCTGACAATAACGTACTAACACAAACTTATGAGAAAGAGCAAGGCTTAGGCAGCAAGATGAGCCAGATCAAGTGCTTCAAGTGGTAAGGGTTCAAGCATATGGCTTCTTAGTACCCGAACCAAAGGATAATAGTCATCAAGGGAGATGTCCCGAAGCTAGATGGAGAAAGTACTGATGAGGAACCTAAGGAGGAAGAGAGCAATATCGAGAAAGAAGCTGCTGAGAAAGAACTAATAGAAGAGGATGTGTTCACCGAAGACTTAGATCAATTGGTATTAGTTATTCGAAGTGTAATGAACATTGAACCCTTGCAAGGAGAGGAGTAGAGGGAGAACTTGTTTCATACCACCTGTAAAGTGAATAATTAAGTGAGTGCACTAATTGTTGATAATAAAAGTTATACTAATATAACATTGACCAATTTGGTCACATGGTTAAAACTACTGACTATTGCAGACCTAAGGCCCGTACAAGCTGTTGTGAACCATAGAGAAGAATAGACAAGGCCAATTACTAAATGGGTCCGAGCTTGCAAAAAGCTTAAAAGGAGTTAGTGGGAAAGGTACGAAAGGGTAAAAATAAAGGATGAAAGTAGCAAGCAAAATGCACGAACAGTTTTGGAGGATATGATGCACCAATGGAACTTTTGAGGACTCACAGCACAATTCAATATGATGTATGAATTGGTCTAATGAGGTTACTCAGCACCTAACCTTACTTAAGGGAAAGGATAAGAGTGATACAGAGAGTAAATAACATTGTTTACGCAAGGAAGAAGGTACTCAAAAGTGTATTGAAGGTTATTTGATGTCTTACAACTACAAGTACAAGAGTATTTATATCCGCAAACTAGGGTAACTTACCTAAAAGGGAAAAGACAAAAGAGACATTTTCTAAGGGAGGCAATGTATACATTACAAAGGGGTAAAAAATGAACATACAAGGAAAATAATCATTAGTGCTACAGATTCTACATATGATACTATACACGTAACGATATGGCATTGGTAAGGACATTAGGATATGCGAATAAACAGTATGGATAGATGAGCTTGTCCAAGTAAGGATAGCTTAATTAATCCAGATTCTCTCTTTCAGCTTCTTAACAGAGATGATGCCGAGTGATTGTACGGCTCAACACTAGAGGGTACTCATCTATTTGGCAAACCACTAAATAATGGGCTATCATACGGCACGGCATTAAAAGTGATTAGGTAAGGAAGTACTCGACTTCGGCAAGGGTTGGTTAAAACATAAGGATTCGATGTACCACCCCTTTAGTCCTCGAGCTCGGTTGTGAGTTAGGGGTCCCGTAACTTGATTCCTATAATTCCCTCTAGGTTGTTTTGGATTTGGAATCAAATCCGAATGATCTTCGCTCAGTCCTCCGTCAAGGTGATATGGGTTGAGGTTAGTAATGTTGAAGGCATTAGAAACCCCATAGTCTTTAAGTAGCTCCAACCTATAGGCATTGTCATTAATGTTCTAAAGGACTCTAAAAGGTCCTTCCACCCTTGCAGATAGCTTGTTCTTCCTTTTCTTCAAGAATCGCCCCTTGCTAAGGTGTAGCCATACTAAGTCTCCTAACTAAAACTGTTTAGCCAACCGACCTTTGGTCTTTTTACGCATTCTCTTGGTAGTTTGGTCGATGTGCCAAGTGACCTTATCATAGATGTGCTAGAGAGATTGTGCTATGGTCGAGATGTTAAGATCCTCTCGCGCGGGTGCTGGTATAGGAGAATGCCTGAACCCATAGACCACCTCGAAGGGAGTTTGCTTAGTGGTGTCATATACGATTCAGTTATAGGCGAATTCGACCACTAGCAAGCGGACGGACCAATTAGCCATGTTTTTGCCTACTATAGCTTAGAGTAGTGACCCTAAAGTATGATTAACCACCTGTGTTTGGCCATCGGTCTAGAGGTGACATGAGGTACTGAAGAGCAATTTAATTCCCAACCGATGCCATAAGGTTCTCTAGAAATGGCTCAAGAACTTTGGGTCTTTGTCGGAGACTACACTTCTCGATACGCCGTGTATCTGTATAACCTCTTGTAAGAAAAGAGAAGCAATAGCCGAAGTATCGTTAGTTTTGGTGCAAAGCACGAAGTGTGCCATCTTAGTGAACTAATCCATGACAACCATTATAGAATCTTTTCCTTGGGCAATTCTTGGTAGTCCAAGAATAAATTCCGTACTTAGCTAAGTACATGGTCTCGTCGAAATAAGTAAGGGCATTGCTTTCCCTTATATGGCTCAGCACTTGGCCTTTTTGTACACAACACAGCCTTTGACCACTCGATGTACATCCCTTCATATTTTCAGCCAAAAGAATCGGCCATTTAATAGTGCACAAGTTCTCCATTCTCCAAAGTGTCTGGAGAGTTCGCCACTATAAGCTTCTCTGATTAATAATTCTCGTAGGGAACAAGTCGATATGTACAGTTTCCCGCCTCAAAATAGATAGCCATCCTCCACATAATACTCATCTACTATCCTCCCATCCACGCATTGCAAAATTATTGGTCCAAAGTATGGATCCTTGAAGTACTGTTATTTGATATTCATAAAACCAAACAGTCTGGTCTACAGTTCTAATAAGAGCACATGCCTCCTCGAAAGAGCATTTGCAACTACATTATTCTTTCCTTGCTTGTATTTGATCACAAAATTGAATCCCCCAAGGAATTTAACCTATCTCACCTGCTGCTTGGACAGTTTGGTCTAACTTTGAAGGTACCGCAGTGACTCGTGCTAAGTATATATGACAAATTCTCTCGGCAGTAGATAATTTTGCTATACTTGCAGTGCTTAGATTAGTGCTAAGAGTTCTTATAGACACCTAATTTTTGCCCCTCTGTAATTCTAATTTTTTATTTTTTACAAAAAGGGTCCTAATTCAGAAATAGAAATAGTAATAAAAAACAAAATAATGATGATAATAATAATAATAATAATAATAATAATAATAATAATAATAATAATAATGATAATGATAATAATAATAATAATAATAATAATAAAATGAAAATGAAAAATAATAATAATAATTTAAAAAATGATGAAAATAAAAAAATTTATTTTAGAGTCAATTGTTTTAATTTAGCTTAGTTTAAAAAAATTATTTTAAGCAGCCACTTGTTTTAAGTACAATATAGTAATAGCCACAAGCCAACAGCCTAACAGATAAATATTGAAGTATCGGATTGGATTTAATTTAATGTCTTGGGTTTGAGTTTCGCTAAACACCTATGCCTTTTATTTTTCTATCTTTTACAAAAGCAAGATAAATAAACGGGATTCATATCTAATTAAAATCATTTGAATCTAGTTTGAGTTTATTAAATTGGATTTGAATTAATTTAGATCTTGTTTAATAATTTAATTAGATACAATAGATATTATTTAATATGATCTTATTTAACTTTTATAAATACAAAAACTCCCAAAAGAATAAGAATCCTTCGTCCATTTGCACAGTCCAATCCCGATCACATCACTCCATTACCTAACCTTTATCCAACGCCAAATAGCAAGAGTCACTCATAAACTAATACTCGTGTGCTAAAGCACGGCTGCTGCAACATAGCAGATACAAAGCTCAGTCCCATCCCTGCAAGCTCAAAACCACGTGCCTTACTGTCCTTACTCGCCTATCCTCACGCATGCACGGAGTCAGCAGAACCTACCATCAACAGTCGAACCCATTAACCCCTGACTACACTTCATTGCAGCGCCTACACGTCTACAGTTGCACAACTGCACAACGACTCTCTCTAACTATCTACAGTCATTCAAACTAATGCCTAACTTAACACCGAGCTCTACTTTGGTCCATTGCTTGGACGACCGCAGATCACCTACATTGACTAAACACCACTATAGCATGATCTGCAACTCTAGCGAACACTCCACAAGCCCCACACAACAATCACCTTCTCGCTTGAAGCTCAAGTATGCACTGCAGCAACCAACAGCCACTCACTACCCTCATCCTCTCTCATGAATCAAAACCCACTAAGCCCTAGTCGCTTAATCAACTGTTCCTTCCTTGCTACATCCACACCGATGCTCACTCCACGAATAGCCCCCATCGACCCCATTGTCGCTCTCGTCCCATTACCATTAACACACATCACCACCTCGCATGACCCAAACGTCTACAAAACAGCAATGCCAAACGACCATTGCATACCCATCATACTCGATTCCTTCAACCCATGGATAGCAACTACAGTAGCGCCACTCATAACAGCTCCTAGACAGCCCTTTTCATTTGAATCCTCTAGTAACAGCAACTTCCTCAACACCAAACAGTAGTAGCAAAGAAAACTCCATCGATCAGCCACTACCATGCTCCGTCCTCTCTGTACAGCTTTCTCCTTCTCTCCCGCAATCAACACACTCCATAATCGTTCACTACTACACACTAACCTCACACATGCAGCACTCCAGCGACTGCAGCGCCCAAGCACACCGAATCACATACCACACTGCACGATATGCTCACCACCAATAGAGCACTATAGTAGTCCACATCTACGCATCGCTACACAGTTCACGTCCTCTCCAACACCCTACACGACTCGATTACACAACCATCACTACTGCTGTACCATGCTGCCATCCATGTCTATTGTTGCCTGCTGACTAAACTCGCATACTGTTGCAATTCACCGATAGCAGTTGCAATACAATCCCGACAAGCCTTGTCCATCACCACTGCCGTGAACAGCAATTCAAGTTTGGTGCTTTAGATTTTTAGTATTATATTATATTATTATTTATGTTAATAACATGATATATGAATAATATATATATATATATGTATACGTATGTTTGTGTTAGTTTAGGATATTCTGTTAGTATTTGTTTTCTTTATTATAGATTAAGCATATTTTATTGATTTAAGTGTTCTTTAATAGTATATATATAAATATGTATATGTATTAGTTTAGGGATGTTTTGGATTAGATTGTTTTTAGGATTTGCTACATAGAAAACTATTTTAAAAAAATAAAAATTAATAAAAGACACATTTTAAAGATGAGATTGTTAGAGCATTTTTTTTTATAAGACAAAGACACTCAAGAGTTAGGACCCTTTAGATTTTTTTTAATAGTTGAATAAATTAAAAATGTAAACTCAAATAGTTTTCAAAATTAAAATAAATCAACACATTAAAGAGTTTTCAAAAAGAACTATGATTATCTAATCCCAACTAGCAAGTACGTAAGCAACTTTGAGGTGATGATAAAATATGTAGAAAATTAGGTTCTTTTGTTTTTGGTTTTATTTATTTATTTTTTCCTTAAAAATATTATAATTAGAAGAATAATCCTAATTTTGATAAATAGATAGTGGTACCCGTTAAGGTTTAATAGGTTAGCTCCCGAACTCAGAACCCTCTAGTTCTTCATTCAAATAGAAATCAAAGATCGATAGCCAAATCATAATCAATCCACCCAATTGGTTACAGTTTCTTTTTTTTTTTTTCCTTGACTTCGATCGGGTGGCGACTCCAAAAATTATTTTCAAATAAAAACCAAAATTTTCCAATTTCTTTAGTCAAGGATTAATATTAAATAGGTTGGGGTTTAATATTAATCGGAAATAAGGAATTCAATTTTTAATAAAGAAAACCGAAAAAATAAGCTCGACAGTTCTTTATCATACGCGGAGTAATTTAATTAAGGTCTTCGAAGCTTCTTACTGTGGAAGGCAATTGGTTGTCCTTCTTACATCAAGACAGTACCTATTCCAATGATTGACACGTCGCACTCTAGCTCAAAAATTTTATTGAAGTCGGGGAGTACTAATACTAGGATGGCAGTCAACTTCTTCTTTACCTCTGCAAAACTCCTCTCCTCCCTTTCTCCCCATTAGAAGTTGATGTTTTTCTTTGTTAATTTAATAAGTCGTGTAGTGAGGGTACTGAAGTTCCTGATGAACCTTTAGTAAAATGAAGCTAATCCAAGGAAACTTCTCACGTTAGCACAAGTAATAAGGGTCATCCATTTAACAATTGCTTGAATCTTCTTACCATCGACTTGCAAGCCTTCTCCACTAACTACATAGCCCAAGAATACCACTTCATGTTGGAAAAAACAACATTTCTTTAGGTTACCAAATAATCTCTTAGCACAAAGAATATTTAAGACTGCTTTGATATGTTCGCAATAACTCGACATGTTAACATGTCGACAAGATGTCATCGAAGTACACTACAACATACTTCTCGATAAGATATCTCAGTACATGGTTCATAAGTCTCATGAAAGTGCCCGGGCCATTTGATAAGCCAACTAGTATAACCATCCACTCATAAAGTCCATGTCGAGTTTTGAATGCAATCTTCGATTCGTCTCCTGGCCTCATGTAGATTTGATGGTAGCCAGATTTGAGATCAATCTTACTAAAAATTTTGGCTCCACTCAACTCATCTAGCATGTCTCTAGTCTCGAGATCAGATACTTGTATTTATTCGTGATTTTGTTAACGGCTCGGCTGTCAACATACATCCGCCAAGTTCCTTCCTTCTTCGGCATTAGAAGTGCAGTTATAACATAAGGGCTAAGACTCTCTCTCATGTATCCTCTTTCCAATAACTCATTGACTTGATGTTGAAGCTCAGAAGCCTACTTAAGATTCATGTGATAAACTAGCTCATTCAGCAATGCAACGCCGGGTATTAAGTCAATGCAGTATTTTATGCCTCAAGTTAGGGACAACCTTTTAGGTAACTGTTCTAAAAATATGTTAGTATATTTATCTAATAATTCCTTTACCTCCTTGGGTAATTCATCTCACCCCTTCATTTCCAGTAGTCGCTTGACCAAAAGGAGGGGCGGTTCATTGGCATTAATGGCCTCTCGAAGCTTGACTCTACTTATCACCAAAGCCATAAGTTTCTTCTATAACTTGTGAACCTCTCTCGACGACATTGAATTCAATGTGATCTTCCAATCATCCTTCTCGAACATGTAGGTATTCCTATAACTGTCATGAATGACTCTCCCATAAAACAGCTATAGTCTTCCTAGCAACACATGGAAAAGGCACATGGGTAGTATGTCGTGGAGAATCTAATCGAAGTAATTATTGATAGTGAGCGAAAGTAGTACTTGCTGAGTGACGTATAATGCTCCCTTATCACTTAACCACTACAACTTGTATAGCTTAGGATACTCAATAATCGATAACTTCAGTTTTGAGACTAGGTTGGCTGACGCCACATTCGTACAGCTCCCATTGTCTACGATGAGGGTACACATTTGTTCATTCACCTTATAGGTGATATGAAATAATTTTTTTCTCTACTTCTCCTCTCATGAGGGTCTTACACTTGTAGTGCATCGGATAACCATAAGTAACTAGTCTATGTCCTCAGCATACATGTCTTCTTTGATAAACTCTTTCTTGGCATTGTCATTCTCGGCAGGAACCTCCTCCTCCTCAGGTTCCTCATCCATTCTATCTACATCTAACTTTGGGGTATCTCCCTTAATTACCATTGTCCTTCAGTTTAGGCATTAAGCAGTCATATGTCTGAACCCCTAGCACTTGAAGCATTTGATCTGGCTAGTCTTCCTACCAGACCTTTGCCCTTTCTCATACATTCGGGTCGGCACTACATCTTCGGGCCTACTTTTCTGCTTGGCTTTGACAACTATCTTACTTCTAGGCTTGGTACTCGGCAGTGTCCGATGACTTACCTATCTTGGTTAGCTTGTCAGTATTTTGGTCGCTATTCGGCTTCTTTGCCTTTTTATCCACTGGGTAATCCTAACAGCTTCATCCATTATGTCAAATCATTGGAGTTCCATAATGTCTCGGATGTCTCCTCTTAACCAACAAACAAACCTTTAAACTGTTCGGGTAGGTGGTTCCTCTACTTCACATCTTATCATAAGCATTTAGAATTCTTTGACATATTTATCAACAGTTCGACCTACTTATCTCAGCTCCTAAAGCCATGTGAATGTATCTTAGAGATATGTTTTTGGTACGAACCTGTTTCTAAGCACCCTATTCATCTCGGGCTACGTATTAATCTCTTAGTACCCCTCTTTTCTTCTCATGGCCTAAAAATTCTTCCACCGTATAGCAGCAATCCTCATATTAGTAATAATCAAACACATGCTCCACCTTCTCTTCCTAATCTAGGTAATCGTCAACATTCCCAAACCTATTCAAACTCAAAATCCATGGTCAGATGCTCAGAGGACTCGTACGCGCTCCTCTTTAAAATACTCTTCTTCCTCTTCATCAAGCTTTCTCAGGTCTATCCTTCTCTTTACTCATCCACCAACTCCTCTACCTCAGAATAGTCGAGCTGGGTTTTGACTTCTAACAGGTTGAGTAACTTGTGGAGTATTTTACATGGCCTCAATGGGTCGGCAAGACAGTGCATGAACATCTAGAGTCAAATCTATCAGGAGGTTAGCTATCTCATTGAGTCTCTTATCAGTGCTTTTGGGAGTTCCCTAAGACTAATGCCCATAGTAGATAACTCTGCTATCATCATCGGTATCAACATTCATATTTGGGTCTATCGTTTTTCCTCATAGATTCAGAATTTGAACAAACACTTTAGAATGTGAACAACTAATAACACCATAGTCGAATGAACTCAATAATTAACTCTATTTCAATCAGACAAAATAGAGCATAAAAGAAATCTAAGAAGAGTTAACTATAGTTCACACAAAACCTCCATTCTAATACTAAGATATTGCAAACAATAGCCAAGAACAGACAAGGCCGATCACTGAATGGGTCCGAGCTTACAGAAAGCTCAAAAGGAGTCAATGGGGAAAAGTACAAAAGGGTGAAAACAAAGGATGAAAACAGTAAGCAAAACCTACGGATAGCTCCAAAGTATATGATGCAGCAATGGAACTTCTGAGGACTTATGGCACAATTCGATGTAACGTACAAATTGGTCCAATAAGGTTACTCTCCACCTAACCTTGCTTAAGGGAAAGGATAAGAGTGATGCCAAGAGCAAACAACAATGTTTATGCAGGGAAAACGGTAATTAAAAGTGTATTGAAGGTTATTTAATGTCTTACAACTATAAGAACAAAGGCATTTATACTTGCAAACTAGGGCAACTTGCCCAAAAAGGAAAAGACAAAAAGGATATTTCCTAAGGGGGGGGGGGGGGGGGGGGGGGGTAATATACATGATATAAAGGGGAAAAAATGAATATATAAGGAAAATAATAATTAGTGCTACAAATTCTACATGTGATATTGTACACATGGTGATGCAGCATTGGCAAAGTCATTAGGAGATGTGGATAATAAGTATGGACAAATGGGCTTGTCTGATTAAGGATGGCTTAATGAATCTGAATTCTTTATGTCGACTTCTTGGCAAAGATGATGCCGAGTGATTGTATGAATCAACACTGGAGAGTACTCATCTACTCGACAAACCACAAAATAATGGGCTATCATACGGTATGACATTAAAGGTGATTCGACAAGGAAGTACTTAGCTTTGGTAGGGGTTGGTTGGAACATAAGGATTCAATGTACTAGCCCTTTAATTCTCGAGCTCAGCTACGAGTTAGGGATTCCTTAGCTTGATTCCCATCACAAGCCACATTGGTTAAGTGAGAAAGGGGCTCTACATGTCACCCAACAAGTACTACTTTCAATTATTATCGGACATTGCTTCAATGAAATTCTCTATAACGTGCTGCTTAGCTGACTATGGATGTTTGATAGGAAAGTTATGTGGGATGAGTACAAAACATGTATATGTTCGAGAAGGATGGTCAAAAGATTAAATTAAACCCGATGCTGCTGAGAGAAGTTAACAAACTATAGATTAAATTTGCTCATGGATTGAAGAAGGCTTTAGTATTGAGTAGAGCCAAACTTTGAGAAGCCATCAATGTTGACAAACGCACCCTTTTCTTGGTTAAGTACCTACTGGAGATAAGGGAGTAGGGTGAACTACCATCGAAAGTGAGACCACTGCTAGAAGAATATGCAGATTTGTTCCCAAAAGAGTTACCCAAGGGTTACCTGTCACGAACTGAGGACGGCCTAGTTATGGTAGACGCCGTATACTGTATGAATAACCCCTGATTGGTTACCCTTCCAATCAAGAACTCTTCACACAATATACAAGGCTCTACAACCACTAGTTTCCAAAGAACATCCAGATTCACATGATATCATCACACAAACATATTTATATAAAAGTTAAGTTATAAAGCTTACAATACACAATGTTTAAGTATGTCTAAGTTTATAACAATAAGATAAACAAAAGTACATGAGTAAGAGTCTACATAAACTATTCTCTCTCATTACACAGGACAGCTCGCTCTTGCCCAAGTCCCCAGGCTAACCTGTGGCATCCCTCGTCCTATCTCTACGAACAGGCTATCCTGCAACAAAAGTCTAAAGGGGTATAAGCCTAAGCTTAGTGAGCAAAACCCTCAGCCACACCACAAGGAAGTTATAAGTACATTATAGTCACGCATATGAATGAATGATCAAACAAAATGCCAAATAATATGCATACTTAACTAGTTCATATACATAACTCAGATTTAACGCCCTCCGAAGTCAGGGCTGGAGTTTACACGGCACCAATCAGATCCGGGTATTATACTAGAACTTATTTTACTACGAAACTCCATGTTCCGTACTTAGATCAAATAATTATTTTATTTTCAGAAAAACCCAAGTTCTAGTATAATTGTGAGTAGGCCCCCGCAGTCCACACTCACCCCTAAATGGAGGCCTCTAGACTCGACCCTTAGCCAGGCGGTTGGGGCCTCCAACGCCTAGTGTTCCCGCGGGCCAGGGTAAGATCATTTTGTACGAGTGCACCGTACAGAACCAAATAAATCAATAATATCAACCCCCGAATGGCCTCTCTTACCTCTGTGTGATGTGAAGGCCGGAATAGTATCTATGCTATGCATGTTAATGCATGTCCCAGTTTCTTGTTATAGGCCGAGTATAATTTAGTTCAAATTATGCTATGACCATCCAATAATACACACAATCATTTTCTATACTATCATGCAATAAACAAGGCATTTTCTGTATTTAAGGTAAATTCACAACTCAACATACAATTACATACACAAGCATTTCCCGAACCCCACACAGTAGTCAATTAACAATAATATTTAAGTCCACTATCTACAATCACAATCAAGCATGGAATCATAGGGTAAATACTCACTCGGCCATAGCGATTTGCCTTAATTGTAGTAATCGATCGAGAGGTCCTCGCTCACCTCAAGGTCACCTGATCATTATGTCATAACAACGCTAGTAAGTACTTGAATTAACTACTAATTCTAAACATCTAATTACTTAATTCTACTTAAATTACTATCAACTTTTACCCGGTGAGACTTTATTATCAATCGTATGTAACTTTTTCGTTTTAATTCTGATATTTATGAATTTATAGTTGTTTTTCATCGTTTTCGAGCATATATTCACATGGTAATATCCGTTTTAGGTGTTAAGACTTCTATTTTTCGTTATGTACTAAATTTATAGAAATTTTTAGCTATGAACACTTAAGTACTCTTATTACTTATATTTATATCTTTTATTCCTTAAATTCTTATAATTAAAGGATTTTACTTTCCTATTACTAATTCATGTACTGAATTAGGTATAATCTAATTGAGAAGGTGTATTAGGATTTACTAATTTAAGTACCTAATTACCTATACTTTTCTTATTTTTCTTATTTTTTAAACTTATACTTATGTCATCGCTTACATCATCCTTTACTTATGTCATTGCTTATGTCATCACTTGCTTATGTCATGGCTTATGCCATCAAGTGCTTACCTCATCACTTACCTCATCATATGATTACATAAGCCTTTCCTCATGCTTATGTCATATGTATATGTATTATGTATATGTTACCCCTTTCTCTTATACTTATGTACATATACCTTATACATACTTATACTTATACCTATACTTAGACTTATACCGTATTTATACGTGTATACATACTCATATACCTATACAGTTGGATACGTATTTTTATACTAAAATTCGTATGCCTAATATTTTCCTTAAGAAAAGCTTCCCAATTCCATGCTTTTGTGTTTTTATGTATATATTTAGTGTAGTATAGGTATGTATAGTTAGATATGATTTTAAGTTAGGTTATGTACATGATAAATACACATGTACAAAGGTTCACATACTTATACTCTTTTGGTATTCCCTTATGTGTACATACTTATAAGCATATACTCATGTCATCCTTTCTTTTGTCTTCAAAAGTTCTAATTTCTACACTTAAAGATGGAAACTTTGTTCCTTCTTCTTCAAGACAACACTAAACACATAACTACTTATCTAGTCTACCTAATTAACTAACTAATGAATAATATAAAGTAACATAAAACAACTTAAAGACATACCTTTAATTGTGTTGAAGTTATGGAGACAAAAGTGAAGTAATGAAAATAAAAGAGGAAAGGGGAGTTTACGGCATGGAAAGGGAAGTTTTGATTTGTTTCTTTTGTTTGATTTTCATAATGGAAGACAACAAGTGGTGGGGTCTAGAAGGGAGAATGTGGACGGCAACAATTGTAAGAAAGGGAAAAAGAAAAATCAAAAGGAAAAGAAAAGAAAGTCATCATTAAGGAAGAGATATTTTCCTTATCTCTTAGTCTTTTGTTGACTTTTCAAAATGTTGACTTTAGTCAACATGTGTTGACTTAGTCAACTTTTGGACTTTGGTCAACATGTGTTATCTTAGTCAACATTCCTTAAGTATGTGTAATTTTGTGCACATAATGTAGTAATTAAGGGAAATTAGGGGAAAAATGAAGGAAATGAGAAGAAATGAGGTATACGATGAATTGATTAGTAAATATGGTTGATGAGGTTTTTGTAGTCTATATATCTCATTTGATAAACTACTTTGGATAACAAGTATAAAAAGTACTAATTTGAGTATTAAAGTTCACTATATGTAACCTAATCTTGAACTATAAACCTAACCTTAAGTAAGACTATCTTAATCATATACTTAAGGGATAAATATAATCTATGATTTATTATCTTAGTTCCTAATGGATTACTTGAGAATTCGAATCACATAAGCATGAATGAGGGTTATCTCTAACCTTTTACTAATGATTTGGCAAAATATAAGCATTATATTATCAATTAGGGTTTTAGGGTATATCATGTTGGATTAGTGCACATATGTCTTTAAGGTAATCGTTTTTAGGGTTTCTATCACTTTCGAGTGAAATCTTTAGCATTTAGAAACATTTAGGGTAGAAAAGTTCTTTATGCGATTGATTGATTAATTCTTTTAGGGTTTTCACTTTAATTAGCCTTGTCGACTCCTAAATTATCCAATATAGTTGAGTCTATTTCAAAAACTAAATCAAAACTTTTAGGGGTTTACATTGCCCCTACTATGAAGCCTAGAACACTACATTGACTTAATACCTAGCGTTGCCCTACCAAATAAGCCTACCTATCGAATGAGTCCTAAACATGCTTCTAAGCTCCAACATCAAGTCAATGAGTTACTAGAGAGAAAGTATGTTAAGGAAAGTCTTAGCCTTTATACTGTACCAATGCTTGTTGTATTGAAAAAGATAGAATATGACGGATAAGTGTAGACAGTTGAGCCATGAATAAGATTACAATCAATTACAAGTATCCTATTTCGAGTTTAGAAGACATGCTAGATGAGCTAAATGGAGCTAAGGTCTTTAGCAAGATTGATCTAAAGTCCAATTACCATCAAATCTACATAAGGCTAGGAGATGAGTAGCAAACTGAGCCCAAGACACGAGATAGATTTTATGAATGGATGGTTATGCCCTTTAGCTTATCGAATGCCCCGAACACTTTCATGAGATTGATGAATCATGTACTGAGATGTTTGATAAGGAACTATGTCATGGCGTACTTTAACAACATCCTAATCTATAATGCCGACATGCCGAGTCATTATAGAAATCTCTATGCCATATTGAACATCCTCTATATCGAGAGATTATTTGGTAATCTCAAGAAGTGTTGCTTTCTCTAAGAGGAAGTGGTATTCTTGGGCTACGTAGTAGGTAGAGGAGGCTTACGAGTAAATAATGAGAAGATCCGAGCAATCATCGAGTGGTCAACTCCTACTACTTGTGCTGATGTGAGAAGTTTCCATGGACTAGCTTCATTCTATAAAAGATCCATCGGAAATTTCAACACCCTCACCACACCACTTACTGAGCTAACAAAGAAGAACATTAACTTCCAATTAGGAGAAAAGGAAGAGAGGAGTTTTGCCAAGATAAAGGAAAGCTTGACCTCTACTCCTATACTTGTTCTGCCTAACTTTGAGAAAATATTTGAGTTGGATTGTAATACATCAGGCATTGGAATAGGCATTATCCTAATGAAGGAAAGCCAACCGATTACATATCATAATGAGAAGCTCAGAGGACCTTAACTAAATTACTCTATGTATGACAGAGAACTCTTAACGCTGATCCTAACATTGATTCGAACACTACAAGTATGGCAACATTATCTACTACCGAGAGAATTTATCATCTATACTAACCTTGAATTCTTGAGGTACCTTTGAAGTCAAACCAAATTGTCAAAGTGGCAAGCAAGATGGATTGAATTCCTTGAAGGATTCAATTTCATGATAAAATGCAAGTAGGGAAAGAGCAATGTAGTTGCAGATGCTCTTTTAAGAAGGTATGCACTTCTGAATGAACTATAGACCAGATTATTTGGGTTTGTAAGTATCAAAGAACATTATTCTATGGATCCACACTTTTGGCCCATGCTTGTATGTTGTGTCGATGGAAGGACAGTAGATGAGTATCATATGGAGGAAGGATACTTATTTCAAGGAGGAAAATTATGTATATTAACCTATTCACTTCAAGAGCTACTAATTAAGGAAGCCCACTGTAGAGGACTATCCGAACATTTTAGGGAGAAAAGAACATATGAATTACAGAGTGGTTGATTCTTTTAGCCAAGAATGAGGCGAAATATGCACTGAGTTGTTTAAAGCTATATTGTATGCAAGAGGTCTAAGTTCCAAGCTGAATAAGGAAAAGCAATGCCTTTGCTTGTTCTAACGAAGCCATAGACCAAATTGAGCATGGACTTTGTTCTCGGACTACTACGAACTACCTAAGGCAAAGATTCTATAATGCTTGCTGTAAATAGGTTCAATAAGATGGTACACTTTATGCCCTATTCCAATACTAATGATGCTTCGGCTATTACTTTTCTTTTCTTGCAAGAGATTATATGATTATACGGCGTGCTGAGGAGTGTAGTCTCCTATAGAGATCCAAAGTTCTTGAGCCATTTCTGGAGGACCTTGTGAATTTAGATAGAGATTAAACTACTATTCAGTACTTCCTATCACTCCTAAACTAACCGCTAAATAAAGGTAGTTAATCGTACTTTAGAATCATTGCTTCAAGCTATAGTAGGCAAGAACTTAGCTGACTGGGACGTCTACTTGCTAATGATTGAATTCACTTACAGCCGAACAGTACATAACTCCACTTAGTAGAACCCCTTCGAAGTAGTCTCCGGTTTTAATCCCAAGATGTCCTTCAATCACACACCGATACCTGTACCATTGTAAGAAGACCCTAACACAAGCGCTAAAGCACATTCTCTTCAGCACATCTACAACAAAGTCACTAGACACACCGACCAAGCCACTAGACGTATGTGAAAGAAGACTAAGGGTAGGATGAACAAACATTTTTAACCAGGAGACTTGATGTAGCTGCACTTAAGCAAAGAGAGATTTCTACGCAAGAGGAGGAACAAACTATCTCCAAGGGCTAAAGGACCTTTTAGAATCCTCTAGAAGATTAATGATAATGCCTCTAAATTGGAGTTACTCAAGGACTATGGGGTTTCTAACACCTTTAATATTGCCGACCTCAATCCATATCGCCCCGATAAAGAGCTAATCGAAGAGCATTTGGATTTCATCCCGAATCTAAATCAACCCGGAGGAAATGATAAGAATTAAGCTATTATGTCTTTGACCTATAGCTGAGTCTAAGGACTAAAAGGGGTAGCAAGGTGGATCTTCTTGCTCTAGCCAACTGCTGTCGAAGCCAAGAATCTCTTTATCAAATCACTCTTTATGCTGAGCCTAATGACTGCCCATTTCTCTAAAGTATAACAAATTGTAGATTACCGAGATAATAGTTAGGTCGTTCTGGAGTACTTACTTACATCCGAGCCAACCAACTATGTGGTCTCACCCTTACCAAGGTACCGAAAGAGTAATCCTAGACTAATCCTTAATCTCCCATGCTTGGGCCAGCAATTTGATCATATTCTTTTGCCTACATCCTTCAACAACATTATTAATGTATCATCGCCACATGTACAAGATTACGTATAGAATCTACCATACTATTCATTGCTTTTCTTGAATATTCATTTTTACCCTTTTATATTCTTGTACATTACTTCTTTAAGGTAATACCCTTTTTGTCCTTTTCTTTTTTGGCAAATTACCCTAACTTATTAGGTATAAATATCCCTCTTTTTTGTAGCCATAATAAGATTGACATTAATATACTTGACACTTTTCTTCTCGTAAACACTATTTTGTTTGCTCTCGTTACACTCTTATCCTAACCCTTAAGCAAGGTTAGGTGATGAGTCACCTCACCAATCTAATTCGTGCATCATATCGAGTTGTTTCGTAAGTCCTCGAAAGTTCTACTGGTGTGTCACATCCATTGGAGTTATTCATGGGTTTTTACTTACTTTTCATTTGCAAATATCCTTTCGCACATTTCCCATCACTTCCTATTCAAGATTTGGTAAGCTTGGACCCATTCAACAACCAACTTTATCTGTTATGGGTTACAATTCACATCACTGAGGTGAATCTCATGCCAAGACGAGATTGTGAGTTTCAAGAAACAAAGAGGGAATTTTGTAATAATACTTGTAGATATTTATTTACTCTATTTAGTTTAATTCTATAGTTAGATTTTTTTAATGTAGACTCTTATAAGACTTTAAATGTATTGTAATATTTTGTTGTAGAATTTTAAGAATCAACACTTTAACTTCAGTATTTTGTAATTAAATGGTAAATCTTAGTTAGTATGCTCGATATTGCATATCTATAAGCCTGATGATAATATATAGTGAAAGGAGCCTTGTATATCATATGAAAGGCCTATAATCAATAAGGGGGTTAATTATAAATCTTTATATGGTACATAGCTATCTACCAAGATAATGATACTATCCGGGTCATAATAGCATCTAGATATAAAGTTAAAGAACCTAAGGTAACAAGGAGCTACTAAACTCCAACATCCACATAACCCAACTAAAACCACATAAAGTGACCAAAATTGATTATGCAATTCAAATCTATATACTCAAAACCCTACCTAACAATATCTAAGTTTCTAGAAACTTGACCAGTAGATCCTTTCATACCATGCCATGAATGTGTTAAGCAATGCAACAACCCAATATTAGGCATAAATCCCAAGTTTCACATTATAAATATCTCAATTAACTTAACTCCAACTTTGTATCTTAACTTATAATTCATCCCTTCATGTAAGGTTCACTTAGGTGAACATCAAGAAGAACAAATCAATTTCCAAGTTTTCTAAGCAATAAAATGCATTAACATTCAATCATATAAGAGGAAACACCTCACTCAATCAATACATATTCAACAAAATCACATATCTAATCAATTAAGCACACAATTGCAGTTTACCACATAATAATTGAATCCAAGTCAAGTAGACATAGGTCTACTTGCACAAAAATAGAAATATCCACTTACCAAAGTTTGACGATAGTGCAAAATCATAAGTTTCATGATGTGGTACTTCCTCATCTATCACACTTTGAAAAATATACATAGTCCCTAAGTTAACTATAAGTAAAAACTAAACCCTTATAAGCTTGTGTTAGCTAATGTGTTCTTGAACTTTGTTTGACCGTATCTTATTTGATTTTAGTAAACTTTATATTGTCACGATTGTTATTTCAAGCACTATTAAGATATCTTGAAAAATAAGATTGATCAATATAGTTATAAGTTCAAAAATATCCTTTCTCGTTACCAACTCGATCCTACATTATTGTAACCTTGTAATTGACTTAGATAAGCTTTAATTCTAAACTAAAAATCCTAAAAATCATACTTCCCAAACATGACCAATACCAACTATGTGCTTAAAAATGCTAACCTTACATTGTTTTAACAAATATCATAATAGTTCTATTTACTGTTTTACATATTATGATAATAAATAAGCGTATATTAGGAAAATACACAATAAACAGTATAAGATCCATATTAGTTCCTTGAAAAATACTATCAACCCATGAAAATATATAATTTGATATTGACCATCCATAATATTTACCTAGTTTATCACCTATTTTTTAAAAATAGCATGTTTAGCTCTAAATTATGGAAAATAAACAAATTTATGCATAAGATAAAAAACAAGTATTCCAAATATCCTTACAAATTTTCAAAAGTCAGAATATGTTAGGCATATTCATTGATTTATTCAAAAACCAATTATTTCAAAAAATTAGCAAAATTGTCAATTTTATTGAAAACAATTATAATAAATAATAAAAATGTTAATTTTAAAAAATTCTTGCTTCCATAACTAAATATATTTATTAGGTGTTTTATATATAAAAATTCAACTTGAAACAACATCATTTAATATTTCTAAAAATTGGTTTAATATTCGCCCAAACAAGGCAAGTTCTTAAGCATCATGCATTTCCACTAAATATTTAATTAAAATAAAATTTTGACATTAATCTACACCTAAAATAATCTCAAATTTTTTTTTTTAGAATTAATTAAGTAAGATTAAATTTTTTAGAAAATTAAGCATCTTATGGGCAAAAAAATAAGCAAGCCGAATTGACAACCTCCGGCTACCCTCCAACGATGGCTCCCTATTGGAAAAACTCCTTTGGCCACCCACTTTCTAACCTTAAGTGGCCACTACAGGAAAATGTTAATACCTTATTGAAGCAGTCCTAACTAGTCATGCCCCTATTTTTATTCTGTTTTATTTTATTTTTCTGAATTTTTCTAATTCTTCCTAAATTATTTTCTTATGTTTCCTAGCTCAAAATATTGTGAGTGATGTTTGGTCTTCTATTTATAGATTTTAAGGTTAGGTAAGTAGCTTAGTCATTATGTCACAAGTCATTTTTTTTTTAGTTATCCTTGTTGTCGTAACATTATAAGTATCATTTCCATGTTATTTGGATGTTGACTCATCATTATAGGCTATTGTCATACTACCAATCTTATGCTACCACATCACTTTGATGACTCATCAAATCAATTTTTTTTATAATTTCAATAATTTTATATTAATTATCAATATTTTACAATTTTACATTAATATATAAACATATTTAATCATATAATGCATATTTT
This sequence comes from Lumnitzera racemosa, assembly GCA_024138005.1. Taxonomy (NCBI): domain Eukaryota; kingdom Viridiplantae; phylum Streptophyta; class Magnoliopsida; order Myrtales; family Combretaceae; genus Lumnitzera; species Lumnitzera racemosa. The sequence continues at coordinate 84,325,001 of JAMXBC010000006.1, forward strand.
ATATAAATACTATATATTATATACTATTTCATTTATTATTTTTATAAGTTAAATAGTTTATTTCTAAGATCTCATTATATCTCAAAACTCAAATTTCACATTTTTTATAAATACCAACTTTATCGATAAACTAATGTTTTTATAAAATCAATTATTTTATATAGTTTATCTTGAAAAATTGACTTTACTAGGATATTTCTTCAAACTTTTTTAACCTTATTGTAAAGTTTGAATTAAAAAGGATAATGGTTCCCATTACCCTAAATTTAAGAGCTCGAAACCTAGGGTTATTACATCGAAACCTTAGGGTATTACAATAATTGATATCAAAATTACAACTATACCATCACTAGATTTACTAATAACAACTTGTATAGATTATAATGCATTTATATTGTGATCATATAAACTATAGTTGGCAATATTCAAACCCTTAGTTAGATCATGCTTAAAATTTTTTTATCTTTTCTTTTCAAATTATTAAAATTAAAATTTTATTAAATTATACCATTAATATACGTAAAATACAAAAACAATGCACATGTAATTCCAATACAATATTTTTTTGTGATAAATTAAGAAGTAAGTAAAAAAGGAAGTAGAAGGTAAAAAAAAAAAGATGGTAAAAGAAAATAGTGGTTTTTACCAAAAGAGGGAAAGAAGAAGAAGAAGAAGAAGAAGAGAGAGGAACTAGATAGCGGACACAAACAGTATAGTCTTAGGATTATATTATGAGCTAGGTTTTTAATGTTATTTTCTTTAAAATTTAAGGGAAAAGAAAAAACAATAAGGAGGGTATAAGGTACCATAGAAATTGTACTCTTATACTTTAGAATATAGATTTCATAGTAGAATAGAGAACCCTGACTTTGTAATCGTAACCTACTTTGTGAAAGTAAGTTTCAAGAAATTACAAGTTGAAACCTACCTTGTGACCCTTATTACCCACCTGGACCTACCTAGTGAAGCAAATCCAAGTGGATACCTTGTACGGTAAGCTTACCCACTCACTCATACTCGTTATGACTTGATCAAAATTTCTAAAGCCATAGTTTAGGTACCTGTTTAGGACTATATAAGGATATACATTTTTATTCAATTAGTTTTAACATCCATTTGATGAATGTGGATGGTTTATAAATCAATGCTAAAGTAACAAAGACTAGAATATGAAATATTTTACTTGTTGGAGTAAGGATGTCAAAATCATCACATTTTCTTTTTGATGAAAAGTTTTGTAAAAATTTTTTGCTTTATATATTTAACTATTAATCTAATGTGAGTAAGAAAATAGAAATCACTAGGTCTTACCAAGAAGGGCATGGGACCTTTGAATATCAAAGAAACTACAAAATGAATCAGTTAAATAGCTAACCATGAGTAACTACATTAGATATGACCCACCATAATGATCCTATATAACTTAGTCTTAACTCAATATGACTCATCAGCTAAGAACTAAGGTCCACTTGCTACATACCCTTGTGACTATGGAATAATAAGAGTGAGGTTACTTGGAATACACTCGTAAGTAAAGAAGTATATTTAATATATTCAAAAAATGAAAATTATATGGCTGTAGTGAAAGGGAGCTATCTATAGTAAGCTCTAAGGGAAAAGTGAAGAAGAATTGTAATTACCACTAAGTATACAATTACTTTCCTAGCATCATACAAAAAGGGAAAGTTGCCTAAATACAAAAGGAACAAAAAGGAATCATCTATGGCATTAAAGTAGTAGAATAGAAGCATGCCATCATTAGGTCATATGCAATCAAAGTGGGGATGAAAACTGATGCAAGTTAGCTGGCTAAGAGACATGGAATTCATATAAGTAACTTAACGATTTAGGTAAGGCAAATGGGATTAGTGAAAGTCGTCTAAACATGTTATCTAAGGTAAGTGTAACCTATTCTATAGGTCATTAGTGGTCTATATACAGCCCGCGGATACTCTAGTCTTCATGTAACTTAGGATTAGCTTAGTTTTCTGATAATACGAGGTCAATCAATACCATCCTCCATTTAGCTTGGAGTCTATCTTAATTCAGCTTAGGGTTAGATCTTCAAAAGATGCACCAACACAGACAAATGTCTAAAAACTAGTGCAGGTCGACATTCACTATAGAAAGGTATTGTATATATAGATTACCTCATCCTTAGTGGGTTGAATACGAAGAATTTATCTAGCTAAGTTTTAGAAACCTTAGAGTCAAGCCTCCAAGATGGCACCAGAGTTAAGAATAGTTGTAGATAAGGTTAAAATCCCGTCAATACTCTGAGGGTATTGGAGATTTAGCCTCAAATCAAGATCTTTTGACTTAGCATTATCTATAACTTGCATATGGTAATAAGTTGGAAACATTAAAGGATGGGGATACTTTATGCCCCTCAGGCAGTTCAAGCTTGTAAGCATTATGAGCGATCTTTCATAAGATTTTAAATGGACCATTAGCCTTAAGAGATAACTTGTTAATTTTTCAATTAGAAAAACATTCCTTACTTAGGTAGATCCATACTAAGTCTCCTTTCTTAAAGTACATAGCCTTTCTTCCCCAGTTGCTAAGCTCTTACTACTTGGTAAAAGTTAGATTGAGATGCTTGAAAACCTACTTATGTAACTTTTTTAACCTTTAGGCTTTGTTTGTAGCTTCCACACCTTTTAGGTCAGTACACTAATCATACCTATTGGTAGGGTTGAGTTGGTCCTACAAACGACCTCAAACAAAGACTTACTAGTAGAACTATGTGTGCACTTATTGTAAGAAAACTCAATAATAGGAAGACATAAGTCTTAGTCCATAAGGTTCCTACCAACTATTGCTCAAAGTAAGGCCCCTAAAGTTCGATTCACAACTGCAAGCTAGTCATTTGTATTAGGTAATAGGATATACTAAACATCAATTTTGTTCTAAGCTTCCTCTATAGTCTTCTAAAAGAAGCTTGTAAACTTGGTATCTCAATTTGAGTTTATGCTATGGCTCATTATATGTAGACACATGATTTCTTATACAAAAAGGTTATCTATAAACATAGCATTATTCGTTTTATGGTAAAAAGTGAAATTAACCGTCTTGTTGAACTAATCTTCAACCACCATAGTGGAGTCATTCTTCTATACTACTTTTAGCAATTCAAACTTGAAGTCCATGCCCAAGTCAATCTAGGATTGTTTAAGTAAGAGAAGGCGTATATTCTCCATATGGCTCCTTCCTTTCTTTAGCTCTCTTGCACACTTCATACCTTGCAATTAGTTTATGCACATCCTTTATGATTCCTAACCAAAAGAGATGATCCTTTAATAACTCATAGGTCCTTTTCTCCCTCAAATGACCAATTAATCAGTGTAGGCTTCTGAGAGTAATTGCTCTTGTATTAAGCTATTTCGTATGCACAAAAAAAATTTCTTGAACAAGTATCCTTAGTCTTCATAGAAATTATTAACCATAACTTTTTATCTAAATTTGGTCACAATGGAACCAAATTAGTCATCTTGTTTGTAGTATCCTAACATCATTCCAAATTCAAGAACTTTGGCCTATATTACAATAATCAAGACATGCCTTCTTAACGGGGTATTTGCAGTCTTGTTAGCACTTCCCTTTCGTATTTGTTTAAATATGATAAGGTCCCTAGAAATTCCACCTACTTGGCTTGTTGATGTATTAGCTTCTATTAGCCCCAAAAGTACTTTAAAAATTCATGATCCACAGAGATGATGATTTCTCAAGGCATAAGGTGATGCTACCAAACTATAAGAGCTTAGATGAAAGCATAAAATTCCTTGTCTATGCTAAGTAGTTCAATGTAGCTCCACTGAGTTGCTCATTAAAATTAGCAATAGTTCATTGCTCTTGCATCAAAATAGCTCAAATCCCTATTGTTGATGCATTGCATAGCAATTCAAATACTTCATCAAAGTCAAGCATGACTAGGATAAGGGTTGTTGTTAACCTCTCCTTGATCTCTTCAAAGCTTCTTTTTGCTCTCTCAATCCCTAGGAATTCAACATTCATCTTGGTTAGCTCAGTTAAAGATATCGTATTGGTGTTAAAGTTGTAGATAAACCTCCTATTAAAGCAAGCAAGACCATGGAATCTTTGCACTTCCAGCTACTTCATAGGGCCAGCCAATCTATAATGGCTTATACCTTCTCATCCTTAACTTGTATCCTTCTTTCTAATACTATTAAGGGAATACTACTTCCTTTGACAAAATGTGCATTTATTTAAGTTTCCAAATGTTAATTCATCACGTAGGATGTTGAAAACCACTCATTATTACTAGATATGAGTACTTAGGTCCATATTGTAAACTAGAATGTAATCAAAGTAGATGACTGCACATTTTCCAATCAATAGCCTTAGGACATTGTTGATCAATTGCATGAAGATACTTAGGGCATTAGCTTGGCTAAAGGGCAAAACAATCTACTCATAAAGTCCATGTCGTATCTTAAAAGCTATTTTCTATTTATCTCTTGGCTTCATTGTAATCTCACAATATCTACTCTTCATATTGATTTTTGAGAATATCCACACATAAAAGAGTTTGTCAAGCATGTCATCTAGTCAAAGTATTGGATATTAGTACTAGATGGTGATTTTGTTAATAACTTGATTACTAATGCACATTCACCAAGATCCATCCTTCTTTAAGATGTATAAGATAGACGTAGTACATGAGCTTATGCTCTCCCAAGCATATTCTTTCTCAACAAGCTTGTCTACTTGGCTTATAAGCTCAGCTACTTGCTTAAATTGAATTTATAAGCTGGTTTGTTTGGTAGGATGGCCTTAGGTTACAAATTGATGCAATGTTCAGTTCTTTTGAGTAAGAGTAATCCTTCAAGTAAGTCTTTAAGGAATAGATCTTCAAATTCTATAACTAGTTTTTTAATTGTTTCAAGCAAGGATCCAATCTCCCTTAGTTTTATTAGCCTCTAAATCAATAAGAACATTAGTTAGTCTAACATTATGACTTTAGTAAACTCTATTCGAGTTTATAAGAGGGACTTCTTCTTGACAACTTAGGAGATCAAAGCTTAGGCCTCTTAGACTTCTTTAAGACTCATAGGTAATAAGATGACTTTCTTCCCACCCCTTTAGGACATATAGGTGTTGCTATACCCATAGTGTATTACTCAGAGATCACATCGACAAGATATCACAACTCATAAGCACCTCATCCTTATACCTGTCTCATATTAAGATTGTCACTCACACCCATTTTGTACATATAAGGCTCCTTTCTCATGTAATTAATGAATTTTATAAGATCAAGGATATGGAATCATTGGTTGCTTTAGGGTATCATCTAAGCATTGGCCAGTAACATTAGTATAACTAACCCCATCAATGATCAAGGTATATAAGCTACCCTTGACTTAGCAATTAGTGTAGAAGAGGTTCACCCTTTGCTCATTCTCATCAAAGATAGTGGTATTAAGCACTTAGCAGACTGCCATGCTCAAGTACTAACCTTATTTAGGTTGAACAATTACTTCAAGGTCATCTTAATAGTCTTTCAACAAATATTCAACTTCTTCATTCTCTTCCCCTTCACTAGCACTCCTAACTTTAAAGTAAGGCTTCTCCTTTGGTGGTCATAGCTTGGTTTAGGCATTGATTTTCCATGTATCCAAAGTCAAGGCACTTAAAACATTTGATCTCTCTAATCTCATGACCAGAGCTTTACTCAATGTCCTTTTTCTGTTTGAGCTCATTCATCTTATACTTCCCTTAAGTATCTCTAGGTTGGTCATTAGTTAGACCACATCTTTACTGTAATTGGGTTAGCTTAAGATAACATCTCATATTTTAGTTCAAAAATAAACCTTAAGATGGTCTTAGCCTCATGTTCTTCTACATAGCATCTTATCATAAGCATAAGAAACTTATGAACATACTTTTCTACATACTGGCTCCCTATCTCAACTCTTAGAGCTTATCAAATGTATCTTGCTTGTAATGATCAAGAATGAACCTATTTTGCATCACTTTCTTAATCTTAGCCTAAGTTCAAACCTCGCACTTACCATCTTATTAGTGAGTTATCTTAAGTTTCTTCCACCATATCAGTGCATAGCTTATAGACTCGAAGGCAATAAGTCTAATCTTCACTAAATTCTACATAGTCATAGCAATCAAAAATCTTTTTAACCTTTTCTTTCCAATCGAAGTATTCATATCTATGGCCACTTCAAGAAAAACTCGAAATCCATACTTTCAAATTGTCCATGCCCCTCGTAGCTCAGGTACCTATCTCTTCTAACACATAAAAGTTATCATCCTCTTCTTCCTTAGCAACTTTGTCTATGCCTCTCTTTAAACTCATAAAAGTTGACTTTATGTTCTTCCTCAACAACTTCATCTAGCTCAAATCTTCTTGAAGCCTTTTTCTCGATTCACTTATTCTAAACTAGATAAGCACCCATCATGTTGTTAGCTTGAATTGTAACCCCTTAAAGCCTTCACCAATTTCAACCAACTCAATCATTCATGAGAATGTAATCAATAAGGTAGGCATCCACCAACCTTTGCATAGTGACAACCAAGTTGGCCACCATAGTGATCATGTCCGCTATTTTCATCTATCGATTATAGGGTCTATTGACTTTGTTAACAATGGCTAGTAGTATTGCTCTCAACATCACCTAAACCTCCCTATATATTGTAATTTGATATTTCTATTGGTAGAACTGCTAGTACTTCTCAGTTTAATTAGCAAATTCACACAACAATAGCAACCTACAAACACTACTACTCATATGGCACTTCCAATATGGCTTAGAAACACTACCACTTGTATGGAACAACCACTAACATTGCAAAGTTGCTACAGCTACTACTTACATGCTCTAAACAAGACTTGAGTATACACAACATAATCTAAACAATAATAACACTAATGCAATTACAACTACAGTTATTTGAAGCATGTTGCAGTATAACAGAACATATGGAAGCTCTCTTGGTCAAAACTTGTAGCTTTGATACTAAGTTTACTTGATGTGTCTTAGAAAACATGAAACCATTAGGCCTTAACAAGAAAGGGATAGACGATAAGTATGAATTTACATATATTTATTGAGGCAATTTATAGTGATTTCGTCATTTTTTTTTACGAGGACTTTGATGATTTTGATACTTAGATGAGTAAATTGTTGATTTCAAGACTTAGAGGAGTTATTAAAGTGAAAAGAACGAAACAACCCAAGTTTTAAGAGGAATTGCACTTATTTTGAAGAACTAATCAAAGATAGCAAGCTTAGAAGAAGATTTTGTCAAAGATCAAGGTCTAGAGAGGTATACATTTGTGTTCTTTAGCTAGGATCTTCTCATTAAAGAATTTCCTTAGATTTATTTTAGAGGAATATTGCAAAAAGAACATGTATGGAGTACATAGCCAAGTATACAGCCATGTTCCTAAGGTATGGTCATGCATTGATATTTAAAATTTTTCATAAATGAGTTATTTTTGCACAACCTTAAAAATAGGAAGTTAGATACTCATTTAAGATAAAGGAGAAGAGGATACAAATGAGGAAGAGAGAGAAACAAGAGAAAGACTATTGTTCTTTAGGATTTTTATTTTTAGTTTTATGATTTTATTATAAATTTATCTTTTCAGTATGGTTGTAAAGTAAGTTATAGATATCTAGACTTGTAAATCCTTAAATCGACATGTAAAATGCATATTTTGCTTATTTTAATGAAATTCCTAGCTTCTTGTTAAATCATTTGTGTATTTTGTATTAAATTAAATTGTTATTTCTAAAGTCTCAATTTAATTATTTGATATTGTACATTGAGGTAGCAAGACCCAATGTACAATTAGGTTTACTACAATTGATGTGAATTTTTTTTTTTTTAATCTCATAGATAAGTTATAGAATTATTCTAGATTTAATTATAATATATGTAGAGGTAATTCCTGTTCTTAATGTTATCTTAATTTACTATATTACAGAAGTGATTCGGATAGAGCATAGTTGGGGTTAAGAGTTAGTAAGTGAAGCCATTCTTTTCAACTCACTAATTGAAATTTCCCATTAATAATAATAGGGAACGAATTAAAAAAATTTTGAATCATTGCATATTAATCCCTTAATGAAGTAGAGTTTAGATATCCATTTGGTTTATTATGGTTTTTTTCTTTATTTATTAATAATTATTCAATTTTATTTCTCTTAGTTGCTAAGGTTTAGTTATTTCGTTTCATAATTGAATTTTAATATTTCTTCAAAAGTTGAATAATAGAGTAAGAGTGAGTAGTGTATATGGTTCTCGAGAAATTAACAACTTAGACTTTGCTAGTTTACTATATTATAACTTGCCAAGTGCACTTGCTAGTTGATCAAGGTTTTACACTGTTGCCGGGGACTATGAATCAAGAAAGCTCGTGCCTTTATTATTCTATTAACCCTTTTTCATTTGTTTTTCTATTTATTTTCTAATTTGAATCACTTCAAATTTGTTTTCTCTTTTTGTGTTTGAGGAATTTGGAGTAATGGCCATCGATAGGGAAGTATTGAAGACCTTATTTTATTGTATTAAACCCTCAATTGGTAGAGCTGACTCTAGTATAGCGAACTAATAAGTTTATTATCTCACCAATTATAATTAAAATGGTCCAGCAACAGCTATAATTTGAAGGTTCACTAGAAGAAAACCCACACACTCATATTGCTAATTTCCTAAATATATGTACTACCTTCAAAATTAATGCAGCTACGAATGACACAACATGGTTGAGATTATTCCCTTTCTCATTGAAAGGGAAAGCAAAGTAATAGCTAGCTTATCTTTAGAAATATTCCATCAATTCATAGTAAGAGTCAACTAATGAATGTTTAGAAAAGTATTTTCCTCCCGCTAAAACAACTAAGCTTCAAAGTAACATGTCATCATTTGTTTAGTCTGATTTTAAAACTCTTTATCATGCTTAGGTGCATTTAAGGAGCTACTCGAAACATGCCCATATCTTGGCCTTCTACTCTAAATGTAGGTACAAAACTTCTATAGCACTTTAAATTTTTATACTAAACAATCAATTGATTTAACTTATGAGGGATGTTCTGAAAACGCCTAAAAAGGCTTAAGTTTTGATTGAGAGTTTGGCAATGAATCACTATCGTTAGGAGAACACTAAAGCTAACAAAAAAAGTTCAAGCACATGTGATTTGGATGTTACCACAACCTTAGAAACCAAGGTTAAGGCGCTAAGTCGAAGGTTGGAGACTTTTTCTATGCCTCCACAACATCCTATGATGATGAATTCTATAAATCTAGGATGATATGGTGGGTAATATAGTACAAGACAAACTAATTATTGTGTAAATTAATGGGAATTTTACTGTGTACCTTATAATGATCACAAAGAACAATGTAACATTGGTTGAAATTTCGAGGGGACCATACATATGGGAGTCAACCAAAGTATATGAATTATCCCCAAAGATTTCAAAGCTTCTTGCATTGAGAAGAAAAGTCAAGGTTGAAAGACATGTTGAGCAATTATGTTGAAAATAATGAAGCCATATTAATGAGCATTGACAGAAAAATTGAACAAACTTGCAAAAATTATTATTGAAAGGCAACAAGAACCACCTTCACAAGCACAGGTGAAGCTATAACTCTCAAGAGTGGTAAAGAGTATAGGTAAGAAAACAAGCTGACAAGAAACAAGCCAACCATCAATCAATAACAAAAGATTAAGAAAACAAAGTTGGGGAGACTTTAGAAATTGCAAAGGAGGAGGTAAAGCCCTAAAAGTAAAAGAATATAAGCCTCTAATGCCTTATCCTCAATGACTCAAGAAGAAGCACTCAGACAATCAATATGGTAAATTTTTAGACCTTTTCAAAAATTGCATATTAATTTACCTTTTGTTGAAGCTTTGTCACAAATGCCTAAGTATGAAAAATTTCTAAAGCAACCGTTGTCCAACAAAAAGAAGCTAAAGGAACTCTCTATAGTAACCTTAAACGAAGAATATTCAGCAATACTCCAAAAGAAGCTTCCAACAAAGTTGAAGGCTTTAGGAAGTTTCAATATCCCTTGTCTAATTGGTTATTTTTCTGTTAAGAAAGCATTAGTTGTCATTAGAGCTAGTATAAACTTAATGTTGTATAAATTATTTAAGAAGTTAGGCTTAGGATAACCAAAACCAACAAAAATGACTTTGTAATTAGTTGATAGATCTATGGTGTACCTTAAGGGCATAATTGAAAATGTATTTGTTAAGGTAAATAAATTTATTTTTGTTGTAGATTTTATAATTTTGGACATGGATGAAGACATTCAAGTGCTACATAGCTATAGCTAGAGCCATTATTGATGTCAATAATGGTAAGCTCATTTTAAGGGTAGGAGAAGAAAAGATAGTATTTAGAATAAAAGAGGCAATGAAAAAGTGCATTGAATCAAATGATACATGCTTTTTCCTTGATATTGTTAACACCTCTGTAACTAGTGTTTTGCAAGAATTAGTAACAAAGGATCCTTTAGATTATTGTTTGAAACAAGGAGAATAAGAAGAGTTGGCAAGTAACCTAACTTATGCCAACATAACAATATAGCTTGAAGCCAACCTACCAACTATTGAAAATAATAGGTTTGAAAGGATAGAGCTAACGAAAGAGGCAATGCTAAAGCCTTCTACTGAAGGGTAACCTATCCTAAAATTGAAGCAACTTCTAGATTACTTGGAATATGCCTTCCTAAAAGAGGGTACAAAACTGCTAGTGATAGTCTCTTTCGAGTTGAATGTAGAACATAAGGAAAAGCTTTTGAATGTGCTTCATAAGCACAAAAGAGCAATTACTTGGAAGATTTCGAACATCAAGGGAATTAACTCATCCTTTTGTACCCATAAAATACTCATAGAAGAAGGCCATAAACCAATGGTGCAACCACAAAGGCAATTGAACCCAAACATGAAAGAAGTGATTAAAGCTCAAGTAATAAAGCTTCTAAATACAAGTATGATCCATCCAATTTCTAATAGTTCATGGGTTAGTCATGTGCAGGTTGTAACAAAGAAAGGAGGAATGATAGTAGTTCCAAATGAATATAATGAATTGATTTTGATGCGAACAAGGATAAGGTGAAGAGTTTATATAGACTATAAGAAACTCAATGATGCCATAAGGAACATGTAAACCCCTAAAATGTTCGATCTAGTTTTTGAAATAGACAAAATTATGTTAGACAATTTAGGAGTCGACAGGGCTAATGAAAGAGAAAACCAAGAGAAAACCCTAAAAGAATTCATTAATCGTGTAAGAAACTTTACTTTCCTAAATGCATCTAAATGTTAAAGATTTCATTCAAAACTGATAAAAACCCTAAAATGATCACTTTAAAGATATATGTGCATGAATTTATCATAATATATCCCAAAACCCTAATTACTAATATAATCCTTATATTTTGCCAAATCATTAGTAAAAGGTTAAAGATAACTTTCAATCATGCATATATGTGTTGAATCCTCAAGTAGTCCTATAGAAACTAAGATAATAAATCATAGCTTACATTTATTTCTTAAGTATATAATTAAGATATTCTTACTTAGAGTTAAGGGTATAGTTGAAGATTAGGTTACATGTAGTGAACTTTAATACTCGAATTAGTAATTTTTGCACTTATTATCCAAAGTAGTTTATCAAATGAGAAATATAGGCTATAAAGACCTAAAGTAAGACCTCATCAACTATGTTTACTAATCAAGTCACCAAATACCTCATTTCCTTAATTTTTCTCTTAATTACTACATTATGTGCACAAAATTACATATGCTTAAAGAAAGTTGACCAGGTTAATACATATTGACCAAGGCCAAAGGGTTGACCAAGTCAACAATTTAAAAAGTCAACAAAAGATACTAAGATATAAAGAAAATATCTAATACTTCATGATGGCTTTTCTTTTGATTTTTCTCTTCTTCTCTTTCTCCTCAATTTTTTCCATCCACATCTTCCTCTTCTAGACCCCACCATTTGCTTCCTTTCATTATGAAAATAAAACAAAAAAAACAAACCAAAAATTCCCTTTCATTGCCATGAGCATCTTCTTCCTCTTTTACTTTTACAACTTCTCTTTTTGTCTCCATAATTCCAACACAACTAAAGGTATGTACTTAAGTTACTTTATGTTACTTTATATTATTCATTAGTTAGTTAATTAGGTAGATTAGACACTTAGGTATGTGAAAAATATGATCTTGAAGAAGAGGGTACAAAGTTCTCATCTTTAAGTGTAGAATTCTAGAAATCATGAAGAGGAAGAAAGGAATGCATGAACATGCGCTCAAAGAATGTGTACATGAGGTAAACCGAAAAGAAGGGAAGCATGAGAAGTATGGTACATGAGTATTTACCATGTACATAACCTAAATTAAAACAAAACCTAACCATACATACTTATACTATACTAATTATACACTTAAAAACATAAAAGAATGAAATTAGGAAGCTTTTCTTAAGGAAAATATTAGGCATACAAATTTATGTATAAAAATACGTATTCAACCATATAGGTATATGAGTATGTATATAAATATAAATACGGTATAAGTCTAAGTAGATATATAAGTATATATATGTATAAGGTATATGTACATAAGTATAAGGGAAAAGGTAAAATGTACATAAGACATGTACATATGACATAAGCATGAGGAGAGGCTTATTTAATCACATAATGAAGTAAGTGATGAGGTAAGACATGATGACATATGCCATGACATAAGCAAGTGATGACATAAGAAATGACCTAAGCAAATGATGATGTAAGCGATGATATAAGCATAGATTATAAACTAAGAAAAGAAGAAAAGTGAATCATAATTATGAGCCTAAATTAGTAAACCCTAATATACTTTCTAAATTAGATTATACTTAATTAAGTACATGAATTAATAATAGCAAAGTAAAAGCCTCTAAGTATAAGAAGTTAAGGATTAACTAACTCATTAAGTATAAGCAAAAGATATAAATAAGTAATAAGAGCAATTAAGTTTTTATAATTAAAATTTCTCTAAATTTGGTTCATATCATAAAACACAAGTCATAACGTCCAAAACAGACATTACCATGTAAACGTACATCCGAAAACGATGAAAAACGACTATAAATTCATAAATATCATAAATAAAACGAAAAAGATACAAATGTTTAAGAATAAGGTCTAACCGAATAAAAAATTAAGGTAATTTAAGTATAACTAGGAAACTAGAATAATTAGTTAATTCAGTTACTTACTAGCGTTATTATAACATAACGATCAGGTGACCTTAAGGTGAGCGAGGACCTCCCGATCGATTACTACGATTAGGGCGAATCGCTATGACCGAGTAAGTATTTACCCTATAATTCCATGCTTGTTTGTGAGTGTTGATAGTGAACTTAAATATTATTGTTAATTGAATTGTAAAATTATCTTAAGTACAGAGAATGCTTTGTTTGTTGCATGGTAGTATAGCAAATGATTGTGTGTACTACTGGATGGTCATAGCATAATTTTGAACTTAAGTATACTCGGCTTATAAAAAGAAACTGGAACATCCATTAACATGCATCATATAGATACAATTCCGACCATCACATCACACGGAGGTAAAAAGAGGCCATTCAAGGGTTGTTATTATTCATTTATTGGTTCTGTATGGTGCACTGGTACAAAATGACCTTACCTTTGCCTACGGGAACACTAGGCATTGGAGGTGCCAACCACCTAACTAAGGGTCGAGTCTAGAGGCCTCCATTTAGGGGTGAGTGTAGACCGCGAGGGCCCATTCACGATTATACTAGAACTTGGTTTTTATGAAAATAAAAGACTTATTTAATTTGAATACAGAGCATGGAGTTCCATAGTAAAGAAAGTTCTAGTATAATATCCAGATCTAATTGGTGCCGTATATACTCCAACCCTGACTTTAAAGGGAGTTAAATCCGAGTTACATATATGAACTAGTTAAGTATACGTATTATTTGGCATTCTATTTAATCATTCATTCATATGCATGAATATAATGTACTTATAACTTGCTTGTGGTGTGGCTGAGGGTTTTGCTTACTAAGCTTAGGCTTACACCCCTTTAGACTTTTGCTACAGGATAGCCTATTTGTAGAGGCTGGCCGAGGGATGCCATAGGTTAGCTTGGGGACTTAGGTAGGAGCAAGCTATCCTATGTATTGAGAGAACATTTGATATAAATCTTTACTCATGTACTTTTGTTTTATTAATATTGTAGACTTAGATATACTCCCTTACTGTATAATGTAAGCTTGGTAGTTTAAATTTTATATAAATATGTTAATGTGATGATATCATGTGAATCTATATGTTCTTGAGAGACTAGTGGTTGTAGAGCCTTGTATATAGTGTGAAGAGTTCTTAATTGGAAGGGTAACTAATCAGGGGTTCTTTATACAATATACAACGTCTGCCACGACTAGGCCGTCCTCAATTCATGACAAAACACCTATCAAGTCACATGTATCATTGCTTTTTAGATGGCCCTTTTAGTCATCTAAGATTTCGATTACCCTAAAGGACTAAAGGAAGATGGTGTTTACATGTCCCTATGGTACTTTTGCCTATATAACAATGTCATTTAGTCCTTATAATGTATTAGCCACATTTCAACAATGCATTATGGCAATCTTTGCAAATTTTATTAAAGATATAATAGAAGTGTTTATGGATGATTTCTTGGTTTTTGAGAATTCTTTTGATCCATGACTTATTAACATGCAAAAGTGCTAAATAGATATGGCAAAACAAATATGGTGTTAAATTGAGAGAAATGCCATTTAATGGTGAAACAAGGCATAATGCTAGGACACAAAGTGTCTTGGAGAGGTATTGAAGTAAACAAGGCAAAAATTGACACTATTGCAAAGTTGCCTCTTCCTACTTCAATTAAAGTTGTGCACAATTTCTTGAGCCATGTAGGGTTTTATAGGAGATTTATTAATGACTTCTTAAAAATTGCTAGATCTTTGACTTGACCATTAGAGAAATACACTCCATTCCTTTTTTCAAAAGAATGTTTAGTGGTGTTTATAATATCGAGGATAAGCTAATACATGCCCCTATAATGGTAGCACCAGAATGAAATTCATCATTTGAACTCATATGTGATGTAAGTGACCATACTATAGGTATAGTTTATGGGCAGAAGCAAGAGAAAGACTTTCACCAATATATTATGCTCGTAAGACCCTTATAGAAGCTTAAGAGAACTAAATTCACAAAAAAGCAGCTACTAGCAATGGTCTTTGCATTTGATAAGTTCAAGTTATATCTTATCCTTTCTAAAGTTATTGTTTACACTAATTATTTTGCTTTGCATTACTTATTTAATAAGATAGATGTCAAGTCTAGATTAATCAGGTGGATATTATTGCTTCAAGAATTCAACCATGAGATATGAGATAAAAAGGGAGTAAAGAATTTAGTTGCAAATCATTTGTCCACTTAAGGAGTCCATCCTTAGAAATGTTAGATGAATGAGATATCAATGATGAATTCTCAAAGGAGCGACTTTTCTAGGTAAGTCCTTGTACAGTTACTTGGTTTGCTGACATATTAAATTATTTAGTTGTTAACATTTTTCCTAAAGGATTGGATTATCAATAAAAGAAAAAAAATTTCCATGAAATGAAAAATTACTTTTAGGAAAACCCATATCTATTTAAGATTTATACAAATCAAATGATTAGTAGATGTGCATCCTACATAGAAGGTTAGCAGATTTTAGGTCAGTATCACTTAAGGCCAACCAGAAGATACCTTAGTGAAAACAAAATGGCACATAAGGTCCTTGAATATGAATTATACTAGCTAACATTATTTAAGGATGCTCAAGAGTCTATGAGTCATGTGATAGGTATCAAATGGCAAGTAATATTTCTAAAATAGACAAGATGCCTCACAATCTAATTTTAATTTGTAAGGTCTTTGATATATGGGATATTGACTTCATGAGGTTGTTTCTAAATTCTAATTGAAACAAATATATCCTAGTAGCAGTGGACTATATTTTCAAATGGGTAGAAACTTAAGCTTAACCAAAAATGACGCTAGGGTAGTGAAACAGTTTCATAAAAGTATGTTTTCTAGATTTAACATTCCCAAAGCGATTATCAGTGACTGAGGAACTCACTTTTGCAATGCTCAACTTGAGAAAATGTTTGAGTGATATGGCATTACTTACTGAATTGCCACACCATGCCACCTACAAATAAGCAAACAAGTAGAAGTTGCAAATAGGGATTTAAAAAGCATCATGGAGAAGACGATTGAGCACAATAGATGAGATTCGTTAGAAAAACTTGACAATGCTCTATAGGCATATCAAACCGCATATAAGACACTAATATGCACCATTCCATATTGACTTTTGTATGAGAAAGCATGTCATTTATCTATGGAAATTGAACATGAATCTCATTGGCATATAAAGTGTAATAGCCTTAATCTTGAATGTATAGGTGAACATAGGAAACTTCAGTTGAACAGCCTATGAGAACTCAAGACTATTTAAGGAGCAAGCCAAGCAATACCGTGATAGTCGGATTAAACAATAAAAGCAATTTTAAGTCGAAGAGAAGGTCCTCCTTTACCAATCCTGACTGCAACTTTTCCTAAGTAAACTCAAATCATGGTAGTCTAGACCTTATAAAGTAACTCAAATATTCCCATATGAAGAGGTGGAGATTTCGTACCCCAAATGAGGACCATTTAAAGTAAAGGGTCACCAACTCAAGCTATACTTGAGAGGACAATTTGATCAAGACAACCATGTCAAGTTCGATCTCTTCCCAGTCTAAAAAAAAAAAGGGTAGTTTCTATCTTAATTCGTTAAGCAAACAATATTAAATAACAACACTTCTTAGGTGGCAACCTAAGCTACTTTATTTTCATTTTATTCTACTTATGGTTTTGATTTCTATTGTCTGATAGTTCAACATAATCTGATTTGAACAATCTTTTGAAGTAATGTAGGTTCAAGCAGCTTAAGAAGAGGTTATTTATGCTAAGGAGAACAAAGTTAAAGATCAAGATCATGATCCGAGATGTGATTTGCATTGAAGGGGAAGATTGAAAAAGATTACGAAAAGATTACAGTTAAGGAACACGGATATGCTCTTATCTATGTTCCTCTCAACATGAAATTAAGCAAATAAATATGAGAGCAACATACTCATAATCTAGGGTACGATCCTCTCTAGAGTCGATACATATGGTCAAGAACATAGATGACGGTTAAGATCATTCTTATGATCTTTGCCTGTGTTCACATATGACTAAAACATTATCCATGCTTAGAGAAGATGCTTGTGATACCACCTGTGAATACTCCTATATAAGTTTTCCTTACTTTATCTACTTAAAACTTTCCTAATTTAGCTCATGTATCTTGCTAATCCACTTTCCTTCTTTTATCACATGCTTCTTTAAGTTATTCCTAAAACTAGAAGAAATCTTGTTAATCTAGGTTATTACCTATTTTAGTGATTATTGACTTAACTTGTTTATCAAAGATTGAGTTTCCTTTATGTGAAGCAATAATGCATAGGTACATTTCTATTTATGAGTAGATTCATTGTTATGTATGAATTACTAACCTCCTTAATACACTCACACAATTATAGCCAAAACACCAACTGTAGGGAAATTTGTATTGGCAATCATGGTTCCTTCAAGACCTAAAACCACCCATCGTAACCCTAAAAGGGCCTCTTCTTAACTTATAGTAGCATAGAATCCACTGCTACCCTACCACCATACCCCAAACACATGCTATAATTTGAAACATCTAAACACAAAGAAAGATTTGATATACTAAGTAAGAAAGGCTTTTCAAGATCTAGCTTCATAGATTAGGAAACCATAAAAAAAGCCAATATAGAAACTGAAATTAAAGTCATGGTTGAGAAAGCAGGTTGGAAGAAACTCTTGAATGTCCAAGATCCAGTTTATAAGGAACTCACTTTGGAGTTCCTCACTTCCCTAATAATGGAGCATAACCAATTACCATTTAATGCCTAAAATTCATAATCTTTCTACTTAAGAAACACTGAGTTCATACATTTCATAGCCAAATTTAGAATGTTCATAGGGCTCTATGATAAGTAATATGTCTAATCTCCTAAGTTCTATACATTACCCTATGAACTCCCATGTAAAGTTATCCCCACAAACTAGTGGCAAAAGCTAACTAGAGAAAAGACTTATAACCTTAAATTCATTGTAAGACCCCACTTGAAAACTCTCATACATCACATCCTCCATTGATTTCTCACCTACACAAATAGTATGAGAGGAAAATGTACCAAGATGGTAGTGATGCATGAAGTGCTTTACCTCTATAGTTTTCCGAAGGGATACCTAATTAATTTAGTAGTAGCATTAGCATTATACAAGCGACACCAAGCCACTATGTGAAGGCAAAACAAATTAGATGTGGGCCATACACTTTTGGTGAAGAAATTAGAAATCTTTATCAATAATCCCTAATTGACTATTACGAAGGATGTCACTCCAATGTCACTTTCAACTTTTCACCAGATGGATCTCTTACTGAACAATGTTGGTAAGGAAATGCTTAAGAGAAAGGACTATGACACTTCTACTAACCAAGATAGTTTAGCCTACCAAGTTACAAAACTAAAGGTTGGGATTTGGAAATTGGTGAAATCCCAAGAACTCTTCAAGTAATCTTTGAAGAAATTGTTCCAAAGACAAACACATTTGATGGACTTTTGTAGCATCTTAGCTTACCAAGTCAAAATTATGATCCCTCTACCTATAAAGGAGGACTTGATATATGTAGCTAAGAGAATGGATTTGAAGGATGGTAATGAGAGCAATGAACAAGATTTTGAGTAAAAGGAGACCATCAATGTAGATTCCAATGATGAAGATGGGATTGAAGCACAAGAGAATATCACTAAAGAAGACAACCTAGATTTCTTTTCATTGTTCTTTTATGTAAGTTAACAATCTCTTTTATCTTAATTTCTGTTGTTTTTAGTCCTTATTTTTTATTCATGTTTCCTTTAACTGAAAATTTTTCCATTCATGTTGTTAATTTGCTATTAATAATGAAACAATAAAATTTCTCTTCTTCTGCATACTTGTCTTTCTTTTGTTAACCTCCTTCAAATTCATAAAAATTTAATTAATGACCTCCTCTAAAAAATGACTTTTATAGACTATCAATTCTCCATTCGCATTTATCATAAGGGAAACCTATTCTTCTCACGTGCTTCTTCTTATTACACTCATTGCTTTTATTACATATTCTTTATACTTTATTGTAAGTACATTAGGAATAATGTACTAAATTAAGTATAGCGAAGGAGCATAACATATAAGCATATTACTCATTGCCATCTAGGAAACCAATTACATTTCATTTGAAGCCCAATCTACCCCTAGAATTTTTTTTTTCTATTTTGGTCTGCAACTTAGTATTATCTAGCTATGTCATGCATAAATAATGCTTGTAAAAAATTTTATTAACTACCATTGCACATTTTACATGTTATTAGAATTGAATAGTAGAATCTATGTGGGGCAAAGTTACATACTATTTAGCTGAGGATTCCAATGCTTCAATAAAATAATAATATTATTGATTGAGCATCGGACATATGCTACTTTGAAGCTTACTTGGATGTATGCTTATTCCTTCTTAGAATTTAGAGCTTTAAAATCTTGAGTAAGCAAATAGATGAAACATGTCTTTTATAAATCCCTTGAGAAATTGGAACAATTGGGGATGGAAAAAAAAAGAAAAAGAAATTCAACTAAAATGGAAAGGATCGACCTTGTTCTATCAAAAAAGCAAGGTTCCTTCATATTGCCAATGTAAGAAAATTGGTTAAGCTAGTAAGGATCAACCTTAGTCCATTAGAAAAGCGAGGTTCCTTCCTACTGTTAACATAAGAATTAAAATGGTAAGGATTAACCTTGGTCTATCAAAAGAACAAGGCTTTTTCTCAATGCTAACGTAATCTCACTTAATTAAGGGAATTAAATTTAATTGAAAGGCCTTGCAATGACATTATATACTAAGGGAATGATCAAGAGATGAGTCGATACAAAGTGTATTTGCTCCTTATTGTAATGCTTAGTGAGATTAAAAGAGACATATATACATATTAGCTAAGTGTAATGAGTCAAGTATGGTCTTTGCCTAATCACATGAAAAGGGATTAATTAAGGGATGAATCATTGGTTAAATAGTGTGACTAAACTTTGATTTATATGGATTAGCTGTTAAATTTTGATATGTATGTTTTTTGTGTATTAAGAAAGTGATTGGGAAGAAGTTATACAAGTTGCCAAAGGTGCTTAAGGAAGCCTTATAAGGTTGCATTAACTTGTGAGGAGTTGATCTTTAATTTATTTTGAGATTAGATGTTATCTTTTGATGTTGTATTAAATGGTAATGGGTGAAGTTGATATTTCTTATCCAATTTTCTTTATATAAATCCTTGATAAGGATTAGTTGATTTGTTTGAAGACAAGCAAATGTTTAAGTGTATAGAGATTTGATAATTGTGAATTTACATATATTTATTGAGGCATATTATAGTGAGTTCCTTTAACTTTTTATGAGGATTTCAATGATTTTGATACTTAGATGAGTAAATTGTTGATTTCTCGACTTAAAGGAGTTAATAAAATGAAAAGAATGAAAATCACTTAAGTTTTCAGGGGAATTCCACTTATTTTGAAGGACTAATCAAAGATAGCAAGCTCAAAAGAAGATTTTATCAAAGATCAAAGTCCAAAGAGATACACATCCAATAACACGCCCATATTTTTTTAGCCACAATCCTCTCATCAAAGAATTTTCTTAGTTTTGTTTTTTGGGATTATTGCAAAAGGAACATGGTTAGAGTATATGCCTAAGTATACACCCGTGATCCTAAGGTGAAGTTATGTAATGATATTTAAAAACTTTCATATTTGAGTTATTTTTATACAACCTAATAAATAGAGAGTCACATACTCATATAGGAAAAAGGAGAAGAGGATACAGAGGAGGAAGAGAGAGAAACAAGAGGAAGACTATTGTTCTTTAGGATTTTCATTTTTAATTTTACGATTTTGCTACAAAATTATCTTTTTGTTATGATTGTAGCATAAATCATAGATATCTAAACCTATAAATTCTTAGATTGACATATATAGTGTGTATTTTGTTTATTATAATGAAATGCTTAACTCTTTGCCAATTCAATTGTATGTTTTGTATTGAATTAGGCTGTTATATATTGTATGTTGAGGTTGTGAGACTCGATATATAATTAGATTTACCACAATTGATGAGCATTTTCTATAATCTTAGAGATAATTTTAGGGTTCTTTTGGATTTAATCATAATATTTATAAAGGGAATCCTTGCTCTTAATGTTGTCTTAATTTACTATATTGCAAAAGTGATTTAGATAGTATAGTTGGGGTTAGGAGTTAATAAATGAAGTGATTCCTATTAACTTACTAATTGAATTCTCCCAATCAATAAAATAAAGAATGAATTAAAACTTTTTTAAATTATTGCATGTTAATTATTTAGTGAAGTAGAGTCTAGATATCCATATGGTTAATTAGGTTTCTAGCTTTATTATTGTTTATTTATTAATAGTTATTCATTTTTGTTTCTCTTAGTTGTTGGGGTTTAATTATTTCATTTTGCAATTAAATTTTAATATTTCTTCAAAAATAGAATAGTAAAGCAAAGTGAGTAGTGTATGTAATCTTCGAGGGATCGACGACTTAGAATTTGCTAGTTCATTACATTACAACTTGACAATTTCATTTGCCAACCTATTAATGGGTTCTTTAAATATCAAAGAAAACATGAAATGAATCAATCAAATAGCATATGATGAACAACCATCATGGACATAACCAACCATAATGAAAAGGACTATTTTTAGTAAGCTCCTAGGAAAAATACAAAGAACCAAAATTAGCATTAAGGGAGTACACAATTGCTTTCCCAGTATCATAAAAAAAGGCTAAATTGCCTAGTAGTGTCAGTGTAGTAGGACATGGGGCATACCATTGTTAGGTTGTAGGTAGTAAAGTAAGGGTACTAAAAATAATGTAAGTCGGTTAACTATGAGACATGGAATTCATATAAGCATCTCGATCAGGTCAAGAAGTAGTTCGAATGAGGTAGAGGAAGTTACTAAAAGTCAGCTAAGCATGCTGTCTAAGGTAAGTGTTGAGCTGTTTAGTCAGTTGGTATTAGTCTCCATGGAGCTCAAGGTTAATCTAGTTTTCGTATAGCTTAGGGTCAATTCAATCCCCTTGTAGTTCAAGGTAGGCTTAGACCATCCTCTACTCAACTTAAAGTTTGTCTTCGCGTAGCTTAAGCTTAGATCTCCAAAGGATATGCTAGTGCAAATGAGTGTCTAGCCACTAGAGTAGGTTAGCAATTGGAGTAGAAGGCTATTATGCATATGGATTACCTCATCCTCGATAGATTGAGTACTAAGAATGTGTTTAGCTATGGTTTAGAGACCTCGAAGTTAAGCCTCAAGATGGGATTAAAGCTCAGAATAATTGTGGATGAGGTTGTTGTCCCATCATAATCCATTAAGATAAGTGCTTTCTTTTTGAAATTCAATTGATTGGTTTACCTTCTAAAGGCAAGCTTACACCATACAAATACATTTCATCTCTATTTACTTCTTTTAGAAATGTTGCTTAAGAAAAAGAAATTTCTTCTAACTAGAATAAAGGAGCTAAGGTAACTACATAAGCATAAACTTCATCTTCAAATGAAATTTTCATTTTTGTGATTCTTCACTTCTTTTTAGTTATTAATATCATCAATTTAGTGAAACTTAGTATGAATTTAGAATATATTTGCCCTTGTGAAAAAAATACATATGTTGTAAAATTGAGAATCTTTCTATTCCAATAATAGGATTGCAATCTACCACATCACATTCCAAATAAGAAATCTATATACAATACTTCTATTCACATGGTCAAAACATGTAGTCAAATGCTTTTGAACCTATATAGTTTTCTTTTCTTAAGGTAGCATAACCTTTCTTAAAAATCTTCATACTTTAAAATATTCTATATTCTATCTACAACCTTTCCATAATTCATAAAAAGTTATTTCGCTACTTCAACTTTGAATGCAATAACATACCAAAGCTTTATCTTTATTGATTTTTGTTAACAAACTATAGATGAAAGGATCCAATTTACGTGATCACATCATATATCTTATGCTTCACATAGTCTTAGAGAAGTGATGTAAAGGTGATATGGGGAAGGATGGCTTCAATAGATTGATTTTAAGAAGGAACAATCAGTCTTGGAGTTTCAAATAAGCAAGTATCAAATAAGGAGCCTAAGGCCTGAAACTTGCAATTCTTAACCAATTAAGCTAGTTATTTATTTGGGCAATAGTTTGATCTTTGAAAGCAAAGCTCCTACAATAAAATATTGTTTCTCTTGTCCTTCGAGAATTGTGAAACAAGGAGGCACTATTGAGTATTTATAAACCATTAGGCTTGTAGACATTTGTGAGATTTCTTTAATAATCAATAGATGAGATAAAACATACTTATTCAAGGTTTATCTTGATGATATAATCAAGACTTAATGCCTATAGCATTCTTTATGAATGTATGAGCCCATCTAATAGAGATTAAGGATAGATGGGTTAGTCCAATGATCTCTATTTCAAGTTTGTTAAGTTTAATATATGGGCTAAAAGAAGAAGTGTCTGAAATTGATCCATGAAGTTTGAATTTCAAAAGGACACGGATGGTCCGAATACTTACCGTGAAGTAAGATATATAAAATTACTAGAAAGTTGGAGTAGAGCACCTTTAGGATTTGCCGCTTAATAGTTGAATGATTAAAATGGGAGATAAAGTTGCATTTAAAGGAAAAGCGAACTCTCCTTTTCACCAGAAAGATAAAGATAAAGGGAACTTGGAAGAGCCTTGATTCTAAAGTTTTCTTTAAAAAATTGTACCGCAGCCATTACGGAGCCATGCACAGTGATACTTAGGTTAGTTGTCGCATATTCTAGCTAAAATGTCCAATGCAGGCTCGATAAAAGCTATCAAAAGCTACCAAACATTAGCCCTAATTATCATTATACCTTTTGACACTTCTTACTTCGTCAAAGCCAATTCATGCACAACAATGTGGTAATTTTGACTGCAGTTCCTGAGATTCAGGTGGGAAAAAATAATGTAGCATGTGGTACAATTGCAAGTTGTAGGGAATCCAATCTTTTTATTTTTTTTTTGTGATTATTATTACCATCTTATGATATGTATTGATTTTATATTCATTTTTATACTTTCATTATATTATGTTTTAAAAATGAACACGCAAGTTTGGAAATATAATGCGAGATTGATAACCTCTTAATGACGCATTCAGGGACCCCATGATCTTGAATTGCAGATATAGTCCAAAGTGCCACTGATCTTGAAATATAATGCAAGCTTTTGTTTCGGTACCGAGGAATGACACTCTAAGGATTTATGATTAGCCTCTATAGTGTGAAACTTGCTATGCTGTCCGTGTTTCTTGCCTGGATGTCCTGCTTTCGAGTTATCCATCCAATTGAACTCATGTGGTTGCACAATACCCATATTTCAATAAGTGGTGACATTTTTACTATGAAGTTATTCAAGAGCAAAGAAAAACCTCCCAACAAATACCCCAAATCAATTGATACCTTATTTGTTTGTCTTCTTTGAATTTTTGTAGAAATTTTATTCACATTGATTTCAAAGTGTGTTTGACAAAATAAAATATCAAAAAACTTGGATGTCTATATCACCTAAACCCAATCCCCCCTAAAATGAGACTCATTGACCCCATATACCGTTTTGGTTTTACAGAAAGGGAAAAAGAATAAATGAAAAATTTCTCTTCCATTGAATCATTCACGAATTCCCTTAACTCCAAGGAATAGATGAAATATAAATAAAACAGCTTCAAGTAATTATGTGCAAAAATATATGAACTAGGCATAAAATATATATAAATACGATAAAGACATACAAATGCATTTTTAAAAAGAAAAGTAAAAACAGAAAATTTAGTTAGATTTTAAGTATGATAAGATATAAGGCGAACATGATATGAGAAACTACCTATGTATTTTCATATGGGTACAGTTTTTGAAACTTAAAATGAGAATCTATATGTATAATCTATTGGAAGTTGAAAACGATATGAAACTTGTACAGGAAATTTACATGTTTACCGTTAAAATTTAAAAAAAAATTATATAATTACAAATTGTATAAAAAATATTATCAAAATATTGATACCATATTATATCTTAAAAATATAATATTAGTATATATATATCGCATCTTTAAAATGCGACATTATTTTTAATATACTATTATTATATTGTATACAAATACTTATATCGCATCTTATACAACATAATATTGGTATTTTGATAATATTTTTTGTAAAATTTGTAATTATATAATTTTTTTATTAAATATCGATAAACATATATTATACCTAAATTTGTATCATATAAATCTTAGAAGGAGGAGTGCTCGCAGAATAAATTGAAATTTTAAATCGTTCTTAACCAATATTGGACCTGTAAATGTTTGTTTTTGACGATGAAATACTGTATGTGGTTATATTTTTTATTATAAAAATAAGTGAAAAGAGCATAAAGGTTCCCAGAGGTACCATATAACCTTAAGTTACATTGATACAATTATAAGATTATTCCAAAAGATTACCAAATTATTCCAACTTATAATTACAGACGGGAGGAGAGCAGGAACTTATATTGTATCAAGTATGGACCCTTTCATCCTATCCTACAAGATATGGCAAACTTCGGGGATTATATTACATTTTGTGTTAGTTCAAACATGACCGCTTTGCTATGGCCCCTTCAACAGCTATTTTGCTCGCACCAACCTCTTACCTAAATAAAATAATTAATTGATAAAAGCTCTTGGACAAGGATGCTTTTAGCCTATAAACTTCTAAAAAATGATTTTGCTCCTAGTAAAGTTCTAAAAGAGTAATTTAACTCTCCCGATTTTGTTGAGAAGATCACCAAATTGAATGCTGTTTTATTGTTCTACATGAAAATTTATCAACATTCTTATCATCTTTTATATCCTGATATTGTATAATAATTAACTAACGATTGGCTCGATTATTCTTTGGTTTTCTTTCCAAATGACCCTAGGGGACTAAAAAACTGCTTCCTTCAAGAAAGAAGATAAGCACATGTTTAATATTCATGATTTTAGGAGATATACAAAATCATTATTTTGGGTTTACTTATGGCCACATTGCAATACATTCCAATATTTTGTCTTGTCATTAAAATCCATTTATAAAATGCATAAACAATAAATTACATGCTAAAATAATAAAATAAAAAATCTCATCGATGTGATTATAGAAGTCTTATAATAACAATATTAAAAATTGAAATCTATAGTTACCAACGTTTGATTTACTTATTATAATATAAAAAACAGTGTAGTAGACAATTAAAAAAAAAGGTTGTTAGTGCACAATATAGTATTATCGATGTAAAAGTGGCACAAATTTTGCTGTATAAGAGCATGGAATAAGGCAAAGAAAAAGGGAATGGTAGATAAAGTAAAACAGGCTAGACGAATAGACTTTATATCTTCATGAGGTTTACTGTTTTACTCTTTTGACCAAGTGACATGCTGAATTAAACTCGTTTCCCATTTTATGTATTTAATATTCTGATTTAATATGCCTTTACAAAGTGAACATGCAAGCAGAGTTAAGGTATCTCATCAGGCAGGACAACGATTTACATGTCTCAGTCAAGTGAAAGATGTTCACAATGGTGAAATAAAACCATATTCAAAAAGAGTCAAAAGAAATGTCATTTGAGTAATACCATTTTCAAGTTGAAATGATGATTAATTAGATTAGAAACAGTTGGATTAATGAATATGTTCCCTAATTTTTTGAGCAAACTGCTTCAGTGGTCAAAGACATTATGCAAGACCTTGAAGATTATTGGAAAATCAATGAATGCTTGATTAAGTCACGTCGTGGGTCTTGTCCACTGCTAAAAGAAGAGAACTTCATGAAAAATGAAATAAGTCTTTCGTACATAATAATTAAACTTACTATTCTCCAGAAGACAAAATCATTATTACT
Source organism: Lumnitzera racemosa (assembly GCA_024138005.1). NCBI lineage: Eukaryota > Viridiplantae > Streptophyta > Magnoliopsida > Myrtales > Combretaceae > Lumnitzera > Lumnitzera racemosa. The sequence continues at coordinate 84,352,217 of JAMXBC010000006.1, forward strand.
TCCTTTGATTGATACCTGATTATTGCCTGATTTAACTTACTACCTAAAGATTTCCAAAAAAGCCCAATATATATATATATATATATATATATATATATTAATAATCATTTTCTCTGCCTCAGCTTCCATATCTTCTGCTGACTCGGAATGGAGACATCCAAGTGGCGGAAACGAAGTGGAGAGTGGAGACTAGCACGGTGTAAAGGATTTTGTTCAAATACCATCAAATGCTATTTAAAGGAAAAAAAAAAAGTTTTAATCGGTATTATACGTCGCATATTATATGTATATATAATATAAATATTAATAATAAAAATAATTTTTAAATTCATTGATTTATACGTAATATACGTATCAATATCATTTTTATATTTACACATCTTATTAACTGAATTATTTCTCTTTAAACGTTTATTGATTAGACAAAGGATTTCATCTGGATGTCCTCTGATACCTTCTAATTCCGCGCTTGTTAGAAAGACGACTTTGTTTCAATGCTATCCCATGCCATTTGAATATTGTGCTTCTTCATCGAGAAAAAAATTCATGACTCGTTAGCCTTTTACGTTTTGCTCCGACACGCTTTCGCCCATTAGAGAATATTCTCTATTGCTGCCTCGTATAGGAGTCCGGGGTGTGTTTCAGTCAGCTATTGATGATCGCTATGATAAGCTATTGCTTTGCTTGTCAGCTTATGGGGTACTCGCAATTGTTTCAAACTATTGTTCCCTTCTTAAGGACAAGTCCTTATGCATTACTTACCTGTCTGTTACTGGAAACACCATTTTCCATCTAACTTGAATCTGTTAAGCATGCGACCAACATTACGAAAAAATTTATTATGTACTTAGTTTTTTATTTTCATTTTATTGACTCTTTTACCCTTACTAGGGCTAGGAAGGTTATTTATTTACTAGTCAAACCGCCTTTCATTGTAATAAAACTTAAAAGAGAAATCTCTTCTAATTTCTTAGTTTTTATCAATCTAATTTTAAATTGTGATAAATAATCCGTCCTTATCAATCTCCTAGAGATTGTGGTGGACAACTGTTATTAAAATCATATGCCATGTTATGCTCTCATTAATATATTCTAATCTTTCTATAAATTATGTATCATACATCAAATCTCTAATTTAATCACCCTATTTTTTTTTTTAGATTGTTTTCGTATACAGTTCCTGAATTGTCCACATCTTTATTTCTTATTTATACACGTATAAAAACTATCAACTTTGTTATTATCAAGACCTAGATCCGTTATATAATTGTGTTTAAGCCTGGCTCTTGGACTTTACGGACGTTGGAAATGTATTAATCTAACGATGTTAGCCAATTCAAAGATTGATAGTATAAAAAATATTAGAAACAAATACGAATTTTATGTTACGTATCATATAATACAAGATAACAAGTAAAGGAGAGAGCATGATATACAAATTCAAGTGGAGAACTCTGAACACTACACACAGGATCGAACAGATCAGTGTAATATAAGCAACAATAATACGGTTGTTTTCCTCACAATCACACAGCACTATTTCCTCCAATTAACCCTCTCATTTACTTGTTTACTTTTCTGATTATTGATCTCATTCCAGTCCTTACAAAGAAATGACAATTTCAATCAAGTTAACGCACCAAAAACAACAGCTGCATCATATATATTTCAAATACAAAGAATGACAACTTCTCGGATCATAAGGTATGAAAATCAAACCCATAGACGCCAATCTATTAAACAATAAATTGAAAATAGAGGTAATGAAAATATATAAACAAGCTTTCAAGTAATAAGTAGATTTTTGTGACAATAATATCTTTTTTCCCCTTCCCTTATGCCAAACTTCATTTATATTAGGGAATCATTAGGTCTAAACCCCTTGGCAAATCAATTCAAAAGACGATAGTATTGGGACTTTTTTTTATGCCATGTAATAATTATATCAAGGCTTTCCTGTCTTTCTCAACCACCTGGAATAGGCATTTTAGGGTGGTGAGTAATGTGGGTCCACGGCTAATGACTAAGCTTGCACCAAACTGTAAGTCGCAGTGTTATTTAACAAGTGGAAGCATGAAATGCCCTTGACAAGAAGGTTGGTGCATGAAAATAAAGGGCAGTAGGATTCTACCAGGGTCCCATGTCTGCTGATTTCCACTATTCTTGTCTCTCCTTTGAAGGAATTTGATAAGAAATCCAGCTTTCTATGTGTCCACCGCCCTCTCATTTGATTGTAGACATAGACGTGGGACCAAAATTGTTCCTATACTTACATCCTATTTGGTACCTTTTAGAATAAAATGTGGTTTATGAACTTTTTCCCGCCTAACTTTGGTCTCGTCTCGGCCAGTGTTATACTGAGTCAGTTGGTAGATATACTCTATTATCAGAGATAATGACGTCGAAAGTGCCTCGACTTATCCAAACGCATCAATTTGGTATCGTCATTACCTGATACTGCCGTCCAAGGTACCCACGTGACAATCAGTTGGGTGAGAAAAGAATTTAATTGGATGGTTGGTTTCGTTGAATGAAGTGCTATTCTTAATTTGCTGGAAAATGGCATGTTTTAGTAGTGTTAGTGTTAATGGTGTGCTTTAGTATTTCAGCAGCACATCCTGGTCCTCCTTCATGATCTTAATCATTAACATAGGCCAGATGTAATAATCGTTACAGTCTCAGGGGTACCAAAGACACCAGCTTGATGATGCTAAATCAGTTAGTCATTAGAACATTAAAAATTTCAGAAAGTTCAAGCACTTCTAGAGTGATGCTTGATTTACACCTTGAAAAAAATCTATAACCGGAAACTTGTAATAGCATCCTCAGGATTTGACAGAAACATGGTGAAATATTGTTCATTTTAGCATAGAATTTATGTCCGGGAATGACTAGGAATTGAAAATTTTACAAAGAACTCGTACCGCTTCAGGGCCATATGAGAAGGGAAAAGACTACTACTAGTTTCAAGACTCCTTCTTTTCTTATGCTAGTTTAGATTCATTGATTGAGTCCTCGTCCATGCTCCAGCCTGGCTGAGGAAGCGCCTTGCCGCCCTGGGTACACCCTTCTTGATGTATTTGTGAGGGGATATATGATTAATCAAATTTCAGTGTCAGTTAAAGCTGCATAAGAAGCCTTATTGCTACCTTCGCTACTAATAGCATCAAAGACACATAGTTAACATGATTCCTACGCCATAATGCTAGGCGTCCAATGGCATGGCTACACGCCTGTTTCCACTTGGTATTAACAATGCTCGTTTGAGTCAAAAATGATGGGCTTTAGACTGAGAGTATTCTTCAGTCTAGTGCTGCTTATTCCTTTGCACTTGCACAAACTATTTGGGTACTTTCACAGACAAGCATTTTCTTTTCAGTTCATATGATTGTTGGAATGGAAGGTAGAACGAATTGTACGACATGGTCAACAATTTAGTCCGGTGAAAAGGAATAAGAGAATCATATGATTATTTTATCCATGATGTACAAAAAAAAAAAAAAAAAATCATAGAAAATGGAGGGTGAATTCGCTAAAGCAAAATAGAAGGAGAGTACATGGGAATTACACAAATTATCTCAACAAACTCACAAAATTCCCAAACAAATCCGACGAGAATAACACCAATATTCCCCAACTATTCATAGGGAGACCAATATAATGTGGCACAATATGGAAATCCCAAAGGCCCAACCTATAAGTCTATGCCAGAAAGAGAAAAATAACAACACATATGTAAACTTTTAGAACAAAATAAAATGCTAAACTAATGTTTGGTTACTAAAACTGAATAATATAAGGAGAAGTTGATTACAAAAGTAAAAGGAGTACACAATATTATTATTATAGAATGGTTGGTTTGCATAGTATTAAATATAAATTTTTATAATGTTCATTATTTAATATGTATAAAGATAAGATTCAATATTACATTTAACATTTATATCCCTTATATTGTTTAATATTTTTTAATTTTGGTTTTATATTATTTAAAAAGTATAAATTTTAAATATTTTCTAATATTTATAAATTTTATCCTCAGTATTGTTTAATGTTTACTTGATTACATTTATATTCTTAATACTCATATTTTTGTTTGATGAAGTCAACTTTTGTATAATCCTTTAGATAAGATAAATTTTAAATACTTTATCTAGTTCTTCAAATCCTTTTTTATCTAATAATGAAACTCAAATTATAAATCAAATATCAAACAAAAATTTTATTAAGTCTGGTCTTATAAATTTTACACAACTAAACAATATCTATATAATACACAATTGAATACGCTGGTCAACCAAAGCCCATAGGCCAGTCAACTGCCTTTCTTCTTTATGGGCTACCAGGCCTAAAGTACAGCTCTCTAATATCTGTGGACTGAAAAAATCTGCATAAAAAATTTGCATAAACATCAGATCTAGCATGCATCGGGCTTTACCACCCTGCGTGGAATGGACTGATCCATCGTCCTCTTCAGACAAAATCATATTAGGTTGCTCCTGTTTCACAGCAGGTTTAAATGTCCGTGAATTTGGGCTATACGCAAATAGTAATGATCAAGTAGACAAATAGGACTGAAGCGGGCTTTTACGAGAAGCCGAATGTTAACAAGATGAAGCCTATTTTCCTTATAGGGGGAGAGGGAAAAAATAAAAGAACTTACTGTGCCTACTTAACCTATAAGGAGCAGTGTTAACTAAAGAAAAATGAAACCATATTAGATCAAATGGTTGTGAATCTAAAGTTTATTAGAAGGGTCATTCCTTCCTTCTCTTTCTCAATTATTGTAAAATATGATTGCCCTCCAATGTACTAACTATAATTGAACAACCATATGCAATTCCTGCTGTTCACTCTACCAACGAGCATGTTGATGAGAAGTTTTCTTCTTAGTATGTCCAAGGCTGCCCGTCAAGGGTTTCAGCTGGGAAGGCGACTAATTAGTAATTACCACAGCAGTAACCAAGGAGAATGATTGCTTTAAAGCAAGCAGAACCAATCAAAGAGATATCGTATGAATTATCTACACATAGTTTTGGAAGCACTAAAACCTCTATATTGATCAGTCGATTTCAATTGCATACTTCAAGTGAATTGTATTAGCAGGATACAAGCAGATTTAACAAGATGTTTAGTGAAGGACTTCCCTGGATAGATCCAATACGCATTGAGGGTAACAAATCAAATTTCTTCAAAAATGAAACAAGAACTCTTCAATTTTCATCAAAGATCTTATGTTCAACAACTATAAAAGAATTTTAGCTATCCAAATTGGTGAGAACTTATCCTACAAGCATCCCACGACCTTCACAGATTCTAGAGCCGAAAAGAATACACATGATGGTACCTACTCATTGAGGTTTCCTTTTGGAACACACAACTCAATATTGTCATCCATCATTAGAGTAATCTGGCTCTGCTGGCTTCCTCATTAATCTGACAGTACAAGGATCTTCAATGTAATCACACATACTGCCTTTCCTGCTAGCAACCAACTCTGCAGCATGTTTCGTTCCACCAGAATCAAGTGAAGAAATCTTGGCAACATGAGCAGACCGTGAGGCCTCTCTTGCCCTGAGCTCAGCAAGTTCTCTCCTCCTCCTGTATTGTCGCCAGGCAGCCTGTATGAAACAAGCAGCCCATGTGCGCCATTGGTGTGAATAGAACCTTATCTTGTGCCTTATTTCTTTGCTATGTAGCTTCCGAAACTGTGATGCAACAAACTTCAAATCATCTGCTCTTAGAGCAAATGCCTCAGCTTCAGAAATTGCTTTGACTGTACGAGTTGATGTCGGAAGAATGATGCTCGGGCGTGGCTCCAAGGCCCATGTGAGTAATTCCTCACCACAAAAATCACCGGGGCCAATATGACACGAGTTAAAGAAACCAGTGCGGCCCCCGTTAGTGGTATAAGAGTCAAGATGGCCTCTTATTATGAAGAGCATCTCATTTACGGGGTCTCCTTCACGCACTAGAAATGTGCTTTCAGTGCATAGGCTGGGCTTAAGTCTTTCGCATACTGCATCCAAGGTCCTTTCGTCCATTTGACAAAATAGAGGAACCTGTTTATTTAGTCAGGCAATGCCAGTAACACAAATTCACAATAATGCATTTTGCAGGTAAAAAAATACAATAACTAAACATGGTGGCCTCGTGAAATTGGTACCCATAGAAGTACATTAGTTTTATACATAAACTTGACAGAATCATCTATATTCTACACAAAATATAAATTTAATTTGAATAGAGTTTGTTATGAAATAAACCTAAATGGTCCATGCTATATCTACAAGTTTAAACATTTTTATCAATTGATTTTGCAACTAAATTCAACATGATATCAAAGTATGAGCTCATAAATTTGAACATCTGCATCGCCTTTTATCTATTTAATTAAGTCATCTACTTGATGGGGGCTTTGAGACAGAATATCCATCTTATAAGTAAATGATGGTTTTGAATAAATGTAAAATCCTTGACCATATTTTGCATGCATAAGCTTTTAGATCAACTAGCTACAAAGCTAAATTCAACAAATGTTAGAAGCTGAAATCAATGAGGATAAGAGCACAGTGCACCTATCATCCTAAGGTCTCATAATATCTTTGATTGACATTTAAATTGTTGGTTAAACTGCAAGGTAGCCTTTCAATAACATGGCAATCCACAGATATATTAATGTAGTACTTACACGTCGGACTAAGTCCATGCACAAATGCCGCTTGATGTCTCTTCTAAGGTCCATTGGGAGTCCATCCAAGAGAACTTCTTCATCAACACCCCTAGTAGCCACCCACTTATACTGATCATACTTCCTGATAGACTGCCTCAAATATAGAGGAAGTTGTCTGTGACGCATCCATTGTTCTGTGTCATTTCTTTTTACCCTCCATTCTTCTATTCTTACTGTTGTAGATTGGAGGTATCTCTGCCAGTAAAATGCATCTCAATAAAGTGAAGTCACATGAAGTAGTACAGTTCCTTTTTTTTTATCAAAAAGTGTGAGTATATATACCTGCATATTTCCAATGAGCAAAGCAAAGAGCACCAAACCAAGAATCGCAATAATAATAGCAAACAAAATTTCCCCAATGTATAAGCTTGTGGACAGGTTTTGTCCTAAAGAACTGCAGCAGATAGTAAACACAAGGGATTAGAATAGGGACAGCAGGAGAATGCTTGATGAAAATGAAATCCAAAATGTCAGTAAAGAAAAATTAAAGGCCATTGCAAATACACTTCTAAAAATATTGATTAAGTGCAAATGGGTCCCCTAAACTCCTAAAGCGTGCCTTCCAATTGGCAATAGTTTTGCAAATTTTAGCAATGATGGGAGACACGTGCTTATTATAAAAAATTACAGGGTAATAAAAGCACATTTTGGGATCTTAGAGGTCTAACTTTACCTAACTAATCATTTTCGAGATGTATTTGCAATTGGCCAAAATCTTAAACTATCCCAAGTTCAAAAGAAAATATGCATATTCCAAATTAGTATAGACTTCTCACCTTAGGTTCTTTAAACCCCACCAGAGGCAGTAAAAGTACTTGTGAAAAAATGAAGAGTTTGTTATGCCATGAGTTAGTGCATCACCATAAATACCAAATTCATAATAGGCACTAGCTGGATTGCATAAGTTTGTGACATTGCTTGACTCGAACCAGGCATTCCTATTACGATCCCCAACTTTGTTACAATCGAAGAACACATATTCACAAGATATCTCGAGATCACACACACTTCTCCAACATGCTTCCTTGCGTTCAATAGATAAAAGGTACCAGCAGGCTCCCAGCACCTACTCATTTGTAAACAAAAGAAATGGCTCGAAATTAACCAACCATTAGAATATCCACTGGGTTCCACTCTTATATTAGAGCACAAAAGTTACTATGTCAGATCTATTTCTTGTAGTATGCTCAGAAAAATTCTAATACATTTTACGCTTAATTAACAAGTGTATCATTTATCTTTCAATTCTTAAAATGTCAAATGATTTAAAAATTTACGTTTTACAGAAAGACATGTGAATCAGAGAAAAAAGCTATCAACTATGTAAAAGGATGGTGAATTTGATATATCTGGTAAGAAAAGCTAGTGATTCCAAACTAATGACAAAATCTCCATTATTCAGTCAAGTATCAATTCTCCCTAAACAAAATCCTATTTCAACCAGCAAGGCCATACTGGAATGGATGTCCTTACATGACTTGCCAACAAGTAGAGTATGAGATTGTAGGCAGCTCCAGCCCATGCTGCTTGGGTAACAACACCAGATGCCTTTTCAATTTGTGAGGAGAGAGGAAATATGAGATATAGTCTGGGGAGATACTGAAAAATAATGATGAAGCGAAGGAAGTTCTTGGTGTTGGTAATCGTTGAACCATGAAGATTTGGGATGATAATCCATATCAAAACCTGCATATAGAAGGTAAAAAGAAAATTGTAATAGACCACGTCAAAATATTGCACTAAATAGGGAGAAATATATGTGTTAAGGAAAATGCAGTAAAGTGCCTGAGGAAGTGGAAGGGCAGCAAGAAAGTCTATCAAAAAGGCCTTCCGCAGGTATCTTAACGCAATCTTTCTGGGGTCAATCACAAGTTCTCCTCTCCCAAAAACCCGTGAAGAAGGTGCAACATATGCTGTGTGGAACCGGATGAAAATCTCAATGATGTAAAAAATATCTGCTATAGATCTAATAATGGTAAGCACAACTTCAAGGGGAATTCCGATGTCTAGGCACTGCTCCTTCCATACTAACTGCAAGTAAAAGAACAGAGGATCCACGAACAGAGAAACTAAACATGCCATCAAGAAGATCTTATTCCATTTTCGGATGGTTTTTCCTCTAGGATCCAAAACCTTTCTCTTCACTCCCTCATAATTCTCTGAGAGTACCCGGCAAAGAACTTTGGATTTTAAAGCACCCCTGAATTTCCAAGACATTCCTTTCCTGGTCTTCATGAAATTTGGTCCAGATACTTGGTTTTTATCACTATTTTGGTGCTTCATAGTTTGTTCTCCATCACTCATTGACAATCTTGATAACCCCAAATCGCTACAAACCCTACTGCTTTACATTAGAAAGGAAAATACTTTCAGGAATTAAATGGTGACTGCCATTAGATACTATGAATTACACACTGATTTGCCATCATACGAAATAAACGAATGCAGGCACAATTTGCATTTAAAGAGTCCAGTACCAATAAATCAAAACTGGAAAAAATAAATAAATAAATAAATAAATCTCCGGAATTACTCACCTTGTAGTCCATGAATTCCAAAACCCCATAATTATTTTTCACAATATGAACCGCACGCTGAATCAAAACAATTAAACCACAATACCGTGTTATTATAGGGAAAATTTGAAGATCATGAGATAGCTTTCACTAAACCAGGAAACATAGAATAGAGGTTGAAGTTCAGTCACACTTACTTCCCCCAAAATATGTTTTGAAGAACATGCAGAAATTTAGTACAATACACTAGAACACGCAAAAATCCAGACAGTCATCCTTTTACCTATCTTTATCCGTAAATTTTGTAATCTTGTTCGGAAAAGAATGTAGTGAAACTCGACGTTTTTGTAGTGCGGCCTTGTTTCCTAGTGCATGCCATGCAAAAATGGAAGTGTAGAAAATATAAAAACATGCGCTTGCACACTTGCCAGAAAGCTTTGCTTGAAAAGAAAAACTGTAATGACCGTTAATTGTAACGGCCAACTCAACACAGGGAAAAACATACGAATCGTCATAGTTTATATCTCCCGTAAAAATTGAACCGACGACTTAGTCCGTGAAACGGCTTCACCTTTTGACTTTGGTTTTATCCGGTATCCCCCAATCACTTCATTACGACAGATAGAACCAATGCAAATTTGATTTTTTTTTTGTCTTTTTTTAACTATTATGGATACAACTTCTGCATGAAGTAATCATATTATTTTATCGTTTGAAAAGCAATAGTTATGATATAAATTTCATTGTTAAAGTATTTATAATTATTTGTGGTTATCATTAATTTTCCACTACATTTTGTCCTCCAATAAATATTATATATATGTTGCTTTAAGAAATCTATTCCCATTATTACTTTTTTTTTTTGGGAAAAGGGATTTATAAACTAAAAACAATATAAATAGTACTTTCAACTTTGATCAAGTATGGAGAAATTAACAATACTTCTTTATCTTTTAAGTTCTTTTACCAGATTGATCAAGGGCTTCTAACCCTTAGTACAAACAGTAGAAGAGCTTGAAGTTCCTAGTTCATGGTTAGAAACAACAAAACATACATAAGGACTTATAGTAGGTTAAGCTATAGGAGTCTTTTTCTCCTTATATATTCTATTGATAGGACATTTTGAATATGAGTACCTTAGGCCACACTAACTTGTCTAGACTCCAAGCTGACCTGGGTAAGCCCATGGCCTAACCTGATTTGCTAACAATTAGCCTCATCATCTCCATAGTTGATCTCGACCTAAGGTCTCCAAATGGTCTGTATAGTTACAATGCCTCACAACGGCAATTAAACAAGAGGATAAAGCTTGAAGACTTAATCAATTATCACGACCCTACAAATCCAAAGCACGTCAAACTCTACACTCATACTACCCAGGTCATGCAAATGTGCCAAGATGTTACTCGTGCTCCCTTAATTTTCGATAGCCCTTTTCTATAAATACCAACGAGCGTCTAAGCGATAAACCACTGATACATACACATACTATACCTAAGTCTTCTTGCATTCTTGCACTCTCTACATGTTCGACCTCACTAACTTAAACATTAGAATAATTACACCAAACAATACCCCAATACCCCTATTGTGATCTCTATTGCAAGCTCATTTCCTTAGCGCAAAACCCAAATCCAATTCACTCTACTAGTTGAATCCTACTAACAGCATTTGGTACCGTATATGGGAACCTAACTCACTCAATATTCAAAACACTTCACATACACTTCTTTAGTTGATTCATAATGTCTCGAATCACAAACCTAAACAACCAACCTCTAGTCAAGCAAACTCTTGAGCAACACTAACTAGAGCAACTAAAAAAAATGCTTGAAGACCTCATGGCGAAGAATGCCCAGATGGAGGAGCAAAACAAGGAGCTCTAAAATAGGTTGCAAGAGGTGGAAAGGTAAAGCAAGATGCATTCCCTTGCAAATGCCTCAAACACTTGAGGCAATCAGAATTTTCCTCCATAGCAGCAGTAGAACAATAATGCACCACAACCCAACCTCTTAGTGCAAGAACAGTAAGTACTGACAATGAACAAGTAGCTGATTCACATGAGAGGCAACTCACTTAGCAATGTGAGAAACTCATCCGATTGACAATGCTAACCTGAATGAGCCTAGCGAAATGGTTAAGAGGCTCTTAAGAAGAAGGAGAGCAAAGCAATTAAAGGCACTAGCCTTATTACTAGTCATAAAACCCGTTTTACTATAGGTGTCCAGTATAAAGTCTTCCCTCTAAACTCTAAGCTCCCCACCCTAAATTAGTATGATGGAATAAGCAACCCTAACAATCACCTACTTCACTTCTGTAGCATCATGAACCTTCATGATCATAGCAGTTGAATTATGTGCAAGGTCTTCCTAAGCACCTTAAAGAAGGCAGCTCAGACATGGTTTAACTATTTACCTAAGAACTTTATTAAATCATTTGATAAGCTCGTTCATCACTTCAGACTCCACTTTAAGGCTAGTAAGCCCCCATCTAAGGATACCTCATCTTTGTATTTGATTCACCAAAAGGAAAGGGAAACCTTTTGTGAATACATAGTATGGTTTAACAATGATGTAGTGGAGATCCCTTAGAGCGACAAGGGATTTGTTGTACATGCCATACTGCTCAGCATTAGGCTGTCTAGAGACTTCTTCTGCTCGATCTATAAAAGTAAGCCTAAGACCTTAGCTAAATTCTAGTAAAAGGCTTAGAGGTGCATGGATTAAGAGGATAATATTCGTGCTTAGCATGAAGCCAACTTAGAAGGGTCGAGGGAAAAAAAGGATAAGGAGAAAGGGTTTGTCAAAAACCACCTCAGTGTCAAGTATCTAAGCCACTCTAATAGAAGGAAACCCAATATGAAGAAGCACCGAACCTCATTACCTCACCCCACCCCCAACCACCCTCCCCCCTCCCCCCAACAAAACACCAACATTCACTCAATACATGCCTCTAAACTGACAACTTGCTCAAGTGTACATGGAGGTCTAAGGAAGAGGCCTACTTTAGAAGCCCTCGAAGATGAAGGGAAACTTGATGTGCATTGGAGCTAAGTTATCACAAGGCCTTATAGTTGCAAATCAAATGAGTCCTTTGAAATATTGAAGAAAGAACAATTTGGGTTGGTTCAAAAGTTCCAATAGCTTTATGAAGCTATTCTCCAAATATGAAACATCGATGAACACTGCATGACTTAACTCTCATTTGATATTATGCATAAGTAAAAGCTAAGGTCAACTTGCCACTAACTTTAAGCTCAAGATTAGATAAGAATGTAGGGGCTATAACTTAGAGAGGGTTTCTTACAAGATAAAATAAATGAATATTCATTAATAATAATTTCGATGATTTCGACTATAATAATAAAGGACTATTTATAGTAAGTTTCTAGAGTAATAAGATAATGATAGAAATTACAAAAAAGGATAATATGGAAATAAAGATTCCTAGTATAAACTAAAAGGGGAAAATGTAACAAAGGACTAAAAGAGAATATAATACAAATGTTAGAAAAGTTATGATAGATAGCACACTATTATTACATCCGTACATAGGGCAATGAAGTATTGGAGTTGAGTTGTTTAGATGCGAGAGCAAGTCGATAGAGAAGGATTCAAAGGTTAGAATCAAAGACCTCAACATTAGGTAGGTCAATCGCACTACGAGGGATTAGGAGCATGACATTTGTGCTAGTAATGGAGTAGAGTAGGGTATACTTGAGCTGGCCAAGTAAAAAGTTCAACAGTAGACATTCATGATACTGGAGCTCGTCTTATTGAAGCTGGGAAGATTGGATTCTTCTTAGAAGACCTTACAAGCCCCTAAGACAAACTCGGATGAGGGGTCCTAAGGTCAGCAGTCCATCAGTTCATCAAGGTTGTTAAAGATTTTCCCTCAAATCTAGTTCAGTCTCCTCATTGCGTACATATGGTATTAGGTCAACGACATTAAACGTTAGTGACACTCCATATCCTTTTGGTAGCTCTAATTCATAGGCATTATCAATAATCTGCTAAAGGACTTTGAATTGGTCATTTGATTTGGGGGATAATTTGTTGGTCCTCTTGGTAAGGAACATTTCCTTACTTAAGTGGATCCAAACTAGATCTCTAAGGTTGAATGCAATACTTTTCTGACCTCTGCTGCCTTACTCCTATTATCGAGCTACTATCTTTACTAATGCTCAGCAACCTTCTTGCATAACCTCTAGAACTCTTCAACTCACTACAATATAGATTGGCTTTCTCCTTAGGAGGTCAGGCTAGTAATCATGTCAAAGAACAAATTTGGATTGAGCTTATAGATGACCTTAAAGGGTAATTTTCCCATCAAACTATAGGAAGAGTGATTGTAAGAAAATTCAACAACCGGTAGACATGGATCCTAATAGTGTAAGATCTTCCCATTTCCAGTTGTTTTATTCATAACTTCGGTCCAGCCATCTGTTTGAGAATGATAAGAAGTATTGAATATCAACTTGGTGTTGAGCTTCTTTCACAACGTTTGCCAAAAGAAGCTCATAAACTTTGTATCTCAATCTAATATAATGCTTCTTGGAACTCTATGGAATCACATAATCTCTTACAAAAAGAGATTAACAACATATAAAGTGCCATCAATTTTATCGTAGGGAATGAAGTGGCTCATTTTACTGAATAAATCGACCATTACCATGATAGAATTATGTTTTTGAGCTATTTGAGGCAGTCCAAGCATGAAATCCATGCTTAAGTTAGTCCAAGGTTACTCAAGTATAGGTAAAGGTGTATACTCTCTAGATGGTTCTTTCCTTCCTTTAGCTTACTTCCATACCTCGCACTATTCTAAAAGCTTATGCACATCCTTCGCCATCCTTGGCCAGTAAAAATGCTATTTCAACAATTTGAGTGTTCTCTTTTCCCCAAAATGACCATCTAAGCCCCCAGCATGAGCTTCCCAAACTAGTAGTTCTCTAGTTGAGCTATTAGGCACATACACACATCTACCCTTCTTCAGAAACCCTTGGTTCAGATAAAACCCATCCACAACACCTCCATAGCTACACCTGACCGCTATAGGTCCAAAGAAGGGATCTTGCTCATACTGATCAAGAAGGGTACAAAATCCTAGTACTCATGCTTATGGGGTCATAACAAGTACATGTCAACATGATAAGACATCGGCTACATTATCAAAACTCCCCTTCTTGTACTTAATTACATAGCAAAAGTTTTCCAAAAACTTTACCATTTAGCACGACATCGAGAAAGCTTTTGTTGACCTCACAAGTGTTTAAGGGACTCATGGTCCATGTAGATAATGAATTCTCAAGATACCAAGTAGTGTTGCTAGTTTTAAAAAGCTCGAATAAGAGCATAGAACTCTTTCTCATATACTAAACAATTCAAAACAGCACAAGAAAGCTTTTCACTAAAGTATACGATAGGTTGACGCTCTTACAAGAGGACTTCACCAATGCCAACTCCTGAGGTGTCACACTCCAATTTAATAACCTTGTCAAAATTTGGCAATGTAAACATAAGGGTAGACATTAGCTTAAACTTTATCTCTTCAGAACTCTTTTGAGCTTTCTTTGACCATTTAAATTAGAGTTCTTTTTTGTCAGCTTAGTGAGTGGAGCGACTATAAAACTGAAGCTTTGAATGAACCTTCAATAGAATGAGGCTAACTCATGAAAACTCCTTACGTCAATTGTACTAATGGGTATCGACAAGGTAAGTATAGCTCAAATTTTCTCATCATCAACTTGAATACCTCCATTAAATACAACATATACGAGGAACACAACCTCACTTTAACAAAATACACATTTCTTCATGTTGCCAAAAAGTGTTCAACTCTAGGAATATCAAACACGGCTTTTAAGTACTCAACATGAGACAAGAGGTTAGCACTATATATCAAGATGTCATAAAAATAAACCACAATGCACTTATCAATCAATGATCCCAAGACATGATACATGAGTTAAATAAAGGTGCTCGAGGAATTAGTTAATCCGAAGGGTATTACCAACTACTCAAAGAGTTCATCCTTTGTTTTAAATGCTATCTTCCACTCGTCTCCTGATCTTGTTTGGATCCAGTGGTAAGCACTCTTCAAATCTACCTTTGAAAAGATCCATGCACCATGTAGTTCGTCTAACATCTCGTCCAATCAAGCTAATGGATACCTGTATTTGATAGTGATTTTATTGATAGCTTAGTTGTCAATGTACATTTGCCAAGAGCTATCCTTCTTTGGTACTATAATAGTAGGTACGACACAGGGGCTCATGTACTCTCCAACATACCCTTAATCAATCAAATCATCAACTTGCTTCTTAAGCTTGGTTTCCTACTTGAGATTAAGACTATAGACAAGTCATTTTAGCAAAGCTACTCTAGGTTAGAGGTCGATATAGTACTCAATACCTCTAAGTAAGGGTAACCTTATTGGTAGCTCATCAAGAAATATGTTTGCCTATTCTTAAAACAAGGTATGCATGTCGGTTGGCAGAGCTTCGTCTTCCTTCATCTCAAGTAACCTCCTGACCAGTAGGAAGACACACTCTTCCTTCTTAACTTCCTTAAAGAATTGAGCTGGGGGAATCACTAATGACTTCCTCTATAAGGATTGGGAGAGCTTAACTTGGGATTCCTACACTTCTTTAGGGTACATAGAGGTCAACACTACTTTCTTGTTATCCTTTTGGAACATGTAAGTATTCTTATATCCATCGCGAAGTACTCTTAAGTCAAATAACTAAGTCATCTAACATGAAGGTATGAGGCACACATTAGTAGGACGTCATACAGCACCTTATCCTTATATCTATCTGCAATGGAGATCGGTACCTTTACTTGCTTAGTAATCAAAAGTCTACCTTTCTCATTAAGCTAGTGGATCTTATAAGGTCAAGGGTAAGAGTAGGTTAGTAACTTCAAGGTCTTCACCACTCCCTAGACAACTACATTAATACATCTTCCTCCATCTAAAATTAAGGCACATGGATTGCCATTCACATAGCAATTCGTATGGAATAGGTTCTCTTTCTGTTCATTCTCATCAATAGTAAGGGTATTGAGTGTTCTCTAGACAACCATGCAATATTCCTTAATTTTAAGTTAGGTCAAGGTGTTAGGATCTTCATGGAACTTTTCCAACAAATGCATAACATTTATCTCCTCTTCTCCTTTACTTACACTCTCTACCTTAATCTATGGGGTCTCACCCTTTATGGTCATCACAAGTCAATTTAGACACTAATTAGCAACATGTCCAAAGCCAAGACATTTGAAACATTAATTTCCCTAGCCTTTCGCCTTAAGCTCTAACCTTGGTCCCTTTTGACTTTAAGCTCCTCAACCCTAGCGTTACTTCGGCCATCATCAAGTCTTCTTGGAGCTTAGCCACATTAGTCCACCTTAGAACTATAAGGAGCCCAAACCTATCCAAGTCAACTCGACATACCAGGTCAAGCAAGTTAAGTTTAGTTGAGCTAAGTTTGTCTCTACTGCTCTGCTCATTGGGTAATTCGTAGTGTCCCGTCTAATGTTCCTATCTTGTACACTTCCACTATGTTTCCAATCTCAATTCACAAAACAAATATGAATCTTACAATGGTCCATGCTTTTGGCTCATCAACATTACATCGAATCATTAATAACTAAAATTCACTAACATACTCATCTATAGATCGACTACCTTACTTAAGCTCTTAAAGACATTAGAAAATGTCTTGCTCATAGTGTTCAGGGACAAATCTATTACTTAAGACTTCATTTTATTCGAAGTTCAGATCTCACGTCGTACTTGTTGACATCCAATCTGCAATTTCTTCCACCACATTGCTGCATACCGAGAAAACTCTAAAGCAGCAACTTAAATTTAGATAACATCCTCATAGTCACAAAAGTAAAAAATTTTCTCTACCTTCTCTTCCCAATCCATATACTCGTCTACACTTCTTATTCTAGAGAAGCTTGGAACCTACACTTTCATATTCTTAATCCTTTAACGAGCTCAAAGCTTATGCTCATCATATTGAAGAAATTGCTCTTCTTCCTCATCTTCTTCAATTTCTTCCAAATCAAGTCTTCATCGTATGAGTCCTTCAGCTGGCAAGGTTAAGCTAGTGGCACATTCATAGCATCGGGAGCTTAGATTTCCACTCCTTGCCCTCTTAACCAAACTCACACATGTCGACCATACTCAACATTCCTTTCTTGTGTTTGAGTTTTCACTAATCTTTGCACGGACACAACCAAGTTGGTCACAATGGCAATGAGGTTCTATATTTGTTTGTCTATTATTCAATACAACCATGACCATGTGCATCACACTCAACAACAGCAATCTCTCCTTATAGATTGGGATTCAACATTCTTACAACAAATTTTCAACAAGTTCACAACCTAGCAAAAGATTCCATACAACGCTACTAAACACTACATCATACAATAACTTCAATAAAATGCTCTATTTTAGAGTAAAGAAAATAGAGTACAACAGAGTATATATATTATGTACAATAAACCAGACACTACAAACACTTAGCTTTTAGTCGTAATCTCAAGCTTTGATACTAAGATAATACGATATGCATTTAAGCTAAATTATCATAAGGTCTTATCATAGTAAATCGAATGGGTCCTTCGAAATATCGAAAAAAGCAGGAGATGGGCTGGTTTGGAAGTTCTAGTAGCTTTATGAAGTGATTCTCTAGATATGACACATTGAAGAACACTACCTGACTTAACTCTCACTTGATATTACACACAAATAAAAGATAAGGTTCACTTGCCACTAACCTTGAGCTACTAACAAGATTAAATAAGAGTATGGATGTTGTAACTTGAAGAGGGTTTCTTGCAAGACAGAGTAAAGGAATATTCATTAATAATAATTCTAATGATTTCAGCTATAATGATAAGGGACTACTTATATTAAGTCCCTAAGGTAATAAGACAATGATAGAAATTACAAAAAAAGGCAATGCAGAAATAATGATTCCTAATACAAACTAAAAGGGGTAAAGGTAACAAAGGATAGAAAGAGAATATAGTACAAATGTTAGAAAAGTTATGATAGATAGCTCGTTGTTAGTATATTTGTATGTAGCGCAATGAAGTAATGGAGCTAAGCTATTCAAAAGTAGGAACAAGTTGACAAAGAAGGATTTAGAGGGAATTAGGGACCTCAACATTGGTAAGTTGGCCATGCTAGGAAGGATTAAGAGCTCAGCATTTGTGTTGGTAGTAGAGTAAAGTAGGGTGCATCTGAGCTGGCCACGTAAAGATTTCAACAGCAAACCTTCATAATATTGGAGCTCATCCTAGGTGAGCTAAGAAGATTAG
Source organism: Lumnitzera racemosa (assembly GCA_024138005.1). Classification (NCBI taxonomy): domain Eukaryota; kingdom Viridiplantae; phylum Streptophyta; class Magnoliopsida; order Myrtales; family Combretaceae; genus Lumnitzera; species Lumnitzera racemosa. The sequence continues at coordinate 84,370,804 of JAMXBC010000006.1, forward strand.
ATTCTTCTTATAAGGTTCCTAATGTTAGTAATCCATCAAAACCCTAGCTATGAGAACTTGGACAAATATTGTCAGTTCCATGACGATCGATGAATACTTCCAATTAAAGAAAGTCATCAATATGCTATCTAAAGAGACTTCTTTAGGGAATACGTGGCCAATGCTAATAATGGTGAAGAAAGGGCACCTCAAAGGTGATGAATTGAGGATGCTTAAGAAGAATAGAATAACTATTATCACAGCAACCGAGCCCCTAACAACATGATCAAAATTATAGTTGAGGGCTCACACCTAGTGAGCCAACTAAATAATAGCAGCTAAGTTAATGCCCTATCTAAGGTGATGGCTATGAAAGAGAAGAGGCAAAGGCACAACACCTCCATCTATTTCTCTAATGAAGACTTAAAAGGGCTAGAAACCCCTCATCAAGATGTCCTTGTGATTGGGGCAAGGATCTTGGCCTTTAAGGTCTACTAACATTCTATTCAAGCATACCTATGACAAGATCCAAAAAATAAAAAATAAAAACAACTAATACAAATGAAATCATACCACCATGACTTGATCAGCTTCAATGGAGGAACTATCCAAGCTAAAGGCGTCATCACCTTAGACATGAAGCTCAATGACAACAACAATGTTGCTAAACAACTAGTGGAGTTCGTAGTGGTAGATTACCCATCCTCCTAAAACTCATTTTAGGACAATTGAATCTCACGAGTTTCAAATTTATCACATCATCCCTCCACTTATAAGCCAAATTCCTTACTCTAATTAGGATGGGAATTTGCAGTTGCAATAAAAAGCTCTCAAGAGAATTTTACATGAAGGTGGACTTAGGTAATGACATCTTTTGTTTGGAAACAGGGCCGTAGGAAAAGTTGGCTAGGAGAGGCGAACCAGGTGAAAGAACAAAAGAGGTACAAACTAGTACCGACCTTGACCAAACTACCAAGGTAGGAGTCAAAACACCTCTTAAACTAAAGGAAGCCATTGTTCAACTCTTGCAAGTTGACTCAACTCTATTTGCCTGATCACCATCGAACAAGCCTAGTATCTCAATTGACTTGGCAACCCATAGCCTTAAGATTTATAAAAAGATTTGACCTATTAAGCAAAAGAAGAAGCATTTTGCATTAGAATGGTAGGTTGCCATAGAAAAAGAAGTATAGAAGCTGCTCAAAGTAGGCTTCACTAAGGAAGAGAAGTATCTGACCTAACTCACAAATATTGTGCTAGTTAATAAGAAAATAGGAAGTAGCGAATGTTCATTGATTATATGGATGTCAACAAAACATACCTTAAAGATTGCTTTCTCTTACCAAGAATAAATCAACTAGTCGACTTTTCTTTGGGTCATTCTCTACTAAGTTTTATGGATGCCGTCTCGAGTAATAATCAAATTAAGATGGACATAAAGAATGAAGTCTATACCTCCTTCATTACAGACTTTGACACCTACTATTACACTATCATTCCCTTTGGCCTCAAGAATGTTGGGGCAACTTTATTAGTAAATGGTGACGGTGTTGTTTAAGCCTTAGTTTGGGCATAACATGGAGGTACACATAGATAATATGATTGTCAAGAGCAAGTAGCCCAACGACCACATCAAGGATTTATAGGAGGCTTTCGATAGAATGAGAAAATATGATACAAAGCTTAACCCCCAAAGTGCATGTTTAAGGTTGCCTTTGGCAAATTCTTAGGCTTTATGGTCACTTAACATGAGATCGAGGCCAACCCTGAAAGGATCACCACCATCAAAGACATGAAGACCTCCACTACAGTTAAGGAAGTCTAGAAGCTCACCAGCATGATGGTCAAGTTGAGTAAGTTTGTTTCAAAAAGTGTAGACTGTTGCACGGAGATCTTCAAAATCTTCAAGAATCCTAAGGGTTTTGAGTGAACTCCCCAATGCTAAGCAGCCTTCAAGGAGCTATAGGACTTCTTAGAGTGCCTACTTATTATACTAAAGCTTATGCTAAGAGAGGATCTCTACCTATATCTTGTTGTCAACAACAAAGCATTTTCATCTATGTTAGTTAGAGTAGAAGGAAGAGAACACAAGTTCGTTTACCATGTGAATCACATCCTCTAAGGGATTGAGGTCAAGTATTCTAAGGTGGAGAAATTTACCTTAGTAGTGGTTGTACAATGGCTTCAACCTTATTTCTAGGCACACCAGATCTTCATACTAACAGACCAACCACTTTGCACACCACTACAAAAGCCTGATGTATCTAGTTAAATGGTCAAGAACGCGTTAGAGTTAAGTATGTACAAAATTCAATATTTGCTACGAATAGCCTATAAATTGCAGTATTAGTTAACTTCATCATAGATTACACTAAAGGGGAGGAAGCACTAACTGAAGATGACAAACCAATTTAGAATCTCCATATTGATGATTCTTCTACTCTAGAGGAGGAGGTATGGGTTTGGTGCTCACTGGACCACATAAGACATAGGTTTGCTATGACCTCAAGTTCGAATTTGATATAAGCAACAATGAATCCGAATACGAAGCATTAATCGTCGATCTCAAGTTAGCTAAGGAGATCAGCGCTGTTATCTAGCAAGTTTGAGGTAAATATGAAGCCATGAATGACACTATGGCAAGGTATTTAGAGAAGGTGAAGATCCTCTTGGCTAAGTTCCCTTCATGGAATATCATGAAGATTCCCCGAATTGAGAACTCAACAGTTGATTAGCTATCTAAGTTAACCCCTATATGGATACAAAGACTCAAGGTGAAAGATAAGAAAATCTTCATAGAGTACCTCCTAGAGAAAAGCATTAGTATTAATAAAGCCGAACTGGATGGATCCTATTAGGGCTTACCTAGAGTAGGGCATATTTCCAATTAACACAAAGGAGGCCAAGATGTTGAGATACCACATTGCCAACTACACCTTGATTAATGGCATCTTATACTGAAAAGGGGTTAGCCTCCTTTTATTGAGATGTCTCCAACCTAGAAAGGGGCTACACATCGTGGAAGAGTTGCATGGTAGAGTGTACGACAACCACATTTAGTCATAAGCCCTATACATCCGAGCTCTTCAACTTAGATATTACTTCCTAACCATGAGGCAGGATGCCAAGGCAATCACTCAAAAGTGTATCACAATGCCTAAAGCATGCTCCATTCACCCATACCCCCAACTCTAACCTCCAAACTCTAACTAACCCATGGCCCTTTACTCAATGGGGCATTAATATCCTTAGCACTTTCCTAAAGGTATATGGGGGGCCACAATTCATCATAGTGGCTGTTGAATACTTCACCAAGTGAGTTATAGCTAAAGTCATCACCAAGATCATCGAGAGGAGCATGGAGTCTTTTGTTTGAAACAACATCCTCTCTAGGTTCGGGGTTCCATATGCCCTCGTAACGAACAATGGGCAATAGTTCGATAACTCTAAGTTTACTGAATTTTACGTCAAGCACCATATCACATGCTACTTTAACTTGGTCGCACACCTCCAATCGAATGGCCAAGTCGAGGACACCAATAGGATCATCCTTAACAACATCAAGAAGAGGGTCAACCAAACTTAGGATAAATAGACAAATGAGCTGCTAAACATCTTATGGGGATATATGACTACTCATTGAACATCTATAGGTGAAACTTCATTTTGTTTAGCCTTCTGCTTGAAAGTAGTCATCTCCATAAAACTATAACTTCCTAACATTAAGACGTAGTAGTTAAATGCCTTTGCGAACAAATCCCTCTTACAAGTCAATATGGACACTATTAAAGAAATATGAGACCTTACTACATCTCAAATGGCCGCCTATCAATACAGGGCAACCAGATATTATGAAAAAAATGTTTAGCATAGGGAGTTTATGGTAGGAGATTTAGTCTACTAAAGACTTCAAGCGACTAGCTCTCAAGAAGGGTAAGGGATGCTAAACCCCAATTGAGAAGATCCAGTTAAAGTTAAAGAGAATTTGGGGAATGGTGCATACAAGTTGGAAAGATTGAATGGAGAGCTCATCTAGCGCACATAGATTGATTAGAATATTATAAATACAATTGTATTTTCTTTGAATTATCAATGAAATTTAATTCCCCTAAAAATTGTTATGTGATTCCTTTCATCTTCATCTTTAATTTGTCCCAACTCATGTTAGGTGAATGGGCCTATATACTATTAAAGTCCTTAAAGGGACCCTAAACTTGATTGCCTCTTTAGGCATAGGCAAGCTAGAATACCATTAACCTAACCCTCGTTGAGTAACTTCATAAGTAGGAAACAACTCCTACACTATGAAGAGACTCCTACAATGCTTACTGGATGACCACCAACTCGACCCCTAAAGTGACCTAAGCTACTAATGGATAAATAGTTCTTTTTTGGAAGAGTAACCCCAATTCTTCATATGAAAAGTGATCCAAGATACTGACAAAGCGACTTTAGCTACTAACAACTAAATAGCCTTAAGTAAATATACTAATAACTCGTTATTTTGGATAAAATAGCTTCAGCAGTTCAGAAAAATTAGGAGCATCAATCTATTTGGAGGGTTAATATATTAAAGCTAATGGACCTTGAGCTAGAGAAGGGGGAGCAAGAGCATCTTTGTTGTAGTTAGTAAGAAGATCACCCCGGTTTTAGTCTTCTTGCTAGGTGCCTACAGGATAACCCCCTATGAAGTTGTTGGGGCTAAGGATGATAAGGGAGCTTCCTAAATCACCTCAACAATAGGAGCAGCCATTTCTTCCTTATGAGTTGGAACATCAAGGAAGTCCAAGAAGCTCAAGTCCAAACTGGGATGTTGTTGAAGCACCATCTTTTAGATCTCTTGGCCTATCTCCATGGAAATATCCGCACACTCATCAATCTACTAGTGGGTTATCAAAAATCTCTCTATAGCCTTATCCTTAGCAATGGAATGCAATGATGTCTCCCTTCTCAAAGCTAGGGATTAGTTCATTCATCTCAAAATGCCTCATCTTAAAGATCTTTGATCTTCTTCCAACTCTCCTTTTTAGCTAGCTAAGTCCAGAGAGAATTACTTAGCAAATGAGCACTCTTTGTCCTTCATCACCAGCTTAGTTTGCAATCTAAAGATTAATGTGCTCAAATCCTTACTCTATTGGTCAAGCTCTGCCTTAGCCTTCTATTTGCCTTCCAATTTTTTGGAGAGCTTAGTACGAGACTTCTACCCTTCCTCCAATTATTGCTATAGAGTGGTATTCTCCTCAATAGCCTCGCTCTCAACCTCCATGTACCCCTGCCTCTCCTCCTTCAGCTTAGCCTTTAGCTTTGCTCTCTATACATAAGCACAATGAAGACATCGATTAGCTTTATTCAATTTTTTATGGTAAAGTCTAGAAGAGAACTCTACCTCTCTACAATCTTAATGTACACTAGACATCTCAATTAATAGAAGCTTTACCTCTCTCAAAACTTAGTCATAATGCTATAGCCAAAGTATTACTAGACCATTATACTACACAAAATCAAATGAACAACGAGCAGTTAAAAGATAAAAAAACTCTAAGAATATTGTGAAATAAAGCAAACTAAGGGAATCACGATTCATCTAGCGAGCCAAGGTGGTAAAGTAGCCGCCTATCTTAAAGGGTAATTCACCTTTGTCTTCCATCATCTTCTCTAGGATGGCCTAATCAACTGGGGTATAAGACCCTACGAAGGCCTACAAGCTAAGCTCCTGGTGGAGTCGCATCATGTTGTTGGATACTCCATTACAACCAAAGATGCTTCCCTCTAACATGCTGAGTGGTAGATTTGGTAGCTTCCTAGTATAAGATAGGGTTCTTAAACTTATACAACTATCCCCCTCTTCTGGTACTCATTCAGCTCTTCTTAGTAAGCTTCCCCTCTTTTGGTCAAAAGTGAAGTAGAGGTGGCTAGTAGAGAATTAAAGCACACCGACTCAATTAAGCGGCTCCTTCATGACTCTGGAAGGCTATAGAGCTTCGACAATCTCCTTCATCTTCTTTTATGACTAGCTACTGATCTCAGCTACTTGAAAGGCCTTCCTCTTTTAACTCGCCAACTCTTCTTACACACTTACCCTAGGCCTCTTCCCTTTACCCCTAGAAGGAGGGGAGAGCACCACTAGTTCCTACTCATTAGTAATAAGCTCTTAATCCCCTACAGTAGCAAGGGGCTTAGATACTAAAGCAGGCTTAGACATTAGAGCCACCATGGTCTTAAGCTTGGAGATCATTAACTCTATAGAAGGGGTGTTAACTAAGACCCCCTATGGTAGAGCTAAAGGCTCCTTTCAACTGATTTCCCCCGTACCTAACTTCAACTTAGGGTCCTTTTCCTTTGGATCAATGGCTTTCTTCTTGGGCTTCATCTTAGACTCTCGCAGCCTTAGGAGCTCTAGTTACTAGGTCAAGGTAGTTTTCCGAACCTTACCAGCTTCTCACATACAAAACGAAATGAACTATAGAGCCATAAGTACATACAAGCTTTGTTGTGACTAGCATGGATAAGGAAGATTCCCCATTCTTGGGATGATGACAAACAAAGGATAGTTTCCTACAAGCACAAGTTGGCATGATGAAGGAGTCAATTCACATCAAGATTAGACTTGTTCTTCTTAGCCATTTCTTTATTATGGATTTCTCCATGCTTGGGAAGTAGGAAAAGCTAAAAGATCGATTTGGAAAAGTATCTTTGCACATCTCCTTGGCATTAATTAATTGATTGTACCTTAGAGCTATGAAGGCATCAATCTCTTGTGCGACTCAAAGTCCAAAAGTTTGTTTGCTCAGGTAAATCTACTACAAGGAAGTCATTTTGCCAATTCTTTTACAAATGAGTCCAAGCCCTCGAACAATCTCTTCCCTTGGCAGTTCTATGGGTATGACCATTAGCCCAAAGTGTTTCACAAACAAAAATAATTATATAATTTGGCATCATCTACATTACCAATTACTCACGGAGGGCATAGAAAGCCTTTAATATCCTTTACCTACTGGTAGGAATATGGGTAGGGTAGCATCGATGGTAATGAAAAAGCTCCCTTTCAAACTTAGTAAAAGGAAGGCACATACTAGACTCCAAACATTTCTTGAAGATAGTAAAGCACCTCTACAACAACGAAGGTACCCTTTCTTCCAGCCTTAGCACCCTCAATACTATGCTGGGATAAACCCACCTTATAAAATTACTTAAAACATATTCTATAGTAAATAGTTTGCTCTTGTTTACCCAACCACTTAGCCCCTTGTCATTCTTAGGACCATTAAATAGATTAATAGCCTCTAGTACCCTCTCATAAGGGTACATGTCATGAGGGTTGTCTTGCATGAGCTCCATCCTATCTAACCCCTCCATTACTCTCCTTGACTATTCATCTAGCTATGTTAACATGGATGAAACTTCTTCTCCGTCATCATAAGGGGAGCAGCACTCCTCGTCGTCTTAGAATTTGAGGCTATTAGTTCATATTATGATAAACAAGAATGTGACTCGCTAAAGTTTGATGCCATTATGGTTGAAGTTGAAGAGCAAGGAAAAGAAGATGGGTAAAGTGATTAAGGGAAGTTAGAAAAGAAAGAGAGTATTTGTAGTTGCAATAAGAGAATAAAAGCTTCAACTTACGTAAAGTGTTTGATTAACTGACTCTGGGGGGTATTTATAAGCTTCAAGCATAGAGAAGTGCATTGGTGGTTATTAGGATCTATTAGGGGTACAGTTCTCTTGATAAGCCAAGATGTGGACTCGTAGCAATGGTTTCGATTGGATGGTTAAGATAAAACAAAAATACAACCACAATTACACGCGGTAACTACAAAGACATGATAGCTTTCATGTCAAATTAGCTACACCTTGGGAACGCGTACCAAGGTTGGAATTTGAAAAGGGAGACCTCCTTAAGAAGTCTAATTAAGGCCCCTTTAGCTCCTCTACCTATTACAATACCCCCTCGACTTAACAGCCCAGAACCACTATGCTTAGCATAGACAAGTTGACTCAATCCAACCCTACCAACATAACTTTAGCTCTAACAGAAGTGACTACATGGTGCCCTTAAGACCATCTCCTCTATTCAGCACTCCTCACTTTAGCACCTGACCCTCTATGCACTTAACTCTACCCAAGATGAGGTCTACTCAAATCATCTTACAAGGTGTCTCTCCCAGATCAAAGTTCAGCAATACCATGTCGGTTTCTTCCTTATAGGCATCAAAACATCTCCCTAACACTCAAGCTTAGCAATCTACCTATTCTCTCTCCTTACCACCCTGTCAACAATGAGATTGTTGCCATAGGAGGGGGGAGGAAGCTGTGGGGCTGGGGCTGGGGGTAGGGGAATGTGAAGGGTGGGTGGGAGTGATGATAGGACATTTTGGGCAAGGGTCTCTTAAGTCCACATTGACCTATTTGGACTCTAGGTTGACCTAAGTGGGCCTATGGCCCAACCTAATTTACTAATATTCGGCCTTTTCATCTCCAGAACCACCTCAACTTAAGCTCTCTAAATGGCCTACCTAGTCACAAAGCCTCACAACGGCTATTAGATAGGAAGGTAAGGCTTGGAAACTTAGTTAAGCACTACAACCCTAAAAATTTGAAGCACATCGAACTCTACACTCTTACCTAGGTGTTACTGATGTACCAAGATGCTACTCGTACTCTCTTAATTCTCGGCGACCCTCTTCTATAAATAACAATGAGCATCCAAACGGTAAACTACTAACATTCCTTTTGCATACATACTATACTTAAGCCTTCTTGCATTGTTGTACTCTCTACATATTCAACCTTATGGACTTAAATATCGGAGTGGCCACATCAGATAACATCTCGATGGCTCTTGTTATGATTTCTCTTGCAGGCTCACTTCATTAGTACGAAGACTAAATTCAATTCACTTTACTAGTTGAGCTAAGACAGACTGCAATAGATCTTGCTATAATAGAGACAAACAAAAGGCAAGTGGTAACAAAATTTCTATCATCAACATCTTCTTTTTGCATGCAGTGAACAAGAGCATTAGCTACTTGATTTTCACTAAGGACAACCTCAATCTTTCGTTGCTCTAGGCAGGAGAGCTTTTTCTTATAAGCCTAATGACATTATGATAAAATAGTTTGTGGTTAGGCTATTGCTGTAATAAGGAAGATTCAATAGAAGAGTCTGTATACATTTTAACATAGAGGAGCCTTGCTTCAATACAAGAGGCTAATCCCAATATATTGCCTACAACTCTACTATAAGAATATTAAGATAACTAAGTTTTTTAACAAAACCGTATACTCATTTCACTTTACAATCCCTTACAACTCCATCTATGATTGCTTGACCATTGGTTGTGAAAAAAGAAGCCATCAATATTGAGTTGATAAAAATATGGTTGAGAAGTCTACCAAAAACAAACTCAATTGTTCTAAAAAGTATTGTTTGTAGCTTCTTTTTAAGTAAGTCTAGTGTACCTAAGCTATAATCTTGATAGTTTGCTTGAGATTATTTGTAGAAGGAGTGAGATTATGTAATAAGTGATTTCTATCATGCCATAACTTCCATAACATGACATTAAAAACAAACTGACGAAGAGGGGATGCCTTTGGAATGTCCTTTTTATCAAGGGAATTTGCTTTGATCTATGTTGTAAGTTCATTTCCTCCCTCATTTCCTACTAGTGGTTCAATTTTCTAAAATTTTACTACATCTCATATTGCAGGCAATTTTCGAGAACATGTTACAGAGTTTCATCGACTTCACCACATCTTGGGCAATTTCCAAAGTTGATAATATTTCTGTTTTTTAGCTTTGCACATGTGGGTAGTGATGAATGTATAATCCTCCATAGAAAAACTAGAACTTTTAGAGGGAAGGAGTTCCAATCCATGTCCATGACATTTAACTTTCTAATGATGAAATTTTTGTTATATGGGCTTGATAAATGTCTACTAAGGAAGGTTGAATTCTATTTTTAATATCTAAAATTCTTTGATCTTGCACATATCAATCCAACAAAGGGGGTCCAATTTTCGTTGACAACAAGTGAGAAATAGGACGACTGATTTTGTTTTTATCCCATTACATTTCTGCAATTCAACAATTGGCTACTGTTAACAAATCTGATCTTAGTGGCCAAATTATACTCTAACTATCTTCCTAGAGTTTAAACTTCCTACCGTTTCCTACAATCTCTGAGTTTGACCCTTGTATGGCAGCCTCATAGTTTGTCAATTTTCTAGCAATAAAAGAAAAGGAGGATATACTATGTGCAGCATTTAGAGAATCTCTTTTCAAAGCCTCTTATATTTCTATTTAAGAGGTCAATCCATAGAACTTTTCTTTTCTTTAATTAAAAGAGCCTTTTAAAAAGGGAGGCTGGATTTCTGTGTTGTAAATTCAAAAGCCGTAAACTGCTATTTTCCTTAGGTTTGGCAATTGTTTCCCGACTGACCCGGTGAACTCTTTTATTTTCACTATTGCCCTTCCAAATAAAATTGTTCACAATTTTTGTTAACCTTTGAATTATTTTCTTTGGAATTTGTCTACTCCCATATTTTAATAAATTTTCTCTTATTTATATTTTGCCTAATCATATGATCATTTCATATAAATACAATTTCACGCTTTTTATTTTATATTTAGTAACATATAATTAACAAAATTTAGATGGGATGATAATGGAAAACTTCATCCCACATTTATTTATTTCAAATGCCAACTTGTTAAAGTATACTAATAAACGGGAGCTTCTACTGTCCCTCTCCTCATTTTAACAAGACCAGTACACCCATCCATTACACTTTTAATTTATATTCATTAGATATAGACTATTCAAAATATAATTAGTTCAACTATTTAGATCAAATATATATAAAATCAAATGCAAGATGGAGGATGAAATCAATATCGTTAAAAAGTATGGATGGTAGAAAATTTTGAAACCCCAAAAATATGGATGGTACAAAAGTGTGATATTTAGGAAAATAATCCCAAAAATACCAAATTTGAATAAGTTGCCTCTTTAAGAGGCGATTTTAGTATACATCTACTCAACAGCCGATTTCAATATAAGTTACTTCAATACACCCACATCTTACATTTTCATTTACCTTTCCACTTTAAATTTAGTTAAGACTATATGCAATTGCAGTTAAAAACTGTATTACCCTAAATTTAGTGGAGCCTATGCACAATTTTAATTGAAAATGCATTCGGTACGTAATGTTTAGTAGACAATTATTTTTTTTTAGTTAATAGTCAAATTATATCCAGTTATTTATTTGTGAGATGTTTAGTTTTGTCCAATTTTAGTACTACACAGATAAGCGTTTTGAATTGATATTGAAAACTGTTAATAACTTTAAATTAAGAAGAAAAGAAACCATTGAACGAAATGTGAGTAAACTGTGGAAATATTTAAATAGTATATTAAAAATAAATAAAGTAACGTCAACATTATCGTCAAGGCAGTAGCTAAGCATCTGAGGTATATAACATATCACATACAAATGTATAGACTTGTCCTAAAAATTATCAGTATACAATAATGTACTATTATGTATCAAGTCATAATACTATTTTTTTGAAAAACATATATTTAAAATGAATCAAAATGAATAAAAATCATTCCTTTTCGTAGTAAAGTTTAAAATAATATATCATATACAGATGTACACACTTATCCCATAAATCATCAATATACAACAATATACCATCATACATTAACTCATAACATTATTTCTTCATATATATATATATATATATATAAAATGAATCAAAACGAGTAAAAAACATATTTTTTTCCTATTTTGATTTTTAAAGAGAGAAAGTGATAATAGTTCACCGATTATCTCCCCATTTTTTAAAAACTTCCTACAATATAGACCTACACCACATAAATATTCCGATTATATGATTGATTCATAAAAAACAGACCTGGATTACTTATTTAATTGAGGGTTTTCCCATATAGTTTAAGAGAGAGAGAGAGTTTTTAAAGAATCAATTGCATGCCAACAAGAAAAAAGAAGGAACAAAATGGATTTATAGCTAAGAGGCGATTTTAAATATGGTGTTTTTAGAATAATTTTTTCAGGTGTTATATTTTTGTAATTTTTTCTGTTTTGTATTTTTTTTCCTTTTCCCAATAAATTGGATGGACAAGTTTGACATTTTAATGAAAGTGGGTACGTACATTGACATATGACAGGCATGAAAGAATTAACAAGGAAAAACTGGAGAATGAGGTCGTCGTAAATGGGGAATGGACTGAGGAGACCAGATAATAGAAGCATTGGAGAGGTAAAGAGAGGAATATTTAATGTTTGTGTTAACGTAAATTAATTTAGTTTGTATAAGGAAAAATGCTGAGATAAATGTAGTACCCATTAATATGTATAAACGGAAATGAATTTTTAGGCTATTAAACCGGTGCAAAAACGTAAACTTTTAAATTCTTATACCTAAATTCATATTTTATTAAGAGCCTATATCTAAATGATTTTTACAACTATTTTAATTAATAAAAGGTTTGTAAAATTATAAACTTGTAAATTCATATAAGCTGTTTCGTAATAATAGCATCTTATAAATTACTTAGTAGAAAATAAATTTATAAGGATAAAGCAATTTAATATTGTAAACAGTTTCATCTTCTAAAGTAATTCTTAAGATTTTGTTAAATTTTGTCATTTGAATCACAGTGGATTCTTTGTCCACGTAACAAAAATTTAGATAAGCTTTTACGTACACCCATATATCAAATGCGTAACCGTCATCACAAGATAAAACAAACCACTCGATGTTGTGTTTGAAATTTTATAATTAAATTACATATTCGTGCGGCAAACAATCAGAGAATGCTTTTTATTTCCTACAGTATGCATATAGTATTCCGAAATTCATCAGCCCACTTTATTGTTCGAAACTAAATAGATGCTATGCCTATTTTATTGTGTGAATAATTGACTCTTAACTCTTAAAGCTCAATTACAGTAAAGAAAATCTTTTATAACACTTCAAAATTCCTGATAAACTTACAAATGATTCTCATTTGTGCAAATGTGCATGCGACGAACCAACTATTCAATTTTTTGGTCAACGAAGAGGGAAATGGAAACCTAATCTTTTCCTTAGATCATTTACCATATCTAAAAAGGTGTTCTACTCCAATAGCTTACAATTATGACGGAAAATCTGAAAAAGAATTTATAGCAACCTCAAAAATCAATATATATAGATGTTCGAGTACCAATCAAGTATATCGGAGACCGTTGAAATAGAATAGGAGAAGAGAGAAAGCCTTCAAAGTTAAAGGGTATTTATGATTTAATTTAGTTTGGATTAGGAGAGAACCTATTAGACTACATTTAAAACAATCCGCTTCAAATCTTTAGTGAACTAAACTATTTTTAGAGCCAATTCTCTTTTTATTCTTTATTATAATGTTCACTTAATTTTTTGTCTTTAAATCACAATTTCTTAGTAATTCTTACTATGTGAAGTTAAGTAATAAGAATTACTTGATTCAATCAAAGAATCACAATTCCTGATAAAATTTCATATTTTTTTTCAAAAATAACCTCATATCAATTTAACAATAACCCCTATTACTACTATCGCCTTCGCTACCACCTGCCACTACTACTATCACTACCCTCCACTACTATTATTATCACCACCTACACCTACTATTACCACCACTATCATCACTAACCACCACCACCACCACCACCACCATCATTGCTACCAACACCGTTACTATCACATTGTTGCTAACACCATCACTTTGCTGCCACCACTACCATCGTTGTCGCCGCATCATCACCACTATTGCTATTATCACCACCGTCATAACTACCTCCACTCCCACTCCAAGCTACTACCCTCGCCACCGCTACAACTATCGTCACCGCCACCGCTATCGCCATCATCTACCGCCACCCCATCAACTCCCACTATCATCACCGCTTGTAACCACCATCGACCATTATCACCGCCTCTGCTCTCATAGTCGATTTTCACTATTATCACCTATTATTTTAGAATTATTTGAGAAAAATTAAAAATATTTTAATCATTAAAGTTTTATTATATATTTATTCTTAAGTTATTTATTAATTTAACTAAACAAAATAATAGATATTACATCCTTATTACATTCTTTAAAAATTTTAATTACATTCATTCCTCATTCTATTCAGTAAAGTGAACTAGTTGTAAAAATAAAATAAAAAATGATAAGAAGGAAAAGATAAACGAGGTCAAACAAATGTGGTTAGGATTTAAAATAAAAAAAAATTCTTATTTTTTATGTTTAAATAAGAAATGGTTTAATAAGGCTCAACAGATTTAGTTCGATTCAACTCTTTAAACCAAACCACAAACTATTTGAACCATTTTAAAACCAAATCGCAAATCAAACCATAATACAAAAAACCAGCATTTTGTGATACATTTCGATGATTGGTTCTCGATTCAAATTGATGAACCTCAATGAAAGAGATGAAATGGAAGCTCAAAGTTGGTTGGTTGAAAGTAGACATTGGAAGGGAGAAAATGGGGTTGCGTAGTTTATACATTATCTACCTTAATTATGAAGTCCTAATTTTCAAAACAATTAAAAATGTGAAAATTATAATCATCATAATCTTGATAATACTCCCAATTGTAAAATTTTAAAATTCTAAATTATATCATGATTAAAACAAAATATTTGGTTCTTGAGCTATTGAATTTAAAACATAAAAAATTAAACTAAATAGGAAAAAGGTACGAGTCCAGAGGACTCTTAACGCGTGACCTAAAACCATAGGACATGGCCAGTTCAAGGACGTGCATTTAAATTGCACCCTTATTCTCGATACTTGATCCCATGACCCGGGACCTGGCAGGTCCACCTGGGTGGGGTTGGGTCGAGTCGTTACCGCGGCTCGTTATACACATGTACTCCTATACTTGAAAGACCAAAATCTATGGCCAACACCGATGCAAGGATGTCTAATGGACAAAAGAAATTAACGAAAAATTACGATTTCCAAACTCATGGTCTTTGTTTGGTCCAAAGCCTTGGGATGGCTACAAAGGCGGTCTAAGGGTTTTCCTTTATTTTGGTTTTCTTCTTTTTATTTTATATAATTTCTACTGCTTTTTTAATAATATTATTTTATTAAATTAATATTGAAAATTAATCAGAAACAAACACATAACCCCTACCATTAACAGAAAGTGGTGAAGCACAGGCCATATATAGTTATTAAAAGAAAAAACATGAGTTATAAATTTATAAAAGTGCCAAAATATAGGTGATAGCGATGTAATTTTCTTAAAAGTCAAAAGCATATTAAGCTAAAAACTATAATCAAATCTGCAATGAATATTAATAGTATCTCATCTACCTACATACACCAATAGTATAATGCAGATAGTGTTCGTCCATCTTAAGGTAATGTTTTTCGAAAGAAGAAAGCATTTTGAGTCAAGTAATCAACCAATCTTACTTATTTTAAGTTCTAAAAGAGTATATATGCATTCCATGTATGGTGCATTCGGATAATTTCAACAGGAGACAGATTAATCGACCATTTGGCAACATTTGCATTTTTCTACCTCAAAAATGTATGTGAATTATATAAAGCATATGTTTCGTTGCATCTCATCAAGTCGTGAATAGAAATAATGAGAATACATGGACACAAGGCCACCTGACTGTTTACAGCAGATTTGGTTTGAAGCACCCGGAAAAAACGTTTAAAATAGTTTTATGGAAAATTGTTGAATTCAGTTCTATGATCAATTGATTCAAGTACTCAAACTTGCAGCATATTCAACGCGAGTTCCTTATCAGCATTTACCAGGACAGCATTAGAGCCCGTTTATTAGCTCATATTACAAGGCATCGGGTACCTTTGATAAGGACTGGAAAAGTGCATTTCTTTTCTTTTCTTCTATTTTGTTTTCAAACTTTTTATTGATGCATTTGTATTATTGGAACTGTTGTCGGCCGGAAGTAGTATATAGATTGTGTCCTAAAAGAAAGAAAAAAAAAAGAAAAAAAAAAAGAAAGTTAAACTAGAGGGTGTCAGGGTTAGTTCAACGTAACCACTCCAACACCTAAGTCAATATATGGAAGAGCAAGAAAATAAGTGAGTGAGCGTTTTTTAGAGTATTGAGAGTTTTTATAGCATTTATGCCTCCATATTTATAAGTATTTGTCTAATAATTGCAATGACAAATAACCCTTGATCATGAACCACATGATAGCTCCTTAATTTAAGCATATGTCAAAAGACAAGAAATATTGACTAGTTATATAGTTAGGTTAGGCAGATGCTTAATTGTCCACATTACTTATTCAAATTTAAAGTATTTGAATGGGTAAGCCAGGCTTTCTAGCCCATCAGATTAGCCAAGCTCATACTCTCCCAAGTCAACAGAACAGGTTACATTGTTGACCTAAGAAAGGCAAGTTAGCTTAGTAGATAATGTACTTAGCTGAAACTAGGGGTGAAATTTCACTATCATCATTTGCCCGTTAACTCTTGTAGTTGAGAACTTGACTATAGGAGTATGTGTGGGAGTATTACTCAATATGCTTGATTAGCGAGTAGGTCATCCGGGCTTGTGCTCATGGTTAATTGTGTGGTCGTCAAGTAGTGCTATCATGCTTTCTATTGGTACTCTTATACTTTATTCAATATTTGCTATGATGCATTGTATCAATTCTCAACCCAAAGGTCAGGACTTTCCATTTCTTTCCACCTTCTCATATTATGCACATGCGCGTAAGACAACTGTCACTTAGTGACCAATATGTATCTTCCATCGATGCTTAGCAATCAAATCATGCCCTAAATCCTAGTTAACCTTCCTTTCATTCTCCAAGAAGAGGCTTATTTGGGACCATACATATAAAATCCTTTGAGAAACCTCTTTATCCACTTTCTGCTTCATCTTATGAAATTTCCTAAAGTTCTTTCTTCAACTTTTCTATCTTCTTTTGCATCCATCAAAATTTCATCAAGCATGGCCAAGAGCAAGATCCATTCTACCACTCCTACTAATTTTGAGGCTACTCCCCACAACCTATAAGACAACTAAATCAACTTCTATTTCTAATAGCTCCGTGGATAGTGCAATTGAAAGGTGGGAGAAGCTCGCTCGTATTGATGTGTATCCTCAAGATGAGGAAGACTAACCACTTACTTAGTATTTATATAATAACCTAGTTTATAATATCCATTCATTAGATGAGTAATGAGCGATGTCGCTAGGGCAATTGTAGCAAAATATAATTAAGTATTTGAAAGATCTTCCACTTAAATGACATCTTCGTAGGCTAAGAGAGGATGAGAGGGTGTATTTCCCGATTAAGCGAGAGTTTCACCTTTATTTGAAGTATTTTGATTTTAGGTTGCATCTTCCTTTTTTCCCTTCTCAAAAACAATTATTGAACTACTTTCACATGTCACCGAGTATGTTTTCTCCAAACACTATAGGCTCCTCGTTGTTTTGAAAATAATTTGTGAAGAGCTCTAGGTCAAGGCTACTCCATAGATATTCAAATTCTCCTTTTCAATCGAACACTAACTTAATGGATGGTTCTATATGGTAGCACAGCATGGTTGCAAGTTTATGGTCAACCTAGAGTCCAGGATTCACAAATGGCATGATAAGTATATCTTAATAAAGTTTGATGTAGATCTTGATTTTTGGAGTAAGTGGATAGAACCCATCTGGACCAAAGATGTAAAGTTGTTATCGAATGATGCTATCACTACTAAAAAGATACAAGATAGGCGGTATAATAAAATATTCCTTTTGGATGTCAAGAGGATTATTGAACGTTATGGCTATAAAGGAGGTAAGTCTTGATTTACCCATCATGCCAAGCTAAGCTACAAGAAGGAAGCCGATCTCTATAACTCATAGAGGGGAGATTCTTTGCTTTTGAGTTTTGCTCAGCACAAACTTATAGGTTATTTACAGTTACATTAAATTGCAACATTTTTCTTTTTTGTAGACATGGATGCATGTAACATAGACCTAAAGAAGTTATTAGCCTAGGTTAAGGCCAAGAAGCAAAAATTTGATCAGCATGCTGCCAAGGCTACTTCCAATGAAACTGAGGTAAAGAAACTGACAGTTAAGGGGGCAGGTCATTTAAAAGAAGAAGAAAAAGAATGCTCATCCCGAGGGTAAATAGATGACTCAGTAGAAGAACGTTCTTGAACTTATCCAAAATGAAGTGCCACCTACAACAGGTTACACCATGGAGGATAGACCAACTAGTGAGCCCAATCAAGCTACTGCCATCGACTAACATATCGACATTGCTTTAACTAAGGCTACAAATAGCTTGGTAGAGCCAACGTCTATGTCAAGCCTAAAGAAAAGAAAAGGGAAAGAGTATGCTAAAAAGCCTACATCCAAGAGGAGAAAGGATTTAGATGAAAGCGCTAAGGTAACTCTATGAGAGAAGGCCCTAAGAATTAAATCTACCAAGTTTACTCCCTAATTTGAGGAGAGCTATTACTATGTCCTTTGCCCTGTTGGGGGAAATTATTCTGCTGAAGGATAAGGAAATTGTAAGGAGAGACATAGATATTGTTGTTGGTAATAATAAAGGCCACATTTCTGCTAAGTTGTATGATGTATATCCTTGAATCATTGTAGTTGGCTTTAACTTACGTTGTTTGTCTAATTGTTGACCTTTTTTATACATCCTATAGATCAGTAGTCATATTTTGATAACCATAGATGAGGCCAAAGAAGATATGAGACAAGTATGTTCAATCTTCTTTGTAAGTTAATGTGGTCAAAATCCAATTGGCTTATCGTTAACATTTTGTTGCATAAGGTAGAGGAGACTTACAACTCCTTTAAGGCATAAACCTCAAGAGCACTAGGATTAAGGCCAAAATGGAGCTTGAAAAATTATAACAAGAGCTTATTACTGAAAAGTCAGAGTAATCATTAGTAACCAATGAGGTGATAAGCTTAAAAACTAAAAATGATGAGCTTTCCAATGAAAGTGAAGAGTTGAAGGAACAACTGCAATAGAGAAAGGAAAAATGCTAAAGTTTGAGGTAGACAATTGCCTCAATGAGTGAAGAGAAAGATAAATTGAGGATTCAAATAAAGAATTTGTAGATTAAGAACTTTGAACTCGAAGTACGTATTTCCAAGTTGGAGCACGTTGCTAAGGCTAAACCTCTATAGAGGAGGCTCTATTAATTGTTACTCCAAGCCAGCAATACGAGAATTTGCTTCGCAAGAAATTTTTAGAAGGTATTTAACTAGCTAGGGTAAAGGTTTTGAAAGTTTACATTGACTATGAACTTTCTATCTTGATTTTGTCGACATTGATAATGATGATGCCAAAACCATGATGATGAGGTTGGCAATGAAGAAGGAATGTAAGGTTAAGGGCATAACAACAACCAACCAACCAATGTTGAAGCCCCTACAATTGCTAAAGAACCAACTATAAAGGATACCCCTTACGTACGAAAAGAGCTCCCCAGTATCTAGTTGAGACAACCAATGCTGGTAAAGATCCTAACTCTACCAAGGTCAAAGATAACTTTGTAGACTAGGATCTTAACTCTGCCGATCCTATCAAAGAGAATGCCCCCCATCCTCAATCCAATAATTAATTTCCTATTAATGAATATGTCATCTTTTTTTTACTTTATCTTGATGTCTGTCCAAGTCAAGATGTTGACCTTTTCGTAGTTGTAATGAAACCTTAACTTTTGTTTATTTTTTCAATTTAGTTTTACTTCACGTACCTTTTATTTGTTTACTTATCCATAGACATAGTTTAAACAAAGTTCACTAATCATGTAAGATCTGAACTTATTTTGAATGTTAGAGTTTGTAAGTCAAACTAAATTAATACCTATTGAGGGCAATCTTGAGTTTGTTAGCCATATTAGGTCATAATTGTTTTTCGAGAGAGTTAGGCTTGTTTGCCACTTACAATTAAGCTCGTTAACCATTATTGGTTGGAACTTTATAGCAAATAGCTCGTTTGCTATATAGGCTTAAACTATATTATTTATTAATTGTAGTTAGATCAGGAATTAATAAGATTAATAGAGATGCATGTAATAGATTGGGAAATAAATACTTCACATCAACAAAAACTAGGCTACCACCTTACATAGTCTTGAAATAAACACTAAATGTAAGCACATAATATTGTAGAGAATAAGGAATAAGGAACAATTACACAAAATACAACTTAAGATTCTCGGCATTCTATGCACTAGGGATAACTTATCCATACAACCTTTTTAGTTGGTAGGTTCCATTGCCTATGACTTTTCAAACCTCTACTAGGTCCTCCCAATTTGTGTTGAGTTTCCCTTAATTGTCTTGTATGCCTGTAACCTCCATTTTCCAACAAACCAAGTCTCCAAGTTAAAACATTTTATGTTTGACTTTCTGATTGTAATATCTTGTTGCCCTATGTCGGTAGGCTATAATCCTTATTCTTGTAATATCCTTTATCTCTTCTATAGTGTCCGAATTGGGCATTAGATCGACCTAATTTGCTATGACATCAAACTTTTGTATATGTTGGTTAGGCGGCTCCAATGCATTTAGTAAGACAGCCTTTGATCCTAAAGTCAATCTAAACAATATTTCCCCTATTGAAGTCCTATGGGTGGTCTTATACCCCCATAAAATGCTAGGTAGTTCATTAAACAGGCTGAGCTCATTTGGCTGACTTTTTAAATAGGTAAAAAATAATCGGCCCTAACTCGGTTGTTAAGAAAGTTAAATGGGTTAGCCTGCAAGCTAAATGCATAATTGAGCTAACTCAAATTAGCTCACTTTAGCCCATAGGTTAAATAAGGTAGGTTCATTTAGCTTACTTTTTAAATAGGCTAAAAATGTTTAGACATAACTCGCTTTTTAAGTTAGTTAAATGAGGAGACCTACGGGCTAAAACTCATTTACACACCTTTACACTTGCCCTTCACCTAACTAACTCTCCTCTTTAAACTATATAAGATGGTCTTATTAACAGCCTCCACTTGTCCATTTCTTTAGGGATAAGGTATTGAAGTACAGTTTAATCAAATCTCATGCTTCCCACAAAAAGCTTAAAACTTGTCATCGTCGAACTTTAGACCATTGTCAATGATTATCATGAAGGGAGCTTTAAATCTTGATAAGATAAAGTTGAACACAAATGATTCAATCTTTTGCTTAGGAATTTTTGCTATTGCTTCAACTTCCACTCATTTAGTAAAACAATCTACCCCATCTATTATAAACTGTCATTGTACAGTAGCCTTGGAAAAGGGTCCAAGTTTGAATTATATGAAGCTAATAAGCAAATAGCAAATCCATGGGTATTTGAACTTGAATATCCTAGAAAAAGCTGAATATTTGATAAAAGAACAAGAGATCCTTTTGAACAACCTATTATAATGGAAAAGCCTTATATTCAATCCCCATTAGGCAAAAGGCTAAGGACTAGTCAAACTGTATAGCTCGATAGAGGGTGCATGGCCCAAGACTTAGTGCCTTTAGCATTATGGGCATTGCTATTCTACATTTTTAGCAACCTCGTTTACGGTCAGCCAATAATATCTAAGTCCTAATGCCCGAACGTATAAAGTCTAAGCTTTCATGAACATATAAAGTCTAAGCTTTCACGAACATATAAAGTCTAAGCTTTCACGAACATATAAAGTCTAAGCTTTCACACGATTGTTGCACACTCCTTTATGTAAATCATAAAGAACTTGCTAAGCATCCTTCGGTATAAGGCAACAAAGATAAGGTTGAGCGAAGTCGCATTTATATAAGTTGTTGTCAATCAAAATATAATTCACAGCTTGGTATATGAGCCTTTGAGCTTCCTTCTTGTCTGTAGGTAAGATCCCATCCCTCAGACACTCGATGATTATCTATTTATGACTTCTTCTTTGCGTAAGGTTGCACTTAATAACACTACCTTATCACTTCCAAACTCTTGCTAGGTAGATATTTAATGAAGAGTTTGTCATTCAAATTAGGAAGTGACGAGCTAGCCAATTTGGTCTATTTGTTGGCGGTGATATTCCAAGCTTTAGGAACCTTCTCAATCTTAAAGGGTTGAAACTCTTCCATGAGTGTTCATACAACAACCATGTCCTTGCTCATCACTTCCTCTTTTGCTTCATAATCTCCTTTTACTTGATTGACAATCAATTGTGAGTTCGAAAAGGCCTCAATTTTCTCAACTCTAACTTTCTTTGCCAACTTTAGCTTGATAATCAAGACTTCATACTCAACTTTGTTGTTGCTTACCAAGAATCCAAACTTCAATGCATATTGTACCTTCACATTGTATAGCCCTTGCAAGATAAGGCTTAGTCCACTTCCTTCCTTTGTGGAGGAGCCATCCACATATAGATTCCAAGTAGGTTTCTTGGTCATGTCAATATTGTTCTCCTCTTTAGTGAATTTAGCCACAAAATCTACCAAAACTTAGGCCTTCATTTTTGTTCTAGGACTATACTACACACCATAAGCACTCAATTCAAGAGTATACTTTATCATCCTTCCTGAGGAATCAAGTCATTGCAAAGCTTACTGTAGAGGTTAGTCGATAAGAACTATAACTTGATTAGCTTTAAAATATGGTTTTAACTTCCTTGCTAAAATTACCAAAACTAAGACAAACACTCCATCTTGGTGTATCTTTGCTCTAAGCCTTGTAAGATATAACTCACATAATAGATCGGTATGTGCTCTTTTCCTTCTATATGAGCAAGGATAGAGGAAAAAGCTTGGCTACTAACAAATAAATACAACATATCTTCCTTAGGAACAAGCTTCAAAAGTATTGGTGGTGATGCCAAAAAATCTTTCAATTTTTTAAATACAGCTTTGCATTTGTCAATCCACTAAAACTCTTTGGGCGGGTTTTAAGATTTTGAAAAACTACGCACATCTATTTGTGCTCTTTGAAAAAAATCTATTTTGGGGTGGCAATCCATCTTGTCAACTCTTGAACTTCCTTAACTATACTTAGGGACTTTGTATTCCTTATCGCATTAATCTTTCTCGAGTTCCCTTCAATGTTGCATTAAGCTACCATATACCTTAAGAATTTGTTTGAGGTAACCCTAAGAATTTGTTTGAGGTAGCCCTAAAAACACATTTATGTAGATTCAGCTTCATGTTATATCTCCTCAATGTCTTGAATATTTTGTAGAGATTAGCAAGGTGTTAATCCTTCTCTTTACTCTTGACTATCATATCGTCAATATATACTTGACATTGTAGTGGATTTTAGGCTTAAACATTTTTGTTACGAGTCTCTAATAAGTTACACAAGCATTATTTAGCCCAAAGGGCATGATCGTATAGTAATATGTCTAGAAGTTTGTAACAAATGAAGTGTGTAACTTGTCTTCTTTTTCCATTCTAATCTAATTATAGTTAGAGAATGCATTTATGAAAGATAGCAAGGCATGTCCAGTAGTTAAATCAACTATGTGATCAATCTTTGGCAACAAAAAATGGTCCTTAAGGCAAGCAATATTCAAGTTAGTGAAGTTTATGAACATGCGCTACTTACCATTTGACTTCTTGACTTACACACAATTGGCCAGTCAAGTTTGATAAGGCTCTTCCTTTATAAACCCTACCTTAAGTAACTTTTGACTCTCTTCTTCAATTGTTGCTTACCATTTAGGGGTGAAATACCTTTTCTTTCATTAAATAACCTTGGCGTTGGAATCTATCTACAACTTATGCATCATGACTTCTCTCAGGATGCCCATCATATAGGAGGGAATCCATGTTAAGACATTAGCATTGTCCTAAAAGAACTTAATCAGGTCCTGTCGATTCTTCACCAATAATACCTTCCTTATCTTAGTTATTTTGTCATGATTGTCCCCAAGTTGAACTTCCTAAACTTCTTCAACATTTTTCGTACTGCTAAACTTTCTCTTTAGATTGACCTCAATATGGAAAACTTCGTCTCACCTGAAGGCTCTTAAATACAGTGATTTAGCCAACTATTAACATCCGTTATATACCCTAACTCCAATAGGAGTAGGGAATTTTTCCTTGAGATAAGCTATTGACAAGACCATGCCGAATAAGTGCTGGCATGGTTGGCCCATAATCATATTATAAGGGGACCAACATTTAACAAGAAGAAAATTCACTTTGTCCTCTGCCACATTTTTATCACCCCTAATATAGATTAGAAGGGAAATTACTCATATCACTCATATAAGTTGGTTGTTGAAA
This sequence comes from Lumnitzera racemosa, assembly GCA_024138005.1. Classification (NCBI taxonomy): domain Eukaryota; kingdom Viridiplantae; phylum Streptophyta; class Magnoliopsida; order Myrtales; family Combretaceae; genus Lumnitzera; species Lumnitzera racemosa. The sequence goes on from JAMXBC010000006.1 coordinate 84,395,038, forward strand.
GCATACAAGTCGGTTGTTGAAAGCATACAAGTCGGTTGTTGAAAGCATACAAGTCATAATCATAAGATCTTAATTAAGCCTTAATCTTCAGCTTCATTTGGTCAAAAGCTTGTTAAAAGATAACATCTACCAAACTTCTAGTGTTAACTGGGAACTTCTAAAACTTGAAGTTAACAATCCTCACACTAATTACCGTTAGGCCATTACACGCCTTCAAAATCCTTCTTTATGAAAGAGAGGGAATTGTCGGCCCTTACCTTTTTTCCTTGCACATTATAGACATATTGTATAGTGTTAGTCGAGCTCGAAGAGTAAGACAGACTTAAACTGGAAGGTCTACCAACAATTATGTTTATAAAACCATTTGGAGTCCTATCGTTATTACCTCCTTCACTCGCCTCTCTTCTAGCATGAGGAGGTCAACCATCATTATCTTAATAATCTCTTCGTCCCTAGGTCAGCCACTCAATATTCTAGGCGTTGCGAGCTAAGAACTTACTCAGATATCCTCATTGGATGACATCCTCAATTTCTTTTTTGAGTTGAATACATTTTTCGGTGTTACAGCCTCTATCACAATGAATATCACAATACTTGTTTGAATTCCTATGCTACGAGTTTCCCTTCATACGCTCAGGCCATTACAATACCCTTTGATTTCGTACTTCCATTGATATATCAGATATTGGACAATTAAAGGGAGTGTGAACAGAATAAGTTGAAATACACTGCCTTTCCCTTTCACTACTGCTACCATCCGAGAAGTGGTCGTCACGTCTACCAAGTCGATATTTCAAAGTTTTCTTGTTCATATCATTTTTTGGTCACCTCTATTTTGATTAGCCTCATGCTGAGCTTTTATTATCCTCTTGCCAAATGGAAGAGGTGGCTTTGGTTCATTGTACAAATGTCTTCGGCTTATTTTTAGCTGAAACTTTGAAGAAATCTCTATATAGCTTACCATCAATCACTACGTTCAGGGTGACACTCATGTCTAATTTTGGGATCCAGGCCATCTGAACCATAAACTAAGCTAAATAATCTTGGATAAACTCATCAAATCTCTATTTAATGGTGTTAAGGATAGATGAGTCCGAGCTTACTTGCAAGGCAATGTTGCAAGAACACCTCTACCAAATCCTCAAAGCATGTTAATAGTGTTCGACTTCAAATGTTTAAACCAAGTGCTCATAGCATTCCTTAAAGTAAAAGGAAATGCTTAGCAAGCTACAACATCACTTACGCTGTATAATTTAATAAGCATACAATAATACTCAAGATGATCCTTCGAGTCCTTTGCTCCATCGTACATCTTAAACTACAATAATTTGATATGCTACAATATCACTTCCTCAAAAATTTCTAGAACAAAAGGACTCTTCTTAATTATAAACTATCGATTGGTTGTAGTAGCACTATTAACATGCGATGATCCAATATAATGCGTCTATTGTAGTTGTTTTCCTTTGCCCATTCTTTTAAGTATAGGGGTTAAAGTTTTATGCATCATTTCGACTTGCATTTTTGGTAATTCAAGTAAATAGACCAAATCATTAAAGTCCTTGGCACTATTGTCTTCATGCACCCGATTTTGATTTAGCAAACAATTTTTTGGATAAGATTCAAAATTTCGTCATTCTTTTTGGACAATTCTTGATTTTCTTTGGCTAGATCAACACAAAGTTGCTCCCCCTAACCCCTTCCCCTTAAATCCACCCCTAAAGGTGTTGGGGAGAAGCACCAACTCCTACACTTTTAGTCATGCATATCTTAGCCATATGTAAAAAGCTTAAAAAAAATGGTGCTAAAATATTGTCGATCGGAAGTAGTATGTAAATTGTATCCTAAAAACGAGAAGGAAAGTTAGGTTAGTCCAGTATAAACACTCTAATGCTTAAATCAATATATAGGAAAGTAAGAGAATAAGTGAATAAACATTTTTTTAAGTGTAGAGAGTTTATGCAGCATTTATTATCTCCATATTTATAGGCATTTGTTCAATAAATGCAATTAGAGGTAGCCCTTGATCATGGGCCATATGCCGACTTCTTAATTTAAGCACATGTCAAAAAACAAGTAGTTGATGGTTATGTACTTAGGATGGCCAGATGCTTAACTATCTATGCCACTTATTCAAATTTAAAGCACTTGAATGGGTAGGTTAAGCTCTTTAGCCCATCAAATTAGCTAGGCCCAGTCTCCTAAGTCATTAGAACAAATTGCATTATTGACCTTAACAAGGTAGGTCAGCTTGAAGCTATAATCAAGGGTGAAATCCCACTATCATTAAGAACCAATAAAAATAATGAGACAAATATTAAGGAACTTATATCATGTTTGGTATATAGAAATAAACTAAAATAGAATTGCAATTTTAGGTTATATTCCCTTTCTCCATGTTTGGTATTGTAATTTAAAGGTAGAATGTGATTCTATAAAATCGTTGATTTCATCTTTAAAGGAGAATTTGATTCTATCTTTGAGAGGATGAAATCACTATTCCATTCTACCCTCATTAATTTCATTGATTTAAAATTACCTATTTATCCTTTAAATAAATTATAACAAACAATAATTAAGAGCATTTTTTACAATTAATCCTATTTATGCATATAATCTTATTCAAATTCCTTCCATTACATGGGCCTTTCCAAACAAAGAAAATAATTTATCATTCTGATCTCCATTCCCTTTAATTCCAAACTATTCATATGTACCAAGCGTAACATTAGAGATAAAGTAGTGAGTTTTTTAAGAAAGAGTTTCTCAATATATCAATGTGACATTTAATGATACGAAATGATTTCTTAGCAATATACAGTCTTACAAATATGGTACTAATTTCCATATCATAAATTCAACAGTCCCCCTCATGTGTCATTAAATATAGTGATTAACATTGTATTGTGAAAATTATTTAAATAGGATTAAAGTGACAGCAAATTTGAACTCTTAATATCCTTCTCTAGTACCATGTTTGGTTTCCACTCCATGACCAATTGATATAAATGTTAAAACTTGCAAATATAATGTAAGCTCTACAAGATGGATATTGTGTCTATCCTAAAATTCAACAAGAATTTGGTATGAAAGTCACATATAATTAGATAGGATGTCATATAGATACTCTTTTGGTTTATTCCCACACATAACAAAGTTTACCTCAATATGAATTATATAAAAAATTTACCTAAATACTATATTTCAAAATTTAAAAAAAAATATCACACTTGCTAGTTACAACTTAACTTTTAAGTACCATAGCTGTGTCGCGTTTAAAAAATGCGACAATATGAGTTAGTTGAAGGACGGCATAGTCATGATAGAAGGAGAGAAAGGTTGAGCAAGAAAGAGAGAGAGAGAGATGGTGTAAGGAGGAGGGTAGAGATAGTGAGGTAAGTGCGAGAGAGAGATTTCGACAATTGAGGGTGGAAGCCTCGAATTGGACAAGATGCCACTTGTGGATTCCTATTTTTCTCTTTTTTCTTTTTAAGGGATGAAGAGAGTAGTTTCAATTTTTAATAAGATTGAATACAACATTATATAAAAGCTCTTTTCTTTCTATTTGTTAAGAGGGTTTGAAGTCAAGTCAAGCTACTACTACTGGTAGGGAAGGTAAAAATTAGTATCTTATGTTTCAATTGAGACATTCATAGAAAATTAACGTTTTGTTCCCAACATGAGATATAGCATTGGTCTTTACATAATTTTTTTATATAATTGATATTTGTGTAATATTTATATGTTTAATCAGTAAATATGAAAATTTCTCAACTTGTTTATAATTAATAAAAGTGATAAACGATTTGTTTTAAAAGTCCAAGAATTGCATTTCAATGTTCAAATGATGGCTATATAAGCAGTACAATAGGCATTTTAATGTTCAGACAATGGAGACTATAGAACTATGTAAAAAACACATCACGTACCAGACTATATGAATGATTTTACATATAAGTACAGAGGAAATTCATTGAAGTTTATTAACTTAGAGGAAACTTTTACATTGTTGATTTACCCTGTATTTAAATTTTCATTAAATGAACTCTAGGCAGTAACCACATCTAGCTGCGATATTTCACTACACATTAATTAATTCTTTTTGTATAGTTTAGATAAATTTGCATTATTCAAATAACTATAAGATTTAAGGAAAAAAAGATTTGTTAGTATCAAACAAACCACGATTTTTTTTTTTCCTTTTAATGAATTTGTGTAACTCAAATAACTGTAAGATTCCTCGGTAACGGGTAACCACATATGGTTTCCGTATTTCACTGCACAAATTAATTTTTTTTTTTTTTTGGATATTATAGATAAATTCATGCCACTCAAATAACTGTAAGATTCATTGAATATATATATATATATATACTAATACGTTATATATTTTGATAAGTTGTAAATAAGTATTAATGGAATTTAAACACATTAATGGTAATAGTCCATATTTTTACTTATAATTTTATTTATAAATACTTATTTACCACTCATAAAAGAAAAAAAAGCAGTAAATTAGTGCTATTAAAACCTTTCTCAAATCTAAAGGTCTTTATCCATGGAAATATAAGAAAGCTACCGACACCATGCCCAGTACCTTCTGGAAACAAATCCAAGAGAATGGTTTGTTGATTCTTTTTCTGGAAAGTTGGAAACCATTCAAGATAATATCCCTGTCCTTGGGCATATCATATTTCTTTTTAAGGCAATTGCAGTGACTTACTGCAAGGCCATGGAAACATGCCTGGGCGAAGATTTCTCATATTCAAGCCCCACCTTACCACAATTTGATCAAAAGTTACTCTTGCATTGAGGTGAAGGTAGCCTTGATCGTGATTAAAATAGCTGGAATGGGTCAAACTATGCCCGGGGATTCCATAAATCTGAAGCTACAGATAGCTAGTGGTTTCCCATATTCCATCTATCCACTACCTGGATTCCAGTGTTTCAAGGAATGAAAACTATAAACTATTGTTAGTTCGGCTTTCACTGTAAACATTCTTATATACTAAAAAGGTTCAGAAATCTATGGGGAGACAAGACATAAATATACAATGATCTTTAAAAATCAAGAAATTTTGGTTGGATGACTGGTTTTTCATCAACAGCCATCACATTGGTAGTTAACTTTCAATCATAGAGTTCATCAGCATCTAGATGGCTTAAACAAAGATAAAAGATGATGCTTTTGTGGAGTCCAGGTATTTCTATCAGCAGTTTCTTTTCTTCTGCTATCAGAACAATCAGACATAGAGAAGTAGAGCCAATGCCACTGCCAGGATATTATCTAGAGAAATACATGATGTTCACTAAGTGGTCATTTGTGAATTTCAAAGCAATCAGTTCTTGTTCCAACATAAAGAAAGCAACACCATTCATCACAAAGTCCATTGTCGATCATGCTTAATGGATTTACATTACATAGCAGAGAGCTGTTGCTAGCAACAAGTTAAGTGATTTGGGGTGGGTGGGTGTTGTCTGGAGGGGGGATAAATGAGCTTCTATTTGACTAGGGGCTATTTCATAGTAAATTGATCCCCCTATGCAGTATACAGTATTACCTGAGAAATATAACTTCCATAATGGACATGAAAGGACTTGTATGCACACATACACATGCTTCCAGAAGAGGATTTCACTCGGTATATACCCACATACACCTCATGTAAATGAGAGTTTCATTGATAAATTACACGTTATCATCTGTCTGGGAGATTTGTAGTGCAAGGAGCTACCGTAACAGCAGAATGAAGCCCAAGTAATGATAATGCTGTTAGATCCTACTCTATCCTACATCCTCCAGCTTGTAGGGCACGCTTGTGGGGCACGCTTGTGGAACTAGACCCTGATAGGTTTCATCCCTTCATTCTTTCTAACGGCTTTGTTGCATAACTTCTCAAAATGACCCGGACATTTGCAGTTTAGCTCCAGCTCAGCTGACTCTTTTTCAGCTCAGCTCCATCCCTCTATAGATGCAAGCAGAGCAGGTTTAGGGCACGATTTATAAAACCTAAACCCTATCCAATACCCAGTTAAGTGTCTCAAAGCCCATCCCAAGCCCTTTAGTATTTTTTTACTATGTGCTTGGAACCCACCTAATAGTCTAATAGGATACCTGAAACCCTTCCAATAAATTAATACAATTTGTTCATGTCCCTGCAGCCAAAAAAAATAACATGAGTATCAGGTGTTCAATCTTTTGAAAATGCAGCGACCTTCTTGAGCATCCTCTTTGAAGTACACTTTTTTACAGACAAAGATCTCCTAGGAGATTTCTCATGCTCTTTTGCACTCTTCAGCCTCGTCTCTTCTTCATTCTCCAAGCTTGCCCACCAACTATGGCTGAGATCCTACTAAAGGCAGAAAAACATCTACCATGATGGCAGTCTTTTCACTAACCTAAAAACTTTCCACATTAACTACTGCAGAACCTCAGTTACAGGGATGGATGGGTAGCAAATAGGTCGTGAGCCTTTTCAAATAGCTAGCAGCAGTACTAGAAGTGGGACTTCCCTTAACATACAAAGTGGCACCCTAAATGATAGCAATTTAAGGGTGCGCTGATCAGAGCAAAGTTTAAACTTCAATAGAAAATAATAAATATAAGTTAAGACTTATCATGTTCAGTTTCCCCATTGAGTTAACATTATCCCAGAATCCAACATGAAATCCCATAGATTTTAAAAACTTTTCCGAAACCCACCCCAAACCCTATAGGAAATATCTATAAGGTAAATATCAAGTTCAGTTAGATCGTGTAACCAATATAGCCCTGCCACTTGCATCCTTATTCCTCAGTATCTTATGACGATGCTAAGCATATATGATCAAATTAGCAGTCAACATGCGCCATAAGTGCAGGTGAACTAGCGATGCAGTTCTTTGCTATGCAATCTTCTAATTGACATTCTCTTCTCAATCTAATCTCATCTATTTTTGTTTATATGTTTGTTTCGTAATCATCAATGATAGATCAGTCCACTACAATTCCTCTCTTGATTCTACCAAATTCAATTTTTTCAAGGTATTTCTTTAGTGCATTAATAAGCTGACTACCCTAAATAAATCCATGGAACTTTGAAATTATAACACAAAGGCCTAAGAAGATATGATAATCACATTGACAATTACAAAAGGAGAGGGAAAAGGCTCATAAGTCCTTTCTAGCCGTTAATTTACTCGAAGTTTTACTGTTGACTTCATTGGCAATTAGAGATTAAGTGAAAAAATCAGCAAACTTCCATCTCTAGTCTGACGTAGCCAAAGCAGCTTCCTTTAGGCATGATCGCATAATCTTAGAAAGCATCGAACAAGCATCCAGGCAGAGCTGCATTGCCTGCATGTGAAGGCCACAATATTACTTGCATGAAATTCTCTTTTCTGGGGTAACAGATGGAAACTTCAGTAAGATTTGCAGATGATTTAAAGGAAAAGTGAAGAGCAAATGGACAAACGGTCGCTGCAAAAATCTCTACCACATATCTATACAGCTGGATCACTCCAACAAATCCTAGCTTTTCCACTGATCACTGCATGGACCCTTCAATATCATTACTCTATCAGGCCCTAAGAAATGCATTCAATAAACATTAATTTCCTCATAGCTTTCCCAGTAAAACTTAGTCATCTTTTACCTAGTGTTTACATCCTAGGAACAGTTCCCTATCACCCACAGCTTTGAGAGGCTATATACTCATTGACAATATGCAGGACTAATCCATCTCTATAAGCACAACTAGTTGTCCCAGATCCCATCTTCCTGGCGCCATAGATCCAGTCAATCTACACAGGCCCTGTCTTATGATTTTTGTCCATCGAATTCAACCCAAGCTCCCTAAAGTAGATAGTTTTGTTCACAAAAATTTAATAATAATATGCAGGACTAATCCATCTCTATAAGCACAACTAGTTGTCCCAGACCCCATCTTCCTGGCGACATAGATCCAGTCAATCTACACAGGCCCTGTCTTATGATTCTTGTCCATCGAATTCAACCCAAGCTCCCTAAAGCGGATAGTTTTGTTCACAAAAATTTAATAATACCTAACATTTAATAACTTCATCAACTTGCAGATATACTTCTCCAATTTACAGGTACTCCTATAGTAATATTGTAGTTTTAACGTACTTCTCTACTCATTGAGCAATCCTATACTCCTAGCAAACTATGCTGCACCACTTGCCAAAAATAAACTAGACAACGTTCTCAAGAGAAAATAACAAAAGAAAGATTCACCTATAAATTTCAGGTTTTTTTTTTTTCTGGGACAAGGTTAAAAAGAAGACGGGAGTTTTTAAAATTCAGGCTTTTTCTTTTTTTGTTTTGATAAGTTCAATAAAGTTCAGGCTTTGTAACTTATCCTAAAAAAAATTGTTCAGGCTTTGTAATCACCAATATTTCAGAAAAGTTTTTCACAAAAAGGCAGGAAGAATGCTTTCAACCTTTAGAGATTTCCACCCACAAATCACCTAAGAGGTGATAATATGTGCTCACAATTGATTCCTAGATGATACAACAAAGGAGAAATCACATGGGACAAAAACATGTCCTTCAACTTTCTTCAAGGATCCAACAAAGTATGATCATGGAAAAGGACAAAGTTTGCCTGCAAACTACAATATACTCAAGCCTTTATCCATTAGGTGCAGTTACCATTGCAAACCACAAGGTTGTAGAAAATGAGACAACTGTTAACATATTATTCAATGTAACAGATAATGCAGTTTGCAGCATACCTCATTGATCTTGGGGGTTGACCATTCCCCAGTAATATTGAGTTGGGTGACCTCATAACGAGATGGCATGCAGGTAATCATGAAGCTTCCATCTTGGTAGCCTTCCTCCTCTAATATAGGATCAATAACCATGTTTGAACCAAGACAAGACTGGCCACCAGAAAATGATGTATTAAGTTTGTGAAATTCAGGACATGGGAGCATAACAGCTCATACCATCAGAGCAACTAACAGAATGATATCCAATTATCAAAGACCGACTCAATGATTTGACAATAAGACAATAAATAAATATACAAATAATATGATTATACATGAACTTAAAACATGTTTTATTATCCAATAGTCATGCTTGTGAGCGATCAAATTGGGTTGATAAGAGTTTCCTCAAGGTTTCAAGCAGAGATGTTAAACACCTTAGAGTGTTACAAGGTCAGATGGCATGACAGCAAAGACATGAATAACTTCCAGAAGAAACATTCAGTGATCAAAACTTATTCAGAAATATCATGCCTCTTATAAATTATGGAAAACATTTTATAATGATATTAGAAGATGAAGTATGTGTATCTAGTGCATAAAGACGCTTGTAGCATAGAGAAAATCTACGAGAGAAAACCTAAAATATTCTGAAGAGTTTTAGGGGAACAAAGTTTTTCTAATAGCGCAGAAAACATAATCCCCTTCCATATTCTCTTTCCGATGCCAGCTTAGTTTACACATCCTATTTTTTCGTAAGAATAATATGACTATGATTTGTCTTACTAAGTGGAGATAAAGGCATTTTTTGGATAAACAGAGTAAAGTTAGTTTTTACATGCAATTATTATCCGCTCTTTAGACACTGTGCAGCTCGAAATCCGGACACTTAAAATGGGACAAAGAGGATATTTATCATGGTTAGAGGCTGTAAACAACACAGGGAGCAAAGATGCTCTTTTCCATTGCCATTTGCAGATATACCAAATAAAGCTAAAATTTGCATTTTATAGATAATAGAATAGCATCTAGCACATGTATGCACTGTATAAGAATTTTCCCCCTGGTCAGCACTCAGCAATCTCCTTCAAGCACCTAGATATGTATGAAATTAGACAACACATATATCTTCCAAAACATTAGACAAACAATGATTGATTGTTCTTTTTAGGATTGTACAAGAACCTTCAACATATATTCAAACAAAATGCCAAATTACTAGCTCATAAGCTACAAATTTCTAATATGTATACATCACAAGGTAGAATCACTTGGCAAAAAGCTTAGCACTCACATCGTTACATATCAACAAACAACCCACTTGAAAGGATGACATAGTAAACATTATAAATTTGTTGAGAGGAACTGAATGGAATAGTCTTATGCTTTTATTTATGAATACTTACCACAGAAACAGAAGCCACAAGATCATACATCATAATCCCAGCATCAGCTAGGGCAAGACTGGCACACGATATAACAACAGGGAAATCACCTGCAACCACACAAATGAAGCCCATCAAACTTGCTTGAAGGAAATTATCACAGTTGCTATCTTATGATAGAAATTATGTTTCCAAGATAACAAAAAAATAAACTCAATGGAAAATTACATAGCAATTGCACCATGAAGCCTTCCATAATATTTTCCCCCCTTTTTATTCCACCACAAGAAGTTAAAGATTTTATACTATTATACAAGAGAGGAAAAAAGATCCATTAACTGGTTTCCTTTTTTTTTTTTAAGTGGTAATTAAAAACTTGTATTAATAAATGACTAGAAAACTGTTCGAGGTTAGGGAAGTTTTTACAACATCTACAGGTCATTCACAAAAGAAACAGAGAAATCATGTTCCATAAGATCACAAAGAGCATTAAAGCTGATCCTACCACAATCTCAACACTGAACAAAGTCAACCAAGATAATATGGCTGGATGTACAGCAATCTGTCTACTTCTTTTGGTCTTCCTTTCCATTCATAGCATGTAATGTTTGTGAATATAAATTAGTAGCCACAGATTCACTAGAATGGAATCTATGAAAAGCATCATCATCATATTTTCAACATTGAAATGCTTGAAGAGTTAGGAAACACTCACTTCCACCAGACTCCAAAACCAGTGCAAAGACATCCACAGTAGTCTTAGGAAATGTTTCCAAAATTATTGCACCCTCCAGAGCCTTATGAAGCATGGATGAGAAATCTTTATGATTCAACCCCTAAGAAAATTAAACAAGAATTAGCTGAAGAAATGAGTTGCCAAGTTATGCAAGGGACAGTCTCTGATACCTGTCCTCTGCCAGGAGTGGCAAAAGTTGTATAGCTGACATTACAATTCAATCTGCCTATGTCACTATACATCATGGCTTTCTTGCTTTCTCTAGGGCCAAATCTGAATTAAGAAACACGCAATGAAAGAGTTAATTATTGATATGTGCAGAAAACAAGATTTGAACAGAGTTCATACAGAACATCATGAGCATAGATCCATAGATAAGAAAGAATCTACCCGTGTTAATTGTATTACTGTCCAATACAACTTGAAAAACATCCATCTATGGTTTACACAAACTAAGAGGAATGTACCCATGTTAATTGCATTACAATCCTTTACAACTTGATAAATATCCATCTGTGGTTTACACGTGGCAAACATACATCTCTTGGCATCTGATATTGTCTTATCGGAAACATATGATAAATTTGGAACCATATACTTACCCAAAAAAGGGGGAAAAGAATAAGGACTGCCAAGTTGCATAGCAGTTCATTTTTCTTTGATCCTTCAAAAGATGTCAACAATTCTAAAAGAGATTTTAGTTAAACGTTGCAGTTTGAGCTGAAGTTGCAGAAAAAATGCATGCTTTAACATGTATTGGCATAAAAATTTGGTGATAACAGCTAGACAATGTAAAATGGTAAGTCTTTCCACCGCAATTGACACTATACTAGATGCATTTCGATTTAAGCTGCTCCTAACTATTCATTCAAAAACTCTAAGAGGCATTAGACTTTTCCCATAGATTCCTATCTTCTAAACAATAAACCAACCATGTCACTCCACGATGATGATATGACAGAAACAACAACACCACTTAAGCCTTATACGGCTAAGTGGATTCAGCTATGTGAGTCCTATTTCACCATTGCACTCTTTTACACCATATTTTCTCTTCAATACCTGGGTGCAGGACATCTTTTTAATTGTTTCCCTCCACAACTTTTTCCACACATCCATTCAATGTGGTAGTCAATGGATACATTTGGAAGTCGTCTTGGCATATAGTCAGCCAATCTCAATCATGCTTAGCATTTGGAGGTAATATAGAAGCATAGCTAACATCTAATATCTACCATCAAATGGCATATAACCTTAAGGATGATATTCATTAAGAGAACAACAAATAGAGTGCAAAAAAGTTCCATGATTGAAGTATTCAAACTATTTCAATTGGACAACTTGAGCAGATCATCCTCACAATTAATAACAATCAACTATCTCACTAAAAGGAAATAAACATATGGGCAAATGGACTCACACAGACACGATGACCTTGGTATTCCCAAATTCAGCATAAGCAGAACCAGAAGCAGCACTAACCGCACCTATTCTGAAGACTGCAAACAATCTCTGTGTTAATACATATCAAACGTATATTAAATCACCACAGATAATCAAACAAGACATAATCAATTATTTACGAAGATTCTCATTATCAAGTAAACAAAACCGACTGAACTGGGTATTCTGGATAATGGCACCTTTAGCCCATGCCACCACCAATGCTAGATAAATCAGCTTCAATCCACCCTTACCATTCGCCGAAAAACTCTCCAATCTAGTTGGAATTATTCCATAGGAATTATTAAAAGTATAAAATAAAACCACAACTATATCTACGAGCATAAATAGACTCGACATTGCAGTCTTTTAAATATATAAGGAGACGGATATCTGTGAGTTCATACTTCATATTTTTGTATCCCAATCAACGTCTAAATGGAAACTAAAAATAAACTTAAAAAGAAAAAAGTGAACCTTGCGACAAGAATTGAGAGACTTACAAGCAGGTCTACACTGGTGGAAGTCTCGGCCGTCGGGTCGGACCCAATCATTTCCCGATATTACCAAAACGGGAGGTCTAGTTTTCTGGGTATTTGACGGCGTGTAGGTTGCCGGAGTTGAGTTGGGTTTTCCAGCCATCCCTTTTCTTCGTTGGGTTTAAGGTATTTTCTCCAACTGCCAATATTTCCGAAAGAGCACGTTTTAGTATTGACTATATCCAACGTGGAACTTAAATTAAAAAAAAAAATCTATATTACGTATAAAATAATTAAATAAAAAAATAAAAAGGTATTATGTACAAAATAATTAAATAAAAAAGAAAGAAGAGGCCCACTCAGAACTTCCTTTTTAGGGGTTCTAATTTTTCCCAATCAAAATACTGAAAAAATCAAGAATGTGTCTGTAATTGTAAAAAAATGGCAAGTACCAGAGAAGAAAAATTGGCGTAGTTGTACCAGATGGCGAGAGACGGTCGGATGGAGAAGAGGGTGACACAAATGAGAGACAGTTGGCTTGACTTGCGATCCCTTGATGGAGTGAAAGAGTGAGACTGGGAATCTCGCTTTGAAGAGAGAGAAGAGGATGGTATATTCAGTGAGGAAAAGCTCGAGTTTTGTATTTCTATAGAATAAATTGTGAAAAAATATATTAAAATAATACATCTTAAGAAAATTATGCACGCGCTTTTTATATTAGTAAAAAAAACTCATACAAAGAGTGCATCATCTTTGTACAAACTGACTATGCATTCTGTAAGTATGTCTTTATTATCTACTAAGAAAGCACGTTTATTATGCACATCTTTAGTGTTGATTTTTCTTTTCAAAAGGAATTTTATTTTATCTAATTAGTCAAGCTATTATATAGATATGTGTTTCTTTTACGCGTTTTTAGTATCACTATCGCATACCTTTAATATTATATTCCGCTCATAAGTTAAATTTACGCTTTACATTCCCTTTAACTAAATGTACTACTTACAAAAACTATTAATGGAATAAATCAGCTTAAATGTTTCATTAAACTATCAACTAAACCTGTTAAAAACAATTATAGTATAAAGTAAGTATATATATATATAAAATAAACTATCAGTATTAAAGAAATAGCAATATAATATAAAATATTATTTAAAAAACTATTTACACAGTAAGTAATAGATATCGATAATATATAACAATCAAACTAAGTAATATAAATATAGTTATTTATAACTACTTTTTCTTAGATCTAGTTAATTATTTTTCAAAACAAATTAATCACGATGGTCTGCGAATAGATGGTTGAGGCTTAGATGATTAAGGCTCTAATGACTATAGAAGAGTATCAATGAAATTTACATGAGGAATTAGAGTAGGTATAAACCCTTAAAATTTTCAATCTAATACCCAAAGTAGATCCTAATATGCTTGAAGATTTTAAGAGTTGACAAAGTTAGTTAAGATGAAAATCTTAAGATAATAATCGAAGATTTAATCGTATAGAAAACTTTTATACCTTAAATGTATATAAATACTAAAGACGACTCGATCATCAGATTATAGATTATAAGTTCATAACCCTAGCCCATTCCCGGCAATGATTTTGAATATCGATTCATTAGTAAAAAACTGTCTCCCACTTTTGAATTGCCAAATAAATGACTACTTGAATCGGGGTTTTAGGCATAAAGATTCCACTTGAACTGGCTTGGATCACATCGAGACAAATCGAAGCGGGTCGACGAGCAACTCTATGTATTCCTCTATCCGTAGAGTACATTGAATGTATAGAAATGGCTACTCAAAAGTGATAAAAACTTACAACTATAACTTTAAAGATATGAAGTACTAATACACTATAATTTACCCTAAAATCCTAGCTGATAATATATCTTTAGTATCTTACTAAATCATTAGTAAAAGATTAAAAATAATTTTTAATCATTCATAAATACATATAAAACTAAAGTAATCCACTAAAAAATAAGATATTACATTATAGATCACATCCATATTCTAATTATATAACTAGGTTAGTATTTTATAGAGTTAAGTATGTAGTTGATGTTTATATTATATATAGTTAATATTAACATACTAAATCACATATTTAATAATAGCTACACTAAGTATTATACTAAATAATATATATAGGATATAAATACTTAGAGGAAGATCTCATTAACTATTTTTACTAATCATTTTAATAAATATCACATTTCCTTAATTTTTCTCCTAATTATCCTTAATTACCTCCATTATGTGCATTCAAATTACATATAATTTTAAGAGAGTTGACTAAATCAACATTTAACCAAGTTAAAGGTTGACTAAATTAACATATTGCCAAGTCATTTTCAACTAAAAAGTTCTTCTCTTTTCTAAAGTTTTCTGCTCATTTTCACATGGATTTTTTTCCCTTTCTTATCCTTTTTACCATCCAACATGGGGACTTCTAAAGCTCAATTGTCTTTATTTTCAACCACAAAAATTACACAAAACAAATTTCTTTTCCCCCTATCTCCAAAACCGTCACCTCCCTTTCCCTTTTCACCTTTCTAATTTTCTAAACCCACTTCTATACTACAACAACTTTTCATACACTAAATAAGTAAACTTCTCACCCTTATCTAGAAGAAGAAAGAGGTATGATTTCATTTGAATTTTTATTTATATTTCTATTTCAATAAGTGAATTAGTGTCTACTTTAGGTTAGTATAGAAATTTTGTGTAATATATATATATGTATCGTTGAAGGTAGAAAGCTCCATACTTATGTTTAGGAGTGTATAAATATTTAGGTAAATATGTATAAATACCTATATACATATAACAAGTAAGTACATATAAAGTGTCTATGTAAAGGTTTTAGTGAAAACTTTAGTATAGTTATAAGAAATCCTTAGATAATTGAAAAAGGAGCACATATACATATGCTTAAGTATGTGTATACAAGAATATTCTTGATGTACATGTATATGAATACCCTTATATATAAGTATCTTCAATGTATCTAACCTAAAATGAGGAGTATACTAAGCATACATACATATAACTTACTAAATAAGCCTATAAGGTACACAAATATGGATTACATAAAGATTTATCAAAGGGCTATACAAGGCATATAAAAATATGTATAACACCATATATATATATATATATATATATATATACGGGTATATGAACGTGTATAGATATGGTATATGTACAAGTATACTAATATACATATAAGTGTATTAAAAATATATATATACATAACATAAGTATAGGGTACAAAAGCACTTAAGTGTAAAAGTTATACATAAATAATTTATAACATAATTATTTAAAATACCATAAGATAGTATACCAAAATAATAAACTATACAATATGTACAAATGTATATACATATATGGGTCGAAATTACTTTAAGCCTATAATATACATCTCAAATTGAATAAGCCTTATTTGAGCACATAAAATAGTAATAACAATGTAAAATCATCTAAGTATCAGAATTTAATAACTAATTAAATCATTAAGTACTAAAATATAGTATAAAACTAAACAATAAGAATATTTAAGATTCAACAATTAAAATTTTAATAAATTTAATTCATATCATAAAATATGGATTTTAACATCTAAAATGGACATCATCGTATGAACGTACGTTCAAAAACAATGAAAAACGACTATAAGTTCATAAATATCGAAAATAGAATGAAAAAGTTATATGTGATTAGCAGTTAGGTTTAATTAAATAAAAATTGATAGTAATCTAAGTAGAATTAGGTAGATAGATATCTAAAACCATTAGTTAATTCAATTACTTATCATCCCTATTATCTCGTAATGATCAAGTGATCCTAATGAATGCGAGGATCTTCTGATCGATTATTACCACTAAAGCGAGTTGTCATAGTCGAGCGAGTCGTCATAGTCGAGTGAGTCGTCATAGTCAAGTGAGTACTCCTGATAACTCTATACTTGTTTGTGCTTGTAGTTAGTATACTTAAATTAAATATTAATAACTTAATGCATGGGGTTTCGGGATATGCATGGGGTTTCGGGATATGCATGTGCTTGATATTGATTGATTACTGTAAGAAATATTATTAAATACAATAATTGATGATTTAATCGTATGATTGATTGTTATGTAATTTGGATGGTTTGCTGATATTGATTGATCGCCTCATAATTTGACTTAATTATATTTGGCTTACCTTAAATTAAAAGGGTCATGTATTATCCATGCATTGCATTACTTATTACAACTATCACTTCATGCGGAGGTAAAGAGAGGCCTTGTATAGGTTGTTTATATATATTAAAGTGTTTTTGTATGGTGCACTCATACAACATGATCTTACCCGAACCTATGGGCTTACTAGATAATGGAGACGTTAACTATATAGTTGAGGGTCGAGTTTAGAGACCTCTACTATAAGGTGTGAGTGTAGACTACCGGGGCCGCCTTACTAATAGGCTTGGGATTTTGTATATTATTGGAATTTTATAAATGGAAATGTATTTTGTGAAATATCAAATTCAAAGTTATGGTTAAAAACCTAAGTGCTAAAGCCCAGTCGTGATTGGTACCAATGTATCTCCAGCCCTTATCTCGGAGGGTGTTAAAATCTAATATTATATGCAATACCGGTCAACTGCATATATTTTTTGGCATACTGCGTGTGCATGTATTCATATGATTGTAACAAATTGTTTAATAACTTGTTTGCTAGTATAGTATGAGGGATAGCTCACTAAGCTCTTCTAACTTATGTAATTTTTTTTTTTTTTTTTTTTTTGCAGTTGCTGGATATTTGGGCATGGGTTAAGAGCTAAGCATTGAGTGTATATATTAATATGTTTTGGACGTTAGAATGAGAGAAAAATTGTATTGCTTATTTAAGACTTTAAATGTTACTATTACTTATATATTTAGATTTAGTAACTTCAATAAGTTTGAATTTTAAGTTTATACTATTTGATCTTATCATTTGATAAGGGATACTAATTTTCTACGGTTTTGAGAAACTGTGGAATATTAGATATCCATAGTTATTTATATCCTATAATATGTTAATTAATTAACAATTCAACATTCTTAGTAATTAATCATTTAGAGTATTGCAATCACTGACTTGTAAGGCGGTTTTCATATCATAGATACATACATGTTATGGAAATTGTAGGTAATTCTACTAAACTCCCTTTAGGGTCCTGATAATAGGCAGTAATAGTAGTAGTTGGGTATTAGCCTCCTCAATGTATACTATCTAAGGTCATCCTGTACGACATTTACAAGGAACTACAATGTCGGCTGCGGATACATCTACACGTGAGCATTAGGAGTGTCGAATAAGATATGGCTTGAATTAGAGGTATAAGCAGATAGTGCACTTCCCCAAATTGATGGAATGATGAGATCCTAATGGCATAGAATCATCATTGTGTCCCTGACCACATACCTATGCTAGTCAATGTCTTCTTACGCGAACTCTAAGACCTATACGTAGTCGAGGGACAGGTATAGGGGTTAGGTTAGCTTGTTGGTTAGAAAATAATATCGAACCACTATACTCCCCAAGATGGTGAAAGCCACCATTGATGATATGATGAGCAGTATGGACATCATTTACTAACCTTACCTGATGTAGAGTATATGCTTATAGTTAATGAAACAGTTCATGTTATATTTATATAGATTGCTTTACGAAAAAACCATAAGATAAATGGAAGGAAAGCTTCCCAAGTATCCCATTACAGCCCCATGATGGGTAATGTATCGGCGTATATGATC
The DNA here is from genome assembly GCA_024138005.1 of Lumnitzera racemosa. NCBI lineage: Eukaryota > Viridiplantae > Streptophyta > Magnoliopsida > Myrtales > Combretaceae > Lumnitzera > Lumnitzera racemosa. Next base: position 84,413,594 of record JAMXBC010000006.1, read on the forward strand.
CCTATACTAGTTATAGAAAGCTAAATTGATATCCCTTGGTTACTAAATATCAACAACCCACATCTGATGGTCTACCTAGGTCGATATGTATCCCTGATGGGTGACCGACTAATCTATATTTATCTTACCTCTAAGGTTGATATGATGTAGCTTGTCACTCGCATAAACTTTGACTAGTATCGTTTAGAAGCCTCCAAACTTATCGTATAATACGGTTAGGGAAATAAAACTCCATAATGTGGAAACATATAAGTAGAACCTTGGCCGTCCAGATAGCTCGACTAATATTACAAAATAGGGGTAGGAGATCAATAAGATCATCCAATTATGGCTGCTACACAACCTACAATGCATTTGGAAAGAAAGTGAATTAATAATCCATAAATTTTTAATGAAGATCAACAATAGAAACAAAATTCAAGAAGTACATACCTATCTACTTATCTACAGATCAAATGTAATCTAGTACGCATCCACAACATGCATAGCATAATATATAGTGTCTCATGATATGACCCACCTAGCAGCTAATGGTAGGCCTTCATGTAAGCTAGACCTATTCCATGGTGTAATGTAGGGAAAATGATCTTATGCCCATATTTGCAGTAGTATGGCAGTGTCTCCAATCTCATGCGCTCCCGATAGTACAACCCTACATGGCTAACGATACAACCAAGTCAAATAGGCTAATCCCTAACTAAACATTGCGACATATAAGAAATACTCCAGCATGGTTAGGAACATTATGTGAATAAGGGACGGAAATTTATCTATAAATAAAAATCCACCAAATAACTACAGGATGTATATACAGGTGTACTAATGAATGGTCTCCTTATTTACACCTACAGGAAGTACTCTAAATCTATCTTATAACTAATACAAATTAACACATCCCCTTCTACTAGTACTATCGGTAGGGTAGTCTTCTGGAAATCCCCTAGCTACCTATGGCCATACAAATTGCATATGCCCAGTCATTGTAGCCCTATCCACACAGAGATTGAATAGTACCTCTATGTCTTGTAGCATAATCGTCATCCCCCCGCGAGTTACATGAAAGATGTAGGTCTCGAGTCTATACCTCTTTACTAACACCATAATGAGGTGACGATCAATTCAAATGAATGGCAGCCGTACGACCCTTAAGAAACCAGTGTTAGTAAGGTAGGTGATGAAGTAATCATCCAATGGTATTTATGACGTACCCTTCCGTAAGCTTGACTCCAGTCAATGAACCATAATATGCTTGCCTCCTTATAATATTAGGTTCATTTTCATTATAATAGTAGAAAATTATTGAATTGTACAAATTAACAGATGAATTAACATCAAAACATACCCGAGAATCCCATATATCTTGCGATTGATGTTGTCCTTATCTATGTAATACCAACGGGTCATTCGGTCTTAGATCTATCTAAATTACAAAATAACATAGTAGTTACAATAGTTATTAATGTGATATATTTTGATGGTGTCAATAAGCTCATCTTTCATACTAAAGTGTTATTTGACAAATAAATTCACGCTGTCAACTTGATTACTACTCTCTACTTTTATGTCCTCCTCGAATTCCATGTAACCACTACTACCACTAATATTCATATATGGAATTAAATTTCTAACTTGGGATGTCGGCATCCCAATCTGATTATATTGGGAAGTCATCCCTATCCTCTAGTTAGCAGTAAACTGAGATACGGATGGAATGCTACTCAATATATACTCTAACATGGCCGAATAATCTACAGTGTTTTTAAATTCTACAATTTCTTCATCTACTTCATATTCAACCCTACGTGCTCCCCCTTAACCTCAGTTCTAAGTCTCATTAGAATCATATCTTCATTAAGGTCGTAGCTTGAGTCATCTTGTAAGATTGACCTTATTTCTATATCAATTGCCTTTTCATTCACATCACCCTCACCAAAAGTAGGGTCTTCTACTGGATAAGTTTTTGGTCCATCATATATAAGGTTATCTTCATTGGTTTGTTGCACATGAGTTTAAGGAAAACTAGGAGATCTAACCATAATGTTCTATTGATAATAGTCTTGTTAGGCTGACGAAAAGCCCTAACTTATATCTCTCATATCCCGTTTTTTTCCAAACGCATTGGCTATTTCTATAAAGTTTTCTACATCATCATTATCTATAATACCCATCAAAGTATACAAAATACCTCCTTCATAATAACAATGATGTCGATGAACATGCTTAACCCTATAAGAATTAACTTTGATACTCGTACAGATCTACTAGAGAAAATGGTTGTAGTTGGAATCTTTTCTTATCTTTAACCTTTTCACTAGGTCCCTACCATATTGTGGACCATTACTTCCATTTATAATATTCCCACCTGTATACACAATTATCTTTACGTACTCAACCATTAACAACTTATTGGATTGTGAATGACAAAATCAGTACGGTTTATACGATTTTACACAATTCGTAGCACCTATACAATTTCATTTCTTGGTGGGGTATCTTATCACACACTATAACTTCATACTATAATTGTAAGCTCTTACATGACTTCATTTCTCAATGGGCATCTCATTGCACCTACATAATTTCACTTCCTAATGGGGTATCTTGTTACACACTATAACTATAAGCTCCCACATGACTTCATTTTTGGGTGGTGTATCTCATCGCACCTACACAATTTCACTTCTCGGTAAGCCATCTTATTGCACCTACATAATTGCACTTCTAGGCGAGCCAACTTATCATACGCTATAACTTCACCCTGTAACTTCACACTATAACTATAAGATTTTACATGATTTCATTTCTCGATGAGACATAACTAATACATTGATAAAATTATATACAATATACGAGTTACATATATATTTTTTTACATAACCACCACAATTTATATAACTACAAAAATTATAAACACTACAAAATTATGAATAATAAATAAAATTTAACATGCATATTACAAAAATATAAACATTACAAAAATTATCATGTAACTACATTTCACATAGATAATATAAATATAACTGTAAATACAACGTAATTTGTATTTAAAAAAATTATTACGAAACAAAGATGGCCAAAGTTACTTACAAAAGGGTTAAAAAAATAAAGTAACGTTGTTACTTGGAGATAGAAAATAGGGTCAAGCTATCGTTCTAAGAGAGAATATCAAAGGTTTTAAGGGCTTTATGTAATTGAAACAGGTGAGAATGAAATTCAAATGCTTAAAGTAAGGTATATATAGGCGAATGAAAATTGCATGCCAAGAGCGTGTCTAAAGTACACACTTAGCATATGCCTTCCTAATTATAAGGAAGACGCGCCTAAAGAATACGCCTTCCATGTAATTAAGAAGGCATATGTACACAACGTGCTTTCAGTTAACAAAACCAATGAATTGTAAAGGCATGCGCTTCACGTACATTTTTACTATACTACTTTAGCACTATTTTTCCAATATGTACTATTTTGGTATATTTTTCCATAATCTATATTATAGAAGTACAAAACTTGAAGAACTCTAGCCGAGTAGCTCCATAAGTATTTGATATATTAATGAAAAAATTAATTGAGTATGAATCAGCTTCGATAAAAATAATTCTTTAGCTATTTCTTCAGCTACTTCATTAGCCTTTCTCGTCAACTCGCAATAAGAACTACTACTTGTTGCGAACATTATATTTTGAGGTGGAGAATTAGACAGATTTGGATGGAGATAAGAAAATATGAAAATGGATGACGATGAAGTATTTATTTGCTCATTTTTCCAATGATTAATTTCATAAATAGAAAAAAAATATAAACAACAGCATGGTTTTGAAAAAGTAAAATGATATCTAAAATTTTCAACCTTAAAAAATGTTACTTTACTTGAACTAATGAAAGCCCCATTCTTTACCTTCAATATATATATATATATATATATATATTTTCTTTTGTTATGCTATAAAACTCTTTAAATATAATATATAACTCTTTGTAAAAGGCAACGTTTTTTCATTAAAATGAGAATCTTAGTCTTTTCTTATAAAAATAACTTACTTTGTTCACAATGAATTATGAAATCTCATTTTTGAATTTATATTTTGCAAGCATTTAAATTTTAAAATTATAATATTTATTTTATTTTCATTAAAATTGATTTATAAATTAAAATTTCAATATGAAATGAATTTTTTTTTTAAATATGAAGATGTATTTAAAAAATTCTAGAAATTAATTAAATAAGTTTTCATAATGCACATTATAAAATCATTTAAATCTATATTTTTACTTTTAAATAAAATAGTTGAAATAATATACTTATAATAACTTAATGATATTATTTCATTTAGATATGATTAGGAGTTGTGTAATATTTGTAAATCAAACACTTAAAAAGTTACTAAAAAACATATTTTTATAAATAAATCTTTACTTGAAAATGTATTCAATTGGGGAAAATATTTTACATGAATAGGTGGTTTTCCTTGAAAGAAACAGAGCCAAGCTTACATGGTTTCCATAATCTCTTTGCACATCTTCTTAATCTAATTGGTTTATACTTACTTGTACATTCTTTATCTTGGTCACTCAAGTCCTTTCTCTTTAAATGCATTTATTTGTGCAATACCTCAATTTTTTCACGATCTTTGCTAGATAAGTCTTTAAATCTCCAAACGACTCCTTCTATTGCTTAACTACTTTATGGTCATGTTAGCTTCTATAATATGCTTGTCATTTTATTTTATTATAATAAACTTGAAATTTCATAATATCTTTTGAGATTTTCATCTATTGGGATTTACATTGTTGCCATGTCCATTTCTATTGATTTGGTCATTTTCAAATGCTCAAATTTTCTTAAAGCTTTCATAGGCTCTTTACCAAAAAGTTTATTACATGTGTTTGTTTCTAACAATTCAAGCTTTATAGAACTTCTTTTACCATGTGAAAATGAGAAGTTTATTATCATTGTGTTCCCATTTTTTCCGTGACATTAGTCTCCTTCATTGTCATTATCATTCTCATCCCCTTAACTTATTTGCATAGAGTATTAGGGACAATATGAACTTGTGCTAACAGTTGTTTATAGCAACCAACCTAATGTATTTAAGCATAAGGTGAGGAATATATTGAAAATGTAATTATATTTTTTACCAAAGCTTGAAAGGTGATAAATTTTAAGATTTACTGTAATCCACTTCACATTAACATTTAGAACTAAAGAGAAATTTTTAGTAATGTAAAATTTGCAATAAAAAAATTACATTTTCTTACATATTTATAAAGGAAAAAAGATTGAAAATAAAAGAAAATATTAAATTGTGATTGCAAAAAGCAATTGCTTAAAAAAAAAATCATCATCATGAAAAAATAACAACTAGCTTACACATGGGAAATGAAAAAAGAGAGAGAGGGAGCTTCAATACTCTAAGAATATATATATATATATGTGTGTGTGTATGTATGTGTGTGGTTATGTATCAATCCTAGCATAAAAACTTCCTCTATCCTTTGAAGCCTCTACATAGAGGTCCTTATCTTGGGTCCTTATGCCAATGGCTATGGGCTAAATGTGTTATGAAGAGAAGAGGACTCGATGTAAAGAGAAAAATGTGACTTTAATTACTTTGTGATTATGAAAGATACCTTTTTGTGTAACAGTTTAGGGTTCATGGAAACTCTTGGAGTTAAACATGCTTAGTATGCAGTGCCTCAGTAACATCTAAGAAAACAACTACACACAAAAGATAAAATTATATGGCATTTATGATGAAACAAACAATATCTTAGTAAGAGGTGTTTTAGTTATTATAGGTGGTATAAAAGCAATCAACGAGCTATATGGGTGTAGTGAAGTGCCACATATAGTAAAGTGTGTCATACTATGGAAACACCTCTCAACTCTAAAAAGGAGAACCTCTAAGTTATTCCTATTTTATGTGATTTAGAACTTATATGACAAGGATTTTAGTGATAAGGATTGATTATAACCATATATGAGACTTGAAGTTTTATGTAGTTATTCTTAGTGTAGGGTGTATGTAAAAATAGGTTGATTAAGACGATACTTCATATGTTAGTCCTAGGAATTAGATAAAGACACTTCGTAGGTTTGGATTGTGGAAATATAATAAAATAATAATATTATAGCCAATAATAGTTAATTTTACTGATTAATACCATATTATATTTTACATGTCACGCGATTTAGGTAACAAAAATTTACAAAATCTTAGAGATGAAATATTTGGACTATAAGAACTTAGAATGATATAAAATAATATGTAAGTATAGTATACATACTTCAGTTGTAATTATTATATATAGATATATACACATAAATTTCAAAATGCTTGAAATTATACAAAACTAACTAAAATAATTAGGGAAAATAGGTAAAAATCATTAAAAATAAACATGCATAGAAAAATTTAGTAGGAAAAGGCATAGAAAGCTGGTGGACAAGTGTTAGAGTTTTGACATAAAGTTAGGACACCTAAACTATGTAAGAATTGGGAATATACAAGCTATAGAGAGAGAATGGTTCATTATGCATCATGCAACTTCGAAAACTCCACCATAGCTCTCTATAGGATTCCTCAACATCTTACGTTTTTGGGCAAAGCAAAGAAAGAAGAAGAAAATTGAAGAAAAACTTTGAGGAAAAATAAAAAGTGAAATTGCGCAAACTAAGCAACATCATAAAGTGGGGGTTTAAGATCAATCTAGAAACAAACCACGACCATAGGATGGTAATAGAAGTGGAGTGTAGTAACATCGATAAGGAGGTGGTGGAAATGGTAGGCAGATGGTGGATTTCTAATGAGTCCAAAAATTAACCTAATTTTTTCCTATTTTCTAAAAATATCAAATTAACTCTAAAAATTATGAAAAATTCTATTTAAAAATTTTTTCACATGTACTTTTAAAGAAAAATACTAGATTGTAAAATTTTTAAGTGGATATATAACCTTTTTAAGAAATCACACGAAATCAAACAATTTTCAAAATTGTTTAAAATAACCCTATAGTTATTGTTTTGAAACAAAATTTTTTCCGGAACTTCTCTATTCTGCATGTATGAATCATATGAAAAGTTTTGGACAAAAAATATTCTCTAAGTTTTTTGTTATTTTTAGCCTTTGAATTTGGTAGAAATACTACTTTTTCAAATATTTTCACATGATCAATTTTGAAGAAACCTATTTATATCAATTCTAGAGCTCATTGTTATTGTATGTTACTATGAAGAAAGATTTGGAATTAAGTGGATTAACTTAGAGTTGAGAGATATACAAGTTGATAACTATGGGCTTAAGTACTTTAGAATGTAAATATGAGGATATGGAGGTTTTGATGATATAGTGTCAATTGATTTGATAAATTTGCTGATTGGTCATTTATTGGCATATGTACAACCAGAAACATGCCATTAGAGTGAGCCATTTAGAATAAAACTTGTAATTGGAATCTATTTAGATAGTTCTTCAAAAGGCTGACTTGGTAAAAGAATGACTTAAATTCTTAATTTAAATACTTAATTAGAAGGCTAGCTGGTGTAAAGATCTTGATTATAACCAAGTTAGAGTCTTGGTTAGGAAGTTATTAGGTAAAAGAAGTATAGTTGTAATAACTTCAAGGACATGTTCAAAGGGTTGACTAATAAAAGGATTTTAGCTATAAATATGTTGAAGCCTTGTTTAGGAAGTTATTTGGTGAAAAAAGTACTATTATAATGATTTTAGAAACTTAGCCAAAGGGTTGGCTAGTTTAAAAGGCTTAGATAAGTTACTTCAAAGACATCTTCAGAATGTTAGTCTCTACGAGGAGGATTCGATCCTTGATTCAAAGACTTCATCAAAAGAATAGTTACTAAAAGGGATTTAACCATACCAACATCATAAACTTGTTTAAGAAGTATTTGGTAAGGGGAAATGTAATTCAAATGGCTTCGAAGACTTGATTTGAGAATTGAATTGTGTAGAATACTTAGAGGAAATGACTTTAGAGGCTTATTCATAGAGTTGATTAAAGTAAGGAGTATAATTGACATAACTTCATAGACTTGGTCAAAAGGTTATTGGTATAAAGACACTCATTCAAAGACTTCATCAAAAAGTTCTAAGATCGAAACTTAGTATTAAGTAAACTTCCAAAACCTTATTTAGAGACTTTAATAGCAAGTAGGAACTTAATATAAAGCTTATAGAACTTGCTAAAGATAAGTCATAAACACACTTAAATTATTTAAATGAACTTATTTAATTTATATTTAGTAAAACTAAAGTCACTGTATTCGATATTTAAGGGAAAACTAAAGTGAACCAGACCCATGTAAAGTTTATTAACCATCACTTGTCCAGGTAAGTAAGATCAATACTTTATTGCACTTTGAAGTATTGTTTAAGACTACTTAGAGGCCTTAGTATATATCTTGTTTATGATTGTAAGTTAGTTACATGTGTATATGTAGCATGTGTGTTTGAATATTGATTGCTTTTGTGGAGTGCTGAACTTTATGTATTACTTGATTTATGTTATTGTTTGACTAAATTATTTGGAATTGGCTAATCATATTGAAAAGCAAGTTAACTCAAACTCGACTTAACTTTGAATTGGACATAATCGCGACCCACTAGGGGACTAATTAGGATTCTCGAGTTAAACACGAACCTTCGATAAGGATAGCTGAAATGGTCATTTCTCCACCCTTAGTTAAACTAAGTGATAGGAAAGGAGGTACTTGCTTGGTTAAGGGTGATGATTCGAACTATAGTCTTAAGTGGAGTATGTTCTCCATTAAACAAGACTTGGTTTAGTTCTGATTTGTGTTTAAGATATCAAACCCCTTAACTCAGATTAAAGCAGATGCAATTGTTCTAATCTCACAACGAATTAGATAATGTGGTGCAATGGTACTTGCTTATATATGCATAGCATCTAATTAAATTTCTTGAAAACCCTGATTGCTCTATGTCTAATGTCTACTATTGTCTCCATCCCATTTGCTGAGCAAGTTATGCTCATTCCCTTATAGCTGTTTTGTAGGTTTCAAGTAGACTACAAACACATCTGCAAAATTTTAAAAAATTAGAGAATGGGATTAGGGAGTGAGATTCAATACTAAATTGGCTAGAGTTTTATTTTACTTATCGACTTTATTAACCTTTATGAAAACTAATAAGGTCTCCTTAAATGACCCTCTAGTTTTTAACTGTTGATATATATATTATATATCATGCTCTATAAACTTGTGGACTTTTATATACCTTTTTCTAGTTACTTTATCTTTTTGTATAAATTTAATATTTGAAACTTTTTGTAGGATTCGAGAATTTGTATCCCTTATGATTTTTAAAGCTTGACTTTTTTCCTCGAACATTTGAACCACAAGGTTATCTTTAGAAGCTATTTTGAAAAGTTACATTATAGGTTGGTCAATCAAGTACCGAGTTGGATGCTTCAAAGCAAAGAAGTAGTGAAAGCCTTGTGTAAGTTATACTAAGTTAATGACTAAGGTAGCTAGCTTTTAGTTTAGGTTAATTTACAAGGTATTGCTATTACGACTTCCTAGCTTAGGGCATGACGGTTTTGGATTTTCTTAGAGCATGGTTCTTGGAAATCTACTTCAAGCATGAATCTTAAGAACTAATTTTTAGGTGTCATAACTAAAAAACAAATTATAACACTATAGGAACCATAAAAGTTAGGGAAATTATGTAGGACATAAAAGACTTAGACTTATAGGTTTATATATAAGTTATATCTCTATAAGATTTTACATAGTATAAAGTAATAAAGAGTAATAGGTAATGCCAATCAAACTTATGCCATGCTTATCTTTAGATTTTGAAATATTGACTTATTTATGCTTGGTGATGATAATAGATGGTGGAAAGCCTATGGATTGTAAGGTTTAATTATATAAAATGTTTTGAGAGGGACTAATTAGATAATGTTTTATATTCTGGTGAAATTATATGATATACGTAAATGTATTGCGAAAATTATCTTGTAGACGTTAGATGATTAGAAGTATTGGAAAATAATTTGAGATTTATAGTACTATTACTATTTGGAAGAAAGATACTTGTTGAGTAAGGAGGCTATGTTGTAATGGGATTAACGATGTAATTTTCATAATTAAAGAGTCTAAAAGGAACTATTAGATAAGTTATAATCAAATGACAACGGAAGTATTCTATAATTTCAAAAACTTCCTTCCCATATCATCGGTGGTCTTATATACTATCATCTGGAAATTGTTGGCATAAGAGTTCGGCTTTAATAAACTTAAGCCCTTAGTTGAATTGTAGGAAACCCCCCTATAGTATAAGTAAATTTAGAGGCAACTGACTAGAACTTAGATAAAGTTCTTAAGAAGATTTTGACCATGTTTTCAATGTTGCAATAACTCAAGTTAAGAATTAATGATGGAAATCAATGAATGCCAATTAGAAAGTGTAGAATAGGAAAGAAAATAGAATTTAAAGTAAGAAATATTCTCGAGACTTAAGAAGAGGATTGTGTGAAAACTATAAGAGAAAACTATAAAAAAAAATTGAATTTAACAATGGAAATAATGATGATGATGATGAAGTACTTGATGTTGTAATATCTTGGATTCCAGAATAGATAGTGTTAAGTTTTGATTTTGGCATCGAAGTAGCAATGTATATGTAAACAAATAAAGCAATTGACTTTCATTAGGTAACATAATAATTTATGAAGAGACTACTAGCCATAAAATTAACAATTAGTAGAATAAAATGACCTATAGTGATTTAATCCTTTTTAACAAAGCTATATATTGGGAACTTGATCACTTTGGACATATATTAGGTATAGGTTTCAATAAAGGACTCATACTATTTTGGTGTATTTAGTGCTAACTAAAATGTTTTAACTCTTCTAATAGCATATATATGATTTTATCTATATAATTAATTGCAGTAATAACTAGAAATAAAGGATTTAAAGGGTGAATATGTGATCTTTTGATATAAATATATGTAGAAGTTATATTTGGTTCTTACTTATGTGAAGGATTAATCTCAAAGTGATTTCTTTTGGGTATAAAATTAAGTTTTGATATAAATTTGTGAAGTAAAGTTTAGATTCTGACTTATTTCAATTCTTTTATTGATATAGACATGATTCTATATGTAGTTAATTGACGTTGTAATTGGCAACAATATACTCGGGAAGAGAATATGTGATCTTTTGGCATGTATCAAAGTTTACGTGTAGGTTCTCATCAAGTGAAAATTTTAATTTTAGTATAATTTTCCTTTGATGTAGAGTTAAGGTTTAAGATATATTTTTTTAGAGATAAAGTTCAGATTCTAATATATATTTTTGAAGTTGTAAGTTGAGATTAAGTTGCAACTACGGTCTTACAAGTATGACCTCTATGCCTTTAATAATCAACCCGTCCAACTTGTTAGAGTTATCTCTTTGTTGATACAGATCGGAGATGAAGAGCATATTATTGAGGACAAAGTGAATTTTCTTGCCGTCAACTGCTGGTCCCCTGACAACATGATAATGGGACAGCCATGCCAACATTTATCTGGCCTTGTCCCTTTAATGGTACATGTAAAAGCCAAGTTTTCCATTACCATAGGGGTCGTTGTGTGCAGAGGGGATTGGCGATTGATACGCTCTTTATATATAAGGGCTTTGAGGTGAGAGGAAGTATTTCAGGTTGAAACTTACCCGGAAAGCAAGTCGGTCAGCCTAGAGAATGCCAATAATGATATAGAGAAAATTCCTTTGGGAAACTATCCCAAGAAGACAACAAGGATAGGAAAACCTATGTCAGCGAATGTCCGACAAAGTCGATTGACTTCCTGTAAGCCAATGTTGATGTGTTTGCATGGTTTCCATCAGACATGCCCGGTATTTTGATAAACGTTATGGTGCATAAACTTTAGATTGACTCAAATGTAAAGGTGGTCCAATAGAAAAAGAGACATTTTGCACCGGAGAGATAAGCAACAATAGAAGAAGAGGTTTAGAAATTGTTGACAATAAGATTCATCTGGGAAAAGCCTTATATGACTTGGCTAGCAAATTGTGTGCTAATCAAGAAGTCTAATAGCAAATGGTAAATGTACATAAACTTCACGAATCTCAACAAGGCCTATCCCAATGACTGTTTCCCATTGCTAAAAATTAATTAGATGGTAGATGTAACCGCAAGACATGCATTGCTTTTTTTTTATGGATGTTTTCTTCGATTATAATTAAATTAGGATGGACAAGGCTGATGAAGTCCATAGATCTTTTGTTACCAATTTTGGAACGTACTGTTATATGGTGATGCCCTTCGGGCTAAAGAACGTTGGTGCCACATACTAGAGATTAGTAATGAAGATGTTTAAATCTCAGATCCATAGGAATGTTGAAGTATATGTGGATGACATGATTGTGAAGAGTATGAAGGAAGATCATCATTTCACTGATCTGGAGGAGACGTTTACCATATTGAGGAGATATAACATGAAACTTAACCCACAAAAATGCGTTTTTAGCGCAATGTCAGGAAAAATTTTTAGGTCTATGGTCACATTACATAGTATCAAGGCCAATTCGAGAAAGATTGAAGCCATAAAGAATATGAAGTCACCCCGCATGGTTAAGGAGGTACAAGAACTCACCAGGCAAATTGCCGTCCTCAATCAATTCGTGTTGAGAAGTATGAATAGGTGTGTAGAATTCTTCAAAATTTTGAAGAATCCAAAGGAATTCAACTAGATTAACGATTGCAAAAGAGATTTTAACGAGCTCAAAGAATTTCTTATGTTGCCCTCGATACTCTCAACACCCATTCTTAGAGAATTTATACCTATATCTATCAGTTAGCTGCTAAGCACTTTCCTTTGTATTAGTTTGAATTGATAGCAAAGATTATTGACCCATTTATTACGAGAGTCATGTTCTGTAAGGGCCAGAGTTTCAGTACACAAAGATAGAAAAATTTGTATTTGCAATGGTTTTCTCGGCAAGAAAATTGAAGTTGTACTTTGAAGCTCATTAGATTATTATCCTCATTGATCAACCATTGTAGCAAGCATTATAGAGACCCATTTCTTCGAGGAGGATGATAAAATATGCCTTGGAGCTCAGTGCCCATAGTGTATACTATAAACCCAGAACGACACTAAAGGCCTAAGTATTAGTGGATTTTCTAGCTGAATTCTTAGGGGACGAAGACTGTATGGAGATTGCCGAGAAACCTATCTAGTTCTTTATGTTGATGGTTCTTCGCATGAGAAGGGAGTGGTGTGGGCCTGGTTCTCCAAGGCCCCCATAATGTCAAAGTTCATTACACTTTGAAATTTGGATTCCCAACCAGTAACAATGAAATAGAGTACAAAGCTCTAATTGCCGGATTGAAATTGGCTAAAGAAATTGGTGTCGGAAAACTCAAAGTGTTCTCTAATTCCCAGCTAGTAGTAAATTAGGTGATCGGAAGTTATGCAGTAAGAAAAGAAGAGATGAGCAAGTATCTATTGGTGGTATAAATGCTTACAAAAGAATTACTATCTTTCTTGATTCACAAAATTTCGAGAAGTAAGAATATTGCTATTGACAAGCTATCAAAGTTGGCTAGTATGGCATTCCCTGAGATGAACGAGAAACTTTTCATTGAATTTCTCCCACAGAAAAGCATGTCTAATCTCCCACAAAGCTATAAGTTAGCTTCCTGCCCAAAAGAAGAATCAAGGTTCTGTCCCCAACAACAAAAAGAGGTACGAAGATTGACTTACCAAGCTGCGAACTATATGCTGATTGATGGTCAGCTGTACAAGCATGGCATATCCTAACCCTACCTTCGATGCCTTTCACCAAGGGATGCCTAGAGGGTATTATCTAAACTTCATAGTGGCATATGCAATAATTATGCGAAGGTACAAACACTATATATCAAAGCACTACAACTTGGCTATTATTGGCCGACTATGAAAGAAGTTGCGAAGGATGTTATCCAATAGTGTCCTCAATGCCAAAAATACGAGTTGTTGAGTAAAGTACCTATAAGTGAATTATGTAGCTTAACCAATCCTTAACCTTTCACACAATGGGGGCTAGATATCCTTAAACCCTTTCCTAAGTCTACCGCCCGACGGCAATTCGTCATTGTTACCGTAGCTTATTTTACCAAGTGGGCTAAGGCTAGGCCATGGCAAAGATCACTGAGCAAAAAGTGGAAGCTTTCGTCTTCAACTCCATCATATCTATTTAGAGTTCCTTACACGATAATTACAGATAACGGCCTACAGTTTGATAACAACAAGTTTTGAACATTTGGCCAAAAGCATAGCATTTGGCCGAACTATACATTTATAGCGTACCTTAGATAAATAGACAAGTTGAAGTCGTAAACAAGATCATATTGCACAGCCTGAAGCGAAAACTGGATCAAGTCAGGGGGAAGTGGGCCACCGAACTACCAAACATCTTATGGGGATATAAAACCACTCACAAAACCTCAACGAATAAGACACCATTTAAGTTGGGCTACAACACCGAAGCTATGTTGCCGATTGAATTAGACTTGCCTAGTCTTCATATACATAATTTTGATGTTATGCTTAATCAAGTTGGATTGATAGTGAATCTGGACACTATTGAGGAAATCCGAAACATTGCAAAAGCTAGGGTCATGGTATACCAACATAGAGCAGCAAGATTCTACAATTAGAAAGTGAACCACAAGGTTTTCTAACCCGAAGATTTGGTTTGCTATAAGATGGAAGCATTAGGCACATGAGCAAATCAGGAAAAGCTCGGTGCGAATTGGGAGGATTCTGTCAAGATTCGGGAAGTCGTTGGTAAGGGGTCTTATTGATTAGAAAGGTTGGATGGATCCATCATCCTGCTAGCTTGGAATGCTAAGAATCTAAAATTTTATTTCAATTAATGTCGGATGATTTTTGTTATCACTCATCTGGTGGCAACTAATGTGCTTGTAAGATTTATTTATGACTGATATATTTAATATCTTTGTGATTTGGTTATAATTGTCGAATGAACAAGTTCTAGGCTATACGACAAATGAACAGATCTATGTTATAGCCTAATGCGGTAGAAGAACTATACAAATTAATTATATGGCTGAGTAATGTGGCTAGTCCACACTTCATACGATTAATGGACAGTATAAAAATGGGGGCATGAAATAAAACTTGCCAAGTAAAAATGGGCATGTGAAATAAAATATGCCGAAGAATAATGGTCGTGTGAAATAAAACATGTCGAAGAACAATAGGCATGTAAAATAAAACATACTGAGAAAAATGGGCAGGTGAAATAAAACATGCTTAGAAACGATAGACTTATGAAATGAAACAGGTCGAAGGATAGTGGGGGCTGTGAATTAAAACATGTCGAGAAATAAATGAAGTGAATTAAAGCATTCTGATGATTGCGAGCGTGAAGTAACATGCATTAACTAAACAAACCATGAAAGCTCAGTTACGAGAAAGTCACATACATTCAGCATTGTCTTGATTATATTCTAGTGATTAAGTATAGGAGAATGCAATATGCTAATACAATAAGTCATAGGGCCTATTCTCAAATTAAGTAGAAGTGATTCTTAAATCTTTCGCTGGGGCTTCCTCGGTAGCTGGTTTCTCAGAAGGGGCAACTTTTTTGGCTTAAGCTTCATAATCACTTTGATCAATACTCTCGGCACCTGTCTCGTTACCTTCATCTTCGTCGGCACTACTAACTTTGTCGTTGACGTTAGCAAAGTCGAGACACGAAAGATCATAATTAAGATGAAGCTTTAAGACCTCTTCCCTTGCTGCTTGAACCCTTTCTAACAACTTCTTGAGTAGAAGTCTTTCGTATTGCCGACTGGGAGTGACTATATTGAGAGCCTCTTCAATTGAAGGTCCCTTCTTCATAGCCTCCTGCAATTCGGCCACACGGCTCTGTAAGTTCAAGTTGTTTATCTCTAGCTCCTTTATCTATATCCTAAGCTTATCTTCATCATCACTCATCGTACAAATAGTCTGACCCAAGCCCCAGCACTCTTCCCTTTTCTTCTGTACTTCCTTCTTAAGGCTTTTGGACTCTTTGTACCGTTGTTCCATTTTGGCCTTCAAGCTAGAGATTTCATCAATGGCAAGATCTTGTACCAATTTCTTGTAGTAAGTTCCTCCTTAAGCTTTCTCGCCTCCATCTTAACCCTAATCCTCGCATTCTCAGCCATAGCAGTTTGGGCCTTTGATGCATTGTATGCATCTTCAACTTTCTATAGCAAAGTCATTTATTATAATTAAGAACGGATAAGATATTACACAGAAATAGCAGAGGATATTACCTTCTTTTCCTCTTTGTCAGCCTTGTCCAAAGTTATGAGGATGTGGCTACTTATCTGGAAAAAGAAAATGTGTTAATTATTCGAAGGAGCTAAAGAAAGAAAATGTTTATGGATACTTACAATTTGACTGTAACATGGGCCTTATTGCAACCACCGACCCTATCAACATCCTTCTTAGCTATATCCTTGTCTTTCGGAAAAATGACTCCTTCTATTAAAGCCAAAGATTTTGTCTTATCTCCCAAAGTCAAGTTAGTGTCCAAAATCTGATGGCTCTAGTAAGGGATGAAGTACTTGCTGACTTCTTTGTTTGCCACAGATTCGGCGCTATTGATGCCAAAAGCATTAGCACGCATTTCCTTAGCACACATTGCCTCTTTCACTTGTTAGTCCAAGCCCTTGGATTTCTTGATAGGCGACTGGTTAGAAAGTTCCTTTCCTAACCTTTTTCTACCACTTGAATCTATCGTAATCCCCAATTATGAGCCTTCTGTAGCAATGGCATTATTATCTTCCACTTCGGGGCATATCTCTCGGTGCTCGCTACTACTCGGCTTGACGGAAGTTTGAATAATCACCACCGGAGGCTTCTCAGAATGAAACTCAGTCAATTGTATATTCTCAATCTCCTTCACTCTCTCAGTAGGACGAGAGATCTACATAGTTGCATTCTTTGCTACAACCTCCTTTGGTGGTCTCTTTGTGGTAGCAAGTCGTGCAGTAGTTGCGGAGGTAGTCCCATTCTTATTAACCTTAGACTTCTTAGCCTTGGCTTACACAAGTAGCTTTGCAGGATCCACCTCTCCAATACGCATATTTACAAGACGAGTAAATCAATTATTATAAACAAGGAAAAAATACAAACTTACATTTTTTATGCCGAGTAAGGCTTAAAGGCTACTATTTTCCCCCAAAGGCTTGAGAACGGCTTCCTTATGGCTATACTTGGTACAGTAGCAACACATCAACATACCTTCTTTTTTAGAAAATATTGGTTTGCTATTTTCATAATGCTGTATAATTCTCTCGGTAACCCAGAAGAACATTTTGTTTCTCCTTCTCTCCTGAATCTTCTTCGCTGACGTTGCATCATTCAGCATTAAATCTACATCCTTTGTACGTATCGACTTAGTCCATTGCATCTAGAAGTCCAAGTTCTCATAAAACACTATTGATACGAACTTATCATGCCACTTGTGAATCTTGGATTCTTACTCGTCCATGAACTTACACCCATGCGTTGTAGCAACGAAGTACCACCTGTCAGGTTGCTTATGGATAGTGAAGAAAAATATAAACAACTGAGGCGTAGCCCTGACCTCAACCTCTTTACATACTATTTTGAAAGCTGCTGGAAGCCAATATGTATTGGGCGAGAACATACTTGGTGTGACTCTAAAGTACTTGAAGAAGCCTCGAACAAATGCTGAGAAAGGGAAGCGCAACCCAAAATCTAGATACTTCAGGTATATATGGAACTTACGCTCCTGTGGAAAGCATACTCTCTCTCTATCTCTCGGCCTCCTCAAGTTCCATGTTTTAGGAAGATCTCACTAGTATTGATTGTACTTTGTGATGAGAACTCTATTGACGGAACTGACGGTTCCATCAAGAGAATCACGAAAGTAGCCTATTGTGTTGTATAGATATTTTGCTAATGACCTCCCTTCCTTATCCTCAGGATAATTATCTATAGGAAGCTCGTTAATCTAAGAGATTTTATCCCACCTTTCCTCCATATTATCGGCCAAACTGCCCGAAGAACACGTTACCTTACTCCTATTTTAGGGAGGAAAAGTGGCTTCAGTTTCTATTGGCTTGGAATCGGACAAAACAAGTCAACGAGCAACTTTGCGAACTGTACCTAGACGGTTGTATGAAATAAAATAACAGAAGTTGAAGAGTTAGATTCTAAAGATTTGAAAATGAACAAAAATTTTAGGTGCAACCTAAGGAGTAAAATTTGATTGTGAACAGTGCCTTATATATGGACAATCCATTCTTGTAACTGCAAATCAACTTTTGAAAGTATTGATGTGCTGATATGATATTCCCGTAGATTGTTGATGTGTATCTCGTGACAAAAATCTAACGGCTAAAAACTTTCTGATAGTTATTAAGCTTACAACAAAATAATGACCTAGGTGACAAATGTCATCCCTACAGCTTTTTAGTTTCCTAAATGGGTAAGAGATTTGATATAGCAATGTTTTGGCTGGGATATGATCCATCCTACTTCCTATGTTACTCTCCATAAATCCAAAGAGTCTCCTCCTACTCGGTCTCTACTGCAATATATATACATAACTCCCTTTGTCATCTATTTGAATGAGGGAGTTAGGGAGCAAATGTTAATAGTCAGTTTTTGCTTAACTTGTACTCGTACTTTCATCAACCGAAAGTTGGGTAATCGAATATCTTGCCATTTGCCCTCTATAGAAGATACTTAGCACTTGTGCCAACTAGAAGAAATGCTCCTGGTTTGAATTCAAATTTATAGCGCTAACAGTTATCATAAGCACGGTTATATTTTACAACCATTCCTATCCCTACATATTAAGAGAGATGTCAAGTCAAGAGCGCTCTACGTGTCTTAACAGTTATCTCGACAACTGCCTTAGACATAACAAACTCTATAATTCTCGAAAAAAAACTTTGTAAGAGCTCTTGAACACTTCTTATTCTCATACTTACTATACTAAATCACCATTCTAACTTAAGCATTGGAGTGGCCACACTAGACTAGCTACGGTACCAAGTATTTTACTCTTTTTTGCAAGATTATTTCTTAACCCCAAAATTTATCAACAACATGTGATGTAAAGTAAATATCAGAGGATATCACGTGGAAGCTCTAAACATAACTTCACTTAGAAGATGCATTAACTCATCTGGCCAAGAGATATAAGAAGTTGAATGTGCATGTTAACTAACCTTTAAGTGGAGTGCCATGAAGTGTTCTACATATCAATACCATTTAAGTTCATCGAGAATTAAGATGCAGTGTTGAGCTTAGACCAATTGACCTTTAATAGGACTATATACCAAAAGGAACCACCTATACAGATACTAGATGAATAGATTCTTAGAATGAAGAAATTGAAACGTAAAGTATGTGAAAGTATAATAAGAAGATGACCTTGAGCCAAACTAATACGAAATAAAGTCGGTAAGCTTATAAGAGGACTATATAGTGGAAGAGCAACCTATTCAGATACTTAAAAAATAGACTTAGAGACTACATAATTGAGACATGGAATAAGAAAAAGGTACACTGGGGAAGTGACCCTCAAGCAGAATTAGCTTGGGAACCATAGGCAATGATGTAGAAGAAACATCCATGGTTGTTTAAGAGATCAAGTTAGTAAATCTTCTTATCTTGATTAAGGATAACTGAAATCAGTATTAAAGTGTCTAGATATGGTAATAGGTAAGGTGAATCACCAAAGTTTGAAGACAAAACTTTTTTGAAGGTGGTGGAAATGTGAGACCCAAAATTTTACATAGCCATTCTAAGTGAGTAATTTAGGATGTACACAAAAATAGGTTGATTGAGACGAGACTTCACATATGAGTCTTAGGAATTAGACAAGGACTCCCTATAGGTCCAGATTGTGGAAATATAATAAATTAATAATATTATAGCCAATCATAGTTAATTTTATTAATTTATACCATATTGTATTTTACAAGTTGTAAACACGTGATTTAGATAAAGAAAATTTATAAAACCTTAGAGATAAAATATTTGAACCATAAGAACTTAGAATGATATACGTAAACTTAGTATATGTACTTTAGTTATAATTATTATATATAGATATATACACATAAATTCAAAAATATCCAAATGATACAAAATAAATAAAATAATTAGGGAAAATAAGTAAAAACAAGGATAGAAAAATTTAGTAAGAAAAGGCATAGGAAGCTGATGGATAAGTGTTAAAGCAAGGACACCTAAATTACATAAAAATTGACAATATAAAAGCCATTAGAAGCAAAATGGATCATTATGCATCATATAACTTTGCAAACTCCACCATAGCTCTCTATAAGATTCCTTAACATGTTAGGTTTCTAGGAAAAGTGAAGAAGGAAGAAAAAAAGTTAAAGGAAAACTTCCAGGAAAAATAGAAAGGGAAACTACATATACCAAGCAACATCATGAAGCAAGGGTTTGAGGGCAATCTAGAGGTGAACCACCACCATAAGGTAGTAGTGGAAGTAGTACCAAAAAGCACTGATAAGGAGGTGATGGAAGATGGTGGTCGAACGGTAGATTTCTGGTGAGTCTAAAAATTAACTTGATTTTCTCCTATTTTTTAAAAATACCAAATTAATTCCAAAAATTATAAAAAATTATATTCTAAAATATTTTCACATGTGCTTTTAGAGAAAAATATTAGATTTTAAAATTTTTAAGTGGATATATGATCTCTTTAAGAAATTATAGAAAACTGAACAATTTTTGAAGTTATTTTAAATAACCTTATTATTGTTGTTTTGAAACCAATTTTTTTTTTTTTTTTTAGAATTGCGTTATACTATATGTATGAATCTTATGAAAATTTTTTGGCAAAAAATATTCTCTATGATTGTTCATTATTTTTTAGCCTCTAAATTTGGTAAAAAAAATCTATTTTTTTTCTTATATTTTCATGTGATAAATTCTTAAGAAACCTATTTGTACCAGCTATAGAGCTCATTGGTATTGTATATTATTGTGGAGAAAGATTTTGAATTGAGTGGATTAGTTTAGAGTTGAGAAATGCATAAGTTGATAGTTATGTGCTTAAGTACATTAGAATGTGAATATAAGGATATAAAAGTTTTGATGATATAGTATTAATTGATACAATAAACTTGCTGATTGGTCATGTATGAGCATATGTATAACTAGAAACATGGCGTTGGAGTAAGTTTATCATAACCCAAAAGGGGGTTGAGTCGTAGCAGTACCATCATGTAACATAGAAAGATCTGAGATCAAGCATTATCCTTGATCAAGGACCTTTGGCGTATTATACAAGGCATTTCACTATTATAACTTCCTCTTAGTAACTAGCATTAAGTAATAGTTAAGCACATAATTTAAAATCATAACATCTAATTAAAATTAACACAAACATAAATAAGGAGGAATATAAGGTTTTCCCCTAACAAAAGTTATACAATACTGGGATAAGTTATCAATAGTAGTCCTTGCTACTTAATAAACTAAGGACACTTAATGATTAAAAATAGAGTTCAAATATAAATAAATTGTTTGCTCGAGCTTTCATCTTCTTCACACTGATCAACCCCAAGCTGATGCAACTAACCTTAAGCATCCTGTGGCCTAGCTTCAGCTAAAGATCTTGCTACAATAACAGACCATAAGGGGATAAGCTCAACTGCTTAGTGAATAACCTTCTTACCTTACTAACAAACAATATCAAATAAGTTATTAATCAAGCATATAAATATATAAACAAGCATATGTAATGCAATGATATATACAATCGAACGGTAACTATATACAATACAGTTTTAACGCCCATCATTACCCGAGTTAAGAAGTATTTAAGCATGTCAAGACCATGGTATCTACATCTAATACGAAGTTTCTTATCAATAATATCACCTTCAGTAGTAGACACAATACGACTTTAAGCAAAAGGCAGCACTCTTCGGAGCCGAATAGTTCCTAAAGGTCAAGGTAAGAACATGTCGTTCGAAATATGTCATTCAATAATGATCTCAATACATAGTATGAAACATGGATCCAACTAAGCATGATCTCCCATTTTACTGCGTGTTGCTGATGCCTTTGATTTCATGTTATAAGATGCAATGCATGTCTAGTTTAATTAAAGGTTGAATATTTATTAGCTCAGATTCATGGGTGGCCAAATAATTATATTTAGACACTTCAATATCCTGAATTCTAATATAATAAGCATAGATGTTCATAGTAACTTAAGATGTTTCATAAGCAAGATCGATCATAACAAGCACATACAATATCCCATATGCCTTAACATGCAATAAGTTAAATTATCTAATATAATTAGAAAATTGACTAACTACAAGCACAAAACAAGTAAAGTAAGAGGTAGTATACTCATTCAGCCATGATACTCAATAGTCCTAGTAGTCCTCAACTGTGTCCAACTCAATATCCTTGTCACCTAAAGAATACAATTAAGGTCTATGAGTATTCTATTTTCATTAACTAACTAGGCTTATTGCCCATTAACCTTGTTTTAGTTGTTTTCGTAATTCAAATGTATTTTCTTCATTTTAACTTCTTTTCAGTGACCTTATAGTTGTTTTCATCATTTTAGAATCTTATTTCATTCGGTAAGGTTTTTTTTGAGTTTTTAAGTCAAAAAGTTTTCGATTTGGGCCTTACAAAGTCATGGGCCCAAATGGTGAGTTAAGTTAGTTTAGGGTTTGGGCCTAGTTTTGGGTCTTGGACTTGGTTTTTGACCTTGACCCTTATACTTAATAATTTAAGCTTTCTTTTAAGTAATTTAATTAAACTTTTTCTACCCAATTCTTTAATTTTCTTAATGTGGGCCTTAGTGATACTCTTATGAGCCTAAATGGCCCCTTTTCTAAGTTTAATGCCTTAAACCATTAAGGGGCCTATGGTGAGTGTTTGGATGGGCCTTTGGGCTTAGTAGGCCTCTTAATTAACTTATTCTAAGCCTTTCAACCCAAGATTCATATCTGGTCACTTATTTATATGGGCTTTAAAGTTAGTTCCTTTGGGCTTTTTTAGCCTTAATTACATTTTTAGGCCTTGGGCCTAAACTCACTTATCTTTTTGGGCTTACGCCCAACATTGGACTTAAGTTTAGCCAACTTTTATTAGATTTATAGGTCTAGATATTAAATTTATAGTGGTTATTAACAACATTTTTAAGCCTCTAATCACTAACTAAGCTAGTTTAAGGCCTTAGTTATACTTTAGCCTACTTAACTTAGTTAATTAAATCCTAAATAATGCTTAACACTAAATAATCATATTATTAAGTTAATAAATTAATATTTACAGATTTGATGGGTACATGGAAGTGGTAGCTACTTAGTGTTCTTAGGGCCATTTCTTCCATTTTCATGCAATACTTGTTTTTATGGTGATTCCCCTTAAGTAACATATGTTTTCACTCATCTATAGCTATAATCATGGCAAAAAAAAAAAAATGTGTAGACAAGTGTTGTGATGTTATGTAAGTGGCAATACGTAAGAGGGAATGCGGGTTTCATCACATTGCTAAAGATTTAGTCCTAAAATCAACTCTATACTACATTACCTTACTTACTAGTGTTATAACTCTTACCAAAGTGTATTTTTCTTTTACTAACTTTCACTTATTCTTCATGAAAGACCCTAAAACATCTAGAACATTGCTCTAAAGTAAAGTTTATCCATGAATATGTAAGTTCTTAACACTATCTTACAAGAAAACAAAAGGAAAACCAACCTAATCACATACTGGAGCATGGGTATGGATGGCCTCCTTATGGATGTGTGCCATGAGCTTTTTGTATGTGTATCAAAAGGCTAGGGGAGTGTATGTAGATGGCATAACGTTTAGTGGTAGGTGGTATGGTGTAGTGGTGGCGATGGTGAAGTGGCTGATGGTATAGTGTACAAGGGTAGTTGGATGGGAAGTTTGAGAGTGTTTTAGGTACTTGATTTTTGGACTATGTTTTAGGGTTTGGAAAAATGAATTAATGAGTAAGGGAGAGAGGGATGGTGATAACTCTTATTTTAAATACATTTCAAATGATGATTTTATAGTATTTTCCTTACATTTTTGGTTTTCTTTAAAGAAATTGATACTTAATTGAGTAAACTTGTGATTTCAAGGTTTGAACGCATTTTTGGATTGAAAACGAAGAAAATGAATTAAGTTTCACTCAATTTGGAGTTCAAATGAATAAGTTATGAAGTTTTTAATTTACACAGTCTGGGATACAACTGTGTCCCCAAGCTGTGTCCATCCAGAAAGATTTGCCAAGGTCAGAAAGTTACACAACCTGAGGATACGATTGTGTCCTAGGCTGTGTCTGGTGATGAAAACGGAATCTTACAATACATTATAAAAGGACATACTAGGGTTTTGCACACAAGTTTGGACATTGAAAAAGATAAGGGACTTGAAGAGAAGGAGAAGAAAAAGGTGAAAGCAACACTCAACTTCAAGATTGAAGACATTTATCATCAACAAAAGGGGTTTTTCATGTTTTATTTATTGATTTTGTTGCAATTCGTTTTTAGTTTCATTATGATAGCTTAAAATTCTTGTATTTAGGATTATGGAACCTAAGGTTTCATGTGACTATTAGATTGATTGATAATTTTCAATAAAGTTTTTATCTTTTCTTGATTCAATTATGTTATTTAATTGTTAATTGATATTTTTAGAGTATCAATCTATGATATTATGCATGATGATTGAGAAATCACATGTGTAATGAGATCTTGACATAATTGGGGAGAATTGCATGCATACTTAAAGATAAGATACATGTTTCTTTCGAAAAGTTGTTCTTTTCTGTAGGAATTCATTATGCATTAATACGATTCTAAATTATATTACTAAGTGAAGAGATTCCGGTAAATAATTTAGGATTAGGGTCAATATGTTTGAGAAAGGTGTTAACTTTAATTGTGAATCCCCCCGGTTAAGAATAATAGAGATTGAATTGGATACATTTTAAGCGGTCACATGTTAAACACTAAGAGAAATAATTCCTAAATACGTTATTACCTTCTTGAAGTCGTTCTTAATTTTATCGCTTTCTAAATTGCTTAATCAAGTCTCATAATTAGGTTAGTTTGTTAATTTTATTATTTTTAATTCATTCAACCTATCATAATTTTCTGGTTAGATAATAGAGCTAGGGTTAATATTAGTACTTAAAGTCTCTAAGAGATCGACTCGGACTCACATCCGCTATATTAAAACTGATAGGTACACTTGCCTTGTATCAAGTTTTTGGTACCGTTGCTTTATTACTTTAACCATTTTTTTTTTGTTTTTCTCTTTTGTTTTCATTGTTTATTATTTTTTATTTTCTTTTTTACATTGAGCTATAATTGATTCTATATTTCTTGCCCTTGTAGTGTATGACCCGAAGTAACCTGGAAGATTTAGATGAACTTGATCCTGAAATTGAGAGAACTATCCTTCAAAATTTTAGATTGCGACCTAGACAAACTGTAGCTAGTATAGAAGAAGATTCAATTGCTGAGATTAAGGAAGAGGGTGAAGAGGCCAACACTAAATTCATCAATCAAGAAGATCCATCACGTATGGCTAACAACGGTAATGAAGCAAATCAGACTATGTTTGACTATTCAAGGCCTACATTTATTGGAGCTGACTTTAGTATCATAAAGCCAACCATCGTGGCTAATAACTTCCAAATTGCACCCAACATCATACAAATGGTGCAATAATATGTTCAGTTTGACGGTTTCCAAGGTGAACATCCTAATTCTTACATCTCTAGCTTTTTAGAGATTTGTGATACATTTAAAATCAATAGAGCCACAGATGATGCCATCCAACTACGGCTATTTCCTTTTTCCTTGAGGGGTAAAGCAAAGCAATGGTTGAACTCCCTACCACGAAATTAAATCACAACTTGGAATGAATTGGTGGAGAAATTTTTAGAGAAGTATTTCTCATCTGCAAAGACCGCTAAACTTCGGAACGACATTTCTTATTTTGCCTAATTGGAAGTGGAGACTCTATATGATATTTGGGAGTGGTTCAAGGACTTGCTCAGGAGGTGCCCAAATCATAGCCTCCCACTATGGATGCAGATTCAGACCTTCTATAATGGTCTCAATTTATCTATAAGACAGATAATTGATGCATCCGTAGGAGGTACTTTGAACACAAAGACACCCGAGCAAGCACAAAACCCGATTAAAGGAATATCGATGAACAATTATCAGTGGGAAAGCACTAGAGCGAAGCAAAAGGTTATGGGAATTTATGATGTGAACTTGACTACTGCTCTGGCAGCTAAGGTGGATCTATTGAGTAAGAAAATTGATGCACTCTCTATTGGCTCTCAACGAGTACAATCAGATGTAAGTGACTTTGGCATGTAAGGTTATAGAGCACAAGAACAATTGGAATAGGTAGATTATCCAGGAAATCTACCCATGCAACAAAATAACCCTTATAGCAACACTTATAATCCTAGATGGAGGAATCATCCTAATTTTTCATGGGGAAACCAAAACCAAGGCCAGCAGAAGACCAACTTTGGCTCACCTGGATTTTAAAGACCATTACCACCTCCTCTTCCTCAAGAAAAGAAGTCTAGTGTGGAAGAACTTCTCACTAAATATATTCAAGGCAATGAGGCTCGGCTATCCAACATTGAATCATCGTTGAGAAATCAAGAAGTTTCCAATCGCAATCTTGAGAATCAAATTGGTCAACTTGCAAACATGATCTTTGAGAGGCAACAAAGGATACTCTTAGGGAATACCGAGGTCAATTTTAGAGAACATGTTAATGCAGTGACCTTGAGAAATGGTAGAAAACTACAAGTGGAGAAGAAGTATGGTGGGGAAGTAGTTGAGAAAGAAGTGGAAGTTAACCATAAGGAAGATGCAAAGCCATTAAAATCAAAAGAAAGTATGGAATCACCGAAAGTGAAGGAGTACAAGCCTCCCATCCCTTACCCGCAGCGCCTTAAGCAAAGTTACACTGATTAGAATAAGGAATTCGGTAAATTGCTTGATGTTTTCAAACAATTACACATTAACTTACCTCTTATTGATGTCATCTTGCAGATGATAAAGTATGCAAAATTTCTAAAAGATCTTCTATTAAACACGAGGAAGTTGGAGGAGCTTACAACCGTCACATTGAATGAGGAATGCTCGGCACTTCTCCAGAAAAAGCTGCCACAAAAATTAAATGATCCAGGGAGTTTCACTATTCCTTGTATGCTTAGCAATTTGTTAGTAGATAATGCTTTGGCAAACTTAAGAGCTAATATAAATTTGATGCCGTATAAATTGTTAAAAAACTAAGGTTAGGAGAACCTAAATTAACGTGCATAAGTCTTCAATTTGCTAATAGGTCTGTCATATACCCTAGAGGCATCATAGAGGATGTTTTAGTACGAGTAGACAAATTCATCTTTCCGATGGATTTTGTTATACTTGATATAGATGAAAATATTAAGGTGCCAATCATTTTCGGTCGACCCTTCTTAGCTACTGTTAGGGCTGTTTTTAATGTTAGTGAGCATAAGTTGATATTATGGGTCGGGGATGATAAAATAGTTTTTAAAACTCTAGAGGCAACGAACAGATTTCTTGACTCAGAAAACACATGTCACAATGTTAATGTTACTAATGTTGTTGTATCTACATGTGTATAGGAAATACTTGCCAATGATTCTTCAAGCTATTGCTTGTAAAAGGGAGATGAAAATTTGGTGATAACCCCAATTGTGCAGAAGTGGCAGCTCAAATAAAAGTTCATGAATCCATTGTGGACAAGAAGGGGATTAATCCACTCTACAAGCCAAAAAATCTTAGGTTAAAATCTTTCAATGAGAAGTGACCAATTTTGGAACCAAAACTGTCAAGAAATCATTTGGAACATGTCTTTGTGGTGAAAAGCTCAAAACTCCCAATGACAACCGCATCTAAGCTAAAAGCGGACAAGATGAAGAAGTTTAGGCTACATGAATTTGATAAGTGGCGTGATGAGGAGAGAAACTATGGAAGTTATGCACCAATGAAATGGAATTAGCAAAGCCAATGGCCTAAGGGTAAATTTACACTTGCATGGAGAGTTCAAAAGCGAGATATAGGAGGAGTCCTATCTTCACCTGGATGAAGAATCATGAAGGAGAAGATGTATCCCGTCGAGCTATTGACGTTAACTATAGCACTTCTTGGGAGGTAACCCATGTCTAACTTTGCTCACACTTTAGTTCTTTTAGTTTATTCAATTTTATTTATTTATTTATTTTTCCTTTTTCTTTGATCTAGTTTTGCTTTGCTTCTTTTATTTGTTTCAATTTTAGTCATAGGCTTTTCTTTTTAGTTTCATTTTTTTTCTCTTTAGTTTTCTTTGTCTTATTTTTCTAGTTTAAGTACTTTTATTTCTTTAAGTTTCTTTTATTTTTAAATTCATGAATTTAGGCTTTAAAAAAAAAAATAGAACAAAAAGTTACGCGGGCATAGGACAGGGTCATGTCCCAGCCTATGTCCATCCAGGCCCCTTCAATGACATGTCACTACAGAAAGTTACGCGGGTATGGGACATGATTGTGTCCTAGCCTATGTGCGCCCAGCTTTGATACATCCCCTGATAGAAAGTTACACAGGCGTAGGATACAGTTGTATCCTAGCTCGTGTTTGCCCAGGTAAGGCATAAAACACAGAAAGTTACACTGGCGTAGGACACGTTCGTATCTCAACTCGTATCTACCCAAACCCAAACGATTTAATACATGCACTGCACAATATTTTCAAAACACGAACATACCCTCTTAAACACTTACAAACATCCACACAAATTCATCTCACCTTTCATCTTCTCCTCACGTTCTCAATTTAAGTAAGTTCTCTTAATTTTTTTTTCTGCCCTGTTCATGCTTTATTTTCATTATTGTTTAAGCATGCTTAGGTAACCAAAATTTAGGTCTTTTGTGCAATGGAACATGAATCTTGTCTAAGAATTTACTTGGTTTTTATTCTTTTATGATAGACATACATATTTGTCTTGTGTTGATAGATTTACATGCCTTTATGATGCCCTTTATGGCTAGATATTACTTTATGATTTATCAAACACGAATTTCGGTTGCAAATTTAATGTCAACTATTCAATTATGCCATTTAGGGTTAGAATTGTGAAAATGATTTTGGGACATTTAAAGTTTTTAACGAGTTGAGACGCCTTCTTTTTAAGAAGATTGTCATGTAATGAGTCTAATGTATAATTAGTTGGATGAATTTGCTAGCCATTTCTTTTACACTAACTAGTTTTGTGGATGTACTCTACATGTTTGTTCAAATGTCCCAATGAGATTTATTTTAATATCCATCACTTCTACTCCTTTATAACTCTGTCTTAGTTTGAACTAAGTATGGCAAAAATGCGCGTTTTTTATTTGGTGTAGTGTTTCTTCTCAAGTTGTCAATGGCAAATCGTGAAAAGTAGATCGTTTGAAGGAGGTCCAAATTTGTTACATCATCTTCTACTCATGAAGGCACTATTGTCGAGCTACTAGCCACCCTTTCTCCACCAGAATATCTTATACTTCAAGGTAGGGAAGTATTAGTTTTTTTTTCAATACGTGTATTTCCTTTTCCCCTATGATGGTTTTTATTGTTTCATATCTTGCTATTGTGCTTTCTTAGTCGTACATTGAGGACAATGTACGTTATTAAATGTGGGGAAAGGATATATATGAATTTGTTACTGTTTAGGAGACCAATTATTCACATTTGACACAATTAATTTTTAATTTTACTTGCAATAGGTGATTAACAAGTGTTGGGCCAAATCAACTATGTCATCTTGATCATTATTGATCTTATTATACTTTACTAGAATTGATTAGTCAAATCTGTGGAGGGTAAAGTTACAAGTTATTTAGCTTGGGACTTTAAGACTTAAGATTGGAACAACATCACTTGTTGAGAGTTAGTCATGGTTATTTTTAAATTTACTTTTATGTATATCTTTCTCTTAGAAATTTTTAGAGCTCTATAAACAAATGAAATTCTTCTTCTAAGAACCCCCTGAAAAATCATAATGATTGGAGGTAAAAAGTAATAACAAGTGTATGAATAGAAAAAATTGATAAGGATTCGTCTTGGTCCGTCAGAAGAACGAGATTAAGTCCCAATGCCAATATTAATGAAAAAAAAAATTGGTATGGATCAGCCTTGGTTCGTCAAAAGAGCAAGGTTCTTTCCTACTATCAATATAAGGGATAAGTTGGTATAGATCAGTCTTGGTCCATCAGAAGAGCGAGATTCTTTCCCTCTACCAACATAATTATGCTTCAATTAAGTAAATTTAAAAGACCTCCCAACAAAAGCATGAACTAGGGGGATGATCAGAGGATGAGTGGATGTAAAATTTGTTTGTTTTGAATTATGGCGCTTGGTGAGATTGAAGAGAGAATTGTATATACTTTAGTCAAATGTACAAAATTTTTATGACTCTTTCCCAATTGGCGAGATGTTAAATCTAATTTCTAGTTTAGGAATCCTTAATTAAATGACTCGGGTAAACTTCGACTTCCATAAATTAACTAATGAACTCTAGTATTAAGTATTGTTTGAGCATTCGAATATGGTTAGGTGAAATTATAACATTGTTAAGGGTGAAATTGGTTGACTTTATTATTGTAAGTTAATTGAAAATGATTTTCTTACTTTTCTTCGAGTTAAGTATATTCGTTCACCGGTTTCCTAGGTAGTGAGAAATTTTGTTTAGCGTTTCTTGTCCCGAAATTTTTGTTTTGATTTATTTGCTTGAGGACAAGCGAATGCTCAAGTGTGGGGAAGTTTAATAACTCTTATTTTAAATACATTTCACATAATGATTTTATTTTCCTTACATTTTTTGTTTTCTTTAAAGAAATCGATACTTAATTGAGTAAAATTTTGATTTCAAGATTTGAACGCATTCTTGGATTGAAAACGAAGAAAAGGAATCAAGTTTTACTCAATTTGGAGTTCAAATGAATGAGTTTTGAAGTTATACAGTCTGAGACACAATTGTGTCCCCAGGCTGTATCCATCCAAGAAGATTTGCCAAGCTTAGAAAGTTACACGACTTGAGGATACGACTGTATCCCAGGCCGTGTCTGGTGACAAAAATGGAAACCTTACAATACATTATAAAAGGACATACTAGGGTTTCGTACATAAGTTTCGACATTGAAAAAGAGAAGAGACTTGAAGAGAAGGAGAAGAAAAAGGCGAAAGCAACACTCAACTTCAAGATTGAAAAAAATTATCATCAACAAAAGGGGTTTTTCATGTTTTATTTATTGATTTTGTTGCAATTCGTTTTTAGTTTCATTATGATAGCTTAAAATTCTTGTATTTAAGATTATGGAACCTAGGGTTTCATGTGACTATTAGATTGATTGATAATTTTCAATAAAGTTTCTATCTTTTCTTGATTCAATTATGTTATTTAATTATTAATTGATATTTCTAGAGTATCAATCTATGATATTATGCATAATGATTGAGAAATCACATGTGTAATGAGATCTTGATATAATTGGAAAGAATTACATGTATACTTAGAGATAAGATACATGTTTCTTCCGGAAAGTTGTTCTTTTGTGTGGGAATTTATTATACATTAATACGATTCTAAATTATATTACTAAGTGAAGAGATTCCGATAAATAATTTAGGATTAGGGTTAATATGCTTGAGAAAGGTGTTAACTTTAATTGTGAATCACTTCGGTCAAGAATAATAGAGATTGAATTGGATACATTTTAAGCGGTCACATGTTAAACACTAGGGGAAATAATTCTTAAATATGTTATTACCTTCTTGAAGTCGTTCTTAATTTTATCGCTTTCTAAATTGCTTAATCAAGTCTCATAATTAGGTTAGTTTGTTAATTTTAATATTTTTAATTCATTCAACCTATCACAATTTTCCGGTTAGATAATAGAGCTAAGGTTAATATTAGTACTCGAAGTTTCTAAAGGATCGACTTGGACTCACATCCACTATATTAAAATTGATAGGTGCACTTGCCTTGTATTAGATGGCTGGCGTGTAAGGAGAGAGAGTGTAGGGGACAAAGTGTATGTATTTTAGATAGTAAAGGACTTAACTAAAAAGGAGGCCATGTACCCTCTTACTTTGTTTCCAATTTGGGGAAGATCTTGCCTCTTAAGGTACAAGATGTACTAAATATAATTAAGAGGCTATCTTATAGCCATTAATCATGTTTGACTTCTAGTTAATTAAGATGTACTGATTGTTGGTTATGGATTAGGGTTGTTTAGAATAATTGATAATAGTTAGGCATAATTAGGCTAGTTAAGTGTAATTAGGATACATTTAGGGTTTTGTTCAATTTTGATATTATACCTTAGTTAATCTAAGTACCCACACATGTACCTAGGGTTTATTTAAGGTTTGATATCCATTTATAGTAATTTGATTTGCATACGAGCTTGAAAGTTAGGGTTTTAGTTGTTTAGTGATACCAACCGCTTTTATTGTTAGGTTCAAACTTACTATTAGTGTTTATTAGTGGTGTTAAGAAATTTGATCATTTAACTAAGGCTTAATGATTTTTTAGGATTTCATTATCATCTTAGGGTTTTTCAAGTATTAGGATTCTAAGGCTTCTTGCTCATTTAGTTAGGATTTTAAGACTTACATCATTTAGGGTTTTGGTTTAACGTTTGATTCTTTTACTTAGGTTTTTTATTATTATTATTATTATTATGTCCGAGTGGTTCTAAGGACTATCTGAAGACTTTTTCATCCAACATCACTTTTAGGTTACCAAAGTATCGTAGGATTTACAAAGTTGTTTAGAATAAAACTTTTAATTGGAATATATTCAAAGAGTTCTTCAAAGGGCTGACTTGGTAAAAGAGTGACCTAAAATTTCAATTCAAATACTCATTTAGAAGGCTAGTTAGTGTAAAGATTTTAACTATAACCAAGTTAGAGTCTTGGTTAAGATGTTATTAGGTAAAAAAAGTGTGGTTGTAATAACTTTAGAGACATGTTTAGAAGGTTGGCTAACGAAAGGATTTTAATTATACACATGTTAAAGCTTCGCTTGGGAAGTTATTTGGTGAAAGAAGTGTCATTTTAATGATTTTAGAAACTTAACTAGAGGGTTGGCTGATTTAGAAGGCTTAGATGAGTTACTTCAAAGACATCTTTAAAGGGTTGGTCTCTAAGAGGAGGATTTGATCTTTGATTCAAAGACTTGATTAGAAGGATAGTTAGTAAAAGGAACTTAACTATACCCATATCATAGACTTGTTTAAAAAGTATTTGGTAAGGGGAAATGTAATTGAAATGGCTTTGGCGACTTAATTTAAGAATAGAATGGTGTGGAATATTTAGAGGAAATGACTTCAAAGGCTTATTTAGAGAGTTTATTAGAGTAAGGAGTATAACTGAGATAATTTCAGAGACTTGGTTAGAAGGTTATTGGTTTAAAGACACTCATTCAAAGACTTCATTGGAAGGTTTTAAGATGGAAACCTAGTATTAAGCAAGCTTCCAAAACCTTGTTCAAAGACTTCAATAGTAAGTAGGAACTTAATACAAAACTTATACAATTTAATAGAGGTAAGTCATTAACATACTTAAATTATTTAAATGAACTCATTTATTTTATATTTTGTAAAACTATAGTCATCATATTCAATATCTAAGGGAAAATAGAAGCAGACGAGACCTACATATAAGTTTATCGAGCATCACTTGTCTAGGTAAGTGAGATCAGTGCTTCACCATACTTTGAAGCATTGTTTAGGAATACTTAGAGGCTTTAGTATGTATTTTATTTGTGGTTAGTTGCTTGTATAAACCTCACAAATTTAGCCTTTGAGTATAGAGTTGAACTCGAGTACTATAGATAATTTCTTTAAGTCAATATAACCAATAAATTTAAATTTGATTAAAATTTTAAATTCAAAACCTTAAACAAATATAAATAACCCTAATATACTAATCAAAATCTTAATTGTATACAAAAACCTTGAACCCTATATAGCGTAAATACAAGAGATTAAATTAGAACCTAATAAAAACCCTAAAATCAAAGCCCTACATTTAGAAAGCATATAAATTTACCTTAATAGTAATAAAGCCCTAATCTTGTAAAATTACCAATTAATGCATGTTAAATCACTAACGACTGAATAAAGATAATTTTTACATTACTAATAAATAAAAAGAATAACAAATTAATTAAATAAATTAATAAGACTATAAGTTGTATTATATATTTATTGTGGCGTCACATGTAGGTATGTATATATATATATATATATATATATGTGTGTGTGTGTGTATGTTAGTTACTATATTGATTTAATTTTTACTACATACTTTATGTTAATGTAGTATATAGTATATATTATCTATATATCTTATATTTTTTCTATAATTACATCATACTTTATCCTAAATTTATTCTCAACATACCTATATAATTACAGTTATGATATTTGTCATAAAAGTAGGAAAGAGCTTGTTAGAAAAGTCAAGATAAACAACTTTTTATCCTTTTCTTTATTTCTACTTCTCTCTTTTCTTTTTCTACTTTTGGTTAGGTAAGTGTCGAATAATTTATCCCATGTAATGAAAAGTTGGGTGAGATAATAACAAAGTCAACTCTCTTCTTTTTCTTTACTTCATCGTTAGTTAGGATCTACTCTCTAAAAGAACTTTTAATTTTTGTTTTTCATCACAAGTTGACACTTAATTTCCTTCACCACTTTCTCTTGTTTTGGGCCAACATTTGTCCTCTCTCTTCCCAATCTTCTATTTCTTGTTTTTCTTCCTTTTTATCTAACCATCACCAATTTACAACTCCTACAATTCACTTCATTTCTATCATCACTTTTCCACCAACTTCAAGAAGGATAAGAAAGGCATTTTTCCAAAAAAAAATTTTAAGATAGGAGTAATTAAATTAACACTTTATGTTGTATTTGATTTCTCCTTGTAATATAAGTTTAGATGTATTCTTTGGTTTGTGTATGTATTTTGTAATACTTTATGTATTAGGGATATGTATAGGAGTTATCTGCATTTTAGTATCTTTTATAATAAAATTATATGTACATGTATTTGATTGTATGTATAATTTTTCTTCTTCATATTTATGTATTTATATATGTATATACTTAAATATATTTAACTATATGTATATAGATGTTATACTTGGTAATATATATACGATTCTCATATACATATAGTACATGTAAATATATGTAATATTAAGTATACTTACTTCAATACATATGTATGAATATATTGTAAAATAATATAAATATATATATACACACAAATAAGTAGTAAAATATAGGAGTATATGTATGCGTATATATGTATATATTATTCTATTTCTCTAAGATTCAAATAAACATACATATAATATAATATAATATATGTATTGAAATATATATATATGTGTGTATATTAGTACTTTATTTCTTAAAAGCATGAGAAAAGGTATAAATATATACATACATGTATATGTGTTGAACGCGGTTTACAAAGGAAGATAGAAAATAATTTTTCCAATATTTAATTAATTACAGTATTATATATGTGTGTATTAATATTACAAATTAGTAAAAATACAAAAATTGGATAAAATAAGAAAATTGCATCTTAAACTAATAAGAAGCTAACACATCAGCTTTTCCTAGCAAATTATAAAGATAATACGATGATAATAATAATAAACTAATTAGAAAATTACAAATATAAAAAAAGTAATATAATCAATGATTTAGGCTTAAAATGGTGAAATAAAGAAATTATGAAAAAATGGACCCAAAAATAAATATATTTAGAAAATGTAAAAATTTAGAAATTATTTAAGTCCATGATTAAAAATAAAGAAAAATCTAATAAATAAAATTATTAAAGAAAAGTTAAAAATGATAATTAAAAAAATTTGGGCCAAAAATAAATAAATTTGTAATATTCTAGGCCCGTAATAGAAAACGTGAGTTTTAATATCCAAAACGGATCTCACTATGTGAAAGTACGTCAAAAAATGATAAAATCAACTATAAGATTAAAAAAAATCAAAGCTAAAAAAAGTTACATGTGATTGAAGAAAAAGCTCAAATTGAGAAATTATGTAAGATAAATAGAAAATTTAGATAGATTTTTAAATAAATACACATAGAATAAATATTTCACTTATATACTTGTTATCTTTTATATTCCTTAATTATCAAGTGATCTCATCAAGGATACTAATCTTTCTATTGACCCTGATTATCCTTATAATTAAGTGAGTACTCCCAATGACTCTATACTTTTTTTATGCTCATAATTAGTGTACCTAAATTTTACACATTAATAAATTGATGCTTAGGGTTTAGGATATGTATATAGTTAAATATTGCTTGTTTGTTGCGCAAAATGTTGTTAAATCTAGCAATTGAAGAATTGGTTGTATGATTGACTGTTACATGATTTGGATGTTTTATTGATATTAGTTGATCGCTTAATAATTTGAATTAATCATATTCGACTTATCTTAAATTAAAAAAGATAATGCATATGTATGAATATTGTATTTACTGTTCTAGTCGTTATCTTATGCGAATGGTAATGAAGAGCCTTACAGGGATGGAGATCCCATGTGATTTGATTATTTATGATTAATACAGTATAGGAGCAATTGTATAATAATACCTTACTCTTAGCTCGCGGGCTTACTTGGCATCAAAGACATTAACAGTGGCTAATTGAGAGTCAAGTCTAGAGACCACTGTTGTAGGGTGTAAGTATAGACTACGGAGGCCACCTCATCGCTAGACCTAAGAATTCGTGAATTGCTGGATTTTTGAAAATGGATATATATTTTGTGAAATATGGAATTTCAATATATAGTTAAAAGCTTAGGTGCTAGAACTCAGTTATAATTGGTGTTGATAAATCTCCAACTCTTATCTCAAAGAGTGTTAAATACGAAGTTATATGCAAAACCTGGTCAACTACATATATTGTTTGGCATACTACTTATTCATGTATTCATTCATTTGTTTGTTAATTAATTGTTTGATAACTTGCTTAATAATATAGTAGGAGGCATATTTCACTAAGCTTGTGTAGCTTACTCCCCAATAGTTTATTCTATAGGTTTGTTTAAGTTTTGAAAATAAATTTTGAGCATAGCGTGTAAATTGAAGATATGTAAGATAACATTAGAGTTAATTGAGAGGTGTATAGTTGGTATTAAAACATCCTATGTAGAATGTATTTATATGTTAGGGTTCTATATAATTTAGTATTTCTTATAATTTATCAAGTTGACTTACTGTGTCTTATTATTTGGTAAGGGATATCGATTATCTGCATTCTGAGAGATTGTGAAATTTTAGATATTTGTAGTTATTTATAAATTAAAAATTAGAAACCTTAGTGATTAATTAATTAGAGTTTTGCAATAACTGACTTGCAAGAAGGCTTTTGCATTATGGGTGCACATGTAATATGAAAATTTTAAGCAGTCTTACTAAGCTTCCCCTTAGGGTCTTAGTAGTTTGAATATTGATTGCTTTCATGGAGTGCTGAGCTTTATGTATTGCTTGATTTATGTTATTGTTTGACTAGATTATTTACGTTAGATATCTCTCATAAAATTTTAATGATAACTAAAAGGGCTAAAAGCTAATGAATCTTTAAGAGTACAAGCTTACAGAAGGTTTTTCAAAAACTATATTTTAGCATATTTAGGTCACATTCAGAAGCTTCAAACTGTTTGAAAATAAACTATTCTGGAAAGTCTTTAGAAAGTATTATAGAAGCTTCTATAAAAAGAATTCATACAGCTCCTCAGAAGCTTATTCAAAGACTTCTAAGAAAAGAAAGCCGATACTCTTCAGAAGTTTATTCAGAAGGTAGGTCTAGAAACTTACGTGAAATATTAATTTTAATCAGATTCGAATTATTCAGGACCCAGCTCCACTAGATTAAGTATATTAGGAAAATACATTTAATCTCGTTTCACTTAAGATGGAATCATGATCCTTGGGATTTATTTTAAGAGAAAATATATTTGAATAAATTAAGATATGTATAAGAATGGATAAGGATAAGGTTGATTCGAATTTTGTGGGATTTCAAATCTTAAACATAAGGCTTATCTGGAAATAGCTAATGAAAGTTGATTTTTTCAAAATCAAAATAGAAGCTTATCTGATGGTTACGGATTGAAGTTTATCTGATGTAAATAAATTAAGGAGAGTTGTTTTGAAATTCAAATGATTGAGATCTTCTCATAAAAATATCCATGGGATTATCTAGAATAGCTAACGGTTGGATGATATAGAAGTGAAGAAAATTTTCATACTCTTTAGCCATTGGAAAAAAGTCAATATAAAAGGAAGAAGGATTCAAAACGTTAAGAAATACAACTCTAAAGAAATAATATTATTGCACAAAAAATTCTTAATCAGTTTTTACCTTCTAAAAAGCTTGAGATACTTCTTTAGAAAGCTGCACCAAATCAAAGCTCTACAACAAAGTATTACTTCTTTTAAGTGTAAAATTATTTGAGACTTGTACTTTTGTTCTCATTTGCAATCTCAATAGTATATTGTAAAGAAAAGATAGTTTGTACTCTGTAGATCTATATTAGCCTAGATTGTTGAGAGGCTAGATATGTAAAGCAAAGTGTTGTAAAGTCATTATGAAAAATGCTTGTAATCTGTTTGTGATTTGTTTTAGTAGATCAAGTGAAACGACACCGGTGAAATAGACTGAGTCCCTAGTAGTAGAGTTGGAAGAGAGTAGTAGGCAAAAGGCCGAAGCTCTATAAAATCTTTACTTGATTTTCTCATTCCCTATACTCTTTTAATTTTGTTTATTATCTATTGTGATTGAATCATTAAATTATTATTGTTCACCATTATAAGTTGTTATGAGGGGTAACTTAATTTTTAATGAAAAAGTTTTCAAAAATTAAAGATATCTTATATGGGACCAACAATCTGGAATTGCTTAATTATCTTGAAAAGTGAACTAACTTAAACTCGACTTAACTTCTAACCGAACATACATCAAATCTTTAAGGGAACAATTAAGATTCTTAGGCCAAATATGGACTCCTCGATGAGGATAGTTGAATTAGTGATTTTCTCACTCTTAGTCGAACTAAGTAATAGAAAAAGAGGTTGTGGCAAAGTTATGGATAGTGGTTCAAAGTGTAGTCTGGAGTAGAGTATGTTCTCCATTACACAAGTTTCGGTTTAGTTCCAATTCATGTATAAGATGTCAAAGTCCTCAACTTAGATTAGAGAGGGTACAATTACTCTAATCTTATGACAAATTGAATAACGTCGTATGATGGCACTTCCTTATACATGTATAGGATCTAAATAGCTTACCTAAAACCCGTGGTTTCTCAATGTCTAATGTCCACTATTGTCTCCATCTTACTTATTGAGCAAGTTGTCACTTATTCCTCTAGAGCTATTTTGTAGGTTTTAAGTAGACTACCAATACATCTCCATAATTCCAAAAGATTGGAGAATGGTGTCGGGGAGTGAAATTCAAGACTAAATTGGTTGGATTTCTATTTTACTTATTAACTTTATTGACTTCTAATAAGGTCTCATTATGTAACTCTCTAGTTTTCAACTTTGATATATATACTATGCTCTATAAACCTGTAGACTTTTATATACCCTTTTCTAGTCGCTTTATCTTTTCGTATCAATTTAATTTTTGAAACTTTTTGTTAGATTCAAGATTTTGTATCCCATTTGATTTTTTTTTTCTCAAACATTTGAACCATAAGGTTATCTCCAAAAACTATTTTGAAATGTTAGACCACATGTTGATCGATTATGTATCGAGTTGGATGCTTTAAAGTAAAGAAGTAAAGAACGCCTAGTGTAAACTATACCTACATTAGCGACTGAGGTAACCAACTTTTAGCTTGGGTTAGTTTTCACAACAGGACTATTGCGATTCCCTAGTTTGGGGTGTGACATTGTAGTTGTCAAAATTATGATTCTACTTATGCTATTCAATGAGTTTATGATTTTATGAGGCTCTTTTGAGTTAATTCATATATGAAATCATTTTTTTTATATAAACTTATGTTTTTAACCAATTTTAGATGTCAAACTCAATAGAATCTTACATTTTTAACCAAATTTACTGATTCTACATATATGAGTAGAATGAGCCAAAAATAAAAGGATATAACTAGGCTTCTAATTTCCTGTTGACTATTAAGATATTATATCATCTTCTCTATCTCATTCTAATTCTTTTCCTCTTTCTCTCTCTTAGCCCTTTCTTTGATATTCTTAACCTTCATCCAGGTTCTAATAGAAAAGTTCATAGGAAAAACCATATATTTAAGTTTAGACTATTAGCAACTTAAAATAAGTTGAAACATTTTTTTTTTCAATTCACAATAGAAAAAAAAAATATAGTTTTAACCCTACTTATCCTCATTTCGTGAATATTAGATTATAAATTGAGAATTTTTTTCATGGAAAAAGAACTAAATTTCTTCATTTCTTTATTTAGATTATGTATTTTAAGTTTTTTATTACTATTATAAGCAAATTTATAGTTTTCTGAGAACTATTTTATATAGGTTGTAAAAATTTATATTTTTACGTTTCAATTTTACACTCCGATTTTATAAACTCTCTAGCGATTCTAGGTAAAATCGTGAGTTTGATAACCTTAATTCTAACATAAGAGCTCCTTTTATCCCTTAGTACCTCCATGTAGACATTCTTCACATAGGTCTTCACTAAAACTTCATAAATGGATACTCTTCAAATATTATGCAATGGAACTTTAATCATAGTATTGCCTTTAGGTGTAATGACTTATGGTTCATCAAAATTACAATGTTAATTGTGCTTCATAGAGAATACTCCTAAGTGATGTCTTAAAAAGCAATTACACTAAAGAATAATAGCATGATGAATATTACATTAAAGTAGATAATTCTTTAGTATAAGAGATACCTATCCTTAAATGGAACAATGATTCAATTGAAGAAAGTGAAAAAGTAGATCTAATCCAATTTTTTTTTTTTTACATAAAATGGTTTTGATAGTCATAGACTTATAGTCTTTATGAAAAGGTATCATTTTCAAAGATTTTTCTACATTATAATATTTTGCTTTTACTCCCATAAATAGAACTTTCGAACGAAATATGTTAGTCTATATGATGGTATGGATTTTAGATGGGTATTAAATGGATTTAAATCATCTTCATGTACTCTAATTTTCTATAATTTACAAATCAAGAGTTAAGAGTGTCTAGATTTTTAAAATATCATATGATATCATCATGACGTCATCATATTATTTGTAATCTTAGCTATTGATTATACATGACAATATCTTAAGGGTAAATTGAGGAAAGTGAATGGGGAGGATCTATTTTCATATTATATATATATATATATATACATATATATATCTATTAGGTAGAATATAAGTTTTGATCTTATAA
Source organism: Lumnitzera racemosa (assembly GCA_024138005.1). Classification (NCBI taxonomy): domain Eukaryota; kingdom Viridiplantae; phylum Streptophyta; class Magnoliopsida; order Myrtales; family Combretaceae; genus Lumnitzera; species Lumnitzera racemosa. The sequence goes on from JAMXBC010000006.1 coordinate 84,455,164, forward strand.
CCTAGAAGCCAAATTTTATATATAAGGTTTTAAAATCTATGATATCCTTTAAGTTTTCAATATATGAAAATTATCATTCATCCAACCTATAAAAAATCAATAAGATATACAATTGTCCTATGTTTGGTAATTTTAAGGAGAGTTTGGGTGAATGGAAATAAGTGAAAAGGAAATTACATTTCCTATTTGGATTGATAGGTCGAAAGAAAGGAAGATTAATGAAATATTTATTCATGTCTTGTTAATAGACAATAATATCCATTATCTAATACTCTATTTCCATTCATTTTTACCATTCTCTCTAGCAAAAGTAGAGATAATCTAATTGGTTTTAAAAGTGGGAATGTTTTCCCCAATTTTCACCACGTCCACTTTCATTTTAAATATCTAAATATAATGTTTTTTCTCTTTGTTTTTTTTTTCCCTTCATTTCCATGGCTTTCCACTAATTTCATCCTTCTTAAACACAACTTAAGCTTGATAAATTATATGGAAATCTAAGCAAATTGGCTACTTAAAACTCATTAATTTAGACCAATACTTTGCATACCATAAAACTTATCTTACATCTCCTATGTAAGTTTATACCGTGAATGAAATTTACTATGCTTGTATATATAGTAATTTTCTTTAAAATTAGGTGGTCTAATATGCACCTGCAATGCATGTGCTTAAAACAAGAGAAAAAAAAAAAGGACTAACTATAAGCTACATATAGTAGATATAAAATGGTTTTAAAAGAATTTTAAATTCATATTAGCATTTAACATATACAAGGATAAATGATAGGATGGCATAGTAATTTTCTTTTAATTGGTTAGTGGAAAAGGATAGTTAAGTCAAATAGAAAATAAATAAATATTAAAAAAATGGTTTAATTAGTAGATGTTTTCACTTAATACTTCCTTAATGCCTTTGATATAAAGCTACAAAAGGTATTAATCTAAAGATGTATACATTAATGGTAGAATACTAACTAAAATTTTCAATGGAACTATATTATTTGCAAAAAAGAAAATTCACAATATAACAAGCTTATAAAATCTCATAATGAATTATTCAAGTAAATTTAGGAGAGGCTAACCATTAATGTAGTTTACAATTTTGAAAAGGAAGTCATACCTAACCATCATTTAACAAAATTTTCTTTTTTACCTCTTATGTTTTTCTCAAAATCCAAAATTTAAAATTAAGAAAATGTACAATTAGAAAACAATTCATTGATTTAATTACTATACTAATAAAGTTATTGTGCATATTATTGCTGTTTTTAATTATCAATTACATGAAAACAATCTCTATCTCATCTAAGTCCAACCCTCAATATTATCATTAGCTAATTTAACTATGAATGTAACAACAATTAAGTATGAGAGATAAATTAAATACAATTACATTATGTTGCTTATTTGACTTTCCTTTCTTTCTTTCTTTTCGCCTAGTACCCACCTTTTTTTTTTCTTCAAGTCTATTAGGTCAAAATCTTAAATCTAACAAATTTTAGAAAATAAAAAATAAAATAAAATAAAATAAAAATAACACTTGGCATGAAGGAAAGAACAAAATGATGAATATTGTGAGAGAGAAAAAAATATTATGCATAAAAAATTTATCAAAATTAAAACTTTTAAGAATGAAATTAAATGAATGACAAAATATTGTAGTGAAAATTCTGATAAAAAAAAATAATGACTACTTTAAGTATCTATAATTAGTAAGTAATAAAGATTAAGGATTGATATAAGAAATATAATGTTATAAATACAATAATGGCATTATAAACAAATGCAATTGTTGAAAACGAGAATATGAAAAGTAAAAAGCTTCCAAGATCATATATTACAATAGATTTTGGTAAGATAAGGGTTCAGAAACAAAGAAAGTTGTCAATAATAAATGAAATAACTAAATGCTTTTAAATAATTAATAAGAGTCTAGACAATGCAATAGATTAAACCAATGTACAAATAAATCCTTCTTTATTATAAAGAAAATAAGCATCAATTTTTTTTGGCCAAATTTGGTTAAATTAAAAATAAAAAGTATATCAATCAACCAAAGACACCAAAAGAGATCCATTCTCTTTAATAACATAGATATTCATTAATAGTTTTAGGCATGTATAACAGTAATAATTTTAATTTATAAAGATAATTTGACAAGTTTCATATTATGCCTTCAACATGGGTAATTTATAAGATCAAGTTTTTAATGGTCTAAAGGTTAATAATGTAGGTTTTAATGATTTGAAATAGATTTAGAGGCCATCTTTTACCCATCTTACACTTGTAAATCCATAATTTTTAAAGCTAAAGCAATAAAAAAAATCACATTATTTATAATTTGATATATTAATTCAACTTTAAATTTGCCTAGCCTAAATTTTTCATAAGAGTCCTCTGTATTTTTCTTAAGTTATATTAAATCCTTTCCACTTAATATTAATACTCAACAAAAACTAAAGAGAATATTTTTAATTTTTTTTTCTTATAAAGTTGGAGTCATAAGCTACCATAGGTTGGAAATTATAAATTGTTAAAATTAATTTTAAGGGCTAATTTTAACAATGACACACTGATATCCAGTAAAATAAAAAAAAAAATCTTCAATTTAAAAACTTTGAAATTTCACGAAAAAATTGCTACCAGATAAAATTTTCTTAATTTTTTTTTCTTTTTAATTCCTTAAAGAAAAAGCAACTATAAGCAAGATTGCAATTTGTTTATAATAAAAAGTCCTACATATAAGGACTAACTTAATTATAATTTGATTTTTAAAATATTTTTCTTTGTTGTTTTCTATTTTAAATTTTTTATTTTTTTCTCAAAACTTATCTTTATTCGAACAAAGAAAATATTAGTCTGAAACTTTATACTTCTTTTTTTAATTTTCTTTTGATAAATGCTATTTCTTTTAGAAAAAGAAAATTCTAAGAATGAAATAAAAATTTTCACTTTTATTTTTAGTAAGAATTAAATTTTAAAAATTTTAAGAAAAATAAATTTAATTAGTTTTTCAAAGCTTAAAATGAAAAACACTTGTTCTTCTTAAATTTTAAAGGTCTTAATTCAACAAAAAAATTCTTCTACATTATTTTTTTTTCATTTTCCTTTTAAAACTAAAATTGAACTGATTTAAAATATGATAAAATAAGTGAAAAACAAAATTGGAAGAAGGGATTACTGAAGAAGGGGATTGGGGAAGAAGATGGACCATTGGCATACACCTTGGTTATTTGATGTCACGGTGATGTCGTGGTGGGGTTATGACATAAAGCATCTAGTGAATGCTTAAACCAAGATCAGTCCATGGGGGTTATAATTCCATGTTTGTTCACATAAACTGGCGATTTATGATCGATTCATATGGAGCTTGAATCATAATTTTTTTTTTTTTGAAATTTTCTTTGCTAACTTTATCTTTATTACCTTACTCCCTTCTCTTGTGAATCTGAAATTTAATTTTCTAAACTATTCTTTTTTTAGGTTTGCAAGACAATTTAGTTGATTTGTGCATTCGACTTCAAATTACAATATTAAAATATAATGTTACTAAAAATTTCAATATCACTAAAATTATAAATTATAAAATTTACTTTTTTGAAATACCTTATCCAAACGGAAAAAGTAAATTACAATGTAACTAAAATTGTAAATTACAAAATTTGATTTGTTGCAGTACATGTACATTGACTAAACAAGAAAGTGAATTACAGTATCATAATAATACAAAAGAACTAATTCATATATGAAGAAATTAGTGGTAATAGGTTAATTTTTTTCTTTTTGTTATTTTTGAGGTTGTCCTGAAAATGTCTATGTATCTATTAGCCAAAATAAGGCTATCATAATTTAGTATGATTTTATAGAAAACCTTAAATGTGTTGGTCAACTTTAAATCAGAAAAAAAGGTCAAGTTTATGTAATCATCCATTTAATTTTTGTAGGAAAAAAGTGCCATATATATATGTTTTTAAATTTTCACATCTGATCAGTTCATAGGCTCACCAAATTGGCAAGCTTTCATTAGTAAATTGCTGGGGCCCTTAAGGTTCGGTGGTTCACCACATGGTTTAGGCTCGCCAATGGTACAATTGGGCTGGTTCGAAACTAGCCCTTGAATAGGTCTAGGTTAGGTCTAAAGAACAAGAGAGAAAGGGGTTATCAACGAGCTTTAAAAGAGCGAATGTAATGATGGTTTCAACCTTTCTAATTGGTGATTATTTAGTGGTGAGAAGCCTCCTAAGTGATTACAAGAGTCTCAAGCTCCATTTATTATTTATTATGGTAGAGAGAGAGAGTGTGTGTGTACTTCGAGCTTTGATTTTCTAAGCTATGTATATAGTTTTTTTTTTTGTGATTTGAATTGTTATGTTACAAAAAAATGAACAAGCCACTATTCATAGGAATGAGAAATGAAGGAACCTCACATAAAATGAAACAAATGGAGAAGATCATGGAGTTTTTTTTTTACTATGTTTAGTAATTGTAAAACTAGTGGAAATCAATGATAAGGGAAAAAAATAAAAGAAAATGAAAGGAAATATTACTTCCATTGCTCATTTTGGATTCATAAGATGGAAATGAGAAGTAATGATATGTTTCCTTCTCGTGTTGTTTTGTTGAGATGATAAATGATATATAATGAATTGAAATATTTGATAGATTAAAACATCTCTTATTTTAGTTTTTAAACTTTGCTTTCATAGGCATTTTGATAATTTTATGCATTACTCATTATCATCTTTTCTTCCAAAAGTGGAGAGAAACAAAATGGATTTGAAAATGGAAATCTTTGTACTTGTTTCTCTTCTCTCTCTCTCGCTCTCTCTTTTTTTTTTTTCTTTTGGCCATAAGAAATAAATATCATAAAAACAAGAGTTTCAAGAGCATAAGCTCTATTACAAACAACTAAACAAGCCAATTGGGATGAAGGTTTAGAGACCCTAAACTATAACTCATCCTTAACTTGCCTTGGGTAACCACTCAATCGATACATGCATTGGCTTCTCTAAGAGCAAAAGAAAAGGAAATAGAGCTAAGCCTAGAAACAACATCATGGACATCAAGCAAAATAACACTACAAGACTAGCCTTTAACTTTCCTTAATATTAGCATATCATAAATAGGCTTGTAGTACAACTCAACCATCACTTTGTGCCAACCCCTTCATCTTACTTTTTCCAGTCCCTCTCTCTTAGCTAAGGCCTTAATCATTTCACTATCAAAGCATAAATATGTAGATCCATCGTTAGCATCAAATTACCTTTATCATTCCTACACACTACACCAATACTTGCTTTTCTTATGTCTTTATCAGAGGCCCCATCAATATTTATTTTAATAAAACCGAATAGTAGACAACTCCATAAGGAGCTATGCTTTTCATGCCTTACAACTTACATATCAAAAGAATATCCATGTTTCATTTAGACAAAAGAAACACCATCACTTATAGAGCTTACAGACGAAACCTAGCTTTGTCTCATATTGTGAGGCATCAAGTTTATATCTACTCTTCCTATACCAAAGTGCATCTACTCAAAAAATGGATGCCATATCATTCTAATCTTCCTTCTGATGTAGTACTTACTAGTTGCAATTATGCTTAGAGAACTTGACAAACTTCAACACTTCATTCTTATTAGTTGCAATAGTTATCTATCCTTAGCCTTGATTTATTAAAAAGGTAGTCATTCATTTTCTTTCACATTTGCAACATTGTAATAGAGATGCAAGTAAATAACCACAAGATATTTTCCCAACTTCTTCCTGAACTGTAGCAAAAATCATTGGCTTCTTAAGCCACCTATTGCATCTTACTTTAGGAAAATCATTAGCATGTAAGGAATAACATTTAGACCAAACAGAATACTTTTAGCCACAATGGAAAAAGCAGATGCTTAGCAATCTCTTCTTCTTCATAAAAATGGCATGAAGGATTGAAAATAACTTTTTTGTGAAACAAATTGAAATTTGTGGCAAGAGTGTTTATATAAATTCTCCATAAGTGATGTTTATGTTTAGGAGCATAATTAATGTTCTAGAAGAACTTCTAAAAACTCTTATCCAACAAAAAGGATGAGGAAGTAATATTTAAGTCGAGATAAAGAAGAAAGGTGCAAACGATGATAATTTGACTTAATAGAATGAACCCCATTTTTCTCCTTCATCTAAACAATTCTATCCTTCCTTTGCTCTAAAGAAAATGGAATTTTCAAAATGGCAAACCTCCCTTCCATCGATATAAGATGTTAAATAGGTTAAAGGCACCATACTCCACTATTCTTATCAATCACTTCATTGACTTTCATAACCACAAACTCGTCCTCAACCATTCTATCACATTGTGTATAATATACAATGTTTGGGACCTAAGGATCCTTCCAAATTTTAATATTTTCCTCATCACCCACTCACAAACATAATTCTCCTTTTATATGAGCCAAACTTACTAAAATACTACGCCATCCCCAAGAAGATCTTCTACCCTTTCTTGTATATAAAAGATCCATTTTGCAAAATGTAGGTTTTTAAAATTTAACCCATAAAGCTTCAAGATTCAAGAGTATTCTCCATGCTAATTAACCTAACAGAGCTCTATTAAAGTTCTTAAGGTCTCTAAATTGTAAACCACCCATTTCCTTTGGCTTACATAAAGTTCTCCATCTCTTCATTGCCACCTTTTTCCACTTTCATTTTAAATATCAAAAGACAACATTGTCACTTATTTGCTTCCATTTCATAGATTTCCACCATGGCTGGCAATATGGCACGTGACCTAGTAAGCTAGATGTAACATAGCATGATTATAAACAAGTTTGTATTGGAAAAACTCGAAACTATTGATAAACTGGTCATGCCTCTTTTGATTTGTTTATAAACATGTAGTTTCAAATCTAACACTTAAACATGATTATAAACATATTGACCTTACCTTGGTTCTAACTTTTATCTTATTATAATTTGTTATATTTAAGAATTTAAGTAATATTTTAGGCTTTAATTTTACAAAGAAATTTTATTCTTTTTAATGTTTTTGGTATACTTATGAATTACATGAAGAATCATTTTAGATTTTTCATCCATATGAGTCCAATCTAAACATAAAACACGTCTAATTAAGTAGTGTTAAGTTATAAGTTTAAGATTCTATACATGATCAATAAATGAGTCATATTATAAATTAAGGTATTTAAATAAGAGCCCGTTTAGACAAGTTTATGAAACACAAATCATTAATATGAATTGCCAGCCTTACTCTACATTAGTTTCATGGTTGCCAAGCACAATTGCTTAAGCCTAAAAGGTTGAAAACAACATGAGAAATAAAGCATGTTTTTACGATAAGACCAAAAAAAAAAAAAGGATGCTTAAGACACCTTAGCCTCGTAAACACATGCTCACCAGCTAAATTGCAGACCAAAGCAATATTGCTTGTTCTAACATAAAGAAAGCAATCCATTGTTCTATCTTGAATAATGGATTTGAATAGCCAAGAAAATAGCAATGCAACATCACTTACTATTAGCAAAAAGATAAGCTAATACTAGTTTCGTATAGTTACCGACAAAACCACCAAGTTTAAACTTGTATTTTTTAATATTATCACTTTCCAAAAGCTTTTGTCCATAGTAATTTGATCCCCCCATCAACATACACTTTTAAAGACTATAGCTCTAATGATCATTCAGAATACTTAGTTTGTTGATACTATTACATGAGAATATCAAATTTACAAAATAGTCATTTAGTAATTTGTATGTACACGCACATAAGTACCACTAGAAGAGAATTTCTTAACATAAGGCCATATATATGTCATTTAAACTAAAGTTTTATTGATAATTTATACATTCCTCACATATGTTTAGGAGATTTAGAATGCAAGATGATACTGTACGAGCCAAACGAAACTAGAGTTTCAACAATGATACTTGTTGTTAAATCTTACTCTAATTGATGTTTAGGAGTTTAAACTTATCTAACATGCTTATGGAACTAGAATATGATTGATTGGTTCCATCCCTTTTGTACTTTTGACGGTAGTAGTTTAGCTCCATCCAAAGTTGACATTCTCTTAGCAAATCTTCATTCTTCAGTTGCTTATGATCATGCTTACAACTTATGCATCCTACCAATGTAAGTATAACATGAACTTACAACATAGTTCTTCATTATGCGACTTCTTATAGGTAAGTTTGCTATTGATGATTGATTACATGTGATGTACATGTACATCGATATTAGAGATTACTTAATCTAATTATATGTGTATGGATGTGATGGAGAGATAAGTAGGAGAAGATAAACCTGCCTTTTGCTTAGTGATTGAAATAATCTAAGATGAGAAACCTTGGTTCCATGATATGAAGGTTTTCCTTCAAACTAATAAGTATCTAAAAGGGACAAATAAGAAGGATCAAAGAATGCCAAGAAGTTTAGCAAGTCACCTCTTGCTTAGTAGCCTTACATTATTTTGGTGATCATTTGACACCTCATTACTAGGATTTGTAGATAAGAAAGAAGCAGATACTCTGATGAACAAGGTACATAAAGGGGTATGTAGTCCCCATATGAATGGATACATGCTAGCCCAAAAAGTCATATAGATGGGCTATTATTAGCTAGCTATGGAATTTGATTGCATTACATATGTGAGGTAATACAATTTGTACTAGATATATTCTAACTAGGTAAAGCCTCCTAAAGAATTACATGCCTCATTGTCACTATGGCCCTTTTCTATGTGGGGAATAGATGTAATTGGTCTAATCAACCCAAAAGCATTAAATGTGTATAGGTTTGATCATTAATTACTTCATGAAATGGGTTAAAGCTTCTACTTATGTAAATGTTACCAAAGGAGTGGTAAGCAGGTTCTTAAAATGGGATATGATTGCTCAGTATGGAGTACCAAAATCAACCATCATAGATAATGGCATGAATCTCAATAATAAACTCATGGCATAATTATGCTAACAATTTAAGATCTCTCACAGGAACTCTATACCATATAGGCCACAAATGAATGGGGGTAGTAGAAGCTACTAACAAGAATCTCAAGGAGATCATTAAAAAGATGAATGTAACTTATAAAGACTGGCATAAGATGTTACCTTTTGTACTTATGGCCTATAGAACTTCCATTAGACCTTTGATTAGATTTACTCCTTATTCCTTGGTGTATGAGACTGAAGCAGTTTTATAAATTGAAGTAGAAATAGCATACCTCAAGGTATTAGTTGAAATTTAGTTAGATGAAGTTGGATGTGTACAGAAAAGAATCGACCAATTAAACTTGGTAGATGAGAAGAGGTTAATCGAATTATGCCATGAGCAGTGTTATCAATAGAGGATAATATGAGCCTTTAGTAAGAAGTAGAGCCTCGACAATTTAAAGAGGGAGAGTCAGTGATAAGGAAGGTTCTCCTAAATGTGCAAGATCTTAGGGAAAAGGTTACTCCTAATTATGAGGGACCTTATGTTGAAAAGAAAATACTATTAAGCTGGCTTAAATTAAAGGGTATTGACACTTTATTTTTGTCCCTCCCCCTTCATAGTTTAGTATTTCATTTTTTAAAAGGAAATAAAATTTGAAAAAACTAAAAATATATTTTTTTTTTAGAGAAATAGGATTTTTAGAACAATAAAAAACTTAAGTCATTTGTTTAAGACTAAATTTTAGGGTCGGTAGTTTTGGATTTAATTTTAGGCTTAGTGTTTATTATTATTATTTTTTTTTTCTTTTTCCCTCTTCTTTATTTTTTAATTTTTTTTTAAAAAGGTGGAAGGGGATTGGATTAGGTTTAAACCTGGTCGATGAAGTAAAATCAATAGGGCCGAAGGCCTTTGGCTAAGCCCACAACACAGTAGGTATGCATGCGCCTACATTTATTTTTGGCTTAGGTGTGTTTGCATATGCTAGGCAAAATTATCTCTCCTATTTCATCTTTTTTCATGTGATTTTGGCTTTTCTTAGAGTAAAATTGGAAAAAAAAAACTTAAATATGTGCCATTGACCTAAGCATAATTCAAGCTCCATTTATGAAAAACAAACTTTCTAAAGTATGTTTTTACTAAGACTGGGACCACATAAACATGTTTTGACCATTAACAACAACAATTTATATTTAATTCTCGGATTAATTCGGTTAAAACCTATTAAGCTTAGTCTTTGAATTGAATCCATTCCCTTGACTTACTAAGCTTGATTTTTATAAATAGGATCTAAATCTTCACATCTTAGCATTAATCTCAACTTGAAATCCTTTCTCCTCATGCTCAAATAACCTTTTCCTCTTTAAATTCGAGCTCCTTCTCTCTCTAGTTTTTCTTTAATAACCTCATCAATTGAAGAAAACTACCATCGCAATAAGCTTCCTTAAGCTTCTAACTCCGATTTCCAACCATCACCACACTTAGCCATGGCTACCCAAGTGGCATCCCAAACACTATCGTTGCCTCTACTCTTGAGCAATTGTAAAGCGAAATCCTAAAGCTACTGCACCTTTGCTAAACTTCATTCATCAATTAAAAGCTCATAAAGGTTCAATCACCCGCTCAAGAAAGTGCCTTGAATGTGCTGTATGTTGTTGGTTGATCATTGCTATTAGGCATTGTTGAAGACCTATTAGCCCATAACTTGAATCCAAGACCGTAGCCTAGCTCGAATCACCTACACCAACCTGGTTTGATCTGCAACCAGCACAAAGTTAGTTTGATCTTTTCTTTTCTTCTTTATATAAAAAATAAATAAAAATAATAAAATAGTAACAAAAGAAAACAAAATTTATTTTGAAAGCTTCTACACTTTTACTCTTCCTTTATTTCTTTTTTTATTTTTTTTGTTATTTTCCATTTTTTTCTTTCTCTCTTAAAGTTCTTTTTTTTAGAAAATTTGTAAAAAAATAATAGAAAAAAAGTTTTCAATTTTTTTCTCTTTCTTCTTTATTACTTCATGCTTTCACATTTTTTTTGTTCTCTTCTTTCTTTTCCTTAAAACTACCTCCAATTATATATATATATATATATATATATATAGATAAAATTTTCTCCCCTTAGAAAAAAATATATTTTCTAAAAACAAAAACATAATAAACCTTTTTCAAAATTAGGGCTTCTAGAACTTTTCAAGAAAGGTGATGACTCAAAATTAGGAAATCTTACCTTTTTACAATTTTCTTAAAAGGAAATCATTAAATTAATAAATAAGCCTGAGTAGATTTTTCAAAGTCAAAATAAATCAACCTACATAAAATTTTTACCAACGAACTACAAAAAGTCTGATCTCGAATAGTAAATAAGTAGGCACTTGTAGGAAACTATTGTGTAACCTAAAATATGATAAAACGTCCACAACACCCCCCTCCCCCCCCCCTCCCCTCCCCCTCTCATAATTCTTCAATTGTTTATTTTTTGTAAATAGATATTATTCCATTTATTATTTATGAATAGAAATTGTTTCTCTTAAAGGAATAATTGAAAAATAAAATTAATTTCAGAAGGTTAAAGTGGTACCTGTAGAGTTTAATAGGATAGGCCCGAATCCATAAATCTGATTTCTTGAAAGATTTTCAAAAAATTTTCAAAATGCAAGCTGGTGGGTAAATTAGAACCAATTCGCATAATCGGTTCTATTTTAATCACCTTTCTTGGTTCTATTTGGTGGTGACTCCATTTGTTTTCAAAAACAAGAAACTGGGTTTTCCTTAATTTTAATCAAAGATTTAAACTAAATAGGCATATGGTTTATTTTAAATCAAATTAAGGAAAATGAAAAAATGAAAAATTTCAAGCTTGACAACTTAACGACTCTACTGGAGAGATCAAGAAGGTTAGCCACTCAAATCTTCCGAAGTTAGATTTATTTTTCAAATTACTCGAGTTATATTGTAATTTATCCATGTAATTTTTTTAAGTGTAAATAGTTGCACCAACCCATTTATCGTATCTAACTTATGGGGTTTTATTGGAGTGGGTTTTAATACTTAAATAATGAAATATGTGCTAGATACAGTTAGAACTAGGTTGTCCTAAGAGCTAAAAAGGGGGGTCATTATGTAAGTTTCGGATGTTATAGGATAACCATTTTCAAGGACAACCATTTTCAAGGACTAATTAGGCTCCCCTACTTAAGTTTCAATGTGATTGAGGAACTGTTTCTTCAAAATCGTGTAAAGTCATAGAAATTGAGAACCTTTAAAAACTACCCTTTTATATGCATGAAACCTTTTTTCAAGGATTGGCACAATTCTGTAATGTGGCAAACCCAGCAAAAAATCCAACAACTGTAGAGCTATTGTAATTTTCTTGTATTATTTTTACTTTGTAATTATTCTTTTAGCATATCCATTATAAATATCCTTGTAAGTATCCTTGTAAAAATCGCATGTAAAGATTAGAATAGGTTTTTGATAACTTTGCCTAAGATACTTCTAAGGAGATCTATATCTGCCTACCTTATGAGCATTAGAACTCATTGGAGAATTGGTTTCAGCTCTTTAGCTCAGATAAGTAAGAATTCATCAAGAGCAAAATTGGACCCATCCTATCCTTATAAAGTATTAATTCGAATATCACTCTAATATGAGCCTTGGCGCATTTTTTGGGAGCCTAAAGCCATTGCCTTTTGTTTTGACCAAAACTACTTAAGCTCAACGATAGAAGAATACTCCTCATTACTTTGGACTCCTACTATTACTGATGATGTCTATGTACTAGATCTTGGGGCCATTGCACCAAAAAATTTCAGTGAACTATTAGGGGTAGGGAAGATAGAAATAAATCAAATTTTGGTTAAGGGAAAAGCCCTTAAGATGAATGGTATTATTATGTAGTTCTCTATTAAACTGAAATATTAGGAGAAACAAGATATCTCCAATGAGGATCTAGAAACTTGGCACCAGCATCGAGTAAACGCTTCTATCTTAGTGATATTTAGTGTCATTCTATTCCTAGATGGAGTACATCATATCCACTTTAAGGTAACCAAATTAGTATCTTAATTCTTGGAGGGAAGGTCTTACATACTTGCCCTCTTAGCTAAGTAGATTTGTTCATTGAATCATCTTAACAATAAGAAGCTTAGGGATTTGAAAACTAACATAGCCTTACTCATAATCTAGTTTGTTAGTCACATGAGAAGCCACCAGCTAGATTTCAATCGGGCCGAGTTCACACAACGGTATGATTTCATCAAATCCTTCTAAGAATGGATTCAGTTACTTGAAAATATCGCTTCCCGTAATCAGGTTCAGTATTTTTAGAACATGTGGGTTGAAGGAATACTCTTAACAGCTAGATGATATTCAATTGATCAGATGATTAAAGGATGCAAGGGCTTTGAAGCAGTTTCTCTAATTCGGTTGAACACTTACACTAGGTACTATTTGACTACAATAATCCAGTAGGTTGGGCCCTTTCAAGCTTTAGTTCAAAGACCAACACTTGAGCCTGTTACAATTAATTTCCATGACACTTATATCCTTATAATTGATAAAGTTTCCTAACTCTTGAACATCAAATCTCTCTAGTGTAAAAGGGCAACTACCCCTATCATCAAAGGGATGCCTAGCGAATCTCGAACAACCAAGGAATTCGTCTATTGCTAACTTCAAAAATTAAGGGAAGAAGCAAAGATGAAGAAAGAAGAAAATCAAGTTAGAGCCACACTAAAGAGTCTTGCAACTCTAGATGAAGCCATCAAGGTGGCATAGAGAGTAAAAAGGCAAAGATGGAACCAGGTTAGTCAAATACCAAGTAGTCGACCTATGCTGCCGAACAGGAGCGGTATGTTGAGCTAACTAGGGAATGATTGATCATCAAACAATTTCAAAGTGGAATGTCGAGGGCAAATGTCGATTTTGCCAGAAGAAGGCTAAGGAACCAGAGGTTCGAAGAGATTAAGGTCAGAACTCAAGAAGAAAGACCTAAGAAATCAAATGCTTTAAATGTCTCAATTATAGGCACGTGGATAGTCAATATCCAAACTATCGAGTTATGACTATAAAGGGAGATAAGCTTCAGTTTGAAGTAGAGAGTGCAAGCAAAAGAGAGGAAGAGATGGCGGTTGAATAGATGTTGGAAGAGTTATAAGAAAATCCCGATGTCGAGACACCTCCTGAGGGTGATGTCGAATACTGTTTTGTTGTTCATTGATCTCTTAGTGTTTTTATAGCTGATAAGAATGAGCAAAGGGAGAACCTCTTCCATATGAATTGCCAAGTGAATGGTAAGCTATGCGCCTTGGTCATTAATAAAGGGAGTTGTACCAATGTCATAACATAAGAGATAGTTAAGGCCATGAAATTGCCAACCCTTCCATACCTTAAGCTGTATAAGATTCATTGCTGAACGAGAAAGGAGGGTTACATGTTGTTGAGCAAGTTAGAGTACCGATTACCATTGGTGATAGGTATAAGGATAAGGTATTATGTGATGTCCTTCCCATGTATGCTTCTATATATTATTTGGCCAACCATGGCTGTTTGACTTAAGAGTATTACACAGTGGGTATAGGAACACCTACATGTTTTAGAAGGATGGGAAGAAAATTATATTGATACCTATGAGTTCTAAGGAAGTGAAAGAAACCCAAGAGAAGGTTGCTAGATTACTGTAGTAGAAGTCCTTAGTGATTTCTTAAGCTTAATTTACCTAAGAAGTTAAGGCCGACGACTATGTGCTCCTTTTAGTTAGGAGACTCTTGGAGGTAAGAGAAGTTAAGAGCTTATGTGCTGAGGTGTAGCAGCTACTTCAGAACTATGCTGACTTATTTCCTACCAAGATGCCGAAAGGTTTACCTCCCTTAAAAAGCATTGAGCATTGGATCGACCTCCAACCTAAAGCTGCTTTACCAAATTGACACGCTTACGGTCTCAATCTTGAGTAGGTAGCCAAGCTAAAGAAACAAGTCGATGAGTTGGTAGACCGTGAATACATCCAAGAGATTATAATCCCATGTGTTGTACCGGCCATGCTAGTACCAAAGAAAGATGAGTCATGGAAAATATACATTGCTAGCTGTGCTATCAACAAAATTACCATTAAGAACTACTATCCAATCCCACGAGTAGATGATATGCTTGATGAGTTACATGGTGCCCAAATCTTCTTGAAGATTGACCTAAAGAGTAGTTAATGCCAAATACGAATGAGAATTAGGGATGAATGGAAGACATCCTTCAACACAAGGGATGGTCTATTCGAATGGATGGTGATGTCGTTTGGTCTAACTAATGTACCGAGTACATTTATGTGGCTAATGAATCATGTACTTAGAACACTGATTGTGATACGGGATCGAATCTCTGATACTAAGATGATAAGGGATCAAAGGATCGATCCAGAAAGAAATGATAGCAGATCTACAACAAAAGAATAGGAATGGGTATTCAAAAGGAAGATGGGTACAAAGAACAAGAAGGTTTTTGATGGTGAATGTGAGTGGATATAACTTACCTAGAAATAAACACAATTAGGGGTTTGAGCTTGAAATAGAGTTTGATACGACTCACAGACACTAAATGTTGCTCGGGGTTTCAAATGAAGGTTAGATGCAACTTAGTATTTAGTTCAAATGAAGGGGTTCACTACAATTTGAGAACACAATTGATAAGAATGCGAAGATGATTAAAGAGTCTACTCAACACTTGATAATCCAACAAATGCTAACTAGAGCATAGCCTTACTCGAAAGTAGAAAGTTTCACTCTCTATATATATCTCTGTATATCTATCTTGGTCTTCTTTCTGTCTATATATCTGTACAAATGCTGCTATTTATAGTAAGTCCTAAACCCTAGTGGCAAAACTGTAAATAATGTACAAGGCCTTAAGCCCTAAAGAATTGGGCCCATAAATAAAATGAAGGAAAACATATAGAAGAATACAAAACTATACGTTTTATAAGACTCGACATGTAGTCATTCAGCATGTCTTGGAAAGAGTAGTATCTAAACTGGATGGGGTCGGCAGTTAGATGTCTGGGTCCGAGAAGGGGTCCCCAATGTCTTGCGTATCTTGGCCGAGACATCAGAGAGGTCGGCCTACAATTGCCAAGTCATAGAATCAGTCGGTACAAGTCTCTCTCTAATGTACCAAATGGTTCTTTGGTTTTGATTACTCAGCTGTGTGATCTCTTGACACTTTGGTTGATGACAAACCTGATGCTAAGAGTTCATCTTCCTTCCTTCTATCCTTCTGGCTGCAGTTCGGCTTGGCAAGCATTGATAGGCCTTGGCTTGGATGTGGTTAGAGGCTAATTCCCATTATATTGGTAAACGCGTTGTGGTTTACTTTGATGACATTCTTGTCTATGGTACTAACCTTATCACCCATTTTGAGCATTTAAGATCGGTATTCAATATCCTCCATGTTGAGAGATTATTCAACAACCTAAAAAAATGTGTGTTCCATCAAAGCGAGGTTATATTCCTCAAATATATTATTTCAGGTAATGGAGTTTGTTTAAATGACAAGAAATTCAGAGTTATTCTCAAGTAGCCCACGCCGACTAATGCTGTTGAAGTTAGAAGCTTCCATGGGTTAGCTTCATTTTAATGGAGATTCATTTAGAACTTTAGTTCCATAACAGTACCCTTAACTGAATTGAGTCAAAAGAATTCTGAGTTTAGGTGGTTGGAGAAAGCTTAGAAAAGTTTTGAAGATATAAAATCCAAGTTGACATCAACCCCGGTACTCGCCTTCCTTGATTTCGAGAAAGTTTTTGAGGTAAAGTACGATGTATATAGAGTTGGCATTAGTGTTATCCTTATGTAGGGGCATCGACCAATTACCTATTTTAGCGAGAAGCTCAGAGGTGTTGTCTTGAATTATTTAGCATACGATAAGGAGTTCTATGCCCTTTTTTAAACACTATAGAACTGATAGCATTATTTGTTGCCAAGAGAATTCATCATCTACTTAGAACATAAGTCTCTCAAACACCTCTAAGGCTAACAAAAAAATTTCTCAGCATCCTGCCAAATGGGTTGAATTCTTGGAATCCTCCTGCTTCATTATTCAGCATAAGAAAAGGAGCACTAACATTTTAGCAGATGCCTTTCCTCGTCGTCATGCCCTGATTACAACTATGTAGGCTAAAGTACTTGGATTTGGTACCTTACCTGACCAGTATGAGTATGATTAATATTTTGGGCCCTTAATGGCCAAGTGTAATATTAGAGGAGTTGTAGATGTGTTTTACTTAAGTCAAGGGTTCTTAATTCAAGGTAAGCAAGTTTGTGTACTGAATGGTTTGGCTAGAGAACTACTTGTTCGTAAAGCCTATGCTGGGGGCTTGGTCAGCCATTTTAGAGAACAAAGGATGGCTAAAATATTGAAAGAATATTTCTATTGGCCAAGGATGATGAAGGATGTACCTCAAGTACTTGAAGGGTATGAGGTGTGTAAACATGCAAAGGGAAAGAGAGAGCCATATGGAGAATACATACCCTTGGCTATACCAGAGTACCTATGGATCGACCTAAGCATGGATTTCATGCTTAGCCTTCCCTAAACATCGAGAAAACATGACTCAATTATACTAGTGGTCGACCAATTCAGCAAGATGAGCCACTTTATTCCCTACTATAGAACTAATGATGCTTTAGTTATTGCTAACCTCTTTTCTGGGAAATTATACGTCTGCATGGATTACCAAGAAATATTGTATCCGACCGTAATTTGAAGTTCACTAGTTTCTTTTAGAAAACCCTATGGAGGAAGCTCGGTACTAAACTCATGTACAGTACTTCTTGCCACGCCCTTCATAAAGACGGCTATATCAAGGTAGTAAATAGGATAGTTGACAACCTTCTTTGCATAGTTGTAGGGAAGAACTTACATGATTAGGACTTATGCCTACATATTATTAAGTTCACTTACAACTGATCAGTTCACAACTCAATAGGGAAGTCACCTTTTGAGGTTATCTATAGACTTAACCTAAACTTGCCCTTGGATATGGCTATCAGGCCAGCCATATAAGAGGAAAGTTAATCCGACCTACAGAGTGCCAAGGAATTTTAAAAGTTGCATTAAAAGGTTGCCGAACAATTAGCATAGACTGTAACCTAGCAAAAGGAATAAGGAAGTCAAGAAAGGAGATGAGTGGTTTACAACCCCGAAGACCTTATTTGGGTCCACTTCAGTAAGGAGCATTTCCCTAGGAAGAGAACGAACAAGTTTTCCCCTAAATTAGATGAACCTTTTAAAATCCTTGAGTGCATCAATGACAATGCTTATGACCTAGAGCTACCCAATGGATACGGTGTATTTGCTACTTTTAATGTAGCTAATTTGACACCCTATATACCTAATGAAGAAGAGGGCTAAGATTTAAGGGAAAACCTTCAACAACCCCAAGGAACTGATGAGCTACTGACCACTGGTTCTCTTATATACATACAACTTCGAGGCCTCTAATCCCTCTCTTGAAGAATTCTCGCTTGTCAACCTACTAATGACAAGAAACTCTATGTAGAAGAAGGATAACTGAATTCCTTGAAAGCATTGAAAGGTTACACCATACTTTGTTTTCTCTTTCTTGTGCTTAGTGATCCAACCTCCATTTATTGAAAGATTCTTGCTAAATGACAAGACATTTTCCTTTGTACCAAGGACTTTTCTTTCGGCCTTCGACCAATACTTACTACATCCTTTCTTATCTCAGTAATCCTTGATGCCATTGCACCTTGGTTCCACTTATCTATTATGCCTAGAGAATCTTTGTACAGAACCAATGTTGTACTACTACCTATCCTTTTTACCTAAGATTGTACTGCTTTTCCATTTTTGTCTTTTACCCTTTTTACCTCTTTTTGTATATACTAGGAATCCTCCTTTTATGTAGTCCCTTTTCCTTGTAGCTGAAATCATCTTACTTAATAGATAGACATTAAATATACTGTTCTTGTGAGACACTCCTTTCCAAGACTATTTTCATATACTCTTATCTAATCTTGTTGAGTAACTCAAGATTAGTAACAAGTAGACTTTGACATTAACTTTTGCATTATATAAAGTGAAGTGTCAAGTCATATTGTGTTCGTAGGTGGATCATATCCTCTAAGTAGCTTCACGTCAGCTACTCTAGTCAGTTTTTCGACCCATTCATTCTAAGTTTTTTTGATATTTCGAAGGAACCATTGGTTCTAATTTGCTACAGTAAATCCCAGTGATAATTGAGATCCTAGGCACATCAGAATGCAAAATCTAAAGGCCTATTGTAAAGAATATCAACAAAAGATAAAAGCCTTAGAAATATAACTCAAGAAGGTTAAGAGAAAAATTCAAGAGTTAAAGGCCTCTAAAGTTCAAAAGAGGAAGAAGGAGGAAGCTAAGCTAAGTTGTCACCTAAAGAAGAGAGTTTAGGCCTTAGGAGTTTTTCTTTTTCATGTAATAAAATGACAAATAATGTAAGCCTCACATGTTGCAAGAATTAATAAAAGAAAAGTATTTTGCCACATTATGAGTTTCTTGTCAACTTAAAATTTTTTACATCCATGTGCCATGCATTCTTACATTTGTGAGTTTATTTCTTTCCAAAAAAAAAAGGAAAATAAAGATATTTGTGCTAACTTATTGAGAAGTGTTATTTCTAGGTTGCAAAGATAGCTCCCAAACTTCAAATCTTTCAAAGAAGTCCAATTCAAACCTATTCTTAGATTAGAATGGCCAACCAAGGAAATGACAACATCGATATCAAGGATGACAACAATAACATCAACCCCAAAATAATTGATCTTATTGCGTTAAGGTTTCGCTCTTTGGAGTGAGCTATGGGGAAAATCGACAATCAATTAAGTTTCCTTACTGACAATATAGCTTTACTCAAAGCTACAGTACCATTAAATGAAGAAAGCTTTAGGGACCATTATGGAAAAAATGTTGAAGCTCTACCTCTTGAAGTAGAAGAGAGCTATCCTAAAGTTCATCTAGCTTTTGAGACATTTGAATTAGATAGGGTTTATCCAATAGTCAACCTAATACATACTCATTCCCAGTCCATCAAACTAGTTAGCTTGAGGGCTAACTAAGACAGTTTGAAAGAACTAGAAAAGAAGTTAGTAGATCATTGAAAAAATGAAGATGCTTAGAGGCTATGATGGTTTTGAGTAAGTTAGTCATAGATTTCTCTACTTATGATTATGTGAGTTACCTTGAAATGTTTAAGGTGTTAGAATTTGAAAAGTACAATAAGACTGGATGCCCTAAGCTATACACCAGATTGTACAAGCAAAAGATGGGCAAGTACATGCAATATGACTAGCTTATGGTATAAACTTTTCAAGATAGCCTAATAAGTCTAGCTTTGACCTAGCATGCCCCACTTAACTTGAATCAAGTAGACACATGGGCATTTTATAAACAATATAAGTTTAATGTTGAAGTAAAACCAACCATGACGGATTTGTTGCCTTATGAAAAAAGAATAACGAATCATTTAAGAAGTATGCATAAAGATGGAGATCCCTAACTACAAGGGTATCTACCCCCATGACCGAAAAAGAGTTGACCTCAGTTTTTATTAATACTCTAGAAAAGTCCTACTTCTTCTATTTGATTCGGTAAACCTCTTCTAGCTTTGCGGAAGTAGTTGCAACATGGTACTGAACTAAAAGTGTTGTCTCTTTTGGCAAACTTTGAGAGCCATCAGATTGAAGACCACCATTTGTGAGGTTAGCTATAAGCAAGCCTATAGAAGCCACTACTAGTGTAGTAAATTTGAACACCAAACCAAGACTTAGGTCTCTTTTAGAATGAATCCTCTAAAAGTTTAGCAATAGTATCGAAGCCAACCTCAGGCCAATAGGGCCCTAAGACAGTTTGCCAAAATATTAGTTCCCCTCAACTAGGTCTTAGAAAAGTTAAAGAAGGATAATTTGATTAAGTTTGAGCTTCCTAACGAAAGATATAGGCTAAGGGTTTTTTATCCTAATGCCAAGTGTCAATATCATTTAGGGTAGGTAGATCATTTGATCGATATGTGCTAAAGGGTAAAAAATAAAATTCAGGATTTGATTAAAGAGGGTTTAGTCTAACTGAACTTTGTAGAAGCTCTGGTTCCAAATGTCAACAATAATTGTCTACCTAACCATGTCCTTATTATCAATATGATTTTAGACGATATAGGTCTTGCCATTAACACGATCATTTTCGACCAGAAATCCAGGATCTTCAAGTTTTACAAATCAAAAGACAAGTAAGCTCCAAGAACTAGGAGGTACACTTTCTATGTAACTGTAGCCCTTGAAAATTATAAAGTTGCTCCATTTAACTACTAAGCAGTTAACTAGGGGTAATCAAGTTCTCTCATGGATGGGATTGCTTGCTCCGACAGGGTTTATGACCTAAAAGAAGACCTAAAAAAGAAGAATGTATTAGAGGAAACAAGCAACAAATCGAATGAATATGAAGAAGGGTTGTTTGCCTTCACCAAAATGATCAAGTCAAGTGAATACAAGATAATGGATCAGCTTACCAAGAATCTAGCATAGATATCACTTATGGGTTTGTTGATGGCTTTTGAACTACATCGAGAAGCTCTATTTTGAACTTTGAGAGATGTTAAGGTACCTCATGAAATGTCAATTGAAATGATGGGACTAATCACCAACTCCATCCTTACTAAGGATCAAGTCTCTTTTTTTATTGAAGAATTAGGTAAAGAGGGTAACCAGCACACAAAACGACTTTTTATAGTGGTGAGAAGCAATGACATAATCGTAACCAGAGTCCTTATTGATAATGGATTATCATTAAATGTTTGCCCCCTTACTACCTTGGATTTGTTAGGTTTTGGCACGACTACGATTAAGCCAAGTTCTACAACAATTAGGGGTTTCGATGGATCTAGAAGAGAAATTATGGGGGAGATTGGCTTCTGAGTTAATATTGGCCCTCAAACTTTCAACATTCAGTTTTTAGTTCTACACATCCTAAAGTCCTTCAACCTACTCTTAAGAAGACCTTGGATTCATGCAGTAGGGGCTATACCTTTGAGCTTACATCAAAAGGTCATGTTTATCTCAAATGGCTAAGTGATAATAATTTTGGGGGATTCTGACTATGAAATCTATATGGAAATGGCCATACCCTATATAAGCATTAAGGAGCAAGAGGATTTTAGGCTCCAAATGTTTGATGAAGTGTGTATGGTTACTAGTCCTAAGGAAAAAGAAAGACAAGAGACTAAAGTTCAAGGAAGGCCAGATTGGTATTTACAGCCTTAGCTATATCCTAACTTTGATGGAAGAGTTCCAAAATAAGCAAGTGAAGGGCAAGAGAAGTGACAGATTGTATCATGCCCCAATTACCCTTCCACCAGTAACCAAGGCATTTATCCAGGTTGATATTTAAACCTTGGAATCTGCCAAAGAAGACACCTTTAGCAAGGATAAATTGGTAGGGACATCTCGCGAGCTCCACAACCACCTGAATAATTAGTTGTCCATCTTTATGAATGCTAATAGGTCTTCTCTAGGGTAAATGATGAATCATAATCTAGCATTTTCTTAAGTTCTATAATCATTATCTTTGTTCTAAATAATGTACCTGCGAAAACTTTTGATTCCAATGAATAAAGGATCATTTTTCTTCTCATCATTATGCTTCACTTCTACTTTACTTACACTCTTTCATTTACACACTTTTTGCCTAGATCCAATGCTCTAAATGAAAGCTAAGGTTACTTCATGTAGGTAGATGATGAAAATATTGGTAGTACTTCTGATCCTATTGGTTAGTCTTCGAGAGTTATGTTGATAACTATAGTGAAATATAAGAGAGCTGGTAAAAACATGAGATTGGTAAACTTTCCATTGATAAGCCATATGTGACGATTAATATTAGGGTTGATGATAACTAGAAGAACGTTAAGATTAGAAGGAACTTAAAAGAAGAGCAGAAGGTAGAAATAACCATGCTATTAAATGAGTATCAAGATGTGTTTGTATGGTCTCATGAGGATATGCTCAAGTTAGATTCATTAATTGTAGTCCATCGCCTGCCTACACAAGAAGACATCAAACTTAAGAAGTAGAAGCTAAGAAGATTCAACTAGATATCTTATTAAAGATAAAAGAAGAAGTTAAGAAGTTACTTGAGGTCGGTTTCATCGAAGTATCTAATTATTCTAAGTAGGTGGCCATTATTGTGTTGGTAATTAAGAAGAATGAGAAAGTTAGAGTGTGTATAGATTTTCGAGATCTTAATCAAGCAATACCTAAAGATAACTTTCCTTTGCCCCATATCAACATCTTAGTAGACAATATGGCTAGAAACCATTTCTTCTCATTCATGGTTGGCTTATTCGAGTACAATTAGATTTAAATGTTCGAAGAAGATAAGACTAAGATGACCTTCATCATAACTTGAGGCTTATTTTGCTACAAAGTAATGCCTTTCAGACTAAAAAATACTAAGGCAACTTACCAAAGAGTAATGGTCGCAATCTTTCATGACATGATGCATAACAAAGTATAAGTATATGTTAACAATATGATTGCAAAATCTAAAGAAAGGGAGATTCACATGGATAATTTGAGAAAGTTATTTGATAGGTTGAGGCAGTTTCAGTTGAAGTTAAACCTAGAGAAGTGTACTTTTGGGGTGACATCGGCGAAATTGTTAGGTTTCATAATTAGCCAAAGAAGCATTGAAGTAGATCCTGATAAAGTCAAAACAATACTCGACATGCTCTCTCTATGTACACTTAAAGAAGTTAGAGGCTTATTGGGTTGTTTGAACTACATAGCCTGGTTTAGATCTTAGCTTATAGACAAGTATCGCCCTTTATTTAATTTACTAAAGCAGAATGTTGATATAAGATAGGATGAAGAGTATGAGGATGCCTTCATAACAATAAAATAATACCTTATGATTCCCCCTGATTCCGGTAGCTCTTATACTTGAGAAGCCATTGTTTCTATACCTCACCATATTACTAGAGTCCATGGGATGTATGCTTAGCTAGAAAGACGAGAAAGGAAAAGAACAAGTTGTATGCTACTTAAGTAAGAAGTGTACAGAGGGAGAGCAAAAGTATTCTAAGATTGAAAGAACATGTTATGCATTAGTTTGGGTCATGTATCGACTTAAACAATATACACTCTATTACTAGATTGAGTCGTTGACACAACATAATCCTTTGAAATACTTGGCAAAGAAACCAATCTTGATTAGAAAAATCTTAAAGTGGCAAATGTTATTGTCAAAATTTGATATCACTTATGTGAATCAACATTCAATCAAGGGGCAAGGGTGGATCAACTAATAGAGTATCCCATAGAAGATAGTCCTAAAGAGGTGCAAGTCAGATTTCTCGATGACGATATCTTAGTGGTTAAAGTGATTTCTAATAGTGAAACGAATGAGAAGCACCTAAAATGGAAAATGTTCTTTCATGAAGCTACTAATGTGTCTAGGTATGGAATTGGGGAAATATTGATATCCCTTAAAGGTATGCAATTCCCAGTAGCTATAAGATTTGTTTTCCCACACACCAACAATATTACTGAATATGAGGTGTACATTATGGGACTTAAAATAGCCTCAGATAAAGAGATTCGAGAATTAGAAGTATATGGGGATTCTTCACTCATTATTGACTAAGTTTGGGGAGAAGATAAAATGAAGGATCCTAAACTGATACCTTACCACCAGCACTTGACTGAATTAGTGGAGAGGATTAAATAAATCATGTTCACATATGTTTCAAGGACTTAAAACCAATTTGTTGATGCAATAACCACTTTGGCATCTACGATCCAAACATCTAGTAAGGTTGAAATTCAGCCACTCAAAATTGAAGTTGAAGAGAAGCCTACTTTTTGTTTGGCAAACGAAGATGCACATGATGAAAGCTTTGGTACCATGACATCAAAATGTTCTTTTAACAATGTATGCATCCCAATAAGGCTAAGAAAAAGGATAGAAAGATGATTAAGAGGTTGGCTTCCTAGTTCTTAATAGGTGAATTCACCTTATACCGGTAGTCGTTTGACAGCACATTTCTAAGGTGTGTAGATGATAAAGAAGCCAAAGCTTTAATGAAGGAAGTACATGAGGGAGTATGTGACCCCTACATAAATGGTTACATGCTTACCAAGAAGATTATGAGATTGAGATACTACTGGTCAACTATGGAGGGTGATTGCATAAAGTATGTCAGGTATAGTCACTTGTGCTAAGTTTATGCAAGCAAGATAAATGTTCTGCCTCAAGAATTACATGCACTATCTATGCCATGGCTATTTTCAATATGAGGTATAGACATCATTGGCTTAATCACTCTAAAGGCATCTAATGGTCATCATTTTATACTGGTTGCCATTGATTATTTTAGTAAGTGGGTTGAGTCTCATCTTATTCAAGTGTTACCAATGGAGTAGTGGTCTAGTTTATTAAGAGAGATATCTTGTCTTGATACGTAACTCTAGAGATAATCATTAACGATAATGGCACAAATCTCAACAACAAATTCATGTAAGAGTTGTATCGATAATTCAAAATCATCCATGGGAATTCTATCCCCCTATTGACCTTAAATGAATGGGGCCGTAAAGGTAGTTAACAAAAATCTTAAGAGAATTATTAAAAAGATGGCTGTTACATATAGAGATTGGAATAAGATGTTACCATTTGCATCATAGCCTATCAAAATTTTATCAAAATGTCGATAAGGGCAAAGCTTTACTCCTTAGTATATGGCGCTAAAGCTAGTATTAGAGCATGGTTTCTAAAAGGGAGAGTGTGAAGTTGCTATAAAGGTTTGTTCGTGTTTGCTAATTAATGGTTGTTGTGTTCCTTTCGTAGATATTAGAGTTGGTTCGATTGGAGTAAGTTTTGGAAATATTGACCTACAAATCATTAAGGCTGGTTCCTATTATGCTCTAGTATACTCTATTCTCTACTGCAAAAATAGAGGAGGGTTATTTTTATGCATACTCGTGCATTTGAGTGTATTGGCTACTAGAGTTAAGTTAGAAGTGGGCCAGTGAGATTGAGTCATATTGACTGTGGGTTTGTGTGATGTTATGCTATTAGAGTGGTGGTGGCTAGAACTGGAGTCACGTAGGCTTATTACTATATTGGTGTAGTGAAGTATGCAACCGGTTCATGAGTGTTGGGAAAGACACTATTGTAGGATTTCAGGTCATGAAACCAAAGCTGCAGAAATTATAAGGGGTTTCAAATTGGGTACCTTAAATTGAAGGTATATGTTCGATTTTTTTTAACAATAGTGCTCAAATTTGATGGTTTAGGTCATTGAATTCGAATGGAGGGTCGTTCAATAGGATTCTTCTGTATAGTTACAACAATAGTTAGTGGAACATGTTGTGGCTGCTTACCTTGAAACCAAAGTTGTTGATATTAATTTATAGAGTTTGGTGGTTGTTAGCTATAGAGACTTTGTTATTACAGCAATAACAGGTAGTAGTGATTGCCTTAGGTGTTGCATTGGACAATTTAGTACTAGTATTGATTACAGTTATGCTACCGTCTTGGGGATTGGCATAGTGTTTGGTGCTTGAAGTGTAAGTGTTCAAACTAAGCTGATGGAGTGACACCATTAGAATTCAAGTTGTGTAAGCACTCGAGCTGTTTCAACCTAATAGCCAAGTTGATTTTAGTATCTAAGCTGAGTCGAAGTGCCAAAATGAAGTGGAAGATTCGAGTTGTGCAAGCATCCAAGCTGCCATATTCTTAAATCACCAAGTGTTGGATAGTTCTAGTCATTGCCAATGAGACTTCTTGTAAGTCAAGCTTGTTTACTGAAGTGAAACCTCCATTTAACATGACTTATGACAATTGAGGAAGATATGGTTATGACTATGACTGTGAAGATATAAGGTTAAGAATACCCATGTTTGATGGTTATGGACCCCTAGATAAATACATGGATTTGGAATTCCAAGTCAATAAAGTCTTTAAAAAGTATATGTGGCTTGAACTTGACAAGGAATATATCATAGAGGATCAACTTCAAGGCCTTGCTAAGACTTGGTGGAAGAATGTATTAAGGCAAAGGATCTTAAGAGGGGCGAGAACTACATAGAGCTCACTAAGAGAAAAAATTGTACCCCCATCATATCAAGATGAGTTGTATAAAAAGCTAACTACCTTAAGGCAAGGACAAATAAGCATCCAAGAATTTGCTAGGGAATGCAAGGCACTCTTGAACTAATGTGAGTTGTATGAATCTCTTTCGTATACTATCTTGCAATTCATGAGAGAATTAGGGTTCAAGATTGCTTGACATGTTAACCCTCAAGAGTAAAAATCTTAAATGAAGCTATTCGACTAGCTTTAAGAGAAGAATCCGCCATTGGTACCGACCATTATGATGTATGGGAATAGCTAGAGGTTATACTTGATTAGCTTTAGAAGCTTAAAGAGGAAATGAGACAACAAAGGGATGCTTGAATAGGGAAGACCAACGAGAGAGAAGCTCAAGGAAAGGAAACAAGAGAAGAAGAGATGGAGGTTATCAAAGAGACAAGTAGTAGAGGCAAGGAAGACCGAGCTAAATTATGATTAAACCCCCATATTCAGGAAGTGGTTCCATTACCCACTATTAATACTACAGATGGTAGCTCTAAGAATTACTATATTTGCATTCCTCATATCGGAATCTTGCGTCCAAGTCATTTGATAAGTTTACATGGCACTAATATGAGCAATTATAGTGTTGCACCTGTGAGCTATTATCAACTGTTGATTAGAGTTTATGAGGGCCGAGGTGATGGATATGTGTAGTGGGTATATATTATGTTGACTCTTAGTACTCTTGTATTGGAAAGGTTTAAAGTGTGTAGATGGAAGGAGGAAGTAGAATCGCTTTATGTGGAACCAGAGGGAATACTGATTACAACGGATGAGGAGATCATGATGTCTAAGCTAGCTGAGCTTAAAGAGGTAGAAGTACTTGTGATTGATGAGAAATCTTGCATCTTACTAGCATAAGATCTACATGCCCATCATCTTTTGCATGACCTTGAGATCATGTTACTTTTTTTAGTTGATAGTTACTGGGACTACTAAGGTGTAGTTAATCGGATCCATGATGTATGGAAGGAAAGATCCATGATAAAAGGTTTGATTGATAGAGCCTATGACGAGTGGAGGGAGCATCGATTGGTAATGTCCTTATTATAAGAGTTAGAATGTATTCTTATAACTAAATTTCAATTTTGTTGATTGGTGTATGACCTCGAGGGATTTGGAGCCGCAAACTAATAAGTTTCGAGTCAAAACTCTTCTAAGAAGGAGGGGATGATAAGACTCTAAGTACCGACCTGACAACATGCCAAGTTTCGGACTATATGGGAAGGTTACTCACAAGCTCTACACGAATGGATGACCTATTTATAAGCTTTGTTAGTGTTGGATGGCTTGCCTTGCTTTGCTGGGTTTGCCTAGTAATGTTGAATATGCCCTACGCTATCCTAACCAAGCACTCCCACAAACCTAACTATGAATTATGGAAATATCGAAAGACCTGACAAACTCTACAAGTTTTGTCCTAGCCTACTATTTGTGCCCTGTTTTGCTAGGTCTTTCTTACTATACTAGATTCACCCTACTTTACTCTAGTTAGGTCTACTCTACCCTTCTAGGTTTACCTTAATAAGTTAAGTATGCTCTACTCTGGTCTAAATGGTTCTATCCTACTCTACTAATATCCTTTGCGCTACCAACTTTTTTCATTCTATAGATCTATCCTACCTTGCCCATCCATAGTACTTTTCCAAGATCAATATGCTTACCTAAGTTGACTCAACCAGTTCTACCTGGTTTAGTTAGTCATCCCAAAACTGGTCGGCCATGTCCATATGAGAATGGCTTGGCCATACAGGTCGACTAATGTCATGTCAACTCAACCTTAGATCGATCAATGCCATGAAAGATCTACCTAGCCATTCGAGGTTGACTATAGCAATGTTGGATCAGCCTAGATAAGATAGATTGTTTAGAATTTAGTCCACCCAGATCAAAGCTCTAAAGTTTCTAATCACTCTTCAGAATCAACTATCAACCCCTCACTTAAAAATCTTAATTGGCTATCTATTTTACTTATGTTATTTAGATTTCCTATTTCTTTTATTTTCCCTAAGTTGTCTTCATGTTTTATTTGTAATTACCGGAATGCCACTAGGGCATCCTTTAGTCATTTTATTTACAACTTTACCACTCTATATAAATAGAACACTTGTATAGGGTTTTATGGAGATTTTACAACATTAATGAAAAACTGTTTGAGTCTTTTCTCTTAGAAAGCTCTTCTCTACCTACTTCTATCAATCTTTTTAGCAAAGATTGTGGTAAGCAACCTTAGGCCTAATATTTATGCATCATATCTGGTACTAGCTTGGGTCTATGTGTGGTTCTACTGTGTGTCATATCCATAGAGTTATTGCATGGGATTGCTAAACCATTGACTTCCATTTATCTTTCGAGCATCTCGCAACCCAGACTCATCTTTTGGTTTTCATATGATACTGGGTTTATGTGTTTATCTATGAATCCGTATCAGAAGTAATATTGCCAGTGGAAGTCAAGATCACATCTCCCAAAGTACTATCGGAAACTCAGTTAGATGAGGCTAATTAAGTAAGGAAGCACATTGAGTTGTTGAATTTGATTAATAAAAAAATATTTATAGCCCTATTTTACGACCAATGCTATCAACAGAGAATGGCTCATGCTTTTAACAAGAAGGTGCAGCCTTGAAATTTCAATGAAGGTGATATAGTGTTAAGAAAGGCTTTCCCCATTGTATAAGACTCTAGAGGAAAATTTGGTCCAAATTATGGAGGTCCTTATCTCGTGAAATGAGTATTACTTAGAGGGGCTTTAATTTTATTACAAATGAATGGTTTAGATTTTAGGGACAAAATCAATGGAAATTCTTACTTGAAACACAAAATTTTAGCGGTTTTAAATATTAATATGGTTTAATTTTCATTCTTTACAAGAAAAATTGGTATCCCTTGTGATTGTCGGTATTGGAATGACCTCCATCACGTTTCTCACTCCATCAAAAGGTCCTATTCTCTTACCTTACTCAAATAAAACCCATACATTGTAAACATGAGAGAAGATGATAACAAGTTATAAAATAGTGATAATTAACAAAAATCTTTAAAATACTCTATTATGAATTCATCCTCCTCGATAGAGAGATTTGTTACCTATTTTTCAAGGCAAAGCCAAATCCAAATGAGCTAACACTTTGAGGTAGATAGTTATTACTCAGTCAAGGATAAAGGCCTAATTTTGGCTAGAAGAATATGAAAGATAGTTTATTGGAAGCCTTAAGGGTTGATAAGTAGGTCATAACTTTGAGACATTACCTTTTTCTACTCAAAGAAGATAGCCAATCACATATTAGGTCACTTTTCATAATTCTTTCAGTAAAACCTAAGGCTAAGATTAGATAAGTTGGTGATAAAAAATTTTATATCTCCAAAAGATTTGAATCCATTTCAAAAGATCGAATCAGTAGGTTTTGATCGAACTTCTTAAGGAAAGGCTTAACTGTTTAGGTGCTATTAACTAAGCTAGGTAAGCACTTCCATATAGTTTAACATAAAGATTAATTTGGTTTTTAAGCATAGAATCTGCTTGGTAGATAGCATATAGGGCACTTATGCTTTAGCTATCTCCTTTAGGGTTCTAGCTAACTTATACAACATTATCTTAACTCACATTTTCTTTTCTAATGTTTTAGCAAGCCCATAAGACACTTTCCTTTATTAGCTTCTCTAAGGTTTTAGCAAGCCCATAAGGTACCTCCTTCTACTAATTCCTCTTAAGGAACTTCCTTTCCACCAATCTCTCTTAGGATTTTAGCTAACCTGTGGGGTGCTTCCCTATCATTAACCATTCTTAGGGTTTTAGCTAGCTTGTAGGGCACTTTCCTTCACTAGTTACTCTAAAGGTCTTAGCCAATTCGTATGGTGCTTGCTTTTCATCAATTTTTCTTAAGGTCTTAGCCATCCCATGAGGTGCTTCCCCGTCCTAACCAACTTTCAAGACTTAGTAAGCTCAAGGAGCACTTTTTCCCGCCTAGGTTAGTCAGCTTAGAAAAGCATTACTAGGTTTCTATCAATTTCTTATTTAGGGTTACTAGTCTCCTAGAGACACTCCCGACTATGTTAGTTATCTTAGAAAAGCACTACCAAGTTTTTATTGATTTCTCATTTAGGGTTGCTAGTTTTCTAAAGACGCTCCTACTTAGGTTAGTCAGCTTAGAAAAACGCTACTAAGTTTCTATCAATTTCTCATTTAGGGTTACTAGTCCTTTAGAGACACTCCTACTTAGGTTAGTTAGCTTGGAAAAGTACTACCAAGTTTCTATTGATTTCTCATTTAAGGTCGTTAGTATGCTCTTGCTTAGGATAGTCAACTTATAGGGACATGACTAAGTTTCTATTCGAGTCTTATTTAGGGTTTTAGCCAACTCAAAGAGTGCTTTGCCCATTTACCTAGATTAGTTAGCTCAAAGGAGCATTGCTAAGTTTTAAAATTGATGTCTCTAGCCAGAGCACTACTAATATGCTACTTATAGGGTTTTAATAAGCTTATAGGGTACTATACAATTCAAAAAACCCACTCTTATGTCTCGATCACCTCCAAAAGCACTTCTTTCTCTATTAACATATATTTTATTTTTCATCAAAATCCCCAGTGGATCAAGCCTAAGATAACTAGCTTTTTGTAGCGTTATTTAGGACTAAATCATCCCTAAGGCAAAAATAAGTATCCCTTTTATCATTGTGGTAAAGTTTTTCTCAAACTTCACTGCAAAAAGGGTTAGTTATCAATACCTCATTTTTGCCTCTTCCCCCTCTATAGTTTATTAATTCTTTTTAAAAAAATTTGAAAAAAAGAAAAATACAAATTTTTTTAGAATAATAGTATTTTTAGAAAAACAAAAGACTCAAGTCATTTGTATGAGACTAAATTTTAGGGACAGCAGTTTTGGATTTAATTTTAGGTTGTTATTATTATTATTTCACTTTTCTTTTTCTCTCTTTTCTTTCTTTTCTTTTTTTTTAAAGGGAAAAAGGGATTAGATTAGGTTTAAACCTAGTCAATCAAATACAATGATCTTGGTTGAAGGGCCTCGACCAAGCCCACAACATAGTAGGAAGCTTATAGTTGCATTTGTTTTTCTTCTAAGCACATGTGGTACATACACCAACCTAGGTGCATCCATACATTCCATAAGTGCCAGGCGAAATTTTCTCTCCTGTTTTGTCTTTTCCCTATGATTCTAGCCTTTTCCCCAAATCTTCTATTGTAAAAAGCAACTTGGTGGCTTATGTTTAAGCCACCTTTTTAAGTGATTTCCATACGATTCCACCTAAATTAATGATAGAATTGTATGATATGCATGGCCTACTTTTAATTCTATCCAAAAGCATGTCCCTATTTAAAGGTTTATTAGGTTAAATTTGGAATCGAAAATTGGAAAAAAAAAACTTAAATACGTAGCATTGACGTAAGCTTAATTCAAGCTCCATTGATGAAAATCGAAGCTTCTAAAGTATTTTTCAGTAAATTGGTACATCATGAACACGTTTAGACCATTAACAACAACAATTTATATTTAATTCTCAAATTAAATTAATCAAAACCATTAAGCATAGTCTTTGAATTTAATCCATTCCCTTAACTTACTAAGCTCATCCTAAGCTTGATTTATATAAATAGGGTCCGGAGCTTCACATCCCAACATCAATATCATCTTGAAATATGTTCTGTTCACACTCACATAAGCTTTCTCTCTCTAAATCCAAGCTCCTTCTCGCTTTAGTTTTTCTTCAATTACCTCATCAATTAAAGAAAACTACTACCACAACAAGCTTCCCTAAGCTTCAACTCCCATTTCTGACCATCACTACACTTAGCTATGGTTACCCAAGTGGCACCCCAAACACCTTCGTCTGCCTCCTCTCTCGAGCAATTGTCAAACGAACTCCTTAAGCTACTATACCTTCATCAAACTTTGTTTCATTAATTAAAAGCTCATAATGGTTCAATCACTTACTTAAGAAAGTGCCTAGAATCTACTATACGTTATTGGTTAATCATTGCTATTAGGCATTGTTAAAGACCCTTTTTCCTGTAACCCAGATCCAAGACTACGACTCAACTCGAACCATCGATACCGACTTGGTCTAACTCATGACCAGCACTAGGTTAGTTTGACCTTTTTTTTTCTTTAAATAAAAACAATAAAATACTAAAAAAAAAAAAACTCTTTGGCTTCCAAACTTTTGCTCTTCCCTTATTTTTTATTTTTATTTTTTTTTGGTTTTCCATTTTTTCTTTCTCTCTTAAAGTTCTTTTTATTTTCAAAAGAATTGTAAAATATATATTTAAATATGAAAAAAATAATTCATAAAGTCTTCAAAAATTTTTTTCTTTCTTCTTTATTTCTTCAAGCTTTCAATTTTTTTTCTCTTCTTTATTTCTTTCCCTCAAAATTAGCTCTAATTATATATATATATATATAAATTTTCTCTACTTAGAAAAATATCTATTTTCTAAACCAAAAGCATAATGAATCTTTTTCAAAATTAAGGCTTCTAGAATTTTTCAAGAAAGGTGCCCTTTTTACAATTTTCTTAAAAGGAAATCAATAAATTAAAATGTAAACCTAAGTAGATTTTTTAAAGTTAAAATAAATCAACTCACTTAAAAGTTTCATCAATGAACTACGAAAAGTCTAATTCTGAATAGCGGGTACATAGGCACTTATAGGAAACTATGAAGTGACATAAAATATGAAAAAAAAAATTCCTCTTTTATAATTCTTCAATTCTTTATTTTTAAATAGATATTATTCCATTTATTATTTATGAATAGAAATTGTTTCTCTTAAAGGAATAATTGAAAATTAAAATTAATTTCGGAAGGTTAAAGTGATACCTATAGGATTTAATAAGATAACCTCTGAATCTATGAATCTGGTTTTCCAAAAGATTTTCAAAACTCATGTTAGTTGCTAAATTAGAACTAATCTACCTAATCAATTCTAACTTAATTACCTTTCCTAGTTCTACTAGGTGGTGACTCCATTTGTTTTCAAAAACAAGAAACCAAGTTTTCCTTAATTTTAGTCGAGGATTTAAACTAAATAATCATAAGCTTTAGTTTAAATCAAATTAAGGAAACAAGAAAAAAACAGAAAATTTCAGTCTCGACAGAGGGACCCTATGAAAACTAATGCAATTAAGATGTATTATCCTTAAATATCAATCAAATAACATCGGATTTTGCATTTTATTGTAGTTACCTTGTGATCTAATTTTCATTCTTTGTAGGCAAAGTAAGTTAATTAGGCTGCAAGCATCTAGTAAGTGTACCTGGTCAAGTTATAGTATAGTTAAAACGAACATGAGTCCAAATGTCGATCTCATAGGGAACAATGTATGTGTGAACCTAAAGTGCTACTAATGATTTATACTAAAATTTCCAAACATTTAACTTTGCAATATTGGGATAATTCTGATTAAACAAGCAAGTTGAATGAAGAGCAATAAAATAAACTAAGCTAAATTAAACAAAACTAATGAACAAATGTGAATCAATTAAGAGAAATATACATGATCCTTAGTAGATTGTTGTCAAATACTACCTTGTTTTATGCAACCATTCAACCTCAATTATTCCTTAGACCATGCAGATGCCTAATCTGAATTGATCGGACTGGCATCATTAGCCTCTTCCTAATCTTGAGACCTTCTCTAACCCAATCGCTTCTAAATAGAGTGTTGTAGGATCTCATTAAGAACTTGGATCCTGCTACTAGGTTGCCCTAATCCGAAGAAATCAGTACCTAATCTCTTAGTATGCTCAATTCCTTCTAATTATACCTATTCATTCAACTACAAGACTTGCATCTCTATAGCAAACTCATACATCAATTTAACAGCCCAAATAAATATTAATTGACAACAATAAGATTTGTGTAACTAATCATCAAAGAAAAAAATCATATATTGAAGGAAAGATTGTTGCAAAAAAAAAAAAAAAACTATATTTTAAAAACAATTTATTAAGAATATTTTAGATGAACAACATGATTAAAAAAAAAAAAGAAGAAGTAAATTGAGATATCCCAAATATAGTTCTAGCCTACAACTCTACCTAAAGGTTCTTTCTTTGCAACCCTAAGCGTAAGTGTTTATATATAGGGAGTAGACTTAGGTTTACCTACAATTTGTTTAAAATCTCCAAAACTTGATGAAAATTGATTGAAAATTGGAACACAGGTACAGACCATGGTTGTGGTCCTTGACTATGGTCCTTACTAAGCTTCTTTTCTTACTCACAATTCATCTACTTCATTCCTTAATTAATGCTTTCATTGAACTTGGCTCTGAAACTTGATAAAAATCTTTGAAATTCACTGCATGCTTCTCAAAATCTCTAAAAATAAAATTTAAACAAATTAATCTTAAAATAATCTAAAATTGACTAGATTTATATCTAAAATAACCATAGAAAATGTATGCTAAATTTATGTTATCAAATACCCCTTCACATTTTAGCTTTTGCTTATCTTTAAGCAAAACAATAACAAAAAATCTTAATGACAAAGTAGTAAAAAATCATTCTTAGAAACACCCTCAAAATTGAGTGGATTAGAAAAAATTCTTTATGAATTAGCCTTTTTCCTTAACTTCATATGACTCTAGAACACTTAGATGATAACATATAAGAACTACTCAACTTTAGTGACTAATCTAAATAACTCGTAGTTAGTCACATTACCTAAATAAAGATTAAAACAGACATAAACCAACTGATAAAGCTAATATAACCCCTGTTTTATTAGTGGCAATTCAACGATATCCTATAGATTTATGTGCTTAATTGAAAGAATTGACACTTAACTAGTTAATATATTTGCCTCAGGTTCAATTCAATAAAAATGGGAGAAAAGGAGCTGGAAAGAGTGCATTTGGAGCATGAAAACACAGAGGAATGAAGACTTTCTGCAAGCAAGGGAGGATCTACGACCGTAGTTAAAACAGTCGATGAATAGCAGTGGAAATGAGACGATCAGTGGAGCTTATGACCTTGAACCAAGACCGTGTTGGTGGTGGTGACAACCACGGCTTTATACACGGCTGTGGTCTACCTGGTGTGCACAAAAAGAAAGAATTTTTATTGTATTTTTCGTGGGGACATATATATAGAAGAAAGGAGAGAGAAGGGGGATGGTTCAGATAATTGATACTTTTCCTTTAGTTGTTTTGCTTCGATGTTGAAAAGTGAGGGTTTAATATAATTGGAGAGATTACACCGTGAGATTTACGAAAGATTGAAAAACGTTTCCTTGGATTTCAATTGAGAGTTTAGCTATTGGAATTTCTTGAGAAAAGTGCGCACAAACCAGT
This sequence comes from Lumnitzera racemosa, assembly GCA_024138005.1. Lineage (NCBI taxonomy): Eukaryota > Viridiplantae > Streptophyta > Magnoliopsida > Myrtales > Combretaceae > Lumnitzera > Lumnitzera racemosa. Next base: position 84,491,587 of record JAMXBC010000006.1, read on the forward strand.
ATTTTCATCTATATAAGGAATCGGTGAGATCATTCGCATTTCTTGTTATCATAGAGAATTGTGTTGCAATTGTAATTACATTGAATCATTAATTCCTTCATACATAATTATATTGATGCTATGAATTCCATGGCTAATTAATTTATTAGATGGGAATGAGATAAACCCTAGAGTGCTAAAATGATTGTTGTAATTATGCTATAGGAGTAATATAAATACGGCTTATTTCAGATTGCAGCTCTTTCTATTTCAATTATGACTTGCCTAAGTTATGATTGTTAGAGGTTATAGACATGGGAGTGTTTGTAAGCTCATTAAGAGTTCTTGATTAAAGAATTCAGTTAAATGCAGAAGTAGTGTCTAATTGTTTAATCACAGATTATTAGGAGATTAATGCAATACCTTAAACTAATTAATCACTAAGGAATTAGGATAATTGGGTTAAAGATATTAGATTATCATATCATTGGAAGATGTATGATAATACTCTAGAATCCACTATTGATTAGAAAGCGGAAGCGGACTAATTAGATTAGAGGTCGAATCCTTAATTTAAGGAATTATAATCTCAATGAAATAACCATTATACAAAAAAAAAAGAGAAAAAAAAAAACCATTCTTGATTTACCTAAATATTAACTAAAGCTAGCATAGGTTTAGTACTCTACTTAAGTCCTCGTAGGATCGACTCTTGTTTTCAACATTATATTACTTGATACGATCCAGTATACTTACTGGTATTGCGCTCATTTTTTTCTAAACACCTTTTTAGCGTATCACCAACTAAGAAAATGTTATAGAGATTTCCTTACTCTAATTCAAAAGGAGGGGAATCTTTCCTTAACTAATTTTTTTATTTTCAAAATTAAATTGGATGCATGTTACATCAATTCAACTTTTGATCGTCTCTTTAATTTTTTCAATTTTCATTAGGAGACTTTTTAGTTCAAATTAATTTTCTTTACTGAAGCTTGATTAGCATTGGGAAAGCACCTTGTTATTTTGAGGGACCGATGTTGATCTTTAACAGCTTAAATTTACTCCTTTTAGATTAGTAGTAGGAAAGAGTTTTGCTCTTCTGAGGGACTAAGATCAATCATTACCAATCTTTAGCAATTATTTACTTAATTTAATTAATCAATTAATACCTGTAATTACTTTGATTTTTCAAGTGACTTTCAAAGGACAAATCTCCTTTATTCATTCAATCTAAGAAAATTTTTTGAAAAAGAGGAATAGATAACTATCCTCTAGAATTAAGATTAGAAATAAAAATAACTAGTCCATAACCCATTCATATCTATCATAATCCCAAGTTTAAGTTTAAGCTTGAGCAATAAAGAACTTTGAATCCTAAAGATTTAACTACTTAAATTCAGCAAAGTATTTCAAATTCATAAAGGATTTAGGCAAATTTGAAAAACAGTTTAGGCTTACTTAATGTATATATAGGATGATGTGTCTTCGGGGTTAGACATATGGAAAAACATCATAGTGAGGCAAACCGAAAAGAAACAAAAGAAAATCTAGCAAAGTCCAAGTAGCTATCAACTAGATATGACACATCAATCAATTTTACTCGATGTGCAATGCACCAGATATGACTCACCAGTCTGAACTAAAGGGTTACTCGCCACTATTCCTTACTAAAGGGAATAGATAAGAGTTGAAAGATAATATGAACACTAAGGTTGCTCCAAGGAAACTTGAATAATATTTTGATGTTGATGATTGATTATCTACATACAATTAAGCAAGGGTTTATATACCCATTTACTAGGAGTACTTTACATGTATGAAAAGACAAAAGGGTATTCTTACAATTAGGTTATGTAATACATATTAAAAAGGATAAAAAAGACAAAGAATATTCAGTATGGAAAAAGTAAGAATCCATCTTAAATATCATGCTCGAAGACACATGTTGAATAGTGGTTAAACATCAGAGATATGGTATAAAGAAGACGAGAAAGGAATTTATAGGTAAGGGTCGACCTGATCTGGAACAGGTCAGGGCCTAGTCAACCTTACTATAAAGCAGTCAGCTTGGGTTGGGGTCAAAATCTATTGTCAATTCGAGAGTTCAGCTTAGATAGTCTTACGGATGTCTACTTAAATGTTCTATCATAGCACAATTGTTCGGTAGGTTTGGCATACGTGAAAGCTAAGCTATTAGTTTGGTAGAAAAGAGAAACATAGGGATCAGGATAGAAATTTCCGTCTCGGACAAGGCTTCGAGTTAATATTCTTCGAGTGAGTTCTTAGAGTCCTATAGCTCAACTTCTCATGATCGGTCTAAGGAGTTTATTCCTATCATCTGCTTGGGTTTGGAAAGATTAGTCCTCAAATTTGAAGTGGTCTCTAGCTCTTCTTTTGAGACACTCGTGGGGTCTTCTAGTGGTTGGTAAGAAATTAGGTCGGATACATCAAAAGTAAGGGAAACATTAGTCATCAGGTAACTCGATCTTCTCGGGACCTTAAATGGACCATTAGCTTGAGGAGATACCTTACTTTATCTTAAGTGTAAGAATCGTTATCAGTTGAGGTATATCCATATTAAATTTCGTAGTTGAAAAGAAATAGCTCAGTAGCTTCGGCTACCAATCTCTTGATCTCTCTGATTGAACTTGGTGATCTTCTTAGTTACAAACTGGTGTAGCTCTTGCAATTCTTGAGCTTAATCAACTATAGATTGACTTTCTTTAGCAATTATAGGGGTACCTATCATATCTAAGGGGATAGTAGGATTAAAGCCATAAATGACCTCAAATGGGGTCTTCCCAGTAGTGCTGTAGACAATTTGGTTGCATGGTAATTCCATAACTGATAGACACAAATCCTAGTCCCTTAAGTTTTTTCCTAAAATAGCTTTAAGTAAGTTACCTAGTGTCCTGTTCACCACTTCAATCTAGCCATTAGTTTAAGGGTGGCTACTGCAGTTGAATATAAGTTTAGTTCCAAGTCTTCTCCAAAGAGTCTTCCAAAAATAACTTAAGAATTTTGTATCCCGATCTGAAACGATGGTCTTTATCATTTTATGTAGTTAGACAACTTCCTATAAAAATATATCAGCAATATATAAAGCATCGTTAGTTCAACGGCATAGAATGAAGTATGCCATTTTGCTTAAGCAGTCTACTATAATAAATAAACGATCTTTTCCTTTAGATGTCCAAGGCAATCCTAGGACAAAATCCATGCTGAAGTCAATCTAAGGTAAGGTTGGAGTTGACAAGGGGATGTATTCTCCATAGGCCTCCTTTTTTCCCTTATCTTGCTAGCATACTTCTCAACTACTAACTAACTTATGGACATCCTTAGCTAAACCTAGCCAATAAAAATTTTCTTTCAATAGATTAGTCATCTTAGTCTCTCCAAAGTGATAAGATAATCCACTACTATGAGCTTTCTTAATCAACAACTCATAGATAGAATAGTTTGGTATGCACAACCTTCTTTCCTTAAAGAGATAGCCATCTCAGACATAATAGTCTCCAACAACAACTCAATCTTTGCATTACTCTACAAGAAGAATAAAATGAGGATCATGGGCATAGTGCTTAGTAATGAATGAGAATCCCAATAATTTTGTCTGCAAAGTGGTTAGTAAGGCTTGTCATCATGAAAAAGCGTTGACAACTACATTTGCGCTTTCCTTCTTGTGTTGAATCACATACTAAAACCCTTCCATAAACTCCAACCACTTAGCTTGTCTCTTAAAGAGTTTGTTTTGGCTCCTGAGATGCTTTAGAGACTCATGGTTTATATAAATAACAAACTTTCATGGTAACAAATAATGTTGCCAAATAGTAAGGGCTCGAAAAAGCTCGAAAAAGAAAGTATAACTCTTTTTCGTACATAGAATAGTTCAAGGCAACACCACTAAGCTTCTCGCTATGGTAAGTAACAATTTATTGCTCCTGCATCAGTACGATGTTAATTCTAACTTCTAATGCATCACATTCTAAATCAAAGTGCTTGTCAAAATTTAGTAGAGATAGGATAAGGGTGGAGGTAAGTTTCTTCTTGATTTCCTTGAAGCTCTGTTTAGCTCGATTGTTCTATCTAAACCCATCACTCTTCTTTATCAGCTAGGTTAAGGGGGTAGCTATGGTAATGAAGTTTTTATTAAATCGCCTATAGAAAGAAGTTAGGCCATGAAAACTTCAAACTTCAGTGACATTTTTCAGCGTCGACCATTCTAGAACAGCTCGGATCTTCTCCTCATTTGCTTAGATTCCTTCCCTTAACACTACAAACCTAGAAGAATGTACACTTCTTCAAATTGCCATATAACATCTTAGTTCGTAAAATGTTAAAAACTGCTTGGAGATATTGAACATGGTTGCTCAGGTTGGCATTGTATACTAATATGTCATCAAAGTACATGACTACACATCTTCTTATCAAAGGATGCATCACATGGTTCATTAACCTCATGAATGTGCTCAGTGTATTAGTAAGTGTGAATGGCATAACCAACCATTCGTAGAGATCATGCCTAGTTTTAAAGGTAGTCTTCCACTCATCACTTGGTCTCATACAAATTTGGTGGTAACCATTTCATAGATCAATCTTTGAAAATATTTTGACACCATAGAGCTTATCCAACATGTCATCGAGCCTCAATATTAGATATCTGTACTTGATAGTAATTTGGTTGATTTCTTAACTATTAATGCGCGTACGCCATGAACCATCCTTCTTTAAGACAAGCAAAGATGGTACTATACAAGGGCTCATACTCTCCCTCATGTATCCTCACTCTATGAGTTCATCCACTTATCTTTTTAGCTTGGTAACCTACTCAGGATTCATTTTATATGTAAGTTATTTTGGCAAGGTGGCACCTGGCTATCGGTCAATATAGTATTCTATGCCTAAGAATAGGGGTAATCCTTTAGGTAACTCCTTAGAAAATAGGTCGATAAACTCATCAATTAGCCTTTGGATTTCATCTAGAACATCATTCAAATGTCTCATCTCTAGTAATCTCCTAATCAACAAAAACATAAGCTCTTTGACCTTCTCAGCAACTCGAAGCTCTCTTCGGCTCATCACCAAGGCTTTCTTTTTACTAGCTCGCTTAAGCTAATTATGGGTCTCATTTACTTATGATGGGGTCATGGGTTGCAACATAATCTTTTTTTTCATCCTTAACAAAGGCATAGGTGTTCTTATACCCGTCGTGAGTGACACGTCGGTCAAATAACCAAGGTCATCTAAGCGATAGGTGTAAACCTCCCATAGGGATGACATTGTACACTACTTCATTCCTATATACACTTCCAACACTGAACGATACAGTTACTTATTCAGTCACATGCAAAGCACCCTTATCATGAAGCTAAAGTAGTTTATAAGGTCAGGGATGCTTTGAGGTTAGCAGACCTAACCTTTAGACAAAGGATTGTATGACTATGTTGGTACAGCTTTCTCTATCTATAATGATGGTGTACAATTGTTAATATTGAACAAATTTTCTCTCTGATTTTCCTCAGATCTTGGTAAGGAACTTAGTACTCATCTCAAGACTAGGGTTATTACTTCTCCTTGGTCGGCGTAGATACAGGTCTCCTATTCTTCCTCGGCTTTAGCTTCTAACGTCCTTCTTCTCTTTGAGGCTTGCTCTCATTGGTGTTATCTATTACATCTCCTCAAAGCACCATGGCATGTCAATTTGGACATTCAATAGCTATATGTTCGAAGCCTAAGCATTTAAAGCACTTTACCTCATCGGTCTTCCATTCGGAGGTCTATCCTCTCTCATATGTTCTCAGGGATAGCCTAGCCTCAGTTTTACTCGGCTTTTCTGCTTAGCCTTATTGACCTACTAGGCTATTGTCAAGTTGGTCATTCTTTTCCTCAGCTTGATTTGAATAGGTCAATGCGGAATAGGGGTTTGAGATAATGTTGGCCCAAGTTGACTCGAAGTACTTCTCCTTTGCTTTTCAACCCTCTATGCTATCTTAATTGCTTCTTTAAATGTATAAAACCTCTACACCTTCACAATGTTGCGAATCTCATATCTGAGTCCAAAAATGAACCTCATTATTGTACGAGCCTCAGGTTCTTCCATATCAGCTTGAATCATAAGCATCTAGAACTCTCTCACATAGTCCTTAACAGATCAGCCTCCTTGGTGAAGCTCCTATAGCTTTGCAAATGTATCTTTTAAGTAGGTCTCAAGCACGAATCTACCCCTTAACAACCTCTTCATCTCATCCCAAGTTCTCATACTTCATCTTCCATTCTTTACTCTAGTTGCATTCAGATTTCTCCACCACATTGTAGCATGCCTAGTAAACTCTAGTACAGTAAGTCAAACCTTAACAGTGTCTATATAACCATAACAGTTAATCACCTTTTTAACCTTTTCTTCCCACTCTAAGTATTCATCTATATCTCCACTTCCACTAAAGGGTGAGATTTAGACCTTGACATTATCTAGTTTTTGAGTGGCTCAATGTTCTCATTCCCTTGTTTAGGAATAATCAACCTCTTCTCCTTCTTCACCATACCCATCAACATCTATCTCCTTATCATCTTCTTCAATCTCCTCTAACTCTAGTCTTTGTCTAGCAGCTTGGTTTACAACTCCTCTAGCTCACTGTGGTTGTATTGGGCAATTAGCTCGATTACCTTAGCCATAGTATCTCCCAAGGGAATTTTCTAGTAGGTTATAATGTTGTATACTTTAGGGTTGCTATCTATTAACTTGCATTACTATTACTAAACTCTCAATAAGGTTTGTGAGTGTTAAGTTTATCATCAATCGACCTTAGGGTATTACTACCATTATGGTAACGACTAAGTTGAGTACTACTACTTTGGTTACTAACAACATACTGAACACTTGAATCTGACATGATGCAATGTTTCTTGAATAAATTAACAACACTCTATACATAAAATACTACTACTATACTACCCAAAACTTTAGTTAACACACTCTAACAACTTTAACACTTAGTAATCTCCTAAAGAAGACATGAATTAAACTTTCTCTATTTTCCTAGTTAAAAACAAAGTAAGAACAAGATAATAAAGAATTTCACTTACCAACATAATAGCCTCTACTAGATAGCTCACAACACCAAACTTACTACACACGAACATACTACAATAGTTATAGAAGGAATACAGCAACCACTAACAGCAAAGTGAACCAAACTTCAATGTAACTTCACACATACTCTCTTGGAACCGTACTCTAATACTAGTGAAACTGATCATCTCTGAAGTTAAACACATAGAGAAATGCCACAATAAGACAAATTGAAAAGAAACAAACAAAAAAAAAAGTTAGCAAAGTCCAGGTTGCTACCAATTGGATATGACACACCAATTGATCCTACTCGGCCTATAATCCACCGAATATGACTCACTGGTTTGAATTTAAGGGTCACTTGCCACAACTCTTTGTTAAGGGAAAAGATAAGACTTAAAAGATAATGAGAACACTAGGGTTGCACAAAGGAAACTTGAATCATATGCCGATGTTGATGATTCATTGTCTATATACAATTAAGTGGGGGTTTATATACCCATCTACTAAGGTTACTTTATATGTATGAAAAGATAAAAAAATATTTTTACAATTATGTTATGCAATACATACTAAAAAGGATAAAAAGAGATAAAGAATATTTAGTATAGAGAAAGTAAGAATCATTCTAGAATAAGATGCTTGATACGGACTAAGCTAAGGACAGACAAGGTCGGTCGTGGGGGTAAGTCCGATCCTACTGAAGGAACGAAAAATGGAGTGAGTTTTGATGTGCCTAAGAGCTCAATTATCATTAGGACTTACCATAGCGGATTGGAACTAAAATGATTCCTTTGAGGTATTGAAGAAAATTAAAGAGAAATGGTCTACAACCTAACAAGAGTAATTGATGTGAAGCTGCTTAGAGGATGTGACTCATCAACGAATGCAACACAACTTGACACCATACTTAATATGATGCACAAGTTAATGTCAAGGTCCACCCACTACTATTCCTGAGCTACTCGACAAGATTAGATAAGAGTATGTGAAATAGGGACTTAGAGAAAGTTGACTCACAAGAACAAAATATTTAGTATTAAAATGTAAGTTATTTGTAGCTTACAAGAGAAAATGACTATTTATAGTAAGTCCCTAAGGCAGCATTACAAATAATGAAATAACAAAAAAGTATATATAAAAAGGGGATTCTTAGCACATACCAAAAAGGGTGAAAATGACAAAAAGACAAAAAATGGAAAAGTAGTACAATGTTAGACGAGGTGGACATGTGGCAGTATAACATTGGTCTCATATGAATGTTCTTTGTGCACAATAGGCGAGAGGGGTCAAAATGTTACAACAATAAAGGGCCAAGATGAGAGAGATGGTAGCATCCCGAGAGAAAACTATTTGGCCATTTCAATAAGTCTCCCGTTACTCGGTTTGAACTTCTTAGCAGTGTTTGGTTAGATTACTCGACACAAGGTCATCAGCAAGGGAATGGTCGGCATCATTACTATCGAGTGTATAGATCAATGTATGACAATTAAGGGAGCTCAAGGAGTTTAGCCACATTCCTTTAGTATAAACTTTCTTATCATCAGTAGGTTTCTAAGAGAGAATTCACCGAGTGAGGGACTAGAGTCCTCGGAGCTGTGTACAAGCAATGAGATCGTTAGTCAGCTATTCATCAGTTCCCCAAGGTTGTTGAAGATTTTCCCTCAAATCTTAGTCTTTGTCATCTTCGGGCACATACGAAGTTAAGTTGGCAACGTTGAATGTAGTAGACATGCCGAGACCTTCGGGTAGCTTAATCTCATAGGCATTATCATTAATGAGCCTCAAGATCTTAGAGGGGCTATCCACCTTAGGAGATAGTTTATTCGTCCTCTTGCTAGGGAAGCGTTTCTTGCTAAGATAGATCTAAACAAGGTCCCTAGGAGCATAAACAATTCGTTTCCTTTTGCGGCCTCCCAATTCCTTCTGTCGGGCCACAGTTTTAGTTAGTTGCTCAACAATTCTTTGAAGTAACTTGTGAAATTCCTTGATAAGTTGCAGGCTGGATTGACTCTCCCCTTATGTAGTTGGACTGTCAACCAAGTCCAAGGGTGAGTTCGGGTTAAGTCTATAAATAACCTCAAATGGTGATGTTCTAATGGGGTTGTGAGTGGAGCAATTGTAGGCAAATTTAATGATGGGAAGACATAAATCCCAGTCAATAAGATTTCCTTCCAATAGTAGTACACAGGAGATTACCGACAATTCTATTAACTACCTCAGTTTAGCCATCTATCTAGAGGTAGCAAAAGGTACTGAGTAGGAGCTTAGTGCTGAGTTTCCTCTATAAGGTATTCTAAAAGAAGCTCGTAAATTTGGAATCATGATTGAACACAATACTGATTGACACTCCATGCAGTCGTACAATTTCCTGCAAAAAGAGGTTAGCAATGAATAAAGCATCATTAGTTTTGTAGCAGGGGATGAATCGATCGACCACTACTATGATCGAATCGTATCTTCTCGGTGTATAGGGAAGGCCGAGCATGAAATCCATGCATGAAATCCATGCTTAGATCAATCCATAGCCACTCAGGAATTAGTAGGGGTGTGTATTCTCCATAGGGTTCTTTCCTCCCTTTTGCATACTTACACACCTTACACCTCTTGAGTATTCGGTACACATCCCTCCTTATCCCAGGCTAGTAAAAGTGCTCCTTCAATATCTTAATTGTTAGGACTCTACAGGGGACCTAGTAGGATTGCCTAAAATTTCCATAACATGTATGCACCCATGATATGAAAACCACCTTACAAGTCAAAGATTGCAAGACTCTAAATAATAAATCACTAAAATTATTAATTTTCAAGTAATTAATTTATTGTAACATAACATAACATATAAATAGAAGTAACTATAGATATCCGATATCCCACAGTTTCTCAAAACCGTAGAAAATTGGTATCCCCTACCAAATAATAAGATAGGATATACTAACATTATATATAAAAAAAATAGATACAAGAAAAATTATATTATAATAAGTTTTAATATATAAATATTTTCTACAAAGGATGTCTATGTATCATCTAAAAAGTACTCAGCTACTTCTAATACTAATATACATATCTTCATCTCACACTCAGCACTCGAGACATATCCTAATCCCATCGTAAGTAAACCTGTAAAGGAAACTAAGGTGGAATAAGCATAAAATAGCTCAGTGAGTTCATCCCCCACCACTACCGTTCAAGCAAGTTATCACATATTATTATCACACAGCAAGCAAGCTATCTACATACATAATGAATGCAAGCGTGATGAATGTACGCAACACATCCATAGGACTCCGGAACTATGGAAGGTGTAGAATTACATCATCTACACTTTGATTATCCCCTGTACTTACCCCTACAAGGCATCTCAGCTTACTCGCATGAGATACCTAGGGGCACTACCCCTCTAAGAGAAACTCGACTATTACCTTAGCCAAAAAAAAAGTTTCAATCTAAATAAGGGGATTCTAAACTAGGACTATTCACCCTCCAAGGCTCCTCAGGCATAAACATGTGAGTCCTTTTGTAACCAAAATTAACCAAGGCCTTATAGGCACAATAAAGCAAGTTCTCTCGCTATCAAGTAGAGAACCCATGCTAGCTTTGTCTTAACGATAAAATATCATTTCTGGCACTACGGCCCTTATCGAAATTGTACAAAATCCATTTAGGATTAGGAAAACTTTTTCTAAAAATACCCTTTTCAACATTTTGTAAAGCTAGCACTCTCCATCCATATCTTTACCGAGTCATAGACATGCAACGAATAGAACTGGTTATTTGGGTCAGATATTTATATTTATCAATTTAAAAAGGCGATCATACGGATGGTGGCATATAAACAGAATAGTCATTCAAACATACAAGCAACAGCAAGCAGCAAAACATCATACAAGTAACATTCATACCTATTTTAGTATTTAATGATTTAATTAGACATTAGATTCTTACACTTAGGGAATTTTACATTAGTGTTACTAATTCACATACTTAATTAAGTTTAATTCAATTTAAAAAGTGTCTTAGGGTTTAAGAGATTTTCAGCTTCTAAGTACATGTATATACCTATGTAATATGCTTATGTAATCTTATTATTTCTTCTTTTGTAAACCTATGCTTATATCATCACTTATGTAATCACTTAATGATGCCATGGCTTATGTAACCCTTTAATGATATCATTACTTACATCATTAGTCCATTATTATCCTTATATATTTACACACTTTGTACATATGTGATATACATACCTATACTTTTAATATTCTAATATGTATACTTGTATACTTATAAGTACTTATACATGTACTAATACACATACCCAGATACACATACAGTGACATATGTATTTTTATACGTATTTTCGTATGCCTTATCTACCCTCTTAAGAAAGCTTCCCAAATTTTATCTTTTTGTATTTTAAGGGTATATTTAACATAGTATATGTATGTATAGTTAGTAGATGTCTTAATTTAGGTTATGTACATAATGAATACTTATGTACAAAGGTATTTATACATGTATATCTCTAGCATACCCTTATGTACACATGCTCAAAGACATTTATACATACATCTTCTTCCATTGCCAAAAGAATTCTATACTTCCATATGTAAAGATTGAAACTTTAAGCCTAAATCAACATATATGTACATAACACATAACTACTTAACCTAACCTAACTCTTCATCTAACTAGTAAAGAATATGAAGCAAGACTTAGTAACATAAGAACATACCTTAATTTGCTCTTGAAAATGGATGAAAAGTTGAAAAGTAAAGAAAAGTGAAAGGGAAAGGGAAAGGGAAAGGTTATAGTTATGGAGGAAGAGGAAGGGACTTAATTTTGTATTGTTTTTTGTTTTTTGAAAGTGAAAGCAAGTGGGGTCCTAAGGAAAAAGGAATGGACAGCAATTAAGGGGAAAAAAAGGAGAAGGAAACGCTAAAAGAAAAGAAATCATGAGAAGGAAGATATTTTTTTTAAATGAAAGAGACACTTTTGTTGACTTTTCTAAATGTTGACTTTAGTCAACATGTGTTGACTTGGTCAACTTTCAAAAAAATAAATACCTTTTTGTGTACATAATGAACTAATTAGAGAAAATTTGGAGAAAGATTAAGGAAATGAAAGGAAATAAGAAGTTCAGTGATTTGATTAGTAAAAATAGATAATGAGATCTTCCATTAGATATTTATATCCTATATACACCATTTGACAAGCTCCTTAGTGTAATTAAGATGAAAAATATTATTTAGGGTATTAAGGTTTACTACATTTAACCTAAGCCTCAACTATACCTTTTAACTCTATGTAATACTAACCTAGTTATATACTTAGAAGATGAATGTGATCTAGAATGCAATATCTTAGTTTCAAAGGAATCATTTAAGTATTCTAAATGTTTATGCATGATTGAGGGTTATCTTTAGTCGTTTACTGATGAAACGGAAAAATATGGAGGATATATTATCACTTAGGGTTTTAGGGTAAATTATGGCAAATTAGTGCTTTTATATCCTTAAAGTAATAGTTTTAGGGTTTTTATTACTTAAGGGCACAATCTCTAATGTTTTTACATATTTAGGGTTTAATATATTCATACGTGATTAAGTCTTCGATTGTTATCTTAGGGTTTTGATGAGGTTCGAGGTTTTAAGGTTTTCGTATGTGGTTAGAGGTTCAATTGATGATTTAAGGTTTTTTTTATTCACTTTAGGTTTTAAATTGAGATTTTAATCGATTTTAAATCTTACTGGCTCTATTGAGTTCAGGAAATCATCTAAAATTTGGACGTTTGTTTCTATACTTAAAAAGCTAAATTCATAGGGTTTACATTAATTATCCTCCTTTCTCTAAAATGGCCAGCCAAACCCCTGGCATGAGCTTCTCAAACCAGTAGTTCCCTTGCAGAACCACTTAGCATGCAAATCTGCTTCCCCTTCATTAAGAACCCCTCATTCAAGTAGAATCCGTATACAGCTCCTCTATCACTGCACTTGGTTACTAAAGGCCCAAAATGTAGGTCATAAGGGTATGATGGCAAGAAAGTGTATCAGCCACTATATTGGTGCTTCCCTTTTTATACCTGATGACATAGCAAAAGGTTTCCAAGAACTTAACCCACTTGGAATAACGCCAAGAAAGCTTTTGCTGTCCACGAAGATGCTTGAGAGATTCATGACTCAAATAGATGATGAATTCTCTCGATAACAAATAATGTTGCCAGTTCTGAAGTGTACGAACAAGGGTATAGAACTCCTTATCATAGGCTAAGTAACTCAAGGAAGCACCTCGGAGTTTTTCGCTAAAGTAGGCAATGGGTCGGTGCTCTTGTCTAAGGACAGCATCAATGCCAACACCAAACACATTACATTCAACCTTAAAAACCTTCGTGAAATCTAGTAGGGCAAGTACTGGAGCATTTGTTAACTTACACTTCACATCTTCAAAACTCCTATGAGCCTTTTCTTTCCATTTAGACATAACGTTCTTCTTGGTTAATTCAGTCAACAATACAGTTATGGAGCTTAAGTTCCGAATAAATCTTCGATAGAACGAGGCTAAGACATGGAAGCTCCTGACCTCGGCTGCACTAGTCGACGTAGGCCACTCATTAATAGCTCTGGCCTTTTCCTCATCAACTTAAACTCCACTCCTTAAAACAATATATTTAAGGAATATAACCTCACTTTAATAGAACGCACATTTCTTTAGGTTGCCAAATAATTTCTCGGTGTGGAGTATGTTGAACACCAATCTCAAATGTTCAACATGAACGAGAAAGTCAGTACTGTACACCAGAATATAGTCAAAATAGATCACAATGCATTTGCCTATTAATGTTTTGAGCACATGATTTATGAGCTGCATGAATGTACTTGGCACGTTAGTTAAACCAAACGGCATAACCTTATACTCAAATAGACTATCCCAAGTCTTAAAGGTTGTTTTCCATTCATACCCTAATCTCATTCGTATTTAATGATAGCCACTCTTTAGATCTATCTTCGAAAAGATGCGTGCACCATGCAACTCATCGAGCATGTCATCCAACTACGAGATCAGGTATCGGTACTTAACAGTAATTTTATTGATAGCATGACTATCAATGCACATCCTCCATGATCCATCTTTCTTTGGTATTAGCACGGTTGGGACCGCACATAGGCTCATGCTCTCATGGACATATCCGTGATCTACTAACTCATCAACTTGCTTTTTCAACTTGGCAACCTGTTCAGGATTGAGTCTATAAGCGGGTCAATTCAGCAGGGTTGCTCCAGGCTAACGATCGATGCAATGCTCAATTCCTCTTGTTGAGCTTAGTTTTTCACCATCTTGGTTCCTTTTATAAAATTAGTTCTTTTTTCAACCAATCAGTACTAAACCCTACCCGTTTAAAACCATTTCTTTTCAACTTGAAAAGATTTGGAGTCACCACCTGATTAGAGTCGGGAAAAATGGTAAAGTTATAACCAATCCGGTCAATTGGTTATAACTTCGCTACTGGTCTATTGATTAAAAAACCTATTTATAAATACAGTGTTTTGAAGACCAGAGATCGAGATTCAAGGGCCAATTTATTAAATCCTAAAAGGATACCACTTTTCAACTTTTCGAATTTAATTTTGCTTTTCAAATATATCATTTTTGATTTCTAAAAAACAGGTAATCATGATATACGCGACTAAATTGATTAATTTATATAAATATTTAAAAGTGGAAAAAATAAAACTTTCCATATTTTAAGTCATTACGTACAGACATATAGGTGCCTACGTACCCGCTATTCGAGATCAAACTTTCGTAGTTTATTTACCAAATACATATCAAGTTGATTTAATTTTAATTTTAGAAAAATAGCTGAGTTTATGTTTTTACCCATTTTGATTTATTTAAAAAAAATTTTAAGGGTTCTAAATTAGATTATTTTTTGACAACCTAAAGTACCTTAATTTTGGAAAGGATCGATTTATTATTATTTTTCAAAAGTTATTTTCTAAGTGATAAAAATGATTTTCATTATTTTTTCATTTGATTATTGTTATTTATTTATTTTATCTATTTCTATTATGCTTAAAATAAGTAAATAAATAAAAACTAAACTATTCTTTTTCATTTTCCTTTTTCTTTTTTTTCGGTTTCCTTTCTTTTTTTTCGTTTTCTTTTCCTTTTTCTTTTTTTTTTTCTTTTCAGATTACAAACTATAATAATAATAATAATAACAACCAGACTTGCAAAAGTACAAGGATTTGGATTAGAGCTGGGCCCAAGTCGGATTTTGTCAGGTTAATGGATCAGATTTGGATATGGGGTGGATCTTTAGGTCGCAAATTAGGTTAGAGTTGGGTTTGGGCTGGGTTGGACTTGGACATAAGTCGGATGATAGTAGCGACTAGATCTACATGTTGGAGATTGTTTCGACAGCCAAAATCAACAGGAAAAGCCACTTTCATGGCTATTCCATTAGGGACTGGGGGTTTTCTTCGATGCTACCGCCTTTAGTCGCCATTTGGTGGAGAGAGGGTTGGACAAGGATGGTTCAGGTTGGGCTCTACCCACGACAGGTCTAAGTTATGCAACGGTGAAGGAGTTGGGTTAGCTGCTGTAGTCGGTGGGCGTGGATCTTGGGTGGTATCATGTGCTTGGCCCTGCAATCGAAAGAGAGAGTATAAGTCGAATGAGGGGGAGAGAGTGGACCGAGTGTTTGTGCAGGTTTGGTTCGATTGGCATATGGGTTGGTGGCATTTGTAAATGAAAGAGTGAAGGTGTTGTGGATCGAACGCGGTGTTTGTTGGCAGAGAGTGGTGTATGTGTGTGTAGAGTGGTGTGTATCGTGCGAGAGAGAGGAGGCTGAGAGTGTGAAGGTGGTTTGATTGGTGTTAACTAGTTGTGTGAGAGGGTGATGGTTGAGAGTAGGTGTATAGGAGGATGAGTCCGACGGTAGGGAGAGAGAAAGCCGAAGAGAGAGAGAAAGAAAAATGTCGAGAGAAAGGGTAGAAGGAGAGAAAGTACAGTGAGGAGAGAGAGAGATCGTTGCGAGAAGGAGAGAGACAGCCGAGGAGAGAGATTATAGTAGAGAGAGGGAGAGAGATTATGGAGAGAGAGAGAGAGAGAAAGGGTCCCCCTCGCGTGTGTTTTGTCTGTGTTTTTCAAAATACCAAATTTCCCCCTTTGCTATTTTCCATCCTTTCCCCCTACTGTGTATGGGTTTTTAAAGCAAAATTCCCCCCTGTATGTATCTGTATGTTTTGATAAAAAAAGGAAAAGAATAAGGATGGATAAGGAAAGGAGAGGAAAAATTAGGAGGGAAGGATATACGTTGTCTAAGCGAATCATAACATGCCCAGGGTCAATTTCAAACACGTGGTTTAGTGACAGCTAGACATGTGGCCACACATAAAGTTCAAGAGAAAAAGATAGAAAACCACTTTTATAACTCCATTGAGTTTCGAACACCTAACCTCAAACCAAACCTAAAACCTTAGTCTAAATGCTTTACCATTAGGTTACTAACCTGTACCTTGTATATATATGCAATTAAATTACACATATGGCCTATGTTAGCCTGAACTAGATTTAAATCTAAATTCAGGTTCAATGATCCTTTATTCAAATTTATTTAAATTAAAATCTTATTATACTTAAACAACCTAAAAATATTATTATATTCTAAATTCCTTATTTTTTAAATTTTCTATGACTTTTCAAATTTCTTATATATTTTCCTAAATTTTTCATTTTTTTGTGTTTTTTCTAAATTTTTTATTTGTTGTGTTTTTTTCTATTTTCTTATTTTTTGTATTTTTCTAGAATTCCTTTTTTTTTTAATTTTCTTTTTTTTTGAAGTTTTTTCTAATTTAGAACCCTATAACTTAATTTAAAAAATGAAAAGGGGAAAAAATTTAGTATCTACAACTGTCTCTCTTTATGGTAAAGTTTAAGTAAAACTTTGCCACAAAGATAAAATAGGTACTAATTTTGCCCCAAGAATAGATTTTATGCTAAGAAGCGCTACAACTAATCAACTATCCTAAGTCCAATCCATTGGGGATTTAAAGAAGAGAAGGGTGGCGCTTTAAGAGCTGACCAAACGATTGAAAGAAGAATTAAAGTTTAGTCATGCTCTTATGAGCCAAGGTAAAACGAGCAAAGCGCTCTTAGAGTGGACTAAGATCCTAAACTAAGTTGAGAAAAGTTAGTCATACCCTAATGAGCTGACTAACCAAGATAGATAAAGCGCTCCTAGAGCTGGCTAAGACCCTAAACTAAAACCTAGTAGTATGCTGCTATGCTAACTAAGCGAGTGCGTCTCTCATAGACTACCAACCTTAAAATTGGATCGATTTAGAAGACCTGGTAGTGCTGCTTTGAGCTGACTATCCTAAATAGGAACGCCTATCAAGAACTAGCAACCTTAAAATTTGATCGATCTAGAACCTGATAATGCTCCTTTGAGCGGACTATCCTAGGTAGGAGTATCTTTCAAGGAATAGCAACCCTAAAATTTGATTGATTTGGAACTTGGTAGTACACCTTTAAGCTGACTATCCTAAGCGAGTATATCTCTCAGGTACTAGCAACCCTAAAATTTGATCGATGTGAAACCTGGTAGTGCTACTTTGAGCTGACTATCCTAGGTGGAAGCGTTTCTCAAGGACTAGCAACCCTAAAATTTGATTGATCTAGAACCTGTAGTGCCCCATTGAGCTGACTATCCTAGGTGGGAGCATCTCTTAGGGATTAGCAACCCTAAAATTTGACCGATTTAGAGCCTAATAGTGCTCCTTTAAGGTGACTATCGTAGGCGGGTGCATCTCTCGAGGATTAGCAACCCTAAAATTTGATCAATTTAAAACTTGGTAGTGCTCCTTTGAGTTGACTATCGTAGGTGGGTATGTCTCTCAGGGATTAGCAACCCTAAAATTTGATTGATCTAAAATCTAGTAGTGCTCTTTTGAGCTAACTATCCAAGGCGGGAACATCCCTCAAGGACTAGCAACCCTAAAATTTGATCGATTTAAAATCTAGTAGTGCTCTTTTGAGCTAACTATCCAAGGCGGGAGCGTCCCTCAAGAACTAGCAACCCTAAAATTTGATCAATTTTGAATTGGGTAGTGCTCCTTTAAGCTGACTATCCTAGGTGGAAGTATCTTTCGAGGACTAGTAACCCTAAAATTTGATTGATTTAAAACCTGGTAATGCTCCTTTAAGATGACTATCCTAGGTGAGCGTATCTCTCAGGGTCTAGCAACCCTAAAATTTGATTGATCTGGAACTTGTTAGTGCTCCTTTGAGCTGACTATCCTAAGTAGGAGTGTCTCTCAGGGACTAGCAGTCCTAAAATTTGACAGATTTGGAACCTGGTAGTATTCTTTTGTACTGACTATCCTAAGCGGGTGCCTCTCTTGGTGACTAGCAACCCTAAAATTTGATCAATCTAAAACCTGGTAGTGCTCCATTGAGTTGACTATCCTAGGTGGGAGGGTCCCTCAAAGACTAACAACCCTAAAATTTGTTCGATCTCAAACTTGGTAGTACTCCTTTATGCTAACAATCCTAGGCGGGTGCGTTTCTTAAGGACTAGCAACCCTAAAATTTGATCGATCTGGAACTTGGTAGTGTTCGTTTGAGTTGACTATCCTAAGCAGGAGCGTTTCCCAGGGATTAGTAACCTTAAATTTTGATCGATTCAAAACCTGGTAGTGTTCCTTTGAGTTCACTATTCTAGGCGAGTATGTCTCTCGGGGACTAGTAACCTAAAAATTTTATCAATCTAAAACCCGGTACTTCTCCATTGAGCTAACTATCCTAAGCGGAAGCATCTCTCAAGGACTAGCAACCTTAAAATTTGATCGATCTGGAACCTGGTAATGCTCCTTTGAGCTGACTATCTTAGGCAGGAGCATCTCTTGGAGACTATTAACCCTAAAATTTGATCAACTTGGAACCAAGCAGAGCTCCTTTAAGTTGACTATCCTAGGTAGAAGCATCTCTTAAGGACTAGCAACCCTAAAATTTGATCGATTTGGAACTTGGTAGTGCTCTTTTGAGCTGCCTATCCTAGGTGGGAGCGTCTTTTAGAGACTAGCAACCTTAAAATTTGATTGATTTGGAACCTAGTAATACTCCTTTGAGCTGACTATCCTAGGCGGGTACGTCTCTCAAGAACTAGAAACCCTAAAATTTGATTAATCTGGAACTGGGTAGTGCTCCTTTTAGCTGACTCTCCTAGGCAGGAGCAACTCTCGGGTACTAATAACCCTAAAATTTGATCAATTTAGAAGCTAGTAATGCTCCTTTAAGCTGACTATCTTAAGTGGGAGCATCTCTCAGGCACTAGCCACCGTAAAATTTGATTAATCTAGAACTTAGTAGTGCTCCTTTAAGTTGACTATCCTAGGTGGAAGCATCTCTTAGGGACAAGCAACCTTAAAATTTGATCGATTTGGAACTTAGTAGTGCTTATTTGAGTTAACAATCTTAGGCAAGAGCGTCTCTTAGAGACTAGTAACCCTAAAATTTTATCGATCCGAAACTTGGTCGTGCTCCTTTAAGCTGACTATACTAGGCGGGTGTGTCTCTCAGGGACTAGCAACCCTAAAATTTGATTAATCTATAACCTGATAGTGCTCCATTAAGCTAATTATCCTAGGCGGGAGCGTCTCCCAAGGACTAGCAACCCTAAAATTTGATCGATCCAAAACTTGGTAGTGCTCCTTTAAGCTAACTATCCTAGGTGGGAGCACCTCTTAGGAACTAGCAACCCTAAAGTTTGATTGATCTAAAACTTGGTAGTGCTCATTTGAGTTCACTATCCTAAGCGAGAGCGTCTCTTGGGGACTAACAACATTAAAATTTGATCAATTTGGAACCTGAGAGTGCTCTCTTGAGCTAACTATCCTAACCAAGTACATCTTTCGGAGATTAGCAACCCTAAAATTTGATCGATCTAAAACCTGGTAGTGCTCCTTTGAGCTAATAATCCTAGGCTGGAGCGTCTCTCAAGAACTAACAACCCAAAAATTTGATTGATTTGAAACCTGGTGGTGTTCCTTTGAGCTGACTATCCTAGGCAGGTGCGTATCTCGTGGACTAGCAACCCTAAAATTTGATCAATCTAGAACTTGGTAGTGCTCCTTTAAGCTGACTATCCTAAGTGGGAGCATCTCTTAGGGACTAGCAACCCTAAAATTTGATTAATCTAGAACTTGGTAGCGCTCGTTTGAGTTCACTATCCTAAGCGAGAGTCTCTATTAGGGACTAGCAACATTAAAATTTGATCAATTTGGAACCTGGCAGTACTCCTTTGAGCTAACTATCTTAAGCGGATACGTTTCTCAGGGATTAGCAACCCTAAAATTTGATTGATCTAAAACCTAGTAGTGCTCCTTTGAGCTAACTATCCTAAGAAGGAGCATCTCTCAAGGACTAGCAACCATAAAATTTGATAGATTTGGAATTGGGTAGTGCTCCTTTGAGCTGACTATCTTAAGCGGGAGCATCTCTTGGGGACTGGTAAACCTAAAATTTAATCGATTTGAAATCTAGTAATACTCCTTTAAGCTGACTATCCTAGGCGAATGCATCACTCGAGGACCAGCAACCCAAAAATTTGATTGATCTAGAACCTGATAGTGCTTCATTTAGCTGATTATCCTAGGTGGATGTGTCTCCCAAAGACTAGCAACCCTAAAATTTGATCGATCTAAAACTTAGTAGTGCTTCTTTAAGCTGACTATTGTAGGCGAGTGTGTCTCTCGAGGATTAGCGACCTTAAATTTGATCGATCTTAAACTTGGTAGTACTCCTTTGAGCTAACAATCCTAGGCTGGAGAGTCTCTCAAGGACTAATAACTCTAAAATTTGATCGATTTGGAACATAGTAGTGCTCCTTTGAGCTGACTATCTTAGGCTGGTATATCTCTCGTGGACTAGCAATCCTAAAATTTAATCAATCCAGAACTTAGTAGTACTCCTTTGAGCTGACTATCGTCGGTAGGTACGTCTCTTAGGGATTAGCAATCCTTAAATTTGATCAATCTAAACTGGTAGTGCTCCTTCAAGCTGACTATCCCAGGTGGGAGCATCTCTGAAGGACTAGCAACCTTAAAATTTGATCAATCTGGAACCTGGTAGTGCTCTTTTGAGCTGACTATTCTAAGCGGGAGCATTTCTCGGGGACTAGTAACCTTAAAATTTGATCAATTTGGAACCTGTTAATGCTCCTTTAAGCTGATTATCCTAGGTGGGTGCATCCCTCGAGGACTAGCAACCCTAAAATTTGATTGATCTAGAACTTGTTAATGCTCATTTGAGCTGACTATCCTAGGCGAGAGCATCTTTCAAGGACTAGCAATCCTAAAATTTGATCGATTTGAAACCTGGTAGTATTCCTTTGAGCTGACTATCCTAGGTAAGTGCCTATCTAGGGACTAACAACCCTAAAGTTTGATCAATCTAAAACCTGGTAGTGTTCCTTTGAGTTGACTATCTTAGTCCGGATCATCTTTCAAGGATTAGCAACCTTAAAATTTGATCAATCCAAAACTTGGTAGTGCTCCTTTAAGCGAACTATCCTAGGCGAGAGCATCTCTTAGGGATTAGCAAATTTAAGATTTGATCGATCTGGAACTCGGTAATGCTCCTTTGAGCTGACTATCCTAGATGAGAGCATCTCTCAGAGACTAGTAACCCTAAAATTTGATTGATTTGGAGCCTAGTAATGCTCCTTTAAGCTGACTATTTTAGGTGGGTGCATCTCTCAAGGACTAGCAACCCTAAAATTTGATCAATCTAAAACCTGGTAATATTGATTTAAGCTAACTATTTTAGGCAAGAGCGTCTCTCAAGGACTAATAACCCTAAAATTTGATCGATCTGGAACTTAGTAAGTAATGCTACTTTGAGTTAACTATCCTAGGCGGGTGCATATCTCGGAGACTAGCAACCCTAAAATTTAATCTATCTGAAACTTGGTAATGCTCCTTTGAGTTGACTATCCTAAGTGGGTGCATCTCTTTAGGACTAGTAACCCTAAAATTTGATCAATCTGAATCGTGGTAGTACTCCTTTAAGCTGACTATCCTAAGCAGGTGAATCTCTCAAGGACTAGCAACCCTAAAATGGTATTGATCTAGAACCTGATAGTACTCCTTTAAGCTGACTATCTTAGGTAGCCATATCTCTTAAGGACTACCAACCCTAAACTTTTATCTATTTAGAACCTAGTAATGCTCTTTTGAGTTGACTACCTTAGTGAGCGCGTCTTTCAAGGACCAGCAACCTTAAAATAGGATCGATTTAGAACCTGGTAGTGCTCCTTTGAGTTGACTATCCTAGGTGAGAGCATCTCTCAGGGACCAACAACCCTAAAATTTGATCGATCTGAAACTTGGTAGTGCTCCTTTGAGTTGACTATCCTATGCAAGACCGTCTCTTAGGGACTAACAACCCTAAAATTTGATTGATCTAAAACCTAATAATGTTCCTTTGAACTGACTATCCTAAGCGAGAGCATCTCTCAGGGACTAGCAACCTTAAAATTTAATTGATCTAAAACCTAATAGTGCTCCTTTGAGCTAACTATCCTAGGTGGGATCATCTCTTGAGGACTAGCTACCTTAAAATTTGATTGACCTGGAAGACCTAGTAGTGCTCCTTTGAGTCAACTATCCTAAGTAAGATGGGTAAAGCGCTCCTGAAGGTAGCTAAGACCCTAAACTAAAAATAGATCAATAGAAGTGCCCCTTGGGCTTACTTGGGAGGATTTGATGAGAGAAGCGCCCCATGGGCTTGTTAAGAGACAATCGATGTAGAGATGTACCCCATGGGTTCACTTGAGTAGATTTGATGAGAGAAGCGACCTGTAGCATTACTAAGAGATAGTTGAAAGAAAGCACCTAATGGGCCCACTAAGAAGATAAGATGAAGAAAAGTGCCCAACAGGCTCTTTAAGAGATAGTTGATGAGGAGAAGCGCTTTATGGGCTCACTACGAGATTGGTGAAAGAGAAGTGCCCATGAGCTCATTTTGAGAATTAGTGGAAGAAAATGCCTAACAAGCTCATTAAAGACCCTATATGGAGTTGATGATAAAGGGATTGAAAGATGGATAGGAGCATAAAAAGATACGACAACACCTTAAAAGCTAACGAGATCCCTAAAATGAAAGACAGGATAGTGCCCTAAAGGTTGGCTGAATCCTTAAGAAGAAATAAAGAGGAGTTAGTGCTCTAAGAGCTTGCTAATACCTTAGAAAGACGTGACAATGCCCTAAAAGGTTACTAAGACCCTAAAAATAATAAGAGAAGTTAGCGCTTTAAGAGCTGACTTGAACCCTAAGAGAAAGACGGGACAGCACCCTAAAAGCTAGCTAGAACCCTAAGAGAAAGACGAACTAGCGTCCTAAAGGCTGGTTGGAACCCTAAAAAGAATAAAAAAGGGATCAGCACTCTAAAAGTTGGCTTGAACCCTAAGAGAAAGATGGGACAGCACCCTAAAGGCTGGTTGGAACCCTGAAAAGAATAAAAGAGGGATCGACACTCTAAGAGTTGGCTTGAACCCTAAGAAAAAGATAGGACAGTGCCCTAAAGGTTAGCTGGAACCTTGAAAAGAATAAAAGAGGGATCAATGCCTTAAGAGCTAGCTTGAACCCTAAGAGAAAGACGAAACAGTGCCCTAAAGGCTGGTTGGAACCTTGAAAAGAATAAAAAAGGGATCAACGTTCTAAGAGCTAGCTTAAACCCTAAGAGAAAGACTGGACAGCGCTTTAAGGATGGTTGGAAACCTGAAAGGAAGAAGAAAGGTCAGCGCTCTAAGGGCTAGTTTACACCCTAGAAAGAAGGGATAACTCCCTAAAGGCTAGCTGGAACCTTGAAAAGAATAAAAGAAAAACGGACAATACTCTAAGAGTTGGCTTAATCCCTAAGAGGAAAAAGATGAATAAATGAAGAACTAAAATAAGGCAAGCAACTAGTTGCGAAAGACTCTTTGACTTGGAAAAGTATTTATAAATAGATTTGTTGAAAAACTATCTATGAACAAGAAAAGAGTAAGGATAGGCCCCTTGATTTGAAAAAAAAAAAAAAAGTTTGAAGGATGTTTAAAAATCTCAACTGAAGAATGACAACCTTGGAAAGGAACCAAATGTCATGGATTAAGACCTTAGTTATTTGAGCCGACATGGATTTAGACCAAAATTTTGTGACAAGCCTTTACTTTCACTCTCTTCTTCTTCTTTTTTTTTCTTTTTTGTTTTTGAAAGTTTTGCTAACAGGTATAAATTCTTATTAAGGAATAATCTTATAACTACCCATATCCTTTCTTAATGCCCCTAACCCTAGGGCTTCTCTTAGGGCTTTTGTTATTTCAAGACATTCCTTTTTTCAAGAGAATGTAACTCAGAATTGGTTTAGTCAAAGAGGTCTTCCTTACTAGCTCTCAGTCTAGATTACACTCTTGACTACAATTCCAAAAATTATAGTCCATTTTGTAAGTGATACTCCTTGATCAATCCATTAGGTCTTTTTTGGTTTAACCTTATGAATTTAGGCTTTCGGTTCAAGGGTTTCAAAAAGGATTAACAAAAAGGCTTATTTTGAAAAAAATTCTTTTATTAATCCTGGATGTACAAATCAAGAACCTTAGGGTAAACTTAGGAGTACACTTGTCCTAGTTTCAAAAATAAATTTTATCAAAGATAAATTATCTTTCAAGATTGGAAGAGCTTTTACATGTGTAAGGGCAGTATTGTGGGTAGGGAGGCTTTATGTGATTCAATATAGGTAGGAGAGGCTTAAAAGTATCAGTATGGATGTGGAAATTTAGGTTTCCAGGCTTAGGAGTGTGATTTAAGGATTTGTGTTTTCTAAGGCTATTTGGGCATCGCTCCGAGCCCTTTGATTTCGTTTGATTACCCTTATGAAACATTTCTTGGGGCGTTTTGTCCTATACTTCCGAGCCTAATTCTTTAGCCTCTTTTCTTCTCTTTTTTTTTTGTTTTTCCTTTTTTTAATTGCTTTGCCCCACCATCTCTTACTATTCTCTCTCTTTTGGCCCTAAGAGTGATCGTTTCCATTGCTAAGTTTTTTTTAAATGATTTAAGGCCCTAATTCCATATATTTCAAGTGTATGGGCTTGAGGTGGTTGAAAAAGGAAATTGGCTCTTCTTCATTTCAAAGAAAAATAATTTATCAAAAATAAAAGCTATTCTTGAATTAGAGTTACTTAAATAAGGATACGCCAATTTTACCCCTATCTTCTAATCAATGACTCTAACCTTCGAATTGGCCCGTTATAAGGTGGTTCTTGATAGGGCTTTGAATTTGAAAATTCTCCAAAATAGGTCCAACAAGGTGAACAATAGATGATTGTGTTTACGATTTAGAAATAAATGTCTAACTTTACTTTAATCTATATATCACATTCAAAGTGAACCTCCTTTAAGAAATGAGTTCAAAGTATCCTCACCATCATATCGCTCAACTCTTAAAGTGTTTTAGGTTAGTGTATAGAATATAGCTTGCCTCTTCTCATCTTAAACTTTTCAAAAAGTGAGTTACCGATTTCTTAAGAAAGAGTCTGTTTTTTATTTGCTCGAGGTCAGGTTTTGCCCCCCAATTTCTCAAATCATGCCCTAGTATTTTACTTTATGTTTTGGCTTGATTCATGATTGAGCTGGGATTTCTAAACAGATTAGGGGTTTTAGCTTGGTTACTTTTAGGGGTTGAGGATTGTGCTCAAGTCAGCTACCTTAATGGACCGTAGTTCATGTTCCGATTGGTTAGCTGGCATAATGGGTTGTGTTTAGGTAAGTCGGTGTTTACGTTGAATGCTTAGCTAAGTGGCCTGTGTTTGGGTAGGTTACTTGAATGGGCCTAAGGTTGGTGTTAGTTAAGTAGCTTATGTTTGGATTAGATGGTGATAAAGGGCTAGGTCTGGTGTAGGTTGAAAGCAAAATGTTTAGGTTAGCTACTTGAGTAAGCCAAAGGGCTCGTGTTTGTTTAATGAGCCAAGGGGCTTGTATTTAGGGTTGGATAGGCCAAAGGACTTCTGTTTTGCTTAAATGGGTGAAAGGGCTCATATTTAGCTTCCTTAATAGGTCGAGGGACCACGTGTGGTTTGAAAACCAAGTATTTGGGTTGGTTACTTGAGTAGGACAGAGGCCTGAGCTTGTGCTGGTTCCTTAGGCCTACAAGCATTTATAGTTAGCAGCTTTTATTTTCATTTTTTTGTTGTATTTTTTTTTTATTTTTTTAAGAGAGAGAAATGTAAAGTTTATTTTTAGAAAATCATTTACAAATAAGGATGGTTTTTTTTTTTAGTTTCTATTTACAAGTCTATGAATTTTATTTACATTTTTCTAAATGAGATTGAATAATAGTTAAATGGAAGACTATTTACAAAGACGGGAACGTTAAAGAATGATGAACAATGAACTAAAGAAAGCTTTATTATTTTGAAAAAGAAAGATCAGAATACAAAAGCAAAGGAAGAGAACCTATCATTTATTCTGGAACTTTATTCTAAGCTCTTTAGATCTAAGCTAGAAAGACCCTACATTAAGTCTCGTATATGGGCCTTAAGGTCCTCTATCATCTCATAAGTATCCCCAATGACCTGTGCCAAAAGGGATCTTAAGGCCCGGTTGTAAGCTTCAAAACACTCGAGCTTTTCTTTCAGATAGGCAATTTAATCTCTCAGCACCTACTCATGAAACCTAGAGGCGTCTAGTGGCCTATTACTCGGCTAATCATTCACTTGGTTCTCTGCCATCCTAAGTTTACACATTTTATGGACAAGGATAAGTTATCAAAGAAAAAGAAAAACATGGAAATATGCAAATGCTAGGGTCATTTGGGTTAATATATTACTCCTTAAGTTGCAACTCTACTATAAATTTCAAAACTTATTCACAAAAAATCTTGAATGTTCAGTAGGGTTACAATCTTTTAAGGATAGTGTATTAACTTAAGTTTGGAGGGAAGTATATGCAATTAAGGTGGGTTCTAAAAGGTCCTTAAACTTTGTGACCTCACTTGGTTTTTGAAAACACTTTCATTGGTGACATGAGCTTAAGTGGGGTGGCCTAATCAATCCCAAGCAGTGGTTACACCACAGCATTCGGAACCTATACAATGACCCCCTCTTAGGGTCCTAAGACGGCTTAGGTTTGATCGCATCTACCCTGCATCTTTGATGCAACAAATGAACCCTCATGCCTTTATGTATGCTAAAATAAATATGCCAATTAAAACAAATATATACATGAAGCCAAAAACAAATAAATAAATCAATATACAAAGAAATGAATAAATAAACAAATAACTAAATAATATGAGTAATTTGAAAAGCGATTTTAATTTCAAAATGTTTTTTAAGTAGTTAGCCCTCTTGACGGTCCCTAGTGGAGTCGCTAAGCTGTCAAGCCTAGTTTTTTACCCTCTAGGTTCTTTTTATAAAATTAGATCTCCTTTAAACCGATTAGTACTAAACCCTACCCATTTAATATTGATTCTTGACTAGGGTTTAAAGAAAACCATCTTTTTTCAACTTAAAAAGATTCGGAGTCGCTACTCGACTGAAGTCGGAAAAAAGGGTTAAGTTATAACAAATTGGGTGAATTAGTTATAACTTAGCTACTGGTCTATTGATTAAAAAACCTATTTATAAATACAGCTTTTTGAAAACTAGAGATCTAGATTCGGGGATTAATTTATTAAACCTTCAACGGGTACCACTTTTCAACCTTCTGAATTTAATTTCACTTTCAAATATATCTTTTTTAATTTCTAAAAAATAGCTAATCATGGTACATGCGACTAAATTGATTAATTTACGTAAATATATAAAAATAGAAAAAATAAAACCTTTCATATTTTAAGTCACCCCGTATAGATGTATGGATGCCTATGTACTCATTATTCGAAATCAGACTTTCGTAATTCGTTTACCAAAAACATAGCAAGTTGATTTAATTTTAATTTTGAAAAAATAGCCAGGTTTATGTTTTTACCTATTTTGATTTATTTGAAAAAATTTTCTAAGGATCCTAAATCAAATTATTTTTGGATAACCTAAAGTTCCTTAATTTTAGAAAGAATTGATTTATTTCTATTTTTCAAAAGTTATTTTCTAAGTGATAAAAACGAATTTTATTATTTTTTCATTTGATTATTGTTATTTATTTATTTTATCTATTTCTATTTTGCTTAAATAAATAAATAAATAAAAACTAAACTGTTCTTTTTTATTTTCCTTTTTCTTTTTTTTTCGGTTTCCTTTCTCTTTTTTATTTTTTTTTTCGTTTTCTTTTTTTTTTTTCAAATTACAAACTATAATAATAATAAAATAATAATAATAATAACAACAACAATAAAATCAATTTCAAGAGGACTAGACTTGCAAATGCATAAGGATTCGGATCAGAGCTGAGCACGAGTCGGATTTGTCGGATTTGTCAGGTTAATGGATCGGATCTGGATGCTGGTCGTATCCTTGGGTTGTTAATCGAGTTGGAGTCAGGTCTGGATTGGGTCGGACCTGAATACAGGTTGGATCCTCAAGTCGAATAACAGTAGCGATTAGATCAACGCTTTAGAGACTATTCCGATGGCCAAAATCAACAGGAAAAGCCACTTTCATGGCTATTCCATTAGGGATTGAGAGTTTTCTTCGATGCCACTGCCTTTAGTGGCCGTTTGGTAGAGAGAGGGTTGGACAAGGATGGTTCAGGTTGGGCTCCGCCGCGATGGGTCTGGGTTATGTAACAATGAAGGAGTTAAGTTAACTGCTGTGGTCGGTGGGCATGGTCTTGGATGGTGTCATGTGCTCGCCTTGCAATTGATAGAGAGAGTGTAAGTCGAGTGAGGGAGAGAGAGTGGACCGAGTGTCTGTATAGGTTTGGTTTGGTTGGCATATGGGTTGGTGGCGTTTGTGAATGAGAGAGTGAGGGTATCATGGGTCGAGTGCGGTATTTGTTGGCTGAGAATGGTGTGTATTTGTTCAAGGTGTTGTGTGTCGCGCGAGAGAGAAGAGGCCGAGAGTGTGAGGGTGGTTCTGTTGGTATTGGGCGGTTGTGTGAGAGGTAATGGTTGAGAGTGGGTGTATAGGAGGATGAGTCCGACGGTGGAGAGAGGTAGAGAGAGAGAGAGAGAGAGAGAGAGAGGGAGAGAGAGAGGGAGAAAGAGGGAGGGATTCTTGGAGAGTGATAGATGCCAAGAGAGAGGGTAGAGGGAGAGAAAGTACAGTAAGGAGAGAAAGAGAGAGACTGTAGAAAAAGGGAGAAAGACAACCAAGGAGAGAGATTACGGTAAAGAAAGGGAAGGAGATTGTGGGGAGAGAGAGAGAGAGTGGGTCCCCCTCGCGTGTGTTTTGTCTGTGTTTTTTCAAAAAACGAAATTTCCCCCTGTATTGTTTTCCATCCTTCCCCCCTACTGCGTGTGTGTTTTTAAAACAAAATTCCCCCCTTATGCGTGTCTATATGTTTTGATAACAAAGGAAAAGCATAAGGAAAGGAATGGAAAAATTAGGGGGAAAGAATGTATGTTATCCAAGCGAATTACAATGTGTCAAGTGTCAATTTTAGATATGTGGCTCAATGACAACTTAGCATGTGACCACACATAGAATTCAAGAGAAAAAGTTAAAAAATCAGCTTTTATAACTCTAGTGAGTTTCAAACCCCTGACTTCAAACCAAATCCAATACTTTAATTTAAATACTTTACCATTAGGTCATTGGTCTATGTTTTGTCCATATGTGCAATTAGCCTAAGTCGGCTTGGGTTAGATTTAATTCTAAACCCAACTCCAATGGTCCTTTATTCAAATTTATTTAAATTAAAATTATATTCTATTTAAACAATCTAAAAAATTTATTATATTGTAAATTCCTTATTTTTTAAATTTTTTGTGGCTTTTCAAATTTTTTTATATATTTTCCTAAATTTTTCATTCTTTTTGTATTTTCCTATTTTTTGTATTTTTCTGGAATTCCTATTTTTTTTCTAAATTTTTTATTTTTTTGAACTTTTTTCTAATTTAGGACCTTATAACCTAATTTGAAAAATGAAAGGGGAGCAAAAATTAGGTATCTACATCTCTCAAGAAAGGTAACCCTTTTGGCATCTCAGCCAGGAAGAGGTCAGCAAATTCCTGAAGTAACTACTACACTTCGATAAGTAAGCTTTTGGCCTCTATAACCTCTAGAGTCTCCTAACTAAGAGGAGTACACAGTCTTCAACCTTAACCTCTCGTGCAAACTGAGCTTGGGAAATCACCAAAGACTTTCACTGTAGAGATCTAGCAACCTTTTCTTAGACTTTTTGCACTTCCTTAGGACTCGTAGGTATCAATACAACTTTCTTCCTATCCTTTTGAAACATATAGGTATTTCTATTCCCATCATGTAACACTCTCAAGTCGAATTGCTATGGTCGGTCGAGTAATATGTGAGATGTACACATTGGAAGGACATTACACATCACCTCGTCCCTATACCTATCACTAATAGTAATCGGTACTCTGACTTGCTCGGAAACGTATAATCCTCCTTTCTCGTTCAGCTAGTGAATCTTATATGGCTTGAGGTGTAGAATAATCAGCAATTTCATGGGTTTAACTACCCTTTATGTGATGATGTTGGTATAGATCCCTCCGTCAGTGATCATGACGTATAGCTTGTCATTCACCTGGCAATTCATATGAAAGAGGTTCTCTCTTTGCTCATTTTCATTAACCATAAAAGTATTGTGAGATCACCAAACAACAAAGCAATACTAGGCTCTATCTTCAGGGGGTATCTCAGCCTCCTGATCTTCCTCATGTTCTTCTAGCATCCGATTGGTTGCCACTTCTTCTTCTCCTTCACTCGTACATTCTACTTTAAATAGGGCTTATCTCCCTTTATGGTCATGACTCGGCAATTTAGCCATTGACTAGTTATGTATCCATAGCTAAGGCATTTAAAACATTTAATTTCTCGGGTTTTCCTCCCTAAACTCTAACTTTGATCTCTTCAGATCTCAAGTTCCTCAACCTCACTCTTAGCTTGGCCTTCATCTACTAAGCTTGGTACGTGACCTCAGTGTTCCAACTTGGAACTATTTGACACCCTATCATTCCCTGGTCTACTCGGCAGGCCAGTCCTATTCAGCATCATGGTTCGGTCACTTTACATTGAGCTAGCTTAGTTCCACTATTGCCTCTCAACCCTCTAGGGTACATGGATTGTTTTATCTAAAGTTGTGAGGCTTTGCAACTCTACAACATGACCAATCTCAACTCAGAGTCCTGAGATGAACCGTACTATAGTTCGGGTCTTAGGCTCATCAACATCACATCGTATCATGAGCAACTGAAACTTTCGGACATAGTCGTTTACGGATCTATTACCTTACCTCAAGTCTTGAAGTCGTCGAAAAGTGTCATGTTCATAGTGTTCAAGAACAAACCTATTCTTCATAACTCTCTTCATCTCATTCCATGTTCGAACCTCATGTCGGGTCCTTAGGCGAACATTCTGTAGCTTCTTTTACCACTTTGCCACATACCCAAAAAATTCTAATATGGCCACTCTAATGCGAATAGCATCTTTATAATCATAAAAGTCAAATATCTTTTCTATCTTCTCTTCCCAATCTAAGTAGTCGTCAATATTACCAGACCCATTGAAGTTTAGAATATATACCTTAAGATGTTTGGCACCTCTTGGCACTCTAAACTCTCGCTCATCAATCTCAACATACTGGTCTTCTTCTTCTTCGTACTCTTCAACTTCGTCTAACTTTAACCTTCTCCTCAGGATACTATTGGCATGTTGCAATGGTGTGTAGTTCATTGGAAAGGCTTCTGAAGCTCACTCGTTCATTTGCCTCCTTGGCCCATCTCTCATTTCTCGACCTTACTCTACAACTCTCTTACATAGTCCATTCTTTAAGACCCTGTTTACTGAGATAGCTAAATTGTCCACAATAGTAGCAAGATCTTGTATCAGCTCATCAGTAGCACGTGGTGTTTGTTAGGTAACTCGACCACGACCATGAGTATCACTTTCGACATCATGAATCTCTCCCTATACACTAGGGTTCGACATTCCAAACACAAAATTTTAGTAACTACACTTCACATGGATGGCTACAATCACATACAATATCTCAAACAGCAAACTAACTATTATTATACAGCTTTTGGTCTCAACCTCAACCTCAACCTTTGATGCCAGGAATATATAACGTGCCCAGGAGCTTAGCTATTATTAGGACTTACTATGGTGGATTGGAATTGAAATGAATCCTTTGAGGTATCAAAGAAAATTAGAGGGAAATGGTCCACAACTGAACAAGAGTAGCCGACATGAAGTTGCTCAAAGGATGTGACTCACCAATGAACATAACACGACTTGACACCATACTTGATATGATGCATAAGTTGACGTCAAAGTCCACCCGCCACTAATCCTAAGCTACTTAGCAAGATTAGATAAGAGTGTGAAATATGGACTTAGAGAAGATTGTCTCACAAGAACAGAATATTCAGTATTAAAATGTAAGTTATCTGCCGCTTACAAAAAAAAAAGGACTATTTATAGTAAGTCCTTAAGGCAGCATTATAAATAATAAAATGATAAGAAAGTATATACAAAAGAGGATTCCTAGTATATATACCAAAAAGGGTAAAAAGGACAAAAGACCAAAAATGGACAAGTAGTACAATACCAAACAAGTTGAATAAGTAGCAGTGCAACATCAATCCAATATGAATATTCTTTGAGCACAGCAGGAGAGAAGGGTCAAAATGTTGCGACAATAAAGGGTCGGGATGAGAGAGATAGCGGTACATTGAGAGAAAACTATTTAGCCATTTC
This sequence comes from Lumnitzera racemosa, assembly GCA_024138005.1. NCBI lineage: Eukaryota > Viridiplantae > Streptophyta > Magnoliopsida > Myrtales > Combretaceae > Lumnitzera > Lumnitzera racemosa. The sequence goes on from JAMXBC010000006.1 coordinate 84,524,497, forward strand.
AGTGAGTCTCTTGTCACTTAGCAAGAACTTCTCAACAGTATTTGCTTGGATTACTCGGTATAGGATCCTTAGTAAGGAAATGGTTGGCATCATCACTACTAAGTGTACAGATCAATGTACGACAATTAAGGGAGCTCAAGGAGTTTAGCTACATTCCTTCAGCATAAACTTTCTTACCTTCAATAGGTTGCCAAGAAAGAATTTGCCGAGAAAGGGATTGGAGCCCTCGGAGCCATATGTGAGTAATGGGACTATTCGTCTGCAATTCATTAAGTCTAGTGAGGGTTTTAGTGAATCCATGAGCCACCTAACAGGATATGACACAAAAGTTAGATTCTACACAGACCTAAGACTCATTGAATATGACACACCGATTCAAGTAATAGGGTTTCCCACCACAATCCTTGCTAAAGGGAATGGTAAGAGCTAGGGAGGGAGAGAACTTTCCGAGAGAGAAGACTCAAAAGGGGGTATTTCATTAATATTTTATGTATATCCTGATATTGTTATAAATGTTGCTATTTATAGTACATCCTAGACCTTAGTGGTAAAACTGTAAATAATGTATAAGGCCTTAAACTCTAAAGAATTGAGCCCATAAATAAAATAAAGACAAACATGTATAAAAATATAAAACTGTACATTTTACAAGGAAAAGTCGGCATGCGGTCATTTGGCATGCCTTGGAAGTAATCTCACAGTACTTGGCCAAGACATCAGACAGGTAGACCCATAATTGCCAAGTTCTAAAGTCATTTGGCAATAGTCTCTCCAGCCTATGCTAAGTGGATACAACCTTCGATAGCATAAGCTCTCGACCACTAAGTCGATGACAAACTTAGCTAAGTGAATCTAACTCTCGATAACGTAATCTCTCATCATATCGGCAAGTATAAAGTCGACTAAGTGATTGGTCAGGGATGGGTGATGATCAGTTGTTGTCTCATCCTTATGCTTCTCGACACTCTATTTGTAAGAAATAGTGTTATTCAACTCGGTAAACAGAATGAGTCGGCAAGTAGATGATCTCGGCTTTAGCAATTAGGTTGGGTCGGTACCTCGAAGGCTATTATTTCCTCTCCCTTAGAGAAGTTTCAACTTGAAACTTGGTAATTAGTGGCTTCAAATCCCACTGGGATCAAATAACAACCTGCAAAAAACTAAAGAGAGTAAGATAGAGATAGTTCGGGTCTATGATCAGTGCTAGCATCATCCTCGGATCCTTCCACTCATCATTAGCCCAATCGACCAAACTCATCTTTAAGGATCCTTCCTTCCATTCATCGTATATCTGATCAACTCTATCTAGGTAGCCCCAGTAACTATTAATCAAGGAAATTAATATAATTTTTAGTTCAAACATCATGTGATGAACTCGGGGAGTTTGAACATGTCAAGTCTTAAACTTCTCTTCTAACTCAAGAATCGTTAAAGCCTTACACGCTTTCAATGTTAGTCTCACAAATTCTTGATTAGTAGCCTTCTCCCCTTCCACTTTCCCACAACTCAATTCTTTCTCCTCCCATATGGGGTTAAGCTCATCAGTTTAGATGGTCAATGGTGGGAGTACATCGGGACTATGGGGGTTTAACTTTAACTCGACTTGGTCCTCTTCCCCTTTACTAATCGCATCTCCAGCAACCTCCACAACCTTAAATTCTCCTTCAATACTCTCTAATTCAGCATTCCTTCTTTGTCTTAATTCATCTTTGAACACTTCAAGCCATCTTTCACTCTCCTTTAGCTGATCCTACACTTCTAAGAGGTTAGCTTCATAGGTGGGTTTTCTCTCATACAATATGTCGTGATGATCTCGAGGTGCAAATTTTCTTTGCATCAAATGTCTTATCTCGTCTCATGTAATGATTTCAATGTTTCATCTATCAATCTTTGATTTATCATTCTCTTCCACCAAGTAGCTACAAAGCCAATCATCGAATTCTTTATAGCATAGACTCTCTTATGTTTAGGATAAGAATAATCTTCAAAAACCTAATCAACTTGAAATTCCCAATTCAAATATTCATTCAGAGTGCCATATCCATCAAACTCTAGAATTTGTGACATCATGTCTTCATAATAATATTCATAATCATATCCAGCTTCATATGCCATGTTGAGGATATTCAATTTCAATAGCGCGATACTTAAGCTTATAAGAGAGAATTGCTTAGCGACACTAAAGAAATGTGGCATAGACAATCAATTGTGCAAATTGACGATTCTTTTCTTTTCCAGAGTTTGGAAAGTTATTTGTCATCTTAGATAAATTCCACATTCATAGTTCGATAGCCTTTAAATAGCACAACTTGGCCACTTATGCGTTAGGAGCTTAGATAACTCTGATGCTTGTTTAAAATACAATAACTTGTTATTTACGAAACAATAGCTCGTAGTATAGTAGTTCAGCACTTGGCCACAATGGCACGGCTAGCACAGTAGTAACACGTCACAGTAGCAACACGTCACAGTAGCTTGCTACAGTAGCAAACTTTGATACATACAACATCACCTCGAAAATTTATTAATTACAATAGCTCAAAAGGATTTTCAACTTGAGAAAATAAAACATCACAACATCTCGATTTGGGCACTTCTATTTGATATCTCTACCTCCTTCAATCAATCAAGCTTGGCATGTCACAAGAGCTTAACAAACTTTAAGTACAGCTCGGTAATTGTCTAAACAAGACTTCTAATTACTCAGTCGACATACAAAGTAGTACAACATAACTTCAAATACAAAATAGAATAGATACAATGCCTAAAACTCTTAGCCCTATCTAAAATCTTGAGCTCTGATACTAAGATGATATGAACTGGGCTAAGGATAGATAAGGTCAGTCGTGGGAGTAGGTTCGATCTTGTCGAAGGAACGAAAAATAGAGTGGGTTTAGTGAAGGTTTTAGTGAATCCATGAGCTACCTAACTGGATATGATGCACCAGCTAGATTCTACACGGACCTAAGATTCATCGGATGTAACGTACTAGTCTAAGTAATAGGATTGCTTGCCACAATCCTTGCTAAAGGGATTGATAAGAGCTGGGGAGGGAGAGAACTTTCCGAGAGAAAAGACTTAAAAGGGGGCTTTTCATTAATCTTCTATATATATCTTAGTATTGTCATAAATGTTGTTATTTATAGTACGTCCTAAACCCTAGTAGCAAAACTATAAATAATATATAAGGCCTTAAACCTTAAAGAATTGGGTCCATAAATAAAATAAAGACAAACATGTACAAAAATATAAAATTGTGCGTTTTATAGGGAAGTTGCCATGTGGTCATTCAACATGCCATGGAATAGTCTCGTAGTGCTTGGTCGAGACATTAAAGAGGTCAACCCATAATTGTTGAGTTCTGAAGTCAATCAGTAATAGTCTCTTCGGGCTATGTTGAATGGATCTAACCCTTGGAAGCATGAGCTCTTAGCCACTAAGTCAATAATAAACTTAGCCGAGTGAATCCAACTCTCTATAACGTGATCTCCTATCATATCGACAAGCGTGAAGTCGAGTAAGTGATTAGTTAGGCATGGGTGAGGATTGATTGTTGTCTCGACCTTATGCTTCTTAGCACTCTATCTACAAGAAATAGTGTTATTTGGCTCGGCAGACAAAATGGGTAGGCATGTAGATGATCTCGACTTTGGCAATCAGGTTGGGTCGATACCCCAAAGCCTATCAATGCCAAAAGATATGTGGTGATTGGTGGATGGACGTCAGAAATATGGTATAAAGAAGACAAGAAAATAATTTTCATTTAAAGGCCAACGTAATATAGATTAGGTCGAGGCCCAATCAACCCTGCTATAGAGTAGTTAACTTAGGTTAGGGTTGAACATCTATTGTCGGTTTGGGAGCTTGACTTAGATAGTCTTGGGGCTGTTTGCTCATATGCTTGATCATAGCAAAATTGTTCAGCAGGTCTAGTGCATGTAAAGGCTTAGTAATCAGGTCGGTAGAAAAGGGAAACAAAGAGGTCAAATACAAATTTCTATCTCGAATGGGGCTTCGAGCTAATACTCTTCTAGTAAGTCCTTGGAGTCCTCTAGCTTAGCTTCATGTGATTGGTTTAGGGAGTTTATTCCTATCATAAGTGATGCAAATTTCTAAGATTTTAAGAAAATTTTTCAAAAGCTTAAATGTGTATCTACAAATATTAGCATACATAATCTAGCTTTTCTCCCTACACTTAAGTTGGACATTGTCCCCAATGTATATAATACAATGCAATTAGAAAAAAAAAATCAAAAGTGGGAGAGAAAGAGGAAATAAAAAGGAACTGGGACTTCCTCAATTCTAGCATTAATCCTTGAAAATTGTGAAGTTTAGAAATTAAATTCCACCAACCAATTAAGCACATGGTTTTCCTTGTTGCTAACAAAAATGAACTAACTAGAAAAAGAAAAGAAAATGTTAAACTAGATAAACTAAATAAAACTATTAATAATTTACGTATCAAAATGTTACTACCCTACAACACTTATAAAAGTTAAACAGTTATCTAATGAAGAAGAAAGTAATAGTACAAAAGTTAGTCATTATAGTCATCCAAAATTAAAAAAGCCATCAAACCAAGTCTTTGAAAATAAAAGTGAAAAGAAAAGATGACCCTTCATCTTCTTCCTCATCCTCATGCTCCTCATCTTCCTCAATTTCATCCTCTCCATCTAACTCCTTAGCAGAGTCTAACTCGAGCATAGGTGGTGGAGAAGAGAGTTGAACCTCTAAATGTACCATGATCACATCTTGCCTTTTCAGAGCACTGAGGCAGCTTATATGGTAATTCCTTATATTCTTGAGTCATGACATAGTTTACTAGAAACGAACCCATATGCATAGCCAAATCATCAAAGGGCATAGTTACCTCAATGCCATTAGACCTAAAATGGATAGTATATTGCTTACCCAACTCGAGATTATCAAAGGCTAACCTAAATTTACTAAGCACTTTTAGAGTTAATACTAACATATTGATAGGAAAAAGTCAATCCTATCAACCAAACTTTATCAATTGCTTGATTTCGGCTTCATGTCCAGCTTGGGCAAGTGCTTCCCAGTTTAGAAAGGTAGTCTAACTGAATTTTTCTTAGACAGGCGAAAGTATCTCATCTATTGCCATGAGTTATGGAATGTCAAGATTGGATGCGTAGGGAGAGTACTTAAGTTCTAATGTGTTGTATGCTTTTCTCTAGGCATGTTCGACATTCAAAAAGAAAAAGGAATTCAATTTTGATAAAAAGAACAATTCATATTATATGGACAATAACTAATTCAAGAACTAAACTCAATTGTCATTCCTGATTCATTACAAGCTTATTCAACTAAGCAATCTACATAATTATTGAATTAACAAAGAGATTGAGTATTATAATGCTAATTTTATGAACATCATGGATTAATGCACTTATAGGATCAATTTCAAAATTTAATCCTAGTTTGTTTATCGTCTATAGTGACATATGTATTAGCCTTGCATATACAAGTCCTTAAAAATTCTTGAAGTAGCAGATATTGTGTATTGAATTGCTAATTTCTTAAGATATGGATTTGTGAAATCTTAGGTTAATGTTAGTAATAATCCTATAATTTCACAATCTTATTTGTGATGAACATTAACATTTAACATATGATTAATTAGAAACATTTTGTTTCTTACAATTTGATTCTTATGCTAGTATTGAAAACAATTTCCCTCATTTTAACATAAAATTAGGACATATTAAGATAATTACATATAAACAATTTTAATCAATGTTAAGGAACTCATGAAACTTTTCAAATTGCACAAGAACTACAAGCATAACAAATTTCTAATTTTTCAACATGAATTATAAAAATCACATAGCAAAACAATATCAATCTCATGTTTTTTATCACTTACCCTCGCTTTCTTTCACTTTCTCACATACAACCTATAGTGAGTATGCATCTTTCATGGAATTTCTAGTAAATAATCACTAGAAAATGTTTCATCACATTAATTATCCTTAATCACTCATAAAAACTTTGATCACCACACATGCCCTTAAAGATGTTATTCACAAAACTTTAAGTAAAAATTCAATTTTTTTTACACAAACTAACAAAAAATCTTAAAAAGCAAATAGGGAAGGATGATGTACATACCTTAGATTTATAATGCATGGCGTCGTATCATAAAGTTTTGCAATGATTTAGGGAGTGTGTAGAGAGAGGAATAAGAGAAAATAAAAGTTTAGAGAAAAGTATATGTGTTAAAATGAAGTGGGAGTGCCTAAACCATGGTTTATGAATCCATATCAAACCATAGGCATGGTCCACAGCTGTATAGTGCAGTCATGGTTTATGCTCAATTTTAATTTTACTTACTTAATAGGACAACGGGCGAGGTCCACAAGTATGGTCCTTACCTATAGACTTTTCATCCATAAATTTCTTGAAATTTTTCCTCAAAATAATTGTGTAGGAAACCTTCTTCAATTCTTGAATCTGTGCAATTTTGATTCTAGTGACTCAATTCCTTCAATTGCCTTAGAAAAACCCAAAGTTAGAATGAACTAAAGTAAAAAGCAAATCAAATTCACACTTTCAATTGGATGACAACTTGAATTTCACAATTTTTTAATCAAATCAATAACTATTTTTAAGAATAAATTGTTTAAGTAGGAAAATACTAACCAATATTTCAAAGTTTAATACTTGAATTAACTAAAGATAAGAAAATAAAAATAAAAGAAACAACATAACAAAAATAATTGAAATTGAAATAGGCCAACCTTAGTCTGCCTCTCAAGGAGAACTATTGTTTTACATCATTAGCTGAAAGGGTGAATCCATCCCTTAGTGCAATTCCCTAGCTAATATATGCACACTTAACCAGTTTAAAAGCATGCTAATCAAGAAAATACCTTAAGAAGTATAAGAAGGATTATTATGGGAATATTAAAATAATCAGAAATTAAGGTTTCTTTGCTATCATCATAATTAGGTTACTTTTTTGGCTCTTCAAAAATGGCACCAAAAACTTGATTAAGCTATAAGCATCAAGTAACTACACTTGGTCAAGTTATAGTATAGTTAAAATAAACATGAGTTTAAATGTCAATCTTACAGAGAATTGTATGTGTAAGAACCTAATGTTATTAACAACTTACCTAAAAATTTCCAATTATCTAACTTTATAATATGGGGATAATCATGATTAAATAAGCAGATTGAATAAAGAGTAATAAATAAAACAAGAACAATAAAATAAACTAAGCTAAATTAAAGAAAACTAATGAATAAACATGAATCAATTAAGAGAAATACATATGATCCTTAGTAAATTGTTGTTTTCTACTTAGTTCTATGCAATCATTCAATCTCAGTTATTCCTTGGACCATGGAAATGCCTCTATGAATTGATCGAACTCGTATCTCTAGCCTCTTCCTAATCTTGAGACCTTCTCTACCCGAATCACTTCTGAATAGAGCATTGCAAGATTATATTATGAACTTGGATCTTGCTACTAGGTTACCTTAATCAAAAGAAATTAGTACCTAATCTCTTAGAGTATTTAATTCCTTTTAACTACACTAATTTGTTCAATTATAGGACTTTTGTCCCTGTAGTAAACTCCTAAATCAATTTAACAACCCAGATAAATATTAGTTGATGATAATAAGATTTGTGTAATTAGATCATCAATGAACAAAATCGTAGATTGAATGAAAGATTGTTGCAAAAAAAAAATATATATATTTCAATAACAATACTGAGAATATTTTAGATGAACAACATGATTCAATGAAAAGAAGAAGTAAATTGAGATACCTCTAATATAGTTCTACCCTATGACTCTACTTAAAGGGGCTCCCTTTGTAACCTTAAGCCTAAATGTCTATATATAAGGAGTGGATCTAGGTTTACAAAGAAAACCTAACAAAAATAGAAGACTTGCACATCATAGTGTGTCTACGGGCTAGGTACATAGTCGTAGAGTGTGGATATGTACTTGCACTTCGTTTGAAATCTCCAAAGCTTGATGAAAATTAATTGAAGAATGGAACATTGGTGGGGACTACGATTGTGGTCCTTGACTGTAGTCCTTATTAGGCTTCTTTTCTTGCTCTCAATTCATCTACTTCATTCCTTGATCAATGCTTTTATCTAATTTAGCTCTGAAATTAATAAAAATCTTTAAAATTCAGCAAATTCCTCTCAAAGTCCTTGGAAATGAAATTTAAACTAACTAAGCTCAAAATGATCTAAAATTGACTAGATTAATATCTATAAGAACATAAAATAACCATAGAAAATGCATACTAAATTCATGTTATTATAGGTATACCTAGCAGTCATCAACATTAGATTAGTCATTGATCACCCCTTACCTCACTGATAGATTCTCCTTAGTCTCATTCCTACGTTGTAACCCATTTCCTTACTCAAAAGCTCAAAACTAAATAAAAAGACATAATCTAAGAAATCATAAACACTAGTGAATTATTAACGCTTTTTAAATACTTTGTTTTAATCTTTCCTTTCTCTAAAGGGAGACCTATGATATTTCAGGATCTGGTCTAGACTAGTGGAGCAAGTAAAAAAAGTAGAATTGACCTTAAGATACATTCGTAGTTGATAAGAAGGATAAATCAATCGAACCACAAATGTATGTCTTCAATACAACATGATGCTAATCATCACCCCAGGTTATCATATATACTTCTTAAAGTGAAGTTTGATTATAGGTCTTTAGATAAGAATATACTACTTACAAGCTGTTCATGAGATAAGGTATGGTTTTCACTTAAAGCTCTGAATGTTGAAAGAATCTTTTTAGAAAATAGGAAATTAAAGAAGACTAGAGACTACTAACTGTTTAGATAGCCTTAATGCTATCACCTTTTTAGATCGAAAGCTCTTAAGGAGCTTTTTCCACCCCCTTCAAATTGATAGCTTAAAAATGGGCTTGCCCATAGGTAGATGGTAACTCTAATTTTAAACATATTTCATAGGGTGATTTTATAGTATTTTCCGCACATTTTTGGTTTTCTTTAAAGAAATTGATACTTAATTGAGTAAAATGTTGATTTCAGGGTTTAAACGCGTTCTAGGTTCGAAAACGAAGAAAAGGAATCAAGTTTCACTCAATTCCGAGTTCAAACGAAGAAGTTATGAATTTTTGAAGTTGTGCAGAAAATTTGCCTAAGTGTAGAAAGTTACACGACCTAGGGATACGGTCGTATCCCAGGCCATATCGGATGACGAAAACAAAATCTTTTTGATACACTATAAAAAGACATATTAGGGTTTCAAAAGAAGGAGAGACATTACAGAAACGGAGAGACACAAGAGAAGAGAAAGAGACTTAAGGAACAACATCAAGAAAGAGGCGGAACAACATCAAGAAAGAGGGAAACAACATCAAGAAAGAGGGAAACAACATCAACTTCAAGATTAGAGAGATTGTTCATCAATCAAAAGGGGTTTCCATGTTTTATTTTATATTATTGATGAAACTTGTTCTTAGATTTATTATGATAGCTTAGAATTCAAGTATTTAGGATTATGGAACCTAGGGTTTCATGTGATTCTTGGATTGATTTAGAAATTTCAATAAAGTTTCAATCTTTACTTGATTCAATTATGTCGTTAATTATTGATTGATATTTCTAGAGTATTGATATATGATATTATGCATGTTAATTGAGAAATTGCATGTGTAATTAGATCTTTACATAATTGAAGAGGATTACATGTATACTTAGAGATAAGATACATGTTTCTTCCGGAAAGTTAATTAATTGTATGAGAATTCATTATACATTAATGCAATTCTAAATTATATTACTAAGTGAAGAGATTCCGGTAAATAATTTAGGATTAGGGTTAATATGCTTGAGAAAGGTATTAACTTTAGTTGTGAATCCCTCCGGTCAAGAAAAATAGAAACCGAATTGACTATATTTTAAGTGATCACATGATTAACTCTAGGGGAAATAATTCCTAAATACGTTATTACTTTCTTGAAGTCGTTCTTGATTTTATCGCTTTTTCAATTGCTTAATCAAGTCTTATAAATAAGTTAGTTTGTTAATTTTAATATTTTTAATTAATTCAACTTTCATAATTTTCCGGTTAGATAATAAAGCTAAGGTTAATATTAGTACTCAAAATCTCTGAGGGATTGACTCGGACTCACGTCCACTATATTAAAACTGATAGGTGCGCTTGCCTCATGTCAGTAGACTATAAAGAAACTCTCTCTACCCTTTGGGAAATAATATCTCATCAATAGTTCTTGCTAAAATAGATCACATGGAGCTTTTTCTACCTCTTAGATGGCCTTAATGTTATTGTTTCCTTAGGATAATTTATCTCATCATAGATAGACTACATAGGAGCTCTATCTTCGGATAGCCTTAGTACCATTACTTCTTAGGAAAGAATATCTCATCAAATGGTCTCACCAAATAGATTGCAAGGAGCTCTTTCCACCTCTTAGATAGCCTTAATACTATTGTTTACTCAGGACAGGATATCTAATGAAAGGGTCTAGTTAAAATAGATCACATAAGAACCCTATCACCAGATAGCCTTTATGAAAGGATAGCTCGTAAAAGGGACCTACTCATAGGTAGCCTATAAAGAAGCCTTTTCTACCTCTCTTAATTGATAGCTTACTAAAGGTGCTCGATTTATAAGTAGCCCATTTTACCTTTCAAAAGATACCATCAAGAACCTTTTTCAAAATCTCTTCCTTTAATAGGGGCAAAAATTTTGTCTTCATGGTAGAGTTTTCGTTAAACTTCACCATAAGAAGGGAACAATTATAAATACCCTATTTTTTCCCATCCTTTTTTTTTTTCATTTTAGCTTAGGAACTTTGTTTTATGGAAGAAGACTAAAAATTAAGAAAATACAAAAAAAGTTGAATAATTTAGAGAAACATAAAAAGAAAAAGAATAATTTAGAAAATATTAAAATTTGAACAATTTTGAAAAAAATTGGTTAAATTAGAAAAATACAAGAAATTTTGAAAAATTAATTTAAAAAAATTATCAACATAGTACACCACATTAGCATGCCAACATCACATGGTCATGCCTTCCCACACCATGTGGCACAAAAGAAAAAAAAAATTTATCGGTGAGGCACTAATGTACCCCTTGAATTTTTAAATGTGGGTACATGTGGGCACATGATACAAGCCTCGCATATGACCTCTTGCCCCCTTCTTCCCCATTTTTCAAAGAGCTTCACCCATACAAAAATTTAAGCTTTGTTCAAAGACAAAAATGGCAAGTGCACCCTTGCAAATATAACCTAATTTCAACACATTTTTTTATTCTAAAAGTCATGAAAAAATGAGAAATAGATTCAGCACAAGCTATTTTATTAAGATATGTCCATTTTTTGAATTTTCAAAGAGGAAAATTTGCAAAATAGAAAAGAGAAAATCGAGGTAACATGAATAAATGTGTATTTTGCACTCAATTTTTAATTAGTAAAATTCAAGCTTATTCTCAAAAAATACCATGAGATACTTGATCCAACTTACAAGGACATCCTTTAGTGATCATATACGTCTTTATTTTTCTAATTTTTGTGCAAAAACAAATCCAAATTAGGCCAAAAAAGGGAAGAACCAGGAATGCATGCTCAAACTTACTCTTTTGATCAATATTTAATCTTTCAACGAATTGGATGTTTCCTAAGCATCTCTTACAACCTAACACTATAAATAAAGGTCCCCTCTATACAGTAAAATCACTCCCAAGCATTGCAAAGATCACAATTGTATGTATACTTAGTTTCTCACTCTAGGATTAAAATTGAAAAATTCACTATCTCTTTAGTTCCTCTCATTATAGAGTAAATTGATGCAAGATAAAATTGTACAATATTCTACTCTCATCCTAGAATAAAGATTAGGTTTTGGTTGCATCAGATTTCATGCTAAATTGGGTAAATTTGAATCAAAAGTTAGAAGGGTGTTTTTTTGGGTTTGTTCATCATCAAGCTAAAGAAATCTACCAAATTAGGAGTTAAATTGCAGGGTTTTCCCAAAATCAACTTGAGGGTTTTGTAGAACAGCCTCTTAACAATCCAAGGCCATTGGTCCCATACTAAGAATCTATCGAACCTCCCTTGAATTGGCCATCAATCCACTACCCTACAAAGGGAAGTCTTTCTCTCCTTAATTGTTTGATTAGTTCCTTAAAGAAAATTAAAAAAAGAAAAGAAATTTATAAAAAATAAGTTGAATAAATTTGTGCACTGAGATGTCTTGATTTGGAGTGTTGACGTGTTCATAAATAAATAATGTGTTGAATTTTATATAATTACTTTGAATCTTGAAATTGTGAAAGCATGTCGATTTGGCTTCAATAAATTGTAAATGAACTTGCATCTTGATTTGTTGATTTCTCTTTAATTTAAATAATTATCATGTTAAGTTGTTGACTTGGTTTTGAATAGTTAGCATGTTGATTTGGCTTTAATAATTAGCATTTTGATATGACTTTAACAAATTTGATTTCGCTTTGATAAATTTGAATAGTTAGCATGTTGATTTGGTTTTAATAAATTTGATAATATTAGCATGTTGATTTATTCTTGGCTTGATTTTAATAAATGATAATTATCATTGGTTTGCTTTTAACAAATAATTTAGCATGTTTGGCTTTATGAAATAATTTAGAGTGTTTGATTTTGAAGTTGTGAATAGTTAGCATATTGGGTTCTAATTTAGTATGATGGATCTTGTTGAAATTGTGAAAAAAATCATCATGTTGATTTGATATTAATGAAAAAGTTAAGCAAGTTTGGTTTTGTCATGATTCAATCAATAACTTGCCTGGCTATTGGATGGTGTTGAGAAATAATTAGCAATTGGCATGTTCTACTTGATATTGAATTCTAAGGAATGATCTTGTTGATTATGTAGACTTTATTATGACTTATTGATAATATGTGTTTTTGCTATGTTTTGAGTAAAGGTATTTTTAAATAAAATGGACTTATATCCAAAATTGATTTTTTTTTTCATAAATAAAAGGATTTTCACAAATTAAAATTTAAATTGGCCTTTTTTCAAATTTAGGGGTTTTCTAGCTTTTTCAAAGCAAACCAAATGCAATTTTCAAAATTAATAAGATGTAATGACTTAAAGTAATAAAAGCTTTCAATAAATAAAACTAGCCTACACATTAAAATCTTCATCAATTGAGAATTACATGTATTTGATCCCACTCCCTAATTACATAGGCAGTTTGGGCAATCCAAACAAAAAAAAATGACCTATTTTTTCTCTTTTAAACAAAAGCCATTTTACTTTAATTTCTCTTTAATAAAGGTGCATTTAATTATTTCATGGACTTCTTTTATAAGAACTTTGGGGTTTTAATAAGATAGCCTTGGAGCCTATCTTTTCTCTAGTTTCTATTTTCTAAAAATGATAAAATACTTTTTCATTTTTAGAAAATTGTAGGTTAGTATATGAAATTAAAGTTCATTCACCTATGGGCCTTAAGAAAAGAGAAGAACCAAATTTTGATATTGATAGATACATATTACATCTTGATATTAAAGTAGACTACGATCCTCAACGTTGTGCGCATGACTTCACTATTTAACTTCCCAAAAGACGGAGGATATGAAAGTTTTCGCCAGCTCTCATATCTAGATGGAGTAATCAAATTCACACTTTTCATGGCTTTTTAGGGTGAAGTCACACCTACCATAAAGGGCCTCTTTCTCCTTCATAAGCTTCATAACTTCGGGAGAATAGACATCACAACAATACTGAGGACATTAAAGGATGAAAGTACGTAAACTATCCAACAAGGTGCTATCAGGCTGAGTGACACTTCGTCATGCAATCCACCTTTTCAACATGGATTGGATATTTCTATAGCACAATAAGAAAAGATGGATGCATAACTCGAGGTCCCAGTTATAAAAACAAGCATCTATCTCTTTATACTTTTGAATTTGATAATCTTATACATAACGGTAAGTTAACATAATATCTGGTGCAAAATATGAAGTGCAGCAATCGTCGCTCTATGGTTGCCTATATACTTCATCCTCGTTGGACTTGAAGAAGGGGTTGTTCCTAGGCTCTTTCCACTTGCAATTCACATTGCTTAAGGAGAATGCATTGCCCTAGCATCATTCTACTTAGGATCACTATACCACCGCCTGGACTTATACCATCACGTCGCTGTATATCAACCCTTGTTCGCTCCATAAGTCGCTATATAACATTACGCTACGTAGCTGTAATCTTCAAATCCTTTTTTTGTTTTTTGTTTTTTTTTGGTATTTTGACGAAAGATTTTCGGGATGCTTCGCCTCTGCTAGTACAAAGATAACCTCAAATTCAAATTTACCATGATCAGGGCCATTGGTGGAAAGCCATCACAAGCACCCTTAACTTAAGTCCTTCATACTATCGAAGAGTTTAGATTTCATATGTGTGTAAAGAAGTCTCCGGGTGGATACTACCCAAAGATGAACACAGGATTCTATCTTTTTAGAGAATCGTGAAAACTTACAATACTCTAAAGCAAGCTCCCTCCAATAGTGCACTATTCCAAGAAGCCTCTCCTCACTACTAGACATTAAGGGGTCAAATGGTAATATATTTGGAGATCTGGGTTGGTGTATTCTCCACAAAGAGTTTTATGACAATTTGCATTCAATCAAAGCATCCCCAAAATAGTAGTCCCTACTATGGAGTGCTATAGAAATACATCGGGATAAAATCTCGTATGAGCATTTGTTGTGATAACCCTAGGTTTGAAACCAGTGAAGTGAGGGTGTCGATAATGTTAAGCGATTTTTAACGTGAAATTTAGAAAAAGTGACCTCAAATAGTTTGGTTTACACAAATGAAATCATAGTGTATTCAATTTAATAAGACATAATATATTGGGGACCACTTGCCATTTATTGGAACCTCAAAAATTCTAATTTCCAGATATAAAGAGACCATAGAAATAAATTAATTGGCTCACAAAATCAATAATATGACATGAATTGGTATCTTAAAAAATACCTACTCACTAAATATACATTAGCAAGCAAGACGAACATAATAATTAAACATAGAAAGCAGGCCAAGAAGCTAAATTGACAAATAAAATAAATAATGCAAAATATTATATGTTGATTTAAGTTGCCGAAGCAACCCTGGGCACACATTTGGTATATTTTTTTTCTAGCCAAATGTAACATAATTATTATATATTAATATAATAAGAAATAGTGTTAAAATATGAACATGCCAAGTATAACAATATGAATAGTATCTTGCCTGTACGTGGAGCTCGCGGAAACGACCAGGGAAATACAACTATGTTGACTTACTAGGAATAGAACACGTAAGGGACTGCTATATATTTTCATGTGCACATTTAGCAAACTGAGGAATAAGGAAGATATATACGAAATATAGTTTTGATACTTGATTAGTGAAGTTTCTTGGCTGTTATTGGACCGAATATTGAAAATGGTAAAAGTTTATTGGGTTAAACTTTGATTTTTCAGAGTAAAGATTTAAGATTGGATGCGAAGTGTAATATTCACTGTTTTTGAAGTATATTATATAACTTTTACAATGTTAAAACACGATAAAATTATATCTAAGAAATAACATAAAATTGAACCAACTTAGGGCGATTATCTAAATTTCTAGCCGCAATCTCAATTCTTAATCTAAAGCATTTCCACCGCCTAAGGATTGCGTGCTTTTTAAGCACTTTCAACTCATTTGTAATAGGAGAGAATTGGTTCTATGGCGCCATTTTCTGAAGGGAATTTACGATGGAAAATTTTAGAAAGAAGGCCAAGCTGTGTGTTTCAACTCAAGCCAATTTACACAGTTATCATTGCACTTTTGATGTAACATGTCACTCGTTATTACTCCTTAGATGATGACCTTCTAGTGTGGAGACTTAAGTTTTGGTTGTCTATCAATACTGGAACGTACCCTATTAATATGAAAGCTGCTTCACACAACCGTTGTATGTGGAAGTAATTATAATAGCAGAATATGTGGATTCACTATATGGACATGGTTCAATAAGGCATAGATGAAATCCACTCTTCAGATATTATATTCACTAAAATTTTTTAGATTTAACTGTCAATACCCAACTGGTTTGGTTGCTAAACATGGCTGGAGGCAGCATAGATTGAAGATGGAAATAATGTTATCAAAATAACACTTGGCTATATGGGTTATTCTGTATATACACCTAGCTACATATATAATATGAGCAAATTGAGAGTACCATGGAGTAATATTTGGATGGCTTGATTAATTAATATCAAGGTTTTATTCTTCAACAAATATATTTTCTTTCCCTTTCGCGTTTTATAAATCGTATCCAAAACTAATAACCTTATAGTGTATGTTATGCATCATAGTTAACAACTATATCGGGTAACCATAAGTATTTATGATATAGTATTAATTTATATTAGTAATACTTTACGTATTTTATATATTTTATAATATTAGAATAAATATTATGTAAGATATAATATGTAATACTATAGAATTTGCTTGTATGATTGTACTAAGAAAGATATAGAATTATAGGATGTGGAGATAGTGCAGGCTTAAGTGAGTATCTCCTTACCTCGTTGTTCTGTGCTATGTGGTGGTCAAGATCATAAACCACTCATCTACTTGTTGTGTGCTATTGCGAGATTCACCTAAGTGTATCTCATGTCTTAGAGTGTTTATACTCTAAATTAATATAGTTTATGATAAGCATTTGTTTGGTTTATTATGGTTTTGGTGTTTCGTGTTTTTGGATAGTAGATCGAGATTCATTAGAAATGTAACTTAATTGACCTTGGTGAGTGCAATTGTACTTGGCTAATGAGAGCATTTGCCCTTGTATAATGATTGATCATAATATATCTGTAACTTAGGAAATCTTGGATGATATTGATTAAATGTCAAGATGACTTAACTTTATGCGAAAGTTATGATTTCTATATCATATACAATTATGATATTTGATTAGTAGGCTAAAAGCTAGGCTTGGTTGCTATTTTCTTGGGTCTCTATATTTGGTCTGAATCCATATGTGGCTTGATTAACTTAGAGACTATACTTCATGGAAACTATACTTGGTTGGGTTAGTTCGAAACCCATAGTTAGCCTGGCTAAGCTTTCTGAAGCTAAGATATTATTAAGCTGGGTTTTGCAAATATAGAGATGCATTACTCGATCAATTTTGGCTACTTCATGCGGTTTCAGATAGGTTGGGTCTTGGCAACTCTTTATTGCCTTAGGTTCTTGGACTTTGTATCTAGATGTTGGGGATTGTTGACTAACCAGATGAGAAGCTAAGTTAGTCTAAGATACCGGTACTAGTGCATGTTACGTACATTAGTATGGATTTTATATGATGCATGAATTAGGCACATGTCCTTGATATTAGTTTGACGACTTAAATATGTTGAGTTATTGATGATGTTGGGATTATCAAATACATGATATATTGTCATATTCAGGCATAGCACAAGCTATACCATCACATAGAAAAACTTATTATAACTAGACAAAAATCTAACAAAAGATCATATTTTGTACATTCAATGCCTAAAATGAGTTCAACTGTAGCCTTTTAAGTTACAAATATATACAATATTTATAGATCTTAAAACTTAAAAAGTTATAACTTCATTTGTTGAAACTAAACTTCCATATTTCTGTTATACTAGCTTTGCAAAACTTTTACCTTTCCAAAACTGCTAACTCTAACTAGCGCTCTCAAAAGTCTACCCCATTGATGATGGTGCCCTAAAATCTATTTTGTAACTTAAGGATAAAAAACTTTATCTTCTTGGCTTACTGTAAGCTGAGTGAGAGTAGATAGACAAGCAGCAGTATAACAATGAACATAACATAGGCATACAAATATTATACTTAGTTAATCACTTAGCTAGTAGATAAGATAATGCAAATTGTATATTCCATGCTAATGCATGTGATATGGACAGGTACTGATACCCTGACAAGCCCAACAACTCATCTAGTTTGGTTGACTCTAAATCTAAGAATCTAGATAATATATCTAGGAACCTAGCAATAATTCAACCTAACTAAACTATGGAATGTGGTTAAGGTTTTTGGTTAATGCAAATTTATATGCACGAAAACCCAACTTTAAAAACTTATCTTAGCAAAATCATAAGTTTCAAAAATATAACCTATAGGTTATTTTGTGCTAAGCTATGAATGCATCAATCAATTTATAGATTAATACTAGGCAAAGTAACCAAGTTTATTTAGTTAATCTTGTAGCTAAACCTAAGCTTTATTTCCTTTCCCTTTTTATTTCTTAAAAACCTTGGTATCGAGCATTTAAGTGAAACCCTTAAGAGGTGGGGTTAATACCTAGCATTTGTTCCAAGTTAGTGTAGTACATCAATAAATCTCGATCAACCAACATTAAATGCACAAAACAAAACACTATATTGCACTTCATGTATCAAATTCAATCGTTATGCATAAAGTTACCACAACCATATGAGGGAAAATACTACTAAGGTTGACCATAGATCATGCATGCTTATATATTCTACGTTGATATTAACTAGTTGGTTTTTAGTTTACTCAAGATTATATCTAACTTAACCTTTGATTTAACTTCTAACTTAACCTCTAAATTACTCTCTAATTTAGTCTAACATAAAAATTCCTAATAAGATACTATTCAACTTATATACTCAATTTACTAATTAGGGATCTCCAACATTTCATCTAGTTCAATTGTTTAAGTTTAGCTTACATAAGAACCCCTAAATATAACCTCTAGAGTTATCTCAATTTTGGCTTTTAATTCGACTAGAATACTATATTTACGTATAATATTTTCATTTTTCAACTAAGCCAACCTAAGACCAATAAAGAGTACTTCAAATACAATTATAGCTAAGACTACCCCTTGTTACAATGCTAATTGTATAAATTTATCTTATATCGTCATATTTAGCAAAATATTCATAAATAATAGGAAAATATATAATAATTAGAATTCATACTCTATTAAAGAAATGGAAAATATATTATACTTAGTAAATTAAAGTTGTTATATTCTACTCACAAAAAATACTGAAATAGTATAATATACTATATACTCTAAAATACTCGTTTTAGCCCAATTTTATCAATAATTAGCTTAAAATAGATAAATAATCATATTTTTTTTACTAAAATTAGAATATAACATATATTTTAATATTATTAGGCTCCAAAAATCATCACATATGAATTTTATTCATAAATTGCATTAAAATCTACGTATTTTACATAATTAGAAAAATTGCGAGCAAATACCAAATAAATTACTATAAATAGTAAATGTAGAAATTTTCAAAAATTCTTATTACCAAAATTTAGTAAATATTATAAGTGTATTATACAAAATTTTCAACATGAAAAAACATTGGTTAATATTTTGAAAAATTCAATCAAAATTCGTTGGAATAGAGCATATTATTAAGTAAGTATTACAAATCAATGTTATTCCAACAAAATAAAATCATTAGATGAAAGTACATGTAAAATAACATAAGAAAACAAAATTTTCATAATTTTCTAACTTAATTTGATACTTATAGAAATTAAATGAAAATCGGATGCAAAATCAAATCTCACCGATGCATGGCCGTCCGGCCATCCTACAACTGCTAATGGTTGTCAACCCTACTCGTCTTGCCTTCAAATGCTTAATTTGCAAGCCTTACTTTGCCAAGTCATCATTTGTTGCAAGAACTTGAATTCCTAGAGAGGATTTTTAGGGTGTTTAATCTGCTAAAATGATAAAAAAAAAAAAATAAACTCCCTTTCTCCTTATATTAAGGTTAGGTTGGTGGAAACCAAAAGGCGACCTTATGTGTGGCATTTGATGTTTAATCTAAATAATATATTATGTGTTGGGTTGATTCTTAGTTGCCAACTAACAAGAGATCCTCCTTCTTGAATTTAAGAATGTGCTATGCTTGTTTCTAGATTTTCTAAGTGCATTTGTCATTTTCTATAAATTTTTTTATTAATTTAATACAATTTTTAGCATATTTTATTAATATATAAGCATATCGGGCATATAACATTTATATAACACAATTGTATAATCACATTATATGCTATCTAGCTCCTAAATATTATTTTTATATGTGAAATAATTTATCTCGAAAGGTTTGTTACATTTTGAGTCTCAAATTTCGAGTTTACAATAATTATTGAATAATCTTAGTAAAAATACATTTTATTAAAATTAAATATTATACATGCTTTGTTTTGAGGAATTGACTTGACTAGGGTTCTTCATCTAACTTTTCTAACCTCATATTAAATTTCGATTCAATTTGAACAAAATTGTCTAGAAGTTCTAAATCGTTCCAAATGCCCTAACTCATATTATTAGTTAAACAGTTGGAGTCTCACATATATATTGCTTGTTATGCTTTAGAATTCTCAATTTCTATGCTCTCTATATTTAATATTATACTCACTTGGCTCAAAACTTGAGTTAAGGAGCTAACTTATCTAACCTTAGGTATTAAAGATGAAGCAAACTAGGACTTGGAAGCTGGGTTGGGTGAGAGAGAACAATTAGTTGTAAGGTTTCGTATCAAGTTCTTGCAAGTACCTTTACAAGAAGGTTGTCATGATAATTTATAGGTTTTTAGTGTTATCGTTATCAATGTAAAAGTTTATTCTCCTAATTAAATTATGAGTTGAATAGGGAAATGAAATGTCATACTCTAAATGAAGCCCTTATTTTCTGATGTTCTAGTGTACCATTTTATATTAATTGAAAGAAGTTTTATTGGAAATTTATATAGTCGAGTTAAGTTAACAAGTTGATTACAATTTTAACTTTATCTCTAACTTGTGGATTGTATAATGAATCGTCTCTTAGGTACTAAGTGTAAAGAAAAGGTATAAGTAGACACCTTAAGAGGTGAGATGTTACATTTAAAGTATAGAGTGCTATGGATGGATACAAAATTCTTTAGCATTACGGTTAAAGTCATTTTAGGATTTGCCAATCATACCTTAATAAGAGTATGCCAATTATACTGCAACTCCTTATCATCTTCTATCAATTGTAAGATAATATGAGGTATAGTCCTTTTAGTTACTTAGATGCTAGCTCATTGTTTGTATCCTACATTGGGACTGTACAAGCTAACGTTGCTAAGGTGTCAGCATAACAATTTGTAGAACGTTTAGTGTGCTTAGATCTTACTGATTGGAACTTAGTAACCTATGTTTGTACTGTAGCTCTATAAGAGGCTAGCGTAAGTTCCTAAACTTGCTTGATGATTAGATTATAGTCACCTAATGCCTAAGTAAGTTATGCCCACTTGTTAATTTGAAAGAGTCTAAGCAAAAGAGCTTACTAGCTTCGTTAGCAGTATAACGAAAGTTTAATTTATGTACTAAGCGTACTTCCTAGCTAGTTGTAGACAATAACCCTAACTCCCCATCCAATATTCTCAAAAGAATTATAAAATTGGCAACAACCAGTCCCTATGATTCTCTATAAGTGCATTTTCATGAAAGTTTTAGGAATGATCTCAATGGTATTATTGGTATCAACACTTTAAAATTAAGCTAGTAAGTTTGCTAATACCTACAACTTGATTACTTTTAGAGTTGATACAGTGATGTTGAATTCTCCTAAAAGCAGCGTCCATCTGGCAATTCTTCCAAACAATGTTGGATGTAATAGAAAGTACTTGATGGGGTCATAGTAAGTCATAACGACAGCTTTATCTGTTAGGAAATAGTTTCATAGCTTTTGAGTCATGAATACCAACAATAGGCAATGTTTTTCATATGCTTGGTAATTGATACCGTTTCCTTAAAGTGTTTAGCTCAAGTAATATATTGGCCATTTAACCTCATTTACTTCCTACACCATTAATGCCCTAATAGACCTATCTACAGGCATCAAATAAATAAATAAATCGTTACCATTACCTGATTGGCATAATTAGAGTCTATGGGGAAGTTAACATTCTTGATCATTTAGAATGCCTCCTCTTGAAATGGACCCCATTCAAAAGGAACTCCTTGCTTCATCATTTGATGTACTGGAAAAGAGATTTCAACGAGCATTAGAATAAATCATCGAGCATAAGACACTTTAGCCATAAATCCCTTTAGCTCCCTTTAATTCTTTAAGGAAAAAATAAATTAGATGACTTCATATTTTAGATGGATCAACATTAATCCCCTTTATGCGCATAACAAAAACAAGGAACTTCTCATATGAAACACCGAAAGTGTACCTTAAGGCATTCGTTTGAAGCTTGTAAATTCTATACATCTTAAGGACTCACATAAGGTGATCTACATGATCAATTGCCCACCATAATATGATGAAGATATCTACATAGTTTGCTATGCGAGCTTGCATCATATTATTAAAGATAGTTGCCATAGCCCTTTGATAAGTGGCCTTTGCATTCTTCAATCTAAAAGGATTACGGTGTAATAAAAATAATTAATGGATATATGGAAGACTATGTATTTAGCAATCTCTTAGAGCTATTTTTATATTAATTATATTTTCCAAAACCATCTATAAATGAGAAAAATTCATGCCTAGTTTAATATGTCAATGTTTGGAGCAAGAATTCATCCTTTTAGGTAAGCTTTGTCAAGTCATAAAAATCCACCCATACATGTGTCTAGCCATTTCTTTTTTATGGTCATAACATTGGCTAGCTAGGTTAGGTGCTCTAAAAATCTAGCTTGTAATAACTACTTGATTTCAGCTTTGATCTACACATCAATCTCTAATCAAGATAAGCATTGGTTTTGCTTAACATAAGCTTAATTCCTAGTGCAATACTTAATAGATGTATTACTAAGCTAAGAGCTAATCTTGACATTTCCTCATACTTCCATGGAAAAAGTCTTGGAATTCGCATATTAGATCCAATAAGGGATCTTTCATTTCCTTTATAGACCCTTACTGATGAAGATGGGTCTTGCTGTTTAACTTGGAGCTATCAAGTTTATCTCTTCTATTTTTTTTTAACCTATGGTTTCACTTAATTTGTAATTGGAAGGTGTGTTTGGGTTGGGGGGGTAAAGGCGAGGGGAAGGGGTTAGGGTAGGAAGGTGGTGTAGAGAGGGTTGAGCTTCTTATAAATTTAAAGGCTTAGTTGATGATAGAAAGTGTTCTTAAACCTTGAAGACCGTCCTAAGTAATATGTGATTACACCCATTTGCCTAACTTAGCTTTTGATCTTTATATATCTATCACCTACTCCATCCTTTTTCAACTTCTAAGATGAGAGAGGTCTTCATCTTCTTAGTCTTTTGTTGTTATTAACCTTGCCACCTTAACAACGAAGTATTAGTAGGTTTACCAATCGTTATTCTACCTTCACTAGAGTACTCATAGAAAAACTCTTACCTCAATGAAGTATGATTCTTTGTGCTTAAAGGGGCTATCGGCAAGAGGGATGAAGATGCCTTTGCCTTTTTCAACTACCTTTGATGCATTAATGCAATGCAGAGGGAATAAGACCATGGTTGTGCAACCACTGCACTTTAACAAACAAACGGTAGGAATAGGAGCATCTAATACATAGAATTTAGTTGACCCATGAATTAGACCGGCCTTAAAATCGATGTTAGTGAGCCCCAAAGACATCGTAAGATTCATTGAAGCTATGAATATCAATTGGCAAGCAAACTAGCCTCCTTACGTCTAGCCTTATGGCTTTAAGATCAATAAGGACATGATGTTAAGTGAAGACTCGTTATCAATAAAAGTTCTTCGAATGGGATGGCCATTAAGCTTACTTTCAACATATGATGAATGATTGAGATTTGGGTTGCTAATTGGTTGGGCTCTAGTGGTATAAGGGTTAATACTAACCATAAGTAAATGCACTTAATCAAGTTATAGTATAATACAAATTTGAGTCTAATTTGCCTATCCCACAAGGAACCATGAGATCGAGGAAACCTTATATTACAAGCAATTTTCTCTAAATTTACTAATTATCTAACTTATTAATTTAATTAAATAATTATATTCTAATAAACAAAAGTAAGTAAGATACAAGCAAAAAATAAAAAAACAAAGAAACATTAAAATAAATGAACAAGAAAATAAACAAATAAGTAAAATTAATCAAATTGTGAAAAAAAAATGATCCTTAGTAAATCTGTTGTTTATTACCTGGTTCTATGTAACTTCCAATCTAAATTGCACTTTTAGACTATAGAGATTTCTAGTATGAATTAATCGGACTCACGTCTATTGATTAATTCTTAACTTTGATTATATTCTATTCAAATTGCTTTTATAATAAAGTATCTTAAGATTACATCAAGACCTTGAATCCCTATATTAGGTTGCTTTAATAAAGAGAAACTAATAAGTAGAACCTTAGTTAAATTAGTTACATCTAATTGCATTAGTCCATCTAACTATAGGATCTCGTGAACTCTATATTAAACTCTTATAGTAATATAATCGCCAACAATATTGAATTAAATACAATACAAAATAATACAATTAGATCAAAAAACACAATATCATTTATTGAATATAAAAGCAAGTGTTACGTTGGAATAAGGTTCAATAGAAGATTTGTAAGCCCTGCAATCAGTTACTCAAAGTTCAATTCGTAGAATTTAGGGCAATTGAGCAAATTGTTCAATTTAGCCTAAATTTTACGACGAAGTTAGAAATATTAGTAAAAGTAATCCTGTAAGTTTGAATTTAAGAAAATAAATACTAAAATGAAAGAATATAAAATTTTCAAATTTTAAGTATATTATTCGTTATTTATCAAAAATGCATAAAATGCATTTCGATAACTAATGAATCATTAGAGATAAATTATATGTACACTAAAAATCATGAAATAACATAAATAATATTTGGGAATATTTATTTGTACCATATATGAATTTACATGTAGGTAAAGATATGCGAAATATGTTAAAATAAGGTTAATTAAATAAATAAAATTCATAACTAATTAAGGAAAAATCAAGAAAAATGAGGAATGAACCAAATTTGAGGCATGGTAGCTTGGAAATAAAGAAACAAAAATGGATCAATTAAAATGTAACAAATAGAAAGTGAGAAAAAGAAGAGATAAGTTAAATATCATCTCAATTTATCGCACGAAAAATCCTTAAGGCCTCTATAAATATCTAAAATTTTACAAAAGCTCATTTGGGATGTTTGGAATTGTAGAAAATTAGAGAAAGTCAAAAACAAAGGAAAAATTAGGGTTTTCAAAAAAATTACAAAAATCTTTGCAATTAGGGCTTTAGAGAGGAACTAATACCTGACAAGCACCTGAGAGTGTATGGCCACCATCACCACCATACGATGGTACCAGTGCCTAAGCTGACCGACAAGGCCCTGGTGGCTGGCGGTAGCCGAAGCGATCAACTCCAATAAGTTTCGATTCCTTCTTGATTTTTCTTAAATTGTTAAAAATATTTGGAAAATTATGAATTTTGTTATTTTGGAATATTTTAGTATGTATATTTGGGAAAAAATTTTTTTTGATGAATTTATGTCTATAAATATATTGTCCTTAAAAAATCATGTAAATCTTAGCTTTGTTCGAGTTAAAAATAAATGACCTTAAGAGTGTAGTTTTAAGCCCAAAATTTTTGTATAGACTACTTAAGAGTTATAAAATAGTGTTATGAAGCCCTTTTTCAAATTTCTAAATAATTTTTAAGCTTTAAAATGATGCATATAATGGATGATTTTGGGCTAATTAGGTAATTAAATAGATAATTATTAATTTAATACATAATTATGTGTTTTAGGATGTTGAAATCTAATGGAGTATGTTATTTGTAGCATTTAGAGTGTTAGATATAATTACTAGGGTATTATGTAGTAAATATATAATAGGTAAAAATGATAAATTTTAAGTTAATTTTGTAATTTAGGATAATTAGGTGTAAAATCTTATTTGGGATGAATTTAAATATTTTGAAATGTTAGTTGGTGTTGGGTGATGATATTTGAAGTGATAGAAATATGATAATTTTATAATTTAAGATAACTAGGTGTAATATGTAGGTATAAGAATTAATAAGTAGGAAAATATTATATTAAAATTGATATTGTAATAATAATATGAATATATAATAAATTTGGTATGAAACTTAAATTAGGGTAATTATATGAAAAATATAAGATTTTCTCATAACGGAAGTAAATTTAATAATTAAATTAGAATTAGGATATACCATACGAACTAAAACATTGATTAGAGACCAAAAACAATATTTAGGATATCTAAAAATAATGTGATTAATTTCATATTATGATTCGGAATGGTTTCCTAGGGCAAACATGTAAAATCCCTAATAAAAAACTGAGTTAAAAACTTAATTTAGAAATTAATGCGAAAACTGAACCAGAATTTAACATAATTGAAGAAGAATTGTAAAAGGCTTAAAAACCTAGATAATTGAGTATATTAAACCCTAAACCACAAATAACAATAGGCGTTATAGGATAAAAACCCATCTATAACGATTATATGGAAAACTGAAATAATATTTGTATCATAGGGATTTTTGGTGATGGCCAGTACAAGTTGCACCTTAAGTGAGAAAGCAACGAGTCTAAGTAAGTTGGGATTAATATGTTGTTATATTTTGGAATACTAATTTGTAATACGCAAAGGCTTAAAATTATACTTGATCATGCTTGTTAGAGAGTGGACTACGTGCATATGCTTGTTTATGAGTGATAATATGATTTTGATTCACTATTTTGGATTGTATTTGTATGAATTGTTGCAATGATTGAATATCTTAAATCGAATCTAATTAAATATATGACTTGAAATTCTAAATTGGACATGCATAGCAACCCATTAAGAGAACATTAGGATTCTTTAGCTAAATACCGACCCATTTGAAAGAGATAACGTTAGATAGCATAATTGGTCCTTTTTTCATCTTTAATCGAACTACTTGATAGGTGTGAAGTCAATAGTTTGAAGGTAATTACAAGAGGAGCAATGTCTCTATTGCACAAGCTTGGATTTACTCATGAGCTGTTGCATTAATAGAAACTTCTCAACCTAGATTAAAGCGGGTGCAATTTCTTTAATCTCACCATAGGCCAGACAACGCCGTATGATGACATTTATTTCAACATGCATTACACCTAATAATTTGGTTAATAATCCTATTTGTGTCTGTTGTATGGTTTTTAAGTCTTCGCCCCAACTTACTGTATTGTAGTTGCTTACATCCCTATAAACTTTACTGTAGGTGCTAGCTAGGAAGCGGATTATATTTACCTTGAAGTTAGCAACTACTGTATCTTAGGAAGTAAGGATATAAACTGAAGGTCAAATATACTCTTAAGTATAGATTACTCTTTAAAGCTTTTAGTATTAATTTACAAATTACTTAAGTAAATTAGGATTAAGTTATTAAATTTTGTAAAGATACTCAGGTTATTTCAATATAAGTATGTACCTTTCTTAAGTTCATAAACATACTTAATTTATGAATTGTTTATTTCAAAGTGGGTTAGTCGTAGACGCTTTATGTAAATCAGGTCAAAGATAGCAGCTGTATGATTAGTATCTATGTTAAAATGGCTTGTACGACGAGATTGTTACGACTTTATTACTTTGGGGCATGACAAAATCTTCTAAGAAAAATAACTCATGATATGAAATTAAAAGAAAATAAAGTCAGAGACATGAGAGACCTCTATAACTTTACCTTACTCAAATTCTCCTCAAGTGGCTCTCCTTAAACACTAAGCCTAAGCCTATATTCATAGAACTTAGACCTAAGGTTACAAAGGAACCTTCCAAAAATAAAAAATTTCTAATTCATGGCATGTACATAACCTAGGATCATAGCTGTAATCTTTAGGCATGTTCTTCTCCTTCACGTGCAAATTTTATATTTTGATGAAATTCTTAGATGAAGGGTACATGGCTAGGAAACATGCCCACAATCTTGCACGCAATCCTCTTTGGACATTATTTCTTGTCAAGACTTCACTTAGTTGGAAGGTTTGATCAATGTTGTAAACCCCTAAAAACTTTAGTATAAGCTTAGTTAGTTGCTAGAAAAAGTTTAGAGATATATTCAAAATAGACTAATATCACTAAGAGATATTTGATAGATATCATCAGAAATAATAAGAATACCTACAAATCTTACAAAATACCATCATATTCTTTTATAAACACCCTTAAAAGTGACAAGATAAGAATAAGAATGTTATGGTAAACTTAAATCTTCTTAAAGTCAACAATTAACTAAAAGACTTATTTAAACCACTAAAACAAGTTAATTAACCTTTATAAGAAAGGTGAGAGTGAAAGTGACTTTGATTACATAAAAAACTTGATATAAGCAAGTGACATCATCAAGAATAAACCAAATAAATAAATAGGCTGACCATCAAGATCAATTATAAGGAGTAAGTATATTCTCTCTAATTGACCTAAGATCAGGGTATCATCAACTGCATATTAAACTAAAAGATGTGCCTAAGACTATTATTTGTACATGATATGGTCATAAGACTGTTATTTGGACTCGATATGGTCATTACAAGTTTTTAGTAATGCCTTTCGGGTTAACGAATGCTCCTATAGCATTCATGGATCTAATGAATCAAGTATTTCATCCCTTATTAGATAAATGGGTAATTGTTTTTATCAATGATATATTGGTGTATTTAGCAATTCTAGGGCAATACGAAGAACCCTTAGGGGTGATATTGCAAATTTTAAAAGGCAATTAGTTCCGTGCTAAATTGTCTAAGTGTGAATTTTAGCTAATGGAAATATCTTTGTAGGGGCATAAGATATCTCGTGATGGAATATCAGTATATCTCAAAAGGATTAAAGTAATCATTGAGTGGAAAAGATTAGAAACGATTATTGAAGTAAGGAATTTTCTTAGGATAGTTAGATATTTTAGAAAATTAGTCAAAGATTACCAAATCACTAACTCGATTAACACAAAAGAAAGAGAAGTTTGTTTGGAGTGATGAATGGGAACAAATTTTTCAATAATTGAAGCAACGCTTAGTCATTACACCAATACTGGTATACCCAATAATAACGAACCTTCTGTAGTATATAGTGATGCTTTACATAATGGGTTGGGATAAGTTCTAATGTAGAAGGGCAAAGTAATAGCTTATGCATCTTGATAATTGAGAGCACATGAGTAGAACTATTTAAAACATGATTTAGAACTTGCTATGATAGTATTTGGTCTAAAAATCTAGAGACATTATTTATATGGTCAAAGGTGCGAGATATATAATAACCATAAAAGTCTCAAATTTTCATTTATTGAAAGGGAACTAAACGTGAGACAAAAAAGATGGTTGGAACTTATTAAGGATTATGACCAAAATTTTAATTATTGCCTTAGCAAGGTAAATGTAGTAATAGATGCTAAGCAAGAAAAATTATGTAGAAGTAGAATCTTTGCTTACTAGTCAATATGAGCTTATTTAATAATTTGAAAGATTGAATCTGGAATTTCTTTGGCATGAGCATAACATAGAATTGGTTAACTTAATAATTGAGACTTCATTAATAAGTAAAATAAAAGAAGCTTAGAAGGAAGACCCTATCGTGCAATCGATCAAGTCTGGCAAAAAGCAAGGAAAATACCCTGACTTTAATATTAAAGATGGGTCTACAAGGAAGGATAAAAAGATTATGTGTTCCTAGAAATGAGGAACTTTGCAAAGAAATCCTAAAAGAAGCCTACTACTCTAGTTATACGATTCATCTAGGAGGAACCAAAATGTACCAAGATGTGAAACAATATTTTTGGTCGAAGAAATGAAAATAGACATAACAAAGTATGTAGTGAAATGTGAAACTTTCTAAAGGATTAAGCAGAACATCAAAGACTAAGAGAGTTATTGCAATCACTACCGATTCCATAATGGACATGGGATCAAATCACCATAGACTTTATAAGTTCTCTCCTTAGAACTCTAGCTAGGCATGATGCTATTTAGGTCATTGTAAGCTGGCATACTAATTCAACACATTTCCTTCCAATTAATATGACTCATCCATTAGAAAAATTAGCAAGAATCTATATTAAGGAAATAGTTTGATTGCATAGCACACTTGCTAGAATTGTTTCTGATACAGATCTAAGATTTATTTCAAAATTTTGGATAAGTCTATGGAAGGAATTAGGAATCAAACTTTAGTATAGTACAAAATATCATCCACATATGGATGTGCAATCTAAAAGGACTATACTAATGCTGGAGGATATGCTACTAGCTTATGTTATGGAATTCAAAGTAAAATTTGTCTTTAATAACATTTACCATTCGACGATACAAATGTCCCCGTAAGAAGCTCTATATGGTAGAAAATGCAGATTGCCACTATTTTGGGATAGAATAGAAAAAGATAGCTTTAGGGCCATAATTGGATGAAGGAGGCCTAAGATAGAAAAAAGAGTTGGGCAGATCTTAAGTGGTGAATTGTAGAATTTGAAGTTAACAACCATGTATATTTTAAAGTAAGCCCAATGTGGAGTATTCATAAAGTGAGAATTAAAGGAAAGCTAAGTCTATGGTATATTGAACCATTCAAAATTTTGGAAAGAATTGGAAATTTAGCATATCATTTGGCTTTACCCCCAAGAATATCAAGTATTCATTACGTATATCACATCTCTATTTCGCAAAAACATATATCAAATCCAGATTTAGTCATTTAATTAAAGCTTGTCAAGTTGGAGCCAAACTTGATATGTGAAGAACACCCAATCAAAATTCTGGATCAAAAGACCTAAAAGTTGCGGAGCAAGAACATCTGTTATGTAAAATTATTATAGGCAAACCATGGAGATGGAGAAGCTACTGGGGAAGTGGAGGATGAGGTTAGATGACAATATCCGCAACTATTTGACAAACTAGGTATGATCTAAAGTTTTGAGGACAAAACTTTTAAGGGAGAAAGAATATAAACCCTTAAAAATTTTAGTATAAGTTAAGTTAATTGCTAGGAAAAATTTAGAAACATATTCAAAATAAGCTAAAATCGCTATGACAAATTTGAGAGATATTATTAGAAATAATTAGTACACCAACAAATCTTCACAAAATACTATCATATTCTTTTATAACCACCCTTAAAATTGACAAGACAAGAATAAGAATGTTGTCGACTTAAGTCTTCTTAAAGTCAACAATTAACTAAAAGACTTACTTAAATCACTAAAACAAGTCAATTAACCTTTATGAGAAAGGCGAGAGTGAAAGTGACTTTAATCACGTGAGAAACTTGATTTAAGCAAGTGACATCATTAAAACAAGTTAGAAACCAACCAAAACCCAAACTACATACTTAAAGACCAATGATTAGTACATTCTTTGCAAGAAGTTAGAAAGGAAAAGAAACAAGACCAAAGGAAGCATTAAGTAGTGCTAACCTTGGTGTACATCAAACTATTAACCATATGTTGAAAAGATTAAGGGAAGGTGGTCTTCCATATGAAGGAATTCTAAAAGAAAAAAAGCAACAAGACAATTGACTGAGTTGAAGATGATGTAAGGAATGATGTAATTGCCCCATTACATCATGAAGAAATATGGAACATATGAAATTTGTTGCTCTAATAATCAAGTGGTGCCACTAGCAATGGAGAAACCACCAAATCCAATTCTTTTGCAAATTCAAAAAAACCAAGACAAAAAATTTCCAAAGATATACAAGGATCTTCATACATGACATCATAAGAAAGAGTGATGTAATTAAGATAACCTAATGAATTCAACTAACAAAAGCTTATTACGTAAGCAAATCTAAACTTTTTCATAAATATCCCTACCACTTAAACATTTGGACTACATACTTATCTCTAACATTCATTACAATAACCTTGTCATTCATTTTCTTTCACATATTCAATTCACCAACCAACCATCTTCCTAATCACTCTCATGCCAACATCAAAGACTACCATCTAATTCTTTATTTCTTTAGGAATCAACATTAAGAAAGTAAAATTCAACAATTCTACAAACACCTTTGCTCATATTTTAGATAAGGCCATGTCCATTTTTTTTGTTTTGAGCTCGTATATATCTAGAGGTTGATTAAGGATTTGATTAGTCCTTAATCATTTAGTGGTTAGGGAAGGTGTTTGTTTCTTGATAATATTTCATTCGAGTCTTCTTAAGATGAATTAAGAGATTCTTCTCTTGTGACTCACGAGATGAGCCTTGGCAAATATTTCATCTGGTTCACTTGGCTAACCAGAAGATCCTTCTTCCTAAGATTACATTGGATCTAGAATGAACATATTCCTTTTGGTTCTCTTAGGTGATTGAGGAATTAGTTCTCTCATGAAGTTAAGGAGAATGTTACCTATTTGGTTCTCCTAGGACCGATCAAGGAGCATTTTCCCCTGATCACTATGTTAATATGGGTATATGTTCAACCAAGAATACGATTCTACGACTATTATGTTATGCTAGTTAAAGATGTTATGCAAAGAACTATATATGCCTATTTGGATACTTAGACATTAGTAAAATTACAAATCCTCAACTTAAGGTCATTAGAGGGGAATATATCCTATATTGCATGTTGGATATTGGATGGTCACATATATTATAGCATATGTTTTATTATTTGCATTGCATATGTTTGTTAATTAATAACTTGCTTGAAAAGTGGTATGAGTGGATAATTTACTAAGTTAGTTGTAGTTGACACCTTTAGGGTTTTGACTTTTTGCAGGCACCTTATAAGGTTTTCCTAGGAAGATTCAGTCCCATGGTGGGAATGAAGAAGTTACTAATGGGTTCGGGGAGCAAAAGTAAGAAATTAATGTTTTGTTGAAAACGGATATATAATTAGAAATCTTTATTATTTATAAATGTAATATTAATATGTAGAAAGACTTGGTGACTTATATTTGTATTTATTTAATTAATAATATTACAACTTTTATTTTGTATTATTGAATATGTACTACTCTGTGATTATTTTACTATTAATACTTCATGTACTCTTTATAAGTAACAACCGAATGAAACGAATCTCTTCTTAGTTACTTCTAACTAGTGCATAATGGTTTATCACTATTAGACTATCTTTAAGGTCGTGATAAATGCACTTCTTCATTAAAGCTCTAAAACTTCATGAAATTACCCAAATAACTTATCGAATGCTTTTTAAACATTAACAAATGAAATAATAACCAATTAAACTCCAAATCCTCATAAAATCAACACAATTAGTACATGAAAATATATAAAATTAGCTCAAAAATATATATGCTTTATGAGTGTTATCAAATTCCCTCACACTTAAGTTTTTACTTGTCTTCAAACAAAATAAAACATTCTTAAGACAAGATTATAAATTTCTCTCATAACTTAGAAAAGTGCATCCTTAATTCAAAGAGCTTTCATAATTACCTTTTTCTTTTTTTATTAGTAATTCCCTTAGAGCACTTAGATAATAACATTGAAGAACTATTGAATTTCAACAATCAATACAAACAATCTACATTTAGTCTTATCACTTAAATAGACACTAAACTAGAAATAAAAATAAATACTAACAAATTTTAAAAAAAAGTTATACTAGTTTCATTACTCTAACGCAAGAGGAAATAGATCTTCCCTATATTATCTTTGTTACAAAAATTCAAACTGGATACATATTACATTAACTCATCCTCTAATTGCCTCCTTTGTATAGATTTTCGTTAGGAGACTCTTCAATTTAATTCAATTCAATTCCTTTATTTAAACATGATCACATTAGCAATGAGAAAGAACTATACCTTTCTAACAGACCATGATCGATTCTTACCATTTTAGATTTTATGTTGATAGTAGGAAAAAACCTTACTCTTTTAATAGATCAAGACCAAAACCAATCCCTACTAATTTAACCTACTTTCTTATATTGATTGCTAGAAAGAATTTTACTCTTTTAATGAACCAAGCCGAACCTTACCAACTTATATTCTCCTTTTTATTTTGTTTAATTTTATTCTTTCTTTCACCTACAACTATTTTGATTTTGTAAGAGACTTTTGAAGTACCAATATGATTTGTTCATCCAATTTGAAAAATTTTAGAAAAAAGCATAAATAAATAATTATTCTCTCAAATTAAGCTTAGAAATATAAATAACTAATCC
Organism: Lumnitzera racemosa; assembly: GCA_024138005.1. NCBI lineage: Eukaryota > Viridiplantae > Streptophyta > Magnoliopsida > Myrtales > Combretaceae > Lumnitzera > Lumnitzera racemosa. Next base: position 84,558,704 of record JAMXBC010000006.1, read on the forward strand.
TTAACTTCTTATCAAGTCCTATTTTGGTTTTTTCTTAATTTAATTTACATTAATCTAGTCCACTTAATATAAATTACTTAATATAAAATTAAGAAAAAAAATATTTTTTAAAAATGTTCAAAAATATTCTGGAAAAATAAATTAGAGTCGCCAACTAGTAAAACCCGATAAAAAAGTAAGATTAAGGTTTGTAGGTGGAAAAACTCTAATCAAGCTACAAGTATACTATTTTTTTAATTTAAAAAAAATTAGCTAGAGAAATGAGTTTGGAGGTTAACTTATTAAAACAAAAGTTATCATGTAAAAATTTTAAAAAATTAACTATTAGGGCCTTTATTTTTATAATGTTTTTAAAAATGTGGAAATATGAAAAATGATTTTTATTAAGAATTTTCGTAAAAATATATGAAGAAAAAAAAAAGCTTTCCAAATTTTATGCTTATCTTGAAAGTACCTATGTTCTAATTTTTAAAATACTTTAATAAACTTTAATGGGTTGATAAATTTTATTTATGGGAATTGGTCATGTTAACATTTTTAATTATTTTATTTTTATTGAGAAAAATACCCTAAAAAACTTAAATTTTGTTTCCAATTCAAAAAATCCTAAATTTGAAAAGACCCATATTAAGATTTTTATTTTATGAAATCAATTGAATGATAACATCATTTAAAAAAAAATTCCTAAAATGCGTAAGTAGTAAAAAAAATAAAGTTTTTATCTATAGATGTAATTTTTAATTTAAAGATGCAATTTTTTTTAGAATACAAAAATGCAAAGAAAATAAAATTTTTTAATAAAATATTCAATTTACACCTTAAATATGTAACTATCCTAAGAAAATGCTAAAAAATATGCAATTCGAATCAACACATCAAAAGAAATAAAAAAAATCGATTGTTCACACTAAGACCAGCAACGAGACATGAGTTAGTATATATTTTATTTAATTTTAAGCAAAACCAATTCTATACTAATAAAAATCTACAAAGTAATAACAAAAAAAAATAAAAAATGAAAAACAATAACAACAATAAAAAAAAAAATCAACTAATGACCTGCACAAAGGTACACAAAAGTTAGTGTGGGTAATTATAAATTCTTTTTTTATTAGGAATTAAAAAAAAAAAACTAAAAGTAATGAAGTAAAAGAAAATAAAACAAAAACCCAGCAAGGCTACAACTGCGGGTCGGATCTGGCCAAGACGGTTCAGATGTGGAGCATCCAAGCGGGTCGGGTCCTTCTTCTTCAAACAGAACAAGCAACAACAAAAATCACTATTCGGATCGATCTACTCACTAGAAAGAAAATAAAACAAAGACCCACCAGGGCTACAACTGCAGGTCGGATCTGGCCAAGATGGTTCGGGTCGTAGAGCACTCAAGCGGGTCGGGTTGTTCTTCTTCAAACAGAACAAGTAACAACAAAAGTCACTCTCTTCGGATCATTTAACTTACCAAAGCGAAAGGGAAATCAAACTTTTATGATTAAATGAATAATAAAAGGATGTTTAAACACCATGCCTTGGGATTTCGTGATGTTTTTTTAATGGTTTTGAATTTGAGTGGTGGTGGTGGTGGTGGTGCTTGGCCCACTGTGGACTGGGGTGTAGGTCGCGTTTGGGTCACATGTGTGGTGGCTGTGGTCGTAGGCTTGCTCGCAGTGGTGCGGTTGGGTCGTGTGTCGCGCGTACTACAATGAGTGGCTGTCGACTAGGTCATGTTATGGTGTTGGGTTCTGGTTCGGTCGGTGGTTGGGTGTCGCGTGTAGGCCTTGGGTGCAACAGTGGGTGGTCGAGTATTGGAGCAATTGCGCTGAGGTCTGTTGGTCTGTGCTGCGACTGTTGATGATGTTTCTGAGTGTTTTTGTGCGCTAGGGCTACAAATTTTATTTATCTTATTAAAACACGGCCCAAATTAATTTTTATTTGTATTTCCAAAATTAATTAATTTCAATAGACCCAAACATCTTTAAACGACCTGGGAACAGATATGCTGCAGATGTGTAATATGGTTTTAATTTAATAAATTTTGAGTTTTATTTTAACTAGTCTAGTTAAAGAATTTTTTTTTTTAAATTGGACAAAACTCTACTATGTGGGCCCAAATATTTTACTGTACTATTCTTAAAAATGCTTTTTCCAATGAAGCTTTTTTTTTTTAAAGACTCCAAATTTATTAAATTACATATATATTTTCATTATTTTTTAATTCGATCTTAAACGACTAATTGACTTGATTTGAATATTTTTGACACGTTTTTTTTTTTGTTTTCTAGATTTTTCTTTTGTATTTTCCTCAAAATTTCAATCTTTTAGGTTTTTTTTTTTTTAGTTTTTCAATTTTTTTTTAGATTTTTTTTTGTAAACCTAACTAAAAATAAACAAACAAACAAATAAATAAATAAATAAGAGGGTAAAAATGTGGTGTCTACACTTGTTAAAATCTATCATAATCCCAAGTCTAAGTTTAAGTTTAGATAATAGAGAACTTTAGATTATAAAGATTTAATTGCTTAAATTTAACAAAGTAAGCTAAGGTCATAACAAATTATGGGTTTTTTTTTTTCTTTTATAAATTGCTTGCTTATATATAGTAGGATGAAAGTTTTTTAAGTTATTTTTAACAAAAATTAGCTTAAGTGTATAGTATTCAATCAAACTATACTCATTAACATATAGCATTTAGTATCCCTATTCTTTCCCCTCACACTTAGATTATATATTATCCGCAATATACACCATCATGAAAACACAATATAATTAAAAAGGGAAAAAAAAAAGTAAAGCATAATCGACACTTCCCCGATTTTTGGTTCATTGAACTTGAAAATTTTGAGTCCAAATCTCAATCATGCTATTCCAATTTAAAGTTTCCCTACAACATTAAGAGAGAACAAACTACAAAAAAGAATGAAGTTAACCAAAAGAATGCCTAAGTTACTTTTAAATCTAACATACTAGCTACTGTATCCCTATAGAGTTATCAAAAGGTCCAAATAAAAGTGAACCAAGCAGCAAAAACGTAAGTTAGTCTAAAGTTACTATAACCATCCAACTAAAATAATAAAAAAAATTTGAGTCTTTAGCAAATTAAAATAAATTCAATCCTTATTGATAGAGTCATCCTCCTCTTTAACTTCTTTAGAATCTTCGTCATCAAAGTCTTAGAGAAGGGGTAGTTATGGTAGCAAAGGAATTCAATAGTGCTCCAAAAATGCCTCAATAGCTTAACCCTTTATGCCTAACCTCATGTTACATCAGTTTTTGCTTTTTAATTAGCCTTATCATCATCTTTTTGAGCTTTCCCAACACCAAAGATTTGAGCTACTAGGATGATGTAGAGGGCTCATCTCTTTCTAGTTCTGGCAAGTAAGCATTAGTTGCTTCCTCTTAGATTTCTTCCTTTTAAGGTATCGGAAGTGGTGGTAGGAGCTTCATTGCTTGGACGGGTTTGAGGCTCACGGGGTGGAAGCTGGACCAACTCCATCAGTGGGAGATGATCAAACAAACTAATGTTCTTCACTTTTGGGCAATAAACGGCCTTGCAAAATAATACCCGACTCTCCCTTCTATAACTTAACTTTTGAAAAAGAAAGCCATGCAAACTCCCAGGTTAATTGGGCATCGCGTAACTAAGCTACATAGAAAAATAATGTCAACTAAGTTGACAACCCTCATACAATTCTTCTTTCCCATCACACTTCTAGCTAAAATCCAGTAGATAATCTTCCAAACAAGATCTCTCAAATTGGAGGCTTTAGACTTAGATTACCTACCAATCCACCTATGCTCAACTTCGCCTAAACTTATGCATTGTTTACCCCTATTGGCAATTTTATTAGCAAATTGCAAAACATAGATGTATGGACAAATTCTTTTAAGTATATGCTTAGGGCCACCAATATTCTTTCGAACAAAATGTATACCGATTATCCTTTGACTCAAAACCTCATTGTATTATGGATTCTATCTTCTACTTAATCAAAATCTAGGGTAAGAATGCTAAGAAACTCTAACGTAAGCTCCTTGTAAGATGGCTCATCAATAGTTAGATGTAAACCCCTAAAAGTTTCGATCTAGTTTTTGAAATAGACTCAACTATATTAGACAATTTAGAAGTTGATAAAGCTAATTAAAGTGAAAACCCTAAAAGAATTAATCAATCGCGTAAAGAACTTTTCTACCCTAAATGTTTCTAAGTGCTAAAGATTTCATTCAAAAGTGATAGAAACCCTAAAAATGATTACCTTAAGGACATATGTGCACTAATCTAACATGATATACCCTAAAACCCTAATTGATAATATAATACTTATATTTTGCCAAATCATTAGTAAAAGGTTAGAGATGACCCTCATTCAAGCTTATATGATTCGAATTCTCAAATAATCCATTAGAAACTAGGATAATGAGTCATAAATTATATTTATTTCTTAAGTATATGATTAAGATAGTCTTACTTAGGGTTAGGATTATAGTTGAAGATTAGGTTACATATAGTGAACTTTAATATTCAAATTAGTACTTTTTGCACTTGTTATCCAAAGTAGTTTATCAAATGAGATATATAGACTATAAAGACCTAAAGTAAGACCTCATCAATCATATTTACTAATCAATTCATCATATACCTCATTTCTTCTCATTTCCTTCATTTTTCCCTTAATTTCCCTTAATTACTACATTATGTGCACAAAATTACACATACTTAAGAAATGTTGACTAAGATAACACATGTTGACCAAAGTCCAAAAGTTGACCAAGTGAACACATGTTGACTAAAGTCAACATTTTGAAAAGTCAACAAAAGACTAAGAGATAAGGAAAATATCTCTTCCTTAATGATGACTTTCTTTCCTTTTCTTTTGATATTTCTTTTTCTCTTTCCTACAATTGTTGCCATCCACATTTCTCCCTTCTAGACTCCACCATTTGTTGTCTTCCATTATGAAAATCAAACAAAAGAAACAAACCAAAACTTCCCTTTCCATGCCGTGAACTCCCCCTTCCTCTTTCACTTTCATTACTTCACTTTTGTCTCCATAACTTCAATACAATTAAAGGTATGCCTTTAAGTTGTTTTTTGTTACTTTATATTATTCATTAGTTAGTTAATTAGGTAGATTAGATAAGTAGTTATGTGTTTAGTGTTGTCTTGAAGAAGAGGGAACAAAGTTTCCATCTTTAAGTGTAGAAATTTGAACTTTTGAAGAAGAAGAAAGGAAGACATGAGTATATGCTTATAAGTATGTACACATAAGGAAATACCAAAAGAGTACAAGAATGTGAACCTTTGTACATGAGTATTTATCATGTACATAACCTAACTTAAGATCATATCTAACTATACATACCTATACTACACTAAATATATACATAAAAACACAAAAGCATGGAATTAGGAAGCTTTTCTTAAGAAAAAGATTAGGCAAACGAATTTTAGTATAAAAATACGTATCCAACCGTATAGGTATATGAGTATGTATATACGTATAAATACGGTATGAGTTTAAGTATAGGTATAAGTATATGTATGTATAAGGTATATGTACAGAAGAATAAGAGGAGAGGTAATATGTACATAATACATGTATATATGATATAAGCATGAGGAAAGGCTTATGTTATCATATGATAAGGTAAGGGATGACATAAGCACATGATGACATAAGCCATGACATAAGCAAGTGATGACATAAGTAAAAGATGATGTAAGCGATGACATAAGCATAAGTTTAGAAAATAAGAAAAATAAGAAAAGTGTAGGTAATTAGGTACTTAAATTAGTAAATCCTAATACACCTTCTAAATTAGATTGTACCTAATTTAGTATATGAATTAGTAATAGCAAAGTAAAATCCTTTAATTATAAGAATTTAAGGAATAAAAGATATAAATATAAGTAATAAGAGTACATAAGTGTTCATAGCTAAAAATTTCTATAAATTTAGTTCATAACGTAAAATATAGGTGTTAACACCCAAAACAGATATTACCGTGTGAATATATGTTCGAAAACGATGAAAAACGACTATAAATTCATAAATATCAGAAATAAAACGAAAAAGTTACATATGATTGATAATAAAGTCTTACCGGATAAAAGTTGATAGTAATTTAAGTAAAATTAGGTAATTGGATGTTTAGAATTAGTAGTTAATTCAAGTATTTACTAGTGTTGTTATCACATAATGATCAGGTGACCCTGAAGCGAGCGAGGACCTCCCGATCGATTACTAGGATTAGGGCAAATTGCTATGGCCGAGTGAGTATTTACCCTATGATTCCATGCTTGTTTGTGATTGTAGATAGTGGACTTAAATATTATTGTTAACTGACTATTGTATGGGGTTTGGGAAACTCTTGTGTATGATCTTATGTGTTGAATTGTGAAATTGTCGTAATTACAGAGAATGCTTTGTTTGTTGCATGGTAGTATAGAAAGTGATCGTGTGTATTCTTGGATGGTCACAACATAATTTGAACTTAAGTATACTCGACTTACAAAAAGAAACTGGGACATGCATTAACATGCATCGCATAAATATAATTTCGGCAGTCACATCACACGGAGGTAAAGAGAGGCCATTCGGGGGTTGTTATTATTCATTTATTGGTTCTGTACGGTGCACTTGTACAAAATGACCTTACCCTGGCCCGCGGGAACACTAGGTATTGGAGGCGCCAATCGCCTGGCTAAGGGTCAAGTCTAGAGGCCTCCGTTTAGGGGTGAGTATGGACTGCGGGGGCCCACTTACAATTATACTAGAACTTGGGTTTTGTTTTCTAAAAATAAAAGAATTATTTGATATAAGTGTGGAACGTGGAGTTCCATAGTAAAGTAAGTTCTAGTATAATAGCCGGATCTGATTGGTGCCGTGTAAACTCCAACCCTGACTTCGGAGGGCGTTAAATCTAAGTTACGTATATGAACTAGTTAATTATACGTATTGTTTGGCATTCTATTTGACCATTCATTAATATGCGTGGATAAAATGTACTTCTGACTTGCTTGTGGTGTGGCTGAGGGTTTTGCTCACTAAGCTTAGGCTTACACCCCTTTAGACTTTTGTTGCAGAATAGCCTGTTCGTAGAGATAGGACGAGGGATGCCACAGGTTAGCTTGGGGATTTGGGCAAGAGCGAGCTGTCATGTGTATTAAGAGAATAGTTAATGTAGATCTTTACTTATGTACTTTTAGTTTCTTAGTATTGTAGACTTAGATGTACTCTCTTACTGTATAATATAAGCTTTGTAGTTCAAATTTGATATAAATATGTTAATGTGATGATATCATGTGAATCTATATGCTCTTTGGAAACTAGTGGTTGTAGAGCCTTATATATTGTGTGAAGAGTTCTTGGTTGGAAGGGTAACCAATCAGGGATTCTTCGTATAGTATACGGCGTCTGCCACGACTAGGCCATCCTCAATTTGTGACATTAGAAGCCTATCCTAACCTCTAACTTCTAAGTATCTCCATACTACTATATCATACCGAACTCTTGCTAGGTTTTCCTAACTCATAATTACATTTTCTTTGAAGCCTTTCTAGCATATTTTAATATAGCACTTGCTTTACCATGCTTTAGTAAACTTGAGCATGGGGTATTATAAAGTACTACCACTTACGCTATCTTTCCTAGCAACTTGCTTGACTTGAGGCATGATTTAAAATAAGAAAATCAATGAAATCATAAAATCATGATTTTAAAAAGAATTTTAAAGTCACTAAAAAAATTGTTGAGGAGAAAATTGTGCTTGTCACAATCTAGACGATTCTAAAGTTCTATCATTGCAATATTAATATTTTTACCAACACAAAATCTTGAACTAGCCTTTTATTGTTGGTCAATTATGGTATAGAACTTCGGTCCTACAAAAGTAAGAAAAGAAGGCTAAATAGGGTGTTGGGGCTAGTCCAGCGTAGTCACTTCGATTCCTAAGTTAGTGTTCAAGAAAGGAATAAGTGAGTAAGAGATCTACGAGTGTTAAAGAGTATAGAGAGTTTTTATAGTGTTTTTGTCTCCTTTTTTATGGACATTTGTCGAATAATTCCCATAATAGGCAATTATTGATCATGAACCACATGACGACTTCTCGATTAAGCACATGCCTATAGAGCATGAGTAGTAGGTGGTTATGTAATGAAGCTGTGTATAGACTCAATTGTCTAAGCCACTTTTCAAATTCAAAGCAGTTAAGTGGGTAAGTCGAGCTCTGGGGCCCATCAGACAAGCTAGGCTTAACTTAGTAATTTGTCAAAGCAGGCTAAATCAAAGGACTCAATCAAAAATAGGATAGTTCGGTTGTTGAGGTGTCGAGCAAGATCAAAGATGAATTCTTACTATCAACATTTGCCTCCTAACTCTTGTGGTCAAGAGTTTGAGTATGGGAGTCAATTGTAAGAAGGATATGCCAGTTTGTTTGATTAGTTGGTAGGACATTTAAGCTTGTGCTTACTAAGGATTACATAATGCCTTCCAAAATGTATCCGTATATTCATTATTCGAAACGCATTGTATTGAGTTTCAAACAAAAGGTCATAACCTTTTGGTTTTCCTACTTATTTGTTTATTGCGTAGGTACATGGGGAAACTGTTATGGTTGTAATCATTACATTATAGGCTTTATTAATTGATGGAAGTATGGTGTCCGTAAGATGTCTAGCTCCAAACATGTGTCAATCATCCATGCGGGGCCATCAAATTAGAACCCAAATCCTTATTAACCCCATCTTAGACTCACGAGAGGGGAATAATTAGTATACACATATAAAAGGCTTTCAATATTCTGATAATCACTTTCCAACTTCTACTTTTCACATCTTTTTATTGAAACTTTCTTCTATAAATGCTTCTCCAACTTTCGAGCGACTTTCTTGTGAAGTTGATTTTTAACATGTCATCAGGTATGGCTAGAGGCAAAATTCTCTCCCTTACTTCCACCAATTCTGAAGCCACTCTCTTCGAGGCTACTTTTCCCCCCTAAGGAAATATTGGTTCAGCTTCACTATCTAGCAACTTAATTGACAGTACTATGGAAAGATGGGAAAAGCTTGCTAGCATTAACGTTCTACCTATGGATAACTATCCTGACGATAGAGAAGATAAATTGCTTGTTTGGTATTTGTATAACTATGTTGTATATAATATTGATTATCCAAATGGAGTGGTGAGCAATGTTGTTAAGGGACTTGTCACAAAATACAACACATATTGGCAACATCTTCCTGAAGGGTGGCATTTGCGTAGCCGAGAAAGGATAAGAGGGTTTGATTTCCCATTAACCGTGAGTTCCATATTTATCTGATGTACCTCAACTTTGGGTTACATCTTCTATTCTCTCTATTTCAAAAATAGTTTTTCAACTTCTTTTGTATGGCTCTGAGTATGTTCTCTCTGAATGCGTATAGGCTCCTTGTGGCATTTGAGATAATATGTAAGGAACTAGAAGTAAAAACTACTCCCAGGTTGTTCAAATTCTTTTTTACACTAAAGAGACAGTTGGATGGGTGGTTCTATGTAATAGCTCATCATGGTTGTAAGTTCATAGACAGCTTGGAGTCCAAAATCCATAAGTAGCATAATAAATATGCCTCAATTAGGTTGGATGGAGATTTAGATTTCTGAAGTAAATGGATTGAGCCGATCTAAACTAAGGACATTACGTTGTTGCCCAATGATGCTGTTATTGCAAGGAAGATCCAAAATAGGCGACACATTAAAATGTTTTACTGGGATTTTGATAAGATTATCTCTCAATATGAGAAGGGAGAGCCTATATTTTTTGATAATGAAGGTAGGTTTTGATATGCTTATCATGCTGAGATAAGCTACAAGGGAAAAGCTGATCTTCTTAACTCATGGGGGGAGACTTATTGCCTTTAAGCTTCGCTTAGCACGGATTTGTAAGTTTTTAATCATTCTCTTTTCATAGTGTTATCTTTTCTATGTAAATATGGGAACATAGGATATAGATCATAAGAAGTTGTTAGCCCAAGCAAAGGCCAAAAAGCAAAGACTAGACAAGCATGCTACAAAAGTTGCTGCTTGCCAGCCATCAATGCCGAGGAAGATTGCTGAAGAATAGGTCATCAAGGAGTTAGCTGTTCAGAAAAAGAAGAAAGAAGCTCCTTACCCTTTTGAGGGATAGTTAACGGAGCAAGTAGAGTCCATTGGGTTTATACAGCTTGAAGTGCTTCCCATAGCTAAAGATACCATAAGGGAAGAGCTACCAAGGGAGCCTAACAAAATTATTAGTGCCAATGTTAGCACAAAGGCCATCCTAAAGGAAATTGTGGATAGTTTGGCAACCCAATTGACTTCTGTACTGAGCCTAAAGAAGAGGAGCGAAAAAGAACATGTTGATCAACCTCTACCGAAGAGGAACAAAGGCATGAGTAAGAGCACTAAAGAGGCAATGAGAAATAAGGCTCTTAGCATTAGGTTTGCTGAGTTTATTCCCAATCGTGACATAGGAAAGTACTTTATACCATGTTAGAAGCACAGCATCGTAGACATTGACTCAACTTAAGGCAATAGGACAAAGTCCTTAGCCTTGATGGAGGGGGGTCATTCTCTTAAAGGATAAGGAAATACCTAAGAAGGATATGGATAGAGTTGGTAGCTGTAATAAAGGCCAAATTATTGTTAAGTTGTATGATGTGAGTTTCTTTATGACCATAGTTTGCTTTTCTTCCATAATTTTATTTTCATCACTAATCTTTTATTTCCAGTCCTTAGTAGCTATAATAAAGAAGCTCATTTCCCTTTTGACAGCCTAAGACGAGGCTAAAGAGCATATGAGAAAGGTACATTCATCTTTGTGTTTGGCATGTTTGCCAATTGATTTACTCATATTAGCAACTTATTGCAAAAGGTAGAGGAAGCATAATACTCTTGGTGCAAACTGTGACTAAGAATAGACAAAGCCAATCACTAAAGGGGTCCAAGCTTGCAGAAAGCTCGAAAAGGATTAATGGAGACAGTGCGAAATGGGATAAATGACAAATGGAATAGCAAGCAAAACCCATGAACAGCTCTAGAAGATATGATGCACCAATGGAACTTTCGAGACTCACAGTACAATTCGATGTGATGTATGAATCGATCCGGTGAGGTTACTCACCACCTAACCTTGCTTAAGGGAAACGATAAGAGTAATGTTGAGAGTAAACAAATAGTACTTACATAAGGAAGGAAAATACTCCAAGTGTATATTAATGACGATCTATTAATGATCTCCATTATAAGTACAAAGGTATTTATACTCATAAGTTAGGGTAACTTACCCAAAAAGGAAAAGACAAAAAAGGTATTTCTTAAGGAAGTAATGTACAAGATACAAAAGGGTTAAAATGAATATACAATAAAAACAATCATTGGTGCAATGGATTTTGCACATGATACTATACACATGGCGATGTTACATTGGCGAGGTTGTCAGAAGATATAAACAAAAAAGTATAGATAGATGGCTTATCTAAGCAGGGATGGCTTAGTTAGTCCAGAGTCTCTCTTTCTCGGCTTCTCGGCAAGGAAGATACTGAGTAATTGGTTGGCTTAGCCATTAGAGAGTAATCTTTAATTCAACACACTATGAAAAGATAGGCAGTCATACAGCTCAGTATGAAGGGTGACTTAGTAAAGAAGTACTCTGCTTTAGTGAGGAAGTATTTGGCCTTGGCAAGGGTCAGTTAGAATAAAAGGATTCGTCATACTAGTCCTTCTAATCCTCGGGCTCGGCTACAGGTCAAAGGTCCAGTAGCCTGATTCTCATCATTCCCTCTGGGTTGTTTTGGATTTGGGATCAAATCTAAATGGTGGTCACTCAGTTCTCCATCAGGGTGATACGGACTAAGGTCAACAATGTTGAAGGCGTTAGAAACCTCATAGTTCTTAGGCAATTCTAACCTATAGGCATTATCATTGATCTTCTAGAAGATTCTGAGCGATCCTTCCGCTCTTGTAGATAATTTGTTCCTCCTCTTATTCGAGAACCGTTCCTTACTGAGGTGCAGCCACACCAAGTCTCCCAATTGAAATTGTTTAGCTGTTCTATCCTTAGCCTTTTCTTACATTCTTTTAGTAGCTTGGTTGATGTGCTGAGTGACCTTATCATATATGTTTGAAGGGATTATGCTCTAGCCGATGCGTCAAGGTCCTCTTGCGCAGGTACTGGTATAAGGGCATGGTCAAAGGGCAACTCGGGATTGAACCTATAAATTACCTTACAGGTATTGTTCAGTTATAGGCGAAGTCGACTATTGGCAGATAAGCATCCCAATCAGCTATGTTCTTGCCTATTGTAGCTTAGAGTAATGATCCTAAAGGACGATTAACTACCTTTTTATAGCCATCTGGGTAACATGAGGTATTGAAGAGTAATTTTGTTCCCAGCCAATGCTATAAGGTTCTCCATAAATGGCTCAAGAACTTTAGGTCTCTGTTGGAGATTACACTTCTCGGCATGCTGTGTGTCCACACAATCTCCTGTAAGAAAAGAGAAGCAATAGCTGAAGCATCGTTAGTTTTGGTGTAAGGCATGAAGTGTGTCATCTTACTTAACCTATCCACAATGATCATTATAGAATCATTAACTCAGGTAGTTTGTAGTGGTCCGAGTACAAAGTCCATGCTTAATTCGGTCCATAGCTTCATTGGGATAGGTAGGAGCATTGCTCTCCCTTACTTGACTCGACACTTGGCCATCTTGCATATAGCATAGCTTTTGACCATTCGGTATACATCTTTCCTCATTCTCGACCAAAAGAATCAACTATTTAATAGTTAATAGGTCTTCCTTTCTCTAAAATGTTCAGAGAGACCTCTACTATGGGCTTCCTCGATTAATAGCTCCCTTAGTGAGCAAATTGGAATGCATAATTTTCCGCCTCTGAACAAGTAGCCATCCTCTACATGATACTCGTCCACTACCTTCCCATTGACGCATCACAAAATTATGGGTCTAAAGTATGGATCCTCAGAGTACTATTCTTTGATACTTATAAACCTAGATAGTTTGGTCTACAGTTCTGATAAAAATGCATATCTCCTCGAAAGAGCATATATAACTATGTTGCTCTTTCCTTGCTTGTACTTTATTATAAAATTGAATCCTTCAAGGAATTCAACCCATCTTGCCTGCTGCTTTGACAATTTATTTTGACTTCGGAGGTACCTCAGCGATTCATAGTCAGTATATATGACAAATTCTCTCAACAGTAAATAATGTTGCCATACTTGCATTGCTCAGATCAGTGACAAAAGTTCTTTGTCATATACAAAATAATTTCACTAGGGTTCTCAGAGCTTCTCACTATGGAAGGCAATTGGTTAGCCTTCCTACATTAAGATAGTGCTTATTCCAATGCCTGACGCGTCGCATTCCAACTCAAAACTTTTGTCAAAGTTAGGTAGCACTAATATCAGGGCGAAGGTCAATATCTCTTTTATCTCAGTGAAACTCTTCTCCTCCCTTTCTCCAATCGAAAGTCGGTGTTCTTTGTCAACTCAATAAGTGGTGCGGCGAGGGTGTTGAAATTTTTGATGAATCTTCTATAAAACAAAACCAGTTTGTGGAAACTTCTCACGTTGACATAAGTCATAGGAGTCAGCTACTCGACAATTGCTTGGATCTTTTCATCATCGACTCGCAAGCTTCTTCTACTGACTATATAGCCTAAGAATACCATTTCTTCCTAGCAAAAGCAACATTTCTTTAGATTGTTGAATAGTCTCTCGGTTCGGAGGATATCCAAAACAGCTCTAAGATGTTCTCGGCATGTCGGCACTGTAGACCAAGATGTTGTTAAGGTACACTACAGTACACTTCCCTATGAGACATCTCAATACATGGTTCATTAGCCTCATGAAAGTGCTCAAGGTATTGAATAAGTCAAAAGGCATGTCCATCCATTCATAAAGTCCATGTTGAGTCTTGAATGTAGTCTTTTACTCGTCTCTTAGCCTCATGCAGATTTGATGGTAGCCAGATTTAAGACCAATCTTGCTGAAAATCTTGGCTCCACTAAGTTCATCCAACATGTCTTCTAGCATTGAGATCGGATAACTGTATTTGATCATGATCATGTTTATAGCTCAGCTATCTACACATATTTGCCAGGTTCTATCTTTCTTTAGCACTAGAATTGCAAGCACATCATAAGGGCTAAGACTCTCTCTTACATAGCCTCTCTCCAGCAACTCATTGACTTGACGTTAAAGTTTAGAAGATTGCTTAGGATTTATCCAATAAGCTAGCTTATTCAGCAGTGTAGCATTGAATATTAAGTTAATGAAGTACTTTATGCTTTGAGTTAGGGGCAACCCCTAAGGTAACTATTTTAGGAACAGGTTGGCATATTCATCTAACAACTCCTTGATCTCCTAGGGTAACTTAACCCACTCTTTTATTTCCAATAGTCGCGTAACCAACAAGAGGGTCGGCTCATTAACATTGATGGCCTTTCGAAGCTTAGCTCTACTTATCACCAGAGCTTTCTTCGATCTGCGAGCAAGTTTCATTTGCAACTTATTAACTTCTCTTGGCGGCATCGGATTCAACGTGATCTTCCAATCATTCTTCTTAAACATATACATGTTCTTATTGCCATCATGTGTAACTCTCCTATTAAACAACCGTGCTCTACTTAGCAATATATGGGAAGTACACATGGGCAGTACATTGTAGAGAATCTAGTCATAGTAATTCCCTCTAATGATCGACAGTAGTATTTATCTAGTGACATGTAATACTCCTTTCTCACTCAACTAGTGCAACTTATACGGCCTCAGATGTGCAACAGTTAGCAACTTTAGTTTTGAAACAAGATCAGTTGATGTCACATTAGTGCAACTTCTACTATCTATGATGAGGTTGCATACCTAATCATTCACCTTACAGGTGGTATAGAACAAGTTCTCTTCCTACTCCTCCTCTCGTGAGGGCTCAACATTCATAGTGTATTGGACAATCACGAGTAACTTGTCTAAGTCCTTAGCAAACACATCCTCCTAAATCAGCTTTTTCTTAGCATTTTCTTTCTCGACAAGAACCTCTTCCTCCTTGGGTTCCTCATCCATACTTTCTACTTCTAGCTTTGGGATGTCTCCTTGATGACCATTGTCCTTCGATTCTGGCATTGAGTAACCATGTGTCTGAACCCTTGACACTTGAAGCACTTGATCTAACTAGTCTTCCTGCCAGACCCTTACCTCTTCTCATAAGTTCGAGTTGCCACTTCACCATCAGGTTGGCCTTTCTGCTTGACTCTTACATTAACCATTCTACTTAGCTTTATACTTGACTGAGATCAGTGACTTACCTATCTAGGTCGGCTAGTCAACATCCTTGTCGGTACTCAGCTCCTTCTTTACCTCTCTACTTGATGGGCAATCCTAATAGCTTCATCCATTGTGTCGAATCATTAGAACTTACAACATTTAAAATGTCTCCTCTTAAGCTAATAAATAATCTTGAAACTATTGGAGCTGGTGGTTCCTCTACTTCGCAACGAATCATGAGCATTTAAAACCCTTGAACATACTCGCCAATAGTTTGGCCTCCTTATCTTAGCTTTTGAAGCTAAGTGAAAGTATCTTGGAGATAAGTTTCTGGAAGGAACCTATTTCTGAGCACTTTCTTCATCTCAAGCCAAGTGTTAATCTCTCGGTATCCCTCTCATCTTCTCATGGCTTAAAAATTCTTTTACTACATAATGGCATATCCAAAGAACCCAATAGTAGCAGTTTTCACCTTCTCATAATCCTTATATTGATAGTAATTAAAGATACGCTCCATCTTCTCTTCCTAATCCAGATACTCATCAGTATTCCCAGACCCATTGAAACTTGAAATTCGAAGCTTTACATGGCTGGATACTTTGGGGATTCATATACGATCTCCTTCAAAATACTCTTCTTCTGCTTCATCAAGCTCTCTCAAATCTATCATTCGCCTCACTCATTTACCAACTCCTCTACCTCGAACGGGTCGAGCTGGGTTCTAACCTCTAATAAGTTAAGTAGCTTGGGGAGTGTTTTGTGCAGCCTCAATAGGTCGACAAGACGACACATGAATAGCTCGAATCAGATGTACTAAGAGGTTAGTTACCTCACCAAGCCTCTCGTTAGTGCTTCTAAGAGTTCCTTGAAACTACCGTCCTTGGTGGGCAACTCTACTATCATTACTAGTACCAACATTCACACTTGGGTCTGTCTTTTTTCCTCATAGATTCAAAGCTCAAACAAATACTTCAGAAAATTAACAATTAATGACACAGCAGTTAATTAAACATAGTAACTTGCTCTGTTTCACACACACAAAAAAGAGTATAATAAAACTTCAAGAATAACTACTACAATTCACATGAAACCTCCACTCTGATACTAAGATGGTATGAACCGTAACAAAGAATAGACAAGGCCGGTCACTCGATGGGTTTAAGCTTACAGAAAGCTTTAAAAGGTTTAATGGAGAAAGTACGAAAGGGGATAAATGATGAATGGAACGGTAAGAAAAATCTACGAACAGCTCCAAAGGATATGATATACCAATGGAACTTCTAAAGACTCATGGTACAATTCAATGTGATGCACAAATCGGTCCAATGAGGTTACTCGCCACTTAACCTTGCTCAAGAGAAAAGATAATAGTAATGTTGAGAATAAACAAACTGTGTTTACGTAAGGAAGGAAAATACTCCAAGTGTGTATTAATGATGATCTCCATTATAAGTACAGGGGTATTTATACCCATAAGTTATCACAACTTTCCTAAAAAGGAAAAGACAAAAATTGCATTTCCTAACGAAGTAATGTATAAGATATAAAAAGATAAAAATGAATATAAAAGAAAAATAATCATTGGTGTAGTGGATTCTGCACATGATACTATACACATAGCAATGTTACATTGGCGAGGTTATTAGAAGATACGGACAAGAAAGTATGGACAAATGGCTTGTCCAAGCAAAGATATCCTAATTAGTCTAGAGTCTCTCTTTCTTGGCTTCTAGGCAAGGAAGATACCAAGTAATTGGTTGGCTTAGGCACTAATGAGTAATCTTCAATCGGTACACTGTAGAAAGATGGGTAGTCATACGGCTCGACATGAAGAGTGACTCCGAAAGGTAGTACTTAGCCTCAACAAGGGTCAGTTAGAACAGAAGGATTCGTCATGCCAGTCCCTCTAGTCTTCGAGCTCAGTTGCGGGTTAAAGGTTCAGTAGCTTGATTCCCATCAACTCCTCTAAAACATAGACAATGGTGGTTGAAAACACAAGGATAAAGGTTAAGATGGAGGCCTTAAAACTAAGGGAAGAGCTTTCAATTGAAAAATTGGTGCATTCCTTGGTGGTTAATGAAGTATAGGACCTTAAAACCAATAATGACGAGCTTTTTAAGGAGATTAAGGATTTAAAGGAATAGTTGTGCAAGAAGAGAGAGGAGTGTTCGGGATAAGGGAAGACATTCACTTCAATGAGTCAGGAGGTGGACAAGTTAAGAGTCTAGATAAAGAACTTAGAGACCAAGAGCTCTAAACTTTAAGCACGCATTTTTGAATTGGAGGAAGCTGGAGGCTTTATTAATAGTAACCCCTAGTTGGCAATACAAAAAATTGTTTCGTAAAAAGTTCTTGTAAGGGGTTCAATTGACCAGGGTAGAAGTTTTGAAAGTTCACCTTAACTACAAGCTGTTGTCCCTTGACTTTGTTAGCATCAATAACGATGATGCTAGTAATAGTAATGAAGGGGTCGATGAGGAAGAAGAGGTTGATAGCAAGGTATAGGGTGATAATGGACAAGCTAGCATTGAAGTCCCTATAGATGCTGAGAAGTTGTCCTTAAAGGAGGACCCCTATATTCGTAAAGAAACCTTCAACTCCTCAATCATCATTCCCAATGTTAACAAAGAAGTTAATTCCTCTAAGGTACCTAAAAGCTTTTTCGATCAAGAGCACAATTCTACCCCATCTATAAGAGAGCATACTTTTGACTCCTAAGGGGTCAATTGATTTTTACCAATAGCTTGTTTTAACAATTTTTTTCTAAACTTTAATTGAGGTCTAGATGTTAACCATTTAGTTGTAATTGAACTTTTATTTTATGTCTAATGTTTTCAATTTTCGACATGTTTTATTTTACATACAATTTAGTGTTTATCTTTTTCATAAACAAAACTAGAGGTAGTTCGTTAGTCATCTATGACTTAAACTTAAAATATTTGGGTTTGTTTTCTAAACCACACAATTTACCTATCAGAGGCCATTCTAAGTTTATTAGCCTTAACAGGTTGGAACTCATTTCAAAGAAAATTTTAACAATATTTGCTAAGCTCGTTAACTAACATTAATTAGAACCTTCTAAGTAGTAGTTTGCTTTCTACATAGCTAGAACTATATTTATCCATTAATCATGGTTAAATTAGGAATAAAAATGACAATAAGAGAGATGCTCCTAAACAGAAACAAACATTTAATGTTGATCATGATATAGGCTAGTTCCTCACTTCCCTTAAAAGAAAAAAGCAAATGCAAACACAGGACATAATTGATAATATAGAAAAACTATTTGAAATACAGTTTCAAGTTTTTCGACATTCCATACACGAGGTATGATCTGACCATCTAGCCATTCTAGTTAGTAGGCCCCATTACTTATGACTTCTTAAACTCTTACTGGATCCTCCCGGTTTGTACTAAACTTCACTTGATTGTCTTGTGTGCCTATTGCCTCTAATTTCCTATAAACAAGTCTTCAGGTTGAAATACTTTATGCTCGACCTTCAAATTATAATACCTTTCCTTGTTATTCTGATAGGCAATAACTCTTGCTCTTGCAATGTCTCTTGTTTCCTTAATCAGATCTAGCCAACCTGATTTGCCATGATATCAAAGTTTTGCATCCCTATGTTAGGTAACTCTAATTCAATTGGTAAAATGGCTTTAAGTCAAAAAGCTAATCTAAAGGGTATCTCCCTTATCGAAGTCTTATGGATAGTCTTGTACCCTCATAAAATGTTAAGCAATTCATTGGCCCACCTACCTTTAACCTAATCAACTCTTCTTCTTAAACCATATAAGATAGTCTTTTTCACAGCTTCTACTTATCCATTTGTTTAGGGATGAGCCATTGAGGTATAGTTCAGTTGGATGTCGTACCTTCCATAGAAAGCTCAAAACTTATTGTTATCAAACTGTGGCCCACTGTCAGCTATTATCATGAAAGGAACCTTATACAATCCGTGCTAAAGATTGACAAGGCCGATCGTAGGGTAGGTCCAAGCTTGTAGAAAGCTTGAAAACAAAGGTGAAAATGCACAAGAAACAAAGAAATCAACAAACAAACCTCGATTCATTCCAAGGATATTACGTACTAGGGAACTACTAAAGACTCATAGCTCAACTTGATAGACGCAAAGCTTGTCCAATGAGGGTACTCACCACTTAGCCTTATTTAAGGGTTAGGATAAGAGTGAAATAAATAAACAAACAAAGAGCAATGCTCATGAAATGAGAAGTATATTCAATATCAAATGTATTTTTTTTACAGCATCATTTATAATGGATACTTACACTTAAATATTATGATGACAACTACGAATGGAAATGATTAAAAGGGGTAAAGTCCTAAAGAAGTACTATACAAAGAATGAAAAAGGGCATAAAGAGAAAATCAAGAAAAAGCATCCATTTTTGTACAGAAGATTATGTCATAAGGGGTATTTTAACACCTAGTAGATGGTCAGTAGTTGTGAGCTTAGAAAAAATAGACAAACTATACAGCTAACTTAGCTACTGTTGAGTTATGATGTCAATCTGAGCTAATACTTTAGTAGTGTTGAGCTAGGTAAGTGCCTCTTTCTAGGTGAGTTCAGCTTAAATCCATTCGGTGTAGCTTGGATTTAGGTTAACTAAGATGATAGTCAGATGGGCTGAGTTGTTGTATGAGTATACCTCTGGTCGGTAACTAGAGACTATCCATAAGTATAGGAAAGTTAGGCTTAAGTAAGGCATTAGGTTAGTAGACTGTAGTAGCTTAAACTCTTCAATTGTAGGGTGTAAGGAAAGAACTCGTCTAGCCATGCTCTTTAGTACTTAAGCTAAGGTTTAAGTCAGGGGTCTAGTGGTGTAATTCCTATCATCCTCATTAGGTTGATTGGGATTTAGGATAAAATCCAATTGGTCCTTACGCAAGTCCTCTTCGGGTTGGTAAGGGCTGAGGTCGGCAACATTAAACATGTTAGACACTCCAAAGTCTTTTAGTAATTCTATATGGTATGTATTGTTGTTTATCTTCTAGAGTATCTTAAATGGTCCCTTAAGTCTGGTAGATAGCTTATTCTTCGTCTTATTTGGAAACCACTCCTTGGTCAAGTGTAGCTACACTTGGTCACCAAGCTAAAACTACTTGGTCTTCCTTCATTTGCCTTTCTCGTTTATTTTTTTAGCAGCTCCATCAATATGCTGAGTGATTCGTTGGTAGATCTACTAGATGGATTGAGCTTTAGTTCTTGCTTCTAGATCTTCTTAGTCAGTGGGTGGCATCTGGGTATGATCAAGGGGTAGATCAAGATTGAAACCTTAGATAACATCAAATAAGGCATGCACAATAGTGGTGTGTGTTGTCCTGTTATAAGCAAATTCTACCATAGGTAAGTAGACATCCTGGTTGGCTAAGTTCTTCCCTACTGTAGCTTGAAGCAGTGATACGAGGGTATAATTGACAACCTTTGTCTAACCATTGGTTTAGGGATGCAAAAAGGTAACAACCACTAGTTTGGTTCCCATTCAATGCCAAAGAGTCCTCTAAAAATGGCTTCAGAATTTTAGGTCTTCGTTTGACACTACACTCCTTGGCACTCGATGTAAGTGAACTATTTCCTGCAAAAACAAAGGAGTAATAGTCGAAGCATCATTAGTTTTGGCATATTGCACAAAATGTGCCACTATACTAAACCTATCTAAGATAACCATCATAGAATCTTTGTCTTAGGTAGTTCAGGTTAATCTAAGAACAAAATCCATACTTAAGTTAGCCTATGGTTTGGTCGAGATGGATAGAAGCATTGCCTTTCCTTGTTTTGCCCAACCTTTTGCTTTCTTATAGATGGTGTATCCTTCAATCACACGATGTACATCACATCTCATTTTATGTAAGAAGAACTTGTCATTCAATAGCTCATATGACCTTCATTCTCTAAAATGCCTACAAAGTCCTCCATTATGGGCTTCCCAATAGTTCCCTTATTGAACAAGTCAGCACACACAATTTACCTACTTGAAATAGATAACCATCCTCCAGATGGTATTCATCCATTGTTCTTCTTTCTTCATAGTGTATATATATAAGATCAAAGTGAGAATCATGTTGATATTGTTGCTTAATGCTTGCAAACCCTAATAGTCAAGTCTGTAACTTAGTGAGAAGAGCATGTCTTCTTGACAAAGCATCAACAACTACATTATTCTTTCCTTGCTTATACTTGATGAAAAAATTAAATCCTTTGAGAAATTCAAGTTATTGAGCTTTCCGTTTAGAAAGCTTTAATTGGCTTCATAAATACCTTAAGGACTCATGATCTGTGTAAATGACAAATTCCTTTGGTAAAAGGTAATGTTGCCATATACAAAGAGCTTGAATTAATGATGAGAGTTCTTTACCTAAGAGATAAACATGAAATGAAGAGAAACTCTATGGACTTATGGATATAAAAGTGATCTATATAGTAATAGATGGATCTATAGTATTTATGTACTCATAAAAGGGTCAATGGATAGTACATAGACAATGGGAATTAGTGATATAAAGGAGGTACCTAAAGATATTAGGTAGGAAGAAATGAATATGAAATGTAGACTTACTTTACCTATGAGTTAGATAGAATATCATACAGTGTACTATATGGTGATAGTATATAAGCATAGGAAGAAATTCAAACATAGTATTAAGGATAAACCAATAGACCTACAATAGAGTTATATACTAATGAAATCATCTATGAAAATACAAGATAAACAAATCTCTAAAATCAAAAAGATCAAAAGGTAAAATATGTGAACATACAATAAGGAGATAACCTTAAGTTGAACTGATTGATAAAAAAGCTAACAGACCTACAGGAAGATAATATAATAGAAGAGCAACTTATTTAGATATTTGATAAATAAATTTAGAGACTACAAGATTAAGACGTGGTTATTCTAGAAATTGAGTTAATTATACATCTTTAATCCCGATTAAGGATATGGGGATGAATATCGAAGTATTTAGATGTGAAGTAGGTAAGATAGATAATTGAAGTTTTGAGGACAAAACTTTTCTGAAGGAGGGTGGAAATGTGAGCCCTATAGTTGCGCATATTAGATTATGAGCGAATAATTTATAGTGTATGTAGAAGTTAGATAATTAAAACGATATTTCATAATAAATTTTAAGAGTTAGACGAGGATAGGCTGTGGGTCTAAATTATGAAAATATAATAAAATAATAATATTATAGCTAAAAATAGTCAATTTTATTAAATTATATTATATTGCAAATTACCTACTATAAACTTGTGATTTAAGTAACAACAATTAATCAAACTTTAGAGATAAATTATGTAGGCACTAAAATTATAAAATGGCATAAAATAATATATCAATATGGTTCATGTATTTCGAGTATAATTATTATATATAAATATATACCTAAAAAATCCTAAAATACTCTAATATATGTACAATTAACAAAAAAATTAGTAAGAAAAATCCCAAAATTGATTAAAAATTTTTAAATTAGTAGGTTTACTTTATACTTGACGTAGACAACACCATATATAGCTGGGGACTTAGCTTTAACTAACAAATTGGAGAAAAGAGGTATTTAAGCTCAAAAAAGAGGAAAAACCCTCATTTGACATCATTTAATCCTAGGAAATATAAACAAACTCCCTCAAATTATTCATAAGGATGTTAGGAAGTTTAGAAATATTTAGAGGGAGAAAGATCAACAAGAGAAAAATTGTTGGAAAAATGAAAAAGGTATTACATAGATCGAGCTACTTCTACAAACTTGGGTTCGAAGCAAAGTTGGAAACAAACCACCACCACCACCACCAAATGATGGTGATAGTTCCCAACTGGGTCGACAAGGAGTAGGTGGATGATGGTGGCCAGATAGTAGTTTTTTGGTGAGCTTCAATTTCTATCTAATTTTCTTGTATTTCTTAAAAATATTTAACCAAGTCTAAAAGTTTTGAAAAAAATTTATTTTAGAATATTTTTGTATATTTTATTTGGGAAGAATATCATAACACAAAAATTTTGAACGGATATATGATCTTCTTAACAAATCGTACGAAATTGAACAATTTTCGAAGTTGTTTTAAATCACTCTATTATTGTTGTTTTGAAGCTAAATTTTTTCTGCAATTTCCCTATATTGCATGTATGAATCCTCTGAGGAGGTTTCGGCTAAAAATATTTTTCATGATTTTTCAAAATTTTTTAGCCTCTAAAATTTAGTAAAACCCCCCTTTTTAAAGATATTTTTATGTAATAAATTCTAAAGAAACCTATTTGTAACGATTTTGAAGCTTATTGGTGTTATATATCATTAGGGAGAATGATTTAAAGTTGGTTGGATTAAACGAATTTGATGTATGCACAAACTACTGGTTATGGCTTACATGCGTTAAGGTAAGGGTACGTGGATTTGGAAGTATGGGCGATATGGTAAGCATAGGCATGTCAAACCTATTGTATGATCATATTTTATCATGCTTGTAAACTGGAATAGGATGTTGGGGTTAGTCGCTGGGAATAAACTCATAAATTGATTCTATTCAGAGAGTTCTTTAGAGGGTTGAATTGGCAGAAGAATGACTTAAAATCTTGGTACAGATGCTAAACTAGAAGGTTAGCTAATGTAATGATCTTAAATGTAACTATGTTAGAGTCTTGGTTAAGATGATGTTTAGTAAAAAAAGCATGGTTGTGATGGCTTCAGAAATATGTTTAGAAGGTTGGTGGATGAAAGGACTTTAACTCTAAATATATTGGAGCCTCATTTAAGGAGTTGTTTAGTGAAAGAAGTGTGATAGTAATGATTCTAGAGACTTAATTAGAGGGTTGGTTGAATTAGAAGGTTTTAGATGAATATTGCTTCAAAGGGTTAGTTTATAAAGAGGGGACATAATCTCTAGTTCAAGGAGCAAATAAGAAAGTTGGATAGTAAAAAGGTCTTAACTATACCCCCATCAAAGACTTGTTTAGGAAGTCTTTGATAAAAGGAATGTAGCTGAAAGGGCTTCAGGGACTTGATTGGAAAATTGAGTGGTGTAGAATACTTAGAGGAAATGACTTTAGAGGCTTGTTTAGAGAGTTGATTAGAGTGAGGAGTATAATTGAGATAATTTTAGAGGCTTGGTTAGAAGGTTATTAGTTTAAAGACAACTGTTTTGGGACTTCATCAAAAAGGTTCTAAGAACGAAACTTGGTATTAAACAAGCTTTAAAACTTTGTTTAGAGACTTTAGAAACAAGTTGGAACTTAAAACAAAGCTTACAGCACTCCCTAAATAAGTCATACCTACACTTAAATTATTAAAATGAACTTATTTAATTTTATATTTAATAAAACTAAAATGGTTATGTTGATTATTTAAGAAACAATTAAAGCGAACAAGATCAACCATCAGGATTGTCGAGTGCCACATGTCCAGGTAAGTGGGATCAGTGCTTTACTACACTTTGAAGTATTATTTAATGATACTTAGAGACCTTAGTATACAATGTGTGCGTATGTAGACAATGATACTTGCAATTGTAAGATAATTGCCTATACGTATACAATATGTGTACTTGAATAATGTTTTGCTATTTGCAGTGCTAAATTTTATGTATTAGTTGCTTTATAATGTTACTAGATTAAACTATTTGAAATTGCTTGATCACTACAAAAGCAATCTAATAGAAACTCGAATTAACTACCAATTGGACTTGCATCACAACTTATTAAGGGAAAACGATTTGGTTTCTTAAGCTAAACATAGACCTTTCAATGAGAATAGCAGAAATGGTCATTTCCTTACCCTTAGTCGAACTAAATGACAAGAGAGGAGGTTATGGCAAGGTTAGAGACCGTAGTTCGAAGGTAGTCTTAGAGGTAAATTGATTCTCCATTGTACAAGCCCTAATTTGGTTTCAATTCGCTAAGTAAGTGGCATCAAATTCCTCAAAACCCGGATTAGAGTAGGTACAATTTCTGTAATCTCACGATAACTGGTCAACATCATACAATGGCATTTACTTGAACATGCATTGCATCTAATTAAGTTTGCTTGAAAACCTTGATTACTTTATGTCATATATGTGCTATTGTCTCTGTCCAACTTACTAAGCAAGTTGTCACACATTTCCTTATAGTTGTTTTGAAGTTTTCTTAGTAGATAAACTAATACTACTCCAAGTCTCACAAGTGTAGAGAATAGAGTTAGGGAGTGAGATTCAAGACTAATTGACTCTTTTCTTACTTTGTTTATTGACATTACTAACCTCTAAAAAACCTAATATGGTCTCTTTAAGTGATCCTTTAGTTTTCAATTATTGTTACCTATACTATGTTCTGTAAACCTGTAGACTTTTATAAATCTTTATTATGGCATTTTCTAAAGTTATTTATAAAACTTGGTTTCTTCTCAAAGCTTTTATACCACAAATTCTCTTCTAAGAGTTATTTTAGAAAATTGTATCACATGTTGATATCAAACAAGTATTGAATTTGATGACTCAAAGCTGTAGAGTAGCAAAGGCCTAGTGTAAGCTATACTTATGTTAAAAGCTAACCACTGTTAATAGCTAAAGTGGTTAGCTTCCAACCTAAGTTAGTTTATACGATGGGACTGTTACAATTCCCCGGTTTGGGGTATGACACTTGGATCCATCATACTCTTAACAAAACTTAGTAAACAAACTCAAAATCGATAAAACAACTAACATTGTCCATATAAGCCAAACAACTCATGCATACTCTTTTCTATACGAAAGTACAAGTTAATTATCACCATAGCAACTACCTCCAAAGAACAATAAATCTAGTTGAAACTTACTTTGTTCTTGTATATTTGAAATAGGGCAAAACTGAGTATAGATGACGACAAACTACTATGCCTTTTTAATTACTCAAACACTCATAGTTAACCTTTACACAACTACAACACACTACCACAACAAACACTAGTCATAAGAAAGCTCAAACACAAATTATCCAAACAAACCTTCGCTTTAATACCAAGATGATACGCTCTACATTAAGGACTGACAAGGTTGGTCATAAGGGTGGGTCCATGCTTGTAGAAATCTCGAAAACAAGGGTAGAAATGCATGAGAAATAGAGAAACCAAGAAGCAAACCTTGATCCATTCTAAGGATATTATACACTAGGGAACTACCAAAGACTCATGGCTTAACTCGATATGATGCACGAACTGGTCTAATGAGGGTACTCGCCACTTAACCTTGCTAAAAGATTAGGATAAGAGTGAAATAAACAAACAAATAGAGAGTAATGCTTATGAAATGAGGAGTATATTAAATATTAGATGTATGTTTTTTTTTTTTTTTTGCGACTACATTTACAATGGGTACTTATACCTGAAATATTAAGACAACAACTATAAACAAACATGACTAAAAAGGTTAAAGTCTAAAAGAAGTAATGTACAAAGAATGAAAAAGGGCATAAGGAGAAAATCAAGAAAAGCACCCATTTTGTATGGAAAATTTTGTCATAGGGGGTGCTCGGACATGTGGTGGATGATTAGTAGTCATGCGCCTAGAAAAAATATATAAATTGTACGACTAACTTAGCTGCTATTGAGTAATAATGCTAATCCAAGTTGATAATTCAGTAGTATCAAGCTGAACAGGTAACTCTGTCTAGGTGAGTTTAGCTTGGACACATTTGGTGTAACTTGGATTCAAGTTGGCTAAGAAGATGGTCAGATGGGTCGAGTTGTTATACAAGTGTGCCTTTGGTTGACAACTAGAGGCTATTGATAAGTACAAGAGGGTTAGGTTCAGATAAGTCATTAGGTCGGTAGACTGCAGTAGGTTAGACTCTTTAGTTATCGGGCATAAGGAAAGAACTCTTCTAGCTATGCTCTTTAGTCCTCAAGCTTAAGCTAGGATCAAGGGTCTGGTGGTCTAATTCCTATCAGAACCCCAAATCATCATATGATAAAGTTGAAAACAAATGACTTAATCTTCTATTCTGTGATATTCGTTACTACCTCAATCTTAACCCATTAAGTGGAATAATCCATTGTGGCTATTATGTATTGCCGTTGTATGGTATCCTTTGAAGAAGGTCTAAGTATATCTAATCTGCATTAAGCGAAAGGCCAAGGGCTTTTTAAAGTATGTAATTCAGTAGACAGCACATGGCGTAGAGTCTCATGTTTTTGACATTGTTGACATTACCGTATAACTTTCTTTGTGTGTTCTTTCATGGTCAACTAATAATAGTTGAGTCTCATTGCTTAGATATAAAGTGTTCGGGCTTTCACATGATTATTGCAAAGACCTCAGTACAACTTAGAGAAGGCTTGCTAAGTATCCTTTGGTAGAAAATATTAGAGGTAGGGTTATGAGAGGCTACATTTATATAACTGGTCATCGATCAAGGTATAATTTGCGACTTAATATATCACCCTTCAAACTTCTTTCTTATCTCCTAGTAGATACCCATCTTTCAAATAATCAACAATTGGATCCATCCAAAACTTCTCTTTTGGGCAAGGAGTTACATTATAACTTTGTCCAATTGCTTCCAAGCTTTTGCTATGTAGATATTTGATAAAAAGTTTGTGATTTAGGTTGGGAAGTGCCATATTAGCTAATTTTGAAAGTTTGGTGGCACCAATGTTCTAGATTCTTATGACCTTCTCAATTGTATTGGACTAAACTTCTTCTACGAGCATTCATACTATCATTAAGTGCTTGCTCATCACATCTTCCTTTGCTATATAGCTTCCTTTCACTTGATTTACAATCAATTGTAAATCAAAGAAAACTTCAATTTTCTTAACTCCAACTTCCCTTGCTAATTTCAACCTGGTAATCAGGGCTTCGTATTCGTCCTCATTATTACTAGCTAAATATCCAAACTTCAGTACGTGTTAAATTTTCATGTTATGCATTTCTTATAAAATAATGCCTGCACCACATCATTATATAATAAAGGAACCATTCATATATAAGTTCCATGTAGGTTTCTCAGCCATGTCTATGTTGTGATCTTCATCGGTAAACTCAGCTATGAAATATGCCAAAACTTGAGCCTTTAGTGTCATTCTAGGTTTATACTAAACACCATAGGCACTTAGCTCCAAATCATAATTCATTGTTCTCCCCAAGGAATCTAGTCATTATGAGGCTTGTTGCAAAGGTCAATAAGTGAGAACTATAATTTGATGAGCTTCATAATAGGCTTCAACATTCTCTTCAAGATCACCATAGCTAAGGTAAATTTTTCAATTTGTGTGTATCTCTACTCTAGGCCTTGCAAAACATTACTTACATAATAAATCAGTATGTACTCCTTCCCTTCTATCTAAACAAGGATAGAAGAAAGAGCTTGGTTGCTAACTGGTACATATAGAAATAGATCCTCCTTAGGGAAGAGCATCAAAAGTATTGGTAGTGATGCCAAAAATTCTCACTTCTCTAAATGCTGCCTTGCATTCATTAGTCCATTAAAAATCCTTTGGATTCTTCAAGATTTTGAAAAATTCTACGCTCTTGGACACAAATCTATTTAGGGCAGCAATTCACCTAGTCAATTTATGAACTTCCTTCATAATGCTAGGAGACTTCTTGTTCCCTATTGCATTGATCTTCCTGGGGTTCACTTCAATGCCACATTATGTGACCATATATCCCAAAAACTTGCTCAAGGTAGCCTTAAAAATGAATTTTGAGGGTTAAGTTTCATGTTATACATCCTTAACGTGTTGAACTTCTCTTCTAGGTTACTAAGGTGCTGATCTTTTGTTTTGTTTTTAACTATCATATCATCAACATAGACTTCGACATTACAGTGTGATTTGGAGCTTAAACATTTTGGTCACAAGCTTCTAATAAGTTGTGTTGGCATTTTTTAGTCCAAAGGGCATTATTGTATAATAGTATGTCCCAAAATTTATGACGAACAATGTATGGACTTCATCATCTTTCTCCATCTTAATTTGATTATAGTTGAAAAATGCATCCAAAATAGAAAGTAAGGCATGCCCTGCAATTAAATTAACCATTTAATCAATTCTCAGCAAAGGGAAGCAATCTCTACAATAAATCATATTTAGATACATAAAGTCTATGTACATATGCCACTTGTCATTTGACTTCTTGACTAGAACATACTTGGCTTGCCAAGTCGAATAAGGCTCCTCCCTGATGAATCTTACCTCCAGTAACTTCTAAATTTTCCTTTATGGCTACCTATTATTCATGGGCAAAATGCCTCTTCTTTTGTTAAATTACCTTTATGTTTGGATCAATCTGCAACTTATGTATCATTACCTCTCTAAGGATATGCAACATATCTGAGGGAGTCCATGCAAAAACATTAGCATTATCTGAAAGAAATTTGATTAAGTCTCGATGGATGTTTATTGTTAAAGGTCTCCCTATCTTTGTTGTCTTTTATGGAATGTCCATAAGTTGAACTTCTTCTACTTCTTCTTAGGCATTATCGATGCCGCTAGACTACTTCTCTAGGATAGCCTCAATCTAAAAAACTTTTTCACACTGAAGCCCTATAAATATAAAGATTTAGCCAGTTATTGATCTCCTTTGCATACTCCGACTCTAGTAGGAGTAGAGAATTTTACCTTGAGATGTGTTATTAAGAGGACCATGCCTAACAGATGCTGGAGGGTCGGCTCATAATCATGTTATAAGGAGACCGGCACTTAACGATAAGGAAATCCACCTTGTCCTCCATAATGTTCTCATTATCTTCAATATGAATCGAAACGGAAATAACTTCAATGACTCATATGGGTTGATTATTAAAGCATACAAATCGCAGTTAGAAGATCTCAATTGTACCTTAATCTTTAGCTTCATTTAGTCAAAGGCATGTTGGAAAATAATGTTTACCAAACTCTCAATGTCAACTAAGATCTTTTTTACCTTAAAGTTGGCAATTCTTGCACTGATCACCAATGCATCATTGTAGGGCCCCTACATGCCTTCGATATCTTCCTCTATGAAAGAGTTGGAATTGTCAACCTTGACTTCTTTGTCTTACACATTGTAAACATGTTGCACGGAGTTAATCAAGCTCAATGAGCTAAACTAGCCAAAGGTGGAACAACAATGCCTATCATACCATTCAGAGCTTTATTGTTACCTCGATCCCTTATATCTCTCTTAGGTTAAGGAGGCCGCTCTATGTTTTCTTGCTTGTCTCTTCACCTCTACATTGGTTGCTTGATATTCTCGGCATCATGAATGAGGAACTTACTCAAATATCTTTGTTGGATTGCATCTTCAATTGTGTTCTTGAGTTGAATACATTCATTAGTATTGTGGCCTCTATTGTGATGAAAATCACAATATTTTTTTGAATTTCTACGTAATGGGTTTCCTTACATCCGTTCTAGCTACTATAACTAATGTAATACTGACCACTGGTCCTCTTACCCGCACGCACCTTCGAGGCCTTCAATTATTCACTATAAGAATTATCTCTGATTAGCTTGCTAAGAACAAGGTACAGTTTAAAAGAGAATGGTGGAAGAACTCCTTAAAGGTTCATCTCGGCCATACCAAGTGTCGAAGCCAAGGACCTTAGTCATGCAGAACTGTACCTATCACTCGAACCCCTTTTGTACTAAAGCCGAAGTACCGAGTGCCGAGCCCTACTCGCTGAGTGATGAGATCCCCTTTACATCGACCCATGCTCTTCAGCCTATTATCTCTATTACTTATATATGGTGACACTTACATTTGCTGCCGGTACGGAACCAATATCTCAATGCCACTTGTCTTTTCACCTAACACTATATTATTTTTCCCTTTTTGTCATTTATCTAATTTACCCCTTTTTGTATGTACTAGGAATCTCGTTTCATGAATGCCTTTTTGTAATTTTCTTTATTTGTAATGTTACCTTAAGGACTTACTATAAATAATCCCTTCTCTTTGTAGCCGAGATTTTCTTATATTCCACATAGATATTAAATATACTTGTTCTTTTGAGATATTCCTCTCCAAGTCCATTTTCATACACTCTTATTTAATATTGCCGAGTAGCCTAAGATTAGCGGCAGGTGGACCTTAGCATTAGCTTGTGCTTTATATCAAGTGAAGTGTCGAGCTGTATCGTGTTCATAGGTATTTAGCTACTATATTCTATTTATCAATCTACCTATACTATTTTCTTTGATATTTTAAAGGACCCATTGGTTCTTATTTCCAATGATAAGCCCTAATGATAATTAAGCTCTTAGGCATATTATATAATTCCTAATATCAAAGCTTAAGGTTGTAACCGAAAGTTGTGTTGCGACAGTTTCTACTAGTTTGTTGCTTATTATACTTTGTTTTCATTTAGAAGAACAAATCAAGTTGCAGTTCACTATTCAATTGGTATTTTATGTAAGTGTAGGAATTCTTGTGTGAAGAGTGTCTTCTAAAGCTTTCTATTGAGGATGTCAAATCTTAGTGCTCAATGAGAGCTTAACAATGCTGAAAGTGATGCCCATGGTCATGGTTGTATTACCTAACAAACACCATGTACTACTGATGAGCAAATACAAGACCTTGCCTCTATTATGGCTAATCTAGCTATCTCGGTATAAAGAGTCTTAGAGACTAAGTCATGAGAGAGAGTTGTCATTGAATAGGGCCAAGAAATGAGAGATAGGTCGAGACAACAGATGAATGAGTAGCAACCACCACAACCTATTCTTATGAACTAAGCATCACCTTATCATGCCAATAGAGTTGCAAGAAGGAGACTTGAGTTAGATGAAGTTAAGGAGTATGAGGAGGTGGAGGAGCAATATTTTGGGATAGATGAACATGAGCTTAAAGTTCTTAGTGGAGTTAAGCATCTCAAGGTATAAATTTCAAACTTGAATTGATTTAGTAGTGCTCATGACTACATAGATTGGGAGGAAAAATCAGAAAGATGTTTAACTTTTATGACTAGAAGGATGCTATTTGTATTGGAATAGTTACATTAGAGTTTTCAAGACATTCAACAATGTGGTGGAAAATGTTGTAGAATATATGCCATGAGATTCAAACGTGGAATGAAATGAAGAGAGTTATGAGAAACAACTTTGTTCCAGAGTACTATGAATAAGACACCTTTCGATGCCTCCAAGATTTGAAGCAAGGTAACAAGTTAGTAGATGAGTATGTATAGGAATTTTGATTGCTGATGATTCGATGTGATGTCGACGAACCTGAAACCTGAACCATAGCTCAATTCATTTCTTGGCTTAGGATTGAGATTGGTTATATTGTGGAGCTACAAAGACTTAGGAGTCTAGATAAGGCCATCTGAGTGGTACAAAAAGTTGAGAGGTAAAGGCAGAGCTAGAATAGCCAACTTGGATTGTTGAGTTGAAATAGCATGCTAAGCCGATCGAAATATGGCCAAACACCAAATAGTTCCGAGGTAAACCATCAAGGGCAAGCGTCGAGCCAACTTAAAAAGGGCCAAGGAACCCAATGACTGAAGAGACCAAGGTTAGAGCTTAGGAAGGAAGACTTGAGATATCAAATGCTTTAAATGTCTCGATTATGGATAAGTGGCTCATCAGTGTTCAAACTAATGTGTCATGATGATCAAGGGAGATAAGCCTCAATTCAAAGTGGAGAATGCTAGTAAAGGAGAGGAGGAAGTAGAAGTTAGCCTAACGCTAGAGGTGCATTAGGAAGAGCCCGATGCCCTTACACCTCCTGAAGCAGGAGTCGAGTATTGTTTTGTTGTGCGTCGATCTCTCAGTACTTTTGTGGCCGACGAGAATGTGCAAATGGAAAATCCTTTCCATATGAATTGCCGAGTGAATGGTAAGCTATGTGCCTTGATCATTGACGGAGGAAGTTGTACCAATGTTATAGTATAGGGAGTAGTTAAGGCCATGAAGTTGTTAACCCTTCTACACCTTAAGCCATATAAGATTCACTAGCTAAACTAAAAGGGAGGCTTACCGGTTGCTAAGCAGGTTAGAGTACCAGTTGCCATTAATGATAGGTATAAGGAAGAGGTGTTGTGTGACATCCTTCCTATGTATGCTTTGCACATCTTACTCGGCTGACCCTGGCTGTTTGACTTGAGGTTATTATACGATGGGTATAGGAATACCTACATGTTCCAAAACGATGGGAAGAAGGTTCTATTAACCCTTAGAAGTCCTAAGGAAGTCTAGGAAGCACAAGATAAGGCTGCTAGATCACTACAATAGAAGTCCTTACTAATTTCCTGAAGTCAATTTGCTCATGAGGTCAAGGGCAAGAAGTGTATGCTCCTTTTAGTCATGAAACTTTTGAAGTTGAGAGAAGGCGAGAGCTTACCTGCCGAAGTACAGATAATACTATAGGAGTATACCAACCTATATCCTACCAAGATGCTAAAAGGCTTACCACCTTTAAGAGGCATTGAACATTACATTAACCTTTAGCCAGGAGCTATGCTGCCGAATCGACCTGCCTATAGGCTCAATCTCGAGTAAGCAGCTAAGCTGAAGAAACAAGTGGGGTAGTTGGTGGATTGTAGATATGTTCATGAAAGTATGAGCCCCTGTGTTGTACCAGCTATACCAATACCGAAGAAAGATGGGTCGTAGAGAATGTACATTGACAGTCGAGCCATTAATATGATTACTATTAAACATCGATACCCGTTCCTACAACTTGATGACATGATGAGTTATACGTTGCTCACATCTTTTCAAGGATTGACCTAAAAAGTGGCTATCATCAAATACAAATGAGGCCTAGTGATGAATGGAAAACTTCTTTCAAAACAAAGTATGGTTTGTTCGAGTACTTTTATACGAATCATAAATCATGTCTTGAGGGCATTGATTGGCAAATGTGCAGTGGTTTATTTCGATAACATTTTGGGTCTACAGTGTTTATCTCATCTCCCATATTAGACCGATATTCGATATTCAACATTCTCTATGCTAAGAGATTATTTAGCAACTTGAAGAAATACGTATTCTACCAAAGCGAGGTCGTCTTTCTCGAGTATGTTGTTTTAAAGGGAGGAGTCCGAGTTAATAACAAGAAAGTCAGAGCTATACTTGAGTGGCCTACGTTAACTAATGTTGCCGAAGTCAAGAGCTTCCATGGTTTGGCTTCATTCTATTGGAGATTCATTTGGAACTTTAGTTCCATAACAGTACCATTAACCTAACTAACTAAGAAGAACTTTAAGTTTAAGTAGTTGGAGAAAGCTCAAAAGAGTTTTGACGATGTAAAGTCTAAATTGATATTTGCTCCAATGCTTACCCTGTTAGATTTCAAGAAAGTTTTAGAGGTAGAATGTGACGCATCTAGAGTCAGCATTGATGCTGTCCTTATGCAAGAGTATCAACCCATCACTTATTTCAGCAAGAAACTCAAAGGAGCTGCCCTAAATTACTTGGCATATGACAAGGAGTTCTATACTCTTTTCCGGAAACTACAGAACTAGCAACATTGCTTGTTGTTGAGAGAATTCATCATCTACTAAGATCATGAATCTCTTAGATATCTCCAAGGGCAACAAAGACTTTGTTAGCATCATACCAAATGGGTTGAATTCTTGGAGTCCTTCTACTATATCATCTAATATAAGAAAGGGAACACCAACATTATGGTCGACACACTTTCTCATCGTCATAGCCTCATTACTACAATTCAAGCAAAGGTACTTAGATTTGGCACCTCGCCTGATCAGTATGAGCATGATCAGTGTTTTAGGCCCTTAGTGGCTAAGTGAAACATTGGAGGAGTTGTAGATGGGTTTTACTTGAGCCAAAGGTTCCTAATGAAGGGTAAACAAGTTCAAGTACTGAGTGGTTTGGCTAGAGAGCTACTTGTCTAAGAAGCTCATGTTGGTGGCTCAGTTGGCTATTTTAGAGAAAAGAAGACAGCTAAAATATTGAAAGAACATTTTTACTAGCTAGGGATAATGAAAGATGTATGTTGAATTCTTAAGAGGTGTGAAATGTGTAAACATGTGAAAGGAAGGAGAAAGCCATATGGAAAGTACACACCTCTGCCCATACCTGAGCGCTCATGGACCGACCTCAGCATGGATTTCATACTCAGCCTTCTCTAAGCATCGAAAAGACATGACTCAATTATGGTGGTGGTCGATTAGTTTAGTAAGATGAGCAACTTCATTCCTTACCACAAAACTAATGATGCTTTATTTGTTACCAACCTCCTTTTGTAGGAAATTGTATGATTGTATGGAGTATCGAGAAGTATTGGTTTGACCATGACTTGAAGTTCATGAGTTTTTTCTAGAAAACCCTATGGAGGAAACTTAGCACTAAGCTTATTGTCGAGTTTGATTTTTCGATTTCTTTTATTTAAAATTGATTTATCATTTCTTGATTAATACTAAACCCTAATCCATTTAATATTATTGAAAATTATTTTTGGAGTCGCCACCCGACCGGAATCGGGAAAAGAAAAGAAACCGTAACCAATTGCGTAGATTGGTTACGATTTAGCTACCGGTCTTTGATTTTAATTTTAATAAAGAACCAAAGGGTTCCAAATTCGGGGGCAACCTATTAAACCCTTAACGGGTACCACTATCTATTTACCGAAATTAGGATTATTTTTCTAATTATAATATTTAAAATAAAAATAAACAAATAAATAAAATCAAAAGAGAGAAAAAAGAGGGACTTAAGTTTCTATATATTTTATAGTCGCCCCGAAGGTGCCTACGTACCCACTAGCCGGGATAAGATGATCATAGTTCTTTCTTGAAAATTTTTAGTATGTTGGTTGATTTTAATTTTTGAAATTAGTTGGGTTTACGTTTTAACTGATTCGGTTTACTAAAAAAAAAATTTAAAGGGAATCCTAACTCATAAGTGATTAAAAAACTCTGTAAGATACTGTAACCTTTTCGCAAAATTTTCTTTTTCTGTCAATTTTTATTTCTTAAAAAAAAATAATTTTTCTACATGAGAATTCCTAGAAAACCTAATCCTGAAAAATTTCTAGACTAATAGATATACATGTATATATACACATCATTACTACTAAATAAGTATCTACCTAAATAAATTAGCGATATCATGTAATATACTCCAATATATAAAAATCAATACTAATAAATCTCCTAAACTAATATATTCACATATTATATCACTAACAGATAATATAACAAGGTATATATATAATAAAAAAAAAACCAATCTTAACATTCCCTTGTCTAGTATCTATATATCCCTATATTTATATTATTACTTATTAACTTAAATCAATTTAACCTATATTAAAACTAAAGCTAACAGAATTATCCTTATTGTATATAAACTATTATGTAGATTATACTAGATTACTTAAGGTTTTAACAAAATCACAACATGATAAGATATAATATAATATAATATAACAAGAAAATTGAAAAAAACAGAAACAATCCGAACTTGATTTGGCTTACCGTTATGGATTCGGTTTATACAGAATTTGTTGTCGGAGTTGTGTCGCTTGCTGCGTCACGTGTTGTGCAGTGATCAATGGACCATGGCGTGTTTCGATTTTTGTCGTGTAGGCGTTGTGTCAGTGGAGTTGTTTTGTTCGGTTGTTATGAATTGAGGGCGTAGTAGGGGTGTCTAGTCAGGTGTTGAAGGAGATGTGGCAGCTACTGTTGGCTTTTGGCTTTGTGTTGTCGACTATGTGTTGTTTGTTTCAGTCAAGGTTGATCCAAGGGCTTTGGTCAAGTGTTGGGTTGGCGTGTAGGTGAGTTATTGGAGTGGAATTATGGTTCGATCAGTAGCTGTTGGGATGTGGTTGAGTTGCTGATCGCGTGGCCTATCGTATGACTCATCAAAGACTGCTGAGATGTGTTGATGTTCGTGAATTTGTTATGATAGCGCGCGGTTGTCGGATCAGTGACGATGAGGCTGCTGTTCGTTGTTGCATGACCGATCGGCGTGGATTGTTGCTTGGCATGTTGCTTGTCGGATCAGTGACAATGAGCTGGGGCAGTGGTTGTTGTTGGATTGGAATTTGGATGTGCAGCAGGCGTGGAGATGTTACTGCTTTTGTTTGTTGATGAAGCAGATTTTTCAATTTTGATGAAGCTGATGATCTTGTGTGGTTTTTTTCTTTTTATAAAGTCCAAATCAAATCCTAATATATCCGATTAAACTAGATTC
Organism: Lumnitzera racemosa; assembly: GCA_024138005.1. Lineage (NCBI taxonomy): Eukaryota > Viridiplantae > Streptophyta > Magnoliopsida > Myrtales > Combretaceae > Lumnitzera > Lumnitzera racemosa. Next base: position 84,596,108 of record JAMXBC010000006.1, read on the forward strand.
GAATCTCATTCAAATCTGATTTAACTAGACTCATACGACTTAGATTAAATATGAATCTTTTAAAACAAGAAACAATCCGAACTTGATTTGGCTTACCGTTATGGATTCGGTTTATGCAGAATTTGTTGTCGGAGTTGTGTCGCTTGCTGCGTCACGTATTGTGCAGTGATCAATGGACCATGGCGTGTTTCGATTTTTGTCGTGTAAGCGTTGTGTCAGTGGAGTTGTTTTGTTCGGTTGTTATGAATTGAGGGCGTAGTAGGGGTGTCTAGTCAGGTGTTGAAGGAGATGTGGCAGCTACTGTTGGCTTTTGGCTTTGTGTTGTCGACTATGTGTTGTTTGTTTCAGTCAAGGCTAATCGAAGGGCTTTGGTCAAGTGTTGGGTTGGCGTGTAGGTGAGTTATTGGAGTGGAATTATGGTTCGATCAGTAGCTGTTGGGATGTGGTTGAGTTGTTGATCGCGTGGCCTATCGTATGACTCATCAAAGACTGCTGAGATGTGTTGCTGTTTGTGAATTTGTTGTGATAGCGCGGGGTTGTCGGATCAGTGACAATGAGGCTGCTGTTCGTTGCTGCATGACCGATCCGCGTGGATTGTTGCTTGGCATGTTGCTTGTCGGATCAGTGACGATGAGCTGGGGCAGTGGTTGCTGTTGGAATGGAATTTGGATGTGCAGCAGGCGTGGAGATGTTGCTGCTTCTGTTTGTTGATGAAGCAGATTTTTCAATTTTGATGAAGCTAATGATCTTGTGTGGTTTTTTTCTTTTTATAAAGTCTAAGTCAAATCTGATTTAACTAGACTCATACGACTTGATTAAATATGAATCTTTTATAAAAATAGAAAAATAAAGACATTGGTGCCTGTTGAGACTCAAACCCATGACCTTTAATTAAATTCATTTAAGTAATCCGTTGCTTATCTGTTAGACCATTGACTTGTTTCTTAATACTCATTACCTTTAAATTATATTTAAACTATTTGAATCCCTAAACTAAATTTTTTAATTAAACTAAAATTAACATTAACATTAAACTAATTATTCCTAATATAAATTACTTCCTAAAAATCTACGAAATCTTTATAATTTTTCCTTTTCTTATTATTATTTTTTTTGGTATTTTCATTATTTGTTAATTTTTATTATCTTTTTATCTTTTATTATTTTTTTTTATTTTTTTGAATTAGGGCCCTTTTTGTAAAAATAAAAACTAAGACTATGGAAGGGCAAAAATTAAATGTCTACACTTATGTATAATAATTCTTGACACCCTCAGACAGACAACCAAATTGAAGTAGTAAATAAGACATTTGACAACCTCCTATGAGTAGCTGTTAGGAACAACTAACATGATTGGGACCTATGCCTACTTATTGTTGCGTTCACTTACAACTGATCATCTCACAGCTCGATGAGAAGATCACCTTTTGAGGTCATCTATGGATTTAACCCAAACTTACCCATGGATATGGCTATCAGTATGACCATTCAATAGGAAAGTCAATTCAGCCTACAGTGCATCAAGGAATTTCAAAAGTTGCATCAAAAGATTGCCAAGCAACTAGCACAAACTATAGCCTAATAGAAGGAGCAAGGAAGTTGAGAAAGGAGATGAGTAGTTTATAGCCTCGGAGACCTTATCTGTGTCTACCTTAGCAAGGAGCATTTCCTAAGCAGGAGAACAAACAAGCTTTCCATTAGATTAGATAAACCTTTTAAGATCCTTAAGCGCATCAACAACAATGCATATGAGCTTGAGCTACCTAACGAGTACGATGTATCTACTACTTTTAATGTGGTTGACCTAACACCCTATGTACTCGATCAAGAAGAGAGCCAAGATTTGAGGGCAAATCTTCAATAGCACTAAGGAACTAATGTACTATCGACCATTGGTCCTCTCACCCATGCACACCTCTAAGCCCTTTAGTCACCTGCTAGAAGAATTCTCTCTGATCAACTTACTAATGACGAAGCACAGTTTACAGGAGAATGGTAGAAGAACTCCTTGAGGACTCATCTCAGTAATACCTTTGCTAAGCTCTGAGTGCCAAACATTATCCACATAATGCTGAGGCCTAGGCACTGAGTGTTAAGGCTAACCAACCGAGTGCTGAGGCTAACCAACTGAGTGCCGAAGCTAACCAACCGAGTGCCGAAGCTAACCAACCGAGTGCCAAGGCCAAGGACCTTAATCATACGATACTACACTATCACCCAGACCCTTTTTGTGCTAAGGTCAAGGTACTGAGTGTCAAGACCCACTTACTGAGTGATGATATCCCCTTCACATGGATTCCTACTCTTTAGCCTAATAGCTCTATTACTTCTATACTACGATGCTTACATTTGCTGCCAATATGGAACCAATATCTCACCGCTACCTATCCTTTTGCCTAACACAGTACTGTGTTTCCCTTTTTGTTATTTATCCTATTTACCCCTTTTTCGTATGCACTAAGAATCTCTTTTCATGAATGCCTTTTTGTAATTTTTTTTATTTGTAATGTTGTCCTATAGACTTACTATAAATAGTCCCGTCTCCTTGTAGTTGGGATTATCTTACATTCTACACAAACATTAAATATACTTGTTCTTGTCAAAGATTTCTCTTCAAGTCCATTTTTGTATACTCTTATTTAATCTTACCGAATAGCTCAAGATTAATAGTGGGTGGATCTTGCATTAACTTGTGCGTTACATTAAGTGAAATGCTAAGTCGTATCATGCTCGTAGGTGAGTCATATCCTTCGAGCAGCCTTACATTTAGCTACTATATTCCGTTCGTTGACCTATCTATACTATTTTCTTCAATATTTCAAAGGACCTATTGGTTCTTATTTCCTACGCTAAGCCCTAATGATATTTGTTGCACACTTCCATCAATATATTGAAAATAGGATGATTAAGTAAGATGTAAGCTAAATAGATTGGGATGCATAACCTCTTTCTTTCATCATTGCTCCCCTTTGAAAATTGATTGTCACGTGCACAAGCTAATCTCTCACATTCTTGTTTTTATCATTTTTGTGATCTCTTCTACTCTAATCGGCCTTACGTCGAGCTTTGATATTGTCCTCCTTTCGCATCTATGATGTGGCTTTAGCCTTGAATTTGACCAACATCTTCAACTTGTTCTTTGCTAGAGATTTAAAGAAATCTCCATATAGTTTGACTCCATCGAATACTATGTTAAGAGCAAAGCTTATCTTTAACTTTGGGATTTGAACCATCTCTACCATAAACTAAGTTAAATAGTCTCTAATGAATTCATTAGACCTCAACTTTATGATATTACGGATAGATAAATCCTTAACAAGGAGTTTACTTGCAAGGGGATGTTATAGGAACACTTCTGCTCAATCCTTGAAACATGAAATAACATTTGGTTTCAAATGCTTAATCCATGTGCATGCAACATTCCTCAAAGTTGAAGGGAATGCCTAACAAGCTATGGCATCACTTAAGCCATGTAGCTTAGCTAAGGTGAAGTAATACCCAAGATTATCCTCCAGGTCTTTCATCCCATTGTACATTTCAAATTGTTGTAACAGAACTTGTCGTTGCATGACTTCCTCCAAGACTCAAGGACAAAAGGGCTCTTTTTGGTTTGAAATTGTCTACTAATTGAAGTAAGGGCACTAACATGAGATGGCCTAACATAGTGTGAGTTTTCCTTTGTAAGCCTTCTTAAGAGTAACGGTCGAAGGTCCAAGTGTCACTCCGACATACTTTTTGGGTAGTTCGAGGCATAGATTGAATTGATAGAGTTATTGATACTACTATCTTCGTATCCTTAGTTTTGATCTAGTAGACTACCATTACGAAGAAGATTTAAAATCTCATCATTTTTATTGTTGAGTTCTTGATTCTCCTTGGCTAGATCACACAAAGCTACTTCAACTTAACCAAAAGTTGTTAATCAATGTGCTTACTCCCTCCTAAAGGGTGCTAAGGAGAAGTGCCAATACTTGCACTTTTAGTCATTCATGTTTTTGCCACGTGAATAATAGGTTTGAAACAGACGGTGCCAAAATGTTGTTGATCAATTATTTCATAAAACTTTGGTCCTGTAAAAGTAAGAAAAGAAGGCTAAAGAGAGTGCTGGGTTAGTTGGTGCAGTCACTTTGATGCTTAAGTATGTTGGTGTTTGAGTGAGGAATAAGTAAGTAAGAGAGGTGGGAGTATTAAAGAGTACAGAGAGTCCTTACAGTGTTTTCATCTCCTTATTTATAGACATTAGTTGGATAACTACTGTAGTGGGCAATCATTGATCATGGACCACGTGGTGGCTTCTTAATTAAGCACATGCTTAAAGAGCAAGAGTAGTGGGTGGTTATGTAATGAAGTCATGTAGAAACTTAATTGTCTACACTACTTTTCAAATTCAAAGTAGTTAAGTAGGCAAGCTGAACTCTAAGTCCCATCAAACAAGCTAGGCCCAGCTCATTAATTCGTCAGAGCAAGCTAAATCAAAGGACTCTTATCAAGTACACCATGAATTTTATCCTAGTTCACAATCTTATAAAATCCAACTTAGATTATGCTATGGGAATTCATGTTCCTATAATAGTAGTTTCAAGCACAATCTAGTGATCAAAGAGTGTTTACTTTAAATTTGATACATAAATAACATGGATTTATTATAAACAACCAAGAACAATTCAAAAACAACCCCTTCTTCATCCTCATCTCTAGCAAGAACTTCCTATGTTCGTCATCCAAACTTCAAGGTTACACTTTTAGGAGAGATTTTTAACCAGTAATGTGAAAACAACAATTTCCATCACATAAACATATAAGAATCACTCCTAAAACTAAGAATCATCATACATGTAAGTTTGATACCCTTCAACTAAATAATGCATTTTTTCCAAAAATAACAAGTCAAATAGCAAAACTAAGTATAGAGTAAGTTCTACATACCTTAGATTTATTGATTTTGGAAGGAATTTGCACCAAGATAGCAAATGCAATGAGAGAAAGTGAAAGAGTATAGTGTTTTGGAGAGAGGAATAAAGTTTAGAATGAAAGCAAAAGAAAATACCTATGATTTTTAAATCATGGAATGACTATGATCGAGAACATTGGTATGTTTACAGTCGTGTTTCCTCTCTTAATATGTGAATTTACCTCGAAGCGTAATAACAAGCAAGGATTACAAGCTTAATCTTCATCGTAATCTTCTTGGCCTACAATTTGTAGCTTTTTCTTCATTTTCAATTCATCATCGGGATGAACTTTAGCCATGTGTTCGTTTAATTTTTGAATCCAAAATTTTGTGAATTTCTTTGTTTGTCTACTTGAAAGTGCTCTTTAGTCGATAAAAAATGCAATAAATTAAGTTGCCAAAGATCAAATTTTAATTGAAATACATCTTATTGGAAACAATAATTGCTTTTAAAGATAAATTCACTTGTAACTTCAATAATTGACTGCTTCAATGGGATAGGAAATTGTCCATGCAAGAAAACAAACTGAAAACAACAAGACTTGAACTCAACCCAAACAACAAAATTCAAAACAATGATTATTCAAACGAAATCCAAACAAAAAATAACTTGGCTTACCTCCCAAGTAATGCTGTTGTTTACCATTGTTGGCTCAACAATCCCATCCTTCCTTCAATTTTGCTCAAATCCCACAAGTGTCAGATTTATTTTAACATTTCCTACCAAACTCTCTCATCCTTCCTTCAACTTTACTTAGATCCTACAAGTGTCAAATTTATTTTAGCATTTCCTGCCATACTCTCTCTAAATTTCTTAGTAACACCTTTGTATTCTGGATTGTAGCTTTCGTAGCTTAAAATCGAGTATGTTCAACACATCTTGAAAGTTGAGTTTCCAATTTTGAGCTTGTAGATTCTTGTTTTGCTACTACTATTGGCCTCCTCACAAGAAATCAAGATGATTTCTCTAACCTGGATTATAAGTATTACTAAAAGGATTATTTTACAGTCTATTAGTAAGAAAAGTAACCTTTCTTAAGCCAGTTTGTCTCTCTTGCAACACATTTATTGATTTCTTAAGTCCTTTAATCTTCTTACTTAGATTCTTAACTTGAGTTGTCAAAGCAGTGATCAAATCAACATCAAAATTTTCAGCTACTTTTGCCTTGGCTCTCACATTACCTTACTGAGAATTGTTCATGACCATGCTGTATATCAGCTTTTGAGCTTCATCTAGTATCTTAGTGCTCAAAGTGCCTCCAATTACAATATCAATCATCTACCTAATAAGATAATTGAGACCATTATAATAGGTCTAAATTTGTATACAAAAAGGTAAACCATGATTGGACAATTCCCAAGCAAATCCTTAAACCTCCCCCAAGTGTCATACAACGTTCTCCATCAATTTGGGCATATGATGATATGTTGTTTTAGAACTTGGTTGTTCTAGTAGGTGGAAAGCATTTCCTTAGGAACTTCTCAACTAAATCTTCCTATGTAATGATCCTTTAGGAAGCTAGTTGAGCTACTGCTTAGCCTTACCTTTAAGTGAGAATGGAAATAATTTAAGCCTAATGGCATCATCTATGACCCCATTAATTTTGAAAGTATCACATATTTCTAGAAAACTAAAGGTGTGGTTGTTCGGATCTTCATCAACTAAGCCATCAAATTGAATAAATTGCTACAACATCTAAATCATGTTCGATTGAATTTATAAATCAGTTGCTTGGAATGCAAGTCTGGTAATACTTTACTCAACTTCAGTGGCTTTTTGGTGTACTCCATCATAGTCTTATTAACATCTTCATTGTTTAAAGCCATGTCTTCGATTTATTCTTCTTCTAAATGTTTCTCTTCTTCTTCCTTGAATTGAATTAATGGACCTTGGTTTATCAACTCTACTACTTCGTGCTCTCTCCTATATAAAAGATAAGCAGTCTTCTCATTTTCAAGATCGAATTCAACAAGATCTATTGATAACACTTAATTAACATACATATTTTAGGGTGACTTTATGTGATTTTGTATATTAATCAAGTTAATTTTATAATAATTTGAAGCTTAACTCATTTAAATTTCATCCTCAAGGATTTTGGAAGTATCTAATGAATTTTTGAAGATCTTATCAAGTTTTAGAGCTTAACTGAAAAAAAAAAAGCATTGATCAAGGAATTGAAGTAAAAGAATTTTAAGCAAGAAATAAAGTATAGAGAAGACCATGGGTGAAAACCACAACCACAAATCCTAGATGTAGACCTCTCATAATCAATTTCTTTCAAAATTTGAAGATTTCAAATAAAGAACAAGATTATGCCCCAACTCCATGGTCTTAGTCATAGGGCATAGTGATTCTATAATTTGTGAATTTTCCATTTTTGTCAAGTTTTTTTTTTTTTTTTTTAAAAATCTCCAACTCTTATAAATAGGTATCTAGACTTAGGTTTGTAGCAAAAGCCCCTTTGGAGTAGAGTTTGTAGGGTAAAATAATAGAGGTTCATCTACATTTCTTATTTTCTTTTCTTTACTACGTTTTTACTTTAATTTTCTTAGTAAACCGTTATTGAACCCTATGTTCTATTGTAACACTTGATACCTTTATCAATATTGTTATTTCAATCTATGATATTTGTGTATTGATATCTAATTGTATTGTTTTATTTTACTCTTTAATTTAATTTTACTAGTGATTGAATAATGGTATGAGCCTGCTATAAAGTTCACGAGTTCCAATACTATGAAAAATTAGTACAATTAGACAAAATTGGCTTACTAAAATGTTTAGTAGTTTAGTTTTTGTAGATTAGGACAACCTAATAGCAAGATTAAAGGATTTAATGCAATTATGAGATATTTTATTGCAGAAGTGATTCAAGCAAGGTTATTTTGGATTAGGAATTAATTAGAGATGAAAGTTCGATTAATTCATAATAGGAATCTTTACAGCCTAATATCGTAATTGAGGCCAAAAAGTGCTTTTGAATTGGATAGTAAATAACATGAAGATTTACTTAGGAATAAGCTTTCTTCCTTATTTTAATTATTTGTAGTTATTTTTCTATTATTTTCATTGTTATTTTTTTATTATTGCATCTTTACTTATTTTATTGTCATTATTTTATTAATTATTCTATTATACCTTTATTGTACAGGTTAGATAATTGGGAGATTCTAGGAAAACTATTGCTAATTAATTAAGTTTTACTCACATGTATGGTTCTTCATAAGATTGACACTCGGACTCAAATTTGATTTTATGCTAAAGCTTGACTAAGTGCATTTACCTATGTTATATGCTACGTTGCAATCAAATTTTTTCCATCATTGTCGAGAAGCTAATAAAGTAAACTAATTGGGATATTAGCAAAAACCTTAATCTTCTAGTTATTTTAATATGCTTGTAATAAATCCCTCCTTTAGTTATTGTGATATTTTTCTTTGTTAACTTGCTTTTAATTTCTGAATTATTTCAATTTATGACTAAGAGTAGCAGTAAGAATCTTATAGAATTTGATCTAGAAATTGAAAGAACTTCGTACTACCTTCATAAAAGAGTTCATGAAGTAGTGGATCTTATCAATCAAGGTTAACCACTCCATCTTAAAGAAGAATCAAAAGAAAATTTAGAAGAGGAATAAAAATTCGAGAACATGGTAGTGAATAACAATAAAGCCAATTAAACCTTGATGGAATTTGCCAAGCCCAAAGCAATTGGAGGTGAATCTAATATCACTAGACCAGTATTACAAGTGACAAATTTCCAGATCCATCTAAACGTGATCCAAATGGTGCAACAATTCATTTAATTTGATGGATTTGCATATGAGGACCTAAAGAACCACATTTCAAGCTTTTTAGAGATCTGTCACACTTTCAAAATCAATAGTATCACAAATGATGTAGTGAGATTAAGACTGTTTCTATTCTCCTTACAAGATAAGGCCAAACAATGGCTTAATTCACTTCCTAAACGATTTATCACCAACTAGGAAGATCTGGTTGAAAAGTTTTTAGGGAAATAGTTTCCACTTGGTAGGATGAAAAAAATTTAGGAATGATATTTCTTCTCATGTTCAAATTGATGGTAAAACCCTTTATGACACTTGGGAAAGGTTTAAAGAATTCATGAGGCAATGCTCGCATCATTGATTGCCTCTATGGATGTAAATCCAAATGTTTTATAATAGGCTCGATTATCCTCCTTATCAAATGATTAATGTCGCAACTGGAGGCACTTTGAGTACTAAGACACAAAACGGTGCCTAAAAGTTAATCGACGATATGGCCATGAACAACTCATAGTGGGATAATGTAAGATATAAGGTCAAGGTGATTGGAAAATTTGAGGTGGACTCAATTATTGCACTGATAGCTCAAGTTAGAAACCTAAGTAAGCAAATTGAAGGGTTGATGAAGCCAATGGATGTAGTGTAAGGTAAATCATTAGTTGAGATAGATGTTAATTTTATTACTAAAAGAGCTTAGAATAATGCTTTAAGTAATATGTACAATCTAAGTTGGAGAAATTACACAAATTTCTATTAGGGAGGTCAAGAGCTCTATGAAACAAAAATGCATAACCTTAGAATAGGGCCCTCGTGTTGAAGAATTGCTTAACAAGTTCATACAAAGTTCATATGCTCGTTTTCAAGCCATAAAAGCTGCACTCAAAAACACTTCAACATGACTCAGAAATCTAGAGAGCTAACTTAGACAATTAGCTAGAATCATCATAGAAAGGCAACAAGGAAGCTTGTCTAGAAACACTAGATCGAACCTAAACTAGCGGGTTTAGAACCAAATTAAGGGAATGATTCAATCATCAGGCCAACAATGTAAAATAGCAATGCTTTTGGGAATGAACCTAAGTTTTGGTTCATTTTAGATGTTATTTTGTTCATTATTGTTTTGTCTTAGTTAATTCAAGTATCGAATCTTTGGAACGTTAATTAGTGGTTTTCCCTTGCATTGACCAATTTGATTTCCTCAAAAATAGATGTTGGAATGTTTATTTATGCAATAAGTGGTCAATAAAGTTAATCATCTAATGGAGTTGTCATTTGATTTAATTTTGTGATTTAGTTCACTCTATTATTGAATTTTTGGGACAAATTTCAAAGAAAGAATCAAAGGTATCAACAAATTTAGATTTAGTAGTTAAAGGAGAACATGGTTAAAGTTTATGCCATGATCCTCTCGTAATTTAGTTTCACGGAAGTGGGCAAAATTCAAGCTAAGAGAACTACGGCCAAGATCATGCCCATGATCGTTGCCTGTGGTTATGACAAAATTGATAGATTGTGGAACAGGATAAGGACCATGACTACACTCTACAGCCATGATCCTGTCACGAACTGAGGACGGCCTAGTCGTGGCAGACGCCGTATACTGTATGAAGAACCCTTGATTGGTTACCCTTCCAATCAAAAACTCTTCACACAATATACAAGGCTCTACAACTACTAGTTCCAAAGTACATCCAGATTCACATGATATCATCACACAACATATTTATATAAAAGTAAGCTCAAAAGTTTACATTACATAGTATTTAAGTATGTCTAAGTTCATAAGGATAAGGTAAACATAAGTTAAACATAAGTACATGAGGAATAGTCTACATAAACTATTTTCCTCTCATCACACAGGACACTTTGCTCTTGCCCAAGTCCCCAGGCTAACCTGTGGCATCCCTCATCCTGTCTCTACGAACAGGCTATCCTGCAACAAAAGTCTAAAGAGGTGTAAGCCTAAGCTTAATGAGCAAAACCCTCAGCCACACAATAAGTAAGTTATAAACACATTATAGTCACGCATATGAATGAATGATCAAACAGAATGCCAAATAATACGCATACTTAACTAGCTCATATACGTAACTCGGATGTAACGCCCTCCAAAGTCAGGGTTGGAGTTTACACGGTACCAATCAGATCCGGGTATTACACTAGAACTTACTTTACTACGGAACTCCATGTTCCGTACTTATATCAAATAACTCTTTATTTTCAGAAAAACATAAGTTCTAGTATAATTGTGAGTGGGCCCCCGCAGTCCACACTCACCCCTAAACGGAGGTCTCTAGACTCGACCCTTAGCCAGGCGGTTGGCGCCTCCAACGCCTAGTGTTCCCGCGGGCCAGGGTAAGGTCATTTTGTACGAGTGCACCGTACATAACCAAATAACTCAATTATATCAACCCCCGAATGGCCTCTCTTTACCTCCGTGTGATGTGACGGCCGGAATAGTATCCATGCTATGCATGTTAATGCATGTTCCGGTTTCTTTTTATAGCCGAGTATAAATTAGTTCCAATTATGCTGTGACCAACCATTAATACACACAATCATTTTCTATACTACCATGCAACAAACAAGGCATTATCTGAATTTAAGGTAAATTCACAACTCAACAAGCAATTACATACACAAGCAATTACATACACAAGCATATCCCGAACCCCACACAGCAGTTAATTAACGATAATATTTAAGTCCACTATCTACAATCACAATCAAGCATGGAATCACAGGGTAAATACTCACTCGGCCATAGCGGTTCGCTCTAATCGTAGTAATCGATCAGGAGGTCCTCGCTTACCTCAGAGTCACCTGATCATTATGTGATAACAATACTAATAAGTGTTTGAATTAACTAGTAATTCTAAACAACTAAGTACCTAGTTCTACTTAAATCACTATTAAATTTTACCCGGTAAGATTTAATTCAATCGTATGTAACTTTTCCGTTTTAGTTTTGATATTTATGAATTTATAATCGATTTTCATCGTTTCTGAACATATTTTCACATGGTAATATCTATTTTGGATATTAAGACCTCTATTTTATGTTATGAGCTACATTTATAGAAATTTTTTAGTTATGACCACCTAAGTACTTTTCTTACTTATGTTTATATCTTTTATTCCTTAAGTTCTTTTAATGAAAGAATTTTACTTTGCTATTACTAATTCATATAGTGAATTAGGTAGAATCTAATTTAGAAAGTGTATTAGATTTTACTAATTTAGTTACCTAATCACTTACATTTTTCTTAGTTTTCTTATTTTCTAATTTTTTTTATGCTTATGTCATCGCTTACATCATCACTTGCTTATGTCATTGCTTATGTCATCACTTGCTTATGTTATGACTTATGTCATCATGTGCTTATGTCATCCTTTACCTCATCATATGCTTACATAAGCCTTCCATCATGCTTATGTTATATACATATGTATTATGTACATATTATCTCTTTTTCTTATACTTATGTACATATATTTTATACATACTTATACTCATATCTATACTAAGGTATATACCGTATTTATACATGTATACATGCCCGTATACCTATACGGTGGAATAAGTATTTTATACTAAAATTTCGTATGCCAAAATTTCTCCTTAAGAAAAGTCCTCTAATTCTATGTTTTTGTGTTCTTATGTACATATTTAGTGTAGTATAGGTATGTTTAGTAAGATTTGATCTTAAATTAGGTTATGTACATGTTATACACTCATGTACAAAGGTTCTTCTACTTATACTCTCTTGGTATTTCCTTATGTATGCATACATAGAAGCATATCCTCATGTCTTTCTTTCTTCTCTTTCAAACTTCAAGTTTCTACACTTAAAGAAGGAAACTTTGTTTCCTCTTCTTCAAGACAAAACTAACCATATAATTACCTATCTAATCTACCTAATTAACTAACTAAGGACTAATATAAAGTAAGATAAAGCACTTAAAAACATACCTTTTATGATGTTGAAATGGAGGAGACAAAAGGGAAGAAATGAAAGGGAAAGAAGGGAGGGAGCTTACGGCATGAAAGAGTGATTTTTTTGTTTTGTTTCTTTTGTTTGTTTCTCTTAATGTAAAGTAACATGTGGTGGGGTTAAGAAGAAAAGATGTGGATAGCAACAAGAGGAAAAGAGAGAAAAAGAAAAATCAAAAAGAAAAGAAAAGGATGGCATCATTACATAAGAGATATTTTCCTTATCTCTTAACATATGTTGACTTTTCAAAATGTTGACTTTAGTCAACATGTGTTGACTTGGTCAACATTTGAAATTTGGTCAACATGTATTATCTTAGTGAACATTCCTTAAGTATATGTAATTTTGTGCACATAATGTAGTAATTAAGGGAAATTAGGGGAGAAATGAAGAAAATGAGAAGAATTGAGGTATATGATGCATTGATGTGTAAATGTGGTTGATGAGATCTTACTTTAGGTCTTTAGAGTCCATATATCTCATTTGATAAATAAATTTGGATAACAAGTGTAAAAAGTGCTAATTTGAGTCTTAAAGTTCACTATATGTAACTTAATTTTCAACTATAACCCTAATCCTAAGTAAGACCATCTTCATCATATATTTAAGGGATAAATATAATCTATAACCCATTATCTTAGTTCTTAATGGATTATTTAAGAATTTGAATCATATAAGCAAAAATGTGGGTTATCTCTAACTATTTACTAATGATTTTGCAAAATATAAGCATTATATTTTCAATTAGGGTTTTAGGGTATATTATGATGGATTGGTGTACATATGTCCTTAATGAAATCATTTTTAAGGTTTTTATCACTTTCGAATTAAATCTTTAGCTTTTAGAAACATTTAGGGTCGAAAAATTCTTTACACGATTAATTAAGTCTTTTAGGGTTTTCACTTTAATTAGCCTTGTCGAGTCCTATATTGTCTACTCTAGTTGAGTCTATCTCAAAAACTAGATCGAAACTTTCAGGGGTTTACAGATCCTTAACCATAGACATGCTCAAATTTGAAAACCACAGCAATCTCCTTCTATTTCATTCTATAATCTACTTCTCTCTTTAAAACTCCGCTTTCTTTTACTTTCTCTCCCTAACCCTTGCACCAACAAATCTAAGGTATGTACTTCATTATTCTCTATTTACTTTTCAAGATTTGTCCTTTATTTAGATAAAAATAAAATTATTAGTTAGGGTTTGATGATGATGCTTGCATGTGTAGAAATCTTAGTTTCTAGGTGTAATTTATGAAGGATAATGTGATGAAACATGTTGTGTAGTCTTTATTTGCTCGAAAACACAATAGAAACACATACTTAGTAGAGATTGAAAAAACAACATTATGAGGGTTATGTTGAATGTCGTTGAAGAAAGAGGTAATGATATGGAATTGTTGTTGGCTTGTTGTTTATAAAACTCATGTTAAATATGTGAGAACTTGTTCTAACTCAAGTTTCTATGCAATTAAATTAATCCATCTCATATGCAAGTGTTTTAAAAACAAGTTTTCATTGTATGATATATGCCATAACTTGTATCAATAGAGATTGTGAACAAATATAGGATTTAATTATGAATTGATCATAGAATTTCACTAATTCATAATTAAAAACAAGTCAGCATCTCATTATACAAACCATTGATTGCTTGAGTGAATTAGCAACTATTTTCTTAGCATTTCAATTTTAGGAACATGAGTTTGTTATCAATTTGAAATCCTCTTTTGTTGTTGATTTCATAAATATGCCAAGATATAAGCATGTTGCTTGCAAGGCTAGTTCAGGCTCTAGTCCTACTCATCCTCTATTGACCTTCAGGGAGTCTTGGTAAAGGAAGCAATATGTGATTATCAAAGAAGAAATTCCATCATTAATTAGGGGGTACTAACTTAGGCATGTTATGATGCTAGAATTAAGGAATATTTGGAGTTTAGTAGTTGGGATTGGTTGTTGACCATTGACGAGCCATCCTAGAATGAGCTAACTATAGAAGTTTTGATTACTCTAATGCTAGTGACTAATCAAATAGAGAATGGCACCCAAAATACCATGTACTTTAAATATAATGGTTAAAGTGTGACCATGCCTTTTGATAGGTTACTAGTTCATCTGTGGTTAAATTCTAAAAATTGTTTATGTGCCCTAGAGCTAAGTTATCACAAGGTCTTACTATAGTGAATCAAATAGGTCATTCAAAATTTCGAAGAAAGCATAAGATGGGGTAGTTCAAAAATTCTAGTAGCTTTGTTAAGCTACTCACCAAATATGACATACCAAGGAATGTTACACGACTCAACTCTCACTTGATATTATGCACAACTAAAAGCTAAGGTACACTTTCTACTAACCTCGAGCTATTAATAAGATTAGATCAGAGTGTAAGAAATGTACTTGGAGAGGTTTTCTCACATGAACATGGGAGAATATTCATTAATAGTAAGATAAGATGATTTTGGCTACAAATGATGTTAGATATCTCTCATGTATTTTGATGATAACAAAAAGAGAAGAATGCTAATGAATTATCAAGAATGAAAGTATTTAGAAAGTTCTTCATAAAGTTTAAATGTGCAAATTAAGGTGCATTCATAAACTTATTTAGAAGGTTTGAATTTATTGAAAAAGAGAAAAGTCTAAAAATCTTCAGAGAGTGTTTCAGAATCTTTTTCAAGAAGAATTAATACAGCACTTTAGAAACTTGTTTAGAGACTTCAAAGAAAAGAAGACCGATACTCTTCAAAAGGTTATTTAGAAAGTTGGTCTGGAAAAGTAACGTTGAAAATTAACAAAATATTATATTCAAAGTAAACAAGGCTTAGCTATACTAGATTGGGTGTATTAAAGAAATACACTTAATCCTAGTTCACTTAAGATGGAATTAAGAATCCTTAGGGATTATTTAAGCAAATGTATCTCTGGATAAATCAAGATATATAAAAGAAAGGACAAGGACAAGGTTGATTTCGGATTTTGTGGGATTTCAATTTCAAATTTGAAGCTTATCTGGATATTGCTAATCAAATTGTATCTTATCAAGATAAGTTGATATGGTCAAAACTCTAGGATTTTCTCTAAAAATATCTATGGATTATCTTTAACGTTCAATATGGATAAACATGAAGTGAAGATAATCTTCAATAAGTTAGCCATTGGAAGACTCCAGAATAAAAGGAGAAATGATTCAAAACGTCAAGCACGTCACTAAGAAAATAATAATACTTTCATTACACTTAAGTCATAATCAAATTCTACCTTCTGAAAGAGCATAGAAAGTTTCTCAGATATTTCTTCAAAAAGTTGAACCAAAGCGAATTATTCATCAATTATCATTTCTGTTTTACTGCGAAATTATTTGAGATTTGTATTATTGTCCTCACTTGTATTTTATAAACATTATTTGTTGTTTAAAGGTTGAGAGAAGTTCGATTATACTCTATAGATCTATAATTAGCCTAGATTATAAAGAGACTAGATAGGCTAGATAGGTAAAGTAGAGTGTTGTGAAGTCCATGTGTGACAAATGCTTGTAAACTTCTCATGATTTTGATTTATTGAATCAAGTGGAACAACATCGGTGAAGTAAACCGGATCTTTAGCACTGGAGCTAGAAGATAGCAGTAGGCAAAACCATAGAAGGCCAAAGCTCTATAAATCCTTAGTTTGATATTTTCCTTCATTGTTCTTTTAATTTTCGTTATTTAATTGTTGTATGTTAAATTATTAAAATATCACTGTTCACCAAATTATGTCATTAAGAGGGAAAATTTGCAAGGCATCATTTTTTTTATAGAACTAACTTTCTCTATTAGAAATTCAAGATAGAGGCTTATGTGAAGGCACCAGACTATTAAGTTTGGCAAATCATCTCAATAGGAGATCTCAAAGTTCCAACCAGTGTTACATCAAATGATGATGTCACCAAAGTTGAGCTCAATTCAAAAGCTAAGAATTTACTTTTGATTACTATTACATGATTAGAATTTTATTTAATTGCTTTATGTGCAACAACTAAAGATATTTGCGATACTTTGGTGCAAACCTATGAAGGTACAAAAACCATCAAAGACATAAGAATCAACTCACTGGTTCAACAAATATGAAACTTTTTCAATTCACCACGGTGAAGAAATTAAGGACTCTTTTAGTAGATTTATTGCTATAACTAATGAATTGTCTTCTCTTGGTAAAACAATTAAAGATGCAAATATGATATGTAAGATGCTAAAGATCTTTCCCAAAATCTAGAATGCAAAGCAAATTACATAAAAGAAGCTTGTGATTTGAAGAGGCTAACCCTAAGCCAATTGCGTAACAAACTTATGGCATATGAAACTGATTTTCTTAAATCAGAGAGTACTTCAAAGGATACAAAAAAGAAGGCTACAACATTTAAGGCCAAAAATGTAGAAGTTGATTTATAATGATGATGATGATGAAGGGGTTACATAGTTGGCAAGACATTTGAATAGATTGCTCAAGAAAAGAGGTAAAAAATCATATAGTTCTAATAAATTTAAATCTAACAAAAATTGAAATGATGCAGGAAATGGCGCTAAAGAAAAGAAGGAAGTTGTTTGTTACAAATGCAAAAAGATTAGGCACATTAAGTACGAGTATCTACTGCTTTTGAAAATGCTTTATAAATACAAAAAGAAACAAAAAGGCTTGCTAGTCACATGGAATGATTTGGACAAGTCAAATTCTAAGGAAGAAGGCTCAAATGATAAAGCTAATGAAGCAAATTTATGTTTGATAGCATGTTTTGAAGTAAGTTTTGAATTTGAATTTGAATTCGATAAATATTATAAACCTGATGATATTTGTGCTGAAATCAATAAATTGTTAAAAGCACTTTCAAAAGCCAATAATAAGATTTCGAAAGTTGAAAATGAAAATGAGACTTTAAAGTATGAAAAACGAGCACTCATTCAAATGAACAAGCTTTTGATTGATGAAAATGATTTTGATGGTTTACATGTTGAAAGAGAAGCTTTAGTAAATGAAAATTTTATTTTGAAAGAAGAGATAAAAAGTTTGAAAATCACGTGGATGATTTATCTAAGTTAATAAAAAACACATTTCAAAAGTTTGATGAAAATGATAAGAAGTTATAAATGCTGATTTCTAGTCAAAGAATGGATAATTCAAAATCTGGACTTGGTTTCGAATTTGGAGATACCTTTAAAACAAAGAGAGAACTAGTGTTTGTCAAATCAAAAAGTGAAAATCAAGAAACATTCAAAGAAAATGATAAAGGAAAAATAGTTGAACCTATTAGAAGGTACAATAGACAGTATTATCAAAACCGATAAGTATCCTTTTAGAGGGTACAACAAAAAGTTGCATAGAGGGTATGTTAGAGACTACTCAAACCAAACCAAAGGTGTATAGTAAGTAACAGGTATGATTACTCTTCTTCCTATGCATACTTCTTCTATAACAAGTTAGGTCATATTGAAAAGTATTGCTTTTATAAAGATTGCAAACTTAGTAAAAACCAAGTAAATGCAAATAATATCACGAGCTTCAATTTTAAAGGATCCAAGCTTGTTTAGGTTCCTAAGAATGTCTAATCATTCTTTTAGTGGTTACAGGTCATGAGGCAAAATTTAATTGGAGATAATTCTTAATCAATAAAGCCTCATTGGCAGTGAAAGTATGAAATGAGTGATATAAATGAACTTAGTAATCTTATTCTATTTTTTATTTTGCTCTTCATGTTTTATACATATTTTATTTCATTATTGATAATAAAAAATAATTAGTATCATTTTGAGGGAGATCTATTTTTCTTTAAAATAAAATTATAAGGAGAGAAAGAAAGATGCTGAAATTTGTTTCTTTTTAAGAAAAAACATTATTTTATTAAGGGGAAGAAGTTTTATTATTTATTTTTCATTTATAATTTTGTTATAAGAAGAAGGGGGAGAAAAGTTCTTCAATAATTTTTTTATAAAAATATATGGTTGTTTTCTGATGATAACAAAAGGGGGGAAAGAGGCTAAAAACAATCAAGTACTAAGCATAAACAAGCAAACTTGACAGCACAACAATTTGAATAGTATATCATTATTTTCAAATAATGTTTCTTTCTTGTCGTTAATGTTGGACATTGAAATCTTATACGTTTTTGGATTTATGTAGGTTTTGTTATCATTAAAAAGGAGAAGAATGTTAGATATCTCTTATGTATTTTGATGATAACAAAAAGAGAAGAATGCTAATGAATCATCAAGAATGCAAGTATTTAGAAAGTTCTGTAGACAATTTAAACTTGTAAATTGAGGTGCATTCAAAAACTTATTCAAAAGGTTTGAATTGATTAAAAAAGAGAAAAGTTTGAAAATCTTCAAAGAGTGTTTCAGAAGCTTTTGTAAGAAGAATCGATACAACACTTTAGAAACTTGTTCACAGACTTTGAAGAAAAGAAAACTAATACTCTTTAGAAGGTTGTTCAGAAAGTTAATCTAGAAAAGTAACGTTGAAAATTAACAAAATATCATATTTGAAGTGAACAAAGGCTATCTCCACTATATTGGGTATATTAGGAAAATACACTTAATTCTGTTTTACTTAAGATGGAATTAGGAATCCTTAGGGATTATTTAAGCGAACGTATCTTTGGATAAATCAAGATATATACAAGAATGAATAAGGATAAGGTTGATTTCGGATTTTATGGGATTTCAATTTCAAATCTAAAGCTTATCTAGATATTGCTGATCAAATTATATCTAATCAAGATAAGTTGATAAGGTTAAGTTTAAATTCAAAACTCTAAGATTTTCTCTAAAATTATCCATGGATTATCTTTAATGTTCAAAATGGATAAACATGAAGTGAAGATAATCTTCAACAAGTTAGCCGTTGGAAGACTATTATAAAAGGGGAACGGATTCAAAACGTCAAGCATGTCTTTGAGAAAATAATAATACTTTCATTACACTTAACTCATAATCAAATTCTACCTTTTGAAAGAGCATAGAAAGTTTCTCAGATACTTCTTCAAAAAGTTGAACCAAAGCGAATTCATGAATTGTCATTTCTATCTTAGTGCGCAATTATTTGAGATTTGTATTGTTGTCCTCACTTGTTTTTTTGTAAACATTATTTGTTATTTGAAGGTTGAGAGGAGTTCAATTGTACTTTGTAGTTCTATAATTAGCTTAAATTATAGAGAGGCTAAATAGGCAAAGCAAAGTGTTGTGAAGTCCATGTGTGACGAATGTTGGTAAACTTCTTGTGATTTTGATTTAGTGAATTAAGTGGAATGACACCAGTAAAGTAAACCAGGTCCCCAACAGTAAAGATAGAAGAGAGTAGTAGGTAAAAGGTTGAAACTCCAAATCCTGAGCCTGATATTCTCCTTCCTTATTCTTTTAATTTATGTTATTTAATTGTTGTGTGTTGAATTATTAAAATATCACTATTCACCAATTTAAGTTATTAAGAGGGGAAATTTTAATTTACAATGAAAAGTCTTTCAAAAAAAGTTCAAAAATATCAATTCAATAACCCCCTCCCCCCCCATTTAAAGTATGCCCCTAAGGTTACAAAGAAATGGATGAAATTACATAAAGGGTAATATAAGGTAAGGAAACCTAGTACAATGCTAAAAAGGGTAAATGGGACAAGAGACAAAAGAGAATATAATATAAATATTAGAAATAGTTAGGACAGGTGGTGCATTGCTATTAAATTCATAATGAAGGCAGTGAGGTACTGGAGCTAAGCTGTTTAGATGTAAGAATAGGTCAACAAAGAAAGATTGAAAGGTCATAATTAAGGACTGCAACACTAAGTAGGTTGACCGTACTGGGAAGGATTGGGAGCTTAGCATTTGTGCTGGCAATAGAGTAGAGTAAGGTACATCCGAGCTGGCTACATAAAGAGTTCAACAATAAGCAATCCTAATACTAAAGCTCATCCTAGGTGAGCTAAGAAGACTAGATTCTTCTTACAATATCTTGCAAGTCCCTAACATAAGCTCAGGTGAGAGGTACTGAGGTTGGTAATGCATCAGCTCCTTGAGGTTGTTAAAGGTTTACCCTCAAATTTGGTTTAGCCTCCTCTTCATGTACATATGGCATCAAGTCAATGACACTCCATATCCTTTTAGTAGCTCTAGCTTTTAGGCATTATCGTTGATTTGTTGTAGGACTTTGAATGAGCCATCTAATTTAAGGAATAATTTGCTAGTTTTCTTAGCAAGGAATGTTTCTTTTTACTGAGGTGGATCCAAACTAGATCTCCAAGGTTAAATGTGATGCTTTTCCGACCTCTACTACCTTACTCATTTTGTCGGGCTACTATCTTAGCTAGTTGTTTGATGACCTTCTTGTATAACCTTTGGAACTCTTCGACTCGCTGCAACCCATATTGGCTTTTTCCTTGGGAGGTTGAGCTAGTGATCATTTCTAAGGGCAAATTTAGTTTGAGCCCATAGATAACCTCGAAGGGTGATTTTCTTGTAGAACTATGGGAAGAGCTATTGTAAGCAAATACAATAACTAATAAATATAGGTCCTAATCATGTAAGTTCTTCCCAACTGTAGCTTGGAGTAAATTTTCAATTGTTCTATTTACAACTTCAATTTAGCCATCTATTTGAGATGATAGAAAGTACTGAACATCAATTTAGTACTGAGCTTCTTCGACAAGGTTCGCCAAAAGAAACTCATTAACTTTATATCTTGATATGACATAATGCTCCTTAGAATTGCATGATCTCTTATAAGAAGAGGTTAGCAATATATAAAGCATCATCAGTTTTATGGCAAGGAATGAAGTGGCTTATTTTGCTAAATCAATTGACCATCACCATGATAGAGTCATGTTTTCGAGCTATTCAGGGCAATCCAAACATGAAATCTATGCTTAGGTCAGTCTAGGGCTCCTTAAGTATAGGTAAAGGTGTGTATTGCCCATATGGTTCTTTCCTTACTTTGGCTTGCTTGCGCTCCTCATACTGTTTTAGAACCTTATGCACATCCTT
Source organism: Lumnitzera racemosa (assembly GCA_024138005.1). NCBI lineage: Eukaryota > Viridiplantae > Streptophyta > Magnoliopsida > Myrtales > Combretaceae > Lumnitzera > Lumnitzera racemosa. The sequence goes on from JAMXBC010000006.1 coordinate 84,617,844, forward strand.
CACTATCCCTAGTGAATAGAAATGTTCTTTTAGCAATTCGAGTGTTCTCTTTTCCCTAAAATGACTAGCTAAGCCTCTAGCATTAGCTTCCCTAACTAGTAGTTCTTTGGCCAAGCTTATTGGCATCCACACGTCTACCCTTCATTAGAAACCCTTCGTTTAAGTAGATTGCATTTATGACACCTCCATAACTACACTTGATCACTATAGGTCTAAAGTAGGGATCTTATTCATACTGATCGGGAAGGGTACCAAATCTTAGTACTCGTGCTTATAGGCTCTTAATAAGTACATGTCAATGTGATAAGGCATCGATTACATTGTTAGAACTCCCCTTCTTGTACTTGATTACATAGTAGAAGGTTTCCAAGAACTTTGCCCATTCGGTATGACATTGGGAGAGTTTCTATTGACCTCACAAGTATTTAAGGGACTTATGATCCTTGTAGAGAATGAATTCTCAAGGTAACAAGTAGTGCTACCAGTTTTGAATAGCTTAGATAAGAGCATAGAACTCTTCATTATATACTAGATAGTTTCGAGCAGCACCACTAAGCTTTTTACTAAAGTACGCAACTATTTAGCACTCTTGCATGAAGATTGCACCAATGCCAACTCTTAAGGTGTCATACTCCAATTTAAAGATCTTGTCAAAATTAGGCAATGCAAGCACATGGGTAGAAAAACTTGGAATTTATCTCATCAAAACTCTTATGAGCCTGGTCAAACCACTTAAACTATAAATTCTTCTTAGTCATCTTAGTTAAAGGCAATGCTATTGAACTAAAGTTCTAGAAAAAGCGCTAAAAAATGAAGCTAAACTATGGAATCTTCTTACATTTGCTACATAGGTCTGTAGAGGCCAATCAAGTATTACTTCAACTTTCTCATCGTCAACATAGATACCTCCATTAGATGCAACATATCTGAGGAACACAACCTCACTTCGATAGAACACACATTTCTTTAAGTTATCGAACAAGTGTTCAACTCGGAGGATATTAAACACAGCTCTCGGGTGCTTGATATGAGATTAGAGGTTGGCACTAAATACAAGATGTCATCAAAATATACTACTATGCACTTACCAATTAATGATCTCAAGACATGATTCATAGGTCATATAAAAGTGCTTGGTGCATTAGTAAATCCAAAAGCCATTACCAACCACTCAAAAAGACCATCCTTCATTTTGAAATTATCTTCCACTTATCTCTTAGTCTTATCTTGATATAGTGGTAGCCACTCTTCAAATATAATTTTGAAAAGATCTATGCACCATGTAGTTTGATTAACATGCCATCTAATTAAGGTATTGGATACCTGTATTTGATGGTGATCTTGTTGATATATCTCAATTGTCAATGCACATCCACCAAGAGCCATCCTTCTTTGGTGCTAAAATAATAGGTACGATACAAGGGCTCATGATTTCTCTAACATACCCTCTATCGATCAACTCATCAACTTGTTTCTTGAGCTCAATTGGTTGCATGGGATTGAGCTTGTAAGCAGGTCAGTTTGGTAAAGCTATTTCAGGCTAGAGATCAATTTAATGCTCAATACCTCTAAGTAGGGGTAACACTTGGGGTAACTCATCAGGAAATAGTTTAGCATATTATCCAAGTAAGGCTTGCACATTGGCTGGCAAAGTTCTGTCCTTATTCAACTCATGTAGCCTCTTGACCAGTAGGAAGGCATATTCAATCTTAACTTCCTTTGAAAATTGAGCTCGAGAAATCACTAAGGACTTTTTTTTTAAGGACTTAGAGATCTTAACTTAAGATTCCAAAACTTCTTTAGGGCTTCTGGGGATCAATATTACTTTCTTGTTATCCTTTTGGAACATGTAAGTTCCCATGTCTATTGTAAGTACTTTTGATGGGAATCAGCCTCTGACTACATCTAAGCCGAGGTTGACCTGTCTAAAGCCGACACTAACCCTCTAGAAGAAGATGCCAACCTATTCGAACCAGAGGCCGAACAATTCAAGGCTGAGGCCAAACAACTTTCGCCAATACTAAGCAATTGATGGAAGACCGAAGGGAAGAAAAGGAGCCACTCATAACAAGTCTATTGTCTACTGATAAGATAAGAGAGCACATGGCCGAAGACTAGGGACCAAAGAACCACTCGATACAGTCCTGAGAGACTAGTTCTGACTAATTTTAGCACTCGACAATCATAGGCCAACCTTTCTAATGTCTCGGCTAAACACTACAAGACTTCAAGGCCACCTTCTCGAACCCGTACATCCAACTGCCAACCCCATCTGGTTAGAATACAACTCCTTCTAAGACATGCCAAGTAACTACAAGCTGACCTCTCTTATAAAATGTATGGTTTTATATTCTTATATATGTTTTCCTTTATTTTATTTATGAGCCCAATTTTTTAGGGTTTAAGGCCTTATACATTATTTACAGTTTTGCCACTAGGGTTTAGGACTTGCTATAAATAGCAACATCTGTAAACATAGATATATAGATGTTAATATATGAAATCAGATAGAAAAGTACATTCTTGCGATTAGAATCTTTTCCTTCTTGCGTAAAGCTACTCTTGAGCTAGCATTTGCTGGATTATTGAGTGTTAATTAAGCTCTTTAATCTCTCCTACGTTCTTATCGATCTTGGCCTTAAGATTGTGGCGAACCCTTCATTTTGAGCCAGTTAATGAGTTGCATCTAACCCTCATTTGAATCTAGAGTAACATTTAGTGTTTGTAAGTTATATCAAACCCTATTTTGAGCTCGAACTCCCAATTGTGTTTGTGTTATGGTACATGATATCCATCTACATTCACCGTCAAAACTAACTATCTCACTTCTTGTCCATCAAACACATTCAACCCATTCTGGGTTTTTCGAGATTCATTATTATTTCTTCGATCCTTATCATCTTGGTATAAAGCTTTAGGGAGACATGCGTGTTAGTGTTCTTCAAAGTTTGATTTGTTATGTATACCTCTCTGTTAATCTTTGTTCTGTAGTATAGTATGCTATTCGTAGTAGTTGTTTATCAGTAGTGGTAGCTACAGAAGCCAAGTAGTGGTTGTTTCTAGGTTACTGTAATTATGTTTTGTTGTTTATTCAATTTTATGGAAAATTACTATATGGGTAAGAATGTCAGAGGATAGTGTCAACAACACTAGTGATAGTCCTTGCAGAAGCTTGAGGCGATGTGTTGACAACTTAAAATATCAGATCTAAAATCTCATTAATTCTATCCAAGAGCTTACTAGTTTAGTTAGAGGCCGACGCGATGGCTGAGAAGAAAGAAGGGCACGAACACCCACCAATAGAAGCGATTCCAATGAACTTGATAACAATGAGCGACAGTTGAGAAAAGCTACCAAGCCGAGAAGAAGAGAAAACCCACGCAAGCTAAGAAGAAGAAATGAAAGGAGTATTGCCTCCGAAACAAATCAAGGAACCTGTAGAAGAAAGCCAAAGCCGAGAAGGGACATGGCCAAGTAGAGCTCTAATAGAAGTGGCCAAACCGAGGTGAATCGACTAGCTCGGAATGCAAGGGATGAACCCCAAGCACCTATTCGAGGACTTGACAATTTGAAGCTGAAACTACCAACCTTCAGTGAAAGTAGCCGACCTAAAGAATTCCTTAACTAGGTTCCCCAAGTCGAGAAGTTGTTTACGAATAAGGGTTAAGCTGGCATCATTATACCTTGTTGAGTATGCAAGACTTTAGTGGGATAAGTTAGTTGCTAAGTGAGATGATAAAGGAAAAGAGATGATCTGAACATGGAGGTTATGAAGAGGTTAATGAATTAGCACTTCGTGTCGAATTCCTTTAAGCAAGAGATGTTTCATGCTTTTTAGCACCTGAGATAAGGTCGAAATACTATTGAAGAGTATTTGCAAGAGTTTAAGACCTTGATGACGAGATATGAGATTGTTGAGCCACAGGACTGTACCATTACTAGGTTCCTAAGTAGACTCTAAGATGATCTTGTCAACATAGTTGAATTGCATCCGTTCAAATCTCTAGATGAGCTAATTGATTTAGCATTAAGAATAGAGAGGTAGAGGAGAAGAAGGCATCAAAGGCCAACTGGCGGACCTCGACAAGGTAGCCTTGAGCTTGAGAGGTATGTAGCGAGAAGGCAAGAAAAGAAAGAAAAAGGAGAGCCTAGCCGACCTTCCATACCGAGAAAGAGAATGCATTAGGCAACAAGGCTTAAGAAGTGAAGTGCTTCAAATGCTTAGGTTACGGACACATCATTTCTCAATGTCCAAATAAAAGGGTTATGGTCTTGAAGGGTGAAGGGCCTAAAGCTCAAATTAAGAGTCAAAGTGATAGGAGTTCAGAAGATAAGTTGATAAAAGACCTAAATAAACTCCTACCTATGGCCATAGGATTTAACCTGAAGGTTGATCCCAAAGAAAGAGAAAATTTATTTCATATGCAGTGCCTAGTGAATGGGAAGACTTGTTCCCTAGTTATCGATGGAGGTAACTACACCAACATCATTTCTCTTGAGTTAGTAGAAAAAATGAAATTGCCGACCTACCCGTACTCTCGACTTATGGGTTGAAATGGTTTAATAACAAGGGCATGGTCTATGTGCACAAAAGAACACGGATCGCATTCAAGGTAAGGTAGTATGAGGATGAGATCGACTTCGACATAGTGCCTATGAATGCCACGAATCTACTTCTTGACCAACCATGAGAATTTGATCAAAAAGTGACTCATGACGGATTCCTCAACACTTACACTGTTCGAAAGGATGGAAAGAGCTATCTCTTAACCCCTATGAACATTGAGGAAATCTAAAGACACTCAATACCCATGGTAAAATGAAAAGGGAGAAGGAGCTTATTTGGCATCCCGGCCTGAGCTCAACACTTAAAGCTAAGGACGACTTCCTTTCAAACCTACGGTAATGATGGGAATCAGCCTCCGACTACATCCAAGCCGAGGTCAACCTATCTAAAGCAAATGCCGCCCTTCTAGAAGAAGATGCCGACTTGTTCTAACCCAAACAACTTTCGTTGAGGCCAAGAAATTGATAGAAGACTAAGGGGAAAAAAAAGGAGCCACTTAGTAACAAGTTTGTTGTCTACCAATAAGACAATAGAGCATACGGCCAAAGACAAGAGACCAAATAACCACTCGATATGGTCTTGAGAGACTAGTGCCAACTAATTCTAGTACTTGACAATTATGAGTCGACCTTTCTAGTGTCTTGGCCAAAGACTACAAGACTTTGGGAACTCCTTCTCGAACCTGTACATCTAACTACCAACCCAGTCCGACTTGGATACTACTCCTTCTAAGACATGCCGAGTAATTACATACCAACTTCCCTTGTAAAACGTACAATTTCGTATTCTTATACATATTTTCCTTTATTTTATTTATGGGCCCAATTCTTTAGAGTTTAAGGCCTTATATATTATTTACAGTTTTGCCACTAGGGTTTAGAACTTGCTATAAATAGCAACATCTATAAACATAGATATATTGATGTCAATATACAAAATTAGATAGAAAAGTATATTCCTGTGATTGGAATCTTTTCCTTCTTGCGTAAGGCTACTCTTAAGCTTGCATTTGCCGGATTATCGAGTATAGATTAAGCTCTTTAATCTCTCCCATGTCTTATTAATATTGACCTTGAGATTATGATGAACCCCTTCATTTTGAATTGGTTAGTGAGTTGCATCTAACCTTCATTTGAATCCAGAGTAACATTTAGTATTCATAAGTTGTATCAAACCCTATTTTAAGCTCGAACCCTTGATTATGTTTGTTTCTTGGTATATAATATCCATTTACATTCATCGTCAAAACCAACTATCTCACTTCCTATCTATCAAACCCATTCTAGGTTTTTTGAGATCCACTACTGTTTCTTTGATCCTTATCAACTTTTAAGTCAAATAACCAAGGTTGACCAAGAAGTACGTATAAAGCATGCATTAATAGGACGTCACATAGCACTTCATCCTTATATTTATCCCCAATAAGGATTGATAATCTTACCTACTTAGGGGTAAGAATAGGTCGACAAGTTTAAGGTCTTCACTACTCCCTGTGTAACCACATTAGTACAGCTTCCTCCATCTATAATTAAGGCACATAGATTGTCATTCATGCAACAGTTCATGTAGAAAAGGTTCTCTCTCTGTTCATTCTCATCAATAATAACGGCACCGAGGGCTCTTCAAACAACCATACAATATTCCCTAAATTCGGGTCGAGTCAGGGCATCAAGGTCTTCTTAAAACTACTCCAATAAGTTCCTAACATATGTCTCCTCTTCTCCTTCACTTGTAGTCTCCACCTCGATTTGTAGGGCTGTACCCATCATGGTCATCACCCATCAATTTAAACACTAGTTAGCAACATGTCCATAGCTAAGACATTTAAAACATTTCATTTCCCTAGTCATCCATCCTAAGCTCTAACCTTAGTCCTTCATAACTTTAAGCTCCTTAGCTTTAACTTTACCTCTGCCATCATCAAGTCTACTCAAAGCTTTGACTATGTCAATCCACCTTAGAATTGTAAGGAGCTCAGCCACATCGAAGTCGGCTCGCCACCATGCCAAGTTAGGTAGCTTCGGCTCAATTGAGCTGAGTTCACCTCTGCTATTCAACTCACTAAGCAACTCGTATTGTCTCATCTAAAGTTCTTATCCTCTGTACTTCCACTACGTTTCCAATCTCAAGTCATAAACCAGATATAAATCTTGCGATGGTTCGCACTTCTAGCTCATGAACATCACATCAAATCATCAATCATTAAACTTTGCAAACATACTCATCTATAGATTGGTTACCTTGCTTGAGGCCTTGAAGACTTCAAAAAGTGTCCTGCTCATATTGTTCAAGGACAAATCTATTCCTTATGACTTGCTTCATTTCATTACAAGTTTAGATCTTACGTTGTGCTTGTCGATATATGGCCTGTAATTTCTTCCACCACATTGTTACATATCTAGAAAACTCTAAAGTAGAAACTTGAATTCGGATAGCATCTCATAATTATAAAAGTAAAAAATTTTCTCTAGATTCTCTTCCCAGTCCATATACTCATCAACATCTCTTGTTCTAAAGAAGCTCCAAACCTGTACTTTAATTTTTTTGGTTCCTTAAGGAGTTCAAAGCTCTTGCTCATCAAACTCATGACACTGTTCATCCTCTTCTTCTTCTTCTTCTTCTTCAACTTCCTCTAACTCCGGTATCTGTGAAGCAAGCCCTTCAGCTTGCTTAGGTCATGCTTATGATGCATTCATAGCATTAAGAGCTCAGATTTCTATACCCTTGGCCTATATCGTACACCTCGATCATACGTAACCTTCCTTTCTTGTGGTTAAGTTTCCACTAGTCTCTATATAGATATAGCCAAGTTGGTCATAATGGAGGTAAGGTTTTGTATGTGTTCGTCCATAGCTCGAGGAGTTTGTTCTTCATCATAGCGACGACTATGCGCATCATTCTCAACATCAACAATATCTCCTTATACACTAAGATTCGACATTCTCACAACAAAATTTCAATAAATTTACAACCTTATAAAAGATTCCACACAACACTACTAAATACTACATCACATAACTTCAACAACTTGCTCTATCTTGAAGTAACAAAAACAAAATACAACAGAGTATTTATGTTACTGACAATAAACCAGTTACTATAAACACTTAGCTTTCGATCTTAATCTTAAGCTCTAATACTAGGATAATATGATTTGCCTTGGAGCTAAATTATCATAAGGTTTTATCGTAATGAATCAAATGGGTCCTTTGAAATATTGAAGAAAGCACAAGATGGGGTAGTTCAGAAGTTCCAAGAGCTTCATGAAGCTACTCACTAAATACTACACATTGAAGAACACTACACGACTTATCTCACTTGATATTACACACAAGTAAAAGCTAAGGTCTACTTACCCCTAACCTTGAGCTATTGATAAGATTAGATACTAGTGTAAAAAATGTACTTAGAGACGTTTTCTTGCAAGAACATAAGAAAATATTCATTAATAGTAAGATAAGATGATTTTGGCTACAAAGGATAATGGCGACTTATAGTAAGCCCCTAGGGTTACAAAGAAATGCATGAAATTACATAAAGGGTATTACATGGTAAGGAAACCTAGTAAAATGCTAAAAAGGGTAAATAGGATAAAAGATAATAGACAAAAGGGAATGTAGTACAAATGTTAGAAAAAGTTAGGACAAGTGGTGCATTGCTATTGAATCCATATTGATGGTAGCGAGGTACTGGAGCTAAGCTGTTTAGTCGTAAGAATGAGTTAGCAAAGAAGGATTTGAAGGCTAGAATTAGGGACCTCGGCACTAGGTAAGTTAACTGTACTGTGAGGTATTGGGAGCTTAATATTTATGTTGGCAATAGAGCAGAGCAGGGTGCATCCAAGCTAGCTACTTAAAGAGTTTAGTAGGAAGCCTTCTTGATACTAAAGTTCATCCTAGGTAAACTAGGAAGACTAGATTCTTCTTACAAGACCCTGCAAGCCCTTCACACGAGCTCTAATGAAGGGTCCTATAGTCGGTAGTCCATCAATTTTGTATGATCTCATAAGTATAGGAATCTACCCATAAGCTACCTAAAAGTGTTAGTGATGCCTAAGTGTAAGCAAGGCTAAAATCTAGAGGTGTTTATGATATAGGGAAATCAAAAGCTTCTAAGTTGAGAGATCTAACTCTCAAGGCCATATACTGTATATTGTCCAGGAGCATTAAAGGTAAGAGATATAATAATGGGTGGTTAATGAACGAGACATTTTGTACCTACAAAGCATAATGAAGCGATGCTCAATAAACCTATGCATTCGTATGGCATTCTTTTTCAAGAGTCAAGCTGTTGAGGGCTGCTATGGCCATATTTTTGCAAGTTCCTTCATTAGGTGACTAGTGAGGAACATCCATGTTTTTCATGATCTTCTACATATGTGGATACTTGATACCCTTGCCCCGATCAGCTTTGAATGAATTAAAGTTATGAATCTCCCTCCACTACCATAGGACTCGCTACTTAAGCCATCTCAGGAAACGACATCATCTTCATTGTAGTACAACCTAGATCCTCTTCAGAAATAGGAAAGATTAAGAAGATAGCGCGAAAATTACTAAAAAGGTAGAAAATTTTGGTATACCATTTCCAGCGCATCGAGGCTAAGGTTAATGCACTCTTGGCTCATCATGTCATCCTAGCACCACCATCACCACCACTACCATCTCTCAACTATGATGAAGAGACAAAAGAGGAGATAGTTTTGGAAGAGAGTAAGGAGGAGGAGAGTGAGATATGGAAAAGGATGAGGATTTTTTTTCTTTCCTTGAAGACTCTATTGAGCATAGTTTTTTCTCTAGTTTTATAAATTAGTCTTTTTTAAACTGACCAATAGCAAACATTACCTGTTTAATATTAACCCTTAACTAAGGTTTAAAGAAAACCAATTCTTTTTATCTTTGTAAACATTTTGGAGTTGCGACCTAACCAAGGTCGGGAAATGTTTTAGGTAAAAACCAAACGGGTAGATTTGGCTTTGATCTAGACATTGATGCACATGGATAAAAAAAAAAGAAAAAGACCAATTTTAAAGAATAGGTTTTTGAAAAACCAAAGAAACGAGTTCAAGGGTTAGATTCTTTAAACCTTTATGAGTACCATCTACTTTCCAAATTTAGATTTTAATTTCTAAAATCACCTTTCAAGAAAACTATCCTATAAAATGAAAAATCAATCATCAGTTAATTAATTGGATCCTATTAGATAAATTTAAACTAATTTGGAAGAAATCTAAGATTTTTTACTAAATTCAGTAACTATTAGTGGAAAAATCAGTTTTTCCATTTTTTACCATCACCCTAAAGGTACCTATATACCCATTATTCAGGATTAGACATACATAATTCTGTTGATGAAAACTTTAGGTAGGTGAGTTGATTTTAAACTTGAAAGGAAGGTTGAGTTTACATTTTAAGTAGGTTTAGGTTTTATTAAGAAAAGTCCAAAAGGCCTTAAATTGGGGTTTATTTTTAGAAAGTTCAAAAAAAATTTCAATTTTAAAAAGGTCTATTCATATTTTCTTCTTTTTTCTTCTTTTTTTTTTGTTTTTCTTTCTTTTTTTTCTTCTATTATAATTACATTTACAAATACATGAGTGCATAAATAAATAAATAAAACGACAAAATAATCAAAAAAGAAAAAGGCCGAACTAAAGACGAATATAGGTCAGGTGTTTGAATTGACCATGTTGACAGTAGCTTCTCTAAGCTTGCTAGTGATAGGTTTAGTAGAGAGTGGTCTTATGTCTAATGGTTCTTATAATTTACCGAAGGAGATGACATTTTCAATCCGACACCCTACTATTACTACCTCTACAAAACTAGAAGAGGCTTATCTAATTAGGTGAGAGAAGTAAGGTCCCTTAAGAGTGTTGATGAAAGCTAAAGTTAGCTCTTTCTCAGTTATGGGGGTGGATACCCTTGCAACTAAGGACCTCCACCTTTGGGGATATTCTTTAAAAGATTCATTGTACTTCTTCCTTAAGGCAACCAAGTCCATCATAGTCGGTGCCACTTCAACATTGAACTTATATTGCTTACAAAATGCCTTAGCCAACTTCTCCCATGTGTTTACCTAATTTAGATCCAATTAGGCATACCAGGTCAAAGTAAGGCCCATTAGGCTGTCCCAAAAAGTCTGTACCATAAGTTGGTTATATTTTACATATTTACCCATCTTTCGTATGTATAGTCTAGTGTATAGTTTAGGACATCTAGTCCCATTCTACTTCTCAAAATCAGGTACTGTAAATTTTTCCAAAAACCTTCCATAGTCATAAGCATAGAAGTCTATAAAACCAGCTTACTCAAAACTATCTTACCCTTCGAGCATTTTCATTTTCTCAGTGATTTGTAAGGTCAATCGCCTCTCAAGCTCTTTTAATCTGTCTTGATCAATTTTAGGCTTTATGTTAACTGGAAACGAGTCAGCGTTTGGCTCAAAATTTGAGTTGACCTTCAAATAGACCCCTTCTGTCTCAAATGATTCAAAGGTCTGGTTGACTTTAGGATAGGCTTCTTCTACTTCAAGGGTTAGGGCTTTAGCATTCTTTCCATATCAGGCTTTAGAGCTTTCTTCATTAGATGGTGCTGTAGACTTGAGTAAAGCGATGCTATCGACATGGAAGCTTAGCTGATCTGTGATTTTTCCTACCGTTCATTCCAAGGAGCGGAACCTCAATTTGATAGGATCAATCACTTCTAGGTTTACATTGTTGTTGTCATTTTTGTTGTTGACATTGTCATTTCCTTGGCTGGCTATCATGGTTTGAGAGCGGGTTCAAATAAGACTTCTTTGGAAGGTTTGGCATTTGGGAGCTGTTTTTATAACCTATTTCAATATTACTTCTCAACAAGTTAACACATAAATATTTTAAAGAAATGAGATGAATGAAAAACAAATAAGAATGCAAAGATGTATGGCACATGGATGTAGAGAAATAAAACCGACAAATAACCAACAAGATGGTAATTTTTATTATTTTGCAACTTTCGAAGTTCCCTTTTACATTATTTAAAAAAAAAAAGAAAAATACATTGTTTCATATGAAGAAAAGTACTCCTAACTTTAGACGTTCTTCTTATGCTTAGCTGGTGTTCCCTTTTACTACTTACTAGGCCCTATTGGTGATTCCTTCCCCTTTTCTAAGTTGGGCTCTTCTATTTCTTTAAGTTCTTTTAACCCTTTCTGGGTCATCTTCAATTGATGTTCTAAGGCTTGGAAACGTTGTCTTGATTCCCGAAAGAGATCCTCCTACATGTCTCGCTCTTAATAGATCACTTCTACACAAGCTTGTACTTAGTCCATGTAAGTCTTGATTTTAAGATCTGGTTCAACTAGTGCGGGTTATATGATCTCTGATGCTTGATACTAGATCACCCTTGCCTTATGGAACTAATCGTATAAATATTCTTTAGTGACCCTATGCTTATCAACTTCTCCTAGCCATTCTCTTAAATTGATGTTAGGGCTGATAGTCCTCGTTTCCCATAATTGCTTGATTGCTCAAAGTTTGGACATCTTTTATGGCTATAGAATCTAAAGGTCCTCATAATCTAAGGCCATCGTATCCAGTAAGGGCCTGTAGACTATATCTTGGATTTCCTTGAATTGTCTGATCATATTGTTAGGGTAAAAGCTTATACATAATTTCATCCCAATTAGGGGTATTGCTTGGTAATTTTTACAAACTAAGATTAATCTCTTGAAGTTGCTCCATCTTATTGTCCATAAGATATCAACAAATTGAAAATTTCATAATGCTTCTACCCTGCAGTAAGTGGATTTTTCTTTGGGGAGATAAACCTTGTTAACAAAAGAATCGATTAGATCAATATTACGGGTAAATTCTCCTCAAATCAAATCAAGCCCATAACACTTCATGTGGCTCACAAACTAAACTGTTAGTAATGCCATGCTAGTTTTCAATGCACCATTGTTTTTTTCCTCCAAAATATTGAGGCTTCTAATTTGTTCCGTGAAGAGGGCCAAGAAATATGATTTGCATTCAAGAAACTATCCCACTAAATCAACGACCCTGAAATGGATGAGGAACTTTCCATTAGGAAATAAGACAGTCTTGAATGCAGCTAGGATAAAAGCCTTCATTCTGTTCTATCCCTTGTCTTTGGGATTATTGTAGAAAATGCCCTATTTGTTGAATCTAGGCTCAATGGTGAACCAAGACTTTTGGTCTTCCAATTTGATTCAATTTCCATTACATCTTTTCAAGGCCTTGTTTATTTCAATTTTTCTCACCCCAAGGAATCTTGAGAATGCATTTACTAGGTCAACAACCAAATTCAAAGTATATATATCTTCTAAGGAAAAGGCTTGAAGTAGTTAGGTATATTGTTCAAGTATTGGGCTAATCAGGTGAAGCCCAACTCGAAAAGCTATTTCCTTGGGTTCCTAGGTGTTGGTTAGGGCCCTAATTAGATTGACCTCAATTTTCACCTTAGGAAATGATAGAATAGGCCTGATCTTGCTGATAATGGACTGCTATTCCCTTGGATTGAAATGTTAAAGCCATTAGTCTAGGATGGGCTTAGGGTTGATAGGCTTATCAACGTACTTCTCTCTAAAGTGAATGAAGTTAGATGAATAGGCCACTTCTTAAGTTGAATTACAAAGAAAACATATGTTACAAGATTGAAAACTTGTTATTTACAGTAAATAAGACCTATTTACAACAACTTTATGTTACAACATGTTAAAATTACAAGGAAAATCAAGAAAACTGTAAGCTATTATATCTTTTCATTCCCATCTCACTTTATTATTTATCAATTATAGATGTCGTAAATGCATAAAGGATGGGTTCCAAAGGTCCTTAAGCTTGTGTGACCTCACTTGTTAAAAAACATTTTCATTAGTCACATCAAGCTCAAGTGAGGGTGGCCTAATCAACCCCAAGTAGTGGTACAACCATAGCACCCGGAGCCTACACAATGCCTACTCCTATCTTAAGGTGTGAATATAGTTTGGGTATGACCGTTTCTACCATATAGTTATGATATATAAAGTAAAAATCCAAAAAAAAATTAAATAAGGTTAACCTTACAAGAATGTTAGTATAAGTATGGACAAATAATGAATGAATAAATAAATTACAATCTATAAGGTGATTTTTAGAGATTGATTTTTAAATTTGGAAAGTTAGATGGCTAACTCTCTTAACATCCCCGGTGGAGTCGCCAAGTTACCAAGCCTGGTTTTTCCCCCAATTTTATAAATGAGTTTTCTTTAAACCGACTAATATCAAACCCTACCCATTTAATACTAACCATCAACCAAGGCTTAAAGAAAACCAATTCTTTTTATCTTTGAAAACATTTTCGAGTCACCACTTACCAAGGTCAAGAAATGTTTTAGGTCAAAACCAAACGGGTAGATTTGACTTTGATATAGGCACTGGTTCACATTGATAAAAAAAAAAAAAACCAATTTTAAAGAACAGGATTTTGAAAAACCATAGAAACAAGTTTTGAGGTTAGATTCTTTAAACCCTTACAAGTACTATCTACTTTCCAAATTTAGATTTTAATTTCTAAAATCACCTTAAAAAAAAACCTATAAAATGAAAAACCAATCATCAGTTAATTAATTGGATCCCATTGGATAAATTAAAACTAATTTGGGAGAAATCTAAGATTTTTTACGAAATTAAGTAACTATTAGTGGAAAGATCAGTTTTTCCATTCTTTACCGTCACCCTAAAGATACCTACATACCTATAATTCAAGATTAGACGTACGTAGTTCTTTTGATGAAAACTTTAGGTTGGTGAGTTGATTTTAAACTTGAAAGGAAAGCCAACTTTACATTTTAAGTAGATTCGGGTTTTATTGAGAAAAGTCCAAAAGGCCCTAAATTGAGGTTTATTTTTTGATAACATTGTATAAAAAAAATAAGTAAAAAATGGTCTCGAAATGGCCTATGCAAAGAGGAAAAAAGATGAGAAAACGGCTAGAAATGTACAAGGAAGGAGAAGATGTAGGTGGGTGGTGGTCACATGCAGGGCATATGCTATACATAATGCATGTTCACAATTGAGAAAAAATTGGGGCATGCCAAGTGTGCACCCCCCACATGGCGTACTGCATACACCGGGACTTAGGCCCTATTAGGCAATTAAAAATGGACCAATTTTTTTAAAACCTAGTCCAATCCACTCCCCCTTCCTTTTTTTAAAATAATAATAATAAAAAAAACAAAAATGAAAAATAAAATTTTAAAAAGGAAATGAAAAATCCCTTAAATCCCTTTATTTTATCGATGCTCTCTTCTCTCTCTTTTTTTTTAAATAAAAACCAATTTTAAATCACAAAATTTATTATCTTACTTTATTTCTAAATTCTTTCCATTTTCTATCTTTTTTTTTTGTATTTTTCTATTTTTTCTAAATTAGGGCCCTTTATCTTATCTTAAAAATTCTAAAAAAAGGGAGCAGGCAGTATGTGTCTATAAACTCTATTTAATTATCATTTTTATTTAGATGGCTATAATTTATTAAACATGTACCATTGCTTTTCCTTTTTATGACTATTTAACTTTTCATGGTTTGTTATGTTCTACAAGGCTAACTATATGATATACGAATTAGTAGTCTTAGTATTATTTAGTCTTGTTTTGTTTAGTTAACTTCTTCTTTTTCATTTTGAAGTTTGTTTGTTTTAGTTGATACAAAGAAAACTTTGAGTATAATCAAATCGAATGAAATTTTGGATTCTAAACTTCATAAATTTCCAAGATCAATGCCAAAAACTAGGGAAGTCCCAATTTATTTTCCTTTTTCCGAATTTATTTTTATGTTGCTATGATAGTGTACATTAAGGTCAATGTACAACTTAAGTATGGGGGGAAATGACAGGATATGCATGTTAATGAATTGATTGAAATACAATACACTTAAGCTTTTGAGATTTTGAAATATAAATCTTAGAAATTTACACCCTTACAAATATATAAGCAAGCAAATCTTTCTTTTTTTTTATTTTTTGGAATTTTTCCACGATCCATTATGACTTTAGTACACTTTATTGAATTTGAATAATTAAATCCCCATGATTTCAAGTCCCCTATTGATACATCACACCAACAACTGATAAGGGCAACATTATGGAGGTGGGTCTAAGCTCACAGAAAGTTTGAAACGTAGGGTGATGAACTCTCAAAAATCAAAGAGAACAATCAAAACCTATGAACAATTATGAGGATATGACAGACCAAGAAACCTCCATATACTTACAAACTAGCTTGATATGATGTACGAATAGCTTAGCGAGGTTACTCGTCACCTAGCCTTGTTTAAGATATAGGACAAAAGTAAATAGGGTAAGCTTAAAGCTTTACAAAAAGGGATATTATATATTTGATAATGTCAAGAAGATGGTTATGGCTACTTACAAGAGGGTATTTATACCCAAAATATTAGGGCAACTACTAAATATGGAAAGGACAAAAATGGTACTGCCCAAAATAAGTAAAGTATGAGGAATAAATAAAGGGTATAATGGATATTGTAGGAATGGAAGCTTCGTTGGTTGATTTCTTCATGCGGTATACCGGAACACGTAGTAAGTAGTCATTGGAGAGGTTCCTATAGAAGTAGACGAAAGAGAACAGTCTAGTTCATGCCGTGCTGATCTATAAGTGATCTAAAGTTACGTCAGCTTGGTAGTGATCTTAAGGGTTTGGAATAGGTGTAGCCAAGCTAAGGAGTAAGTTCATCGAGTTGTTAATAGAGCATTCCCCAGGTTAATACTCAATCATTAACAAACAAAAAGGGGCTCTAATCAATATCTTAGGTAAATCGATAGTTAGAAGCATCTTTGATTCTTCAATTATCATTTATCTTTTAGAGTATCTTGAATAGTCCTTCAGCATGGGTGGACAACTTACTCTTCCTCTTGTTTAAAAATGTTTCTTTACTTAGGTACAGCCATACCAGATTGCTAGGCTAAAATTTCTTTGTCTTCCTTCTTTTCCTTCATTCTTCAGCTTCTTAACAGCTCAATCAATCTGCTAAGTAACTTTCTAGCAGATTTGTTGAAAGGATTAAGCTCTAGCTCAAGCATTGGGGATTAAGCTCTAACTCTACCATTGGGGTCTTCTTGCTTAGATATAGGTATTAGGATGTAATCAAAAGGTAGCTTAGGATTAAAGCCGTAGATTACCTCAAAGGGTATATGCCTTATGGTATCGTATACAATCAAATTGTATGCAAACTCTATCACAGGAAAGCACACATCTCAGAATACGAAGTTCTTTACTATTATAGCTCGGAGTAGTGATCCCAAAGTGCAGTTGATGGCCTCCATTTGGCCATCGATTTAGGGATGGCACGAAGTGCTGAAAAGTAACTTAATCCCCATCAAACGCCAAAGATTTCTATAAAAATGACTCAAAAACGTTGGGTCTTGATCTAACACTATGCTCCTAAGCACTGCTACAAGTAGACGATCTCCAAGAAAAACAAAAAAAGCAATAGCTAAAGCATCATTGGTTTTTATATAGGGCATAAAGTATGCCATTTTGCTAAATCTGTCTACAATGACCAATATTGAATCTTTGATTAGGCAATTTAAGGTAATTCGAGGACAAAATCTATGCTAAAATCAAATCAAGATCTAGTTGGGATGGGTAGAAGGATTGCTCTCCCTTGTTCAACTCAGCTTTTAGCCTTCTTATAGTTTACATAGCTCTCAATGATACAATGCACATCTCAACTCATCTTAGGCCAAAAGAACTATTCGTTCAATAATTCATAGGTCATTTCCCCCCCTAAAATGTTTAAAAAGTCCTCCACTATGAGCTTCTCTCACTAACAACTCTTTGGTGGAACAAGTTAGCATATAGAGTTTGCTAGTTCGAAAGATGATGTAAACCGAAGCCAAAGACTGATAAGGCCGGTCATAAGGTAGGTCCAAGCTTGTAGAAAGCTTAAAGAAATGAAATGGGAATCACGTGAAAACAAGAAAAGTAAAATAAGTAACCCACGAACAACTTCAAGGATATAATGTACCAAAGAACTTCCAAAGACTTACTGTACAACTCAATATGACATACAAGTGTTTGTATAGAGAATTCTTATCACGACCCAACAGTATCGTTGTCGTGGTAGGTCGCCGTGTACCATATAAAGGTCTATTATCAACCCCCTTGCTGATCATAAGCTTTTCATACGACACACAAGGCTCCTTCCACTCTACGTTACCACTAGGCCCATAGATAAGTAATATAAAGCGATTTAACTAAAATTACTTCTATGTTATAAATTAGCTAATTGTATGGGCTCGTGAGACCCACAGCAAAACAATATTACAAACAAATGCAGTTCATAACGGAACTGCATTAAATCTATGTTATGAGCAAAAACATAAAAGCATCTAAATGTCTATAAATCTATTACAAAATGTCCTCTTCGCTCTCTGATCGCTCCAACCAGTTTCTACACAAGACTTACCACGGGCATGCCTCAACCCGGATTAGTGAAGAAGTTCTCCTGCATCAACAAAAATCTATAGGGGTACAAGCTTAAGCTTAGTAAGATAAATACCCTCGTCAGTACCACATGACAGAAATTTATTAGATGCACAATCATATGAATGCATGCACAATCATATGAATGCATGAACAATCAGTATGCCAAACAACGCATGCAATGACCTAGGAACTGCATACAACTCAGAATTACGCCCCTTGAAGTCGAGGTTTGGAGATAATTAACTGACCCAAACCAAAATCCGAGTTCTAGACCTTGGGTTTTATTTCATTTACACTATCGTGCTCATGCCAAAACAAAACTCTCTCTCTCTCTCTCTCTCTCTCTATATATATATATATGTATACTCCCTTTACCAAAATCAAATCATATCTTTTAAAATCCCAAGTCTAGCGGTGTGGTGGCCCTTGCAGTCCACAAACACATGCCCTCAGCAGAAGCCACAAGACTCGGCCCCTTGCCGACGGTTGGCGTCTCCCAGCGCCTAGTAAGCCCATTAGCTTAAGATAAAGACTCAATATATATGATGGCATAGTTAGTGCCCAATCCTGCAGGAAGCTCGTATTCCTGTAAGTCCCTTCCCATCTTCTGCGTGAAGCGGTAGTCGGTGTTATCCGTATGCAATATGGGGAATGCATGATTCATTTTGAGTTCTTAATCATATAAGTGATTAACTTGATTTTTAAGGTGATCAAACAATTTCATTCCATACAATTCACATATATATATTAATACAAACAATTCCCATTCTTATATATAATTAACAAGTCATCACATTCATCCACAAATTCATACACATGCATCTCACAAGCATCCAAATTTATATAAATAAGTTTAGGTGCATCTATTCTACAAGCACAATCAAGTAAAGAGTCATCAGAAATTTACTCACTCTGCCATGTGGGTCAATCAAAGTAATCCGGAGGCAAGTCGTCTCCGTAAACAGTGTCCCCTTGTCATTGAAATAATTTTTATAAGGAATTGAAATAAACTTAAGAAACTAAGTAAATTTTCCTCAAGTTATATTCTTAACTAGTTTTCGTAATTTTTCCCAGTTTTTACCTAAAGTTCAATCGCGTATAACTTTTTCATTTTAAATCCAATTTTTATGATCTTATATTCAATCTTCATCGTTTTCGAGTGTACTTTAACGTAGTAAGGTTAGATTTTCGAAATAAGGTATACAATTCTATCCATGGGTTAGAACAGTAGCGTTCCTCATGTGTTGAAGTACTTTTGGGCCTTGTTTGGTAATGGGCTTTTTAATAACTTAAGAAATTATTTGGGCTTGGTCTTAAGATTTTATCTTAAGCTTAAAATACTCCTTGAGATCAGATTTACAACTTTGATTTATATTTCTAAGGCTAACAACCACTTCTTGGGCCTTTTAGTGGGCTTAAGTTGTCACATGGGCTTGTTTTTTGTTCAAACTAAAGTTAGTGACTTTGGTGGGCTTATGAGGCCTTAGGTAGATTTCTTATGGGCTTCAAAACAACCTCTCTTGATACTTTAAGGTGCTGGTCAGAATTTCATTGAAGACTCATCTTAGAGTTCTAGGCTTGTTTTGAGAGTTTTAGGCTCGCTTTTGAGTTTTAGGCTTTGTATGCTTACCATACTTGCTTTGGTTAATCTTTTCACTTTATTCTTTCACTTTTATCATATTTTTAGGCTTCTTTCTCCCACGTTCCAGATCCGTTCATGATGGTTCCAAGGGGTCCTTACTTGGTTTTTCAACTTATTTCATCATTTCCTTAAGTTTAGGTGGTAGATTATGCACTTAGACTATTTGTGTCCAAATCTTAACTTAACTTTTCTTCCACAAGATGATTCTTTAACTTATGTTCCACACAAAGAAATAGAAAATCTTATATGTAATACAACTCCCATATCATAGCTCATGTCATACAAAGTTGGTTTTTTCATAAAACCTCATGTGATGGATTTTTCCTTAACTTAAGTCTAGATTTGAGCATGTTTAACTTAATGGAAACAAAATCAATGTCCAAATGACTATGGAGCCCTCACGTCCAGCATGCTCATCCTCCATTAAAGTTCTTATTTCAAGATTTTCTTAGCTTAAAATCTTCTATTCAAAGCATTAAACAAATGTCTTTACAAAACACCAACTTCATATACTCATGTTTCAACTTCATGTAAGGGTTTCATGGTTTGTTTCTTAAAACGATTTTTTGTGTTATAACAACTTAAACATTACTCATATTTTCAAGAAATCAAAGTCTCCTAACATAAATACTAATCCACATATCACAAGAAACACTTACTCGTCCTTAAAGCAAAGTTTGGTGGTTGTGCACTAAGGTTCTACTTAAGCTCTTAACTTTGCCTCCTCCTTTTTGCCACCTTTTGGAACCCCGAATCTTTTGGTCTTTTAGAATGGGGTTTATGGACCATTCTAATGGTCTTAAAAGGTTTTAGATGGTGAAAGAAAATGACACAAGAAAAAAAGAAAAAAAATGCCGTGAGCGAAGCTTCAAAAATGGAAGAAAAGTTGATTTTGTGGGGTAAGGTTGTTTCTCCTTTTTATGTTTGTTTCAAATGAGAGTAAGAAGATGTGAAAGTGAAATTGAAAGTGAGAGAAATGATGGAGAGAGTGGCCAGTTGGAATGGAGAGAGAATGAGGGTTTAAATGTCTTGAAAGTGTTGTCTTGTAGCTTACACAAAAGTCAACAATTGCAACTATTGATGATGTAAGCATTAAGGGGTGAATAGTGATGTGTAAGAAGAAGTGATTGATGGGTGAATGACAAGTGTATGACCCCCCTTTCTCCCCTTTTTAGATTTTCCATTTAAATTCTTTTTAGGCCATGGAGTGGTCTTGTCTCATTTATTAAAGTTAAGCTTATGAAATCTTGTGAAAAATTGCCCATAGGTAGTATAAGTGAAGAGGTGATAAGGAAATTGTCTTATCACTAGATTTTGATAAGTTATCAATTGATAAATGATTCCAACTCTCAATTGATAAGTTATATAAGGTGTTCGGTTGGTCTACTTATTTATGTATAAGACTTATATATGAAGATAAGGGCATAGCCTTATAGGAAATTGTTTTTAGGTTTTTATCTCACATTGTTTTATAATTTATGATTTGATTTTTATAAAATTGTAAAATTTTATAAAGTTGAATGATATTATTCAAATTAAATTATTGATTAATTACTTAGGGTTAAAATTCTTTAATGATTTTAAGGGTTAAGGTATTGGCTTTTGAATTGTAAAAATTTAATTCGTTTCTAAATATAAACTTAAGTTTTTGGTTTAGTTGATCTTTGAGAATGTTCGAAAGGTACTCTTAATCAAGTCTTAGGCCCACTAAAAGTAGGGTTTACAATTCTATTATGTGGTTACTCAGATATGTAGCTCCTTGTTGGTGGATGGCTTTTTGGTAGAAAAGACAATTCTGTATGATTTATTTAGTATTTGCCAAGTAGAAGTAGTGGGCTGATTGTGCCGAGTCAATCAGATAATTCTTTCACGTGAATTCACCTTAGACACATTCGGTATAACTTAAATTCAAGTTGGCTAGGTAGTGGTCGGATCTGCCGAGCTATCACTTAAGTGTAGCTTTAGTCGACGGCTGGAGACAGTTAACTAGTATGAGAGGGTTCAATTCGGTTAGGGCATCAAGTTGACAAATTGTAGTAACTCAAACTCCTCAATAATAGGTCATTAGTAGAGAATTCACTTAATTATACTTTCTAGCCTTGAGGCTCAGGCTCGGGTCAAGGGTCTACGATTGTAGTACTATCTTCTTCCCATCCTTAGTGAAAGTATAGGTGTTTTTATGCCCATTGTGTATAACATGTCAGTCAAATAACTAAGGTCTTTTCGATAGTAAATGTGAAGCTCCGTAGGGACAACATCACAAACAACCTAATCTCTATAGACATTCCCAATATAGAATGGCACAATTACTTGTTTGATCACATATAAAGCACCCTTATCATACAACTATTATAGCTTATAAGGTCAAGGGAGCTTATAAGGTCAAGGGTGCTTAAAGGTCAGAAGACCTATTTTCTACATAAGGGTTTAGGTGACAACATCGGTACAACTCCCTCTATCTACTATAATCATGCATAGTTAACCCTTAATGGCATACTTTATATGGAATAGGTTCTCTCTTTATTCCTTTATAGAGTTAAGCATTGAGCTTAGCACTCACCTCAACACTAACGTCATTACTTCACTCTAGTTGGCATAGACATAGGTCTCTTCCTCTTCCTCTTCCTCTACTTCAGTTCGTCCAACATCTTTATCTTCCTTCTTAGGTTCACTCTCATTGGTGCTATTTACTTCATCACCTTGGAGGACCATAACACGTCAATTAGGAGACTCAATAGCCATGTGTACATAACCTAAATACTTAAAGCATTTTATCTCACTTGTCTTGTGACTTGAAGATTGTCCCTTTTCTTTTCAAATGTCTTGATGTAGGCTTTGTCATCAACTTAGTTCTTCAAGCCAGCTCACTTATCATAAGATTAGTCATTCCTCTCTTCTACTCAGTTTGGCCTTCTCAATTTGGGGGTAGCTAGATCGATGTAGGATAGCAATTCACAAAGAACTCAAAATAAGTCAAGTAGGAGCATTCCTCTTATGCTTCTTAACCTTCTAAACTATCTTATTAACTTCTCCTAGAGCGTAGAACCTCTATACTTCCACAATGTTACTAATCTTATACCCAAGTCTAGAGATAAATCTCGATATAGTAAGAGCTTCAAGCTCATCCACGTGAGCTCAGATCATCAATATCTAAAAGTCCCTAACATAGTCATCTACAATTCGGCTTCCTTGGCGAATCTTTTGCAATTTTGCAAAGGTTCCTTACAATTATGTTTCAAGTATAAATCTTCCTCTTAGCAAACTTTTCATGTCTTCCAAGTTCATACACCTCTTCATCCATCGTTTTCTCTAATCACATTCAAGTTCTGTCACCATATGGTAGCATATCCAAATATCTCAAGAGCAATAAATTGAACTTTCACTCTTTCAGTATATCCATAATAATGAAATATCTTCTGGACCTTTTGCTACCACTTCAGGTATTCATCAACATTTCCACTACCTTTAAAGGTTAGAATCTGGACTTTGACATTGTCAAGTTCACGAGAAGCTTGACGTCTTTGCTCTTCTACTCCATGGTACTATTCTACCTCTCCATCGAGCTCTTCTTCTTCTTCTTCCTCTTCTCCTTCCTCAATTCCTTCTATCTCCAACCTCTTCTGTATAAGACAACCTACTACCCCTCCAGCTCAATGTGTTTAAGCTAGGTGATTTGCTCAACCTGCATGTCCATGTATTTGCTCTTGCTCATCTTCTACCTAGCCATGATTGGGCACATTATCTAATTCCTCTCATAGTTATGACAAGACTCTTAACAAGTTCGATAAGCTTATCAAGCTTATCATCAACTGACCCCGACGTATAACTTCCCTATTGGCCATAGACAACTCAAGCGCCATTATCTTGGTCTCCAATAACTCTATGAACACTAAAATTTGACATTGTATATTACTTCTTGTCACTATTTTCTTTAACAAGAACAACTTCAATAGCACACAGCCAATAAAACCTTACTAGTTGGTAATACTCAACAAAATTTCAGAACCACTATTTACTACTTACTACCCAAAACCTCAACTAACACATTTCAACACTCTATACAATACAACTCAGTATAGGGTCACAATTTACTATATTTTCTTAACTAAAAAAAAAAAGTAGAATAGAGAAATATGAGTTACCACACTTACCTCTTGCAAATAAATGCTTCTCAGCTCATAACTTCAAAATTCACCTTAAACATTCTATCGCAACTCTACAAACTCTACAGACCACTATAGTAACTACTAAAGAATATAGCAACCACTATCAACAACATGAATAAGAACTCTACTACATTCTTCACACTCTCCCTCTCGGAGTTGTGCTTTATTACTAACAAAGTTTATGCATCTCCGAAGTCATGTACATGAAAGCCATACCACAACAGATAAAGGGAAAGAAAAGAACAAAAGGGTTTAGTAAAACCTGAGTAGTTATCAGATGGATATGACCAACCAACCAATCCTACTCAACCTAACCTTTACTTAATATGACACACCAGTAAAGATTAGGATCACTCTCCACTACTCTTTACTAAAGGGAATAGATAAAAGTTAGGGAAGAGATAACACAATTAGTGCTCTTAAAAAATGTCTATATTATCTGTATAAGTAGTGATGTGTATGCTACAAGTAAAGCTTATATATGGCCTCCTTAAGTTTATGTTTCAAAGAAAAGACAAAAGTGGGAAATTACATATTAAATATAAAGATTCTTAAGACAAATGATAAAAAAGGGTAAAAACATCATTGTATAGTACAATGTATGGAAGGGAGAATCATTCTACAACATTGTACAAGAAGGCATGTGTTAAATTTTGGTTAGCGAGCCTAATATTTATATGTTCGGCTATTTCTACAAGTGCTAGATCCCTAATAGCTCAGTAATTAATGGTTTCAACTTGATAAAGGTAAAAAAAAAAAAAAAAAAGATGGATGAATTGGTTAACCTGATCTAAGTCAAATAAGAGCTTGGACACTAGGCATTATTCAGAGGTCCCGGCTAGTTGAAGGGTCATCTGCTTAGCGAAAGAAGACTTGTGGTGTTTTTCTGCTTGGAAACTGTTCCTATCATGACTACAGCTCAATACTTAGGGTAAATGAAGTGTATCATACCGTAGTTGACGTCAAAATCCTTGTTCTTAAAGAATCCTTGAGCTAGCACTCATTAGGCAAGTCCTTATAATCCCTTAGCTTGGCTTCTAGTAATGAATCCGTAGAGTTGATTCCTATCAAAATTGATCAAGGAATTGAAGTTGAGGAATTTTAAGCAAGGAATGAAGTCCAAAGAAGATAATGGGTGAAGACCATGGCCATGATCCTCGGTTATGGACATTCCATAATAAATTTCCATCAAAATTTGAAGATTTCACACAAAGTGTAAGACCATGTCCCAACTCCATGGCTATGATCATAGTGCGTGGTGATTCTATAATTTGGAAACCTTCTCTTTTTGTCAAGTTTTCTTTGTAAATCTAAGCTAAACTCTTACAAATAGGTGTCTAGGCTTAGGTTTGTAGGAAGAGCCCCTCTAGAGTAAAGTTAGTAGGGTAAAATAAAAAGGGTTCCTCTACTTGTCATATTTTCTTTTCTTCATTTTGTTGTTACTTTAATTTTCTTAGTAAATCCCTATGTTCTGTTGTAATTCTTGATACTTTTATCAATATTGTTTTTTTAATCTATGATATCTGCATATTGAGATCTAATTTTACTGTTTTTATTTTGTTCTTTAATTCAATTTTATTAATGATTAATTCGTGGGTTCCTATAATATGATAGATTAGCACAATTAAACAAAACCAGCTGACTATAACATTTAGTAGTTCGGTTTTTCTATATTAGGGCAACCTAATGATGGGACTCAAAGGTTTAATACAATTTTAAAATATTCTATTGTAGAATCAATTCAGGTAGAGTATACTCAAGATTATGAATTAATTAGAGACACGACCCGATTAGGAATCTACAAGATCCAATATCGTAACTAAGGTCAAAAAATCCTTTAGAACTAGGTAGTAAATAATAGAAAGATTTATTAAGGTATATGCTTTCTTCCTTATTCTAATTGTTCATGTTTACATTTCTATTATTTTATTTTATCTTTTATTCTTGCATCTTTATTTAGTCTAATGCCTTTATTTTATCAATTATTTAATTATACATTTATTGTAAAAGTTAGATAATTAGGAGATTTTAAGGAAACCATTGCTAATTAATTAGGTTTTACTTACATGTATATTCCTCGTAGGATCAACACAATTCAATTCTATACTATAACTTGACTAGGTGCACTTGTCTATGCTAATCCCACACCACAATCATCTATTCCATTATTTTAGGTCACATACTGAAATAATTTGAAAGTTAGAGACAACAAATAAAAAAAATACCAAGAATAAGAAGGATGTCATAAACCAAAAACATGTAAAAATAATTGGTAAAAGGGATTTTTCCAAGTATCCTAATCAGTTTCTCTTTGTTGGTTCCTTGGTAATGGTGTTAGAAGCTTGGTTAAAGTCTAGAAATAGAACACTCAATACCAACCTTAGGTAAGTGTACATAGTTAAGTTATAGTATAACATCTATCTAAGTCCAAGTTACCAGTCCTATAGAGAACCATGAGATTAAGGCAAGCTTAGATTACTTGCAATGTTTCCTAAAATTACCAATTATCTAACTTATTAATTTAATATAGAATTATATTCTAATAAACGAAAGAAAATAAAAGTAAACAAGATAAGAGCAATAAAACAAAGAAATAATGAAATAAATGAACTAGAAAATAAACAGTCAACTAAAATTAATCAAATTATGGAAAACATGATCATTAGTAAATCTATTATTTAGTATCTAGCTCTATGTAACTTCTAGTCTTAATTGCACTTTTAAACCATAGAGATTCTTAATATTAATTAACCAGCCTTGCATCCATTAGTTAATTTCTAATCCTAAGTATAGTCTACTTGAATCACTTTTGTAATGAAGAATTTCAAAATTGCATTAAGATCTTAAATCCCTTTATTAGGCTACCCTAATCCAGAAGAACTAATAAGTCGAACCGCAGTCAAATTAGTTACTTTTAATTGCATTATTCCACTTAACTATAGAATCTTGCAAACTTTAAAGTAAGCTTTTATAGTAATCCAATAGCTAGCAATATTGAATTAAAGACAATACAAAATAACCTAATTAGATCACAAAACGTAATATTAAAGATCAAATGTAAAAACAAGTGGTACAATGGAATTGAGGTTTAATAAAAGATCTGAGAAAAGTAAATTATGATATGAAATTAAAAGAAAATAAAGTCAAAGACATGAGAGACCCCTATAACTTTACCTTACACTGATTTTCCTCAAAAGGTGTTCCCTGAACATTAAACCTAAGCTTTATTTATATAACTTGGACCTAGGGGTTGCAAAGGAGCCCTTCAAAAATAAGAAGTCTTTAATTCACAGCATATACACACTTTAGGATCACAACCGTGATCTCTAAGCATATTCTTTACCTTTACGTACAACTTTTATATTTTGATGAAATTCTTCTTAGACGAAGGATACACAACCAAGGAACATAGACATGGTTTTGTACTTGACTCTCTCTAGACATTATTTCTTATTTGGACTTCACTCAATTAGATGGTTTAATCAATGTAGTTCTTCATCAAAGCTCCTAAACTTCATACACTTGCTCAAAAACTTATTGAAAGCTTCCAAAACACCTATAAATGAAATATAACCAATTAAGCTCCAAATCCTTATAAAATCAACACAATTAACATGTGAAAATATACAAAATTATCCTAAAATATATATGCTATATGAGTCTTACGCTAGTATATAAATCATCATTGGTGAAGATGATAACATTCTCATGTACCTTTTCCATCTTGAAAATTGGCTACATGATGTTGCATTCCTTTAATTGATGCTTTGATATCTCTACAAAAGCAATTACTACTACAAGTGAAGATTTCTCATAGAATTCAAGTAAGTCGAAGAAATTCCTTACAATTGCAATTTTTAGCAAGGTTATTGTCACATTATTAGTTAGGCCTATATCTACTACTTTTCCTTTAACATAAGTATCCCTTCCTATGGTGCATCATCGGCCTTGAGTAATCTATTATGTAATATTCTCTAGAGATATTTCAGTAGGGCTTCCACTTAAACCTTGTTAAGATTTAAACATATTGGAAATGAGAGAATTAGCCTTCTACTTATATATTTTGGAGGTTGATTTCAACTATTAGATCATCCTAAGATAGATGGTTGAAGTGCAATGTCGCTAGTAGTCATTAGATCGCCTATGATGATCCAACGTCTCATATTGTTCCCTTCTTTTCTTGCAAACTTAGGCATTGTTAGTTTCCTTTAGAATTGGGCCCACATAAGTCTGTAAGACTTATAAAAATAAAGAAGCTCAAACCCCTTTATAAAAGGCTTATTCTTCAAATAAGGTATTTTTAGCCATTTTAAGTCCTTCAAAGGCCAAACACAAAGCCTAAATAAGCTCCAAAAGACTTCTTTCGAATTTATATTTCATGCAAGAGATGTTTAAGCAAGGTTGAGAGTAGATAAAATCAATCTAGCAATCCTAATTCCAAGCTTACCAAGCCATATCTCCTCAAAACATTTCTAGTCTAGCCAGGTTTCCTAAACCTTGCCACTAACCCATTAAACCCATCCATGACTTTAAATTGAGCTAAAAGCTCAATTATCGAAATGACCTTCTATGATTTCTTTCCTTTGCTATCAATGGTAGATCAATCTAATATGATTTTCTATCATAGCAATAACCAGTTTTCTAAGTATTTCTTCAATATAATAACATTCCTACAAACCTGAATGAGTCTTAAGAACATTTAAAATATAGTACAAAGGCTTAATAATATAATATATTCACATATGTGATTAGAAAAAGGAGAGGAAGAAGTAGAGGAAAAGGGGCTATTATAAGTCTTAGTGTAATTGTTAATTCATTCAAAAATTTACACTTACATTGGCAATTAAGGGAAAAAGAAAAAAAAAAAAGAAAGAAAAAGATTCAGTAAACTCTACCTAACATAAAAAGGAATATCCCAAAAATGGGGGGGGGGAGGGGGGGGATAAAACTTCATAGCTATTTTAGTGTAGCTAAAGCAGTTTCTTTTAAGCAAGATCGCATAATCATAGCAAGTATTGAGCATGCATTGATGTATAGTTGCATTGCTTGCATATAAAGGCTATAATATCATTTGCATGGAATTTTGTGTTATGGGGTAATAGGTGGAAACTTTAGCAAAACTTATGGATTATTTAAATACATAAACAAACTAATGATAATGGCTGCCAGAAATCTCCACCATACATCTATACAATTGAATTCATCATGCAAATTCCAAGCTTTTCCCACTAAATCTTTGCATAGGCCCTTCCATATTATTACTCGAGTACCATATCAATTCAATAAATATCACTTCTTACCTCATAACTTCCTTGGATCATCTCTATCATCCTTTACCTAGTATATTACATATGAAAAGAGTTCTATAACTCCCATAATAGAGAGGTCACGAACTTATGGAGAATATGTAGGAGTAATACATCCTTATAACCACAACTAATCATCCATGACCTCCTCATCTTCACAGTATCATACCTCCATTTGCATACGAAAGTTTTGATCTAACATTTTTGTCATTTACAAACAATCCAAGCCCCCTATCTTAGATAACTAGCAACTTCATGAATTTATGGTCTTACTCCTTCATTTTACAAGGCATTCATCTAATAATAATGGGTGACAATCTCAGTATAAGATTAATGCCACAGCAGATGGTGATGAAGTCAACCTTTATAAATGTTTTGTAGATAACAAGTCTATGAGCTTAGTCATATCCTTGTCATAGGTGCTAAGCTACATTTCTAGAACATTTGAAAATGGAATCTAAGTCATCTGAAACCTTGAACTACTAAGGATTGTTGTATGTTTTCACCAAATATAAATATATCTTAATGAATTTGTGTATTACATATAGTATGATTAAGGCTAGTAAATAGTTATACCATATGTATGTGTACATTTAGTAGCTATGTACTAAATTTCACAACATCTATTTGAGATTTTGATATCAAATGTTAATGAGTTTAACTTGACTATAATCTTAGGATTAGAGCTATGTTAGTTCAACTTTTAGATTACAGATGGATGCATATAAAGTTAGATATGAAGTTTTCATCGCTTTATATGCAGTTGGAGATTGTAAAAATTAACAAAATTATTATGAATTTAATAGCAAGTTTCTAGCCATGCATGTTCTTATAAATATAGGAACATATAGCAAATTGGTCATGCCATATGAATTAGAGTATAACAATAGTAATAATACTTTCTTAGTAAATTAATGTAATCTTAAAACTTATTTTAAAGTTTGATGTTATGTGACAAGTGTGCATATATACAATTATGGAGATATGTAAGTGTAGCCTTGTAAGGTACTTGACCAATTAAACAAGATGAGAACTTAGTAAGGCATTTATCAATGGAAAATTGAACAAGTTTAAGCACATTGATTGTAGTACCCTATAAGGTTTAGATAGGTAAAAAAGCTCATGCCTATAACAAATAATAACTTATATCTAAGAAGTACAGATATTAAATTTTGTAATATGGATAAAAATGTCATACAAAATAAAATATGAATATTGATATGTCTAAATTAGCTTATTTATTGTGTTCAAAGCAGATACTAAATTGACTTATAATGTTAGTGCTCACAAATCATACAAACATTAAGATAACATATAAAGAGTTGTTTAAATTTTAACATGAATTTCCTATTGTATGGAGTTTCAATTCTACATAGTCGATCCAAACCTAATCCAATTGTATCCCGACATATATTATATATATGCATGTATATATATGTATGTATGGATGTATGTATATATGTAAGGGGAGTACTCATATAATTTTGAAAGTTTTCAATAAAAAGGAGTGTGACTTATCCTCTATATTTATAATCCATAATTTTTACCAATCTTTTACCATAACAAGATAAAACTAGGTAAAATCCTGCGTTATATACAGATTTTTGTTTAGAATACACTTATATAGTAAGTTTACTATAGCTAGTTGATCTTATGAAATATGTGTAAAGGTCATCCTAGAGAAGTCTTAAGCTAATAATAGATGGAAGGATGCTGTTAAAGAGAGGTACAGGAGAAGAAATAAGAAACTTGATTTTCGAAGCCTTAATCTTTTTATTAGAGTTGAATAATGGACATTCATCTAAGCTAAGATCACATTTGATTCCTCAATGTTAAGTCAAGCCTTTAAAAGCAAGATCAAGCTATTCTGACGTTGTTGCAACCCTTCCAAGCCTTTCCCAACAAGTACTCAAGCAAGACCAAGCCAAAAATTTCCAATCCAACCTCTTAAGCCAACCTATTATAGGTCAAGAAGGTTGGCATCCTTATTGTTTTCTTCTTTTCCAAGCTGCCTAATCGAGTTATCAACTTACTTGATGACCAAAGTTTCATTATTGCTAAAGATAGCCTATTGTTCACCTTTTTACTTTTGTTAGAGCACCTTATCAAAATCCAACATGCATCCTATTACAAGGCAATTCTCTAATGCATATATTCTTCTTGTTCTTTCTAATTTTTACCCTTTTAGTATATTTTCTAGGTTTCCATTTTCATTTCGCTTGTACATATACCCTTTTACTAAATTCCCATTATGTAAAAGCCCTAACTTGCCGAAGTATATAAGGTCATTCCTATAAACAGTCAAAATGGACTTTACATATTAAATACACTAAACTTTCTTTCTTAGGAAAATTTCCTCTTAGGTGTTAACTGTTTTTTAAAGTAAGAGTCAATGGCTTGTGACCCATGCATTCACTTATGTGTAATATCAAATGAGTGTTAGGTTGTATAGGATCCTATAGCGAGTCATATCCATTAAGTAACTTACGAATTTTGCTAAACCCCATTTGTTTTTACTTTCTTTTATGTTTAAATTGATACCCTTTGTGTGTTCTCTAACCTTGAAGCATATTATTGCTAATGTTTCTTTGAAGCCTACTACCACTCCGACGATTGAAAATGAGGAGGAAAACCCTTTTGTTTATGAATATTTGTGTCTAGTCTTGACCATTAGATGACGCTAAAATAGATGAATGAGATGGGCTATTAATGAGGAAGGTTAGATTGCTTCTGATAATTAATAGACGAGATATAACTTTCTAATCCTTTCATAATTCCTTATAGGCTTTAGATATGGATAGGCTTGGCCAAGGCCAATGGTTTCACAAGCGAACCTAATGTATTATAAAGAAGTCTAAAACCAGCTTAAGGTTTAATAAATGAATTCAAGAAGGCATATGAAGCCTTGCTAAGTCTAATGGCTTCATAAGCAAGCTTAATGAATTATAAAGAAGCCCAAAGCTTTATATAAGAAGCCTAAGGCTTAGAAATGAACTCAGGATGACCTATGAAGATAAAAAAATGCATACTAAAAGGTTCCTTTATGCATGAGAGAATCGAGAAAGGTTAAGAGTAGATGAACTGATTTAACGATCTATATTTCAAGACCATCAAGTCAAATCTCTTTAAGACATTCTTGAAATTGAGTTTGACCTCGTAAGCATAGTTACCAGTCTAAGAAGCTAGTTCATGGCATTAATTGGACCTTCCATAATATCCATTTACAATACTTATTAGTAAAATTAAAAATTATATAAGAGATTATTTCAATTAACATGTTGACAACATATACATATTATCATTTAAAAAGAATTGTCATATCTTTCAAATTGTCGGAGTAAAGTGAACCATTATAAATGCAAGGTTGCATCATTTTGCATACACCATACAAAAGTTATAACTATTTAGAAAGTTACATTTGTGTAAACAAATACACATTTTTAACAAAAAACTTTTGAGATTATATATGTAAAATGTAAAGGTATACTTATTAGTGAAAATTATAAAATTACTTAACATATTATACAATTAACATATTAACTACATATGCTCATGAATTATTATAAATAGGGGTCAAATAGTATTATTTATGTATACCACAAATGTTTTTTTTTTAATTTTTATGAAATAATGTGTCATTTAGAAAAATATCATTTTTCAACTATTGGAGTGAAAAATCATGAGTGCAAAGTATTGCGCCATTTTGCACTAATTATGGATTGCAACTATTAAAAAAGTACATAAGTAATAACTAGAAAATTACAATATATGGATACTATTAAAAGAAAAAAAAACGTAAAAAAAAGAGAAATATAATAATAAAAAAGATTATATTTAAGAGATGAGATGGTAAAAAAATTTTCTAAATTAACGTGCCAGCTAAATTTTGAGCTTGATAGAAGGAAGTTAGGGATTCGTAAATTCTTAGGTCAAATTCCCTTGGTCTAGATTCTTAATTCTATCCCTTGTATTGTACGATAATGGAGTCTATTCTTTCTTAACTTGTAACTTTTTATCTCCTCGTACGTCTGTCTTATTTACTACCAGGCAAGCTAGTTGCTCTGGTAGAAATCCTATTAAACAGAAATTTCAACAAGGCTTGACTGAGGAGGAGAAGCAAGCTCTAGATGAACAATTATCAATGGAAGAGATTAAAAATGCTTTACTTTCGATTGGCCCGTGGAAGGCCTCTGGAAAAGATGGAAATTATCCCTATTACTTTAAGAAATGCTAACAATTTATGGGGGTAGAAATAGTTAGTTTCATTCAAAATATCTACAATCTTCACTTCTTTCGAGAAGAGATAAATAATACTCAAATCTGCCTTATTCCTGACCAAAGCTCTAGCTCAGAGGATGAGACCATATCTAGATAAGCTAATCCATCCAGATCAGGGAAGCTTTATACCTGGAAGGAACGCAAATGATCAAATCATACTGATCAAAGAAATATTACACTGCTTCCAGAATAAGAAGAATAACAAAAACTGGATGTTAGTGAAAACTCGTCTTGAGAAGGCGTATGATACTATAGAATGGAGCTTTATCCATTGGGCTTTAACTAGTTTGAATCTTCCTCGACAAATGGATTCAGCTCATAGGGCAGTGTTTATCGAAAACAACCATGGAGGTCCTAATAAATGGGATACCAACAGGAGAATTTACACCTAGTGCCTAGTAGAGGAATTTGACAAGGGGATCCTATATCCCCTTATCTATTCATCCTCTCTTTGGAATTTCTAAGTAGAATGATAGAAGATGAGGTGGAGCAAAATAGATGGATAAGCTTTCAACTCCGAGGATCAAAGTTGCGAATCTCTCATGTTTTATTTGCAGATGACAATATACTAGTGGGAAAAGCAACACCTGGTAATGCAAAAGTTGTGCAAGAGGTACTAGAAAGATTTTCGGAAACATCAGGATTAAAAGTAAATGAACAAAAATCTGAATTGGTGTTCTCTCGAGCTACAGCAGCAGATACTAACGATGCAATAAATGAAATCTCAAGGTTTAAGAGTAACACATCGCTAGAGAAATACCTGGGTTATCCTATGAAGGATGGCTCTAAATCTTCTACAGAGGATTTCCAATTCCTTATCAACAATACACGAAAATGGTTGAGTGGATGGAAAAGCAGACAGTTGTCAATGGCAGGGAGAGTATTATTAGCAAAATCATTTGTACAAACTATACCAAACTATTACATGCAAGTAAGTAGACTATGAAAGAAAACTATAGAAAAAACAAGGAATTTCATTTGGGGAGGGACAACAAAGAAGGAGAAGGCTAAAGAGAAAGAAAAGGGAGGCTTGGGTTTGATTGACTTAATATACAAGAATGAATCCTACATGATTAAAAGATATTTTGGGAATATACGAATAAAAAAGTAATATGGGGACAACTAATGCGTGCAAAATATAGAAAACTAAGAAAGGAACACTAGCAGAGAGAGATAAGGGGATCGCATCAGTGCAAAGACATAATACAAGTGAGAAAATCTTACAAGCGAAACCATGCAAAATTATTAAAGGTGGTAGGAACACAAATTTTTGGGAAGAGATCTGGAGTGGTGCTGGCAGTATTAGAGCACTAATTCAAGGACCTCCAACCTAGGTAACAATTAGAGAGGCTTGGGTGGACAATTTACAGTTGAACATTAAGGCTATAGGTTTTGAGATAACTGAAATCCTTAAAAGGCATATTGGTCCAATTTTTTTAATGGAGGATCAGAGAGATGAACAAGCCTTATCGTTGAAGATGAGATTGAATCCATCAATTAGGGAAATCCAAAATTATATAAAGCAACAGGAAGATTGTAGTGAAAATGAATGGAGGTGGATTTGGAAATCCATATTCCCTTCGAAAGCAAAGTTATTTCTTTGGAGATTAGTGAATGATAATCTTCCTGCTATAGTTAATCTTAGGAAAAGAAGAGTAAACATTAAGAAGG
This sequence comes from Lumnitzera racemosa, assembly GCA_024138005.1. Classification (NCBI taxonomy): domain Eukaryota; kingdom Viridiplantae; phylum Streptophyta; class Magnoliopsida; order Myrtales; family Combretaceae; genus Lumnitzera; species Lumnitzera racemosa. Next base: position 84,652,959 of record JAMXBC010000006.1, read on the forward strand.
GTTGTTCCTACTGCAATTATCAGAATGAAGATGTTCAGCATATATTTCATGCTGGTGTAGAAGTAAAGTATTTAATCGGGCTGTGGGAAAGATATTCAATCACACATGAGAAAGTCCACAACTCCTTCACTCAATGGATAAAGCTAAATTGTCACATCACAAGGAAAGAAACAAGCCAAGTATCACCACCAAATGGTTTCTGTTTTGGCCTGCTATTATGGCAGCTTTGGCATAACAAAAATCAATAGATATTCACTTCTTCCTTGAAGCAACCACTTCAAAGAGAATTGATACGCAAGTTAATACATGAATACCGGGCTATCTTGAAGAAGAGAAAACAGATGACAAAAATTGAGCAAATCAATGTAAAATGGATCCCACCGCCACTTGGTTGGTATAAAACTAAACACTGATGGATCATTGGCGCTAGATAAAAATAGTGCAACTGTAGTAGGCACTTTGAGAAATGCAGAGGGGCAATGGGTTTTCCGCTTTGGCAGAAAATTAGCAATTTATGATTTAGTGTTACCGTAATAATGGGCAATATTTTATGGTCTGCCACTGTGTGTTCAACAGGGGTACCAGGCCATAGAAATTAACACAGATTCAGCAATTGCAAGTTATCTTATTATGAAAGAAACAAATATCAAGTACAGATACTTTAATGTTGTGATGGCTTGCAGGGTAATCTCTCCAAACTACGCAGTTGACGGATTGAAGCAGTCTCAAGGGCAGCAAACAGAATTGCAGATGTATTAGCAGGAAGAATGCACGACCAAGAAGAAGAATGTTTGTTTTGGATAAATCCTCCTATTTAAATATATTCTGTTTTGCAGGAGGATATGTCTGGTTATGGTATGCGGCAATGTATCAAGACTAAGGATCATATAATTGATCCAGATCGGAATTTGTGTAATTTTACCTCTGTGAACTATGTAAGCAGCGGAGGTTAATGCTTGTATGGATATTGATATTTGCAAGTTATGAACATCGTATTTAACCGGAAAAAAAAAAAAAAAAAAAACCTCCACGAACAGGCACTTAAGATAGTCATCTCACCATCTCATCTGTCTAGAACTAAACAAGCTGGGCCATAATCAGACTGCTTAATTTAGTAAGGTCTAGAAATCTGCGAAACATTTAGAAATGATGTGAAGAGTAGAAAGCCTGTTTACTTGGCCAAAATTTAATTAGGACATAATATAATAGTTATTATTGGAGAACAGAGTCAAATTATAACAAGATTTAATAAGGATATTTTGAAGGAAAAAAAAAAATCAATTCTAGTATTGAATTGCTATTCACAAGTTCAATATTTTTTTATAATAACATTTCTTACCGAGTTGCTATTATGAGTATAAAATGTAACTAAATATTATAATAGCTATTTCATAAAAAAATAAGACTATAATAGAATTGTGATCATAGCAAAATGAAAGGAAATTTAGTAATCGTTTAACCTGCTTTAATAGAGTGACTTAATGAAGACTTGACTATAAGCATATATTGAGTGTAAACATATATGATTTTCATCATCAATCATCCTTTCCAGAAAATGTATTTTCTTTTATTTAAAAATATTAGTTAGATATTACAAATAAGTTCATGGAATATATGTATAATAGTAAAACAAAATTAAAAAAAAAAAATACAAAAACTCTTTCTCGTTTTATTTATTTGGTCTTGACCTTTTTGAATTCACTAACACTTATCCCACCCATCTTATTTTTAAGGTATAATAAAATATAGGTACACAAAATATTAAAAAGAAAAAACACAATTATGTCAAGTGAAATAATGTGATTTTGACATAGACACAACCCTAAATTTACAAAATAACTAACATTTACTCTTAGGAAAATACAAATAATATTTGAAAACCTTGATTTTGGTATAAACACAACCCTAGAGTTACAAAGTGACTAGCATTCTCTTTCAAGAGCACACAAATAATATCTAAAACTTTGATTTTAGTATAGTCATAAGCTCAAATTTACAAAGTGACTATAACATCCTCAAAACTCTTATAAATTGACAAATAACATTTTAAATTTTAATTCAATGTAAGTACACTGTCAACTTATCAAAGTGTACTTTAATAGCCCTTAGACTTTGATTTCAATATATTGTTCTTAAGTCTTTGCTAGTATAGGGTTTTAGGCCTTCCAGAATTAATGGACCGATAAATAGGACTTTGGTTCAAGGGTTGGCTTGCACAATCAACACATATCTAAGTGAGCATTGAAAGCTACTCTGGCATTATCACCTCAATGTTTTAATCAATTTCAAGGGTTAAAAGGAAGAGTAAGAGAATTAAGCTTCATGAACTTATCATATCAAAGGTAGGCGGGCCTATATATACAGAAGCAAAAATTAGGTCCAAACACCCCATCTTAGATCCTTGTGTCTTGGGCTTAGTTGTACTTTCGAATTGATGTATGGCCACGTGCCTCTTTTAAGTTTTGCACTAATCATATCACATTTAATGCTTTAGAGGTAACATACAAGCTTACACATTTAATACGTTATAGTGTTAGGCCTAAGTGGAGAGCCATGTCTAGCTGGGATGCTAGATTGTTATACCTAGCATCTTAAAGGCTGTTGAAGGGGTTTTTGTGGTACTTTTTTGAGTAGTCAACCCATACAAGGGAAACCTAGGCCATTAATTAGTTTGGAGTCAAGTTGTCACCTTCACGAGCCTATCTCTATTAGATCATCTACCAATGAGCTAGACTTGACACCAAATACTAAGGGAGCTTAGGCAATCTAGTCTAGTCCCAAAGTAGATTGGACTGGTCTATGGCTAAAATAATTTATCAACATACTTTTTTTTATCTTTCTAAAAAGAGGTAAAATGTAAATGTATATTGCTCTTTTGCAGGAATTTAACAATATATATACTGGACAAGTTAAAATGTATATTTACAACGAAATCAAAGTATAGAAGCTGTCTCCGATTTTCTCTATTGCTGTTTTCCTGGGCTGGAACTCTTTGCTTACGTATCCTTCTGCTGACTTCATAAGCCACATCAATGTCCGAAAACGGCCATTTCTTTTCCTAACGCTAAAGCTAAATTTTGAGGGTGACTTCCAACAAAAGGATGCAAAACACAAGTTGAACATCTACCAAATGTGGTTTGGTGTCCATTAAACCACGTTTTCTTACCTACCTCAACACATATGATTAGCTGTGCTAAATCTGGATGGATCTAGATATTATGCCATGTGCATGTGGTGGATTGTATCATAAATACTTAGGAGTGCATGAAGATTTTGAGTAAGTCTGCACGTTGTTTAGCCGGAAGGTGGAAGCACTTTCACGCCAACCGTTGAATCGATTGCTTTGTCTGCTAAGGTTTTTAACATTCATATTATTTCTAGTTATTCAAAATATATATATATATATATATCCATACACTAGTGGTAAGTGGATAATCATATCATATGAGATATTCACCCGAACTCTATTCAATCGAATAAATTCTAAATGGATAATTAAAACTATAAGATAAATTCCGAATAGTAATTTTTCATAACTTATTCTCATAAGGTAAAATTCGAATAAGAAGTCAAGATATCATATACTCACCATATAACATATACTTTAAAGTATACAAGATACTGGTTATGGAGTCTCTACCCTATAATAGTAATTATATAAAATTAATAAATAAATAATATCACCTTGTTCAAATAAAGCAAAACATAACCTATCAAAGATATAAATTAAATACTTATTAGTCTATTCTCTTCTATCTTTGGCCTTTAATGTTTACTCTATTGTCGTTTTATTCTATTCCTTCTTCCTTTGCTAAATCAATCATCTTGTAATGTTTGAAAAAAGGAACCTGAGTTCTTAGTTTTCACTTCTAGTGCTATCAACAAGACACAAAGTACATCCATTATTTATTTTCTATTGTGAAATTTTTTTTTATTTTATATTTCACAAAAAATCTGATATTATTACACAAGCAAAATTCTATCTTTTTTAAGAGTATAAGAAGACTATTTTATCAATGCATATATCTTAAGTAAGAAAAATAGTTTAGTTTCAATTTATATTTTATTCCATTTTCCATGTTATAGCTTCATTTACCTATAGTTTATTATTTCATATTATTTCATCGCTACATCAATAATTATTGAATTATATAATTATAAATCTTTTATTCAAGTTTTAATAAACTTTATAAATCTCACATTAAGTATAATGTTTACTACTTTCATTTTTTAAAACGGTGTGCTTATTCTCTTAAATATATATGTAGTATGATTATTACAAAATGAATATTTTATTTACACAAAGAATATATTGTATAATACTTCCATTAAAATTCATCTACAATAATAACGGTTAAAAAACCCTTTATGGGAAAAAAATTGATTGGAAATAAATCTCAATGAACTCTATTCATTGGCCTCATTTGAAATATTGACTAAATTGAGTAATTACTTTTGAAAAAGAAGAGTTCAGTTTGTTTTATATTTTGAAAATATGGCTTATGTTCTTTATGAAGCATTTAGACCGAATGACTCTTTGAAATTACATCAATAACCATATTAAAATTTATAAGGAAAAAGCAATTATAGATTTTACAAAATACTATATACCTTACATAATTCATAGGATATAGGATGGTTTTAAGGTACTACAAAGCATGATATAAGTAGTAAAGTTTTGAAACTTATTCCCTCAAAGTAAGATAAGGGTAGGACTCTATACCCTACCCATTCTATACCTGTATATATACACATACACACACATACACTTAATACACTATTGTTGCTATTTTTTCTTACTCATCTCAGCATTTCTTTAGATAAACGAAATACCTATCACATTAGTGTGTTTGTTTAAAAAACAATTGCTTGTTGAAAATTTTTTATATTTATTATATTAATATTTTGAGAAAATTCCATTAGAGATAATTAATATTTCAAAATTTTGAAAAGTTCAAATAAAGAATCAATATTTTAACCAATGATCAAAGTAAAGGCTGGCTGTTATAACGCTGTTAGTTGTAATTGATGTGGCTATTATCTACCACATAGTGCTAGCAAGGTGCTGATTCAATAAACGCGTGCTACTTGTATGTATCATTTAATAATAAATAAATACAAAAAATACAGAAAAACATACAAAATAATGAAAAATAAAAAAAATGCATAAAAAATCATATAATTAAATAAATATATATAATATATACTATATTTAAAATATAATGTGTATGTTATATGTATGTAATATAATATGTATATTATATACATAATATATATTATATACGTATGTACATAATAATATATAATACAAATGTAATATAAATATATATATATTTAAATATAAAAGAAAAAAGAAAAAAATTTAAAAATGGAAAAACAAAAATAAGAGAAAAGGGCAAAAAAATAAAAAAAGGCTACTCCAGTCAGGGGAGGGTAGTAGCCAACAATTACTAAACCCCACCCCCGTTGCCGTGGGGTCGCACAACCTCTCATGCCATTAAGGTGGCCAAACGACCCCTAAAATGTAATGGGTCACAATCCACAAATTGATATAGGTCATTTGACCCATTATCAATGGTGGGTGACCACCAACCATCCTTAATGAGTCACGTGTATGTCTGTTCTATGTGGTAAATAATGATCACATTAGCTATAGCTAGTAACATTATAACAACTATCCTCTATTTTAACCACCAATTAAAACATTAATTTCTTATATAAACCCTTTAAAACTTTAATATCCTATTTAAATTTACTCCTAAAAATTGATCACCTCTGGTATAATTTTCCCTTGTTTATAATTGTCAGATATTATTGTAATATTCTAAAGATATTATAAATATAATTACTTCTTGTAGTAAATGGTAGTCGAAGGTAATAGTAATAATCATTAGTTAGAGGTGCACTAGCAATACTATTAAAAAAATTATGAAAATGGCTTATTTTTAGGAAAAAATTTAAAATTGTATTTCCCATTTCCATTGAAATTTCTAGTAATGATTAAATAACACCAACATCAATTGTAACCCTTAACTACCATTATTACCATGCTAAAATCCACTAATAAATATAACCATTTAAGATTATAATGATTATTATTTGAAAAAACTTTTATTCTGATGATAATCAAATGAATTCCAAAAATATTTTAGTCAATAAACCATCTTAGTAATGTCTTGTTTTGAACAACACTCTTAGTAGAGATAAAGGTAACACATAAAAAGAAAGGAGAATTGCAACAAGTCCTTATAAACTTTTACTTCATTGCAGATTCACCTCTCAAATTTTTAATCCAAGTCTTTTTTAAGCCTTGATCTTTTGCTTAATTATGGACTCATCCCCAAAACTTTCAAAGTGAGTTTTTTGACCCCATATACTTTCACTCTAATACAGATTCATTCGTGAAACTTTCAAAGTTTTTTTTTACCCTTTAAGCTTTCAACAATTTGAAATGTTCTGTCTATTTAACATTTTTTTTTATTTCAAAAAGGTATATGCATGGAGAGGAGAATTTTTCATGTTCACCATTAGAATTAACAAATATTACACAAACATAAATTAAATACAAAATATCAATACTATATCACATAGCTATTTGTACTTATGTGTACCATAGCTATGTTGCATATTCAGTAATGTTTCATCAATGCAATATAGCAACAATGTTTTGGTAATTTTTTTTATATAATTTATAATTATATAATTTTTTTTTTGCCAAAATCATTGACATGTACTATACCCGCATGGAGATAATTGATGATATTACATAATATAGTCTAAAAATATAATATATATTAAGCAAAAATAGTATATCAAGCCATATACAACAAAGTATATATTAAATACTATATGCCATATACTCACTAGTATTATATATTATAATAACAAATAAAAGATATGCTATATATATTACAACATAAAATCATATTTTATGCTAAATGATATATTATACGAATTGTATATGTGACATTAACTAGGTAGTTATTCAATTATTCAATAAGATAAAGATTGTATTTTATATCCATCTTAATTGATGCATTATATACGATGACAGAAAAAAGAAAAAACGTACCTTGATTATCATGATTGAATTTTCAAAACTTTAATGGATTGAACTAATATAAAAGTGTTTTGAATTATAGATTATTTTTTTTAAGCCTTGATATTCTGTAACATCATCATTAATTATCCCCAATTCTTTTGTATCAATTTGTCCTTTATATATTAAATAATCACACTAACTTTCAATTAATGCATTTATAAAAATACTTAATGATACAATAATAATTTAATTGTCATTTTATATTTATGAAATCAACACTAATTATCAACTAAAAGATATGTACTTTTCAAATAAAAAAATACAACCATTGTACTTACAATGAGTATGTAAGTTTTTTTATTAAATCCTTTACTTTAATTACCATAAAATGTTATGAATATATTATAATCAATATATTATACATAAAAAAATGCACGTAAGACATATGAATAATTAAAATGGATATGAAATACAACATTTATCTAATTAAACAATTGAATAATTACCTAATTCATAAAACTTATATAGTAAATATGTATGAATCATTTGTGACAAAATATAACTTCATATAGTAACATGTAGTATATCTTTTATATGTTATTATAATATAAATTTTAATATTTAATAGAAATTTTAATATATACTTCATAGTATATGATATATTGTATTTATACAATAAGTATTATATTTTTATAATATATTATACATTATCATTAATTATCCTCATATACATGCTTTTTTTTAATAAAAAAATGTTAAATGGATATGAAGTTGCAAATTGTTAAAAGCTTAGTAGTTTAAAAAAAGAAAAAAAAATCACTTTAAAAGTTTAGAGAGTTATTTTGTATCACAACAAAAGTGTAGGGATAAAAAAAAACTCACTTTAAAAGTTTAGGAGGATGAATTTACATCAAAGTGAAAGTTCAAGAGATCAAAAAACTTACTTTAAAAATTTATGGAGATGTATCCACACTAAAGCTAAAGTTCAAAGGTTTTCTTTTTATAATATTTCCTAAAAAGAAAGATAAAGTAACATAAGAGCGAGGCTTGCCAAATACAAGTAAAGAAAGCTGTGGGTCAAATTTACCTTAGTATAAGAGAAGAAATCCTAAATTCCAATCATATTATCGTCATTTATGTTCGTAATTAAATTTCTTAGACAACATGTGGAGGACACCATATAATTTGAAATTCGACATCCTTGGCGATTCCACATCACGAGACTGTATATCAATAAAATATGTTCCACTTAAATGACCGCAAATAGTAAAGGGTTTTATAATTTAGTATATAAATATTAGTTTTTCAATAAAAATAAGGAGTGGACCAAATTCGATTGATCTATCTCAATAATTATAATATATACACTGCTGGATCTGTGATGCGTTATATATATATATATATATATATATATATCACTTATAACGGGGCAACATCACGATTTAGGAGATGTACCCGTACTAGAGCGAAAGCTCATGAGATATTTTATAATTTGTCCAAAAAGAAAGATAAAGTAACATAAGAGAAAGGTTTGCCAGATTAGAAGTAAAGAAAGCTGTGGATAAAATTTACCTTACTACAAGAAAAGATATCCTAAATTCCAATCATATTATCGTCATTTAAGTTCGTAATTAAATTTCTTAGACAACATGTGGAGGACGCCAAAACCATATGATTGAAATTCAACATCTTTGGCGATTCCCCGCAGTCACGAGTGTGTACATCAATGAAATATGTTCTGCTTAAGTCACGGCAAATTGGAAAGCTTTATAATCTAGTACATGAATATTTATTTTTCAATAAAAAATACGAAATGAACCAAATTCAATTACTTTATCCCAATAATTATAATATATATATTAGCAAATATTGCACATGTATATGTATATACATATATATATAACTTATAAAGAGGTAATATTATGGTTTATATGTTAACTTTATTATTTCTTAGCATTATATACATAAAATTTCAACTTATCTATTATATACCTAATTAAAAATTAGTTATCACTATCTATATCTCAATCAACTTCAAGTTTTACCAGTAATCCGATTAACACGATAAATCGATATGATAATTACTCATAACCTCAGGAGTTTTGCTCAACCCCTTAAAGCTATGCATTACTACTCATGATCGCTAGTGGGTCTCACAATCTACATTTTTAAAATGGATTATAACTCACTATTTTATAGTAGGTGGCTAACAGGCACCTATGTAAGGTTACACAACTTTCCTTACGTCATAGGTAGTCAACTTATTGGCTACTACACCAATAATGTGAATTAGAGTTAATTAAGATATAAATGGTGATAAATAAATCTTCAATTGAATAAATCGAAATTTCGAGTATACAATTTCAAAAAATAGCAAAATTGAAGTATAAACCGTGATATTAACTCGCTTATAAATACCAAATTCCTTTAGTGATTTATACAATCAAACCAAAGCCATGCGCTTTAATATATTTTAATAAAAAATTCCTTCTCTTAAAATATATTAACTTAATTTGAATACATTTTGATATGGTTTCTATAAAAATAATTTTCATTTAGCTTTTGAGCTATATTGTAATTACATGGTTTCACAAATATTCTTAATTTGTATATAGAAATATTCATTTAATTCATGAAATGCAAAATAATAAATTTTAAATCTACACAACAATTGCAAAGGAGTTATCTCCTTCTCTCTTGCTCCCTCTTTTTATGTATAATTTTTTTAATATTTTCAAGTTATTTAATAAAGATAGGAAACTGGTAGTGGAAAAAAGAAAAAAGAAAAAGACCTTTTTCTTAAATGTGTGTGTGTATTAGTTGGTAAAAAGAAAAGGGCTAAAAGGTGCTCTTTTTAAACATCAACAAAAATAAAAAGTGGATGGAATTTGGAAATATCTAATTTTAACAAGCATATACATATTTAGAAATTTAAGCTAAAGAAGAATTGACAACAAAGGAAAAAGGGCCGGCAAGTTCTTAGTAGGCCAACAACCCAATGAACCGGATGGGGGACTCGACAAAAGGAGGGCAAGCTGAGCAAGTATGATCTCGCTCTGCTTTATTAAAAGCTAAGATTACTACGACAAGTCAAACTAAGGACCTATGGAAGTCGAGGCTTGTCTGCGGTCAATATTAGGGAAAAGAAAATGAAAAATAAAAAAGTTAGGGTAAAGAAGAAACAGTAGCTACATGTCCTCACTTCAAATATTTAAGAGTCTTACACTATGTTTGGGAGGGGGGAAAGGGAGAGGAAAGATTTGGAAGAGAAAAAGGTAAAATAATTCCTTTGTTTGGTTATGGGGGACATTAGGGAGGGAAGAAATGAGGAGAGAATTGTTTTTTTTTTTTTTTTTTCCCCCCGGAGAGCACACATTTTTTCATTACCTCTCAAAGGAAATGGAGAGAAAAGGGAGCAAAAAGGAAACTAGAATTATAACTCCAAATGAATATATTCTTAATTTACATTGCACTCTATTTTATGTTTTAATAATTATTATAACTCCTTTGTGTAATATAATTGAAGAAATCAAATCCTTCCTAATTCTTTTCTCTCTCATTCCACATTCATTTAATCCTGATTTCTCTCCTCATACCAAATATAGTGCAAGGAAAATGGTATTGGCCTATCTTAAATGAAAATTTATGTTATTAAATTTATCAACAGTAAGTGGATGGCGAATTTAAAATTAGGTGAACAAACTTGCATTTAGCTCTAATCTACATGATGAAATATACCTATTAGGAGGCGCAAGACGCGAAGATGAGAACGAAATTTGTGAAGGGAGAATAAAAAGTGAGGCAGATTGGTTCATAGATAATTTTTGCGGCAGATGACTCCTGACATCCTGTGGCAAGCAGCGATAGGCACTTCAACCACAGAAAATAAGCTTGATTTTTCATCTGTGCGCGGACAATAAAAGGGCCTATGGAGAGTAGATAAGGCCATGTTTACTTTCAAGGAACCTAGACGGTATGACATGAAAGATTTTTTTATTTTAATCCAATTTTTTTTATAAAAGTTTATTAATAGTTTTTTTATAATTTTATAAAACCCTACAGTAACATTGTAACACAAAAAAAATTAAAAGAAAGAAAAAAAAAGGGAAAGGAACAGGTGTACAGTTCCTTATCAGAAGAATGGCTCTTGATCAAGGAATCCGCATCACCACATGAAATTGCTAGCAACGCCTTTTTGGTTACTTAACCATGGATTCTTAGGCCAGGGCATAGGCCATGAAATTGGTCTAGGAGATGATTATCAAATGAGTTCCTTAATAGAGTTAGAAAATCTCCATCATATCAATGTGTTTTTTTAAGAAGTTTTTTAAAACTTTTATGATCCCATATTATACTTCTACAAATAAAATTTAAAAGTAAATAAAAAAAAAAAAACCAATGAACTTGCTCTTTGAGTTCACCTTAGTATTTATTTTTATATTAAAACACCAAGTTTATCCATGTAAATACATTTCGAAAATTCCAAATAAAATTTCAATAAATAGGACGCTCGACAAGCAAGAAAGGGAATCTCCCCTCATCCAGCAAAGAAGAAATTCGGTGGAAGTGACGTGCCAGCTTAAGATCCCCAATTCAGAAAGAAGAATAGGTGGTCGGGTTACACCCATTATTTTATATTGACTAAATTTTTACTTTTATCGTATTAAGAAAAAAGCAGTATTTTCTGTCTCGTGAAAAGAAGAGGCCCACATGCATTACAAAATGAATGAAAGGAACTTTATGAATTAAATGCATTTGAATCCATCAATTTATCCCTCAATTCGTGTTAACTTTGTGCAAATTTTGCGTTTTCACCCTTTAAGTTTATTGAAAATACTCAAAATACTAAATCCTAAACAAGCAATACTTCATTTAGAAATTTTTTAGGATTATTACTATTGACAGCAATAACTCCTTTTTTTCCTGTAATCTCATGAATTTTGCGATCTCCACGGTTGTGCTGCAAAGACATAAAGAATAATAAGAGAAGCGAGCAGCAATGGAAGAAAATGGGAGGTAATTTAGAGAGATAACTATATAAGTATCGGTAAGTTTGTTTCTTTCCGTTATACTTTATCTCTAATTTTTCCAATTACGTGCAAACAAATTGTTATTGGTTATTATGGTCCATAATGTGGTTTGAAATAGAGCTGGTAATTTAGGACTCGACCGGTAAGATTTGGTATGATACAATTTAACTGGATTTGTATATGTAAAAAAAAAAAAGAAAAAATCAATATGAGACATAAAGGGATTATACACATCTAAACCTATTTAAGTTTGTGTTGGGGCTTCTGTGTAGCTCATGGCCTAAACATAAGACATGCTATCTATTCTTTCATATTTATATTTAATTGCACAAATCTTTTCTTTAGAAGTCAAAAATCTTAATTAAAAGTATGAGATTCATGACTCATGACAATTCATTTTTTTCTTACTATAACCTACTATAGTTTAAACAGATAAAAAGTTATAAATTATTTGTCAGTCTCTTTTAAAAATCTAATATGCAATTTGATGAATTTAAAAATCCACACTAACAGTAAAGTAATATAAGTTATGATTTCACTTAATTTAATAATATTATATAACTTAAAATTTTAAAATTTCAATATTTGATGAGATTCTACTTTACTAAAACTTTATTTAGATTATAATTTTATATTAAGTATCGATATCTACATGCAATAACTGGCATAGACGCTCGTGATTATCCACCATGCAGATCAACAACCCCTTACGTTTGACGGGTAAAAACGTCCCCAACATGCATGTCTCATGCCCGTATCAACCAACACAACACATACACACACGCAGCTTCCCCACCCAACCCTCTTTTTTTTTTTCATATGATGTTTTTTGGTAAGTAAGACCCAACGCTCTTTCTTACGTACCCCACTTATTTAAACAAACCGTCAATAAAACTTGGTGAACACATCACAAAGTATTTCGTGCTCCTCAAAAATCTCAACTAAGATCATATCATTTGCATTCATAGGAACCAAATAAAAAGTCGTGTTCCTTATAAATTTAGTTTCGTATCTGTTTCTTGCTGTAAACATTTGCCCTTAAAATATATCTCATGAACTCCTTATGCACATAGTTATAGTGCTCATTTAATCAGCACCTGTCCAACAAAGCTCTAAATACTCGCTGTGCTCGAGTTTTTGCTTTTTCACAGCAATGGAAGTTATGCTCGAACATGGTCATGCTAATGGTAATGGCCATGTTAATTGTAATGGTTATGTTAAAGACCACAAACCATCCGCGAAGGATCCATTGAACTGGGCATCAGTGGCTGAGTCACTCAAGGGTAGCCATTTTGAAGAAGTAAAGCGGATGATCACAGAGTACCGTGAGCCGGTCCTCCATGTTGGTGGGGAGAATTTGACGATAGCGCAGGTTGCTGCTGTGGCCACGAGGGGAAATGACATCAAGGTGGAGCTGTGCGAGTCGTCTAAGGCTGGAGTGGAGGCAAGTAGTGAGTGGATCATGGAAAGCATGAACAAAGGGACAGATAGTTATGGTGTGACAACTGGTTTTGGAGCAACATCGCATAGGCGGACCAAAGAAGGAGGTGCCCTCCAGAAAGAGCTTATCAGGTGATTATAGTTCTCGAGTTTACAAAAATCTCACTGATATTACTCCTTGAAATTGATTGTCTGTGGGACATTTCCATTTGTAGTTAATATGGTTGGAGTAATTGTGGCCAGTTACAATGTGAGCGATAGGTATTAGATCGATGTGTTAACTTATTTCCTAACACAAAATATATAAAATGAGTATTATATATATATATGCATATGATCAGTGAATATACGAACCAAGGGGTAGGTTACTTCATTATTCCCTAGGCATCTTGATTTTGACAGAGCATTTTCAGAATTGATATTCGTCGAGAAATATCCCCCTCACAAATTCACTCATAAAAATTCACAAAAATTCAAGTTAAAGACCTATACTATCTATTTCACTCTTTCACTTCAATAATGTATGTAGGTTTTTATAAGAGGAAATAGTGCTTATATTTGAGATGATTAACCTAAATTTCAAGATTCCAAAATTTTTATAGTAAATATTTGTGCTCCTTAAAAGATATACATAACAAAAAATTAAATTCATAACACTGCGCCAGGTCAGCCTTTATATTTACAAAACGTATCTAGCGAAAGATAACAAAATATCCACAAAAGAAATATGAGATAAGAAAATAAAACAGATATGTTACGTGAAAAACTTCAAAATTACTAAAACACCACGAGCGAACAGCATTTACTAATAAATCAAGAGTAAAAAGTAGTAATAGACAAAACTCATCAATTGAGTGCATAGACAAAGTAATAATAAATCAAGAGTTCAGCAATCCACCCAATTCAACCTAACGCACTACCTAGAGTCTATAGAAGATAATATATCTCAATAAACTTTTAATCCTTCATTTACTTCCTGAAATAGAGAATAGAAAAATTGCATCTTGAGAATAACTATTTTTAAGAATAAACTAGAATTCATATTCTAATGTATACTTTGTGCAATATTTTATTAGGAAGAATACCCATTTAATTATATGCTTCACCTCATTAATTATAGTATTGAGTTGGTAATATGACGAAATTTATTTGATCCTTTTGAAAAATAACAAGAAGTCTTAACTTTCTTATTAATTGAGGTATGATTATCCACTATTTGAACATTTTTATTCACTGAAAAGAAGAAATTAAGAAAGTCTATCTCACAAAAAGGAGCAATTATTACTTGCAAAGAGGGAAAAACCACTCAAAATAAAATACCCATACCAATTTCCAAGTAAATAAAATAATAAAAAATATTTCATGAATTGTCATTCTATTTCCTCCCCCATTAGCTAGCTTATAGTAAATGGATCGTAACATTCAATTTAGTCATAAAATACAAAAATCACCGTACTCTTATAAGACCTTCATGGGACTGTATCCACTGTAAACCTAAGCAACTATCTATAGACCTCAACTAGACGGAAGGCCAGGAAGCAAGACAGTAAGAAATAGCTGGACCGCTGCCCTTCGATTGACTATTGACACCCTCTAAGTGACCACTCACACCCTCTCATTGACTACTAACATCCTTCCGCTTGTTCCAAGATCATATTGAACATTCCATGGTCATTTACGTTCATCTTTCTTTTAACTTCTGTTTCTTTTTTATTTTCTGGATCCGTGGAGGTGCAGCATAGGTGCTGAGCCACTATCAACTGCTCAGAAAAAGGTTGAATAATATATAGATTGATAAACAATATATAAAAAACGATAAAATTTTAATATATAAATAATAGTATTTCAAAAATTAAACACTATCATTAGAACTCATGTACCATTCATTTAAATATGTCGTTTATTAATATTATTAAATTTTTTTCAAATTAAAGAGAAAGAAAAGCAAAGTAAATAAATAAAAATTATATTCTCTTTATTTGGAAAATAAAGGGAAAAAATGTAAAGGGAAAATTAGAATATGATTTTTTTTTATTTTATTAAAATGTCCTAAGAAAGATAATGATTTTGTATTAATTCCTTCCAATTCTCTTCAAATTTGAAGAGAGTAGTTTTTGTAGGCACAAAGAAAATTTTTTCCTTTTGAACTCCTTTTATCTATCCTTCTTTCTCATAAAAGGAAATTTTCTTGAAAAACTCACTTTTCTCCCCTTCTCTATTCCTTGCTCAATCCAAACAGTGCAGAAATCCTATATGTAATTTTATTATTTTTATACCCTAGTATTTAACACAATTTTTTCTCTTTCATTTTCCTTTCTTTGCGAGCGTGGCACACCACATAACATGGAAACTAATCATAAACTGGCACGGTCATATTTGATTATGTGTTTTCAGGACTTGGAGTTGGAATGCATCTTTTCCAATGTTAAAGTTGCTTTCTCTGTCTAACATTGCTCTATCTATCTGTATATATCATTTAAAGGAGTACAACCAGCACCAATTTTAATGTAACACCTCTCTTAAAATTTTGCACACACACACACACAAAAAAAAAAAAAAAAAATAGTCAAATTCTGATGCTAATTCTGACATTTGTTTACACTTTACTCACGACTGCTAATATAACTTCCAATGCAATGCCAAAATAAGCATCCACCTCTTTGTTTAACTACAAGTCCGTAAAAAATGAACTTCGAAAGTGAATTGTCACTTTCACTTTCTGTAACAGTTTTTTCTGTTCCAAGCTACGATTACCAAAATTCAACTCACATACTTTTAACGCATGATCTAATGGATAAAAATGCTAAACTAATACATCTTTTGCAAATTATTTCATGATTTTGTGTCCAGGCTTAAATTTTGTTCACATAATTGTTTTTTTTACACTCCTAATCTTGGGCCTTTTTTTATTTAATATAGAAGTCGAGTCAACATTAGAGATTTTAACATTATTTTAGTAATCTTGAAAGGACTTTATAACATGTATCAAAATTATGGAATTAGATGCTCAGAATGCCAATTGCCAAACATGAACAGAAGAATTTACCTCACCTTTTGCCGATGCAGATTCTTGAATGCTGGGATATTTGGCAGCAGTGCAGAATCCTGTCACATGTTGCCACACACATCAACAAGAGCAGCGATGTTGGTGAGGGTCAACACCCTCCTCCAGGGTTATTCAGGAATCCGATTTGAGATTCTTGAAGCCATTGTCAAGCTACTTAATCACAACATAACTCCATGCTTGCCACTACGTGGTTCCATCACTGCTTCAGGGGATTTAGTTCCTTTCTCATACATCGCTGGACTTTTAACTGGTCGGCCTAATTCTAAGGTTGTGGGGCCCACAGGAGAATCTCTCTCCGCAAAAGAAGCCTTTGCTTTGGCAGGTATTAAAAGTGGATTTTTTGAGTTGCAACCCAAGGAAGGCCTTGCATTGGTAAATGGCACCGGAGTAGGTTCTTCCTTAGCTTCCATGGTTCTTTTTGAGGTCAACATCCTCACCCTTCTATCTGAAGTTTTATCAGCTATATTTGCTGAAGTCATGCAGGGCAAACCAGAGTTCACTGACCATTTGACACATAAATTGAAGCATCATCCTGGACAAATAGAAGCTGCAGCCATCATGGAACACATTTTGGACGGTAGTTCCTATGTTAAGGCAGCAAAAAAATTGCATGAGATGGATCCCCTTCAAAAGCCAAAGCAAGATAGATATGCCCTCCGTACTTCTCCACAATGGTTGGGTCCTCAAGTTGAAGTTATTCGCTTATCTACAAAATCAATTGAAAGAGAGATCAATTCAGTGAATGATAACCCATTGATTGATGTATCAAGAAACAAGGTCTTGCATGGTGGAAATTTCCAGGGCACCCCTGTTGGTGTTTCAATGGACAATGTTAGATTGGCAATAGCTGCAATCGGAAAACTAATGTTTGCACAGTTTTCCGAGCTTGTGAATGATTTCTATAGCAATGGATTACCTTCCAATTTGTCCGGTGGTCGTAATCCAAGCTTAGATTATGGGTTCAAAGGTGCTGAGATAGCAATGGCAGCTTACTGTTCTGAGCTCCAGTTTCTTGCAAACCCAGTTACAAACCATGTTCAAAGTGCTGAGCAACATAACCAAGATGTGAACTCCTTAGGGTTGATATCTGCAAGAAAAACAGCAGAAGCAGTTGACATTTTGAAGCTTATGTCATCAACCTATTTGGTAGCACTTTGCCAGGCCATAGATTTGAGGCATTTGGAAGAGAACTTAAAAAGTACAGTGAAAGCCACAGTTAGCCAAATAGCCAAAGAAGTCTTAATTATGGGGTTGAACGGTGAACTTCCCTCACGATTCACTGAGAAAGATTTACTTAAAGTGGTCGACCGAGAACATGTCTTTTCCTATATAGATGACCCTTGCAATGCTACTTATCCACTCATGCAAAAGCTCAGGCAAGTCCTCGTAGGTCATGCATTAGCAAGCAATGATGACTTGAAACAGTCAAATGCTTCCATATTTCTTAAGATAGGGTCATTTGAGGAGGGACTGAAGACACTTTTGATTAGAGAAATTGAAAAATGTAGAACTGCCTTTGAAAGTGGAAATGCAGCCATCCCAAATAGGATCAACGAATGCAGATCTTATCCACTGTACAAATTTGTTAGAGAAGAACTGAAAACTGAGCTTTTAACAGGAGAGAAGATAAAATCACCAGGAGAGAACTTTGATGAGGTGTTCACAGCAATCTGTGAAGGAAGGATTATTGACCCGCTGCTGGCATGTCTTAAAGATTGGGACGGAACTCCACTTCTATTTGCTAATTATGTGAACCATTAGGGAAAACCTTGTTGCGCTTCTTGTTCTAACTTGCAAATTGGGATGTAGTTTAGAAATATTAGGTATGAGTGTTATATGTATAAATGAAAGTGATATTTGTCTTCATTTTTCTTTTCCTTTTCATTATTTTTTAAACTTTGTTTATTTGTTCATACTAAAGATTTTTCCTCACTCGCCACTCAATTTTTCTTAACTATTGCGTTCTCAACTAAGATTGCTCACTCAGGATTACAAGATGATTGGTTATAGCATGTTGGACCACTAATTACACTACATATGGGGAAGCAACTATCAATTTTGTCTACTGCCCTTGTTGCTACCCACCTGCAATATGACGTTATGTAGGAAAATCGTTCCTTTTTTTTTTTCATTTGTAGACAAAAAGAAGAATCTCTATTAGGAAATCAACAACATTATAATGAAGCAATTATAGTCAGAGGTACAAAGGCACAAACGATAAGGCTGTGTACTCCTGAATTATCAGATATATCAAACAAGCTAAAATGAGAAGGCTTTAACTTCACATCCAAAAGCTAGGACAAAAATTTCTCCCACAATAATAATTATGACAGTTAAACTTATCCGATGTATATATAATGCTAAATAGTCATTATTCGTGATGCATTCAATACGAAAAAGGTTCAAATTCAAAGAGAATCCTGCTAGGTCCATGATGGGATACCCTGAAAGAAGGAAAGACAACACCACAGAAAACTTGCAAAAATTTTCAAAAAGACAGAGCACATATAGTAAACCAATGCCATTCAGTATCCATTTTAGCAAAATAAGATGGATCAAGAAAGATGGATCTTGATAAAAGCTAGATGCAGAAAGTATCTCATTTCTTCCCTATTACAACCTTGAGACATTGATCATGGGCACACAGCAAAAGAGAAAACCGATTGTTTTTATTAGAATATTAAGCATTGGGGATCAAGTGAAACCCCATATTACAACATGCTCAATGACAATTAAATCATACGATAGCACCAACTTATGATGTAAAATAGATGTACATACACCAGAGTACCTATCTGGCTCACCATGAATGATAAATACAATTTCACAGTAGCAATGATATACGAATCTAGGAAAAATGTAACTGTTCAAATTCCATGTATGATCCTGAAATTTGATCAAGTAATTCATAAATAAAACAAAACATTTTGCAGAATGTAATCAGCTCAGACAGAATATTATCCTTATTTCACAATAAATCCTTCACTCTCCAAACAATATGCTCTGGAAAATGCTAACAGAGGTCACCAATTGGTTCTCAAAGCAATGTCAGCAATAAAAAATACACAACTCATCCATTTCTTGACACATTCATGTTAATATTTAATTATCAGGAGAACATAAAATAAAGGGAACAGTGCAGCACAGGATAATAAGCACGCCCTTTCAAAGAATAAAAGGATTACTCTAAAGGTTCCTTAGATTTCTTTTGTTTTGTTCATTGACGAGATTATTATTTCACCTGTTAAATAGTATAAATTTTTAAGTTTTTTCATATCCTTTAAGGAGCTTCTTGTCCAGTATCACATCGATTTATAGACCAAGCATAGTACTAGATATTTTTATACAATCCAGTCCCTAAAATGATATGAAGCAAATGCTACATCAAATTAGTAACCCTAATAGAACTCATAGAACTACATAAACCCTTCATTCTAACAGCCATAGTGCTAAAAATTGCTAACTAATGCCATTGATTAGTTCTCAACTAATGGAATCGATTAACAAACAAACAATTAATTCAACTTATGACATTTTTCTGTAATTCTAATTATGAAATCAATTATCGTTATTACTCGAATAAACATAATTATAAACTTTCTTACAAAACAAACAGTGAAGTGATTTACGTGAATAAGCTTGGGGAGATGCAAAACCCTAACTTAAAGGGGAAATTTCCAGAGAGTGCTATTTCATTCGAATCGTAGAGCACAACAGTATGTGCAGTACATACGAAAAGATGTGGCAATGCCTGAAGTCAAGAGGAAAACCCTAATTCAGTTTTGTCAACCAAGAGATTCAAATTACGACATGGATGATCACTGAGGAAATCTTTCGTTAAGGATGGCAGTGGCTGTGGACAAAACCATTCTGTTAGATTTTGGCGCTAAAGAGTCGATTTATGCGTTTGAAAAATAGAAGCAGTTGAATAGTGTCTAGTAAGGCTGAGGCCCATTTTTCCAATGCCCAGCCCATTTATAGCCACGAGATAGGAACTTTCAGAAAGGTGGTGGATTTCTTTGGTCACTCTTCCCATCATTTTCCTTCGGAATTTTACCTATTAACTTTTGTTTTATTCTTTTTTCTTCTTTTTGTGTCAACTAATTAAAAAATTAATAAATGAAAAGTATGACAAAATACAAATACTTCTTATATTTACTTTATATGCACTTAATTATCTTCTAGGAAAGTGATTTTTTAAATTTCTACATGACCATGTTGTCCTTAGTTTTATGTCTTATTTTTTAAATTTAGTGCTTTCCTATTTAATCTAAGGTAAAACAATAGAATGAAGTGTTTTTTTTTTTTTTAGCTAGCTAATAATAAAATAGAGTTTGAAATATGAGTGTAAATGAACCAAGCCAATTTGTAAGTTACTCGATCTTGGCTTAAGTTTTATTTAAATTCAATTCGATAATAGTCGAGTCAAGCTCAAGGTTTAAAATGTTAAACTTACTAAGCTTGAGAGCCTATTTGAGTTTAGTATAATTTTTAATTTATTTAAATATAAGCTAATCTAGTATTGGTTAGGAAAAATTTATAAAAAATTCGAATTTAATTAAGCTAATTAAGTCAAGCTTGAACTTGCCATGTACATTTTTAAGTTGAACTTAAGCTTAAATTTTAAAACTTAATCAAACTTGAGTTCAAGCTCGAGCCTCGAGTTTTTGAGTTGATCTTGAGCTAGAACTTAATTTTATTCGATTTAGCTTGAGCTACTTAAGTAGTAAATCGAGTGAAACTCGAGCTTTAAAATACTAAGCTCTTTGGGCTCGTAAGCTTATTCGAACTTTGTATAATTTTTAATATATTTTTAATTTATTTAAATATAAACTAATCTAATATTGGTTATGAAAAATTTATAAAAAATTCAAGCTTAATCAAGCTAATTGAGTCAAACTTAAACTTGTCATGTATATTTTCAAGTTGAGCTCAAGCTTAAATTTTAAAACTCAATTGAAGTTAAGCTTGAGCTCGAGCCCAATACTATTCGATTCAACTTAATTCGATTACATCCTTAGTTTGAAAGCACAATTTAAAAGATGTTGGATTTTCCCTCCCCCCTCTTTTTGGCCAACTATACATATTATAACTAAAGTAGATCTATTCCATTAGAAGATTAGTATTCATCACACTAGGTTATAACAGGATTAGCGAAGATTTAGGATCAAATGTTCCATTCTAAATATAAAAACTAAGCGTATATAAAACAAATATATAAGCTGTATCTACGATTTACTTAAAAAATTATTGATAAGCAAGAAAAAATTTAAAGCTAAAATGGGGATGTCTCTACCCTGAAGAGAGAAAAAAAAATTACAACTAGAAATTTTAGAATAATGAAGGAAAAGATATGCATGATTAATAATCAATACTACTACCTTAGAGATAAACCAAATGTAATGAGTGACATAAATGGCATAAATAAAGGTACGAAGAAAAACACGAAGGCGATAAAATTATTAATATTAACGAAGTTTGATGCATGCATAAATGTTCTTATTACTATTGTTAATAGTGGTAAGTATTAGTACTTTAATTTGTATGATTAATCTACGAGTAGGAATCTAAGTGTTGCCACTAGCTTAAGGGAGCCACCAAAAAAAAAAAAAAGAATAATGATGTTAACTGGAGGGGTATAGCACATATCATTTCTATTGTCATAGCATCACCATCACCATAACTAAAACAACATTACCATCATTGTTGTCATAACACCACCATCATCTCAACCTTAACCATCTCATCATCTTTATTATCTTCACATGCCCTAACCACCATTACCATTATAACTACCAAATCACTATCACTATATTACCACCATCACCTCATTACCACCAAAAACCACCTCTATAAACCGACTATAGCTGCCACTATAAGACCAAAACCATCATAACATAAGCATTATCTTCTAAAATACTATTATTAACATCATCTCACCATCACCATCTCTATTCTCCATGACTTCATAATCACAACTTAACCAACGTAACATTTTCTTTTTATATCACCACCATAATCAGCTCAACATTACTACAGCCATTATTGTTATTAGTATTGTCATTGCCCTAACCAACAATACTAGTATACAGACGGCAAAAGCAAAGACGATGATTTTGGCCATATAATTATGATAATGGAAGGATTAATATGCTTGAGGTGCCAATTAAGGCATTAAAAGTGGTGGTACAATGGTGATACTGATGAAGGTGTAACGATTCATAATGAAAGTGCTTTATGGTTTGTTGTTGAGGCAACAGTGATAACAGTGAGGTGACACCAAGTAAGGATGGATCTACAATTTTCATTAAATGACGAATCATATCAATTGTCATTTAATTATCAATCTTGCTTAATAAGAGCCAAGGAGTGCTTTAAGAATTAACAAATTAAACTTTATGTAATATTTTTATCAATAAAAAATTATCATATAAGATAAAATAGTAATTTTGTAAAAGTATATAATATCTTAAAATTTTTCTTGACCCTTTTGTTATTTACTAAAACCTTTGGAAAATGGTTCCATATTTGCACTATAAAATATATATATTCAATAATCATTATTCCTTTTATACTAAGAAATAACATTCATTGCATCACTAACCAAAGTCAAATATACAACTTCCCTTAAGAGTATAAGAATAAAAGAAATAAGTCATTATAAGGTAACTTAAGGAAAGCAGATGGGGGATTAAACCATTAATCTAACATATCCACTTCTTGGATTTTTTCATTAACTCATTAGTACCATGCTTCATACCAATATCCATATTATTATTCACAATAGAATAGGAATTGCAGATACTAACATTTAGTGCTCTCATCATCATGTCGAACTTTACCCATGTTGCTATATTGGAAGAGAATATTGATTCCTTGCAAAATAGTCAATAACAACTACAACATGATGTGAATAATAAGTTTGATATGCTAATGTAGCAACTTTCTAAAGTTGCAAACTATGATAGTAGAGAAACAATTGAATCAAAGTACTATTAGGGGATCGATGGCACATCTTTACTTTCAAACAATAATAGTATACCATTTGATTCTCTAATGAATGGCATTAAGCTTGAGATACTGAAACTTCGTAGCTTCAATTGTAAGACCAATTCTAATCTAGAAAATTCCTTTGTATCTAAGTTGGATGCCTCAATGGAAGAAGAGAAGAGAAAGAAGTGGAAGAAGTTAAAGTGATTAGTGAAGGCTAATCAAGAGGAGCGGCCGATGGAGATCAATATAAAGATGATCAAGAAGTGGAAGATTTGCATACTCTAAAGATAAGGCATTCATTATATTTAAATGTGAAGATGACTTTACGCTATTCAATGTGCCTTTTCCTCGTCCTAACAAATTTTCATCCATTAATAATAGTCTTCAATTACTTAACCATCACCTTCCTTCCATTGTGTTCTATAACAAAGGGCATACATAATTGGTTTTTCATGTCTTCATTTTCTAACCACATGAGTACTTCGAAAGAAGCATGTATATCTTTGTTTAGGCTTTTGGTAAAGTTAGCACAACGAAAGTTTTTGACTTTATTTGGATTAAAAAATGTTTTTTGAACATGGCATCAAGACTTCCAAATGTTATAATTAGAGATTTTCAAGATCGTCCTCTTTCTATTTTAAAGTTGAGGATAAGATTGTTTTGAAAATATGAGGAAATGGTTACGGTTCAAGAATATAGTAGTAATATAACAGTAAATAATTAATAAATAGTTGTACAATTTTATTATAAAAGTTGATAATTTTTACTAGGTTATAATAATAGTTGTAATAGTTATATTAGTAGTTTTAGTAGTTGTATTAGGAAGGAAGTTAGCTACTTGTAACAAACTAATAGATTAAGATATACTTCTATAAATAGGATAATATTAATGAGAATAGATAAATAAGTTTTAATATAGAAAAGTGGTCTTGTACACTTTGGAGAGTAGATCTCTCAAAGCAACCAAAATCAAATTCCATTTATTTTCATTTTCATCACATTCATTCTTTCATCTTTTTTATTAATTTACTATTGTCATGCTTCATACCAATATCCATACTTTTATTCACAATAGAATAGGAATTATGAATGCTAACAACTACCTCTTCTAGATATCCATGTAACTTATGGGACCTCTTTACGTTAATTTAGACAAATCTTTCTTCAAGAAGTAACCATAAAATTTCTTTGTAAACCCATTCATCTTCCCTTATTTTTATCTTCCTCTTCCTTAATCTTTTTCATTTATCCATAAGGATGAAAACTTTATTAATAACAACCTTTAGTTCTAGACTATACAAAAGGAGTCTAATGCATTAACAACATTAGCTGCATTTGTCTTTTAATTTGTTACCTAAAAATATAGGCAACAAAATTTTGACCATCGCATTAAGTGCTTGTTGATTAAAATAAAAGGCAACCAATATTTTACTTCATGCAACGCAACTCACTAAACTTGGAACTTAGATTTATATATAAATGCAATCAAATTTTGATTTAAAGACAACAAAATTCTAAAATTAAAACATCTTTTTCAAATAAAGGCAACATTATTGAAAATCTGCAACAACTAGTTAAAACTGTATGTAGCTTATTATTTGCTTCTGGAATGTTAATCATAAGATTGTTTTGAACATGGCATACATATGTTATAAGCATCAAATTTTTTAATAGATGCAATAGTTTTTAACTTTAAATATAAATTTTCTTTATTTCTTTCCAACAACAATTCTACTTCAAGTTGCGTATCAAATCACTAGTTTATGCAATAACTTCTTTATTGCACTTAGCATAATGGAAAAAGGTTGTTATAAGAAATATAATACTTTAATAGTGACAATTAAAGTTACATACATGTAAAAAATAGTTAAATCAAATAAAAAACTATTACCATTGCATCCATACAACTGTTGCACTACAATATATTCTCCATAAAGGTCAGGATCAAAATTTAAATCTAAAAAAGAAAAATAGAAAATCTATATCTAAGATGTCAGAGGTTAACAATCATAGGTCTTCAAATCGTTAGAGCACTTTCACCGATTTCTCTATCTTATGAATTAGTTAGCAAAGAAGGAAAAGGAATAATAAGTAAAAGATCTTCCAAGAAATTATGTATAATCATTCATTTAATATGTAATTTAGTATATCAATCAACATACTAATATTATGAAGCATGGCAGATGGGGGATTAAACCGTTAAATACTAAAAAATGATTTATTACTTTAAAAAATTTATGATTAACATTGTAATTATATATGTTTATATATTGTTATAAACTTACAAACTATCTAGATGACTAATATAAAATAGAAGGAAATAACTTTAAAAAGAAAATATTTAACCATATAAATTCTAATGATTTGATATAATAAAAAATTATTCTTAAGACCTTAAAAAGAAGATATACTAAATCCAATAAGATAAGAAAGAAAATATATCTAGTCAAAATAAGAAAGGAATCTTCTATAAACTAGCAACTATGATCACCAAATTAGAAGCTTCATTTGAAGGCTAAATTGCCTTTTGAATTGACTCTATAACTTTATTAGAAGATTCTTTTTGTCTAGAAGCCAAAAGCAATGCCATTGCATGTTATCAAAATATATGCTAATTGTTTTACCATGAGCAAAACCAACTTTACTTCTAATTTACTTCTTACTACAATTCAGAACTAGGTCTCTTTTTGCATGTTAGTCATAATTAGAAGCTCAACCATTTGTTTTTTAATTTAATTTCTTCTATGGTCTTCTAAAATCAAATCTCCAACTTTGACGCCTATCAACATTTATCTTGAATTTTTTTATCAAAATAAAAGAAAATTTGATGGTGTAGAAGTATTATTAATGAAAGAGTATAACCAACAAAAAAAAAAAAAAGAAAGAAAAGGAAAGGGTCATAATTAGAAAAGGGACAAAAAAAAAAGAAAAATTAGAAAAACTAAAAAAAAAAATAAGAAAAATTAGAGAAACACAAAAAATACATAAACTAAAAAATAATGTAAAAATAAGTAAAACAATAATAAAGAAGAAAAGTATAAAAAATTAGGAAAATAATTTTTTTAAAAAAAAATAAGATCTTAGGTCTTTTACATAGCTTTTGGGTTTTGATTTAGGGGTTCTTTAATATTTCAGGATTGAAGAACAAATTTTGAAATCAAATATGCATATGCAATTTCATAAACTTCAAGCTATATTTAAAAATGTTCATTTCTTTAAATAAATTTAATATTTTGACCAAATTCTAGGTTAATTATTTCTATATCATGAAAAGGAGGCTAATTTAAGCTAACTGTTTCTTTGAATTAATTATGAATTATGTAAAAAAAGGTTTTCCTTTTAAAATATATCTTCTAAAATAGAATGACTTTCTTTTTAGGATAACTTAGGAGTTTTCTAAAAATAATGTTTTCCTTACCTAATGGAAAATTATTTTCTAAAAATAAAAAAAAATGATTCCCAAAATTTACTTATTTTGCAATAATAAAATTTGTCCCATTCGGAAAAATGTTTTTCAAAAATTAAATAAAAAAAAAATGGGCCATATCCTAAAATTAGAGATAATTTAGAATTTTTTCACTAAAAAAATTATAGCCTTTTTTCTCGGGTTTTCCTTAAATAAAATTAACTAGCTAAAAGACGTAAATCCACTTGTTTTCAAAAATTAAACTAAACCTAAAATTTTTATAAAAACTGAACTACGAGAAGTTTATTCCCTATTAATGGATACTTAGGAGACTACGAGTAACTTAAAATATTAAAAAGAATATTTTTTTTTAAATAAGGATATGTTCTTAATAAATTCTAATATTGGAAGGTTAGGATGTCAACCATTCGGGTTATAATAGGTTAGTGTCTAGACTTGTTATCTCTAGTTTCTCTAGAAACTTTTCAAAGGGGCCCAAAAGGCATATTGGTTACGAATTTATAATCAATCCACCTTACTGATTTGAATTTACTCTTTTTCTCAATAATATCAGGTGGTGACTCCATTTTTTAAAAGAAATTAAGTGTTCCTTAACTTTAATCAAGCATTTAAATTAAATAGGTATAGGGTCTAATTTGAAACAATTTAAAAAAAATGAAATTGAAAATTAAGCTCAACAGTATGCAGTAAAGATCATCCTTATTTTTGTAATAATACAATAGTAGAAGAGCAATATGTCTAAAACATTTAAATTTAGGAATTAGTTGAAAAAATTGGATCATATTTGTCACATCGGCATAAAATTTTGACATCGCATTTATTTTTCCTATTTTTTTTAATATGTCATGAAAGATGTAAACATAGACAGCTAACACATAACAAAAATGGGTTACACCTGTGCTTTTAGAGGTTTAGATACTAAACTTTTGAAAAACTATAGGGTTTATGCAATTTTAAAAGATTCCAAGGGTGTTTATTCAATTTACTCTTTTTTTATGAAAATGTTTTTCTTGAGTACATAATCAAAAGAAAAGAAGATATGATAGCAAAGAAATATTATTGATTAAAAAATATAACTGACAAA
Organism: Lumnitzera racemosa; assembly: GCA_024138005.1. Lineage (NCBI taxonomy): Eukaryota > Viridiplantae > Streptophyta > Magnoliopsida > Myrtales > Combretaceae > Lumnitzera > Lumnitzera racemosa. The sequence continues at coordinate 84,681,042 of JAMXBC010000006.1, forward strand.
AAAAAATATCATAAATGGTGGAATTGTATTACTAATAAAAAGATATAAATGAAAAAAAAATCAAAATTTTATATAGAATATTGATGTATAGTACATATAATTTAAAATTGAAAGACTCTTCATATCTTTTTTTTTTCTATTTGAATTTTGTTATTTAGCATAAAATGTTTTCAAAATCTCTCACAATATCATATAACTACATAAATGATTTTTTACAAAGATTAATTATTATTTAGTTATTCTTTGTGCCAAAATTTGTAAATAAATTAACTTTACCTTTTGCAATTGTTAAATAAAAAATGATTTGAAGTTATCTTAATACATAAGGACAATTTTTGTTATTTTTTTTCTTATATTAAGAACTTATTTACTACAATGGCAAGATGTACTGATTTAGATAAATTACAACAAAAAAGCGGTAGTTGAAGCAATTATAACCCAATAACATAAACACATATCTCTCAGTGAAAAGGATTAGGTTTGATTCCCCTTTCTCTAATAATTGTAACATGAATAATAGATGTTAGAAGAAAGAAAACGTAATAGGTAGACCCTCATAGAAACCTTAACTTAGCTAGCCTAACTAATATCACTGCGTTATAGAGCCTCTTAAGGTCGAATTGTTATTGGCTTATGGAAGGGCTAAGTACTTAGACCTGACGGTTTCAACGATTCTTGAACCAATTGGATATGCTTTTCTTTTCACCATTGAAAGTTTAAAATTTATATGAAAGAAAATAAATTTCCTTATTTTCATTTTTTTTCTAGTAAGAGCTATTTTGAGATTCAATATATTGAGAAAAATTGTTACAATAATTATTTTATATTTTTAGTAAAACTTTCATTTAGGTAACTCTTGAGTTAGTTGCTACTTATAATAATTGAAATTACAACTATTTCAATAGATTGCTTTGTTAAGGAAACAACTGTTTTACTAGCTTTACATACTTTGCTAATATGAATAACAATTTTACAAATGATTATCAAAGATTCTAAAGTTAAGGCAATAGTTGATCTAATTTATTGCCTTTTCTAAAAGAATTATTAGCAATACAATGTATTTATTGCTATATCGTTACATTAGATTTCATTATTGCAACATTTTTTATGTTTTTGCTTAAAGATGTTTTCTTTAAGCATTCTTTTCAACAACATTAAAAAATTTCATTGTAATTGAACTTTATAGGCAACATGTTTTTAAGGTGTTGTGAAGTAAGTGTTGCCTTAGTCCTGTTTTAACATAGTACTTCACGAATTGATGGATACTACTATTTCCAAATCTCTCCCACTACCTAATCAAACTTAGCCCCCCCCCCCCAATCTCCTTCATCTTAAAGACAAGATCATTCACCCTTTGCATTTGTTGTTTCTTCCAAGAACTAAACTTCGTTGGACCTTATACCTTTCAATCTATACCCTAAATGCTCTAAACCAAACATTGTCTTGAGAAAAATTAATAGCACATGTTAGATCGTCTTAATTTCTCTACAAAAGGTACAACTCTCTTAAGGTAAGATTCTTCTCTTTACAATATTAGCATATATCAAAATTGTACTAGTCCTTATTCTCCAACTTGTATCATTACAGGTGAAGGTAAAGGGGATTCTTTAATTGCCTATGCGTATTTTATTGAGAAAAAGCAAGCTAATTTTGCTATATACAAACTAGCTTTATTGAAAAGCTACATTAGCTTATCATCTCTCGGTCACGAAGGTATAATTATGTCACTTTTTTCTTCTTTAGTAGTATATTGATCAATCTTATTAAGGTTCCAAGATCTAACTCATAATCAATTAGTTTACTCACTTTTAAATTTGGTTCTGAAGAGGACTCTCTTTTAAGTATAGTACTCATTGTCAAGGATGGAATCCACTTTTGTTTATCCAAACCTAAATTAAATTTCCTAGTCTAATCTACAAAAGTGTGTCTTGAGATAAAATATCCCGCCCTTTTGATACTCTTGACTAACCCTATAATACTCTTCCAACCTTTATTGCATATGAAACTTCAAGTCAAGAAATATAGCCCTCTCATCACCCTTCCTTATGGATAACTAAAATTAGTGCTAAGTCCTAGGCCAACTTAATCGATAGAGCTAAGTTAAGTATGTGCAAATCTTTAAACCTTGGGTTACCATTTTCCTTTGTTAATGTCAAGGATTTCCACCTTTCCTAATGAAGTTTACCCTCTTTCTTCTATTGTCCCTACCAAAACTTCATAATCCTATTGTTATGATCATTGCACTAGCAAATAAGGAACAAAAACATCAAATAAAGTATGTTGAGAGAGCAAACACTACCGCCTTAATCAAAGTTTCTCTTCCCATGAAGTTTAATAATTGTTGTTTCTAACCTTACAACTTCCCTTTTCTCTTACCTTTAACATACTTTAGGTCATATGTCTTAGATCTTCCCCATAAGTGGGTCTCCTTAAATAGTTTCCCAAGTTTTGTACCTCCACAATCCCCAAAGACTCTACAATTTGTTGTCTCAATATGGTTATATATTCTTGTTGAAGTAGAGGTTGGATTTTTCAAAATTCACCACCTATCCTAAAGCTTAGCAATATTCCATCTCTTCAATTTCGGCAATATTATTTATTGAAACATCTACAAAAAATGGATGAATCATTCGTAAACAATAAATGAGTAATCATTAAACAAATAGATTTAGGATTTAACCCCTTAAGTACTGCTGGATCAACTAAATAACACAACCTTTTAGACAAAACATTAGCAACAATATTGAAAAGATAAGGGCAAAGGGAATCTCCTTGTCTCGAACCTCTACGAGATTTTACATATTATGCAATATTTTCATTAATTAGAATATTGTAACATAAGTCACTATCTTGTCAATCCATACTCTATTCAATTCCAATTTCTTTAAAAATCCCTTAAGAAAATCCCACTCTATCCTATAATTTGCCTCATTCATATTAAGCTTTAATGCATAACTAAATCTTGTACTTCTTGTTTCTGTAAAAGTTTATGAGTAACCATATCTTAAATGATCTTTCTTAATACAAATTCATTTTGATTTTCATAAATGAATGAACTCAAAAAGGTTTAAGCTTATTTACAAATATTTTTTAGATTATTTATTTAAAAAAGTTACATTAATTAATTAGCCTCGATTAGGTGACAAACTTTAGTTTAAGAACTTTAAGAATCAATGCTAAATTAATAAAATTTGAGGATAGAGAAAATTGACCTATATCAAAGAAAGATTAGACAACTTAAATAATGGAAGGCCTAATAAAACCCCGGTAACAATGATAAAAGACTCCGAAAAACCTGTTTGGCCCTATCCCTTCAAAGCACCAATTTGATAAATAGCCTGCTCAATTTCCTCAAGTAATACCTTATTATATAACATCCTATTATCTTCTTTTTGAAAACCAATTCCACCTACTGTAAACATTATGTTATATCAATATTATGGTTTCCTTGAAACAAGTTATAAAAGAAGTTTTTGAAAGTTGAGGCTATACCCTTTTCATCCTCTAGCTAATCACCTTGCTTATTCTTTATAGATGAAACAATATTTTTCTATCTTCTTTTACTATATTCCACCAAACCTTCTTTATAAAAATTTAAATTACCAATTACCTTGAAAAAAGGATTAGTAAACTCACACTAAGTCCAATTTCACTCAAGGACATCTTGACATCCATCCATGATGGCCCTCAAAATATTCTCAAATTTGAATTTCTTCCTTCCCATCATTTGTTAGTAAATTGTATCTACCAATAAAGCTTCATGATTAAACCACAAAGCTGTGTGCTATACTACATAGGGTATAAGAAAATTTAGTATCCATTCATTTGAAGCTAAGGCCTTATCAATATGCTCTTTTAACAACACACCATCAAAGTGCTTATATAGCTATATGAATCTTCATGCTTGATAACTTAAATCATCCAATTACAACTTACACAACGTTATGTAACTCTTCAATTTACCTCATACTTCATTGTCTACCTCCACTTTTCTCATAATCTTCTAATATTTAATTAAAGTCTCCAAAATGAAGCCATCCCTTTATAAACTGAGAAAACTGGATAATTTCCTTCCAAAAACCTTGTTTCCTATAATAATCAGTAGGTGAATAGACTTAGTAAAATAATATCCAGCTCCTTTTCATCCTCTTGCTTAACAATAGAAATTATTGAATATTTATTAGATTCAACAACCTCTAGATTACATCTCTTAACCACCATTAAGCCAAGCTTAGCTACATTACATAGCTATACATAATCGGTGCCTAAAGACTGCAACCTCATTCTAATTTCATCTACAAAACCTGAATTATTTCCATAAAAAGTAATGCAAAGATTATTTTTAATAATAAATCCTTTTAAATTTTTTGTTTGTAAGGAAGCTAAACCTTGATAATTCCAACTTGATAGTTTTATGGTTACTTGTAGCAATTAATGGCCAGCTACTACTGTTATTTTTTTATTATCACTTCACCTTCAAACTCCTATAAACTTTTTTTTTTCCTTCTGAACCTTCCTTTTCGACTCTTTAACATCTCATTGCTACCTTTAAGTCTACACAACTAATGCAGTATATTATGTGATAGATATGAATATGTATAGAATAAACTTATCTTAATTCAAAAAGAGTATCAAAGCATACGAATACAATTGATTCATAAAATGCTTATAGTCTAATAACCTAGAATTATCAAGGAAATTGAATAAAATCTCAATCCTAATGTATTAGGAATGAAATAAAAATAAGATATACTTTCTTAACATAACACTAAACTTCAACAACCTAATATCTTCTAAAATGTGTAAATTTAACTTCCTAAATAATGCCAAACAAGAAAGTAGTTTGCTTTATGCCACCATAGACCCAAGTTAGTTATTATTAACATATTGTGAACTTCATAACTCTCTATATATGACAAGTTATGGCCTTTAAAAGTTGGCTTTGAAAATCAGAGGTAAAAATCAAGAGTTATGAGCTTTTGGTTACTTCTTCTTATCCTTTGATCATCTTCTAATTCTAATCCTTATGGCTTTTGACTTGATTCTTTCTCTGCTTTTGATTATCTAAACGTCCCACATTGTAATCTTAACTCATCCGCGTGAACAAGTTCCCAAATTGAATCTATCCTCTAAAGTTAGATTATAAGTAACCATTTCAACCTTAGTTTGTTTGTTTCCCGTAATTAACTCCTCTTCTATCCCAGCCCAATACCCCCCACCTACCTTTCCTTTAAATTGAGATTTTCAAAAGCTTTCACGACTGTGTTAAGCAAGAGGATGAAAAGGAGCTGGATATTATTTTTCATTTGCCTCTATAGGTTGAATTTTGTTATCATCAGGAAATAACTTAAAGATGTAATGTGATGAACGATAGATTAGTCTTTCTCTCTTTTTTTTTTTTCATCTATTGAGTGGTATCAAGATATGAGCAATGGATGGTAAAGTAACTTTAGTAGGTGTTATGAATATTGCTTTTTCTAAGATTGTGACAATGATTGCGCTTAGTTATGGTATATTAGGTTCAATACATGAAATTCTTTTATGGGGAAGGAGGAAGGTTGAATTAGGTTGATGTTAATGGAAGGGATGCAACTGAAGTAGGTTCAAGATGGGTTTTATAAAACTTGAACCCACCTCTATAGGATTTAGCGTTTCCTAAAACCCTATAAAAACTTTACAAGGTTTTTATCCTATTACCAAAACTTGACCCTATAGGGTTTTAAGTTTTCCAGAGCCCTAAAGAGTTTTTCCTCTTATAACTAAAATCTGTCCTTAAAGTCATTATGAACTTTATATACGAACCACTCAACACTTATTACATGACATATTTTATTTTGTTTCTTTTTTTATTTTTTAAACTATTGTTAGTATGTTCGTAAAAGAATTTTTATAAATAGATGTTCAATATACTTATTAATCTTCTTAATAAAAAAATTATAAGATAAAGTTGATGAAATAATTTACTACTTCTTACTAGGTTGGGTTTCCTATTAGGTTTCTTCATAATCCAAAACCCAACCCTAAATTTATAAGGTCTTATTTGTATCCGGAAACCTGACCCTAAACCTTATAAGGTTTTTATCAAGTTAGGTAGGTTAAGTACCGTATAATAATCAACCTAATTGCATCCTTAGTTATTAGAGGATTGGTGTACTTTTAGTGATAGGAATCAAACTACCAAACCTTTAACTTGAGCTCGAGAGCAAGGACCTAAGGGACTAAAGAAGCAGATTCTATTGTTTCAGCCAACTCTTGTCGAGGCTAAGTTGATCCTCACTGTTGATAAACTCCATATGCCAAGCCGAGTAATTTATAATATCTTAGTAGTTAAGTGCCTGTAAGCCCTAAAGCCAAGCCAAGTAACCGTAGGGTTGAACTTAGAACCTAAGGTTTAGGGCAATCGGTTAAAGGATCCGATCAAACCCAAATTAAAAACTATTGAGAGGAATATTAGTAAAACTGACCTCGTAAACTTGAATTTAAGAAAATAAGTAATAAAATAGGAGACTATAAAATTTTCAAATTTTAAGTATAATAGGTAGTAATTATCGAAAATGTGAAAAGTGTCATGAAATAACTAATATATTACTAGAAATAGATTATATGTATACTAAAAATTTTAGAATGACCAAAATAATATTTAGGAATGTTCACGTGTATCCTACATGTATTTACGTGTAGATAAAAATACGCGTAATTACTAAAATTATCTGAAAACTAAGTAAATAATTAAAGAAAAATATAAAATAATTATAAAAAAATCAGAAAAAAATCAGAAGAGGATAACGGCAACAAGATTAGGTCGTGGACTGAAAAGAAAAAATTAACCAATAGGAATTGGACAAACAAAAAGCCTAAAATCAAGGAAATAAGGCAAAATCCCATCAAATTAATGCACATTAATTATTACATTTGTCTATAAATAAGGAAAAAAATTCTCAGAAGTCATTTGGCTAGTTTGTGATCTGAGAAAAATCAAAACACAAAAAAATTCGAGAGAAATTCCAGAAAATAAAAAAAAAAGAAAAACTGTGCAGATTAGCAAGGTGAACTAAAACAACCACCCACCACCACCTGGGACCGAATCACCACCACCACCCTACAGTAGACCCATCGCCTGGACCGGCCGACAACATTGGACCAGGTTTGGACGGTCCAAAAGCTTCGGACCGGTTAATCATTTATTCACCCGATTTTTGTATAATTTTGTAAAATTATGTATTTTGCCCAGAAAATTATGAAACTTGTTATTATGATGTTTTATTGTATGTAGATTTAGGGAAAAATATTTATTTAGTTTAATTATATCTGGAAATATAGGGTCCCTAACAAATTGTGTAAAACCGAGCATTTGTAAACCGGAAAATAAATAGGCTTAGGGATGTAGTTTGGAGTTCAAAATTTTTCTGTAGGATGCTCATTTGATGTATAACAGTGCTATGAAGCCATTTTTTTTAAATTTAATTTTCGAAATTTTTAAGTTAATTTTTAGCCCTAAAATGATGGTAAAATTGGGTAATTAAGGGTTAATTAAGTGATTAGGATGTTAATTACTTATTTGAATCTTAATTAGAGGTTTAGGGAAGTTAATCTCTGCAGTGGAACCTTAATCCTATCCTTTAGGTACTAAGTATGGTTAATTAGGGAAATTAGGTAAGTAATATAATAAATTAGTAATATGTGAAAATGTAGATTAATAAATTTAAAAAATAAGGTTATTTAGATAATATTATAATAGAAATCAGAAAAATAAGAAATCTGAAATGACATTTAATTTTAAGTAAATATCTTAAAATGTAAGATTTTTTACACATCGGGAATAAATCCGATACCTCAATTAGGGTTAACGTGTACCGAATAGTTAGAATACCAAAATTTCGACCCAATAGAATATTTGAATACCCAAACATAATGTGATTAATGTCACATTGGGATTCGAGCCTAATTACGACTTAGGAATTAAAACTAGAATCTAGTTTAGGAGCCGAACCCCGAAATAGAACACAACAAATCATTACTACGTTATAGGTATACATGAGGAAAATGAGTTATATTATGAGTTAGAATAATGATCCATAAAATATAAGTACTAAAAGAACCTATTTGTATTATAGGACACCTAGAAACAAATCAACTCGCAACTAGAGGATCGAGCGATCGGGCAAATTCAAGTAAGTTGGGTTATTGCTTATTGTAATAGAGTACTAGTTTCGTAGTACTCGGAGACTTAGGCTTGTATATGATTGTGATTGTAAATAGTTTGCGCATGTGCTCGATGTATCTGAATTCGTGCTGGAATTTGTACTGTGAATGACTTTGTGACTGATTGAATTGGTATGAACTTGTTGAACACCCTAACCGGCATTTAATCTCAGTCGACCCTAATAACCGAAAATGTCATGCATTGCAACCCGTTAGGGGATCATAGGACTCTCCAACCAAATACTGACCCCTTCGAAAGGGATAGCGCAGGATTGCAAAACGGTCCCTTCTTCATCCTTAGTCGAACTAAGTGACAGGAGAGGAGGTCGCGGCGGGGATGGAGTCAATGGTTCGAAGGTAGTCGTGGGAGGAGCGAGGTCTCCATTGCACAAGCCTAGGTTTGGTTGTGAGCTGCTGCATAACATGAAACTCTTCAACCCGGATTGGAGCGGGTGAAATTTCTCTGATTTCGCAACGGACCGGACTACGTTGTGCGATGACACTTGATTGTTGCATTGCATGAAAATAATTGTTTGATAACTCTGTTTGTGCTTGTATGCATTCATGAGTCTCCAATTCAACTTACTGAGCTGTAGTTGCTCATACCTTTATAGATCCTTTTGCAGGTTCTGATTTGTAATCTCTTCAAGTACTATGCCGCCCTACAATTATCCAAAGGTTAGTCCTTTTGAAGCCAGGGGTGTGAGAATCAAGTTATTTAGCAAATATGTAACTAGACTGACCTTGTAGTTAAAGGTTGAAGACTGTTAGTTATTTTTTAAATTAGTAAACTGTAGTTACTATGTAAAACTTCCTAGGAAGCTCTGTAAACATTATTATAAATATCTAGGTTTTATAGAACTTTGTGGTAATTATCATAATTGTTGTATAATCATTATCAAACTGTTTACTTCAAAGCGAGGAGTCGTCGACGCCTTGTATAGATTATCTCTATGGTAGGCACTGTGAGGCTAGTTACTATCATAGAATGGTTTACACGGCGGGACTGTTGCGACTTTGCTACTTCGGGGCGTAACAGTGCTTACTTGAAGCCTATTCCATTGAAGGTTTGACCCCTCACACGTCTGCTTGGTCATGACCATACGAAACTCTAGCTCTGAAATATTGGTGTCGAGAACCCCAGTGCACATCGACAGCCATAAATTCTTAAAAGGACCCCCAAGTTTAGTTGGTACCTTGGTTCGGCAGTCACCAACTTAATTGTACAGTTTGTCTACTTCAGCTAGAAAGTCACCCATCCATTGAACGTTATGTGTTGAGCAATCATATGATAGAATCCTCCGTACAAGATGGATGTTTTTTCTTCTTGATTTTCTCTTTATCCCCTTTTTCATTCTTTGTATGTTTCTTCTTTAGGACTTTATGCTTTTTAGTCATTTCTATTTATAGTTGTTGCCCTGATATTTCAAGTATAAATACCCATTGTAAATGTAGTCGTATATGCATTAGATACTAAATATACTTCCCTTTTTGTGAGCTAAGTGTGATTACTCTTATATTAACCCTTAAGCAAGGCTAAGTGGTAAGTATCCTCATCGGACTAGCTCATGTGGCATATCGAGTTGAGCCGTAAGTCCATAGAGTTTCCTTGCTATGTCATATCCTCATAATGGTTCGTGGTTTTACTTGTCTACTTTCATTATTATTCGTTCATTTCCCCCATCTTCATTTTCAAGCTTTTTACAAGCTTAAACCCACCCCGATACTGTCGCCCTTATCAGTTCTTGGCACGACATATCATCTTGGTGTCAACGTAAAGGTTCACTTGTGTAAGTTGTGTTCTAGCTTTCTTGTGAGTAGTATTTGTTGTGGCAATGTATTGTAGTTACATAAAAAGTGTTTGAGTAAGTAGGAGGCATAGTAGTTTACTGTAGTTGCATACTCTGTTTTGCCCTATTTCAAACATGTAAAAATAGGGTAAGTTTTGGTTGGGTTTATTGTTCTTTAGAGTAGTTGTATTTGCAGATTAGTTAAACATTCATATGGAAGTGTATGTGTGTTGTTTAGCTTGGATGAATAGTATCTATTAGTTATCATATTTTGAGGTTGTTAGTAAGTTTTCTTGGAAAAAATGACGGATCCTAGTGTCAACGTTGGTATTGGAGTGATAATACCGATGTTATTCACCATGGCCAATAACCCTAAGTTACCCCTAGAAGTACAGATTAATGAATTGATGAAATAGCCAACCTTATATCTAACCTTACTAAGGCTATACATGCATTGGCCTTTCGACCTACCAAGATCGTGTAGAATACTCCCGAAGCTGCTCAACTTGCAAGACGAGAGATCCCCTCTTGACATGCTTGAGGTGGAGGAGTAAGGGGACGAGTAGTACGAAGAAGAATTGAATTGGGTGATATGGATGATGAAGGAGAAGAGGAGTATAACGAGGAAGAGGAGCAAACTTGAGCACCTTGAGTTGTTGACCATGTAAAGCTTCAGATTTTGAACTTCAATGGTTTTGGGGATGCAAATGACTATCTAGATTGAGAGGAAAAGGTTGAATGTGTTTTTTACTATTATCAGTATGAAAATCGTGAGAAGGTGAAGGTTGCTTTTGTAGAATTCTTAGGGTATGTTGCATTATGGTGGAAGAACTTCCAGACCATGAGGAGACAAGAAGGATACAGAGAAGTAAGCACTTGGCCCAAGATGAAAAGAATTTTTAGAAATAGGTTCGTACCAAATACTTACATATAGCATACTTTTGCTAGACTTCAAGAGCTCCGATAAGGGAGCCTAACTATTGATGATTATGGTCAAGAGTTCTGAATGCTTATGATATTATATGAAGTGGATGAGCCATCAACCTAAATAGTATCTAGATTTCTTACTAGATTAAGATGTGACATTCGAGATATCATAGAACTTCAACAGGTTATTGCATTGGACGAGGCTATAAGAATAGCTTAATGAGTAGAAAGATAGAGAAGAAATAAGCTGAATTGACCTCCAATGAGTTGACTTGGTCAATCAAGTTGACCTACTTAGGGAAGTTATCAACCTCAGCAAAGTGCCAAGCTAAGTAGAAGAGCATATGTCAGAGCTAAACAGAAGGGCAAACCAATTGATGGTGAAGTGCCACTAAGAACTTATGAGAAAGGACAAGAATTTGGGAGTAAGATGAGTTAGATCAAGTATTTCAAGTGTCAAGGGTTTGGGCACATAGCCACCTAATGTCCAGACAAAAGAACTATGATTATCAAGGGAAATGTCCCAAAGCTCAAAGTGGATAGCATTAATGAGGAGCCTGAGGAGGAGGTTACTTCCGAGGGAAATACCTCCTAAGAAGAAGGCCTTATGGAGGAAGATGTGTTTGTGGAAGACCTAGATAAGTTAACTCTGGTTATCCGACGTGTGAAGAGTTTAGAACTCTTTACTAAGGAGGAGTAGAGACAGAACTTATTCCACCTCACTTATAAAGTAAATGAGCAAGTTTGTGCGCTCATTAATAAATAGTGAGAGTTACAATAATGTGGCATCTATTGACTTGGTTAAGAAGCTCAAGTTGCCAACTGTCTCACATTCGAAGCTATATAAGTTACATAAGCTAAATGAGAAAGAAGCATTACATGCCACGTAGTGAGTATTGCTACCAATCTCTATTGTCAATTACTCTGATGATATTCTTTATGATGTGTTACCCATGTATACATCACATGTATTGATTGGTAGACCTTAGCTTTTTGATTGAAGGGTTATTTATGATGGATTTAAGAACACATACATGTTTGAGAAAGATGGTAGGAAAATTACCTTGAACTCCATGATCATGAGCCAAGTAAGTAGAGTATAGGCTAAGTTAGCTCAAAGAACTAAGAAGGCTTTGGTTCTAAGTCCAGTTGAGCTGTGAGAAGCTATTAAAGTTGACACATTGGCCTTCCTATTGGTCAAGCAACTATTAAAATTAAAGGAGCAAGTTAAACTACCCATAGAGATTAAGGAGCTGTTGGATAAGTATGCAAACCTATTCCCAAAACAACTATTAGAAGGGTTACCCCTTTTCCTGGGCATAGAACATTGCATTGACTTGATACCTGATGCTACCTTACCAAACAAATCAACTTATAAAATGAATCCTAAGCTAGCTACAAAGCTTCAAAAGCAAGTCAATAAACTATTAGAGAAAGGATATGTGAGAGAGTCTTAGCACTTGTATTGTGCCTTCATTGCTTGTGCTGAAGAAGGATGGCACTTAGCATAGGTATATGGATAGCAAAGTTCTCAATAAGATTACAGTCAAATACCGATATCCCATTTTAAGACTACATGATATGTTAGATGAATCAAAAGGTTCGAAAGTGTTCAATAAGATTGACATAAAGTTGTGATACCACCAGATTCGAATGAGATAAGAAGATGAAAAGAAAACTATTTTTAAGACTTGACACGGCCTATATAAGTGGATGGTGATGCCTTTTGGATTATTAAATGCCCCAAGTACTTTTATGAGATTGATGAATCATGTTTTGAGAAATTTGATCAAAAAATTTATCGTTGTGTACTTTGACAACATTCATGTCTGTAGTGCCTACCTGGTAATGCATATTGACCATCTCTGAGCTATTTTCAATGTCCTCTGAGTAGAGAGATTGTTTAGAAACCTGAAGAAATGTTGTTTCTGTCAAGAAGAAGTGATTTTCCTAGGTTATGTGGTTAGTAGAAAAGGATTGAGAGTTGATGATGAGAAGGTATGAGCCATTGCTGAGTGGTCGACCCCAACCTCATGTACTAAGGTTAGGAGTTTCCATGGATTGACATCATTCTATTGATGCTTTATCTAATGTTTCAATACCATAGTAGTGGCTCTGATTGAGCTAATAAGGAAGAATGTAGAGTTCAAGTGGGGAGAGAAAGAGAAGAGAAGTTTTGCCAAGATAAAAGCAAGGTTAACCTCTGCCCAGTCTTAACTCTGCTAGACTCTAACAGAGTGTTTGATCTTGAATGTGACACGTCAGGTATCAGCATCAGAGCTATGTTGATGCAAGAAGCCAACCTATTGCTTATCATTTTAAGAAGCTCAAAGGAGCACAATTAAACTATTATTTGTATGACAAAGAACTTTTGGCAACATCATCTTTTACTAAAGGAATTTGTCATATACAAAAATCATGAGTCTTTGAGATATATGCGAGCCAACCAAAGCTTTCCAAACGCTAAGCATGATGGATTGAATTTCTAGAGGGATTTAGTTTTGTCATCAAATATAAGCAAGGGAAGAATAATGTAGTTGCCGATGCTTTATCAAGCAGACATGTTTTTCATATTGAGTTGCAGACCAGGTTGTTAAGCTTTGCAAGCATTAAAGAATAGTATCAAAATAATTCTCATTTTGGCCATATATATAAGCACTATGGAGAAGGAAGAATAGTTAATGAGCACCATATAGAGGATGGTTATCTATTTTGAGGTGGCAAATTGTGTGTGCCAACCTATTCAATTAGATAGCTATTGGTAAGAGAAGCCTACAATAGGGGACTCTTTAGGCATTTTAGAGAATGAAGGACATATGAACTACTAAATGGCAAGTTCTTTCAGCCTAAAATGAAATGTGATGTGAATTGTGTGATTAAGAGATACGTTATCTACAAGTGTTGAGCTTGGTTTTTTCCTCCTAGTTTTTATAAATTAGTCTTATTTAAATCGATCAATATTAAACCCTACCCATTTAATACTAACCCTCAATTAGGGTTTAAAGAAAGCTGGTTTTTTAAATTTGAAAATTGTTTAGAGTTGCCACTTAAAAGTTATAACCAATTAGGTGGATTGATTATAACTTAGCTATTAATCTTTCGATAAAACCAATTTTGTTAAAACAATTTTTGAAAACCAAAGATCTAGATCTAAGGGCTAATTTTTTAAACCCTAAATAGGTACCACTTTTAATATTTTCAAATTTAAATTTACCATTCAATATACCCTTATATTGAAATCTATCTACATTTTAATTATAAATAAAAAAAAAGAGAGAAAGCAATCAATTATTTACAAAAGATGGAAAAAGAAAGAAAAAATCCATACTTTAAGTCGCCCTATGCGTACGGATGCCTACATACCCGCTATTCGGGAGCAGCCTTTCGTAGTTCATTTCGAAAATATTAGCGGGTTGGTTTATTTTAACTTTTGAAAAAAGAAAGTCAACTTTAAATTTTTAGATTATGCAATTTATTTAAGAAAATTATTCTAAAGGGCCCTAATCAATCTTTATTTTTGAAAATTCTAAGTAGGATCTTAATTTTGAAAAGGGTTCATTTATTTTATTTATTAAAAGAAAACTAATTTTTTTTTCTAACTGATTTATTTATTCATCTATTACTGACTTGTTTTATTTCTAAAAAACAAATAAAAAGGATTTTCTTTTTTTCTTCCCCCCCCCCTTTTTTCTTTTTTCCTTTTCTCATTTATTATTACATTTACAAATAAATAAATAAAATTTAATTTTAAAAAACAAAAAGGTAGCAAACCGGGTTGGTTTAGCTTGGCTTCGAGTCGCCTTGGCTCAGTCGACTTAGGGCAGCTTGGCTCAACTAATTGGGTTAAGTTGGCTCTTTCAGCTCTAGTCGGCTTTGATTAGTTAAGATTGACTCGAAAAATCAAATTTGGTGTATCGAATCAAAGGTTCTTGGGTATGAGGAATCCGATGGTGGTGGTGGTTTTCATCAAAAAACAACATAGGGGATGCTATCCTAAATAGAGAAAGAAACCATACTAGAGAGAGGAAGCTTCGATTTTTGTTTTTCTAAAGCATTTTGAAGCTTTATTATGTATTGAAAATGAAGAGCAAACCTCTATTTATAGGTATCATGGTCAAGTTAAGGATGAAAAACATTAAATGCAATATGATTTTCTTCCATATTTGGGTTAGGTAAACTTGGACAATATGTGATAACAAATACAAAGCTGCATGTGTAGGAGTGTGTCCAGCATGTGTAAGAGTGTATTCAACGTGTGTAGAAGTGTACCTACCACACTTAGAAGTATGCCTACAATACTTAAAAGTGAGTTAGTAAATGATGTGGCGATAATGTGGCCCATGACATAGCAATGATATGACGATGATATGACGATGAATCGAGAAAAGAAAATAAAAAATACATTTTGCACCTTCTATGGATTGAACTCAATATTTCCAAGTCATATATAATATTAACCTAGGCTAGATTCAAATCTATGCCCGAGCTCAATGACCTTTTCTTTATTTTATTATATTCTACGAAACTATCTAAAAGATTTATCTTCCATTTTTTTGTATTTTTCTAAATTATATAAATTTATTATTTTTATTTAATTTCTTATTTTCTTATTTTCTTTTCTTAAATTTTCTATTTTTTGTATTTTTCTAAATTTTTTTTCTTTCTTTCTTAAATTTTCTACTTCTTTGTATTAATTTAAATTTATCTTTTTTTTTTGGGTTTTTCCTTATTTTTCTTTTTTTTTTTGCATTTTTCCTAATTTAGGACCCTATTTTTAAAAAAAAAAATAAAAGAGGAAAAAATGGAGTGTTTACAACAAGAAAGTAAAAAGTCAAGTAAAACAAGGGAAGGTACCTCTACCATGGGTTGACATAAGTATGAATTTTGTCTTCGATTATCCCAAACTACTCAAAACAAAGACTTTATAATGGTTATCGTGGATAGGTTTAGCAAAATGATACATTTTGTACCTTATACTAAAACTAATGATGCTTCGACTATTGCTTTTTTGTTTTTGTAGGAAATAGTTCACTTGCATGAAGTACCAAGAAGTGTGGTGTCAAATAAAGACCCAAAATTCTTAAGTCATTTCTAGAGAACTTTGTTGCGTCAAATGGAAACTAAATTACTGTTAAGTACTTCTTGCCATCCCTAAACTAACGGTCAGACAAAGGTGGTCAACTACATCTTAGGTTCATTGCTTCATGTTACAGTAGGAAAGAACTTAGCTAACTAAGACGTCTACCTACCTGTAGTCGAATTTTCTTACAATAGGATAGTACATGCCACTACTGGGCATAGCCCATTTAAGGTTTTCTATGGTTTCAACCTTAAACTACCCCTCGATTACACCACCATGCTGCCTATTGTTTGAGAAGATCTAGAAGCAAGAACTAGAGCTCAGTCCATCCAACAAATCTACCAACGAGTCACTCAATACATTAACTAAGCTGCCAGAAAACTAAAGGAGAAAGGCAAAGGAAGGAAGACTAAGTAGTTTTAGCCTGGTGACTAAGTGTCGCTACACTTGAGCAAGAAGAGATTTCTAAACAAGAGGAAAAGCAAGCTATTTGTTAGAGTTAACGGACCCTTTTAGATCCTTTGGAAGATTAATGACAATGCTTACTAATTAGAGTTACTAGAGGACTTTGGAGTATTTGATGTGTTCCATGTTGCTGACCTTAATCCCTACCAACCTAAGGAAGGCTTGGATGAGAACCAACTAAATTTGATGCCAAATCCCAATCAACCTAGCGGGGATGATAGGAATCAAACTACCAAACCTATAACTCGAGCCTGAGCATGAGGACTTGAGGGACTAGTGAAGTAGATTCTACTGTTCTAACCAACTCCTATCAAGGCCGAGTTGATCCTCACTGTCGACTAACTCCATATGCTAAGTCGAGTAACTCCTCATCTCTCGATAGTCAAGTGCCTACCTAAAGTATACTCCATTTAAGGTTTGACTCCTCATACATCTACTTTGTCATGATTGTGTCGACCTCTAGCTAGGTAATATTAGTGTTGAGAACCTCAGCGTTCATCCACAACCACAACTTTTCGGAAGGACCCCCAAGTTTGCTTGGCACTTTGGCTTAGTAGTCACCAACCTAATCATATAATTTATCTACTTTTACTAAAAAGTTACCCATCCACAAAACTCCACATGTTCGAACAACTACTTGATAGAATCCTCCATGTAAGAGGATTTTTTTTCTTCTTTATACATTACTTCTTTAGGACTTTAACCTTTTTAGTCATTTCTGTTTATAGTTCTTGCCCTAATATTTTGGGTATAAATACCCATTGTAAATGTAGTAGCATATACATTAGATATTGAATATACTTCGACTTTTTTGAGCTAAGTGCGATTACTTTTCTCTTCTTACTCTTATCCTAACTCTTAGGTGAGATTAGGTGGCGAGCACTCTCATTAAACCAGCTCATGCACCATATTGAGTTAAACTGTAAGTCTACAAAGTTTTCTTGGTGCATCACATCCTTAGAATCATTCATGGTTTTGCTTGTCTACTTTCATTGTTACTAACACATTTCCCCCATCTTCGTTATCAAGCTTTTTGCAAGCTCGGACCCACCTCGATATTGTTGCCTTATCAACTCTTGGTGTGGCAAATCATTTAGCTTGGATGGTTTAACATCTTGCTTCCTCCATGTTCTATACACCTGCTCTTTATTTTTTCCATTAACCAAACTCCATCTTTCACCCTTATGGCTCTCATCCAAGGCTCAATTTTCTATAAGTTAAGGAAAAGTTATATAACCTTTCATATTTAAAACTAGTTTTATACCTTTAACCCCTCCTCTACTATTTTGCATCTCAGTCTTTAAGACTTTAGTACAATTTAGATTCAATCTTGCCCTCAAAAAGCTCCTTTAACAACCACAACCAAACCTTATGGGTTTGCATTTAAGTAACTCTCCTAGAGGTACCCCAATTACTTTTGCATTATGTGATATCATTCAATCCAGCTTCAAATCATGTATTTGCATCCAAAAAGCCACTAAATCTAATTGAATTTCGTCCTCATTACATCATCTCTCTAAACATCCATAATAAATATATATATCCTAATATAGAGGCAATGCCTTTAGCAAGTATAATTCTTATAATGTCTACATTTCCAAATGAAACCAGAAACCTGTTGGTACCTAATAGCCAATAAGTAACGTCTCCAAAATCCTCCTAAGCCTTCCTAAAGATATTCATCATATTGAGAGCTTCATTAGAGAGCATGTGACCTACCAATAAACACTTATAGAAACTCCGTTTTTGTCTTTTCTAATCCTATCTTTAGTTTAGGAACCCTATTTTTTTTGGAAATGACCAAAACATATAAAAGAAAATACAAAAAAAGTGAGAAATGAAAAATCAAGAAAAGATAAATAATTTTAAAATAAAAAAATTAAAAAGATAAGAAAACAAAAAAAAAATCCAAAAAATTAAAAAATCATAAAAAGTATCGTGTGGTTGTCCATTTAGGTTAGTTCATTGTATAAGTAATTTTTCGAAGTCAAAAACGGCTTTTGGAGTCAATATAAATATATACGATTCGACTGAATTAAGAAATTTAAATAACAATGGGTTTTTTTTTTTTTATTGAAATCAATTTCTCTAGCTTGAGTTTGGCTAACTTATTTTGAAATATGTTGAAAATTCATATTTTTAGAAAATCATAACCTTAAATTGTACCTTAATCAAAATTCAAATGAATGTTTTATGGCCATTTGAAGTTATTAAATAAAAGCTAAACGTAGGTAAAAATTGGGTTTCTAATTTGATCAAATCGAATAATTTTTAAAAATATTTGAATATATATTTAATAGACTCTACATTCACTTTAAGGAAATAGTGCATTTTTTAGAAGTCGGCTATTTATTTTAGTGTAATTTTGGGTGTAAAAAAGAAAAAAAAGGATGAAGAATGGCATAACAAGAACAAGAACAGAAAAAACAAAAAAAAAAAAAAGAAGAAAAGGAAAAGGGAAAAGGAAAGGGAGGAAAAGAAAAAGGCAGATGATACGTGTTGCGATGTAAACGCGATATGTGTTAACAAGACATAGTGCCATGTAGCACAATCTCTGGCTATCACATCGCTACGTGGCGACATGTTGATAAAGGTCAACTTCCAAATTTCCTTCCCCCTCCCTGTTGTCAAATGGCTCTAGGACTTCAAGCTTTGTTTTTGTTTTCAAAATGGCAAGTATGCACGAGTATTTTTTACTCAATTTCACCCACTTTTTGGTCACTAAAAATCATAGAAAAATACGAAATAGGAAGATCATGAATTTTTTTCATTAGGAAGTGTCCAATTTTTAAATTTTCAAAGATGGAAATTTGTTAAATAAAAAAAATTAAAAATCAGGTAACTTAACATGTGTATATTTTGCACCCGATTATTGTTTGGAAAAATTGAAAGATATTCTTGCATTTTTCCTTAATGTAATCACTCAAAACATGTAAGGAAATCTTCTATTACACATGTACATATTTATTTTCCGTTACTCGTGCAAAAATATAATCAATTTTGACCTTAAATGGAGAAAACCAAGATATACACAAGAAGTTGTCATTATCATAAAAGATTCAATCTTTCTCCAAATTAGAAGTTTCTTGAGCAGCATTTCTAACCTAAAACTATAAATGGAGGTCCCTAAAGCCACTCTCTCTCTTTGATTTCTTTCATTTTAGAGCAAATCGATTTGAGATAAAATAGTGGAACAATCTATATTCATCCTAAAGCAAATTCTAATGGATAGATTGTTTCAATTTCATGGTTACGGGGGCGATTTAAATTTGAATAAAAAGTGATGTTTTTTAGGATTTATTCATAACTAACTTAAATTTTTTGTTGAAATTACAAGAGATAAGTTTAGGTTTTCCAGAAATTAGCTTAGGGATTGCATAGAACAACCTCTCAAGAGTTCAGAGCCACTAACCCCACATTAAGAACTGGCCAAAACTGACCTAAACCGGCTACCAGTCTGTTGCGCAAGTGAGGTAAGTTTTCTTCCCTTTTTATGTTGCTTGTTGATTCAAATAAAAAAGGAAAAAAAAATACTGAAAAAAATAAAAAATATGTTTTGATCTTGTCCTGTCATGTTTTTACTGGAATAATGTGTTTTTAATTATTTTAGTTATATGTTAATAAATAATATGTTAGCTTGTTGGTTTGATAATATATTAGAATTGATAATAAACTTAATTAGGCTTTAATAAATAATATGTCTATTTGTTGTTTTAGTTTAAATAATTTGAATAATAATTTGTTAGTTTGATAAACTTAGCTAATTAGAATGCATATCTGATATGAATAGTTTGCATGATTTGATAACAAGCATAGTAATAACATGTTAGTTTGTTGATTTTAATTTGAATAATTAGTATTGTTGGTTAGTTTAATTTGCAAGAATGAATATGATAGAATGATTTGTCAGTTTAGCATTAATAATTTATTGATTTGAATAAATTAACATGATCTTAATAATTATTGTCGAGCCTGATTTTTCCCAGTTTTGTCAAATAGTCTTCTTAAATCCGATCAATATTAAATCCTACTCATTTAATACAGACCATCAACTAAGGTTTAAAGAAAATCAATTCTTTTATATTTTGAAAATGTTTTGAAGTTGTCACCGGATTAAATTCGAAGAAAAGAGTTAAATTATAACCAATTAGGTAGATTGGTTACGACACCTAATTTTTGTCCTTCCATAGTCTTAATTTTTATTTTTTATAAAAAGGGTCCTAATTCAAAGATAACAAAAAAAATTAATAAAAATAAAAATTAATTAATAATGAAAATACAAAAAAAAATAAGAAAAGGAAAAATTATAAAAATTTCGTAGATTTTTAGGAAATAATTTATATTAGGAATAATTAGTTTTAGTGTTAGTTTTAGTTTAGTTAAAAATTTTACTTTAGGGATTCGAATAATTTAAATATAATTTAATGGTAATGAATGTCAAGATATAGGATAATAGCCTAATGGATAAGTAGCGGAGTATTTAGGTGGATTTAGTTTAAGGTCTTGGGTTCAAGTCTCAACAGGTACCTATGTCTTTATTTTTCTGTCATTGCAGAAGTAAGATTTAAAATCGGATCCATATCTAATCAAATCATATGAATATTAGTTAAATCTTATTTAAATCTAATTTAATTAACGAATCAGATATATGATAAGATATGATATGATTTAGATTATATAAACACACACACATGCAGCTGGACCTTTCGGCAATAAAACCCAAAAAAAAAAAAGAAAACAAAAATAGCAGTATACTTTATGACCCATCTGTAGCACCGATCGCCCACGACCGCCGCCAAAAGATTATTGTCCACGCACAGTCACTGCCGACTGAACTGCACACAAACGATTAGCCATTGTTGCTAATCGCACATAATCTACGAACGTGAGCGTGTACATCACCATTTGCTGCTCCATCCCAGCAACCAATACTCCACTGCTGCATCACATTGCTTGATGTACGGATGCAGCATACAAGCCAACAGAAACGCCTAAATTGCACTACACTCCACGACCTTGAGCACCCTTCACAGCACTGCTGCCCAATAGCAATACTCTGAACAAGCTACATGCACGTAGCAGCAGCAGCCACACCGTCAACAAAAACACTCCATAGCCGTTGTTGATCGCCGACTGCACATCTTCGCTGCAGCAACAACCAGACCTTTGACAATCTTCACTCCACTATCCAACAGACCGAAATACGCATGAATACTGCCGCATAACCCAGATACTGATCGTCTCTATCCCCCTGGTCCAGTCAATACATACACTTTCGATCAGCCACATGCCATCAACGACGTCGACTCCGATCAATAGTGCTTGCACAACAGCTGTAATACTATCACGACCCAACAGTATCGTTGTCGTGGTAGGTCGCCGTATACCGTATAAAGGTCTATTATCAATCCCCTTGCTGATCATAGGCCTTTCATACGACACACAAGGCTCCTTCCACACTACGTTACCACTAGGCCCATAGATAAGTAATATAGAGCAATTTAACTGAAATTACTTCAATGTTATAGATTAGCTAATTGTGTGGGCTCGTGGGACTCACACCAAAAAAAATATTACAAAAAAATGCAGTTCATAATGGAACTGCATTAAATCTATGTTATGAGCAAAAACATAAAAGTATATAAATGTCTATAAATCTATTATAAAATGTCCTCTTCACTCTCTGATTGCTCCAACCTGTCTCCACACGAGACTTACCATGAGCATACCTCAGCCCGGATTAGTGAAGAGGTTCTCCTGCATCAACAAAAATCTATAGGGGTGTAAGCTTAAGCTTAGTGAGATAAATACCCTCGTCAGTACCACATGACAGAAATTTATTAGATGCACAATCATATGAATGCATGAACAATTAGTATGCCTAACAACGCATGCAGTGACCTAGGAACTACATACGACTCAGAATTACGCCCCCTGAAGTCGGGGTTTGGAGATAATTAACCGACCCAAACCAAAATCCGGGTTCTAGACCTTGGGTTTTATTTCGTTTGCACTATCGTGCTCATACTAAAACGAAACTCTCTCTCTATATATATATGTATACTTCCTTTACCAAAATCAAATCATATCTTTTAAAATCCCAAGTCTAGCGGTGTGGTGGCCCTCGTAGTCCACAAACACACACCCTAAGCAGAAGCCACAAGATTCGGCCCCTCGCCGATGGTTAGCGTCTCCTAGCGCCTAGTAAGCCCATCAGCTTAAGACAGAGACTCAATATATATGATGGCATAGCTAGTACCCAATCCTGCAGGAAATTCGTATTCCTGTGAGTCCCTTCCCATCTTCTGCGTGAAGCAGCAGTCGGTGCTTTCCATATGCAATATGGGGAATGCATGATTCATTTTGAGTTTTTAACCATATAAGTGATTAACTTGATATATTTTTTTAGGGTGATCAAATAATTTCATTCCATACAATTCACATGTATAAATTAATACAAACAATTCCCATTATTATATATATAATTAACAAATCATCACATTCATCCATAAATTCATACACATGCATCTCCCATATCCTACAAGCATCCAAATTTATATATATGAGTTTAGGTGCATCTACTCTACAAGCACAATCAAGTAAAGAGTCATCAGAAATTTACTCATTCTGCCATGTTGGTCAATCAAAGTAATCCGGAGGCAAGTCATCTCCGTAAACAGTGTCCCCTGATCATTGAAATAATTTTTATAAGGAATTGAAACAAACTTAAGAAACTAAGTAAATTTTCCTTAAGTTATATTCTTAACTAGTTTTCGTAATTTTTCCTCGGTTTTTACCTAAAGTTCAATCGCGTATAACTTTTTCGTTTTAAATCCGATTTTTATGATCTTATAGTCAATATTCATCGTTTTCGAGTGTACTTTAACATGGTAAGGTTAGATTTTCGAAATGAGGTATAAAATTCTGTCCATGGGTCAGAACAGTAGCGTTCCTCATGTGTTGGAGTGCTTTTGGGCCTTGTTTGGTAAATGGGCTTTTAATAACTTAAGAAATTCTTTAGGCTTGGTCTTAAGATTTTATCCTAAGCTTAAAATACTCCTTGAGATCATATTTACAACTTTGATTTATATTCCTAAGGCTAACAACCACTTCTTGGGCCCTTTAGTGGGCTTAAGTTGTCAAATGGGCTTGTTTTTTGTTCAAACTAAAGTTAGTGACTTTGGTGGGCTTATGGGGCCTTAGGTGGATTTCTTATGGGCTTCAAAACATCATCTCTTAATGTTTTAAGGTGCTGGTCAGAATTTCATTGAAGGCCCATCTTAGAGTTCTAGGCTTGTTTTGAGAGTTTTAGGCTCGATTTTGAGTTTTAGGTTTTGTATGCTTACCATACTTGCTTTGGTTAATCTTTTCACTTTGTTCTTTCACTTCTATCATATTTTTAGTCCATGATGGTTCCAAGGGGTACTTACTTGGTTTTTCAACTTGTTTCATCATTTCCTTAAGTTTAGGTGGTAGATTATGCACTTAGACTACTTATGTCTAAATCTTAACTTAAGTTTTCTTCCATCAAATGATCCTTTAACTCATGCTCCACATAAAGAAATAAAAGATCTTATACTTAATAAAACCTCCATATCATAGCTCATGTCATACAAAGTTGGTTTCTTCATAAAACCTCATGTGATGGATTTTTCCTTAACTTAAGTCTAGATTTGAGCATGTTTAACTTAATGGAAACAAAATCAACATCCAAATGACTATAAAACCCTTATGTCTAGCATGATCATCCTCCATTAAAGTTATTATTTCAAGATTTTCTTAGCTTAAAATCTTCCATTCAAAGCATTAAACAAATGTCTTTACAAAACACCAACTTTACATGCTCATATTTCAACTTCATGTAAGGGTTTCATGGTTTGTTTCTTAAAACGATTTTTGGTGTTATAACAACTTAAACCTTACTCATATCTTCAATGAAATCCAAGTCTCCTAACATAAATACTAATCCACACATCACAAGAAATACTTACTCATCCTTAACGCAAAGTTTGGCGGTTGTGCACTAAGGTTCCACTTTAGCTCTTAACTTTTCCTCCTCCTTTCTGCCACCTTTTGGAACCCGAATCTTTTGGTTTTTTGGTATGGGGTTTATGGAAGATTATAAGGGTCTCAAAAGGTCTTAGATGGTAAAATAGAATGACATAAGAACAAAAGAAAAAAATGTCGTAAGTGAAGCTTCAAAAATGGGAGAAATTTTGATTTTGTGGGGTAACGTTGTTTCTCTTTTTTATGTTTGTTTCAAAGGAGAGAAAGATGAAGTGAAAGTGAAATTGAAAGGGAGAGAAATGATGGAGAGAGTAGCCGGTTGGAAATGGAGAGAGAATGAGTGTTTAAATGTCTTAAAAGTATTGTCTTGTAGCTTACACAAAAGTCAAAAATTGCAACTATTGATGATGTAAGAATTAAGGGGTGAATAGTGATGTGTAAGAAGAAGTGATTGATGGGTGAATGATAAGTGCATGCCCCCCCCCCCCCTCCGTTCTCCCCTTTTTAGATCTGCCATTTAAAGTCTTTTTATACCATGGAGTGGTCTTGTCTCATTTATTAAAGTTAAGCTTATGAAATCTTGTGAAAAATTGTCCATATATAGTATAAGTGAAGAGGTGATAAGGAAATTGTCTTATCACTAGATTTTGATAAGTTATCAATTGATAAATGATTCCAACTCTCAATTGATAAGTTATCTAAGGTGTTCGGTTGGTCTACTTATTTATGTATAAGGCTTATACATGAAGATAAGGGCATAGCCTTATAAGAAATTGTTTTTAGGTTTTCATCTCACATTGTTTTGTAATTTATGATTTGATTTTTATAAAATTATGAAATTTTCTAAAGTTGAATGATATTATTCAAATTAAATTATTGATTAATTACTTAGGGTTAAAATTCCTTAATGGTTTTAAGGTTTAGGGTTTTAAGTAACTTTAGAGCTTGCAGTTCTTCAAGCTCGGGTTTTATCGACAATTGGCTTTTAAATTGTAAAAATTTAATTCGTTTCTAAATATAAACTTAAGTTTTTGGTTTAGTTGATCTTTGGGAACGTTCAGAAGGTACTCTTAATCGAGTCTTAGGCCCGCTAAAAGTAGGGTTTACAAATACTACATAGCAGCATGCGCCAACAACTCGCGATAACCACAACCACATCCACGCATGTTGCTCCAATCTGCATGTCCACCACACGAACACGACCTGCACTCCTATACACGAGTCCATTGATCAACCCTCGAACCACACGCTATCGATCAGCCCACTCCATAGCCGAGCTCGATTACAGCAACACTATCAACACAGCAACCAAACTCTATCCTTCGTCATCACAGTCACGCCAAGAACAGCACAACAGCCACGAGTGCAGACATCCACTGCAGTCTACACAACACGACAGCGCCTACAACTGTCCACGACACCAATGTAGCCTCTTTACTGAATCACTACACAGCGAATACCAAAATTCTGGTTTGTTTCCGTTTTATTTTCTTTTGTTAAATTATTATTTTATTCATTAGTTATTTTTTATTAATAACATAGTTATAAATAGTTACATACATTAACTTAATAGATTCTTTTGATATTAGTTTCTCTCTTTATATACATAAGTATATTATTTTTTCACATAGGTAGTCGTTTAGTAGTGATAACATATGTATATGTACATATTAGTTTTGGAATTTTTAGGATTAGTTTTTTTTTTTTTAGAAATCTTCACATAGGGAAAATTTTTTATAAAAATTAATAAGAGACCCTTTTAAATAAATTTTCAAACGTTTTAAAGAGTTTTCAAAAAACACTCAAGAGTTAGGACTATTTAGATTTTTTTAAAAAAACCGAATTAATTAAAACATAAACTTGGTCGGTTTTCAAAAATTAAAATCATTCAACACACTAAGATTTTCTGAAAGAACTACGATCATCTGATCCCAGCTAGCAGGTTTGTAAGCACCTTCGGAGCGACGATAAAATATATAAAAACTTAGGTCCCTCTTTTTTTTTTCTTTCTCTCTCTTTTGATTTTATTTATTTATTAAATATTATAATTAGAAGAATAATCCTAATTTCGGTAAATAAATAGTGGTACTTGTTAAGGGTTTAATAGGTTAGCCTCCGAACTTGGAACCTTCTGGTTCTTCATTTAAAATTGAAATCAAAGACCGATAGCTAAATCATAATCAATCCACCCAATTGGTTAAGGTTTCTTTTTTTTTTCCTGACTTTGGTCGGGTGGCGACTCCAATAATTATTTTCGATAAAAAATCGGAATTTCTCAATTTCTTTAGTCGAGGATAAATATTAAATGGGTTATGGTTTAGTATTAATCGGAAATGGGGAAATTAATTTTTAAATAAACAAAAACCGAAAAAAATCAGGCTCGACACATCTTTTGACAAAACCAATTTTATTAAATGGTTTTGAAAACCAAAAAATTAAGTCTGGAAGTTAGGTTTTTTAAATGCTTACAGGTACCATAACTTTCCAAATTTAGACTTGAATTCTTAAAATCACCTGTTTTGAGCAACAACTTAAAAACTACTTTTAATCGTATAATTTCAAACCTAAAGAAAGGGAAAACTAAAATTTTCATTTTTTATTGCCCCAAAGGTGCCTACATGCCTACATGCCTACATGCCTACATACCTACTATTTGGGATCAGATATACGTAGTTCTTTCAACGAAAAGTTTAGCGAGTTGATTGATTTTATTAAAGAAAAAGGTCTAATTTACTTTTTTTATTCGATTAAGGAAATTTTCTAAAGGGTTTTAATTAGGGTTTTATTTTTGGAAAATTTTAAAGTACCTTAGTTTTGAAAATGGGTTGAGTTATTTTTTATTTATTTGGAAAATTTATTTTTCTAAGTAGCAAAATCCTTTTTTATTTCTTTACTAAAACAATAAACTTCTTCCTCTTTCTTTTTCTCTCTTTTTTTCCTTTTTTTTTGGATTTTTTTATATTTTTTTTCTTGTTACAATACAATATTTATAGGAAATGCATAAAAAAAATAACAACAACAAAATAATAACAGTAAAATTACAAAAAGGGCTAGACTAAGCTTATAGGTCGGATCAGTATGGACATAGGTCGGACAATGGGTCAGGTGGTCAAGTCGAGCATTACAGCTATTCAAAGATCTATTTAGAGCGGATCTAAGCACCAATTCATTGAGGAAATCATGTTTTCATGTGATTTAGATTACAGAATGGGGGTGTAGGCCAAGTACCATAGCATTTAGGTGGTGTTTAGGTAGTGATCAGAGATGGTTAGTTGTAGTGGTTATGGGTAGCGTAGGTAGTGATTGCTAGGCATACAAGGGTAGTTGGATTGGGGGTTTTAAGACATGGTGAAGTCAGTCATGGTGTTAGATTTGAGGATAGAGGTGTTTGGTCGAGTAGGGGAAGATGGTGTCGTGCAATCATGCATGTGTTGTATGGATGGAGCTGTTCATAGGGACTAAAGATTGGATGATGGGTTTGGGTGCTCGAATGGTCTGATGTGCACTGTTCATTGGGGGATTCGTACTGTTGCTATTGTGTGTGTAAGAGTATTATGTATGTGAGAGTGCTATTGGTGTTTGCTATTCGTAGGGCACTACAGTATGTAAATTGGTGTTAGGGAGAAAGAAGATGGAGTTGTTGTGTGATGGTCAATTGAAAAAAAGGGTATTGGCAGTATATGTTGACAACGAAGGTGTCATTCATGTGTATTGCCGTGGATGAGTATGTAGGTGTTCATAGAGTGTGTTTTTGTGGAGATGGGTAGGTGTACTGCTGTGAATGTGCAGTGGCGAGTGCAGCGCCAATGAGTTGGTTTGGGGTTATGTTTAGTAGACTACTATTGGGTTACGGCGTAACAATCAAAGGGTTGGTTCTAGGTAGTGTTTTCATGAGAGAAGTCGGGGAAGTAGCCATAATGAAGAGGGAGAGTGTGTTGATTGGTGGTAAGAGAGAGATGGTCAAGGAGTTGGGTGTATGGCTCTATCGCTATTCAAGAGAGATGAGAGAGATCATCCCCAGTGTCCAACAAGAAGGAATGGTCATATAAAGAAAATGGAATTAATGGCTGATCCCTAATTTTTATCCCTTTTCCTATTTTTCAAATTCAATTTTGAATGCTTAAACAAGTGAATCCGACCATGTCTTTGGGTTCAATTCACAAAGGGCTACATGGAGTGCAAAATTTAACCAAAAACAAGTGTGCTTACGTGTGGAATTTTGGTGAAAATGGAGGTAAAGTAAGGGGGTCAGGTTAGTTTCACACAAGAAAGGAACAAAAAAGGAAAGGAAAGGAAATTGCTAGCATGGCGCCATGTCAGCTATGCGGTTGAATGGTAATGTGCCACGTGTCCTTTTATGATACGTGGCCAATGGCATGTTATGTTGTTGGCTTACTGCATGGCGACACATGTTATGCCACATGGCAATACGTATAGTGTGCATATATATGATACGTATCATGCCATGTGGCTAACATGTGTCAGTGGTGATGTGGCAGTGTATTTTGTAAAGAAGGAAAAATGAAAGGCATTTTTATGCCTTTCGTGACATTCGAACCCTTGATCTCAAAGCCAAACCTGACTGCAAGTCCAAGTGCTTAACAGTTAGGCCTTTGGCCTATACCTTATTTTATGTGTAATCAAATTACACATATAGAATGGGTTAGCCTAGGCCTAACATCCTTCCGCTCTTATTATCACTAAGGCTTAAATAACAAGAAAACTAAAAAATTTTATTCTACGAACTATCTAAAAATTTTATATTATTTTTTTTCTTTTTATTAAACTTTCTAAACTTTCTATTTTTTTTTGGTGATTTTTGTAAATTTTCCATTTTTTTGAAGTTTTATAATTTTTTTTAAAAATTTTTTGTGCTTTTTCCTAATTTAGTAACCTTTATCCTATTCTAAAAATTTTGAAAAAATAAAAGGGGGGCACAATTGGAGTGTCTACAACTATCCCTCTTTATAGTGAAGTTTGAGAAAAACTTTATAACAAAGACAAAAGAGATACTATTTTTACCTCAAGAATAGATTTGTCCTAAGAAGCGCTATAACTAGCTAGCTATCTACCTTAGGTTTGGGTCCACTAGGGATTTGGTGGAGAGAGAAGAGGCGCTCTAAGAGCTGGCTAAGACATAATAGAAATTGAAAGAGGGTAGCACCTCTATGGGCTGGAAAGAACCCTGAAAACTTAGTTATTAAAGCTTAAATGAAAGTTAGTAGTGCCCTACTAAGCTAACTAACCTAAGTGAGTCGCAAAGCGCTCCTAAAGCTGGTGAAGACCCTAAAGAGATGTTAAAAACTTAGTCATGCCCTTATAAGCTGACTAACTAAGATTAAACAGGTGAAGCACTCCTTGAACTGACTAAGACCTTAAAGGGATGTTGAAAACTTAGTCGTAACCCTATGAGTTGACTAACTAAGATGAACGGAAGAAGCGCTTCTTGAGCTAGCTAAGACCTTAAACTGAATAAGATGGGTAAGTGCTCCTTATGCTAGCTAAGATACCTAAAGAAGAACTTAGTCGTGCTCTTTTGAGCTAACTATCCTAGGTGAATGGGCAAAGCGCTCTTTAAGCTAGTTGAGACCCTTAAAAAAGGACTTATCGTGCTCCTTTGAGTTGACTAACCTAGGTGAATAAGCGAAGCGCTCCTTGAGCTGGCTAAGACCCTAAAAGAGAAAATGAAGCTTGGTCATGCCCCTATGAGCTAACTAACCTAGGTAAACAAGCAAAGCACCCCTTATGCTGGCTAAGACCCTAAAAGAGAAAATGAAGCTTAGTCGTACCCATATGAGCTAACTAACTAAGATGAAACGGGTGAAGCGCTCCTTGAGTTGGCTAAAAACCTAAAGCAATGTTGAAAACTTGGTCGTGCCCCTATGAGTTGACTAATCAAGATGAAACGGGTAAAGTGCTCCTTGAGGTAGTTAAGACCTTAAATTGAACGAGATGAGTAAGCACTCCTTGAGCTAACTAAGACCCTTTCAGAAGAACCTAGTCATGCTCCTCTGAGCTGACTAACCTAGGCGAACGAGTAAAGTACTCCTTGAGATGGCTAAGACCCAAAATTAAGACCTAGTTATGCTCTTCTGAGTTAACAAACCTAGATTGGAGCGTCTCTAGTAGACTAGTAACCCTAAATTAGAATCAATTTGAGAAAACTTAGAAGTGCTCCTCTGAGATGACTATCCTAAGTGAATGGGCGAAGTACTCCTTATGCTAGTTAAGACCCTAAATTAAAATCGGGTTGTGCTCTACCGAGCTAACTAACTTGGGCAGGAGTGTCTCTAGAGGATTGGTAACCCTAACTTAGAATCGATTCGAGAAAAACCCAAAAGTGCTCCTTTGAGCTGACTATCTTAGGTAAATGGGTAAAACGCTCCTTAAACTAGCTAAGACCCTAAATTGACATCTAGTTGTGCTCTACTGAGCTAACTAACCTAAACGGGAGCATCTCTTGGGGAATGGCAACCCTTAAATTGGAATCAATTGATGGACGTACCATATAGGCTCATTGAAAGCAATCAATGATGAAAGGAAGCACACTATGGGCTCGCTTGAGAGAAACTAGTAAAGGAAAGTGCCCTATAGGCTAGTACAACAAATTGGTGAGGAGAAGCTCCTTATGGGCTCACTTAAAGAATATTAGTGAAAAAAAGCACCAATGGGCTCACTAAAAGCCTAAAGAGAGATTTGATGAAAGCGGAAGCACCATATGGGCTTGCTAAACCTTAGGAGTAAATGGTAAATCGGGATAGTGTTTTATGAGCTTATTAGAAGCTTAAAGACGATGAAAGATAAGACAGTACTCTAAGCGCTTGCTAGACCCCTAAAAAGAATGGATTAAAGACAGGACAACGCTTTAAGAGCTAGATAGAACCCTAAAAATAGTAGGTAAAAAACGGAACAACACTCTAAGAGCTATCAGGAACCTTAAAAAGAGTGGAAAGAAGGCAAGGCAGTGCTCTAAGAGCTTACTAGAACCCTGGAAAGAAGGTAGGACAACTCTATGAAAGTTAGCTAAAACCCTAAAAGGGATGGAAAGAAAGGATAGCGATCTAAGAGCTGGCTAGAACCCTAAAAAGGATGGAAAGAAGGGATAGCACTTTAAGAGCTGGCTAGACCCCTAAAGGAAAAATGAGAGATTAAAGAAGCAAATCAAGGGACGTAACTGGTTTGAAAAACTTCCTCACTTGAAAAATATTTATAACTAAATAATTTGGTGAAAATCATTTAATGATAAAATAGGCATCAAGGATTAAGTCCCTTAATGACTTAGATAAATGTGATCAGATTAAAATGTGTGACTACATTGAAAAGGAAGCAAATGACTTGAATTGAAAGTTTTGCTAATCAAGTTGACACGGATTTGAAAATGGACCAAAAAACTTGTGACAAGCCTTTACTTTCTTTGCCTTCTCTTTTTTTTTTTTCTTCTTTTTTCTTTTCTTGAAAGTTTGCCAATGGGTATAAATTCTTATTTAAGGAATAAGTATTATAACTACCCCTATCTTTGGTGATGTGGGGCTTCTCAATACCCCTGACCTTAGGGCTTTCTCATGGGACCTTGTGATTTTAAGTATTCATTTCTTAAGGAAAAGGCAACTCATGATTATTCTAGTTGAAGAGGTTTTTCTTGGTAACTCTCGGTCTAGATTTTTCTCTTGACTACAATCCTAAAATTATAGTCCATTTTGCAAATGATACGCTTTGATTAATCTATTAGGTCTTTTTCGATTCATTATTTTGAATTTAGGCTTTTGGTCAAAGGGTCCCAAAAAGGACTAATGAGAAGGCCGATTTTGAAAGAATTACTTTTATTCAATCCAGGTGCATAAGTTAAGAACCTTTAAGAAAAATAAGAAGTATGCTTGCCCCAATTTCAAAAATAATTTTTATTAAAGATAAATTATCTTTTACTATTAGAAGAGCTTCATTAAGTAAGGTTGATATTACGGGTGGAAAGGTCTTGTGTTTGTAATTAAGGATGTGTAAAGGGGCTTTATGTCTTGTGATTTGGGATGGATATGTAGGGCTCACATTTTTAAATTGGGCATGAGATTCAAAATGGGTACAAGAGCTTTGCATTTCTTGGAAATGTTTAGGCTTTAATTATGAGCCTTACATTTTCTAGGCTTTCTTCAGTCGGGGCTTTTCTCTTTATACACAAGCCCAATTTTCAAACTTTTTTACTTTTTTATTATTTTTCTCCCTTTTTTTTTGTTGTTGTTGCCCTATTCTTTCTTTTTTTATTTTACCCCTTTTCTTTACGCTTCTATTATCGAGCCTTTGACTTTAAGAGATTGAAAACCCTAAATCTATGGATCCAAAGCATATAAGCTCGAGTGAGGTAAGTATAAGCCTGAGGTGTTTTAAGGGTATCAATTCTTCTTCATTTTAAAGAAAAATAACTTAAAATAAATAAAAGTTGTCTATGAATTTAATATTATTAAAGCAAGCACAAAATAATTTTATCATTCTCTCCTCATTAATGACCCTAATCTCCAAACTGCCTCATTGTTGGGTGGTTCTTAACAAGGTTTGAATTTGAAAATTTTCCAAATAGTCCCAACGTAGTTAACAAGAGATAATTGTGTTTAAGATTTGAAAATGAATGCTTAACTTCATTTTAATCTACGTATCATATTCAAAGTAGACCTCCTTTAAGGAATGAGTTTAAAGTATCCTTACCATTATGTCATTCAACTCTCAAAGTCTTTTAAGGGTTAGTATATAGGATATTGTTTGCCTCTTTTCATCTTAAACGTTTTAAAAGGTAAGTTACCAATTCCTTAAAGAGGAGTTTATTATTTATCTGCAATAAGGTGGAGATTGGCTTTACCATATGGCCAAGTTTCTCAAAACATGCCCCAGTTTTAATACTTTTCACTTGGTTTGAGTTCAAGACTTGGGTTATGTTTTGGACTTGGCTTTCTAAATGGACTAGGGGTTTTAGCTTGGCTTAGTTACCTTGATCGACTAAGGACTGTGTTTGGGTTAGCTACATTGATGGGCTAGTGGCCAAGGGTTTGTGTTTAGATTGGTTGCCTAAATGGCCTAAGGGTTAATGTTTAGATTGAATGGGCTAAAGGGCTAGTATTTGGGTTAGCTTCCTTAATGGGCTAAGGATTGTGTTTAGAGTCGGGTACCTTGACAAGCCATGGTTTACCTTAACAAGCCAAGTGTTTGGGTTGGCTGCTTGAGTGGGCCAAAGGCTTGGTCTTGGTTTAGCTCCTTCAAATATAGGTTAAGCCCATAAGGATTTATAATCGTCATCAAATTTTCTTTTATGTGTTTTTTTATTTTTGTATGAGAGAGAAAGATAAAGTTATATTTTATAGAAATCGAGAAAATACACGAGTCAATTATTTACATTTCCTTAAGGGGGAGAGGAGATTAGTTAGATGAGTCTTATTGAAGCATTTATTTACAAAGAAGGAAAATGAAGAATGTTAAACTAGAAGAGAACCTTTTATTATTTTGAAGAACCAAGGTATAGAAAACAAAAGAAGAAGGCCTAACACTTATTCTCAAAACTTGACATTGAT
Organism: Lumnitzera racemosa; assembly: GCA_024138005.1. Taxonomy (NCBI): domain Eukaryota; kingdom Viridiplantae; phylum Streptophyta; class Magnoliopsida; order Myrtales; family Combretaceae; genus Lumnitzera; species Lumnitzera racemosa. The sequence goes on from JAMXBC010000006.1 coordinate 84,715,064, forward strand.
TCTAGGCTCTCTAGATATGAACTGGAAAAAACCTTAAACTAAGTCTCGCAGACGAGCCTTATAGTCTTCTAGCATTTCATAAGTTTCGCTAATGACTTATTCTAGCAAGCTCCTAAGGCCTAGTTGTGAGTTTCAAAGCATTTGAGTTTCTCCCTTAGATAGGCGATTTCATCCTTTAGTAGCTATTCACTATTTCTAGATATGTCTGATAGCTTATCAACTCTCGAATTATTTGCTTGGTCATCAATCATTCTAGACTTAATCATTTTATAGACAAGAATCAGTTATTAATGAAACAAAAGAATGCACCTGAAGATATGTGGATGTTAAGATCATTTGGGTTAATTCATTACTCTTTAAGTTGCAACCCTACTATTATTTTCAAAAACTAATTGCATCAAGCTTGAAGGGAATTATATACAATTGGGGTAGGTTTTAAAAAGCCCTTAAACTTTGTAACTTCACTTATTTTTAAAAAATAGTTTCATTGGTTACATTAAGCCTAAGTGGGGGTGGCCTAGTCAACCTTAAGTAGTGGTTACACCATAATACCGGTAGCCTACACAATGGCCTCCCGTCCTATGATCCTAATATGGTTTAAGTTTACCGTTTCTAACATACAAATGTGATATAAAAATAAAAATAAAAAATAGTATAACCATGTACAATGTGGTAAATAATAATGAATAAACAAATGAATAAATAAATTACACTCAATATGGCGATTTCAAAGATTAATTCTAAATTTAAAAAGTTAGATAGCTAACTCTCTTGACATCCCCACTGGAGTCGCTAAGTTGTTGAGCCTGATTTTTCCCGATTTTATAAAATAGTCTTTTTAAAACCAATCAATATTAAATCTTACTTGTTTAATACTAACTCCGAGCTAAATTTTAAAGAAAACCAATTCTTTTATATTTTGAAAATGTTTTAGAGTCGCTACCCGACCGGAGTCGAGGAAAAAAGTTAAATTATAACCAATTAGATGGATAGTTGCAATTTAGTTATCAGTATTTTGATGAAACCAATTTTATTAAACAATTTTCAAAACTAGAAGATTGAGTCCAGGGATTAGGTTTTTCAAACCCTAACGGGTACCATAACTTTCCAAATTTAGACCTGAATTCCTAAAATCACCTTTTTTTAACAATAGCTTAAAACTACTTTTAATTGAATAATTTTAAACCTAAAGAAAGGGAAAACTAAAATTTTCATTTTTTACATTGCCCGAGAGATACTTACATATCTACTATTTGGGATCAAATGTACATAGTTCTTTCGATGAAAACTTTAGCGGGGTGATTGATTTTATTAAAGAAAAAGGTTTGGTTTATGTTTTTTACTTAATTAAGAAAATTTTCTAAAGGGTCCTAATTAGGGTTTTATTTTTGGAAAATTTTAAAGTGCCTTAGCTTTGAAAATGGTTTGATTTATTTTTTACTTATTTGGAAAATTTATTCTTCTAAGTGGCAAAATCCTTATTTATTATTTTTTATTCCTTTACTAAAACAATAAACTTATTCCTCTTTCTTTTTCTCTCTTTTTTTTCCTTTTTATTCTTTTCTTTTCTCCTTATTTTTTTGGATTTTTTTATATATTTTTTTCTTGTTACAATATAATATTTACAAAAAATGCATTAAAAACAAAACAACAACAGCAAAATAATAATAGTAGAATTATAAAAAAGGGCTAGACTAAGCTTTCTGGTTGGATTAGTTTGGACACGGGTCAGACTACGAGTTAAGTGGTTGGGTCATGTGTGGTTCGAGTCGAGTCGTACGTAGCAATTGCTTAAGAATGCGTCTGGAGCAGATATAAGCACCAATTTGTTAAGGAAATCGTATTTTCATGTGATTTAGATTGGGGAATGTGGGTGTAGACCAAGTGCCATAACGTTTGGGTGGTGATTAGAGATGGTTAGTTGCAATAGTTGTAGGTAACGTAGCTAGTGATTGATGGGCATATAAGGGCGATCAGGCTAGGGGTTTTGAGATATGGTGAAGTCAGCCATGGCGTTGGATTCAAGGGTAGAGGTGTTTAGTCGAGTGGAGGAGGATGGTGTCATATGGTCATACGTGTGTCGTGTGGATGGAGCTATTTGTAAGGGCTGCAGATTGGACAATGGGTTTGGCCTTCGAATGGTTTGATGTGCGCTATTCGTTGGGGATTCATGCTGTTGTTGCTGTGTGTATGAGCTTGCTGTACGTATGAGAGTACTGTTGGTGTTTGCTATTCGTGGGGCGCTACAATGTATGAATTGATGCTAAGGAGAAAGAAGATGAAGCTGTTCTGTGATGGTCAATGGAAAAAAGTAAGATCAGTAGTATATGTTGACAATGGAGGCATTATGCAAGTGTGTCACTATAGATGCATGTACGGGTGTTCGTGGAGTGTATTTTTGTAGAGATGGTGTGGGTGTGCTATTGTAAATGTACAGTGGCGAGTGTAACGGCTATGAGTTGTTTTAGGGTTATGTTTGATGGACTGCTATTAGGTTATGGCACAACAGTCAAAGGGTTAGTTTTAAGTAGTGTTCGCTTAAGAGAGGCTCAGGAAGTAGCCATGGTGAAGAGGGAGAGTGGGTTAATTGGTGGTAAGAGAGACATGGTTGAAGAGTTGGGCGTATGGCTCGATCGCTATTTGAGAGAGATGAGAGAGATCATCCTTAGTGTCTAACAAGAAGGAATGGTCATATAAGGAAAATGGAATTAATGGTTGATCCCCAATATTCTTTCCTATTTTTCAAATTTAATTTTGAATGCTCAAACGAGTGAATCCAACCATGCTTTCAGGGTCAATTTATAGAAGGTTACGTGGAGTGCAAAATTTGACCAAAAACTAATGTGCTTGTGTGTGGAATTTTGGTGAAAAATGGAGGCAAAGTGAGTGGTTAGGTTGGTTTTGCATGAGAAAGGAATAGATAAGGAAGGAAAGGGAAGGAAATTGCTGATATGGCACCACGTCTACTATAGGGTCGACTGGTAATATGTCATGTTTCCTTTTAAGACATGTGTCCATGGTGATGTGGTAATGTGTTTTGTGAAGAAGGAAAAATAAAAGGCATTTTTATGCCTTTAGTGACATTTATACCCCTGATCTCAAAGCCAAACCCAAGCATAAGTCCAAATGCTTAGCCGTTAGGCTATTAGCTTATACCTTATCCATATGTGTAATCAAATTGTACATATGAACTAAGTTAGCCTAAGTTAGATTTAAACCTAAGTCTAAGTCCAACTTCCCTCCCCTCAAAAGTTGACCATAGAACCCATTTTTTAAAAAAGTTAATGAAATTAAAGTGAAAAAAGTTTTCTTAAAATAAAATCAACCAACAAACCAATGTTTTCATCAATTGAGAACTACATAGGCTTGATCTCTCTTCGTAAGTATGTAGGTACTTCGAGTAGCCCAAAATAATAAAATTTTTTGTTTTCCCCTTTCCTTTTAAAAGAAATTATAAGAGCCCAATTTATTTATGAACCTATTTAAGGCCCATTAAACAATCTTATGGATTTCTTTTATGAAAACCATCGTATTTTAATAAGTTAGCTTCCAAACCCAAAATTTTTTTATTTCTATTTTCGTAAAAGTCTTTTTTTAGAAAAACTCGTGGTCCAACAACTGTAATTAGGGTCCATTTACTTGTGGGCCGTAATTTCTTTTTTTTTTCGTAATTTCATTTTTTTTTCCTAATTTCGATCGGGTGGCGACTCTCTTTTCAAAAAAAAAAAATTTAGAAACCTTTTTTCGTCAACTAGTTAAGAGATTTATGTTAAGTGAACTAAGTTTAACGTAAAAACTGAATTTTCAACTCAATAGATTAGTGACTCCACTAGGGATTAGTTTATGGGCTGGCTATAAAAGAAGTCCATAAATTAATTTATTGAGCCTTTTATTTTGTAAAAAATAAATTTTTCCTCTGCTTAATTGATTATTTATTAGTTCGATTTTTATCCTTTTATTTATAAATAGTTGTACTAACTTGTGTTTTGGTGATATAGGAATAAAATAAAAAAAAAAAGAGGGCCAAATGGGCTAGCTATATTTTTCAGGCATGGTTTGCATTCATTATGACATCTGTTTAGACACAATTAAACCTGGACCATCCTAAGAACCTAGGAAGGGAGGCTATTGTGTAAGTCTCGAGTGATGTGGTGTAACCACTACTCGGGGCCAAGTTGGCCTACTTTACTTAAGTTTCAAATGGGTTAGCAATTTAAGTGATGCCTTTGAAACTTGGAAACCTTTAGAACCTATCATTTGCATTTATGATCATAAATGAACAGATCGAAAATAATGTAGCCTTTTATATAAAAAATCAAAGTTATAACTTCACTAATATCTAATTATATTTTAAATCTTTTTCCTTTTGTAAATGTGTGTGTTTGAGAGAGAGAGAAGGGTTGTAGGCCCATCAAACATCTAGCCATTTTATATTTCTTCTACATATTAATAAAATTACAAGTAAGTTGCCACACTATTATTCAATTGTCAACTTGCATCCATTTGCTTTCATTAAGAGTGTAAATAAGAAATAGTTCATACCTATGATTTGTAAATAACTACTATCCTTAAACCCATCTCCTTTTAAATTAGTTAACAACCCCTTGAATATTGTAAAATGCTTGTAAGCTTAATTATTAACCTTATAGCCTACTGTTATTAACAAGTTATCCTTCTTATTATAAAACCTACCACCCTTATAGTAGAATCTCTTGTCCATTAAGCCCCTTCCTTTCGTCTAATTCTTAAGCATCAATAGTGATCATCTTCTATCATCTTTTTCTACCCACTCTATGTAGGTTACCTTCTATTAGATTAACACCTCTTTACAATTTCCCACCTTAGGATTTATCACATTTTTAATAAGATACCACCCTCCCCTCCATTAGTTGATACAAAATGATAACGTTAACCTTCTATTTCTTCCTCTTCTAATTGCTTTTTGCAAGAAAAAAAAGAAAAATCTCAAATTTAAACACTGCTGTAAATCCTACAAAATTTCATTAACCCAAAAATGAAGTCAGATCAAAAAGTCTTTGGATAATCCCTAGAACCACCCAAGCTTAATAATAAACCCTAAGTGAAAGAACCAAACCCTAAGTGTTAAACAAAAACCTTAAAAGAAGTAAAGCCCTAAAACCTTAACTAAATGAGCAAGAACCCTAGAAACCTTAATACTTGAAAAATCCTATAAAAATAATATAATCATAAAAAAATTGCTAAGCCCTAATTAAATAATCAAATATCTTAACACGAAAAATAAACACTAATAGAAAGGTTAAATCCATCAATAAAAGTGATCAATATCACTAAACAACTAAAACCATAACTTTTGAGCTCGTACGTGAATCAAATTACTATAAATAGATGTTAAACCCTAAATAAACCCTAGGCACACATGTAAGGTGCTTAAATCAACTAAAGTATAATATCAAAAACCTAACAAAACCTAAACACACCCTAATTACACTTAATTAGGCTAATTATGCTTAATTATCATCAATTACCCTAAAGAAACCTTAATCCTTAGCCAACCTCTATTACATCTTAATTTACTACAAGTTAAGGATGATTAAAGACTACAAGACAACCTCTTAATTACATTTAGTACATCTTGTACCTTAAGGGGACAAGATCTTCCCCAAATTGGTAATAAATTAAAGGGGTACATGGTCCCCATTTCCTTCCCAAAATATACACACATCGTCCCATCTCCCTTACACGGCGGCTACTCTACCCTCTGCCTCACTCATTTTCTCGAACCCTAAAACACTTCTAAACACTCTCTAAAACATCTCACTCCTAAATAGTCCCAAGTTCACTCCATTTGGCTACCCTTGCACACCATATGTCGACCACTCCACCACTGCCACCACCACTCCAAACCACTAGACACCAAGCCCTATGCCACACATATACACACACTCTCCTAGCTACTCCATGCACCCATGCACCCCTACATACACAAGAGCTCCCGGTACAATACTTACAAGGAGCCCATCCATACTCCTTGCTCTGATAAGTGTCTAAGTTAAGTTTTCTCTTATATTTCTTATCGGATAATGATAGAAAGTTACATTTTGATGAATAATATTTACTTTACAGCCATGTCTTAGATGTTTTAGGTTGTCTCATGAAGAACAAATACGGTTAGTAAAAGAAAGACACATTTTAGTAAGAGTTAAACACTAGTAAGTAGGGAAGTGTAGTATAAGGTTTGGTTTAGGACTAAATCACTAAGTGAGGAGATGAACCCCCATTTCTTTTGCAATCCACCACTTCCTTAGGCTCACTCCACTTGTCTACGCAACATTATGTTATGATTATAGTTATATATGAGTAAAAACATAGATTACTTAAGGGAAATCACCTTAACTACAAGTGTCACATGAAAATGGAAAGAGTCGCCCTAAAAACACAAGATGGATGCTACTTACATGAGCACTCCAAATCTGTAAAATTTAATTTATCAACTTAATAACATGATCATGTAGTGTTAAGTGTGATTTAGGACTTAATTAAAGAAAGTGACCCAACTCACCATTTCGACCTATGACCATGCAAAGCCCAAACTGAGAACTTGCTAACCCAAGAACCTGAAAATAACCTCACCAAATGAAAGAACATTCGAAAACGATGAAAACAACCATAAGATCACAAAAAACAAAGTTAGAATGAAGAAAATATGTTCGAATTACGAAAAAAACTAAAATAGGGTAATTAAGCAATAAGCTTAAGTAGCTGATGCAAATAAAATACTCATAGATTTTAAATGTATTATATGAGTATGAAGATATCAAGTTGGATGCAGTCAAGGACTATTGGGACTGCTAGGTGTTATGACCGAGTGAGTATACCGTCCCTTATTTTACATTGTTATGTGCTTGTAGGTAGTGCATTATCTAAATATATCTAATAATTGAATTTGTTGCATGTTGGGGCATATGGGATATTATATGTGTTTGCTATGATTGAATTTTTCTTACAAAATATCTTGAGATATTTCGAACATTTATGCTTGTTGCATTAGAATTCAAGATATTGGAATGTCTAAATATATTTATCTAGCCACCCATGAATATGAGTTAATAAATATTCAACCTTTAATTAAACCAAACATGCGTTGAACCTCATAGCATAAATTAAAAGGCTTCAGCACCATGTAATAGAACAGGAGATCATGTTTAGATGGATTTGTATTGATATTATGTATTATCATTGTTATCATATAATGTATTTTATATAACATATTCTTGTCTTGACTTTTAGGACCTACTTGACTCTAAGGAGTGCCGCCTTTTACTTAAGGCCATGCCGTGTCTATTACTGAGGGTAATGATATTGTTAACAGACTTCATATTAGACATGGATACCTCAGTCTTGATGTGCTAAAATACTTCCTAACTTGGGCAATGATGGGCATGAAAACCATGTTGTATATAGTTACCGGCCAACTATATATACTATTACATTGCATATGTTTGTTCATGCATTCATACGTTTGGTTAATAACTTGTTGGGTATTGTTTGATAGTAAGTTAGGAAGGTTACTCACTAAGTAGTTGAGCTTACCCTCCTATAGTTTATTATTGCAGTAGGATCTTTGGCTAGAGTTGAGCTATGGGATGCCCGAGGTTAGTTGTACCAGCATGGGGTTGATCAATGTGAAGATGATGAGAGGTTGAGAGAACACTTTATTTATATTTGAATTCTTTATTATTAATTAAGTATATTTAGTATATTAAGTAGCATGGACTACTCATAATAACTTATTTTGGTTCATATGACTTTTATTAAGGGAAAACCTTATACCGCCCCTCTTGTCTATGTTTGTGTTAGTTTTAAATGGATAACATGATTTTATATTATGTGCTAGATTATTACTTGATGCTAGTTATTAAGAGGAAGTTGAAGTTGTAAAATGCTTTATGTAGTAAGTCGAAGGCCCCTGATCAAGGATGGTGCTTGATCTTGATTCTTCTCGAATTACATGGCCCCTCTAGGTTGTGACAACTGTTATGTCTAAGAAGATTTTGTGAGAAAGTAATAGGATAGTATACTACTGGCTTATAAAAAATAAGCAAGGTTAAGACTTGACTTTCTATGACAACACTGAAGATTTTTGTCTTATTTTAAATAAGGTAGATTACAATGGAGAGGATCAACGTTTGAGGGTAAGTTCAAATAGGGGATCGGCATTTGAAAAGTTTAAATAAGGTATTAATATTTCATAAAGTGGTTCAAATAAGGTTCAACATTTCAAAAAGTTCAAACGAGGAATCAACCTTTCACAAAAATAGTTTAAACAATGTCATAGAATGGCTATTACATAATAGTCTTATAATAATTGGATCTCTTATTTAAACTACCTTATGAAACATTAATCCTTTATTTAAACATTTCAAAATGTTGATCCCTTGTTTGAACTTATTCTTAAATGTTGATCTCCTTCATTTTAGTTGTCCATTTTCAAATATGCACTTTGTGAGGCTTTTTGTTAAAGGGTTGGATAGCTCATTTCGTTAAACTAGCCTACTTTCCCTATTATTCTGAATTCTTCAAAATGACTCAAGAAGGAATTTATTGCTTTTCATATCAGAGAAGTAAATGTTTGATGATGATTTGGTTAGGATGACAGCTATAGATACATCATTTTTGCTCAAGTACTTCTAGCATTAGTTTAGGGTAGATTCATAGTGAAAATCCAAAAAGATGAAAAGGAAAAAATAATAAAAAAACTTGAATATCAAAAGAAGAAAAATTGGAAATATTAGTTCTTCAGCAAAAAAATACCATTTTTAAGGCAAAATATCATTTTTAAGTTAAACATAATCTTTTTAAGTGAAAAATGCCTTTTAGAGTCAATGAATGTATTAGCAATTTAATGAATTTGAGAATTTTTGTAAAAAGGTACTCGTTTTTCTTTTAAAAAATACAATTTATGGGCCCATTCTAACTTGTTCATTCTTAAAAGTATGAAACAATATTAATTTACGTGCAATATGGCTTCAAAGTGTTTTACTTTGTCACATTCTAATATAGCGTAGGACAACCTGTTATAAATATACATAAAACTATTAAAAGATCACTTTGTTATATATTTAGTGCTTAAGAAGACTTCATCTATAACCTTACAAGTTACAAATATATACAACATTTGCAAATTTCCAAAACTCCAAAAGCTTTGACTTTATTTGTGAAAACTAAACTTTTAAGTTTTATTGAACTTATACAGCAAAACTTCCACTTTCCAAAATAGTTGACTTTAACTAACACTCTCAAAAGTCTACCCCACTGGTAATGGTGCCTGAAAATCCACTTCCTAACATAAGAATAAAATACTATATCCCCTCAGCTACTATTGAGCTGAGTGAGAGTAGATATACAAGCAACAATACAACAAAGCACATAGCAAGCATATAAACACTACACTAAGTTAATCACCTAGCCAATAGATAACATAATGTAAATAGTATGCTATGTTAATGCACGTGACATGTGTTGGTATCGATATCCTAGCCAGCTTAGAAACTCATCAAGTTTGTTTGACTTCACATCTGGGCATTTGAATATGTATCTGGGAGCTTAGTAAATTTTTCAGCCTAGCAAACTATAGACTGTAGTTGAAGTTTTGATTAATGGAAAACTATATGCACGAAAACCCAACATTACAAAAATGCCCTAGCAATATCATACATTTTAAAAAACTTACTCGTAGGTCCTTTTCGTACAATGCCATAAATGCATCAACCAATACTTAATGAATACCAAGCATGACAACCAAGCTTATAAAGTTTCACCTTGTCTCTATTCTAGCTTCAGATCCAAACATTCACTACATTTTAGCATAAATCCCGATAAGTTTTATTCAGAACCAGATTCAAAGTACATCATATAATCCATTTCCAACATTAAATACATAGAATACGACATCACAATCACCATACATAGAAAATCCAAACAACATACATACAATCACCATAATCACATGCAAGAATATTCACTAGCTAATGAATAGACATAAATCTACTTTCTACGCATACAAATTTACTTACCTGGTCAACAATACATTTCCAAATGTACTCGTTAGCATGAGCTTCTTCCTCTACTACTTCACCTAACAAGAGTAAATACTTTTAAGGTCAAGTACAACTCATGTGTGTATATATTTCAATTTAATATTCGATTGTTGGTTATTAGTTTGCTCTAGACTATTTCTGACTTAATTTTTGATTTTGCTTCTAACTTAACTTCTGACTAAGCTTTTGAATCACTCTTTGATTTCAGCCTAACTTCAAATTTTTTTACCAAGTACTAATTAACTTAAATCTTCAATTCACCAAGTAAGATTCCTCGTATATTACTTAGCTTAGTCGTCTAAGTTCAACTTGCATAAAGACTCTTAAATACATCATCTTCTGATTATGATTTAGCTTCTAATTCAACCAAAATAATATGTTTACTTACAATACTTCTACTTTCCAACTAAATCAAGTTAAGTCCAGTAAAGTTTTATTTAAGTACCATAGTAGCTAGAACTCCTCCTTACTACAATGTCAATTATACTAATTTATCATATATTATCATATTTGGCAAAACATGTACATATAGTATGAAAATATATCATAATTAGTATTTGTACTTTATTAAAATTACAAAAGGTGCATTGTACTCAAAAAATAATAATGGTTATATTCTAGTTATGAAAAACACTAAAATAGTATATTATACAATATACTCTATAGTGCATGTTTTAACATAATTTCATCAATAAAAAGCTAAAAATGGGGAAATAATTATACTTAACTTTGAAATCAAAATATAATGTATATCTCAATATTCCTAATTATCAGAAGTTTGGTCAAGTTGATTTTATACACAAAATACTTTAAAATCCCCTTGTTTTATGTAATAAGTAAAACTGTTAACAAATACTAAATAAATTACAATAAAAAGTAATCATAATATTTTTCAACAATTCTTATTACCACAATTTAGTATATTGTATAAGAGTGTTATACACAATTTTTCATCCTAAAACAATGACATTTAATATTTCGAAAAAATTCTTCAAAATTCGTTGAAGCAAGGCACATTCCTAAATAGGTACCCTAAATCAATGTTATTTCAACAAAATAAAATTATGAAATGAAAGGACATATAAAATAATTTTGGGAAACCAATTTTTATAATTTTATAAACTAATTTGATATTTTGAGAAAATAAAACAAAATCAGATGCAAAATTTTGACCCACTAGTGCATGGCCATCTGGCCACATAAGTATGTCAACCTACTTCCTCTCACCCTCAATTGCTTAAGTCTAAAGCCAAGACTTGTCAAGTTTTGGTTTGATATAGGAACCCTAAATTCACTTATATTTCCCTAATTTTTTTATAATTTTTGTTTAATTTCATAATCTAAGTTTGAGAGAGAATTCCTATAGTTTCTAGGTTAAAAAATGAGTGAATTTTCATCCCTCATACTCCTTTATAGATGGATGAGTTGATTGGGAAAACGGTAAGTGTCTTAGTTTAGCTAAATGAGGTGTAATATATTATTATATGTTATATTGTAGCCATCCCTTAGATTTTATCCTTCTTAGTACCAGAAGCTTGCCACATCCATTTTTAGAGGATTTAAGTGCATTTAGCACTTTTTTACAAATTTTTATTAATTTACTGCAATTTTCGGAATTATTAAGTATATTTAATAATATATTTGTATATCGGGTATATAACTTATATACTACATGACTATATAATCAAATTACATGCTATTTGATTCCTAAATATTATTTTTATTAGTCAACTAATTTATCTCTAAGGGACAGTCACATGTGGAGTTCACGATAATTATCGAGTGTACTCAACAAAAATACGTTTTACCAAAATTAAATATTATATATACTTTATTTTGAGAAATTGACCTTACTAAGACTTTTGGTCTACCTTTTTATCACCTCACATTAAAATTTGGCTTGATTCAAACAAATTTGTCTAGAAATCCCAAATTATTCTAAACAGTCTTACTCATATCAATTATTTAGGAAACTAGGGCTACATAAGTAGCTAGGGTCTTACATTCTACTCCTCTTACAAAAAGTTCCGTTCTCGAAACTTACTTGTACAGTAAACTAGTATGTAAGCCTGGAACTTCATCATACTATAAATAGCTTATCATAAACAGAGTACTTATACTAAACTTAAGTAAATTAATCAAGGTATTGAGCCCTCACACGATCCATAAACTCCCAAGTTGCCTCATCTACAATGTGCCAACTTCATAATACTTTGACATATTCAATATATCAATTTCTTAACTTTTGTGTCTTAATATTCAAAATCTTTGCTAGATGCTCCACATATGTCAGATTTTCCTTCAGCTCTACAGGTAGCACATCCAATATAGTTGTTAGATCCCTTATAAACTTCCTTAAAGTTGAAACATGAAAAACATTATGAATATCGACCATTTCCTTTGGTAGTTCCAATTCATAAGCCACTATTCCGATTCTTCTCTTAATCAAGTAATGTCCTACATACTATGGACTCAACTTTCCTTTAATACCAAAATGCCTGACACCTTTCATTGGTGATACCTTTAGAAACACCTAATCACCTACCTAAAATTTCAACGACTTCCTTCTAACATCAGCATAACTTTTCTATCGACTCTAAGCTATCTTTATTCATTCCTGTATCACATGCACTTTCTCCTTAAGATACTATAACATTGCTAGTCCAATAATCTATTTGTTACCCACTTCATCCTAATATACTGAAGATCTACACTTACGTCCATATAATACTTCATATGAAGCCATTTGAATAGTATTACAATAACCATTGTTGTAGGCAAACTCAACTAATGATAAGTGATCATCCCGATTTCCACCAAATTCTAACAAACATTCCCTTAGCATGTACTCTAATGTCTGTATAGTACATTTTGATTGTCCGTCACTTTGTGGATGATATGCCATATTGAAGCTCAATTTAGTTCCCAACTCTTCATGCAAAGATTTCCAAAACCACAACATGAAATGAGAATCACAATAAAAAATTACTGATACCGGTACCCCATGCAAACATACTATTTCCTTGGTATATACTTCTACCAACTGAGGTACGTATGTAGTTTGTTTTATTGCCAAAAATTGTGTTGACTTGGTAAGCCTATCCACAATAACCTAAATCATATCATGTTCCTTCCTTGTTCTAGGTAGGTCACTTATAAAATCCATCATCACATGCTTCCATTTCCATTTAGGTATCAATAAAGGTTATAGTTAATCGCCTAGCCTTTAGTGTATCGTTTCCACCCTCTAGCAATTCACACGCTTGAAGATACTATGCTACATCTCCCTTCATTTCTATTTACTAGAACTTTTGCTTCAAGTCCTTACACATTATATTGTTTATAGGATATTAAGAGCTTCATCAAGGATCATTTCCTTAACTTCCACACTCTTAGGAATACATACTCTTACCTTGAATTTCAACATACCTTATCATCAATCCAAATGTGAGGATGTTTCTCCAAATTATCTCTAATCTTTTGTGGTTTTACATCCTCTTTCTGAGCTTTCTTAATACATTCCAAAAGTATAGGTTACATTTGCAAAATTGCTAACATATACCTACTTCTGTAGACCAAGATTTCCAAACCCATCCTTTCCATCTCTCAATCAGTTTCCTCTTATTTGTAATTAACATGGCGGCACTATTAAACTTTTTCCTACTCAAGGCATTTGCAACTGCATTTGCCTTTCTCAGGTGATAGTAGATTGAAAGATCATAATCCTTAAGCAACTTTAACCATCTCATCTACCTTAGATTTAATTCTTTTTGTATAATGATGTACTTAAGACTTTTGTGATCTATGTATACCTTACACTTTTCACTATATAAGTAGTTCCTATAGTTCATTAAGGTAAATACTACTACTAAAAACTCCAAGTCATGCGTTGGGTAATTCCGCTCATGGGGTCTAAGTTGTCTTAACCCATAGGCAATCACCTTATTGTTTTGCATCAACATACATCCTAAACCATTTCTTGAAGCATCACAATATATTAAGTATTCCCCTTATCCATCGAGTAATGTCAATACGAGTGCAGTGACCAACCACTTCCTAAGTTCCTCAAAACTTCTCTCTCACTTATCACTCCATTCAAATTTAACTCGTTTACGTGTTAATTGTGTTAATGTCATAGTGATCTTGGAGAAATCATGTACAAATATTCAATAATAGCTTACTATTCCTAAGAAAATTCTCACTTTTGTCACTATCGTTGGTCTTACCCAATCCATTACCATCGTTACTTTAGTAAGATCTATAGGTCCCATGCAAGATATCAAGAGGGGAGATGAATTGATATCTTTAAAAAAAAAATTGAAACTATTTGAATTAAAAAGCCCCTCTTAATAACTTAGAATGGCGTGAGTAGTTGTTAATTGAGTGTTAACTTTAAGCATAAAAACATCAACATAAACAATAAAATGCAGAAAATTAAATAGAGTAAAGTTAAGAGAAAATCAGGTAGATAATTTTTAAAGTTTTGGCCTTTTGCCTATTGCTCTTCTAGCTCCATTGTTGGGGACTTGGTCCTCCTCACCAATATCGTTCTACTAGTCTAAGTTTTTCACTAATAAAAAATCAATCAGAGGTTAAAAGGATATCTTGTCACTTCTCTATCCTATCTCACTAACTATCCCTATCTTATTCATAGGACTATAGAGAACTCCCTAACCTTACACTCACTCAAATACAATACCAATAATGTTTATAACAAAAATGAGATAATATAATCAAATAACTCTTTACAACATTCGTGCAAATACGATAACAATGAGATAAGAAGAGTTTTTTCGCTCAATTTTTAACTAAGTTTCTTATACAATTTTTGATAATCTGCATGAGAGAGTTCTTTGAAATTTTGTTCTATATTAAGTGTATTGTTCTGTATCTTATGCAAATTCATTTTTAAATTGAATAAACTTCCTTGTAACAGCTAGATGCTAATATTTCTCCAAAAGACTTGATCCATATTTAACTTTCTTTGATGATAAAGTGAAATCCTACAAAAATAGGAACTATATTTTTTGAATATTTGAACACTTGTTATTCCTAATGTATTTCTTTATCGACCTTGAGCTATTTGAATGTTACTGCACTTGTTGATTTACTCTAGCTCTCTTTTGACTATGTCGAACTTCAAAAATTTGAAAATCACACTACAAATATTATGGATAAACATGAAAAGATATGGTCAAATCTTCATATATCTTGCTCTTTAATTGATATATGATGTGAACAAATATGTTCCCTTCTTCAATATCTTTATATGACTTTTGAAATAAAACTCTCATAAAAAATCTAGTTGAATTTATCTACAATATTCAACATTATCTTCAACAAAATATCTTGAAGTTCTTGAATTATTATCAACAAAATAAGTTGCAACCTTATCTAAAAATACTTGCAAAAATATGCATTGAATTTTTAAATTTTTGAGCATAACTTTATCCAATATATCTTCATATCAAATCTGAATTTTATTTAAACTTGATATACAACACTAATCCAACAAATCCTTTCACAATTGTTGTCCTTGATGTATTTAAAACTTAAGCAACTTCACTAAAAATGTCAGAATAATTTCCTTCCAAAATGGAATGCTCAAACCTTAATCAAGCATTCTACAAATTTGATACTTTGAGCATTCTTAAATTAATCCAACTTAAAATCCCCATGGACTAAATCTAACTTTAGTGGAACAAAATTGAACATATTACCCAAATATGCTTAATAAAATGGAGTTAGGCCTTCTATATATTTGTCCAACTTAACTTATTCAAATTATTTAGAAAATAACTTAGTAACTGTTATGATATCGATTTTATTCGCTTCCTGCACTTATATGTTCTTTTGCTGATACACTTTCTAACATACATTCAATTCCAAACTTAATTTTCTTCCTTGAACTAATTTTATTCTAAAGTTGACCTACACACTTGATGTTCTTATTAAACACACTTTAACCTTTTTCTACTGAGTTCCTTTTAGAATGCATCACTGTTATATCATCATATATCTTTACACTTCATAAACATGTTAATAATAACATATCACATGTTTTGTTATCACTAAAACCAATGAGGAGACTTAATAAGATAAACAGCTATTCCATCCCTTAACATAATATGTCTAAGGAATCCAACTTACTCTAATCAAAACTCACACTTCTTCATCTTAGCATACAATTGGTACTCCTTTAAAGTATGAAGTACCTTCCTCAAATGATTCGCATGTTCCTCTTTATCTTTTGAATATATTAAAATGTCATCTATGAACACCACCACAAGCTCATTTAGATATATCTAAAACACACAGTTCATCATATCCATGAAAGTAGCTGGAGCATTTGTCAAACTGAATGGCATCACTATGAACTTATAGTGTCCATATCTTGTTCTGAAAGTTGTCTTAAGTATATCCTCTTCTATAATCCTCAACTGGTGATACCCTGATTGCACATTTATCTTTAAAAACATTGTAGCTCCCTTTAATTAGTCCAACAAATCATCAATCCCAGGGAGGCAGTACTTATTCTTAATCATGACCTTATTCAGTTCTTGATAATTAATATAGAGCCTCAAACTATAATCTTTCTTCTTAACAAAGAATACCGGTGCACCCTACGGTGACGAACTAGGTCTAATAAAACCTTTATCCAACAACTCCTAAGTTTGCTTCTTTAACTTCGCTAACTCAATTAGTGCCATACGATAAGGGGTTTTAGAAATAGGTATGGTCCCTGGAATAAGGTCAGTGGTGAATTCTATTTACTATCAAGTGGTAATCCAAGTAAGTCCTTAGGAAAACTTTAGGATATTCCCGTATTACTAGTATGTCCTCTAGCTTAATTTCTTTAGCTTAGGTATCCACTACAGAGGATAAGTAACCTATATCACTTTATCATATCAACTTCCATGCCTTATTTACCAAAACCACCCAAAGAACTACATCACTAGAACTTCCTTTGAAACAAAAGTCCTTTCCATCAAACCATTTAAACATCGTCATCTTACTTTCATAATTCATGTTGGCTTTATACTTAGTCATCCAATCCATCCCTAATATTTCATCAAATCCCTTCATATCCAAAACTATTAACTCCGCAAGCATCTCTTAAGCATCTATGCAAACATTACCATCTTTAAGCTTATGATACATAACTTGCTCTCCTCCAAAAGGTATTGTGACTACCAATTCATATACTGAGGTTTCCACTAGTAGTTTATTTCTATCAACATACTCTTTCGAGGCATATGAATGAGTTGCTCTAGTATTGAATTTGTGTACGCATAATTATCACCTACATGTACCAATCTTAGAACAATCATTTATAACTATGCCCTTATATATGTATGACATTAGTAAGTGTAGGCTAACTAACTATTAAGAATGCTAAAGTTTGGAGAAGTCTAGATGATTCTTACCTATTACCATATGAGCCTCCCTAAGGACTTGCACTTGACCTACCAGGTCAATTATCATTCCTGCTTGCAAGTTTTGATCTATTACCCTAAACTTGCTCCTACCTTGCTTGTGGTTTGATACACTGGTTTGCATTATGACTCGTCTTGTAGCAGTTGGTACAATACATACCCCTTAGGTTCAGATTCTAACAATTCTTTACTACATGTCCAACTTTTTTGCACGTAAAACATTTACCATACAACTCTAAACAATCCAAAACTCGGTACCTTGCATGACACTTCCAACATGATATCATAGTTCCACCACTTCTCTGATTCTTACTTACAGGTTGCTTACCTTACTTCTCTATTGCCATTAATACTTCCCACAAACTTTCTTTTCTTACTCTCCATCTCCTTAGCTTTCCCTTATAAAGTATGAGCTTGCTCAATCAACTAAGCCCCATTTAGCAAATCATTATATCTTACTATTCTAGCTATTTTTAGTTTTGCTTGAAAGTACAAATCAAGTTCAAATTAAACCTTCCCACCTTAGCCAGCTCATTATTCTGAACAACCTCCGAGGCAAATTTAGCAACCTATTACACTCCCTCTCTTCCTCCTCAATTGACTTACCATCTTGCTTCAACTTATAGTATTCTTCACACATTTGTTCCCTTATACGCTTAAGGAAGTACTGCTCTAGGAATGCATTCCTAAAATCATTCCACTCAATAGGTTGTGCAAGAAATGGCTTCTCATACTTCCACCAATCATTCATACGTCTATCTAACAAAATAGCTACAATTCCTACCTTTCCATTTTCCTCCACTTCGTGCACTTTAAAAGCCTTTTTTCCAAAAATCAATCCATTCCTCAACAACTGAAGGATCAGTATTCTTACCATCATATGGCTTTACTATCTATTGTACCTAAGCCAACTTATCACCTCCTCTGACCTCCTGTTAAAGTAGCTGCAAACTATTGTATAAATTCCATACTTGGCTAAGGTAGAGCTGAATCAAGTTTTAGCTATGGTTCTACTCTTTACTCTTATGGCTCTCGATTTACTGGAGGTCTGCTATGTCCCCTTCACACATTTCATAACACCATTAAACAAACTTATATAATAAGCACCTTTCTAATGTTATAAGGTTGTAACATTCTATCTCCTAACCACCCTATACATCTCACATGTGCCTAGAAACTTCAGGCCTCTAACTTATGTTCTGATACTACCTAAAAGATGTTATATCCCTGTATAGTATAGGATGTACCATCACACACGTAAACTTATTATAAATAGACATAAATCTAGCAAAAGACTATTGCTAATAAAGGAGTTCAATTGTAGCCTTAAAATGACAAATACATACAATATTTACAAGTATCAAAAACTTCAAAAGCTATAACTTTGTCTCTATAACAAAACTTCCAAGTTTGTATTATATTGTATTGCAAAACTTACACTTTTCCAAAATAGTTTACTCTAACTAGCACTCTCAAAAGTCCACCTCATTGTTGATGGTGCCCCAAAAATTTTTTTTTAACTTAAAAATAAGAAAACTTATCCCCTCAATTACTGTTGAGCTGAGTGAGAGTAGAAAAACAAGTAGCAATACAACAAAGCATACAGTATAGGCATATAGATATCATATTAAGTTAATACCAGCTAGTAAATAAGGTAATGCAAATTGTATGTCGTGCTAATGCACATAACATGTGTTGTTACTGATATCCTAACTAGCTTAGCAACTCATTTGATTTGGTCGACTTCAAATCCAAGCATTCAGATAATCTATCTAAGAACTTAGAAAATATTTTAGCCTATCAAAAGTAAGGAGTGTGGTTGAAGTTTTTGGTCAATGCAAAACTACATGCATGAAAATCTAACTTTGTAAACTTTATCTTAGCAAAACTGTAAGTTTTAGAAAACCGACCTATAGGCCCTTTTCGTGTCATGCCATGAATGCATCAACCAATGCTCAAATGAATACCAAGCAAAACAACCAAGCTCATTCAATCATCTTTTAGCCAAACCTAAGCTTTATCTCTTATCAGGTTTATACTTAGCATATATCAAAGTTACATAGCACATCGGCAAATCATTGGTAACCAACATTACATGTACAACACATAGCATCACAATAGACTACATCCACTTACTTAGCCAGCCGTATGTTGCCAACTTACTCGTTAGCATGAGCTGCTTCCATCATGACTTCACCTAACAAGAGTAAGTACTTCTAAGGTTAACTACAACCAATGTGTATATATGTTTCCATTTAATATTTGCTTGTTGGTTATTAATTAGTTCTAAATTGTTTTTGACTTAGTTTCTGATTTTGCTTCTGACTGAGCTTTTGACTAAGCTTTTGAATTACTCTCTAATTTCAGCCTGCCTTCAAAAGTTTTAACTAAGTACTAATTAACTTATATCTTTAGTTCACCAACGAACATTCCTAATATATCACCTAACTTAGTTGTTTAAATTCAACTTGCATAAAGACTCTTAAATACAACAGTTTTTTATTCTATGTCTCATCTAGCTTCTTATTTGACCAAAATAATATGTTTACTTACAATACTTTCACTTTCCAACTAAATCAAACTAAGTCTAGTAAAGTATAATTCATGTACCATAGTAGATAGAACTCCTCTGTACTGTAATGTTAATTATGTCAATTTACCCTATATTATCATATCTGGCAAAACAAGTACATATGGTATGAAAATATATCATAATTAGTATTTGTAATTTATTAAAACTACAAAACGTAAATTATACTTAGAAAATAGTAGTGATTATATTTTGGTTATGGAAAACACCAAAATAGTGTATTATACAATATACTCCATAATACTTACTTTAACTCTATTTTATCAATAAATAGCTAAAAATAGGTAGATAAATATAGTTAACTTTGAAATTAGGATATAATGTATATCTCAATATTACTAATAACGTAAAGTTGGCTCAACGTAAAGTTGGCTCAAGTTGATTTTATATGCAAAATACTTTAAAATCCTCTTATTTTACAAAATCAGCAAAACTACTAACAAATAAAAAAAAATTACAATAAATAGTAAACATAATATTTTTTGAAAATTTTTGTTACCACAATTTAGTATATATTACAGCAATGTTATATAAAATTTTTAAATCTGAAATAATGTTGTTTAATATTTTGAAAAATTTCTTCAAAATTCATTGGAATAGGACATATTCTTAAGTACCCTAAATCAATCTTATTTCAACAAAATAAAATTATAACATGAAAATAGATGTAAATTAACCTAGGAAACCAATTTTCATAATTTTTAAATTAATTTGATATTTTTACAAAATAAAACAAAATCGGATGCAAATTTTCGACTCATTAACACATGGCCGTCCAACCACTCTCTAACTACTGAAGTATGTCGGCTCACTTCCTCTCACCCTCAATTGCTTAAGTCTAAAGCTACGATTTGTTAAGTTTTGGTTTGTTATAGGAACCCCAAATTCACCTATATTTCCCTAATTTCTGATCATTTTTGTTTAATTTCATAATCTGAGTTTGAGAGAGATTTCCTACTATTTCTAGGTTACAAAATAAGTGAATTTTCATCCTTCATACTTCTTTAGAGATGGTTGAGTCGATTGGGTGAAGGGTAGTTGTCTAAGTGTCCTAATTTAGTTGAATAAGGTGTAATATATCATTATATTATATGTTGATTGTGGCTAGTTGTTAGATTTTATCCTTTTCAACACCGGAAGCTTGCCATGTTAAGTTTTAGAGGATTCAAGTGCATTTAGCATTTTTCTATGATTTTTTCTTAACTTATTGTAATTTTTTGTAATTATTTAGTATATTTAATAATATATTTATATATCCTGTATATAACATATATACTACATGACTATATAATCACACCATACGCTATTTGACTCCTAAATGTTATTTTTATAACTCAAATAATTTATCTCTAAGTAGGCTCAAACGTTAACTTCCTGATAATTACAAAATGTACCTAGTAAAAATATATTTTATTGAAATTAAATTTTATATATATTTTATTTTGAGAAATTCACCTTACTAAGACTCTTTGTTTAATTTTTGTAACCTTATTTTAAAATTCAATTAGATTCAAATAAAATTATTCAAAAACCCTAAATCGTTCCAATCGCCATAAACTATTGATATGAATTAAGCCCCCGATCAATCACTCATAGCTGAGCTAGAGGACTTCAAGGACTCGCATAGAGAATACTAGCTCGATACTAAAGCCAAGACGAGAATCCCTATGCCGAACTGATCTCTTACCAACTTATCTATCAAATCCTTACATGTGTCAAATCTGCTCATGCCTAACAACAATACCTTATTCCATAAGATAGCCCAAGACTATCTTGGCCGAGATGCCGAACTGACCATAAACACTAGACACCAATACAGCTAACTTCTCTAAAGGACTGATTAACCCTCTACCTGATCTAAATCAAGTCGGCCCCTGACTACAAAAGTTACTCTACTTCTGCCTACCTTATATCATATTTCTCCTATCCAGTCACTAAGCGACACATGTCTTCTGAACACAATATTCTAGAATGAGTTTTTCTTTTCCGTACTAAATATTCTTTGCCCTTTTTACCCATTTTAGTATGATTTATGTAACCTAATTATAGAATATCCTTAGTCTTTCCATGTATGTAAAGTAACCTTAATGGATGGGTACACAAACCCTATGCAAACAATCAACTACTCAATACAAAATTTACTCACGTTGAGCAACTTTAGTATTCTCATTATCATTGAACTCTTATCCATTCCCCTTCGCAAGGAGTAGTGGAGAGTGACCCTTCAGTTCAGATCAGTATGTCATATCCAACGGATTGTAGGCCAAGTAAGATCGAGTGGTGCATCATATCTACTCGGTAGCTACTCGAACTTTGCTAAATTTTTCCTTATTTATTTTTTGTTTACTTCGTTATGGTGCTTCTCCGTGTATCCGACCTCGAAGACGCATCACCTATACTAGTTCATTTAACAACTAAGGTTAGTTAAGCAGTTAGGATCTCATAAAATAGCATATAGGGGCTTAAGACAGCTGAAAATCCATTCTTAACAAATATTATCGTAGAGTGTAGTTCAATTGAGGCTATTTAAATGATATAATATGATAATGGTAACCTTCTATTTCTTCCTCCTCTAATTACTTATTACAGGCAAAAAAAATCAAAATCTTAATATTGTTGTGTTTAAGGGGATTTTACAAGAAAAGCATTAAGGTAGTAGACTATCTAGCTTATCTAAAATAAGCACGGTTAAAGAATTGAATTTCTATGGGAACATTCTAAAGATCTTCCTCTCGTCTTAAATATAGACTTTGTGAAGCCCTTTATTAATGGGCCTGGCTAGCTCATTTTGTTGAAGTAGCCTTTTTTCCCTTACAATATGAGCTCCTCAAATTAAGTGAATTATTTTTTTTTGTTACTTTCATGTGAGAAAAGTAAATGTATAATAACCACTTGGTTAAGATGACAACTATACACACACCATTTTTGCCCTTGTACTTCTAGCAATAGCTTAAGATAAATTCACAGCTGAAAATCCAAAAAGATGAAAAGAAAAATAAAAAATAAAAAAAAAATAGAAAAAGAAACAAAAAGAAAAATTGGACATTTAGTTCTTGGGTGGAAAATACCATTTTTAAGGTATAATTCAAAGTAGGAAATGCCTTTTAGAGTCAAAATATGTATATGTGATTTAATGTATTTTAAGAATTTTGTGTTATATCCCTTAAATAAAATGTCATAAAACTTTAATCATTAAGGTGCCTTTTAGTGTAATGGCTTACAATATGTCAAAATTTCAAAGTTAAGTATGCTCAAGCTAGGTCAATCCCAAGATGGTTAATGATATGCTGCACTAAGGGTTGACAAGAGTGATGGTATCGAGGTAGGTCAAAGCTTATAGAAAGCTGAAGATGAAGATGGAAAGAGAAAATGCACAAATAACAATGAAAGTAAACAAGAAAAACCATAGATGATTCTAAGGATGTGATGCACTAAGGAAACTCCACGGACTTACGACTCAACTCGATATAATGCACAAGCCGGTCCAATGAGGGTACTCACTACTTAGCCTTGCTTAAAGGTTAGGAGAAGAGTAAGAAAAGGGAAGTAAGCACACTTAACTCATAAAAGGGGAAGTAAATTCAATATCTGATGTATGATGATGTGACTACCTTTATAATAGATATTTATACTCGAAATATTAGGGCAACAACTATAAACAAAAATGATTAAAAAGGGTAAAGTCTTAAAGAAGTAATGTACAAGAATGCAAAAGGGCATAAAGAGAAAATCTAGAAAAATGTCCATCTTGTACAAAGGATTCTATCATATGATTGCATAGACACGTGGCTCTTTGTGGATAGGTGGCCTTCTAGTAGAAGAAGATAAACTGTACTATCAGGTTAGTGACTGCTAAGATAAGGTACCAAGCAAACCTAAGGGTCCTTCTAAGAAGTTGTGGGTGTAGATGTTTGCTAGGGTTCTTGGCATCAATATTGCCGAGCTAAAGGTTGGCTTAGTTATGATCAAGTAGACATGTGAGGGGTCAATCCGTCAATGGAGCATACTTCAAGTCAATACTCGATTACTGAGAGATGAGAAGTTAATCATCTTGGCATATGGAGTTGGTTAGTAATATAGACTAGCTTAGTCTTAACAGGAGTTGATTGGAATAGTAGAATCTACTTCGCTAGTCCTTTAAGTCCTTGTGCTTGGCCTCAAGTTGAAGGTTCGGTAGTTTGATTCCTATTAGTTGACCTCCTAAGAAGCTACTGCACTAGAGAACGAAACTGTATGGCATTCTACACTACAATGGACAATACTTCAATGAGGCAAATTTTGGTTAGGTCATTACAAAGTGGTATCATAATAATCCACCAATTAGAAGGGTGGATCCTTACCTTGTAGTGATGCTGGACCTATGCAACAAAACATACGAAGACATCAGTTTTATAAGAGGGGTGGAATGTGATACCTCTTAAATGGAATATGACAAAACTCGAATCATCAAGATAGCTTTTTTTGTAACAACTTGGAGTATGTCGAAACTCCAAAATTAAGCATGCTTAAGCTAAGTTGATGCTAAGATAGGTGACCTCCTGAGGAGCTGTTGCATCAAAGGACAAAACTATGTGGCATTTCGCATCAAAGTGGACAATACCTCAGTGGGAGAATTTATGATTGGGTTGTTACATTTTGCTAAAAAGGCAACCTTTTTTTTTTAAGAATATACAGCATAAAACAATATTAATGTAGGTGGAATGTGGCGTTAAAGCATTTTATTTGGTCTTTAATTGACCAATTTATATGAAAATCAATTTTAGTTCAATCCAGATTAGGAACACAACCTATGCCTTAAATTATGTTAAATTGGCTCAAATTTAAAAGTATTACTTCACATTCACATACATGACTCATTTATTGCCTAGGGTGTAAAATCAACCTTTTAGGAACAAATGGAGCTAGGTCAATTATTAGCCTACAATAATTTAGAAGGCCTATAAGAAATTTAAGACACAAATTAATGCATAATGGTTGGCAGTATTGTCAAACTCAAATTGACCCCTAAAGTTCAACCGGGTTGACCTGACTCGGCTATAAAACCAATATAACTCCAATCTAACCCCAATTGAACCGCAATTAAATTTGGTTCTACTTTTTTAATATTTGACCCTCTTATATGCCTAAGTCAATCACCCAGGCTAGGTTTGACAACATTAGTGGTTAGAGCATTGATTGAGTTAAGGAAGGACAAGAGTTCAAACCATCTGCCCCTAATTTATAATTTTGAGCAGTATACATGTGTTCCATGCATAGGTTAGGCATGTAGACACATCTTTGATCTAACCTTCTTTCTCTTTTCCTTTGTGTGATTCGTTCACAAACTCACAATAAGCAAACTAAGTTAAAACAAGGAACTTCCAAGCTCATTTTGTAGAAACTTAGCCCTAATCACATGCATTGTTTTCAAAGTAAAAGTGCAAATCATGAAAATGAATAACATAGAATCATTACACTTTAATTGCACAAAATAAAGTAAATTGGATCAAATCAAGCTAAAATAGACAACTCACATCTTTAATGAGGATAAGCTTAATATTGGTTCAATTAGTTAGACTTTTTACAAAATTATACTCTAAGTTTGTGCTTACATGACTTCTATATAAATAAGGACAACAACTCATATCCAATTTAGCCAAAATCTCATTGACCCTTGGGAAATGAGAAATTTCTCACTCTAAACCCAAAACCTATAAAACCATAGGTTCTCTCTCTATAATCCTCTACTCTTCCCTTTTCCCCTCAAACCCCGATTTCAACTAAATGGACCAAAGTTAAACCATAAAATAGGTTTTAACCTACAAAGACCTAAAGACACTTATTTAGTTTTCTATTTTTGTTGGGATTCGCTAAAGAATTTGATTTCATTTTTCTTTACAATATTGGCATTCTTGAGTTCTAATTGAAATTTTGAATTGAGTTCAATTGAAGCGTTTGTAGGCTTTGGAGTCTAAAATAGATAGAAAACCTTCTGAAACATCTCCCATAAGGTCAACCTCACCTCTATAGCATCAAACAAATATTATAACATGCCTTAAAAAAGCACAACAAGGATTTTTGCCTATCTATTACCCAAATACCTAGTTCATGGCCTTCTCGAGCTTCTTACAATCAACAAGCTTGTCGACAACCCTTTGCACTACTTCAAAAAGCTAGCCTATGCCCATTCTCGATTTAACAAACACTACAAACCACTTGATTAGCTACGATTCATTAACTCATGTAAGTATGGCTTCTTAATTAACCTTTTGATTTTGTTTCCTTTTCATAATAAATGTTAGAAGTAAGAAATTTCTAGAAGAACTAGAAAGTTAGATTTTATTGGCTTCAATTGAATTTTGCTTGTGTTTTATGCCTGTCTAGTAATTTACAAGACCTAAGAGAAATTAAGTTTTGCATAAATTTGACCTTATCATCATTTTGTGTGACTAAAGATTATTTTTTTTTTCTAGGTTGTTTAAAACTTTGTATTTTTATGTTTCTAGTTATGATTGAGTTTCTTGTTATACTTCAATTTTCATTTCCACAAAAAAGTTTATTTTCAAACCTTAGGTTCTTATATCAAAAGGGAAATAAAATTTTTTCAAAAATTAGGAGTTTCCATTTAAGGGTTTTTCATGATAAAGATCAATAAATTGGTTTTACAAATTTGGGATTATTTTAGTGCTCTAAAAAAGTATGACATTTCAAATTAGAAGTTCTTAGGACTTGAAAAGAAAAACTTTAACTTCTAAAGAATCAAAATGACGGTAGCATTCGACCCTATTAATGAGTATGCAGGCATCTATAGTATTTATAAAATATTAAATATTAAATTTCTCCAAAAAGCTAAGAAAAATAAAAAAAATAAATCATTTATCTTTGATTGTGCTTCCTTTTTCTTTGATTTCAATTTTTTTGCATATTTGATCTAGTTTCCAAAAAAAACCTTTGTCTAGTCGAATATCTATAAAATAGCATAGCAAATCTTCTTTAATTGGAAACTTATATTTTGGAAACTGATGTGGTAATATATAAGTTAATCCCCAAATTTGAAATCTTTGGTTTTATAAAAAAAAGTCGATATCAATAGCAAAGTTAGAATCACTTTACCTATGTGATCATAGACTACCTTTTTTTCAATCTTCGGTCGGTTGGCAACCCAAAAATGTTCTCTAGAAATATTTCAAAAGCAAAAGATAATGTTTCAAAAGGGTTTTAAATAAAGCTTTCTTTAATTTTCAATGAGCAATTTATACTAAATGGGTCGAGTTTAGTATAAATTGAAAAAGGTTAAAGTAACTTAATACATCTACGGAAAAAGCGTGATATGACAACATCAAGTGCAAGTTAATTATTATTTTAAGTGATCAATTTAATAAGGATTATATTAGTGATGACATATCATGCATTATGCAATCAAGGACACAAATGAAGGGGTTAAATTACATAGTCATCTCGATAGCACTTCTTGGTTTTTAACTAGTTTATAAGATGTTCATTCGCCAATAATTGTTGTTTATCACTTACGTTGCTATGTATTTGAGTAGTTTGTCGTTTGCATTGGTATGTATTTAAGTTTAGAATATTGAATTGTGTTCTAGGAATCTAAAAAATCAAATGTAATATATAATTCAATTAGGATAAGCTAAGCAAGACCTAAGTTATTTTATGAACAAATTAAGGGGTGATTATAAATAATCCAAAGGTAGAAAGCTTTTTTTTAATTAAAGAGAATTTGAAAGTGACTTAAGAACCCATGAGATGAGTTGTGCGATCTAAGTGAGTACATCACATTATCCATGGGATGCATCAAGAGGGGCAAAAACCTATGAGTGCACATTGGATGTATGCATACACACGCGCTAATGCTTTTAAGATTTTTTTTTTTCTTTTAATGTGATAATGCATGTAGTATTCTAGTTTGTAGGAGCTCCTATGTTTAGCATAATTGATGTCATTAAGAAAGAAATCTAATGATAGCATTCGAATCCTAAGTATATGTGTATGTGTAAATTTTTTGTAGGGGAATGTTGAGCATCCTTTTAAACTTAAGAAGAAATTAGAGTCATTTGCCACCTTATTGGGTGATCTGTTTAGGTTGTGTAAAGGGACTATAGAGTCTAGTTATTAATCACAATGAAGTCAAGCTAGATAAGATCCTTAAACCTTTTCCTTCTTATTTTATTATGAAATCTAATAGAGTGGCAAGACTATGATGGATTAAGCTAAGTTAGGGTTTGTTGGCAAAGGGGCCTGACCATCCCTTAGCTTAGAGAAAATTTCCCATTTATGAAAATCAATCAAAGATGAAAAATTATATAATTGTATTTATATCTTAAGAGTAAACTTAATAAGATGCTATATATAGCTTAGTGGCTAGGTATGTGTTAGTGAACGAAAGATCATAGGTTTGATTTCTATTATTATCATTTTACTTTTTTCATGATGCATTTATTCTTATATTGTTTGAGTATCATTTTCCTTTTTCTTTTTCTCTCATTTTTTTCCTTTACAATAACCAATAACATGAAATTCCATTAATTACATAATTATAGTTTACTAACTAAATTTTCTCAAGTTGTTATCTATTTATTTGTTGCTTGTACAAGATAAATATAAGTAATCCTAATAATGACCTAAATATGGCAAGTTATGCCAACTCGTCCCTTCCACATGTCTCATTGTTCTATATTTGTCCTTAGGCAAGATAAATATCAATCTATCTCTCAACCTTTTTTTTTATAAGAAAATAACACTATGTTCATCCTTATTCTTCAGTATTTACAACTTTTCTATTTGAGTACTTAATCTTTTTATCTTTTTTATTTCATTCCTTTACATTTTCAAACCTTAAGATTCTTATTAAATCTATTAATTATTCCAAGGTTTACACGATTTTCTCTAACAACTTTATATTGCATTTAGTTATTTTCTATATTATATAATAAAATATAGTTAGTGTTATTTTTAGTATACTACATTTGTAATCAAATATATTTGAAATTATTTTCTATTTGATTGATTATTATAAATTTATTTAAAGCTAACACATATCATGAACAATTAATAGATTTAACAAAAGTTGTATTATTTGTAAGAATTTGAAAACGTTGCTGACTCAAATGGAACGAAAAGGAATGATTGTAGACAAACAAAAAAAGCAAGCAAATGTTAAGGACCGAAAGTGTATTCTTTTCTTAAATCTAGTAAGAGGGGGATTACAACTAAGGGGGTATGGTAAATTAGCATTTAGAAGTAAATTCAAATAAAGAATCAGTATTACAAAAAGTTTAAATAAGGTATCAATGTTTCACAAAGGGGTTCAAATAAGAGTTTAATGTTTTAAAAAGTTCAAATAATGGATCAACGTTTCCTAAAATAATTTAAAATAATATTACGGAATGACTATTACGTAATAGTGTTATAATAATCGAATCCTTTGTTTGAACCACCTTATGAAAATCCCTTATTTGAACTTTTCAAAATGTTGATCCCCTATTTGAACTTATTCCCAAATGTTGATCACTTCCATTGTAATTTTCTCATCTAATAATAGATGCCCCCACCATAGGACATAGTAATTGAGATGGTGGTGATGGTAGTTTGTCTAGTTATAATTAAGGTGGCAATGTTAATAGTGATGGTGGTGTTATCATAAGAATAAGAGATTAGAAAGAAGATCTAAGGAGAACTTAGGCATTAGATCAAATGAATAAGATATATTTATAGGTTTTTTATCATGCCTTGATGGAGATTCCTTAGCTCAACCAATGAATCATAATTCCTTATAAAATTTTATATTTTTCCCACAAATGATCTCATCCCAATTCAATGACCATTGCCACCATTGTCACAACTACCGATCGTTCTCACCACCGCTATTACCACTACTACTATCGCCCCCACTACTAGCCAATATCGCCGTCGCTACCATCACTATTGCCCATCGCCACCACCTAGTACTTTAAGATTGGTTGAGAAAGAAGATGGATTGAAAGTAGTTTAGTCATTAAAGTTTTGTTATGTGTCTATTATTAAATTACTTATAAATCCAACTAAATAAAGTAATAGGTATTATGCCCTTAGGAATTCCAATTCCATTTAGTGAAGTAAACAAACCGTGAAAGCGATAAAGTTGTAATAGTTTTACCATGTACACCAGCCTACAACAGAATCTAACTACTTAGTTGCTATCGTACATTAGGTATACCCAAGCTCTTATGACTAAACCACTCTAAAGCATTTGCAATTTAAAATATACAACTAATTTGAAAATGTTTTATATAAGAAAACATCAATTTGCAAAAATTATGATAGGAAACTTATAAGGAAAATATAAGTTATCATTGTAAATTAAGCCATGGAGTAGATTGCATTGCTTAGGAGACCCAATTGGCTCTAAAGCAAAAGACATATAAAAGTATTCTACCATTTATTCCTCACTCAAAGCCTTATATCTTCTTTAAGCTTGATGGTTGCTTGGTTACATTATGTCTACTAAAGCTTGCAAAAAAAGCCTATTGGGGTGTAAGTAACCGTTGCTTAATAAGAAGGACGGAGACAAAAGCATGCATAAACAACAAAACAAGTAATGTATAGGAAAACATCATGGCAAAGAGATTAGCTCTCACAATAGCATAATGATATCGAATCACACACATAATACACATATAATCAACTATTCACAACCACAAACAAGTATACACTTTAGCCTCCAAGTACTCTGAAAAAGTACTCTAAATGTTATAAAGCATTAAAATCCCAATAACCATAACTTTTATGTTCATACAAATCATGGAAACAACAATAATTATCGATTTTACATTAGGTTCATGGCTTCTTTACTAGTGAAATACTTGTAACTAGTGTTCAAGATTTTGGGTTATTTAGATATGTTTTAATTTAAGTTACCTTCTAAGTCATCCTCTGATTTCATTTCAAATTTAGAGTTCATAATTGAAGTACTCTCTGAGTTAGTTTCAGTGTAGTGTTCTTGTCCAAAAACCTTCTTTTGGCCTCTTAGTAGATTCTAACTTAGAGTTTTTACTTAACAAAAGTTTTTGACTTAGCTTCTAAGTAAGTTAAAGTTTGAAGTTCTTATGAAGGAACCTTCTAACCTACTCTCTAAATTACCTTTTGACCTAACTATAAACTTTATAAACCTACTAAATCCCTGCATTTTAGCTTAGCTTTCCACTATTTCTTTACTCAACCAGCCTTGTACTTAACTCCAACACTCATTTTTCAACCCTAATTGACCTAACTAAATCACAATTTCAACTAACTCAATTTCAAATGGTCTCAACTACCTCTTTTTCCCCAATTACTTTATCAATCTTTAACTCATCTTAAGATAACCATCAACCATTAATACATTTCAATTTTGGTTCGTTAAGATTTTATTGGAGCATAGATAACTCATTAATTTTCATAAATCAATATGTATATATAGTTGGGAAATAATGTTTTTGGTCCTAAAAACTCCTATATTTATGGAGTTAGCAACTTTTGCTCATCAAAATGAAGTATAACCTTACTGTTCATTACTAAAATACTTTACAACCAACCTATAATCATATTTAACATGGAAATCTTGAAGAAGCAAATAATTTCCCATAAGTTCAAATTATCAGTTATCTTAAATCATAAATTTATAAAAATTTGAGTGCCGTTATGGAAAAACTCTTTACATGTCATTAAATTAACATTTCTAATGGATAATCGAAAATTTTTGTGGTCGAAACAACATTAATTAGGGTTATGCAAATTAGATCAAAAGTTTGTCCAAATGATGCTTTTCTTATGAATGATGTATCTTTTTTTTTTTTTTGGCAATTGAAGTGCAATATATCAAACTAACAAATTTCTACTAATCAATATTTTGACATGAAACTAGGATAGAAACTAACCTAAGAAATTTTTTTCTTAGAATTTGACCATGAAAATTAATTTTTGTTAAGAAAATTATTGAAATTTAGAGCAATTAAGGACATTCGTCACACAAAAGATTCCAACCACCAATCGATAGTATAGTCTCATCTAAAAAATTGGGTACAGGGTACTCTTTCAAGCCATAGTGGTGGTCCAATGTCACATCTTGGTTTGACACACTAACTCTACATGACCTATTATGTACTCTAGTTTTTCTTTTTCTTTTTTCTCTTTCTGGTCCTAGAATCTCTAATAAATATTTCTACTTTATTGAGACTCTTCATTTTGTACATGACAAAATTAGAGTGGCTTGTTGTTTATATGAGAAGTAAAGTTGGTTAGATGTTGGCCTTTAGAAATTACTAGTGTTGCTGATCCATTTTGCTTAAATTCTACATGATATTTTGTGTTAAAATATCCACTAAATAATACCCCCTATATATTTTACTACTATCACACCTATGTCTTCCTAAGTTCAGTAAGTTTACACTTATTTTATTATCTATTTATTGCTTATTTAGGTTATTCAATATATTATGTATTTAACTAAAATTTTAAGTAACAACTGGTATACATTTTACATATTAATTATGTTTGGTGTATATATATATATATATATATATATTCCCTAATTATTATTTCATATTGTTTTATTGATTATGTTATCCAAATAATTTATCTTTAAGAACTTGTTTCTTTTGAACTCAAATCACGCATTTTTTATATTTAACGATGATAATGCTATGGTAAGCTTTTCTTGCCATATTTTTATTTTACTCTTCCATTCTCAAAATCTAAACTTATCGATCACTTTAACTAATTTTCTACAGCCCCATCGCAAACCTTGAGCTTAATCAAAGAACACTTAAGATGTCCTAATTTAGGTGATAATGTCCTATTTGCTATATTGCAAGGTCTCACATTTTTGCCCTCTTACAAATAGTTTCATTATCAAAACTATCATACTCTTAGTTTCTATATAAGGGTCGGTGTTAGCGCTATATTACTATCCACTAAATTTTATGTTATAGAGGTTATGGACTCACTATTTAGGAGTATCAAATATATCATATAGATTCAGGGTTACATTACTATATCCATTATAAATACTTTTTAATTCCTATGCTCAACAATTTTTTGACATAACCTATCTTAATTTCCAAAATTGATAGGAATCAATCCATAATGATCCTCAAGTTGAGGCTAACCTACCAGAAGCTGAAGCCAACCTGTCCTAACCTGAAGCCAACCTATACGAAACTAAGGCCAACCTATTTTTGCTGAGGTTAAACCAATACCTGAGGGCTAAAGGGAGGAAGAGAAACCATTTGGCATTAGGTCTATCATCTACCGAAAAGACAAGAGACCAAGTGGCTAAGGCCTTAAGGCTAAAGAACAGCTTGATGTAACATGGGAAAGCTAGTGCCAAGCAACCCATTAGTGCAGTAACTGTAGGCTTACCTCATTGGAAGCTCGACTAAGCACAATAAGACTTCCAAACATCCCACCCCAACTCAGACATCCAATTGCCAACTGGCCCCTACTTAAGTTCAATCCCATAGATAGCCCAGACGACTGTAAGCTGACCACTATCAAATGCACAGTTTTGTATACTTTGTAAATATTTTCCTTATTGCAATTGTGGGCCATTCTTTAGGGTTTAAAGGCTTTGTATATTATTTATAATTTTGTCACTGGGGTTTTAGAATTTGCTATAAATAGAAACTTTTATGATTACCTAAAGGAGATTGGAAGAAAATAGATAATGAAATTACATTTTGAACATTCCTTTTTTAGTAAGGATATTCTTGAGCTCTCCGAGCTTACACTTCTGATTATTGAGTGCTGACTAACTCTTTAATCTTCTTTGCATTGTTATCAATCTTCAATGTAAGATTGTAGCAAACCTTGCATTTGAGCATGTTAATAAATCACATCTAACCCTCATTTGAAGCCTCGAGCCTTGGTTTAGTTTTCATAAGTCATATCGAAACCCATTTCGAGCTCAATCCTTGATTGTGTTTATGTCTTGGTGCGTAATATCTATCCACATTTGTATTCAAAACCACACCATAGTTTAAGTTCGCTGGATATTTGTAGATATGCATCAGCTTCGCTGGTATTAGAGCTTTTGGTGAGACATATGTAAAAGTGTTCATCAGAGTTTAGTCTATGTTATTATTTTCTATTGGTTTTTTTTTTTTTTTTGTTCTATAGTGTATTCTCCGTGTTCTTAGTAGTTGTGGTATTGTGTTGTTTATAGTGGGTTGCTGACTCGAGTAGTAGTGATTTCAATAGTTGATTCTAATTGCAATAGTGTTTATCAATCGTAGGTAGTTGCAGAAATCGAGTAGTAGTAATTTTTAGGTTACTGTTAGTTATATTTTGTTAGTACTAGTATTTTGGGAATCGTTTTAGTAGTGGTTTTAACTTGAGTGTATTACCTCTATTTAATCTTCTCTGTAGAAGTTATTGTACGGGCAAGAATGTCTAAAGAGAGAGTTAATAATAATGGTGATAGCCTTCATGGAAGTTTAAGGCGACGTGTTAATAACTTAGAACATCAAATTTAGAATCTTATTGATTCTATCTATGAGCTTACTAGTTTAGTCAAAGGCTGTAGACATGTTGGCCGAGATGAAAGGAGGGATCGAGTACTAACCAATAGAAGTGGCTCAAACAAGCTTAATAATGGCAAACAACAACTAAGACGAGCTGCAAAGCTAAGAAGAAACATGGCCAAGCAAAGCTCCAATGGAACTGGCCAATCCGAGGTGAACTTACTAGCTCAAAATGCAAGGGATGAACCCCGAACACATAGCTAAGACTTGATAACATCAAGCTTAAGCTATCAACCTTTAGTGGAAGAAGCTGACCTAAAGAGTTTTTTGACTGGATTCCCCAAGTAGAAAAGTTCTTCGAATGCTATGAGTGTAATGATAAGACCAAGGTCAAGTTAGCTTCGTTATCATTTATTGAGTATGCCAGTCTTTGGTGGGATAAGTTAATTACTAAGCGAGATGTCAAAGGAGAAGAACCAATAAGAACTTGGAGGCTTCTGAAGTGTTTAATGAATCAGCTATCGTGCCTCAAACAGGAAGAGTCATAACAGTCTCGCTATGTAAACTAACCTAAGATAGAAGCTGACCTCACAGCTACTATCATAGATATAGTCTACACAAGGCGTATATGACTCAACTAACTTGAAGCATCCATTTTGATACCTGTGAATAATCAAACATATGATATAGCTTTACAAAATACTTATTTTATATAATCTGTTGTCTCATAACACAACAATACTTACATAAACATCTCACATCCAAATACAATTAGAGTTTACAAAAAACCACAGGTTTTGCAAACTATTTACAATAAGTTAGGAAACTAGTGAGTGTCCTAGGGAATTCCCAATTAGTTTCCTCAAAATTCAAAAGAAAAGTCAAAAGCTTAGGTTCGGTTGATTTTTCATTCTTCACATTCCTAATCAACAGCACACTAACCTAAGGGTGATGGTATCTGAACATCCTAGTCTTCACTCAGTACCTGCAAAAGAGTCTATGGAGGTTATGAGCATAACTAACTCAGTAAGTGGGATGGAGTTAGAAGAGTACCAAACAATCACAAGCAAGGTTATTAATTATGATGAACTACCATTCAATCAATCATATGAAACATTGCACAATGTTATCCGATCCATTGTAAGGTTAGAGAAATTACATCTACTTTAACCTGAATTGAGGAGTTTTATTGTGACTCAAATGAAACCAAACTCAAGCTTATGCAGTGGAGAATACCCTCCTCCTATGACCACCTTTGAACCATGGCCTCTACCCTTGCTGCGACCTCTTTGCCTATCATTTAGTTTGATTAAAGATGGGGAAAAAACCATTTCAGCTATCTTCATCGAAGGAAGTCGTTATTTAGCTTAACCCTCTTAATCATTTCCCCTAACGGGTGTTATACATGTCTAATTTCATTGTGTTCGAATCATTATTAGTTGTAATTAGGGGTGACCAAACAAATTCATACAATACAAAAACAATGCAATAATGTAGAACAATACACCAAGGAGTTTAACTCCTACCATAAGTGAATACTAAACACACACATGGCATGTGCATAAACAACTAATTACAAGCATAAACAGAAGTACTCTCAAGTTTAATACAGTATCCCAATAAGTGGTAAAGCTACAATCTCAACTTACCTATTCAAACGCTGTTTATGGAAGACTCGGTTTGTCAACAATCTAACCATTGGGAAATCCTATATGTACAAAACCCAAATTTAGTTTTCGTAATAGTTACGAAAACATTAGGGTTTTATCTAAAACAGCTATATTTATATAAAGTATATCATCATAATAATATATAGTTTTATTATATTATATATATATATATTGAGTTAAGTTATTAATTATTAATAATATACATAATTATATTATTACATATAATATATCATTTTGATTATATCGAAATGTACTTTTAATTGGTTAAATTATGTTTTAATTTCGATAGGGTTATTATAATACGTACATTCTAATAATATTATAGAATTGTAGGTTATATTACTTAAGATTATCTGATTTTAGTAAAAATAGTGTCGTTAAGTTCGTGCAAACCTAACGATACATATTATGAATCCTATTTCTATAGATGACTTTTAACGGGCAATTTGAGTTTTTAACATAGTTATATGTATCTATATAAATATTATTATATTATACATATTTTGTGTTATTAAAGTATATTTTACTTAATTTTTCAATATATTTCAATAATAAGGCTATTATCGAACCTTAATACATCTATAACATATCTTGGTTATTAAAATATCATTAAATATATTAAAAATATACTTCTTATCCAATTTGACTTGTACACAAATAGATAGTTTTTATTCAACTATTTATCATATTTTAACTTATTATTACTAGAATTAAGTATTGATTCGTTATTTAATCTATTTTACTACGTAAATTCATAATTAATAGCTCGAGTTAGCAAATAATTCCCCAAAAATTTATATACACTCCTAAAAATATGGGGAATTCAATCATCACTTGGTTTAAGGTTTTTAATTTATCGCCTATATATTCAAAATTACAATTTTACCCTTAAATTACACTTAATTATCCAAATATGATTATTTTTGCACAAAATTATTTTCAACCTATCCTAACATCATTATACTTTATTATAAATTGGTATAGGTCAATTTCACTATTTAATTTCATAAATTCTATTTATTTCACATTTTTATTTTTAAGCCAAAAAAAATACAATAAATATAAAAAATAGTCAAATGAAAAATCAGGTTATAAGAAATTATCTATATATCATTTATATCTTACAAAAAAATTTTGTGCTTAAAACACTATCATTTGATATATTTATTTTAAAAGTCAAAATTCAAATGAGTAGTAACTTTCTTAAGCAAATATAATAAATATTATAAATTTTTCAAAAAAAAAATATCACACAAAATAATGTATGAAATAATCTAAATATAAATTTTTTCAAATTTTTTTAGGTAGATTTGCTATTTTTTAAAAATTATTGAAGAATAAGGCAGAAAATTGACCTTGCTATTCTTGAGTGCTGTAATGGTTGGTGATGAATAGGTGGTTGTCTAAAGGCCTGGTTGATGGGTGGACTACTTAGGGATGGTCGGGTTCTACAGTAGGTTCAAGTTTTCCTTAAGAACTAGACTTAGTTGGTTTCTATATAATTTTTCCTAATTTTTTTTCTATATTTATTCTAGATTCAAACTTGCTAAACTAAGACTAATCATCTATGGTTCACTATTTATAGGAGTACTTTGCTGCTTAGAATTTTTTTTTTCAATCTTTCATTAAATTAAGTAAAAGGTGTC
This sequence comes from Lumnitzera racemosa, assembly GCA_024138005.1. Lineage (NCBI taxonomy): Eukaryota > Viridiplantae > Streptophyta > Magnoliopsida > Myrtales > Combretaceae > Lumnitzera > Lumnitzera racemosa. The sequence goes on from JAMXBC010000006.1 coordinate 84,752,959, forward strand.
TCTTTTTGTACAAATTGCTTTTGAATCAACAATGTCCAACCTCCATAGCTTCCCACGCAAATTGCTTTTTCCATCCATTTCCAGCAAGTATTAATGCTTTTAGATAAGCTTTGTTAGATAATTGCTTAAATATGAATATTATATATATTATATTAGTATTTAGTTATTTATTAATATACGAGTATATATGTCCTATGTATATATCACATGTAGTATATAACTATACTCATATAATTATGTTTCTAACATCTCTTTTATTTTTAAGATATATTTCTTAATACATAATATACACAATTAAGAAATTTTGGGTTGATTTACAGGTATAATTGTTATTTACATTGGGTATGCTCATAAAAATACATATATATTCATATAATAAATTATACTATATTATCTCATTTCCGTACAATTTGGTACTATATTAAATAATCATACTTCTAAGAGTAAAATTGGGATTTTGCGTCGCTATTTTCAAAATTTAACTTCATTGAGTCATTTCGACTAACTTTTCTATCTTAGTCGTAAAGTTTGGCTCAATTGGATATATTTTCCCTAAAGGTCCTAAATCTAGGCCCGATTGTCCTAAATACAAATTTTAGAGGCTCACATCAACACTTGTGTTGACCTACTTCAAGCAAAAGATGCTCTATGCTTTCTAGCACTTGTGGTAAGATTGAAACACTATTGAAGAATACTTGCAATCGCTTAAGACCTTGATGACTAGATGATGCGAACCGTAACCAAGAACAGATAAGGTAGGTCATTGAATGGGTCTAAGTTTATTGAAAGGTTGAAAAGAGTGTTGGGGAATGTGTAAAAGAACGATAAAGTGAATGAAGAGTAAGCAAAACCTACGAACAGCTCCAAAAGATATGACGCACCAATGAAACTTCCAAGGACTCATGGCATAACTCAATATAACACACGAATTAGTCTGATGAGGTTACTCACCACCTAACCTTGCTTAAGGGTTAAGATAAGAGTGAAATCAAAGTAAACAAGCAGAGTTTATGAAAGGAAGAATATGCAGTATATTGATGAGCAACTTATTCCAACTACGAATATAAGGAGTATATATACTTGAGAATTTTGTGCAACTTGCCTAGAAGGGAAAAGACAAAAAGGGTATTGCCCTAAAGAAGTAATGTACAAGAATACAAAAGGGTAAAAATGAATTTTTAAGAAAAACAATGATTAATGTAGCATATTCTTCACGTGATCCTATATATGTAGTAAAGATGCATTAGTCATGCCGTTGGAGGATGTGGACAAAAAAGTACAATTAGATTGCTTGTCCAAACAAAGGCAAGTGAAGATTAGTCTAGGGTCTCTTTCTCGGCCTCTCGGCAAGGGTGATGCTAAGCAAGTGGTCGGCTTAAACATAAGTGAGTAAGTGCGTGAGGTTTGGTAAAGGTCTCAGCATTCTTCAATTCGATGCACAATCTTCAAGAGATGGATAGTTGTTCGGTTCAGCATACAAAGTAGCTCATCAAAGAGATACTTGACTTCGATAGGAGTCAATTGGAGTAAGAAGATTCGCCTTGCTAGGCCCTCTAGTCCTTAGGCTTGGCTGTGGGTCAAAGGCCCGGTAGCTTGATTCCTATAACCAAATGTGAGATTATCGTACCTTAAGACCGTACTATTGCTAAGTTCCTTAGTGGACTTCGAGATGACATTGATGATATGGTCGAACTACAACTATTTAACAAATTTGACAAGCTGATCAATTTGGCATTAAGGGTAGAGAGATAGAGGAGAAAGAGGCATTAGAGGCCGACCACCCGACCTCAACAAGGTAGCCGTAAGCCTAAGAGGTATGAAGAGAAGAAAATGCCTGAGAAGAGGATAGGGAAAGGAGAACCTAGCCAACCCAACCAAGTTGAAACCAAGGAAGTATAGAAGGAGAAAGTGCCCAATACCAAAGCCTAAGAAGTCAAGTACTTCAAATGTTTACACTACAAACATATTGCGTCCCAATGTCCAAACAAGAGGGTTATGATTTTAAAAAGTGAAGGACCTAATGCTCAAGTAGAAAGCCAAAGTGATAAGAGCTCTAAGAGTAAGGAAGCAATAAACATCTATCATGAGATGGGAGAACTCTTAGCCCTGACGAGCAAACAAGCCAATGTGAAAGGAGACCCAAGTTAAAGGGAGAACTTGTTCCAAATCTATTGTTTGGTGAATGGGAAGACTTGTTCCCTAGTTGTTGATGGAGGTAGTTGTACCAACATCATTTCTATCAAGCTCATTACAAGAATGAAAGTGCTAACCTACCTATATCCCTAACCTTATGGATTGAAGTGGTTTAATGATAAGTGATGCAAACTATGACAAAAAACGAACAAAGGCGGTTGCTAAATGAGTCCAAGCTTACTGAAAGCTTGAAAAAGGTGTTGGGGAATGCACAAAAGAAAGATAAAGTGAATAAAGTGTTAGCAAAATCTACAAACAACTCCAAAAGATATGACGCACCAATGGAACTTTTGAGAACTCATGAAATTACTCGATATGATGCACGAATTGGTCTGGTGAGGTTACTCACCACCTAGCTTTACTTAAGGGTTAAAATAAGAGTAAAATGAAAGTAAATAATTAGTGTTTATGAGAGGAAGAATATTCAATATATTGATGATCAGCTTGTTCTGGCTACAAGTACAAGTGGTATTTATACTCAAGAATTTAAGGCAACTTGCCTAAAAGGAAAAAGACAAAAAGGGTATTACCCTAAAGAAGTAATGTACAAGAATACAAAAGGATAAAAATGAATTTTCAAGAAAAATAATGATTATTGTAGTAGATTCTTCACATAATCCTGTATACGTAGCAGAGATGTATTAGTGATGCTATTAGAGGATGTGGACAAAAAAGTGAGATCAAATTCCTTATCCGAACAAGGTTGACCAAAGATTAGTCCATGGTTTCTCTCTCAGCCTCTTGACAAGGGTGATGCCAAGCAAGTGGTCGGTTCAGACATGAGTGAGTAAGTGCGCGAGATTTAGTAGATGTTTCAACATTCTTCAATTCGGCACACAATCTCTGAGAGAAGGGTAGTCATTTGGCTCGGCATGTAGAGTAGCTTGTCAAAGAGATACTCAGCTTTGACAGAAGTTGACTAGAGCAGGAGGATTCGCCTTACTAGCCCCTCTAGTCCTTGGGCTCGGTTGCAGGTCAAAGGCTCAATAGCTTGATACCTATCATTCCCTCTAAGTTGATTGGATTTAGGGGTCAAATCTGAATGGTCTTCGATCAATTCTTCATCAAAGTGATATGGACTAAGTTCGGCAATGTTAAAGATGTTAGAAACCTCATAATCTTTGGGCAACTCCAACCTATAGGCGTTGTCATTGATCTTTTGGAGGATTTTGAAAGGTCCTTCAACTCTTGTAGATAGCTTGTTCCTCCTCTTACTAAAAAACCTTTCCTTATTGAGGTGCAACCACACCAACTCTCCTAACTAGAATTATTTAGTCATCCTAGCCTTAGCCTTCTCTTACATTCTTTTAGCGACTTAGTTGACCTATCGAGTGACTTTGTTGTAAATGTGTTAAAGGCACTATGCTCGAGCTCTCATGTCAGGGTCTTCTTGCTCTGATACAAGTACAAGGGTGTGATCAAGGAGCAACTGGGGATTAAAACCATAAACAACTTTGAAGGGGGGTTTGCTTAGTGGTGTCATGTTCTGTTTAGTTGTAAGAAAATTTGACTACTGGTAAGTAGACGTCCCAATCAGCTAAGTTCTTACCCAATGCAACTTAGAGCAATGATCCCAATGTACAATTAACTACTTTTTGGCTATCAATTTGGGGGTGACAGGAAGAACTAAATAGTAGTTTGGTCCCCATCCGATGCTATAAGGTCGTTTAGAAATGGGTCGAGAACTTAGAATCTTTATTGGAGACTACATTTCTCAACATACCATGTGACCGTACAATCTCCTACAAGAAAAGAGAAGCAATAGCTAAAGCATTGTTAGTTTTTGAGTAGGGCATAAAGCGTGCCATCTTGCTGAACCTATCTACAACGACCATCACAAAATCTTTGCCTCGAGCAATTTGTGGTAATTCGAGAATAAAGTCCACGCTCAACTCAGTCCATGATCTCATCGGAATAGGTAAAGGCATCATTTTCCCTTGCTTAGTTCGACATTTAGCCCTTTTGCACATGGTACAGCCTTCAAAAACTCGATGCACATCTCGCCTCATTCTCGGCCAAAAGAAACAACCATTCAACAGCTCATAGGTCCTTCTCTCCCTAAAATGTCTGGATAGTCCTCTACTGTGGGTTTCCCTGATCAATAGCTCCCAAAGTGAACAAGTCAACGCACATAATTTCCCTTCTTAGAACAAGTATCCCTCTTCCATATAATACTCATCTACTATCCTTCCATCAACACAACGCACAAGTATGGGCCCAAAGTGTAGGTCCTTAAAATACTGCTCTTTAATACTCGCAAACCTAAACAACCTGATCTGTAGTTCAATTAAAAGCGCATGTATTCTTGAAAAAGCATCTATAACTACGTTGCTCTTTCCCTATTTGTATTTTATCACAAAATTGAATTCTTCAAGGAATTCGACCCATCTTACCTATCGCTTTGATAACTTTGTTTGACTTTAGAGGTACCTCAAGGACTCATAATCAATATAGATGACAAATTCTCTCGACATTAGATAATGTTGCCATACTTGCAATGCTTGAATTAGTGCTAAGAGTTCCTTGTTATACACAAAAAGTTCCTTATCATATGGTAAGAAATTAGTCGACCTTCTTGCATTAAGAAAATGCATATTCTAATGCCTGACGTGTCACATTACAACTTAAATACTTTCTCAAAGTTAGGCAAAGATAGCATAAGTAAGGAAGTCAATCTTTCCTTCACCTTACCAAAGCTTCTTTCTTCCTTTTCTCCTCATCTAAGTCAATATTCTTCTTCATCAATTCAATAAGGGATGCAGTGAGGGTGTTGAAATTCCTTATGAATCTCTTATAGAAGGAAGCTAGTCCATGAAAACTTCTCACATCGGTATAAGTAGTAGGAGTCGGTCATTTGACGATTGCTCAGATCTTCTCGTTATCCACTTGTAATCCTCCTCCACCTACTATATAGCCCAATAATACCACTTCTTCCTAGAAAAAGCAATATTTCTTAAGATTGTCAAATAATCTCTCGTCACGGAAGACATTCAACATGGCATGGAGATGTTCACAGTAACTTGGTATATCGACACTATATACCAAGATGTCATCAAAGTATACTACGACAGACTTCCCCATCAAATTTCATAGCACATGATTCATTAGTTGCATGAGAGTGCTCAGGACATTCGACAAGCCAAAAGGTATTACCATCCACTCATAGAGTCCATGCCCAGGTTTGAACGTAGTTTTCTACTCATCTCCTGGCCTCATGCGAATTTGATGGTAACCAAATTTTGAATCAATCTTGTTGAAGATCTTGGCTCTACTCAACTCATCCAGCATATCTTCTAACCTGGGAATAGAATACTTGTATTTAATCATTATCTTGTTCATGGCTGTCAATATACATCTGCCAGGTTCTAAGAGTGTTGGAACAACACAAGGGCTGAGACTCTCCCTAATATATCCTCTTTCAAACAGCTCATTGACTTGTCATTGGAGCTTAGAAGCCTGTACGTGACTCATCTGATAGGCTGACTTATTCAGCAGTGTGGAACCGGGTATCAAGTCAATGCAATGTTCTATTCCATCAAATGATGGCAATCCTTCCTGCAACTGTTCTGGAAACAAATCAACATATTTATCCAGTAACTCTCTTACCTATAGGACCCTATTCCTTTAATTATAATAAATGCTTGAGTAACATGAAGGTCAGCACGTCGGCTTTAACGACCTCTCGAAGCTTAGCTTTACTCATTATCAAGGTTTTGCTTCAATCCACGAGTAAGTTTTGTTTATAGTTTGTTAACTTCACTTAAAGGCATCAAGTTCAGCATAATCTTCTTACCATCCTTCTCGAACACATATGTATTCCTATATCTATCATGGATAACTCGTCTATCAAATAGCCATAGTCGGCCAAGAAATACATGTGAAGCACACATGGGCAGCACGTCACAAAGAATCTCATCGAAATAATTTTCAATAGTAATTGGCAGTAATACTTGCCGAGTGACATGTAAGGCTCCTTTCTCATTTAGCCAATACAACTTGTACGGCCTCAGGTATGCAGTAGTTAGCAACTTTAACCTTGCAATCAGATCACTTGATGCTACGGTGGTATAACTTCCATTATGCACAATTAGTGAGCTCACCTGATCATTTACCCTACAAATGATATGAAACAAGTTCTCCCTCTACTTCTCATTACGTAAGGTTTCCAAGTTCAATGAGCATCGAATAACTAGGATCAACTGATCTAAGTCCTCAGCAAACATATCCTCCTCAATTAGTTCATTCTCCTTAGTAGCTTCTTTCTCGATAGTACTTTCCTCCTCAAGTTCCTCATTAGTACTTTCTACTTCCAATTTCGGAATGTCTCCCTTGATGACCATAGTCTTTTAGTTCGGGCGCTAAGCAGCCATATGTCCAAACCCTTGGCATTTGAAACACTTGATTTGGCTTGTCTTTCTACCAAATCCTTAAGTCGATACTCGACTAACCTCGATAGTTTCCTTATGCAAGTCAACTTGGCTAAACAAGTTAATTAGTCAGCATCCTTGTTGGTATTTGGCTTCTTATCTGTCTTTCCACTCGTTGAGCTATTCGTATTGCCTCATCCAACGTGGGAAATTGTTGGCATTCTACAATGTCTTGAAATCATTCCTCAATCTAGTAAGGAATCTCAAGATGGTTCGTACTGAAGGCTCCTCCACTTCACAACGAATCATAAGCATTTGGAACTCTTGGACATACTCATCAACAGTTTGGTCCACTCGTCTCAGCTCCTAAAGCCGAGTAAAAGTGTCTTGCAGATAATTTTTCGACACAAATCTATTTCTAAGTATTCTCTTTATTTCAAGCCAAGTATTGATCTCTTGGTATCTCTTGGTATCCTTCTTGGTATCTCATGGCCTAGAAATTCTCCACCACATGATAGCATATCTAAAGAACTCAACAGCAGTAGTTTTCACTTTGTTGTACTCGTCATAATGGTAATAGTTGAAGACTTGCTCCACCTTCTCTTCCTAATCTAAGTAGTCATCTGCATTCCCAAACCCATTGAAGCTAAGAATCTTAAGCTTCACATGGTCGGATGTTCGAGGTGTTCAAGCTCGCTCTTCTACTTCATATACTTCTTTATCCTCATCATTTAAATCTTCCAAGTCAATCCTTCTTCTCACTCATCCACCTACTCCTTTACCTCTAACTTGTTGAGCTGGGTTTTGACCTCTAGTAAGTTAGGCAACTTGTCGAGTGTTATACGCAGCTTCAGCAAGTTTATAAGCCAGTACATGAATAACTCAAGTTAAATCTATAAGGAGGTTAACCACATCATCAAATCTCTTGTTAGTACTTCTAGGATTAACCTAGGATTGTTGGCCATGGTAGATAACACCACTGTAGACAACACCACTGTGGTCATCCCTAACTCCAGCATTAACACTCAGATCTACCATTTGAGATTCAAATCCTAACTCCTCAGTTCGATGCTACAACTGACACTATCTCTCGAAATCACACTACATACTTCCTTTAAACTAGAAGCTCAATAACCAGTAAATACGATAGCTAAATTAACATAGAAAACTTGCTCTACTCCATAGGCATAAGACAAAATAAGGATAGAACTTCAAAACAACTACTACTACCTAAATGAGACTTCGACTCTAATATTAAGATTATGTAAACCGTGACCAAGAACAAATAATGCCAATCACTCAATGGGTCCAAGCTTATCGAAAGCTTGAAAAGGGTATTGGGGAATACATGAAAGAACGATAAAGTAAATGAAGAGTAAGCAAAACTTATAAATAACTCCAAAGAATATGATGCACTAATGGAACTTCTAAAGACTCACGGCACAATACAATATGACGTACGAATTGGTCTTGTGAAGTTACTCGCTACTTAGTCTTACTCAAGGGTTAGGATAAGAGTAAAATCAAAGTAAATAATCAATGTTTAAGAGAGGAAGAATATTCAGTGTATTGATGATCAGTATGTTTTGGCTACAAGTACAAGGGGTATTTATACTTGAAAATTTAGGGTAACTTACCTAAAAGAGAAAAGATAAAAGGGATATTATCCCAAAGAAGTAATGTATAAGAATACAAAAGGATAAAGATGAATTTTCAAGAAAAACAATGATTAGTATAACAGATTCTTCATGTGGTCCTGTACACGTAGCAGAGATGCATTGGTGATGCTAAAGGAGGATGTGGATAAAAAAGTATGATCAGATTACTTGTTCGAGCAAGGGTGACTGAGGATTAATCTAGGGTCTCTCTCTCATCCTCTTAACAAAGTTGAAACCGAGCAAGTGGTCGATTCGGACATGAGTGAGTAAATGTGCAAGGTTTAGCAGCTGTCTTGACATTCTTCAATTTGGCACACAATCTCCAAGAGATGGGCAGTCATTTGGCTCGGCATCTAGAGTAGCTCATCAAAGAGATACTCAGCTTCGGCAAGAGTCGGTTGGAGTAGGAGGATTTGCCTTACCAGCTCCTCTAATCCTTGGGCTCGGCTGCGAGTCAAAGGCTCGATAGCCCAATTCCTATCAAAAAGACTATGGTCCATATACATAAGAGAGCTTAAATAGCAATCAAGGCAAGGCAATGCAATATGAGGACGAGATTAACTTTAACATTATTCTTATGAATGTAATGCACTTAATTCTTGGCTAACCTTAAGAGTATGACTAGAGAGTGATCTACAATGGCTTCCTTAACACCTATATGGTTTGGAAGAATAGGAAGAGCTATTACTTAACCCCCATGAGCATTGAATAGATCCAGAACAACTTGGTGGCCATGGTAAAGAGAAAGGGGAAGAGGAGCCTGTTTGGCATCCAAGCCCGTACTCACGGTCTAAAGTCAAGGGTGACTTCTTTTCAGCCTCGTAGTGATGATAAGAATTAGTCCACAATAATCCTTAAGATGAGGCCAACCTATCAGAAGCCGAAGTCAACCTACCAAAAGCTAAAGCCAACCTGTCCTAACCCAAAGCCAACTTATATGAAACCGAGGCTGACATGGTCTTACTAAGGCCAGACTAATACCCCAGGGTTGAAGGGAGGAAGAGAAATCATTCAACATAAAGTCCGTCGTCTGCCAAAAAGACAAGAGACCAAATGGCTAAGGCCTTAAGGCCAAAGAACAACTCGATATAGTACAGGAAAACTAGTGCTAAGTAATCCATAAGTGCAGTAACTATGAGTTGACCTCACTAGGAGCTTGGCCAAGTACAATAAGACTTCTAAACACCCCACCCCAGCATGGACATCCAATAGCCAATTGACCCCTGCTCGAGGCCGATCCCAAATGTACAGTTTTGTATACTTTGTAAATATTTTCCTTATTTCAATTGTAGGTCATTCTTTAAGATTTAAAGGCCTTATATATTATTTATAATTTTGTCACTAGAGTTTTAGAATCTTCTATAAATAGCAATTTTTGTGATTAGCTAAAGGATATTGGAAGAAAATATATAGTGAAATTACATTTTGAACATTCCTTTTTGAGTAAGGATATTCTTAAGCTCTTCGAGCTTGCATTTCTAATTATTGAGTGCTAACTAACTCTTTGATCTTCTTTGCGTTCTTATCAATCTTAAACTTAAGATTGTGGTGAATCCTTCGTTTGAGCATGTTAGTAAGACACATCTAACCTTCGTTTGAAACCCCAAACCTTGGTTTAGTTTTCATGAGTCCTATCAAATCCCATTTTAAGGTCAACTCCTGATTATATTTATGTCTTCGTACGTGATATTCAGTTACATTTGCATTCAAAACCCCATTTATAGTTCGAGTTCGCTATGTGTTCATAGATTCGCATCAATAATAGAAAGTAAGAGAGAAAGACCCAATCAAGGATGTGTAATTGTGATGTTCTATTGTAATTTGGGTTTACAACTAATAATAGATGAAACAAAAACATCATTAAGGGTAAACTTGTCTTAAAGAGTACTAATTGGTCCATGATTAAAAGGATAGAAGTGTAACTAAAAAGTTATAGTTGTATATTCGTCGTCTTGATGATAACTAAAAAGTTATAGTTCTATGTACGACGTCTAGATGATAACAAAGCCACCACCTAGACGGTGACTTGTAATCTTTCGTAGTTCTCCCCTGTTCATATGGCAAATAGTTAGGGCATAGATACCTATCTACTAGTCGAATGGTGTAAAGCCTCCCATTTAGAATAAAACTCCTCGTATTCTATAAACTTACATCTGCCACCCACCATCCGAATGTTGTAGAACTCCTATTCGAATGGTAGCTGCAGAATTTTCAGATCGTAAACCTACTACTGCTGGTTTGCTAATGCAAACATAACCAATAACACCTTACCTCTTTGACTCAAGTTATAAAGCTCGAACTAACCCTAGCACACCTCTCTCAATTGTCATAAAACCTATAAGAACCCAACGAACCAAATTAATCAAGCGTCTTGCTCATATTTTAGTCATAGTTCCTAGAGGTGCTCGATTTTCCATGAACTCTAATATTTTTTATAGAGTAGACATCAAAAATTAGAATTCTAAACGAAATAAGGAGGGATAAAAATAGGCTTTCTAGCAAGTGAACTTACTATAAAAGTTACCTTTTCAAGGTTAAGAAAGAAACTTCCGACAAATAAAACGACGGGGATGGGGGAGGGGGTGGTTGCAAAGAAACATCTGTAAACTTAATTTAAGTCAAATGACCGTGGAACCAAGGCCGGCTTAATTGGAACTCCTCTTCGGCACGACAATTCTCTATCACTAGCCAAATGGACAAACAATTCCCACTTGCAATATTCGATGAATTTTTGCCCTCGATGTTTCATAAAGGGGCAATTTAAGCCGTTCGGCCAGACCGAATTTTGATTTAATTTAATCATAACCTGATGTAGTTCGTGAACACCTTTGTGGAACCTTCTCGTGCCTGTCAATTTTAGCCCAACTGTCTTCACACACGTTTGAAATCCCACAATATGTGTTTTTCTGCTGTCTTTTGGCAAAATTTTAATGACGAAAACAGTATAACTCTATAATCGGAATTGTCTCGATTGTACATCGTCTATACTATGATTTAAGGAGGTAATAATTCAAGGAAAAACATCTATTTCCCTCTATACTATCAAATAAGTATGGAAGTTATTTCTACGAGTAGTTTTTACATATCTGCGATATAAACCATACGACACATAGCAGGTGAAGAATATGTGGTAATATATTGTGTTGAAAAAGAAGGCACCCATCTGACAATAAGGCTATCAAACTCACGATTCTATCAAGAATTTTAAAGAATTTATAAAATTGAAATGTAGAAACGTAAATTTTTATAACTTATATAAAATAACTTTAAAAAACTACTGATATATTTATAATAGTTATTTAAAACTTCAAATACATTATTGAAAAAAAAATTAAAAAATTAATATTTTATTTTCATAAAAATTCTTAATATATAATCTAACACGTACGTACGGAAGAAGAACAAATAAAATTAAAACTAAACTTTTATCCTTTTCTTTAAAAAGTTGTAAATTATAAATAACCAAACATATCAACTCATTTTAAGTTATTGACAATATAAAAGAAAGTTTATAATTTTCCTTATAAACTTTATTATTGAAGCTATAACTATAATAAAAATTATAAATATAAAACAAGAGATTGAAAGAGAAAGAAATAGGTAAAAAATTGGAATAAAATATGATAAACGTTGTAATGCCTTAATAGTTAATGACATGTAAAGGGCTAATTATATATTTTTTTTAAATTTTTTAGTCAATTCAAGTCAAATATATAAAACACGTAAACTTAGTTAAAAACGTAATTTTTTATAAAAAAAAATACTACGCTCAAGTTAATTCAAAAAATCTACCTAAAATCATATAGGTAAAATCACAATTTTGATAACTATCCTTATAATGAATGCATACATGAATTTCCCCAACATGTAGAACAAATTAAATAGCTCGATGTTTATATTACTGGTGTTCATCAAATCTCATGGGTCTTCGTCTGTCTCACATTCATCTTGATGGAAAAGTTTGATAGAGCGTTTGTTTATGGGTTGCAATGGCCTTGCGTTAGCTTCCGCATCCTGCAATTGAGAGGAAATATGTGCAATACGTTATAAAAACCTTAACACCTGATGTCGGAAGTTATGAAAAAAGCGAAAGCCACGTCGAACAGTGGCAGAGATGGAAATTCGAAACTTACATCCTTCACTGCCTCCCGAAGAAGATTGACTTGCTCTTTAGACACTGTCTTGACCTGTTATATTCCGTCCAAGAAATTAATTTGAATTATTATTATTGCATAGATGCACCGCTAAAAGGTCTATAAATTGTACTAAGCATTAAGCTAGCTTTATCTTGGCGGTTCCAAGAACCATCCTGAAATCGTTTGTTGAGTACGGTGGAAACTTGGAAAAGATAATTTTCAAACGATATGTTGTCTTGTACGGTAAAAACCCGGAAAAAGAAATGGAGCCAATGAATTGGCTTTTATAATGTGATATTTCTATAATTCACACGAGATAAAAATAGTAAGACAAAAATAAATATGGGGAAATGCTGCATAATCAAAAGAGGCACTAACTTTGTGAACAATAGTCCATGCTACATTTTCAGTGCAAGGAGGAGTTGTAAGCGAGCCAATATACGTATAATACTTGCTACTGTTGATTCCTACAAGCTTAGCGTCGACCTTACCAACCTTTGTTTCAACCGTGTTGTCATCAACAATGGCTCGCACTTGATTCATCATCTGGACAAATATCGGATTTTCGGTTTTGTTACAAATTTTCCAACTGTAAGTCAACTTTATTATGTAATTCCTTTATTATTCAATATATTGAAATTTAGTTAACACGCTTCAATATACTCGTATCGTATAGAAAATGACTTCTGCCGTATAAACATATAAGATTGTTGCATCGGTAAAGAAAAAATTTTTTTTTTTTTTATAATAAGAAAATTCCATTAAAAATAAGGAAAACCATTTCCTTATTAGAAAAGCGTAAATTTTTTGGTTTCAATCAATTACAAAAGATTTTAACAGTCTCTGAAAGAATGATCAAAGTATATTATACCGATGATAGAAAAGGGTCAGGCTTTCCAATTTTGTACATCATTCCTATCACAGCTACTTGTCCAGTTGGACTCTCATGCACCAAATGCACCTCCGAGTCGAACCTACAACAAACCGAGTCCAAAAAAGAGACCCAAAAGTATAATAAGAATTTCGCTAAACATCTATTATATAGCATGAAACAAAAATAAAACCCTGAATTGAATTGTGTATATTATTTTAGGGTATTCATCCCCTAACAGACCATACATGTATGTATGTATGTATATATACACACACGAGAAATTAGTCACCTTTTTCCATTGACGGTGTGTTCAGATGGTGAGTGCCAATGACATTGCTGTAGTACGTACTCGGTTCCATTTATGTTCATAGAACCACCACCGGCTTCCCACCTCAACTGTGCCAAAATTATATATATTTATATGATCATAATTATCATTAGTATGGTCTTCAAAAGCCAACTATAATACAACACATTTTTGAAAATATTCATGGAAGTTAGGGTGAGGCTTGCGTACAACGTTTTTGGGATCTCTACCGATATATGTTATGCTCAAAAATTTATGATTATGATAGTGGTAGTGACTAATCTATGTCTTTGGTGGATATCAACCATAAAGAAAATATTTTCTTTAAAAAATAGTAGAAATCACTATTAACATTTTCCATAAACAGTTTCCATGATCCATAACCACCTCCACCACTGGCCATGAACTACCACCTTCCACTGTATATCATCATCATCATCATGCCGTTATATCGTGCTCCCTATTTTTTATCATTACGTCTTATTAAAAGTTACTCCAAATTCTTGAGGTAACATATATACCATTATATCGTGCCCCCTATTTTTAAGGGTGGCATTGGAAGGAACATAGCTCCTCTTGAGTAAAGAAAAATGGGACAAGACTTCCACTCTTTCATCCATAAGATCAATTGGAGACTGCATTGATCCGTTCCGGCACAAGTACCATTCCTGACGAATAGCTCCCCATCTAGCCGGTCCATTTTCGCTATCTTCTTCGTAGCTGAATTCGCTCTCGTCCTCTATATTTGTACGATTTGAGATGCAATTAGTATATATATTTGTAACTATGTAAGCATATTAAAAGAAAAAATGAAGTGATCTAAAAATCACTGCTTGGATTTTGGATATGTTTTTTTTTTTTTTATTTTAGCATCTAAAATTAGAAATTGTTGGATATGGTATCCAATCAAACTTTTTCCTTTTTTTTTTATATTAAGTGATGAATATTTGCCACGTTAGCTTTCTTATGACAATGAAGGTAATAAATTTGAGGGGAAAAGAAAAAAGAAAAAAAAGAGGAGTTACAATTTAAAATAAATTTGGAAAATAAATTTTGAATATAACATTTGATAACTTAAATTATATATCCGTAACAAGATTTAGCACAACAATATACCTAAGTTGGGGAAAAAGATTATTGCATGCAAAGGTGATACTTACCGACTTCCTGTGATGTTATTGAGGATGAGTGTAGAAGGAGATTCAATATGAAGAAGAAGATGGCAAACAACGCTTTGGAGTTTCCTAGATTAGACATGTTTTTAACCTTCGCTTAGGGGTAATGGGAAATGTGAATTATTGTTGGGGTTTTATAGAGCATTGCGAAGGAAATGGGGACATCAAATGACGTCGAAACGAACAGAAGTAAAGAATGTTACAGTTACAGATGTTTTCCGTGTACGTGACCGGTACGGTGAGTCTGAACACCAAAATACCACATCAAAATGCCTTCTAGTCAATGAATTGGGGTCAAACCATAGACTTCAGATCCAAATGTGTAGTGGGGGCCGGTAAGTCAAACCAATTGACGTCTACTGTGACGATTTGCTAAGGAAAAATGAGAGAGATGACGGCGCCGAATTTTATTTATAGCGCTTAAAGTGGGAAGTTGTGCAATAATAACAATTGTTAAAATATCAAATAAAGCAAATTTTTTATATTTTTATACACTTATTTTTTTTTGCAGATTTTTCATATTTTTATACACCTATTTTTACGTAAAATATATTATTGTATCAGATAATAGAAATTACCTTCTTCTTTTTTAGCTGTTAATACATTTTTTATTGATGAATGAAGTATAATATGGTGATATGATAGTCGCATGCATTGATATTTATATATTGTATTTATATTTCTTTATTGTTGAACATGAACTTATATAAAAATCTAAACAAAACTATCTATTCCCAAGTTTTTGCAAGTTTATCTCTTTCTATGATCATGTTTTGACATTGTATATCTCTTGATGGAACCCAAGCATAAAAGGTATAAGCTTCTTTAATTGGCTCCATTTTTTCTAAATCATTCTTAGCGATAGTTTTTGTGTTTTCTTTTTCATTTTTTAGGTATTGTCTATCTGATATAACTTAGGTAAGAAGGTAACTATTATAGGTGTATTTTGCCTAGGCACTCCATAATCGTCATTGAGTTTGCCATACGATAGGTTGGACCACATGCTAGATCTACGAGTCCTTAAGAGTAAACATCACACAGAATGTGAGGGAATGATTCCCAGATACTAAGCAAATATGAATTTTTGTGCTACGATCCGGAAACATTTTGATGCCCCAAGGCCATGCCTCCACATATTGTAATCTATACGCACAACATCTCCTTTAAAGCCCTTGTGGTGGAGGATCTAATATACAAGGTTCGAAACCCTAATTTCTATACAAATACTGTTTTTACTTCTTCTTCTTTTTTTTCATATTTCAATCCCTCCGTGCACTCCACTGCCTTGAGCATCAGAGTCTCTTCTCTAGAGACAACTTCAACCCCTATAGTTTGTCTTCTTTTGTAGATCAACTAGCTCTTAGAGCATGCACAGTTCTACTTCCAAATAAGAGGTCTCTTAGGGCAAGAAAGTAATAAAAACAATATCCTTATAGGAATGTTAACAATTGTAGCCCACTCTATCTTAGGCCATATTTTATTGCCTAAATAGCTTGAGGAAAACGTAGCGAAAATTCAAATTGCAACTCTCTCCCCCTTCTCTCTCACGGACAGAATTTTCTATAAAAGGTCATAAGTTCCACTTTTTATCTTCTCTATATTCGTTTTATTTTATCTCTCTTAAGATTTGGTAATTCTTTGGATCTTAATACTTTCTTTAAGCTAATCTCATTGATAAGATGATGCTTACTTTCTTAATCTTTTGTCTTTATCTTGAATTTGTGTATTATCATTCTTACTCTACAAATCAATAATCCTATTATCCCTACATGTATGTGAGGACTAATAACGGTATATAGTGGCTAATTTAAGAAAGCTACTTTCTAAAAGAGAAGTAGACCTTTCTTAGGGATAATAATTGCTTAGATCTATTATTTCATCTTTTATACTTGATGATTCTAACTAAAAGTAGTTATACCTTCTATTTTTCCTACTCATTACAATTTGTGATTGTTTGTACATCAGCTATACCATGCATATTACTATAGAGTGTTCACAAAATTGACATCATGTATGACAACCTTGTGCATAAAGGTTGTACTATTGGTCTCTTTTCCTTCGATTATTTGCTTCAACCATAACAGATTCCTTTTCTTCAAATCAACCTCTTCCTCAAGGTTGAAGTAGAACTAGTCCTAAATTCATAAGAACTCGTACTCTAACTTTAGAGGTTGTATCTTCCAATTCCCATCCTAGTAATGCTCCATCATTGGTATAGAAGTCTATGTCCCACTCAACATGAGAAGCTGTAATAAAACCTTTGTTGTTGTCTTCCAGGAAAAAGAACTTATGACATGGGCAAGATAAAGACAAGACTAAGGGGGAGTGTAATTTTCCCATATCTTCTAATACGCCTATAATAATACTTTTATGACCATAAAAGATAAACCTTCAAGCCACAAAAATGTAAAAACAACTAGTGCCTTTCTATGCATATATTGACCTCATGACCATAGAGAACTCCTCTACATGTGCTTATTGTATACCCAAGAAAGATGATTCTTTGACTAGCTACAAATGTGTGTAATTAACATTGTTAACTATTTCACTACGATTAAACCAAAATATGAAAAAATGTGATTAGTCTTATTCTAAACAAAATGCTTTATTAGTCTATATGTCTATAGTCCTTCCTAAACACTAACGTTTAGTGAAAAAAAAAAGCAAAAAATGCCATAATGACCTCTATGTTGAAAAGGAAGGAGTGATTATATTCCTAACTCGCAATTGAACTCTAGCAATAAAGAGTGTACTACTCATACTATGTCATGGCTATCGAATGCTTTCTTAAAAGAAAAATTAATGTTAGTGAGCAATACTAAACCAAAGTTATTCTCTTGAGCCAACATGTGAAATTCATATATCATAACCTCATTGTATAGCTTAGGTCACACTTGCTAAAAAATAATCAGAGGTAAGTCTTCATTATTGATGGTTTTCACATCTTCCAATGCTTGTTCTTTTGCTTAAGTCATAGAATTTAAACCCTTATTTAGTAAATTCCAATTTTGCTTGTCCATCTTGTTCATCATATTCACAATGGCACTCATTATCTTCATTAACATTTGGATAAGGCATGTATGTAGATTTTTGTTGAATGAAAAAATCACCAATAGAACAAAATTTTCTTATGTACTAGTACATGTTTATAGATTGCTTATGTGTGATTGATCTAGGATGTAAAACCCATCTTCTATTATGTCATTTCCCGAAAGGTCCAAATCTTATCAAGAGTACTTTAACAAAATGATTCCATTATGGAAATTGATTAAATAGATGCATCTACTCATACCATATTGAAACTTTATCTCTCATAGCAAATCTCAATAGTTGGATGAACTGCTCTTCATCTATTTAATAAAAATCGAGTAATAATTTGAAATGAACATCTAAGCAAACAATTATTGCCACAAAATTTTGGTATGTTCATATTTATTATCATAAGTGATTGTGTAAGAAGTGATGAAAATGATAAATCTTGAGCTAAAAAAAAAATAAAGATTCCAATTTAATCTCATAAGATCCAACTAAAAATTTATTGCTTGTATTGGAAGTCAACATTTTTTATAGTTGTTGAACATGGGCCAACCAATTCAGGCCCAACGTCGAACGCCCTAGCTTCTGAGACCATGGCGCCAAAGATGGCCTATGTCAATTATCTTGGGCCTACAACTAAGTTTGATATACTATGAAGGATAGACACTTGATACAATCGGAGGTAGGTTAAAACCAAGCTATGGTTTGAAAGTCAATGAGAGTCGAAGGTAAGTAACTCATACATAAGTATGTGGCTATAATGCACCACAACTACCTCAGACAAACCAAGTAGCTAAGTTGATGTGATGCATAGTTGAATTAAATAAGTTACTTGCCACTAATCATTACTTAAGGGAATAGAATTAAGCTTAGAATGTAAGATGCCCTTGTATAAGTCACAAAGACAAATTAAAGAGAAAACATAGTATATTCAATATGGAAGATAAGCTTCTTACAACTATGTACAAGTTAAGTATTTATACCTAGCCACTTAAGGTAACAATACAAGAAGGAAAATTACTGAAAGGGGCAAATGGCCTAAAAAGGAAAATACTAAGCTCAATATTACATCAAAAGGGGTAAATCCAGAAAGAAGCAAAAGGAATATTCCATAGAATAGTACAATATAGTACAAGGTATGAAAACAATGATGGACATACATCATTGGTTATTTAGACTAGAGTTAGACGAAGTGAAGTAGCTCTTAGATGGTTTGGAAGCAAGTCGACATTTGTCCAAATAGGTCAGCTTTTGGCATGGGCAGCTTGGTGGCTCGATGGTTGATTTGTTGGTCGTGTCGGTTGAGTTATCTTCATGTCAAGATGGGTCGAGATCCTTAAGTTGCAACAAGGAGAAAAGCATATAAGAGCTTAAGAAACAAAATAGGTTAGGTCAATTAAATAAGGACAACTTTTCTAAACTTAGGCAAAGGGAAATGATCCAGCATTTCATGCTCTTAAGTCCCTTAACCTAGTTTGATTCCTATCAAGGTCTATCTGCTTGATTCCTATCAAGGTCTATCTACTTAATTACAACTTCGTAGGAACCATGCTAACCTCCTAAACCCTATGTCAAGTAGCATCGCCATCCTAGCTGAAGGGTTTGAAAAACAAAGGACTTGGTCAAATGATAATGTTCTCCATAACCGAAGACAATTCATGTAGGTTACTAGATAACCTATGAAGAGTCTCCTAGCAACCTCCCCCAAAAAAACCTAAGGCCTATATGATTTAGCTACATAGTAGTCCCTTCGTCGCATTAAAGTGATTTAACCCTTGGCAGCTAGTCTCTAAGGGAATCAAACCCACGTAGTTGTGATTGTATAGCACCTTAAGGCATTTATGAAGAAAAGAAAGGTACAAAGCCTAAAGGGAATTAATCCTATTGCCACCAAAAGGTTCCATCGACTTTGAGCCCCAAAACCTAGGGCCATATGTCAAGAGTTAATAGGGGCCCAAAGGCTAAATATATAAATACTTAACTTCTTCCCCTCATAAGTAAGTACGAAACTTGTATTCATTTATTGCTTTCACCAACCTCTATCTCCTCCTTAATTAAGATACTGGCTCTCTTATAAGCCTTGCTGACTTGAACATTGGAGCGATCCTATTGAACAACCCCTCATCTGTACTACTCACCCTTACCTATTTTGCAAAACGGCCTAAATAGCTCAAGATTACCTTGATCTAACCCATTCAACATAAGGGGACCATCAAACTCTACCAGCTAGAACTTTAAGACAACAAACTTCACTCATAGTTCGTGTTGTCGCTTCTATGTTGTAGGTCAAAACTTAAGAGTGCAAGTTAGAGTGCAAATAAACTATACAAGGCAAAATGGGAATGCTTTATTACTATCTAATCAATCAATAAAGCCACATTGGAAAATGATTCGACTATAATACGAGTTAAATTGGATGATATTTTTATGTTATCATACGATCATTCATATAAAAGTGAGATTGACTTCCACTTTATGAGTCTCGGATAATTATATTGTATATGAGAATGAGAAAGAGGGAAAGATGTTATACTTAACTCATGTTTAGCATTTTAAACATGCCCATTAGAACTTGAAGCAAACAATCACATAAGTTACGCTTTTTTCATTTACATATGTTTTATTATTTTATGAGTTCTTGTTCCTTTTTTGGAAAGTACACTGTAAATCAAAAGTTATTGGGATAAGACTTCTCATCCATGTTGTAGTTAAATAAAACTAGTGAATACTATTTTATTTATAGGTTGAATACATAAGAAATGTGATTCTAAGTACTAATGAGGAGCAAAATTTGGGTTTCTAGAATGCTGCACATATATCTCTTTAGAAACATTCTTATCGTTAAATTTCTTCTCTAAAAACACCTTTAAGCTAAAATTTGTATTAGTACATGATTGTGATAATCATTTTTATTGACTAATCACATAATTTGATTTGTATTAAATATAGTTAACTTTAATAAATTAACAAAAAGGTCCATGCATACGTAGGAGCTTGAAAAGTAGCAATTTATCAGTGTGTGTATAATATAATAGAATATACATATATTAATTGTGTCCCAATACCACATAACATTTTAGATATATATATATATTTCGAGAACTTTTAATCAAAAGATGCATTCTTTTTATATAAAGTGACATAACTTTTATAGTAGCCGTATTGTTTGAATAATTTTAATTTTATATAAAATGACACAACTCTCCGTGCATGATCCTTAACTCGTATATTTTGAACGATACAACTTCTATTGATGCATCATTTCATGGAAAACCATCCAATAATCATATAAGACTTCAATGTGCTATACTTTTTTGTAAAATTGAATAGAAGTATTTATCCTATATTATAACAGTTTACAAATATATATTTTCAACATGTAAACTATAATAATATTTTATGTAATTTACTTATTTTCATCAATAAACATACTTTAAGGAAATAACCGCGAAAAGCTAGTGCTTTATCTAGTTAGTTAAATGTCAAAAAGAAAGTGAAACTTTATTATTTTTCACCATTAGTTGCATTTTAAGAAATTATAAATACATTAAAATGTAAATCTTTCTTAGTTCCATTTAGCAGTTATTAAAATTCTCGTTATTAATATTTCACAAACTAATTAACAATATGAATCATCATTTGGTAATTGAAATGATTATCTATATTATTTAAACCTCAAGGGTTTGTTTTCTATAACCATCATATTGGTATCTTATAAAATCTATTCACAATATTGTATGTTAATTTAATTAAATAAATATTTATAGATGCATATCTACATTGCATGTACAAAAATAAAAAAAAAAACTATATTTTACAATTGATGATATACAAAATTATTATAAATATCAGTATTTGATTTCATTTTTTTTTTCTTTTTACTTCAATACAAGCTTCTAAGAGAGAGGAAAAAAATGGGGGAGAATTTTTTTTTTTTTAAATTATGTATTTGGTAATTGCTACTTCAAAAGATGAATATGAAGGATATTTTATAAATAAAAAAAATAACTGACAAGATATGAATAAATGAAACAGCAATCGAAATAGATGATGTGGGAATATATAATGCTAAATAATAATAGTTAAATTTAAAATATAAAATAATAAAAGCATTAATTTTTTATAATTGTTAAAACCTTTTTATTTTAATAATATGGAGAACGAAACTTACATAATTATTATTTTAAATAACTATCTACTAGACCACTACTTCTTATACCATTCTGTATACATCTTCACCACTCCCCATCTTTTAAATCCATCCTCACATTTTCAATATTTTTTTCTCCATTTTTTGCTGTACCCATAACTACTATGATTATAGTATGATTTTCTTAATGTAACTGTAGTACGGATGCGTATTTCACTAGTAAGAATTAGGCCGGTAAATATTTGAATGCTTTGAACAATCCTATCCCATGTGGTCAGAATGGCATTCGCTATGAATGTTTGCCTGTCCTCAAGAAAATTAAGATTCAAGACATATAATAAGCTGTGAGAATGCAAGAAATTCGCGCTATTGGTTTAGTGTATCGAGGAAATTCGGATGATAAAATCTTCAAAAGGCCGTTGCACCGTTTACACATTATACCCAATACAGATTCACAATGTGACACGTGGTATAAGAGTAAAGCACGTGTCGACAAATGAAGGAAGTTGTTGATGGTGAAATCAGGTCCAAACACCTGTTGAAGATTTTCAAATTTTAATATTAGTAATTTAGTCATATTTGATTCACTTTCTAATTTTTCTATTAGTTAATGACGATCGTTCTCAAACAATCTAGAAATTCTATGCACGAGCATGATAAAAGATTTGTTCGTTAGGGGAAATTTCATTTTGAATAAATGAGTTTTCACATTTGAACCAAAAAAGAAAAAGAGTTTTCACTCCACACACTTTATAAATCTATATTTTTATTGTTTCCGACTATATGTTTGTTGTTAAAGTTTTACATGCATGATTTTATCACTTTCTAAATTAGTAGACAACAGCCAAATTTTACCGATTCATAATAATTGAATAAATAAAATAATATAATTAAATATGCTCAATTAAATAACATAATATAAACCATCAAATATATAAAAGAAAAGAAAAGAAAATAGATCCCTAGTGATGGTCAGTCGTCCTGGCCTTAGATTGGGCAGTCAATTGTTGGGACAGGGGTTTTATTATTTTTTTAATTTTCATTTTGTTATCCACTTACATTTTTTAAAAAATACCTTTATTTTACTATTTGCCACTAAAACTCCCATAAGCATCATTACTTGGAGGGTCTTCAGGTAGATTTTGATTGCTCCATTTATATTTTTTTTCAAATTTCATATAATTTATTCCTTCAAGTTTAATTGAGAGAATGAAAATGAAAATGACAGTTTTTAACCCTACTTTTGATCAGATTCAAATCGCACTAGCATCTAAGCAATTTTTCTAGAATTAAATCGTCATTACGAATTATTACACCTGTTGAATCCTCGGTAGACTCGTATATATGTGCAACACCGTTTAACCTTCTTTTATGCATGTAAAGAAAAGTACATTATTACTAATATTATATTAGCATAAAAGGACTCTTGGTTCTATCAAAAATGTCCAAATCTCTTATTGCATGCATGACATATTATGAACGAGAAAGAAGGAAATGATCCTTTTCTATTTTGGCGACCCATTTATTTTGGAATGCAAGAGATCTAAGACCCACCGCGTTGTAAATTTCGTAAACTTTTCAATAACTGTCTTCATGATGTCATTACTTTTGACTGTAATTTCCTACAAAGCAGAAAAACTTTGTTCGCTACGAGGAAAATGATGTTTTTTTTTCGACGTAGGTTCACTTTTATGCGTCATAGCTGATTGCAATGGTCAAGTAAGCTGGCGCGTTCCGGTATTTGGAAGGTCAAAGTTAATAAAAGAAAGAGCTTTTATAAGTCCCCGGTCACGTGTCCAAAGTCTTATTCCCTAGTCTTATCTGATGTAATGAGTTTGAAGATGATACTTAAAAGTCCGTAAATACATTAAATCCAGATGTTCTCAAACTCAAAATGATAGGATATTGCATCAACATTAAATGAATTTAGAATTTTAAACTCAAAATTAAGCTTATTTAAATTTGATTATAAAAAAAAAAGATATTTCCTTTAATTAAAATAAATCCAAAGTTAACTAGAACTCGATTACCATTTAAATTTTACTCAAACTCAATTCGATTAGCGAGCTAGTTGACCCAAATATCATGAAACTTGAGCTTGAGTTCCTAAACTACTTCAATCTCAAGCTCCAACGTGATTCGACTATTATCGAGCCACAACTCGAACGTATATGAAGCCAAACTTAAATACTTTATAAGTAGATTTAAGTAATTTATATCCTTATAAGATATATAGATACACTTGCAGTTATTAACAAATTATAAACAACTTCTTTCTTATATATTTCTTTATAAAATGTTTAATCCTCATAAAAATTTCAATTCTTTCATTGTAGTCTTCTTAACAAGACAAAAAAAAAAAAAAACAAACTCCTTTTCAAAGAAGCATTGATGCAAATAATCTCTCTCACTTCTCTTTAGAGAGAGAAAAAATCCTCTCTAGCTTAGAGTATTCACACCCTTTGTGGTGTTTTTTCTATTAGTTTATTTTACTTGCATGCATTTCCTTCACAAAAATTTAGAAAAACAAAACAAAACAGTATGAAAATTTTCTATTTCATCTTTTTCTTTGTATCATCTGCATTATGATCTCACGCTCTCATAATTGCATCTATATCAATCCGTTGAAATAAAGGGTATCCAATAGCTTTTGTCTTGCTTGTGTCTTACTCGTTAGGTCGTTTTTTCATGTATGCCTTTTTTCGTCTTTTTCATCTTACATGTGTATTGTTTGTTCTCTATTGCTCTTCGTTTCACGCCTTTTGAGTTTGCACATTATTTTATTGTTTAATCCATATTGCATAGGTTGTTCCTTCTTCACTCTTTTGTCAATTGAGTCTATACTTTGCTTCTGTCTATTATTCCATATTGCAGACTGCTTATCTTATTTCTTTCTCTATTTTTAGATCTTTATGATGTTGCAAATCGGTGATTCAACAAACTACGAAGTCATAGATGACCTAACATTAGAGGTAAACCACCTTATTAGTAATGCAAAAAGAAAGGTATTGGTTTCTAAAGTAATTGCAAATAAGGATCTTAACAAAATAATAGTGATGAATATTCTCAAGAAATCGCGGAAGGAATTCAGGGATATTTTGGTAAGAACATGCTTCTCTATGCTTTTTCCTTCGATTGCAATTACTAAGAAAGTGTTGGAAAATAGCCCCTAGGTTGTCATGGGTTTTTGTATGGTCTTAAGAGAATGGAAGAGCAAGGCTATTATTGATGAAGTTAAAGTTGATAGTATAGATTTTTGGGTTCAAAATCATGGTCTCAAATTAGATCAAATGACCTTAAAAAATGCTATGATTTTGGGTAATTCCATGATGAGGTCATTGAAGTTGAAGACTTAAATCAAATATAAGAATTTGTTGTGAGCCCCATAATTTCATGTAATTGTTTAAGTGAGTAATTTAAGACGTTAGTGAAACTGCTCGAATAACCTAAAAATTTATGAGTAGATTTAAAACATTAGTTGAAAACACCCCATGAACTTGTTTTATGAAAATATAATAAAACAATAATATAGTTAAATAGTGTAATTTAACTATATATATATGTATATATATATTATATATGGTAAACACATTGAATAGGTTTCGTTAATTTGTAAACTTTTAGAGATAAATTATATCTGTAATAAAAATATTTTATTATATAAAATATTATATAGAATATATATATATATGTGTGTACCCTACATGTAGTTATTATGTGTAATTATAAACTAATAATTATCTAAAATACTCGATTTAACATAAACTAAGCTAAAATAAGCTATAAAAATATAAGAAATTAATAAAAAAAAAAATTAGAAGGTAATTAGCTTGAACCTAAATTCGGTTTTTCTAAAGTAGAAGATAGGTATTGTATAAGATAGCTAGGTTGACACGCAAATAGGATAGGTATATAAAGTGATTTTTAATAATAAAGAGAGAGAAAAATCCTTTTACACCTCCTAAATGCTTTGAAAAATCTCACGAAGCTTACAACAACAATCTATATGCAATTGGAGATCAGGGAAAAATAGGGTTTGAATTTGATGAGAAAGAAATGAATTTAGGAAAATTTTGTGAGATATATGTATAATTTGGACATTTGAGAGGACGATAGCCTAAGGAGTATTTGGGATCCAATCATTGCCAACACAAGAGGCAACAACCACCATCTAAACCAGCTGACACATTTAGACTAGCCATTGGTTACAAGAGCTCAAGTTTCCGATGAGGGTCTTACTTTAGTCCAAATTTTGTTAAATTATTAAAAATATAAAAATTGTCTAGAAAATTCTAGAAAAAATTATTCCTAAGTATTTTCATGTGTTGAATATAAGAAAAATATTAGTTTGTATAAATTTAGTAACCATCACATATGTCCCTAAGAAATTGGTAAAATTAGACAATTTTCGATAATGAAATAAATTAGTTTAATAACGTAGTTTCGACCTCAAAATTTTTATATAAACTTCCATATACTAATATTAAGTAGTTATGGAAAGATTTTCCATGAAACTATTTTCTATATTTTTATTAATTTTTTACCCCTAAGTTGTGAATAAAATGGTAATTTTATTACAAATTAATATGTTTTTCATATGGACCTCACTTGGAATGGGAAGTAAGCTGGTTATTGAAGTAATTTTCTATCCACTAATGTTGTTGGAGTGAACTTTGCAAGGAAGAGTTACATGTAGCGAGAAATGCTTTTATAAGTGAAGGTTGGTAGCTGTAGATTTGATAATTGGAGAGTGATGAGATGTTAAATGCCAGTTTCGAGAAGTAATTAAGTTGAGATATGTTCTACGAAGTTTTAATGTGTTGTTGTGATTGAAGTTTGTGGTGAAAGTGGATGAATCAACAAAGTTGTATATAAATTGAACTTAGGCAAAGAATAACTCAAAGGAAATGAAGGCAAATGTTCTACTGGATATTGATTTAGAGGTTTAGTCAGAGGCAAAATTCAAAGAGAAGTATAAGTAGAGGAGGCTCAGAGGTTGAGTCAAAGGGTGAACTCTTAAGAAATTGGAAATTTACTAGGCTTAGAGTGTAGCTTAGAAGATATTCTACCAAAAGATCTAAAAGTTGAGTAAATTATACAGTTGGTTCAAAAGGTGCCTTAAAGGACACTTGAAATGAAAATATATGAGTGTAAACACTCGATAATTGCCTCAGAGGGAAATCCGTAGGAAATCTTAGATATTTATCAAACTCAGAAGATGATTTAGAGATTAATCTTATTAAAACTTTAACTCTGATATGGCTCATAGGATAACTCAAAAGCCTTTAGTTTAAAAACTTCAAAGGTAACCTAACTCAAAACATAACTTAGAGGGTGTTTATTAGAAGATCTCAGGGATTTAACAACCTCAGATATTAACTCAAAAGCTAAATCTGCAATGAACTTCAAAGCCTATGTAATTTAGAGGGTAGCTCAAAAGTTTCTTTAGTTGAATACATCAAGAGTGTGTTGACTCAAGACATAGCTCAGAAGATAACAAAGGTAAAATAAGCTTATATTACCATTCTAAACTTCCAATACTTAAGGCATAGGATAATAAACTAATGACCAACCAACTTAATTCTTATATAAACAAGTAAATTAGCGATATTTCATAATTTATATGTAGAATAAAGTACTAAATCAAGATAAATACCAAGGGATCATCAACAAGGATAAGTTAACAAGCTTAGTTGGCAAACGATTGAGTTCTAGGTAAGTAGGATCAATATTTCACTACGCTTACCTTGCTACACTTTGAAGTATTACTTAAGAATACTTGAAAGCCTTAGTATATGTATTGCTTATGATTGTAAGTTAATAGTTTCTACGCATGCAACGTATGCGTTTGAATATTGTACTGTAATTATGGAGTGATGGATTATATGTATTGGTTGTTTTATGGTATTACCTTCTTTAGATTATATGAAATTGCTTGACCACCCCAAAAAAAATCTAATACAAACTTAGCTTAACTACTAACCAAACCTGCATTACAACCCATGAGGGGAAACAATTAGGATTCTTAAGCTAAATATTGACCCTTTGATGAGAATAGCTGAAATGGAACTCTTCCCACCCTTAGTCAAACTAAGTAACAAGAGAGAAGGTTGCAGTAAGGTTAAGGATCATAGTTTAAAGTAACGTCTTAGGCAAAATGTGTTTCTGCATTACACAATCCCCGATTTGCAAAGTATGCAAGTCAAACTCCTCAACTCAAATTAGAGAGGGAGCAATTTCTCTGATCTTATGATGGACCAAATAATGTCATGTGATAGCTCTTACTATACATTCATAATACTTAAATAAACTTACTTGAAAACCTTGTTTGTTCTATGTTAGATATTTACTATTGTCTCCATCTCACTTATTGAGCAAGTTGTTGCTTATTTCCCTATAGCTATTTTGGAAGTTTGTCAATAGAATCACTAATACTACTTCAAGTTCTAGAAGACTAGAGAATGGGGTTGGCGAGTGAGATTCAAGGCTAACGAGCTGAATTCTTATTTATCTATCAATTTCATTAACTTATAGGGAAACTAATAGGGTACTTATCGATGACCTTCTAGTTTCAACTATTGATGTTGCTACTATGCTCCATAAACCTATGAAATTTTTTAAATCATTTACTAATTGCTTTATTTCCTCAAATTAATTTACTTCTTAGAACTTTTTGTTGAAATTGAGATTTTGTACTCAAAATGATTTATAAATCTTGATTTTCTTGGTCATTTGAGCCACAAGATTATTTTCCAAAGCTATTTTGAAAAGTTACAGCATAGGTTAATATCTGTTAGACTTCGAATTGGATAGCTAAAAGTGGTGAAGTGGTAAACGCCTTGTGTAAGCTATAATTACATTAGCAGCTAAAGTAGCTAGCTTCTAACCTAGGTTAATTTACACGGCAGGACTATTATGATTCTCTAGTTTGGGGCGTGACATTTGTCGTAGCTTTCTTAAGGTTAAAGTTAGGTTAAATTACTCAAAACCCTTAAGATCAGGTCAATGGATATCTAAAGTAGATTGTAATAAATACAAAGTGAATTTCAATTACAAAAGCTTAGTAGACTCTTGCTTTGATCGTAGGAGGTTGGGTCATGTAGGGAAAATGTATAGTTTTGATGAAGAATCAACTAAGAATTCCGGTCAATGGATGCATGCTTTTCCAATTCGTGAAATTTCCTTTAGATATGGTGATAAAGAAAATTGAAAGCTAAGCACTAATTCTCAAAACCTAAACCATTTGAAACCCCAACCCTTCCATTTCTGAACAACCACTAAAAAATCTTGTAAATAAAACCAAATCCCTATCTTAACCTTCCCTACCAAACACTTTACCCAAGACAACCACTAACCTAAACACTTCTAACACAACAACTAGCCTACTTTTTCCCTAAACCTTTTAAACCTAAACATTTCACCCTAACCCTCATTAAACAATTCACCACTTTCATCACATTTGAAACACTCTCCCCATAATTCCTCATCTAAGAAACATATGATAGACTAGTTTATTAATGGAGAAAAAAAAAAGTAAGAGTTGTTCCCGATTCCAATTGCCAAGTTTTGAAGCAACTAAATCAGTTAGATTTTATGCAGCCCATTCCTAAAGTTAAAGTGCCAGATGTCATTATCGTAGATTCATCTACTGACAATGTCCTAAAGTTTCGCTAATGCTGTAGAATTTAAAGATAAAAAGAAATAAACAAATCAATTAGAAGAATCAAATATTATACAAGAAATTGAAACTAGCCAATGGCAATTAGTTTTATTATAACACATTATTGGATGTTTATATCATTGAAATTAATGTATTAGGCAATGGTGGTTAACTTTCAATAGCCATTAGCTTGCCATGAAGTTCATTTATTGGAATTGTTACAGGTTAGGGCCTCCTAAGACAATTGACAACTTATAAGTGCTTAGTAATAAGTATAGACCTAGCTTGGTCTTTTTGTTAGAAACAAATAAAAAATAAAAAAATGGAAAGATTAAGAAATAAATTTCTCTTCGTCGATGGTTGTTCTTTACCACCAACAGGGAGATTTGAGGGTTTATATATCTAATGGACGTTAGACTTATAGTGAAAATTATCGAAAGAAACAAAATTTCATTGAAATTGTTTTAGTTACAACAAAAGGGAAGACCATTCATATTTCATCGGTTTATTTTCCACCAGATTTTAGAGGTAAATAGAAGCTTTGGAATGATTTGAAGTAAGGCAATTTTAATTGACTACCCGTAGTTGTGTGTAAGTGATTTTAATGAGATCCTTGAGGATCATGATAAGAGTATAGGTCATCGCAAGGAACGTAAGTTGATTAAGGGTTTTAGATCATTTGTTTTTTGTTTTAGCCTACGGGATCTTAGTTTTAAGGGGGGGACATATACTTGTTATAATAAAAGAAGCGAGGTGTGATGGTTAACAAGCGTATTGATAGAGTGATGGGGTTTATGATTGGTTTGTTGAATTCCTTAATACTCAAAATTTCTAATTAGCTATTATGGGTTCAAATCATTCATCAATCCTAATTGATCTTCACTATCAAGATGACAAAGTCCAAAAAAGTTCTACTTGAAGAATATATGGCTAACTGAAGAAGGGTGTAACAATGTTGTTAGAGAGAATTAGGCTTCGGATCCTACAAAAAATGGTTTTGAAATCATCCGTAAGAACACAATGAATGGTCAACATGCTTTTCATGTATGGAGCAAAAATGTTTTTGCCAATAATAAGCTAAAGATGGATAAAATTATTGACAATAAATCTAAAGTTTAAGGCAAAGAAGCAACTATTGTTAAGAAGAGAGGAAATTGATGCATCTCTGAGGCTAAAACATATGGACGCCAGACTACTATGATCAGAAAACAAATGAAACTAGCAAACCCGAGCAACTATTAGCTAGATATAACACACCGGCTTAATCTCTTCTTGATGTGATGCACAAGTATTGATCAAGGTCACTTACTACTACTTTTTACTAAAGAAAATAGATAAGATTCGAGGGAGAACACCAGGGTTACTCTCAAAAAGGAAATATTTATATTAGATATGCAAAGGATGAGTGTCTGTATTATAAGGAAGATGAGCCTTATAAAAGTACTTCTTTAAGGTTACATGAAGTAAGAAAAGACAAGAAAGGATAAATTACAAATAGTATACAAAAGATTCCTAATACTAATGCTAAAAAGGGTAAAAATGACGAATAAACAAAAGGAATCCATTAAAGAATGTCTTCGAATCAGCAAATAGGCGAATATGTGCTGAACTTTGCTTGGATGTTCTAACAAAGGTGAGAAAGAACAAATGTTGGTTGCTCTTAGAGAAAGTGTATTCATCGACAATTGAAGTAGTTTGGCATCGAAGAGGGTCTGCTTGGCAAGTTTACAAGGGATGTTGAGTAAATCAACTAACCTCATCTAGATCAGGTCGATGCTTAAGTACTTAACGTTGGGTGCTTGGGATAGGGGATAGATTTGGTCAAGCAAACTAGCATGCTAACTTAATACACTTGACACTTTAAACATTCTTAACACTGCCTACCTACTCGTGTTCAGGTCAAGGATCATCCAGGTCATGACAAATGCTCGACATTCTAAGCAATTAAAGTGCAACAAGTATTGGACATTGATGGCCTCCTCATCCTTTTAAAGGCTTTCAAGCTTGAATATGTCAAGTGAGTCCTTACAATCCTTTAGTTTTGCTTTAGGTAACAGGTCCGAGCAATTGATTCTTATCAAAAATGCTCTGGCATTCATAGAAAAGATGGGATAATGTTCAATAAGGAAAAAGATATAGGAAGAGAAGTGTCGGATTACTTCATGGATTTATTTTCATTATCTAGATCCAAAGACTAGTCTAAATGTATTTAATGGGTTGTGAAAGTTTTGATTGAGGATATGAATAGCTTGTTGTCTACCAAAGTCAATTCAAAAGAGATAAAGGTAGCTACTTTTTTGCTAGGTTTCTTAAAGCTCCAGGTTTAGATGGCTACCCTAGGGTGTTTTATCAACATTTTTAGGACATCAAGAGAGTCTGTCATCCAAGTTGTGCAATCTTTTTTTAATTCAAGCACCATTCCTTCTGTTATTAATCAAATTGATTTAATCCTTATCCTCAGAATCCCTAACCTTGAAAATATTACCCAATTTCACCATATAGCCTATCAATATCTTGTATAAAATTATCTTTAAAATTTTAGTTAGTAAGTTAAACCTTTCTTAGGAAGTCTTATAGCAGATAATTAATGTGTCTTTATTCCAGGTAGATTGATACAAGATAACATTATGAATGCTCATGAGGTCTTTCATTTCTTAAAAAAGAAGAAAGAGGGGAAACAAACATACCTTGCAATTAAAATCGACGTGAGTAAGGTACATGACAAAGTAGAATGGGATTTAGTCTTATTTAGGTGAGATGGATCATAGAGTGTACGAGGATTATATATTACACTATTACAATGGTAAATTGATAGGACATATAGCACCTAAAAGAGGAATTAGGCAAGGTAATCTGCTTTCACCATATCTTTTCATTCTTGTAGTAGATGTCTTGCGCAACAGATTGATTAAGATGTCAATTTATGGAGAAATAAAGGGCATTAAACTATAGAGAAGTTGTCCTATGCTAATACATCTACTTTTTCCATATGTTTCATTTTTTTTGTCGAAGCTAGGATGGAGGAAGTGCTAAAGCTATAGAGAGTATAGCAAACTTATTGTCTTGTATCTAGCCAAGTGGTCAATGCTTCTACAAAAATCAAAGATGATGTGGCTAATGTGCTAAATATCCTAGTGGTCAACAATCCAGGAAAGTATTTAGGTTTACCAACCATCTAAGGAAAATCTAAATCTATAGCCCTTGGTTTTGTGAAGGAGAAAATTGTTAGTAAACTATAAGGCCAAAAATAGAAGCTATCAAATGAAACCGATAGAGAAATACTTAATAAGGCAATGGAAATTGCTATACTGATATATTCAATGGCTATTTTAAGTTCTCTTTGAATTGGTGCCACGAAGTGAACATGCCTATAGCTAGGTTTTAGTGGGCGCAAAGAAATGAAGAGGGTAAAGTTTATTGGGTGAGTTGGAAGAAATTATCACAAAATAAGGCTAAAGGGGGTATATGGTTCAAGGACATACATAATTTCAACCTAGCTTTACTAACTAAAATGGCATGGAGGATTGAGAAGAACCCTAATAATCAATGGGTATAGATACTTAAAGGTTTATGTTTTTCAAACCTGGAGTTTAGAGATGCCAAAAGAGGTAATTAGGATTCTTAAGCTTAGGCCAATAGATTGGAAGGTAAGGACTTGTATAGAATTGTTGTTTGGCAAATTGAAGTTGGAGAGAGTGTGCAAATAGATGAAGATTCTTAAATTCCTAATCTTAAGGATAGATGTTTATACTATCCTTTACCAGACAACATTAAAGTGATGAAGGTAAGTTTATTTATCGACAAGGAAATACAATATTCGGATCTTGGTTAG
Source organism: Lumnitzera racemosa (assembly GCA_024138005.1). NCBI lineage: Eukaryota > Viridiplantae > Streptophyta > Magnoliopsida > Myrtales > Combretaceae > Lumnitzera > Lumnitzera racemosa. The sequence goes on from JAMXBC010000006.1 coordinate 84,786,347, forward strand.
ATTAAACATCTCTTATCAAATGAAGAGATATTTGCTATTAGAAGCATACCTATGAGCATTATACCTAAGTATGATTACTTGTAATGGACATTCGACAAAAGATGTGATTTCTCCACTAAATCTGTGTAACACATGATAAATAATCAAACAATAACACCTATCTTTAAACCAAGTTCTTATTAGATTCCATCCTTTACTTAGAAGAAAATTTGGAGTATGAAAACATTACTTAAGATTAAGCACTTCCTCTAATGTTCTCTTAATGAGTCAAACCCTACCATGCTTAACCTAGCAAAAAGGAATACTTATTTGCCTTCATCTTATTGCTTCTGTGATGAGGAGGAATCCATTAAGCATGCCCTACTTTTATGTGGTTGGACAGATAAGGTTTGGTTTAGGACTTTAAGAATCCAAGTAGTAAAAGAGGAGGTTTCAAATCTAGGTTCTTAGTGGGATGAGGGGTTGAAAGTCATGACTAGTTTAGGTTGAGTTGACAAGAATTATGCCAAGGCAAAGATTGTTGTAGTTCTGTAGTGTATATGGTGTGAAAGGTGTCAAGCGGTGTATGAACACAAAAATATCTTTCCGAATCACATAATTGAAAAAGCAACAAGACTTTTCTATGAGATTGAGGCTGTACTATTGGAGAATGATAGTGAAAACCCTTCTTTTAAAGGAGTAAGGCCTGAAGACGATGATAACATCTTGTAGGTTATATGATAAAGTCTGATTGTGGCAAGCATGATTTAGGAAAATGGGTGATGAAGATAACTCATATTTCGAACATTCGAGGAGTAAGGTGTTATCAATGTATGATGGTGGGTAAGAGTTTTTGTGGATGGAAATGGAAAAGACAACTAGCTTGTGGAAATAGATGTATTGTTAGTAGTGGAAATAGATGTATTGTTAGTAGGGGAAAAGGGGTTGTTGTTGATTCATATGGCTTTATAAAGTGGGTGGTGCCCCCTATACATTACATTAAATTGAATGTTGATCCATCTTGGACTAAAGCCACTTCCCCTATTGGTTTAGCTGTTGTTGCACGTGATCATAGGTAGAGACTTGTCGCTAGTTATCCTAAGTTAATCCTAGTTTAAAGTACTAAAGCTATAGAGCATCAGGCCCTTACGCTTAGACTTCAATTAGTGAAAATAAAAGGCTTATCCAGTGTTATTATTGACATGCATTGTCTGCTTCTTTCTCAAGCCTTCATGGGAAGAGATGATGTGCTTCATTAGCTTACAAATCCTTTCTTTGTGGAAGTCTAATAGAAGTTATCTAGTCTATCAAATCAATTTATTATTATTATTTTTTTTTTTTGTTAAGAGAGATGCAAATTCTATTGCAAATTAGATAGCTTCCTATACTAGGAGAGAAATGTATCCTAGAGATTGGTAGATTACCACCCCATTCTCTCTCCAAAAGCTATTTTTAGTGGATAGTCGAACTTGTTCTTCATCTCATGTACTTGACAATCATGGTTGATTTTCAATGAAAGATCGTTAATTTTGATGGCCAAAAAAAAAGGAAATAGCAATGACACATATCAATGTCAATAGAAGAAAAGAAGATATAGGTTGGTTATGCATTTTGGAATGAAGTCTAGACTTCTAAGGCCCACATATTTTTATTAAATAATTACTATAATAAACTAATTAAAAAATTAATAAAATGATAAATACAATAGTAATAATTTGGAAAATTAAAAAAAATAAAAAAATGCAAAACCAAATAATAAAGATATATATACATGTATAATGTAATAAATGTATATACATTATATTTACTATAATTTCAATAAAATAAAGAACTTTTCAAAAAATAAAAAATAAATAAAAGAAAAAAATTGTTCCGACCACTCTCAGGCTTTAAGGTGGCCAAAATTGCCAAAAGGAAGTGGAAGGTCATGATCAACATACTAAAGTGGGTCAAATCGACCCATAATTAGTTGTGTATTTGAAAAAAAAAATTGGGCAAAACTAGATTGGGTCTCTAACCAAGGTAAATAGCTACTTATAGCTAAGTATTTAAGAAAAATAAACCGAAACCCAATTAGGTTTTGATTCGTTTGAAACCAATTGGGTTTCACTTTTATTTCCCCTTTTTCTTAGTCATATTCAAGGGGTAGGTAGCCACCCACCCTCCAATAAGGGTAGCGCAAACCCCATTAGCAAAGTAGGCTATCCATAACTAATGGTGGGTTAATTTAACCCATTTTAGTATGTAAATTACAACCCATTACTTTCTTTTGGCCATTCCAACCACTCCTTATTCTTAGAGCAGTTGAAAGAAATTATTTTATTTTTCCAGATTCTTTCTTTTTTTTAATTTTCTAATTTTTTTTCTATTGAAATTATAATAAATACACATGTATATGCATTTATTATATTATACTATATATCTTTGTTTTTTATTTTTCATTTCTTTATATTTTTTCATTTTTCAAAAATTCCTAATTTTTCAAATTTTTAATTATTTTGTGAATTTTTAACTACTTTATTATAGTAATTATTTAATAAAAATATGTGAACAATCAAAAAGTGCAATGTACCATAATTAACGAAAAGGATAATGGCAAACTAATGGAAAACTTATTTCAAAATTTTTGCAAACGTTGAGAATTCAAATGGAAATTTTGAAACATTTACGACTCAAATAAAAAATCTACGAAAAATTAAGTCCCAAATTTATACTTTTTTCCTTAGACCAATAAAAAATTGTCATGTATCATGTTAATGGAAAAGTTAACGGTAAACTAACGAATAACTTGTTTGAAAACTTTTACAAATGTTGATGACTCAAATAGAAATTTTGATCATTTATGACTTAAACAAAAAAAAAAATGCAAAAGGTTGATTCCTAAATTTGTACTTCCCCCTTTTTAAATTTATGACTATACTAGCTTCACAATAATCATTCAAGCTTTTACAACTCAAATTTAATATGGTACATGTAACTTATAAAAATCTAATGAAACAAAGCAACTACTTAAGAATGAAAATAACAAATTCTACTTTGTTTTCATAATTGGGCATGCATCAAAAGGAAAAAAATGAAGGTGTAATGGATGACTGATAGAGATGAAACTATAAGGCTCAAAAGGTCAGGGTGGGTGAATGTAACTCAATGAGAATTGAGATGAGATTTACTTGAGAAGATAAGAGAGCTAGGAGAGATAGTGAAGTAATGGTGAATAACTACTGAGTGTGAGAGACAAGAGAGAAGAGCAATAGTGGCTATGTGAGGGGTTAAGGTTTTTTTTTTTTAATTATTATCTTATTGTTTTTAATTTATCGATATTAGGTTTCTCCTTAGGTTTTATTTTAGTCATAAAACCTAACCTAAAAACTTGTAGGGCTTTGAAATAAAACCTAAAACCCTATGTGGAATTAGGGTAATTGTCGAGTTGCATGAATTGAATATCATATAATAACCCACCCTATGGTATCCTTAAATGAAATTTTGGTCCATATCAACTTCTTAATTAAGTTTTTCTTGTCCTTTTCTTTTCATTTTTTATTCTTTTCTTCTATAGCTTCTTTATTGATTTTTCAGTTTGTTTTATTTACGAGAGACATTTATAATTGCTCTAAAGTGTTTATGTTCATAATTTATATATACTCTTTGTAAAAAAATTTGAATTTACTATAAAAGTATATTAAATATGCATATAAGATCGATATTACTAACAGATTATATGTTTTATGAGAAGAACATTTTCTTTTGGTTGTATAAGCCACCTTAGTGTTACAATAGTAATGGTAGCAAAAGTTTTCTCAACTAATTTCATAATGTAACGATTTTCTTACTTTAGATTTTTTTATATTGAGGGAATGATAGTATGGTAAGGAACAATATTTTTCAAAAAATTTCGATGTTAATCATTCATGCAATAAACATGAGAAAACACAAAATTCACACAAATTGACAAATAAGAACACAATTGTGAGGAAAGTACATTTTTTGTCATTTCTATCATATTTTTGTATTCATAGTGTCATGTTCTATTAATATGTCCCCCTAAGGGTTAAAGATATATTAAAAAGGTACATGTGTTATGTGCCACATCACCCTATTTCTATTACTATCTGTGTGATAATAAGATTCTACTAGATTCCTAAAGATAAGCATGCATTCAAAATTTGCTAAATAACTATTGCCTAACATAGGCTTGGGCTATGCCCATTTATTTGTTCTATTTCTATTGAAATATTAGGACTTACATGAAGGCCCATTAGCCCAAACCACATTTATCAGCTTTGTGCATTTCTCATATAGGGACCCAACTTTATGACCAAACTCTTCTAGATCTCCCACTTCACTTCCCTTCTTGTTTACTTTACTTTCCCTTTCTTTATCTAAAAACCCTAGCTGCAAAACCACTACTACAATCAGCTTCCCTTTGATATCCTTTGCCTACAAGGGTGTTGTAGGGTATCTCATGCACAGATCTACTTGATATTTCCATGAAGCGTCTAATTCAGCCTTCCCTCACCACTGTACAAGGACTATAATCTTAACTCTTCCTCTTCTGCTCACAAATTGTCAATCTATTATCTTATCTAGTTATAACTCTGTTTCTTCAATGTTCTTAGGTAATGGAGGTATGTGATCTATTGTGAGGCGATAATAGCAACAAAGCTGAGACATATGGAAGGCCAGATGTATGGAAAGCATCTACAAGTAAGTTTAACCAATAAGCGACCTCTCCTACTCTATCTATTACTCTATATAGGCCATAATACTTGGCTTGGAGTTTCTAGTTGTGTTTTGCTTTCATGGTTACCTATCTATGTGGCTGTAACTTTAATAAAACCCAATCACCAACTTCTAAAACTCTTTCCCTTCAAACCTTGTTGGCTTGTCGCTTTTGCCAATTCTATGCTCTTTTAAGGTAAGACTTCAGTACATTAATCATCTCCCCCCAATCTATCAACTCTGGATCGACCATATGATTCCTTAAGTCCCCTGTTATGTAGGGTAGTTGTATAGGTGGAGGGTATCCATACAAAACCTCAAAAGGTAATTGTTTTGTACTCATGTAGTAGTTTGTATTATACTACCATTCTACTAGTGATAGATAGTGACTCCACCTCTTAGGATTCTCCCCTATCATGCATCTAAGGTAGGCTCTCAAACATTTGTTACTCGCCTTACTTTGTCCCTCACTTTGAGAGTGGTAAGCTACACTCATGTATAGCACAACCCCTTGGAGTCTATAAAACTCCTTCTATAAAGTGCTAATGAAAGTCGGGTCCCTATCGCTTACAATATTATTAGGCCACCCATGTAGCTTAAACACGTTATCCATGTAAGTTTGTGCAACTTGTTGTGCCATATAGGGGTAAGTCATCCCAATAAAATGTACATACTTACTCAATATATCCACCATAGCTAATATGACATCCTTCCCATTGGACCTTGCCAAACCTTCAACAAAATCAGGACTATAGTCTATCTAACACTCTCATGGGATGGATAGTGGCTGTAATAAGCTTAAGTAAGTGACATCTCATCCTTAAACCGCTAACACACATAACAAACCCTCACATAATTCCTCACTTTCTTCTCCATCTTGGGCTAATATATATAGAAACCAACCTCTTATAGGTTGCCTAAGCTTCTAAATGAACCCCTATTGTGCCATCATGATGTACATATAACAACTTCAATCTTAATGTCTGTTATGGTCCAACAACTATCTTCCTTTTTATCCTCAAAATTCCCCCTTCTAGAGTAAAGTGCCCACAAAGTTGATTATCCTTCAACTTCTTGATCATTTCAACATATCCATTTGGTAAATTCCTACTCCTTTAATCACCTTCATAATCTCTAGACTAGCCAAAAAAAAAAAAGCCTTTAGGACTTGCAACATTGAGTCGCTTAGGTAAGAGAGTGCATCAATTGCCACATTTCTCTTGCCACTCTTACATTGGATCTCATGGTCTAAACCCAAAATTTTAGTGACCTACGTCTATTAGCTAGCTATGTTTAGCCGCTATCTAAGTAAGTATTTCAAGTTATAGTAATTTATTCTAACTACAAAATGCCTTCCAACAAGTAATGTCTCCATTTTTTAACCGCAAACACTAAGGCCAACAACTCCTTTTCATATGTAGAGAGTCCACAACAAAATAGAGTTATCGAACAAATAGAACACTACAAGAAATGATAAGAACTATGTTGAATGAAAGTGGTGTTGCTAAATATTTCTAGACTGAGGCTGTTGTAACTACATGCTATATTATAAATCTTATGTACATAAGACCTTTAACTAATAAAAATGCATATGAGTTGTATAGAGGTAGGAAACCATCTGCTTCTTATTTTCATAAGTTTGCGTTGTAAGTGTTTTATTAAGAAAACAAGTTCTGAGCTTAGAAAGTTTGAAAAAATAGCTAATGAGGCAATATTTTTGGCTTATTCTTTGAATAGCAAGCTTAAAGAGTATTCAATAAGATGACTAACATAGTTGAAGAGTTTATCAATATCAAATTTGTGGAAGAAACAAATTTATAGGATGAAGATGACACCAGTAATGAAAAGACCAAAGCTATATAATCAACCAATCTTAGAAGGAAAGTTAGAAGCAATACATTTTGGGCTAGAGAGATTATTGGAAAACTTAGAAGGTCCAGGATCAAAGCTAAAAGCAAATCCAAAAGCTTCAACATGACAACAGATGAATCTGACTCCTTCTAAATCATAGATATTTAAGCCCTCTCATCCATAAGATCTTATTATTGGAAATCTGAAAAGTGTTGTATACACAAGGTCTAGCTTCAAAGACATAGAAATCCATTTTGTCGTGTTTTATGATTTTGAGCTAAGTACTATTAATGAAGCTCTACAAGATAACAATTAAACCAATGCTATACAGGAAAAGCTAAGTCAATTTCAAAGAAACCAGGTTTAGAATCTTGTTCCTAGACCAAAGACTAAATCTATAATAGGAACTAAAAGGGTATTTAAGAATAAACTAGATGACACAAGTAAAATAGTTAGAAATAAAGCTAGGTTAGGGGCTAAAGGGTATTTATAGGAAGATGGCATAGACTATGATAAAACCTATGCACTTGCAGTTATTTGATGCCATTAGATTATTACTTATTTATGCTTGCTTGAAGAATTTTAAACTGTTTCAGATAAATGTAAAGAGTGCCTTTTTAAATGGGTACATGAAGAAGGAAGTTATGTTAAACAACCTCATGAATTTGAAATTCCATATAAAAAGGACTCTGTTCACAAGCTTTGTAAGGCATTATATGGGTTAAAACAAGCATACTATGCTTGGTGTGAAAGGCAAAGCAATTTCTTACTCAAGAATGAATTCCAAAGAGGTAAAGTTGACACAACCTTGTTTCTTAAATATTATGATTTTGATATTATAGTTGTGAAAATTTATGTAGATGATGTAATTCTTAGTTCTACTAATGAAAAGTATTGCAAAAAGTTTTCCGAGTTAATATAGGCTAAATTTGAGATGTATCTAATGGGAGAACTTAACTTCTTCCTTAAATTACAAATTAAGCAAATTAATGATGGTATCTTTGTGCATTAAGAGAAATACGTTAAGAAGATGCCCAAAAAATTTGGTTTTGAAGGTATGAAAAGTGTTGCCATCTCTATGTCAACATCTAGAAGACTAGACATGGATGCTTCTAGTAAGAAAGTTAATGAGAAGCTACATAGAAGCTTGATAGGTTTGTAAATATATCTTACAACTTCTAGGGTAGATATTATATTTAGTGAATGTATCCGTACAAGATTTCAAGCTAATCCAACAAAAAAATAAAATTTAACCTTTGTTAAGCACATCTTCAAATATATCTCTTGTACCTCTAAGTTAGACGTATGGTATCCTAAGAATCAACACTTTGATTTGATATGATATTCAGATGCTGATTATGCAAGCCGCAAAGTTGATTGAAATATTTTTGGTACTTGTTAGCTTCTTGGAGATAAATTGATTCCATGGTCATCTAAGAAACAAAATTTAATTATACCTTCAATAGCTAAAGTTGAATACATTTTTATTGGAAATTGCTATGCACAAATTCTCTAGATTAAACAACAATTAAAAGATTATCAACTAGTATTTAAAAATGTACCAATTAAATGTGGTAACACTAGTGCCATTAATCTAACCAAAAATCTAGTTCACCATTCAAGATCTAAACATATTGAAATTAAACATTATTTTATACAAGATCATATGACTAATGGTGATATAAGTATTAGGTTTATGCCTATAGATTTAAAACTTGCTAATATACTTACCAAGCCCTTGGATTAGAACATGTTTGAATTTATTCTAAATGAGATAGGCTTGTGCAATCCTTTTAATTGAAATATTAATTGTTGAAATTATATGGCGATACTATGTATAAAAGTATATATTAGATTCATATCCATATGATTTGTTAAGATTAAACTTGGCATGGTTTAACATGTCTAATATTTGAGTCAATCACAAATATACACTTTCTCCTTATTTTTGTTACATGTTTTGGAGTTAGTTTTTACTTTCTCATCTTGTCAACGTGTTACCACACATCTCCATTACTTCCACTTCTTCTAATCCATGTAATACCTTCTATTTAGTTTAAGGTGCTTTCCTTTTGAATAACAATTTGACTCCTTCTCTCCCCTTCATTCAAATTTGCCTGTGTTCAAAACTACTATGAGTGAAGCATTACCCTAGAAGGTCATAAAGAACCAAGAAATCAAATATCCCGTTCAACCCTCACCATCCAATTGAGATCAATTATGAAACATCCAATATAAACTCACCTAAACCTCAACCACTACCAACTTATGACCAAGCTAAGAACAACCCTACACCCAAACTTGTTCAAAACCTTAATGCTTTCTAAAGTACAATAATAACCCTCTCTTGAAGCTTAATGTGACTTACCCTTAGATCCCTTAGGACCTCCTAAGTTCTATCAAATACCAACTCTTATGTTTATTGACATAAAAGCAACAAATACAAACTTAGAAGCTTACTCTAATGAAGTTTCTCTATAAGCTTTTCCACCTAAAAGAAAATATGTTTGAAGTGGTGTCAAATTCAATTTTGATATCGCTAAAATAAGCAACCAACTAAGAGTGACTAGCAGTGTTGTTTAAAGGGAAAGGCAAAAGGAAGACAAAGGCAAAGGAGTGAAAGTTCAAGCTCTAAAAAGGGAATCTAGAAAGGAAAGGGTAAGGCAAAGGAATAATAAAAGAAAGAATAGCAAAGGAGGAAGGACAATATGAAAGGTAATTCTGAGATATGGAAACTTCTGAAAGATGATAAATTTTGTACTAGCTTCTATATAAATTTCCAATTCTTTAATAAAAATAGATTCTATTTTAATGAGTAGTTAGAAGTCATAGGTGCTAAAAGTTTTTGTTGTATAAATGAGGAATTTTATGGTGAAGTTGTTGGTAACTACTGTAAGAATCTAGATGATTTAAATAGGAATGTGTTAAGGATTGTTGTGTGTAGACAAGATACCCTGATTTTTAGGGAAGATATAGTAGAGTGTTTTAGATTGGTGGCAATAGAGAAGGACCCTACAATCATCAAGACATAAATGTTAGGACTCAATCAAGGAGTTCTAATTCATAATTTGAAGAACCCATGGATCATGTTTTTTGAGCTATTAATCAAGATGTTACACAAGATAGTCATAAGTTGTTTGTCACCTAAGAAATGAAGATTTACCTTCTTAAATGGTGAAGATGCCTACGAGATATTTTCCATGATCAACAAACAACCTATTGACTAGGCAAGTTAGATTATTAAATATGTTTTTAAAAACAAGAGGGGAATGTCTTATGGATCTACTATCATGAGATAGATGGAATTCAAGAATATCAAGCTGCCAAAGAAGAATTTTCGAGCCTAATTTTTCAATTTTCTTTTATTTAAAAATTGATTTCTCATTTCCTGATTAATACTAAATCCTAACCCATTTAATATTAATTCTCGACTAAAGAAATTAAGAAATTCTGGTTTTTTATTGAAAATAATTTTTGAAGTCGCCACCTAACCGAAGTCGGGAAAAGAAAAAGAAAACATAACCAATTGGGTGGATTGATTACGATTTGGCTACCGGTCTTTTATTCCAATTTTAAATGAAGAACCAGAGGGTTCCAAATTCGGGAGCTAACCTATTAAACCCTTAACGGGTACCACTATCTATTTACCGAAATTAGCATTATTCTTCTAATTGTAATATTTAAAAGAAAAATAAAAGAAAAATCAAAAGAAAAAAAAAACCTAAGTTTCTACATATTTTATCATCGCCCCGAAGATGCCTACGCACCCGCTAGTCGGGATCAGACAATCATAGTTCTTTCTGAAAACTTTAATGTGTTGGTTTATTTTATTTTTTTGAAAACTGATCGAATTTATGTTATTACCAATTTAATTTATTCAAATAAAATCTAAAAGGATCTTAACTCTTGAATGTTCAAAAGACGCTCTAAGACACTATAATCTTTTGTAAAAATACTTTCCTTTTGTGAATTTTTATTTTTAAACGATAATTTTCCATATGAGGATTTCTAAAAAAAAAACTAATCCTAAAAAAAAATCTTAAGCTAATATATATAACGATCTACCAAAATAAAATAATTCCATATGATACACTTATATAAAAACTAATACTAAAACCCCTATATTGACATATTCATACATTATATTGTATTAACTAGTAAAATATAAAGATCTATATATAACAAAAACTAATTTTAACGATTCCTAAACTAATATTGACATCCCTATTTAAATAACTACTATTAAATAACCATTTACTTAAATTTTTATCTAATCTATGTAATATTAGAAAACTAATACTAAACATATCCTATTCTATGCACATATCTATATATACATCATATAATAATATAATATAATATAATAAAAAATAAATAAAATAAGATTGAACCGAACCTAATTGTTATTGAAGGATCAAGGGACATGTGGCTCTTCAAGACTCTATTTGATCGTCGGGCGAAAGATGAATACAATAGTGTAGACAGGTGATCACGCATTCGTCGAAGGATTGTTCAGTGACGATGATGTGCTACACAGTATCGTCGTGTGTACTGTTGCAGATGGATGGCCGCGTGCGTGTGAGTTATGGTGTAATGGAGACGTGGGTCCAACAGCGGTTATTCGGTGGGGGGCTGCTCGTCGGATCGTGCTGCGACTGCTCTTAGTTAACGTACGAGTTCAGTCAACGAGCAGCAGTATATGTGGATGGTAGCGGCGTGGACAACAGTAGTCGTAGCCTATGTAGAGTATAGCAGTGACAATGCTCGTTGACTTGCTTGGGCAACTATAACAACGAAGGATGGAATTCAGATGCTGCATTAACAGCAGAGTCGTTGGATCTTGGTGTGCCGTAGACTACTGCAAGTTGCAGGGGGAGTCATGTATTGTCACCATGTTCTGCTGAAGTGCTACAGCGATGGACTGTGGGATGCTCACGTGCCGTTCGTAGTGAAGACGTGACGGTTAGTACTGATCGGAGGCGTGGACGTTAGGGGGTCGCCTAGATCCTATTCGTGTGGCTATGTTCGTATGTTAACAGTGGATCAAGCGTGTTGTATTTACTAGACGGGATGGAAGTGCTCAACCGATTGTGCTCGATGGAGTGAGGACGGCATATAGATTATTGCTATCGATGAGGGGCTCGTTAGTCGGGCAATTCTGTCGTGCATCAAGGGAACTTGTTTCAGTTGTGATTAAGGGGCATTGCAGTTAACGGAGGAGATGGTTGCTACATTGGAGATCCGCAATGGGCGAGCATGATAAGAATTGCAGCGTGTGTTGGTTGTGATTTAGGCGGTAGATGGTGTTGTGTTGCTTACTATATGGACATGAAGCTGTGTGGCTAAACAGCAGTAAGGTTCGGTGATTCTGCAGTATTCGTAGGGATTGTGACAATGGAGTTCGTGGACTGTGTTTAGTCGTTGTATGTCAGTTGGTGATGACTAAATTACTGCTGTATGAAGGTCCTGTTCAGCCTACTGTGTCTCCTCCTTCTTTATGCACGTGTATGTGTAATTTTTAAGGTCCAAATCCAATCATATCTAGTCATATCTATTGTATCTGATTCAATAACAGTTAATTAGATCCAAATTAATTTAAATCTAATTTAATAAAATTAAACTAAATTCAAATGATTTAATTAGATATGAATCCGTTTATTCATCTCGCTTTTGCAAAAGAAAAAAAAATAAAAAAAAACATAGGTATCCAACAAAACTCGAACCTATGACCTCAAATTAAATCCAATCTAATAGTCCAATGTTTATCCGTTAGACCATTGGCCTGTATCTTAATTTTTAGTATAACTAAATTGTATTTAAACCATGCAACTGCCTAAAATAATTTTTTGAACTTAAGCTAAACTAAAACAATTGACTCTAAAGTAATTTTCTTCCTAAAAAATCTTTATATATATATTTTTTCATCATTTTTTCGTTTATTTTTTATTATAATTTTATTTTTTGAATTAGAACCCTTCTTGTAAAATAAAAATTAGGACTACAATGGGGCAAAAATTAGGTGTCTACAAGAATACATATCCTTTGGATGTCAAGATGGTAGGAAAGGTATTGATGAAGCATATGGAAATCCATGTTTTAGAAAACATTTGGTTTGCAAATGATGGGGCTTATTTTGTGCATCTATCTCTAAAGAAAAAGAATTTTCATGTTGAAAAGTTATTGGAACTTACTCAAAGGGAGAAAGAAAAGAGAGATCCTGAATAAGAAGGAAATCTACATAAATGCTCAAATACAAGAAGAATTACATACTATGCATGAGCAGTCAACACCTGCAAGAAAAGAAGTCTATTAGTCTATTGATGAAGATTCTGAAAAGAGGAAAAGGAAAGGGAAGGTGCAAGTTGATGAAGGAGATGCAAAGAAAGTGAAGTTAGACTTTTTAACTTAAGCTACTACTATAAGTAACTCACAAGAATCAGTTTCATTAGCTCTTAAGTAGTTTAATGATTTTTTATTTAAAAACAAATGTATTGGGTATGAAACTATGTCAATTGAATTTACAAAGCTTCTAAATCAAACGTTTGTTGATCTTGTTAATCTATAGGAGCCATAGAATCTGAAGATAGATCAGGAAGGAGTGAAAGTGAAGATTTTGATCAGAAAGTTGAGTTCTTGTCCAAGAAATGCACAAAACTAATAAATGTGGACCTGGCCAATAGGCCTTCACGTAAGTCATAATATTTCAATAGAAATAGAACAAATAAATGGGCATAGCCTAGGCCCATGTTAGGCAACAGTTATCTAGCAAATTTCTAAATGCATGCTTATCTTTAGGAATCTAGAAGAATCTTATTATCACATGGACAATAACAGAAATAGTGCGATATGGCACATGGCACATGCACCTTTTTAGTTTATTATTAACCCTAAGGACGATATATAAATAGAACATTACACTATATATACAAAAATATGACAAGAAATGACAAAAATATATACTTTCCTCCCAATTGTATTCTCATATGTGAATTTGTATGAATTTTGTGTGCTCCTGTGTTTATTGGTAAGTGATTAACATCAAAATTTTCAGAAAAATATTATTCCCTGCTACAATTGGTATCAATGTCATTGTGGGAGGAAGATGAATCCTACTAAAGCTATTAGACTCGATGAGACGCTTAAGGGAGCATTTGAAGAGAATTTAAGGTTGCTTGCCCAAAATATGTGACACTGACATGCTTGTTTGGACCAATAGCAAATGGCAATAACTTAATTGCACACAAAAACTTGATGAGATGGTTGCATTTGCTTCTTCCATGCCTGAGCAAGCTAAAACACCCACAACAGAACCTACGAATAGGTTGGTGAATGTTCTACAAACTCCATTACAAATACCATTAAAAATACGATCACCAAAAGTTGAATTTCCTACTTTTGATGGGAATAGGCATAAGGATTGGCTGTACAAAGTGGACCCGTATTTCGATTTGGATGCAACTCCAAGTGAATGGAATGTTAGATTATCAACAATGCATTTTAATGGTGTAGCGCTAAAATGGTACCATCATTATATACAAAATCATGAAAAACCTCAAGGAATAACTTGCGATGACCTCATGGCTATGCTACTAAAAAGATTTAAGGGAAAAGCATTTAAGGATCTAGCACTTGAAGATCCTACTACTGAGCTCAAAGAACTGAATAAGACTAGTACATTACAAGATTATTTAGAGGAGTTTAAGTATCTGACCACCCATGTGCAATTACCTGAACTTACCCTTGCTAGCTTTTTCCTCAGTGGCCTTGAACCTAATAACTAATACCTAATACGATTATTTAGACCAAAAACACTTCAAGATGTTTAAACCTTGGCATAACTTTAGGAAGCTAACCTATACAAAACGAGTTACCCCCTGAAACATAATAGATCTTCCCCATTTCCTACCCAATCCAACCTAAGTAAAGCAAGCCCCATACACAAACCAAACACAACCATTCCTTCACATATTGGTCGAAACACATAACCCAAAATTTTCAAACCCAAATAGTTACAACAAACAACTGTAAAGCAACTATCGAGCAGAAAATTTGGTTTCTTTGTTTTCTTAACCCTATTTATATTAAGCCCAATCTGCTCAATATAAACCTCTCAACCAGGCTAAGAAAAATATTTTAATTTACGAATACTTCTTTTTTAAAGAAAAATAAAAGAGTCACCACCCAACCAAAGTTGGGAAAAGAGTGAATTTAGGACCTACGAGTAGATAGACCTATTTCAGCTATAAGTCCACGAATTTTCCTATAAAAAAATTAGAAAAATATAACCTAGAGAATATAGGCTAGGAGGCCATCTTATAAAAAACAAAAGGTTTTCATATAAGATTCTATGAAATAATTAAGTGGACCTTATATTTTATTTTCAAGTAAAATGGGCTTTCTTATTTTTACTTTTATTTGAAGAACAAAAAGAATTTGGAAAGGGAAAAATAAATTCCGTATTTATTTTGACTTGCCCGAAGTGCCTACATACCTACAGAGTGGGATCAAGCCTATATAATTCTTAATCAATGAAAATTTTAGTGTCTTAATTTATTTTATTTTTCAAAAACCTCTTTTCATTTTAAATCCATTAAACTTTATTATCTTTATGAAAAAAAAAAGGTTTTTTGATCCACTTTCAAAAAATTCTAGAAAGCTCTGAAGCTTTGGAAAAGTCCAATTTATTTTTCTTATTGTTATGAAAAAAAATTTTTTTTTTTTGTGTAGAAAAAAAAATATCAAGAAGAAAATAGAAACCCTTTTTATTTTGAAAAAAAAACAATTATTTATGCAAAATACTCATTATGCAGTGGATTATAACAAAAAAAACACAAGGCAAAATAACTCATGCAAATTAAATCATAGCAAGATAAATAAGAAATATTCGTAATCATAGTTTATTAAACAATTTATTGGGAGTATCCATTCTTATTTCTTTTCATTGTTCAAGCTTCTTCTTCTTTTTTTCTTTTTTGTTTATTTCTCAACGTCATCCTAAAAGCTAATTTAATTCATGCATATTAAAAATTAATTGAAAAAATTATTAAATATTGCAAAAACACATTATTAGATTCAAAACATAACATCACAAGATCAAAGACAAATATTCTTCTTTTTTTAGATTTTTATATTATTATTTTGAAACAAACAATGCATTCAACTTAAAAAGATGGAAAACTTACCAGCAACAAGTGACAAACTAGTAACTAGTTCAAGTGGTTATCAACTAGCTTTCGAGGCAAGGATAGTAGCTTTGAACTCTTAAGATACCCTTCTTCGAGACCACCATTTCAATTTTTAGAAAACCCAGCAACACAGCTCCTAATTTCTCTAGAAACTTCAAGTTTAACATGAATAAATCCTAAAATCACACTAAAAACTTTCAATTCAAATTAGTTAAATCCAAAATAAAATTGAAGTAAATCACCTATTGAACTTTGTTCTAGGATGAATGTAGTTGTTCTGTTATTTTATATTGAATTGATTTGCTCTAGAATGAGAGAAATCAAAGAGAGAGCATGGATTTAGTATTATGAATATCTAGAGAGAGAAACTGTCAATTTTATGTAATTGAGAGCTTCGCAATGCTTGGGAATTTCTTAAATACATAGTAAAGACTCCTATTTAGAGTGCTAGGTCAAGATTATCGCTTAAGAAACTTCCATATCAATGAAAGATCAAATCTTGATGAAAATGAGCAAGTCCATAATTACAACTTGGTTCTTTCCATTTTTAGCCAAAATTGAGTACGTTTTTAAATAAATATTAGGAAAATAATGACTCATATGGATACTAGAAGATGTTCTTACATTAATTGATTGATTTTCTCATGGCATCTTGCAAGAATATGCTCTAATTTATCCAAATAAAACTCGAGAGTAAAATACCCATTTATTCATGTTGCCCACATTTTGTTTTTTGTAATTTTGGAAATTTCCTTTAATAAAAATTCAAAAGTTGCACTGGCCATAATAAAACAATTCATGTCCAACCTATTTCCTATTTTTCTGGAATTTTCATGACATAAAATGTATCGAAATCAGGTAAAATTTACCGAGGTATCCTTACCTTATTTGCTACCATTAAAAACATTGCGCTTTCTGTTCTTAACACAGAGAGGGAAGGAGAAAAAGAAAAGGGTCAAACTTTGACCTTATGTCCCACATGGCATGTTGTGCGTGGCACCATGTAGAGCCATGTCATCAACCATGTGGTGCCACATGGCAACCTACCATAGGTGCTAAGTGGTAGAACTAAAGGTCAATACATATCAACCCCTTAGGATGACACATGTCAATTCTTTTTTCTTTCCTTTTCCATTTTTCTTCTATGTTGATTTTGATTTTTTTTTTTTCTTTATTTCTTTTCTGGTGTGTTGTTTCATCAATTCCTTTCTATCTCCCATTTTTTTTAGAGGATAGATAAACAAGACTTAATTAATTATCTAACTCCTCAAAAATCTCATTATATTCTTGAAGAAAATGCATATTCTAATAAATATATGTTCAAATATTTTCAAAAATTTATCCAATTTGACCAAATTATGAACTCGCTTTTTACTCGTGTTCAGCTTTTATTTAAAATCTTTAAATAGTCACAAAATGTTCATTTTAAATTCGATTAAGGCATAGTTTGATGCTATAATCTCCTGAAAAAATGAATTTTCAAAATGAATTAGCCAAACCTAGGCTAGAAAAATCGATTTTCAATAAATACTCGTTTTTACTTGAAAATCCTAACTTAGTCAAATCATATTTATTTCTTTTGACTAAAAAGGCGTTTTTAACCTTAAAAAGTTATTACCACCCTACACTGGCTCAAATGGACCATTGTATGACTTTTCTTTTATTATTATTTTTTATAATTTTTAAAATTTTTATTTTTTTACATTTTAGTTTTCTTTTTCTTCTCTTTTTGTTTTCTCTTTTTTTATTTTTCAAATTTTTTATGCCTTCCCTTGATATTTCAATTTTTTTTGGTATTTTTCACATTTTTAAATTTTTTTAGGTACTTTCTTAATTTTTTTCCTTTTCAAAAATATAGAAAATTTTAAACTAGAGATAAACCTAAAAAAGACAAAAATGGAGTGTCTACAATTACCCGATGCTTTAACCCAATGAATGAGATAAGAAAAGAAGAAATAAGATATGCTCCTGGTGCAATTAGCCATTTGTACCATGCCACAAGTGCAAAAATAGGAGGTTGAGCTTGTTAATAGTAGAAGAAGAGGATGGCAATACAAAAACGAAGGGTTGTGAACCAATAGTGATTGAAGAAATTGAGGATGAACTCTCCAAGCTCACATTATGCTCAATTATAAGTGAAACTCTTAAGGCCACATGTTGTATGCATATACTTGGAAATTATAAGGAGAGGAAATTGAATATTTTAATTGATACCTGTAGCTTGTTAAATTTCATTGATGATAGATTGGTCAAGGGTTTCTAATGTGTTTTGTTTAAGGTTTAGCCCATAAAAGTGACAATAGCTAATGGTACTTTTCTATATGACCATTTCAAAATTGAATCTTTCAAATGGACCAAGTAGGGAAGAGAGTTTGAAGCTAAAATGCTTGTATTGTAATTATCGAGTCATGACCTTATACTTGGAATACCATGGCTTACTAAATTAGGCACAATTCGTTGGAACTGTAAAAATCTTATAATGGATTTTGATTAGAAGACAATCATGCAATTGACAGTTGCTAATGAAGAATTGTATACTATTGAGGGATCTACACTATCTAAACTATAAGCTACTAGTGACAATATAGATATTCAATATTAGGTAGTCTGTAGTGAAAAATCATGTAGTAATGTTGAAAGTGAAAGAAAGCTAAGGCCTGAATTATTGGACTTGATGGAAGAGTTTTACGACCTTATTGAAGATTCGAAGGGGTTACCCCCAGTTAGAGAATTTGACCATTGAATGTGTTTGAAGAAGGGCACAAAATTGGTTAATAGTAGACCCTATAGACATTCGACAACACAGAAGGAAATTTTGGAAGAAATGGTGAAGGAGATGTTGGAAGATAAGATAATTAGGCTAAGTTGCAACCATTTGCTTCCTCGGTGGTGACAGTTAAGAAAAAAGGATAATACTTGGCATATATACATCAATTATAGTGAACTTAATGATCATACTATCAAAGACAGATTTCCTATCCCTATAATTGATGATTTATTTAATGAGGTGAGTGGAGCTAGTTGGCTCACAAAGTTGGATTTTCATTTGGGTTTTCATCAAATTCAAATGCATCTCAATGACATTTACAAGATAGCATCTAAGATGTATGGGGGACATTACGAGTATGCTGTAATTCCCTTCACACTATCAAATGTACCTTTAACCTTCCAAGGGCTTATGAATTACATCTTCAAGGAACATTTAAGAAAGTTCGATTTAGTGTTCTTTAGTGACATATTAGTTTATAGCAAAGTATTAGAACACTTCATTCACTTATGAGTTGTATTTGGAATCCTAAGGAAGGAAGGCGTATATTTGAAGAGAAGTAAGTGCACTATTGGGATGTCACAAATGGATCATTTAGGCTACATAATCAATCAAGAAGGAGTCACAACAGATCCTAAGAAGGTTGAAATAATAACTAACTAGCCTATTCCAAAGACAATTAAGGATTTAAGGGGATTCCAAGGGTTGGACAATTATTACCAGCATTTTATACAAGGGTTTGGAATTATTTTAAGACCACTAACACAACTGTTGAAGAAAGGGTAGTTTAGGTGAAATCAAGAAGTAACAATGGTTTTTGAAGCTCTCAAGCAAGCACTCAATAGTGCCTTAGTCCTAAAATTATCGAATTATACCAAGACTTTTGTCTTAGAGATAGACGCTTATGGTGAAAGTGTAGGGACTGTTTTAATGCAAGAACACCCCATCACGTATTTGAGTAAAGCCTTATCACTTGTACCGACAAGTTATCACTAGTGGCGAAGGTGGTAATGATAAGCCGAGTAATCTGTTTTCTTATCATCTTATTAAGTAATACAGATCCATTCCTAATTTAAATTCAAAGGAATTAGTATGAATAGTTATCATTAGCATGATTATATTACATAACTGCCTACTCTTCCTAAAATTTAGAGAATATGTCTAATCATGAGCCTTTCATGTATCTCAATGGTTATTCCAATAACTGCTACTTCAAACACGACATTGGCCTATAAATACGGAAAGAAACACTATAAGAGCATCTGATACCTCTCAGCTACTCACTTAACTTTCTTTATTCATATTTGCTAACTTAAGCATCGGAGTGATCGCATCGAACTAGCCCCAGTACGAAGAGCTTTTCCTTTCTTTGCAAGATAATTCCAATTACTAAAATCCGCCAACAATAACCCCCAACTTTAGAGCCTTACTTATCCTTAAGTAAGCTTTAAAATTCAATTTATAGGAAAGAGAGAATAAGCATGCACTTCCTTTACACTCAATCATAATCAAGAGTATGTCATTTCATTGAAAACACAAAGTTTGCATGTATTGAATCTAACATAAAACTTTTTAGAAGTGATTTCGAATTTGTTTCACTTATGACCAATCAAATGCATGCAAGTCAAAAATCATGTAATCAATTCAAGAATCAATACCTAGAAAAGTTAACATTCCTATTTAGGTTAAGCTTAGGAAATTTAAAGTCAAGTCTAGCATTTCAAATAAAATGGGAGATCTCGATGTTTAATTAGTCGACCTAATTATATACTTCTTCCTTATTGGGCTCATGAGTATGCAAAAAAAGTGACTACAAAATCATACCCTACTTCGCCTCCCCGACTTTAGTATAAGTTACATTTCTTACCCCCGTTATTTTCTTTATGTATTTTTTATTTTTCTACTTTTTTTGTATTTCACTCTTTCTTTTTCTTCCTTTTTCATTTTTCTTCTTTTTCTTTTGCTATTCTTTTTCACATTCATTTTTCTTTTATGATGTGCTCAGGATTTTGCTTTATACTAACTTTTGCTTGATTCCCATCATTTCTTTTTTATTAATTTTTGCTTTCGATCATTAACTATACATTTGTTGGGGAACATTCAAATAGAATCTAGTACCTACTCCACTCACATGACATTAACAAATTTCTAGATTCCTCAAAAGAATAGTATATATAAATAGGTTGACTTTCAAAAATAAAAAATCTTAACACAAAGTCAGAACATTCCGCTAACTTAAATCTCTAAACTATGCCTAAATTAAACATAACTAAACAAAGCAAAATGCCATGAATTAATTACAAAGTCTTGAAAAGCATTCATGATTAATTCACAAGGGAATTCATTCAAAATTAAACAATAATAGGTCTGTAGACACGTGTCAACCCAACATTAGCTCCATGTCCTATGAAACACGGTGTTTGGGATTACGGTTTTAGGTCTGCAAAACCTTAGTCTCTAATTTCTTCTATCGATCGATCGGTAAGGATGATACCAAAGATCAGTATGGTCAAGTCTCCACTGTAACTCTCTATTCGATCACAATCCTCTTCTCCCGATCGGTAGCCTATATGCATTAAAGTGTCAAGGGTAGGTTACCCAAAACAGCAACCAATATACTTCTTCAAGGCTACCGATCAATTAGCGGTCAATATGCCATAAAGTGTCAACAGTGGGGATAAGTGGAAAATTACACTAACCTTTATGTTATTTTCCTAGATATTTTAAGTTATTTTGATATAATTCCATTTAAATTGTTATTAATTTGAGTTATTTCTTGATTTCAAGACTCAAATGAAGCAATGAGGTGAAAAGATGAGAACTCAGGCAATTTTTTAGAGGAATTGTATCTTTTTGGAAGTATAATCCGAAGATAGCAAGTATCAAAGAGAATTTGTTTAAGAATAAAGTTGAAGTGATGACCATAGTTACCCTTCATAGTTGTATAACAAAGTTTGAAGAATTCTTGGACAAAAGCAAGATCATTGTCCCTTACTACAGCTGTGTTCACCAACCATGGTCCCCCCATCATCACTATCAAGACAATTTTTTAAAAATTAATGCAAAGAGAAGTTTACACCTAGCAACTGCGGTCGTATACCTACCTGTAGACCTACAATTACTTTAATTCACTTACCATTTGGAGATTATTTTTTCCAAATATTATAAATAGATGATAGACACATGTACATAAGAGAGGGAGATGTAGATAGGCATAGAAGAACTCTTTTTCTTAGGGTTTAGTTCATTTTTATCATGGAAGCTTGTATCTTTATCATGATTATAGCATAGAAATAGCAATATTAGGCCTGTAATCCATCGAGGTAACATGTAGCATACAATAATTGTTTTTATTTTAATGAAATTCTTCTTTTATTATTAATTTAACTATGTGTTTTATTTAGATTAAGTTACTATTTCTAAAGTCTCAACTTGATTATCAGATTTTATGTAATGAAGTTATAAGGTCAATGTATAAATAGATCCACCATAATTGAAGAGACTTCTTCCAAAATTAAAAGTTATTTCTTGTTTGATCTATAGAATTCCTATTCTTAAGGTTATTTTAAGGAGTTTTATTCTAGAAGTAATTCAAGTAGAACATAATTAGGATTTGAATTTAATAGAGAAACGATTCCTATTAAAAATGCAATCGAATTCATTCGATTAATAAGAATAAGAAATTCATTATAAACCTTAGGCCATTACATGTTACACTCTTAGTCATCAAAGGCTAGATATCCCTATTTGTAGTCAATTAGTTTCATTTCATTATTGCATTCATAGTTAATTTCTTATTAGTTTCTATTTCATAATTTTCATTCAATCTATCGTCAATATTATAACCTATTTTAATTAGGGTAATTTAATGCGGGTGAGTAAGTGTTCGGTCCTTATAGGATCAATGACTCTAAACTCTAAAAGCCCTCTATACTATTACTTAACAGGTGTACTCACCTAATAAATGCAATATACACCCCATCGGGTGGACCGACTAAGACAGCAACCAATATACTTCTTCAATTTTTACCCCTTAATCAATCGTGAGCACTACTAAACTATGGTAACCCTCGTGGACCTACAGTAGTTTCCATCTTCAAACAGTTTATTTCCATAATTTTACCTACTTTGATGGTATTATCATTTTTAGGTATTATGTGGATCATGGTAATAATAAAATTAACTAAAAATTGATCTTTTTCATATATTTTTATCAATTTTGCTCAAGTTGGTCTATCTTGTGCATAAAGTCAATTATCATACAAAATTCACTAATTTTTCTTGAATTTATGCAAAAATATGGGCTTTAAAATTGGGAAAAATCGTGTATTTTGAATCATAATCAATATGTAAGTTCATAATCTCCTTATTCAACGACTTCCCAAGCTTCATAATCAATAGATAGAATTAATGTCTCGATCCTTCATTTCCAATGAGAATGGTTAAAGCCATCAAAGAAAGGAATAAGACCCATTTGTACTGAAGGTAAATTGTCAGCCATTATGAATCTTTTCTCAAAAATTAGTATGAGAAACTAGCTTTGAATAATTGTTAAGTCAAACTTTTTCGACAATAAAGAACCTCTTTTGATTACTTGTTTAATGGCTTAGAGTTTAGACAAATTGTATAGATAATTAATTAAATAAGAAAATAAGAGAGAGAGAGAGAGAGAGAGAGAGAGAGAGAGAGAGAGAGAATTCCACAAGAGTAGGCCAAGAATTTATAAAGATTCCTCTTCATGAGTCAATCCTCTCTTCTAGCTTCACTCTCTAGGGATCCAGTCATTCCACTAATTTCAATAATCAAAAGTAGAGTACAACTAAGGTGTTCTTACCTACAATCAATACAACTTTACCTTTAAGCTTGTCTTTGGCTACAATAGAACTACTATATTCTACTCTCTCTAGATTACAACAGAAACAAATTTGAATATTTGATTGGAAAAAAATATATTGCTTCCTAAAATATTTTACATAATGAAATTGCAGACAATTGAAAATGTAAATTTTGCTCAAGAGTAATTTTTCGAATGCTTTCTACAAAAGATTTTAGACTACTATTCGTATTGTGTAATTTTTTATCTGTCCTTTCACTTGCTCCCTTTTAAAATTTTTGAAAAGCAACGACTAATGAATCCCTTAATCATTAGATAATCTTTATCTTCTAATCTCATATAAATTGCACATTAATGGATCCCTATCTCCATTTAAAAATATCACTTTTGTTGTTATTGAGATATTTTTACAAAATTTGCAAAATTCGAAATCCTCAAGTATTATTATCTTTTGATCTCAATCTCTAGATAAGTTTTCTCAACTTTGGATCTCCGCATACTTTGGCTTCTATTACATTAACATATCAAGAATTCGAAATATCTGAAGCTCCATATGTTAATCAACTTAACAATAATATTAAATCTATAAAACTCAATAGAAAATCCTCAAATAGTGGAATGTGACTAATGGATTTGAGAATAAATACGTGATTGATGGATTGTTGTTTAAGTTGGGTAAGATATGTATTCATGAGGGTTCTATAAGAGATTGATAGATGAAGGAAGCCTATGTTGGTAGACTAGCTAGGCATTTTGATGAAATGAAGACTGAAGAGTTACTTAAGGAACAATTTTACTAGCCTAAGCTAAGGCAAGATGTACATCATGTCATAGAACAATGTTTTACATGTAGAAAGTTTAAGAGTAGAAAGGAAGCTTAAGGACCATATATGCCACTACCTATTCCTTCTTGACCGTAGCAAGACATATCAATGGATTTCGTATTGGGCTTATTAAGGACTATAAGAGGAAAGGATTCTATAATGATAGTAATGGATCAGTTAAGTAAAATGGCACTTCCTGTAGAAGTGATTTGGAACTAAACTATTAATTGGTGCTTCTTGCCATCCTTAAACAAATGGTCAAATTGAAGTTGTGAACAAAACATTGAGATCCATTTTGAGGGCAATAGTGGGCCAAAATTAGAAAGATTAGGATCTATGTCTACCCATAGTAAAGTTCACCCACAATCAATCAATGCACAATTCCACAAGAAGTCACCATTGGAGACGATCTACAAATATAACCCTACTATCTCAATGGACATGGTAAAAAATCCTGCTACTAGAGGAGAAAGTTTAGGAAGTGTTGACAAAGCTACTTAGGTTTAGAGACTTCAAGCTAATGTATTTGAATCCCTAAATAAACAAGTATAAAGATAGCTAGAGCATGGAAGTAAAGGTAAGTAGTCAATCATTTTCCAACTTAGAGATTTAGTATGGGTTCATCTCACGAAGAAATGGTTCTAAGTGAGTGAGCTTAAAAATTAGCCTTAAGAGCTGACGATCCTGTTAAGGTGCTTAAATGAATCAACAATAATGCTTATAAGAGCAAATTGCCAAATGAGTGGGGAGTATCTTCTACTTTTAATGTATCAGATTTAATACCTTATGTTGTCAAAGTGGAAGATTAAATCGAACAAGATTTGAGGGTAGATCTTCAACACCCAAGATCAATGATGAGATCCAACCAGATCGAGGACTAATAACTTGATCTAAAGCTAAGGATTTACAGAATATGATGATGCAAGTAGAGGACAACATTCCAAAGATTGGGAAAATGTATAGGGAAGGTGGGGTTGAAGTGCAATTCAAGAGTGACAATGTCAATAGTTGTGTTTAGGTGTAAGATTTTAAAGCATATAGCAAGATAATGAAAGTAAAGGGGTTTACAGTTGAAAAGAACAATGGTGAACTAGGCCATGAACCATTCGACAAAAAAGCATAGATGAAGCATTTTCAAGAGGAATCAGGGTAAGGAGATTACACCCATGATCATGGCCGTGATCCTAACTTGAACCTAACTGTGATGCACAACATGAGATAATTTGAGTCTAAGAAGATTATGCTTTAGAAACACGAGCATAAACCTCAACTGTGATCACATTACTAAGCAACAAATTGATTATTTTGTTGAGGAATTTTATATATTTTATTAGTTTTCTTTGCTTCTTTATTGCTAGGTCAAGTAGGGATATAAATACTTGTAGACATTACTTCTTGTACACTTTTCACTTAGAGTATTGCCATTGATTAAGAGTTTCTCATCAACATTATTCTTATCAAATCTTAAGATTTGTGGCAAACAAACTACCTAGTTGATTTGTGTACAATATCAAGTTAATTAGGTGTTGCTCGGTATCTAATGTATGTTATATCCATTAGGGTGCAAATCATATCTTATTCATTGATCGTATTTATAAACCCTAAAAAAACACATTAAATATGAGCATTTTATTAATTCTCATAAGAAAGGCGATTTGAGCATTTAGGTCATGTAATAGCCGAGAAAAGTTATCAAATTTGTGACTCTACATTAAATATCTAGAGAGTTCATATAATTGAAACGTAAAATCGAAATGCAAAAACATAAGTTTTTACAATTTATGTAAAATCGATTTAGAAAATTGTAGTTATGCTTATAATAGTTATCTAAAACTTGAAATACATTATAGAAATGAAGAAATTAAATTCTTTTTCCATGGAAAATTTTTTATATATAACCTAACTTATACGGAAGAATGACAAACAGAGTCGAAATGAAAATTTTTTTCTAACCAATGAATTAAAGAAAACCAAACATTTCAACTCATCTGAAGTTATTAATGGTATAAATTGACGTATATAGTTTTCCTTGTAAGCTCTGCTATTAGCGCTGCAACCTAGATAAAGGCTATAAATATAAAATAAAAGATTAAAAGATAGAGAATAGGATAGGAAAGATGATGTAATGCCTCAATAGTTAATGACTTGTAAAAGTTTAGTTATATTTTTTTTTTATTTTTCAACCCATTCAATAAAAATATGTAGAATCGATAAATTTAATAAAAAAAACGTAAGTTTCTATTGAGTATACATGTAAACTCAATTAAAAACATAAGTGCTATACAAAAATGATTTTATATTTGAGTTAACTTAAACAATCCTCAAAAAATCGTAAAAACTTATTGAATTATATAGGTAATGACATGCCCCAAACAAGAGAAGTTATGACAATCCTACGTGTAAATTAACCTAAGATAGAAGTTGACCTCACAGCTACTATTGTAGATACAGTCTACATAAGCCATATATGATTTAACCAGCTTAAAGCATCCAGTTTGACATTTTTCAATAATCAAACCTATTGTATGGCTTTTCAAAAATACTTGTTCAAAACAACTTGCTATCTAATAATACAATAATGCTTATATAAAAATTCCTACACATAAAGTTTATAATTTACATTAAGAGTTTACAAAAGCCATAAGTCTTAAAGTTTATTTACACTAAGAAAGGCAACTAGTAGGTATCCTAAGAAATTCCTAATTAATTTCCTCAAAACTAAAAAGAAAATTCAAAAACCCAGATTCAATGGATTCTCCTTTCCCTACTTTCCTAGCCAAATGCACATTGACCTGGGGGTAGTGATATTTATACATTTTGAACTTTTACTCGTTACCTACAAAAGAGTCTATTGGAATATGAGTACAACTAGCTCAATAAGTAAGGCAAAGTTAGAAGAGTACGATGCAATCACAAACAAGATTATTAATCATAACGAAATACAATGAAATCAATCACTTAAAATATCACACAATGTTATCTAGTTCATTATAAGGTCAAAGAAATTACATTCGCTTCAACTCAAATGAAGGAGTTTACTGCGACTCAAAATCAAACCAAACCTAAGCTTGTGTAATAGAGAATACCCTACTCCTATAACTACCTTCGAACCATAGCCCCCACTCTTGCCACGACCTCCTCACTTGTCACTTAATTCAACTAAGGATAAAGAAAAGACCATTTCAGCTATCCTCATTAAAAGGATTCGGTATTTAGTCCGACACTCCTAATCGTTTCCCTAACGGTTACTATGCATGTCTAATTACATTAGCAGTTAGATCACTATTAGTTCCATTTATGGATAGCCAGATAAGTCCATACAATACAAAACTATGAAATCATGTAGAACAACACATTAAGGAGTTCAACTTCTATCACAAACAGAATATCAATCACACACATGGCATGTTCAAAGACAATTAATTTACAACCACAAGCAAAAATACTCTTAAGCCTCTAAATACTTTGATATATTATCTTAATAAGCAGTAAAGCTATGATCCAACTTACCTGTATTGACACTATTACAGAAGGCATGTATCATCAATGCTCTGCTCATTGGGAGACCTTATTTGTATACAAAACCTAGATTTAGTTTTTATAAGAGTTACGAAACGTTAAGGTTTTGTCTACTTTTTATATCATTATGAAGTTATATATAAATATATATATATTTAAAGCATACCATTATTCTTATATGGTGGAATATAGTTTTATTTAAATATAATTTATTATAGTTCTATTATATAAGTTATATTAAGTTAGTGAGCATTAATAACATAGATAGTTATATTATTAATTTTAATATACCGTTTTGATCATATCGAAATATATTTTTTATTAGTTACATTATATTTTGATTTTAATAAGGTTATCGTAGTACAAAATTTTTATAATATTATAGAATTATGGGTTATATTACCTAGGATTATCCTACTTTAGTAAAAGTGGTATCATTAGGTTCATACTAACTTAACAATATGTACTACGGGATCCATCTTAAGAGATTACTTCTAAAGGATATTTTAATTTTTTATTATACCTATATGCTTCTATAATGAGCCTTATCATATTATATTCATGTTATATAAAAAACCTATATTTCATATAATTTCCTAAAATAGTTTAGTTGTATATATAATATCTAAAACTAATACGCATATACTAAAGTCTAGGTTGTATAACATCACAAAATATGATAAAAACCCATCCTAATTAGATTTGACCAGTATAGATAAGTATAGGCTCCATTCAAATATTTCTCATAATCTAGCCTAATATTGCTAAATAACATGCCCTAGTTAGTAAATTAAGCTATTTTACAACTAAAATTCATAATAAATAGCTTGGGTCATGAAATAATTCCATGAAAATTTCTATAGACTCTTAAAAATATAGGGAATTCAATCATCTAATGGTTTCATGTTATTAATTTTATCTCCTATATACATATAATTACGTTCTTACCCTTAATTTATAATCAATTAGGCAAATAATATTATTTTTATACAAAATTAATTATCTCATATTCTAACATCATTATAAGCATCCAAAGTTCATTAGATCCTAATTTCATTAATTATTTTCATATAATCAATTTTTTTTTAGAAATTGCTCTATTTTAGCCATTTTTAGAGTAAAAAATACAATAAATACTAAACACATATAAAATCAAAATCAGGTTATGTAGCAATTAACTAGATATAACATGTATTCTATAGAAAATTTTTAACTCAAAATAACATCATTAAATATATTTATTTTAGATTTGAAGTTTCAAATGAACAATAACTTTACTAAGAAAGAATATAAAATATTAAAAAATTTAAAATAAAATTACAAAATGAAAGTATATCTAAATTAACCTATAAATAATTTTTCTCATAATTTTATAGATTAATTTAATATTTTTAGAAATTAAAAGAAAAAAAGGGTAGAAAATTTATGGACATGATCATCAATACTCCAACCACTATTGGCCAATGGAAGGTTGTCAAAGGGGTAACACATAGGGTAGGCTACCAAGGGCTAACAGGGCTTAATGGCATAATACTAAGGGGTTGGGGAACTACGCTAGGGCAATAGGTTGCTCTGTTTTTCTATTTTCTTTTCCTAATTCTTATTAATTTTGGTAAAATTTCCTTTAAGTGATCTTGTATCCAAAATTTGTTTAGAGTACTCAAGAAGCCTATTTATATAGATTTGGTTCATTTTAGATTTTCCTTCTATTTTAAGAAATTTTTCCTTGCTTTTTCTTTCCTAAATTCCTAAGGTAGAGGTGTCCTATTTAGGTAAAAAGGCACTTTAATTCACCAAGGTTGCAATTCCAAATGTGTTACACTTGTTTCCTGAATTTTCCCATGCATTTGGATATCTTTTGGTGAAGTTTTAGATAAAATATGATTAATTTATATATATTATATGACATTTAGTAAATTTATTAATGTAGACACCTAATTATTGCCCCTCTATAGTCCTAATTTTATTTCTACAAAAAGGGTCATAATTCAAAAACAAAAATAACAAAAAAAAATTAATGAAAGATAAAAATAATAAAAATTTAACAAATGATAAAAATACCAAAAAAATAAGAAAAGAAAAAAATTATTATAAAGAGTTTTGTATATTTTTAGGAAGTAAATTATTTTAGAGTCATTAGTTTTAATTTTAGTTTAGTTAAAAAATTTATTTTAGAGAATTCGATAGTTTAAGTATAGTTTAATTATACTAAATGTTAAGGTATAGGCTAACAGCCTAACGGCCTAACCGATAAATATCGGAGTATTTAGATTGAATTTAATTTGAGGTCTTGGGTCCAAGTCTCACTAGGCATATATGTCTTTTATTTTTCTATTTTTTTTATAAAAGCGGGAGAAATAAACAGGATTCATATCTAATTAAAATCATTTGCATCTAGTTTGATTTTATTAAATCGGATTTGAATTAATTTGGATCTAATTTAATCATTATTGAATTAGATACAATAGATTTATCCATATATGATTTGATTTGGCCCTTAAAAAACACCCATATACGTGCATATAAAAGAGGAGACAGTAGAAAAAAGAATCCACTTTCACACAGTAATAATTCAGCGACGAAAACACACTACCGACTAAACAAAGCCAACCCCCTGCTAACCACCCATCCGTTTGCAGCAACAAAACAAAAACTCTAAACATAACCAATCAACAATCTGCTTTCGGATGACAACAAAACAGAAACTCCATACATACACGCTGCAGATCATGCACGGATCATCGACACTAACCCTCATACACACGTGCTGCAGATCATGTACGGATCATCAACACTGACCTTCACACCACGCCAGCAGCACAGTGAACAACAACGAACAGAACAGCAATACAGCAGACAACAGCGAACATAATAGCAATACAACGGACAGCAGCGAATAGGACAGCAGTACAGCAGACAGCAGCACAACGGATAGCAGTAAACAGGACAACAGCAAAGTAGATAGCAGCAAACAAGACAACAGCAGGGTAGACAGCAGCGAAGCAAACTCAGACAATAATCCAACGCCAATAGCCATACATAACAGTAACTCCGTTATACACCAGTCATCGTCCTTCATCACATAATCAAGAAGTTCAAGTTCGTTTCTTTCCAATTTCGAAATTGTTTGTTTAACTGTTTATTTATTATTGTTGTATTATTATTATTATTTAGATCTTTAGTTATTGAATGTAATATATACGAATACGAACATATTAGTTTTAAGAGCTTTTACTCTTAGTCTTTTATATATAGATAATTGTTTAATAACAATAATATATGTATATGTATATATTAATTTATGTATTCTTCTTTTAACATTAGTTTTCTTGATTTGATAAATTAAGTATTGATTTAAGTGAATGTATATTTTATGTTAGTTTAGGAGTTATTAGGATTGGTTATTTTTGTTATGATTTGATCTTAATATTTTTTTTAAATAAAAGTTAATAAAAAATCTTTTTTAAATTTTAGGGCTTTAGTAAAAATTTTTTTATAAAACAATAACATTCAAGAATTAGGACCCTTTTTGTAAAAAAATAAAAATAAAAAAAATTACACATTTGTTAAAACACGCTTGAACCTACTCCTCAGACCAATTCTATAGTTATGCACATGATTGGACTGGGGATCCAATCTGTTCCCTTTCATCAGCTTTGTGTGCTTTGCCTTGCAGGTACATAATAGTGGTTTTTAATTATTGTCTATAACTGGTCTTATTTATTTATTTTTATCTCACTTAGTATATGCGCAGTTATTTTTAAGACTTGTACTAATTTTTTTTATTTTTGTCATGTCTTTAATTGCTAGTAATTAGTTATAGCATTAGTATCTTGTGAATATATGTTAAGTTTAGTTTTAGTTTATTTATTTTTTATTATTTTTTTTAGATTTCATATTTTCAAAATGATATTTTTATAAAATCTCATATTTTACAAAATCTTGTTCTTTGCATATTGTATTAATTTAGAAAAATTGCATTAGGCATGTTAGGGTTTTCTAGATAAAAAAATCATTTTGATGTTCATAAAATAAAATAAAAAATCTTTAATTAACTTCTTTTTTACGGTGAAACATCTTTTCCATAGTTTAGATTTTTTTTCATAATTTAGGTTTCTTTTCTACGATTCAGACATCTTTTCTATGGTTTGAACTTTTTTTTTTGTTTAAACATATTTTCTATGATTCAGACATTTTTTCTATAATTTAGATTTTTTTTCTATGGTTTAAACATTTTTTTCATAGTTTAAATTTCTTTTCTATGGATTAGGCATATTTTCTATGTTTAAACATCTTGTCTATAGTTAGACATCTTTTCCATAATTTAGACTTCTTTTCTCTAGTTTGTGTATCTTTTCTATTTTTGAGGTTTTTTTTTCCATGATTCAAACATCTTTTTTATAATTTAGATTTTTTTATTCTATGGTTTAAACATCTTTTTCATAGTTTAGACATCTTTTTTATGGTTTAGGTATCTTTTCCATGGTTAGGAAATATTTCCTTTTTTTTATGTTTTAAGCATCTTTTCTATATAAAATATTCATCATATAAAACATTACATATTTCATAAAAATTGTATATTTCATGAAATCTTTTGGGTTTTTCTTAAAAATAAAAAAAAATTATCACTTAGTTGTTTTTAAATAAAAATATTAATTTGGGACTTTTCAAAAATTAGGTTTTTAGGTTTTTTTTATAATTAGGAATAAAAATTAGACTTTTAGGGATTTTTCTTAATAAAAATAAAATGGTTAATAAAAACGTAAATTCAACCAATCATTTTTTATAAAAAGAACCAACACATTAAAGTTTTCGAAAAGAACTACGATTGTCTAATCTTGGCTAGCGGGTACGTAGGCATCTTCAAAGCAATAATAAAATATGTAGAAACTTAGGTTCTTTTTTCTTTTGATTTTATTTATTTATTTATTTATTTTTTAAATATTATAATTAGAAGAATAATCCTAATTTCAGTAAATAAATAGTGGTACCCGTTAAGGGTGTAATAGGTTAGCTCCCGAACTTGGAACCCTCTGGTTCTTCATTTAAAATTGAAATCAATGACCGGTAGCCAATTAGTAATCAATCAACCCAATTGGTTATGGTTTCTTTTTCTTTTCTCGATTTCGGTCAGGTGGCGACTCCAAAAATTATTTTCAATAAAAAACCGGAATTTCTCAATTTCTTTAGTCGAAGATTAATATTAAATGGGTTAGGGTTTAGTTTTAATCAGGAAATGGAGAAATCAATTTTAAATAGAAAACGAAAAATTAGGTTCAACAATTAATATACAGGTATATATCCTTAATATACAGGTACACGTAATAAGTAATTATGTGCATATAATCATGTTTCTAATATGTTCTTTATTTTTAAGATATGTTTCCTATTTATTTTTATGGTTTTATCGCTTATTATGTATATTTATATAATTTTTGGTTAATTTATAAGTATAATTATTATATATACCGGGTATATTTATAAAAATACGTGTATATTCATATAGTATATTATGCTATATTATTTCTTTTTATAACTTAATTAACTTATCTCTAAGTTTTCGTTGCATTTCGAGGTCAATTTTAGGTATTCTAACAAATTTTACGTTATATTATATAATTATACTTCTCGAGCTAAAATTGAGATTTTTTATCATTATTTTTACAATCTAATTTTAATAGATCACTTCAACTAACTTTTCTAATCTAGTTATAAAGTTTAAGCTTAATCGACTAAGTTTTTCTCGAAGGCCTTAAATCCAAATATAGTTGTCCTAAATAAGATTTTAGGAGCTCACAAGTAGAATCTTGATTTTAACAATTATACAACCAGGTCATATCATATTTCCTAGTCAATTTATTATTTTCTCATCTATTAGGTACACTATAATATCCTCCCTCCATCTCCTTACTCCATTCCATACTTCTGCTAGTCTCACTCTTTCAGCATTCCTTGGAATCAATCTAAGAAGCCAATCATACACTCTACCACTAGTTGTCCAATTGTAAACACTCCATTTTTGTCTCTTTGTAATTTTTAAGATTTTTTCTTAAATAAAATAAGGGTCCTAATTTAAAAATACAAAAAAAAATTAAAAGAATAAAAAAAATTAAAAAAGGAAACAAAGTATTTAAGTCTTGGGCTATTTAGGGTTGTTGAGTCACATGAACAAGGTCATTTCAACTTTAGGTTCCAATAGAGTTAGATTGCACATATACATTTTAATGGTTCCAAGCTTTATTGGAGAATATTTAGTTTTCTTTTAAGATTTAAATATTCAAACCATATTCAAGGTTAAAGACACTAATTTAATTTAATTGTGGTTGAAATGGTGCATTAATTGAATTTAAATTAGTTGATTCAGTATTGAGTTCACTACATAATCGACAAATTAGAGCTCATAAAACTGTGAAATTGATTCCAATATATAAATTATAAACATATGTATGTTAAACTTAAACTTTAGGGAAGAAATTATTTAAACTTCAATTTCAACTTGAATTAGATATGGATTATGAAATTGCTTCAGGCCAATTTAATAATTAAGGATATTTTATTGGAGAATGTGCTTAAGAAATGAGTTTGGTTCAATAGTTAGGCATAGAAGTGTAGCAAAAAGAGTGAGAGGTATCTAGTCGAGCCCACCTTAGGCATGCTTAAACCAACCGATGACTTATTAGGCCCTAAGGACTCAAACGGTTCGACCATAGCAACCCATTGGGTTGGCGAGCCACATTGTCCTTTGGATCGACAATTTGGCTCAACAATTCAAGGCCAATCCAACCCCAAAATTATATATATATATATTATATGTAATATGCTATATATATTTATACTATATACATAATGCAAACATACTATATATATAGTATATTATATACTATATATATAATGCAAATAAGCATATAGTATATGTAATATATAATAATTAATATATATACACTATAATATAAATATATACTATATATTATATTATATATAATATAGTATATAATATACAATATATATAATATAATATCACACATTCATGCTCACATGGTCTAAATGAATTATTTCAAAATTAAAAAAAAATTGAATCAAAAATAAAATTCTCCATTCAGGAATAGCAACATAAAGTTTTAAGTTTAGTGGAAAAAAAAAGACAAATAGTTTGCAAATAATTTATAATGAATAAGGGAAATTTGGAAAAAGCAAAAAAAAAAAAAAAATAGGGTTCAAGACAGTTAAATCAGCCATTGAACCATCGGGCCTAGTTAACTCTCTTACCAACTTGTGAACCTATGATTTAGGATTAGTTTCGAGCTAGCTAAACCAATGTACAAGTCTATGTACACAAGGTAAGTTTTGTTTCTGTCTTCCCCACTGTATTATGTGCCATGAGCCAATTAGGCAAACAACGCCATGCATCATCTTCTTTCCCCCTCTCGGATTAATTTCCAACACACTAGGAGTACTCCACATGCCCATGTTTGACATTTTAGCCCATTTTTTATCCTTTTCTTGAGGTACTTTTGTCAAATTAACGATGAAATTGCATTGTGTATGTGAAATAATTTTAGCTTAGCCCATTGATTGCAATATCTAACCAAGGAAAGAGGATTAAAATTGGACTAAAAAATTAAGGAAAACATTAAGCATGCTCATTTTTTAACTAGTAAAAAATCATTAAATTTAACACTTTTTAAGGCATTTCAATAAGAGAAATTAATGTATTTTAGTAGTTAAGTCAACAATCAATTCCTTTTGGAAAAACCCATTAATATAAAGCTTCATTTTTTGAACAAATTGATTGTTTCCTAGTAGAGGTCGATGATGAAATCTATAAATAAGGCAGTTGAGATCTCATTTGGACATCAAGCAACACTTGAATCCCTTCCATTCAAGTAAAATCCCCTCTTTCTCTCTCTACCCATGTGTTACCCCTTTTCTCTCTCTAAAACTACCACTCTAAAGTGGTTTTCAAGAAAAACCACTTACTCTAATAGCTTCCCCACTACCTAAAACCTAGCATAGCACTCTTAATTCAACCTAATCCAACCCCATCCAAGCTCCACCACCCCTTTTGCTCTCCTTACTACCGGCCTCAACATATACCAGTACAAAAATCACCACTTCGAACTGCAACACCATTGCCAAACTCCTTTTCATTAATAAAAATCACGTAAAAGTGTGATTACCCACTTGAAATAGTGTTTGGAACTAGCTATGTGAAGTAATTGAAGCCATT
Source organism: Lumnitzera racemosa (assembly GCA_024138005.1). Classification (NCBI taxonomy): domain Eukaryota; kingdom Viridiplantae; phylum Streptophyta; class Magnoliopsida; order Myrtales; family Combretaceae; genus Lumnitzera; species Lumnitzera racemosa. Next base: position 84,822,252 of record JAMXBC010000006.1, read on the forward strand.
GCTATTCTCTCCAAGGAAGATCTGACCAGTGACCTTTAGAAGCTTCGAAGTCTAACCTTAACCAGTAAACTGACTCAATCCATACCCCGTTCAAGTTTGGTCCTATTTCTTCTTTTGTTTATTTTATTATTTTTATTTTTCTCATAATATAAAATAAAATAAAAATAAAAGAAGAAAAGATTTGGTTTTTCTCTTTTATAAACTCCATTTCAATAAGGTTCTTTTCATTAATAAGTGAATAAATAAATAAATAAAGGTTTCTTGATGCTTTTCTTTTTAGTACATCTCCTTTAGAAAAATCCAAATTTTCTAAAAATAATAAGATAAAATTTGTTTCAAAAGTTAAGGCTCATTTTAGAATTTTCAATTAAACAGCATTACTTAAATTTAGGACTTTTTTCTATATTTTTTTAAAATAAAATAAATTTCTTAAAAAAATAAATAAAATAGATTTCTTAAAAAACCTAACAATTTTTCAATAATTAAAATAAACTAGCATACTGAAATTTTTTAAAATAAACTACAAAAATCTGATTCTGAATAGTGAGTTCATAGCTACCTGTAGGAAACTACGAAGCAACTTAAAATATAGAAAAATATATTTTCCCCATCTTTATTAATAATTAGATTTGATTATTTTCGTTCTTCAATTTGTAAAATTTAGTTTATTTATCTTTTTTTTTTTAATAAAGAGGTATTTTGAAAGTTAAATACTTAATTTGGAGGATTAAAGTGATACCCGTAAAGATTTTAATAGGGTTGCCCCTAAACTCATGATATCTAGTTTCGTAAAAAATTTTCCAATAATTTTCAAAAACATAAGCTAATGGCTAAATTAGAATTAATCCACATAACTAGTTCTAATTTAATCATATTTCCCAATAGAACTCTAAGGCTTTTCTAAAATATAAAGAAACTGGGTTTTTTCTTAACTTTAGTCGAGAGTTTAAATTAAATGGGTACAATATTTAGTTAAATCAAGTTAAGAAAAACAAAAGGCAAAAAATCAAGCTCGATACTAATTATCAAACCTAAAGCTTATGTATCTGCAATGATATGTCTTAACAATCCACTTCATTAACCTATTGTATTCCTGAAGAATTTAAATCCTAACTTCTTTTGGAAGCATCTTTTCTCTTGCTTCTATTTTACCTTACTAACTTAATCCAAAGTATATCTTTCTTTTTCATACCCTACACCAATTTAGCATATCTTTCTTTTGCCTTCTTTTTCCCTTAATCTTTAGATCTTGTGCTAAGATATCAAATGCAACTTCCTTTTATTCCCAAACAAGCCCTAAATAAAATCCTTATTTAACTTCTCTAGTTGGTTCAACTTTATAGGCATTGATATAACCAAGTAATAGTAATTCTCAGTACTTTCCATAGTTGATGATACAAGAGCCTTCCTTCTATATGCTTAACAATCTTGCTTTCCATCCAACCAACTTCCTTCTTGTCGTCTCAAGGTTAAATTCCAAGTCTGAACATTTAAAGTTTCCTCCTACCATTAGTACACCTTAAGTATTTTCCCATATCCTTCATCACCTCCTACATAATCTTAGCATTCTCCATCGTATCTTCCCCTATTAAGAAAAAATTCCTTTGCAAATGGCAGATGCGAGAAGTTTAGATTTATTCCCTTCAACTTGATAAGCTTCTGAACACCCTCCTCTACTAAGTTATGTATTGCCCTACTCAATATTTCCATAGCCAATATAAAGGGATAGGGGGACATTGGTTTACCCTATCTTAAAGAATTCTACAACTCACTATGCCAAACAAGAGCCAATTAAATGGATGAACATTGCAATTACAATATAGAGCCTGATGTAGAACTAACCTAAATTTAGTATTCTAAGAATTGGACTAAGTCAAATGGATGAAGAGGAGGAAACCCCCCTTGACATAGTCAAAATGGTAGATTTAGATAAGGAGCAACAATATGAACTAATTTAGAGGAAAGTGATGAAGAAGCAGGTGATAATTTTAATGAAAATTATATTTTGAGGGAAGTGTGAGCTCCTAGAAGATTAAGGAATGCTAAAATGTAGATTCCTTCATTCATAGGTAGTGGAGATGTTAATGACTATCTACATTGGGAAGATGAAGTGATTATGCTTATGTTAAGTTATAACGATCCGAAACTTCATTGCCAAATAGGCTATCCTACAAGATTTCATATTGTTATTGGGTTCTTTTAGAGTGATAGTGTAAACCTTACAGGTTTTCAATAATCGGAAGCAAAGCTGGATAAAGGGTCTTTGGATAGTCCCTAGAACCACCCAAACATAATTATGAAACCCTAAATAAAAGAATCAAACTCTAAACATTAAACTAAAACCCTAAAGGAAGCAAGACCACAAAACCCTAGTTATACGAGTAAAATCCTAGAAACCCTAATGCTCAAGAAACCTAAGAACAATAACAAAATCCTAAAAAGATTGCTAAGTCTCAATTGAATGACCAAATACCTTAACATGACAAATAAACGTTAATCATAAAGTTAAATCAATTACCAAAAGCAACTAAACTCACCAATCACCTAAAACCCTAAATTCCGAGCTCATACACAAATCAAACAACTATAAACAAATATTAAACCCTAAGGAAACCCTAGGTATATGTATAGAATACTTAGACTAACTAAAGTGTAGTACTAAAACACAACAAAAACCTAAACATGCCCTAATTACGCTTAACTAGCCTAATTATGCTTAATTACCATTAATTACCCTATATACACCCTAATCTACAACCAACCCTCGTTACATATTAATTAACAACAAGTCAAACTTGATTAAGGACTAAAGTACAAGAGGGTTAATGGCCTTAAAAATATCTTATCCTTTAGGGATATGAGATCTTTCCAAATTAGGCAAAAAAAGTAACTTAGTACATGGTCCACAAATGGACCATGTCTTCACTTTCCAAATAGTCTACACTTTGTCACCCCTACACCCCCACCCCCAACTCTTATTTGCACTGAACCTCTCTCCCTCTCCCTTTCTCATTTTCTTCATTTTTCCAAACCCTAAAAAACACTCCTAAACACCCACTCAAGTATCTTGCTCAAAGGCCCATCAAATCCACTTGAAACCTCTTCTTCCTCTCATTGCACATTTCACCACCACCCTCACTCAAACCATCTTGACTCCATTAAACTCACCACCACCGAAAAGCCACACCATCCATACATATTCCCTTACACCACCGACCACCATCTATGTTGCCACCACCATACTACTAGGTCGTCAGCCACTCTAGCAAAGAGGAGAACAACACTCCTAACTCCACTAAGCTAGCTAAGTTTGGTTAACTTCATTCTCCTTAAGTTTTATGTTAGTAGCTTGCATTTTAGGAACTTATATCGTTGTGTACATTAGAAGTTTAAGGTATTCTAGTGAAGAACAAACATGAATAATGAAAGAACAATATTCCTTAGTTAAGGCTTTAACACTAACATGTAAGGAAGTGTGGTGTTTTGTTAGTTTTAAGGCTAAATCACCTAAAAAAAATCTTAACCCCTACTTAACCAAGTGTGCCGCCCCTTCCTTATTTCCCATCTTGTTTTTCATCCACATATTATGTATTAATAATAACCCTAAGTGAGTAAAAATGTAGTGTTGATTAAGGAAAGCCCCACCAAACAAGTGTTGTAGGAAGAATATGCGAAAGCCCTAAAAACCCTAAGTTGGCCGCCACTTTCACGAAAGCTTTAAATCTTTAAATTTTAATTTATTAGCTTAATAACATGATTATTTAGTGTTAAGTATGATTTAAAACTTGATTAATCAAGTTAAGTAGGCTAATGATGAGTTAGGACCATAAACTAGCTTAGTTAGTGATTAGAAACTTTAAAATGGTATTAATGGTCACCTTAATGATCATGAACAAATTTGTAAAGTTGGGTAAAGTAGGCTAAACTTTGGGCCAAGGTTGGGCTTAAGTCTAAAGAGATAAGTGGGTTTAGGCCTAAGGCCCTAAAGTGCAAGCTAAGCCCCAAAGACCCAAGTTTAAGACCTAAATAAGAGTATAACTAGATATAAACCTTATAATAAAAGGCCTGAAATAAGTTATTCAAGAAAACCAAAAAACCTTAAGACCCATCCAAGACATCCGTTATAGGCCCCTTAATGAGTTGAATTCTTAAACTTCAGAAAAGAGCCCATTTAGGCCCATAAAAGCAACACTAAGGCTCAAGATGAAAATTTAAAGTGTTAGGTAAAAAAAGTTCACTTAAAAGACTTAAAAGGAAGCCCAAAATATTAAGTGCAAAGCCCAAGACCGAAAGCTAAGCCTAAAGCCCAAGACTAGGTTCAAATCTTAAAGTAACCAAACTCACCTTTGGGTCTACGAACTTATAAGGCTTAAACTAAAATCTTGCTTACCCAAAAGCTAAAAAATAACCTCATCAAATGAAAGAACACTAAAAAACAATGAAAAATGACTATAAAATCACTAAAAATGGATTTAAAAGAGGAAATTATGCTTGAAATACGAAAACAATAAAAACAAGGATCTAGAGTTAGAAAGCCTAGATAATTAGTATAAGTAGAATACTTATACACTTAATATATTCTTTAGGTAATGAGGACTCTGAGTTTGACACATTTGAGAATTACTGGGACTGTTAGATTCCATAGCAAAGTAAGTATACCAACCTTTGTTTTGTCTTACTTGTGATTATAGTGTAAAGCACCACTTAATTATGTATATATAAGAAATGAATATGCTTTGGGTTAGGATCATATGCATGTGTTTGATTTGGGTATACTTATTTGTTAAAAGATGATAATATATCTGAATTACAATTGGATGTTTCATTAGCACTTAAGGCCTTAGATTGTTTGTCATATATTGGTTACTCACTTGCAAACCAAAATAATAACTATAAGACTTTAATAAAAACTAGCCATGCATTACACGCTTATGCATTATCCAGACAGGGCATCAACACTACACAATGGAGTAAGAGATCATGCATGTTGGATCCAGCATTATTATTATGTGCATTGTTGATTCGTACGACATACTGGTGCAACGTATTCTTACCTCAGCCTTTGGAATTCTACTTGGCTCTAAGGAGTACCACCTTCTACTTAAAGCCAAGTCGTATCCACTACTTTAGACCTATTGAATAAGAGATGAACTTGCTTAGATGATAGATGTAGAGACTTAGGTCCTAACGTACCTAAATGCTTGCTAACCCGAGCAACGATGGGCATAATACAATGCTTTGCACAGTCATTAGGAGGCTATTATATGATGTTGCATCACATATGCTTGTATGCATTGTATATGCATGCTAATTCACTTGCTTGTCTTTTGTTTACTAATAGAATAAGAAGGTTACTCACTAAGCAATTTATAATTTGTTGTTGTAGTAGGATCTTTGGTTAGTGACAAGCTGTAGGATGCCTGAAGTTTGTCCTATTAGCTTAGGAATGGTCAGTGAGAAGAAGAAGAGAGCATGAGTGGTCATTTATGTGTTGTTTGGACTCTCTAAGTTTATTTACATCTTTTAGTTTGTTAAGTTGCATAGACTACTGGTATTATTTTATTTTAGGTCTATATGACTTATGCTAGGGGAAATCTTATACCCCCATCTATATGTATGTTACATTAGATTTAGATATTATGGTATAATTTATATTAAATGCTCCATTATTACTTAATACCGGTCTCCAAATCGAAGTCAAGATTGTAAGATATCTTGTATAGTATGCTGAAGGCTCTTGATCATGAACGGAGCTTGATTTCAAATCTTCCTATATTACATAGTGGTACTACCACAACTTGATCGGCCCTCCAAGTTATGACGGATAAACTACGTGGATACAATAGCTTATCACTTAGAGCTACTTAAGAATTAAAAGATTCATCCAATATTTCACATTTCAATATTTAAAAGGATAAAAGGAGACTCATCTACCATTATTCTATTATCGAAAGATTCTTTTAGAAACTACCCATCACTTAAACCATAAGTGGTTTTGGATTTTAAGGAGCTACACAAAAGGAAAGGTTTGTTCCTTATGTTTTAGTTCAATTAGGAGTCATTATAACCTAAGAATGTGAAAGGAACTATCTTGAGTTTCACTTTAAGGATAGGATTTTTTTTTTTTTCTAAAGGGGAAGGAAATAGTTGTTCCCAATCTTATAACAAGACTATAGAGGCAAAGAAAGAAATTACAGCACCTAATTAAATAAGTATTAATGTGTAATATAAACAATATGGTTTACACAATTTGCAACAAACTATACTAAATGCTTATCATAGTTGGGATTCATTGTAGAAAATTGATTTAACAAACAATAGAGGATATGAAAGCAATAATGATAATAATAATACAAGAGGATCATCTTTTCTACCCTAAGAGATTAGAATCGGTTTAGAAGCAAATGGTACTCAAAGTTCTAGAACCTTTCTTCAACATTTATTTATAGGAGCTCATAAAAGGAAAAAGAAAAGATCCTAGTGATTAGTATCTATTCTTATCAAAAGGCAAATCACAAAAATGACAACATAAAGACTTACATCTAGTGTAATGCTTGCTCTTTTTTGCTTTCACTAGAAAGGAAAATATAAGAGAAAAAAAAAAGAAAGAGATGGAGAATAGTGTGCCTTCTAGAATCTTAAGAGAGAGTCAAGTGATGGTTGTATTTTTTCTTTTCTATCTTTTTTTTTTTTTTTGGCCAGAAGATGAATTTCATTGATTAAAAAGAAATTAAATCAATCAAATTGATTGATACAAAAGAACCAACATGAGAAGAGTTGGGGCTACAAAGACCCAACTTAATAAACGAGCATATTTCTTCAAGCATTATAACATCCTACATAAGTGATGGTTGTATTTTGAAATAAAAATCCTTTAGGGTTTCTTCAAGTCTTTGGGCTAACTTCATCTATTTATCACATGGGCTAGACTCCATAATGCCTAACAATTAGTTGAAGAGTAAGAGGTAATTACTCTATGCTTTACAAGATTGGAACTAGACTTTATAATTGATACTCATTTAAAATTTATCTAGTAAGAACCATACAAGTTATATGACCTGACTAACAAGCTTGCATAAGTATATTTTTTCTAATTGTTATGGTGGCAACTAAATACTAAATTGCACTCACTGCAGAACTTAATCCAACACCTCATAGGTACGAGTTGATTCAATGTTTATATCATTAATTTACTCAACTATCTTTGCCTCCATGTCGATGTTTCCTATGCTACATTTGTTTAGTAATTTGTTTGAAATTGTTGTAGTTTCTTTAAAGAAAATTATTTGATAACTAGACTATAGAAGGCTAAATCTGAGTTTAAGCTTTAAATCCTATTAATTAAAATGGATTTGGCTTTTTAAGCTAAAATAACAAGGCTTAGAGAGTCAAGTCCATATATTTTTTAGATGATCGAGGAAGATTTGCTATGGAAGATCTGGAGTATTGCTTGTTGGATTGGCTTACCCAATACCAAACTTTCTTAATTTGGCTCATACATTAAATGAGGCCTTACTAAGCCTAGAACTCATGAAATCCATTTGAAGTGCATTAAAAGAAAAGATCAATTTTAGTCATTGATCATCATCGCAATCTAATGGATGAGATCAATAGTCAGCTCCTATAAATACCTTGCTTCATCCCTAATTTAGACATGAAAGAATTTTGTGGAAAAAAAAAACATTGTTATTCTACCTAATTTTCACCTCAAAAAATTAAACACCCAATTATCTCAAGACCATTACTCAGTTCATCATTTATAGTGGAGTTTGACACTATTGAGCTCCTCCACCTCTCACAACTCATGTTTAAGTCTTTGAGATCACATACTCCTCTCTGTGTCATTCATCACTCAATCATCCTACACATGCAACTCAATTCATATCCCTTAGTTACACATAGTGCAACACAACACACAATATACACGTGACCCTCGCATTTTGAATCATACATCTACATCAATGTACCTGTGACATTAGTCAATCAAATACAAGCATGAACAATTGGTCATGATAAGCAATGGTGTTTAATAGGAAAATCTTATGATCACTACTCAGACATCATATTGTTTACACTTATACTCTTCCATCAATAAATCTTTACCATAACATCTTTCTAAAAACAAACTTTATAAATGAAAGTTTTATTGATATTTGCAACTTCAAATTTTACATGTAGAATTCAAAAAATAAAAGTTTAATTAAATATGGCATTGGCAAACTTCAATATTCAACTATAAAACTAAAGACTCATAATTCATGTCATGGTTTGGACGTCACTCTCTGTTTGTTTCAGAACAACCATCTTTTAACCTTTCTTTGTTTGTTGTTGTTGTTTTTTTTTTTTTTTTTTTTGTTTTCTAAACGCTGATACTGTTCTCTATTAACACATAATGATGAAACATGTGTCATATTTCTGCATATGTCATGAATATGCAAAAGGGCAAAAATATATATCGTGTTTTTACAATTTTCTCTAAAATAGATTTTTCTTTTTTCCCTCGTAATTCTTTTAACAAAATGGTTCCCTGGATCTTGATCATCATAATTAGAGCTGAGATCAACTGGAAGAAATGTCCAAGACACAATAATTACAACACAAAATCTCCACTCACACAATTAGTGTGGTGCCATTTTATTTATTGCAAATTGTCACAACTTTAATGCTAGTCTCCAACAATTGTCTCAATGGTGGAGTTATTGACTTCGAATCATTTAAACTATCTAAATTCAATTATTATGAGAAACAAAATAAGAGAAGTCATCTTCTTCTTTTTTTTAATGAAATTTCTAAACAAGCATATAGATTTACTATTTTAAATTCGCTCAGCATCTATCCGCTAGAAGTGGAAAAAGTAACAATTCCAACTACTGCAATTACATTTAACACCACTGGTGGATGAGTTTTTCACCCCACTAACCGTGATGATTAAACCTTTGTTTTGCCCGTACAGTACAGCGATGATGGTGGGTATATGAGCTTTCGATAAGAGAGTGGACAGAGTGGTTTCCAAACCAGGTGAATGCCAGAAGATTCAAATTGGACTCTTTCAAAGAATATGGTTCACTTTTACTTATGACAAACTTTTATGTAAGATTATTATAAATGCAGGATTTATCTTTTATATTTTCGTTTATAGGGTTTGAAATTCAAACATATTAAAAGAAACTGAACCTAATTATTTGGATTCGTGAATATAACTTATAGAGATGATTGAAATAATATTAGGTGTTTTGGATTGTTAGACTCGGAATAGGGTATATTGCTCAACGGCTTCATGTACTTATCAAATGAGCAAAAGGCTATTAGATTTATACGTCTCTCTTCTTAAAGCCCGTTACCGCTAATGAATGACTCCGGAGAACCTTAACGTGCAGGCAAGAAATAGTATCTTTGACTACTTTGCGTTCTGGAGGATGCTTGTATGGTATAGCTCAAATAGAATAGTTTCCTTCGGCTCAAAAAGAAAACGGAAGATCAACTATTGGGAAATTGTACGTATCGTTTCAGGGTATTTGCCGTTAATAATTGGTTTTATACATAGTAAGCTTACAAAACAAAACACTATAAAGGAATTGAAGTATTGTTTGGTGTAGCCACTTCGATACTTAAATTAGCAGAGAATTCTTGGAGGATAAAAAGTACTTTACAGTAATAAGCAAGTTTAAGGCATAGAATATATAGAGACTTTACCGTTAGGTTGTAACAGGATATTTATAGATGAGTGGTATCAGCAATTGAAAGATAGTTAATGGAAAGAAATCTTTTCCAGCAAGTATGAGAGAGTAGGGTCATGATATCCGACATGTTCCACTTATCCCGGATATGGTTATTGACTTAGTATCCTATCCTTATTTTATGTATTCTAGTCTTTACAAAGCTTCTTGGGCTTGATCAATCCAAGTTTAGGGCTTAAGCCCACAATACCGAGCCCCAAGTAACAAGATGTGTCAGATTCCAGACTAGCTTGAGAGACCCATGTCTAAAGAGCCCTATCAACACTTGCCTGCCCGCAGTCTTGTTACCGAGGCAAAGGCAAGGAGAAGGGATATATAGGCTACTCAGGTGTGTGGCTAATTTGACTCAAAAGGGGCCAACTTGGTGCTACATTACCGACGTAGTAAGGGTATAGGTCCGGGCTAGGGACGAGCCAAGATAGAGATGTCTGAGGCAGTGGATACCTGGGCCAAAGATGCCCAAAGTGGGATAAACTAAGGCGGTCAACAACTATCTCCAAGTGAAGTATCAAAGACTCGAGCAAGATGGAGCCTCAACTATGGTGTCAAAATAGGACACCTTCGCATCTCACCAGGCAGACAATTGAAGGCTACGAGCTAATTTGGCCGAACGAAACTCGTCATGGACCAAACAAACACGATTACGCCATGCTTCAATCATGCCGACCAGGTGGAAGTTAGAGGGACCATGAGGAAACTTCTTATGGAAGAAGCTTTTTCAAATTCTAACCCAAGCGTGCCCGGTTTCCATGCATTTAATGTGAAATGATAGGTGTCCTATCGTAGTAGACAAGTATGCAGCTATATGCATTTTTCCCTTTAAAGGTAGCCGTCCGATCAAAACTTGCTCCACATGTTTATTCTGTAGCATTCCTAGGGATTTATGCTTATACAAATCCCGATAACTGCCTATACAATTTCCCAAGCGCTCTGCCTATAAATAATACAATCACAATGAGAAATCACTTTTCTATAACCTCTCTATTCTACTATTGAAAATTGCACTTTTGCATCAAACTTCCTTTAGAAGTTTTTCAAGCTTCTTTCTTCTTCACACATTATGACCATGTCGAGTAATAGAGATGAGACTGGCTCAATCTCATCACTACATGTCTCTGCCTCTGAATCTAAAAGGAGTGTTTCCCCCCTAGTAGGAGAGGATGAGGTCTCATCACTAGAACAACTAGAAGATTCCACTAGATTAAAGGTGTAGGCGCTAAATAAGGCTAAGCGAATCTACGCCATCCTAAGGGATATATATGCATATGCTCATTTCCCCCCTCTTAAGGATAAGTTCAATGCGCCTGAGATGGGTAAGGAACCTAGCAGCTGGGTAGGCAAAAGTAAACCTACTACCCCTAGTTGGATCTTAGGTAACTTCATTATTGAGGCAATCCGTGGGTGATAGATACAATTACCAAGTAAGGACGAGCATATAACCCTACTATCGGGGAGGCATTTTTCCATTTTTGAGAAGTGTCTGAAGTTCATGCAATGCTTCCCCTCAAGTCGTTTCGAGAAAGAGCTCTTCAACATCTACCAATGTAATCTGGCATAGGTCCCTCTTAATAGGTAGAGAGTGTTGAAAGCTTTTCAGGCGTTGTGTGAGTATTTGGTAGTAAGGGCCACTCACGAGCTCTTCAACCATTTCTATATGTGGAAGAACGTAGGGGGTACCCGTATCTGCAGCCCCATCCAGGGAAGAAAATATTCTATAGCTTTGTGGATTCCGTAAAGGGTTAGTAGGACAATTACATAGTGGTCAAATTGCTCAAAAAAGGTAGATTTCTGGATGCGATGGACCGATCTAGTCTAGACCGAAGCCTAAAAAGAGCTTGGCCCTAATGACATGGAAGCCATGCGAGAGATTTAAGCCTTCATGGCCCTAAGGCATGGCCAGGAGATTAATGTCATAAAGATAATGGGGAGATCCTTCCAACATCCGATCTCCAAGCTCTTCCTTAGCATAGGGAAGGTTGTGGTCAAGAAGTAGGCTAAAGATAGAGGTTCATTCTATTTACAAGCACCTTCATTTGTTGCGCTAGTGTTAAGGTGTTTCGTCCAACACCTCTTATGTAAGATAAGGGAACCTCCTTAGCCGTACTAATCACAACGGAGTTTTATAAATGGTAGTAGTACTTTCTTTTGTTCATCTCACTTTTTCTTTTCCTCATTGCTTCAATCTTATTTTTGCAGGTAAAAATTTAGCTGAAAGGGTTCCTCGTCCCTCTATGGACAAGCTAATGAGCCGCCACTGTGGCAGATAAACTGAAGGGCAAAGTTGTACAAACGAAGCCAAAGGCTGGGGGGACAAACAAAGTGCGACCGATGGATATTCCTCAAGGTATTCCCATCAATATCTGAAACGAGCTACTGGTTACGGAGCCTTTGGGCGTTGCTCTTCCTACCCCTTCCCTTATCCCCTCTACCAAGCCTATTCTTGTAGGGGATGAGGATATCGATATAGAGAAGCCGAAGGTTCATATGCTTACCCCTCTAAGGGTGAGAGATGAAGAGATGGTAGAGGTCGCTGCCTTGCCTGCAGTCGTAGGGCAAAAGAGGAAGGCTCCCAAAACAGCTAAAGAGGCCAAGCTTAAAGCAAGAAGCAAAGATCCCTAGTATAGACGCCTTTAAGCTATACCTCTTGGGTTGAGTGGCCGACTGCTCATCCTTTCAATTGTATAGACGAACTTGGGGATAAGTTTTTTTATGTCCTCAATGAGCTCAAATACTTAGGGATTGAGCCAGACTCGTTCAAGGTAATCCCATATGCCTCCTAAAATGAAGAGCTGCTCAACCAAGCTCCCAAAATCTGCGATGAAGAGAGTCAGTGGGAAGCTCCTGAAGCCTAAGGGGGAGGTTCGAGCCAATAACCTTACTCTACAACACCGAGCTCTCAGCTACTAAGCCTCAATGGGGTCTTACACCCCTGGCAACTTGGTCGTCCTCAAGGGACTATCCATAGTAGGCGGGGGTGACACCATAGAGATGGCAAGCCATTTGAGCATGCTCATGCGGTAGGGAAGCCTTTGCTCTTTATCTTAAAGCGCTTCATCCTTTTCATTTAATTGACCTTAGCTCACATTTCATTGCAATACTATGGCCAAGTGCTGTTTCAGTTAAGCAAAAACGATGCTACCCAAAAAGAGGTAAAAGGCTTTAGGAAGGCATTAGGCTGGGTTAAGAAGTACTTGCAAGAGACAGAGACTTCTACTAATAAATACTTAGAAAAATTCTTCAAAGCTAACCGGTGCTTGCATCGCTCTTATGTACAAGTGGTAGGGCTTTAAGAGCGACTGAAGGATGTAGAGAAGGAGAGAGACAAAGCCGAGAAGGCATCAAAGAAGGCCAACGACCTGAAGGCTCGGCTAAAAGACGAATAGAGAACCAAGGCTTACCTCTCTCAATGGCTAGAAGGGGAGAGGAAGGCCAAGGCTTAACTCGAAGAGAAGAAGAATGTTGAGTTGAAGGCGTCGATCGCCAAGTTACAAACCAAGCTGGCAATGAAGGCATCCGAGTGTGAAAGTGTCAAAGGCATTTTGCTAGAGCTGGCAAAAATGAAGGTGGGTTTAGAGTGAAAAGTCTAAGAGCTGCAAGGGAAGGTTTTAGAGATGGAGGAGATCATCTCCAAAATGGAGAGTAGGGAGGTCCTCGCAGATGCCACCACAAAAAAGTTCATCGCTAACTATTAGAAGACAGAAGAGTGGTTGGACGAGCTAAAAGACCTAATTACAGACTCCGCCAAGGTTACCTGAAGGGGTCAAGTCAGTGGCATTTCAACCTGCCCGAAAGATGGGAGCTTCTCTATGCAAGGGGTATTTCCCCTTGTTGAGTTTACCTGAGAAGGTCAAGTCGGTAGTGTTCCGACCTACCCAATAAACAGTTTGTTCAACCTTTCAAGGGCTAAGATGGAAATAGAGAGTAGGAAATGGGTAAACAACAAATTATAAAGCAGATTCTTTATTTCATTATTCTAAAAAGATATATACAACAACATTTTAATTGAAATAAAGCCGAAGACTATCGGTGTTTCATGTGCATGGGATGAGCTTGCCATCCAATCTTTCTAGTTTGTACAATCCATTGCCCAATATTTCCTGACTTTGATCGGGTCTTCCCAATTAGGGACCAGCTTGCCCTACCCTTCTTGTGAACCCGTGGCTTCTAACTTTCAGCACACTAGATCACCGACCTTAAACTCCTTCTGTCTGACCTTCTGATCACAGTATCAGGTGACCCAATGATGGTATGCAATTATTCAAGCTACAGTAAGGTCCTTGATTTCTTCAATGGTATTGACACTGGCTTACAATAGTGACTTAATAAGGGCGGCATCAAAGCTTCGAGTCTGGATATTAGAAAAGCTCAAGTTCAATGGGGAGGACTCGAATGATAGGCGAAAGGGGGTCTTGCCTATAAAAGTGCAATGAGTAGTCATATACCCCTACAAGATATTGGTCAGTTCGTTAGTCTAAGAGCCTTGAGATCGATCTACATGCTTCTTAAGGCTATTCAAGATAATCTAATTCGTTGCCTCGACCTGTCCATTTGATTGGGGGTAGGCAACTAAGGTAAAGTGCAAGGTGATGTAGTGCTTGGTGCCGAACTCTCTGAACTTAGGGTTATCAAATTATTGTCTGTTGTCCATAATGAAAGCATAAGGGACCCCAAACCAAGAAAGAATGTTGTTTCTAACGAAAGATTCAACACTTCTCTCTGTGATCTTTACTATCGCTTCAACTTCCACCCACTTCATGAAGTAATTGATGGTAAGAATTATGAACTGTTGTCTTCCCTAAGCTTTCGAGAAGGCACCGAAAATATTAATATCCCATTATGCGAACAGCCATGGGCTAGTTAGGGGTTGGAGGCAGGTGCTAAGTGCATGATTGACCAGCGTATGCTTTTGGCATTGTGGCTACTTTTAGGTTATGATTTTCGTATCCTACTTCATAGTAGGCCAATAATACCCAAGTCACAATGCTCAAAGGTAGAGGGCTTAGGACTGAGTATAATTGTTGCACACTCCAGCATGCAACTCTTCCATGATGCGAAGCCTTTCATTTTCTCGAAGGCATCGAAGTAGAGGAAAGCTGACTCCCTTGCAATACAAGATGCTGTCAACCAATGTATAGTTAACGGCATGATACTAGAACTTCTTTACCTCCCTCCTATCATCTGGGAGCATGCCTTGCTCCAAATAACTCCAAATAAAATCCATTCAACTCGGCTCTAGTGCTACTATAGCCAATTCGAACACTTCAGCTAAGCCCGAAGTTATGCACTTTTGTCACAAGTATTCTATGAAGATTTTCCTATCCTTCACCTCGAGCTTCTGTATCCTGATAGAGACAAGATTGGATAATCAATCTGCTGCTAAATTCTCGAGTCGGGGGATCTTTGTGATGTTCCATGAAGGGAATTCGACTAAAAGACTCTTTACCTTCTTAAAGTACCTAGCCATATTGTCATTCCTAGCCTCATATTTGCTTCGGACTTCTTGGATGACAAGCATGGAGTTCGAGAAGATCCATAAATGCTTGGCATCAATCTCTTTGGATAACTTAAGACCAACTATAAGGGCCTCATATTCAGATTCATTGTTGCTGGAATCAAACCCGAACTTAGGGGCATAAGAAACTGTAACTTTGTGTGGGCTAGTCAGAATGAGACTCGTACCTCCACCCCTCGAGGTGGATGATCCGTCAACATGGAGTGTCCATATCTATTTGTTATCGCCTAATGATGCTTCCTCCTCTCTTGTATATTCTATTATAAAGTTAGTTAGCACTTGTACTTTATAGACCGTTCGTGGCTAATATTAGATTCCGTACACACTCAATTCTATCATATACTTCATCATTCGTCTAAACACATTAGGCTTTTGTAACATGGTGCGCAACAATCGATCTATGAGTATGATTATTTGGTACACCTAGAAGTAGGGTCTTAGCAATCATGCTATAATAACAACAACCAAGATGAACTTTTTAGCCCAGGCATACTTAACCTTCGATAGAGTATATGGTTGACATAGTATACGGACTGTATTCTCTTCTCTCTACTTTAACCAGCATGAAGGAGAGCGCCCGGTCACTTACGACCAGGTACAGAAATAGGTCTTTCCTATGGATAAGCTTAGAGAAGGCAAATGGGTACATGAAGAAGTCCTGGAGCTATTGAAAAGTAACAACACAGTCTAGGGTACATTTAAAACCCTTTCAATTTTGAAGAACTCAATACATCTATCTGCGCTCTTCGAGATGAACATGCTTAATGCGATTATCATGCTAGTGAGCTTCTATACATCTCAAAATGAGATTGGAGGCTTCATTCCTCTAATGACAGTAATCTTCTCAAGGTTGGCCTTGATACCTCTTTAAGTTACCAAGAAGCTAAGGAATTTGCCGGATTTGACCCTAAAGATACACTTCTAAGGGTTCAACTTCATGCTATACATACACAACTAGTCAAAGGCTTCTTGAAGATCCTTGACATGATCGTCTGGCTTCTAACTTTTGACGATCATGTCATCAACGTACACCTCCATATTGTGCCCAATCTAGGGCTTAACCAATTTCATCACCTTCCATTGGTAGGTAGCCCCAATGTTTTTCAAATCAAACAACATCATAGTGTAGCAGTACGTACCGTAATCAATGGTAAAGGAGTTATGGACTTCATCCTTCGAGTTCATTTTGATTTGGTTATAGCTTGAGAAGATATCCATAAAGCTTAGCAAGGCGTGTCCCAAAGTGGAATCTACGAGTTACTCGATCCTCAAGGGAAGGAAACTATTTTTGGGGCAGGCTTTATTGAGGTCGGTATAATCAATGCACATTCACCACTTCTCATTTTTCAAATGTAGGAATTCAAATTTCTCATAAACGACGCTAAATATCGTCTCAAGGTATTTACCAATAATGATTGGAATTTATACGTAGTAAGCGTGCAAAATAGAATACTGTGAGAAGATGCTAGGGTATTGTCCGGTATGGCAATTTTGATACTTAGTCAACAAAGAATTCTTGGAGGATAAAAGGTACTTTAAAGTAATAAGCGAGCTTAATGTGCAAAGTGTAAAGAGACTTTACCATTACGTGATAATAGGATATTTATAAAGAAATGATATCGACAGTTGAAGGACAGTTGATGGGGAGAGATTTTCTCCCATAAGTATGAGAGAGTGAGGTCTTGGTGTTATAGTGTCTAACATGTTTCACTTATCCCAAACGTGATTATTCACTTGGTATCTTATCCTTATCTTGTGCATTCTAGCCATTGTAGAGTTTCTTGAGCTTGGTCAATCCAATCCTCAGGCTTAAGTCTATAATGATGAGCCCAAACCAACAAGACATGTCAGATCCGGATGGGCCTAAAGGACTCATGTCTAAAGAGCCCTATCAACAATATGCCTCCTTAGCTTTTCCTAGTATAAATTTTAACACAATTTCACTTCTTTACAATAATCTCCATCTTTTACTACAATTATATTGGAAGTGGTAAGTAACTTCATTTACCACTACTTACCACTAACGGTTACATAATGGTGAAACTTGAAGGTGCTGAAAATCATGGTAATAGGGCTAACAGCGAATTATGGCAGACTTCACAAAGTTATGTCTATCCTGTTCAAATATTGTACGTATATACTAGTGTATTGAGAATTTTGACCTCTAAATATGTACAATTATATATATTGTATGTTTGATATTTAACTAAAATTTTTAAAAGAGATATATCGCATTTCTTATCCGTTCGAATAAAAATTACATAACTTGCATATATGATTTACAATACACTCTCGAAGTTCACTGGATTTCTGAATCAGTAAATTGTTGATCATAATTCATTTCTTGAAAATTCATCCAAGTGGATATTTGTGCTTTGACATCACTCTGGAAATGAAATAGCCACTCCATTGCGTTTGTTTAGACTTTTGAAGCAACCGGGATTTAAATCCATAGGCTAGAAGAGTGCTTATCCTATTTCCCATTTTTAAAAGCAATATTCCGCAGACAAAATATGGACATCCCACTTGATATTGCCTTCATTTGGTGGAGGACCCATCATTTTGCATAATATAATAACTGATAGTTACCATACTGAACATTACCCTTATCTGCCTATATATAATTACCATAAACTTGTGATTCCTTCCCCACTGAAGTCAAGCAACTCTCGTCTCTCCCCTTCTTACATTCTGGTAGGTTCAAACGTTTATACCGTCATATGATACTTATACTATAAGATCCTGTTGGATCATTTCATTTTATTAATGTGACCTAATATGTTTAGGATAAAGTTTGATTTTACGCGCACCGTTTTGTTTTCTTCCATTTGATCTGTGTTTATTTCAGGTAAATACAGGAATAAGATAAGTCTTTAATCTTGTACTCCAAATATAAGACATGCCATTGCCACGTCAGTTTGTTTGCAGATTTTGAGATGTTCTGCTTTGTTTCAAAAACATAAGCTTGCAAAAGGTCAGACAATGAAGTTTATGGCACTTGCTTTTGTCCTTTGCATATATGTTAGCTCGAGCTTGGCCATGAAGAGAGACGCTTTCATGGTGCACGCTCATGAAAGGGAACCGCTGCTCAACCTCCAGAAGAACGATACAGCCTTTGATAGAGATGAACCTGGAAGCAGCTTGACCAGCCACCATTACATTCCCAGGGAGGACTTCAGAAGCTATGGCAGTGGTGGACCATCCATTGGGAGTGTAAACAGTGTCCAGGAATGGTGATGGCTAAAAGCTATGAAGTGGGGTTGATAGTGGTCGGTATAATATGCTAATGCTTGTGATAATACACCAGGTCCCAGCTTATCAGCCGGTAGCTTGTATCGTAATGTTACCATGAACTATAGACCTGTACAATTATTGCATAATATCCATGGTTCTTAATCGGTCATTGGTAATACGATGTAAGCATCATAACGTTTGGCATATTCTTGGCGCCAAATTAACATGAAAAATAACTCCTAACAATACCACATGATGTACTTATGCTTCCTAATTAATCACAATGCAACCAAAAAAAGCATACTCCAGTAAGCTGTAAGCGTGTACCCAGCCAGGAGGTCAGTTAAGAGGGAAAACGGGTATAAACTTAATCTTAAACACTAATCGCCTGAGCGCTGGCACTGGCAGGCCACTAAAGCTCCATATTCACACCGGAGGGTAGGCAGAACATATGCACTGGTGTGATATAGAAACATATATTAAGCATTATAAGGCAAATATCGGATCGGTCTAAATTGTATCTTTCCGATCCAATTTGTCTAATTTTCCTATATAACTTCACAAATCCATTTGATTTGTATCCAATACAAGCAAATGCACCAATTTAGAGTTGAGAGCCCAGCTGAACTAACCTTGAACCACCAATATACAGTAAATCGTGATCGGCCCATGAGCTACCGATTTCTGACCAATTCATTAGACCCAACGGTTAGAAGGTCGATTCAAAATTCTTAAATCAATTTGTTTTTAATATTTAATTTTTTCTATTAATTTCTTCTTTAAATACATTAATACTTTCTATAATGTGATCTCATTTCTCTTCTTTTTTTTTTAGTATACTAATTCATTAATAACCAAATTAATGCAATTTAAATTTTTTTATTTTTTTCTCATATTCAGATCTTAACATTTAATAAATTTTACAAAAAAAAACTTATATTAACTAAAATTAAATTTTCTATTTATCATTAATATATAATTAATCATCTATTATTAATTTGATAATATTATTTTTAAAAAAATTATTCTTCATAGTTACAAATAAAATATCTTTAATATATAATAACTTATTGAATATTATTCAATTATTTTTTCCAACTTAATGATTTTTTTTTTTCTTCACTCTCTTTTTTCTTTTTTTTTTTAGAGTCTCTCTTTTTTCTTTTTTTTTAGAGTAAACCATCTGGTTAATCTGCCAATTCATGGATTCAAACGGTTCCACCCAAATAAACTACTTAAACCCTTAAAACCCAACAGTTTAGAGCCGATTCACGGTTCAAAACTCAGAGTCTATGCACTGTCAAAACCGAGCTGCAATCAAACCGGTAAAACAAGCACACCGGCATATTAAACGGTGCCCAAGAACTTATGCGTTAATTAATTTTTACTAGAAAGATAACTAGCAGACCTCCACTTTCTACTATATACTTAGCTGCACGCCCCTCTTCGCTCAAGAGAAAGTAAACATAAAACAATCTGAGCAGAAAACGTTCCCAACAAAACCAAACCATCTAGGCAGGCAAAACGATAAACAAACTAGAATAAGTTCTTGCTTAAACCATACCCCAGCGGATCCAGCGGCTAAAGACAATCTTCTGTGCAATGACATTTCTGGAGTAACACATTGATTCTGATATCAGTTACAACACGCATCAAACCAATTGAATAACAACATGACTAGTCCCCCCATTAGATTCCAACAAATTTTATCCTCCAGCACATTTGTGAAATCTTAATCTTAAATAATTTTCTTTAAGTTGGATTCAGGGCAGAAGTTAAGCTCATGGGCTTCCCATTCTCACAACGTACACGCTTGGTAGCCCTCCAACTAGCTACACTGCATCTGCCATAATATTAACGTTCCTACCCCAACCGCCCCAACACAAGCAGGCCTATGCTTGCCTCAACCGAATTGAAATGTCACCATATGCAGTTCGGTGCCTCCCAGAATGGAATGACCATATCAATGAGCATCATCATAGACGTGGAGTTTGTATTCCCTACACATGGCAGTCACAAGGAGGCAACTTCTATCGGAGGGAATCATACAACGGAAAAAGAAAAGGATGCATATGATTGGAATCTGTTCATAGGTTTGCTCAGTACAACTATACAATAAATAAAGGTGAGATGAGTCCTGTGCGAAAGAGTACTAGGCTTCAGTGCCTGGAGTCCAGTAAGGAAATTTTCTGTACCCACTCTACCTTCTTTTCCAGAGGCCAAGAATATCACCAACTGATATTTCCTTTTGGCAAACTTCACTGAGCAAAACTTATTGTGTTATAGTGCTCCAGAACAAGACCTTGATCTCTTCTTTATGTATAGAAGTTGGATAATTCTCTGACTCGGCGTAGAACAGATTCTGGTGCTTGGTGAGATAGTTGCTTCCTTCCTTGCAAAACCTGCTCCAATGCAATATCATGAGATTCAGTGTACACTATAAGAACTAAGATAAATACTCCAACCTAGATACTTGTGGCCGAACCTTCCTCCTCCTTCGCAACTGAGTGCAGCTTGCCTTCACCAGATTTCGCCATTTGTCCTGAATATCCATGTTCAACATAATTTAAAATTTAAACAGAAAACGGATATATTCATCAGAGTTATGTATTACAAACCTTTAGATCAACAGATGTACGATGTTTGGAAGATGAAAACAGAAGCCTCTTTATTTTGGACCATTTCCCTATCCCCACGCGAGAAACTCCTTCAATAAGGTTCATCACCTCAGAAAGAGTCCATGGCATATGATGCTTCCTCCGCCTTCTACTTTTCTGTATAATGCTCCTAACATGATCATCTTCTAAAACATGTTGTAAATCAGTTGACAAGTACTCTGGATCAGATCTTTCTTTTTTGGGGAAAATAGGGAGAGATCTTTCATTTAAGAGGATGCGTTGATTGCGCGGACTACTGTCAGGTTGACGACCCTAAGAAAAATCAATTAGGGGTTTCAATTTGAACCCACAAATTAATGGTGAAGAAACTGTATGCAACATCGATACACTTGAGCAACCAGATGAAAATTTTCAACAGCAGCACTGTTTTCTCAATGAAGGAGATGAGCTAAAAATTGACGAAGATCAACTCTTTTTTTGTTCTTTTGGGTAAAAAGGATAAACATCAACTCAGTCTACTCGCATTCATAGTAAAGGCTCTTATATACTTTATGATTCATATAAAAGGTAAGGGAAAATGCTTAGTCCTAACCCAGAATCATGATTTGTTGCCAGAAATGCACATTTACAAGTATCTCGGCCAACAGACTACATAATAAAATTGGCTCTCATTCTTACCCAAGAAAAACACTTAAAAATCTTACCCAAAAAAAAAAAATGGAAAGAAGTAGAAAAAGGAAAAACTGGCCACTCATTCCGAATGTTATTCAAAATATCTTATCATGGAAATCACCCCTGATCCCATTTCCTTCAAACGTTAGGCAGGAAACTAGTTCAAAATAAGGCCAAACAGAGTGTCACAAGTAAGCATACAAATGGCTTCTTCATCCCCATACCATTTGCCCCCTTTCACCATTACCTCAGTGCATACTCTCCTGAGCAACTGCACATCTATAGAACAGAGCAAATCTGACATAATATCCCTGATGGGCCAAGGAACTTGCATTTGATCCACAATTAATATATAGCATACCAAAGCATATGCAGACCAACACATTTAAAATAATAGAAGTACCAGTACTTGGCAGGTCAGGAAAAACATTTATCACCAGAAGATGAGAAGTCTATGCAAAGCAACAAGCAGTGTCCTTACCAAACAATATATGTCCTTGATGTCCTCTTCTTCAACTGGAAGACCAAATGGCACTTGAATACAAGCTCCATTAAAGGATCCTGCCTGATCTGCAGAGTGTCCAACTACATTCCCCTTTTCACTCTCCTGCTTGTTAACTCTTCTGCTCAGACACTTGGGCTTTGAACTTCTGTCAGATGTTCCAAATTTCTTATGGTTATATCTTGATTTAACATCCAATAGTTCTTCAATATACCTTCGAGGAGGCTTGTGCACTCTCTTTCCTGTGACAGGTGGACCTGTCACATCCCCTTTATCTTGGAAATCAACACCAATTTCACTGACCACTGAAGATGAAAGTGATGGAGAGTCAGAACCAATCCCTACCGTTTCAACATCGACTTTAATTTCATCACTCAAATTTCTTCCAGAGGAGTTTCTACGAGATAAGCCAACTTCATCCTCAAAGGACGTCATGTCAGATTCAGATCTCATAAGATTTGAGCTGCCATCCAACTGAGTACTATTAGAAAACCCAAATGTAAGACACTGCCTCAGCCACTGCTCATCTTTTACTATTGTATCTTGCTCAAGTACATTTCGACAAGTACTCTGAAATTCCTGAAGAGCCAACTTGTCAGGAAGAGCAGAGTTCTGATCATTCTTGGGCATTGCATTAACCACATTCTCGGATGATAAACGTAAAATGGCAGCACCAGAGTCTCTTCCAACTATACCAAAGGATTTGTCATCCAAACCAGAATTAGTATCCTGATAATTTCCTGATGTATCATAAATTAGGCTTGGATTTCCACAGGCACTTTCATCATCTAGCAACAAAAGCACACAACATTTAGACCCTACAATTTTTTATCACCAACAACCATTAGAATTTGAAATCTAGAAATCTACCCAAAAAGTATTCCATGCATGAAGTCAATTGACATTTTGGTCCGCCAAGTACTGTCTCACCCATCCCTTGCAACATTCCCTCCAAATTCTAACAAATGAAACAGTAAAAGATTAAGAAAACAAGAAACAACACAATAGCTTAATATGTTTACAATAAGAGCAGCAAGGAAAAAAAAAGAAATAAGTAACTATGTTTCCATGCTAAAGTTTCAAAGAAAGTGTTTAAAGCTTCTAATGTCCAAGGAAAGGAAGCTAATTGATAATTTCCAAAGAAGATTAAGAAATACTAAGCTGTAAGCAACCATATAATGTATGTGCCCCCCTCACATATATAAGCAGAGCTCTGCTAAGCAAACGAAGCTGCTCTGCAATAATTTGTGAAGTACAATAAATGCATCGCCAGCTACTAATAAAATAGTTTGCCAAGGCAGAAAGCAGCAGCCTATACAATGCCTATAAGAGAAGTTGTGTTCACATAGTTAGAATGCTGAAATAAAAGATTTATGTAGTACAGATGCACAAAGCCAACAAAGCATATATGAAGAATCTTTAGCAAATAAAACACCTTTGCTATTTGGATAAAGTCTAACAATGTAATCATAGGCAGAACTACTAAGCAGCCAGACAGAGAAACATACATCTATGTTCTTCTGATCTCCAACATTAGGAATAGAATCCACCGCATCTGGTCAATCAGGATAAAGAAAGGTTATTAATGAAGAATGCACAAAAAGGAAAAAAACTTTTCAACTTGCTAGAAAGGCTTCATTCCAAAAAAGTAATTACCACTGTCAATTGTTATATCATCATCCTCAAAAGTGCATGAGAAGTTATCAACACTAAAGCACTTTGGAAAATTGAATGAGCTAAAGCCTAGATGTGCCCCAACCAAGTCCCTGCCACAATCAGGCTCCAAAAAGGAATGCTCTGCCCCAATAACTTCATCTTCAAAGGCAGTAAGAAAGGATGCATGCCTGTCAACCTTCAAGAATATGGGATGAGAAATGATGCAAAGCAAAGATATAGTTGAAAGAAGTAGAATTAACCAGAAAGGAGGAATGAATGCAGAACATACAAAGAATTTTTTTTTTTTTTTTTTGGGGGGGGAGGGGGGTGGTTGGCATGAGTTTAAAGAGGAAAGAAAGAATAGAACCATGCAACCTAGAAATGAGTCTCAAGGGTAATCATATTTTCAGATTGTCTGTGCCACATATATAGCCATTATTGCAATACTAAGGCTAGGAATCTCCCTCTTCTCATTGGCTTTATGTTACCAACCTAAATCATTGGCATCAATTGAGTCAAAATATGACAGCTTTTATCAGTAATAGAAATCTCTCAGTTACTTGAAATAGAGTGTGTTCAGATCCAACAGCCATAAAAAACTGACTTCCTCGCAAGGATATACAGGTAAAATCAACTTAATGAGCCAGCTAACAATAAGCAAGCAACAATGCACCAACCGGTAAGTTTTTTCTGTAAATACATTATGCAACTACGAAGTTGGTTGTCCAGTCACTAACTTCTGATTTCTTACCACAAGGGTACATTTCATAACTCACAAGTCTCAAGGGACGTTTCGTATAGACAACAGCCTAAAGAGATATTAGCTTATTAATTTTAGCTAGGTCAGATGTGCAACTTATTCTTCTCTGCTTCTTTTTCATTACATCAGTACACTTTGAAAATCCAACTCTACATAACTCCTCAAAGAAGACATTACGAACAAGACAGCCAAACAGCATCAAAAAAATCAACTATGCATCCTGTTCATATCATCCATTTCAAACCCTATCACTAATCAGGTATAGCTTTTGTACTGCATCCTTGCAATTGGACAGAATTTCCGAACAGGAATTGAATTTACCCAGAAAAGGAAGTGAGCAGTAATGTATCACTTGTATTTGATAAGAGCAAAGCTATTATATTGCAGCAACCTCAACTGAACAAGTGATAGGAATCAACTACAAGGACCTACTACTTGCTCCCGAGCCTGAGGCCTGGTAAACTTCATCCGTCGAGCTCTCACCCAGCAGACTACAGAGGCTGAGGCTCACATCCAGACATCCAAGCTACATGAGTCCCCAAGCTCCTACCTTGGGTTCACTAGTTCTCAATAGAAGGGACGGACCTGTTAGCCAACCTCAACAGCTCGGCAAAGCTGCCAGGCACCTTGCTGCCTTGTTCCCAAGCTCCCCATGCATCTGTCCAACCTGTTTGAAGATTCCCTCCCCGTGTCTGTCCAACCTGTTTGAAGATTCCAAGTCTGCCATCTAGCCCACACAGTTCTGTCTACTAGTGCCCAGACAATGCCCAACACGTGTCCCCTGACACTTTTTACAGTGTACAGCTCCAACAGATGTTCTCTTTGTCTTTTCTCCATAATACCCCATTAGAATCTTCTTGTGATGTGTAATTTTCTTTTTTTGGTATTTACTCTCTTTAGTAAATGTACATGTCCTTTTTGTGACCTTAAATGTACATGTCCTTTTTGTAACTTTAAAAGTGGCACTAAAATACCCCTCTTATTGTACTTGACAGCAACAACACTGAATGAATATTCCTTTCCATTATCCAACTTTGTTCATGCTAAGTTTTATCTTTCAAGTTCATTGTTATAACTCTTATCAAAACCTTGAGCAAGGTTTGTAGCAAGTGCCCCCAAGCATAACTTGTGTGTAATATCAAGTGTGGTTTAGCTTAGTGTGTGCTTTTTGGTTCATAATATTCATAGGTCAGCTCACGAATCCACTTAAAACCCCACTAAAACCCCCTTATCCTTTCAGCTGTATTCTAGTTCAGACCCACCCTCAGTTTGTTGTAGCATGATGTTCTTCATGTGTTCATCCACAAGGCATATCAATAAGGCTGTCCAGTCAAAGAGAAATGTCCATTACCAAAGGAGCTATAGACTCAAGTAAAATATACTTTGTGTGCTCATCTAAGATTTTTATCATTCAACCCTTTTTTTTTGGGATAAATAAATAATTTTCATCAAGAAGGAAAAGGATATCATCCAACCTTCTTTGTTAAGAGCAGAGCACTACAGTAGTTGGACCAGCTAATCCATGCACAAAATCCACCCACCAAGTCCCATACAACAGTTAATCATCAACTGTGCTATATAGATAGCCCAAGAAGAGGCATCTAGTGATATTTAACCCCAAGAATTCAGTGTTTCTTATAAAAACCTCATGCAATTTATCATGAGAATTCCAGGACCTCAACCACTAAGCAAACCTCTCAGGGTTTTTTAGCCAATTTTATGCTTTCCAGTAAACATGAATATATGATAAATTACAATTACACCCCTTTATATTTGTTCATGTGCATTTAGCCCCTTTAGCTTTTAAATTATGCATTTAAACCACAAATCTTCATGACACCGGAATGCCTATTTTGCTATTAATTATGGTTTTTTCTTTTTTTTCTCCCAAAATGTTAGTGCCTTCTTGTTATTTTATCTGAAGGCAATATAGTAAAATAGAGTCTAAATGCACTTTTTTTATAAAGATTTGGCAGTTTAGATGCACAATTGCAAAGATTAAGGGGCTAAACATATATGAAGGAAACATCATATTTACAATTTACCCATGAATGTACAAACTCTTATTCTGTTGTCCCCATAGCAGATCCACCAATTTTGATGGTATCTACTAGATTAATTTCATTTAGGCCATTCTAAAATATTGCTTCTCTACATGTTCAGCCACTTTATTTTTTGTCTCGCGAAATAAGATAAGACATGTAACCATCAAGTGATACTTCCCTTTTCAACTCATGAGGCACTTTATGGTTATAGAGAACTACAGAAGCACTTCTGAAATTTATAATACCTACCGCCATCTTCAATAATATTGTTCCCTATATCTTTATGCATATTTGAAGCAAACTTGCATCTAGATAAATTTTTTTTTCCTTTTTGGCAATGGATTTAGGCACAATTAAATTTGCAACTGTACTAATAATTTGTTTAGGTTACCTCTTATATAAAATTTACATCCTGTATAGTCTCTTCAATAGATTTAGACAAAAACTGATTTACTATGAAGGCTCTCTCCATACTCAAGTTTTTCTGTTGTTTCATCAACCAGCAGCAATGCTAGAGAAGCAATTTCTCAATTGGCCAGTAACTTCATTTTAAAATCTCTTATGCTTAACAAATTGAATTACAAGCTTCCTCTTGAACAGCATTAAGCAATGTCTCATAATAAACAACATGCCATTGTTGGCATTATCCTTGAAATATAAATTCAAAAGGCTCCTGAATTGACTAACCACTCCAGAATGCAATAAGACATGATCTAACTTAAACATCTTTTATAGTTTCAACTCAATGAACTTGCTAGTTTTTTTGGCAAATAATGAACTTGCTAGTTGCTACTCATCGAATCGAGACCTTTTAGGAATACGTAAAATCCTTAACCTATAATGAATGCTTAATAGAAGATGAACCATACATTAATAACTGTGTAGAAAGAGCACTCTATTCTTACATATAGGAAAAATACTAACAGATTCATATATGAATTAACATCAAATTTCAAAAAGTTACATCCAGAAAAAATAAAAATAAATACCAAATACATGAATGCCTAAAATAGAGACTTCAATATCCACATAGATCCATGGGTAGATTATTTGTAGATATATTGTCCTCTAAAGCCCTGCTTTGGCGATGCCTAATCTTAGGCATAGGGAAGCTAACAGGGAATGAAAACGTGAAGATGAACTAAACACACCCATAATGCAAGTTTGGGAAAATCGAAAAACTAAAGCAAGGATTGCAGAATGACATACCTCAGAAAGACAAGATGTAAATACGTTCTCGTTCTCATCTATAACAAAAGCATCCTTTACTGCTGCACCAGCCATAATCCTAGTTTTCAAATATCCAGCGTCTTAAACCCCTAAAGGAAACAGGCAAGGTTGCTTCATGTAAGCAAAATTCAAATTGGTTATTTCTTTCCACATCAATCGCTTTCAAGAACTTCTAAGCAGCTGGAGGATATAATGCATGTAATTAATAGCATAGAATTGTAATCACTGCACTAGGCACATATTCCAGCACTCAATGGATGAGTTGCACAGACATGCATCATCTCAGGTATTATGAATAAATAATTCCCACCTTAATGACTAAAAATATAAAGCCACAAACAACAGATTATCAAAAAATAAAAAATAAAATAATTTATTAGGTACTTCACAGCCAACGCCAGTACTTAGGGTTATGCTGCCTCTTACTTAGGCAACACAGGTACAAAATATAAGATGAAACTTCCACTAAATTATTTTTATATAAACAAAACCTTGAAAAAAATGTGCTTTTTCAATCAAGTGGAATCAACTGCATTCATCTTCCTATGCAAGTAACCTCTATCCATCACACATGCTTGTACATGATCTACCACTGCATTAACTTCAATTTGATTCACATATATACACATATAACATTTGTCTAAGACTGCTAACTTGCAAACATGCTCAACCTTTACTTTTTCTTAACGGATGCATATTTCCACAGCTAGACCTGTATAGTATTCCAACAAAATTCAGCAACATAATTTGTTGGCCCTTCGGTTACTCTGGCTACATTTTTGTTATGTTTGTGCTAAAAAATTATCTCCACTTGCCTTCTTGTCTAAACATAATAAAAACTTGCATTCAAATTTACATAAAAAACATCCTCATAACAAACACAAGAAAAGAAAAAACACAAAAAGGAAATTCCCACCTAAGCAGTTCTTGAGCCTATGTATAAAATTCATGCTCAATAAATGTTTAGCGCAGACACCACCTTAACTTTTTCAGTCATATAAGACAATTGCAATCCACTATGTGGCCAAATACACCAAATTGGAAAATGGAAAGTTTGCTTTATAAAAACTAAACTGGTGCATGAGTCTTATGGACGGTTCATCTGCCAGCTCCGACTTTAGCCATGCCTTTTCTTTTTATAAAGAAGGTCCAGCTAGTAGATGTCTGCGCATTAGTGACGATGGAAGAAAACAAATATTCGAAAAGGTAAAAACAGTTGCTTCGTCTGACCTTTACCAAGCACCCCACACACGCGCGCACACACTCACTTATACACACACGTCCAGCCTAATTTTCAGACCACAAGCAAGCTGTTGTACAAACTAATCTCTCAAGTTCTTGCATGTCTCTACTTTAACAAGAAACCCCCATAGCTAAATCGTGCAAAGAAAAAAACTACCAACAACAACTACAAATAAACGGTAACAACCCAGAATTCCACTACGAATGTACAGAATACCCAACTTAAGAACAAGGCTTTTAGGCTCATAGACTAACACATTGACTCACATTAAACTTCATATTACGCAGCACTTAACTAAATTTAGAAACTTACCTTAAGGAAACCCAGAACAGGCTCAAAATGCACTGTACCTACAAGTAAAAACCACCCAAAGATTACAAAAAAAAAAAAAAAGAAAGGTAATCATCATAAATTATAATCGATAAGAACAGAAAAATGCGAGAAATCAGTACCACAGTAGGTACAGGAACCTTTGGGAAGTTCGAGACAGAGAGAGAGAAGAGAGACAGAGGAGAGAGAAAAAAGAGAGGGAAAGTAGAAGGGTGAGCAGGGAAAGTGGCAGAGTTAGTATTAAGGCGGACATCAACTATTTTCAAAACTTAATTGGAGTACCGAGCGCGTGAAGTTCGGAGCGTATGCGGGATGAAGAGTACTTAGTCTGAAGTCTACTTCTCTGCGCTAGGGACTACCGTGTAGTTGTAGTCCTAAGTGCTTTATAGCCGTCAAATCAAAACGGGGTTGTATTTATCTACGGATAAAAAGAAAACCTCATAACTTTAGTATAAAGAAGGAAAGTATGACAAATTTTCATATGTTTTAAATAAGAGGGGAAAAGAGTAATGGTTTATATATTGAGGTGCATACCATAAACATATCTCGGGTGTTAAGAAAAAAAAAAAAGTATGTAAATATGTCTAAATTTTATATAGAATTTTTTGAAAAAAATAAAAGATGATACACTTTTGTAATATTATTAGGTAATAGAATACAAATGTTTTTTCCAATAATTATCATAAAATAACTTTTATTTAAAACGCAACTCTTTTATTCGGTTTTTAAAATTTATTATAATTCAATATCTATCTACCATTATACTATCTTATATATTTATATATTATATATTATTAAGAGAATAAGTGTTCATTTTACTCCACATATACATTCATAATCTAAATAAATTTTTTTAACTGCCTCATTTCAATTATACTCTAATATTATATATCTTGTCAATGCTCTCTCTTCTCTTCTCTTCTCTTTTTTTTAATTTATTTTGGGGATAAGTTTCTATCTCTCTCTCTTCCTCTTTTCCTTCTTTCTACTATTCTCCTTAGTGGCATGCTATTAAATATTAAAACAAAAATAATTTTTTATTAACTAAAACTTCTTTTAAATAAATCATTAAGATTTATGCTTATCTACTTTACAATCTTAAGTCTCCAATTTGCATATTATATTAAATATTTATACAATTTATTTATAAATTTTTAATATAATCATAATTTTATTTTTTAGATACACAATTACTTCTTTGAAAAAAATAAATTTTCAATACATAATATGTTATTAGTCTATTATAACAAAAATATAAGATATGTATTTTTGCAAGTGTACATTCTTTTTTCTTTCTGCATTTTTTAATACTATATATGCATAACTTTTTTCTTTCTTTAATTTTTAGTCATACAAATATTTTGACGTAACAATTGCGTTATTGTTTCAATTAGATTATTTCATCGCATTTAATTTTTGCATACATATCATAGGTATGCATTTTTAAGTTATAAAAAATAGAAGAAGATAATATATAATATTTGTATCTTTAATACATTATTAACGGAGTTTTTACAATGATTTTTTATGCCATATTTATAATGAGACTTAAAAAAAAAAAACTTTCCCTTTTCATTCATACACAAATGTGGAAGGTTTTAGAACCAGGGTCAGATCTTGTGAAGAAAGGAAGTTTGTGAAGGGGGAATTCCTTAACTTAATGTAAAGTAAAGAGAAAACAACTTTACATAGTTTATTAATTTTGAGAAATGGCTATTACTTATTAGTTTGAGGGGGGAAAAAAGTGTGATAGATTTGGAAGAGCTTTTAGTAATTTCATTAAACCAATGATTAGTTTAAGATAAAAGACACAAAGTTGGATGATAGGGTTTTACTAATATAGAGAATATAAAAGATTGATATAGATATATAGATATATATATATATGGGTTTTCATTAGTAAAATTGTTAATAAGTCATTGTATTATTTATCTTTAAAATTTATTTAGAGTTAAAAATATAGTTGTAAATATTTTCTTTTTTAATCCTTTTCCAAATTCAAGTAAACAATAAATATAGGTATAAGAGATTTATTAAAATTTCCTAATCCTAATTCCTTTTTCTATTAAAAAGGGAAAAAAGGAAAATATTGAAAATTACATTTTCTTTACTTCTTAATTCATTTACTGTCCTATTCTTAATATAATTATATGATTTATAGGTAATGTTTTCTATATTTATATATCTATTATTAAAAGAATAAGTATTCTTTTGACTTTACAAATATAATCATTGTCACACCCCGAAACGGCAGAGTCGTAACAGCCCTGCCGTGTAAACCATCCTAAGATAGAAGTTGGCCTTACAACCGCTATCTTAGACCTGATCTACACAAGACGTCCACGACTAACCTGCTTTGAAGTAAACAGTTTGTAATTTAAATAAATCATTTACCTAAAAAAGTGAGAAAATTTATATATATTCACTATAATTCGGTTATTACATTATTCAGAAATGAAAAGTAATAACATATGTGTGATTCTTCAATATTTTTCCTCACTCCCTAGGATCCAGCAGTTGCTAGCTTGAAAGTAGTTATTTGCCGCTTCTTAGCAAGCACCTACACGATATCTATAAGGATGTGAGTAACCATAGCTCAGTAAGTTAGGATGGAGGACTTAAAACTATACCACAAACACAACAAGGTTATCAATCAATTTATTAGGTACAATGCATGTTCAAGCAAATGCCATCGCACGACATTGTCCGGCCCGTCGTGAGATTAGAGAAATTGCGTCCGCTCTAATTCGGGTTGAGGAGTTGCCATTAATGCAACAACTCACGACCAAACCTAGGCTTGTGCAATGGAGAACCATTGACTTCACCCTCGTCGCGACCTCTCTCCTATCACTTAGTTCGACTGAGGATGAAGAAGGGACCAATAGCAATCCTGCGCTATCCCTTTCGAAAGGGTCGGTATTTGGCCGAAGAGTTCTAAGTTCCCCTAATGAGTTGTCATGTAGGTACGATTATGATTATAGGTCGTATATTTAATTAGATCCAGTTTAGAGTGATCAATCATTTCATACAAACCTTACAATACAAGCCAGGACAACAGACAGAATCATAGCATCACTCATAATCAAGCACATGCACACATCCAACTATTTAACAAGCACAACCAAGCATACTCTTAAGCCTCCAAAATACAGCATCGTATTAATCTCAACTTACCTCGACTCCCCATTCACTCACTCAAGGTCCGACTTGCTCAAGTCATCACCGATCATCCTTATAACACAAACATGGTTTCAGTTTTTTTTTCATATAACTATTATAGGTTCATTTTATCCTATAACGCTTATTGTTATGTGTTGTTTAGGATTTAATTATACCTAATTATCTAGATCTTAAGTCTTTTACAATTATTCTAGGTTTGGGTTAGGTTCGGATTTAGTTTTCACATCGATTTCTAATCTAATTCGATTTTTAAGTATTGTTTTATACTCAAACCCTAGAAATTCATTTCAACTCATAATGTGAAATTAATCACTTTACTTCTAGATATCCTAAATACCATAATTACCCCTAGTTAGTATTTTATTATATCCAGTACATTTAAATCCTTAATAGTATACTAAATTTATTCCTAATGTAAGAAATTTTTACATGTTTCATATAATTACATAAATTCAAGTTTCCTATCACATTTATTATATATTTTTATTATTATCATAATATCAATTTTTATTCTAATATTTTCTATTTATTATATTTCTAATAATTATGTATTATCACCTATTATGTATATAATACACATCTAATATTTTTATTACTCTAATTACTATCTCCCAACATCAATTATCATTTCAAAATGTCTAAATTCATCCTAAATTAGATTTTACACCTAATTACCCTAATTTACAAAATTAACTTAAAATGTACTATTTTTCCATATTACTTATTTACTACATAATTGACCTAATAATTACATCTAACACCCAAAATGCTACAAGTATCATATTACATCAGATTTCAACATCCTAAAACATATAGTTATTCACTAAATCAATAATTAACCATTTAATTACTTAATTAACCCTAAATCACCCATTTTATGCCTCATTTTAGGGCCTAAAAATTATCTAAAATTTTAGAAAATTAATTATTGAAAATGGGTTTCATAGCACTGTCCTATATCATCTAAGTAATCTACACAAAAATTTTGGGTTTAAAACTATACTCCTAAGATCATTTGTTTCTAAACCGAAACATGCTCGGTTTTGTACGATTTCTTAAGGACCCTATATCACGAGACATATTTTCATCAAAATAATATTTTTCCTAAAAACTACATACAAAAATATTTCATAATAATAAAATTCATAATTTTCTAATAATATTTACTATTTTTATAAAATTATATAAAATCAAGCTAGAAATTGAACTCATCGATTTGGGTGGCTCCGACCATCGTCGGTGGCCATGGGTGTGTTGGCCCACCTGGGCGCTACCACCACCTTGTGGTGGTGGTGGCTATCCACTCCCAACTGCTCGTCGGGTCTGGGTTCTCCTTTATGGCCCTAACTACACAATTTTCCTTTTTTTTTCTTTGGTTTTTCTCTCAATTTTCACATCTCCCTAATTTTTTCTGATTTCTAACTGTCCAAATAAGCTTTTGAATTTTCCTTACTATTTATAGGACTTTGAAGTAATTAATATGCATTAATTAGACATGACATTACCCCATTTCCTTGATTTTTGGCTTTTGTATTGCTTAATTCTAATTGGTTAATTTTTCTTTTTCAGATTCTGACCTGCCATGACTATATTTGCATTAATCCACACCCTTCTAATTTTTTTATGATTTTTCTTAATTACTTTAATAATTTCCTTTAATTATTTCTTATTATTTTAGTACATTTCGCGTATTTTAAGTAATTACGCGTATTTCTACATACATATAAATTCATATATAGTACAAATAAATATTCCTAAATATTATTTAGGTCATTTTATGATTTTTATTATATATATAATTTATTTCTAGCGATTCGTTAATTATCGGAATGTATTTTATGCATTTTCAATAAATAATGAGTTATATATTTAAAATTTGGAATTTTTATATTCTTTTGTTTTATTGCTTATTTTCTTAAATTCAAACTTACAGGATCATTTTACTAATATTTCTAACTTTACTTTATATTTTAGGTTCGATTAGGTCTTTCAATCGATCGAAACCTCGAATAGCTAGTTATGGGCTTACAATCATAGTCTAAATAATTCTTTTTTTTCAATAACTACCTCATTAATCAATTATACTTGAATGATATTTCTTTCCTACACTCCCTCCTCTTTTTTATTTTAAGCAATTTTCATTTATCTCTCTCTCTTTCTCTTCTCCTTTTTCCTACAATTTTCTTTAATGATATACTATTAAATATCAAAATAAAAGGAAATTCTCTTATTTTTTTTGGCTAGTCATGATGGTAATCTACTTTACAATGTTAAACCTCCCATTTACATTTTATATTATGGTAAATTACGTAATAGGTATCTATGTTTTTTTGTGTTTTAACCTGGGGTTCCTATGTTTTTATTTTTTTTATGCTTTGGTTACTTATGTTTTACAAATTTGAGAAAAACAAACAATGTTAATTTTAAAAAAGAAGAACTTAAATCCTAAATTCAAAACCAATTGATGGAACTCTAATATGCAAATATATTCTCATCTTCATTAGGTCTTGTACAGAAATATTTTAATGGAACGTCTGTTATTCTCTTATATTAGCTGCTAATGGTGTTGTTAGCTACAAAATATGCTCTAACTCTCTTTATCGATCTAAGTCCATTTAGTTGAGTTTGTTGTCATTTGTCTACGATTCTGTCTGTTGTATCAAAATAATTAGTTGCTTTTTAAAGCTTAGCGCCTGTGAGGTGTGATCAAAGTTGAATGGATAAAAAGAATCATGGCTTATTCTCTTTAACATGCTCTTAGTTTATTTGTTGTCTCAGCACTTCCATGTGTATGTTTGTAATGAAGATGCGCTGTAACTGATTACATTTTCTCCTTCTTAAGGTAGTGGTTTACAATTAAAGCACTCTTCTAATTTTAAACAAACTAGAAGAAGTTTTTTTTTTTTTTTCCTTTTGAAAATTTGCAAACACAAGTATTCAAAATATAGAAAATAAACATACAAGTACTTAAAGTAAAAAGTGATAAAATACAAATACTCATTGTGTAATTTACCCTAATAATTATACAATATTATGTATGGAATTCTTTAATATCATCATAATTGTTTTTGTAGGTGTAGAAGGCTGAAAATTTATTATATTATTATATTAGGCTAAGCCTAATATTTATCTAACTTGACTCTTTAGATTAGGTAATAGGGTCTAGAAAGTCTAGTCTATAATTAGGATGATTAAGAGATAATTAGCTTAGTAGGCTCGGAACATAAACCATTGGATATGAGGAAGGCTATTGGCCTTAGCCTTTGCAAGCTCATTCCAAATAATTATAGAATGGGTAAAATTCCATTTGTTTATCTATCACCAAGACAATCTAACAAATATTATCAAGCCTGAGAGCTTATAAATACTCTGTTACTTCTTTTCATTTGACACAATTCTAAAGATTAAAGAAATAGCGTTTCACTATAAAACCTCTACTTACTAAGACTACAAAGAATAGTATCGATTGCTCAATGCAGTTTGATGTCTTAGGCCACCTATTGTCTATCACTTATACATTCGAGATTCTAAGATTGTCTATTCCTCCTCCCTATAATTCTCTCTTTAATCATCCCATTAAGCGATAATCGCATGTAATTGCTCCAGTTGAATCCCTTCATCTACATTTTGGCACTTCTGCTCCATTAAGCTAAATGTAAAGGAAGGGTTTTGGTTGGAGCGATCGCATATGAGTTGCACAAGTAATACATTATAAATGACTTTAGAATAGTGACATGAAGATGACACTCAATGGGATGATTGAAGAGAGAATGACAAGGAGGAATGACAAGTAATCTTGGAGACTTAAATGTGCAAGTGACATACAAGGGAGCCTATGGGACATAAGACTATAACCTTACAATTCTTAACCACTAGAGACAATTGTATCAAATAAGGAAGAGTGGTTTAATTTTATAGGTTCTTAGGCTTGATGATATCCGTTGGATCGTCTTGGTAATAAACAGACAAGATAAAATTTTACTCATTCCATAATTATCTAGAATGAGCTTACAAAAGCCTAAGGCCAACAGTATTCCTCATGGTGCATGAGCCAACCTGGTTGGAGGTGAATGGATTGGTCCAATGTTCCCTATTTTGAGCCCACCAAGCTAGTTCTCCCTAAATCGTTCCAAATATAGATAAAACATTTTTAAGCCTTATCACTTAGCCCAAAAAGTCAAGCTAGATAAATATTAGATTTGGCTTAATATAATAAATTTTCAACCCTTTACAGTGGGTACATGGTTATTTCTTTAAAGAGGCAAATTTTCAGCAAGTATTGTTATTTTTTTATAATAAATAAATTAAATATGTATTTTTGTAAGTATACATTTTTTTTTACCTATATGCTTTTTTGATACTATTTATGCATAATATCTTTTTCCTTTAATCATTAGTCAATGTAAATATTTTGATTTAATAATTGATTTATCATTTAAATTAGATTATACCATTGTGTTTAGTTATTACATGTATGTCAGAAGCATAGTTCTGCCAATTATAAAAATAGAAGAATATGATATACAATATATCATTAGTGGAGTTTTAAAACTAAAATGCTCTTTTGCAACATATTTATAGTGAAACTTGAAAGAAAATTTTCCTTTTCTTGTTTTTTTAAACCAAAAACAAACATATTCCATTAACTATCCAAAAGCATAACAAGTGCACCAGAAGATACAATGATCATGAAAAGGAAATAAAGATAGATCATCACATGGTAGCTTCTAAAAGGTAATGGGGTGGTTAACCAACAAACATATGGACACATTCCCCTTCTAGTAAATGAAGCTATCCAGTCTACAGCTTTATTCGCTGATTGACGAACTAAAACAAATACAAAAGAAATATCAAATAACAAGTGAAGATATGACATGATTTATTAAAAATAGGGCTATAAGCCCTAATGCAAACACTGTGGTGAACCTTATAGAGCTTTGAATAACATCTGCCAGTCAATGATGAAGATATAATGTCGTACATGAAAATTATGAGCTACCTTCAAAGTCAATAAAAGAGCTAGACATTTTATTGCCTTCAGACTTAGGGCTTAAGTTATCGTTGCTACACCATAGATTAATGAGCCAGATATGTCTAAAAGTATATCTTAGCCTAGCAAGGTGATTTGGCCCACTCCAGGAACCATCATCATGGATAATAACTAAGTACTCGTGCTGTAACAAGCATCTCACTTCTTAGCCACATAAAAAGTCACATAACCTTCTCCTTCGCCGAAGAACAATATCTATTAAACCAAAATCAGACTACTACCAACACACACCACCCACTATAGTTTGAACACCACAATTACGAGAGGGATGAGCTCCATTGATTTGAGAACCCAATCCATCTTTCGCACATGAGAAAACCTTAACACCATCATGTTAGCTACAACTTTTCTACTCCCTAACCTACAAATTAGATTCGTTGTTTAAGCTCTTACACCATGCATCATCCATTCACCTACAGTTTGTTATAAGGATCTATACATTCAAATCAAGCGATTAAACCTAAGATAGAACATTGACTCACCTTAGCCTCACTACATCAATAAACAAAGCCCAAATCCTCTTAATAATGGCATTGGGGTTAAGGTTTCTTGAATTAAATATGGCATCACATCTCTCTTTCTAGATTACCTAAGTGATTTCCAACAGTTTTGTGCCTAAGTCTCTAATCTATGATTATGCTTCACAAATATGTTGCATATGCAACCACTAATCCAAAAGGTTTGTTACTCGTGACCAATCAACTCTAATATCAATCATACCAAACTACACACAAATAATTAAATCACAACAAAGGACTGCATGTTCAAGAGTTTCAATTTGACCATAGAAAGAGCAAGATGGATAAGTGATGGCTTGATGGTAAAAGAGGGTTCGATGCTAGAGGAAGAAATCGGATAATGCATGCTTGAAAAGATGTTTAACTCTGAGTAAGATGTTCTGATGCCAAATTTTCTTCCAAATACACAGTAGAATAGCATGTAATGTAGGTAGTCTAACTTGTGGCCTTTGATCATATTCATTATGCAAGAAAAATTATGCAAATTTTGTATGAGTGAGAAGCTAAACCACATTATACTTAGATGTTGGTTGTAATATAGGTAAAATAAGTATAGCTCACGTTTCCTTCGCATGTAGCAAAAGTTGTATTTGGGAGATATCCTAGTCACATTGATCTAAGCACATTAGGTTACATACCTTTAGTGCCAGGTCAATTTCTGCACCATCAAAACACTCTATAAACCTTGAATCCAATGGTCTCTCCAACAAATATTTTACTTCCATCATCAATCCACTAAATAGCTACTCCCAAAATAACATCTTTTCCCTCCAAAAGACTACTCCACACCCAAGGCACATACTCACCTTTCACAACAAAACGGAACTCCTCCCGAGGAAAATATCTAGGTTTCATAACTCATACCCATAATGCATGCAACTACTAATGTAGTCACTGAGCTAGCTTTGCCAAGAGACTCAAATTAAATAGATTTAAGTCACAAAAACCCATTCCACTCTTATCTTAAGGCATTGTCTTTTTTTGCCAATTACGGTAATGTATCTTCCTTTTATCATCTCTACTTCCCTATGAAAAATATGCATTAATATAATTCATTAAAGTATACCTACAGAAATTTAAATATACCCATCGAATAGGTTAGAGCTATCCAAGCGATAGATTTAACGAGCATTATCGCGAAACTACGAGGTTAGAAGCATTATCTTCTAAATAAGGTTTCATTTTTAGTGTTTTGGAGAAAGGAAGTCTATAGAGGAGGAAGTTATTAGCTTAATATTATGTGAAGAGAAAATAACTCTATGTAGTTTGCAAAATTTTCATTAATACCCTCATTTAATTATTATTACTTGCTAAAAGAAAAGTTCTATAGAAGTTAAACTATAAATTAGTTTAAGATGAGAGATACCAAATTGGTTACTATGGCTTTATTAATACAAGTATGATATACATATGGTTTTTCATTAATAAAATTGTCAATAAGTCATTTTATAATTTATCTTTTAAATTAATTTAGGCTTCAAAATGTAACTATAAATATTTCCTTTTTTAATCTTTTCCAACTTAGAAAGAATAATAAAATGTGGGTTTAAGAGATTTCTTAATATTCCATATTCCTACTCTCCTGTTCTATTAAAAAAAGGAAAGATGTCAAATATTGAAATTTACATTTTCTTTAGTTCTTAATTCCCTCATTCCCTTGTTCTTAATACAATCTATGTGATTTGTAAGGAACTTTAAGTATTGTAAGACTAAATTACATTTTCCATCTTTTTCTCTCCTTATATTTTATACTTTACCTACATGTGTTATGTCATTGCATATTATGCTATTAATAGTATATTAGATTTTAATTAGTTCGTAATAAATAATTAAATTATATAATATTATTAAATGTATTCGGCTAACTATGGGAAAAGAAAACAATATTTTTTAAAATAATCTAGAAAATATTGTACTTTAAAAAATAATCTCAAAAGTACCACACATATATTCAAGTTTCCAAAATGTGATTTTATTTTGAACTAAAATCCGTTTTTGAAAAACTGAATTTAGTTATCTAGTTTAAATTCAGTTTTTGGAAAGCCGTTTTTAATTTATTTCTATACGAAAAAAGCATTAATATTTTGTTATTGACTAGTGGTCAAGGCATGCATATTGTTATATACGATCAGTGAAGTTCTTACCTATTGTAACTCGGGGCAATGACTCCAAAGTACAATTAACCACTTCTGTTTGACCATTAGTTTGGGGGTAACATAAGGTACTAAAGAGTAATTGGGTTCTCAATTGACACCATAAGGTTTTCCAGAAATGGCTTAAGAACTTTGGGTCTCTATTGAAGACTACACTTTTCAGTACGCCGTGTATCTATACAATCTCCTATAAGAAAAGAGAAGTAATAGCCAAAGTTTCGTTAGTTTTGGTACAGGGCACGAAGTGTGCCATCTTATTGACCGATCCACGATGACCATTACAAAATCTTTGCTTCAAGTAGTTCGTGGTAGTTTGAGAACAAAGGCCATGGCTTCATCGAAATAAGTAGAAGCATTACTTTGTTATTGACTAGTGGTC
Source organism: Lumnitzera racemosa (assembly GCA_024138005.1). Classification (NCBI taxonomy): domain Eukaryota; kingdom Viridiplantae; phylum Streptophyta; class Magnoliopsida; order Myrtales; family Combretaceae; genus Lumnitzera; species Lumnitzera racemosa. The sequence goes on from JAMXBC010000006.1 coordinate 84,863,071, forward strand.
AATACGAAAAAAGCATTAATATTTTGTTATTGACTAGTAGTCAAGGCATGCATATTGTTCTATACGATCAGTGAAGTTCTTACCTATTGCAACTCGGGGCAATGACTCCAAAGTACAATTAACCACCTCTGTTTGACCATTAGTTTGGGGGTAACATAAGGTACTAAAGAGTAATTGGGTTCTCAATTGACACCATAAGGTTTTCCAGAAATGGCTTAAGAACTTTAGGTCTCTATTGAAGACTGCACTTTTCAATACGCCGTGTATCTGTACAATCTCCTATAAGAAAAGAGAAGTAATAGCCAAAGCTTCGTTAGTTTTGGTACAGGGCACGAAGTGTGCCATCTTATTGAACCGATCCGCGATGACCATTACAAAATCTTTGCCTCAAGTAGTTCGTGGTAGTTTGAGAACAAAGGCCATGGCTTCATCGAAATAAGTAGAAGCATTACTTTGTTATTGACTAGTGGTCAATACGAAAAAAGCATTAATATTTTGTTATTGACTAGTGGTCAAGGTATGCATATTGTTCTATACGATCAGTGAAGTTCTTACCTATTGCAACTCGGGGCAATGACTCCAAAGTACAATTAACCACCTCTGTTTGACCATTAGTTTGGGGGTAACATAAGGTACTAAAGAGTAATTGGGTTCTCAATTGACACCATAAGGTTTTCCAGAAATGGCTTAAGAACTTTGGGTCTCTATTGAAGACTGCACTTTTCAGTACGTCGTGTATCTGTACAATCTCCTATAAGAAAAGAGAAGTAATAGCCAAAGTTTCGTTAGTTTTGGTACAGGGCACGAAGTGTGCCATCTTATTGAACCGATCCACGATGACCATTACAAAATCTTTGCCTCAAGTAGTTCGTGGTAGTTTGAGAACAAAGGCCATGGCTTCATCGAAATAGGTAGAAGCATTACTTTCCCTTGCTCAGCTCAGCACTTAGCCTTTTTGCATACTTTACAGCTTTCGATAACTCAATGTTTATCTCTCAGCATTCTCGGCCAAAAGAATTGACCATTCAATAGTTCATATGTCCTCCTCTCCATAAAGTGTTTAGAAAGTCCTCTGCTATGGGCTTCCTTAATTAATAATTCCCATAGAAAACAAGTCGGCACACATAATGTTCCCTTTCGGAATAGGTAGTTATCCTTTACATAATACTCGTCTACTGTCCTCCCATCTACGTATCACAAAATTATTGATCCAAAGTGTGGATCCTCAAAGTACTTACTCACAAACCCAAATAGCCTGATCTGCAGTTCTGATAAAAGCGCATGTCTCCTTAAAAGAGCATCTACAACTATGTTGCTCTTTCCTTGTTTGTATTTAATTACAAAATTAAATCCCTCAAGGAATTCAACTCATCTTACCTACCGCTTCGACAACTTAGTTTGGCTTTAGAGGTACCTTAGTAATTTATGGTCAGTATATGTAAGCCCCTAAAAGTTTCAATCTAGTTTTTGAAATAGACTCAATTATGTTAGATAATTTAAGAGTCGACAGGGCTAATGAAAGAGAAAACCAAGAGAAAACCTTAAAAGAATTCATTAATCGCGTAAGAAACTTTACTACCCTAAATGCATCTAAATGCTAAAGATTCCATTCAAAACTGATAGAAACCTTAAAATGATCACTTTAAAGATATATGTGCACTAATTCATCATAATATATCCCAAAACCCTAATTGCTAATATAACCCTCATATTTTGTCAAATCATTAGTAAAAGATTAAAGATGACTTTCAATCATGCATATATGTGTTGAATCCTCAAGTAGTCCTTTAGAAACTAAGATAATGAATCATAGGTTACATTTATTTCTTAAGTATATAATTAAGATAGTCTTACTTAGAATTAAGGGTATAGTTGAAGATTAGGTTATATGTAGTGAACTTTAATACTCGACTTAGCACTTTTTGCACTTGTTATCCAAAGTAGTTTATCAAATGATGTATATAGGCTATAAAGACCTAAAGTAAGACCTCATCAACTATGTTTACTAATCAATTCACCAAATACCTCTTTTCCTCTCATTTCCTTCATTTTCCCTTAATTTCTCTTAATTACTACATTATATGCACAAAATTACATATGCTTAAGGAAAGTTGACCAAGTCAACACATATTGACCAAGGTCAAAGGGTTGACCAAGTCAACACATGTTGACCAAAGTCAACAAAAGACACTAAGAGATAAAGAAAATATCTTAACACTTAATGATGGTATTTCTTTTCTTTTCTTTTGATTTTTCTCTTCTTCTTTTTCTCCTCACTTGCCGTCTACTTATTCCTCTTCTAGACCCCACCATTTGCTTTCTTCCATTATAAAAACAAAACAAAAGAAACAAAACAAAAACCTCCCTCCATTGCCGTGAGCTTCTTCTTCCCCTTTCACTTTCAACACTTCTCTTTTTGTCTCCATAATTCCAACACAAACAAAGGTATATACTAAGTTACTTTATGTTACTTTATATTATTCATTGGTTAGCTAATTAGGTAGATTAGACAAGTAGGCATGTGTTAAGTATGATCTTGAAGAAGAGGGTACAAAGTTCTCATCTTTAAGTGTAGGGATTTAGGAATCATGAAGAAGAAGAGAGGAAAACATGAATATGTGCTCATCAGAATGTGTACATAAGGTAATCCTAAAAGAAGAGAAGCATGAGAATCTTTGTACATGGGTATTTACCATGTACATAACCTAAATTAAAATAAAACCTAATCATATATACTTATACTATACTAATTATACACTTAAAAACACAAAAGAATGATCTTAGGAGGATTTTCTTAAGGGAAAGATTAGGCATACGAAATTTTGTATAAAAATACGTATCTAATCATATAGGTATATGAGTATGTATATACGTATAAATATGGTATAAGTCTAAGTATATGTATAAGTATCTATATGTATAAGGTATATGTACATAAGCATAAGGGAAGAAGTGAAATGTACATATGACATGTACATATGACATAAGCATAAGGTGAGGCTTATGTAATCAAATAATAAAGTAAGTGATGAGGTAAGCACATGATGACATAAGCCATGACATAAACAAGTGATGACATAAGCAATGACCTAAGTAAATAATGATGTAAGCGATGACATAAGCATAGATTGTAAACTAAGAAAAGAAGAAGAGTGTATTATAATTAGGATCCTAAATTAGTAAACCCTAATACACTTTCTAAATTAGATTATACTTAATTAAGTACATGAATTAATAATAGCAAAGTAAAAGCCTCTAAGTATAAGAAGTTAAGGATTAACTAACTCATTAAGTATAAGCAAAAGATATAAATATAAATAATGAGAGCAATTAAGTTTTCATAGTTAAAATTTCTCTAAATTTAGTTCATATCGTAAAACACGGGTTATAATGTCCAAAACGAACATTACCGTGTGAATGTATGTCTGAAAACGATGGAAAACGATGAAAAACGGCTATAAATTCATAAATATCAGAAATAAAACGAAAAAGATACAAATGCTTAAGAATAAGGTCTAACCGGATAAAAGTTGAGGTAATTTAAGTAGAATTAGGTAACTAGAATTATTAGTTAATTCAGTTACTTACTAGCGTTATTATAACATAATGATCAGGTGATCCCGAAGTGAGCGAGGACTTCCCAATCGATTACTACGAGTAGGGCGAGTTGCTATGGCCAAGTGAGTATTTACCCTATGATTCTATGCTTATTTGTAATTGTAGATAGTGGACTTAAATATTATTGTTAATTAACTATTGTGTGGGGTTTGGGAAACGCTTGTGTATGATCTTGTGTATTGAATTGTGAAAATTATCTTAAGTACAGAGAATGCTTTGTTTGTTACATGGTAGTATAGAAAGTGATTGTGTGTACTATTGGATGGTCACAGCATAATTTGAACTTAAGTATACTCGGCTTATAAAAAGAAACTGGAACATGCATTAACATGCATCGCATTGATACAATTCCGGCTGTCACATCACACGGAGGTAAAGAGAGGCTATTTGGGGGTTGTTATTATTCATTTATTGGTTCTGTACTATGCACTCATACAAAATGACCTTACCTTGGCTCGCGGGAACACTAGGCATTAGAGGCGCCAACCGCTTGGCTAAGGGTCGAGTCTAGAGGCCTCCGTTTAGGGGTGAGTGTAGGCTGCGGGGGCCCATTCACGATTATACTAGAACTTGGTTTTTATGAAAATAAAAAACTTATTTGATTTGAATACGGAGAGTGGAGTTCCATAGTAAGGAAATTTCTAGTATAATACCCAGATTTGATTGGTGCCGTGTATACTCCAACCTTAATTTCGGAGGGCATTAAATCCAAGTTATGTATATGAACTAGTTAAGTATACGTATTGTTTAGCATTCTGTTTGATCATTCATTCATATGTGTGAATATAATATACTTATAACTTGCTTGTAGTGTGGTTGAGGGTTTTACTCACTAAGCTTAAGCTTACACCCCTTTAGACTTTTGCTGCAGAATAGCCTGTTCGTAGAAGCTGGCCGAGGAATGCTACAGGTTAGCTTAGGGACTTGGGCAAGAGAGAGCTATCTTATGTATCGAGAGAGAACAGTTGATGTAGACCTTTACTTATGTACTTTTGTTTTCCTAGTATTGTAGACTTAGATGTGCACCATTACTGTATAATGTAAGCTTTGTAGTTTAAATTTTATATAAATATATTAATGTGATGATATCATGTGAATCTGTATGTTATTGGGAAACTAGTGGTTATAGAGCCTTGTATATTGTATGAAGAGTTCTTGATTGGAAGGGTAACAAATCAAGGGTTCTTTGTATAGTATACGGCGTTTGCTACGACTAGGCCGTCCTTAGTTCGTGACAGTATATATGACAAATTCTCTTAGCAGTAAATAATGCTGCCATACTTGCCTTACTTAGATCAGTGCCAAAAGGTCCTTATCATACATAGAGTGGTTCAGTTGCGATCCTCAGAGTTTCTCACTATGGAAGGCAATTGGTAAGCCTTCTTACATTAGAACAACGCCTATTCCAATGCTCGATGTGTCGCATTTCAACTCAAAATTTTTGTTGAAGTCAGGTAGTACTAACATCGGGGCAGAGGTTAACTATTCTTTTGCCTTGGAAAAGCTCCTCTCCTCCCTTTCTCCCCATCGGAAATTAGTGTTTTTCTTCATTAGTTCAATAGGTGGCATAGTGAGGGTGCTAAAATTGTTAATGAATCTTCTGTAAAACGAAGCCAATCCGTGGAAACTTCTTACGTTGGTATAAGTAGTAGGAGTTAGCTAATTGACAATTGCTCGGATCTTCTCATCATCGACTCATAAGCTTCCTCCACTGACTATATAGCCCAAGAATACCACTTCCTCCTAGAAAAAGTAACATTTCTTTAGATTGCCAAATAGTTTCTTGGTATGAATAATATCCGGAATTGCTCTAAGATGTTTACAGTGACTCAGCATGTCGACACTGTAGACTAGAATGTCATTAAAGTACACTACGACACACTTTCCGATGAGATGTCTCAATATATGGTTCATTAATCTCATGAAAGTGCTCGAGGCTTTCGACAAGCCGAAGGGCACGACCATCTACTCGTAAAGTCTATGTCACGTCTTGAATATAGTGTTCCATTCGCCGCCTAGCTTCATGCGGATTTGATGGTGTAGACACCTAATTTTTGCCTCCCTTTTATTTTTCAAATTAGGTTATAGAGTACTAAATTAGAAAGAGTTCGACAAAAAATAGAAAATTAAAGAAAGCCCTAAAAAAATGAAGAAATTTAGAAAAAAATAGGAATTCTAAAAAAACATTAAAAAATAGGAAAAGTACAAAAAAATAAGAAATATAGAAAATATACAAAAAAAAGAAATTTGAAAAGTCACAAAATAAAATAGGGTATTTAGAAAATAATAAATTTTTAGATTGTTTAAATAGAATATAATTTTAATTTCAATTTCAATAGTTTTGAATAAAAGGCTGTTGGGTCTAAGCTTAAATTTGAATTTAGCTCAGGCTAACTTGGTCTATATTTGTAATTAATTACATACATGAATAAGAAAAAACCAATAGCTCAGTTGGATAAGCATCTAAACTTGATATTGCATATGACTTGGAAATCTTGGGTTCAATCTATGGAAGGTGTAAAATGTATCTGTTATTTTCTTTTCTCACTTTATCGCTATGCCATTGCCATATTATGGGCCACGTCGTCGCTACGTCATTTGCTAACTTACTTCTAAGTGTGGTAGATACACTCTGACACAGTCTAGCACATTCATATACGCGCAGTTATGTATTTAGCACTACATATTATCTAGGTTCGTCTAATCCAAAAATGGAAGAAAATCATATTGCATTTAATTTTTTCTATCTTTAACTCGATCGTAACACCTAGAAATAGGGGTCTATTCTTTATTTTCAAAACATAACAAAAACTTCAAAGCACTTTAGAAAAGCAAAAATCGAAGTTTCCTCCCTCTAGCACGATTCTTCTCTTTCTAAGATAGCATTCCTTACGATATTTTTATGAAAACCACCACCATCAGATTTCTCGAGTTGACTAAGCCACTCCAAGCCTAAGTGAGTCGACCGAGCCAATCTAAGCTGAAATGAGCTGACCGAGCTGATCCAAGCCGAAGTGAGCTGACTTAAGCCAATTGAGCCGATAGAAGCCAAATTGAGCCGACTCAAGTTGAAGTATACCGATCAAGCCGACCCAAGTCGAAGTGAGCCGACCGAGCCGATCTAAGCCGAAATGAACTGACTGAGCCAATCCAAGCCGAAGTGAGCCGACTCAAGCCAATTGAGCCGATCCAAGCCGAAGTGAGCCGATCCAAGCCGAAGTAAGCCAATCCGAGCTGACCTAGTTTTTCTTTTTTATTTATTTATCATTTTTTTATTTGTAAATGTTATAAATGAGAAAAAAGAAAAAAAAAGAAAAATGAATGAAGAAAAAGAAAGAGAAGAAAAAAGAAAAAGAAAAAAAAGAGAAAAAAAAGTAGTTTATTTATTTATAGAAATAGATAGAATAAGTATAAAAAAATAATAAAAATAAATAAATAGGTTAGTAAAAAAAATCGTTTTGACACTTAAAAAAATTGAGTTTTCTAAAAATAAATGAAAATAAATAAATTAATTTTCAAATTAGAATCATTTAAAATTTTCAAAAATAAAATTTAACTTAGAACCCCTTATAATCTTTTCTTAAATCAACTTAAAAAGGGTAAAAACGTAAACCCCGGCAAATTTTCCAAAGTTAAAATCAATCAACCCGCTATATTTTTATAAAAGAACTACGTACATCTAATCCCGAATAGTTGGTACGTAGGCACCCGTACGCAAGTTGGGGCAACTTAAAATATGGAAAGTTTTATTTTTTCCATTTTTAGATATTTATGTAAATTAATCAATTTAGTCGCTTATATCATAATTAGATGTTTTTAGAAATTAAAAAGGGTATATTTGAAAAGCGAAGTTAAATTCGGAAAGTTAAAAAGTGGTACCTGTTTAGGGTTTAATAAATTAGCCCCAAACCTAAATCTTTGGTTTTTAAAATAAGCTATTTTACAAATTGGTTATTGAATCAATAGACCAGTAGCTAAGTTATAACAAATCCAACCAATTAGTTATAACTTAACCCCTTTTCCTGACTCTGGTTGGGTGGCGACTCCAAATCTTTTCAAGTTGGAAAAACTGGTCTTCTTTAAACCCTAGTTAAGGGTTAATATTAAATGGGTAGGGTTTAGTATTGATCGGTTTAGAGAAGACCTAATTTTATAAAAAGAACAAGGAGGGTGAAAAAACCAGGCTCAACAGATGGTAACCGGATTTAAGATCAAACTTGTCGAAAATCTTAGCTCCACTTAATCTGTTCAACATGTCTTCTAGCCTCGGGATTAAATACCCGTATTTGATTGTGATTTTGTTCACGGCTCAGTGACCTATATATATCCGCCAGGTTCCATCCTTCTTCGAGTGTAGGTACAACACAAGAAGTATAGGAATAATACAAGGTTTGAGCTCTCTCTTACATAGCTTCTCTCTAGTAATTCATTGACTTGTCGTTTGAGTTCAGATGCTTGCTCAGGATTTACCCGATAAGCTAGCTTATTCAGTAGTGTAGTATTGGGTACTAAGTCAATGCAGTACTCTATGTCCCGAGTTGGGGTCAACTCCTTAGGTAATTATTCTAGGAACAAGTTAGCATATTTATTTAGCAACTCCTTGATTTCTTGGGGAAGCTTACCATGCTCCTTCATTTCTAATAGTCTTCTGACTAACAATAGGGTCGACTCGTCAGCATTGACACCTTTTCGGAGCTTGGCTTTACTCATCACCAGAGCTTTTTTCGATCTGTGAGTAAGTTTTATCTATAACTTATGAACTTCTCTCAGCGACATTGGATTCAATGTAATCTTCCGATCATTCTTCTCAAACATATACATGTTTCTGTAGCCATCATATATAACTCTCTTGTGAAATAACCAAGACCTACCTGACAACACGTGGGAAGTGTACATAAGTAGCACATTGTAGAGGATCTGGTCAGAGTAATTTCCTACAGTAATCGGCAACAGTATTTAGCAAGTGACATGTAATGCTCCTTTCTCACTTAACTAGTGCAACTTGTATGGTTTGGGATGTGCAACAGTCGGCAGCTTCAGTTTTGAAATAAGATTTGCTGATGCTACATTAATGCAACTTCCACTATCCATAATGAGGATACACATTTGATCATTCACCTTGCCAGGTGGTATTAAACAAGTTCTCTCTCTACTACTCCTCCTCTCGTTAGGGTTCCATGCTCATAGTATGCGGGATAACCATAAGTAACTGGTTTAAGTCTTTAGGAAACACGTCTTCCTCAATCTGTTCTTTCTCAATAGGAACCTCTTCCTCCTCTTTAAGTTTCTCATCTGTACTCTCTACTTCTAACTTTGGGATGTCTCCCTTAATGACCATCGTCCTTTAGTTCAGGCACTGAGTAGCCATATATCTGAATCCTTGGTACTTGAAGCACTTGATCTAATTGGTCTTCCTACCAGACCCTTGCCCCTTCTCATACATTCAGGTTGGTACTACATCTTTAAGTCAGCCTTTCTGCTTGGCTCTTACATCAATCTTTCTACTCGGCTCTGTACTTGACTAAGCTCGGTGACTTACTTGTCTGGGTCAGCTAGTTGGTATCCTTGCCGGTACTCAGCTCCTTTTTTGCCTCTCTACTCACTAGAAATCTTAGTAGTCTCATCCACCGTATCGAATCGTTGGAGCTCCACAACATCTCGAATGTCTTCTCTTAACCTATTAATGAACCTTGAGACTATTCGAGTTAGTCGTTCCTCTACTTTGCAACGCATCATAAGCACTTGAAACTTTTGAACATACTCATCAACAGTTCAGCCTCTTTGTCTCGGTTTTTGAAACTGAGTAAATGTATCTTGGAGGTATATTTCCAGCATGAATCTATTTCTGACCACTCTCCTCATCTCGGGCCAAGTGTTAATCTCTCAGTACCCCTCTCACCTTCTCATGTCCTGAAAATTCTTCCACCACATGGTAACACATTTAGAGAACTTAGCAGTATCAGTTGTCACTTTTTCATAATCATCATATTGATAGTAATCAAACATACGCTTTACCTTCTCTTCTCAATCCAAATACTCATAAGCATTCTTAGATCTATTGAAACTCAAAATCCGAAGCTTCACATAGTCAGATTCTCTAGAGATTCGTACATGCTTCTCTTCAAAATACTCTTTCTCTTCCTCTTCGTTAAGCTTTCTCAAGTTTATCCTTTGCCTTACTTCTCCACTAACCCCTCCACTTCAAACAGGTTAGGCTAGGTTCTGATCTCTAACAAGTTGAGTAGCTTGTAGGATGTTTTGCGCGACCTTAGTGAGTCAACAAGACAGCGCATGAATAGCTCGGGTTAGATCTATTAAGAGGTTAGCTACCTCATCAAGCCTTTCATTAGTGCTTTTAGGAGTTCCTTAAGATTATCGTCCATAGTAGACAACTCCACTATCATCACCAGTACCAAAATTCATACTTAAGTCTATCATTTTTCTTTACAAATTCAAAGCTTAACAAATACTTTAGAAAGTGAGTAGCTAACAACACAACAGTCAAATAACCAAAGTAACTTGCTTTGTTTTACACATATAAAATAGAGTATAATAGAATGTTAAGAAGAACTACTATAGTTCACATAAAACCTCTGCTTTAATACCAAGATGTTGCAAACCGTGACCAAGAGTAAACAAAGTTGGTTACTGGATAGATCTAAGCTTATAAAAAGCTCGAAAAAGGTTAATGGGGGGAAAGGTAAGAAAATGGGGTAGGGTGGGGATAGGGGGAGGGGAGGGGAGGGGAGGGGGGGGGGACGCAAAGAAATGATGAATGAAACAATAAGCAAAAACCTACAAACAGCTTCAGAGGATATAACGCACCAATGGAACTTCCGAAGACTCACAGTACAATTTGATATGATGCACGAATTTATCCAATAAGGTTACTTGCCACTTAACTTTGCTTAAGGGAAAAGATAAGAGTGATGCTAAGAATAAATAACAGTATTTATGCAAGGAAGAAAGCACTTAAAAGTGTATTGAAGATAGTCTGCTCCTTACAAGTACAAGTATAAAGGTATTTATACCCGTAAGTTAGGGCAACTTGCCTAAAAAGGGAAAAGATAAAAATAACATTTCCTAAAGAAGCAATGTATATGATATAAAAGAGTAAAAATGAATATATAAGGAAAAAAATCATTGGTGCTATAAATTCTACATATGATATGGTATACGTAGTGATGTTGCATTAGCGAGGTTGTTAGGAGATGCGGATAAAAAGTACAAATATATGGGCTTATCTGAGTAAGCATGGTTTAGTCAATCTGGACACACTCTCTCAACTTCTCAATAAGGAAAATGCCGAATAATCAATCAGTTCAATACTAGAGAGTAATTATCAACTTAGCATACTATAGAAAAATGGACGGTCATATAGTAGGGCATTAAAGGTAACTTAGCAAGGAAGTACTTATCCTCAGTAAGGTTGGTTGGAACAGAAGGATTTGTCGTACAAGCCCCTCTAGTCCTTGGGCTCAGTTGCCGGTTAGAGGTCCGATAGCCTGATTCCCATCACCTTCCTTATTAAATCTTTGCTTTTAAGCCTTGACAAACATTGCACTAAGCCTAGCTTGAGGAATCTTAATGGCTAAAATTTGCCACTAACATTTTTCCTACTCTTACTGTCGATAAGTTGGTAAGAAGAGTTAAGCTGTGTATAAGCTTTGAAAGGAATAGGCTTAAGTTGTTACTATTGAATCTTCTAAGAAGTCAGTCTTTTTAGCTAAGCTGTTTAACACTTCTTCCGTGCATGTAAGTGAGGTTAGGGGATGTGTTGATCATTTTCACTTAAGCCATCCAAGCATATAATTTCAAAATTCTTTTCTTGGTAAGATTTTCTACATTAGGCAATAGCCATATAGAGCGTCTTCTGGGTATGATAGGATTAATGTGGTTGAGTTAACCAATTTAACATATAAAGGTGTTGCCTTACTTCTCTTTCATAGCAGAAGATGGAGAGTTAAGAATAGTATTGAATACGCTTAGTACATCAGTTAGTCTTTTGATGACCATTGTATCATTACTAACATTTCGATAGCCTATAACAAGATTTAAGGTTCATTTCTGATTTTGTTTTGCGCATGCTTCAAGGTGTGGTGAGAACCAGACTAAGAATAGACAGGGCCGGGTATTGGATAGGTTCAAGCTTGTAGAAAGCTCGAAAGGAAAGTGATGAGAAATGTGCGAAAGGGCGAATGCGAATGAAGAGTAAGCAAAAAGTTATGAATAGCTTTAAAGGATATGATGGACCAATGGAACTTCAAAGGACTTATAGCACAATTCGATATGACACACGAATTGATCCGATGGTGTTAGTTGCCACCTAACTTTACTCAAGAGTTAAGATGAAAGTGATGTCGAGAGTAAATAGGTAGTGTTTACATAAGAAACGAAAATACTTAAGTGTATTAATAATAATCACTCTCATCCAGCTATAATTACAAGGGTATTTATACACATATGTTAGGGTAATTTATCTAAAAGGGAAATGACAAAAAGGGTATTTCCTAAGGAAATAATGTACAAGATATAAAAAAGTAAAAATGAGTATTTAAGAAAAGCAATAATTGGTCTAATGGATTCTATACATGATTCTGTACACGTGCTGATGCTGTATTGGTGATGCCATTGGAGGATGTAGACAAAAATTACAATCAACTTGCTTATCCGAGCAGAGGTAGCTTAGTTAGTTTGGACTCTTTCTCTTGGCAGCTTGGCAAAGGTGATGGTGAATGAGCGATTAGCCAGGCATGAATGAGAATGAAGGTCGATTGTTATCTCTGCTATCCACTTTTTAGTACACTATTTGTGACAAATAGGCAGTCATTTGGCTCAATATGAAAAATGGGTCATTAGGATATGCTTAGCCTCAACAAGAGTTGGTTGGAGTAGAAGAATCCACCTTGCCAGGCCTTTCAGTCCTTGGGCTTGGCTATGAGTCAAAGGCCTAGTAGCCTAATTCTCATCATTCCCTCCGAGTTGATTTAGATTTGGGATCAAATCTAAATGGTCTTTGATCAGCTTTTTGTCAAGGTAATAAAGATTAAGGTTGGTAATGTTAAAGTGTTAGAAACCCCATAGTCTTTGGGCAACTCCAATATGTAGGGGTTGTCATAAATCTTTTGGAAGATTCTAAACGGTCCCTTAACTCTAGCAGATAATTTGTTCTTCCTCTTGTTCAGAAACCATCCTTATTGAGGTGCAACCATACTAAGTCTCCTTGTTGGAATTGTTTAGTTGTCCTACCTTTGGTGTTCTCTTACATTCTTTTAGTAGCTTGGTTGATGTGCCGAGTGACTTTATCATAAATGTGCTGAAGGGATTGTGCTCTAACTCTTGTGTTTAGGTCTTCTTGTGTAGGCATAAGTACAGGGGTGTGATGGAGGGGCAACTAAGGATTGAAACTATAAACAACCTCAAATGGGGTCTGCTTGGTGGTATCATGCACTATTTAGTTGTAATCAAATTCAACTATTGGTAAGCAAATGTCTTAATTAGCCAAATTCTTACCTATTGTAGTTGGAAGCAATGATCCTAAATTGTGATTAATTACCTCTATTTAGCCATTAGTCTAAGGGTACCGAATAGTAGTTTGGTCCCCATCCGATGCCATAAGGTTCTCTAGAAATGACTTAAAAACTTTGGGTCTTTGTCAGAGACTACACTTCTCAGGACGCTATGTAACCATACAATCTTTTGTAAGAAAAGAGAAGTAATAGCTAAAGCATTGTTAGTTTTGGCACAAGGCACAATGTGCGCCATCTTACTAAATTAATCTACCATAACCATTACAGAATTTTTGCCTTATGCAATTCGGGGTAATCTGAAGATAAAGTCCATGCTTAACTCAGTCCATAGTTTCATTGAAACAGGCAAAGACATCATTTTCTCTTTTTGGCCGGCACTTAGCCCTTTTGTACATGGCACAGCTTTCAATAATTTAGTGTACATATCGCCTCATCCTAGGCCAAAAGAATTGACCATTTAGCAACTTATATGTTCTTTTCCTTTAAAATGTTTGAACAGTCCAATACTGTGGGCTTCCTTGATCAATAGCTCCCATAGTAAGCAAGTTGGCATGAAAAATTTTCCTCCTTAGAAAAAGTAGCTGTCTTCCACATGATACTCATCCACTGTTCTTCCATAGATACATGACATAACTATGGGTCCAAAGTGTGGCTCCTTAGAATACTGATCTTTGATACTTGCAAATCTGAACAATTTAGTCTGTAGCTCATTTAGAAGCGCATGTCTTCTTGAAAGAGTATCTGTAACTACATTGCTTTTTTCCTTATTTATATTTTATTACAAAATTGAATCCCATAAGGAATTCTACCCATCTCGCCCGTCGCTTAGATAACTTTGTCTAGCTTCGAAGATACCTTAAAGACTCATGGTTAGTGAAGATGAAAAACTCTCTCGACAATAGATAATGCTGCCATACTTGTAGTGCTTCGATTAGTGCTAAGAGTTCTTTGTTATACATAGAGTAATTTAACTAAGGTCCTTTGAGCTTCTCATTATGGAAGGAAATTGGTTAGCCTTCCTACATTAGGACAATACCTATTCCAACGCCTGATGTATCGCATTCCAACTCAAATATTTTCTTGAAGTTAGGTAAAGCTACCACTAGGGTGGAGGTCAATCTTTCTTTAATCTCAGCAAAGCTCCTCTCCTCCCTTTTTCCTTATCGAAAGTCGATGTTCTTCTTTATTAGTTCAGTAAGTAGTGTAATGAGGGTGTTAAAATTCCTGATGAATCTTTTATAGAATGAAGCTAGTCTATGGAAACTCCTTATGTTGGCACAAGTGGTAGGAGTCAACTACTTGACGATTGCTTGGATCTTCTTGTTGTTCACTCGTAAGCCTCCTCTACTTACTACGTAACCTAAGAATACTACTTCTTTCTAGCAAAAAAAGTATTTCTTCATGTTGTCAAATAATCTCTTGGCATAGATGATATCCAAAACGGCTCAAAGATGTTCACAGTAACCTGGCATGTCGACACTGTGGACTAGGATGTTGTCAAAGTACACCACGACACACTTCTTGATTAGATATCTCAACACATGATTCATTAATCTCATGAAGGTACTTGGGGCATTCGATAAGCTAAAGTCATGACCATCCATTCATATAATTAGTTTTTTATACCAAGATGGTGCGAACTGTGACCAGATTGGTCGATGCCATATTGGTACAACTTTCACTATCAACGATTAGTGCACTCACCTGATTGTTCACTTTATAGGTGGTATGAAACAAATTCTCCCTTTGCTCCTCCTCTCGCGAGGGTTCGATGTTCATTGCTTGTCGGACAACTAAGGCCAATTGGTTTAAGTCCTCAATGAATACATCTTCTTTAATCATTTCTTTCTTGGCATGGTTCTCTTCCTTAGGTTCCTTATTAGTGCTATTTACTTCTAGCTTTGAGATGTCTTCCTTGATGACCATTGTCCATCGGTTTAGGTACTGAGTAACCATATGTCCGAACCCTTGACACTTGAAGCACTTGATTTGGTTTGTTTCCTATCAGAGCTTTGCCCTTTCTCATAAGTTATGGTTGGCACTTCAGTGTCAAGTCGGCCTTTCTGCTCGACTTAGGCGGTACTTGATTAAGCTTGGTGACTTCCTTTTCCGGGTTAGCTAGTCGGCATTCTAGCAAGAACTCAGCTTCTTCTCTACCTCTCCACTCATTGAGCTATTGTTACATCTTAGCTTAGTACAGGATATATTATCACATAAGAATACCTATTGAAAACTTAACTTAACCTGCTCATTTCTTAAAAGACAACATTATTTACATGATAAAGGGGTTGCTACATCGGAGTCTAGTTGGATATTCTACTACAACTTATGTATACAACATGATATTTACATCAACATATGAATTAGCTTTTTCCTCTATCATCTTCACAATAATAGAATTCCTGACTTATAGAATTCCTGACTTAGCATAGGTTTCATATAAAAGTTACTGACTTCAAGTTATACTCTCAGTATATATCCCCCGCCCCCTTTTTAGTGTTGGGGCCTTCACGAAGAAGTTAACCTGATGATAAAACACTTTATCCCCTCAACTACTTAAACATAGTGAGAGTAGATTACCAACAACATAATATGGATAATATGATAGACAATACTACATATCACAATCGAAACATTTTAATCATATCCCACAGGTTCACCTTTACATATCCATTCATCTAACTGGGCATTTACTACTAGCAATTGGGCATGCTATGCTTATGCACGTAGTATGCATCGGTATTGATATCTTGTACCCTCCAATCTTCTTCCGATTAGTCAACATAGTTCGACATCTATACAATGTCGAAGAACCAATGGGCAATAAGGAGTTGCTTGGGAGTAAGACCCTACTAAATTAGACTATTTATTGTAGTCTACCATTTTCAAAAGGGGCAACAAGGAGCTGCTTGGGAGTAGGACCTTCAACTTTGCTTTACAAAATTAGACTACATACTGCAGTTCACTAAATCAAAGTGGCAATATTGTGAAATTAGACTATACATTGTAGTTTACCAAATTTGACTATCAAAATAGTCATAATGTTTAAGCAATGTAATCTACATGCTTCTAAAAACTCAGTTCATAAAGACATATTCTTTCCATGATCACTTAAAAGCTTCATTCTAAAAGTTATGACCCATAGGTCTTTTTTTGTGCCATGGTATGCAATAACAACTCATGTATATCAATTAGCACAATCAATCTTTAAGTTTTATTCAACTTAGTTATTCGATTCTAGTTTTTGAACTCTCCATAGAAAAATTCTAGTATCTTACTTAGGGTTCGCTTAGTAATCACTCAACTTCCCTAATTAGCATAATCATTGGTAAGCATAAATCATCACCCAACATAAAAGCATAACAATTTAACTAAGGTACAATTACCGTCATTCATAGTCACAACATTAGCATTCACCACAGTAGCATATCAGTATACCCAAGATATATTCTTATTTAATCAATACAGCATCAAATAGCATATAGTATCATGAGTAGCAATATATTTACTCCAAGCACGGGTTAGATTCACTTACTTAGGCTTAGCAATAGCGTAAAATCCTAAACTCTGCTATGTGGTCCTTCTTTACTTATCATACCTATGAAAATATAAACACAGCTTTTAAGTTAAGTATGAGTCAAACCCGAATTCTTATAACCTTTCATTTCTGCGTTTTTAAATTTCATTTGATCATATCTTACTCATTTCTTATTTGATTTCAGTAAACATTATATCTTCAAGATAATTATTTCGAGTACTATTGAGATATCTTAAGAACCAAGTCCATTAATATTGTCAAATGTCTAAAAATACCATTTTGTATTATTGATTCGATCGTATGTTATTATAATTTTGTAATTAACTCAAATAAATCCTAAATCTAAATTAAAAATCCTAAAATTCCTCATTTCCCATGTTGGTCAGCATTCGTTATGTGCTGAAAAATACTAATCCTTTGCATGTTTAACAAATATCATATTAGTACTAATTATTATATCATATATTAGGCTAATATATATGTTTATATTATGAAAATACATAAAAAATAGCATATGAGCCCAATTAATTTCGCAAAAAATCCTATGGAATCACAAAAATATGAAGTTTAATTATTGGTCATGAATTACACTTAACTAACTATTATCTATTTTTATAAAAATAGCGTTTGTCGCTCAAAATTGCGAAAAATTAGGGAAAATAAATATATTTATGTGTAAGATCAAAAATAATATTTTAAATGTCATTATAAACATTTAGAAGTCGAAACATATATGGCTCATTCATTAATTTCCTAAAAAACTAATTTTTTGAATAATTTGGTAAAATTAGCAATTTTATACAAAATAATTATAAAAAAATAGTAAACATGCTTAATTTTGAAAAGTCTTATTACCAAAATTAAGTATATATATTAGGTGTATTATATACAAAAATTTAGCTTGAAAAAACATCATCTAATATTTATAAAAATTTATTCAATTTTTGCCCAAACAAAGCATTTTCTTAACGAACCCATATTTCCACTAATTATTTATTTAAAATAAAATTGCTAAATTAATATACACCTAAAATAATCCTAGAAAACCAAATTTTATAATTAATTAACAACATTTGATATTTTTACGACATTAAATAAGTTACAGATGGAATTTTGGTTTACCTGAAACAACCGCCTCCAACCACCACCTTATTGGAAGAGCTTCTCTGGCCACTCTCTATTGAATGTCTAAGCCAGTCTAAGTCAAGTTATGGTTTGGTACGCGAACCGCCCTAAACTCATTCTGACCCTATTTTTTGTTTTATTTTTATTTTTTTCTATTTTTTTTGAATTTTCTGAAATTATGCTCTTGTGTTTTTAGGTTCCCAAAATATTGTAAATAATGTTTGGAGTCCTATTTATAAGTTTTAAGATTTTTTGCATGTAAAAAGTGAAATTACATATATTAATTTTACGTTATTCTAAGCATCATATGTCCTCCCCCCATTAATAAAGTATTGACTTATCATTTCCAATTGATACTAGCTAGACACCTTATTTGATAACTCATTCATCTAATTTTTTTTATTAATTTTCCATTATTTTAATAATTTATCATTATTATATGTATATATTTAATACATATAAGGTATATCACATGTAATATATGTATATTATGTATAATTCAACTTCATTTATTATTTTTAAAAGTTAATTAACTTATCTTTAATATTTTGTTATATCTAAAAGCTCGAATTTTACGATTATTGGCTTTATTGATAAATTGATGTTCTTCTTAAATTAATATTTTTATATAGTTTATTTTTAGAAATTAACTTAACTTAAATTACTTCATCTAACTTTATCGTAAAGTTTGAAATAAAATGAATAATATAGCCTGGCGCCCTAAATTTAAGGCCTCGAATTTTAGGGTTATCAAATTGGCTTAAAATCTTAGGGTATTACAACTATTCGAATGGCCTCATCAATTGTTGTCAATCGTTGGAGTTCTATAATGTCCCGAATACCACCTCTCAATCCCATGATGAACCTAGAGATTGTTGGCGTTGAGGGCTCCTCTATTTCACATCAAATCATGAGCATTTAGAATTTCTAAATATACTAGTCAATTGTTTGGCCTCCTTATTTTAGCTTTTAAAGCCGAGTGAAAATATCCTGTAGGTAAGTTTCTGGCACAAATCTATTTCTTAATATTCTTTTCATCTCAGGCCATGTATTAATCTCTCGGTATCTCTCTTGCCTTCTCAAAACCTAAAAATTCTTCCACTACATAGTGGCATATCTAAAGAACTTGATAACAGCTGTTCTTATTTTCTCATAATCCTTATATTGATAATAGTAAAAAATACACTCCACTTTCTCTTCCTACTCTAAATATTCATAAGCATTCCTAGATCCATTAAAGCTTGTAATTTGAAGCTTCACATGGTTGGATGTTCTAGGGACTCGAACTCGCTCCTCTTCAAAACACTCATTCTCATCCTCTTCATCCAGTTCCCTCAAGTCTATCCTTCATTTGATTCGTCCGCTTACTCGTCTACCTTGAACTTATTGAGTTGGGTTTTGACCTTTAATAGGTTAAGCAGTTTGTAGGGTATTTTGTGCAGCTTCAGTGAGTTGGTAAGCCAATGCAAGAATAGCTCAGGTCGGATTTATCAAGAGGTTAGCCACCTCATTAAGTCTCTTGTTGATGCTTTTTGAGGTTCCTTGAGACTGTCGTCCATGGTGGATAGCTCCACTATTGTAATCCACAACACCAATGTTACACTTAAGTTAGTCATTTTCTCTGTAAATTCAAAGCTTAAACTCTTCAAATTGGTTATATAGCAAACACTTTCCATAGACCAGAAAAGTAACCGCTAACAAACATAGCACTCAAATGAATACAGTAATTTGCTCTATTTCACATATGCAAAACAGAGTATAAATAGAACTTCAAACATAAACTACGACTCAAACAAAACCTCTGCTTTGATATTAAGATGCTATGAATTATGAATAATGTAGACACCTAATTTTTACCCCCTTTTTATTTTTCAAATTAGGTTATAGGGTCCCAAATTAGAAAAAGTTCAAAAAAAAAAAATAGAAAATTAAAGAAAGCCCCAAAGAAATTTAGAAAAAAATAGGAATTCTAGAAAAATATATAAAAAAAAGAAAATTGGAAATAGTATAAAAAAAATAAATTTAGAAAAAATACAAAAAAAAAAGAAATTTGAAAAGTCACAAAATAAAATAGGGTATTTAGAAAATAATAAATATTTAGGTTGCTTAAATAGAATATAATTTTAATTTCAATTTCAATAGTTTTGAATAAAAGGCTGCTGGGTCTAGGCTTAGATTTGAATCTAGCTCAGGCCAACTTAGTCTATATGTACAATTAATTACATATATGAATAAGGAAAAACCAATAGCTCAACTGGATAAGTATCTAAACTTGATATTGCATATGACTTGGAGATCCTACGTTCAATCCATGGAAGGTGCAAAATGTATCTTTTATTTTCTTTTCTTACTTTATTGCCATGTCATCGCCATATCACGGGCTACGTCATTTGCTAACTCATTTCTAAGTATGGTAGACACATTTCGACACACTCCAGCACATTCATACACGCGCAGCTATGTATTTGGCACCACATATTGTCCAGGTTCATCCAATCTAAAATTGGAAGAAAATCATATTGTATTTAATTTTTTCCATCCTTAACATGACCATGACACCTATAAATAGGGGTCTGCTCTTCATTTTCAAAACACAACAAAAACTTCGAAACACTTTAGAAAAGCAAAAATCAAAGTTTCTTCTCTCTAACACAGTTCTTCTCTTTCTAGGATAGCATTCCCTACGGTATTTGTTGACGACAACCACTACCCTCGAAGTGAGCTGATCCGAGCCGAAGTGAGCCGACCAAGCCGATCCAAGCTGAAGTGAGCTAACTCAAGCCAAAGTGAGCTGACTGAGCTGATCTAAGCCGAAGTGAGCCGACTCCAAGTTGACTTTTTTTTTTCATTTGTTTATTTGTAAATGTTATAAATGAGAAAAAAAAAGAAAAAATAAAAAGAAAAAAGAAAGAGAAGAAAAACAAAAAAAGAAGAAGAAAGAAAGTAGTCTATTTATTTATTTTAATAGAAATAAATAGAATAAGTATAAAATAAATAAGATGATATAATAAAAATAAAAATAAATAAATAGGTTAGTAAACAAAAATCGTTTTCACACTTAGAAAAATTGAGCTTTCTAAAAATAAATGAAAATAAATAAATCAATTTTCAAATTAAAATCATTTAGAATTTCCAAAATAAAATCTAACTTAAAACTCCTTATAATCTTTTCTCAAATCAACTCAAAATGGGTAAAAATGTAAACCAGACAATTTTTCCAAAATTAAAATCAAACCATCCACTAAAGTTTTTTATAAAAGAATTACGTGCGTCTGATCCCGAATAGCGAGTACGTAGGCACCCGTATGCAAGTATGGAGTGACTTAAAATATGGAAAGTTTTATTTTTTTTTTCATTTTTAGATATTTATGTAAATTAATCAATTTAGTCACATGTATCATAATTAGATGTTTTTTAGAAATTAAAAAGGGTATATTTGAAAAGCGAAGTTAAATTCGAAAAGTTAAAAAGTGGTACTCGTTAAGAGTTTAATAAATTAACCCCTGGATCCAGATCTTTAGTTTTTAAAAAAACCGTATTTATAACTTAGTTTTTTAATCGATAAACCAGTAACTAAGTTATAATCAATTCATCCAATTGGTTATAACTTAACCCCTTTTCCCGACTTCAGTCGGGTGGAGACTCCAAATCTTTTCAAGTTAGAAAAAATGATCTTCTTTTCGAGGGTCAATATTAAACAGGTAGGGTTTAGTATTGATCGGTTTAGATAAGACCTAATTTTATAAAAAAGAACCGGGAGGTTGAAAAACTAGGCTCAACAACTAAGAATAGATAAGATCGGTCATTAGATGGGTCCAAGCTTGCAGAAAACTCGAAAGGAAAGTGATGAGGAATGTACAAAAGAACGAATGCAAATGAAGAGGAAGCAAAAAACCCATGAACAGCTCCAGAGGATATAACATACCAATAAAACTTTTAAGGACTCACGGTATAATTTAATATGATGCATGAATTGGTTTTGTGAGATTACTCACTCCCTAGCCTTACTTAAGGGTTAGGATGAGAGTGATGCCGAGAGTAAACAGGCAATGTTTAAGTAAGGAAAGAAAATACTCAAGTGTATTAATGATAATCTCTTTCTTCCAGTTATAATTACAAGGATGTTTACACCTATAAATTAGGGCAACTTGGCCAAAAGGGAAGAGACAAAAGGGTATTTTATAAGAAAGTAATGTACAAGATATAAAAGAGTAAATATGAATATTTAAGAAAAATAATCATCGGTCTAATAGAATCTATACATGATTTGATACATGTGGCAATGTTGTATTAGTGATACTATTGGAAGATGTGGACGAAAAGTACGGTTAACTTGCTTGTCCATGCAAGGGTGACATAGTTAGTCCGGACTCTCTCTCTCAATAGTTCAGCAAAGGTGATGTTGAGTAAGCAATTGGCTAGGCATGAAGGAGAATGATGGTCGGTTGTTGTCTCGATTATCTACTTCTCAACATACTATCTGTGAGGAATAGGCAGTCATTCTGCTCAGCATAAAGAACGGGTTGGTTAGGATATACTCGGCCTTAACAGGAGTTAGTTGGAGTAAAAGAATTTACCTTACTAGGCCTTCGAGTCCTCTTTGGCTGCTGGTCAAGGGCTAGTTAGCCTGATTCCCATCAAGGTGTATTAACTACGGGAGAAGTGTGTCGTCTAGGGATTGATTGTGTTTATACATGCAGTACTACCATAACAATATTGTAGTCATATGAGTAGTTTTCATTCATTTATGTTCTTTCACTAAGGCATGTGGATGATTGGATGTCATAGAAGAATTTCTTAAGCTTTTTTCACTATGCCTCAGAATTTTTTCCTTCTAGAGACCTTCCTTATAAAAGGATGGTTAACTGTCTTGATTTATTTTATTTCATTAGTTTTCAAGTCCCTTTAGGAGTGCTTTTCTTAATGAGAGTGTTTTCAAATTTCTAGAAGTTTTTGTAGTACTTTTCTAATCTTTATTAACATAAGTGTGGAGAACCTCTTCCTTCTTCTACTTTTTTCTGTTAATGCAAGTTTTTAAATGAAAAATATTTTGATGATAACAAAATATACGTTAACACAAATGAAATGTATCATATATTATTAATCAAATTACCTAATGTACAGTACAAAAAAGTGATATTATTAAAGGTACTTAAATGGATTAGAAACTTAAAAAAAAAGAAGAAGTAAAGACAAGCTCTGAACAATAAACAACAAAAACAAAAGTCATAAAGAATTGGAAATGAAGTATCAGTAGTGGACTTAGAGCTAGAGACAACTACTATCGAAAGCTAATCAATTGAAGGAAGAGTACAAATGAATGGAAAAATGTATACAACATAGAATGACATTGTTTTAACCTAGAAGCTCATGAAGACATAGTTACATTTTTACAAAGATGAAGGAATAAAATAAAAGATTGTTTAAAAGCATAGGAATTGATTAAAAGTGCAAAGGATTAAGAGAAAGCAAATATTAGAAGTGCATACTAAGACCATAAGTGAATTATGAATAGTAGAGCAAAACAAAATGAATTGGACAATTATTCAAGACTCAGCACCATGGAGATGTATTGATAAGAATCAGGCCTTTAGACCAATCACTTGCAGTTAAGCTAAAGGACTCTAAGGACTCGCGTGGAAAATATTAGCTCAAGACCAAAGTCGAGATGAGAATCCCTATGTTAAACTGATTTCTTGCCGACCTACCTATTAGATCCTCATATGTGTCTTATCTGCTCTTACCCAACAATGATGCCTTATTCCACAAGATAGCCCAAGACTATCCAAGTCGAGCTCTCGATCCGATTACAAGCATCTAATCTCAAATCAAGCTAACTTTTCCTTAGAAGAAATGAATGGACCCTAACCTTTTCCAAATCAGGTTAGCCCTTGACAACAAGCATTATTTTATTTTTGCCTATCTTGTATCATATTTCTCCCATCCAGCCATAAGTGACACATATTTTTTGACACAATATTCCAAAATGTTTTTTTTTTTTGTTTTTTTGTACTAAATATTCTTTACCCCTTTTAACCTTTTAGTATGTTTTATGTAATGTAATTATAGAATACCCTTTAGTCTTTTTATAAATGTAAAGTAATCTTAGTGAATGGGTATATAAACCCCCACTTTCTTGTATGTAGAGGATCATTAATATTAGATTATTCAAGTATCCTTTGAGCAACCTTAGTGTTCTCATTACTCTTCAACTTTTATCTATTCCCTTTAACAAAAAGTAGTGGCGAGTGACCCCTCAGTTCAAACTAATGCATCATATCCGGTGAATCATAGGCTGTATAGGATCTTATTGGTGCGTCATATCTTGCTAAATAGCTTACGGATTTGCTAAACCCCCATTTTATTTCCTTATTCTTACTTATTGTGGTACCTCCTTGTGTATCTGACCCCGGAGATGCATTAGCTTTGCTGGTATCAAAGCACAGTTCTTAGAGGGAGTTTATGAAGTTACAGTGAAGTTTTGGGTTACTTTGCTGTTTGTGGTTGCTGTAGTTGTTGTATTCTTTTTGTAGCCACTATAATGTGTTTGTATGTTAGTAAGTGTGGTTCCATTATTACTTTGTTGTTACTCTATTTTTCATTACGAAAATAGAGTAAGTTATTTCTATTCTGTTTGAGTGACTAGTGGCTATTAAAGTTGTTAGTTGATAAAGGTATATTTTTCATGTTTTAAAATGCAATTTAAGATAGAATTATTATAGATTTTATAGAAATCATTAAGAATTGGTACTTAATTATTTTCATTTAGACATTTCAGGATTTAAAGGATTTAAGAGTGGAATTACTAACGATTTAGATGAATTTTAAGCAAATAAACAAAGTTTGGATCAATGCATGCAAATTGGAATTAAAGGCAGCCGGTTATAACTTGCACCAACAACCTTTGATGGCTACGTCGCCAGCTCTAGATGATTATGCTGCTAGCCTAAAAGCTGGCTTTGCACTTATACTATCGGCCTTCATGAAAAAGAAACTTTAGGCGAGCTAACCCTAATTTTTTATATATATATAGCTTATGTTTCATTGTTTTAGAGACTTTTAGACACTTTTTCCTTAAACATTGAGAGTCGTAGAATAGTTTTAGATAGTTTTTGAAGAATTCTTCGAGAGAAACACTTTGATCATTGAGAGGATTTTGCTCTTGCTGTGGAGATTAAGATTGAAGTTGCGATTGAAGATTATTTCTTTCCAATATAGAATTGGTGACATCTATTTCAATTATTCTTATGTAATTCTGTGAATTACTTATGCTTTCAATTATAAATTTCCTTGCAATTTCAATTAGAAGTAGTGTTTTCGTTTCCAAATCCATGGTTAGCAAAATTTATTTGTGGGAATTGATGAAACCCTAGATAGTTAAGATGATGATTGCATTCATGTTATAGGATTAAGGGATGTATGGGTGATTCATGATTGCAATTTCTATGATTCCAATTATAATTTATGATTTCGATTATAATTGTTCAATTGATTATAATTGTTAGAAACCTTAATGATACGGGAGTTGATTAGGGCTTATTAGAAATTATTTGTTGATTTGATTAATCAATGTGGAAGCAGAGTTGATTGAATTAATTAGAAATTATCTAGAGATTAATGCGATGTTCGGCGATTAATTATTTACTAAGACATTAGGGATAATTGATTTAGGACATTAGACAATCATAGTATCGGGAGATATATGATTATAATTTAAAGTTTACTGTTAATTGGAATATACAGAAGCTGACTAATTAATTAAGGGTTTAAATCCTTAAGTTTTAAGGTGTAATAATTTCACTTGAGTGACTATATAGCTATTAATCTATATAATATGATAACAATTTGATTTGCGTAATCAAGGATGGATTCTATTTTCCTACAAATCTCAATTGATTGCTTAATTTTAGATTTTTCATAGTTATTTTCTTTTCAATAGTTTTAGAGTAATTATTAGATTAATTAATTTAATTTTGATTTCCTAAATATTGATAAGAACTAGCATAGGATTAATAGTTTCTTAGTCCTCAAGGGATTAACCACCTTACTTTCTCTATATTATTTGATTTCGATACAGTATGCTTGATGGAGTATTAATGATTTATTTATATATATATAATTTAAGCAAATCATTAGTAATTTGTTAATCTATTTGAAAAGTATTGTATTATGTTAGATTCAAGTGTTTAGGGTGTTATTAGCGACCAAAGTAGTAGTGCTCAACTTGGTCATGGTCATAATGGTAGTAATATCCTAAGGTCTATAAATGACAAACTTGGTAGAATCACAAACCTTGTTAAGAGTCTAGTCACTGCAATGCAAGTTAATAGGTAACAACCTCAGGGTATACCATTGCAAAATCTACCTAAAAATATTCTAGAGAGGGGTTATGGCTAAGTTGGTTGAGCCTATCTCCCAGTTTGACCCCCTTGAGCTAGAGGAGCTGCTAGACAAAGACTGGAGCTAGAGGAGCTACTAGACAAAGACTAGAGCTAGAGGAGATTAAGGAAGATGATGAAGAGCTAGAAGTTGAGGAGTTTAGGGAAGAAGAAGAAGAAGAAGAAGAAGAAGAAGAAGAAGAAGAAGAAGAAGAAGAAGAAGAAGAAGAAGAAGAAGCTAATTATTACCAAGCATAGGGACAAGGACGCCGAACTCTTTGAGGACTAGATAATGTCAATGTTCAAATTCTACCTTTTAGTGGAAGTGGAGATGCCGATGAATACTTAGAGTGGGAAGAGAAGGTCAAGAAGGTGTTTGACTGTTATAGGTATACAGATGCTGTCAAAGTCCGACTTGTTGCACTGGAATTTATTGGGTATGTTACGATGTAGTGAAAAAATTTGAATGTAGCCAAAGCAAGGGATGGAAGACGAGGTGTTAAAACCTGGGATGAGATGAACAAGTTATTAAGAAGCAGATTTGTGCCTGAGATATACCTATAAGATACATTTGCAAAGTTGTAGGAGTTTTGCCAAGGAAGCCAGTTTGTTGATGATTATGTTAGAGAATTTTAGATGCTTATAATTCGAGCTGACATGGAAAAACCAAAAGCCCATATCGTATCGAGGTTTATTTCTAGACTCAGATTTGAGAT
Organism: Lumnitzera racemosa; assembly: GCA_024138005.1. Lineage (NCBI taxonomy): Eukaryota > Viridiplantae > Streptophyta > Magnoliopsida > Myrtales > Combretaceae > Lumnitzera > Lumnitzera racemosa. Next base: position 84,889,976 of record JAMXBC010000006.1, read on the forward strand.
TCGTAACATTATGGAAGTGCCAGTTTGTTGATGATTATGTTAGAGAATTTTAGATGCTTATAATTTGAGCTGACGTGGAAAAATTAGAAGCCTATATTGTATCGAGGTTTATTTCAGGACTCAGATTTGAGATTCGTAACATTATAGAAGTGCAGAGGTTTTATACCTTAGAAGAAGCGATTAAGATAGCATAGAAGGTCAAAAAGTAAAGGAGAAATGTTCCAAGCTGACTCAGGCTAACATTTTCTCGAGCCCTTATACTACGTCGACTTGTTTAAGCTAAGCTGAGGAAAGGAATGGTAGACCTGATGAAAGCTGAGTAGGTCAGCATGGTCGAGTAGGACCATTAAGTTGAATTGAGGCTGGGTCGACCTGAGAACATTTGAGAAAGGACAGACCTTTGGATGGAAGATTCACAAGGTGAAGTGTTTTAAATGCTTAGGCTTCGGATACATGGCTATTAAGTGTTCGAATTGACGTGCTATGGTGCTTTGAAGAGATGTAGTGGATAACACCGATGAAAGTGAGCCTGAGGAGGAGAAGGATGTTCAGGAGGCAGAAGTTGGAGATGAGAAGGATGTTCAAGAGGCAGAAGCTGAAGAGGAGGAATAGACTTGTGTTTATCCTGACCAAGGAGAAGTGATAACCTTAGTTTTGAGATGAGTATTGAGTTCCTTACTAAGCTTTGAAGAAGACTAGAGGGAAAATCTATTCCACACTAAATGTATCATCAAGGGACAATTGTGCACCATTATAATGGATGGAGAAAGCTATACTAATGTAGTTATATAGTCCTTTATGTAGAGGTTGGGTTTGCTGAATTTAAGACCTTACAAGCTGCATTGGCTTCATGATAAGGCTGCTTTACATGTAACTAAACAAGCGACTATACCATTTAGTGTTAGGAGTGTATATAGGGATGAAGTAGTTTGTGATGTTATCCCCATAGAAGCTTCACATTTGCTACTTGGATGATCTTGGATGTTCAACTAACGTGTTACTTACGATGGGTATAAGAACACCTATGCCTTTGTTAAGAAAGGAAGGAAGATTGTGTTGCAACCCATGTCCTTGTCCTAAGTGAATGAGACCTATAATTTGCTCACCCGAGCCAGTAAGAAGAAAACCCTAGTTATGAGCCGAAGAGAGCTTCAATCTGCTAAAAAGGTTGACGAGCTCATGTTTCTATTGATTAGGAGATTGTTGGAGATGAGGGAATTAGACAATATTCCAGAAAATATCTGAAGCCTGTTACATGAGTTTTCTGACCTATTTCTTGAAGAACTACCTTCGGTCTAAGGCATAGAGTACTGTATTGATCTACAGCCAGGCGTTACCTTATTAAACCAACCCACATATAGAATGAACCCAGAGCAAACTACTGAGCTGAAAAGATAGGTGAATGAAATCATAGAGTAAGGATATTTATGGGAAACATGAGCCCTTGTAGTATACTAGCTTTGCTTGTTCCTAAGAAAGATGTTTCATGGCACATGTGCATCGACAGTTAAACAATCAACTGAATTACTGTTAAGTACAGATACCTGATATCGATTCTTAATGGCATGTTAGATAAGCTTCATGGTGTCAAGATATTTTCAAAGATTGATCTGCGAAGTGGTTACCAATAATAACTCAAAAATAAGATGAATAGTAGGTTAGGTCTCCATTTTGTTTTGATTAACAGCCTTTAATCCTCTTACGGCAACAAATCATCTCTACTTAGGTACATAGCTTCCATCCCTCTATCTAGTCCACTTAGCCTACATTGGGTGAGGGATTTGTTAACCTTAGTTGACCTAAACTAATTAAACCTATTTGTAGATTGGTAAAATATTTTACCTCAGACCACTCTACCGGTCTCTTTATCTTGTGCTCGGTAATCACAGCTAACCTGATTTATCCATTTTTCCTTCAATACTCAAGTATTGAAAAAGTCTTTGATATGTTCTTATTACACTCCTGGGGGATAGTAAACACTCTTGTGGTAATGGTGGGTGTGGAAAGGAGAGAGAACCATCCTTCAGTAGTTCTTAATGTGACTTTGATAGCAGACTTGGGTTTTCATTTCTCCTGAGACATGAATGAACATTAAGATGCCCAACGGACATGATCTATTTTTATGGTTGAGAAAAGTGGTTGAGCTTTGATCTAAGATGAACATTGAAAATTTTCGTTCCCATATGCGTACTATAAGTCTCCTATAGATATAAAGGTTAGCTAAGCATATCTTACTGATGAGTTTTGTAAAGCTATTCCTAAACATTCTTTCATCCTTTAGTTGGCTATATCAGAGAACCTATTTACCTAAGATAAGTTGTTTGATTATGTAGTTATTATTTCAATATCTTGTCTATTTTGTAGAGATAATGTAGAGGATCATGACCACTTAATTTGCTTAAAATATATATATAAAAATAAATCATGAATACTCTAGTAAGTATATTGAGTCGAAATCAAGTAATATAGAGAAAGTAAGGTTGTTGATCCTTCGAGGTCTAAGAAATTACTAATCCTATGCTAGTTCTTATTAATATTCAGGCAATCAAAATTAAATTAATTAATTTAATAATTACTTTAAAACTATTGAAAAATCTAAAATTAAGCAATCAATTGAGAATTACGAGAAAACAAAATCCACCTTAGATTATGCCAATCAAATTGTTATCATGTTAAATAGATTTATAGCTATATGGTCATTTAAGTGAAATTATTATACCTTAAAACTTAAGGATTTAAACTTCTAATTAACTAGTCAGCTTCCACATCTTCTAATTAACAGTAGACTCTAAATTACAATCATATATCTTCCGATACTATGATTGTCTAATCCTAAATCAATTATCCTTAATATCTTAGTAAATAATTAATCACCTAACATTGCATTAATTTCTAGAAAATTTCTAATTAATTTAATTAACTCTGCTTCCATATTGATTAATCAAATCAACTAAGAATTTCTAACAAACCCTATATCAACTCTCGTATCATTAGGGTTTTAACAATTACAATCAATTGAATAATTATAATAGAAATCATAGAAATTGCAATCGTGAACCATTCATATATCTCTTAATCTTATAACATGAACACAATCATTATCTTAGCTATTTAGGGTTTCATCAATTCCCGTAAATAAATTTAGCTAACTATAGATCCGGAAACAAAAGCACAAATACTAATTATAAGGGAATTCATAATTGAAATCATAAGTAATTTACAGAATTGCATAAGAATAATTGAAATAGATGTCACCAATTCTATATTAGAAAAGATAATCTTTAATTGCAAGTTCAACTTAGTCTCCACAACAAAAGCAAATTCTTTTCAATGATCCAAGCAATTTTCTCAAAGAATTCTTCAAGAACTATCTAAAGATTATTCTATGACTCTCTAAGTTTAAAGAAAGTATGTTCAAAGTCTCTTAAACGATAAAACATAAGCTATTTATAAGAAAAATTAGGGTAGATTCACGTGAAGCTTCTTTTTCATGAAGGTCAGCGGCGTAGACATCAAGGGTCGATGGTATACATTATAGGCCAATTGCCTTCAATTCTAACTTATGCGTGTTGATTTAGACTTCGTTCCTTTGCGTAAAACTCCTCTAAATCATTGGTAATTCTACTGTTGAATCCTCTAATTCCTGGAATGTCCAAATGAAAATAATTAAGTATAATTTCTTAATGATTTCTATAAAATCAATAATAATTCTATCTTAATTTGCACTTTAAAACATGAAAAATATGCCTTTATCACCACCTTCTCTTCTCATGCCCCTTTACTTTAAGAATATGGAAATTTATGTTGGGCAAATGATTGATTTGTTGGTTCAGAGGTAACTAGCAATATACTATGGATTGGGCAGTACCGAAATGAAGGGCAATAGTTTGCATAAGATGATCTTGAAGCTTGCTTTTGAGGCTATTGTGTACTGTATTTAGATTGAAAATAATAATATTCTTTTTAGAAAACCAATATGAGGATGTTGTGAGCTTATAGAAGCAGATATGTAATTTGATTAGTAGTAGATTAATGTCCCTCAAGAAGTATCCCCCTTCCTAGGCCAATTTTGTCTCACTAAAGAATGGAATCTTTCAAATTCATTATTAAAACTTAGTCTTCTCTTCTTTCTATTGATGAGGAAGGATCCTAAGGGGCTCTTAATGCCATATGCTCGGTGAACTGAGACATCCCGTTCCCATTTTGGTGCTTTAAAAGGAATCGTAATGATCTTGAATAGGAATCCTATAGTGAAAGATAGAATCCCTATAAAAATATCACTAGATTGAGCATCGATGATTTTGTATTCGATCAAAATCTTAGCTAATTGATCGAAGTGGGTAGCTCTAGTAAACCTATAGATCATGGAACAAATAGGGTGGGTAAGCCTAACCACCACACTATACATATAGATATGAACCGTCCTTGTTACTGTATGGGTGACTCTTATTGCATATAGCTTGCATAAAGACTCTTAAATCGATCTTAAGCCTTTTCTTCTACCTCTCCTCTCTAATCTAAAAAGCAAACTTACCTTTCCTAAGCTTTATGAAATGGGTGGTCTTTCCTTCAGCTATTTTATGTATCAGCTTGGCATCATCCTGAACCAAGAAGGCATTTTGGTGGGCGCCTACGGTAGGAAGGCCAACCACTTCATAAGCTAAATGACTATGACTATAAGCCAAGGTAGAAGTGATTTGATTCTATTCTTGTTGGGATTGGATATAGATGGGGAATCTATAAATTGTAGTAATACACTAACCTCTCTAATGAACATACGATCAATTTAACTTTGTGGCTTAGCAAAAAAAAAGAAAAAGAAAAAGAGAACAAGCTTTACTCGGTTAGCCGTCTTATGTTAATGAATGCCTCCTTTCTCTTCCTTGAAGTCTACAACAAGTGGGAGAGGCATGATTTGAACTTACATAGAAAAACTTCAACAGATTTACAGTTTGTCGCTTTTGACCACTTGGCTACTCTCCCCTTCCCGGGCTTAGGCCCCCCTTCAGTGGGTTCTAAGAAGGAGTGCGCTACCTTGAATCAATAAAAAAGGAGCTTATTGACTTGATTGAAGGGAACTATTACTATTTCTTTATTAGCTTAGCTAGCTTTTCAAGAGAATCTAGTCATTTAGTCAGTTTATAACAATCTCTATAAAGTAAGGGATAAAGCTTCGTAGATAGCTTCCCCCTCATGTAGTTGTCGGCCTTCCCTAAGCCCCCTTCGTTGCTTTTGGCTAAGTTGGGAGTTCATGAGCAAGTGAATGAACGAGCCATGTTCCTAAAAGGAGTGACCATCTTTGTTTTCTTCCCTTCCCCTATCTCTTCAAAGCCTATAGGTTGTTTAACGTTAGCACTTTACTAGTAGAATAGAAAGTAAAGGCTCTTTCACTGAGTGAAGCTGTGAGCCCACTTAAATAACTTCCACTTACCAAGCTTAGTCTACTAAAATGGGGCTATAGTGTAATACCTTGGGTTTTCCAACTAGTTCAATAACTTTAGGATTCGAGCTCCTAAATATAAGGCGTCGAGTTATGTTATCCATTTTATTTTAGACTTCACAGTAAGATTAGAAAAGTTAGACGAAGTAATTTAAATAAAGTCAAATTCTCAAAATAAGCTAAATAAAAATATTAATTTGAGAAAAAAACGTTAGTTTATCGATAAAGCCGATAATTATAAAAAACATGAAATTTGAGCTTTTAGATTTAGTGGTATATTAGAGATAAGTTATTTAACTTATAAAAAAGATATGTGAAGTTGGATTATATATAATATACATGTATTTACATATGATATATATTATATGTATTAAATATATACATATAATACTAAGTTATTAAAATAAGAAAAACTAATATAAAATAATGGAAAATTAATAAAAAAGTGAATGGATGAGTTATTAAATGATGTAGTAGCATGGGAATGACTTGAAAACATGAGTCATCACAAGATTAACAAAGAAGTGACGCATGATGCTTAGTCAACATGTACGATACATGACGCTTAGTCAACATGTACGATACATGATACTTAGTCAACATGTACGAAAAGGAGCAAATGACATGTGTAATTTCACTTTTTGACATGTAAAAATTCAAAAGCCTATAAATAGGGCTCCAAACATCATTTGCAATATTTTAGAAATCTAAAAATACAAGAAAATAATTTTAAAAAATTTGAATAAAATAAAATAGAAATAGAACAAAATATAGGGTTAGAATTGGGTTAAAGTAGTTTAATAGGTTATTCACAACCTGACTTGGTGTTACTTGGAGGTCTAACAAAGGGTGGCCGGAGAAGGCTTTTAGATGAGGTGTGGCAGTTTAGTGGTAGTTGGAGGTGGTCAGTTCAAGTGAACCTATTTTTCACCTGTAACTTATTTAATTTTCTAAAAATATCAAAGATTGTCAATTAATTATGAAATTTGGTTTTCTAAGATTATGTTAGATGTATATTAATGTAGTTATTTTATTTTAATTAAATAATTAGTGTAAATTAAACTATTTTTTTTTATAAATATTAGATGATGTTGTTTCAAGCTCAATTTTTCTATATAATACACCTAATATATATATATATATATTTAATTGTGGTAACAAAAAATTTTGAAATTAAGCATTTTTACTATGTTTTATAATCATTTTGAATCAAATTGCTAGTTTTATTGAATTATTGAAATAATTAGTTTTTGATAAAATTAATGAATAAGCCCTACATGGTTAGACTTCTAGAAGTTTATAATGATATTTGGAACATTTAATTTTTATCTCACACATAAATTTATTTATGTTCCTTAATTTTCCGTAATTTTGTCCTAAAACCATTATTTTCATAAAAATAAATATTAGCTAATTTAGTGTAATTTATGATTAATAATTAAACTACATATTTTTGTGAGTCTATAGGATTTTTCGCAAAATTAATCGGTCTTGTATACTATTATTGTGTATTTCCTTAGTATAAACTTATATATTGACTTAATATATAATACAGTAATTAGTACTATTGGAATATTTATTAAGTCCATGTCAAATGAATACTTTGGGGTATTGCTGGACTTGTTTGGAAAGTGTGATTTTTATGGTTTTTAGATTAGTACTAAAGCTTATTAAGGTCAATTATGGAGTTAAAATAACGTATGTTCGAGTGGTAGTGAGAAAAGGGTATTTTTGGACTTTAACAATATTAATAGACTTAGATTCTTAAGATATCTTAATAGTACGTGAAATAATGATTGTGACAATATAAAGTTTACTGAAAATAGATAGGCAATGAGTAAAATATGGTTAAACGAAGTTTAAAGGCATAGTAAGGAAAGTTTATGAGAATTTGGATTCGACTGATACTTGACTTGGAAACTATGTTTATATTTTCTTAGGTGTGATAAATAAGGAAGGACCACGTAGTGAAGTTTAAGATTTTATGCTATTACTAATCCTAGGTAAGTGGATTTAACCTATGCTTGGAGTAGATATATTATTACTCATAACATTGTATGCTATTTAATGCTGTGTTGATTGAATATAAGTATATCTTAGGTGAACCAATATGCTACTATAGTGGATGCTGATGTGGTGATTTTGAATGATAGTAATTGTATCTTGGTTAAATTGTTATGTTGCTATGTTGGGTGATAATTTATGCTTACGAATGATTGTTCTAACCAGGGAGTTAAAGTGTTTGGTAACTTAATTTTCTAGGTGTTTACTAAAGTGAACTCTAAGTGAGATACTAGAGTTTCGCTAAGGAGATTCGAAAACTAGAATTAGATCATCAAGTTGAATAAAACTAAAAGATTGATTTTGTTGAATGATTTACTTGAGTACTTATTGCATATCATGACATGGCATGACATAAAAAAGACCTATAGGTCAGAACATTCAAAATGAGGTTTCCAAGTGATCATGGAAAAAAAAGTATGGCTCTATGAATTCAGTTTTTAAAAGCATATAGATTGTATCACTCGAACATTATGATTATTTTGATAGTCAAATTTGGTAAACTATAGTATGTGGTCTAATTTGGCATTGTTACCTCTTGATTTGGCGAACTACAGTATGTAGTCTAATTTTGTAAAACAACGTTAGGGGCTTTATTCCTAAGTAGCTCCTTGTTGCCCTTTTTGATATTGGTAGATTACAGTATGTAGTACAATTTCGTAGGGGTCTTACTCCCAAGCAGCTTCTTATTGCCCATAGGTTCTTAGATGTTGTATTTAGATGCCCGACTGTGTCAACTAACTGGAAGAAAATTGGAGGGCATAGGATATCGATACCAATGCATGCCACGTTCATAAGCATATTATGCTATATTGCTAGCAATAAATGCTTAGTTAGGTGAATGCATATATGAAGTTGAACCTATGGATTATGATTATAATGTTTTAGTTATGATATGTGATATTGTCTGTATTGTATTGTTATTATCCACTCTTACTCAGCTTTAGTAGCTGAGGGGATAAAATATTTTATCTTAAGGTTAATATTGTCGTGAAGGGTCTAATTCTTGAGGAAATGTATATTGAGAGTGCGAGTTAGAGTTGGCAAATTTTGTATGGAACTTGTATTAAGTTGGGAATCTTATTATTGTGAAGATGATGAAAGAAAAAGCTGATTCATGTTTTAATGTAAATATTATGCTGTACACATAAGTTGTAATTGAATATTTAGCTAAACTCCGATGTAGAGATGTGACGTACAATGAGTAAGCTTTCCCTCTTCATTTGTTGTGGGTCGTGCCTCACTGCAGGCACTGAATCAATGAAATGAGTGGAGATCTTCCTTCCCCTCTTGCTAATTACCAATAACTTCATTTCCATTAGTGGCGAAGAAAAATTCTACCATCCCACCTAAAAACAACTCGGATCCTAAAGAGAAGAGAGTTTAGTTTACAAGAAGTTGGTCGAGCTTTAGCCATTGGACTATATCCATCTATCCTACCTAAACAGTATGCCTTTTCTTGCTCCTTCTTCAAATGACACTAGTAAAGAAAAATTCCTTCTAGCTAATGAAGATACTACTCAAGTCTTCCCATTCATTCCTAGTGGATCCTTTTTCTCCTTAAGAATTGAAGGAACCAAGTTCACCTATATGAGAGTGAAGAATAAAAACCAAAAATTTCCACTTTTGATGTCCTACGATTTTGTTAGTTTAGAAACTAAGGAGAAGGATAGGGGTTGCTTGTTTTGAAAAGTGATAATTAACAATTCTCCCCAAGTAGGAATTGAACCTATGACCAGTCAGTTAACAGTTGACCGCTCTAATATTGAGCCATTGAGGAACATCGGACTTAAGGAAGCAGACTCTTGTTCTTTGGACCAACCTATGACTGAAAAAAAATAGGTTCATCACTCTTTTTCACATACACCGGGTGATAAGGTTACGATAGCAAGCCCCTCCTCGGTTAGAGAGCCCCCAGGACAAAGTGGTGACGGTCAACCATCTACTCTTAATATTCATATTAATCAATTGATCTCTACGTCCTACTAGTTGCTAAGTAGAGTAGACTCACTTTATCAAAGGGCAACAAAGGTTAGAACTATTCTTGCCAAAAACAAGGGACCTACTTCTCATCTAAGGAGTTAGCAGGTATGACATAGTCCCCTCTCTATCTGTTGATCCGAGTTTATACAACTAAGTAGCACTTCTACTATTCAATCATAGAATTGATTTCGATCAAGTTGAAAAAGCCCTATATTATTAGTAAGATAGTGCCATATCTATAGTAAGGGGCCTTTTCTTGCTCGTTAGTGCTTTATTTAGAAAGATTGTAGTACCACGCCTCCCTTCTCAAAGTCAACTTTCTCGCTTGTGTTAATCAAGCTTTGAAGCCCTTACTTTATGGGATATTTGAAGAAGTACAGGTTTGGAACCTTATACAAGGTGCTGGTCTCAATCTCGCTTGGTAGTGCCCCTCTTGATGATTATTGACTCAACATTGATTTTGTGCTTGAGTTGTGTTGTAGGGTGTTCCTTCCATCAAGTCAAGTAATTTGTTATCAAAAATTATTTTGCTGCCTATCTCATGTCATGCTTCTTGTTTGTCTGAACTGGTTCCTAGTCTCAATCAACAAGATTCACCATCAAGAGAGGGAAAGGGAAGAGCCTTTACTTTAGGTTAACCGATCTCATCATTCATGCAATTTCCCCATCTATTGATCAATAATGTGAGTATGCATCCAGTCAGAACATAACAAATGAAAAAAAGCGTTCATCTTGTCTTAAAAAAGAAAATTTATATCAATTAATCCCTATCCCTATTCATTTTGTCAAAGTCTCCATGGTTTTTTCAAGCCCCTTTACTAAGAGGTGCACCATGTTGATAGGAATCGACAAAGACCTTCTTATATACATCTTCGAGGGCAACATTCATGGCAATCATCATTAGCTTATCTTGAAGACATGGTATGGCTTTGTTCTTAGTGTTGTTTAATAGATGTTGAGTGCTGCCTTTCTTTGTTTGAGAATCTCCATCTACTCTAATCTAAGTGGGTGAGCTAGAATCCTTATGTCAGGTTGGTTGTTCAAAAGACTTTCTCTTTACCCTTTACATCTTCATCTTTTTGAAAGTATAGACCTAGATCTTCATTAGTCCTATTTCAGGTGCAAAGCCTCTTCAATAAAGACTTCTTTCTCACTTTCTTTTCTTTCTCCCCCATTTTTTTTTTCATTTTGTTGATTGAAAGAGGATAAGCGCTATCTATTGAGTAAAGGGAGGGTTTACTAAAGTGATTTGGGTGGTTGGTGGCCCCTTCGAGAGTTGCTAGTCCTAATTACTACATGAGTGGTAGCTCATGCTCAAAACTCCTCTGATACGAGTCCTAGTCATTGCGTTATACCATCATTCTAGGATTTTTAGTTTGATACATTTCCATTATGTTATCAAGCCAAACCCACCATCTCATGTGCCAAAGTCAAATGATTGTTCTTCTGTCCTCGCTCCCTCTTTTTCTACATATATGATGGTAGGTAGAGCACTCTATATCACCAACTGCAGGTTACTAAAGAAGAGGGGACAACTTCCTTCTTGCTTTCCTTGCTTAATCTTCCTTTTTTGATTGAAAGTAGCAAGTTACTCTACTATTGGTATAGAGGCTAGATAGAAGGTTGCTCATCTAGCCTAGTGGATCCATTGTTTATGTAGTAGTACAATGCAGCTAAAAAAAGAACCTTTTTCTTAGTAAGGTATAGGTTAGGGAAAACTCCACAACTAAGGTTCGAAAAAGCTTACTACCTTATATATATAAATAAAGTCTTAGAAAGGGGTACCCTTAATATATCCTTAAACTACAAGCTAGTGTGCAACGAATTTTTAGCCATTGTTGCTTGTTGCTTGTAAGCTCAAAAATCTCTCTTTCACCTCTCTTCCCTATTTGCATTTCGATTGATTCACTTCTTCCTTCTCGAAAGTGCTTGGTTTAGCCCTTGTTATCTTACATTTTGTGATCCTCCACTTCAGTCTACATTTTTGGGATGGCTAGGATCCAATGTTTATTTTCGATTTACATGTTAGCTCTAGGTTTTGGTCTACCCTTCTGGTTAGTTTAGCTATCACTATTGGAAGCCCCTGTAGTTGTTCAGCTATGTACTCCCTGTTTACTTATCTTACATTCCTAAAACATATTTAATATTTTATTTTCCTTTCTTGCATCTTTCCTTTCCTTATATCCATAGGTCGTCTTCATACAGATAGATATTTGTTGGAGGTGATTGGTGCTTTTTTCCCTTGAGTTATGCCCTTTCGATGGGTTGTTCCCTTCTCTGTCTTTTCCATCTAATACCTATATTGCATCAGAAAATCTTCATCCTCGATTTCTCTTTGCAACACAATAAAGAAGTTTAACATTTTCTCTTTGCATTTTTGTTTTAAGTCATTGATCTCATATCTATAAGCATTGAGGTTTGCTTTCACTATTAAGCCTATGCCTATCCATTCCTTTTAAGCTTGATTCTTAGACTCTTTACATTGTTCGACTAAACTCATTGGTTCTATGCTCTATTCAGTCAAAATCCAATTTGAGAACCTTCTCTCATAGATTCCCTTCACCAAGTCATCACTAATGATCAGCTCTTAGCCCTTGGTGTCAAAGGGCAAGTTCCTTTCTTATCTTGCCCAAAAACTTTCTTTATTCTCATTGAAGAAAGACTCTCTTGCAGTAAGGTTTTTTTTACACATAATGCCAACTGCTTTCTTTCTCTCACTTATTGTTACTCTATATAGTGCCTTTCAGTTAGGGTCTGCCCTGGGGGTTAAACTGCCAGGGTTATATTTTGTAGTCTTAAAGGCAGTCAATGTGTCAGCCATTCTTCTCCCATTAGACTTTGGAATCCTTTGTTCTTCTTCCTTCTTTCTTCTAGTTATCTCCTTTTATTTTATTAGGGGCAGAGAATACCACTTTATCAATAGAAAAAAAGTAGCAATTCAGTTTTAAATGGTTTGAGCTTGGAAGTAACTTGCTATCTTTCGATAAGTGAGAATAGATTGCTATTGGTTGCTTCGCCTATCTATTCTTTTATAGCTAGCTTAAAGACATCGAAGGAAGACCATCATCTTTATTCGAGTACGATCATAACTTCATTCATTTGTTGAACCTAGGGGATAACCATTAGCATTGAGGTTAATCACCACACTAGCTCTATTATACATACGGCATTACATGATGTGAAATTGCATGGTCAAAACATACCTAAAGCGCTTACATTCCACTTATAGCTAACATAACCACAACCTAACTTGTACGAGATTCAACAACCGAAGCTACTAGTAGTCTCGAGGGGACGGTATCTTCCTATAATTGTTAGTATTACTAAACAAGCGAGTCATTGGTCCAGGAAAAGAAAAGGATCACCTTCGCAAAAAAAAAGGAAAAAAAAGGAACTTGCTTAACTCGCTAAGCCTTCAGAAGAAAGGTGATTCTGTTCATGCTTCAGATGATTTGACTAATTATATATACTTCTATATTTTCTAATTATATACTTTTCTTTTATTCTATTATAAGGGCAAACTTATAGGCTTGTTTTAGCGCGTTTCAAAAGGTAACTAGTTAGGTTTACCTTTGAAACACTACTAAAGACCAAGTGAAGAATGAAAAACGTCCGCTAACGCCCATGGGATATGATCTTTTTTAGATCAACAATGAATGTCTTGTATCTATGAAGAAAGATTTCTCCTCAGGTTCAAGCTAACCCTGAATGCCATACCTTGTTAAAGGTGACTCACGAGAGAATTGCACATAGTTTCATTTGATCAAGAAGTAAATGCCCATGATTTGCTTGATATGGTGAAGGATTTCTTGGCTAATGTTTAAGCGGCATGAATACTTCAATGTGAAAGCAGTTCCTCGTTGAGCATTTTTTCTTTCATCTTCGAATATTTTGTTCGATTTTGGCACTTGCGTTTTGATGTTGGGAACCCTCGCGATTGATTGAGAGAAAGAGTGAAATTGAGAAACATAAAGGGTTTCTTATCCATTGGAAATCGATAGGAATTCCCCGAAGATGGATTGCCTTTTAATAAATGTTTTGTCTTTCATTATTAACATCCAATCCTATGATAATAAGAAAAAAGAGTGATTACTAGTTGGCTTTCATTTTTTTTTTAGTTAATGGTAGGGGTTGAGGCTCTAAAGTCTTTCTGACTTGCTTCAATTAAGGAATAGTACAGATGGATTAATTGAGTTGTTTTGTAGCGTCCTCCAACTTGTTGTTCGCTCTCCTTCACTTTCTTTGCTAGACGAAAAGATGCAAATCATGAAGGCCTTCCCACCACGCAAAGTTCAAACCTTATCGGAGAGAGAGAATGAATTGAAAATTGGCCCCAAATACCTTTGCAATCGAAGGTAAAAGTGGGAAAAAGATGACGAAAGCCTTTTTTCTTTCTTTGTTAGCCGACTTACAAGGTGCTCTCAATGTACTGTCATATGCACCCAAACATTAGACCAATTGTGACTAGCCCAACAGTTTCTAGAATGTCGTTGTCATGATGTTGATTCGGCTTCTACCACTATGGCATCCGTTTGGCTCCAACTATGCACATCGGATCTCTTCTCTTAGTGCCTCGGGTCGCTCTGTTGTAACCACTCTTTCGTTAGGTGTGGCTTATTTTTAACACTCTCCTTACTAGATCAAAGAAAAGAAAGCTTCATTAAGTGAATCAACTTCTCCTTCTTAGGTTAATGGTTCGAGGAAAAACCTATCTCAATGATGTTAAAAAATGGGAAAAAGCATCATTCAAAGATTTGCATTAGCTTGTTTTGGACCACCTTATACTTTTGAACCAGTTTTTGACCCTAAGAGTAGCGACCTAAAGAAAGGCGCATTGGTAGCTTGTAGTTATGGCAAACGTACTTTGATTGAACAATCAAACCATTACATTAATAGGGGCCTTCCAAGAATTGACCAAGTAGGAATCGGGGATTAAAGTTCTATTGATTCATTTATCTCAAATATGAAAAAACTGAATCAAGAAGGGGTTAGTTGAGCTCGAAAGGGGTAGTTTGTTGTCGGCTAGGAGCTCTGGCTGGCAATGAAGCTAAAGCTTCATATTGGTCCACTTACAACTTACACGGCTGAGTTCTAACTGGTTGTTGATAAGAAAAAATAAATCCCTTAAGAAGAAGACTTTTAACTATTCCAATAGAAAGGAGCTTTCCTAGATGTTAGGTCGGGAATCCTTGTTATGGACTACCCAGCCACCTTTCTTAGTCTAGCACCTCCATCTATATAATATCTCCTAATGAAGCTACGAAGGGCAATGCTTTATAAAAAGTGGTTACTGAAAGCAATCCTGAAAAGGTATGAGCAATCTAAGAAATGTCACCACCGGCAACAATCAAAGAACTTAAAAGCTTCCTGGGAAAGCTGTCAACTATCGATTCGACATTTCATCCTTAACCTTATAGAAAAGACATACCCTCTCATTTTGCTTCTAAAAAGGACACTAAGTTCGCCTGAAATCATACGTATAAGAAATTATTCGATGCCATTTTAGTCACCTACCCTAATGGCACCCATGCTTAGTAAGCCATTGGCTTTGTACCTATTAGCAATAGATACGTCAATAGGCGCCTTACTCGCGCAACTCTATGGTGACGACATTGAGAAAGTGGTCTACCACTTATCAAGAATCATAACGCCTATGGAACAACGATACCCCAAACCCAATAAGATTTATCTTACCCTTGTCTTTGCTGTTCAGAAGCTCTAGCATTATATGCTAACCCATAACATCTACTTGGTTATGAAAGATAATCTTGCCAGGTACTTGCTCAACTAATTGGCGATGTCAGGAAAGAAGGCCCAATAGCTATTGCTTATCTTACAATTCAACATTATGTACACCCAAAAGTATCTAGTTAAAGGACAAGCCATCGCAAACCTATTAGCTGAAACGGTAATCCTTGTTATTGGCCCTTTTGATGTGACACTTCTCGACGAGTACATTCTTGCAGTTGAAGACACATTGGCATGGATAGTGCATTTTGATAGATTGGTCGCAATTGGCAACCGAGGCATGGGTTTGAAAAAGTGACATCAGCTAAACATTAATTGTGGCATCTTGGCTCATTGAAATTCTTTAAAATGATTGAAAGGAACGTCCATTGGGGGCTCTACTGTTGTGTTTATATTATAAGCTAAGGGACCTAGCAGCATTCGTCTATGGCTATTGATGATATCGAATCTTTAGGGCTCGACTACCATTGTCTTTTATTGCAGTTGCTAAAGGTTGTATTGTTATACAGGGTTGCTTTTACTTAACCTTTCTAATGATTACTAGGGGCTTTCTCTTACAGTGACCTCGACATTTGCTTTCTACTAATGTGGTAAGATCTTATGATTATGATTTTGCTAATCACACTTGGTATGTCTACATGGAGTGCAATTAGCGAAGGGGCTTAGTGAAGTAGTTGGTCATGTGAAAATGATGCATTTCTTACTAAAGAAGTGCTTGCTTAGGGTAAGGAAAGAATGACTTGACTTGTTAAGTTGGTAGCTAGAGTGAAAGTAAGGTTAGTCATATAGGCATTCCACCTTAGATCAATCACATGAAGGTAAAGCATTAGCAGGAGAAGCTTTCTCTAGATAAAGTGATTCAACTAAATCCAAAAGGAAAAGGAAAATGAGCTAGAGCATGAGTAAGATTCTTTCATTCCTTAGAAAGAAAAGACCAAGAACGAAAAAAGTTAATAGCAATTTGAATTGATGACTTAGAATATCATCTCAAACCAAATGCAGTCTTGTGAGTCAGGTTGAGCCTTTTTGGAGCTTTGAGATTAAGCCCTTTGAGTTACTCTCTGTAATCACTTATATAAGCTTACGCATGCAATCTAGAGCTCATACAATAAAGCTTTTGCCTCTGTAACTTCAATATCACAGTAAGCTTTGACTTCCTTAACTGTTGCAGCAAGAATCTCCTCTTCCTTGTTTCTAATTGTCTCCCCCAGACCCATTCCATGTTTCCTTCTTATGTCTACATCTATATTCATTTTTGAAAACCATTACTAAGGAGGCTGCCAACCTTTTTGAGTCGCCATGGCTTGTCTTCTCTCTTCACCCATTACGGCTTTGTCTCTAAAGTCCTACCCAATTTTTTACACTATATTAACTTAACAATCTTATCAATTCCTAAGATCTTACCATTCCATTTTAATCTCTTTCATTCCTTTCAAAGAAAATGTACTAGGCTGTAATGAAGACTATTGCTAATTACTCATCATCAAGGATGCTTTTTATGGCTTCAATTAAGTTAGCTACCTCATTAATAGTAAGATGATCCCTTTCCAAGACCAACGTATGGTGAAAGCATACTCATCTTACCCACGATCTGTCTTTTAGGACATGCATGATAAACTCTTTTGCCATGCCACCACCTATTGCAATAAGTATGACCACAACCAAATCTCCTATTCAGATTGACCCTTATTAGGAGAATGTTTTTTATAGCTCTCAAAATAGAATTTAAAATCTTTGGAGGGAAGCTTGCTTTTTAGATCATTTTTGAGATTGCATTCTTTTGTACCGATCTTGTAGCTTTGTTTTCTCTCTTCATGTGCCCTATTCTTCATCCTATCAATTTATATATGGTAGGCACTTCTCATTGAAAAAGAACCATCTCTCAAGTAATGCCATACAAGAAGATTCAAAGGCCTTCTCTTACTGATGGGAATATTCAAGATTGTTTTAACTTCATGCTCCAAAAACATCTTACAAATGAAATCCTCCTTATAGCCACCATTTAGCCCATCTATTAATTTACACACTACCCCTTCGTGAGACCTTTGCCCATGAAGAAAGGACTTTGGTTGGGATGGGCATCCACATATCCTGCCATATTTTAATCAACATACCATCCCATAATCCCCATCTAAGACCGTTTAAGAGCAAAGACTTAGCTTCCAAAATATTACGTCAGGTCTAACTAGGTTGATAGCCTAGCTTAGCATTAAGGAAGGATCCCCTAGGAATAAGAACCTTGAGCACTTATAGCAAGCAGAGAATTATTGGTCATGAATTTACCTCCATCCCTCTTTCCCTAGAAGGGCAAGGGAGCTGATAAAGGTGAGTACAAAAGCCAGAGCCGCGTGCCCTTCAGTCTTTCGGACTACATTTATGCTTTCTACCATAATCTCTTTCTTATGGCTGGGTCGGGCTTAGCCTTTGAACCATCGCTTTGTCATGGTGAACCCCGCTAGCTATGAGTCGCTCGGCCCAGACACATAAATTCTACCTAATTCTGACTCCCCCTCGACTACCAATTCGAGTCCTCTATTGCCTAGACTCGCCCTTTGAGGCTTGACCCATTGTGTTTTCGTGAAAGAGCATCTCTCGTCTTCTCTTATAGAAAGAATGAGAAGAAGGAAAGCATCTTAAGTCATCTTTCCTTTCTCTGCTCCTTCGGTGATGTGCAAAGCAGTGTTTACAGCTTCAGAAATAAGTTGAAGGTCTCCCCATTTTTGAGGATATCCTTCGGGCATGTGCTTCAACTTTTCTTTTTGCTAAGTGATAGCTGATCTTTTTCTTTTCTCTTCTATTATTTATTTAGGGTGATTTTTCTTTATCAAGGGCACCCCTATCAATTTATTGGTCCTATCTATATCTTATATCTTATTAATCCATTTTGTGTACTATTTTGTGAATTGTTAGTCTGTGCTTGTGTAAACTTTTTCAGTTGGGTTTGGCTTTATGATCTTTGAATTGAGTTTAACTTTTCCTTCTTGAAAAGAAAAAGAGGACGTAATTTTTCCCTTATGCAATTGACCTTTGGCATTTGCTTTTATTTCTTTTTACTAAAATTTCAAAATGTATAGTGTGTTAATATAAGGCATCAGCCTTAGACTCAATGGGCTTAATTTTACTTATTAGTCCTATCTTATGATAAATTTTTGGTTAGTATAGAATTTTTGGGCTATGTCAATGGAGTTGTAAGAGCACTGAATCTTGATCAGCGGAATCTTACCCTGGATGCATCTTGCAAAATTGGAAAGAGCTAAGGGATTAGACTATCTTATTAGTTTCTATGTTCATTCAACCTTTTCAAAGAGATAAGATCTTGAAAAAAAAAAAAACTATCTACTTTGAAAGGTGACATGAGTATACAAGAGTTATAAAATTGGATGACTCGCATTTGGGATGTAAAGAACAAAGACTAGTTCACTTTCTTATGGCCTTGATTAGTAACTTTGAACTCTTGAGCGGCTCTCTCTTGCATCGGTCACCAAGACCAACTCTTAATCAGGCTGTGACTTAATTGATTGGAGAGGGTTTATTCAAGTCCTATATTTTAACCTTTTTTTTTTCTCTTTTTGTAGCTCCATCTTCTGCTCAATCTCCAAAGCAACTCGTGGTTTAGTGCTAGGACCGCCCGGTGTAGCAAGATCAAGGTTGCCCTCTCGTAATACAGCCTTTAGACTACTCTTCCGCCTCCAGGATCTGATCAGCAAGATTTGAATGAGGGTCTCAGACGTGAAGATCTTCCTTCTAGGGTAGCTGAATGTCTTCAGCAGATCCTTGCTTTGTGTCTGTAGGGAATGTTTGATCCACTCCTTCTGCTACAGCTTATGATGTTCTCATCAGGAAAAAATTTAATTCTCTGGGTCATGGACTCAGGTCCTTCTCATCACATGACTTTTGATTCTTCACTTTGAGAGAGTTGCAGTACTCCTTCATCTCCATTTTCAATCCATACTGCGAATGCTTCCTCTCTGGAAGTTTGTCAAATTTGATCCGTCAATCCCCTTCAGGGAAGCTGTCTATTCCAGATCTTTCATATATTCTAAAACACTTTCTTAATCTTCTTTTTATCAATCAATTAAGAGATCTTTCTTATTCTATCTTGTTCCCTTTTCTCCTTCTTTTGTATAGGAGGAGCATTCAAGAAAGCTGATTGGGATAGGCCATAGGGTTGGTAGACTTTATGTAGAGGAGGATCTTCCTTTTCACTCTCTTTTCTCTATCTAATTTGCTTCTTCTTCTTGAAACCTCATTTAAGTTATTTTTTTTATTTTTTTATTTGTGGCATTATAAACTTGATCATCTTTCTAGCTCTAGGTTGAAATATATGGATGGACTTTTTGGTGATGTTAAAAATTATGCAATTTCTGAGTGTAAAGGTTATCGACTTCCAAAATGGGGTGTACCCCCTTTATATTAATTAGGAGAGGGGTAGGATTTGAATCTGCAATCTTCAAGTTATGAGCTTGATGAGTTGACCATTCCTTTACCCCACTTTGGCCTAGTAAGAACAATGTTCAACTTGCATGTGTTAAGCATATAGCTAGCCTTCCTTTTGAGCCAGGATCAAACTCTTCTTTTAACTATGATTGGGCCTTATAGTCGTAGAACTTGTTGAACTAGGTGTACTATTTTCTAATCTTCCTTCTCTTATGATTTTTACTACTTCTTTAATGCTTCTCCTCTTTGTACATTTATCAATGGGTTATTCATTAGCCTTATTAGTAAAGCACAGGAAAAAGAGGGATTATATTGTTGGGCTTCCATATGCATGATACTTGAAGGGGCTTTCTTTATCTAGTTTAGAAATAAGTATGTCAAGGATTGGGTAAATAGGTTTTGCACAAACAGAAAAAAAAGTCCCTCCTTACCTAAGAGCTCTTGTCTTAAAAGATGAATACTAGTTAAAATGGGTTATCCCCAACAGCTCTTGTTGAATAAAAATCTAAGATGAAAATGAAATGAGTGCCCTTTCTCTTATGCACGTGAAGTTGGTATATTTCATACCTTATGTTCTTTACTTCCTTTGTTGAGGAAAATGAAATCATCTTTTTTAGCTCGCACCACAAAATAGATTGTTGAAACTATGGAAGACTGTTAGCAAGAAGGAGCTCTTTTGAGTTAAGTTTTGAAGACAAAATCTGATAAGGCTAGGCACCTTGATTGGAATTTCTTTTCCATCGGCATCTTAGCAATCTAAAAAATAGAACATGGTTGATGCTTGCTTTTGGATTAGCTGATATAAATAGAGCAATTCGTTTGACAAAACTTAGAAGGAAGAGCTTCTTTTTCATCTAACTAGTCAATCCAAAATTGCTTTTCGGGTCTTAGCCTACTTATCTTTTGAGAATAGATAAATGGCTAGCATTTGTCCTTATCTTCTTAAGGAAATTGATTCAACAATAGTATGCTTCTAAAACAAGACATAGTAAAAGTACCTCATTCGTAGGCCCAGCAAAAAAGCCTTTCTCTTTTCTATGCCTCTTTCCATCAACTTAGTTATACTAAGAACTAAGATTCTATCTTTATTGCTGCCGAACTACACCTGTCTATTTCTCCCGTAGGTTTTATAGCCTATACCTATTGAGGTATCATTGCTCTATTTAATTTGGTTGGTGATAAGTCCTGCTAATGCTGCCATAAAGGCTAAATAGAGGAATGAATTTGTCTCAAATCACAATCATCTAAAGAACCTCAATCTGTTTAGCTCGTTAGAATCTATGGAAAATTTATTTGGAAAAAATAGAGTTGCTTTTCCCTATTCCTTTTTAGGAGATTGGTATAGGCAGAGGTAACAAGATCATTTATTGATTCAAAGCTTCTCCTTCAATTCCTTCTTAGCTCGTAATCGAATTCCTTATTTTATATACTATTATTATACTAATATAATTTCTCCTTTTCGGTGATGAAGAGGAGACCCGGGAATGCACCCTTATGCCCTTGTTCTATTAATCAATGGGCGAACTCATAACGAAATCGCGTATATAGACTCAGACTGTTATAAGATGAATTAAATCTACTTTGATCTCTACTCGATCTTGATATCTTTCCCACCCTGCCTTCCTTATATTCTTTCATTTAATAGAATTGAGTCCGGAACGAAAGATCGAGTAAAGGAGTAAGCGACCGAATCTGAAGATACCTCTTTTTCCCTTCTGTCTCTCGACATGACTATCGGGCAATCTCTACTGCGATAATTCATATATCAAGATCAGGCTTAGCCCCTGCTTGCTTCTTAAGAGACGAAGGTAGATAGAGTGATTATATCACGAATAGCTGCTCAGATAGAAGGAGATTTTGAGGATGCTCCAGTCAGGGAAAACTCCTCTCACTAAAGAAGTTTCTGGGCCTGCTTATTCGCATAATCATTATGTATTTTGCTTCTCTCTTTCTTAGCTGCTAGGGTGTATCTGCCTTAGCATGTGACATTGACTAATGTAGCTGGTAGTTGGATTTCATGTGATATAAGGTGCCAAGGTTCTCAAACTAGGCTAGGATATTTTCTTCAAAACGAGCGAGTAGTCAAGTTCTGCGTTAACGAATGATAGCTGTGCCAGCAAGGGTTAGGAAGCGATAGCCAGAAGGAAAGCCACGGGGATAAGGGATGAAATGGGACTTTCAAGCTATCCAGAAAGAGCGAATGGATAGGTAAATTCTTTCTTAGAATCCGGGATCGATAGAGCACCATGATAGGATTGATTGGAAAGGAAGAGAAGAGAAAAGCAAAGTCCAAGGATAGGAAAGGAGGGGAGGTGGGAGGGGGAAGGCTATTATAAATATGTTCGTACACTCACTCTAAACGGATAGAGTCTCGCTCATTCGCTTGCTTGGATCTCGCCTCGCTCCTCCCTTAGCTGGTTTCGGTTGTATGATGGAAGTGGAGATCTCGCAGAGCAGCATCTTATTAATTTCTAAATTGCCAGCAGAGACACTGCTCACGATGAGAGTTTGTTGCTGAAGCACTTTTGCAAGTATTTCGGGTGTCGCATTCACGTGGTATACATGCCTCGTGTTGAACTCGATCAATAGTTGAGTCAATAGGGGCCTTTCACCAAAGAATATATTAAGTAACTTACAAAGTAACCTATATGGAGCTTACGACAACTAAGCATATGCAGGGCCTATTGGGCTCAGTAGAGGATTAGAAATATAATATCAAAAGGAATTGGAAGATAGCGAGTTTAGTAGCTAGCTTTATTAATTGAAGTACCGGTGTCTTCTTTTCTTTACTCTTTCTAGGGGAAGCTTCTAATGGGTAGAATTGAAAAGACTACAAGAAGGCTTCTTTGTTGGTAATTAGTGCTTTCCTATGTGTTTTACCCACTAGTCGGTATCAACGATGAGAAGGAGGAGTGGGAAAGGGAGGTAAGGGATTGGCATTGCTATTTCGCTTCCTGTTGGTGGAAAAGTGACTCTTCTTCTTTTATTCGAGTAAATCGATGATCTACAAAGAAGAAGTTTAGAACTTTTGCTTCTTAACAGTGTTCCGGTCATCAAGGAAGAACTCGAACAAGAGCTCAATGGCATTCCTATTTTTGGTGGTTCATAGTCCATTATGGTTTTCATTACGGTGAAAGGTGATAAGCGAGCCTTCCACCACAGGGCTCGTTCTTGGGGATCACCACGGTGACAGCTCTTTAAGAGCGGATTTTCTTTTCAGAAGCGAAATCCATTGAATATTGATTGAGTGGGGGGAACGGGATAATTTGATCTTATATCACGCAATTTCTTTCTTAGTAGCGAACAGCAAGAAGAGAAGCTCTTTAAGAGGGGCCTATGCAATTTCTTACTGAACTTTACCTGTCTCCGATTGCCATGCTGCGCTTTTCGCTCCTTATCCCGTACAGAACAAAGTCAATCTTATTTAAACATTAATTGCTATGGGCCCCTCTTATTGCACTGAATGACCGATCACATGGGGTGGATCTACTAATGCAATGTTTTCTCCGATCCGACAAGCACATGAGTCAAGTTACTCGCACAGGTAAGCAAAAAGGGCTGCTATCAGACTAGCGAGGAGGAAGGACGGTGGGTGTAGCTGATTTGATCCTCCCCTGGCTACTACTCGAATTCATCCCTCTCGGTAAGTGAAGCTCCCTCTACCCGCCGCCTTCGGTCAACTCAAACAACAGGCCAGGAAGGACATTGTTGAAGGCTCACTGAGTGCATCTAGGTTAAAGGGAAGCACTAGACTCACTCCACGAGAACTAGCTTTACGGTTTGCTTCAGATTTGGCATTCCCCTCCCCTTCCTGGATTTCGCGTTATTGTCTGCTATGCTAGCCTATGATGAAGGCCGGATCGGTATGGAAGCTGGGTTTTTGGTGTTTGTGAACAAGAGAAGTGGAGGGCCATCTTGGTAGGTTTCTAGAAAGCCTATGCCTTACGTGAGAAAGCATAATGGTAGTCTACATCCCTTGGCTGTATAACTCCTACCTTTACTAGCGTTTTGGCTCAACCATGGACGAATTACGAACCTCACTATTCCCCTACATCTTCCTTTTAGCTGGTTATAAACTCATGGGATTGGTTGAAAGAAATAACTTGACTCATTTAGGACTTAGGCTTGTACACACGTACCTTATTCTTACGTGAAGGTATGTCATACCCCACCCTAACTCATATCTTCGGACATTAGTGTACCTAAAAAATACTCCGATATGTTTTTATAGAATCTTGTCTCCATCTCCCTTCCGATCCAAGGTTTATTGCTATGGAAGGAAGTTAAGGCTTTATACCCTTTATCTTGCTGGCTTCTTATTCATTCTTTCTCTAAGCTTTAGAAATTGTAAGCTTGAAAGTGACTCTGAAGCAACTTGGTATGGAATCAGGATGAAAGATAGAGAACGGGAAAGAAGTAGGTGCTTTGATTGTAATTGTAAAAATAAAAAAGAAGGCTTCGTCAGTTAATTTAGTGAACAAGCCCTTCCTTTAGCATTTGTGAGCATTTTAGCTTATAAAGACATTAAAGAAGTAAGTGGTTTAGAAAGCCAATAACTCAATCTTCTCCTCAAGATAAGCATTTGCATCTAGAAAGACTTGGGACTTTCATGCGGCAACTAGAGAACCTACCATAACACCTAAAAAAGAACCCTATTCAAAGATGGTGTACCTAGTTGAGTAGAGGAAGAACCTACTCTTATAGGACAAGAACAAGGTATTTCATCCTTGATGGAACGGAATGAAAGACTAAGCCAAACTGCCTACATAGGAATTGGAAACCATATAAAATCCATAGATGAGCCTAGTTAGAGCAATATTACGTTGTTGAGCCTAGTTTTTCATCCTCTCGGTTTTTTTTTTTATAAAATTAGGTCTTCTTTAAACTGACCAGTATTAAACTTTACCCATTTAATATCGGTCCTCGATTAGGGTTTAAAGAAAACCATTTCTTTTTATTTTGAAAAAAACTATGGAGTCGCTATTCGACTGGATTTTGGAAAAATAGGGAAGTTATAACCAATTGGGTATATTGGTTATAACTTAGTGACTACTCTAACGATTAAAACCAATTTTTGTAAAACGATTTTTTTAAAATCAGAGATTTAGGTTCGGGGGTTAGGATTTTTAAACCCTTACGGGTACTATTGATATTCTAAAATTAGAATTAAACATTTTAAGACCTTTTAATTTTGAAAGATAAAACATGATTTAATTACTCTAATTGGATAAAACAATCTAAATTAAAGGATAAGGGAAATTAGGTTTTTTCGTTTTTTATCATCACCTTGTAGATGCCTATGTACCCGCTATTCGGGATTAAACGTACGTAGTTCTTTTGTGAAAATTTTAGTGAATTGGGTCAATTTTAGTTTTTAAAATAACTGGGTTTATGTTTTTATCCATTTTGATTTATTTAAGAAAATTTCCTAAAGGGCCCTAAATTAGTTTTTATTCTTTGGAAACCTAAAGTGTCCTAATTTAGAAAGGATCCGTTTTATTTTTATTTTTCTAGAAAATCAATCTTTCTTTGTGACAAAATAATTTTATTCATTATCCTATCTATTTTATTTTGATTTCATTATGTCATCTTATTTATTTTTTACTCATTACATTTTATCTATTTTTTTCATTAAACTAGTAAAAGTAAAATAAAACAAAATTACTGTTTTATTATTTTTTTCTTTTCTTTTCTTTTCTTCTTTCTCTCTCTCTCTCTCTCTCTCTTTTTATACTGGACTACATTTACATGCACATAAATGGGTACATAAGTGAATAATAATAATAATAATAATAATAATAATAATAATAATAAATAAATAAATAAATAAATAAATAAATAAATAAATAAATAAATAAACAAATAAAGCAAAAGAAAAGAAAGAAAAGGAAAAAAAGAAAAAAGGATCGGACCGGATGTTGGATAGGACGCATGTTAGGGATGCGGGTCGGGTTGCTTAATGGATTTGGGTCGTAGTTGGGATAGAGGAAGTAGCGATTGTGTAGGAGAGGCTCTATGCGTTTCTAACCACCTAAACAATGGGGAAAAGGGGTTTTGGTGACCATTTTATTAGGTTTATGGGGGATAGGCGAAGTGTTGCGACTAAAGGGGCTTGGGTTAGTGGTTTTAGAAAGTTGGCTGTAGGTGGCAGTGGTTGTTTAGTCGTATGGGGTTTGCTGGGTGCGATTGGTTGGTTAGGGTAGCCTTTTGGAGCGTGGGGAGTTCGATTGTAGATGTAGTTTGGGCGAAGGGTAGCCGGGGATGGTAGTTCGAGGGGAGAGTTGGGGCAACGGTTAAGGTTTGATGGAAGGTGACTCAGGGAAGCCGCTAAGGGCTATAGAAGCGGTTAAGACTGGTCAGGTTGGAGAGATTGAGTTGAAGGTGGTTCGGCCATGGTAGTTGTTGGGCTTAGGTTGGAGCGGAGAGAGAGAATTGAAGAGGGAAAGTATGGGTTAAAGAGAGAAACAGTTGTGAGAGAGAGATTAGGAGTTGCTCATAATCGGTCGTATCCTCTTGTTGATGGTCCTTAAGCCCCTATTTGTACATGAATTTCACCCAAAAACTCGAAATTGGGTTTGAATGCAAATGCACGAAAATTCAGTTTTTTTTTTCCTGATTTTTGAAAGCTGATTTGAATGTTCTTTTGAGTGAACCTGGACTTGTTCTTAACACCAATTCAAAGCATGCCATGTCTAGTACGAGAATGATGCAAGAAACTATGTGCTTGTATGTGGAATTTGTGCAAAAATCGAAGCTAAAGTGGAGGGAGTGGGTCAATCTTGAGAATGAAAAAGGAGGAAAATTAGGGAGAAAACGAGGGAAAAGAGGAGGGAAAATGAGGGAAAGTGCTGATATGGTGCTACATCAACCGTATCAACCACTCTCGACTTACTACGTGGTGCCATGTCAGTAAGATCGCCCAACCTGACGTTGCCACGTGTTAAGATAAATAGCGTAATTAGATCCTGGTACACAGCAGTGTGTTAGTTAACAAAAAATAAAAGGAAAAAAAGCCTCCTTGCCTTTGCCAAGATTTGAACCTAAGACCTTACACTCAAACCCTATGCCCAGTACATATACTTAACGATTATGCCATTGGTCTATGTCTTATTCATATTTGCAATCAAATTCCACATATGGAATTGGTCAGCCTGGGTTATATTTAAATCTAAGGCTAGGTTCAATGGCCCAACTTCTAAACCAAATTAAAAAATAAAATCTACCTTAATAAAAAGTTATTTTCTAGAATCTTTTATTTTTTCAATTTTTCTAATTTTTTTTAATTTTTCAATTTTATAACTTTTTTCCAAATTTTCTCATTTTCTAAATTTTTGTGTTTTTTTATCTAAATTTCAAATTTTTTATGCTTTCCTTATTTTTTGAAAATTTTTGTATTTTTTTTTCCTAAACTTCACATTTTTGGGGTTTTCTTATTTTTCTATTTTTTTTGTAGTTTTTTAGAATTCCTTTTTTTTTTTTCTAAATTTCTTCCTTTTTTTAGTTTTCTTTAATTTTCTTTTTTCTTTTTTATAATTTATGACCTTATAACCTAATCTAAAAAATTAAAAGAGGGGGGGGGGGGGGGGGGGTGCAAAAATTAGGTATCACATATGTGAGTAAAGAAAGATTAAGGTAGAGGGAAAGAGGGCATCTACGGATAGATTTGCTAGGAAGTGGCCCTAAGGTCAGTCTTCACCATTCCCTCCATCTTTTGGTTGCTTTGCCATCTTTGCAGGGTAAGGCAAGTCCCACTTAAAGTTTTGAGAAAGTCTTATAAGTAAACTCCTCTAAGGCCTATAAGTGGAATTGAATATAATCCATCTTTGGTAGTTAGGAAAGAGGACATAGTCCTTCCACCATACAATTAGGTTGTCCAAGCCTTATAGACATTCATGAGTTTGATTTTTTTAACGTTAAGTAGAAAGTAGGTTAGTTTGACTAGGTCTTCTGGAGTACAAATCTCTTCATCCAATATTAATCTTGGTTAGTACCATTCAACTGATCCTATTTTTGACGAGTGAAGCGGCGGCTAGGCTACGTGCTTAGCCTAGTATTCCCGAATTGGTATTAGATAAGAAAGATTCCACTTTCTTCCCACTCAAGAAGAACAAGAAAGTGGGGGGAAAGTTGCTAAGGTAGTAGCTGTAGAGGGAGCCTGGGTTTGAGACTTGAAAATAGAAATGAGATTAAAGGTAAGGATATACCCTTCATGTCAAGGGTAATGGTAAAAAGGTAGCCTAGAGCCTTTATTTGGAAGGTGTAGCTTGAGAAGAACATAGTCTAACTCCCATTTTCCTAGCCGCTTGAAGATCTGCCAACATTTTGTTATGGGCATCAAAGGGATTGGGTGACCATACGACTTGAGGAAAGATCAACAATCTATATCTTTCTTACCTCTAATAACATAAGGCTTCCATCGTTAATAGGAAAGCCCTCATAAGTTGGCTTTCTTAGTCCCCTTTCCAGTTCAAGAAAATCTTTCCCTAAAAAAATTTTCTTTTAAATCGGTTTACCAAAGTTTGGTGTAAAGGGTATGGTCATAATCATCATGCCCCAAGGAAGTACAGTTGAAATAACTAAGGGACAATGAAGACCTAGATGCAAAGGAAGGTAGCTACCAAGTTGTTATTGAAGGCATAGGGAGATAGAGCGTCGATCGCGTAAAGTAAAATAGCTGCATCTCAGTTGGGGCTATGACTAGTGGATCCCGCTTTTCTCTTTGCATGTTCGTGCAAAGAGAAAAGCAAGGTCTCTTTTTGAGAGTCTAGTTGCCGCGAGACTGATTATCCACTCGACTCGGGTAAGCCAAGAAAGAGGTGCCTCAATTGCTCAATTGCTCTAGATTATAAGTAGAAGGAAAAAGATGGTATTTTGAAAGGGAATGATTCATTCTTTTAGTATGAGTGGCTAAGTTCCCTAGTATGGGGACAAAGCCAAGCTGCTAGGGCTAGTCCTGCAAAGAAGGAATGCATATTTAGCATGCTTTTCTTGGAAAAGAAAAGGAATGACAATTTTGTGTTTTGTGTTTTAAGGCTCTTTCCTTCCAGGGCAGATTCGGAGCTAGGGACGCGAGTCAGATTAATCCAATTGAGATGAGTCATAAAGCAGTGAACGAAAGCCCCCTCTTAGGCTTGGAGAATTGAGCTAGTAAACTGAGCCAGACGTGGGGATATGGGATACGAAGGCCAGTCCCAGTAGCCTTAACGGAGTTCCGAGGTCTTACTCTTACTACTGATTCTTTTCTTCTTTTCTATTAAATGCTGAAAGATTGATCCTCTGTCTTCCTGAAGGTGCGCGAAGTCCCTCTCGGGTGAGAGAGTGCTGAAGAGGTTTTTTTTCGGTCTTTTAGAGGCAAAGGGTTAGGGGGCTTAGGGTTAGGCGGCAGATTCAGAGGAAGAGGCTATTGACATTCCATTTCGGACATCCTGCTCCTGGCTTTCGGGCGAAGGTAGCTTTCTGTTCACGAGTTGGCCTAGCTGGCCTTTCGTCTGCTATTCTGTAATCTCTTAGGCTAAATTGACCTCTTTCGTTCCTTTCCTGCTTTCCGGCTTAGTGCAGTATGCCAGTTTGCTAACTTCTCAGTCGTGTAGGGTCAACATTTGATCTTTTGGCTTAGACCTTGAAGACTAAAAAGTATATGCTAATTTAGTATTTCTATGCTTACATATACAACAACTTTAATATTCATAGGTGATAGGATTTGCATAATAGAGTAGATCGAGTATGCTATGCCTCCTCCCTGAACCATCAAAAGTTTAGCCACCATTCTTAGTGCCTATAAAATGTTACAAACTAAACCCCTTATATGGATATGGGTCAACCCTAACCTCTAACAAGCCATCTCTAACAAATGGTCGCTAGTTCCTAAGCACTGGCCTAAAAATAACTGTCTTCTTAGCTTACTCGTACTTCAGCTTTAAAGATCTGGTTCCTTTACCTCAACTAAACCTTCCTTATCTTAGTTCAATAGAATGCTTTCATTCGTGCACTATGTTTAACTTGTCATTTGTTCTTTGACTTTCAAACTATATTGTTGATTTAGTTTCTTATAGTTTCATCGAGATTGGGTTGGCGAAAAGTGTACCCAACGATTAGTATAATAAAAGAGTTATCAGGTTTACAATCTTTCTTTATTCAAGTAAGATAGTTAATTGAGAAAACTTTGCCAAAAGGTGCTTTTTGAAAGCTGGTAGGGAACTGAAGCTAGCGAAGCAGTAAGGAAAGTGTCACCAAAGTAGGGAACTGAAGCTAGTGAAGTGAGTTGTTAGAAATCGGGGTATAAATAACAATAAGTCAGGCATGAAAGTTAAGGGAAGTAACCTAGGATTAGGGGAATCTAGTTCACTGAATTACCTTATTTCAAGAGTAGAAAGAAGCATCCCTTGACTCAGGGGCTAGGAGAATTGAATTGGGTGAAGGATGAATGTAAAGAAAAGGGGGAACAAAACCTAAGGGCACTTTCTTGGCTTTTTGCTCTTGCTTTAGCTCAATGGAATAAGCAAAAATCTAATCCTTGTCATGAGTGATACAGACTTTATGGATGAATACATGGGCTTAATTTCATGCATAACCAAAGGGGGTGGGTTTAGGCTACGAGATGGCTTGAAAAGTAAATGAAAGTTAAGGTTGAGTAGGGGTTCCTGTATATCGATGATGGATATGATGCACAAACACCTCACACGAGCTCGGGTCACACTTGATATAATGCACAAGTATTGCTGGAGGTCACTTACCATTAGTCCACATCAAATGGACTAGATAAGAGAAGCTTAAAAGTAAGTAGAAAGACACTTAGCTCAAGAGGGTGTAAAAGTTCGGTATGTTCTCTGTATATTCATTGTACGGCTATTACAATATTTGAGTATTTATAGTACCTAGTTAGGATAAGTCCTAAATTACAAAAAATTACAAAATTGGATCCCTACTTGATAAGAAAAAGGAGAATAATTTATAGGGGATGCATGAAATCATACAAAAGAATAACCTTTGTCAGAAAGGATAGTATAAATGTCAGAAAGGATAGTATGTTCGTAATTCTGCTCAATTTGTAGTCCTAATAGCGCTGCGAGTTGTAAAGGGGTAGACCTTAATTAGGTGTGGTCTGCATCGGTAGTTCAGTAGCTCTGATTGGACAAGGGTTGGCTTAAGGATGACTTACACTTGGGATCAGCCTTGGATGGTTAGCTCCTAACATTTATTAACTCAGCTTCAGCACTATAGAGATGGTTGTATTTAGATTTGGTGCTTAGACTGGTGTATTGTGGAGGGGTCAACTTAGCACGTCGGTTGATCACCTCAGCAGTCTCTTGAATAGTGTGGAGAATTAAGTAGTTTGACAAGTCGAACGAGGTTAAACACTGCTCCTTAGCGCTAAACTCACCTTAGACAGCTCGGTAGACCATTTGAGAAAGCCCTTGGGTTCGGAAGTGCGTAATTGGTCCTTGATCCCTATCAATGAGGCTCCAATATTGGCTTTTTTGTCATGTCTTATGCTACTACGATGAGCTTTCTCTATGTACATTAAAGCATAGGATTAGATAAAGATAGTGAATAAGGAAGCATTTCGTATAGGAAAGAAGTACCTTACTCGACTCCTCCATATGAGGACGTTTGGGAATGGTACAATTCAGAAGTGACAAGATTTGTTCTTCCTGATTCTAGTCTTAGAGGAAGGGAGCTTGACATGGATATAGGCTTAGACAGTAAGTCAACTAGCTTCCTTTCCTTTTGTAAGGCCACTAGCTCGAACAAGAGATTGCTGCTTCTTGTTCAGTTACGACTCTTTCTCAAGGCCCATACCTTAGTCTGGTCGCTAGTTTATTCACACCTTTCTTCTGTTAAGCAAACCTACGGCCTAAGGCCCATGGTATGGAAACTTCCCGGTCTTCATGTTCTTTTACTCATATCGATTTCTTCCTAGAATGGTAAGTCGTGGAAGACACGATAAAAGGGCCTTTCTTTAAAAAAAAAAGGCCTTTTTTTTTTCAGGTTATGACCCTACATAACTGTAGATACCTAATTTTTGCCTCTTTTATTTTTATTTTTATTTTTATTATTTTTCTTTCTTTTCTCTTTAGGCCTTAGATAAAAAAAACACAAAAAATTAGGAAATTACAGAAAACTAAAAAAATTAAGAAATTTAGAAAAAAAATAAGGATCGTGGAAAAATACAAAAAATTTCAAAAATAAGAAAAAACACAAAAAAAAAGAAAATTTCAGAAAGAAACCCTAAAAAGATAAAAAGTTAGAAAATGAAGTTCAAAAAATTTAGAAATTTCAAAAATTAAAAAAAATAGAAAAATTAAAATCAAGTAAAAGATTTTAGAAAATAGCATGTTATTAGCATAGATTTTTAATTTTAATTTTGGTTTAGAAGTTAGACTATTGAACTTGGGTTTAGATTTAAATCTAACTAAGCTGACTAAGTTCATATGTGCAATTTGATTGCACATATGGATAAGGCACAGGCCAACGGCCTAATGGTTAAGCATATGGATTGGGTTTAGGGTTTGAATGTGAGGTCTTAGGTTTGAATCTAGGCAAAGGTAGGGAGACCTTTTTTCTTATTTTTGTTTTCAATCACATTAGAGCCTACTACGCGTCAGTATCTAATTGCGGCATGTGTCCTGATACATGGCAGGGCAGGATTGGATGATATGCTAACGTGGCACTACGTGTCACGAATGACACATGGCACGTCGGGGTTGGCTGGTATAGTTGACATGGCGCTACGTCAGCCCATTCCCCCCCCCCCCCCCCTTCTTTCCTTTTCCCTTTCTTTCCCTTGCCTTTCTCCAAATTTCCAACACTTTCCTCTTCGAACTGCCTACTTTAGCATGATTTTTGGACCTATTCTTGTTGCAATTTCGTTAAATCAATAGTGGAATTGCAAGCCAGATATAGCCTACTGTGAATTGGTACAAAAAATATGTCTAAATATGGTCAAAGGAGTACTCAATTTAAGCTCTAAAAATCGGAAGAAAGCTGTTTTTCTAAGCATTCTTCATTGATTCTATTCGAGCTTTCCATGTTTTTTAGGAACAATTTGAGTATAAAAGGAGCTTTGGGGAGTTCATATGGACAGACACAACCATTCCTAAGCTTCAGATTCAACTCCTAAGCTCTTTCTCTCTCTAGCTCATTCTCTTTCTCTTTGAATCTTTCTTTTTCAAGCCTTTCACCATAACCTAATACTATAACCATGCTCCCCTTAGCTCAGGCCCTCCAACTCGACCAATCTCAACCACCGCCATAACCCCTAGCGGCTTCCTCGAGCTACCTTTCATCAAATGTTAATTGACGCCCTCTCCCCCTCTCTCCTCGAAACACCTCCTTCGGCCACCTTAGACACTAACCAGCTATACTACAAAGTTTGCCACACCCTAGAACCTAAGTCCCAACCCCCATTACATGTCCAGTAGCCACACCGTGCACCACTTAAACACCACCGCCAACTGTTACCTTCGACAACCTTCGCCTATGCCCCATAAATCCAATAAAATACTAAAAAAAACTCCTTTTCCCATTGTTTAGGTGGTTGGAAACGCCTTGAGCTCCTCCGTTGTGTATTGTTGCTCTCTTTCCATCTGTAACTTGATTCGGATCCATGCTAGCGACCAGAACCTAACCCAACGACTCAGATTCAACTCGATCGACCTAGGTTTGACCCGTGCATCCAACTGCATCCATCAAAAGTGTATTTTCCTTTTTTTTTTGTTTTGTTTATTTATTTTTAATTATTTGTTGTATTTGTGTAAATGTAATAATAAAAAAGGAGGAAAAAGAAAGAAAAGAAAAAAAAGGAAAAGATAAGAAGAAGAAAAAAGAAAAAAAAAGTAATTTTATTTTTATTTTATTAGTTCAATAAAAATAAATAAGATATAATAAGTAATAAATAAATTAAGTGATGAAATAGAATAAAGAAAAAATAAATAAATAAGAGGGAAAATAAAATAAGAATAAATATTTGTTTTCTCATTAGAAAAATTGATTTTCCAAAAAAAAATATAAAAAATAAATCAACCATTATTTCAAATTAGGGCCCTTTTTAGATTTTCTTTCAAAAATAAAAAATTTTCAATTTATAACTTTCATTTTTTAGAAATTTTTTCAAATAAACCGAATTGAACTAAGAACGCAAATTCAAGATGTTTACAAAACTAAAATCAATTTAACTCACTAAAATTTTATAAAAGAATTACGTACGTTTGAACCTAAATAGTGGATACATAGGCACCTATGGAGTGACGGTAAAAAACAAAAAAAAAACTAATTTTCCTTTTCTTTTAGTTTAGATTGTTTTGTTTATCCAATTAGAGTAATTAAATTAAGTCTTGTCTTTCAAAATTAAAAGGTGATTTTTAAGTTTATTTCTAATTTTGGAAAGTTGATGGTATTTGCATGGGTTTAAAATTCCTAACCCCTAGACCTAAATATCTAGTTTTCAAAAGAAAAACCGCTTTACAAAATATTGGTTTTAATTGATACATCGATAGCTAAGTTATAACCAATCCACCCAATTGGTTATAACTTAGCCGCTTTTTCCCGACTTTGCTCGGGTGCCAACTCCAACCCCTTTTTAAAATGAAAAAATGGTTTTCATTAAACCCTAGTTGAGGGTTGGTACTAGATAGGTAAGGATTTAGTGTTGATCGGTTTAAAGAAGACCTAATTTTATAAAAGAACTAGGAGGGTAAAAAATCAAAGTAGATAACTTGGTGACTCCACTAAGGACGTCAAGAGGGTTAGCCATTTGATTTTCCAAAATTAAGATTAATCTCTAAAATTACCTTAAATGCAATTTATTTCCCCTTTTTTTTATATATAATTGTACTAACTTTTTTTGCAAGTTTTATGAATTTAATTATTTTGAGGGGGAGGGGGGGAGGGAAAGGGATTTATTTTATTGTATCATGAATGCATTATAGATACGGTTAAACTCGAGCTGTCTTAGGATCTTAAGATGGGGAACCATTGTGTAAGTTCTGAGCATAGTGGGGTAACTACATTTCGGGGCTAATTAGGCAACCTCACTTAAACTTTGATGTGACCAAGGAATTGTTTCTTTGTAAACTCGTGAGGTCACAGAGTTTAAGGATCGTTAGAAATCACCTTTTTTGCATTACATTTCATAGGGTCAATGAATAACTAACAAAGCGGCAACATTATATAAAAAAGAAAAAAATAATAACAAGATCTGGAGTTTCTTTCCAATGCCAGGGTTTTCGCTAAGGAGATTTATGTCCATAAACTTACAAACTTAAAGACCATACTTAACTAGTGATTTTGGACTTTTAACCTAAGAGAGAAATAGTTTATTACCGACAAGATTAGACCTATAATCTCACTAGCTAAAGTGGAGTTTAACATCACGCTAATAAGGGCCTTAGTCTATTTTTGGGAACCCAAAGAAGTGGCTTTTCAATTTAGACCACATCTGATCGGCCCACCTTTAGAAGAGTACACCTAATTGCTCCAAGCTCCTCCTTTGGATGAAATTTATGTTCTAGAGCTTAGCTTCGGCCTAACTTACATTGTTTCAAAATTCTTAAGGATTCATAAGACTGAGATAAATGAAGCCCTAAATAATTGCAACAAACATACCATCAAGATATGAGATCTAGTCCATTGGTTCCAGAATGAGCCCAACTCCATGAAACAAGCTCTGTGTCTTGGAAATTGGAAAGAAAACCGAATCAAGGCCTATGTGTTAGCAGTATTTGCTACTATCTTGTTTCTAAGTGGATATTTTCTTATATACTTTAGGGTGATAGAGTTAGTGGCTCAATTCTAGGAAGGTAAGTCTTACATTCCTGCCTTACTTGCTGAGTAGATAAGGAACCTTAATTTCCTTAAGAAAGGGTACTACAGAGATCTCAGGTCAAGCATAGCACTATTAATGGTATGGTTTGCTAATCACATCAAATGCTTTGGGTTAGACTTAATAAGGGGATTATTTACTCATAAGATTGATCTTATTGATTCTTTCATTGATAAGATCAAACAACCAGAAGATATTCTTACCCTTCTCTAGATAGAGGTTCTATAAGATTTCCGAGTAGAAGACATACTATGGATTGCCAAGTGGAGTAATTACACTAAGGACATATTGATTTGCAAAAATTACCATCCTGTGCTACTGGTTGGAATGAGTTGGTGTATAGGCTACTACCCAAACAACATGGTAAGACAATTTGGAGGGATCCAGGACATAGTTCACAAACCTTCATTAGAGCCATTCACTCTTAATCTCGAAGGGCTTCACTCCACATAAAAGACATCCAAACTTCACAAGATCAAAGCTTGGTAGGACACCCAGACCATAAGCCCAAACATCGATATGAGTAAGTTCATAAGAGAAGTGGCCAATACTGGGTTACTAAAGAGTATTTATACAATCAACTTCACAAGGTAGGTGCGATGGTATATAAGGCACCAGAAGTCCTTCAAACCTCCCTTATGCATCCTAACTTTGAAATGGTGACCTATATGGACCAAATGAAAGCTTGTATGGAGATCCTCTATGATGAGAAAGACAAATGGGCTAACCTATGCTGAGAATCTAGACAAAGGTCGCATGCTTTGGAGCATCAGCTGAAGATGGCCTAGAAGAAAATTCAAGAGTTTAAAGAAGCGGTTAAGCATGACCAAAAGAAGAAGAAAAAGTCATTTGGGCTATAGAAAAAAAAAGAAAATTAGTATAGATGAATTTGTACCTTTTCCTTTCTTTCATGTAATAAGACTCCGAGAATCCAGAGATAATAAATAACTTGCCGTTCTATTAATCATTCGTTAATCCTTTCCTTTCCATCTGTGTGATTCACTTACATTTCATTCATTTGCATTTTTTTTTTCAAAAATTAAAATATTCGTATGTTAACTTATTGACAAGCGGTTTTAACCCAGGTCGCCAAGATAGCTCCCAAATGTCAAACTTTCCAGAGAAGTCCCATGAAAACTCGTTCTTAAACCAAAATGGCCAACTAAGGAAACAACAACAACAACAACACCAACAATGGCAACCCTAAGGTCATTGACACCACAAAGTTGAGGTCCTAATCTTTGGAATGAACAGTATGAAAGATTGTAGATCAACTGAGCTTTCTTACTGACAGTGTCTCTTTACTTAGGTTTATGGCTCCATTAAATGAAGAGAGCTCCAAAGCCTGATATGGAAATAATACTGAAGCCCTACCCTTCGAAACAAAAGAAGCCTACCCTAAAGCCCGAGACAATATAGAAGCCAACCATGGGCTAGCAAGACCTCGGGACAATTCACCAGAATACTCGTTCCTTTCAGTCAGGTGCTCGAGAAGTTAAAGAGAGATAATCTGCTCCATTCTAAGGCTCCTAGTGAAAGGTATAAGTCGAGGTTTTTTGACCCCAATGCAAGATGTCAATATCATATAGGGAAGGTGGGCTATTCAACTGACTTATGATGGAGGTTGAAAAACAAAATCTAAGACTTAATTGATGAAGGTACAGTACAAATGGATTTTGTAGAGGCTCCTACTCTAAATGTCAACAACAACCCCCTGCCAAATGATGGGCCCATCATCAATATGATATTTGACCACTCAGAGCCTGTCATCAACATGATCGGTCCTAACTAAGAACCTAAGGTTTATAGATTCTACAAAAAAGAAGTTCCACAGGCTAAAAAGTACACCTTCTACGTACCTGTGGCCCCTGAAAATTATAAAGCTGCCCCCTTCAACTACCAGGCAATAAACCAGGGACAATTAAGCTCACCTATAGGGGAGATCACTTGCTTCAATAGAATCTATGATCCAAGGGAAGATTTGAAAAAGAAGGTGATACTGGAAATGCTAAGCACTGAATAAGCTGAACATGAAGAAGGATTAACTACCTTCACCAAGATGATTAAGTCTAGCGAGCATAAAATAATGGGCTAACTCGCTAAGACTCCAGCATAAATATCCCTTAAGAGTTTGTTGATGGAATTAGACCCATGCTGAGAAGCTTTATTCAAAATACTAAGGGAAGTTAAGGTCCCCTGTAAAATCTTGGTTGAAAGGATTGGCTTTGTCACCAATTCCATCGTTACTATGGATTAAATTTCTTTCTCTACCGAAGAACTTGGCGAAGAAGGTACCCAACACACAAAGCCTCTATTCATAATAGTGAGGATAAATAACATCATTGTAGCAAGAGTCTTCATCAACAACAAATCATCTCTAAATGTTTGTCCTTTAGCTACCTTGGATCTATTAGGCATTGATAGAACTGCTATCAAACCAAGTTCAACAACGGTAAGGACTTTTGACGGATCCAGGAGAGAGATAATAGGGGAGATTGACTTACTAGTTGATATCGGCCTATAAACGTTTAACATCCCATTCCAGGTTTTGGACATTCGAAGGAACTTCAATGCGTTATTAGGAAGGCCTTAGATACATTGAGCAAGGGGCTATACCATCCACTCTTCACCAGAAAGTTAAGTTCATCTCCAATGGCTAGGTCATCACAATTCTAAGGCCATATCCTATATTGGTATAGAAGAACAAGAAGACTTTAGACTCCAAATATTTGAGGTGTGCATGATCACCAAACAGTAATAGGAAGAGAGGCCGAAATTCAGAGAAGGCCAGTCTAGGACCTATGGGTCAGGATACATTCCAACCCTAATGGAAGAATTGCAAAGAATGCAAACCAAGGGCAAAAAAGGTGACAGGTTGTATCACACTCCGATGGCCTTCCCTCTGTTATTAGAAACTTTCATCTGGGTTGAAGCCCAAAACTCAAAGCCCACCAAAAAAGGCACTTCTAATAGAAATGAAGGGCTAGCCTATTCAACAAATTTCGGCACTTGAATAATTGGTTCTCTATCTTTGTGAATAACAATAAGTTTTTCCTAGGGTAAAGGATGAATCGTGATCCAGTATTTTATAGAATTTTGAAATAAATTGCCTTTGTTCTTCAAATGATTGTACTCGAAGGAGAGTTCCCTTAAATAAAATCAGTTTCTTTTCCCTTTATTCCTGCCTTACTTATACTTTTACATAAATTTCTTTTTCTCCAGATCCCATGATCCAAATAAAGGCCATGGATACCTCGTGCAAATAGATGATGAAAATATTGATATCACCTTCGGCCCTACTGGGTAAGTTGTCGAGAGTGATGTTAATGACCATAATGAAGTGCAAAAAAGCTAGTAAAAACATGAAATGAGTCGAATCTCCATTGAGAAGCCAACCGAGATAATTAATGTCGGGACTAATGATAACCCTAAGGTATTGAAGATTGGGGAAAATTTGAAAGAAAATCAAAAGGCAAAGATGACCACATTACTATCTAAATACCATGACGTATTCGTATGGTCTTATGAAGACATGCCCAGATTAGATCCGTTGATCATAGTTTATCGTTTACCCATGTGAGAGGATATCAAACCAAAGAAACAAAAGTTAAGAAGATTCTAACCAGATGTTCTGTTGAAAATCAAGGAAGAAGTCAGAAAATTATTGGAGGTCAGTAACATCATACGAGTAACAAAGAAGAATGGAAACGTCAGATTGTGTGTGGACTTTCGAGACCTTAATCAATTAACGCCTAAAGATACTTTCCCCTTGCCCCATATCAATGTCTTAGTCGATAATACAACTAGAAACCATATTTTCTCTTTCATGAATGGATTTTCTGGGTATAACCAAATTTAAATGGCTAAAGAAGATAAAGCCAAGACGATGTTCATCATAACTTGGGATACGTTTTGCTACAAAGTGATGCCTTTTTTACTAAAAAATGTTGGGGCAACTTACCAAAGGGCCATGGTAACAATTTTGCATGACATGATGCATAAAGAAGTTGAAGTATATGTTGATGATATGTTTGCTAAGTCTAAGGAAGGAGAAAATCATGTGGAAAATTTGAGGATATTGTTTGATAGGTTGAGAAAATTCCAACTAAAGCTCAACCCAGAGAAATGTACTTTCGAAGTGACTTCAGGGAAATTATTAGGTTTCATAATTAGCCAAAGGGGCATTGAAGTGGACCTTGATAAAGTCAAAGCGATAGTTAACCTACCCTCGCTACGCATACTCAAAGAAATCAGAGGTTTGTTGGGTCATTTAAACTATATAGCCTAGTTCATATCCTAACTCACAAACAAGTGCTGTCCATTGTGTAAATTGTTAAAAAAGAACGCCAAGATTAATTGGGATGAAGAGTATGAGTAAGCCTTTACAACAATCAAAGAATACCTCATAAACCCTCCAATTTTGGTAACTCCAAAACCCGAGAAGTCGTTATTCCTATATTTGATAATATTATTAGAGTCCATGGGCTACATGCTTGGCTAGAAAGATAAGGAAGGAAAGGAATAGGCTGTGTACTACTTAGGTAAGAAATTCATTGAAGGGGAGTAGAAATATTCAAAGATTAAAAGAACTTGTTGTGCTTTGGTCTGGATAATACATTAGCTCAAACAATATACTATCTATTACTAGGTTGAATTGCTGGCTTAGCACGATCCCCTGAAGTACTTGGCAAACAAACCGGTCTTAATTGGCAGAATCTTAAAATGGAAAATGTTGCTATTAGAGTTCGACATTACATACGTAAATAAGAATTCAATCAAAGGGTAAGCTTTGGTAGATCAATTGGTAGAAATTCCCTCCAATTGCACTCTCCAAGAGGTACAAGTCAATTTCCTCAATGATGATGCCTTAGTAGTTGAAGGAAACTTTGATAAAGGAGAGGATGATGAGGCACCAAAGTGGAAAATGTTCTTTAATGGTATAGCTAACATGTTTGGGTGTGAGATCGGGGCAATACTTATATCCCCTGAAGGTATTCAATATCCTATAGCCATAAGGCTTTTTTTCCCATACACTAATAATATTGCTGAGTATGAAGTGTGCATCACAGGACTTAAGATGGTCCTAGATAAAGACATTCAAGAATTAGAAATGTATGGGGACTCTTCACTCATTATTGGCCAAACTCGAGGAGAGTATAAAACTAAAGATCCTAAGTTGGTGCCTTATCATTGGCACTTGATTGAATTAACAGAGAATTTCAAAGAAATCACCTTCAATCACGAATCGAGAACTCAAAATCAATTTGCTGATGCCTTAGCTATGCTAGCATCTATGTTCTAGATCTCTGGTAGAGTCGAGATTCAACCTCTTACTATTGAAATTGAAAATAAGCCTGCCTTTTGCCTATTAATTGAGGGTATGAATGACTAAAAATCGTGGTACCATGATGTTAAGACATTCCTATAACAAGGCGTATACCTTAAAGAGGCCAAGAGAAAGGACAGAAAGATGGTTAGGACATTGGCCACTCAATTCTTAGTAGGTGAGTCTACCTTATATTGACTCTCATTTGATGGTACACTCTTAAGGCGTGTGGATGACAAAGAGGTTGAGAAGTTAATGAAAGAAGTATATGAAGGAATATGTGGCCTTCACATGAATGGATACATGCTGACAAAGAAAATCATGAGGCTAGGGTATTATTGGTCAACAATGGAAAGTGATTGCATCAAACACGTTAGGTACCGTCATTTATGCTAAGTTTATGCAAATAAGATAAACGTCTCGACTCAAGAATTACATCCCCTTTCATTACTATGGCCTTTCTCAATGTGGGGCATAGATATCATCGGCCTGAGCACTCCAAAAGCATCCAATGGGCATCACTTTATACTAGTAGCCATCGATTACTTCAGCAAATGGGTTGAAGCTTCGTCTTACTCAAGTATTACTAAAGGGGTCATAATTAAGTTCATAAAAAGAGACATCTTAGCCTAGTAAGGGACTTCAAAAATGATCATCACTGACAATGGCACCAATCACAACAACAAGCTTATGTTAGAATTGTGCCGACAGTTCTAGATCATTCACAGGAACTCTACTTCTTATCGACCCCAAATGAATAGAGCCATCGAAGTAGGCAACAAAAACCTTAAAAGAATCATTGAGAAATTGGATGTCACATATAAGGACTGGCATGAGATGTTGCCCTTCGCACTTATGGCTTATCGGACTTCCATCAAAACGTTGATTTGGGCAATACCATACTCTTTAGTATATAGCACTAAAGCAATGTTACCAATAGAGGTCGAGATCCCGTCGCTTAGGGTACTATTAGAAACTTAGTTGGATGAAGTCGATTGGGTAAAGAAATGCATCGAATAGCTAAATCTAATTGGGTAAAGAAGGAGATTTGGTGTTAAGAAAAGCTATCCCTAAAGCATAAGACTCCAGAGGGAAATTTGCTTCCAATTATGGGGGTCCTTATGTCATAAAGCGAATATAATTGGGAGGGGCTTTGATTTTATCCCAAATGGATGGTCCAGATTTGAGAGACCCTGTGTCACATCCCGGCATAACATAGGATGTACAATCACATAGAAATACCTATTTATACTTAACATACGTTTTATTTATAACAAAAGAGTACTACAA
Source organism: Lumnitzera racemosa (assembly GCA_024138005.1). NCBI lineage: Eukaryota > Viridiplantae > Streptophyta > Magnoliopsida > Myrtales > Combretaceae > Lumnitzera > Lumnitzera racemosa. The sequence continues at coordinate 84,932,081 of JAMXBC010000006.1, forward strand.
CGGAGTTTAGTTGAACACTTGTTTATACAAAAGATTACATCTGACAAACTTAACCAAACCAAAAATACAGTACTTTTTTTTTATATATATACAAATCATTTATAGAACTAAGAACAAAATACAATTATACTTCTTTAAAAGTGGTTGACTTCATCTTATGCTCTCTTAAAAGACTTCTTCCTCTAACTGATTCTATCCTATCAATTCTCTTCATAACTTGAGGATACACAAGCATCCATTTAACTCTCTGTGAGCTAAGTCATAGTAAATAAAGCAAAACATAGGATGGACATACATACATTCACAAAGATTAATACTATAAGACATTCAATCTCGTAACCCAAGTTATCAATACAAACTGTTTATATAGAAAATCTGTGCTGTGCTCATGCACGTAGTATGCATCAATATCAATATCCTATACTTTTCCAATTCCTCATCCGGTTAGTTGACATACCTGAGCATCTGGATACAACGTCTAGGAACCTAGGGAAACAAGGAGCTGCCTGGGAGTAGGACCTTCAACAAAAACCATCTTCTGTGGTTTGAAAATCCAATACATAGTCGGTCACTCAATGTAGCTAGAATAAGATGAACAATACATTCTATATGTCTCAAAGCCAACTCAACAGTTCTCAAGCTTTTTTGAAACTCGACCCATAAGTCCTTTCGGAACATGCCATAAATGTAGTAAACAGCACAGTAACCTAGTATTAGGCATGATCTCAAGTTCCACGTTATAAACAATTCAACTATCTTAACTTCAGCTTTGTTTTTTAGCTTTATATTACATTTCTTTGCATAGGGCTCGCTTGGGCGAATACCCTAAAGAACAATTCAGTTTCGAAGTTTTCTAAATAGAAATACATATTGATGAATCAGTCATACACAAAGAAACATTTTACTTTTTCAACACACATTCAACATAATCAAGTATCTAATCAATTCAATACGTCATTACAATTCATAACATAACTAATTCTAAGTCAAGTAAACATAGGCTTACTTGCACAAAAATAGAAATATTCACTTATCTGAGCTCGACAGTAGCGTAAAATTCTAAGCTTCATGATGTGGTTGTTCCTCACCTATTACACCTAGAAAAATACATACAAAATCCATGTCAACTACTAGGTTAATACAAAGTTCTTGTTCATTTTTGCTATTGCGTTTCCAAGCTTAATCCGATTGTATCTTATTCGTTTCTTATCCAATTTTAGTAAACTTTATATCGTTACGATCATTATTCTAAGTACTATTATGATATCTTAAGAATCATAAGTAACCAATATTTCTAAATATCCAAAAATACCCTTTCGTGTTACCGATTCAACCGTATGTTATTATAACCTTGTAATTAACTTAATTAAATCCTAAATCTAAATTAAAAGTCATAAAATTTCTCATTCCTCAAGCTGGTCAGCGTTTATTATGTATTCCAAGATACTAATCCTTTGCATATTTAACAAATATCACATTATTACTAATTACTATATCATATATTAAGCTAATATATAGGTTTATATTATGAAAATACATAATAAATAGTATATGAGCCCGATTCATTCCATAAAAATTCTATAGACTCACAAAAATATGTAGTTTAATTATTGACCATAAATTATACTAAAATTACTATTATATATGTTTATGAAAATAGTGATTTTAACTCAAAATTAGCGAAAATTAAGTGAACAAGTTCATATTTTGATTTTGTTAAAAACTAATTAATTCACTAAAATAAAGAAATTTCCAGTTTTATCCAACATAATTACAATAAATAGTAACCATAATTATTTTAAAAAATTATTGTTACCAAAATTAAATACATATATTGAGTATGCCACATACAAATTTTCAACTTGAAAGAAGATCATTTACTATTTCTAAAATTTAATTCAATTTTCGTCCGAATAGAGCCATTTCTTAAGGACCTTATATTTCAAATAATTATTTCACTAAAATAAAATTATTAAATTATTATACACATAAAATAACTCTTGAAAACCAAGTTTCATAATTAAATAATATCATTTGCTATTTTTAGAAAAATTACAAAGTTTTCGCTAGAAATTTGGTTCACCTAAACTGGCTGCCTTTGACCACCCTCCAGCTACCCTTCAGCTACCCAACCTTGTCGGAACACCCCCTCTGGTGGTGCTTTCCTTGACTACAAAAGGTCACCACAACTGGACACCAATAGCCTATTGAACTGGCCTGATCAGATTCCGTGCTTTATTTTTTTTTCTAATTTTCTTATTTTTTTCTAATTGGTTTTGAAATTTTTTGAGTGATTTTATATTTTTTCAAAGTTCTAAATTTTTTTTGAAGTGTATAAGGCCTATTTATATTTTCTAATTAGATACGAATTTATAAAAATTGGACATGTGGCTTTCACATGTCATTTTTCTGGATTTGCAGTGGTCATGCAGTAATGGTTGTGGTGGTTGTTACAATAGTGGTTTGGTGGTGGCATGTAGCGTTTTGGGTGGTGGTACGTGTGATGTAAGTGGTAGCGTGTGGTGTGTGTGGTGTTTTGCAGTGGTGGCGCAAGGGGTGTAAATGGCTTATGATTAAGAAAACCGTCCTCTAAATCCCCCATCAATGTGCTACTTATAAGCTCAAGATCAAATCTTTTGTATTAAATATTCGAAAGATACAATTGTGATTCTTTCAAGATTTATCCTAACTTTTAAAAACCCTAATTATTTTAGGCTTTCTATTTTAGGCCCAATCTAATCTAAATTAAATATAGCTCGATAACTCAATAAATCCTTATTTGAAGCCTAAATTAGATGAATTTTTATTCTATATTGGTCTGGCACAAAATTAATTAATTAAGCCCATCTCGTCACCTGATCCAACAACCCAACTTAATTCAACTTGATACGAGTCGACTTGTAACTCAACTTGCTATAACCTGACTTGATTTTCTTTTTTTTCTTTTAATTTTAGTTTTTCTATTATTTTTATTATTATTTTTATTATTATTTCTTTTATTTTTCTATTTATTTATTAACCTGGCTTAACTAAAAAAATTAGCAAAAATAAGGTATCTACAATTATCCCTCTTTGTAATGAAGTTCGATTAGAGTTTTGCTACAAAAACAACAGAGATATTCATTTTTGCTAGACCTGACTTGGATAATCTAAAGAGGATAAATCTCTTTAAGATTTCTTTTTATTTTAGTGGATAATCCAAAGATGATAGATCTCTTCAAGATTTGTTTTAGCTTAACCTAAAGAGGACACATCTCTTCGAGATACATTTTGACTTGTGATCTAAAGAGATAGATCTCTTCAAAAACTAATTTCACTTTGGTGACCCAAAGAAGATAGATCTCTTTGAGATTAGTTTTGACGTTAATGACTAATCTGTAGTGGATAGATCTCTTCGAAATTCGATTCGGTTAATCTAAAGAAGATAGATCTCTTCGAAATTCGATTTAGTTAATCCGAAGAGGATAGATCTCTTTGAAATTTGACTTAGTTAATTCGAAGAGGATAGATATCTTTAAAATTCGATTTGGTTAATCCCAAGAGGATAGATCTCTTTGAAATTCGATTTGGTTAATCCCAAGAGGATAGATCTCTTTGAAATTCGATTAAGTTAATTCGAAGAGGATAGATTTCTTTGAGATTTAATTTAGTTAATCCGAAGAGGATAGATCTCTTTGAGATTTGACTTAGTTAATCCAAAGAGGATAGATCTCTTTGAGATTAGTTTCAGCTAATCCGAAGAGGATAGATCTCTTCAAAATTGGTTTTGGTCAATCTGAAGAGGATAGATCTCTTCTTTTTTTTCTTATTTTCTTTTTTCTGTTTTTCTTCTCTCAATAAAACCTTCTAAATTTTTTAAGCTTGTAACTGAACCATGCTCATGCCTTGAATTTGCTTTGTTTGTCACCATATTTCAATTTCCACTCTTCACGACTTCTAAACGATAATTCTCTTTTCGAAAGAAACAAGATCAAATTATTAAGAACATTCGATTTCAATTTATTTGGTGATTCAGATTCAGTGGTAAGGGTCTAGTGTTTAAGTGTATGAGGCTAGAAAAACATGGTACTTAAGGTTTTATTAGTGAAGTGTTTGTTGGTCAATGACTGTCTAAATTCAGAAACATTCATGGATATCAGCTTTACTTATAAACAATGAAAGATTAACCACAAACTTATTCAAGAAAAATTGAAATCTTTATTAAACTCATTTTTCATGGATAATACAACTTGATTGCATCTGAATTCACTAGTCCCCTTAAGTTCAGGCCATCCATCTCTGTCAACACTAATGCATATCCTGACAATATCCTCTTCACCACATAAGGGCCTTCATAATTCAGAGCAAACTTACCCCTAGGGTCTTTGCATTCGGTAACACTTTCTTCAACCTAAGTCTCCTTATTTGAAGTATCTCAAGCGTACTTTCTTGTTAAAAGCTTGTATCATCCGCTGTTAGTAGCACTGACCATGACATATTGCTATAAGCCTCCTTTAATCTAGGATATTTAAATGTTCCATCCGCTTCTTCACCTACTTTTCTTCATCGAGCTGAGTTTCTGCCAATACTCGGAATGAAGGTATTTCTATTGCTACTAGTAGTACTGCTTTAGTTTCATATACCAATAAATACAGAGTTGCATTAGTAGAAGTTCTAATTGAGGTTCTATAGGCCATAAGGGTAAAGGGAAGCATCTCATGCCAGTCTTTATAAGTGATCACCATCCTCTCAGTGATTCTTTTGATGTTCTTATTAGCAGCTTCAACTGCCCCAGTCATTTGAGGTCAATATGGAGTTGAGTTTCTGTGGTTGAACTTGTTATTCAAATTTGTCCCATTGTCTATAATAATAGGCTCGGGTGCACCATATCTTGAAATAATATCCCTTTTTTAGGAATTTGACCACTACTCTTTTGTTTACCGTAGCACATGACATTGCTTCTGCCCATTTGGTAAAATAGTTGATCGCAACTAAAATGAATCTGTGTCTATTTGAAGCTATCGATGAAATTGGACCGATCATGTCAATTCCCCGTGTCAAGAAAGGCTAAGGAACTGATAACATATGCAATTCTTAGGGAGAAGCATTGATTTTGTTAGCGTACACCTAGCACAAGTGATAGTACCTCATATGCTTGATACAATCTGATTCCATCGTCATCCAAAAATACCCTATTCTCATGATCTTTCTGGCTAACATATACCTATTCATGTGTAGACCACAAACTCCTTCATACACTTCTTTCATTAATTTCTCGGCTTCTTCATTTACACACCTTAGCAGTATCGCATCTAGTGACCTCTTGTATAACGTGGCTCCAATTAATAGGAAATGAGTAGCCAACCTTTTAAAGTTTTTCCATCTTTTCAACCAGCATCTTCAGGAAACTTCCCCATTTGATGCAACCTTTTGATATCATGATACCACGGTTCTTTTGTTCCCTTCTCTTCAATTGGAAGGCAAAAAGTCGGTTTTTCTTTCACTTCAATCTTCAAGGGTTTAATTTCTATCCCATTTGTGACTTTCACCATTGATGCTAATGTAGCTAATGCGTCGGCAAATTGATTCTGGATTCTTGGAATGTAGTGAATGAAATCTTCTGGAATTTTTCAATCAACTTTCCTAAATGTTCATGATAAGGTACCAATTTCTCATCCTTCATCTTATACTCTCCCAAGATCTAGAGAATTATAAAGGAAGAATCTCTGTATACTTCAAGCTTTTATATTCCTATGTCTAGCGCCATTTTAAGGCCTAAAATGCAGGCTTCATATTCTACTATGTTGTTGGTATGTAGAAATGATAGTCTTGTTGCTATAGGGAAATGGTTACCTTCAGGTGATACCAATACTCCTCCAATCCCACATCTAAATGCGTTGGCTACTCCATCAAAATACATTTTCCACCTCAATTTTTCACTGCTCAATTCATTTGTCATCATCATATTTTCATCAAGAAATTGTGCCTCCGAACCATTATCCTCATCTTCTAATGGGTATTTTGCCAATTGATCAGCCACTGCCTTCCCTTTGACTGAACTCTGACTTACGTACTTGATATCAAATTTAAAGAGTAGCATCTACCACTTCAATATTCTCTCAATCAATGCTGGCTTTTCTACTAAATACCTTAACAAGTCATGTTTTGTTAACAACTCTATTGAATAATACAGAGTGTACTGCTTAAGCCTATGCATCACCCATACTAAGGTATAATACGTTCTTTCCACTTCTAAGTATTTTTGCTTGCTTTTTGTGAATTTCTTGCTCAAATTGTATATAAGATGCTCTTTTCTCCTTGTTTCGTCTTTCTATCCTAGCATGCATCCCATCGATTTTGGAAAGATTGTTAAGTAAAGGATCATGGGCTGTCCTGATGTAAGAGTGACCAGTATGGGAGGATTCATGAGATACTCTTTGATTTCAGCAAATGCTCACTTACACTCTTCATCCCATTCAATGGTTGCGTTCTTCCTCAAAAGTTTAAATAACAACTTGCATCTATCAGTTAACTGCGATACAAACTGAGAAATGTAATTCAATCTCCCCAACAGTCCCCGAAATTCTTTTACATTCTTAGGTGTTGGCATGTTTACAATTGATTTGACTTTATCTAGGTTTACTTCTATTCCTTTTTTACTAACTACAAAACCTATCAACTTGCTCGAAGTTACTCTAAAGGTATACGTTTTAGGGTTGAGCTTCAGTTGGAACTTTCTCAACCGTTCAAATTGTTTACACAAAATATCCATATCATTTTCATCCTCTTTAGATTTAGCGATCATATCATCTACATAAACCTCGATTTCCTGGTGCATCATGTCATGAAACAAGGCAACCATAGTACGCTGATAAGTTGCCCCAGTGTTCTTCAACCCGAAAGGCATTACATGAAAACAAAACATTCCCTAAAGTAGTAACAAAAGTGGTTTTGATTTTATCCTCTTCTGCCATCTTAATCTGATTATATCCCAAGAAAACATCCATAAACGAGAAAAGATGGTTCTTGGCTATGTTATCCATTAATACGTCAATATGCAACAAAGGAAAGTTATCTTTTGGTGTCACCTAGTTTAAATAACGAAAATCTACATAAACCCTAACTTTCTCATTTTTCTTCAACACTGACACCACATTGGCTACCCATTCGATGTAATTTGACACTTCTACTAACTCGACTTAACTTCTTCACTTCTTTTTTTTTTTATTTTGAGGAGTATGTTCGGCCTAAATTGTCTAAGCTTTTGTCTTTTTGGTTTAATTTCCTCCCTGGTTGGCAATTTATGAACCATAATAGACGAATCTAAACAGAGCATATCTTCATAAGACCAAGCGAATATGTCCAAGTATTCTAATAGTAATCATGACAACTCCTATTTTTTATTATCCATTAAATTATCGCCAATTTTCAAGTTTCATAGACTTTCCTCTATCCCCGGATTAATCTTATCCATCGGTTCATTAATAATTACTCTACCCTGTTCATATCGATGCTAACTGTGTTGAATTTCGTTTGGAGTCTCAATATCATCTTTAATGTCTGACTTAGTAAGGTTGAAGGTCATATTGGTACTTTCATCGTTTACATGCGCAAGATATCCATTACGTTCATCATTTTTATCGAATCTAAAGAGTAAAAGAAAAAGGAGAACAAATAAACAAAAAAGAAGAATTAATAGAAAGAAAGGAATGAATTTTATTGAATGAATGAAATCAAATTGTCTAAAAGGAAAAAGTCTAAGTAATCGGACTAATTATCAAAATCGAATGTTCCTAATTAATCTAATTTTACGTTTCTAAGGAGACTTAATAATGGGAATGGAAAACTAATTGCACAGGGAAACTGGTTCGCCAATATCTTCCTTTTCATCTAGACTAATGTTGCATTACTAAGTCAAGGCCTTGGATAGATTGACTACTTTGAGTTCTTAAACACCAATTGGTATTGGGAATGTTTGGCAGATGTCTAGAAAGTCCATGTAAGCATGGTATAGCTGATCTCCTCCCTTGCTTCTGGTTTTAGCCTTCATTTCTTAAATCTCCCCTTTAGTAGGCTCATACCTAAGCCCAAACATTCCAATCTGCTACTTAGGCTATTTTGAACAACCCCGTGCCCCCTGTCTTACTTCATCAATCATACTAACTTCATCAATAATCTACAACCCTGGCTCTTGCAATTCTTCATCCTCGACATAGGGAATAGTCGTCTCTTTGTAAACTTCGTAGTCTTGCTCCCCAAAAATAGTAACCAACTACCCGTTGGCTATGAATTTCACTTTCTAATGTAGACTGGATGGAATTGCTCTTCCTGAATAAATTTATGGTCTTCCTAACAGAAGATTAAAAGTTAGCGGTATATCCTAAACTTAAAAAGGAATAGTGAACATTTGTAGGCCGATCTCAACTTACAACCTAATTTCTCCAATTATCTCCCTTTTTTATCCATCAAAAGCTCTTACTGAAATCAAGATGGGCTTTATCTCAGTTACATCAACTCCGAGTAAATTTAGTGTCACCAAAGGACATACATTCAGTGATAACCCATTATCCATTAGAACTCGAGCAACCACTTTCCCTACACACTTAACCACTATGAAAAGGGGCTTTGTATGCTAGTCTTCTTCTTCACTTAGCTCATTTGGTGAGGATGAAATTTGATATATTGCAAATATCGAGTTTACCACCAGCCCCAATTATTCAATGGAAATCCCTTCAAGTACTTTGACATCCTTCAGAATTTTGATCAATGCCTTTCAATGAGTATCTGATGACAATAGCAGGCCCATTAAGGAGATTTAGGATGGTACTTTGGCTAATAGGTCCATTATCTTATATTTACTGGCCTTCACTATTTTCTTGACAATATTCTGATCTTTATCAATTGTACTTTCAAAGATCTTCTACAGCAATCTTCCTTTTGGCTTCTTCGTTTTGATCATAAACTTGTCCCAAGCGCATAAGCCTACTGGCCATGGGCGATGAGGCCTTGGTTGTCTGATTCATCACTTGGTAATCTAGAGTTGTTGCTTTGTAATTATCTAGAGCTATTAGGACATTAAAAGTAATCTTCTTGGGCTTTCCCAATTCCTCAACCTTCTTAGTCTCCCCGCAGTACTAAAAAACCAATGGCTTGGGCCCATCTCTGATCATTCCAACCATCTCAGCCATCTTCTTAGCTTCGGTAATAAGTTTGTCTTCTTCTTCAAATTCTAGACCCCATCTAGTGGGTAGGGTGTCAGCATATACAACAAGTGAATCGGCGTAATCCACTAAATACTCAAACTTCCTTGATGATTCTCCTAAAGTGTCAACTGTCAGATTGTCGGCTTCATATCTTTTTCTAAGCTCCTTCTAAGTACTTTTCTTTCGCGATTTTGGGATTGTCATAGCCATGATATCAGCTTTCTTTATCTTCCCATCCTTCAGCAGTTGATATATTGACAATTTAGTCTGAGTCTTATCTTTAAGATTCATATTTTGCAAATACTCGACTTGCCTTAAATTCTAAGCTATCTCTTCAATAGTGATGAGAAGACTGTCTAGATCAATCATTGGTTCAAAAGCTTCAGCAATGATCATATTTATTGAATTTCCATGATTTGGTAAAGGGTTGCTACCCACATTGGGAGTAGGAGTCTGAATGAAATCCAATTAAACCAATTTGGTGTCAATAAGATCCTAGATCTTATGTCTGAGTCTCCAACACTGATCTGTAGAGTACCCCACTTGTCCTAGATGATAATCACATCAAAGCTCTATACTAAAGTCCATCGATATTTTGAACGTCAAGAGATTCTCCTTGGTTAGTTAGCTCATTCTTCTTAGGGTCTTAGCCAACTCTAGAAGCGCTTTCCCTACCTTAATTAGTCAGCTCATTAGGGCATGACCAAGTTCATTGATTCTTCTTAAGGTCTTAGCCAACTCTAAGAGTGCTTTGCCTACCTTAGTTAGTCAGCTCATTAGGGCACGACCAAGCTCGCTCATTCTTTTCAGGGTCTTAGTTAGCTCTAGGAGTGTTTTGCCTACCTTGGTTAGTTAGCTCATTAGGGTACGACCAAGCTTGCTCATTCTTCTTAGGGTCTTAGCCAGTTCTAGGAGTGCTTTGCCCACTTTGGTTAGTCAGCTCATTAGGGCACGACCAAGCTCGCTCATTCTTCTTAGGGTCTTAGCTAACTCTAGGGGCGCTTTGCCCACCTTAGTTAGTTAGCTCATTAGGGCACGACCGAGTTCGATCATTTTTCTTAGGGTCTTAGCCAGCTCTAGGAGTGCTTTGCCCGCCTTAGTTAGTCAGCTCATTAGAGCAAGATCAAGTTTGCTCATTCTTCTTAAGGTCTTAGCCAGCTCTAGGAGCACTTTACCTGCCTTAGTTAGTCAACTCATTCAGGTACGACCAAGTTCTCTCATTCTTCTTAGGGTCTTAGTCATCTTTAGAAGCGCTTTACTTACTTTGGTTAGTTAGCTCATTAGGGCATGACCAAGCTCACTCATTCTTTTTAGAGTTTTAGCTAACTTTAGAAGCGCTTTGTCTCCCTTGGTTAGTCAGCTCATTAGGACAAAACCAAGCTTGCTCATTCTTTTGAATGTCTTATCCAGCTCTAGGAACGCTTTGCTCATTTTACCTCGGTTCATAAGAGCATGACCAGACTTCAATTCTCCTTTCAATCTTTTGGCCAACTCTTAGAGCGTCACCCTTCTCTTCTCCAAATCTCCAATGGATTAGACCTAAAATAGCTAGCTAGCTATAGCGCTTCAACTCTTAGAATAAAATCCACTCTTGGGGAAAAAATAGTGTCTGTTTTATCTTTATGGCAAAGTTTTGCTCAAACTTTACTACAAAAAGAGACAGCTGTAGAAACCTAGTTTTTGCCCCCCTTTTATTTTTCAAATTTAGGTTATAGGATCCAAAATTAGGAAAAGTTCAAAAGAATAGAAAATTAAAAAGAAGCCCCATAAAAATGAAGAAATTTAGAAAAAAATAGGAATTCTAAAAAAATATTAAAAAATAGCAAAATAGGAAAAAGTACAAAAAAATAAGAAATTTGAAAAGTCACAAAATAAAATACGGTATTTAGAAAATAATAAATTTTTTGGTTATTTAAATATAATATAATTTTAATTTCAATAATTTTGAATAAAAGGCTGTTGGGTCTAGGTTTAGATTTGAATCTAGCTCAGGCTGACCTGGTCCATATATACAATTAATTACATATATGAATAAGGAAAAACTAATAGCTCAATTGGATAAGCATATGAACTTGATATTGCATATGACTTAAAGATCCTGAGTTCAATCCATAGAAGGTGTAAAATGTATCTTTTATTTTCTTTTCTCACTTTATTGTCATGTCATTGCCACGTTACGAGCTACATCATCGCCACGTCATTTGCTAACTCACTTCTAAGTATGGTAGATACACTCCGACACACTCTGGCACATTCATACACGTACAGCTATGTATTTGGCACAACATATTGTCCAGGTTTGTCCAATCCAAAATTGGAAGAAAATCATATTGCATTTAATTTTTTTCATCCTTAACTCGACTATGACACTTATAAATAAGGGTTTACTCTTCATTTTCAAAATACAACGAAAACTTCGAAACACTTTAGAAAAAAAAAATCGAAGTTACTTCTCTCTAACACGGTTCCTCTCTCTATAGGATAACATTCCCTATGATGTTTTTTTTACGAAAACCACCACCATCGGATTTCTCGAGCCGATACGAGCCGACTCCAAGCCGAAGTGAGCCAACTTAAGTCAAAGTGAACCAACCGAGCTGATCCAAGCCCAAGTGAGTAGATTTAAGTTGATCGAGCTTATCCAAGCCAATTTAAGCCAAAGTGAACCGATCCGAGCAGTTTGAGTCGATCTGAAGCCAATTCGAGCCGACACAGTTTTTCTTTTCTTTTTTTTTTATTTATTCATTTGTTTATTTGTAAATGTTATAAATGAGAAAAAGCAAAAAAAAAAAAAAGAAAAAGAAAAAAGAACAAAAAGGAAAAAAGAGAGAGAAGAAAAACGAAAAGAGAAAAGAAAGAAAGTAGTCTATTTATTTATTTTAATAGAAATAGATAGAATAAGTATAAAATAAATAAGATAATATAAAATTAAAATAAATAAATAGGTTAGTAAACAAAAATCATTTTCACACTTAGAAAAATTAAGCTTTTTAAAAATAAATGAAAATAAATAGACTTTTTTCCAAAAATAAAACACCAATTGGGACCTTTTAAAATAATTTCCTTGAATAAATTGAACTGGGTAAAAACATAAATGCGACCATTTTTCAAAAATTAAAATGAAATCCCCCACTAAAGTTTTTTATAAATGAACTACGGAAGTTTGATCCCAAATAGTAAGTACGTAGGCACTCATATACAAGTATAGGGCGACTTAAAATATGGAAAATTTTATTTTTTTTATTTTTAGCTATTTATGTAAATTAATCAATTTAGTCGCATATATTATAATTAAATTTTTTTAGAAATTAAAAAGGGTATATTTGAAAAGCGAAGTTAAATTCGGAAAGTTCAAAGTGGTACTTGTTTAGGGTTTAATAAATTAGCTACCAGATCTAGATCTCTAGTTTTAAAAAACCGTATTTGTAACTTGATTTTTTAATCGATAGACCGATAGCTAAGTTATAATCAATCTACCCAATTGGTTATTGTAGACACCTAATTTTTGCCTTTCCATAGTTTTAGTTTTTATTTTTTAAATTTTTATTTTTACAAAAAGGGTCCTAATTCAAAAATAATAAAAGATATTAACAAATAATGAAAATACCAAAAAAATAAGAAAAGGAAAAATTATAAAGATTTCGTAGATTTTTAGGAAGTAATTTATATTAGGAATAATTAGTTTAATGTTAATGTTAATTTTAGTTTAGTTAAAAATTTTAGTTTAGGGATTCAGATAGTTTAAATATAATTTAATGGTGATGAGTATTAAGAAATAGGTCAAAGGCCTAACGGATAAGTAGCGGAGTACTTAAATAGATTTAATTAGAAGTCATGGGTTTGAGTCTTAGCAGGCACCAATGTCTTTATTTTTCTATCTTTGCAAAAGATTCATATTTAATCAAGTTGTATGAGTCTAGTTAAATCAGATTTGAATGAGATTTGAATCTAGTTTAATCGGATATATTAGGATTTGATTTGGACTTTATAAAAAGAAAAAACCACACGGGATCAGCTTCACCAAAAAATTGGAAAAAATCTGCTTCATCGACAAACAGAAGTAGCAGCATCTCTACGCCTGCTACACATCGAAATTCCAATCCAACAGCAACCACTGCCCTAGCCCATCCAGGATTCTAATACGACAGCCACTCAGCAGATCCACGCCCCACCCTCTAACGAACAGCAGCCATAGTTGTCGCCTGGTCTTGATATTGCTCCACGCAGTAGCAGTAGTGAATGTCTTCTCATCTAGAATTTGAGTGGCGCAATCTGGATGCCACGCAATTTGTACACCACGAACAGCAGCCAAATCTACTGAACAGAAAACTCGTTGAACACCATCGACTAATTTACGTATAAGGCCACTCATGAGCACCCTCACCGCTACAGCCAAGCAACCATTCAGGTTCGATTCTTCTGATTTTTTTTTTAAAATTAATTGATTAATTAATTATGTGTTTATATCATTATTTTTTAGATCCTTAATTATTTAACATAGATATATACATATGAGTATATTAGTTTAGGAAATTCATCTAAGTGTTAGTTTTATAGGTTAAATATATTATATTTTTACTATAGCTAGTTGTTTATAGACACATATATTAACTTAGATGTTTTTTAGTATTAAGTTTTTAGGATTTCCTCACTTAGAAAATTAATAATAGATTTTTTTAAAAAAAATAAAAATAAGACTTTTAGAGAATTTTTATAAAATAAAATAAAAGGACTTAGTGAATTAGACCCTTTTGGAGTGTTGAAAAAAAAATAAGAAAAACTGAATTGATAATAACGTAAACTCGGTCGGTTTTCAAAAATTAAAATAAATCAACACACTAAAGATTTTTTGAAAGAACTACGATCGTCTGATCCCGGCTAGCGGGTACGTAGGCACCTTCGGGGCGACGATAAAATATGTAGAAACTTAGGTTCTTTTATTTTATTTTATTTATTTATTTTTTAAATATTATAATTAAAAAATAATCCTAATTTCGGTAAGTAAATAGTGGTACCCGTTAGGGTTTAATAGGTTAGCTCCCGAATTCAGAACTCTCTGGTTCTTTATTAAAATTGAAATCAAAGATCGGTAACTAAATCGTAACCAATCCACCCAATTGGTTATGGTTTTTTTTCTTTTCCCGACTTCGATCGGGTAGCGACTCCAAAAATTATTTTTAATAAAAAACCAGAATTTCTCAATTTCCTTAGTCGAGGATTAATATTAAATGGGTAAGGGTTTAGTATTAATCAAGAAATGAGAAATCAATTTTAAACAAAAACCGAAAAATCAGACTTGACAGTTATAACTTAACCCTTTTTTCCCGACTTCGGTCGGGTGGTGACTCTAAATCTTTTCAAGTTGGAAAAAATGGTCTTCTTTAAACCCTAATCGAGTGTCAATATTATACAGGTAGAGTTTATTATTTATCGATTTAGAGAAGATCTAATTTTTTAAAAAGAACTAAGAGGCTGAAAAACTAAGCTTGACAACTATTACCGTTAGGCATGGGTAAAGACCCTAGCGACCTGTGGGTTATACAATAGCAGCTTATCCTAAGTTCCTAAGGTAACCCAAGTCCTACTACATTTAAACACACAGATGATTACTGAAAAAAAAAATCCCTGTTAATCCCCTAGAAGGCCCATTGGGACATGCTTTTTTTTTTTTTTTAGTCCTGCATCACTAAAAGACAATTAGTACAACTATAATATAATATAAAAGCCCATTAAAAAACTTCTTTCACTTTCACATGGCTATCCTACCAAGTGTCCTTAGTGGAGTCACCAATTCTGTCAAGCCCAATTTCAGTTTTCTTAATTTAACCTATATCAAGCTCAACTTAGTTAATATAAATTACTCGATATTAAATTAAAGAAATACTTTTTTAAAAAAATTAAAAATTAGACTCGTTAACTAATTTAACTGGTGAAAAAAATAAATTAAGGTTTTCGGATGACAAAACCCTAATTTGACCACTAGTCTGCAAATATTCTAAAAGAAATTAATTTTTATAAAATTAAACAAGAAAACTAGATTCGAGAGCTAACCTATTAACACTAAGTTACCATGTTAAAATTAAAATAAAAAATTGATAGGCTTTATTTTTATAATTTTTCTAAAAATATACCTAAATTCATAAAATGTAACTAAAAATGATTTTTTATTTCTTTTTAATACGAATTTCTAAAAGAACAAAATTTTTTTATTTTTAGACGGATGCCTTGAAGGTGTCTATGTACGGGCTAATTGACATTAAGCCAGTCGTAATTCTTTTTTTATAAAATTTTTAATGCGTGGGTCATTTTTATATTGAAAACCAAGCTAGATTTACATTTTTTATTAATTTATTATTTAAAGAGAAAAAAAAAACTAAGAAATCTAATTTTTCTAAATTAAATCTAACTAATTAAATCTTTTTGAAAAAAAATTCAATTTAAGATTTTTTATTATTTTTTTAAAACCACTCTATTTAAAAAATATTTTTTATTAAAAAACATGATTTTTCAAAAAAACTTAATTCAATTAAAAAAATTGCAACAAAATAAATAATAACAAAAAAATAACATGCATTTAAATGGAAGAAATGAATTAATAAAGGAAAAAAATAAATAACTAAAAATATTAGTAAAAATTAATGAAATAAATGATATTATATAAAATAATAAAAACATTACTAAAAATTTACTTGGGACAGATCACATCAGTATTGGGCGAGCGTATGGGGGAAGCTGGGTGATGGTTAAGCGAAAGTGGGCATGCACTAGGTGAGAGCTTAGGCATGCGCTAGGCAACAGCAGGCATGGATCTAGGCGAGACATGAGTGTTGTGGGTGTGTGCTAGGTGAGACATAGGAGTTGTAAGCGTGTGCTAAGCGAGACGCGAGCAATGGCAGGGGCACTATAGGCAATGATTGGTGAGCATGGGCAATCATGAGCGGTGTTGTAGGCGACAGTGGGCAGTGCTGTAGGTGATGTAGGCAAGAGTTGGGCAACAATGGGTTGTTCTATGGGTGACGAAGGTGATGCCATAGGCGATATTGGAAGCGATACTAGGTAGCACTGTGGGCGATGCTGGCGGCGATACGGGCGAGCAACCAAGTGGTATGGTTGACATGGCATAGACGTAAGCGATGACGGCAAGAGTTATGGTGGTGTGCGATGGTTGTGTAGTGGTTGTTGCAATGGTGGTTTGGTGGTAACGCATGGTGTTTTGGGTAGTGGCGTTTGGTATGTGTGGTGTTTTGCGATGGCAAGTAGGTGGTGTGAGTGGCGTGTGATTAAGAAAACTGTCCTCTAAATGCCCAGTCGATGTGCTACTTATAAGCTCAAAATCGAATCTTTTGTATCGAAGATACGGAAGATATGATTGCTATTCTTCCAAGATTTACCTTAACTTCTAAAAACCCTAGTTATTTTAAGCTTTCTATTTCAGGCCCGATCCAATCCTAATTAAATATAGCTCGATAACTCAATAACCCTTATTTGAACCCCTAAATTAGATGAATTTTTATTCTATATTGGTCTAACCCAAAATTAATTAATTAAGCCCATCTCGTCATTTATCCCAACAACCCAACTTAATTCAAGTTGATACAACTCAACTTATGACTGAATTTGCTATGACCTGACTTGATTTTCTTTTTTTCTTTTTCATTTTTCATTTTTTTCTTTTAATTTTCGTTTTTTTATTTTTATTATTATTATTTTATTTATTATTTTTCTATTTATTTATTAACCTGCTCAATTAAAAAAAAATTGGCAAAAATGAGGTGTCTACATCATAACTTGGTTCATATTTATTTATTTATTTTTTTAAGAATAATGATATAGGTTCTTTTCCTATCCATACTAAATAGAACATGTTGAGCAAAATCTTCTTCATGTAAAACTTGCCTGATTTTGGATCAGGAAAATCATAAAGTTTTATGAAACCATGTATTATGGCTAGAATCTATATTCAATCCTATTTTTTTATAGGAGTAGTTGACAATTGAATCCAATTTATTCATTATTTTAGTATCCGTAATAGTGTGAAATGAAGGCCCGTCTCTAAGTTGTTCGAGAATAGTAGCATTGATTTCTCGACCCTTTATCTAAGGATTAGTCTGTTCTATTTCTTTTCTTGATGGAAGCAAGAAAAGGGATATAACTAAGTGGTAGAGTGTCACCTTGACGTAGTGGATGTCATCAATTCAAGCCTAATTATCCCTAAAAACAATATGAGTTTTTCTATTTAGACTGACTCCCCTACTGTGATTGAATGAAAACGGATAAGATACTTATGGGATTGATGTGAAGGGGTAAGTATGGCTATATTTCTAGAAGCAACCTCTAAGTAAATATCAAGTGTATGGATACAGGTTACCCTTTAGAATGAAAAACAATTTCAAATCCGCTTTGTCTAAAAGCAAGGAAGCTATAAGTAAGGCAACTATTAATCGCATTGAGAGTTCGATCTTGGCTTAGGATGAACACTAGCAACAAGCTTAACACATGCAGGAAATGTGCTATTGCTATAGATTGACTGACCGCCTAATGGTGCGTTCATTCCGTCTTTCTTTGTACCCCCAGAAGTAAACGAGATAAAAGAGCGGATCCAATTCCAAGATGATTTCTTTCTCAAGGCAAGGAAAGAGCTTACCACGAACTGCTTTGAGTGAAGGAAGACTACCAGATAATAGCTCGCTTAACTCTGGAACAGGGTATGTTGTGTATATCCCTTCGTATTGAACGGGGAAAAGGAATCGTGTTGTGTAAAGGCTGCGCTACTATTAGTCTCGACAAGGACGGTCAAATTACAGTGGATATACCACCTGAATCTGACATATGTGCATCATGTGAATCAGAGAATATAGGGATTTTAACCTTCCCCGTCGCTGATGAACTTTCTCATCATCAGTCAGAAAGTGGATGAGGACTCGTCTATCTGGCTTCTTCAACAAGACTTGTAAACATCTTCCTTCTCTTCTTATCTCCCTCCAATGAGTTGTTCTTATAAGATAGAGTAGCTCCAAATATGGGTATAGCACTTTTCCTCTAGTTCAAAAGTAGCTTTATTGTGGATGGATGAAAGTTGCAAATGGAATAATAATTTGTATTTCTAGTAAACAGGTGGTAGGGCGCTAATAGATGAGTTGACTTTTCTTAACCCTCTCAATTCTTTATGAGTTGAATTCCATCAACTCCAAATGTAGTTATCTTTTTATGTAGTGATTTCATTTACTATAGAGAGCGACAAACCGGGTAACCAAAGTCAAGATCAAAAGGATTGAAATCCGAGAGATAGGAATGCATAGGTTCGATCCCAACTCGTGACTAGGAACAGGATATACTTTCCGAATAGCATAGATTGCATCTTCTAGAAAAGTAAATTCCAATCCTATTACAGAAGAATAGAGAGAAAATATGAAACAATGATAAAGAGAAGGATCAAGAGAACTACTATGGAGATTCCTAAAATTACCAAAAGAGGATTTTCTTTTCATACCATATGCACTTAGACTTGACTTAACTTTTCCTTCACCCCTAATAAATAAAGGATAAGGGCTTTTCAAAGGCACCCGCCTCTGCTTCTGACAATACGAAGTAGAATTGTTAATCTCTTTCTTTTTCTAGATCTTCATTATCAGCCCAAGACCTACTCCAATCAACCAATCTCCACATCTCCTTAAGAACGGAATTCCAAATCAGTTGAGTTGATTTCTCTTCTCTTTTGACTCTTTCAAAACTGAGGAAAAAGAATGAGTTCAAGATTCTTGCCGGTCCGTTGCCATTTCCTTTACCATTGGAGCGTTCGTATCTTTCTAGGTAAACTCATTATTACTATGTTGTTTGATCTAATAGATAAATCTTCTCATCCTATTCCATTTACGACCTTATGGCTAAATGTTGTAGATGGAATCCCCTACTATTGATACTAGACTAACGAGTCTACTCATTACTTCCCCTTTACTATAACTACTCTCTATACCCAAACTTGAAAGCATGCCATCCCTTCTAAGATGACTACTATAAGGCCTTAAACGAATGGATTAACCGGTTTGCTGTAACACAACTACTGCCTGAACTTAAGAGCTACTTGTGTGGAGCTTCCTAGCTCTTTACCTTTACATTCACAAACTATAGCAAACTTTTCCACCATTGTGAGATATCCTCTAGTACTTTCTTTCTTACCACCATATAAGATATTAAGTTAATCGGGCTTACTAGGGAAAGGGACTAGCATAAGCTGGTTGAAATCACCAATATATGTACCTAAGGACATAATCTAATGCTCTATAAAGCCTTTATGGCTTGTTCCCAAATTCTAAATCAGATTGAGAGTTCAAACCACTCCATTTTACCTACAAGGGAAGGCTTCCACAGAGTCTCAAAGAGTTTGATAGAAGAAAAAAAATTACAATAAGCTCAACAGAGTGAAGGAAAGGCCTTTAGAGAATAGGGGTAGGCTGAAAGTAAGGAGTTAGAACCGACATTACGTTGAAAGATTTCAAAGGAAAATGAAGAACTTTGATTACTTTAATGGAACTGGAAATCATCAAAAACGCCTTCATCACTTCTCGCTTGCATTAAGAAACTAGGTATAAAACCAACCAATTATATTGCTTACGCCTATTTTGGTCATCTTTAACCAAAGATGCATTCCAATGGTATTTTACCTCAGTCAAGAGTTGGGAAGAAGAGATGCAACAGTTATTTCTTGCTTGCTTCTTTGTAACCCAACGAGCTGTTACCATCGCTGACTTGGACAATCTCCGGCAAAGACAGAAGGAAACCGTCCAAGATTACATCACCAGATGGAGGCTTGAGGCCAACAAATGCCGGATTTGCCCGAAGATGAACAAGTCAGAATCTGTCGAAACGGGATCCAACCAGAAATCGTGTACCCGTTGAGTGAACAGAGCTCTAACTATTGTTTTGAACTACAGAAATAGCCCTTTCAGAGAAGTTCTGTATAATAAACAGAATAAGAGAAGGTATAGAGTCTAGTTTGTTCGTTCTTGATTTGATTGAAATGAGTCTTCTTTAATGCTTGAGAAAGCATCTGCTCGTTTGAAAAAGACCCCAGGCTTTCCTAACGGATAAGAGAACTTTCCCGGTATGAACACTATCCCTCGGTTCACTTCGGCTAAGAGCAGTGGATTCATTCGGACAAACAAGTAGACTGACTGAGATGAGATTGATTGAGCGAGGAAATACCAAAGCCAAGGCTAACTTTCTCTCCTGCGCTAGTGAATCAAATGCCATCCGAGTCGCAACCAATCATGATGGGGGTCATCTTCTAGCTTACTTTGCTACAACTACTGTGACTTCAACAGCTACTACTAAGTTAAGAAGATCGAGGGACCGTAGGCAATGGATCGACTGAAAGGAGAGGAGCGTACGTCACTCGCTTCTTTATCTACGATAAACTAGACTAACTCACTTTTGCAGAAGCATTTCATTCCTTATTCCGTGGGAATGGCTGACTCTCAAACCCGGCTTACGAGAGATCAAGGACTTTTTTGACTTGCTTACTTGGAAATGACTTCTTAACTACTCTATAACCTTGAGAAATTAGTTGACTTCCTCTAACCGCATGACGGGATCAACAACCTTCCTGACTTTAGCTCTAGAACGAGGGCAGTCTTATGCTAGAACCAACCAATCTCTATCACTAGAACTAGAACAAGGGACTGAGTCCTACAATGCTGTCTTCCTTGCTAGCTGGGGGTTAGGCTTTATCACTTTGGATATGCGATATACAACGGATATGCGACACAATCAACTATACGCCAGTCAATCCTATGTGCGATATTCTGCCAGCTTTATCTCAAGACTGACGGTTGAAGGAAAGCGACCTTTTAATAAAAGCAGGAAAGAATACTTTTTCGAAAGAATACTTATTCAACAAAAAAGGGGGAGATAAAAGCCATAATAGTATACCCTGGGATGAAAGATATCATCGGATCTTCTTCCTTCATCTTTCTGAGACTACCAAGATTCAACGCGAATTTTGTTTTTCCTGAAGTTCTTCAAGAGCAAAATGCTGAAGAGCAAGATCATGCAAATCCAGAACAGGTTCCTGAGCAACTAGATCAAGTTCAGGAAGAGGTAATGCAAGAAACGGGATTGGGGGCACTTATACCTGGAACAGAAGAGGGATGGCAAATTAGACCTCATTTACCATCCTTCTAGTCACCCTGGTTCAACCCACTAGTTCCTAATGCAATCTCCACCTCTCTAGCCATCAAAATGGTTGTTCTTACTTTGTATTTAGGGTCTTTTATTTATTGGTCAATTCTCCCTACATTGAATTCTACTAAATACATTCCTCCAAGACTAATTGGTAAACTGGTAAGGTAGCCCTATGATCTCAATATAAATGCACTAAGAGAATCTCTAAATGTTGCTATTAGTAGTAAGGAGTTTAGGTTGGGAATGAGTGATCAACTCATCATAGAAAAGCTACCAACAAAAAGTACTTCATGCTTGCACTTGACCTTAGATGGATTTCCTGATGATGATTCACCAAAACGTATTGGTTTCTATACAACTATGATAATTCTCGTAATGATGATGATAGCCGTGGTTGCAGGGTTATTGTTAATATGATAATAAAAAATAATAAGTCTTTTCTAGTCATTATAAAAGTACCTCAAAATTATTTAAGGAAGAAAGGGAAGTTGGTGAAGCCATGTAGCAAAGTAAGTATAAAAAGGCTTCACATACAAGTAAATAAGGCTCAAAAGAAGGTCCCATTCTATATTTATATTTCTTAGGCATCTCACCACCTTCTTCTTATTATTGAGAACTAGTTAGCATTCAGCCCTTCCCTAAGTATGTAAGTAGGATTTCGAATAAAACTTTTGAGGGCAGAGCACATCTTTAAAGACTAACTTTTCCTTTTACTGATCGTATACATATGGCTAAGAGAAAAGAAGGAGTATGCCCCTTCCTTTCTTAATAAAAGAAGAGTGCTAGATTGACTTTTTATGACTAGTTCCTCTACTCTACCTTAGTCTCTAAAAGATCAGGAAGAAACTTCAAATATTTCATATCCTCAATAAAACCATCATCTTTCCTTCCCCACGGAATGATACTAAAAATCTCAATTGTAAAGGAAAGGTAACCACTAGCTATAGAGTAAGAAGGTAAGTAGCTCAACCGGAAGGAGAAGGAAGGAGCAAGTAAACGTAAATAGAGTAGTTATTCCCCTTTCCCCATTAAAGTAGTATTTGTACTAGTGGCATTTCGAGTGCTTCTTACCTTTATAGTTGCATTGGAAGTTGCAGAAAAAATGGAAGCAAGCATAAGAAGGTAAGCAATCAAGTAATCCATTTCAACTGAGAATTCTAATTAATAGTTTACAACCCCAAAGTTTCACTTCAAATGCTTTTCTTCTCACTAGAGACCGTGGAAGATCTCCTTTGAGCCCTCTTAGGTTATGCTAAATTCTTTGTCAAGCTAGTGCCTTCAATCCAATCCATTTTTAACTGCTGTTTACTTGCCAAGGAAGCATCTCATACAAGCTCTATTCCATCCTGGCCGTTGCTAGGCTAATCTATTACATTGCCAGTTCCCTTAAATGGGGTTTCCTTCCCAGCAGCTTGGGTAAAAGGGTAAGTTAGAGTAGTTTATATGGCTTACATCAGTATCCATTTTGTATATTAGCTAATATAGAGTAAATAGAAAGAAGTACCTTTACTTTTTAGTTGTAATCTATCCTATCCTTTAGGCGAATATAGGTTCATAGGAGGACATGGTAGTTACACAAGAAGGAAAGAATTGATAGATCGTAAGGGAAGAAGCCTAGGAGACAAAAGAGGAAGTTGTTAGTTTAGTTCATATTGTATTGTAGAAAGCACTACTTCTGGCTTAAATTATGTATTTTCTTCTACCTTTCTTTTTCGAGATTATTTTAGTGTTCAGTATACCAAACCAAAGAAGCAACAAATTGAGCTGCGCAAAAGCCTAAAGCCTTACCTTAGTGCATCTATTTTCTTACAAGGTACAAGATTGAAAAGAATTCATTAAATAAAAAAAAAATTGAGAAGCCCAAGATCAAAGGAATGAGGGAAAGAATCAATGAGGAATCTATAATAGTGAATGAAAAAGTGTGACGAGAATTTTCAACTCTTTATGTTAGAAGGTGCTAAATTAATGGGTGTCGGAGCTACTACAATTGCTTTAGCGGGTGCTACTGTTGGTATTGGAAATGTCTTTAGTTCTTTGATTCATTCCATGGTGTGAAATCCATCATTGGCTAAACAATTATTTCATTATGCCATTTTTGGCTTTACTTTAACCAAAGCAATTGCATTGTTTGCCTTAATGATGGCCTTTCTTATCTTATTTGTATTCCAATCGAAGAAAGTTTTTTTAGTGTCATAAAGCACGCATAAGCACCTCTTTCGAACCAATCTTAGTCAAGAAAGTTAAGAAAATAAGGGATTGGGGCACAACAGTTCTTAAATAGAATGATTATGATAAAGAGTAAGCGATTCAAATGAAAGGTCGAATTTTAAGTCAAGTGAGAAGGAAGGAGGTTAGTCCTTAACAATGCTCGTTCATTTGAAATAGGGTTCATAATCTTCTTTTTTAGAAGAGATAAACCATTTTGAGAAGGGAAAGTAGAAGTTAAGCTCAGAACTAAGAAGGAAGCAAATCAAAACAAAGTTTCATTGGAAGTTTGAAGAATAGGAAAGATTACAACTACTAAGAAAGATCCATTTGATTTGATCGTAAGGTTGGAGTAAGCTTCAATTTACTGTATTTTAGTTTGATTTTATATGAGAGTAACTGGGAAAGTGGAGATTCCACTTTGAGGAGGATAGCAAACAAATGAATTTCTGCATCTTAGACCTTGCCATTAGACTAGTACATGAGTAAACTGGTTTTATTCAAAGTTATCTCCTTCTCACTCCTCATAGTCAAAAGAAGAGTTTGATCTTGGCTTAGAAGGAAGGCTAGCTATATGCTTAACACATACAAGTTGAACGTTGTTCTCCTAGAAAAAAAAAAAAGTCTTAACATCAAGAGAAGACATTTTACATTCCTTAAGTAACCTAGTGAATGCTTTATAAGGCTTGGAGGAAGAAAATGAAATACGAACAATCATGCTGGTCATACTCAATCGACTTTCATGCTAGTTCTTGATCTAACATGAAAGTTCCATTTTAGGAAAGACAACATACCATGATACTTCCTATTTTGTCAAGCCCTGCTTTGGTCTCTGGTTTGATGGTTGCACGTACTAAAAATCCGATACATTCCGTTTTGTTTCCAATCCTAATCTTTCATAACACTTCAAGTTTACTTCTTTTGTTACGTTTTGACTTCTTCGCTATGATCTTCCCAGTAGTTCATATAGGAGCTATAGCCATTTCATTCCTATTCGTTGTTATGACGTTCCATATTCAAATAGTGGAGATTCACAGAGAAGTCTTGCGCTATTTACCAATGAATGGTATTATTAGACTGATCTTTTGGTGGGAAATGTTCTTCATTTTAGATAATGAAAACATTCCATTACTACCAACCCAAGGAAATATGATGTCTCTAAGATATACGGTTTATGTTGAAAAGGTACAAAGTTAGACTAATTTGGAAACATTGGGCAATTTACTTTATACCTACTATTCCATATGGTTTTTTGGTTCTCAATCTTATTTTATTAGTAGCTATGATTAGGGCTATAGTACTGACTATGCATAAGACTACTCAAGAGAAAAGACAAGATGTATTTCGACGAAATGCTATTGATTTTAGGAGGACTATAATGAGGAGGTTGACATACCCCCTCACAATCTATTGAAAGGAAAGTTGCTTGATATTGGTTCAAATCCAATTCGTGAGATAGAAATGATCTTTAGTTGGTCATAGCTATAATAAATGCAACTCAAGGCTTGCTCTAACGATAGGGAGGAAGGAAAATCCCAAACCTATCTGACCTACTGTTAGCTTTACTGAACTAAAGCAATACTCCCAGGTAAGGACAAGTCTCATAGCGTAATCCTCATTGATGTGGTTTCCATTTACAACCTACAAAATAATAAGATTATCCTTTTAATTACTATTTATTTTTAACTTTACATAGATCGATCATCTCATTCTACTTTATATCTTACCAAGGTTTGGTTTTAAGCCTTAGCTGTCTCGTTTAACTAGTGTGCTCATGTGATAATAAGAGCCTCAATAAAGGAGATAAAGTCATCACCTCCTATTAAAGCAAGGGGGTGTTCTCTAATTGATTTTATAAATTTTAATCTGGATGGCCCTATGCATGAAGATATGGATAGGGATGCTAACTCAAATGCAACTACAAAGACTTGTATGAGTGATTCATGAACTCTTATCGAGGATAAACAAGCAAGGGTTTCATCCTCTACTTGTGGGAAGGCTATTTCGAGAAATGCTACTATAGGATAAATTAGATATTTTGCAAGATAAATTGGATATGTTAGTTCAACTAATGCTTTAGGGAATAATTCCTCTTTAGATTGAGAGGGAAAGAGAATCCTTAGGCTCTGCTTCTTAAGATGATAATATGATAGCAGACTTACTAATTTTTTGTGAAAAATAGAATAAGTAAGCGTGAAAATAGCAAAAAAGGTGCTAATTCACCAACAAAGCATACCTTAACTAGCTATTTCAATTAGATAAGTACAAATTCTTTATATTTATTTTTTGTGCCAACCAAAGCACAAGAATAGGATTGGGAGCACCCCTTTCAATTCCTATTAGAGATGGAGTCCAAGTTGACCTTATATACCAACTTATATAAAAATAAGTAGTAAGTATAAACATAGTAGATAGTCTAATCAATTATATATAGTAATAGCTTGTTTTAGGTCTCATTGAAGTTAACCCGAAAAATCTTGGATGAACCTACGATAGTAGTTTACTGAGCCAAGAAAAGATCTTAACTCATATACCTTTTATGGGAGATCACATTCCTCTATGGCTTTTAACTTCTCATTATCTATGCAAATGGTCCCCCCTTGATCCAATTCTATGGAACAAGACTTCTTATTAAGCAAAAGAGCACTTCTCCTTCTTGACATAAAATTGGTTGTCACATAATATCGAAAAGATAGCTCTATAGTGCTCCACGTGCTCTTCAAGCGTCCTACTATAGACCACAATGTCATCAAGATATACCACCACTCAAAATCAACAACTTAAAACACCAATTCATTAGCGAAACTCACCCCTATTCACTTATGAAGCAACTGGACTCACCTCAACAAGAGAAGCCACATCCCATAGGCAAAGATAGCAGAAAGAGAACCACTACTTTAACTTGACTCTCCCCTAGAACCCCTTACCCTCTTGCTTATAAATTACCACAAAAGATGTGTGAACATCACCTCTACGCTTATTTAATAGCAGCTTGTACTCTAGTTTCGATAATATAAGGAATTCCTCCTCTAAGAGCTTTTTCCATAATTCCTAGAAAGTTAGTTATCTTCCAAATTCAAAAGCACCAAGGAGGGTCCAACACCAATACTTTAGGCTTAATAAGCTATTGTTCTCTAACTCTTAGTAGAAAAAACTAAATAAAATAAAAAAGCACTTAAATAGTTTTTTCATTAGCAGGGGTTGCCTTAATAATATTTGAATGATTTAAAATTGCTTCCCTACTTAACCTCTATAACTACTAATGTAACTTAGCTTTAACACCTTTCTTACCCCGAAATCTTTTAGAAAACTCCTTCTAGGGCTCCTCCTAACCTTTCATTCCAAGTATTTAACTTGTTCCTATCAATTGAGTTATTATAAATCCTATCCTTTCAGTCAAGTTTGAGCTCAAGTCCCTCTTTTTCCAACCCCTGCTCCATCTCCATAAGCTTCAATGTCTAATAAAAAAAGAATCACCTATCTTCTTATGCTCATAAACTAAAGAACATAGGTACAAGGTCCATAATCATGCCCTCTCCCATCATCTTTAGTGTAGGTAGTATGTTCTTTGTCTTTTTCCTCGATGCTTCTTCAAGGGGTATATGAAATTACAAAGGGATGTCACACATTAACCTTACACAAAGAGAGCTCAGCTCTACTTAAGCTTCCCCAGTAGGTATTAGGATTTAATAAGAAGGTTATATAAAGAAAGGGACAAAAATGGCTTATCCTAGGTTCTTTCACTTTCACTTTAGGCTAAGAATTCAATTTTAGACTAGTAAGATGCTTATAAGGCTAAGTTATTTACGACTTTGAAGTAAGACACGACTATGATTAGCTACTGGGTTCTTTAATAAAAAAGAAGTAACTAATGAACTGCATTATCAGCATATCCTCAAATTCCTGGTCTTGGTGATCACTTCAAGGCTTGATCATGATCTTCATCGTCGGTGTCGACATAGGAAAGGACAAGAAGTGGTTAAGGAAAGGACTTTAGAATCGGATCCACTCGCCCAAAGAGAAAGGCCCTGACCCTGCTCAAAATCAAAAGAAGAGAATGAAAGGTTATTAAAGACCGATTCGTTAGAGTCTGGAGAAAAAGAACTTAGTATCTTGGTAATTCTCTAGAAGACATGTTTAACCTTAAATGCTATTAATAGATTCTAAAGCAATAGTCCCTTAGACTCAAAAAGTAATAATGAAAATTGCTAACCCAATAGCAGATTTTGCAATTGCCCATCGTTGAAACCAATGAAGCAAATGATTGACCCATCATATCATCCGAAGAAATGAAAAATGCCAAAAAGTTCGAATTAATAGCTAATAACATTAATTCAATTGGCATTAACATAATAGGAATATTTTATGGAAAGTAGCTTGATATTGGTTTAAATCCAATTCATGAGATGTCCTATTAGGTCATGTAGATGTTATATGCCTTTCTTTTCTTTAGCCTTTCGACTTCCGCTCCTACTTCGTAAGGAAGTTTCGTCACTTCTTCCTTTACTACTGACTTTGTTATTGGGCATTCACTATTGGTCACTCTTCAATCTACCTAGAGTCTATTATGGATTATTAATCTATTCCTCTTAGCAATTTATTTTTATTATGATATCATGCAAGAAATCCTGGTTCAAGCTTTTCCAAAAGCCTTTTAACTTCAAGTAAAGAGAAAGTAAATCAAGATCAGGATTAGATTGATAAAATAAATCTCTTCAACATTCAATTCAAGTGGGTCTATCGATACAAGTGGAAAGACCAATAATTCAGCATCCAAGACCTACTGATGTCTACTTCAAATTCAAGTGCCACTTATCTTAACACAATTCAAGCTAATTGACTCTTAACCTATCCTGACTTGGTGAAGCTTCCTTTGATTTGAATGAATAAGGGATGAAGGCTTAAGAGGCCATTTAGGACTAGTTATTGTTGATCTTGGTTTTTCACCCTCTCGGTTCTTTTACAAAATTAGGTATTCTTTAAACCAATCAGTATTGAACCCTTACCCATCTAGTACCAACCCTCAATAAGGGTTTCAAGAAAACTATTTTTTCAATTTAAAAAGGGGTTAGAGTCACCACTTGAGCGGAGTCGAGAAAAAGAGGTTAAGTTATAACCAATTGGGTGGATTGGTTATAACTTAGCTACCAGTCTATCGATTAAAATCAATGTTTTGTAAAACGGTTTTTCTTTTGAAAACTAGAGATTTAGCTCCAAGGATTAGGAATTTTAAACCCTTGCAGGTACCATCGACTTTCTAAAATTAGAAATAACCTTAAAAGTCACTTTTTAATTTTGAAAGACAAGACTTAATTTAATTACTCTAATTGGATAAACGAAACAATCTAAACTAATGGGAGAGCGAAATTAGGTTTTTCTCGTTTTTTACCATCGCCCTGTACTTACGTATCCACTATTTGGGATCAAATGTACGTAGTTTTTCTATAAAATTTTAGTGACTTAAATTGATTTTAGTTTTGTAAACATCTCGAATTTATGTTCTTAGTTCAATTCAATTTATTTGAGAAATTTCTAAAAAATGAAAGTTCTAAATTGAAAATTTTTTATTTTTGAAAAAAAATCTAAAAGGGCCCTAATTTGAAAAAATGGTTGATTTATTTTTTGTATATTTTTTTTTGGAAAATAAATTTTCCTAAGTGATAAAAATAAATATTTATTCTTATTTATTTATTTTTTCTTTATTCTATTTCATCACTTAATTTATTTATTACTTATTATATCTTATTTATTTTTATTAAACTAATAAAATAAAAATAAAATTACTTTTTTTTTCTTTTTTCTTCTTCTTCTCTTTTTCTTTTTTTCTTTTCTTTCTTTCTGCTCCTTTTTATTATTACATTTGCACAAATAAAACAAATAATTATAAAAAATAAACAAAACAAACAAAAATAAAAAAAAGGAAAATACGCCTTGAATGGATGCAGCTGGATGCGCTAGTCAAACCTAGGTCAATCAAGTTGAATCCAGGTCATCAGATCAGGTTTAGGTCACTGGCGTGGATCGAGGTCGGGTAGTAGATGCAAGGAGAGCAGTAACATATGATAGAGGAGCTCCAAGCATTTCCAACCACCTAAACGATGGGGAAAAGGAGTTTTTGTGAGAACTTTATTGGGTTTATGGGGGGTAGGTAAAGTGCCGTAGTGTTTGGTGGTGGTTTAGAAGGTTGTTCGAGATGGCAGTTGGCGATGGTGTTTGGGTGGTGTACGGTGCGATTGCTGAGGGTGTAATAGGGGTTAGGATTAGGTTCTAAGGTATAACTAACTTTGTAGTGTAGTTGGTTAGTGTTTAAGGTGGCCAAGGGTGGTGTTTTGAGGAGAGAGGGGAAGGCGTCGGTTGAGGTTTGATGGAAGGTGGCTTAAGGAAGCCGCTAGGGGTTACGGCGGCGGTTGAGACTGGTTGAGTTAGAGGGCCTAAGCTAAGGGGAATACGACAGTGGTATTGGATTGTGGTGAAAGGCTCGAAAAAGAGAGATTCTAAGAGAGAGAGAATGAGCTTGGCAGTTGAATTTGAAGCTTGAGAACGGTTGTGTCTGTCTGTATGAACTCCTCGAAGGGCCTTTTATACTCGAATTGTTCCTAGAAAACATGGAAAGCTCGAATCCGATCAATGAAGAACACCTAGAAAAATAGCTTTTTTTTTTCGATTTTTGGAGCTCAAATTGAATGCTCCTTTGACTATATTCAAACATGTTTTTTGTATCGATTTACAGTAGGCTATGTCTAGCTTGCAATTTTACCATTGATTTGGCGAAATTGCAATAAGAATAGGTTAAAAATTCCTACTGAAGTGGGTAGTCAAAAGAGGAAAGCACTGGAAATTTGGAGAAAGGAGAGGGAAAGAGAGGGAAAGAGAGGAAAATGAAGGGAAAAGGAAAGAAGGGGAGGGAAAAAATGGGCAGACGTGGCACTACGTTAACTATGCCAACTAACCGCGACGTGTACATGTCATTCGTGACACATGGCTGACATGTAGCGCCACATCAGCATGTCGTCCAATCCCAACCTGCAACGTGTCAAGACACGTGGCGTAATCAAATCCTGATACGTAGCAGTCTCTGATGTGATTGAAAACAAAAATAAGAAAAAACGTCTCCTTGCCTTTGCTAAGATTCAAACTCAAGACCTCTCACTCAAACCCTAAACCCAGTCCATATGCTTAACCATTAGGCTGTTAGCCTATACCTTGTCCATATGTGCAATCAAGACTCGGTTAGCTTGAGCTAGATTTAAATCTAAGCTTAAGTTCAACATCCCAACTTCTAAACTTAAATTAAAATTAAAAATCTATTCTAATAACATGCTATTTTCTAAAATCTTTTACTTGATTTTAATTTTTCTTTTTTTTTTTAATTTTTCAAATTTCTAAATTTTTTAAACTTCATTTTCTAACTTTTTATCTTTTTAGCGTTTCTTTCTAAAATTTTCTCTCTTTTTTTGTGCTTTTTCTTATTTTTGAAAATTTTTGTATTTTTCCATAGTCCTTATTTTTTTTTCTAAATTTCTAAATTTTTTAGGTTTTCTTTAATTTCCTAATTTTTTGTGTTTTCTGATTTAAGGCCTAAAGAGAAAAGAAGGAAAAAGAATAATAATAATAAAAATAAAGGGGGCAAAAATTAAGTATCTATAGTTGCCTCTCTTTATGGTGAAATTTGAATAAAATTTTGCCACAAAGATAAGGAGACACTATTTTTTCTCTTAGGATGACTCTAAAACAACTATGTCTATCCTAAAATCGATTTAGATGAAGAAATGAAACCTGGTTGTACCTCTCTAGGCTTAGTAACCTAGGTAGGAATGTCTTGTATTGGAATTGATCTAAAACCTAATCGTACCTCACAAGGCTTACTAACCTAAGCAGGAGCGTCTTTTGGAGATTAGCAACCTTAAAATGGGATTGATCTAAAATCCGGTTGTACCTCACTAAGCTTACTAACCTAAGTGAGGGCGTTTCTCAGGGATTAGCAACCTTAAAATGGGATTAATCTAAAACCTAGTTGTGCCTCACTAGGCTCACTAACCTAGGCGAGAGCGTCTCTTGGGGACTAGCAACCCTACATGGGATTGATCTAAAACCTAGGCATGTCTCACTAAGCTCACTAACCTAGGTAAGAGTGTCTTTTAGGGATTAGCAACCCTAAAATGGGATTGATCTAAAACCTGGTCGTACCTCACTAAGCTTACTAACCTAAGCGAGAGCATCTCTCAAGGGCTAACAACTCTACAATTGGATTGATTTGAAACCTAGTCGTACCTCACTAGGCTCACTAACCTAAGCGAGAGCGTCTCTCGAGGACTAACAACCCTACAATGGGATCAATCTAAAACCTAGTCATACCTCACAAGGCTCACTAACCTAAGCGGAAGTGTCTCTCGAGGACTACCAACCCAAAAATAAGATCAATTTAAAAACTGATCGTGCCTCACTAGGCTAACTAACTTAGGCAGAAGCGTCTCTCAGGGATTAGCAACCCTGAAATGGGATTAATCTAAAACCTTATTGTGCTTCAATAGGCTCACTAACTTAAGTGGGAGCGTCTTTTGGAAACTAGCAACCCTAAAATGGACTTAATGTGGTATCTTAAGGAACCGACGAAGAGAAGTGACCCCCGGAACTAAGTGATCAGAGGGAAATGTCCTATCAGCTTACCTAAAGGAAATTTGGTGAACAGAGGGGCCCAATGGATTTGAAGGATGAATCGAGTTAGGATCGTGTCTTCAAAAGTTGGCTAAACACTAATGCAGAAAGTGAATGCCTTATGGGTTAGTTAAAAAAGATTGTTGGAAGTATAAAAAAGAAAAGAAAAGAAAAGAAAACTAGTCTAAATGCAAGTATAAGATTCAAAAATCAGTGTAGCAACACCGTATAGAAATACTTACCTGGTCTTTGTTGATAACACCTAAACTGTCAAACCTTTTTGAAATGCCCCATTAGAAATTACTCACTCTTATTTTAGTCCCTTGTTATCAACTCGGATGTTGTTGATGTACAACATTCGAAACTTTGTTCGTTCTTTTGGAGAAGTCATAGAAATTATCCTGATACAGAATAACCACCCACTATTTTGTCTCTTTAGAACTTTTATGAATCAAAAGCCTTATTCTCGTCTATTGTAATTGCTTACTTAAGTTTCATATTCCCCTGAAAAACAGACAATAAAACTCCCCATCAAGGGGGATCAATCTATAATGAAGTATTTTAAAGAATTTTGTTAATTACCAATGTTCTACATCTCATTCTTTAACTCCTCTCGTATTTACAATATATGGGTTCGATTAAATGGAGTAAAGGGAATTGGACCTTTCCATGGAGAGGGTGATTATTCCAACGATGACAATGGCCAAGGATACCAAATTCGCTTGTAGATAATTAAAATTAGACCACATTGATGTTCACAATGATTGGCATTTTCGCATTTTGAGCAAAATTTCCACTGACTTCTAATGGATAGTACAATTTTATAGCGTTGGCATTTACTGGGTGTAATACCCTAGATTTTGAGCCTATACGATTACCCTAGGATCCAAGCTCCTAAATTTAGGGCATCAGTCTAAGATATCAAATTAATTTCAAACTTTACAGTAAGGTTAGAAAAGTTAGTGAAGTCATTTAAGTAAAGTCAATTTCTCAAAATAAGCCATACAAAAATATTAATTAAAGAAAACGTCAATTTATCTCTAAAATCAATAAATATAAAAAAATGTGAAATTCAAGCATTTAGATATAATAGGATATTAGAGATAAACTATTTAAGTTATAAACATATTAAATGAAGTTGAATTATACATGTATTAACATAGAACATGCATTATTTGAATTAAATACACACATATAATAAGAAATTATTATTTAAATAAGGTAAATTAACATAAAAAATTGTAAAATTAATAAAAAATGCAAGGATAAGTCATCATACCTATGTAGCAGCTTAGAATTAATTTGGATGATAAGTCAAAAGCAAGAAAAATGAGGAAATGACACCTAATGCATTGAAACATCTCCACCTACCACCACAACTCTCGCCTGTGTTACCCATGTCTACGCCATGTTGTCTACATCGCCCAATAGCTCGCTTGTACCACTGTCAGGTTCGCCCACATTACCCATAACACTACCTACTATTACCTACAGTATTGCCTATGTCGCCCACAACATCACTCGTGTTGCTTATAGCATTACCCATTGTCGCCCATAGCACTACCTACTGTTGCCCACAACATTGCTTATAATCGCCCATGCTCACCAATTGTCGCCCACAGCACCTGTGTCTCACCTAGATCCACAACTACCATCACCTAGCTTGCCCCACACATACCCAAGCTCTCGCCTAGTGCACGCTTACTCTTGCCTAGTTATTGCCTAGCTTCACCTGCACACTTACCGAACACCAATGTAATCTGACCTAAGTAACTTTTCAATAATTATTTTATTATTATTTTATACTATATCATTTATTTTTATTAATATTTTTAGTTATTTAGTTTTTTCCTTTATTAATTTATTTCTTTTATTTAAGTGCAGGTTTTTTTTACTATTTATTTTGTCGCAATTGTTTTAGTTAAATTAATTATATTTGAAAAATCATGTTTTTTTATAATAAAAAATATTTTTAAGATATAGTGGTTTGAAAAAAATAATAAAAAATTTTGAAATGATTTTTTCTTTTAAAGATTTAATTAGCTAGGATTCTTTTTATTTAATTTGAAAAAAATTAGATTTCGTAGTTTTTTCTTTCTTAAAATAATAAATTGATAAAAAATGTAAACCTAGCTCTATTGTCGATATAAAAATGACCCACTCACTAAAAATTTTATAAAAAAAGAACTACAGCCAGTTTGATTCTAACTAGTAGATATGTAGGCATCTTTGGGGCAACTGTCTAAAAATAAATTTTTTTCTTTTTTTTAGAAATTTGTAATAAAAAAAATAAAAAATCATTTTTAGTTACATGTTGTATATTTAGGTTTATTTTTAATATTTTTAGAAAAATTACAAAAATAAAGCCCATTAATTTTTTCTTTAATTTTCATATAGTGACTTAGTCTTAATAGGTTAACTTGCCAACCCAATTTTCTAGTTCAATTTTCTAAAATTAATTTTTTTTAGAATATTTGTAGACTATTAGTCAAATTAAGGTTTTTCTACTTGAAAACCCTAATTAATTTTTTTTTACTAATTAAACTGGTTGGTGGCTCCAATTAATTTTTTTTTAAAAGTATTTTCTCAGTTTAATGTCGAGTAATTTATATTAAGCGAGCTAGATTTGATATAGGTTAAATAAGGAAAATTGAAATAAGGCTTAATACATGATGATTCGGATTAACCATTTGTTCTTACGCCAAAGATCTTGCCATTTCTAAAGGAACTATAGCAACATCTCTTTTCCATTCAAGAGTTTTGATGTGTTTCCGCGTGCCTTTAAGACGCCAAAAAATGTACAAATTCCTTTTCTTTTCTTAGGAACATATACAATATTCTTCACTACAAAAAAGATAATGGTAACCCTACCATTAACTACATTATGAATTTCATCGAAATTCATGTCCTACTGAAACAGAATTTATAACTTGCTATCCTCTTGACTAGCTGGCAAAGATTGACCTCCATGGAAAGGATGATTCATTTGTATTAACACAAGAGTCTAACTACATTGCATTGCCAGAATCCGTATTGTATATTTGAAAGATGTTGATCTCCCTTATATCCTTACTGTCCTACCTAGCTTCCAAAGCAAGGAAGTCTTCTTTGAGTGAGTGAAGCAACAACGCGCTAGTACTTAGCATGAATTTTTCCATGAACTATGCCCAAAGCATTTGAGTGGGATAGGACTACTTGTTCATTTGACTGCCTTTTCCTTTTAGATCCAATCTTTTATGTTGGGGAACATTTCCATTCTAGTATTAGTCCCTCTTCCGACAACATATGAGAGAGCAGCAGTTACTGACTTAATCTCTATCACCATTGCTGGTTGAAAGTAAAGGATAATTTACTAACAGTAGTCTTCTATCCTCTTTGATTAAGTCGGAAGATGAATTTAAAGATGGAAGGAAGACTGAGGTGGACTTAATTAAGAGCATGGGTAAGCCTTTCCATACGAGATAGCAATGACAGGATATTGATCGATTGGGGTCGAGTGATCAAGACATCAAAGGTTTAGTGGTCCTTCTACTGTTGCGACTACCTTTCCTTTATTTTAAAGGTAAAGGACTACTAGAGAGGTAAGTTCTTTTATGAATGAATGTGGTAAACCAATCAATCTTTTCGTTACATATTAGGGACAAGAAACCAACCTAGCTAACTCAATTTCTTGAAGAAAAGAGAGGGCGCTCTTCTAATATTGAACTCCTAGCTCTTTATATCTATTTTCAAAAGCTCTCTTATAGCCTTATAACCAAGTAGGCAGGTGAGACAAGGTGAAAGTAAGAATCCCATATTATGGAATAAGAGCTATGGAACTTATAGAAATAGGTTTTAATGTAGTTTACTTCCTCGACCTATAAGGAGAGGGTGGACAAGGAAGAATAAGAATTTCCCCTCAATCTTGGTTAGAATCAAAAGGGCTTGAGGATTTGAGGCAATTGAATCAGAAAGTAGGACAGAATAGGCTATTATTGCTCTATAAAGAACTACCCTTGAAAAAACTTCTATTGATATTGAATCAGTTGTGGGACTTAAGTCCATTAAGGCCTTATGGACTGATCACGGTGTATCACATGCAAAGTGGACTATAATTTTGGGATTGTCATCAAGAGTGTAATCTGGACCGAAAGTTTACAAGGAAGTCCTCTTCGACTAAAATAGCCATGAGTTACCTTTTAAGGACGTTTGAGATGAAAAGGCCCCACCAAATGGCTTGGCATCTAAGGCTCCATGTGATTATTAAGGAAGGGTTCTTTACCTTATAGCAAACTAAAAAAGAAAAAAACAGAGATAATAATAAAAAAAAGAAGAAAAAGAAAGAGAGAGAAAGTATCTTTATTTAAGTCCATGTTGGCCCATATGGCTAAAGTTTTCAATCCATTCTTAAAAAAAAAGGGGGTTAAGCGTCTGGGTTTTTCTCATTCTTCCCCAAATAAAGGAAATTATACCCAACGTCTATTTTAACATAATTGGTTTTCATTAAAAGGATTTTTCTGTAAATAGTTTCCTAAAAAATTGGGTAATGTTTTTGGACAATTTTTGCTCTCAAATGGGCTACCCTACCTTCCATCCGTTCAACTCTCTTCAAGGTCTTTAGCAAACCCATAAGATGCCTATGTTCCTCAATTACATTTAGTGTGCCCATAGGGCCCTTCAGTTCACCAAGTTCTTTTAACAAGCCCATAAAGCATTTCTTTTTTGCAAAAATCTTGTAGTAAGCTCATAGGATGCTTGATTTCTTTAGGTATGCCCATTGGACCTCTCTATTCATGAAGTTTTTGTTAACAAACCCATGAGACATTCACTAAGCTTCTCTTAAGTGTGCTCAAAGGGCCTTTCAGTTCATTGAGTTCATAGGCCCATAAGGTACTTCTTTTTGCAAAGATCTTGTAGCGAGTTCATAGGGCGCTTCATTTCTTTAGGCATGCCCATTGGGCCCTTCTGCTCATGAAGTTTCTCTTAGCAAGTCCAAATGGCACTTCTCTTCATCTTCTCATTTGTCTAGCCCATAAGATACTCACCTTCCACATCCAAGTGATTAGCCAATATTTGAAGATGTGATCTTAACTCAATCTCTCTTCCAAATTCTTTAAGCAAGCCCATGAGGCATTTCTATTTCAAGCGAGCCCATTAGGCCCCTCTGCTAACCAAATTTCTCTCAAGCAAGCCCATAGGTCATTTCCCCTCTATTCACCAAGTCCTGTAGGGCACTTCTCCTCATTAGTTCCTTTTTGCATACCATTTTAAGGTCGTTAGTCCTCGAGAGACACTCCCGACTAAGTTAGTCAGCTTCATGAGGCACGATTAGGTTTTAGATCGATTCCAATTTAGGGTTGCTAGACCCCAAGAGATGCTCTCGCCTAGGTTAGTGAGACCTGTAAGGCACGACTAGGTTTTATATCAATCCCAATTTAGGGTTGCTAGTCTCCTAGAGACGCTTCCGCTTAGGTTAATAAGCCTAGTTAGGTATGACTAGGTTTTAGATTGATCCTAGTTTAGGGTTGCTAATCTTTGATAGATGCTCTTGCTTAGGTTAGTGAGCCTTGTGAGGTACTACTAGGTTTTAGATTGATCCCAATTTAAGGTTGCTAGTCCTCGAGAGACGTTCCAACCTAGGTTAGTGAGCCTAGTAAGGTACAACTAGGTTTTAGATCGATCTTAGTTTAGGGTTGCTAGTCCTTGAAAGATGCTCCCACCTTGGTTAGTGAGCCTAGTGAGGCACAATCAGGTTTTAGATCGATCCCATTTTAAGGTTACTAGTCCTTGATAGATGCTCTTACCTAGGTTAATAAGCCTTATGAGACACAACTAGGTTTTAGATTAATCCCAGTTTAAGATTGCTAATCCTTGAGAGACGTTCCTGCCTAGGTTATTGAACTTAGTAAGGCACGGCTAAGTTTTAGATCAATCTCATTTTAGGGTTACTAGTCCCCGAGAGATGCTCCTGCCTAGGTTAGTAAGCTTTGTGAGGCACCACTAGGTTTTAGATCGATCCCAATTTAGGGTTGTTAGTCCTCGAAAGACACTTCCGCCTAGGTTAGTGAGCTTAGTGAGGCACGACCAAGTTTTAGATTGATCCTATTTTAGGATTGCTAGTCCCCAAGAGATGCTCCTGCCTAGGTTAGTGAGCCTTGTGCGGTACGATTAGGTTTTAGATCGATCTTAGTTTAAGGTCGCTAGTCCTTGAGAGATGCTCTTGCTTAAGCTAATGAGCATTGTGAGGCATGACTAAGTTTTAGATCAATACCCCCATTAGGGTTGCTAGTCCTCTAGAGACGCTTCTAGGTTAGTGAGCCTAGAGAGATACAGCCAAGTTTCTTTTCTCATCCAAATCAACTTTAAGATAGTTATAGTTTGTTTTAGAGTTTTCCTAAGGGCAAAAATAGTGTCTATTTTATATTTGTAACAAAGGTTTGCTCAACCTTTACCACAAAGAGGGGTAGCTGTAGACACTTAATTTTTGCCCTTCTTTTTATTTTTCAGATTAGGTTATAGGGTCTTAAATTAGAATAAATACAAAAAACAGGAAATTAAAGAAAACCTAAAAAATTAAGAAATTTAGTAAAAATAAGAATTATAAAAAAAATGCAAGAAATTTAAAATTAAGAAAAAGCATAAAAAAATAAGAAATTTTAGAAAGAAACCCCAAAAGATAAAAATTTTAGAAAATTAAAAACATCACTAAAAATAAAAAAAAAATTGAAAAAAAAATAAAAGATTTTAGAAAATAACTTTTTATTAGGGTAGATTTTTTAATTTTTTTATCTTTTGGATTTAGAAATTGAGCCGATGAACCTAGGGTTAGATTTAAATCTAACTCAAGTTGATCGAGTCCATATGTGCGATTTAGTTGCACATATGAATAAGGCACAAGGCAACGGCTTATCGGTTGAGCACATGGACATGACATTAGTATTGAGTGTAAGGTTTTAAGATCCAATCTTAGGAAAGGTAGAGAGGCCTTTTTTCTTATTTTTTGTTTACTAGCATACTACTACGTGTTAGGACCTGGTTGTGCTACATGTCTTGACCATGACATTGTCGGATTAGACAATCTTGCTGACGTGGCACCACATGGCTTGCTACATTAGTTGCTACGTATCACAAGATGACACGTAGCAGGTCAGGAATGGTTGACGTGGTGCCACATCAGCACTTCTCTCTTTTTCTCTCCTCTTTTCCCTTGATTTCCCTTTGATTTTCATCCTTTTTCCTTCTCAAGAATAATGCAACCCCTTCACTTTGGCCTCTAATTTCGTGCTTTTTCCTTATTTAAACACACTAATTAATGGTGTGAATTCATCCTCTACATGGCCTACTTTGAATCAAACACATTAACACGTCCAAATTTAGTTAATGGTATATTCAAATCTAGCTTCAAAGATTGGAAAAAAACTGAATTTTCAGACATTTTTATTCAAGTCTGATTTTTGATTTCCATGTTTGTTTGATCAATTTGTGTATAAAAGGGGTATTAGGGGAATACATTAGGACATAAAACCTTACACAAACATATACAACCAATAGAATCACTCGACACAACCCTTCTCTCTCCCCGTGATTACTCTCTCTCTCTAACCTACTCTCTCTCTCTACTGTAGTCCGAGCTAAACTACCACTTTAGGGAGACTACCCATGGCTTAGGCTACCTAACCCGATTACTCTCGCCCTTAGCCATCGTTTCTATTACCTTGTCGAACCATTACCCCTTAAAACCCAAGCCACCGCAAAATCCCAATTCTGAAACCACTACATCCAATCCCCTTTGATCCTAACTGACCTTACAACCATTCTCCCCCTGTCCTCAAACCCCATACCATACTCCCCTTTCAACTTCAGCAAGCACCACTTGAATACCACATCTGCCACCGATGACCACTACCACTGAAACAACCTCCAACCACTACGGCGTTCGGATTACCCCCCATTCTCCAATAAAAAACACATAAAACACTCCTCATCTGCTTGCTTCGGTGATTGAAATGAATTGAACCACGTCGCGGTTATTGCTATTGTAGAAGCTTAACCCAAATCTAGTGGAACCAATCCGAAGCTGACTCGAGATCCGGCCCGCATTTCTCTCCTGGTCTAAATCAGTTTTGATCTTTTTTAAATTAATTAATTAATTTATTTACCCATTTGTTGTAATATGCAATTGTAAATGTAATTTAAAAAAAAGGAAGAAAGAAGAAAAGAGAAAAAGAAAGAAAGAAAAAAGAAAACAAAAAGAGTAGTTTATTTAGTTATTTATTTTTAGTATAATAAAAAATAAATAGATAGAAATAAAAAATATAAAAATATAAAATGAGTAAATAAGGAGATGAATATTTTTTTTCTATCACTAAGAAAATTGATTTTTCAAAAATAAAATAAAAATAAATCAACCATTTTTTAAATTAGGATCATTTAGAATTTCCAAAAATAAAAACCAATTTAAGGCCTTTTAGGAAATTTCCTTAAATAAACTAAATTGAACTAAAAACATAAATTCGACATGTTTTCACAAGTAAAATCAATTTAACCCACTAAAGTTTTCATAGAAAGAACTACGTATGTTTGATCCCGAATAGTGGGTACGTAGGCACTTACGAGACGATGGTAAAAAATGAAGAAACCTAATTTTCATTTTCCTTTAGTTTAGATTGTTTTTGTTTATCTAAGCAGAGTAATTAAATTGAGTCTTGTCTTTCAAAATTAAAAAAAAAGGGTGATTTTTAAGTCTAATTCTAATTTTGGAAAGTTAATGGTATTCATAAGGGTTTAAAATTCCTAACCTCTGGACCTAAATCTTTGGTTTTTAAAAACCGTTTTACAAAAATTGGTTTTAATTGTTAGACTAGTAGCTAAGTTATAACCAATATACTCAACTAGTTATAACTTCACTATTTTTCCCAACTCCGGTCGAGTATCGACTCCAAAGGAACATAAAATAAAATAAAAAAAAGTTTTTTTATACCCTAATCAAGGGTCGGTATTAAATAAGTAAGGGTTTAGTACTAATCAGTTCAAAGAAGGCTAATTTTATAAAGGACCGGAATGATGAAAAACTAGGCTCGATAGCAGTTATTTTATATCGTTGTGCTTACTAACTCTTTTAGGTGTTATCTATGAAGATAAAAAGCTGCAGGAAGGAAAGCAAGCTGTACCTATCTTATTCATTCAGCTTATGCGCCTGGTGAAGCAAAGTTTATTTTTGTATCCAATTTAGCATTGAGTGGCAAAGCCTTTTAGGCAATCCTTTTATATTATACGAACTTTATGCCCTGGCAGAGATAGGATAATGAAAGAATATTTGACTTCTTGGTAAAGACCTCTAGCAATCTTCCCTTTCAGTTTGACTTATATCTAAATCGTAAGCTTAATTTATCTTTGGGGGCATCATTCGACTTAACTCTCTAAGGATTAAGGATCTCATAATGCCTTGAACTCTAATTTGAAATGCACCAAGAGCTATCTATAGATAGAATGACACCTTAATAGCTAAAACATGGAACACTCACATTTGATTCCATACCAAAAGCTATCGATGAAGAGGCAACATCAATTACCATACATATGAATAAAGTGGTAGCAAGCTTGCCTATTAAAGAAGTGTCTATTGAGATTTCCCTTTATCTCTTCCATCGAAAATACAAGGTTGACTGCCTTTTGGTTATGTAAACACCTCATTTTTGGCCCCCTTTATTTTTCAAAATTTTTTAAAAGAGAATAAAAGGTCTTAAATTAGGAAAAATACAAAATATATATATATATAAATTTTAGCAAAAGCCAAAATAATAAGAAATTTAGAAAAATACAAAAAATATAAAATTTAGAAAATTACAAAAACTAAAAACTCGCAAAAAAATAAAGGATTTAGGAAGTTTAGAAAATAATAAATTTTCTAGATGGTTTAATAAAATAGAATCTTTTATTTAGATAAAACAGGGGAAAGGTCATTGGGCCTGTACTTAGATTTAAATCTAGCCCAAACAAACCTTATCTAAATTATACATATGGATAAGGTACAGGCTAATAGCGTAATGAATAAGTATTTAAATTTAATATCAGATTAGAATTAAAGTTTATGGGTTCAAATCTTACTAGGCATAAAGTGCCTTTTTCTTTTTGAAAGGAAAGGTATATATAATAAAAAAAAAAAACTTTAGTGTGCAATTAAGATAGGAATTTTATGTTACTTAATCAATAGGTACCTAATTCTAGTTTTTAGTTTATTATATATATATATTATATATATATATATATATCAAGGGGTGCAATTAGTGTGGACTAGAAACTAGTTTGCAACTTTTGGAAACAAAGCTTAAGCCTAAATCAGAAAGCAAGGACAGGTGCGCAATTGCACACTCGAATTTTTTCTAACACGCGCATGCATTACACCTATGTGTAGGGGCGTAAGGCACATGACCTATACCCCTTAATTCTTCTTCCACAATTTTTTTCTAGAAATCTAGTTTTACTCTTACCTTGCATGCTCAGTTTGAGGTCATTTTTTACTAATTTTATTATACGATTTCATCGAGTTGATGGTGAAATTGTGTAATACACGTGGCCTGCTTCCAAATTAAACCCAAAACCCGACTAGATTCATCCTCTTATGTGAACAAAATCAAGCTTCAAATTTGAAAAAAAAATCATTTTCCAAATCAAAAACCCATTAATTCAAATCTTTGAATTAATTCAATTCTAAGACTTTTCAAGCTTAAACAAAGATCAAACACTATAAATAGGGTCTTAGGAAACTTGTTTTAAACACAACAAAGCTTTGAAACACTTTAGATAAG
This sequence comes from Lumnitzera racemosa, assembly GCA_024138005.1. Classification (NCBI taxonomy): domain Eukaryota; kingdom Viridiplantae; phylum Streptophyta; class Magnoliopsida; order Myrtales; family Combretaceae; genus Lumnitzera; species Lumnitzera racemosa. Next base: position 84,975,090 of record JAMXBC010000006.1, read on the forward strand.
CAAAAACCAGCTTTCTCTCTCTGGCACGATTTCTCTCTCTCTTTCTCTCTCTCTATCATAGCATCCTCCATGATGCTTTTCGATGAAAACCACCACCACTACCATGAGCTCCAACACCTTTGAACTACTAAGACCTAACCTCTCTTTTGCCTGTAGCAACTACTACCGTAGTCACCCATATCCAATCGCAACCACCCAACTCTAATCACCACCCAAATGACCACCAAACATCAAGGCATTAAGCTTACCGCCCTAAGTCCAATATGAAAGACATAAATCTCTCATTCCCCACTCATTTTGATGTTGATAATTGTTCGAAACCATCCTGATCAGTCGCTGTAGTTGAAGATTGGGGTCAACTTGACCTGTAACCTATGTGCCTTGAGACGTCCTAAGATAACCTAAAGTTGATCTAAGCCTACCCCAAAGCTGACTTGGTTTACTACTTCTTATTTATTTATTTTATTTTATTAGAGAAAAAAAAAGAATAAAAAAAGAAAGAAAGAGAAAAGTTTAAGTCTATCTTTTTTTTATTTTTCAATTGAGATTTAAATAGGAAGAAAGATAATAATATTAATAATAAAAATAAGACAAAAATAGGTTAATGAATAAAAACCATTTTACTACTTAGAAAATCGGTTTTCTAAAATAAAACTAAATGATCTTTTTTAAAATTAGGACCTTTTCTAGAACTTTTCAAAATTAAAACTTGGATTTAGGACCCCTTAAAATCTTCCCTGATAAAATATAATCTACTTAACACATAAACTTGATGCATTTTCAAAATTAAAATGAATCCAACATAGTAAAATTTTACAAAAAGAACTGCCTACATTTGATCCAAAATAATGGGTACGTAGGAACTTATAGGGCAATAGTAAAAAGTAAATTTTTTTTTTAATTTTTTCCACTATCATTTAGTTTAAAATTTCTCCAATTTCATAGGGTTTGATTCATTAGATTAATAATTAAGTCATATTTTATAGGATAGTGTTTAAATAAAGTGATTTTAGAAATTAAATTTAAAATTGGAAATTTGATGGTACCCATAAGGGTTTAAAGAATCTAATCTTAGACTTAATTTTCTGGTTCTTAAAATCGTTTACAAATTTGGTTTTATCAAAAAAGACCAGTAGTTAAATTGTAATCAATCCATCTAATTGGTTATAATTTAACGTCTTTTTCCGACTCTAGTTGAGTGGTGACTCCAAAACATTTAAAAAAAAAACGGTTTTCTGTAAACCTTAGTTAAGGGTCGGTATTAAACAGGTAGGGTTTAATAATGATTGGTTTAAAAAAGACTAATTTATAAAAAACCAAGGGAAAAACTAATCTCGACAGCTTGGCAACTCTACAAGGATGTTAAGAGGGTTAGCCGTCTAACCTTCCAAATTTAGAATTAATTTCTTTAAGTGCCCTTTTTGAATGTGATTTATTTATTTATTTTTTTATTCATTATTTTTGCATTCGGTCAAACTTGGGCCATCTTAGGACTTTAGGATAGAGAGCCATTATGTAAGTTTCGGGTGTAATGGGGCAACCACCATTCTAAGCCGATTAGACTACCCATTTAGACTTTGATGTGACTAAGGAACCCTTTTTTTTAAAAAAAACAAAACATATAAGGTCATAGAGTTTAAGGACTTATATAACCCACCTTTGTTGCATACATTTTTTAGGGATGGTGAATCACTAACAAAGCGACATTATTATAAAAGAGAAGAAGAAAAAATGACAAACTCAGAGTTTCTTTCCCTATATTTTTCCTAAAATTCATGTTCATAGGAAATCTTTTGTAATTTCTTTTTGATGTAAATATTCTTCCCTTTGTAATTTATGTTTCCTTTGTAATTTATGTTTTCTTTGTAATCTTTTAGAAATGGCCAACTTATCAATGCCAAGGTCTTCGTCAAAGAGATTTATGTCCACGAGCCTACAAACTTGAAGTCCATACTCAATCAATGGTTTTAAGCCTTCAACTCAAGAGAACAAGAGTTTATTACTAATAAGATTAGACCTATACTCTTACTATCTAAGGTGAATGTTAACATTACGTTGGTAAGGGCCTTGGTACATTTCTGGGAGCCTAAAGAAGTCACATTCCATTTTGGCCACACTTAATTAGCCCAACTCTAGAAGAATACACTTAACTACTTCAAACCCCTCCTTTAGATGAAATATACACTCCAGAGCTTAACTTCATCTTAGCAAACATTTTTAGGGATTCGTAAGTCTAAGATAAATGAAGCCCTAAATGATTACAATAAGTATGCTATCGACATATAGGATCTAATGCATTGGTTCCTGACTAAACCTAGTTCCAACAAACAGACTCTAATTCTTGGTGATTGGAGGGAAAATTGAATCAAAGCCTATAAATTAGCAGTATTTGCCACCATCTTATTTCTAAGTGGTTCTTTTCTTATACACTTTAAGGTAGTAGAATTAATGGATGAGTTTTAGGAAGGGAAGTCTTATATTCTTATCCTACTTATTGAATAAATAAGGAACCTTAATTTCCTTAAGAAAAGAGGTTATAGAGATCTCAAGTCAAGCATAGCATTGTTAATGGTATGGTTCGTCAGCCACATCAAATGCTTTGGGTTAGACTTGATAAAGGGTGTTAATCTTATTGACTCTTTCATTGATAAGATCAAATTACCAAAAGATATCCTTACCTTTCTCTGGATAGAGGTTTTATAAGATTTTCAAGTCAAAGACATAATGTGGACCATTAGATGGAGCAATTACACTAAGGTTATATTGGTTTGTAAAAATTATCATGCTATACCATTGATAGGAATGAGTTTGTGTGCAGGCTACTATCTAAACAATAAGGTAAGGCAGTTTAGAGGCATTTAGGACATAGTTCATCGGCCTTCATTGGAGCTATTCACTCTTAACGTCAAAGAGCCTCACTCCATAGAAAAGGTATTTAAGCTTCACAAGATTAATGCTTGGTGGGAAGTCCTAACATCGATTTGAGCAAATTCATAGGAGAAGTAGATAAATACTAGGTTACTAAAGAGTACCTGTATGATTAACTTCACAACGTAGGCACAATACAGTTTCAAACACCAGAGGTCCTTTAACCTTCCCTCATGAATCTTAGCTCTAAAAAGGTGACCTATATGGATGAGGTAAAAGCTTGTATAGAAGTCTTCTATGATGAAAAAGATATGTTAAAAAACCTCTTTTGGGAGTCTAAGCAAAGATCGCGTACCTTATGTTGATGATTGATTTTCGTTCCAGTATACGAACACCTGTAACACGAGAAAACGGTTACAAGGGGCGCTGGAGGGTGCTTCAGCACGGCCACTCTGATGCTTAAGTTAGCTCTCTTGTCATAAGAGTCAAGTTGTTGAATGGTTATTAGAATGAGAGAATGGAGAAGAAGGTCCCCTTACATAAGGTCTTGGCTGGTATTTATAATAAGTCTATAGAGATTATCCTTAGACTGAATCATTAGATTGGGCTTAGATATTGGGCTTAGATATTGGGCCCACTACTATAAACCCATACGATAATCATCTAAAAATTCCTATCAATACCTTAAAGCACCATTTGAAGATGGCCCAGAAGAGAATCCAAGAATTTGAAGAAGCATCCAAGCATGGTCAAATGAAGGGTAAAGCAATGGCTAATGAACCCAGCAACTTTCAGAAGAAATGGTCATTTGGTCGACAAAAGAACAAAAGATTAGGTTAGAAGACTTTGTATTTTTCTTTTCCTTTTTTTATGTAATAAAACTCTGAGAGTTGAGAAATAATAAATAAACTTGCCGTTTTGTAATTTAATCACCGATCCCCTCCCTTTCATCCATGTGGCATCCTTTCATTTTATTTGTTAAAATACATGTACTAACTTGTAGAGAACTAATATTAAACCAAGTTGCCCAGATAGCTCCTAAGCATCAAACCTTCCAAAGAAGTCCTATTTGAATATGCTTTTAAACCAGAATGGCTAGCGAAGGAAATGACAACATCAATACCAAATAGTAGTGTTAACCCCAAAATTACTGATCCTACTAAGTTGAGGTTCTACTCTTTAGAACAAACAAGAGGAAAGATTTTAGATCAACTAAGCGTCCGTGATGATAGCATCGCCTTACTTAGATCCATAGCATGATCAAAAGAAGAAAGCTCCAAAGCTTAGTATGGAAAGAATGTCGAAGCCCTACCTTTGAAAGTAGAAGAAGCCTATCCCAAAGTCAATTAAGCCTTTGAATCTTTTGAAATAAAAGGGGTCTATCCGAAGGTCATCCTGACTTTCGAGCCAAACACTTACTTATTCCCAGTCAACCCAAAGCCTGAAGCTAATTAAGATAAATTGAAAGAGCTTAAGAGGCAATTGACCTAACAAATCACTTAGAAGATGAAAATACTCAAAGGGTATGATGGTTTCAAGTAGGTTGGTATAACAAACTTCTTTACTTATGACTATGAAAGGTTCCTAGAGAAATTTAAAGTACTAAACCTTGAGAAGTACAATGGAATTAGGTACCCTAAACTGTACACTAGACTATCCATACGAAAGATGGGCAAATATATGTAATATGACTAGTTCGTAGTCCAAACTTTTCAGCATAGCTTAATTAGCCCTGCTTTGACATGGTAAGCCCAGTTGGCTCTAAATTAGGTAAATACATGAGAGAAGTTAGCTAAGGCGTTTTATGAGGAATATAAGTTCAATGTTGAAGTGGTACCAACCTTGATGAACTTAGTCGCCCTGCAAAAGAAGCACAATGAGTCATTCAAGGAGTATGCCCAAAGGTAGAGATCTTTAGCCATACGGGAATCTAACCCCATCACCAAGAAAGAGCTGACTTCAGCTTTTATTAATACTCTTGAAAGGCTCTACTTTTCTCATATGATTAGGCAAGCCTCCCCCAATTTTGCAGAGGTGGTAGCTGCAAGATGTTGATTGAAAATGTTGTTGCTTCTGCTAAATAACAAGAACCATAAGATAAAAGACCACCCTTTACAAAGCCTACTATTAGCAAGACCAAAGAAACAATTGTCGGCATAGTGAATTTAAACACAAGGCTTAATACCTGAGTCTCCTTTAGAACAAATCCTTTACTAATGCAACAACAATTCCAAAGTCAGCCATAAGTTAGCAGGGTTTCGAGACAATTCACCATGATACCAACTCCTCTCAGCTAAATCCTTAAAAAATTAAGAAAGGATAATCTTATTCATTTTGAGCCTCATCGTAAAAGATATAGGCCAAAGGTTTGTTTTTTTCTTTTTTTTTTTATCCTAATGGCAGATGTCAATATCACTTAGAGCAAGTAGGCCATTCAACCATCTTGTGTTAGAGATTAAGGAACAAAATTCAAGACTTAATTGATGAAGGCATAGTTTAGCTGGACTTTATGGAGACTCCTACTCCAAACATCAATAATAACCCCTTACCTAACTACGAGCCTATCATCAATATGATATTTGATGACTTAGATCCCACCATCAACCATCAACATGATAGGTTCTAACAGAGAATCCAAGGTCTATAAATTCTACAAATAAGAGGAGAGCAAACTCCAAAGACCGAATGGTAAACCTTTCATATGCCTTTCGCCCTCAAAAATTATAAAACTGCCCCTTTCAACTACCAGGCAATAAATCAAGGGTAATTGAGCTCACATATGGGAGGGATTACCCACTCTGGTAGAATTCACAACTTGAAGGAGGACCTAAAAAAGAAAATTGTACTAGAAAGGCCAAATAATGAACCGGTTGAATATGAAGAAGGATTGTTTGCCTTTACCAAAATAATCAAGTCTAGTGAGTATAAAATAATGGATCAACTCATTAAGACCCAGTATAAATATCTCTCATGAGTTTATTGATGGCATTGGAACTGCATTGGGAAGCTATATTTCAAACTTTGAAGGAAGTCAAAATCCCCTGTGAAATACTAGCTAAAAGAATTGTGTCTGTCACCAACTCTATCCTCACTATGGATAAGATTTCTTTCTCTATGGAGGAATTAGGTGAAGAAGGTAACCAACACACTAAGCCTCTCTTCATAATAGTAAGGGCGAACAACATTATCACAGAAAGAGTCCTCATGGACAATAGGTCATCATTAAATGTCTACCGTCTTGCCACCCCGAATCCATTACACATTGACGTGATTGCTATAAAGCCAAGTTTGGCAACAGTTAGGGCTTTTGACGAGTCCAAAAAGGAAATTATAGGGGAGATTGACTTATCGGTTGATATCAACCCACAAACTTTTAACATTCGATTCTAGGTCTTAGACATCCCAAGGACCTTCAACCTGTTATTGGGAAGACCTTGGATAGATTTAGAAGGGGCCATACCTTCAAGCCTGCATCAAAAGGTTAAGTTCATCTCAAATGGCCAAGTTATAACGATTTTGGGTGATTAGGATTATGAAATATATAAGGAAATGGTAATACCCTAAATTGGCATTGAAGAACAGGAAGACTTTAGGCTCCAAATGTTTAAGGAGGTATGTATGATTACTAATCAAAAGAAGGATGAAAGGCTGAAATTCAAGGAAGTCTAGGTTGGTACCTATGGGTTCGGTTACATTCCAACTCCAATGGAAGAGTTGCTAAAAATTCAAGTAAGGGGTAGAAGAGGTGATAGGTTGTATCATGCCCTAATGACCTTCTTTGCTGACTTTCTTAAACTTGCTATGGTCAGTTAATGTTAGGATTGACAACAACCCTAAATATTGAAAATTAGAGAGAATTTGAAAGAAGAACAGAAGGTAGAAATGATTGTACTACTATTTGAATACCAAGATATATTTGCATGGTCTTATAAAGATATGTTCGGATTAGATCCATCAATCGTGGTCTACTGATTACCCATACAAGAAAATATCAAACATAAGAAGGTTTCGACCAGATGTCTTGTAGAAAATTAGGGAAGAAGTTAGAAAGTTACTAGAGGTTGGTTTCATTGAGGCAATTAATTATCCTGAATGGGTAGCCAACATTGTGCTAATAATAAAGAAGAACAAAAAATTTAGAGTGTACGTGGATTTTCAAGACCTCAACCAAGCAACCCTTAAAGATAATTTTCCCTTACCCTGTATTGATGTCTTGGTCGATTACATAGCTGGAAACCATCATTTCTCATTCATGGATGGGTTCTCTACATATAATCAGATTTGAATGTTTGAAGAAGATAAAGCCAAAACAGCATTTATCACAACTTAGGGTACATTTTACTATAAAGTAATTCCTTTTGAACTTAAAAATGTTGAGGCAACTTACTGAAGAGCCATAGTTACAATCTTTGATGACATGATGCACAAAGAAGTTAAGGTATATGTTGATGACATGATCGTAAAGTTAAAGGAAAGAGAAAATCATGTTGGTAACTTGAGGAGATTGTTTGATAGGTTGAGAAAATTCTAATTGAAGCTCAACCTAGAGAAGTGTACCTTCAAAGTGACTTCAAGGAAATTAATGGGTTTCATAATCAGCCAAAGGGGCATTAAAGTGGACTCCGATAAAGTTAAAGCAATAGTTGACTTGCCCCCTCCAAGTACACTTAAAGAAATCAAAGGCTAGTTAGGCTTTTTTACTACATAGCCTGGTTCATATCTCAACTTATAGATCAATGTTGTCCCTTGTTTAAGTTGTTGAAAAAGAACGCCAAGATAAATTGGGATGAAGAATGTGAGCAAGTGTTCACGATGATCAAGGAGTACCTCATGAACCTTCTAATTTTGGTAGCTCCTAAACTTAGGAAGCCCTTATTTCTATACCTAACAATATTACCATAATCTATGAGGTATATGCTTGGCTAAAAGCATGAGGAAGGAAAAGAACAGGCTATATATTACTTGAGTAACAAAATTTACTGAAGGGGAACATAAATATTCAGAAATTGAAAGAACCTACTATGCTTTATTTTAGGTAATGCATTAGGTCAAACAATACACATTCTACTACTAGGTAGAATTACTGACTTAGCATGACCCCTTAAGGTACTTGGCAAACAAACTGGCCTTACTTGGTAGAATCTCAAAGTGGTAGATATTACTATCAAAGTTTGACATTACATATGTGAATTGGAATTCAGTTAAGGGCCAAACTCTAATAGATCAACTAGCAGAGAATCCCTCTGGTAATACCCTTCAAGAGGTACAAGTCAATCTCCCCAATGAAGATATCTTAGTAGTTGAAGGAAGTTTTGACAAAAGAGAAGATGATGAACCATTGAAATGGAAAATGTTTTTTGATGGGGCAGCCAACGTATCCGGATGTGGAATTAGGGCAATACCGATATCCCGTGAAGGTACACACAGTACCTTGAAGTTGTAAGGCTTCTTTTCTCATACACCGATAACATTGCTGAATACAAAGCATGCATCATGGGACTCAAAATGGCATTAGATAAAGATATTAAAGAATTAGAAGTATATGGGGATTCTTTACTCATTATCGGCCAAACTCGAGGAGAATACAGGATGAAAGTTCTTAAACTAGTATCTTATCATCAATAATTAACTGAATTAATGGAGAAATTTAAAGGAATCACTTTCAATCACGTATTGAGAACTTAGAATCAATTTGCTAATGTCTCGGCCACTTTGGCATCCATGGTTTAGATATTCGGTAGAATCAAGATTTAGCCCCTTATTATTGAAATTGAAGAAAAGCCTACCTTTTGTTTGGCAATTGAAGGAACAAATGGCAGAAAGCTATAGTACCATGATATTAAAGTATTCCTCTAATAAGCCATGTACCCTGAAGAAGTTGAGAAAAAGGATAGAAGGACAATCAGGAGATTGGCTACCCAATTTTTAGTAAGCGAATCCACTTTGTGCCAATAATCTTTTGATAACACACTTTTAAGGTGTGTATATGACAAAGAGGCTAAGATTTTGATGAAAGAAATACAAAAAGGATTATATAGCCCTCACATGAATGGTTACATGCTGGCTAAGAAAATTATGAAGCTAGGGTATTATGGGTCAACAATGAAAAGTGATTGCATCAAACATATCAGGCATTATCACTTATGCTAAGTCTATGCAAATAAGACAAATGCCCCACCTTAGGAATCATATACACTCTCTTCGCCATATCCTTTTTCAATATGGGGAATAGACATTGGCCCGATTACGCCAAAAGCATCCAATGGGCATCACTTTATATTGGTGGCTATTGACTACTTCAATAAGTGGGTTGAGGCCTCATCCTACTCGAGCATTACTAAAAGGGTCGTAGTTAAGTTCATCAAGAGAGATATCTTGGCTCACTATGGGAGTCTGGAAACAATCATCATCGATGATGGCACTAATCTTAATAGAAAGCTTATATCCTAGTTATGTCGACAGTTCAAGATCATTCATAGAAACTCTACCCCTTATCAACCCCAAATGAATGGAGCTACTAAAGTAACCAACAAAAACCTCAAAAGAATGATTGAAAAAATGGTTGTTACATATAAGGATTGGCATGAGATGTTGCCATTTGCACTTGTGGCCTATTGAACTTACATTAGGACTCGATTGGAGCAACACCTTACTCTTTAGTATATGGTACTGAAGCGGTGTTAACAGTAGAGGTTGAGATCTCGTCTCTCAGAACATTATCAAAGACCCAGTTAGACAGAGTTGATTGGGTTAAGAAACACATCGAGCAGCTAAATTTGATTGATAAGAGAAGATTGATAGCCCTATGTCATAATTAGTGCTATCAAGAAAGAATAGCTTCAGCTTTCAACAAAAGAGTACGACCCCGAAACTTCAAAGAAGGTGATATGGTGTTGAAAAATGCTTTCCCTAATATATAAGACTCCAAAGGAAAATTTGCTGCAAATTATGGAGGCCCTTAAGTTGTGAAGTAGGTAATACTAAGAAGGGCTTTCATTATATCTCAAATAGATGGTCTAGAATTGAGAAACCCTATCATGCTGATGCTATAAAGATGTACTACCCATGAGAAATTAATGGAAATTTTTACTCAGAACATGTAAATGCCAATCGTTTTGAATATTATTGTGGTCTAATTTTCATTCTCTATAAGCAAAGTTGGTATCCTTAGCAGTTGTTGACGTTGGAACCATTACCTTCTCTTCCTACTCCATTAAAAGGTCTAGCTCCCTTATCCTATTTAATTAAACCCATATATTGAAAACCCGAGAGAAGTTGAAAAGTGAGGTATAGAACATTAGTAATTGACAAAACTCTTTAAAATACTTTATTATGGATTGATCTCCCTGATAAGGAGTTTTTATTGTCTAATTTTTCAAAGAAAGGTGAAGTCTAGATAGGTAATCACCTCATGGCAGATATTTACTAGGAAGACAACCAGGCGATGGATAAAAATAGTAGGTAGCATGTTGTATTAGGCTAATTTCCATGACTTCACTAAACGAGCCGGCGAAGTCTTAGAAACTTTATACCAAGGTCAATTAGGTTGTCAATAAGGGATCAAACATTAAGTGCATTTTGAAGAGTGAGTTAATCAGTTTTGATAGGACTTTTCAAGGAAAGATTTGACAGTTTGGGTGTTATCAACAAGATTAGGTAAGTACTTCCATTAATGTTATCACATTGGTTTTTGAACTTTGCATTTGCATTTGCATTTAGACTGTATCTGCTTAGATAATAACCGGTGTTCGCATTTTTTTTTTCTAGCAAACTTTTAGCTAAAGTCTTTAGCTAGCCTACAAGGTGCTTACTTTAAGGTCTTAGTCAACTCGAAAAGCACTTTACTTATCTCATCTTGGTTAGTTAGCTCATAAGGACATGACTACGTCCTTAATGTCTCTTCAAGGTCTTAACGAGCTTAAGGAGCACTTCGCTCGTCTCATCTTAGTTAGTTAGCTTATAGGGGCACGACCAAGTCGTCAATATCTCTTTAGGATCTTAGCTAGCTTAAGGAGTGCTTCGCCTATCTCATCTTAGTTAGATAGCTCACAGGGGCACAACTAAGTCCTCAATATTAGTTTAGAGTCTTACCCAGCTCAAGGAGTGATTTGCCTGTCTCATCGTAGTTAGTCAACTCATAAGGGCACAACCAAGTTTTCAATATCTCTTTAAGATCTTAGCCAACTCAAGGAGCAGTTCTCCCATTTTAGCTTTGTTAGTTAGCTCATAAGGGCACAACCAAGTCTTCAATATCTCTTTAGGGTCTTAGCCAACTCAAGGAGCACTTCACCTATTTTACCTTAGTTAGTTAACTCATAGGGGCACAACCAAGTTTTCAACATCTCTTTAAGGTCTTAGCTGGCTCAAGGAGCGATTCGCCTATTTTACCTTGATTAGTCAACTCATAGGGGCACAACCAGGTTTTCAACATCTCTTTAAGATCTTAGCTAGCTTAAAGAGTGATTCACCCATTTTACCTTGATTAGTCAACTCATAAGGACACGACCAAGTTTTCAACATCTCTTTAGGGTCTTAGTTAGCTTAAGGAGTGCTTCACCTATTTTACCTTGGTTAGTTAGCTTATAGAGGCACAACCAAGTCTTCAACATCTCTTTAAGGTCTTAGCCAGCTCAAGGAGTGCTTCACCCATATCATCTTGGTTAGTCAGCTCATAGGGGCATAACCAAGTATTTAATATCTTATTAGGGACTTAGCTAGCTTACGGAGTGCTTACTCATTCATCATGGTTTGCTAGCTCATAAAGGTACGACTAAGCTTCAATACTTCATTTAGTCTCTCGCCTAGCTCTTAGAGCGCCTCTACTTTGTTTTCACTATTCACCAAAATCCTTCGTAGACCGAACCTATGGTAGTAGGCTAAGGTGTTCTTTAGGATAAATTCCATCCTTAAGGCAAAAATAGTATCTCTTTTGTCTTTATAGTAATATTTTGTTCAAATTTTACTATAAAGAGGGGCAGCTGTAGATACTCCATTTTTACACCATATTCCCTTCCCTCTCCCGCCCCTCTATTTTTCAAATTTTTTTTGGAATAGAATAAAGGGTCCTAAATTAGGAAAAATAAAAAAAAAATAGAAAATATAGGAAAAGCCAAAAAAATAAGAAATTTTAAAAAATAGAGAAATATAGAAAATTGTAAAAAACTGAAAAGTCACAAAAAAATATAGAAAAAAAATAGAGGATTTAGGAAGTTTAGAAAATAATAAATTTTTTAGATGGTTTAATAAAATAGAATTTTTAATTTAAATAAAATAAGGAAAGGGCCATTGAGCTTGGGCCTAAATTCAAATCTAGCTTAGGAAAACTTTGTAATTGCACATATGGACAAAGCAATGGCTTAACGAATAAACACTTAAGTTTAGCATTGCATTGGAACTAAAGGTCATGGGTTCAATTCTTGTTAGGCACAAAGTGCCATTTTCTTTTTGAAAGGAAAAGTATATATAACAATAGTAATAAAAATCTTATTACACAATTAAGATAGGACTTTTACTCCACTTAATCAATAGGTATCTAATTTTAGTTTTTAGTTTATATATATTAGAATAAAATAAACTAAAAACTAAAAATTTTAGTTTATTTTATTCTTATATATATATTATATATAAATTAAGATAGGACTTTTATGCCACTTAATTAATAGGTATCTAATTTTAGTTTTTAGTTTATTTTATTCTAATATATATATATATATATATATAGGGGTGTAATTAGCTTTTGGAAACAAGGCTTAAGCCCTGATCAGAAAGTTATATGCCTAAATGTTTTCTAACACATGCGTACATTGCATGTATATGTAGGGGTGCGTGGTACGTGCCTTGCATGTGACCTGTACCCCCCAATTCTTCTTCTTCTACGATTTTTCCAAAAATCTAATTTTATTCCTTCCTTGAGTGCTTAGTTTAGGGCCATTTTTGACTGATTTTATTACATGATTCCCCCAAATTAAAAGTGAAATTAAGTAATACATGTAGCTTGCTTCCGAATTAAACCTAAAACCTGACTAGATTCATCCTCTTACATGACCAAAATCAAGCTTCAAATTTGAAAATAATCATTTTCTAAGTCAAAAACCCATTAATTCAAATCTTCGAATTCATTCAATTTCAAGACTTTTCGAGCTTAAACAAAGATCAAACACTATGAATAAGGTCTTTGGAAACACATTTTGAACACAACAAAGATTTGAAACACTTTAGATAAGTAATAATTGAAGCTTTCTCTCTTTTTCTATGATAACATCTTCTACAGCGCTTTTTGACAAAAACCATCACCACCATGAGCTTTAACACCTCTAAAATACCAAGACTCCTAACCTCTCTTTCACCTCTAGCAACCACTACCATAGTCATCCATATCCAACCACTACCACCTAACTCCAATTACCACCCAAATGACCATTGAACATCAAGGCATCAAGCCTACCCCCAACCTACCCTACCTCCTCCCCAATCTAATACGAAAGACATAAATCTTCCATTTTCCGCTCATTGTGACGTTGACAATTGTTTGAATTACCCCAATCAATTGTTGTAGTTGAAGATTGGAGCCAGGTTGACCCATAACCTGTATGCCCTAAGCCAACCCAAAGCTAACTTAAGTAAATCCGAAGCTAACTCGGTTTGCTTCTTCTTTTTATTTATTTATTTATTTATTTATTTTATTTTATTTGTAAATGTAATAATAAATAAAAAATAAAAAGGGAAAAAAGGAAAGAAAGAGAAAAGCTAGAGTCTATCATTTTTTTTTCAGTTGAGATTTAAATAGGAAGAAATAATGATAAATAATAACAGTAATAATAAATATAAGAAAAAAATAGGTAAGTGAATAAAAACCATTTTACCACTTAGAAAATTGGTTTTCTAAATAAAACTAAACGATCCTTTTTAAAATTAGGACCTTTTCTAGAACTTTTCAAAAATAAAAATCAGCTTTGGGACCCCTTAAGATATTTCCTAATAAAATTGAATTTACTTAAAACATGAACTCGGCATGCTTTCAAAATTAAAATGAATCTAACATAGTAAAATTTTACAAAAAGAACTACGTACGTCTAATCCCGAATAGCAGGTATGTAAGTACCTATAGGGCAACGATAAAAATTAAAAAGTTTTTTTTTTTTAGTTTTTCTAATATCAGTTGGTTTAAAATTTCTCCAATTTAATAGGGTTCAATTTGTTAAATTAATAATTGAGTCTTTTTTATAGGATAGTTTTTAAATAAGGTGATTTTAGAAATTAAATCTAAAATTAAAAAGTTGATGATACCCATAAGGATTTAAAGAATTTAATCTCCGGACTCGATTTTCTGGTTCTTAAAACCGTTTATAAATTTGGTTATATTGAAAAAGACCAATAGTTAAAGTATAACTAATCTACCTAATTGGTTGTAATTTAATTCCCTTTCCTAACTCTAGTTGGATGGTAACTCCAAAATATTTTCAAAATACAAACGAAACCAGTTTTCTTTAAATCATAGTAGAGGGTTAGTATTAAATGGGAAGAGTTTAATATTAATTGATTTAAAGAAGACTAATTTATAAAAAACTAGGCTCAACAAGTTGTTCTACCATCTTTCTAAGGTAGGGTATGTAGGTGCTTAAACGAAGTGTGAAGTAGGACGTATGTAAGAAGGGAGAATGCTTTATTTTATGCTTTACATTGGCATAGGTATCTGTTAAATGTTGTTTAGGATGGCATAGTATAAGCTTTGTTTTCATCTGCGGTTGGGGGAACTAAGAGCCAAGACTTCCTACCAGCTCCAATTCTAAGTTAAGAGAAAAGGCCATGACAAGTGGTAACGGAGTCAAGTTAGATGGGGTCCCCTAGACTATATTCCCATTGCTCTATGTCTACCTTCTTTTTCCCATCATTTGCATGTTAGGACCATATACCTCTGGTTTTCACATGTCCATAGCAATTGAGATCCTGACAAGCCATTTCTACTGTGCTCACCAACTTGAGGTGAGCAAGATTGAATTAGAAAGCACTATCTGGTTGGTCAAAGCGAGGTAATGAGGCATAGCTAGAGAGGTTACGAAGTTCAAGTAACTGTTAAGTAGTTAATAAAGTGATTGAGCATTTCAATAGCACCTTAATTCTAGATTATATCATATATAATCAAACAACTTATTAACTTACCTTTCCTAGAGAGCTCTAAAAGCTAATATAGTACTGGTTTAAATGCTAAAGAAGGCAAGCGTAAGGAGAAAGTATAAGCTAGTCAATAGCCCATACTTTTCAATCAAACTATACTAATAGTAATACTGAAGTGAGGCATTAGAGGATTTACTTTCCATACTTGACACAGATAAGCATAATACTTCTAGCAAGTTACAAATAAGGTGAGTGCTTATTCATTAGAAAAGAAGGACTGACTAACTGACATAGAAAGACTTTCTCCCCAACTTTATCTTTATCTATGTGTGATAAAAAAACTTCTGTAGCAACCTCTTTTCGGGACAGAACAACTCTTATGCTTATGGATCGGGCAAATTCGCTATAAGAATCCCTCTATCTCTGTGAGGATACTTTCAACTCCTTCCTTTCTTCATTCTTAAACTTTTCATAGAAAGAATAGCTCGTTTCCTTCCTTCAAATTGTAGTCGACATCTTGCTGAAGCTAAAGGATTAGCTTTTAGTACCACCTAATCCGTTTTTTTAGCTTCTAGGCTCTGGCTCTCTTTTCATATAACTCACGTTAGCTAGAAATCCTATAGCAGAGGTCAAAGATTCCGTGGTCAAGAAAAAAGCCATTTGCTATCTTTCAGTTCCCTTTCTTAGTTTTAGCAAACATAAGTTATAACCTTGAAGTTTTTATATACAAGTTAATTCTTTGCCAATGGTACTATAGGTACATTTTCGAAGAAGATGGAGTGAGACTGACATCAAATGATAAGGGTAAATTAATCTACACATGTAAGCATAAATTGACCATAATTTTGTTCATTTCTTTAGTTTTTTATACTTAATTGTGTAATGTATTGATTTTTGATAATTCAAGAGCAAAGATATGAAGTTTGCATGAAAACAATGAAATTTAAGGCAATCATGACGACAAAGAGAAAAAAACCTTGAAGTAAAACCAAGATGCACTCCATCACAGCCATGTTAATGAAAGATCGGAATGACTAGCACTAGTCAAGCCCTCCATCATGAGCATGATTGAGGAAGTTCTATTAATCCCCTTATCAGTCACACCTATGATTATATATCAGGAAGGTGATCATTCCCTTGATCATAGGTGTGATGAGATGAGATGAAGCTACGAGGAGTTCATGTCTGTAGTTATGGTTGTACCTAGTGTAGATTCTTATTTTCCAAGACTATCACACTTCGTGTCATAAGCATGATGGGAATGGACATAATTGTTCTTCTTTAACTTTTTCACATGAATCAATGCATAGAATAAGTCTCAACTTCAAGTGGTGTCTTGAAGTGGTATATTTCAAGCCCTTTTGATGAGACAAATATAAATATACTGTGACTTTTAGACAAAAGAGTAGATAATTACATTAGAACCAACATCATCAAGAAACACAATAGATAATTAGAATCATTAACATTAAATTTCTTATTCGTCTTCTTAGTGATTGTACTGTAACATGAGTTTGTGTATTATTCTTCACAAAATTCAAGAGAATTGTGAAGAATCTAGTGTTCATGTATTGTTATATCAAGATTCTTCAAATTAATCAAAAGGAGTTTCCTTCTTATCTATTATTTTATGTTATGTTTAATTTTGTTTTTCCTATTTCACTATGTTTGTTCTTTTTCTATCATGTGTGAGTAATAATTTAGGGTTATAAAGTCATTTAATATGAATGTACTTTGGGTTGTTGTTTATCCTAATAATTATGAATTTTTAGTAATTAGAATTTCGTACAAAATAAGGTAGTGTAGTGTACAATACAATCTTGTAGTAGATCTCAATAGAATATGTTGAGAAACGATTCCACTAAGTAGATCTTAGTCATTAGAATGAACTACTCCTGCTAATAGAGATAACATTAGGAAGTTTATTGCATGTTATATGGAATTTAAGGATTTTAGTAACTTTTTATGCAATCTTGACTTATCCATTCTCTTAGAAGATATTCTAAGAACATAATTGGGATTAGAATCAAGTAATTCTGAGAAGAATACTCATGGGTAAAGAATTCCTACAGATGAGTAATTATTAGGATAGATAGTTTATAATTCATGTTAATATGATGGAGTAAAGTCACTTTGTAATTTGTTGTTTTTATGTTATAATCTTATTATTGTGTTGTCCTGGTGTTATAGTAGAATTATTATAGTTTAGTTGTAGAAATTATTTTTATTGCTTTGTTTGACCATTTGATTTGCTAGTTAATAAGAAGAACAATTGGTACTAGTGTTTGAATTTTTTCCCAATGGAGACGACCCTAAACTTATTCATACTAATAAACGATATATACACTTGCCTATTTAACCAAGTAAAGGATAAAGTATATGATTTTAAATTAGAAGACTCGGTAGCTCTATTTAGAGGCGATCATCAAACAACTAAGGTTTTGTCCTTTTTCATCAACATGATAATGAAGCAAAAAGCTTCTTTATTAATATTAATAAGTTGGACTAGCTATTATATCAACTATCTCAAACTCTCTCAAACCTAGCCAAAGGAGCACATTTAGTTGAAAGACTCTCATTCTTATTTAGAATTTGAAGATATGTCTATTTGTAAAAGTTTAAGCTTAAGAGCTTTATCCTTAAGAAATGAGAGGAGACTTTGACTTTAATCCTTCGTACGTTCTTTATCCTATTCTGATTTGATTTAGCTTTCTTTTAGTTGCTTTCATTCTCCCATTTTGAGGATAAGAAAAAAAGAGTCCTTCTTTCACCTACACTTAAGTACGTAGGCATTCTTCTTCCTATTCTTGATTTGATAGTAGTCTTTAATTAAGATTTTCAAATGGATGTACACAAATATATAAATAAACTGGGCATCTCGATACAGAGTGAAATGAACTACCAACTTTCATACTAAGGAGTCTCGTCTAACTTCCTTACTCAAAGACTATTGCACCTGCATCCACAGCTAATTCTTTTAAGTAGTTATTGAGTTTCCTTATTTTATAAGCATTTCTTAAGGTTGAGTTCCAGGCCCTTCACATTTTCTTTGAAGGAGTTTCTCTTATCGTGAGGCTTTATCTAAGAAGGATTCTAATTGCTCAAAGGCCCGCTCTATAAAGGATACTCTTTGATGTTGTCAAGAACAGCAATGTTACGGGAAAGTAATTCATTGATGGAGTCAACTTTTTTTTTATGATAGGAATATCCATTCATTCTCTTAGTTCAATCCTGTCTTATCTATTGAGCCTAGTGGAGCTGCCTATGTGGGGCATAAAAATTGCCTTTCGATCCCTAGAATCTTTCTTTCATCAAAATTAATTTGTTTTATACCTGAGTGAATTGAAGCATCCCATCATGTGGGTGCGTCGATCTCTAAATCTTCCATCTATAGCATAGATGGATAAGCCTAAAGGTACTACTAAGAGAATGGAATCAGTTTACCAGGCTGACTTCCATGCCAACACGAGTAATTTAACTCATCATTACCTCGTAAGGGCGTTGAGAATTGTGTGTTTTTTTTTTTTTTTCTTTTTGCTATAGTCTTGGAGAGAGAAGAAGAAGTAGGTGTATGCTTAAGGCCCTGGAATTGTGGATCTAAAACCATGGGATAATTTTCTTTTCCTCAAAGTCCTCCGGGATTTGTGCAAGCGCAGCAAAGGAGCATTAGGCGCTTACAAGACTGATCTGATAGAAAGAAGGGGCCGACAGAAGGAAGACCACAGACAGATATTAATTAAGCAATTCCCGATTCGAAGACTTCGACTACTAAGAAAATAAGGAATTTTTTAGGGAGAAGAATTAGGGCTTTCCTCAAAGGCCGATACGATTTGCTTTCCTCGATGACTAAGGCAAATCGCCAACCACCAGACTAAGAGGCCGGGGCTATGGTTCTAGACCCAAAAGAGGATAGCACCTCTGATTCGAAAAGACATTGAACTTGAGCCACTCGGACTCAAGAATGGGATTAGAATTGCATAGACCTTCACTAATTGAACGAAGAAAGGAAGCAAGTAACTTAATTATGAGTTATGTAATAGAAGAAAAAAAAAACGCATTTCCCGAACACTTTAGGAAGAGTTCGAAGGCTTGCAACGCCTTGAGTAGACAGATAATAAAGTACGGCCACAAAGGGCGACTAGGAGAA
The DNA here is from genome assembly GCA_024138005.1 of Lumnitzera racemosa. Taxonomy (NCBI): domain Eukaryota; kingdom Viridiplantae; phylum Streptophyta; class Magnoliopsida; order Myrtales; family Combretaceae; genus Lumnitzera; species Lumnitzera racemosa. The sequence goes on from JAMXBC010000006.1 coordinate 84,994,219, forward strand.
AAGAGATTTTTTATAAGACTACGGGACTTGGTCAAAGACTAGGAGAGCGAGTCAAGACAGTTTTTTCTTACTCTCCTTATAAAAAAGAGAAAGGCAAAGGAATTGGTCCTTATTCGAATTCGAAGAAGATTAAAGTAAAGGCTAGGGGAATGGTGAAAGGAGTAACCTCAAAAGATTGATTCCCGGCGGGGCTCTGACACGATCCAAGAAAAAGCAAGAGGTGCAATCAATCAACGAACAAAGAAAAGTCAGTACTCGCTTCGTCCTTGATGCGGCTGACGTAATACACTAAAAAGGCAATGCCAGAAGCAAGAATCGAATTCACACGCACAAGAGAAACTGAAATAACTGAATGAAGGAAAAACACAAAGTCAGAACTTGATGCGAGTTTCGTAATAGAAAAATTCAAGGAAATTGACCCTGCCGCTTACTAAAGCCACGCTACCTAGCTATGGTACGAGACCTCAACCAAAAGGAAATACCCAAGCAGGAGAGAGGTACGATTGAAATTCAGTTCAATCCTGACCTCGAAGAAAGGGATTGGAAGGAAGAAAGAGGAAAACAAGATAGGGAAATGGAACTAGACCTGGAAAGGAACTTCAATCAATCAAACTAAAACAGGACTTGAGGCGGGATAGGAGGAAGAAATTTTGACGGGAGAAGGTACACAGGCTCAAAAGCCATTGCCGCCGACTCACACGCTACTTCGAATCCTTACAATACAAGAAAAGAAATATAATTTATAGCATCAAGTGACTGAGCAACTGAACTCAATAAAAAGAAAAGAGAAAGCCATTACTTTATGAAGGAGAGGAAGAGGATATTTTAAAGGACTAGCAAGAATCACCTTTTCCGCCACTCGCGAATGCTGACACAAAAGTCTCCCCATTCTTTCCCCACACCTCCACTAATCAGTCTGATTCCTTTGACCGGGGGGATGAAGATAGAGTAGAGTGAAGGGAGAGTTCTTCCTTGATAGAGGGTGGGAAACTGATAGCAACTAACTCTCAGAAAAGCCATTGCACCTAAAGGGTAAATAAAGGAGTCCCGAGGTTTTGTTCCCATAGGGGCCAATTACACTCTACCTAATGGACTAATACAATTGGGAGAGAGGGAATACACCAATGGTGATAGACTTGCCATTCACTCGTCATGAACCATAGAAGAAAAGTGAATGGAAGGCAGTAGGACTAAAGGGAATGCTTATAGGAAAGCACTTCCAATTACTAAACCAAAGGAAAATGCGCCAACCTAGACTCCTCAAAGGTGAAGTCTCAAGCCCATGGTTCTCTAACTGAATCTCCATTTCCCCCATGCAAAGCAAGAAAGACATACATATTAATATAATAAAAGATGGAACCTTATCTAATTCTATAACAAAATAAGGGAAAGCATTTTCCATAGTTTTAAGGAAAGAAAAAGAATTCGCTTGTGATGCAAACTTAAGGGAAAATAAAGTTCAATACCAAAAGGCAAAGAGAAAACATAAATCCTTGATTCAAGAAAGTGGTTAAAAGAACTCTTCACAATAAGCAAGAAACTTTAAAACGTTTCGGAAACACGCCCGGGAGTGAATCAATTTCCTCTGATACGACTTCGAAGAAGGGTCAGCTTCTTACCCAAAGCCAAAGAAGAAAGAGAAATTTTTAATTGCTTAGGCAAAAGAGGGTGAGTACACTTCACTCGATATCGAATACTCAACAGACAGGCCTACCGGATGAGAAGGAAGAATCAATCGCCAATGCTGATACAAAAGGAAAGAAACCCGTAACCGCGCTTTCACTTAAAAACTGAAGGGAATGAGCCGAGGCCAGGAACTGAACTACCAGCTTTCGGGTCAGGAGGGAAACTAACTAAAGCAAGGGCAAAGGCTTCCCCGATTGTTAGAACTCCTTGGACCATGTTCAGGCTTATCGGATTAGGCAGCTGGAGAGACGATAGGCTTTGATTCATCAGTTTGAGGCCTTATACGAGAGGGCTATAGGCCAGTTTCCCTCATAAAGAAATGCACCACTTCTACAGACTGGACTAACAGATGTAATATCATAGGATATTTCACCTTCTCCGACATAGACCATTTCGAATGATAGCGGAATGACTCAAGGCTAAGGCATTGGACCAAGCAGCAAGAATAAGAACATAGGGCTATGCCACTAGACCCAAAAGAAAGATTGATTTGATACCTTTTCTTTCAAGCTAAAGGAAAGCAATTTGTTAAGCTAGTAAAATAAGTTTTGAGAGTGAAGAAAAAGCTTACATTTTCAAGATTCTAGTGGATGAATGAACATCGGAAATAAACCACTAGACTAAACCACTTTTTTTGGTTATAGACTAGCCAACTAACATATGAAAGGGAATGCTTTGAAAAGCAGTTCAAAAGGAGTCAACCTTAGCAGCAATAAACAAAGACGATACTGCAATGGTTCTACTTCTCAACTCAACACAAGAAGAAGCTCCTTTGACATCCTCAAGTGATTGAGAAACTTAAAAAAGAAGGAAGATAAACTTAGTCTTTGAGATGGGAAGAGGTAAAAAAAAAAAATTGCTAAAGTAAAAAGGCATTTCCTTAGGAAGGGTAAAACGCTAACCTAAGGCTTAAATGATTAGCGATTGGTTACTGATGGACTGATAGACGGACATACCGACCTAGCCTACTTTAGGTACCTAATGTATTACTTTTTGAGAGTTATTGACTTTGATTATTTATATATGATATGCTTCCTCCCATTCACTCTATCCTTAGCACTCTATGGCGAGGGCAGGTCATGCTTTGATTCCACCACCGGGCTAGGTATATGGAAAGCTTTTATTTTATTTCAATATAAGTAAGTAATCTTTCTTCTCCTCTTTAATTAAGGCCCTAAAAACCCTCGTACCTTACTCCTTCTCCGATTATAAAGAATTGCTTTTGATAGGAGGTAAAAATACTGAATAAAGCGGCATTTCCCCTTACTTCGAAGACTGACGGAAAGAAACTTTATAACCTTCGTCACAAAATGAGTATCATACTATGGGAATGAATCTAAGTCTGAACCTAGAAAGAAAGGATAAATTGGACAAGGGAGTACGAGTTGATGTCGGTCACCCTCGGCACTCGAGCAAACCTAAATTGCATCGAGGAGTATGGATCAGATAACGACTAGTTGCAGATCAGATGTTAGCAAGAGGGAATGGCATTCTTTAAGCAGAAAGACAGTACGGTACCGCTCTTTCAATCAATAGCTTTGCTGTCCCATTTAGTTCTCTGGAAAAAGCAGAGGAATTTATAGTAGGAGGGAAAGGTGATGAAAGACGAACCTTCCGTTTAACTCCAGAAGTCCCTAAAAAGAGAAGCAGGGGCTTTCAGAAACGAAAAGAAACGAATCAAAGAGATGTTACCGTTGATTGGAAAAGTCGCCAAGCTAGTACAAGTAACTGTTGTCGACCGCCACGAGTCTCGTCCGCAAGCACACCAAAGGGGACAAGATAGAAGTAACGTGCCGCTTAAAAGCTCTTCAACAACACCTAGTACCCTTAGAGTGGGGAAAAGCCAGCCCGGCATACTAAAAAGAAAAAATAATAATAAGCAGAACACAAAAAAATGGTTCCTATAACGAGATGACGGGCACGAGAGGGGAACAGCATCCAATCCAAGCGTGGAAAACGCTAATTGGCGCGCATGACTTTTTGGCAGCTGTTCAAAAAAACAGCAGGGGGTCTGATATAAAAGGGGCAAAACAGGTGAGTCAATCTCAGGAGTTGGGGCTTGCGAGTATAGTTAAGGAAGGGGGAAAAGGTACGAGCATCCTCTATTCTACCAATTTCAACATAGTGGGTTATAAAATTAGGAATCTTAGTAGCTTTGGCAATTGGAATGACTATGTGGGGAAGCTTAGTATTAGATCCCATAATATCACCACCAACGGCCCTGTCTGATCCATTAGGATTCCTTGTCAAGGTGCAATCCCTAAACCCAATTCAATAGAGTCTAACATCTTACTCTACAAGCTATGAGAGTGTTGAATCTTACTACTCGAGTTGTAAAGACATTACAACAGAAGGGCGTAAGCAACTATTCGATTCGTTAGGAATGCTGCCTAGGGAAAAGATTGAACGGGAAAAGGGAGTTCTCATTGAAATCAAACAAGCTTTAGAGAGGAAAAGGTACTCTTATGCTCTTACACTTTTTATAGGAGCATTGGTGCTTTTAATCTTGCTTAGTTTGGTATAAAAGAGTTATCAAGTGAATTGATTGAAGGAAAGAGATTTAAATTTCATAAGAGAGAGTGGGAAGTGGGCTACTATCTTGTCTTACCTTTCCTTCGAGATATCATAAAGCTAATTCTATACTGTCTATCCTCCCTTATCCTACATCTGATTCTCTTACTTTCACTTGTGACCTATTGATGGTCTTATTACCATCTAAGAATGACTGACTAGCTTCTTTGCTTGCTACTATGAACCCTTCTCCTTTCACTCTAAAAGCATTCTACTAAACTTTCTGACGTCTTATAACGAATTAAAATTAACTTTATCTACCCTATTCTACATGACCAATTTCTAAGGAATTAAGATAACCATTTGTTCTAGTATAAATAGCCATTATCTGTTTTACCACTATGAGAGGGGTTGATTAGGATTGTTTAAGCAACTTACGTAATCATTAACCTTTTACCAATTGATTCAAGGTAGCTTTATCAAGATTAGAAGCAAATTGTGCAAAAGCTTCCAATTATGTGAATTATGCCAATTCCAATTTTAATTTTCTAGTTACTTGTTTCATGGCTTTAATTTGAGCTACAAAGCCTACTTGGGAGACAAAATACCGACATTAATAACAAGTCTAATTTTAGCCGTGAATAGATCAACTAAGACATGGCCTAAACTCCTACGAGAGGTAATAGTGGGGAATTTTCCACAATGGGTGAAAGCCTAATAGAGCAATGCTGCTTGGAGGTAGAAGGCTATAGGTCATGAACTTCTTTTCCCAGAGAAGAAGCAATGACGGTATCTGGGGAATAAGCATTGGCTAACTCTGTGCTAATAACCACGGTAATACAAAGCATGTAAGCATTATCTGGAATGATTGGGCATAAAGCGTCTATAGGTGGCTTTTTAAGTTTGCTGTCAAATCCCAAGGCTTAACCCTGGACAAGTAGTAGAAACTACTAAGCTGGAGTACGGTAGGGGTAGAAGGAATTTCCGGTGGAGTGGTAAAATGTATAGAGATCGGAAAGAACACCAATGGCGAAAGCACTTTACTGAGCCAATGGTGACACTGAGAGATGAAAGCTAGGGGAGCAAATGGGATTAGATACCCTAGTAGTGTTAGCCATAAACAATGGATACTAGGTCATGTACGTATCGACCTATATAGTACTGTTGCTAACGCATTAAGTATCCCACTTGGGGAGTACGTTCTCAAGAATGAAAATTAAAGGAGTTAATAGAGGCCCGCATAAGCGATAGAGAATGTGGTTTAATTCGATGAAAAGCATAGAACCTCACTAGGGCTTCACATGCCGCGAATCCTCTTGAAAGAGAGGTGTACCTTCAGGAACACGGATACAAGTAGTGCATGGCTATCGTCAACTCATGCTGTAAGGTATTGGGTTAAGTCCCACAACAAGCACAACCCTCGTGTTTAGTTGCCACCATTGAGTTTGGAACCTTGAATAGACTACCGGTGATAAGCCAAAGGAAGGTAAAGATGACGCCAAGTCATTATGCCCCTTATGCCCTAAGCGATACACGTGCTACAATGGCTAAGACAAAGGGTTGCGATCCCACAAGGGTAGTAACAATTGTTTTCAAACAAGTTCACTTCCTATCATCTAAAGCTCAAGGATTTACTCCCACATAAAAAACACTCCCAAGTTAGCCTTGGAGGCCAAAATCATCTTCTTTGACATGATTGCCCTCATGGTTGATGTCACCCACCTTTCTTTCTATCTAGGGACTTTATCCTTAGTGTCTACTTTGTCTTTTACGATTACCAATCAACAAATGTTTCTTTTTTAAGAATTTTTATATAAACTCCTTTTGCTTTGATCCCCATGGACCGTTTGCTCTTTAAAGCACTATCCATGTACTAAAACTATCTGATCACATGCTCTTGGAGCGTTATCCTAACTTTGAAATTGTTGGATCGCATACTCTCGGAGCGCCTTCTTGACCTTGAAACCATTGAATTGCATGTTCTCAAAGTGCTATCTTAACCTTAAAATGATCAAATCGTATGCTCTTAGAGCGCTATCCTATCCTAAGCTAAACCCTTAGATCATATGCTCTCGGAGTGCTATTCCAAGCTTGAAACCCTCGGATTACATGCTTTTGCAGTGCTATCTTAACCCAAGTTGAAATTCTTGGATCGTAGGCTCTTAGAGAACTATCCTAAGCTTGAAACTCTTGGATCATATGTTTTCGAAGTGCTACCTTGACCTTGAAATTATTAGATCACATGCTCTCAAAGGTCTATCCTAAGCTTGATAACCTTAGATCGCATGCTCTTAGAGTGCAATCCCAAGCTTGAAACCCTTGGATCCAATGCTCTAGAAGTGCTATCTTGACCTTAAAATCATTGGATTGCATGCTTTCGGAGCGCTATCCTGACCTAAGCTAAAACCCTTAGATTACATGCTCTCAAAGTGCTATCTTAAGCTAAGCTCTCAGATCACATGCCCTCGGAGTGCTATCCCGATTTCTTGTCACTCGTTGTAAACCCACTTAAGTTAGTAAGCCCAAAAGGGCATGAACAGGCTTCATTTCTTCTTTTTAGCCCTTAGAGCACCTCCTCTCTCTTTAACCTTTTGACCAAATCCCTAGCAAATCAAATCTAAGATAGCTAGCTATTTGTAGCACTTCTTAGGTTAAAGTCACCCCTAGGACAAAAATAGTGTCTCTTTTGTTTTTGTGGCAAAGTTTTATTTAAGCTTTATCATAAAGAAGGGTAGCTATTAACACATAATTTTTGCTCCCTTTTATTTTTTCAATAAGGTAAAGGGTCCTAAATTAGGAAAAATGCAAAAAAAAAAAAATAGAAAAATAAGAAAAAACCAAAAAAAAAAAAGAAATTTAGAAAAATACAAAAAAATAGAAGATTTAAGAAAATAATAAATCTTTTCTATAATTTAGTAGAATATAATAAAATAAAGAGAGAGTCATTAGACCTAAGCTTAATATTGGACCTAGGCTTAGATTTGAATCTAGCCTAAGCCTAGGTTGACTTACTCCATATATGCAATTACACATATGAATAAGGAAAACCCAACAGCCAAGTTGTATAAGCATTTAGACTTGATATTACATATGACTTGGAGATCTTGAGTTCAATCCATGGAAGGTGCAAAATGAATCTTTTATTTTCTTTCTCACTTTATCGCCATGTCATCGCCACATCACGGGCCATATTATAGACATATTATTTACCAACTCACTTCTAAGTGTGATAGGCACACTCTTACGGGCGTTGGATACACACCTACACACTTCGATGGGTGTTGGATACACTCCTATATGCACAGCTTTGTATTTGGCATTATATATTGTCCAGGTTCACCTAATCTAAACATGGAAGAAAATTATATTACGTTTAATATTTTTTATTCCTAACTCAACCATGATACCTATAAATAGGGGTCCGCTCTTTATTTTCAAGACACAACAAAGTTTCAAAACACTTTAGAAAAATAAAAATTGAAGCTTCCTCTCTCTAGTACGATTGCTTTCTCTCTTTAGCATAGCATCCCCAATGGTGTTTTTCGACAAAAACCATCACCACCATCAGATTCCTCACACCTAAAAACCCTAGATTCGACACTCCAAATCTTATTTTCTAAGTCAATCGAAGTTGACTAAAGCTAACTGAAGCTGACTAAAGCCAACTAGAGTTGACAAGAGCCAACCAAAGTCAACAAAAGCCGACTGGAGCTAACCTGTGTCAACCAAGCCAATCAAGTCAAATTGAGCCAATGGAGCAGATTCGAGCCACCTAGAGGCAACTGAACCAATCCTAGCCGCCATAAGCCAACTAAGCTGAGCTAACCTAACCTGACCGAACTCGGTTTGCTGCCTCTTTTTTTAATTAAATTTTATTTATTTGCTTACTTATTTATTTATAAATGTAGTAATAAATGAAAAAAAAAAAGAAAAAAGAAAAAAGGGGGAAAAAAAGAAAGGAAGAAATAAAAAAGAAAAAGAGAAAAAATAAATAAATTCAATTTTTTGTAGAAGTAAAAATAAATGAACCCTTTTACAAAATTAGGATCCTACTTAGAATTTTTGAAAATAAATATCGATTAGGGCCTTTCAAAATAATTTCCTTAAATAAATTAAATTGGGTAAAAATGTAAACTTGACATTTTTTTCAAAAGTTAAAATAAACCAACTCACTAATAATTTCAGAATGAACTATGAAAGTCTAATCCTGAACAATGGATAAGTAAGCACCAATACGTATGGGGTATCTTAAAATATGGAAATTTTTCTTTTTCCAATTTTTATAAATATTTGTTCGATTTATCTTTTTTGTAGATTCAATTTTATTTACTTATTTACATTTGAATAGATAATTTTTTTAAGGGTATATTGAAAAGCAAATATAAATTCGAAAAGGTTAAAAGTGGTAACCATTTAAGGTTTAAAAAATTAGTCCCCAGATCTGGATCTTTGGTTTTCAAAAATCATTTTAATAAAAAATTGGTTTTATCAAAAGATCAGTAGTTAGGTTATAATCAACCTACCCAATTGATTATAACTTAACTTTTTTTCCCAACTTCGATCGGGTGGTAACTCCAAAAACGTTTTCAAATATAAAAGAACTGATTTTCTTTAAACCCTAGTTAAGGGGTCAGTATTAAACAGGTAGGGTTTAATATTGGTCAGTTTAAAGAAGACTAATTTATGTAAGACCAAGAGGAAAAAACCAAGTTCGATACCTAATGTCATTCCAATGTTCATTGCTATACCATCATTTGCTCTGTTATACTCAATGGATGTGGTAGTAGTAGATCTAAACATTACTATCAAAAGCTATTAGACATCAATGGTATTGGACTTATGAGTATTTAGACTATAATAGTTCCAATAAGTAATCACTTACTTTTGACAATTATATGATTCTAGAAGTTGATCTAGAGTTAGGTAAATTACGTTTATTAAAAGTAAACAATAAAGTGGTTATACTAGCTAAAACTTATCTACGTCTTATTTTAACATCTACTGATGTACTTCATAGTTGGGCTGTACCTTCCTTAGGTGTCAAATGTGATGCTGTACCTGGTCGTTTAAATCAGATCTCTATTTTGGTACAACGAGAAGGAGTTTACTATGGTCAGTGCAGTGAGATTTGTGGAACGAATCATGCCTTTATGCGTGCGCCCGGAAACATAGGCCGACTGCTGAGCCCACTCTGGCTCAGCCGCACCACCCCCGGTGCGAGCCACCCGAGAAGAGCAAGCTATTACAGCGAGCGGCTGGAGCTGTAGGGAGCCGAGGAGCAAGGCAGTAGATAAGATAGAAGAAGGGGCCAGGCTCCCGGTGGAGCAGAGGAGACGGTTAGGATAACGAACTTGAAACGCGGAGCCCGAGCGGCCGGCGAGCGAGTGGTTAGTGGCCAATAGCGCCCTAGTTGAAGGCAACTATGAGGCACTCCATACAGAGCAAGCAAGTCTTAGGGATGAGACGCCCGCGCAAGGACCTCAATTCTCATTAGGAGGTCGAACCAAGGACCTATGGAGTCGGGGCTACCCCGTCCCCATGGGCAACGCAACAGTGTCCTGAGGGAGGAGTTTAGAGGCCTTATAGTAGCACGGACTTCTTTTTCTTTCTAGGTCATGCGAAGGGGGCCAGTCCAAGATCGTACTGTTCCTCTACAAAAACAACAGACGCTCTCAACGGCTAGGCGCCACTCTCTTTCTGAGTTATTCCAGCTTCTTCATGATTTCGTGCCGCGGTGAACAAAGAAAACCAAAAATAAAAAATAAAAAATAAAAACAAGAGAGGGCCGTCTCAGCTGAAGGAGAAGGACCTGCAACGGCAGAGACTACTGACCCTCTTCTTGTTCCTAGCTCTCTGTTACAAGTCTGGTAAGCCTGGAATCCTCAATATGAGGGATCCCTAAAAATAGAGAAGGGTGGGCAGGGCTTCCGCAAGAGCCTCCCCCCTCTTCCCGGTCAAGATAGATGGGAAGGAGCCCTATCAAGTAAAGGCCATAACAAGTCTCCTTATTTATGTACGTACACCTTTGTTTCAGGGTGGGGCCGCCCTTCCTTCAGCTTTTTGGCTTGCCCCTTGTATAGGTTGGAGCAATGAAGCTTACTAACTACAACTATTATAGAAAGTGTAAAGGGCTTACTTTCTCACTTCTGAAAGGCAAAGGGAGCCTAACTTAGGGTTTTCAAGCTTACCGTAAAGCAAAGGGATTAGATTTCACCTATGATCAAATTGGTAGGCAACCATAGTTTACTTTTTTTGTAGTGTTGTTGACGTTTGTTGAAAGCTAATTTTTAAGTAGGCCTCACTCTACTCCCAACTCACACTATGGTAGAAGAGGTGCTGTAAAGATCTAAGAATGTGAGCAGTACGAGTTGAACCTTATCTATCATTGCAGAAGCTTTTCCTAGGAAAGATTATGGTCTTCATTGTGGCACAACACCCCCCCCCCCCCTCACCTCTCCCCACACGTACATACATACCCCTTAGCTTAGGGAGGACCAAAAAAGGCCTTTAGTTTTCCCTCCTTTGTCGGTCATTACCGCCTTCCTCATAAAAGCTATCGAGTTGCCCTTGAAGGCTAGTAGAGAACACTATAATAATAATTAGTCCATGAGAGACCTTATTAAGTATTGCAAAAGAAAAGGCCTACTAATAAAGCTGGGTAGAGAAGGAATAGTAGTTATTAGGTTAAAGAGAGGCCTAGCCAGTAAGCTAACCCTAACCCCCTTAAAAACCAATTACTTAATAAGGATTTGTTATGCGTAATATGATGATGACTTACTACTGGGAATCATGGGTTCTATAGAGCTTCTTATAGAAATACAAAAATGTATCGCTTACTTCCTACAATCTAACCTAAACCTTAGGGTAGGCTTTGCAAGGAGTACGGTAAAATTCTTCGGTATAGTCATTTGGTAAGTCCCTCTAAGGACGATTCCTAACAAATTCTTGCAAGAGCAAGAGAAGTTTCTATAAGTAAAGCACCATATCTATATAATTGCTTACTACCAACGATTCGCCATCCATTCCAAGTTTAGGAACCTAAGTAATAATATCTCGATCAAAAGAGCTTATGAAAGGGATGAATGGAACAGGGTATCTACTAGATGGGGTTCAACTAGCAAAGCTCTTGGAACAGTTGGAGTAAGAAGTCCTTAAGTGAGTGCATTAGGGGGGACCGTCAAGCACATCATATAAGGATAAAAGGGCATATCGTTGTTACATAACTCAAGTCTTGCAATCTCAAGATCGGGAATGAGTGTCTAGAAGTTATCATTATATATTCCCATGGGTTGGAAGGTAGTAGGGGAAGAAGGAGGATATTGGGTGAGATCTATCAGCAGCGAATTCCCCATACAGATAAAGGCGCCTATCAAAAAGATACTCCGGAGGCTTCGGGATCGAGGTATCATTAGCCGAAGAAGACCCTGGCCAATCCACGTGGCCTGCTTGACGAACGTCAGCGACGGAGACATCGTAAATTGGTTCGCGGGCATCGCGATAAGTCTTCTGTCCTACTACAGGTGCTGCGACAACCTTTATCAAGTCCGAACGATTGTCGACCACCAGATCCGCTGGTCTGCAATATTCACCCTAGCCCACAAGCACAAATCCTTAGTGAGAAATATAATCCTAAAGTACTCAAAAGACTTAAATATCATAAATCAATAAATTGGTAAGACTCTTGTAGAGTTCTCTAATAACATAATGCTTTGAAAGCTCAGACCTAGTTAAGATCCAAACAACAAGAAGCACTCAACTACTAACCTAGTCCAGTAGGCTTATGTTAGTTGTCTGCTATAAGATAACTAGTTTTGGGGCTTTTGACATCAAATAAAAAAGCTTGTCTGGCTTAGCTTCACTATTGCTTATGACTTGTATTGTAGTCGTAGTCTTATAGTTAGTCCAAAAGTTAGTTTCTAGTGACTAGCTTTTACTGCTAGCGCTTAGACTTGAAGCAAGCTATAGTTACTTTGAGTCAATCAGTAAATGAATGATAAGGAACCACTTACTGAGGAATAGAAAGGGAGGACGGGTTAGTTTAAGGACCTGTTAGTTAAAGGAAGGGAGATGTCCCGATTCTGGAATGGAGCCATATGATGCGAGAGTGTCATGTATGGCTCCTTTGAGAAAGGTATGATACCATCACCTATTAAGCCCAATACGCGGTCTATGGAGTTGCATCCTTACTTACCTAGTCTATGTACATCACTCTCTCTAAAAGGATGGCTACCTATCACAAATCTTCCCATTTTCAAGAAGATCCCATGCTTAATCTAGTTTAGTATCAAGGTGATTATAATATTCCAAGATTTCAAGTCAATTCAATAACCCTAAGATTTAGCCCCTAAATTTAGAGTGCTAGACTAAATTATCCGTTTTATTTCAAACTTCACAATAAAGTTAGAAAAGTTAGATGAAGTAATTTAAGTAGAGTCAATTTCTCAAAATAAGTTATATAAAAATATTAATTTAAGAAAAACGTTAATTTATTGATAAAGCCGATAATTGTAAAATTTGAGCTTTTATATATAAAAAGATATTAGAGATAAGTTAATTAACATTCAAAAATAATAAATGAAGTTGAATTATACATATATGATATACATTATATTTATTAAATAGATACATATAATAATAATAATAAATTATCAAAATTAAGTAAAATAATAGAAAATTAATTAAAAAATTGAATGGATGAGTCACTAAATGATATGTCAACTTACTATTAATTGAAAATGAGGAGTCAACACTTAATTAATGAGAGGATAACACATGTCATTTAGGAAAATGGAAAATTGACATGTGGCTACACATGTCCAAATTCTATTTAATTAAGAAAACTTCAAAATTATAAATAGGACCCAAACCCTTAATTTCAATATTTTGGAACTTTGAAAATAAAAGAAAACAATTTAGAAAAATTAAAATAAAAATAGAACAAGAAATAGGGCCCGAATTAGGTTCAGGCAATTCAATAGGTTATCCACAACCTAACTTTGTGGGGCTTAGAGATTTAACAAAGGGTGCTCAGAGAAACTCTTTCGACAAAGTGTGGCGGCAAAGTGGTGGTCGGAAGGGACTGATTCAAGTGAATCATTCTACTTGTAAATTATTTAATTTGCTAAAAATATCACATGTTACCAATTAATTATAAAATTTGGTTTTTTAGGATTATTGTAAGTGTAGATTAATGTAGTAATTTTATTTAATTAAATAATTAGTGGAAATATGGGTTCCTTATGAAAATACCCTGTTTAGGCAAAAATTGAATAAATTTTTATAAATATTAGATGATGTTGTTTCAAACTCAATTTTTGTATATAATATACCCAATATATTTATTTAATTGTGGTAATAATAATTTTTGAAATTAAGCATGTTTACTATTATTTAAAACAATTTTGAATAAAATTACCAATTTTATCGAGTTGTTGAAGAATTAGTTTTTGACTAAATTAATGAATGAGCCTTACATGTTTTGACTTTTGGATGTTTATAATGATATTTGGAATATTTAATTTTCATCTCACACCTAAATTTATTTATTTTCCCTAATTTTTCATAATTTCAAGCTAAAACTGCTTTTTTTAAAAAAAATTGATAATAACTAGTTTATTATAATTGACAATCGAGATTTAAACTGCATATTTTTGTAAGTCTATAAGATTTTTCATGAAATTAATCGGGCTCATATACTATTTATTACGTATTTTTCTTAATATAAGCTTATATATTGGCTTAATATGTAATATAGAAATTAATACTAGTAAAATATTTGTCAAATTCACGTAAAATAAACACTTTGGGGTATATTAGGAGTTGCTAGAAACGTTTGGAAAATATAATTTTTACGGTTTTTGGTTTAATAATAAAGTTTATTCGGGTTAATTACGGAGTTATAATAGTATACAGTTGAGTCATAATGAGAAAAGGGTATTTTTGGACTTTTGAAAATATTGATAGACTTGATTCTTAAGATATCTTAATAGCACATGAAATAATGATCATGATGACATAAAGTTTACTGAAATCAAATATGAAGTGAGCAAGATATGGTCAAATGAAGTTTAAAGTCACAATATAGAAATTTATCAGAATTTAGATTTGATCGGTAATTGGCTTGGAAGCTATGTTTATATTTTTATAGGTGTGATAAGTAAAGAAGGACCACATCACAAAGTATAGGATATTGTGTTATTGCTAAGCCTAGGTATGTGAATCTAACCCATGCTTAGAGTAGATGTATTGCTACTTATAACACTACGTATTGTTTGATGCTGTGTTGATTGAATATGAGTACATCTTGAGTGAACTGATATACTACTATAGCAGATGCTAATGCGATGATTTTGAATGACAGTAACTGTATCTTAGTTAAACTGTTATCTTGCTATATTAGGTAATGATTTGTGCTTACAATTCATTGTGCTAACTAGGGAAATTGAGTGATTACTAACTCAATCTTCTACGTGTTTGGTAAGCTTAGCTTTTTCCTCTCAGTTTTTATAAATTAGTCTTCTTTAAACTGATCAATATTAAACTTTACCCATTTAATACTGACCCTCGATTAGGGTTTAAAGAAAATTGGTTCTTTTTACCTTAAAAATATTTTGGAGTTGCCACCCAACTAAAGTCGGGAAAAAGAGTTAAATTATAACCAATCAGGTATATCGCTTGTAATTTAGCTACCAGTCTTTCGATAAAACCAATTTTAAAAATAGTTTTAAAACTAGAGATTTGGATCCGGGAACTATCTTATTATACCCTAAAGAAGTATCACTTTTTAACTTTCTAAATTTAAATTTAATTTTCAATGATACCCTTTTTCAATTTAAACAATAAATCATATCATAGGTGACTAAATTAATTAATTTGAACAAATATATACAAAGATGGAAAAAATAAAAATTTCCATATTTTAAGTCACTCCATAGTTACGTGTGAGTACCTATATACCCATTATTCTAAATCAAACTTTCGTATTTTGTTATGTACAACTTTAGCGGGTTGGTTTGATTTTAATTTTTTAAAAAAGGTTGGGTTTACGTTTTTACTCGATTAAATTTATTCAATGAAATTTCTAAAAGATCCTAAATCGAGAGTTTTATTTTTAGAAAATCCTAAAAGGTCTTAATTTTGAAAAAAATAAAAAAGTAGACTTATAATTTGTTATTTTATTTAAAAAATGATTTTCGAAGTGGCTAAAAATCCATTTATTTATTTATTTTTCAATTCTTATTTTAATTCTATTTCCAACACCACCCCCTCCCTCCCCCTAGTCCTTTTTTAATTTTCTTATGATTAAATTACCCCCTAGAAAATAAAATTAAATTCATTCTCTTTTTTCTTTTTCTTTTCTTTTCCTTGGTTGTCTTTTTCTGTTTCTTGCTTTTGCACTTTTTTTTCACATTTTACATCTAAACAAAATAAAATAAAAAAGAATACAATTAATGAAAGAAAAAGGCTAGGCTTGGACAAGTTTGGGATACGGGTTGGACCTGGGTCATCGGTGTGGATCTTCGTTGGGTCACCGAGTCAATCACGGAATGTTGAGTCGTGTTCAATTGCAACAAGGAGTATGTTACGTTTGGCCTAATTTGGACACCAAAATAGATGGAGAAGGTATTTTTGATGTGTTTTAGATTAGTAATAGTTGGGGTAGACACAACGCTGCAGCGATTGGGGGTTGTTTAAGCAGTAGTCGAAATGTGGGTAGTGGCGGTGGTAAAGTTCCATGTAGTTTGGAGTTTGCTAGTTATGTAAGGGGGTTTGGGTCATAATTTTTTTAGGGCGGTGGTTACAATGGTAGTGTCAGTTTGGGTTGATGAGGTGGCTAGACTATGTTTCGTGTGGTGGGCACAATGGTGGTAAAGGTTTGGTAGTGGAGGAGCCATAGACCATGGTAGGAGTTGGGGGTAACCGTTGGAGATAACTTAAGGTTTAGGGATAGTGGCTGCAAGGTAGTTTTGGTTTGAAAAGCTTTAACCCGAAGCTTCTCTTAGAGAGAGAGAGAGATGTAGTTAGTTTAGAGAGAAAGAGATCATAGAAGAGAGAGAGAGAGAGTATGCTCTTCCGTCCCTTAAACAAGCTCCTCAAGTCCTAATTTATACGAATGTAGCATGAATTAAACTTAGGAAGTCAAGAGAATAAGTTAATTCGAGGATTTCAAATTAATGTCTTTTTTACCATGGCTTGATTTTTTTAGAACTTGAAGCTCGATTTTCGTTACCTAAATGATTGAATTTGGATAATTTCTTGATATAGATTAAGAAAATGCCATGTAATGAATAAGATTAGACCATGAAATCATACGTGTATGTAGGGGATTTTCATAGAAAATAGGTTCAAAGTAAGGGGGGTAAGTTAGCTCTCAGGTAGGAAAGAGAAGGAAATCAAGGGAAAGAGAAAGAAAAAGAAAGGAAAGGGAGAGAAAGGCGGTAGATGTAGCACCATGTCAGATGCATTGTTTAGTGGCTACATTAATGTTGGCCAATTCGAAGGTGCCATGTGTCAAGATACGTAGCATAGTAGACCCTAACATATGGCAACACTTGATGTGGCAGAATGTCTTTTGAAAAATAAAAAGGCTTTTCATGCCTTTAATAGGATTCGAACCTAAGACCTCCAGCTAAACCTAATGCAAATGTCCAAGTACTTATTTGTTAGGCCGTTGGCCTGTACTTTGTCCATATGTAGCCAACCTAGGTTAGATTCAAATCTAAGCTTAAGCTCAAACGACCTCCTCTCTACTTTTTATTTATATTAACAAAAAGAAATTCTATTTGTTATCTCCTAAATTCCTTAAATCCTCTACTTATTTATTTATTTTCAATTTTGTGACTTTTCAATTTTCTATATATTTCTCTATATTTTTCCATTTTTTCTAAATTTCTCAATTTTTTTGTTCTTTTTCCTATTTTCTAGTTTTTGTATTTTCCCTAAATTTCTTGCTTTCTTTTAATTCTCCGTTTTTTGTATTTTTCTTAAATTTCCTAAATTTTCTATTTTTTGTATTTTTCCTAAATGAATACCTTTTATCTTATTTAAAAAAGGGCGTAAAAATAGGGTGTCTACAGTATTCACCTAAGTGAATACTAAGTGAGATATTTGAATAATTTGAAAACTAGAATCAAATCACTAGGTTAAATAAAACTAAAAGATTAGTTGTGTTGAGTGATATACTTGAGTTGTTATTACATATTGTGGCATGGCATGGCATAAAAAGGACCTACAGGTCAAAATTTTCAAAATGAGGCTTCTAAGTGATCATGGAAAAAGCATGACTTTATGAACTCAGGTTTTGGAAGCATATAGATTGTGTTGCCCTAAATTGTGACTATTTTGATAATTAAATTTGTTAGACTATAGTGTATGGTCTAATTTGGTAGTGTTGCCTTGTTGATTTGGTGAACTACAGTGTATAGTCTAATTTTACAAAACAAAGTTAGGGATTCTATTCCTAAGCAGCTCCTAGTTACCCTTTTTTATAATCGTAGACTATAGTGTGTAGTCTAATTTGGTGAAGGTCCTACTCCCAAGCAACTCCTTATTGCCCATAGGTTCCTAGACATTATATCCAGATGCCCAGCTATGTTGATTAATCAGATGAATATTAGAGGGCATAGGATATCGGTACTGATGCATGCTACGTGCATGAGCATAGCATGCTACATTGCTAGCAATAAATGCTTTGTTAGGTGAATGCATATCAGAAGTTGAGTTTCAGTTGTGATATGCAATATTGTCTATCATATTATCTATATTATGTTGATTGTTATCCACTATCACTCAACTTTAGTAGCTGAGGGGATAAAATGTTTTATCATTAGGTTAATTGCATCGTGATAAGCCTAACACTAAAGGGGGATATATATATTGAAAGCATGAGTTGGAGTTAGCAACTTTTGTATGGAACTTATACTAAGTCAAGAATCTTATTATTGTGAAGATGACAAGGGAAAAAGCTGGTTCATGTTTTGATGAAAATCTTATGTTGTATACATAAGTTGTAATAGAATATCCAACTGAACTCCGATGTAGCAACCCCTTTATCATGTAAACAATGTTGTCTTTTGATGAATGAGCAGGTTGAGTTAAGTTTTCAATAGGTATTCCTGTGTGATGGTACATTTCATGCTAAGTCGGGATGTGATAGTGATTCTCTTTCTGTTCCTATATATGTGTGTGTGTGTGTGTGTGTGTGTGTGTGTGTGTGTGTGCAGCATTTCCATGATATCATTATGATCAATTAATGGGACTCAGCCAAAAAGTGTTCTTGCCTCTATCATTAGCTCAGGTAGTCTTCATTTCTGGTGTTTTAGTTACCTTTCAATGGCCCCATTAAGTGAGAGAAAACGCCCTTCCTTTGGAGATGGGGAAAAAAATATGACTTTACCTACTTTCTTAATTTCATTTCTTTGCCAAAATCGATTAATTGGGCTTTTCTAAGATAATGCCACTTTCATTCAAGTTATCGAGTCATAGTCAAGAATCTCATTCTCACATTAACTAAACAAGTTGGAGCTAAGGTCTTAGACATATGGTCAGACTTACCTAAGAACGAAGTTATGATTTGAACTTCGATGAAATTCTTTTTGCGTGTCATAAGAAGGTAGTTATAGGGAGAACTTATGACTAGATTATATTGAATTTTTCCTCGAGTTAGGGCCATTCCTATGGCAAATGAGGAAACTGGAGTCACACTTTACTCTTCGATGCTAGCTATTTGTAGATCGAAACTTACCCTAAATCGTTGTAGTGCTGTTGGATGCTTTTGTTCAATAGAACAGGAAGAGGAGTCATCTAAAAAGAAAGACCACCAAGATATGCATAGTGATTCAATCTTTTAATCACCCATTTTTTTAAAACCACTTTTTGGGGCTTTTACCTTACACATAGAAGATTAGATTGCCTGAATCACAAGTATTATATACTGTCTTACTATCACCTCATATTGATAAAAAGTATAGAGAACAATTTGAAATGGAAATCAAGAAACAATTTTTGGTCGTAAAAACAAACAAGCATAAATTGCACAAGAAGTTCTTTTGATTAAAACGCTATGCAACTAAGAGGACATAAGACTTCATTTTGGTTATTGCCGCCAAGCTTCTTGCTCCTATCAAGCTTAGCCTTAGTAAAAGTAAGTACTGGAACTAGGTGGACGGTCTATCCTTCCTTAAGTGGTATTACTAGCCACTGTAGAGGGGTAGTTGATTTAGCAATTTTTAGTCTTCTTCTATCTGGTGTTTCATCCATTTTAGTTTTTATCAATTTTATAACAACTATCTTTAACATGCGTAGACTTAGAATGACTATGCAAAGATTACCCCTATTTGAGTTATCTGTCTTAATGACAACATTCCTACATTTATTATCACTTCCGGTACTGGCAGGTGCAATTACCATGTTATTAAACAATCAAAACTTTAATACAACCATTTTTATCTTGTAGGAAGGGGAAACCCCATATTATATCAGCATCTCTTTTGGTTCTTCGGTCATGTAGAGGTACATATTCTCATTTTGCTTGGATTCACTATCATAAGTCATATCATTTCAACTTTTTTAGGAAAACTGGTCTTCAGGTATCTAAGCATAGTTTATACATTCTTAGCCATTTCTCTTTTTCAAAAACATTTCATTTATTACTTTAGTCTCTTCTTAACTTGGATTCTTTTAACTTTATTGGGGTTAGTCATGATTGATGAAACCCAATCCAGTTTGATGATGATGGCTCCATAAAGGGAATCAAGCTTGTCAAACTCGACCTCGTGGATAGGGTAGACTTCCTTTGAAGAGTAGGTCCTAATGGAGCCTTTTCCTAAGAGCTATACCAATAGCAATGCTTCCGTCAATCAACCTCCAAGTCCTTTTGATAATTCATCTATCTTTGTTACATATAGTGCCAAGCTTAGAAGTCAGCAAAAAGGGGGCACTGATCGCTCTTCCCATCCATAAGACCCATCGTCCTCTTAACCTGGTCCTTCACAACTATAGGACAAGGAAAAAAACCCAAATAGAGCCATGGAAAATTCCTTTAAAGGGTAGGATGAAATTGCATATAAAGTAGAAAACATTATTCAAAGTTATGGGTTATACCTAAAGGACCCCCTCAACATAAAAAGGGGGCTTGATGTCTTTCTCACTAATATTAAGGAGTTATACCCCGACACTCATACCAAACAACTTCAAACTATTTTAAAATGTCTATCGAAAAACGAACCTAAAAGCCCATATTATAAACTTATCCTAGATGAGATAGACAAAATTAACTCTTAAACTCATTTAGCTAATAGTAGTAGAATGATGCTTATGGATTTGCAGTAATTATAGAACTTAATTAGGTGGATAGAGAGGCCTACTCGTTGCTCATTCAGGACCATTTATTTCTAGACAAAAACTAGAATGTGTGTTATCATTTGAATTTATCATACCTATCTCCTTGATCATAGGCTATCAATTTTACTTCCACCACTTCAATTGATGTGAACGCGGTCCCCTCTTTGTAAAAGATGTAATGAAAGGGAAGCCCCCATCAAACACCACGTTTGTTGTTGCCTATATAGCTTTTTAGAGCATGGTCTAGGAGACCTCTTTCCTTATAATAGTAACCTTGTACTTATAGCTGGTCAGGCCATTTCTAAGCCATAGACAATGCTACAGCTTTGTGCTTTCACCATTCAAAATTTGATACTATATAGCATCAGCCACATTTTCCCTTATCGACACTCGTCTAAGACTAAGAGTTATTGGATAGAAGATTAGCCACCTAACTATAATGTCTCATGAAATATCTAAAATGAACCCATGGAGTCTAAATGGATCCATTATCATTAACTACTCTTAATAAAAGCTTTAACATGGTAGTCCTTTTCTAGCCATCAATAGTTCTTAAACCCAATCCACCCTTATCCTTTGGTCTACATTAAACTAGCTGATCATATGGATCTACTAAGTAGGTTTGGGGTTTGACCAAAAGAAATCTCGAATGCTCAATGAAATTGATTTTAAGATCTTCTCCGGAAGCTTGAAAGCGAATGACTAATAGACGTGCAGGTTTATGAGCATTGAGGAGATGAGCTCCGTTCTTCTAGCATATGACAGTAGCCTTTTTTTGCAATTGTTCATTCAATAATTGAACTTGTCAAAGAGGGGGAGATAGTTAGAGTGTCTCAATTTAGTAAATACTAGGGGTAGTCCCTAGTATTTGGGAGGGAGTTGCACCTTATGAAAGCTAAGAGTATGAATGATTTTTCGTTTCAACCTAGAACTAGTGGCTAAGAATGATAGATAGCATTTATCTTTCTTAATCCCAAGACTTACTAATTTAGCACTTAGTTGATGGCCAATGCATTACGTACGTAGCTATTTGAAAAAATGAGCACATCATCAGCATATAAACTATGATAAGCATAGAGTTTATGAAATCTTCTTGAATGGGTGATCCGCTTGTTGTTTGCTTCCCTATTAAAATAAAAAGTGGGTTGAATATTTCCATGATTAGGGTAAAAGATAGGCTCTAAGAGACTTGTCTCGAACCGTAGCCCCCCTGAATAAGCTAGATGAAGTTCTATTAATCATAACTACAAATGGCACTAAGGAGATACATTATCTAATCCATCTTACCTAATAATTTCAAGAAACTTCAAGGGTAGGTATTGAGGACAGCATCCTAAAGAATGGAGTCATACACCTTGCAAATATCTAACTTGGTGCAAAACTTAGTAGTTCTTTTATCTTTATGAAAGTTATGGACTAGCCTGTGAGCTAGAAGAATGTTTTTAATGATGTTCTTGACTTTAATGAAAGTCGATTAATGGGGACCCACCTACTCATCAAGCATTTCCCTAAGCCAATTAAACTAAAATTCTTGGGATTTTCTTTACAAGCACATTGCACAATGAGATAAGTTTGAATTCCTCAAAGATCTTTAGGTTATTAACCTTAGGGATCAGCTAGAGGAAAGTGTAGTTGACTCATTTTAAGAGCTCTCTCATTAAGCAATGAAGCCTTATAGATGAAGATGAAATAAAGAAGGAAGAAGAGAGACATACCCTTTCTTTCTATACAGTTACGTGGACTACAAAGATTTCAAAATGGTAGGGAACCTTCTAGCCTTAAGGCTTAACAACACTTTACTCACTATAGCCAGGCAACCTAAGCAAGATACAACTTCTTTCTATTGGGCAACCAAAGCAAAGGAGGCAAACTTCGTAGATGAAACTTTGTGTTCTATCAACAAAAATAAAAAAATAAAAAAAAACCCTTGGAAGGCCCTTTCTTTCCCATAGATGTAAGACTTATCTAGCTTACTTGACATTAATTTTATATTAAGGAATAAGGACACTTAGCATGCTTTGACTACAATAGATAAAGGGGGAATGCCCTCCAAAGAGAATGTTAAACCACCTTAGGACTCCCATTATTCAAGTGCTCTCACATTAAGAGAACGAATAAGCCCAACTAAATGAAAAGAAAAGGGAGAAACCCCTCCATTACTAATTTTCTAAGAAATAGAAGAATATAAACGCTAGGGTAAAAGCCTTCGAGTGGACCTACCCACCTAGTTAAGAAATGAAAAAAAACCTATCTAGTAACCTCTTAACCTGGGAAGCACGAAAGATGATACCTCCGACTAAGTAGGCTTTGTAAATACGACTACCATTCAAGATCCAAGGGAATAGAAAACTAGGCCAGGTGCTATTAGCCCAATGGGTGAACCAATTAGGTTGGGTTAGGGAACTACAAGAACTTACTCTGATTATTTTCCCTTAGAAGATTGCCGCTATAGAGAACTGAGATGCTTCAAGGCCCTTTAATAGAGTTACGATCGTCCACCAATAGAATAAAGATAGTGAAAGGGAGAATAGATTTAAATCTAAAGCCAAGGAATTCGCTTAGATAATGATGAAGACATCTCCCAAGTAGTGGATCTTATTTTTATGGGAAAGGGTGCAATTAAGTCAACTATGCCATTTAGGCCTTAGACCATATAACCTCTAAAACCTGGAAGGACTTCCTAGGTGAATTAAGAGAGTTGAGTGGGCCGTTTAGTTTATATAGAAGAAATAGATAATAGAAAATGTTTTCATCTTTTCTATTGAAATCTTAATACCCTTAAAATGTTTTCTAAACGTGGGCTACCCTCTAGGTATTCCGACAAAATGCTATTAATTTTAAGAAGATTATAAAGAGGTGGACGATAACACCACTCATGAGATAGTAAATGGAAAGTAGTGAGATATTGGTTCGAATCCAATTTGTGAGAGTAAGCATATGAAGAAGAGTAAGAATAGCTAGAATGAGGCTAATCTAGTAAAAGGAGACTTTCTTTAGGGAAAGAACCGTCAATTAAGACAAGATGAGGAACTACTGAGAATGATGGGAAAGCAAGAAATGCACATAAAGGAAAGGAAAGAAGGTAAGAAAGTCAGGGTATAAAGACGAGCTCATAGGTAGATGCATATCTTACTCTTAAAAGAAAGCATATGTGATTGTAAGTGAGAATGAGAATCTTTAGCTTCCTTGCTTGACCAATACATATTAGAAGAGGAAGTAAGTAGTCAAGTAAGTAGCTTTGGCTTTGTTATTAAGCCAATGCTTGAAGTAACTAACAATCAGCTAGGTACATAATCAAGCTCCTCTCTTGTCATAAGTACTAAGGGGAAGCCAGAGTTCAATCAAGTACAAATTCATACCCTAAGGGATCACTGAACTTGAAGCCTAGAGGTTGAGGTAATGAATGACAGGTTAACTGGGCAAGAAAGTCAGGTGCAGAGTGAGAAGTAATGATGAAAGTGAAATGAAAGTCAATGAAGTTGGTCTCTGTCTTCTCATCCAAGATGACTCAAAGGGAGGAGGGGAAGGCTCAGAAATAAGGCCTTCCTAAGTAAGAGGGTAGTAGGTAGAATGGAGATTTCTTTCACTCCAAAGAGCAGCTACTATAGTAGAAGAGCTATTATTGCATGAGCTAAACTAAACAAAGGGAGATCTATTTTACAAAGAGATTAATTGATTGCCTTAGCTACCCACTCACCCTCACTCCTTTCGTCTCGTCTTCTAGTGCAAATAGCAAAAATAAAGAAGCTTTCACACTTATTTTCTGCTATGAAAAAGTAAGAATGAAGTAAGTTATTCAGGAAAAGACTAGATATGCCCCATATGAGACGTTACAAACTATTTTAGTCTAGTAGCTTATCTCTTGAAGGTAGAAGTGCATAATGGAATATTAGTAGGGTTATATCTTCCATTTGAAGAGAGTTCTAAGCTCAATTACATCGACCCTCAAGTCCAAGTCTTCCAGCCGAGTCCCAGGGCCATAGCCCTCATCAACACTCCCAACCTGAAACTATACGCAATAAGAAGGAAAGACATCCCAGAACCGGGAAAGGCGAGAACGACCCAGGGAAATGGCGAAGTACGTAAATCGACTCCCTATTCTAGTCCAGACCTTACAACAAAAAATAATGAATAAGGGACTGACTTCTTTATTTACAAGGATCCTGAATAAATCGCACACATGCTCCCAGGACTTCACGAAAAGAGGAGGCACGCAGGTAGGTATACCAATAGAAAGCACCGCGGGTAAGCGACGAGGGAAATTGCCTAAATAACAAGTTTTTGTTTCCAGAAGTATCCCCACGCTGAGCGATGAACCTCGCCAAATGCTCTTATGGATCACCCATTCCATCTTTTAGGTGAAATTTGGGCAAGATGTATCCCGCAGGGTATGGCTCGTAGTAACCTCTGTAAGATTAAGATAAGGAGGATAATAAGGTAGGTAACCTTTTCACCATTCTTTTATAATGGTACCTTCAAGTAATCAGGTCTCTTCATCCTTATCGAGCACTCCTACAAGAGAGAATTCTTTCTTTTTAACCTTTGAGAGAAGATACTCCAACAAGAAGAGACTAACCAAGGCCCTTAAGATAACAGCCTTTATAAAGCAAAAATGAAAGGACTTCATTGGAATATTGGAGTCACTCATATATGGTGATCACAAGATAGTACATTGCCAGAGGAAATTGAATGTATGAAAGTCACTTCTAACCCCTTCTTTCTTAAGCGCTTTGAGGAAAGGAAGGAAGCTAACGATAAATGAGTTAGCATAGGACATGATTAAAAATAGTAAAAAAAGGCAATTCTTGATCTAAAGAGTTGCTATAGTTGACTCTGTTAAATTTTGGAAAGCTCAAGTTTGGTGGTATATCCTTACAACTATAAGTAGTTTTAATCTTAGCTTTAGTCAAATGGATTTAGGAATGCTTCCGTATGACATCATCAAGTTAGTCTTCTACTTTCACTGTCTCCTTAAAAGCTAAAGGTAGTTCATCTAGGGGAAGAACATGACTAAGCTTAGCTTTTACCGAGGCACCTTTCCTTCTTTCTATGCCTTTAGCTATCTTATTTCTTTTTTATTTAGCTTAGAGGTACTTAAAGTCATTAGTATGCCATGCCTTTGAAGGTCACACAACCTAAGCCCATATCGCTACTAAGTACTTAAGACTATACTAGAGATGCTTATGGTACAGGTGAGTATACTATGGTACAGGCCCTTATAAACTCACTCGCGAAACACATTCTTTATCATAGATGATTCTGATGGGTGGTTTAGTTGGGTCTTCTCTCCATAGCCTAAATTAGAAAGCTTGCTACTAGGTGGGCTTAGAGAATAGAAGTAGGTAGTTTAAAAGCAATATAGGATGGATAAAAGGCAATAAGGGATACGACACTTTAGTCGATGTCTCGGTATGGTCAAATGGATTGTGCGATCATTCTAAGCTAATACTAGTAATTTAAAAAACATGATAAACATCTAGTGCATTTTCCTATACTAAGAGACTGAGTCTACCAACTTTACCTAATTAAGGAATTAGCTTTTCCATATTAAATCTTTTTTCTTTGCTTAAGAGAATCAATAGAATCAAAGAAAGGGTAGAGTTATAAGGCCTTGGTTTACCATGGACTAGGGAAAGGAGAGTGGGTATGTAGGCTTCCTTTTGAACTGTTAGTAGAAAGACTTAGAAAAAAAGATCTATCAAACACTATAAGTAAGTGGGTTATTGCTATCATCTCTGGTAATACCTTTTTATTACTAATACTAAAGAAGTACTTTAATCGATATCCTTAACTCTCATACTCTCACTACTCTATCTTAAGCTATATGATATTTACAGTTTAGCTTACTTATCTCTTCAAACGGTAGGTTTACTAGTCAAGGGAAGAACTCTAAACTCATTAGCTTAATAAGTCATTAGCTAGATAGGATAAAGAATGAATCTTATGGAGCAGAAACATTGAATATAAGCGACTCCTACCATACCCCTAAGATGATTATTTTGTATCTAAAGGGATATATATGAACATATATCTCAAAGACCCATGCAAATACTGTGTATGATATTGCCCATTGAAAGCAACTCAGTCATGATGTTTTTAATATCATCCTTTAGGAACTTTGGCTTCCAGTATGAGGTTGATCTAAGAATGAGAGTACCCGACAACAATTCAATGACATGGTCTGATCCACCAATTCGATGGAAAATCCATTAGATACAAATGAATATTATTTATTATTAGCTGCTATATGGCTTCTTTCAGTACTTACATCTATGGCCAATACCTCTAAATTTTATGTGACTCTTAGGAGTTAAGCAATGGCTTAGGCATGCTTCCAAAGGGTATGCCTTATCCTTAGACTTTGCATTGCTTGCTTCATGAGTCCCAATCTCTTCCATATCAGTGAAAATATATGTCATAGAATTAAGAATAGCTATACAAGTCCCAAAGAATGTACCATCTTTCGTTTTAGTAATGGTATACCTTATAGCTCTATCCATAGGAACATAAAGAAAGGGCATAATGTCCTAAGTAGCGAAAGAAGGATCTAGACCTTTCCCTTGCTTAATGGATTAATAATTGTTGGCAGGTTATACGAGCTTACTTACTAATGATAAGACCTAGCCTAAGCCATATTGCAAGCACAAGCTTACCACTTTCTTAAACTTGATAGCTATCTTTCCTGGCTTTATAGGTCCTTATTGTATTATCTCGACCAAAAGACCTTAAATTGGGAACATAAGGTTTGGTTGAAATCAAATCATCCGTTGTTCTTTCTTATTGTGATATTTTTTTCTCTTTCCTCTATCTTTTGGTGAATTTCTAGTATATAGATGAATTCAATCTATAGCTATTAAAGAAGCTTTTGGGGGCATGTATGGTCTTTCCTGTAGATGAATTGAATCAAGAGTCAACCACCACTTGTAATTGAATCAATAAGCGAAGGTACTCTTGCTAGAGATTAAGATAATGTTCAATTATCCGATGCCCTCTTTCCTTTAGGTTCATGACTGGTGCTATTGAATCTGCAGTTAAGGGAATATCACCCGTTCTTGGAATAAAAGCTTTAGGACTTAATGGCTTAAGGGACGTTTAGCCAAGCCCTAAGCCTTTTCAGAATAGAATGCTTCTTTGGCAAAGTTGAAACCAAGAAGAAAGAAGGCCCTCTTTTTGCCAATAGATGTAATAGATCACCTAATCGAAATAAGCGAGCTTAAGTTGATGCAAAATAAGCCATTTTTTATGAAATTCACCTTTAGCCGCTCCATTAATATTGTATTTTTTCAATGCCATTGGTAGGTTTTGCTAAATCACCTTGATCATTTGCTAGCTTAGAGATGGGCTTAATTGAAGCTTGAAAATTTGAAAAACTTCAAGGTCTTAAATAGAGTCCACCATTGTGTCTTTTTATAAGATTTAGGTTTCTCATAACCACTTCATGATCCTAATCTTGCACCTTATAGCACTTATCTTGCTATTTTCAAACCGTATCAAGTTCCTCTCCAACTAGATTGCCCATAAAATGTTGATAAAGTCAGCATTCTAGAGATCTTTTAGTAGAAAAGAAAGTTCAGCTCTTCGAACCTCCATTTTGTGATTTTTTTTTTTATAACTCCTCTTACCAAATGTACGATGGTCATCAATAAGGCCCTGGTTGAGGTCGGATCAAGAAGTTCTCTACCGATTAGCATCAGTTTAGTCCCTCGTGATTTAACTACATAGAAGGTTTTTTTTTCTACCCAATTCTACAATTTGGCTAGCAACAATACCAATTACTAGTTGAGACAACAAAGGTATATGTTCCTTAAAAGGCCTTATTATGCCCTTCTAGTATTAAAACTGAACTAAGGGATATCTTATGTCACAACACTATAGAGAAAGCAATGCTTTCATATAACATGCTATGGTTATTTACACTTGCTATAAAATCTGGTTTCCCCCCTATCTAGCCACTGAAATGAACCTAATGCACTTTGTTAAGTCCATTAGTGAGTAGTCGTAGTCAACAATAGCGTTTGTGAAGCCGATGATGTCTTTGAGGGCACAGTTACCAATTCCCCTAGCATTTCAGCTATCTAGTAAAGGATATCTCCAACTATTACAAATATTAGAAAAAACCAATTCAGTTGTTTACCATGCCCACATTCTTTATCACTCAATAGATGTAAACTCCTCATCTATAGATGCTTTCCTTGATAGCAAGTAGTACCAATTCTAGAACAATACCCCTCCACAGCAAGTTTAGACTGCTTGACAAGGTTCTATATCCTTATTGTAATACACTAAGTTTTTCCAGCTAATTCAATAACCTTAAGATCCAAGCCCCTAAATTTACGGCACCAGGCTATGTTATCCGTTTTATTTCAAACTTTACAGCAAAGTTAGAAAAGATAGACGAAGTAATTCAAATAAAGTCAATTTCTTAAAATAAGCTATATAAAAATATTAATTTGAAAAAAACGTTAATTTATTGATAAAGCCGATAATTATAAAAAATGTGAAATTCGAGCTTTTAAATATAGTGAGATATCGAAGATAAGTTATTTAACTTAGAAAAATAATAAATGAAGTTGAATTATATGTAATATACATGTATTAACATACGGTATGCATTATATGTATTAAATACATATATATAATAATAAATTATTATTAAAATAAGGTAAATTAATATAAAATAATGAAAAACTAATTAAAAAAATGAAAGGATAAGTCATCCAATGATACAGCTACCTAGCATCGATTGGAATTGATGAGTCAAAAGGTAAAATACAACAAATTGATAGCTCATGCTTTGAAAATAAAAAAACAAAAAAGACATGTATATGCCATATGTCTAATTTTTATTAATACTAATCCATTTGAAAATTATAAAAAGGGCATACAAACTTTAAAAAAAAAAAAATTTTAAAGTCTTAAAATATAAGAAAATCACTCAAGAAAATTTCGAAAAAAAATTAGAAAAAAATAAGAAAATTACAACAAAAATAGACCATAAATCTGGTCTAAGCCGATTCAAAGGGTTGCAAGAGTTATGTGGTGGTGGCCATCAGGGTCAAAGAAAGGACCACTAGAAGATGTGCTTTGATAAGGTTGGGTGGCCTAAGGATGGTCAGTTTAGGTGAACCAAATTTTTGGCCAAAACTTTGTAAATTTTCTAAAAATAGCAAATGATGTTATTTAATTATAAAATTTGGTTTTTTAGAGTTATTTTATTTGTACATTAATGTAGTAATTTTATTTTAGTTAAATAATTATTGGAAATATAGCGTGTTTAAGAAATGGCTCTATTTAAACAAAAAATAGATAAATTTTAAAAATATTAAATAATATCCTTTCAAGCTGAAATTTTGTACCTAATATACTTAAAATAGGTATTAATTTTAGTAACAAGAATTTTTTAAAATAAGCAAGTCTACTATTTATTATAATTATCTTGGATAAAACTGACAATTTTGTTGTTTTATTAAATTAATTGGTTTTTGATAAAATCAATATATAAGCCTTAGGTATTTTGATTTCTAGAAGTTTATAATGATATTTGGAATACTTATTTTTTTATCTCACGTGTAAATTATTTATTTTTCTTAATTTTCGATAATTTTGACCTAAAACCACTATTTTCGTAAAAATTGATAATAACTAGTTTAGTGTAATTCATGATCAATAATTAAACCACATATTTTTGTGAGTCTATAGGATTTTTCATGAAATCAATTGGCTTATATATATTTATTGTGTATTTTCCTAATAAATACCTATATATTAGCTTAATATGTAATTTGGTAATTAAAACTATTAAAATACTTGTCAATTTCACATAAAATGAAAACATTGGGGTATATTAAGAGTTGCTGAAAAAGTTTGGAAAGTATAATTTTTAGGGTTTTTAGTTCAGTACTGAAGCTTATTAGGTTAATTACGAAGTTATGGTAATGTATGGTCGAGTAGTATTGAGAAAAGGGTATTTTTGGACTTTGACAATATTGATAGACTTAATTCTTAAGATATCTTAATGGTACTCGAAATAACAATAATTAGAATATAAAGTTTATTGAAATCAAATAGAAAATGAGTAAGATACGATCAAATGAAATTTAAAAACACAGTAGGAAAATTTTATGAGAATTTAGATTCTATGCTTGACTTGGAAATTGTGTTTATATTTTCTTAGGTGTGATAAATAAGGATGGACTACGTGGTGAAGTTTAGGATTTTGCACTATTACTAAGCCTAGGTAAGTGGATCTAACCCATGCTTAGAATATATATATATATTACTATTCATAACACTGCATGCTGTTTGATGCTGTGTTGATTGGATGTAGCTATATTTTGGGGGGAGACTGATATACTGCTATAGTGAATGATGATAAAAGAAAAAGGTGGTTTATATTTTGATATAAATATTATGTTGCACACATAAGTTGTAACTGAATATTTAGCTAAACTTCGATATAGCAACCCCTTTATCATGTAAATAAAGTTGTCTTTTAATGAATGAGCATATTGAGTTAGATTTTCAATAGGTATTCCTGTGTGATGGTACATTACGTGCTAAGCCAGGATGTGACTCATTTTACTTATATCGACCAGAGGAGATACGCTTACTAAAATGGTCTCACTTCTAGATAGGAGAAAGCTGTAAAAAAGCATTGGTGAGAGGGCCCTACATCACATTCCTCTCCCTACAAGAAGAACACCAGAGATGAACTGAATAGAGGCCTCGTCTAATGAAAGACTACTGATTCTTCAATAAGTAGAATTGCTTACCAATCCTACTCATCTAAAAGAAATAAAAAAGTCCACTAGAAACAGAGAATTTTGAATTTTTGAATAGTCATTTCGGTCTTTTTCTTCCAATTCTAAGAAAGGGAAATCCTAAAAAATCCATCAATAAATGATGAACCCTATTATATAGATGATAAGATAGGGCTAAGGTAGTAATCTCGATGTAGACTAGGATGAGCTTTGATGAATAAAAGAAGAATTGGTAGAAATTCTCATAGGTGAAGCAAATCAAACCTATTTTTAGACAAAGAAGATAAAAAAAAAAAAAACGAAAGGATAGTAGTAGGATGCCCTAAAGATTCTATGGGAAATTGGATACGTCAAAGTAAGATGTGGCTTATAAATAGGAAGATGAGGAGATAAAGGTTGAAGCATATTCATAATATTAGGAAGATGTGACTTTCCATGATATTGATATGATAGTCAACTTATCTTATCTTATGATTTTTTGAGTTATGAATAAAAAGCAGCGTAACATGTACTTTAAGGAGCACAACACCATAGAGTCCATGAAATGGCTATTCTACTTCTCTATTACTCATGCTATTCTTCTAGTCAAGTAAGTATGATAGAGATGATGAGAAAGATCAAGAGTGGAGATGTGAGAAAAATTTAACTCTTAAATGTAGCCATGATCTTATATACAATACAACCAAATGCATCTTGGTACTTCTATTTGCTAATCAATTAAGGCTAGTAAAGCAAGAGTAAAGCAAACTTTAGTGGTAGGTTATTTTCTTAGTCCCATTTTACTCTTTTTCTTTTTCATCAACATAGTCAAGAGTAATGGATGTTGAAAATGCATAAGCAAAACACCTTAGTTAGCGGAAGAAGGCACTATCAAACCCATCTAGCTAGAAATGCTTTATTGATAAAGTCAAGTGAGAGAGAGTAGATTCCTTCTTAGTTTTCCAAGAAATTAGACTCATGCCAAGACAGATGCAGTATCTAGTTTTATAGCGACACGTCATAAGGAAGCTATCCCAATATGTAATATAGTTACCTTAAAAACAACTTGTTCTTGCAAAGAGTTCACATCTAGTTAGTCTTTTCAATGACTTTGATTGTTAAGAGGATATAGGGATCACCAACTCTTTATCTTCTATGTTTAACCGCCTAACATTCTAGACTACAGCTTTCATGAGATAGTCTTAGTGATGGACTCTTTACTCATCCTTTTGGCATTCCATTAGTCACTTTAGCTAGCCTCTCCCTTCAATGGTTATGATCCTCCTTTCCTTTGCCCCTAAACTCCAGCCTATGGAAGCTAACCCTGGTTTACCTCTCTTTACTATATTTGGAACTAGATGATCGATCGGGAAGCCTTGGATTTAGAAATGAAAGATAAGTAAGTCAGAGGAGATCCTTTTGTTTAGGCCTTTAGGCCCATATCAACACCTCTAGGGGAAAGGACTAACTTTCAAAAGAAGGATCAATTGCTACAGCAAGGACTAAAATGGTGTCACTCACTCTTGACTAATAAGCAAAGAGGAAACATCTACAAATGGATGCCCAAATCTTTCTAATAAATATTTTCTTTTTGTGGATGGTTTTGCAATCTGGAAATTAGATCCATGGAATTTATCTAATGGTAGGGCATAGGAGCTAGAATAAGGTGCTTCTCTCCCAACGTGTGTCTTTCTTTACTTTAAAGACTAAGCTAGTGATATCTTGGTTCTCTTTAAGGAGCATTAATTAAGTTTTACTTTCGTACCCCTCCATTTCCTGAAAGGGAATAGAGTAAGGGGTACCCTAAAAAATAGTTGTCCTATTGTGTTTAAGCTTATATGTCTGTATTCATTCCCATTCCTATCCTTTCCCCCTTAAAATAGCTCTATTCCACCATTTCTGCAGGATTATTAAGGGTAGTAACTACCATGCCTTACGACTACAATTGTCTCATACCCCTAGCCCTTCGAGGCTAGGTTCACCATCTGACTTGCTAGATCAATGTCTGCCTTCTCATACTCTTCGGTCATGTGGAAGAAAGGGTGAAACATGATTAAAGGAAGGTGCCTACCTATACAAACAAAGGGGATGTTCTACTATTCTTTCTTCCATCTAAGGCAGCTATTCTTTTCTTAATATAACCTACTCCTACTCATAATGGTTACTGGACAAGGATGGAGTTGAGGTGCCTTTACCGGGACTTAATTACCTAATAAAGCAAAAGTGAAGTATGTTCCCAGCTTCAAAGTAATGTTTGACACTCCCCTTCTAGTGGTCAGGTAAGAAGGCTACTTTTCCTCCTGACATTGACAATGCCACTTATCCACTAGACCTCTTCCATCAAGCTTGAATTCATTTACTTCTTATCTCTCTAAAGGGCTAATGATAAGTCCAAAGATTCTAGTCTACTCAATTATAGACATTGATGAATGATTTTGACCATCACCTATGATAAAAGAAATCCTTCAAAAAAGAGAGATGGAGAACTGGGGATGGATATCTCTAAAAGCTACTTTCAATGGCCTCTCTATGCATAGTTATTAACTATTTCTTAGCTAAAAGGAAGGGGCCTTTTGACTCTTTCTTCCAATAACTCACTAGGTCAATGTATTGCAGAATTAGTTATTAGTTAGCTTTCTAATTACCATGAATCTATAATATCCTAAACAAGATTAGACTTTCTAAATTCTCAAACAGATTAAAGAATTTAATTTTATAGGAAAATTTCATTTTATCGATCATGATGAAGATCTTTTTTTTTTTGTCATTATCTATTATAATATATTTATTTTTTTAGGAAAACATAGAACCAAATTAAGTTTTTTTTTTTAATGGAGTCCTATCTTAATTATAACAAAGTTAACTTGTTAAGTATTTGTTAATTATCATCACATATCGTAAAATATTTATTTTTAGTAATTTAAGAAGCTTACAACAGTAAGTAAGCTCTTACCAGAGTGGATTATGAGAAGGAGGTGAAGGCCTTATTCAAAGTATTTGGGATATACTTTATGTAGGGATTGGTATAGTTCGGTTTGGTATGATACGGTTACCCCCTTATCAAATCAAACCCAATATCATGGTTCTTTTTTTAAAAAAAAAATCAAACCTAATCATGCTATTTAGATGTAATACTGTTCTTATTCTTGCTACTGGACTTCTATGAGTAGATCCAACTTTATTACGTCTTGCTTTTAAGGAAATAATCATAAACTTACCAAAATTAATATTCTATGAGGATTACTTTGAAGTAAATGTCCAATTAATACAAAATAGAAATTAAATTATAAGATATTAAATTATAAGATATTAAGCCGTCATCTATTTCTTATATAACATAATAGTCATCTTTATTTTCTCATATAGCATATCGATTCAATTCTATTCGCTTAGTCAAATAGAACCACAAACTGAACGGCGAACTAAATTGATTACAAAGAAATCGATTTTTCAGTTTAATGCTATTAGGTATGATTCGTACTTTAAAGTTTTTTTCCCATCCCTAACTTTATGTGTAACTCTCTTAAGAAGTCTTTAATTATGTTTTCATTTAAGTAGCATCATTGCTATTTATATTGTGTGTATCGATGTGTTTCTTTTTATGTATGCCATAGTTAAGCTTCTTATAAGTTTTATCATTGTTCATTTTAAAGTGTTTATTTTGAGTATGTCTAATAATATTGGTAATTACCTTATCTTGTATATATTTATTTATTTTTGTTTTCTTATTCTATTTATCTTTTCACTTTATTTTGATGTATAATACTTATTGCTTGTATATAGTATGTAAAGAAGTTAATACTTCTCATTCCTATAGTTGTTACTATTGCCATTCTTATTCGTGTTGTTATTTATTTGCAATTTTATTATTATTATTTTCATGATAGATATTGAGAAATATATTTGCTTATTTCAATAGGTTATTTTATGTAATCAAGTCTTTTTTTATTATTATTATATATTTTTACATGTTGACATTATTGATTATTTTAGTTTTATAGAACCGATTTCTCATACAATTTAGTATGACCTGCATACAAGTAACATAACAATGACTTACGGTGACTCACCTTAATAAACATGACACTACCTAAAGGAAAGACTGATGTGGACTAATACGCATTGACACAAAAGGGGACCTAGAATTTGTCTTTTCCATCTCATATGTATACATGTTGATTTATATATAAAATTCATTATTCTTTTTTGTTTTCTATTGATTATGAATTTTATATTTTGTTTATTATCACAATCCGTTCATTGTTTCACTAGTACTCATGGTAATGGTTTATTATTGTTATTATAAACATCTTCATATTTGCAAGCATCTTCTTTATGTATGTATATATATATTGCTACTTTAGATGTTTCATGGTAAAGCTACCTTCTTTTAGGCAACTGAGATAGACTTGTCTTTGAAATTAGAATTTGTAATTTAGATTTGAAGTTTCTTTTCCCTTGATCTATTTTACTTATTTACTTATTAATTTATCTATATGTATATTTATATTTATACTTATCCATGTTTGGATTTAAGTTCTCCTAATAGGTTTATGCATATGGGCATATATATATATATGTGTGTGTATGTGTGTGTGTGTATGTGTGTATACACATATGCATAGACATATAAATGTGTTTCTTATTTTTTTTTTTATTTCATATAAGGGTACTGAACATTGTTAATTACATGTTTGCTAAAGTGCAATTTATATAAAAGTAGAGAGTAAAATGTGAAAAAGGTAAATAACCCTCTTAAACTTTGAATTGATGTAGATTGAGTCCTTAAACTTTTAAAATATACTTTAAAATACTCTAAACTTTAATAAATTAGTAAATAACCCTCATAGGTTGAAAATAACTCTCTAAAATTTTAATTTTGGTACATAAACACACCATAAACTTATCAAATGTACTTTAGAACCCCCTAAACTTTAACAATAGTGTAACTTTTTTTAACTAAAAAAGGAAACGTCCTTTATGTTACTAATTTACTAAGTTGAGGAGGTCTTAAAGCATATTTTGAAAGTTCAAAGGGGTCAATTCACACCTAAAATAAAGTTTAGGAAGTTATTTGTAATTTCCTCCAATTAAATTTTGTTTGGTTATTGCATAAGTTTTCATTTTTCATTCCTAAACAATAGAGGATCAAATTTCTCTACAATTTTAAGTTATATAGGGCTTTTTTTTTTAAATAAATACCTTCATTATGTTAATAGAATTCTTGAAGAGAGATTAAATCTTCAAAATAAAGCTATCACTTTGAGATTCAAAATCAATACATATCTTGTTACATGGTATTGCACTCACATTCATTTCCTTATTGTAAACTATACTTATAACATGAAATCTTTATAAATTCTTGTTGCATAACTAGATAAGAAAATCATCATGCTATTATATATATTATAATTAATAATGAAAAGCACAAATATGTATATGTATTTATGTATATATCATTGTACACACATACAAAATGGTAAAAGTGCACCTTATTTAGTATAAAAGTATAATACAAAGATTGTGATAGATTGTATAAGAAGTTTCATACTTAAGAAAATTATATCTTGCTTGTAAGAGAAAAATGGTTGACATGTAGTTTTTTATATTTGAATTTATGTTCATAAATATAATTTAATAATTTTTTTTAATGTATAGGTAGTGCATTTGAAAAATAAAGCAATTAAGGTTCAATTGCATAAAACAAAAAACACCAAGTTATTTGATAAAATGGTGCAATAAAACTTAAGGGATTGATTTCTGATGATATTATCTATAACTTGACTAATGACCAATGTTTTCAGGCTAAAATCATTAAAACTTAAGGATTGATCTTGGGGTATTATTCAGGCTAAAATCAATATTTTCATTGATTACTAATTAAGGAAAAGAAATCATCTAATTTTTACTTTAGTGTTTAACATTTTAGGATATGACATGTATTATGGAATTAGTTATTAATTACCTTTCTAATTACCACAAATCTATAATATCCAAAACAAGACTAGACTTTCTAAATTCTTAGACGGATTAAAGAATTTAATTTTGTAGGCAAATTTTATTTTATGGATCATGATGAAGATCTGTTTTGTCATTATCTATTATTATATATTTATTTCTTTGGGAAAACACAAAACCAAATTAAGGTTTTTCTTTTTTAATGGAGTCCTATCTCGATTACAACAAAGTTAACTTGTTAAGTATTTGGTAATTATCATCACATATTATAAAATATGTACTTTTAGTGATTTAAGAAGCTTACAACAGCAAGTGGTTTCTTACTAGAGTAGATTACGAGAAGGAGGCAAATTAAATTAACGTGTGATAATGAAATATAGAGCTAAAAAATATAAGAATGAGAGAGAGAGAGAGAGAGAGAGAGAGAGAGAGAGAGAATAATCCTTAGAACTCTATAGAAATATAAGAATTAAAACCCTAAATAAGATAACCGAACCACAAATATTAAGTCAAAAACCTTAAATAAAAAGTTAGAAAGCCCTAAATAAGTTTAACCCTAAAACCCTAATTGTATGCATAGAACCCTAAAACGACTAACAAGCCCTAATGAATTCCTTAAAACCTTAAAGTAATGAGAAAACATAAATTGTATAGTGAAATTCATTTTCTAAGTATAAACAAGTACCTGGGTTACCTAAAAACTAATTAGTAAACGTATACATGAATCAATAACTACCAACAAACCCAAAACCCTAAAGAAACCCTACAAGTACATGTAAGGCACGATAATTAATTAAATTAAGTAATGAAATGAAATAAAGCCTTAAGATTTCCCCAATTATGCTAAATATACTTAATTAGACTCAATTATAGTTAATCAATCTAATTATATCATAAACCATAATCAACCTCCATTACATCTTAGTAATAATAAGCTAAGTTTAATTAAGAAAAAAAGACAATGTAATTAGTAAATTAACAAAGGAAAATCTCCTTTTAGGAGTCAAAGCTATACCAAAAATAGCAAAAAAACATAGTATAAGAGTAAAATTTGGGACCATATACCACATACCCCATTTAGCCCCAAATTGTCCCCTCTCCCTCTTCCATTTACACCAACCACCAAGC
Organism: Lumnitzera racemosa; assembly: GCA_024138005.1. Taxonomy (NCBI): domain Eukaryota; kingdom Viridiplantae; phylum Streptophyta; class Magnoliopsida; order Myrtales; family Combretaceae; genus Lumnitzera; species Lumnitzera racemosa. The sequence goes on from JAMXBC010000006.1 coordinate 85,032,582, forward strand.
CACCCTCACTCCAGTTTCTTTCATTTTCATCCTAATTCACTTCTCACAATCGCTCTCAAATTCTCTCTCAAAAATCACTCCAAAATTTAACTAAAAACACCACTCTTAGCCATCCCTTGTACACACCACCGTCAGCTACTCCAACACCACCACCATACCACTAATCACTCAAACACCAAGCCCCGTGCATCCCTCATACACTACACTACTTAACCAACACATATACTCACTACTACTCCTACCTCTCCAAGCTCATGACACACTAGTGAAAGGAAGAGTTACATACCCTACTCTAACAAGTGACTAGGTCTAGTTTCTCCTTGTTTTCCTTGAGATTCATGATAGTTTCTTGCATTTTAGGCTTTACACTTCTATATACATGCATATGCTAGAGTTTTAAGGTAGTATAATAAAGGTTAAGTTATAATAAGGTACGAACTAAACTAAATGATTTAGATTGTAGCATCAACATGTAATAGAGATTAGTAGATAATAGGTTTTATTAATAAATCATCAAGAAAATTCCAATTACCCTTGTTTCTTAAGCTTGCCATCACCTTCAAGTTAGGTTTCCAACATATTCTCATCACATTAGGTAGAAAAATCAACTTACAATAAAAAATATGATTTAGATCAAGAAAATGTATTAAAATGGATGATATATTGGAAGTGTAGAAAAAGCCCTAAAAAACCTATCTTAGCCACCACTTGTAGCATGTATAAAGGTTTGCAAATTTTGATTTATTAGCTTAATGACATGATTATTTAGTGTTAAGTATGATTTAGGTTGTGATTAATTAAGTTAAGCAAGATAGTGATGAGTTAATTACTTAAACTAACTTTGTCATCAATTAAAGGCTTAAGAATATTATTAAAAGCCTTATTAACAAAAAGAATCAAATATAGAACATTCCCTAAAGTGGACCAAACTTAGAGTATAAAGGGTACTTAGACCTAAAAAGATGAATAGAATTTAGCCTAAGTCCTTAATGTACATAATAAGCCTAAAAAGTCCTTAAACAATTAAAAATTAGGCCCTAAAAAGATATATGACTAGATTTGAAACTAAAAGTGAAAAGCTCATTAATTAAAATATAAAAGGCCTAATAAGTCTTAAGCTCATACAAGATACCCTCTATAGGCCCCTTAATGAACTAAAGCCCTAAACTAGTAAACAAAGCCTAGTTAGGCATACTAGAGTAATAATAAAACCTAAAACAAAAGCTATCAATTTTGGGTAGAGAATGTAGTTTTAAAATACTTAGATAAAAGCCCAAGAAGTCATGTGTAAGGCCTATGGCCAAAAACTAAGGCTAAAGCCTAAGATGGTCAAACTAACCCATTAACTAACAAAATTAATTAACCCAAACCAAGACTTTACAAGCCTAAAAATATAAAAAGGATCTCACCAAATAAAAGAACATTAGAAAATAATGAAAAATGGCTATAAGATAATTAAAAATGGACTTAAAATGAAAAGATTATAGCCAAAATGTGAAAATAGTAAAAGCAGATGGTTTAGGATGATAAGAGCTAACTAAGTAAACTAAGATTCAACACTTATGTACTTAATTATAATCTTCAGGAAGTGGACCCAGGGATTGACTTCATTAAGGATTATTGGGGCTACTAGACGCTATAGATGAATGAGTACACTGACCCCTATCTTATCTTGTTTGTGCTTATAGTGTAGAGTATCGATTGATCATATGTATGTATGTGAAATGATTAAGCTTAGGTTTGGGTTACCTACATGTACTTAGATTGATCGTATATGCTTATTAAAATAAGATAACATATTTGAATAGAGAATTAGTTGCTACATCAGTAACTAGGGCCTCAGAGCGTCTGCTATATATATTTGGTTAGTTACTTGTGAACTGAAATAATAACTATTTAACTTTGCTAATAACCAGTCATGCATTGCATGTTTATGCATTGATATGAAAAAGGGTATCAGCACTACATAGTGGAATGGGAGATCATGCATGTTGGATCCATATTTACGTTATGCTATTGGTGTATCTTATGATGTACTCGTACAACATGTTCTTACCCCGACCTTTGGGATTTACTTAGCTTTTGGAAGTGCTGCCCTTTACTTGAGGCCGAACTATGTCCGCTACTTTGGGTCTACCTTCTACTAAGAGAAGATGATACTTGATCGAATGACAAATGTAGAGACTAAGTCTTGACGTACCTAAATACTTCCCAACTTAGGCAACGGTAGGCATAAAACCATTCTTTATACAGTCGCTAGCAGGCTGTGTGCATTTCATATGCTTGCTTACATTGCATATGCATGTTTAAATAACTTGCTTGAAATTTTTTGTTGGTAAAATAGACTAAGCCGTTGTTGCTTACTGCCTTATAGTTTATTATCACAGCATGACTTATAGCTAGAGTCGGGTTAAGGGATACTTAAGGTTAATACCTGAAGCCTTAGGGTGGTCAAAGGGAAGATGAGAGCACGAGTGAATATCTATGTTATGTCTAAACTCTCTAATATTATCTTTTATATTTCTTAAGGGTTTATAGTAGCTTTGACTAGTAGTACATTATTGTGGTTTATAATACTTAATTAAAGGGAAACTGTTTACCTTACTCTTTAAGTTATTTAGTATCATGTGATGAATCTTTAATTATTTTCTTTGATATTACTTTATGCTAGTCTCTCCAGTTGATGATAGAGTTGTGATAAACACATTAGGTAGTACGACGTAGTTCCTAACGAATAGTGCTATTGGTCTTACTACTATAACTTACATGCCCCTTCAGTTGTGACACATTTAATGTTAGATATTTGTGTAAAATATATTTATGATTATGTATTTGTGAAAAAGGAATGAACATTAAGACATAAATTATCAAAAGCTTTGAGAATAGTTTTAAGTCAAGTACTTAAAATATTTAGATGAAAATATGAATTAAGTTATCATGTTAAATAATTTCATAAGTAAATATACTGATATAGTCTTGTTTTAAGAAATATAAAGTGATCACATGTTAATACGAATGACTTAATAATCTTTGCAACGAACTTAGTATGTGTTTAGTAAACTAAAGTGTACATGATTTTTTAAGTTCAAAATGATGAATTCAAATAAAATAGATATGAACTCAGTAATTAAACTGTAGAGAGTAAGGGTATGGTGATAAATTGATGAGTTTGATTTTTTCTTTGAACTATACTCAAATTGAAGTCGTAACTTTTATGTAAAATTTGTTACTAAGAGTTGGAAAAGAAAAGGAATAAATCTAAGTGATGCAAACCGATTTTACAAAATTGTAATTTAGTAAATTTTATTACACTTGATTGACTACTACAAAGTTAGAATTATAATTGACAAAATGCAAAGACAAAGTACTGTTAAACTCTTATAATTTGTGGTGTTGGGAATCTTATCCTATTCTAACATATCATTAGTTTAAAGATTCAAAAGGTAAAAACAAGTCATTATTAATAGACTATACTGTAAATATTATTAATTAAAAGAGGATAATATATACTATAATAAATTTCCTTTAATGGATATGTTTTTTATTTAAATTGATAAGTTTGATAGAGTCTACCTAATTAAGCATAAAAGTGTTACCACTTACAACGAAAGTTTGAGGAGTTTACTTTTGTAAATATTTATTGGAACCGAAATTAGTGCATGGTCATAATTGTAGTGCCATGAAATTCACTGATTGGATATGAAGTGATTATGTGTATAAATACTCTGATTGCAACCTATAGCATAAAAGTTCAAAGCAACAAGCTACTTTTCACCCAATTGAATCTTCAGTAATTTACACTAAGGAGTAGCTCAAATATAACAATACTATTCTTTGTGTATAATTAATGAAGAATTCATGCTTAGATAGATAATCTAGTGGAGGAATGTAGAAATAGATCATCAATTATGTATTTTCAAGTGTGAAAATTATGTATTTATGATGCTTTATAATTAACTAAGTTAGTACCCATACGAATTGTGAGTAAAAGGGGAAGATTTGTAGTGTTAATGAGATATACAAACAAGAACATGAGCATGTTCTTTACCATGTATATATTAGAAAAGTATGGATAATAAATATAGCCAATAGTGAGGTTCATAATCAAGTTCACGAGTTTAAACCTACAACTTCCCTATGTTTCTAAAAAAGACGTAATTATAAATAAATAAGTAAGGATAATGGGCAAAGAACAATGTCATAAACTTGCTCATGTTACTTAAATTGGAATTTTTAAAAAAATCCAATAGGTTCACAGTCAAGAAACACAACCATGAACCTTGCCATGATCTTTGTGACAGTAAAATTAAAGAGCATGTTTCCTGAAAGAGTTGTGAGTTTTGATCAAATTTATGGGCCTCAATTGTAAGAGTTGTAACGATTCATGATTAAGGGCTTTGATGACCTTGTAATTGCTGTAAACCTAATCCAGTAAATGGAATTTAGCTGTTGCACCAATATAACTATTAATGAAAGGTTGTTACCTTTCATGTTGAGTCTTATAAAAAAATGTTGTAACTCTAATTGGGATCATCAGTTTTAGCACTAATTTTCACACAAAATCTCTACAAATTCTTATCCTTCTAAATCATACAGAACAAGTACTCTTTCTATATCCAAGTGTAGTTTGGTATTTGAATTTTTGCTATTCATATACCTAGACTTAGTTGTATCATATGAGAGTTCTACATAACAACTATTATAGCAAAGTAAGTAGAGAGGCATAAATTTTGTAAGGCAAGCAATCCAATCGTACCTCTAAGTCGTTATTGATTGTCAAACCTTTAAATAATATTATCAACCATACTCTTTTCCTAGCACATTAAACATGTCTACTTAGGATTATTGATAACACAAATGTGATATTAATATCTTATGTCTAGGTATGAGAAACAAGCCATGTATATTGCTCTTTATATAGTAATTGATTTTAATTACATAAGTTGTACAATGAAATAAGCTTGCTAAAGCTAGTGATAAAGATTTAGTCGAGTTGACTAAGTTACAGTTGATCACTAGGTTAATTTAGGTCAAAGGAAAAATGGGCTTAATGAGAGGGTCAATTGATCCTTAAGGTTAGTTTTGGTCAAATTAGGTTGAAATGGTTAAGCTAATTTCAACCTAATTTGGATCTGACAACACCATTGGTTATTTTTCAAGTACAAAACTTCAGCTTTATCCATGACACAGGTCATTTAAGCATCCATAAAGAAGTAAGAGTAAAGAGGAATCTCTCGTAATCTTAACCAAATTATTCTATTTACTCATATCATCTCATAAGTTAAGACTTAAATATTAGTTTGTAAATTTGTCTTATTAAAACATTAAGTAAACCCTAGTCATAGGATTGAAGGAAAGGTTGCTCAAAATAAAAAGCACGTAAAGATGAACTAAGGGCAGATAATTTACCACTAAAACTATAAGTAAAAAGATAAATACTAATTTGTACATATAAGAATCATAATGACCTTAATCAAAACCAACCTATAGTATGGTATTATGTAAAGGTCACATGACTTAAATCTTAACTTAATTGAATAGTAAACTAACCACTTGAAATAAAAATCAGGATTAAGATCAAGAAACCTAAAACCATATGGACTAACCAACTTGATTATGATGTGTTAAAACAATTACAAACAACCCAACATCTATAAGTAATAAACCATGGATCCATAATTAAATTCCATATAGAATAAGGAAGCTTTATGTAGCATAAGAAAATTCCTTTAGCTCTTAAAGTCATTGATATTACGTATATTATCTTAGGTGATCTTCTCATATTTTTTCATTATATTCAAAGGATTATCGCACTCAATGATCTCCTTCTCTAAAAATTGCTTCTTTAGCTTCATACGATGTCCAAGTATGTAGATACTTAATGACTACATGTGTTGTATTTATATGATTGTGACTCCATTAAATTAGATAGAGATAAACTTGTTTGCTTGATCTCAGTAAAGCTACTATTGTTGATTATTTGTCATAATTATTTAGTTGCTTATAACTTAACTAATGATTAAATGGATGGTATAATAAGCAGTCATGCATAGCATAACTTGTATGGAAGAAGGCTAAAAGCACTACGTAGTCGCTCAAAAGGTCATAAGGAGTTAACTCTCCATATGACGTTACTTTGTGCTAACTTTTGGAAACGACTGCTGCAATGAGAGATACTATCCTTTGATTGGGGCACAAATATTTAGTTGATGGTTGCTATTAGATAAGGATAGGGTCAAATTGTTGGTTGAGGCTATCTACTCAAGGATAAGGAAATTTCCTATACTCTACCATATATGCGAATGGTTGAATGTTTGGTCATACCCAAGTCGAATTCATTAATGGACTTTTAGCATCAAAAGCTATTATAAAGATAACAAGTTTAGAAACTAGGTCATCAAAGGAATTTGTCTCCTAACCCTCAATCTCAGAGGGTTTCGAATATAAGTAGCATCATGTGTTGTTACATTGCATATGGTTGTTACTTACATTGCATATTAATGTTTGATAACTTACTTCACATTTGCATAAAAGCATGTTATTAGAGTTCCATTCACTAAGCTATGGTTTGCTCACTCCCTTATAGGTTTCTTTTCTAAGTTACTATTGAAAATTGTATACAATGTACCAAGACACTTTTGATGTATTTATGAATATTATTAATAAGAGGCAAGTATTGATTGTATTTTATACTTTTCTTCTCATATATATTTTACAATAATGTTTCATAGATAATTAGTGGATATATAGAATTATAATAAAGGTATATTATCAGTGAGATTCCATAATACCATATTATCTTAAATTATCTCTGGTTGGATAAATATTTAGAGGGAACATAGATATTTATACCAACATGTTATATTAACTAAGGTCATCTTACTAGACCAAGGAAAAGATATTCAAATTATACAAGTGGATGCCTAAAGTTAAATATGTTCATTGGATATGACCCGCTAATAGAGATTACTATATGTTTAATATCATTGGTCTCTACTTTATATGAATGAGCATAAATAATCCTTAGGCTTGAGACTTTTGTATATCATTTATATGAAATGTCACGTTTTGGTGTCGTTAGACACAGTCTTAATTTAGATTATAAATAATGTAGTTATTAGGCACAACATTAAATATAGAGAGAATAATGATAAGTTAAGATAGAATTCATTATTCTCTTAGATTAGGAGTTGATATCCAAGGCTATTTAGTTGAGATAATAGTGACTTGTAAGCTTATGGCTATGGCAAGTTTTACTCAGTCTATTTTATCTTAGAAGTCAAGTAAATGATTAAACATTAATGACATTACATGTAATAGTTTAATCGGGATATCGTTTGATAAAGAGATTTAATTACATAATAATTGGTTCATAGTAGGTTCTGGTTCATAATTTTTCTATTACGTTTGATGACCAATAACTATTGCTAGATGGTTACCTTAGTATATGTTTAAATAGATACTACATTTGTATATAGAAACCTAGAGGGTTACATACTATAGGAACATGTTTAATTGACTAAAATATTAATGGATACTAAAATACGTCATTGGTTATTTTAGAATTAGAATTAATGAGATAGTTAATTTATTCTGAAATAGTATAATATTTTAAGAAAGATTTAATTGTCAAGTGGATATTATTACTAGTTTAAAAAGATTTGGTTATCAAATCTTATTTATTCTTATAAGAAAAGATTCTCTCCTTACCTTATATATATACACAAGAGAAGAGAAGAGAGCTCCATCTATTGACAAAAGAAAAGTTTTTATAGAAATTCTACTCCAAGTTATCTAGTAGTATAAAGGATAAGAATTGTTTCTTTTGTCATGTGTATGTATACCACTAGAGGGATAACACTTGATGTCTTAGTGGTGAACGAAGTATATTATTTCTCAAAAAGGTGCTATGAGAATTAAATCTTACTTGAACTCCATCCTTAGAAGGAGAAGGTTTTGTGTTATTGGAAAGGTAATTTTTCTTATCACTTGATTTCTCATATTCTTGTACATGTATACATGGATCTTGTGGTAGATTTTTTCATGCCTCGAATAGAAAGAGCTACAACAGTCCTGCCATATAAACTGTCATAAGATAGAAGCTGACTTCAAAGATGCCATCGTAGATATAGCCTACATAATGTGTATATGACTCAATCAACCTGAAGCATCTAGTAGGGTACCTGTTATAAGTAAAACCTATGGTATTTCCTTTATAATAATCACAAGAAAAACCTATAGTACATATTTATCACTTTACACCTATTTACATGGCTTATATTTACATTAAGAGTTATACTATGCTAAGAAAAGTTTTAAAAGCTCATAGGTTCTAACACATATATACATACTTCATTAGAAAACTAGTGACCGCCTAAGGTGACTAGTTAGTTTTCTTAAAAAACCAAAACATCAAAAGTGATTAGGTTCCAATGGTCTTTATACTCTTATTCATTCTTAACCTCTTGTGTACTAACTTATAGTTGATTATATTGCTACATTTGAAATCTTTAGTCAGTATCTACACCAGAGTCTATGGGGATGTGAGCATAACTAACTCAGTAAGCAAGATGGAGATAGAAGGGTACCATACAAATATAAACAAGGTAATTAATTATAATGAAATGCAATGCAATGCAATGCAATGTAGTCAATCATTTACAACATCATACATTGTTATTCGATCCATTGTTATTCGATCCATTGTGAAGTTAAAAAAATTACATTCGCTCTAACCCAAATTGAAGAGCTTATTGTAACTTAGTCAGACCAAACCTAGGCTTATGCAATGGAGAACACCCTCATCCTAAGACTACTTTTGAACTATGACCCTTAATCTTGCCACAACCTCCTTGCTCATCACTTAGCTCGATTAAGGGTAGGGAAATGACCATTTTAACTATCCTAATTGAAAGGGATTGACATTTGGTCTGATATACCTAATCATTCTCCTAATTGGTTGTTATGCATGTCTAATTAAGTTAATGGTCAAATTCCTATTAGTTTCATTTAAGGGTGACCAAACGAGATCATCCAATACAATATTATGTGTTGAGTTCTCTCATAAATGTTTTAATGATAACAAAAGAAGTAAATATATCTAATAAGTTTATTAAGTGTCTAGGTAAATGAATAAGAGATAAGAATTTTGTCTTAGTACTCGTTTTGAAAATTAGAACCAAATTTGGAGATAGATTCATAACCTTAAGTACAATATCAAAAGTTATAGAGTTGAATATTTCGAGAAGTATTTTGGGCTTATAGGTGTTTGAAGGCCTAACTTTACTTATTGGATATGTTTTGGTAATGTATCCAACACATTTCACAAAATTGATTAATTAAATCCATATGGATTAAGTTGGAACTAAAACATTTATTTTGAGGATAAGCTTGATTGGATATGATATCCTATAACAATCGATAGATTTTATTGAAGACATTTTTGTCAGAGTTTTTATAAGATTATTGAAGGATTATTATCAAGATATGAAGAGAATTTTAAGGAATTCAAATTAGATCCTTATTTGAATTCAAAACAATAATGGACAAAGATACATACGAGAAGATATATTGGGATAAAGATGAATTTTATTTTGTTGATGTATAATCTTATCAAATTCAAAGGAACTATTATACAAATATTTTCAAAGCATATTTACTCAATTATACCAAACTTGCTAAAATACTTACAAACAAGATAGTAGCAAGATTTTAGAAGCTTTAAGATTGAAAATTTTGAAGGCATCAAGATTTGTTCCTAATGCTTAGGAAATATTTATTTTCGAAAGGATTCAATTTTGAAAATTATATTGAAGAAATGCAAGAAGAAACTAAGGTAATTGTTAAAGAATACTTGTAAATTTCTCCAAATAAAACAATAGCAGTACAACATTCAAATTGAATTCAACTTCAAGTGTGATTTGGCTTCTATATTTTAAGAGATCACTTCTATCAACGACTAAGTCAAGATTTTTTTAAAGCTATCAAGAATTATTTAAGATTCTAGCAAAGAGACGTTGCATTAAAAGATATAAAAGGTGATAAGTTCAAATTTTTTGAGATAAAGATCATCAGATCAGAGTTGCATTCATTTTTAAAAAAGCTTGATATCCGAGAGAATTCAAAACCATATTGAGAATCTAACTTAAAGACAATGCTATCTAGTTTACTTTCATATTTTGATTTTATTATGTACTTTATTTGAGACGATCTTTGCATTCTAATCTCATAGCTTCTATAAACACAATTATTTGTGTGATAGGGTTTGTATTCGAGAGAGAATCAAATTTTTTTAGCTTTGTAGTATATAGGCAAAGGTAGCCTAGTGAGACAGAGTAGAAAGACTTGTTATTATGTCTCTCTTATTGAAGTTAATGAAACCTAGATAGTGGAACAATACTAGTGTAGATAACTGGGTCCCAGTAGTGGAGCTGGAAAAGTGTCGTAGGCACAAGACCAAAGCACTATAAATCTCTTACCTAATTTTCTCATCCCCTACTTGTTATTTTATTGTTGATCATATATTGTTTCATGCCTAATTTTGCTTAAGTGATCAAAGGGGACATTTTTATTTTTTTATTTTTGAAAAAGTTTAATGTTTTATTATAACCTAGTTACCTCTTGGTTACTTTTAAGACCTACACTATGAAATCATGTAGAACACTACACTAAGGAGTTCAATTCCTATCATAAAAGCAATGTACGTATAACATACATAGCATACGCATAGACAATTAATCTACAATCATAAACAAAAGCACTATTAACATACACATAGACAATTAATCTACAATCACAAACAAAAGCACTATTAAGTTTGCAAATATTTTAATATAGTATCCTAACAAGTGATAAGGTCATGATTCCAACTTACTTATACTATTGCTCACTTTGGTAGATCTATATTGCCAGCGTTCTACTTACTTGGAAATCCTATATATACCAAAATCCCGTTTTCGTTTTTGTAAGATTTATGAAAACGTTAGGGTTCTATTTAGCTCTTTGTATTATAATACAACTTAGTTGAAATATTATTTAAGTAGTTATTTTAACGAAGTTGTATATACAAATATATACACGGAGTACATTAGTCATATATAGTCATATTTATATAGGTACTTAATTATTATAGTATTATTATAAAAGCTATACTAAATTAGTTAACACTAATGATATATGTAGTTGTTCTATTACTTAATATATATATATATATATATATATGTATATCATTTTGATTATACCGAAACGTAGATTTAATCAGTTAAATTACGTTTCAATTACAAAAAAGTCATCCTAGTACGATAATTTTTTATAATATTATAGAGATACCTATTTTATTACCTAAAATAATCCAATTTTGATTAAATTTGTATCATTGGGTTTGTATAGTCTTGATGATACATAGTACGTGTTCCGTTTTAAAAGACAACTTCTAAATGAGATTTTTAATTCTACCTTACATATAAGCCCATATAACAAGCACTATCATATTATTTTCATATAATCTAGATAAAGTGTGTGTGTGTGTGTGTGTTTCTTTTATAGGATTTTCAAGTAAAATACAATGAAACTCATCTTTTCCATCCCTAGCACATATATACCTTAACCTGGGCCATGTAATTTTACAAAATATAATAAAAACAATATATTGATATCTAACTTGAATGAATGTTATTATAATTTAATGAAATAATTAGCATGTCTTAGTTAGTAAATTAAGTCATTTAATTAAGAAAATTTGTAATAAGTAGTTAGGATTACCAATTGTAGATACCCCATTTTTGTTCTCTTGTAATTTAGTTTTTCTTTTTAGAATAAAGGAAAAAGGGTCTTAATTCAAAAATATAAAAAATTAGAAAATACATAAAAACACAAAAAAGAAAAAATTATTAGGAAAGATAGATTTTTTAGGTTTTAAGCTATTTTTAGTATTATTGGGTGACATAGACTGGTTAATTTGTTTTTAGGGTTAAGTAACATCTAAATGCACACATTCATTAAAATTGGGCCTCATCCAATCTTTTTTATTTCATTTTATTTATTATTTTTACTTTTAAAACATGTGTGTATGCAATATAGTCATTTAAGGTTTTATTTTGACTCAGGAACTATACTTAGTAATTTTTTTTTTCTAAAAAAAAAAGGGGAACAAGCATTTTGAACTAAGTAAAACCTAGTCTGATAGCAAAACAGGCCTAAAGGCCCTAGGGTAGGTCTAAGCCCACATAAGTAAGCGCAAGAAGTACTTGTTTCTTTGTTTAAGCCATACACGTGGTATGTGCTCTATACATGACCACACGCAAGCTTCCTCTTCCTCCATGATTTTTCCAGCAAAGAACAAGAACTCCTTGTACGAACCCCCCTTGTTTTGATCCAATTAAGCCATTTTTTAATGAAAATCTTATCAAAATAAAAGCAAGGATGGATAGTACACTTGGAGCAAATTAGGAATGGTTCATTAACTACTAAAATCAACAATAAAATAGGTATTAAAATCAGATTCAAATGATGAAAAAAAAACTATTTAACACCCTTTTCATGATTAGTGAAAGATTAACAAATTAAATATATTTTAACGAAAGTAGGTGCAGCTAAATGGTGTAATTTGGCATTTTTTTCCTAACTAATTATGAATAAAATGGCCAAGTCATAGTCAATTGGAATTGAAATCGATTAAAAAACCCATCAATACAAACCTTCGATTTTAGGCAATTTAATGAATTCCTAAAAGAAATCAAGCATGCATAAGTATAAAAGGGAGTCAAAGAAGTCAAGGAAGTCGTTTGGTTCATCAACCAGCTTCTAAGCACACCTATTCAAGCTAAATTAGAGCTTTCTCTCTCTACAATCGTTCCCTTTCTCTCTATAAAACCCACCACTCTTGGTGCTTGTCAAAGCGAACCAACATCATATGACGACTGACCACACTTCAAAACCCCACTCCCGATGCATCTCCTCATGACAACAACCACTACACTAAGCTACACAATCTCCTTCTCTCTCTACCTAATCGCCCAGCTTAGACTACCACTCAAACGCACCACCGCTATTGGATCTTTTTCCCATGAGTTTCATGCGAAACTCCAATCACCTACTTAAATTACTCATTAGATACACCTCGAACAAGCCATCTCTACCGCTGCCTCTTGCACGACCCAATCCATTTAACCGCTCTAACTTGAAAACTTAGTTCTAACCACTTTTCGATTCGATCTTAACCTGTACACAACCAGCAAACTAGGTGACAAATTCAACGTCCTCTTTCTTTTAATGTATGTTCGTTTGTCTTTTTTTTTTTGGCAATGGTTTTAAAAAATAAAAAAGAGTTCAAATAAAAAAAAAAAATTAAAAGAAGCCTTCTTTAATGTAGGACTTTCTTTGAAAATAAAATTTTTGTTATTTTCGATTTTTTTAAGAGTATACAAAGTCTTTTTGTTCTTATTTCCCTTTTTTTCTCTTTTCTAAATATGCAAATAAAGTGTTTAAAGCAGTATGTTTTATTGCATAGAAAAACTTGCCATAAAAAAAATAAAAAATAAAATTAAAATGAATAAACCCTTTTTCAAAATTACAAATCTTTTATTCAGCAACAAAAATACCCAAATTAGGATCTTATTCTAGAATTTTTCTCAAATGGATAAAAAATTTAAATCTGATTACTTTTAAAATTAAAATTCACCAATACACCTAAAGGTTTATTAAATGAACTATAAAGTCTAATCCCAAATAGTAGGTACATAGGCATTCGTAGAAAACTATGGGATGACTTAAAATATATAAAAAAAAATTATTTTTCCCTTTTTTTAATTTTCTTTCATTTTCTTAATTTCTCAAGTAGATGTAATTTTAGTTATTTATTTATTTACGAACAAGTATTATTGTTAGAAGGATATATTGAAAAGAAAATTTAGATTTGGAAAGTTAAAAGTGGTACTCGTTAGGATTTAATAAGTTAACCCTCCGGACTAGAAAATCTTGTCTTCAAAATCATTTTAAAAAATTAGTTTTATTGAAAGACCACTAGCTAAGTTAACTTTTTTTCTTGACTTCGGTTAGGTAGGGACTCCAAATAATTTTTAAAATAAAAACCAAGTTTTTCTTAACTCTTAGTCAAAGGTTAGTGTTAAATAAGCTAAGGTTTAATACTGACTGGGTTAAGAAAAACGTTAAAAAACTAGGAAAAAATCAAACTTGCCAACTTGGCAACTCCATTAAGGACATCAAAATAGCTAGCCATTTAAAAAGCTTTCCAAAATCAAATTTACCTTTCAAAATACCCATGTTATTTATTTATTCGTTTCTTGTAAATATATTTTGTTTTGTTATGTTCACTTGTCACATGCAACATATATGGGGATATGGGGGGAATGATTGTATCAAGGATGTAGGGTAGATGTAGTCAAACCCAAGCCGTCTTAGGACCTTAGGATGAAGGGTAATTGTGTAAGCTTCAGATATTATGGGATAACCACCTTCCAAAGCCGATCAAGCTATCCCATTTAAGCTTTAATGTAATCAATAAACCATTTTCTTAAAAGCATATAAGATCACAGAGGTTAAAAACCTTTAGAACCTACCCTAATTGCATTCACGAACCTTTTTCCCAAAATTTGCAAATTGACAAGATGTGGTAAGACAAAAAAAAATAAAAAAGATTAACTGTGAAGTTTCCTAATCTTTTCCCTATGAATGTTTTCTTTTCTTTAGAATATTGATGTAATTCCCATGTAAATAGGATTATTATGATGTAATTTTCTTTCCATCTTTTTTGTAGAAAATGGTTAGGTCCTCTCTTATGTCGACTCTTTTAAAAGAAGTCCATATTCATGAGCCTCTAGAGCCCAAGGCAATACTCGAAAGATGGTTTCAATTTTTCAATCCAAACCAAAAAAAAGTCATTAAAGACAAGATTAAGCCCGTCCTATCACTACTCAAAGTTCATATTAATATCACTATGGTATGGGCTTTAGTTGACTTCTAGGACCCTCAAAGTCAATCTTTTTGTTTTGGCCCATGTCAACTGAGCCTATTTGTTGAAGAATACTCCTATTTGTTAGGAGTCCATTTTGTTAAAAGTAAAGGATATGTTCTAAATATCATGGTTGGGCCTACAAAGATTTTTAATAAACTCTTCGACCTTCATGAATTTGAAGTACGTAAACTATGGGCAAATCCCTATAGAAGAATCATTAAGGTGGAAGATCTCGTCACTTAGTTCACAACCTATCCAACTACAATTAGAAACTCTTTTATAGTAGCTTTGAAGATTGGCAACAACATATAATTAACGCTTATATCTTGGTAGCATTTAGGACTATTTTATTTCCCAATGGGGTATTTACATACATCATAGGATTGCAGAGATAGAGACCTAATTTTTAAAAGGAAAGTCTTACATCCTTACACTATTAACTACATAAGCTAGATCGCTCAATTATCTCTAAGAGGAAAAGAATGGAGACTTGAAGACCAATATGGCATTACTAATGCTTTGGTTTATCAACCATAGTCGAAACCATAAACTTAATTTCCTTCATAAGAAAGGCATCTAGAAGATAAATCCCATTGATAAGTTTGCTACTGTTATTGAACTCCCTTAAGATGTTGCTAACTATCATTAGGCCATAGCTTTCCAAAAGTATTGCACTTAAGATATCTCCCTGGTTACTAGATAGATTAAGGCAACTGAGCTAAAGAAAAGAAAGAAGATGGAAGATGAGCCAGGACACCATAAGAAAAAGAGAATATAGACTTCAAGGATTATTTGTAATAAATTTTTTAATAATGTAATGGAAACTTCAAAGATGCAATAAAAAACATTCTCTAGCCACATCATAGTTAGTTTGCTAACTCCTCTCCTCTCTACATCTATATGCTCTCATATTGCATTTTTTACCTATAAATATTTATTATTGGCTTATATAACTTTGTGAAGTGAAATAAAAAGGGGAGAATTTTCTGATTAGGCTCATATCCTTAGGCCTCTAATTGTAAATATTCGATTTTGTCCTTTTCTTAATACCTTACATTTCTTATAGGTCACCTTTTAAAAACCTATAGGTTGTCAGTGATTTGTAAGCATTTAGGCTCTTATTCCATTAGAAATGTTTTTCTACTTGTAAGCTATTATCCTTTAAATAAGTCCTTTTCTCTCTCAAGAGAAAAGTGTTTTTTCAAAAAATAAAAATAAAAAATCGAGGAGTTGATAATAGGTGAGGATTCTTACCAAGAGTAATGGCCAACAATGGAAATAACGACAAACTTGATGACAGTAACCTTGCCGAAGTGAGGTTTCATTCAGTAGAGCAAACTGTAGGTAAAATAACTTAACAGATAAATTTTTTAGTTGATAGCATTATTTTACTTAGAGCCACAACATCATCAAATGAAGAGCTCTTGAAAGCTTGACATGGGAAGTTTGTTGAAGCACCTCTTCTTGAAATAGGAGAGAAGATCAATCCAGCTTTTTGGGCTAAGACTTACTCTTTCTCAGTTGACCTAAATCCAAGTCAAGAAAGTATCAAAGAGCTGGAAAGGAAGCTAACTCAATAGATAATTGAAAAGATGAGAGCATTTGGGAATAATGATAGATTCAAGCAAGCTAAAATCACTAACTTTTCCACATAAAATGTTAGGGCCTATTGTAAACCCCATGAAATTTCGATAACCCAAAGGCGGAATCAAATGAAAGAGTCCCTGGATAGTCCCTAGAACCACCCCAAACATGATAATAATACCTAAGTAAAGGAATCATATCCAAGTGTTCGACCAAAACCCTAATTGAAGTAAGCCTTAAAAGCTTAACTAAACGAGTACGAACCTTAATACTTGAAAAAAAAAAAAACCCTAGAACGTTATTGAAACCCTAAAATGACCACCTAATCCTAATTAAGTGATCAAATACCTTATTGTCACCAATAAATACTAATAGTAAGGTTGAATCGATCAATACAAACGATCGATAGTATTAAGCGATTCAAACCCTAACTTTCCAGCTCGTAAGGAGATCAAATTACCATAAACAAGCACCAAACCCTAAAGGAACCCTAAGTATTCATGTAGGGCATTTATAATAGCTAAATTATAGTGTCAAAATCCAACCAAACCCTAAACGCATCCTAATTGCACCTAATTGGCCTAAACATGCCCAATCACCACTATTACCCTAATCAAACCCGAATCCTTAACCAACCCCATAACATCTTGATTAGCTATAAGTCAAACATGATTAATGACCGAAAGACAAACTCTTATTCCCTTTTAAAATATCTTGTACCCTAAGGAGACAAGATCTTTCCCAAATTGGCAAAAAACACATAATGTACATGGTCCCCATTTTGTATCTTATCCTTAATTTCCCAAACAATCAAAGCTTGTCCCCCTCACTCTCTCTCACTTTCATAACCTACTATTCCCTTCCCCCTCCCTCATTTTTCATTTTCTCAAACCTTATAACACATCTAAAAACTCCTTCAAACTTTCTCTCGAAGATCAAGCCTAAACTCCATCTTCTTCTTCTTCTTGGCTACCATTGACCACCCTAGCACCAACCCCCATAACTTCATCATCACTACACCAAATCACTCTAAACCAAGTCCCATGCCTCACACATACATTCCCCTTATTTTTTTCAATACACTCATACCCCCTTACATACACCAATGCTTACAGCACACAACCACAAAGAGAGGCCTTTTGCACTTTGCCCTAGTAAGAATTTAGGTTAGGTTTTCCTTTAGATTTATTGCAAAGTAATGGTGGATGCTAATGTTTTGTTTCTTAAAACTTATTTTACAGCAACCCCATAGAGGCAATAAGGTATTGAAGAAGGTCTACAAAGATAAGTACAAGAAAAAACACCTTTAATAAAGGTTATAACACAAATAAGCTAAGTTATATAATATAGTGTAGTTGTTAGTAGAAAATCTTCAAGTAGGATGATGAAACCCCTATTCCCTAAGCATGCCACCCCTTATATGTGCTCTCATTAGATTTCCACATACTCTTATGAAATGATTATGGTTTTAAATTAGTAGAAACATAGGTTATATAAGTCAAAACACCACAAAAATCAAGTGTTGCATGAAAATGGAAGTTAGACCCTAAAAACCACTCTTAGCCGCCACTTTCTTTAACCCACTAGATTTGGAACTTTTTGTTTAATAGATTAATGACATGTTTATTTAGTGTTAAATATGGTTTAGGACTTAATTAAGTTAAGTAGGGTAAAGTTTGGTTAAAGCCTTAAACTAGCTTAGCTAGTGATTATAAGCTTAAGAATGGTGTTAATAACCCAAAGAACCATAATGGATAGATCTGTAACCATATTAAAAATGGGCTAAACTTAAGTCTAATGTTGGGCTTAAGTCCAAAAAGACATATGGGCTTAAGCCTAAGGCCTTAAATAGTGAACTAAACACAAAAAGTTCAAATGAACCAATTTAAGAGCCCATGTAGCTAGATGATCAGATTTGAACCATAGGATAAAAGGCTTAGGAAGAGTTATTTAGAAGGCCCATAAATCCCAAAGGCCTATCCAAGATACCCCTCATAGGCCCTTTGGTGAATTAAAGTCTTAAACTTAGTAAAAAGGCCCATTTAAACCTATAAGAGTATCACCAAGGCTCATTTTAAAATTTTAAAGTGTTGAGCAAAAAGATCCCATTTAAAATACTTAAAAGAAGCCCAAAATTATTAAACATAAAGCCCAAATTCAAAAACCAAGCCCAAGGCCCAAAACTAGGCCCAAATCTTAAATGACCCAACTACTACTTGGGCCCATGACCTTGTAGGGCCCAAACCGAAAACTTACTGATTCAAAAACTTAAAAATAACTTCACCAAATGAAAGAACATTCAAAAATAATGAAAACGAATATAAGATCACTGAAAATGGAGTTAAAACGAAGAAGATATGCCCAAATTACGGAAACACTTAACTCTAGGATAATAAGTGGTAAGCCTAGTTAATTGGTGTAAATAGAATACTCATAAAACTTAATTATATTCTTTAGGAGATGAGGAGTTTGACTTAGATGCCATAGAGGATTATTGGGACTGCTAAGCATCATGGCTGAGTGAGTACACTGGCCCTTACTCTACTTGTTTGTGCTTATAGTTAACGGAATACTTAATTAGATCCAATAACTGAAATTGCTTCATGTTAGGGCAAATGGGAAATTGTGTGTGTTTGATATGATTGACCTTGCTTACAAAAATATCTTAAGTTGATATGAATATTATATGCTCGCTGCATTAGAGCTTAAGGTTTTGGAGTGTCTATATATTATGATTGGTCATCCATGAACCTAACTAATGAATATTTGACCCCTAATTAAGCCAAACATACATTACATCTTATAATATGCTAATAAGGGCACCAGCATCACGTAGTACAGCAGGGGATCATGCTTGGAGGATTCATATTATATTTTGTGTATTGAAAGTTGTAATCGTACAATGTACTTCGTATAATATGTTCCTACCTCGACCTTTGGGAATTACTTGGCTCCAAGGAGTATTGCCTTTTGCTTAAGGCCATGCTCTACCTATTATTAAGGGTGATATTAATGACAAGAGACTTCGAATTAGACGTGGATACCTGGATCCTGACATACCTAAATATTTCCTAACCCAAGTAACAGTGGGCGTCAAAACCGTACAGTATACAGTTACCGGTAGATTATATATACTATTACATTGCATATGTTTGACCATGCATTCATACGTTTGTTAAATAGCTTGCTTGATATTGCTTGTTGTAGAGTAGGTAGGTCATTCACTAAGTAATCGATCTTATCCCTTATAGTTTATTATTGTAATAGGACTTGTGGCTAGAGCGGAGCTACAGGATGCCTAAGGTTAATAGCACCAGCTTAGGATTAGGATGTAAAGAAATTAAGAGCTCGAGCAAACCATTCGATTATATATATGTGGACTCTCTTTAATTTCCAATTATTAAGTATCTCTAGTTTATTGAGTAACATAAACTACATATGGTGATTTATTTTGGTACTGTATAACTAATTTAGGGGAAACCTAACATTCCCGTTTATCTATGTTATGTTAGTGATCATTTGGATAGCTTAACTTAAATTCATATGTTCTGTTATTACTAAATGTTAATTACTAGGATGGTGCTTGATCTCAGATCTTTACGTATTACATGGTAATACTATTATAACTAGACCTCTCCCCCCCCCCCCCCCCCCCCCCTACGAGTTATGATACCTACCAAGAAAAATTCAAAGTACCAGAGTTTAAGAAGTACGATAGGACTAGATGATCAAAGCTACACACTTGATTATACATTTGCAAAATGGGAAAATATGTTCAAAATAATCAACTCATAGTACAAACTTTCCAAGATAGTCTAACTGGACCTACATTAACTTGGTATGCCTAATTTGATCTCAGCTGGATCAATTCTTAGGAGAAATTAGCTCGAGCATTCTATGAGTAATAAGTTCAACATTGAGATAGCTCCTTCAATTTGGGACTTACATAAATGAGTAAGAAGAAAAATGAGTCCTTTAGGGAACATGCCCAAAGATGGAGGGACATGGCCACTAGAATCATTCCTCTTCTCTCTAGAAAAGAATTAATATCTATCGTTGTTTACTCATTGGAGGAACCATATTATGGGCACTTATTAGGTAATACAATGACTAATTTTGTGGATTTTATACTTGTTGGAAGCCAAATTAAAGAAGCCATAAGAATAGGGAAGCTAGTAGGAAAAAGACTAACCTCACTAGATTTTGGGGCATATCTAAATACTACAATGCCATAACCTACACTAAGCAAAAAAGGCCTAGAAATACCTAAAAGAAAGTTTACTCAAATCCATGTCTTATTATCTGAAGTCTTTGACCAACTAAGAAAGAAGGCTTATTGCAATAGAAAGCTCCAATGATAGGATATAAGCCAAAGAAATATACCTAAATGCACAATGTAAATACCATATGAGTCAATAGAGGCATTCTACTAACAACTGTTGGGAACTAAAAAATAAAGTTCAAGACCTCATAGATGTAGAGGTGATCCAATTGGATTCAGTTCAAAGATAGATGCAGATTTTGCAATAACCTTTACAAAGTTTGTAAAAGTCAAAGTGATTCAAATAAAGTGTTTTGTTTGTTAAGCAAGAGACTTGGTGGCAACAACCAAAATAAAATATTATTTAATCATGGAAATGCCATGTTAAGTGCATTTCTCTTATTTGTTGAGATCATTCATAAACAGTAAGGGTAGTTGAAATGACAATCAAGATATCACATAAGTTAAAAGGTTTAGAATGAAGTAAGGCAAGTCGAATCCTAAACACTAACCCTAAGACACTTTAAGAGTTGAGTGACATCATTGGGAAGCTATTAGACTCATTCCTTAAAGGAGGTCTATTTTGAATTTGATATGCGAATCAAAATGAAATTAGGCATTTATTTTTAAAATCCTAAACACAAAATCATTTGTTAACCCGATTGTACCTTTTGAATGAAGTATTTTCAAAATTAAACCTTATCAAGAACTACCCAACAATGGGGCAAATAGGAGTTTAGGAGTATTAATCAAGATAAAAGGTTAAAACTAATTTATTCTTACTCCAATCACATGTATTCAACTGTAATTTTCATCATTAATAACTTATTTCCTTTCGAATGAAAAAGTACCTAAAAACCATACACATTAAGCTACTAGTCAAAAGAAGGAATGATTACCTTTATCTTAAGTCAAAATTATAAAAAAAAAAAAGGAAAAAGAAAAGGGGCATAAGGAAAAATGAAGAAATGAAAAGGATACTTAAAAAAGAAATCTAGAAAAACAAGGTGATCAAATCCAAAGCTTTGAAACCTAAAAATGATTAGGGGCATATACCTCATAATTTTCTAAAGTATGCCCTATTCCTCAAAATAAAAACCCTTAGATCCAAAAAAGCAAGGGTAAATCCACTCCTTATTCAAACTAAGGCCTGCTACGATTCTACCCCTTCCAAAGGTTCTTTTGATTGAAGGAAATAATTTATCTTTGGTAAAAGTTATATTTGAAACTACGGTAAGCTCAATTTTAGTTTTACCAATAAGGTTCTTGATTTGTAAACCCAGGTTGAACAATAATTCTTTCATAAAGAGCCATTTCATTAATATCCATTTTGAAACCAAGAACCAAAAGCATTTACTACAGTCCGAAAAAGACCTAACTGATTTATTAAAAGTGTATTGCTTACAAGATGTACCATAATTTTTAGAATTGAAGTCAAAAGAGAGGAATTTAAGTCGACAATGCAAAGAAGTCCTTTTAAACTAAACCTATCTTTAATGAGATATCTTCTGATTAAGAAGAAATTTGAAGAAGCCATGCCTAATAACATGGAAAGTCATTGCCCCTAAAAAAAAAAAAAGAAAAAGGTGGCCTAAAAGATCAAGTTGTTATACATAGTATTTTCTTGGAACTTATGAAGAAACCAAACCTATCAGTAAGTTAAAAAAAAAATTCCATTCTCTCTCATTTTAGTCCATTCTTTTTCCATGTCACCCTAGTAGTTCAGGTTTTCAACAATTCAAGACAAGAGTGCTCATTCCTCTTTAATGTCATCTTCTCTAAAGTTAACCCTACTAGTAAGCTTCTATCATTTAAGTTTAGTCACTCCAACAACTATTGGTTTTGAAGGGGTTCATTTCTTATTGTCTAGGTTTAAGGATCTACTCTTGCATAAAAAATTTGCTCCCAAGTTGACCCTAGAGGCTAGAATCATCCTCTTTAACATGACCACCCCTATGGCTGATGTCATCTACTTCTCTTTCTATCAAGGGATTTTGTCTCAAAATTATTAATTAATTTCTACATAAGCTCTTTTGCCTTGGTCCCCATGGATCATTTACTCTTTGGAGCACTATCGATGTAGTAAAAATGTTAGTGATCACTTGCTCTCGAAGTGTTATCTTGACTTAAAACCTTCGAATTGCATGTTCTTGAAGTGCTATCCTAACCCGAAACCTTCTGATCGTATGCTTTTAGAGCACTATCCGAACCTAAAACCCTCGAATAATGTAACTTTTAGGTCACTTGCTCATTAAAGTGCTACCTTATCTTCGGATCGCATGCTCTAGAAGTGATATCCTGATTTTTATAACCTTTAGGTCGCTTACTCATTAGAGTGTTACCCTATCTTTGGATTACATGCTTCAGGAGTGCTATCTTGATTGAAAATCCTAGGATCACATGCTCTATGAGTGCTATCCTATTTGAAAACCCTCGAATCGCATATCTTAGAGTGCTATCTTAACTTGAAACCCTAAGATCGCATGCTCTAGGAATACTATCCCAATTTAAAACCTTTAGATCTCATGCTCTTGGAGCGTTTTCCTAACTTGAAACCTTTAGATTGCATGCTCTTAAAGTGTTACCCTATTTCTTTTCCTCTCTTTAAATTCTTGTTGCACTTAAAGTATGCCCACCTAGTATAAGCTTGCTCTCAGAGTGTACTAGGTATTCTTATCTTAATTAAGCCTTTAAGTTTTAGGGTATAAACCCGCTTTTTGAGGTATAGTCATTCCCTCCTAAATATTGATAGTCATACTTCTTTTTCAAAGATGGCCAACTCGTAGAGCGCTGTCTCTTTTCCCAATCTCTACTAAATCCTTAGTGGATCAAACCTATGTTAGCTAACTAATTATAACTCTACTTAAAGCAAATTGATTTCCAAGGAAAAAATGGTGTTTCTTTTTATCTCTGTGGTAAAGTTTTACTCAAACTTCATCGCAACGGGAGTTATAATTTAGTTTTTCTTTTTAAAATAAAGGGGAAAAGGGTCTTAATTCAAAAATAGAAAATATATGAAAACACAAAAAAAAAATTGAAAAAATGAAAAATACAAAAGAAAAAATTATTAGGAAAAATATATTTTTTAGGTCTTAGGCTATTTTTTGTATCATTGAGTGACATAGACTAAATAATTCGTTTTTAGGGTTGAGTAATGTCCAAGTGCACACATTAAAATTAGGCTTCATTTAAATTTTTTTAATTCATTTATTTATTATTTTTCTTTTTGAACCATGTGTATACAAAATTGGTCATTTAGGTTTTAATTTTGACTCAGGAACTAAACTAAGTAATTTTTTTATTTTCTAAAAAAGAAAAGAAAGAAGAAACAAAAAGGGGGAATAGGGTTTCAAATTAGGTAAAACCTAATTAGATAGTAAAACAAGGCCAAACGCCTTAGCATAGGTCCAGGCCTACACATGTTGGCAGGAGAAGTACCTACTTCTTTTTTTAAGCCATAAGTGTATAGTGCACTCGCGAGCTGGGGTACATAGCACATGACTACATGCAAGTTTCCTCTTCTTCCATGATTTTTCTAGTGAAGAATAAGAACTCCCAACTTGAGACCCCTTCCACAATTTTAATTCGATTATATCATTTTTTATGAAAATCTTATTAAAATAAAAGTAAGGATGGATAGTACACTTAGAGTAGACTATGAATGATTCATTGACTGCTAAAATCAACAATAAAATGGGTATTAAAATCGAACTCAAATGATTAAAAAAATTTGTTTAACTCCTATTCATAATTGGTCAAAGATTAATGAATTAAATATATTTTGATGAAATTAAATGCAATTAAATGGTGTAATTTGGCATTTTTTTATGATAATGAATTCGAATTCCCTACTAATTACAAACAAAATTGCCAAGTCATAGTCAATTCGAATTGAAATCGATTGAAAAAGCCCATTAATACAAAGCTTTGATTTTAGGTAATTTAATGAATTCCCGAAAGAAATCAAGCATGTACAAGTATAAAAGGGAGTCAAGGAAGTCGTTTGAATCATTAATTAGCTTTTAAGCACACCTATTCAAGCTAAATTAGAGCTTTCTCTCTCTACAATCGCATCCTTTCTCTCTCTAAAACCCATGGTTGTCAAAGCGAACCAATACCATTGGACAACTGACCACCCATCAAAACCCCACTCCTGATGCAACTCTTTACGCCAACAACCACCATACTAAGACACGTAATCTCCTTCTCTCTTTACCCAACCGCCCAACTCCGACCATCACTCAAACAACTACAAAAAGCCATCGCACTACCATCATTAGATCTTTTTCCAATAAGTTTCAAATGCAACTCCAATCACCTGCTTGAATTACTCATTAGAGATACCTTGAACAAGTCATCTCTACTACTACATCTTGTGCAACCCAACCCATCTAACCGGTCCAACCCAAAACCCTAGTCCGAATTACTTTCCGACTCAGTCTTGCTTGTACACAACCAGCAAACTAGGTGACAAGTTCAACCTCCTTTTTTCTTTTATTATTTGTTCATTTCTCATTTTTTTAATATTTAGTGATGATTTTAAAAATAAAAAAAGAGTTCAAATTAAAAAAAAAAAATTAAAAGAAGCCTTCTTTAATGTAGGACTTTCTTCGAAAATAAATTTTTTCTCATTTGTTATTTTTTTTAAGAGAATGCAAAGTCTTTTTGTTCTTATCTCCCTCTTTTTTTTTTTTTCCTTTTCTAAATATGCAAATAAAGTATTTAAAGCAATATGTTTTATCGCATAGAAAACTTGCCTTCAAAAAAATTTTAAAAAATAAAAGTGAATAAACCTTTTTTCAAAATTAGAGATCTTTTCTTCAATAATAAAAATACCTAAATTAGGATCCTATTCTAGAATTTTTCTCAAATGGATAAAAAACTTAAATTTGATTGTTTTTAAAATTAAAATTCACCAACACACCTAAAGTTTTATTAAATAAATTACGAAAATCTGATCTCAAATAGTAGGTACATAGACACTTATAGGAAAATATGGGGTGACTTAAAATATGTGAAAAAAAATTATTTTTCCCCTTTTTATATATTTAATATTTTTATTTTTCATAAGTAGATGTAATTTTAGTTTTTTTTTTTTTAATGAACAAGTATTGTCGTAGAAGGGTATATTGAAAAATAAATCTAAATTTGAAAAATTAAAAGTAATACCCATTAGGGTTTAATAAGTTAGGCTCCGAACTCAAAAATCTAGTTTTCAAAACTGTTTTAAAAAATTGGTTTTATTGAAAGACTGGTAGTTAAGTTATGACTAATATACCCAATTGATTATAACTTAACTCTTTTTCCCGACTTCAGTTGGATGGCAACTATTAAGACCGAGACAATATCTTCATCGTGGTAGATTGTCGTACACCATACACCATATAAAGGTCAACTATCAACTCCCTTGTTGATCATTAGCCTTTCATACAATGCTTAAGGCTTCCTCCGCTCCTAGTTACTATTAGTCATATGGACAAATAGTATCATAACATAATAATTATCTTTACTAAATAATTAGATATATCATCAAATTAAAAGTATGCAATATAACGATCCTAATACAAGAGTAACAAAATACGTAATCTAAACAGCCACTAACAATCCAACTACTCAATAATAACAAAGCTGTAAAAGTCCTATTCAACACTAATAGTCCCTCTTTCACTCAATGTATTTCACAGTCCCATCCCAGCGCAAGACTAACCTTAAGCATTCCGTGACTCGGCTTAATAAAGAGGTGTCCTTACATCAAAAGAAATCTAAGGAGATGTATACTTACACTTAGTGAGTTAATCCCTCCAATATTGCTTACAGACAATATGTATTATTAAAAACCACACGAATGCGTACGATTCGTAGTATGCCAAACAATACATGTAGTGGCCTAGAACTATATACAACATAGAATTTTGCCCCCTATATCAGAGTTAGAAATTATTAACTGACACAAACCAATAATTGGGTTTTAGCACTTAGGTTTTCAAACAATTTGCACTTATGTGCTAAAATCATCTTATATTCATAATTTGTATATAAATACATAAATATACTTTGATTTAATGAGAAATAAGATCTTTTTTCAAAATTACCAAGTTTAACAATCCGATAGCTCCTACAATCCATATCATACACCATAAGCGAAAGTTACAAGACTTAGCCCTTTGCTTATGATTAGCATCCCCTGGTGCCTAGTAAGCCCGTAGGCTAGGATAAGAACTCAACAACAACATGGCATATCAATGCCTAATCTAATCCCTTTAGGATCCCCTACTCTTGTGAGTCACTTTGCACCTTCCACATAAGGTGACAGTTGGCATAATTATGATGCAAGAAGTGCTATGCATAACTTATTTTTATTTCATAGTTGGATAATTACTTGAGTCAAGTTATTCAGTGGTCAAATAATCTCATATCATAACAACAATCATAATATCATCACACAAGCGGTTCCGAATGTTTATTATTATTATAATATCATACAATCAACCATACTACCATACACGTACGATTCCCAAACCTACATGCATCTAAGTTATATTATTAATTTAGTGTAACTACAATACAAGCAAAAATCAAGCATGCAGTCATTGAAGTTACTCACTCTGCCTTAGCTACTTAATTATAGTAGTTTGGGGTAGATTATCTCCAAAAGTAAAGTCTTATGAACATCATAAATATGGTATTATGAGAATTTGATATATATTAAAATGTCAACTTAAAGCTCTATCAAGTCATATTGTTAACTTGGTATTAAATTTTTCTCCAATTGTACAAAATCTTCGATCACATATTACGTTCTTATTTTAAGTCCAATTTTTATGATCTTATAGTCGATTTCTATTATTTTCAAGTGTGCTTTCATGTGGTAAGGTAATATTTAGGAGATAGGGCTCACAATTTTGCCTACTAGTCAGAACAATAGCACTCCTAGGGTTTAAGTCTCCTTTTGGGCTTAAAATTGTTGGTAGGCTTTTTACTACCTCGTAAAATATTTAGGGCTTAGGCTTAAATACTTTTGTTAATAGTTTTTCATTCATTATTTAGGGCTTTGTTGCTAACTTATACTTCTTGAACTTCTAAGTAGGTTATATGGTCAAAATGAGCTTGTTTCATGTACTAATTAATGCTTATCACTTTGTTAGGCTTGGGGAATTCAATAGACTTCCTATGGATCTTAACCTTTTTTTCATAAGTTTAATATGCTAGTTAAAAATTTTTATGAGGCCTCGGTAGGGCCAGTTATAAAAGTTTTAGGGCCTAGTTTTGAGTTTTTTATCTCTAACTTTAACCTACTAGTCTCAGTTGGTCTTTTCACCTTGTTTACTTCATTTTCTAGTGTTTTTAAGTGGATGATTCTCACATCATAGATCTAGTTGGGTTGGATTGATAGCTCCTAGTTTCATTTTTTCCACTTAACTTATCATTTTCTTAAGCTTAATTATTAAATCAAGGACTTACATTACTCATACATCAATCTTTGCTTGACTTATTCTTTTTAAGTAAATTATTTTGACATGATATCAAGTGGAATTTATAGAACATGAATACATCCTAGGTGCTATACTTTGGTTTAGGTCCTTAGGTGTTGATTTCTTCATTTAAGCTTCACATGATAGTTTTTCCTTTACTTAAGGTTAATTTAAAGTATGTGAAACTTAACATAAGTAAAAATAACACTTAAGCAAGCCTTGAACATCTCATATCCAGCATATTAGGGAACTTACAAGAGCTCAATTTCCATGTTTTTCTCAAATACAAGGGTATACTACATGTGATATACAATATACTAAAAGCAAAATAAGCCTATGCTACTCATATCTTACTACTTATGAAGAATCTTTAAGGAACTAACACTTGACCTAAGTAAAAGAATTTCTAAGGTACATGGTACATCCATATAGGCATGAAATGGAACTCTACATATATCATTCTCAAGATATCTAAAAGTAAAATGCACTTTACTAGATGTTTGGGTAATAGTTGGCCTCTTAAGCTTTCCTTAGTCCTTGCTTTCACTTCCCTTTTACTCCTTTGCTCCCCTTTTACTCCCATGTATGTGGTAGTTTTTTAATATCTAAATATCTTCCTAGCTAGTGAAGTAAAGAGTGATCTTATCGGATTTTTTAAAGTGGCTAAAGTGGGGTGCAAAAAAGTGTAAAGTGGTGTATAATGTGTGTATAGGTTTGACTAGTGTGTTTGGGAGAGTTTTTCTTTGTTGGCTTTAATGTGAAAGTATCTTTAGAATTTGAAAGCAAAAGAGGGTATGAATGGCTTAGGGTGGCTAGTTCTATTCAAGGTTTTTATTGCCCTTAATCTTGTCCTTAAATCAAGGGTTTTGATGGGATTACTTGTCTTGCTAAAATTTCCTAAATATGACATGTTAGACACGATAATGGATTGAATAGATAGATGAAAAGCAAACCATACTCTTCTCCTACTCTAACCGGCATGGTGTGTGTCCTTTTAGGCATAGGAGCTTGTCATATCAACTTGATTTTTGAATTAAATAAATTAGCTAGTTAGATCACTTATCTATAGGTAATATAACTTATATAAAGAAAAGGGAATTGCCTTATCTCATACTTATTGAAGTTGTCAAATGATAAGTCAATTAAGTTCTCACTATTGGTTTTTGTTTAATTAAATTCAAATTGGAAAGGAAATTAGGTAGGAGTAGTTGGTTGTAAGCCTTACACGTATGATTCTTAAGTTATCTTATTTGTGTGGTTCTTTTAGGGTTTAGTTCTTTAAATATTTCCTCTCTTAAACTTGCTTCTCAAAGTAGGTTATAGAATTTTAAGGTTAAATCAAACTTGGTTTGGTTCGAGTTTTTAATCGTTTGTTTAGAGTCTCGATAATCTTAAGTATTTTTAGCTCATCCTAAGGTTTAGGGTTTTAGTAATTTAGGACTTGTCATTTCACCTTAGGGTTTTCAACTATTTGAGTCAAGATTTTACTTTACTTAGGGTTTAGAATAATTTCTAGGATTGATATCAACTTTAAAACTCTTAAATTAAATTATAGTTATGAAGTTAATGAATATAACCTTTAAATTAAACTTGATTCTTAGTTTGGTTGATTCTTAGGAATAATTAGAGAGTACTCTTGACTACTTCAGATGTCACTTAAAATCATAGGGTTCACAGAGACTCCAAATAGTTTTCAAAATAAAAATCAAGTTTTTCTCAACTGTTAATCGAGGCTTGATGTTAAACAGGTTAAAGTTTAATACTAACTGAGTTAAGGAAAAATGTTAAAAAATCATGCTCGATACTAATTAATTCTATGAAAATTTTTGTACACTAAAAAAATTATAGAAAATTCAACGAGCAACTTGTTCAACGTAATTGGATTTATTGCCTATATGTAAAATTACATTTTTTTCCCCTCATTTAGGATTAATTAAACAAATAATATCATTTTTATATAAATTCTTTCCAACATGTCTTAACATCATTATAAGTCTCCAAAAGTCATTGGATATCAATTTCATCAATTAATTATATAAAAATTATTTATCTCAAAAATTGCCCTATTTTAGCTATTTACATATATGGAATTAAAAATAAGCTACATAGCGTTAAACTACATATAATAAGGATCCTATAAAAAAAATTTGAACTCAAAACAACATTGTTCGATATATTTATTTTGAATTCTTAAGTATATAAAATACTTAAAATTTCAACAAAATAATTTCTCTGTATGAAAGTACATCTAAAATGACATAGGAATAATTCTTTTTCATAATTTTCCTAATTTGTTTAGTATTTTTAGAAAATAGAGGAAAAACAAGGCATAAAATTAAACCAACCGTTCACTAGAAGTTTAGTAATTATCAATCAGAAAGGGGTAATCAGAAGAGCAAGATGCTAGGTCCTCTCTTAGTGGCTACAAGGGCTCATTGTCAGGTCTTGGCTGGGTCCTTAAACTAGCCTAGGTCAGATCCTTCCCTTGTTTTTCAATTTATTTTTCCTAATTTTCTAAATTTTCCTACAAATTTTCTTCGAGTGATCTAGGTTCCTAAAATGTCTAAAATGAGTTCCCAAGTGCTTTATATACCATGTTGGGTCAGATAAAATTTTTCCTTCAAGTTTAAGTAATTTTTTTCTTATATTTTCCAAGCATGAGGTGTTGCATCCTTTGTA
This sequence comes from Lumnitzera racemosa, assembly GCA_024138005.1. NCBI lineage: Eukaryota > Viridiplantae > Streptophyta > Magnoliopsida > Myrtales > Combretaceae > Lumnitzera > Lumnitzera racemosa. The sequence goes on from JAMXBC010000006.1 coordinate 85,063,549, forward strand.
ATATAACTTTTGATTCATTAATACAAATGTTTGGACACTGCTACAATGAATTCCAAAATTTCCTTAGTAGTTTTAATAAGTTTTAGTTAATATTTCAGTCTATTTTAAGTATAATATATTAATATTTAATAGTTTTGTTAATATATGTATATATATCCTATATAACTTATACACATAATGAGTAATCATACTCATACAATTATGTTTTATTCATATTATTTATTTTTAAGATATATTTTCTCTTTAATTTTGTAAATTTATTACTTATTTTATATATTTATAGATTTTTAGGTTAATTTACAAGAGTATATATATTCATATAGTATTCTGTAAACTCCGCAATTTGGCCTTCAAAGTATAAAGTTAAACTTGTGTATTATAGATTATTTCCCTAAGTTAATAGAGTCACTAAGTTTAAAATGGATTAAAATTTTAAATGTGAAACTTAAAATGAATATGAAAAACCTAAACTTATTAATTGAAACTCTAATCGCGTACGAAAACTTTAAACCTTAAACATGTGTAATTATAAGGAATTGACTCCAAACTTGATAAAAACCTTGATCGTGTATGAAAATCTTAAATTCTATGCACATGTATATATAGGAAATAGAACTCGAACCTAATCGAAACCCTAAAATCAAATTTTAAACTTATAAATGTATCAATTTACTAAGAAAGCGATAAAATCCAAAGTGAGCCAAACAACTGCATGAGATGCCAAATCATGTAAAATCATTAACGAACAATTAGAAATAACTTCTAAATACTCATAAATGTAAAAGTACTAAATTAATTCATCCAAATTTATAATATTATTTTATAGTTAATAGTAACCTTATACTTATATAGATAAGTTAGTTTATAATTTACTTTACAACTATATTATTTATTATTGTAAATATTATTTATAGGATTAGAAATGTATAAGGAAATTCTAATATATGTTTATTGATTTATTATATTTTCTCCTTCTTACTTTATCTTTTTCTCTATTTTCTTTTTTATTTTCAAATTATTTATATATAATACATAAAATATTCAAGAAGTTGACCAAATCAAAGTTAACTAAGTCAACATGTCATTTTCCTTCTTGAATTTTCTACCATTTTCTTTTCTTTTTACTTTTCTTTTTCTTTTTCTCATTCCTCCCTTTCTTTCCCTGTGCTATGGCCCACTTATATCCCTAGAACCCTCACTAATCATCTTCAATTTTCTCAAAAACTTACACAAAATTCAATTATTTTTTCTCCCCTCTCAAGCCAACACTTCCTCTCTCTCTCTTCACATCTTCCATATTTTCTATTTTCTCTCATTTTCCTCAACAATCATCCCATTTCCAACTACACGACATACCTCTACTCACCAAAATTTAGAGGGCAAAAGAGAAGGATTTCTATATCAAAACATTTCTAAACTAAGTAAGTACATTTCCTTTATATTTTCCTTGTATTTTGGTATTATTTGTTAGATTATGTATAATAGGTTTTAGGTCTTTTCTTGGATATTTATGTCTACTATTATATTAGACGTATTATACATGTAACTTAAAGTTTTGTAAAGGAAATTTTATGTATATAAGTTATATTATATGTATGTGAATTTGTTTCTTTTAGAGATTATGCTTATATGCATGTATATGATATTATATATATAGATACATAAGATGGTAGGCATATGTATATATATGAAATTATATGTACGGTTTATGTATATATATATATATAAATACATAATATACATATGCATATAAGGAAGTAAACAAGAGAAAAAGAATAAGTAAAATATAAAAATACACACACACACATATATATATATATGCCACTATACATGCATTTATAATGTGTACATAAACTTACAAAAAGAAAATATTAAGTATTTATCTAAATACATACAAAACCAAGTGTATATGTATGTATATATGTAGTATATTGAAAATTCTTTAAGAATACATTAAGAAAATATAAATATATGTATATAAGAGTACATATAAAATTAAGTATAAATACGTGTATAAGTATATGTACATGTATATAAATACGTATAATAATAGTACACTATAAGTATAAATACATATATATATATGCATACGTATATGTATAATAATAGTATAGTATACGTATGCATACAAGTATAAGTACAAGTACATATACTAATATACTAAGTATACATATATGTTTAAAAATATATATATAATAAAATAAAATACATATAAAAGTGTATATATATGTATATGTAAATGTAAGTGTATAGATAGTTATAGTATGTTTAATTAATATAACATAATAAAATAGATACATATATATGTACATATGTATGTATATGAGTAAATACAATAATATAATAATATACTAAGTATTAATAAAATAATTAAGAATATATAGGTACCTAAGCATATATGTATATAAAAACACACATATTTGTAATATATTTATTTAATATAACATAAAGAAATAGATATACATATGCAAACATACATAATGGGCCAAAACCCATAAAGTCATATAAAGCCCACATATATTATAATTAATTAATTATAATATCATATAAATATATATAAAACATGAACACAAAATTTAAGAAATAATAATAACAACAACAACATCAATAATAATAATAATAATAATAATAAAGCAAAATCAACAAATTGCTACGTAGACAACCAAAATCATGCCACATCAGTAATTTATGTAAATTATTTAATTGAATAGAAAATTATAAAATAATTAGGAAATAAAAAATAAAATAATAATAAAATAATTAGGAAAATTTTAAAATAGTAATAAAATTAACATATATAAAATTAAACTTAAATATGAAGAAATAATGAAAAATACATAAATTAGACATAAAAATAAAATATTATAAAAATATGGAATTTAGAAATTAATTATATTATAAAATTATAAAGAAACGCTTAAATTAGATAAATAAAATTATTTAGATCAAAATAATCAAATGCAGGTTTTAACATCCAAAACGGATCCCACTACGCAAATGTACATCCAAAAATGATAAACATCGACTATAAAAATCATAAAAATCGAAATTATAATGAAAAAGTTATACGTTACTAAAGATTTAAGATAAATCAAGAAGAATAAGTAGGATAACTAAATTTATTAACCTTATAAACTAATAATGAGGAAAAAATTAAATAAATATATACATGAGGTACCCTAATCTACAAATGTACAAGTATATCTTCCATTTGCCCTAATAAATACCATACTTAGGATATAATAGGAAATTAGGCAAATTGTTATAAATATTTTGTTATCCTAGGAACCTAGCTCTTATAAATAGTTATAAGTCTTATTATCTTATAGGTACTTAATTGTCAAGTTTTGGAAACTCTAAAGACTTAGAGAATGAGCATTAATCTAAGTGAAGAAGTTCTAATAACTCGCTATCTACTTGTATATGTTATTTGTGTGATGTTTTACTAGTTGTTATTATTATAACGACCTAAGAGAGGCCTAGTAGTATTGTCTAAAATTTCTATATCACGTGTACACCCATGATAAAAAAATTGCCTTACAAGTCAAAGATTCCAAGACTCTAAATAATTATTTGTTAAGGTCTTAAATTTTAGTTCATTGACTCATTATATAATATAAATATTATAGATATCCATTTTTCCATAATTCCTCAAAACAGCAGAAAATCGGTATTTCCTACCAAAATAATGAAATAAAATAGACAATTCTGGAAAATTCTAAACTTACTAAAGATACTAAACTTAATTGAAATATTAGTCATTTTTCATAGCATTCTGAAATAACTATATAAGCTTTTCATCATACTGATTCAATGGTAGCACTCTACACTCAATTCCTATCCCTATCCCAACTATCAATCAACCTGCAAGGAAAAGAATTATTAGGGTGTAAGCTTACGCTTAGTGAGATAATTACCTTCATCAATACCGTATGACAGAAATTTATTAGATGTACAATCATATGAATGCATGAATAACCAGTATGCCAAACAACGTATGCAGTGGCCTAGGAACTGCATACAACTCGGAATTACACCCCTTATAGTCGAGGTTTGGAGATAAGTAATCGACCTAAACCAAAATCCGGGTTCTAGACCTTGGGTTTTATTTCATTTGCACTATTGTGCTTAAGCCAAAACAAAACTATATATATATATGTATATTCTTTCTTTACCGAATAACAAATCATATTTTTCTAAAATCCTAAGTCTAGTAGTGTCATGGCCTCCACAATCCATAAACACACACCCTAAATAGAAGCCACAAGACTCGGCCCCTCGCCGACGATTGGCGTTTCCCAATGCCTAATAAGCTCATCAGCTTAGGACAGAGACTCAATTTATATGATGACATAACTAGTGCCCAATCTTGCAGGAGGCTCGTCCTCCTGTAAATCTCTTCCCATTTTCTGCATAAAGCGGCAGTCAGTGTTATCCGTATGCAATATGGGATGCATGATTCATTTTCATTTCTTAATCGTATAAGTGGTTAACTTAATTTTCAAGGTGATTAGAAAATTTCATTCCATACAATTGCATGTATAAATTAGTACAAACAATTTCCATTATTATATATAATTAACAAGCCATTGCATTTATCCGCAAATTCATACACATGTATTTCTCATATCCCACAAGCATTCAAATTTATATATATATGTTTAGGTGCATCTATTCTATAAGCAAAATCAAGTGAAAGAGTCATCCGAAATTTACTCACTCAGTCATGCGGATCAATCAAAATAATCTAGGGCAAAAGCTGAGTCTGCTGGACATCGCAAATATAATACTATAAGGTTTTGAAATAGGATTTGGAAAACTAAGCTAAAAACCCTTTTATTTAGACTTTTGACTTGGTTTCATATTTTTCTCAGTTTTTGCTTAAAGTTTAATCGCATATAACTTTCTCGTTTTAAATTCGATTTTTATGATCTTATAGTCAATCTTCATCATTTTCGAGTATACTTTATTGTGGTGAGGTTATATTTTCATGATGAGGTATTCAAAACTACCCATAGGTCAGAACAATAGCGATCCTCATGATTTAGAGTACTTTAAGGCTTTGTTTAGTTAATAGGCTTTTTGGTAACTTAGGAAATTCTTTGAGCTTGCGCATAAGACTTTATTCCAAACTTAAAATACTCCTTAAGGTTAGACTTTCAACTTTGGTTTACACTCTTAGTGCTAACAACAATTCCTTGGGCTTTTATGTGGGCTTAAGTTATCAAATGGGCTTTTTTTTGTTCAAACTAAAGTTAGTGACTTTGTTAGGCTAATGGAGTCTTAGCTGGACTTTTTGTAGGCTTCAAAACAACCTTTTTTAATATTTTAAAGTGCTGGTCAAAATTTTAATGAAGGTCCAACTTAGAGTTCAAGGCTCTTTTTGAGAGTTTTAGGCTCGGTTTTGAGTTTTAGGCTTTGTATACTTGCTTTAGTTGATCTTTTCACTTTGTTCACTTAGTTTTATCATATTTTTAAGTGGCTTTTATTTATGTTCTAGATCTGGTCATGATGAATCCAAGGGGTTCTCACTTTATTTTTCAACTTGTTTTATCATTTCCTTAAGTTTAAGGGTTACATCATAAACCTAAGTTACTTATATTCAAATCTTAACTTTACTTCTCTTCCATGAGAAGATTACTTAGCTTATACTTTATATGAAAATAGTAGATCTCATACTTATCAAAACTTCCATATTATAGTTCTTATCTCACAAGGTTGGTTTCTTTAAAAGCTTTATGTAATGGATTTTCCTTTACCTAAAGCTAGTTTTGAGCATCTTTAACTTAATAAAAATGGAAATAACATCTAAATCACATGTACTCTACATCCAGCATGATGTTTCTTCATTCATATGCACATTTCATGATTTTCTTAACTTAAAATCTTCTATTCTAAGTGTTAAACATATTTATTTACATAACACCAACTTAGCATGCTCATATTTCAACTTTCATGCAAAGGGGTTCACAAGCTTACTTCTTAAGGTGGTCTAGCTATTTTATTATCTTATGATCATGCTAATATCTTCATGAAAATATAGTCTTCTAACATGTAACACTAAACCACTAACACAAAGAAACAACTTACTCGTCCTAAAAGCGTAGAAATGGTGGTTGTGTAACTAAGTACCCTCTTATGCTCGTTGTTTTTCCTCCTTCTTCTTGCAAGCTCCTTTGGAAATACAGTCTTGATCTTTGAAGTGGGGCTTTGAGGATATTTTAAAGTTCCTAAAAGTGGTTTTTGAAGTTGACAAATAGAAGGCATAAAATAAAGCTTGGTACCGTGAGTATAGAAGCAAAATAGTGGCGGCAATGTTAGGATTTTGTGGAGTTGGATTTCTTCTTTTAGTTTGTATTTAAAGTGAGAGAAAAGGAAGTGAAAATGAGAGTGAAAGAGGGAGAGAGTAGCAGATTTTTGAATGAGAGAAGAAGTATGTGCAAGAAGCTTTAATTGATTGTCTTTATTATGCATAAATGCTAACTTTTTATAAGACTAGATGATGTAAGCATTAAGAGGAGAATAGTAGATTTGTAAGACATTTAAGTGATGGACAAATGACAAGGCATGGCCTCTCTTTTCCTTCTTTTCTAACTGGCCTAGTAGGGAGCAAATAAGGCATGGTGTTGTCTTGTCACTTAATTAAAAGTTGAACACATAAAATAATGTGATAACTTGTCCATATGTAATATAAGTTGTAGTGTGATAAGGGAAATGCCTTATCACTAGTTTTTGATAAGTTATCAATAGATAAATAATTCTAACTCTCAATTAATAAGTTATTTAGAATGATTAGTTAGTTTACTTATTCATGTGCACAAGTCTTATGCATAAAGATAAGGAGATTGTTTTATATGAAATTCTTTTAGAGTTTGTTTCTTAAATTGATTTGTAAGTTATGATTTAATTCTTATAAAATTATGAAAATTTCTAGAGTTGAATAAAATTATTCAAATTAAATTATCAATTAGCCATTTAGGGTTATAAGTCCATAATTGTTTTAGGGTTTAAGGTTTTGAGTGACTTAGAGTCCGTGGTTCTCATAGTCGAGTTTTTATCAATAATAGACTTTTGAATTGGAAAATTAAATTCATTTTTAAATGTAAACTTGAATTCTTAGCTTAGTTTATCCTTAGGAACATTTGGGAAATACTCTTAATTGAATCACAAATCCGCTAAAAGTAGGGTTTATAATTTATCCATACGTAGCATGGCTTATAAGTAAAAATAAGGGAATTGTCTTATATGAAGTTATTTTAAGGCTTGATTCTCAAATTAATTTGTAGGTTATGATTTGCTTCTTAAGAAATTTTAGAATTTTATAGAGTTGAATAAAATTTATTCAAATTATATTTTTAATTATTTATTTAGGATTGTAAGTCCTTGATCATCTTAGGTTTTAGGGTTCGAGTGAGTTTATGTATGTTTTAAGGTTTTTTCATCAACTCGAGAGTAATTGACTTACACTTAGGAGTTTAAGGTTCAATTGGCTTAATTATTTAAGAACATTGCTTTATTATGCAATATATATATATATATATATCATATGATAGATTAAGAAAAGAGAAGGAAATTGCTTAATAATATATATATTTATATACATATTGTGAGGCTACTTATGTACATAAGTAAAATAATTTTTTGTAAATTTATTAATTTATTCCTTTAATTAGTTTAGTTTTGTTGTTTATTATTACTTGAAATAATCCCTGATCCGTTCATTATCAGTTTTATATGATTTTACAAAATTATTGATAATTTTATTAATTTATGGCTTTTCAAACATCAAGATAATTTTGTAGAATTCTAATTTTTTTTTTATGATTTGATATTTACAGTTTCTATTAAGTTTAGGTTTACATTTTTTTTAAAGTACGCATATGTAGGGATTTGGGTTTTCTTGCATAATTAGGGTTTCCAAATTGTATCATAGGGCCTTTCAAGTTCGTTTTAAGTTCCGAGTTCAAAATTTACTCGGTTTTTATTTTATGTGGTTTTGTCGACTTAAGGAAATGTCTACAATAATTGAGTCTAACACCATGTTTAGAATGCTAAAATTACAGAGTCTACAATTATTGCCTGTATGTCTAAATGATTGTTTTAATGGTTTGCTATCATCCGTATGATTACCTTCTTAAACTGGTAAATCTAAATATCTAACCAAAATAACTGGTTATATTTGTCACATATCTATGACACAACTGATATATTGATGGATAGTGCTAGCTTTGCAAATTTTTTAAAAAAGTATTTTGGAAAATGTTTTTCAATATTAAACATATTTTTGTACAATTTTTATAAGAGCTTGTAGAGCCCGTAAATGGTATTTTTTATCATTAAGACAATGCTAGCATGAGATCTCCAATGGATAACAAGAGGACTCGCTTTATTGTGCCGACAGGGCCTTAGATATATTTTGATTATGAAAAGATTCACATATTTGTACCCTATGGGGCCTTGGATATATGTTAATAGTGAGAGGACTTGTTTAGTTATGCCTGAGAGGGCTTAGATGGTAGATGACCTTAGTTGAGGTTCACCTATTTGGATAAGTATATTTTTCTCGATTAGGGTAATAGTCAAGTATCGTTTAGAAGGGTGATACTCTTAAGCAGCCTCATGCGATTAAGGTGAGGTGCCTCATACGAGGGATAATCGAAGTGTAGACAACATAATTTTACACGTTCTATAGTTTTGGACTCTTATGGATGAGTTACTTACATTCAATACATTTGCATACATTTCGTATGTAGATAACTTGTATGTATACTAATAATATTTGATAACTTGCTTGAACGATAACGGTAAGGAACAAACTCATTTAGCTGTATTATGCTCATTCCCTTATAGTTTATTTTACAAATTCATTTATGTTGGGATTGGGATAAATCTCAAGTGCCGAGTGCAAAGTAAAGATAAGTATGTTAATGTTAGAATTAGTTGAGAATTTTACAAGTGGTATAGAAACATCCTTTGTAGAAAATGTTTGCATAATAGAGTCCAACACAATTTTATAAAGTTAGTTTACCCTATCTTATTATTTGATAGGGGATACTGATTCTTTACAGTTCTTAGGAACTATGAATATTGGACATCTATAGCTATTTATATTTTACAGTAAATTAATTAATTAAAAATCGGAAACTCTAATAATTAATTATTTAAATTTTTGCAATTTCAGAATTATAGAGCAATTTTCATATAATTGATATACACATAACATGAAAATTTTAGATAATTCTATTAGACCCTCTATAGAGTCCTAAAATATTCTATGCAATATTATAGCTTAATTAATTTACCTCTAATGCCTCGTTGTATTACAGGGCTCAGTTTTAAGGGTTCTAACAAGTTTCCTATTGTATCCAATACTACACTTCAAAGCCTAAAATTGGGATTTTTATTAGATTATTTTTAAAATCAAACTTTATTAAGTTACTTCTACTAATTTTTCTGAGCTAATCGTAAAATTTAGCCTTAATAGAATAAGTTTTTTCGAAGACCCTAAATTTGAGTATAGTTACCCTAATTACAACTTTAGGTTCACAGATATTGTAAAGAAAATTTGAAATTCTATTGTGTTTTCATACTACAAAATCTAACAGTGGTATTAAAGCCTCTTGTATACAAGTATAATGTTTATGGTATTAACTTATAATTAATTCATGGAATAATTGTTGCAATCTTGATTCGTATGGAATTATGGTATTAACTTATAATTAATTCATGGAATGATTGTTGCAATCTTGATTCGTCTGGAATTTATATGTTCTCATGTGATTCAAAACCTCCAAAGTTTTCTTGAAATTGGAAGCAAGTTAATAATAACTCGTTGACGTTTAGTTAAATAGAAATCAAATTATAATGAAGGAGGGCCAACAAGTGGATGAGACTCTATTGAACCAAAATAGTTTGATTTTCATTAGGTTTGACAAGGACATTCTTGTGTAGACTTAACTGTCATCTGGGTAATTTGTGAAAGCAATCACCAATTTGTATAAAAGGTAAATAATTAAATTCTTATAGGTTTTGCTTTGAAAAGTAAAACTGCGAGGAATCAAGATATTTGGTTATGAAAAGGCCTCTCTATATTACTTAAAATTTTATCATCTAGTGCCCTTGAATGAGACGAAAGATGAATGGAAATTTGGTTTCAAGCCGAATGTGGACAATATATAATTGCTTTCATGTAATATATTTTCATCAACAAAATTTCAAAATATTAAATCTTCTAATTTGGTTTTAATGATAACAAAACATATTATGTGAGTACTAATGTATTTATTAAGTGTGTAGGTTATTTAAGTGTTAAAATTAAATATTTGTTAAGGTAAAGTTGGATATTATATTTTATTTGAGAATAGATTTTATTGAAAATTTTATTGAAGGTCTATCTTTACTTATCAAGTATATTTGAGAAATATACTTGATGCATTCCACTAAATTAGATTTAAATCAAAGGGGATTGATTTTATTAAGAAAGAATATTTGGATGGATCAAGTTGAATTAATTTGGGGATTAAATTATGACAAAGTGGGATGAAGTTTATCGATTTTTTTTTTTCGAAGGTATAATTTGGATAAAGTTAAAAATAATCCATATAGCATGTGGAATATAAATGGATCGGCACCGTGAAGCATCTTGAGTCCAAGTAGAACAGTGACCTGGTAAGGGATCTTTAGCAATGTTTGTAAATGTTGGCATCAATATACAGCTCACAGCCTCTATAATCAATTTGCGTGGAGCAATTATTATTCAACATGGCAAAATAACGTAGTCTAGCTAAAATGATTTTCAAAGTAATGATTGTCCATTATCTAGCCAATATGTCAGTAAATGAAATTTGCTAACTAATATTTGTTTAATTGAAATCTAACGTGAAGTTTTGGAAGCATAGTAATAGGTTTTTCAATATGGAAGAACATCCAACACTATCTCAAGTTTTTATCAAGCTAAGTCATCGGGGATTTATTTTCATCGGGCCATATTCAAATTTTAAAGATAGGGTAGGCTGGCATATATATTAAGTGTATTTTGGAGAAATATTTGAGATTCAAATCTAAAGCAATGATAAACTTTGTTGGCTTTTCAAATTCAAAAATAAGTGTGAGATAAGGATATATCTTGAGATAGGAAGATAATATTGGTTGTTTGGTGGAGATTTGTAAGGATTTTTAAATTCAAAAAGAAGGGGGAGATGTGGATATATCTTGAGATAAGTTTGGAGAAGATATTATTGTGATTTGGTGGAAAATATCATGTGGGAAATATTAGCATATTTTTTAGACGAATTATTTTCTAGATTTAGTTTGAATTTCAAGAGTTGAAGTTAAGAGCAAGACTTATCATTCTAGAAGATATAAGATTCAAATTTAAAGATAACAGCTAGTGAAGATTTATTTCTACAAATCAAGGGATAACAAACTCTCAATGGCTAAATCAAGATTTTTCAAGATCTCTTGAGTTATGTCAAATACTTATTTAAGATCTTAGCAAAGAGATATTATAACTAAAGGATATAAAGCAAGGAAGTTCAAATTTTCGAGATATACTAGAGCTGCATTTGTTTACTAAAAACTTGACATTTAAGAGAATTCAAAATCTAATTTAGAGACAACACCATCTACTCTACTTTCATATTCTAATTTTATTATGTGCATTTATTGAGAGGATTTTTGTATTTTATTCTCATAGTTACTATAAACATATTGTTTGTGTGAAAGTTTTATCCTAGAGGAGAGATTCAAGTTTTATAGATCTATGTATAGGTAAGAGTAACCTAATGAGATAAAGAAGAAAGACTTGTAATTGTTTTTCTCTATTTAAGTTAGTGAAAAGTAGATAGTAGAATGACATCGGTTATGATTACTGGGTCCCCAACAGTTGTGCTAGAATAGTACAATAAGCACAAGGCCAAAGCCCTATAAATCTCTCGCCTAATCTTCTCAACTTTATGCTCTCTTTACTTCATATTTTATTGTTAATCATATATTGTTTCACCCTTAATCTTGCTCAAGTAATCAAAGCGGACTCTTTAATTTTGTTTTGTGAAAAAGTTTTAAACTTTGAAGTAACCAATTTACTCCCCCTCTTGGTTACTTTTGATGCTTGCACAAAATAATAGGACATATACAATTATTTATGAAAATTGGTCATAATTTTAATTCCAAGTTCATATCAAGATGATGACAATTATTTGAATTAATTAGTTAATGTTGTTTATGCAATTTATGGAATTATTTTGTACGGTGCATGATCATAGGCTTAGGATTTTGAAAGGACTTTATGTGAATATTTATAGTTTTATGAAACACAGTCTGCATATCCTTTAAGTGGGTTAAGCTCGAAAAACTGTTATATTATTTTATTTTTTTGGTTTGTGTACCTATAGATAGATGTAAATTTAGCATGTATGCATCTAGGAACCTAATATTAAATTCTATTTGTACTTTATCTTCTAAATAGATGTTTTAGAAAATTAGAATTTGAAGTACTAGAATGGAAGTATAGAAATCATGTTTATTCAAAATAGAAATAAGTTTAGAAGGAGCAAAACAAGCTGCAATTCAAGTTAATGGATCTATTGGATCCCAACCCTTTAGTTGAGGGCTTAGGATTGGCCCATGCTCTTTTGGTTAGCCCATGATCATTGCATGTTTATTTTATTATCTTTGTTGTTTCATTTATTTGCTATCTACAAGTATTATTAATGAATGTTAGCGATAATATATATGTTAGATGAGACATTTAACTAAAAGAAATCCCCTAAATATATAAAGTCAAGATAAATTATTTGCCCTCTAGTTATGAATTATAAAATAGTTAAGATTTCATGTGAGTCAATACAGCTCAGTTATGGGCTCATATTAAATTACAATAATTTTTATAATTTATTAATAGGTCAACTTAAATTAAAATTATTGATTTGTTAGCTAAGCTAAGGTTGATAATTTAATGGGTAAATGTTGGATTTTAAAATATGGAATTATTTTAAAGAGTTATTAGTCTAACAAGGAATTTAAAATTCGTATAGATCTATGATTGGTGAGTTAATCAAAGCCTACTTAAAATAATATAATATGTAAGTACAGCTCAGCTGTATGCATACTAATTTGATTTAGGATTTTGGATCACTTAGAGAACCTTCCAATGAGGTTCTCCAAATCTAATGGAGAGGCTATTGGATTTGAATAAAATAGTAGGAGCTAATTCTAAAAGACTTTTTATGAAATAAAGTATTCATAAATACTAAACTTTGCATTTACTTTGTGTAGATCTGAAATGGTAAACAACAGTAATAACCTTTCACTAAAATCTATTCTTGACAAAGACAATATCCTCGTTGGACAAAATTTTCTTAATTAACTAAGGATCTAAACCTCACTTTTAATGAGCTTATGAATCAACTAAGAATACTTCCTAAACGTTCTCAAGGATCAACTAAATTAAAAATTCAATTTTATATTTAAAAATGAATTTAATTTTCCAATTCGAAGGTTTATTATCAATAAAACTCGAATACGAGAAACTACGGACCTTAAGTCACCTAAAACTCTAAAACAATTAAGGACTTATATCCCTAAGCGTCTAATTGATAATTTAATTTTAATAATTTTATTCAACTCTAGAAAATTTCATAATTTTATAAGAATCAAATCATAACTTATAAAACAATTTAAGAAACAAACTCTAAAAGATTTTTCTATAGGACAATCTCCTTATCTTCATGTATAAGACTTGTGCACATGAATAAGTAAACTAACCAATTACCCTAAATAACTTATCAATTGAGAGTTGAAATCATTTATCAATTGATAACTTATCAAAAACTAGTAATAAGATACTTTCCTTATCACACCATAACTTATACTATATATGGACAAGATATCACAATATTTTATGTGTTTAACTTTAATTAAGAAAATAATACAACTCCATGCCCAAAAAGAAGGCCTACATGGCCGGTTGTAAGAGGCTAGAAAGGGGAAGGCCATGCTTTGTCTTTCATCAATCAATCAATTTGTCTTACACTCTACTATTCACCCTTTAATGCTTACATCATCTAGTTTTGTCAAATGTTGGCATCTGTACAAGCTACAAGACAACAAAATCAAAGCTTCTTGAACACACTACCCACCCATAAATAGTCGGCCACTTTTCTCTCTATACTCTCACTATCATTTTCATTTTCACTTCCTTTTCTCTCACTTTAAACTCAACACAAAAGAGCAAACACAAGCCCCATAAAATCACAACAATTTGCTGCCACTTGTTGCTTCATTTCTCATGACACAAAGCTCCAATTTGTGTCCTCCGTTTGTCAAATTCCAAAGCCACTTTTAGGATCCTTAGAACATTCTCAAAACCCCACTTTAAAAGACCAAAACTTAAGATTCCAAAAAGGTTGTAAGAAGGAGAAGGAAAAATAAGGATCTTAAGTGGACACTTAATGTACAACCACCTTGTTTTGCTCTGTAAACGAGTAAGTTGTTTCTTTATGTTAGTAACCTAGCATGCCCTATTAGGAGACCATGTTTTCTTAAGGATATTTGTATGATCATAAGTTGATGAAATAGATAAGGCTACCCTAAGAAGCAAACTTATGAAACCTTTACTTGAAAGTTGAAATATGAGCTTGTAAAGTTGGTGTTATGTAGAGATACTTATTTAACACTTAGAATGGAAGATTTTAAGTTGAGAAAATCATGAATAAGCACTTGAAAGAGGAGATAGCATGCTGCACATGAAGTATTTGTAGGTCCTTTGGATGTTATTTTCACTTTTATTAAGTCAAACATGCTTAAATCTAGACTTAGGTAAAGAAAAAATCCATTACATGAAGCTTTTTATGAGGAAACTAACTTTGTAAGATATGAACTATGGTATGGAAGTTATGATAAGTACAAGATATTTTATTTTTATGTAGAGTATAATCTAAATAATCATCTCATGGAAGGGAAGAGAAGTTAAGTTAAGATTTGAATATAAGTAACCTAAGTTCATGATCTAACCCTTAAACTTAAGGAAATGATGAAACAAGTGAGGAAACCAAGTGAGATTCCTTTGGATTCACCATGTCCAAGTCTAGAACCATGTTAAAAGAAACTTAAAAATATGATAAAAGTAAGTAAACAAAGTGAAAAGACCGAGCAAGTACGATAAGTGTAAAAAGCTTAAAACTCAAAACCAAGCATAAAACTTCTAAAACGGGCCTCAAACACCAAGTTAGACCCCATCAATTTTTTGACCAACAACTAACCCCAACAACAAAAGTTGTTTTAAGACTCTTAAGAAGCTCACAAAATACTCTCTAAGCTCAAGATAGTAAGTATCCTTGATTTGGATAAAAAAACAAGCCTATTTGACAAATTAAGCCTATATAAAAGCCCAAGAAGTTGTTGTTGTTAACCTTAGGAGTATAAATCAAAGTTAGAAATGTGACCTTAATAAGTATTTTAAGCCTAGAATGAGATCCTAAGTCCAAGCCCAAAGGATTTTCTAAGATATCAAAAAGCCCAATAACCAAACAAAACCCAAAAGTACTCCAAATCATAAGGATCGCTACTGTTCTGACCTATAGGTAGATTTATGTGCCTCATCTTGAAAATCTAACCTCACCATGTTAAAGTATACTAAAAAATGGTGAAGATTAACCATAATATCATAAAAATTAGATTTAAAATAAGAAAGTTATAAACGATTGAACTGTTAAGTAAAACTGAGAAAAATATGAAACCTAGTTAAAAGTATAACTTAAAGAGTTTTAGCTTAGTTTTTTAAGTTTTATTTTAAATCCTTATAGTATTATATTTGCAATGTCCATGGGACCTAGCTTTTGGAGACAACTTGCCTTCGAATTACTTTTATTGAACCGCTTGGCTGAGTAAGTAAATTCCTAATGACTCCTTACTTGATTTTTCTTGTAAAGTAGATGTACTTAAACTCATATGCGGAATTTGGATGCTTGTGGGATATCGGAAATGCATGTATGTGATATTATGATTGAATGCTATGACTTGTTAATTAAATAATAATGGGAATTGTTTGTGATGACATGTATGTACAGTTATATGGAATGAAATTATCATATCCCCATAGAAACTGGATTAAGCACTTATATGATTAAGAAATTCAATGAATAATACATTTCTCATAATTGCATCATACTATACCGGCTACCACCTCACGCAAAAGATGGGAAGGGACTTACAAGAGGAGGGCTTACTATAGGATTGAGCACTAGCTACGCCATCATTTTATTATTGAGTTTTTATCCTAAGCTGACGGGCTTACTAAGCACCAAGGGACGCTAACCGTTAGCGAAGGGCCATGTCTTATGGCTTTTTATTAAGGCATGTGATTGTGAATTACAAAGGCCACTACACTACTAGACTTAGTTGTTTTGGTTTTAAAATACGAAATATACAAAAAAAAGTACTTTCATATTAAAGTGTTATATGTTATGTATATATGATTTCATTTTGACTTAAGCACAATAGTACGATTGGTATAAAACCCAGTGCTAGGACCCGATTATGGTTCGTGACGATTAATTATCTCTAACCTCGGCTACAAGGGGCATAATTCTGAGTTATATGCAGTTCTTAGGCCACTGCATGTATTGTTCGGCATACCAATTATTCATGCATTCATATATTTGTGCATTAAATGGATTTTGTCATGCGACATTAATAAGGGGATTGATCTTACTAAGCATAAAATTACACCCCAATAGATTTCTTTTGATGCAAGTTCGTTCATTTAGGCCAAGGGATGCCTGAGGTAAGTCTCATGTAGAGACGAGATGATGCGTTCAAGGAGCAAAGAGGAAATTTTTGTAATATCCTTTTGTGGATAATTATTTATCTTTTTTCAGTTCATATTCTAAATAGCAATTTCTAATGTAGATTCTTATAAGAAGTGTCTTCATTTTGTAATATTCTTTTGGTGTGAAATTCAACGAATCCACACGTTTAATTTATTATTTTATATCAAATAAGTAAATTTTAGTTAAATTGCTCGATATTACATATCTATGGGCCTAGTAGTAATGTATAGTAAAAGGAGCCTTATGTATCATATGAAAGGCTTACAATCAATGGAAGGTTGATTATAGATCTTTATACGGTACACGGCGATCTACTATGATAACAATACTATTAGGTCATGATAGAGGAAATTGAAAATTACTCTTAGGTATGAAGGGAAATTCTATGTCCTAGAAGAGGAAGAAATTAAAGAACTAAGTAAGGATGCCTCCATAACACAATATGAACAATATCAAATGTACCTAGAGGACTCTATTGATGTCTAGTATCTCATGTTGTCTACAACGTCATTAGAATTGCAAAAGCAATATGAGAATACGTTTGCATGACAGATTTATGCTAACTTGTAAGAGCTATTCTAGGAGAGTGCTAAAGTTGACCAGTATAATGCATGTTGAGCCCTATTTAACCATAAGATGACTCAAGGGAGCTAAGTTGGGCCTTGTGTACTCAAGATGATAGGGTACATAAAGAGGCTTGAGAACTTAGGCTCCAAGCTAGAAGAAAACTTAGCCATTGATTTGATATTGTCTTCTCTACCCGATTTCTTCTCCTAATTCCTCATGAATTTCAACATAAACAATATGGAGAGGTCTTTGACAAAATTGCTTGCTATGTTGTAGATAACAATTCCAAGTCATCAGTTCCTCAACAAGCTCTCTTGATGGGTAAGCTTAATAAGAGAAAGGCTAGTGGAACTAGTAATTTCAAGGCTAAGAAAACAAGGAAGAGTGAGCAACTTAAGCTTAAGAAAGGACAACAAAAGCCCAATTCTGATAAGAAGGAAGCAATATGTTTCCTTTATGGTAAGAAGGGCCACTGAAATAGAAATTATATTTAGTTGAAGAAGAAGATGTCAAGTGAGAGTAATACTTCATGTAGCTTTATGATTGAATGCAATCTTTTTGTTTCTTCCACATGGGTCATAGATATAGGATTTGGTTCTCATATTTATGTTGACTTGCAAAGTCTAAACAAGAGTAGGATATTGTCTAAGAGAGAAGTGGATCTACAAGTAGCTAATTGAGCGAAAGTTAATGCTTTAGCAGTGGGGACTTACAACATTTCTTTACCTAGTAGACTTTTGTTAGAATTAGAAAATTGCTATTATGTTCCTAGTTTTACTAAAAACATAATTTCTGTATCGTGTTTAGACACTAAGGGATTTGTTTCTGAGTTTAAAAACAAGAGTTGTTCATTTTATTTAAATGATATGTTTTATGGTGTTGGAACATTAATTAACGGTCTTTATATCCTTAATACTAGTAAACCTACTTATCGCATTGAGACTAAGAAACAGAAATCGTATGATTCAAATTTAACTTACTTATGGCATTGTAGAGTTAGCCATACATGCAAAGCATGTTTACAAGGTAAAATGGCTAAGAAACCTTTTAACAAGAAAGGTAAAAGGGCAATGGAGTTATTAAAACTCATACACAGTAATGTATGTAGGCCATCATCAACTCAAGTCAGAGGTGGATTTTCTTACTTCGTGACTTTTACTAATGATTTGAGTAGAAATGGATATATCTACTTGATAAGGCATATGACAAAAACTTTTTAGAAATTCAAAGAATTTAAAATTGAAGCAGAAAATCAACTTAGCCACAAGATAAAAGTACTTCAAAGTGATAGAGGTAGAGAATATCTTAGCTAACAGTTCATTAACTACCTAAAAGAGTATGGAATAATTTCACAATTCACATTTCCTGGAACACCAGAATGGAATGGTGCTTTAGAAAGAAGGAACCATACCCTAATGGATATGATTAAGTCAATAATGAGTCATGCAAATCTTTCTTTAACCTTTTAAGGTTATGCTTTGGAAATAGCAACATATATATCCAATTGTGTTCCAACTAAAGCAGTAGATAAGACACCATACAAATTATGGTATGGGAAGAAACCTAATTTATCTTATCTTAAAGTTTGAGGCTACAATGCTTACATGAAATGTAGATTCTCTTATAAGCTTGCAACGAAATCTATTAAATGTACATTTGTTAGATATCCTAAAGAAACAAAAGGGTACTATTTTTATCTTCCGAGTGAGCACAAAGTTTTTGTTGCTCGATATGCTACATTCTTAGATAGAGAGTTTATCTCTAAAGAAAGTAGTAAGAGTAAAATAGATCTTCAAGAAATTCAAGATTCCACAAATGAGTTGGAACATAACCAATCAAAAGTGGAACAAACATCACAAGAACATGTGGTGCCACAATGAGAGATTACTCTTGAAATGCAAAAACCACATAAGTCAACAAAAGTACATTGAGAACTTGAAAGGTTAAATCTTCTTATGATAAATCAGGAAGATATACTACTCGTCAAGAATGATGATCCATTGACATACAAAGAAGCAATTGTTTCATTGGACTCTAAAAAATGGTTAGAAGCCATAAGGTTTGAGATAGACTCCATACATACCAACCGTAAGACCCTATAGAAATTATAATTAAGACCTACAACCAAAATTTAGTACAATTAATAGGAGTTAGTCATTTAAGCAATAATGTAAGCCTACAATGTAGCAATTCGAAGTTAGTAAGTAAATTTAGGGTGATCGTAGAAGTGGTCTAATTATACTTAAATCTTACAACGAGATTAGAATAATTAGTGAAAGTGGTCCTACAAACTTGGGTTTAGAAAAAATAAAATGATAAAATAATAATAAAGCTAAATGTGAGTTCTTAAAATAATATTTAGGACAACCGTACATAAATTTAGGGCCTTTAGGAAAATTTATCCAATTGAGTCCAAATTTTATTATTAAGTTAGAAAAGTCAGCAAAAGTGACCTAGTAACACTAAATTTTAAAAAATGATGTCATAAAACCCAAATTTTAGCCTAAAAGTATAGTTATTCAATATAGCATAAAACTTGTTAGAATCCTTAAAACCGAGCTCGAAATGCAATGAAGCTCTATAGATAAGTTATTTAAACTATAAAAATAAATAATATTGCATAAAATACTATATGAATATATATATTTTTTATGGATATAATTGGTATATATAATAAATATACTTATAAATTAACTTAAAATTCTATAAATATATTAAATAAGTGATAAATTCACAAAATTAAAGAGAAAATATATCTTAAAAATAAATAAAATGAGTAAAACATAATTATATGAGTGTGATTACTTGTTACATATATTAAGTATATAGGATATACACACATATATTAGCAAAATTACTAAATATTAACATAATATACATAAAATATTAATATTCACTTAAAAATCAACCAAAACACATCCAAATGCTTGGGAAAAATCTAGGAATCCTTGTGGTAATTTAGGATTAGATCAGCAAGGATGATTCAAAATCTAAGTAACGGTATTTAGACAACTCATGCATGGAAATTAAGGGGAAAAATGAAAGAAATATAAAAGACAAAAAGGAAGGAAAAGTCTTGGTCACCTTAGATAAGTATAAAAGGACC
Source organism: Lumnitzera racemosa (assembly GCA_024138005.1). Classification (NCBI taxonomy): domain Eukaryota; kingdom Viridiplantae; phylum Streptophyta; class Magnoliopsida; order Myrtales; family Combretaceae; genus Lumnitzera; species Lumnitzera racemosa. Next base: position 85,084,051 of record JAMXBC010000006.1, read on the forward strand.
TTAAGACATCAAATCAGACATTTAGCAACTTAGGAAACCAAAAGAAAATTTCAACAAATTATTGGAAATTAAGGGAGAAAAATTAGAAAAACAAAGCAATATATTAACTTAGTATTGGTTCCCAAGACAAAACATAACCTACTATGAAGCCCTGTTGCCCCTTAGTAGAGTCACCATCGACTAAGCCACTTGACAACTCCTTACTGGCTAACAGTAGTTAGAGCTCTAATGAAGAGGTATGTTAAATTTCTGCTTTGTTTGTTCATATTTTCTAAAATGTATTACGTCAATTAGGAAAAATGTGAAAACAATTATTCTTATGTCATTTCTAGGATACTTTCATGTTGTATTTTTATTTTTATAAAATTGTGATTATTTCATATACTTCCTTAAGAAATGCAATATTCATCCGAATTTTAAATTAAAAATAAATATATCAAATGATGCTATTTTGAGCTCAAAATTTTTTTATAGAATACCTATAACATCTAGTTTAAAATTTTCCATCTCCACGAAAAACCGCTATTTAGCCCAATTTTGATTTTATAAGTATTTAATATTTATTGTATTTTTTACCCTAAAAATGGCTCAAATAAGCATTTTTTTAAATAAATTTATTTTATACTAATAATTAACGAAATTAGTATCTATTGAATTTTGAATACTTGTAATGATATTAGGATATGTCGGAAATAATTGTGTATAAAAAATATTATTAATTGCTTTTGTAATTTAGGAGAAAAAACGTAATTTTACATATATATGTGATAAATCCAATAGCATGAAACAAGTTACTAGTTGAATTCCCTATATTTTTTTTAGTCTACTGAAATTTTTGTGGATTTATTTGAATTTTCATAGTTAAATGACTTAATTTAGTAACTAAGATATGTTTTTAGCAATATTAGATTAAAAAGTAATAATTATTTGATTAAATCCTAAATATATATAATTTGGTCAAGAGTGATTAGTAGTTATTTATGTTATATTTTATAATATTGTATAACTCGAGTTATGATATACATATATTAGGGGTAGGAAATACTAGTTTTATCTCATTTTACTTAAAAGTTTTATAAAACTATACTTTATTTGGATAATATGATATTATTTGTGGTATGAGTATATATATAATAGAATTGAAAATATCACTTGAGAATTATCCTTTAAAATATAACAAGTATTATGTATCACTGAGTTTATATGAAACCGACGATACTAATTTTACTAAAATTGGATAATTCTAGGTAATAAAGTAGGTATTTTTAATATTATGGAAACTATCATCCTACAACGACCTTTTTGTGATTAAAATATAATTTGATTGATGAATTGAATGTTTCGATACAATCGAAACAACATATAATAGTATAACTACGTATATCTTTAATATTAGCTAATTTAATATAACTTATATAAAAACTATAATAATTAATTACATTTATAAATATAACTATATTTCATCATATATGAATAATATAATTCAAATATATATATTTATGTATAAAACTTCCTGATAATACAAAGAGTAGATAGAACCCTAACAATTTTTTTAAATCTTATGAAAACTAAATCCAGGTTTTGTATATATATATATATATATATATATATATATAGGATTTTCAAGTGAGCAGAACATTAGTACTATAGATATACTAGAGTGAGCAAAAATGTAAGTAAGTAGGATTAATACTTCACTACACTTTAAAGTATTATTTCAAAATACTTAGAAGTTTTAGTGTGAATGTGTTTGTGGTTGTAATTAATTAACTGTACATATGCAATTTATGTGCTTGAATACTGTTTTGCTATCGTAGATTTCTAAATTCCATGTATTGCTTATTTATGTTTACTACTTGATTGAATGGTTCAAAATTGAATGATCACCTCGAAATTCATCTAACTTAAACCCGGCTTAATCTCTAACTCAATATGCATCACATCCTACTAAAGGAAACGACTTGGATTCTTAGGTCAAATATGAACCCCTTTGATGAGGATAGCTAAAATAGTATTTTCCCTACCTTTTCTGAACTAAGTGATAGAAAAGGAGATTACATAAAGGTTCAGGGTAGTGGTGTAAAGGTTGTCTCAGACGAAGAGTGTTCTCTATTGCACAAGTCTCTGTTTGGTTCAAATCAGTGAATGCACAGCGTCAAACTCCTTAACTTGAATTAAAGTGGACGTAATTTCTCTAATCTCATGATAAACCAGATAATGTCGTACAATGACATTTGCTTGTACATGCATTGCATCTAACTAATCTGATTGAAAACCTTACTTATGATGTATTGAATACATACTTCTATCTTCATCTTATTTATTAAGCAAGTTGTTGTCATTCCCCTATAGTCTGTTTTGCAAGTTTTAGAATGAAACTACGAGTACTGTACCTAAAACTACAACTTTAGCAAATGGGGTTAAGGAATAAGGATCAAGAAGATTTTGGCTAAATTTTGTTCATATTAGGCTTTTTTTAACTGTTAAAAAAACTACTCAAGTCTTCTTAGAGGGGGCTTGCTAATTTTCCATGTTTTGATCTATATATCAAATAACATATACTTATGGGTTTTACTAATACTATTTTAAAAGGTTAAACCTACAAGTTTGCTTTATCAATTATTTCAAAAGAATTATTCCATAGGTTTATATCAAGCAAAAATTGAACTAGATGCTTCAAAGTGGTAGAGTCAAGTATACCTGGTGTGAACTAAGTCTATAATAGCGGCTGTGAAATCAATCTTCTATCTGAGGATGGTTCACATAATGTGACTGTTACGACTCCACTTTTTCGGAGCATGACACCTACCAAGTATGGGATTTGGTAAATGCATTGGTTAGGGTAAAACCTATAGGGTGCAAGTGGGTCTTTAAAAGGAAGATTGACATGGATAGGAATGTAAGTAACTATAAGACTAAACTAGTAGTAAAGGGTTTCACCTAGTGTCATGGAATTGACTATGAAACTTTTTTGCCAGTAACAATGTTTAAGTCCATTCAGATCTTGCTTGCAATAGCAACTTACAAGGATTATGAGATTTGGCAAATGGATGTCAAAATAGCTATCCTAAGCGAAAAGCTAAAGGAAGAAGTGTACATGGTACATCCTCTTAGTTTTGTAGCCCTTGAGAATGTCAATAAAATATGTAAGTTGAAAAGGTCCATTTATAGATCAAAACAAGTTTCTTGGAGTTAGAATATGAGATTCAATGAGCTAGTAATGGAATTTGACTATATTAAGAATCCAAAAGAACCTTGCGTTGACAAGAAAATGAGTGAGAACGTGATTGTGTTCTTCGTTTTATATTTTGATTATATCCTTCTAATTGAAAATGATATACTTGCTTTAGAGTCTACTAAGCCTTGGTTAAGTAAGTGCTTCTCTATGAAAAACTTAGGAGAAGTGGCTTATATCTTTGGAATTAAGATATATTGAAATAGGTCTAAAAGGCTACTTAGACTAAGTCAATGCACATAAATTGACAAAGTATCAAATATATTCAGTATGCAAAATTCTAAGAGAAGATTTTTGCTAATGTCACATGGTATACATCTTTCCAAGACAATGTTTCCTAAAACACAAGTAAAGAAGGAAAAAATAGCCAAAGTATCATATAATTTAGCAATTAAGTCCACAATGTATGCCACGATATTTATGCAACCAGATATTGCTTATACTGTGAGCATGACAAGTAGATATCAAGCTAACTTAGGGAAGGGTCACTAAGCTGTTATTAAGACTATTCTCAAGTATTTGAGAAGAACAAAGGATTTGTTCTTGATTTTTAGAAGAGATGAGGAATTAGTTATTAGAGGATGTACTAATGCTAGTTTCCAAATAGATCAAGATGATCTAAAATCTTAACAAGGTTGTTTATTTTGCCTAAATAGCTGAGTTGTATATTAGAAGAGTTCTAAATAAGAGACAGTGGCAGATTCTACAGTAGAATCCAAGTACATTGTAGCTTCTAAAGAAACTAAGGAAGTTGTTTGGGTCAGATATTTCATCTCCGAGGTTGGAGTGGTTCTAAGCATTGTTGACCTAGTTATACAGTATTGTGATAACAATACAGCTATAGCTTAAGCTAACGAACTAAGGTCTCACCAAAGGTCTAAACATGTGCTTAGAAATTTTTACGTTCTTGGAAAGATAATACAGATTGGTGATGCATTGGTTTGTAGAGTAGCAACAGAAGAAAATATTGTAGATTTACTCAACAAGGCCTTACCTTAGCAAAAACATAAGACCTATGTAAGGAGCCTAAGTGTAATACCTCAAGATTCAAGCTCATACAATAACTCTAGGATTCGAGCCCCTAAATTTAGGGTGCTTGGCTATAATATCTCTTTTATGTCAAACTTCATAGCAAGGTTAGAAAAATTAGACAAAGTAATTTAAGTAAAGTCAATTTCTTAAAATAAGCTATATAAAAATATTAATTTAAGAAAAACGTTAATTTATCGATAAAGCCGATAATAGTAAAATTCGAGTTTTAAATATAGCAAGATATTAGAGATAAGTTATTTAACTTACAAAAATAATAAATGAAGTTGAATTAAATGTAATATACATGTATTAACATAGAATATACATTATTTGTATTAAATATACATATATAATAAGAAATTATTATTAAAATAAGGTAAATTAATATAAAAAATTGAAAAATTAATAAAAAATGCAAGGATGAGTCATCATACCTATGTGCAGCTTAGAATTAATTTGAATGATGAGTTAAAAGCAAAGAAATGAGAAAATAACACCTCTTGCATTGAAAATCCAAAAAAATAACATATGTAAGCCACATGTCCAATTTTTATAAATTCTTATCCATTTGGAAAATATAAACAGGGCTTATAAACTTAAAAAAAAAAAACATTTTCAAAGTTTGAAAATATAATAAAAACACTCTAGAAATTTTCAAAACAAATTAGAAAAAAAAAATAAGAAAGTTAGATTAAAATCAGGGTACGGAATCTAATCAAGCAAGTTCAATAGGCTATTGGTGTCCAATTGTGGTAGCCACTTGAGGTTAAAGAAAGCACCACTAAAGGAGATATTCCGATAAGGTTGGGTGGCCGGAGAGTGGCCAATTTAGGTGAATCAAATTTATAGCCAAAACTTTGTAATTTTTCTAAAAATATCAAATGATATTATTTAATTATGAAAATTTGTTTTCTAAAATTATTTTATCTGCAAATTGATGTAGTAATTTTATTTTAGTGAAATAATTATTGAAAATATAAGGTCCTTAAGAAAATGTCCTATGTAGGCGAAAATTGAATAAATTTTTATAAATATTAGATGTTGTTGTTTCAAGCCCAAATTTTGTATGTAATACTCCTAATATATATATTTAATTTTGGTAACAATAATTTTTCAAAATTAAGCATGTTTACTATTTTTATAATTATTTTGAATAAAACCAGTTTTACAGAATTATTAAAATAATTAGTTTTTGATGAAATTAATGAATGAGCCCTACATGTTTAGACTTTTGGATGTTTATGATTATATTTGGAATATTTAATTTTTATCTTACTCGTAAATTTATTTATTTTTCTTAATTTTCCATAATTTCAAGCTAAAACCACTATTTTCCTAAAAATATATAATAGCTAGTTTATTATAATTCATGGTTAATAATTAAACTACATATTTTTTTGAGTCCATAGGATTTTTTTTTTAAATTAATCAAGTTCATATACTATTTATTACATATTTTCCTAGTATAAGCTTATAATTAGCTTAATATGTAATATAGTAACTAATACTATTTTTATTAAATCCTTGTCAAATGAATACTTTAGGATATAATAAGTGTTGTTGGACAAGTTTGAAAAGTATAATTTTTAGGGTTTTTATTTTAATACTAAAGTTTACTCGAGTCAATTATGGAGTTAGCATAGTATACGGTTGAGTCGTAATGAGGGTATTTTTAGATTTTTAACAATATTGATTAGTTTTGATTCTTAATATATATCAATAGTACTTAAAATAATGATCGTGATGTTATAAAGTTTACTAAAATCAGATAGGAAATGAGTAAGATATGATCAAATAAAGTTTAAAAACGCGAAAATGAAAGTTTATAATAGTTCGGGTTCGACCTATACTTGATTTAAAAACTGTGCTATGTTTTCATAGGTGTGATAAGTAAGGAAGGGCCACGTCACGAAGTACAGGATATTGCATTATTAGTAAGCCCAAATAAGTAGATCTAACCCACGCTTAGAAAAGATATATTGCTACTCATAACACTATTTGTTGTTTGATACTATATTGATTGAATATGAGTATATCTTGGGTGAATAGATATGCTACTATAGTAGATGCTGATGTGTTGATTTTGAATGATAGTAATTATATTCTGGTTAAACTGTTATGTTTCCATGTTGGTGATGATTTGTGCTTAGGAATGATTATGCTAATAAGATAAGTTGAGTAATTGCTAACTCAATCTTTTAGGTGTTTACCTAAGTGAACCCTAAGTAAAATACTAGAATTCCACTAGGGAGAGTTCGAAAACCAAAATCAAACTACTGGGTTAAATAAAACTTAAAGATTGATTATGTTAATTGATATTCTTGAGTTGCTATTACATGTCATGACATGGTACTGTACAAAAAGGGACCTATAGGTCAAAAATTTCAAAATGAGGCTTCTAAGTGATCATAAAAAAAGCATGGCTTTATAAACTCAGTTTTTGGAAGCATATAGATTGCATTGTCTAAACATTGTGACTGTTTTTATAGTCAAATTTGGTAGACTACAGTGTGTAATCTAATTTGACAGCATTGCCACTTTGATTTGGTAGACTATAGTATGTAGTCTAAATTGGCAATATTACCACTTTGATTTGATGAACTACAGTGTGTAGTCTAATTTCATAAAGTTAGGGGTCTTACTCCCAAGCAGCTCCTTGTTGTTCTTTTTCATATTGGTAAATTATAGTGTCTAGTCCAATTTGGTAGGGGTCCTACTCCCAAATAGCTCCTTCTTGCCCTAGGTTCCTAGACGTTATATCCAGATGCTCAGCTATGTCGACTAATCAAAAGAAGTTTGGAGGGCATAAAATATTGGTTCCAATGCATGCCACGTGCATGAGTATAGCATGCTATATTGCTAGCAGTAAATGCTCGATTAGGCAAATGCATATGTGAAGTTGAACCTACTGGTTATGATTGAAATGTTTCAATTGTAATATGCAATATTATCTATATTGTGTTGCATGTTATCCACTCTTACTCAACATTAGTAACTGAGGGAATAAAATATTTTATCTTCAGGTTAATAGCATCGTGAAGGGCCAACCACTAAGGAGGGATACATATACTAAGAGCATGAGTCCGAGTCAGCAACTTTTGTATGGAGCTTTTACTAAGTCAGGAATTCTATTACTGTAAAGATAACAAAGGAAAAAGTTAGTTTATGTTTTGACGTAAATATTATGTTGTACACATAAGTTGCAACAGGAAATCCAGTTGAACTTCGATGTAGAAACCCTTTTATTATGTAAACAATGTTGTCTTTTGATGAATGAGCAAGTTGAGTTAAGCGTTCAACAATTATTCCTATGTGATAGTACATCTTATGCTATGCCGGGATATGACACTAAGACTTAAAGTCTATGGTGCTTGACAACAGTGCAAATGGGAGTGTTGAAAATCGTGCACAATATGCTAAGACACTTTTGATATATTTATGAATATTATTAATAAGAGGCTAGTATTTATTATATTTTATATTTTTCTGCTCATATATATTTTATAATAAAGTTCCATAGATAATTAATGGATATACGAATTATAATAAAAGTGTATTATTAGTGAGATTCCATGATATCATATTATCTTAAATCATCCTTGGTTAGATAAATATCTAAAGGGAACAAAGATATTTAGACTAACACGTTGTTTTAACTAAAGTCATCTTATTGGACCAAAAGAAAGATACATAAGTTATACAAGTGGATGCCTAAAGTTAAATAAGTACATTAGATATGACCAATTAATAATGGATACTATATGTTTAATGTTATTAGTCTCTACTCTATATGAACAAGTGTAAATGATCCCTAAATTTGAGACTTTTATATAATAAATTATTAAAATTATAAAGAATGGGTAAATTTATCTACTTACTCTTCTTTTTCTCCCCTTATCCATTTCTTTACCACTTTCTTACTCTCTCTCCCACCTTTTCTTTTTCCACTTTCTGCTATTAACTACACTCTACATCTCTCTCTCTCTCTCTCTCTCTCTCTCTCTCTCTCTCTCTCTCTCTCTCTCTCTCTCTCCCTTCATTAACATTCTCACTACCCTATTCTTCTCCCCACAATCCCCAATCTCTCTGTCTTCCCCATTTATTAATATCTTATATTAATATTATAATATATTCGATTGTACAATACAACTTTATTTATTTTGTACATAAGCAACGTAAGTACATTGTTAGTTAGTATATCTTATATACAAAATGTCACACTTTGATGTTATTGAACACAGTCTTAATTTAAATTATAAATAATACAGTTATTAGACATGACATCAAATATAGAGAATATATTGATGAATCAAGATAGAATTCATTACTCTCTTAGATTAAAGAGTCAATATCCAAAGCCACTTGGTTGAGATAATAACGACTTATAAGCCTGGCTACGGTAAGTTTTACTAAGTTTATTTTATCTTGAAAACCAAGTAAATGATTAAATATTGATAATATCACATATAGTAGTTTAATCGAAATATCATTTGATGAAGAGATTTAATTATATAGTAATCAATTCACAATGGTTTTTTATTCACAATATTTTTAATACATTAAATGACCAATAACTATTTTTAGACAGTTACCTTAGTCTATATATAAATAGATACCACATTCGTGCATAGAAATCTAAAGGGTCGCACATAATAGCATGACCTTTGGGAACAAGTTTAATTGACTATACTAAAATTATGTGATTGGCTATTTTAGAATTAGAATTAATGAGATAATTAATTTATTCTGAAATAGTAGAATATTTTAAGAAGTATTTAATTGTCAAGTGGACATTTATCTAATCTAAGTCTTCATAAGATATGATTACTAGCTTAAAAAGATTTAGTTATCAAATCTTATTTATTCTTATAAGAAAGATCTAATCTTATAAGAAAAGATTCTCTCCCTACCTTATATATATATATATATATATATATATATATGAATATGAGAGAAGAGGAGAGAGAAAAGAAGAGCATTCCATCTATTAACAAAAGAAAAATTTTTATAATAATTCTAATCAAAGTTATCTAGCAATATAAAGGATTAGAATTGATCCTTTTACCGTGTTTGTATATTATTTTATAAAATAAGAATCATTTATATTATTTTTCATTAATACAATATGTGATGAGCAATCGGTACCAATAGCCATCAATTGTGGCCTTCTCCTAAGATAATCAATTACTCACTAAAAGTCACAAGTAGCTGTAACATTATAGGGTTAGTATGGTTCAATTTGGTTTAATTTTCCCTTAAAATCGAATCAAATAATTAAAATATGGTTCATTTTTTATAGTTTTGAATCAAACCATATGATTTGGTTAAAAGATTTTGCAAACCATAAAAATTCGGCTTCATTCGATTTAATTTACGAATTGAAATTGTATTTTTATAATTTAATAAAGTATATTTGTATAACATTTAATCTCATATGAAAATTACTCAATTTATTTAATAATAAGTATTAGTATCATATAAAAGGTCAATAAAATCAATATTCATGTAACTAAGAAATTTTAAATTTTTATTAATAATTAATTTTATTCATAAAGTTAGGACATGGTATGTATTTGAGTCTACCTATATATATAGTTTAAAAATTATAGTAATAAAAGTTAAATATAAATATTTTAATAAATGTAAAATAAATATCCATTTAATTATAATATTTACAACAAAAAATCTTTATTTTTTTTATAATAAGATAATGCAACATTAATAAGACTAAGTACTTTAGCTTATGGTAGAGCTAGACAAAATAAGGTTTGAGCTTAAGGCTCTAGTACGTCCTTGCATGCAATCATTATAAACAAAATAACAAGAGCTACCAGCGGAATTCTTACTCTTTTTATACAAATCATAGGAGCTTATATCATTCCTAAATAAACCAAGACAAAAGACTAATAAAGCAATCATCAACACTTCTTCATAATCTTCATCTTACACTCACTTGGCTAATGCTTTAACCACCCTACTGGTTTCCCTTAGAACAACTTCAATCCTCCATTGCCTAAGATGGGATAGTCTTTCCCTACATGCAGTCACCATATGATAATAGGTAAATTTGCAGTTAGTTTTATCATTTAGAAGATAAAAAAGCAGCTAAAGAATCAATCCTAATATCAACTTGTAAAAATCTTCTTTCAATGCAAAGCTTCAGACCCTAATATAAGCCATAAAGTTTGGTTGTGAGAATGTCAATATTGCCCAATTTCTTGGCAAACCCAAATAGCCATCTTCCATTTGAGTCTCTCATAACACTACCAATAGTAGCCCTTCTTATGCTTTGAAAAACAAAACCATTTGTATGGAGACAAACCCAGCCAATAAATGAGGGCTTCCATTGTAGGTTTGTAGTCTCAAATTTAAAAACTTCCTTAAGTGCTTCAAATGAGCCCACAACTCATGTGCCGTAGCTCTAATGCTATATATAAGGTTTTTCTGAAATATTGCAATTTCCAAAGAGTTTAAGATTACTAGAATGCTACCACTTCCATAGCATTATTGTAAAACAAAAAGCATTTAGAGGATATGTTTGATTCATCTTACTTCTTTTTATTGTACAATTCATTCTGATCTACTTAAAGAAGGATGATTCAGAGGTAGGGCCCTCATAATGAATAGTTTGCCAAATAACAAGAATTGGTTGAACGTATGGGCATAAAAGAAAAATGTGCTACAAAGATTCTCTTCCTCCCCATCTAACACAAGAGTTCTGTATGTATATGACCCTACGATCTAAATTATCAACAGTAAGTAGAGACTTGGTGAATGGTCAGCATAAAAAATTTTAGCTTTACGGGAAAAACAAGCAAACTTGATCCACAACCAATTTATGGAATCATAATTTTTTGGTAGCAATGCAACATGTATGTCTCATATATCTAGTCAAATCCTAATGTAGGTGTCAAAAATTCTTTAATCTTGTTTATCCATACGTAGGAGGAAAAGGCCAAGAATGTTGAATAATAGTTTTGAAATGGGAAAGCCCATCGTATCCTCATTTTAAGTTGAAATTGAAGACCAACAATCAAAACTACTAGCCTATGTTAATGGACTAGAAGAAAAAAAAAAAACCCTAAGATTCCTACCTTATTCTAAGAATCCTGCCAGAAATTGGTATTTCTACCATTACCAGCCAAAATTGATGGGAATCAACTCCTTAGACAGGTATACACAACCGAACTAGAGGACTGCAAAGACTCACATAAAGAATACTAGCTCGAAACACCATTCAAGATGAAGATTCCTATTCTGATCTCCATCTTTTACACTACTGCCGACTCAAGTGCCGAGCTTTCTTAAGTGCCAACACAATTTCTAAGCTTCCAAGCAGTCATGCTGACCTACCAAGCAACCATAACTATTACCAACTCTTGCCATGATTTAGATAGCATTTGAGTTAATCAACTTTAGACATCAAACTAAGCTGAGCTACCAAGATACCCAACCTAGAGAGGATGAAAACACCCTTTAGTACCTAAGCTCTGACTAGAACCTAACCAAGTTAACTTTAACTACTAACTCTCTTCTAGCTTCATCCAAACAAGATCTTGCAATTACCAAGTAACCTCAAAATTCATTACAAAGTAACCAACTACACTATAAGCTTCTAATTAGCCCTTGATACGTACCATCTAACACAACATTCCAAAAGGATTCCTTACTTTTCTGTACAAAATATTCTTTATCCCTTTTACCCTTTTTAGTATGTTTCATGTATTCCATTTATAAATTACCTTTTTGTCTTTTTCATGTATTTGTTATAAGCCTAAAGGGGCTAGTATATAAACCCTATTTACTTATATGCAGATAACACATTATTGCTTATTACAAGTTTCCTTTCCTAAGCAACCTTAGTGTTCTCATTTATCTCTTAATTTTTATCTATTCCCTTTAGTAAGGAGTCATGGTGAGTAACCCTATAGTTCAAACTAATAAGTAACCAATCTAGTGAATTGTAAGTTATGTAAGATCTTATTGGTGCTAATCCATATACAACCCTACCCTCCCCCCTCCCCCCCTCTTGTTTTCTTTCATTCCCTTTTCATTGTGGTGTGGCCTTCATGTGTATGACCCTAGAGACGCATCAAGAACAAAAGGTGAGTTTTGTACAATTTGTTGACATACGTGAACTCTTTTTCAAAAAAATGAAAGAGATCCAGCGTTTGTTCCATATCCTTAGCAAGGTAAGCTTTTATATTGGTTTTCATTAAGCTTGTCTAGGGAGTGCTTCTCATTTGAAGATAAAAAAATAAAATAATAAAAAAATAAAAACCATTTTGGGGTTAAAGCTTCATTTCTAATGTTTAGATTTAATAGCCATAATCCACTATCCTTAATAGGTTTAGTTATTTGTTACTAACTAACCCGGTGCATAGGTCTTTTGTTAGAAGTACCTACCTATAGAAAATGATTTATCAGTTGTGTCATTTTTTCCACTATGATTTTGGGCATCTTGCCCATATGCATATAATATGTGGGAAGGGCCTATAGAGTAGACCTAGCTAGCATTACGTATCCTACTATGCTGAGAGTTCTGGTCTTCCAACCATTTAACTTATGCTAAGCCTTTTCTAATAGAAATTGAAATTGTTTTGCTTTTGGTTTTAGTCCTTTATCTAGAGGGTAGCTAAGATATTTTCCAAACTTGGGAGTATTTTCATTCCCAAACAATCATTTATTCTTGCTTGTAAATTTGGTGAAGTGTTTTTAGAGAAGAATACTTCTGACTTTGCTCTATCTAACTTAAGACCTAAAGTCTCAATAAACTAGTCTAGAACTCTATTAATGGCTTTTCATTTGAGACTATATCTTGTGCAGATTGAACAACGTCATCTATAAAAAGCAGATGTGAAAATAGAGGCTTGAGCCTCTTATTTTAATTGGTAGCCATCTTTCTAGTTAGACTTCTTTTTCAATTGTTTTGCTTAGAATGTCCGGGCGCATAATGAATAAGTAAGGAGAAAGAGGATCTCCTTATTTAATACTTATAGTAAGATAGAAGGTGGCAAATGGTTAACCATTTACTAATACTTCTAACGAAGCTAAAGCTAAGAAATTCATGACCTACCAATCTGGAAGGTTGAAGTAGACAAGGGTCCAATACACAAAATCCTAATCGAAAGTATCAAAAGCCTTATAAAGGTTTAATTTGATTAACATCCATCCTTTACTACCCTTTTCCCATGACATGAATATAGTAACACATTTAGCATAATTACATTGTCAAATCCTTCCTAGGATAAAACTAGCTTATATGGGATGAATAAGGTTATCTAAAAAGGGTCTTAATCTTTACACCAAAATTTTTGTGATGATTTTATATGTTGTGGTGCAAAGGCTAATTGGCCTATAATAAAAAATGCTAGTAGCTTGCTCCTTCTTAAGTATTAGACATATTAAGGTTTTTGCCACCTTTATTGGTATAACCTTAGTTTGTATGATCTTAAACACTAGGTTACTTAAGGAAGGGCATACTATGTGCTAAGACTTTCTAAAGAAACTTGCATGAAACCCATCTACTTCAAGAGCTTTCCAATGGCCAATTGAAAACAAGCTCCTTAGGACTTCCTATATGTCTAAAAATCTACCCAAAGCAACTTTTTGCTCCTTAGAAATACCTTTAATAAGATCAAGGGGAATGGGACAACGTATACTAGAGTGATCCTTAAAGGTTCTAAAAATAGCAATGAAGTAATCATTAATCATTTGGCTTAATCTCAATGGATGATAAATCCACTACCCAGTATTATCCTTTAGACCAAGAATTTGATTTTTGGTCCTTCTATTTAAAACTAAAGCTTGGTAATATTTAGTGTTTCTTTCACCTTCCACTAATCATTTAGCTTTGGATCTCATTTTCCAAAGAGTGTCTTCTTTATCTAGAACTTAGTTTAACTCTTGTTTAACTAGCTCCCTCTGATGCTCTAATGAGTAAAAGGGATTTTGAGCTATTTGAGTCTCTCTTTTTCGTTTTGGAATGAGACCAAAAACATTTTTATTCCAAGCCTTAAATTTCCTAGGTAGATTTCTCATTGCTGGTAGACAATCATGTTGGTTTTCATCCCATACTTTCTTAGCAACTAATAAGTAGTCAACATAGGTGAACCACATGAGTTGAAATCTAAAAATAGTGCTTTTGGTTCTTGTTAGTACCACTGGATGTGTTTCAAGGAGCAAAGCAAAATGATTCAAAGGCCACTTTTTTATATAGATAATCTTAGTGGTTAGGAAAATTTCCCTCTAACTAACATTGCACCATCCTCTATCCAACCTTCTTTGGGTGAGGTTGGGTAATTTTTGTTCATTAGACCATGTAAACTTTGGTCTTATGAAGCCAAGATCAATAAGTCCATAATCACTCATACATTGAGCATAGTAAGAAGCCCTAGATCTATTAAAAGCTTGAGAACTCCATTGTTCATGAGTAAATATGATATCATTGAAATCACCTAACATACATTAAGCCTCATCCTAAAAAGTTGGCTTGAAAGTAGGATATGGGGGGCCATAAACGATGGTAAGAAAGAAGAAAAAGGTAGAATTCCTAACCTTGCATAGTAAGTGAAATTCATGCAGGGTTTTTTTAACCACATCAATGTCCAACACATCCGTGTTCTAAAGTAAAAGTATTCTACCACTTTGTCCATTTACCTCTTCTGCTACAAACCCATCCATAGGTAACCTGTGAGAAAAGGTGCATGCAATGAGAGAATTTAGTTCAATTTCCATCAGGACCACCAACTCGGGTATATATTCTTCCAAGACCTCCTTAATTACATCTTTTTTCCTTTATGAGTTCATGCCCTTACATTTCAAGCCATGATCCTAGTATTCTTAACTAAAGTTGACAACCTGTCCTCTTCCATTCTTTATACCATCATTCTATACCAGACAATGTCAGGTCTAATCTTTCTCGTACCTTTCACTTCAATAGAGAATTTGCTAAGATTTTCCTCCAGATCAATGATTCCCATGGTCTCCTCCTTATCCATACAAGTTAGAGGAAGCCTTTCTCTCTTTTTCAATAGAACAGCCATGAGAATTGGCCAAATTCTAATATCCATATCTATTATGTTCATAACCTAATCTAGAAGAACTTTACGAGTTCTTTCCCATTTGTCCATTAGCTAGGCTTTGGTTGTGTTGTTGTTGGGTATGGTAGTGTGTATTTGTATTGAATATTCTCTCTTAGAGGCTATTTTTAAACCCATCCTAGTGAGATAAGTTTCCCCTTTTGATAAAAGTACCATAACTATTATTTGAGGGACTATGTAGGGAATCGTTACTTGATTAAGGATCCTTCTATGCTCCATTCGTTCTATCGAGAATCTTTCCATTTGCTTCCCCCAATGCAAGGTTAATAGTTTGTTAGTATCTTCTCTCTATGGATGATCCGAGTGCAGTCTTAAACTTTTAACTAGAAAAGTGATGATCACTCTATGCTCTATTTTTTTAAGAGAGTATCTTAGGAGAGTATTTTTGGCTAATGAGTAGAGATTTTTTCTTTTTACTAGAAATGGGTGCCATGAAGCCAATAGGCTATGCTTTAAAGACAAAATTTTCCATAGGGAGGGTTACATCTATTAAATGCCCTTAATTCTTGGTTTAAATTCCTATGGTTATTAGTCTCTAACATCACCATTTTAGCACCAACGTCAACGATTGCATCCTTTAATATGACAAACTTGGATGTAGTTGGATTTCCTTTTTAGGAGCTCGAGCTACGACTATTACCTCATCCTTCAAGTTATTATTTCAACTAAATATATTAACATACTTAAATTTCCCCCTTGTGACATTTTCTCATTTTCCTCATTAGCTACATTAGATTTTTTTTTATTAACTTTAGGTTGAGTTGGCCTTATTTGATCAAAAACTTGCTTAGCCCGACTCTTGGTCTTATTATTATTCACATTCTTTGACTATGCAATATCTTTATAACTAGTCACAAGCACCCAATCACCATAACTTTCCTTTTTATTTACGACCTTATTAGGCTCCTATTTATAATCCTTACTTCTAGATTGATGAGGTTGATTTTCCTTAGAGCCCCAGTCCTATTGTGATTCAATCAAATTTTAACTTTGACTTTAGTTATAAGATTCCAACTCCATAGGAGCTAGTTGTTCTTCAAGGGGTTTATTATCATAAGTTTTCCTTGAGCAACTTTTCTATATATGGCCTATACAACTACAACTATAACATAATATCTTAATGCCTTCGTATTGTAATTGATAAGGAATGTTCTATATGAACACTATGTGAACTAATGGATGACTAAAATTTACTTGCATACACATCTTAGCAAACTTACCTCTTTCAGCTTAAGTAGTATATATGTCAATTCTTAAAACTGGCCTAATCACTAACCCTAATTTCCTAAGGAAATCTAAATCATAATGTTCTAAGGGTAAATGAGAGACTCTTACCTAAATTACTATCAAAGAGAAGAATAATTGAGAAACTTTAAAGTTTGGCACCTAATGTCTTAGGGCTAGGAAATGCCCATTGATGAACCATGGGCCATCACGAATCATTATAGGTAGATCCTTTAGGTTCCTAAAGTCAAAACATAATGACCATAACCTACACTAATCATTGAGAAATATGAAGAGAAACTCCAAAATTTGCTTTGATTTATGATAGAGAAACTTAAGCCTTAAAGAGGCACCATACAATTGAACAATTAAAGAGTTCTTCCATCTAGCCCTCATTTGCTTTTTCTCATCAATTGAAAGAGTAATTTTCTTAATACTTAGCTTGGATGTAGATTCTTCTAAGGAAAAACTTATTGAACCTTGAGAAGCTTTAGGATACTCCTCCATATTATCACTCTAGTTTAGCAAAAAGGTATCTACATAGCATCTCTGAAATGGCCTACTACCATATCCTTGTATGATTTCTTGGTTTAGGTTTAATCCTACGCAGAAGAAGAAATAATAGGCTTGGTTGAATGATCAATATGATCATTTAATTCAATTGATGTTTCAATATCCAAATCTTCTAGAAGCTTAAGTCTTTTTTTTTTCTTGAAATTCAAAGAAAGAGGGCTAAGGTTAGGGTTTGGTAGAGGACTTTTGGAGAGAGAGGAAGTAGCCATTTTTTTCCTAATATAGACAACAAAAAAATATTTATTAGTTATCGTTAATTGTGATTAAACCAACTAAGATAAGTGGGCTCGCATAGAGTTCAGGTGAAATGGGTCTAGGTTTTGCCTCCTATTCCTGCAAAAAAAGCCCTTTGTGGGTGTGGCCACAAGGGTCTTTCAATGCTCAAGTCAGTAAAGAGGACTAAGAGGAAGAAGGAGTGAGTACTAAGGACCTAAGGGCTAATACTTGTCCTAGATATGTGCTATTAAAGGTGTAGGTAATTTGTTGAAATTGGGTAGGGAGAGTAAGAGTATTACCAGAGATGAAAGTGGACTTTGGAGAAAAAAAGGGGGAAATGAGAGATCTACCCCAACTTCACGACTCTTGGCGCTTGGCTCCTTTTGTGTGAATTACTTGGACAAATAGTGATCTAGGGTTCATTTGTACCAGTTACTAAGCATCGCGGTGGAGATTGAGCTATTATGCGAGTAGTTGGTTGTGATTAGCCAAGCAACCAAATTTGTAGCCTCGAAGTTTGACACCTATAGAGGCTATCAGGTGTACTAGCCATACTATGGATGTTAGATGCTCATTAATGAGTTGTAGTAGAGAGTAAGCGCTAAGGATAAAGGTTAAGTCAAGACGTTGAAGAAGGGGTCAATTGGTGCTCAACTGAAGGTAAGTTGAAGCTTGAGTTGCTGTTAGATGGTTAAAGTGTATAGTCTTGATGGTTAGACCGATCTATCGGGTAGGGGCATTATATGGCTCACTAAGTAGTTCATAGTACAAAAGTTGAGCCCATTATTAGCTTGTACTTACTTCAACGTGCTTAGATGGCTCTACGAGCAAAATGTGGTGTAAAGGGCGAGCTCATTAGTCGCTTATAAGCACTTTAATGACCCACCTAATGGGCATCACACATTAGGCCTTCGTCCATGCAAGAATTGGATATCAACATATGTCCCCTTACTCTCCTCAGCATCCGAGACACGAAGAGAATAATTCGCATAAGGTGAATGAGCTAAGGCTAGGCTGCTTCTCCTCCAAGCAGGGGAGCCCCCTACAATTTGGCAACATGATGGCTGGTATCTTTGGTTAGGCTCGTTTTCCCATATATTAGCCTCTTAGATAATTGATGTGACTATCAAGTTGCTCGATGTGTCATGATGGCTATCCATGGGAAGTATAGTGCATCAATGATCTCTGAAGAATGGCTATGCGCATAGAGTGACCTGTTGTTAGGTTACATTAGCAATCTGCATGCATGGATCAATCAAGCCCCTTAGTTCACAAAGTAGGACATATTAATGGCTGAGGTTTAGCCCACATACTTTCATGGATTCATGATCTAAGAGTAGGAGAAATCCTTCACCTCCCCTCCTTGGTTATCTATATAAAAGGATGTATAGGTCCTTATTTCTCACTTGACTTTGTCAACTTGGAGGAAACTTTGCCAAAATTTCCACTTGCGAGCTGGTTTTTTCTATTGTGTGTTTTCCTTCTTTATTAATTACTCGTGATGGTCGACCAAAGCACGACCAACCAATAGAGTGACTTTTCTTATCCATCTATTTCGAGGGAGGTAGATGAAGGTTACAAAGGCTCAGCTTGAGAAATGAATTATAGCCCTGTTCCCTTCTAAACAATGATGGTAGTAGTAGTAGGAAAGGAAAAAGGAATGATATTGTCCTGGGAGGAGAGGTGAAAGTGAGTACAGTGATAGTGTCGTGATGTATACTATACAAATGATGAGGAGGACAAAGTAGGGGAATTGTTGTGCATGACCAATACCAATGAGCATGTGTGTACGTGTATTGCATATGTGGCGATTATGGAGAAACTGAGGCTTATGAGCCTAATAGTGGAGGAAGTGCCTAGGTGGTCAGTGGAGGTACCCATGGGTGGATAGTGAGCATACAATATAAGGGAACATCGATCATTCATTATATATGCGAAACCGTTTGAGCTCAATCTTTGCCTTCCCTTTTCAAAGTTCTAATGGAGTTCTTTCGATACTTTAAGGTTACTTCAGGAAGTCTTAACGCCAATGACTGGATACAACTACTCACATTTGAGGTGTTGTGCATTTGAGAGTTACGAAGGTCAACTATATAGCTATTTAGGTACTTCTTCCATGTGAAGAGATTTCTCAACGAGTTAGTATATGTTTCCAATTGAGGCAAGGCGCTACATATATTCAATGAACTGTTGAACAAGGTAGAAGGCTGGAAGGAGTTCTTTTATCATATTCATACTCTTAAGCCGCTGGATTTCCTATATGAGTGGAGGTATCCTATTTGGAGTAAAAAGTTAAGTGGCTTTAGAGATGAGGACACCATGATTAGTATCGAGCTGCTGAATTTGGCGGGTTGGAAGAAGCTTAATCCTCTATTGATTATCAGAACTATAAGAGTAGGAAGCACTATTTGAGATGGAGACAGGTGTTTGCTACATTTTACTGAGGAGAAGTGGTTGGCTGTCTACTATGCTACATCTCCTCATTGTTGGAATGGGCCGCATCAGGTTGCTCGTCCTTGGCATAGTAAGTATGTTATCTTTGTTTAATTTGTTTGCTTAATAAGTTTATCGGTTCTCTTATAGCTTCTATGATGTCTACCAAGCAGATAAGGGCAAAGCTTCTTACTGTACAAAATAGACGACTTAAAAGTGCTTCGAAGCTTGTTAAGAAGAGGAAATAACCTACTTTGGAGGGACAAGGGGCAACCTCATGACATCCTTCAAAGAAGTCCAAGCAGAAAGATGGAAAGCAGCAAATGCTTCTTGAGGTTATGTTGCAAGGTATTGGCAATATTTTGGTAGTTATGCTACTAGTTAGTTCGAGGTTGAAAGAAGTAATGCTTAGTAGTGGGCCAATTTAAGAGGTTCAGGTCGAGCTTATGGTTATTGTGCAAGGGGCCCAAGCAATAGGTGCTCGAAAGGACATGCAGTAGGAGGGGTTGAAGCGAACCTTCAAAATGTTGGTGTTCATCCTATCAAGATCCCCAATGACAAGGACGTTCTACCATTGGTTCATTACAAGAGGTAAATAGCTCCTTCTTATTCTGCAGATAAGCTTGTGCAAAGGTTTGAGCAATTGCAGGCACAGTTTGGATAGCTATTTGTGGATAAGAATGACGTAGATGCCTTAACGGTATTGCAGAGGAGACATAATGAGGTGAGGTGATCATGCTTTTTGTTAAAATACCTAATCTTACATTGTTTACTAACTATGTGTTGTGCTTATAGTTGTATGATGTCCTAGATTTTGTCTTCGCATACAACTAGGCATATTAGCAATCAAAAGGGACTTTGGTGAAGGCAAAGGTAAAGAGGCTCCAAAAGGTGCTAGAGGAGAAAAAAGTACATAGCAACTAGGCCATCACATTTAATAGTTTGGAACGCCAGCACAGGGAGCTCGTTGGGCAAGTGGACAAGTTAAAGGATGACCTGAAAAAGCCCAAGGAGTGTAGCAGAGGCCGTCTACCGAACTAAAGGCTAGGGGGAAGAGCTAGATAGGGTACGGGCTGAATTCATGGGAAGGGAGTCTAAGCCCTTAAAGGGGAAAAGCTTAGCACCTAAGGTCAAGTAGATATTTTCTTGGAGACCCTGAACAACCCCTTAATGAAGTCTGTCATCACAGCTGGTTATGCAATAGCAAAGGAGGTTCAGAAGCAAGTTCACCAAAATATGCTTGAAGCTGATTTGTCTTTCTTATAGTGGTTGGATGATCTTGAAGGTTTTGCTGGGGGTAAGCTAGGGGGTAAGTTGTCTAGTGACTCATCAGGAGCTTCTAGCAGTGGTTCCAATACAAGCCTTAAGGAGGAGAGAAGTGATGAAGAGGGTTGATAGCAAGTTAAGCAACAGCAAGTTGAATAGTAGTAAGTCATCTTCAATGAGAAGGCTTAAGAACAGCTTGAATTTTTCCTTGTTAAAAGTTGATAGGTTAGGCAATGTATACCTGTTTCTAATTTTGTTCTTTTGCAAATTTTTGTTTCATGGGGTCGAGATGCCAATTCCCTTACTTAAGTGTAATCATTATTAACTTCAATAGAAAGGAACTACCTTTATGACCAAATTATGTTTACGTTGTTTCTCTTTTCCCTTAGGTATTTTCCCTTGCCCATGTATTGTTGCTTTGCATTAGAAATTCAATTTTGTTTAAGTGTTTTATACTGGCAATAATGCTTTCTAGTAGATAAATGTATCTTACCCCCCGAGTAGATTGTTCTTCTTGAGGTTCTTGCAAGGGCTTGTCATCTAGGGGTGATAAGTGTACTAGAGTGAATCTTGTGATGATGTTGCAAGATCTCCTTGGAAATATAATCTTGACAGGGTGGATCTTTTCTAATAATAAGCAATCTCATTGGCAAGGTACATTTTAAGCGGTCTCCATGCTTAGAAAATGCATTGTCTCAAGCAACATGCATTCTAAAAGGCAATTAATGCATGTACAACACATCATTTCTTTCTTAGGCATTGCTTGGGTTCTTAAGGTATTAGGATTGTCAGATGGTCACCAAGTATATGGTTGGGGGTATTCCATAGCCCCTATATAAAGGGTGAGTAAGTATTTACTTTGCTATGATAAAGCAAGAACATATTTGATTCTCGCTCGAATCAAGGCTTAACATGTAAAGCCCATCGAGTAGGGTACCGAAGTGTGTACAAGCAAACAGTAAGCTTACACTTTACATCATGATTTGCTTGCAAAGCCATACATGCACATCAAAGTAGGTACGAGTTAACTATAGGCTCACCTTCTGTATTGCAAACTGTTCGGCAAGCCATAGAATGCCTTGTTCGAGCAAATCGGCCTAACCATTGAGATCGCATATGCTGACCATCCAGCATTAACTCAGGCCTCATCTCACCCTCGGTCAAGCACCAATGAACCCCTTGTTCAATGTCCTGACTTAACCTTTTTCTTTAACGTCTACTCTCCATTGCAACTCATTAATAGGTGTTTAAAATCTATAGTATGGCCAGCATACTTGATAACCTCTATAGGTATCAGACCTTTAGGTTATAGATTTGGTTGCCTAATCGATTACAACCGATTGCTCACAGAATATCATAGTCTCCATTGTAGTACGTGTTGTTTATCGGTGACTAGTATGAGTAAACCTTGAATTGCCATGTATTTAGGTAATTCATAAAAGGTGGCAGGTGCTATGAAGTTAGGGCAAATCTCTCTTTCCCCCTTTTTTCTCTAAAGTCTACTTTTATCTCCGGTAATACTCTAACTTAGTTTACCCGATTTCAATAAACTACCCATACCTTTCATAGAATATATTTGGAACAAGCACTACCTCTTGAGCCCTTAATGCTCGCTCTTTCTTTCTTTTAGTCTTCCTTGTTAACTTGGGCGTTAAAAGGCTCCCGTAATCATACCCATAAGGGGTATTTTTGTAGGAACTAAGGAGTAGAAGGCGAAATTCAAACCCATTTCACCTAGACTTCATGCAAGCTCACCTATCCTAATTGGGTTAATCACAATCAACAATTATAACTAAAATATTTCTAAGTTTTTTTCAAAATGATCCGATTTGGGTTTATGTTGTGGTTCGATATTTTTTCAAACTAGCCAAAATTATAATGAAAAACTATATTCTTTGTTTAGTTTGATTTAGTTTATGAACTAATTCGGTTTAATCAATATTTTTGCTCACCCTTACACCAAATTATTATTATAATGGCTCATCTGAATGCTCTTTGAAGTAATTGGAAAGATACAAGTACAAGTTGCAAACCCCGTACATGAGACAAACGGAAAAGCCTGCCCACCATACGGGCCATCCTCGTATTCTCGTTTGAATATGGCCCTAAAAAAAGGCTCATCTCAAACCCAATTTCAAGGACCTTGGCCCATCAACAAAAAGCCCAAGAACATGTCTCCAACCAAGGCCGGTCCATAGATTCCCTTGTAGCCGCGGCGCAACGCGACACCAGAGAGTTTCATGACTGCATGTGCTATGGTGGGTCCGGATCATTTTCCGATGTGCTTACGTGGTAAAATATGACTGGCTATGAATTAATACGACCACATTAATAACAGTCACAGTACAGAAACTCATCTGACGACTGGAACTGGACAGAGAAAGTGCCAAGGCCGAAAGATGCTTTCGCCGTCAACGTCAGTTAACGTCTTCTTGCAATCCGACAAAACAATTATTTAATTTATTTCTTTTTAAACATACAATATAAAAAAAGTACAACTCTGTTACGAATTCAAAAACATGCCGCACTTTTCATTGAGAAAAGTATTTTTTGAATTTATAAAATCCACTAAATATTATTTTTTTTATTCATATAATACCGTTTAAATTTTGTTAGAGAAATCATACGGTCTTTCGGTCAATTTTCATTGAAGATTTTTATTAATGTATCGAGTTTGTGGGCTAACCAAGAATACATTCATATGTTACTACTCAAATTATTCTAATATATGTTAAAGGTATTTTAGTCTATCGATTATGAATATTGATTTCTTACTCTAAAGTTTTGATGTAATATGGTGTGGTTGATTAAAAAAAAAAATTAAGACTCTTGTTAGTTATTTCCATAAAATTGTATTTTTTCTTATAAGTGTAAAATAAATTTTGATTCGGGACTTGCCAAAAGCAATTTGTGATGGGCTTTAATTGCCATTCTAATATTCATTTTTATTATAAATCTTAACATATATCTAATCTAAAAAATTTAAAACGAAATTCATTTGAGAAAACTAAAATTTAGTATTTTAAGAATTAAAAAAAATAAGAAATTGCATTAGAGTTTGATTTTAGTATGGATTACTTCCTTAAACTTTCAAAATATGGTTTTTAATCTCTAAACCTTCATAAATTGATAAATAATATTCTAAGTTGAAAATAACCCTTTAAACTTTGATTTGGGTATATATAAACACCTCTCCCCTTTTACATACTAAAATCAAAGTTTACGAGATATTTACACATCAAAATCAAAATTGAAAGAATTTATAAGAGTTATCTGCTAATTTATGGAAGTTTAGAGATTAAAAACGATACTTTGGAAGTTTATAGGATTTTATTGCATTCCCTCCCCCCACCCCACCCAAAAAAAAAAAAAAACAAAAAAAAAAACTTTGTCCTTAAGACAAATTTAACCGTTAATTTATATTGTATTTCATCTATTCAAAGAACAATCAACAATAAATATTTATCCTAGGTTGGTTCGAATGAATTATGAAAGTCAATTTTAACACCTAAATTATAATTGATGCATTAAAACCCTTAAAATGTAATGATGTGAACACTAATCTCCTAGTGAATTAAATCGGTTTTGAATCCTCTCCTCTCATGATAATCACCGAAAAATAATTATAATTGATGTGCAATTATATTTATCTGTAACAAAGTAATTCTCTTTACTTGTACAAATAAGTTTTGGCCCACAAGTCAAGTCATTTAACCATTTTTTTTTTTCAAATTGGTTTAAGTAAAGATTTTTTAACCTATTTAAAAAGTAAGCCAAATGAACCTATTTTGTTAACCTACGGGTCAAATTGAGTTTATTTGTATTAACCTGTTTAATACATCTATAATTTTGACCTACGATTTAGCTAATTTAACTCACTTTTAAAATGAGTTAGACTAAAATATTTTTTCTCATTGAAAAAAATTATAATTGATGTATAGTTATATTTATCTATAATAAAGTAATTCTCTTTAGTTGTGCCAATGGGTTTTAACTCGTAGGTTGACCCGTTTAACCATTTTTTTCAAATAGGTTTGGATCGGAAATTTTTTACTTATTTAAAAAATAGTCTATATGAACTCGGTTTGTTTAAGTTATAAGCCAAACTAGGCTTGTTTAGATTAATTTATTTAATGCATTTATACTTTTGACTTATGGTTAAGCTTATTTAACTCGCTTTTAAAACGATTAGAGCTATTTTTTTTTGTTCATTTAAAATAAGGGCTAAATAAATCCAATCCGTTTAATTCATAAATTAAAGTCAGTCGGATTGCATTGAGCCGAGTTGGGTCGGATTAGCTTATTTAACATATTTGCACACCTATAATTTTATCCATATCTACCATTAAATTGTTCAATTAATCGTAGAAAAGTTATGATGTCAAAATGATTTAATATCTTACATTTGTATTTTTTAATAAAAAATACAAAGGATTTCCTATAAAAAAAGAAATAGAAGACATTTAAAAATTAGGATAAATTACACTTTTGGTATCTATGTTTTTATAATTTTTCACTTTGAGTATCTGTGATTTTATTTTTTACATTTAAGTGACCTATGTTTTGAAAAATCAAGAAAAACTGAACTTTATTAGTATTTATTGACTCAAAGAGGAAAATAAATTAAGGAAAATAAATTAAGGAAAAAAAGAAAGAAAAGCCAAAACAAATGAAAGAAAGAAAATGAAGAAGATCAATTGAATTTGATTACTCTTTTTTTCATTAGGAAAGATTTTATTTGATTAGCTTTCAATATCTCAGTACAAAAAACCCATCAATCACATTATTTCTACTAAAGCTATAAGAAAAGAAGGTAGGATTTTTTTTTCTTTTCCTTTCTTACATCCTTTTCCCTTCTTCTTCTTCTTTTTTACATCCTTTTCCCTTCTTCTTCTTCTTTTTTACATCCTTTTCCCTTTTTCTTCTTCTTCTTTTTTTTTTCTTATTGTTACTTTCAACATATGTTAATAAATGTTGTCTAAATCTCTTCTATTTAGTGATCTCTGATTAATATAAATTAAATAGCAATGGATGTTGCTCAAATTTATGAAATCCCTATGTTGAAAATAGAAACATGCATTCTTGCTTTTTTCATTTATCTATTCAATTTATAAATTATGAATAAACTCATCTCTTTAGAAGAATAAACTTACATCAGCACAAAAAGATAGTTATAGAATCACAAGTAATAACGAGTATCAGAAGTACTTGAAGATTAGTTCAAACCAATAGTTCAAATGTTGATTTTTTTTTTTAAATGAATTTTAAGCTTCTTTAAGTTTTTTTATTTTTTATTTTTTTTAGAGTTAATAAATGTTAATAGAGTTGGGTTTTCTTAATTTTTGAAAATATAGGTTACTTAAGTGTAAAATATAAAAACACATGTACCTAATATAAAAAAATAGATATCCAAAATGTAACTTACCTTAACAATTACTTCCACATAAATTAATAAGTTAAAATTATGTGCCACTAACATAATTTTAGTAAAACAATCTACCTACTGTTTTTACTATAATGATCACGCGTGAGGCATGGTTCAAAGATGAATCTTTTTTCACATAATTGCCATCTGCTTCATTGGCAATCGGCCTTCTTCGTTAGTACTATAACAGAGTAACAGTAACACTCACTGTCGTACTCTCTCTCTCGACTTCCCAGTAAGCAGCGACTGTACTGTATTGCCATGGATTATCCTTTCTTTCCGTGAAAAAACAAAAAACCAGAAAACCACAAATCCAAACGACTATATCGTCACCGTTTCACAACACTCAATCAGATCACAAAAGCTCTCTCTCTCTCTCTTCTTTCTCTCCACCATCATCAGGTTCACACATTTTCCTTCGAATCTCATAGAATAATCTCCTTTCCTTCAAGCAATACTCTATTACAATACATCACTGTAATAATGCAATAAAGTGAAATTTAGGTACTAATTTGTGATCGCAAATGCAATAATCTAACTTGAATTCTGTTCTTAATGGTTTTGTAACTGGACTGATATTGCTAGGTTTTGGATTCCTTTAGTGTTTAATCCACTTGAGCTGGATTTTTACGTATTGACGAGAATCTAGATAATTGGACCCTCTATATATATTTGTCATTTGCTCTTGTACGAGAAGAAAAGCTTTTGAAATTAGATATGTGATGTTTTTATTGATATCTGGCTGCGCAAGTGATATTTGGAATTCTATAACCGGTTAAGCTCGATCTTGGAGGGTGTAATGTTGTTGAGAATTGGTAGGGTTTTAGAGTGTTAAGTTCTCGTTCTTGAAATAGAAGTTTGGGTTTCTGGTGTTATTCTATGTTTGATGCTTCATGTGAAATGTAGCATTGCTATAAATAATATTTACACAGTTGTTAAATGTTCTACTGCAAGATTGTGATCGATGTATATACTCGAATTCCTGTCCTAGGAGGTTCATGTACGTGTTGATAATGTAATTTTTTGGCTTAAAGCATTATAGCCCAATGGTATGATCAACACTCTCCCACTGAGATGGAGTAGCATTGGTTCTTTCCCCTCTTAGAATGTACTGTATATAGTTGGCTGAAAAGAAAAAAAAAAATATTTTTTTTTATTCTGTTGCAGCGAAGGTCAGCTACTCTCCTTTTTTTTTTTTTTTTTTTGGTTTATCAAAGGCATGGACCAACTAATCGTGTCATTGTTCAATGCTGTCTGGAATTTCAGTTGCATACTATGAGGCAACACTTGTTTTATTTATCAAGGGCAATGTTTCTTCAGAGATGATTCATTTTTCTACTTGGATTTTTGGATCTGCTGGTACAACTTTATGCTTTCTACAGGTATCATGAAGCTAAAGCTGTAATTCTCGCATTGAAAGAAGCACATATGGTTTTGACTTTCCAAGAAAGCTGATGAGCAGCTTGTTGCAGGCTGTTCTCAAGTGATGGGAGTTGGAAAATTGAATTGGGATGACATGATACAGAGGAACTCTACCAGTTCTGTACTCTGAAAACTTCAGAATGATTACAAGCGAGCAAGACCCTGAATTTGTTAGATGGGGCCATCAGCTCTTTGACACTGATCCATATTCTAACTGCACATACTATGGTATAATAACACAAGACCATATAGATTATTATCAGGGAGACTATACGAAGGAAGATCATTATGGATTGGAAAGTGACAATGTGAATCATGATGAGCTCCTGGCTCGGGCACTTCAGGATGAACTGTCACAACTAGCTGTCACAGATATGCCTGGGACTCCACCTATTTGTTCAGAACAACCACAAGCATCTTTTTTCTCACAGAGTTGGCATGGCCAACCTGTTGGCTGTAACTATGGTTCAGGTATATACTAAATTTTGGTAGAAATACCTAGTTTCTTGTGCCTGTTATTTCTATTCCATCATTGTTTCAACCTTGCCTGCTTACTTAGTTCAAATAATTTGTAGGGCAGGAGGAGGCAGAAGATACTTTGTATTTGAGTTCCTGTTCAAGCCCAGAGGAAAAGTCATATTATGGTGAAGACTGCTCATATACCTTAGAGCTGGTAGATGATACCTATGACAGTGAAGTGGGGAAGAAATTAAATCAGATGATTTCAATACCGGTAAGTGCAAAGAACTCTGCAGTGAAAATTTGATAAGAGGCATGTGATTTGCTATTTGCACATCACGTTCCTATTAGCAATGCATTCGCTATCACAAGTTACATGTACTTATCTCTTTGCAAATGCAAATTGGCTTCACTGAGGTCTTGATGTTTGGATGTTGGTGTTGTACACATGAAATTTTTTCAACTATGGGTGGGGATGAATGCCATGTTGGATTATGTTCTGAAGAAGATTGGTGTTATCACTTGTTCACTGTCATCATCTTTTCTATTTGCTGCACCAGCTCTTCATCTGATAGAAAAGCGTGATTGTGTTATCATTTTCAAATATGGGGAAAGGGATGAAATTTGCAGTATAGTTTTGTTCTAAAGAAGGTGATAAAGAAGTTGCTTCAAAGTATAAAATGAGCCATGATATTTGAACATGCCCTATCTACCATTTTAGCCAAGAATCTGACCTAATAATTTTCTGTTCTATCTTGCTTCGTAAAGCATGTGCCTAAAATCAATGGTGAGATTCCTTCTCTCGATGAAGCTACTCTAGATCATCAGAGACTTCTTGAGAGGTAATGTCATTTTAGCTTCTTGATGTTTAATACATTGAAATTGTTTAGCTTTTTCTATCTCCACACAATGTTAACATACTGTTAGTGAGATGTAACAGAACACAAATTTTCTTCTTTAGATTGCAGGTATATGACCTGGTAGAACATAAAGTTCAAGGAGATGGAAACTGTCAGGTAACATTACATTGCTTGTGTTTTTAAGCTCATCTTTCTTGCTTCCTCTAATATCTAATGCTATTGGAACTATACATTTATACATCTAATTTGTGTCTGACTTGCAAGCCCACTGTGAGATTAGTGGAGCTATCCATAGAGAAAGTTAACGGTAACTCAAGATCAAACTTTGTTTTTCATGTTCAAGCTTGTCTTAGTATAGAGTTATGTACAAGATATTTGTTCAAGGAACCTCAGTGATGTGACCTAGAAAATCAGGACATCATCCTCAAGGTTCAACACTCTTCTTTTTAACAGAGGAATAAATCTAGTCACAAAACAAATTCATACCTGGAGCAAAGAGCAACATGCAATAATTTAGGCTTCTATATGAAGATAGTCTTTATGAGCATTGATTGATCGCCAGAAAATGGTGCTAGTATACAAGAACACAAGTTAAGAGGTTCTACCTGGAGGAGGAAGAGTGATGAAGCAGGCCTTACTTTTAGTAGGAAGCATACGGAGCATGGTGGACACTGTCTATCTATCATTTGCCATGTCAAAATCAGCAGATGAATCCTTGTTGCTGAAGATGAACTAGCCATTGATAATTGAGCTTCAGATCTCACACTAATCCCTATCTCTGTTGCTGGGCTCAATCCATCTGATGATCAAATCCTTCAATTAATCCTAAAAAATTGTATTCGGATTGCTGAACTTGGTTGTCTAATAAATGCACTGCAAATTATGACCCAAAACAAATATTCATATGCATATAATGAAGTACTTAAGCTTTTGTCTTATATGATTACAAGTACCATGCTTCTTTCATGCAGCCCACTATGTTCATTGCTTCACTTAATTTTTATGTGGTTCATATTACTTATCTTTCATCCCTTACTAGTTTCTCTATGCTCTCAGTTCCGTGCATTGTCAGATCAGTTTTATCGCACTTCAGAGCACCATGAGTTTGTGAGACAGGAAATTGTTAATCAGGTCTGCCAGTTGCTTCTGTCTTTGAGGACAACTTTTCTTGACAAAAAAATATGCTTTACCATGCAAGTCTGACTCCTGGGATTGCAATACTTCTTTCATTTGCATATTTCGTGGATCAGTTAGAGTCTTTCAGAGAGACATATGAAGGATATGTTCCTATGGCATATGATGATTATCTGGAGAAGATGTCCAGGTTTTTCCTCTATCATTTCGTAATTACCAGTCTTTCTTTTCGACATAGATCTGACATCATTCTTTCTGATTTGTGGATGATTATAGGACTGGTGAATGGGGTGATCATGTCACTTTGCAGGCTGCTGCAGATTTAGTATGCACTGGATTCCCTGCTTTTATTTTTCTCATGACATTGAAGCTGATACGTGCTTTTTGTACCACTGAAAAACCCTTAAGCTTGGACTAGTAAAAAGATTTTCTCTGAAATATTTTACTTTTCAGCTTCTGCTTTTGCACCTTCGACTTATGATACCCATTACATTTCAATATTGCTCTCAGTAAATCTGAGCAGAAGTCTTGAGTATGTTATCGAAATTATTGCATCACATGACCTATAGAAAAGACTCACCTCTTTGAAGGAAAGATGGACAATCTTTGAACCTAAATGGAAATCATTTTTTTCTTTAAGGTATGTTAGAAGGTTCCTATGTATGGAAATTTGAAAGGTTTAATTACACATGTATAATCATATCACTTACTGTCTGCAGCCCTCTGTAAGATTACTAACTCTTTTGAAGTGTAAAATAGAAACCAATTTTATCTGATGGATGTTACTGAATGTTTGCAGTATGGAGTTAAAATATTTGTCATAACTTCTTTCAAGGATACCTGCTACATTGAGATTCTTCCAAATGATCAAAGGTCAAAGCGAGGTAGGCTTGCATTCAAATTTCAAGGAGCAAATTCACATATAGTTCTGTTGCTTTGTTTATGACAATTTTTTTTGAGGAAATACTCTAAGAAAAAAAAGAATATTTTGTTTCTTGACATGTGTAAATGATGCATTTTGTTGTGTGGTTGACTTTTTTGCATTAGCATTTTCAATTTAGTTCCCTGCCAGCTGTTTTGGATTGACTATATTTCCAATGGAGATGACACAGCTGAGTTGAAAATTATTTTTAGAGTGTCTCTACACTCGACATTGGTGGGGCTCTTCACTGCAATATTCTTTTTATGTGGTTAAGTAGCCACTTTTTGATGAATCCAATTCAGTTACTATCAACTTTTTCTATCGATCCTTGCTGTTTTTTCTTTTCACTAGTAGACTCACAGTCACCTGAGGGCATAGTTTTCCTGGCACGCTGTCCAAAACCAGTTGCATGATAATGATGTCAGCATGAAGCTCTGTTGTTAACATCCATCATCATCTTTGTAACAAAATCTTATCAAAGATCTGATGTTCCGGTTGCAGTTATATTTCTGAGTTTTTGGGCTGAGGTGCACTACAACTCAATCTACCCTGAAGGAGGTAGGAAGTCCTTGCTTTCATATATTACTAACCCACAAATGATGTACCTCCTATGAACAAGGTCAAAATAAGTTCAAAGACTAAGCATTCAAAATATCATGATTATTGTACGCTTTAAAGAGGGGGTAGTCCCTAAAGAAGGTATAGGAAACTCTTCAGATGCTTAGACTAAGAAGTCTGAAAATAATTTTCGCAATATTTGAACTCTCTCTTAAGTTGTTTGTTTCCAAGTTCAATTGAATTCTTGTGATCATCATTTCATTGGCTGTATCAGCTTTTTGATATTCTCCACCACAATGAAACTTCTTCATTGTAGCTTGTATAAAATACTGCTGAGTTATTTACCCCCCCCCCCCCCAACCACCCGAAAAAAAAAAAAAAAAGGTACTGCTGAGTTGGACAGTGTGCCTCATATAATTTTTCTTTGGTGACCGAAAGCCATGTTGTGAATACAGATGCATCTGCTTTTAAGGTGAAGAAGAAAAAAAAGTGGCGCATGTTCCGGAATAAGCATTCAATGACATCCACGGAATATTCATGATTAGATGGTGGGTTTTTTATTTGCTTTGCTTTTGTACTCTGGAGAATAGAACAATGCACTGCATCTTCCATAAATTATGTTTTTGATAATTTCTTGCCTACCTGTTTTAGGTATTGTGAATCATGGATTTCCCCTCTAAACACATCGAGGCACAATAATCCATTCTTCACCAAGTCAGGCCTCATGGGTGAACAATCCTGCCAAAATACAATTATTGTTTGTTTTTCTTTTCAATAAATCATTTCTCTTCAGAATTCTAACTGGGTAATAAGAAAGTTCTCATGTTTGCTTCCCCCTTCTCTCTCTTTCCTTTTCTTTCTTCCTTTGGAATTTAGCTCCTTATGCTTAAGTTGTTAGCTCGTCCATGCAAATTTTTGAATCTTGAGGGCATGTTTGGCGGCTCTTATTTATCAATGAAACAAATGATGAGTTAAGCACCATATTTGGGATTTTGGTTTGTTGAACTTCAATTTTACATAATAGAGGCAAAAGATTCAGGCCACTCTTCTCTAATACTGTTCCATCACTGGGTCACATTCCTGAAGAGCTTTTCATTGTTCAGTGTTGTGAGAAACTAATTATGCCTTGCTAGTTGAGAAATAAAACTAAAGTTGCTGGCTTTAAGTCTGGTTTATTAGATAGTAGCAGTTGCTTGAATGTGATGTAAAAAAGCTAACATCACTGATGAAATGCTGCTCCGCTTGCCAGATTTTATTTCAGGCAAATCTATAATGGCAGCACAGATATGCATAATTGAGTCAGTTTCAGTCTTTTTTTAGTCGGATGCAACCTCTGTTCGTTCTTCCTTTCTTTCTTCTTCTATTCTTATTTATTTATTTATTATTTTTATATCTGAACTGAATGACTGGATAGCATGGGGACTGGCTTTTGGGCTGTGTTAAGCACAGTAATGGATCCTTTTGGTGGTCCTCCAGTCTCTCTTCTAATTTTATATTTATATATGTTTTGAAGATTGCCTAGGTGGGTGGGAGAGTGACTTGGGAGTAAAACCGTGACTACTGGTACTGAATCCAGTCCATAGCACGAGCATCATTCGCCCCTTACTATGATTATCAGTTCTGGTTTTCCTCTCTCTCTTTGCATGTCTTTTGAAATTGCTTGCTGCATCTTATTGTTTCTTAAATCTGTCATTACAGCAGTACATAACCTAGACTTGCGTTTGTAATCAAAAGTGGCTTCTTGATGGTTGATGATATATAACCTATACTTGCATTATTAATCAAAACGGTGTCTATTAATGGACTTGCATTAAGTAGTAGGAATTTAATCTTATTTTCATTACTAAACAGAGAAATGGAACGAGGAATTATAATCCTCCTCTTCCTAATAAAGCAAAGAAGGCCTTAGTTTTCACCGTGCATTTCCAATAAAATGTCTCTAATATATGAGGCTACATCTTTAACATGAATCATGCACTAGATATATTTAGCTTGCACTACATAGGTAGCCATAAGTGAAGTCCTTGATCGCTGATGGGGTTTGAAATCCGATACCTTGTGCAAATTGCCATGAGTATTTTCTAGTTTTTACTGAGTCAATCTCTCGTAAAGACAGTGTTTCTTCCGTCCCAACAGCATTGTTTTCTTTTTCTTTTTCCCTATCTTCTATTATTGTCGTTATCTTTCGTGGCTTGTGACGATTTTAATCAGCCGTGAACCCTCGATACCGATAAATTTAGTAATTTATTCCCAGGTTGTCGGGTATACTATGTTATATAGCATCCATCTTAGAAAGGGACTGAATGTAACATGGAAGCTACGTGAAAGTCAGGGTCAGAGGAAGGTTGTTAACAGGAGCATTCATCATTGAATGCTCTATTAATTATCTCTTTTGGTTTTTGGCTCATGTTATACTGATTTTCCGTATCTGGCATGGTAATCAAGTCCTTTTCACTTCGCCGAACAAGATGGCCATGCTATGCAAGGTAGCGAAGAGTTCATATCCGGATTGGGCCAGTCCGACCGGCTCAATATTTCTCAATCTCCTCAGTCACCTACAACTTTTTCTTTTCCTTTTTTTCTTGTTTTTTTTTTTAAAGGAATGAATGAGCTAAATCTATTTATAAATTACTTAATTTTGAGTTGATGTTTACTCAAAATGGATTTGACTATAGTCAAATTGCACTCAAGAATGACCTTAAGCTTTAAGTACTTTAATCATTTATTGAGTTAAATTTGAACTTAATAATATTTGGCTTGGTAGGTTTGCCAATCTAGTCAAGATTGAGTTGAGCTTATATGTTTACCCTTGAGGTTGAATCAAATTTAGGCAAAAATATTTATTTAATTAAATATATTTTTTATAAGTAAAATGAGGTCAATGGGCATAATCGTGCTGGGTCCAAGCATAACGAGTGCCATATTGATTCAAGCTGTCATTCGAACTTGGATTCAATACCTTATTATATTTACTCAACTTGTATACGTCTTCATGTTAGATCATTTGTTGTAGAGTTTTTTATTATTTTTTTAAGGCCATATTATCGGAATACTCGTAAAGTGAATTTGCGAAAATGAGAAAAATCATTATTCACCACGAGGGGTTTGTCCTTCTTATAAAATCAAATGTTATAACTCGCAAATTTTTGCGGTAATCACATGAGAAAGAAACAATATATCTTTCAGTGAAAGGAAACTACTTTAAAAAGCAAATGCAACATTTCCACATTAAGTGAGAAGAAAATAGAATAACCCACGAAAATAAAGGGGGGGAAATTTGAAATT
Source organism: Lumnitzera racemosa (assembly GCA_024138005.1). Taxonomy (NCBI): domain Eukaryota; kingdom Viridiplantae; phylum Streptophyta; class Magnoliopsida; order Myrtales; family Combretaceae; genus Lumnitzera; species Lumnitzera racemosa. Next base: position 85,119,197 of record JAMXBC010000006.1, read on the forward strand.
TCTTTTTGATTTTGGGCAATTGATCTGGCTCCATTGCTGTCCAATATTTAAAGCTTGCTACGTTGTTATTGCGTCTCCAATTATAATCCAAACAATACATAACGATTAATCAGAAGCATGGAGCTTAAATTGGGATATTTTCATCCCTAATGACGGCTGCAATGAACTATGATCTTCTTGGTCATATCAGCAGAGGAACGTACTCAGGGTGTGTTGCTTTAAAAAAAAATCGAAAACATAAGTTGATGGAATTTAGGAGATAGTGAAGGCGCTTTTTTTAAAACTACTTCACTTTTTTTTTTTTTTTTAATTTCTAACAAAGAACATGCCTTATGACCAAGAAAAAAAAATATTGCTATTTTAGTAAAAAAGAAGGTGCCTTAGCATCTTCTTCGTTGAAAATACAAAACACAAGGCCTTTTCTTTACAAACACCTACAATATAAAAATTAGTAAGTGCAATTGACCAACTCAAATACAATATGAAGCATTAGCACAAGGAGAAGCTTAAATTAATAGCAAAACAATCTAATAGGATATGTACCATACTATTAGACAAGTGCACCTATCAAATAATAGTACAGAGAATTACTAGAGTTTAGGGTTATCGATCTTATGAGGATTAAACACTTACTCATCATAATTACTCTAACTTATGTTAAATTGCAATATTAATGATGAACTGAATGGAAATGGAGAAATAGAAATGACTAAAGGATTATCTAATAATACAATAATAAAATAAAACTAAATAAACATGAATTGTGATATCTAGAATTTGATCACCATTAGTGTAACATGTAAAATTGTATGGTTTTTAATGAATTTCTTATTTTTATTAATCGGAGAAATTCAAGTGTTAATCTAATAGAAATCACTTCTTTATTAAATTATAATCCTAATTACATCTAACTTGAATTGCTTTTAGGATAGAACTCCTTAGAATAACATTAAGGTTAGGAATTCCATGCACAAACAAGAAATAATTAATTTCGAAAGAAATCTATAACTTATCTTTAAATTTATAGCAAATTTCTTCAATTATAATGGATCTATTTATATTTTGGTCTCACAACATCAATATATGAAATTAGATAATCATGTTGAGACTCTAGAAATAACAACTTAATCCAAAACAAAACACACAATTTAATTAATAAGAACAAGAAAATTACATTAAAATAAAACAATTATTGCACACTACATCATTACCTCAATGGTTAACAGGTCTAGATATCAATGCTTCTAAGTTATAATCATAATAAAGATGACAATTTGCATGATAAAAATAAAACTAAACCCTAAAATGAGTGTTTTTATTCCCTACTATCTCTCTTCTCTTTAATACAAATATCTATCTTCTATGTATAGTGTCTAGACAGAATAATCTCTAAATAGTAAGTGTATCATAGCGAATTGGAGGTCCATGAGTGTAAATATGAGTGTTGATAGGCTAAGCCGAGGATTGACAAAGATGATTGTATCAGTGGTGCTTCTAAACTTGCTAAAAGCTTGAAAATTAAGATAGAAAATGTGCAAAATAGTAAAGTAAATAAGCAAACCCACAATCAGCTCCTATGATATAACATACTAATGAACTATCAAGAACTCATGAATCAATTCGATATGACATACAAGCTTAATTCAATAAGGATACTCATCACTTAACCTTGCCTAAGGATTAAGATAAGAGCTAACTAAGCAAGTAAAAGGATGCTCAAAAAGGAAAAGAAAGTATAGTATATATTTTGTTTGATTAACTTGTTGCGGCTACAATGTACAAAGAATATTTATACCCAAACTATTAAGGCAAACTACTATAAATGGAAAAGACTACAAGTATAATATCTAAAATAAGTAATGAATAAGAAATGTGAAGGGGTATGAATGAAAAATCAGGTGGTTTGTACGGTAGATTTCATCACGTAGTTGCCGGGACATGGAGCTGCCAGCTAGAGGAAGGGCTCTTGGTAGAAATAGACAAACGAATACGATCAAATAGGGCATTGTTGAGCTAAGTTGCAAAATCTTCTGAGGGTAAAATTAGCTTGGATAAGCTTAAGATAGCTTAGAGGCAATTCAGCCAAGTTGGTGGTTAGGTAAGTTAAGTTGTTGTTTAAGTACTCCTTAGGTTGGCATTAGGAGACTATCGATAGGCACAGGAGAGTTTGGCTCGAACAATGCAGCAAGTCGACCAATTGGAGCAAACTCGGACTCTTCAAGCGTAGGTCTGAATGAGAAAACTCGCTTGGCCATACTCTCCAACCCTTTAGCTCAAGCTTGGGTTAAAGTTTTGATGGTTTGATTCCTATTAAGCATGGTAGCTAAGTGTGAACAACACCTTACAATAATTCTCACAAGAATCATTTTAAAATTAATCACGGTTGGAGAACATGACCATAGTGGGTGACCGTAGTGATGTTCTCATAAAAAATCCTTTAAATTTGAATTTTGAATTTAAAGATGTGTAATTATATTAAAATTACTCAAAATATCTAAGGAACTAGCATGATGAATAAGTGTAATTTTACACTCATTACACTCGAAAAATCAAAACTCTATATCCAATTTACATTGGTAACCCTAACTCCAAACTTGATTATAATTACTTATATAAAAAATCTAAGCAAAACATGTATAACCAAGAGATAGAAAGAAACATGAAGAAGTTAAAGTGATATTGAATTTATATAAATAGAAATGGTTAGTGTAGTTGTTCATATAAGGCGAGTAAATGAATAGATGTAGTCTCATCTTCTCCTAGTCCTAATGAACACCTGTAATACTTTAGATGCCAAACTTTCCTTAGACCTCATCTCCTTTGGAATTGTTGGAGCCTGTGACTTCTATGTCTCCATCTGCTATTGGGGTGGCTCAAAGAATTGTGATGGCTCGACTATTGCTATTTAAGAAGAATTCTCTTCTCGAGAATTGATAGACCTCATCCTTCTTTTATGTGGAGTTAGCGGTGTGAAGAGAAGATCATGTTGTGTCTCCATAACCGAGGTCTTGAACATGCTGCCCACGCTTGGACCCTTGGATGACCTCACCTTATGAGATGGACTTGTAGTATTGTTGCTAGGTCGACCTTGTCTCTGATGTTGTCCGCCTCCCTTCATCTTGGTGCGTCTGCCCCCCCTAGGGGGATTTGGAGGGTTAGAATCCACCTGGATGTTGTCGCCCGATCCTTGAACCTGATCCTAAGCTAGATGTGGAGGGTATTCATTATACATTAATGTGATTCTAAATTATATTACTAAGTTGAGAGATTCCGAAAAATAATTTAGGATTAGGGTTAATATGCTTGAGAAAGGTGTTAACTTTAATTGTGAATCCTTCTGGTTAAGAATAATAGAAATTGAATTGGATGTATTTTAAGCAGCCACATGTTAAATACTAGGGGAAATAATTCCTAAATACGTTATTTGCATTCTTGAAGTCGTTCTTAGTTTTATTGCTTTCTAAATTGCTTAAGCAAGTCTCATAGTTAGGTTAGTTTGTTAATTTTAGTATTTTTAATTCATTATATCCATCACAATCTTCCAGTTAGATAATAAAGCTACGGTTAATATTAGTACTCAAAGTCTCTAAGGGATCGACTCGGACTCACATCCGCTATATTAAAACTGATAGGTGCACTTGCCTAATATCAATGCTATATGATCCAATCAATGTCTATTTGGCCTCTTAGGTTGATATGGTGTAAGGCCTCCTTTGTGTCGCTTAATGGTAAAACCCTCTACAAACCACTAAATTGTCAAAACACATGCTTTGGGAAGTGCCACTTAACTGTGTTAAACTACCAAAAGTAGATGAGCGGTACCTATCCTATCCAAATGTGACGACTATAATGGCAAAAATTGATAAAATCTCTAGTATCTCAATTGAGTATGGTAGCCATATGACCTCCAAAACCATGTTGTCAAAGTTGGCATCTTTATAAAGTATTGAAACATAAGGTCATAAAAGTTTATAGAACACATACCTACTTTAGAGCCTACCTATTAAATGCATCTTGATAGGCTGTGACCACATGGTTTGGATGTATCCTTGTGTTTCGTCCAATCATCCACCTGGCAACTAGAGGCATCTCGTTATCAATGACCATCCCATGTTTGCTTAGAGGAGCAACGTATGGAACCTATCGTAGGCTCACACCTAAAGAAGAGTTGCAGCATCTCCTATTTCACAAGTTATTTCCTAAGGTGAGATGTATAGCTATTTATATAGCTAAGTGAGATATGTGAACCCCTAATTGTATTGTCCAACTCAGTTGAAGTCCTGTAATAGAGGGAGAAAAATGGCATACATTAGGTTGTTGAATTAATCAGCAAATACGAACCCTCTTAACATCTAAAGGATATAAGCTCTCGTATGTCGTCTAAGTTGCTCTTCATCTACCCCAATAGGTAGGGAACTAAAATGGTTGGCCAGTCAGCCTAGCTTTACATGCCCTCATTTACCATTAGAGCCCTTAAGAACAACTCCAAGGTATTTAACACATATTTGAGGCCAATCTTTTGTAAGTGCTTCCAGTCATTAGCATGCCATTAACTTAGAGACTAAACTATACCTTAACATCCGGAAGAGTGATGATGAGCTCTCATTTTCGTCTCTGTTTATTATCGATTGAATACCCATCTCTTTATCTAATATCAAGCAAATGGTTTGCCAACCTACTCGCTTGTTACATACATATTACCTCGAATTCCTGAGAAGCCAACCTTATGCCTCCATCGTCTCCTCATCTATTAATGCAAAGGATAATGAGACTATATGGTTTGCGCCATCCATACTAGTAGAGATCCTTAACTTGTGACGGTACTTTCCATATAGGAACGTACCATCAATACCAATCACAAGCTTGTAGAACTTCCATGACTTTATGCATAGGTCAAACGACTACCAAATCCTCTTCAACTTTGTCACCTTCAGCTCTCTCGAAGGACTTTACCTCCACTCAACCTTTTTCTCGAGGTTAGTCATTTGGATTGCATTGAGAAGTCTTAGAAGATCTTTGTATGATCTCTTATAGTTACCATAAATGGCTTCAATAGCCTTTATCTTACCAGCCTATACCCTTTTGTTGGTAACTATATACTCTAATTATATGTTGATAATACTATACAATTAAGAAATTTTGGTATTGGTATCTTTTCTAATAACATTCATAAACTCCTTGGCCATCGTATTGCTATCTAACAATGGGTAGCCATGAGTTACTAATGTATCTCTAATGTCAAACCAAGTTATTGAAGCGGTAAGCAAAATCGGTTAAATTCCTTGAATGATTCAATTTTGTAATAAAATATAAATAAGGAAAGAGTAATGTAGTTATAGATGATATTTCGAGAAGACATGTACTTTTGAATGAACTATAGATCAGACTATTTAGGTTTACAAGTATTAGAGAATGGTATTCTGAGATCCACACTTTGGATCGATAATTATGCAATGCGTTAATGGAAGAATAGTGGACCGGTATCATGTAGAGGATAGATACTTGTTCTGAGGTAAAAAATTATGTGTGCTGACTTATTTCTGAAAGAGCTGCTGATCAAAGAAGCCCACAGTAGAGGACTGTCTAGACATTTTGGGGAGAAAAGAACATATCAATTGTTGAATGCTTGATTCTTTTAGTAAAAAATGAGGCGAGATCTATACCAAGTTGTTGAAAGTTGTGCTATGTGCAAAAAGGCTAAGTTCCGAGTTAAGCAAGGGAAATTAATACCTTTACTTATTTTGACCAAACCTTGGACTAAATTAAGCATAGACTTTGTTCTTAGATTACCATGGATTGCTTAAGGCAAAGATTCTATAATGGTCGTCATGGATAGGTTCAGCAAAATGGCATACTTTATACCCTACTCTAAAACTAACCATGCTTTAACTATTATTGCTCTTTTCTTTCAAGAGATTGTACGATTACAAGGTGTGTTGAGAAGTGTAGTTTCAACAGGGACTCGAAGTTCGTAAGCCATTTCTAGATGACCTTATGGTATCGGTTGGGGACTAAATTACTATTCAATACTTCTTATCATGCCCAAATTGACGGCTAAAAAGAGGTGGTTAATTGCACTTTAGGATCATTGCTCTGAGCTACAATGGGTTAGAACTTGGCTGATTGGGATGTTTACTTGCCGGTGGTCGAATTCACCTACAACCAAATGGTGCATAACACCACTAAGTAAACTCTTTTCGAAGTGGTATATGGTGTTAACCTCAAGTTGCCCCTTTATCACACCCCTATACTTGTACCCGCGTAAGGGGACCTTGACATGAGAGTTGGGGCACAATCCCTTTTGTACATTTATGACAAAGTTACTCGGTACATCGACTAAGCTACTAGAAGAATGCGAGAGAAGGCCAAGGGTAGGATGACTAAACAATTCTAGCAAGGAGACTTGGTATGGCTACATCTTAGTAAGGAACTATTCCTAGGCAAGAGGAGAAACAAATTATTTATAAAAGCTGAAGGACCTTTTAGAATCCTCCAAAAGGTCAATGATAACACTTATAGATTGGAACTACTCAAGGACTATGGGGTTTTTGACACCTTTAACATTACTAACTTCAGTCCATAACACCCTAACGAAGAGTTGATCGGAGACTAACCGAATTTGATATCAAATCCATATCAACTCGGAGGGAATGATAGGAACTAAGCTATTGGGCCTTTGACCCGCATCTGAGCCCTACGACTAGAAGGCCCAACTAAGCGAATTCTTCTGATCCAGTTGACCCTTGCCGAGGCTAAGTATATCCTTGCCGACCCCTTCTACATGCTAGGCTGAATGACTACCTATTTTTCATAGATAGTGTGCCTATAAGTAAAAGGTTAAGACAACAACCAATTCGCCTTTTCACTTATGCCTGGCCAATCACTTGCTCGGCATCACCTTTGCCCATATGCCAAGAGAGACAAATCGGACTGACTAAGCTACCCTTGATCGAACAAGCAAGTTGACTGTACTTTTTGTCCGCATCCTCCAACAATATCACTAATGCAAAATCGCTACGTGTATAGAATCATATATAGAATCCATTAAACCAATGATTTTTTTTTTTAATATTCATTTTTAGTTTTTTGTATCTTATATATAGGAAATGCTCTTTTGTCTTTTCCTTTTTAGGTAAGTTGCCCTCACTTATAGGTATAAATACCCTTGTATTTGTAGTCGCAGACAACATATATCACAATCAGATTGAGTCTCATTAATACACTTGAGTATTTTCCTTCCTTGCATAAATACTACCTATTTATTCTTGGCATCACTCTTATCTAATCCTTAAGCAAGGTTATATGGTGAGTAACCTCACTGGATCAATTCATGCATCATATCAAATTATGCTGTGAGTTCTTGAAAATTCCATTAGTACGTCATATCCTCTGGAGCTATTTGTAGGTTTTTGCTTACTTTTTGTGCGCATTTATCCTTTTGCATATTCCCTATTACTTCTTTTTTGAGCTTTCTACAAGCTTTGACTCATTTAGTGACCGACCCTGTCTGCTCTTGGTTACGATTTGCAACATCTTAATAACAGAGCAGAGGTTTCATGTGAGCTATAGTTGGTTTTTGAAGTTCCATTATACTTTGTTTTGCATGTGTAAAACAAAGCAAGTTATTGTATTCATGTTAGCTGCTATAATTACTGACTGTTTAGTTTCTAGTTTGGAGAAATGACGGGTCCAAGTATAAATGTTAGTGCTGGAGATGACTATAGTAGAGTTTTTCACCATGGCCAACAGTCTTAAGGAACCTCAAGAAGCATTGACGAGAGACTTGATAAGATAGTTAATCTCTTAGTAAATTTGACTTTAAATAGCAAAAAACATGTTATGTTTAAATTGTTAGAATGCTTGCACCATTAGAATGCTAACAAAAGCTTAACACCAAGCAAAAAAGGTTTGAATAGACCTATTACCAAAAACTAAACACTTTAATCACAAATGCAAAAAAATTATTATCTTTATATTATTACTCATTTATGCAAATATTATTAGAAATTTAACATTATTACTAAAAACTTGTGCTCTATTTACACCTTTGTCACATTTATACAAGCACCACAAAAAACTAAACACTATAAATACCCAAAAATTGGTTGTTTGTACAATTACTCATTTATGCAAGTGCTATTAAAAACTTAGCACTATCACCAAAAAGCAAATAAAAGTTGATACTTATACATTCATACCTTTTATCACTTTACGAAAAAACTAAACATTACAACCACGAAAGGCAAAACACATGGTAAGTTTGCATTGTTATTCCTTTATGCAAGTGCCACCAACTGAATGATTTAAAGGTTAAATGCTTGAAAAAACATCAAAGTAAATCTAACAGTCCATATTTTATTATCAATTATCCAAGGGCCGTGAATTAAGGCTTAACATTAAGTCGCAACGATGCAGACTTATGTTTATCAACAGCAGTATATTGTCGGAAGAAACAACGAATAAAGAACTAGGCATTTCGTAACGAGTGCCCTTAAAACATCAGTTGAAACGACCCTAACAAGAAACCGAATTGAGCACAAGTCGTTCTTTCACTTCAAATAGAGAGAAGGCCAGATTATGGGCAGGGTGAAATTACACCATAAGAATTGATCGATCAAACCCACTTCCAGGCATTAGAATTTGCTTTGCGGCATCAATAACAATCCGGTCCTTACAATAACAATCCATTGGGATTTCTGCCTAGGAGCGTAGAGGGAAAAGGTTGGGCAACTTAATTGCCTTCTGCCGAGTTGGTGTCCTCATTTTAAGGTGAAGAAGGGAGATAATCCACGCTACATTATGTGAAGACAGCAGCCATTTCTTCCATATGACCTGTCCACCCGCTGAAACTGAGATTACAAATAATTTCCAAGACAATGGATTTAGTTGATTGCCTTCAATTCCCTAAGAAAAATTTATGCACTTGGTTCAAAGACTTCCAAAGCCGACTTCCTCTACAAACTTCTTGTCATTAGCTGAAACCCATATCACGTATTTAGGTCCTACATTGAGTCTGGGTAAAACCTCAAAAGCTTGAGAAGCAATTAAGTTGCCCACTGGATAGGTAGTGAGACATGCACTCAATTGTCACCACACCAAACATTTTGCCCTTAAATTTCCTAGATCTTAGAGAAGCAAAATTTATAATTGCATGAGACATAAACAAGCAAAAGAATGCTTCGCAGTAATTCCCGAATTTTATGTCAGGCCACGATCTTCTGCTGTATCCGTTAAGATCTCTCCATCTGAACCGCTTCTGGAAATTGTATCAGGGACTTCTTCAATATCAGCAGCAGGCTAGGGGAAACACGCATGTGTGAGCAACAAATTTACACTGACAATGAGCAGATGGTGATAACAAATTCTAGAGCAGTAGTGTTGATACCTGGAGTACTTGCAGTAGCCACCACAATAAAAAATCAACAATCATAACTAAGCAGAACAGTTTCCCCGCCCAAGATCCACACGAGAGATAGCTGATAAAGAAAGAACTGTCAGCAAGCAATAACATACAAATATTTTTAGCAAGGGAAAAGTACGCATTTAATCATTGACATTCATAACTACTTTTTTATTTAAAACCTCAAAACTTTTTCCTCTCCTATTTCAATCCTCAACATGCAATTAAAACAAAAAAAAAAAGGGATTATTGTCAATTCCATTAAATTTTGTATCCATCCTTGCTATGTGTTAGCTTCTTATTAGCCCTGCAAGCCAGCCAAGGTAGCTAGGGTTCTCACAAATTAGTTTGCAGCCCTTTTTCTTTATTTTTAAATTTTTCATTATATTGTACAATTATATATTTATAATATTATGTAACTAAATATATTTAATATTATTATTCTATTAAATTAATTCCAAGGACCAATTAGAAAACTGACATATTTAATGGAGTCGATGGAGGATCTGCTTTTGTAAAAGTTGGAAAACGTTGAAAATTCAAATAGAAGGGGGGAAAAAAATCAAGACTCAAATAAAATGGTAGGTAAATATTGAGAATTAAATATTTCATTTTCCTCAACAGAAAAGGATAATCCTATGAGCCAATCAAGGTCTAGTTTCAAACTTTCAACATTTCAGGTCAAACAAAATAGTCAGTCCAAGAAAATCTGCAAGCCATTAAGGAAGATTGTACGCACTACTTTAGAGCAATTTTAGCTCCAGAATAAACTGTGCATGCAACTTTCCGGAACCATCCCTTAAGGACATGAATTGCTCTTCCATCACGATAGGACTTCAAGAATTTATTTAAACTCAGGGAAAAAAAAAGAAGAAGAAGAAAACACCGCCCACCGTGACAATCGTTCCAAAAGATTCTGGTTGGGGCACCTCAGAGCACGCTCATAGACAATCTCTGTCCTTTTGGCAACATCATGCCAGTCATAGAGTTTCTTCATCTGGAAGAAAATTGACACATTCATTTGGCTGATATGAATGAACATAACAAGTCAACACAGAAAAGTGAGACTGAAATATTTATTCACCCGGTCATGCATAATTTGTGGGTCAATCATGGGAAGTATAGATATAGCCTTCTTGATTGCCAGTACCATGTCATCAGGATCTGGTTCTGCCAATACAACCATGTCATCTGGCAGAACCTAGAAGCAGATCACACAGTTAACCAAAAATAAAAAAAAATGAAGCAGCCAAATATAGATAGGTAAAAGCCTAATGATGTCATATACCTCTGGGACACCTCCTACACGTGTACTAACTGTTAATAAACCACAACTTGCAGCCTCCAATATAGCTATACAAAATGCTTCAGTTAGAGAGCTGCACAGAAAAATTAGAATAGGCAAGTTTAACTAAAGTCACCTAAGCTTCCCACACTTTAAACTGGGAGAATTTTGGAAAACTACAGAAAAGCAACATAGTAGTTCCTCCACAAAGAGAATCAGATTATTCCATGAAATTTCCGGTATATGCAGTCGCAGTTCTTTCATAAATTACTATATAAAGCAGACCATAAACAGTGTAACCATTTGAATTTCTGTCTCTTGTTAATGACAGAAGGAATGAAATCCATGTTTAATTAAAAGAGAACACAAAAAATGGGTACAATACAAATTACACTGGCACATGGCCCACCCATCATTTACAACTTAAAAGGTGGTTGAAGAAAGAGCTTGAAAAACTTAACTATATTAACAGACCATCAAAAGCTCCATTGATATGGTTAGAAAACCCAGAGTCATGAGGCATTAAAGCAATGTAGCAACATAAGTGTAAATTGAAAGTTTTGCTACATGCATCTCCACTTAAAATAAAGTCTTGCTCAATATAAAGCAAGGGTTAAACTTAAAAACCGTTGAATTGAGCTACTGAAATGTGAATCGACAGAGACTAAGACATTAAAAATTTCAACCAAACAGCTCCATAAAACTTTTTCACCTGTTCAAGAATATGTGCCCAGAGATTAGCACAGAGCGCACTTGAGCATGAGGGACAGCACCCAGCATTTCAACTCTATCTTGAAGGGAATGTTTCTCTCTCATCTCCTCCAAGCGCACACGCTTAGGCCCATCACCCCCAACTATGAACCGCACCTTACATTTTGACAGAGACAAGCATGAGTGCCAGAATAGTTTGAAATTACCACTTTTAAGGCTAATATAGCACATAATTGCTCATATTTCAGTTGCTTCATCATCTTCGCTTCACTAAACCTAAATAATAAGGCTTATTAGAAAGGGAAATCTATTACTTGCAGGGCAGGGGAAAAAAAAAACCTGCAGGAAGAGTGAGGTTTAGACTTGAAACCTTCCCCCCTCCCTCCTCCTCTTTTCTTTTTAAAATAAATAAAAAATAAAAAAATAAGTTAAATGATATAACCAATATAAGACCAATTAATAAAATATACTTGCAGATTGTTTAATAATAAGGCTTATTAGAAAGGGAAATCTATTACTTGCAGGGCAGGGGAAAAAAAAAACCTGCAGGAAGAGTGAGGTTTAGACTTGAAACCTTCCCCCCTCCCTCCTCCTCTTTTCTTTTTAAAATAAATAAAAAATAAAAAAATAAGTTAAATGATATAACCAATATAAGACCAATTAATAAAATATACTTGCAGATTGTTTACAACCAAATAAAAGCTTCAAGGAAACAAATGCTGACAAAAATAATTAGTTGCTTTACCCAGAAAAAGATGGTGGACTTGTCAATACTAAAGAAATCATGAGTAACTGAAAACAAAAGCAACTATGAGCCCTTAATTCGTTACATAAACCCGATCTCATGCTCAATAACATGCAATGCTGTCTTTGAGAATGTAACCAACCATAAAAGTTTTCCAGATTCGAGTTTTCATGGAGAAATTCTTTTTTGGGTAAGGAACAAAATTCATTAATAAATTTTGTCTTGTCCACATATTGGATATCAATTGTCTCCAACCGACCAAAGAAAATATTGCATGAATATGGGAGAAAAAAGAGCAGCAACTATGGAAAATTAAATAACAACAAAGAGACTTATAGCATTACCAATGCTGTTACTAAAAAACAATGATCAACAAATGGCTCTAAGTGCAAGAATGGTTAACTATTAAAAAAAATGTTCTGAACACTTAACCGATTGGCAATTTAAGGTCATAGTGCTAATTTACATGACAGTAGGCACGTGTTAGTGCTGGGAATTTCATGAGTGAAAGCAGAAAGAAAAAAGCTGATTCCCATCCCCACATGGGCCGCTATTTAATTAAGCATTACATGAGATGTGGAAAGCAATATCTTCGCTGAGAAAACTTACATGAGGAAACAGCTTGCAGACCTCAGGAATGACTTCTACTAATAAATCAGCACCCTTTCTGTAAACCAATCTGCTAATTACAACTATTATGATTTCATCAGTCTTAAGGCGCTCTGGAGCAGGTTGAAACATTGTTGTGTCCACTGCATTTGGTATTACAAATACCTTCTCAGGTGGAAGCCCTGACCTTAGAACTGTATTTTCCTTGCTAGTATGAGAAACGCAAATGGCCTGACTCACATCTGCTAAAGTGAATTGCAATACCTTATTCATGTGGATGCTTCCAACATCAGCAAAACCGTACAACGAATGGTCAGTAAATACAACTTTATATCCCATAGTACGTGCATGCATCAAGGCCTCATGACAAAGTGTTGAAAAAGCTTGATGTCCATGAACCAGTGATATTCTTTCCCGAATGAGGATGGTTCTAACAATAGGAAGTGTCCCATATAACGTTGGCAATGTGTTCTGCATGAGGAATGGTTTCCAAGGTACATAGTAAACTTTTAACCCACCAGTCATATATCTCACACCCGAGCGATTTCCATAAGCATGAGTCATAACAACAACCTGAATTACACCAATAAAATACATATCTAAGCCAAAAAAAGGACACGGCTTCAGTTATGCCTAAATGTATTGACTATTTTGTTTTCTCGTTTTACATTATATAAAAAGTTCTACATGTTAGGATCTCTTTAGTTTAACAAAAATTCACAGAATGAGCCAGAACAAGAGAGCCAAAAGCAACTGGAACATCTACAAAATGTTCCATAAGCCCTCTCAAATGCTCGTACAAGTCTTTTAATTTATTGATTTTCAAGATGAATTCTCCATCCATATAGCAAGGGGAAGAAGGCTTATATATAACTATTTTATTTTTTGGTAAGTGCTAACAGGTCCATGCATCCATCTGTTTACTGCTTCTATCTGACCTTGTGACCAAGTCTCAGCAAGCATTGTGAAAGGTAATAGATATGATTCTCCACACCACCAAAGTTGGGAAAGAAAAAGTCGGAGACCATCAAAATTCTATGTCTTCGCTTACCATCCATGATGTTGTCTACATCACCTGCAAAATATTTGGAAAGGCACCATTTTAATGAAGGAAAATAGCACATCAAATGACATCTTTATCTAACAACAGAATCCCCCAAGTTAAGAGATGATATCATCAAATGAAGGCATTCCTGTGGACAAAAACACTAGTGCCAAAAGGCCCTCTATCACATGCCACTACTCCAACATTAGAAGAAATTATTTTGACAAAATAAAATGGCAGAGCTTGACCATTGGGACAAGTCACAAATCATCGTAGTTCTGTTATACACGTGGAAGATTCACGATTGCAAAAGGACCTAAGAAAAATAGCTCAATTAGAATTTATTACAATCCAGCTGCCCTTACTCAAATTAAAAATGGGACGAGCTAATCAAGCAAGCGTTTTATGCCCATCCAAACAAACATACACACATATACATACATACATAAGAAAATTAATCTCACAGGCGAATTGCCACCTATAAGAAAGAAGTACAGGTAGATAAAGGCAAAACTATCAAACTGGCAAAAGTAAAAAAGCAGGTGTCATGGTTGCAACATCTCTCAACAAATTCACAAAAAATTATTTTGGGTAAGGGCAAATTCACTAATAATGTTACTCCTCATAATTCTTCAACGTGGTTAATGCACAGGAAAAGACTTTACATGCCAAGATAGATTTCTTAATTGAGCGTTGGGGAAAAGAAAAAGAAAAAGAAAAGAAATTACCCATGCTCATATATTTTAATTGGGTTGTGATACTTAATGTTGGAAAACAGCCTTCATAGTACCCACATTATCAGAGCCAGAGACCTTATTTTATATGAAGTATCATGTTGGAAAAAACATATGCAAAAAGAGAAGCAAACAAACCGTGTACAATAAAGCATGATAATAGTTCTTTTAATAAACTCTCATCAGATAGTACTGCCTATTTTAAGAGTTTTCTTTCTGTGTGTCCACCCATTCACCAGGTAGCACAAATTCAAACCCATATATGGTGGGCCAAACTAACCTCTTTTCCTGTTTAAGAGGTTTCTTACTTAACAAGTTCCCCTACATTACACTAAACACCACAACTTTGAAAAAAAAAAAACGAATTCCATGCAGGAATTAACATAAATAACAAATTAGACGAGACAAACTTATCATAGTCCTCTATTTTCAGCAAATAACCAGAGGGTGATAAATGATCTGAAAACGTTGTTACACTGCAAAAAGGCAACTAATATATTACTTCAAACAAATCAATCAATGAATAGCAAGAAGAAACACAAAAATACGTTGGACAGATACATTGCTGATGTTCTCGATCAAAAAGGATTATTCTTTAAGTAACAGTACAGTAATTGACAGCAGTTAATTTGTTTATATCTCAAATTCTACAAATGACTCGACAAATACAACTCTCAAGAAACAACAGGTCGGTTATCAAATGCCTCTCTAGCTTCTAATACATCTGGAGAGTATCGTCTTGAGAGCAATTCCACTTGTTCAGCAAATGATTTACTTCCATAATCACCAATGTGTCTGACCATTTGGCTCCATCGCTTTCGACATATATCTCCGCACCTTCCCTCAATAAGATTGTCCCAGTCAACATCTTCCATAGAACATGCATCCAAGTTAAGAAGAGCATTAAGCAACCTGTAGTCATCAGCATCAGCCCATTTTCCTTCCACCACCATTGGTGAGGTTAATTGCCTATACCACTTATCACAGCAAGCTGTAACTCTTCGTGTTGCCATTTTATCACTTATAGCAGTCCAAGCAATATTATCTCGCAACATTCCATGCTTTGACTTCTTCTCATCAAAGGCTTTCATATGAATGTCCATGTTTACCAAGTCAAATAAAGCTTGGTACTCTCCTTGGGACCACTGCCCTTTCTTCAAATTGGCCACATTTATTCTTCGCCACGCATCCTTCACATGAAATCTGTGCTTTCCAAGTGCATCACCCAACTTCCTCCAATCTGCACCATGTTCTTCATAGAATTTCTTGATTAAGTTGTATTCTTCTGCTGTCCATGAACGCTCCTCACCTCTCTCAAACAAAATATGAGCACGGTGGTAGACGCTCTCTAGAGGCCTCCAGGGTAAAGCTGCTGCTATTTCTTTCCAACATGTTTTCTTAATCTCAGGGTAATTTTTACAGTGAAGGACCATTTCAAGTCCATTTTCACCCAAGTCTTTAGCCTCAATGAAATCGTAAACAGATTTTCTCACTAACTCGTCTTCTTCTTCTGAGAACCGCTTACCTCGTACTAGTTTCTTCTCATCATCAGCGCTCAATTCACTTGAGCTATCATTTGAAGTAAAAACCTCGACGTTATCAGCAAAGCTCACTTTCTTGGACTTTTTCTTAGTAGATTGCAGACCAGAATGTTGCAAATCCTCAACAGACTCTTGTGATTTTGCCACCTTATTATTTCTCACCTTCACCTTCTTGCTCATATTTGTTGCTTTTCCATGATCCCCTTCTTTACCCTTATCAATGTTTTTCTGAACCTTGCTTTCTTTCTTTTTCTCCCTCTTCCTTTGTTTCTTTTTGCTACTATTTTCCAAGAGAGCATCTTCCAGCAACATTGCATCTTCTATAACCTCATCATCAACTGCAGAATTTTGTTCACCGTGAGTTGTTTCCTTCTTTTTCTTTTTCTTTCTTGTATCTTCTTCTTCCTCTTCTCCTTTCTTGCTCACACTTGTTGCTTTCACATGGTCTCCTTCTTCACCAGTATCAATGATTTTCTGAACCTTGCTTTCTTTCTTTTTGTCCCTCTTCCTTTCTTTCTTTTTGCTACTATTTTCCCAGAGAGCACCATCCAGCAACATTGCATCTTCTCTAACCTCGTCATCAACTGTAGATTTTTGTTCGCCTTGAGTTGTCTTCTTCTTCTTTTTCTTTCTTGCATCTTTGTTACTCTCATCCAGTTCACTTGTTTGACTATCCCCAAATTTTGCTCCTTGCGAAGTGGTTGCATCAGTCCTTTCCACATGCTTGTGCTTTTTAGGTTTCTCATGTTTCTCTTCTTGCTTTTCCTTAAAAGATTCTGCATTAGTGTTATCTAAGGCATTGATATCTGGATTCTTGTCTGCCAAATCAGCATTCACAGACTCACTAACAACCTCATCGCCACTGACCCTATCCGCTTTCTTCCTCCGTTTCTTGTCTTCCACTTCATCCTCCTTGGACTCCAATTTCTTTTTCCTATTCTTCCTCCTATCCTCTTTCAAACTATCATCCACAGCTTTATGAGACTCATCCTCTTTTTTATGTTCATTTTCTCTGGCAGAGTACTTACCATCGCCACTATCCAACTGTTTATTACTTTTCTTCTTCTTTTCTTGAACAAAATAATCAACTACATCTTTTTGGCATTCTGTATCTAATCCAGCATCAACCTCCAAACCTAAATTCTCCTTCTCGAGTTCCTTTACTAACTTTTTCTTGCCCATATGAAACTAAATATTTATCCTAAACCTCTTTTACTGGTTATTGCCAACTCCTTATGGAAAACAGCTGAAGGAAAGAAAAGAGAAAAGGAAAATACTTGGTGAGTTAAACTCTAGACACCAAATTAAATTTGATAATCTACAGTCGATTTAATTCAAACTTATGCATTGCATTAAAATTGTGATCGTTCAAACCCTAACCAATAAATCGAACCCAAAGACTTCAATTTCACACTTCAACTGTTAATTGGTGATGGCAATAACCAGTAAAAATAAAATTACGAACTTGTGATTCCACATAGAAAAATGGTGCACAGTACTGCCGCTTTAATCGGTAAACGTAATTTCTACGGAACTTCTCACTTTTTGATAAATCAACCAAACAAAGCCCTAATATTTCAATTCCATACCTCAACTCCTAAATGGTGATAGGAGTAACCAGTAAAAGGACAAAGAGAAAGAAAGAAACTAAGCAAAGAATAAATATGGATAGAGCAAAGTAACATATAGAACATGCGATACTGAATTAATGACAAGTGAATGTTGCATGTAAGAAAGAAGATAAATTGATGAAAAGAAAAGAATACCTAGGTCTTAGGGTTTTTTCTGAACATCCAGAAGGCAGGCTATCGGACACTCCGGAACCCTGTCAGTCTGATTACCTAACTTCTAAACTTTTGCTGATAGCATGTGAGACTTCACTTCCATAAGGAGATAATTAAAATAGCTATCAATGTATAATAGCCTAAATTCTTAAATAATTAAATTAAAAAAAAATCAAACAAATAAACTAGCTATTCGATACAAACTGAGTAAATATTTATGTTTGTAAATTAATCACATAAAATTTTCTTTAAAAAACCGATTTTTGTTTTCTTTTTTAATTTACAAAGAGTAAGCATATGGATGTATATAATTACTCTAAATAACTTCTCATTCTTTCCTTTATATAGCCACTCTAAACAATTATTTTATATTAAAAATTATAAAAGTTAAAATATCACACCCTTACAGAATAATTTAATTTTAGATAAGTTAACAATGGATGGCTATATATATTAATAATTGAAACTTTAAAAGTATTTATATAATTTTATAATTTAAAATTAAAATTTTTTTCTTTATAGATTATAAAAGTAAGTAAAAGATTTATCTTTAAATGATTATCTATATTATTTTAGATATTTACATAATTTATATTTGCTAGTACATATATACATATGACTGCAAATCGAAGTTTTACGTGATACTAAAACATATGCTCACTATTATTCATCTCAAGAAGTCGTATTGATGGTCAATACGATGGTTTGTATAATTTTTTTTTTTCATTTTATCTATATTATTTATCTTCTATCTATTTCTGTATTATTAAATCAAAGCACCTTTCTCTGCTTTGATACCCGTTAAAATAGACATTTAGCGTAGATATAATACAAAGATATTCTCTATGGACAAGGTCAAATAAACAGAACAAGAAAAGATAGTAATTAAAGTAAACTAATTAAAACCCCAAATAAGCACCGTTGTCTCTGTCTTTGTTTATTTCCATCTCTCGCAAATCATCCCACTTTGCATTTTACAATCAAGATTCTTACATAACTTTATGATATGCTATTAAGTAATAAGAAATAATAAAATGGAAGTTTTCTCTTTTGTCGTAAATTCTTCTTTTTTTTTTTTTTTAGATTCTAGTAAAATTTTGTATATATCTTTGTCAAGAGTAAAATAGCCATATAAGAATAAAAAAAAAATTTCTTTTCTACTACATATAAATTCAAATATTCAATTTTAAAGATAAGGAGTTTAAACATGGATGAAGCAAATATAAATAGTCTATGTTTATAAAATATGTTGTATGTGAAATATACATATATAAGTAAGGAAAATTACAACAGGAGGGATTAATGTTTTAAGATAAGTTCAAATGGGTATTTAACGTTTTGAAAAGTTTAAATAAAATATCAATATTTCATAAAGCGATTCAAATAGAAAGTTTGGTTATCATAAGATTATTACTTAATAATTATTTTATGAAATTATTTGAACCACTTTGTGAAACACTAATACCTTATTTGAATATCTTTGTGAAACTTGATTACTTATTCAAACTTTTTGAAACATTGATCCTTATTTGAATTTACCTCTATGAAGGGCTAAATTTGAATCTAGGCCTTAAGCTTAATAATTAAGATGGATTAGACTCTTTGGATTAAGATGATAGAGTTTAGAGAGTAAAAGCATATGTATACTCGGGATGATTAATGGAGTTTTGATATGGTAGACTTAGAATAGGTTTTGTTGGATTGGTACATCGATTTAACCTTTCTCAGTTTGGTTCACATTAAAATGATAAAGCTTTTATTAGACTTAAACCTATAAAAAGAGTCTAATAGAGATTCATTAATATAAGGGTTCAATTCTAACCATTGATCATTATCATAATTCAATAAATGAAATCAACTACCATTTCCTATAAATACCTTCTTTCCTTTCTCATTTTAACAGGAGAAAGCTCTTACTAATGTCGTTATTTTACTGAAATCCTGCCTTAAAGATTAAACACTTAAACATCTTAAGAGTACTACCTTATTTTTTATCAATTGTAAAGTTTGATACCATAACACTTCTTTGCTTGTCATCATATATGCTAAAGCCTTACTGAAATTCTCTTCCTCCCTATCATACCTCGCTTCATCATCCTATATGTGTAATTTAAGTTATTTCTTTAGTTACGTATAACGTGATCTAATATGCAACACACATGTGATCCTTGTAGTTGAACCCTTACACCTACATTTTTTGGCAACTCTACTGGGAAAGGGAGACTTGATATCTTTATGATGGTACTCCAAGAAGAAGACTTGTTGATTCTATGGACAATAACAACTAGGAATAAGATAATACTATTGCTACCAATGGCGAAATCTACCTCCAATTGGAAGTTTGAATCAAGGAGATGGTATGTAAGAAAGTATCACTAACAATTGTTGCATGAGCTCCAAGAGACCAATCGAAATTTGAATGAACTTAAGGTAATGTTTGCCTAGTGTGTACTCACTTTAGCTACTTTCGTTGCTGTGTAATTGGGGCAACTACCTCGACTCTTTCAAATACGGCACAAAAAAATGCTACTTAGGCTCCTCAACCACTCAACCCCCTGCTACCAGTGAGCAAGACATCCCTAGGGTCGAGGAGTAGCTTCTTGTAGTAGAGCCCGTAACTATATGGGATTCCTCGCTCGAAGAAGGAACTTAAGAATCCAGATGAGAAGGTCGTCATCTTCATGTGATAGTTTATGTATCACGATTGTTTAAATTATACACCTTATGCCTACAAATTTGGCCCTTGCAATCCTTATATCTGTGAATTTCAAATTTGGCCCTTGCAATCCCTATATTTGTGAATTTCACACCTACTAACCTTACCCTACAATGCCAACAAAGGTGAAAACATCTACTCAAAAGGTTCCATTTGTAACCAAGGAAGATCTGGACATATACTTGAAGGAAATACAAGCGAAATTTACAACAAGTATGATAGAATTGTAACTCCCGTACCACTTACGCATTATTGCAAAATTGTATCCAAAAGACTATGTGAATCTAAAATTCATGTTATCTAATGGAAATAAAGGGAGCACCAAAGAACACTTGTTGAAATTCATCGAAATCTTATAAGTGTATGGATTAGATGACGATTTGAAATTGAAGAAGTTTTTGAAATCTCATTGAGAAAAACTATACTTAGTATGTTAATCTTCCTCCAAAGTTAGTCGATTCATGGGGTGAAATGTATAAGATATTTTTGGACAATTTTTCTCTACTAAAGAAAAGGTTATCCTCGTTGACATATGAAGGATCTGTTAGAAGCCTAAGAAGGATCTCATGGACTATATTGAACACTTTAGAGAACATTCCTTAGATATACAAAAAGTTTGTGATGAAAGAGAGTTGATTAAGATTTGCATTTAAGGCATGCTTACTAAGTATGTGTTCCATCTTGAGAATCTCTTCTTGGTTTCCTTTATTATGTTGGTTGAGAACGAGTAAAGGACCAACAATTCGGTGGCACCATAAAGAAATGAAATTGCAAGATCCAACAAGCACATACCATCTGTAAATTTAACCTAAGAGGAGAATCCTAAAGGAGCAAAAAAATGTAGAAGTAAGAAGCTTACAAGCGCCAAACTATCTTTGTTATCTCTATGCTTAATGAGAAAAGTATATATGTTATTCGACCAATGGCTATAAGATGGAAACATTAGGCTCCTTAAAGTTGAGCACTTATCAACATATGAGAAAAAGAGTGAACCCAAGTTTTGTAGAGTCCATTAGAGTATAGGTCACCCTATGAAAGATTGTTGGACATTAAAGAAAATATTTAATAAACATGTTTAGAATGGAGAATTGATTATTAAAGACAATGATGATAGAAATAATCTACTTCTATCTCATAACACTTAATGTGGCATTATGAATGTTATCACTCATGATTCTACAAACATGGAAAGTATAGACTTGCACAAAGTTATGCGTGAAAGATTTGAGATCAAGATAAATAGAGATGACAACATTGTCTTCGCTTTGTTGAAGATTGCCAATATTAGGAATTTCTATGATTTACTTGGTTTTGATGAGGATGCTTAACTTAAGGTAGTGACTACACTCATAAAGATCTCCCAAGGTTAATATAAGAAGTATGTTACAACACGTCCTATAGATGGAATTGTCTCAATGAATGGAGGTACAATTACATTCACTAATATTGATATGTGCACAAAGAATCCAAATCATAATTGCCTTTTTTATCTAGAAAGTATCCTTAATGGTTATCTTATTAAAAGGATATTCGTTGACAATGGATTTTCACTTAATATTATGCTAATGTCTATTTTCAAGGCTACAAAGAAGATATTTGAAACTTAATGGGGTAACCTATCAAGCTAAATAGCTTCTACAAGTCTTCCATGAAGACAATGAGGCGTATTAAGATAGATTTTGATGTCGGACCTATACATAGCTCTTCATGGTTCCATGTGATCAATATGCCTCTATCTTACCATCTCCTTATAGGAAGGACATTGTTGCATGATCACCACATGATATTCTTAACATGGCATCAACGCATTAAGGGTCATTAAAATGAGAAGGATATCTTTAATCCTACAATAAACAACCCGTTTACACATAATGTACTACACTTTGTTGAAGCAACTTTCTTTAGTAAGCATGTGAATGAAGGGGAGATACTCATAGTGGAACCCCTTAAGGTATAACTACCTATAAGGGAAGGAGTTCAAACATAAACAAAGTACCCTTAGATTGAAGTGAATGCTTTATCATATTACCATTAATAAATGCTTCTTATAGTCTATCGAGACTTTACAAGTTGCTAAGGGGATCAAAGCAATTCTACCATGTTATCTTTCATTATGCTATTACTAAATGAAGCGCTATTGCCCTTGAGCATATGATGATAAGATATCTTCATAAAAAGCAACGAAAGTGGCAAGGAAATAAAAAGAACATAAATTTCAGTAAATAGATTTCATTACTATTGATTCTCCATATTCAATAACAACTTATATTTGTAAGAAAATAGAGTTACAATTGTGTGATAAAAAAAAATTACAATGGAGAGCTTAAGATAAGATCTACTTATATAAGTGGTCAGCTATAAGTGCATATAGTTGCTCCTATGCAACGGTATGTTACAATGAAGTTAAATCAATGTGATCCATAGAAGCTATCGCCACTTATAAAGATTAAGGGATTGCAGTATAATGCTGGATTTCTGTTGATGTCATGAAGGAACGAAGAACATTAAGACATAGTAATTCCTTCCATTGTTGTGTGTTAATAATTGAGGAAGGAAAGTTACATATGAATATAATATCTGAGGAGGCTATCCTTACATGATTATGGCTGCTCATGTTACCTACTTCATATAACACTCCTCATGTGTAATGGTCAATTGGCGTGCATGCGATGATCTTTTTGTAAACAATGCTTAATGCACGTACACATGCAATACTTGATGTGCATATGCTCACTATGCTTGATGTGTGCACATGTATGATGCTTAGTGGGTACATGCATGTTTGGAGGACTCAATATGCTATTTGTGACACCTAATGTCCTTTGCTTGTATATGATGCTCTCTTATACAATTTGAAGGATAATAGTGTTGAAGTTTTTCATTACATGAGATTCTTTTGTATGAAACTATGATGCTTCCTCATATGGTCTTTACATTGTACGTTGTTAGCCTTAAAAAGTGGTAGCAACAATCGACAAATGTGGTTCCTACCACTTGGGGAAGGAGAGGAGAAATAAAGCAATTGGGTGATTTTGTTACTTATGACACATGGTAAATGAAGAATGATTAGCATTACAATAAAACGTGAAATGTTAAAAAAAATTATCATACTTCAAAGAGAACTCTAATTATCTAAGAGGGTACGCAAATTTGAGGAATAACATGAAACTTAAAGTACATTCTTAATTGATTCATATTGATTCACGAAGTAAGCTCATACATAGAGAGTTTTCCATTATCATATAATGGCGTGACAATTCAAAAGAAGAAGGCTAACTCTCAATTACTGATTAAACGATGCCTACAACATATTAACAAAACTGAAACTTGTAATAAAGGCACATATTTCTCACATGCTATAGCTTACATGGTTTATGAGGAAGATGTTCATAATGAATCGCGACAACCTATTGAGAAGGATACAAAGGCATACTAAGGCATAGTTACACACATGCTGTCATATTGACAATTGCAAAAGGAGCAACGAAAAATTACATGGCCTAGAATTTAACACAAAAGAAATGAATGGAAATATAAATATATATGATGCAAGGAGAATATTGGCTTAGAGCTCATATATGATTGGCAGAGGTTGCGCATTCTATCAACTGAATAAGTCCTGAAACTATGCTTTGCTCTTCACAATTTTTCATTAATGTAAGTCATTGATCTAAGCATTGCCTTAAGCATGCCCATTGTGAGCTAAAACTTCAACTCCTTTTCTACTAAAGGAGTCTTAGAGTTATCATGCAACTGAAAAGTGACAATCGTTACCTTGCCAATGGGAGCTTTGTAGTTCTCAATGGTCTAAATCATTGATTTGAGATGGGGTATAATTTCCTAATTTAGGTATAAAACAAGTTATAGTCTAGTATTCCATTCGTTGCCCTAGTTTAGAAAAAAATTACACTTCAAAGGCATTTTTGCCTTTACATGGATGGACTAATGCGTGGTATATGATGATTGTCTTTAGATTTTAACAACATTAAAAAATGTGTGTGATGATCAAATATATTATAATTACTTTATATTGGCATAACGTTATATTATCCTTCCCCTGATCATCTATACAAAGATATGTATATATGTATATTTTATAAATTATTAAACACATTGATGCCATAATGCGACTTACATAAATGGCAACACTCTGGTAAAAACCTTATTTGTTGTGGGGCTTACCTTTGCTCAATTATTATTACTATCATTATTCTATCTTTCTTGAAAAAATCACTTAGAAGTAGGACATACTTTGTTTCCCTTTGCCTAATTACTATTATTATCATGAAAAGCTTCCTTCTTGTTATCCTTTCCTTTTTTTTTTCCTTTTCTAATCTTGTTGAGTCCTCCCATACATACTCTTTCCATATATCTCTCTCTCTCCAACCTCGACACATCTGCCCCTCTTTTATGACAAGTAGCTCATTTTCTATATATATATATATTTTCTAAATAAGGATAGTAAAATCTTCCTCTCAACAGCTTAAAACTTGAAGCCTCCATCTCTCTTTCTTGATCCCTATTTCACTTGCTCGCTCACTTAACCTCCTTATTCTATGTCTGTCTCTTTGTTTATTCAAAAAGTGACTAGAAGGTAGGGCAAAGTAAAAGGATTCTAAGATGGCTTATTTAGTTTGTTATTTATGTATTTTTTTCCCTAAAAGTATTGAAGTCGACAAGTTATGTTTTAGTGTAGGGCTTCTCGAAATTATTTTGTTAATGGGGTTTTAGAGTGTCAAGAGAGGGTATGGTATAAATGTATAGAAGTATGGGATAGTTATCCATTGTGTTTGCTAAATGTAAGGAAGGTATAGCATTAGGGGTGAAGTGTTTGAAAAAATGTCCAAGAGTAATATGAGCTATGATTTCAATTGTGTTTTAAAGCTTGGGCAATATTGGAGTATGGTATTGAATCCGTGTGTGGTGTGTTTAATAGAATGTTTAAGAGGAAAGTTGATGGTGGTATTTAGTTATTTTGTATTTTGAGGACCGTAGAGTAAAGATCAAGTTTGTATTCATTTGTTAGTTTGCTTAGTAAGAAGGAGTTGTGACATACACAACATGTTTGACAAAATGCCTATGAGGATTACGGTCTTATATGCACAGCTTCAACACTAGGATTTTGTTGCTTAATAGGATAAGAATTTTTAATCATGTCTTCATAATTTATGCTATAATAGTTAAGTTAAGGCATTTGTAGCATTAATTAGGAGAATATTGGAAGGATTATTTGTCAATAAACTATTGATGGATTGGAGAAAATGTTGTTTTGATTGAGTATTTGTATTATATTGTTTGTATGGCATTTGATATGAAGGTTTTTCAATTAGGTAAAGTTCAAAGTAGTTGATCGTGACTTAAAATGCATAATTTTTCCAACTTTAAAAACCGTATTTGTTATAAATTTAGCAAAAACGTTAACTTGTGTAAAATTATTAAAAATGTACGAAAGATGATTAATTTATCATACATGCAGGTATACAGGGCTACAATGGTCTTAGTGCCCCCATCATTTGATCAAGAGGCTAAGGAATGTAAGAATTTAGCCTACTAATCGATTGGTGTGCCTTAGAGTGTTACGAGTGTATCGCCTAACAATTAATCGAATGTGAAGAGAGGTTGGGAGCAAGCATAAAATGATCAAGAAAGATTTTCTCCTATTGATTGATTAGCAATGCAAACCTAAGGTTTAATAAGAGAGAAATGTAGCGTTTGAGAATTTTACACCTATCGATTGGCCGATAGGTCACTGCTACAAAAAGTTGCATTCTACAGTCGTGAAATGAGGTTGTACTTCATTCTTCTTTATTCTTAGGTTAAGGTTTCGTAGTGAAGGGTACTTTTAGGCTAGATTTAGGTTCTTTTAATGGATTATAACTCATAAAGGTTAGAGAAACATCATTCAAATGCAGATTAAAGTTAAGGATTACTCTTATTCATGATGTTTTCTCTCTTTACCAAACTTCTCATGTCTCAGATGTTGTTTATCTCCATAGTTTTGTTGCACTTAGTGAGATTATGAATCTTTTGTGGATTATTATGTGGTTGTTGTGTTATTTCTATGTATTGCAAGTGGGTTATTGATTCTAGTTATCAAGCAAGTGTTTCATGTATAGGAATGCTTGTTGATTGGGATTTATGTCTTGAAACAGTGATTCTATTATTTTGTGAGTTAGTGTGGATTAGGAATTGACACATTTTAATTCAACTTCGGGTTTGTTGCATTAATTGATTAATGATTCACTTATCATACGGGTTTAAGGAATAGCACAACTATTGTGTGACTTGATGATTCATGTGTTTGGTTCATGATTGTATTCATCTTGAGAGCTGAAATCTTATATTTAGTTTAAATATGTTATTTCGTAGTTATAATTATATAAATGTCAAAACTTAATTTCTTTGCATAAATTAGAGTAGCAAGCTACATCTAGTACTTAGCTTTAGTCCTTAACCTAGAGGAAATGACCTGGTGAATACTCACTAGTATTATTACTATAAATAATTTGGCATATTGGTTAGTTAAGGGTTTGATATGGTTTTGAAAATTTCCATTTATAAAATTTATGTCTAAAAATCTCTAGTGTTTGTGTCGATAGCTTGTCAGTTTTTGGTGGCGTTGCTAAGGAGAAGTAAGTTAAGTTAATATAAGACAAACTGATGACTATGAGACTTGGCTCTAATTGCTAATTTTTGTTGGTAGAATATTATAGTGTAGTTTTTACTTAATTTGTGTTGTTTAGTTATTAAAGTTTGAATTTTTGATTGTGTTCTTGTAAGTTTGGGTTATTATTAAGTTGCTGAATCGATAAGTTTTCAAACTTTCTTATTAGGATTGATTGTCTTTGGTTCCATATAAGATATCAAGAGAGAGAAGGTGGGGGGGTAGGTGAATTTATATTTTTAAAAACTCTTATACTTTTTTGGATTGAATGAAAATTGTCTCTCTTAATAACTTAATTTTGGTAAACAGTGGTATTTTAATAATTTAAGATACTAATAAGAAAAATAAAATACTTAAAGTAAAGGAGATAAAGAGAAGAATATCAAGCTTAGAATTTATAGAGTTTTGGCATTCTACTTACTGCTATCTTTTAATTCTACTACTGGGGACCTAGTCTACTTTACCAGTGTTATTCCATTTGATCCACTAAATCATGAGAAGTTTACAAACATTTGCTACACTTGGCCTTCGCAACTCCTTCTTTACCTATTTAACCTTTCTACAATCTAGGTTAATTACAAATTTGCAAAGTAATGTTTACAAAATAGTAATACGACAAACAATATTAATCTTAAATAGATTGGCACCTAAATAGAAATGAAGATAGTTAGATTAACGATTTCAGTTCAACTCTCTGAAGAAGTATTCGAGAAGTGTTATATGCTCTTTCAAATGGTAAAAATTTATCATCGTTCGAGTGTAATATATATGTTTTTCTTTCTCAGAATCATTTCAATATTTTTGAATCATCTTTCCTTTCATACTAGAGTCTTCCAACATCTATATTATTGATGATTATCTCCATCTCATGTTTATCCAAACCTAACATTTAAAAAAATGATTCATAGATATTTAGAGAAAATCTTGGAGTTTGAATTTTAATCAATCTTATCTTGGTCAAATCTCTTTTACTGGATATACTTGATCAGTAACTTTAGATAATCTTAAATTTTGAATTTGATATCCCATAAAATTTGAAATCAACCTTATCCTTATCCAAACTTATATATTTTTTTAATTATTTCAAAAATTAATTCATTTAGCAATAATCCCCATGGATCTTATTTCCTACTTAAGTGAAAATGGAATTAAGTGTATTTCCTTAATATATCTAATATAGTAGAGCTATGTCTTGTTCACTTTGAATATGATGTTATGTTATTTTTTAGAGTTACTCTTCTAAACCAACTATTTGAATAACCTTATGAAGATATCTCAATTTACTTATTTTCAAAGTCTCTGAACAATTTTCTAAAGTGCCAAGTTGATTCTCCTTATATAAGCTTTTGAAACATTCTTTGAACAATTTCCAAACTTGTCTCTTTTTCAATCAACTCTGACCTTTTAAATAAGTCTCTGATTGAAACTCAAATTACAATTTTAAACTTTTTAAAGAACCATCTAAATACTTGCATACTTGTTAATACATAAGCATTTCTCTCTTTTTGTTATAATAACAATTCATGAGAGATATCTGACTATTATTCTTATGCCGAAATTGTCCCTAGTTGATTTGATATTGAGCTGTGATAGTACTGGATATATTGCTTTGTTTACAGGTTGTAGTTTGGAGGATCAATTGGAATTAAAGCGAGTAGATACTAAGAACTTTGTGTTAGAATACTAAATGTTGGGATTGAGTTTTCGAGCCGATGAGTAGCATGGGCAATAACATAGATAGGTCTTTTCCTTATTGTTGTATTGATGAGTTAAGATGGGAAATATAATCATTTACCTAGTATAATGGTCAATAATTGGGTGAGACATAGATGAGATACAAAGACATAATGGGTATATGTCCTTAGCATGAATCCTTGAATTGAGAACAATTAAGATTATTCTTTAATGGATTGGCATACCATAATAGGATGATGTTATTATTTGCTGTTAAAGGGCCATTAATGAGCATACCTGTGTAAATGGCATTTTCAATTATTTAGTAGTATGTTCAAGTTGTGGTGGACTACATAAGGGCAATGAATGTTGAGGAAATAGCTAAGAATCAAGTTTAAGTGACTCTAATGGAGAGTGATGCTACAATAAGATGAGCTGATAAGTCAATAAGATGATGCAAGCCCACTTGCAACTCTGGTAACCCTAAGCTATGATAAAGAGGAAAGAATGGAAGAGTAATTGAATCAGTTAGAGCAGAAGTGGGTTGAAAAGTTTAAAAAGAAAGAATTCTTCATCCATAGATTAGAGAATTAGTAAGCACTATTAACTGAATACTTGACTAGTTTGGAAGGAAGTGGAAAGTTAGGCAATACTCAAGAAGGTCCCTTATGGGTAAAATAGGAAGAAGCTCCTTCAACTATAAGAAGTTTAGAGCCTACGATTGATCTGAAAATCGACAAGGATACGCTATAGATAGTTGTAAAAGAAGTTCAAAAAGATGAAGAGGATGAGGTTGCTTATAGGAATAGAAGAGAAGTTGGAAATATGACTAAGTCTCTAAGGGAAGAAAAACAATGAATGTACTTAAGGACATTGAGGTTGTGGTGATCCTACAGTAGCGAGTGAGGTGTCGACAAGAGAAGAAAAACCCACTTGGGATGCCACGATTGAGAAGCTTGCCCATTTGACTTTAAAGTGGTTTAAGAGGGTGGAGACGAAGATTGATAATGCTGTAAGTACCTCCAAACCTACTAAACATGTAAAGAAAGTAAATATAAGGTGAAAAAATAAGGTTAAGGTGATGGATACTCTAGCTTTAACATCAAGTGAAGAGGAGGAAGTGGTACAACAAGAGCACACTCTTGTAGTTGCTGATCCTGCTATTAAGCCTTATAAGGTAAAGGATACTCTAGCTTTAACATCAAGTGAAGAGGAGGAAGTGGTACAATAAGAGCACACTCCTGTAGTTGCTGAGCCTACTATTAAGCCTTATGCACCATTAATACATTTCCTAAGAAGGTTGAAGAAGAGTAAGGAAGATAAATAATTTGAGCAATTCTTGGAGATGTTTAAGAAGTTAGAGGTAAATATCCCTTTAATTGAGCAATTGAAGCAAAAACCTTACTATCGAAAGTTTTTACAAGAAGTTTTTAGCAAGAAGAGAAGGTTGGATGGGCGACAGATGGTCATGTTAGCTTAAACATGCATAGAAGCTATAAGAAATACCCTTCCTCCTAAACTAAATGATCCAAGGAAGATTTTACTTGCTTGCACTATAGGTGATAAGTTTTTCAAGAATGAATTTTGTGACACTGGTGTTTGAGTTAATATAATTTCTTTATCTATGGTTGAAGAGCTAGGGTTAGGGAAGGAAATGAAGAATTTTGAGCTTACCATAAAATTAGATGACTAATCTATTAAAAGACCCAAAGGAATAATAAAAAATTTGTTGGTAAATATAGATAAGTTGCTGTTCCCTTTAGATTTTATAGTAGTTGATGTAGATAAAGATTCAAGGACTCCAATAATCCTTGGGCATCCGTTCATGGCTACTGTTGGAGCAACCATTGACATTAAGAGCAATAAAATAGTCTTAAGGGTTGGAGAGAGACGAGGGATTATAAATATTTTAAAGTCATTGAGAAGAGACCAACCTTAAGTTACAAAGTCAGATACGTCATTAGAAGCTTTAGTTGGAGAGGAGATAAGTTCTAGTAAGAGTAAGCAACACTAAACATGAAAAAGGAAAAACAAAGTTAATGAAAGGAAATCCCAACAATTTGATCTACCTTTAAAAGCTGGAAGAGTCAAGCTGATGATTATAAAACAAGCGCTTGGTAGGAGGTAACCTAACCCCAATTCACCTTCATATTTGCATTATCTTGTCTATGTTTAAGTTTTCAAATCAAGAGCTATTTTTAGTTTATGCTTTCTTTGTTTATTGTAGGTGCAATGTATATAAATAAAGAAAGGAGGAAACCACTACAAAAGAACTTTATCCCTCATAAGAATCAAGAAGGGAATCGGGGACTTAGAACACACTAAAAAACTAGGGGGTCTTCTTGTAACTTCCTTTTTTACTTCCCATTGCATATCAGTGAATTGTGAAATATACATTCAAATTAAAGTTGGGGGGTAAAAAAGATAGAAATAAATATTAAAGTTGTGTGATTCTAAATGAACTTTAATGATTTGATTAAATTTATCCATTTTGTGCAATTATAGAAATATTCATTTCTAAGAAGTTGGATCCATTTTTCTTTATCCTCTGTACCTCAATCTTTGAGTATGTTATTAGTTATAAAGTTTGAATGAAAGAAAGTACAAAGAAGTGACTAGGGCTTTGTTTTGAAAGATGCCTCTTATGAATAAGTTGTGAGCATTTCTCAAAATTTTGTAATCAATTCATAGCATCTTTGCTTTGTCTAATTATGTCCAATTTAGTTGTGGTTTAGAGGTTTGTAGTTAAGGAAATGTTTTGGTTGGGTATTAGATTTTTGTGTTTTTGGAAGTTAACCTATATATATAGGTCATTCTTTTGAGGAATCGAGTGGTCTGTTAATATTGTATAAACCAAAGTGGATACTAGATTTTACTTCAACATTCCTTGATCAATGCATAATGAATGCCTAAAGTCGAAAAGAAATAAAAGTCGAAAAGAAAAATGATGAGGATTAAGAAAAGTCATTTCATATAAAAAGCACGAACCCATAGCAAATAGAAAATGTAGTTAAAAAACGAAAAGAAAGAAAATAAAAAAAAGTTAAAATTGAAAATCCAAAAAGAGAATAATGGGCATAGTATGAAAGTCATTCTAAAGTCAAGTAAGTGAAGTAAATTCGGTGATCATTCTTTATTTGCATGGCATTAGCATACTTAAGAGACCAATAAGGGAGAAGTATATATGCGGGCTAGCCAATTAAACACCGAGATCTTTCACTTAGTTTGAAATGTTAGACTTGGCTTTTAATTTCATAAACCTAACTTAATGGTGAAGTTAACTTTCTAAGGTATTGATTCTTGAATTAATAACATAGACTTTGATTTGTGAGTAGTTAATTTACCACAAGTAGAACAATTTTGATATCACTTCTAAGGATTTTGCATTATATTGAGTACATACAAACTTTCAGCTTTCATTGGCATAGTATACTCGATTATATGTAAGCATTAAGGAAGTACCAGCTTGTGCTATTAAGTTTTCCAAAAATTTGATCTTTTCTCATTTGCTTGAGGATAAGCAAGGTTCTAAAGTTGAGGGTGATAATTACTGAAATGCAAGATATTTCCAACTTAAAAATCCACATTTGTGCATAAATTTAGCAAAAACCTTGTCAATTTAAAAAAAAAATAGAAATTATGCACAAAATGGATCAACTTGTGTAAAATTATCAAAAATGCATGAAAGATGATTAATTTTTAAGGAATTTAATCGGTTTTATATCATATGTGCAGGTGTATAGAGTTACCATAGTCTTGGTAGCCCCATAATTCAATCAAGAGGCTAAGGAATGCAAGAATTAGCCTATCAATCAATTTATAGCCATATTACCGATCTATCGATGTACCTTAGAGTGTTTAAGGTGTACTGGGTTAACCACCAATTGAATACGAAGAGAGGTTAGGAGCAAGCATAAAATGGTCAAGAAGGAATTTCTCCTACTAATTAATCAATGTTCCTTTTACTAATTGACCATTAATGTAAACCTTAGGTTTAGTAATAGAGAAAAGAAGCATTTGATGATTTTAATCGATTACGAAAGGAGGTTGCATTTTGTTCATTTTTATTCCTTTCTTCTTCTTAGCTTAAGGTTTCATAGTGCATGGTACCTTTAAGCTAGATTTAATTGAATGCGAAGAGAGGTTAGGAGCAAGCATAAAATGGTCAAGAAGGAATTTCTCTCACTAATTAATCAATGTTCCTTTTACCGATTGACCATTAATGTAAACCTTAGGTTTAGTAATAGAGAAAAGAAGCATTTGATGATTTTAATCGATTACGAAAGGAGGCTGCATTTTGTTCATTTTTATTCCTTTCTTCTTCTTAGCTTAAGGTTTCATAGTGCATGGTACCTTTAGGCTAGATTTAGATATTTTTGTTGGATGACAACTCGAAATTATTGGAGAAACATCATTCAAATGTGGATTAAAGCTAGGGATTACTCTTGTTCATGGTGTTTTTTCTCTTTACTAGACTTCTCATATCTCGGATGTTGTTTATCTCCATAGTCTTGCTATACTTAATGAGATTATGAAACTTTTATGGATTATTATGTGGCTGTTGTGTTATTTCTATGTATTATGAATAGGTTATTGATTCTAGTAATCAAGCAAGTGTTTCATGTGTAGGAATGCTTATAGATTGGGATTCATGTCTTGAAACATTGATTCTATTAATTTGTGTAACTAGCTAGTGTAGATTAGGAATTGACACATTTTAATTCAACTTAGGATTGTTGTATTAACTAATTAATGATTCACTTGCAATGTGGGTTATAGGAATAGCACAACTATTGCACCAATTGATGATTCATATATTTGGCTAATGATCGTATTCATCTTGAAAGTTAGAATCCTATGTTTAGTGTAAATATGTTAGTTCATAGTTGTAATTATATAAATATCAAAACTTAATTGCTTTGCCTAGATTAGAGTAACAAGTTACGTTTAGTACTTAGCTTTAGTTATTCTCCCTAAGGAAATGACCTGGCAAATACTCATCAATATTATTATTGTAGAAGATCCAACACATTGGTTGATTAAAGGTTTAGTATAGTTTTGAAAATTTCTATTTATAGAATTTTTGTCTAAAAATCTCTAATGTTTGTGTCAATTACTTGTCAATAGTGTAGCTAACAAAGGAGCATACACAATATGGACTAAATACAAGTGATCTTTTTTTTTTTTTCCATAATACATGAATTGTACCTATATAGTGAGTACATGAAGCTATGTTTGGTAATCCCTATTAATGATTAGTGAAGAGCATACTATAGTTAAAGGGAAGGAGTAGCATGAAGTGATTGGTGGCATATGTATATAGAGATGTAAGCAGATTTAGTGTGGAATATAACGAATGGGGATTTTCAACTGAAGTAGTCACAATGTTCATAAGATGAGAGATGACCTTTTCTTTTAGGTACTATAAATTTATGTTAGTTAGAGTGAGTAAATCCTTATAAAGTTGTTGCTATCTTAAGTTGATCACTACTTCTAACATGAATAAGTATATAGCCTATGATTATAATCGTGGTACGTAGATAATGAGTTTTGGTAGAGTAAGGAGAAGATAGGAAGGACCAAGAATAAAATATAAAAAAAGAAATAATAGTTGTACCAAATAGAATAGTCTTTTTGTGTTAGGCTACTCCTTGAAGTTATCCTCACTTAGTCTAACTTTTCTCTGTAAATTCGCTCTAATGATTGGCTTTAGGCAATGCTCTAAAGTCCAATCCCTAGTTTTCTTTACTGGATAGGCTTCGACGGAGTCTTGCTAGTCTCTTGTTGTTAAGGCTTAGATTTTCTTCACTACTTCAATGGTCTTTAAAGATTTTAAGCATTGCTTGGCTTCGTTTAATGTAGCCCCCATGGCTTCAGCAGTCTTTAACCAAGCTTCTAGGTTTCATTCTTTAACTTCATTTCAAATGCTAGTCTTTGAGCTCTACCTGGTTCCTTGTTCTTTATTTGTTGGTTTTTAAGTAGCTTCGAGCTTCAAGTTTGGTCTTTAAGTGAAATATGAAAAATATGAAAGATATGAAAAGGATAATGTGTATAGGTAGAAAAAAAAATATTGAAATCAGAGAAATATGAGAAAGATAATATGTATGGGGTAGAAGAAAAGGAAATCGAAGCAAAAAGTAGATAAGATGGATGTAAATGAAAGTGTATAGGGAATATAAAAAATGATGAAAGAAGTAGAGATTTATATGTGTAAGAAATGGCTTGAAAAAAAAAAATCAAAGAAAGAGGAATAAGTAAATAAAGAAGAAGAAGTATATGTATGGAGTATGAATAAAATGATGAATGGATGGAAGTTGAAGAAAAAAATGAACCAAAAGTAAAGAAACGGGGATAGAAAAAAGGAATTTCGATTTTATATTTAAAGGAAATGAAATGTAAAGGAAAGGAAAATGAGTGAGAAAAGATGCTGTTTATAAAAGTGAAGAGAAGAAAAGAGGATGGTTGATTATGTATGAAGTTGTTCAAGAAGCAAAATGCAAAAGAGAAAAGAATTAATCGATTGGGTTTTGGTATTGCTCTTGAGTGCTTGGCAGTCAGTTATCCTATTTAAAGGTTGCTATGTCTTCCTTTGATTTTGAACTCCAGTTCTCTAAAGTCCTTCAATAATTATGATGGATTACAATTGTTATTTACTCATTCAGTAGTGAATTAGTGAAGAAGATAGCCAAAAATAAAATGAATGTCTAGTTTCACCAAGCTTCATTCTTCAAATGGCATCAAGAAAATATACAAAGTTTAAGCTAGTGTTACTATGCTCATCATCGATGGAAAGAGAAAGCAAAGGATAGAGGATACTTTCTTTGATTTAGGGGGGTAGTAGTTGGGTAACCTATGTACTACCGGTGCCAAAATTTGCGTGCTTTACATGCTCGTGTTTTTTCATACGCCGGGCTTATCATGCTTTTGTGTCTAGTTTTACGTGCTCGTGCTTTATGTGCCACTTGTTTATTCGTGTGTCTCTGCATGCCTGTAATTGGGCTTTGAATATAATGCCTAAAATACCTTTTCAATATTTTCGAGTATTTACGATGATTTATGGTATTATATATTTTAAATTTTTCGAGTCCGAACATGGACCATATATATTATACTATTGATATTTATTTACATGGTAATTTATAGAGATTACTAACTAATTAATAAGTAAATATAAAATTACATGTGTGAGCTTTTTACTTGAAAGGTTCTTATGTATGTATAATTATATACATTAAATATGCATAAATGTATACGTTAAAATATTAAGTAAAAAATATATATATTGAATATATAATTGTATGTACGTATGAATATGCACGTGGATAGATGTGTATATTAATACATAAATTTGTAAATGTATTTATGTATGTATAAATATGTATGTATATATATGGAAATATATATGTACATATATACCTCCATGAAAACACATATTTATATACGTAAAAATATGTATGAACAAATTTATACAAATACACACACAAATACATACATATGAAATGTATAATTCAGAAAAATATATATATGTATGTATTTATATATGTCTAAACACTTACATATGTATATAGAATTATATACATACAAATTTATTTAAATATACGGCAAAACAAATACATGAATACAAAATATACGCGCATAAGTACATACATTTGTTAATATATATGCATAAATGAGCAGATAAGATACGATATATTAAATTTGTTGATTTTATATTATATGTATATAATTTCATATATAAAAGAACGATAAAGGAAAACAATTAACTATTAAGAAACTAAGAATGAATTTCCATTAAAAAAAAATAACTTCATTTATTACATAGAAAATGAGAAAAGAAAAGAAAGAAAGAAAACATACACAAAGGAAAAAAAAATCCTAAATTTCATTGAATTGTGGGAATGAAGAATTTGATGCTTGACCACCATTAGGACTAGATGAAGAGGGTGGGGGGAGGTATTGAAATTCTCACCAATTGAAATACGCTTGTTACTAGGCCCATATCTTATCTATTCGATTATGTTACTTGTTTTGTTCAGATCGAATATCTGCAACATCCTTCTCTATGGTTGCTATTTAATTTCCATTATTCCGTATACCTTTTCGAATCTCTATGAAGGTTCCCATCATCTATTGTTGGTTGGTCATCATTATTCTAAATTGATGGAATAGTTTTTCCATAGTGAAGGGTCTAGGGTTTTGTTGTTGCTCTTATTGTCCTTAGTCTCTTGCCCCCTGATCTTGACCTTATGAGACAAGGTCATAATCATTGACATCTAGTTGACCCCCCTTGGACTTCACCTTCACCTACATGTTCTTACTATTGCCCTTGTTTTATCTATTGAACTGTTTCTTCATTACGATAGAAGTATAGTTTATTTTTTTTATCTCTATTAGGTTGAAGATAGATTTCGTCATGTGTAGTGCGTAATCGCCTAGACTGAACCCATTAGAGAGAAGAATATACTCGATGAGCTGGCCATCACTTAAATGCTTGTCCCTTTACGAAAGTGTACAAAGGAAGTAGTGATTAAAAAATGGCTAATATTAATCTGTATCTTTTCCACCATATAGAAGAGTAGGAATTAATCTTCTTCACTGAAGAAATTAGTATTCGATTGCGAGGCAATGGAATTAGTGATTACGTGGTGTATGATTCGGGTATATAGTAGAAGATTGCCAGCTGTGAGATGTTGTAAATGTTGGGCTTGTGCCTTGTTTAGACATATCGGTTGCTAAAAAACACATAAGAATGCTATTGACCTATCCCAATTTGTTAGCATATGTGGAGCATCAACATCATGCCAATTAAATAACTTGTTGATAAAGTTTGGCGTGATTTCTATAACTTGGCCGAACATGCAAGTGGTGAGGAAGCTAGTATCTTGATTCATTTCACGTTAGGGGCATAATGTTATCATCGAGATAGATGACATAAGAGGTTGCATTGGAGTAAAATATACGAACCAAATCGACATATGTCCCGTTCTCTAACTCCGCCAATCTTAGAAAACCCATTACTTCAAGAGAACCTCAGAAGTCATAGATTTGGTGGAGATCTTCAAAGTCATACGATTGGGTGGGGAGAACATTTCAAGTATGGAATCTATCCATAAAACGACGTTACATTTTGGGGGTAATAAGATGCTTTGAGTAAGCCTTGGCTGGACCGTTCAGAGGGGGTGGTGGAGTAGATGAGCTAGCCTGAGGGCGCTTACCTTGGCTTTGCATTTAAGATTAGGTAGTATGATGTCATGACAAGCCTTCCATAGTGATTCTTTGGGTGAAAAAAAAAAGTTTTGACAATAAAGTAAGGTGATATAGGAGAGAGGAAGAATGTGAACGAAATTGATACGGAGGAAGTAGTGGAGTTGTAAGGGTAGTGGCACTAATGTGCCTACATTGATTCTTACCTAGCAAAAAATTTGTTTAGCAAGAATGGTTACCCAA
The DNA here is from genome assembly GCA_024138005.1 of Lumnitzera racemosa. Lineage (NCBI taxonomy): Eukaryota > Viridiplantae > Streptophyta > Magnoliopsida > Myrtales > Combretaceae > Lumnitzera > Lumnitzera racemosa. The sequence continues at coordinate 85,157,552 of JAMXBC010000006.1, forward strand.
CCGAAGTTTGTTGGATGGGAGGCAACAAGGACATGTTTAGGCCTAATGTGCCCACGTCGATTTGAAATGCGGGTACGTTAAAGTCTATAAATTGTAGACATTTGTGCCAAATGAACTTCACTTGCTACATATTTCTATCCTACACTTGTATTCCCCCAAACGCTTTCTTATTCTCCTGACTTTGTGTTTAATTCTCTAAAAACCTACATATTTTCTTGAAAAAATGGCCAAACGAGGAAATACATCAAGTAATCTTAATCATAATGAGTTTGAGGATTGAATCTTCACTAATCCGTATGGTAAGTAGCTGTACCCCATACATCCCAATCCGAGATTTACCATTTTAATGAATTAGGTAGGAAACCCTGTGTTTTCTATACCTATGTCCAGGGGTTGTGATACAAACTCACAAACATATAGTGTATCTGTAATTCCTATTAACAACCTACATATGTACAATATACCTAGAGGGCCATACCAATGCAGTTCGTATTGTTCACAAGCTAGTCAAATACATAATATATGACCACCTTTCATAACTAGTGACAGTTTTAGTCAGAGTCAGGGATGCAATAAATATTTCCTTTGAGGTTATTATTAAAATAAGTGGAGCGAGAAACAATACCTAATTGTTCATTTGCATCTTTTGATAGGGACAACTCTAACATAAACTCAATCCATTGACGCTTATATAGAAGCCAATTTCATCTAGCTCGCACCTAGATCCTCTAACAGAAGAAGGAAATGTAGAAAGTGTATTGTTAGATGTTGGCAGTACATGCTAACCAAGGAAGATGGTGTAATTTCCCACTGCATAACATGTAAGAATACTCTATTTGGCAAATTCAGGTTTGGTACGGGTTACTTGAGATGACATGTAGACTAGAAATGCATGAGAAGAAAGGTATGACATTGGTTAGTGTTAAGGGGAAATGGGATGGGTTAGCATTTGGTTCTTGCAACCTTGATGATTTTGTTTTCAATAACAAAGTTACACAAGATGAACTCACGCAAATGATGGTTGTTACAAGTATATCATTCCATTTCGCAGGACAACCTCACTTTAGAAGGTGGGCGATGGAAAAGTTATAGCCTTGATACCAATACGCTGGTCAATAAACCTTGAAAAAAATATATGTTGATAGTTAGATTTCATTCCTTAAATTCACTTGGCCATTTAATTGATGAAAATCTAAGTAACTCAGTTCTTGATATACGCCGACTAAGATAGATTCATTTTTGGTTTGAACTTACTAAAAGTAGTGCGAACAATTATCGTCCAGCACAGTTCCATTACATAATCACCCATCACTCCTATATTTCTAACGTTTGCTTAATTATGAGGTCTCCGTGTGTCTCATGATTAATGATTAATTGTTACTTTAGACACCCAACATTCTCTTATAAATACAGAGAAAAAGCACTATAAGAACTCTTTCATGATCCATAACTATTACTTATCTTCTCTTGAACATGTTTACTAACTTAAGCATCAAAGTAACTATATTGGACTAGCCTTGGTATTGTTTAGCTCTTTGCGTTTCATAGGAGTAAGATTTCATCCTAAATTCACATAAAAACATTTGGTGCCATCTGTTTTTTCTTACACACCCACATGGTAAGAACTAAATTAACTAAAAGTTCAGGTGTTGGTACTTCATCCCACCACCATGAAAGGGGAAGTACATATATGGATGAACAATGTTTAATTAAGTTAGAGCAACTTTGTCTCAACTTAGCCAAAGAAAACCAAGAATTGAATAAAAAACATGAAGAGATCCTTAATCTCTTCCACGGTAATGTCCACTCAAGTCAAAGCAAAGAGAATAGTGATCATAATGTCGAGAACAGTGACAATTTGATTTATTATCCCAAATTACTGAGAAAGCAAGCCAAAGTTCTAATTAGACTTTCGGCTCTAGTGCTTAAGAAAAATGATAAGGGGAAAGTAACCATGCAGGTGCACCATGCTAGAGCCTTACATGTTAGCACCCTTGCTACGATAAGTAACCAATTTCAAATAAAGAAGAGCCCTTTTATCCCCAAAATCTTGGACGAAGTTATACCATGACACATTAAGTTACCGTAATTTGAAACCTATGATGCAACAAGATATCTTAAAGATCATCTTGAGTACTACTGCACCTTAGCTAAGTTGTATGATTTGAGCGATGTCGAAGCCTGGCAAGCTTTTCCTTCAACATTGAAGAATGTGGCAAGTACATGGTTTAAGCACTTAAAGCCAAACACAGTTTTGTGTTTCGAAGATTAGCAGAAGTGTTTTTCTAACACTTCCTATGAAGGATTCTTCTATCCTTAATACGATAAAACAGAGATAAGATGAATCTCTCAAAGATTATTTGGCTAGGATTATGGTAAAGATGGTCTAGATTCTAGAGTTGGATGTCAGTGTTGCTCTCAATGCAGTTATTGATGGTGTCAAGCCTCATAGAGACCTTTTCAAGTCTCTTGCCAAAAATAAGCCAAGAACTTTTGTAGAGTTCAAAGCCAAACACACATCTTACATTCGACGGGAAGACAACATTAAGGCTCGCCGAGAAGCTAATTAGAATAGAGGAGATAGAAAAGGCAATAAAAGGAGAAGTGTGAAAAGTCGACTTGGAATAGATGATGATCAATGTCCTAATGTCGAGAAAAAGAGGCTATGTATCCTGACATATTCAGTCTACACACCACCCAATTGACCAATTACAGACATATTGATGGAGGTGCGTGGAGGATATTCTTTAAGACAAAATTTCAATAAATATTGCAATTTCCATCGTGATAGGAGTTATAATACTAAGAAGTGCATCCAACTTAAGAATGCGATTGAGGATGTAATTCAATGGGGATACTTAAGCAAGTTTCTCATGCATGGTGCTGAGAATATTCAGCGATTATCTCAAAGGAGACAAGAAGAATAGGAGAATGTCACTTACCTAATTTATGCAGGGAAAGGTGTAAAAGAAAGAAGCACTAGTATAGCACCAAATGGTATAATTAACATAATTGTCGGTGGACCTTTCGCCATAGGCTCGTCAAGCTCTTTAGACTCAATTAATGCCATTCATTATATTTGTAATGTTAAGGGCAAGAAGGTCAAAATTGACAATGCAATTTCCTTTAAAGAAGAAAATTTTGAAGTCATTCAAAGGGCATATGATGATGCACTCATGATTAGTACAAGAATTACTAACTTAGAGGTCAAGAAAATTCTTGTTGACACTAGAAGTTCGGTAGACATTATTTTCCAGCATGCTTTTAATCAGATGACACTAAAGATCAAGGTACAGTTAAGATCATATAACTATGATTTGTATGCCTTCAACGAACAACTTGTTCGGGTGATAAGAGTAATTTCTCTACCAATCTAAATTAGAGATTATGAGCATGTTACGAAAGATAAAGTATATTTCCTCATTGTTAAATGTTGATCCCCGTAGAATATAATTATGGGACGGCTGTATTAGCATTTATTTGGTATTGTCCCTTCCACTGCTTACCTCAAGGCTAAATTTCCACTCTTACTAGAGTTGGTGTATGCAAAGGGGATCAATAGTTAGCAAGATCATTGTACATGAGGGCGTTAAGATGAGAAGAAGTTTTTTAAGTCAAAACTTACCTAGAAGGAAAGTTACTCAGCATAAATAATGCCGAATATGAAATAGTAGAGATTTCACTAGGAGATGATCCTAAAAAGACAATATAGATAGGGAAACCCTTGCTAGCAAACATTCACTAAAGTTTAATAGACTTTTTACAGGATAATGCCAACGTATTCACATGGTCTCCCTCAAATATACTAGGTAACCCTAGAGATGTCATGGTACATAAGCTTTAAATTGATCTAAGCGCTAAGATGATTCAACAAAGGAAACGATATTTTACCCTTAAGAGGTAAGCAGCCATGTAAGAAGAAGTCTAAAACTCGTTTGGCAAGAACATGCTTGTTGCAACTTGGAAATAGTTTGTGAAGAATCACTAAACCTATCTCGGCCTGCTAAAATGGGAACCGTAATCTAAAGTTAAGGTACTTTAGATGAATGTGAAACTTGCACTCTCTTGGAAAGCACACCCTTTCGTCCTCTTTCGGCCTCTATAAATTCCATATCCAAGGAAGATCTGGCTAATATTTATTGTATTTTGATACAAGAACTTTATCGGTAGCACTTATCACTCCGTTTGAAGAATCATTAAAGTAAACTACGTTATTATACAAATACCTAGCTACAGATTTTCCTTCTTTGTCATCTAGATAGGTATTTATTATGAGAATGTTAATATAGGCAAGTTTGTCCCATTGCTCCACCACACTGTTAGCTGAGTCTCTTAAGGAATGCACCGTCGCATTCCTTGTTTGAGGGAGAGAGGTAGCCTTAATCTTAATCACTTTGGAATCTGAAAGAATAAGTTGATGAATTATGTTTTGAACCATACTTGATTTTGGTTAAATGATAAAAGTTATAAAACTTTTGAGAATATTGAAGATGAAGACAAGATGAAAGCTTATGGATATAGATGAAAATGAAGCAAGGAAATCTTCTTTTAGTATTGAAAATTCCTTATATATGAGTAATTTCCCTTCGTAACCTTAACACGGTTTTGATAGGAATGATGCATTGATTAGATGGTGTGGTGTAGATTTTTAATATGTGTTTTGATACAAGGATCCGACAGTTCTCATTGATTTGATAGTTATTAGCCCTACAGTATAATTATGGTTAGAGTAACAGTTGTCGTATGTGCTGCCACTTAATTTTCTGGACAATCGAGAAATTTGAAGAGTTGCGACTCATCGATTAGGATACAATCTATCATGTTCTAAATGAAAATAAAAAAGACTTCCCACATTACTCAGCACTTTAGAAATTTAGCTTCTTACACTTCAACCCTACCAATAGAACCTTAAACTTTATTTACTCCTTCAAGTTGAGTTCTTGACCATGGGAGTTGGGGGGCAAATGTTGATAGTTAGATTTCATCCCTTGAATTCACTTGGCCATTTGATTGATAAAAAGCTGAGTAACTCAGTTCTCAGCATATGTTGACTAAGATAGATTCATGTCTAGTTTGAACTTAGTAAAAGTGGTGCAAACAGTTATTGTCTAACATAATTTCACTATATAACCAGCTATTACTCCTATATTTCCAACATGTGCTTAATTATGAGGTCTGTACGTATCTTATGATCAATGATTAACTGTTACTTCAAACATTCGACATTCGCCTATAAATACAAAGAAAAAGCATTGGAAGAACTCTCTCTTGATCCATAACTATTACTTATCTTCTCTCTTGAACACGTTTATTGACTTAGGCATCGAAGTGGCTTTATTGGACTAGCCTCGGTACTGTTTAGCTCTTTAGGTTTTATTAGAGTAAGATTTCATCCCAAAATCATATAACAACAAGATATAGTTACAATTTATAACAAAATGTGGCAAGCTTTAATGAAAGAGCCATCAAGCCTTCCAAGCAAGTATGTAATCCACTTGCTTTCCTTTATAATCTTAAATTGCATTTTTCTATTTTTATTTAAATGTATAATTGCCATGCTTCTACCATGCCTTTTTGCACTCATTTATGTCTAATACTTAGAAGTCACTAGTCATCACCATCAACAATAGTTACATATACGTTACTACGCACTAGATCGATAATGAGTGGTTGGTGAAAAAAAGAATAATAACATTCATTTTTTTCGCAAATTCCTACACAAGGCAAGCGATTGCCAACAACAACAACATCATCGACACTACCTAATCATACAACATTAAGAGAGTTTTTAGCATCAATTTTGACAATGCCTCTAATAAAATAGCTTCAGTCCAACACTTAAAGGGTATGTTTAATCTGATCTGCAAAGGTGACTTCTTTCACGTCTAATGTATCTGCCATGTGTTCAACTTAGTAGTGAATGCTGGTTTTGAGGGTTATGGTTTGAACCATCACTTAGTACGGATCTAATGTGTAATAAATATCATACTGCTTCTAAGAAAAAGCTTATAGAGTTTTTATAGATTTGTACAGCCAATGGGGACAATGAAGATCAATGACTTGTACCCTTTGGACTGCATAATGAGGTGGAATTTGACTTATAAGATGCTTTCACATGCATATGAGATGAAGGTTAGTCTGTCGACGTTCTATAACTATATGATAGTTACCAATCCTAATATCACTCTAGGTCTAATGATAACACATGAGTGAAAGTTATGCAAGAGGATGAAGGTACTCTTAAAGGCCTTCTTAACGGCGACAAAAAAAGTTATTCAGCTCATATTACTCGATAAGTAATCTTGTTCTCTCCAACTTGGTTAACATTTTGGACGTATTGTAGCAACACCAAAGTGTTTCTGTCCTGTGCTCTACCATTTGAGGTATGATTTAGAAACTCAGGGATTATTTCATACCATTTCCTTTCCTCTTCTAAGCTGCTACTATGTTAAATTTATGGTATAAATTTTCTACCATCCGTAGTCTCCTAGAAGAGTTCTATTGGAGTGTTGGGGTTCGGAATGTTGAGTATCATGCAACTGCACTCGATTCTAAAGTGCAAACCATGCTCAAAACTTTGTATGCCTTGCATAGGCAAAGGTTACATAATTTACCCCAACCAATATAGCCCAATAGTCATGTACCTGGTAAGCGAAGTGCACAAATTGTCAGAAGTAGTAAAGATATGGGGAACACCTTTGATTCTAGCGGTATATTTAGGGAAATGTTGGTTTACGAGGTACAATGATGGGTGGAAATAGAAGAGGAAGATTGCGATGTCCTCTCTTGGTGATTCAATAAGGCGTACATGATACCATTCCTTTCCTTAGTGGTTCGGGATGTTCTCATACCTCTGGCTTCAACGGTCCCTTCTAAGTTAGCTTTCAATTTGGGTGAGTGACTCCTTCATCATCAATGCCTTTCGATGCATTTGGAACCCATTGAAGCTTATGTGTGCTTGAAGGATTGGGTTGATGCGTAGATAGCAATCAAGGAGATAATCCATATTCATAGTTTTTTGGTAGTGACAATGACACAAGGTTGAGCAGTTTAGATGAAGCATTAAGTATTGTATTGACAATGGTAGTGATGATGGTGAGGATAATGAGGACGATTACGATTGACTTGCCTTTCTATAAAATTTTTGGAGATTTCTTTCCCTTTTTTTCCTTTTCTAAATTCTAGTGGCCTAAACTAAAATTTCACTTGTACCATAAAAAGTTTGTTAATCATAATGTTGTATGATTTTTTCTTCTAATTTACTTTCCTTACAAATGGATAATCTTAAGGAAAAAAAAGTTTAATGATATCGAACCTTTTAATATATGAAAAAATAAAAAATTTTTTTAATTAAGAAATATCATTTGAATATAAGGTGAAAAAAATGCAATAACTAATTAAATTATATTACGTATTTACATTTTCTAATTAGGTAGTTTGTTAATAATTTATTTATTCAATAATTTACTATTTAGTAAATAATTTACATAATATATTAAAAATTTTATGGTGCATTTATTAAATAATTTATTATTCATTGAATTATTTATTAAATAATTTATTTTTCATCAAATAATTTATTATTTATTAAATATTTTATTATTTTTTGAAAAATTTATTATTTATTGGATAATTATTACTTGAATAATTTATTATTTATTTAAAAAATTATTATTTATTAAAATAACCTATTATTTAGTAAATACCATAATTATTTATTAAATAATTTATTATTCACTAAACAATTTATCATTTATTGAATAATTTATTATTTATTTCAAAATTTATTATTATTAAATAATTTATTTATTAAAATAACATATTTTTTAGTAAATACCGTATTTATTGAAGAAGTTATATTATTCATAATAAATAAAACCCCACACATACTACTTGCATGGTTATGTATTTATACCTAGCATGCTTAGGCTTTGCGTGCTGGTACCCAACATGCATATGCTTGTGGCTTCGATTTTTTTTTAATTTTTTATTTTTATGCCCGGTTTACATGCCTGAGCCGACTTATCACCCGTACTTTGGGTTGTTGCACCGTATGGAACTGTTTGCTTTAGGGATAGCAAAAGGCAAAAATAAGGGGGCAGCATCAAATTCTTTGTGGGAGTGAAGCAACAAAGAAATACGCTCTTTGGTATTTTTACCCTAGTGTTATTATTGTTAAGATTATTTTTATTTTATTTTGACATTACAATGGATACCTGTTCACCGCCCTTTTGATTTAAGAGATAAAAATAGATAAAGGAAAAATGGGGGTATACACGCTGCTGTCTACATAAGCTGTATGTTGAGGCTATTTTGTTGGAAAACAGCTTAGCCATAACTTTATTAGGCCATTTTCAACCGATGATATGTGGACTGGGTATTAATTTTGTGTATTATCTTCTTTTAAATCAAGCCATGGAAGGAAAGTAGGAATGCCTTGGACTAAACTTGGAAGCTATGTCTCTAAGGGGGGTTGAATTATGACATGGAAATCACATATTCTCGAGATAAAATTTTATTTACAGGGCATGCAGTGAAGTCCAATCCTTTCTTGCTCATAGACTTATGTAATTGATTTGTCTGGTGAGGACTTCTCAAACGTGGAAGGACGATAGAGAATCTAAAGCCAGCAGGATAGAAATTTTAAGTGAAGCTGATTTGTTGGAGCACATGTATAACGTCAAGAAGGAGCATGCTGGTGATCACCAATAAAGCTAGATGACATAGGATAACGGTAATGGTTTAATTTTTAAATAAAGAGATAACGTACTGATGTTAAAATTAAATTAAACATAAATTATAATAAAGAATTTCAAATATTTAAAAAAATAAAATAAAACAACTTAGATTTAGATAATTCGAATCTGATAACTCTTGAATTTATCCTCGTCAATATCCGTACCGATTAAAGTTGCAAGTCTTCTAATTAAATAATTTGTTGATCAATGAATAAAGAAAATCCACTCTGTGCGAGATGCTGCAGCAAATGCTTCAATTGCGGGCTTCGGGCTTTATTCACGGCAAGGCATCTATCACCAAAAAAAATAAAGGGACAAGTACAAAAAGGTGCTTAACATTTGATAGTTTTCCAAATCAATCCTTAAACTTTTACTTAGTATGTTTTAGTCCTTAAACTTCTTAAATTTTGTCAAATTAATCCTCCCATTACATTTGTGAGCTTTTCCATCCCTCCCTTTTTTTTTTGTTACTTAGCATTTTGTGACAATTTTTTAAAGAAAAGTACAGCTAAGTCAGCATCCACATCAGCAAGTGCACATCCATAGACCAGATGATTCACTCCATACCAAATTGTTTATGAGGATTTAAAAATCAAGTACCTACAGGAAAACCTTAAATAAAAAAATTAGCATTCTTCCCAAAACCCTTACCCTAATCATCCGTTTGAGTCTGTAAGGTGAAACCCTACTTCTGAAATAAACATCCCCTCTTTATCTCAACAACACATAAGTGGAAATCAACTTCCGAAATCAACATCCCCTCTATATACCAATAACAAAATGAGTGGGTCTTCTTTAGGGAGAATCAATCAATTGATTCTCCTTTGTGTCGAATTTAACAAAAAACTAAAGTCATGACTAGCGTGGGACTATGTTTGGTGGCAAATCTTTACACCTACTATTCCTTCTCCATCAATTGTGAAGTTTTCATTTGATTAGGGTTTTGTTTGAACATGGTGTTTCTGTTTATAGACTATGATTTAGGGATAGATAATCGTGACTGACATATGTGTGTTTAGTGTTTTTGGACTGGTAAAAGGGTTGGGTCAAATGGTTCCTTGATTTTATGATAATGAGGCTCCATATGTCTTAAAAAAAAGTCTTGAAATGCCATGTTAAATACAAATAACGGAAAAAATAATAGGAGTCACAAAGGAATTTGTTTATCATGATTTAAAAAGATTAAGAACTAAACGAAATATTAAGGATTGAAATGTATATACTCCTATATTTTATGAATTTTTTTGTACTTTTTCCATATTGACACTTCAATAGACTTTGTGGGGACTTTGGCAATTAAACTTTACATGCAACTCTACTTTTATGAGAACCTAAGCAATTTTAGCCTTAAAACAATATTATATTATTTTATAAATTCCAAGAATTGATGTTGGTAGCCTTGTTGAACTCGTGCTCTCTAATTGAGGTATTCCTATGCGACGGCTTCAATAATTCTCAATCTCGAGAATTCTTTAACACCTGCTTATCAATGACGAGATTAATTGGTATGAGTAATTACCATCATATTGAAGCAAATAAAATGGATGTAAATAAATTAAAATAATACGTTTTGATGGGTTTATACTATCGATGAAGTTTTGATAACTTAGGAATCACTTCATTTTTAAAAAAAATTATTCAATTTAATAATTAATTATTCAATTGTTTAAAACTCTAAAAAAAAATACTATTTATATAAAGATAAAATAAATATAGATCGTATGATACGAACCCAATCTAACAGCTAATAATAAATCTCTTAAAATAAAAAATATTAAAAAATCTTCTCAAATCTAAAATATATTTACTTATTAAAAGATATTAAAAATATCTATCTTAAAATAATGGAAATAATAAAATGTTTTTTAGGACGATATCGCCTGTAATAGTGGTCCTTATCACTAGGGATTACAAATTAAAATATCATCTTGTATTGTTGCAAATATATGTTCCTTGAACATTTAACTCAATAGTATTAATGTGGATTTGCATGGATCAATTCTTTTCGATCGAGCCTTGACGAGTCATATATGAGTTTATGCGTGAAGACTGAGTTGCCTGGTCCTTCTCGTGGATATCCAGCTAACTTAAGTTGCATGGTGTACGTGGACTCTAGATTCCAAGTTTGTGAGTTTTGTTTCACATTTCGTAGTTTCGTGTAATTTAGCTAAGGAGATAATCCAGATAAATCAGACGAAGGAAACGAAGTAATTTGAGTTAAATTTACTAGTCACCGAAGAGAATGTCTCTAGTATTCATTTACTGTCTTAAGGGCATTTAAAGCTGGGATTATTCTCTTGAAATTTCAAAAGCCATGGTTCGAAGACATCTTCATGACAACTTTGCCTCTGTACATTATGCGAATTATCGAGCAAGAGAAACTAGCATTTTCTTCTGATGACATAAAAAAATGAAAAAGAAAAAGAAAGGAGGAGCGGCAACAAAAGAGATGTTACTGTAGTTGAAGAACTCAATCCAAACGATAAATAATCATGGAGCATGAAAGATGTTACCACTGCAACGGTTATTATGAAAACTTACATCTTTCGTTATGTTAATACGAGCTTTCACAAATCGAGCTATAACATTCCTGACATCACCAGAGAAGCACCATCACGTTACCATTCACTCAACTTTGAATAAACTTTTAAAAAAATAAAGAACAAAACAACGAGAGAGGAGGAGAAATCCATTAAGGGCTTTGAGAACCAGATGGACTTAAAATGAGTTTAGCATTTGTCAATTAATTTATTATGCTTGTTCGGCCTGTCTGGATGGTGATTCCATTTATACTTGATGCTGTCTAAGTCAATCAATTAAAAGGGCATCACTATGTGCAATTGGAGGCGAACCATAGTTTGAGAGTCGATTACTTTCTCAACGATGCAAATACGTGCTCATATACAAGTTAGCTGGGTAGTGTTTAAAAAAAAAAAAAAAAAACTTTTTTAATCTATTGCCTTGGGGCAATGCAACACTGAGAAATGGCTCAACAATGCAAGTATTGGGATATGGCAACAATATAATCAGAAGCTAAAGTAGTATCTTACTTGAAATTTGTCATGAGAAAGCCAACTCGTAGCCGAGCCCGGTTTGACATCACCATTCAAGGAGAATCAGAGTTTTGGTGTGGTCTTTATCGAATATCACCCTTAGGGCAGTATATCTTTTTGATCAACTGAACTGACACTGGCGTTGTGACCGCGCACATTAAGAAAGTACTTGAGTTATTTGCAGTATTGGTGCAAGGGTTCGGATTATGAGTTATTAAGAAAGCAAAATCCTCATATACATATAGATACGTTGGCAACAGTATAGTTTTTCCATAGCACACATGCACTGAGCAGCAACTTAGCCTTCTAAAAAGCTTATCCCATGATCATACCCCTTCGACTTCATTCAAAAGACTTTGTTAAGGAGGCACAATATAGAGGACTAAATTTAAGTTTGGGCCTTAAGCCTAATAATCAAGATCGATTTGATTCTTTGGCTAAGGTGAGAAGGTCTAGAGAGTCAAGTCCATGTATGTTCGGGATAATTAAGAGAGTTTTGGTATAGTGGCTTAGAGTAAGACCCGTTGGATTGGTCCATCTAATTTAACATTTCTTAGTTTGACTTACATTAAAAATAAGACAAGGATTTAATCATAACCATTGATCACCATCATGATTTGACGGATGAGATTAACTACCATTTCCTATAGTAACCACAAATCTACCATTATTAACTATTTCTATCACCTTGAATCTTACACCAGTAGAGTCTTTGGGCCTTTAGGGTGGATCGAGCCTTACTCGGGAAGCTTTAGAGGTGGGAAGGGTTCCCTACAAGATAGAAAAGAGGTGACTTGTTATGCCGGGGGGTTAGCAAAGAAGAAAATGCTTGACCTTTAAGTGATGTGTTGTTGGTTTCAAGCATATACCTCTTGAGTACTCCAATGGGGGTATATATAGGACACTCCTCTCTTTTCATATGTGTATGGATTTTGCGGGAATTGAGAGGGCGCCTTGATATTGGTGGAGGAAATGATTGCTTTTGAGCTTTATGCCCTACCTTATTGTTTGCACTATTGTGTAATATCACACGAATAGCCCATGCTCAATTGGCATGGATCGAGTTACTAGTTGTCGCATCACATTAAATGTGATATAAGTGTCATACAGTTAGGGAGCTGCTCAAGGAGGTCATATCTTGGGAGTTGTGCTCTTAGTTAGAGGCTTGCTACTATGTTGGCTCTATAAGTGTGATGATTTGTAACTTGTAGGTTCCGAGCAAGGGTCATGTGAGGGGCTATTTGGAAAGAGCTAATTGGGGCAGTTGGTGGCGGCTCATGGTCTAATTGGATCCTAGTTACCTTATTATACTAGGCTAAGTTTTCTTAATGGCTCTACTTGCTAATGAGGGTCTTTTGGGCCCCCTTTAGTCTTGGGCTTTAGCTTATTAGGTTACATTCAGTGGAGAGTATCAACAATTTTGAAGGATGCAATTTCAAAAATCAAGAAAGCAAGAGAGATATTGGCACCAAAAATGCCAATAGGTATTCACTCTCTAAGGGGGTATGTGGAAATATCTAGTAAAATGAACAAAAAATTCACAAACATGCTCAAAATCAATGCCTTACAACATATATTTGCATACCTACAATGCAAAATCCAATCTTTGTACCAAAAACCGCAAATCTAAAATCATATGAATTGAGCTAAATTTGAATATCAAGAACCCAAACTCTATATTTAATTTTTAAATTAAGTTGATGACTATGGTGCAAATAATGAAGGAGAAGAAGAAGAGGAGGAGGAGGAGGAGGAAGAAGAAGAGTTTGAGCTCACTTTTGCTTACTCAAAGGATTATTTACTAATTGTAGCTAACTAAGTCTTTCCAAATAGGCAAATCTGACTCCTTTATACATTGTTTGATAAGAACATTCTTTTCCGCTATGCAAAAACAACTCATATAGTAGAGTACAATGTTTCTTAGGAAGAAGATATGAGCGAGAGAGAGAGAGAGAGAGAGAGAGAGAGAGAGAGAGAGAGAGAGAGAGAGAGAGAGAGAGAGAGAGAGAGAGAGAGAGAGAGAGTAATGTACAATGGAGAGGGTATGGAGAGAGATAAAATTGTAATTTATTTCGTATTACTTTTTTATTCCTTTGAGTATGTTTTATCCTTTGAACATCATAACAAGTTACTATGGGTCTATATGATTTTGATTGAATAGGAATTCCACTACAAGTTTATTACATTAGGTGTAGTGAATAGGCTGTACAAGAAACTGAATAAGAAAAACTATAAATTAGTGTTGTTTATGTGTCATATCCCAAAATTGGGATGTGACAACTTTATGACATATTCATACCATAATATGAATATATAAAGACTTAAAACCTGCTAAAATCCATAAACATGTAATATATGCCAATTTCTTATGTAGTTATGGTAGTCAATGATAGCTCATGCGAGCAAAATTTTAATTAGGACATAACTGTAAGCCCCAAAGTTAAGCCAATTGACTATAGGATTGAACTTAGAATATAAAGTTTTGGACGATTGGTTAAGGAATCCGATCAAACCTCAAATTATAAACTAACGAGAGAAATATTAGTAAAACTGAGCCTGTAAACTTGAATTTAAGAAAATAAGTAATAAAATAGGAGACTATAAAATTTTCAAATTTTAAGCATAATAACTACTAACTACTGAAAATGCGAAAAGTGTAATCTAATAACTAGTAAATTAGTAGAGATAGATTATATGTATACTAAAAATTTTAGAATGACCAAAATAATAATTAGAAATGTTCACGTATACCTTACATGTATTTACGTGTAGATAAAAATATGCGAAATTACCTAAATTGCCCCAAAACTAAGTAAATAATTAAAAAAAATTATAAAATAATTATGGAAAAATCAGAAGAGGATAAGATTAATTAAAATCAGGTCGTGGCAAGTTCAAAGCTGCAAAAGAAAAATTAGCTAATAAAAATTTGACAACCTAAAAGCTAAAAATTAAGGAAAATGGGCAAAGTCTTGTCAAATTAATACATATTAATTACAGCAAATGCCTATAAATAGCAAGAAAAATCTAGGAACTCATTTGGACAGTTAGAAATCAGAAAAAATTAGGGAGAGGCAAAAATTGAGAGAAAAATTCGAGTTAAAAAAAATAAGAAAAACTATGCAGTTAGGGCTTTCAAAGGGAACCCACACCAGACGAGCAGTTGGAAGTGGACGGCCACTACCACCACACGGTGGTGGCAGCGCCCAGGCCGGCCGACAAGGCCACGACGGCCCACGGTGGCCGGAGCTACCTAAATCGGTGAGTCCAATTTCCAGCCTGATTCTTGTATAATTTTGTAAAAATAGTAAATATGATTAGAAAATTATGAATTTTGTTATTCTGGGATATTTTTGTACGTAGCTTGTAGGAAAAATATTATTTTGATGAAAACATGTCCCGTAATATAGGGTCCTTAAGAAATCATGCAAAACCGAACACATTTCGGTTTAGAAATAAATAACCTTAGGAGTGTAGTTTGGAGCTCAATTTTTTTTTCTGTAGGATGCTCATGTGATATAGAATAGTGCTATGAAGTCATTTTTCTTAAATTAATTTTCGAAAATTTTAAGTTAATTTTTAGCCCTAAAATGATGGAAAATTGGGTAATTTGGAGTTAATTAGGTGATTAGGATATTAATTACTGATTTAGATAGTAATTAGACATTTAGGGATGTTAATCTCTGATGTGGAAACCTAATCTTAGTCTATGGAGTGTTAAGTATAAGTAATGAAGGTGTTATGTGGTAAATGTAGAAAATTAGGAATATGTAGAATTAAAAATTAATAAATATGGAAAAATTAGGTTTAATTAGATAATAAAATAATGAAAATTAGAACATGACAAATTTGAAACAAAATTCAATTTTAGGTAATTATATGAAAAATGTAAAAATTTCTCACAACATGAGTAAATTCGGTACACTAATACGGATTTAAGTGTACCGGATGGAATAAAATGCTGACTAGGGGTAGTGATCGTATTTAGGGTATTTGGAAATAATGTGGTTAGTTTCACATTATGAGTTGAAACAAATTTCTAGGGTCCGGGTACAAAACAGTACCTAGAAATCGAACTAGAATCTAATTTAGAAATCGATGCGGAACCTGAACCTAAACCCAAACCTAAAATAATTATAAAAGACTTAATACCTAGATAATTAGACATATTAAACCTTAAACAAAACCTAACAATAAGCGTTATAAGATAAGATGAACTTATAATATTATATGAAATACTGAAACCACGTTCGTGTTATAGGGATGATCGGCGATGGCCTGAGCAAATCGGACCTCGAGTGAGTGAGCGAGGAGTCGAGGTAAGTTGGAATTAATATGATGCTGTATTTTGGAGGATTAAGATTATGCTTGGTTGTGCTTGTTAGATAGTTGAATGTGTGCATGTGCTTGATTATGGGTGATGCTATGATTCTGTTTGTTGTTTTGGCATACATTGTTTGATTTGTATGAAATAATTGATCACCCTAAACTGGACTTAATCAAATATACGACCAGTAATCATAATTAGACATGCATGGCAACCCGTTAGGGGAACTTAGGACTCTCCGGCCAAATATCGACCTTTTCGAAAGGGATAGCGCAGGATTGCAAAATGGTCTCTTTTTTATCCTCAGTCGGACTAAGTAACAGGAGAGGAGGTCGCGGCGAGGGTGAAGATAGTGGTTCGAAGGTAGTCGCGGGAGGAACAAGGT
The DNA here is from genome assembly GCA_024138005.1 of Lumnitzera racemosa. Lineage (NCBI taxonomy): Eukaryota > Viridiplantae > Streptophyta > Magnoliopsida > Myrtales > Combretaceae > Lumnitzera > Lumnitzera racemosa. The sequence goes on from JAMXBC010000006.1 coordinate 85,174,055, forward strand.
CTCCATTACACAAGCCTGGGTTTGGTCGTGAGCTGTTGCACTAACGGCAACTCCTCAACCTGGATTAGAGCGGGCGCAATTTCTTTAATCTCACGACGGGCCGGACAACGTCGTGCGATTGCATTTGCTTGCACATGTATTGCACCTAATAAGTGAATGAAAACCTTATTGTGTGTATGGTATAGTTTTAAGTCCTTCGTCCTAACTTACTGAGCTGTGGTTGCTCACATCCCTATAGATGTCGTGCAGGTGCTGGCTAAGAAGCGGCAACAACTACTCTGAAGCTAGCAACTATTGGATCCTGGAGAGTGAGGAAAAACATTGAAGAATCAACACATATGTTATTACTTTCCATTTCTGAATTATATATAACTTTTCTCACTTTCTTAGGTAAATGAATTATTTAAATTACAAACTATTTACTTCAAAGCGGGTTAGTCGTGGACGCCTTGTGTAGATCAGGTCTAAGATAGCGGTTGTAAGGCCAACTTCTATCTTAGGATGGTTTACACGGCGGGGCTGTTATGACTCTACCGCTTCGGGGCGTGACAATAACATTTGAAGAATTAGCTAAATTGGAAAATATAAACCAACATATAATCTTGCAAAGCCATTATAAATTAAAATGAGTCTACCATTCATATCTATCTTAGTTAATTTTCTTCTAGTTAACATATATATCGAAATTATTATCATCTTGCTTACTTTTATAGAACATATCACATCCAATATGGTCATAAGGTTCCAAATAATTTATACCACTTGTGCTTGAAAAACATCTCTCATGAAGGGTGAGCCAAGAGTCTACTCTATGGTCACCACATATACATGCAAATGTCATGTAATCATAATACACATAATACTAATGTACAAACTTACAAGTTATTATCTTATTTTGAGTGTATCAAACAACATAGCCTAACATCCTAAAGTAATTCATGACTCTACAACTACTACAATACTTGAATAATTATGAAGTACTCCCAAACATACTGATACCAATAACATGGTGTAGGTACTCTTCGATAACCTAAAATCAAAATCAACAACCAATAATCATATCTATTAACTATAGCCAAATGTGAGTACTCCCCATCACCCAACTATACAAATTATTACATATTGGAGTCCTCACAAGCCTTAGCCATTAGCATCATTGATTTATTTTGATAGTTTGTAACCATTAGTATGACTTGCTTATATCTCCTTCCAACAGTATAACTTGTATTACGATAACTAAGTTATCAATGAGCCGCCTATTGCTTGTAATGGAATCATTGCCGAAATTATGTATCATATTATATGGATCACTGCCCTAATAGGGATAATACAACTATCATTCCATGATCACCATTTCTGGTACCATGATATTCTCGATGGTCCTAACTTAGGTGTAAGCATAACTAGCATACAAGTAATATTTTTGATAGTTTTAGGTTCTTTTATGAAAAAGGTATATTTTTTCTCTACAACATTTCATTGTGTTTTTTTTTTTAATTTCAATGCTAAACCTTTATTTTTTGCATTTAAGTCTTTAATATTTACAAACAAGTCCTTTTGTTGATGGTGTTAATTTTTCCCTTAGCAGAAGGTAAGTAGCGCATTTGCATTATTCCATTTACTTATTTTAAATAAATATTAAAATAAAATAAGTAATAGAATAACTAAAAATAGAAAAAAATGGAAAATAAACAAGTTGTAGAAAAAGTAAGAAAATAGAAAAATTACAACTGGTCGCCCTTTACAGCCACCTTGGGCCCTCGTGATGGCATTGTGGTTTTAAGGGTAAGGGTGGTAGGTATTGCATGACCACCCTCAAATGGTGGGTGGCCACCTATGATCGCTAGTTAAAAACGAAAAAAGAAAATCTACAAACTTGATCACATGAACATCGGGTCATGTAACTCGTCTTTGACTTGACATGGTTTGATACAGAATAAAATCCCATATACGAAGAAAATGATGGGAAGTTGATAAATTTGATGAAGTTTATATTTTTAGGCTTTCAAAATTTTGTTATGCTTATGGTTTTTAGGCTTTTTTTTTTTCAAAAAATAAATAGGAATTAAAAAGAGATACGAGCTATCTAATTTATTGGATATTATGCAACAATTACTAATTTGAATTGGGGTTTGTTTAATTCCAATTGATATTGCATACAATTGAAATTACATAAGGTTTTAATATAAACCGATTAATACTATGCATAACTGATCAAATTAAAGGGTTGCTGCTACAATTTAATTATGAATTGATAATACAAAGGAGGTTTAGAGACAAACTCTAGGGTTTTCATTAGCCAAATTGCCTTGTAAAAACTATTAAAACAAATATATATTAATCTTACCAACCTTAAAGGCATAAGTAATAAAATAAAATTTGTATTATTTAGTACTAGCTAACAGCCTATAATTAGTAATACTAACTAATAGCCTAAAACTGCTAATATCGGCTAAAAGATTAGAAAATAAAGGGTAAATATCGTGTTTGGTATTTGAATGATACCAATTTTTGCAATTGATTATTTGAAGTTTGAATATATCAATTTATTATCGACAAACTCTTCAAGGTAATTTATAATACTAGACCATGCAGTCAATTGCAAAATTATGTAAACTTTAGGTAATTGGTTGGAAAAACGAGCAAAGTTTAGGTAGTTAATTGGAAAAGGATCAAGTTTAGGTATCAAATTGATATTTTGAAACTTCAGATAGTTAATTGCAAAAACGTATAAAATTTAGGTATAAAATATGATTTTTACCCATAATAAAATCATAAAGTAACAAATTTAACGAATAAAATGACAAACTAATAAGACAATAAAAGATAGTCTTCAAGTCAACTTGAGCCATTGAATTAAAATAATTTTTCTAAAATTAAGGTAGGAAAATTTATCCTTAATCATGGTTTTATAGATTTTTCCTTTCCCCTACCTCCATCCTAGTAGTAGGTTATATGACCTACTTTTGTAAGCTGGTTAGGACTTACCTACTATTTAAGTAGCCATACTTGTTAGAGTCATCTAAGACCAGGGGATTACTAGAAAATTATATATAATTACATATAAAATTTATATAATATAATTTACATATTTTATTATATATTTTTATATAATACAGTTATGTGGACTAATGAGATGGTGCCTTGTATCTTCTACTATTGGGAAAATCAATGTTATTCAAAGAAAGATATGTTTGTAAACATTTGCAAATGTTAAGGACTTTAATGCAAAAAAAAAAAAAAAAGGGTTTAGACTAAAATAGAAAGACAGTTAAACATTAAGTACTAAAAATGTACTTTTCCCTTCTTTTATTAACTAACCTACACATTGAATTAACAAATAGAGAAATTATGTACCTAAATTGTACTTAGTTGTCTTAAAATGCTCAAAGAAATATAATTCCTAGAAGCAAGAAATATCATGACCAATTAAAATTTTATTCATACTAATATCATCTTATGTATATAACTTGATTCCTAGTTTAACTAAACCATTAAAACTAAAACAACTTAGTTAGAGCTTCCTTTTAACTAACTTAATCTACTTACAAGCATATAAGGTTAACTAGCTTATAATAGAAGAGGATGGTTAATCAATAGTACTTTTTTTTTTTTCTTGGGAGGGGGGGAAGGGGGCACTATGAGATCATCACCATTAAAAGGTTAACCTTTTTAGGAAAAAATAACTTGGTTTATCTGGAAGGGGTATAGTTAATTGTGTACATGATCTTAATTGACCTGTTATGCAAGAGAAAACCTATTGGCATGTTTAGTTGGTTTTAAGAGGGTGGAATAAAATAGTTGTTACTCCTATATAGATCTATTCCAATGTTTGTTAATGGAATAGTTATTCCATGCTATTATTGTGAAATAATGAATAGCAACTTCTATATGGAACAAAGAAATAGCTATTCTTTAGTCATTTTTAGCACATTTTTGAATCTATGAGTAAGAACTTAATAGGAACTATAAGGAATAACTATTACTTCTCTATTCTATTCCTCCAGATTTGTAATTTTATTCTCATCTTATTCCTTTTGACAAACTAAATGTATCATAAACAATTGCAATAACATAACTTTTCATGAATCAAGCCTAAAACTCATTAATCTTCCAAAGGAAACAATACCTTATATGCAATTACTCCATTAATCATGAATTCTTCCAAAGAATCATCAAAGGGTCATGTGCTTAGGGACACCTATCATTTGTTGGTTGGGAGCCTTGATAAAGGTAGTGGTTAACATGCTTAATGGGGTTTTGGTGATAAGAAAGCTCGATAGAAGACTTGCTTAGCAATAGGGCATACTTTTGGAGCGTTAAGTTATCCAATAACCCTACTCTTGTTGACTTGTTTTGAAACAAATCAATGGTAATCTTAGCTACAACCAATGCTCGATAATTGGGTTAGCTAAAGTTCAACATGCCTTAGATACTAATGGAATCCTCTTCCTTCACAGGTTCTCGAGCTTAGATACGTTAAGTTATGCCTTGTAGTCCTTTAGCTTAGCTTCTAGTCAAAAGCTCAGGATGTCGATTCCTATCATCTTCTTGAGGGTTTGGGAGACTTAACCTCAACTCTACAAGGCCCCCTTCCTTTGTTGGCTCTCTATGGTGCTTTCCTTCTTCTTTTTTTGGATGGTGGGGAATCAGCTTCAATATGTTGAAAGTTGAGGGAACACTGTAGTGCTTATGCAACTCAACTTACTAGGCATTGTGGTTCACCTTCTTCAAGACCATGATTGGTCCATTAGCTCGGGGTGATAACTTGTTCTTTCTCAAATGTGGAAACTTTTCTTGGTTGAGATGGATCCGGACTAAGTTGCTTGGATTGAAACTAATAGCTCGATGGCCATAGTTACTAATTTAGTATTACCTTTGATTGAATTAGGCGATTTTCTTGGTCACATGTTGATGTAGCTTATGTACCACTTAGGCTTGATTGACTTTAGAATGGTATTCCTTAAGAGTAGCTGTACATAGTTTAATTGTATGCAAACTCCACAATCGGCTACAATTACTGATCTAGTGTTGCCTCTAATTGAATTTAGCGATTTTCTTAGTGACATGCTGATGTAGCTTGTATACTTCTTGGGTTAGATTAACTCTAGAATGGCTTTCTTCGAGAGTAGCTGTACATAGTTTAATTGTATGAAAACTTTACAACTAGCAAACATAGGTCCTAATCCCCTAAATTTTTCCCCACAACAACTTAGAGTTGTATACTGAGGGTTCTGCTCACCACCTTGATTTTTCGATTAGTTTGAAGATGGTTATTAAAGCTAAACACAAGCTTTGTGCTAAGCCTTCTTTACACTGTCTTCTAAAAAATAACTCAAGAACTTAGTATCTCGATTTGAGACGATGGACTTGAAAACTTCATGTAGTTTGATCACTTCCCATAAATACAAATTAGCAATATATAAGGTATCATTAGCTTGATGGCATAGTATGAAGTTTGCTATTTACTAAAACGATCCACAACTACTAGGATTGAATCTTATCCTTAAGATGTTTGAGGTTATCTATAATACAAATTCCATGCTGAGGTCAGCTTAAGGTAAAGTCGGCATAGGCAAGGGTGTATATTCTCCACGTGGTTCCTTCTTTTCCTTAGCCCTCTTGTAAATCTCACAATAATTGATGACCTTGTAGACATCCCTTCCTATGCTAAGCTAGTAGAAATTCTATTTAAGAAGGTTGGTAGTTTTGGTTTTGCCGAAGTTTCTAAATAAGCCTCCATTATAAGCCTTTAGTACCAAAAGCTTATGAGAGGAATAGCTTGGAATGCATAATTTTCAGTTTTTGAATAGGAGCTCCATCCTTCATGTAACATCCTCTAACTACTAATCTTTGCTTGTACTTCTTAACGATAGGATTGAACTAAGGGCCTTAAGCATACTATTTGATGATGAGAGAAAACCTAAGTAGTTTGGTTTGTAGTGTAGTGAGCAAAGCTTGTATATGGGAAAGAGCATTTGCTACTATGTTAGCATTGCTTTCCTTGTGGTTGATAACATACGAAAAACCCTCCGTAAACTTAACCTACTTTGCTTACCTCTTAGAGAGTTTGTTTTGGCTACTTAGGTGTTTTAGGGACTTATGGTTCATGTAAATGATAAACTCTTGAGATAATAAATAGTGCTGTTATATGGTTAGGGCTCCATAGAGAGAGTAAAGTTCTTTCTCATATACAAAATAGTTCAGGGTAATACCATTGAGTTTCTCATTATCATAGGCAACGGGTTAGTGTTCTTAGATTAGCATAGCACCAATGTCGACACTTGAGGCATTACATTCCAGCTTAAAGGGTTTCCTAAACTCAGGCCAAGCCAAGACTAAGGTAATTGTTAGGTTCTCCTTGATCTCTTTAAAGCTCTTTTCAGCTTGCTCAATTTACTGGAATCTATCTTCCTTTTTGTGAGCATGGTAGGGGTAGCTATAGTGCTAAAATTTTGGATAAACCGCCTATAGAAGGAAGTAAGTCCATGGAAACTCCTTACATTAGTAATACTTTTTAAGGTCAGTGCTCTAAGATAGCTCGAATCTTTTCTTCATTAGCTCGGATTCTATCATTAGACTATATATGTCCTAGGAAGACAACTTTGTGTTGACAAAATGTACACTTCTTTAAATTTCAAAATGGTTTCTCTATATGAAGTATGTTGAAAATAACTTAGAGGTGCTTAATGTAGGTTGCTAGATTGGCATTGTACATTGGGATGCCATTGAAATATACCACCATACACCATCTAATCGAGGGTCTCATTACATAGTTCATGACTCTCATAAATGTGCTCGATGCATTCGTTAACCTAAAGAGCATGACTAGCCATTTGTAGAGACCATGCTATATTTTGAAAGCAGTCTTCTACTTATCTCTTGGTATGAGTAAAGTAGGTACAATACATGGGCTCATACTCTCTCTTACATAATCATGCTCAATGAGCTCATTCACTTTCCTCTTAGCTCGTTAGCTTGCTCTGAGTTTTGTCTTATATATAGGTTAGTTTGGTAAGGTAGCTATAGCCTAGAGCTAGCCTAGACCTACTGGGCTATAGGCTAGGTTCCCCTTGAACAGGCGTTACCCCGGTGGTTAAATGGGCCAGTTTGGTGACTCGTGAATAGGCTACACCATTTTTTTTAATAAATCCCATGAACATGTATTATTAGTTTTTTTTTCAAATAATTAAAAAGGAATAATTTCCAAACCCGTTTGTTGTTGCAAATACTTTCCAAAAATAGAAAGTACATTACATGTTACGTTACAAATTACATGCATCATACTTCACATTGAGACGCAGATAATTTTACGACATTGTACAAGTTACACCATACATCAACAATCGTTAAACTCGAAAAAATTAGAAATTAAAATACACACGCTAAAGGCAACAACGAATATTCAAAAGATAATTGAACACATGCAATCATGAGTGACAACATGTTGACTTTACTTTTTCTTTCACATTTCTAGATGTTGCATTTACTGAAACAATTTGTTTGCTATCTTATATTCTCTTGGGTGATGTAGTTTCATATGTTTTCTAAATTCTTTTTTATGCTACCGGTTGCAATCTTACATTCTGAGAGGTCCATTACAATTTTGTTTACATCTGTATCTTTATCAAAATTAAGCATCTCCCTATGATTGCTCCCTTCTCTAGATTGTTGAAATTGTACATTGACTGCTAGCGCTTGATGGACTTTGAGTTTGACATCTTGCTCTTTCATAGCAACATATTTTTAAGTGGACATGATGTCGTCCTCTATGTAATCAATAATCTTATTATCATTAAGTTCAGTTTTCATCCTTTTGGGCAATGAATTTAAATTAGGAGCATGAAGAAAAATGATCAATTTTTCATAGGTGAAGACAACAAATTGCACAATGAGCTTTATTTTTTTGTGTGAAGGATTAGAGCTTAGTTTTTAGGATAATAGGAAGAGTGAGTATTTAACGAGTGAAATTTGAAATGGAGAGCTTATTTATAGAGAAATTTTAATTGTCGACATTATTGCTTCCTTTCTTTCTCTATCTGGAATGGTTAGATAATTCATGTCCAATAATTTATCGTCTTCCCTTATCTCTTTCTCTTTGTCTCTTTCTTTCCATCTCTCACTCTCTCTCTTTGTCTCTTGCCACTTAAATTTATGTTAGCAAGTGTTGCCTCTTTCTCTTCCTCTCTCTCTCTCTCTCTTTCTCTTCCTTTGTCTTTTTCCCACACTATTTTTTCGATACATGATTTTAGTTGGTAATGAGTTTTCTCCTAACAATAAGTAGTGCGAACAAATTATTGTATAGGAACATAAAAATCAACGGGTTCGTATTTGTGTAAAAAGACTAAAAAATACGTAATCTTTATAGATTACAAACTTAGCAAATTACATTATAAAATTTACACTTATCATAAAATTAGATTTCACTACAATCACATACAAAAAATAGCATCCGATAAATGAGATTTAATGATGCTTATGTATTTCACTCATAACAACTTTGTAGTTAACTAAGCAGAGAAATGGTTTTTTTTTTTTCCAACATTTTAGGTCACCTTGCGGTAGCAGGTGCTTACATATTCGGTACCTAAAATCAGACAGTTGTAGTTCACCACTTTTGGTTTAATTTTGTAAAACCTTTAATATGTTAATCAATTTTTATTTTCAGAAAAGTTGCCTACTTTATGTGATTAGCCATCGTAATTTTTTTGAGTAAAAAGTCTTATAATATACGTTATTTTTTTCTTTGTGCTCAACTTTAAAAAAATCTAACTTAATTAACTATTGCCTAACTTTGAAAATATTCTGATAAAGGGTTCTTCCCACCCACCACCACCACTACTACTACCTCCTAAACCAAAAAATATAATTTTTCTAAGTGACAAAACCCTCAAGAAAAAATAAATTGATCAATTAGGGGTAAGTAGGTAAAGGATGAGTAGGGTCTATGGCTCTACCCATACCTTATACCCTACTCTATGGGACTTTGGAATTACCCTCTATTCTGTATCCTATAGAACCTATAGATTTTTTTTTTCCTTATAAATTTCAATATGGGTATTTTTTTTCAAAACATAAAGCAAAACTTGACTGTTTTGTTTTTCAAAAGCAATTGCTTAATTTAGCTTATCTTTCAAATGAGGCTAATGAATGGAGTACATTGAGTATATTTTCGACCAATTTTTCTTTTCCTTAGATGGTTTTTTAAACATTATTATTATTATGTGTTAATTTTTATGGAAGTATTATATAAAAAATTCCTTATGTAAATGAAACACCCATTTTGTAATAATCACATTGCATAGATATCTAAGGGAATAAGCACACAATTTAAAAAAATAAAAGTGGTAAACATTGTACTTAATGCTAGATCTATAACGTTTATCAAAATGTGAATAAAAGATTCAATAGATTATATAATTAAATAATTATAGATGTGATGATAATATAGGAATAAACAATTAACTCTGGGAAAATGAAGACATAACATGGTAAATGGAATAAAATATAAATTTAAACTAAATACTTTTCTTCTTTAAGGTACTTGCATTAGTAAAATAATCTCTTTATATGTTAAGAAAATCATATTTTGCTATAAGAATAATACTAAATCTTTTGTCAAACATGAACATAAAATAAAGAAATTATTTCATTATAGAAAACTAGCTTTATTAGATGATAGATTTAGCAAATAAGGAAGGAGTAGAAAGAAAATGTCGGTGAAATAAAGGCTAAAGACGAATAATGGAAGGTAAAAGACTAACAAACATTTAGTTTAGGGTTTTTGATATATTGGGTTTTACTTAATTTTGATAAGATGGTATTATTTATTTATTATTTTTATTTAATTACTTATTAGGTGAAGACCTTAGAACTTGTACCCTGTATGCCTTAAAGTACAAGTTTTAAGGTTTATACAAGGTACCTTAACTTCTTACATGTATCTTAACCTATAAGAATAGGTTTTGGAAAATTACTACCCAGAACCTATCTAATGGCCTTAATTACCTACATAAAACTTATCAGGTCGAGTAAGGTTTAGGTGGGTAACCTATATGATGGGGTTACCTACTCACTCCTAAGGTCAATCATTCCTCACCTTGAAATCGCTTTGTTCAAGTGTCATGCCTTGACTTCTTTTAGGGTAGTTGAAGTCATTGAAGTAATAATCTTCCTCAATAGACGTCCTTATTGGCTCTTGTTCTCTATTGTTGCTTTCTACCAATCTTCATTGCAGGTTGTAACTTCTATATTGATGACACTTAATGAGACACAATTGCCGTCAATAATAAGACCAGCAGTACTAAATGCCTGTTCTACTACCACTATTGAAGTCGGGGTAACAAGGACATGTCCAGCTATGTGAGAGAGGATTTGGTGTTTCTTTTTGCGCAACTTCTATTACTCAAGATTGTTAAAATTATGAATGTCAACATTATCACCAAAGTCAAAGTTAGTATTGAGATAATGTTATAACTCCATCTGCAATCCTTCAAACTTATGACGCTTCAACGTTTGGGCTAACAATTGTTCCCCTATAAAGGAGTAGCTGTATGTTGTTAGGGGAGGCAAGAGTAACCATAGCTTGATCACCATAGGTATACGAGAAATGTTAGATCAGCTTCTCATTAGCTGCATTTACAGCAAACACATCTTATGTATCAGAAAGGTTATCAATTATTTGGTAGTATATATTAAGATAGTCTCAAAGAATATCTATTTTACATTAAGAGTCCAAAATAGTGGCGATAAGATACATAAAAGGAATTTCCCTATAATACTATAGCCACTTTGCGCAACTTCTATTACTCAAGATTGTTAAACTTATGAATGTCAACATTATCACCAAAGTCAAAGTTAGTATTGAGATAATGTTATAACTCCATCTGCAATCCTTCAAACTTATGACGCTTCAACGTTTGGGCTAACAATTGTTCCCCTATAAAGGAGTAGCTGTATGTTGTTAGGGGAGGCAAGAGTAACCATAGCTTGATCACCATAGGTATACGAGAAATGTTAGATCAGCTTCTCATTAGCTGCATTTACAGCAAACACATCTTATGTATCAGAAAGGTTATCAATTATTTGGTAGTATATATTAAGATAGTCTCAAAGAATATCTATTTTACATTAAGAGTCCAAAATAGTGGCGATAAGATACATAAAAGGAATTTCCCTATAATACTATAGCCACTTTGTTACCATTTCAACCACATAACTTTGTAAAATTGGGTCTTCGTGCGCTTTAAGTAGAATCACAATTATATTGATGGCCTCTAGTATGAAATAGTGCATGCTATGCTTGTATACATAGGAAAAAGTGTTAGTAGCATCATGAAAAACTCTTATTACTTGTAACAACTTATTGCATACATCCCAATATCTCGTATGGATTTTAGCTTCCTGAATGTAGTGTAAACAAAAGTTGCATAGAGCATCTTTATAATTTATTGTACTTTGTAACATTTAATAGGTTGAATTCTACTAGTGTTTAAGATCTTTTTTAATCTTATTATACTTTTTACTTTTTTGTATTCAGTAATCTCTCTACATTTTATGTAGAGAAGGTCTCTTAGTAATAGTTTTAATTGCTAACCTTAGTATGGTGACTTTACATTCTAGAGCGCCCACTTCCTTTTTAACACACAAATTTAAAATATGGCATGCACATTTGATGTGGAAAATATTCCTTCTGGAGTAGGTTTGCATAAAATTTTTGAGTTGCTTTATCAATGTAGTGTTTACGATGGTACTATCAAAACCAGATGAAAATATTTTTCATAGTGTTAAACCCTATTTCAGTTTTTCTTAATTTAACCTATATTAAGCCTAGCCCATTTAATATAAATTACTCGATATAAAATTAAGGAAAAACATTTTTCTTAGAAAAAATGTTTTGAAAAATAACTTGGAGTTGCCAACTAGTTAAACTAGTAAATAAGTTAAATTGGGGTTTTCGAGTGGTGAAACCTTAATTTAGCCACTAGTCTACATATTTTCTAAAAAAAAAATTAATTTTTAAAAAAATTTGAATTCGAGAGCTAATATATTAAGACCAAGTCACTACGTAAAAATTTTAAAGAAACTAACTAATGTGCCTTGATTTTTATAATTTTTTCGAAAAATGAAAACATGTAAAGATTGTGAAAATGTGTAAAAATGAATATTTAATTATTTTTTATTAAAAAATTTCTCTAAAAAATAAAAGAAAATAAAAATAATTCACAAATTTTATGATTGCCTCCAACGTACCTATTAATCAGGATCAAACTAACCATAGTTCTCATCTTTTTGGAAAAACTTTAATGGGTTGACAAATTTTATTTATGAGAATAGTCTAAGTTTATATTTTTTTAACTAATTTATTTTTATTCTCAATTAAAAAAAACCTGAAGACTTAATTTTCAAAAATACTCCGAGTTAGTATTTTTTATTTTAGGAAAAATTTACTATGTGATAAAAAAAAAAATCCTAAAGTACCTAAGTGAAATTTTTCATGAAATATGTAATTGATGTGGAACATATGCTTAAACTATGGAAAAGATACTTAAACCATGGAAAAAATACCTGAATGATAAAACAATATTCAAACCATAGAAAATATTCCTAACCAAGGAAAATATGCCTAAATTATAAAAAAAAAAATACCTAACTAAGAAAAATATACGGTCCAATCTTAATTTTTTAAGTTATGCAACCTAAATGCAAATTTTACTTTAAAGATATGAATCTTAATAAAAGTATGCTATCAAACCTAAAAACTAATAGACTTTTATTTTTTTTTTTATAATTTTTCTAAAGATGTCAAAATGTGCAATTAAAATTAATTTTTAAATAATTTTTTATTAGGAATTTTCAAAAAAAAAAATTTATAATTTTTTGTAGTTGCTTTAGAGGCGCTTACCTACATATTAGTCGGGATTAAACCAACGTAGTTCTTTTTTAGAAAAGATTTACTGAGTAGATTTTTTAAAAAAGAAATTAAGCTAGATTTACATTAGTTACTGATTTATTATTTAAAAAAAAAAACTAAAAAGATCTAATTTCACGAAGTTTTTTTTAAAAGCCTTAACTAACTAAATCTTTTGAAAAACTCTAGTCAAAATTTTTTATTTTTTATTTAAAAAAAATACTATGTGTAAAAAATTATTTTTCTAAATCCTAAATGCAATATACGTATCATCTCTAAAGATACGATCTAGATACATATCTTCTCCAAAGATATGAATTTGGGAGGAAAGATATGTAACTTTTTTTTTCTAAAAAATGCAATTTCATTGAAAAATATGATATTTATAAAAAAAGTTACAATTTATATAAAAAATAACCTGCATTAAAAAAAAGTTGGTAAAATCAAGCAATTAATTAACAAGATAAATAAATAACTAAAAGAATTTACTTAAGTGCGTTGGATTGTATACGTGATCATCCTAGATTGCATGAATTTGGACTGGATTTGAACTGTGTTGAATTACCGTGTAGTGTGTATACTGGATATGCGAGATAGTAGGCTATGTTGGATGCATAGAGTCATGTATGCTTGTGAATTATAGTGCAACATATGTATGTGTTGTGCATGCAAGTAACAGTGAGGCCGTATGTTTATGTTTAAGTATGAAGCTGTTGTGAATGAGGACATGTATGTTGTGAGTATTGTGAACAGTGAGTGAATTGTGAAGACAATGGCATGTAGGACAGTGTTTGACTTTGTGAGTTTGGTTTAATTGTGAAAACATGCAAAAACTTTACAACCGAATTACTATTTATAAGCCACACATTTGAATCTTTTGGATCTTTTTAGATGAAGATTTAATCTTAACAAATCTAAGATATGAAAGATATGACAATACTCGATTTGGATTTATTAAATTTGTTGAAGGTTTAATCTAGTTTTCTAGATACCGTACATTGATTTAGGCTTTTTATCTTGGGTTCGATTCAATCCATCTCAATTTAGCCCAATATACATACTAACCTATTTAGTAAATTCTAAGTCTGTTTTAACTCAATATAAATTAGATAAAAATCCGCTTTATATTGGACTAGACAAAAAATATTTCTAAATGAAGCGCAATTATTCAACAACTCAGAATTTATTAAATTGAATGTACATTTTTAACCATTATCCGATCCAACCCTAATTGATTGACTCAACTTGACACTTTTATTATTATTATTATTTAATTTTCTTTTTCAATTTTCATTTTTTATTTATTTTTTATTTTTTTTTCATTTTCAAATTTGGCCCAATAAGAAAAGTATCCTAAGGGTAGCAAAAAAGAGGTATCTACATATGGCAACTAACACTCCTTGAGAATGATATACATAATCCTGTATTTATATGTATCGTATGTAGTTCATTGAACACCTTAATGGCTAATGGTCTTTTATTTAGTTGCAAGTTATTATCTATCCATTGACCAATTACTCCTATGTAGGAATTTGCTTGCCATCTATCGGTCTATATATTTGTACATATTGATACTTATGTATCTAAGGAATTGAACATTGCTATTAGCTCTCGCTTACCTTTATGATACAATTATTGGTTAACTTTGCACATTATTTTAGTATCAAAAGAATGAAGGTTTAGGTTTAATGCCTCTTATTCATACCAAAGGTAAGACTTGCAGTTATTTATACTAAGGGAAAGGTATATGTTTGTAATGTATTGTACTAAGGCTAGTTTCTTCTCGACATCATATCGAAATAACATAAATGACTGGGAATTGCCACCATGTGCAATTTGCTATTAGGATTTGTCGATACCTACTCTGTGGGATGCTTCCTTTACAAGTGTCTTATCAGCATACCATACCTATTGCCTTTTTTCCATGCGTAACTTAAAGTGTAATAGTTACATTGTGCATAGGAATTCCCCTTCTCATCTACAATTTTAGAGAAATATTCAAATTTTACGAGTTTAGAAGGCTTACTTAGATTGCCATGTTGGAGCTCCTAGACGTTGTCTTCTACAATATCTATTACTTCTTTGTCCTTTGTAGCGTTACTACCCCCACCCTCTACATCATTTGGTAGTAATGGAGCCAACTCGGGAGGAATTTCAAGGGTGCCATATATATCATCCGGTTGCTCACTTTTGAAGTTGTGTTAGATATTGTAATCCTCTATGTCTATAAACTGCTCACTTTGGATGACTTTTGCCTTTCCTTTGCTACCCTTATTACTAGAGGAAGATTCATAGAAAAAGTGATTCATTTTTTTTTCATAGTTATATGTGCAAAAATTCATCGTTGAGATGAATATTGGAATAAGATTTGAAAAAAGTTATTGCTAGAATAATTACTAGCTAGCTGGGACAAAATAAAATTTCATTACCATAGTAATAGAGGAAAAAAATTAAGATGAAGGTGGTATGGTTTTTTAATATTGAGAGCATAGTGTAGAGAGCAAACAGTGTGCAAATTAATGAAGAGAGAAGAAAAATACTTGTAATTTATATCATATACATGGAACATTTCAAATTTGAGTCACAGTGTGTTTATTGCATTATGAAAATTTTCAGAGTAGCTGGAAACATATTACATTCAAATTCATCAGTCCTCTCCTCACATGTATATATGAATTTGACATGTCTTTGGCTCTTTGAATTGTGTTACTGTTTATTATGCAGTATATATGTATATTGTAGACAGTGTAGTAAATGTGTATAAGTGTGTCTATTTATTATTAAAGTGGAGGGTATGATATTATTGAAGTGTATTAGTATGTGGTTTCAATTTGTGGACGTTGTATGTGTGTATATATGTGAATGCTGCACAATTGTAGTAGCTTTTGGCTACATTGACTGTATATACATTTTTTAATTTATTGTGTGCATGGGAGATTGTGTAACTGGGTGTGAAAATGTGTACATGCATGGTTTAGTAAAGGTTGCAAATTTCAACCATACTGCATGCTTACAACACCTTTTTTTAGTTAGACTCCTACCTAGGTCAAACCTATAGGTCAACTCGCTAGTCCATTGTCCCAATAATGACACAAATTGAGCATACATATTCTATAGTTATTTTGTGTTATTTGGTTATAAATCTAGTTAATTTCGTAGTACTTTGAACTTAATTCATTTAAATTTCATTTTTAGGGGCTTATGGAAGCATTTGATGAACTTGTAAGGATTTTTATCAATTCTTGGGGTATTTTGGAGTAAAAGAGTTGATCAAGGATTGAAGTGGAGGAATTTCAAGTAGGAAAAGAAGTCTAGAAAAGAATACAGTGGAAGATCACAGCCGTGGTTAATGTTTATGTTCCTCATGTCATTCAATTTTGTTGAATTTTGAAGAACTTGGACAAAGTGCAAATACACAACTCAGCTTTGTAGTTGTGTACCTTACCCTTGGACTTGAATGATTTTAGAATTTTTTATTTTTGTTAGGCTTTCTATATAAATCTAGATCTAGTCTTTATAAATATTGTAGGGAGAGCCCCTTTAGAGATCAAGTCAGTAAGGTAAAGAATTACAAGGGGGCTTCTCTATTCTCTTTTCTTTTTAATTTATTATGTCTTTATTTTGAATTTCTTAATAAATTGTTGTTGAACATTATTGTGAAGCTTGATTTTTTTCCTGGTTCTTATTATTTTTCTTAACCCGATTAATATTAAACTATAACCTATTTAATAGTAACCATCGACTAGCAGTTAAGAAAAACTTGGTTTTTAAATGTGTTTTGAAAATCCATGGTGTCGCCACCCGATTAGAGTCAGGAAAAAGAATAGGTTAGGTTAAATTGACGGGGTGGATCAATTTAACCTAAGCAATGGTCTACTTAGAAAACTAATTTTCAAAAATGGTTTTGCAAACTAGAAGATCAAGTTAAGGGGCTAATCTTTTAAACCCTTACTGGTACTACTACTAACTTTTCAAAATTAGATTTGATTTTCGAAATCCCTTTTTTAAAATGAAGTTTAATTAATGGTAAATTGGATTTTATTTTACCAAATGGAACAAATTAAGCTAGAAAATGGAAAACTAAGTTTTTCCAAATTTTATATTGCCCCAAAGGTACTTACGTACCTACTATTCAAGATTAGACGTATATAGTTCTTTTGGTGAAAACGTAAGTGGGTTGATTTATTTTAAATTCAGAAAGTAGTCGAGTTTATATCTCTTAGTCGTTTCATTTCACTTAGGAAAAATTATAAGAAATGGTCCTAAATTGGTGTTGTTTATTTTTTAGAGAATTTTAAAATGTGTCATAATTTTTAAAATTATTGATTTATTTTTATTTATTTGGAAAATGAATTTTTCTATGTGATAATTTTTTTATGATTTTTTCTTCTTATTTTTTTTTTATTTTTCTCTATTAGTTTATGTTTTGACTAAAAAAATAAATGTGCCTCTTTATCCTTTTTCTTTTTCTTTCTTTTCCTGTTTTTTTTTCCTTTTCCTTTTTAATTTTTTAAAGTTACAATACATTAGAAGTTACACCAAGTAAAACAAAATAAAAAAAAAAATACAGAAAATATGTGAAATAAAGTGAAAGAGGGTCAAACCAAGATGTAATGTATAGGTTGAACTTGGGTTAAGAGTGACGAGTTGTAGAGTGAGTAGACGTATCTAGGTTGGGTTAGCACATGATCTGCATATGCAATAAAGAGAAAGAGAGAGGGGTGGTCTGCAGTGGGTGCTTAATCATGATTCAACCACCATTTTGAGAAGGCAAAGATACCTTTTTGATGTTTTCAAAGATGATATGATGATTTACGGTGGTGTTACAACTTGAAATGGCCTTTTGAATGGTGGAACGTGGAAGACGGAGTTGGTTAGAGAGAGAAGGTAGTGATTAGGCTAAAATGGATCTTGCTTGAAGTGATGTGAAGGTGATTTCATAAGTTTTTAGATATGGGAAATTCAGTGGAGTAGATGGTTTTTCTTGAAAATGGCAAAGCTAGAAGCTTTCTAGAGAGAGAAACTCATTGTTTTTTCAATAGAGAGAGATGGTTGATGTGAGAGCTCATAGAGAGTACGGGGATGAGAGTTTGATGCTAGGTTGAATCCGTAGGCTCCTTTTTATAGTGTTCCATGCTTAAGGAAGTTTGAGAAAGCCATGAAATGGAATAATTTCAAAGATTTCAAATTAATGGGTTTTGACCAAAAAAATCTCAAATGGACGCAATTTGGCTTTTATTGATGATAAAATAAACTCTATAAGTGTTTTTGTACTCCAAATATAAGAACTAATTTTTGTTTTTTAATAGAAAAGCTTGACTCAAGAGATTTAAAATCGGAGCAAAACTTGCCTAATGAATTTTTTTCTATTTCCAAATGGCTTTTAGACCCCTTAAATGATCTAACTTGGACATATTTTTGGGTTCCATTCATAGTATTCCAAGTATTCTCCATATTTCACCATTGTTTCGATGAAATTATAGAGAAAAAATTGAAACAAAGTGGGGAGCTCAAGAAGGAAGGTTGTTGAAAAACAAGGGATTTACTTGAAGAAGACAATGAATAATGATGGAGTGGGCCAAACATAGCTTAACACATAGCTAAAAAAAAATCATGTGCTAGTACACGTATGCTCCCTAGGAATCAAACTTATGTCTCTCCTATACATGGGTACTTATCTAGCTAACTACGTTGGCTTCAATTCTCGCCCAGTGTTGCGCTACAATAATTTTATTCAATAAAATGGCTTGAACTGGATTTAAAACTAAAAATTCGATTCTGGCCAAATCAAACCTCTTATTGACCAGTTCCTTACTAATTGAAAGCATCAAAATTAAGATAAAAAAGCCTATTATGCATATATTGAAATATATTTTCAAAATGAGCACGATTTCATATATTTTTGAGTCTCAGTTTTTATATTATCCGGTTAATTCAAAATTAATTCCTTTATGAAATAATCAACTTAAATCCAATTGAGGCTTAGTTTAAAACCATACTTAGCTTAAATTGACTATATTTTTGCATAAGAATATAGTTAACTTGGACCTTTGGTCAAAATACTTATATTTAAAAAAAAAATCTAATATAGCTTGAAAATCGATCAAATCGCATATGCATAATTGACTTTTAAATGCACTTAGATCCTAAAGCTTGAAATAACCTACTAAATAGGTACCAATGACCCTTATTTTTTCAATACTATTTCTTTTTCTTCTTTTAGCTTTTTTTAATTTTTCTTTTATGTTTTTCTAATTTTTAATTTTTTTTCTATATTTTTTAAATTAGGAACTTTTTTCCCTACTCTAAAAATCTTTAAAATTACGTAGGGATGGGTAAGGTAGGGGTATGGTGTAGTGTGGTTGAGGGAAAAAATGGGACATCTACAGCTGCCTCTTTTTATGGTGAAGTTTGAGTAAAACTTTACCATAAAAATAAAGAGGCGCCATTTTTGCCTTAAGGATGAAATTGCCTTAAGAAGCACTACAATTAGTTATCTATCTTAGGCTTGGTCTACTAGGGATTTAGTAAAAAGTGAAAGAAAGAGAAGGTACTTTAAGAGCTTGCTAAGACACAAAAGATACTAAAAGAGGGTAGTACCCCTGTAGGTGGGCAAGAACCCAAAAAAGAAATTGAAAAATTGGTTTTGCCCGTATGAGCTGACTAACCTAAGTGAATGGGCGAAGTCTCTTTGATCTAGTAAAGACCCTAAATGACAATTTGAAGCCTGATTGTGCCCCTGTGAGCTAACTAACCTAGATGAATGGGTAAAAGTGCTCCTTGATTTAGTTAAGACCTTAGAGAGAACCTAGTCATGATTCTTTGAGTTGATTAACCTAGGCAAATGGGTAAAGTGCTTATTGAGACGACTAAGACCCTTAATGAGAAATTGAGCTTGGTCGTGCTCTTGTGAGTTGACTAACTTAAGTGAATGAGTGAAATGCTTGTTAAGTTGACTAAGACCCTAAATAAGAAATTGAGCCTAGTTGTACCCTTATGAGTTGACTAACCTAAGCAAACAAGTAAAGTGCTCCTTAAGCTAGCTAAGACCTTAAATGAAAATTTGAGCTTGGTCATGCTTTTATAAACTGGCTAACTTAGGTGAATGGGTAAAGACCTCTTTGAGTTGGTAAAGACCTTAAATGATTTGAAAGCCTGAATATGCTCCTTTGAGTTGATAACCTAAGTGAATGGATGAAGTGCTCCTTGAGCTAGCTAAAACCCTTATGAGTTGACTTACCTAGGTGAATGGCTAAAAGCACTCCCTAAGGTAGTTAAGACCTTAGAGAGAACTTGGTCGTGCTCCTTTAGGCTGACTAACCTTGGTGATCAATTAAAGTGCTCCTTGAGCTAGCTAAGACTTTAAATGAGAAATTGAGCCTAGTCGTACTCCTATAAGCTAATTAACCTAGGTGAACGAGTAAAGTGCTACTTGGGCTAGTTAAGACCTTAAATGAGAAATTGAGCTTGGTTGTACCCTTGTAAGCTAACTAACTTGGCCAAAAGAGTAAAGCACTCCTTGAGCTAGCTAAGACCCTAAATGAGAAATTGAGCTTGGTCGTACCCTTATGAGTTTACTAACCTAGGTGAATGGGTAAAGCGCTACTTGGGTTAGCTAAGACCTTAAAGAATTTGAAAGCCTGGTCGTACTCCTTTGAGTTAACTAACCTAGGTGGATATACGAAGCGCTTCTTGAGTTGGCTAAAACTCTAAAGAATTTGAAAGCCTACTTACGCTCCTTTGAGTTTATTAACTTAGGCGGACGGGAAAAGCATTTCTTAAGTTAGCTAAGACCCTAAAGAATTTGAAAACCTAGTTGTGATCCTTTGAGATGATTAACCTAAGCGGATGAACAAAGTGCTCCTTAAATTGGCTAAGAACCTAAAGAATTTGAAAGCCTAGTTATGCTCCTTTAAGCTAACTAACCTAGGCGGACGAATGGAGTTGGGTTAGCTAAGACCCTAAAGAATTTAAAAGCTTGGTTATACTCCTTTGAGATGACTAACTTAGGTAGATAGGCGAAGCACTCCTTAAGCTGACTAAGACCCTAAAGAAAGATTGAAACCTGGTAGTGTCCTATTGAGTTAACTAAACTAAGTGAGTGGGTAAAGTGCTCCTTGAGTTGCCTAGGACCCTAAATTGAAATCTAGTCATGCTCATTTGAGCAAGCAAGCGGGTGAAGTGCTCCTTAAGCTAGCTAAGATCCTAAATTAAAACTTGGTGTGCTCTTTTGAGCTAGCTAACCTAAGTGAATAGGTGAAGTGCTCCTTAAGCTGTTTAAGACCCTAAATTGAAACTTAATTGTACTCTTTTAAGTTGACTAACCTAGGTAAATAGGGAATTACTCCTTAAGCTAGTTAAGGCCCTAAATTAAAACCATGATGAGGGGAAGTACAATATTAGCTTGCTAAAAGAAACTGGTGAGGGAAGTGCTTTATGGGCTTGTTAAAAGAAATTGGTGAAGAGAAGTACCCTATAGGTTCACTAAGATACTAAAGAAATTGGTGATGATGAGAAGTGCCTTAAGAGCTTTCTTAAAGAGAAATTGATGAAAGGGAAAGTACCTAATGGGCTTTCTAAAATTTTAAGAGAAAATGGTAAATCAGGTAAGTGCTCTATGAGTTGATTAGAACCCTAAAAAAAATGAAAGATGAGGAAAATCCTATAAATGGATTAAGATGGTGCTCTAAAAGCTAGCTAGAATCTTAACCGATTGGAGATGGGATTGCGCTCTAAGAACTGGTAAGAACCTTGAAGGATTAGAGATAGGACAGTGCTCTAAGAGCTGGTTAGAATCCTGAAAATGGATTAAAAGATGGGACATCACTCTAAGAGTTGGCTAGAACCCTAAAGAATGAAAGAGGGTACAACGCTTTTAAAAGCTGGCTAGAACCCTAAAGAATGAAAGAGGGTACAACACCTTTAAAAGCTGGCTATAATCCTAATGAATTAAAGGAAAGTAACCAATTTAGAAAACTTTGAAACTTGAAAATATTTACAGACAAAGAATTTGGTGACAACCAATTATGACAAAAAAGGCATAAGGGATTAAGTCCCTTAATGACTTAGATTAATGTGATTAGCTTAAAATGTGTAACCACATTGAAAATGAAATAGATGACTTGAATTAAAAATTTGGGTAATCAAGCTAGCATGGATTTGAAAATGGATAAAAAAAATGTGAAAAGCCTTTACTTTCTCTCTCTTTTTCCTTTCTTTTCTTTTTTTTTTTAAATTTTCTTCCTTTCTTTCTTTTTTGAAAGTTTGCGAATGGGTATAAATTCTTATTAAGGAGCAAATGTTACAATTATCCACTTTCTTGGTAATCGTGTGGGGTATCTCATATTCTTCTTAGTATTTGAAAATGTCTCTTGACCTTGATGCTGGACTTCCTCATGGAGGCTTGTGATTTTAAACATTTCTTTCCTAAGAAAAAGGTAACTTATGATTAGTTTAATTGAAGAGGGCTTCCTTGCGAACTCTCATTCCAGATAACACTATTGACTATAGTCCCAAAAATTATAGTCCATTTTGCAAATCATACACCTTAATCAATCTGTTAGGTCTTTTTTGGTTCAGTATTATGAATCTAAGATTTTGGTCAAAGGGTTTCAAAAAGGATAAATGATAAAGCTTATTTTGAAAAAAAAAAAGTACTTTTATTCAACCTTAGGTGTATAAGTCAAAAATCTTTAAGAAAAATTAGAAGTATGCTTACCCTAGTTTCAAAAACAATTTTTATTAAAGATAAATTATCTTTTAAGATCAAAAGAGCTTTTATTGAGTAAGGGTGGTATTATGGGTGGGAAGGTCTTGTGTAATTTATCATGGGTAAGAAAGTTTTCTATTCATGATTTTGAAGTGTGATTCAGATTAGATATGGAGGTTTTGTGTTTTTGGGCTTGAAATGCGATTCAGGCCCTTACGTTTTTGGAACTATTTGGGCTTTGATTTCTAGCTTATTTTTAATTCATTTTTATTGCCCTAACTAGGATATAGCTTTTGAGGCTTTTGTCTTACACTTGAGCCTAATTTTCTAGCCTCTTTTCTTTCTTCTTCTTCTTCTTCTTCTTCTTTTTTTTGCCCTGTTCTTTCATTTTTTATTTTTTATTTTTACTTTACCCGTTTTCTTTGGGCCTCTCTTGTCGAGTCTTTGACTTTGAGAGATTAAAGGCCTTAAATCTATGGGTTCTAAGCATATGGGCTTGGGTGAGGTATGTATAGGCTTGAGGTGTTTGAAAAGGAGTTGGCTTTTCTTCATTTCAAAGAAAAATAACTTATTAGAAAAAAAAAACTCATCTTTGAATTAATGTTACTGAAGCAACCACAAACCAATTTCATCCTTCTCTCTTAATCAATGACCCTAACCTCCAAATTGCCTTAGTATGTGGTAGTTTTTAATAGGGTTTAAATTTGAAAAATTCTCCAAATTGGTCCAACAGGGTTTACAAGGGTAGTTGTGTTTATGATTTGAAAATGAATGCCTAACTTCATTTTAGTCTATGTATCAAATTCAAAATTGACATCCTTTAAGGAATGAGTCCAAATTATCTTCCTCATGATATCACTTAATTCTCAAAGTGTTTTAAGGGTTAGTGTGTGGGATATAGTTTGCTTTTTCTTTTTCTTTTTTTTATCCTAAACTTTTTAAAAGTGAATTACCAATTCCTTAGGGAAGGATCTACATTTATTTACCCTTGAGTGGAGATGGACTTTACCCCTCACACCTTAGTTTGCTACTTTTCATTCAATCTTAGTTCGAGACTTGGTTTATATTTGATCTTGTGTTTTGACTTAGTGTATGGTTAGATTCAGTTTTCTTAATGGACCAAGGGCTTTGACTTGGTTTGGCTACCTTGATGGGCTAGGGATTGTGTTTGGTTCAATTGCCTTAATGGGTCATAGTTTAGGCTCAGATTAGTTGCTTGAATGGGCCCAAGGGCTTATGTTTAGGTTAGCTACCTAAATGGGCTGAGGGGCTTGTGTTTCAGTTGGATTCCTCAATAGACCAAGTGGCTTTGTTTAGATTGGATGCCTTAATGAGTCAAGTGGTTTATGTTTGGGTTGGCCTATAAGAATTTGTAACAATTAGCAAATTTTTTTCCTTTTTTTTTGTGAGAGAGAAAGATAGGGCTTTATTTTATAAAATTTGAGAAGTCCAATTACAAAAGGATGATGATTTTGAGATTCTAGTTTACAAGTTCATGGGATTTATGTACATTTTCTTGAGGGAGAGAGAATTAAAGATAATATGAGTTCTATTGAAGGACTATTTACAAAGAAGGGAATGGTAAAGAATGAAGAATGATAAATTAAAGAGAAAATTTATTATTTTGAAAGACCAAAGTACATAAAACAAAGGAAGAGAGCCTAACAATTATTCTCAATGAAACTTAAAATTTATTCAAAGTTTTTTTAACTACATCTAAAGTCTCTAATATAACTCTTACAGTTGAGCTTTAATCTTGTCTAGTATCTCTAAAGCCTAATCTATGGTCTTTTCACTTTTTTCAACCTAAGCCAATAAGGCTTGATTAGAGGCCTTAACACGTCTAGCCCTTTGCTTCTAGTAGGTAGCTTTAGCTTGTAGTGGTTGCTCATGGATTTCTAGGGCATCTGGCAGCGTTTTGACTCTTTGATTGTTCTTTTGTTGGTTACTTACCATTGTCTTTAGGTTTGGACATTTAATAGATAAGAATCAATTATTAATAAAAGAATATATGTGGAAACATACATATGACTAGAAACATTTGGGTTAGTACATTACTCTTTAAGTTACGATCCTACTGCTTGATTTGGTGGTTAACTTTTACAAAAAATGATTACATTTATAAAAACTTTCCTATATTAGTAGGGTTACAATTCTTAAGAATAGTATATTAACTCAAGGTTTTAGGGGAAGTGCATGCAATTAGGATGGGTTTTAAAGGTCCTTAAGATTTATGACCTCACTTATTTTTAGAAAACGCTTTCATTAGTCATATTACAGCTTAAGTGGAGGTGGCCTAATTAACCTTGAGTAATGGTTACATCACAATACTTAGAGCTTACACAATGGTCCCCCTGTCCTACGATCCTAATATGGTCTCGGTTTGATTGTTTTCTACCATACAATTATGATACATAAAGTAAATTCCCCTTGTAATTTAAAAAACTTAAATAAATTTAACCCTTCAAGAAAGTTAGTACTACTACAGATAAATGTAGAAAATAATAACGAGTAATTAAATAAATAAATAAATAAACAAACAAATAAATAAATTACACTAAGTAAGGTGATTTCAAAAATTAATTATAAATTTAGAAAGTTAGATGGCTAACCCTCTTAACGTCCCTAGTGGAGTCGCCATTCTATGTTTGGTTAAACTGTTTTGATAGGCTATGGTTTTGGGGGTTAGCTACTTAAATGAGCTAAGGGTTAGTGAAATGGGTTATGGTTTGTGTTTGGGTAGGTTGCCTAAATGAGTCAAGTGGCTAAGGGTTTGTGTAGATTCCACAACTTGTAAACCAAACCCCTTATTGATCAGCTCCTAACTAATTGAAAGCATCAAAATTAAGACTAAAAAGCCTATTATGCATATATTGAAAAATATTTTCAAAACTAGCATGATTTGATAGATTTTCAAGTTTCGATTTTTATTTTATCCAGTTAATTCAAAATTAATTCTTTTATGAAATAATCCATTTCAATTCAATTGAGACCTAGTTTAAAACCATAATTAGCTTAAATTGATTATATTTTCACACAAGAATATAGTTAACATGGATTTTTGGTCAAAATGCTTAGATTAAAAAAAAAAAAATTTCAATATAGCTCAAAAATTGATTAAATCGCATATGCACAATTGACTTTTAAATGCACTTAGATCTTAAAGCCTTAAATGACCTACTAAATAGGTACCAATAACACTTATTTTTTAAATACTATTTCTGTTTTCTTTCTTTTTTATTTTTTCAATTTTTTTTTGTATTTTTCTAATTTGTTAATTTTGTTCGGTATTTTCTGAATTATGATCTTTTTTCCCTATTCTAAAAATCTTTAAAATTATAAGAGAGGACAAAAATGAGGTGTCTACACCTATGTTCTAGGGTGACTTCTTATTATTAATGAAATTTAGTTCATGATTTTACATATTGTGATCTAATTATATTATTTTTATTGTTTGCTTTAATTCAATATATTGGTGATTGAATTATTATTAGAGTTTATTATAGAGTCCGCAAGAGTATGGAATATGATTAATTGGTACAATTAGGCAAAACTAGTTGACTAAAACATTTAATAGTTCGGTTTTTTCAAAATAAGGCAACTTAATAATGGGATTCAAGAGAGTCATACGCTCTTGCGACACTTTATTTAGAAGTGATTTGGGTAAAGAGGGTTTTAAGGTTTAGAATTGGTTAAGAGACGCAAGTCTAATTAGTTTGTAATAGGAATCCCTATGGTCTAATATGGTAATTGAGATTAAATAAGTCACTTAGAACTAGGTAAGAGATAACACTAAGATCTACAAAGGAGCATGTTCTTTCCTATGATCTAAATTATTCTTATTTAGTTATTTTATTTATTATTTTTGTTATTGTTCCTATTTTTATGTTATATTTTTGTCATTTTAATTATTCACTATTGTAATCTTTAATTTCCCATCTTTAATTATTCAAATAAATCTTTTATTGTATAAGTTAAGTAATTGAATAATCTAAGGATACAACTACTAAAAATAATTTGATACTACTCCTATGTATGGTTCCTCGTAGGATTGATACTCGGACTTATAATCCATTTTATCTATATTGTAACTTGATTATGTGCACTTGCCTAAGTGCTTAGTACACCCTATCAAGTTTTTGGTGCTATTGATGTGAAACAAATATAGTAGACTAATTAGGAATTTAGTAAAACCCTAGATTTTCCAATTATTTTAACATATTTGTAATAATTCTTTCCTTTAGTTATTTTTGGTATTTTTCTTCCTTATATTATTTCTAATTTATGAATTTATCTAGTTTATGACTAAGATTAGCAATAGCAACAATCTTGTGGAATTTGATTCAGAGATGGAAAGGACTTCACGTTATCTTCATATGAGAATTCGTTAAATCAATGGTTTAATCAATCAATGTTCATTGCTTAGATAAGAAAAGAGTTAGAGGATTTAGAAAGTAAGCAAGAAATTAAGATTAAAAATGTGGATAATAGTAACAATGATGAAGCCAATAAAACCCTTATGGAGTTTGCTGAACCTATGGTAACTGGAGTTAAGTTTAGGATCATAAGGACTATAGTCCAAGCAACAATGATTGAAACTTAAAATGTGTAATTTTTTTAACTTTAAAACCTGCATTTGCGCATAAATTGTTACAAAGTTTAGTTGATTTTCATGAAAGTGGATTTTATGCACAAAATGGACCAACTTGTGTGAAATTGTTAAAAATGCATAAAAGAGTGTTATTTTTTAAAGAATTTAATGCATTTTATACCCTATGTGCAGGTGCACGGGGGCTATAATGGTCTTCGTAGTACCCATTGTTCAATGAAGGCGACTAAGGTAAAGGGCATTGGTGAATTTACCCTATTGATTGGTATGGCCTAAACCATTAGGGATACAACAACCTATTAAGCAATCGGTTGAGGGAGAGCCTGGTGTCATGAATAGAATGTGCAGCGATAGATTCAGCCAAACTAATTGATTAGTAGCTTCAGCACTGACCAATTAGTAGAAGAAACAAGGGTTAAGGTTTTTTTGACTAAAAACCTTATCCTTCTAAATGTCACGTTTCATTAAACATGGAGATGACCTAGAGTTGACATAGATCTACTGATTGATCGATACACCTTCCATTAATTGATCGATAGCCTAAATCTATATAACTTACATTTTTAGTTAGAATTACACCCTACAATTGGGTTTTAGACATTTCTTAGTATAGATTTGTGAGCTTCTTGTTTGATTTACTATTCCATTACCTTGTTTACGACATTTAGTGATTGTTTTTATGATTTTGATGCACATTTATGTTAGCTTAATGAGTATTGACTAAAGTTTCTTTATATAGTCTCTTGTTCATTTGTTCACACCATCTTTACTTATTCATTCATGGAGTTTTCTATTATTTTCCCATCTTTTATTGCTGTTGTTATTGATATTATGTATGGCTAAGTAGATTTTAGTAGGTTTGTGAATATGTAGATGTTGTAGATGGTGTAACCTTGTAGTTATGATATGGGTATGTATGTTTAAATGGGATTTTGATGATTGTTATTGCATTTAAGCTCTTTAAGGTGGTTTTTAATGAAAATTTCAATACGTTTCTTATGATTATGAGACCAAGAGGAGAATAGTCCTAGGATGTGCCTTTGAGAGTTTATGAGGTTGTATGATTATGAGACCGAGAGGAGATTAGTTGTGTAATTCCTAATTTGAGTCACTAAATCAGTAGAATATTGGTAATGGGTTCTTATGCTTTTGAGACCGAGAGGAGATTAGCTGTTCCTTATTGAATCCACAATGCGTTATGTGGTCTTAGTGAATTAGGATAGGTAATAAGACTAAGAAGAGATTGACCCCTTAATTCTTAAGACTAGATTACTTAACTTATGATAGGAATTAAGTAATTTAGTCGATCGTATAGGGAAATGAGACCAAGAGGAGATTTTTTTACTACATAGTTGAGTGAGTTGCCCTATTTAGGATTGAACTCAAGTGAATTCCATAAAAACTGAATTAAAAACTATTCCTAATATTTTAACAGCATACCTTCACCGTTACTTTGGAAACATGCCACAAGCCTATGCCTTTAGAATTTGTGTTTGTTGCTAAATTTCATTCTTGTTTAGTTGCATTTATTTTCAACTCATTACCTTTTATTGACACTATTCTAAAAATTTCTATTTATAAAGTGACTTCAAATCAATAAATTTTTATTTAGTGCTCGTGTCATCTCATTAGTTTTTGGCGCTGTTGTAAGGGAAAAGGTAATAGTGTTAATATTAGATTAACTAAGGACTCTAAGATTAGGCCTTGGTGTAGCTTTAGTGTAGTGTAGTTGGCATCTTAGTTTAAATTTTGTTAAATTTAAGTATTTTAGTTGTTAAAGTTGCAATCTCTATTTACTTTCTTGTTCAATTAAGCTGATTTTATTATTGTATTGTCAAATTGAGCTCCTTTAAAGGAAAAAGTTTGAAACTTTATTGTTGAATTTGTTAGAAAATTGCTGAATTTGTCCATAGTTGATTTGTGTTGAGCTAGGAAGCATGTTGTTTACATTTTTACATTGAAATTTGTAAGCTGTAGTTTGGCGATTCGGTTGGAGTGGAAAGAAGTTGACATTAGGTGTGTAGATATGGGAGACAATGGAACCCTCTAGGAATATTTAGTCCCATATATTCATGACATAATGCTAATCCTCAACCTACTTGAAATTCAAACTGCAAACTTTAAGCTTAAACTTAAGTTGCTTAAATTTGTCTAAGATAGGCAGTTTGAGGGAAAACGAGATGAAGATCCAAATGAGCATTTTAAAGAGTTTCAACAACTATGCTTAACAATTGAATATCAAGGAATTTTAGAGCATGCACTAAAATTGAGGTTGTTCCCCTTTTCTCTTAAAGGAAGTGTAAGTAGTTGGTTTAATGGATTGAAAGGGGCAAGGAATTGACACTTGGGAGAAATTAGCCTATCGTTTTCTTGCACATTTTTTTCCATCGAAAAAAGTTACTACCCTTTGACTTCAGATATTGACATTTACACAAAAGGAAAGAAAACTTTTGGGTGAAGCATGGAACTTGCTTGAAGTGATAGCATATAATGATAGGAATCGAGGAGCTTGTGCTCATATGAAAGAGATTACTGAGAAGTCAATCGAAGGAGAAATCAACTGACTAAAGGAACAAGTCAAAAGGTTGTCTGAGCAGTTTGACAACCAAAACAAGGTTAAGTATGCTCGCACAAAAGAGGTCAAACCAATTGAGGTTTATGCTGAGTTTGAGTTTACTCATGATGAATAAAATTGTCCTCAATCAGAGCAAGCAAGGATAATAAAGTATAACCCTAAGACTTTACCTAAGCACTCAATGGTGAACTCATTTGAAAAATCACTAAGGTTATCTTTCAATAGGGCTAAGAAAACATAGCTATGGATAGACTTAGTGACATACTTAAGGGATCTCCAAATGGTAGCTTAGAAATTAGGAAAGAACATTAGAACTTTTTGAACAAATTTCTCCAAAACCATGACATGGAACATTTACAGTTAGAAAAATAGCTTAGGGAACTCTTGGAGGTACTACATTTACATAAGGAAAACGACACTATGATAGGAAGTGAACAGTAGTCACCTAACAAAGTTGAGGCAATTCAGTTAAGAAGTGAAAGGGAAATCAAATGACCATGTCATGAAAGGGAGTATGAACTTATAGTCTGGAATGCAAGGGAAAAGGTAGACAAAGAAAAGGAGAAACAAAGGAATGACCATTCCTTTGAGAAAGAACCTAAACCACGAGTTTATACCCCTCCAATACCGTTCCTAACTAGATTGAAACAACAAAAACTGGATTAAGAATTTTCCAAATTCTTCATAACATTTAAACAATTGCATATTAATATATCCCTTTTTTAGGCTCTTGACTAGATGCTCTCATATGAAAGATTTATGAAGGAAATTTTAACTCAGAAAAGAAAGGTAGAGAAGGAATTGATGATGCTCTCTGAGGAGTTCCTTACTATCATGTTAGATGCATTACTAAGGAAGCTGAAGGACCCTGAAAGCTTAATAATTCCTTGCATGATAGGAGAAACGGGTTTGAAGGTAAGGCATTATGTGATTCAGGTGAAAGCATTAACTTGATGCCATACTCTATATTCAAGCTTCTTGAATTAAAAGAGTATAAGCTAACTAAAATGACTCTTTAATTGGTAGATAGGAATGTGAAGTGTCCTTGAAGAATAGCTGAAGATGTGCTTATGATTGTTGGCAAATTTGTTTTTCTAGTGGACTTTATATGTTAGATATAGATGTTAATAACAATGTTCCTTTGATCTTAGGAAGGCCTTTTTTAGCTACTGTATAAGCAATGATAAATGTTAAGGAGGGAAAGCTTACATTGATTGCACTTGATGAAGAAATCATGATTGAAGTACCTTGAGTGATGAAGTTACCTTAAGGAGCTGATAACTATCATGCTATGGAATTAACTGATGATTTAATGGAAGAGCCACACGAGGAGGATGTCAGTGAAGTGAGATTTGGTAAGTGGAGAGAAGATTTTGAATGGAGTGATAGTAATAGTGACATAAAAGAGGAAGATGACCTAAAAGGGGACATTGTTGAAAACATAGCTAGATTTTGGTTAAAAGCAATAAAGTAAGTAGAAATTGAGACCAACAAAGATAAACCCCGATCATTAACTGAAAACCTATCTCAGTTGCAATTGAAGTAGTTGCTAGATAATATGAAATATGCCTTTTTAGGAGAGAAAGAAACTTTTCCAGTGATAGTAACCTCTAATTTATCAAAGGAAAAAGAGTGAATATTGCTAGAGACACTAAAAAAGAGAAAAAAGGCTAATGGTTGGACCATAACAGATATACATGGCATTTACCCTTCATTATGCATGCATAGGATCCTTCTTGAATCGGAGTGTAAACCTTTTGTACAATTACAAAGATGACTCAATCCCATTGTACATGAAGCAACAAAAAAGGAAGTGGTAAAATTGTTAGATATAGGGATAATTGACCCAATTTTGGACAGTAAATGGGTAAGTCTTGTCCAAGTGGTCTTGAAGAAAGGAGAAATTACTATAGTGAGAAATGAGAAGAATGAGTTCATCCCAACAAGGATTATGATAGGAGAGTGTGTATATATTATCATAAGTTAAATGATGTTACGCGAAACGATCATTTCCCTTTGCCATTCATTGATTATATGGTTAAGAGATTAGAAGGACATGAATATTATTGCTTCTTAGATGGATATTCAGGATACAATCAGATCCTTATGTCACTCCTACATCAAGAAAAGATCACTTCTACCTACCCATATGGGGTATTTGCATTAAGAAGAATACCATTTGGATTTTGCAATGCATTAGTAACCTTTTAGCGATGCTTGATGCCAATATTCTCAGACATGATTGAACATGGGTTGAGGTATTCATGGATGATTTTTCTGTATATGGAGAAACATTTGAGAAATGTCTTGAGAATTTGGCAATAGTTTTGAAATATTATAAGGAGACTTACCTAGTGCTTAATTGGGAAAAATGCCACTTCATGGTATAAGAAGGAATTATACAAGGACATAAAATTTCCAAGTGAGGGATAGAAGTAGATAAAGCGAAGGTGGAGGTGATTACTAAGCTACTTTTACCTGCTAATATGAAGGGAATTCAAAGTTTTCTTGGTCATGTGAGGTTTTATCATTGATTTATTAAGGATTTCTCCAAAATTTCAAAACCATTGTGTGCTTTACTAGCAAAAGACATGCCTTTTGATTTCAACTCCCACTGTAGGAATGCGTTTAAGATATTGAAGGAAAAATTAGTGACAACACCAATCATAGTAGCTCATGACTGGATGTTACCATTTGAACTCATGTGTGATGCGAGTGATATTGCTATTGGTATAGTCTTGGGACAAAGGAAAAGCAAAGTTTTCCAAATGATTTACTATACAAGTAATTGCTTAATGATGCTAAAAAATATTATGCACCCACTAAAAAGGAACTACTTATAGTAGTATTCTCATGTGATAAGTTTCCATCAAACTTGATAGGGTCTAAGATTATAATATACGCAGACCATGTGACTTTAAAGTATTTGTTGAATAAACCAAATGCTAAACTAAGGCTTATTCACTGGTTCCTCTTACTACAAGAATTTGATTTTGCACATCAAGGATAGAAAAGGTGGTAAGAACCCATTGGTGGATCATTTGTTACGAATCACTACTGGTGAAACTGACTAGCCTATTCATGGAAGCTTTCCGAATAAGTAACTATACATGATTGGTTCAACTCAGTTGCCTTAGTATGCAGATGTAGTCAACTATTTGGATAGAGGGATTGAGTCGTATGGTTTTGATTACGATCAGTAGAGAAAATTTATGAAGGAGGTGTAGAATTGTCTCTAAGAAGAGCCATATTTGTTCAAGTGTTGTGTAGACCAAGTGATCAGGCATTGTGTAAACTATCATGGAACCTATAGGGGGGCATTTTGGAGCATATTATACAGTAGCAAAGATCTTGCAGCGTGGTTCTTACTGGCCCACTATTTTTGTTAACTGCAAAGAGTGCATTATGTAGTGCTTAAGATGTCAAAGAGTAGGGAATATATCAAAGTGAAATGAAATGCCACAACAAGGGATTCTTGTCATTGAGATTTTTAATGTTTAGGGAATAGACTTCATGGGGCCATTCCTTTCATTAATGTCCCATAAATAAATTCTAGTGGTAGTAGACTATGTTTCAAAGTAGGTAGAAGCAGTCACTATACTTATTAATGATTCTCAAATTTCTTAAGAGAGAAATCTTCACACGTTTTAGGGTACCAAAAGCTATAATCAGTGATGGGGCATACATATTTGTAACAATCAAGCTGATAGTTTATTAGCCAAGTATGGGGTTAGACATAGGGTAGCATCACTATATCATCCTTAGACAAGTGGACAAGTTATACTATCAAATTGAGATTTAAAGCAAATTTTAGAAAAAACTGTTAATACCTCCAAGAAGGATTAAGCTTCAAAATTGGATGATGCATTATAAGCTTACAAAAACCCCATAGGGATGTCCCCTTATTGAATGGTTTATAGGAAAGCATGTCTTTTTCCCAGTTAAAATCGAGTATAAAGTCTATTAGGTAATTAAATTCTTGAACTTTGATAAAAAATTAGTAGGAGACCATTGGATTCTACAATTGGATGAATTAGAAGAGTTTAGGAAAGAATCATTTCAAGATGCTCGAATCTATAAAGAGAAAATGAAGAGGTAACATGACAAGAAAATACTATTCAAGAATTTTCAATTCAGACAGAAGGTTCTCCTGTATAATGCTCGATTAAGGTTGTTTCCTCGTAAACTTTGTTCAAAGTGGATAGGGCCATACACAATTACAGGATTGCTCCTTCATAGAGCAATTGAAACTGAAGGAGAAAATTTTAGAGTAAACGGGCACATGTTAAAACCCTTTTTCAAAACAAAAGGAATTGAACTAGTGAAAAGAATTATCTATTTGGAAGACCCATTATGAGTAATATCGAAAAGTTAGGTTGATGGCTTAAAAACAAGTGCTTGGAGGGAGGCAACACGGCCCACTATCTTTTCTCTATCTTTTTATTTAATTTTATGTCTAAGAATTTTCAATTTCAAGTCTTTTTAGTTATGTCTCTTTTAATATTACATAGGTATCTGTGAATAAATAAAGGAAATGTTGAATCCATTGATTTAGAGATATTGTCAATGAATTTTGAAGGGATTTGAGAAATTCAGAGCACACTAAGAAACTAGGGGACTTGTGTTCTAAATTTCTCTTTTACTTCCTATTGTTTGTGCACTAAATTATGAGATACATGCATTTGAACTAAAGTTGGGGGTAGGAAAGTTAGACCTAAGCATTGAAGTTATGTGATTTTGAATAAGCTTTAATGATTTAATTGAATTCTTGATATGTTATCCCTTTTGTGCACCGATAAGATCGTTTCCTTCTAAGAAGTTGGATCCATTTTCTTTTATGCTCTCTACCTTAATCTATAAGTATGTTATCATTTATAAAGTTTGCATTAAAAAAGTAGGAAGAAGTGATTAGTGCCTTATTTTGAAAGAAGTCCCCAGTGAATAAGTTATGAATATTTCTCAAAACTTTGTAATCAATTTATGGCATCATTACTTTGTTTAGTTATGCTCAATTTAGGCTTGGTTTAGAGATTTGGAGTTAGGGAAATGTTTTGATTGGGTGTTAGAATTTTGTGTTTTAGGAAGTTGACCTGTATATATATACTATTCTTTTGAGGAATCAAGTGGTTTGTTAGTGTTTCATGAATTGAAGTGGGTACTGGATTTTACTTGAATGTTCCTTGATTAATGTACAATGAATGCCCAAAAGAAAGAAAAGAAAAAGAAGTAAGAAAATAGTAGTTGAAAAGAAGAAAATGATAGGGATCAAGAAAAGTCATTACTTATTAATGCGTCTTAGGGGTCAGACATATGGAAAGGTACCATAACGAACAAGAAAAGAAAATAGAATGGGGATTTTCACAAATCTATGAGCTATCTCGCTGGATATGACATACTAACAAGATCGGACATGGCCTAAGACTCTCCGGATGTGACATACCAGTCCGAGTAATAGGGTTGTTTGCTACAATCCTTGCTAAAGGGATTGATAAGAGCAGGTAGAGGAGAGTTTTCCAAGAGAAAAGTTTTAAGGATTTCTCATTAAATGTCAAAGTCTACCTAAAACCCTATACATGTGTTCTATTTATACATAATGGCAAACTTGTAAATAAAAAGGGCTAAAAGGATGCCTTAGTGGTATTCCTGTAGAAACAAAATAAACATGAGAGTAATTTAGTAATAATATAAACAAAAGGAAATCTAAATAACATAAGCAAAAATAAATGATCAAATGAGATGTCCAAGTAAAGCGTGAATGAGTTGGGCTTTAGCGTTTGGTAGGCTCGGTACCCTGAATCCTATTATCATCCCCCTCTTGAAAAAGCTTTGACCTGAACCTTAACAAGTGATTACTCTAACTTCTACCTGGATAAAAAAAAATCTACATGAGTGAAATAAAAGCAAACTATAATAGCTCAACTAAGTGAACAAGGTAAATATAGTCCGACGCTCTTACCTCAAATTCTTACCTAACCTCAAGTATTTCATTTCCAGCAGTTATTACCCTATTCACTTCCTCAAAAGCAGTTTCTTCTTTAGTCACCATGGATGGTGTAATAATTCCTTCATTGACTTCTTCTTCCTCCTTGGTGGTTTCTTCGAGAATTTTCTTTCTAGCCCTCCATTTCGCTATTGACGTCTTAACAATCATTAAATTGTCTTCATGACTAGCTAGGGTGATATGATGGAGCACAAATCGTTCTTTGTCATATAAGGAATAAGCATTCTTTACGGGCGTGTAGCTCAAGTTATGACTCGTCTTCCATGGAGAGCCTAAACACATGTAACAATCTCTAATGTTGGCAATATCAAATAAAACTTCATCATGAAATTTTCCAGTAGAGAAGGTTATTCTTGCTTGCTTTTTCACTCGAATAACTTCATTATAAATGAAATCATACAGATTTGAATAGTCGGTAGTTTCATAGCCGAATCATCAAACAACAATTTCAGAAATAAAATTCGTAGGATATTGACTAACTTGGATTAATATAATACTCCGTTCAAGTCTCCCCTTTATGTACAATTTATTTGATGCCGTATTGCGTACGTTGAGCTTTTCTACCATTGATTTTAAGTCAGCACTTGCATGGCTGTGCTTGATTATTCCACTTGAACAAGAATTTCTACATTTCCAGTGAAAACTAGTACAGCTCGAGTCTTGTCTCAATTATCCAACAAGAAGTTGTTTGGTTATTCAACTCTTGGTAGCAACTTGGCGAGATAACACTTGTACTTTGGTGAATAGTAGTGCCAGCATAGTAGGAGTACATCAACAACGCGATCAGAATTTATGTTTAGCTTTCTTCACAGCAGCTCACTTAGACTTCAATTTAGGTCAGCATTGGTTAAACTTAAATTTTGGTCTTCATAGGTCAAAGCTCAGTGAATCTTCACTTTATTGGCATACATAATTCAATTTGCTACTCTACAAAGCAGCTCGGTACTTTGGATTAGAGCAGCTTGGTGAGAAATTTCCTACGCCTTTATGCGCAAGAGCTCCCTATGTCTATCCATGAAAGAAGTAATACACACAATAGAGCAAGCTCGATGCTTGGGTCACATACCTCGACAGTCAGCTTGGTGATTAGAGTGTAACGTACAGCTTCTGTCTCTAAGTTATAGTAGCACATATGGCACAAACAAATAGAATAACATTCATACAAGCTAGGCAAAATTTAACTCAGCATCTCGGACATGTAATAGCTCGGCAACTCGAAAAGCAAACTTAGTAGCAAAATTAACAAAACATAACTATTGTAAGTTCCCAAGGAAACTAACCTCTCACACATACAAACACCTTGGTCTACGCTTAGCTGCTGTACAATCAGTACTTCGATCACTGACACACACAAAATAAGCTCGGCAAGTAGGAATATAATCAGCTCAGCAACCTTTAAAATAAAGGGGACAACACTACATCAAACTTCAACTTGGCTCATTTAGTGATAGTTTTTGCTCTCCATAGCTTGGCCATCTTTAATTTCAGTGCAATAGCTCGGACGAAACCAGATGAGAGTTCGGTACAAATAGCAGCTCGGTAAGGTGACACACTTCGATATTAGCACTAAGAGGAACAGTAATCAACTGTAGCTCGACACGGCAGAGTACAATAGATCAGAGATTGTACCAACTCAGAGCTCGGGTAAAATAGCTCGGTGATAGTTCACCTCGGCTTGGATGTGCAGCTCGGTACTTTACACAACTCAATAGATCAGTTTGATAACCAATTATTCAATGCTCATGCGGCCTTGGCACTTCGATAATCAAACTCACAAGAAGCTTGGATTCACTTTAGCTTGGACGATGATCACGTCCTTAGCTCGGCACTCATTCACAACAACACAAAACTTGATCGGCTCAGCGTTGGATGGAGTTTGCAATAGTTCGAAAAATCAGCAGCTTGGACTCTTCGCTTGTTCGACTTGGTAAGTTGAATAGAACAGCTCTGTTATGCTTTTGTGCACTGTAAAGCTTGGAAACAAATCAACTCGACTAACTCTAGGACAGTTTGATACTTCACTTCCAACACTTGTGCACAAATATGATAGCACACACTAGAGCTCAGTAATGGAGGGATTGCATGAAAATTTGGCTCAGCTATACTCAAGCACGGCTACATTGGTATGTCACACGCACAGTATACAATAGATCGGAGAAAGGTAGTGCAACAGCACCGTGGTTGGAGTACAGAAACTCGGCAACGTTATGCATTCATTGATCAAGCTACAACTCGGCCTGGTTACACCTATTCGACCTTCAATTTAGCTCGGTCACTTGAGATTGGATACAACAAACCCATTCGGTAGCGATTTAATAGATCACCTCGCCTCTATTTCAATGGCTCGGCGCACTTGCAAAACAACTCAAACAGTGTTGCACTTATAAATTGCTGCACAAGTAGCAGTACAACAGCTAGGAACCTGAATCAGCTCGGGTACACTCTAAGGAAGCTGGGTTCATCAACTGCACCGTGCTTGTACACAGCTAAGTAATGGCTTTGTATCAACATTGCTTGGCAATCCTAACTTCACTATACGTCATAATGGCTTCGTCCACCTAGGCACCACATGCTATCAATGCTCACTCTACCAGCAGCACAACACTACATACTACTACAACACCATATGTGACCCACTAACGCTAACTCCGGTGACTGCCATAACCAAACTCGCAGACCCACACGACTCCAACACTCAGTCAGGATCACCGGAGATACAACTTGACTACAAGCTCATTGTTACTACAGCACCACTAGTACACCCATTACGATTTATCACTTACGATAAGAGTATACATACGATAGTGCCTTTGGACCTTCGTACACCTACACGCGACAATGTCCCTAAAGCACTACACCTCCGAAACATCCAAATAAACACAAGGTCATCCACCTACTAGAGTAAGCGTTAGATGCAGTACACGAACACCGCAGTCTTCTTCTATCTCATGTACATCAAGAACCCAAACATGCACATGACCCAATAGTTTATACGATAATCTGCATCAACCTACTAGAACTTCGCCTACACTCCAACTAGATTCAAGTACCTAAATTAGAAATTGGAACACCTTTTGTAACGAAATTGAACACCTACTACTCAATTTGAGCACCTAATTCGAATCCCTTAACAATTTCTCAAAGCTTCGTTGGCAATCCCAAACCCTAAGTCACGGTCCTCATTGCCTTCGAATATTGAGTACAATTTCTCCACACACACAGCTATTGATATGAAAACAAAAGCCTCAGATTTAATGTTTCCCTTTTTGTTGTCTCTCACGATATAGCATATGAAAATCACGAAGATGCTATTCAATCACCATAGCATAATACTCTCATTTAGCATTTTCTTTTCTTTCTATGTCCTTTTTTTTTTTTTCTAATTTATATTAGTATCAAATTGTTAACCTCTGTAAAGAAACTCCAAATCAAACAATCCGTAAACCTACACTAAAAGGTAAATAACCTAGCAACAAAGTGACCCAACGAATTACATAAACCCAAATCACCATTTCTCCAATAAATAAATTCTTGGTAGCACAATAAAACTAACATATAGATGACTTCTCTAATACCAAGTAGCAACTCCAATACACTCACTGTGGGAGCCATGGGAGGAATACAGCGGCCACCAATAGTACACAGACAAAAACTTCATGGAACCTAACATACTCCCTCGTTGGAATTGTGCTCGATACTAGTGAAGTTGATACGTCTTCGAGGTTGGATACATGAAGAGGCACTATAACGAATAAGAAAAGAAAATAAAACGGCCGTTTTAGTAAATCCATGAGCTATCTAACTAGATATGATGCACTAACAAGATTTAACATGGCTTAAGACTCGTCGGATGTGATGTACTGGTTCAAATGATAAGGTTGCTTACCATAATCCTTACTAGAGGGATTGATTAGAGCGGATAGGGGAGAGTTTCCAAGAGAAAAGTATCAAGGGTTTTTCATTAAATATCAAAGTTTACCCAAAACCCTATACATGTGTTCTATTTATACATAGTGGTAAACTTGTAAATAAAAGGGCTAAAAGGATGCCCTAATGGCGTTCTTATAAATATAAAATAAACATGAGAGTAATTTAGGAAAAAAAAAACAATAAAAAAAGAAGTCTAAATAACATAAGCAAAAATAAATGATCAAATGAGATGTCTCAGTAAGGAGTAAACAAGCTAGCCTTTGGTATTTTGTGGGGTTAGTACCCCGATTCCTATCACTTATCAAAAGTATAACCCTATCATAGAAAGAAAATGTAGTTGAGAAAAGAAAAGAAAGAATATAGAAAGAAATATAAAAAGTGAAATATAAAAAATTTGAAAATAGAATTATGGGTAAGGTGTGAAAGCTATTCCAAAGAAAGGGAAGCGAAGTAAGGTACAATTTAGTGATTACTCTCTTTTTGCACGGCATTAACATACTTGAGAGACCAATAAAGAAGAAATATATATGCGGGTTGACCGATTAAACACCTAGATCTTTCACTTGGTCTGAAATGTTATACTTAACTGCAATTTTCATAAGCTTAACTTAAATGAAAAGTTAACTTTTCTAGGCATTGATTCCTAAATTAATTACATGGTCCTTGATTTATGAGCATTTGATTTGGCACAAGTGGAACAATTTCAATATCATTTCTAAACGTTTTTATACTATATCAAGAATATGCAAACTTTGAGCTTTCAATGTGCAACATACTTACAATTACACCCGAGCATAAAGGAAATGCACACTTGTCCTATTATTTTGTAAATAACTTGATTTTTAAACTTGCTTAAGGACATACTAGGTTCTAAAGTTGGGGATGGTGATCGCGACTCAAAATGAATGATTTTTCCAAATTTAAAACTTGCATTTATGCATAAATTCTTGCAAAGTGTAGTTAATTTTTCATGCAATTGGAGTTTATGTGCAATATTGACCAACTTTTGCAAAATTATCAAAAACGTATGAAAGAGTGTTGTTTTTAAATGAATTTAATTCATTTTATATCTTATGTGTGGATGTATAAGGGTTACAATGGTCTTGGTAGCTCCAACTATTTAGTTAAGGAGGCTAAAGTGAAGGGTACTGGTGAATTAGCCTACCAATCAATCGGTATCGGGTAACCTTACTACCAATTGATCAGTATGCCTTGAAGCATCAAGGATACAGTGACCTATTAAGCAATTGATCGAGGGAAAGGTAGATGTCATGAATAGAATGTGCAATGATGGATTCAACCATACCAACTGATCAATAGCTTCAGCATCGATTGATCGATAGAAGAAATTAGAGTTTGGGTTTTTCAACTAAAACCCTAACCCTTCTAAATGCTGCGTTTCATTAAACATGGAGATGACCCGGAGCTGACACATGTCTACCGGTCAATCGGTAGCTAGATCTATATATTCTTGCATTTGTTGCTAGAATTACAAGCTTCAATTAGGTTTTAGACATTTCTTAGTATAGATTTGCGAGCTTCTTGTTTGATTTGCTCTTCCATTTCCTTGTTTATGACATTTAGTGATTGTTTTTATGATTTTGATGCACATTTACGTTAGCTTAATGAGTATTGACTAAAGTTTCTTCTTATAATCCTTAGTTCATTTGTTCACACCAGCTTTTACTTATTCATTCATGGAGTTTTTTGTTATTCTTCCATATTTTATTGCTTTCATTGTTGATATTATGTGTGGCTAAGTAGATTTTGGTAGGTTTGTGAATATGTAGATATTGTAGATGGTGTAGCCTTGTAGTTATGATATGGGTATGTGTGTCTAAATGGGATTTTGATGATTGGTATTGCATTTAGGCTCTTTAAGGTGCTTTTTAATGAAATTTTCAATGGGTTTTCATGTAATTATGAGATCAAGAGAAGATTAGTCCTAGGAAGTTCCCTTGAAAGTGTATGGGGTTTTATGATTATGAGATCTAGTGGAGATTAGTCGTGTAATTCCTAATTTGAGTTGTTGAATAATTGGAATATTGGTAATGGGTACTTACGCTTATGAGATAGAGAGGAGATTAGGTGTTCCTTATTGAATTTGCAATATGTTATCTAGTCTTAGTGAGTTAGGACAGGTTATGAGATTGAGAAGAGATTGACCTCCTAATTCCTAGGACAAGATTACTTGACTTATGATAGGAATTAAGTAATTTAGTCGATTGTATAGGGAAACAAGACTGAGAGGAGATTTTCACTACATAGTTGAGTGAGTTGCCTACCCTAAATTTAACTCAAGTGAGTTCCATCAAAACCCAACTAAAAACCATTAATATCTTAACGGTATACCTTTATTACTACTTCAAAAACATGTTACAAGGCTATGCCTTTAGAATTTATGTTTGTTGTTAAATTTCAATCTCGTTTAGTTGCATTTATTTTCTACTCTTTACTTCTTATTTGATTATCCTAGATTAGAGTAGTAAGGTAGAACCTAGTATTTGACCAAACCCTTTTCCCTAAGGAAATGAAATAGTGAATACTCACTAGTTTTATTACTGTAGATAATTTGCCACACTGGTTGGTTATGAGATTGACACTATCTTGAAAATTTCTATTTATAAAGTGACTTCAAATCAATCAATTTTTATTCAATGTTCATGTTGTTTGATCAATTGGATTGTTTGATGAGGACATTAACAACCATATCTCAAAATTTTTGGAGCTTTGTGACATGTTTGAAATCAATGGTTTCTTAGATGATGTAGTAAGATCGATATAATTTCCATTCTCTCTACAAGGTAAGGCCAAGTAGGAGCTTAATTCTTTACTTGGAGGCTCTACTATAACATGGGATTTGTTAATAGAAAAAATTTTAGGAAAATATTTCTCGCTCATTATCATGGTGAAAATTAGGAGTAACATTTCTGCTTTTGCTTAGTTTGATGATGAGACCCTCTATGATACATG
The DNA here is from genome assembly GCA_024138005.1 of Lumnitzera racemosa. Classification (NCBI taxonomy): domain Eukaryota; kingdom Viridiplantae; phylum Streptophyta; class Magnoliopsida; order Myrtales; family Combretaceae; genus Lumnitzera; species Lumnitzera racemosa. Next base: position 85,216,762 of record JAMXBC010000006.1, read on the forward strand.
GGAGAGATTTGAAGAGTTGTTGAGGAGGTGTTCACACCATGTACTTCCTTAGTAGATGCAAATTCAGATGTTTTATAATGGACTTAATTATTTCACATGAAAAATGATCGATGTGGCAATTGGAGGCACTCGGAAAGCTAATGTCGCGAATCGTAATCAAGAAAACAAGGCCAGTTGCTGGATGGGTTTGAGCTTGCAGAAAGCTAGAAAGAGTTAATTGGGGAAAATGCACGAAAAGAATGAATGATGAATGAAAAGTAAGCAAAACCCATGAACAGCTCCAAATGATACGATGCATCAATGGAACTTTTAAGGACCTATGGCATAATTCAACATGATATAAGAATTGGTTCGGTAAACTTACTCGCTAGCTAACCTTGCTTAAGGGCAAGGATAAAAGTGATGCCAAGCGTAAAATAGTAGAGTGTTTACATGAGAAGGAAAAATACTCAAGTGTATTAATTGTAATTTGTTCTATATGTGGCTTACAAATACAAAGGGTATTTTTACCTAAGAATTTAGGGCAACTTGTCTAAAAGAGAAAAGATAAAATAGGTATTACCCTGAAGTAGTAATGTACAAGATACATAAGGGGTAAAAATGGATATATAAGAAAAACAATCATTAGTGCAATAGAATCTACATATGATACTATACATATGGCGATGCTACATTAGCGAGGTTGTTAGAAGATGCAGACAAAATGTACGGATAGTTGGTTTGTCTAAGTGGAGATGGCTTAGTTAGTCTAGAGTCTCTCTTTTTCGATTTCTTGGTAAGGAAGATGCTGAATAATTGATCGATTTGGGTATGAGCGAGTAATCTTTAGTTTGACGCACTACAAAAAGATAGGTAGTCATATGGCTCAACATCAAGAGTGACTCGATAAGGAAGTACTCAGCTTCAACAGGGGTTAGCTGGAATAAAAGGATTCATCGTGCTAGTCTCTCTAGTCTTTAGGCTCGGTTATAGGTCAAAGGGCTAGTAGCTCGATTCCCATCAACTAAGACATAAAATGATACCCAAAAGCTAATTGAGGGCATGGCGATGAATAATTCATAGTGGGATAACGTAGTATCTAAAGTGAAGGTGTTTGGAAATTGGGAAGTTGATTTTGTGACTATTAATTACTCGATTGAGAATCTAAGTAGAAAGATTGATGGACTGACAAACTAATTAATTTAATGCAGGACGAAATTTTAGTTGAAACTAAAGATGTAAATTTTATTGCTAATCATTCTATGAATAATCCTTTCAATAATATGTACAACCTAGGTTGCAGAAATCACTCAAAATTTTCTTATGGAGGCTAATCACAACAGCAAAATCGGAATGTATAACCCTAGAACAAGGCCCCTAATGTCAAGGAATTGCTCAATCAATTCATCCAAAGTTTAGATGCACGATTTCAAGTTATTGAAGTAGAAAATTAGAATATTGAAGCATCATTAAAAAACTTAGAGAACTAGTAGGGTCAATTGACTAGGACAATTACTAAGAGGCTACAACTAAGTTTGCTCAGAAGAACCAAATCAAATCCTAAACTAGTGGGCTTGAAACCAAATTGAGGAAATAAAAGTCAATCATTGAGCTGACAATGTAAAACAATAGTGCTCCTTGGGAGGTAGTTCAAGTTTGATCTATTGCTTTTTTAGTGATTTCATTTATTTTGTGTCATATCAATAAGTCAGTTCAAGTTTCAAATTTTTAAGTTAGTGTTGTTATCTTGCTTTGAACAATTTTCATTAAAATTAGCTATTGAATTTCATTTAAGCAATATTAATTATTGAAGTTGTCATCCAACTTGATTGTTCTTTGTTTTATTTTTGTGCTTCAATTCATGCTAATTTCAAGTTTTCAAAGTAATTTTAAGAACTGAGTCAAAGGAAATCATAGTGGCATTGAATTTACAAAAATATGAGAAGAACATGGCCAAAAGTCCACATCCGTAGACTTGGACCATGATCCTCTTGAAATTAAATTCAAAAGGAACGTGGGAAATTTTTGGATGAAAGGTTTATGACCAGGACCACACCAATGGTCCTTGATTGTATACATGCCATGGTTTGTGATACTAACACAAAGGGAATGAACACGTCTACACTCCATAGTCTTGATCCTTACTCATAGTCTCCTTTAGATTTAGACACCAGGGGTATTTTCCTTCATTTTCATTCTAAACTTACTATCTCTCTCTCTAAAATACACTTGTCTTTCAATTTTCTCTTTACACTTGCACCAAAATCTCACAATACCCTGTAATCTAACAACTATCTAAGGTATGTACATTATCTTTATCTATTTATTTTCCTAGATTTGTGGTTAAATTGCATAAAAATTGGATTTTTAGTTAGAGTTTCATGAAGAACACTTTAACTCGCATGTGTAGAAATCTTGATTTTTAGGAGTGATTTAAGATATATAATGTGATAAAACATGGTGTTTGCTCATTGTTTGCTAGAAATTTCTTGAAAAGCAGATGTTTATTAAGGATTGAAACAATGAGAATGTGAAGATTATTTTCCATGTTGAGGAAAAGTGAAGGAAAGTGAGGGAAAGTAATGGAATTCATGATGTTGATTGTTGTTATTTGCATACGATGTGTACAGTTCATGTAGAAATATAAAAACTAGTTGTGAATTGAATTTTTGTGCAAATAAAGCAATTCCTAAAATTCATGAATTTGCAATATCCATTGAATTGTTCAACATGCTATAAAATTCATAATTAGCAATATAGAATTTGTTGTTACAAATGCACATGAAAATAAGATTGTTAGAAATTGTGAACAACAAGTTTTAGTGATTTGTATGTTGAATGCTAAGGTTCATTTCAATAGAGATTATGAATAAAAATAGGATTTTACCTTGAGTTAATCCTATAATTCATTAATCCATGAATTTTGAAAAAACTAGCATTTTAATACATAATTTCTTGCTAATTAAAAAATCTCTTATGTTGCTTAATTGAATAAATTAGTAATAAACCAAAAATAATTTTTGAATCTAGTTAAATTTTCTTTGAATTAGCTACTATCTATGTAACATGAATTGTTCTTTCTATTAAAGTCGAATTCTTTTCCTTTTTGATTTTGAATCATGCTGAAGTTGAAACATTAATAGAAATCAACTCCTTGGACCAATCATGTACAACCGAGCTTGTAGACTCTAAGGACTCATGCGGAGGATACTAGCTTAAAGCCCCATCTAGGATAAGGATTCTTAGTCCGACCTCTATGTTTCACTCTATTGCTGACTTGAGCATCAAGCTCTCATGTGTGCTAACATGGTTCTTGAAGTTGCTGAACATACATGTTAACTTGCCGAGCATATAAGCTGACTTGCCGAGTAGCCATATAAATCATTGAGCTCTTTCTAACTTGAAGGGGATCTAGAAATACTTGATTGATTGAGCTTTAACCTGAACCAGATTAGATTGGCTTTGATTGTAGACTCTTTTTCTTCACCTTTGTCCAAATTGTATCATACTCCAGACCGCCAACCATTAGCCGATACGTACCTTCTATCACAATATTCCAAAAGTTCTTTATTTTTCTGTACAAAATATTCTTTCTCTCTTTTACTCTTTTTAGTATCATTCTTGTATTCCAATTGTAATTTACCCTTTTGTCTTTTCATGTATTCTTGTAATCCTAATAGGGCTAATATATAAACCCCATTTATTTATACGTAGACATTATCCTTTACATTACTAAATTATTACAAGTTTCCTTTATGAGCAACCCTAGTATTCTCATTTATCCTTTTAACTCTTATCTATTCCTTTTAGTAAGGATTAGTGGTGAGTGACCCTATAGTTCAAATTGGTGAGTTATATTCGATGGATTGTAGGCTAAGTAGGATCGATTGCTATGTCATATCCAATTGGTAGCTGGTTGGACTTTACTAGTCTTCTTTTATTCTCTTTCATTTCTCTTTGTTGTAGTGCTACTCTATGTAGATGACCTCAAAGATGCATCAGCTTTACTGGTATTAGAGTATGGTTTTGAGAGGGAGTGTATGAAGTTACAATGAAGTTTTGGTTTGCATTTGCTGTTAGTAGTAGCTGTATTTCTTCCAATTTGCTTCAGTTTGTTTGTTTGAAGTAAGTTTTGAAGCTTTGAGTTATACAGTGAAGATTTGTGTGTTAGAACAGGGCAAGTGTGTTTTTGTTGTATTCGAATGGTCGTTGGGTGTTGAAGTTGTTAAGAGTGTGTTAATAAGATTTTTAGGTTGTTAGTAGAAGTGTTTATTGTAAGTTGTGTTTTTCATCTATTAAGATAAGTATTACACTATGTTAGATTTAAGTGTTTAAGGTATTGATGATAACTAGAGTAGTGGTGCTTAATTTGGTTGTAGTGATAATGGTAGTAAGGCTCCTAGGTTAGTTGATGATAAACTTGACAGCTCAATAATCTTGTTGAGAGTCTAGTCACTATAATGTAAGTTAATAAACAACAATCCCCAGGTATTCTACACCATAACCCACCTAAAAATGTTATGAAGAGATGTTATGGCTAAGGTAGTTCAGCCAACCACCATCGAATTGGAGGAGTTACAGACTAAATTGTTAGAGGAAGGATGGAGTTGTAAGAGATTGAGGAAGTAGATATGGAAATTGAGGAGAAGAAGAAGAAGAAGAGGTTGGGTACTATCAAGCACAAGAGTGAAGACGTTGAGCTCTTCAAGGACTTGATAATGTTAAGGTCAAAATCCTGCCTTATATTGAAAGTGGATGTAAACCCCTGAAAGTTTTGATCTTTTTTTTGAAATAGACTCAACTATATTAGACAATTTAGGAGTCGACAAGGCTAATTAAAGTGAAAACCCTAAAAGAATTAATCAATCGCGTAAAGAATTTTTTTACCCTAAATGTTTCTAAAAGCTAAAGATTTCATTCGAAAGTGATAAAAACCTTAAAAATGATTCCATTAAGGACATATGTACACCAATCCAACATGATATACCCCAAAACCCTAATTGAAAATATAATGCTTATATTTTGCTAAATCGTTAGTAAAAGGTTAGAGATAACCTTCATTCTTGCTTATATGATTCAAATTCTCAAGTAATCCATTAGGAACTAAGATAATGGGTCATAGATTATATTTATCCCTTAAATATATGATTAAGATAGTCTTATTTAGGGTTAGGGTTATAGTTGAAGATTAGGTTACATATAGTGAACTTTAAGACTAAAATTAGCACTTTTTACACTTGTTACCCAAAGTAGTTTATCAAATGAGATATATGGACTCTAAAGACCTAAAGTAAGATCTCATCAACCACATTTACACATCAATGCATCATATACCTCAATTCTTCTCATTTTCTTCATTTCTCCCATAATTTCCCTTAATTACTACATTATGTGCACAAAATTACACATACTTAAGGAATGTTGACTAAGATAATACATGTTGATCAAAGTTCAAATATTGACTAAGTCAACACATGTTGACTAAAGTTAACAATTTGAAAAGTCAACAAAAGTTAAGAGATAAGGAAAATATCTCTTACTTAATGATGTCTTCCTTTTCTTTTCTTTTTGATTTTTCTTTTTCTCTCTTTTTCTCTTGTTGCCGTCCACAAATGTCCTCCTTAACCCCACCACATGTTGTCTTCCATTAAGAGAAACAAACAAAAGAAACAAAACAAAATCTCCCTTTCATTGCCGTGAACTTCCCTCTCTTCTTTCCCTTTCATTTCTTCCCTTTTGTCTCCTTAATTTCAACATCAAAACAAGGTATCTCTTTAAGTTGCTTTATCTTACTTTCTATTATTCATTAGTTAGTTAATTAGGTAGATTAGATAAGTAGTTATGTGGTTAGTCTTGTCTTGAAGAAGAGGAAACAAAGTTTCCATCTTTAAGTGTAGAAGCTTGAACTTTTGAAAGAGAAGAAAGAAGGACATGAGGATATGCTTCTATATATGTATACATAAGGAAATACCAAAAGAGTATAAGTATAAGAACCTTTGTAAATGAGTATTTATCATGTACATAACCTAATTTAAGATCAAATCTTACTAAACATACCTATACTACACTAAATATATACATAAGAACACAAAAATATGGAATTAGGGAGCTTTTCTTAAGGAAAAGCTTAGGCATACGAAATTTTAGTATAAAATACGTATCCAACCGTATAGGTATACGGGTATGTATACATGTATAAATACGGTATAAGTCTAAGTATAGGTATGAGTATAAGTATGTATAAAGTATATGTACATAAGTATAAGAGAAAGAGATAATATGTACATAATACATATGCATATGACATAAGCATGATGAAAGGCTTATCTAAGCATATGATGAGGTAAGTGATGACATAAGCACATGATGACATAAGCCATGACATAAGCAAGTGATGACATAAGCCATGACATAAGCAAGTGATGATGTAAGCGATGATATAAGCATAAGATTAGAAAATAAGAAAACTAAGAAAAGTGTAGGTAATTAGGTAACTAAATTAGTAAAACTAATACACCTTCTAAATTAGATTATACCTAATTCAGTACATGAATTAGTAATAGCAAAGAAAAATTCTTTCATTAGAAGAATTTAAGGAATAAAAGATATAAACATAAGTAAGAAAAGTACTTAGGTGTTCATAACTGAAAAATTTCTATAAATTTAGCTCATAACATAAAATAGAGGTCTTAATATCCAAAATAGATATTACCATGTGAAAAGATGTTCGGAAACGATGAAAAATGATTATAAATTCATAAATATAAAAAATAAAACGAAAAAGTTACATACAATTGAAATTAAAGTCTTACCGGGTAAAAGTTAATAGTAATTTAAGTAGAACTAGGTAATTAGCTGTTTAGAATTAATAGTTAATTCAAACACTTATTAGCATTGTTATCACATAATGATCAGGTGACTCTGAGATGAGCGAGGACCTCCCGATCGATTACTACTATTAGGGTGAACCGCTATGGCCGAGTGAGTATTTACCCTGTGATTCCATGCTTGATTGTGATTGTAGATAGTAAACTTAAATATTATTGTTAATTAACTACTGTGTGGGGTTCGGGAAATGCTTGTGTATGTAATTGATTGTTGAGTTGTGAATTTACCTTAAATACAGAGAATGCATTGTTTATTGCATAGTAATATAGAAAATGATTGTATGTAATAGTGGATGGTCACAGCATAATTTGAACTAACTTCTACTCGGCTATAAAAAGAAACTGGAACATACATTAACATGCATAGCATGGATACTATTTCGGCCGTCACATCACACGGAGGTAAAGAGAGGCCATTCGTGGGTTGATATTATTGATTTATTTGGTTATGTACGGTGCACTCGTACAAAATGACCTTACCCTGGCCTATGGGAACACTAGGCGTTGGAGGCGCCAACCGCCTGGCTAAGGGTCGAGTCTAGAGGCCTCCATTTAGGGGTGAGTGTGGACTGCGGGGGCCCACTCACAATTATACTAGAACTTGTATTTTTCTGAAAATAAAAGAGTTATTTGATATAAGTACGGAACATGGAGTTCCGTAGTAAAGTAAGTTCTAGTGTAATACCCGGATCTGATTGGTGCCGTGTAAACTCCAACCCTGACTTTGGAGGGCGTTAAATCCGAGTTGCGTATATGAACTAGTTAAGTATGCGTATTATCTGGCATTCTGTTTGATTATTCATTCATATGCGTGACTATAATGTATTTATAATTTGCTTGTTGTGTGGCTGAGGGTTTCGCTCACTAAGCTTAGGCTTATACCCCTTTAGACTTTTGTTGCAGGATAGCCTGTTCGTAGAAACAGGACGAGGGATGCCACAGGTTAGCTTGGGGACTTGGGCAAGAGCGAGGTGTTCTGTATGATGAGAGGAAAACAGTTTATGTAGATTATTCCTCATGTACTTATGTTTAACTTATGTTTACCTTATTATTATGAACTTAGACATACTTAAATACTATGTAATGTAAACTTTTGAGCTTAACTTTTATATAAATATGTTGTGTGATGATATCATGTGAATTTGGATGTACTTTGGAACTAGTAGTTGTAGAGCCTTGTATATTGTGTGAAGAGTTTTTGATTGGAAGGGTAACCAATCAAGGGTTCTTCATACAGTATACGGCGTCTGCCACGATTAGGCCGTCCTCAGTTCGTGACAGTGGAGATCTAGATGAATATTTGAAACAGGAAGAAAAAGGTAGAGAAAGTGTTTGATTGCTATGGATACACTGATGTCATTAAAGTGCGACTTACTATACTTAAATTTTCTAGGTATGCTACTATATGGTAGAAAAATATGAATATGGCTAGAGTAAGAGATGGATGAAGAGGAGTCAGAACTTGGGATGTGATGAAGAGATTATTGAGAGGTAGATTTGTGCTCGAGACCTACTTACAGGACACATTTTCCAAATTGTAGGAACTTCATAAGCGAAGCTGATCCGGTGATGACTATGTGAGAGAGTTCCAAATGCTGATGATCTAAAAGCTTACATAGTATCAAGGTTCATTTTTGGACTTAAATATGAGATTCGCAATATTGCAAAAGCATAGAGATTTATTACTTTTGTGAGACCCGTAATTTCAAGTATCTATTTCAAGCTAGTAATTTAGGATGTATATGAAAGTAGAATGATCAATATGATATTTTACGTATAAATCCTAAGTGTTAGATGATTACACATGGTAAGTTTGGATTTTAGAAATATAATAAAATAACAATATTATAGCTAAAAATAGTTAATTTTTGGACTCAAATATGAGATTCATTTATTCGCTGTATAACAATATTAAAGACAAAACATTTAGGTACAAAAACTGTAACATGACATGAAATAATATATATATCTAATATGTGTAGTTCGGTTATAAATATTATATATATATATATATATATATATACACTTAAAAATGCACATAATTAAATAAAACTTAACAAGGAAAGTGATAAAAAATTTAGAAAATTATTGAGACACCAATATTAAGAGGGATTAGGTGTAGACACATATAAGGATAGTTATAGGATTACAAGTTAAGCTTTAGGACACATAGCATGCACAATTTTAGAGGATTAAAGATCCTTAAGGGTGAGAAAATAAGCATTTCACACATGCATGCCTAGAAAATTCTACCAAAAAACTCTTTGTTTCTTCTTAAGGATATGAAGAATCTTAGAAAAATTAGATGGAGTAGGAGCAAGTCGGAAATTCTAGAAAAATGTGAGAAATAGAAGTATGCAAACTGAGCTAATTCAAGGAACCCACATATGGAGGATATGAGGAAGCAAACTACTTTCATCACCCAATAGTGGTGGTAGCGCCTGGTTGTATTGACAATAGGGTAGCTGAAAGGCTAAGTTCTAGTTAGTTCAAAAATTAACCCGATTTTGCTATATTTTGTAAAAATACCAAATTAATTTTGAAAAATATGATAAAAATTATTTTGAAGTATTTTTACATATATTTTTCCAAGGAAAATATCAGCTTGTAATTTTTTAAATGGATTTAGTATTTCCTTAAGAAATTGAGTGAAATCGAAGAATTTTTAAAATTGATTTGAAGGATCCTATTGTTGTTGTTTCAAAACCAAAATTTTTCTAGAACTTTCTTATGCCGTGTGTTTGAATCCTATGAAGGGTTTTCAATAAAAAAATATTTTATATATTTTTCAGTAATTTTTTAGCTCTAAATTTGGTGAAAAATGCTATTTTTAGGAGTTTTTGTGTAATTAGCTTTAAGAAAATTAAGTTGTACCAATTTGGCACTTCATATAAGCTGTGTTCTATTGTAGGAAATGGTTTGGAGTAGGTTGGATTGAATGGAATTTGATGTATGTATGAATCATTGGTTATGGCTTACATACATTAAGGTAAGGGTATGTTGATTTAGAAGAATAGATATTATGGTGACTATGTGTATGAAAAATCTATTGTATGATCATGTTTTGTCACACTTGTAAATTGGAATAAGATGTTGGGGTGAGTTACTGGGAGTAAATGTGTAAATTGATTTTGTTCGAAGAGTTCTTTAAATGGTTGAACTAGTAGATGGGATATTTAATCCTTGGTTCAAATACTTAATCAGAATGATAGATGGTAAAGGATTATAAATATAATCTTATTAAGGCCTTGTTTGAGAAGCTATTTGATAAAAAAGACATGGTTGGAATGACTTTAGAAACTTGTCCAAAAGGTTAGTGGATGAAAGGACTATAACTCTAAATATGGGGGAACTTCGCTTAAGAAGTTGTTTAGCAAAAGAAGGGTCATTGTATTGAGTTTAAAGACTTGATTAGAATGTTAGGTGATTTAAAAAACTTAGATGAAATCACTTTAGACACAGCTTTAGAGGGTTGTTCTATAAAGAGATGGACTTAATCTTTAGTTTAGAAGGTTGATAAGAAAGTTGGATAGTAAAAGGGATTTGACTATACCCCATCATAAGCTTATTTGGTGAGTATTTAGTAATGAAAATGTTACTTGGAATGAATTCAAGATTTGATTCTGGTTAGTGTTCGTGAAAATAACTTCAGAGTCTTTTTCAGAGAGTTGATTGGAGTATGAGTACAACTGAGATAATCTCAGGGACTTGGTCAGAAGGTTTTGAAATCAAGACTTTTAGAACCTTGTTTGGAGACTTCAGTAGCAAGTTAGAACTTAATATAAAGCTCATACCATTCATTAGAGATAAGTCATAACTACAGTTAAATCATTAAAATGAACTTACCTAATTTTGTATTTAATAAAACTAAAATAATTATATTGATTATTTTAGGGAGAACAATGAAAGCAGACGAGATCAACCATCAAGTGTCACAAATCCAAGTAAGTGGGATTGGTGATTCACCGTAGATTAAAGTATTATTTAATGGTACTTGGAGACTCTAGTATATGTCTTGATTGTGAATGTAAGATAGTTGCCTACATGTATGCAATGTGTGTGCATGACTAATGTTTTTCCATTTAGTGTGCTAGATTTTATGTTTTAGTTGCTTTATGATATTGTTCGATAAAATTGTTCAAAATTGCTCAATCACCCCAAATGTAATCTAACACAGACTTGAATTAACTACTAACTGGACTTGCACCACCTACTAAGGGGAAACGATTTGGTTTCTCGGGCCACATACGGACCCTTCGAGGATGATAGCAAAAGTGGTCCTTTCCTTACCCTTAGTTAAACTAAGTGATAGGAAAAGAGGTTACAACAAGGTTAGGGATAGTGGTTTGAAGGTAGTTTCGAGCAAAGCATGCTTCTTTATTGCACAAGATTAGGTTTGGTGGCTAATTCGTGAAGTACGTAGCATAAAACTCCTCGAAACCTAGATTAAAGAGGGCATAATTTCTTTAGTCTCACAACGACCGGTCGATGTCATGTGATGAAATTTTCTTGAACATACATTTCATCTAATTAAACTTTCTTGAAAACCTTAATTGCTCTATGATAGATATGTGCTATTGTCTTCGCCTACTTATGGAGCAAGTTATCACTCATTCCCTTATAATTGTTTTGCAGGTCTCTTAATAGATATACCAGTATTACTCTAAGTTTCAAAAGTGTAAAGAATGGAGTTAGAGAATGAGATTCAAGACCAATTGACTAGGTTCTTATTTTGTTTAATAACTTTACTAACCTTTAGTAAAACTAATAGGGTCTCTTCAGATGACCCTCTAGTTTATAGCTATTATTACTAGTATTATGTTCTATAAACTTATGGACTTTTATAAAGGCTTATTATGCCATTTTTCTAAAGCTATTTATAAAACTTGTTTTCTTTGTTTAAGCTTTTATACTACTAAATCTTTTTTAAAAGCTATTTTAGTGAGTTATACCACAAGTTGACGCCAAACAGGGATTGAATTGGATGACTCAAAGCTGTGGAGTGGTAAAGGCCTAATGTAAACTATACCTACATTTGTGGCTAAAGTGGTTAGCTTTTAGCTTTGGTTGGTTTATACGGTGAAGCCGTTACGACTCCCTAGATTGAGACGTGACAGTTTAAGGTGGTATCAAAGTATGGTCCACGACCATTCACTTAAAGTGCAACTCTTCTAAACTAACTCTGAGATGTTGTAATTAAAATGAATTACAACACTTTAGGAATACTGAGAGTTAGGAGAGTAAATGGACCGTAAAAGATTTAGACTTGTAAGGTTAGTAAATTATATATAAATATAAGAACATATCAAATGTAAAGCAATAATAAGTAATAAGTAATACTAATTTGACTTATGTCGTATATATTTTTGAATTTCAAATCATTGACTTATTTACGCTTGAAGATAATAATAGATGATAAAGAGTTTAGTTATTATGAGGTTAAATTATATGAATTGCTTTCAGATGGAATAATTGAGTATTGATCTATGTTTCTGGTGAAATTATATGATTTGTATATATACATTGAGAGAATCATCTTAGAGACGCTAGAATGATTGAGAGCATTAGAAGTCAATTGATGAATTATATTAGCAATGCTATTTAAAGAAAGAATACTTGTAGAGATAAGAGGCTAAGTTGCATTAATATTAACAATGTTATTTCCAATGATTGAAGAGTTCAAAAAGGAAGTTAATAAAGAAGTTATAACTAGGAGACACTAAAAGTATTCTACATGTTTAGAGACTTTTTTATTATGTAATTGTATGGTGCCTCATAAACTTCCATTTGGAGAATGTTATTGTAGAAAACCACAATTGATTAGAAGTTAAATGAAGATTTTGAAGAAGTTTCTAAAATTTTCTTAAATGTTGCAATGACTTGAGTTGAACACTAGAAGAAGAAAGTAGTTAGATGTACAAATATAAAAGTGTAAAATAGAGGAGAAAGCAGAACTTTAAACATAAACTATTTATGAGGATTTGAAGTGTTAGGTTGTTTAAGAACTAAAGAGTTAAAATATCAAAATGGAACTTAATTAGAATACTAAGGATGATAGAGAAGTGTAGCCAATTACAATGTTTTGGATCTCAAAATAGGTCGTAATCAACTCCGACTTTGACTATGGAATAATAATATACATGTGAATAAGTATGGAAATAGACTTTTAGTGGATAAATCTAATAAAACCGTAGAGTCTAGTAGCTTGTAAGTTAACGATTAATAAGATTTTGAAGTGACTTCTAGTGATTAAATGTAAATGATAAAACCATGCATTGGAAACTTAATTACTTTTAGCATGAAGTGGCTATTCTTCTCATAATGGATTCTTGTAGTGTAGTGAGCTTTGTGTTGATTGGAATGTTCACCTCTTCTATTTGGTATAGATATAATCTTATTTTATAACTAATTCTTGTAATAAATGGAAATAGAAAAGTTAGAAGACAAAGCTTAGATTCTGATATATTTCAATTCTATTACTAGATTAATCATGATTTTGTAATTAATTAACCGAAGATGTAGGTAGAAACTAGCACTTAAGAAGGGGATATGTAACTTTCCATATATATCGAAGCTAGTATGCAGATCCTTGCTAGATGAAAGTTGATGATGATGTAATTTTTCTAAGGTGTTGAGATAAGTTCTAAAGTATACTTTTCTATGGTAAGTTTGAATTTTGATATGTATTTATAGAATCATAAGTTGAGGTGTGAGGTATATAATTTGAAATGAAAGTAAAAGTACTTTGAGATGAATATATGAGAATTTGCATAAATAGGTTAAGTATTTAAAGCGGAAATTTAAAGGATATAAAGAGATAAGAAGTATAAAGTTCGGAGTGATGTTAATTGTATTAGAATTTGTATTTGTGAAAATTAGTTTAAGTACAGAGATCATAGGAGAATAGAATTTAAATATGATATTAGACAAGAGAAACTTCTATCTCTGTTTATTAATTAAGAGATATAGAGATGTTCTAAGAATGCTGATGCCATTATGATATAGGTATGAATACAGGTGATGTGACAGTTATAGGTGTTGTTTAGTACATGATTCTCAAGGAACAGAGACTTATACATTACAAGGATTACTTTATGATGTTTAGTAGAATACAAAATATATATGAAATGAATGATTTATGCATACTAAAATCTCAGTAGAAGATTTATTGTTAGGAACTAGATGACATTGGATTAGCAAGAAATAAGTCTTTTAGAAGGTTGTTTGGAGACTTAAATATTATGTCAAGTTCCAGGGTTGAATATAAGAATTTATCACTACTAAAGTATATTTGTCTAACAATACTTGTATAAGAAAATATGCTCATCATAGGTGTTACATAAGTATAAAAAAAATTGATCAAAGTAAGTATGGTGGAGTTTGTTAGTAGAATGGCAAATTTTCCCTTAAAGAAGTTATTTGGAAATGAGATTGTATACTTATATGCAGGTTATAGATAGATGGGTGTTGGGTAAACAATCACTTTTGAAATTAAGATATGTGATTATAGAAGTGATGAGATACCTAAGGAAAGGATGGGAGAATGTAAAATTTTTTTCATATACCCTTATTCCAAATCGAAGATATTGTTGCAATACTCTGGCTGATTGAAATACCTTAGATTGGAGTATAATAGAAAGAGCATTATGAGCTTGGATTTTAAGAAATTTTGAACCTTTTGAATTTGTTCAGATGAAATGATACTTTCAAGATGAAGATAGAAAACTACTTTAACTAAAGGTTAAATAACTTAAATCAGGTTGACTTAGAAGCATTTAGAATTTGTAAGCACTAAAGAAGATATGTGAAGCAATTAAGATAAAGATAGGAGTTCAATTATACAAGGAATTAAGGACATCAAGATTTAAACATGTTACTAATCTAATTAGCATTTAGGAAGAAACTTGAAAAGAGCACCTTCACGATAATTTGGAAAATGATGATAAGATATGAAGTATGAACCCCATCCACTTAAAGATAAGGTTTGAATTTAACCTAATAAGAGTATGATTGAGTGAGTTGGAAGTCCTTTATTATATGGTATTGTTCATCATAATAGGTAAAAAAGGATAAAAGTTGGGAGTATAATAGATCAAAAAGCTCAACTGTTGGTATGACTTTAAGGACTGGAAGTAGGAATAAAAATGAAGACTTAGAGCTTAATGAGTAATGGAGTCAGGGTTGTTTAAGAAAATGGATGAGCTATAGCAAAAAGCAACATAGGTAAAAAGGGATTATATTAGGGATGGACACATTAAAATATATTTACAAGACTTGATAAAACTTAAGTAGAAAGTAAAAAGAGAGTTCCTAAGAAGTCATGAGAGTTATATTCTGAATACAATATGGTGAGGAATTTAACATATATATATATATATAGGGAGAAGATCAAAGAGGAAATGAATGGAACTCTATTAGAGATGGAAACTAGTCATTGATAAAGATTGCTACCACAAGAAAATGGGTAAAAAGTTACTTGAAATGAACTAAATTAATTCATGAAAATAAATAGGAGTAAAACATTAGTGTAGCAAGATCAGATTGTGAAATAAACAATGAGGTTGTGCACTTTCTAATTAATTGCAAAGATAAGAAGAGGAGTAAGGAGATATTACTAGATTGGAATATGATGATAGAATCGCTATAACTCTCCAATATATCTCGAGTACATGTAAATATATATAAGACGGGGATGGTAAATCCGTAAACTCTTATATTTCCTTTGTCAAATTTGTTAAGAGTCATTTGTCTCATTCTATGAACTCTTTATTTTGAATTGATTAAAAAATATTGTGTCATTCATAAAACTCGTCAAAATCCTGGTAAATCCAAATTGTGTCAACTTTGAGCCAAATTTATTTATCAAGTTAGTTTTATGTCCTTTTGAGTATGTCGTAAGAAGATTTAGATTTTCCAAAATCAACTTTATAATTATATGTATGTATTGAAGAAGTGCTTAAACCTTAAACTATGAAAGCAATAGAAATTATGAGGTGGTTTCTGTCTAACATGGGAAAGTTAAAAGATCAATAGACTTAACTAAGAATTCACAATAGGAAGTGAACCATCAACATAAGGGATAATCGGATTTAGAAAGTTAATAAGTATGATATGGAATAATGATGAAAGATAAAATATATATGAGTAGTAAGAATTCGGTTGCAAGACTGTTGGAAGTAAGATTTTATTTAGATATAAGATCGGAAGATCATCCAAAATTGTTATATTTAAGAACTATGGATCTAAAAGACTTGAAACTCAGATTCAAAAAGTGATTGAAATTTGGAATCAAGTGACTATACTACTTCATAACCTAATTCAGAAGGTACGAGCAGAGAGAAGATAAGCATGAAATGAAACTTTATGAATTAGTTAATGCAAAGGTGATCTATGTAGTAATAGATGGATCTATAGTATTTATTATTGATGTAGGAATCAATCGACAATATATAGATAGTGGGGATTGTTGAAATAAAGTAAATACCAAAAGATATTTGGTAAGAAAGGTTAAATGTGACATGTAGACTTACTTTACCCATGAGTTTGGAAGAATATAATCAAATGTGTCATATATTGATAGTATATAAACTTAGGAAGAATTCAACATGGTATTAGGGTTAAATTAATAGACCTATGCTAGAATTATAGATTAAAGGAATCATCCATACAAGTACTGGATAAATAGATTTCTAAGAATCAAGAAAAATCAAAACGTGAAGTATGTGAAAGTACTAAAAGGAGATAAGTCTAAGCTACATAGATGAATAATAAAACTGATTGATCTACAAGAGGATTATAGAAGAGAAGGGAAACTCATTTAAATATTCAATTGATAGATTTAGAGACTACAAAAGTTCAGACATGGTTTCTCTAGAGTTTAAATAAATGACGCACCTCTTTATTTTGATTAATGATATGTTAATGAATATTAAAGTATTTAGATGTGGAATAAGTGGAGAATATAATTCAATTTTTGAGAACAAAACTTTTCTAAAGGAGAGTGGAAATGTGAGCCCCATAATTTCAAGTAACTATTTCGAGCTAGTAATTTAAGATGTATATGAAAGTAGGTTGATTGAGATGATATTTTACGTATAAATCTTAAGAGTTAGATGATGACACATGGTAAGTCTAGAATTTAGAAATATAATAAAATAATAATATTATAGCTAAAAATAGTTAATTTTACTAAATTATATTATATTATAATTTCTTCGCCATATAACGTGTAATTAGGTAGTGAAAGTTAATCGAACTTTAGAGACAAATTATTTGGGTACTAAAATTGTAATATGACATGAAGTAATATATATATATATATATGTAGTACGTATACTTTGGCTATAAATATTATATATATATATACTAGAAAATGCTTAAAATACTTGAAAGTGCATATAATTAACTAAAAATTAACAAGGAAAGTGATAAAAATATTCAAAGAATTGTTGAAACATCAGGATCAAGAGGGATTAGGCATAGGGACATATAAGGATAGCTGTAGGATTACAAGTTATGCTTTAAGACACATATCATGCATAATTTTAGAGGATTAAAGGTCCTTAAGAGAGAAAATAAACATTTCACACATGCATGCCCAAAAAATTCCACCAAAAATCTCTTTGTATCTTCTTAAGAACATGAAGAATTCTAGAAAAAATTGGATGAAGGAGTAAGAGGAAGTAAGAAAATCTAGAAAAATTTGAGAAGCGAAAGTGCGCAAACTGAGTGAATTCAAGGAACTCATGTACGGAGGATATGTGGAAACAAACCAACTTCACCACCCAATAGTAGTAGCAACACTTAGTTGTACCGACAATAGGGTGGCAAGAAGGCTAAGGTCCCATGAGTTAAAAAATTAAGCTAATTTTGCTAAATTTTGTCAAAATATTAAATTATTTTAAAAAATTATGAGAAAATTTATATTGAAGTATTTTTACTTATATTTTTCAAGGAAAATATCAATTTGTAAAATTTTTAAATGGATTTAGTACTTCCTTAAAAAATCGAATGAAATCAAACAATTTTTAAAACTAATTAAAATGACCTTATTGTTGTTGTTTCAAAACCAAAATTTTTTTAAAACTTCCTTATGCTACATGTTTAAATCTAACGAAGGGTTTTTGATCAAAAATATTTTGTAGAATATTTAGTAATTTTTCACCCACAAAATTTGGTGAAAAATGCTATTTTTAGGAGTTTTTGTGTGATTGGTTTTAAGAAAATCAAGTTGCACCAGTTTTAGAGTTCACATAAGCTGTGTTCTATTGTAAGAAATGGTTTAGAGTTGGTTAGTTTGAATGGAATTTGATGTATGTACAAATCATTGGTTATGACTTACATGCTTTAAGGTGAGGGTATGTTGATTTAGAAGAATGGATGTGATGGTGATTATGGGTATGAAGAATTTGTCATATGATCATATTTTGTCATGCTTGTAAACTAGAATAGGATGTTAGGGTAAGTCGCTAGGAGTAAATGCATAAATTGATTCTGTTCAGAGAGTTCTTCAAATGGTTGAACTAGTATACTAGGGATTTAATTATTAGTTCAGATACTTGATCAGAAGGATAGATGGTAAAGGATTGTAAATATAATCCTATTAGGACCTCGTTTGAGAAGCTATTTGATAAAAGAAACATGGTTAAAATGACTTTAGAAACTTGTCCAAAATATTGGTGGATGAAAGGACTATAACTCTAAATATGGGGGAGCTTCGCTTAAGGAGTTGTTTGGCAAAAGAAGGGTGATTGTATTGAGTTTAGAGACTTGATTAGAATGCTAGGTGATTTAAGAAACTTAGATGAAATCACTTTAGAAATAGCTTTAGAGGGTTGTTCTATAAAGAGAAGGACTTGATCTTTAGTTTAGAAGGTTGATCAGAAAGTTGGATAGTAAGAAGGATTTGACTATACTCCATCATAAGCTTGTTTGGTGAGTATTTGGTAATGAAAATGTTACTTGGAATGACTTCAAGATTTGATTCAAGGGTTGGTTAGTGTTCATGAAAATAACTTCAAAGTCTTGTTTAGAGAGTTGATTGGAGTAAGAGTACAATTGAGATAATCTTAGAGACTTGGTTAGAAGGTTTTGATATCAAGACTTGGTACTATTCGAGCTTTTAAAACCTTGTTCAGAGACTTCAGTAGCAAGTTAGAACTTAATATAAAGCTTATACCACTCGTTAGAGATAAGTCACAACTACAGTTAAATCATTAAAATGAACTTACCTAATTTTGTGTTTAGTAAAACTAAAATAATTATATTGACCATTTTAAGGAGAACAATGAAAGTAAACGAGATCATCCATTAGGACCATTAAGCATCGTAAATCCAGGTAAGTGGGATTATTGCTTCACTACAACTTGAAGTATTATTTAATGATACTTGGAGACTTTAGTATATGTTATGGTGGTGAATGTAAGATAGTTGCCTGTATGTATGCAATGAATGTGCATGAATAATGTTTTGCTATTTGGTGTACTAGATTTTATGTTTTGGTTGCTTTATGATATTTTTGGATTGAATTGTTCAAAATTGCATGATCACCCTAAATATAATCTAACATAAACTTAAGTTAACTACTAATTGGACTTGCACCACAACCCACTGGGGGAAAATGATTAGGTTTTTGGGGCCAAACATGGACCCTTTGATGAGGATAATAGAAATGGTCCTTTTCCTACCCTTAGTCAAACTAAGTGATAAGAGAGGGGGTCACAGTAAGGTTAGGAATAGTTGTTCGAAGGTAATTTTGGCTAGAGAGTGTTTCTCCATTGCATAAGCCTTGGTTTGGTGGCCAATTTATGAAGCATGTGGCGTGAAACTCCTCAAAACTTAGATTAAAGTGAGTGCAATTTCTTTAATATCATGGTGACTGGTTAACGTTGTGCAATGGCATTTGCTTGAATATATATTGCATCTAATTAACCTTGCTTAAAAACCCTAGTTGCTTTGTGATGGATATGTGCTATTGTCTCCTCTTACTTATTAAGCAAGTTATCACTCATTCCCTTATAGTTGTTTTGCAAGTCTCTTGATAAATATACTAATACTACTCCATGTTCTAGAAATGTAGAGAACAGGGTTAGGGAGTGAGATTTAAGACCAATTGGCTAGGTTCCTATTTTGTTTAATAACTTTACTAATCTTTAGTAAAACTAATACGGTCTCTTTAGATGACCTTCTAGTTTTTAGCTATTATTACTAGTACCATGTTCTATAAATTGATGGACTTTTATAAAGGCTTATTGTGCCATTTTTCTAAAGTTGTTTATAAAACTTGTTTTCTTTTTTAGGATTTTATACCACAAAATGACTTTCAAAAGCTATTTTAGCAAGTTATACCATAAGTTGATGCCAAATAGTGATCGAATTAGATGACTCAAAGTTGTAGAGTGGTAAAGGCTTGGTGTAAATAATATTTATGCCTATGACCAAAGCAGTTAGCTTCTATTTTTGGTCGGTTTATACGATGGGGCTATTACGACTCCATAGTTTGGGGGGGTGTCAACTTTGTAAGGGGTAATTAAGGTAGTATAGAGGGTTGAAAATTAAAAAGGAAATGCTTTGAGTTGACTTGGACCAACATTTTCTCAAGGCCCTGTTCCATGCCGACCTGCTTATGTTGAGCCAAGGACGTCGTTTCGAGCCAAGGAAAGTTAAGACCAACTTGATGAGAGACAAGCAAGCTAGTGGGGTTGAGTCGGTTAGTCGAGTCGAACCTGAGGACATACGGGAAGGTATAGACCTTCGAACAGAAGATCGATAAGGTGAAGTACTTTAAATACTTGGGTTTTAGATACATGGTGATGGGAATCAGGCGATCGGACCTTCGACCCACAATCAAGCCCGAGGACTAGAGGGGCTGGCACAACGAATCCTTCTGGTCCAACCAACCCCTGCTGAGGCTAAGTACTCCTTTACCGAGTTACCTTTAATCCCGTGCCTAATGCCGCCCATTTTTCTGTGGTATACCGAATTGATGATTACTTTCTAGCACTAAGCCGACCAATTACTCGGCATCTTCCTTGCCAAGAAGTTGAGAGAGAGAGTCCCGATTGATTGAGCCATCTTTGCTCGAACAAGCCCATCTATCCATACTTTTTTTCTGCATCTCCTAACAACCTTGCCAATGTAGCGTTGCCATGTGTACAGTATCATATGTAGAATCTGTAGCACCAATGATTATTTTCTTTGTACATTCATTATTACTCTTTTAATTCATGTACATTGCTTCTTTAGGAAATGTCCTTTTTGTCTTTTCCCTTTTAGGCAAGTTGTCTTAACTTATGGGTATAAATACTCTTGTACTTGTAGCTGTAATAGATCATATTATCTTCAATACACTTTTGAGTACTTTCTTCCTTGTGTAAACATTGTTTGTTTACTTTCGGCATTACTCTTATCCTTTCCCTTAAGTAAGGTTAGGTGGCGAGTAACCTCATTGGACCAATTCGTGTATCATATTGAATTGAAACGTAAATCCTTAGAAGTTCCATTGGTGCGTCATATCCTCTAGAGCTGTTCGTGGGTTTTTGCTTATTGTTTCATTTATCATTTTTGCTCCCTTTTGCACCTTTCCCCATTAACCCTTTTTGTTCTTTCTGTAAGCTTGGACCCATCTTATAACTTGCCTTGTTTATTTATGGTCATAGTTCGCAACACATGGCTACTAAGTGTTAACATACCATGGTGCTTCGAGGAGATGCATTGGATAGCATTGATGAGAATGAGCTAGAGGAGGAGAAGAATACTGGATGGGTTGAAGCCAAAGAGGAAGTAGAGACCTGTATCTATAAAGACTAGGGAAATGTGGTGACCTTAATACTATAGCAAGTGTTGCACTCTTTGCTAAGCTTTAAAGAGGACTAGAGAGAGAATCTATTCCATATAAAGTGTACCATTGAAGGACAACTGTATACCATCATAGTGGATAGAGGAAGTTATATTAACGTCGTTGCATAGTCCTTTGTGTAGAGGTTAGGGTTACTAACCTCTAAGTAGTAAGTAGCCTTAACCTTACAAGTTACATAAGCTTTATGATAGGGTGCTTTACATGTCATAGAAAAAGGAACCATGCCATTTAGTGTTGGGAATGTATATAGGGACGAAGTGGTATGCGATGTCGTCTCAATAGGAGCTTTACATCTATTACTTGGAAGACCTTGGTTATCCAATCGATGTGTTACTCATGATGGGTATAAGAACACCTATGCTTCTATTAAGGACTAAAAGAAGATTGTATTGTAACCTATGACGCCAACCCAAGTGAATGAGACCTAGAATTAGCCTACCTAAGTTGGTAAGAAGAAAGCCCTAATAATAAGCCAAAGAGAACTCTAAGCTACTAAGAAGGCCGATGAGCCTATGTTTCTATTGATTAGAAGATTATTAGAAATGAGAGATTTGGAAGATGTACTTGATGAGGTCTTAAGCTTGATAGATGAATTTTCTAACCTATTTCTTGAAGAGTTGCCTAAATGACTACCCTAGTTTGAGGCATAGAACATTGTATTGATTTATAGCTAAGCGCAACCCTACTGTGCCTATAAAATGAACCTTGAGCAGGCTACTGAGTTGAAAAGGCAAGTAGATGAGCTTATAGAGTGAGGTTATGTATGGGAGTGCATGAGCCCTTTTGCTCATAGAAGGATGGTTTATGATGCATATACGTTGATAGCTGAGCTATCAACCATATTACTATCAAGCACAAATATCCAATATCGAGGCTCGATGACATGTTAGATGAGCTTTATGGCACTAAGATATTTTCAAATAATGACTTGTGAAGTGGCTACCATCAAATTCGCATAAGATTAGGAGATGAATGGAAGATTACTTTTAAGGCATGGTAGGGTCTTTACAAATGGTTGGTTATGTTGTTTGAACTTACAAATGCACCGAGTACATTTATGAGGTTATGAACCATATGATGTGCCTTTTGAATAGATGATATGTGGTTATGTACTCTGATGACATATTGGTATACAGTATCGACTTGAACAACCATATTCAACATCTCTGAGCTATTTTTGATATTTTATGAGTAGAGAAGTTACATGGGAACCTACAAAAGTGTACATTATGTCAAGGTAAAGTAGTTTTTGTTAGGTTTGTGGTATCGGGAGAAGAAATCTAAGCCACTGAATTGAAGATCTAAGCTATATTAGAATTGCCAATGTTAAAGAATGTCACTGAAGTTCAAAGTTTCCATAGCCTTACTTCTTTCTATAGGCGATTTGTTAAAAACTTCAGTACCATTATAGGCCTCTTGACCGAGTTGACCAAGAAGAGTGATGGGTTTAAATAGAATAACCAAGTTGAGTAGAGCTTCAAGGAGATTAAGGAGAAGCTCACCTCTACCCCTGTCCTATCATCACCAGATTTTGATAAGCCCCTTGAACTAAAATGTGATGCGTCAGGCTTTGGAATTGGTGTTGTCTTAATGCAAGAACAACTACTGTTTACTTATCATAGTGAGAAGCTTAGTGATGTTTCCTTGAACTATTTTTTGTATGAGAAAGAGTTGTTCTCACTTTTTTGAGCTCTTACTGCCGGTAATACTACTTATTTCCATGAGAGTTTGTTATTTACTATCACATCCCGACTTAGCATAAGATGCATCATCACATAGGAATACCTATTGAAAACTTATCTCAACTTGCTCATTCATCAAAAGATAACTTTGCTTACATGATAAAGGGGTTACTACAATGGAGTTCAGTTGGATGTTCAGTTACAACCTATGTGTCAAGTATAATATTTACATAAAAACATGAATTGGCTTTTTCTTTTGTCATCTTCACAATAGTAAGATTCTTAACTTAGTACTGGTTCTATACAAAAGTTGCTGACTCTGACTCGTGCTCTCAAAATACATCCCCCCTAGTGTTAAGCCCTTCATGATGCAGTTAACTTGAGGATAAAGTATTTTATCCCCTCAATTACTAAAGCTGAGTGAGAGTGGATAACAAAAAATAAAATAAAAAAAATATCTTATTATCATCATTGAAATAGTTCAATCATAATTTGTAGGTTTAACTTTACATATGCATTCACCCAACTAGGAATTTATTGCTAGCAATGTAGTATGCTATGCTTATGTACGTAGTATGCATTTGTACTGATATCTTATACCCTTCCAATTTTCATTTGATTAGTCGACATGACCAAGCATCTGTATACAACGTTTAGGAAACTATGGGCAACAAGGACTTGCCTGAGACTATGACCCCTACCAAATTGGACTACACACTATAATCTAGCAATATAAAAAAAGGCAACAAGGAGTTGCTTGGGAGTAAGACTCTTAACTTTGCTTTACAAAATTAGACTACACACTATATTTTATCAAATCAAAGAGGTAATACTTCTAAATTAGACTACACACTGTAGTCTACCAAATATGACTATCAAAATAGTTACAATGTTTTGGCAATACAATCTATATGCTTCTAAAAACTGACTTCATAAAGCCATGTTTTTTATTTTTTATTTTTTGCCATGATCACTTGGAAGCCTCATTCTGAAAGTTCTCACCCGTAGGTTCTTTTTATGCCATGTATGTCATGATATGCAATAACAACTCAAGTATATCACTTAACATAACTATTATTTTAATTTTGCTCAACCTAGTGATCTGATTTTAGTTTTCAATCTCTCCCTAGCAGAATTCTAGTATCTCGCTTATGATTTACTTAAGTGAACACCTAAAAGATTAAGTTAGCAATCACTTAACTTCCCTGGTTAGCACAATCATTTGTAAGCACAAATCATCGCCTAACATAGCAGCATAATAGTTTAACCAAGATACAATTACCATTATTCATAATCACTACATCAACATTCACCATAGTAACAATCAATTTACCCAAGATATAGCCATATCTAATTGACATAGCATCACGTAACATACAGTGTTATGAGTAACAATATATCTACTTTAAGCATGAGTTAGATCCATTTACCTACACTTAGTAATAGTGCAAAATTCTAAACTTTGCAACGTGATCTTTCCTTATTTATGACACCTAAGAAAATATAAATACAATTTTCAAGTCAAGTACCGATCGAATCCAAATTCTGATAAACTTTCCCTACCGTGCCTTTTAAACTTCATTTGGCCATATCTTACTCATTTCCTATCCGATTTAAGTAAACTTTATATCGTTACGATTATTATTTTGAGTACTATTAAGATATCTTAATAATTAAGTCTATTAATATTGTCAAAGTCTAAAAATACCCCTTTTCAGCCATCAATTTAATCGTATGTTATCGTATTTTCATAACTAGTTTGAATCTTGCTTAATAATCACTCATCTAGCATCTAATCCTATGGAATCATGATTAATTAGTATGCTATAGTCATCAAGATATTGAGTTTTGATATGTTTTTAAGTATTAACTCGTTTATTGATAGAATAATTACAAATTATTGAATATGGCTAACAACTAGATAAATACTCATTTTTCTTGAAAGCCTTTCTAATTGAACTTCCAATTTCATAACATATGTTTTATATATTTATAACATAGCATAAATGTTAGATTTACAAGTCCCTATAAATCTACAACTATATGCTACCTTTTTAGTATTTACAAGTCCCTCCATGAATTGTGAAAATGGCAAGAAAACTTAATATTTCTTCAATTAGAATTTATAAGAGTTCATTGGAATTCCAAATACATTAAGTTAATAGATTATTCTAACATTTTATAGTTGATGAAAAGATTCATTTGTTCTAAATTGGCTTTGTAAATATGAAATAGAAATAGTTACATACCTTCTATTGAAGTTTGATGAAGAAATAAGGTTGTTTGTTATGCTTCCGAAAATTAAAGAATGTCATCCAATACTGAATAGTGGTGGCAATAGTTAATTAGTAGTCAATGGTGGCCTTGATGGTGGTGTGTCGATGTAAAGAGTAAATAGTAGTTATCATAAAGGTATGAGGGTCATGTTAAATTTTTCTATAATTTCTCAATGCCATCCAGTTTAGAATAAGGGTTGCAGTTCATAGAATAAGATAATAAAATATGTATATTTGACTTCACCCCAAATGATTGAACTCCTTGGAGTTCCATTCCCATTTTCTGAATGTGTTGCTCCTTATATAGATAGCTATGGTGATGGAAAATTGCTTAGTCTTCAAGCATATGGAGGCGATGCAATCCATTGTGATAAGGTTTAGAAAATATTAGCAGCTTTTGTAGTATTACAACAACAAATTACATATATGCATTTAGCTCAAAAGTTTTGATGTGTAATATTTATTCTTATTAAACAAATTGAGACGGTGGAAAATTGTGCTTGTCAAGCAAGCAATTCGTACTGGTGGAGAATCTTATTGATAAGGACAATAATAATATATATATATATATATATATATATTCTGTTGGTAAGTAGCTTTCCAGCAAAGCTTGGTCAAAAATCTTTCAATGTTGAGGATTTGGAATGTGTGAAATATATATTATATATATATATTATTTTTACATAGCAATTCTATCCACTTTTATATAATCTTCAATTATAAATTTATTGCATTTCAACATTTATAAAGATTCCATAATGCACTTCAAAAATAGTAGAATATTATATTATACATTTAATCTTAATTTTTTATTTTTACAATAATTAAGGTTTAACCTGATAAACTTTATTTTATAAATGATAGTCGTCGTATTTTAACTCATTTTCAAAATTTAACTTTGCATACCTATTCCTTCTAACTTCTAAGTGTCTTATATCACCATTTGATATTGTTTCAAAATAAAATTTCCGTTGGTCTTAAATTCTAAGAAGAAGACCTAAGTACACTTTTCTTAATATCTAACCTTATAAAGTTTATGTAAAATAAGATAGTTTAAATATCAAAATTTACAGGGTAAAGTTTACCCAACTTTTATTAGATTCTAAATGTTAGTAGCTCGAATAGTAGGGTATTATATTTACACTAACCACAAGTCGTTAAAGTATCGTGGGAGTCAGAACAACCTTCAAGAAGGCAAGCTAAGTGGCTAGAGTTTATGGAAGGATCTTCATATGTGATTTGACATAAGAAAGGAAGTACCAATGTGGTCACCAATGATCTATCATGTCAACAAACGTTATTAATCTCTTTGTAGATGAATTATTGGGATTTTTACTTATCACTGACCAATATGTTTGTGACCCCCATTTTGGTCCCGTTCTTGAACAATGTTGAGAAGAAGTTACTATTGGAGGATATTACCTCAAAGATGATATTTGTTTAAGGATTGAAAGCTGTGCATACTGAATTATTTTATGGAAGAGATGTTGGTTAGGGTAGCTAATAGTGGAGGATTATTTGGTCATTTTGGAGATATCAAAACAGCCAATTTGTTGAGTGAAAATTTTTATTGGCTTGGTTTGGCCAAAGATGTTTATAAGGTAGTTGGTAGTTATGAAGTGTGCAAAAGAGCTAATGGAAAGAGAGAGCCTTAGGAGATATATGCTCCTATCAACACCAACCATACCTTAGGCTAATCTAAGCATGCACTTTGTCTTAGGGTTGCCTCAAACATTTAAGAGAAAAGATCCAATTTTTGTTGTAATGGATTGCTTCAACAAAATGACATACTTTATCTTATGTTATTAAACTAACAATGCTTTATATATTATTGATTTATTCTCGCTGGAAGTTGTCCAACCACATCAAGTTTTGAAAACTATTGGTTCATATCGAGACACAAATTTTTTTGAGCTATTTTTAGAAGACTTTTGGAGAAAACTAGGGACTAAAATTCTATTCATCTATAGTAGCCACCCTTAGACTGATGACCGGATTGAAGTAGTAAACAAGATGCTAGGCAACTTATTAGAGCTATTATGGGAAAGAACTTAAAGGATTGGGATTTGTATTTGCCAGTTATAGAGTTCACATACAACCGAACTATCCATAACACTACTGGGAAGACTCCCTTCGAGGTCATCTATAGCTTCAACCCTACTATTCCCCCATATCTAATCGGTATCCTTGTAGTTGTTGAAGAGAGTCAAGTTAAAATCGACTGAGCCCAAGAATTGCAAGAGTTACATTAATATATGGTAAGGAAGATTGCCAAGTTTAACTAGAGATAATAAGAGATTGGTAGCCAAGGTTACCGAATTGTTTCTTTCATGCCAAGCAGCTTAGTATGGATTCACTTTAGCCAAGAATGATTCCCGTACTTAAGATAAAGCAAACTATCTCTAAGAGTTGATGGCCCATTGAAAGTCCTGAAGAAGATCAACTGTAATACTTATCAGATTGAACTACTTGAGAACCATGGTGTTTCTTCCACCTTCAATGTGTTAGACCTGATTCCCTAACAACTATAAGAAGAAGACCCTATAGGAACCCGAGGAGAATAAGAACTGGAGACTACTTCGGATTGAGGCCAAATCTTTTCGACCGTTAAGCAGATGATAGGAATCAACTCCCTGGACCGATCATATGTAGTCAAGCTAGAGGACTCCCACGAATAACGTGGATGATATTAGTTCAAAGCCCCATTTGAGACAAGGATTCCTACTCTACTGAGCATACAATCCGACCTGCTGAGTAGCCATATCAATCATTGAGGTCCTTCTAAGACTCAAGTAGCATCGAAGTAGAGCAACTTCAAACTTTTGTTTGAGTGGACCAGCATCCAATTCTAGTCCAAGCTGAACTATGAGATGCCTAACTTGAAGGGGATATAAACATCCTTAACTAATCGAGCTCCGACCTAAACCACATTAGGTTTAGCTTTGACTACAGACTCTTTTTCTTCATCTTTGTCCAAATTATGTCATATTCCAAATCACCAATCACTAGGTGATATGTGTCTTCTAGCACAATATTCCAAAAAGATTCTTTACTTTTCTATATAATTTTTTTTGTCTCTTTTTCCCTTGTTAGTATCATTCATATATTCCAATTGTAACTTACCCTTTTGTCTTTTCCATGTATGCTTTTAACCTTAATGGAGCTAATATATAAACCTTATTTGTTTGTGTGCAAACATCATCCTTCACATTATCAGATTATTAAAAGTTTCCTTTGTTGCAACCCTAGTGTTCTTATTTATCGTTTTAAGTCTTATCTATTCCTTTTAACAAGGAGTAGTGGTGAGTAACCCTATAATTTGGACTGGTGAGCCATATCCGATGGATTATAGGCTGAGTAAGATTGATCAATGTGTCATATCTAGTTGATAACTATCCAGACTTTGCTAGTCTTCTTTTATTCTCTTTGTTATGGTGCTACTCTTTACATATGACCCTGGAGATGCATCAAACATGCAATGTGCAAGAATTCAGGCACCATCCCTATACATCTACTTTTAACATTTCATCACTCTTGGCAAAAGAAGAGGTATCTCTATTTGTCTAAGAAGGAAATTTGCTAGACCACATATTTGAGTTGGGATTCACTAGTTTAGCCTAGCTACAATGCTAAGGCTTAGCAATTAATTAAGATTGGATGATGGGATTGGCTTCTGACAATCAATGAGCCAGTGTATAAGGAACTGACATTAGAAGTGTTAAGCACTATGAGGTTAGCATTTGATAATATTGAACTTAGTAGATGAAATACTCTATAATTTAGGTGTAATGGTCAGGAGGTAACCATGTCATTTGATGAGTTAGTTGTTAGGATAGGTATATATTCTATGAATTATGTTAAGTCTCAAAAGTATATGGAACTATCATATAAGCTACCTCAAGGGGTTTATGAATCATTTGTGTGGTTTGATGTTACTAATTGTGAAAGAGAAGCTTATAACTCAAAGAGGTCTAAGGCTTCTTGATGAGAATGATACAAGGTACTAGTAATTTTTAGATTCAAATTTTTTTATAAGTATTATACCTTGAAGCGGCAAAGTTGTAACAGTTTCATTGTGTAAACCATCCTATCGTAGACCTGATTAACATAAGGTGTCAATGACTAACTCACTTTGAGGTAAATAATTTACGTCAAAATAATAAAATTTTGCTTGTAAAAGTGTTAAAATATGCATTAAAATATAGATAATTCAGGTGTTATTTATATGGCTTACTAACCTAGTTTGTTTAATATGTACATAGCTTGGTACCACAAGTTTGATAAGCAAGAACAAAGGCTTAGAGGTTCAACTATTCTCTAGTGTATATCCTCACTCCTCAAGATCCATTCTTCATTAGTCTCAGGGTAGTTATGAAATGGCATCTTATTCAACATGTGTAAGGAAATCTATAGGGATATGAGTAATCAACTGCTCAATAAGTTGGGCTGGAGACATAAGACTATATGTCAAGCACAAATAGGGTTTGAGGAGTTTCAGTGCGTATGCCATAGCTCACAACTAAACCTAGACTTGTGCAATAGAGACATCCCTCCTCTCGCGACTATCCTTCATACCATTGTCTTCATCTTTGCCATGGCTTTGTCCCTTATCACTTAGTTCAACTAAGGATAAAGAAGAGACTATTATACTATGGCACTATCCCTTTCGAAGGTGTTGGTATTTGGTCAGAGAATTCTAAGTGTTCCCTAATAGGTTACGATGTATGTCCAATTAAGATTTCAAGTCGAATATCATTAACTCCAGTTTATGGTGATAAACTAATATCATATAATACAGGCATTTGCAATCTACAACAGTAAGCTAATAATATATAATCTAGCTTAGAAACATTTACAAATAGGCATGTGCACATATAAGCTACCTATATGCACAACTAAGTATAATGTTGATCCTTTTAGTACTATGAAATCGTACTCTGAAAAGCAGTTACGCATTGATCCTAAACCTACCTAGATTTTCCTCTTACTCATTATGGTACAACTTATGATATGGCGTTGCTGTTAGTCCCTATAATATAAGTATCATTTTAATATATATATATATATATATATAGGCTTTATTTTGTAACTTAGATTATTATCCTTAATTTGGGTTTTTACTATACTTAATTATCCAGGTTTTAAGTCTCTTATTATTAATCTCGCATTTAACTAGTTTCTAATTTAGCTTCTGATTCTATCCCTAATTCAGTTTTTAATTTAATTTCTGAATATAGTTTACTCATAAGTCTTAGAAATATCCTTTGTCTTACACTATAAAGTTTAACTAATAACAACTTAGGACTATATAGTCTCTAGTTTAGTTTTTAGTCAACATCCTAGTTTGCTCCTTTTGCCTGGTCTCTAATCTAGCCTCTAATTCGATTATGCACTACATTTTAGCATGAATTCTTATGATTTCTAGTCATAACCTGATTCAAAATACACAATACAACCTATCACCACTTCAGGTTGAATCAACTAAACTTAACTCCATTATTTGAATACTTTATATATTGCACATATATCATCATCAAGCCCATAATATTCAATTCTAATACTTCCAATACTACAAGCTTAATCCTCCAACATCATTAAATATTACAAAATGCTAGAATACCATCCAAATTAAAACCAAATCAACTTCTTGGAAAATTATGAAATATTTTGATAAATAACTATTTAAGAGGATTTTTGAGCCTATTCATCAAAATTTACAAAATAGTTTTCATAGAAAACCCATTAGAGTAATTTAATGTACATTAGTTATCTTATAGGAAAAAAAAAAGAAATTTTTGGATTCGAAATAACATTAGCAAGGTTTTTGAAAATGAAAGCAAAATTTTCTTAAGTTTAGTGATTTCTTAAGGGTAATATATTTCAGGCCCTTCAAGAAAATAACATTTCCCCCAAAAAAATTCGTACAAAAATAGCATAGAATACAATTTTTCAAAATTTTCCAATACAATTTCATATTTTTATCAAATTATGCAAAAATCGGAGTACAAAGTGAACTTACCAAAAATTTTCCTTACAACTACCTCCAACCACGTAATGGTTGTTGGCCCAACCAGGAGTTGGGTCCATTGTTGGGTGGTGGTCTTGGTTGCTTCCCAGATATTGGTTTGGTATGCGCACCCGAATTTAGTCTTAAAACACCCCATTTTTGCATAATTTTCTAAAGATATTCCTTAGCTCTCCCAAGCCTCTCTATATTTTCCCTTGGATCCTAGACTATCTAAAATGACCTAAAGAAGGGTTGCTTTGAATTTATAAGAATGTGTTTATTGGTTGGTGATTTTCCTAAGTGCTACACATAGGGTATTACATGTTTATCATACCTTAGGTGTTGAAATTATTTTCTAGTCCTACAAATTTACATTCCCTACATTGTTATGCTACAATTAGAATCTTTCCATGTTGCTAAGTAACTTTTCTGTAATTTTTATTATTAATTTTGATAATTTTTAGCATATTTAGGTATTTGAACTATTTTCGAGTATATTCTCCTATATGTAAATTCACTTCTAATACAAATAAACACTTTTGAATATTATTCTTTTTTCTTTTATGAATTTTGATATGCATATAATTTATCTCTAATGTTTTGTTGATTATCAGAATCTGTTTCACGGTTTTTCGATGAATAATGATTAGTATGCATATATCTTACTAATATATTATTTAATTGTTTTATTATTTTATTTTCTTAAATCTAAACTCATGAGGCTATGTTTGCTAATATTTCTAGCTTCATTATAAAATTTGGATTCGATCGGAAAATTTTTGTAGTTGCCCTAAATTTTATGTATCAATTTCAAACCATTACTTCGTAAACTCGTAGGCCAATTTTGCGAGGTCTTACAATAAAGGTAAGTTTTCAAAATAGTGTTATCTCTTAACAAATCAATGTGCCTAATTGCCTGTAGTAATAATCCTATTGAATATTCACCATGTTGAATTCCTTAGGGGGAAGGCTTAAAGCTGAGTACTAGGCATGACTTGCTACTTTAATTTAGGAAAATCAATTAAATTTTGATTATATAATTACAATTATGAACGAATATATTTACATTAAACATGGAATTCCAACTCTTAAGATGAATATGATCATAAACCAAACACATGAATCATTAAATGGTGCAATAGTTATGCTATTTCTCTAACCCATATTGCAAGTGAATCATTAATTAGTTAATGTGACAAGCTTAAGTTGAATAAAAATGTGTCAAGTCCTAATCCACATTAGCAAGTTACACAAATAAGTAGAATAAATGTTTTAAGACATAAATCCCAATCTATAAGCATTCCTACACATGAAACACTTGCTTAATAGTTAAAATCAATTATCCATTCACAATACATAGAAATTAGACAACAACCACATAACAATCCACAAAAGATCCATAATCTCATTAAGTGCAACAAGAATATGGAGATAAATAATATCCAAAACATGAGAAGTCCAGTAAAGAGAGAAAACACCATGAACAAGAGTAATCCTTAGCCTTAACTGCGTTTAAACGATGTTCCTCTAACATTCCCCATTTGTAATCTATCAAAAACTCCTTAATCTAGCCTAGAAGTACTCTACACTATGAAACCTTAAGCCAAGAAGAAGAAAGGAACAAAAGAGAATAAAATGTAGCTTCCTTTTTTATGAGCTGCAGAATGTAGCTTTTTATAGTAGTGAGTTACCGATCGATTGATACCTCGATTGGTAAGTGTAAAATCCTCAAGGGTTGGGTTCCATTCTTAAGAAATCTAGAGTTTACATTACCAATCGATCGATAGGAGAAAATCCTTTTTTACCATCCTATACTTGCTCTCATCTACTCTTGGCTTTCATTTGGTGGTTAGGTTAGTATACCCTTAGTACTCCATGGTACATTGATCAATCGGTAACATGGCCATCAATTGATTGGTGGACTAAATTCTTACATTCCTTAACCTCTTGATTGAATAAGTGAAACCATGGTAATCCTGTACACTTATACATATAGAATAAATTTTAGTGAAATTCAATCAAAACTTAATCTTTTTCATATATTTTTATCAACTTCGTTTAAGTTGGCCCATTTTATGCATAAACTCCATTTTTATGTAAAATCTATCAATTTTTCCCAAATTTATGCACAAATATGAGTTTTAAAGATGGGAAAAATTGCACATTTTGAGTTGTGTTCACTTCTAAACTAAGAGATACTGCTCTTAAACTAGTGCATTACATTCTGGCTAAGGGTTTATCGGAGTAAAGAATAGTTAAAGGGCTGTTAGGATGGCTTGGTTCCTTAGGAACCGGGCTACTGAAGGTCGTTTAGGCTTTATTTTTGTAGGTCCTATTGTCACCCAACTGGTGAGTGTATGTAATATACAACCAACGAATTAAATATAAAATAAAGGAGACTAGAGATGAGAAGATCAGGCTTAAGAATTGTAGTGCTTTAGCATGATGTCTATTGCATTCTTCTAGCTTCACTACTGAGGACTTAGTATTCCACAGCGGTATTGTTCTACTATCTACTTTCCAATAATCCAATAAAGATAGAAACAAGTACAATCCTTGTGTTCTGTCCATTAGGCTATCTTTGCTTAATTACAAATCTATAGAATAATGATCTTCCTTCTAATGCAAATCCTATCACATGAAAATAGGATTTACAAAGAAATGAAGATTGGATATAGCGATCCTTGAAATATAAGCACAAGAGGACAATACAGTATTAAAGTAAAATAAACAATGTTGTCTCCAATTTACTTCTAATTATGTCTTTAAATTTTTTTGAGAATAAAGTTTGTAGTAGAAAATTGTAGATTAGTGTATCTTGAAAATTGAACTGTCTTAAATAAATACTCTTCAAGTACAACGTCTCTTTTCTAATTTCTTGGAGATATCTTTTACAAAACTTGAAATATCTTGAATTAGCCCTTAGAGATTGTGTTCCTTAATTTATGGAATATCTATCTCCTTTTTGTTTGATCTTAATTTGAACATTGAATTGTTGCAACAATGTATATGACCAAGTATTTCACGTTTCTTTTCTTCATTTAATTTCTTGGTTTCGCAATTGTAAACTCCAAAATACTTTTGTAAATTTAAACTCCTATTACTGATCTAGATTCTTAAAAATCAAGAGCTTATCTCTAACTTGATAGACATTTAAATTCGAAAATATGATCTTCTAAAATATCTTGCTACAACCATGCACATTTTTCTTGTAAAGTACTTGACTAATTCGAAATTGATATCTCCATGAGATTTGGTTATATCTTGAAATTTAAATTTAAATAAAAATCTACAGTAAAGTAGATAAGATTCATTCTTATCTTGTAATGTTGTACACATCCACATTGATCTTAAGCTTTATAAAAAAACCAGATTTGTTCACCACAAAACCCTCTAAATATCCTCATGAAAATTCTTCAAATATTTCATGAAAAACTTGATAATTATGTGATAAAATATCCCTAACAAATTTTTCTTAGAATCCTTGTGCAAATAATCTTATCTTTAAAAATAATTGAATTAATCCTCCTTGATCTTTAAGGATATATGTCAAACTTAATGAAACTCATTGGATATATTACCTAAATATATCTAATAAATGGAGCTGGGCCTTGATATAGTTAAAAATCCAACAAACTACTAGAACTATACTATTTTGTAAAAATATGATACTATCTAGTATCACTGAATTGGTCTCTAATTCTTGAAATCAGACATTAACTATAAACTTAACTTTGTTTAGTAACTTGCATGCGTAGTACATTAATTAAGCATCTTTATTCCTTTTTTGTTATCATTGAAACACTTATGAGAGAACTCAACAACGAGGAAAAACCCTTGTTTCCATAACATTCCCTATATACTGGAACTGAATCCCCCTACTCTCTTGAGTTATGACTCTGTTAAGGCCATTGTAGACACTCCATTGTTGCCCCTCTTTAATTTAAAAATTTTTTGGAATGAGGAAAAAGGGTCCTAAATTTGAAAATTTAGAAAAATAAAAAAAAATAAAATATTCATAAAAATACAAAAAATTAGAAAATTGAGGAAAACACATACACAAAAAAAAAATTAGAAAAAGTATAAAAAATAGGAAATTTTGAAAAAATTAAATATATATATATATAGAGAAAATGAAAAAAAAAAAGATCTTTTTTAGGAAAATAGAACATTTTAAGTAAAATAGATTTTTCGAAAAATAGTTTTTAAGAAAAATAAATATTTAAAGTCATTAGATTTAGTTTGTGTTAATTTTTTAATTGGATTTTAGGTGGTCACATAAGATAAATATAATTTGTTTCCAAGACATATTAGGCTATGAGCCAACAGCCCAATTTGTACTACACTTGGTCTTGTTATTAGAATGGAGTCTACAGTCTTGAGTTTGACCCCTAGTAGGCACAATGTGCCTTTATTTTGTTTCTAAACAACATAAGGTATGTGTTAAGTCCTTCTTGAGCCAGTATTGTTACGTAGAGAGTGGTCTACGTAGCAGACGTGGTGCCACGTCGACATCTCTTAACCAACTAAGCTGAGAAAGAATAGTCGTAGTGTTTCAAATTATCATGCTTAGAAGCTCCATTTTCGATCTTTTTTTCACCATGTTAGATGAAAATCAAGTCAAACCATTGATAAGGAGGTAATCAAGACATGGATTACTATTGAATCTATCATTTTTTGCATCTAAATTTATCTACTTAATTGATCAAATTCGAGTCCATAAACTCAAGCACCTTGTTGACCATGCATAAATAGAAGCTTAGGATTGTTTTGCAAATACTCTTCGACAAAATTAAGCTATACTAACATAATTTTGAACATCAATCATGAGCTTTGCCATTTGGAACGACACATTAAAGGTAGTCAAATCCGTATGCATTCAACGCACCAAAACCCCTGACTCGACTGACCTTCAACTTCCATTGGCCACCGTATTAGCATTACCCATCACTACCACCAGTTGTTCTTCTCCAACCACTGTAAACAACCACCATGTCACCATGGCATCATCTTTACCCTACCCACCCCATTTTCCAATTCAATTCACATAAAACCAATGTCACCTACTTATTTAGCGCTTGGAAGGATTAGAAGCCATCTTTGCCAATGGATTCCTCTCCCTCTCTAGACCAACATCTGATTCGATCTATTGGAGCTCCAAACCCGACCAAGATTTGAAGCAAGACCCAAGATCTACATCAGGTCTGACTTGTGAGATATTTTAGCCATCCTCTACTTTGTTTCGGTTTCTATTTGTTTTTTTTTTTTTCTAATTTTTTTTTACTATTGTAATAAAATCTTATAAAAAAAGAAAAAAAAAAGAAAAGAAGAGAAAATTAAAAAAAAATGGAAATGGGAGGGGAGCTTTGTTTTTATTTATTTATTTATTATATTTTTCTTTTTTATACAAGTAAATAATTAAAAAAAATGACCAAAATAAATCATAAATAATAAATAATTAAAATAGTAAATAAATTAGTTTTATAACCTAGAGAAATTGTTTTTATATTAAATAAAAAAATATAACTAACTATTTTCCAAATTTAAGGCTACTTTAGAATTTTCTAAAATAAGAACAATAAAGAAATCAAGACCCTTTTTAGGAGCTTTTCTAAAATAAAAGTAAACTGTCTAAATAACTTAAACTTAAGTGTTCCGTTTTTTTTTTCTTGGAATTAAAAGAAACTAACTCGCTATGGTTTTTCTAAAAAGAATTACGTATGTATGATCCCGACTAGTGAGTACATAAGTACTTTTAGGGCGATGTAAAAAATGAAAAGATTTAAAATTTTCCATTTTTAGTTTATTCAATTCAGTAAAATAAAGTCCAATTTATTCTCTGATTAATTTTTTTCAAAAGGTAATTTAAAAAATTAAGCTTGAATTTTAAAAGTAAGTGGTACCCGTAAGGGTTTAAAAAACTAGCTCTCGGACTCAATTTTTGGTTGTTTAAAAACTCTTTTCTAAAACTTGGTTTATTATTATTTTTTTCCACATGAACTAGTGTTTATATCAAAACTAAATCCACCTATTTGATTTTGACCTAAACCATTTCTTAACCTCGATTGGGTAGTGATTGCAAAAGTTTATAAAATTCTTTTATAAAAGCCTTAGTTTTCTTAAGCCGTAGTTAAGAATTAATATTAAATAGGTAGGGTTTAATGTTAATCAGTTTAAAGATAACTTATGAAATTGGGAATAATTCAGGCTTGATAGCTTAGCGATTCCACTAGGGATTTTAAGAAGGTTAGCTACCTAACTTTCCAAATTAAGAATAAATTTTTGAAATCACCTTATGGAGTGTAATTTATTTATTTATTCATTATTATTTTTTACATTTATGTATAGTTATACTAACTCTTTTTATAGGGTTAGCTTTATTTAAGTTTTTAAATTAGGGCAAGGTAGGGTAGAGAGGAATTGACTTTATGCATCATGAATGTATAGCAGAGATGGTTATACCCAGACTATATTAAGACCTTAGGATAGGGAGGCTATTGTGTAGGCTTTGGGTATGATGGTATAATCATTGCTCAAGGTTGATTAGGCCACCCCCTCTTAAGCTGTAATGTAGCTAATAAAGGCATTTTCCTAAAACGAATGAGGTCACAAAACTTAAGGACCTTTAGAACCCACCCTAATTACATGCACTTCCCTCAAAACTTTGAGTTAATATACTACTCTTAAGAATTGCAACCCTACTAATATTGGAAATTTTTTAGAAATGTAATCATAAAAGTTAAATACCAAATCAAGCAGTAGGGTTACAACTTAAGGAGTAATGTACTAACCCAAACGGTTCTAGCATATGCATGTTTCTACGTGTAATGTTTTGTTTTATTGATAAACGATTCTTGTCTATGAAATGTTTAGGCACAAAATGGTAGAGGACCAAGTAGATAATTAGAGAATTGATAATCTATAGAACCTTCCTAGGATTCGTAAGTGGCTACTAGAGGCTATAATTGCTTACTTGAAGGAGAAGCTTGAATGCTTTGAGGCTTACAACCGAGCCTTAAAAGCTCTTCTTAGACAAGTCATTCAGGAAACCTATGAAATACTAGAAGACCTTAGGGCTCATCTGCAAGACTTAGTTTAAGGTTTTTATAATTCATATTTAGGAGGCTTAGAAGAAATG
Source organism: Lumnitzera racemosa (assembly GCA_024138005.1). Classification (NCBI taxonomy): domain Eukaryota; kingdom Viridiplantae; phylum Streptophyta; class Magnoliopsida; order Myrtales; family Combretaceae; genus Lumnitzera; species Lumnitzera racemosa. Next base: position 85,255,588 of record JAMXBC010000006.1, read on the forward strand.
CCAAGTGCCATCAAATAAAGATCAAGAATAAATGTTAGGTTCTCTTCCTTTGTTTTTTGTACTTTGATCTTTCAAAATAACAAAAGTTCTATTTGGTTCATTCTTTAGTATGCCCTTCTTTGTAAATAATCCTTCAATAGCATTCATCTAACCATTGTTCCTTCTCACTTAGGGAAATGTAAATTCCATTGACTTGTAAATAGAACCCAAAAATTCTTCTAATTAGATTTGTCAATTTCAATAAAATAAAACTTTATTTTTTTTCTCTCACAAAAAAAAAAGAAAAAAGAAAAAAAAGGGGATAAGAAATTCTTATGAGTCAACCTGAATAAACACCTTGACTCGTTAGGGTAACCAACCTAAATATTAACCCTTGGCTTATCCAAGCAGTTAACCTAAACACAAGCCCCTTAGCCCATGCAAGGAACCAATTCGAACCCAAAACTATGGCCCATCAAGGCAGTTGTACCAAACACAATCCCTGACCCATTAAGGTAACCAAGCCAAGTTAAAACCCTTAGTCTATTAAGAAAACCAAATCTAACCAGAAACTAAGTCAAAACATGAAGTCAAATGCAACCTTAGTCTAGAAATCAAATTAAATGAAAAGAATCAAATTAGGGCATATTTTGAGAAAATTGAGGGGCAAAGTCCATCTCTACTTAAGGGAAAATAGATATAGATTCCTCCCTAAGGAATTGGTAACTCACTTTTAAAAAGTTTAGAATGAAAAGAGGTGAACTTCATCCAATAAATTGACCTTTAAACACTTTGAGATTTAAGTGACATAATGATGAGGATATTTTGGACTCATTCTTTAAATGAGGTGTATTTTGAATATGATACATATAGTAAAATGAAGTTAAGCATTCATTTTCATATTCCAAACATGATTGTCTCTTGTTAAGCTCATTGGACCAAATTGAAGAATTTTCAAATTTAAACCCTATCAAGAACTACCCTACAATGGGGCAATTTGGAGGTTAGGGTCATTGGTTAAGAGAGAAAGATAAAATTAGTTTGTGTTTGCCTTAGTAACGTTAATTCAAAGATGAGTTTCATTTTTAATAAGTTATTTTTTGAAATAAAGAAGAGCTAAACTCCTTATCAAACACCTCAAGCCTAGACATAGCTCACCTAAGTCCATATGTTCAGAATCCATGGATTTAAGGCTTCGAATCTCTTAAAGACAAAGACTTAACATTATAGACAATCACTTGTTGGCTAAAGGAAAAAGAGAAGAGCAAGAAATAGTGGAGCAAAGTAATTAAAAGAAGAAGAAGAAGAAATAATAAAAAAGGAAGAAAAAAGAGAAAAAGCTTGAAAATCAAGTTTGTATGTAAGAGAAAAGCCCTTAATCGAAGAAAAGCCCCAATTGAAGGAAGCTTAGGAGATCTAAGGGCTATAATTAAAGCCTAAACATTCTCAAGAAACACAAAGCTCTTATGCCCATTCTAAACTACATGGCCAACCTAAAAACAAACCATATATACTCTTTACCTTTCATAAACACATGACCTACCTACCTACCCACAATACCTCCCATACACAATAAAAGCTTTTATATTCTTAAAGAATAATTTATCTTTAGTAAAAATTGTTTTTGAAACTGGGGCAAGCATACTTCTAATTTTTCCTAGAAGTTCTTGACTTGTATTCCCGATTTTAATAAGTATTTCTTACAAAATAGGGCTTCTAATAAGTCCTCTTTGAAACCCTCTAACCAAAAGCCTAAATTCATGATATTGAACCAAAAAAGACTTAACAGATTGATCATGGCATATCACTTACAAAATGGATTATGATTTTTGGGACTGTAGTTAAGAGTATAGTTTGGACCAAGAGTTCGTAAGGAAGATTTCTTTGACTAGACTAATCATAAGTTACCTCTTCCTTTGGAAAAAAACATTTAAAATCACAAGGCCCCATGAGGAAGCCCAACATCAGGGTTAAGAAATATTTTCAAAAAGAATACGAGATGCCCCATACGGTTACCAAGAAATGAGATGATTATAACACTTGCTCCTTAAATAAGAATTTATACCCAGTAGCAAACTTTTAAAGGGAAAATTAAAAAAAAAAAAAGAAAAAAGAGAAAAAAAAGGAAAAGAGAGAGAAAGTAAAGGCCGATCGCAAGTTTTTTTTTTTCCATTTTCAAATCCATGCTTGATTAGCCAAACTTTCAAATTAGGTCATCCGTTTCCTTTTCAAGGGACTTAATTCCTCATGCTTGTTTTGTCATTAAATGATTTTCACCAAATTGTTTGTTAGTAAATATTTTCAAGTTAGGAATTTTTTTTTTCTTTTAAAACAGGTTACATTCCTCATTTTGCCCATCTCTCATAATTTTTTTAGGGTTCTAGCAAAGCACTTAGAATGTTGTCTCATATCTCATCATTTTTAGGGTTATAGCCAACCTTTAGAGCGCTGTCACTTTTTTCATCTTTTTATAGGGTTCTAGCCAGTTTTTAGAGCGCTATCTCATTTGTAATCTATTTTTAGGATTCTAGCTAACTCTTAGAGTGCTGTCTCATCTTTCATCATTTTTTAGGGTTCTAGCTAGCTTTTAGAGCATTATCCCATCTTCCATTTTTTTTAGAGCCCTAAGTAACTCTTAAAGCACTATCCTATCTTTGATGCATTCTTTTTTGGGTTCTAGCAAGCTCTTAGAGCACTATCCTATCTTTTAATCTATTTTTAGGGTTTTAGCCACTTTTAAATGCTTTCTCCTCTTTTATCTTTTTTAGAGTTCTAGCTAGCTCTTAGAGTGCTGTTCGATCTTTTAATTTATTTTTAGGCTCCCAGTTAGCTTTTAAAAGCATTGTCTCATCTCACATTCCTTTAGGATCATAGCCATCAATTAATCCTTATTTTGGGGGTTTTAGGAAGTCCATAGGGCATTTCCTTTCATTAATTTCTCTTTAGGGTCTTAGTAAGCTCATAAGGTGCTTCCCCTTTCATCAATCTCTTTATAGGTTTTCAATAAGCCCATAGGGTGCTTTCCCTTCATTAATCTCTCTTAGGGTCTTAGCTAGCTCAAGAAGTGCTCTGTCCATTCATTTAGGTCCGTTAGCTCATAAGGGTACAATTAGGCTTTCAAATTCTTTAAGGTTATAGCCAGCTCAAGGAATGCTTTACCCCTTTGAGTAGGTTAGTCAAAGGAGTAAGACTAGGCATCAATTTAGGGTTTTAGCCAGTTGGAGAAGTGCTTCTCCCATTCACTTAGGTTAGTTAACTTAGTGGTATACTACCGAGATTCAATTTCTCATCTGGGCATTTAGATAGCTTAAGGAGTACCCATTCATCAAGGTCATTTAGCCTATATAGGCACGACTAAGCTTTCAAATTCTTCAGGGTCTTAGTCAGCTTAAATAGCACTTCGCTTGTTTGCTTAGGTTAGTCAGCTCAAAGGAGTATGACCGAGTTTTGATTTAATGTCTTAACCAGCTTAAGGAGTACTTTACCCAGTCACTTAGGTTAGTCAGCTCATAAGGGCATGGCTAGGTTTTCCAATTCTTTTAGGGCCTTAGCCAACTTAAGGAGTGCTTTACCTAATTTACTTAGGTTAGTCAGCTCATAGGAGTATAACTAAGTTTTAATTTGAGGTCTTAGTTAGCTCAAGGAATGCTTTACCGTTTGCTGTTTAGTTAGCTCATAGGGGTACAATTATGCTTTCAAATTCTTTAGGGTCTTAACCAGATCAAGGAGTACTTTGCCTGTTTATTTAGGTTAGTCAACTTAAAGGGGCTCGACCAGGCTTTCAAATTCTTTAGGGTCTTGGCCAACTTAAGAAGTGCTTTGCTGTTCGCCTAGGTTGGTTAGCTTAAAGGAGTACAACCAAGCTTTTGATTTAGGGTCTTAACTAGCTCAAGGAGCTCTTTACCTGTTCACTTAGGTCAATCAACTCATAAGGGCATGACAAGGCTTTCAAAGTCTTTAGGGTCTTAGGTAGCCCATAGAGCGGTTTGCCCATTTACCTAGGATAGTTAGCTCAGAGGATCACTTCTAGGTTTTCTCAAATGAATTCAATGTTAAGGTTATTAATCTACTAGAGATGCTCTCACTTCAGTTAGTCAGCTTAAAGGAGCACAACTAGGTTTTCATTCAGGGTTTTAGTCAACTTAAGGAGCGCTTTGCTCATTTATCTAGGTTAGTCAGCTTAGAAGAGTATAACTAGGTTGTCATTTAAGGTTTTAGCTAACTTAAGGAGCACTTTACCCATTCGCCTAGGTTAGTTAGCTCATAAGGGCATGACTAGGTTTCAATTTGGGGTCTTAGCCAACTCAAAGATCTGTTTATCCATTTCGCTCAGGTTAGTCAACTCATAGGAGCATGACTAAGTTTTCCAATTCTTTTAGGGTTCTTACCAGCCTACAGAGGTGTTACTCTCTTTTAGTTTCTCAACTAGCTCTTGGAGTACTTCATCTCTCCTTTACCTTTCACCATTCACTAAATACTCAATGGACCAAGCCTAAGATAACTAGTTAGTTATAGTGCTTTTTAGGGTAATTTCACTGTTCAGGTCAAAAGTAGGGTTTCCTTTTGTCTTTGTGGTAAAGTTTTACTCAAACTTTTCCACAAAAAGGGATAGCTGTAGACATTCCATATCTATGCCACCTCTCCTCTCCTATAATTTAAAAAAATTTTGGAATAAGGAAAACATATCCCAATTTAGAAAATACAAAAATAAAAAATAAATACTTAGAAAAATTACAAGAAATAAAAAATTTAGAAAAAGTACAAAAAATAGGAAATTTTGAAAAAGAAAATATATATATATAGAAAATGAAAAAAAGAGATCTCTTTTAGGAAAATAGAACATTTTAAGTAAAATAGATTTTTAGAAAAATAGTTTTTAAGAAAAATAAAGATCTAAAGTCATTAGATTTAGTTTATGTTAATTTTTTAATTAGGTTCTAGGTGGTCACATAGGTTAAATACAATTTATTTTCAAGACATATCAAGGCATAGGATAATAGCCTAACTGGCACGACTTTTGGTCTTAGTAAAGGAATGGAGTTCAAGGTTATAAGTTTGACCCTTACGAGGTACAATATGGCTTTTATTTTGTTTTCAAACAACATAGGATACGTGTCAAGTCCTTATTGGGCCACGCATTGTCATGAGCATGAGTTACATAGAGAGCGGTTCGTGTGGAGGCATCATGTCGGTGTCTCTTAACCAACTGAGCTATGAAAGAATAGTTGTAGTGCTGCAAATTATCATGCTTGGAAGCTCCATTTTCGATCTTTTTTTCACCACGTTGGATCAAAATCAAGCTGAACCATTAATAAGGAGGAAATAAAGACATGAAATACTATTGAATCTATCCTATTTTACATCAAAATTCATGCTCTTAATTGGTCAAATTTGAGTCCCAAAGTTGAAAAAAATTAACTCCATAACTTAAGCACCTTATTAACCTTACATGAATAGAAACTTAGGATTGTTTTATAAAGACTCTTTTTAGCAAGATTAAGCTACAGTAACAAGATTTTGAACATCAATTATGAGCAATGCCATTTCAAATTGCACATTGAAGGTGGTCAAATTCATGTGCATTCAACCTCGAATTCAAGACTTTTGTCCGCTTTCAATACTTAATAAGAGCTTTAACATTATAAATAAGAGCTTGAATGAGTAAGATTGGATACAAATTCTCATCTGAATCCCTCAAGAACATGCATACACAACCCATTCTCTCACTAGCAATGACCTAGTTTTCTCTCTTTAGAACTGATTCAAGCTCGAATTGGTGCTATCATTGAGTTCCCTATGCGGAGAGCTTCCAAATCTAGCCCCTTTCATTGGTTACCGTGACCACTAGAGCTTCAACTAATAAAACATAATGCCACTACTAAGGTCATGACACCACCCCTTGAAACATCACTCTAGTCACTACGTTGGCCTAAACCGACACCACTACAATGACCATAATGCACCAAAACCCCTAACTCGACCAACCTTTAATTTCCATCAACCACCATATAAACATCACGCATCAACACTGCTAGCTATTCTTCTTCAACCACCGTAAATGGCCACCATTTCATTGTAGCACTGTCCTTACCATAACCCCTCCATTTGCCAATTTAATTCACATAAAACCAATGTCACCTACTTATTTAGCCACTTAGAATGATTGAAAGCTACCTTTGCCAATGGATTCCTCTCCCTCTCCCTCTTTAGACTAGCATCCAATTCGATCTACTGGAGTTCCCAACCCAACCTAGATTTGAAGCATGACCAAAGATCCGCATCAGGTCCAATTCTTGAGATATTTTGGCCATCCTCTACTTTGTTTTGATTTCAGTTTCAGTTTCTATTTGTTGTTGTTTTTTTTAATATTTTTTTACCATTGTAATAAAATCTTGTAATAAAAGAAAAAGAAAAGGAAAAGAGGAAAAAATAGAGAAAAAAAAAGAAAAAAAAGGGAAATTAGGGTGATAGGTGGGGAGGAAGCTTTTTATTTAGTATTTATTTTCTTTTTAATACAAGTAAATAATAAAAAATGACCAAAAAATAGTAAACAAATTAAATTAAATTAAATTAGTAAATAAATGAGTTTTACAACCTAGAGAAATTGTTTTCCAAATAAATAAAATTAATATAATTAACCCTTTTCGAAATTTAAGGCTACTTTGGAATTTTCCAAAATAAGAAAAACAAAAAAATCAAGATCCTTTTTAGGACCTTTTCTCAAATAAAAGTAAGTTATCTAAATAACTTAAACTCAAGTATTTCTTTTTTTTTTTTTGGAATTTAAAGAAACTAACTTGCTAAAGTATTTCTAAAAAGAACTATGTATATCCAATCTCAACTGGCAGGTGTATAATTACCTCCGGGGTGATAAAAAAAAGGAATAAAAAACTTAATTTTTTCCATTTTTAGTTTATTTAATTAAATAAAATAAACTCCAATTTATTCTTTGATTAAATTTTTTTCAAAAAGGTGATTTCAAAAATTATTTTAAATTCGAAAAGTAGGTGGTACTTGTAAGGGTTTAAAAACTAGCCAACGGACTTAATCTCTGGTTTTTCAAAAGCTCTTTTCAAAAAATTGGTTTTTTCTCGTATGAACTAGTGTCTAGATTAAAACCAAATCCACTCATTTCGTGTTGAACTAAACCATTTCTCAACTACAGTCAGATAACGACTCTAAAAGTTTATAAAATTCTTTTGTAAAAGCCTTAGTTTTCTTAAGCCGTAGTTGAGGATCAATATTAAATAAGTAGGGTTTAGTGTTGATTGGTTTAAAGAAAACTTATAAAATAAAAATAAAAATAAAAAGAACGTTCATGAATGAAAAATAAACAAATTGCTAGAATGCAGATTCTAGACTTCAGATTTTTTCTCAAGAATCAACGCAAAAAGCAGGGAAGCCCTAGTTCTTTTTCTTTATTATTTTTATTTTTTTTCGACTGTTATTTTGATTTGCGTCATTATTATGTATATTGAGGACAATGTCTAACTTAAGTGTGGGGGAAAAGGATAGGTTATGTATGTTAATAATGTAGATGCATACTTATTTTTTGGAATTTTTGTTGAATTGGAAAACTTAGAAATTTGCTCCCCCTTATATATTAAGCAAGCAAAAATTTTTTGACTTTGCTTAAAAACCTTCATGAATTTATAACACTTTGTTGAATTTGAGTGGTTAAATTCTTATGATTCAAAGTTCCCTATTATTTAAGCTTAGACTTAGACTCATGTTTATGATATATATATATATATATACAAGTCAAGGATTAGTTATTTTTATTTCTAAGCTTAATTTTACAGGATAGTTATTTGTCCCTTATTTTCAAAATTTTTAGATTAGATGATAAAGGAGATTTGTCTTTTAAAATATCAAAGTAGTTGGAGGTATAAATGTAATTAAGAAAACATTTGCTAAGATTGGTACGGATTGATCTAAGTCCTTCAAAGAGTAAGACACTTTCCTACTACAAATTTGCAAAAAGGAAATTAATTAAAGTTATTAAGGATTAGCCTTGATCTATTAGAAGAGTGTGTACTTTCCCACTGATAACTATTAAATAAATAAAAGGGCTATTTTAGTAAGGATTGGCCTTAGTCCCTATAACAACTTAACAAGAACTTTTCCCATCAAGGTATTATCTACTTTGGCATGGAACGCTATACGGTTTTGTCCCTTGGTATAGTAGCTTCCCAAGAGGTCACTCATCTTAGAATTAATCTAACCTGAGTACACTTAACTTCAAAGTTTTGGCGTGCTTCAAGTTACTACACTAAAAGGAGCCCCGTTGATTTAGCGTTTAGTTACCTAGTATGTATGGGGTATTACAGTCCACCCTCCTTACCAAATTGATGTCCTTATCAGTTTCATTAGATAAGTCTAGGACCATTACTAGGTAGGGACTTGCCCTTTAGTTGGTAGAGTGCTTTGATACTACCTATAATGACCTAATCGAAACTCCTCTTTCTGAGGTAACATGCTAGGTGACTAAGCTCTAAATCATTGAGGTACCTTTTGGTGTAGTGACTTTGAACACATTGAAACTCCAAAGTTAAGCATACTTAGGTTGGGTCAATCCTAAGATGGGTGATCTCTTGGAAAGTTGTTGCACTAGGAGACAAAACTGCATGGTATTACATGTTAAAGCTTACAATACCTTGATGGGAGGGTTTTTGGTCAGGTCGTTACAGGTGATATCAAAGTAATCGACTAGTCGGAAGGGTAAAGCCCTACCTAGCAGTGGTTTTGGACCTATGTAACAATACTAATGAGGATAACAATTCTGTAAGGGAGATAGATTGTAATACCCCTTACATGTTTAGAGAAGGAACTCTAATTATCGAAGCACATTTTGGTGTAGTAGCTTATAACACGTTGAAACTTAGAATATAAGCATACTTAGGTTGAGTCAATCCTAGGATGGGTGACCTCCTAGGAAGCTGCTGCACCAAGGGACAAAACCGTATAGCATCTCATGCTAAGGCAGAAAATACCTTGGTGGGAGGAGTTCTAATCGAGTTGTTACAATCCCTTAGACAAGCGAGTTTTTCTCCTAATGCTAATTAAGCTTCAATAAGGAAATTAGATTAATTTGAACTTAAAAAAGCTTCCCAATGAAAATTGAAAGAAGTAAAGAGACAATTAGAGGATGGATCGATATAACATGCATCCATTCTAGTTTTTCCTAATAAAATAGTAAGGGAAGATTTCCCTTCTCCTGAGTTAGAGTGATGAAATTTCTATAACTTTTTCTTAGCTAGTTGATTTTTATTTTAATCACTAGTTTAGTTTTTGTCTAAGTGATATGGCTAACTCCAGATTATTTGGATTGATTGCTGAAATTTAGTAGTTCTTAAGAGTTATTATCTAAGTGCTATAAAGATATTGTTAAGGAAAAAAGTAATTTTGAAGGAATTTTGCTAAGCTATTCTAATTTGAGGGCATACTTTTTGGAAGGATAAATTTCAATTACCTTATCTTTAAGATGTTTTTTGTTTTGTTTTGATGTTTTACTTAAGGACAAGCAAAAACATAAGTATGGGGGTATTTGATAACATGAATTTATCATACATATTCTATAGTTATTTTGGTTATAAATCTAGTTAATTCTATAGTATTTTGAGCTTAATTTGTTTAAATTTCATTTTTAGGAACTTCTAGAAGCATTTGATGGACCTTCAAGGATTTTTATCTAGCCTTAGAGTATTTAGGAGTAAAAGTGTTGATTAAGGACTAAAGTAAATAAATTTTGAGCGAGAAAATAAGTCTAGAAAACAATACGGTTGAAGACCATAGCCAAGGTTCATGGCTATGTTCCTCTTGTCGTGCAATTTCTTTGAATTTTAAAGATTTTGGATAAAGTATAAGTATACACCCCAACTTCATGGTGTGGCGACTAAGCATATGCAGGCTTTACTGGGCTCGGTACCTCACATGTAGACTTGTAATGATTTTAGAATCTTTCATTTTCATTAAGTTTTCTTTATAAATCTATATCTATTCCTTATAAATAGATGTTTAGATCTATTTTTGTAGGAGATCCCATTTAGAGCTGAAGTCAAAGGGTAAAGAATTATAAGGAGGCTTCTCTATTCTCTTTTCCTTTTAATTTATAATGTCTTTATTTTGAATTTCTTAATAAATTGTTGAACCCTATGTTCTAGGGTGACTTCTTATTATTAATGAAATTTAATTTATGATTTTACATATTGTGATCTAATTGTATTGTTTTTATTATCCACTTTAATTTAATATACTGGTGATTGAATTATTGCTAGAGTCTATTGTAGAGTTCGCGAGAGCATGCAATATGATTGATTGGTATAATTAGGCAAAATTGGCTAATTAAAATATTTAGTAGTTTGACTCTTTTTGGATTAGGGTAACCTAATAGTGGGATTCAAGAATGTCATGCAATCTTGTGATGCTTTATTCAGAAGCGATTTAAGTAAAGAAGGTTTCATGGTTAAGAATTAACCAAGAGATGTGCATGTGATCAGTTCATAACAGGAATCTTTACAGTCTAATATGGCAATTGAGATTGAATAAGTCACTTAGAACTAGGTAGTAGATAACACTAAGAATTACTAAGAAACATGTTCTTTCCTTTAACCTAAATTGTTCTCATTTAGTTGTTTTACTTATTATTTTTGTTATTGTTCTTATTTTTATGTTATATTTTCGTTGTTTTAATTATTCACTATTGCAATCTTTAATTATACAAATAAATCTTTTATTGTATAAGTTGGGTAATTAAATAATCTAGGTATTCAACTGCTAAAAATAATTAGATTTACTCCCATGTATACTTCCTCAAGGGATTGACACTCGGACTAATAATTCATTTTATCTATACTATAATTTGACTTGGTGTACTTACTTATGCATTGTAAGTCAATACAATGTTCAATCCTATTTATTGGGGGTAGTCTCTTAGGTGGTTCTTTAGGAAATAGGTCAGAGAACTCGTTAATTAACCTCTTGACCTCTTCTGGTAGAGTGCCCATGTCCTTAAACTTCAATAATCTATGGATTAGCTAAGATGTAGGCTCCTTAGCCTTCTTAACAACTCATAATTCTCTATGGGATAGCACTAAGGCTTTCTTCTTGGTAGCTCGTACAAATTGATTATGTGTTTCATTCACTTGGCTGAGGGTAATTGGTTGTAACATAATCTTTCTTTCGTCCTTAATGAGGGTAGGAGTGTTCTTATACCCATCATGCATGAAACTATGGTTAAACAACTACGGTCTTCTTAGGAGAAAATATGAACCACCCATGGGAACGATGTCATAGACCACTTCATCTTTATATAAGTTACCAACAGAAAATGGCATAGTTACCTACTCGGTCATGTGCAATGCACCTATGTTGTGTAGCTAATGTAACTTATAAGGTTATAGGTGCTTAGAGGTTGGCAACCTTAACCTTTGTACGAGTGATTAAGTAATAATATTTATGCAACTCCCTCCATCTACTATAATATCACATAGTTGGTTTTTGATATTACACGCATGGAATAAATTTTCCCTCTAATGTTCTTCAAAGCTCATTGATTACGTACGTCAAACATTAGGCAAGTATACCTACTTAATTGAGAACCATATGTATGAGAACCTTAACTTAGTAGGAATTAAACTTAAAATTTCCAATTATCTAACTTTGCTATATAAGGATAATTGTGATTGAAAAAAAAAGATGAATTTGGGACAAATTAAAGTATGAACAAGAACAAATAAAATAACTAAATTAATTCAAACTAAAACCAATAAAAAATCATGAATCAATTGAAAGAAATCATACAAAATCCACAGTAAATTGTTGTTATCTACTACCTGGTGCTATGTAACTTTTCAATCTCAATTATTCTTTAAACCATAGAGATGCCTAATCTGAATGAATCGAGCTCGCGTCTCTAGCCTCTTCCTAATCTTAAGACCTTCAGTACTTGAATTGCTTATGAATAGAGCATCCTAAGGATACATTAAGAATTTGGATCTTGTTATTAGGTTAGCTGCCTAGGATACCCTAATTCAAAAGAATTAGTACCTAATCTCTTAGCATACTCAATTCCTTCTAATTACAATTGTCCATTCAATTGAAGAACTTACATTTATACAATAAACTCATACATCAAATTAGCAACTTGGGTAAGTTTAATTGAATACAATATAATTAGTGTAATAAGATCTTTGAAGAGTAAAATCATACATTGAATAAGAAGTTGTTGCTAGAAGAACTAAGATTCAATAACAATTTACTAAGATTAATTTAAAAAAATCATGGAATTAAAAGAAGAAGAAGCAAATTAAGAGACCCTCAATATAATTCTAGCCTATAACTCTTTCTAAGGGGTCTTTCTCTACAAACCTAAGCCTAAGCGTCTATATATAGGGAGTAGACCTAGGTTTAGAAAGAAAACATAACAGAAATAAAAGATTTGCGTATCATAACATACCCACAAGTAGGGTACATGGTCATAGTGTGTAGGTGTGTACTTGTATTTTGTCGAAAATCTTCAAAATTCATAGAAATTGATTGATGAAAGGAATATGGGTAGGGACCAAGGCTATGATCCTTAACCATGGTCTTTACTGTATGTCTTATCTCACTTGCAATTCATCCTCTTCATTCCTTGATAAATTCTTTTGTCCAAATTAGCTTCGAAACTTGATAAAAATCTTTGAAATTCATCTAATGCCTCTCGAAGTCCCCAAAAGTGAAATTTAAACTATGTAAGCTCAAAATATCATAAATTTAGCTAGGTTAATATCTAAAATAGTACAAAATAACTATAGAAAGTATATGCTAAATTCATGTTATTAAATTCCCTCACACTTAAGCTTTTTTGTGTGCCTAAGCAAAATAATAAAAATTAAAGTAAAAATATCTTAAGGATAAGATGATTATAACCGATTCTCATAAAAGCGCACCCTCAATTTTTGAATGGTTTAGTAATAATTCTTCCTAATCACCCTTTGCCTTAGCTTCACAATGCCTTTAGAATACTTAGATAACAATAACTTAAGGACTACTCAATTGCAGTGACCAATCCAAATAACTCAAAGTTAGCCACATCACTTGAATAAGAACTAAAATGGAGATAAAAAAACAAACACAAGTCAATTGAGAAAAATTATAGAGATTTCCTTACTCTAACGTAAGAGGAGAGAGACCTCCTTAAATTTTTATTTGGAAAAACTAGACATGATGCCTATTACATCAATTCATCTTCTAATTGTCCCTCTCCTTCTTTCAATTTTCACTAGGAATCTTTTTAGACTCAAATAGATTTTCTTTATTGAAGCTTGATTAGCATTGAGAAAGCATCTAGCTCTTATGAGAGATTGAGGCCAATTGTTACTAAATTAGCCCATTTAATTACTTTAGCAGTTGTTAGTGGGAAAGCACATTGTTCTTTTAAGGGACCAAGGCTGATCTTTAACAACTTTGATTAAATTTCACTTTTCTTGTTACTATTGGTAATGGGAAGGAATCTTACTCTTTTGAGAGACTAAGATCAATCTTTACCATTCTTTATGAATTAATTTCTTAAATTAATCAATTAAGTCCTCTAATTACTTTGATTTTTTAAGTGACTTCCAAAGGACGAATATCCATTGTTCATCTAATCTAACATTTTTGATAAGGAAGGATAAATAACTATCTTTTAAAGTTAATGATAAGAATCAACCCCTTGGACTAATCACATGTAGCCAAGCTAGAGGACTCTAAGGACTCATTTGGAGAATACTAACTCTAAGCCATAGCTAAAATGGGGATTCCTACGTTGATTTGATTCCTTACATGCGTCAGATCCGCCCCTATTTAGTAGCAACGCTTTATCCTAAGAGTAGCTGAGGCGAGCTCCCGAGCTTACCACAAGAATCCGACCTTGAATCAAGATGGCTTCTCTTTCAAAAAACTAGTTGGTGCCCGACCTAGTCCCTATTAGGTTACCCCCTAACCATAAGCATTACTCTGTTTCTACTTACCTTGTACCACATTTCTTCCATCTAGATGCCAAGCAACACATGTCTTCTAACACAATATTTGAAAATGTTTCTTTCTTTTTCATATTAAATATTTTTTATCTCTTTTACCCTTTTTAGTATGTCTTATATAACCTAGTTGTAGAATACCCTTTTGTCTTTTCATACATGTAAAGTAACCCTTCAGTTTGAATCGGTATATCCTATTTGACAGATTATAGGCTGAGTAGGATCAAGTGGTACATTACATCCATTTAGTAATTGCCTAAACTTTGCTAACCTTTTTCCTATTTGTTTTGGTTGGCTTCATTGTGGTGTCTCTCTATGTGTCCAACCTTGTAGACGCATTAGCTTTGCTGGTATTAGAGCATGGTTCTAAAAGGGAGTATGTGAAGTTATAGTGGAGTTTTGGTGAGTTTTACTATTAGTGGCTGCTATGTTTCTTCCATAACTACTATAATGTGTTTATGTGATAGTGGTTCCATTGTTATTCTGTTCTTACTATGTTTTTCATTATAAAAATAGAGCAAGTTTGTTTCTATTCTGTTTAAGCGACTATTAGGTTGTGAGATTGTTTGTAAGTTGTTATTCTGTATGAGAAGTATTGTACTCTATCAGATTTGAGTGTTCAAGGTGTTATTAGGGACCAAAGTAATGGTGCGCAACCTGGTTATGATCATAATGATAGTAGCACCTTAAGGTTCGTTGATGATAAACTTGATAGGCTCATAAACCTTGCTAAGAATTTAGTTACAGCAATACAAGTTAACAAGCAACAACCCCAAGGAATGGCACCACAAATTCTACCGGGAAATATTCAAGAGAGGGGTTATGCCCAAGGTGGTTGAGCTAGTTGCCCACTTCAACCCCCTTGAGCTGGAGAAGCTACTAAATGAAGACTGGAGTTAGAAGAGATTGAGAAAGATGATAAGGAGTTAGATGTTAAAGAAGTTAGAGAGGAAGAAGAAGATGCTAACTATTACCGAGCATAGGGACGGGGATGCCGAGCTCCTTAAGGACTAGATAATGTCAAGGTTCAAATCTCGCCCTTTAGTAGAAGTAAAGATGCTGATGAATACTTAGAATTGGAAGAGAAGATTACGAAACTGTTTGAATGTTATGGGTATGAGGATGCTGTCAAAGTTCAACTTGCTGCATTGGAGTTTATAGGGTATACTATCATGTGGTGCAAGAATTCAAATGCAGCCAGAGCAAGAGATGGAAGATAAGGTGTTAGAACTTGGGATGAGATGAAAATGTTGTTAAGAGGTAGATTTATGCTCGAGACTTATTTATAAGATATATTTGCAAAGTTGCAGGAGCTTCGCCAAGGAAGCCGATCTGTAGATGATTACGTGTGAGAGTTCTAGATGTTAATGATTTGAGCCAACATGGAAGAGCTAAAGGCTTGTATAGTATCAAGATTCATTTCTAGGCTCAAGTATGAGATTCACAACATTATAGAAGTGTAGAGGTTTTATACCTTAGAAAAGGTGATTAAGATCGCATAGAGGGTTGAGAAACAGAGGAGAAATGTTTCGAGCTAACCTGGGTCGATATTTTTACAAGCCCTAGTGTCATGTCGACCTGCTCAAGCTGAGCCGAGGAGACCATATAAGTCGAGGAAAGGAGTGACGGACTTGATGACAACTAGGTAAGCTAGCTGAGTTGAGCTGGTCAATCGAGCCAATTCGAGGTTAGGCCAACTTCAAGAACATACGAAAAAGGGTAGACCTTTGGATGAAAGACCAGTGAGATAAAATGCTTTAAATACTTAAGCTTAGAACGTATGGCTATTGAGTGTGTGAACTGATGCTTCATGGTGCTCCAAGGAGATGTAGTAGATAGTATTGATGAGAGCGAGCCCAAGAAGGAAGAAGATGTTGGAAAATTGAAAGCCGAAGAGGAAGATGAGGATTATTAGGGAGAAGTGATGACCTTAGTTTTAAGGTGAGTATTGATCTCCCTACAGAGCTTCAAGAAAGATCAGAGGGAAAATCTACTCAGCATTGAATTCCTTATATGTGTAAGATGTTCATATAACATAATGAAGTTAATGTAAATCAAATTGCATAATGACTAAAATGTTAAGTAATTGGTGCATAACAATAAAAGTGCTTTAAATCTTGGTTGACCAAGAATAATTAGCTATTAAATCATATAAGAATATATAGATATTTTAGACATTAGATATAACATCATAATTAAATATTAAAGTTGGTTAACCAAGAACAGTTGATCTTAAGTATTTATAAAAATAACTTAGGTAATAAAACTAAAAATACCACAACTTACTTCTTAAACATACGTGGTTAACAAAGGCATTTCATATTTCCACATTATCAATTGAACCTACTACTTTACTAAATAGCCAAAAGAATACCTTAACATGAAGAGAGAGAGAGAGAGAGAGAGAGAGAGAGAGAGAGAGAACAAAACTATGTTAAAATATTTTATTTTGACATGTACATACATGTATATATATATATAATAATAATAAGGAATGGCAAATTCATATGTTTCGTAATCGTGCTATGTCATGTCTTATCACTACCTTTACTCATACAAACATATATGAAGACTTCTAATTGATTACTATGGAACTTAACCAAACGAAGGTAACCTTAGGGAATCTAAAAAGATCTACAATTTAAATAAGTCAAAGAATTTTATAGATTCAATTTATAGAAAGAATTTGAGAAATATATGAAATGAGAAGAATGATAGAAAAGTTTGTGCATAAAAGTTGGATATAAACTTATTGATGAATTTCATTTTTGAAGATATTAGTCTAGTGATAATAGGAAAATGATTAAGTAAACCAAACAATGAATGAGGTATAATACGATTCAACTAAAGGTAAGTTAGGAGGATCAAAGAGACTTAGTATACTTAATTAGAAAAGTAAATTCGATGACTTATGAACAATATTATGGATAAAACAAAGGTATTTACTAAGGAGATCAATAGCAAATCTAAGATTAAATTTAGTATGAGATATATACTTAAATATGAAACAGAAAATATTGAGGAGGAAAATTAGTCAATTATGCTAAGGTCCATAGAAGCAACCATATGTTAAGGGAAAAAGTTACATAGAATTTACAAGAAGACATGAGAGATGAGTAATCGAAATTGCTCTAGAGCTAAATGAACTTTTGAAGATGAAAGTTTTGTTTGGGGAGGTGGGTAGAGGGGGAGGGGGGGGGGGAGTTGTAAAATTTGGAATTTTAAAATTTAAAAAGGTAAAAATAAGAAAATGTTAAAATCTTAAGTAGAGGTTGATATAGCATGCAATTGACTAATGCTGCAAAAGGCATTTTGTTAATAAAAAGATTAGGAAACCTTCTCCCTTAACTAAGGAGATTGAGAAAACCCTAACCTTTATTTTCTTTTAATCCCTTACTTAACCAATAGAAAACCCCTTTACTATCTTTAAACTTGGAGACCAAAATTTGGATCTCTAGCAAGTGTGAAAAATCACAAGAGGAGGCCGGATTTGTTTTAAAAGTATGATTAAAAGGTATGTTGACCATAGTGTATTTGTAAAAATTCATTTTTCTATGGAGAGGGATGAAAAACATGATGGATTCCATGAATTATAGCATGGTGAATTTATGAAAACAATCCTTAGGTGTTGTTATAGTAGGGAAACAAGTAAGTACTCTTGAATCTAAAGTTTTATGCTAGTTTCTTGAAAATAAGAAAAGTTAGGATGATTTGATATATGTTTAGATATATGATTTGGTTGATCATGGCATTTGAGTGGCTAAAATTTGCTGTCTGGAGGTTAAGTGGTTTGTTAGGATTGTAAGTGGTGTTGTTTGGGTAGTTTAGAGAGGTGTTTGAAGCAGGAAAATATCATTTGAGGGAAACACGACCAAAGACTATGGCCATAGTCGTAACCATGATCTTCCCAAGGGGTCATATTAAGTTGTGTGCAAAGGGGGAAAACAAAATTTAAGATAAAAGGATCACGGTTAAGGTCTATGATAGTGATCTTTACTCGTACTCTTTCTTCAATACAAGGACAAGAACTATAGCCAAAGTATACGACTATGATTCTTGGTTGTGTATTTTTTCCACCTTTTATTTCTTCTTTTCTTGATCTCTAATCTTCCAAATCATAATTTAAACCTACTTAGACCATCTTAGGATTCTAAATTCATCTTAAAAGTATAGATAACAATAATTTGAACTCAAGAATTAAGTAGGATTTTAGAAACTAAGTTGACATGAAAGAACATTTTAGAAAGTAAATTCTAAATATTATCACCATTATTGTATACTAGGTATTGATCTTGAATTTACTCTTAGCTTAGACACAAGTGACAGTAACAATTACTCTTTGGATCTAGGTATGAGATACATGTATGTTGTGTTGTGCTTGGCTAGTATAATTAATTAGTTGGAATTAAATCAAATTTGGCCTATTAAAATCTATAATGCATGTGCTTTGCTTTAACCTCCCACTGGTAGGGTCTAGTGCTTGATGAGACACTTAGTGATCATACGCAACTTGCCTAATAGGGGTTCCAGATTGATACGACCCAGCTAAATCTAAGAAGGATTACTTGGGTGATGGATAGGACCCACACCAACACTAATATATATATATATATATATATATATATATTTTTTTTTCACAGGAGTCATGAGTTACTCTAAGTTCTAAGATGCTGGAATTGTATTTTTTACTATCTAATAAAAGGATAACTAAAACATATCTATTGCATTAGTTCTTTATGTATGCATGTGATTCTCTATTATATGTGTGACATACACATGTGTTTTTAGTAGTCCATTCAGGGCTTAGGATCACCCTATAATATTTTTTAGGTGTAAGTACTCAAGTAGAATTTACAAAGTTTGTCAATTGCTATAAGCAAGATTATCAAGATGGGGAATGGTCATTAGAACTTCCTTTTTGTGAAAAATTTTTTAGTTAGGATAGTTTGAGTTTATCATATAATTAGTAAATTCTTATTTAAAATTTGTAAAATTTACTCTATATTTTTTTAGAATTCTTTGTAGAATTAAATTTTATTGGAATTATTTGCAGATCTTAACATGAAATTTTGGTGATTGTAGTAAATGTTTTTGCCTAATGTATTAGTTGATAATATGGAAACATGGCGGGCTATGAGACCTCGAGTTCTAGGGCATTACACCTTACTTCCTGACATTGATTCCACACTTCAACACTTTTGTTTAATCTCTAAATGTATATGAATGTCTTGGAGATCCTTCCTTTGCTTCACCATTTGATATAATATCACATTCCATTCAGTTTTGCCATTCCACACATGTTCATACAATACCTAGTTAGCTTGAAGATTGTTCATTTACTTCATTTGGTTTTGGCTAATAGTTCTTCTTCTTCATCATTATACCCATTATTGTCCTCTTATTCATTTAAACACTTTCTATCCGATTATGTAAGTTCATTAGTACATGTTTTCTTTGTTCAAGAACCAACTTGCTATTTTCAAGCAATTAAGCATAAGTATTAGATTTTAGTTATGAGAATGGAGCTTGAAGCTTTAGAGTTAAATAATACTTGGGTTCTAACTAATTTTCCTCTTAAAAATAGACCTACATGCTCTAAATGGGTCTATAAAGCTAAATATTAGCTTGATGGTCACATTGAATGTTATAAGGCATGATTGGTTGCAAAGGGTTTTGCTTAAGTAAAGGGTGTTGATTACCATGACACATTTTCCCCTCGTAGCAAAATTAGGATATAGTTAGGATCCTTTTAGATGTTATTTCCTCATACAAGTGATAAATTCATCAAATTGACATAGACAATGCATTTTGACATGGCTATTTAGATAAGGAAATCTATAAGTTGCACACTCAAGGATATATCAAAGCTAACCCTAATTAAGTTTGTAAGCTTCAACAGTCTCTTTATAGGTTTAAGCAAGCCTCTAGATAATGGAATAAAAAAATATCATAGTTTCTTACTAATTAAGGGTTTGTTCAATCTAAAAGTGACGTTTCCTTGTTTAGGTGTGATGCGCATGGTTTTTTAGTTGTTTTACTTTATGTAGACGACACACTAATTATTAGTTTACATGATACTTCTATTACTTCCTTGAAAGCTGGTTTAAACAAGGCATTTACAATTAAAGATCTCGATTTTGCTATATTCTTCCTTGGTCTTGAAATTTGTTACACGGATGCAGGGTTGCTGGTTAATCAATGTAAGTTTATAATGGATATTTAGTAGATGTAAGTCTTTTTGCTTGTAAACTAGTTGTTACTCCTCCTCCTTCAAGGTTGAAACTTGATAAGATACCTGGTACACTTTTAGTGGATTTTCTTATTTATTACAGGCTTATTGGGCATTTGCTGTTTTCAACAATGACCAAACTAGATATATGTTTTTCAATGCACTACCTTAGTCAGTTTCTTTCTTCTCCTCATTCCATACATATGCAAGCAGTCTTACATGTTGTTAGATTTCTTAAAGGCTCAATATCTCTTAGTTTGTTTTATCCTTCTCATAACTCTCTACAATTAGTTGGTTATGTAGATACGAATTGGTGTTCTCATCTTGTATTGATTACAAGTCCATCTCTAGATTTTGCATTTTACTTAGAAATGTGCTTATTCCTTAGAAAACTAAGAAATAAAATATAGTTAGCACATCTACTATGAAGGTAGAGTATAGGAGCCTGGCTAGTACTTTGAAGAAGTTACTTTAGATGTCATATATTTTGAGAGATTGACAAGTTCCTATTCCTTTGTATTATGATAACAGGTCAACTTAATTTACTGCTTCTAATCTATGCTTATATGGCCAACTAAGCACATAGATGTGGATTTACATTTCATTCGCAACCATATTGAGAATGGATTATTGCAAATAGTTCATGTTTCTTCTTTAGTACAATTAGTTGACCTTCTCACTAAGTTTCTTACAACAACACAATTACATTCCTTTTGTCTCATATTGGGCCTTCAAGAAATTCCAACTTGATTTATGCGGTGGTAGGGGTGGGGTGAGGGTGGTGGGGTTGGTGGTGCGAGAGGAATGTAAGAGTATGACTTGTTTCTTTTCTACATATGTAGATAGTTAAGTTATTTATAGAACTCTTCTTTGGACAAATACTAACTCTTATAGAGAGTTCTTAACTAACTTCATTTTCACATCAATACATAATCTATTTATACAAGCTCTCTCTCTAATCTCTACTCTCATTCATTGAGTTCATCTAATCTAATATTGCTTGGTTCTCACATGTTTACATATCAAATTATGAAAGAAATAAATTAGTTTTGTTTTATTCCTTTAAGAACAATATCCCATGTATAAGTATGGCTACAAATTTACACAATTCCCTTTGTTTCTCTCTTGTCAAGACATTATATTAATAATTCATCACAATTTGTATAAAAGGCATTGCTCATATAGCTGAGTAAGCCTATATAGAATAGATTCTTCCCCGCTCTTTAGGAGGATAAGTATGAGATAGGGATCATCTTCCTTGCTCAAATTAGTATATTAAAGTTATCTTATACCATCAAGTCCTTTAAACAAATGCATAGCAAACGTCAATCTAGCTATGATATAACATCTAAGCAAACAATTAACAATATGGAAAACAACATGGGATGAACATCGAAGTCCATTCATCACATGTTGGTAAAAAAAATTAAATATTAAAGGGGAGGGAAATCTTGCAAAATTCATCTATGGTGGAACTAGTATCCAAATTGTATTTCAATAACTCTCTCTCTCTCTTTCTCTCACTCTCAGTGTAAAAGGAAGAAAATCAAAGAGAAACTCATCAGTCATCATATTTTTCAACTTATTCTTATTCTCCATTAAAGGTGAGCAAATAACTTTATTTAACCAGTATTACATAAGATCCCACTCAATCAAATAGGTTTTGGAGAACTAAATTTGCAGCTTACTACTTAAACTTTGAAGTAGTCAATTTACTAGAATCTATTCGTGGTTAATTACACTATATGATGTAACTTCATTAATAATGGTAGCATTTGCATGCCTACTGGCATCTATGTGGTATTTTTCATGCTTATGTGGCATTTTTTTTATATTTAGTTATTATTATTAATTACATGCTATCATAAAGCCCACGTGGCATTTTTATTATATATTATAAGTAAATTGCATAACTCATTAAGGTACCTAGGAAACCCATTCACATATACCCCTTTCTACTTACCAATGGCTTACTCAATTAATACTTAATCTATCTTTCATTATATAGTGTGATAAAGTCCATAAAATAACTAATATAGAATAACGATTATGAACATTCCATTCCCTTTGCCCATAAAAGTATAAGCGTAAAATCAACTTTTCATCTCTTTATTTCTCCTCATTCGCTTTCGCAAATCCAAAGTTAAGACCATAATTGGAAAACACTCCATACCTTTTATCTCTTTACAACCACCAAAAACCATTAAACACCATCATCTTATTAGAAAACATTTTCAAAGTGGATCGCTCGGGCTATTTTTGGTACCTAAGAAATATTCAAAGTACCAAAGATTGTCCAATCATGCCACTTTATGCTGCCACTATTTGATTCGTCGGCCACTTTAGCTTCAACCATTACCATGGCTTCACTATAGACATGAGACTATATAAAATGGTGGTGATGTTTGAAGTTGAAGTAGCCTAATAACCAAATGGTAGTGACTCAAAGTGGTATGATTGAGCTGTTTCTAGTCCTTGAAATATTTGTTAAGTATTATAGACAACTCGATCATGTTACTTTGAGTTGTTACCATTTAATTCTCTAGTCACCATTATAGCTTCACTATAAATACGAGGCTCTTCCAAATGATGATGGTTGTCAAAACTGAAGTGATTAAATAATCAAATGGTGATGGCTCAAAATAGCACAATCGAGCTGTTCTTGATGTATTCCAAATACTAGAAAGAATCGGATCATAGCACTTGAAGCCACCATCATTTAATTATTGGCCCACTTCAAAACCCACAACAGCAAGAGCATATCAACTATCATTACAACATTATACATAAATTTGTAATAAAAGAATCCCACAAAAAATAAATATTCTTCTGTGCAGACATTACTTCAAACATAGTCCTAACATATTTTTATGATGAATTAATTAGACCCGCACAACACCTATTTTATACAAAAAAGCTGATTTTTATAAAATAATTTTGTAAGAAATGCAGAAAACTTACCTTACAATGCTGAATCCCAACAATAAGACCTTTCCTACAACAGAAAACATGTACAATGATTAAACATGTTGTGGGAAAGGAAAAAAAGAAAGAAGAAGAATCGCATTGAAGAAAAGATAGAGAAGAAGGGGAATATACCTCAGTATTTGGTCTTGCCACGTATGGGAAGAAGAAAGTTCTGCTAGGGTTAGATGCCAACTAAGCGGCAATGTAAAGCAGAGAAATTTTGTTCCGTACCACGTCAGCGGCCACGTGGAGCAGCAAAATTTCACCGCTTATCATGATGGGCATTTAACCTACTTTTTTTTCTTTTCATTTCTTTTCTTTTTCCCCCTCCTCCAACGTAGCTTTAGGTGGCAAAATTTTGTCGCTTCACATATTGAATAAAAATAGTTTGCAAGTCTCAATTACTTTGCCGCTTGTTTTCGCCAGCCATACTAAAGTTGATACTGGTATGAGAATTCATTGTTGATTAAGGTTGCAACCTCATCATCAGAAACATTATGCTACATAAGGTAATTATAGATTTAGGTTCTTTTTTTGTAGGATGGAACCAATTTTGTTAGTGGCGCTCCTTTCATCAATGAATGGAGAGCTTGAACCCTACTGCTAAGGGATGCATTAGCGATAATTTAGAGCAAAAATTGGACAACTAACTCTCATGTTTGGCAAAGCTTCTCAACCGATGGTGGATCGATTCGAAGCTTTCATGAATCATGATGGTAATTCGGATGAAATATGGGTTGTTGCTTGCATAAAATAGTATGCTGCCAGATCGATTATTGATTCGTGGGATCAAATCATAACTCAAGGATGAGTTTTCATTTCTTTATTTGCTGGAATTTGTTGGATTTAGTAGGGTTAGTGTATAAATAGTCTCGTCAATATTCCAGGCCAGAAAGGACTTAAGATCATACATATCATTGCGGGTTCGGTTTTTACTAATTAAGTCACTAATAAAATCATTCAAAGAAAAATATTTCCTTCTTATTGTAATTATATTGTACTTATATAAATTATTAAAACCTATTGAGATTTAAATAACTATTGTTGGTATCTTCTATTTAAAATTATTATTTAACCCTTCAATTTTATAATATATAACAAAAAAACTTAATATTATACTATGAATAAATTTGTCAACTTCCTAAATTTTCTTTTTCTCACAATTTCTCTCTCTTTTTCCATTTATTCTCTCCCCCCACTATTGCTACATTCTTACTGCTTCATATTCCTCTCTCTCTCTCCCTCTCTCAATATTTCCACTACCTTCTATTTCTCTCTCTACGACCCCATCTCTCTCTCTCTTCCTTATCCATTAATATATTTTATTAATGTTATAATATATTTAATTATACTGTATAATTACATTCATTTTATGTATACACAATGTATATGCGCCATCCACTGGTATATGTAAAAAGATTTCATTAACAATTGCACACAACATCTAAAATTTTATATGATAGAAAAATTTTGTCATGAAACAAATTTTTCAATAACATATGTATTAATTGAAATATAAGTATCAATTTATTAAAAAAAATTAATATATAAAAATCATGGTGACTTTAATTTAAAAAAAATTATAAATATTTTTAAATAGAAAATTTCAAGTAAAGAGAAAAAGAGCAATTTGACATAAATATATGTATTATATGATTTCTTTCCCTAATAACTTTACAATTTTTCTTAATTACCAATCCAAGAAAATCATTTTAAATAAAAGTTATTATGCAATTTATCATTCAATAAACCACATTTGTTTTCATAATATTAATTTTGAG
The DNA here is from genome assembly GCA_024138005.1 of Lumnitzera racemosa. Lineage (NCBI taxonomy): Eukaryota > Viridiplantae > Streptophyta > Magnoliopsida > Myrtales > Combretaceae > Lumnitzera > Lumnitzera racemosa. The sequence goes on from JAMXBC010000006.1 coordinate 85,280,544, forward strand.
ATTAAATACTGCAAAACCAAGTCATATGATGGGCATTTTAAGTGATAAAACTAAAATAATTGTAATATGGGTAATATAATTGTTATTTATGATGTACTATTAATAAAATGTACCCATGTAGGAGAATTTATTTAATTAGATATGAGTTTGTAACAATGCATTTAATGTTATTAGATAGAGTTAAAAAAAAACATAGAAAAAAAAGTAAAACAAGAATATTATTCAAGTAATAAACACATCTTAAAAAGGTAAAATAACACATATGAGATTTAAATCCAAGACATCATGTGCAAAACAAGCATCTAAGTATTTAATCATTTCAATTTAAAAAATTAACTTTTTCATGAGTTTGGTAGATTGAGGCCCCTATCGTCCCTCCTTAACTCCCTCGTTGTTCTTGATTATCTTAGGTACCAAATTTCTTATAATGTTTGATAATTTTCTTTAGGTACTCCAAAATATCTATAAATAGTTATCTATTTTAAAAGAAACTTAAAGTGCATTTTCATTTATTTATTATGAATGTATATTTATTAGGGATAAGTATGGTTTGCTTCAATACAGTTCACTCTTTCTACCAAACCAAACTTAAAATAACAATTCTTTTTTTTTTTCCCTCTTTTCAAAATCAAAACTAATTATATGCTTGGGTTAGTAAATTTTTCAAATATAATTAAGATTTATTAGAATTTATTCGATCCATGGTTCAAACCATTCATATCAAATTTTTATTAAATATTTTTATTTCCAAAAACATACAGTATTCAAATAACGACAAAGAGGAGAGAGAAATAAAGCTACTTATCCAAAAGTGATATGAAGAAGATAAAAAAGACATATTAAAGATTAAAAAAGAGATGATGGATACATAAAAAGTACAAAAATCAAACCCTTGATTTGAAAACATATGAGAAAAATATAATTTAGAAAACAAAAATTTCTAAATATGAAATTTGATATAAAACTTACCTTACTTAATCTTAATAATTAAGCTTGAATTAAACAAAGAAGAATAAAATATGAAAAATTTGATACAATCTATCAATGATAAAAAGTATAAAATAATTGTATGAATTTTTTTTATTTAATTATCCAGTTCGATTCTATTCAATTCATTTTCTTAAACTGAATTATAAATTATTTATATATAACTGAACCGAATCAAATAGACTTTTTTCGTTTGGTTCATGTTTTAATTTGCAACCACACACTAATTTTATCGAAGCGAAGTAGAAAACGAAACAATAATTCGTTAGATACGTTCTTTTCAAACTCTTTTTCCACTTTCAACTGAAATTGCAGAAGTTCATATAATTTTCCGCCCATCGTACATTGTTTTATCTGGCAAAATGTCATTAAAGGCCTTACACCTTCAGCGTTAATGCAAATTTTAAGTCTTAATTTCTCGAAAGTGTAAATAATTCATAGACTTTTTAAACATGTGACTCCGTCTATGCTTAACATTTTTTCTAAATTTGGTTCGTGTGGCATATGTTATCATTTTACTTTTTTTTTTTTTTTTTTTTAATGTCAATTGCCATGTTGTAGTTGTAGTAGTAGCCACATCAGCGCAAGCGCATACTGGATAAAAACAAATCTCAATCCTCTTTATTTACACTCGTTTTTTTGTCATTTTTCATAAGCGGGAGTGGACTAAGATTTCATTGTCTTTTCTATGTTTAAAAGTGCTTTAAGAAGTTAGAGCTACCATTTTATAAAATTTAGTTTAGGAGGGAATTCAATTCCACTTTTTCGAGGAGTGAAATCACAATCCCATTTTACCTCTCATTAATTATTATTAATTAAAAATTATCTATTTATCTTTTAAACAAAATATGAAATTCAATAATTAGTGGCATTATCACTAAATACTACTTCATATGCATTTATTCCATTCTAAATACGTTACATCCAAATATAATATTAGAATGGAATCAACATTTCTTAGGTACTTTAAAAAATAAGAATATATTTATTATTTGTGTTGTAATTTACTACATTCCATTGCAAATCATTCATGTATATCAAAGGTAACTTTAATTTTCCTCAATTTATTTATTTAAAATGCTATCACATACATTCATGATTGGAATTACAAAAAAATAAACGATGTCACAATAATATTATAAAATTGTTCAAAATTTTAAGTAATTTTAATAGTTGATTTATAAATTGAAGGGGGTTAAAAGGATGAAAATTAACAACCTTTCAGCCTTTCATCCAACGGAATTTTAATTGGCAGAAAATTCAGACAAGCTGCCGAGTTATGGCAAAAGTACCTATTATTTTTTGACCCATTTTCAAATTAGGAGGAGGAAAAATAGAATCCGTTCTTTTCAGTTCCAGGATATAAAATGCTTTTAAACAAGAAGGAAATTGAGGGCAAATCACATAGGTGTTGACTACGTTAAATTCAAGAAATCTAAGTCCCTAACGAAAAGTGACCTTTAAATAGTTCCATCTAAAATTACGAACAAAGGGAACATACGTTGCCTATAAAATATAGAACCATAATCATAAGGTTTGATTTTTCACAAATTCCAGATGACCGTGCGTGATTGTTGAAAACAATGTCCTTCCAGAAATAATTATTGTTAATTCACTTTTGTCAAAACCGTGTTTTTGGAGATATCAAGGTCATGATTTTGCCAAGTTTTGTATAAATATGTCTTTAAACTATTAGTTAAGTACGAATAGACTGTAGCAGAGTGTGGCTTGCCCTTTTGTAACTTTTGAAATTGTGCGTGAGTGCATACACTTCAAACACTCGCTAAAACCCTAAAGCCATTACTATTTTATAATTCTTCATCTAGTAGTTTTGAATTCTAGCAATAACTTCGGAAACTATTTATTATTTTCAAAATCTATTGAAATGTGTAAAATTAACATTTTAAGAATACTGTATAGTGGGATTGCTATAACTAAATTAATCATGTGTGACATACGTGCCAATTGACTTAAGAAATGTTTTGAATTGATGACACATGGAGGGATGTTGTTAAGAATAATGGGCAAACTTAGTATCTTAAGTGCACACATATGACAATGGATCAAACTTAGTGTTTTTAATTGTTCTTGATAAAACTACCGTTTGATCTTCTTTAAAGTGATTTCAGTAAAACTCTACTATTTGTCTTAAACTTGCTAATGTTTTAAATAAATCAAATAAGGAGAAAAACTTCTTATTTATAGAGTTCGGAGGTCAAATTTATCTGTTGAATGGCTTTAACATGAATTATTGAGATTGAGGCTTGTTGTTGAAGCATATCCTTTTCTTTAGCTTTCATGGGCTTAGATATAGGTTTAGAGTTTATAATAATTAAAAGAAACTCATTTTCTCTTTAAATAAATCATAAGTGTAGTTAAATTAAGTTTGAAGCATATTTAAATCTTTTTAGTGTCCAATAAATTCAAACGAAACCTAAATGAGCTCAAAAGCACTATTTCTAAGTCTACTTTTTCGTTCAAGATAACTAAGTAAGGTTAAAAATAAAAAATCCAGTCTAGCGATCCCCTTTTTGAGCCTATCAAGTCAGGTCTTCTTAAAACATCCCTAATTGGGTTGATTTCATAGACTATATCACTAATCTAATATATCGACCTATATCATTAAATTGGGTTAAAAGCTTAGTTACCAAAATGGCCTTTTACATTTTACCTCTTGACCAAAAGCCCCTTAGACACAATTAAGATGGTTTTAGGTATTTCTAGAAATTAACTCTTCAACCATTGTATAGACATACTAATATTGACTTTGCTTGCTTGATCACTTACATTATTGATAGAAATGATGCCTCTTTTGGATTACTAATATTTACTTTGTTTGAATAGCTAGGTTGCTACTTAACACAAGTACATTATAAATAGTTACTCTATTGTCAAGTACACTCATATAGCTAAAGGCCCCATTTTGTTAAAGTTAGGGGCCTAACCCATATATTGTAAAATTTATTAATTACATAGCTCATTGTGCAAACTTGAGGCACCATTTATTTGGGTTGGCATGTTAGGTAGTGGTGCCCCAATGGCAATATATATTATATAAATTTCTATATCATGTGAGCGTTCTTTATAAATTTGCTTAGCTAGGTGTATTATTTGTCCTATTGAATTGACTTCCATGTATCAATGCTATCTTAATTTTCATTAGTCTTTTTCTTAACATGAAGTCAAGGGAATAGTGAGTGAAAGTGACACATCAGTTGTACTTTCCATCATAGATTTAAACCAAGAAGGGATGAAATAAATTGTTTCCTAACTCCTAAATCTCCCATACCCAATCAATGTCTCATCATATCTTATATCACTAAATCATCTTAAAAAGATATACAACCTCATCAAATTCAAATATTTTAATCCTTATCACATCGGCTAAACATGAATGATATCTGCCTTCATACCCTTTTTTTTCTTTTTAAATTTATTATAACCAAATGCTAACATACAATCGCGATTTTGCATTAGAGCCTTCAACGTGGATTAAACGGACATATCCTCTTATCATTTTCTTCCGTAATTTCTAACAGAGGTCATGAATATTCCTTATATAATTAAATTCCCCTATGCAAAATTATATTAGTCACATATCAGGCCAAAATGTTATAGAAGCCAATCATTCATATATTTCCCTTTCCATGCAATATGCTGGGATAGCTGGTGGTCTAGAGGCTTTGTGTATGGCCATCGGTCTCGGTGATCCCGTATCGATCCATGTCTCCTGAGAAGCTACTCACATTAATATCATGGTGTCTTCTTAGCATATCTGAAATAGGACCACCATATTTTCTTCAACAGATCATGCTCTCCTTATATTTTACCACCAAATCAACTCATATCTTATTTCGTCAATAAACATCATGTAGATCAATTCACATTCAATAAATCTTCACCTAAATATTTAATCTTTATTCCATTTCTATCTATATCTCATGGCTATAAATATACACACTTATTGTTGACTTCGTGGTTCCCATGACAACAACAGCTTCAGCAATAAGTGTTCGCTTCTTCTGTTTCGGTGTTCTATTTCTTTACCTTTGTACCTCTTCTTCTTTTATTATTAAGTTTTAATTTTCACCTCTCTTCTTGTACTTTATTGATGGCATTTGTCAACAAATCGATAAGAGAAAACGAACATCAAATTCTTGATCACAAATCTTTTCATTGAGTGGGCAGGTTATCGAAGATTCAAACTTTCCTCTATTATTTTTTTTTCTCTTTTATTTTCCGATTTCTCTCCCTTTTTTTTTTCGTTATCATATCCCAACAGCGATAGGCAACGATATATCATGCAACAATTTCGACTTGGAAATTGTGGTCATGCTTCTTCGAGCTCTTTGTGCGTAAGTAATACTCTTCTCAATGCTTGTGATCTTTCCATTCTTCTTCTTCTTCTTTTTTTTTTTTTTTTCTTTTATTTCTTTCTTTCTTCGTCCTGTTTCCAACTCTTAATTCCTGTTAATAGCACTTTTCAGGAACACGATCAAGCAAATCGCGAGAGCAGCACCATTGTTACAATGGCTGTGAATTCACAAATTATACGATAACGGTAATACTGAGTTTAATTCACACAAGCACAAGAGGACGCACGATTCATACAATTTATCAAAGCTCTAGCCTCCTTCACTAAGTAGTCTTCACAAATACTTTGACAATAGCAACCCATCTTACAACTTTGATTTCTTTCTCACTACTTTTTCTTCTTTGTTTTTTTTTTTTTAATTATTTTCCTTTTTTTTTTAAATTTGAATCATGGTTATGATGCTTAAATTGTGTAGGCTAGCATGCATAAATGCTTCATGACCACATCTTAGTGAAGGAGAAGAGATTTTCTTTTTTTCAATTCTCTATTACTACATGCATTCCTTCAATCTTCCCTTGTCTATATGAGTGTGATAAGAAGAAATTTCATATGCCAAACTGATAGTCCCACCATGAATTGATATGTATACTTCGGTGGAGCATGGTTTTATTTATAATTATGAAAATATAATATCCAATAACTACTGAATTTTCATATACGTATTGTCATCAATCATATCAAAATAAGCTTTACGGATGTATTATTCAATTCTTGATACCCTTTTGATCTTCCGTAATGCTTCCCTTGACTGGTAGTGGCTCCATAAGAACAATAGGGACGGTAATCAAAACATAGCAATATAATCGTGATAATTGTGGTTAGTCTAATCACGTATCTCTCATTAACTCTCAATTATTCACAGAGCATAATCTATCTTCATGAATTGTGGCATGTAAACTTCAATTAAAAAAAAAAAAAAGAAAATACATGAGTAGCCCTTTCAATTTTCACGTACAAAATTACCGCTTCTCTTGATAAGTGGATAAGATGGTCACCACTCTTTTTTCTTTTTACTTTTTCTCTTTTTAAAACAACTCTCATTGTTGGTTCACTAAAAGACACCTCATAGGCCCATAGCTAACCTTAGTCATTGGCTTGAATTCCCGATATCCAACATCATATAGGAATGTGATTAACATTAGGTGTTATTGCAAATTCCTACTATCTAATAGGCCAATGGTTAACTTAAAGTGTTAGCTTGGATTCTCAAATTCAAGTAATTCATTTTGGCCCTTAGTTAACCTTGGTATTACTGTAGATTTCTAATATCCAACATAATACAGGCTCACGATTAACGTTAGGTATTACCATAGATTCCTAATATCTAGACAATTAACAAGCTTGCAGTTAATCCTAATGTTGTCCTAGATTCCCAATTCCATTGTCTTGAAATTGAATAGCAAGTCATGCATCCGGAATTTGCATCTAGCTAGGTTAGACATCATTCATCTATCAAGCATCACACTATTTAGTAAAGACTATAACAACTTCAGTGTTATCCCTGCTTTTAGAAGTATCATGCTAATATTCAATTGCTCCATTGTTAAGAAATAAGGAATCTCATCACCCAAGATAGTCAACCGAATGTTGGTACCAACATTAAAGGCCAAGTCAGCATTTAATAGCTTAAGAAGATATTTATAGGAATTCAATAAAGGTCAAGCACCATGAAGAAAGGAAACATTGCTAAGGAAGTCTAGTTTCCAAGGAGCATCGCCTATAAGGTTGTGAGAATTCACAATAAGAGACAGCTATTTGGACTTTCCTTATGTATAAGCACTTGCTTTGGAGTATCATGCCTAAATTGAATGCATCCATCCATAACAAGCATAAGATTGTCACTCTAACATTATTATAGGTGTCAGGATTTACAACAATAAAGTTCATTTAAGGAGTCTTTAGCTCTATTCCAGATGCCAAGATCAATAAGTTGGGTAGATTTCCTAAGGAGAACTGACTTTATTCAAGTGTCTTATAAACACAAGATTGGCATTTTAGAAGTATGGTAGAAATCAAGCATTCATAAACAATCATCTACATTGAGAAGATGAAGCTACCGCTCTAAAGTGCTAAGAAAATGCTGAATGAGAGAAGCTAAAGAACCAATGTCATTTTGGAAAGCTTTCAATCATATTTAATGTAACGTGATTAGAGGCATGTTTTCACATTTAAGTGCTTTGTGCAAAAGCTCCAATATTATATGAATCTTCTTTAGCCTAAGATGTCAATGTTTCAAAATTAGACATGATATGTTGAAGTATCATTCTTCTCCTCTAATTGATGGTGTGCCATAACATGATGAGGCGGCAACTCATGTTTCAAAAGATACTACCTCATCTCATCATGTGAATCCATTTTGCACTTACTCATGTACTTCATGAATCATCAAGTTACTTCAACTTTGTGCGCTTGCATAAAGTTATAGAAAGGCATTGTCTTGCCATGTGCTTAGGAGTGAATGCTTTTACTAAGTGAGAGCAATTACCATGAAGCAATTACTTCAACAATTCATAGATACAATCTTTTTAACCCAAAGTTTTGTAGAAATGCTTTACAACTACCAGGCTTGCCATGGGATCGCTTTGATCTAGCATAGTTAAGATTACTTCAATCTCATGAATAATGTTGCAAAATGAGTATTACACCCATTGCATACTCAAGAGCTGGTGCTTTTACCAAGCAACTATAGCTACCAGGATATAACTACTCCAACCATTCATGAATGAGGTTGCTTCGACCTTGACTTTGCTAAATGGTGTTACGGTTGCCAACCTTTCTACAGGATTTCTTCGACCCATCATAGTAGGGATAACTTTGATCATGTGATTAACATTGCAAAATGGGAACTATGCTTGCTATGTACTTAGGAGCATGAGCATATACAGTTACCGTTATATGATTACTTCAATCATTCATGGATAAGGTTACTTTGACCTCAACTTTGCTAAAAGGCATTATAGTTGCCAAGTCTACTATGGGATTGCTTCAACCTATCATAGTAGAGGTTGCTTCAATCTCATGAGAAGTGTTGCAAAAATGGGCATTACACCTACTGTGTGCTTAGGAGCACATGCTTCTACTGAGTGACTACAATTACCATGATTTAACTGCTTTAATGATTTAAAAGGTGTTATGGCTGCTAAGCATGTTGTTGGATTGCTTCAACCCTTCATAGCAAAGATCACTTTGATCTCATGAGTAATGTCGTAGAAATAGGCATTGTGCCCACTACGTGCTCAAGATTGTATGCTTTTACTTAGTGATTACAATTACCATGATCTGATTGCTTCAACCATCAACGGATGAAGTCACTTCAATCTTGAGTCTGCATAAAGGTGTTATGATTGCTAAGCTTACTACAAGATTGCTTTGACCTATCATAGCTAAGATCTCTTTGATCTCTTGAATAATGTCATAGAAATGGGAATTGCACCCCCTGTATGCTTAAGGCCATATGCTTCTACTTAGTGACTATAGTTACTAAGATTTGATTACTTTAACCATTTATGGATAAGGTTGCTTTGAACTCAACTCTACGGAAAGGTGTTATGGTTGCTAAGCCTACTGTAAGATTGCTTCGACCCATCACAGTTGAGATCACTTCAATCTCATGAATAATATTGTAGGATGTGCATTTCACTAACTATGTGCTCAAAGAAAAATGCCTCTATCGAGCAACTATAGCTACTATGATATGATCACTTCGATCACTCATGGATGAGGTTGCTCTAACCTCAACTTTTCATATAAGTGTTACAACTGCCAAGCTTACTGTGGAGTTTTTTCAACTCATCATAACCGAGATCACTTCAATCCCATGAATGAGGAGCACTAATTAACAATGTTGGTTAGATCTGTGTGCCTAAGGATCTTTAATGACAATGTTAGCTACATTAAATCAGGCAACAATGTTAGTTACACCAATTTTATTTCATGAAGACTAATAATAAGGGATAATAGGTAAAAGTTAGCTACAAGTGATCTTATTCATGGACAAAGCACCATGAAAGCAAGGATACCTATACCATAGTGATTAAATGACTTTTGCCAAGAGTGATGCTTCACTTAGTAGACAACAAGGGATATTAAGTGGCAATGTTAGTTATATCTAAGCATCATGAGCTTATGCAAACATTGTTAGTCTAACCTTAGTGAAAAGGGATTATCCTAACCTCGAAGGGTAAGGTACTTACAAAATTTTTTATTACAATGAAGCCAATTGTCAAAAGATTAGTATGACTGATCAGAGAAGACAAATAGAAAATATCATTTCTTGATTAAAATTCACTTTTCTACTTCTCATTATCAAATGAGTACAAAGGGCAGGTAGCTTCTTCCTTTGTTTCATGTTCAACTTACTAAACTCTATTCACTATTAGTGTCTAGATTTTCTAGAATTTGGATGTCATTATCTTCAACAACCAATTCACAGCTTCATATTCTCTTTTGGAATATCCATCTCAAATTCGTGAAGTCCTTGATGGCATGACTTATAACTTTATAATATTGGTAATATTCAGGATCATTCTTCTCTTCAGTATTGGGCTCTTTGTTTACCCTTGGTAATTTGATATTCCCATCCTTGATCCATCTATTAGGAATTGCGTGAACTTATCTATCGAACATGGGAATGATAAAGCATTCTTGAAGACCTCATTCCTTATCCTTTTATTGTCACTATGTCTTCCTTTGTATGTAGAGTTCACAAAAGGCCTCCACTTTCTTTTAGGCATACCTTTTTGTTTAGAGATTGAATTGTTGGTCCTCCAGGCATTTTCTACCAGTATTGCAAAGGAATTCAATGACAAGTTGTCAAGATGTACAACATATTTCATAAACATACCTCCGATGAAAATCTTAACAAGCTCCTTCTCATCACATGTATCTTGGATGTCCATCGAACGTTCCTTAAAGTGTTTAATGTAGTCCATGAGGTTTTCCCTCAAGTGTTGTTTAATATACCTTATATTAATTGATCATATGCATAAGTTGACTTACTAAGTATATGCCTTTTCCATCAAAGACTTTGAAAACTTCTTTAACTTGAGATCATCATCAAGGTTGTATACGTCAAGTGTCTCTACAAACTTGAGAAGATGTTTTTTATCACTTCCTTGCTTTTTGTTAAGTTTGCTAAATTTGGGATTGGTGTAGTCTTTTAGGCAAGACTTATCTATAACCTTCTAAGGGTATGGGAACTTTAAGTTGAGCACATTAGTAGAGGACATGGCTTACATTTGCTTAACGTACTTTTCCATATCCTCTTTCGTTACATAAGATGTAGCAGTGGTTGTAGGATGGGTTATTGCTTAGTGCATTAGCATAAGGTTTCATGGTGCAATAATGCCAGTCATTAGCAGATGCACTTTGCACCTTGAAGAGGAGGACCTTCTAAGATGGGCCCCTATTTCTTTTGCTACAAGTGTCTGCTAAGTTGAGGCCAAGTGTTTCGGTAGGTGACTAAAATCCTCTTGTTTCCTTCTTCTCCTTCCATAAGCGTTGTCTCCACTTGTTCATACTATTCAGCATCTTCTAAGGTGATAGTAGGAGGTGCAAATCTTGAAGCTTGCATACTTGGTGCAAGTAAAGTTATCCTGAGCAATTCACTAATAGGTGTAATGGTAGTGGTAGGTGCTTGTAGAGTTACCCCATGTAAATCAATAGTTGTTGGAGAAGTAGTAACCATCATAACCAATGCTGGTAAAGCCATTCCAGGTAGTACTCCAATATGAGCGATGATAATAGCTACTATGCTTAACAGGAATTATATGAAAGTGCTAAAGAGTTGGTTGATCATGCGGTTGCTCTCTTATATGGCTTGTACTACATATGAATCATCAGTAACAGATGGTTGCATGGTTTTGAGTGCTTGTATAGTCCCTATTGCTTGCACAACCCTAAATGCTAACGTTTACACAATCCCTAATGTTTGTACAATTGTTAGTGCAACTATGTCTTACATTATTTGGGTTTATACAACCCTTGCTTATTGGTTATCTTGTTCTTCGATGTACCCATCATTTTTGGTCTTCTTGCATGCATATGCCATTCTGTTAAGTCTTTCCTTCCATAGTGGAGTCATTACATAATGTGTAGTAGGGTTGTTGTAGTTAGTCGATATCATATAACACGTATGCCAATCGACTTAGGAGACACCTCGATCTAATGACACGTAGAAGGATGTCATTAGGAAGAGGCATAAGAGGAAAAATTAACAAACTCAATATCTCAAGTGCACATACGTAAGAATGGATCAAATTTGGTGTTTTTGAGTGTTCTTGAATTGTTCTTAATAAAACTACATGTTTAATCTTTTCTAAAGTGATTTTAGTAGAGCTTTGGTGTTTATCTTAAACTTGCCAATATTTTAAATGAATCAAATGAGAAAAGAAGCCTTATATTTATAGAGTTCAGAGGTTAATTTTATCTGTCAGATGGCTTTAAGATGAATAGCTGATATTAAGGCTTGTTATTGAAGCTTATCCTTCCCTTTAGCCTTCATGGGCTTGGATATGAGATCAAAACTTATAATAATTAAAAGAAGCTCATTTTTACTTTAAATAAGTTTGAAGCATACTTAAGTTTCTTTAAGGCCTAATAAAGTTAAATGAATCCCAAATAAGCTTAGAAAAGTAATTTTTGGGTCTACTTTTTCTGTATGAGATAACTAAGTCTGAGAATGGAAAATCTAGTATGGTGATCTCCATTCTAAGCCTACCAATCTAAGTCTTTCTAAAACATCCCTAATTAGGTTGATTTCCTAAACTTTGTTATAAGTCTAAGATATCAGCTTATGGCATTAAATTCGATTAAAAGCCCAATTAACAAAATGAACCTCTACAAATACTAAAGTCTATATGCAGCTCAATAATGGTTTAAGCCTTAAGCGATATATGTATTATTATCCCTTCTATTTTTCACAACTAGTTGCATAGGAAAGTTACGACATATAACAACCCACAAAGGAAAAAATCAACAAATTTAGCATGTCATCCAAAATTAATCTAAGAGTTAACTAAAGAAGATTTGATTAATATTATACATCACTTACTATATATACATAATATATAAATATCAATAAATTTTTTATATATATTATATATAAAACATAAGTGGCAGTTGTTAGAAACTATCCATTTCATTAGGAGTTGGCATAGTTCAACTTGGTAAGGTTTATCTTTCCAAATGAAACTAAACCTAAAATTAGTATTAGAGTCTTTCTCTAATTTAATCCTAACCTTATAATTTAGTTCGTAAGTTTTTCTTGCAGCCTAAAATAAAAATCTTAAAATATTTAGGAGAAATATTTACATTTTGATGCAAGTTTTCCTAAACTTCAATGGAAAAGGTATTTTTAATGTAGTTCCGACCAAGAACCTGAAACCATCCGCAAAGATGACATTTTTCACATCCTATATAATCGATGAAGGCACTACATATATTTAATATGGTTTTTAACCCTTCTATGATTAGTTGAAACTTCAAAAGTTAGATGGCATCAAATTGAATGTGAAAAAATTTAGAAAATAATCAATATTTACCTATTTCCAAAATCAATAAAATATAAGTGAAATTTTTGGAATATTTACCTTCACACTAGTCATTTGCTTTCTTATTTAGAGGTGAAAGTATATATAATTGTGTAAAAAAAAAAAAATTTCGTATTATTTAGAGAATAACAATATCATCAAATTTTCATAATTAGCATAGTGATAACTATATTGTTTTTTTTTATTTTAATTTCTCATGGTTCGGCTTGGTTTGTAATTTTTTTTTTCACCTTAAAAAAATGTTTAGTTTAGTTTGTAAAATTTTTTGAAACCTAAAATATATTTCAAACCTTATGTTCTATGTCGTTCACAATTCTATGGATTTTTTTTAGCCAACCCTACGTTAAACTATTATACATATACAAATTTTATTGGATCTTATAAGCAACATCAAATAACTTTCTTCAAGGAGTCAATTACTTTGTGCAATCTATATAAGGTCATGTAACTTATTTACAACTGAAAAAATGTTTCACTCGATTAGCACTGTGATTAGGATATAGGACTTCAGATAACCTTCCACGTATTTAGCTATATAATTAATTGGAAAAACAGTGATGTAGAGTCACATCAAGCAAATGTGACTGTCGTGAAAGCTTTGATTGCATTCTTGAACCCGAATTGATTGCATTGTCCCACGAGATCTCATGCATGCAAAAGCTAATATGGTCCTTTGAACTTGCATTGTCTCGGATCGTACACCCGCTGGGTTCCATCGAATGGACCACTCTTGGAGCATGGGGACCATGGTATAATTCTCAAATCAGGAACCTATACACTCTCAAATCAATTCTAGGAAAGAAAAATAACTAATATAGCATAAAGAAAATGTGCTTTGCTCTGTGATTTTCATAAAATAAAATGCATATTCTCATCAAGTTTAAATTGATAATATAAAATAGGATGATTGAATAGAATTGATATTTGTTAGAAATAACCAAATTAGGTCTTACAACATTGTAAATATAGAGATATTGAATTCAAGGAATAGATTGTGTGCGCGCGCGTGTTGTGTCGAATGGTATCCTATGCATAAGACAAGGAAGTAAATCAAACGTCATTCTTTGGGAGATTTGTGGTTCTATGATGAATGAGATATATTTGCAAATCGAAAAAAAGTTAGTATCTTCGATTATTGCGTAAAAGAAAAGTTGATATTTTACACAATAATTTATAGGTATAAATACATGCGTCTATGCAATTACTAAGAAAGAATACATATGATTAAAGATCCTTCAAACTATTTACCTCTAGTAACAAACATTGCATAGCAAGTATTTGGCATCTTTTAATATCAGGCAATCTTAGGAAGGTCATCTTTTAACTTAAGGACCTTCTAAATTTCCTTAAAATTCCATGTTAAATTTATAACGGATCCATTCTTTTAAGAATTCTATGCTTTATTTCAATGAACCTCATATTTAGCCACCCCGATAATTTTTCGTTCAAGAAACTAGCATCAGCGAAAGGGATAAAGGCAATTGTAAGGAAAATGGTCTTTTATCAAGGAGTGAGTCTCATATAAGGACAGAAGACAAGCCCTTGAAGAGCTCCTTCAAGTAGATCCTTGCCTAAAGAACTCCTCCATACACGTGTTAAAATGACCAAAATAAGAGATAGGTGCTACATACATATCCAGATAGAAGCTCTACACAATATAAAACCCTAATCCATATTCAAATGTCAGAAGCAAAGATTATGATATAATCAATGTAATATTAATAAACTTAGGAAAGAGTAAATTGAAGGAACAAGTAGACCATTGGAAGAGTTAACATTTCCCATTTTAAGTTGTGTTATAACAATTTCCAAGTAAAATTTTTTGCCATAGCTTTTAAAGTTAATTTAGAACAAATTTTGTCATAGTGTAACTAAAATTGAATTCTAACATAAGTCGTAATACAACTCCAATCGAATAACCACGGAATATGCGAATAGGTTAGTATAAAATTTCAATATTTAGAAAACTAATAGAGTAAAATATAAGTACAAAATGTATCAAAGCAATGAACAATTTCACACAGTCCTATCGATTGTATTATAAAATATCAGGAAACTAAAGTCACCGTATTAATAATTTACTTTTCCATATGCTTCAACTAACTTGAAGGTCTGATCTGAAATATGAAAAGCTGAGAAATCAAAGCAGTGACATGATGAAATTATTAAAGCCATGTCGAGATGGACCCGTGCCGTGTCATGCATGGATATAATGCATGTATCTTTCAGAGCCAAGGGCAGGGTAGTCTAGGTGCTGCGTCTGACGTCAACAGAGAATCATTCAACTTCATAAAAGTAGGATCCTTAATTTAGCAAGCCGGCCGGGAAATAAATCTATCTGAAACATAGTTTTCATGCAAACAATACATTGTAAAACAATATAAAATGTGTATCAAGACGGTTCTAGAATCTCCTTTCGCATGTTGGCTTGCAAAATTCCGCCATACGTAATTAAATGGAGATTTCAATACAACGCCTACCGTCTGATTTTCTTTTCTTTAAATTATTTGCGAGTTTTGGCGTCTAAAATGTTTTTGAAATTTAGTATCTTCAGTTTAGACTGTACATCAACAGCGGAAAACCTGTACAACATGCATGTACTCAAAAAGTAAATACAAAATATGGAACACTCTTGGATAGTTGTGCAGTCCAAATGATGATTTCTTAAATTGCAATTTCTCCCAATACTTTTCTTAAAAAAGTAACTTTTGCCGTGGATAGTTACTGTCGGATATATTTTTAATATAGTGATCAGAATGTTGGCCGATACAATTTGGATTTTGGTTATAGATTATAATAAAATACAATAACGAGAGATAAGCAAAAATATACCAGAGAAAATCAATGCATGGATTTCCTTGTAAAATACCCTGAAATTAGATAGAAGATTACGAGCAAAATTAATAAATTTACCAACGTAACGATATAGAAACTAAATTCTCACTCATAATATTATGGAACAGCTAACTTCAGTTTAAATGGTAACAAGACCTGTTCATAATCTATCTCGTCTCTAAGCCCCTAAGACCAAGTTTAGCTCGCTAAGTGAGTTTTAATGAGTGGGAAACTTAGATGGTTAACATGGAAACTGCCCTTAATCCTATGATTTCCTCTCCCATTTAGTCAACGATAGCTCGAGATATGCGAGAAATAAGAAAATTATGGGAAAGTGACTCTGCTGCCATTTTTGTATGATCCTCTCTTATAAATTCCTTGGAGACCTTCGAGTTAAAGGGAGTCAAAAACGGTAGCACTCAACTCTCTTGTTGCTATTATTCTTTCTCCTCGTGTTTCTTATTGACTTGAGCATAAAAGTATCCATGTGGAAAACATCTTTGGGATAAGAAAGAGTTTAGTGTCAAAAGGGTCAAATGGAAGTGGAATTGCAACAAAAGAGTCAAGTAAAAATATTATAATATAATTTATTTTTATTTATAATATAATAAAATTTACTTACATCCTTGTGAATTGAAAGTTAAAAATTGAACGTTTTCTACGGTTTATCTTTTGCTTTCCTTTGATGTATATTTATTTTTTGTAACAAATTGATGTTTTTTTTGAAAATACAAAAGAAAATAGTATATGTTAACCTAATGGAATCTTATGGGAATTATGTTCGATTAGTCAGGTTAACTTGGCTGAACTAAGCTCTTTATTAATAAGGATTAAAAGGATGACTTAGATTAGTTTTATGAAGGGATCAGACTAAATCAGGTTGGATTAGGTTGATCATCTTGAGTTTGACAGCATGCAGAAACCAAGCACCATAGTTAAGAAACCAAGCATAACCAAATTGCTTTACTCTCGATGCATCTTAAGGACGAAGGACTATACGATGCCTATAAAGCCTTAAATAGGAAATGATAAGCACAAGGCTTTAGAACCTCTTACATGCTTAAATCCTTATTGGGAAATCCTATCATCCAGGGGCACTAATCTCAACACATAGACCTCAAGATTCCCACTTGTCAACCTTTCATCTATGAAAGTCCCTACTCCCTTCTATACTATAACACTTTTTTAATGTCTTAAGTTGGTCCCTTCTCTAATGGCTAGAACATTCTCCCCACTCATTTTAAATCTTTATCATCACTTATGAACTAACTAATGTATCATTATAGCCACGCCAAAGCAACCCTTAGAGTAGACTTAGCCATTGTTTCTTATGCAGACTCATCTAGGTGGACCGAAAGCCTATAGCCTACTCTATGATATGGACTTATCTAAAGACTCTATTGGTGAAGAACTAAGAACAACAATTAGCAATTTTCAATTTTTTTAGTTACCCATTTATACAAAACAACTCCATATGAGGTTATAGTTTGAAGAGCTCCCTCACTTAACATACATAGAATGTATTCTATAATCTAAGGCCTAGTATAAGGATCTCATTTGTCAACCTAAAAACTAACTAAATCTTAGTGTCCTCTACCTTAACAACTAATTTACCCTTATCATAAGGAATTTATTTTTGGTTTTGTGATAAGGGTAAATTAGTTGAGGAGGCAAAACCAATGCTAGATTACTAGTTTACCCTTAACAACTAATTTACCCTTGATCATAAAAGTATCACTGTAGCCACTTGAAGCAAAGTGCCTTACCTTAAGAGGCAAAACCCTCGGATGATAGGATTTCACATACTTTGTGAGTTCTTATATGGTATATCCAAACGATTATGTCATTTGTACACCACCCTTAATATGGTATATTTTTTATCAACTAAACTATCAGTCAAATCACAAAGTATGGCTTATTTTACGATGAAGTGGTCATTAATTACTAGTTTGGATATCTTTTACTAAGAAGTTGTGCTTGTAATAGATAATAGTCTAACGCATAAAGCAAAAACCTCATAATACACATGGTATCATGACCTAATCTTGGTGCTAATCTTTACATCTATTTATATTCATATCACCAATAAAAGACAAACTCCAGAATATGTTGTGTTATTGATAACCTTCACTCGTCCGTAGTGTATATAAAATTTTCTTCAATCCAATTTAATAAAACATTCAGTCAAGTACAATGATGCTCAGTTCTTCCCCAAATCGACCACCATCTTCTTTGCCATTACCAATTGTAATAGGTTATTCTTGTTTGTCTTATGTTCAGTGCCCACTCGATCATCATTTTTGATGGATTCTAATCTTTGATCTTACTGTCTCCTCAATCTTTATTGCACTAAGATCCTCACATTCTCACTTATAACGAATGAAGACTTGTGCATTTAAAAATTTTTCAATATTGAAATTCTTTGTCATCTCTGTAATGCGTAAACCGTAGACCTTAAATTGGGGCAAGGTAAGAATCATCCAACTTTAATCTAATACTAACTTGCTGGACTTGGGTCCATATTTTGGATATAGGTCGATTAAACGCATAATAACAAGACAAAAAACAGAAAAGAGAAAAGAAAAATTAACTGAAAACTTTTATCTGATGCTACTTATAACCTCGGAAAAAAACGACGAGTGAAAATGATAGATAGCAACAAAGACAATTATCACGTACAATATTACAGAGCTTCTAATCATGTGTAGTCTTAGGTTTAGGTTTATGCTGAGCTCTCTTTTTCACTCCCTAATAGACACAATAACGGGTCACACGGTTACAAAGCAAAACCCTTACGGACCATTATGACCGACTTGGGCAACGAGAAAAGCCAAAATGGGAAACTAAGCAAAACTAAATACAACCCATTTGTTCAATTAATGATCAGCTATGGGGCCTCGTCGATCAACTAAGAGATGGCTTTAATCGACTGTCCTAGGTCGAATAATCCCTCACTCTAACCTCGTCTTCAATTTCATTTTCACGCATGCACTCTAAACCCAAAGCCCGTGAACTTTTCATTTTACATTTTGGATAGAGATGCTAATAGGAAAAAAGACACTTTGAGATGGATGGTTGAAACACAATTAAGAAAAAAGAAGCTCCCGTTATCTCTTTAATAATTCTATGCGTAGTATTTTCTTTAAGGGACGTAAAATCAAAGCGTGAGTTTTGGTGCTAGAAAAAATTTTGGGGACGTGACAAGTATGGCATATGTGGGAAATAGCATAAGATCATGAAAACACTGAACTTCCGGAGAGCTTTGCAAGGAACCTTAACCACACAATACCATATTAGTTGTAGAATGATGTGATCGTACATTCGCACTGAACCATAATTACCCCTAAAAATGTAAAGAAAGGAAAAAAAAAAAAAAAACGAAAAGATAGGTGAAAATAACGGGACCATGAGTTTTGCGTACATGATGTTTGAAGGCATTTTCTTTTAATAGTGTCTTCAACAATCAGAACCCAACAACCTTTTAACACAAACTAGTGATACGGTTACTAATTCTTTTGATAGGATGGATTCGGCTGGATTCGCTCCCGTATAATAAGTTGTAACATAACTAATGGTTGGTAAGAGAAAGGAGCAAAGTAGGCCTGGACAAAATATCTTCTGAATTCATGCTTTTCTCCTCATAGATATTCCTTTCGAGAGTACACAGCACGCTGTCCAAATCCAAAGTGAATATATTAAAAGAGGTTTGATTTACAGGTCCGTACACATTTAATTTTCTTCATTGTTGGGGTATATTAATATCGTATAAATTATATGTTTGCATGTTAAAAACGAGAGATTTTTACTTATACCCTGTATTACCTATTTCTTGAAAACATGGTATTACCAGACATACTCCATCGAGAAAGCCGTGGGATCAAAAGAAAAATACATGAGTTTTATCATCCGCTGGTATTACTAGAGGAGCCGAAAAAAGGGGTCAAGTTGCTCAAAGAATAAACCATCTCTATATATCATATGCATATAGCAGCAAAAAAGAGAGAAAAACTGTGGACTTGTGGCCCTAATTTGTCAGAACGTTTTGATTGGCTAGAGGATAAACGCATAGAGAAAAAGGCCAGAAAGGAAACAAAATTAAACAAGTAAAGAATATATGTGATCTGAGACTAGACAACGATAGAGGCACACAAATCCCCATGATATTAAAGCCGCTAAATATCACTCTCAAATCAATACCAGTTAAGGCTAACACCATAACTTTATATGTTGGCTTGAGTTATTGTATTTATTACTTAAACACCCGCATTTCACTCGTGATTTGTAATTCTAACTTGTTGCCATCATGTGTATGACTTGAAAGTAAATGGAAGAGAAATGACTATGTAGGAATTTAAACTTAAGATTTCCTATTCTGGTATTACACGAAGCCATTTGATTTAAAAGTTCAATCTTGTCTATTTGGAATGAGTTATTATATTTATTACTCAATTAACTCCCTTTTGATTTACGTCACTATGGTTTGAAGTTTTGCTTAATGTTTTGACAATACTCAAAATAGATAAAAATTGAAATTCAACGGCTACTTATTGCTTCATCAAGTGAATAATATATAGTTGAAGAAATTTAAAGGTAAAGAGAAGAAATCTCCTCCTATATCTTTCTTTAATGTGTCGATTAAAATGTATATATTAAAAGAAAAAGAATGGCATAGATTAATTGTACAGTGGAGGGCATGAACAAGTAGAGATTTAACATGTGGGGGTTTTTTCCATCGCTACTTACGGTGATTTTCCTAACAGAGAGCATCGTATGTCAAATTCTCATTGATTCTTACCTACTAAATACTACATATGACTTATTATTGTGAGGAAAGAAGAGAAAAGATACATGTCAATGGACAAACTTTTTGAGATATGTATAATAGGAAGGATAGTCTAATACCAACGCCATCAAGAGACATTGAAATTTCATTTGGACAAAAAGGGGCAGTTGGGAAAAAGTCCACTGAACCGAAGATGAATATAGAACTCAAAAATAAGCCAAATTGGATAATTTTTCTCCAAAATTAAGTGGTTAGTACTTATGGAAGTTCAGACTAATATTTAAGAAAAAATTTAACCTAATTGTTTTTACGAAAATTTAGCTGGAAAATTAAGGCAGTTCCATTTGTTTGACACATCGTGCTGGATTCCTTTTCAACTTCGACTTTACCTACAAAGCTAAACCTATGAAGACTATGAAGTTTTTTTCAATATCTTCATGATTAGATGATGGACCAAAATAAGAAATATCCCAATAATTAACTCCAAATGTTTCTTACTCACCTTAATTTAGATATATATGCTCTGATTCCAATTTTGCGTACTACAGATAGCTCCATTTCACCTTTTATAGATCACCCAATATGTGAAAAGATTCCGAGTCCTTTCGGCATATTGAGTGATATTATTTTCTTGAGTTAAATCATCAGTTAGATAGAGTATGAGCTGTTTCAACACAAGCGTCATAAACATGTAACAAATATTTCGACCACATATGTAAATCCTAGGCAATGATCTCTTGGATATGTCTTTCCTTCCACCCCTTCCCACCACACAAAATAAAAAGAGCAAAAGGAAAACAGTGTACCTCTAGGTTGAAGAGCGTCCAGTTCCCTTCCGAAACTATAGACGGCCACAGATGCGTGCCTGAACACGATGAGACCGGAGACTTCCTTTTGGTATTATATGACCGTCTATTGCTGATGCAGCATCATCAAGATTCTCATTTCAATCTCCGGCTGGCTCGAAGTCGGATCAGATCGATCTGTGTTCCCGGTCAGGGCTATTCATGTGAATCTTGATGATGCTACACCCGCAAACAACAGCCGTGAATCGTCATATCCATGCGTAATCAAAGCCACATTTTCACTGGATATCCAATTATGCTATAAGATCAGCCAAAGGCAAGTGATAATTAAATTAACCCCACTGTTTTATTCCTTGTTAAATTCCATATATATCGAAGAAAGTAAAAAATTGAAGCCGATTTTGAGTTTGTCTTGATAAATGAATTCGCACATGAAGTACTAGGAGTTTTCATTTATTTACTCTTGAAGAATCTCGTGTGTTCACAATCTCTCAAAAGAAAGTAGCATAAAATATGCGACCATGCAAAAAAATTTAATTAATTAAAGGTTTCATTTTTCACAAAAATTAACGAAGATTTGAACAATGAAACGCAGACATATAAATTTGAATCAACCAGACATAACAAATAAAACCCAGAATAGAACAAGTAACAAAGAATCAATATTAAGAACATCAAAGATTCCTTTCACAAAAATACTAGAGAAATCAAAATAGAACATAGATTCAATAACGCAGAAGCAACTAGAAAATATATATAGCTTTGATCTTAGACAATCAAAGTCACACAATTATGAAGGAAGGAAGAAGAGAGAGAGAGAGAGAGAGAGAGAGAGAGATGAGTTGGGGAACTCACATGGAAGATAATAGTAGGAAGGTAGGGTATATATATAGTGAGGCACAGGAGAGAGGTTTTCCAATCAAATGGTTTGGTCTTGGAAGAAGAAGTTATATTTTTGCTGGCTTTGTGGCGCAGGACCAGACAGGCTTAATGTTTTCATCGACTACCGGAAGTTCCACTTTCTGGTCTTTTATTGGTCAAGGCTTTGCTGTCAATGTGGCTTACCCCACGGACGTGACGCCGTTTGGCCACGAAGCCCTAATTTTTATTTTTGAATCCCTTAAAAGACAACCCAATTTCGAAGTTTAATGTTTTTAGGAAAACTATATATACTCTGTTATCTTAAGAGATCAATTTTAATGTAAAATTAAATTTTAACTTGTAAGTATAGGTTACAAAGGCCTTGTAGTCCAACTGATAGGAACACTATTTTTTCTCATGAATGGAACATATTTAAATCTCCCATCCTCACTAGATGTATAATATATTATTGAAAAAAAATTTAAGTATAGGTTGCAATTGAGTGTTTAATTTTTCTAAAACTACATAAATATACTAGAAATCCACTATGTTTATTTTCAAATTCAACCAAGTGATATATATTTCATGCAAATTGTTTAAATTATATTATATATATATGTGTATATATGTATTCATGTAAACTATTAGATCTCAAAAGCATTTATATGTCTTTTCTTGCATTAAGTCACATTTAGACAACTTCAACTTCATGTGAAATCGCTGGTACATACATATAGATCCTAGTGATAGGTGATAGGAATGTGTATTAGAATTTGCATTTTTATGTATATTTTGATAATAGGAACATGTACTAAAATCTACTTGTTCTGCAAAAATGTGTATGTATATACTATAATTTTGTACCACGACTTCATATGAGGTTGTCCGTACCTGGATTTATATTGGATTATCTGCATTATGAGATCTTTAATGGTACAAAGGCTACAAAAATGGATATGCACAATCAAAGTTTTTATGCCATAAAATAAATTTGATGTTTTGTAATCATAGATGGGAAACATAAATTCGAAGTTCTTTATATTTTTACAAAAAACAAAAAAAAAAATCAATTTAGTTCTCTATATTCATTAAGTCATTTAAATCCATTGAGTTTGCCAAACTTTAGTCAAATCCGTTTATATCTTAATTGTGTAATTTTAGTCTTTGATGTTTATTTTGTTGTTTCAAATTTCAACTAAATCTCTGATAGATTTTCCTATAATTTTGGTCTCGTGCATAAAAGATTTACGTGATGTAATAATATATAAT
The DNA here is from genome assembly GCA_024138005.1 of Lumnitzera racemosa. Taxonomy (NCBI): domain Eukaryota; kingdom Viridiplantae; phylum Streptophyta; class Magnoliopsida; order Myrtales; family Combretaceae; genus Lumnitzera; species Lumnitzera racemosa. The sequence goes on from JAMXBC010000006.1 coordinate 85,304,010, forward strand.
ATTAAAGTATTTGGAAAGTCTTGCATATCCATCTATTATTATTAAGCTAGAAGCAAAAATTCAACTCCACATTGTAATACTTATAATTTTAATAATATTTAAGAAGCCTACATTTTCCACCATCCACCACTAATGAATGGCAAGTGATTTACTTATTACTTTTCTCTCTTTTCACCTACATTCTCGATCACAAACACGATAATACTATTTTCATCTCTCTTAATCTCTCGACTCTGATCTTTATTTCCAATTGCAATACAGTGAGAAATCTACATTGAATCATTTTCAAAGGAAAACTAAGAAAGCATGGATTCGTGTCGAAAATTGCCATAGCCTTTTTGTCTCTTTTTATTTTTTTATTTTATTTTATCTTTCCTTCAAGACTCATTAGTATTTATTTTGTATTGCTATAACAAATTTTACGATTATTTAAAGAATTTTTTTTTCTTGATTTCACTAAAAGTTTAAGATGTGAAATGCTATTGCAAGGTATTGATCCAACTGTAGTGTTATTATAGAAGAGTTTCAACCATTCCTCTTAAGATTGTAAGTATATGCATGTGTATATTCATTTATATGACGTAGATTTTTTCACATTTTTTCCCTTTTTGTTTTGTGACTAATTAAGGGCATCGAAGTCGTTGTCCGAGTATAGAGTTGTTTCTATATCTTGTATAACCTTGTGTGATGTTCCTAAAAAGTTATTCTTCATAAGCAAAATCAAGCAACATTAAGTTATGTTAAATTATTTTTTTTCCTTTTCATTTGAATATCTAGTGGCAATTATAAGTAATAATGCCGGGAGTATAAGGCTAAATTTAAGTTTGGGTTTTAAACCTATTAATTAATTAAGTTCGATCCTAATGTGATGAAACCTAAAAGTCAAGTCTAAAAACCTAAGATGATCAATATAGTTTTGGTATGGCAGGCTAGGAGTAGGGTACATTAGATCGGTCAGTGTTAAACTCTTTTTGGTTTAACTTATACTTAAATAATAAATAAAGCATTTATTAAGGATTAAACCCATGAAAAAGTCTTATTAATAAAAAGCTTCAATCTTGACAATTAATCATCATTATGATCTAACTGATATAATCAACTACAATTTCTTATGACTACTGCATTCACCTCATTTGAATAAGAGAAAAACTTTTATTAACACTGTTACTTTACTAGAATCTTGTTTCAAAGATCAAATAGTTAAATACCTTAAAAACTTCATCTCGTTCTTAATCGATTGTAGAGTTTGATTTCATTGCACAAAGATTATCTATTCTTTTTCTTTATACTTTTCTCCCCATTATCCCTTATGAGTCACTTAAATTATTTCCCTAATCACATATAGTGTTGCTTTATATACAGCATACATATGACCCTTGGATCCATACCCATACACTTACATTAGGTATAATGGTGGAAAATGGGTATTGATGGTCGAAAAGGAGGAATGCCTTCTCTCCATGTCCATTCCATTTCTAAATACAAGTTTACAAATTATTTAAAAAAAAGTTATTTCAATATACAAATTTATAGAAGGAGATTAGGCATGGTCTTGCTGTGTCAAGACGAAAGGAAAGGATGATAACTTTTATTTTATATTTTTCTTTTCTAATTATGTTTGTAAATTGTGTTTTGATATGGATGATCTCCTTTTCTTTTCTTTTTTTTATAAGGGAATGAATTAAAGATCTCTTTCTTTTCTAAAGTAAATCAAAGTTACTTTAAATGTTGAATGATTTTAGATTAGACTTATTGTAAGTATACTCAATTATTTGAATTCTACTCGTTAAACACAGTATTATCTCTTAGCCAAAAAAGGGAAAAAAAATGATACTATCTCTCTCTTAATGTCAAATTTTCAAATGTAACTAATATTGATATTGACTCTATGCTCTTTTTAATTTCCTATTTTCGTACAAGATGATTAAAATAATTGACTTCATCAGAAATTTGTCATACTATTATGCATAATTAATTTTGATACATTTGCATTATGTTAGTAAATAAGAGATGAGTTGTTACTTATTTGGAAAGTTTATGTCCTACGAATCACTTTTTTTACATTAACTATGTATAATAAGATGACTATGTTGAGAGAATACATCTATTTCAAACTTGATATAAGCGATGCCAACATTTGGTTTTTCTTTTTTTTTTTTTTTTTTTTTTTTTGTCCTATGTGTAATTCTTACTTATGAGCAATGTATGTTTTTATGTGTTGGGAATAAAATAAAAATATTTGTGTTAATATTTTATTTTATTTTTAATTATAGGACATTGTTTTTGTTTCTTATAATTTTTTTTTTCTGTTTTGATTTATGATCTTCTATGGACAACCAATGCTTGTCATTCTTTTTACTACATTACCCACTAACTATGCATCTTAAGTGAGATCTAGAAGAGGATATGCCACAATCCCCATAGCATTATTGATTGAGTAATTTTTAATTTTGGCGTCTCATTTATAAGTTCCTTAAATTATATTCATATATACATTCTACACTAAAGATCACAGGAAGTAAGATAAGTTGTAGATGTTGGATCCTTGAAAAGTGGTTATACTTGGTGCTAAACATCTTTGAGCCAATTATGAAAATAAATCAAGGTTGTTAGTATGAAATCACCAATGTTGTTTGTCTCATCAATTTGATTTTGCTCTTGAAATAAGAAACAATTTAATAGTCTCGATGATGCTTTAATAATAAGTTTAATATATTGACTATAACGTAACTTGTTATTATTTATAAAAATACAGAGAGTTTTCTAAGGCTTTACCAGTAGTGGTAAGTATGGTTATAAATCTAATGCTATCTATAGTTATTTAAAGGAAAAATATAAAAAAGTATCTAATATTTATCTGTATATATGAATTAATCTTAATCTTTCATTTAGTTCATTTTAGTACTTAACATTTTAATAAATTTACAAAATGTCTCTATAAGTTTTTTCATTATTTGTAGATACGTTGATGATTAAAATAGATTAAATGAAAAGATTAAAAACTAGTTCGTATATATAGGCAAACGTTATAGGCTTTTTTTATATTTTTCATATTTTTAAAACTCAACAACTTATTTGCAAACTGTTTTATGGTGAGTTTCATGTATTTTTCACAAAGTTATACCTGTTCATATATTATGAACTCTTGTATGATCACATGACAAGTTAAATTGGCATATCAATTAACCAATATATTTTCATCTATTTCATTAGAGTATTCTCTCTTGATATGGTCAACAATGTTGTATAGTTTGAATTATTATTAGTTTGTTACCTTTGAATATGTGTTTCCTTCTTACAAATGAAGGCTAGTATCTCTCGTAGTACAACAAAACACAAATAACAAAGGCTCATAGCATATTGGATATCACTAAAGTTGGTTTTGTTTAACGTAATTATCATATTCAATGGAGAGGATGATATAACATATGATTGTTGATTTTTCTCTTTGGTTTTTTGACATCGAATATGGATTGGGTTTGTACTAATTTTGAGTATCTTTTGTTTATAATTGGAGATGTAGATTATGTTAGTTAATGTTCCATAATTTCATTGGCATTAATGTAGTTAGGATTTGTATGTTTGTGTTTGTTACTAGTTTTTATTTCCTTTTTTATTTCATGTTTGACTTATTGTAAAAAGAAAAAAAAAAACTGAAGATATTGGCATTTTACAATCTTAATTATATGAATTGTGAAGATGACTTTTGTATATTTGGTGAATTTGTGAGTTATCATGTGAAGTGTTTTTATCATATTTGGAGGTAGAGCCATTTATGTATTAGATTAAAATCTTTAACTTTTTTTAGTTCCTCCTATTGAATATTAAAGTTTTCTCATGTGAAATTGTCTTAATTTGTTTTGTTTTCATAGTTTTTCATATCCTTAATATTTTTATTCATTTTCATAATAATGTCCAAACAATTAATAAAATTTATGGAGCTAAAATCTACCACACTTCTTTCATTTCTAACCATTTGTTCTGTCTTTCTTTTTTTTTTTTTTGGCTGCTTTTTTATTTTAGTTTTCTTATAAATTTCCTAAAAATTTGTTTGATTATTACATTTGGATTTAGGCTTTTGGCTTTTAGTACTCATATATTTATCATGCATGAAACCTATTAAGAACAAGAATTTACATAAAGTAGTAATAATATGTCATTAGGCTGCAAAAATAGCATACATTATTTTTCAATTACTAGGGTTTATTATTGCTCTTCTTTTATTTTTTAAAGACTATGACGAGCAGATTCTTATATTAGAAAACTTATAAAGAAAAATATGTATGTAATAATTTTGTAGATTAAACCATAAAAAATAAAGCAATGGATGAAAAAGCATGGAAATAACAAAATGATGGAAGTTAAAGAAAAATTAGGACGTTATGGGATTATACATTGATTGACTTAAATAAATTCAAATAGTTTCACAACAATGCTTCATATGTGACCCACCACATAACACTTTTTTTCTTTTTCCTTTTTAAGTTTTATTTATGTGTTTAATTAAAATTCAAAGAAAATAAGAGATGCATTTTTGTATGTATTGACATGAAAACAAGATAGAACACAAAGTAAAGAAATGGCCAAATGTATAACTTAGTATTGCATATTTTCTAAATCTTTCTATTATCCATATGATGCTTGGTTACGTGAACATTGTTAAGCCAATTGGTGAAGATGAGTGTAAATTTTTCCCTTTTTTTTTATCCATTTATGTTATGTTTACATTTAATACCATTTTCTTTTCACGTTATTGTTGTTTATCATCTTTTAACATGTTTTTGTTTTGCTATTTTTCATTTTTGTTTTTAATGTTATTTATCACATTCAATTACTTATAATACAACTCAATGTTGCTTTTTCAATTTTATTTGCTTCTTTATTTTGATAGATAATTTCAATGTTTAGATGAGATTATAAATGACATAAACTATATATTTCTTTGTTTTCTACATATACTTTTCATTCCGTTTGTGTATTGATCTCTCTCTCTGTAATCTCTAGTCTCATATATGGTTTGATTAGTTATTGTGTTAAGCTCAAAATTGTTAGTATATCGCGACGTTTAATTTTTGTAAATACAATGCAGGTTCGTGTTATATATATATATATATATATATATAATAGAGTAGTAATTGAAGCTGGTTAGTTGGCTATACAAAGAAAAAAAGAAAGTTAATTTAGGTGGTTAAATGAATGTAAATGCTTACTCTCCATTGGTAAAATTATAGCAACCTAGATCTAATTAATTTACTAAATTATATCCCATTTTCTTGCATGTGCTATGTTTAATTTTTATGAATGCAATGTGGGTACATGTCTACTAGTATTTATACAATAGGGCAATAATTAAGGGTACTTAGTCGATCATGCAAAGAAAAAAAAAAGTTAATTTAGTTGGTTAAATGAATGTGCGTGCTTAGAGATTTAATTGAATTTTAGCATAAGGGTTTTGCTATAATCCTATCCCTCATTTTAATGGAGTCAATCCAACCCACTATTCTACCTTTAATTTTATATCTATCAGATTTAGATTGTTAAAAATGGTCTAGATCTAATGGATGTGATTAAAGGTAGGATTGCAAGTTAATGGTCTAAATCTAATTGATATGATTAAAGGTAGGATGGAGCATTATACAACTTTTGTCAAAATGAAGGATGGGATTGTAAAAGTTCCTTAAGAAAATAATTATGTTGTAAATGCATTAGTTAAAGAAGGAACCTCTATTTCTTCGAAAGTGTTTTTTTTTTATTATGTCTTATACGTAGGGTTTTTTAAAACTGGTGTTTTGAAATTATGTAAGGAATATATAGTCCCAAATGTACTTAGACCTTAACTTATCTTATTATAAATAAAGTCTCTACTTACCTAAAAAAAAAAAAAAGACTGCTACTAGGTCTCAGTGTAAGGCTTATCACAATGCAATGTTGGATATCGTACTAGTGAGGTCCCCTAGGCCCTATGGATTTTATATCATTTGAGTAATTATTTTTTTTTTCATGATATGAGTCATTTTATTTATCACATCTGGCCTTTTAACATGATAAAAGGATTTTTTGAATATTTGTTTTTCCTTGTCATTAAAGTGCGTGACTTTAATAGTAAAACAATAAAGCAATGAGAACATTATTCTAGTTGCTCGTTATATGAAATAATAATGAATTAAGACTAATATATTGGCTGAATGATAATTACGTTTTACTAATTATGAATATGAGATATCGATTCGGTATATAGATAGATATAGGAGTACATTGTATTGGATAGACCTACCGTAAGAGTACTCCATCGATTAATTTGACAAGTACTACTAATTATAGTATTATTTTAGTCCTTTGACATGATGATATTAGGGATTCCTATAGAGTAAGTTCCATTTTTTGACTTACTTCTTTATCATCTTAACCAGACAATTATAAGACTATGATTGGATATGAAATAAATTACGTAGAGGAATATGAGTATTTGTGAAGGGACTTATCAAACTCATTTAAGAGAGACATTTTTTGGGCCCCTTGAAGAGTACGATTGAGAGAATACATGGTAGTGCTCAAATGAATTGATAAGGAGTTATCAATGTCATTTGTCTAAGTTAATCGAACTTTAGATTCAAAAAACGAGTGATTAAATAATATAAAGTGTCTTGATCTACATCTTATGTTTAATCATTAGATACCGTATGATAAAGGGACTAAATAACAAACTATTTAATAAGTAGAGTCAGATCACTGATTTTCACTTAATTTGGGTAGATGATGTTTTGTAGCAGCTATTTATGTCTTGTAGACCCAAAAAGGAGTTTCAAACCTATTGTCAACAATAGGTGAACCTATAGTATTGTATACAAAGAACGAACCTAATAGGCTATAGGTTTACTTTAGCTAAACCTATCAAGAATTATTGAGATATTTATTATTCTTAAAAAATTTAAGAATAATAAATAATAACATTTATTATCTTTAGAATAAATAATGAATAATAAAATAATGTCTTAGATATTGTTGATATTTTGAATATCTCTTAATATGTTTAAGAAAATATTATTGCTCCTTTATATGTAGATAGAGTTGGCTCATTATTAAGGTTACATTAATGCTTGCCGTAAAATTTAAACCTGTAAAAAATGTTTGGAGACTTGAATGGAGAGAGAAATACGAGGTATTGTGAGATTACTCCTATGTGAATGTAGATTCACTTAAAAGGTTTTAGTATATTACCACTTACTTCAATATGTTTGTTCGTGTGTAGTCATAGATTACTGACCTTTAGCCGTCTTACTCCTGTATGCCTTTGAGGCCTTTAATCTCTTGCTAGAAGAATTCTTTCTCATTAGCCTATCGCGGACAAAACGCAGTATACAAAAGAATAGTAGGCAAACTTCTTAAAAACCCAGCTCAGATACACCCTGCTTTATTTTGATCCTTATGTTATCGTCAACCACTTATGTGCTAAGGTCATCCAGCTGAGTGCCAAGGCCAAGGTCAATATACACTAAGCCTTACTTTAACCTGCGGGAATTTAATGTGCTTAGGTCGACCTATCGAGTTCCCAGGCCTAAGCCCCTTCATGTCGACTCCTTCTATTTCAACCTACTGAATAATGGCATCCCTCGTTCGTCCTAGCAATTTTAGATATTACCAATCTACAGTTGCTACATCCTAAACCTAGCTTAGCTACTATACCTTAAGATTCGCTAATACGAACCCATTGATAAGTTGCTTCCTATTCATCACTTTTTCTAACATAGTACTATTTTTTCTTTTTGTCATTTGTCTTATTTACCCTTTACATACAAACTAAGAATCCCATTCTTTTTTATCATTTATGTAATTTTCCTTACATATAATGTTGCCCTAGAGACTTACTATAAATAGTCCATTTTCACTGTAGTCAAAGTATCTTACATTCCTCTCAGATATTGAATATAATTGGTCTTGTAAGATATTCTTCTTCGAGTACAATCTCTTTACAATTTTATTCAATCTTATCGAGTAGCTTAAGATTAGTGGTGGTTAGACTTTGACATTAGCTTATGCATCATATTAAGCAAAGTATCACATGGTATTATGTTCATTAGTGAGTTACATCCTCCAAATAGCTTCATATAAGCTACTATGTTTTTTAACTTCTCACTTCATTTTCTTTATTATTACGAAGGATCTATTTGGCTCCCATTCCTTGCTATAAGTCCTAATTATTACTAAGCTCCTAGGTACATTATATAATCGTAGTATCAAAGCTTAAGGTTGCGGCCAAAAGCTTTGTAGGATAGTTACCACCATTGTGTTTGTTCTAATGTACTCTATTTTTCTACTTGAAAAATAGAGCAAGTCTTATTTCACTGTTTGAGTCATATTTCCTAAGTTTGAGAAGGTTTCATACATGAGTAAAGTATTTACTAAAGATTCATAGTAAGGATGTTGAATCTTAGTGTTTAAAGAGAGATTAATAATGTCGAGAGTGATGCTTATGGTCATAGTTGTGTTACCCAACAAACCCCATGAATTGCTAATAAGCAGATTCAAGACCTTGCTACTATTATAGCTAATTTAGTTGTTTCTATACAAAGGGTCATAGAGATTAGGCTTTAAGAAAGAAGAGTCGTTGGATAAGGCTAAGAAGTGAGAGAAAGGTTAAGAAGGTAGATAGATGAGCAACAAGTGCTAGAACCAATTAATATGAACTGAGCTCCACCTGACTTGCTGACAAAGTTATTAGAAGGAGACTAGTGCTAGATGAAGTTGAGGAGTATGATAACGAAGAGCCATATGATGGAGTTAAGGACCATGAGCTTAGAACTCCCAAAGGAGCTAAGCATCTCAAGGTATAGATTCCAAGATTTAATGGGTTTGACAATGCTGATGACTACCTAAACTGGGAAGAGAAAAACAAGAAGATATTTGACTTTTATGACTTCAAAGATGCTGTTTCTATTCTAGTGGCCACATTAGAATTTTCTAAGTGTGTAGCAATGCGGTGGAAAAAGTTGCAGAATGCGTGCTAGAGTGCCTAACGTGAAATCCAAACATAGAATGAGATGAAGAGAGTTTTGAAGAACAGATTTGTTCCATTATACTATGAATAAGACATCTTTTGATGACTCAAAACTTAAGGTAAGGCAACAGATCAATAGATGAGCAAGTTTGAGAGTTCTAATTGCTAATGATCCGATGTTAAGTCAACGAACATGAAACTTGAAATATAGGAAGGTTCATTTCTAGGCTTAGAACTGAAATCAGCAATATAGTGGAGTTACAAAGGCTTGAGACTTTAGATGAGGCCATCTATGTGGCATAGTAGGTCGAAAGGTAGAGGTAGAGCCAAATTAGCCAAATGCCAAGCAATCGCCTAGGATTACTAACCTAAAGTAGTATGCCAAGCTAACCTAGAAATGAATGAGCGCAAAACAGTTCCTAGGTGGACCGCTAAGGACAATTATCGAGTCAACATAATGATGGCTGAGGCAAGGGTAAGGTTGAAGAGCTTAAGTTCTGAATGGATCAAGGTTACAACTTAGGCAAAAGACCTAAGAGATAAAGTGTTTCAAATGTCTTGGCTATTGATACGTAGTTATTCAATGTCTGAACTAACATGACTTAACCATTAAGGGAGATAAACCCTAATTTGTAGTGGAGAGTACTAGTGAAGCAAAGGACGAAGAAGGAGTCAATCAAGTGCTAGAAGGATTTATGGAAGATTTCAATGCCATGATCCCACTTGAACCAGGGGTTAACTACTGTTTTGTTGATCAAAGATCTCTCAATACCTTTATTTCTAAGGACAATGAAGAGAGGGAGAATCTCTTCTATACGAATTGCTGAGTGAATGGCAAGCTCTACACATTAATCATTGTTAGAGGGAGTTGCACTAATGTCATAGTATAAGGAGTAGTTAAGGTATTAAAATTATTGACCTACTTACAACTTAAGTTGTACAAGATTCATTTGCTAAATGAAAAGGGAGGCTTACCCATTGCCAAGCAAGTTAAGGTATAGATTATTATCAGTGACAAATAAGAGGATAGGGTACTATGAGACATCCTACCCATGTATACTTCACACATCTTACTTGGTCGATTATGACTATTTGATTTGACAGTATTGCATGATGGATATAAATATACCTATATGTTCCAAAAGGATATGAAGAAGATTATACTGACCCTAATGTGCCCTAAGAAAGTATAGGAGTGTCAAGAGAAGAAAACTTGATCACTATAGTGAACATCTTTAGTGATTTCCTAAGCCCAATTTTCTAGAGATACTAAGATGGAAGGATGTATACTCTTGTTAGTTAAGAAACTCCTAGAGTTAAGAGAAGTTGGAACTCTTCCTGTCGAAGTGCAAATATTACTTCAAGAGTATGCCAACCTATTTCCTACCAAGATGCTAAGAGGTTTACTACTCGTCAAAGGTATAGAACATTGTATTGACCTTTAGCTTAGAGATGCTTTACTTAACAGACTTGCCTATATGCTCAACCTTGAGTAAGCCATTGAGTTGAAGAAATAGGTTGATTAGTTGATTGATCATAGATATGTTCAAGAGAGTATGAAACTATATGCCATACTAGCGCTGTTGGTGCCAAAAAAGGATGGCTCATGAAGAATGTACATTGATAGTCAAGCAATCAACAAAATCACTGCTAAATACCAATATCCGATCCTACAGTTGGAAGATTAATCTAAATAGTAGCTACCACCAAATATGATTGAGATTAGGAGACGAATGGAAGATTGCCTTCAAAAGAAAGGACAGTTTGTTCAAGTGGTTGGTGATGCCGTTTGGTCTGAAAAATGCACCGAGCACCTTCATGCAACTCATAAATCATGTTTTGAGGACTTTAATTGGCACATGTGTAGTAATTTACTTTCATAATATTTTAGTCTATAGTGTTGACCTTATTTCTCATGTTAAGCACTTAAGATTTGTGTTTGATATCCTATGTATGGAGAAGTTATTTGGCAATTTAAAGAAATGTGTGTTCTTTCAAAGTAAGGTTATATTCCTCTGATATTTTGTTTATGAGGGAGGAATCAAAATTGATGATAGGAAGGTCTAAGCTATCTTTAAGTAGCTAATGTCGACTAGTGCTACCGAAGTGAGGAGCTTTCATGGTTTAGCTTTGTTTTATCAAAGATTCATTTGGAATTTTAGTTCCTTAACTACTCCACTAACTAAGTTGACAAGGAAAAACTCTAAGTTAAGGTGGTCCAGGAAAGCTTAGAGAATGTTTAATGAGATCAAGTCCATGTTAACTTCTGCTTTGGTATTTGATGGGAATCAGGCTATCGAACCTCTAACTCGTAGTGGAGCTTGAGGACTAGAGGGATTGGCACGATGAATTCTTTTGTTCCAACCAACCCTTGTTGAGGCCGAGTACTTCCATACCGGTCACCCTTCATGCTGAGTGTTATGACTACCTATCTTTCTATAGTACACTGAATTAAAGATTACTCAGTCATGCTCGAGTCTACCAATTACTCAACATCTTCCTTGTTGAGAAGCTAAGAAAGAGAGACTCTGGACTAACTAAGTCATCCCTACTTGGACAAGCCAACTATCCATACTTTTTGTCAATATCTTCTAATAACCTTGCCAATGTAACATTGTCAAGTGTACAGTATCATGTGTAGAATCCGTTGAACCAATGATTGTTTTTCTTATATATTCATTTTTACCCTTTTGTATCTTATCCATTACTTCCTTAGGAAATGCTCTTTTCATCTTTTCCTTTTTAGGTAAGTTACCTTAACTTATAGATAAAAATACCCTTATACTTGTAGATATCAGAATTAGATTACCCTTAATACACTTGAGTATTTTCTTCCTTATGTAAACACCATGATTACTTTAGGCATTACTCTCATCTTAATCCTTGAGCAAGACTATGTGACGAGTAACCTCACTGAACCGATTCGTACATCATATCGAATTGTGCTATGAGTTCTCAGAAGTTTCATTGGTGTGTCATATCCTCTGGAGTTGTTCTTAGGTTTTGCTTACCTTTTATTCGTTATTCATTCCTTTCACACTTTCTTCCATTAGTACTTTTGAGCTTTCTGTAAGCTTGGACCTATCCACCGATCGGCCTTATTTTTTTTTTTTATCATGATTCATAACTGTATTCATCTTACCCAACTTCAAGAAAGTTTTTGAACTAGAATGTGATACATCTAGAGTTGGCATTGGAGCTATTCTTATGCAAGATCATAGAATAGTTGCTTATTTTAGTGAGAAGCTTAGAGGAGCCACCTTGAATTACTTAGTATATTATAAGGAATATGCCCTTATCTAAGCACTTTGGAACAGGCAACATTACTTACTGTCGAGAGAGTTCATCATTTACATAAATCATGAATCTCTTAAGCATCTTAGAGGACAATAGAAACTTTCTTGACGTCATGCAAAGTGCATTAAATTCCTAGAAACTTTTTGTTATGTCATTTGATACAAGAAGGGAAATACCAATACGGTGGTCGATGCACTCTTTCATTGACATGTTCTCATTACAACATTGTAAGCTATAATAGTTTGATTTAGCACCTTGCCCAATCAATATGAGCTTAATCTATACTTTGGGCTCTTGGTAGCTAAGTGCAATGTTGAGGGAGTTGTGGATGGGTTCTAAGAAGGTATGACTCTATTATGGTGGTAGTTGATTGGTTCAATAAGATAAGCCACTTCATCCCTTACTCTCTTGCTACAAAACTAATGATGCTTTATTTGTTGCTAAGTTATTTTTGTAGGAGATTATGTGGTTGAATAGAGTACTAAGGAGAATTGTATCTGATTGTGACTCGAAGTTCATAAGCTTCTTATGGAGAACCCTATAGAAGAAGCTCTACACTAAGCTAATGTTCAGTACTTCTTGCTACCTACAGATGGATGGGCAGATAGAAGTTGTAAATAGGATAATTGGAAACCTCCTTTGAGCTACTATTGAGAAGAATCTATATGATTGGGATTTATGCTTGCCCATCATTAAGTTCGCTTACAACCACTCAACCCACAGCTCAACAGGAAGATCACCATTTAAGGCCATTTATGGACTTAACTTGAACTTTTCCTTTGATATGGTTATCAAACCAACCTTCAAGGAGAAAGTTAAACTAATCTATAGCATACTAAAGAGTTCTAGAAATTGTATCAAAAGGTTGCCGACCAACTGGCCAAGACTATAGCTTGATAGAAAGAATATTGAAGTCGATGAAGGTACAAGTAGTTTATTGCCTCTGAGAGCTTATCGAGATTTATCTTAGCAAAGAACGATTCCTAGGAAAAAGGATAAACAAGCTATCCTTTGGGTTAGATGGACTTTTTAGGATCCTTAAGTGTATCAATGACCATACGTATAAGCTTAAGCTATCCGAAGGATACGACTTATCTTCTACTTTTAACGTTGCCAACCTAATGCCCTATGTATTAGACTTAGAAGAAGACCAAGATTTGAGGGAAAATCTTCAACAACCTTAGGGAACTGGTGGATTGCTGACCTTTGGCCCTCTTACTCAAGTACGACTTAGAAGCCTTTAGTCTCTTGTTAGAAGAATTCTCTCTCATTAGCCTGCCGATGACAAAACATAGAAAATAGAAGAATAATGGGTGAACTTCATGACAACCTAAGTCAAATATACCTTACTCTGTTCTAATCCCTATGCTATCGCTAAACACTCATGTGTTGAAGCCTACCAGTTGAGTAATGAAGCCGAGTTCAATACATACCAAGCCTTGCTCCAACCCATAGGAATTTCATATTCCAAGGCTAACCCGTTGAGTGCTGAAGCCTAAGCCCCTATATACCGAGTCCTTTTCTTTTGACCTATTAATTAGCGACATCCCTCATTTATCCCCTTAATTCTAGATATTACCCATTTGTAGATGCCACATCTTGAATCTAGCCCAGTTTCTGTACCTCAAGATTCACTAGTACGAACCTATTGACAAGCTATTATTTGTCCATCACTTCTTTTAACATTGTACTATTTTTCCTTTCTATCATTTGTCCTTTTTACCCTTTACGTATATACTAGGAATCCCTTTCTTCTTTATCATTTCTATAATTTTCCTTATTTGTAATATTACCCTAGGAACTTACTATAAATTGTCCCTTTTCATTATAGTCAAAATATCTTACATTCTTCTTAGATATTGAATACACTTGTTCTTGTGAGATATTCCTCTCTAAGTATGATCTCTTTATACTCATATCTAATCTTGCTGAATAGCTCGAGATTAATGACGAGTGGACCTTGACATTAGGTTGTGCATCATATTAAGCAAAGTGTTGAGTCGTGTTGTCTTCACTGGTGAGTCACATCTTTCAAGTAGCTTTATGTAAGCTACTGTATTTTTCAACTTCTTTACTTTATTTTCTTTGTTATTATACAGTACCCATTTGGTTTCCATTCCCTACAGTAAGTCCTAGTGATTATTAAGCTTCTAGGCACATCATGTAGATATTGGTATAGGGTCTTCGCAATTTGTAGCATCTATTGATCTGCCAAACCAAAATTTCGTATAGCTTTAAAGGAAGTAAAATTCATAGTTCCTTCTTAACATGGAATGTTGCCTAAAGACCAGAGGTCATCGAACAAGCACAAGATGCAATAAACACGAATCCTATAAATGGGTATTTTAGGAGTCAAATGATGTGATAGAGGTTAGTGAATAAGGGGTTTTGAATGTGAATATGAATGGATATCACACATAAAAACACAAACACAAACAGGATTTGAGCTTGAAAGAGGGACCAATGTGGCCTACGAACACTTAATCAATATATAGGTTCAAATGAGATTAGATTTGACTCATTAACTTAGTCAAATGAATAGGTTCACCATAGTCTTTTGAAGTAGATTGATAAGAATGCAAGAAAGATTAAAGAGCAAATAAACCTCAATAATCAAACATAAACTTAACAAGCTCACGAAGGATAATTCTTTGAAAATGTATATTCTTGATATTGATAATAATGGCAAAAATGTAAATGAGCATAAAACCTTAAACCTTAAAGATTAGGTCATAACTAAAAATGAAGAGAATATTTACAAGTGTACAAAATGGTGCATTTAAGGAAGGAGGTCAGCATACGGGTTATTCATGCTATCTCAGAATTGGTCAAATCCAAATTGAGTGAGGTCGACAATTGGATGTCGTAGCTCAAGGTAAGGTTGTTGAAATCTTATCGTGTTTAGCTAAGCTGCCAATGAGACAGTTTTCAAATTCATACATTAGATGCCAAGACATCTTTAGTTACTTGCTAAGCTCCTGTTTGTTGAGCTAGTTTTCTTCCTTAGAACCTTATTTGGTCAATCATTGGGCTCCTTGGAGGTTAGTAACACTTCTGCTTCTCTCATCTTATCAATCCTGATTTCCTCCTTTCTATTGGCCTTTTCCTATCAGCTTGACTTTAGGGAAAATAGGTTTCTCATAGCTTAGTACAAGCTAACCATAGCCTGGAGGGGGTTAGAAGTTGGTTCCTATCACTTCGCGATTTAATTGATATGTATAGATCCTAAGCTGTTTATGGTTAAGAAGAATTTAAAAAAAAAAAAATTGCTATGCAAATTTGTGATTCATAACCCTAAATCCTAACATATAGTTAATGCACTAGGCCCATGGCTTAGTCCAAATTTCCCTCAGACATATCCTAACTGTCAAACACTTAACTCCTTATTACCAAAAACATGTTCTAAATCACTTTTAGATTGTCTTTCTTTCCCTTCTTCGATATTATGCTCCATAAACCTTAATTCTTTTTCTTCCCCTATAATGGTTGCTGCTCTTTTGAGAACCCTTATCCCCAAATGTATATCTTTAAAGTGCAAAGTGAGATTGGAGAAAAATTCCTAAGTTACCTAACTTTCTAGTCAATTACACTACTTTACCAGAACTAGAGTGTTAGTAGTAGGCCTTTGCATAACCATCTTGTAGCACAAATTAACTTAAGGTTCTAAAAGATCATCATCAATTATAAGAGTAAGAGTGGTAAATGGTTAGTGTTTTCCTATGATGAAGTGCTTAAGCTTAGAAACATGAAATATACAAGAATGTTTGACTTTGTAGGTAAATCTAGCTTATATGCCACTCCTCCTGTTTTATCGATCAATCTAGAAGGACTAAAGCATTTAGGAGATAGTTTGTGCATTTTATTGTCCCTTAAGCTATGCTAATTATATGGTTGTACTTTCGCCAACACTAGGTCTGCAATTTGAAAAACTCGTTTACTTCTAGATCTATTTGCAATCTCTCACATCCAGTCCTATGCCCTCTTCAAATGAAACTATAGCACCCTTAGGGCTTCTTCATGTTTACACAAAACATTACTCAAAGCATCATTCCTTAAGTCCCTAGGTATATAGGATAAGCGTAATAGGGGTGGATATTCATATAAAACTTTAAAAAGAGTAGTGTTAGCCCTTGAATGATAATTGGTGTTATATCACCACTCGACTAAAGCTAAGTATTGACTCTATTTCTTAGGTTTTTCCATGGAAACACACCTTAAATAGGTCTCTAAGCATTTATTGATGGCTTCTGTTTAGGGATGATAGGCTATCAATAACCTCAGTTCCAACCCTTGCAATTTAACAAATTCACTTTGGAAATTACTGATGAAGATAGGGTCGTGATCACTCACTATCATGTTAGATAACCCATGTAACTTAAAAATATTCTATAGGTATATTTTAGCAACTTGCTTAGTGGTATAAGGATGAATCAAACTCATAATGCAACTATACTTACTAAGTCGATCAATAACTAGTATATCACTTCCTTCCCATATAACTTTGGCAACCCCCAATGAAATCCATTGAAATGTCAGTCCAATACCCTTTATGAATAAGAAGTAGCCATAAAAGTTTAGGAGTAGTTACATCTTCAAACTTATGTCATTGACAAGTTATACATTCCCTAACATACTACTGCATGGTTATCTCCATTCTAAGCCAATAATATAACACATGCAACCTTTTAAAGGTTGCTTGTGAACCCAAATGGCCCCCCAAAACTCCATCATGAAATAACGATAATAGTTTCCTTTTAAGAGTGTCATTGGGTCCAACCACCAACCTACCCTTGTGCCTTAATAGACCATCATCCTATGTGTAATTTTTAACAAGTTCACTACTCTAGAGTGTGTTAATTATCACATGATAATCCTATTTCTTAAACTATCTTATGCTACCTACAACATATTTGGAGATGTAGTAGCTGTACATGTAAGGACCCATAAATCTACATTAGCTACTTATAATAAGGCATTTGTTGCCTTATTAGTACTCCCGCTCTTGATTTGAATCTCATAGTCAAGTCCCAAAAATTTTGTAAGCCATTTTTGTTTATATGAAGTAACAACTCGCTACTTCAATAGGTATTTTAGGCTTTGGTAGTTAATTTTGATGATGAAGTGCCTTCCAATCAAATAACGCCGCCATTTATCAATAGCTTACATTAGTGCCAACATCTCTTTTTCATATATTGAGAGTCCTTTTTGTTTAAGCCCTAGAGATTTACTTAAGTAAGCAATTGGGTGCGATTCTTGCATTAGAACAACCCTAAACCCATCATCATTTACGTTCATCTCTATCACAATAGGCTTTGAATAATCTAGAAGCTTGAGAATAGGTACATAAGTAAGTGCCTTTTTTACTCTTTTGAAAGCCTCCTTAACCTCTTGACTCTATCGAAAACTATTCTTCTTAAGCAAATTGGTTAAAGGTTTAGTGAGTGCACCATAACCTTGAATGAACCTTCCATAATATCCAGCCAAGCCTAGGAACTCTTTTAGCTATTCAATGTTAGCTAGTCTTGGCCAATTAGAAATGGCAGCAACCTTCTTATAATCAGTGGTAATGCCATGCCTAGATATTATATGGTAGAGATAGTCAATATAAGTAACTCCTAACATACATTTTCCCCTTTTAAGATAGAGAACCTCCTTCCTTAGAATTTCAAGCACTACTTTAAGGTGATTCATGTGCTCACCGATGCTGCCACTATAAATCAATATGTCATTAAAGAAGACTAATACAAACTTCCTCAAGTGGAGCCTAAACAAATCATTCATCAATCCCTAAAAAGAAGACAGTGCATTAGTAAGTTAGAAAGGCATAACTATAAATTCATAATGTCCTTCATGTATTTCAAAAGTGCTTTTGTAAAATTACTTAGGTTTATAAAAATTTGATGGTGCTCGGGTATCAAATCTAACTTACTAAAGTAGCAAGCTCCATGCAACTCATCAAACAAATCCTCAACAAGAGTAATGGGGTATCTATCCTTAATTATGAGCATATTCAATTCCCTATAGTTAACACACATCCTCTAAGTATTGTCTTTCTTCTTCACTAGCATTGTAGGTGAAGAGAAAGGGCTATGATTAGGCCTGATAGTGCCTTGTCTCAAAATCTCACAAACCATTTCTTCTAACACATTCTTTTGAGCTAAAGACTGTTTATAAGGCCTCAAGTTCACTATTGGAGCATTTTCGTATAAATGAATTTTGTGATCATGACTCCTATGGGGTGATAAAGAATTAGGCTCCTAAAAAATTTCATGATATTCTTCCAGTAGCTTAACTAATGGTAGTGACACTTGTTGCTCATTAACACCTTCTGTTCCTACCTTTTCCATATGTACCATCCAAAATTTAGAGTGCTGGATGGTACTTATGGAAAAGATTGGAACAGATGGTGTTAAGGAGCAACAAGTATCACTACCATTAGTTTATGAAGATACCTGCTGCTCCTTAACACCATTTGTTCAAACCTTTTCCATATGTACCATCCAATATTCTAAATTTTGAATTGGTAGTGCCCCCTTAACCCCCCCTCCCCCCAACATACTTAGAAGTTTGGCAATTACATTTCCTTCAACAACCTTAATAATATTACCTTCACCAAGTAAAAAACATCTATTTTTGTCTAATGTAAGCTTCATTGCAAGTTTTTAGAAGTTCTAAGTGATATCACCAAGTCTAATCAACTAAGGCATACCTAGCACTATATTGTATCCATTCTAGGGTAGCAAGTAAACTTCCACCTAGAAATTGTACTCTTGAACACACTAAATATAAATGTATAACTTTGCTATTAGAGATTATTGGTGTGCCATCAACTAAAAGCACTCTAAATGGTTGAATCAATACAATAGAGAACTCCTATTATTAATCAACATGCTAAGTTTCCTTCTTTTATGATAACCTTTCATCCGTATCACTCAAACATCCTACTATTGAATTAAAGAGCAAAGAGTCAACTTTGATAACTCAACCTCAATTGTAACTTCTCCACTAGCTACATTAACATCAGCCAATTCCTCTTCCATACACTTCGTAACATCCCTTTCTACAATCATCATCCTCAATCCTCTATTTTAACATCGATGCTTTGGCCCAAAATGCACATCGCACCAAAAACATTAGTGCTTCCTTTATTTTTTCCTCTACTTCCTTAACTATCATCTTTCTAGTGGTTTAGTTTAGGTTATTGGTGTTAAAGTTAGGTTTGTTAGGCTAGGTTTTGTTAACAGTTTGGTTTGGGTGTGGATTATAGGGTTTGGTCACATTTATAGTTTAGGCTATGGGTGAAGTTTTGAATGGATTGTAGTACTGATTTGGGCTTGGTGAATAAGAGTGGGTTGAGAGGGTTTTGCTTTAGTTTGAAGTGTTAGTAGTGTAGCTCCTTGTATTTTGGCTAAAGATATGGCTTATGTTAGTGTTTGTGGTTGAAACATTCTAACTGGATACTATATTTCGATTTTTAATCCAGTTAAGAAATAGTTGATGAGATGGTGTTCTGGTAAATGAATTAAAGTGAAAAAAATACTTAAATTGTAAATACTCTTACAAAGTTCCCAATTGGTATTAATCCTTCAAATCAAACATAGGATCCTCATAAGTCTTATCACCAAATTGAACTTGCATCTCAACTACCAATTCTTCTCATGTCATAGGTGCTATGACTGTTTTGTTTTCTACCAAATAATGATACCAATGCAATGTTTTATCCTTAAAATGTATGGATGTGATTTTAACCCATAATGGTTTAAGTATGGCATTAAGCATAAAATAATTCTCTACCCTAATCAACCAATTCTCCAATTCATCTCCATTAAACATAAGGAAATCAAGTTTAGTAGACCGAATGGGTACTTGATATGTAGATTCTATTTGAAACAAAGAATTTGTTGGCACAAATGCACTAGTAGATTCATTATTGTCATCCATAACCTTGGCTTTTCCTCCATTTAATGAGATAATCATAACTTGTACTTGTTTTCGTAAGTCACTCATGGAAGCTTGAAGGGTTTCTTGTTGCTTTTGCAACATCTCAGAAAAAGGTATTGGCTAATTTATTATACTTCTTATCTTGCTCATTCAATATGGATTTAATTGTATCTTCCATTTTCTTAGCTGTGTGGGTTTAAACCATCCATCGGTAAAGGCTCTACTACTAAATAGAGTGGGTTAATTGGAAATAACTAAAGAATTATAAAAATGAAGCCTTAAATATAGAGTAAAATTACTCAAATATGAGAATCATTTTGGGGGGGGGGGGTAATGTTTTCTTTTGTTTTTTTTTGTTTTCTCATTGATTTTTCAAGTCACCATTAACGATGTATATTGTCACATTGTAGGTTGTTACCCAAATATTCCCTAAATATACTTTGCATGTGTAGATAATCCTCCTTAATATGTAGATGATGATGCATGTGCTATTAACATGTGATTATAATTACTATGCATGTAAATGGAATTACTATGTAGCTAACATGAACTATGTTACTAGGCCTCAGTGTAAGGCTTATTACAATGCAATGTTGGATATTGTTAATGTGCTAGGCCTTGTCCTGGTCTAAATGTCTCTCAAACATATCCTAGGTCGTTTGATATTAGCTCTTATTTACCAAAAACATGCTCCAAATTACTTTTAGACTATCCTTCTTTCCCTTCTTGATACTCTGCTTCACAAACCCTAATTCTTTTCCTTCCCCTACAACAATTGATGACCTTTAATAAAATTATCCCAATCATAAAATACAATTTGAAAAACATTCTAATTAATGTAATTAATATTATTGATGAAGTTTTATAAACTTTCGATGCTTCGGACATTGTTTTGTTAAATTGGCTTCATCTCACATTCCCTTTCATGTATAAGATTGTGGATTGCTACATCACATTTCGGTAATGCTAATTATCATCAAATTTAACAAGAACACTTTCACACTTTTTTTTCTCCTTTTGGACAAGACATTTTCATACCTTTTCAAGAGTTGAGAATTTAAATACCATGCACTTTTATCCTGAGTTTACCATATTTAAAACATTTGCAAAATGAGAATTGCAATGGCAACATTTAAAGACATATGATTAATTACTAAAATTTTCAATTATTACATTGTTTCATCAACCTCTAATTAGATGCTAATGCATATGACTATGATAGAGTTAATAGATTGAGAACTTTCATGATGGAAGTTTTTTATATTATTTATGTAAATTTTTCTTTAGATAATAATTATGGCTTAAATCATAAATCAGATGGGGCAAACAAAAAATCTTATGGTTGGGAAAATTTTTTTAGTTTAACCATGTGATTTAATTAAGCATAAAAATTAAAACATAGTTTATGATGAAGTTTATTTTAGAGAGTAAATTGAACCAAATTAAATCTAGTCGAATTTGTTCCCCATTGTTCTTAATGAAATGAAAATTAGATAGATATCCTACTAGATAAAGCTTCCTCTAATTTATGATACTATTTTTAACAACAATGATAAATGAAATCAAATTTCTCATACTTCCTTGAATTATTGATCATTGCTAACCATAGGTGACCAATCAAGAAGGTTACCATTTTGCACGAATTGGTGTGACTCGTCCTAAGGTAATAAAGAATTTAGACTAGGAAAGGTTTCATTAAGATTATTCCAAGTCCATTGAATTAAAAGATTCATAATGACAATTTGTGGTTTATCGAAGTAAATTTTTTTAGTCAATCCATTAAGAAACCAAAAAGGGAAAAAAGGTCAATATTTCTCTTATAATTTGTAAATGTAAGGGTCCATCAAGAACTATCACATACATACAACATAAATCTTGTACCTTATGTAACACAACTTATAATGACAACTGCAGGAGGGCTCAAAGACAATGTATAGGTAGTTTCGGTGGAATCATGTACTTTAGTAATAGACAAGAAGCTCAAAAGTCTCAACTTTGCTATTCTTGATATCTTAATAGGATAAGCTTAAATGCAAGTAGTCTTTGACCTTCCATGTTATGTTTAATTAAATTATTATTGAATTTATAAAGTCTATCTTGTGTTGTTCTCTAGTATTGACTTATTCCTTAGAGTTATTATATTTGCTGCTTAATATATACCAACATCTCTTTTTGATTACTAATGGTAAGATTGACAAGCTTAGTATAGAATCGTGAATGTGAGCGTTTAAGTGTCTAAGCCATTTATAGTATATGGATGGCTCTATTGAATGCATTCATTTATTAAGCAATGTTAGTCTTAATGGTCCTTATTTCGAATTTATCACATGAAAATTCTCTAAGTTATCTTAAGATTTAGGCCAAATTATCTAGACCCAATCACTTATTCTTATAATTGGTCCTAATCCAATTTAGTATAAACATATGTCATCCTTCTATATAATTGAACAAACTTTTCTTTTTCCCTTATAAATGGTAATATTATGGATGAAATAGTTGATATGCAGACACTAATTCGTCATACAATGAAATACTCAAATAACAAATGATATCATAAATAAAAAATAAAAAGAAAATGAAAGTTATGAAATAATTCCAAAATGATACATCTTTTTATCTTGTGTGAATAGCAATCCGTGTTGCTATGTTCACTCATCTTTTGACTAGTAGAAAGTTTCTTAGTATTTCCCAAATCTCCATTATTCCACTGATATGAATTTACAAACTTTGATGCTTGTATAGAAATAGTATACATAGAAATAATATCATTTTTAAGGTATTTTTCGCTTATGATATGTAGAGAAAAATAATAAGCAAAGCAACAATGGACATGCTATTCCGTCCGTGTATTGGAAAATATAATGCAATTATATAAGCAACATATTAATCTAGTTTCCATGAGTATAAATGATATTTAAATTGAATTAACTATAACTAATATATCTAATAATGGAGAGACTAATATTTCAATGAAATGGATTAGCTTCCAATCCTCCATCCCAATTATAAATTATAATCATAAAAAAATATATATAACAATAAGACGTCCGACCAAGATGCTTAACCCACATTAAAATTCATAAATACCATGATAAATATGTTTATCATGTGAAGTAGGTAAGATATGTATCATGCTATTGTTGGGCTAGCTAGCCATGTAATTGTAAAAATCTCTAAACAATGGCCTTATTGTCATACTTGTTAATTTTATATTTTTAATCTTACCATAGCTTTGATTATGTTGGACTCACATAACTTGTATTCGTTACCAAGAAAAAGATTTTCCTATGGAGCAAATGGAACATGCAGGATTCATGAAGACTAATTAAAAGATGCATTTTGTTATCAAGTATTTAAAGGATATTGGTTAAAATGTACTTATTAAGATATAGAACATTTTGAAAGCTAAAGATCTTTAAGAATATTGCAAGAAGGATTGTAATAATCAAGTTGACCCAAGCATTCAAAATTTGAGCTTGGTTCACTCGTTTATGCCTGTTAATTTCAAAAATAATATTAAAAGTCAACCTTAACTTCAAACTCAATTAATATTTAATGGTTAACTCAAGTTCCATTAAGCTTAATTAGGTCATTGAGATGAATAGTTTGAAATTTATATTAATGTTGTGTGAATATAAAGTCAAATTCTCTAATAATTAGTGAGCAAATTTGGTTCATTATACTTTTAGTTATAAGTATATCTAACTCAGTAGGAAGAAATATATTATAATAGTTAATATAGACATGTAATATATATATATATATATATATACATACATATTATTTAAGATAAAAGATCATTAAGTAATTGCCATCTTCTAAAATTACTTTTTATTGCTCAATCTAATAATAAATAACAATAAAACAAATTTTTATATTAACTAACAATTAATTTAATAAAAATATATTTGTTAATGTAATAAAAATTAATTATTATAGTAAATTTCTAATAATAACTTTAACCACACTAAAGCACCACATTGTCTACTTTCCATAATATATATTATAATTACTCAATGATTTACTCCTACAGCTTCTTACATTATCCATTTCCCTTAGCGCTTCACTATGTCACCAATTATACATGGATAAGTGAATAATCAAAAGTATAAATATGAAAACATTAATATATTAGAGTTTTTTTTAATAAAATAGTTATTTTGTTATATAAAAAAATAACAAAGAGAAATTATTTATAGTAGTTACATAAAAATGTACATTCACTCTTCCTTTTAAAAAGGATTATTTTAAATATAATTTTCAATACTCATGAATGGGTATTGGTGTCTGCTAGTATATGTGTATATATATATATATACTTCAGTTTCGGGTAATGTTGAATCATCTTAGCATGTGTAATGAATATTAGTGTGGTTACCACTAACTTATTTCATTTTTCAATTATATATAGTAGTATATGAATAGGGAAAATATTGATCAAGTACATTCTAAGTTAGAGAATTTTTTAATATATGAAAGTTGTCTAATTAGAAACTGAAATCTAAGATGTGCAGATAAAAGTAATTTGTGTTAAATCTTAGTGCAATTTTACGCCCAAATTGACTACTTTTGGACTTGATATATCCCATATATTCTTAGTTTTTTTTTTTTTTGTTTTCTTTTGACCATATATATTGTTAGTTATTGTAAAATAGAAATACTACGTCTCAAGAGGTTTTAGATTGTATATAATTTTTCATGACCAGGTTCGGTATTAAAAGACATCAACAGTTTTGAGGTTTGAGGTAAATACTAATTGACTATTATATAATTTAGTTATAGTAAATTAGCAATATATTTGCACGGGTTAATTTTTTTTTTCTCTATCATCTTTTTCATATCTTATTATTTTATTTTAGATAGTGTATCTTAGTATTATAAATGATCAATCACATATAGGTCTTATGATTATGTGCTTCAAATGATAGGGAGAAACATTAATTTGATAACATATAGAGGGATGCGATTAACAAGAGACTTGGGAGGAGGAACAAGAGATCTTGGTGGCTCGTAAGTATGTGTGATAGTTTTTGAACGTTTTTCTTGTTTTTTTATTTTTCTTTCTTAGATTATTGAGATCTTCCTAAGATTGAATGAATGTAATGAAATTTTTCTCATTTTTGAAGAGAGTGAATGTAATGACTCACCTTCCAAGCTTCTATTTATCTAGTTAAATAGCTTGTGTTCTTACAAGTGAGATACTTAGAGGGTGATTTTATACCGTTCTTAAAGTGAGGACAAGGTTAATCTAAAAATTTTCAACCTATATAACCATCAACAAATTGTCACCAAATATAAATATCAAATGAATTCCTCCTAGAAAATTAACTAAGCTATTTAACAACACTTAAATCGTTATCTCCATAGGTTATAATAAAACTCCATGAAAACTTGCATTCACAAACTTTGCATAATATATATCACCTCAGGATTACAATTGATACTTGTGCCTATCCAAATCTAGAGTATAGTAGATAACTCCATTGAATCATCCATTTACGCCTAATAAGCTCAAGGATGACACTAACTCCTATAAGAACTCATTTACATAACAATTTATTGAATGAATGAATATACTCCAATCGTAGTGAAATCTCCATACTTCACATATTCTCATGATACCTTGCCTCCTACTTAATTCCAAAGCCTTTTAGGACTTAAATTAAGAACTCATATAACCTTACATATGAGATTACATAACAATATGTAACTTAATGAAAGTTACTCATTATATAAAACACATTACAGTTGGTAGCCTATATACAAAATTTTAGTCAAAAGCTTATACACCAAAAACGGTTTCCTAATGCTTCCTTTCTACCCCAAGGTCCCTTATTCCATCTTCAAGCTTTCACTTCAATTGAGTGAATAAAACATAGTAGAACTACAATAGCAACACAAAACCTTTGCGTAAACAAATATTGAAACAAGCACAATACTTCCAACTAAACTATAGCAAACCAAACATACGTCATCATCAATTATTAGTCACAACACTCTAAGGTATAAGTATCATTAAGGTTTACAATTGGAATTCAAGCACAAGTTCTCATATCCAAGTAATATGTAGATGCTTTGCTAATGCACGAAATATTTACTAGCTAGTATCATACAATGAGCAGCATAAAGCAGCCATATTCTGAAGACAATATGAAGAGCAGTAATTGGTGGCTTTATTCTAAAGGCTTAAAAGTAAGTGGAACTAGTGGCTTAACTTTGAAAGTTTCGAAAGGATTAATCTATAACTTATAGAATCAATGATTCATTTCTAAAGCTAAATTCCAAAGAAAAATGACCTATAGGTCCTTTTGTGCAATGCCATGAACGCAATTGATCACTTCCCAAAGGTAAGTCCAAAGCAAGTTAAACATCAATCAAATTCTCAAATCCAAAGTAATATGAACACCATTAAACATACCAAAACTAATATATTTCCAAAGCATTAATGGTTACTATAAGTACAACCATAACAATTACTAAACCACTTATTTCCTTTTACGTACAACCTATAATATATCTCAAACCCTACACATTAAGCATCAAGCAAATGCAATAATTTGATCTAATAGACCAATTCATTAAGCTAATAACTAGAATCTTGCCCTACATATTAGTTTTACTAGTGTGCTTTGCCGTTGGAAAAATAAAACAATTAAGAACATAATATTAAAAAACAATCAATAACCAATATATAAGTGGTCTAGCTTTTTAGCCACAAGGAGCTATAGTAACAAAGGCATGGGGTTCTTTCTTAGAATAGCATAACTCATAAGCAAGATCATGATTGGATCCAAAGGTCAACTTGTAAGGTCAAAGTTACCTAAATACAATATAAGTTAGTAACTATTTAGTATAAAGCACAAAACGATATGTGATAGCTTCATCATCTTCTCCTTACACTATCAATCTCTAATAGCTATATCATCTCCAATAGTCATCTATATTAATAAACTTTATATGATTATACCCATAACTTCATGAACTACACACACATGTTAAGGTATGAGTTTACTCTTATGTAATAAATTATTGAATCACCCTTTAAGAACAATGACTTACTCTAAAGTCATGACATTCTTACAACTAGTTTACATTTTCTCCTCAATTATCATAGCTTCCCTCATTCAAAATCAATATAACAAATACCAACTAGCATGGCATCTACTTGGGTCACATAACTATGTAAATTATCAGATAATTAAGCATTATTTGCTAATATAACTACCTTATTACAAATTATTAACTAAATTAGATAACAAATAGCATATAAGTCCTAATAATCTCAAGAAAAATTCTATGACCCCTTGAAGTGTAAGCTACCAATACTGGCCATCCCAAAAGTTAACTTAGCTCATTCCACATAGACTACAAATTTACCATTTTACTATTAAATACTCAAAATTGCACACAATTACACCAATAACCAAAGTAATGTTTCCAACCAATGTTGATACTTAGATTATCATTCTTAAGTCTAAAGAATTATCATAATTCATATTAGAACATATACTTCATATAAGTTTCATTAAATACTACACATTTAAAATAGGGAGGATTTGTAAATAAATTTTAACAAATTACAAATGCTTCTTAAGTTTGAATCTTCATCATAGAAATGTAATATTGTCCTTAGAGATTCTATAAATGAAAAATCAAGTCAAAACTACATTGTTAAGGGTATTGATGACTAGTTCAAATGTAGTTCCAAGTAAGGGCATTTCTAAAGGACCATATACCTCTATCAAGAATTTCATATGCAAAACTTGTACATTAAATATCTTGTTAGGTTTCTCTTATGAATTTTTATGATAACAAAAAGGAGAAGAATGCTAATAAACTAACGAGTGTGAAGATATTCATATAGTTCTTCAAATTATTAAAATTGTAAGATAAGTTTCATTCATAGACTTATTTAGAAGGTTTGAATTACTTAAAAAAGAAATAAGTCTGAAAAGTATTCAAAAACATTTTAAAAGCTTATATTAAAAGAGGTAGTATGGTTTTTTTTTTTTTTTCCTTTCCTTTCCTTTCCTTTTCTTTTCTTTTTCTTACTTATATTTTATTTTACTAAAAAAGAAGAAGAGATTTTCCTTTATTTTAAAACATTCTCATTTACAAAGATTTCAATTATTTATTATTTTCTTTTTCTAATAAAAAAAAGGAAAAGAAAAAGTGAGAAAAATAGTAATAAATATATATTTTTTGCGACACCTAAAAAAATTTACTTTCAAAATGAATAAAAGAAATGAGTCCTTTTCAATGTAAGAATCTCTTAGAATTTTCAAGAATAAACATTCAATTTAGGACCCTTTCAGAGTTTTTCATAAATAAAAATGGAATGGATAAAAAACTTGAACCTTACCTATTCCCAAAAATAAAATGAATCATACACTAAAATTTTCTAATCGAACTATGAGAAGTCTAATTTTTACTAAAAGGTACATGGGCATTTATGGGATGACTTAAAATAAGAATTTTTTTTTCACTTTTGTAAATAAATTCAATTTATTTTAAATGGAATTAATTTTATTTATTTGTAAACTTAAAATTACTTTACCAAGTTAAATGGGTAATATTGAAAATAAAATTAAATTCAAAATGTTAAGATGATATGCATTTAGGGTTTAATAGATAGATCTCTGAATTTAAAACCCCTTATTTTAAAAAACCATTTTCAAAATTAGTTTTTCCCATTAACTAGTTTCTAGGGTACATTCGATCTACTTAATTGATTGTAACCTAACCCCCTTTTTTTTTTTCTTTACCCCATTAAGTGATGACTTCAAACCTTTCAAAATAAAAAAGAAAAAAACAAAACAATGTTTTTCTTAATTCTTAGTTGAGTGTTTATATCAAACAGGTATAGGGTTTAATATTTATCAAATTAAGGAAAATAAAAACAAAAAAAATTTAGGCTCAACAACCAAATATAAGTAGTGTTGATTTGAGCCCTAATTTAATAGCTCAAAATCTAGGTATTGCAACGAAGTACATATTTATAGATTTCAATGCTCATGCTTGACCATCTAATAACTTTAGAGGTCAACAAATGAGATGAATATTTCATAACATCTATTGGATCGTTATGATGATCAATAAACAATATGTAGCCTTTATCGTTACTTTGCAGCTCCTCCTTAAGGATGCTAATGTATAATGGATCCTTTATTGGGCCTGATATAACCTAAGCCCAGGAATCTTTTGGTTAAGCCTATAAAAAGGCTTACTAAGCATGATAGCTAACTAAAAAATTCGAAGAGTGATTCAACCAGTCTAGCAATCCTTATTTTAAATCTATGAAATCAAATCTTCCTAATACTTTCCCCTGAACAAGTGTGTCAAACTTTTTAGGCCTATTACTACCCTAAAGGTTGGTCTAAAAGTTAATTTGGAAAGCTTAATTATCATATGAGCCCTTTACATAAACATAATTAATATTGGATATATTTGTAGGTTTAGGTCTGTTTGAAAATGTGAATGGCTTTAATATTAATACTTTACCTTAAGTAGCTCTTTTTTAAATTGTTGTTTACTAAAAGAAAATTGATACCTATGACCCTAGAAAGATATAATTATTTCTCTAACAATTTGGTGCAAATTTTTATTTTTATTTAAAATGAAAGTACCTATCAAATGCTTTTGAATAAGTGTAAAGTTTGCAATGGTTTAAAATATGTTATGAACAATTGAAGCTTAATGTCATAAATTAGTTTTTCTATTTTTATTATCACAAAATATACTTAAATAACATTCAAATTTATTTCATTAGACATTAATTTCAAACTTTTGAAAATTGAAATACTATTTTTTCAAATTGATTATCATCTAACTTTCCCTTCTTAATGACTAAGGAATGCCACATTGGGTTTTGATTGAAATACCCAAAATAAATGGAAGCATATGTAATAGATGTATGTGCATATAAAGCTTGTTCATCAAACCAAACTAAATTGAATTGAACAGTGTAGAACCATATCCAACCATAAAATGTGATATTTTTATATTTTGGTTAGGTTTATAGTTTAATTTAAAGAGGGTCTAAATAGTTCACATTTCAGTTTGAGGAGTTAAATTAAACTTAATTACTTAAACTCGAACCAAACTGCTTTTTATTAAGAAATAAAAAAATAAGCAACACCTTTAGGTTTAAACCTTATCAACATTTTAGTTTAACTCTATTTGCCTCTTTTTTTTGTTGTTTCTCATTTCATTATTAGTTTCCATAATTTACTCCTTTTCCTTCATTGTCGTCGATGCAATATCACTGTTATGTAATGTTATATGGTTTTAATTTTTTCATAATACTCGTCAATTGAGAGATCAATGTTAGTTAAGAACTTAAAAAATTACTAGTATTATAGAAAAGAATATGTTATTTTTAAAAAGTAGTTTGAACTACGTCTGTGGTTGAGTTTAAAATCCGAAATCGTTAAAACCTATTTGGTTTATTAAATGTTTGAATTGAATTATGTCAAATGCAGTTTAGTTCAATTCATGCCTTAAATCAAATTGAAATAAACCATAAGTACCCTTAGTGCATATGTAAAATAGCCGAATGTATTGACAATTGTGACTACCGAGTAAATAAAAGAAGTAAGACAATATCAATTTTTAGGAAATCATATTAATAATTAGGAAATTTAATATGACCTAACAATTACTAAAGTTGGCATAATTATCTAAAAACTATTACAAGATTAGGACATATATAATATGTATCATAAACATTATAAATATAATCTTACTTACAATTTACTCTAGCAACAAACGACTTGCTATAATAAGAGAAGAAACCACTGTAAGCTTTCATTGACAAAGTAAATATAGAAAACCCTAAAATCTTTTAATTTCAAATTTAGTTGAACAATTTAAATCTTAGAAGTTGTTTAATAATAAATTTTTATAGTATAATCCAAACTTAGAAATTCATAATGAACTAAAAATCCAACACCAACATCAAATCCTAAAATTTAATACTATCTCATGCTATAATTTGAAAAAGGAAACCCTAAGAGCACCTAAGAATTCCTAAATCTTGGATAAGATGGCTAATGAGTAAGATCTTAAAAAAATAAATAAATAAACCTACAGTTGAGAATACAGTTTCCTAAAAAAAAAAAAATCTAGGGATAATATTTAGGATTTAGATTTTAAAAAAAAAATGTAACAATAAAATGAAAACCTCTTTCCTAATCAAAATTCACAAAGGGATTCTATTGCACCAAAAATAAAACCCTAAATTTTTTTTAGGCAAAACTATGTATAAAGGAAAAAAACAATAAAAAAAAGATTTAATAAGTATTATATACCACGTGTTATATGTATATAGCGTTTAAATACTAATAAAATATTAATAAGTATAATAATTATATAGGTAGTTTTCAACAACAAAAAACTACACATGATTCCGATCTTAATATACTAATGGAAACACCATCTCAGCCTCATCAACACTATAAGTACGGGTTCATCACTTGCCCTAATACCATCCTAGCATCGTACTCTCTATCTGTACGGGTTTACCATCTATAGTCTCCATACCTTCCTAGTCTTCACCAATCTACCAGTAAGGGTTTACATACCATGGTTAATACCATGGTCTATAACTTTTGACCACTTATGTCTATTGGCAAGGGTTCATCATCCGTGGTCTCCACAACTACCTAGTTGTTATAAGTTCACCACTTCAATCCTATAATTGCAAATCTACCCTTATTCATGTGAAAAAGAAACTCCACTAAGGACAACATTACTTACAGATCATAAGGATGCCCTCCAAGAAACTCTTATTAGAACGAGCCACACACATAAGAAACAACACATTATTAAAAGCTAAATATATGTTAAATTCATTTATATAATACTAATCCTAATCCTAATAGGTACACCCAATAAGTACAATAAATATGTACCTAAATCCTAAGCACAAGATCTCTCTAACTTGGAACTTGACTCAATACCTAAAGTATAATGGATACAATCTTTTAATATCTACATAATTGGACCTTCTATTCTTTTCTTAACAC
The DNA here is from genome assembly GCA_024138005.1 of Lumnitzera racemosa. NCBI lineage: Eukaryota > Viridiplantae > Streptophyta > Magnoliopsida > Myrtales > Combretaceae > Lumnitzera > Lumnitzera racemosa. Next base: position 85,336,269 of record JAMXBC010000006.1, read on the forward strand.
TACTTAGTTTAAGATTTGATAAAAACTTATTCTGGATTTCAAGATTCATTTTAGCATCTTAAAAGTGTTTAAGAAGAGTTAAAATAAGTTTAGAAGCAAGAAAACTTGAAAAACAACAAAGTAATGATAGGTATAGGAACATAGTTAGGGTTCATGGCCGTGTTCTACTTTTCATCTTAACACCAAAACCATGCCTAAGGACTACAGCCATGGTCTTAGGGCATGTTCCTCTCGTCTTCAATTTTTTCCACTTTATGCTTACATCTTAAAAAAATAATAATAGTGAGAAGACCACCAATAAGGATCACGACCATGGTGTTAGCCTACCGTTCTCCCCTCAAAAAACACATCAAAATTTGCGATTTTCCTCATCCACAACATCTTTATTTCAATTCCTAGATTATTTTATCACCCTAAAATTTCACTCGACATAATCTTTTTTTAGACCTTCTTTTATGAAACATTCAATTACAAATCAAAAAAACATCAACCAACTGTAAATATTGAATTCTTCATGAGAGGACCCCTTACCTTAGTATTCATAGGGTTTAAAAAGAACAATCTTTCTACAATTATGATCCTTCCTCTTAATCCTTGCACCGAAAACACTGAGATTAGATCTTGGATTTCATAATTACATATGGGTGTCAAAGGATTTACTTACCTTTCTCTAATTTCTCCAAGGTTTCCTCACTCTACAAGGGTTCCTATGAGGGAAATGGGATATCAATTTCAATAGAGTGTCAATAGAATGGGGCTATGGTTTTCTTTACCCTTATATGGTTCAATAGCTATTACTAGAATGCCCTCGATTAATATTATATTTACTTTTCAATACCTACCTTATATAATATTATTTTATTCTAATTTTTGCTAGTTTTATATATATATACAAGCTCTTCGAATCCTTATCTCTCTCTTCATTGTACTCTCTTCCTCTATAGTCTCCTTTTCTCTTGTCAACTTCTCTTTTCAACTCCAACTAAGTGCCATCGTACTTTCTTCTACTTATACACATTATGCTTTTCTTTTCTAAGTGCTTTAGACCACCATAGGAGCAAAAAGCTACTTAGAGCATATTAACAAGGTATAGTATAGAAGGAATCAGTTTTATCGTACCTAGGGTGTAATAGTAGCCATCGACCCTAATACCCCTATATAAGCCCCAGGTTAGTAGTTTCCTACCCATCATTCATAAGACTATGTAGGAGTATTAGATTTCTCATAGAGAAGTTGACAAAGGAAAGTAAGTAAAATCTAAGTAATTACTATCATCATTTCTTAGCCATATTTTGCTTTTGAAATAATGTAACTAGTTATAATCTTTCTATATTAATTGATTTCAATATCTTGACCAATATTGATTTTGCAAAGCATAAATCTTGATTTTTGAAGGCAAAAAGTGGAGGAGAATTAAATATTTGAAAATGTAAAAATACATAGTAAACATATGTGATTTAATGAAGTAGATATATATATTATATTGATAAAATAAGAATTCAAATATATCCACACCCCTTTTTATATATGTGCTCATACTAAACATTATCCAATATATTATATAACAATAATGGGAAATACCAAGTTAATAAGAAAATAAGTAAGAAAACAAAACGTCCTCATCAAATGAAGAAAACTGATATGACCTAAAAGTGGAAAATAAAAATTTAATTAAACAACTATGAAAGCAGGTATGCATAATAATAATATTAAAAACTTGTCATTATATGAGATATAAGTAAGGCTTATCCTAAATACTATAAAAACTCATTCACTTAGGGAGATGGCAATTCCATTCCCCTTTTATTCCTTAGAAGGACTTTATTACATCGTATACTTCACCTTAAAAGATTAGGAATGGCCATTCCTTCCCCTAACTCAAGAATTGTAATTCTTATAAAAAAATAAAAAAATAAAATAAAAGACCTTCAATACCCCTTCTCCTCTTCTTCTTCTCCAACATAGCATACTACTACACCTATCTACTATCGTTAGCTACGTAATACAACACCCCTACCATCACCAACAAACCACTATCACCCTCCACCATTACCCTCTATCTCTAGCTTTCTCCCACTCTCTCTTGGCATTAGCTCTCCCTTTTAAGTTAAACATCCACTCATTTCTCCCACTAATGGCTAACTGCCATTTCAATCTTTCATGTCTCTTGACAAATCATCGATAACATGGTATTCTTGTGAGGTAGAGATGAAGAAAATTATAGTTAATGGAGGGGGTTGTAGTGTGAAAGCTATAATGGATGAAAATGATCCTAATCTATCTTTAGGGTTTGATCTAGCCAAAAAGAAAAAGAAAAGCGAAGATGGTCATAAGTTATTAAGAGTAAAGGTGAATCTTAAAATTGTAAGATAGAAGGAAAAAAGAAGAAATTCAAAATAATCCCAATGGAAATGAAAACCTTAACTTATTTTGGTTAAAAATTGATGATAATTCATAAAGGATTGAAAAAACAAAACCTAACTCACTTGGGTTATGGTAAAAAATGGAAGCAGGAGACAGGAGAAGATGGTGTTTATAGGTAGCTATATGTAAGTTCTAGTGACGTGCTACTTTCGTGTCATGCATAGGTGGTTATGCACTTTGATGCTTTTTGTTGACCTCTCTCTTTCAACATACAAACAAGTAAAGAAGAAATAGACAAGGGAAATTTAGTCATTTAATTCTTATTACATGTTTGTTCCTTGGCTTTTCCTCAACTAGGCAATGTAATAGTCATTTTGCCCTTATTCTATTTGTAATGAATTTGAATTCTACTCCCATTATTCCATTTATCTAAGTTAATGGGACATAAGTATAATTTTAGAGTCTCTCTCATAATTTATTCCATCACAAAATCACTTACTATTATAAGAGAAAAAACTACTCTAGAATACAGTAAACATATAAGTACATAAAAATAGAAAACTTTTAATCCTAATGTTGGTATAATAATTAAATCTTAGAAACATTAGGAAATTTGTATAATACAAAAATCACGTAGAAATTTGTCTTGAACCCAAAACTCAAGGTCAACATCATAAGCTAAATTTTGAATTCTATTTTACTCCACAATGTATGACTAATTTAAGAAGATTTGAACACAAGCAATAAACTTATAATTGAGATTTTAGATTCTTGAAAAAATTGAAAACTTTGGCATCTTACATCTAAAATAAAAAAAACAATAATAGGAACATATATCTTTAAAGAAAATATAATGACCTTAAATTTTTTTTCTTCCTACGATCATTATTATTTAATTATCTCAAAATTTGTTGAAGAAATTGAATTTAACTAATCACAAGTTACTCTAATAGGAAGCGACATGTTAAGTTTATTTCTCTTTCTGTTTTTTCTTTTTTCTTTTTTTCTTCTTATATTTCGAGAAAGCCTAATGGCTAAGCATATAAATTGAGGAGCAAAATCAGCTTTTGAGCTCTTATATAGATATTGTTAACTAGTAACTATCCCATAAGACACTTGTTAAAAAAGCTTTTAAAGGATAGTTCTACATTCTAATATAGTGGCTCCCCTTTTTTTCTTCCTTTTTATAAGTGGATTCGATATTTAAAGTTGTGAAATTTTCCACCAAAGTAAGTAGTACCTAAATCACACATTAGTAAAATAGGGGTAAATATTACACTTTAATGGTAGACGTAAATATAATATTAGGTAGGAACTAAAATTCTCCAATACATTTGGTTTTTTATAGACTATATTAGTGTAAATTGTTCATAGTATACATAAGATTTACATAGACATAAATACCTTATAGAAACCATAAAAAATTGATATGTATTTGAAATTTTCCTAGCTAGTTCAAGATCTTATGTCAAATTAAGAAAATTGCACACCAATCTAATTTAGATTGTGCCCATAAGCCATACACTTTGGCTCACCAACTCATCTAAAGGGCTTCTTGTCTTATAGCTTGACTTAACATAAAAACTATTTGCTAAGTAACCACTAACCTCTTTAATATTACCCATAATCATGCATATTTAATCATATTTACTTTAAAAATTGACTCATGAATGCATAAAGAGCATCAATTACATTTGATATTTAAAGAAAGAAGTGGATATAAACATGTGATAGATTCTTTCAACAAGCATTCACCTGAAGAGGGTCCTTTCGTACAAACTAATGTTAACATTGGGTAGTTCTCCTTCCTAATAATTTATCTGTTTATTTCTAGTTCCAGTCTGTTTCTTATCCTCATTATATCTCATATGATAGAGTAGTTTGGAATGGGGGTATAAAAGAGATAAGTTTATTCAAAAAGCATTCATGTTTGGATTGATGTTTACTTGAGTTCAAATTCAATAATAATTACATTCTGCTCAAATTCTAATTACTCGAGTGGTTTGTTGAGTTGAGCTAAAACTTATAATATTCAATTGAAATAATTTGTAAGCTTAACTAAGTTTAACTTATGAATAAATGCTAATTGATTCTAAGTTGAGTTTGAATATTAATATTATTATTTCATTTGGAAGAAAAATATTTTTGTAAAATAAATCATTTTTATATAAGCTTAATCTAACTGAGTCTAAGTATTTTGAGTGTCACTTCAAATTATGTTTGAGACTAATACTATATTATTTCTACTTGCCTCATTTCTAACCTAGTAAGAGCGAGTGTTTATGAGAATGGAAGGTGAAATGAACAGCTCTTCACAAATTTGATGACTCATACTCTCCACTAGGGTTATAGACTTTGTGATAAGATGACTCTACCCTTTATTGGTACCCACTAATAGCAATTTCCCAATTAGTATTATTTGTTGAACTTCTCATACAAGGCTTAATAGACATAAAAGAGTAAATTCTTCATGGCTCACAAAAAATTCCTTTGACGATTTAGCATAAAAGTAACTGTAATAGTCTCCATAAAGCATATATACATAAATATTAATTATTTTAGCTTTGCTAAAATTTTTGTTTATCTTAAGGAGTATAATTATGCTATGCAATCGAACAAAAATGGGTATTATCTAATATTAATTTCATGAAGTACCTTTGCTACATATGTTGCAAGACTAATTATAAAGCATACCGCTCGTAGGAAATAGTAGTGCAAGTTAAGTCACGTCAGAACTGTCATATGATGTTATCTTCAACCATTTAAGCTACCCATCATTATGAAGGTTGTATATGATAGACATGATGCAAGTGATATTAATAGATGGGGAAAAAGAGAAGAGAAACAAAAATTTTTCACATAAGAAAGGAAAAGAAAAAACTTAAATAGACTAAGGGGAAAGCCTATAAGAATGGAGCTTCAAATTTTACTATATCCCAAAAGCATTATAAAATGAATTCCATACATTGCAAAACACCATATATCTCACTCCCTCCCTCCTTCCCCCTTTCTCTCTCTTTGATAATAAACCAAATTTAGAATATCTTATTCCACATTCTATATGGGCCACTAATCATGACAACCATTAAAAGTACTAATAGGAAGATAGGATTCCACTTTTGATGTACCAAATCTTATCAACTACCATTAAGCATCTGAACCATAAATCTTAACAATAAGAAATCAAGCTTATAACAATGAAATACTAAACTTGATAAATAAATTTGGGGTCTCCAACATTGTCGAGTGATACAAAACCTACCATGCATAAGTCTACATACTAATTGTCATAAGTAAAAGACAAATCCAAATGGGGTGGGCATTTAGGGATTTCTCAAAACCTCATATCCTATCTTAATATAAACAAACAAGAAAACTCATTGATGAGACCCCTAAAAGGGACTTATAGTATAGATAAATATACAAAGAGATGAGCATAAACCATGGTGAAACAAGAATGCCCTTTAAATCATATGCATAAGTTTAAGTATGTTGTTATAGAGGGCTAAAATAGTTTATAGGTTTAAGCCTACTAATGACTAGGCTTAGCTTTTTAGGCTAAGTGATAAGATCCAATGAGTTATGTCTATACACTTAACATAGCTAGGGAAGATTTAGTATGCTTAAAGTAAGGACCATAAAATCAACCTATCCAAAAGCAACTATTTTTAGGAAAGCTCATGTGTTTAAAGAGGCTTTATATAGGCCTAGCCTCAATAGGAGCTTATAAAGAAATTCATCAATAAGAGGACTCATCTTAACTATTGATCATCAATGTGATTCAATAGGAATTGTTGACGAATTGACTTTATAAATACTCAAGAACTCTTCCTCATGTAGGGGGAATAGAGATATTCAATGAAACAACATCGTGCTATTAAATTACTATCGCTAAAGGTCAAACAAAGCTCAAAACAAAGACTACTTATCATCCAAAATAGTAGGGTTGATGCTCTCTAACTTCTTTACTTGTCACTAGTGCATTTGAGCTCCTTATGGTTGTATGCATAGTAAATTCTTAATTACATATATTTTACATGGTGATTTTTTATGATTTTCCATTGAAAATTTGATTTTATTATTATATAATGATACTTAATTAAGTAAAATCTTATTTTATAGGTTTTGGAACAACCTACGTGAGAAAATAAGAAGATAGAAACAAGTTTCACTCAGTTCGGAGTGAAAATGAGTAAGTTACAAAGGTTTGAAAATCGACACACACGAGTGACATGACTATGTCATTTGTCGACAATTTTTGAGAAATTTTTCAATGATCATAGTCAGTTATACAATTAAAGGATATGACCATGTCTTTGGTTATGTGTTTCCAATTAAAACAAAAAGAGAATAAAAGGATACACAAAGGAATGATAATGAGTTACATGATTAGGGTACATGATCGTATTGTTTACATAGGCTTTACTTTTCCATTTCTTATATAACACTTCTTTAGAGTTTTTTAAAAAGAACTTTTAGATGACCTTTAGAAAGTATTTCAAGAGAAGAATACTTAAGAGAGCAAAACTTCAAGATTCAATTTTTATTAGATTTTATGATTTACTCTTCTACCTTTCCCCATTCTTTGATGCAAGATTGTTACTTTATGATATGTAGAGAGTAAATCTTTGGCATTTAGGCCTTGTGGAACCTAGATCTAGTCATGTGACATTGGTTTTCTTAGATTTAATTTATTCTTTTTTTTTTCTTGATTCAACTATGTGTGCTTAATTCTTTATGTTGTTATTTTTGTGAGTAGTGATCTAAAATTTGATATCTTATGAGAGAAACAAAAGATTTCTTATAAGATCGGATTTAGGTATAATTTATAGAGATTCTTGCAACATTAGAGATAATATGCAAGATCTTTCTAGAATCTTGATTTATATTGTAGTGAATTGGTTGTGCAATAATGCAATCTTAAGTCATACTATTAAGAAGAGAGTCTAATAGGTGATTTCAAGATTAGGGTTAATTAACTAGAGAAAGTCATTAAATTTAATAAAATATTTTCTCGATTAAGAAAAATTAAAGAAGAAATTATATTATCGTTATAAAAAATCACTTGTTAGATCTAGGAGAAACAAAAATTTAAATGCGGCTTCCGAATCTTAAGCTAATCTACATTTTTATTACTTTCTTGTTTAAGTTTTTTAATAATCATTAATTAGTTGATTAATTTAGTAATTGCTGCAATTTAATTTTAAGTACTTTAAGTTTCTTGAACTCAAATTTACTGATTAGATAATAAAGATCTAATGAGTATTAGTAATCAAAGTCTTTGAGGGATTAACATTCTGATTTAATCCGCATACTACAATTTGATACTCATACTTACCTAACATCAATGCTTCTAATCCTTACTTCTTTCTCTACAAGTCATTACTTGCATAATTTCTCCTCTTAGGTCACATGTACCAGAAAATGTACACTACACATACCTAACCATTGTAACTGAATCCTGCATCTACATCTTTATGACTTCGCTAAGGATTAAGAGCAATGACAACTTGACAATGGTACCTCTTAGGAAGAAGACTGATGGCCTTATTGATAATACCACCCATGAATAGGAAAGGAATTACAAAGTTACTAAACAAATTCTACCACCACTAAAAGATACCAATTAAGACAATAATACACAAGAAGATGTAACCAATGTTGCACAATACATAGGCATCATGAAGCCATTGAAAAATTAGCTTAGTTCATGGAAATTTTCACCCAATTCATGCCTAACATATCTACTATCACTACTTCGTAGTAAGGTATAGCTTTCCCAACCCCTATTGTAGCTACATAGCAATGCTAATAAGAACTAAGCCATTGGGTTATTGACCCAAGCTCAAGCTCAAGGACTTGAGAGCTTGGCAAAGAGCATTCTTTCAAATCTGAGCTGCTTTTTAACTACAAACCTGCTACAGATGTTAAGCCAAGCACCATCACATTTGTTAGTGATCAAATGGTGACCTAAGAAATGCTTTGTTGACATCAACAAAATTTGACCTTACCTTTTTGTTTGTTTTTGTAGAGGCTTTAGCCATGTGTCCCAGCCATCTACATGAAGGGATATCCTGAAGAAGCTTCTATTCCACAAATTTCTTTTATACCACTATCCATTTCTTGTATTTTACCTAATTTGGACAATACCCATTTAGTCTTTTCCATATTTGGTGGGTTGCTTGAATACTTTGAGTATAAATACCCTCTTATAAGTAGTACAAGCATCATGTTAACAATATTATTATTGAATATTTTGAACTTTCTCTTTGGTGTTAAGCTTCTTGCTTATTACCTTTCTAACTCTTATCTTAACCCTTAAGTAAGGCTAGGTGGTGAGTGACCTCACTAAGCTAGCTGTATATCACATAGAGTTAGTTTATGAGTCTATGAAGGCTTCTTAGTGTGTGATATCCTTAAAATCATTCGTAGATTTTGCTTATTATCTCTCTATTTCATGCGTTTACTACCCTATACTTTGAGCTTTTTGTAAGCTTAGAACCATTCTCAATACTGCCGCCCTTGTCTACTCTTAGTACAACATGTCATCTTGGTATCAGAGCAAAGGTTCATACTGGGTTAGTTGCTACTAAGTCGTGTTATTACTATTTCCTATGAAGTACTATTGTAGAAGTTGTATATAAAATCAATGTTATTATTTATGTAGTTGCATAAGGATTAACTGTAGCATCTTGGTAAGCAGTGGAAGTAGTACTATCACTCTTTTGCAGTAATTATTGTGTTGTACTCTATTTTACTCTATTTCAAGCCTTAAGAAATAGATCAAGCACTAACTAGGAATTCGTCTTCTTTAAAGTGACTATTAAACTAATAGTTTGTGTTAGGTTTTGCTTGGATTTCGGTATTCATGTGAAAAAGTGTATATGTTAGTTAATATGGGAATATTATGAATTGTTTTTGGGAAAAGTGAGAATAAGTGTTGTTTTATTTTGTTGAAGGAATAAGTTTGAGCTAAGGAGAAGATGACTAATTTTAGTGAAACTATCGAAATTAGAGATGACAATATTAGTGTTGTCTATCATTGCTAATAACCCTAAAACAACCTTAGAAGCTTCGATGACTAGTTCAATGAAGAGACTCACTTAATAGTTGATTTAACATGAGCTATTCATACGTTAGCCTCTTAACCTATTGAATTCATTTATAATACCCCTCAAAACTCTTTCGAAGTAAATGTTGTAGCTCGTAATGTCTAACCCATCCAAAGGCGATTCTTAACTTGGTAAGACCAAGGTAGAGGAATGGGAGGACATATGTGAAGGAGGATAGACTTAGGTGAAGTAGATGAAGAAAATGAGGAAGAGTACCATGAAATGGAAGAGAGAGACTTTCAAACCATATGAAGATGAATTAGATATTGAGGTTAATACTTGGCTTGAGATGAAAAGAGTTCTTAGAGCTAGATTTATGCTGAATACTTATTTGTATGACACTTTTACTCGACTCCAAGAACTAAAGCAAGGGAACTGCACTGTTGATTAGTAAGTGTGAGAATTTCAAATGCTTATGATCTGATGTGAGGTTAGTGAAACTTCAACTTAGATAATATCTAGAATTTTTATTAGATTGAGAATAGAGATCTAAGATGTAGTAAAGCTTCAACATTTCATTACTTTGGATGAAGTTATAGAATTTCTCAATGAGTGGAGAGGTAGTGGAGAAATAGGTTGATTTAACCTCCAATGGGCTGACCTATCAACTCTAGCTGAACTATTCAAGGCAGCCATCAAGCTCAATACAATATTAAGCCGAATCGGCAACAGACATCAAAATTAAGTAGAAGAATCGACTTAGTGACAGTGAAGCATCGTAGAGGACATTAGAGAATGTACAAGGGTCAAGGTAATAAACTTGCCAAATCAAGTTTTTTAAGTGTTATGGGTTAGGGCACATGGCTACCTAATATTTAAACAGATGAACTGATGTGAATATTGACCAAATACAGATAAAGTAGATTGCTAGATGAGTCTAAGCTTGCCGAAAGCTTAAAAAGGGGTGATATGGAATGCTTGAGAGGACGAAAGTGAATGAAAAGTAAACAAAACCCACGAAAATCTCCAAAAGATATGACACACCAATAGAACTTCCTAGGACTCATGGCATAACTCAATGTGACATACAAATTGGTCTGGTGAGGTTACTTACAACCCAGCCTTGCTTAAGAGTCAGGATACAAGTAAAATGAAAGTAAATAATTAGTGTTTATAAGAAGAAGAATATTTAGTGTATTGATAATAATCTCTTCCTTATGGCTACAAGTATAAGGGGTATTTATACCCGATAAGTTAGGGCAACTTGCCTAAAAGGAAAAAAAGAAAAGGGGCATTTTCTTAAAGAAGTAATGTACAAGAATACAAAAGGGTGAAATTGATTATTAAAAAAAAGAAGAAGCAATAATTAGTGTAGTAGATTCTATACGTGGTCCTATATACTAGCAAAGATACATTAGTGATACCGTTATTAGATGTAGACAAAAGAGTACAAGCAAATTACTTATCCAAGTAGGGTTGATTGAGGATTGTCTGGTATCGTTTTCTTGGCTTCTTGGCAAGAGTGATGCTGAGTAAGTGGTTGGCTTAGGCATAAATGAGTAAGTGTGTGAGGTTCGGCAAATGTCTCGGCATTTTGTTAGTCATCACACAATCTTTGAGACATGAGCAGTCATTCGACTTAGCATGTAGAGTAGATCAGCAAAGAGATACTTGGCTGGAGTAGGAGGATTTATCTTACTAGTCCCTTTAGTCTTCCGGCTCAATTGCAGGTCAAAGGCCCAGTATCCTATTTCCTATCTTTCCCTCTAGGTTGATTTAGATTTGGAATCAAATCTAAATGGGCTTCTATTAGCTCTCTGTCAAGGTGGTATAGACTAAGGTTAGCAACGTTGAAGGTGTTAAAACCCCATAATCTATGGGTAGCTACAACTTATAAGCATTTTCATTAATCTTTAGGAGGATTTTAAAGGGTCCTTCTACTCTTCTAGATAGTTTGTTCGTCCTCTTGCTCATAAACCTTTCCTTATTGAGGTACAGCTACACCAAGTATCCTGGCTAGAATTGTTTAACCATCTTACCCTTAGCCTTCTCTTGCATTCTTCTAGCAACTTGGTCTATCTACTAAGTAACTTTATTGTAGATGTGTTGAAGGGACTGTACTCAGGTTCTCGCTTTAGGGTCTTCTTGCTCAAATTTAGGTAAAAGGGTGTGATCGAGGGGCAACTCAAGATTGAAACCATAGATACTTCAAAAGGGTCTGCTTGGTGGTACATTTGGTTGTAAGTGAATTCGACCATTAGTAAGCAAACATCCCAATTAGCTAAATTCTTACCTACTATAGCTCGAAGCAGCGAACCTAAAGTACGGTTGATTACCTCTATTTGGCCATCCATTTAGGGTTGACATAAAGTCCTAAATAGCAGTTTGACCCCATCAATTGCCATATAGTTCTCTAAAAATGACTCAAGAACTTTGGATCTTTATCAAATACTACACTGCTTGGCATACCGTATAACCTAACAATTTCCTATAAGAAAAGAGAAGCAATAGCCAAAACATCATTAGTTTCAGAGCAAGGCACAAAGTGTGCCATCATGTGGAACCTATTCATGAAGACCATTACAAAATCTTTGCCTTGAGTAGTTCATAGCAATTCGAGAACAAAGCCCATGCTTAACTTAGTCCATGGTCTCATTAGAACTGGCAAAGGCATTGCTTTCCCTTGCTCAACTATGCATTTAGCCCTCTTGTGCATGCATAGCCTTCAACAACTCGGTACACATCTCACTTCATTCTCAACTGAAAGAAATGACCATTCAATAGGTTATAGGTCCTTCTTTCCCCAAAATATCCGGAGAGTTCTCTACTATAGGCATCCCTAATTAGTAATTCTCATACAAAGCAGGTTGGTACGCATAATTTCCTCCCTCAAAATAAGTATCCATCTTCCACATGATACTCATCCACTGTCCTTCCATCGATACATTGCACAAGTATGAGTCCGAAGTGTAGAACCTCAAAGTACTTCTCTTTAATGCTCACAAGCTCAAACAATCTGGTCTATAATTTATTCAAGAGTACATGCCACCTTGAAAGATCATCTTCAATCACATTAGTCTTTCCTTTTTTTATTTTATTATGAAGCTAAACCCCTTAAGGAATTTAACCCACCTTACCTACCACTTGAACAATCTCGTCTAACTTTAGAGATACCTCAGAGACTCATGGTTAGTGTAGATGACAATTTCTCTCGACAACAAATAATGTTGCCATACTTATAGTGCTTGAATCTACGCTAAGAGTTTTTTTGTCATAAATAGAGTAGTTTAGTTGAGGTCCCTTGAGCTTCTTACTATGGTAGGAAATTGATTAGCTTTCTTGCATTAAGACAACACTTATCCCAATGCTTAACGCATCAAACTCCAACTCAAATATTTTCTCGAAATTAGGTAAAACTAGTATAGGGGCGGAGGTCAATCTTTCCTTCACCTTGGCAAAGCTTCTCTTTTCCTTTTCTCCCCATCAAAAGTTGATGTTCTTCTTGTCGTCCACTTGTAAACCTCTTCTACTTACTACATAGCCTAAGAATACCACTTCTTCCTAGCAAAAGCAATATTTCTTAAGGTTGCCGAATAATCTCTTGGTGCGAAGAACATTTAGTACGGTTCGAAGATGTTTGCAGTGACTCGATGTGTTGGTATTGTACACTAGGATTTCGTCAAAATATACCACAACATACTTCCCCATTAGATGTCTCAACACATGGTTCATTAGTTTCATGAAAGTACTCGGGGCATTCGATAAGCCAAATGGTATGACCATCCACTCATAAAGTCCATGTTGAGTTTTGAACACAGTCTTCCTCTCATCTCCTAACCTCATGCGGATTTGATGCTAGCTAAACTTCATATTAATCTTATTGAAGATCTTAGCCTTACTCAATTTGTCCAATGTATCTTCCAACCTAGGGATATGATACTTATATATTATTGTTATCTTATTTATTGCTCAACTGCCAAAACATATTTGCCAGGTTCCCTCCCTTTTTAGGATTAGAAGTGTTAACATAGCATAAAGGCTGAAAATTTCCCTAACATACCCTCTCTTTAGTAGTTCATTAACTCTTCATTGGAGTTCAGGAGCTTATTTAAGACTCATCCGATATATTAGCTTATTCAGCAAGATGAAGCCAAGTATTAAGTCAATACAATGTTCTATGCCTCAGATAGGAGGTAGTCCTTCGGGCAACTGTTGTAGGAATAGATTAGCATACCCATCTAACAACTCTTTTACATCTTAAGGTAGTTCACCCCGCTCCTTTAACTCTAATAGTCACCTAACCAACATAAGGGTTAGCGCATCAGCTTTAACGGTCTCTTAGAGCTTGACTTTACTCATCATCAAAGTCTTGTTTTTATTGGTAAGCAAGTTTAGCCTATAGCTTGTTAACTTCACTCAGAGGTATCCAGTTTAGCATGATCTTTCTACCATCCTTCTCAAATATATACATGTTCCAATATCTATCATGGATAACTTTTCTATCAAATAGCTACGGTTTACTTAGCAACACTTAGGAAGCACACATGGGTAGTACGTCGTAGAAAAGCTGGTTAAAGTAATTTCCAATAGTGATCAATAGTAATACTTACCAAATGACATGTAGTACTCCTTTCTCACTCGGCTAATGTAACTAATACGGCTACAGATGTGCAATAGTCGGCAATTTCGACCTTGTAATCAAATTGGATGATGCTACATTAGTGTAACTTCCAGTATCTACAATTAGTGCACTTACTTAATCATTTAATCTACAGGTGGTATCAAACAAGTTCTCTCTCTTCTCCTCCTCGCATAAAGGTTCCATGTTCATTGCACATAGGACAACCAAGATCAATTGGTTCAAGTACTTGACAAACACATCATCTTCAATCAATTCATTCTCCTAAAAAACTTATTTCTCAATAGTGCTCTTCTCCTCCTCATGTTCCTTATCAATACTTTCTACTTCCAACTTTAGGTTGTGTCCCTTAATTATCATAGTCCTTCGGTTTAGGTACTGAGTAGCCATATGTCTAAACCCTTGGTACTTAAAGCACTTAAATTAGCTTGTTTTCTTAATAGGTCCTTATCCTTTCTCATAAGTTTGAGTTGGCATAGGTTGACCCTTCTATTCGGCTCGGACATCTACCTTTTAGATCAGCTCAGTACTTGACTGAGCTCGGTGACTTCCCTATCTTAGTTAGCTAGTCGACAGTCTGGTCGGTACTCAACTCCTTTTCTACCTCTTTACTTATTGAGCTATTCAAGTGGCTTCATCCATTACGGTGAATCGTTGGAGTTCTACAATGTCTCCAATATCACCTCTCAATCCAGTAAGGAACCTAAAGATTTTTCATACTGGTGGTTCCTCTACTTTACATCGGATCATGAGCATTTGGAATTCTTGGACATTCTCATCAATAGTCCTACCTCCTTATCTTAACTCCTGAAGTTGAGTAAAAGTATCTTTTAGATAAGTATTAAGCATAAATCTGTTTCTGAGTATTTTCTTTATCTAAAGCAAGTATTAATCTCCTTATATCCTTCTTGTCTCCTCATAGCCTAGAAGTTCTTCCACTATTTGGTGGCATATCTAAAGAACTCAACAATAGTCGTTCTTACTTTCTCTTAATCCTCATATTAGTAATAGTCAAACATATACACTACTTTCTCTTCCCATTCTAAGTATTCATCCATACTCCTAGATCCATTGAAGCTTAGAATTCGAAGCTTCACATGGTCAAAGGCTCTAGGGGCTCGAGCTCGCTCTTCTTCTCTGTAATACTTTTCCTCATCCTCTTTTCTCAAATCTCCCAAGTCAATTCTTCTCCTTACTCATCTACTTACTCCTCTATCTCAAACTTGTTGAGCTAAGTTCTAACCTCTCATAGGTCGGCCAGCTTATGGGATGTTATGCATGGCTTCAGTAGGTCAGTAAGCCAACGTATGAAAAGCTCGGGTTAAATCTACCAAGACGTTAGCCATCTCATCAAGTATCTCATCCGTGCTTCTTAGAGTTCCTTGAGATTATTGGCCATGATCGATAACACCACTATTGTCATCTCCAACACCAAGATTAACATTCAGGTTGGTCATTTCTCTTAAAACACAATATGAATAAGGTACTTCGAGAACAAATTACTATAATCTAAACAAAAACCTTTACTTTGATACCAAGATGATGTGACTTATGACCATGAATAGATAAGGCCAATTGTTAGATAGATCTAAACTTATCGAAAGCTTGAAAACGGGTGATGGGGAATATGAGAAAAGATAAAAGTGAATGAAAAGCAAGAAAAATCTATAAACAGCTCTAAAGGATATAATGTACCAATAGAACTTTTGAGGACTTATGGCACAACTCAATGTAATGCACAAATTGGTTTCGTAATGTCACTTACCACTTAACCTTGCTTAAAGGTTAGGACAAGAGTAAAATAAAAGTAAATAATCAATGTTTACAAGAAAAAGAATATTCAATATAGTGATAATAATCTCCTCCTTATGACTATAAGTACAAGAGGTATTTATACCTAATAAGTTAAGGCAACTTACCTAAAAGGGAGAAAAGAAAAGGGGTATTGTCCTAAAGAAGTAATGTATAAGAATACAAAAGGGTAAAATTGAATATTAAAAAAAAAAAGAAATAATTAGTATAGTAGATTTTATATGTGGTCCTATATACGCGACAAAGATAAATTAGCAAAACTATTGGAGGATGAAGACAAAAGAGTATAACCAAATTACTTATCCAAGCAGGTTAATTGAGGATTATCTGGTATCGTTCTCTCAGCCTCTTAGCAAGAGTGATGTTGTACAAGTGGTTGGCTTAGGCATAAATGAGTAAGCGTGCGAGGTTTGGCAAATGTCTTAGCATTTTGTTATTGGACACATAATCTTCAAGAGCTAGGTAGTCATTCGGCTATGTATGTAAAGTGGATCGGTAAAGAGATTGATGAGAACCATGACCAAGAACAGATAAGGCCGGTTGCTGAATGGGTCTACGCTTGCATAAAGCTCGAAAAGGAAGTAATGGGGAAAGACACAAAAGGAAAAAATGACAAATGAAGAAGTAACCAAAACCTATGAACAACTCTAAAGGATATGACATACTAATGGAACTTCTGAAAACTCATGGCATAATTAGATATGATGCACAAATTAGTTTGATGAGGTTACTTGCCACTAAGCCTTGCTCAAGGGTTAAGATAAGATTACTGTCAAGAGTAAACAAGCAGTGTTTATGCATAGAAGAAAATACTCAAGTGTATTAAGGATAATCTGATTCTAATTGATTACAGCTACAACTATAAGGGTATAAGTTGGGGTAACTTACCCAAAAGGAAAAGACTAAAGGGCCTTTCCTAAGGAAATAATTTACAAGGTACAAAAAGATATGGTATAGTGGAGTCTACATATGATACTGTATACATGGTGATGTCATTGGAAGATTTGGACAAAAAGAATGGACAGCTTGCTTATTCGAGTAAGGATGGCTTGATCAGTCTGGACTCTTTCTCTTGGCATCTCAGTAGTGGTGTGGTCAAGTAAGTAATTTACTAGGCATGTGTGAGGATGAAGATGGGCTGTTGTCTTGACCATCCACTTCCCAGCACATAACATGCGAGAGATAGGTAGTCACTCGACTTGAGAGGCATAATAGATTGGAAAGGAGATACTTAACCATTGCATGAGTTGGCTGGAATAAGAGGATTTGTCTTGTCAGTCCCTCTAGTTCTTAGGATCAATAGCGGGTCAATGGTCTGGTAACCTAATTCCCATCATTCCCCCCGAGTTGTTTTGGATTTGAGATCAAATCCAAATGGTCTTTGTTCAGCTCTCTATTAGGGTGATATAAACTAAGGTTGGCAACAGTGAAGGCGTCAGAAACCCCATAGTCCTTGGGTAACTCGAATTTGTTTGCATTGTTATTGATCTTTTGGAGGATTCTAAAAGGTCCTTTAACTCTTACAGATTGTTTATTCCTCCTCTTGTTCGGGAATCATTCCTTACTAAGGTGCAGCCATACTGATCCTTGGTCATCTCTCGCATTCTTCTAGTAGCTTGGTCAATGTATCCAGTGACTTTGTGATAGATGTACTCAAGGGATTGTACTCAAGCTCTTGCATTAAGGTCCTTTTGCGTGAGTACAAATACATGTGGCCAAGGGGTTACTCAAGATTAAATCCATAGACCACTTTGAAGGCCGTTTGCTTAGTAGTGTCATGTACTGTATGGTTGTAAGTGAATTCAACCATTAGCAAGAAGTTATCCCAATCAGCCCAGTTTTTTCCTACTGCAGCTCGAAGTAGTGATCCTAAAGTTTAATTAACCACCTCCATTTGCCCGTCAGTTTAGGGATGACAAGAAGTACAAAATAGTAGCTTGGTCCCCATCCGACACCATAAGGTCCTCTAAAAATGGCTTAAGAACTTTGGATCCTTGTCGAAGACTACACTTCTTGGTATATTGTATAACCGCATAATCTCTTTCAAGAAAAGAGAAGCAATAGCTGAAGCGTTGTTAGTTTTTGAGTAGGGCATGAAGTGTGCCATTTTGCTAAACCAATCCACGACGACCATTATAGAATCTTTGCCTTAGATTCATAGTAATCTAAGGACAAAGTCTATGCTTAATTCAATCCACAACTTCATCGAAATAGGTAAAAGCATTGCTTTCCCTTGCTCGGCTCGGCACTTAGCCCTCTTGCGTATGGCACAACTATCAACAACTTGGTATACATCTCTCCTCATTCTCGACCAGAAGAATCGACCATTCAACAATTCATAGGTCTTTCTTTCTCCAAAATGTTCAGAGAGTCCTCTACTATGGGCTTCCTTGATCAACGACTTCCTTAGGGAGCAAGTTAGTACACATAGTTTTCTACCTTGAAACAAGTAACCATCCTCCCTATGATACTTATCTACTATCCTTTCATCAATGCATCGCATGATTATGGCTCTAAAGTATGGATCCCTAGAATATCGTTCATTGATATTTGCAAACCTAAATAACCTAGTATATAATTTGCTTAAAAGCGCATGTCTCCTTGAAAGAGCATTTGCAACTACATTGCTCTTTCCTAACTTGTATTTTATTACAAAACTGAATTCTTCAAGGAATTCAACCCATCTTGCTTGCCGCTTTGACAACATAGTCTAACTTTGGAGGTATCTCAATGATTCATGGTCAATATATATGACAAATTCAATTAGCAGTAAATAGTGCTGCCATACTTGTAGTGCTTGGATCAATGCCAAGAGTTCCTTGTCATACACGGAATAATTCAACAGTAGCCCTTAGAGCTTGTCACTGTAGAAGGCAATTGTTGGCGTTCCTGCATTAGGACAATGCCAATTCCAATGCTTGATGCATCATACTCCAACTCAAATATTTTCTTAAAGTCAGGTAGTACCAATACCGAGGTGTAGGTCAATCTTTCTTTTACCTCAGTAAATCTCCTCTCCTCCCTTTCTTCCCATTGGAAGTCAGTGTTCTTCTTCATAAGTTCAGTAAGAGGCGCAGTGAGGGTACTAAAAATCTTCGTGAATTGTCTATAGATTGAAACGTGTCTATAGAAACTTCTTACGTCGACATAAGTAATAGGAGTTGGCCACTCTACAATTGCTTAGACCTTTTCGTCATCCATTCGTAAGCCTGCTCCACTAATTACATAGCCCAAGAATACCACTTACTTCTTACAAAAGCAACTTTTCTTGAGATTGTTGAATAGTCTCTCAACACGGAGGATATCTAATACTTCTCAAAGATGCTTATAGTGACTCGGCATGTCAGCACTGTAAACTAATATATCGTTAAAGTACACTACGATATACTTTCCAATCAAATGTCGTAACATGTGGTTCATCAATGGCATGATGATGCTCGAGGCATTCAATAAGCCAAATGGCATGACCATTCACTCATAGAGTCTATGCCTAGTTTTGAATGCAGTTTTCCATTCCTCTCTTGGTGTCATGCTAATTTGATGGTAGCCAGACTTCAGGTCAATCTTATTGAAGACCTTAGCTCCACTTAACTCATCCAACATGTCAATACACATCTACTAGGTTCCAACCTTATTCAATACTAGATCTGCCAACATAGCACAAAGGTTGAGACTTTCTTGGACGTATCCTCCCTCCAGCAACTCATTGACTTGGCGTTAGAGTTTAAAGGCCTATTTGGGATTCATCTGATAGGTTAGTTTATTTGGCAATGCGGCGACGGATACTAAGTTAATGCAGTGCTCTATACCTTAAGTTGGTGGCAAGCCCTCAAGCAACTATTTTGAAAATAGATTGACATACTCGTCTAGTAACTCTCTATTCTCATGGGGTAGTTCACCCCGTTTCTTTATTTCTAATAGCCACTTAAACAGTTTGAGGGTTGGCTTGTCAGTATTGATGGCCTCTTGAAGCTTGACTCTACTTATCACCTAAGCCTTCTTCGATTAGTAAGTAAGTTTCGTCTATGTGATCTTCCAATTATCCTTCTTCGAACATGTACGTGTTCTTATAGCTATCGTAGATAACTCTCCTATTAAAGAACCATGGTCTACCTATTAATATGTCGGAAGCATACATAGGCAATACATTGCAGAGAATCTAGTCTAAGTAATTCCCTACAGTTATCAACAGTAGTATTTGCTGAGTGATATTTAATGCTCCTTTGTCGCTCAACTAGTGCAACTTATACAGCCTAGAATGTGCAACAGTTAGTAACTTCAGTTTTGAAATAAGATCGGCTGGGGCCACATTGGTGCAACTTCTACTATCTACGTTGAGGGTACATACCTAATTATTCACCTTACAGGTGGTATGAAATAAATTCTCTCTTTACTCCTCTTTTCGTGAGGGTTCCATGTTCATAATGCATCAAACAACCATGAGTAACTGATCAAAATCTTCAACAAACACATCCTCTTCAATTAGTTCTTTCTTAGTATTTTCTTTCTTGGTAGGATCTCCTTATCTTCAAGTTCCTCATCTGTATTGTCTACTTCTAGCTTCGAGATATCTCTTTTGATGACCATTGTCCTTTGATTTAGGTATTGAGTAGCCATATGTCTGAATCCTTAGTACTTGATTTGGCTCATCATTCTACTAGACCTTTGCCCCTTCTCATAAATTCAGGTCGACATTTTAGTGTCAATTCGACCTCTTTGATTGGCTCGAGCATCCATCTTTTGGCTTGGCTTGGTACTCGACTGAGCTTGGTGGCTTACCTATCCAAGTTAGCTAATCAACATCCTCATCGATACTCGACTCCTTCTTTGCCTTTTTACTTACTGGGCTATTCTAACAGCTTCATCCATTGTGGTAAAGCATTGGAGTTCCACAATGTCTCGAATATCACCTCTCAATCCAGTGATGAATCTTGAGACTTTTTGAACTAGTGGTTCCTCTACTTCATAATAGATCATAAGCATTTGAAATTCTTAAACATAGTTTAGCCTCCTTATCTCAGCTCCTGAAGTAGAGTTGAAGTATTGTAAAGATAAGTTTTCGACATAAATTTGTTTCTTCATCTCAGCCCAAGTATTAATCTCTCAATAGCCCTTTCATCTTCTCATGGCCTAGAAATGCTTCCACCATATGGCGGCAGATCCAAAGAACTCGATAGTAGGAGTTCTCACCTTCTCATAATCTTCATATTGATAATAGTCAAAGATACGCCCCACCTTCTCATCCTAAACTAGATATTCATCAATATTCCTAAATCTATTGAAACTCAAAATCCAAAGCTTCACATGGTCGAATGCTTTGGGGACTCTAGCTCGTTCCTCTTCAAAATACTCTTCTTTTTCCTCATCTCCTATGTTTGCTAAATCAATCCTTCTCCTCATTCATCCACCTACTCCTTCATCTTGAACTAGTGGAGCTAGGTTTTGACCTCTAATAGGTTGAGTAGCTTGTAGGGTGTTTTGCATGGCTTTAGTGGGTCAGTTAGCCAATGTATGAACAACTTGGGTCAGATCTACTAAGAGGTTGGCCAGCTCATCAAGTTTCTTGTCAGTACTTCTCAAAGTTCCTTAAGATTATTGACTATGGTAAACAACTCCACTATTATTATCTGCCAGATCAATATTCACACTTGAGTTTGTCTTTTTCTCCATAGATTCAAAGTTCAAACAAATACTTCAAGAAATTAACAGTTAACAAACACAACACTTAAGTGAACATAGTAACTTGCTCTATTTCATATACATAAAACCAAGTATAAATAGAACTTCAAACACAAACTACGACTCAAACAAAACCTCAACTCTGATACCAAAATGATGTGAACCATGACCAAGAATAGACAAGTTTGATCGCTAAATGGGTCCAAGCTTGTAGAAAGCTTGAAAAGGTAGTGATGGGGAAAGATGCAAAAGGATAAAATGACGAATGAAGAAGTAAGCAAAACCTACGAATAGCTCTAGAGGATATGATGTACCAATGGAACTTTCGAGGACTTAAGGTACAATTTCATATGATGTACGAATCGATCTAGTAAGATTACACGTTAGCTAGCCTTACTTAAGGGTTAGGATAAGAGTGATGCCGAGAGTAAACAAGCAGTGTTTACATACAAAAGAAAATACTTAAGTATATTAAGGATAATCTGATTCTAATGGCTTACAACTACAAGTACAAGGGTATTTATACTCATAAGTTAGGGTAACTTGCCCAAAAGGAAAAGACAAAAAAGGCATTTCTTAAGAAAGTAATGTACATGATACAAAAGGGTAAAAATGAATATATAAGGAAATCAATCATTGGTGCATTGGATTCTACACATGATACTGTATACATGGTGATGTTGTTAGAAGATACGGAAAAAAAAGTATGGATAGCTTACTTGTTTTAAGTGAGGGTAGCTTGATCAGTCCGGACTCTTTCTTTCAACATGTCAGTAGTGGTGCAACTAAGTAAGTAATTAGCTAGACATGTACGAGAATGAAGATAGGCTATTGTCTCAACCTTTTGCTTCTTGGCATATAACATGTGAGAGATAAGTAGTCACTTAACTCGGTAGGCAAAATGGGTTAGCAAGGAGATACTTGGCCTCCATATGAGTTGGCTGAAATAGGAGGATTTGTCTTACCAATCCCTCTAATCCTTAGGCTTGACTACGAGTCAGTGGTTTGGTAGACTGATTCCTATAAGCGATACTTGGTGTTGGTAGGAGTTATTTGAAGCAGGATGATTCACCTTACTAATCCCTCTAATCCTCAAGCTCAACTGTAGGTCAAAGGCTTAGTAGCTTGAATTCTATCATGAACCATGGTCATCAAAGGTGATACTCTTAGGATTGAAGTAGACATATGGGTGAGAAAGCCTAAGAAAGGAAGAATCGGAGAGAAATACTAAAAGTAATGAAGAGCTAGTTGAGGACAATATGTTTGTTGATAATCTAGACAAGATGACTTTAGGTGTTAGATGAGCAATGAGCATTAAACAAACTATTGAGGAGTAGCAACAAGAAAACTTATTCCATATCACATAGAAAGTGAACAAGTAAGTATGTGCACTCATTGTAGATAGTAGGAGCTATACCAATGTTGCATTTGCTAAATTGGTCCAAAAACTCAAGTCACTGAAGACCATATAAGCTACATTCGCTAAATGAGAAGGGAGCATTACACATCACCTAACAAGTATTGCTATAGATCTCGATTAGGAACTATTACAATGAAATTCTCCTTGATGTGTTGCCTACATGTACATCTTACATACTGCTAGGCTGATATTAGCTATTTGAATAGAAGGTCATACATGATGGATTTAGGAACACATTTGCCTTTGAGAAAGATTTTCTTAAATCCCTTGACCCCCAATTAAGTAAGCAAGCTATAAGCTAAGCTAGGTCAAGGATCTAAGAAGACCTTAATTCTTAGTTGTTCTAAGCTTAGAGAGGTTATCCAATTTGATGAGCTGACCTTTTTGTTAATAAAAGGACTGTTGCAATTGAAGGAGCAAATCATACTACTAAATAAGGTCATAAGGTTACTTGATGGATATGCCAACTTATTTCCTAAGCAACTGCTTAAAGGATGACCACCATTTCAAAGGATTAAGCGTTGCATCGACTTGATACTTAGTACCACCCTTCCTAACAAACCTTCTTATTGGATGAACCCCGAATAAGCAGCTAAACTACAAAGACAAAACAATGAATTACTAGAAAAAGCTTATGTAAAGGAGAGCCTTAGACCTTATACTATACGATCTCTACTAGTACTAAAGAAGGATAGAACCTAGTATATGTATTTCAATAGTAGAGCTATTAACAAGATAATGATCAAGCATAGAAACCTAATCTCGAGGTTAAATGACATGCTTGACCAATTGAATGGACTTAGAATTTTCAAGAAGATTGACTTGAAGTCTGATTACCATCAAATTCGAATGAGGGCAAGAGATGAATGGAAAACAGCATTTAAAACTCAACATCGTCTTTGTGAGTGGTTAGTAATGCCCTTTAGCTTATCTAGCACCCAAGTACTTTCATGAGATTAATGAATCATATGCTATGAAATTTGATTGGAAAATTTGTTGTGTTATAATTTGATGATATCCTTATGTGTTGTGTTGACTTAACAAGTCATAGCAACCATCTTCAAGTTGTCTTTGATGTGCTTTAAGCTTAGAAATTGTTTACGAATTTGAAGAAATGTTGTTTCTATCAAAAGGAAGTGGTTTTCCTAGGGTATGTAGTTAATGGAGGAGTTTTACGAGTTGATTATGAGAAGATACGAGCTATTGTTGATTGGCAAACTCCAACCACTTATATTGAGGTAAGTAGCTTCTATGGGTTAGCTTCCTTTTACCATTGCTTTATTTAAGGTTTCAGCACCATTGTTGCCTCACTTACTAAATTGACAAAGAAGAATGTAAAATTTAGATTATGAGAGAAAAAAGAGAGGAGTTTTGCCAAGGCGAAGGAGAGGTTGACTTCAGCACTTGTATTGGTTTTACTTGACTTTAAGAAGATATTTGATCTTGAATGTGATACATTAAGTATTTGCATAGGATCTGTGTTGATGCAAGAAGGTTGACTTATTGCCTACTATAGAGAAAAGCTAAGAAAATCGCAATTGAATTACTCCTTATATGACAAAGAATTCCATGCATTAATCAGGGCACTCTAAGTGCGACATCATTACCTTCTACTAAGAGAGTTCATCTTATACACTGATCATTAGTCTTTGAGATACTCGGGAGCCAGGCCAAGCATTCATAGGGATAAGCCCAATGGATAGAAATCCAAGAAGGATTTAACTTTGTGATTATTGAACCTTATTTTGATTTTCCTTAATTGAACCTATATTAAGCTCAACCCCATTAATATAAGTTACTCGGCATAAAATTAAGGAAAATCTAAAAAATGTTTTAAAAAAATTTTTGAAAAAAAAGTTTCCAATCGATAAAACTAGTAAAAAGTTAAATTAGGGTTTTGGGGTAGAAAAACCTTAATTTGGCTACTAATGCACCAATTTTCTATAAAAATTTTGATTTTTGAAAAAAATTTTCTAGAAAAATGAGTTCCTAAAATATGAGAAGACAACAAATTTTACGGTTGTCTCGAAAGTGCAAGCATGCTTACTAAATGGGATCAAACCAATCATAGTTCTCATTTTTTAAAAATAAAAAACTTTAGTATGTTGACAAATTTTATTTATGAAAGCGAGCTAAGTTTACATTTTTAATTATTTTATATTTATTAAGAAAAATCCCTATAAAAGACCTAATTTTTATTCCTAATTTTTGAAAACCTTAAAAATCTAATTTTGAAAAAACCCCAATTAAGGATTTTATTTATAAAAAAACCAATGAAGTGATAAAAACAATTTCTCCCTAAGAAATCTCTAAAATATCTAATGATATACAAACTTAAATGCCAATTCTGAATAGAGATATAAAAGATGCAATTATACCCTAAATGATGCAATTTTTATAAGGCTGCAAATCTTTTTAAACAAATGAAATTTAAAAAAAAATAAACATAATTTTCCTAAAATAACCATGCTTGAGATGCAATTTATCTAAAAATATTCAATTTTCTCTTCTTCTTTTTTATCAAATACGTAATTGTCTAATAGCATGCCTAAACATGCAAATATTTTAAAAATTGTGAACAATCATGTATTTTTATGCAACTTATGTCCTAAACATGCAATTTATACTATAAATATATAATAAATATTTCAAAGATGTAATTTATTCTAAAAATAGGATGTGATTTTGACGGTAAATATACAAAATCAAAACAAAATAATAAAAGTATAAGGATCCATGCAAGAACATGCAAAAGAAACTTATGATAATGTAAAAAAAAGAAAATTTTCAAATACTAATAAAAAATAAACAAGCTATTTATTTATAGTGGCAAAACCAAAAATTTAGAAATAACGACCAGTACAAGCGGGTCGAGTTAGGCAAAAAGAAAGAGGGGTTGTATAGGTTAAATTTAGGAGCTCTATTGGTCGCATGAAAGAGAAGACTCTAATGGCTGACGGACTTGATTCTCGTCAATTTGAGCAACATATCAAATGCGAAATTTAACTTTCATGAAGATTTCATTAGCAAAAAAAAGGCTTAGATGCAATTCCTTAAGTTTTCATGATAGTTTCAAAGGATTTATATGGTGGTCAGTGGTGGTGTGCTTTGGTGTCATGGTAGAGTTGGTATTATGGATTGTTTTGGTGGTTATTTGGTGTTGCAAGGATATGTAGTAGTCATGTGGTGGTCATATGGCATCTACCATAGATGGTACTATTGTGTATGTTGGGTGACTAGTGGTTGTAAGGGAGAGGGTCGGGGATTTGCTTATGATGAGCATAGGCAATCGCGTAACTAGTGTTGAGGTTGCTGCTATATGAGGGTATCGTCGTTGCTGTTCATGGTCAAGGGATTCAAACCCCTAACCTTCTACTCATCTAAGTTTTTAAGCTTATGTGTGTAGCTAGCTCATCTAAGCTTTCTTCTCAACATAACATGCACATAAGTTAAATCCAACTCATTTCTTCCAAGCCTAACTTTAATTTAAACATTCAACCTCAGCCCAACTTGACTTGATTTGACCTACAATGATCTAAGCGTTCTTGTATACCTCAAAATATACATGTTAAGTATTTTTAACACCACTTCTAAATTTAACAAACTCAGAGTCTTATTAATCTTGTTAATTTTTTTTTCTAAATTATACAAAATTTCATTTTATGAACTCAAATATTTTATTAGACTAATATTTTTCTAATGAAGCCTAAAAAATTTTAAAAACTCTAAATTTACTAAATTGCATGTATAATCTACATTATTGTTTGGTTCAATCACAAAAGATTAGCTAACATACTAAAACACCTTTGAGACTTTGTATTTTTCAATTTTTATTTTATTTATTTTTTATTATTATTTTTTGTATTTTTTTATAAACTTGGCCTAAAAAACCAAAATGAATAAAAAAGTTACAAAAATATGGTATCTACAGTTACCCCTCTTTATAGTAAAGTTTGATTAAGACTTTATTCTAAAGACAAAAGACATGCCTATTTTTTCCAAATCCTAGCTTAAATTAACAGGGTTAAGACTACAAACTTAAATAGTCAACTGAAAAGGAACTTAACTTGAGAGGGTAGCTATAAAGACACTGATTTGAAAGATTAGTTGAATAGCATCTTGACTTGATAAGTCGAGGTAAAAAATTTTGACTTAAAAGTTAAGTCTAATTAGAAAGGTTAAGGTAAATGACTCTAAATATCAAACAAATAGGGTCTTGACTTAAAAGATCAGGTATCCTTAAGAGGATAGATCTCCTTAAAGATCAGTATGAGAGACAAATTAGGATAACACTCTTATGAGCAAGCAATTTAGTGAAGGATAGGATAGTACTCTAGTGAGCAGGCGATTCAATGAAGGATAAGATAGTACTGTAATAAGTAGGTAATCTGACAAAGGATTGGATGGTGCTCCAATGTGCATGTGATCTAAGGTAGGATAGCGCTTCAATAAGCATGTGATTCTAGAAAAGACTAGATGGCGCTCTAATGTGCAAATGATCCAACAAAGGATAAGATAACACTTTAATGAGCAAGCAATCCAACAAAGGATAAGATCGCAATTTAATGAGTAGGCGATATAACAAATGATAGGATAACACTCTAATTAGTAAGAGATCTAATAAAGAACAAGATAGCACCCTAATGAGCAAGCAATCCATTATTGCTGTAACAAATGAATAGCACCTTAAAGGGCAATCGATCTAGGGATTTCACAAACTTTGATTAATTTTGATAAATTGACCTGAACTTTGAGCTTAAGGGATTTTAATGACCTTTTGAAAACATTAGCTTTTTAAGAATTCTCTCTTGAGCACTTTTTGAAAGTTCTTCCTTTCTTTTCTAATTTATTTTTTTCCTTTTTCTTTGCAAAATTTTCAAATTAAATGCACTCTTTTTTGTAGATAATTGCATTATTAACAAGAAAGTCTCGAAGGCTCTAAAGATAAAAAATAAGAGGTTGGCTTACCCTTTCTCATTGATCACTCATTCTTGTCTTAGTCATGATTCTTAGAGCATCTTTCATAGTTTCTACAATCTCTTGGTGCATTGATTCCAAAAATTAGGGGCAACTGAGATTCATGTTCTCAAAAAAGCGCTCAACTATTATTTGATTTTCCATTGAGTGAATAAGTATCGTTACTTGAACAGTCCAAGAGGACTTCCTTTCACTCTCACAAGTTTGTTTTCACTCTTGGTATCAATTCCAAAAATTATAGTCTATTTTGTAAATAATACAGTTGGTCAATTAATTAGGTCTTTTCTAGGCTTGTAATTTAAGGCTTTTAGTCAACAGCTTTAACAAAGGGATATTAATATAATGGTCAATTTTGAAACAAAATCTTCATTTATTTGATTCAAGCTTATAAGTCAAGAATCTTAGGGAAAAGCTAAATCTGGGCTTGCCCCAATTTCTTAAGTAATTGGTTTTTAAGATAAATCATTTCTTTAGTAAGAAGAATTTCATTCAGGGTGGTATAGTGGGTAGGACCATGGAATTAGGGCTTTTCTTTAGGCTTGAGAATTTAGTGTGTTTAGCCTTTGAATACCTTTACTTTTATGTGTTTTTACCTTGGGATTAATTCATAAATTTAGACTTTAGGCTTATTGGCAATTGATGCTCTTCTTTGGAGATGATCACCGTCCTCGCTTTCAATTTCATTTCTTTTTCTCTTTCTCTTTTTTCCTTTTGTTTACTTTCTTCTTCTTCTTTTTTTTTTCTTTTGGCCAAGGTGATCACTCTCCATATTTTTGAGTTTTATTTGAAGAGATTGAAAGCCCTAAATCCATGGGTTTAAAGAGTATTAAGCATGGGGAGAAGTGTCTATGGATTTAGAGTGTTTAGGAAAAATCCATGGGCTTGAGGTATATGAATGAGTATATGGGGTTAAGGGAAGTGTGTATGGTTTAAAGCTCTTCTTTATTTTAAATTAATTAGATTATGTATAGCAATTATTTCTCATAAATTAATATAGCTAAGATAAGCACAAGTTAGTTTATTCCCTTTTCTCAAAATTAATTACCTTAACCTCTTAATTTCCTAAATGTAAGGCGGTTGTTGATAGGGTTAACTTTAAGAAATATCCCAAAAAGGCTCAAATGGGTTTGTAAGGGATAATTGAATTTAAGGTAATGAAATGAATGCCCAACATCATTTTGACACATATACCAAGTTGAAGATGGACCTCCTTTAAGGAATAAGCCTAAGTTCTCTCATTGTGTCACTCAGCTCTTATGAGTGTTTAGGTTTAGAGTTTGGGATATGATTTGCCTCTTTTTATCTTGAACTTTTCAAGTGAATATGTTACATCCCCTTATGCAAAAAACTTTAAGTTTTGAGTTTAGTATTTACTTTATCTAATTTCACTTGTCCTAAATTTCATAAAGTGTTTCATTAATGAAGGTTCAAAGTCATGCTCCGTTAAGTTGAGCTAAATTTACAATGTATAAAGACAAAAATGCATGAGAAGAACACTTTATTCAAATAACTTGCTCATTACAAGGTTCAAAGTGAAAGGTTATTTTGACAAGAAATAAATGCAAAAACTAAAACTCTTTTCCACTTCTTGCCCTTATTTTGTCACTCCTTCTAATTTGACCCATTCAATTGAATTGATCCCCTAAAGATATATCCAATTGTTTCAAATGGTGAGCCACTTTGTCAAATAGTAGTAATAAACCTTCAACATTTTATCTTGGAGGTTGTTTTCTCAATGCTTCTTCAATACCTAAGGAAGGAATACTATTGCCATTGGACTCATCAACTTCTAAAAGGTTTAGTTAGATAATTTTGGCTTCAATAAAATCTTGTACCTTATACTTCAGTTTCCCACAGTTCTCTTTCATATGCCTAATTGGGCCCTTATGATATTCACACCTTTACTAAGGATATTATCCTTCAACATGTAGTTCTTTAATGAGATTTCACATGCTTGTAAACTTACCTCTCTCAATCGCTTGAACACTTGGTCTATTAAAATTTTGAACTGTGTAAATAACCTCCTCTTATTATAGATGAGCTTGTCTTAATCCTTGGCTTTCCACATTGGCTCATTCGTTCTTGACTTCTCTTTTCCTAAATCATCCTCATACTTAGGCTATAATGTCTTACCCATAATAGGAGCTAAGTGTTTGAGTTGCTTCAGTACATAACCCATTGCACTTCTAACATCACCAATTGTTCTTCTAGAGCTGCAACGCTTCTTTCCAAACCTTAGTAGTGACATTCCCCCTAGGCTCGACCATTCAACCCTAGCAACCTTTTTGAACCTTATATCATGTTGATTGTGGGTTTTGTGTGGAATTTCAGCCTTAGATCCTCGACAAAGTCCAATTAGACCAATTTTTTTTCAATTATATCTTGGGCTCTATTCTTCAACTCCTAGCAATGGCTAGTAACATGCCCCTACTGACCTATGTGGTACTCACATTATGTATTAGGGTTGTATTTCTAAGGTCTATACCCTTGCATTAGAGTCTCAAGATGCAATAAACCTTTTCCTCTTCAGTGGTAATAGACTTGAGACATATGAGATCTAAGTGAACCTTCTTCTAGGTGTTTTCAAGTTTTGCTTATTTATTTTTGTGTGCTTTAGGCTAATGTTTAGGGAACTAGGTTTACATATAGTTAGATGGGACATTTTAATGTGCATAGTAGCCTTTGAATATAATAGGATGATATCTTCCTCATCAATCTTCCTACTCTAATGACATCCTCAATACCACTATTGGCTATGATTATGTTCGCAAATGTAGAGGCGGTATGGCCTAAGAGGTGATTATAGTAAGGTTCACTTAGTGTGCAGATGAACATGTTGATTAGTTCATCTTTCGACAATTGTGCTATGACTTGAGCGGTTGTAAATCTTGATCTTTGGGCATGCTCCTTAAAAAACTTAGTCAGCTTCATTTTTATGTTACTCAAATCCATTAGGGAATGAACCACTTCTTCATTAAACCTGTACTACTAATAAAAGGCGTGAGCTAGGTTATCCTAAGTATCAAGCTTAACTAAGTTTATTAGGGCGTACCATCCTAATACTGACCTAGTTAAGCTATCTCGAAAAGTATGAATCATCAATAATTATCAATTACTCATGTTTGGTAAATTGGGCCATCTTATGGACATAAAGCTTAAGGTGAAGCTTGGGCCAACCTATTCCATCATACTTTTCAAAATTTGACACCTTAAACTTCTTGGGTAACTCGTAGCCTTAAAAACTAAAAATGTCACTCAAGCCTAGCTCACTCTGTACATTGTGACCCCTTAAAACTCCCATTTTCTCTTCAATTTTGTAAAAGATTGCTTCCTCCATCTTCATCAATTTATGCTCTAACTCCTTCCCCTAGCTTTTGTTGCCGTTGTTAGGCTCATGAACCTATAACTCTTTAGACTCATCTACTTAACCTGGTATGTAAATAGGTATCTAAGCTCGCATATAGGTCATGGTTCCAACTCGCTTTGTGTGCTTGCATAAAATCCCTTCCATTGTTGTTATTCTCTATTTAAGAGCTTTAGACATCTCTTCAAGTTGGGCTAAACTACTTAAAGGGTAATATTTTAAATCTTATAAGAATCCTTTCTTGTTAGCAATATTGTATCCCCTCTCTTTTAGAAACTTTTTTTGAAAAATCAATTGTTATTTAATGTTACAAATAGCCTAATATTGATATTGACAAATCTAAACTTATTATACGAACAACAGGTTAAATAAAAAATGGGAACATTAGGACTAACGACTAAGGACACAAGATGACAGTTATATTACAAGGATGATATAAAGAAATGGAAATTCTTTTACAAAGAGAAACTTATTAAAAGATGACATAAGGGTAATGACTCATGGAAAAAACTCTATCGAAACCATAACAATTTGATGGGTAAATATTAAGAAAGAGAACTTAGACATTTATAAGATTGATGACCTTAAGGTGAAAATAACTTACAATGGAAATCTGAGAGTTAAATTTTTTTTGTTTTATTTTTTTTCTTTTTATATTTTGTTATTTCCTAACAATATGATACATGTGGAGCATTGTAATTGAAATTGAAGAAGTAAAATTAACCTTGAAACTTGTTTTTTTTTTTATTATAAAATATTTCTTTGAAATTATCTCCTCTTTTTTTTTAGGAAACTTGCTAGAAAACCTTAAGAAAATGATAGTTTCATAATAATCTTTATCATAACTAATTTCCATAATTACATGCCCCATAAAAAAGAAAAGAAAATTTATAAGTTGATAGTGAAGGTTTTTTTCCTTGTTTTTTTATTAACATTGGTACATCATGATATATGGGGAATATTAATGATTTTGCACCTTTTATATTAAATCTTATGTCATACAATCTTTTCCTCATGAAATAAAACAAAATCTACAATACGCTCATATATTATACAAGATAACATATACAGACAAATATACAAAGTATAACAAATATTAGATAATACATGCACATTAAAAATATAAAACAACTGTGATGCCATATGCTACATATAGATACACAGCAATGGGGTTGGTAACTAATAACTTATAAAAACAGAATTATCATAAACCTATGGTTAACATTCCTAACACTTATATATATATATATATATATATATATAAATGTATGAATTTCTAAAATAAAATCTTTGAAAATAAAGCTCATGGACACTTATATATCTTCGAAACATGAGTTGGCTCATCTATCACCATCAGGTGAAGGTAATATCCCCAATGACCCAAGGGTTACACATTAGCGACCATTCTTAGGTTTCAAAGGTAGTTCAAATCTGACCACATCTAAGCACACATACGACGTTTTAAAAAATTTAAGCCCCCTACCCCCATATGTTCCCTAATAAAAGGCCCATTAAGCTATGCTTTTCCTAACAAGCCTACATTATTAAAACCCAATAAGTACAACTATATTACAATATATAAATTAATTAAAACACAAATAAATAAAAAAATAAAATTCAATTAATTAATTTATTTTAATTTTTACATGGCTAACCCACTAGGTCCTTGGTAGAGTTGCCAATTACGTTGAGTCTGATTTTTATTTTTCTTAATTTAACATATACTAAGTCTAATCTACATAATATAAGTTACTTGACATAAAATTAAAGAAAACATTTTTCTCTAAAAAATGTTGTAAAAAATTTGAAAAAAAAAATTGGAGTTGTCAACAAATAAAAATGGTAAATGTTAGATAAGGGTTCTTAGGTAGAAAAACCCTAATTTATCTACTAATACATAGATTTTCTAAAAGAATTAATTTTTCAGAAAATTTAACAAGAGAAATAAGTTCAAAGACTAACCTATAAAAACAAAAGTTATCATGTAAAAATTAAAAAAAACTAACTAATGAGCCTGTATTTTTAGAATTTTTCTAAAAAATGAGAAAACATGTAAAGGATGTGAAAATGTATAAAAATAATTTTTTTTTTACGAAATTTTCCTAATAAATGAAAAAAAAAAACAAATACCTTACAAATTTTACTGTTGCCCCAATGCCTAAATACCTACTAATCGAGATTAAACTGATTATAGTTTTCATTTTATTAAAAGAAAAACTTTAGTGGGTTGAAAAATTTTATTTATGAAAATTGGCCAAGTTTACATTTTTAATCATTTTATTTATATTAAGAAAATCCCTAAAAAACATAATTTTTAATCTTAATTTTGAAAAACCCTAAAAACCTAACTTTGGAGAGACCTAAATGAAGGATTTTATTTAAAGACAAAGCAACTAAATTATAAAAAACAAAATCTCCCTAAGAAATCACTAAAATGTCTAAAGATATGCAAACTTAAATGCCAATTCCAAATAGAGATACGAAAGATGCAATTTTTATAGGAAGGATACAAATTCTTTTTAAAAATGCAATTTTCTTAAAAAAAAAACATAATTTTTCTACAATAACCATGCCTAAGGTGCAACTTATCTAAAAATATGCAATTTTCTAACACTAAGCTTAAACATGCAAATATTTAAAAAATTGTGAACAATCATATATTTTTATGGAACTTATAAACATGCAATTTATATGATAAATATGTAATAAATATTTCAAAGATGCAACTTATTCTAAAAATAGGATGCAATTCTAATGGTAAATATGCAAAATCAAAACAAAATGATAAAAGTATAAGGATCCATACAAGAACCTATAAAAGAAACTCATGTTTATGTAAAAAAAAATAAAAAAAATAAAAATGCTAATAAAAAAAGTAAACAACCTATTTATTTATATTAACAAAGCCAACAATTTAAAAATAAGGACTAAAATAAGTGAGTTGAATTAGGTAAAAAGAAAGAGGGGATATGTAAGTTAGATCCGGGTTGATTTAGGAGCTCTATGGGTCGCATGAAAGAGAAGACTACAGTTGCTTAAGTGCTAGATTCTCCTTAACTCTAATAGCATATCAAATGGGAAATTCAACTTTCATGAGGATTTCATTAGCAAAAGAAGGCTTAGACACAATGCCTTAAGTTTTCGTAGTAGTTTTAGAGGAGATATATGGTGGTCAGTAGTAGTCTGCTTTGGTGTCATAGTAGTATTGGTTCTATGGACCACTTCGGTGGTTATTTAGTGTTCTAAGAATGTGTAGCAGTCAAATGGGAAATGGGAAATTCAGCTTTCATGAGGATTTCATTAGCAAAAGAAGGCTTAGACACAATGCCTTAAGTTTTCGTGGTAGTTTTGGAGGAGATATATGGTGGTCAGTAGTGGTCTACTTTGGTGTCATAGTAGCATTGGTTCTATGGACCACTTCAATGGTTATTTAGTGTTGTAAGAATGTGTAGTAGTCATGTGGTGATCATATTGCATGTATCATGGATGGCACTGCTATATGTGTTAGGTAGCCAGTGGTTACAAGAGAGATGGTCAGGGATTTGCTTGCAGTGAGTGTAGGTAGTCACGCGACTAGTGTTGGGGTTGCTACCGCTTAAGGGTTTTGTTGCTGCTATTTGTGGTTAGTAGTTGAGGGTAGTTGGGTATTTGCTATTGGATGATCTCGTGTTTGTATTGGGCAGTGAAGGGTTAGATGAGAGTGGTCGTTAGTGTAGATGGAGTTATCGAGCAAGGGTAGTCAAGGTTAGAAAGCAGCAACGGTAGTCAATCTGTACATGAAGGCGTGGCTGTGTCGAAAGGAGATGGTTGGGTATTTGTGAGGACAAAGATGGTGGATCTACTATGTACTATAATTCAAAATCAGAAATTAATGTCCTCCCTCCCTTGTTAAACTAGAACTCCATTTATAGCATTAAAAATAGGATCTTTTGTTAGTTCTAGATTGCATCAAATCAAACATAAGTAAGAGCCAAAATCTTACATAATCTCATCAAATCTCAATTTACTTGTTCTTAATATAAATCATTATATGATTTAGAGTTTTTATCAATGATTTAGTAAAGATTCTTCAAAATCTAATAAAAAAAAGATGAAGATTCGACAAGTTTTAGTGTTGAATAAATTCTAAGAAACTTATCCATTTTTCCTTTCCTTTCCTTTCATTTGTTTCTTAGGAAATTTCTAGAGAAGGAAAAAAAAAATGGTCACATGCTAGCAAAGGAAAAAAAGAAATAGTGCTCATGCGTATTAGGGGATTTAAACCCCTGACCTTCTACTCATCTAAGCTTTTAAGCCCATGTGTGTAGTTAGCTTGTCTGAGCTTCCTTCTCAACATAACATGTGCACAAGTTAAATTCAACTCATTTCTTCTAAGCCTAACTTTAACTTAAACTTTCAACCCAAGCTTAACTCGACCCAAGATGATCCTAGCCTTCTGGTATAACTTAAAATATTCATGTTAATTATTTTTAACATTACTTTTAAATTTCATAAATCCAGAGTTTTATTAATCTAGTTAAAATGCATTTTTTCTAAATTAAAAAAAAAAAATTCTATTTCATGAACTCAAATATTTTACTGGACTATTTAAACATTTTTTTAATGAAGCCCAAAAATTTTAAAGACTCTAAATTTACTAAATCATATTTATATTTTATACTATTACTTAATCCAATCCTAAAAGACCATCTAACCTTACTAAAACACTTTTGACACTTTATATTTTTCAATTTAAAATTTTTTTTATTAATTTTATATTTTTCTTTTTTTGCATTTTTCTATAAACTTGGTTTAGAAAACCAAAAAATAAAAAAAAAAATAAAATGGTAGCAAAAATAGAGTATTTGCAATAATCAAGTATGAGCAACACAAGACCTATGCATTGCTGACGCCTTGTCAAGAAGGCGCATTCTTCTTACTAAATTAAAGACCAAATTCTTAGGTTATGTAAGCATTAAGAAACAATACTCTCGAGACCCTCATTTTGGTTCGATATATGAACATTGTAAAGAAGAAAAGACTGTAGATAAATATCATATGGAAGAGGGCTACTTAATTGAAAGTGGCAAACTCTGTATACGAACCTATTCCACTAAAGAGTTGTTAATGAGAGAAACTTATAGTAAAGGCCTTTTTGGACATTTCGAAGAAAGGAGAATCTATGAATTGTTGAGTGACTGATTCTTTTGGCTAAAGATGAGGTAAGATGTCTACTATGTTGTTGAGAGTTGTGCTACTTATAACAAGGCCAAAAGCTAAGCTAAACATGGGAAGGCAATTCCTTTACCTATCTTGACCAGACCCGAGGTATATTTGAGTATGGCTTTTATCTTTAGATTATCCCGAACTACCTACGGTAAAGATTTAGTGATAGTTGCTGTAGATAGATTCAGTAAGATTGCACACTTTATGCCTTATGGTAAAATTAACTATTCTTTAGTTGTTGCTTTTCTGTTTTAACAAGAGATCCGTTTGCATGGAGTACCTAAGAGAGTGGTGTTAAATCGAAACCCAAAAATTTTTAGCTATTTCTAGGGAACCTTCTACCTTCTTATGGGAACTAAGTTACTTTTAATCACTTCATGGCACTCCTAAATGATGGTTAGACTTAGGTCGTCAACTACAATTTGGGTTCATTACTTCGCACCATAGTGGAAAAGAACATAATAGACTAGGATATATGCTTATTAGTGATAGAGTTTTCTTACAATAGAACAATGCACAACACCGTTGAGCATACACTCTTTGAGATCGTCTATGGTTTCGACCTCGAGCTACCTTTTGATCACGCCCTAGCACTTATGCTTTAGTAAGAAGACTCTAATGCTAGAGTTAGAGCGCAATCCTTTTAGCAAATTTACTAGAAATTTACCTAGTAGATTAAACAAGCTGGTAAGAATTTGAAGGAAAGAGGAAAAGGAAGGAAGGCAAAACAGTTTCATCCCAGAGACATAGTATGGTTGTACCTAAGTAAAGAAAGATTTTTAAACAAGAGGAAGAGGAAGAGCAAGTTGTCCGCCCAAGTTGAGGAACCCTTTAAGATACTCTAGAAGACCAATGATAATGCTTATAAATTAAAACTGCTTAAAGACTTTAGAGTTTCTAATGTGTTTAATATTGCTAACCTCAGCCTTTATCGACCTGAAGAAGAGCAGAGTAAAGACTAATCAAATTTGACCCTAAATCCCAATCAACTTGGAAAGGATAATAGGAATCAAGCCACTAGGCCATTAACTTGAGCTTAAGCTCGAGGACTTGAGAGCTTGGCAAAGTGTATCCTTCCATCTTAACCCCTACCAAAAGAATCTAAGTTACTCCTAACTACCAACCTGCTATAGATGTCGAGATGAGTACCCTCGTATTTGTCAATGATCGAATGTTGACTTGAGAAATACTCTGTTGCTAGCTTAGCCATATCTTATCTAAGGCTCCTTAAGCTTCTCTAAGCTAGCATAACCTTAGAGAGCTCGTAGATCAACTCGACATCAACAAAATCTAACCCTACCTTTTTGTTTGTTTCTACAAAGGCCTTCCCAGTAATTGTTAACCATGTGTCCTAACCATCTACATGAAGGGATCTATTGAAGAAGCTTATATTCCAGAAATTTCTTTTTGACCCTTATCCATTTCTTGTATTTTACTTAATTTGGACAATACTCTTTTATTTTTCATATTTAGTGGGTTACCTTAATATTTTGAGTATAAATATCCTCTTGTAAGTAGCGTTGTTATCATGTTGACATTATTATTATTGAATATTTTGAACTATCCCTTTGGTGTTACACTTCTTGCTTATTACCTCTTTAACTCTTATCCTAGTCCTTAAGTAAGACTAGGTAACGAGTGACCTCATCAAGCTACTTATGCATCATATCTAGTTAGTTTGTAAGTCTACAAAGGTTCCTTGTTATGTCATATCCTCAGAATTGTTAATTAGTTTTACTTATTATCTCTCTATTTCATACTTTACCATCTTATATTTTAAGCTTTCTATAAGCTTGGGCCTATTCTCGATAATACTACCCTTATCTTCTCTTAGCACATCGTGTCAAATCCACTACCTAAGTAGTGGAACAATTCAATCCTCTTGTTGTTAACAAGGATGTCACTAATAAGAGTAATAAAAAGTCTCCAAATTGAACCCTACACATGTTCAACACTCGATGCTTGAACCTAGAGATGTAGGAGCTTAACCTAGAGGCTTTTGCCTTACCATGCCATTTTATACATTATGCTTAGTCAATATGTAAACCTTAACCTTGCGGCACCAGTGGAATTTGCTACATTTGTCCCAAATAGCTCATTTGTCAATAAGAAAGATTTGGACTTGTATATGAAAGAGATATGGCCAAAGTCTACCGTAGGAGTGCTGGATCTCACACTCCTACACAATCAACATATTGCCTTAATATCATACTCCATGGATTATGTAAGTCCTAAGTTTGCATTGTTTAGTAGTAATTTGGAAATTGCTAAGGAACACCTAATGAAGTTTGTTGAAGTTTTAACTATTCCTAAGGTAGAAGATGACTTAGAATTGAAGGAATTTTTAAGGTCGCTTATTTAAAAAAAAAATGCCTATATATGCAACATCAGATGTGTAAAGTAACATGTGCAAGATGACTTTAGAGAAAACTTTCTCCATTAAATTAAGGGTCAACTTGACCAAGATGGGACGGATTTGTCAAAAACTAAAGAAAACTTAATGGAGTACATACATAAAGCACTATAGAGAGTGTTCCATGAATATTCAAGATATATATAATGAAAAAGGAATTAGTGAAAGATATGCAATCCATCTATCACGACAAACATTGCTCTAATCATTAAAAGACAGTTCATACCCCTAAATCGGCACTTGAGCCTCTTGATCACCATCACAAGGACCATCACCATCGCCACTAGTGAACACCTCCCTTTGACACAAACTAATGCGACATGTAGTGTGAAAGCCATAAATATGAGGAAAAATGAATATTATTAATTTACAAGTCTCTATTACAGGGTACTTATAGTCTCTAGACTCCAAACTAATAAGGAAATACAATAAAATCTAAATCCTTCAGAATCAGGAAGAAAACAAAAATTAAGATAAACTTTTCTAAACTATTGATAAAATCTTGACAAATTATTATCTTCCTAAAATGCATGAACTTGACTTTAAAAATTATGCCAAAAGGTGAAGCAATCTATCCTAAGTCAAAATAAACTTAATTTAAGCCTTTATGGACATATCATGGATCTAATAACACCTCATGCACAAAAAGTTATGATATTTCAAAGTTAACAGATCCCTAAGTTTAAAATCAGTTCTGCTTTTCTGATCCAGTAATTTTTGGTTGCTTCGTATTGCTTTTGATCAACCTCTAACCCCATCTAATTTGTTGAGCACTTATTTTGATCAATTTCTATATATGACTCTGATCTTCCTTTTTTGCTTCTAATTATTTAAATGCTTCATATATTGTAAGTCTATCTCGTCCATATATCTTTAGCTCGACTCCTCTTTAAACCCCTTGAGTAGCAAATATTGAAGCATGAGTATCAATTTGTTTATATATTTTTCATTGGGTCTTGATTGCATTAGAAATTTGATAAGTATATCGAATAACCATTTTTCTCCGAGTATGTGGATCGACTCCGTTACATGATGCTTAACGAGACAAAACCGAATATATATATATATATATATATATGACATGGGCGATTTAGACACTAACACGAAATAAAAGTAAGCTATTCGCCACGAAATGATATAGACTACCCACTTGCCCAGCACAGCCGGACACCCATCCATGTGTCAATGTGGAGTAGAGAAGATGGAGTGTCACATGGGAAGAGGGTGTTTTTGAATTTTGAGAGAGGCAGCGAGATGAAAAGTGTACAAATAGGCCGACGTTGACACGTGATGTTGGACTCGGAGTAGGGCACTACAATATAAAAGCCATGGTCACGTCACTGTAGCCACAAAGAGCTTTAGAACACTTCATTACCACTCGTATCTTTCATGTTCTCGCTCTTTTTCCCTCATGTTAGTAGTATATGATGGCCTTACTTCTGAAAGGAAAAAGAAGTAAAAAGGCAATGAAATGATTGGCCGATTTCCATCATTAGATGGAAGAGAAAACTTGGTACAGGGAACGCAAGACTAAATAATTAATATTTGCTGTGCCTTCTTTCATTTTATCTTTTCTTCCTTCGTAAGGATTTTATTTTATTTTTTAAATAAATCCAATAGGGTATGGTTATTTGGTTTCTCATTTTCTTTCTTTGGTTTTATCCCTTTTTTCGATCTAAATTATTCTACTAATTTTGATTTGTGATCTTTTAAAGTAAATGCACCAGTGCAATTTGGATTTGATTTGGGTTTTAGTATAACCATAATCAAAATTAAATGCAACTTAAACACTAATAATACATATCATGTTAGTGGGATCATTCAGCACATGATTAGAGTGCTTAAATGATCATAAGAGTTAATATAATAAGATATTTAATAATCAGATCATGAACTAGATCGATCTTCTATAAGTAGACAACTAGAGAATTTTCCTATTTATGTTTGGTAGACTTATGTTATAAATTATTGTGATTAGTACGATCTTAATAAATACTACTATTGTTAGACATGGCTTGAGTGGTTAGTGCGAATATATGAATGGGTCAAAGGTCAATCAGATGAATCACTATCCAACCACAATCGAATCGAGGCCAATAAAAAATAAAATTAT
Source organism: Lumnitzera racemosa (assembly GCA_024138005.1). Taxonomy (NCBI): domain Eukaryota; kingdom Viridiplantae; phylum Streptophyta; class Magnoliopsida; order Myrtales; family Combretaceae; genus Lumnitzera; species Lumnitzera racemosa. The sequence goes on from JAMXBC010000006.1 coordinate 85,377,307, forward strand.
ACATCATATTTTTAATATGATTCATACACACAATTATAGTACATATGTCAAATCTTTTAGGAAAGTCACTATTTTTTTTCTTTTGATATTGTGTGGGTTCAAATTGGAAGGGTTAAGTGTATGCCGCTTTTCAGATTGTGTTACACATGACTAAGGAAATGAGTTAACTTACACATATGAAATGCTCAAGTAAGGTTGGATAGGGAAGAGGAGTAGGTAATCTTGATTGGCATTAATACGTAGAGTAACAGGTGGAGAAACGCGATGGCAATAAACTTCATAATTAATGAAAAATGAGGTAATATTTTTAAGATGTTTGAGTGTTTAATCTTTAAAATAAGATTTTTGCAAAATAACAATGTTAATTGGAATTTTGTCTCTCTGTTAAATGAGGAAATAAAGAGAGTTTTTATAGGAAATAGTAGGTTGATTCAATCCGTTAAATCATAATATTAATTAATGGGTAAGATTGAAACCTTTTATAAATGGATCTCAAGTAGGCTCTTTTGATGAACTTAGGCTCAAAGGGTCTCATTTTAATAATATGAGTCAAACTAAGAAAGATTAAATAAGATAGACTGATATAACATATCTTACTTTAAGCTCAATATGCTGAATTTTCCTAGATTATCTCAAAAATGTATAGCCTTGACTCTATGGGACCTATCACTCTAGTTCAATGAGTCAAATTTATTTTATTATTAGGTATGAAATCTATGAATTATATTTAGCCCTCTACAAATATTATTGTTGATATTATTGTTTCTTCAAATATTATTGTATTCACTTAACAAATATAATAGGATGCAAGGTCTTCAAATAGAAATGAGACAGCCTTTCTAGGACTTTGTTAAAGTTCCCATTCATATGTAAGTGAAATATAAATTTGCATTACGAGTATTTTTTGATTGAATAAAACGATTCTACCAATTAAGCATAGTAAGTTAAATATCTGGAAAAAAAAAGGATAAAATCTTTATAGTTAATGGCATCATCGTTGTTTTCCATCAAAGTGAAATAGGAACTTTTACTTTTTCTATTATAAAATGTAATGAAAAAAAAAAAAAAAAGCGACTTACCAAGAGCTAAATTAGTATATTCAGAAGGGGGGAAATTATAGGAGAAATTTTCCATTAAAAATTACCCTAAGATTTATATTGAAACCATTAACATTATTCTCTTTCTTCTCTGATTTCATGAGCTAGAAAATACTATATGTGTTGAGTATATATTCAAGTCCAAACCACAAGTCAAAGTGATCAAACCCTTGGAAACATCTGTCAACAAGAAGAAAGTAACTCCTCCTCCACATTAGCTCATAAAATAAATAAATAAATAAGCCAGAAATACTCTTACCCATATTTGCTAAATTTCGTGACGATAATGTTTTCTTCCATTGATGATATTTTTGACTATATCAACTCCTCCTCCACATTACCTCTTTCTTTGTGTGGGCCACATGATTACTCTCTAATTGATCTTTGGAGTTTTGTGGACATGAAGACATCCTATCATGTTACCTCACTTTTGCCTCGTAGCAACCTGTTCAAGCCAAATGTAGGATGCCACAGATTTGCTTTCCTTTTTTCTTTCTGTCTTTATGAATTTTTATAATAGTGAAATCAATAAAAACAATTTTTTCTTTTTCTTTTCTGAATGAGGCGGTGTTCGATGAATTTAAATCATGCTAATGATGACTAAATGACCGTGGGGACTAAAATTATGGCAGAAAAGATAAGATAAATATTGGAGACGAAACGATTAATACCTGGGAAAAATTTCCCAACTCTTTCCCACTTTCCGACCAAAATCCCAAACTTTATATCAAACAAATCAGTCATGCCAATAATAATAGCTATAAGAAACTCAACATATGATACTGTGGTAATTATTGTTCATCTTCTTGAGCGATTAAGGCCAGATACATAGTCTATACATATACATATATGTATTTATTTATTTATATATATCATATTATGTAATGTAATATAATTGTCACACAGATACATATAATAAACTAAATTGGTTACTTTAAAATCTTGGCCAAGTCTATAATGTTATTTTGAGTTTGACTTTTTGAATTAAATAACAGGATTGAAGAAATTGGATGTATATTCTAAATAACTTGAGGAGATTTGTTTTGGTTGACTAGTAATAAGAATCATTACACAAGTTTGTCCGCTCCAACCTCTTTCTTAAGAGGCCCATCCACTCAATAGGGAAGGGTATAAGCTATAACAAGATTACTAGGTAGGATAATCTTTAAATAAATATATTTCATTCCATCCATTGATCATGAATGCATTTTGATGAATGTCATGGAGTCCAAGAGTTTATAAATAGGTAGTATTACCTCACCATTTAACCCTTTTGGAAGAGATTAATGAAACAATACATTGACATAAGAGCTCTACTCTTAAAAATCAAACAAAAGTTTAAGAAAAGAACAAACTCAATTGCTTATGAGGAATTGCAAAGTTGATGCCCCGATCAAAGTTGTCTATTTCTTCTATATTGAAGACTCCTAACTCGTGTTTCTTCTCTAAGATTAGATGAAATGCGAAATACATGTGAGACTACTTTAGTCAAATCTCCCTATCTACAATAGACTTAAAAATACATAATCTCAAATTCATAGCATTTTGCTAAAAACTATATATGATTTTAATTTAGAAATATAAAAATGTGAAAAGGATCATTCCAATTAAACAAAACAACTTCGAGAGAAAAAAGTTTGAATGAAGATAACATGATAATATTAGTAAGTGTGGTGGTGTGTGAGATCATGTCGAGTAGGTTGGTGGTTGCTTCGAGTGATCTATTAGCCATACTTGGTGAAGGACTTACAAAAAGGCCCCTATGGTGGTGCCAATAAGGTCCCTTCAATACTTAAGTTAGTAACGAGAGAGAGTAAAAGAGGAGTGTTTAGAGTGTTTATGGAGAGTATCTAGGAATACTCAAAGTGCTAAAGAATTTAGACAAAGAAGAATATCTTATACCTTTAGCTCCTTGTCCTATAGCTCACTTGTTAAGAAGATGTGGTATCTTGTAATTTAGTCATGCATGGGTGTTACTGGGGAAATGCATTACAAGAGGGGGGACAAAATGCTTTTGTTGCTTAGTCAATCTTAGATAGATTGGTGACTATGGTTGAAATTTGAGAAGCTAGCATATCTACAGCTATAGGGTATATTAGTTGTACTATAGTTGTTAGAGGGAAATGAAGAGAAATAGAATATAGGGTAGAAACATTGAGATGAAAGTCGTATGTACAACATGGAGGGAGATCTTCTTTCATATCTTTTGAGATCTACCCTATAATATGAGCTCAAAAAAGCCAAAATAAATTATTTTAGCCCCTTGTAAAAAGAAAATTGATTCTTGAATCCCTTTCACACCCATGTTACGTGGAGGTATCATAGAAGAAAAAACTGCAAAATTTGATCTAGTTTATCATAATCGATTTAATTAACATGTTGGTCAACAATATTTTGAAACATGAAAAAAAAAATCATTATCATATTAAATTATCTATCGAGTCATGGAAAAGATTCAACAAAAGAAACAAGAAAACCTACCATTCATTTTACATCAAGCAATAGATGGAGTAACTCCTAATATAGAAGTAAAAGCAACACATGTGGGTAGATCGACTCATCAAGTTCCCATTGAAATAAGATCTACACAAGGAAAAGCACTTGCCATTTGTTGGTTATTAGGGGTATCAACAAAAGTCTAATTCAAAATATGGATTTCAAATTAGTGAACATTGCTAAAGGGAGTAGCAATGCCATACGTAAAAAGGAAGAGATTCATAGAATGGTAGAGGCAAATAGAGCTTTTGTACATTTTTATTCATTTATGTGGCCTTTGCATTAAAGCATTAAAAGAAAAAAATTTTAAATGATATGATTGTTTAAGATTCATAAAATGATAAATCAAGCTACATGTTGAGTAGTTGGTGCATGCTCGAAAGGACTAAGGTTGCCTTGGCTTAAGGAGTGAAGCTGAGTTTTTTGAAGACCTTGAGTTACTCAAGGGTGACAAGCTGCTTGAGGTAGCCTAAGTAGGTTGTATTGGCTCAAGGGATGGACTGGGTATGGTAAGGTGCTTGGGACATCCTGAGCAAGTTGCATAGCTAGATCCAAGCTTGTTAGGGAGACCAAATAAGTCAATGGAGGAGGCTGAGCTCTTCATCTTAGCAAGGTATTCGAGGGTTATCGAGCAGGCTAAGCTATTTAGGTTAGGCCTTGGGAGCTTGGGCCTAAAGAGTTATATCAACACTTGCTCCCCATCTTAAGGTGGCAAGGAGAGTATATTACATTAGGGTTATTGAGGTGATGCTTGATGCGACACAATTGAGAGCTTATGTAGTGAAGTAATTGCTAAGTTAACTAGATGTATGTTTAGTTTGCTGAAGGTGTAATTATGATACCTAGGGTAGAGTACAGCGTGTGGGAAAGGTGTAAGTAGTCATGTTCATAATTCGCATGTTGAAAGGACAAGTAGATGGCTAGAACAGTGATCCTTGTTTTAACAGGAAGAAATGTTTTACTTGCCTCCAGTTTGCTTATATAAAGGCCTTGAGGGGTAGGGAGGCTGATCTTCATTTCTTTACCTTTACTCGAAAACTATTTGAAACTCTACCAAATTCTCTTACAAATCTTATAAGCTCAAACATCATTAAATTTTTTTACCTTGAAATCCCTTTTCAAACATAAAGAGATGACGATTGAAGAAGAAGCTTCAGATTTCAAGGTTAGTGATCGAACCCAATCGATATCTCCATCTAGATCGAGGTGGGTCACCGAATAAAGATCAAGGAGAGTACTAATCCTACTTTAGCATAAATGATGTAGCAATGATGAACGTATCCACATTTTGTTGTCTTAGGTTAAGAGGAGGAGGCTTATAGTAGTGAGGCCTCAAAAGAGTTATGCTAACAATAGTGAAGAGAAGAAAGCTGTAGTGGAGTTGCAGCCCTTTAGTACGAATGAGAATGCCGACGACTTTGTCGCATGTAAGCATGACTGCAAGGCATTCGAGATGGTTTATTGGGCTATGACGATCGAGGTCAACAAGTAATAGGTAAAGAGACCCCAGGAGAATGAGAGAGCATACAACCTCAGTGAAGATAGTTCTTTTTATATGTATGTAAGGGCCTTTAACCTCAAGCTACAATTACTTTTCTTTAAGTTTCAACTAGAGTGTTTCAGTTACTTTAGGTTCAACCTATACTTATTCCACCCGAATTTCTAGCAACAGTAGCTCGCCTTTGAGGCAATTTTTGTTTCTAACATGTAGAGGTCAATAGCTTGTCTGTTTAAGTGCTTCTTCCACTTGAAGACCAACCAAGACGGTTAGGTTTATGCGACAGCCCGTAGCAAACATGTAAAGATTTTCAATGGGTTAAAGTTAAAGGTAAAGGATTGAAAGGATAAGTTCCTCCATATAATGACAATTGAGAAGATGCCCTTTCCTATTGTGTAGACAAAGCCACTTCGAACAAAGGGGGTTGAGCACTTCTTTCCTAAGGACGACGACATGATCGAAAGATCCTTAATCTCACAATTTAGCAAGGTCACCTTAACTTGTTGTTGGTAGTCGATAGCTATGTATATAAGAGGTAGTTATTTAGGAGAAAGATAGGTACTGGGCATGATCTTAGTCGAGAAGGGTTGGCTAAGAGTTTACCGTACTACGTTGTCATTGAGAAAGAGGAGCTCAAGGCTACTCATCCTTAGCATTGCAAGTTTACCTTTAGTTGTATTGTATTTTCTATTAATTGTTGCTTTGTATTCGCAAGTCTATAGATCTCTTTCGAGGAGTTCAGGTGGAGCCCAGTAGCAGGTTGTGAGAGGTGGATGTAGGAGTTAGCTACCTTAAAGAAGAATAAGGCTTGGGTCAGGGGAGCATGCACCTTGGCTATAACGGACAAGTATGAAGATACCCTTGTAAAGAAGAAAAGTTGAAGTAAGGCTGGCTCCCCAAAAAGGTGACAACAAAGGGAAGGCATGAGGGACCATTATTGAGGTCATGGTAGAGGGGCTCCCCCTAGCTATAGTAGTAGCCTAGACTTTTAGGATGGCTTGAGCAAGCTGGCCCTAGTGCCTAGTATTAAGCTATAAGTTGAGAATGAGCTTAGTAATGAAGGGTTAAGAGGTTAGTTGTAGAGGCATCAGGAGCTATGGTAGTAGGATCCATGGTAGAAGGACTTCAAAGAGAACCTTTAAGATCATGGGGGTGGTTACGATCCAACTCGACAACAATCCACCCCATCATACGTTAGTTTCAATTCCCACAAACTTTGAGATGAGCTTCACTAAGCGATTCTAGGGTTTGTTGGAGGGTAAGCCTGAGGAGATGGTTTTGGATAAGCTACAGGAGGTAAGTTGAAATTTTCTATTGGTGCTTTTATGTTCCTAACCTAGCTTGGGCTAGTCTATTGGCGTATAAGTTGTCGCAATATGTCGCCGTGCCTTCCAATAAAACTATAGCCTCCTAGCATAGGTAAGTTTTTGTTTCTTGTTTTGGTTGCACGTATTCTATAATTCTCGAGTTTTTAGTCTTCTCTTTTCCTAAGTAGTGCATACAAAAATAGCCTAGTTGGAGGAACATGTCTCTAAGCTCAAGTAAGAGGTCAAAGTAAAGAAGGGATGCATTGAAAGCCTGACCTCCACCAATTGAGACCTCAAGCAATGCAATAAGGAGCTTGCTAACTATGTAGTTAGGTGCATATAGAAGCATAGGTTACAAAAGCATCGATCCATGCTCATGTACACGAGCTTGCTAAAGTCAAGTTTGAGTTGGAAGGACAGAAGAAAGAGCTCAAGCTAGATCTAGTTTCGAAAGCCAAGCCAATGGATGGTCGAGATTTAACCATGGTAGCCATCAAGAGGATCTACTATGAGATCACCTCAACCTCAGAGTTTAAGAATGCAGCTACTAGAGTCGAGTTGGACGACGGTTGAATGGTGTTAGAAGATGTATACCATTAGTATCTACACCTTAACCTTATGTTCTTCGTATGGCTTAATGATGGCACAACATAGGGCTTCAAGGGTTTAGCTAACGGATTTATTAGGGAAAGCAGACAGGGCGACCCAATTTGGGCATAATAAGGGTCTTTTACAACTTCTTTTCTTCTTTTCCCCTCCCTATTTTATGTCTCTTTTATTGTACTTAGAGCCTAAGATGCAAACCTTTAAAGCCTTGTAAATACTTGGTGAATGAGTGATAGTATTTTTCCTTCAAGTTTTTTGCTTGCTGTTTAATTCCTCTTCTTTCTTATTATTCGTTTAGCTAGGGCATCCATGCTTAACTAGTGTTCTCAAATGCATAAGTATCTAAGATACCAAGTTTTACCTATTGCATAGTACCATAGTACATTGACTAGGTTAGCTCAAACAAGGTGCTTTTAGTTTGGACCTCATGTGCTTCACTTAGTACATTAGTTGTAAAGTACCTAAGTGTGCTCATCTGGACTAGTATACTAATCGAGTCGATGAATTTGGTCTCTTATCACTAACCCTTTAAGTGTAAGTACCACTAAGGTGCTCGAGGCTAGGAACTTAGGTCAACTCTTTTGCTCGAGGCCTTGAGGCTCTCAAGTATGGGGACCATCAAGATTGCTAGGGTATCAAAGAGGTGTCTCGATTCAACTATGCCCAAGATTGTTATCCCTTGGGGTCAGTGCAATACCGATGAAAGGCTAGGTTTAGGGATGAGAATTGACTCGAAAATATGAGTATACGGTGTAAACTAGCAAGAGAGGATAATAGATAAGTGTAGTGAACTTGTCTTTCATTAACTCATATATATATATATGTATGTATGTATGTATGTATGTATAGCAAGCTGATTGCAAGAACTATACAAAATCGGACCTTAAGTTACTCATGTTTAAGTCCTTGGGATGAGTTGTTCGTTGAGAGTCTCTAACCTATAAGCCCCGTTGCTAGGATCATCCCTCAATCATACAGGTTCCTCCCAATTAGATGTGATCTTTCCTTGTCCTTCTTAGGAGCCCATGGCTTCTAGTTTTTAGCACATTAGTTCACTAGGGTGGAAGACCATATGCTTAACCTTCTTGTTATAATATTAGGCTACCTATTGTTGATAGGCTACTACTTAAGATCTAGCAATATCATACATGGTGGATAATATCAAAACTTTCCTATAAGGCTATGTGATTGATGTTGACATTGAAATTCTAGACCATACTTGTTGGCAGTTCTAGCTTGATGGGTAAGATAGCCTAGCATTTGAAAGCTAGGTGGAAGGGCACTTCTCTAGTAGAAGTCTTATGAGTCTTCTAGTATCACTAAAGAATATTGGGGAGCTCATCGGCTTACATTCACTTTGCTTATACCACCTTCTTCTTTAGGCTTTTAAGGACAATCTTGAGCCATTCAATTCAAGGTGAGCCACCGAGGTATAGTGGAGCCTTATGTGATGCTTCTCATAGAATTCTTTAAATTTGGTGCTATTAAACTACTTTTTATTATCCATGATCAGTACGTAGGCACCATAAACTTAGTGAGGTTATTGGTAAGGAGAAAACCTTTAACTACCTTAGCTACAATGTTGATGACCACTCAAGCCTCAACCTACCTTGTGAAGGACTCTATAGTCACCAAGATGAAATGATAACCTTTGAACGCTTTAAGGAAAGGTCCGAGGACATCAAACCTCTACTGGAAAAATGGCTATGGGCTTGTCATTAGATGGTGGTTATTGCCCGGGGCATAGATAATGAGTATGTGCTTCTAACACTTGTGACACCTTTGAACCATAGCCTTCATGTCTTCCTTCATAGTCGACTAGTAGTAGTTGAGGCAAAGAGCTTAGATTTACAAGGCTTAGGCTTGAATATGGTTGTTGTAAACTCCAGTATATAGTCTTTCAAGGGTGTATATGTCTTCCTTAAGTTTGAGGCATTAGAGAAGTGGAACATGTATCCATGACAATCAAGCGTATCGTTCATGAGGGTATAATTTGCTATAGCATGGGCCAGTCTCTTAACTTCAACCCTATCATTGGGTAACGCTTCAAACTTTAAATACTTAGTGAATACGTCTATCTGGGAAGGCTTAAATTGAGAAGGTTAGATCTTAAGTACTTCCTACTATGGCTCTTCGATTGTGCACTTAAGGAGATATTAGATGAAGAGAGGTTTATCACTACTGTAGGGTATTAGACAATCATGGACTAAGCTTCGACAATTTGTCTACTTCAAAGTTTCTTCCTTAAGGAATCTTGTTTATTTTCCACAATGTGAAGCTTGGAAGGAGATCTCAAACAACTCAGAGGTACTCTACCATGGTCTCTCCCTTGGTCTTATATTCTTATCTCACTTGTTGCACCATAAGCATCGAGTTTAAGTAGATATCCAACTTCTCCGACCTAATGTTTTTTGCAATCTTTAGGTCGACGATGAAAGCTTCATATTCGGCCCTGTTCTTGCTTAATGGGAACCCGAACTTAAGCGTGTATAAAGCCTTAGTGCCATAAGGCCATTGCAAAGTTATTCTTACTCCATTACTTACCCTTACCCCCTACCCCCGCGCCCCCCCCCCCCCCTCTCTCTCTCTCTCTCTCTTTGTGTAGAGGATTTATCAACATGGAGAGTCCACATTGGTATATCAACTTTTACTAATGCTTCCTCCTCTTTTGTGTACTTAGCTACAAAGTCCATAAGGACTCTTGCATTAATAAATTACCATTGGTGGAACTGAACTCTATGGGCACTAAGCTCCAGCGAATACTTAACCATATGGCTCGAGGCATCTAACTTTTATAAGGTGGTTCTTAGTGATTGGTCAATGAAGATGATGATGGGATGGGCTTGGAAATAGAGCCTCAACTTCCTCGTAGTAATCACTACAATCACAGTAAATTTCTCTACATGTATATCTATCTCTGATTCTTACAGAACATAGCTAATGAAGTAGATTGACTTATGCTCTCATCCATCTGCTTGAATAAGTGCAAAGGATAGTGTTTGGTCCTAACTGCCAAGTATAGATAGAGTTCTTCCCTAAAGAATAGCTTAGATAAGACAAGTAGGCTCTTTAGGAACTACATGAGCTTGTTAAATGTAGCTTGGCATTCTTCAATCCAATTGAACTGTAATGGGTTATTCGATAACTTAAAGAACCCGAAACACTTATCAACACTTCTAGACACAAAGCGTTAAGTACGATGACCCTACCAATGAGTTGTTTGACATTTTTAATAGTTTGAGGGGGGCTTTATGTCGTGAACAGCTTGTATCTTGTCTAAATTGACCTTGATGCTACGCTTTATGACTATGAAGCTGAGGAACTTACTTAAGGCTACCCTAAAGATGTACTTTTGTAGGTTGAACTTCATCCGATACTTACGTAAAGTTTCAAAGGTCTCGCACAAGTCTTCAATGTAGTAAGTCCTTTCCTTGCTCTTGACAATGATGTCATTGACATAAACCTCTACACTCCATCTAAGTTAGGGCTTGAAGATGGTTGTCACCAACCTTTAGAACGTTGCTTTGGTGTTCTTGAGCCTAAAGAGAATGACCATATAGTAATGTATTTCGAAATCAATGAGGAATGAGGTGTACACCTTGTCTTTGAGGGCCATGCAGATTTGCTTATAAGTCGAATAAGCATCCGTGAAACTCAACATGGCATGGCCTGTGTATAGTTAACAAGCTAGTTGATCCTAAAGAGGGGAAAGTAATCTTTTGGGCAAGCCTTGTTTAGATCCATATAGTCTACACAAATGTACCATTTCTTGTTAGATTTCTTGACTAGTAATGTATTGGCTAATCGAGTTGGGTAGCACTCATCCTTAATGAATCTAACTTGGAGTAGTTTCTTAAACTCCTCCTCAATTGCGACCTATCATTTTAGTGCAAAGTGTCTCTTCTTCTGTTTAACAAGCTGCACCATGGGGTCTACTTGGAGGAGGTATGCTACTTCAGCGATGTCAATTATGCCGAAAGTATCCTTAAGGGACACTCTGAACACTTCGATGTTGGCTCAAAGGAGGTTAATGAGCTAGTCTTTTTCTTATATACATAGTGACATTCCTACTTGCATGAGAAACCTGAGATTACTCCTAAGGTCGATTTCTTTAATCTTCTCGACCAGCTCTCCTCGTGAGCCCAGCTTTTCCTCCTACCTTGACTCTATATGCATGACATTATTATGAGACTATGCCTTAAGGTAGAAAGATCTTAAGAGCTATTGATTGTCCTAAGCTACGCCATCCTTCATAGGTGTAGGGAACTTCACCTTAAGACATCTCTAGTTTATTAGCATGTTGAACTACATGATGCTTGGTCACTTGAGTGTGGTGTTGTACAGGGATCATTGGTCGATGACCATGAAATCTATCAACTATGTGGTAATGTACTTGTCATTGCTAGTTGAATAAGAAGGGTGATGAGTCCTTTGGCCTACATAAGTCTATTGCCTCCAATACTAGTAAGGTTATGTTTGTATTGTTGTAAGGGCTCCTCAACCTACTCTTTCATCTGCTCATAAGCATGATAAAAGAGGATGTTTGCCAAGCTGCCATTGTCAACAAACGTCTTAGGGATATCAAAGTACCCGATCTTTTTTTTTATTACTAAGACGTCATTTTTTAGGTACTTAACACCTTCTTTGTCCTTAGTAGAGAAGGCAATGGTGCTATTGATCTTATCCTTCTTGCCTTGAACAAAGAGGACTTCATGCTTGATTAAAGATGATGAGGTCACTCCTCTTACCCAAGGCCTTAGACAATTGTGTTAACTTGACCTCTCATACCCTGTTGTTATTGGCTATCGAGGTGGCTGATACTACTGTTTTGGTTGCTTAGTTCAATTATGTTGAGTAGGTCATTCAACTTAGTTCCTCTCATCAGCTACTAAATGATCAATGTGGCCTTTGTATATAAGGCTTTCAATGGAATTCTTCAAGTGGCAGCACTCATTGATATTATACCTAAGCACATTATGGTAGCCATAGAACTTACCCAATCTTGTAGCTTCTAAGGTCTATCAGACCTAAGGAGGTTTAGGGAACTGCCTCCTTTCTTCATAGAGCACTTTGCTAAGAGAGAAATCTAATGGTATATAGCTCTCATAGTCTACGAACTTCTATTTTTATCTCTATTAGCACTCCATGGAGGTAGAGGATGGCTTACCGTCTCACGAGCTGAGGCAATGCTTGAACGATTGCATCTATTGTAGTCAATCTTGAGCCGCCCCCTTATGGCATCTTCTTGTGCCATGTATTTCTCTGTTATATGCATGAATTTGTCAAGCCTCTTAAGGTGGTTTAAGACAATGGCCTCGAACAAATTACCATTGGGGTTAACTCTAATGATGAAAGCCTATAGCATGACCTTATGTTTAGCTTAAGAACTTAGAGCTTAGCTTAGTTAAAGCACTCTAAGTAGGCTCGAAGTGTCCTATTGGGATACTCCTTGACACTATAAAGTGTAGAGGAGTTCCTATGTTGTACCTTACTATTAAGGAAGTGCTATTGGAACTTCATTGTGAGCTCGTAAAAGTAGTTGATCGAGTTATCTAGCAAGGTATTCATTTAGGGAAGCATGGCGTTTGTCAACATGTTAGGGAAGGCTTTACACATGATGGTGTTTAAAAAGTTATGGAGACTCATCATTGTACGAAAGTGCATGAGATGGTTATCAAGGTCACTTGAGCCATCATAGCTACCTAAGCATAGAAGCCTCATACCTAACTGCAAAACGCAAGCTGATGACTTAGCCTTATTTTGGCTATGCACTAAAAGCATGGTAAATGTGTTCATCTAGCTCTTGGACATTAATGTTCTTGTGTAACTTCTATGATCGTCTTGGGGCAAGCTCTTTCAACATTCTGCTCATGCTAGATTGCTTACCTAACATGTGTACCTTACCGTGGTTATTATTTAACTAATGACAAAAGTTCTTAGGGAGATGGTCATTAGGATGAACACACTTGCATAAGCACTCGAGGTTTGCATAAGTTGTTAGAGTGAAGCTCATGCTTCACCTACTTGGTCTTGTGGACAAGTTGATGGTGGGCTCTTCTTGGTAGGAGTTTTTCTTGTACCTCTTTCAAGGCGGTGACTTCCTTATGGAGAGCAGGATTTGATTCTTGTATCTTATGGTTTTCTTCAATCATTTTATATTACATCACCTTGAGTTGCTTAAAGTCAGAGAAAGAGCAACTAGAGGAGGTAAAGTAGAAGATTGTAGTGGTGGTAGTGGTAACCCCACCACTATTAGCATGTTGGGAGACTTGTAGATGTATGTTCTCGATTCTAGCTATTTCTTGGTTGAATGTGCCTTAAGCAATGGGTACCAAATAGTGATGCGTAAGATCATGTCAATTAAGTTAGTGGTTGCTTCAACTAGTCTATTAGCCGTGCTTGTTAGAGGATTTATAAAATGCTCCTTATGGTGATGCCAACAAGGGCCCTTTGATACTTAAGTTAACAAAGAGAGAGTAAAAGAGAAGTTTCTAGAGTGTTTAGAATGTTTATAGAGAGTATTTGAGCATGTTTAGTTTGCTGAAGGATTCAGAGAGAAAAGAAGATTAGGCCCCTTTGGCGCTAGGACAAGGAGTCCACTTATTAGAGACATATGGCATCTCGTGGTTCAGTTGTAAATGGCTACAAGAGGGACATGCAATATAGGATGGAGGATAGAACAGTTTTGATGCTTGGTTAACCTTGGAGAGGCTAGCAGCTACATTTGAAACCTGAGAAGCTAACATGTCTAAAGTTGTAGGGCATGTTAGCCATACTACAAATGTTAAAGGGAAATTAACCTAGAGAGAGAGAGAGAGAGCATGAGGTCGGAGCACTATGGACATGGAGCTACATTCCAAGCACTTAGTTCTTACTCAGGAAGACTAAGGTTGCTTTAGCCTAAGGAGTCAGGTTGAGCTTTCTAAGGACCCTAAGGTGCTCGGGGGTGATGATATGCTTAGGATGGCCAAAGTAAGTTATCTTAACTCGAGCGATCGGATGGACTAGGTATGGCTAGGTGCTGAGGAAATGTTAATCAAGTTATATGGCTAGGTTTAAGCTCACAAAGGGGATTGACTAGGTCATTAAAGGAGGTTGGACTCTTCATCTTTGGAATGTACTTGCAGGTCAAGGCACTTCGATTGGGACTTGGGAGCCTAAGCCCAAAATGGCTTAATAAACAAATTATTTAGCCCAAATAGAACTTGAATTGATGGAACAATAAAATAATTACTTATTCAGAATATATAGACAGTTTTGCATATAATATTTTTGTACATACATTGAAAATCCAATCAAGTTAATGAAGATGCATTATTTTTAGAGATGATATTACATAATTTATCTAATTGGAAAGAAACAAAAACAAATCTTATAAAATGACATGTCATGAAATCATATCATATTAAAATATATAGCATTGGAAGTTCTTTTCTTTTCTATGTTACATTTTTTATGGTATCATTATTCAATTTCATCATTTTTTGTTAGATCATGTTATGACATATTATCATGTCTCTTTTTTCTTATGGTACAATTAGTGTATTTCATTTTTCTTTTAACTTATGATATCATAATATGTAGTTTTGAAAACTCTTTCCTATTCTATAAATCATTTTTATGGTATCATTAATGCATTTCCATCATTTTTATTATATTTAATATAAGTTTGGAAGCCTTTACCTTTTGTGTTCTGTTGTAGCAAATTAATAATAAGTAATTAATTTTAAGTCATCGTTTGTATGAAAGATATATATTATGTATAATTTATATATATGGCATGTATTTTGATGATAAAAACATGTGTGTGTGAGAGAGAGAGAGAGTTTTTGGATGTCTTTTTTTTTTTCCTCTTGAGTAGTCAATAAATTATATATAACAATTCATTTATTTTTCGGATCTTATAATACTTAAACAATTTTTTAATGTGTTTTTGATAATAAAAAAAAATAGTAAATCATATTTACATTTTTTATTTAATTATAGTCATCATTCAAACTTTTATCCTCGCATTATGCACTCTCTTTGACTAATTAAACACAATTTATAGAGACAAAATTTATAATAGGCATGACATGATATTACCAATCCGTATATGATTCTAAGTATGACATTAATCAACTCAACAATAAAATAGATGGAAAATTCAACCCATGTTTTATAGATTTCAATACACTATAATTTGATATGAAATACTATTAGAATCCAATATGAACATTTATAATATATATATATATGTTATAAAAATGATATATGTTAATTTTTCGGATGTGGAAAATTTCAGCTGAATGGTATCTCCCAACCTGAATGAATGATAGAATAAATGTAAAATGGATGTTAAGGACCACTTTCTATGTGATTGGAATTTGATACAAAAGCATACTAACAGATTAAAAGGGAAAGGCCACAAGAACACTTCTTGTAAATTTCTTTGATAGTCTCCTTAATTTTTGTAAGTCCTAAACATTTTTCCTTTTCTCATTTAAAGCATTCAACCTTTTCAAAAATATATTTAAGTCCTAAATTAAAAGAAAATCTCATGCGAATGGAACTATTAAAATTTTCAATATATATATAAATACTCTAAGATTCTATTAACATTTTTTAAAATGTTTACAGCTTAACTGCACGCTGAAAACAAAAAATAAAAATAAAAAAGAACAAAAAGGTTTAAGATTTAATTGAGAATAACTAAAAATGTTATAGCTCCCATTTAAAAAATAGAAATTGTCTTCCTTTTCCTTATTTTCTTCATCATAGGAAGCCCAAGTGTTACTTCGGAAAGAAAATTTCTTCTTTTCGTTTTTATACATACACAATTAAGATCATATAATATACAAAATTAAAATCATATAATATATTTTCTTTAAGATACTAAAAGTATATATTTATATATTACAAATAAGAAATCGTATAATATATGCATGAGAATCATTATTATAATGATATAATAAAAAATGTCTACAATATGCAACTTTTTTATACAATATGTGTGTATATAATAATTTTAGTATGACATTGCATTTTCTCGTACTAACAGTAGAATATTTAAATTATTTTTATAATAGTAAATATATTAATTGACTAATTAATTTATTATATTATCTTATGATGATATACAAATATATCTATATATTTATAAATCAATAAATCAGCTAAACACATGAAAATAACTCTTTACCAAGAAAAGGTTTTTCAAGGAAAATACTCTCTAATCAATTGATAAATATGTAGCAATACTTTCTCGAAATTAAATTAGTTCTTTAGTAAATAAAAATTGATTTTGTATACTTCTAAACATACATTTGACGTTAATGAAATCTAAACTATATTCGACTATGTTTTTCCAATTAAAAAAGTTATTATCTTTTATAAAAAATTATTTTAGTAAATGAGTTTATGGCCTAATAATACTATGAATCAGATTCTTAGGCTACTAGTAGAACTTAACATTCGAGTTTAATTCTATGAATTGTCAAACTAGTCTATTTGCTATCAATATTTCTTGGTTGTCTCATGCACAAAATTGGCCCTAAAGAAGGTCTTTTCTTTTATAAAACCCTCTTTGGCTTTGTTCTATAGCCTTAGACTTATTTTACAAAATGATCTTGAATGTAATCATTAAGAAGGCTTAGCCTTAGCCAAGCTCATCTAATTTCAAGCCTATTAAGTTTTAGAGGTCAAGGAAGCTTCAATCTTTTCCATTGATTATCCAAAGTTATCTAACGATTCATCACATTCATCTATTTCAAAATCATTCAATGGTAGACATCAATTACCTAAGCTTATAAGTAAAGCCCTCTTCTTCATCAATTGTTACATTTGAAGTAGTTTAAAAAGTGAACAAGAATATTTAATTCAATCCATTGTTATATGCATCTTTAAGAAATGAAGTTTGCCAATTTCTCCATCTCCGTATGTATCATGTATTCAAAACTTCTCTAAATCAATCATCACATGTATCGCATGCAAGTAGTGATCATTTATAATAACCCCACCACATATTTTTCAAATATTTTAAAAAAAATTTAGGTATAAGAAAAGGAGAAATTATAATGAATGGTACTTCTCAACACCAAAAGGCAATTCATACATAAAAGAGACAAATAGTGAATAGACTATAATATGATAGGACTATGTAATAAAAATACGGCACAAATTGACTTGATAATGAAAAGACATAATATTTATGAACAATTTGTAGTTCTTTTATACAAATAAAAAATTTAAAATTTCAACAAGATTTAGTAATCTATGGTTGCTTCTTTTATATATGTGTGTGTATATATATATATATGTGTGTATAATTTGGAAAATTTTATTTACGAACACATTGTTTACGGCAAATAATGAAACCTTAAGAATAATGAATCATTTTCATATGTAAATGCAAAATAATACAACTTACGGTATTTCTGCATAAAATTTACAAGGAAAAAGTCTATAACCTTTGTGTTGCATAGATATTTGTACAAAATATCTTTGGCTTTGGATGCAAACAAGTTTCGAAGTCACGTACTCTCTTTTTCTTTTTATTCTTTTTACCTATTTTCCTGTATTTTATTATGTGAATCTTACTTAGCATATCTTAATATTTTCTTATTATCCGACATGTCACCTCAATGATGATTAATTAGCATGGAATATACAAACTCTATTTTAGTACAAAATTAAAAGAAAAAAAAAAAAGAAACACATTGAAGAAAATTAAAAAAGCAATAAAAATGCCAAGAAACTAAAGGCACGTAGACCGAAGAGCTTTCAGAATGTTACGTGGTGCAATCAGCGTCTATGTGGCTTTGTTTATTCCCCAATTCTGGAGTGTGGTCACCATCTGTCTTCCTGTCCAATGTGACGTCAGTTAGGATATTTTGGTTACGTCACATATCTAAATATGTTCTGGTACTTGAAATAAATAGAAATTGAAAGAGACGTCTTGCTAATCTTAGTAATAATTATAATAATTAATAAGTATTCAGAAAAATTACACTATCCCATTAATCATAATAACTTACTCTCCATAAAAGTACTGTTCCATTACCGTTTTGGTTGACACATCGTAAAAGATAACTTCTTATTTTATTTACCATATGCTACTTATTTCCACATTCATTAGATTTAGAAATACGATCCATGGTGTTTTCTAGTCATCTACATCTTTTTGCATATGCTATCTGAATGCATTTACATTAGGGGGTAACTTAAAAGGATTTGAAAAAAAAAAAAAAACGAATGAGTAGAAATATTTCTTGTTTTATTTTTCCCAGCAGAAGAATTTTTATTATAAAATCCATTTTTGTTCCATCTAATATTGAAGAGAAATGAGTAGAACTTGATGAAAAAAACAATTAGAAAATTGTTACTTATAACAATGTCAATCAAAATGAAATGGTTATAACTTTATCAAACACTAACTTCATTCTCTTTGTTTCCTCTCTTTTTAAATGAAAAAAATCCAAATAAAAAAAACCGATACATTTCTTTCCACTTCCTTTCGTTTCCATCGCAAACACAAAATAGAATGTGTGATGTACCCCATGTAAGATAGGGACTAAGATGCAATTAAACAATTTTGTATATAAAAATAAGGCTTGCAATTTAGTATTGCCTTGCGATTCCATATACCATAAGTAAGTTACATAGAAGTTTATTTAAACAAATTTTGATGAAATCACGATATTAATTTGATCCATTTGAATTTGTTTATGAATATATCCGCATTCAAATTTAGTATCTAAATTCCTAAATAAACTCAATTAATAAATAGGTCTTGTATGCATGTTTGGATCTAATTGTGACTTGGTTTAAAACTAAGATTTCTAATATCAGTAATTTCATTCTATGCTCTATTTTTTTTTATTTCACTAATATCTTGTCATGTTTATCCATTTTGGCAGTAATTTCTCTCTCTCTCTATGTGACTGCTATTATTCCACTAGCAATCTTGCTAGTAAAAATCATTCTCTTATCATCCTCATTTACTTTAACTATAATTCTATAAGAATAATATTCTTAATTTTTTATTTTTTTCTATACTCCAAAATCTAGCATTTATTTATTTAACCTCATTAGTACCTATTTGGTATTTAACAAAAGCCAAATTGAATATATTATAATTTTTTTTTATTTAAATAAGTTACATATTGTAGATCTATAATGTTTGCTAATGACGTTAACTTTCAATCCGTGCTTACTTGATTACCATGGAAGAGAAAGAAAACATACGAAGAAGACTAAGTAGTTTGCTAATAAAAATGATCTGTTCTATTCTATTATGTACATATTTATAAGAGAACAAAACATATGTAGAATTTAGTATGTATGAAATAAATAGCTAAACTATGTACCCATAACTATTAGCTAACTATTAATTGTAACTATATAGCAAATATATTGTAACCTCCTATACCACATAAACCTCCCCACTGGTCACTACCTCCTACCTTTGCTGCTTGGATATTACTAAAAATCCAACCTAGAAAAGAAAGACAGCCATTATACCTTAGGATTAGCTCTAGTTAGAGAATTAGCAACTTATTATGAGAATGGAACATGCTCTAATCTAATAAAACCAAAAGCAAGATAATCTCAAACGAATGTATATCCAAATCAACATGTTTCGTATAGTTGTAGAAGCATGTATTATTAATAATCAAACAAGCAAAACAACTATTTGAGTGTAACACAATGGGCAATGAATATAAATCTTCAATTCATGGAACAAATAAGAAAGCTATAATAGCTCCTTAGTAGCAAAAGCAAGGCTTCAATATATTCTACTTCTATAGATGAAGTAGCAACCATAGGCTACCTCTTTGTCTTCCAAGAAATCATAGATGATCCAAGAAAAATGCAATAAGTAGAAACTGACATATGATAAATATGGCTAGAACCCCAATCAACATTGGAAATCCAAACAAATGCATTGAAAAGAAGAAAAAGAATATAAGCTCTTGTCAATATAACCCTCTAGGTAAAGCAACAAATGAAGAGCCAAATGCATATGTAAAGTGTAGGGAGATGAGGTAAACTATCTAAAATGTTGCATGAAGAAAGAAATATCAAATCAAGTCGTAGTCAAATATAAGAGATAACCTATTAATCTTCTATGCGAGGATGGATAAACTAAGAGATCACCATCAATGTTGTTAAGATCGATATTAGGGGGGAAAAGAACCCAAGTGGGTTTTGCACTAGTCAACCCTACATCTTACATTATATCTAATAATAACTTGCATTGATTAAGAAAGAGCCCATCATTTATTCAACAAACTTCTATTCCCAAGAAGAATCTAACTTTACTAAGATCCTTAATAGTGAAAGCAGCATGTAAAGCACTTTGATAGTAGCAAGATCATTTCCTACAATTAAAACATCATCTATATAGACTAGTGCAATGAAGAAAATAGAATCTTCATGCTTGAAAAACAATGAACAATCCATTTTGTATTGAGTAAAACCTAAAGAACAAAGAAAATAGGAAAATTCTTTGCTCTGTTGCCTTAAAGCTTGTTTTAATCCATAAGAAAACAACATAATTTACAAACATGACCTAGTTTATTAACAATATAGCCTTCCTTGGTTTCATGTAAATCTCCTCTATAATGAAACCATACAAAAATGCATTATCAACACTAAGTTGATAAACAAACCAATGATTCATAGATGCAATAGTGTGAAGTAACCTAACTGTGGTTAATTTTACCATAGGTCAAAATGTATGAGTGTAATAAACACCTTTTTCTTGATTATAATGCTTGACAACTAATCTAGACTTAAACCTTCCAATAGAACCATTATATTTATACTTGATATTATATACCCTTTTAGAACCAATTGCCTTTTTACTATAAGATAAAGGAATAAGATCCCAAGTGTGGTTTAATTCAAGAGCCAATAGTTCTTTGTTCATAGCATCAAACCATATTAGATCTTATTTGGCTTAATGATAATTTTGCAGTCCTGAAATTATAAAAATGGTGGCCAAAGAAGCAATATACTCCTTAGGATATGGTTTAAAAGAAGTATAATAAAAAAAGAGGATAACAAAAGAAGTATGACAATAAAGATATGAATGAATTATCTTATGTGTTAAACCATCTAATGTAGATATTTACATCTTATGAATGAAGTCTTGAAGATATGTGATGTAAGCCTTAAATATAAGCCCTATAACCGTAGGATTATGCTTAGTACGTAAGGTTTAGGGCAATTAGCTAAGTGATTCAATCAAATCTAAATTATAAATGAAAGTTGAAAATATTAGTAAAAGTGACCATAAAAGTTTGAATTTAAGAAAATAAGTAATAAAATAAGAGAATATAAAATTTTCAAATTTTAAGTATATTACTAGTTATTTATTAAAAATGCATAAAATACATTTCGATAACTAACGAATCGTTAGAAATAAATTATATGTATACTAAAATTAATAGAATCACCTAAATAATATTTAAAAGTGTTTACTTGCACTCCATATGTATTTACGTATAGGTAGAAATACGTGAAATTACCTAAATTGCCCAAAATTTGCTAAAAATTAGCTAAATAATTAAATAAAATTATACAAAAATCAGGGAGATAGGAAATGATCCAAATCCAGTCGTAGCAACTAGGGGGAAAGAAGAGAAAATTTGACCAATTAAATTGAAGCAACAAAAAAGGAAAAAAATGGAAGAGGATAAGTTAGTCTTATCTGATTAATGCACAACAATTGCTTTATAGCCCCATAAATAGGCAAAAAGAAAAAAAAATCAGAAGGCCATTTGGACAGTTAGAAGGTTAGGAAAATTGGAGAGCATAAAAATTTGAAATAAATTAAGGTTTTAGAAACAATTTTCTTAAACTTATATAGTTAGGGCAAGTAAGTCGAACCAACACATCACTACCACCTAGGGCTGAACCAATACATCACCACCACCTAGGACTGAACCACCACTCTACTCCATACTGATTGCCTGGACTAGTAGACATACGCTGAACTGGTGTTGGTGGCCGAAAGCTCAAAAACCAGGTGAGTTCCAAATCTCATCCGGTTTTGCAAAATTTCTTAAAATTATTAATTCTGACCAAAAAATTATAAACTTTGTAATTATGATGTTTTATTGTATGTAAATATTAGGAAACATAGTGATTAAGTTTAATCATGTCTATAAATAAAGGGTTCTTAAGAAATTAAACAAAACCAAACATATTTAGAATTAGAAATAAATAGGCTTAAGAGTATAGTTTAAAACTTGAAATTTTTCTACAGATTACTTAAGTGATATAAAACAGTGCTATAAAGTCATTTTTCTAAAATTAATTTTCGAAAATTTTAAGTAATTTTTCGACCCTAAAATTATGAGAAAAAAATGAGTAATTTTAGATTAATTAAGCACTTAAATGATTAATTACTAATTTAGAGGTAATTAGATGTTTAAGGATGTTAATCTCTAATGTGGAAACATAATCCTAACATTTAGGGTATTAATAGCAATTAATATGGGAATTATGTAGTAAATGTGAGTAATTTAGTAATATGTGAAATTGGAAATTTAATAAATGTAAAATAATTGGTTAAATTGGATAATATAATAATAATATCAGTACATGTTAAATCTGGTACAAAAATTAATTTTAGGTAATTATAAGAAAAATATAAAACTTTCTTATAATGAGAGTAAATCTGGTATACTAATCAGGATTAAAGTGTACCGAGTAGATTAAAATACTAAATTAAAACTTAATATCATATTAGGATACTCAAGTTTGATATGATTACTATTGTATTAAGATTATTTTCGAATTACTCGTAGTTGAAACCTAATTAGAGCTTGAATAAGAATTTGATTTAGAAAACGAACCCCGAACTAACGTCGAATTTAATGTTAGTAAATAATAGGTATATAAGAAGAATTTAATTAAATCATAACCTAGAATATGTATCATCGAAGTATAAGTGCTAAAAAGTGTATTTATATTATACGATACATGGAGACGAGACAACCAACAACCGATTAAGTGAACGATTAAGGATTTTAAGTAAGTTGGGTTTATTACTTCATTATTTTTTGAGTACTACTTTAAAGTACTCGGAGACTTAAGATTGCATATGATTGTGATTATAAATAATTTTATGCATGTGATTACATATCTAACTTCATGACTGTTATGACTAGATAGTGTGAAATTGTCTGAACACCCTAAATTGAACCTAGTCCTAATTGACCCTGAATACCCTAAATTGTCATGCATTATAACCCCTTATGGGATCATTAGGATTCTCCAACTAAACACCAATACCATAGAAAAAGATAGTGCTGGATAGCAAATTAGTTTTTTCCTTATTCTTAGCTGAACTAAGTGACATGAGAGGAGGTTTTCGAAGATGAGGGCATTAGTTCGAAGGATAGTCTTAAGAGGAGTAGTGTCTCCATTATATAAACATAGGATTGGTTGTGAGCTATTGCATAAACTGGAAACTCTTTAAACCATATTGAAGCTAGTAAAGCTACTATAATTTCACAACGGATCGAACTATGCTATATGATGGCACTTGTTTGTTGCATTTCATGAGAATAATTGCTAGATAACCTTGATTGTGCTTATATACATTCATGAGTCTCCAAGTCAACTTACTAAGCTATAGTTACTCATACCCACATAGATTCTTTTGTAGGTCCTGAGTTATGATTTATGAATCCTCGATACAATTCCCTAGAGGTTAGATTTCTTTTGAAGGTATGGCGGGTAAAGATCCATTGGCCCAATA
Source organism: Lumnitzera racemosa (assembly GCA_024138005.1). Taxonomy (NCBI): domain Eukaryota; kingdom Viridiplantae; phylum Streptophyta; class Magnoliopsida; order Myrtales; family Combretaceae; genus Lumnitzera; species Lumnitzera racemosa. The sequence goes on from JAMXBC010000006.1 coordinate 85,401,064, forward strand.
ATTATGTTTTGTTTAAGGTCTTGCTAGTATCTTTAGGATGAAAAACTAATCTATGACGAGTAATTTAGCTGACTGTTATGATATGATGCAGAATCACTTGGGAATTTTACGGTAATGTGAATGTAATTATATATATATATATATGACTTAAGATTTTACATTTACTATAAATTTTAGCTAAAATTCTTAGTTAAATTGTTTACTTCAAAGCGAGGAGTCGTCGATGGCTTATGTAGATTGTATCTATGATGGGTACTATGAGGTTAGTTCCTGTTATAGGTTGGTTAACACAACAGGACTGTTGTGACTCTATAACTTCGAAGCATAATAGTTCCTGGTTGATATCAGAGCGTAGTTTTAGTAAACTCGCTTTAAAACGTCATAATTTAAAAGAAATAGAAATCATAGGAATATTGAGAGTAGGTAGTATTAAGTAAGAGATAAAAGATTGTATTAAGCATACTAAAACAAAAGTAAGCATGATGTTTAGGGTAGTAAATGTTAATTGATTCTAACTGTACTTATAGGGTCGAAGGGGGGAGTTAACACTTTGTTAGATTTAGTTTAGTTAGAATGGAGAAGAGTCCTCTATCAACTATAGGGTTAAGTTACAATGGTTATTGATGGAACTTGCTAATTGGAACATATTTAAGACAATCGATGAGATTATTGATTAATTTCATGATAAGATGTGTTATAGTTGGAAGGATGAATGGGCATCGATGAAGATGAGTTTAGGGCCTTAGTATGATAAACATACTACAATAGCAGCTTTTGAGCAAAGATGGTTAGAGAGAGAGGGGATTATAACCTTAATGATGCCCTTGTGATATTTTCCCGCTAAGTTAGAGGATAGGAGACCATACCTAGCTAGTATTACTCATATCCTTGCTGACATCCCATATATTCCCAGATAGTACCCACCATGGAATATTGATTGGTTTCTTTAGTTTCCAAAACCTACTAGGAAAGGTATAGAGATACCATTAGACCCTAACCTTAAACCTGAGCTTGAGATGCAAGAACCACCACCAGAAAACCTACCTCCAATTGAACCTTAAGAGAATGACGTTTATGTTGAGGAGGATCCTGAAGAGGAAGACCTTGAGGAAAAAGATCTAGAAGAAAACCTTGAGGAGGAGCAAGAGATGAAGAATGAGGATGACCTAGTGTAGACATTCATGCTTTGATTATGCATATGATAGCAAACATCGGGATAGCTGGAGTAGAGGCTAGTAATGCGGTTAAGTCGGATGATGATGATGTGCTAGAGGTGATTGTGATTCTTGAGACTTTAAAAATAATATTTATAAATTCTGAGTTGGATAGCGAACATGAGGATCACTTGGTAAGAGGTCATATGGGTCATGATCCCTTTGATGGGGTAGCTACTACAGACTGTTCAGATGAGGATTAACTCAATTAGGTGATTGATTTATCTTAGTTAGTTAGATCTTTAGATATGATCTAGTAGCAATTTTGATGAAAAATAATGTGTTTTAGGATTTTTTTAATGTATTTTGTAGCTTTTAGATCAAGCTAGATGTACGCCGTAATCAAGATTGATGTAACCAATTGATATAATCTTTTGTATTATATAGTTGTAAAGATTGAGTTTATATTAGATTGTATAAGCGATGATGTCACGAACTGAGGACGATCTAGTCGTGGCAGATGCCGTATACTGTATGAAGAACCCCTGATTGGTTACCCTTCCAATCAAAAACTCTTCACACAATATACAAGGCTCTACAACTAATAGTTTTCAAAGTACATCCAGATTCACATGATATCATCACACAACATATTTATATAAAAGTTAAGTTATAAAGCTTACATTATACAGTATTTAAGTATGTCTAAGTTCATAATAATAAGATAAACGTAAGTACATGAGAAGGAATCTACATAAACTATTTTCTCTCATCACATAGAACACCTCACTCTTGCCTAAGTCCTTAGGCTAACCTGTGGCATCCTTCATCCTATCTCTACGAACAAGCTATCCTGCAACAGAAGTCTAAAGGGGTGTAAGCCTAAGTTTAGTGAGCAAAACCCTCAGCCACACAACAAGCAAGTTATAAGTACATTATAGTCATGCATATGAATGAATGATAAAATAGAATGCCAAACAATACGCATACTTAACTAGTTCATATACGTAACTAGGATTTAACGCCCTCCGAAGTCAGGGTTGGAGTTTACACGGCACCAATCAGATCCGGGTATTATACTAGAACTTACTTTACTACGGAACTCCATGTTCCATACTTATATCAAATAATTCTTTTATTTTTAGAAAAACCCAAGTTCTAGTATAATTGTGAGTGGGCCCCTGCAGTCCACACTTACCCCTAAATGGAGGCCTCTAGACTCGACCCTTAGCCAAGCGGTTGGCGCCTCCAATGCCTAGTATTCCCGCGGGCTAGGGTAAGGTCATTTTGTACAAGTGCATCGTACACAACCAAATAAATCGATAATATCAACTCCCGAATGGCCTCTCTTTACCTCCGTGTGATGTGATGGCCGGAATAGTATCCATGCTATGCATGTTAATGCATGTTCCAGTTTCTTTTTGTAGCCCAGTATAATTTAGTTCAAATTATGCTGTGACCATCCACTAATACATACAATCATTTTCTATACTACCATGCAACAAACAAGGCACTCTCTGCATTTAAGGTAAATTCACAACTCAACATACAATTATATACACAAGCATTTGCCGAACCCCACATAGTAGTTAATTAAGAATAATATTTAAGTCCACTATCTACAATCACAATCAAGCATGGAATTACAGGGTAAATACTCACTCGGCCATAGTAGTTCGCCCTAATCGTAGTAATTGATCGGGAGGTCCTCGCTCAACTCAAGGTCACCTGATCATTATGCGATAACAACACTAGTAAGTACCTGAATTAACTACTAATTCTAAACATCTAATTACCTAATTCTACTTAAATTACTATCCAATTTTACCCAGTAAAAATTTAATTTCAATCGTATGTAACTTTTTCGTTTTATTTTTGATATTTATGAATTTATAGTCGTTTTTCATCGTTTTCGAACACATATTCACATGGTAATATCTGTTTTGGGTGTTAAGACCTCTATTTTATGTTATGTACTAAATTTATAGAAACTTTTAGTTATGAACACTTAAGTACTCTTATTACTTATGTTTATATCTTTTATTCCTTAAATTCTTATAATGAAAGAATTTTACTTTGCTATTACTAATTCATGTATTGAATTAGGTATAATCTAATTTAGAAGGTGTATTAGGATTTACTAATTTAGTTACCTAATTACCTATACTTTTCTTAGTTTTCTTATTTTCTAAACTTATACTTATGTCATCGCTTACATCATCTTTTGCTTATGTCATTGCTTATGTCATCACTTACCTCATCATATGCTTACATAAGCCTTTCCTCATGCTTATGTCATATGCGTATTATTATGTACATGTTATCCCTTTCTCTTATACTTATGTACATATACTTTATACATACTTATACTCATACCTATACTTAGACTTATACCGCATTTGTACGTGTATACATATCCGTATATCTATATGGTTGGATACGTATTTTTATACTAAAATTCGTATGCGTAAGCTTTTCCTTAAGAAAAGCGTTCTAATTCCATGTTTTTGTGTTCTTATGTATATATTTAGTGTAGTATAGGTATGTATAGTTAGATTTGATCTTAAATTAGGTTATGTACATGATAAATACTCATGTACAAAGGTTCATATACTTATACTCTTTTGGTATTTCCTTATGTATACATACATATAAGCATATACTCATGTCTTCCTTTCTTCTTCTTCAAAAGTTCAAATTTCTACACTTAAAGATGGAAACTTTGTTTCCTCTTCTTCAAGACAATACTAACCACATAACTACTTATCTAATCTACCTAATTAACTAACTAATGAATAATAGAAAGTAACATAAAGCAACTTAAAGACATACCTTTAATGATGTTGAAGTTATGGAGACAAAAGTAAAGGAATAAAAGGGAAAGAATAAGAAAGAGGTCACGGCATGAAAAAGGGGTTTTGATTTGTTTCTTTTGTTTGTTTCTCTTAATGGAAGATAACATGTGGTGGGGTTTAGAAGGACAATTGTGGATGGCAACAATAATGAAAAAGAGAGAAAGAAAAATCAAAAGGAAAAGAAAAGAAAGCCATCATTAAGGAAGAGATATTTTCCTTATCTCTTAGCTTTTGTTGACTTTTCAAAACGTTGACTTTAGTCAACATGTGTTGACTTGGTCAACATTTGAACTTTGGTCAACATGTATTATCTTAGTCAATATTCCTTAAGTATGTGCAATTTTGTGCACATAATGTAGTAATTAAGGGAAATTAGGGGAGAAATGAAGGAAATGAGAAGAAATGAGGTATATGATGCATTGATGTGTAAATATGGTTGATGAGATCTTACTTTAGGTCTTTAGAGTCCATATATCTCATTTGATAAACTACTTTGGATAACAAGTGCAAAAAGTACTAATTTGAGTATGAAAATTCACTATATGTAACCTAATCTTCAACTATAACCCTAACCCTAAGTGAGACTATCTTAATCATATATTTAAGGAATAAATATAATCTATGACTCATTATCTTAGTTCCTAATGGATTACTTGAGAATTCGAATCATATAAGCAAGAATGAGGGTTATCTCTAATATTTTACTAACGATTTAGTAAAATATAAGCATTATATTTTCAATTAGGGTTTTAGGGTATATCATGTTGGATTGGTGTACATATGCTCTTAATGTAATCATTTTTAAGGTTTTTATCACTTTCGAATAAAATCTTTAGCTTTTAGAAACATTTAGGGTAGAAAAATTCTTTACGCAATTGATTAATTCTTTTAGGGTTTTCACTTTAATTAGCCTTGTCGACTCCTAAATTGTCTAATATAGTTGAGTATATTTTAAAAACTAGATCGAAACTTTTAGGGGTTTACAGATGATGTAATCAAGTTGTAAGTATTATGTATGTGTTCAAAAGTTATCAAGTTGTACCTTTTTGTTTTTGAAGTTGTAATGATGTAAAGGTTGAATGAAGTTAATAGTAGAAGTTAGACCTACTATGAATTTTGATTACAATGATGCTATTATTACTATTTCATATGAGCACATATTGCAAGAATTTATTAATTTTAGAAAAGTCTCTAATACAAAGGAATGTGATAACTCATAAATAGATATGAATGTAGAGTTATAAGTTATAATTATTAAGCAAATATGGTTTAAGTTCAAAATGGGAGTCATCATGGAGGAACTGAAGGAAATCAAAACCTTCCACCATGAGCACTATCACCCTACAAGAACAAAATAGATAGGATTTACCCTCATCGCCTCCATAAGAGAATATACATATTGGAGAAATACTTACCAGTATGTATACGATGATGAGGCAATAAGGAATGTTGATTCAACATCTTATGACTGATGGTAATACGGGAAATAGGAGACCCTAAGAGGTTGAACAAAGAATGGAGCGACCTCAAGAGGTAAATAAACTTTCTGAGTTTATAAAGGTCAGCTGTTATTTTGTAAGGGAGATGGGTAAGCCAGATGTAGTTGATGATTGGCTAGCCCAAATTGAATGGAGTTTTGAGGCCTTTAGAGTCTCTTAATCTCAACAGTTATCTTATGGTACTTTTATGTTAAAGTTAGCTACTAGAGTATGGTAGGACTCAAGAGCAATGCAACTCAAGAATAATATTGATTGGAAAAAGTTTAAGGAGTATTTTCCTCATAGTGTTCAAAACAAGATGGTGCGAGATTTGTTCAAATTAAAGAAGGGAGGTATGAATGTAACCTAGTATGAAACTGAGTTTAATAGACTGTTACAATATGTACCTGGCTCATACCGAGATAACGTTGACTTAAAGAAGGATTTGTTTCTTACTAGATTTGACCCTAGAATGTGTTGCAAGTTGTTGGATTATGGTTTCACCAGTTACAATGAAGTGGTAGATAAGGTAAGTCAACTAAAAGATAATTGTGTAAGGATGTAAGCAATGTGGAGTCAAAAGATCAACAAAGGTTGTCAACCCAGTCCATCATTTAAGAGATCATATCCTGGTGCCACTAGCAGTTCTAGACAGAAGAGAAGGAAACCAGCAACTCTGGCTAGTAGCCCAACACAGTCAGTACCCAGTTTAAGTTTTTATGACAAGGACGGTAATGTTAAGTGCTGAAAGTATGGTGCAAATTATTTTTTGAGAAATTATTCTCTACTCAAGGGAAAATGTTTTATATGCAGAGATCCAAACCACATGCTGAAGGCATGTCCTAGGATGAAATTGGTGAAGTGTAACAAATGTAGTAGAAAGGGACATTTCTCTAGATATTGTCCACGGTTTGGACAAGGAGTTAAGCGGACGGAAGGTTTTGATAACATAATTGCACTTGCTTGTGTCTTTGCTTTGGAAGAGATAGGAGGTAAGGAAGATGAGAATTTCTCGAATTGGATGGAGGAGTATTATCATGATGATGTTGAGGAGATTATGGGAGTTGAAGAGAAAAATGATGAAGGACTCGTCATAGGTAAGTACTTAGACTATTTATTTTGATGATATTTAAGTGTGAATTAAATTGAAATGTTTGCATTTTAAGATTTGTGAATGCTAGTTTAGTTAGTAATCATAATATTAGTAAATTTCAAGTCATGTGTTGATAAATGGACAGCGTACTTTTGTGCTATTTGATACTGGTGCATCTCATTCTTTTGTAAGTAAAAAATTTGTAAATGAATAGGAGATTAATGTGGTTACTGTTAATATAACTTATAGAGTTAGAACTTCGACTAGAGAAAAGGTAACAACTCAAGAAGTAGTAGTTGATGGTAAAATTAAGATTCATGAAAAGGAGTACCCTATAAGTCTTGCAATATTGCTTTTATAGGGTTATGATGTCATAGTAGAAATAGATTGATTATCTAAGAATAAAGTGATTGTGGAGTTTAGAAGTAAAACTATTACTTTTAATGATGGAGAAATGGTATTTCAAAGAAAGGCTAGTGGAAGTAAACTGAATTTATCTGTGATGGAAATATGTGATGAACTGTATGAGATAAAGGTAAAGGAGAATGATTGGAAATTTTGCTAGGTGTTTGCTATGGATGTAAAGAAAGAAGTACCTAAGGTAGTAGACATACATGTAGTGTCTAAATTTTTAGATGTATTTCTAGAGGATTTACCAAGTTTAGCAGTAAATCGAGAGTTGGATTTCACTGTAGAGTTGGTTCTTGGAACTAAGCCTATTTCTAAAGCTTTATATTGGATGTCACCTATGGAACTCTAGGAACTAAAGAAACAACTTCAAGAGCTATTAGATAAGAGATCGGTATTGTTTGTGAAGAAGAAGGATGATACTATGAGATTGTGCATATACTATCAAGAATTAAATAAGGTTACCATTAAGAATAGGTATCTATTACCCCACATTGATGATCTATTTAATCAACTACAAGGTGCAACTAAGTTTTCTAGAATTGACTTGAAATCAAGATATCATCAATTACGAGTTAAGCTAGAAGATGTGCATAAGACTACATTTAAAACTCGATACGGTCATTATGAATTTTTGGTGATGTCATTTTGTTTAACAAATACCGTAATTGTATTCAAGGACTTAATGAACCGCATATATCAACCATGTTTAGATAAGTTTGTCGTGGTGTTTATTGATGATATTTTGATTTATTAAAAAACCAAGGAGGAGCATGCAGAGCATTTCTGATTGGCATTATAGAAGTTAAGAGAGAATAAATTGTATACTAAGTTAAGTAAGTGTAATTTTTGGTTGGATAGAATTTCTTTTCTAAGTCACATTATATCTGAGTGAAGGAATCTTTGTAGACCTTGATAAGGTGAAAGCAGTAATGGATTGGAAGCAACCAACTATTATTATAGAGATGAGAAGTTTTCTAGGTATGGTTGGATATTATCAACAATTCATAACAGATTTTTCTAAAATTGCCAAACCATTGACTCGATTGACCTAGAAAGATGTAAAATTTGAATGGAATGAGGATTGTGAAAAGAGTTTTTAAGTGTTGAAGAAACGATTGGTTACAACACTAATATTAACATTACCTAATCCAGATAAGCCTTATAGTGTATATAGTAATGATTTTCGGAATGGATTGGGTTGTGTATTGACGTAGGAGAGAAAAGTTGTTGCATGTACATTAAGACAATTGAGGCCACATAAGAGGAATTATCTAACCTATGACTTAGAGTTAATAGCCATAGTGTTTGCTTTAAAGATTTGGAGACATTATCTATATGGACAATGGTGTGAGATGTACAATGATCATAAGAGTTTGAAGTATTTCTTTACTTAGAAGGAGTTGAATTTAAAGTAGAGGAGATGGTTAGAATTGATCAAGGATTATGATCTAAATATAAATTACCACCCTATAAAGGCTAATTTGGTAGTAGATGCATTAAGTTAAAAGAATTATGAACAGGTTGCATTACTATTAACACCATAACGTGAATTGGTTCATGAATTTCAAAAGTTGCGAATTGGGTTTAACTGGTATGAATCTAATAGTTAGATGATGAACTTAGAACTGTAACCCATGTTATTGGAGAGAATAAAGCAAAAGCAAGAGGAAGATAATGGTTTGATGGAGATAAAAGGGAAATTACTTAATGGAAATGACTCTAACTTTAAAGTGGATGGAAGAGTTATATTAAAATTTAAAGGAAAGATATGTGTGCCACAAAATCCTGTTATAAGGAAGGAAATTATGAATGAAGCACACATTACAAGTGATTCTATACACCCAGGAGGAAATAAAATGTACCAAAATTTGAAGCTTATGTTTTGATGGAATGGAATGAAGAGAGATGTGACACAATATGTGGCAGAATGTATTACGTGCTAGCAAGTTAAAGCAGAGCATCAAAGACTAAGAGGACTGCTGCAACCTTTAGAAGTACCAAGATGGAAGTGAGATCATATTACTATGGATTTTATAGTAGCACTAGCAAGGACCCAATCTGAATACAATTCCATTTGGGTAGTCGTAGATAGATTAACAAAGAGTGTACATTTCTTACCTTATGGGATTGGTGATTCGATGGAAAAATGGCTAGGTTCTATGTTGGGGAGATAGTAAGATTACATGGTGTGCTAGAAAGTATTGTTTTTGAACAGGATAGTCAGTTTGTATCAAAATTTTGGGAGAGTTTATATAGAGCTTTTGGTATAAAGTTGCAGTTAGGTATAGCTTATTACCTACAAATGGATGGATAGTCTGAGCGAGCAATTCAAACCCTAGAGGATATGTTGTAGGCTTATGTGTTGGATTTTGGAGGTGATTAGGATAAATATTTGCTATTAATAGAATTTGCCTACAATAATAGTTATCATGGGATCATACAGATGGCACTTTATGAAGCATTATATGGGAGAAAATGTAGATTACCACTATATTGAGATCACAAAGAATATGCCATGATTAGATCCGACATGATCAATCAAACAAGTGAGAAAATCAAGATTGCTCGATAGCGAATTAAGGAAGTTTAAGACCATTATAAGAGTTGGGCAGATTTGAAAAGAAAGCCATTGGAGGTTGAAGTTGGTGATCTTATTTATGTTAAGATAAGCCCATTCAAAAGACTTAGAAAGTTTGGCTCAAAGGGAAAACTGAGCCCACGATATATTGGTCTATTTGAAGTATTAGAGAAGGTTGGTAATGTATCCTACAAAGTAGCATTACCTTTAAGTTTGCCATGCTATCATAATGTATCCCATGTTTCCATATTAAGAAAGTTTGTTAAGAACTTAAATGCAATCGTGGAAATAGAAACAGTGTAATTAATAAGAAATTTTCAATTTGTGAAGCAACTCCTAAAAATACTAGACAATCGAGTTTAGAAGTTAAGGAATTGAGATATAGAGTACGTGAAGGTCTAATGGAATGAAGTTTCTAGACTTAGAGATTACTTAGGAGCCAAAAGCAACGATGATGAAGTAATAACCATGGCTTATCTAACTTTCAAGTTAGTAAAAGTATGTGATAAATGCTTTTGGTTATTTAAGTGCAATTTTGATATATAGAAGTTTTGAGGATAAAACTTTTTTGAAGAAGGGTAGAAATATAAGCCTTGTAATTGTAGGATTAAACTTAGTACATAAGGTTTAGGGTAACTAGCTAAGTGAAATGATCCGATCAAACCTAAATTATAAATTAAAGTTAGAAATATTAGTAAAAGTTATTTCATATATTTGAATTTAAGAAAATAAGTAATAAAATAAGAGAATATAAAATTTTTAAATTTTAAATAATTCCAATTTCACATTTTACTAAATTACTCACATTTACGACATAATTCCCATATTAATTGCTATTAATACCCTAAATGCTAGGATTATGTTTTCACATCAGAGATTAACGTCCTTAAATATCTAATTACCCTCTAAATTGATAATTAATCATTTAATTATTTAATTACTCATTTTTTCTCATCATTTTAGGGTTGAAAAATTACTTAAAATTTTGAAAATTAATTTTAGAAAAATGGCTACATAGTTCTGTTTTATATCACTTAAGTATTCTATAGAAAAATTTTAAGTTCTAAACTATACTCCTAAACCTATTTATTTCTAATTCTAAATATGCTTGGTTTTGTTCAATTTCTTAAGAACTCTATATTTATAGACATGATGAAACTTAATCGTTACTTTTTCTAAAATCTAAATATAATAAAACATCATAATAACAAATTTTATAATTTACTAGGTAGAATTAATAATTTTAAGAAATTTTGTGAAATGAGATGAGATTTGGGAGTCACCTAGTTTTTCAGCTTTCGGCCACCAACATCGATTCGGGGTGTGTTGGCTAGTCCAGGCAATTGGTTTGGAGTAGGGGTGATGGTTCGGTCTTAGGTATTGGTGATGTGTTGGTTCGACTTACTTGCCTTAATTATACAAGTTTAAGAAATTTTTTTCTAAAACCTTAATTTCTTTCAATTTTCCTAATCTTCTTATTGTCGAAATGGTCTTCTGATTTTTTTGTTTTTTGGCTATTTAAGGGGCTATAAAGTAATTGTTGTTCATTAATTAGATAAGACTAACTTATCCTCTTCCATTTTTTGGCTTTTTTGTTGCTTCAATTTAATTAGTCAAATTTTCTCTTCTTTCCCCCTAGCTGCCTAAACTTTGCCTAAACTTGGTTTAGATTATTCCCTCTCTCCCTATTTTTTTTCTTATTTTTCCTTGATTTTTTTATAATTTTCTTTAATTATTTAGCAAATTTCAAGCAATTTAGGTAATTTCGCGTATTTCTTCCTACATATAAATACATGTAGGGTACAAGTGAATACTCCTAAATATTATTTAAGTTATTTTATGATCTTTAATATACATATAATTTATTTATAGCAATTTGTTAGTTATCGGAATGTATTTTACATATTTCCAATAAATAACAAGTAATATATTTTAATAAATGTAAAATAATAGGTTAAATTGGTTAATATAATAATAATATCAGTACATATTAAATCTAGTACAAAAATTAATTTTATCTAATTATACAAAAAATACAAAATTTTCTTATATCGAAAGTAAATATGATATACTAATCATGATTAGAGTGTACCAAGTAAGTTAGAATATTGAATTAAGACTTAATATGATATTAGGATACTTAAGTTTGATGTGATTACTATCGTATTAGGGTTTCGAAGCGTCTTTTAGGATTACTTGTAGTTGAAACCTAATTAGAGCCTGAATTGGAATCTAATTCAAAAAACAAACCCTGAACTAATGTAGAATTTATCATTAGTAAATAATAGGAAGAATTTAATTAAATCATAACCTAAAATATGTATCATCAAAGTATAAGTATTAAAAAGTGTATTTATATTATATGATACATGGAGATGAGACAACCTGAAACCGATTAAGTGACTGACTGAAAATTTCAAGTAAGTTAGGTTTATTACTTCACCATATTTAAAGTATTATTTTAGAGTACTTGGAGACTTAAGATTATGTGTAATTGTGAATGTAAGTAGTTTTATGTATGTGCTGGCATATCTAACTTTGTGACTGTTATGACTAGATTTGTGTAAAATTATTTGAATACCCTAAATTTAACCTAATCCTAATCGACCCGAATACCCTAAATTGTCATGCATTGTAACCCTTTAGAGGATTATTAGGATTCTCTAACCAAACATCAACACCTTGAAAAAAGATAGCGTTGAATTGCAAATTAGTCTTTTCCTCATCCTTAGCTGAACTAAGTAACATAAGAGGAGGCTGTTGTAAAGATGAGAGCATTAGTTTGAAGGATAGTCTAAGGAGGAGGAGTGTCTCTATTGCATAAACTTGGGTTTAGTTGTAAGCTATTACATAACATAAAAACTCTTCAACCTAGAATAAAGCCAGTGAAATTACTCTGATTTCACAACGGACTGGACTATGTTGTGTGATGATACTTGTCTGTTGCATTTCATGAGAATAATTGCTAGATAACCTTGATTGTGCTTATATACATTCATGAGTCTCCAAGTCAACTTACTAAGCTATAGTTACTCATACCCGTATAGATTCTTTTGTAGGTCCTGACTTCTAATTTATGATGCCTCGATATAATTACCTAGAGGTTAGATTTCTTTTGAAGGTATGGGGAGTGAAGATCCATTGGCCCAATAATCATGTTTTTTTTAAGGTCTTGCTAGTATCTTTAGGATTAAAACTGATATATGACATGTAATTTAGTTGACTGTTATGATATACTTGGGAATTCTATGGTAATGCAAATGTAATTATATATATATATATATATGACTTAAGATTTTACTTTTACTATAAATTTTATCTAAAATTCTTAGCTGAACTGTTTACTTCAAAGCGAGGAGTCGTCGATGCCTTAAATAGATTGTATCTATGATAGGTATTGTGTGGTTAGTTCCTGTTATAAGTTGGTTAATATGGCGGGACTGTTGCGACTTTATGACTCTATGACTTCAGGGCATAACATCTAGGTGTTCTTTTAACTCTTATAGATCTATGAATGCTAATAATTGGTAAAGAATGTGTATCAGAAGGCTCATGTTCAATAGGAACAGAAATGGACTCAGGAGAAGTTGAATTTTATTCTTGTTGTTGGTTACTAAGTTGCTCTAGAAATAGTGAGCCAATAAGTTAAACTTTAAAGAAGACAAATGAGGTAGATTTGAAAAAGAATCATGACAAAAAAATGGAGGAAGTTTGAAATTGACAAATTTGTTCTTAGAATACAATGTCCCTACTTACAAATAACTAATGTGTATTAATATCATATAATTTGTAACCCTTTTGTCCAATAGGATAGCCCAAAAACACACATCTTCTTCTTCATGCCTTAAACTTCTCTCTTTAAATGAGCACAAGTAGTAGCCTAGCATAGGCAACAAAACACTCAAAGGATATGATAAGAAGGTGGTTTATTACAAAGGACTTCAAATGGTGATTCCTAATGTAATGGTTGAGTAGGCATTGGTTTGACAAGTATGGTAGCAGCCAATATATGCTCGTTCCATAATTTTTTTGGGTAAATTGGCATGAAAGCGAATAATACAGGTGATATCAAGTAAATGCTCATGTGTCCTCTCTACAACCCCATTTTGTTGAGGGTTCTAGGTTAGTGATCCTTAGTGAACAATTCCATGTTTCTTGAATATATTTTGATAATCATTTGAAAAAAAATTCTTTACTAATATTTATTTGTATAATTTTTGTATTGTATGAAAGTAGTTCTAAATAAAAAGAATGAAAGTGGTTAAATGAAGGGAGAGCATCATATTTGTGAGGGATAAAAGATGTCTACGTAGATTTACTCATATCACTAACAATGGTTAAGAAGAACTTGCGTGAGGCATAAAAGATGTCTATGTAGATTTATTCATATCACTAACAATGGTTAAGAAGAATTTGCATCTAAGAAATGATGATGTACAATAAGGCCCTCAAATATCAACAGGAATGAGATCAAAAGGACATGAAGATGATGAAGCACTTGAAAGAAAAGATGATCTATGAAATTTTAGTAAATGACATGTATTACAATGGAAACTTGAAGAATGACGTGTTATAGCTTGGTAATAGAAGCATGCCTAAGCCGATTATGCAAGATCTCAAATGATAACTTGTTTTTGATAGTAGATATATGATCATAAGATTTGTGTTCCTCTATTACATTCTAATTTTGAAAAAGAAAAACAAATGGAAAAGCACCACCACTAATAATAGCATACTTAGGCTTAAGACTCATTACATATAATCCAAGATGAACACTAGCCTGACTAACACACTTCTTAGAGGTTGGGTCCAAAAGAAGCAATTTTGGGAATTAAACAAAATATAAGTTGTTGTCATGTAATAATTGATTGATTCAAAGTAGGTTATAATAACACTTAGGACCAAAAGAACATTAATAAGAATATTATGGTCATTTATTGTAATGTCTCTAATAGTATTGACAAATTTAAGATGTCTATTAGGAAGTTTTATCTAGGTTTAGCAACGGTTTGTTTTTGCAATGGCCTAAAACCCAGAATACCACCGACTGCTACGTGTCCCTCTATCCTATAATTACATGTTAGGCATCGTAAAATACTAGAATCTCCTAAAATATTTTTGTAACAGTCTTCACATACTCTTATGAATTTAAATTCCTCAAATGAAATCATGATTCCTTCTAAATAAAAGCAATTGATAGCCTTTAAATATCCTCATGAATTTAATTTTTCAAATTATGTAAAAACAATCTCCAAATAAAAACAATTGATTCCCAAACCATAATTGGTTGCTAAGTAAGACTACAACATCTTAACTTACAATCTCTTAAGTTCCACTTTTAATAACATACATAGTCGTCACTCTTCTCATCCTAAATAAATTAGTAAGTATTTTCATAATTTTAGTCAATCTATGCATCAATATTTCTTTCATCTAAAAAATATATGGAATGATTCAAAACTACATGCATGTAAGTAGTCGTACATAACAATAATCACAAACATTAAGATGAAAGTAAGTAAATCACACACAATAATTTAATTATCTTTAAATTAGCCAGTCACACAACACATTATGGAGATTATCATAATCACATCACAATATAGATAAACTCATCATCACAGTAGTTAGACGTGCATCTTTGGGCCCCTCTACAATCTGTATTAAGGGTATTACTTCAAGCCTTTCTAAAATTCCAATTTAAGTATGCCACTTTAGGCCCCATCTATTCCACCTAGATCTACCCTAAATTATTTTTAAGTAAGACTTTAATAATAACAACGCATCGTAAGGATCATTAGAGTTTCCTCTTAAGGATTACCACTCCACGCCCTTAGGCTAGGCCACATACAAGCAATAAGGAAGATAACCTAAATTGGATATTAAATTAGTTATTTTGAGCATTTTTATAAGTATAAAATCTAGCCTAGCAATCACAAACAACATACAAGTGTCACGTACCTAGAGTCTGTCCAAAAAACTGGATCTATTCTAGTTTAGAAAGATGAGTCTATAAAGAAATGATGAATAGAAATCGCTTTAGTAACACTCTACAACTTCTTATAGACTTTTTAAGGGTTTTATATCAAAATCCTAAGCCAAATACAACTAAAACTAGATAAAAAAGATGGAAAGAAGTGACTATAAGGACTATGGTTTGGGATTACAACCATGATCCTTTGTTAATACAAGACAACATGTTCACGTTCCAAGATCACGATCGTAGACTTGGTCGTATTTCCCTAATTTTACACTATGCCATCACCACACCCTAAACCATGGCTGTGAACCTTAGTCGTGATCTTCTCAACTACATTTTGCTCCAAAACATTTCACATGAAACTCTTTAGAAAGGATCATGGTTATGATCATGCCAGTGATCTTTGACCATGATTTTACTACTTTGAATTCCCTTCCCCTTTTTCACTAAGAACATAAGCTTTAACCTTTAATTCAATTCTCTAATTTAACATCACTCCATATACACCACAATCCCTTGATTATTGTATAAAAACTTACATCAACCATCTCCTTAAAACAATCAATTCTATAAATTTTGCAGAAGATAAAATATTGTAAAGGAAAGAATATGTTACCTTAAAACTTGAAGAAACCCTAAAGCGAACCTTTGTATTCTCCTAATCAAAACAATTGGCATAACCTTAGAAAACAAAATTATACTCTTAAATTTAGTCAAATGCTAATAACCAATGATTAACATGAACTTACCAATGAATCCTTCTAGGGTTGCAACTATATTTGCAATTTCACCCTTCACCATTTCCTTACACTTGTACCATTAATGAAATCACAATTAGACTTGTGATTTACATTGAGAACCAATGAAGTCTTTTGGAATTTCAAGCCTTACCCTTAAGGTTTCTTCTTTTACTTAGCTGCTTACGTACAAAATATTAATTTCTAAGATCGGTATTAGAATCTCCTAATCCATCAATGAATTATAGTGAATCTCATGACTTACTCTTCGTAAATTTAGATCTTATGTAAGGTTGCACAATCGAGTTAGGGAAAGCCTTCGTTTATTGCCAATTCAACTCTAGAGTAAAAAGATAAAGAGAGACTTTTTAAAGCTAGGTTAAACTATGTAACCTTAACCTTTACAATCCCCAAAATACCCTTTACTATAATTATTTAATTACTTTATTACCTTAAATTTTCTTTTTTATTTTAGTTTTATTTTTACTTCCTTTGAATTTTTTTGGGTGTTATACTTTACCCCCCTTAAAGAAATGTTTATCCTTAAAAGTCTACTTGCTTCTTGGAATAATTTTAGGTACTCATTTCTTATTGCTTCTTCTAACTCCCCTTTTAATTACCTTGTTAAGCTTGTACTTATCCTTAAGATTGATGCTTAATGCTCTAAATCTCATAGCTTTTGCTTCTTTAGTTGTTATCTATTCCATTTTGTCATTGTTTTCAATTCACACCATTCTTCTTTTCTTAAGTTATACATTTACAATTGTTTTCCTATTAACTCCAATAAAAAATTCTTTCTTTCTAACATTTTACATCTTATCAAATTGCTTTGATCTTCTTAGATTTATATATACTTTCTTTTCGAATACCTCCATAAAATTTTTATTTGCTCTATGTTACTATTTTAGGCCTTAACACACCTGATAACTTCCTCTCTCAAGATTTATCACCTTCCATCTTCGAGTACTTACTATTAGTTTGCCAATTAAATAGTTCTCAATTATATATAGTCTTCTATTAACATTCATAAGCCTCCAATCACTTAGGGATTCTCTTTTTATCTCAACTTTCATTGTGCTACTCTAATTATATTTTAACCATAAAGTTTCAATCATTTTATCTACAACTATTCTCCATCCATATTTGTATCTCTATCAAATTGATCGTTAATCCACTTTGATTTGAAAAATCTTATGTTACATATTACTATCCTAAGAACACCAAGCTATAAATAATATCCCAAAAAATAACGTTTATAATTTGTGTTAATTCAACTTCTATCCTCAAATCCTTCCCTACAACATTCTCACTTCATTTATTTTGTAAATCCTTTATTTGAAATCCAGGTTTCCAAATTTTTTCATCAGATCAATGCTTAATAACTTAACTCCACTTATTAATTTTAAACTCCCAATTTTGTTACTTTTCATAATCTGAAAATTTGATTCTTGATTTTAATAAACCACCACTTTCCATTTGCTAGTCTTAGTTATAGTACTACTAATGCTAGACGATTAGCCTAAAAGTTAGTGTATCTCTCCTCAATGCATTAAACTTCAACTCTTTCCCTTTCCATCTTGTAGCAACATGGGCTCTAGTGATAACACTTCTTACAAACTCTATTCAATTACATATTTATGCTATTTTAATCTTGGTCTATTTAACACAAGGAGTAGCTTGTTTTTTGTCCCTTACTTATTGCCACAAGATCATAGCTAATCTTTCAAGAATAAAATTTTTCCTTCATTCTCTTTATTTCAATTATTTGATAAGCCTCCAAAAATTTTCCATCATTTAGATTTTAAATCCCCAATTATTTAAGGTTTCTTCTTTACCTTATCTTTCATACACTACTTTGAAAAAATTCCAATCTTCTTACCTATAGTTATTCTTCCCTTTTTTTTTTTATACTAACACTTATTCCGCCTTAGTCCCTATATGTTTGATCTAAATGATTCAAGTATATTTAGGTTACTTCTCTATTTTCACTAGATTAAGTATTTCTCCAAAAATTTACATTTTAAGTTACTGTCTTTTCAACTTCTATCCATAAGATTTCCTTCATCTCTTCATTTCATATACTTTACAAATCTTTTTTTTAATATTAATCTCCAAAATCTTATCTATTTTGACTTTAGATTTTAACATATATTCCTTAAATTTTCCCTAAGTTATTCTTAAATCTCTCTTTGAGTCCATTACTTACCTTATAATAGCTTCCTAATCGTGGATAGTACTACACTCTTTTTGATATCATCCTAAGTTGTTCTTAGTTTTTTATATTGGCATCTTACTATTTAAGTAATTAGGTAGGAGGACGAGGTCATACCTACTATAATTGTTTAACTATTTACATCATATCTTTATAATTTGAGTTTTCTTAATATGACAATTCATCAGTTAACAATTTAATACATTTTCTTATTTATTTACTCACTTTATAATATTTACAGTTTTCTTTGTGAAGGTCACTGTAATAGACATTAAAAATGTATGTTTGATCATTTAGATATTTACTTCATATATAATTAGCTATCCTTTTCTTATTGGTTGTGTTATATGTTAACTAAGCTATTTACTCTTCAATTTAATTATTTTTATGATTATGTTTCCTTACTTTTTTAAGCATTACAAAACTAATATTCCATATCATCTAGCATATTTAGTCATACAAATAGAGTTGGCGAATTCAATAAATACTAAATTGGACATGAATAGAATATAACATACATCTCAAATTAACTCAAGAAGATACTGTACAATAAGATAAGACAAGTTATAGGACTTGAGAGACACAAAATGATACGAAACAAAATAAGGAGGGACATGTACAAACCATCCTATCCCATATGTATATGTGCTAGAATGCATGTAGAACAATTAGTCCTCTTCTGTTTTCTTTCAATTAAGTACCTTACTTTGTTGTATGTTTCTTTTTCTATCTCATGTTTATTGAGACTTCTGTGAAAAATTCGACTTTTTGTTATTTATGAGTATAAGAATTTTAGGTCTTTTGTATCCTTTTTGGTAATTGTGTTACCGTTTATTATGGGAGTCATAGTGAAATGGTTTATGTTATGAAACTCTTTTGTTATTATTGTTATTTTTATACCAATCATTGTCACAGTCTTAAATGTTATTGTTATTATTATAATAAGTACTATATTATTATAATAATAGTTAATTAGCTATTATTGTATTATTGTGTTACTTCTTACTATAAGGGCATAGTGAGATGCTATTCATTCTTTGATATATTCAATAATTAATATTAATACTATTTTAATGATTAAGTATGATCCTTATTTTAGTATGGGAATGCTACCATCTATTGGGGAAGGTGACATAAATGGACTTTACTTGTATTTTGAAACTTGAAATATGTATGACTATATGTGATATTGTTCTACTTTAGTGATCTTAAATAGATTAACAAGTATTTGATTATCATGGTTAACTATGTAGGCTTCAAGGTCAACCTTTATTGTTTCTATGGCTTAGGAATGTCTATTTATATTTCTTCTTTTAGTATTTGCATTTTTATATTCCATTATTTTATCATGTTAAATGAAGAATAATTATTACATATTTCTTCTTTCTTATTTGTCAAGTATTGATTTTGTGAGTCATCGATTTGTTTAACAAAAATACTTATAGGGGTTTATGAGCATATGTTTATTATTTTGTTTTATTACTCGTAATTACATCTTTCATTGTCTGCATGGTCAATCATAACTTAAGCGTCATCATAATTACTTAATAGCTACTTAATTGTTATAAATATTCTTATATTTACTATATTGTCATCATTTAATTCTTGTTTTATCAATCATTAATTATTTAGGGTTTCACAAGTATATATAAGTGGGTACTTATTACCGTAAGTTAATAGGTTTATTGGTTTCTAATTCATTAATAGCTCTTATAGAGTAATGGAACTAAACTATTACATTATTTGAATATGTTCTTAAATATGTATATCCATTTACCTTTTTTTAAGTGATTTCAACCTACTACCTTACTAAGGCCTTTAGTACATCTATCATCTCTAAAGCATGAGGACAATGAAAGAAAAGTCACCAAGACAATTCAAAATATCCAGTAATAACCATAAGATAAAATTATCAAGAATCCACATAAGAGAAATGCACGTAACATGAACTATAAAAGGAGAAATACTTAACCCTTATCCACCTACTATCGTCATCTCACCGTCATAGAGATCATTTTCTTAATTTCCTTATAGAACATATTAACCTATAATCTAATACCATTAAATTTCTAACACCTTAAAACCCAAGATGCCACAAATAGGTACGTGTCTCCTTAGCCTCTAACGATAAGTTAGGTATAGTAAAAAACTAAAATTTGCTGAAATATTTTCGTAATGGACTTCACATATCCTTTTGAAATTAAATTCCTTGGATGAAATCATGATTCTTTTAAATAAAAGAAATTGATAACCTCTAAATATTCTCATGAATTTAATTGTTCAAATTAAGTTAGAACAATCTCCAAATAAAAAACAATTGATTCTTAAACCATAATCGGTAGCCAAATAAGACTATAACAACTTAACTTTCAATATTTCTTACATCTAAAAAATATAAGGAGTGAGTTGAATCTTAGTATGTAACACACAACCACATAGACGTGAGCAATCATACATAACCATAATCACATGCATTAAGATGCATGTAGGTAATTTACACTCAATAATTTAATTATTTTTAAATTAGCCAATCACACATAATACCATGGAAGTCCTCATAATCTTATCACAACATAGATTGATGCATCAACTTGGTGTTAACCATACCTCTTCGAGCCCATCTATAACCTACATTAGGCATGCTACTGTTATGCGTTGAAGCCATAAAGTTGCAATAGTTCTATCATGTAAACCAACCTATGACAATAACTAATCTCACAGTTCCTATCATAGATATAATTTACACAAAGTGTCTACAACTCCATACTTTGAAATAAACAACTCAATTTAGAATTAAGCTAGAATTTACATAAAAGCTAGAACCTTAAGTTATATATATATCTACATTCACATTGTTGTAGAATTCCTTGGAGAATCTACATATTACAACAGTTTGCTAATTTACATATCATGTATCAATTCATAACTTAGAAATACTAACAAGACCTTAAAGTACTTGATCGTTCATCCGATTGATCCTCACTTTCCGTAGCTTCAAAAGAGAATTAAACTTGAGACAATTGTAACACAGCATAATAGTCAGAAGTCAGAACCTGTAAGAGAATCTATATGATTGTGAGCAACCATAGCTTAGTAACATGAATTGGAGAATCATGAAAGTTTAACGAACACAAACAATGTTATCAAACAATTAATTATATGCAATGCAACAAGTAAGTGCCATCAAACAATGTGGTCTGGTCCATTATGAAATCAGAATACTTTCACCTACTTTCACCTACTCTAATCTAAGTTGAGGAGTTTTCATGTTTATGCAACAGCTCACAACTAAACCCAAGTTTGTGCAATGAAGATACCACTTCCCCTAAAACTATCCTTCTAACTAATGCCCCCATCTGTACTGCGACCTCTTCTTTTGTTACTTAGTTTAGTTAAGGATAAGGAAAAAACTATTATGCTATCCAACGCTATTTTTTTCAAAGGTATCAGTGTTTAGTTGGAGAACCCTAATGATCCCTTAAAGGGTTGTAATGCATGACACATTAGGATATTTAAGTCGATTATGATTAGGTACAGTTTATGGTAATCAAACAACTTCATACCATTCCATTCACATCTATCACCAAACACAACATAGAATACAACATGAAATCAGATAGCCAAGCACATGTATATATAACTACTTACAAACACACTCAAATATAATCTTAAGTTTTTAACTACTTTAAAATAATGCTTCAAAATATGATGAAGTATTAAACCCAACTTACTTTCTATCCTTGGATTGCTCAATACTTATCGCAAGTCGACTCATCTTCGTGTCCTATAATATATAATATAAATATAACTTTAGTATTTATATATATATATATATATACACACACACACACATACTTGATAAAGCCATATTTTTCATGTTTTAAAGTGCCAATTTAGATAGAATTATTATTGATTTTATAGAAATCATTAAAAAATGGTACTTAATTATTTTCATTTGGACATTGGAAGAATTAGAGGATTCAAGAGTAGAATTATAGACAATTTAGAAAAGTTTTACACAAATTAATGAAGTTTGAATCAACACATGTAAATTGGAATTAAAGGTCGTCGGCTTACAACTTACAACTTGCATCGACTGCCTTTGATTTCTATACCGTCATCCTTCATGAAAAAGAAACTTCATGCGAGCCAACCTTAATTTTTCATATAATCGTTTGGGAAACTTTTAGACACTTTTTCCTTAGACGTAGAGAGTCGTAGAATAATCTTTAGTTAGTTCTTAATGAATTCTTCGGGGAGAATTACTTTGATTATTGAGAGGATTTTGCTTTTGTGGTGGAGACCAAGTTGAAGTTATAATTAAAGATTATCTTTTCCAATACAGAATTAGTAACATTTATTTCAATTATTCTTATGCAACTCTATAAATTGCTTATGCTTTCAATTATGAATTTTCTTTCAATTTTAATTAGTATTTGAGTTTTTGCTTCTAAATCTATGGTTAGTTAATTTTATTAGTGGGAATTGATGAGACCCTAGATAGTTAATATGATAATTGTGTTCATATTATAAGATTAAGAAATATATGGATGATTCATGATTGCAATTTTTATGATTTCGATTATAATTGTTCAATTAATTATAATTGTTAGAAACCCTAATGATACGGGAGTTGATATAGGGTTTGTTAGAAATTCTTATTTGATTTGATTAATCGATGTGGAAGTAGAGTTAATTAAATTAATTAGAAATTATTTAGAGATTAATACAATGTTCGATGATTGATTATTCACTAAGACGTTAGGGATAATTGAGTTAGGACATTAAACAATCATAGTATCGAGAGATATATGATTGTAATTTAGAGTCTATTGTTAATTGGAAGATGAGGAAGCTTACTAATTAATAAGGGGTTTAAATCCTTAAGTTTTAAGGTATAATAATTTCACTTGAATGACCATATAGTTATTAATTTATATAACATGATAATAATTTGATTTGCATAATTTAGGGTAGATTTTATTTTTCTCACAATTCTCAATTGATTGCTTAATTTTAGATTTATCATAGTTATTTTCTTTTCAATAGTTTTAGAATAATTATTAGATTAATTAATTAAATTTTTATTGCCTGAATATTGATAAAAACTAGTATAAGATTAGTAATTTTTTAGTTCTCGAGAGATCGATAACCTTACTTTCTCTATATTACTTGATTTCAACCCAATATACTTATTGAAGTATTCACGGTTTATTTATATATATATAGTTTAAGCGAATCAATACACTGGTATTGTTGGTGAATTTTGGGATCAAGGATAATCCTACAAAAGAGAATGAAAATGCTTAGTACCGGGGCAAGTCCGGTGTGCCCACTCCAATGCCTAAGTTAGTAGGGTAACTTTGTATAAATGTGAGTAAAGTGTTAGAGAGCTCTTACAGAGTTTCATTCCCATATTTATAGGTAGTCCTCGTGTCTAGAGTAATTGTTGGATTAACTATTAAGACACATGGAAACCCCTTGATTTGACATTTCCCCTAATATGTAAGGAAAGTAGGCAGTTATGTAATATAACCATTCTTATGATAACCGTTCGCACTGTGGACTTGAATTCAAACTAGGAATAGATTTATTATACTTCGTTGAAATGCTGTGCGTCACCTACCTAGTGTTATGCTGAGAGATTCTAATATACGGCATATCGGTAGCGGAATGGACGAGTGTCAGATGAGAAAAACTTAACTATTAACATTTTCCCATTAACATTTACCCCCCAACTCCCATGTTCGAGTTGTCAACAAAGGAAGTTACATATATATTTTACACTGGAGGTCGATAGGGGAGAGATTCTTTAGATTTATGTTAAGTAATATGGGAAGTAGGACATATCACAACCCAGCTGAAAGTTCGTAATTTCTAACTCCCGCATATTCAAGAAACGAAGAAATTAGAGGTATGACATCTATCGCCTAAGTCATCATTTTGTGGCAGGCCTAATAATTGTCAAAAAGTTTTCAACCATCAAATTTCTATCATGAAACACGCGTCAGCAATCTACGTGATTACCATATCAGCTCATTATTACTATTAAAAGCAGATTTGCAGCTACAAGGATGATCGTCCTTGTATAAAGTACTATTCACAATCAAAATTGCCCTCCTTAGTCACATCTTAAACTTTCATTCCTTTCCTTATCTTTAATTCAAATTCTTTTATTTGTGTTGTGTCATTTCACATAACTATTCAGGTATGGTTCGCAACCTATCGACTTATGCTTTCCGATTCTAAGGCAATAGAGACTGAAGCCACGTCCCCCTTCCCAAATAAGGAATGAGGCAGCTTATTCTTCAGGCGGTTAAGCCAATAGTATAGAGGCAAGGTAAGATAAACTCACTCAGATCAACAAGCTTTCTATAGATAATTATCCCGAGGATAAGGAAAGGAGGTCCTTAACGAGATATTTGCTCAACACGATAGCTTATTTTTGCGATTCTCCAAATAGAACCTCTAATTCCGTCTACAAAGTTCTCATCACAAAATATATTCAGTACTGGTGAGATCTTCCCCAAACATGGAACTTAAGGAGGTTAAGAGATAGGGAAAGAGTATGCTTCCCTTAGGAGCGTGAGTTCCCTATATACCTAAAATATTTGGATTTTAGGTTACGCTTCCCTTTTTTAGCTTTTGTTAAGGGCTTCTTTAACTATTTCAGAATTGTGTTAAGTATATTCTCACCTAACACATGTCGACTTCTAGCAACCTTTGACATATTTTGCAAAGAAGTTGAAGTCAGGGCTATGCCTCAATTGTTTCGATATTTCTTCACTACTCGATGGTAGCTTGACAAGTGGTACTTTGCTGCTATGAGGCATGGGCATAAGTTGATGGACGAGTTAGAATTCAAGATTCATAAGTAGCATGACAAGTTCGTGTCAATAATGTCTAATGTAGACTTGGACTTCTGGACCTAATGGATTAAGTTAATACTTACAAAAGATATAGATTTGATGCTAAATGATATAACAGCAACGAAGAAAATTCAAGAGAGAAGCAGAAACAAAATGTTCTTATGGGATGCCGAGAGAATTATACAACGTTATGAAAATGGAGAACTAATATTTTTGGAAAAAGAAGGTATGCTAATGTGTTACTGTTGTACTGAGTATAGCTACGAAGAAGGCCGTTCTCGAGACTTGAGGGGAGAATAGTGACCTTTGAGCCTTGCTCAGCATAAAAAATGTTAGTTGATACTTTCTGGAGTTTATGTTAATTCGCCTATTCATGTTGCAGATATGGGTACAAGCGAGGTAAATCCTACCAAACTACTTACTTAAGCTAAGGTGAAGAAGTCTAAGGCTGATGAGAGGGTGACTACCTCAGCAACTACTATTCGGTCTATTATCGAGAAGAAGGCAACAAAAGAGGCTATAGCAAAGCAAATGACTGTATAGAAGACCTCCCGTCCTACCGAGAAGTAGAAAGATAGTGAGAAAACACAACCGACTATGGTTGTTCATTCTAAAGAGCCTCAGGTTGAGATTAATCAAACTTCTGTCAAGCTGGGGGATGATGAATGTTGAGAGGCACATCTCAATGAAGGGGTTAAGAATGTCATTACCGTAGAAGGGTTATCCTTAGTAGTAGAGGTGGCGCCGAGCAACAACAAAAGACTGGGCAAAGAGCTTAGCGGCTAACTAACCGCTAAAAAGTCTAAAGATTTAAATGAGCGAGTGAATAAGGCAATGCGCAATAAAGCACTTTGCATCAGTAATGCTAAATTCATCCTAAATAAGGAGGTTGGTGAGTACTGTATCCCGTACTGGAACTACACAATTTTGGACATCGACTTGGCCTAGGTTGACAAGACGAAGTGCTTGGCTTTAATGGAAGGAGTAATTCTTCTCAAAGATAGAAATTTTGCAAGGAAAGATGTCAACAGAGTTGGTGGTTGCAATAAGGCTCATATCGTGGCCAAACTATATGATGTAAGTATCCATAATCATCAGTTTTAATTATTGAATTCCCTTCGGCTTACTAACACTTCCTTTTGTAGATGAGAAGCTACATTCTAACGGCTTTAGATGACTCTGATAAAGAGGCAAAGAAGGTAATATCTTCAGTTGTATCAGTATGTTATGCCGAATCATTCTTGATTGTGTTAAATAATTTTGTTGTAGAGAGTCAAGGATACATTCAATACCTCTAATGCCCAAACTATTGCTATAAAGAATGTAAGGATAAAGGTAGAGATGGAGGCGAGAAGGCTCTAAGAAGACCTTGCTGCCGAGAAGTTGGTGCACAACATTACCACCGTTGAAGTCTTAAGTTTAAAGGCTAAAATGAAAGAGTAGTACAAAGAGTTTGAAGGCTTAAAAGAGGAGTTATGGAAGAAGAAAGAAGAGTTCTAGGGCCTCGGTTGAACACTTTACTTGATGAGTGAGGAAGAAGATAAGCTTAGAATGTAGATCAAAGAGTTGGAGACCAACAACTCGAATTTACAGAATCGTATGGCCAAATTGGCGGAGATTCTGAAGAGAGGACCATCAGTTAAGGAGGGCCTTGATATAGTTACTCCTAGTCGGAAATACGAGATACTTCTATGAAAGAAGTTGTTGGAGGAGGTTTAAGCAGCAGTAGAAGAGATGCTGAAGCTTCATCTCGATTACAATCTCTCTTACCTTGACTTCACCGATGTCAATGATAAAATCACCAGTATCGACGAAGATGAAGATGAAGGTTCCAAGAGTTCGAATAAGGATGATAACGAAACTCACATTGAGGAAACCTCATGTGCTAAGAAAACTGAGTATTAGGAGAAAACCTTAGCCTCCAGTCCAAGAATTACATTTGTTGATTTTGACAGTAGGCCATAAGATTCTTTTGTATTGTTTATACCTTTGTAACTGCATTAGCTCAATGAAATGTCCTTCATATGCCCCTTTTTAGTGCTTTTTAGTTCATGCGCTTGGAGTTTCCTTATTTTATTTCACTTGTCCTTACTCTTCAGCTTGTTTCTACTCATACAAATTGTCTTTTGACACATATTATTTCACATAACCATTTAATTCTAAGCATGTCTTAGTTCACAAGGTTGATATATTTTTGGTGTGTTTTACTTCACACGCGCAAATATGTCTTGGCATGTTGTATTTCATACACCCAAATATGTCTTGACATGTTTTGTTTCACATGCCCATTTTCTTGGCATGTTTTATTTCACATGCCCATTTTTTCTCAACATGTTTTATTTCACATGCTAATTGTTACTTAACATGTTTTATTTTACATGCTATTTGTTTCTCAGCATATTTTATTTCATACACCCAATTATCTTCCAGCATGTTTTATTTCACATACCCATCATTTTATATTGTCCATTAACAGTTTGAGGGGGTGGACTAACCACATTACTTGGTCGTAAGGCTAATTTGTATAGTTCATTAACCATGTTAGGCTGAAATCTAGGTCAGTTTGTTTGTTGTATAGCCTAGAACTCATTAATTCAGTAATTGTAACCAAAACACTAAGATAGCAGAAATTAACCAACATTAATTGACATAAATAAGTACTAATCTTATAAACATGTTAGCTACTGCCCAATGAGTGGCAGTAGAAATCAATTGACATTCATGGAAATAAAATTTTAGATTCTCAACGTTCCAAGCTCGAGGAATACTAGTTTCATCCAACCTTTCTAGTCGATAGGCCCCCTCACTAATGACTTGTCGAATCTTGATAGGATCCTCCCAATTCATGCCAAGTTTTCCCTAATTTACTCACGCACTAATTGCTTCCATCTTATGGCTAACCAGATCTCCAGGTTAGAAAACCTTATGCTTCACTTTCTAATTATAGTATCTTGTTGCTCTATGCTGGTATCCTTGACTGTGGCTCTTGCAATGTCTCAAATTTCCTTAATAGTATCTAGATTCGCTGTCAATCTAACTTGATTAAGCATAACATTAAAATTATACGTCCATAGGTTAGGCAAGTCCGAGTCAATCAATAACACGACTTCGGTGCCATAGGCTAACTTAAATGGTATCTCTCTTATTATGGTTCTGTGAGTGGTTTTATATTCCCATAGGACATTCAGTAGTTTGCTGGCCCACTTCCCCCTAGCTTGATCCACTTTTTGTTTCAAGCTATATAGTATAATCATGTTTATGGCTTTGACTTATCCATTTTTCTAAGAGTACACTACAGACGTATAGTTGAGTCAAATTCCTGCTCATCACAAAATGTCCGGAACTTATTGTTGTCAAACTACGGGCCGTTATCTGTAATAATCATTCAGGGAACTCCGAATCTTGATATGATGGAGTTGAACATGAAAGCTTCAACTTTTTGCTTAGTGATCTTTGCCACAGCCTTATCCTTAGCCCATTTAATAATGTAGTCTATAGCAATAATGACGAATTGTCACTGGGTGGTAGACTTCAAAAAGGGTACGACAATATCTAGCCCCTACTGGGTGAAAGACCAAGGGCTGGTTAGGCTATATAACTCAATTACAGGTGCATTACTTAGCAACTCGTGCTTCTAGCATTGAGGACACAGTTAAACAACGTCCTTTTGTCTTCTCTCATAGTCGATCAATAATAATCGAGTCACAGTATTCGAATGTACATTGTTTCTGCCTTTACATGATTACTGTATATGCCACCATGTAGTTTAGATAACACCCTCTAGGCATCCCTTAAGGAAAGGCATCAAAGGTAGGGTTAAGATATGTTATACTTATACAGCTAACCATCAATTAGCATATAGTTCATAGCTTAGTAAGCCAATCTTCGTGCCCCTTTTTTATCATTAGGGAAAGTACCTTCTTTTAGATAATGCACTATGGAATCCATCCATGATTCTTCTCTCAGGCAAAGAGCTAACTCACAGAAAGTAGATAAACATTACTGTAGGAGGAACTTAACTAAAAGTTTCTCACTCAACTTAAGAAATGCCATACTGGCCAACTTCAGCAACTTGTTGGTAGCAATATTATTGCTTCTCAGGATTTTGTGAATGAAGAAAGATAGGAATTCTTCTGCAAGTGTTTGTACCACCAATAGGTACTTGCTCATCTCTTCTTCTCCAGTGACTTGATTCACCACCAGTTAGGAATCAAAGAACACTGCGAGTCTCTTGAAGAAAGAACTACTGCCAATAGGAACTTTTCAATCTTTATATACCGAAGCTTTGGCCCCTATAGAACATAACTCACATAATAAATGGGTCGATGCTCTTTGTCGTTTATTCAGACCAGTATGGAAGGAAGGGCTCAAGAGCTGATAGAAAGTTACAACTATAAATTTTTTATAAGAATGGGAGTTGAGAGTATTAGGGGTAATGCAAGAAATTCCTTAAGCTTGTTGAAAGCTCTTTCGCAATTGTTGATCCAATTGAACTATTTTAGATTCTTTAAAATTTTAAAGAATTTTGTGCACCTATTGGCACTTCTTGACATGAATCTGTTGAAGGTGGCGATTCACCCAATGAGTTCCTATACCTCCTTAACTGTGCGAGGTGATATCATATTCCTAATGGCTTTAATCTTTCTCAAATTGGCCTCGATGCTACGTCATGTAACCATATACTCGAGAAATTTCCCTTATGTTGCACCAAAGACGTACCTTTGTAGGTTAAGTTTCATGCTATATCTCCTCATTGTAGCAAACGTCTCCTCTAGATCAGTGAGATGCTAATCCTCCTTCATGCTCTTCATAATCTTGTCGTCCACATATACTTCAACATTCTTATGGATCTAAGATTTGAACATCTTTGTTACTAATCTCTGATATGTGGCACCAATGTTCTTTAGCCCAAAGGCTATCACCGTATAACAGTATGTTCCAAAATTGGTAATAGAAGATGTGTGGACATCATGGATGAATCCTGTACTAAATAATTTCTGGACCTCTTCTTCTATTACCGCTTGTCTCTCTAGTGCAAAATGTCTCTTTTTCTATTGGACTACCTTCACATATAGGTTAATCTAGAGCTTGTGTACCATAACTTCTCTCAAAATACCCGATATGTCTAAAGGTGACCATGCAAATACATCAACATTAGTTTGTAGGAAGTCAATCAGACTTTGCTGGACATCTATTTACAAGGGTTTTCCTATCCTTGTTGTCTTAGTAGGATCATTTCCTAAGGGAATTTCCTCGATATCGTTCTTGGCATTTTTCTATGCCAATTGACTTACTTTCTGTATAAGTTTTAACATGAAATACTTCCTTTCATCTCAAAGCCCTTATATATAAGAATCGTGCCAATTGTTGATCCCTTCTGTACATACTAACTCCCATGGGAGTAGGGAACTTAGCCTTAAGATGTGCAATTGAAGGGATAATGTTGAATGAATGTTGGCATGGCCATCCCATTATCATGTTGTATGGGGACCAACATTTGACGACAAGAAAGTCCACTTTATCTTTTGCGACATGCTCGTCATCACTGATCTATATCGGCAAAGTCATGACTTTAGTTACTTGGACAAGTTGATTATTAAGGGTATAGAGATCATAGTTGTAAGACTATAGCTGTGCTTTGATCTTAGGTCTCATTTGATCAAATGCATGATGAAAAATGTGTCAACAAGAATTTTCTTAACTTCAAAGTTAGTTACTCTCGCATTGATGACAAGTGCATTGTCATGTAGCCTCTAGATATGCTCATAATCTTCTTCTCCAAAAGATATTCCATTGTCAATCCTGACCTTCTTTCATGAATATTGCAAGATGAAAAATGATTTCATTCGAACTTCATTTGTCAACAAGAATTTTCTTGACCTCAAAGTTAGTTACTCTCGAATTGATGATAAGTGCATTGAATGTGGCCTTTAGATACGCTAAAAATATTCTTCTCAGAAAGATATTGCATTGTCAATCTTGACCTTCTTTCTGTGAATATTGCAAACATAATTCTTGATGTTAATCGAGTTCTTCGAACTCGATTGGCCTATACTACTTACACTGACAGTAGTATTAATTACTCCGTTGGGTACTTTGTTGGGATTAACATCCCTTGCATCTCTCACGCCCATTGCTGGCTGAGTGTCATCTTCTTGTTCCTCTCTTCTCCTCTAAGACAGTCTTTCGATTCTTTCAGCATCATGCACTAGAAATTTTTATAGGTGCCCACGTTGTATTACATCTTCAATTACATTCTTGAGTTAAATGCACTCATCTGTATTGTGACCCTTGTCACAATAGGAATCACAATACTTATTCGAATTTCTTCTTGAAGGATTCCCTCGCATTCTTTCTGACCACTAGAGGATACCTCTCTCCCCATATACCTCCATCAAAATATCCGAGTTTGGATGATTGACAGGCGTATGGGATGAGAATGTTGGGATCTTCAATCTCTTCCTCTCAGCATTTGAACTATTGTTGTTGTCAATGCAAAGTCTATCCTTTGCATTTTTCCTTTTGTCATTCTTTCCATCTCCTCTGCTCTAATCAACCTCTCATCATGCCTTTATGTTGTCTTCTTGTCAGATGTATGTGGTGGCTTTAGCCTTAAACTCGGTGAAATTTTTTGGCTTGTTCTTTGCAAGAGACTTGAAAAAGTCTCCATGAGGCTTGACTTTGCCGATTATGGCATTGAAGGCTACACTTATATCTAGTTCTGGGATTTGGACCATCTTCACCATAAATCTAGCCAAATAATCCTTGATTAATTCATCAGACTTTTGTTTGATAGTGTTAAGGATTGAAGAGTCCTTAATAAGAAGTTTGCTAGCAAGGAAGTATTGAAGGAACACTTCTGCTAGTTCATTGGAACATGAAATGGTATTTGGTTTCAAGTGTTTCAACCATGTACTGGCTACATTCCTCAAGGTTGAGGGAAAGGCTTAATAGGCCACTGTGTCGCTTAAAACATGCAACTTGGCTAATGTACGGTAGCACTCTAAGTCATCTTTAGGGTCCTTCGTCCCATCATATGTTTCGAATTAGGGAAACTTAATGTGCTAAGGTATTTCTTCTTCCAAAATCTTTAGGATGAAAGGACTTTTCTTGATTTGGAACTGTTTGGTTATTGCAACAAGGGTACTAACATGTAAGCATCCTACATGATGCATGTGCTGCAGTTGCTTGCCCATATCAATCTTCTTGAAAGTAAGAGCTGAGGGCTTCGCTAGAACCTTAGCTTGCTTTTTTGGCAATTTAGGTGAATAAATGGAATTGTTGGTACTATTGGCATCATGATAGCCATGCTCTTTTTCTTGATTTGAGTGAATACTTTTATGAAGAAGGTCAAGGATTTGTTCATGTTTTTTATTTAACTCGAAATTTTCTTTAGCTAAATTAAGACAAAGTTGCTCGAGTTGAGCCAATCGTTACTCATCAACATGTTGACTCCCCCTTTCAGGGTATTGGGAGTAAGTACCAGCACCTGCACTTTTGGTCATCCTAGTTCTAGCCATGTGGTCATGTTTAGAGAAAAATAGACGGTACCAAATGTTGTTGGTGAATTTTGGGATAAAGGAAAATCCTGCGAAAGAGAATGAAAATCTTTAGTATCGCGGCTAGTCTAGTGCTGCTATTCCGATGCCTAAGTTAGTAAGGTAACTTTGTATAAAAGTATGTGAGTGAAGTATTAGAGAGCTCTTATAAAGTTTCATTCCCATATTTATAGGCAGTCATAGTGTCTCAAGCAATTGTTAGAATAACTATTAAGACACATGGAAACCTCTTGATTTGACATCTCTCCTTATATGTAAGGAAAGTAGGTAGTTATGTAATATAACCGTACTTATGATAACTGTTCGTGCCATAGACTTGAATTCAAACCAGGAACGAATTTATCATACTCCGTAGAAATGCCATGTATCACTTGCCTAGTGTTATGAAGAGAGATTCTAATATACAGCATATCGGCGATCGAATGGATGAGTGTCAGATGAGCGAAACTTGACTATGAACTATTGGGTTATGGTTTAAATCTTCATATATACATATTATTTGTTACCAATTCATTCTAGGTTAGTTTTGGATTTAGTTTTTGAATCCAATTCTGATTTAGTTTTTAAATTAATTCTAACTATAAGTATTATACATATATCCTAAAAATGTGATCTAAACCCTAATGTGAAAAATCACATTAGGCTCTAGTTTCCAAGCTATCACTTCTAATCCTAAATCAGTATTCTGTTTTATTTAATATACTTTAATCCTTATTAGTATATCAAATTTACTCCCGATGTAATAAAATTTTACATTTTTCATATAATTACCTAAATTTGTGTTTTGTACCAGATTTAATATATTTTACTACTATTACTATATTATCCATTTTAAGCTATTATTTTATAGTTATTATAATTCCAATTTCACATCTTCTTAAAATTGCATATTTGACTACGTAATACCTCTAATAATCACATCTAACACCTTAAATATCACAATTATCATACCACATCAGATATGAGCATCTTGAAACACCTAATAATTCCCTAAATCAATAATTATTCAGTTACTATTAATTAATCCCCAAAATCCCTATTTATATATATAATTTAAAGGCCTAAAAATCACTTAAAATTTTCGAAAATTAATTTCTAAAAAATAAGTAGTCTATACAAAAAAATTGAGCTTAAAACTACACTCCTAAAGCTATTTAATTCTAATTCGAAATATTTTCGGTTTTGTATGGTTTCTTATATACCATATATTTCTAAATGTAATTAAATCTAACTAATATTTTTCCCTAAATATACATACAATATGACATTAAAATAATAAAATTCATAATTTTCTTCATAAAATTAATAGTTTTAATAAATTATGCAAAATTAGGTTGGAATCAGACTCACTTGGTGGTTGGGATTCCTGTCACTTATGGTGACCTTAGTGTGTTGGCCAATCCAAGCAATGTGTGTGGGATATGTAGGTGGTGGTAGTTTGGTTCCAGTTGGTGGTAGGTCTTGGGTTCAATCTAAATGCCCTAATTGCACAGTTTTTTTATAACTTTTGAAAAATAAGCCCTAACTCTCTTGTTTCAGTTCTTTATATTTTTTTTACTCTACAAACTACCCAATTGAGTTGCTGAAAAAAAATTGCTATTTATAAAGCTTTAGGGGATTTTTATGTATTAAATTGAGTTGACATATGAGCTTATCTCTTCTAATTTTGACTTTCTAAGAGAGCTAATTTAATTGGTATAATTTTTTCTTTCTTCCCCCAACCTACCACGACCTTGATCTGGATCATTCCCATCTTTTTTTATTTTTTTCTTATTTTTTCTTCATTTTTCAATAATTTTCTTTAATTATTTAGTATTTCTCAAGCATTTTAGGTAATTTCGTGTATTTTTACCTACACATAAATACATATAAAGTACTAGTAAATACTCTTAAATATTATTTATATTATTCTATGATTTGTAGTATGCATATAATTTATTTTTAGCGATTCGTTAGTCATCGAAACTCATTTTATGCATTTGCAATAAATAATGTGTAAAATACTTATAATTTGATATTATAATATTCTATTATTTTATTAGTTATTTGCTAAATTCAAACTTACAAGGTCATTTTTACTAATATTTTTAGTTTTGTTTTATGATTTAGGCTTGATTGGATTCTGTAATCGATTACCCTAAACTTTACATACTAAATCCGATCCTATAGTTATAGGGCTTACATTTCCAACCTCCTTTCAAAAAAGTTTTGTCCTGAAAACTTCTGCATATTTCGATTGCACTTAAATAACCAAAAGCATTAATTACATACTTTTACTAACTTGGAAGTTAGAAAAGCCATGGAAACTGCTTCATTACTATTGCTTTTAGCTCCTAAGTAATCTCTAAGTTTGGACCTTCGTTCCATTAGATCTTTACATACTCCATATCTCAATTCCTTAACTTCTAAACCTAGTTATCCAATATTTTCATGGGCTGCTTTACCACTTGAAAATTCCTCGTTAACTCCATCGACTTTATTTCTATGATTGCATTCGGGTATTTAATAGACTTCTTTAGCATAGAAACATGGAATACATCATGGTAACCTGACAAACTTGGAGGTAATGTTACTATATAGGATACATTACTGGCCTTCTCTAGTTTTTCAAAGGGACAAATATATCTTGGGCTCAACTTTACCTTTGAGCCAAACCGTTTATGTCCTTTAAATGGGCTTATCTTAACATAAACATGATCACTAACTTCAAACTCTTATGGTTTTCTTTTCAAATCTACCCAACTCTTATAATGGTCCTAAGCTTCGTTCATTTGTTGCCGAACAATCTTAATCTTCTCACTTGTTTGGTTAATCATGCCAGGTCCAATCATTGCATACTCCTTGTGATCCCAATATAATTGCTATCTACATTTCCTCCTATATAATTCTTCAAAAGGTACCATATGTATAGTCACATGATAACTATTATTGTAGGAAAACTCTATCAATGGCAAGTATCTATCCTAATCACCTCCAAAATCCAACATACAAGCCCACAACATATCCTCTAGGGTTTGAATTATTTGCTCAAAATGTCCATCTGTTTGCAAGTGATAAGCTTTACCAAATTGCAACTTTGTATCCAAAGCTCTATGTAAACTCTCCCAAAATTTGGATACAAACTAACTATCCCGATCTAAAGCAATACTCTTTAGTACACCATGTAATCTTACTATCTCTCCAATAAATAGTCTAACCAACTTTTCTATTGAATTGTCTATCCAATAAGGTAAGAACTATACACTCTTGGTTAATCTATCTATAACTACCTAAATTGAATCATAACTAACTTGAGTCCTCAGTAGTGTTACTACAAAATCCATAGTAATATGTTCCTACTACCATCTCAATACTTCCAAAGGTTGTAATGGTCCACTCGATCTCTAACATTCCACTTTAACTTGTTGGTATGTAATGTATTATGCCACATACTATACTACATCTCTTTTCATTCCATTCCAACAAAACATGAGTTTTAAATCTTAATACATGTTACTTCCTCCTTAGTATATGGTATAACCTGTAATGTGTGCTTCATCCATAATTTCCTTCCTTATGTTAGCATCTTGTGGCACGCATATCCTTTATCTAAACTTTAATATACCTCTTCCATCCACTTTAAAGTCAACATCATTTCCTTTGCTCAATTTCTCTTTATCTTCATCAAATCTTTATCTTCCTCTTACTTTTGTTTAATTCTTTCCAATAAAGTAGGTTGCACTTCCAAATTCATTATTTGACTATTAAGTTGACACCAGTCAAACCTAGTTTTCAACTTTTCAAATTCACATACCAATTCACATTAAGAAGTTAACAATAATGCAACCTGGTCATAATTTTTTCGACTCAAAGCATGTGCCACTAGAATGGCCTTCCCAGGATGATAATTTATATTTAAATCATAATCCTTAATCGGCTCTAACCATCTCCTCTGTCTTAAGTTTAACTCCTTTTGAGTATAGAAATACTTCAAACTCTTATGATTAGTATATATCTCAAATTGTTGTCCATATAGATAATGTCTCCAAATTTTCAAAGAAAACACTACGGTTGCTAATTCCATGTCAAGAGTTAGATAATTTCTTTCATGTGGCCTCAATTGTCTTGACACAAATGCAACAACTTTTCTATCCTACATTAGTATACAACCTAATCCATTTTGAGAAGCATTACTATATACATTATAAGGTTTATCTAGATTAGGTAATGTTAATGTTGGTGTTGTAATTATTCATTTCTTTAACTCTTGAAAACTTGACTCGCATTCCTCATTCCATTCAAATTTTACATCTTTTTAAGTCAATTGAGTCAATGGCTTGACAATTTTAGAAAAATCCTTTATGAACCATCAATAGTATCTAGCCATACCTACAAAACTCTTCATTTATGTAATAGTGGTTGGTTGCTTCCAATCTATTACTACTTTCATCTTATCAGGATCTATAGAGATTCCTTCACCTAATACAATGTGCATTAGAAAAGAAATTTTATTTAACAAAAAATTCGCTTGCTCAATTTAGCATACAATTTATTCTCCCTTAACTTTTGTAATGTTAATCATAAATGCTCTACATACTTCTCCTTAGTTTTCAAATAGATCAAAATATCATCAATAAATACCACAACAAACTTATCTAAATATAATTGATATATACGATTCATCAAGTTCATGAATACAATTGAGATATTTTTCAAACCGAATGGCATCACTGAAAATTCATATGACCATATCGAGTTCTAAATTTAGTCTTAGGCATATACTTCAACTTTACTCATAATTGATGATATCTTGATTTCAACTCAATTCTAGAAAACACAATTGTACCTTATAGTTGATCAAATAAATCATCAATGCTGGGTGACAGATACTTATTCTTAACAGTAACCTTATTTAGCTCTTTGTAGTCTATGCACAATCTCATGGTACCGTCTTTTTTTTTTTAACAAATAATATTGGTGCTCTCCATGGTGAAACACTTGAGCGAATAAATCTCTTATCCAATGGCTTTTGAAGTTGCATCTTTAGTTCCTAAAATTTCATAGGTGATATCCGATATGGAGTGTTAGAAATAGGCTTAGTTTCAGGAACTAACTCTATAGTGAAATCTAACTCTCAATGTGGGGCTAAACCTAGTAAATCCTCTAAAAATACATCTAAAAACTCACATACTACTTGTATGTCTACTACCTTAGGTGCCTCTTTCTTTACTTCCATGGTAAACACTTAACAAAATTTCCAATCATTCTCTTTTACCCTTGTCTCATACAATTCATCACATATCTCCATCACAACTAAATTCAATTTGTTTCTACTAGCCTTTCCTTGAAATATCATTTCTCTATCATTAAAACTAATAGTTTTACTTTTACAATCCATAATTATTTTATTCTTAGACAACCAATCTATTCCCACTATTACATCACAACCCTATAAAGGTAATATTACAAGATTTATACGATATTTCTTCCCCTAAATCTTAATTTTACCATCGGCTACCACTTCTCTAGTTGTTACCTTCTCCCTAATAAAAGTTCTAACTCTATAAGTTGTATTAGTCTTAATCACACTGATCTTCTATTCATTTACAAATTTCTAACTTGCAAAGGAATATGATCCATTAGTATCAAATAATACAAAAGCAGGTTATCCATGTATCGGCACATTTCTTGGAATGTACTAATACTATGATTACTAACTAAATTTGCATTTATAAATATTAAAATGCAATCACTTCAATTTAACTCACACTTAAAGTATCATCAAAATAAATAGTTTGAGTACGTACCTGTCATAAGTCCTTCACTGTTTTCTTCTTCAACTCCCATAATCTCTTTAGCATTGTCATGGTAATACTCCTTCATCCAATCTGCAAAATCCTCATCCTCCTCAACTCCCATACCCTCTAGGGAAAAAACACAATCGAGTGCGGTTTTGTTATTAGAACCTTCCATCCTCTTAGTTCCTTATCTAAATTAGAGTTAATATTAAGAGAAATGTCATTTTCTACCACATTTATTACATTTCACCAATTTCATTCTAGGGCATGCTCGCAGCATATGGTTCTGATCTTCACATATAAAACATTTTCCTTTAAGTTGAGCACAATTTCTCAGAAAATGATTTGTGTCGCACTTCCAACAATTGACATTACCATCCTTATCATAAAAACTCAAACCGGGTACTAATTGTACTAGGCTACTAGCTAAAGTTGCTGGTTTCCTTCTCTTTTATCTAGAATTGTTAGTGCCACCAGGATATGATCTCTTAAATGGTAGACTGGGTTGATAACCCTTGTTGATCTTTTAACTCCACATCACTTACATCCTTATGCGATTATCTTTCAGTTGTTTTGCCTTATCTACTACTTTATTATAAGTAGTAAAACCATAATCCTATAGCTTATGACACATTGTGGGGTCAAATCCAATAAGGAACAAATCTTTTTTTAATTCAATGTTATCTTAGTACGAATCAGGTGCATATTATAACAATTTATTAAACTTAGTTTCACACTGAGTTACACTCATACCTCCTTTCTTTAGCTTATATAAATCTTACACGATCCTATTTTGAACAATATGTGGAAAACACTCTTTCCTAAATTCCTCTTTAAATCTTTGCCAGGTAATATTATTCCCTAATTGTCTTCCTTTAGAGTCCTACCATACTCTAGTAGCTAACTTTAACATGAAAGTGCCAACTTTAAAAGCTCTCAAAACTTCGTTCAATCTGGGCTTGCCAATCGTTAACCAATGCTGGCATACCTATTTCTCCCTCAAAAAAACAATTGGTTTTTATAAACTTAAGAAGTTTATTTACCTCTTATGGTCACTCCATTCTTTGTTCAGCCTCTTGAGGTCTCCTATATCTCGTATTATCGCTAGTTATGAGATGTTAAATCAACATTTCTTATTGCCTCATCATTGTATGCATACTAGCAAGTGTTTGTCCAATAGGTATATTCTCTTATGGAGGAGGTGGGGGTATATCTTATTTATTTTGTTCTCTTAGGAGTGATGATACTCGAGGTGGAGAGTTTTGATTTCCTTTGGTTCCTCTATTACAACTCCCATTTCTAGCTTCAGTCATACTCACTTAATGTTTTTAACTTATAACCCTGCATGCACATCTATTATTTATAAGTTTTCCCATTCCTTAGTTTTATAAACTTTTTTTCTAGAAAATAGTAAATTCTTGAAATATGTACTTATATAAAATAGTAATAACAATATCATTTTAATCAAAGTACATAATAGATCTAACTTTCATTTTAACTTGATTCAACCTTTACATCATTGTAATTGGTTACAACTTCAAAAAAAAAAAAGGTACAACTTGATATACTTAGGAATACATACATAAGATTTATAACTTGATTATTTACAACTCATTACATCATTACTTACATAATCTAATACAAACTTAATCTTTACAACTATACAATACAAAAGATTACATCAAATTTGATTACATCAAACTCTTTTATAATATACATCTAACTTGATCTAGAAGCTACAAAAGACATCAAAAGTTTAAAATATACATCAAAAGTCAAAATACATCAAAAGATCTAAAATACATCAATTTCAACCAAAATTGCTACTGGATCATACTTAAGGATCTAACTAATAAGTCAGTTATCTATTAGAATTAATCCTCATCTGAACAATCTATAGTAGTTGCTTGATCAAAGGAATCATAATCCATATGACCTCCTACCAAGTGATCCTCCTCCTTTCCATCCGATTCAGAACTTATGGATATTATCTTTGGACTCTCGAGAATCATGATCACCTCATGCATCTCATCATCATTTGACTTAATTGCATTTCCATCCCTTAACCCAACTATCCAAGTGTTTGCTATCACTTGCATAACTAAAGCGTAAATATCCATACCAGGATCATCTTCATTCTCCATTTCTTGTTCGTCTTCCTAAGGTTCCTCCTCCTTAGGATCTTCTTCTTCAAGATCCTCTTCCTTTAAATCCTCCTCAACATTAGCCTTATCTTCTTAATGATTACTTTGTACATCTGAATGGGCTATTTCTTAGGAATCTACAAGTGTTGGATTTTATTATGGTTGTTCTTGTACCTTAGGTTTTGGATTTAGTTTAGGGTTAGGTTTAGGAATAGGTTTAAGAGGTATCTCTATGCCTACTTTAGTAGGTTCTAGAAATTGAGGAATCCAATCAGTAATTCTTTATGGATACTAGCTAGGAATGTATGAAATGTTAATAAGAATCTGGGTAGTACTACTAGAGTATAGTCTTCCCTCTTCTAACCTAACAAGGAAATATCTCAAGGGTATCATCAAAGATATAATCCCCCCCTTTCTCTAACCATCTCTACTCAAAAGCTACTATAGTAGTATACTTATCATATTGAGGCCCTAAGCTCATCTCCATCCATGCCCATTGATCCTTCTAGCTATAACAAATCTCATCACGAAATTTATCAATAATCTCATCGATTATCTTGAATATATTCTAGTTGGCCAATTCTAAAAGAAACCACTGCATCTTAACCTTATAGTCAGTAGGGGACTCACCTCCATTTGAACTAAATTGTATCTAACTAAGTATTAACACTCCCCTTCAACCCTATAACTACAGTTAGAATCAATCAACATTCACTATACTAAACATTACACTTACTTCAGTATTAATATGCCTAATACAGTCTTTTATTGCCCACTTAATACTACCCACTCTTAATGTTCCTATGATATTTGTTTCTTTCAAATTATGATGCTTCAAAGTGAGTTCACTAGAATACGCTTTAATACCAACTTAGAACTGTTATGTCCTGA
This sequence comes from Lumnitzera racemosa, assembly GCA_024138005.1. NCBI lineage: Eukaryota > Viridiplantae > Streptophyta > Magnoliopsida > Myrtales > Combretaceae > Lumnitzera > Lumnitzera racemosa. The sequence goes on from JAMXBC010000006.1 coordinate 85,442,802, forward strand.
AGCCACAAAGTCGCAATAGTCGTACCATGTAAACTAGCCTATGATAGTAACTGACTTCACAGTCCCTATTATAGATATAATTGACATAAGGCATCCATAACTCTTCATTTTAAAGTAAATAGCTCAATTAAGAATTAAGCTAGAATTTACATAAAAGCTGGAACCTTAAGTCATATATATATATATATATCTACATTCATATTTTCGTAGAATTCCCTAGAGAATCCACATATTACACTAGTTTGCTAACTTACATATCATGCATCAATTCATAACCTAAAAATACTAACAAGACCTTAAAGAACTTGATTGTTTAGTCGATTGATCCTCACTCCCCATAGCTTTAAAAGAAAGCTGATCTTGAGATAATCGTAACGCGGCATAATAGTCAGAAGTTAGAACCTACATAAGAATTTATATGGGTATGAGCAACTACAGCTTAGTAAGTTAAATTAGAGACTTATCAAAGTATAACAAACAAAAATAAGGTTATCAAACAATTAATTATATGCAATGCAACAAGCAAGTGCCATCACACAATATGGCCCAGTCCGTTATGAAATTAGAGTAATTTCACTTGCTCTAATCCGAGTTAAGAATTTTTCATATTTATGCAATAGCTCACAACCAAACTCAAGTTTATACAATGGAGACACATCTCCCCTCAAGATTATCATTCGAACCAAAGCCTTCAGCCTTACCGTGTCCTTTTCTCCAGTTACTTAGTTTAGCTAAGGATGAGGAAAAAACCAATATGCTATCTAGTGCTATCCTTTTCAAAAGTATCGGTGTTTGGTTTAAGAACCTTAATTATCCCTTAAAAGGTTGCAATACATGTCAAATTAGGCTATTTAGGTTGCTTATGATTAGGTGCAGTTTAAGGTGAGATAACAATTTCACACCATTTCATTCACATCAATCACCAAACATAACATAGAATACAACATGAAATTAGATACCCAAGCACATGTATATATATCTACTTACAAAGAAAATCAAATACAATCCTAAGTTCCTAAGTACTTTAAAATAATACTCTAAAATACGATAAAGTATTAAACCTAACCTACTTGGTATCCCTGGTTTGCTCAATCACTTGTTGCAAGTCGACTAGTCTTTGTCTCCTATAATATATAATATAAATGTCTTTAGTATTTATATCTTAATGATATATACATATATATGCTCCAGGTTATGATTTAGCTCAATTCTTCATATATGTACATATGATTTATTACCAAGTCATTTTAGGTTAGTTCTAGATTCAGTTTTCAAATCCGATTCCGATTCATGTTTAATATCAGTTCTAACTATGAGTATTATACGTAAATCCAAAAAACGCAATCTAAATCCTAATTTGAAATTAACCACATTAGGCTCGAGTATCATAGTTATCACTTCTGGTTTTAAATCAGTATTATATTCTACTCGGTATACTTTAACCCTTATTAGTATATCGAATTTACTTCCGATGTGAGAAAATTTTACATTTTTCATATAATTATCTAAATTTATGTTTCGTACCAGATTTAATACATTTTACTATTATTAATATATTTTCCATTTTAAGCTATTATTTTATAGTTATTATGATTCCAATTTCACATCTTCTTAAAATTACATATTTGATTATATAAGACCACTAATAATCACATCTAATACCCTAAACACCACAATTATCATACCACACTAGATATGGACATCTTGAAACACCTAATAATTCCCTAAATCAATAATTATTCAATTACTATTAATTAATCCCCAAAATCCCTATTTATATGTATAATTTAAAGGCCTAAAAATCACTTAAAAATTTTGAATTTTTTTTTTTGAGAAAGGGCTTTATAGCACTATTATATATCACCTAAGTAGTCCATATAAAAAAATAGAGCTCAAAACTACACTCCTAGGGCTATTTAATTCTAATTTGAAACATGTTCAATTTTATACGGTTTCTTAAGCACCATATATTTTCAGATGTAATTAAATCTAATTAATATTTTTCCCTAAATCTACATCAGAATAATAAAATACATAATTTTCTTGATAAAATTAATAATTTTAATAAATTGCATAAAATTAGGCTAGAATCGAACTCACTAGGCCATTGGGATTTTAGCTACCAATGATGGCTCTAAGTGTGTTGGCTAGTCTAGGTGGTGGGTATGGGGTATGATGGTGGTAGTGGTTCGGTTCTAGTTAGTGGTAGATTGTGGGTTCGGTCCAATTGCCCTAATTGCACAATTTTTTTATAATTTTTGAAAAACAAGCCCTAACTCTCTTGATTCGATTCTCTCTATTTTTTCTACTCTAAAAATTGCCCAAATGAACTTCTAAAAAATTTTGCCTATTTATAAAGCTCTAAGAGAGTTTTGTTGATTAAATTGAGTTGACATATGAGCTTATCTCTTCCAATTTTAATTTTCTAAGTGGGTTGATTCAATTGGTTCAATTTTTTTTTCTTCCCTTAACTTGCTACAACCTTGATGTGGATCATTCCCTACTTCTCTAATATTTTTCCTTTATTTTTTTATAATTTTCTTTAATTATTTAGCATTTTTCTAATATTTTAAGAAATTTCGCGTATTTTTATGTACACATAAATACATATGAAGTACAAGTAAATATTCCTAAATACTATTTATGTTATTCTATAATTTTTAGTATCCATATAATTTATTTCTAGTGACTTGTTAGTTATCGGACCTTATTTTACATATTTTTTATAAATAACGGGCAATATACTTATAATTTGATATTATAATATTCTATTATTTTATTACTTATTTTTCTAACTTCAAACATACAAGATCACTTTTGCTAATATTTCTATTTTGTTTTATTATTTAGTCTCAATCAAATCTTTTAACAGATCATTCTAAGCTTTACTTATTAAATCTAATCATATAGTGATAAGGCTTACAGCCACTTTGAGCCTCATTTATTTCACTTAGATTTATCCTAAATCATTTTCAAATAAGACTCCACTAGGGACAATGCATCTAAGGAACATCGGGATTGCCTGTTAAGGATCTACCACTCCAAGCCCCTAAGCTAAGCTATATACAAGCAGCAAATAAGATAATTTGAGTGAGATATTCAATTTGTCATTTGGAGCATATATACAAATATAAAATCTAACTCATCAATCACAAGCAATACAAAAGTGTTACGTACCTGGAGCCTATCAATAGAACTGGATCTATTCCAGGTTAGAAAGATGAATCTATAAAGAAACGATGAATGGAAATTGCTTTAGTAACACTTTATAACTTCTTGTAAACTTTCGAAGGGTTTTAGATAAGAATCTTAGGCTAAACACAGCCAAACTTAGATTAGAAAGATGGAAGGAAGTGACTATAAAGACCATAGTTTGAGATTACGATCATGATCCTTTGTTAATACAAAACAAGTTCACATTCCAAGATCATGGCCATAGACTTAATTGTGTTTCCCTAATTTTGCACCATGGTATAACACACCCTAAATCATGGCCATAAACCTTAGCCATGATCCTTTAGGTCACATTTTCCTCTAAAATATTTCACATGTAACTCTCTAGAAAGGATAGTGGTCATGATCATGCTACCTCTAATTTCCTTCTACATTTTCACCAAGAACACAACTTTCAACTCTTAATTCAATTTCCCAACTTAACATTACTCTATGTACACCATAGCCCCCGTGATCACTTTACAAAAACTTGCATCAACCATCTCCTCAAAATAATTAATTCTATAAATTTTGCAAAAGATAAAATATTGAAAAGGAAAGAATATGTTACCTTAAAACTAAAAGAAACCTTAGAGTAAAATGTATTCTCCTAATCAAATCAATTGCCACAACTTTAGAAAACAAAATTGTACTCTTTTAGATTCAATGAAATGCTAATAACCCACAATCAATAAGGCGCTTACCAACGAATCCTTCCAAGGTTGCAACTAGATCTGCAATTTCAACCTTCACTATCGCATTGAACTACTAATGGAATTACAATTAGACTTGTGATTTTCAATAAGAACTAATGAAATCTTGTGGAATTCTAAGCATTGCCTTTAAGAGTGCTTCTTTCGCTTAGCTGCTCGTGTATAAAACATTAATTTCCAATATTAGTTTTAGAATCTCTTAATTCATGAAAGAATTACAATGAATCTCATAATTTTCTACTCTTACATTTAGACCTTGCATAGGATTGTTCAATTGATTTAAGGAAAAACTTTGCCTGGCATTAGTTCAAGTCTAAAGTGAAAAGACAAAGATAGGCTTTTCAAAGCTAGGTTAAATTGTGTAACCCCAACCTTTGTAATCCCTAAAGTACCTTTTACTAAGATTATTTAATTACTTTACTATCATGACTTCTTTTATAGGCTTTCTTTATTCTATTTGTACTTTCTTTGAATTTTCTAGGTTTTATAGTTTTTGTTGAAGTAAACATAGGAAAAGAGTTATATGTTCAAAAGCACCCAAATTTGCAATCTAATGAAACATTTTGTTATCATCAAATAGATAAGATTCATGATGAAATGAACCTATGCTCCTTATGAAATGCACAACTAATTGCAAAAACTTTGATTTCCACTTTGCTATTCTTTAACCATCTTCACAACTTCAGTGCAAATCTTAGATATGAAACCAATGTCATTAGCAAAACATTTATCCAAATCAATAAAAGAATCCATTCAACCATCAAGGAGATTGTTAAGCTTCAAATTCTGACTTAGACCATCATAAGCTGTGATTTTAGAAGAAGAAGTCCTCTTCTCCTTTGAACTAGACTAGTATAGATATCCTATAGTCTTAAAGCAGTGATCAATTTTGTGCCCTTGTCTTTTGTAATGCGTAAAGTGAATTTAGCTCCACTTTTCTCTCTTTCTCTTCTATCTACACTAACTCTATCATTATTGTTCCTAACATTAAAAGCAATAGCTTCTTCTCAAGACATTCTAACCAACCGCTTCTACTTCTCTATTTGATAAACCAAATTGTATAGTTTGCTAATAGATGGTAAGTGCTCCATAGTTAAGATTTGACTTTTTCATTCCTTTAAAACTACCATTCAATCTGGCCAAAAATTGTATAAGCTTGTTTTTATTGTTAATTTCACCAAGTTTTCTAATGACATCATATCTGCATTAAGACAAGACACCATAAGAACATTGCGGAAAGGCCTAAATACTTGACATCTTATCCCATAATGTCTTTAGTTTGTTGTAATACATTGTCACATCCTAATTCACTCACCCAAAATTAATGATTTCATGTTGCAATTGATAGATCAAGGGTTCATTAGTTAAGCCAAATCTTTTACAAACATCATTCCATAATTATTTTGTAGATTATGCATAAATGAAAGCTTCGGATAATTCTTTGCTTATAAGATTGAGTATCCAACATCTCATCATATAATTGCATCTGATCCATCTATTTGAGTCTAAAGAATTATCATCTAACAATGAGATCAGAAGTGAAACAACTGGTAAAATTAGAGATAATCTTTGCCATGATACCATGTAAAGTTTGCTAGTGACATTTTACTTCATATATGTACTTACTTGATCGCTATGGAAGAGAAAGCAAATATATAAAGAAGACAGAGTAGTTTGGTAGTAAAACAGATATATTTTATTTTGCTAATTTTGTTTTGTACATATTTATAGGAGAACAAAAATAACACATGTAGAGATTAGCACATGTGAAGTAAATAGCTAAACTAGAACTATTAGTTGTGATTTAACAGAAAATATAGTGTAACACTATCAATCTATAGGACAACTATGCCATAATTTTTTTTCTTCTGAGGTTAGACACATAGCACTTAAAGTTTGAATCAATGGCTAGATTTTCAAACTATTATATATTCATTAAACTTATTCATATATTTTTCCTATATATATGAAGGTATCTTTGTAAGTATTAGTATAGTTTTCAATTTAATTTCGATTATAAATATTAAACAAATTAAAGAAGATAATCGAAAAATATTTTTCAAATCAAGACTTGATTGTTTTGATTCATTTATTTTAAATTGTTTTTTATTTGATAAGCATGTTAATTGAATGAATTTGATTATAGGTTAAGGTTCTTAAATAAGACTAATAAATAGATTGTGGTACTAGTTATGAAACTATTTAGATATGAACATCAGACACCAACTATAAATACAATTTGCTAACTACACCAAAAAAAAAATAATATCATGCAACATTACAAAGAATGAATATGCAATAGTAAAACCATGGATAGCGATATAAAAAGTGATGGAGACAATGAGAGATTGAGATCTCAAGCAAAAAACAAAGGGTTTTATACACTTTATATCATTGTATTATTCCAATGACATCCCTATTAGTCATAAATATCTAAGCAATGAGAAGACAACAATGATATGTTAGATTATTCAATTTGCATAATCAGTGAATTCCAATCACTATTGAGATATCAATTTGAAAAGAGACTCAGATATCTAGAAAAAAATTATATAAATGTCATATTATTCCCCTCATACAAACAATTAATCATACTTACAAGATATAACATAAGTTAACCATGGTAGAAAAAGCTCCTAGATTGTTTTATCTAGGTTCTTGCCATAAGGATCTAGGCTAAGTGACTCCTAATAAGGTTATTAGCAAATAGAGCTAAATCCTTAAATGAGCATCCACTATGAGCTAGGAACCAATGTTTATCTTGGTATATATTATGTCATTGGTTACTCAACATAAAATAGTCAAACTTTAAATTTGATGATTTATTTATGAAAATAGTTGTTGATAAGGAACTTTCTTAAAAAATCTTACAAATAAAATTAAAAAATTTTTTGAAGAGAGAGTTCATTAAATTATTGATCCATCATTTGAAAATCCCATAAAAGGTTTTTAAAGAAAAGATGGCTTTAATCGTGAATAAATAGGGAAGTGGAGCGTGACTAAGAAATCATCAATGTTAAAGTATAGAGAGTTTAATTGAGTTGTACCTAGACCTAGCCAATGAGCTGGACTGGCCCGAAATTATCAGTTCATAGGCTTGGTCATGGCTAAATCATGATTAGCCCATAGGGAGGTAGTTTTGAGCCAATTTCGTTCTTAAATCATTTTTTTTAATATTTATTTTTATTAAATTTTTTAAATATATTAATAATTTCTAATAATATAACCTCCTTTCTTTTTTTTTTAAGTATACTAATTCATTCATGATTTTTTTTTTTTTGTTAATTTCCAACTAAATGTGTTTTCAACTTTTCTACTTTTTTCTTCTTAAATTTTATCTTTTCTTCTTAAATTTTATCTTTTCTTCATATTCAAGTTCTTAATATTTAACAAGTTTTATAAGAAGGAATTATATTAACTTAAATTGAAATTTTTATCTATCTTTAATACATAATTAACTTATGATTAGTCATCTATCATAAATTTGCCCTTCACCATAATATGCCGTGACATAATGGATATCATCCAATTATTTTTTACAATAACCTCCCTTCTTTCTCTCTCTCTTTTTAAAGAAATGAATTGATCAGGCTGGCACCCTAGTTCAATAGCTGGTCGGCTCAACTCGACGGTTCTGCCCTCTTTAACCACTTAGATCCTTAGGACCCAACAATTCAGTGGACAAGACCCCATTCATTTTCGAGTTAAGCTGGTTTATATTTTGAAACCAACCTTTGTACAAATCTAGTTGTACTAATATGAGGTTTGAAAGAAAATATACTAGCCAAGTAAAACAACTCCCTAAATCATGAAAAGTACTTGAATTGATCTAGCTAATGAAATAAATGATAGACACATAATGAAACATATGAAAAAAAAAGACAAAATAATTTATTTCCACTCTTTTTTTTTTTCTTTTTCTCCTTATATGTGTCAACACATAGATTACTTCGATTCGATAGAATAAATTTATCTATTACACATGCAAAAATTTTAACCACATTTACAAACATAACCATATTATAACCATGCTACAATATAACATCTTTATGGAACACGTTTTATTCCAAACAATTTTGTTTCCACCGAAATCAATCATACAGGTTCACATGCCCTGCAGTTTAGAATATCAACCTGTACACCAACGTTGAGGACAAAATGGCCGGTTTCGTCACTATTATCTCCTATTAGAAGAGAATATTTTCTTGATCCAACATTGGAAAATCAACCACATGAAACCTTTGTTAATAAGAATGCGTTGTCCTTAACCACAATTTTTAATTCTAATACTATGAATCCATTGTATAAGAATTAAATTAAGCTTAACTGGAACCACAATCATTACAACTTAATCACTTAAAGAAATCGCTTAATCACCTTCTCCAACAACCTTAGTTCACCTTTCAAGGTCTTGAGCTTTAATTTGTCTTGAAATATGTGCTTGTGACAGATTTTTAAATTATTCTAAGTGGATTCTGTCATTGGAATATTAAGATGATAGATATAGTGTTTTGTAGCTTTCCAGAGCGGTGTTACATATTATTTTTATGATGAAAGTACATTAACCGAAGAATAATCTGAATCAAGACAAACATAAGTTAAAATCGTGTAAAAGGCGCTCAACTTAATAATAAAGCTAAATTTATAGAAACTTTGCTAAGAAATGGCTCTAATCACTTGAACCTTGATGTAGATTATATTTTTGGGCCAGTAGAAAATGAGTAGCCTACTTCACCATTCTAGAGTGAGAGAAGCAGCATCATGTTGTACTTGCTTTTCTTTTTCCATGCCAAGCCCATTCTACCTGTTAGAGCTATGTACATTTATAGCGAAAGTAGACAGAGGAAGAAGCAATGGAAAGGCCATGGCCCAAACAAAGCAGTACTGTGTAAGAAAGGCTTCACAATCCACTAGGTGTATAAATTGGTGGCTTTTTAAAAATTATTATCATATATTAAAATATTATTAATATTCACCTTTTATTTATACCCAATGATCTCATTAGTACAAGTAAGTCCTTTTTTCTGCATCATGTCGGGCATTTCATCCAACATTGATGCAATGGTGAAAACTTGGAGCACTAAGGGCACATTTAATATATCGAATTATAATTTCATTCTCCTTATTCTGTTATTACTACGTTTACTTGGTTTTTTATTACAGAATTACAACTTTATAAGAATCCCTAGTACTTGAAATCAAGTAATAAGAATTCTTCAATACAACCAAGGAATTACAATTACTCACTACTATCATTACTTCTACCACTACTTCCACCGTCATTATCATTGTTACCACTAACGCCGTTGCTATTGACCACCAACATTGCCATCGCCATCACAACCGTCGCCATTGCCATCATCACCACAGCTGTCGTCTTCACTTCTACTGACCACAATAGTCACCTCCATCATTACCGTTGTTGCCACCACCACCATCATCGTTGCCACTATTACTATCATCACCAATCATCATCACTTATTACTCTAGGATTAGTTGAAAATGAAAATAAATAGAGGATAATTTAGTTATTAAAGTTATATTATATGTTTATTCCTAAATTACTTATAAATCCAATTAAACAAAATAATACATATTACACTCTTATTCTATTCATTATAGAATTTCAATTCCATTTCTTCCTCATTCTATTGTATAAACTAAACGTGATATATCTAACCAGATAAGGAATATCCCTAAAAATTTATCTCACAAGGAATTGCCGTGGACCTTTTATAGCTTATTATCGTGTAAAGCATAGTGGATATTGTTTCATGGAGATGGAATAAATCTATTCTTAGTATGTCCAATCATTAAATTGCAGTAGAAAAAACATAGAAGACCACAGAAAATGATAAATTTAAGACAACTTTGTTTTGTTCGGCCAATTAGAAGTTGTAGATTGGAATCTATCTACGATTTGATACGGGAGAACATTTGTTTTTAGTAGTGTGTCCCTTGTTGATCCTGAAAATCTAAGGTATATATATGCATTACGGATTCATTCTCTCTCTCTCTCTCCCACTCTTTAGGACTTGCTTGTTCAGTAAAAATTATTTTCCTTTTTGAATGATTGTTATAAGAATGTATTTCACAGGAAGTTCTGCTAACGGGAGGAAAAGAAAAAAGAAAGAAAGGAAGAAAGATAGATGTTTGCATTGGTATCATCTTTGCCAACAACAAGAAAAAATTTTACAACAGTTTGTTTTCTTAGAAAACACATTTATGACAGCCAAGATTGCTCTATACCAGCAAAATAGCACATTGCAACGAAATTGTAAAATCGAAGTAGTTTTTCATTACCGAAAATTATTTTATCCATTATTTATGTAATATCGAGAAAAAAAAAAGGAATAGAAATAAAATAAGAGGGAAAAAAAAAAGAATTTAATGTTATTGTTTTTATAAGGGAGCATTTTAGTCTTTTCCCTGGAGTTAATAATCCCGATAACCCTAATCTCTAACCTAAGCTTTTCTCTCTTTCCAGCCTCTCTCAAATAGACAGGGTGGACAACCAGCTGTAGCATCAAGGTAACGCACAAACCCACTTTTATTTTGATCTTCTGATCATCCATTAGTCAATGAAAAATCAAGTGACGTCTTAGAGACAGCTTTTGGCGTTTTGAGACACTAGTCACTTAAGAGACGTCACTATTTGGAAAACCTTCATTTATAAAATTTTGTATACGTATCACTTTTTGTTAGTTTTTAGCGCCATTGCTAAGGAATGACTTGTGTTTTTAAATCCATTATTTTATCGATACATAGTGTCATTGTCACATACTGAGTAATGCATAGGAAAAAACACTTGTAGTTTAAGGCTTTATGCACAACTTACATATGAAAACTCACAATTTATGGGATTTAAATAGGTAACCAAATGAAAACCACAAAATTAAACCTAACTCATCAAGAAGTCATACTTTTAAGTAAACCAATAACAAATCACTATAAATAGAATTCTATTTCAATCTAAAAGGCATAGCTCCTTTACATAACTTCTCAACATTAACTTTTTGTAGCATGAATATAAAATAAAAATATTTTATCAATTTTATCAAGCATTTTTTAAACCATTAACATTGCTTCAAATATTAAAATAACGGTTTCAAATTTATATGATTTTGAAAGGGGTTTCTTTTCTTGGATCTTATAATGTTCTAAATGTCTATAACCTACAATTGAAATTAAGGTTAAACTAATAATACCAAAAAAAAAAAGAGAGATCAATGGAAAAATCATGAGTTATGAGAATTGAATAGAGAAATAGAAGCTTAAGGAATGGAGGAACTAGAGTAAAATAGGCTAAAAAGTGAACCTAAAACTAAGGGCAATCTAGACCATTACTCCAAGGGTTTTGTAACCTATGAAAATTCTTAAAGATATTTTTAGGTTGCTAATAGAGATTTGATAAATGAATTTGAGATCGTTAGGAGAAATTTGAAAGATAATTTTAAAATTGCTAAGGGAGAATTGAGAGATAGTTTTAAGACTAATGAATATTTTTAATAATACATTAGAAGATCTTAATTACTAACCATTAATTATATCTTCAAGATTCAATACTTAAGTTTGAAAAGAACAATATAAAAACCCTAGCACTATTTTAACTCTGATGGATAGTTTACTTTTTAAAATAGAATAAACAAGGAGTAAAAAAATTATGCTTTCAGAATAATTATTACTAAGAATAGGTTAGGAATTTCTATTTCAATGTTTACTTTATATAATTTTTCGTTGTAGAGAATATTTATTCCATCGTTTACTTTACATAATTAATTATAGTATTAAGTTGGAAATACAAATAAAATTACTAGTTTGCCCCTATTTAGTCATTTTGGAAAATAACGAAAATTTATTTAATTTTTCTTATATATATATATATATATATATTACATACATATAGACATCCATACATAGTGATTCACATAAGTTGAAAGAAGCATATGCGACTTTAGAGTAAGATGTTCATTTGTTATCTTAATGCTTTAAATACGATTTATTTTTAGGATAATTTTTCATCATTTCTTATATCAAATTTACTAAAACTCTTATTTTATATTATTTTGTTTTATTGCAATATTGCATCACATTGGCTTTCTGAATCATCGATGAAGTAATAGACTTCTTCTTCTTTTTTAACTTTAATAATGAAAAATATTTCTTAAATTGAAAATTGATAATATTGGAGATGGAGGAATTTACTTAATCAATATCTATAATTTGATCGAAAAACCAATTTTGAATCTTTAGCTAAATCCATTTCCACTTCTCATCTTACATTACAAGCCTGCAATATGATTTCCTAAATTGTGAAATTAAATTAATGTATTCTTAGCATTTCATTATAGCTATATGAGAATATAGGTAATTTCACTATAACATACCTTCTTCTTTTTTGATAAATATATCCTACATAGATAGATAACAACTTAAGACAAATAATTTATCTAGATATTAAAAACAAATACTCAAAGCTTAACACTTAAATCAAAATGCAAAGCATAAAAATGTACTTAAAGTAGCATAATAATACCTAAGCCGTTGTTCTTATTAGTATGCTAACAAGGCATACTTCTTCTAATCAAGTTAAACATAAAGCTAGACATAAATAATGTGGTTACAATTTTAACCAAATCAACACATGCAACCATGAAATCATAGTTCTAGAATACTATAAACAAAAAAAAAAAGAAAAAAAACCATTGGTGGACTAGTGCTCCATTAAGTAAACACCTTTAAAAAACTTCAATACATGTCTTCACCAAGTCTAATTGCTTACATGGTGGTATCTTAAAAAAAAAAAGTAAAAGAAACAGTTGTTATAGGTTGTGAAATTTTATGGTAAAAGCAATGTCTCTCTATTGGAAGTTGAAACAATCAATGTCAAGAAAAGTAGCAAATAGCTTCCTATAATCTTGCTTTTGCATGTCACTTAGCTTAGAATTGAAGCTGTCACTCTACTTTTGACCTTCCTCTCTTAAGTTCATTACAAAATCTATAACTACATCAATTGTATCCTATAGAGAATCATCTATTGAGTGATGTTTTCTTTTCCACTTGGCTAAAGCCAAAGATGAAGATTTGTTTATAAAAAAAAAAAAAAAAAGCCTTCTAGAGCTACTACCATGTCTTCTTGATTATCATCTTCAATGTTCTTCCATTTAATTATTGTTATTGTCTTCTTAATTTTTAAGTTCTTTTAATATGTCTTCAATTCCTTATGTATCTTTTCTAATCATACGGTCCTTCTCATAAATCACCAATAATTCCTCATAATGAGGAAAACTACTTCCATAAAAGGTTGCAATGTTTTATGACTTTAAATTAATTAAAACATCACAAGTAAATTTTTTAATAGTTATAACATGAGAAATTAAAATGATGAATGGTTACCTTTATATAGCTCTTACATATATCATCTTCAATAAGTGACATTTTCTTATAAGCACCCTATCCAAACCTACTGTTGCTTCCATGTATCATATCATGCATAATTGCCTACTCCATTCTTAGAGTCTATATTCTTGATGCAATATTTCTAACCATTTAAAACATCATCATCTCTAATTTGAATAGCTAACTAGCTTTGAATCATACACCAACATTAAACCTACTATCTATTTTTAGTTCAACCATACATGCGAGAAGTGCTACATCTTTACCTGGAGTCCACTTCCTCTTATCGCCCTTCATGTTAATCCCAATCAAGGTGTTTGCTTCACTACTGATGTATATATATTAGATTACAAGAATAATAAAGTTAAAGTTTCTAATCTTATTTTATTACATGTTATCAAAGCCTATTTGATGCTAGCTAGATATCTCAACCAAAAATAGTCAAAAACCCCTTAAGACAAAACAAAACCCTTGATTCAAAATTCAATTTTGTGACACTCCATGAGTGTAACTTAACGACTATGACCAACATAAACACCAATCAATCTAAATCTAACATTTCCCTAGGCAATCACTTACTCCAAATCACCTAGCACAAATTGAATAGTGATAATTTTTGTGAGTGGTATCAATCGGTGAAACTTGTTATCCATGGAAGAGGAAAACTAGGATACATTAATGGAAATTGTTAAGCCCTTACCGTCAAGTCACCAAAGTATAATGCATAGGAGTCCGAAAATGCCATGGTAATGGCATGGCTAGTAAATTCAATGGAACCAAAAATTAGTAAGCTTTACCTATTTTGTAATGCAGCAAACGAAATTTGGAATATGGTGCAAGATATGTATTTTTGACATGGAAAATACCTCTCAATGCTTTAAGTTAAGATCAAAGCTGAGGTTCACAACTAAGGGAAGTTTGACAATAACCGAGTATTATAATATTCTCATAGAATTGTGGAAAAACTTGACTTGTTTTATGACACGAAGTGGATGTGCACTGAAAATGGCTTGAAGTTTGTAAAAATGCAAGAAAAAGATTGGATTTTCGATATTCCAAGTACTAAATGTTGAGTTAGAAGAAGTGCAAGGGAGGTTGTTGGGGTAGAAACCACTTCCAAGTTTGAGGGAAGCTTTTGTTAAGGTTTGAAGAAAGGAAATACAACAAAGAGTAATGGTCACAACCACCGCCTTACCTAATTAGGGTACTTCACATTCTACTTTAATAATAAAGAAGGATGTTTGACGTGGTAAGCTATGATGTGATTTTAGTAAGAAACTGTATGACATACGTGAAATATGTTGGAAGCTTAATGGAAAAACAATGAAGCTAAAGAAACCAAGAGCTACTCCAAGGCTGACACCATAGTTATCAAAATTGCAATTCAACGTATTTACGATTTTAAATGGATTTTTTGAGTTAACTTTTGTATATCATCGTTTTTTATAAAAACTTATGTTTTTAATTGATTTTACATATTAAATTTGATAGAAACTTATGTTTTTAATTGAGTTTTCCAATTTTACATATATAATTAGGCTTCTCTTATCCCATTAACTATTAAAATATTAAATCATCTTTCCTATCTTATTCTAATTTTTTAGTTCTATTTCTCTTTTTCCTTCCCTTTAACTCCTTATTCGATAATCATAACCTTCATTTAAGTTCTAATTCCAATAGAAAGGTTTGTAAAAAGAAAAACTACATATTTAAGTTTATACCATTAATAACTAAAAATGAGTTGATATATTTGATTTTCTTTAATTCATTGCCTTTTTCAAATAAAATAATGGAGAAAAATTAGTTTTGACTATACTTATACTTCTTTCGTAAACGTTAGATTATAGATCAAGTTTTTTTTTCTATGAAAAAAGAACTTAATTTCTTCATTTCATTATTTCCATAATATATTTCAAGTTTTTATTAACTAATATAAGCATATTTATAGTTTTTTTTTAAAGCTATTTACATTCATCATAAAAACTTACGTTTCTATCTTCCAATTTTATATTCCAATTCTATAGACAATCTAGTAATTCTAAGTAAAATCACGAATTTGACAACCTTGATTGGCATAAGTAGCCAAAATAACCAACAATGAAAAACATGATACCAATATGCATTTAACTCCTAACCAAATAACTCTACTTAAGAAACTCCTTGAGAATGTACAGTTGAGTGATGAAAAAGTAGGAGCAAATGGAGGAGGAGCAACTAATAAATGGATAGTAGATAGTAAGTTAACTACCACATGTATAGCTCATTACATTGGTTTAAGTCTTTCTCTCTAGAAACTTATAAAGTATAAGTAGCTAGTAGTGATCATGTTTCTTCTAAAGGAAAAGGGGTTACCCAAATTAGGATTCCTATTAGGTATAATCTATTGTCTATTAGTAAATTAACAAACGATATGACATGTAAAGTGACATTTACTCCTTCTTTATGTATCTTTTTAGGACCAATCTTTAGAGAAGACAAATGGCAATGCTAAAGACGTAGATAGACTTCATTGTATAGATGGTCATGGTAGTTCTAGGTCATTAGTATCCTCTAAGAATAATGATGCAAATACAATGTGGCACCAATGTTTGGTTCATCCAAACTTCCTCTATATGTCATATTTGTATCCAAATCTTTTCTTGAATAAAGATGTTAATAATTTCAAGCGTAACCATTGTGTTGTGCCTAAAATTCGCAAGAAAGTCTTATTTAGCACAATCCTATAAGCCTTTAAAAGCTTTCTACTTAATTCATAGTGATTTTGGAGACCTTCAAGAATCAATGCTCAATTTGGTTACAAATGGTTTATCACCTTCATAGTTGACCACTCAAAAATGTGTTGGGTTAGTCTTTTTATTAAAAGAGAAATTAAAAGCATGTAGTGTATTACAAAGATTTCATAAGGAAGTTTTAAATGTATTCCAAACTAGTATACACATTCTAATTACTGATAATAGAAGGGAATATTTTTCAAAAGACTTTAAACATAACCTCAATGACCAAGGAATAGTTCATCAAAGTTCATATACCTACACTCCACAACAAAATGGAGTATTTGACTGAAAGAACAAACACTTACTTGAAATTACTAGATCCTTGACAAGAACAAACTCAGTTCCTTACAATTTTTAGGAAGAAGTTGTGTTAACTTCAACATGCATAATCAACTGTCTTCCATCAAAAGCCCTTAATTATCAAACTCCCCTTATTGTATTCTTAAAATATTTCCTTAACACACATTTATTTAACACTTTGCCTCCAAAAATCATTAGATGTATATTTTGTTCTTTCGATCATTCAACTAACAAACTAAACTAAAACAAAAAGCCCTTAAATGTGTCTTTATTGGGTATTCCCTTATAAAGAAGAAAATGAAATGAAGAAGTTGGAAACCATAGTAACTTTCATGAGCTATTCGAATGATATTACACACCAATGAACACAACATGATTTAACACTTTGCCTGATATGACTCATAAGTTAATGTTAAGGTCCACTCGCCATTAACCTCGAGCTATTTGATAAGATTAGATAGATTAGATAAGTGTGTAAAGAAAATGTACTCGAAGAAGGATATCTTACGAGGATAAGTATACACAATGTCAAAAAGGTGTTGGATACCTTGTGGCTATAGTAACAAGGATTATTTATAGTAAGTCCTTAAGGCAACAAGGAAACCTACATAATTGCAATGATGGGCAATACAAAAATACTATCATAGTAATTTCCAAAAGGGTAAAACAGGGATAAATAGAATAATGGAATTTAGTACAATGTTAGAAAAAGGAATGATAGGTGGTACGCTATGGTTAGGTATACGTTCTGGAGTCTAGGAACACTAAAGTTAAGTTATACTGATGTTAGGGATGCTACAAACGAAGGGTACTCAAAGTTGTCAAGACGATAAAGGATTTTGCAGCTTAATAGGCCAAGTAAGTAGTACTCAACATGTAGGCACTCATCTTTGGTACTTGTCAAGTCGGCCTTAGCAGTTAGTAGTTTAGTACGTTGGAAGAAAGAGTTCAATACGTAGGTGACTTGGCCTCAACCTTGGCATGTAAATTTCCTATGGATTGGAGTAGGGCATGGTGCGTATTGACCTCGACCTTAGCACATAAGTGGTCGGTGATGGCATAAGGTTCAAAACAGAGCAAGGTGTATTTGAGATGGGTTCTCTAAGAGTTCACCCATTGTTCTTCTCTATACTATGTTTCATCTTTGGTAAGCTAACAACACATACCTTAGATATGGGCATGAGGGAGGGGTCCAAAGGTCAATAGTTCATTAGGTAGTAAGTAGGTATTTAGCATAGAACATAGATTGGATAGGAGTGTCAAGAGATACAAAGCTTAACTCGTAGCTTGAGGATATACCTAATCTCATAGGTTAAATTATGAAGAAACATTTGCTATAGTTGCGAAATTGGATTCGATTAGGGTAATACTATCATCGGTAGCCAACCTTGATTGGCCATTACATCAACTGGATGTTAAAAATGCATTCCTTCATAGAGAACTTAAAGGGGAGATTTATATGAGATTCTTACCTAGTTTCGTCACAAAAGAGATAAGAAGGAAGGTGTGCAAATTGAAAAAGTCACTTTTTGGTCTAAAACAATCAACCAGAACGTGGTTTAAAAAGTATAGTGAGACTTTAAAGGAGTTTAGATATCATCAAAGCTAAGCTGGACGTACTCTTTGTTGAATTTGGAGAGAAAGGTAAGAAATCTATCCTCATTGTATATGTGGAAGATATTACTGTAACAAATGATGATGAGACCAAAATATCTAGTTTGAAGAGGAACATTAAAGAAAAATTTAAGACTAAAGAGCAAGGAGATCTCAAGTATTTTCTAGACATGGAGGTGGCATGTACTAAAAGGGAATTTTTGTTAATCAACGCAAGCATATACTTGATGGACTACCGACGTCTAAGCCCTTCTCTCCTAGCCATCTCTAAGGCTTATAGTCAATCACCTAAAGAATTCTTTCTTATCAACCTACCGAGAAGAAATACCAGTATATGGAAGAATAGTCAGTGAACTCTCTAAAGTCCTAACTCGTGTGTACACTACTCTACTTTGACCCCTGCTAAGCCAACAACATATCAACTGCAAATGCTAATCTATTGAATGCCAAGGTTAAGCAACCCACGTACCATACTCTTTCTTCCAACAAACCGAATTTCCGACTATAGAGGCTAACTTAACAAGTGCCAAAGCCAAGCCCTTACATGCCGAGTACTACTTACTCAACCTACCAAGCTACAGAATCATCTATTCCTCTTGACCACTCTAAGAACCCATTTTTAGTAGCATCCTTAACGTCAGTACAACATGATGTGCCTTAGAGCTTAGTAATCACTAGGGCTTACCATAGGGAATACTTACCGAATGGGTTCTTCATGACAATGAAGAAAATGGAGTGAAGAAGTTGGAAACTACAGTAGCTTCCGTAAGCTATTAGAAGGTTCTACAACTTGATAGGTTGAGTAAGTTATTCTTAGCATATAGGCACTCATCCTTAACACTTGCCATGTCAGCCTTAGTAGTTGACCATTCAATACATTAGAAGAGAAAGTTTGGCACCTGGGTAACTTACCCTTAGGTTCGATACTTAGTAGATCAGCTTAGTACATGAAATTCTTGTAGGTTAAAGCAAGGCTAGGCGTATATTGACATAAACCTCGGCACTCAACTAGTCAACCTTAGTACATGAGTAGTCAGCAACAATACAAGGATCAGAATAGAGTAAAGCGTATCTAAGTTAGGTTCTCAAGGAGTTCGTTCACTATTCTTTTCTATACTCTGTTTCGTCTTCAGTAGGATAACAAGAGAGAATTTTTTGAGTGAAAGATTGAAGGCCTTAAAGATGAACGTAAGAAAGGGGTCCAAACATCAATAGTCCATTGTAACTCAACCCAGTGTCCTAAGACTCTAGAACATATACCCAACCGTAGTAACCTACCTGTCATTCCTTTTTTCTAACATTGTACTATATTCTTTTTTTTTTATTTGTCCCTTTTAACCTTTTAGTAATGTATTATGATAGTATTTTTGTATTACCCTTTATTGCAATTACTTAGATTTTCTTTTTTCCCTCAAGACTTACTATAAAAAGTCCCTTTTCTTTATAGGTGAAAAATATCATATGCCTTACATCTATTGAATATTTTTGTTCTCGTGAGATATTCCCTCTCCAAGTTCATTTCCCCTTATATTCTTATCTAATCTTATCGAATAGCTCAAGATTAGTGATAAGTGGACCTTAGTATTAGCTTATGCATTATATCAAGTGAAATACTAAGTCATGTTGTGTTTATTGGTGTGTCATATCCCTTAAGTAACTCACAAGAGCTACTGTGTTTAACCATTCATCCATTCCCTTTTCTTCAATATCTTAAAGGACCCATTCAGTTACTATTACCCACAATATGCCTTAATGATTACTAATCTCCTAAGCACATCATATAATCCTAATATTAGAACTTGAGGTTGCAACTAAAAGTTGCGTTGAAGTAATTCCTACTGGCGTGTTTGTTTTGCTATACTTTGTTCTCCACTAAAAAAAACATAGCAAGTTCTTAGTTCACTATTTGAAATCATATTTTCTAAGTTTATGAGAATTATCTGTATGAGTAAAGGATTTCCTAAAGTTTTGTATTGAAAATGTTGAATCCTAGTGTTCAAGAAGAAATTCATGTTGCTGAAAGTGATGCTCATAGATGTAGCTATATCAGCCAACAAACCCTATAAACTATTGATAAACAAATACAAGACTTTATTGCCATTGTGACTAATCTAGCTATTACTAAACAAAGGGTCGTCAAGATTAGGCCACAAGAAAGAGTTGTTGTTGAGTAAGGTCAAGAAGTAAGAGATAGGCTGAGAAGATTGATGAATGAAAATAGAGCACCTAAAGCTTTCAAAATAAATCCAGCTTGCAGAGTTGTGAGAAGGATACTCGAGTTGAATAAAGTTGATGAGTATGAGGAGCAGTATGATGGAGTCAAGAAGCATGAGCTTAAAGCTCCTAGGGGAGCCAAGCATCTGAGGTGCAAATTCTAAGTTTTATTAGGTCTAGTAGTACTGATGACTACTAAGACTGGGTGGAGAAAACTGAAAAGATATTTGACTTTTATGATTGGGAAGATGCTGGTCATATTCGAGTGGTTATGTTAATACTTTTTATGTATGCAACAATATGGTGGAAGAAGTTATAGAATGTACATTTGAGAGCTCGACGTGAAGTTCAAACGTGGAATAAGTTGAAAAGATTCCTAAGAAGTAGATTCGTACCCAAACATTACAAACAAGACTCTTTCTGATGCCTTTAAGACTTGAAACAAGGTAATAGATTGGTGGATGAGTATGTCTAAGAATTTCAATTACTAATGATCAGATGTACTATTGAAAAATCTGATAATCAACCGCATAAGGCTATAATATGTAGCAGTAGTATAATATAACATATAAGCTTGCATTACTACCATGTGATTAGATCGATCATCACCCAAACCATTTTGCTTTGGTAGATTAAAACACAGTAGAAATAAGAATGAATCACCCCCTTGGAAGTAGATGGACACTTATACAATTCATATCAGGTTGTTACATTTCTAGGTATATGTATAGCAAGCTTAACTACTCATATCAGTTTACCAACCAAAAGCTAACTCTACAAAAAGGTTAAAGCTTATAGAAATATCATAACTAGTTCATCGAAACAAATGATCTTACGTAAGACATAAACTTAACTTGAATATGTTAGGTGTTACCACTATACAAAGATTCAAATGAACTAATAAAGATGTCACATTACATTGGTATCTAAGAAATACGGCTTGATAAAGATGGTGATACATATGATCCTAGTGGCATGTTGCCCAGCATTTTTAAAATATATAAATCATCAAATCACCTGACTTCAACATCAACTCCCCCATTTTCACACTTTACTAGATTAGCTCAATATCCTGAAGCTTAACTACAGTTATATTATAACAATTGCATATTAAATCACTTAGTAAAACTTCTACTTTTAGTAATTCTAGCACATTATTGCAATCAAACCAAGGTTACTAAAAATTCGTCTTCTCAACTTTCTGAAACTTTTTACATAAAATCAAAGTAGACCCTTTCAAGAGCTTGTAGACAAAAATTAGAGTAGAAACTATATAATTTACTATTTTTAAAATTTAATGCAAAATTTGTTTTTATGCATGATTTTTTAAGGAATTAACATTTCAACTTTGAATTTGAAAGATCATGTTTGATATTTTAATTTTAAATGCAAAAATACCCAAAAATACCAAATTTCATAACTTTTGGACAACATTTACTATTTTTAGAATTTTCTTGAAATTCAAGAACAAAACGAAAACTCACCAATACATGAACTTCTAGCCATCAATTGGGGAAGTGGCTATATTGGCTAACCTAGGCATAGCCCATTCTATCACCAAATGGTTTTGTTTCACTTCCAAGTCATGCTTGGCCTTGTAAACCTAAAAACCCACTATTTTACCCTATTTCTTTGGAAATTTTTATTTAATTTTCTTCCTTAACTTTTATGTACTCTCTCATGTTTCCTAAACACCAAACTCTCACTTTTCATCCTTCCTTAAGATAATAGTCCTTAAGTCTTGTGTCCCTTTATACACTAGCCGTACATAGATTATGCCAAGCCTAAAGCATCCATCATATCCTTCTCTAGCTATCCTTTAATATTTTTGTTCATTTTACTTAATTATAATGCTAATTTAGGCATATTGATATATAATATATCACTATTTCTAAATTTTGGTTACACATTCATACATATGATATGTATATTAGTTATTTTATTTCAATTTGTTTCAAATTATTATTTCTATAGATTAAATAATTTTATTTTGAAGGTCTCACTACAAACTAACACACATATCGAGTTTATGATAAAAATATTTGCTATTGGATGAAACTATGTTTTATTAAATTCAATTTTTTATCCGCTTTATTTTATAAAATAAACTTTACTAAGGTACTTATTTTAACTTTTGTGATATTATATTAAAAATTTATTCAATTCCAAGAATATTTTTCGAAACCTTAAATCTACTGATTCCGAGCAACTAGGGTCATATTACATAATATTACTCAAGATTTGTGCTACTCACGACCACTTTATTTCATCACTTCCTGGGTCATATTTTGCAAAGTTTTATGTTTATTGGAATTGTGCCACCATTTTGAGTCCTCAACAATTGGTTAAACACCAAGGTCTCACACAAATTGTATGCATAAAACCAAAATTATCTCATATTTATTATTATATGTCTATCATTTAACCAAATAATAAACTTCCTTTGCACCAATTATCATTCGCATAAATATAGACATTTCATACAAATCTTTAGTACAATCTTCAAATATTTCAAAATAAACTTAAATGATAGAGGTCACTTTAGCAACATGTTATTTCAATTTATTCTAAAATATTAGACAAGATTCACCAATGGAAAAATAAAAATAATCTCTTTTATCTCAAATCTTTAATTATATATTTGAGATGGGTTCAAATCATAAAATACTTAATTCATCCAAATATAAGAGAAAACCAAATATTTTTATCAATTACAAACTACATGGCTTCCATCTTAATGAAATCATAGAAAGACCAAATCCATCTACTATAATATCATTATTTCATAATATGTCAACGAAAAGGTTCCATAGCTATTTATAAGTAGCATTCGTTAATGCTATAAATAAACTTATGAAGACAAAATATCCTAATTTTGGTTGTGTAATAAATTAGAAGAAAACATAATAAGAATAAACATCAAAGAAAACCCTTTCATTCATGCATATGGAGAAACTTTATCACAAGATACGTGATATAGGGCAACAAATTTGTAAAATAACTAAGTAGTCCATCAATTATTCAATAATATTTAAAGATCCAATTATGTGCATGTACCAATTGGAAAATAACGATATTGGACATATCACCACAAGTGCATTAATAAAAGACCAAGTTACATCAAACCCAAGTAAGTATCCGAGGTTACCTAATCTTTAGGGAAGGAACAAGACAAAAGCATTGAGGTTTGTCAAAGATAAAATTTGCTTAAAGCTTAATAGTTAGAAGAGAATTGTGTTTTCAAATGTAAGAAAGGAGATTCTTATCAAGGTGGTACTTTATGGATGTCTTGAATTGCGTATTAATTGGTGTAAGGATAGGGACAAGCTAATAATGAAAGGAAGATTCACTAACGAGGCTATGAGAAATCAACATTGCTAAAGATGAATGGTGGTCTAGGGTTTAAAGACCTTCAAGATTTCAACTTTGCTCTCCTAACTTGCTTAGAGGATCGTCATCGAGCCATACTCCTTTTAGGTACAAATTCATAAAAGTATTTATTTCCTAAATACTTATTTCTTCTAGGCTTTAGGAGGCTATAGAGATTCTTAGGGCCAAGCAAGTATCTTACATAGGAAGCTATTTGGTAAGTTGGGAATGGTCTATCCATTAGAATAGCATCTGATAAAGGGATCTTATGAGTTTATAAATGTACGTATTTTGTAATTGACTTAACAATACTTTTACAAGATTTTTTGAGTGTTTATATTAAATTCAATGCTTCATTTCATTATATTTTGATTTCATGCTTCATTCAAAGAGTTTGATGATTTTATGCAAAGTTTGGGAAGATTTGAAGAGGATTTCTTTAAGTTTTGAAGCTTAAGAAAAAATCACACCCATGAATTATAATTGCAAGTAAAAGAATAAGGAATTAAGGAAGAATTTGGCTATCAAGAAAAATATGAGTGGCAACATGACTATGTTCTTGAGTGTGTTTCTCATATTTCAATTATTTTGCAATTTTTGAGCCAAAGAAAGATCGTAGCCATAAACTAAGGCATGAACATACCATTCCTTGCAAATCTTTTTATTCTTAGAAAGATTTGAAGCTTTAAAAGTTAATCTACCTTTGTACTTCTATAAAAGGCCTATTAAACACAATTAGGAAAAAAAAATTTCTTAATCATAATTCCTTCTTATTCCTTTCATTCAACTAGAATTAGGTTTTAAGAATAACTTTAGAGTAGTTTATGGATTTCAACATTGAATAATATGAGTGGTATTTGATCTTGAATTAAAGATTGGAAATCCTTATAAGTTTTTCTTATTTATTTTAATACATTCTTTATTTGGATATTATTTTCCCTATTATTTATCTTGTATGCTTTATTGATATTGTTAATTGGAGATTTAGATTCTCAATTAATGAATCTTATTTGTTGAAGTCTTTAATTCCCTAATCACTAAAATAT
The DNA here is from genome assembly GCA_024138005.1 of Lumnitzera racemosa. Lineage (NCBI taxonomy): Eukaryota > Viridiplantae > Streptophyta > Magnoliopsida > Myrtales > Combretaceae > Lumnitzera > Lumnitzera racemosa. Next base: position 85,467,444 of record JAMXBC010000006.1, read on the forward strand.
ATATTTTGACTATGTCAGAATATATGTTAATTAGGTTTGAGTTGCAAGTCTTTTCTCTAATTGATTACTATGAATTGGATAATTTGGACTAAAGAAGGGCATGGCAATATGCTCTTTAATTTAGTTAAGGTTTAAAAATTAGAAAAGATTAATTAATTTATCACTTGTCTAATGTTGGAAAGGATAAAGTATTTAATTTTATTTAACTATTCACTTTGCGAGAAAGAATTCCACTTAAAGCTTAATTACTTTAAAACTAAACCTATTAAATATTTAGTGTTACATGAACCAGTTTCCTAATTATCTTATCACAATTAAATCCTTTGAAGATGTTGAATATCACAATCAAATTATTCTGTTAGATTAGTTTTTTTAATTTAATTATTTAATAAATCTTTAATTTTATTTACCTAGATTTAGACGAGACTAATAGTATTAAAAGTTAGTGAGCATTCCATGTGGGTTCAACCTAGTTTTCACTAGTTTATTACTGCATCAACCTAGTTCATTTTGCTAATAGAAATATGCTTTTGTTATAAAAAGTAGAATTTGGTTTAACGTATTAAGTTTTTAGCATCATTATTAAGGAATGTTTGGAGCTAATTTCAATTTTTAGGATTTTCTAGAACTATGTGATTTATTTTCTTTGCTTGTTTCCTTTCTATTTTCATTTTCTTCATTTTTTTTTCTTTTTTTTATTTATTCTTAGATTTCTACTTCCTTTTCTTTTATTTCATAAGCACTTCTTTTGGGTGATTGTTTGAGCAAGATACACTTATGGATAATAATTATGTGCGGTCTTTTCTACTATGTTGTACTACAAAGCCTCAAATACAAAGTCTTTCTTTCAAACAATATGAGGGTGAATCAATATGAGGCATGATTGAAATTCCACAATTTAATGGACAAATGCCTACATAATGAAACTTCTACTTGGAATCGATTGTTGATATTTTGTGATGGGATCAAACATTGTGATAAAATTAGGATTAAAGTTGCTATTGGACGACAATTGACAAATATGCCATTGATGTAAGCAATTAAAATAATTAACAAATTCACATACTGTGAACATGATGAGCGACCTCCCTCTATAAATCATATGATCCTAGTTCCAAAAAGAGAGAAGGGAATTGAAAAATTATTAACGGATTTGGAGTAGAAGTGGAAGAAAGATTTGAAAGATAAAGTTCAACCATCCAAAAGTTAGAGACTTAGTTAGTGCAAGTTGTAAAGCTCTTGACCACTGCACTAGTAGTTGTAAAGAAAAATTAGTCACAAGAGAATCTCTATGAAAAGAGGAAGGAGCTAATTTTTTTTTAGTCTACTAAGGATGAGAAAAAGCTAAAATGGCTTATGACTACGTCTAAAGATTCAAAAGTTGATTACAACATTAAAGTAGCAAGAGAGGTGAAAATTGAAGAGAAACCAACCTAGGAAGTAGTAGTTGTAAAACTTACCAATGTGACCATAGAGAGGTTTGAAAGGATAGATAAACAATTTGAAAATGTTGTGAAGGCTTTCACCCCAACTAAGTAAGTTGATGCAATACATCTGAGGTTAGGCAAGAAAGTTAAATCTTAGGAAACAACAACTTCTACATCAAAATCACAAGAAGAAGTAGCATAATAAAGGGGCATTCCTGAAGAATGTGAGCCCATTACCAAACAAGGTACTCTACATATATAGTTATACAGTTTCCAAAGCACTTACTTAAACAAAAAATTGATGAAGAATATAGGAAGCCTGAAGATGTTCAAATAACATGAGGTTAATGTTCCCTTGGCATATTTATTATAGTAAGCACCTCATCATAGACGCTATTTGAAAAAAATAATGGTAATGAAAACAAAAATAATTAGGCGAGAGACAGTTATGTTGTCTCAAGCATTCACCGAAGCATTGAAGGATACTATTCCCCTAAAATTGAAGGATTCAGGGAAATTTGCTTTAGATTACACTGTAGGAGATAAAAAAGAATGCGTTTTATGATATAGGTGCAAGTATAAATGTGATGCCCTTTTTTGTGAAGAAAAAAAAGAAAAAAGAAAAAGAAGAAGATATTGGGATTAGGAGATACAATCAAAAGAACTAAGATGACAATTCAATTAGTTGATAGTTCCTTTAGAAGACCTAAAGGGGTGATTGAGAATGTACTCTTGAAACTGGAAAAAATTTATATTTCTAATAGACTTTATAGTCCTAGATATAAAATAAAATCTAGAAATTTCTATTATCCTTAAGCATCTATTCTTGGCAATAGGAGTAGTTGTAATCAATGTGAAAAATAGAAAAATATAGGGAGACAATCCAATATTTTTCTCCATTTGGAGCTTTTAATTATTTTATCCTTTCATAGTTTATGTGGTGTTTTATTGTTTGCATTGTAGAAAGTAAGTGGGAAAATTTAGCTAAGGGTGAAAGAACCAAGACAAGCTAAAGACTTAAGAGGATAACGATTAACAAACATGCCTGTAATCTAAGGCATGTTGCTCTCATCAGGTAAGAGAAGTAGCAAATACATGGTGTGTAGGGAAGCTTTTGCTTTTATACATGCCATGTACTTCTTTTTATAAATACAAGATACAAAATTTATAACACACCATGTTAGCTTTATTTTCCTTATTTAGAAAAATGAAAACCCACACATAATAAGTAGATTCATGGATTAGCAAGATACATGTTCATGATAATTTCTAGCTTCTGTACTTTTCTTTTTATTTGATATCTTTTATACTTAGCAAGAGATTAGCCCTACTAGTTGTCATGCTATTTTTCTTGATGGACTTTAATGTGTACAGGAGGAGTAACAATAGGATGTAATTTTAGTTTGATTGTATATGTCTTTTTAGATGCATTTATTTTCTTTCTTTCTTTTTAATTTTTTTTTCTTTTGAAAGGCATACATGAACTTCATATTGTGAATGGAATCCTATAGCTTGGCGGTTTCAAAGCTACTATCAAACCATTTAAACCGAGAAGGTTTCAATTTCCCTTTTATCTTTTTCTCTTTCCTTTGTTCCTATTGATTTCTATGCTTTTCTTGATTATTTGTACTTTAGGGATAATGTACAAATTAAGTGTAGGGGAAGGACTAGGGTAATTAAGCATTGGCAGAGAAATCTATAAAAGCAATTAAGTTGAACAATCTCACACTTAAACTTTTTTCCAACAATAAAAAATAAAAATGAAGAAATATGGAATCAATTAATTTGATATTACACATCTATTCGCCGTTATTTTTTCTTCTGATTAAAGAAGTGACTTTTTGAGATAATTTTTTTCGATTTTTTCTTGATCATTACGACTTTTTAACACAATGCTAGAATTAAATAATAAAATTTGTGTGAAATGTGGAATTTCCTACTATTTAAGCTTAGATCTAAACTTAAAATTGGGATGAGCATTACTAATTAGGGATTAGTTGTTTATATTTTACTTTAGTATACACTCATTCCTTAAAAAACTTAAGAGCTCTCTAATTTCTAACTAATGAACAAATGATGCATACCTTTTGAAAGTTTTTTGAGAAATAGAAATAGTTAGGGTGAACTACCAAAATAATAATAACAATAATAATAATAATAATAATAAGGGAAAATTATGAATAACTCCACTAAGCTTTGACTTAGGTGTGAATTATCCCCTTAAACTTTCAAAGTAAGGTTTTTTGTTCCTAAATTTTCATAAATTAGCAAACAACCCCTTAGGTTGAGAATAGCTCTTTAAACTTTGATTTAGTGTGCAAACACCATATAGTGTAAGAGGATGTTTATACACTAAAATTAAAGTTTAAAAGGGTTATTAAAGTTATTTACCAATTTATGAAAGTTTGGGAATCAAAAACCACACTTTGAAAGCTTAGAGGATTAATTCGTATCTAAATCAAAGTTTAGGTGAGTTATTTTCTTTTTCCCTTAATAATAATAATACAAGTTAGTAAGGATCAATCTTGATTTGTCAAAAATTAAGGCTCTTTCCTACTACCAATGTAAGAATGTTAGTTAAACTAGTATAGATCGACCTTGATCCCTCAAAGGAGTAAGGTTCTTTCTCGTTGTCAATATAATCGTACTTAAATAAAAGAATTTAATTGTATTAAAAAAAAATCCTCTAGCAAAAAATTGAAAGAAGTATGGAGACAATCAAGGGACTAACCGATGTAACATGCATTTGTTCGTGAGGAGATTTGATGAGAGCATAAGTGTATGCATATTATAGTTTATTTAACAGTGCATTTATAAGATTTTCTAGAGGTTTGTATTGAATTCGAGGCTTAATTTCATTATATTTTGATTCTAAGCTTCATTTGAAGAGTTTGATGATTTTATACAAAGTTTTGGAAGATTTGAAAAGGATTTAGACAAAATTTGAAATGTAGCAAAGTATTACACTTATAAATAATGACTATGACGTAAAATTATGACCAAAAGAGTAAGAAATTAAGGAAGAATTTGGCTACCAAGAAGAACATGGGTAGGTATACGGCGATGTTTTTAGGCTTGTTTCTCATATTTCAATTATTGTACGATTTTTGAAGCAGAGAAACATCACGAATTAAATCATGACCGTGATCTAAGGCATAAACATTCATTCTTTGTGAATCTTCTTATATTTTGAAATATTTGAAGCCCTAGAAGTTGCCCTATACTTGTACTTCTATAAAAGGCACTGTAAACATAATTAAAAAAAAATGACTTTGGTCTTAATTCTTCCTTGTTCCTTTCATTTAACTATATTTGGTTTTAAGAACAACTTTTATAGAAGTTTGTGGATTTCAACTTTGAGAATAATAGGCATGGTATTCGATCTTAAATTAATGATTGGGACTCCTTATAAGTTATTTTCATTCTTTTTAGTATGTTCTTGATTTGGATATTACTTTTCCCTATTTCTCATTATTGCTTTATTGATATTATTAATTCGAGATTTAGATTATTAGTTAATGATCTTGTTTGTTGAAATATTTAATTACCTAATCACTAAAATATATATTTTGACTCTATTGAATATGTGTTAATTAGAATTGAGTTATGAGAACTTTTCTAATTGATTATTGTAAACTGGATAATTTGGATTAAAGTAAGAGATAGCAATATGTCTTTAATTTAGTTAAAGTTTATGAACTAGAAATGATTAATTTAATTTACTACTTATCTAGAGATAAAAAGGATAAAGTAGTTAATCCAGTGTAATTATTCACTTTGCAAGAAAGAATTCCACTTATTGCTCAATTACTTAAAACCTAAACCTGTTAAAGACTCAGTGTTACATTGATCGCTTTTTTAATTATCTGGTTACAATTTAATTCTTTAAAGATGTTGAATATCCCAAGCAAATTATTTTGGTAGATTAGCTTTTAGAATTAAATTATTTAATGAATCTTTGATTTTATTTAGATGGATTTAAATGGGACTAATGTAATTAAAAGTTAACAAGCATTCTTTGTAGATTTTACATAGCTCTTACCAATTTATTTCTAGATACCCGACCTAGTGCACTTACTAATAGAAATACGCTTTTGTTATAAAAAGTAAAATTAAGTTTAGCTTACCAAGATCCTAAAGTTGAAAGATTATAGACCAATCTTTAGACTGAATATTTGCAATCTCGATTTGAGAGTGGTAGACCTTATTAATAAAGAACAGAAATATCATAATTTATAGATGCTTAACAAATGGTTTGATGGATAGACAATTAGAGTGACTATGGAGATACTATCCTCATAGAGAAGATAGACTTACATGGCCTTGTGAGAAATCTAGAATGTACTCGATTAGATTGACATACATTTTTATCAAATACTCTAATTTTTACAACACTAGTGCACCTATGTCAAGACAAGTTGAGAGAGTTATTTGGAAATAGGTATGGCATTGTCTTGGATTACCAAAAGTTAAACATTTCATGTAGAGAGCACTTAGAAATGTTATTTCTATGAATTACAACTTGGCTCAAAGAGGAGATTTACATTCTAAATAATATCATTTATGTAAGGATGATAAAACGATGGAATACATTCTTCTATCCTACTCTACAACAAAGCTAGTATGGCTTGATGTGTTAAGCCTATGGATAGAACTTAATTAAGGGGTATCTTTAGACTTGTGGCTAAAGGGTTGTATGGAGGAGGTTGTTGGGAGTAAACATGATCATGCTTTGTTGTTTCCAAATTGAATATGGTTTTGTGATATATTCGGAGAGGTAAGTGTATTGTAGTGTTTGAAGATAAGGATAAAGATGTGAATTCAATCGTTTGCTTCACTCAAAAAGTTGTTGCTGAGGTTGATATATTAAATGAAAAGAGGAATTGTAATAGAAGATTTTATAATCGAGCTAGTAATTATGGTATAATTGCTTCGCCTCTTTAAGTTGTGCAGATGGGGATTTGATCATAATGTTTCTACTTGCAACAACTTCAATTGAGCTCTTCAAAGCGATTGCACCCCCAAGAGTGCTTCTTATACCAACTTAACCATGTTTTAGCACCACGTAACAACAATTTTGCTTGGTTAAGTGTTATTTTAGTGGTAACAACACCACTTGTTTAAATGTGTAATAGAATCTTAAATGTGTCTAAGGCTCGCTTTAGTCATATCTCTTCTGTGTAAGGGCTGATTAATGCTCTCAACTTATCAACTCAATTGGTATGGATCAAGCTGTACTTACTTAGATGCATAATGACACTCTTATGAATAGGTATGTTCTATAACATTTGATTAGTTTTAACACTTCTCAACATGCACATCCGCATGTAGATTCTTCTTTTAGTGCATCTTTATATTGTAGATAATGAGCCCCCATAGGTGAGTACATGAAAATTAATTATGATACATCCTTTGATTCTATATCTAATGAAGTTTGTGGCAGTAGTTTTAAGTGTGATTTTGTTTCATGTCTAAAAGTTACTAAGGCTATGATTGTGCTAGAGGTAATTAAGTATGTTGTTCTAAAGGGGTATCTAGAAGTTATAATTGAGTTAGATAGCTTGACTGTTGTTTATGACTTATTGTTGGAAGCAAAGTGCCTAAGGAATATCCATCACTTTGTTAAGGATGTGAGAGTACTAATGCCTTCTTTCAAGAGAGTGCTTTATAGTTTGGTTAGGCATCAAGCTGACCAAGCTGTTGATTGAATTGCTACTATAACTAGATTAAAGATGTGTCTTAGTGATTCAAAAGAGTGCTTTATTCTCTCTTTTGATTCATGTAATGGAGATGTCCTTAAATTGGTCAATGTGTTATCTAATGTATCAAACTCATTTCACTTTTAATGTCAATTAACCTTTTATGGGCTAAGACCTATCATCATAGTAAATAGTGAAACCATATTCAAAACCGTAATTGCTAAATAACAGAACCACATTATCATAAGAAATAAAATTAGCAGCTTTTGCATAACATAAAAGGATACAAAGACGGCTGCTAAATCCATAGAAACAAAAGGATCTCAACCTCTTGTCAAACATGATTGCTTTAATCCTTAAAGCCCTAACCCTTAAAGTTGGAAAAATTAATATATTGCCTTAAATCTCATCATGATAATATAGACATAAATAATTTCAATACTAAATTAAGACTCTAATATTATACATAATTGCTCTACTACCACTTATGGGAGATAAAAACTTTAAATTTCCATATTCAAATATACTAAAATCTCATGTGAGACAATAAGGCATAGTCAATGTAATTATGATGTATAAGGAAGCATACTTGAATCCATAAAAAGAACTTTTATTCGAAGGTTATGGCATTCCAATTTGTAATAGTTCCTATTCTTGATTTTCTTGCTAATGAGATGTACGAAAAGGCAAAGGAAAAACCTAATAGCACTACTCTACTAAAGGCCTCAACACAATACATACACATATAGATATATAGCTTTACTATTTATTTCACTATATCCCATAAAAAAAGTGAAATAAAATAATTAGGTTTCAATACATTGAGCCCATACCAAATAGTCTATAGAGATGAGTTTATATGCCATGTATATATTTGTCATCTAAATAATTACTTTTATTTATCAACTTAACTTAATTAGATAGTCAATAATATACAATTAATTGATACAGTGACTAGCAAAATTACAACAATTGAACAATGAGTGATAAATTTGGGCACTTTCCTTTACAGGCCATCTTTCGGTCATTACCTATCATAATTTGGAATTTTGGTATAGATACCACAATAAGCCCCATGTGTGTAACAAGTCTCTTTTGCACAAAATTATACATGCTTTCAAAATCAACTAAAATGGTAACATGCTACTTATTTAATGTTCCTTCAAATTTTAATATTTTAGGAACAAGCTCCCTAGACAAATCATGATAATTAATTGAGAAAGGTTCCTCTTACTCATATTTAACTTGATCATGTACATTAATACTATTATCATGCATATCATTAATTTCATCCCTTAATCTTAAGCTACAAGTGAGAACTTTGCTTTACACTTGTGGCTATGATGATGCTTCTCATCATAGTTATAACATCAGCCTTTATCTCTTCTTGCCACAAGTTCTTCTTGTGTCATTTTCTTGATTAAAAGGTTAAGGTTAGTTTTGGTTTTGGTAACAAGGGTGGTCGTAACTAATTATTAGGTAATGATGTTAATGGTAAAGTATTGGTAGGAAAAATAGGTTTTGAAAGCTAAATGGAAGGAGTGGGTTTATTACTTAAAAATTTTTGTTTGTGAAGGAAAGATTGAATATTTTGGTTTCATTCATTTTATCAACTGATATAGCTTGTATTAGAGATTTAGGCTTAATTAGTAACACATCCTTACAAATACTTATCTTTAATCTACAAATGGAGCACCTTGCAATAAAACTATTTGATAAGCCTGTAATTCTATTCAAAGTTGCCTCAAATTGAGATTGATATTCTTCTATTATTCCTATATGTATAAGTTTGACTAACAAACTTTAAGCATCTTCAAATTTTGATGGGTTAAATCTACTTTCTAATGCTTTAATGAATACGTTCCTATAGCTTAATTACTTGTTGAGATCTATCCATTAATACCAATGCAATGTGCAATCGTCCATAGCAAATGAGGCAATGGTTCTCTATTCATCCTAAATTCGATGAAAATCAAAGAAATGATTGGTCTTTTGAGTCCATCCAATTGGATCATCACCATTAAAGTTTGATAACTCTTAATCCCCACTTAAGGAAAGTGTCTTACGATGAAGAACCATTATAAGAACAAGATGATGTACTATTAGCAACTTCGATGATAGAATGAGCTCTCTAGTTCTTATCATTTTGATCATATAACAAACTTTGAAATTGTGCAAGTTATTGAGTAAGAAAATTGAATTTATCTTATACATCTTACTATAATGATTGTTGACTAGCTTGCAAAGATTCAATTTTGTCATCAAGAATTTGAGCATGTACTGTATTCATCATGACGAGAGAACTAATGTTAAGGCCTAAACCTACTTCCATAGCTATAATACTCCTTTAACAAAATAGAGAACTTAGTCTCTCACACTCTCTATTGTCTCTCTTTCAAACTTTAGAATACTCTCTCACACTCTTTCTCTCTTAAGGTTTGTTGATAATGTGTCATATAACCCTTAGAACCTCATAGGTTACTCATGTTTCTCTAGATTTTGTGATCTTGACCTTCAAATAGCAGATTGAAATAAACTAATACTAACTTGTTTTGTGTTTTGTTTACTTTGTGAGGCACTAAAAATACTAAAATGCTCTTGGTGATTTTTAGCTCATCATAATCTAGAAGGAAAAGGTAAGAGGAAGAGCGATTTAGTTGCCAAAGGGTTAAAAGATGATCTCCCCTCTTCGAATCTTTACTATTTATATTTCCAATATTTCTATTTTTTGTTACAACAAATCTAGTATTTTGATTTACATTTATAATGAAATCTTCATTTTCTATATAAAATTTGATTTTCTATTGAGTATAGTCTCTTAACCATCTTAACTTCTTCTTGCATCTATGTTTATGCTAAGCACCTTACTTTCCTTTATAAATCCCAAGTACCTAATAGTGATTAATTTGCTCAAGGTACCATGTAGGATATCGATACTTAAGTTTAACAATGTCAAATATTGAATTTGCTTTGCAATTGAAACACCGTTGCTTAAGCAACAACATATGCCAATATTATTTTTATTTAATTTTCCTTTTTATATTTTTTAAATAAATATTACTATTGCAATAGATCTTAGTATAAAATATTATAACTGTTATACTAGTTCCAAAAGTAATAAAATGTGGAACTTGTAAAAGATTTAAAATATTTATAAGTAACTTTGGTGAGATATTCCTTTATAAAATAGAGAGTTGCTTAGAAAGGGGAGTGGTTTTAAGTGTTGATGTAGTATTCTAAGCCACTCCTAAGCACTTAATTGATAAACATACCCTTTTGAGTTTGAATTGTGTTGGTGCTTTGAAGTGCTTACAGGTTTTAGAATTGATAAACATTCAACTGATAAACACACTCTACATAGCTAAAATACACACTCTACATAGCTAAAATATTCCTTTATATTTCATTTCTACCTATTGGTGCTTAGAGGCACCGAGCTACCTAATTAGGTAATAGTTGCCTTTTTATTATTATTTTATTCCCTTTTGAGTTTGAATTATGTTAGATGTCTTCATGCACAACCAATTTTGTTGTTTCTTTGCAATGATAATACTAATCTTCTTCTTTTTTAATTTTAGTAAAAATTAATAAAATATATTTAATATAATATGTAATAACAAAAAATATTATATTTTATATATTGATTTGAAAAATAATAATAATATAGAATTCATACAAAATTTTAAAAATTGGTAAACAACTTTTATTAAGCACCTCTTTACAAAATGGATGGGTGCTTAAAAGGAAGTTGTGTTTATGATGTTGATGTAACTCTCTTAAGCACCTATTTTAAGTGCTTACATATAGATACATCCTTATATGGGGTAATTGCCATATATTCCCATGCCAAATATCCTATATCAAAAGGTTGCTTGAGAATGAGAAATGATCGAGAGTTAAGATAGTTAAATAGGATTGAACAAGATCAAATTGAGATCAATATTATAATATAACTCATATTTATTTATAATGTAATAATTACTTATATTCTTGAAAACTGAAAGCTTTTTATAGTATTTTTTTATTTTTCTTTTATTTACAAGAGAAAAATAATAGTTTTTAAATAGAAACAATTCGAGTCAAGTTTATTAAATCGAATCAAGATCAATGTCAATAACGGCTAAAAAAATTACTCAAAATCAATTTTATGAGAATATTAGTTTGAACTACATAAGTGAATCCGGTCCAACAAAAGTGATTGTGTGAATAACAGCAATTCATAATATCTTATACAAGTTGAACATCTTATCAAAGTTCGTAGTAAAGAGTTTCATACGTGGCAGAGGTGATCCACTAGCACATTAGTAGTCCATAAACACGAAACTGTTCTTGGCGTAACAAAAGGTCTTCTTATCTAGAAGTTCCCGCATTATATTCATACATATAAAACAATTTTAAAAAGAGTTCATTTGACATCTGAACATAAAACGAACCCTAATCCTCTTCACTGCCAACCCATCACTTCCGAAAAATAAGTCAGCTTCTATAATAATAATGAGCATTATTTACCGAAAAAGGTTAGAAAAAGAGAAGAAATAAAAAGAGTGAGAGAGAATCTCTCATGCTTGTGGATGGGCAAGGGTAGTGTTGTATCATATAGTTGTTGGCTCCATCAATCTGGTAAACAACTGCGATGAGGAAAAAACTGCAGCTAAAACTAGTAATATGAAAAGGCTGTAACATTATTGACCTATATACTTGGATTCATTATTTTAATAAATGATTATGTAATGAAAATTTATAAAAATTATGTGCGGTAACTGACTCGCCCAGGGTTCAATCTATTTGCTGCAAATTGACCAGCAAGTTGTACGGTAACTGAATGCTGTCAAAGTAAATATATGTTATTAGTGTTGCCCCTTCTAGCATAAAGAAACTCTTTCTTATTGCCCTGTGATTCTATATTCATTAATCTTATCAGTATCAGGATGTTTCATAAGACAGCTAATCAAGATGTTAAAATAAATAAATAAAAACTAATAATAATAGAACCCCATGCGTATGTAGTCGACGTCGGAAGTTTTGGGCTTGGCAAGACTTGACCCAACCCATCTATTATTTTGCTTTAGGGATAAATACAACTAAACATTATAAAATTTTTAGATATATTTAGTAAATAAATAATGAAATGATTTAAATAAGTCTTAATAATGTATGTCAATGTTTTGATGATATTTCAAATAGGTCATGTTGTATAACGCCATTTAATACCATCAACTATATTGTCTATTAATTTACAAGACAAGATATTGATTACAAGTGTGAAAGAAATAGGATAATTTTGTAGGAAAACATAAATACGATATTCAAATTGACAATTGTTGTGCAATTTTGCTATAAGATTCGTACACATTTTATGTCAAGAGATTTTAAACACAACTACATTTTTACGACCAACTACATTTTTAGAAGCTACTTAGAAAGGTCTTGCTCCGGTTTTTGATCAAGGAACGCTCTGGTTCCACTCTCTACACGAAAATCAATTGACATTGTAGTGGTTTGACCTGGTCTTTGACGACAAGGCGGTTGGAGAGAACAGCTCGAATTAGGAGCTCAAATCGCAGCTTTGATCGCCGAAGAAGCTCTCAGACCTAGCTTCGCTACTATGGTTTACTCGGCAAATGTGAGACTTGCAGCTTAGTTGCTTGGAACTTCTTGGATTTTATGGTGCCTTTACAGCAGTTCAGATGCTCTGTTACACCTGCTGCACAGCTGTAACCGGTCACATAGAGGTTTAACTCGGCCTCTACTTCGCTGCAGCTTGTATGAAGCTTTAAGTGAAGAGTTGATCAGATCTCATCAGTGAAGAGCTTGGATTGGAGTTCGACAACTCAAAAAAAGGAGAGCTCTGATGTTGGAGAACACACTTGCTCGGCTTGGTTCAATGACAAGCTCAGGTTGCACGCGCTTGGGGTTCGATGCTCGGCATTGATGAACCGGCAGCTTTGGTCGGCATTGGAAATTGGTTGGCTCATGTACTCTGATTAGCAGCTCTCCTATTCTTGGTCATGTCCGGCTGTGCCTTCCTGGATTTGCTCGAAGCATGGATTGTGAAGAATGAATAGCAACAGATTGGTCTCGCTTGTGGATTCTACTCGGCCTCATTTGAGAAATAGCTCGGCCATTAAAGTTCTATCGCTCGAACTTACTTGACCTTCAATTCTGGACTGGCTTGGCATCTATGTAGACGAGGGGCTTGGATTTGTCAATGGATATGAGGAGCTCGGCTATGTGTTGCTTGGATTCATTCAGGCTCAGTGGGTTCCATTCATGGTTGCTGCTTTTAGCGCCTGGATCTTGCTATTCTAAATGCAATATGGTCCTTCACACAAGCAACTGAAATGAGAATGGGTTGCTCTTCAACAAATGAAGTCCTTGGCCTCCCAATATTGAAAATGGGCTGTTACTGAAATTAAACCTACAATTGCTACTTTTTGGTCTCCAAAAGCAGCCCTCCTTTGTCCAGGACGTTTTGGCTTTCTTAAATTCGAAAGCCTGCTTTTGTCATTTGCCAAGCTTCCGTTAATGGTGAGTGTTATTGTTGTCGTCGCTGTGTGTTTCGGGGTTTGGGTCTTGAATAAATAAAAAAAAAAAAAAGGATTATCTAAGGGTGTGGATATTGAGAGTGTAAATGATAACAATCACAGTGAAATAATAAAAATATAAAGCAAGCATTGATACTAGCGATAGTAGGGTAATGAGTGAAGTATACACATATAATATGTGTAGCGTGAGTAGTGAATGTATAAGGAAAAGGAATAGAGACGACGAGTAGAGCAAAAAGGTAGGACATGTAACAGAAGCTAACAAAATGTGTTCATGCGTAAAGCGACAAACAGGATAGAAGTTTTAGTATTAATAGCAAGTAAGAGAGAATAAACTATGTTTTGAAGAATTAAAACTTGTCGAGTGGAAAAGAGAGAGAGGAATACATCAACAAATTATGGCTCTCCATTTACCACATACGACACTAATATTGATAGATGATTTTCAACCATTAGATGATTGTCAATCTTTACCAGAATATAGATATATGTTCATTGTGCTCTCGTTCTTGCGAAAGAAAACTTGACTAGTGGGAGTTAGAGAGAGCTTCGTCAATAGTATTTCGATGTTTAAATTAGTTTCTGTATAAAATAAAGACTTTAGTGGAAAGTATAAAAGAGAGAAAAGGTGATAAGAATCGATTAGCCAAACCACTCACTCGATCTTAAGCCTAAAGACTAGGAAACATAGCTTTGTGCACCCTTACTTATCGACTTAGTATTGAGGAGTCTGAAGTTTTGACCGTACCTGATTTTTCCCACTTACCAAACTATCTTGAGCTATAAACATTGATCTCGGTTACAGAGTGTCAACTTAGGAGGGTCCAAGAGGTTCCTCCAATAGCTCAACAAGCTTGCCTAACAATACAGCTGTCCTAGCTCTAAGGTGTTTACTAAGGTCTCAGGTGTCTAACAATGTGCCAGCATGTTTTGGAGAACCATTTGATAAACCTAATTACGGAAGAAGGATAGCAAGGTCCCTATGTCGAGTTACTTATGAGCTGTTGACCAATCTGACCCTAATTCTACCTAATGAAGCTACATTTACTCAAGCCATGACATTCATCCTCTAACATCTATACCTATATAGATGCAAGTCGCATATTCCCTTTATATATTATGGATCTACTATTTTCCCTATAAATTCTCTTTAGTATTATGTTATTTTGGGAAATGAATCCATTTTTCTAAATTGTCTTAGCTTAAAGGTTACCCTAAAGTTTCAGGTATAAATACCCATTTGTGTTGTAAGCCATAAGAGAAGATCATTATTATAATATATTATACTTTCTCTTAAGCTTGTCTTCTCTACAAGTTTTACTATGCTATACTCTTATCCAATCCCTTGAGTAAAGTTTAGTAGTAAGTCACCTAACTAGTCTAGTTACTCATCATATCAATTGGCTTAGTTGGTCCACGAAAGTTTCCTAGTGCGTTATATCCTTGCGACTATTCGTGAGTTTACTTAAGTTTAATTTGTTTCTCATTCTTCATTTTTTTATCCTTCTAATGGTTCAAGCCCACTTGATATCACTACCCTTCTTAGTTCTTTGCATGACATATTATCTTGGTATCAAAGTGGAGGTTTGTGAGGGAAAGTTGTGTAATGTATGTTATGTTGTGGTTGTAGTTGTGTTGCAAGTTCTATTGTGTAGTTGTGAGATGCTATGCAAGTAGTAGTAAGTAATTTGCAGTTTTAAGCAAAAGTACTATGTTTTTCCCTATTTGAAGCATTGGAAAACAGAGCAATTGTTGATGTCTAAAATTTTTTAGTTTTGTTGGTTTGTAAACGAAACTATAGTAGGTTGGGCTGTATTAGCTTAACTTATGTTGTTCTTCCTAGGATTTTTGTAAGTTCCAGTGTTTGTTTGTTAGTTGAAGTAAGTAAAATCAAGGTTGTTAAACTCGCAAATATACTTAGAATCACTAGAGGTACTATAGAATTGGAACATAGAAACATAAGTTTCTATGTCATGCATAAATTAGCTTTTAAAAACTATAAATATGCTTATAAAGTCATAAAAAATTGAAATATATGATGTAAGTGAAGAAATTTAATATAAATTTTTATCATAATATAAGTTATGATACAAATAATTAAGTCAAATTGTTATGCTAATGCATAAAACTAATATATAAATATTAATATTGATGTAAATTACATTACAACATAAATTATTATGATAAAATATTTAACTAAGACAAAGCATTAATCATCGATTATCTTTTCATCAACAAAAAAACTATAAGCTCTCCTAACATAATCATTATCATTATTATTATTTTCATCAATGACAACCATTATTGGTACTGCAGCTAATAATATCCATATATTCATATATGTTTGTCTATATCTATAAGTCCCTTAAAGCATCAATTCGTACTTTTTCTTTAATAGTACTATTGTTATGAATCTCGTAATTATCTTCAGGTCAACTTCGAGAGGCCATGACATCTATATCTATGAATACACAAACTTTTTGTATAATATTACATGTCTTTTTTCTTATCTCTTGCGCCTAACGGATACTTAGCAAATCATCATTCAATCTTCCTCAATCATTTATTTATCTTCAAGGAGAGATTTTAGATGGTAAAGTTAGTAATGTAATTAGTTTAAGTTAGAATAGCAAATATAGTATCACATCACTTATAGCTTTGATTTGTTTGCTCTAAAATTACAAAAGCTTGGTTCTTTTTCTTAGTTTTGTTAGCTCATTACATCAAAATCACATAGAATCACATAAAATCATATAGAATCGCATAGAATCATATAAAATCACATAAAACAATGTAAAATCACATAGAACCATTTAGAATTGTAAACTCATATAATCGTATACTAAAAATCACAATCCTACCATGAGTTTATAAAAAAATGATTTTATACACAATTCAACTTAAAAAAGATTTCTAAAATCGTAAACTCATAAAAACGTACTAATAAACTCACAATGTTATTAAAGAAAACGAGAAATCTAAATGTTAACATCGCTATAGGAGACAATGAAAGTGGTACTTACCATCGAGGAAGGCAAACTCCAACTACCCTCAAGAGTGTAGACAAGTGATTGGATGAAATGGCTACCATGATAATTGAGTTTACTCATGCGGTTCGTAAGTTAGTCATAGCTAGACTTGTTAATGTCCATCAAAATGCTCCTCAAGTTACTCCCATTGGTAAGAATGTAGTGTATAAGGCTCAATGGAATTTAAGATAGTTCCCAACTTAGTAAGTTCGAGGTGGAAGAATAGGATGACTTAGTTCCCAACTTAGTAAGTTCAAGGTGGAAGAATAGGATGACTTACCTAGAAGAGGATAACTTGGAGAATACGAACAAAGAAGGAGATGAGAAATACTATGAAGTGGAAGATTAGGCTCATTTACCTCAATTTGTTGATCACGTAAAGATGTAGGTGCCAACCTTTAATGACACAAGTAATGCTGACGAGTATCTTGATTGGGAGGAAAAGGTCAAGAGAATTTTTTATTATTATCATTATAAAGACTACGACAAGGTTAGAGTGTAACTTTAAAGTTCTTAAGATATGCTTCCATGTGGTGAAAGAACCTCTAAGTGATGTAAAGAAGGGAAGGAAATCACTAAGTCATGACTTGGTTAGAAATGAAGACATTAATGAGAGCATAGTTTATACCTGACTCATACTTACAAGATACTTTTGCTTGGTTGCAAAAGGTTAAGTAAGGAAGCTATATTGTAGATGAGTATGTATGAGAATTCTAAATGCTCATGATTCATTATCAGGTCAATTAGCTAGAAGCCTAAACAGTATGAAGTTTCCTTTCCATCTTAAAATACAAGATTCAAGATGTTGTTGAGCTTCAACTATTTACTATGCTTGATGAAGCCATTAGATTAGCTTAATGAGTGAAATGGCAGAAAAAGAGTACATCAGTCCGAGCTCCATTGAGACGACCTATTTCAAGCATCTGACTCATTCTAGGCAAGAATCAAACTCATGCTGGTATCAAGCTGAGTAAAGGGAATGAGGTCTAATCTAAGCTAAAAAGCGACTTGCCAAGAAAGATATGATGAGGAAGTTTGAGAAAGGGTTGTCATTAAGAAGGAAAACTAATGAGATTGAGTGCTTTAAATGTCAAGGTTTTGGGCATGTGACTACTCAGTATTCAAATCAATGTACCATTCTCATCAAAGGTAAAGTCCTAATAATCAAAGTAGATAGTACTAACGAAGAACCTAAAAAAAGGATTGAAGAGTAGGATAATGATGCAAAGGCCAATAATGAGCTTGTTAAAGAGGAGGTGTTAGCTAAAAACTTAGACAAACTGACCTTAGCAATACAACATGTTATGAGCATAGAACTATCCAAAGAAGATGAGTAGAGAAAGAACCTCTTCCACATCACAGGTAAGGTCAAGGACCAAGTGTGTGTATTAATAGTAGATAATAATTGTTACACTAATGTCGTATCCATCGACCTAGTTCAAAAGCTCAAGCTATTGATCTTATCATACCTAAGGCCATACAAGTTGCATCCACTAAATAAGAAGGGTATACTTTATGTATCCTAATAAGTACTTATGTCAATCTTTATAGGAAACTACTCAAATGAAATCATCTATGACATTTTACCAATTTGCATATCCTATATGTTATTAAGAGAACATAGCTTTTTGATCGAAGAGTCATCTATAATGAGTAAAAGAATACTTATTTGTTTGAGAAGGAAGGGAAGAATGTTACCCTGAACCCAATGACCCCAAGTCAGGTCAGTAAGTTATAGTATAAGAAGTTATCTTAAGGTTGCAAGAAGGCTCTTATCCTTAGTCAATCTAAGCTAAGATAAGTCATGAGATTTGATGTACTAAACTTCTTATTTGTGTGCTGTTACTAGAGTTAAAGGAGCAAAGATGAGTTACCTAAAGAGATTAGAAAGTTGACTGAAAAAATCGCCGACCTTTTTGTTAGGGTCACTAAGGGATCACCCTTATTCCAGGGGATGAAAAACTATATTAACTTGGGGTTAGGTGTCTCTCTACCCAAAAAATTGGCTTACTGGATGAACCTTGAGCATTCTATCAAGCCACAAAAGCAAATCTATGAGTTAATGGAGAGTCATATGAAAGAGAAAGCCTTAGCCAATGCACAGTCCTAACATTACTTATGCCAAAGAAGGATAGGGCTTAGAGAATGTATATGGATAGTCAAGTTGTCAATAAAATCACAATTAAATCTAAGTATCCCATTCCCTAACTTGATGATATGCTAGATGAGTTACATGTAGTATAAGTATTTAGCAAAATGAACCTGAAATCTAGATATCACCAAATTTGGATAAGCATAAGGGATGAGTGCAAAACTACATTTAAGACTCGACAAGGATTAGATAAGTGGTTAGTTATGTCATTTAGCCTATCCTAAGCACTATTATGAGATTGATGAACCATGTGTTGAAGGACTTGATCAAGAAGTTTGATGTGGTTTATTTCAATGATATTCTAGTCTATAGCTCTAACCTATTTAGCCATGCTAGCCATCCCCAAGCTTCCTTCGAGGTTCTCCAAACTGAGAAGCTCTTTAGAAATTTGAAGAAATGTAATTTTGCTTAAGATAAGGTTGTCTTTCTAGGATTTATACTTAGTGAAGGAGAGATTAGAGTTCATGAGGAGAAAATTCTAGCTATGTTGAATAGCCAATGTTGACTTATTGTGCTAATGTGAGAATTTTCCATAGCTTAACATCCTTTTATAGAAGATTCGTACAAAAATTCAACACAATTGTACCTGCATTAATCAAGCTCTCAAAAAAAAAATGTTGAGTTTAAATGGAGAGAAAAGGAATAGAGGAGCTTAGAGGAGATCAAAGCTAAACTAACCTTTACCCCTATACTAGTTCTACTTAACTTCAACAAAGTTTTTGAGCTTAAATGTAATACATCAAGCGTAGGTATTAGCGTAGTACTTACACAAGAATACTAACTTGTTGTGTATTATGGTAAGAAGCTTAGAGGAGTCACCTTAAACTAATTCTTATATTATAAAGAATTCTATGTCCTCATTGAGCTCTAATCGTTTAGCAAAATACTTGTCATCCAAAGAGTTTGTCATATACACTTACCATGATTCATTAAGGTACTTAAGGAGCTAGCTGAAATTATCAAAGTAATAGGCAAAGTGGGTCAAATTTTTGGAAGGATTTTCTTTTATCATTAAGCACAAGCATGGTAAGACAAATGTGTTTACCGATGCCTTATCTCGAAGACATAATCTCATCTCAAACCTTTAAACAATATTATTATGTTTTAGAAGCATGAAGGAGCAATACCTACAAGACAATCATGTTAATCCTGTTTATGCACAATTACTTTATAGAAGATAGGTATCTGTTCTGAGGTGGTAAAATGTATGTGTCAACCTATTCCCTAAGGGAATTGTTGGTGAAGGAAGCCCATGATGGAGGACTCTCTAAACACTTCAGAGAGAAAATAACTTTTGAGCTGTTAAGAATCCAGTTCTTCTAGATTAAGATGAGAAGAGATGTCCATTGTATCATAGAAAAGTGCATGACTTATAAGAAAGCAAAGAGTAAAGCCAAACAAAGGAAAGCAATACCTCTACCCACCCAACCAAACCTAAGGTTGAGTTAAGTATGGACTTTGTTCTTGACCTCTCTAAAATGGCCCGAGACAAAGATTCTATAATGGTCGTTGTGGATAGGTTCAATAAAATAGCAAATTTGTGCCCTATGCTAAGATTAACGATCTCCTCTTTTTATAGGAAATTTTCAAATTCTAAGCTATTTTTGGAAGATACTTTGGCAACGATTAGGATCCAAACTACTCTTCAACAACTCTTGTCACCTACATAACAACCACCAAACCAAGGTCATCAACTACACCTTAAGATCTCTACTCTAAGCTATTATAGGGAGGAAGTTAACTAATTAGGATGTTTACTTGCTTATGATCAAGTTTGCCTATAGCTCGCCAATTTAGTTTTGTTGCACTTAAGTAGAGAACAATTCCCGAACAATAGAAAGAGCATACTCTCTACCCCCACTAAAGGATCATTCAAGATCCCAAAAGATTAACGAGAATGCATATTAGCTAGAATTACTAGAGGACTAAGGAGTATGCAAGGATGACCAACATTACCCACCTAAGTCCTTATCACCTTAAAGAAGAAGTTCAATGCAAGGGCCATCTAGACTTGATCCCAAATACCAATCAACCCAAAGGTGATGATAGGAATTGACTAGCCAGACTACTAACTCAAGCACGAGGCTAAGCACGAGGATTAGAGAACATGACACACGTCCTCTAACATTTGTATCTATATAGATGCAGGTCGCATTTTCCCCTTATACATTACAAATTTACCCTTTTCGTTATATATTCTCTTTAGTACTTTGTTATCTTAAGAAATGTATCTATTTTTATAAATTGTCTTAGCTTGAAGGTTGCCCTAAAGTTTTAGGTATAAATACCCATTTGTATTATAAGTCGTAATAGACAATCATTAATACAATATATTACACTCTCTTAAGCTTGTCTTCTCTATAAGTTTTACTCTACTCTACTCTTATCCAATCCCTTGAGTAAGGTTTGGTGATGCTTAACGCAACTAGACTGGTTATGTGTCATATCAACTAGCTTAGTTAGTCTATGAAATTTCCCTAGTGCATCATATATATAAAGTTGTTCATAAGATTGCTTATCTTTACTTCATTTCCCATTCTTCATTTTTCAATCCTTTTATAGGTTTAGGCCCACTTAATATCGCTGCCCTTGTCAATTCTTGGGGCAACTTATCAGCAAGGAAGTGAGAAGGCAACTTATCAACAAGGAAGTGAGAGGGAGTTGGCCTTTACCTAGGGCTTCACCCCCTATTTATAGGTAATGAGGTTGTGATTGTATAGGAATGATATGAAGGATCATATTTGAGAATAAATCTCTTTAAATTAGAAAAGTATATCTAATTAATTAGGTACATATCTTAGGTATTTAGGGTGTGTATTTATCAAAGATGTGCTAAGGCTTATGTACCAAAAGTACCTGTTAATAAGGAGAATTATAAATTTTTGTTGGAATAACTATAAAATATAAGGACAATTATATTTTTCCAAAGCATGATTATAGGAATATGCATGGCAGTAGGAATTGATGGTGTGTTCTAGTAGTCTCACTCCTTATAAACTAAAATGGCTAAAACCACCATACTTTCGATAAAGTCCTAGTCTATACTACCATTTCTACCATTCATGTACTTGGAGGTGTAATAGCTAGGTATAACATTTTGTTTGTTTTCCTAAGGCATTAGTAGCCAAGAGATTCTTCTCTTATGGCATTATTATTATGTTGGGAGTTTTATGTCTATGGTATTTATTTATGAGAAGCTATTTAGGGGTGGGAAGGCAAGGTAGCAGGGGTGTGGGTTAAGGGAACTTTAAACCCTTAGAGTTTATGTGGTTACCAATAGATTACATGTCATGTTATGTTGCATATGGTTGATTCATGCATTATATGTTTTAAAACTTACTTGAATTTCTTGTATTGTGAAAGAGTTGATATTTTACTAAGTTGGTTGTAACTTACACCCATACAATGCTCCAATTTTGCAAGGACCCTCTTTAGGCAAGGTTCTCTAGGTTATGTATGGAAAAGATAAATTACTAGATGATATCATGTTATTTATATTTAGTTAGAGACTTAAGTTTGGTCTGTAATATTAATTAGACTTGCTTAAACTTTTTATCATTAAACTTTCATTACTAAAGGCCATTATATAATAATATAACGCAAAAATAGCATATATTTTCTATAGTAATTTCACGTTGATTTCGACTTTATTTTTATCAATTCGATGTTATTTTGAGCTCTAATTTGTTTAAATCTCATTTATCAAGGACTTCTAAGGCACTTTATGAAGTTTTGAAGCTTTTCATCTTTTTTAAGAATAACTTAGAGTGAAACCATTGATCATGGGATGAAGTAGAGAGCATTCAAACGTAAATTAAATGAGAAAACAAGTCTATGAAGGACTATGACCAGGGTCCATGACCTTGGTCTATCCACATGTTCCTCTCGTAAATTATTTTCTTCAAAATTCAAGTGTATGCTTTAAGAATAAGTATACAGCTAAGGCGTAGTTGCGATATGATATGCGAATCTTGTGTCGTTGAAGCAAATATTCTATTTCAAGATATGCAATATTCACTATACCTTTTATTTTGTTGAGTCTCACTTTATAAACCTAGCCCCACAGCTTGATAAATAGATCTTTAGGCTAAGGTTTGTAATGACAACTCCCTTTAAGTAAGACTGTAATTTAAAATTATTATTGGGGGTCTCTCAATTTGTTTCTTTCTTATTTTATTACGTTATTTTTCTGTTAAACATTCTTAGTGAATCATTATTGAAATATAGTTCCTTCTTATAACAATTATTCTTTCTTTATATGATTTTATTCTTGGATCAATTAATTATGCCAAATGCATTCTTGGAGGCCTAGAGAAGAACATGGCTAAGATTCATGCCTATGGACTTGGCACATATTCCTCTTATAAAAATGCTCGCAAAGAATTTCCCAAAAACACGGACAAAAGGTCTATGATTAAGGAACATGCCTATCGACTATGCCTGTATTCACTCTAAGTAATTAAAATTAAAATAAAACATGAACCAAGACTGAGGTACAAAGCCATAGACCATACTTGTAGTCTTACAAATTTTAAAAACCATGGAAAAAACAAACTCCTTTTATTCTCACACTCCCTTTCTCTTTCTATACGACCATACTATCCTATTTTTCTCTCTAAGAACATGCCAAATTCTTACAGAAACTCACGACTCAACACCAAACGCTATAAAATCAAGGTACTTACGTTGTGTTTCTTTGATTATTTTTTCAAATACATGATTAGATTAGTGAAAATGTATGATTCTTGATGAGGGTTTTACTTTTACATGCATGTGTTTATATTTCAATATTTAAGAATGGTCCAAGAGTTCTATAATTGTAAAAAGTGTTTTTCATACACTATTTATTAATGATTTTGTTAAAAAACGTGCATGTTTGGTTAAAGAAAAAGTGAAAGAGAATAATAGAAAGTGAAGAAAAAGATGAGAAAATGTGAGAAAGGGTGAGAAAGTGAAGAGAAAGAGAAGGAACATGATAAATATTTGCTATTCATGTTATGAGAAGTACATAGTTCATGTTGAGTTGTTAAAACATGTTGAATATTGACAAGTTTGTCTAATTAGTGAATTCATGCAATTTTTAGAAATTGTTTCCATAAATCCATAGATTTTTTTAAAACATGAATCCTTTTAGAGATTTTTAATATGAATTTCTAGCAATTGTCAATTCATGATAGAAATAGGAAGATTGGTGATAGAAATTGCATAATCAAAGTTATGAAAAATAAGTTTCAATTGTCAGTGCTAATGTTCATGATTAATTTGACATTGTGAAATTAGAGGTTAAATAAAAGATTGAAAAATTAATGTTAGCCTTTTAATTTGATAAATCCATGCTTTAAGAAATTAAAATTAGATGATATTATGTTATTTTAAGAATTTTTCATGTTAAGCCAATTTGAGGAATTTGCATAAGTTAAATCCTTTTAATAAAATCATTCCCTATATTGTTTAGCAATGTAAACTAACAAATAATTAGAAATGATAATTGAGCTTTATGAAGTTTCTTCAATTAGCAAATTGTTTATAACACATGAATTCATCTCTTTATCAAATATTAATTCCTTCTCTTGTTAATTGTAGAAAAATGACTCAATTAAAGCATACATGCTACAAACTATACATTCACTTCTTCAGTTTAACCTTCCACAACAATAAGAGAGGTACTCTCTCCTATCTCAAAAGGAATTTAGTGAATACAATTATTTCAACTAGGAAGCATTAGCTTAGGTTGGCTATGAAGCTAGGGTTAGATAATTAATTGGATTCAAAGGATGTAACTAGCTCTTAACCATTCATGAGCTAGTATATAAAGAATTAACTCTAGAATTTCTTAACACCTTCATGTTGGATATTGACAATATCACTCTTGGTAGGTAAAACTTTAGCCACTTTAGATGTTTTGGCCAAGAAATGAGTATGTCAATGGATGATGTAGGCACTCATAGGGGAATTTATCCAGCTAATTACATTAGGACAAGAGATTATAGGGAATTACCTTATAAATTACTTGGAAGAGTACTTGAGTCATTAGTATGGGGTGATTTGGCTACAAATAGGGGAGTTTATAATCTAGAAAAGTTAAAAGCCTCAATATTGACAAACCTTACCTTAAGACTAATTCATTATGTTTTTGCTAGAAATATCATAGGTAAAGGGAATAGTCAAGAGGTTGTAAATGAAAGGAATATATTATATTTGCATAGTATTGTTAAAAGGTGACCCATTAATCTAGTCGTTGGCTTGGTTCTTTAAAACTAAGGCCACTAATGGGCGTGCCAAGACTATTTTTGTAGGTCATTTCTTTACCCGTTTGATGACAAGTTTACGTAGCATTCCTAATCCTCTACTCTTGTAATAATTATACCCTCCTACCTCCCTTACATATGATGTTATTAGGGCTATACAACTCCTACAACCACCTGAGGTCCTACCTGAGTTAGCTGGTAAAGCGGTTACTTCACCATCATCCAAGTTAAGAATATCATCTTCTTTAGTTGTTCCTACTATTAAAAGATTTATCAAGAGGCTCTTCAAGAGATAGGGCATTTTGCAACAAAAGGTAGACTAAGCATTAGTTTAGTAGGAAGCAATCATGGCTCACTTGTAAATTCAACCTCCGCCACCACCACTAATACTTATGCCAAACTTTGCTGAAGAAATTATTAAGGATGAGATTGAAAAAGAAAACGAATAGGATAGAGAATGAGTGTCTTTGCACTTTTATTTATTTCAAAGGACTTAGTTTGATGTTTCTTTCTTTTGGATGACTGTAATAATTTAGATATTATTACTTTCTTTTTAGACAACTACTTCTATGTGGCTCATGTTTTTAAAATTGTGTAGAAGACTAACGTTCAGTATTTGAATTAATGTTAGTAGTAGTTTTAGTTTTATTTTGTTTAGTTTAGCCTTTTGCTTTTTGTTTCTTAGTTAGTTTGTTTTTTATGCAAGGAAATCTTCATGTGTTAATTAGCCAAAGGAACTTAGATTTGGACTTCATAATTTTCAGGATCAATGCCAAAAACCAAGGAAGTCTTAATTCTCTTTTTTTTATTTTTATTTTCTCCCACTTGAAATTTTTAATTTTATAGTAAATATGTATGTTGGGGACAATGTACAACTTAACTATAGGGGGAAGATTAGATTATATATGTTATTGTTTTAATCACTTAAGCTTTTGTAAAAATTTGTCTAATTGAATTTAGGATACTTTATTGAAATTGAGTTATTAAATATTTAAAGTTCAAATTTACACTTGTCTTTCAATTAGAATAGCTATAAATAGGTTAAGGTCTAATCATTCTTATTTGTAAGTTTTATTTAAGAGGATAACTATCTATCCTTCTTTTTCAAAATTTTAGGTTAGGTTAAACAAAGAAGATTTGTCATTTGAATGTCCCTTGAAAAATCAAGGTAGTTAGAGAAGTAAAAATAAATGGAATAATTGAATAGAGTTAATTGAATAATTTGCTATAGATCAGCATGGATCGAACTTAGTCTCTCAAAAGAGTAACTTTTTCTTGTTTCCAATTATGGAAAAGTAAAATAACAATCAAGGTTGTTAAGGATCCTCCTTAGTCCGTTAGAAGAGCAATGTGCTTTTCCGCTAGCAACTGCTAAATTAAAAAGAATTGAATTAGTAAGCATTAACCTCGGTCCCTTAGAAGAGTAAGGTACTTCTCCAATGATAATCAAACCTAAATAAAGGAAATTAAGTTAAATTAATAAGCCTTCTAACTAAAATTAAGAGAATTAGAGAGACAATTAGATGATGAATTAATATAACATGCACCCAATCTAGTTTTTTAAGTTAAAAATACTCAAAGAGGATTTCACTTCTATTAAGTCAAATAAAAAGAAATCCCTATGACATTTTCTTGATTAGTTTATATCAAATGTGATCCCTATTTTAGTTATTATTTAAGTATTGTGATTAACTCTGAATTCTCTAGATAAATCACTAAATTTCAATAAGATTTGATTTGATATTATTTATTTGTCTTAAGTCATTGTTAAGTCAAAGAGGAAGGATAATTATTGAAAGCATTTTTTTCTAAGCAAATAATATGTCAAGGGTTCAGTTTTCTAAGATTAAGGTTTTTCATCTTATTCTTTAACATTTTATTTGTTTTGTAGTATGGGTGATTTGAAAATACAAAAATAGCATATATTTTTTGTAATAATTTTGGGCTAAATTTGACTTCATTTTTATCAATTCGATATTATTTTGAGCTTAATTTATTTAAATTTCATTTTTAGGGACTTCTAAGGTACTTTATGAAGTTTTGAAGCTTTTTAGCTATTTTTGGAATAATATAAAGAGGAGTCATTAATCATGGGATGAAGCGAAGGATGTTTGGACAAGAATTAAACGAAAAAAGAAGTTTAAGAAGGACTATAGCCAGAGTGTATGGCCATGGCACCCACACGTATTCCTCTCGTAAACTATTTCTTTAGAATTCAAGTGTTCATGAGAAGAATAAGTACATAGATAGCCACCATGGCTATGTACCTGGGGCGTAATTGTGATATGTTTTACAAATCTTGTATCTTTAAAGAAAATATTCTATTTTGGGATGTACAATTAGCCTTATTATGTTATGAAGATTGAAAGATTGCAAGAAACTAGGGAATAAATAATAAATGGTTTACTAAGGATCATGTTTTCTTTTTATCCTGATTAATTAATGCTTGTTTATTTTAATTAGCTTGGTCTTAATTAGCCTTATTATTTTATTTGTTCTTGTTTACTTTATTGCTTTACGTTATCAAACTCTTATTCTCTTTTTCTAATTAATCACAATTTATTTCATATTGATAAGTTAGATAACTAGATATTTTAGAAAATTACTGGAAATTAGGTTCTCAACAAAATGGTTCCTTTTTAGATCAATACTTAGACTCCTATTCATTTTAATTATACTATAACTTAACCAGATGTACTTTCATGCCAATGATCAATTATGTTAATTGCTCTTATTGGATAATACTGAGTATTTCCTTATTGTATCTTAAAACAATAATGCCTTATGTACTATGCCAAAGTTTTTAAGTAATTATGGACTTATTCCTAATAACCCTTGATTACATCTTAATTTGATAAATGGTAGAATTTTCCAAAGATAAACATAAGATATGCAATCCATAGCTTACTTAATATTGATAGATAATGTATTATGATTTAGGAAATGTTTTGGAATCTCACTAAGACTATAAGTGAAAATCAAATACATGATTATTGTTGCTTGTTAGATGTACGAGCTAGGTTTGGAACATAACATGACTATAAACTATTTTCATTAAATTTAATTGTCTATTGATTATCTTTGCAAAACATTAATTGCGAAAACCATTAAACCAGCATAGCCTCATACTTTAAAAAGAAAAAAAAAAAGGAAATTGCATGTATTATCAAAGTTTTTGAGGTATTAAAGCACATTGTGATAAATTTAGGAGCTACTTGTGCACCAAAATTAGAATTTAAGAGGATTATTTTCAAACTATAAGAGTTACTTACCAATTTATCAAAGTTTAAGGAATATTAAAGTAATTTTGAAAGTACACAAGGTCAATGATAACTAAGTAAAAGTTTAAGAGGATTATTTATATTTTTCCCTTAGAAAAATGACTCTAAGGACTTACCCCATACCGTTAAAACCTATCTAAAGCCTAGGAAATCAGTAATTGAACCCTAGTTCAAGCTCGAGTGTCCTAAATGTACAATAAGTCGATAAGGCTAGTAACAATAAAAGATTATAAAATTTATAAATCAAATATAACACCGATAACAAAACTCTAGGAATTAATCGAAACCCTAAATCGCGTACTAAAACCTTAAAACTGATTTATGCACCATTAATTAAAATTGAACCCAAATTTGTTCAAAACCCTAAAATTATAAATATAAGCCTATAAAATAGTTAAATATTATTCGATAGGGATATAATCATAGTCGATTACAATTTTAGACTAAATCGCCTATTCAGGTGAAATTTTAACGAAATCGCTACAATAACTTATAAAAATTATAATTATAACGAATATCAATTAAATTGATAAATTTTCACAAAAATTTCAAAATTAATTTATGATGAGTATTGTTATAATTTATACATTTCGAAAAATTACATATATTTATTATTAATTTTTATTTTCTTCCTTTTTCTTTTTCTCTTTTTCTCTTTTCTTTCTTTTATTCTTTTCCTTGCTTGCCACGTCCTGCAAAATGAAAAAAATCAACACATAGTAGCTCACGTGAAGAATTAAGCTTACAGGTGTTGCAATTAGGAGAAAAAAATCAAAACACTTAGATTAGGTTGGCTTTTCCTTATCAATGCTTAAATCAAAATGGATTTGTATAAGATATATATATATATTTATTCCAGCTGAAGAAACAAAATCTGGAAAAAAAAAATTTGTAAACACAAACCAAAACCTAGGAAGCAAAAACATGAAGGAAAGAAGGAAAAGAAGGAAGAAAAGACGAAGAAAAGAAGAAGAAAATTAAAAGTAATAGGTAAGTAAGTTATTTTACAAGTGTAGATGTATATTATGTAGTATATAAATGTATAAATATAGTATTTGTATAGTATTTTTATAAATATAACATTACTATTACATGTATATATGCATAAGTACTTAAACTGAAATATGTATGTATGTATACATGTATGTACATAGGTATATTATATGGAAGGAGTATGTATTATGTATTTTCTTTTTTTTAGATTACATATAATTGGTATTAAGTATTTTTACAAAATAATTATAGATATATAGATATATATATATATGTGTGTGTGTATACGTGAACTATATATATTGATGTATATATGTATAATTTATTTTCATATATATACATTTATATATAAATATGTAGTCGTATAGTATATATATATATATATATATATATATAGTTATATATTTCTATAAGTGATAATGTATGCTTAAATACATAATGTATATAGGACGTATATATATATATATATATTATAGAGTATATATTGTGGTATACGGAATATATCATATAATATATGTATAATATATAGTATACATATTTTATACCAAATACTATATAAATATATATACAAAATATTAAGAGTCTATATATATATATGTATGTGTGTGTGTACGTGTGTGTTTATGTATGTGTATAAATCATAAATAATGAATAATGAGAAAAATAAGAAATAATAAAAATAATAATAGCAATAATAATCATAATAAGGCAAAAATCTCAAAAATATGAAAAGTATGCTTAAAATAATAAAAATAGAAATTATATGGTCTAAATACTTATTACATCATAAGTATATTAAGAAAAAAGCGAAAATTAATATTTTATAATTTTTAAACTTAAATAGTAAATTTTATGATATTTTTATATCACAATTTAAATTGCAAGTCACCATATCTAAAACGGACCTCATTACGAGAAAATACACTAAAAAACAATCAAAATGAACTATAAGTTCATAACGATCCGAGCTAAAACAAAAAAGTTATACGCGATTCAAAAAAAAGTTACACGCGATTCAATAAAAAGCTAGAATTGACAATTTCACATAACTAAGTGAAATAAACCTTACAAATTATAATAATAGTTTAGCTTTAAATTCCTAAACTTACAAATTTCTATTATTCTCAAGTGGTTTTGAAATAGACCCTAAGCTGCCACCAGATTACTACAACCCCTGAATTGGCCATAACTAAGTGAGTTTTTCCTAATGATTCTATACTTGTTTGTGTTTATAGTTAGAGAATATAAGTTATGATCTATAAATAAATGTGTATGGGGTTAGGTTATACTTATGCATGATAATTGTTATTGATGGTGAATTTACTTTAAATTTCAATAATGTAATGATTGTTGCATAATAGATTCACTAAGAATTGATTGTTTATGACTTGGAATGATCACTGAATAAATAAGACCTAATTTTATTTGACTAGAAAAAGTTAACTTAAATCACGCATAATCATGTACTGCATAATTAATTCTGGCAGTCACATTACACGAAGGTAGTGAAAAGCCATACGTGGGTTAATTATTGATTATTATAGATTTCTTACGGTACACACGTGCGATATGATCTAATCCTAGCCCACGGGATAACTAAGCGTTGGAGGCGCCAACTGCTTAGCTAAGGGTCGAATCTAGAGGCTTTCGTTTAGGAGTGAGTGAGGGCTACGTGAACATACTCACAATCATATGTATAACTCATTTTGATAAAACTGATAATAGAGGTACCATTACATTTTGAATACGAAACGTGAAGTTTCGTTATGGAATAAGTTATAATATGATACCCGGATCTGACTGTACCGATAAATCTCCAACCCTAACTTTTGAGGGCATTAAATCTGAGTTGCATGCAGTACTAGGTTACCTGCATGTATTTATTTGGTATACTATTTGCCATGTATTCATTTGATTGAACCTAATTATTGTATAACTTGATTGCTGTATGGTTAAGAGAAATTATCTCACTAAGCTAGTTAGTTTATACCCTTGTAGTCTTCTCTCGTAGGTCGATCTTTTTGTGGAGTCGAGACATTGCATGCCCAAAGTTAGTGTTCTACATGGGGTTAATGTGGGAGATGAATGTGATCAGAGAGTATTTCCGATAGTTTATAGAGCTAAATATGTAATTGATATATTGGTTTAACTTAAGACATGTTTCATACTTTGTATTTGTAAACTTTTATACAATAGACCATGTGTTGTGCTTTTATAATTTTATTATTTATCATGAAATGATATTGCTTAAGCTTGTACACTTTTGATAGTTAGTAGTAGCTCTATCCTTATGTATCATATGAAATGGTCATCAATTGTAATGGAATTCAATCTACAATCATTTGTACGATATACAGCAATTGCCACGACTAACCCCCTCGAGTCGTGACAACCTAACTCTAGGAAACTACAAGAATTTTAGGCTTACGTAATGTTTGTAGATTTTATAAACGTATCTAATTTTACTATGTTTTAGTTACGTTTATCAAACATTACGGAAAACACATTTTTGGCTACATTTGTGGTCAAACATGAAAGATATTATATTGACTTGTTTATAGCTTGACATTAAATTATATTTTAAATGCAAATATAATTTGTTGTATGATAATATGAAATAAAATAGGATAATTCATAACAATTATAAAAGAGTCATTAGAAAATATTTTCTATAATACTAATACACTAAAGATTTTACTCTCTAACACTTGTTGTGATACGATAAAATGAATTTATCTGCATAGTTTATACAAATACTAAGTGAAATACATTTCTTTTATAAAATTCTTTTTTCTTTAAATAGCTATAGTAAATAAAACTTTGTTTTATAAGACTTTCAAGAAGCCCAGCAAAAGCTTGTTATATTATAATGTTAAAGAAAAGGATGAAGTCTCATTTGAATATGATAAGTCAAAATTCGCCTTAAAAATATGACAAGTCAAAAATTTCTTTGAATAAAATTAGAATATTTCTAGAATTTGACTTTCTTTAAAGCAGTTGATAAAATAAAACACATCGATTATGTAGAGATATATATATATATTTCAAATATGATAACCATGAACACCAGTTAATGATTATCTAAATTCATTAATACCATTGTTATATTCATCGTTTTCCTCTTATCATTTCTGAGAAAGTAAATTATATATTTTATGCTTGTTGTAAAAAATTATTAAACATTGTGCAAGATATGTTATTGGTAACCTTTGTGGTCAATATGAAATGTGTTATCACATTTATAATAGTATAACACTATCATATATCAAAATACAAGGGATAGACTGAGAAATTTAAAAAAAAACAATTGATAGGATAAAAAATAAAAGAATGATATCCTACTAGTTCTTTAGTGTCGATGGCCACTCATTATAAAATGAAATCATTATTACTTTGTTTGGTTAGAAGAAAGATTTTGAAGAAAGGCTACTGATTAACTTATAAAAGTAATAAAATACCTTTTTATTCAACTTACTATAACTTTCATGTCTTTTGAAAATAAAACATATTTGTAATGTATATGCAAAAAATATATAATTAAATTATTAGGCAAAAAATATACTGCCAACGTATTATATATATGCATATAAATATATTTCATTATGTACATATAAATTTAAAAATTCATTTTTCCACTTGATATATATACATATATATATATACACACACACATACACATATTGAACATATAACTTATTTAGTTCAAGGAATAGTCATTGAAAGTGCTTTATAAATGTTCATTTTATAAGTAATGGGTTTTATCAATCATTGATAAATCAAAAATTGAAATTTTGAAATAAAATTAACTTGTTTTTATTGATTCAACACTGGTGTGCAAAAAGGAAAAAAAAAGTGTACAAAATATTGTTGGTATGAGAATAAATACATAACTTATTATAAATCTCCAATATTGATTATTACTTTGTCTTAAAAAAAAAAGAAAAAAGATCTTTTTTTTCTTTTTTTTTTTTTTCCTATCAAAGAGTAAAAATATATCTTTTGATGCGTTACTTTGGGAAACAAAAAAGATATCTTTCTATGAGAGATATACTAATAGAAGAATAAAAATATCTTCCAATTTCCAATAATAGTATTTTAGGGGGGGGGGGGGGGGGGGGGGGGGGAAGGAATGATGGCTGAAATGGCTCTTGATCTTTTAAAAGGAATTATCATTCTTAACTTTTAAGAATGGAAATTTTACAACAGTGTTATACAAAATACAATTAAACATGAAAATAAAGATTTTATAAGGAATAAACATGGAACGAAATAGCGATTCCACCAAACAAACATATTGTAAGAGAGATGCTTTTTTTAATAAAAAAAACTAACAATATTATATAAAGTTGTATACTTCAAAAATTCTTTTTCTTTAAATAATAATAGTAAATAAGACCTTATTTTATAAGGTTTTTCATATACCTCGCAAAAGCTTACCATATTATATAATCAAAGAAAAATAAAAAGCCTCATTTGAATATATCAAGTCAAAATTGGCCAAAAAATAGCAAGTTAAAAATTTCTTTTAATGAAATTGGAATCTTTATAGAATTTGACTTCCTTTACAGTAATTGATAAAATAAAACACATTGATTATGTATAGATATATATTTGAAATATAACAACTATGTATACCAATTAATAATTATCTAAATTCATTAACTCTATTGTTCCATTTATCGTTCTTCTCTTATCAATCCTAAGGAAACAAACTATGTATTTTATGCTTGTTATAAAGTATTATTAAATGTAATGTAAGATATATTATTGGTAACATTTATAGTCAAGATAGAATATATCTTAATATTTATTATAGCATGACATTATCATATATCCATATAGAATGGATAGATTGAGAATAAAAAATAAAATTGATAGGATAAAAAATTAAAGAATACTATCCTACTAACTCTCTTTCTCTCAAATATGTTTCGCAATTGCCATTTAGTAAAGGGATATACAATCCATTATTAGCTACATTTTCCAAAAAAAAATGAAAAAAGAAAAGAAATTTACCCCACTCAAATATTCTATTAACTATTTGTAATTCTTTTATTTTTTTTTTCCAACTAACTAATTACAATTATAAAAAGATAATTTTTTATAACATTTAACTTTCCTTCAATCTTTGAGCACCTTTTCATTTAGGAAAAAACCAACGATATATACTCCTCTTTTTCTAGGAACAACATAGCTTCTCTACATAAAGGAATAACACAAAACCATCCTCTATCTCACTCTGACTCACTCATTTAATTGAGGCTACTGCATGAATTGAAAGAGGAGCAGTGTAGACTTATGATGGTATGGTATTAATGATAGTGCAATTATAATTTTTTATAGCAAGTGCGTAAAAAGAATAAATTATGGTGGTAATATGTGTAAGTTGGGAGAGTGAGAGCAAGCGGTGGCTGGTTGTGGCAACTTAAGTGTATATGTGTCAAGCCTAGTTTTTCACTCCTGGTTTTTGTAAGTTAATTTTCTCTAAACCGATCAATATTAAATTCTATCCGTTTAATACAGACCATCAACTAAGCTTTAAAGAAAACTGGTTTTTATTTTTAAAATTTATTAGAATTGTCACCCGATCAGAGTCGAGAAAAAAGAGTTAAGTTATAATCGATTGGGTAAATTAGTTATAACTTAGCTACTAGTCTATCTATTAAACCAATTTTAAAAAATAGTTTTAGAAACCAGAGATCTGAATCTAGGAGTTAGGTTTACCATAAATTTTCAAATTTAGTTTTAACCTTAGAAATCACATTTCACTTCTATAAAACAAAACATAATTATTCGTTACTCTAATTCGATAAGTAATCTAAACTAAAAAAAAGAAAGGAAAATTAGGTTTTTCTTTTATTTTTTATCGTCGCCCCATAGGTGCTTACATACCTGCTATTCAAAATCAAACGTACGTAATTCTTTGATAAAAAATTTAGTAGGTTAAGTTGATTTTAGTTTTAATAAAGTTTGGGTTTATGTTATTTACCCGTTGTGATTTATTTAATAAAATTTTTCTAAAGGGTCCTAATCAAGGTTTTATTTGGAAAATTCTAAATCTAGACATAATTTTAAAAAGGATAAATTACTTTTGTTTGGAAAAAAAAAATTCTAAGTGATAAAATATTTATTTTATTATTATTTATTTAATTTTTATTTTTAAGTTTTTTAACCTTGAAAATAAACAAAATCAAATCCCCTTTTTTGTTTAGTTTTTTTTCTTTTCTTTTCTTTTTTTTTTGTTACATTACAAAAATACAAAAACACTAAATAACAATAATTTAAAGAAATAAAAAAACAATAAATAAATAAATAAGAAAAAAGAGAGTTGAACCAAATCATCATTAGAGAGGCACGGGTCAGATCAAGGCAATAAGTCGAGTTTGGAACTTAGGTACGGGTCAATTTGCAGGTCAAACTCAAATCCAAGTCAATCTTCAATGGTAGCAATAGTAATGGAGGGTGTTTCTACTTGATTTTACCACTAAATCGAAGGGGAAAGAGGGGTTTCGTATGTTTTGGATTAGGGATAGTAGAGGTAGGCAAGATGCCGTAGTGCTTATAGGTTATTTAGGCTATAATCGGATTGTAAGTAGTAGTAATGGTAGAGCTTCATGTTGTTTAGGGTTACTAGAGGCCGAAGGGAAATTGGGTTGGGGGGGAGGGGGGTTTTGAGGTTGAGGAGTATAATGAGAGGTTTAGTTTGCTTCACCGTAGTAGTTAGGGTGGTGTTCCTAGCTTAGGGTGGCAATGGCTAAGGTTTTGATGGTAGGATTGCTCGGGACTATGGCTAGAGATGAGCATGGTTAGATTGAGATACTCATGTCTAAGTGGGTTCAACCGTAATGGTGATCTTGGCCGAAGGTAGCTATAGAGAGAAATTCAAAGAAAGAGAGAGAGAGTTTGGTAGGTGTAGAGAAAGAATGATCGAGAAGAGAGAAAGAGAGCTCGTGAGTAGTTTTTTTTTTTTTTCCTCGTGAGTGATCATGTATCATTTGAAACAAGCCTAAGACTCCTATTTATACATTAAATTGACTTAAAAAAACAAGGAAAGATGAAATTGGGTGAAATGACAATGTCTAGATTTTCAGTTCTTTTCTAATTTTTGGAGCTTGCTTTGACCAACGAAAGGGATGAATTAGTCCTTCTCTTTGGTTCTATTCGAAGTAGGCCATGTAGTGTACAAGATTAAAGCAAGAAATTATGTGCCTGTATATGAGATTTATGGGAAAAAAATCAA
This sequence comes from Lumnitzera racemosa, assembly GCA_024138005.1. Lineage (NCBI taxonomy): Eukaryota > Viridiplantae > Streptophyta > Magnoliopsida > Myrtales > Combretaceae > Lumnitzera > Lumnitzera racemosa. The sequence continues at coordinate 85,504,058 of JAMXBC010000006.1, forward strand.
GGAAAAGTAAAGGGAGTAGGTTGTTTTTCAATCGAGAAAGAGTCGGAAAATAAGGGAAAGAGGGTAGAAAAAAAAAGGGAAAATACTAACGTAGCGCTACGTTAGCTAATCCAACCAACCATATTATGCCACGTATCCTCACGTAACACGTAGCATAATGAGATCCTAACACATGGCAATTCCTGATCAACTGAAAAAATAAAAATGTATTTGCATGCCTTTACTAATATTCAAACCCCTGACCTCATGCTCAAACCCAATGTTTATTCATTAGGTTGTTGGCTTGTGCCTTATTCATTTGTGTAATTAAATTTCACATGTAGTCCAAGTCAACTTAGAGTAAATTCAAATCTAAGCTCAAGCCTAGTAGTCCTATTTCTAAATTTTAAAATTAAAACTACTTTTATTAAATTATTATTTTCTAATTTCCCTAAATCTTCTTTTTTCTATTTTTGTAACTTTTCAATTTTCTAATTTTTTTTATTTTTCTTTATTTTCTAAAGTTCTTATTTTTTATGTTTTTTTCCTTTTCTCCTATTTTTTATATTTTTCTGGACTTCTTATTTTTTCTAAATTTATTTTTTGGATTTTCTTTACTTTTGTAATTCTTTTTGTGTTTGTTTCTAATTTAAGACCCCTTATCTATTGGAATAAAATAAAGGGGCAAAAATTAGGTTTCTATAGCTACCCCTCTTTATGGTAAAGTTTTGATCAAAACTTTATTACAAAGACAAAGAGACATTATTTTTGCCTTAGGGAAGACTTTATAACAACTAACAAACTATCATAGACTTAATCTACTAGGGATTTGGAGAAGAAATGAAACATGGTTATGCTTCTTTAAGCTCACTAACCTAGGTGAGAGCATCTCTCGAGAACTAGCAACCTTAAGCTAGGATTGACCTAAAGAACCTAGTCATACCACTCTAGACTCACTAACCTAGGTAAGAATATCTCTCAGGGACTAACAACCCTAAGTAGGGATCAATCTAAAGAACCTGGTCGTACCTCTTTAGGCTCACTAACTTAGGCAAGAGCGTCTCGTAAGGACTAGCAACCCTAAGTTAGAATCAAGCTAAAAAACCTAGTTATGCCTCTCTAAGCTCACTAACCTAAGCGAGAGCGTCTCTTGGGGACTAGCAACCCTAAATTGGAATTGATCTGGAGAACTTAGTCATACCTCTCTAAGCTCACTAACCTAGGCAGAAGCGCCTCTCGAAGACTAGGTACCCTAAGCTAGGAGCGATTTGAAGGACTTTATCGTGCCTCTCTAAGCTTACTAACCTAAGTAGAGGGTCTCTCAGGAACTAGCAACCTTAAGCTAGGATCGATTTAAAGAACTTTGTCATGCCTCTCTAGGCTTACTAACCTAGACGAGAGCATCTCTCGAGGACTAGCAACCCTAAGTTGGTCTTTAATGAAGTTTCCTATGGGCTTGCCAAAAGGAATTAATGAAGAGAAGTGCCCTACGGGCTCACTAAGAGAACTTGGTGAACATAAGGGCCCTATAGGCTCACTAAAGGAAATTGAGGATTAGAAGCACCCTATGGGCTTACTAAAAGACCTTGGTGAACAAAAATGGCCTATGGGCTCACTAAAGACCTTGAAAAGAGTTGAATGGATGGAAGGCGGGATAGCCCTTTTTAGAGCTAGCTAGGTTTAAACTTGTCCAGAACATTACCTGACTATTACGGTTAACTTTTTTTTGGATAGATTGAAAACTTGGCCACTTGGGCCGACATGGACTTGGAATAAAGATACTTTCTCCGTCTTTTCCTTTTCCTTTTTTATTATTACACTCTCTCTTTTTTCTATTTTTAGTTTGCTAACAGGTTAAGAACCCTTCCTTGAAAATCACATGGGTCCTCTTATGTTCCCACTAGCCTTGATGCCAAGCCACTTAGTAGGGCCTTGTAATTTCAAACACCCTTATTTTTTAAGGAAAACATAACTCATAGCTAGTTTAGTCGAAGAGAACTTCCTTGCAAACTCTCGACCCAAACTGCACCCTTGACTACAGCCCTAAAATTATAGTCCATTTTACGTGTGATACACCTTAATCAATTCATTAAGTCTTTTTCAATTTTAACATCATAACTTTAGGATTTTCACCTAAGGGTTTCAAAAGGGAATGATAAAGAAGCCTATTTTGAAAGAAAAATATTTTATTAATCATGGATGTACAAGTCAGGAACCTTAAGAAAAATTAGAAACATGCTTGCCCCATTTTCAAAAAACAACTTTTATTAAAGATAGATTACCTTTTAAGATCGAAAGAGCTTTTATTGTGTAAGGGTGGTATTGTGGGTAGGAAGACCTGGTGTGATTCAGCATAAGAGAGGCTTCAAAGTAGATATAAAGCTTTTGGGTTTCTAAGCTTGGACTATGATTCAGAGCCTTGCGTCTTTGGGGCTATTTGGGCTTTAACTTTTGATTCGATTTGGCTACCCTTACTGGGATATGATATATCTCTTAAGGCTTTTGACTTATACTTAAGCCCTCTTTTCTTCATCTTTTTCTTTTCTTTTTTTTATTATTATTTTGCCCTACTGTTCCCTATTGTTCTTTCTTTTCTTTTGGCCCCAAGAATGATTGTCTCTACTGCTAAGTTTGTACCTTTTAAGTGATTCAAGGCCCTAAATCCATGGATTTCTATTGTACGAGCTGAGATAAGTATAAGCTTGAGGTATTTAATAAGGGTATGGCTCTTCTTCATTTCAAAAGAAAAATAACTTATAAAAAATAAAAGTTGCTTTTGAATTTAACGTTGCTAAAGTAAGCACAAACCAATTTTATCCTTCTCTTCACATCAATAACCCTAACTTCCAAACTACCCCATTATGGGGTGGTTCTTGATAGAGTTTAAATTTAAAAATTCTCCAAATGGGTCCAACAAAGTGAACAAGAGATAATAGAATTTAAAAATGAATGCCTAACTTCATTTTAATCTGTGTATTACATCCAAAGTAAACCTCTTTTAAGGAATGAGTTCAAAGTACCCTCACCATTGTATCACTCAACTCTCAAAGTGTTTCAAGTTAGTGTGTGGAAAGTAATCTACCTCTTTTCATTCTAAACCTTTTAAAAGTAAATTGCCAATTTCTTAAGGAAGAATTTATTTTCCCTAATAACATTGCAATCATTCAATTGAAAAAGCAATAAGATTATATTATTCCAGCTGTTGCAAACTTTATTGAAAAATGACTTTCTTTACCCCTATCTTGACAAGCATCCAACTACTTAAAATAACTTATGAGCTTATCAGAGGGCATTGGTATACTTAAAGGGAATGGAGTTTTAGGCAACTTAGTTGAACTAACCCCATAACTTAAAGAAGGACCAACTTGTTGTAGCTTTCGCTGAATCACTTTTACATTAATCAAGTCTTAAATCATGTTCTTCAATCTCTAGCATTTTTCAATAGAATGCCCCTTCTGACCTATATGATAGTCACATTGTGCTTCTAAGTCAAATATGTGTAGTTTATAATTCAGATTAAAGGCTTCACAAGCTATAATCTTTACTGCTTTTAGATAATGAAAGATTTGAGTAATTGAGATCTTCAATTGAGTGAATTGTTTCCTTTGAGTCCTTAAGGCTTGTTTTTTCTCACTCGTCCTTAGCTTTTTTTCTTCTTAGGCCTCCTTCATTATTTGGGCTTACTGACATTTGATCAGTATTGAACGTTGGGTGTTGAAATCTTCTAAGTGTGGAGCCCATTGCCATTTCTAGATCTATAATGTTCTTTTGTAGCATAGCTACCTTTTCTTCCAGATTTGAGAGTCTCCTTTCCAAGTTTGAATCTTAGGATATTTGGAGAGTGGTGATTATCGGGAACTAGATCTACCATTGTTGGGCCATTTAATGCATCATCTTTTCCAAGAAGGTGAATTTGTCATCAGCCATGTAAACCTGATTGGAAGAATTCTTTACCTGTTAGCAACTTTTCTTTTCTTTTATTTCTTTCCCTTTTTTTTTAACAAAATCTCTCCTTTTTAAGGAGAGAAAAGGAAAAAAGGAATATAAGGATAAGACTTATTTACAAGTTGTGAGAAAGGAGTAGAAAACAATCTTAAGGGATTGAGGCCTAAATATTTACCATCTTATAAGGAAAAAGTTCCTAAGGATATATAAGAGAAGAGATTGGAAAGGGTTAGAGTAGAAGGTATAGAGAAAAAGACTTAGAAACTTAAGGACACGATTCTCATGATGTTATTCAAATAGAAACTAATGAATATTTACTGGAAAAATGCAATATGAGGATACGAAGATGTAGAGAGGGGAGCAAGTAAACTAATTACAATGTGGTAAAAAATAGATTTTTATTGCATCTTTGAAGTTTTCTTTACATTATTCAAAAATTCATTACAAATAATCCCTAGAGTCTAGATCCTCTTTTTCTTCTAATATTTTGGCTCCTCTTCAATTTTATTTCTTTTCTTCAACTTAGCAACCATGATCCATCTAGTAACCTACGAGATATCTTCAGTGTGGAACCTCTAGAAAGCTCTAACCAAGTAATAGGTAGCAATACTTTTAGGAAGTTCAATGATGGTAGCAAACGCATCAATGGGATTCATCTTCTAGATGCTTTGTCTATGAAGGAAATCAAGTTTATGGCTTCGAGTATGGCTAATGAACCAAACCATAAGTAGGGCCATATTAGTCTTTAATTTTCTATTCTTCTCTTCTTGTAGACAACTGAGTAATCTAGCTTATGCTATTAGTAGTGTTAAGACATAAGATTTCCCTTCTAAAAATTGGGTCACTAGCTCTGCAATTCAATGATGTATATGAAATATCCCATTAGGAAATAAAATGGTTCCAAATGTTGCCAAGATATAGGTGTTGATCCTATACTGCTACTAATCATTAAAACTGCTATAAAAGAGTTTCTAGTTATAGCCGAATGGGGTTGCAAAGTAAGTAAAAAGATCATCTATCTTAATGATTCTTTTATGTAGATCTTCCCATATTCTACATATTTAAAATTTATGGAGGTCCAAAAGCTTTTTGAAAATCTTTGCAAGGTTAGCCGAGATATTTAAGACATATTTTTCGCTTCTAATAGAGGAGATTCATGTAGATAGGAGTATTCTTCAACGATTAGGCTTAGTTATCATAAGCCAATGCAAAAAGACTAACTTTAAAGGTCTTAAAAGTAGACCAAAGCCGAGACCATAGTGATATTGGTCTAGACTTTGAGCAATGAGAGGACAGGCTTAATCCTATCTCTAATGAATTTCTATTGGTCTGAATTGAAAAATTGAAACCATCTTTCAAGTATCCCCTAAGGCTCTAGAGGCTCATGTACATGGACTTCTTTGAAAAGAGCCTATGTAAAAAGGGACCTAATCATTTTCTACAAAAAGGATGAAAAGAAAGATTACATCATAATCTTCTTATTTATACGGGAATTACATCAATATTTTAAAGGAAGAAAAGATTTATAGGGGGAAAATTAGGGAAATTCACATTTTTTTTTTTTTTAGTTTTGCCACATCGTGTCAATTTGTCAATTATGGGAAAAGGGTTCATGAATGGAATTCCAAAAAGGTCCTTAAGTTTTATGACCTCACTTATTAAAAAACACTTTCATTAGTCACATTGATCTTAAGTGAGGTGGCCTAATCAATCTTAAGAAGTTGTTACACTACAGCATCCATAGCCTATACAATGACTTCCTCTCCTAAGGTCCTAAGACGGCCTAGTTTGATCATATCTACCATGTATCTTTGATGCAACAAAAGACCCCCCGTATCCCAATGCATGTGGTATGATAGGCATGAAGTTAATAACACATAAATAGAAGTTAAGAATGAATTCTAGGAAAAATATAGAGAAAGAAGCTTTAAATTTGTTTTTTCTTCTTCTCTTTTATAATAATGCCGCCTTATTAGCTATTCACCAAACCCTAAAGAATGTATACAAAAAGGGTAAGTTCTAAAGGTTTTTAAACTCTGTGACCTCACATGTTTCTAAAAAATGGTTCATTGGTCACATTGAAATTTAAGTATGATAGCCTAATCGGCCTCGAACGGTGGTTACCCCATTATGCCCAAAACTTACATAATAGATCCCCGTCTTAAGGTCCTAAGACAACTCGGGTTCGACTATATTTATCGTGCATTCATTGTACATAAAATAAATCCTCCCCTTAAATAGTTAAATAAAAAAAACCTGCTAAGACGTTAGTATAACTATTATACAGATAATGAAGAATAACTAAATAAATTGCAATAAGGTGATTTTTTATAGACTAAATTTTGGAAAGTCGAATGGTTAACCCTCTTAATGGTTAACCCTCTTAATAATCCCCAGTGAAGTCGCCAAGCTGTCAAGCTTGGTCTTTTACCCTTAGTTTATGTAAATTAATTTTTTTTAAACCGTTTAGTATTAAACTCTACCTGTTTAATACTGACCCTTAACTAGGGTTTAAAGAAAACTGATTTTTATTTTAAAAATACATTAAAGTTGCCACCCGATTGGAGTCGAGAAAAAAGAGTTAAATTATAATCAATTGGATAAATTAGTTAAAACTTAGCTATTGGTCTATCAGTTAAACCAATTTTAAAAAACAATTTTAGAAACCAGAGATCTAAATCCAAGAGTTAGGTTTACCATTAACTTTCCAAATTTAATTTTAACTTTAGAAATCACCTTTCAATTCTATAAAACAAAACTCAATTATTAGCTATTCTAATTCGATAACTTAAGTAATCTAAACTAAAAAAAAAAAGAAAATTTTGTGGTTTTTTTTTATTTTTTACTGTTGCCTCATAGATGCTTATGTACCTGCTATTCGAGATCAAATATACAAAGTTCTTTACCTGTGTTAATTTAATTAATGAAATTTTTCTAAAGGATCCTAATTAAGGTTTTATTTGGAAAATTCTAAATAGGGTTCTAATTTAAAAACATATAAATTACATTCATTTGGAAAATAATTTTTCTAAGTGATAAAATATTTATTTATTTTTATTTATATTTTTTTTTATATTTCTTTATTTATTTATTTTTGGTTAAAACATGAAAATAAGTAAAACTAGATCCTCATTTTTTTTCTCTTTTTTTTGTTTGTTTTTTTTATTTTCTTTCCTTTTTTTATTACATTACAAAAATACAAAAACAATAAATAACAATAATTTAAAGAAATAAGATAAACAATAAATAAATAAAAAGAAAGCCAGACCAACCCTTAGTTAGAGAAGTGCGGGTCAAATCAGGGTAATGGGTTAGCTTTGGATCATAGGTCTAAGTTGGCTTATAGGTTGAACTCGAATCCCAGTCAGTCTTCAACAGTAACAGCAGTAGTAGAGGGTGTTTCTACTTGATTCGATAGTTGAATCAAAAGGGAAAGAGGGGTTTCTTGTGTTTTGGATAGTAAGGTTAGGTAAGGTGTTACGGTGCTTAGAGGTTGTTTGGGCAATGGTCAGATTGTGGGTAGTAGCAATGGTTGAGCTCTACATTGTTTAGGGTTGCTGGAGGTTAAAGGGAAATTAGGTCGAGGGTTTTTGAGGTCAGAGAGTGTTGTGGTAGGTTTAGTTTGCTTCATTGCGTTGGTTAAGGTAGTGTTTCAAGCTTAGTGGTAGTGGTTGCTAGGGTTTCAATGGTGGAACTACTAGGGGCTATGGCTAAGGATGAGCGTAGTTAGGTTGGGATATACATGTCTAGGGGGTTCGGCTATGGTAGTGAGCTCGGCCGAAGGGGACTAAAGAGAGAAATTCCAAGAGAGAGTTTAGTGGGTATAGAGAGAAAATGATCAAGAAGAGAGAGAGAGAGAGAAAGAGAGAGCTCGTGAGTGGTTTTTTTCCCTCGTGAGTGATCGTGAGTCATCTGAAACAAGCCTAAGACTCCTATTTATACATCGAATCAACTTAGAAAGAAAAGGAAAGATGAAATCGAGTAAAATGACAATGTTTAGATTTTCGATTTTTCCCAATTTTTAGAGCTCGATTTAACCAACAAAAGGGATGAATCTAGTCCTAATCTTTGGTTCTATTTGAAGTAAGCTATGTAGAGTAAGAAATTATTTGCCTATATATGAGATTTATGAAAAAAAAATAAAGGCAAAGTGAAGGGAGTAGGTTGTTTTTTAGCTTGAGAAAGAGGGGAAAAATAAGGGATAGAGGGGAGAAAGAAAGGGGAAATGCTGATGTTGCTCCAACGTGGCACCATGTCAGCCAATCTGATCAACTATAGTGTGTTATGTCACATATGGCGCAATGAGATCTTGATACATTGAAGTTCCTGATCAGCTAAAAAAATTAAGAAAGCTTTGCATACCTTTGCCAATATTCAAACCCTTGACTAATATTATGTCCATGTACTTATCCGTTAAGTTGTTAGCTTAGCTTATGCCTTATCCATATGTGAAATTAGATTGTACATATGGACCAAATTAGCTTGAGTTAAATTTAAATCTAAACCTAGGCCTAACAGTCCCATTTCTAAATTTTAAAATTAAAAATATATTCTATTAAATTATAATTTTCTAATTTTCCCAAATCTTTTATTTTCAATTTTTTCAATTTTTGTGACTTTTCAATTTTCTAATTTGTTTCATTTTTCTTTACTTTCTAAATTTCTTATTTTTTATATTATTTCCTTTTTTCCTATTTTTGATATTTTTCTACACTTCTTATTTTTTCTAAATTTACTTTTTGGATTTTCTATATTTTTATTTTTTATTTTTTTGTGTTTTTTCTAATTTAAAACTCCTTATCCTATTGGAATAAAATAAAATAAAATGGGAAAAAATTAAATATCTACAATATGTATGTGTAAGTGATTACTAGTTGTTTCATTAATAATCATATTAGATTGATATTTTAAAATTGTATTATTTCTCAAATGGTTTCTCAATAATATGTATTACTATATTGGTCACCTTAATTCAGTATGATAGTGACTAAAATAATGAAATATACATAGATTTGTAAGTCACCTAATACCATATGTGCTAAAAGAATATAGGCCTTTGAGATTAGATGTGATTTTGAAGCGTCAGCATTATGAATTATCTTCTTGGTAATCAAGTAATTTATATTACTATAAAGTAAAGGATTATACCATCCTTGACTCTTTGCAGCAATAGTCAAAATAAGGAATAACTGATCGGATATAGTTTGACTCTAGTGTAGCTCTCTTGATTACTAGCATAGTATATAATAGCAAAATAATTGTACCTTGAATCTGTAGTAGGTTTTAACATGCATATAATTTTAGGAATTTTACAATATATATTGAAAGCTCTCTAACTACTTTATCTCACTAGAAGTTTAACCTTTCTTAATAATAGTCTTTCTGAAAGTTACAATTTTCGAACTTAAAAAAAAAATAAAAAAAGAAAGTTACAATTCACTCCAATTTCTTCGCTAATTCATATAAGCCATGTTTATCTTTTCATGATCTTAGAATATATTATTATTAAGATATTATCTTGACACATAATTTATACTTTTCATTACTTTGTTTCTTCATTGAGTTTTATTATATGGACATTTATTGTGATAGGATTTAGAGATTAGTGTTTTAACCGTTGGGTCAAACAGTTCATGGAGGAGCTAAGTTAATACTTTGGTTTTGAAGGATTTTGCATGTATATTCATCTACCTTCCTTTTGGTTTATTTATTCTATTATAAAAGTAGTCTATTTTGGTAGTAATAAAACATGTTGGTGGTTGTTACATTTTTTCTATTGATATCATCCTCTTGTATGTTGTTGTTGTACTTTATATGTTGTTACTCTCAGACTCCCAAACAAAGCACACGTTTATATGCTAATATTTTTTGGTACATTTGTTTTTCAAGGTTTTGTCACTATTGAGATAGCAAATGTGTGTTTAGTGTAATAGGATGTGTATGTGTGTTAATATTAAGTTAAGAGTATGTTCCATATCTTTACTTACTATTGAATGATCAAAGATAGTAGCGTATAAGTATGTATGATCATATAAAAATTGAAAAAAAAATTAGTTTATCATTTTAATTTTGTTTTTGCTATTAGTTTTAATTAAAAATTGAAGTTTATATCTTTTTTCTAGGTATGGTTGCTTTTTTGTATTTTCTATTTACAATTGGAAATAAATTTATGTATAGAATAAGTGCAAATGTGAAAGCTTATTATAAGTATTTGTTCTTTAAGATTGATGGTTTTCTTAAACTTTCTAAAGTTACTAACTTGATATAAATTATTTTATAGTTATCTCGACTTACTCAACTTGCCCAATAGCTTATTAGAGATTTTCTTTGTAATTCAAGTAAGGTTTAAAAACAAGTCCTATAATTCTTTGTTTGTTTCTTTAATATAATTAAATTTTCTTGTTTCTTGTTACTCGTTACTTTATATATGATGTAATAAGACTTCTAGATGCAAGCAATAGTAAGAACAATGATTATGCAAGAATGGATAAGGAAAATTAAGAAGATATATAGATTTTTAGATAAGTACTAATATGATGTTTAAGATTAAATGCAATGAATTTTTAAGAATATTTTAATCTACATTTTGAACACATTTATTTTGTTTACAGTATCATATGGATTTTGTCATAAACTGTTAATAATTTATATTATAGTATGTTTACGTAAAGCCATATTATTAGTATTTGACGACAGCACCTTTTGCGAATTGTTAGTACTTAAAGTTTGAAATGCCACTTAATATGGAATGAGACGGGCTTATAGAGTATTTGATTGTGTGATTGAAACGTTAGGTGTAAATCATAGGTTAGATATATGTAATTAAAAAGCTACTTATAGCTAAATAAGTATAGTAAAATAATAAATACAAATTATAAGTTAAACAAGTGTGCTTGAAATGATAGATATAATTGATAATAATCTTGAAAAATAACTTAAAGCCATCATATCGTAACAAATTTTGTTACGTTTGCATGTGTCTAATGACTTAATTTCAGCTTCATATAAACATAACAAATCATATGAGGAAATACATTTATTACATTTTTACTAAATATAAATGTAACTAAACCTATACTATAAGCCACATGCAAGCATAGAAAATCTTTAAAAAGATGTATTAAATATCATTAAACACATTTAAATGTGGGCCTTAATGTAGGTTCGATCATATTTGCATGTAGCAAATTGTTGCAAACATGGCAATAATCACCTTTTGCTAGGTGTAAATGTAGCTGAACCAACTATATATACCACATACAAACCTAGCAAATTATAAGTATATATTTATGTATTAAACTTTTAGCCACGTATAAACGTAGTGGAACCTTGTCTACGTATAAACGTAGTAGCTTGTAATTGTACACTTACGTATTTAATTTTTGGCCATGTGTAAACATGATAGAATCTATATTAATGACCTTGTAGAAACGTAGCAAAATCTATACTATAGGCCATGTGTAAATTTGGTAAGGTTATAATTTTTAAACACATGTAAATGTGCTAAAACCTATACTATTTACTACGTGTAAATATAGCTGATGTTTTATCTATTTTGTTACGTTTCCTTCTATTGGTCACATTTGCACTTTGAAACATAGTAGAACTTTTTGTTACGTAGAGCTACATTTATTAAATGTAGCTAATAAATTTTTTCCTTTTTCTTTATATATAGCTATTTTTATTAGACGTAGTTGAAGGTTGTTCAATTTTGGTATAGTGAATTTTAGAAACCAATCAATACCTTTAAAATTCAAGTGTAGGGACTCATGTATCTATAATTTCAAAAGTGACTCTAAGGAATAATATGAGTTTACACTTTAAAAACCAACTCTTGTGGAACATTTATGGTCTTTTAGAAATAACTTCACGGGGCATGTGTATGGGTCCGCAATTTAAAAAATGACTCAAACGTTGCATACTTGAGTCTACACTTTCAAAATTGATTTGAGGGATTTGGTTCCAATTGCCTTCGTTTTTTGAAGTTGAGATAACTATTGCATGATGTATGAATTGATTGTTCGTTGCAATAAAATTATAAGACTCAAGTGATTGTGGAGACCATGACAATTATGATTATCTTAGACTTAGCGCCAGTCATTATGGGATGGATTATGAAGATAATTGTCTTAGCAAAACTACTTTTATGATCACAAGCTATAGCTATTAGGTTCAATTGATTTTAGTTGAATTATTGGAGAATTTTCCACATTTTTCATATTTGTTAAACTGAAGTCTCTATATCGACAGCTCAATAGCGGGACTTTGATATATTTATTATATTAAATATTTGGATTTGTAGTTGGTTATTAAGCCTTTGCAAACACATGTAGCGGTATGATGTTGCAATATATTTGTTATACCTAAATTTTGGGAAAAGAAATTTATTAGATATAGTGTGCGCTACTTATTATGTATATATAACATGTAAACATCAATAAAATATTGATATATATAATAATAAAGTGACAACGATTACTACTTATATTTTTATAAGTATCATATATGTTTATAATTTATTGATATTTACAACACTGCGAAAACATGACACATAATATTTAATATATCATTTATCTCTCCAGTAATTAAAACAGTTGATCAATAATACCATTTGTAATATACTTTGTATGTGATCACTATGTCAAACAATAACACCTTCAGCCTGAGAATTTCATACCTGATATTTCATATAGGTTGTATCCACAGCACAGCCTTCTTTTGGAATTACTCTTCATATTATAGTAGCTAGATCCTCGAACTTGGCATGCAGAAATATCACCATAAGTTATCTGGCGCGTCTATGAATTGCATCTAATCAACTGATGTTATATTATTTTCCCATAATTACAGTAATATATGTTGAAACATTATTTTCAGTGACTGTTATTTTAAATGCAAATGCTTGTAAACCCACCTGCAACTGTTGTGTCCACAAAATGACGTTTAATTAGAGAAAGAATATTTTATGTGTCAGTTCTAACATGGGATTCACCACAATCAAAACCATTTATATCTGAATGCACAAGTTACTTGTCTATCTCATTGGGTGGCTAGCTACAATCTATCCTGCATGTGTTTATATTTATATCCATATAATTGTATAAAGAAACATTTCTACCTTTCGTAATTTCTATTTTGGTTTTTTCACCTAACTTATAAGCCCTAGAATAGCTTCAAGGGTGCTCGTATTGTGCCCACAATAGCAATTCATAATTATCTTATAAAAGTTCGATATCTTATCGAAGTTTGTAGTCGAGAAAGTCATACGTGGCCAAAGCTCTCACACACTAGCATATAAATAATACATAAACACGAAATTGTTCTTGGCGTAGCTAAAAGTCTTATCGAGAAACTCAATACATTTCATGAAATAACATCAACAAGAGTCCATTTGACTTGTGAACATATAACAAGCCCTAATCCTCTTCACTGCCAACACATCACAACCAGAAAAATAAGTCAGCTTCTATAATAATAATGAGCTTTATTTATTAAAAACAGAGAATAAAGAGAGAGAGAGAGAACCTCTCCGTGCTTGTGAAAGGGTAAGGAAAGTGTTGTATCATATAGTTGTAGTCTCCATCAACCCGGCAAGCAACTGTGAGGAGGAAAAAACCTGCAGCTAAAGTGGAATAAAAAAAAGGCTAGCTGGAACATTATTGATGACCTATATACTTGTGTTCTGATTATTTTTAATGAAATTTTTATAGATTATAATGCAATGGAAATTTATAAAAAAAATTATGTATATGGTGCTGTATTAAGGACTGATTCACCTGGATAATCGAATGCTGTAAACGTAAATATATGTTATTAATGTTGCCCTTTCTAGCTTAAAGAAACTGTTTCTTTTTCTCCTTCAAGTCTATACCTATTCTAAGGTCAATAAAATAAAATAAAACAAAACTATATTTGTCAATCTAGTCAGTATCAAGATGTTGTCATAAGCCAACTAATCAAGATGCTGAAGAAAATAATAGAACCCAAGCGTATGTGTGATTAACCGACGTTGGAAGTTGCGAAATTTGTAAGACATGACCCATGTATATATTTCGCTTCCCGGATAAATACGAATAGACTATACGAAAATTTGTAGACACTTTATATAATCAACTGGTTTGAGATTACTCTTAATAACATATGTAAATATTTTAATGATATTTCAAATAGGTCAAGTTGTACAAGTTTGTTTGATATTTTCAGGGATCGTAAAATGATATTTTCTTGTAAATATTGATTATTTTACCCAAGATATTGATTATATTTATGAAAGAATAGGAAAATTGTGTAAGAAAACATATTCGAATGACAATGGTCGTGTAATTTGCCATAAGATTCATAAAATTTTATGTCATGACATCTTAAGCACAACTCCATCTTTACAAAGTAATTATGGGATTTAGCGGATTACGAAATTTGAGTGCAGATACGCTAGAGCGGACAAGATGGCAAAGGAATATTACGTTATTGAACACTTTTATATTCCAAAAATGGATTAAATCTTTGTATATCGGTCAGTTTAATAGTTTGTTGGGCCTGGACTTTAATTTCTGTTCCAAGCCCACTACTCCTTAATCCTAGTGCCAAATTATTCAAGACTAGACTTTCCATGCTTTTATTCCGAATTCCGAATGACCACGAGGTAAACTACTTCTGCCTCTTTTCTCCTCACTATTGCTAGGGTTTACGATTACTCATAATTTTGTTGACGAAATTGCAAGATAAAAGATAATTGTAGATTTATAATCCTCTATTTCCGATCTATTTTTCCATATGGATTTTAACAGAAGATTGCTCATAATTGTCTTGTGTGACTAGTTTTTGCAACTTGTTTCCATTGAGATAGCCAATCTTCTTAAGGAAAAAAGTCTTCTTTTTGGTTTGTTAAACTGCCTACTTCTTTTATTGTTATTGGCCTTTTTTTTAGCCATTGTTGTCAAAATCTGGACGGAGAGATTAATTTAGAATTGAGAGGGGATTAAGGCTAGAGGTGGCCAACCAAGTCAAACTAGAATTGAACTAAAGTCAATAAAATAATTTATATTTATGTATAAAGTAATAAAAATTATTTACTTCTATAAAAATTGAAAGTCAAGAGTTTTTTATAACTTTTTTTCTTTGCTTTTTTTTTTAGTAAACTATTATATTTTTTAAAAAAAAATTAAAAATAATAATATATTTTAATCCATAAAAACTCAATGGGTTCTTACAATAAACCAATTAAGTTAACTAGCCAAATCAAAGGCCACTGTCAATGAAAATTAAATGAGTAATTCGAACTTGTTTTACAAAGGAGTCAAGTCCAACCAGGTTGGACCAGGATAATCAATCCAAGTTTGACAATATTGGCTACAGCACAACTAATTTTCCCATTCTTTAAAATTGCTTACTTCTACTAATTTGTACATGCAATTGCTAAATTCTATAGTTAGGCCATACTTTGGTCATAACAATCCTCTACCTATTGAAAACAACTTTATTCTGAAGGTTGAAGTAGAAAGATACCCAATGTGACATTATAACATCCTAAGTTGCAAATTTCAAAGGTTTAGTAGGCTAATTTCAATACCTTTTACCTTTAATTAGCAGATTATAAGTGTATGTTCCTTTACTGCTTGCCGTAACCTTATATGATGATGATATTATGTGATAAATTAAAGGAAAATGGCAATGATGAAACTAAAGTTGTAAGAAATTGTTTGCTACTCATATCATTGCATATGTCAATAATAGGCAAAAATGTTTCTGGCTGAAATCCTTAAGCCAAAATAAAACGAAGAATCCCCTTTTTTGTCTTGAGAATAGTTATTGATAGTGCCCTTTAACCTGCAGGATTATAAGTCTGCGTACCATCCTACACATGATTGGTCACACAAAAAAATGCCTTGAACAATTGTTCAAAACCCAATGGTGATGAAGGATAATCCAGTATGCAAAGATGGTTACTCAATGATTGTTTAATAACAACATTTTTAGCAGCAATCTTTGAAGCTATAGATATTTCCTCCTCAACTAAAATTTGAAAATCAAAACCAACACTTTGTTGTTGAATTTGAGCATACTCCTTAGAAAGCTACTAGTTCATTTTTCTTTAAGTGTATCAAACGTATTAAGTTATTTTTGATAACTACTTAAGCTACTCTTATCAAAGAAATCCTTAAACATAGATGTTCCAAATATGCATTTTTTCCATTAGCAATTGCAGTTATGGCGTTTTCATAAGGATACTCCTTTGAGCAACATTTGCATCATCCTAATTAATGATTATAACTTCTTTCTTTGCTGATCTTTGATTCAAGACACAAAAATTTGTGGCATCCTCAACATCTAATGCTGTTATGGATATGTCACATGCTTTCTTGCACTTTGTTTCTTCACCATATCATTGTTTTTCTTCATTAATTTGTTCAAGCATTGCATCTTCATAAGTATATCTCGATGCATGAATGATATGCATGTAAGGCATGAATGTAGGTACTAGGTTAATTGTATTAAAATTGTTATGGAAAATTAGAAGAATATGATTTTTATAGGTAAGAGGAAATGTGGATGAGAAATAAGAAGGCCGAAAAATGGAATGTATGTTTTGTTTGTCTATGGTATAGAATTGATCTAGAAGAGAATCATATTCAAAGAGTCCGATACGAATCATGAGTTTCTTAATAAAGTTATCCCATGTTGAAAACTATTTGAGTTGTTTCATGCATATATACCATTGGGAAGCTTGTTCTTTCATGGCAAATGAGGACAATTAAATGTGATTTTTTTTTTCTACTTGATGAAAATCAAAGAAGAGTTCAATGCTAAACATCCAATCCACTGAATTAGCGCTAGAAAAATTCAATATATCTAATATGATTGTATTGATTTCTTGTGAAGAAAATGCCGAAAATATAGAATCTTGAAATGCATCATGAGAACTACTTTTGAATCTTAAGTCATTGATTTTACAATTAAGTAATTTTAAACAAAGTGTAGAATCCCTCGCAACTTTCTTGACATTTTCTTGAACACAGGTTAGAATGCAGAATCTTAGCCTTGAGTTTATGGCGATGGCAACAAAGAAACAAAATGAAAGCACCAAATGTTATGCTTGGGTTTCAATTACAAGCCCAAGCCTACTACTCTTAACCTTAGTGCCAAATTAATCAAGACTAAACTTCCCTTGCTTTTATTCCAAACAACCACAAGGTAAACTACTTCTGCCTCTCTTCTCTTCACTATTACAAGGTCAACAATTATTCATAATTTTTTCAATGAAATTGCAAGATAATTGCAGATTTATAATCTTCTATTTTTTATCTTTCTTTCTATTTGACTTTTCATGGAACGTGGATGATGTTTGTCTTATGTGAATAGTTTTTGCAAGGTGTTTCTATGATATATGCCATGATAAGAGTGGAAGATGATGATGGTTAAGAATGTTTCGGCTAATTCGAGACAACTAATCTCCTTAAGGACAAAGTACACTTTTTGGGTTGTAAAACTACTTACCTCTTTTATTGTTATTGACCTTTTTATAGAGTACATGTTATGATCTGCTTAGATCTATTTGTTCATTGTAATACAATTAATTTTCCTACTCATTAAAATGTCTTACATGCATGTGCAATTGCTAAATTTTATAGTTAGGTCATAATTTGGTCGTAACACCTTTAACTCAATTTAATATCATGGATTGGTTTCCATAGTAGGGTCTAGGTAGCTAAATAGAATTTAAGGATGTATTAGAGAGATCTGATTTGGTAAATTCGAAGCAAAGATCACTAGATTGTTTTGCTTACTCTTGGCTTTGCTTAGTTTTCTTATATACGAAAGTAGGCTTAAAAGAGGTTCTTCAAACCACTCTAGGATTCTTAAACCTTAAGAGCTTTTACAAAGCCTTAGGCTTGTTATAGAGGAAATGTGGCTTCTTTTATATTAAAGACAAGCTATGTCTTATAAGATTAAAAGGAGTTGGACCTTAACAAATCCATCAACCAAACTTAAAGCACCATAAATTTGTACGGAGAAGGAGGCTTTATGGACCATAAATTGCTACAATTCGATCTAACGGCTCTCTTCACCTATTCATCTGATTCATCCATCTAAAAATCATTCAACACTCGAGATTAAGGGAAGCCATAGCAAGCTTTAGAGAAACATTCAAGCTCCACTAAAATCATTCCACTAAAAATCAAAGCATCTAATCTTTCTAAGGCATATTGTTGAGTGTCCCAAATTCCATTATTTTTTAACTTCTGAAACTAATGGTTAAAGTTTTTGTTTGCATACATCCCACAATTTCATTCAATGCCCAAAAATCATCTATATCACCTTTAAAAGGAGAGTGACTATCTTAAGTTTTCATCAGCTTATTACTTCTTTGATTCCATTATAGAGAGAGCTTTGTAAGAGAAAAAGTTATTTCCCTAACCTCATTATTTTTAAAGAATTTTTTGTACTCTCCATTTCAAAGTTAAATTATATTACTTTTATGCTATTTATTTCTCTTTAATTCTCTAATTAGTGTGATCATATGCTTCTGCCTAGCGTATATAACTTGATAAGTGGCATTAGAGCACTAATTCAATTGAGAATTTGAGATGTTTACCATTATCAAATCTAACATCAAGAAGTTTGACGGAAAGATTAGTTTTTTTTTTCTATTTAGAATGTCAAAATGAAGATCATTCTTACTCAAAATGGATTAAAGAAAGCTTTAGAAGGGAAGTCAAAGAAATCAACTTCGACAATTGATGAGCAGTAAGACGAGTTGAAAGTGAAGCACTTTTGGCAAGCCAACTTATCTTGTCTAAGTATGTTCTTCGTGAAGTAGCCAATGAAAACATCATTGCAAGATTATCACTAAAATTGAAATCTTTACATATGACAAAGAGCCTTATAAACAAGCTTATCTCATGGAGCACTTATATACAATTCATATGATTGTAGGTGCTCCTATTTATTCTCATCTTAATGGGTTTAATTTTATTATTATATATTTGAAAAATATTGATACTAAGATTAAAGATGAAGATAAAGTCATTTTGTTGGTAATCTCCTTACCTTCTACTTGCAAACATTTTAAAGAAATTGTGTTGTATGGTAACAATTATACTTATCCTTCCAATATGTTAAATCTAATTTATCATTCAAAGAAAAAATTGATCTAGAAGTTCATTAGGAGGAAATGGGTAAAGGTTCAAGTGTTAGAGGTACAACTCTAAAAAAAGGGAGTATTGATAACAAAAATCCTAGGTCCAAATCTAAGGGATGAAAATGTACCAAAACTTGGCGCTATTGTAAGAAATTAGAGCATAATATTTTTTATTGTTTTATCTTAAAGAAAAAGCAAGAAAAGGAATAAAAAAGGAAACCTTTACAATTCACCGAATCTAGTAATGTTGAAACTAGTTCCAATGGTGATATTCTATCTGTTGCCACTTTTGATAAGAGGAGTAAAACCAAATATATTATTGATTCAATATGTACTTTACATATGTGTCCTTATAGAAGTTGTTCACCACTTTTAAACTTACTAATAGTAATATTGTCTCGATAAGAAATGATGCCTAATGCAAGGTTACTGGAATTAGTACTATTTAAATCAAGATTGATGATGGTATTATCAAGACCTTGACTAAAGTTTATTCCTGCCTTGAGACTAAACATAATTTCTTTAGGCACCCTTAAATGCCTTAGGTATAAGTACTTGGCTAAGGGAGTTTTAAAGGTAGTAAAAGGTCCCTTTGTTTTGATGAAGGCTAATCAAATTGATAGTCATATTGTCACGCCTCGAACAAGAAGAGTCATATTGTCACGCCCCGAACAAGAAGAGTCATAACAGTCCCGCCGTGTAAACTAATCTAAGATGGAAGCTGACCTCACAGCTGCTATCATAGACGTAGTTTGCACAAGGCGTACAACTCAACCAGCTTGAAACGTCTGTTCTGTCATCTGTTAATATCCAAACCTGTGGTAGAGCTTATACAAAATACTTGTTCTATACAATCTGCTGTTTAGTACCACAACAGTAATTATACAAACATTTCACATCCAAGGGTAAAGTTTACAATCAGAGTTTATTAAAAACCACAGGTTTACGATTTATATACAATAAGTTAGAAAACTAGTGGGCTCCCAGGGAATTCCCATTTAATTTTCTTTAAAACTTAAAGACAAGACAAAAGCTCAGGTTCAGTTAAATTCCTCGATCCTCACTTTCCCACACAGCAGCACACTAACCTGAGAACGGTGGTACCTGAACATCTTTGCCTTCACTCAGCACCTGCAAAAGAGTCTGTAGGGGTATGAGCACAACTAGCTCAGTAAGTGGGGCGGAGTCAGAAGAGTACTATACAGTCACAAATAAGGTTAATAATTATGATGAAATGCAATGCAATCACTCAAATGAAAACATCGCACAGTGTTAACCAGTCCACTATGAGGTTTGAGAAATTTCATCCGCTCCAACCCGGATTGAGGAGTTTCATCGCGACTTAAGTCAGACCAAACCCGGGCTTGTGCAATGGAGAACACCCCCCTCCCATGACCGCCTTCGAACCACAGCCCCCAACCTTGCCGCGACCTCCTCGCCTATCACTTAGTTCGACTAAGGGTGGGGAAAGGACCA
This sequence comes from Lumnitzera racemosa, assembly GCA_024138005.1. Lineage (NCBI taxonomy): Eukaryota > Viridiplantae > Streptophyta > Magnoliopsida > Myrtales > Combretaceae > Lumnitzera > Lumnitzera racemosa. Next base: position 85,524,597 of record JAMXBC010000006.1, read on the forward strand.
TTTCAGTTATCCTCATCGAAGGAAATCGGTATTTGGCCTAACACTCTTATTCGTTTCCCCTAACGGGTGATTATGCATGACCAATTACACTTTAGTCAAATAACCCTTAGTGTTAATCAGGGAGTGATCAACAAGTTCACACAATACAGAATCCATGCAAATATGCAGAACAGCACACCAAGGAGTTGAACTCCCATCACAACAGAGTATCATTCACACACATAGCATACGCATAATCATCTAACTACAAATACAACCAGAAGTACTCTTGAGTCTCCGGATACTTTTAAATAGTACCCAAACAGCGGCGAAGCTACCATCCCAACTTACTTGTTTAGATGTTCGCTCTTGCTGACTTAAATTGTTAACCATCTTTAGAAGAACCTAATTACACAAAATGTCTAAATTTAGTTTTCATAATAATTACGAAAACATTAAGGTTTAATCTATAATGGTTATATATATATATATATTATTTTCATAATATACAGTCATGTTATTACTATATATTGAATTAAATTATTAATAATTATCATAAAAATTTCCATTAATCCCATCTGATCAGCAATCCTTTATATAGCTTTTGGTTAATTCATTTTAGCCTATTAATATTACAATTATACCCCAACTTGTAATTTAAGCTATTTTACTTGATAAATTCGTAATAAATAGTTCGGGTTACCAAATAATTCCCCGAAAATTTCTATGGACTTCTAAAAATATAGGGAATTCAGTTATCACTTGGTTTCAAGTTTCCGATCTATTGCCTATATTTTCATATTGACGATTTTACCCCTAAATTTGATAAATTATCCAATTATAATTCTTTTAGCATCCAATTAATTTCAATCTGACTCATTACTATTACTATTCATAATAGATCAGTACATATCCATTTCATAATTTCCTATTAAATTTATAATTTTAGCCTATTTTCGAGCTAATTTCAAGCCTAAAAATTCAATAAATAATTACATTATTCAAATCAAAATTCGGGCTATGTAGCAATTATCTATATATCATATACATTCTACACAAAAATTTTCAGCTAGAAACAACATCATATAGTACATTTATTTCATAAATATATATTCGGATGAACAATAGATTTCTTAATAAAGTATATTAAATATTACGAATTTTGCAAAAATAAAAATATCACATGAAAGCATGTCTAAAATAACCTAAGTGTAATTTTTTTCATAATTTTCTAGGCGGATTTACTAATTTTTAAAAATTATTGAAAAACAGAGCAAGAATTTGACCTTGCTGTTCTTGGGTGCTCCGGTGGCCGTGGGGTGGTGGGTAGTTGTCGGATGGCTGGCGCGGTGGGTGGACCATGTGGGGTTGGCTGGGTTTCACAGCAGATCTAGTCTAGGTTAGGGTTCTACACTTTCACGTAATTTCCCCTGTTTTTTCTAAATTTCTTTTTATTTTCCACGATTTTTTCTAATTTTTCTTTCTAATTATTTCTTATTCCAAACTGCTAAAACTCTCATATCTGATGGTGTTGGCTTTTTATAGTACCTCAAAGTCGGTTAAAGTATTTTTTCTTTAATTAATTCATATTTTCTTTTCTAATTTCTTTTTTTTTATGCATGAGGTGTCCAAATGTGATAACTTCACTTTTTGAATCAGCAAATGCAAGTTCCCTTCTCCTGCCACGCCTCCTTCCAGCAATCTCCAATGTTATTTAATTAATTTTCCTTTTTCTTTTATTAAAGAATTACTTAAATATAGATATTATATGTTAAAATTAATTATTTAATTAATATACAAGTTTATACCCTTTATAAATAACATGTGAAATATATAACTTTACTCATATAATTACGTTTCTAGTATATCTTTTATTTTTAGGATATGTTCTAAAGTCAATTTCATGAATTTAACACAATAAATATATAATTACACAATTTTGGGTTAATTTACGGGTATAATTATTATTTATACCGGGTATACTAAAAAATTACGTGTATTTTTTTATAGTAAATTATCCTACATTATCTCATTTATAGCTTAATTAACTTATTTCTAAGTTCTCGTTACAATCTAAGTTCAATTTTAGGAGTTCTGAACATTTTAGGGCTTTAGTAAATATTCCAATTTCTAAGGACAAAATTGGGATTTCGGGTCATTATTACAAAAATCTAACTTCACTGTAATATCTCGACTAACTTTTTCATTCTAGTCACAAAGTTTGGGTTTAATTGGATAAGTTATCCTAAAAGCCTTAAATCTGAGCTCGGTTGTCTTAAACTCAATTTTGGGAGCTTACACATATGCCTTGTAAGGCTTTGTTATGATAGGTACAATAGTTGTATCTTCTTCATTATCCGATATTGATTTCAACAAATTATGGCACATTCCAGCTTATGATATATCAGTAAAAAAGGCATGCACCTCTTAAGCAAGCAAGGGAAGGTTTTTGCTTTCCTTTGTTGCTTTATTTAATTTAGAACCAAAGCAACATGATGTTAAGAAAGTTTTTTTTTTTTTTTATATCTAGAGCTGGAAAAAGAAAATCACATGGAGTAGTTTGAGGGATTCATTATTCCTAGTAAGGAGCATCTTATTTATCTATTTGAAGAAATATTTATGTAGCCTTAAGTAAGCTCTTAAATAGTTGTACAAAAGGTTTGATTCCTTTATGACTGCTTAACATTATTATAGAAGTTACTTTAATGACTATGTTTATTTTAGAAAATTTTCAGGCGAATCTATTATATACTTATCACTTACGTTGATAATATGTTGGTTACATCATGTGATAAGTCTTTTATTAGAAAGTTGAAAACATAACCTAATTATAAGTTTGAAATGAAATAACTAGGTACAATTAAGAAAATTCTTAGTATAGAGATTCATAAAGACCAACAAGGTGATAAACTATTCTTATCACATAAGACATATATTGGGAAAGTGCTTTATGAGTTCAATATGATATCTGCAAACGTGTTCCTACTCCACTTGCTATACATTTCAAGTTATCCTTAGACCTTTACCCATAGATAGAGGAAGAGAGAGAGCATATGTCAGATATTCGTTCTACTAGTGCATTAGGTAACCTTATGTATGTTATGATATGAACTAAACCTGATATAGCATATGCATTCGACATAGTGAGTTGGTATATGCACATATCCAATAAGGATCATTACGGTGTTGTGAAATGGATTTTTTAATATCTAAAAGGTACTTTTGATATTAGTTTGCTTTTTGGCACAAATAAGGCTACAACTAATGAAGTTGTAGGTTTTGTTGATTTGGATTATGGTGGTAATTTAGATAAAAGAAGATCCCTCTGTAATTATATATTTACTCTTTGTAATTGTGCTATCAGTTGAAAAGCTGCACTTCAATTTATCACTATATTGTTTACAATTGAAGTAGAATATGGTGTAATGACAAAGGATGTAAAGGTAGCTCACTTCGAGGTTTAGTTAATGAACATGGTTGGAAATAAGAATTTCTTATTATATTTTGTAATAACCAAAGTGCAATTCATTTAACCAAGAATAGTCATTATTAGACCAAACACAATAATCTGAAACATCACTAGATTAGAGATATTGTCATTATTGGTAAAGTCATGGTGAAAAAATTCACATATCCTAGAATGCAGCAAATATGCTTGTTAAGTCACTTCTAAATACTAAATTTCAACATTGCATGGACTTTCTTGGTCTCTATAGCACAACACTTAACCATCCTTTAGGACTTTATATGGTAATGAGCAATTCATCTAATTCAAGCTAAGGTGGACATTGTTAAGTAGTTTAAATTCCTTTATTTTTAACCATTGAAAAGGTTGAAGTTCTCGTTGACATACAAACCATAATTTCTTTCAATGGCCAAAAATTATCTCCATCACCTTTAAAAGGAACGTGACCATCATGAGTTTTCATCAACTCATTAGTTCTTTAATTTTATTCTCAAGAGAGTTTATTAGAGGATTTGTTATACTCTTCATTTTATTATAGAATTATATTGCTTTTATGCTATTTATTTCTCTTCATTTCTCCAATTAATATGCTCATGTGCTTGCGCATAACATATATATCTTAATACGTATTTAGAATGATTATTTGATTCATTGTCGCACACATATTCGAGATATCATATTTTCTTGTTTCTCCTCCCATGCATTTCTCTAATGACAAGCCTCTACATGTCATTAGCTCGAGACTTCTTTAGTTTAACTATCATATGATTTACACATGAGTGACTATCTATAGCAACTCAACTATATGATAGTACAATTGGTTAATTTATAGAAAAATCACATTTTGCAATGGATAAGAAAATAGAAGGGTTGTAAGCTTTTTATAGGAAAAGCTATAGAATATAAGGATGATTAGATTTTGGAAAGTACAATTAGAAAAAAATGCATAAATATATGAGTATGTCCCCCAAAATTAAAAAAAAAATAATAATTTCTTTAAAGTTTATAGAAAATAAAAAAATTACTGATATAATTTTTCAAAGAGCAATATATAACATATTGTTAAACATAGTTAAGTAATTAGTTATTTTGTTTTACAACAAACGAGTCAGATCTTGAATTCAAATCTTATAAGTGTCATCTTACTTTTCTAAGATACATTTAATGTTTAAATGATATCCTCTTTATTTCTTTTCCTCCAATTTTTTTTTTCTTTCATAATATAGTTAACACATTGAATTCATTCATTGCAACATTATATCTAATTAAATAAATTCTATTGAATTACTATAATTTTATAATACACCATAAATATTAATTTCATTGCTCATATTATAATTGTCTAAGCTTTATTGCATAAATTATCAATAAATAATATAAATTATATGACTTTGGGTTAGTAATATTTTTCTTATATAATTAATGTTATGAATATGAAAATGGTTTATTGAACAATTGATTACATAATAACTTATATTCATAGTGATTTTTTGTTTTATTTTTTATTTTTTATTTTTTTGGTATTGCTAATTAAAGAAACTTGCAAGGTTTTCATAAAAAGGCATGGTAGAATACCATAATGAAAAGGTAAAAAGCTTACTTTTAACCTCTTACACCAAGCATCTTTAAGTATTTATTGGGGGAAAAATATCGTATCCTATAAAGTTATAGAAAATTTAGCAAATGTAATCATTATAAAAAAATCTTTTACATATGTAGATTAAAATATAATATAATTGCAACAACAAACGAATATTTTCTTATAAATAATTCTAATATTGACTTGATCGAAGTAAATCCGACCTCTCCAATGGTATGATTCTACATCCATCTCTCCATTAATACATAATAGTAGTTGGACATACGGTAGTTAGGAATCAAAATTATTGATTGTTCCAGAAAAGTGCAAGTTTACAGACAATTGTATAGACTTTACCATATAATAGATTTTTTATGCACTATTAAAGAAAATTACGAACTTTATGAACCTTTATGAGGAAATCTTGTAGGTACAACAAGGGGATCTCTATGGGTTTTTACCAAATGTAAAGGGTTTCTACAAGACAAAAGAATCATGTAAGAAAATAAAATTGAATTTCAAATTTTATTTTCCCTCAATTTTAGTCAATCTATAAATTGATGGTCCAAATCATTTAAATTTTTAGAATACCCTACAATGCCATCATAATGTTATCGTTATTCTTTAATTTCAACTATTGACTATATGTAATAGTTTTTCAAAGGAATAAATGAAGAGAAATTAAAAAATAAATAAATTGAGAAAATCTATTTCCCATCTGTGAACTATATATATAATTTCATAAACTTTAATATCTTACCATTTTATTAGTAATACATTTTAACTATTTATGATTTTTCATTATCACTTATGATGATCGCAACATTTTTAGACCGGTGGATTATCGGTTACCATATCTAGATTTAGGAAATGACTTTAATTTCAAGCTATGATTCAACATAATTTTCTCTTATAAATTTAGGATTAGAGCCTTGACCACCACCGCCGGACGGCAACCCACTCATTATTGGCCCGTATTGCAAAAGTGAAAGTGCAAGTTAGTGGATCGGTTGTGATCCACCGCTGTTGGTATGCTTGCAAAATATTTTCCATCTATCACAATTGTATTTCTTTATGGAATTTTTTTTTTTTTTCAATCCCAACTGGAAATTCAATATTTTACACTTTCAGCTTATTTGATCTGAATTATTTTTTTTTTTCTTTTCAAATAGCATGAGCAGCTTCTTTATTGGCCGATCTTAAACTATTTTTCATGATATCTTATGTGGAGTGACCCGAGTAACGAAATCAAGTAAAAGATGCTTTGAAGAAAGAATATAATTGCCCGTATAGAAAAGAACATTATCTTAACAATCGACCTTTTAACTATTGTCTGTCCAATTTATCAACTACCTAGCTCATCATATATTAGGACTTATGAATCAGAACATCAAAAACAAACTTCAGCATTAGAACAAAAGTACAAATTACTAGAATGTTGGAAAAGCTTAAATGCTAATATAAAACCTAAGGGAGCATGCAAATGTTGGACCATCTAACTCTTATTAATTATTAGGTTCCATGATCTTTTGGGATATACGATGGGCCTCTCCTTGCTAATGTTCCATGCGGCGAACTGGATTCTCCAAATTTTTATATTCGCTTCATAACCATTGGGAATCTCCATTGGCCACTTCATCTCCTCTTACAAAGTCAACTTCCTAAACAATATAAATACATATGCCACGCTTAAACTTCCCTAAACCAACTCCGATACAACATTGTATCAATACATATTCCTAGCAATATCCAGTCCTTTGTCTCTTGTAACATTTGAAAGGGACATACAGAAAAAGAAAAAATGGCTGACCATAATTCTCCGGGCACTCCTGGGACTTCCATGCATGGAGTCACAGGAAGGGAACAAACCTTTGCCTTCTCCGTGGCCTCTCCTATTGTCCCGACCGACATGACGGCTAAGTTCGACCTCCCTGTTGATTCCGAGCACAAGGCTAAAGTGTTCAAACTGTTCTCATTTTCCAATCCTCACATGAGAACTTTCCATCTATCCTGGATTTCCTTCTGCACTTGCTTTGTGTCAACATTTGCTGCTGCTCCCCTTGTCCCCATCATTCGGGACAACCTCAATCTTACCAAACAGGACATCGGTAATGCTGGAGTGGCTTCTGTTTCTGGAAGTATATTTTCCAGGCTCGTGATGGGGGCTGTTTGCGACCTTCTAGGACCGCGATATGGCTGTGCTTTCCTAATAATGCTCTCTGCTCCTACCGTTTTCTGCATGGCAATCGTAGCGGATGCAGGAGGATACATTGCGGTTCGGTTCATGATCGGGTTCTCTTTAGCTACATTCGTGTCGTGCCAATACTGGATGAGTACCATGTTCAATAGCAGGATCATTGGACTTGTGAATGGAACAGCTGCAGGATGGGGAAACATGGGCGGTGGAGCAACTCAACTGCTGATGCCCCTGGTTTATGAGTTGATTCGACGAACCGGATCGACTCCATTTACTGCTTGGAGAATCGCTTTCTTTATACCGGGATGGCTTCACGTGATCATGGGAATATTAGTCTTGACTCTTGGCCAGGACTTGCCTGATGGAAACTTGGGTGCTTTGCAAAAGAAGGGTGATGTTGCTAAGGACAAGTTCTCCAAGGTCACTAAAATTTCATCGAACTTTCAATTTTTTCTCGGCCTACTGAAAATCAAAATGCAACTTTTTGCTAATATGCACTGGCTTTCAAAATTTTCAGGTGCTATGGTATGCAATCACCAACTATAGGACATGGATCTTTGTTCTCCTGTATGGATACTCCATGGGTGTGGAGTTGACAACTGACAATGTCATTGCTGAGTACTTCTATGACAGGTTTGCACTAGCCCAAAATGTTGAAACTATTCTACTTTGCCAAGGGATTTCCGATGAAATATATGTAAACAAAGTAGGAAGCGATTTTCCAGGTGCTCGTCCCCTTAATTTCAGTATTGAACCCAACAAGTTCATTAACATATGCGTCTTTTGGCTGGCAGGTTCCACCTGAAACTACACACTGCTGGAGTAATTGCTGCTTCCTTCGGAATGGCAAACTTCTTTGCCCGTCCTTTTGGAGGATACGCTTCAGACGTAGCAGCCAAGTACTTTGGCATGAGAGGCAGGTTATGGACCCTTTGGATCCTCCAAACTCTAGGAGGGGTCTTCTGCATCTGGCTCGGCCGTGCCAATTCACTAGCACTAGCCGTTTTTGCCATGATCCTATTCTCAATCGGAGCACAAGCTGCTTGTGGAGCAACATTCGGCATCATCCCTTTCATTTCACGGCGATCATTGGGAATTATATCCGGTCTTACCGGTGCAGGAGGGAACTTTGGATCAGGATTGACACAGTTAATTTTCTTCACAGGTGCCTTCTCAACAGCAACAGGTCTTTCTTTAATGGGGATCATGATAGTGTGCTGCACCCTTCCTGTTGCTCTGGTACATTTCCCACAGTGGGGTAGCATGTTCCTTTCTCCCTCAAAAGACGTGGAGAAGTCCACCGAAGAGTTCTACTACGCATCCGAATGGAATGAGGATGAGAAGAAGAAGGGAATGCACCAGGGAAGTCTCAAATTCGCGGAGAACAGCCGGTCGGAGCGTGGTAGAAAAGTAGCATCTGCACCAACTCCACCAAATTCCACTCCAGCACATGTTTAGTTCATAAAGGTCAAGGTAATCTTGGCGAAGCCAAAGTCAGATAATGCGAACAATCAATGTGTTTTCTGTTGTCTTCTCTGCTAAGCTTTTATGTTTTTACCTTTTGCACTTACATTAAATATAAAAACCTTGTTGTTTTGGATCCCGATAACCAGGATCGTTTTGTTTTTCTTGTTCTGGTCTTGTAAGACGATACATACACTTGGAATATGGTTCCCTTGAATCTGATACCTGCATACGTGGGTTTTATGTCAATTTTCGCGTCAGTTTCATGTTAACTTCATCCGAAGAAAGCTAAGGATTGTTCATGGACAGGCCAGGTTATGCTATCCCCCATGTGCTTCTTTATATTCTATTACTCTATTCGAAGTTCAAAATAACTGAAAAAGGAATCATCAAAAAATTTTGGCTAAACTATTTGATAGAGTTCACGGTCATGATTAAATTTGGAAAACGATCACGTGTATTAGTTCACTTATTATGAAGATTAAGAGAGAAGTTTTAATTTTTTTAAGGTTTTGGTAACATGAATCGGTTGTTAAAGATTTAAAAATATATATATTTTACTTTTTTTTTATTATGGATTATTCATGTAATGAAAAAAAAAATTATATTATAAAGTGAAAAAGTTATCATCTTTATAATTATACCGAGCAGCTATAAATATTTTTCTTCCATACAATTGTTTTTTCCTCCCTAGTTCAATTAATATTTGAGAGAGGAAGAGTTTTTTTTTTTTTTTTTTTTAATACCTTTAATAGGTGCATCTTGCACTTGGTGACGGAATCATTATTAACACTTCCACAAAATTTTATATACTCATCACAAGAAATGACATGGATGGGAAAAAGGTCACGTGAGATTGCCCAAAAAGAAGAAAACTAAATGAATAAGAACTAATCCTGCTGAAAAGTTTCGATGTTAAAGGGCGATCCATTGATGATAATGCCTTCATCAGAAAACTTTATTTATTTATTTACTGTATTTACACCGTGCATTACACATAATGTATGAATACTAATAATATTATAAAAGGTATAGTGTATAGAAATTATGATGGCAATAATTTTAAATAGTACTCATTTTATTATCATAAATATTAAAGTTGGTACTTTTAAACCAATTACATGTACATGAGTAATACCAATGAATTTTTTTTGGGGCTGGTGTAACCAAATTATTCTTTTGCCCATTAATTAGAGCATAGACAGCGGGCGGCACTAGGCGCCTTGGAGATCTTCACTTCCTGATTAATGCATAATGTGGCATTTGAAATGATGTATTTAGGGTGCAAGGAAGTCGAATTGGGGCAAATACATGCAGACACTACACCACCGACATTGACAATGGCATTGATATGGAATGTGATATTAATAATATTAACGTATATAATAAATTATTCTATACTTTTATATTGATATTGTTCACTAAATTACATGCAATTGAAAATATTAAAAATAGCCACTTAAAAGATTTCATCATAATATCCACGCTTTACAAGGAAAACATGTTGCCGTTCACGAACGACTAGCAATTGTTATTTAAATGCAAAAATTGTAGAATCATTTATTATCTATCACGTGAAATATTGTATTAAAACTATATTCAAAAGGAAAAAAAAGAAAGGATATAATTTGTACACATGAGGGAATTCGATTGCAGTAACACGTGCTTGCATCACGAATTTATATTTTCATATGGCTTTTGAGGAATGAGGATTGACGTAGTATCAGCAACGTAATCAGGAGGTTCGTTATTAGAGCAAATTCATCTGCCTGATCGATAAACACCGAATAGAGTAATACCTTATAGGTTTCTCTCGGGTTTTCAGATATAAATTAAAATCTTATAGGGTTTAAGATTGTGTTTTAGAATGAAAAAAAAAAAATCAAATGCAAAACTCAACTCAATAAAAAGGTAAATTAATAATAATATTTACTCTTAACCTACGCAATTCATAACCTAGACATAACTACATCGAGCATATTGACATTTGTTTATAGATGACAATATTATTATTTAATTGAATTTGTCTTACATTTTTTATTAAAAAGATTAACATATATATTAAGTATTTATTTATAAAAATCCTTTAAAGATACACTTATAATAGCTTGAAAAATCAAAAGTAAAATAAAATATTTTATATCATTAGGGTGAGATGAGGCAAGCCAGGTATTGATTGCATAACACCCTATAAGGCTAGTTTCAATAATAGGAGGAAAAATCCTCTAGTGTTTTATAGGATTTTAGGAGATCCTAAATCCTATTGATGTAAGTTTAATTTTTATATGATTTTGAGAAACATTAAACCTTATAAGATCATCTTTAGGTTTTAAAAGGCTAGCCCTGAACTTACCTCCATCACATCCTAACTTGGTACTAGCATGTGGAGATGACCTAAAAAGAAAAGCAATAAGGAAGAGCACATAATTTCAATGGATATAAACACATAAATATAAGAGTATTAACATCAATATTCTTAAGGAAAAGGTAGTGTGTTCTTTATTCTAAATCCTACTTTGTCTTTTAGAATTATAATTTTATAGAACTGCATCATTTCTCTTGACATCTCAATCGTTTCAAGTAAGAAAAAACTCTTGAATAGTTACAAAGTTTAACCATCAATAGCATCCGTCAAACCACATTATCAGTTACTAAATAATATAAATTCTACTTTTAATGGATTCCTCAATAGACTCTTAGGCCTCTCTAAATGCATGAGCCTCCCAGATGAAGCATGAGTACAGACAGATCAATCAAATCATCCTGATTTCACATTTATTATGTCAAATCTTTCTAAATCATCTTAATATTCATGGATTTAACCCTTTATAGCCACTACCTCAATAAGTTAGGCCTAATTACTATTAAGCTTAATGTCCAAAATAATATGAATTTACTTTGGCTTTCTAAAATATGAAAAGGGAAATTGGAAATAGATAAATAAAAAAATATACCTAAAAATAAAAAATAATTAAATAAAAAACAACAGACACCAATAAAATTGGCTTAAAGAAGTTAAGAACTAACGATTAGAAATCGGCGATGGAGAGACCAGGATGCACAATCACCAATATGACTTCGAGAACATAAGTCCTTTCCTTTGATGCGCTGCCGAGGATCACGATATTCAATGGGAATAGAGCTTAAAAATTGTTTAAAAGATTATGAATCTGTCGCTTATGGGTATGATACTCTTAAGTCTGTGGCACACCTCTACCACATATCTGATACTATGCCCCTTTTGTTTTTGGCATTACTCAAGCCTATGGTGTGTAGAACACATGGCAAGCTCATGTTAAACAAGCATCATGTCAGAAAGGATGTCACACGCTATAGAAGGCACCACATAAGAGCGCCGGAGTGCCGAGGGTGTAGTTTATAAGCCACAAAAGACCAAAGTCGAGCATGGTCGAGCGTAACGTAAGGGTGACACTTGCCTAATGCTACTGGAGGCGAATGACATTGGGCCTTTAGGAGCATGGCCCATTTGACTGTGACTTGGAGCTGGTTAACCACTTGCGACTGAGTAGGAATGCACGCAGGTGGTGATTGGGAGGTCTATAGGCAAAGAGACCAACTCACTAGGAAGAATGGACTTAATAGGTGTAGTACTGTACATATAATATATATATATATAATGTGTAAATACTAATAAAATATTAACATATGATAAATATAATAATTAACTTAGAAACTACTTATATATTTATTATGTGTATCAATATTTTATTGATATTTATATATTACTATGTATAATATATGACATATAATATCTAATGAATCTTTTTTCATCAATTAGGAATAACTAATATCGATCTCCACATAAAGTGTTAGTTGACCAAGATCTTATATTGTTTCTGAAATTATCCTATTTGATGCATATTTAATCAGTGTCTATTTCATGGATAAATAATACACTTATATCTAAACGATATTTCAACACGATGAACTCCCTTCATTGCTCTCATAATATTTCATCCAAAATCATCTAGAGTTTTCCATATAAATGAAGGGAGTTGTTTCATTTCAAGTTTAGTGCACAACACGTGCATTGTTAAAAAACCAAGAACTAGTATTTTCCCTTCCTTCAACAATCAATTAGGCATATGCATCTCTTCCTATGTGTGTGTGATCCTTGTCCTAGCAACGGGTTCAGATTCTAGCGTGGTGACTCCTCATGGAGTATAACAAAGGCTTGAATGCTGAATCGTGAGATCGAATTTACTAATAACAAAATATCACGAGTTTTGTGTACGCTTCATCAAAGTACAGTAATGCAGGGTTCGATTTACAAGACGGGAAAGAATTAATAAAATTTGGGTCTCGCCTATAACAGCCATCCTCATCGTACCATCAATATTGGGACTCATCAACCCAAACCTATTCTCCAGCCATCATCACCAGATCTAGGTTTTGGTTACATGATCTGCACTTCAGAGAGACACATGCAACCTAGGTTGCAAGCACCATAGCCATACACGAAACCTTGTGTAAGCTGCATTTCACACACTAACCACACACACACACACGCATTTGCGTTTCAATTCAATAAAAACTTGAGGGTGGGGGCATGGATTACTATTCAATTTTTTTTTTCCTTTTTTTTTTTTTTTTTTTTGAATTATAGCGATTCATACAAAATTGCTATTCGGTATATAAAATACATATAAACACCGTCTAACAATTTTGTATAGAATAAGGGATGAGTGAAATGTTATTCCTCCAAATGAACAGGAAAAGCATATATCAAACAATGCAAAATAATCTAAGCAAAAGTTTAACTAAGAGTTTGATATATTATTTTTAGTTGCTTCCTCTAGTAATTTGAACAATGCAATTTTAGTTTATCTCCAAACCTTAGAGAAGGCAGCTTTTTGTAGGTTTAGATTAGAGGCGAAATCCCTTCCGTCTATATATATATAAACAGAAGTTATGATATCTTGTGTAGGAAAAATAATTTGAATGATATGCTTATTTATATAACTTCTATCTATTATATCACCTACTTTTACATTTATTAAGAGCAGTTGCTGATGAGTAACACGATAGAGGAATGTTTAAAAAAACCACTAGTGTAGCATTTACATGTATGTAAATATCTGAATGGAAGTCTCTGGACCACCTGAGATCTGGAATGCCCATCTTAACATTTAACTTTCTAAGAAAATGCTTTGCATGATTTCTTGTACAAGGCTTCTAAGAAAATGCTTGGCATGATTCCTTGTACAAGGCTTCCGAAGGATCGCGAAGATTCTGATCCATGCTCACAGTCTCTCAATAATTTCAGTTTTAAATTGAAAGTTATCGTTACCACGTGCAACTGGAGGCCTTTTACGAAATCGATATATCGTTAAGACGTAGAGCTGAATTCTGGATTTTATTATTGAAGTATCTAAATCCAATATCAACTAATAGAAACTCTTATTCATATAATCAGCATTTACATGGCTATCAAAATCACAATTTTATTATTTATTTAAATATATAAAATTTATAAAATCACATTATAAAACTTGTAAAATCTTAAAACTTATAAACTCGTATATTAAAATTTATAATTTTACTAAAAATTTATATATAAATAATTTTATATTTATTTTAATTAAAAAAATATCATAAAAATATAAACTTATTGAATCATATTATTAATTCACCATTTTTAGCACCACATGTGCAGCAGAAGCTTTTGACTATATTAGTAAACACTCGTTCGCTTGCTTGCTTGCTGAATACCTTATTTGAAATCATCAAATAGGCAACTTAATTGAATTAGAGGTTGAAAAACAATGCATGGTTTTAGATAGAAATGCTCCTGATATGATAATATATTGAAGCTTTCAGATATCGTATTGCCTTCTAAATTTATTACTTAACAATTCCCATGCTTCATCGAGTTACCGCTCCTTAATAAAAATACCGGAAGACAGGAGTCAGAGTAATTGGAGTATATGTATATACAACTTCCATTGCATAAGGATCTTTCCCAAATTCTGGAGATCAAGAAAGAGAATTTGCTAGAATGTTTATAAAAAGAGCACATGATAATTTACCGTTTCAGCTTGCGCTTGTATAAACCATTTTTTTTTTTTTTATTTGGACAACATATAAACCACAGTTGGTTAAATTGATATTTCTTCACATAACCCTTGGAATAGTAACGCTGCTGCTATATTGCTAAGTAAAATATCAGAGACGTCAGGCTAAGAATCAAACGTTATCATGTCTTTTGGATGTCCAAGCACAAACATAATGGTCCTGAAAGCATGAGATAAAAACTTCCAACCATCACTTTCTCATCAGGGCAAATGAAGAAATTATGAACCAAGGCTAAGCAACTAGCAGTATACTCAACAAACCAAGCAACTACATAGACTTAAGTCCCTCAACAACTGCAGAAATTTGGTTGTCGGTGTGTTGATTTGGGTAAAATGGAACTAGAAATTCAAAAATTGGAAGAACAGTTTTATAAGAGAAGGTAAACAAGCAAGAGCTATCAAACAATTGAGAAGATGATGCAGGACCTATCCATCTAGGACTAAAGCTCAATGAAATATTGATGTATATACAGCAATAATCATATGTAACAGACGATTTGAGTTCCCTTTTACAAAATTTCCGATTGTGTTCTTTCAAGAATATACCCAACTCCTGAACCTTATGTCAATAACATAAATGAAGCAATGCTATAAGCTTATCTTTCCACGACCACCACATGTACCACACGATCGGGCAGAAGAGCACTTGGTGCAGTAGCTCCATTTTTTTGGAAGCCTGCATATGATATGTTAAATAAATTATGAGGCACCAAAAGTCACAAAAATAAATAAGAAGGTTTCTGAAGAATATATACGCTGCAGTATATCTAGTAGCCATGTTTTTGGCAGTCAATCTAGCTCTCTCAGCACTTTCTTCAGACAATCTCTTTAACACAAAGCCTTCGCCATTGCACTCAGAACATATACCAGAACCACCACAATCTTCGCATGTTCTCACAGAAATCTGCTTTTCTAAAAGCAAACATTAGCAGACAAATTGGAACTCATGCATACAGTGACACATAACTGAGAAAGCTCTTCCTATGGATCTCTTTTGCTGCAATCTACACTTAATCAACTTGAGAAAGTATTAGGTATATGCACTTACGTTAATCTTGACCATAAGTGGAAGAGTAACCTTCTGCATTAGTCTATCATAATCAATAAGAGATTACTAAGGAATATAATAATTGTTTTGACTGACATCATCCTAAAAAGTTCTCTTAGTAGAATTGCACATTGTCAACAGTCAAGCAATTATATCTCTTGGAAAGAAAGTGAAAATCTAATTAGATAATTCTCTCGGTTTCAGAGTTGATGTGAGCAGATACCTTTGTTTCTTCAGTGGCTTTCTGTGTTCTCTTTGCAAGAATTGTGGCTGCAGCACCCACAACAGTAGCTGCAACTGCTACAGAGATTGCCGTTTCTGGTAGTGCATAGCGAATTGTAGAGTCTTTCCTTGGTTGGAAATTTTGAAACTTTGCACCAGTTGTGGAGCAAGAGTAAAGATTGATTGCACCAAGAGATTTAGATTGACAATTCCTAATCTCTTACCAAAATGAAGATAAAGGTCAATTATGAGCACATAAACAGTAACTACATGTGGAATAAGGACAATGATAAACAACATGACATTGATATATATATAAATATATATAATCAAGATAGAATGCCATCAGCAGTAATCCCAGACTTGCAAGCTATTACCTTGAAACAGTACATGTGAAAGCACAATGCACTACTAAAGAAAAATAATGCACTTCAAGAGAAGATCAATATTCCCCTGCTGCAAAGAATTACATTCTAGCACTTTCCAGCAAGAAAGAAAATAATGAAGCAGGGAACATTGACAAGTCATTTCTAGGAATATAGCATTCTCTAATGAGTCTAGAGATATTGGCAATATTAATTTACAGTACTTCTAAGTTCATGTGCTCACATTTAGATCAAGGTGTTTCCAAATTCATATATACCATGAGAAAATGTCCAATATGCATCATTTGTTATTTGTTCCACTATCACCCAGTACAATATGTAACAATTAGAAAACAGGACATCCCCTAATTAGTTTCAATTTATCAATAGCAGTTTTATGTACCCTATTCAACTAGAACCACAACAAAAGAAACAAATTTTAGTGATCTGGGACAAAGCAAAGGTAAAATTGAAAATTTCGAAAAAGGGAACATGATTTTTTCTAATTGATGCAAAATCAACATTCTATTCATGCACAAAGCATAATGATTCATGGTAAACTTATCATGCCATGAAGCTAAGCAAACAAGGAACACAAGTACTTAAGTTGGCTTTCCTCCCTTGCCCAACCCCAACAAGTACACAAATTTCATTCATTGCCAGTAATTGGAAAATAGATACTAATAATTATTAGTGTTACACTCAAAAGACCATTCTCTAGAATCTGGATTATGTGGTTTCTTTTTAGTAATTGAGACCTATCTAATGTTCCATCAAATGAATGGAAATTTTCCAGATCTTGGGTCTCATATTTCAAGTCTTTTGCCTAGGAACATAAATTATGAATGTCAAACAAGATGCTATAAGATAAATAATTTTGTTGTGCGTTGTTTAATTACGGTTTTAAAGACCTAAATTACAATGTGAAAAGAAAAACATAAAATAAGCATTTTGAACGAAATAGAACTACGCCTAGCCTTTGTTGCCTTCATACAGTCAAGGTTCAATGATTGTTTGCTGAACAGTAGGGATCTAAATAAACTGAGTTAGCTTGCAGGTTGCTAAAGTTCACCTTAATATTTATTCAAGTTGGATGAGATTAATATTCAAGTTGCACTCAAGCAGCTTGCATATCTTGCAGAGCCTAGCCCAATCTTGTAACGATCTGTCTAGTTTAGTTCACTATCCTGATTAAGTTCCAATCGGGTTTAAGTTTATACCGACTTTAAAATAGAAACCTAACTAATTTAGTTGAGTCGAGCTCAAATTCAAGTAGCATATTGTTTTCAATTCTCAAGTTGAGTCGAGCTTGGTACTATCATCCGATTCATTTGCACCCAATTAAATGCCCTTTCTGTCTAGTATAATAAATTTTCACACTAATCCAGAAACGGTTCCTCCAGTGTCTGCCTTGGGGACACTAGTTTTACAAACACATCAATAAGTAATCATATAGAATTGTAAAATTTTTCAATTTTCTCTAAAACATGTTTGCCCCATTCAGTCCTTATCGAGATAAGCTCCCCTGTTATCAAAACCGATAAGAACAAGAAGACATGCATCGACATGCATATCCTATTCACAATTTGGAGTTAAAGAGCCCCAACATCCACAACAATTGATGCAACAATCAATCATCCTAGTCATTAAAGAGAATTTAAAACACAGGTTCAGCAATCTCAGTCTCACAAATGAGTGTGTATGGCTATGGCAAGGTAGTTTCACCAAATTATTTGAGGCACATTTAAAGAGAAAAACCTAACCAGTGAAACCTAATTACAATCACTCATTAATGCCTCGCACTAATTTCCTTCAACAGTATCGTAATAATTGCAGCAACCAATCTCATCAACTTAAAAGGAGAAGATGGGGAAAAGGAAAACCCTAATTCAGTGGAAATATGATAATGAAATTACTAAATTAGGGATTAAGGATTCTTACTATTATAGAAGGAATTCGTATACAAGATGGGTTGCACTGCGAGCTCCATAGGATATTTAACACTCACCTCAGTGACGGTTGAAGTTCTGTAATGCCTTTGAGGCTTATCCGAGCTGCCCGCTATTCTGTGTTGGCCCTTCAATATTAGAATTGTTCCAACAATGCCACAGTGGCAAAGTTGACGACCCCGTTAGTGGTTGGTTACAAAAACAAAAAACATGCTTCTACCTGTGATTTTTTTTTTTCTCCACATAACATGAATATTTGCATTTTTCACTTTTTATATCTATATTATCATTCTTTTTGGATGACATAACTCAATTTTGACATTCATTCGCTTTACATATGTATGTTATACTTTTTTTTAACTATGTAAAAGCTAATAATCAAAATTTTATTAGACGTATAACACATACACTAATAGAAATTGGATATGGGTTTAATAGAAAAAAGGTATCTTCTATGATTTTCTTTTCCTCTTTTGGTTCCATGAAACTAAAAATTAATGAAATATATACATAATCAATATTTGACATTTTGCACGAATATTGAAATTAAATCGGTTTGTAATTGAATTGTAAACCAATATGACACATGACTAAAGAATTCTCATACGCGTCAAAAGAAAATCTGATCTGACTCATGGAATTACAACCAAGAAGTTCTACTGTTTGTAATTAAACTAACAAGAATAAACCAAATAAAGAAAGGAAAATCCTTCGGCCATTCAAGAATTGGGAGAACCCTCATCTCTCTAAGCCATAGCAACCTTAAGGTTTTAAAACAACTAGAAGATAATAATCTATTCAATAATAATACTATGCTACATAAGATGCCTATATATAGCCCTTAACAAAAGCTAAATAACTTTGAAAGGAAATAATTTGAAAAGCAAATGTGTCCTAAATAATATTTTAATAAACTAGGAGATACATAGTAAATGAAATTAGTAAATATGCAAAATACTCTGAAAGACTAAACGGAGACAAAATAACATAAAAAAGAAAAGCTTATTAAACTAAATAAAATAAAATAAAAATGTTAAAAGGACGAGCTAATGCTCATGAGATCTACCAAAATTAGCAAATATGAGCTATCAAAGGGATGCTAAAGTAAAAGAAAATCCTTTACTTGGTGGAGTTACTTACTATTTATAAGAATATATTTATATGAGTAAATGACACAATATATATGGAAAGTGTACCATATCTCCAAAATACATTTAGCCATATCTTTAAAAATAAACTCTAAATATTGTGCGAAGTATCCCAATGCTAAATGCATACTAGTCGAGGCCAATTGCACTTTTTCTTCCTTTTGCCTTATAGATTAAGCCTGTACATCATAGACTTTAGGACCTAACTCCTTAAGGACTAGAAGATTACAAGAGCTCAATAGGTATCTTCTAACCAAGTCGGTTAAGGTGTTGGAAGCTTAGCTTGGTCGAGGCTTTAGGACGACTATTTGTGTTAGCTTTCCTTAAGTAAAGGAGATGTCAACTAAGATTCTAAAAAGGTCATGGCTTTTGGGCTCGGTCCATAAACTAAAGATGTCATTCTAGACTTAGAGGTCCACATTTGAAATAGCTTATTAATAATAGCCTATAACCTAGATAACTATGAAAGGAAATAACTTAAATAGTAGATATGAAAAGTACTCTTAAAAGACTAAAAGGATACTAAATGACATAAAAGAAAAACCAAGTAAACTAAATAAAATAATATACAAATGCTAAGAGGACAAGCTATGCTTGTGGGATTTGCTAAAAGGCTAATCATTATGGAACCAATTGCCATGCTTGGTCGATCATGGCTAGTTCGCCTCTCAATTGGCCTCTCTCCTTAATCACTCTCTAATTGAATTTCATGTACACATCAATCCCCCTTTCCTTAGTTGGAATCTCGCTTGTTCTTTTCCGATTGAAAGCAAATCTATAAACTTTAGCCTAAAATTATAACTCTAAATAAGGTAGTCAATAGTCTTCATCTACATTTGAATTCGTTCCTCTCATTAAGCCATCTTATCAATAAATTTCATCATAACTAGATGTACTTTAAAGAATGGTATTAAACTAATAAGGTAATCATTCATATCATGGAATGATAGATCTTCTGATAATTGTTCGATTGGTATTTATACTACTACTAGTGACAAAAGATGGATTTCCATCTACAAAATTAGTATTGATGTGCTATGGCACCTTGTACTTGAGATCTTATGTTCTTCTTGTCAATTTTGTCTCTATAATCATTATGTTCGAGCTTTCACTAAATTGATTACTTGTTAAAATCATCCTAGATAATCTTTTTCTTCTACCTAACTATGCATACGATCTCTAATTTGCTTGAGTGGGCTGGTTTTATTTTCTTTTTTGTCATTGGTGCAAAGGAAAATTTCTATTCTTGGGAAAGCAATACAAGATCCTCCTTAAATCATAGGCAATAGTATGATAATGTACCATGGCTTGCCAAATCATATATGAAAATCTTTCATAAAAGCAAAGCAACATCACATAAAACCATATTTTCATAAACATTTTCCTATGAAAAGCCACTTGTACTTGTTTCATTATTTGAATTACCTCATTGTAAAGAACTAGCTCATATGAACATGGATGACACAATTTCTAACCTTAGTTTTTCCATTGCATTTTTCAAAATAAAATTACAAGGGTTGTCAATAATAAGAACATAAAAACCATACACTCTTATCTTGTCATTAGTGTGAAAATTATTTCTCCATCTCCCATACCACAAATCACAACTCCAATCCAATAGCACAAATTACAAATAAAATAAAATAAAATAAAAAAGAAAAACAACCAAAGTTTTTCCTTTTCTTTATAACATTAACTAATAATCAAATTTTCATTTTTTTTTAATGATTTGGTCCTTATTTCTTAATCTCTAATATAAAATACTGAAAAAAAAGGCACTTATCACAAAATTTCTTTAGGGATCTAACTCATAGAAAGCATGTATTTAAAGCTTTAACACAAAATGATGGATATCCAACTAGCTTTGATAACAAATTAATGAGACTCTTGGATCTAGGATTTTCGATGTTGATCAATAATAAAAGAATATTATCTTTTTTATGATTCTTTTCTTTTTGGTTTTATGAAACTCGTAGTAAACAAGATATGGACAAAATTGATATTATATATTATGCATGAAAATTTAAACCAATATTGTTAAACTCTATTCAAAAGGTTGACTTAGAAATGAGAGGATCAACTGAGATTAAACTGAAATTAAATCGAGATCAATAAAAATATTATAATATTATTTATATTTATTTATAAAATAATAAAAATTACTTATATCCTTAAGAATTAAAAGCTAAAAGCTTTTTACAATTTATCTTTTATTTACTTCTTTTTTTGTAAATTGATATATTTTCTACAAAATATAATAGAAATAATATATCTTAACCTAGAAAAACCCGTAGGTTTTTATAGGAACTATTTTGGACCAATTGTGTCAATTTGGTTTAACCCAAAATTGTTGTCAATAAAGATCAAATAGTGACTTATATCAGTTTTATGGATGGATTAGTTTTAAAATGAGTTAGACCAAATAGGCAACCTAAATCTGATGACACTAATTGAAACTAATGTACAATCTACAAAACACTCACGAGTATCAAGAGAAAATCCAAGTGCCTCATCCAATGGCTAGTGTTAATCACCAAGTTGACCATAGTCCATAATTAGATGATAAGAGTGAAGTGAATAAAGACTTGCAAGCAAAAGAAAATACAGAAACACAAATCGATTGATCTTCTATAATTTCTAAATTTTCCTGCATACTCTAATCCCTTCTTTATGTAGGATTAGTGAAAGATATTCGAGCCACGTCTACGATATTATATCATAACCGTATCGAGCCACAGGGGAAACTACATGATTTATGATTCTTGTGAACGTGATTTCATAAAACAGTAAGAGAAAAGTAAGATCTCAAGCTATCTAAAAGATTTTGTCACCTGAAAATCCCGTGGGGCTTCATCTCTTTATCGGGACAACCAAGATCCAAAGATCAAGATAAATAAATGCAATGAGTGAAATTTATGGTCTTTTTAACCACCCAACCTCATAACAAGGGAAATAGCTTAGGTATTCCGATTTCTTAATGAGTATCCCAAAAGTATCGACGAAAATTATCCTTCAAAGATATGCACCACCTAGTATATGAATATGTGAACATATTTATCTAAAAAGGATAGGACAGCGTAGATCAATACGTTTTTATATGCATATTTTTAAAAACTATTGTTTATTAGTGTCTTGTCGTTTGTTATAAGCGTTCATTTTCATCACTTATACCTTTCCGCAACTAATATCTTTTTATCATTACAATTTTTGTTCTATTATGTATCTCAAGGATATGTACATTATATAATGGATGATAAGATAGGCAGTCCTTACATGATTGAATATTAAATAGCACAACCATAGTTTATTCGAAGAGTTACGGGTCTTTACGGATGATATTTCTTTTCATATATAAACGTAGGAAGACAACTAATCGTCATAAAAATCATTATGTGATATACATTTATAGAATTTTAACAATAACATTCATAACATATATAATACAATTAGTGGACATATAATGTAGAATCCCCTTCCTTAAGTTGTAATTATTATATAAATCAAGCAGTGATAGACTAGGTTCAATCCCTCCTCCTCAAGCTATAATATGTAATGCTGTTGATAAAAAATAAATAAATAAATAAATTACCAAAAGAATCTTCTCATGCCAATGTATTATTAGGTGAACGAGATAGTTTCCAAAATTAATTGATTAGTGCTTATATATATTAGAACAACTCTTACATTCTATTTATTTATATCATTAAGTTCGATGGGGAAAAAAGGGTTTGCAATTTTAGGCAACAATTGGTTACCATCTTTATAGGCATTATACTGATCCAAATGCACCAATTATCTTAAGAAACAATTTGTAGTTTTAAACATCATTATTAATGATTAATATCATTTTAATCTAATAGCATGAATACTAATCTTCCAACAAGATATATCAGATTTACATCCATCCTACCCCAAATAATATAATTGGCTAAGGAAAAAAGAAAAAGCATCATTTACTAATGAAAGTCATTTTTCACTTTAGACAAAATATAGAAAAATAGTTGTCTTAGTGGTTGAAGCCACCATAGGTTGATATGGTGTTTATGGATTGGCTTGGATCAAATTATTAATAAACCAAACTACTTTTAACAATTCAAGATTTTAAACCAAACTGCTTTAAAATGAGAAATATTATGCAAGAGTTAAAGTCAAGTAACATTACGTCACAATAATATTACAACTCAAATAATAGTGAAAGTATGAAAATTTGCTTAAGAGATGAGAAACAACAATAAAAGATGAGTGGACAGTAAAAACTAAATGTGAAAAGAGAGACAATAAAAATATATATATATATAAATAAGGTTAAAATCAAATGTTAATATTATATAAAAGTAAAATATGTCACTTATTTTTTATCTTTAAATAAGAAACAGCTTAGTTTGAGTTCAAGAGGTTCGGTTTGAGTTCAAATGGTTTAGTTTGATTCAAACTCTTAAACCAAATTGCAAACCGCATGAACTTCCTCCAAACTGAACTGCAAACTAAGTTGAAATATATAAAAATAGCATTTTGTGGTTCGATTTAGGTTTTAGTTTAGTTTAGTTCGATTTAATGAATAGCCTTATTGATAAGGCAATAATATGAAATGTGACTAAGATAACATTTAGAATGTCCCTATAATGATCAAGACTACATATAAGCTAGCCTTACATTTAGAATTGAGTTTTGCATTGTATGATTTTTAAGTAAACAGTAAAAGAATGATTTAGTCTAATTTGTTGAACATTTTTCAGTGGTTAACTAAGAATTTTAAAATAGATTATTCTCTAATTTTAAAGTTAGACATTAGCTATTTGATTATCAAATAAGGATCTATCCATCAATCATATTAAGTTGATGAGGATTTATGAGACTCCATATCTCTATGTATATGTATAGTCTTGATACCTATAATATAAGTTATCTATTCTATTTTATTAAACCAATAAGGATTTGTTGAACTCCACATTTATTAATATATAGGTTTGATACCGCTACTCCATATTATTTACTTTTCATATTAAGAAGGCTTCAAGAATATCTTTAATAATATATATGACTCAACAACTTTAAATATATTGTCTTAATATACATATTTATTAAACCAATAAGACTTTATTCAACCCTACATCCCTAAAAATATATAGTTTTGATTTTTTTTCCTTCACCTATCTATTATATTAAGTTTGTTATATTAAACCAATAAGACTTTATTCAACCCCACAACTCTAAATATAATTTTTCACTCATCTATCTATTAAGAACAAAAAATTAAGCTAATGATGCTTTATTTGACTCTACATTTCTAAATATCTATTATATTAAGTTAAGAAACATTAATATTATGATTTTTAAATAAGAAATAAATGAAGATTTAGTCTTTATGTCATATCCCTAAACCATAATGACAACGATAGTCCATTACGTATTTCACTTAAGTAGAATACACTAAGGCTAACTACATTTTAGTAGTTTCTACTTAATTTTATAATTTTGAAATTCTTAGTTAATTTTATTAAAGTTTTTCATTAGATAAATGCTTTTGAAATTTGAAAACCTTAAATTGATTTTGTTTTCTTGGCATAGAAATAGCCTATATATCAATATAATCTCATACCGAATAAATTCATAAACTAGCCTAAGGTTACTAAGGCTTAAAAAGTAAAGTCCAATAACAGTCCATCAAACAATTCCAAAAGGTCTAGTAAACCAATCTAACAGAAATATTTCAAAGGTCTAAAACAATGCTTAGACCCACATTACCCGACAACTAAACTGACTAAAAAAAAGGAGAAATCATTTGTAGATCTCAAAATAATAGTCATCATTCTTGATATCCACAAAGTCCTCGTTATCAAAACCAAGACCAAGCATATCATACATATAATAAAGTTGGGAATCATCATTAACTTAAAAAATAAAAATGAGTTGTAAGAACTTAATACGTATTGTCTAAAAATGTATACTAATTCTAGATTGCATATGCTCTTATTACTAATACAATGACCAAGTTCATTGAGCTTTAGTGTAACAAATAACATGGGAGCACTCATAACTCAAGACAATGTACTAGGGAACATCGACATTTAATCCGACCATGGTTATGATAAAAGGTTGGCAAATGTGTCCAACTAACCCTTCTAAAACCATCATCATCTTCATCAATAAATTTATGGAGTTCACCATTATTATTTGATAGCTAATTATTGTAGTCTATCTATGTCATATAGTTTGCTATGTCCAAAACCCTAAACTACATCCAATATAACTTCCTTCCATTAATGATTGTTGTCTACCTTAGTTTCCTCCTATCAACAACCCTTTGAGCCATCTTTAGTAGCTTAAATGCTTAACTATTATGTCCTCCTAGAATTGACATCTAAGCCCATGACCCCAATCCAAATTGTTGACTTCCACATCATCCAACCATATACAAATAGTAAACACTAATTATTAGCTGAGTTTGTGTATTAATCTAGTTTATTCTCTTTATGGGCACACACATCATGAAGAGTTATTGTTCAAGTTTGTGTATTAGTCCCATTTATTCTATTTATAGGCACACACATCATGAAGACTTTCTATACCTAAACTCCTAAATAAAGTGAATTGAAACCAATTATCCAATATAAATTACCTAATTAGGTCATATAAAAAAATACAAATTACCTATTAACTATGATAAGACCTAAGAGTTTTTCTTTTTCTTTTTTGCCACAATAAGACCTAAGAGTTGATTAATTATTATTAACTTGTTAATTTACTACTAAGTTCATAGTTTAAGCCTAATAAGCTTCTACTTAGTTTGTTTTTTAAGTGTAATCCCATATGGCTAGTAAGCCCATTTAATTATACAATTAAATTGGCCTATTAAGATTAGCTTAATTATTAGTTCATCTATTGCTTATAATGTCCTTTCTATTTATTAGTATTTTTATTTGTCATTTAATGAGTTAGTTTAATTAATTGGATTGATTCAATGGGTAGAACTTTAATTCGATTTTAGAAAATTTTATTTATGGTTTATGATTTTGGGTCATAGAAATAACTTTAAGAGGCTTTAATCTATTTGAATCCACAACCATCTAAAATCTCATAAGAATAAGTTTTTGATGATTTGTAGGGATTAAACTTGCATTTTTGACAAAAAAAAAAATTGAATGTTCATGATAACATATGCTAAGAAAATACAAATCGAAATTTGAAAAATTAATGAATGGAAACAATTATTCATAACCTATCATTCTATTTAGTGAATCAAAAGCTACCAAAATAAGAATTTAAATAAATATTCAGCATAGACTCATTATTTACATCATCAACTCATTCAAGATTATTCAAACCAATCAAGAACACATTTAGATTTTTTGTAAAAGTTCCGTAAAATCAAATCAAATAAGAACATGAGCATCAAAACCCACACTATAGTACATCATCAATTTTCATTAAACTTGATTCTAATCTAATACTTAACATCCGAAATCAACATCTATCAAATCCAATTCTTCAAAACATGTAAGATTAACAGGATCATACCCAAAACACTCCTAAAGGCTCAACCACACTTAAAATATTCTAATTTATGTGATTGAAACTTCATTTCATCAATTTACGTCAAATCTTTATCATTAATTACACCTTAAACATCATATTTTACTTATATCAAGAATTAAAGAAAATATTTATACCCATACATCAATTATGCCACTACCATTAATGTAACACCCAATCGTATAACTTCAAACATCAATCAAACAACCTCATACCACTTAAACATCAAATTTACACTTATGTCAAATTAGCTACTTATCTCTTTAAGATTCCTCATTTGCATATGTAAACTCACTTGAAACTTCTTATAGACCCATTAACCACCAATTAATACTTAGAACTTACTGAAAACAACAAATTAACACCTAGTTATTATGTTAAACTATACATAAAAAAAATTCTATAACACTTGTCCTTTAAATCACTAAAATTAATTGAACTTGTCTTCTTGCCCATAATCAAAGCTTATGCCACTCTTGCAACTCCCTTGATTGTTTCATACTCCTAATTAAATTCATAAAGCAACAAATGATTAGATCTTTAAGTTAGTAAACTTGAAATTTAACTTAATTACATATAGATTAGTAGATATTTACTCTTAGCTCTTGTAATTTGCTCTTTAACTTTGAAAATCCACTTGATAATCACTTGATTCATCTTAAGAAATTGGAAAACCTACTTAGACTCTCCAATACTACTCATGCCACATGGTAATCTACAGTCTTCTTGATTTTTCTTTTAATTTGTATTAATAAACAACTTGTTATCAAATTCCAATTTAGCTAAACTAATTAGATCAAAAGACCAAATTATTATTATACCCCCATTTAGACTCTTCTTCACCTTTACATAAATTGCTACTCAAGGATAGTTTAATAACTACATTAATTAATTTTCCCATTTAAGGCCAATTTACGAAAATAACCTCAGTTAATTAATGAATTTAGGGCCTTTTTAGTAATTTAAATTTAGAAAATAATTTAGTGAACTTGGAAAACTATTTTTTGTTTCTTAAAAATTCTTTTTATTAATTATTATTAATTGACCATGTTTTAAATAAATTTTTCATAAATGTGGTATGGTAAAGAAATATCATATAAATTATATTTTTCAGCCATAATTAGATAAATTTTGTTATGTTGAATATGAAAAAAATAATGGAATCAAAAGAAACACTTCATTTATGGACAGTATCCAATATTTTGTTCTCTATAATCACAAGTTTTCCTCCTTCTTTTTTCCCCCTAAAACTCTAACAACTAAAGGGAAGTTCACATCACACAAATTTTCCTCTCTCTCTCTTTACAATTTA
Source organism: Lumnitzera racemosa (assembly GCA_024138005.1). Taxonomy (NCBI): domain Eukaryota; kingdom Viridiplantae; phylum Streptophyta; class Magnoliopsida; order Myrtales; family Combretaceae; genus Lumnitzera; species Lumnitzera racemosa. The sequence continues at coordinate 85,552,954 of JAMXBC010000006.1, forward strand.
AAAGTTAGGTGAAACCATGGAGAATGTAGATGATTTCCAATAAATATTAATGTCATCTACTTGAATGATGTGCTATGATTTATATCAATATATTAATTTTTGAAACTTTTGTATCATCAATCATTTTTTCTTAAAATATAATATTTTAATATATCCTAGCTTGGTCATGATATGGTTTCATTACCCACTTATCATAATTGAGTTTTTCTTTTCTCATGTGTGTGTAATTTCTACACTATACTAGATTTTTCTTTTCTAATTTATATTTCAACCTTAAGAACACTCATTTTGTACAATGTTTATCATTAAGAATTCTAATGTAATTTAGTTTTATAATTGCTATTGGTAATTACCAAAGCAACAACTATTCAATTTGAATACACACATTAGAGGTACGTTATGGGCTAATTTTTCATGTGTTTTGCCCTTATTCGCACATTGTGTATACTTTAGGACACCACTTAGATGCAAATATAATGAAACGTAAGATATCGGACTGGATTTACATGGCCATAGAAACGGAAGGACACTGAAACTTTATAAATTCTAGCCCCAAAAATACATGTACGTCCAAAACAAGAATTTACTCACAATAAGAGTATGATTACATAGTTGTTGTAGACACCGAGAGACGTGTCCTCCCTTCACATGAAAATATTGAATTTTCATAGCATATCTATTTAATGTTCATCGCAAGTAATAAATAATACTACTTTAATGTTAAGGAGACTTTGTAGTAATACCCTAATGCTGAAATAGAAAATTGAAATTTAATACTATCGGCGGCATATGCAAATCATCGTATTCAATTTCATTAAAATCAATTAATGAAGCTGTTGGCTTATTTTTTAAATTTTAGTTGCTATCTCAAATTGTAAATTTGCTTTGGGTGGTTGTAAGTGTTTCCTCTTAATTGTATCGATGAGTTCGGGTTTGTGCTCAACCAAACGTGTAGGTAATTCTTTATGCTGTTGGGGAAATATGAAAGTTCATTATTCCACCACCCCCACCAAACCTTTTTAGAATTAAATATGAATATGAATCCACACCAAATTAAAAAAGTGATCAAGAAGACAATTACAAAAAATTATTCGATCACATAAATTAAATCGACAACACGTGAGGAAAATAAGTATGCTAAACATATGCGTGGCATAATCTTTTTCACTATTGAGCAGAATGCAAATGATTGATTGAATTCTCATGAGCCGATTCATATATATCATATTGATACACATATCTCGTTAACCAACTGTATTTTCAATTTATATTTGTAGTATAATTCTAACTGAACCTTTTTTTTTTTTTTCAAAATTCTCATCAATCTAAATCTTTTGAATAAATTGTTCAACTTTTTGGCATCGGGTTTATGTTTAACTACTAGCTAGATACTAACATTCTACAGCATTTATTTATATTCAAAGGGCCCAATTTCACACATAATATTTCTTACCTCCTTGGAAAAAGGAGAAAACTTTAGGCATTTATGCCTAAAGTTAATTATAAACTCTTTATAAATCACTGCTATCCTACTATGATGCATATTCTATATATATTAATATGTATAGAGATTGATCACATTTAGTTCTTTTATGATCTTCATTCTTAAACTTCACGAGTAAAAAAAAATTGTATGTACTAGATCTTGATAAAATATTAATAAACTACATGCAATATATAATAAAACATGGATTGCAGATGTTAATATACCTGCCATATACCATATCTTAGATAGTGGATACTTTTTACAGGCCCATCAACAATGGAATGCCCCATTTCTCGAAACATGTAAAATAACCTCTCATTTGAAATTTGCATCATATTATCCATAGATATTACTGCGCATTAACTTCGCCGCCAGAGCGGGAACACGCGAAAAAAACTAGAAAAACAAACATCATAACTTTAAGGAAAGAAGACAACATCTACTACTACTACTATTATGTACACATAAATCGAACATTGTAATTCGGTGCCAAATCTGAATCTAAATCTGTCTGACTCGGTGCCATTACGAAAACTCACGGGCATCTTATTCCAACAGTCAGAAAGAACACACCCACCTCTCCATTAAATTCATAATGCCTCTCTCTACCTATATATGAGCTGTTTGTGTGTCAACATGTGTGTGTATGTACATGTCATATCTTCACGAGCCTATTTAAAGTGCTCTATTTCCCACTTCTTCTTCCAAACTTTGCCTACTTGCCTCTCCTTTTTATACGCAACCATATTTCATTTATACACACATACAACACCTCAATATATAAATTATCGATTTCCTCAGCCTCGTCTCATCATAGTAGCATCGATCAAATTTATTCACGTATACGTTCTTTAATATGCCGATTTCTCGTTCGAATTTATATCTTCTTGCTATGACTCTTCTGTTCCTCATGCAGTCGAGTGCAGCTGCACGAGGGGGAGTCGTGCTGTCTAGTGTTCCTAGCACTATGATGCCTTTACTTCCGCGATCAAGAGAATATATCAATGTGAAGCCTCCTTTATATAGGAACAGGCAGGTATTTGGAGGCAGGGGAATCAAGGATTGCATGCCGAAAGGGTTTAGGCACTCCTCTGCCCCGAGCCGGTTCGTTAATTACGAGCCTCTCGGTTCCAGATGTTCAACAGGCCACCCACCAGCCAGGCCTTGAAGTGGTGTTGAGGAATTGAATTGAAGATTGGTGAATTGCCACGGCATGAAGTCTAAGGATGTATATGTAATGGCCAATCTATGTATATTGGTGTTAGGAAAGTTTTATTATGAACCGGGTTATACATAATATGATATGTTACCAAACATTAGTAGTATTATGTTTCTCTATGTGAATAGCATGCCACATGTTGGACATCAGTATTACTAATTATTTATAAACTCGATCCACACAAGTACTTTTCGAAACTATTATTATATAAGTTGGCAATATTATAATTAGACTCTTGGTAAGCAGCAGAAAAAGATGAATCGTGCATGGTAGAGAGTATGTATTTTGTGCCTTTTTAGAATTAGAAAGGATGATCAGAGGGTGTATTGTTGTTTTAATTTTTGCATGGTGATAGTAATGAAAGTGAAGTTTCTTCTCTATTAAATGGAATCATTTTCCTCTGTTATTATATTTTTAAAATATGATGGATCTCCAGTTATTATTTGCTTCGAAAGATGATAACCGCTGCTATAGTTGAATATTTCACACAAGTTGGAATATATAAATTTTGCAATAAGACACAATCCTTGTCTATCAAGAATATAATTCTAGACCAAATAGCATAGAGAAAAATGAAAATCTATTTCTTTTCTCTTTGATTTCTGCAATTTTCTATTATTGTTAATATGATTTAATCAAATATATCCAATAATAAGAGTTTATTAAATGAACCGGTGGGAATCAATTAAGAGGTGACATGTGTCACATCTTAACAAAATATTTAATAGGTCACTGGAATGAATGTTTTTATCCATTTTCAAAAACTCAAATAGGAAAAAGATGCATTTAGAAAATAAATATATAAATAAGGCCAAAGTTTGAGAACTAATTTTACACCTTTCCCTAATTAATTCAATCAACTGTTTCTCTTCTACTGCCCTAAGGACCAAAATCTAACCACGTTAAAAATATATCAATTTGATAATAAATAATAATACCATATTAAAACCTTACTCATAAAAGGATTACACACTTTGCTTATAACATCAATAAAAAGCCCATAGATAATAAAATACGTACTAACAAAAACGTTGCAATCCAGTTAACAAAGGACAAAGCTTGATTCCTCTATCTTTCTTTAAAATATAATATATCTATATATGTATATAATTGGCCACAAAAAGTAAAAATTTTGAATCAATAAAAATCCATCTTTTGTTTTTACAGAGGATAACAGCCGGAGGCCCGTTCATATCATGTGAACACAATCAATCTGGCTTTACCTCTCGTGCAAAATCAAATATATTATATACATCTGACACAAAGTACAGTACACACTCAGTATTTTTAAAAAATCACAAGAATAGCAATGGCCCAGTTGGCAACTTTTTGCTTGTGCGTCGAAACGGGTATGGCTGAATTACACTCCAAAATGAAGGTAAGTTCGCTTAGCCAAGACAAGGAAAATAAAGAATTTATATTAAATAAATAAATCTCCCTGTTTTCGACTTTCGTACGCGATTGGTTCGCTGAAATAAAATAAAAATTGCAACTATAATGGGACGATAATTTCATGAAAAGGAGTTTACCTGGAATGATCTTTATGTTTGTAATTCTTTTCGAATAAGTATGGTTTTTGGAATAAAATTATTATTTCTTGATGTATAAACATTTCTTTTGTAGAAAAGAAAAGTAATTATTACATATTTTTTGAAACCAGTATTTATACAAAACATAGTTATACTACCAACTAAATGTAAGAATGATTACGACTTAAGAAATGAAGTTACTAATCAAATTCAAGGTAAGATTACAATGAAACATGCTATGCAATGAAATGATAAAAGTGCTTTTATCAAGGGTGGTTGGCACAAATAGATGCTAAGTAACTTGGGTGCTTTAAGGGGTTGGGATGCTTGTGTAAACACTTATTCATGAAACCAATTTATATATATATATATATATATAAAACTTTGTAATAAAGCAACAAAATGGGACTTATAAAAATGTTAAAAAATTCTTAATTAATTCTATTAAAGTAACTATTGATAAAATAGGATATTATAACAAAGAATTGTTTAAGATATTGATGTGACATCTTAAGCGATTATTTAAGTTTCTCATTTATAACATTGCTCTAATTTTAAGAAAGGAACCATCAATGCGTTATTATGGTCTTATTCTTATTTCACTGCTACATTTCAAAGTCTTATATAATATGATATACTTATTATTTGACTATATGCTTTGAATAAATTAGCCATATATATATATATATATATATATATATGATTTGATTTCTAAATATCAAGGGAAAAAAACTACTATGATTGATGATAATAGAATTTGAAATGGACATAATATGATATTACTAAATTGTATAGGATTAAATTAGATGTAAGTATAGATTGCTTTCCTTCTTCTCTCTATTGTAGAGAGATTCCTCTTTCGCAGAGAGATTCCTCTTTCGCAGAGAGTGTTCACTCCCATTTGAAAGGTTTTTTTTTTTTCCTTTTTTGATATGATGTGCTTAAAAACTCAGTAATCAGTAACGCTTACCGTATGTGATAGTAACGAAATGGATCCTTCGAAGTATTGGAGGAAAGTAGGATTAAAGGGTCGGTAAACACAGTAGCTTCCGTAAAGCTTCTCGAAGGATATGGCATACAGACAAATACAATATGACTTAATACTTCACTTGATATAACTCACGAACTAATGTTAAAATCTACTCGCCAGTAATCTTGAGCTACTCGATAAGATTAGATAAGAGTGTAAGGAAATTGTACTCGAATATTAATACCTCATAAGCACAAGTATATTTAATATCTAAAAGGATGTAAGATACCTTATGGCTATAATAAAAGGACTATTTATAGTAAGTGATTTAGGGCAACAATATAAATAAAGAAAATTACATAAAAAATAATGAAGAAGGAGATTCTTTAAATGTATGAAAAGGGTAAATAGGAAAAATGACAAAAAGTAATATAGTATAAATATTAAAAAAGTAAGGATAGGTGATGGTCTGTCAATGGGTTCATTTTGGTGATTCTTGAGATGTAGTAGCTAAGTTGTGATGAAGTTGGGGTTGTTGTAGATAAATAGTATTTGGAATTGTCGAGACAAAAGAGGTATGTTGTTCTGTAAGTTGGATAAGTAGAGCTCGGTATATTGAAGCCTCGGTCTCGATGCTTGGTAACTTGGCCTTAATACTTGTTATGTCTATAGATTGGAGTTGGGTTTAATGAGTAGTCACCTTGGCCTCAACATTCAACAAGTCAACCTCCGTACTGGCCAAGTTGATGACGCCTTATTTTCTTACTATCCTTTTATATATTGGCACTTGTCCTTGGCATGATGATGTAAGAGTATCCTTCTAGTAAGAGGTTATAAGCTTTGGAGGCATGCACCAGTGAGGGGGCTAGAGGTTAGTAGTCCTTTAGTTCCTTAGAGATGTTGAAGATTTGCTCTTATATCTTAGTCTTCTTCTTCTTTAGGCACATAAGGCGTCAGGTCGGTGACATTAAAAGTAGAAGATACTCCGTATCCTTTTGGTAGCTTAAGCTCATACACGTTGTCATTGATACACCGAAGGATCTTAAAAGGTCCATTTGACTTGGGGGATAACTTGTTCGTCCTCTTCCTTGGGAAATGCTCCTTGTTGAGATGGATTTAAATAAGGTCTCCTGAGTTATAAATGACTTGCCTCCTTCTTCGGATTCTTTGTTCCATCTGTCAGGCTATAGTTTTGGCTAGTTGCTTGATAACCTTTTGATGTAATTTCTATAATTCCTCAGTACATTATTGATTCATCCTAACAGTAGCTCGAAGGAGGTTACTAACTATTTTATTCATAACTTTTGTCTGGCCATTTATCAATGGGTAGCAATAAGTACTAAACATGAGCTTAGTGCTAAGCTTTTTCTAAGCTTCTTCCATAGGGTTTTCTAAAAGAAGCTTTTGAACTTCGAATCATGATTAGATATAATACTCTTTAGTACTCTATGTAGTTGCACGATCTTTTGCAAAAAGAGGTTAACAACAAATAAAGCATCATTGGTTTTGTGGCTCAGAATGAAGTGGCTCATCTTGTTGAACTGATTAACCACCATCATAATAAAATCATGTCTTCATGGTGTTTTAGGTAAGTCGAGCTTGAAATCTATGCTCAAATTAGTTAATGATTGTTCTGGTATAAGTATAGATGTATACTCTTATTATTTAACCGGATGTGAGTCCGAGTCGATCTCTCAGATACTACGAATACTAATATTAACCTTAGCTCTATTATTTAACCGGAAAATTGTGATGAGTAGAATGAATTAAAAATACTAAAATTAAAAAACTAACCTAATTATGAGACTTGATTAAGCAATTTAGAAAGCGATAAAATTGAGAAAGCGATAAAATTGAGAACGACTTCAAAAAGGAAAATAACGTATTTAGGAATTATTTCCCCTAGTATTTAACATATGACTGCTTAAAATGTATCCAATTCAATCTCTATTATTCTTGACCGGTAGGATTCACAATTAAAGTTAACACCTTTCTCAAGCATATTAACCCTAATCCTAAATTATTTACCGGAATCTCTTCACTTAGTAATATAATTCAGAATCGCATTAATGTATAATTAATTCCCACACAAAAGAACAACTTTCCAGAAGAAATATGTATCTTATCTCTAAGTACACATGTAATTCTCTCCAATTATGTCAAGATCTCATTATTCATATGATTTCTCAATCATTATGCATAATATCATAGATTGATACTCTAGAAATATCAATTAACAATTAAATAACATAATTGAATCAAGAAAAGATAAAAACTTTATTGAAAATTATCAATCAATCTAATAGTCACATGAAACCCTAGGTTCCATAATCCTAAATACAAGAATTTTAAGCTATCATAATAAAATTAAAAACAAATTGCAACAAAATCAATAAATAAAACATGAAAGACTCCTTTTGTTGATGATAAATCTCTTCAATCTTGAAGTTGAGTGTTTCTTTCGCCTTTTTCTTCTCCTTCTCTTAAAGTCTCTTCTCTTTTGAATGTTTAATCTTTTGTGCGAAACCCTAGTAAGTCCTTTTATAATGTATTTTAAGGTTTCCATTTTCGTCACCAGATACAGCCTGAGACACAGTTGTGTCCTCAGGTTGTGTAACTTTTTGACCTTGGCAAATCTTCCTGGATAGACACAGCTTGGGGACATAGTTATGTCCCAGACTGTGTAACTTTCTGACCAAAATTCCTATTGTCTATGTAACTTCAAAACTTCATAACTCATTCATTTGAACTCCAAATTGAGTGAAACTTGATTCCTTTTCTTCGTTTTCAATCCGAGAACGCGTTCAAACCTTGAAATAAAAATTTTACTCAATTAAGTATCAATTTCTTTAAAGAAAACCAAAGATGTAAGGGAAATACTATAAAATCACCATGTGAAACGTATTTAAAATAAGAGTTATCAACAACATATCTTAGGAATACTACCTCGCTTTGACAAAACACGTATTTCTTCAAATTGTCAAATAAGTGCTCGACATAGAGGATATCAAACATAGATTTTAAGTGCATGACATGGGAGATGAGGTCGGCACTATATACACTAATATATCATCAAAATATACGACAACACACTTACCAATCAATGTTCTCAAAATATGGTTCATGAGTCACATAAAGGTACTCAGCACGTTTATCAAACCAAATGGCATCACCATGCATTTGAAGAGGCCATCCTTTATTTTGAAAGCAGTCTTCCACTCATTCCTATGTGTCATTCGTATTTGATGGTAGCTACTCTTCAAATTAATCTTTGAAAAGACTCAGGCATCGTGCAACTCATCAAGCATATCATCTAATAGTAAGATTGGATATTGGTACTTAATAGTGATTTTGTTGATTGCTCGACTATCAATGTACATCCTCTAAGAGCTATCCTTCTTTAGCATTATAATGGATGGCATGGTACAAGGGCTTATTCTCTCTTAAACATATTTGCGATCAATTAACTCATCTACTTATTTCTTTAACTTGGTAGCTTGCTCAGGGTTGAGCCTATAGGCAAGTCGATTAGGTAGAGTAGCTCTAGGTTGAAGGTCAATACAATGCTCTATATCTTTAATTGGTGGTAAACCTCTCGCCATCTTTGCATGAAATAGGTCAGCATACTCTTGTAGTAAAGTTTACACCTTGGTAGGTAAAGTTTTGGCCTCTCTCAACTCTAGAAGTTTCGTAACTAATAAGAGCACACATTCTTCTGTCTTGGCATCTTTAGAAAATTGGGCTCGAGAAATCATTAAGGACTTCTGTTGCAGTGATCAAGTAATATTCTCTTATGGCTCCTACACTTCTTTGGGGCTCATTAGCGTCAATATAACCTTCTTCCTATCCTTTTAGAACATATAAGTGTTCTTATATTCATCATGCAATACTTTCAAATAAAATAGCTAAGGTTGACTAAGTAAGATATGTGAGGCACACATGGGTAAGACTTCACATAGTACGTCGTCCTTATATCTGTTGCCAATAGTAATCAACACTTTAACTTACTCGGCTATGGGTAGACCTTTCTTCTCATTTAGCCAATGAATCTTATACGGCTTAGGGTATGGGTAGGTTAACAATTTCAAGGCTTTAACTACTCATGCTATCACATTGATACAAGTCCCTCCATTAATGATTAATGCATAAAGCTTGCCATTCGCTTGACAATTTATATGGAAGAGGTTCTCCTTTTACTCATTATCATCAGACATAAAGGTACTAAGAGATTATTGTATGACAAAACAATATTTAGGTCTTATTTCGAGTAAGGTCATAGCATCAGAATCTTCTTAGAATTCTTCCAGTAGTTAATTAACTTCTACTTCATCTTCTCCCTCACTAGCACTCTCCACTTCAAACTAAGGCTTCTCTCCTTTGATGGTCATGACCATCTATTCAAGCATTGACTAACCGTGTATCAAAAACCAAGGCACTTAAAGCACTTAATCTCTTGGGTTTTCCTTCTTGGGCTTTGACCTTAGTCTTTCTTGACCTTGGGCTCTTCAGCTTTGCTATTGCCTTGGCTATTATCATGCCTGCTTGGCATCTGACCTCAGCAATTTACCTCAGAACTGAATTGAGCTCGATCATATCCCAGTTGACTTAGCATACCAGTTCTACTCAACAAGCCAGGTTGGTTGCTCAGTGCTTGGCTAGTTTGATTCCTCCTCTACTTCTCGACCTTTTATGCTACTCGGGTGGTTTCATCTAGAGTTCCAAGTCTTTATATCTCTACTATGTCACCAATTTTAGTCTTTATCTTAGAAATGAACCATGTTATAGTTCATGTCTCGGGCTTGTCAACATCGCATCTAAGTATTATTAATTAGAACTCTAGAACATACTTGTCTACTGATCTATTACCTTGTCTCAATTCTTAAGACGTTAGAAACTGTTTTGCTCATAGTACTTGGGAACAAATCTATTTCTTAGGACTCTTTTCATCTTATTCTATGTTTAAACTTCACATTGGGCTCTCTAATGTACATTCTATAACTTCTTCCACTACGTTGCTGCATACTTAGAAAATTCTAATGCAACCACGCGAATATGAACAACCTCTTTGTGATCATAAAGGTCAAATATGTTTTCAATCTTCTCCTCCCAGTTTAAGTAGTCATTAGCACTACCGGACCTATTAAAGCTTAGAATCTACTCCTTGAGATGCTTGGATCCTCTAAGAACCCTAAGCTCACGTTCTCCTAATCGATCATACTGGTCCTCCTCATCATACTTCTCTACTTCATCCAACTCAAGTCTCTTTCTCGCAACTCTGTTAACATGTTGGGGTAGAGCTATGTTTACAATAATAGCTTCAGGTGCTCGATTCTCACTAATATGTCTTCTCGGCCTATCTCCCATTTCTTGGTCTTGTTCAACATCAACTCTCTCTTGTAGCCTCGTCTCTATGGCCTGTTGTACATAAGTAGCCAGATTAGCCAAAACAGTTGTAAGGTCTTGTATCTACTTATCAATAGTTCGTGGGGTCTATTAGGTGATACAGCGATGTCCATAAGCGTCACTCTCAACATCATTAATCTCTCCTTGAACACTAAGATTCAACATTTTCAATAAAAAACTTCAAAAAATCCTTTCCTTATAGAGAAAATTCTCACAAACTTAGAAAATATGACTCAAACAACAAACTAAGAACTTGCTTTGTTTTTCCAGTAGAGAATAAAGTATAATAAAACAAACACACACTATAACAAGATCAACTACTTCGAAACTTAGCTCTCAATCCCAACCTTAAGCTTTAATACTAGGGTGATTTGATGTACCTAGGATCTTAGTAATAATTAACGCTTACTGTAGGTAATAGTAATTGAATGGGTCCTTTAAAGTATTGAAGGAAAGTAGGATAGAAGGGTCGGCAAACACGATAGCTTCCATGGAGTTGTGTTTAATGTAACCACTGTGCTATGTTGGTAACTTAGCATCATGTCTTTTATTTCTATGTTCCCTAATTAGTAAAGCCATGTTAACATCCATGAAAGCAGTATTTTCTAATAAGTAACAATTTATAATGTGTTCTGTCTTCTAAGTTGGTATCATGTTAGCTCTATTTGTCTAGTTGCATTGAATTTGTTTGGGACTTTGGTCTTATACTGTATAAACCTTGCATCTACTTTTTCATTATCTTTGTCCTATCATAGGTGTGTACCTCAACTATAATTTGGCTTCATCTTTGTCTCAAATGGATCCATCCAACATTGCTTTCTCTTAAGATGATGCCAATGCTACTGAAAATCACCTTACTGTAGTTATAGATTTGGAAACTCAATATGAAGATAGTAGTACCGTAAAGGTCATCATGGTTTGTAAAGTGATTTAAGAGAAGATGGTGAACAAAGCCGTAGTGATCTTAATCCTAAAAAATGCTTAGAGAAATGGTGCTTGTGAAATAGTGGCAAAGAAGACCAATCTGTATGTTTACATTTTTGTAGAGAGGAACCAAGTCTTGAAATCATTAGGGATGGTCCATTGGCATTTATGGGAATGTTATTGGTTTTGAGTAGTTGGGAATCTCACTAAAATATTGAGTATGTTAATTTGAACTGCTACCCTTTTTGGATATAGATTAACGGCTTGAAGCTATATCAAATGATTTATTCAAATGCAGTTAAGACTGGAGCTTGTATGGGTGAAGCATTACAAAGCAAATTAGTTAAGTGTAAGGGAGGTGCAATGCAATATTTTTTAAGAGTTCGGGTAAATGTTGAATGGTCTCAACTAATTAAAATAAGCGCTTATGTAAGTAGGAACAAAGGCGAAATATATTTTATGCGCTTCAAGTATGAGAAGCTCCTTAACATTTGCATCAAGTGTAGAAGAAAGGGTTACTCTACAATAAGTTACATCGTTAAATCTAATAATCAGAGCTTTGGTCCATGGTTAAGAACGCTCTCCCACCCTTACGCCCTCGGCCTTAGTGAAATCCTCTATTGAAGGAGGTAGGCCCCTCCTACACCATCTCTCTAGCCTAATCATCATCCATGGATTCAAGTTCTAGTAAGTCTAATCTACTCTTTAGAAACAACTCACAAGTTAGTATAATGGGCTAGAAACCTAGGGAAACATCCTTATCTAATAGCCAACTGCCAAGAGATAGACCATTTACCTACATCCTTTCCTTCGGGAGACCTATAGTGGACCAACAACACACATCCCCTCCAATCTAAACACCTTCCTTGAGTACCCTTATTAGCAAAACTCCCTTAAACATAAATTAGAACCAAGATGAGCAAAAAGAAGTCACCAGTCCAGTAAAAATTTCTAGCAAATACCATTAATGATAAGAAAAATCCTCTTTACACCACCTATCTATTACACATACAAAGTCCTCACCACCCTAAATTAGCCCTACCCTCACATAAACATACGTCACCTACACACTTACTCTACACATTTTCCTTCCCCCATGACCAAACTGAATAACTTCTATATAGTAGAGTTACCTAATTCACCCTTGTTACTTCGGTACAGCTCTTTTTGTCAAAAGTGTCTTTGTCTATCTTATCCCCACTTTAACGATAATGGCTATTAAGCAGCTAATAGAAAAGCAATCCCCTGCAACAATAAAAAGAATGAAGTTTGATGTTAACCCTACTTCTCCAAGCAAATAAGTTGAACATTTGGCTCTCTATAGGGGAAAAAAGCCAAAGGAACAATTAAGAAAGGCAGCTAAGAAATTGTATGCAATTAAGAAGCCAGATGGATTGGTGGACTCCCTTGTTAATGTCCTAATATCTTTTCAACAACACTTTATGGATGGCTATGGTGGTTGGACAGAATTAGCTACACGAGGGCTATGTTTATCTTTAGTTAGAATTATCATGCCTTGGGGCTCACCTTGATAGTTCAACATCTCAAAGACCTCATGTTTAGGCATAAATGGAGCATTTTTTTTCTTAATGGAGACAAAAAAAAAAAAGTCTTCGAAATTGTCTGGAATCCAAGGAAGGCTTATATTTGGTAATGAATTTTTTGTTCCTCCATTTAGGTTATCGGGAGCCTTAGCATTACAATGGGTCGACGATGTTGATGTCTCTATTATCTCTTCTAATAAAAATCATATCAAAATAGTGGTTTGAATGTCATTTGGATCTATGTTCATATTTCTTAGTTTTATGTAGATTTGAATCTGATGAAAAGACAATGATTGTGGTTCGAGTTGGAATATATGGGAACTAAAATTAGAGAGCCATGGTTATGTGACTTCAATGACATTCTCTTCAATCATGAAAAAGAAGGAGGTAATCCAAAATGTAGTAGGCTCATGAAGAACTTTGCCAATATGATAATGAATGTGCAACTCAACAACTTAAGCTTTTAAGGACTAAGATTCAACTGGTCAAATAGAAGAGATGATCGGGGATTGGTTTTAGAGATAATTAATAGAGCATTCGATTCTTAGGAGTGGCTACATAGATACCTTATGACCTTGGTCTTAAGTAGTGAGATGATTGGCTCAGATCATGTAGCTCTTATAATGCATTCATGCTTTACTAATAAGAGGGGCAAATGATGTTTCAGGTTTGAGAATATGTAGACCACATTAGAGGAGTGTAGTAATGTCATTTAGGCTGCTTGGAGGAAATAACCACCCTTAATGCATCTCTTTCCCTTTAGATGTAAGGTTAAAAATTTTTGGGTTAAGTTGAAGGAATTGAACCAATTCGTGTTTCTTAACGACATTCGAGAAATTCGATGCATTTAAAATGAACTCCTAGAGATCCAAAAGAGAGGCTTACACGAGGATAACCATGCTAAAAAGGAATTGATTGAGAAACTTGAGCTTCTATGGAAGAGGGAAGAACTTTACTGATAGCAAAGGTCATGAAAGAAATGGTTGAAAGAAGGTAACAGAAATGTTAAGTTCTTCCATCAATATACCCTCATACGATGCCAAAATAACAAAATACTCAAATTAAAGGATGCTAATGAGAATTGGATATTAGACAAAAAGGAAATTGTAGTGACTTTCCAAAACTTTTATGTAAGGTTATTTAGATCTGGTAATGGGAGATAGTAGGCTAATTTTCTTGAAGCCATACCAATTGTAGTCAGTAGGGACATGAATGAAGCCTTAAGTATGTTAGTTACAATAGATGAAATTCAAAAGGCAGCCTCTCAACTAGGTTCCTTCAAAGCATTGGGTCCTGATGGCTTCCTAAGTATATTTTTTTAGTGGCATTAGCATATTATGGGAGAGGCTGTAGTAGATATGATCCAACACTTCTTTAGCATAAGTAATATATGCCCCATTTCCCCAATCTTACAAAAGCAGTCCTTATCCTAAAAATTGCATCTCTTCAAGAAATTAGACACTTTTGCCCTATAAGTTTATGCAATTTCACATTTAAAATAGTTTTAAGTTCTAATAAATCGTTTGAAACCATTCCTTTAATGATCTCATTTCCAAAAATCAAAGTGCATTTGTCTTTAGTTAGGTCACTCATAATAATGTCATAGTAGCTTTTCGTAAATACCCAATTTTTGTCCCCTTCATTTTTATTATTTATTTTTCCTTTCCCAATAGGCCCTAAATTAGGAAAAACATAAAAAAATAAAAAATTAAAGAAAACCCAAAAAATTAATAAATTTAGTAAAAATAAGAATTTTAGGAAAATACAAAAAAAATTCAAAAATAAGAAAAAGCATAAAAAATAAGAAATTTGGATAAGAAACACAAAATTTAAGAAATATAGAAAGTAAGAAAATTGAAATATTACAAAAAAATTGAAAAAAATAAAAGATTTTGGACAACACTATTTTATTAGGGTAGATTTTTTAAATTTGAAATAAGTTTAAAAATTGAGTCATTGGGTCTGAGCTTAGATTTGAATCTAGCTTAAGTTGAATTAGTCCATATATGCAGTATAAGGTGCAGGCCAACAGCCTAACAGATAAACATTTGAACATTGTATAGGGTTTAAGCTTAAGGTCTTGGGTTCAAATCTTGGCAAAGGTGAGAAGGGCTTTTTATTTTTTTAACTAGCACATAGCCACGTATTAGGATTTGACTATGCCATATGTCCTAACACGTAGCATTGTCGGGTTGGACAACCTTGCTAAATGGTGCCATGTAGCATCCACATAACGTGCCATGTCCGTTGCTATGTGTTACGTGATGATACGTGGCAAGTCGAGGTTAGTTGGGTTGGTTGATGTAGCACTACGTCAATACTTTGCCTCTCTTTCCCTCATTTTCTCTAGATTTTCCTCCTCTTTCCTTCTTAAGAACAACCTACCCCCTTTACTTTGGCTTCAATTTCTGCACAAATTTTACATACATACACATATTTTCTTGCATCAATCTCGTACTCCACATGACCCATTTTGAATTGAACCAAAGAACAAGACTAGATTCATCCTTTTTGTTAGTTAAATTAAGCTCCAAAAATTAGAAAAAGCTTAAATTTTGACTATCAACGTTTAAGTTTGATTCGAGCTTTCCTTTGTTTCTATGCTAATTGCAAGTATAAATTAGGTGTTAGGGGATGTTCACAAGGACACACAACCATTCACGAGCTGTTGAATCAACTCCCAAGCTCCCTCTCTCTCTTTCTCTTACGAGTACTTTCTCTCTCTAACTTATACTTTCTCTCTTTGAATCCCTCTCTTCCGAGCTTACCACCGTAAATCACCACCATAGGAGTACTGCTCGTGACTTAAGCTACCCATTCTATCCCTT
This sequence comes from Lumnitzera racemosa, assembly GCA_024138005.1. Taxonomy (NCBI): domain Eukaryota; kingdom Viridiplantae; phylum Streptophyta; class Magnoliopsida; order Myrtales; family Combretaceae; genus Lumnitzera; species Lumnitzera racemosa. The sequence continues at coordinate 85,568,857 of JAMXBC010000006.1, forward strand.
CTTGACCACAATCATACCCTTTAGTAACATTACTAAGTTCGCCATTACCCTAACTTTAACCACTGAATCCCCTCTCCTTGAACCACCACTCCAGCCACTCTTCGACCCAAACCAATTACATAGCCAAAGTCCCCATACCTTGAAACACCACACCATACTCCCCTTTTGCACCAAACAACCCTTAACGGCACCATCCAAACACCGCCACAACCACCACTTTGCACCATCCTCTAAACCACCACTCAGCCTACCCTCCCCAAGTCTAATGCCAAACACACAAATCCGCCCTCACCCCCATAAATTCAATCTGAATTGCCTTAAATCGCATTTGGTTATTGTTTCTGAAGTGGAGTTGGAGACGAGTCGACCATTTCAACTTGACCGAACTGACTGACTTGCTCTAGGTCTGATCTGCATGCCTAGCAGCATCTGAACCTTGTTTTTCTTTTTCTTTTTTTTTTTTAATTTTGATTTCATTTTATATATATTTTTTTTCATTTATCCATTTAAGTGTAAATTGTAATGAAAAAAAAAGGGAAAAAAAGAATAATAATAGTAACAAAAAAGAAAAAAAAAGGAAAAAAAAAGAGAAAGGAGTAAATTTATTTTACTTTACTTTTTTTATTTTTTTAGCTTAATAAAAATAGATAAAATATAATAGGTAATAAATAAATAATATGATATAAAAAAATTAAAATAAAATAACTAGGATAGGGAATAAAATTGTTTTATCACTTAGAAAAATCAATTTTCCAAAAAAATGAAGTAAAAATAAATTAACCATTTTCCAAATTAGGATCATTTATAATTTTTGAAAATAAAATCTAGTTTAGGACTTTTTTTACAAATTTTCTTAAATGACCCAAATTGAGTAAAACACATAAACTCAATTGTTTTCAAATTAAAACAAAACCGGCCTACTAAAGTTTTATAAAAGAACTATATACGTTTGATCTCAAATAGCGGGTATATAGGTACCTACAAGAGGATGATAAAAATAAAAAATCTAATTTTTCCTTTTTCTAGATTACTTAAGTTGTCCATTTAGAGTAATTAAATTGAGTTTTGTCTTATAAAATAAAAATGTGATTTTTAAAGATTAAAGTTAAATTTGGAAAGTCAATGGTACTTGTAAGGGTTTAAAATTCCTAAACCCCAGATCTATGATCTTTGGTTTCAAAAACCATTTTTCAAAAATTAGTTTTAATCACTAGACTAGTGGCTAAGTTTAACTAATCCACTTAATTAGTTATCACTTAACTGTTTTTTCCAACTTCGATCAGGTAGTGACTTCAATACGTTTTCAAATTGAAAAAAAAAACATGGTTTTCTTTAAACCTTAGTTAAGGATTAGTATTGATTGGGTAAGGGTTCAATGTTAATCAATTTAAAGGAAATCTAACTTATAAAAAACTAGGAGAGTGAAAAACCAGGCTCGATACCTTCTATTTTCTTAGAACAAAGCAATCTTTTAAGAAAACTTATTATGGCCTTAAACTAGTTATGAACAGAGCTTATGACCAAGTAGAATGGGATTTCTTAGATGTTATTCTAGTCAAATTCAGTTTTAGTGATGCCTAGATAAGATGGGTGATGGCTTATGTCACCTCTTTATCTTATAGATTATCAATAAATGGTAAGGTCACGAGTTAGTTTCAACAAACTATAAGGTTATGTTAAGGTAATCCATTATCACCTTATCTTTTCAACTTAGTTGCTGATGTGCTCTTACAAAATATTGAAATGGCAGTTAGGGAAAATCAACTTCTAGGATTGAAGATTAGACAAGCTTATCCCACTTTATCACATTTGTTGTTTGTTGATGATTTGTTGTTCTTTGTAGATGATTCATTGTCCACTTTATCCCATGTTATCATATCTTAGTTGGTCATTTGGTGTAGTGGCTTAGATTATGTTAGAACTTCAAAGTTAAACGTATTCAAGCTAGGTTAATCCTAAGATGGGTAACCTTTTAGGAAGTTATTATACTAAGGGACAAAACCGTGTGGCTTCTAACACCAAAGTGGACAATACCTCAACAGGAGGAGTTCCAACCAGGTCGTTACATAAGTATTTGGGCCTCCCTACCATTTAGGGGAGGAATAAAATGGAAGTTCTCAAGTTTGCGAAAGATGGAATTCATTTGAAGTTATAAAATTGGAAAAGGAATCTTCTGTCTAATGCTGGCAAAGAAATCCTTTTTAAATTAGATGCAGGTGCTATACCAAAATACTTGTGAGTTGCTTCAAGTTCACTAATAAATGGTGTAAGGAAGTAGGCTCTATGATAACACAATATTAGTAGGGATAAGCAAAATATGAAAGGAAGATTGATTGGTAAGGTTAGGACAAAATTACCCTCTAAAAACAAAAAGAGGGCTAGAATTAAAGATTTATGTGATTTTAATTTCTCCTTATTAACCTAGTTGGTTTGGAGAGTTGTGTCTAATCCTAACACCTTTTGGGTACGTATTCTTAAAAAAATGTATTTTCCTTAATCTTCCTTCTCGCAAGCTTCAAGAGGTTTAAGGGACTTACGGGGCTCGGCAAGTATTTTGCGCGAGAGAGAGTAGTTGATTAAGCATGCTTTTATGGAAAGTTAGTGATGATAAGTTGATATAGGTAGCAATTGACCAATGGATTCTAAGTCTAAGTGGTTACAATCTTGGATTCAAAGTGTAGCCCTCAGACTTGAATTGTTGAGTAGCATACCTTATTGATAGCAATGCTTACTATTGGAAGCTGCAGGAACTGCATAGATGGTTTATTGATCGGATAGTTAGAGAGGTCTTGAAGATTCCTATGCTGAGTAGGAGTTTTTGTTATCAATTAGTATGGCCACATGAGAGGATAGGTACTTGTTCTATACGTTTTGATGTGAACAGTGACCAAGAGTAAACAAAGCCAGTCACTGGATAGGTCCAAGCTTGCAAAAAGCTTGAAAAGGGTTAATGGGGAAAGGTACGAAAGGGTAAAGAAATGAAGAATGAAAATAGTAAGCAAAAACCCATGAATAGTTCGCAAAAACCCATGAATAGTTCTAGAGGATATGACGCCCCAATAGAACTTCCAAGTACTTACGGCATAATTCGATATGACACACAAATTAGTCTAATGAGGTTACTAGCTACCTAACCTTGTTTAAGGGGAAGGATAAGAGAGATGCCAAGAGTAAACAACAATGTTTACATAAGGAAGAAAAGTACTTAATTGTATTGAAGGTAATCTGATCTTACAGCTACAAGTATAAGGGTTATTTATACCCGTACGTTAGGATAACTTGCCCAAAAGGGAAAAGACAAAAAGGCATTTCCTAAAGAACCAATATAGACGACACAAAAGGGCAAAAATGAATATACAAGGAAAACAATCATTAGTGCTACAGATTTTACACAAGATACTATACATGTGGCGACATTGCATTGGCAAGGTTGTTAGGAGAAGCGGACAAAAAATACAAACAGATGGGTTTGTCTGAGTAGGGATGGCCTAGTCAGTCTGGTCTCTCTCTCTCTTGGCTTTTCGGTAAGGAAGATGCTGAATAATTAGTCGGCTCAGCGCTGGAGAGTATTCATCAACTCAACATACTATAAAGCAACGGGTGGTCATATGGCGTGGCGTTAAAGGTGACTCAACAAGGAAGTAATCGGCCTTAGTAGGGGTTGGTTGGAATAGGAGGATTTGTCGTTCTAGCCCTTCTAATGATCAGGCTCGGCTATGGGTAAGAGGTTTGGTAGCTTGATTCCCATTGTTCCCTCTGGTTTGTTTTAGATTTGGGATCAAATCCAAATGATGTTCGCTTAGTTCTCCGTTAGGATGATATGGATTGAGGCTGGCAATGTTGAAGGCATTAGAAACCCCATAGTCCTCAAGTAGTTCCAACTTGTAGGTATTGTCATTGATTTTCTAGAGGATTCTGAAAGGTCCTTTCGCTCTTGTAGACAATTTTTTCTTCTTTTTATTCGGGAATCGTATCGTTTGGCTAACCTACCCTTGGTCTTTTCTCGCATTCTTCTAGCAACTTGGTCGATGTGCCGAATAACCTTGTCATAGATGTGCTAAAGAGATTATGATCTGGTTGAGGTGTCAGGGTCCTCTTGCGTGGGTGCTAGTACAGGGGTGTGGTTGAGGGGCAATTCGGGATTAAATCCATAGACCACTTGAAAGGGAGTTTGCTTAATGGCATCATGTATGGTTTGGTTATAGGCAAACTCAACTACCGGTAGGTAGACATCCTAATTAGCTAAGTTCTTACCTACTATAGCTCGGAGTAGTAGCCCTAAAGTACAATTAACTACCTCTATTTGGCTGTTAGTTTGGGGGTGACATAAGGTACTAAAGAGTAATTTGGTTCCCAGTGGACACTATAGCGTTCTCTAGAAATGGCTTAAGAACTTCGAGTCTCTATCGAAGACTACAATTCTCGGCACGCCGTGTATTCACACAATCTCTTGTAAGAAAAGAGAAGCAATAGCCAAAGTGTCATTAGTTTTGGTGTAGGGCACAAAGTGTATCATCTTATTGAATTGATCTATGACGACCGTCACAGAATCTTTGCCTCGAGCAGTTCGCAGCAGTCCGAGAACAAAGTCTATACTTAGTTCAATCAATAGCCTTGTTAGTTTTGGTATAAGGCACTTGGCTTTTTTGCACAGAACATAACTTTTGACGACTTAGTGCACATCTCTTCACATTCTCGACCAAAAGAATTGACCATTCAATAGCTCGTAGGTCCTCATCTCTCCAAAGTGTCCGGAAAGTCTTCTACTGTAGGCTTCCCTACTTAATAATTCCCATAGGGAACAAGTTGGTATGCATAGTTTCCCTCCTCGGAACTGATAGCCATCCTCTACATAATACTTGTCCGTTGTCCTCCTATCTTAGCATTGCGAAATTATTGGTCTAAAGTGTGAATCCCCGGAGTACTATTCTTTGATACTTGCAAAACTAAATAGCCTGGTCTGCAATTCTGATATGAGTGCATGCTTCCTCGAAAGAGCATCTGCAATTATGTTACTCTTTCCTCACTTGTACTTTATCACAAAATCGAACCCTTTAAGGAATTCAATCAATCTCGCCTACCACTTCAATGACTTGGTCTGACTTTAGAGGTATCTCAGTGATTCATGGTCAATATAAATGACAAATTCTCTTTGTAGTAAGTAATGTTGCCATACTTGCATTACTTGGATCAGTGCCAAAAGTTCCTTATCATACATGGAGTAGTTCAGCTGTGGTCCTTGGAGCTTCTCACTATAGAAGGTAATTGGTTAGCCTTCTTGCATCAAGAAAGCACCTATTCTAATGCCTGATGCATCACATTCCAGTTCAAAAATTTTATCGAAGTTAAGTAGTACTAATACCGAGATGGAGGCCAATCTTTCTTTTATGTTGGCAAAACTCTTCTCCTCCCTTTCTCCCCATTGGAAGTCGGTGTTCTTCTTTGTTAGCATGGTAAGTGGTACGGTGATGGTGCTGAAATTCCTGATAAACCTTTTGTAAAACGATGCCAGTTTATGGAAACTTCTTACATCGGTACAAGTGGTAGGAGTCGGCCACTCAACAATTTCGTTGATCTTCTCATCATCGACTCATAAGCCCCCTTTACTGACTAAATATCCCAAGAATACCACTTCTTCTTAGTAAAAACAACATTTTTTCAAATTGTCAAATATCCAAGACTGCTCTGAGATATTTACAGTGACTCGACATGTTGGTACTATAGACAAGGATGTCATCAAAGTATACTACAACATACTTCCCTATGAGATGTCTCAGAACATTATTCATAAGCCTTATGAAGGTGCTCAAGGCATTTGACAAGCCGAAGGGCATGATCATCTACTTGTAAAGTCCATATCGAGTCTTGAACATAGTATTAATGGTAGTTGGATTTACAATCAATCTTGCCGAAAATCTTAGCTCCACTCAGCTCATCTAACATGTCTTCTATCATTGAGATTGAATGCTTGTATTTGATTGTGATTTTGTTCATGGCTTGGTTGTCAAAACACATCCGTTAGGTTCCATCATTCTTCGGTACCAAAAGTGCATGCATAGCATAAGGGTTGAGACTCTCACCCATGTAACCTCTCTCTAGTAACTCATTGACTTGACGTTGAAGTTTAGAAGCCTACTCAGGATTCATCCAATAAGTTGGCTTATTCGACAATGTAGCTCCTGGTACTAAGTCAATGTAGTGCTATATGCCTTGAGTTGAGGGCAACCCCTCAAGTAACTATTTGGAGAACAGGTCGGCATAGTTATCTAGCAACTCCTTGATTTCCTAGGGAAGCTCACCTCGCTCCTTCACTTCCAATAGTCAACTAACGAACAATATGGTCAACTTGTCAGCATTGATGACCTCTTAAAGTTTGGCTTGACTCAATAGTAAAGCTTTCTTTGATCCACGAGTGCGCTTCATTTGTAGCTTGTCAACTTCTCTCGACGGCATTGGATTTAGTGTGATCTTCTGGTCATCCTTTTCTAACATATACGTGTTCCTGTAGCTGTCATGTATAACTCTCCTATCAAACAACCATGGTCTACCCAACAGCACGTAGGCAGCATACCTAGGTAGCATGTCACAGGGGATCTAGTCAAAGTAATTCCTTAGAGTGATTGACAGCAATATTTGCCGAATGACATGTAATGCCCCTTTCTCACTCAACCAAGGCAACTTATGCAGCTTAAGATGGGTAACAATCGACAGCTTTAGTTTCGAAATAAGATCGGTCGATGCCATATTAGTGTAACTTCCACTATCCACAATGAGAGCATACATCTGATCATTAACCTTGAAGGTAGTATGAAACAAATTCTCCCTTTACTCCTCCTATTGTGAGGGTTTTACACTCATAATTTGTTAGATAACCATGAGCAATTGGTTCAAGTCCTCGAGAAACACGTCCTCCTTAATTAGCTCTTTTTCGGCATTTTCCTTCTCGGTAGGAACCTTCTCCTCCTCAGGTTCCTTGTCCATGTTCTCTACTTTTAACTTCAAGATGTCTCCCTTAATGATCATCGTCCTTTGGTTTGGGCACTAAGCAGCTATGTGTCCGAACCTTTGATACTTGAAGCACTCGATCTAGCTGGTCTTCCTGCCAGACCCTTGCCTTTTCTCATACGTTTTGGTCAGTACTAAATCTTTAAGTCGGCCTTTCTGCTCAGCTTTGACATCAACTCTTCTGCTCGACTTTATATTGGGTTGAGCTCGGTGACTTGCATGTCCTGGTCAGCCAATTGGCATTCTAGTCACTACTTGGCTCCTTCTTTGTCTCCCCATTTATTGGGAAATCCTAACAGTTTCATCCATTGTGTCAAATCGTTAGAGCTCCACATTGTCTCGGATGTCTCCTCTCAACCTACTAATAAACCTTAAGACTGTTCAGGGTGGTTGTTCCTCCACTTCACATCTTATCATAAGCATTTGAAATTCTTGAATATATTCATCAACTGTTTGACCTTCTTGTCTTAACTCCTAAAGCCGAGTGAAAGTATCTTGGAGATAAGTTTCCAGTACGAATATGTTTCTAAGTACCCTCTTCATCTTGAGTTAGGTGTTAATCTCTTGGTACCCCTCTCTTCTTCTCATGGCTTGAAAATTCTTCCACTACAAATTCAATTGCAGTAGTCCTCACTTTCTCATAACCCTTATATTGATAGTACTCAAATACATACTCTATCTCCTCTTCCCAATCCAAATACTTGTCAGCATTCCCAAATCCGTTGAAACTCAAAATTTGAAGCTTCACATGGTCGGATGCTCTAGGGACTTGTACATACTCCTCTTCAAAATACTCTTCTTCCTGCTCATCAAGCTCTCTCAGGTCTATCCTTCGCCTTACTAATCTACTAGCTCATCCATCTCGAACTGGGTTCTGACCTCTAATTGGTTAAGCAACTTATGGAGTGTTTTGGGCAACCTTAGTGGTTCAGCAAGACAGGGCATGAATAGCTCGGGTTAGATCTACCAAGAGGTTAGCTACCTCATTAAGTCTCTCGTCAGTACTTTTGGGAGTTCCCTGAAATTGCAGTCCATGGTGGATAATTCCACTGTTATCACTGGCATTAACATTTATACTTAGGTCTATCATTTTTCCTTACAGATTTAAATTCAAACAAACACTTCAGAAAGTGAACAACTAACGACACAGCAGTCAAATAAATACAGTAACTTGCTTTGTTTCTTACACATAAAACAAAGTATAATAGAATTCATAGAAAACTAACTGTAATTCAGACGAAACCTTTGCTTTGATACCAAGATGATGCAAATTGTGATAAAAAACAAATAAGGCCAATCGTTGGATGGGTTCAAGCCTACAGAACGTTCGAAAAACGTTAATGGGGAAAGGTTCGAAAGGGTAAAGAAATGAAGAATGAAAACAGTAAGAAAAAACCTACAAACAGCTCCAGAGGATATAACACACTAATGGAACTTCTAAAGACTTGCAACACAATTTGATATGAAACTCGAATTAGTCTAATGAGGTTACTTGTTACCTAAACTCGCTTAAGGGGAAGGATAAGAGTGATACTAAGAGTAAACAACAGTGTTTACATAAGGAAGAAAAGTACTCAATTGTATTGAAAGTAATATGATTTTATAGCTATAAGTACAAGGGTATTTATATCCGTAAGTTAAGGCAACTTGCCTAAAAGGGAAAGGACAAAAAAGACATTTCCTAAAGAAGCAATGTAGATGATACAAAAGGGAAAAAATGAATATACAAGGAAAACAATCACTAGTGCTACAGATTGTATACATGATATTGTATACGTACCGATGCTACATTGGTAAGATTGTTAAGAGATGCGGACAAAAAGTATAGAAAAATGGGATTGTCCGAGCAGGGATGGCCTAGTCAGTCTGATATCTCTCTCTTGGCTTGTCAGCAAGGAAGATGACGAGTAATTAGTCGGCTCGATGTTGGAGAGTATTCATCAACTAGGCATACTATAGAGCAATAGGTGGTCATACGACATGCCATTAAAGGTGATTCGACAAGAAAGTACTCAGCCTCGGCAAGAGTTAGTTGGAACAGGAGGATTTGTCATGCTAGCCCCTTTATTCCTTGGGCTCGGCTGTGGGTAAGAGGTCCTGTAACCTAATTCCCATCACGTTTAGCCTATAATTTGATATCAGGCAAATTTTGGAGCATCCTCTTCCCATCAAGTCCCATGATCTATAAGGAAGTTGGTATGGCATAGTCTAATGCTTCCTAAGGTTAAGCATTTCATGTAGCATGCTCCTCATGATGCAATACCTACCAACATTAATTTGGTGAAGAGAAGGATATTGAATGAGCCAGCTTGTAAATTTTGTGGTCTTGATGAATCAATAGAGCATGTTCTCTTACTTTGCCTTTGGACTAAGATTATTTGGTTTGCTACTTTAGACATTAGAGTTAAAGGTTCTTTAGTAGTCTTTTTGGATCAATGAATTTCTAAACAATTGATAAAGTGGGATATTACAATAAAGAGTTGTTTAAGAAGTTAATGTGACATCTTAAGCAACTATTCGAACTTCCCATTGTTAATGTTGCTCTAATACTAAGAAAGAAACAATCAATATGGTGTTTTGGTCATATTCTTATTTCACCACCACAATTCAAAGTCTTATATAATATGAAATACTTATGATTTAACTATATGCTTTGAATAATTCAATCGCAGTAAGGTAGGGGGTGTAATAAACTATGGTGATTGATGACAATAGAATTTGAAATTGACATAATATGACATTATTGTTCTATATATGATTAAATTAGATGTAGATATAGGCCAATGGCTAGTTTTAACCAATAATCTAGCACAATAAGGTAAGGACCTAACCTCATTTAGAATGGGTGAGTCTTGAATAGGGAATGGACTAGTAGGTCCATGGGATGTTCCTAGTGAAAATTTAAAAATGTTAATCATTGAAAAATTCATAAAAGTTAAAAATATGATTAAAAAATAAAATATATAATTAAAATAGTAAAAATTTAAAATATTTCTAGGTGAATTAGGAGAATTATATCTTATTCATAACATTTAATGTGTTACTATTCTCAAATAAGAAATATATATACTAAAGTGTGTCTATTTTGGTATATATAAACTTTTAATAAATTAAATACTAAAGTGCATTTATTTTGGTATATATAGACTTTTAGTAAATGAAAGTTCTCACTTTCTAATATTGTGGAACTAACTTTTGTCTTTTAATCTTCCCTCTAGACTTGTATCACATTACTAATATTACAAATCAATTCGGGTGCAGTTATGTATGAATGAATATTGATCAATTTTATCTTCCTTAGAAAGGGGCTAAAAACTACATAATTTTGGTGTTCAAGGTGTTTTGAAGTTTTAAACATAAATTCTTAGAAAATAAGAGAAAAAGATTAGTTTAGGCTAGTTCATGAATTTAAGACATGTGGACCACAACCAAGAGAATATATAAGTTTAAGGATTAAGCTAAATGGGTTAATCTTGATTTTCTCATTAGGAGACTCAAGAATCCATGCATCTAGCAAGTTTGAGCTAGCTAAATATACCAGAGTCAATGCGGTACTAATTGATAAGGACAATTCACTACTTCATATTTGACTAGTTAATAATAAAATGGGTATGATAACACATAAAATAAATTATTTTGGTATAAACAACTATTAGAGTTACAAATTTTGAAAAAGTAACATTATACAATTAATCTATAATGTAAATTAGAGGTGAATGGATAATCTTGTCGTATAAGGTACTTACTTGGACTCTACTCGATCGAGTAGGTTGTGGGTAGGTTATTAAGGCTATAGGATAGGTCCTAAGTAGTAATTTCCCAAAATTTGTTTTCACAAGGTAGGGTGTGGGTAAGAAGTCAAGATACCTTGAACTTACCTTAGAACCTATATGTTGAAGCATATAAGGCATAAGTTATGTACATGTTCTAGGGTCCTTATCCTGTAATAGTAATTAAATAAAATTAATATATAAATGATACCATCTTATTAAAATAAAGTAAACCCTAACCTATCAAAAACCCTAAATTAAACACTTGTTAATGCCTTCCCTTCCATCTTTTGACTTTAGTCTTTACTCCATTGTTATTTTCTTTCTACTCCTTCGTCGTTTTCTTTCTACTCCTTAATTCTTTACTAAATCTATCATCTAGTAAAGTTTGAAAAAGGGATCTGAGTTCTTCATTTCTACTTCTAGCACTACCTACAAGCCATATGGTATGTTAATTTCTTACTCTCTATAGTGAAATAGTTTCTTTATTTTATGTTTGACAAAAAATTTAGCAATACTACTAGAGTTAAATTTAATTTTCTTAGAGTATAGGGAGATTATTTTATTGATCATGTACCTTGAGGAAGAAAAATATTTTTGTTTAAATTTATGTTTGGTTCAATTTTTCATGTTATGTGTCTTCATTTTCTCATGGTTAATTGTTTGATCCTATATTATCGACACATCCACAATTATTGTATTATATAATCTTGTGAATCTTTTATTCATATTTTAATAAACATTATAGATCTTGAGTTAAGTACGATGTTTCATTTTTTTAAAACCATGTGCTTATTCCATTAAATATCTTCATGTGATTTTTAGAAAATGAATACTTTATTGACACAAAGGATGTTTTATATAATGTTTACATGAAAATTCGGTTATAATAATAATGGTTAAAGAACCATTTAAGGAAAAAAAAAGTTGGGAATAAACTTTAACGGACTCTATTCATTGTGTCATTTGAAAGATTGCTTAAATTAAGCAATTGCTTTTGAAAAATAAAATGGGTAGGTTTGTTTTATGTTTTTCTTTTTAAATAGCCATAGCTAAATTTGTAAGGAAAATTAAAAAAAAAAAATCTACATGTGATACAGGTTTGATGTGGATGAGCACATGGCATTTGGTATCTTACGAACTAAGGGGTGAGTTTGAACCTCAGGACGATTTGAAGAGTAAATGATAGTTGAAGGTTGAGCAGGGGTCCTTATATACCAATGATGGATATAACACACCAACACCTTACACGAGCTCTACTTACACATGATATGATGCATAAGTGTAATAGGAACGGACTTGCTACTGATCCACACTCATGAAGGATTAGATAAGAGTTAATGAGAGTAAGAAGAAAACACTTAGCTCATGAGAGTAGGTCTAAATATCAATGGCATTAGCTATTGCAGCTATCACAATTTATAAGTATTTATATGAACCAATTAGGATAATATCTTAGGTTAGTATAAATTATAAAAAAGATTCCTACTAGTAAAAGAAAAGGAATAATCTATAAGGGTAAAGTTATAAATGACCAAAAAGAACATCCAGTGATAGAAAAGGATAGTAAAGATGTCAAGAAAATAGGATGCGCATTAGTTGTCCATTCTACAATCTTAATGACGCTACTAGCGGAGTAAAGCAAGTTTTGAATAGATCAAGTTGAGGTCGGTAGTTTAATAGCGCAACAGTTTAGACGTTTGGGACTGGGAAGGATTGGCTCAAGAGGTGGCTCGTTGTCAGGGTGACCTTGGGTAGTCGGCTCGGAGGAGGGGTTGGCTTGGCCTTGGCATGTATTAGGTTGATAGTATAGAGATTCAGTACTTAGCCTCGAATAGATGTATTGTGGAGGGGTCAACTTAGTATATAAGTCGGTTATGTCGGCAACCTCTTAAATTATGTGGATAGCAAAGTAACTCAATAAGTCAGACTAGGGATTGCATTGCTCCCTTGAGTTCATCTCCCTTCAAACAACTCAATAAACCAAACGGACGAGTCCTTAAGCTTGGGAGCGTGTGATTGGTCTGTGATCTCTATCATCCCTTTTAGGCTATTTGAGATTTGGGATTAAATCTAGCTTAGCTCCATGTTACTCGTCTTTAGAGTAATAAGGATAGAGGTTAGCAATGTTAAAGGAGTTTGAGACTCTGTACTCTTTGGGTAGTTCAATCCTATAGGCATTAGGATTGATCTTTTCAAGCACTTTAAATGGTTCGTCGGCTTTAGGAGATAACTAGCTCTTCCTTAAGTTTAGGAACTGTTCCTTACTAAGGTGGTTCCAAACCAAATCACTGGGTTGGAATTCCCTATTCTTTCATCCTCAGCTTCACCTCTTAAGCTTGGTAATAGCTCACCTTAAATGTTCTATGACCTTTTGGTGCATGGCTCTAATGGCCTTAACTCTTTCTACGACTGGTTGATCATCTTCTAGGCTCGAAAGGTGTATCTGGTCTAATGAGAGCTCAAGGTTAAACCTATAGGTGACCTCAAAAGGTAATATGTTCATGATACTGTAGGCAATCTTGTTGTAGGCAAACTCAACTATAGGTAGTCATAGATCCTAATTAGCCATGTATCAACCAACAGTAACCCGAAGCAAAGTTCCCATAGTCTTATTGACAACCTTGGTCTGTTTGTCCGTATGTAGATGGTAGGACGTACTGACAATAGCTTGGTTCTCATTCGTTTCCATAATATTCTCTAAAAGTTTCTCATGATCTTTGGATCTCAATCTGAAACAATGGTATTGGGTATTCCATGTAGTTTAACGACCTCCTGCAAGAACAAAAAAGAGATAGCCAAAGCATCGTTAGTTTTAAAGTAGGGTACAAAGTGTGTCATCTTGTTGAAGCAGTCTACAACCACCAGGATAGTGAGTCCTTCCCTTAGGACGTCCTCCGTAACCCTAATGTGAAGTTTATGCTTAACTCAGACCATGGTTTGGGTGAAATTGATAAGGGTAAATATTTTCCATTCTTGGCTTGGCATTTTGCTCTTTTGTAGGTGGTACACCTTTACTGCATACTTTGAACCTCATCATTTTTTGCCTAAAGAATCTGAAGGATGGTACCTCATGAGTTTAGTGCTTACCAATGTGTCTAAACAATCCTCCTCTATGTGCCTCATGCACCAACAATTCTCTCATAGATTAGGTCGGGAGACATAATCTCTTCTTTTGAAACAAATATTTGTTCTCCCTATAATAGTCATCAAGTGTTTAATCTTCTTTACACCAATCATAGATAAAACCAAAATACGAATCCTTAACATTCAAATCCTTAATCATAGAAAACAAAGCAGCTTAGTCTCTAGTTCAGTTAAAAGGGAATGTTATCTTGATAGGGCATTGACCATTACATGGTTCTTTTTGTTCTTGCATTTCACGACATAGGAAAATCCCACCATAAATTTGAACCACTTAGCTTGTCTTTAAGACGTTTTGGGCTATCTCTTCAAATATCTTAAGGACTTATGATCAATGTAAATCACAAACTCTTTATGCAGTAGATAGTATTGCCATACAGTCAAGGTATGGACCAAGGAGTAAAACTCCTTATCATAGATAAAATAATTGGGTGTAGCTCTTCTAAACTTCTCACTAAAGTATGCGAAAGGTTGGACCTCCTACATTAGCACAGTACCTATGCTTAGTCTGAACGCATCAAACTCCACTTTGAATACTTTATCAAAGCTCGGTAAGGCTAAGATAGAGGCTGTAGTCAGCATCTCCTTTACCTCTTCAAAACTTCTCTGTTCCTTCTCCCCTTACTTGAGCTCAACATTCTTCTTTGATAGCTCAATGAGAGAGGCAACAATCGTACTAAAACTTCTTATAAACCTATGATAAAATGATGCTAGGTCATGGAAACTTTGCATGTTGGCTTAACAAGTCAGCACCGGCCATTAGGCAATTGGTCTTATTTTCTCATTATTGACTCGAATGCTACCACCACTTACAACAAACCTTAAGAAAATTACTTTAGGTTGGTAGAAGTCATATTTCTTCATATTAATGTAGAGCTTCTTGGTTCGAAGTTTCAAAAAGACTACTTGGAGATGCTCTTGGTGAGCCTCTCAATCAGGATTGTAGACTAGGATGTCATTGAAGTAAACCACCGCAAATTTTCATATTAGTTCTTGGAGTACAAGGTTCATTAGTTGCATAAATATACTCGGCACATTTAACAGTCCGAATGGCATCTAAGCTATTCATACAATCCCTAGCAAGTCTTGAAGTGGTCTTCCATTCATCTCCTTCTTGCATTCGAATATGATGGTATCCTAATCAAAGATCAATCTTAGAGAACACTCTTGCTCCATTCAACTCATCTAGCATATCATCGAGGATTGATATAGGATACCTATACTTGATAGTAATGCAATTGATTGCTTGGTGTTGTTAGTGAATTTTGGGATGAGGAAAAATCCTACAAAAGAAAGTGAAATACTTAGTACTGGAGCCAGTCGAGTACGGTTACTCTAATGCTAAAGTTAGTAAGGTGACTTAGTATAGTAAATATGTGAATAAGAAGTGCGCGAGACCTTATAGAGTTTATTTCTAGTATTTATAGATGGTCGTAGTGTCTGAGGCAGTTGTCGGGATAACTGTTAAGACACGTGGAAGTTTCTTGACTTGACATCTCCCTTAATATGTAAGGGTAGCAGGCGGTTGTGTAATATAACCATGTTTATGATAACTGTTCACGCCATAGACTTGAATTCAAACCAGGAGTGCTTCTTATACTCGGCATAAATGCCGTGTATCATCTATCTAGTATGAATGTCGAGAGAGTTGGTTACGTGTTATCTTGGCAGACGAAAGGATGAGTGTCCAATGAGCGAAAATTAACTATTAACATTTACCCCCCAACTCCTGTATTCGAGTAGTTGACAAAGGGAGTTGCATATATATATATATATATTGCATTAGAGGCCGAGTGGGGGAGAGATTCTTTAGATTTATGTCGAGTAATATGGGAAGTAGGATAGATACATCTTAGTTGAAAGGTTGCCATGTCTAAACTCCCAATCGTTTGAGAAACCAAAAAATTGGAGGCATGACACATGTCGCCTAGGTCATCATTTTGTAGTAGGTCTAATAACTGTCAAAGACTTTTAGCTATTAGATTTCTATCATGAAACACATGTCAGCGATCTATGGGATTACCATATCAGTGCATTATTACTGTCAGAAGCAGATTTGCAATTATGAAGATGAATTGTCCTTATATAAAGTAATATTCACGATCAAAATTGCCTTCTCTAGTTGCATCTTAACCTTTCATTTGTTTCCTCATCTTTAACTCAAATTCTTCGATTTGTGTTGTATCGTTTCACATAACCATTTAGGTATGGTTCCCAAAGTTGCCCAATGACTTGTGCTTTCCAATTTTGCGGCAACGGAGACTGAGGCCACTTTTCCCCCCTAAATAAGGAGCGAAGCGGCTTATTCTTTGGGGGGTTCGGCCAATAGCATGGAGAAAAGGTGGGATAAACTTGCTTGGATCAACAAGCTCTCTATAGATAATTATCTTGAGGATAAGGAAGGAAGGTCCTTAGTAAGATATTTGTTCAACATGATAGCCTAATTTTATGATTCTTTAGATGGAACCGCTAGTTCTATTGATAAGGTTTTCGTCACAAAATATAATTAATATTGGTGAAATCTTCTCGAAACATGGAACTTGAGGAGCTCGAGAGATGGGAAGAAGGTATGCTTCCCTAAGGAGCACGAGTTCCATATATACCTAAAATATTTGGATTTTAGGTTGTACTTCCCTTTTTCGGCTTTTGTTAAGGGCTTCTTCAACTATTTTAGAGTTGTGCCTAGTATGTTCTCACCTAACACATATCGGCTTTTGGTAGCCTTTGAGATATTTTGCGAAGAAGTCAAAGTCAGGACCACGCCTCAACTGTTTTGGTATTTCTTCACTACTCGGAGGTAGCTTGATGGGTAGTACTTTGCTATTGTGAGGCACGGGCGTAAGTTCATGGACAGGTTAGAATCCAAGATTCACAAGTGGCATGACAAGTTTGTGTTAATAATGTCTGATGAGGACTTAGACTTTTGGACCCAATGGATTGAGCCGATACATACAAAAGACGTAGATTTGATGTCGAATGATGTAGCAGTAGCAACAGCGGTAGCGAAGAAAATTCAAGAGAGAAGGAGAAACAAAATGTTCTTCTAGGACGCCAAGAGAATTTTACAGCATTATGAAAATTGAGAACCAATATTTTCTAAAAAAGAAGTTATGTCAATATGTTACCGCTGCGCTAAGTAAAGCCACAAGGAAAGCCGTTCTTAAGACTTGGAGGGAGAATAGTGAACTTTAAGCCTTACTTGGCATGGAAAATGTAAGTTCATATTTTTTCCATGTTTATATTAATTGGTTTACTTATGTTGTAGATATGGGTGTTGGAGAGGTAAATCTGGAAAAGTTATTCACTCAGTCTAAGGCTAAAATATCCAAGGCTGACAAGAGGGCAGCTACCTTAGCAACTACCACTTGGCTTATTGTCGCAAAGAAACTAGCAAAGGAAGCTGCAATGAAGTAAACAGCTACACAAATCTCTTGTCCTGCAGAGACGCTGAAGGAGAATGAGAAAACATAGTTGACGAGGTTGTTCATTCTAAGGAGCCTCTGGTCATGATTATTTAAAGTTTTGTTAAGTTGAAGGATGACGAGCATCAAGAGATATACCCCGGCGAAGAGGATGAAAATGCTATTGCTGCAGAAGGCTCATCGTTAGCAATTGCGGTGGCTTTGAGTGGAAAGATCAAGGAAGGAACTCATTAACCAACTACTGATCAAGTAGTCCAAGGGCTTGGACCAGAGGGCATAGGAGGTAATGCGTTTTAAAGGTCTCGGCATCAATAGCATCGAATTTTTCCCTAACAAAGAGGTCGGTGAGTACTTTGTCCCTTGCTGGAGCCACCAAATTTTGGATACCGACTCAACCTTAGGAGACAGGACAAAATCTTTAGCTCTAATGGGAGGGATCATTCTTCCGAAAGCGAAAGATATCGCCAAGAAGGATGTCGACAGGGTTGGCGGTTGCAATAAGGCCCATATCTTAGCCAAATTATATGATGTGAGTATCCATGTCCATTGGTTTTGATTATCGAATTTTTTCGGGTAACTAACACATTTCCTTTTCCAAGTGAGCAGTCACATTTTGATAGTTTTGGATGAGGCTGACAAAGAGGCAAAGAAGGTAATATCTTCAGTTATACCTGTATAATACCCGATCATTTTTTTATTGTAATAAATGAATTTGCTGTAGATAGTTGATGATGCGTACAATGCATCAAAGGCCCAAATTGATGCTGCCAAGAATGCGAGGATTAAGGCTAAAATGGAGGAAAGAAATCTTAAGGAAGAAGTTGTTGCAGAGAAATTAGCACATGACCTCGTCGTTGATGAAATCTCTAGCCTGAACACTAAAATGAATGAAGAGTAAAAAAAGTTTAAAAGCCTGAAAGAGGAGCTACAAAAGAAAAAGGAAGAGTGTTGGGGCTTGGGCTGAACTATTTGTATAATGAACGATGATGAAGATAAGGTCAGGATGCAAATAAAGGAGTTGGAGACCAATAACTCAAACTTACAAAATTATGTGGTCATGTTGGAGGAGATTGTGAGGAGGGGACCATCTGTTGAAGAAGCTCTTGATATAATCACTCCCAATCGAAAATACGAGAAGCTTTTACGAAAAAAGTTTTTGGATGGGTTTCAAGCAGCAAGAGAAGAGGTCTTGAAGCTTTATCCTGATATGATCTCTCGTGTCTTGACTTTGCTGATGTTGATGACAAAGTTAGTAGTATTGACAAAGATGAAGGCAACAAGACAGGTGTTGAGAGTATGAATCAAAGTGATAATGAAGCTCATGTCGAAGAAGTTGCTTGCTCTGAGACCCTAACTGCTGAGGAAGCCCTAGCTAATGATTTAAAAATCACTTCTATTGAATTTGAGGATAGGCCATAGGACTTATTATATTGGCACATTCAATTCTTGTGTTTAATTGGAATATAGTCCAGGCAATGCCGAGTGCTTATGACATTTACTTTCATGTAATGTACTTTCTTGGTTTGTATTGTATATGTATGTTGCTTCATGCTTTCATTCGTTAGTATGTTTTATTTATTATGCTATTTGTTTCTCGGCATGTTATATTCCATATGCTCAACTATCTTTTGGCATGTTTTATCCTATACGCCATCTTCTTCTTAACATGTTTTATTTCACGAGCCCAACTATCTTTTGGCATGTTTTATTTCTGTGAGCCATTTTTTCTTAACATGTTTTATTTTACATACCTAACTATCTTTCGACTTGTTCTATTTCACATGCCCATCATTTTATATTGTCCATTAATTGTTTAAGGTGTGGACTAGCCGCATTACTTAGTTGTAAGGTTAATTTGTATAGTTCGTTAACTACATTAGGCTAAAACCTAGATTAGTTCATTTTCTGTGTAGTGTAGAACTCATTAATTCGGCAATTGTAACCAAAACACAATGAAACTTCGAATATATAATTGTCATAAATAAGAACCAATCTTACAAACATGTTTGCTCTCGCCAAATGAGAGATAGTAGAAATCATTTGGCATTAATTGAAATAAAATTTTAGATTCTTGGCGTTCCAAGCTCGAGGGATGATGGATCCATCTAACCTTTCTAGTTGATAGGCCCCCTTGCTAATGACTTCCTAGATCTTGATAGGATCATCCTAATTCGTGTCGAGCTTTCCTCGATTTGCTCGCACACCAATTGCTTTCGTCTTACGGCAAACCAGATCTCTGGGTTAGAAAACCTTGTGCTTCACTTTTTGTTTATAGTATATTGCTACTTTATGCTGGTATGCCATAAACCTAGCTCTTGCAATGTCTTGAATTTCCTCTATAGTGTCCAGATTCGCTATTAATCTGACTTGATTAAGCATAGCATCAAAATTATGCGTCCCCAAATTAGGCAAGTCTAGCTCAATCGGCAACACAGATTTAGTGCTGTAGAATAAATTAAATGGTGTCTCTCCCGTTGCAATTCTGTAAGTAGTTCTGTATCCTTGTAGGAAATTTGGTAGTTCATCGGCTTACTTACCCATGACTTGATCCACTTTTTGTTTCAGGCTATGTAGTATGGTCTTGTTTATGGCTTTGACTTGTCCATTTGTTTGAGGGTGCGCTATAGATGTATAGTTAAGCCGAATGCTGTTCCCTTCACAAAATGTCTAGAACTTATTGTTGTCAAATTGTAGCCCATTATCTATAATTATTATGTAGGGAACTCTGAGTCTTGATATGATGGAGTTGAAGACAAAAGCTTCCACTTTCTACTCGATGATCTTTGCTACAACCTTCGCCTTAACCCATTTGGTAAAATACTCCATAACGACAATGACGAATTGTCACTAAGTAGTAGACTTCGGAAAGGGTTCGAGAATATCTAACCCCCACTAGGTGAAAGGCTAAGGGCTGGTTAGGCTACATAACTCAATTTCAGGTACATTACTTGGCAACTCATGCTTCTAACATTGAGGACACTACTAGACAATGTCCTTTGCAACTTCGCTCATAGTTAGCCAATAATAGTCGAGTCATAGTGCTTAAAGATATGTTGTGCTTATACAGCTAACCATCAATCAACGTGTAGTTTACAGCTTGGTAAGCCAATCTTCGTGCCTCTTATTTTTTTGTCAAGGATAGTACCATCTTTTAGATAATTCACTAAGGAATCCATCTACGATTCTTCTCTTGGGCAAGGAGCTAACTCACAACTCTACGAGAGATTGGATAAACTTTTTTGTAGGAGAAACTCTATGAAAAGTTTTTCGTTTAGGTTAGAGAATTCCATATTGGCCAACTTAGATAGCTTGTTAGCAGTGATATTCTTACTTCTTGGAATTTTGTAAATGGACAATAATAGGAATTCTTCTACGAGCTTTTGTACTACCAATAGATACTTGCTCATCTCTTCTTCTCTTACTGCATAACTTTTGATGACCTGATTTACCACTAGTTGAGAATCAGAGAACACTTTGAGTTTCTCGACTCTAATTTCTTTTGTCTGTTTCAATCCAGTGATTAAAGCTTTGTACTCTTCTTCATTGTTATTAGTAGGAATCCAAATTTTAGAGCGTAATAAACTTTGACATTATGGGGGCCTTGAAGAACTAGGTTTACACCGCTTCCTTCTCGTATTGAAGAACCATCGACATAAAGAAACTAGATAGGTTTCTCAATGATCTCTACACCTTCTTCCTTTCTCGTGAACTCGACTACAAAATCTGCTAATACTTGGGCCTTTAGTGTTGTTTTGGGTTTATATTATACACCATGGGCATTAAGCTCTAAGGCATATTTCATCATCCTTCTCGATGAGTTAGGCCTCTGTAATGCTTACTACAATGGTTAATTAGTAAGGATAATAATTTGGTGAGCTTCAAAATACGGCTTCAACTTTCTTGTCATGAGAACCACACTTTAAATACAATTTTTTCAATCTTTGTGTACTGAAGCTTTAGCCCCTATAGAACATGATTCATGTGATAAAAGGGTCGATGCTCTTTATTGTTATTTTGGACTAGTACAGAGGAAAGTGTTCAGCAGCTGACTGATAAATATAAGTATAAATTTTCTCCTAAAATGGGTATTGAGAGCATCAAGGGTGATGTAAGATATTCCTTAAGCTTAGTGAAAACTCTTTTACAATCGTCGGTCTACTTGAATTCCTTTGGATTCTTTAAAATTTTAAAGAATTCTACGCACTTATTTGCACTTCTTGAC
Source organism: Lumnitzera racemosa (assembly GCA_024138005.1). Lineage (NCBI taxonomy): Eukaryota > Viridiplantae > Streptophyta > Magnoliopsida > Myrtales > Combretaceae > Lumnitzera > Lumnitzera racemosa. The sequence continues at coordinate 85,590,420 of JAMXBC010000006.1, forward strand.
ACGAATCTGTTCAAGGTGGTAATTCGGCTAGTGAGTTCTTGCACCTCCTTGACCATGCGAGGTCATTTCATATTCCTTATAGCTTCAATCTTTCTCGGATTGGCCTCAGTACAGCATCGTGCGACCATATACCTAAGGAATTTCCCTGATGTTGCACTAAAGACACACTTTTGTGGGTTGAGTTTGGTGCTATAACTCCTCAATATGGCAAACGTTTCCTTCAGATCAACGAGATGCTAATCTTCCTTCATGCTCTTCATAATCATGTCATTCACATATATTTCAACATTCCTATGGATATGAGATTTGAACATCTTCGTTACTAATCTTTGGTATGTAGCACCAACGTTCTTCAGCCCAACGAGCATCATTGTATAATTATACATTCTAAAATTAGTAACGAAAGATGTGTAGACTTCATCCACCTTATCCATCTTGATTTGATTGTAAATAGAGAAAGTGTCCATAAAAGAAAGCAGTGCATGTCTGGTGGTTGCATTTGCCATCTAATCGATTTTTGGTAGTGGGAAACAATCCTTAGGATAGGTTTTATTGAGATCTATGAAGTCTATGCACATTCGCCACTTGCTATTAGACTTCTTGACTAACACACAATTTGCTAACCAAGTCAAATAAGGCTCTTTTCAGATGAATCTTGCCTTCAATAATTTATGGACCTTTTCTTCTATTGTCGCTTGTCTCTCTGGTATAAAATGTCTCTTTTTCTGTTGGACCACTTTTACATTTCGGTCAATCTAGAGCTTGTGTACCATAATGTTTCTTGAAATACTCAGCATGTCTAAAGGTGACCATGTAAACAGGTTAGCATTGGCTTGCAAGAAGTCAATCAGACTTTGCCAAACATTTGCTAACATAGGTTTTCCAATCCTTGTTGTCTTCTCTGGATCATTTCCAAAAGGAATTTCCTCTGTATAATTCTTGGCATTATCTATGTTGACTGACTTGCCTTCTGGATAGGTTTCAACTTAAGATACTTCCTCTCATCTCAAGGCCCTTATATATAAGGACCGTGCCAATTACTGATCCCCTCTGCACACATCGACCCCTGTAGGAGTAGAAAACTTAGCCTTTAGATGTGCTATTGATGGGGAAATGCTAAATAAATGTTGGCATAGCCATCCCATTATCATGTTGTAAGGGGACCAACATTTGATGATGAGAAAATCCACTTTGTCTTCTATAACATGCTTGTCATCCTTGATTTGTATTGGCAAAGAGATAACTCCAGCTACTTGGACGGGTTTATTATTGAAGGCATAGATGTCATACTTATAAGAACGTATCTACGCTTTGATCTTAGGCCTCATTTGATCAAAAGCATGCTGAAAAATGATATTGGCTGAACTTCCCGTATCGACAAGAATCTTCTTGACTTCAAAGTTAGCGACTCTCGTATTGATAACAAGTGCATCATCATGCGGCCTCTAGATACCCTCAAAATCTTCTTCTCTAAAAGATATTGTATTATCACTCCTAACCTTTTTTCCATGAATATTGCAAATGTAATTCTTAGCTTTAATCGAGTTTGAAGAACTGGATTAGCCTATACTTGGTCTGCCAACAATGGTATTAATTACTTCGTTGGGTGCTCTGGTAGGATTAACATCCCTTGCATCTCTCACGGCCATTGCTAGCTGAGTGTCATCCTCTTGTTCTTCTCTTCACCTTTTGAGACAGTCTTTCGATTCTTTTGGCATCATGCGCTTAAAATTTTCGCAGGTGCTCGTGTTGTATTGCATCTTCAATTTTCTTGAGTTGAATGCACTCATTTGTATTATGACCCTTGTTATAGTGGAAATTACAGTACTCGTTCGAATTTCTTCTTGAGGGATTCCCTCGCATTTTTTCCAACCATTAGGGAGGATACCTCTCTCCCCACATACCTTCATCAAAATGTCTAGATTGGACGATTGATAGGTGTATGGGATGAGAATGTCAGGATCCTTAGTCTCTTTCTCTTAGCATCTGAACCATTGTCATTGTCTGTGCAAAGTCTATCCTTCACATTTTTTCATTTGTCATTCTTTCCATCTCCTCTACTCTGATTAGCCTCTCGTCGTACTTTTATGTTGTCTTCCTGTCAGATGTATGAGGTAGCTTTAGCTTTAAACTTTGTGAAAGTTTTTGGCTTGTTCTTTCTAAGAGACTTGAAAATGTCTCTATGAGGTTTAACTCCATCGATTATGGCATTGAGGGCCTCACTCATATCTGCTTTTGGGATTTGGACTATCTCAACTATAAATCTAGCTAAATAGTCCCTGATTAACTCATCAGACTTTTGTTTAATAGTGTTAAGGATTGTAGAGTCCTTAATAGAAAGTTTGCTAGCAAGGAAGTGTTGAAAGAACACCTCTGTTAGTTCATCGAAACATGAAATGGTATTTGGTTTCAAGCGTTTGAACCATGTGTTAGTTGCATTTCTCAAGGGTGAGGGAAAGGCTTGACAAGCCAATGCGTCGCTTAAACCATGCAATTTAGCCAATGTACGGTAGTACTCCAAGTGGTCTTTGGGGTCCTTCGTCCCATCATATGTTTGAACTGGGGTAGCTTAATGTGTTGAGGTATTACTTCTTCCAAAATCTTTGGAAGGAAAAGACTTTTCTTGATTTGTAATTTTTTAGTCGCTATAAAAGGTATGCTGACATGCAAAGGTCTCACATGATGTACGTGCTATAGTTGGTCACCCTTATGAATCTTCTTGAAAGTAGGAATTGAGGGTCTCACTAAAACCTCAACTTGCTCTTTTGGCAATTCAGGTGAATAAATGGAAACGTTGGTATTGTTGGCATCATGATCACCATGCTCTTTGTCCTGATTCAAGGGAAAACTTTTATGAAGAAGGTTAAGAATTTGTTCATGTTTTTTATTTAACTTGGAATTTTCTTTAGCTAAATTGAGACAAATTTGCTTGAGTTGAGCCAATCATTGTTCATCAGCATGCCGACTTCCCCCTTCAGGGTAGTAGGAGGAAGTACTAGCACTTGCACTTCTAGTCATCCTAGTTCTAACCATATGGTTGTGTTTAGAGAAAAATACGCCAAATGTTGTTAGAAAATTTTAGGATGAGGAAAAATCTTGTAAAAGAAAGTGAAATACTTGGTATCAGGGTCATTTTGGTACGGCCACTCCGATGCCTAAGTTAGTAAGTAGTAAGTATGTGAATAAGAAGTTTCTGAGACCTTATAGAGTTTCTTTCTAGTATTTATAGATGGCCGTAGTGTTTGAGGCAGTTGTCGGGATAACTATTAAGATACGTAGAAACTTCTTAACTTGACATCTCTCCTAATATATAGGGGTAGCAGGTGGTTGTGTAATATAACCATGCTTATGATAACTTTTCATGCCATGAACTTGAATTCAAATTAGGAGCACTTCTTATTCTTAGCATAAATGTTGTGTATCATCTATCCAGTACGAATGCCGAGAGAGTTGGTTACACGTCATCTCAGTAGACGAAAGGACAAGTGTTAGATGAGTGAAAACTGACTATTAACACTTGGCTATCTACATACATCCTTATGTCCCATCTTTCTTTAGTACAAATAAAAGTTGGCACAATACAAGGACTCAGGGACTTTGGTACATAACCTCTCCTCAACAACTCATCCACTTATCTCTGTAGCTCGATAACTTATTTAGGGTAAATCCTATAAGCAGGTTTGTTCAGTAATATGGCTCCTAGTTGTAAGTCAATTACATGTTCAACACCTCGAATAGGAGGCAGACCTTCTTGACCTTATGCTCCAACATACATGTGTTCTTCTTATCATACATTACACTTTCGTTAAACATCTACTGTTATCCAATAAGAATATGAGATACATTCATGGGTAACACATCATAGAGTACTTCATCTAGATAATTCCCCATGCTTATCAATACAGACACTTCTTTATTTACTTATAGGCCCCCTTTGTCACTAAGCGAATGTAGCTAATAAGGTTTGGGGTAGGGCTTAGTGTGCAACTTCAATGCTAGACCATGAAAGTAGATGCTACATTAGTGTAGCTACTACTATCAACAATCATTGTGTACAATGACCCATTTATCTTACATCCAATATGGAACAGATTCTCTCGTTGTTCGTCTTTGGGTACAAGATTCACACTCATTGTTCTCATCAACACTAGGGTGGTAAGCATGAAGTTTCCTTCCTCATTATACATAACTTCCTCCTCCTCGAACGGTTTAATTTGTTTAGGTCTCTTTCAACTCTTTTACTACCTCATTAATACTATCTGCCTCAATAGTCAACACTTTGTCTCAGATCACCATGGTTCTTCCATTTGGATATTGGGTAGCCATATGTTCAAATCCTTAACACTTGAAGCACTTTATCTCACTTGTCTTCCTTCTTAAGCTTTGACCTTTCTTAAACTTCCTCAAGATCTCCTTCACCTTTGCTTGGATAGCTTGAGATGGTTGAGTCTCAATAACCTTACTTGGTTCTGATCACATAGGTTTACTTGAATCTTCTTGATTGGCACCTCTCAATTCTTTGGGCTACTTAAATAGCTTCATCAAGTGATCTAATATCCATGGTCTCTAGAATATCTCTAATCTCTTACTTCAATCCACTAATGAATCTTAATACAATTCAGTCTTCAAGCTCAACAACTTCACAACAAATCATTAAGATATGAAATTTCTTCACATAGGCATCAACACTCGATCCACCTTACCCTAACTCTTATAATCTCTTAAACGTATCTTACAAATAGTAGCTCAAAACAAATCTTCTCCTTATGACTCTCGTCATTTCATCCTAACTCCTAACTTTATGTTCTCCTTCTCTTTTGCGAGTAGCTTGCTTGTTCTTCTACTTCAAGGCGGCATAATCAGTGAATTCTAGCATAATAAGTTTGACCTTAGCATTGTCAAGCACCTCATGGTGTTAAAATCGTTTTCTTGTCTACCCAATTTAGCTAGTCTTTGGCATCACCACTACTAAGAAAGCTAGGGATATGCATCTTCAACCCTTTTACTATAGGAGCTTGAACATCCCTCTCTTCAAGTTTATAATACTCTTCTACTTCATCACTTGCTTTCTCATCCTCCTCTTTAATCTCCACTAATGCTAGCGGCCGTTTAGCAACTTAGCTTACTCCTTTAGCTTGGTTGGGTTGAACTGAGGCATTAGTTTAACCAAATGGGCCATTATCTCTCTTCAGTCGTTCATTGACTCGGCCTTTGTATGAAACATTTTTGGTTTCCCTATCTTCATTTATGACAGTCACTCTAGCCACTAGGTTAGTGAGCTGATCCTATCAGTCATTTGTAAATCAGGGTATAGAGCTTCCTTATTGACCTTGGCCATTTCGAGTGCCACTCTCTTCGCTACTAATGGTTCCTTGAACACTAGAATTAGACATTTTTTTATTGTATTTAAGAGATTAATGACTAAAAAAATACCACTCAAAGTTCTCTCCACAAATAACAATAATAAAAGAACACCTTATACTCCTACCTGTATGTCGACCACATATGGTAAACAAGAAGCACTTATTGAGGGAATCAGGCAACCGGACGTCTGACCAGCAGCCAAGCTTGAGGACTAGACCTACAGCTAAGCTTGAGGACTAAAGGGACTGGCACGACAAATCCTTCTGTTCTAACCAACCCCTACCGAGGCCGAGTACTTCCTTACCAAGTCACCTTTAATGACGTATCATATAACCACCCATTATTTTGTGGTATGCCGAGTTGATGATTATTCTCTAACCCAAAGCTGACTAATTACTCGACATCATCCTTGTTGAGAAGACAAGAGATGGAGAATCTAAACTAACTAAGCCATCTTTGCTTGAACAAGCCCATTTATTTGTACTTTTTGTTCGCATCTCCTAACAACCTCGCCAATGCAGCATTGTCATGTATACAGTATCATATGTAGAATCTATAGCATCAATGATTGTTTTCCTTATATATTCATTTTTTCCCTTTTGTATCGTCTACATTACTTTTTTAGGAAATGTCTTTTTTGTCTTATACACTCGAGTACTTTCTTCCTTGCATAAACATTGTTTGTTTACTCTCTACATCACTCTTATCCTTTCTCTTAAGCTGGTTAGGTGGTGAATAACCTCATTGGACGAATTCATGCATCATATCGAATTGTGTTGTGAGTCCTTGGAAGTTCCATTAGTTCATCATACCCTCTGGAGCTATTCGTAGGTTTTTGCTTACTATTTTCATTCTTCCCTTTCACCCTTTCATACCTTTTCCCATTAACCCTTTTCGAGGTTTCTCCAAGCTTGGACTTATCTAGTGATTGGCTTTATTTGTTCTTAGTCATTGTTCTCAACACTTACATTCTGTTTCGCTCACAAGAAATAGGGGAAAAGTAGAGCATAAAACTCTTAAATATTACTCACTTACCAAACTCTTATGATAACAACATAACCTCTAACACATATGAAAGCAATAACAAATCACTCAGAGGGTTCAAACCTTGAGACAATCCAAAGAGTAAATGATAGTCGAAGGTTGAGCAAGGGTCCTTGTGTACTGATGATAGATATGACATATCAATGCCTCACATGATCTCTTATCGCACTTGATATGACGCACAAGTTTAATTGGAGGGGACCCACTACTAATCCATGCTCGCAAAGGATCAAATAAGAGTTAACGAGAGTAAGTAGAAAACACTTAGCTTATGAGAGTAGGTTTGAATATCAATGGTATTAGCTATTGCGGCTATCATAATTTACAGGTATTTATATGACCCAATTAGGGTAAGTCCTAATTTAGTGTAAATTACAAAAAGGATTCCTACTAATAAAGGAAAAGGAATAATCTACAAGGGTAAAATTGTAAATGAACAAAAAGAATATCTAGTGATGAAAAAAGATAGTATAGATGTTAGGAAAATGGGATGTGCGTCAATTGTCCATTCTTTAGTCCCAATGACACTATAGGCCTAGCAAAGTAAGTTCTGAATAGATCAGGTTAGGGTTGATAGTTCGACGGTTTGATAGCTCAAATGTTTGGGATTGGGAAGGACTAGTTTAGGAGGTGGCTCATTGTCAAGTTGACTTTAGGTAGTCAGCTTTGAGGAGGGGTCAACTTGGCCTCAGCATGTATCCAGTCAATAGCATACCAATTCGGTACTTAGCCTTAAATAGATGTATTGTGGAGGGGTAGGCTTAGTACATAGGTTAGTCACCTTGGCATCCTCTTGAATGATGTAGAGAGCAAAATAACTCAATAAGTCGAATTGAGGAGTGCGCTGCTCTCCTAAGTTTAACTCCCCTTAAATAGCTTAGCAAACCAAATGGGTGAGTCTTCGAATTTGAGAGCGCGTAATTGGCTTGTGATCCTTATCATCATGTTTTATAAGGTACCCTTGTACTTTTATAGAATCTATAGGATATAGGGTATAAGGTGGTTCTAAGTTGCTATAGGATAGGATACAGGTAGTAAAGTTTTGAAACTTGTATTCATAGGATAGGGTATAGGTAGAGTCTATACCTTACCCGTCCTATACTTACTTGCCCCTAGTGTAAACTCTATTGGAGATAACTAACATTTAGAGTAATTTTATATAGAGAATCAAACTTTTATTAAATTAAATAAATGAATCAATATTTCAAAAAGTGGTTCACAATAAGGAATTCTGTCAATGTGAAATTATAAAACTACTAAGTTGATCTAATGTAGTCATTATGTGCTAAATGGCGTTCATTTGGTAATGATGTAGTGCTTACATGGCCACTTAAAAATAAATTAAATTAGAAAAAAAGTAGAAAAACAAATAAAATTATTTTAAAAATGAAAAATAATTAAAATTTTGAAATGTACAAAAAAAATGGAAAAAAGTAAAAAAAAAATGCATAAAGTAAAAAATTAAGCAAGTAATTACACATATAACCTAATGTATTAATTTAAAAAGTTATTAAAAATTGGAAAAAGAAAAAAAAGGTTTAAAATTTTAAAAAATAATAATAAGTAAATAGATTCACTAAGTAAGGCTAAGGGTTGCTAGATTAACCACAAAAATAATAGGTAAGTCGTTTGACCTACCAAGCAGGGGTAATTGCCTTTTGAAAAAAAAAAAGGAAGAAAGAAAGAAAAAAGAAAAAAGGCTGAAAATCTAATCCAACTTGATTGGCTTTCCAAGGGAAGGGGTAGGGGGTTGGTGGTGACGACCATCAGTAGCCGCCTACTAATTAAGGGAGTAACTTAGTGGGATGAGCAAAAGTAGGTTGCAGCCTACCTATAAAGGCTAAGGGGTATCTAAATCTATTTTCTTAATATTTTACAATTTTTTATTTTTTATTTTTTCAATTTTTAATACTTTTTAAATTAATTAAATTAGTTTATATATATAATTATATAATTATATTTTACTGTTTGCACCTTTGTTATTTTTTTCAAAATTCTTTATACACTTCATTTTTTCAATTATTTTTCATTTTTTTGTTATTTCTCTTTTATTTGCATTTAAATGGCTATTAAGCACCATATCAACGCCACTTAACAAATAAAGACCACATCAAATCAACTTAACGATGTTTAAATAGTATGTCAATGGACTCCTTTTTTGAATCACTTTGCAAAACATTGATTATTTATTTAAACATATTTTAAGTTTGATCTCTTATTTAAGCTTACTTTCAGATGTTGATTCCTTCTATTATAATTTTCCCTTAATCCATATATGATTGAAATAAGAGAACGTTGATATGATTGTAAAATAATTTATTACTTGGATAATGATATAGTATTTGAACTTTGAATAATTATTCTACTTTGCACCGATGATTTACAATTATTAAGTTTCATAATCTATTAAATATTACTTACTAAACTTTGATCTAAAATTTTAGAAATTAAACTTATATTCAATAAAATTTTCACTTGTCAAATTTGTTATTTACACCATTATAACACCTCAGACCAAAAACAGTAGATAACCAAGCCAACAAATACTAATCACCCAATTTCAATTATTGTACCTAAAAGTTGCAACCATTTGTTGATAACGTATTCACTACCATGACTTTATAAACTAGTATGATAGTCTCCCACAACCCATATGAGACAACTTAACCATAGAGTATCACAATCTCTCTCTCTTAAATACGCAATGTCCTTGTTATGAGACCTTACAACTAAGCTTAGTCTTTCCTCTCTTTAGTATACAATTCAAGTCACCCACTACCTATAAGTCACTTGGAGTCACCACCTCAATGACATACTCCTTGCCCTCCTTAGACCTCTTTTCTAAACCGGAGCCAGACCCAAATTATCTACCTATTGTTAGTGGGTTTAGCCTTGATACCATTTATAATGCTCTAAACTAAAAGTAGTGAATAAGCAAGTCAACAAATACCGATGGGTCCATTTTAATCACTTTGGCCCAAAAGTTGCAACAATGTATTGATAGGGTATTCACTACCATAACTCTATAGACTAGTACCATAACCTCCCACAACTCATATGGGACAACTTAATCATGGGGTATCATAATTATTTTTCAAAATATACAATAGTAAAAAAATATTTTCAAATCACTGAAGGTTATTAAGAAGGGGCCAAACATCGAAAAAGTAGAACTAACATAGAAACATAATTGATAAAAATATTAAAACATAATTTGTAAGGTAATAATAATAGTAAGTTAGTGTACTCTCTAATAAAACACACACACACACAAAACAAAATGCACGTTCCAACTCAAAAAACTTGATCGTTTCCCAAATGAATCAAGCTAGACTTGATAAGTCAACCAAATCTTTTTGATTCACTTTCAATGTGAGTAAAAGACATGACTTAGACAAACTTTATAGCTAAGTTTGACAATATTGACAATAATACTATTAGTTAAGAATTAGAGCTTTTTTTCTTACAACAAACCTTTTGCTTAGGAATTAAAAGGAAGGGCTAGCCTAGGCAATTGAAATGAGCCCAATAGCACACGATGGATTATACTCTAAATAAATGGAAAGTGGAAACTTAACTAGGATGCAAAATAAGATGCATACAAGTAGTTCTCTACACTTACAAAATGTATAATGTGTTATATATCTATAGCATCTAGCACCAATCATCCATCTTATTGGCATGGTGAAGTCTAAGTGATGATCTCATACAAACAAGCCATGCAATCAAAGGTAAAGCAAGAAAAAAGAAATTGAAAAGAAAAAGAAAATCGAACTACATTGCAATATTATAATTATTATTGTAGGAATAAAGTTCCTCAATTGTAACTCAATTAAAGAAATCAATTAATTAAAGAAGATAAAGTCGCTTACAGCACTACAAAGTCTTTTATATTATCTCTCTTAAAATTCGCATCTTAAAACAAGACCTTAAATAGTTGGGTTAACTAACAATAATCGCTTTCAATATGTTACACCAATAATCACTTTAATAACCAATAAGATTACGACACCTAAGCAACTATTAAAAAAATATAACATTACTTGATTTAATTAAATCTAATATCGCCTCCCTTATACTAAGTCTTCATACTTCACCATGACAAGCATCTTTTTCAACTTTAAGAACATATTTACTTTTAGTAACTTTGTAATAATATCTACAACTAACTCTTTAGATGAGTAAAATTCAATCACAATCTCATTGTACTTTACTAAGTTTTGAATGTAATAATAATTGATGTCGATTTGCTTCCCACAACCATGAAACATTGGATTCTTTGTCAAAGCAATTGCTAAAATGTTCACATAGAAAACCCTAGTAAGCTTAGCTTTTTGATGATGCAACTCACTAAACATTCTTCTTAACTAAATAACTTATGTAACACATTGTACTGGTAATATATATTATACCTGTACCATTGAGAGAGCCACTACTCATTGTTTCTTAGAAAACCAAGAAAAAACTCCTGTCCTAAGATGAGTAATGAAACCAAAAGTACTTTTTTGCATACAGTATCACTATTCCAATCACTATTCGTATAGTCAACAAGCTCTACATTATCAGTATAAGAATAAAAAAATCCTATCACTAAGTATACCTTTGATGTATCTCAAGATGCATATAGCTACCTACCAATGAGATTAACGTGGAGCTTTCATAAATCTACTAATAATGCCAACACTAAATATAATATCTGATTTGGTAGCTACCAAATATTGCTAGCTTCTAACTAACTTTTTATAACTAATTGCATCAACTAAGTGACCATCGGCATCTTTTATAAGTTTTAACCTCTCTTCAACTTGAGTTCAAATTGGATTACATGCATCCATTCTAAACCTCTTTAATATATCACTTGCATAATTTTTTTGATAAAAATAACAGAATTTGTCTTTTTCATGTCAACACTAAGGAAGTAAGACATCAAACCTAAATCTCTCATCTTAAGCTCAACAATGATAGCCACCCTAAACCTTACTAACAAATTAGAATTATTGCTAGTGAAAATTGAATCATATATAAGAACACAATGATAAGATCACCCAGCAAGTCTGACTTAACACATGAACAAAGCTCATATGAACATCTTTGGATACCATGTTCAACAAAATAAGAATCAATTATAGTATACTATACTCCAAGACCCTACTTTAAGCCATTTAAGGCCTTTTTCAATCTATAAATCTTGTTTTCCTTCCATTTTTCACAAAGCCAAGAGGTTATTGAACATACATCTCCTTCAGTATACCATTAAAAAATGTAGACTCAACATCCATTAAAAAGACTTTCCAACTATTTTGAGTAGCAAGTGAAATAAGCATTCTAATAGTATCAAGTTTAGCAACAAGAGTAAAACTTCAAAATAATCAATATCTACTTTCTCTTATTACCCTTTCAACGGGATTAATACGTATAATGGAGATTTTTAGATGCAAATTTATTAAACAAAAGTTTTCAAAATGGTGTCAAACCCTTAACCAACTAGTGTGATGGATTGTCTATAGTAATAATATTGGTGAGTATTCACCAGGTCGAATTCCTTAGGGAAAAGGGATTCAATTAAGTACTAGATTCTAACATGCTACTCTAATTTAGGTGAATCGAATGGATTGTCGAGAATTGTAAATGAAATACTATATAAAAGCAAAAAGTGTCAAATAACACAATTAATAAAGTTATGGCCTTGTGACATGTTTTTGCAGTAGTAGTGAAAGAATGCTATTAGGATATTAGGGATGGTTTTTAATTAGGTTTGAAGGAATTCACTTGAGCTCGATCTCGAGTAGGGTACCTCACTCAACTATGTAGCGAAAAATCTCCTCTTAGTCTTATTTTCCTATATGAACAGCTAAATACTTAATCCTTATCATGAAATAAGTATTCTAATCTTAGAAACTAGGGGGTCAATCTTCTGTCAATCTCATAACCTATCGTAAGTCACTAGAACTACATAATGTAATATGAATTTAATGGGGAACACCTAATCTCCTCTTGGTTTCATAGTTGGAAGAACCTATTATCGACACTTCATTGACTCAATGACTCAATTAGGAAATTATACAATTAATCTCCTCTTGGTCTCATAATTGTGTAAACCCATTAACTCTCAAGGGTAACTTCGAGGACTACTCTCCCCTTTGTCTCATAATCACAAGGAAACCTATTGAAAACTTCATTAATAAGCACCTCAAAGAGTTCAAATGAAGTACCAATCATCAAAATCCCATTTAAATACACATACCAATATCAAAACTACAAATATTCACTAACTACAACATTCACATTGTCATAAACCCACTAAAAACTACTTAGCTACTCATAATATCTACAATGATAGCAAGTGTAGATGAAAATAGAGAAAAAAATTCAATTAGAGAGCAAGTAAACAAGATGATAACAAATGAACAAGAGATTAATTGAAGATAAGGTAGTAAATGCTCAATAAACTAACTAAAACGTACATTAAAATTATAAAACAATCACTAAATATCATAAACAAGTCAAGGAAATAGTAAAACAAACAATGAGCTCAGAAGTCTAAACCAAACACTACCAAAAACCTAATTAAGGCTCGCGTTCTTTGCTGCAATGTGAGTATATATAATTTTAGAGTATTAATAAATCTGTGTGAAGGTTTACCAATTGATTGGTAAACACATACCAATACTCGGTCATCTCTATGTTTTATGAATTGTAATATTTAAGGCAATTAAGGTTTTAGATGAAAAACCCTAACCCTAATTTCTTCTACCAATCAATCAATATAGATTATATTGATCAATTAGTATGAGTGAATCCACCCCTACACTTTCTATTCACTATGCTGTCCTTGCCTTTACTCGATTACTTGATCCATCAATGTAGACTTGATGCTTTAAAGCGTACTGATCAATTGATAGTAAGGTTATCCATCAATAGGCTAAATTTCTTGATTCCAGTGATCTTAGCCTCCTTAATAGAGTGTTAAGGTTACCAAGACCGTGATAGCCCCTATGCACCAGCGTATGGGATATAAAATTAATAAAATTCAATTAAACTCAATCCTTTTTTATGAATTTTTAGTAATTTTACCCAAATTAGTCCATTTTATTCGTAAACTCCAATTTTGTATTAACAATTTTTTGCTAAATATATGTGCAAATGTGGGTTTTAAAATTGAGAAAAACTGTACATTTAAACCATGATAACTACCCCTAACTTTAGAACCTTACTTGTCCTCAAGCAGGCTAGAAGGGATCAAATTATTTAGAAAGTGATAGGATAAGCATGGACTACCTTCATGTTGACACATAATTACGAATATGCTATACCATTGAAGGCTCGAAGTTTGCATGTACTTGATATGATGCAAAAATCCTTAGAAGTGATGTCCAAATTGTACTACTTGTGCTAAATCAGATGCTCACAAATCAAATATGACGTAATTAACTGTAAATCAATTCCTAGAAAAGTTAACTTTTCATTTAAGTTAAGCTTATGAAATTTGAAGTCAAGTCTAACATTTCAGACTAAGTGAGAGATCTCAATGTTTAATTAGTCGTCCTACATATATAGTTCTCCCTTATCTATTTCTTAAGTATGTTAATGCCATATAAACATAGATTGACCACTAAATCATACGTTACTTTGCTTCTCCAGCATTTTAGGACAACTGTCATATCTTGCCCATTATTTTCTTTCTAGATTTTAGCATTTTTCAATTTTTTCCTTTCTTTTTCTACTTCTTTCATTTTCTTTTCTTTTGTGATGGGATCATACTTTTGAATTGTAGTTACTTTTTCTTAGTTCCCATCATTTTCTCTTTCAACTCTTCTTTTCTTTTCAGACATTCATTGTGCTTTAATTGAGGAACATTCAAGCAAAGTTCAATACCCATTTTGGTTCATACAACATTAATAGACCACTCGATTCCTCAAAAGAATGGTGCATATATACAAGTCAACTTTTGAAAACAATATAAGCTAACAACCAGCTAAAACATTTCCTTAACTCCAAACCTCTGAACAACACCCAAATTGGGCATAATTAGACAAAGCATGAATTGAATACAAAGTTTTGAGAAATGGTTATGATTTATTCATAAGGGACTTCTTTCAAAATGAAGCCTTAATCACTTCTTTCTACTTTCTTTCATGTAAGCTTTATTAATGATAACATACTTAAAATTTAAAAGCATAGAGCATAAAGGAAAATGGATCCAACTTTTAGAAAGAAACTATCTTATAGGTGTATAGAAGGGATAAATTATCATGAACTCAATTAAGTCATTAAAGCCTATTTAGAACCATACAACTTTAGTGTTTGTGTTTGACTTTCCTACCCTTAACTTTAATCAAATGTATATTTCATAATTCGATGCATATGTAATAGGAAGTAAAAGAGAAAGTTAGAACATGACTCCCCTGTTTTCTTAGTGTGTTCTAAATTCTTAATTTCCCTCTAAGCTCATTGAAGGTGTCTCTTAGTTGATGGATTCAATACTTCCTTTATTTATTTACATCTACTTATGTAATATAATAGAGACATAACTAAAAAGACTTTGAAATTGGAAAGAATTAGACATAAACTAAATAAAAAGATAAGAAAAATACTAGGCCGAGCTGCCTCTTACTAAGCTCTTGTTTTTAAGCATTTAGCTTGGCTTTTTAGAACTACTTTATGGTAAGTCCTCTAAATAAGGAATTCTTTTCACCAATTCATTTCCTTTTATCTCAAAGAAGGGCTTTAGCATGTGCCCATTTACTTTAAAAGTTTCTCCTTCCTCTCCTTTAATCTCATTTGCTCCATGAGGTAGTATCCTTATAAATGTGTATGGCCTTGTCCACTTTAAATGAAGTTTATCAAGAAACAACCTTAATGGAGCATTATACAAGAGAATTTTCTATCCCACTTCAAAGTTTTTAAAGAGTATCTTCTTATCATGCCATCTCTTTATCTTCTCCTTATAATTTTTTCTTCGAAAGCTTCATTCCTAAACTCTTCTAGTTCATCTAATTGTAGTATCCGATGGTCTCCTATTAAATTTTTGTTGAAGTTTCGAAATTTAGTGGCCCAATATGCTTTATGCTCAATTTCAATTAGGAGATGACAAGCTTTCCCACAAATCATTCGATAAGGAGACATTCCTATGGGGTTCTTGTAGGTTGTCTTATAAGCCTACAGCGCATCATCTAATTTGGAAGCCTAATCTTTCCTTAAAATGCTAACAATTTTTTCCAAAATTTGTTTTATCTCTTGATTTGATAATTTGTGGTAATGTTACCTTATGTTTAACCCTTACTTGGCTAACAAAATATCAACCTAGTTATTATAGAAATGTGTTCCTTGATCATTAATTATAGCTCATGGCACCTTAAAATGTGTAAAGATATTTTTCTTAAGAAATTTGAGGACATTCCGAGAATCATTAGTGGGTAAGACAGCTGTTGCTACCCATTTTGAAACATAATCTACTACCACCATATTATATTTTATTAGACAATGATGTAGGAGATGGTCCCATGAAATCTATTCCCCAAACATCAAAGATTTCGAAAAAAGGAATCCCATGTTGTAGCATTCCATTTTATTACACTCCCTATTCGTTGACATCTTTAGCATTACATCACATACTCCTTACAATTAGCAAAAACAATGGACCAATAGAAACCACATAGCAAGATCTTTGCTATTGTATGATATCCACCAAAATTCCCTCTAGCAGGTTCGATGTGGCAATGGGTAATGATTTCCTAATCTTCTATTGTAGTTAACCAACGTTTGATCACTTAGTTTATACAATATTTAAATACATAAGGTTCTTCCTTGAAATAATTTTACATTTCCTTTATAAAATTCCATCATTGATTGTTGTCTAAACCATATGGCATAATCCCTCCATCCATTGACTATGTTTGCATACGAAGGCAACTAAGTTGAATTAATCACGTATAGTTGCTTGTTTGGAAAGCTTTTGTGAATAGGCTAGCCACTTTCACCAGTGGTGATTCATGACAAGTGATCAACCACTAGGTTCTCACTACTTCTCTTATCTTTAATGTGTAAAGGAAATTCCTATAACAAGAGAACCCAACTAATTAGCCTTAGTTTAATGTTTAGTTTATTTAACAAATACTTCAAGGTCATATGATTTATGTATATTATCACTTTTGATCCTATTAAATATGATCAAAACTTATCACATGCAATCACCATAGCAAACAACTCCTTTTCAATGGTTGCATAATTTCTCCAGCCTCATTGAGCATTTTTCTTGCATAGTAAATTGTTTAGAAGATTCTATTTCTTCTTTTTCCTAAGATTGCTCCTACAACACTATCATTTACATCACACATAAGTTCAAATGGTAGTATCTAATCAGGATCTACTATGATTGGTGTTATCACCAATTTCTCCTTCAATGTTTCAAATGCATTCATATACTCAGGGTTAAAGTCAAAAGGCATGTCCTTTGTTAGTAAGGTACACAATGGTTTTGAGTTTTTGGTGAAATCCCTAATAAATCAATGATACGACCCTACATGTCCAAGAAAACTCCAATTGCCCTTCACATTAGTAGGTAGAGGTAACTTAGCAATTACTTCCATCTTCGCTTTATCCATCTCTATTCCTTGCTTAGAGATCTTATGTCATTGTATAATTCCTTCTTGTACCATGAAATGGCATTTCTCCTAGTTAAGTACTAGGTGGGTTTCCTTACAACATCTTAAAACTACTCCCAAATTCTTGAGGCATTTCTTAAATGTTTCTCCATACATAGAAAAATCATCCACTAACACCTTAATCCTATGTTCAACCATATATGAGAATATTGACATGATGCATTACTAAAAAGTTGTCGGTGCATTGCAAAGTCTAAATGGCATTCTTCTAAATGTAAATGTCCCATATTGACATGTGAAATTAGTTTTTTTCCTTTATCCTCAAGTGTCATAAGGATTTGATTGTATCCTGAATACCTGTCCAGAAAGTAATAGTATTCATGTCCTATTAGTCATTCAAACATCTAATCTATGAATGGTAAAGGGAAGTGATCATTTTGTGTGGCACTATTTAACTTATAGTAATCTATGTACACCCACCATTCTGTCATAGTCTTTGTTAGGATTAACTCATTCCTCTCATTTCTTACTATAGTTAATCCTACCTTCTACCTTCTTCGAGACTACTTGAATAAGGCTTACCCATTTACTATCTAAAATTGGGTAGATTATCCTTGCATCTAACAATTTCACTACTTCCTTTTTTACTACTTCTTACATGATGGGGTTGAGTCATCTTTGTGGTTAAATTACAAGTTTGCATTCTGATTCTAGAAAGAATCTATGCATGCATAATGAAGGGTGAATGCTATGTATATCTGCTATAGTCTAACCAATAGCCTCTTTGTTTCCACTTAGTGTTTTTAGTACATTTTGCCTTATTTCTTTTGATAAATCAAAGGCCACCATCACTAGCATGGCATCTCTTTCTTCTAAAAAGGCATATTTCAAGTTATCTAGTAACTATTTCAATTCCAATTGAGGTCAAGTTTCAATTGATGGTTAGGGCTTGTCCTTACTCAGTTCAATTTCTAATGGCTCCATTGATTCTGACCACACTTTAGCTACCTTTTCAACTATGTCCCCTTCTAAATCATCTTCTTCATCTATGTCACTCCATTCAAAATGCTCTCTCTGCTTGCCAAATTTTACTCCTCTAGTTTCCTCTTCCTATAGCTCTTCAATTGGATAATCAATTAACTCCATAGAGTGACAATCGTCAATTCCTTGTGGTAACTTCATTACTCAAGGCACCTTAATCATAATTTCATCATTAAGTGTAGTTAGTGTAAGCTTTCCCTCCTTGACATTGACCGTTACCGATGCAATTGCTAGAAAAGGCCTTCTTAAGATCAAGGGAACATCCTTATTAGCATCCATTTCTAACACAACAAAGTTTACTAGGAAAATAAATTTGGTGACAATCACCAGCACATCTTCAGCTATTCCTTAAGGATACTTCACATTCCTGTTTGCCAATACACTCTCCTAATTCAAGAAGCTTAGATATAGAGTATTGCATCAAGTCAATTCTTATACCTAAGTCACACAATGCTCTACTTTCAAATGTATCTCTTATTGCATGGAATTATTAGATCCTAACATCCTTTAGCTTTTTTGGAAATGCATCTAGCATGATAATAAGGCACTCCTCAGAAAGCATCATTATTTCATTTTTTGACTTCCATTTCTGAGTTAAAATTTCTTTCATGAATTTTGCATATGATGGCATTTTCAAAAGAGAATAAAAAAGGGAGACATTAATATGCAACTGTTTGAATGTTCTTAAGAATTTGGCAAATTTTTTATCTAATTTTTGTTGTTTCAATCTATTTGGAAGGGTATTGGTGGGCTATAAACTCGTGGTTTAGATTCCTTCCCAAAGTAAGGGTCATCTTTGTCTTGAGATCTTTACAAGGAAATTTACTTCATTAATCTTTAAAATGGAAGATGATACAGCTTAGAGCATACGAAGCAGACAATGAACCATGAATGCGTATTTAACGTTCAAGTAGGGATGAGGAATAGGAAGTGGAATGGGGTTTTGATCGTGAATGTGTATGGATATCAGACACTAAGACATAAACATAACAAAGGATTGAGCTCGAAATAAGGTCCGATACAATTCACAAATACTAAATGTCACTTGGGTTTCAAATGAGAGGTTAGATGTGACTTACTAACTTGCTTAAATGAAGGATTCACCACAATCTTAAGATCAAAATTGATAAGAACACAAGGAAAGATTAAAGAGCAAAACATACTCAATAATTTTAAATGCAAGCTTGAAGAGCTTAAGAATATCCTTACTAAAAAAGCAATGTTCACTCTCTATATGTATCTTCTACTAATTGAATTCCTCCAGTTAATTACAAAAGTTTCTATTTATAGTAAATCTTAAAACCCTAGTGCTAAAACTGTAAATAATATACAAGGCCTTAAACTCTAAAGAATAGGCCTACAATTAAAATAAATAAAATATTTACAAGTCATAAACACCTCATTTTCACCATTTTTATTTTAGTATTTTTATTGGGCTAGGTTTGAAAGAAAAAAGAGAGAGAGAAAATAAATAATTAAAAAATAAAAATAAAGAAATGAAAATTGAAAAAAATAATAAAACCAAAGTATCAAGTCGAATTGAGTCAAGTTGACTTGAGTCGTTTAGAGTTGAATCAAATAATAGTGTATTTAATTTAATGAATTCTAAGTCGTTAAAGGATCGAGCTTCATTGAAATATTTTTTAGTTTAGTTCAATTTAAAGCCCTAGTCTGATATAAAGTGGATTTTTATCTAATTTATATTAAGCTAAAATAGACTTAAGATTTATTAAATAGGTTATTGGGCTAAATCAAGTTGGATTGAGTCGGGCTTGAAAATAGACGCCTAGAAAAAAATAGGGTTTCTAGTAACTGGGTTAAATCTTCAAAGAATCTAAATCGTATCTTTCATATATGAGATTTATTATCGTATCTTTCGTATCTGGAATTAGTTGAGATCAAATCTATATCTAAAAAGATACAAATGATTCGGTTGTGTAGCTTATAAATAGCGAGTCAGCGGTGAAGTTTGACACGTTTTCCACAATCCCTAACACTCAACATGCTTGCCACATAATCACTCCATATTACTACATTCATTCAACCATTGTCCACCGTCACATACAATCTCAAACACACAATTAGACTTACGATCACACTCTCATACACTTAGCATTGTAGCACAAACTTCCTTACACTTAAACATACGTACAACCATCCCTCACATTCACTCTTTCATGCAACACTTATGCCTTAAGCACTGACTAAACACTCACAAACACTATACCTGATACGCTGTATGATTTACACTATGCCGAATGCATGCTAACACTTACACACCGTTGATCATTGTCTTCACTCCACATCAAAGTCAAAACACTACGGTTGACACAAACATAGCTGCACAATCGAATATAGCACAGATACGCAATCTAATACACAAACACTCACGGACATACATAATCCAATATACGACACATGACCGATCGCTAACACGTGTATGTTCATGATTCACTACTATATACGTGTATAACTAGTACACGCATTGAGCATGTGAATATAGTCCAAACGATCATGACGATCAACATGAATAGGTCGATCATGCATGAATTGACTTGTTTAGGTAATAAAAATTATTTTTTTTAGTTAAATAATTATTTATTTTACTATTTTTTTTAAGTGTAGGTTTTTTTGTTATTTTTGAATCATCATATCATTTGCTATTTTGTTAGGTAATTTTCAATTTTTTTGATAATTTAGCTAGATTGCATTTAAATTTTTTTTTTTTCATTTTTTTGAAAAATCGCACATCTTTTCACCAAGATCCATATCTTCAGAGAACATGTGTATCTAAATACGTATTTTAGCATATCTTGCATATAGAATTTAGAAAAGATATTTTTTTTTACATGTAATGATTTTCTCAATAAAAAAATCTTAACTGGAGTTTTTAAAAAAATTTAGTTAGTTTAGTTTTTTTAAATAGATTTGTGAAACTAGATTTTATTAGTTTTTTTTTTTAAAATAAATTACTTAAAAAATGTAAACTTGACTCAATTTTCAAATTAAAAAAAATTGATCCACCAAATCTTTTCTAAAAAAAAAAGAACTACGTTGGTTTGATTCTAACTAGCGAGTATGTTTGCACCTTCAAAGCAATCATATAAATTTTTTTTCTTTTTTTTATAAATATGTAATAAAATATATTTAAAAAATCATTTTAGTTATATTTTGCATATTTGTATATATCTTAGTACTTTAAAAATATATATAAAAATAAAGGCCATTAATTTTAATTTTAATTTTTATTTTTACAAGGTGACTTAGTCTTAATAGGTTAGCCCCCAAATTTAGTTTCTTTTGGTTAATTTTGTAAACTTTTTTTTAGAAAATTAATAGATTGATGTCTAAATTAGGGTTTTCCCACTTCAAAACTCTAATTTCATTTTTTTTACCAATTAAACTGATTGGCAACTCCAATTTAAAAAAAAAATAAAATATTTTTTCTTAATTTAATATTAAGTAATTTATATTAAATAGGTTATACTTAATATAAATTAAATTAAGGAAAATTGAAATAGAGCTCGACAAAATTGGTGACTCTATTAAAGAAGCTTGGTAGGCTAGCTTTGTAAAAATTAAAAATTAATTGATGGGATTTATTGGGGATTTAGAGGAAGGCACTGGGGGGGGGGGGGGGGGGAGGTTGAGGGGGGGTGCATTGGAGGGGACAAACACTTGCATGCTTAAATGTGGTTGGATTCAGGCTACCTTAGGTGAGCTCACTTATGCTTCGATGTAGCCTATTAAGTCTTTCTTACGGGAATGCCTAAAGTTACAAAGCTTGAGACCTATAGATCCTACCCTCTTGTATCATTATTAAAAAAAAAGGGGTTAGTAACTTTTAAATTATAGGAAGTAGAAAATAATTGTTATAACCTATGGTTAATTAGACCTCAATTTCAAAATTTAATATACTTATATATATAAGTGTACATGGGCTTCATTTAAAAAAAAATAATTTTAGAAATTCACACACTTATATATGTAAGTTTATGTGAATATTGACCACGGGTTTATAATAATTTTATTCGTATAGTTTATTAATAACCAACCTTATTGCATATTGCATCACATGTTTGTGTAGCATATTACATCACATTTATTTTATATGCTATCTTATGTAATATATGTGAGTCTTGTAGATTTTGTTTCATTTTATGAGTAATAGGCTGTGTAATATAAGATTTAACATAGAAGGCTCAAAATCATTAATATTCCCTTTATACCATAATGTGCTAACGTTAAAAAATAAAAAAAAACTTTAGCATTAACTTATAAATTTTTTAGGCATGTAATTATGGAAGTTAGCTATGATAAAGATTATTACAGAACTGTTATTCTTTTCAATGCTTTTGAATTTTTTTTTTTAAAAAGAAATTTCAAAATGATGTTTTATGATTAAAAAAAAAAACAATTTTATGATAATTTTATTTACTTGGTCAATTTCTATTGGAATGCCCCACATGTACCATACTGATAGGAACTAACAAAATAAAAAAAAAATCGAAAAATAGAAAAAAAAAGATTTAACAATTAGGTTCCCATTGCAAATTATTTCTTAACTCAAAGTCATTAATCTTGTAAGTGTCTAAGTTCTCATTTTTTCTATTTACCCATTAAGTTTTCACAATCCTAATAGAGTTTTCTCCATGAGTCATCACCCTTGTGTCATCCATTCAATAAGTTTCTTATTATAAAATAATTTTTACTTCTCTATGTCGTCCTTGTAATATAATCACCATCTTATGTCCTCAATTGTCAATTGCAATGGTTCCATTTTTTTAACCTTCTATCGATATAATAAGTTTGGATTCATCAATATTAGTATTAGGTTTTTGTAACATAATATCAACATTAATTTTCCAATAAAAGTTTCCAAAAAAAAAAAGGAAAGAATGGTTTTCAAATCTAAAAACTTAATGTAGTATTGCCAATAAGAATGGATTCTTGTAGGCTTTAAAAGATTGCTTTTTAAGTGATCTGGCCCAACTTGAAGCCCATAATCACTCATTGTCAAAACCAAGATGTCTGAAGCTCTTGAATAGAGAATAGATACAGTTGAAGGGGTTCTGAGTAAGCATGCGAAGCAAGTCGAGTCCATGGCCCATACCCAAGCCTAAGGGCCTATCGACATACCATTTGAAGCAGACAAGTCTAAAGAGTTGCCAGTTCATGAGCTTAATAGTAGTAACAAAGGACTAGGGAAGGAATTAGTGTAGAAATTGATAAAGATCGAAGAAGAAATCTTCCAAAAAATTGAACAGAAAATTGGAGTCCTCAAGGATTACGATGTATAGAGTAATCTAGCTTTGAGCAACATTAGCACTTTTGAAGACCACGAGTTACCCAAGAAGTTTAAGGTATCAAATTTTGAAAAGTATGATGGAACAGGTTGTTCCAAATTTCACCTTAAGCTTTATGTTCGCAAAATGGTCCAATTCTCTAAACATGAGTAGTTGATGATTCAAACTTTCCAAAATAGCTTAACTAAGCTTGTATTGATTTGGTATGCCCAACAAGACTTAGTTAAGCTTAGTACTTGAGATAATTTAGCTCGAGCCTTTTATCAACAATATAAGTTCAATGAAGAAGTAGCTCCTTCCCTGACGAATTTGACTAACATGAAAATGAAGTCAACCGAGTCCTTTAAGAAGTATGCTTAGAGATGAAGATCTACAACCGCTCAAGCTATTGTACAATTGCTAAAAAATGAATTGATCAACATATTCATTTGCACATTAGGTGAACCTTATTATAATCAACTCTTAAGCTATACCGCTTCTACGTTTGCAAATGTAGTTGCAGTCGGTAGTCGCATTGTAGATGCCATTAGAATGGGAAGATTGATAGGGAAGGGATCAATCCTATTGGATTTAGAGGCCATTGTGAACATTACAATGTCCTATCTAATGTTCCATGAGCTTAGTGCCTTAAGCACTAGTCTAGAGATCAAGGAAAATAAGCTAAGCCAAAAATCACTTAAAAGGAGGTTTACTCTTATCTTGATTCCTATATCTTGGGTCTATTACTGCTTACAAGAAGAGGGTTTATTGTGTCCTAAGACTCAAATACCAGCATATGGACCTTGGAAATACGATCCTAATGCACAATGTGAGTACTACATGGGTCAATGGAGGCATGCTACTGACCATTGTTTGGAATTGAAGAATAAAGTCCAAGATTTGATTGGTGAAAAATTGGTCCAGTTGGACTTCGTTAGGGATCTAAGGCCTAAATTCTACATAGACCCTATTATCAATATGATATAAGGTTTGGAAAAAATGCTAGAAATGGATTTGAATGGTCAAGTCCGGGAGATATGTTACTCCCATGATTTGAAAATAGGGTTGTAGCTCTAGAAGAAAAGTTGGTGATATTAGAAGAGAGGTTCATAGGTACAAGAATGTAAATAGGTTATGTGCTCATACAACTCAAAAACCTACATCCTAATACAGATAAGACACCATAGCCAAAGTATGAGTCTGATTCAAGGATAAAGAAGTCAGGAGTGAATGTACTAATTAGAAAAGCCCAAAATCAAGACAAGCCCATCCCTAACAAGAGGAAGTGACTTACATAGTTCAATATTTCGATGGCCCAAGTGTTTAAGCAATTGAGAGATATATGACTATTGGCATGTGAAAACTTAACAATGAAATACAAGCCAAGTAATCATGACCCTAACAAATGATGTAAATATCATGTGGGCTAGGTAGGGCATACTATAGAAGACTGCTGGAAATTGAAGCATAAGGTGCAAGATTTGATTGATGCTAAGGTTATCCAACTAAATTTTCTAGAGACTGATGGGTCTATGGGCAATAGTATCCATTTGCTAAATTTTGAAGAAGCATCAAACAGACAGCCTCTAGCATCAGACATTGAAGGCTTATTATTACCATCATACCAGGTGGCTCACCATTTGAAGCAATTGGGCATACCTCTAAAAGATTAATTCAACTAAATGGGCCAAGTTCAAAGAAGTAAGAGAAATGGGAGCAAGAACTGGAAAAGAATTTTAGTTCTTATTTTATTTCTTTTTAGAATAATCTTTTACTTTGAAGATAAGATTTATTTGAATAAAGTGCTCTTCTTGTACATTTTGTTTTTCTATGATGTGAACTTAGCTAAGCTTGATAGGGGCATGTCATTGGCCCTTCATTAATAAAATGCTTCATGCGAGACTTAGTGTAAGTGAAAATGGATAAAGTAAATATGAACTTAGAATATAAAATTTTCCACCTATGGGAATGGTAACACATTACTTGAAAGGTTTAGGATGAAAAGAGGTAACCCATGTCCTAAACACTAACCTTAGACATATATGAGCGTTGAGTGATACAATGTGAACACTTGAGCTCATTCCTTAAAGGAGGTCTATCTTGAACTTGGTACACCTGTCAAAATGATATTAGGCATTCATTTCATTATCCTAAACATAATTATCCTTCGCAAACCCATTTGGACTTTTAGGAGATTTTTCTTAAAATTAGCCTTGCCAAGAACCATCCCGTACTAGGGCAACAGGAGGTTAGGGTCATTAATCTGGAGAAAATGGATAGACTAACTTGTGCTTCCCTTAGTTATGCCAATTCATGAGCAAATATTGTCATAGATAATTTAATTTCCTTCAAATGAAGAAGAGTTTCAAATCATATACACCTTACTCAGGCCTATACACTCATTCAAACACCTTAAACCCATGGATTTTTCCTAAACACTCTAAATCCATATGCACTTCTCCCCAGCCTATACTCTTTGAACCCATGATTTTACGGCTTTGAATCCCATTAAGCAAAAACATAATAAGGGAAGGTGATTACCTTAACAAAAAAAAAAAAAAAAGAGAGAGAGGGAGAAAAAGAAAAGAAAAAAAAAGGAGAAAAAAGTAAAGGAAAAAGAAGAAAAAAGAGAAAAAAAAGTGAAAAACTAAAAATATTAGTAAGGTAATCACCTTCAAGCAAATAGCCAAAAGTTTGAACCTGTAATGGTATCTAAAATCTAAACACTTTAAATTCCTAAACCCAAAAGCAAGCCCACACTTTATGGTCCCATTCACTTTACCACTCTTAATGAAGTTCTTTTGACTAAAGAAATCGACTTATCTTCAGCAAAATTTGCTCATGAAACTAAGGCAAACCCATGTTTAGTTTTTTCTAGGTTCTTGGCTTGTAAACCTGAGACAACTTATATATGTTTTCCTCAAAATTGGCTATATACATTGATATCCATTTACTCAAACTATTAACCAAAAGCCCTACATTGCAAACCCAAAAAAGACTTAATCGATTGACCAGAATGTTCCACTTACAAGATAGGCTACAATTTTCAGAATTGATATTGAGAGTAAAAATAGACCTGTGAGAGTGCAAGGAAGTCTACTTAGATCGAACATTGCAAGTAACAATATTTATCCCCTTAGTGAAAAATTAAAGAAAAGTGTTTTCTTAAAAACATGAACAATCATTTATCCCAAGCTTAAAATTAGTACTTCGAGGGATTACAAGAATCATGAATTATGCTCCAAGAAACAAGATTGAAAGAGTGAGTAATCAACGGGCAAAGGGCAAGCTAATCCCTTATTTGTGATCTTTAGGGTCTTCGAGACTTTCTTATTGGTTAGCAACATAATTTTCCATCAAAGAGTGTTTTTTTTTTATTTAATTTCTTAAAAAAGAAGGAAGATAAAAGAAAAAAGCTTTCAAAAGAGAAACGAAACCTTTTTGTCAAGAGAGATTTCTTAAAAAGAAAAGTCAAAATTTTCAAAGAATCATCAAAATCCCTCGAACTTAATCCTCAAATCATTTTTGTCAAAACTCATGAAAGTCCTCGAAATTTATGGATCACTTAGCTTTTAGTGCACTGTCCATTTCATATACTAATCTTGGATCACTTGCTCATTGAAGCGCTATCTAGTCTTATCTTAGATCGCTTGCTCAAAGGAGTATCATCCTATTCCTAGTTGGATCACTTGCTTAGTGGAGCATTGTCTAATGCTTTTCAAAACTTACTTGCTTAAAGGAGTGCCATCATATTCCTGATTGGATCGCTTAATCATTGGAGTACCATCCAATCTTTTCTAGGATTGCTTACTTAAAGGAGTACCATCCTATTCCTTTTTAGGATTGCTTGCTCATGGGAGTACTGTCTTATCAAGTCTTTTGCTAGGATCATTTGCTCAAAGAAATGTTGTTCTATTCTTTTTTGGATCGCTTCTCATAAGAGCGTTATCCTATCTATTCCTTTTTGGATCACTTGCTCAAAGGAGTACTGTCCTATTTAATCCTTTATAGGATCGCTTTCTCAAAAGAGTGCTATCTTATTCCTTTCTAGGATCGCTTGCTCAAAGGAGCATTGTCCTATTCCTTTTCAAATTGTTTGCTCATAAGAGTGCTGTCCTATCTATTCCTTTTTGGATCGCTTGTTGAGAGGAGCATCGTATAATCATTTAAAACATCGCCAGCTCATGACAACGCTATCTCATTTTGTCTTTGATAGAATGTCATCCTATCTTGTCTTCAAAAGATCTATCCTTTCGAGCAAATCATCTTAAAAGAGATCTATCCTCTTAGTGATACCCAACGTTTCAAGTCGAGAGCTAATTTGTTTAACAATCAAAGTCCTTACCATGCCAATTCAAGCAAGGACTAAGGAAAAATAAGTATATCTTTTTTGTTTTGTTTTTGTAGTAAAGTTTAGGTAGTTGTAGATACCTCTTTTTTGCCTTTTTTATTTTAGGATTTTTATTGGGCTAGGTTTAAAACAAAAAGAAAAAAAAAGGAGAAAGAGAAAATAAATAATAAAAAAATAAAAAAAAAGCTAAAAATATAATGAAAATTGAGAAAATTCAAATTGTATCGAGTTAAGTCAAGTCAAGTCATTTAAAGTTGAATTAGATAATGGTGTATTCAATTTAATAAATTCTAAGTTGTTAAAGGATCGGGCTTCATTGAAATATTTTTTAGTCCTATCCAATATAAAGTGGATTTTTATCTAATTTATATTGGGTTAAAATAGATTTAGAATTTATTAAATGGGTTATTGGGCTAAATCAAGTTGAACTGAGTCAAGCTTGAGAATAGAAAGCTCAAATAAAAATAAGGTTTCTAGAAACTAGGTTGAATTTTCAAAGAGTCTAAATTGTATCTAGGATTTATTATTGTATCTTTCGTATCTAGAATTGGTTAAGATCAAATCCATATCTAAAAAGATACAAAAGATTCAGTTGTGTAGCTTATAAATAGCGAGCCGGTGGTGAAGTTTGATACGTTTTTCATAATCCCCAACACTTAACATGCTCATCACATAATCACTCCATATCACTACATTCATTCAACCATTGTCTACTGTCACATACAATCTCAAACACACAATTCGACTTACGATCGCACTCTCTCGTACCGAGCATTGTAGCACAAACCTCCTTAAACTTAAACATATGTACAGCCATCCCTCACATTTACTCTCTCACGCAACACTCATGCCTCAAGCATTGACCGAACACTCACAAACACTACACCTGATACGCTGTATGATTTACACTACACCGAATGCATGCTAACACTCATACACTGTTAATCACTGTCTTCACGCTACATCAAAGTCAAAACACTACACCAGACACAAACGCAATTGTATGATCGAATACAGCGTACATATCCAATCTAACACATAAACACTCACAGGCACAAGTAATCCAACACATGAGACACGACTGATCACTCACATACGCATGTTCACGATTCATTGCTGTACACACGTACAACCAATGCACATACTGAGTACGCGAATATAGTCCAAACGAACATGATGATGAACATGAATAGGCCAATCATGCGTGATTGGACTCATTTAGGTAATAAAAATTATTTTCTTTACTTATTTATTTATATTTTTTAGTTAAATAATTATTTATTTTACTAATTTTTTTTTAAGTGCAGGTCTTTTGTTGTTTTTGAATCGTCATATCATTTACTATTTTGTTAGATAATTTTCAATTTTTTGATAATTTAGCTAGATTGCATTTTTTTAAAAAAAACAAAAATTGTATTTAGGAAGATACATATGTAAATATGTATCTCAACATATTTTGCATATAAGATTTGTGTAAGATATTTTTTTGACATGTAGTGATTTTCTTAATAAAAAAATCTTAACTAAAGTTTTTAAAAAGATTTAGTTAGTTAGGTGTTTTTAAATAGATTTGTGAAATTAGATTCTTTAGTTTTTTTTTTAAATAAATTAATTAAAAACATAAACCTGGTTCAATTATTAAATTTAAAAAAAAAATATCAATCCACTAAATCTTTTCAATAAAAAAAAAGGAACCACGTTAGTTTAATCCCAACTAGTGAGTACGTAGTCAACTTCGGTGACTTAGTCTTAATCAATTAGCCTTCGAATATAGTTTCTTTTGGTTAATTTTCTAAAGATCGATTTTTTTCGAAAGTTCGTGGATCAGTATTTTTTTTTTTTACCAATTGAACTAGTTAGTGACTCCATTTTCTAAAATTTTTTTTTAGAAAAATTTTTTTCCTTCATTTAATGTCTAGTAATTTATATTAAGCGGGCTAGACTTAATATATATTAAATTAATGAAAACAGAAATAAGGCTCAACACAAGCATAAAAAAGTTAGCATGTAATCAACTGAGTTGTCTTAAAATGAGTAGGATCTAAATTGGGTGAGGTTGGTAGTTGGATATCCGAGTTTAGGCAGGAACCATTGAAGTCTTATAGTGCTTAGTTGAGATGCTCAAAAGGTCAGCTTACGGTTGTCGAGTTCTAGAATTAGTTAGCACTAGTCTTCCCATTCTATGCCTAGTAGGTCTTTAGCCTTAAAGCCTTGACTATTCGGTTTCTTGGCTTCTCAACAAATAATAGACTTGATGTCGAATGGTTTCTTTTCCTCCCTTTAGCCTTTGAGTATCAGTTTGACCTTGGCAAGAGTAGGTCAGTATCGGGTTTAGACTGGTCGGCTTTAGCTTTTAACAAGTCAATCTCAACCTCTGACAGGTTGGCCTTAGCCAAAGGATCGTTGTAAACTGATTCTTATAAGAAGATATCTATCTCAAGAAAAAATTGTTGGTAAAATAGATAGTTGTCATCTATGCTTGTGTTTGTTTTGGTGTTATTGTTGTTACAAGAAAATGAGAATCATATTAGAAGAAGTAGGGGTCTATCGATCAATCGATTGGAAGCCTAACGATAGATCGATGACTAGAATTTTGGATTACCAAATTTTGTGCTTGAAGTGAAAATGGGCAGCATGTTGAAGTGACCGATTGATGGAAGGAGATCAATGGGATTTTTGTTCTATCGATCAATCAATAGAATACTTGACAATCGATCATTAGCTAAAACCTTGGACTGGAACATTTTTTGATCAACCTAAGTTAGGAGATACCTTAGAGCGACCAATTGATAGGAACTAGCTAGGAAATTCGTATTGCCAACTAATCGGTGGTTAGCTTAGCAATCAATTGGTAGCACATTAAACTAGTTGTTGGGTACATTTAATGTAGCAGCGAGAAGAATTTTTGCAACCCTATTTATCCCCTAACTACTTGTCAAAGATAATAGGATATCTAAACTTCTATTGCAAATTCTTCACATTCCCTAACATTCTTCTACTCTCTTAATTGTTCTTTGTCTTATTATCCATTTTAGAGAGAAAATTAAGAAATGTAGTGCTAGGATTTTATTACTTATAATTCATTATACAAAAGCGCTAGATGAGGGAGATTGAGATTGAGCTTAAATTGTAATTGAGTGTTCATTGTATGTATTTGAGAAGTGGTGTAAGCTCTTGATATAGCATTGTTTTCTTGAGATCAATAAGATTATGTGAACTCTTTGGTTGGAGGCATTTGTGTCTGTAGAGAGTAGGAGGAGATCTGAACTTTACGTTAAATCACGACTTAATCCTCTCTTATTCTATCTCTTTTATTTTCGTATTTATTATCATTATTCTATCTTTTATTTTTCATACAATTGTTGCATTTATTAGTAAATTTGAAAGAAAACCAAAATTTGTCATTAATACTCAATTCACCCCCTCTTGAGTATTTACCTAGTGTCTTTCAGTTGGTATCAAAGCTAAGGCTCTGTATTTATTGCTTAATTACATGTAGAGTAAAGATCATGACCCTAAATACACTAAGCTTCATAGAAGGATAAGCTATTAATAGGCTACCACTTTTAACTAATGAAAACTATCCATATGAGAAGTATAGAATGAAAATTTTCATTAAAGCACCAAATAAAATGCTTTGGCATGTAATAGAAAATGGTCTAATCAGGATAGAAAATAAAGAAGAGGAGGATTATATCGATGATGATTAGAAGAAAATTGACTTAAATGAAATAGCTATGAACATATTACGTTATGTTATGAGTGAACAAGATTTCAATAGGACATGTACATACTCTAGTGCTAAAGGGATATGGGATGAATTCCATAATACTTATGAAGGAACATCTAGAGTAAGGAATAACAAGATAAGCCCCTTAAGAGGAGAATTTGAGAATTTTAAGATGCTTCCAAATGAGTAAATAAATGAAATGCACAAAAGATTTATTGACATTGTCAATCTCTTGATAGTATTTAGCACTAAACTCTCTAATTTGGAAATTAGTTCCAAAATTCTTAGGTTACTACCAAAGGATTGGGGGGCAAAGAGAACCATGATTGAAGAAGTACATGACTTGGAGAAGATGTCAAGGGAAGAATTTTTTGGAACCCTTAAGACACATGAAATGACCAAGAGACATGGGAAAGACTCCAAGAAGAAAGCAATCACTCTTAAAGCAACCGAAGTTACTACGAGCGATGATGAGGAACAAAATGATAACGAGGATAAAGAAATGGTAATGATGGTAAGGAAGTTAAAAAAATTCATGAAGTTCAATAAGAAATTAAGAAGATTAAGGATGGGGGAGGAAATACATCTAAATTTAATAAGGAGAGGAAGGAAGTATTGAAGTGCTACAATAGTCAAAAACCTGATCATATTTGGGAATATTGTTCTCTCCTCAAAAAGACGAACGAAGAATCAAGAAAGAAAGAAATGGTAATAACATGGAGTGATAATGACTCCAGTAGCTTCAATGAAGAAACATGCTTTATTGCAATTAATAATGTGGTATGTTCCACATCACAATCCTCTTATAATGAATTGAAGGATATGTATAATGAATTATTTAAGAAATTTTTCAAAAGTTAATAGAAAAATAAAGCATTAAAACAAATGATAAATGAAATTGGTGATGAATTTGATGTAATCAAATGTGAGTATAATAAAGTAGTAGATATAAAGGAAGGCCTAGTAGAAGATAATAAGTACCTAAGGTCAACAATAGATAAACTAAATTAGAATAATGAAGAATTGAGTAGAAAGAAAGAAGAACTAGTAAAAGAAAATAATGAATTGAAAGAAAAGAATGAAGTGTATGAAAAGAAGATTGATAATATAACTAGCATGCACGATGATCATGTGGTTGATAGAGTAGGAAGGCTTGAAATTGAGAATGTAATGTTAAAATCTAACTTAGATCATTCAAAGTAAACTATAGCCAAATTCATGGATGAAGAAAAGAATTTGGAATATTTTCTTGGCTCATAAAGACATCGATTAGATAAAATCAAAATTAGCTATAGTGAAAGAAATATTTATAAGTCTTATAAGCATCACTTTGTTAAAGCAACTAATAAGATTTGTAATTGTTGTGGAAGATATGATTATATTGCTCATACATGTGCAATACGATGAAATCTAGCCTTGAATCTTAAAGCAAGATGGTTGGGATCCCTAAGAGACAAACTTTTATGTTAACAACTAACCCTAAAGGATCTAAACTAAGATAGGTATCAAAGAAATAACTTCTTGTTTTGTAGGGGCCATCAAGACAAAACAATAAGTAGATCTTAGGTAATGGATGTTTAAGGCATATGATGGGGGATGCATCCAATTTTACATCACTAGACTTGAAGGATGGTAAGAGTGTTACATTTAGAGACAATTAGAAAGGCCATGTGATTGATGAAGGTAAAATTCTCATCAATAAGGATCTTACAATTAAAAATGTTCTCATTGTGATGATCTAAATCACTATTTACTTGGCATAAATCAACCATGTGATATTGGCTATGAGTTTACATTTCTAGCTTCAAAGTGTTCTATTGAATGCATCAAGAATGACCAAATTTGTTTTGAGGGTAATAGATGAACACACATTTACAAAATCAATTTCGATATGTTTACAAGTATAATATCTTGTCTATTTACTCAAAATAATGATAGTTAGTTATGGCATAGGAAGTTAGGGTATGGTAGCATGCATATCTTATCAAAACTTGCTAAACATGATCTTGTTAAATGCCTACTAAAGATTAGTTTTGATAAAGATAAAATAAGCCAAGCATGTCAACATAGAAAACTAACAAAGTCATCTTTTAAATCAAAATATGCCATATCAACTTCTAGGCCACTCCAATTATTGTATATGAATTTATTTGGTTTAACTCAAACTTTACGTTTGGAAGGGAAAAGATATTCTTTAGTCATTGTTGATGATTTCATTAAATACACTTAGACCTTCTTCCTTGTAAGCAAGGATAAATTATATCATGTGTTCTTAAAATATTGCAAAGTCCAAAATAAAAAAAAAAGTCTTACAATTGTCTTTATTAAAAGTGATGATGGGGGAGAATTTGCAAGTAATGAAATAGGAGCTTTGTAATAAAAATGGCATAGAATACATTTTCTCAGCACTTAGAACTCCACAACAAAATAAAGTTGCTAAAAGGAAACATAGGACTCTCATTGAAATGGCAAGAACAATGCTTTGTAAAAACAATTTACCTAAGTATTTTTGGGTTGAGGCAGTGAATATCGCTTGCTATATATCAAACCAAGTTTTCATAAGGCTTATCTTAAAGAAAACCCCCTATGAGCTTTCGAGAAGCTAAAGACCTAACATTTCTTACTTTCATCCATTTGGTATTAAGTGTTTTGTGCTAAATAATGGTAAGGATCAACTAGGTAAATTTGATTCTAAATCTAATGAAGCTATATTTCTTGGTTATTCTTCAACTAGTAAAGCATATAGAGTGTTGAATAAGAGAACTTCAATAGTTATGGTTCTCAAATCTTATGGATGAAACAAAATTTTCATGACTATGGTCTTAGATACATAAATATCCTAACTAGTTGTGATAACACAAGTGCTATCAATCTAACAAAAAACCTAATCCAACACTCAAGGATTAAGCATATAGAGATTAGGCATTACTTTATCCATGATCATGTTCAAAACAATGATACATGCTTAGAGTTTGTAGATACAAACAATCAAATAACTGATATATTCACTAAACCCTTAAGTGAAGATAGATTTTGCACATTAAGAAGAGAATTAGGAATGATCATGTAAGAAGAATACTAGGCACTTAGGAACCAAGATAGTGATTTTTTCAAAAATTGACTTATCCAATGAATCAATTGGCATATAACATGTTATTAGTACTAAGAAACATGAGCATATAGGTTTTATGCATAAATCTTGACATTTGACTTGTTTTTGGTGCATTTGAAGTTGATTATGACATTGTAGATTCATATGTACACCACTTTGTCTTGCCTTGGTTTCTATGCTCAAAACCAGTTCCTATACGTTCTATTTTGTTCATTAATTGTGTTTATGTGGTTAATTTGGTCAAATCATAAATTTATACAAATTTGCATTCTCTACAGCTCAATTTAGACAAAGCATGCTTTAGGAATGCTATAAGTCAAATTAACTTATTGTATGTTTGATGACTTGCTCTTGCTCTTCACATAATCTATTTTGAATATCAAAGTTGGCTCATGGTTCTCTTAAGCAATCACTAGAAGATTTATGCAAGCTTGATATATTAGCCTAAGGTTAATGCATGATCCTCAAGCACCCTTGATATAATTTTGTCTAAACTTGATCTTTGTGCTTAAAATGCCACATCAATACGATTTCCTACGCAATTAAACTTTGTTCAAGGTAAAAATTGGTCATGTCATCGTTTGTTACACTAAATAGCTTAGTTTTGCTCATCTTTGATAAATTTGGATTTTGCCCAATTTGAATAA
Source organism: Lumnitzera racemosa (assembly GCA_024138005.1). NCBI lineage: Eukaryota > Viridiplantae > Streptophyta > Magnoliopsida > Myrtales > Combretaceae > Lumnitzera > Lumnitzera racemosa. The sequence goes on from JAMXBC010000006.1 coordinate 85,625,598, forward strand.
CAAATTTGATCATTTTATAGCATTTAAGTGGTTCAATGAGTTTAAATTCTCCTATAAACCATATAAAACTTGTTAGTAGCATTTAAATTGTATTTTGATCCATCTTTAGGGTCATCAAAATTTTGTTGTTGGTTGAAATTTGGTCTGTTAAACAAATTGTGAAAAGCTGTGGAATTTACAACTACTGATCGATTGGTAAATCCCTAAATCAGGCTAGTAAGGTCTAATCTTCTTTGGATTAAGGCAATCGATCACTAAGGACCAAGTGACCAATCCTTAGGATTTCTTCTTCTATCGATGGATCGGTACATATTAGATCCATCAATTGCCATTTACTTGATGAAACTAGTAACTTTTGTTCTCATATTCACCCAAATCGATTAATAGCTACTTTCCTACTTATTGATCAATAAGCAAAAATACTATATTAAATTATTAGTTTTTTTTTTTTTTTTACAATCCCATTCATTTCTTATACACCTACATACCAACCTCTCTTCCTCCAAACCCCATTGTCACTTACCTTTACCCCAACATACCTTCAAACTCTTTTTCTTTTTCTTTTTTTCTTCAAAAATCACTCACACTCCCTCTACAAAACACTTTCCAATCACCTTCTTCCTCGATCTCACGTTATCACACATCTACATACTCTCGTCAAACCCTAAAAATCCAACATCTACTAAGTGTTTGCTAAAATTTCTCAATGGCTCTAAGAAGTGGAAAACCAATAAAAAGAGTAGAGCTTCCTATGATCGTAACCTCTTTCTAAGTTCTTGCCATGCACAAAGGTATGAACTCTTTAATGCACTCATTCCACAAGTTAGTGGACATTATGAAAGGGTAGTTTTTCAAACTCTAAAATTATTTAAAATGCTAGGTGTTGTTTCAAACAAAGTCTTTGAATCACAAGCTATCCTACTTAGGTTCATAAGGAAGACATCAAGTCGTTCTATTGCAATTTAACGAATAGGTTAGATGATAATGGAAATCTAAAATTAGGAATTGAACCAAAGAAGAAGTGAGGAGAAAACACTACACCTATGTCTACGGAAGTATGATTAAGATTAACAAAGACAATATTTGTGACTTATTAGGTATTGACACAGATGGTTCTAGATATATGAATGGCTTTGGTGGTCATGAAGCCGAATACTATAATGCTGTTTTAGGTACACATTGTGTGGGAGAACATTGGCACAATGAAAAAATCTACGAGCCACTTGGTCAATGCATTCTACATCTTTTCATAGTAGATGATTATTGTCTTTAAGCTAGCTAACATCAAACAGTAACATAAGTTGACTTGTAGATTCTATATTACTAAATGAAGGACATTAAGATCAAATAATTTGACTCAGTGTTTAATTGCTTCAAAAAGGGCACTATCTAACCTGGTTTTTTACCTCCCGGTTTTATAAATTAGATTTCCTTTAAACCAATCAGAATTAAACTCTTACCTATTCAATACTGATCATTAACTAGGGTTTAAAGAAAACCGTTTACTTTGATAACGCATTGGAGCCGCCACCTGACCAAAGTTAAGATTTTGAAAAACTGTTTTTGAAAAAGACTTTAAAACAAGAGATATAGATACAGGGGTTGTGGTCTTGAAACCCTTATGGATACTATTAACTTTCCAAATTTAACCTTAATCTTAAAAATCACCTTTTAATTTCACAAGGCAAGACTTAACTATTAATTACTCTAATTGGATAAATAATATAAACCAAAAAGAAAAAAAGAAAATTAGTTTTTTTTTATCGTCGCCTCGTAAATACCTACATACCTGTTATTTGTGATCAGACGTACATTGTTCTTTTTGTAAAACCTTAGTAGGTTGGTTTTATTTTAATTCTAAAAATACGCCAAATTTATGTTTTTAATTCAATTTTGTTTATTTAAGAAATTTTCTAAAAAAGAAATTCCTAAATTAGATCTAATTTTTTTTTTATTTTTGGAAAAATCTGAAAGATCTTAACTTTAGAAAGAATCCAATTATTTTTTATTTTAGAAAACCTTATTTATAAGTGTTTAAAAAAAAGTAATAATAATCTTTATACTTATTTATCTTTACTTTAACTCTTTTTTATTTTATTTTATTTTTTTATTTTCTTCTATTTTTATTTTATCTATTAAACTAAAAATAAAATAAATAAATAAACTACTTCCCTTATTTTTTTTCTTCTTCTTTTTCTTTTTATTTTTCTTTTTTTTGGTTATTACACTTACAATTTACATTTACATGGATAGATAAAATAATAAATTAATTAATTAAAAAAATATATAACCAAAATGAAAATAAGGCTCAGACCAGGAAAGGGATACGGGTCGATTCTAGGCATAAGTCATGGGTTGGATCTCGAGTCGATCGTGGGTCAGAGCTTAGATCCGAGTTAGGTCATATCTAACTTTACTTTAACAGCAGCTCCTTAGTTGATTTAGGATGATCTAGATGGCGAATCAAAGCAGAGAAGAGGTTTTTATGTGTTTAGATTGAGATTTAGGGGGACAGGTTTAATGCTACGGCTTGAAGTAGTTTGGTGCTGGTGCAAAGTGTGGCAGTAGTGGCGATGTTCGGGTCTTGGCATTTTAGGGTTGCTAATTCTAAGTGAATGATTGGTTTAAAGGTTTAAGAATGTGAGGAGTATGGTAGTAGTAGGTTTACTTTCCTCCGCCGTGGTGGTTAGGGTAGTGTTTCGAGCTTAGGGTAGTGGTAGCTAAGGTTTCAATGTGGAGGAGCTTTGAGTTATGATAGGAGTTATGGGTGGTTGAGTTTGGAAGTTTGTGTAGTAGTGGAGCTAGCTAGGGTAGTAGGTTATGGTGTTGAGCTAGAAAGAGAAAAACTCGAAGAGAGAGAGAGAAAGCTATCAAAAAAAGAGAGAGAGAGAGAGCTTATGAGTTGTTTGTCATTGGTTGTTCTGTAGTTGTGGATGTCCCTTAGCCCTTATTTATACTTGAATTTAACCTAGTAAGTGAGGAAAGCTTAAATCAGACTTGAATGCAAATGCCCAAAAATCCATCTTTTTCCACTTTTTGGTGCTTGATTTGAATGTATTTTTAACCAAACTTGGATGTGTTTTTAATCTCAATCCATAGTAGGCTATGTCTAAATCAAAATTGGAGTAAGAAATCACACTTCTGTAAGTGAGATTTGTGCGAAAATTGGCTTTAAAGTGAAGGGGTTAGGTTGTTTTTTAGTTGAGAAGGGGGTGGGAAGGAAGGGGAATCGCGAGAAAGAGACAAAAGAGAGAGAAAATGCTAACGTGGCACCACATCAGCCAAACTGACCACCCACAACTTGCCACGTGGCGCTACATCAGCACGTCTTCCAATCTGCCAATGCCACGTATCTATGTGACGTAATCAGATCTTAACTTGTTGTAGTCCCTGATGTGATAAAAAAACAAAAAACCTTGTACATGCCTTCATTAAGATTCAAACTCAAGACTTACATATGTCCATGTGCTTATCCATTAAGTCGTTGGCTTATGTCTTGTCCATATGTGCAATTAAATTGCATATATGGACTAAGTCACCTAGGTTAGATTTAAATCTAAGTTTAGATTCAACGGCTCAATTTCTAAACCTATTTCAAAACTAAAAAATCTACCCTAATAAAAAGTTATTTTCTCAATTCGCTAAAATCTTCTATTTTCTTCTTTTTTTTTGTATTTTTTTTCTAATTTTATTTTCTAAATTTCTTCTTTTTTGTGCTTCTTGGTAGATTTCTTCTTTTTGATTTTTTTCCCAAATTTCTTCTTTTTGTGCTTTTTCTTATTTTTTGTATTTTTCTAAAATTTTTATTTTTTGGATTTTCTTAAATTTCATATTTTTTGTGTTTTTTCCTAATTTAGGACTTATAAAATAAAAATAAATAAATAATAGATAAAATAAAATAAAGGGGGCAAAAATTGGGTATCTATAGCTGCTCTTTGTGATGAAGTTTGAACAAAACATTACCATAAAGATAAAGAAATACTATTTTTACCCTTAGATTTACAAAATAATAATAATTAGTTATCCTAAAATCAACTTATTGGAGATTTGGGTGAAAAAATGAAACCTGGTCATGCCTTTCTAGGCTCACTAACATAAGTCGAAACATCTCTAAGGGATAAACAACACTACTCTAGACTTGAATTGGAGAACCTAATCATACCTTGGTAGGCTCACTAACCTAGGCGGGAACGTTTATCGAAGACTGGCAACCTTAATATAGGATTGATCTAAAACCTAGCCATGCCTTACTAGGCTCGCTAACTTAGGTAGAAGCATCTCTCTGGGACTAGCAACCTTAATCTGAGATCAATCTAAAACCCGATCATGCTTCACTAGGCTCACTAACCTATGTTAGAGTGTCTCTCGAGGATTAACAACTCTAATCTTGGATCAAACTAAAATCTGGTCATGCTTCACTAGGCTTACTAACTTAGGCGGAAGTCTCTCAAGGACTAACAACCCTAATCTAGGATCGATCTAATGGACCTAGTTATGCTTCACTAAGCTCACAAACCTAGGTGGAAGCGTCTCTCAAGAACTAGCAGCCTTAAACTAGGATTGTTATAAAACCTGGTTATATCTTACTAGGCTCACTAACTTAGGCGAGAGCATCTCTCGAGGACTAGCAACCCTAAACTTGGTCTTAATGTTGTACCCTATGGGCTTGCCAAAACGAATCGATGAAGAGAAGTACCCTACCGACTTGCTAAGAGGAACTTGGTGAAAGGAAGTGCCCTATAGGCTCACTTAAGAGAAATTGGTGAATGCCTTATGGGCTTGCTAAAAGAATTTGGAAAAGAGACTAAGTTAAGATCTCATCTTCAAAGACTGGTTAAACACTTGAATGTAGAAGGTAAGTGTCTTATGGGCTAGCTAGAAGAGATTGATGAAGAGAAGTGCCATATCGGCTCGCTAAGAGAAACTTCATGAATAAAGGGGCCTAATGAGCTCACTTAGAGAAATCAAGCATCCTATGAGCTCACTGCAAGATCTTTGAAAAAAGAAGTGCCCTATGGGCTTGTTAAAAGAACTTGGTGACTTGAAGGAGCTTATGGGCATGCTAAAGGTAATTAAGGAATAGAAGCACCCTATGGGTTTTCTAAAGACCTTGAAGAGAGTTGAATGGATAGAAGGAAGGATAGCCAATTTAAGAGCTAGTTAGGATAAAAACTTGTCTGAAACATTATTTAATTTTGAGGAAAATATTTACAGAAAGACCCTTTTGGTGAAAACCATTTATGTTGAAAAAGACATTGGGGATAATTTCCTTTATTTTGGGAAGAATAAGAAAAGCCCTTACTCTTAACTTTTTTTTTTTTTTTGAATGATTGAAAACATAGCCACTTGGGCCAACATAGACTTGAAATAAAGATACTTCCTTTCTCTTTCTCTTTTCTCTCTTTTTTTTTTTTATTACCCCTTTCTTTTTCCTTTTAGTTTGCTAATAGGTAAAGAACCCTTCCTTAATAATCACATGGGGCCTCTCATGTTCCTCTTAAACTCGACGCCAAGCCCCTTGGTAGGGTCTTGTGATTTCAAAAATCCTTAAAAAGGTAACTCATAACTAGTTTAGTCGAAGAGGACTTCCTTGTAAACTCTCAGTCCAGATTATGCTCTTGACTATAGTCCCAAAATTATAGTCCATTTTGCATATGATATGCCTTGATTAATCCATTAGGTCTTTTTCAGTTTAACATTATGAATTTAGGCTTTTAGACTAAGGGTTTCAAAAGGAACTAACAAAGAAGCCTGTTTTGAAATAAATATTAATCTCGGGTGTATAAGTCGAGAACCTTAGAAACAATTAGAAATATACTTGCCCCAATTTCAAAAGCAATATTTATTAAAGATAAATTATCATTAAAGATCGGAAGAGCTTTTACTTATATAAGGGTAATATTGTAGGTAAGAAGGTAAGGTATGAGAGAGGCTTCAAAGTGGATTTAGAGATTTTAGGTTTTTGAGCCTAGATTGTAATTCAGAGTTTTGCATCTTTGAGGCTATTAACTGCCCCTACTAGGATATGATATGGCTTTTGACTTTTACTTAGCTTTTGACTTACACTTGAGCCTAATTTTCCAACCTCTTTTCTTTATCTTTATCTTTTGTTATTACTTTGCCTCATCGTTCTCTTGTTGTTCTTTCTTTTTCTTTTGGTCCTAAGTCTCCATTGCTAAGTTTTTGTCTCTTAAGCAATTCAAGGCCTTAAATTTATGGATTTCTATTGTATGAGCTCGGGTGTTTAAGAAAGGATATGGCTCTTCTTCATTTAAAGGAAAAATAATTTATCAAAAATAAAAGTTGCTTTCGAATTTTACGTTATTGAAATAAGCACAAACCAATTTTATCCTTCTCACCTCATTAATGACCCTAACCTCTAAATTTCCCCATTGTGTGGTGGTTTACGATAAGGTTTAAATTTGAAAATTCTTCAAATGGGTCCAACGAGGTGAACAAGAGATGATTGTGTTTAAGATTCGAAAAATTTCGTTTTAATCAATGTATCACATTCAAAGTGGACTTCCGTTAAGGAATGAGTCTAAAGTATCCTCACCTTTATGTCACTCAACTCTCAAAGTGTTTCAGGTTAATGTGTGGAAAATAGTTTGCCTCTTTTCATTCTAAACCTTTTAAAAGTGAGTTACCAATTCCTTAAGGCAAATTTATTTTCTTCCAATAACATTGCAATTATTTGATTGAAAAGGCAATTTTATTATTCCAGCTATTACAGACTTTGTTGAAAACAACTTTCTTTGCCCCTATCTTAACAAGCATCTAGTTACTTGAAATAACCCATGATCTTATTAGAAGGCATTGGTAAGCTAAAGAAAAAAAAAATGGAGCTCTAGGTGACTCAGTTGGAACACCCCTATGACTTGAAGAAGAATTGACTAGTACTTTCACATCAATTAAGTCTTGAATCATTTTCTTTAATCTCCAGCATTTTTCAGTAGAATACCCCTTTTAACCCATATGATAGGCTCATCGTGCTTGTAGGTCAAAGCTGAATGGTTTGTAATTCGGATTAGGGAATTCATAAGCTATAATTCTTGCTTCTTTTAAATGATGAAAGATTTGGGTAATTAAGATCTTAAACCGAGTGAATTGTTTCGTCTAAGTTCTTTGGGCTTGTTTTTTCTCACTCCTCCTTGGCTCTTTTCTTGTTGGGCCTCCTTCATCATTTAGGCTTATTGACATTTGATCAATATTGCACGTCAAGTCTTGAAATCTTATAAGCATGGGGCCTATTGCCATTTCTAGATCCGTAATGCTCTTTTGTAGCATAGCTACCTATCCTTCCAGATTCAAGAGTCTCCTTTCTAGGTTTGAATCTTAGGATATTTAGAGAGTAGTGATCATTGGGAACAAGACCTACTATTGTTAGGCCATTTGATGCATCATCCTTTCTAGGGAGGCAAGTCCGTCATCAGTTATGTGAACTTGATTAGAAGAATTCTTTACCCGTTAGCAACTTTTCTTTTCCTTTTAATTTCTTTTTTAAGTGAGAGAAAGATACAGCTTTATTTTACAGAAACCAAATAAAGACGATGGATTTTTTGTTTTTGGCTTTTTAATTACATTTCCTTGAGTGAGAGAGTGAATGGTTAGATAAATTCTATTGAAGGACTATCTACAAAGAAGGAAAGAACGAAGAATGATAGAATAAAGAGAAAAAATTTATTTTGTAAAGATCAGAGTACAAGGAACAAAACAAAAGGAAACCTAACAATTATTCTTAACGAAACTTAAAATTTATTCAAAGCCCCCTAACTATATCTAAAGTTTCTAATCTAACTCTTACAATAGGGCTTTAATCTTGTTCAGCATTTCTAAAGCCCAATTTATGATCCTCTCACTTTTCTCAACTTAAGCTGATAAAGCCTTGTTGGAGGCCTTAGCATGCCTAATCCTTTGCTTCCAATTGGTAACTTTAGCTTACAATAGCTACTCATGGATTCCTAAGGCATTTGGTAGTCTATTGGTTCTTTCATTATTCTCTTATTGGTTACCCGCCATTCTTAGGTCTACATATTTCATGGACAAGAATCAGTCATCAATGCAAAAAAGGAAAGCACATGGAAATATGCAGATGTTGGGATCATTTGCATTAATACCTTACTCCTTTAAGTTGCAACCCTGCTATTATTTTCAAAAACTTAATTACATTAAAACTCTTGAACGATTAGTAGGGTTGCAATTTCTTAAGGTTATTATATTAACTTAAGCTCGGAGGGGAGTATATGCAATTAGGGTAGGTCTTGAAAAGGTCCTTAAGTTTTGTGACCTTACTTATTAAAGAATACTTTCATTGGTCACATTAAGCTTAAGTGAGGCAACCTAATCAACCCCAAGCGGTGGTTTCACCATAGAACCCGAAGCCTAAATAATAGCTCCTCTCCTAGGGTCTTAAGACGGCCTGGGTCTGACTGCATCTACCTTACACAACAAATGACTCCCCATATCCTAATGCGTGTGATATGTAAGATAATGGTACAGAAAAATAAACAAAAGTTGAGAGTAAATTCTAGGAAAATACAGGGAAAGCAGCTTTAGGTTTTGTCTTTTCTTTTTCTCTTTTATAACAATGCTGCCATAAAACCTTGAAGAATGTATGCAAGAAGGGTAGGTTCTAGAGGTCCTTAAATTATATGACCTCACACGTTACTAAAAAAGGGCTCCTTGGTCATAGTAAAGTTTAATTGGGGTAACCGAATAAGCCCTAAATGCTAGTTACCCCACTACGCTTGGAACTTATACAATGGCTCCCCCTCCTAAGGTCCTAAGACGGCTTAGGTTCAACTGTATCTATCATGTATTCGTGGTATGGGAAATAAATCTCCCCTGAAAATAGTTAAATACACAAAACTAAACCTTCAAAAATGTTAGTACAATTACGATACAAATAAAATAAATTATACTACGGTGATTTTTAGGGATTAATTCTAATTTTGGAAAGTCAAATGGTTAACCCTCCTGACGGTTAAGAGAAAACCCAAGAAATAAGAAATTAAGAAAAAAAAAAGAGACACTAATTTTTCCCCAAAATAGTTATTTTTCTTATTTAAGACCCTTCAACCTATTCTAAAAATTAAAAAATAAAAATGGAGTATCTACAACTACTCCTCTTTGTAGTGAAATTTGAGCAAAACTTTGCTATAAAAATAAAGAGATATTATTTTTGCTCCAAAGGTAGATTTTGTCTTAAGAATCACTACAACTAGATAGCTATCTTAAGCCCAGTTCGCCTTCACTGGGGATTTTGGTAAAGAGAGAGGTAGCATACTAAGAGATGGCAAAAAGAAGAATTGAAGTTTGGTCGAGCTCTTATAAGTTGATGAAGTGAGGTGCAACGGACAAAGCGCCCCTTGTGTTGGCTAAGGCCCTAAAAAGAATGAGAAAACTTGGTCGTATTCCAATGAGCTGACTAATTAAGGCAAATGAAGCACTCCTTAAGCTAACTAAGACCTTAAATAAAACAAAAAAACTTAGCCGTACCCTAAAGAGCTAACTAACCAAGGCACGAGTGTCTCTTGGGGATTAGCAACCCTAAGTTAGGATCGATCTGGAAAACATGGTCATGCTTCTTTAGGCTTACTAACCTAGGTAAGAGCGTCTCTCGGGGACAAGCAGACTTAAGCTGGAATTGATTTGGAGAACCTAGTCGTGCCTCTTTAGACTTACTAACTTAGGTAGAAACGTCTCTCGAGGACTAATAACCCTAATATAGAATCAATCTAGAGAACCTGGTCATGCCTCTCTAGGCTTATTAACTTAAGTAAGAGTGTCTCTTGGAAACTAGTAACCCTAAGTTTTGGAATCAATTTAAAGAAACTGGTCATACCTCTTTAGGCTGATTAACCTAGGTAGGAGCATCTCTTGGGAACTCGCAACCCTTAGTTATGATTAATAAGATTGGATTATTCAAGCCCTAGCTCTACTAGATTAAGTATATTAGGAAAATGCATTTAATCTCATTTCACTCAAGATGGAATCATGATCTACAGGGATTTATTTTAAGAGAAAATATATTTGGATAAATTAAGATATGCATAAGCATGGATAAGGATAAGGTTGATTCGGATTTTGTGGGTTTTCAAATCTTGAATACAAAGCTTATCTGGAAATAGCTAATGAAAGCTGATCTTTTCAAATTCAAAGAAGAAGCTTATCTGGTGGTTACGACTTAAAGAATATTTGATTTAAAAAGATAAGGAGAGTTGTTTTTTTTTTTTTTTAATTCAAAAGATCGAGATCCTCTCTAAAAAATAACCAAGGAATTATCTTAATAACTAACGGTTGGATAAAAGATAATCTTCATATTTTTTGCTGTTGGAAAAACTCAATATGAAAGGAAGAAGGTTGTAAAACGTTACATGATACAACTCTAAAGAATTATTATTGTTGCACAAAAAATCTTGATAAGTTTTTACCTTCTAAAAAGTTTCTGAAAGTTCTTCAGATACTTCTTCAGAGAGTTGTACTAAATCAAAGTTCTACAACAAGTGTTAGTTCTTTCAAGTGAAAAAATTGTTTGAGAATTGTATTCTTTACTTTCACTTGTAATCTCTGGACTTTATTGTAGAGAGAAGTCAGTTATACTCTGTAGATTTGTATTAGCCTAGATTGTTGAGAGGCTAGATAGGTAGAGTAAAGTGTTGTAATGTCATTGTGACGAATGCTTGTAATTTGTTTGTGATTTGATTTAGTAGATCAAGTGGAACGGCATCAGTGAAGTAAACTGGGTCTGCAGCAATAAAGCTAGAAGAAAGTAGTAGGCAAAACGCCGAAGCTCTATAAAATCTCTACCTAATATCCTCCTTCCTTACACTCTTAATTTTGTTTATTATCTGTTGTGCATTGAATCATTAAATTATCACTATTCACCATTATAAGTTGTTAAGAGGAGTAACTTCAATTTTAATGGAAAAGTTTTCAAAAATTTAAAGATATCATTTTACACCCCCCCCCTCCCTCCCCCCTCTCTCGATATCTTATATAGGACTAACAGAACTATCGACCATCGGTCTCATTACCAATACATGGCTCCAAGAACTCCAATCCCTCACTTGAAGAATCTTATCTCGGCAACCTATTGATGATGAGAAACTTTACGCTAAAGGAAGGTGGCTAAACTTCTTAAGCTTTTCGCATTGTTATACATTGGTCTATACTGTTGGTAGTGATGATGCCAACCATTCCCTTACCAAGGACCCTATGCCGAGTAATCCAACCAACTGCTACGGAGAGGTACTTACTAAGTGATGGGAGACTCACTTATTGGTCAAGTAGTTTTCTCTTGTCACCCTCTTCTTGTCTTAGCCCCTTTATTGCTACAATATCTTGATCCCTCTCGCTACTATGCTTAGAGAATCTTCTTATAGGACCAATGTTACATTGCCACTTGTCCACTTCATTTGACATTATACTACTTTTCTATTTTTGTCTTTTGTCCTTTCTACCTTTTTTTTGTATGTACTAGAAATCTTCGTTTGTATATGCTTTCTTGTAATTTCTTTATTTGTAATGTTGCCTTAGGGACTTATTATAAAAAGTCCCTTTCCCTTGTAAGCTACAGATAACTTGACAATTAAAACATTGAATATTCTATTCTTGTGAAACAACCCTCTCTAAGTCCATTTTTTATACAATCTTATCTAATCTTGTTGAGTAACTTAGGATTAGTGGTGGGTAGACCTTGACATCAACTTCTGCGTTATATCAAGTGAGGTGTCAAGTCGTATTGTGTTCGTTGGTAAGTCACATCCTCTGAGCAACTTTACATCAACTACTCCTATTTTCCTGTAGACCATTTCCCTCTAATTTCTTCAATATTTTGGAGGACCTATTTAGTTCATATTTGCTATGGTAAATCCTAATGATAACTAAGCTCCTAAGTACACTATATAATCCTAGTATTAGAGGTTGAGGTTGAGACCAAGAGCTGTGTAGTGTTAGTTAGTCTACTGTTTGAGATACTTGTGTGTATGTTGAAGGTATATATATGAAGTATATTTACTGAAGCTTTGGGTTGAGAATGTTGAACCCTAGTGTACATGGAGAGATTAATGATGCCAAGAGTGATGCTCATGGTCACGGTCGACTTACCCAACAAACACCACGTACTACTAACAAGCATATATAAGATCTTGCTGCTATTATGGTCAACTTAGCTATCTTAGTAAATAGAGTACTAGAGACCAGACTACGTGAGAGAGTTGCTAAGCAGGGTTAAGAGATGAGTGATATGCTAAGACGGCAGAAGAATAAGCGAGCTTCGGAAGCCTTTCCAGTGAACCAAGCACCACCACGATGTGTCGATAGAGTTACGAGAAAGAAGCTAGACTTAAGGTATAGATTTTGAGTTTCAATGCTTCTGGTAGTACTAATGACTACCTAGATTGAGAAGAGAAGATCAAAAGATATTTGACTTCTACGATTATGAAGATGTTATCTGCATTCAAGTAGCCGTATTAGAATTTTTTAGGTATGTGGCAATGTGGTGGAAGAAACTATATAATGTTTGCTTGAGGGCCTGATGTAAAGTTTGAACATAGAATGAGATGAAGAGAGTTCTTAGAAGTAGGTTTATTCCCTTGCACTACGAACAAGACACTTTCCAATGACTAAGACTTGAGGCAAGGTAACAAATCTGTAGATAACTATGTCTGAGAGTTTTAGTTGCTCATAATATGATGCGATGTCGATGAACTTGAGACTTGAATTTTAGCACAATTCATCTCTAGATTACAGGCTAAGATTAGTAACATCGTGGAACTGCAAAACCTCACAACTCTGGATAAAACCATCCGTATAGCCCAAAGAGTTGAAAGGCAACGATGGAACCAGGTTAGTCAAATGTCAAGTAGCCGAACATTAGTGCCAAATAGGAGTGGCTTGTCAAGCCGAGCAATGAATGACAGAGCATCAAATAGTTTTAAGGTAAAATGTCAAGGTTAGATGCTGAGCCAACTAGAAGAAGGCCGAGGCAAGAGCAAGATAGAAGAGCTTGAGATTCAAAGAGATCCAGGTCAAAGTTTAGGAAGGAAAACCCGAGAAATCAAATGTTTTAAATGCCTTAGCTATAGAAATATAGCTAATCAACATTCGAACTGCCGAGTCATAACCATAAAGGAAGAAAAGCCCCAATTTGAAGTAAAAAGTACGAGTGAAGGAGAGGAAGAAGTGGCAACCGATCAGATGCTAGAAGAATTTCAAGAAGACCCCGATGCTAAGATACTTCCAAAGGGCGGAGTTGACTATTGCTTTGTTGTTTAACAATCTCTCAATACTTTTGTGGCTAATAAGAATGATCAAAGAGAGAACCTCTTCCATATGAATTGTTAGGTGAATGGCAAGTTATGCGTTGTAATCACTAATGGAGGGAGCTGTACCAACGTCATCACATAAGGGATAATTAAGGCCATGGAATTACCAATCCTTCCACATCCCAAGCCATACAAGATTCATTGGTTGAATGAGAAAGAAGGACTATACGTTGCTAAGTAAGTTAAAGTATCGATTACCATTGGTGATAGGTATAAGAACGATGTGTTATGTGATGTCCTTCCCATGTGTGCATCTCACATATTACTCAGTCAACCATGGCTATTTCACTTGAGAGTGTTATACAATAGGTACAAAAAAACCCATATGTTCTAGAAGGACGGGAAGAAAATTATATTGACACTTAGGAGTCCCAAGGAAGTACAAGATTCCTAAGAAAATGTTGCTAGATCTCTATAGCAGAAGTCTTTGGTGATTTCTCGAGCTTAGTTTGCCCAAGAACTTAAGGCTAAGGACTATGTGCTCCTTTTAGTCAGGAGATTCTTAGAGGTTAAAGAAGCTGAGAACTTACCTATAAAAGTGCAATAGCTACTTTAGGAATTTGTCGACCTATACCCTGCTAAGATGCTGAAAGGTTTACCTCCCTTAAGAGGTATTGAGCATTGCATCGACCTCCAACTGGGGTTGCCTTACCAAACCGACCCGCTTATAAGCTCAATCTAGAGCAAGTAGCTAAACTAAAGAAATAGGTAGACAAGTTGATGGATTGCAAATATGTCTATAAGAGCATGAGTCCTTGTGTTGTACCCACTGTGCTCATGCCAAAAAAGGATGGAACGTAGCAAATGTGCATTAACAACCAAGCTATCAATAAGATCACTATCAAATACAAATACCTGATCCCATAGCTTATTGATATGCTTGATAAGTTATGATACGAACTCATAGATGAACATACGAACCTAATATCACATAAAACCAAAGGGGTGGGTGTAAGCCGCAAGATGGCTTAAAAAATAAATGATAGCCGAAGGTTGAGCAGGGGGTTCCCAAGCACTGATGAAGGATATGATGCACCAACACCTTACACGAGCTCAGGTTACACTTGATATGATGTGCAAGTATGACCGGAGGTCACTCGCTACTAGTCTACACTCGAATGGGATAGATAAGAGTAGCTCAAGAGTAAGAGGGATACTTAGCTCCAAAGTAAAAGAAAAAGTTTAGTCTATTCTCTGTATTATGATATTCTTAACTTTTATAATATGACAGTATTTATATCATCCTATTAGGGCAAATCTTAAGTTATAGAAATTACAAAAAGAATGGTCCTTATTTACTAAAAATAAAAGAGAATAATTTACAAGGAAAATATGAAATCATGAAAAAGAAGGAACGTGGATGTCCTTTGTTAGAAAGGATAGTACGGATGTTAGTAAAGGACATTACACGCACGTTTTTACTGTGATTCTGACAGTATTGTGGTCCAACTAGGGGTGGACCTCTATTCAAGCCTGCTCAGCATTAGAAGGGGCTAAACTGGGGTTGGTTTAAGGACAGCTCACATTAGGGTTGGCCTCGAGTAGTCAACTCCTAACAGTTATGCTTAACCTCGGTACAGTAGAGATTGCTGCTGATGCCTTCTAATTTGGCGTTGGGACTACAATTTAGTGGAGGGTTCAGCTTAGCATGTTAGTTAATCACCTCGGTAACATCTTGGATGGTATAGAGAGTAAAGTAGCTTGGTTGATCGAATTAGGACAAGCACTGCTCCTCAGCACTTAACTCACCTTTGATAGCTCAGTGAACCACCTGAGAGAACCCTCGGGCTTGGGAACACGTAATTAGTCCTTAATCCCTATCATCCCATCCAGGTTATTGGAGATTTTGGATCAAATCTAGTTCTAGCCTAACTTGCTCTTCTTTAGGAGTATAAGGTTAAAGGTCAGTAATGTTGAAAGATTCTAAGACCCCATATCTTTTAGGTAATTCAATCCTATAGGTGATAGAATTAATCTTTTTAAGCACTCTGAAAGGTTCGTTGGCTCTAGGAGATAACTTGCTCTTCCTTAAGTTTAGGAATCGTTCCTTACTAAGGTGTATCCAGACTAAATTGTCCGACTGAAATTCTCTCTTGTTTTATCTTTCTCTTTGCTTCTCAAGCTTAATAGCAGCTTGACCCAATTGCTCTACAACCTTCTAGTGCATGGTTTTAATGGCTTCTACTTTCTTGATGGCTGGCTGGTTATCATCATCAGTTCTTGGTTGGGATGCTTAGTCTAATGGGAGCTTAGGGTTGAACCCACAGGTAACTTTGAATGGAGACATGCTTGTGACGTTGTAGGCGGTTTGACTATAGGCAAATTAGATGATTGGTAAACGCAGATCCCAATCGACCATGTTTCGTCCGACAGTAACCAGCAAAAAAGTTCCCACGGTTCAGTTGACAACTTCGATCTTCCCATCAGTTTGTGGATGGTAGGACGTAGTGTATAATTACTTGGTTCCCAATCGTCTCCAACGTGACCTCTAAAAGTAACTCATGAACTTGGGGCCTTGATTTGAAACTATGGTTTGAGGCATGCCGTGAAGCTTAATCACCTCCTATGAGAAAAGAAAAGAGATAACTGAGGCATTGTTAGTCTTGGAACAAGGTATGAAATGTACCATCTTACTGAATCGATCCACAACCACCATGATGGAGTCCTTCCCTCGGGACGTCCTCGGTAATCTTAATATGAAGTCCATACTCAGCTTAGACCATGGTTTGGTTAGGATCGACAAGGGTTGGTAGTATCCTTGCTCAGCTCGATTCTTTGCTTTTCGGTAAGTCACATATTTTTATAGCATGGATCAAACATCTCTCTTCATCCATAGCCAAAAGAATTTGGAGGATAATACTTCATAAGTTCGGCGTTGGCCAAAGTATCCTATCAATCCCCCTTCCTGCACCTTGTGCACTAGCAATTTTCACGTAGAATAGGTCGGGATAAATAGTCTCCTTTTCCTAAATAAGTATCCGTCCTCCCTGTGATAGTCATCCAATGTTCGTCCTTCCTTACAACGGGCGTAGATAGTACCAAAGTACGAGTCCTTAGCATACAAATTCTTAATGGTTGAAAAATCGAGTAGCCTCATTTATAGTTCGGTCAGGAGGGTATGTCATCTCAATAGGGCATCGACCACTACATTGTTCTTTTCGTTCTTGTATTTTACACATAAGAAAATCCATCCACGAATTCAACTTACTTGGCTTGTCTCCAGGATAACTTTGGTTGGCTCGTCAGATATCTTAAGGATTCATGATTGGTGTAGATCACAAATTCCTTAGGCAGCAGATAGTGTTGCCATACCATTAGGGCTCGAATTAAAGAGTAGAACTCCTTGTCATAGATGAAGTAGATGAGTGAGGCTTCTCAGAGTTTCTCACTGAAGTAAGCAATAAGTCGGCCTTCTTGCATCAGCACAACACCTATGCCTAGTTTGGACACATCACACTTTACTTTAAATACGTTATCGAAGCTTGATAGAGCTAAGATGGGGACTGTAGTTAGTCTTTCTTTCACTTCCTTAAAACTCCTCCTTTGTTTCTCTCCCCATCTAAATTCAACATTCTTCTTTGAGAGTTCGGTGAGTGGGGTCACAATCGTACTGAAGTTCTTGATGAATCGGTGATAGAATGATGCCAGGTTGTGGAAGCTTCTCACATTGGCAGAGCAGGTTGGTTCAAGCCATTCTATGACCACTCTTATCTTCTCTCCATCAACTCGGATGCCACCTCCGCTTACAAAAAATCCTAAGAAGATCACTTCAGAATAGCAAAAGTTGCACTTCTTTAGATTAACATAGAGCTGGTCAGCTCAAAGTTTTGCAAGCACATATTGGAGATGCTCTCGATGTGTCTCTAGGTCATGACTGTATACTAGAATGTCGTCAAAATAAACTACGACAAACCTTCCCAATAAACTCGAAGCGCATGATTCATAAGTCGCATTAATGTGCTTAATGCATTAGATAGTCCAAATGGCATTACAAGCCACTTATATAAATCATATCATGTCTTGAATGCGATTTTCAATTCATCTCATTCACGCATTCAAATCTAATGGTATCTAGATTTGAGATCGATCTTGGTGAACACTCTTACTCCACTTAATTCATTTAGTATGTCATCAAGCCTAGGTATGAGATACCTATACTTGATGGTGATTTGATTGATGGCTCAGCTATCTATACACATCCTCTTAAAACTATCCTTCTTCGGCACTAACAGGGTCGGCACAGCGTAGGGGCTTAAGGACTCACGCACACACCCTCTCTTCAAGAGGTCATCTACTTGCCTCTATAGCTCAATAGCCTATTTCGGGTTTAGACTATAGGTAGGCTTATTCGACAATGCAGCTCCTGGATGTAGGTCAATTGCATGCTTGATGCCTTAGATTGGGGGTAGACCCTTTGATAGCTCCTCCGAGAATAGGTCGGCAAAGTCTTGCAATAGGGCTTTTACCTCAGTTGGCAGCTCTTCCTCCTCGGGTCTCATCTCTAAAAGTCCCCTAACAAGCAAATAAGTCAGTCCCTTTAGCTTCATTTCTCTTTTTAGTTCGACTCAGGTCAATACCAAAGCCTCCTTCTTCAGGGTTCGGCTAAGTTGGGATTGCATGACTTTTACCTACTCGGCAGTCATGGGACCTAATTTCACTTTTCTTCCCTGATACTCCATAGAGCAAGTGTTCCTCCTGCCGTCATATATAACTGCTTGGTTAAACATCCATGGTCGTCCAAGTAGAAGGTGGGACGCACCATGGGCAGCACATCACAAAGCACTTCATCTTGATACCTTCCTATATAGATCGATACAGATACCTATTTGAGTGGGGCATGGTTAGCAATTTTAATTGTTGGACCATTAATCCGAAGGCTGCATTGGTGCAGCTCCCATTGTCTACAATCAGCATGCATATTGATCCATTCACCTTGCACCCAATATGAAAGAGATTTTCCCTTTGCTTGTCTTTAAGTACAGGACTGACACTCATTGTCCTCCTCAAAACTAGACTATTGGCATGAAGTTGCCATCCTCACTATAGATAATATCCTCCTCTAACATCTCATTTTGTTCATCTTCCTTCGATTCCTCTAATTCCTCATCAATACTATTGACCTCAAAGGTCGGTGCCTCGATGGTTCCTTTTCCTCTACTCAGGTAGTCTGAGCAGGTCAGGTCTCAATGACCTTACTCGGTTCCATTCACATAGGTCTGCTCGGAACAGGTTGACTATTGCTAGGACGGTTGACGTTTGGTTGGAATCTTCCTGTTCAGTGCCTTTCTATCCTCTGGGTAGCTTGAATTATATCATCGAGCATTCTAATGTCCAGGGTTTCCAAGACATCCCCAATCTCATACCTTAATCCGCCAATGAATTGAGACACAGTTCAATCTTCTGGCTCTACAACTTCACACACGATCATTAGCATTTGGAACTCTTTAATGTAAGCATCCACACTTAATCCTCCTTGCCTCAGTTCTTGCAGTCTCTTAAAGACATCTTATAGGTAATAGCTCAGCACAAACCTCCTCCATATAACTCTCTTCATTTCATTCCAACTCTTAATCTCTCGCTTTCCTTCCCTTCTTTTAGTAACTTGTAGGTTCTTCCACCATAAGGTGGCATGGCTAGTGAACTCCAACACAGCTAGCCTAACCTTTGCATTTTCGGGCACTTCATGGTATTCAAACTACTTTTCAATCTGATCTACTTAATCAAGGTAGTCCTCAGCATCACCACTTCTAAAGAAACTCGAAATACACATCCTCAATCCTTCAACCCTAAGGGCTCATACATTCCTTTCCTCAAGTTTGTAGTACTCCTCTACCTCGTCACCTCTATCTGCTTCCTCCTCAATCTCTTCAAGCCTTAGTCTTTGTCTAACATCCCTGCCAATTCCTTCAGCTCAGGGTGGTCGGGCTAAAATGTTATCTTAGACAAATTGACCATTGCATCGGACTTGCTGCTCACGTTCCCTAATGGAGCTGTTTCTAGCTCATTGTCTATCTTCTTAGATAAAAGTTACCAGACTAGCTACAAAATCGGTAAACCTATCTATCCTATTAGCTACTAACTTCGATGAGGAGCTTCCTTCTTGTCTTTGATCATGTCGAGTACCACTTTCTTGGTTTCCCAAAGTCCTTTGCACACTTGAATCCAACATGGATGTTTACTTCATAATGATGATTTCCCAACAAATATACCGTCAACCATACTCTGCTTTGGCATATCAAAAATAGGGGAAAATAGAGTACAAAACACTTCTTACTACTAAACTTCAAAGCTAACAATAGAACGAATTTCACACGAAAGCAGTGACAAACTATTGAAAGAATACAGTAGTAGAATCTAGCTTCAAGTGTAACCAAACTCTGATACTAAGATGATACAGACTTGTGGATGAACACACGAGCCTAATATCACAAGAAACCAAAGGGGTAGGTCCAAGCTGTAAGATGGCTTGAAAAATAAATAATAGTCGAAGGTTAAGCAAGGGGTTCCCGAGCACCGACGAAGGATATGATGTACCAATGCCTTACACAAGCTCAGGTCACACTTGATATGATGCACAAGTATGGTCGAAGGTCACTCGCCAATAGTCCACACTCGAATGGGTTAGATAGGAGTAACTTAAGAGTAAGAGGGACACTTAGCTCTAAAGTAAAAAAAAGTTCAATCTATTCTCTATATTATGATATTCTTAACTTTTACAATATGATAGTATTTATATCATCCCAATAGGGCAAATCTTAAGTTATAGAAATTACAAAAAGAATGGTTCTTATTTGCTAAAAACAAAAGAGAATAATTTATAAGGAAAATATGAAATCGTGTAAAAGAACGAACGTAGACGTCTGTTGTTAGAAAGGACAGTACAAATGTCAATAAAGGATAATGTACATGCATTTTTACTGTGATTCTAACAGTATTGTAGTCCAAGTAGCGTTAGACCTCTGTTTAAGCTTGCTCGGTGTCAGAAGGGGCTAGACTGGGGTTAATCTAGGGATGGCTCACATTAAGGTTGGCCTCAGGTGGTCAACTGCTAACATTTATGCTTGTCCTCGACATAGTGGGGATTGCTACTACTACATTCTAATTTGGCGCTAAGATTACGATTTATTGGAGGGTTCAGCTCAGCATGTTGGTTGATTACCTTGACAACATCCTAGATGGTATGGAGAGTAATGTAGCTCAGTAGATCGGATTAGGACAAGTGCTTCTCGTTAACACTTTACTTACCTCAAATAACTCGGCGGACCACCTGAGAGAGCCTTCGGGCTCGAGAACGCATAATCAGTCCCTGATCCCTATCAAGTTACATAGCGCCTACATCTTTTCTACGATTGACGTAAAGAGTGGCTACCATTAGATACGAATGATACCTTGGGATGAATGGAAGATGACCTTCAAGACAAGGAATGATATTTTCAAATGGTTGGTGATGCTGTTTGGTCTAGCTAATGTGTGGAGTACATTTATATGGCTGATGAATCATGCACTTAGAACATTGATTAGCAAATGCATTGTGGTTTATTTTGATGATATTATGGTCTATAGTACCGACCTCCTCGTTCATGTCGAACATTTGAGATTGATGTTTAACATACTTCATCTAAGAAATTATTCGGCAACTTAAAAAAATGCACATTCTGTTAAAGCAAAATTGTATTCTTCAATTATGTCGTTTTAAGGAAGGGAGTTCAAGTTGATGAGGAAAAAGTCAAAGCTATTAATAAGTAGCCTATGCCAACTAGTGCTATTGAAGTTAGGAGCTTCCATAGTTTAGCCTCATTCTATTGAAGATTTATTCGAAACTTCAGTTCCATTATTGCGCCGTTGACTAAATTGACCAAGGAGAACGTTGAGTTTAGATGGATAGAAAAGGCTTAGAGGAGTTTTGAAGACGTGAAGTCTAAGCTAACGTTTGCTCCAGTGATTATCTTGCTAGATTTTGAGAAGGTTTTTGAGGTTGAATGTAATGCATCTGGTGTCGACATTGGTGCTGTCCTTATGCAAGAGCATCGACCTATTGCTTACTTCAGTGAAAAACTCCGAAGTGTTACCCTAAATTACTTAGCCTATGATAAGGAGTTCTATGCCATTGTCTGTACACTCCAAAACTGGAAGCATTATGATGAATCTATCAAGCATCTTTGCGAGCAGTAGAAGCTTTCTCGACATCATACTAAGTGGGTTGAGTTCTTGAAGACCTGTTGCTATGTCATCAAATATAAGAAGCGAAGCACCAATAGAATGGCTGATGCACTTTCTCGTCCTCATACCCTTATCACAATGTTATAAGCTAAGGTGGTTGGATTTGGAACTTTACCTCATCGGTATGAGCATGACCCACGTTTTAGGCCTTTTAGTAGCTAAGTGTAATGCTAGAGGAGTTGCGAAAGGGTTTTACTTGAGTAAGGGGTTCTTTATGAAGGGTAAGCAAATTTGCATGCCAAGTGGTTCTGCAAGGGAGCTACTCATTTGAGAAGCTTATGCCAGGAGTCTAACCAGCCATTTTGGGGAAAAGAAGATGATTGAGATATTAAAGAAGCATTTTTACTAGCTTGGATGATGAAGGATGTGCATTGAATACTTGAGAGGTGTGAAGTGTGTAAATATGCAAAGGGGAGGAGAGAACCCTATGGAGAATATACACCACTACCAATTCTAGAGCGGTTGTAGATTAATCTAAACATGGATTTCATGCTTAACCTTCCTTACACGCCAAGAGGACATGACTCAATCATGGTGATGGTCGATCGATTCAATAAGATGGGCTACTTCATTCCCTGCTACAAAACTAATGATGCTTTATTCATCACTAACCTCTTTTTGTAGAAAATTGTGCGACTATATGGAGTGCCGAGGAGTATTGTGTTCAACCATGATTTGAAATTCATAAGCTTTTTTTGGAAGACCTTATAGAGGAAGCTTACACTAAGCTCCTATTTAGTACCTCTTGTCACCCCTAGATAGATAGCCAAACTGAAATAGTGAACAAAACCATCAGTAACCTCCTTCACGCCACTATTGGAAAGAACTCTTGTGACTGGGATTTATGTTTGCCCATCATTGAATTTGCCTACAATCGCTCAACGCATAGATTGACTAGAACATTATCATTTGAGGCTGTTTATGGACTTACCTAGAACCTACCCTTAGATTTAATTAAAAGTCCAACTATATAAGGGGAAAGTCAATCCGACCTTCAGCGTACCGAAGAGTTCCAAAGGTTACATCGAAAGATTGCTAAGCAATTGGCTAAAACTATAGCTTGATAGAAGGAAGTAGGAAATCGTAGAAAGAGGCGAGTCATTTATACCCTTAGGGACCTTATCTGTATCCATCTTAACAAGGAACGCTTCCCTAACAAAAGGATAAACAAACTATCTCTTATAACGGATGGACCCTACAGGATCCTGGGTACATTAATGATAACAACTATGAGATTGAGCTACTCGAAGGTTTTGGTGTGTCTACCGCATTCAACATCACCGATTTGACTCCCTATGTGCCCAATGATGATGAAGCCAAAGATTTGAAGGCAAATGTTCAGCAACCCTAAGGAACTGACGAATTGTTGACCATCAATCCCATTACTTATGCATAACTTCGAGAACTCCAATCCCTCACCTGAAGAATCCTCTCTCGGCAACCTACTGATGACGAGAAACTTTACATCGAACGAAGGTAGCTAAACTCCTTAGGCTCCCCGCATTGTTATACATTGATTTATACTCTCGGTAATGATGATACCAACCATTCCCTTATTAAGGACCCTATTCCAAGTAATTTGACCAACTGCTGTCGAGAGGTTCTTGCCGAGTGATGAGAGACTCACTTACTAGTTGATTAGTTTCCTCTCGGTACATTACCATTTCTTTCTTCACTCTCTTCTCGTCCTTACCCCTTTATTGCCACAACATCTTGATCCCTCTCGCATGCTGTGCTTAGAGAATCTTTGTATAAGACCAATGTTGTACTGCTACCTATCTACCTCATCTGACATCGTACTACTTTTCCATTTTTGTCTTTTCTCCTTTTTTCCCCTTTTTGTATGTACTAGGAATCTTCGTTTGTATATACTTTCTTGTAATTTCTTTATTTGTAATGTTGCCTTAAGGACTTACTACAAATAGTCCCTTTCCCTTGTAAGCCGTAGATAACTTGACACTTAAAACATTAAATATTTTGTTCTTATGAAACAACCCTCTCCATGTTCATTTTTCATATACTCTTATCTAATCTTGTTAAGTAGCTTAGGATTAGTGGCGGGTAGACCTTGACATCAATTTATGTGTTATATCAAGTGAGGTGTCAAGTAATGTTATGTTCATTGGTAAGTCACATCCTCCGAGCAACTTCACGTTAGCTACTCCTATTCACCTATGGACCATTTCTCTTTAATTTCTTCAATATTTTTGGAGAACCCATTTAGTTTAGATTTGCTATGGTAAGTTTCAGTAATAACCAAGTCCTTATGCACACTAGGCAAGAGTGTCTCTTAAGGACTAGCAACCTTCAATTGACTTTTAGAAAAAAAAAAAAAAAAGCCCTTATAGGCTCACAAAAGGATGAGAAGTGCTTTACAGGCTCGCTAAGAGGATTTGATGAACAAAAATGCCCTATAGGCTCACTAATAAAACTTAGTAGATAAAAGTGCCCTATGGGCTCACTAAAAGAACTTCAAAAGGAAATTGAGCTAAGATCATGCCTTCGAAGGTTGGCTAAACACCAAATGCAAAAGGTGAACGCATTAGGGGCTGGCTTAAAAAGACCTTTAGGAGTAAAAACTGGTCATAGTCTAAATGTAAGTGCAATGTTCAAAAATCAGTATGCTAACATCTTGTAGAAGTACTTACCTGGTCTTTGTTGATCCTTCATTGTGAACCCAAATGAACTTGATACTGAACGTTTAAGACTTTGCCATCTCTCTTAAAGAAACCATGGAAATTAACTCAATATAGGATGCCACCCACTGCTTTTGTCTTTTAGAATTTTTATGAACCGAAGCCCTTATTCTCGACTAATAAATATCTATCGTGAGCTAATTACTCATCTAAACTTCCCCTTTCCCTGAAAAAATAGACAATAAAACCCCCCGTTGAGGGGGGTCAATCCATAATAAAGTATTTTAAAGAGTTTTGTTATCTGTATATCACTTCTCAACCTCTCTCGTGTTCTCAATATATGGCTTCAATTAAATGGAGTAAGGGACCTTTTAATGGAGTAGGTAATGATTCCAATGTTGATAACTACCAAGAATACCAATTTTACTTGCACAACTTTACATTGGCTTCTTACAAGTAGTACAACTTTACAGCATTAACATTTATAGGGTCTCTCAAATTTAGACCATCCATTTGAGACAAAATTAAGGCCTTGCCTAATAATACTCACTTCATGACATAAGGGCCTCTGTAATTGGGAGCGAGTTTCCTTCTAGAGTCTTATGCATTGGAGAGAGCCTTTCTTAACACCAAATCACCTTCTTTGAAGTTCTAAGGTCATACCCTTTTGTTGAAAGCCCGAGCCATTCTTTATTAACAACATTGATTATAATATAGGGCTGTCAATCTCTTCTCATCAATCAGATTCAATTGCTCGATGCATTTCCTTACCCAATCGGCTTTGTCCAATTGAGTTTCTGATAGTACCTTAAGCAACCGGATCTTAACCTCTACTGGTAACACTGCTTTAGTACCATATACCAAAGAGTAAGGTATTGCCCCAATTGACATTCCGATGCAAGTTTGATAGGCCATAAGTGCGAATGTCAACATCTCATGCCAGTCCTTATATTTAATAGCCATAATTGTCAAAATTGTGATTCTATTATTCATTTGAATGCATAAAATCGGTAGAATCATACAAAATCGGTACAATCATAAACTTCTAGAATCGTATATAAAAATTCATAACTTTACTAAAAGCCGACACATAAATGATTTTATGTCCATTTTAGTTGAGAAAAACACTATAAAATCATAAATTTGTAAAAACGTATTTTTTACTCACGATTTTATTAACCATGGTAACAGCCATTTTTTCAATGATTCTTTTGAGGTTTTTATTGGCTGCTTCAATGGCTCCATTCATTTGTGTTGATAAGGAGTAGAGTTACTATGAATGATCCTAAATTGTTGACAAAATTCTAACATAAGCTTGTTGTTGAGATTGGTGCCATTATTAGTAATGATCGTTTCTGACGTCCCGTATCTGGCCAAGATATCTCTCTTAATGAATTTAACTACAACCCCTTTAGTAATGCTCGAGTATGACAAGGCCTCGACCCATTTGTTGAAGTAGTTGATGGCGACAGGTATAAACCGATGCCCATTAGATGCTTTTGGAGTAATCGGTCTAATGATATCTATGCTCTACATTGAAAAAGGTCACAGTGTTGAGAGTGTGTATAGTTCTTGAGGCAGGGTGTTTATCTTATTTGCATAAACTTAGCATAAGCGACAATGCCTGATGTGTTTGATGCAATCACCTTCCATTGTTGACCAATAGTATTCTAGCCTCATAATTTTCTTAACTAACATGTAATCGTTCATATGAGGGCTATACACTCCTTCATGTACTTCTTTCATCAACAACTCAACTTCCTCGTCATCCATACATCTTAAAAGTGTATAGAACGCTGATACAAAGTGGAATCCCTTATTAAGAATTAAGTAGCTAGTCTCCTAATCATCCTTCTGTCCTTTTTCTCAGCCTCTTCAGGGTATGTACCTTATTATAGGAATATTTTAACATCACAGTACCATAGCTTTGGGTCATTAGTACCTTCAATTACCAGACAGAAGGCAGGCTTGTCTTCAATTTCAATAGTAAGGGGCTGAATCTCTACTCCATTGGATATCTGGATTAAAGATGCTAGAGCAGCTAAGGCATCATTAAATTGATTCTGAGTCTTTAGTACATGATTGAAGGAGATTTCTTTGAATTTCTCTATCAATTTAATCAAGTGTCGGTGATAAGGTACTAGTTTAGGATCCTTCGTCTTGTATTCTCCCCAAGCTTGGCCGATAATGTGTGAAAAGTCCCCGTACACTTCTAATTCTTGAACATCTTTATCTAAGGCCATTTTGAGTCCCATGATGCATGTTTTGTATTCAACGATATTACTAGTGTATGGGAAAACGAGCCTTATAACCATAGTGGTGCAAACTATGACTAAGAGCAAACAAGGTCGGTAGCTAGATGGGTTTAAGCTTGCAGAAAGCTCGAAAGAACTAATGGAAGAAAGTGCAAAAGGAATGAATGATGAATGAAAGGTAAGCAAAACCTATGAACAGCTCCAAAGGATATGACGTACCAATGGAACTTCCGAGGGCTCATGGCATAATTCGATATAACACACGAATCGGTCCGGTAAGGTTACTCACTACCTAACCTTACTCAAGGGTTAAGATAAGAGTGATGCCAAGAGTAAACAGAGTGTTTACGCAAGCAAGAAAAATACTCAAAAGTTTATTAAGGATAATCTGTCTCCTTACAGCTACAAGTACAAGGGTATTTATACCCATAAGTTAGGGCAACTTGCCTAAAAAGGAAAAGACAAAAAGGGAATTTCCTAAAGAAGTAATGTTCAAGATACAAAAGGGTAAAAAAGAATATACAAGAAAAACAATCATTAGTGCAACAGATTCTAAATATGATACTGTACACATAGCGATGCTACATTAGCAAAGTTATTAGAAGATTCAGTAAAAAACTACGGACATTTGGCTTATCTAAGCAGGGATGGCTTAGTCAATCTAGAGTCTCTATTTCTCAGCTTCTCGACAAGGAAGACGCCTAGTAATTGATTGGTTTAGGCATGAGTGAGTAATCTTCAATTCAGCGTACTATAGAAAGATAGGCAATCATGCGACTTGGCATGAAGGATGACTCGGTAAGGAAGTACTTGGGCTCAACAGGGGTCAACTAGAATAGAATGATTCATCATGCCAAATCCTCTAATCCTCAGGTTCAGCTGCGAGTCAGAGGTTCGATCTAGTAGCTTAAGTCCTATCATTCCCTTTGGGTTATTTTGGATTTGGGATTAAATCTGAATAGTCTTCGCTCAGTTCTCCATCAGGGTGATACAGACAGATGTTGGCAATGTTAAAGGCGTTAGAAATCCCATATTCCTTAGGCAATTCCAATCTATAGGCATTATCATTAATCTTTTAGAGGATTCTGAATGGTCATTCCGCTCTTACAGATAATTTGTTCCCCCTCTTATTTGGGAACCGTTCCTTGCTAAGGTGTAGCCACACTGAGTCTCCTGGCTGAAATTGTCTAGCAATGTTGTTGATGTGCTGAGTAACCTTGTCATAGATGTGCTGAAGGGATTGTGCTTTAACTAAGGCATCGTAGTCCTCTTGCATAGAGGTATGGGTTCAGGGGCAAGATCGAGGGGCAACTCGGGATTGAAACCATAGACCACTTCGAAGGGAGTCTGCTTAGTGGTGTCATGTATTGTCCGATTGTAAGTAAACTTAACTCCGGGTAAGCAGATGTCCTGGTCAACTAAGTTCTTGCCCACTACAGCTCAAAGTAGTGATCCCAAAGTACAGTTAACCACTTTTGTTTAGCCATCAATTTGAGGGTGGTAGGAAGTACTGAATAGTAGTTTGATCCCCATCCGACACTACAAGGTCCTCTAGAAAAGGATCAAGAACTTTATGTCTCTATCAAAGACTACACTTCTCAGTACGCCATAGTTCTGTACAATCTCCTACAAGAAAAGAGAAGCAATAGCCAAAGCATCGTTAGTTTTTTAGCAAGGTACAAAGTGTGCCATTTTGCTAAACCAATCCACAACAATTATTATAGAATCTTTGCCTCGGATAGTTCATGGTAGTCCGAGAACAAAGTCCATGCTCAATTCAGCACATGGCTTCATCGGGATAGGCAAAGGCATTGCTTTCCCTTGCTCGGCTTAACGCTTAGCCTTCATGTACATGGTACAACCTTTGACCACTCCGTACATATCTCCCCCTCATTCTCGGCCAATCAAATTGACCATTTAACAGCTCATAGGTCTTCCTTTCTCTAAAATGATTGGAGAGTCCTCTACTATAGGCTTCCTTAATTAGTAACTCCCTTAATGAATAAATCAGCACACATAATTTTTCGCCACAAAAAAAAAAACCATCCTCCACATAATACTTGTCTATTGTCCTCCAATCGACGCATCACAAAATTATTGGTCCGACGTATGGATCCTTAGAGTACTGTTCATTGATATTTGCAAACCCAAATAATCTAGTCTATAGTTCTGATAAAAGCGCATATTTCCTTGAAAGAGCATCTATAACTATGTTGCTCTTTCCCTAGTTGTACTTTATTACAAAATTGAATCTTTTAAGGAATTCAACCCAATTCGCCTACCGCTTTAATAGCTTAGTTTAACTTTAGAGGTATCTCAATAATTCATGGTCAGTATAGATGACAAATTCCCTCAATAGTAAATAGTGTTGCCATATTTACAGTGCTCGGATTAGTACCAAAAGTTCCTTGTCATATACGAAGTAGTACAATTGTGGTCCTCAAAGCTTCTCATTATGGAAAGCAATTGGTCAACCTTCTTACATCGGGACAACACCTATTCCAACACCTAATGCTTCTTACTCTAGCTCAATGATTTTCTCAAAGTGAAGCAAAACTAACATCGGGGCAGAGGTTCATCTTTCTTTCATCTCAGTAAAGCTCCTTTCCTCCCTTTCTCCTCATTGGAAGTCCATGTTTTTCTTCTTCAGTTTAGTAAGTAGCACAGCGAGGATACTGAAATTCCTGACAAACATTCTATAAAATGAAGCTAGTCTATAGAAACTTCTTACATCAACATAAGTAGTAGGAGTTGGCCACTTGACAATTGCTCGGATCTTTTCATCATCAACTCATAAACCTCCTTTACTGACTTCATAGCCTAAGAATACCACTTCCTCCTGGCAAAAGCAACATTTCTTAGATTGCCGAATAGTCTCTTAATATGGAGGATATCTAAAACTGCTTTGAGATATTCATAGTGACTCGGCATGTCGACACTTCCCTATAAGATGCCTCATCACACAGTTCATTATTCTCATGAAAGTGTTTGGGGCATTTGACAAGCTGAAGGGCATGACCATCCATTCATAAAGTCCATATCGAGTCTTGAATGCAGTCTTCCACTCATCTCTTAGCTTCATGCAAATTTAATGGTAACTAGACTTAAGATCAATCTTGTTAAAAATCTTGGCTCCACTAAGTTCATCCAATATGTCTTCTAGCCTCAAGATTGGATACCTGTATTTGATCGTAATCTTGTTCAGAGCTCAGCTATCTATACGCATTCGCTAGGTTCCATCCTTCTTTAGCATTAGAAGCATAGGCACAGCACAAGGGCTAAGACTCTCTCTTACATAGCTTCTTTCCAGCAACTCATTGACTTAACATTGGAGCTTAGAAGCCTATTCAAGATTCATCCGATAAGCTAGCTCATTCAGTAGTGTAGCGCTGGGTACTAAGTCAATGTAATACTCTATGCCTCGAGTTAGGGGTAACCCCTCAAGTAATTTTTCTAAGAACAGGTCGGCATATTCATCTAGTAACTCCTTGATTTCCTAAGGTACCTTACCTAGTCCTTCATTTCCAATAATCGCTTGACCAACAAGAGAGTCAACTCATCAGCATTAATAGCCTCTTAGAGCTCGGCTTTACTCATCAACAGAACCTTCTTCGATCCGCGTCTACAACTTATTAACTTCTCTTGGCGACATTGGATTCAACATGATCTTTCAATCATCCTTCTCGAACATATACATGTTGCTATAGTCGTCATGTCTAACTCTCCTATCAAACAACCACGGCCTACCCAGCAATATGTAGGAAGTAAACATAGGCAGTACACTGTAGAGAATTTGGTCAGAGTATTTCCCTGTAGTGATTGGTAATAGTATTTTCCAAATGACATGTAATGCTCATTTCTCACTCAACCAATACAATTTGTATAGCCTCGAATGTGCAACAATCAGCTGATACTACATTGGTACAGCTTCTACTATCCAAGATGAGGGTATGCACCTAATCATTCACCTTACAAGTGGTATGGAACAAATTCTCTCTTTGCTCCTCCTCTCACGAGGGTTCCATGTTCTTAGTGCGTCATACAACTATGAGTAACTAATCTAAGTCCTCAGCAAACATATCCTCCTCAATCAGCTCTTTCTCGGCATTTTCTTTCTTAGTAGGAACCTCCTCCTCCTCGAGTTCTTCATCTGTACTATCTACTTTTATCTTCAAGACGTCTTCCTTAATGACCATTGTCCTATGGTTTGAGCACTAAGAAGCCAAATGTTCGAACCCTTAACACTTGAAACACTTCATTTGGCTCGTCTTCTTGCCAAACCCTTATCTCTTCTCACCAAACCCTTTCCCTTCTCATAAGTTCGAGTCAGCACTACACCATCATGTCATCCTTTCTACACAACTCAAACATCAATCTTTCTATTTGGCTCTGTACTCCACTAAGCTCGGTGACTTGCTCATCTTCGTCAACTAGTGGGTACCCTGGCCGTTAGTTAGCTGATCCTTTGCCTTTCTACTCACTGGGCGATCCTAATAGCTTCACCTATTGTGTTAAATCGTTGAAGCTCTACAATGACTCAAATGTCTCCTCTCAACCCAATAATGAATCTTAAGACTGTTCAAGCAAGTGGTTCCTCCACTTCGCAACGTATCATAAGCATTTGAAATTCTTGAACATAGTCGTCAATAGTTCGACCTCCTTGTCTCAACTCCTAAAGCTGAGTGAAAGTATCTTAAAGATAGGATTCCAGCACGAATCTGTTTCTAAGTATTCTCTTCATCTCCGACCAAGTATTAGTCTCTCGGTATCCCCCTTGCCTTCTCATGGCTCGAAAATTATTCTACCACATGGCGGCATATCTAAAGAACTCAACAACAGCAGTTCTCACCTTCTCATAATCCTCATAATGATAGTAATCAAACATATGCTCTACCTTTTCTTCTTACTCCAGGTATTCATCAGCATTCCTAGATCCATTGAAACTCGAAATTCGAAACTTCCCATGGTCGGATGCTCTAGGGACTTGTATACACTCTTCTTCAAAATACTCCTCTTCTTCCTTATCTCCCATGCCTACCAAATCAATCCTTCTCCTCACTTATCTACTTACTCCTACACCTCAAATGAGTTGAACTGGGTTCTAACCTCTAACAAGCTGACCAACTTATAGGGTGTTTTGCACGGCTTCAGTAGGTTAGTAAAACAACTCATGTATAGCTCGAGTTAAATCTACTAAGAGGTTAGCTACCTCATCAAGTCTCTTGTCAGTGCTTTTAGGGGTTTCCTAAGACTGCCGTCAATGGTGGACAACTCTATTGTCATCGCTAGTACCAACATTCATACTCAAGTCAATAATTTTTTCTTCACAAATTCAAAGCACAAACAAACACTTCAGGAAATTAATAGTCAATAGCACAGTGCTTAAATGAACATAGTAACTTACTCTGTTTCACATGTAAAACAGAGTATAATAGAACTTCTAAAACACACGTCAACTTGAACAAAACCTCTACTCTAATACCAAAATGGTGCGACTGTGATCAAGAATATATAAGGTCGGTTGCTAGATGGGTCCAAGCTTACAAAAAGCTCAAAAGAACTAATGGAAGAAAGTGCGAAAGGAATGAATGATGAATGAAAGGTAAGCAAAACCTACAAACAGCTCCAAAGGATATGACGCACCAATGGAACTTCCGAGGGCTCATGACATAATTCGATATGATACACGAATCGATCCGGTGAGGTTACTCGCCACCTAACCTTACTCAAGGGTTAGGACATGAGTGATGCCGAGAGTAAACAGAGTATTTACCCGAGTAAAAAAAATACTCAAAAGTTTATTAAGGATAATCTGTCTCCTTACAGCTACATGTACAAGGGTATTTATACCCATAAGTTAGGGCAACTTGCCTAAGAAGGAAAAGAAAAAAAAGGGAATTTCCTAAGGAAGTAATGTTCAAGATACAAAAGGGTAAAAATGAATATATAAGAAAAATAATCGTTAGTGCAACGGATTCTATACATGATAATGTACACATAGTGATGCTATATGGGGGAGGTTGTTAGAAGATGCGGACAAAAAATACGAACAACTAGCTTATCCGAGTAAGGATGGCTTAGTTAATCTAAAGTCTTTCTTTTTCGGCTTTTCGATAAGAAAGATGCCGAGTAATTGATCGGCTTGGGTGCAAGTGAGTAATCTTCAATTTGGTACACTATAGAAAGATGGGTAATCATATGGCTTGACATGAAGGATAACTCGATAAGGAAGTACTCAGCTTCAATAGGGACTGGTTGGAATAGAAGGATTCGTAGTGCTAGTCCCTTTAGTCTTCGGACTCAACTGCGGGTTAGAGGTCTAGTAGCCTAATTCTTATCATCCATAGGGTATTGAATACCTTTAGGGGATATCAGTATTAGCCCAATTCCACACCTGGACACATTAGCTGCCCTATCAAAGAACATCTTCCATTTCGGTGGTTCATCATCTTCTTCTTTATCAGAGCTTCCTTTAACTACCAAAACATCCTCATCGAAGAAATTGACTTGTACCTCTTAAGGGGTATTATCAAAGGGATTCTCTACTAACTGATTTGCTAAAGGTTGCCCCTTGATTGAATTCCGATTCACATATGTAATGTCGAACTCTGATAGTAACATTTTACCACTTTGAGATCCTGCCATTTAGGGCCAGTTTGTCTGCCAAATACTTTAAGGGATCGTGCTAAGTTAGCAATTCAACCTAGCAGTAAAGTGTGTATTGTCTAAGCTGATGCATTACCCAGTCCAGAGCACAGCAAGTTCTTTCAGTTTCTGAATATTTCTGTTCCCCTTTAGTAAATTTCTTACTCAAGTAATATATAGCCTGCTCTTTTCCTTCTTCATCTTTTTGGCCGAGCATATACCCCACGGATTCTAGTAATATTTCTAAGTATAGAAATAAAGGCATCCCAGGTTTTAGAGCTATGAAAACTAGAGAGTTCATAAGGTACTCTTTGATCGTTATAAAAGCTTGCTTGCATTCTTCGTCTGAATTGATCTTGGCATTCTTTTTCAAACATTTGAATAAGGGACGACACTTGTTTGTGAGTTGAGATATGAACCGGGCTATGTAGTTTAAATGGTCCAATAAGCCTTTGATTTCTTTAAGTATACGTGAAGGGGGTAAGTCAACTATTGCTTTGACTTCATCAAGGTCTACTTCGATGCCCTTTTGGCTAATTATAAAACCCAATAATTTCCTTTAAACCACTTCGAAGGTACATTTCTCTGGTTTGAGCTTCAATTGGAATTTTCTCAACCTATCAAACAATCTCCTCAAATTATCCACATGACTTTCTTCTTCCTTGGACTTTGCAATCATATCATCAACATATACTTCAACCTCTTTGTGCATCATGTAGTGAAAGATTACTACCATAGCCCTTTGATATGTTGCCCCGGCTTTTTGAGTCCGAAAGGCATTACTTTGTAGCAAAATGTGTCCTAAGTTGTGATAAATGTCATCTTAGCTTTGTCTTCTTCGGACATTCGAATTTGATTATATCCAAAGTATCTATCCATGAAAGAGAAAAGATGATTTCTAACTGTTTTGTCGACTAAGACATCAATATGGGCAAGGGGAAATTATCTTTAGGGGTTGGTTGATTAAGGTCTTAAAAATCTACACGTACTCTAAATTTTCCATTCTTCTTCATTACTAGCACTATGTTAGCTACCTATTCGAGATAATTGGATACCTCAATAAAACCAACCTCCAGTAATCTTTTTACTTCCTTAATCTTCAACAGGACATCTGGTCGGAACCTTCTTAACTTTTGTTACTTAGGTTTGATATCCTCTCATATAGGTAAATGATGGACTATGATTGATGGATCCAATCTAAGCATATCTTCATAAGACTACACAAACATATCTTAGTATTCTGATAGTAGTGTGTTCATTTCAACCTTTTGTTCTTCTTTCAGATTCCCTCCAATTTTTAATGTTTTGGCATTGTCATTAGTCCCCACATTAATCATCTTAATTAGCTTATCAATGGAAATTCTACTCATTTAATGTTTTTGCCAACTTTCTTGCTCATGACTTTAGTCATTGACATCACTCCCAATGACTAACCTAGTAGGGCCAGTAGTGATGTCAATATTTTCATCATCTATCTGTATAAGGTATCCATGGCCTTTAATCAAAGCATTAGATCTAGGCAAAGAAAAATATGTAAACAGTGTAAGTAAGGAAGAAGTGAAGAGAAAAGAGACTTATTTTTATTTAGAGAAAGTTTCTTTTGAGAACAATATTTGTAGAATAAAGGTAATTTATTACAAAACTCTATAAAATACTAAACCAATTATTCAAGTGCTGGGACTTGTCGAATGGGCTAGCTATTTTATCCTTACTGGAGGTATCCTCTTTGGCAGGCTCCGAATTCTAAATTTTAGCCCGGATGAAAATTTTTTATAACAATGGGAAGGTCATCGAGGTATGATACAATCTATCACTTCTTTTGACCTTTGCTTGCATTTTTTGAAACTCTTCCATCGTAGTTGGGATGTAGCCTAGCCCATAGGTTCCAAACTGGCCCTCTTTAAACTTTAGCCTTTCATCTTTTTCTCAATTAGTAACCATGCACACCTCTTCAAACATTTGGAGCCCAAATTCCTCTTGCTCCTTAATGCCAATATAGGGCATAGTCATTTCTTTATAAATTTCATAATCCTGATCACCCAAAATTATGATAACTTGGCCATTGGAGATGAACTTAACCTTTTAGTGAAAAATTGAAGGTATAGCCCCTGTTAAGTGTATCTAAGGCCTTCGTAATAACAAGTTGAAGGTCCTTGGGATGTCGAAAACTCAGAATTAGATGTTGAACGTCTGCGGGTAGATATCAACCGGTAAGTCGATCTCCCCTATAATTTCTCTTCAAGATTTGTCAAAAGCCCTAATTATTGTCAAACTTGGCTTGATGGCAATCGTATCAATGCCTAATAGATCTAAGGTGATTAGAGGATACAAATTTAAAGATGACCCATTGTCAATGAAGACTCTTGTCATGATGATGTTATTTACCCTCACTATAATGAATAGAGGCTTAGTATACTGGTTACCTTCTTGACCTAATTCCTTGGCAAAGAAAGAAATCTAATCCATAGTGAGGATACGGTTGGTGATAGACCCAATCTTTTCAACCGATATTTCACAAGGTACTTTGACTTCCCTCAATGTTCTGAATAAAGCTTCCCGATGTAGTTCTAATACCATCAATAAACTCATGAGGGATATTTATGCTGGAATCTTAGCAAGCTGATCCATTATTTTATACTCGCTAGACTTGATTACGTTAATGAAGGCAGACAATCCATCATTATGTTTAGCTTTTCCAGCACAACCTTCTTTTTTAAGTCTTCCTTTGGATCGTAGATTATACTAAAGTAGGTAATCCCTCCTATAAGTGAGCTTGATTGCCCCCAATTTACTACCTAGTAGTTGAGAGGGGTAGTTTTATAATTCTCGGGGGCTATAGGCACATGGAAGGTGTACCTTTTGGTTTGTAGATTTTGTCTCTCCTCTTGTTTGTAGAATCTATAAACCCTGGGCTCTTGGTTGGAATTGATCATGTTGATGGCAGGCTCAAAGTCATCAAATATCATATTGATGATGAGCCTATGGTTAGGCAGGGGGGTTGTTGTTGACGTTTGGAGCAGGAGCCTTCACAAAATCCAATTGTACTATGCCTTTGTCAATTAAGTCTTGAATTTTGGTCCTTAACCTCCAACACGAGTTGGTTGAATGGCCTACTTACCCTAGATAACACTGACACCTTGCATTAGGATCAAAAAAATCTTAGCTTATACCTTTCATTAGGAGCCTTAGAATAGAGCAGATTATCTTTTCTTAGTTTTTCAATTACCTGACTAAGTGGAACGGGTATTTTAGTGAATTGCCTTGGGGCTCTATTAACTTGTGGTTTGCTTCTGTATTGTTGTTAAGCTAACAGAGGATTTTCCTTGAAAGAGACCCAAGTGTTAGGTTTAGTATTTAAATTGACCATGCTAATAGTAGCTTCTCTAGGCTTGCTAATGGTAGGTTTAGTAGAGGGTAGTGTTCTTTCTGATGTCTCTTGTAACTTGCAGGAGGTGATAGCACTTTCAATCTGATACCCTACTGCTACTACTCCTGCAAAACTAGAAGAAGCTTGCCCAATCAAATGAGAGAAATAAGGTCTCTCAAAAGTGTTGATAAAAGTTAAAGTTAGCTGTTTCTCAATTACAGAGGTAGATACCCTTGCAACTGAGACCTCCACCTTTGGGGATACTCTTTGAAAGATTCATTATGCCTCTTCCTTAAGGCAACTGAATCCATCATGGTTAGCGCCACTTCAACGTTGAACCTATATTGCTCATAAAATGCTCTAGCCAGCTTTTCTTATGTGTTCACCTGATTTAAATCCAATTGGGTGTACCAGGTCAAGGCAAGGCCAGTTAGGCTGTTTTGAAAAGTTTGAACCATGAGTTAGTCATATTGCACATACTTGCCCATCTTGCGTACATACAGCTAGGTATGCAATTTAAGGCATCTTGTCCCATCGTATTTTTCAAAGTCAAGTACTTTGAATTTTTTTGGAAAGTTTCCATAGTTATGGATATAAAACTTTGTTATATCAGCCTGCTTGAATCTATCATACCCTTCGAGCATTTTCATCTTTTCAATGATTTTTTTAGTTTATCACTTATCAAGCTCTTTCAATCTGTCTTGATCAACTTCGAGCTTTAGGTTAATTGGAAATGAGTAAGTGTTCAACTCGAATGTCAGGTTGATCTTCGAATAGACCCCTTCTATCTGAAAGGATTCAAAGGCTTGGTTGACTTTAAGGTAGGCCAAAGTTTGATGGAGCTATAGACCTAAGCAAGGCAATGCTTACAGCGAAGAATCTCAATTGATCATCAATCTTCCCATTGTTTGTTCCAAAGAGTAGAACCTCAACTTAGTAGGATCAACAATTTCGGACTTGACACTATTGTTGTTGGCATTGATATTGTCACTTCTTTAGCTGGCTATTCTGGTCTGTGAGTGAGTTCAAATAAGACTTCTCTGGAAGGTTTGACACTTGGGAGCTACCTTGGTGACTTGTTTAAGACCACTTCTCGACAAGTTAGCACACGAATATTTTTAAAAGAGATGAATGATAAATAAAGAAATGCATGGCACAAGGATGCAAAGGAATAGAATCAACAAATAACCAGTAAGATGGTAAATTTTTATTATTTTTTGTAGCTTTTCGAGTTCCCTTTTACATTATTTGAAAAAGAAAATACATTCAAGAAGATTATTCATATCTTTAAATGTTCTTCTGGCACTTAACAGGCATTCCCCTTTTCTTCTTATCAGACGCTGCTGGTGCTTCCTTCCTTTTTCCTATGTTAGGCTCTTCCATTTCTTTAAGTTCTTTAAGCCTCTTCTAGGTCATCCTCAATTGATATTCCAAGGCCTTAGAACATTGTTTTGATTCTCTAAAGAGATCCTACTACATATCCCACCTGGTTCAGCTGATGCGAGTTAGATGACCTCTAGTGCTCAATACCAAATTTTTCCTACCTTATGGAGTTGATCGTATAAATATTTTTTAGTAGCTTAGTGCTTGTCCACTTCTCATAGCCACTCTCCTAAATCGATGTTTGGGTTGACAATCATTGTTTCTTACAACTACTTAATTGCTCTGAGTTCGGACATCTTCTATGGTAGCAAAATTTGAAGGTCCTCATAATCCACGGTCATGATATCCAATGAAGGCCTATAGACTATATCTTGGATACCTATAAATTATCTGATCATATCGTTAGGGTAATAACCTATGTACAACTTCATCCCAATTAAGGGTATTGCTTGATAATTTTTATAGACTAGGATTACCCTTTTGAAGTTACTCCATCTTGTTGTCCATAAGATATCGGCAACTTGGAAGTTTCTCAACACTTTTACCCAACAATAAGTGGATTTTCCTTCTAGGAGATGGACCTTATCAACAAGAATCGATCAGATGAATATTATGAGCAAACTCTCCTTAGATTAAATCAAGCCCATAACATTTCATGTGGCTCGTGAACCATACTGCCAGTAATGCCATGCTGGTCTTTAGTGTGCCATCATTCTTTTCTTTCAAAATATTGAGGCTTTTGATCTATTATATAAGGAGGTTTGGGACATAGGATTTGCCTTCAAGAAATTGGCTTACTAACTCAACAACCCTAAAATGGACGAGGAACTTTCCATTAGGGAATAGGAGGGTCTTGAATGTAGTTAGGATAAAAGCTTTTATTCTGTTCTAACTCCAATATTTGAGATTGCCACAGAAGATGCTCCGTTGGTTGGATTTAGGCTTAATGGTGAATTAGGCTTTTAAGTCTTCTAATTTGATGCAGTTACCATTACAACTTTTGAAGGCTTAATTCACTTCAGCTTTTCTAATACCTAGGAATCTTGAAAAGGAATTCACCACATCTACTTCCAAATTTGGAGTGTATATATTTTCTAAGGAAGGAGCTTGAAGTAATTGAGCGTACTCTTCAAGTATTGGGCTAATCAGGTGAGGCCCAACTCGAAAAGCTATCTCTTCGGGTTCCCAAGCTGTTTAGAACCCTAATCAAATTAATCTTTATTTTCACTTTGGGAAGTGATACAATAGGCATGATTTTACTAACAATGGTCTCTTGTTCCCTTTGATTGAAATGTTGAAACCATTGGTCTAGAATGGGCTTGTGGTAGATAGGCTTACCTATAAACTTTTCCCTAAAGTAAATAGAGTTAGATGAACAGGCCATTTCCTAATATGAATTACAAAAGAAAAAATATGTTACAAGATTGACCGACCATGTTTCTTGATTATTCATCAATTCTAGTTGTCATGAATGTATAAAAGGTAGGTTCTGAAGGCTCTTAAGCTTGTGTAACCTCACTTATTAAAGAATACTTTCATTAATCACATCGAGCTTAGGTAAGGAAGGCCTAATAAACCTCGAGCGATGGTTACACCACAATACCTAGAGCCTGCACAATGGTCCCCCGTCTTAAGTTCTTAATATAGTCCGGGATTGATCATTTCTACCATACATTTGCGGAAATTTAAATCCCTTCCCCTAAGTAGTTTAAGCAAATAAAACTAAACCTACAAAAAAGTTAGTATAATTATGATACAAATAACAAAGAACGAATAAGTAAATAAATTACATTTAAGGTTAATTTTAATTTTGGAAAGTTGAATGGCTAACCCTCTTGACTTCTCCAGTAAAGTCACCAGGCTGTCGAGCCTGGTTTTCACCTCCTGGTTTTTATGAATAAGTTTTCTTTAAATCGATCAGTACTAAACCCTACTAGTTTAATACTAGTCCTTGACTAGGATTTGAAGAAAACCAATTTTTATGTATTTTGAAAAACAACTTGGAGTCACCACCTAACTGAGGTTGAGAAAAAGAGTTAAGTTATAACCAATTATAACTTAACCACTAGTCTTTTCGATAAAAAATTTATTTTGAAATGGATTTAAAACGAGAGATCCGGATCTAAAGGTTAGGATTTTTAAACCCTTACAGGTACCATTAACTCTTTAAATTTAATTTTAATCTTAAAAATCACCTTTCAATTCTATAAAACAAAACTCAATTATTAGTTACTCTAATTAGATAACTTAAGTAATCTAAACTAAAAAAAAAAAAAGGAAAATTAGGTTTTCCCATTTTTTACC
The DNA here is from genome assembly GCA_024138005.1 of Lumnitzera racemosa. Taxonomy (NCBI): domain Eukaryota; kingdom Viridiplantae; phylum Streptophyta; class Magnoliopsida; order Myrtales; family Combretaceae; genus Lumnitzera; species Lumnitzera racemosa. Next base: position 85,665,736 of record JAMXBC010000006.1, read on the forward strand.
GTTGCCCCGTAAATGCCTAGGTACCTGCTAGTACCTACGTACCCGCTAGTGTCTATGTACTCACTATTCAAGATCAAACATGCATAGTTCTTTTTGTAAAACTTTTAGTTGGTTGATTTAATTTTAATCTTTAGAAAGAGAACGGGTTTACATTCTTATATGTTTCGATTTCTTTAAAGAAATTCTCTAAGAATCTTAATTAGGGTTTTATTTTCGAAAACTCTAAAGAAGTTGTAATTTGGAAAACGAGTCAATTTATTTTTGAGAATTTTATTTTTCTAAGTGTCAAAACGATTTTCATTCATTAACCTATTTATTTATGTTTATCTTTATTATATTATCTTATTTATTTATTTCTTATTTTTTTACTTATTTCTATTAAACTAAATAAATAAAACACTACCTTATTTCTTTTCTCTCTTTTTTCTTTTCCTCCTTTTTTTTTCTTTTTTTTTCTCTTTTCACCTTTTTCTTTTTTTTTTCTTTCATATTTATATTTACATGAATACAAGAAAGAAAAAATTATAATAAAATAAAATTTAAAAAAATGAATAATAATAATATAAAAAAATTGCAGACTGAGTCAAGCTCGAGTCGACTTGAGCTCAGCTCAAGTCAACTTAAAGCGACTTAGGTTGACTCAAGTTAGCTCGATCAACTTCGGTTGGCATCGGATCAACTTTAATTGACTTGTACGGCTTAGATTGGCTTAAAAAATCGAAGTATAGGGTATTTGGGTATAAGGATTCTAATGGTGGTAGTGGTTTTCACTGAAAACCACAATAGACGAGGCCATCCTGGAGAGAGAAACCGTATTATAGAGAGAAAGCGTAGTGTGTATGTATTCCTTAGAGTGATTCTAGTACTTGTGTGTATTGAAGATGAAAGATTAACCCCTATTTCTACTGTTAGCATGAAGTTTAAACTAAAAAAGTCGAGAAAAATGAGTTAATTCACTAGAATCCATTAATGGGTTTTGACCTAAAAAATTAAATTTTTTTCCATTTTTCAGCTCGACTTTAATTGCGCATTTGACTAAATTTGGATTGGTTTTGGGGTTGATTCAAAAGTAGGTTATGCGTATTATATGATTTCACCAAAGAAATCATATAATGAATAGGGTAAAAAATGACCCTAAGCAAACCACTCGAGAAATGGAAATAAAAGCTGGAGAAAAGAAACTAAAATGAAATCTAGAAGGATATAGGGTGCTAGTTATGTGTAAGGCACATGCCATGTGGCCCCACGCGCGCGTTATCACGAACTAAGAACAGCCTAGTCATGTTAGACGTTGTATATTGTACAAAGAACCCCTGACTGGTTATCCTTTTAATCATGAACTCTTCACACAATATATAAGGCTTTACAACCACTAGTTTCCCAAGAACATACAGATTCACATGATATCATCACACAAACATATTTATATAAAATTTGAACTATAAAGCTTATAATACACAATAATTGAGTATATCTAAGTCTATAATACTAGTAAAACAAAAGTACATGTGTAAGAGTCTACATAAACTGTTTTCTCTCAATACACAGGACAGCTCGCTCTTGTACAAGTCCCCAAACTAACCTGTGGCATCCCCTGGCCTGCCTCTATGAACAAGTTATCCTACAGCAAAAGTCTAAGAGAGTGTAAGCCTAAGCTTAGTGAGCAAAACCCTCAGCCACACCACAGGCAAGTTATAAATACATTATATTCACGCATATGAATGAATGATCAAATAGAATGCCAAACAATACATATAATTAATTAGTTCATATACGTAACTTAAATTTAACGCCCTCCAAAGTCAGGGTTATAGTATACATGGCACCAATCAAATCCGAGTATTATACTAAAACTTACTTTACTACGGAACTCCATGCTCTGTATTTAAATCAAGTAATTCTTTTATTTTCATAAAAATCAAGTTTTAGTATAATCATGAGTGGGCTCCCGCAGTCCATACTCACCCCTAAACAGAGGTCTCTAGACTCGACCCTTAGTCAGGCGGTTGGTGCCTCCAACGCCTAGTATTCCCGCAGGCCAGGGTAAAGTCATTTTATACGAGTGCACCGTACAGGACCAATGAAGTAATAATAACAACCCCCGAATGGCCTCTCTTTACCTCCGTATGATGTGACGGCTGGAATTATATCTATGTGATGCATGTTTTAATTTCTTTTTATAAGCTGAGTATAATTAAGCTTAAATTATGCTGTAACCATCCAATAGTATATACATAATCATTTTCTATCCTACCATGCAACAAATAAAGTATTAACTGTACTTAAGGTAAGTTCACAACTCAACACACAATAACATACACAAGCATTTCGTGAACCCTACATAGTAGTCAATTAACAATAATATTTAAGTCCACTATTTACAATCACAAACAAACATGGAATCATAGGGTAAATACTCATTCGACCATGACGACTCACTCTAGTCGTAGTAATCAATCGGGAGATCCTCACCTACCTTGGGATCACCTTATCATTACGATATAATAATACTAGTAAGTAATTAAATTAACTAGTAATTCTAAATATCTATTTACCTAATTCTATGTAAATTACTATTAACTTTTATCCAGTTAGATTTTATTATTAATCGTATGTAACTTTTTCATTCTATTTTTGATATTTATGAATTTATAATCATTTTTCATCGTTTTCGAACATATATTCACACAATAATATTTGTTTTGGATGTTAAGACCCGTGTTTTACGATATGGATTAAATTTATAGAAATTTTAATTATGGAAACTTAATTATTCTTATTGCTTATATTTATATCCTTTATTTATACTTAATGATTTAGTTAACTCTTAAATTCTTATACTTAGAGAATTTTACTTTGCTGTTACTAATTCATATACTTAATTAAGTGTAATCCAATTTAGGAAGTGTATTTATAACGACCCAACAGTATCATTGTCATGATAGGTCGCAGTGTACCGTATAAAGATCTATTATCAACCCCCTTGCTGATCATAGGCCTTTCATACGACACACAAGGCTCCTTCCACTCTACGTTACCACTAGGCCCATAGACAAGTAATATAGAGCAATTTAACTAAAATTACTTCTATGTTATAAATTAACTAATTGTGTGGGCTCGTGAGAACCACACCAAAACAATATTACAAACGAATGCAATTCATAACGGAACTGCATAAAATCTAAGTAATGCATAAATACATGAAAGTATCTAAATATCTATTACAAAATATCCTCTTCGCTCTCTGATTGCTCCAACCCTTCTCTACCCGAGACTTACCATGGGCATGCCTCGGCCCGGATTGACGAAGAGGTTCTCCTGCACCAACAGAAATCTATAGGGGAGTAAGCTTACGCTTAGTGAAATAAATGCCCTCATCAGTACCACAAGGTAGAAATTTATTAGATGCACAATCATATGAATGCATGAACAAACAGTATGCCATACAACGCATGCAGTGACCTAGGAACTGCATAGGACTCAGAATTTCGCCCCCTGAAGTCGGGGTTTGGAGATAATTAACCGACCCAAACCAAAATCCGGGTTCTAGACCTTGGGTTTTATTTCATTTGCACTATCGTGCTCATACCAAAACAAAACTCTACATATATACATATATATATACTTCCTTTACCAAAATCAAATCGCATCCTTTAAAAATCCCAAGTCTAGCGGTATGGTGGCCCCCGCAGTCCACAAACACACGCCCTAAGCAGAAGCCACAAGACTTGGCCCCTCACCGACGATTGGCGTCTTCCAGCGCCTAGTAAGCCCATCAGCTTAAGACAGAGACTCAATATATATGATGGCATAGCTAGTGCCCAATCCTGCAGGAAACTCGTATTCCTGTGAGTCCCTTCCCATCTTCTGCGTAAAGCGGCAGTCGGTGTTATCCGTATGCAGTATGGGGAATGCATGATTCATTTTGAGTTCTTAATCATATAAGTGATTAACTTGATTTTCAAGGTGATCAACCAATTTCATTCCATACAATTCACAAGTATATATTCATGCAAACAATTCCCAATTATTATATATAATTAACAAGTCATCACACTCATCCATAATTTCATACACATGCATCTCCCATATCCCACAAGCATCCAAATTTATAAATATAAGATTAGGTGCATCTACTTTACAAGCACAATCAAGTAAAGAGTCATCGGGAATTTACTCACTCTGCCATGTGGTTCAATCAAAGTAGTCCGGAGGCAAGTCGTCTCCGAAAACAGTGTCTCCTGGTCATTGAAATAATTTTTATAAGGAATTGAAGCAAACTTAAGAAACTATGTAAATTTTCCTTAAGTTATATTCTTAGCTAGTTCTCGGAATTTTTCCGGTTTTTTTTACCTAAAGTTCAATCGCGTATAACTTTTTCGTTTTAAATCCGATTTTTATGATCTTATAGTCAATCTTCATCATTTTCGAGTTTAATTTAACGTGGTAAGGTTAGATTTTCGAAATGAGGTATGCAATTCTGTCCATGGGTCAGAACAGTAGCGTTCCTCATGTGTTGGAGTGTTTTTGGGCCTTGTTTGGTAAATGGGCTTTTGATAGCTTGAGGAATCCTTTGGGCTTGGTCTTTAGATTTTATCCTAAGCTTAAAATACTCCTTGAGATCAGATTTACAACTTTGATTTATATTCCTAAGGCTAACAACCATTTCTTGGGCCCTTTAGTGAGCTTAAGTTATCAAATGGGCTTGTTTTTAGTTCAAACTAAGGTTCATAACTTTGGTGGGCTTATGGGGCCTTAGGTAGATTTCTTATGAGCTTCAAAGCAACCTTTCTTGGCTCCTTAAGGTGCTGATCAGATTTTTATTGAAGGCCCATCCTACAGTTTTAGGCTTGTTTTGGGAGTTTTAAACTCGGTTTTGAGTTTTAGGCTTTATATGTCTACTATACTTGCTTTAGTTATTCTTTTCACTTTGTTCTTTTACTTTTATCATATTTTTAGGCCTCATTTTCCCATGTTCCAGATCTGTTCATGTTGGTCCAAAGGGGTCCTCACTTGGTTTTTCAACTTGTTTCATCATTTCCTTAAGTTTAGGGGGTAGATTATGCACTTAACTACTTATGTACAAATCTTAACTTAAGTTTCCTTCCATCAAATGATCCTTTAATTCATGTTCCACATAAAGAAATAAAAGATCTTATACTTCATAAAACCTCCATATCATAGCTCATGCCATACAAAGTTGATTTCTTCATAAAACTTCATGTGATGGATTTTTCCTTAACTTAAGTCTAGTTTTGAGCATGTTTAACTAAATGGAAACAAAATCAACATTCAAATGATCACGTCCAGCATGCTTACCCTTCATCAAAGTTCTCATTTCAAGATTTCCTTAGCTTAAAATCTTCCATTCAAAGCATTAAACAAATGTCCATACAAAACACCAACTTTACATGCTCATATTTCAACTTCATGTAATGGTTTTAGGGTTTGTTTCTTAAAACGAATTTTTGTGCTATAACAACTCAAACCTTACTCATATCTTCAAGAAATCCAAGTCTTCTAACATAAATATTAATCCACACATCACAAGAATCACTTACTCATCCTTAACGCAAAGTTTGGTGGTTGTGCACTAAGGTTCCTCTTAAGCCTTTAACTTTGCTTCCTCCTTTTTGCTTACCTTTTGAAACCTGAATTCTTTGGTCTTTTGGAAAGGGGTTTATGAAAGATTCTAATGGTCTTAGATGATCTTAAATGATGAAAGAAAATGGCACATGAACAAAGAAAAAAAATGCCGTGAGTTGAAGCTTCAAAATGGAAGAAAATGGATTTTGTGGGGTAAAGTTGTTTCCCCTTTTTATGTTTGTTTTAAAAGAGAGAAAGATGAAGTGAAAGTGAAATTAAAAGTGAGAGAAATGGGGAGGAGTGCAGCCGGTTGGAATGAAGAGAGAAGGAGTGTTTAAATGCCTTGAAAGTATTGTCTTAAAGCTTACAAAAAGTCAACAATTGCAACTCTTGATGATGTAAGCATTAAGGGATGAATAGTGATGTGTAAGAGGAAGTGATTGATCGGTGAATGACAAATGCATGGCCCCCCTTTCTCCCCTTTTTAGATCTTCCATGGGAAGTCTTTTAATGGCATGGAGTGGTCTTGTCACCTTTATTAAAGTTAAGCTCATGATTTCTTGTGAAAATTTGTCCATATGTAGTATAAGTGAAGAGGTGATAAGAAAATTGTCTTATCACTAGATTTTGATAAGTTATCAATTGATAAATGATTCCAACTCTCAATTGATAAGTTATCTAAGGTGATTGGTTGGTCTACTTATTTATGGTGTAAGGCTTATGCATGAAGATAAGGGCATAGCCTTATAGAAAATTGTTTTAGGATTTTCATCTTACATTGTTTTGTGATTTATGATTTGATTTTTGTAGAATTGTGAAATTTTCTAAAGTTGAATAAAATTATTCAAACTAAATTTTCGATTAATTATTTAGGGTTAAAATTCCTTAATTGTCTTAAGGTTTAGGGTTTTAAGTAGCTTCAGAGCTCGCAGTTCTTCAAGCTCGGGTTTTATCGACAATTGGCTTTTGAATTGACAATTGGCTTTTGAATTGTAAAAATTTAATTTGTTCCTAAATATAAACTTAAGTTTTTAGTTTAGTTGATCTTTAGGAACTTTCGGGATGTACTCCTAATCAAGTCTTAGGCCTACTAAAAGTAGGGTTTACAGTATTAGGGTTTATTAATTTATGTTCCTAATTATTATGAACTCTTCTTATTTCTTATTATATAAACCTATGCTTATGTCATCGCTTACATCATCAATCTCTTGTGTCATCGCTTATGTCATCATTTGCTTATATCGTAGTTTATGTCATCTTTTAATTACATCATTACTTACCTCATCATTTAATTACATATGCCTTACCTTATGCTTATATCATATCTAAATATCTTATGTACACTTCACTTAAACTACTATATACTTATACCCTTACTATACTTATATGTATACTAATATATTTATACATATACTTATACTTATATCGTATTTATACTTGTACATATACTCATATACCTATACGGTCATATACGTATTTTTATACAAATTTCATATGCCAAATTTTCCTCTTAAGAAAACCTTTCTAATTTCATTCTTTTGTGTTTTTAAGTGTGTATTTAGTATGGTATAAGTATGTATAGTTAGGATTTGTCTTAGTTTAGATTATGTACATAGTAAATACTTATGTACAAAGATCCCCATACTTGTATTCTTCTAGTATATCCTTATGTACATATACTTAAGGGCATATACACATATATTTCTTTCCTCTTCATCATAATTCCTATCCTTCTACCCTTAAAGGTGGAAACTTTATGCCTTATTCTACATGATCACTCATAACATATATCTACTTATCTAATCTGCCTAATTACCTAACTAATAAGTAATATAACATGATCACATACCTTAATTTGTGTTTGAGTTATGGAGATAAAGTGGAAAGTTTTGAAAGTGAAAGGGGAGAGAAAGTGTCACTACAATGGAGGTGGGGTTTGCTTTGTTTTTTTTTTTTTTTTTTTTGCTTATGGAATGAAGAAGATGGTAGGGTCTAGAAGAAAAGAAGTGGATTGCAATTAAGGAGGAGAAGGGAAAAGAAAAGCTAAAAGAAAAGAAAGGAAAAGAAATCATGAGATGGATAGATATTTTCTTATGCATTAGTTTCTTTTGTTGACTTTTCTAATTGTTGACTTTAGTCAACATTTGTTGACTTAGTCAACCTTTTGACCTTGGTCAAGATGTGTTGACTTGGTCAACTTTCCTTAAGCATATGCCATTTTGTACACATAATGTAGTAATTAAGGAAAATTAAGGGAAAAATTAAGGAAATGAGGCATTTGGTGAATTGATTAGTAAAAATAGATGATGAGGTCTTACTTGAGGTATTTATATCTTATATATGTCATTTGGTAAGCTACTTCATATAACTAGTATAAAAAGCACTAATTAGGGTGTTAAGGTTCACTATATTTAACGTAAGCTTCAACTATACCTCTAACTCTATGTAATACTATCTTAATCATATACTTAGAAGATAAATGTAATCTATGATTTATTATCTTAGTTTCTAAAGGATTACTTAAGGATTCTAAATATATATGCATGATTGAAAGTTATCTCTAATCTTTCAGTAATGATTTGATAAAGTATGAAGGTTATATTATCAATTAGGGTTTTAGGGTATATTATGATGAATTAATACTTATATGTCTTAAGGTTATCATTTTAGGGCTTTTAACACTTTTGAATGAAATCTTTAATCTTTACATACATTTAGGGTAGAAAAGTTTTATATGCGATTGATTAATTCTTTTAGGGTTTTCACTTTCATTAGCCTTGTTAACTTCCAAATTATCTAACATATTCAAGTCTATTTCAAAAGCTAGATTGAAAATTTTAAGGGTTTACACGCGTGCATGCACACACGCGCACACAAGGCTTTAGGTCCTACTTGGTCCAAAATAAATGGACCACGTTTTATTAAAACTTGGTCTAATCCACTTCTTTCCCCCCCCCCCCCCTTTTTTATAAATTTATTTACTTAAATAAAAGTAACTAACTAAAAATAAATAAATAAATAAAGTAAGAATCCTAGCACTCTAAAAAACTTTACTTTGCTTTTTTTTTCATTATTATATTTTTTCTTATTATTATTTCTCTCCTTTTTTTCTTACTTTCTTATTTCTTGGGTTTTCTCTTATTTTTCTTATTTTTTGTATTTTTTTTTAATTTCTTATATTTTGGCTTTTTCTAAGTTTTCTATTTTTTTTTTTGTATTTTTCTAGTCTTCTTTTTTTTTTTTTGGATTTTTCGTAATTTTTTATTCTTTTTTTTCTGATTTAAGACCCCTTAACCCATTCTAGAAATTAAAAAATAAAAGGAGAGCAAAAATGGAGTGTTTACAATTATGAAGAGCTTAGTTATAAGTGTTTGAGTAAGTAGGAGTAGAACTTTATTATGGCTACATACTCTATTTTGCCTTCTTTTGAACATATGAAAACAAAGTAAATTTCAATTTAGTTTATTGTTCTTTGGAGTAGCTATTATGTTTATAGATTAGTAGAATATTTGTGTAAAAGAAGTGTGTGTGTGTGTTGTTTGGCTTGAAGGGACTATATCTATTGCTTCTTAAAATCAAAGATTGTTATTGAGTTCTATTGAAGAGAACAACAAATCCTAGTGTTAACACTAGTATTAGAGATGACAATAGTGGTATTGTCCACCATGGATGATAACCCTAGGGCACCTCTACAAGTGCTGATGAACGAATTGATAAAATGGCTAACCTTATGGCTAACCTTATAGCCAACCTTACTAGGGTTATTTATGCATTAGCCTTTCGACCTGTCAAAACTATACAGAATACTCCTTAAGTTGCTCGACCTACAAGAAGACAGAACCTAGCTCAATAAGCTCGAGATGGAAGAGTAGGATGATGAGTATAGAGTAAGACAATGAAGAAGAGGAGCGAGTTAAAACACCCTAAACTACTGACCATGTGAAGCTTTAAATTCCGAGCTTTAATGGTTCTAAAGATGCAAATGATTATTTGGATTAGCAGGAAAGGGTTGAACTTTTTTTACTATTATCAGTATGAAGACCATGAAAAGGTAAAGATTGGTGCTATCGAATTCTCAAGGTATGCTGCATTCTAGTGGAAGAACTTCTAGACCATGAGGAGGCGAGAAGGATACAGAAAAGTTAACACCTGGCTTGAGATGAAAAGAATTCTCAAAAATAGGTTCATGCTAAATACCTACCTATAGGATATTTTGGCTAGACTTCAAAATCTATAATAAGGGAGTCGAACTATTGATGAGTATGTCTAGGAGTTCCAAATGCTAATGATCAAATGTGAAGTAGATGAGCCACCAACCCGATAATATCCAAATTCCTTATTAGGTTAAGAAGCAACATCAGAGATATCGTAGAACTTCAGTAGTTTACTATATTGGATAAGGCTATAAGAATAGCTCAGCGAATAGAAAGACATAGGAGGAACAAGTTAAGCCTACCTCTAATGGGCTGAGTTGTACAGTCAAGCTAACTCACTCAAGGAAGTTACCGAGCTCAGTAAAGTGCTAAGTTAAGTAGAAGGACAAATGTTAAAGTCAAACAGAATAGTGGACCAACTAATGGTGAAGTGCTACTAAGAACTTATGAGAAGGGACAAGGATTTAGAAGGAAGATAAGCCAAATCAAATGCTTTAAATGTCAAGAGTTTAGGCACATGGCTGCCCAATGTCTGAATAGAAGAACGATGATTATTAAGGGAGATATCCTAAAGCTTGAAGTAGACAGCATTGATGAGGAGGTTGAGGAGGAGGTTGCACCCGAGGAGAATACCACCCAAGAAGAAGAGCTTGTTGAAGAGGATGTGTTTGTAGAAGATCAAGACAAACTAATCTTAGTTGTCTAACGCGTGATGAGTATAGAACCCCATACTAAAGACGAGCAAAGAGAAAACTTATTCCACATCACTTACAATACAGGTCCAGATGCTCATAGTAAAAGTGGAAGCTGCACTAATATAGTATCTACTAACTTGATTAAGAAACTCAAGTTGTTGACCATTTCACATCCGAAGTTGTATAAATTACATTGGCTAAACAAAAAAGGAAGCGCTACATGTCACTGAACAAGTGTTGCTACCGATCTCAATTGGAAACTATTTTAACGAAATTCTCTATAACGTGTTATCCATGTGTACATCTTATGTTCTGCTAGGCCAACTATGGCTTTTTTACCAAAGAGTTATGCACAATGGGTTTAGGAACACCTATGTGTTTGGGAAAGATGGTAGGAAAATTATTTTGAACCTTATAACGCCGAGTCAAGTTAGTAAGCTACAAGCTAAACTTGCTTGGGGATCCAAGAAGGCTTTAGTATTGAGTAGAGTCAAAGTCCAAGAAGCTATTAAAGCCAACATGGTAACTTTCCTATTGGTCAGGCGACTATAAAAATTGAAGGAGCAGATTATGCTACCCTTAGAAGTCAAGAAGCTACTTGATGATTATGCCGACTTGTGTCCTAAATAGCTGCTTGAAGGATTACCCCCATTTCGAGACATAGAGCATTGCATTGACTTGATACCTAGTGCTGGATGATATGTTAGATGAACTAAGTGATGAGAGAGTGTTTAGTAAGATTGATTTGAAGTTAGGGTACTACTAGATTTAAATGAGACAAAGGGATGAATGGAAGACTACTTTTAAGACCTGACATGGTCTATATGAGTGGGTGGTCATGCCTTTTGAATTATCAAACACCCCAAGTACTTTTATGAGATTGATGAATCATGTTTTGAGAGATATGATTGAAAATTTTGTCATCGTCTACTTTGACGACATCCTTATCTATAAGATCAACCTAGCAATGCATACTAACCATCTCTAAGCTGTCAAGAAGAAGTGGTCAGCTTAGGTTACGTAGTTAGTGGAAAAGGATTGAGGATTGAGGAAGAGAAAGAGTGAGCCATTGTTGAGTAACTGAACCTAACCTCATGTACAAAAGTGAGGAGTTTTTGCAGATTTGCATCATTCTACCAACGCTTTATCCAAGGATTCAGTTCTCTAGTAACATCGCTTACTAAGTTAAAAAAGGAGAATATAGAGTACAAGTGGGGAGAGAAAGAAGAGAAGAGTTTTACCGAGGTGAAAGCAAGATTGATCTTTGCCCTATTTTGATAAAGTATTTAAGCTTGAATGCAATACATTGGGTGTCAATATCGAAGATGTGCTTATGCAAGAAGGTCAACCTGTTACTTATCATAGTGAAAAGCTTAGAGGTACGTAGCTGAACTATTCCATATATGGCAAAGAAATCTTGGCATTAATTTTAGCTCTTCGCATATGGAAACATTATCATTTGCTAAAGTAATTCATCATCTTCATAGATCATAAATCTTTGAGATATCTACGAAGTCAATCCAAGCTTCCAAACACCAAGTTCGATGGATTAAATTTTTGGAACAATTTAATTTTTTCATCAAATACAAGTAAGGCATGAATAATTTAGTTGTCAATGCTCTATTAAGAAGACTTGTTCTTCTCACTAAGTTGCAAACTAGGTTGTTAGGGTTTGCAAGCATTAAAGAACACTACCAAAATGCTTCTCATTTTGGCCCTATATGTAAGCATTGTGGAGAAGGAAGAGCAGTTGATGAGTACCATATGGAAGATGATTATCTGTTTTGAGGTAACAAATTATGTGTGTCGACCTATTCTATAAAAGAGCTACTAGTGGGAGAAGCTTATAATGGAGGACTCTCTAGCCACTTTGGAGAGCAAATGACATATGAACCATTGAATGACAGGTTCTTCTCGCCTAAAATGAAGCATGACGTTTATTGTGTAATTGAAGAATGTGCCATCTATAAAAGAGTAAAAAGCTAAGCAGAACAAGGGAAAGGAATGCCTATACTTATTCCAACTAAGCCATAGGCTGGCTTAAGTATGGATTTTGTCCTTAGATTACCCGAACTACCTAAGGCAAAGACTCTGTAATGGTTATCATGGATAGATTCAGCAAAATGGCACATTTTGTGCCCTATACCAAAACTAACAATGTTTCAACTATTATCTCTCTTTTTTTTTTTTTTGCAAGAAATAGTTTGCTTATACAAAATGCTAAGGAGTGTGATGTTAGATAGAGACCCAAAATTCTTGAGCCATTTTTGAAGAATTTTGTAGTATTAGATGGGAACTAAACTACTATCCATGACCTCTTACCATCCCTAAACTAATGGCCAAAAAAAAGTAGTTAACCGCACCCTAGGATCACTAATTCAAGATTGAGTAGGAAAGAACATAGTCGATTGAGACATTTGCCTACTTATGGTCAAATTTGTTTACAATAGGACAATACATGGCACCACTAAGCACGCCCCATTTGAGGTCATTTATGATTTCAACCCCGAGCTACCCCTTAACTACACCCTAATGCCGCTAACTAACCAAGAGCATATAAATGCAAGGACCAAAGCCCAGTCCCTCCAACAGATCTACCAATGAGTTGCTCAACACATTGATTGAGTCACCATAAAACTGAAAGAAAAAGGCAAAGGAAGGAAGACCAAGCAATTTCAACTTGATGACCAAGTATGGTTATAGTTGAGAAGGAAAGATTTCCTAACAAGAGGAAGAACAAGCTATCTATTAGAGTTGAAGGACCATTTAGGATACTCTAGAAGATAAATAACAATAAATACCAACTAAAGCTACTATAAGGCTTCGAAGTGTCAAACTTGTTTAATGTTGCCGACCTCAGTCTTTATCAACTTGAGGAGAACATAGATGAGGACTAGCCAGATTTGATCCTAAATCCCAATCAGCCCAACGAAGATGATAGGAATCAAACTAATGAACTCTTGACCTGAGCCCAAGGACAATAAAGCATGACCAAACTTTTTTGCCAAGCATACATCCACTAGCTACCTACGATGTATCCGAAGACCCCTATGATAGAATCTTTCATTCAAGATTCCCTTTTTTATTGCATTTCCAATAATACCCTTTTATCATTCCTTATACATTCTTTCTTTTAGACATTATCCTTTTCGTCTTTCCCATTTTAAGTACAATACCCTAGCATTTTGGGTATAAATACCCATGTAATATGTAGCCGCAATATATAATCATCATCATCATACATCTGATATTGAAAATATTTCTTTTCGTGAACATTGCTCTCATCTTGTTTGCCTATTTCACTCTTATCCTAACCTTTGACTAAGGCTAAGTGGTGAATACCCTTAACGAACCAACTCATATGTCATATCGAGTTGAGCTATGAGTTCTTAAAGATTTCCTTAGTACGTCATATCCTCAAAATTAAGTCATGGGTCACTTGTTTGCTTTCCTATTTTCCGCACATTTCCACTTTCATTTTGAAGCTTTTAGCAAGCTTGAACCCACCCCATTGCGAACAGCCTTGTCAGTCCTTGGCTTCAGTTCGATGGCCCTTAGTTGTATGGACTCTTTATGCTATTGTCAGATTTGTATGTTCAGCTACCTATATTCTTGTTTTGGAATTGAAGTTCAACTCTTGAGCTTTTAGAGTTAGGATTGAGTTCTTATTCACTTTGTAGTAGTGATTTTTATGTATTTTGTAGGAAGCATTTCATAAGACTTAAGCCAGGACTATGCCTAAATTTCAGCTTACAAGTCCCTTCCTCTTCACCACTTACAATCTCATCTTTTCGATGTGGCTATATGGGGAGAAGACTTTGAGTCATCTAGAGAGTCATTCTATCTTGGCAATTAATAAGTTTAATATATAGATAAATATATCAATTGAAATATGGATTAAAAGTTGGATTGAAATCATAAGCACATTTATTCTCCTTAAAATAATATTCACAAATTGAGTGTTCATCTTTGAACTTTAAATGATGCAATTCTTTTATCAATAGGAATGCTTGATAAAGGGGAAGCATAAGAAATGGAGGTCTTGTCCTCATCAAAAAAGGGGAGATTGTTAAACATGAGATATATGTGATATTGACAAGACAAAACTTAATTGAAATTGAGATTATCCCATGAGATTCATCTTGAGAACTTTATAAAGAAATTTACTTGATTAATCTTTAAAATGGAAGATACCTATCTTAAGAACAAATTGTTGATAAAATAGATAGTTGTTGTCTATGCTTGTATTTGTTTTGGTGTTATTGTCATTGCAAGAAGATGATAATCGTATTAAAAGTAGGAAGGGTTTATTGATTGATCGGTAGGAAGCCTAACGGTCGATCGATGCTTGGAATTTTGGATACCACAGTCTGTGCTTGAAGTGAAGTTGGGCAACATGTTGAAGCGATCAATCAATGGAAAGAGATCAATAAGAATTTACTTCTACCGATAGATCAATAGAATACTTGACGATTGATCGGTAGCTAGATTCCTGAACTAGAACATTCTGTGATCACCTTAGGTTAGGCAACGCCTCGAAGCGACTGATCAATAGAAGGAGTTAGCTATGAACTACCAATCAATCGAGAGCTATCTTAGTGATCAATTAGAAGCACCCTAAACTAGCCATTGGGCTACATTTAATGCAAAAGAATTTGTGCACCCCAATTTATGCCCTCACTACCAATCAAAGACAATAGGATATCTAATATTCTATTGCAATTCTTCACATTCTCTAACATTTTTGTACTCTCTTAATTGATCTTTGTCTTGTTATCCATTTGAGAGAGAAAATTAAGAAGTGTAGTACTAGGATTTTATTACTTACAATTCATTATACAAAAGCACTACACTGAAGAAATTAAGATTGAGCTTAAATTGCAATTGTGTGTTCATTGAGTGTATTTGAGAAGTGACGTAAGCTCTTGATTGAGCATTGTCTTCTTGAGATCAATAAGATTACATAAAGTCCTTAGTTGGAGGCATTAGTACTTATAAAGAATAAGGGGTGGTTCGAACTCTACGTTAAATTATAGCTTGATCTTCTCTTAATCTATCTCTTTTATTTTTGTATTTATTATCATCGTCCTATCCTTTAATTTGCATAAAATTGTTGTATTTATTAGTAAAGCTTAAAGAAAACCAAAATTTGTCATTAATCCTCAATTCACCCCACTCTTGAGTATTTACCTAATGTCTTTCAATCTCATTGCTTTTCCTTTCCTTCATTTACTCTCTCCTTTTCATTCCTAGTTGTGAGTTCACAATCCCTTTCTAGACATGGTCGTTTAATTTCCTTTCCACTTCTTAGTTGGATTGCTTTAACTTTATTAAGTGATTGTTGCTCTGTTTCTACTACTGTATCTTTTTCTTTAAGTGAACGCAATGCATCTACGAATTCCCTAAGTTATTATCCTAACTTTAAACACTCTATGTTGTGATTATGAATAAATTTGTCTAGACACTTTGAGGTTCTTTACTAATCCTTAAGTTGCTCCTTGGATATCCCTTAAGTAAACCATTAGATTCATTTATAGGTAAGCCTCCTACAATCTTAATTGAGGATAACCTAGGTGATTGTCCAAGTGATTTTACTAGTGAAGTCTCAATTGGGTGAACATCTTACATGTGAACATAAGTGAACTTGTTTGATCTATCAAGCTGCTCAAATAACCTTACCACTTGCTCTTTTAGTCATTCTATTTCTCCCTCAACTAACTCCTTAGCTACCTCTCTCATATGTATGTAACCTCTTTGATTCCTATCATTATATGCTATCACTTCAAGAAATTCCCATGCTTCATTCTCTGTTTTACTTAGTAGACTACCTTTAGTGGTGGTGTTTACCAGTAGTCCATCCTCATGATTGAGACCATTATAAAAAACCTAAAGTTAATGTCCCTTAGAGAATCCATGGCAAGGGCATTGTTGTAGTTCTTTTTAAATCGTTCCTATGCTTCATTCATGAGTTCTCTCTCCTTTTATGTAAATGTCATAATCTAAATCCAAGGGTGGCAACTTTATTTAGTGGGAAAAAATATGCAAGGAAACGAGAAGTTAATTTCTCCTAAGTGTTTATGCCTTACCCTTTCAATCCATAGTACCAACTCCTTACACTTCCCTTAAAGGAAAATGGGAACAATCATAACTTTAATGCATCCTCCAAAACTCCCTAATGTTCAATTGTTGAGCATAATTGGTGAAACTCTTGAATGTGCTCATTTAGATCTTCATTTGGGTGTCTCTCAAATTGCTTATCCTGAATGAATCTAAGCAATCGGGGTTTAAGCTTAAAGTTCTCAACTTAAATTTCAAGTGGGCTTCGGATCGGAGTTTTGTCTTGGATAGATGGGAGTGAATAATCATAAAGTATCCTATTGTCTCACATATCTGCATACCTAATGTCTACTTCTTTCTAATCCAACTGAACCTTGAGGCTATGACTTGCACTTTCAATGCACAAATATAGCTAGCACTCTTCCTAGCTCGAGACAAATCAGTTAGGGACAAATTCAACACTTTTCAACAAATTCAACAATAAAGTTTGAAACTTTATTCTCAATTCAACTCAAATCAACAACAAAGTAGCTAGATCAACTCAATTAAACAAAAAAATAGATAAAGATTGAAACTATAATAACTAAACTGCTCAAAAATTAAATTAAGCTACCAACTATATCACAAATATACTAAGGTCTAGTCATAGAGTCCTTGGTTTATTTGATATTAACTTAATTGCCTTTTCTCCAACAACGGTGTCAAAATTGATGGGATCGATGCATACACTAGAGATTTTTGGACACAAATTTTATAAATAGAAGTTTTCAATACAATTTCAATCTCTTAATTGACTAGTATGCTTGATTACTTGTAGTGATAATACTAGTGAGTATTCACTAGGTCAAATCCTTTAGGGAAAAGGGATTTGGTTAAGTACCAGATCCTAGCCTTTTACACTAATCTAGGTGAATTGAATGGATGGTTGGGAATTGTAAATAAATTACTAAATAAGAGCAAAAAGTATCAAATAACACAATTGATAAAGGTGTAAGCTTGTGACATGCTTCCAAAGCAGTAGTGAAAGTATGCTATTATCATATTAGGGATGGCTTTTATCAAGGTTTTAAAGGAATTCACTTGAGTTCGATCCCGAGTAGGGCACCTTACTCAATTATGTAGCCAAAAATCTCCTTTCAGTCTCTTTTCCTATACGATTAGCTAAATACTTAATTTCTATCACAAATTAAGTATTCTAGTCTTAAAAACTGGGGGTTCAACCTCTCTTCGATCACATAACTTATCCTAATTCACTAAAACCACAAAACTTAATGTGAATTCAACGGAGAACACCTAATCTCCTCTCAGTCTCATAATTGTAAGAACCCATTATCGACACTTCACTGACTCAATTAGGAAATTATACGATTAATCTTCTCTTAGGCTTATAATTATGTAAGCCCATTAACTCTTAAAGGTGATTCCTAGGACTAATCTCCTTTTGGTCTCATAATCATGAGAAAACCTATTGAAAATTTCATTAACAAGCACCTCAAAGAGTTCAAATGAAGTACCAATCATCAAAATCCCATTTAAATACACATACCCATATTAAAATTACAAATATTCACTAGCTACAACATTCACATTACCATAAACCCACTAAAAACTATTCAGCCACTCATAATATCTACAATAACAACAAGTGTAGATGAAAATATAGTAGAAAATTCCATTAGACAGAAATTAAACAAGATGACAACAAATGAACAAGAGATTAAATGAAAATAAGTAGTGAATGCTCAATAAACTAATTCAAATGTGCATTAAAATCATAAAACAATCACTAAATATCATAAACTAGTTAAGGAAATAGTAAAATAAACAATGAGCTCGAAAATCTAGACTAAATACTACCAAAAACCTAATTACGGCTCACATTCTTTGCTACAGTTGCTACAAATGTGAATATATATAATTTTAGGCTATCAATCAATCAGTAGACACATGTCAACATTAGGTCATTTCCAAATTTTATGAAATGCAATGTTTAAGGTAATTAGGGTTTTAGATGAAAAACCATAACCCTAATTTCTTCTACTAATCAATCAATGTAGATGGTACCGATCAATCTACATAAGTTAATCTACCCCTACACTTTCTATTCCCTATGCCGTCTTCACCTCCACTTGATCACTTAATCCATCAATGTAGACTTGATGCTTCAAGGCACATCAATCGGTCGATACAAAGGTTATTGATTGGTCGGTAAGCCGAATTTCCTGATTCCATTGATCTTGGCCTCCTTAATTGAATGATAAGGGCTACCAATAGCATGGTAGCCCTAGTGCAACTGCACATAAGATATAAAATTCAATTGAATTCAATCTTTTTTTTCATGCATTTTTAGCAATTTTACACAAGTTGGCCATTTTGTGCATAAACTCCAACTTCATATAAAATTAATAATTTTTTGCTAAATTTATGCACAAATGTGGGTTTTAATGTTAGCAAAAATTGTTTATTTTGAATTATGATCACCTTTGCAACCAAACATGTTTTAAATCAATCTACCTCTCCATTGGACTTCTATTAGTCTTGTATACCCATTTAACACTGATTAGCTTATTATCCTTGGGAAGCGTAGTAAACTCCTAAGTTCCATTATTCTCAACAAGAAGGACTTCATCATTCATTGCTTTCACACAACAATCATTACTAATAGCTTTCTTGAAAGATAAAGGATCATACTCTGTAAATAAGGCAAAACACATTAAATCATCATCAAAACAACACTACAAACCACATAATCATCTAAATAAGGAGGCATCTTATGTTGTCTCTATGGCCGACTAGAATATTCTCTAAGTGTAGGTTTTATAGAAGTATTTGCATCATTGTGTCCAACACTAATAATAGAAGCTGGTTATGAAATTTTCTCTTGACTAAACTAATCCTAAACACATCTTAAACAAAAGTAGCATCCTTACTAGCGATGACATTTCTAATTCTCAAATTGCACAACTTATAACCCTTTATCTTATGACTGTACCCAATAATATACACTTTTTTTTTTTTACTTTATCATCAATCTTCTACCTCAACTCATTAGGCACATGAACATAAGAAACACAGCTATGTACTTTGGTATGCCCAAAAGTCCTTTGGAAAATTTTTACTGCAACATGCATCTCACCATATCCATATCAATTCTATTCCTCCTTTCAACTACTCCATTTTGCTGAGGAGTGTATCTAGTAGTTAATTGATGCTGAATACCATACTTTTCAAGAAATGTATATCACATAGTATTTTATGTACCCTTATCATTTCTCATAATTTTAACTTGATTCCTACTATTAGTGTATTCTATATCCCTTTCAATATATATTGTGCCTTTCAACATATGCCATATATGATTTCAAAGTATCGCATGATTGAGATTTATGCTTCAAAAAACAAAACAAAGCATTCCTACTTAAATCATCAATGAAAGTAATAAAATACTTATTGCCACCAATGGAAGGAACCTCCATAGAGCATAAATCTGAATGAACATGCTCAAGTGGCTTACTGGCTCTCAATGCTTTCTCTTTAGGCAAGACGTATTGGTGCTTCTTACCTAAATTGCACGACTTACATATTTCATTAGGTATATTAATAATAGGTAATCTAGAAACCTACTATTTATAAGCAAGGAAATTGAGGCTATCAAAATTCAAGTGCTCAAGTCTCACATAATAACTAGATTCATCATAGTTGGGCTTCAAAGGAAACAAAGGAGTTTTTAGATATGTTTACCTTTGTTATCATAAGTTTATCAGTATAAAAAATTTTACAACCATGTTTGCTAAATTGCAAATCATAATTTTTCCCATCTAGCTATCAAACACTGAGATTCTAACTAACATTTGGAGAGTAAAATATGTCCGAAAAATAATTAAAGGACCCATCTTTCAACCTTATGCCAATTTCACCTTTACTACAAACCAGTGTAATATGATCATCACCAACCTTTATTGAAGTGCAAAAAGTATCATCAAAATTAGTAAACAAATCTTTCCTTCCGCTAAGATGATTGCTGCATTAAGTATCTAACAACTACTGGCCACCATCCATAATATTGTCAAAACTTTCCATCAACAAAGATTCGTTATTATCTATACCATTCTCTAAAACTTTTACATGACATTTCTTATTATTCCTTACCTCAACACAATAATCTTTACTAACATGACCATATCTATTACAATTATAACATTGAATATAAGCCTCATACTCAACCCATTTATAACCATACTTCTTGTACTTATAATATTGAACAAATGAGTTACCATGATTTTGATTAGACTCACCTCTTCTTCTTTGCCTCTAATTAAATCGAAAGTTCCCACCACCTCTACCTTTCCTTTAATTGGAACAACCACCTTAATTCACTGTCTCATCTTTCTTACTCTTATAATCTACCCAAGCTTTCAAAACTTACTCAACATTTTCTATAGCCCTTTCATCTAACCGCAACTTGTAAACCTCTAAAGATCCCTATGACTCTCTAATGATTCTAGCAATGAGATTAGTCTTCTCGTCAACTAGAGCTACAACATCAAATCTCTCTATTAAGGTATGAATGATTTTCTTCATCGCTTGGACATTTATAATTGTTTAGTTGTTCACCCTTATATTGTTGACAAGTTTTTGTGTGTATAGGAAATAATCAATAGTCTTCTCTTTCATTTCCTATTGAAGCAATTCATACATTTTTCTCAATGTTTATAATTAAGTCTTCTTAACGTATTCTACACCATGATAGGATTGATTCAAAGTATGTCACGCCTCTTTTGACGACTTAGAATTGATAATCTTTTGAAATAGTGACAATTAAACACATTAGAGAATATAATGAGTAGCCCAATCATTCTTGACTTGATTATGAGATAAATCTCACCGTTGTACATTCGATAGCATCTTAGGATTTTCTGGTTTGCTGAAACCATTCCCTTCACACATCCCAAACACCAATGGTCCTTAAGAAAAATTGCATTAGAATTTTCCTCTCCTGGGAATTGTTTTATTCTATCAAGCTTCAATGGTAACAAGAATGCATATTATACATTGATAGCCATCCCTACAATCTTCTAGCTTTTTATTAACTTTCAAGAAGCCTTTAATTCTTAATCATTAAATCAATCTCTAATATAAATCTTCTTTGTTAACATTGTGTTAAAAGACTTGATGCTTGCAATTCGTAATCCTTTCTTTGTCCTCCAAACTTGTTCAAATTTGTCGCTTTTAGTTATGTTGAGACTAAATTTTCATTTTTTTTTTCCTTAATCCAATTTATATTAAATCCTACTCATTTAATATTAACCCTTGACTAGAAATTAAGGAAAACCTAATTTTCTTTTTAATTTTGAAAAAAAAATTAGGTAACGTTTGGCTGTGCAATTTTCATTATAGTAAACAGCACAAAAAAATTATCTCATATTTAGTTTATACATTTACTTAATGATTGGACAAAAATTCGGTTAATGGACTGAAAAAAATGCCTAAATTTTGTACCATTTACACCATAGTGCAAAGATGAAATTTATTGAATAAAAACAAAAAATATTTTGCATTCCCAAAAATATCCCTCCATATTATAACATTAAGTTAATGAATATTATTTTTATTAAATATTACAAAAATTATTTATTTTATAATATAAATAAATAATTTTTTAATATAAATTTTTTGTCCAATACTATGTATACCACATATGGTACAATAAGTTTGTATTATTCAGCTCTCAATATACTTGTCCTGTCCAGTCTAATCCAATCCTTATAACAAAACACTACCTTAGAGTCATCACCTGATCGAGGTTAGGAAAAACAAGGTTAGGCTAGAAACAATTGGGTTGATTAATTCTAACTTAAGTATTGTGTAATAACCCATAAATCAGCAATCAAGACACAAATATCTAAGTATTATGATAAAAGCCTATTCTTGTACGATGAGGGTCAATAGTGGATCTAAGGCATTTAGGATAATAAATCAATTAAGCTAACAACTTATGAAAAACATGATAACCCTAATCGAAGAAATCGCATACGTTTGGAAGTCTGTAATATAATAAGAATATCAAAAATATAATCAAAATAATAAGAAATTACTTAAGGAGTACTACTACGACAGTAACAACAAAAATGTAGAAGATACTATCTTCCTTCAGAGTTGTGCTGAAGTAGGCATACTACTATAGCTATGTTTGGTTGGTCATCAAGGAGTCATGAGTCATTCAAAGCTATTGCTCATATTGAGGATAGCCTTTCCTTTATTGAAGGCAATGGTGTAGTTGGAGGCAAGAAGAAGAGATCTTGTTCTCCTCCACCTTTGCTTTGTGATGCTAAGGGGAGGTTTATGAAGGATGAGTCTTGGGCTAATCATAAGGAGAGCGACGCCTATGGCTCAAGATGAATTAATGTGGCCTTAAAGAAATAAACAAAAGCCAATCTAAAAGACATAAGATGGAGGCTTAAAAGGCCCAGATGGTTCTCTCTACTACCAACAAGCAAGCATCACATCTCTTCCACCCATCAACCAAATCATGGTAAACCTCGTTAACGAGCCATATATTCTACAAAGCAATGGTACCAAGCTGACAACTTATACAAAGATGTAAGAGGTAAGCCCCTGTACTTGGTCTTTAAATATTTTTGTTGTTCTTTTCATTCATGTTGAGCTTCATGCTTTGCAGGCCCACATACACATCATGAAGTGCTTTAACCTATAGATGCTTGGTTGAGAGCAAGTAGCCCAATTTAAGGTTGAGCTTGATGGTCTTTCTAGAAAATTGTTGGGTGCCTCTTATAACATCTCATTTGTGTTGAAAAGGGCTCAAGTGGCGAAGAATGAACTCTTCTAAGCTAAGAAGGTGGCCACTGAGGCAAATCTAAAACTCCAGGAGAGGGAGAAGGAGAAGGAGTTAGAGAAGCTATAGAGGAAGTTGGACTCAACTTCTAAAGAACCAGAGGAAGCCTAGGCAAAAGTTTTGGCTTCTAATGCCAACAAGAGGGAAATTAGCAAAGCCTTGGTGAAGAAGGCTAAAAAGCTTCAACAAGAGAAGGACCACATACTTCCTTGGCGTGCACGATGGCAATTGTAATGAGGGAGGAGGAGAAGTAAAATAAAATCATCAAGCTTTAAGCTTGGATAACTATGCTAAGGAGCGGGGAAACTAGCTCCCATTGCTTGAAAAAAAATTTCAATTCAATCTTGGTAAGCAAGCAATAGGGAGAGTTTCAAAAGACCCAAACCTTTGAGGATATAAAACAAGCTTGAAAGATTGTTTGAAAGGCCCACCTTGGTCTAGACTTCTTAAGGAGTTTGTCTCTTGTAGATCCCCTCAAACCCCCTCTCTCCCACCCAACCCAAAAATAAATAAATAAATAACCCTTTTCTCCCCCGATTCCTAGGATTCTAAGGATGATGAAGAAAATAATGAGCCGGTTGAGAGAGAAGAAAACCGTACTCTAACTGAAGAATATCCTCCACCTCCTTGCAAACTCGGCGCCCAGGCTCCTGGCAACAACACCGTTTTTCCAGACCCTACTCAAGACCGCTCAACTTCCTGCTCCCAAGGAGCATCTTTCCTCCACTCCTTGGAAAAACATTTGGGTCCGGAGTGATTGCTGCTTTTTCCTTGTAACTTTTCAATTCAAGGAGGTTAGCCTCTTAACTCCACCACTTTTTTATAAACTTTGAATGAAGTAATTGGTTTTTTACTCCCGTTTTTGAGTCGTTTTACTTACTGATTGGTTCCTTAAATTCCCCCGGTCTTTCTGGAGTTCAATATTTTGGTGAGTGTCCCTTAGATTGTAAGTGCTCCTAACTAGGGGTTTACCCGACCTTTATGCCCCATGGCTTCCAGTCTCCAGGGAGTTCAAGCTTTCTGAGCCTCGATCTTGCCTCATTTTTAACTGTCACTTCTCCAGGATTCTTTTAACCTGGAGCCTTACAGTCATTAGGCTTTTCTTCCAGCTCGGATACCTTCGAGGGTGCCTCAGCTTTGAGGTATAAATTCTTTAAGTTGTTCATTGTCCGGACTTCCAAAGCTCGGACTCGAGTCTTTTCCTCGGACCTAATAACGCATAAGATTGGCTTGGCACCTATAGATCTTGGTAACTTTTCCCAAGGCATTTATTATCGAAGCTTCTACTGCTCGATCTCATAGCTTTCCCGAGGGTCACCACAGCGCCTAATGATTTATGTTATGGCCATATTTTCCTAAGTGATTTTCTTTCGTTACTTTAGTCGGGAATTAGGGCTGTAAGAACACCTCAGGTTTTAACGAAAATGTTATTGGGAAATTTCTATGGGCTTTTTACTACTTGAGCTCCGAATATTCGAGTCCAATTCTTTCCTTGTTCTTAGGGGACCTTGAGGCTGCCTTGGAGCCTGCGGATTTAATAGAGCGCGAAGCTTTTCCTAAGGCTTTTGCGCTCAGATCCGATGCTTTCCTCGAGATTATTGGCCTTAGAGGATGCATCAACGCCTATGGATCTATACTTTTATCAAAGGCGTTTTTCGTCCAAGCTTCTACATCTCGAATTATTGGTTTTCCTCAGGCTTCTCGACCTGCAAGGTTGCCAACACAGCTCGTTATTTAAAGCTTTTTATTGAGTTTTGAGTTTTAAACTTAAAGAGGCGTAACAGCATGAAAAATGTCGGCATTTCATTAATTCATTCAATTTTGCACAATAAATCGTTCAAAATAAAGCCAAAGATTGTCGATATTTCATGTTCTAAGAATTTCAATGCCATCTAGCGTCTCCAACATATATGCTCCTTTCCTCAAATTCGCTTTCTCCCTTATCGTGTCTTCCCAATTTCGTGCAAGCTTCCCTGGCCTTTTGAGGCTTCCTTGACTTCCAGCTTTCACAACACAAGATCATCAAGCTTAACCACTTTGTGCCAAACCTTCTTGTCGTAATACTTGGCTGCCCTATGTTGATATGCAAACACTCTTTTAGAAGTAAGGTCACAAATTTCTTTAATAGTGTTTAAGCTAGCTTGTATGCCAATCTAGGTTACCATGGCATCAAAGTCTCTAGTGTGGATGTTTGGGAGTTCAAGCTCTATTGGCAACACCGCTTCCATGCCAAAGGCAAGCCTAAAGGGCATCTTGCCCATTGACGTCATATAGGTAGCCTAGTATCCCCACAAGATGAAGGGGAGTTCATTAGCCTAATTGCCTTTTACTTTATTAACTCTAGTCTTTAGACTTCCAAGAATAGTCCAGTTGGCTACCTCGACTGCTTCATTAGACTGTAAGCGCTCTATCAAAGTAAAGTTTACGAGAATATGATACTTCGTTATAGAAATCTTGGAATTTCTAGTTGTCAAATAAATCATCCATTGTTTATGATAATGGCATATGGAACATTGAACATGGGCAAGATGGAATTGGTCAAGAATGCCTCTATGATTCTATATTTTTTGTTACTACCTCAGCTTCCACCCACTTAGTCTAGTAGCCTTAAGGAAAGGGCCTAAGATATCAAGGCCCCATCGAGTAAAGGGCTAAGAACTAATTAATGGATGGAGGTCATTGCTAAGTGAGTAATCAATGTGTGCTACTTATAGCACTGGTTGTACATTTGTACTATCTCTCTAGTATCTTTCTTCATCATGGGCCAATAATACCTAAGGTGCATGGCACGAATGAGAGTGACTGAAACTTGATATGATTATTGCACACTCCTACATACAACTCTTCCAACAACTTTTGACCTTCCTTTGATCAAAGACAACATTGTAAGGGCAAGCTTAACCCTCAACAATACAAGTCTTCGCCTATTAGCATATAGTTGGCCACTTTATACTAAAGCTGCCTAGCTTCATTTTGATCTTCAAGTATTGTGCATGCTTCATATGCTCAATAATTTCATCCATCCAACACAATTCGTTGGAGTAGTATGAATTTCTAAAGTTTGCTAGGAGTAGAATTCTATGCTTCCTTTGGGAAGATACTCCATAAAGACTTTCTTATCCTTCTTCTCAAGCTTTGAAACACCAACGAAGGCATACCCAGACAATACATCAACTTCAAAGTTATCAAGTTGAGAGATTCATATTATGGTATAAGAAGTAAACCGAGTATAAAGGGATTTTACCATCTCTTAGCACCTGATCATCCCTTCTCCTTTGGTTTCATATTCCTGTGTTGCTTATTGTATGACTAACATGAAATCCAAGAAGACATTGATTTGTTTGACTCTAACCTATGTAGCTAGTTTTAGCCTAGCTATCAAGCCTCATACTTGGCCTCATTGTTGCTAGCATTAAATCTGAACTTCAGCATATAGCTTAGTTCTACTCCGTAGGGGCCTTTAAGCACAAGCCTAGCCTACTTCCTTCTTGCATAGACGACCCATCCACAAAAAGGGTCCATAATAGCTTTTCTCCTTTGTCAAAAAATTCATCTTCACCTATATAATCTGTAATAAAATTAGTAAGTACTTAGGCCTTAAAAGGTTTTCTGAGGTTTGTACTATATCCCATATGCACTTAAATCTAAAGCGTATTTAATCATGCACGCATCAAGTTTTTTGTAAAATACTTCTCAATAGTGGTCAGTTAAGACCATAATCGAATGAGCCTTAAAGTAGGGTCAAAGATGAAAGGGAAAATTTCTTTACCTTTGAATATCTAACATCGAGGCCATGAAGGATGTAATTGACACATATCAATGAAAGGGTTCAATCACTCACTGCAAGGTAGCCATATGACTGTTCGCCTAGATTGGTTTTGAAAGCACGAGGGGCAAGCAAGAAATTCCTAAAACTTCTTGAACACTTTGTTGCATTATGGCATCCATAGGGGTTCTTCAGGATCTTGAAGAAGTCTACACATCTATTTGTGCTTTTCAACATGAACCTATTGACCATAGCTACCCATCTTAATAAGGATCAATCCAAAACAGCAGTAGATCTTAAACTAATAAGAATGAGTATTTGAGATTCCAAAAGAAAAATGGGTACGAAGAACTAGAAGTTTTTTATGGTGAATCTGAATCGATATAACTCAATAACTGGTTCAAATGAAGAGGTTTACCATAATCCTACGAATAAGATTGATAAGAAAACAGGAGAGATTAAAGAGAGTAATTGATACTCAATAATCCGAAAAACACAAGCTCTACTAGCTCAAGTACAACCTTGCTTGAAAGAGGAAAGTTTCACTCTCTATATATATTTGTCTGTATCTATCTATGTCTCCTTCTCTTTTAGTACAAATGTTGCTATTTATAGCAAGTCCTAAACCCTAGTGATAAAACTGTAAATAATGTATAAGGCCTTAAACCCTAAAAAATTAAATCCCATAAATAAAATGAAGAAAAACATATACAAGAATACAAAAGTGTATATTTTACAGAACTCGGCATACAGTCATTCAGTAAGTCTAAGAAGGAGTAGTATCCGAACTGAATGGAGTTGGTAGTTGGATGTACGAGTTCGAGAAGGAGTCCCTGAAGTCTCGTATGGCTTGGTCGAGACACTAGAAAAGCCAACCCACAATTGTCGAATCCTAGAATTAGTTTATAGGAATCTCTAGGTGTTGTGCCGAGTAGTTCTTTAGTCATTGGTACTCATCCTTACGGTTTGTCAACACCTCGAATGATGATAGAGTTGATGCCAAGTGTTTATTTTCTTTCCTCTCATCCTTCTAGCTATAGCTTGGCGTCGATAAGCATTAATAGGCCTCAACTTGGATATGATCGAAGGCTAATTCCCATCATTACCGTGGTTTTGAAAGAAACTCGTCATCAACGTTAAGTGTTGAGAATAGGCCGGGATGCCAAATAAGCTCCTTTTCCCTTTTCGCTTTACCATAGGGGTAAGTGTCTCCGGATTTCCTCAATGCTCATTGGGGTTAAGAGATAGTTCTTCCCATCATTTTGAATAGTGTAAGTGTTGAGGAATCTATCATAGCTTACCTTCCGATCAAACTCCCATGGTCGGCCAAGAAGTAGATTTACAGCATTCATAAGCATCATGTCGAAGTCGATCTCATCTTCATACTACCCTGCCTTGAATGTAATCCATGCTCTTTTATGCACAAGGACCATACCATTATCATTAAACCATTTTAATCCATAAAGTCGAGAATGTAGGTAGGTCAGCAATTTCATCTTTTCTACTAACTCGGCAAAAATGATATTAGTACAGCTACCTCCATCGATAACCAAGGAATAGGTCTTCCCATTCACTTGGCACTGCACGTGAAATAAATTTTTCCTTTGTTCAGAATCTGCCCTTAGCTCAACTCATGTAGCCATAGCTAGGAGTTTATCCAAGTCCTCGGGATATACATCTTCTTCTATTAATTGGTCTTCCAAATACCTATTACTTTGACTCTCGATTTGAGCCTCGAAACCTTCGCCCTTCAAGACCATACCCTCTTATTCAGGCATTAGGACACAATGTGCCCATAGCCTAAGCACTTGAAGTACTTCACTTCTCTAGCCTTGTTTCTTAGTGCCTTTTCTTTCTTGACAATCTTTTTCTCAGCATAGATAGGTTGGCTAGGCCCACCTTTCTCTATCTTTTCTTGCCTTCTCTCGACATACCTCTCAAGCTCAAGGCTACGTTATTGAGGTCGGCTACTCGGCTTCTAATGCCGTCTTCTCCTCTACACCTCTACTCTTAATGCCAAATTAATTAACTTGTTCAAAGAGTTGAACAGCTACAACTCAACTATTTTGGCAATATCATCTAGGAGTCTACTCAGGAATTTAGCAATAGTGTGGTCCTGTAGCTCAGCAATCTCACATCTTGTCATCAAGGTCTTAAACTCTTGTAAATACTCTTCAACAGTACTTCGACCTTATATCAGGTGTTAGAAAGCAAGAGCATCTCTTGCTTGAAATAAGTCGATAGAAAGAAGTCGATAGAAAGCATTGGTTCATCAATCTTTTCATAAGCCTGCAAGTTCTAATCGGCTCCTCTCCTTCAGTATCTCACTTAGCCACTAGCTTATCCCACCAAAGACTTACATATTCAACAAGGGAAAATGAAGCCAACTTAACCTTTACTCAATCATTGCACTCGTAGTATTCAAATAACTCTTTAACTCAGGGAACACAATCAAGGAACTCTTCGAGTTGGCTACTTCTACAAAAGGTCGACAGTTTTAGCTCAACATTGCCAAGTCCTCGACCAAGTACTCAAGGTTCAACCCTTGCATTCCGAGCTGGTCAATTCACCTTAGTTCAACCACTTCTGTTAGAGCTCTTCTCAGCCATATTCCTTCTCGACCTTAGCTTTCTTCTCGGCTCGAGTTAGTTTTCTCTCCTTCTTAGCTCAACGACTCTTTTCCGCTGTCGGTCATCATGATCAAGTTCATTAGAACCACTACCACTTATGGGTGTTCTCTCCCTTCTTTCCTCTCGGCCGTCCCGTCTGCGGCGGCCTCTAACTAATCCAGTAAGTTCTTAGATAGAGTTAGTGAGATTCTGAATCTGATATTCTAAGTTGTCAATACGTTGCCATAAGCATCCGCGAAGACTATCACCAGTGTTGTTGACACTATCCTCCGACATTCTTGTCCGTATAGTAATTGGCCAAAGAATTGAACAAACAACAAAACACTAACAATAACATAGAAACAACCACTACTGGACTTCTACAGCTACTTATGACTACTACAAATAGTACGCTACACTATAGAACAAAGATTAACAGAAATGTTAGAACCACAAATCTACTTTGAAGAACACTAATATGTATGTCTCCCCAAAGCTCTGATACCAAGATGATAAGGATCAATCCAAAACAGCAGCAGATCTCGAATGAATAGGAATGGGTATTCGAGATTTCAAAAGAAAAATTGATACGAAGAATAGGAAGATTTTTTATAGTGAATGTGAATGGATATAACTCACTAAGCCAAAAACACAATCAGGGATTTAAGCTCAAAATAGAGTTTGATACAACTCATGAATACTAAATGTCGTTCGGGATTCAAATTAGAATTAGATATAACTCAATAACTGGTTCAAATGAAGGGGTTCACTATAATCCTACGACTAAAAATGATAAGAACATAGGAGAGATTAAAGAAAGTAATCGATACTCAATAATTCGACAAACACAAGCTCTACTAGCTTAAGTACAGCCTTGCTCAAGTTTCACTCTCTATATATATTTGTCTGTATATGTCTATGTCTCCTTCTCTTTTAGCACAAATGTTACTATTTATAGCAAATCCTAAACCCTAGTGGCAAAACTGTAAATAATGTATAAGGCCTTAAACCTTAAAGAATCGAGCTCATAAATAAAATGAAGAAAAACATATACAAGAATACAAAACTGTATGTTTTATAAAACTCGGCATGCAATCACTCAGCATCTCTAGGAAGGAGTAGTATCCAAACCGAATGGGGTCGGCAATTGGATGTATGGGTTCGAGAAGGAGTCGCATAGTTTGGCTGAGATACCAAAAAGGTTGGCCTATAATTGCTGAATCTTAGAATCAGTCAGCACGAATCTCTCGATGCTATACCGAGTAGTTCTTTGGTCTTAGGTACTCGTCCTTATGATTTCTCAGCACCTTGACTGACTATAGAGTTGATGCCGAGTGTTTATTTTCCTTTCTCTCGTCCTTCTGGCTGCAACTCGGCCTTGGCAAGCATTAATAGGCCTCGGCTTGAAAATGGTCGAACGCTAATTCCCATCACATGTTGTGATGCTTGAGGGTGTCATCCCTCGGATGGCTTCGATTTTTCTATGATTTACCTAAATTCCTTACCACATGACAGTGTAACCAAAGAATTTCCTAGAGGCTACCCCAAAGATACATTTCTAAGGATTGAGCTTAATCTAGAGTTTCCTCATGCAATCAAAAGTCTCTTGTAATTCCTTAAGATGATCCTTGGACTTTCGACTATCGACAATTATGTCATCCACATATACTTCCATATTACACCCAAACTAGGCTTTGAACATCTCCGTAACCATCCTTTAGTATGTCGCTCCTACGTTCTTAAGGCCAAATGGCATCATCTTATAATGGTAAGTAGCAAAGTCCATAACAAATGAGGTGTGCACCTTATCTTCTGACTCTATCTAAATCTGATCATTACTTGAAAAGGTATTTGTCATTTCCTATTGGATTTTTTAACCAAGACTACATTGGCCAACCTTATAGTATACTTCTCCTCCCAAATTATCCTGACCTTTAACAATTTCTACACCTCCTCTTCTATGGTTGCTTGTCTCTTGAGAGTGAAATATCTTTTCTTTTGTTTCACCGACTTGGCGTTCTCCTTAATAGAAAGTCAATGAGCGACTATCTTTAGGCTAATGCCCAACATGTCTCATGGTGACTAGGTGAATTTATCAACATTCATTTGGAGAATGTTGGTCAAAGCCTTCTTTAACTCATTGGGGAAAGATGCCCCTATTCAAGTAGTATACTTAACATAATTATCAAGTTACACTACTTCCATATCTTCATCGGGTGTTATCCTGTTCTTCTTTGGCATATCCATGTCCTTAGCTACTTCTCATGTAGTATGGTCTCAAGGGTTAAAACACTATCCCTCTTTAATGCCCCAGCATACAATTCTCAGGACATCTATTGATCGTACCCACATATCCCTACACCAATAGGGTTTGGGAACTTTGCCTTGAGATGCAAAAGGGAGATGACTATACTGAATGCTGTCATACTTGCTCTCCTAAGGATCACATTGAAGGCAGACCAATAATCTACCACCATCGACTCTACATGTTGTGTTGTAATGTCATCATCATCCCCAAGCTCCATGTCTAAAGCAATTATGCCCTTAGGTCATACAGCTTCGTCATTGAATTCAATCAAGTCATGGTGATAAAGCTTCATCTTGCATAGGAGTTTCTTCCTTATCTGATCATAAGTATGTATGAACCGAGCGTCTATTGAACTCCTTGTATCATCCTTTTACCTTATGGACCTTATAGCTCAAAATCTAAGCATTAATCACTAATACATCTTAATATGGGGTTTTCAATCCCTTAAAGGTTTTCATTGGTGAAAGAGATAGGAGTATCAACCCTTAACCTTCTCTCCCTAACATGTACATGCTTTTTCCTCTAAAGGTAGTTAACGGGGTGTAGTCCTCCCATGATGGTGTTAATGACATTGTTAGGAGCTCTATTGAGTTGACAATCCTCTTCTTTATCATCTTCATCCTCCATCCACATCTTTAAGACCGGGGGCTGGGGTTCAATCTAGTTTTTTAGATCAACAATACATTCATGGCGATAGCCTCACCAAATGGCATGTTCTAAGGCATCTTTCAATTGGTAACACTCATTAGTGTTACGCCCTTGGCTTAGTCTACATCTTCTCAAGTTGGGAGATGAGTCCTAAGTTACAGATTTCCATGAAATATCCCCTATAGGTTTACTTAAGGGTATTGTCACATAAAAGTATATATAGCACTAGAACACTTCCAATCCTTCAAATTACCATTGTTGTCCTTAAGACCTAGATGGTCTTTTACTGACCCTCTATCCTCCTTCTTTTTGTTCGACATTGACTTTGCGTCTTGGCTAATTTTCTAGAATTTGGCCAGGGCACTAGGCTTGTTCATAGACAAAGACTTAAAGAAATCTCCTTTTAAGTCAACTTCCACCATGGCTATATCAACAACTATTCCTTTAATGAGGTGGGGGATTTCAATAACGCCTTTATTAAACTGATTGTTAAAAGTTTGGAGAGATTCTGCATCCTTTTAACAGATAAGATATAATGATGACGTATGCTTTGTCCCCAGCTTGCTAGCCTATAAGTGTAAACATAATTTCCTAACAAGCTCTTCAAAACTAAATATAGAATTTTTAGGTAGGTGGTTAAACCACGTCCATGTTGCCTTCCGTAACGTACCAAGGAAGGTCTTGCATCTCATACCATTATTGAGGCCATGCAACCCATTGACAACCAAAATTGCATCAAGTGGTCTTTAGGGTCAATTGAACTATCATATGAGTCCAACAATGGCAACTTGATGTCAGGTGGGAGCACCTACTCTTGTATCTTCTAGGAGAATGGATCTTATTGCTTGCACTTGAAGTGGCAGCATCAATCTTCTTACTCTCGTAGTTTTCAAACACTCTCCTAGCCATCAAATTATCAAGTCAGTTGTAATCTAAGCCCTCCATGGGGCTTATCAACCTATGGAGCTTTACCTTTATCTTGACAATTTGCTTATGTGATGCAATAGGATGGGCCAACTCATGGTGGTTCAACTTCCTATCATCACTACGACTTTCAAAAGACTACTTGCGATAGCTTACCTTATGTACAAGGCTCTTTTCCTATTTTAAATAGGTTTTATTTTAAAGGGGCTTACCAATCAAATATTGAATCTTGGAAACAACTGCCACTTGATTCCAAGCTATTGGCGTTCAAATTAGGAGGTCTAGGGTGTTGCATACTTTGTTTATTGACTAATTGTGCTAAACGTGCCTCGTTCTATTCCTCTATGAATCGGCCATTCAAGGACTAAATCCCATCATTCTAGGCCTATAGTTTATTAAATAGTTCCATCATCTTTACAAATTGTTGTGGATTAACCATAAGGGCCTTTTGGTTGCCATTTGTCACCACGACTGTATTTTAATTGCTACCAGCCACTTTATCCCCAACGCATTGCCTTTGTCAATGTTAGTCACCTAGCTTTTAATAGGTTCAACAACCTACTAACCACTGAGTTAACAACATCTTTTTGCTTAAATCTTGTATTTTTACCAATGCTATGATTAGAAACTAAGTTAAAGTAAAAAAAATTGTTAATTTTAAGGGAAATTTTGTTTCCTACAAACAGTACCAAAATGTTGTCTTTAAAATTTTGCTAATAAAGAGTGTTAGACTTAAGACTAAAATCTACAAGAGAAAGTACTGGAAGGAGTCACTAGAGAATTGTTCGATATGGCCACTTTGATATTTAAGTTAGTAAGAATTCAAAAGCAATAGAGACGAGAACTTAGAGTAAATCTAAATGCTCTAACCTATGGGATTAGGAGGAGGGGGGGTGTAAGGTTGACCACCTATTTATAATAGTGTTTGGCGATAGCATATGCAAAAAGTGGACATATTTAAAACTCGCTTGAATAAGAAAGTGTATATTCTCTAATTTAGGCATTGGCACTATATTTGAAAAGTGAATATATTTAGATGTTGCTTGAATAAGAAAGTGTATATTCTTTATTTTAGGTGACTAAGATCTACAAGGATAACGTAGCAACTAATCCAATGGTATACTATATAGGTCAATATCTCCATCATGTGCCCATAATCAACCATCAATCAAGCTTTAGGACCAAACCTTCCTTGGAAATCCCCAAAAATAGAGACAGTAAGAAGACTTTGACTTTGTGAAGCTAAGTCTCAACCTTGATGAAGGTTAGGGATAGTCTCACAAACCCTTACTACATCTGTCTTTATGATATTTACTATATTTCGTACATTTTGGATATAACACATCCATGAATTGATCAAATCACTTAGAGAAGCAACCATGCCTAAACCTATAAAGCTCATCCTTAGGCCACTAGTAAGTTGGCCTACAATGAGGAGAAGGTCAGAATAAACCTTGGTCAACCCTTAGTTTTGGTGATCAACAATTAAGTTAAATGACAATAATTACATGCAAGGCATTACAACACCAATAATCACTTTAGTGATCAATAAGATTATGACACCCAAGAAATTATTAAAAGAATATAATATTATTTAATTCAATTAATTCTAAGAATGATTTCGTACAGTAATCAAAGTTATATATATGACACCCAAGAAATTATTAAAAGAATATAATATTATTTGATTCAATTAATTCTAAGAATGATTTCGCACAGTAATCAAAGTTGTATATGTAATATAAAATAACTAAACCATAACTATATATGTGATGATTCTTAAAAATGGCACTGATTTATGATGATGGAACTTGAAATTGCCAATAACCATAACTGAACACCACCAATCCATATATGATCTAAATATAGCACCAATGGGCTAGGATAATTTTCTAATTTCCATGCCTCCCAAATATGTCAATAGCACAGTGAACTTAATAGGTTATTTTATACAGAAATGGATGGTATCTACATAATTCCAATAAGACAAAATTGGCATTACTAATCCGAAACTCAGATAGTATCAAAACCATAAGCAAAACTTCTAACTACTTTTCCGATTTTACACAAAGCCGCTAATATCTCCAATAGAATATTTATTTGTCAATTTTCACGTCAGAAATGTGAAATTGCTAAGTATTATATTTAATGAAACATTCCTTAATCATGTATTCGTCCTTTAAAAGATATAACATCGCCAGAACAGAAAAACAGAATTGAGTACCTCTAGCGTTCATCAACTTCGCATCTCGTATATAAAATACTACCGTATTCCGATAATAATTTTAACTTTGTCCCTTGTTCTTGTTCAAAAAACCTCAAAAATCCTGCTTAAAGTATTACACGGGTCAAATTTAATAATTAATACCACAGGCAATCCAATTGCATACTTCAGTAACGGCACACACAAATAAGATAACTTCAATCCATACGTAAAAACAGTGTAACACGTATATTGACATAAGAATTAATCATTCAAGGTAATCGTGCGAATTTGATATGAAATGCACCTGCATTCCTCGTGGGATGTTAAGGAAATCAACAATTAAAAACTAGAAACCGCGCCACCAAATGATCAGTTTTCAGAGCCCTGAGGTTATCACTGACAATACACACAGATTTTCTTTTTCTTTCTTTTTTCTTTTTTTTCTTATTTTTTTAATTTTGGGTGTTGGGTGGGGGGGTTGGGGTGGGGTTGGTGTTAGAGAAGAGAGGAGAGACGAGGAGAAAGGGAAAAAAAAAAAAAAAAAAAAAAACCTGTCGTCATTAACTGCTGCGGCCATCCGAGTAAGTAGAGCCATACCGTAGGGAAAGCTGATACCACACTACAACCCAAGCCCGAAACTAATTCTTTAAGAAAACGGAAAATATATTATAAGGTGGTAACTGGATGAAATCAACCCCAACGTACATTCCGAGGTACAAACAGATAGTGTATATAGGGTATCAGAAAGCCTCGCATTGCAAAATAGTGCTTCTAACTGGTGATCAACCAAACCATAAAGAGAATAAGATTGTAACTAGGCAGAGCCAACCTGCAAGGATTGAAATAATAACCAAGCATCTGGTCTCTCACGCTACTGCTAATGGCTATCATCACCAGTGGCTTCTAACCAAGTCAAAGCTCTAACTGATGATAGAAGATCATCAGACAAATACGATACAATAGCCTCTGGCTGCCCCATGCTGATTAACCATGGAATTGAAACTCCATAGTAATCAATCAGACAAGCCAGCCTTGCTCCTCAAATGTTCCTTGAAGTCCATGATATCACCATCCCACTTAGTCACAGCTTGGTTTTCGCACACCCATATCTCATGGGCCACCTGGTTTATTAACCTAAAATCATGGCTCACGAGAACCAGTCCTCCATCCCATTCATTCAGTGCTTCAGCCAGAGAGTCGATTGTCTCAATATCCAGATGGTTAGTCGGCTCATCCAGCAGAAGTAAGTGAGGTTGTCTCCAAGCTAACCATGCAAAGATCACACGACTTCTTTGCCCATCAGATAAATTCTTCATGGGCATAATTTGGGCTTTGCCTGTCAGTCCAAACTTCCCAATTGCAGCCCTCATCCTTTCCTCCTCATTTCCTGTGTACTCTTTCATCATAAACTGAAGGGCAGATAAATCCATATCAAGCTTCTCAGCCAAGTGTTGATGGAATTGTGCAATCCTCAGATGATTATGACGCCGAACCATGCCATCAAGAGGAACCAAGTCCCCTGTCATCAGCTTCAGCAGCGTACTCTTCCCAGCCCCATTTGGTCCAACCAAAGCAACCCTCGAGTCCAAATCAACACCAAAGTCAAGATTCTTATAAATCAGATTATCAGGCGTATAACCAAATGTAACTTCCACAAACTGGAGAACAGGTGGGGGAAGCTTTCCAACATCTGGAAAACGGAAAACCAAGACCTTGTCCTTCACAACCTTCTCTGTAAGTCCTCCACGTTCCATTTTTGCCAGAGTTTTCTCTTTGCTCTGGGCTTGACGAGCTAATTTTGCAGATCCATGTCCAAATCGAGCAATATACTCTTTCATTGATGCAATCTGCTCCTGCTCCCACTTGTACTGCTTCATCTGATTTTCTTCCAATTCAGCACGAGTTTGAACATATTGATCATAGTTGCCAGTATAAAGCTTCAGTTTTTTATTTTGCATATGAATGATGTTCGTACAGACACCATTCAAGAAATCTTGTGAGTGAGACACAACAACAAGAATTCGATCAAACTTCTTCAAGGTCTCCTCCAGCCAGACACATGCCTCCAGATCTGTCATATGGAAAAAAAGGAATGGATTTAGTAGGAGTATCTTGGTTCGTCTACATGGGTATATGTGTTTGTGTATATAAGGTAGAAACACAAGCAAAGACAATCTCATTACTCTGTTAACAACAGAAGATTTAATTAAACACCACCACTTTCTATTGTAATGTTTGCTGACAGTGGCTGGCACTATCACTTTAGTTATTGTGGATCTATACAAACGTACCAAGATGGTTAGTAGGTTCATCTAGCAAGAGAATAGTAGGGTTCATAAAGAGAGCCCGAGCTAAAGCAATCCTCATTCTCCAACCACCAGAAAAATCCCGTGTTTTCTTCACTTGCATTTGTTTGTTAAAACCAAGACCAAACAAAATCTCAGCAGCACGTTTCTCAGCAGTTGATGCATCTATTGCTTCAAGACGCTCATACACGCGATCAAGAGCCTCACCGCCACCATCATCCTGAAGCCATGAAAAGGAAGAGTCAGAGAAGATGAAATATAGTGAAAGGCACTGCTACAAAGCAAGAACACATCTAGAACAGACCTGTTGTGCCAATGCTTCTGCTTCTTTCTCCAATTTCAATCTCTCTTCATCACAGCTAATAACAGCTTGAAGTGCAGACATATCAGAAGCTTCAATTTCCCTAGTTAGATGATAAATATCCATGTGGTCTGGTATTGGAAGCTCTCGGCACCCAATTGCTGTGAGGAGTGTAGACTTACCACACCCATTTAGTCCAAGCAAACCATAGCGTCTGCAAATATTGAGATAAAACATATGAAAAATTAGCTAAAGCTTGCATGTTAGAATTGTATGGTACCAGCTCATGAAAGGGTGACAAACCTGCCATAGTTGAGCTCCAGTTCTGAATCAACAATAAGATCATGTCCATGGAAAGTAACAGAGAGGGACTCTATCTGAAATAAACAAAAATATAGATCAAAATTCAAAGTCACTTAAATAGTTGGTGCAACTGTCAGTCAAGCACGAATAATTCAGCATTATCAGCCTGCCTCACACAAAAGAAAGCACAAAAGGATATATAAGTTTCAAGTTCCAACAAAGTCATTCTTAATTACGCCTTTACAAAAGTTAGTGATTTCTGAAATAAAAAATCTCATCTACATGCACCAAGCAACAAGAAACTCCGCATGCAACACCCTTTTTTCTTGTTTAAGGAGATAGGTGATGACAAGAAGGAAAGTTGACCTACATGAACCAATAAGCGCAGGAAACCAGGATAGCCAGGACACTTGTTTTTCGTGGGATTTTCACGATAGAATATTAACATTTTAATTATCCAAAAATATTAACATTGCAAAATATTGTGATAATCCATTAAAGAGCACCCTTGGGCACTTGTTATGAGGAAAAAAATTAATTATAGATTTGACGAAAATGCACCCTCCTTCTGCACCCTTAAAAAATGTTCTGGCAACCTATTGTCATCTAAATAATAACAGATATCTAGGAACCGTACCCATTAAAGCAACTGCAACCAAGAAGACTAATCTACACCTCAAGAACTCATCTAAAAGGACAACAATTTCTTCCATTCCATCACCAACGAGAACAAAATCTGAAACTCGCTATCAGCAGATAAATTAAAAACAGAAAGACTCCAACTTTACATCAAATAGATCTCTTAATCCACTTCTACGCTATCTATTTCAATCTCAAACCATCATATTTTTAATTAAACCAGCAAGAAGTAAATTCTCAACTCAATGAAATCGATATACATCAAGAAGAAATGAGACTTCCCAAAATCCACACCATTTCACAAACCCTAGACAAAAGTTATATCCATGGAATCAATCAAACTCCTTACCCTAACATCCCTCGAGAGAGGATGAGAACAAAGCACACCGGTACAAGTCCGATCCGATATCTTGATCTCTCCAACACCATTCGCCAATTTATCCGCTCCATTCTCGGCCGCCGCTGCAGCAGCAGCCGCCGCCTTGGATGACGCAGCAGCTTTTCCTCCTCTTTTTGCGGCGGCAGCAGCCTTCTTCTGAGCGGCCTTCTTCTTGCTTGCGTCCGACACCATCCTCGAAAAACCCTAGAATACAAAATTAAACGCATCAATAACATATAAATTTTTCAAAAAGTAGGGGGAAAAAAGCTAAAACAACGGACAAGACGAAACGAACCTGGAGATGAGAAAGTCGAGATCTAGGGTTTCGGACTAAGGATATGTGAAATTATTTTGATTTTCTATTTGGCTTTTCCGCTCTAATTTTCTCCTCCTCCTCAAAAGCAGCGAAGAGAGAGAAAAATAGCAAGGTCCGGTTTGGTGCACGACTGCGTCGCAGGGTATTTATAGGAAATAGGAAGGGTTCAGTTCCACGTGTCCAGGACATAGAGGGCGACGTATTCAGACTGGGGTATTTGGGTCATTTCAGTTGCCGCCTTCCGTGTTGGACTATCGGAGGTGCATGGGGTTCGAAGGACCAGATTTTTTCGGTTTCAAAGTGAACGGTGAAGTTTTGTTTCTTGGGTTTTGGTCATTTAAATCACTCGGCCCGTTTATTTCAATGGGCTTATCTGGCCCATTAAGAATAGTTATGAATTTTTGCTAATCTGTTGAATCCCGACCCAAAAAAATATGGATAAGGCATGTCAAGGAACTGAACTCTAACCGAATACAGCAGCCCTCTGTTCTCATATTTATATACTAGTTAGCATATTCTTGCAAATCGAATTTGATTCACGCTTTTACCATTTCTTATACATTCATTTGTCTTAAACATAATCATTTTATTGTTATATACATCTTTAATAAAAAAAAAATTATAACATTTTAATTTGTACATTTTCTTGATAAAAAAAGATATATGCAGTTGAATATTTCTAGCTAAAGCTATTATAATCATCTCTACTTTCATTCACGGTAGTTGTAAGGTTGTTAATTTGGGATCCAACCTACTGGATTTAGACACGATACTGCATGATTTAAATAAGTTTGAGTATGAAAAAAATCGATGCGAGACACGAATGTGTTATACTTGTTTAAACATGTTTAAATTCATATTCGGATCAATTTAAGGTTTAAGTCCTATTTACAAACCCATTTATTATACAAGTTCGATAAATAAGTTACAAGTTCAACTCGTGAGCCCATTTATTATAAGTAAATTTATATATTTTTTTATTCCTTTCATTTCCCATAGATAGCAAAAGAAAAATGTAAGTAATCCAATCTTATTCACAATCTGCATAATAATTAATACTATTAAATTAGCCACATATAAACATTTTTTAATAACTAGGTTCCTTCTATCTTTAACTTTTTTTTCTTTCTCTTTTCTTCTAACTTCCAACAACAAGTCAAGCACATTCTTATCTGACATTCACAAACATTTAAGTTTGAATATTTTCATAACTATCAAAGTAAGTATAAATTCTAGAGTCTTCTCTATAAAGTGAAGTACTTTTTTTTTTTTTCATTGCATCAAATAGTCTGCACATGTCCTTTATCTTTATAGTCTTCTCTTTTCTATTTTCATCTTACCATAATAATGAAATACTAAACTATTAAATTTCATTTAAAAA
The DNA here is from genome assembly GCA_024138005.1 of Lumnitzera racemosa. Classification (NCBI taxonomy): domain Eukaryota; kingdom Viridiplantae; phylum Streptophyta; class Magnoliopsida; order Myrtales; family Combretaceae; genus Lumnitzera; species Lumnitzera racemosa. The sequence goes on from JAMXBC010000006.1 coordinate 85,707,167, forward strand.
CCATTTATTGAAATTTCTTGTAAGAAAATAGCGTGCCTTGTTATTTTTATGTTCTTTATAATATATCATGATCCAATTTTTCTTTTCTTATAAGAAAAACAAATTATCAATAGGAAAATACTATTATATCACAACTATCGATTAAAGTAATACTTAACATGGAGAAAATTAATTATTAAAATGACAATTTATATATATATATATATATATATATATAACAATTTAATTAGTCATTCAATGCTTGTAGACAAAATTCTATGAAAAATACCAAAAGTGCGACAATAAGATGCTAGTTGTTGAGATTTCAATATATATTAAAACAAGTGAAGTGATTAAGGTGATGTTATATAATTGAAATTTTAGGATTTTTTATAATTTGATTAGACTTTATTTCACTAAAACTTTTATTTAGGTTGTAATTTTATATTATGTGCTAAAACTTTATAACATTTATATTTGTAGAACTTAAATGTTGTTATTTTCCATTTACCTTTTGCATGAGCAAGTATTTCATAAATTTTTTTATAACTTGTTAATCGATAAATAAATCTAACTCAAACACGATATACTCTTATTAAATGAGTCAAGTTACTAATTTAGCTATTCAGACATAATTAATAAAATGAGTCGTATCACGGGTTAAAATTTTATATACACAAACTCATTTAAATACAAATACGAGATACGACATAATAACACGAATTACAAGCATGAACTAGTTGATGGGTTTAATTATTCAATAACCAACCCATGATAAGTTAAAGGCTTGAAAACATTGGAGAATTTGTTGAGTGGCTTATTTAAGCTTGAACATAAGATAAGTAGATCAAGATTAGCTCAACCTAATAATTTTCTCCTCCATCTAGGTCTCTTCATCACTATAGGTACAATTTGGCTTTGCCCTTATCTAGTAATGCAATTAGGCAGGTTTATAGGGTACCTAACCTTATAAGGTAAATCTATAAGGTTTTTGTCAGGCTTTGGGATATGATTAAAAACCTTATAAAGTTTAAGGTTGAGTTTTAGAGCTATACTAAAACATAATGGAAAATCCGACTTGGTAAGAAATAATTATTTTTGTTTAAAGAAGAAAGTATATTAAGCATTTGTCTATAATAATCCTTTAAGAATACACTAACAATAACTTAAAAAGTTAAAAATAAAATAAAATATTTTATACAATGAAAGGAAGGTGGGGAAGGAGGTGGAGTAGTTTTGGCTATTGCATCCATAATAACTTTAGGGTCAAATTTTAATAACAAAAGGTAAAATCCTATAAGATTCTAAAAAACTCAAAAATCTATTAAGGCAAGTTTTGATAATAAGAGTAAAAATTTTAGGGTTTTTATAACATTTTAGGAAACGCTAAATCTTATAAAGGTGAATTTAGGTTTTATAAAATCCATTTCAAACCCATTCTAGTTACATCCATGCCTTTATCATAAGAGAACACAATCCATACATAAATCTCTTACTAAAAGAGCAAAAAGAGAAATATTTATACTCATCTAAGTTACTAAAAAATACTCTTGAGCCTAAGGCTCCAGAATAACTATTTTTTCATTAGTCTAAATAGAATAATCACTTAAAATAGTGAAACATAGTATATTTATTACTAAGTATAAGACCGAATGGATGTACTTACTTCTTGGTACAAACAAAAGGTATCGTTATCTTAAATTTATTATTTGTGAAATTCTATGGAGTGATCCAACTTATTTCAAATTAACAGATTAATTTTGAGAGTCACATCTTAAACTAAATGGTTAATGATGCCCATTGCCTAATATATTCAAAAGCAGATGGCTATTAAGGTTTTGTCCCAAACATTTTTATTTGTATGTAAGTCACTTAATTGTCGGTTTTTAAATTTATATGAAAGTAACAATTATTAGACTTAGGAGTACAAATGTACTTAAATGATTTTTTTATCTACTACGTACAATAGATAGATTCTTAAAAGATAATTCACATACTATTTATTCCAAGATTACATTATTAGAGTAAGAAGTGTCATTTTCAATGTTACTCCATATAAAATTTCTTTCATTCTTAATTATACTAAATAGGCCTATGTGGGGAGTGAAAAAAGAAAAAAAATGAAATGGGTGCTTTGCCGAATTTATCACTCTTCTAATTTTTCTCCTACTACCTTAATATACTAATATCATAATCATTTGCACCATTTTTTCCCTAACTACTATCATATATTACAAATTAAAAAGGAAAGAATATTGAACCTAAATTATCTAGTTGGAATATTAATATTTGTACCGCTAAATTATACCATCTAACTCTTATCATATTATTTGTTCACTCATGTTTTTCTTTTCCAAGCATAGAAATGGTGGGTGATCCATCGAAAGGATTTAACCTAGGATGGAAAAAGAGAGAGAGAGAGAGAGAGAACCATAATCTCACATTTAATTTCTAAGGCCTAAGAGACTTCTTAATTGGACATTAAACTTCATTAATCATTAGAACATAACAAGCTAAGACTATGAAAACGATGATGATAGCCCGATCATAATAGGACAAGGCCATTCTATTATTGCTTACATTACATTCTTCCACTACAAAGTTCAACATAGAACGAATTAAAGATTTGTCTATTGCTAATCAATTTTCCTAAAATGATTTTCTCAACACTTTCCACTCTTATTTCTTAGCCATTGTTATGATGGTGGCAATGACCCTATATGTTTCCATTGCTTTTCAAAGGTTCTTTTGTCATTTCTTTAGAGTTTAAAAAATATGGGATAATTCTAAATATATAATTATGAGTCTATGGATTAGTAGGCCATTTAAAATGTTATAACTTTTAAAGTAGTGTATATATGGTAAATATAGTGTAAATAATCTGGTATTAGTTTTGTGTAGCATTGCAAATAAGTTAAGCTAAGCCAAGTTAAGCTTTTGAAGGTTTAGGCTTAATCCATTTAAAAATTACTAAGTTTAAGTATAGTCAAGCTTTTGCCAAGCCTAAAAAACATTAAAGACTTAAGTTTGAGCTCATGAAGGAATTTGAACCTCGAGATCAGCACATTTAGATAAGTAAGCCTAAGATTATTTTCCTAAACAAGTCTAAGCTTAAGCTTATTAGATAAATAGGTTTAAATAAGCCTAAGCTCAATCTGGAGATTAAATTAAAGACATAAATTAATCCAAAATTTTCAAAATTTATCTTTTTTGGATAATTTGATGATTATATTAGTCTTACTCTTACTCTTATTCTTACATAACATTAGATGTTTCCCATGAATTTTGATAATAACAAAAAGAGAAAATTGCTAATGTACTAATAAGTATGCATATATTCAAACAATTTTTTAGAAAATTTAAAATTATAATTTGAGTTACATTTAGAGACATTTTCAAAAGGTCCAAATCAATTAAGAAAGAGACAAGTTTGGAAAATATTTTGAGAATGTTTCAAAAGCTTATATAAGAAAAATTAGCACAGCACTTTAGTAATTGTTCAAAGACTTTGAAGATAAATAAACTGAGATACCTTCAAAAGGTTATTCAAATAGTTGGTTTGAAAGAGTAAATCTAAATAATAACATAGCATTATATTCGAAGTAAATAAGACCTAACTCTACTAGATTAGGTATATTAGGGTAATACACTTAATTATGTTTTACTTAAATTGTAATTAACATCCATGGGGATTATTGCTAAGCGAATTAATTTTTGAAATAATTAAAGAAAATATCTAAGTTTGGATAAGGATAAGGATGATTTTGAATTTAATGGATATCAAATTCAAAATTCAAGATTATCTAGAGTTGTTAATCGAGTATATCCAATAAAAGAGATCTGACTGAGATAAGATTAGATTAAAATTCAAACTTTAAGATGTTCTCCAAATATCTATGGATCATTTTTTTTAAACGTTGGGTTTGGATGAACATAAAATGGAGATTATCATCAACAATATAGATGTTGGAGGATTTTAGTATAAAAAGAGAGATGATTCAAAAATATTGAAATAATTCTGAGAAAGAGAAACGTATACATTACACTCTAATTGTGATCAATTTCTACTATCTAAAAGACCATAAAACACTTCTTAAATACTTCTTGAGAGAGTTGAATTGAAGATACTTATTTAGCCATCTTCATTTCTATTTTTATGCTAAACCGTTTGAGATTTATATTATTTTTCTCAATTTTGTTTTATAAACATTATTTATTATTTGATTGTTATTTGAAGGAAATTTGATTGTACTCCATAAATTTGTAATTAGCCTAAACTGTACAAAAGCTAGATAGTAAAGTAAAGAGTTGTCAAAGCCAAGTATGATAGATATTTGTAAACTTCTTGTGATTTATTTTGATTTAGTAGATCAAGTAGAATGGTATTGGTGAAGTAAACCAAGTCCCCAATAGTGGAGTTAGAAAAGAGAAATAGGTAGAAGACCGAAGTTCTATAAATTCTAACCCTGATATTCTTCTCTTTATTTCTTTTATTTTGAGTTATTTATTTTTGTTATTAGTGTATTGAATTATAGTACCACTATTCACCTAATTAAGTTATTAAGAGGGATAATTTCAATTTACATCGAAAGAGTTTCAAAAAATTTTAATATATCAATTCATTCCCCCTCTCCCTCTTGATATCTTATACAGGACCAACAATTAGTATTAAAGGCTCGCTCTACTATCATCTAGAGTTTAAGATCATGGCTCAACCAAGTGATAGTTTAACAATTCAAGCTAGTAAGGCACCATTTTTTTATGGAACTAACTTTCCTTACTAAAAATTCAAGATGGAAACTTATGTGAAGGCATTAAACTATCAAGCTTGGCAAATCATCTCAACAAGAGATCTCAAAATTCTAATGATTATTACATCAAATGAGGATATTGCCAAAGCTACGCTTAATTCAAATGCCAAGAATTTACTTTTGAGTACTATTGCATAGTCACAATTCTATCTAATTACTTCTTATAATACAACTAAAGATATTTAGGACACCTTGGTGAAAACTTATGAAGGCATGAAGATAATTAGGGACACGAGAATCAACTCGTTAATTCAACAATATAAAACTTTTCAAACTCTTTTAGGTAAAGAGATCAATGACTCTTTTAGTAGACTTACTGTTATAACTAATGAATTGTTTTCGCTTGGCAAAACAAGTAGTGATGTAGATATAGTATGCAAGATGCTAAGAATCTTTCCTAAAATTTGTAATGCAAAGAAAATTGCCATAGAAGAAGCTTGTGATATGAAGAGACTAACCCTGAGTCAATTACGTAGCAAACTTTATGAAACTAATTTTCTCAAATCAAAGAGTATTTCAAAGGATATAAAGAAGAAAGTCATAGCTTTCAAGGCTAAAGAAATAGATGCTGATTCTAAAGAAGAAGACTCATTTGAAGAAGAGGACAAGGATATGACACTTCTAGTTAGAAAACTGAATAAATGGCTAAAGAAGAAAGGTAAAAAACCTTTATTAAAAGATTTTCACTTAATAAAAGCCGATCTAATGATGTGGGTAAGGAAATCAAAGAAAAGGAGGAGAAAAAGTTAAAAAAGGAAATTGTATACTATGAATGCAAAAAGCTAAGACATATCAAGTATGAATGTCTGGTGTTAACAAATGCAAATCTTTGATGGCTACATTGAGTGATTTGGAAGATTCAGAAACTGAGTTAGGCATTTCAAAAGAATGTGAAGAAGCAAATATGTGTCTTATGGCACTTTCTGAGGTAAATTTTGAAACTAACTCTAACTCAGACATAAAAGTACCTAATCATATATGTGCTGAAATCAACAAATTACTTATAGCTCTTTCAAAATCAAATGACAAGATTTCTAAGCTTGAATCTAAAGTAAAGACGTTAAAAAATGAAAAGTATGCTCTTAATTGAACAAATCAATTGTTAGCAAATGAAAATGATTTCTTGAAAATGACTTTAAAGGATTACATGTTGCTTGTAAAGCTTAAATGAAAATCTTTGAAAAAAGAAATCAAAAATTTAAAAAATCGTATGGAAGATTTATCAAAGTCAATTAAAAACACGTTTCAAAAGTTTGATGTAAATAATAAAAAACTACAAATGCTAATTTCTAGTTAAGAAATGAATAATTCATAATCTGGACTTGGTTTCAAATTTAGAGAAACAACTAAAACGAAGAGAGAGATAGTATTTGCTAAATCAAAATCAAGAAACAATCAAGGAAAAGGATGAAGGCAAAAAGGTTGAACTTGTCAGAAAGTACAACAGAAGGTTAAACAGAGGATGTGTCACAAAGAATCCAAGTCAAAGGAAAGTGATAAGTAACAGGTATATTAAATAAAAACCTTATGCTTATTCTTTATGTAATAAATTAGGACATATAGAGAAATATTGTTTTTTCAAAAAATAAAAGCTTATCAATAATCAAGGTTTAATTCTAAAGTTGAGCTTAAATTTTCATGAACCTAAGCTTTATTGGGTTCATAAACATACTTGATTGTATTGTGATATGTGTAGAAATACAAAGCTAAGTTAAAAGAGATATGGTATCTTAATAGTAGATGCTTAAGACACATGACAAGTGATATTTCATTGTTTACAAACCTAGAATGGAAGGGAGATGAATATGTGAAATTTGGTAACAATGGTAAAGGTAAAATAATTGCGGTAAGTACAATTAGTTTGGCGCCACATACAATTGAAAATGTATTATTGGTTAAAGGTTTAAAACATAACTTATTAAGCATAAGTCACTTGTGTGACAACGGATATAGAAAAACGTTTAAACATGATAAGTGTACTGGTTTTAATAAGGATGGATTTAAGTTGTTTGAAAGATTCAAAAAGAAAAATATTTATTTAATTAAACCATTAAAGTATCATCTAAAAGTTACTTTGTATCTATGAATGATAACACTATACTTTGGTACAAAAGATTAGGACATGTAAATTTTCCTTAATTTAAGAAATTATCCAAAGGGAACTTGATTGAAGGATTATGAAAATTGCATGCTCATGAAAATATTTATAGTGCTACTTGCCTAAAGAATAAGATGAGTTCATCATCACATAAAAGTAACAAAATTATATCACTTAAAGAACTTTAGAGTTGCTGCATTTAGATTAATTTGGTTCGACTCTCATTCTAAGTTTTAAAAGAATTAAATATAGGCTTGTTAAAGTAAATGACTTCTCAAGATTTACTTAGATCTTGTTCTTATATCATAAAAGTGACTCTTTTAAAAGTTTTGAAATATTTTCCAAAAGAGTTCAAAACTAAAAAGGCCTCTCCATCATTAGTCTACAAACTGATCATGGAAAAACATTTGAAAATTTTGAATTTATTTCTTTTTGTGAAGAAAAGAGCATCGTTCATAAGTTTTTAGCACCCTATACTCCACAACAAAATAGAGTAGTTGAATGCAAAAATAATACTGCCTAAGAAATGATGAGAACACTACGAAATGAAAGTGGTATAGTAGATCTTTTTAGGTTAAAGCAGCGTCAACAACTTGTTATATTATAAATCGAGTACATAATAGACCTTTGATAAATAAAACAGCTAATGAGATTTATAAGAGAAGAAAACCTACTGTTTCATATTTGCACACATTTGGTTGTAAGTGTTTTGTAAAGAAAATAAGAATAGTATAGGGAAAGTTTTAAGAGAAAGCTAATGAAGCTACCTTTCTAGGCTACTATCTAATCTCGAAGGCATATTGAGTATATAATAAAGAAACAAAAGTGGTAAAGGAATCAATAGATGTCAAGTTTGTTGAAGAAATAGGCAATGAAGAATCAAATGATAAACTTCTAATTGCCTCGAATAAAAAGAGCTCTATATGACTTAATTTAGAAGGTAGGTCAGAATCTCCTTTAGAAGGAACATTAGAAACTTCAAGAATGCCAGATGTGTCCAAAATAGAACCAAGATTAGAAGGTTCTTTAGAGACTAATAACAGGTTTGTTAAGGCTCGTTCAAAAGTTAAGTTAGAAAGTTTTTAACACTTTCATACACTACTATCGACACTAAAATTTAAAATCGATCATCCTCCTAAATTTTTGATTAGTAATGTTAGATCTAAAATAAGAATAAGATCAAGCTTACAAAATTTTGAAAATCATTTTTCTTTAATTTTTGAAATTGAACCTCGTCTAGATGATGAAGCTTTAAATGATAATAATTGAATCTTAGCTATGTAAGAGGAACATGGTCAATTTTAGACAAATTAAGTATGTAATCTAGTTCCAAGACCTAAGGATAAGTCAATTATAAGCACGAAATAGGTTTTCAAGAATAAGCTGGATGAATATGGAAAAATAATAAGAAATAAAATTTGTTTAGATGCCAAAGGACACTATCAAGAAGAAGAAATGGACTATAATGAAACTTATGCTCCTGTACCCAAGTTAGAAGCTATAAGATTACTTTTAGCATTTGCTTGTTTGAAAAATTTCAAATTGTATCAAATGGATGTCAAAAGTGCTTTTTTGAATGGTTTTATAAAAGAAGAAGTGTATGTTGAACAACCACATGGATTTGAAAATTCATTCAAATCTTCAAATCAGATCATATGTATAAATTAGAAAAGCAATTGTATGGTCTCAATAGACTCCTTGTGTTTGGTACGAAAGATTAAGTCAATTTTTAATTAAAAATGATTTTCAAATGGGAAAAGTTGACACTACATTATTCATGAATCATCATGGAGAAGATATATTAGTTGTATAGATTTACGTTGATGACATTGTTTTTTGAGCAACTAATGAGAAATATTGACAAGAGTTTTTAAGCTTAATGCAAGCTAAATTTAAGATATTATTCATGGGAGAATTAAACTTCTTCTTGGAATTACAAATCAAACAAATAAAGAATGAAATTTTTATTCACCAAGAGAAGTACACTAGACAAATATCAAAGAAATTTGGTTTTAAGAACACCAAGATTCTTCAATTTCTATGAGTATTTTAACAAAGCTTGATATCACTAGTAATGGAAAAAAAAGGTAAATGAAAAATTGTATCAAAGCTTAATTGGATCTTTACTATACTTAATAGCTTCATGTCTTGATATTTTGTTTAGTACTTATATTTATGCTAGATTTCAAAATTCACCAATAGAAACATGCTTAACTACAGTTAAAAAATCTTTACATATATAAAAAGCATGGAAAAATTAGGAATTTAGCATCTTAAGAGTCAAATTTTTTATCTCATTGGATATTCAAATGCTGATTATGCAAGTTCGAGGGTGGATAGGAAGAGTAGTTCAGGTACTTGCCAGTTCTTAAGGGATAAGCCAGTTCTTAAGGGATAAGCTAGTTTCTTGTTCTTCTAAGAAACAAAACTCTTTTGCCCTTTCAACTATAGAAGTTGAATATGTTTCTATTGGGAGTTGTACACAAAATCTTTGGTTAAAACAACAATTAAATAATTATGGGATAAATAATAAGAATATACCCATAAAATGTGACAACACCAACACCATTAATTTAACAAAAAATCTAATTCATCGCTTAAGATCAAAACACATTGAAATAAGGCATCATTTCATTCATAACCATGCTGCAAATAATGATATGAGTGATAAATTTGTACCCACTGAATATCAATTTGCAGATATATTTACAAAACCTTTGGATAAATTAAGGTTTGAATTTATTTGCAATAAAATTGGAGTGTATAACCCCTTTTGTTAGCACGGAGAATATTTAATTAATTCCCCTAACTTCACAAATTGGACATGTGCGGATAAATTTTTTTTTTCTAAGCTTCTACATTCAAAGCTGAAAGTATTTTTTTAATTGTGTGTAATGTATAAGAAAAGTGCATAAAGTGGGTCTTAAAAATTGCTTAGTGGGTCCAAAAATATCTTAGAAGTGGGTCCAATTAGTTAACCCAAACATATGTAGGATAAGGACCACCAAATTGTTAGTTTTCTTTTGCCAATTATAAAGCTATTATTTTCTCTTCTTCTTCTCATTCTTTTAAACCCTTCATCTCCTTACATTCATTCTCTCTCAAAGAAAATGTCTTGTAGAAAATCTTCATGCATTGTTACTAAAGAAACCAAAACCAAAATCTTAAGCAATCTAGATAACCCTATTGATCTTATTAAACAAGAGACCAACCTATTAGAACCACAACCCAATCTAGCCATTGAACCTTAACAAGAACCGTTTGAAAAGACCTAAACCCTAAAACTTCGAGATGAACCAATTCAAAAAGTGACCCAAAAGAATGGTTTAAACCACATTCTGAGCCAAACTAAGAAGTCACTTAAAAGACTTCTCAAGATGTGTAGAAGTTTGGTTCATCTTCTTTATATGAAGAAGTTGTTGAATCAGAGGACTCAACTTCTTTGGAAAAGTCATCTAAAGAAAAATCTGAAACTAAGATGGATCCCCCTAAACAACCTCCTAAACTTGAATCCAAGAAAATAGTTTACAAGACTAAGGCTTCACAACCTGTGAAGAAGACTTTAAGGCTGCTCCTCAATTTGTACAGAAGCTTCATAAAGCGATGATCATGAAGAAACCACCCTCCAGACAAAGGGATAAGCCAAAGAAGAGGTATACTGTGAAAAGTAAGAGTGAATCTATTAAAGAACCTTTTTTCTGGATTTAGGGTTCTTTGAGAGAAATGGATTTTTTTGAAAGGAGTATCTTGATGCTTTCAGACTAAATGATTTAGCAAACATGAGAGGTGTTGTGCATAGTGAGCTAGTAGATGAATTTTGTCGAAAGCTAGATAGTAAGCATTAGGATGTATTGAAATCTGTGATGTTGAATAAAAAAATTTGAGATTTCAAAAAAGGATATCTTAAAGTGTTTGGCATTAAAGAAATTTGAGAAGATGAAAGTTTGGTACAGTTGACTAAAGAAAATATTTTTACTAAGTTGAAGATGGGAATGAGTTAGGTGTTGGTAGAGATATATTTAGCATTGAATTTGAATTGATGGTTAAGATCTTATTCAATTTGTCAATACTTTTATATTACTTAGGAAGGGTAGTGCAACTTCTATGACTAGGGGAGATGCTTTAGTCGTGATGGCTATGTTGGGCAAAAGGAAAGTGAATGTAATGAATTTAATGATGAGGCATATATGGCAACATTTAGATGTTAGACCATATGGAAGTTTGTTGATGACTTTATTTAAGTTCAAGAAGTTAAAATTACCAAGTGAAACGACTTGTCCTTACTATCCAATTAGGTTAAGGCAAAAAATTTTCAAGCAAATGGGCATTTGTAACTGATAAACTTTGGCATTCTCACAATGGAGGAATTTATGTTTACCTTACCAATATTGGAAAAAGAGTAATCATTGTTGAAAAGAAAGATGGTGAGAAGAAAAGGAAAAGTGGTAAGGAACCTGTTGTTAAAGGTCAAAAGAAGAAAAAGAAGATGGTAAAAAAGATTAGTGGGATTAAATTCAAAGAAGTGACTGAATCACTTTCAAATAGTGATTCAGAAGGTATAGTATTATATTCTCCCCTCCAAATAAGGTGAAAGTTCTGTATTTGTTGACCAAATTTCTAAAGGAATCAAGGAAGTACTTATGAAGGATCAGGTATCAGGAATGAAGGACTTGTTCAAAGTCTAGGTCAAAGAGACAGTGATTTAGTCCAAAGCTGATGAAGAAGTTCAACTTACCGATCGACTATTTGAACCACCGCTACTGAACCAAATCTTCAAACCCCAGCGCCTGAACATCATTCTCCTATGACTACTCTACCATAAGCTGATAAACCTGATCAGTTATCGGTTCAAGAATTTGGCAAAACTCTAGTTATCTTTCCTCAATCTCTAAAATCTAAGGATCCTTTTACTGAAACTTTAGCACCTACAACTGGAACTCCTGTTCTTAATCCTGAAGAACAAACCACTCCTAAAGGGAGCATAGAAACTCTTTCTATTGGATCCAATAAGGATAGTAATACATCTGGCCAAACAAAATCTACTCTAACTCCTATGAAAGCCACTAAACCAACTTCCAGTGTCAAGTAATCAACTGAAGTTAAACCTTCTCCTAGTAAAGCAGCTCCAACTTATTATGGCAAGATGAAACTTTATGTTATGAAGAAAACCAAGAGAGCATATAAATAATTTCTTTGTTCAAGTATTTTGTCTTTTATGATTTGCTGTTAGGTTCTCTTTTGTTTCAATCACCTCTTCTTAAGTTTTTTTTTTCCTTTTTTTGTTTTAATGTCAAGTCTACTTATAGACCATGTTGTGTACTTTCCTTTTCATTAATGAAACTCCATTTAAGTTTCTGCAAATGTTGACTAATTTTAAATATTAAGGGGGAATTATAAAATAGTCTTTGATGATAACAAAAAAGGGTAGAAAAGGTTAAAAATATTTAAGTACTGAACATAAGTGAGTACGCATAACATGACAACACAGTAGCATATAATTGTTTTTGAATAATGTTTCTTCTTTGTTGTTTATTAGATATCAATTCGTATTGTTACATGTTTTTGGACTTATAAGTGTTTTGTTATCATTAAAAAGGGCGAAAATGTTAGATATCTTTTATGAATTTTGACGATAACAAAAAGAGAGAAATGCTAATGTACTAACAAGTATGTAAGTATTTAGACAATTCTTTAGAAAGTTTAAAATTGTAATTTGAGTTGCACTTAAAGAATTTTTTTAGAAGGTATGAATCTATTAAAAAAGAGATAAGTATGGAAAATATTTAGGGAGTATTTTAGAAGCATATATAAGAAGAATCAGTATAACACTTCAAAAAATTATTTAGAGACTTTAAAAATAGGTAAATTGAGATATCTTTAGAAGGTTCTTTAGATAGTTGGTTTAGAAGAGCAACTTTGAAAAATAACACAACATTAGATTTGAAGTGAAGAAAACCTAGCTCTACTAGATTGGATGTATTAGAAAAATATACTTAATCTCGTTTCACTTAAGTAGGAATTAAGATCCATGGGGATTATTGCTAAGTGAATTAATTAAAGAAAATATTTAAGTTTATATAAGGATAAGGATGATTTCGAATTTTATGGGATATCAAATTCAAAATTTAGGATTATCTAGAGTTTCTAATCAAGTATATCCAATAAAAGGGATCTAACCGAGATAAGATGAAATTAAAATTCAAACCCTAAGATGTTCTCCAAATATCTGTGGATCGTTTTTTTTTTTTTTTAAATGTTGGGATTGGATAAACATGTGATGGAGATAATCATAAAAAATATGGAAATTGGAAGGCTCCATTATAAATGGAGAGATGATTAAAAAATATTGAAACAATTCTAAGAAAGAAAAATATATACATTACACTCTGATCGTGATCAATTTTTACCATCCAAAAGAGCACATAACACTTCTTAGATACTTTTTCAAAGAGTTGAATTGAAGCTTCTTTTTCAGCCATCGTGCTAAACTATTTGAGATTTATATTATTGTTCTAATTTTGGCTTTGTAAATATTATTTATTGTTTGAGTGTTGCTTGAGAGAAGTTTAATTGTACTCCGTAGATCTGTAATTAGTCTAAATTGTAGAGATACTAGATAGGTAGAGTAGAGAGCTATGAAGGCTAAGTGTAGCAAATGTTTGTAAACTTCTCAAGATTTATTTTGATTTAATGGATCAAGTAGAACAGTACTAGTGAAGTAGATTAGGTCCTTAATAGTAGAGCTGGAAAAGAGTAGTAGATAAAAGGTCGAAACTTTATAAATCTTGAGCTTGATATTCTTCTCTCTATCTCCTTTACTTTGAGTTATTTTTTTTTTATTATTTGTGTGTTAAATTATTAAAGTATCACTATTCACCAAATTAAGTTATTAAGAGGGATAATTTTAATTTACATCGAAAGAGTTCAAAAAATTCTTAAAGATACCAATTCAAGCCCCTTCGATATCTTATACGAGACCAATACATTCTTTTATTATTTTTTTCATGTAATATATTTTTCATTATAATATATGAATTAGCAAACCTATTCACAAACTTACTTATAAGCTAGCTCAGGAGCCAGCTTGTTAACTATAAGGACAACCATGCTTTCGAGCTACCTTGTAAGCTTGAACATAAGCTCAAGCATAACTCATTCGTGCAAACAAGCTTTATTTTAAGCTTAAGCTCATCTCATTTATGAATCAAGCTTAGTACTGCAAATGAGCTAGCTAACTAAGATTGGCCCATTTTAAATTCGCCTTGGCTCGAGCTTAATTAGTGAATGAGTTGAGCTCAATTAGTACACAAGCTGATCTCTAGCTCAAGATAAAACTCATTTATCTAAACAAACCAAGCTCAAGCTCCTATTTAAGCTCACGAGCCTACTCATTTAGACTCGTGAGTAGACTTATGAATTATATATATATTACAAATTTTATATATTATTACAATCGAAAGGCTAATATCTATATATATATATAGTATGTTATAAGATAATATATAATAAATAATTTAATCATTATTCACTATTTGTTAATCTATTTATTTACATATTTCTTCATTTTGTATACTTAGTCTCATTAATAGGCTCTAAATCGACTCACTTTAGACTCAACTCCACTTGAATACAATTAATAAATAAGCTGATCTTGAGCTGAAGACAAAATTCGTTTATCTAAACGAGTCAAGCTTGAGCCTTAATTTTAAGCTTTATAAAAAGTTTAGCTCAAGCTTGAGTGTAATAATTTTTAAACAAGCTTGAGCTTGAGCCGAGTCAAGATCGAGTAGCTCGTTAGTGGCTCTACTCATTTACAGTCCTAGTTTTCTGTTAACTATAGCTTACATATAGTTTAGTGAGTGTACACAATTATTGTGCACTTATACATAGCAAATTATGTAGTAGTATAAATACTGTGTACACATATCTTTAAGTTAAATGTAACAAACTCTAACTATCATAGAAATTTCCATCTTCTTTTCTCTTTGCTACCTTTATTGGTCTTCTTACCCATTTTACTTGTTTGTTTAAGTTCATATCAAATTCATTAGTTTGATCTTCAAGCTTATTAGCTTGTTTTGTTTTCGATTCTTTTTTATTCTGGTTTTTGTTGTCATCAATTCAGTTCTCTAATTTTGTCATGGTTTCAAAGCTCGATGTTTCACCATTGGAATGTATTTCTTCATCATACTACATCTACCAATTTGATAATCAAAATTCAATTCTATTACTCGCCTTTTAACATGTCTCAATTATAACACTTGAAGACAATCTTTTCTCTTAGCATTATTGATCTTCAATAAAGTTGGTTTTGTGGATAGTTCAATTATAATGACATCGAAGGATGAACTTTGTATCTAATTTAGAACAAATGTAATAATTTAATTATTGTGTAGATCTTGAGGTTGATTTCTTCACCAATTGTTGCCATAATAATAAACATAAGCTCAACAAAGGAAATTTATGAGAAGTTAAAGGTTAGATTCTCTTAATTGGACGATACTCATATTTGTCAGTTGTATCATCTATTGAGTACAATTGTTTAAGGTAATAGGTCTATTGACAATTATTTTATTGAGCTTAATACAATTTGGGAGAAGTTAAGAAACTTTAGGTCTCTTCTATACTGTTGTTATGGCTTGTGTAATAAGTCTTACTTCAATAAGTTTGTATACATAGCTAGAAAGGACTATGTTTTTACATTCCTCAATAGTTTAACTGATATGTTTTTGAGGTTGAGATCTCAAACCTTAGTTTTGAAGCCTTTTCCTTCTTTTAATGAAACTTATAATTTTTTGTTAGAGATAAGTTTCAGCAGCCAAATGGACCTAAAAAGTTTTTAGTAAATGAAGTATCTGCTATGGTTTAGGTCAATCATAATAAAATGAGGAATAATCAAGTCGAACAAAAAGGAAAGAATGCCTTTTGTAACTATTGTAAAAAAATAGGACATTTAAGAGTGAAATCTTACAAATTGATTGGTTTTCCTTAGTATTTTAAGTTCTAACAAGTTGATGACATCTAGAATGAATCAGGTTATATATAGTGGTTGTAAACATGGTATCGCAACTATTACTAGTAATTCTATTGTTGGAACTTTGAATCATATAGTCTTTATATCAATCAATAGTCTAAATGTTGACTTGTCATAGGATCAAATACCTCATTTACTAAGCTTACTTAATATTTTTAAAGGTTTACGTTCTAATTCTTCAAATATTTCCCTGATTGATTTATCAAATGCTTCTTAAGTTCCTATGTTGCAAAGTTGTAATCTTCAACATTCATCTCATGTAAGTCACATGGCAACTATTCTTCCATCTATTGTTATTACTTCTTTTTCACGTGTTGTCATATATTAGGTCTTAAATTAAGGACCAACTAATCATATGAGCAGTTTTATTAGTCTTCTTCATTCTTCCGCAATTGTTCAAGATGCTTATGTGCAATTACCCAATAGTTAACATAACATAATGCATCTTAAGGTTAGGATACATGAGTTTGCACTAAGGAAAATCAAAAACAAAGGAGAAGGTTAGAAAAACCCAAGCACAACCATTTAGATATGATACACTAACCAACCTATATGACCTAAAACACAATTAATATGATGTATAAGTGGGCATTATAATCGGTTGCTACTACTCTTTGCTAAGGAGTAGATAAGAGTTAGGAAAATAAAGAGGAATGTTGTTGGACAAAAGGGAAATTCATATTCAAGTTGTTGTCTACTACTTACAAATATAGTCGTATATGCTTGGCTAATTTAAGGTTGCAACAGAAATGAAAAGATAAAAAGGGGCAAGTGACATAAGTAATTAAAAGAGATTCTTAGTTTACATTCTAAAGGGGTTAAATTGGACAAAAGAAAATAAGGAATCTATCAAGGAGTTATCATGGGATCACTATTTGTAGATATGTGTCGTCTACTAACTGGAAGCTCTAACAAAGGTGAAGAAGGATGTCCTACTAGCCTTTTGGTGTGAATGGAAGCTCGAGTTCTACATTAGATCAACAACTAGGGTAGGTAGCTCGGTATCAAATTGCATACCCTACAAGTCAAATTAGTAAACCTGATATGGATTAGGTTGGGCTAGTAGAAAGATCGGCTTAGCACTAAGCTTGCTTGGCTTCTAGGCAGTCTATTCCAAGGTTAGATGATCTGACTTC
Source organism: Lumnitzera racemosa (assembly GCA_024138005.1). Lineage (NCBI taxonomy): Eukaryota > Viridiplantae > Streptophyta > Magnoliopsida > Myrtales > Combretaceae > Lumnitzera > Lumnitzera racemosa. The sequence goes on from JAMXBC010000006.1 coordinate 85,724,225, forward strand.
CCTAGTTGATCATCTTATTCTAAGATAAGTAGGCAAATAACTTGGTCGTGATCACTATACATGTTAGTAATTTTGCCATAGGCCAATTATCGGATATTGTTATTATTATATTTTATGAATTAAGAAAGATTCGGTGTTATATTTTTTACATGTTTTCTCTATAATAATATCCTTAAATAATCATATAGTTATACTAAATGTCTTTAGATGCTCAATATTATGGGAACAATAATGAATTAAATCTAGTATGAGGTTTGATGATAATCATAGGATGTTTATTTGTATAGAGATATAAATTAAACTCATAGGTATATATTAGAGAACTATGTACTAGATTGATTCACTATGAGGTCACTACATAGATTTATATCATAAGTGATTCTCATCATACCGATGTTATTGCATCCTTAGACCAGAAATCACTATGGATTCTAACATGAGGAACATTATGATTCAACTCAAACAAACGTTATCTTTAACCGAATAATTATAAATTAAGCATAGTGTGAATCATGTAGAGGGAGATGAGTGATTAAGATGGGATTTGTTCGTCTCAAGATAAATATCTTTAGGCCCCTCATTAAGTGATACTGAGAAATGCATAGCCGTGCATAAACGAATTGATAGTATGATTAATGTCATTTATCATATCAGTCTACTTGGAGATTGAGAAATGATAAGGTTGAACAAGATAAGGGTAATATTATTTATGTCTTATGTTTAATATAGATATCGTATGACAAAAGGATTATGATATAAGTTATAGATTAGGTAAAGTTGAATCATCAATCTTTACTTAATTTGGGTAGACATAATGTCTTGCTAAAGGTCACTTATGTCTTGTAAGCCCGAAAGAAGTTTTTAGGCCTACTACCAACATTAGGTGAACCTATAGGGTCATAGATAAGGAACAAACAAAATAGGCTATGGGTTTATTTTGATTAAACTTAGCCGAAAGTATTGAAATATATATTAATCTTAATGATTTAAGAATGATAAATAATTATGTTTATTATTTTTGGTGAAAAGTAATAATTAACATATTAAATATTTTTAATATCCTTTAATATCTCACCAATCTCATAATATCTTATAGAAGATATTTTTCATTAGTCTATATATGGATATAAACAACTGTCTATTAGGGTAACGCTGATATTATATCATCAACATTAAACTAGTAGAGAAACTCTGTAGGCAAAAAATAGAGAGCAAAACATGAGAAATTAGGAAGGTTTCCTGCATTCATTTTAGTGCTAATATACTTCAATCTATTTTTCAATGTGTTTGTTCTAGTGTGGATACTGTAGATTGGGCTTGCAAGATCGTAGTGCCTACAAATTTACATCACCAACATAACCTAGCTTCGCATAAGGTAGCATAACTTCTCTCATATCAATTTAATTTACCCCATGGATCCACCAGCGATTTAGGGATTCAATTTTTATTCGAAAAAAAAATTCCTTTACAAATATAGTTTTTTGGATCCATAAATTCTAGCAATATAGTATTTAAGTCAAGTGAAGTGTAACAGGCTTCGAACATAGAGAGAACCTTCAGCCTTAAGTGGTTTTTGAGCCCAGACACATCGAGTGAAGCCTTGTAGTCTTCTAGCTCAGCTCCTGGTTAAGGATCTAAGATGTTGATTTCTATCATCTTCCTTAGGGTCTAGGAGATTTGACCTCAAATCTAAGGGTTCCTCCCTTTCTATTGCTTCTCTTTTGCTTTATTCCTCTTATTCTGGTAGGTGGGGAATTGAGTCAAATGTATTAAAGATTAAGAAGACACCATACCCATTAGGAAACTTAATTTATTAGGCACTATAGTTGATCTTCTTTAACACCTTGAATGGTCTATAAGCTTGAGGTGATAATTTGTCCTTCCTAAGATATGGAAGCCTTTCCTTACTATTGTGGATCCAAACTAGGTCATCTAGATTGAAACTGATAGCTCAATGATCATGACTACTGATTTGGTGTTGCTTTTCATTGGACTTAGTAAATTTGCTTAGTCACATGTTAATGTAACTTGTGAATCTCTAGTGCTTGGTTGACTCCAAACTGACTCTCATTAGGAGCTGTTAGGTTATTGACCCAATCAATTGGAATGGTGGAGCTAAGGTCATAAATGACCTCAAATGGGGTCTCCCTTATAGTACTGTGGTGTTCATTTGTATGAGAACTCCATAATTGGCAAACATAGGTCCCAATCCCCTAAGTTCTCTCCTACAATAGCTTAGAGTAGCGTATTAAGGGTTCAATTCACCACTCAGTTTGTTCATCAATTTAGGGGTGGCTACTTGAGCTGAACATAATCTTTGTGCCAAGCTTGTTCCATAGTGTCTTCTAGAGATGGCTCAATAACTTAGTATCTCGATCTAAAACAATGGTCTTTAGGATTCCATATAGTTTGACCACTTCCTACAAAAACAAATCAATGACATGCAAAGAATCGTTAGTTTAGTGGTACAGTATGAAGTATGCCATCTTGTTGAAATGTTCTACAATAACAAGGATTGAATCTCATCCTTAAGAAATTTGATGCAACCCTAAGATAAAGTTCATACTTATGTTGGCCTAAGGTAGGATCTGCATAGGCAAGGGCATATAGTTTCCATGTGGTTTGCTTCTTCCCTTAGCCCTCATATATGTGTTATAGTTACTGACTACCTTGTGGACATCCCTTACCATACCAAGCCAATAAAACTTCTTTTTAAGAAGGTTAGCAGTCTTAGTTGTGCTGAAGTTTCCTGATAAGGCTCTATTGTGAGCTTCCCGAACTAGCAACTTACAAGTTGAACAACTCGGTATACATAATTGTTTGCTTCTGTATAGATACCTATCCTTTATGTAATACCTGCCAACAGTAATTCCACGCTTACATTTTCAATAATAGGACCAAACTGAGGGTCCTAAGCATATTGCTTGGTAATAAGAGAAAATCTAAGTAATCTAGTCTATAGTATGGTGAGTAAAGCTTGCCCTCGTGTGAAGGCATTTACTACTACATCGATATCACCCTTCTTGTATCTAATCACATAGGAGAAACCTTCTATAAACTTAAGCCACTTGGCCTATCTCTTGGAGAGTTTGTTTTGACTTTTGAGGTGTTTTAAGGACTCATGGCCTATATATGTGGCAAACTCTTGAGGTAGCAAGTAGTATGCTATAATACTATTAAAGCTTAATAGAGAGAGTAAAAATCTTTCTCATATATTGCATAATTTAAGGTTGTACCACCGAGCTTCTTATTGTGATAGGCTACAAGTTAGTGCTCTTACATTTACACAACACCAATATTGGCACTAGAAGCATTACACTCTAATTTAAAAGGCTTCTCAAAGTTAGGCAAGGTTAAGACTAGGGCCATAGTCAACTTTTCTTTGATCTCCCTAATGCTCTTTTTGGCTCACTCAGTCCATTAGAATCCATCTCCTTTCTTAATAAACTTAATTAAGAGGGTCGCTATAGTACTGAAGTTCTAAATGAACTACCTATAGAAGGAGGCAAGTCCATGGAAGCCTCTCAACTCAGTAACGTTCTATGAAGTTGGCCATTCGGGCTTTCCATTTATTAGCTTGGATTCCTTCTCTAAACACAAAAAATCCTAAGAAGACAACTTCTCATTGGAAAATGATAGGCTTCGGGGTACTAACCCAAGTTGACTGCTAAAGTTGAGGTCTTTTACTAGCCGAATCATTCTGTCTGCTGAGTTGAATAACACTCTTTCTTGCAGATAAAGTGTCGAGAAGCATAATGCCGAGACAACAACCAATCTTACCTATGATTAAGCAATCCCTTACTCAGCATCATGCTTGCTGATAGGCCGAGGTATCATGTTTTTGAGAGTTGCATTCACTCGGCTAAAGTTTGTCATCAACTTAGTGGCTAAGAGATCACTTTGAGTGTTAGATCCACTCGACACACCCCGGAGAACTATTGCTAGCTAACTTCAGAACTCAACAATTATGGGCGAACTCTCTGATGTCTTAGCTAAGCACTAGGAGACTACTCCAAGGCATGCCGAATGACCACATGCCAACTTCTCCTTTTGAAATGCATAGTTTTATATTTTTGTACTTGTTTGTCTTAATTTTATTTATAGGCCCAATTATTTAGGGTTTAAGGCCTTACACATTATTTACAGTTTTGTCGCTAGAGTTTAGGATGTACTATAAATAGCAGCTTTTGTAACAATGTAGAAATAGATAGAAGATTAATGAAAAATCCCCTTTTGGAGTCTTTTCTCTCGAAAAGTTCTCTCTCCCTTACCAACTCTTATCAACCCCTTTAACAAGGATTATGGCAGACAATCCTATTACTCAAATCAATGTATCACATCCAGTGAGTCTTAGGTCTATGTCTAGTTCTACGATGTGTCATATCTATAGAGTTAGTGTGCAACATTGCTAAACCATTAACTCCCATTTACTTTTCGTTCCTTCGATAGGATTGGACCCACCCCTACTATAACGACCCAACAGTATCGTTGTCGTGATAGGTCGCCGTGTACCGTATAAAGGTCTATTATCAATCCCCTTGCTAATCATAGGCCTTTCATACGACACACAAGGCTCCTTCCACTCTACGTTACCACTAGGCCCATAGACAAGTAATATAGAGCAATTTAACTAAAATTACTTTTATGTTATAAATTAACTAATTGTGTGGGCTTGTAAGACCCAAACCAAAACAATATTACAAACGAATGCAGTTCATAACGGAACTGCATAAAATCTAAGTAATGCATAAATACATGAAAGTATCTAAATATCTATTACAAAATATCCTCTTCGCTCTCTGATCGCTCTAACCCGTCTCTACCCGAGACTTACCACGGGCATGCCTCGGCCCGGATTGACGAAGAGGTTCTCCTGCACCAACAGAAATCTATAGGGGAGTAAGCTTACACTTAGTGAGATAAATGCCCTCATCAGTACCACAAGGCAGAAATTTATTAGATGCACAATCATATGAATGCATGAACAAACAGTATGCCATAAAATGCATGCAGTGGCCCAGGAACTGCATACGACTCAGAATTTCGCCCCCTGAAGTCGGGGTTTGGAGATAATTAACTGACCCAAACCAAAATCCGGGTTTCAGACCTTGGGTTTTATTTCATTTGCACTATCGTGCTCATACCAAAACAAAACTCTACATATATACATATATATATACTTCCTTTATCAAAATCAAATCATATCCTTTAAAAAAATCCCAAGTCTAGCGGTGTGGTGGCCCCCGCAGTCCACAAACATACGCCCTAAGCAGAAGCCACAAGACTCGGCCCGTCGCCGACGGTTGGCGTCTCCCAGCGCCTAGTAAGCCCATCAGCTTAAGACAGAGACTCAATATATATGATGGCATAGCTAGTGCCCAATCCTGCAGGAAACTCGTATTCCTGTGAGTCCCTTCCCTCTTCTACGTGAAGTGGCAGTCGGTGTTACCCGTATTGCATATGGGGAATGCATGATTCATTTTGAGTAATCTTAATCATATAAGTGATTAACTTTATTTTCAGGGTGATCAACCAATTTCATTCCATACCATTCACAAGTATATATTCATGCAAACAATTCCCATTATTATATATAATTAACAAGTCATCACACTCATCCATAATTTCATACACGTGCATCTCCCATATCCCACAAGCATCCAAATTTATAAATATAAGATTAGGTGCATCTACTTTACAAGCACAATCAAGTAAAGAGTCATCGGGAATTTACTCACTCTGCCATGTGGTTCAATCAAAGTAGTCCGGAGGCAAGTCGTCTTCGAAAACAGTGTCCCCTGGTCATTGAAATAATTTTTATAAGGAATTGAAGCAAACTTAAGAAACTATGTAAATTTTCCTTAAGTTATATTCTTAGCTAATTTTCGTAATTTTTCCGGTTTTTACCTAAAGTTCAATCGCGTATAACTTTTTCGTTTTAAATCCGATTTTTATGATCTTATAGTCAATCTTCATCGTTTTCGAGTGTAATTTAACGTGGTAAGGTTATATTTTCTAAATGAGGTATGCAATTCTGTCCATGGGTCAGAACAGTAGCGTTCCTCATGTGTTGGAGTGTTTTTGGGCCTTGTTTGGTAAATGGGCCTTTGATAACTTGAGGAATCCTTTGGGCTTGACCTTTAAATTTTATCTAAAGCTTAAAATACTCCTTGAGATCATATTTACAACTTTGATTTATATTCCTAAGGCTAACAACCACTTCTTGGGCTCTTTAGTGAGCTTAAGTTGTCAAATGGGCTTGTTTTTAGTTCAAACTAAGGTTTATGACTTTGGTGGGCTTATGGGGCCCTATGTGGATTTCTTATGGGCTTCCAAACAACCTTTCTTGGTACTTTAAGGTGCTGATCAGATTTTTGTTGAAGGCCTATCCTAGAGTTTTAGGCTTGTTTTGGGAATTTTAAGCTCGGTTTTGAGTTTTAGGCTTTATATGCTCACTATACTTGCTTTAGTTAATCTTTTCACTTTGTTCTTTTGCTTTTATCATATTTTTAAGCCTCATTTTCCCATGTTGCAGATCTGTTCATGTTGGTCCTAAGGCGTCCTCACTTGGTTTTTCAACTTGTTTCATCATTTCCTTAAGTTTAGGGGGTAGATTATGCACTTAACTACTTGTGTACAAATCTTAACTTAAGTTTGCTTCCATCAAATGATCCTTTAATTCATGTTCCACATAAAGAAATAAAAGATCTCATACTTAATACAACTCCCATATCATGGCTCATGTCATACAAAGTTGGTTTCTTCATAAAACTTGATGTGATGGATTTTTCCTTAACTTAAATCTATATTTGAGCATGTTTAACTAAATGGAAACAAAATCAACATTCAAATGGCCATGGAACCCTCACGTCCAGCATGCATATCCTCCATTAAAGTTCTCATTTCAAGGTTTCCTTAGCTTAAAATCTTCCATTCAAAACATTAAACAAATGTCTTCACAAAATACCAACTTTACATGCTCATATTTCAACTTCATGCAAGGGTTTTGTGGTTGGTTTCTTAAAACAATTTTTGGACATTCTAACAACTTAAACCTATCTTTCATCTTCAAGAAATCCAAGTCTCTTAACATAAATATCAACCCACACATCACAAGAAATACATACTCGTCCTTAACGCAAAGTTTGGTGGTTGTACACTAAGGTTCCTCTTAAGCCTTTAACTTTGCTTCCTCCTTTTTGCTTACCTTTTGAAACCCGAATCTTTTGGTCTTTTGGAAAGGGGTTTATGGAAGATTCTAATGGTCTTAAATGTGTTAAATGATGAAAGAAAATGGCGCAAGTGCAAAGGAAAAAAAATGCCGTGAGTTGAAGCTTTCAAATGGGAGAAAAATTGATTTTGTGGGGTAAGGTTGTTTCCCCTTTTTATGTTTGTTTCAAAAGAGAGAATGATGAAGTGAAAGTGAAAGAAATGGGGAAGAGTATGGCCGGTTGGAAATGGAGAGAGAAGGAGTGTTTAAATGTCTTGGAAGTGAAAGTGATTGATGGGTGAATGACCAATGCATAACCCCCCTTTCTCCCCTTTTTAGATCTGCCATTTTATGTCCTTGCATGCTATGGAGTGGTCTTGTCTCCTTTATTAAAGTAAAGCTTATTAATTCTTGTGAAAAATTGTCCATATTTTGTATAAGTGAAGAGGTGATAAGGAAATTGTCTTATCACTAGATTTTGATAAGTTATCAATTGATAATTGATTCCAACTCTCAATTGATAAGTTATCTAAGGTGATTGGTTGGTCTACTTATTTATGTGTAAGGCTTATACATGAAGATAAGGACATAGCCTTATAGAAAATTGTTTTAGGATTTCTATCCTACATTGTTTTGTAATTTATGATTTGATTTTTATAAAATTGTGAAATTTTCTAAAGTTGGGTGAAATTATTCAAATTAAATTATCGATTAATTATTTAGGGTTAAAATTCCTTAATGGCTTTAAGGTTTATGGTTTTAAGTAGCTTTAGAGCTCGTAGTTCTTCAAGCTCAGGTTTTCTCGATAATTGGCTTTTGAATTGTAAAAATTTAATTCGTTTCTAAATGTAAATTTAAGTTTTTAGTTTAGTTGATCTTTAGGAACATTCAGAAAGTACTCTTAATTGAGTCTTAGGCCTACTAAAAGTAGGGTTTACACCTACGGTTGGCCTTATCTGTCCTTAGCCTCGAATCGTATCAGCAAAAGATACATTTCTTCAAATTCTCAGAATAGTTTCTTTTCAAGAAGTATGTCAAAAACAGCTTGGAGGTGCTTAATGTAGTCTACTAGGTCAGTATTACGTATAAAAATATCATCAAATTATACTACCACACACCTTTCAACTGAAAGTCTCATTATATGGTTCATAAGTTTCATGAATGTGCTTGGTGCATTTTTTAAGCCAAAAGGCATGACTAACCACTCATAGAGACCATGTTGTTTTTCAAAAGCAATCTTCCACACATCTCTTTATCTCATGCAAATATTTAGGTAGCCACCCTTTAGATTAATCTTAGAAAATATTAGGTGCCATAGAGATTGTATAACATGTTATCAAGCCATGATATGGGATATCTATACTTCATGGTGATATAATTGATAGCTTAGTAATCCATGCACATACACCATGAACCATCCTTCTTTAGCGTAAGCAAAGTAAGCACAACATATAAACTCATGCTTTCTTTAACGTAGCTACATTTAATCAACTTGTTTATTTATCTTTTGAGCTTAGCAACCCGCTTTCTTCCTATATGCAATTTGATATGGTAAGGTACGCATAGGGCAGAAGATCAATACAATATTTGATACCTCAAATTGGAGGCAATCCCTTAGGCAATTCTTTAAAAATAAGTTATAGAACTCATTAATCAACCTCCTAACCTCTTTTGGCACGGAGTCCAGGTCTTCAAGCTTTAACAATCTTTCGATCAACAGAAACATAGGCTTTTCATCCTTTTCTATGGCTCGTAATCCTCTTTAAGTCAATATTAATGCCTTCTTCTTAGTAGCTCATGTAAGCTGATTATATACTTCACTCACTTAACTAGGGGATAAAGGTTGCAACACAATCTTTCGACCATCCTTAGAAAGCGCATGTGTATTATTATTGTACCCATCATGTAGGACTGGACGGTTAAACAACCATGGTTTACCTAGAGGCAAATGTAAAGCACTAATGTGGACAACATCACAAATCACCTCGTCCCTGTGCAATTCACCAACAGAGAATGGCATTACCACTTATTCGGTCACGTGCAATGCACCCTTATCATATAACTTTGCAACTTATAAGTCGACGATGCTTGGAGGTTGGCAACCCTAACCTTTGCACTTGTAACCGGGCAACAATGTTGGTATAGCTACCTGCATCAACAATAGTAATGCACAGATGGCCTTTGATTACACACTTCATGTGGAACAAATTATCCCTCTAATCTTCCTTGAAGCTTAGCACTTGCCTTAACACTAAGTTCATAACTTTACCCTAGTTGGCATAAGTGCAAGTTTCTTCCTCATGCTCTACTTTACTCTCCTTACTTTCCTTTGCATATTTCTTTAGCTCATCTTCATCTATGTTACACACTTCATGACCTTGCATCACCATAATACGTCAACTAGGATAGTAATTAGCCATATGTTTTTACCCTATACATTTATAGCACTTGATTTTGCTAGTCTTTCATCTATAAGTTTGACCTCTCTTAAACTTTCTCTTGATAGGTTTGTCAGTAAGTTGGTCCTTTAGGTCAGGTCAACCATCAAAGGTTAGGCATCCACCTCTTCCTTTCTTCCAAACTTTACCCTCGTTAGCCTTCGCTGGTCAAGATTGGCTAACTCGGCTAAGCAAAATAGGTAAGCTTAAACCAAGTCAAAATGAAGTACTCCTCTTTTGCTTCTTAACCCTCTATACAATCTTAATGGCTTCTTCTAAGGTTTTGAACCTCTACACTTCTACTATATTGTGGATGCCATATTTAAGCTAAGAAATAAACCTTAAAATGTTATGTGGCTCAAGCTCATCCACGTTGACTCAAATCATGGCATATGAAATTCTTTAACATATTCATCCATAGTTTAACTTCCTTCTCTAAGTTCTTGTAGCCTTTCGTATGTATGTTGTAAGTAGGACTCCTCTTAGTAACCTCTTCAACTCCTCCTAATTTCTAACTTAATGTCATCTATCTCTCCTCCTAACAATGTTCAAGTTTTTCTACCACATAGTACCATATCTAAAGAATCTAAGGGTGGCTAGTTGAACCTTGACATCCTCGGCATATTGCTAGCAGTTGAATACCATTTCAACCTTTTCCTCATATTCTAAGTATTCATCTGCATCTTTACTACCAGTGAAGGTTTGATTTTGGACCTTGACATTGTCATGTATACAAAGAGCTCATCTACTCCGTTCTTCATCCTCATAATATTCCTCGTCATCCTTTACCTCCTTATCCGCTTCCTCAACATCATCTAAGATAAGTCTTCATCTAGCAAGTCTTTCTACTCCTCTATCTTATCCATCTCAAACTAGGAGGTGGTCTTAGTCTACATGGACTTCAACCCAGCTACGTATCTCATCAGCTCAAATATTGTCTTAAACAGCTCTTATAAGGTGACCATTATGCTGCATACTCGTTAATAGGCTTTCCATGGGATGGGTAAGCTTATTAAGTTTCTCGTTGATGGACAATGGGGTTTGTTTTCCTTGTCAGCCTCAACGTGTACTCTTTTTTCATTGTCTTTAACAATGGTTTTATCTTACAAACAACCACTTTACTATAATCGAAACACTTTGTTAACTAATCTAAACTTCGTACACTTGAAATCCTACTTCAAGACTACTACATATGGCCTATCTATTATACCTAATAACTCTAATCCTCTATTATCATGTTCATACTACCTTAATGCTCAAACAACTATATTCATGCCATAATAAGCCTAAGTACTTTGTTTTTAAGTTATTGAAACAGGGGGATAACAAAGCACCTTATAACATAATGTACCGACCTACTACTTAACAAATTACTACTGTCTCTGTTACAAAAAAAAAAAAAAAATCAAGACCACCACTCAACACCCACAATTACTTCATAGCACCCTTCGACTATAACAATGATAAATACTTGTTTATACATATTTTTGTGGAATATTTTGATTATGTTTTTATATTTTTCTTGGGTATTTGCACCTATTTTGGTGCTTAATTGGTTTATATTTTTATTTCAGGATTTGTTTGATTAATGTGAAGAATTTGATAAAGTTTTAGATAATTTGAAGATGATTTTTATGAGTTTTGAAGCCTTCAACTATAGCAATGATAAATGCTCATTTACACTTTTTTGTGGAATATTTTTGATAGTAAGCTTAATGCGATCTTAATAGATTCTATTGCAAAAGCAATTCGAGTAGAGTACAATTAAGGTTAAGAGTTAATTTCAGATGCAAGTTTAGTTAACATAATTTAAGATCTTGATATGTTCTCTTTTATTGTCATATTTTAGTAGTTCTTTTATTGTTCCTTTAGAATAGATTAGATTAGTTTGATTCAAATATAATAATTTGATATTTAACACTTAATTGTTTAGGTTAGATAATAGGAAAATACTAGTAATTCATAATTAGTCTTCAAGGGATTGATACTCGGATTCAAATCTATTATACTATAAAATTGATGATTGCACTTGCCTCCTATCAAGCAAACATGACGACAATTTCAACATACTCAACTCTAACTTAACTATTTATGCATACTGTAGAAGCTATGGAAGAATACAATAGCCACTAATAGTAACACACATGTAACTTCACTAGACCTCATGCACTCTCCTGTTAGAACCATACCTTCATACTAGTGAAGCTAATGCGTTTCGAGGTTAGGATATTAGTATCAGGTAAGCACACCTATCATATTGTAGTATAGTTCAAGGAACGAATGTCATTCCCATAAGGACTATGAGTACTAATACTAACTATCTCCTTATTATCTAATCGATAAATTTTAATTCAAGAAGTCAAAGAATTTAATCTAAATTACTGCTAAAAACTAATCTAAAGGTTAGTAAAGACTCAACTAAATAATTAACAAGAAAGCAATTAAATTGAAAATTAACTCAAGATTCAATATTGTAACTAAATCTTGTTTCCAGTAGAATTACACATGTGACTTTTGCTAAAGATAATCTAACTTAATCTATAAATCCTTTAACTAGGAGAATTTTCTAATAAAGTTGATAACTTTCTTAAGTTTATTAACCTTAATCTTTAGATAATCTATTAAAATCTCTTCTCAATAGCATAATAAAAAATCACATTAAAGAACAATGAATTCTCTAACTATATTAATCAAGATTTAGAAAGACTTACATTTTATCTCTAAACTTACAAGAATCTTCATTAATTATGTCTAGATCTAATCATACAAGAAATCTCTTGATTCTCTTGCATAATATCAGATTTTAGACTAACACCCTAGGAAATGTTAATTTAAAACAATTAAGCACACATAATTAAATTAAGAAAATTAAATATCTTTATTAGATCTAAGAAAAATCATCATCATATAGTAATTCTAGGTCCCTTAAAATCTAGATACAATGGATCTTCTCGTTATTCATGGTAAAGCACCAATCTTGATCAAAATCTCAAGAATTAACAGAAAAATAAGCCATGAAAATCAATAAAGAATCTTGCCTCTTGCCTCTTGAAGTGCAAAACTTTCTTGAGTGTTCTACTCCTTTAAGTCTTTCAAAAAGTCATCTCAAAGAATGTGTCAAAAATCCCTAAAAAGCCTTTATATAGGAGATACAAATTTCATTAAGTTGTTGCGAACAATACGACTTAGTGACACGGTTATATCACTCACTAATAAACTATATATCAACAAATCTTCCTAAATCTTTGCTAAATTTTCTATTAACATGACTTGAGACATGGTTGTGTCTCCTCAGTCATGATACTCACTATGAATGACTCTTCTTTACTCAAAATCCTTTACTAGAATTGATATAGTCATGTTGTTTGCTTATGTCACTTCTAAACTTCATAACTTCTTCATTTTAACTTCGATTTGAGTGAAACTTATTTCTATTTTCTCATTTTCTTTCAAAGATTTTTCTAAAACCTAGAAATCAAAATCTTACTTAATTAAGTATTATTTTCTTAAAATAAACTCAAATTTCAAGGAAAAATCACTATATAAAATATAGACAACTAAGAGCTTATTAGATACACAAAAGTGTACTAAGGGAAATTGAAAACAAAGGAAAAGGTTAGCAAAACTCAAAAGTAGTCAGTTGGATATGATGCACCAATTGATCTGCACATCTTAACATACACTTGATACGATGCATAAGTACATGTTAGTGTCAGTCACTACTACTCTTTATTAAGGAGTAGATAAGAGTTAAGGAAATAGAGAGGAATACTCTTAAGCAAAAGGGAACTCGATATTCAAACTGTTATTTACCACTTACAAATGAGGCCTTATATGCTTGGCTAATCTATTACAACAAAAAGGAAATGATAAAAAAGTGCAAGTGACATAAGTAATTATAGGAGATTCTTAGTTTACATTTTAAAAGGGCAAAAATGAACAAAAGAAAACAAGGAATTTGTCAAGGAATTATCATGGGATCACAAATCATAGATATATGTCGTCTATTAACTAGAAGCTCTAACTAAGGTAAAGCAGCATGTTTGGTTGGCCTTTTAGTGTGAATGGAAGTACAAGATCATTGTTGGCTTGATAACTAGGGTAAGCAACTTAATAGCTAATTGGATAACATATAGGTTGGATTAGCTTAACCTGATCTAGAAAGATCATCTAAGCACTAAGCTTACTTGACATCTGAGTAGTCTATTCCAAGGTTAAGTCGTCCGGTTTCCCTAGGTTGGCCATCATGTTTTGAGACAACTAAGCAGATATCTTCGCTATAATCACCATATGGTATTCAAGTCAGGTGAAGTGTAGTAAGCCTCAAACATGGAGAGAATTTTCATCCCTAAGTGGTTCTTGAACCAGGATAATTTGAGTAAGGCCTTATAATCCTCTAGCTTAGCTCTTGGTTAGGGATCTGGGATGTTGATTCCTATCACAACATTTGTAAGCCATTCATAAAGGTTTTATTTTCTTCCAATCTTATTCTTAATGATGTTCTCTTTGCACCTTCATTCAAATTCAATAATTTGTTTCAAAACTCCTTTCTAACAATAAGTGTATGCTTATGTTTAATCAACATGGTGCATTTGTTTAGGACTCTTTAACTCATAAAGTAATTAGGCAAGCTAAGGCTAAGTTTAATTTATTCTTCTTGGAGTAGCAAGCATTGATCTCCTTGCTTTGAGATTTGTTTACTTTGTGATTTTGATGATGTTCCTTATAACACTTTTTACAATTCTTTTGCTTTTCATATATTAGATACTATACCAAATACATATGATGTTTTGATAGGAATCAGTCCATGATGACCTCTAAGTCGAGGTTAACTTGTCTGAAGCCAATGCTGACTTACCAAAAGTTAAAGCTAACTTATCTTAACCCAAAGCCAAATTGTTCAAAGCTAAGGCCGAGTAGCTTTTGCCGAGGTTGAGCTAATGCCAGAAGATAGAAGGGAAGAAAAGGAGCTACTCGGCCTCAAGTCTATCATCTGTCGAGAAGCTAAGAAACTACACCAATGAGCACTCGAGGCCAAAGAATAGCTTGGCACAATACAAGAGAGTTCATGCTAAGTAATCTATGAGTAAGCAACTATGGGCCAACCTCACTGGGAGCTCGGCCAAGCACAATAAGATTTCCAAACATCCTACCCTTACTTAGACACCTAATTGCCAATTGGCCTTTGCTCAAGCCCATAGATAGCTTGAATGACTACATGCTTACCATTCTATCAAGTGTGCGATTTTGTATACTTTGTAAATATTTTCCTTATTTTGATTATAGGCCATTTTTTAGGGTTTAAGGCTTTGTATATTATTTACAGTTTTATTACTAGGGCTTTAGGACTTATTATAAATAGTAACATTTGTAATTATAAAAAAAAAAAAAACACAAATAGTGAAGAATATTCATATAGTGAATTTACACTTAAATGTTCCTTCTGGAAGTAAAGACATTCTTGAGCCCTTTGAGTTAGTGTTTTGAATTATTAAGTGTGTTGTACTCCTTAATCTGTTGTGTTCTTATCAATCTTGCCTTTAAGATTGTGATGAACCCTTCATTTGAGCAAGTTAATGAGTCACCTTTAACCTCTCATTTGAAACCCAAGTGATATTTAGTGTTTATGAGTTATATCAAACCTTATTTCGAGTTCAACCCCTAGTTGTGTTTGTGCCTTGGTGTATGATATCCGTATACATTCATAGTCAAAACCCTATTCTCACTTTTTGTTCCTTATTCCCATTCGAACCCCATTGGCATCCGAGACTGCTGTGTAGATTACGCATCATGTTTGGTATTGTCGTTTTGGTCATTCTTCATTTGAAGTATGAAATCCACACATAAGATAGATCAGACTATTGCTTATAATAAGTTTGATTGTTTTGGTTGCCTTCTTAGAAAACAACATTGACAATCATATGACATGAGGAATATAGGTTTCGTATAACATCAACATCATAGGGCAATTGAACTAAGGGGCAAGCCTATGACTAAGTGTTACTGTAACGTAGGCAAGTCCTTTGAAGCTATAGAAGAAAATGTGATGGGCTTGGATTGGTTTTAAGGTAGAGACTTATCAAACCCATGAGCTATCCCATCAAATGTGATACCCCAAATAAATATAACATAACCAAACAACTTGTTGGATATGACATACTGGTCCAACTTGTAAAGGTCGCTCGCTATGATCCTTGCTAAAGAGTTTGATAGGAACTAAGGATTCACGTGGTTTTTCACATAAGAAATACTCAAAAGAGGAGAAATTCAGTAGTTCATTGAAGAAGAAGATTGAATACAATGATTACAAATGGGGTACTTATACCTTCCTTATTGGGGCATCTTTACACTAGTAGACATTTACTAAAAAGGGAAAAAATGCTAAAAGTAGTACATCCAAATGTATTACACATAGAAAGAGAAAATTTCATAATCATTTTGTAGAGAATATCTTAGTGTTAGAGGTGGTACAAATTAAGTAGTAGAACATGCATCACATTGTAAGGGATTTGAAGATATGATACATAATGGCCTATGGTTAAATTGGATAAGGTCGGCTGAAGATGGAACTTCGATTAGCACAGTATATACAATTCAATAGCTCTAGATGGCCATAGTTAAAGGACCCTCTAGGTAGGTTAGTAAGGAACCTTAGGGTTCTTGGATAAGGTCAAATGTCTTGCTGTTGAGCTAAATTTTACCCCTTTCTTTGATTTTGATCCATATTAAACCCAACTCATTTAATATGGACCACTTAATAGGAAATCAAAGGTTTTCTAAAAAACTAACTTTCAAGAGTCGCCAATCAACTAAAATTGACAAAATGATAAGCTAAAAATCAAGTGGGTGAACTGATTTGTAACTAGGCCACTAGTCATACTGAAAAACCAAAAATTAGGGTTTCTAAGACTATTGATTTTAAAACCAACATGGCTAACTAGATTTACAAATCACAAAATTATTAAAAGAAATGTGGGCCGTTTTTTATTAATTAATAAAAATCAACTAAGACAAATCTAGAAAACCAAAATTTACATGAACATGAGGAGGTTATCAATAATAACACATAATATAGAGAACTAATCATATAATTACACAACTTACAATTGTAGTGACGTCACTAAATTATCATGTAATGTACATAGTGAAATTTTCTCTAAAATAGATTTGATTATTGAAAGATGTGTGTAGACACCCCATTTTTTTCCTCCCTATGTCCATCTCTAATTTAGAACTCCTAGTCTTGTAAAAAAAAAAAAAAAAGAGAGAGAGAGAAAATAAAATACCAAGAAAAATTGAAAGAAGAAAAAATACCCAAAAAATTGAAAAAAATATGTAAAAACTAAAAAAAAAAAAGAAAACCCAAAAATCGAAATATTAAAAAATTATAAAAAGTATCATGTGATGGTCCATTTGGGTTGGTTTAGGGTGGAAATCATTTTTCAAGATCAAAAACAGTTGTTGGAGTCAAAATAAATATATGCAATTTGATCGAATTAAGAATTTCAAGTAAAATTGAGCTTTTATTGAAAATTAATTTTTTTTTATCTATGTTCAACCAAATTATTTTGAAATATTTTGAAAATTCATATTTTTAGGAGTTCATGACCTCAAGTTGCACCTCAATCGGAATTAAAATGAATATTCTATGGCTATCTAAAGTTTCGAATAAAAGCTAAATACGCATAGAAAATGGGATCTTAATTTGGTTAAATTGAAAATATTTTGAAAATATATTTATTAGACTCCATATTTTCTTGAAGAACTAAGCGTGATTTTTAAAAGGAGGATAATTAATCGGGTTTTATTTCAGTTGAAAAAAAAAACAATGCTAGATTTGAATTAGGGAAAGGAAGAGGGAAGGAGAAGAAAAAAGAAGGTAAATAGGGTGATACATGTCGCCTTTCTAGGGATGATACATGTTGCCTTTCTAGTGGTGACATGTGTCACCATTTGGAGGTGTTACGTGGCACTATGTGAGGCGTTACGTGGTACCATGTGAGGCCGCTATATAGTGCCATATGGTATAAGGGTTCAACTCCATCTGACTACTTTCCCCCTTCCTTCTCTTTTTTCCTCGATGGTGAACAAATAAGTAATAGTGGGTGAGTTTTATTTTAGTTAAGTGTACTCGATTTTTTACACCCGATTTTGTGTATCATTTGTTAAGTAAAAAGTTTGGAAAGATATAGAAATGAAAGCTTGGGAAGTCTTCTTTTTAGGAAAGTGCATTTTTTGAATTATTGTTAAGGAAATTGTGAGAAATAAAAATAATAAATTCAAATGTTAAATAAATGTCCATTTATTACATCATGAACAAAATAAGCAAATCTAAGTAAATTTCTTATAATAATCTGAAATAAATCTCTACAAAACTGGAAGGCATTTCCCCTATGAGATAAAGGAACATTAATTCATCCGAATTTTTCATAAAATCACGATCAATTTAAGTAAAAAGGGAAGAAATTCGAAAAAAGAACCTAAATGCCATTAATGAATGAAGATTGACTCTTTCTCCTAAACAAAAGATTTTTAGGGAGGAATCATGACTCAACACTATAAATTAACACCTCCTCTATACATTTAAAGTGTCACATTCATTAGAAATCAATCAAAAATTCAAATTATTCTAGTTTCTCACTCTAGGTGATTATTAGTATAAACCCACTTTCTCTCATTATAGAGAAAATCGATCCAAGAAAATTCTTGGGAACATTTTACTCATGTTTATAAACAAAGCTCAAGTTTTGATTTCATCTTTAGAAAAATCGAAAGGGGAAAAGCTTGGGTTTTCTAAAAATTGATTTGGGGCTTTTGAAGTTCAACGTCTCAAGAGTCTAAAGCTACTAGCTACACCTCAAGAACAGGTTGGAAACAACCCAAATTGACCAATTTTCATTTGTTGCATAAGTCTTCAACTTGTTCTTGTGATTTTTAAGATTGTTCATAAAAAAAAGGAAAATTCTAGAAAAATGAAAGATTGATGTTGAGCATATTTTGATGTGTTTTTGTGAATCTAATATGTTTGTGATAATTATTTTAAATGTTACATGTTTATGTTGATGATTAATGAATTAATTAGCATGTTATGTTTATTAGTTTAGTAGATTTTAATATGATCATGTCACGACCCAAGGGAGTTAGTCGTGGTAGTCATCGTATACTGTATAGAGGACTATAGATTGAATTCTCTTACAATAAACAACCCTTTATACAATACACAAGGCTACGGCTACGGCTAAGAGTTACACAAGCATGAGCAATATCATTTCATGATAATAATAATAATAAGATAAAGAAATATAAAACATCATCTATTTACATAAGAGTTTATAGATAAGAAGTCTAAAGCATTTCTTAATTCAAACTAGTATCATTTTATTACATAATCAGATCTATAATCTACATAAACTATCATGAATACACTCTGATCACATCTTGCTTCCACATCGACCCCTTGATGAACAACAAACCTCGAGCATGTGGTAGCCCGACTCCACGAATAACTCAACCTGCAAAAGAAGACTACAATGGTATAACCCTTCAACTATACAGCAATCAATTTATATAATAATTAAATTCAATCAAATGAATGCATGTCAATCAGTATGCCAAACAAATACATGTAGGTGACTAGGTACTGCATGCAACTCAGATTTAGTGCCCTCCGAAGTCAGGGTTAGAGATACATCGGTACAGTCAGATCCGAGAATCATACTAGAACTTATCTCATAATGAAACTCCGCATTTCATATTTAAAATGTAATGGTATATCCATTATCAGTTTTATCAAAAACGAGTTCTACATATGATTGTAAGTAGGTTCACAGCAGCCCTCACTTACCCCTAAATGGAGGCCTCTAAACTCAACCCTTAGCTAGGCGGTTGGTGCCTCCAATGCCTAGTAGTCCCACGGGCCAAGATAAGGTTATATCACACGTATGCACCGTACGAAATCTATAACATTCAAATAATCAACCCACATATGGCCTCTCACTACCTTCATGTAATGTGACTACTGGAATTAGTTATGTGATGTATGATTATGCGTGTTTCAAGTTAACTTTTTCTATTCGAGTAAAATTAGGTCTTATTATTCAGTAATCAATTAAGGTCACAAACAATCAGTTCTTAGTGAATCTACTATGCAACAATCCATACATTATTGTAATTTAAAGTAAATTCATCATTAACAAATAATTATCATACACAAGCATAACCCAACTCCATACAACATTAAATTATTGACCATAATTTATATTCACTAATTACAAACATAAGCAAGTATGGAATCATTAGGAAAAACTGACTCAACCATAGTCGACTCAAGGATCATAATAATTCAAGGGCAGCTTAGGGTCAAGGTCAAGATCACTTAAGAATAAGGAATATAGAAATTTGTAAGTTTGGGAATTTAAAGCTAAACTAGTATTGTAATTTGTAATATTTACTTAGTTACATGAAATTATCGATTCGAGCTTTTTATCGAATCGCGTATAACTTTTTCACTTGAGCTCGGATCGTTATGAACTTATAATCCTTTTTGATCGTTTTCGAACTTATTTTCTTGTAATGAGATTCGTTTTGAACGTTGTGACTCATAGATCATAGTTTGAACTGTGATATTGGTAAAATTTATTATTATAATTTAAAAAATTATAAAATATTAATTTTAGCTTTTCTTAGTATATTTATGATTTAATAATTATTTAAATCGTATAAATGATAATGTTGTTATTTTAAGCTTATTTTACCCTAGTTACGTATTTTTACCTATTTTTGAGATTTTAGACTTATTATTATTATTATTATTATTATTATTATTATTATTATTATTTCCTTCTTATTTACTTTTATTTTACGATACACACACATATATATATTAATTACTATATTTGATTAATTTTTCTAATTTACTTAATTACTAACTATTTTTCCTAATTTACGGTAATATATATACCTATTCTCTATAACCTTATTTTATTTTGTAAGGTATACTTATATACTATATGATATATCATGCCACATTTATATATACATATATAAGAAGGGAAAAAAAAAACTTACTTGTATACATGAAGAGAAAATATGAAGCACATGGACATAGATATATATATATTTAATACATGTATACTTACACATATATATATCATATATGAACATAAATGTTATATACATCCACACATTAAGATGCATATTCGCATGTACATATAGATCTATATATATCTATGTTTAATTTGTGAAAATAATAAATACTTACTAGACATATTCTTATGTACACATACATATATATATATATATTTGTTTTCGTGTACATGCATATATATATATATATATCCATGTATTCTTATTTACGATATATGTATATTCATGTACCATATATTTTACTTAATAGCATCTATATACATGTCTACATACATATATTTATACATACATAAGGATACATATGCATTTGTTCATCTACTTATACATACATACATGTATATGTAATGAAACCATTAGTAAAATACCATAAAATACTTAGTATATATACATGTACATACTCCATAATATACATATATACAACTAGAATAAATATACTTACCTAAATATATTCATATGATCCTTAATTTTTTTTCTTCTTTTTCTCCTCCTTCCTATTTTTCTTCTTATTCTTCTTGTTCTTCTTAGTTTTGCTTTTGTTTTATTTTTACTTTGCTTTCTTTTCTTTCTTCACTTTGTTTTTTTAATTGTTCATGTCCAAATTTCTTTTTTTTTTCTTTTGGTTCCAATGTGAGCAGCAATTTAAGGACAAAAAAAATAAAATAATAAAAATAAGCTAACCTAATATCTTCATTTATGAGGATAAGATAATGTAATCATATCTAATTTTTCTTCTTTCACAAAATCGACACTTAGAGCTTCATTTTCCTCACGTGGGCTGCTGCTCTTGATTTTTTTCTTTTTCCTTCCAAGACATGGTAGTAATAGAAAATTAGGAGAAGAAAGAAAAGAGAAAAAGAAGGAAATAAAAATGAAGAAAATAGAAATTAAAAATAAATATATGTAACTTTTCTAAACATTAAAATTATAAAAATAATCATCATAAATTAATTTTGGAATTTTATAAAAATTTATTAATTTAATTGATACCCGTTACAATTATAATTTTTGTAAGTTATTTTAATGATTTCATTAAAAATTTTATGCGATTACGCAATTTAGTCAATAATTGTATTCAACTACAATTATATCATTATTGAGTAATATTTAATTATTTTATAGGCTTAAAGTTATAGTTTTAGAGTTTCAATTAAATTCGGGTTTGATTTCGGTTAATTATGCATAAATCAGATTTAGTGTTTTAGCACGCAATTTAAGATTTCGATCAATTTTTAGAGTTTTTATTATCGGTGTTATATTTGATTTATTAAATTTCATAATATTTTATTGTACTAGCATTATCGACTCATGACACAGTTTAGGACACTCGAACTTAAATTATTGTTCAGACTACCAATTTTCTAGGGTTTACAGATCATGTTATATTAATTATTTAGATTCTTTAATTTAATATGTTAGTTAATATACTTTATGCTAATTTTGCATGTTAGCATATAGTTTTAGATTTAATGTTTTGTGACATGATTAATTTTGAGAACGTTAATTTTTACTTATGGGCTTTAACAATGTTTTCCAATAAATAGTGACTTTTCTCTTCCCAAATTTCTTTTTACAAATATAGTGTTTTTCATAAGTAAAAAAAAAAGAAAAAAGAAAAATAAATAAATTGGCCTTTTCCAAAGTTTAGGAGCTTTTTTTAGAATTTTTCAAATATGGACCAAAAAACTTATTTTTTTCAATATTAATAAAATTTAATGAACTTAAAGTAAAAAGAATTTTCAAAAATAAAATTAACCAACATGCTAAAATTTTCATCAATTAAAAATTACGTGGGCTTGATCTTGCTTCAAGAGTATGCAGGTACTTTGGGTATCCCATAATAATAAAAAATTTTGGTTTTTCCCCTTTTACTTAAAAAATAAATAAAAAGCCTAATTTATTTGAAAAACATAATTAACACACATTAATCAATTTTATAGATCTCTTTTAATGAAAACCATTTAGGTTTTAATAAGTTAATCTCTGAACCCAAGTTTTCTTATTTCAATTTTTCTAAAGTTTTTTAGAAGACTTGTAGACTAGTTGTTAAAATTAAGGTCCATCTACATATTGGCTCTAATTTCACTTGTCCCTTGTTTCTATGAGGTAGCGATTCCTTTTTCAATTTTTTTTTTTACAGAAAACCTTTTTCGTAGTCTTGTTGAGAGATTTATATTAAGTGAGTTGGACTTAATATAAATTAGACTAGGAAAAGAGAGACATTGAATTTTTAGCTCAACATTTTCGCGACTCTATTGGGGATCAGTTTATAGGTTAGCCATAAAAGAAATTCATGAAATTTAACTTTGGCCTTGTTTGTTAAAATAAATAAAAAAAAAACAATAATTGGGCTTTGGTTTTCCTTTTTAGTATTTAATCTTTTCATATGTAGTTATACTAATGTGGGTTGCAATAAAAAGAAAAAAATAGGCTAGAGGAGGGGTGGGGTAGGGTGAGTAGATGGGGGGTAGAGGGGCAGGGGTTGGCCCAATGGCATAGAGGGGAGATTTTAATTATAATGCGTGTTTAGATACGGTAGAACTTTAACCATCCAAGAAAACTAGAAAGGGAGTCATTGTATAAGTCTTAAGTGATATGGTATAACCATCACTTGAGGCCAGGTAAGCTAACCTTACTTAAGTTTCAAGTAAGCCGGTAATCTATGTGAGGCCTTTTGAAACTTGAAAACTTTTTAGAATCCACCCAATTGCATTCATGATCCTACATGAGTTGGTAAGTAAAACGTATGTTGCAAGTGCTTTAAAGTTAAAGGTTGCTACATGATGGAATTATATTTTTTGTATTAAGCTTATAAAAGGGTTTATGTATTTTGTAATAATTTTTATAATTTTTGTGTTTTCTTGTAAAAAGAAAAGAAAATATGTAAAATTAGTATTTTCATTTTTATGTAGAAATTTTTAGGACAATGAGGAAAGGGATCTATATTAACAAGCCGAAGGACCTCAAGGATGTGCTCAAGGGATGGTTTTAGCTTTTTAGCCATAAGTAGTAAGACTACATTAAAATGAAGATTAGGCCCATTATGTCTCTAATGAAAATTTTTATCAACTTCATTTTTGTATAAGGCCTTAGTCTATATCTGGTACCAGTTGCCTTTTGTTTTGGGCCTCACCAGTTATACCCATTAATTAAAGAATATAACCAGTTACTAAAGGCCCTTACCAATATGAGCAAGATTTATGTCATACACCTCAAAAAAGGCACTCGCAACATCTTTAGTGATTTATTGGGAGTGAAAAAGAATGAAATAGATCGAGCCTTAAAAAAATGTGATGGGATGGCAATGCAATATGTATCATGCATATATTTTAGCAGTATTCAAGATTGTCTTGTTTCTGAAAGGTATATTTAGCATCATGTTCGAGTTACAAAGATAGTGGCCTACTTTCTAGAAGGAAAATTGTATGTCTTGGCTCTCTTAGCTAAGCAAATCAGATCATTAAATTACCTTAAGACCAAAAGACATGGAGACATGAAGACTTTCTTAAGCTTGCTTATGATTTGGTTTATCAGCCATATGACAATCCATAACTCAAGTTCCATAAGGCTAAGTTGCTTTGAAAATCACAATAATCTTGACCTTTATGAGGGTTAAGTTGTTAGAGGCTCCTACTCATTATTAGGTTGAGGTCCTTTGAAATTTTAATGTTGAAGACTTAGTGTAGGTAATTAGATGGCATGCTACTAAAGAGATGTTAAGGGGTTATAGGAACTACGAGGCAGTCTCACATATTAGGATAAATTAGTGTATAGGCTATTATCCAACTACTATAATTCGACTAGCCAGGCCCATTCAAACCATAGTCTACAAGCCTTTATTAGACAAGGTGACTATAAGCTATTATGACTAGTGTCTTATGATTAATGAAAAGGTATCCTATCTACGTACCATCAAGACTTTGTGAAGTGAATGAGTTATGGTCCTGACACTACAGTTGGAGGACTTAGCAAAGAATGTTCGCAAGTCTTAAGCTATAAAAGATTATGCTTACCAATACCTTAAGGAAGCAGGCCAGAAACAATTCAAAGCCTTTGATGTCCTCTAACCAACCCTAAAGAATCTTACCCTTGAAATGAAAACCTACATGAAGTAAATCTAAGCCAGAGTGGAAGTTGTCTATGAAGATGCGAACAAGTCAGGAAGAGTTTGGAAGGCCTTATATAAAGTGGCAAAGTAGTAGGTGGAGACATTAAAGGAACAACTAACAAGAGCTTATGAGAACATTTAGAAGTTGGAAACACCAATAGAAATAAGCTTGATGGGAATCAAGCTTTCGAACCTTTAACCAGACCAAGAGCAAGAGGTCCAATGAACCTAACTACTTGAGTACTAAACTGTTAGCCTGAATGAAGTCCTACTAACTTGCTGAGCAGTGCCCTAAATAATAACTCCCAAGCTTCTTGACCTATTTGGAGTATTACTTTAATAAGCCCTAACCCGCAAGAGGTACCAACACCATTTGTCCTTAAGAGCCTAACCTACCATGAAAGTCTTGACCTAATAGAAGGTCTTCAATATACCAACCTTAACACCATCGGCTAGAAATTGTTATCTATAGGCGCACCTTCCACTATGCGTTCAATATGTGTTCTTACAAGTATGCACACACCTAACACCTATAATATTTTGCTTCTAGAAGGATTATATGGGATTGTCCTTCTCTGTTTTAAATTTTGTATATGTAATTGTTCTTATTCATTTTAGTAAATTAGCTAGTACAAGTAACCTTAATAGGAACCGATATAAATGGTCTCTTGATTTATAGCTGTAATCAAATTTTCTACTTTATTGAATGAAATTTATCTCTTTGTTTTTTCTTCTTAACATAAAGAACCTTATCAAACCTAGCTTATAGCAACCCCTGAGCAAGGTTGTGTTAGTGAGCAGCCTACTATCTCGAACCGATGAGTCATATCCAGCAATGTAGTGCTTCATGAGTGCTTGAGCAATGAGTCACATCTATAAGTAGCTTACGAGACTTAACCTTTTCTCATGTGCTTTTCCCATTCAAACCCATCTTCTTCCTTTCTTTGGTAGCTATTTCTAGAGGACCCATCCACATGACGATAAGCCCTCTTTCAACGTACATAATCTTGGTATCAGATCTTGAGGTTTTGAGTAGGGCTATGAGTTTGAGTCATTGTGAGACATTGTTCTGTTGTTTTTAAGGTAAGTGGCTAAGTGAGCGATTGTGATAGTATCATTGTTGAAGTGAGCCTTGTATTTGTGTTGTGGGTGTATTGTTGTGAGAAGTTTCTATTCTATGATTTGGTTTTGTTTTAGGTTTTAAGGCCAAAGTTTGAGTGTAGGTAAGTGTACTCTGGTTCGTTCTATCTCCATTGTGTATATGACAAAATAACTGAGAGGAACGTAGTCATAGCTAAGGGTATTGTTTTTGGGTTTATTGAATCGATGTAGTAATTGTAGTTGTCATGAAGGTAAGCATAACTAATCCAAGTGTTAATGTGGTGGTAGGAGACAATGATAGTGATGCTCCTAGCTATGGACGTTATTTGGAGCCAACTACTAATAAACAACTAAATCAAATGGCAATGATGATGGAGAATATGGTGATGCTACAGTGATTGCAAGAGTGGACGAGGCTCGTAGGGTTGGTAGCTGAATTGATGTTGACAACCCAATAGAGAATCAAGCTAATCGAGGTGTCTACTATGCCCAAGAGGTTCCTTGTAAGGAAGTAGATCACTTGGTTTGTCACACATAAGCTGGAGGAGTTTGTTACGTATAGTAAGGGGCAACTGTAGCCAAGTTGATTAAGGCAATGGATTGTGAATCCACGAAATGCAGGTTCAATTCCCATCGTTTGCCCACCCATCCCATATATCTATCTCATACATATATCCCATATAGAGACTAAGTTCTTATTATTTCTTTTTCATCCTTTGTATTAAGTTTTTGAATTTTTCTTAATAAATGATTTGCTACAAAAGGTTTTTTTTTTTTTTCTTAGTGAACGTGTCATGGTTAATTACTCTCCTTTTTTATTTTTCTAAAGATGAAGAAAGAAATTAGATTTAAGCAGGGGTTTTTATGGAATTTCATCATCTTAATCAAGTGTAAATCAATTAATGAAATACAAAAATAAAATAGACTAAGGGGTTATAGAGGGGTGAGAGAGTTTCCATATATAATTTTAGAAATTAAATAACTTTTGTCTACTATACTATTGATCCCTCCCTTTCCCTCTTTTACTTTCTTCAAACTTTCTTTTTTATTTTTTTATCTAACTTTGTTGACATAAGGTTAGGAGGTTAGAGTTGATTGGGGAAGACGATAGCAAAGTAGAAGAAACTTATGAAGAAGAAGAGAGAATTGTTTGAGCTCCTAAAGCTAAACAATGAGAAGTTTAACCTAACCAAGCACCCCAATATGCTTGATACTTCCAAAGAAGAGTCTATCGTCAATTCAAACGAAGGATGAAATTTAGAGAGGTTGACAAAGACGAAGGAGAAATTAAAGTGGAGTATGAAGAGGAGGAGGGACTCGTTCGAGCTCTTCGAAGATTAGATAATGTGAGAACCTAAATACTGAGCTTCTTAAGAAATGGAAATGGTAATGAGTATTTAGATTGGGAAGAGCGAGTTGAGAATTTGTTTGAGTGTTATTGATATACTAAAAGGGATAAGGTCAGACTTGTTGCTCTTGAATTTGTTAGATATGCCCATATGTGGTGGAAGAAATTACATGCCATGAGACAATGAGAAGGATGACAAGGAGTAAGGTCGTAGGAAGAGATGGAGAGAGTTATATACAAAAGGTTCATTCTTAAATCATAATATTAGGATACTTTTGCTAAATTACAAGAGCTCCGATAAGGAAGTTGAATTGTTGATGAGTACATACAAGAGTTTTAGATGCTAATGATCTATTGTGAAGTGGAAAAACTTAAAGCCTAAACTGTCTCTAGATTTGTCATTAGACTAAGATCTAATATCTAAGAAATTGTTGAAGTGCAACTTGCTCATACTCTTGAAGAAGCTATTAAGGTCGCCTAGTGAATTCAGAGGTAGAGGAGAAATCGACCTTATAAGAGATTCAATTCCTGACCTAAACAGACTAACTAACCTACCCAAGGTGGTAGTAAGAAGCTTGTTAGCCTTGTGCCCATCACAAAAGAGGGACAAAGCTTTCGAGGAGGAGTAAGGTTAAAACAAGGAGGAAAAGAAAAGCAATTTCAAAAGGGGCAAACTTTTAGATGAAAGACAAGTGAGATAAAGTACTTCAAATGTAAGGGTTTTATACATGTGGCTTCCCAATGTTTGAATTGCCGTACTATGGTCATTTAAGGAGGTAAAGTGTATAGCACTGATGAGGAAGTTAGCAAAGTTGTGGAAGAAGAAGGAGGTAGATTGATGGTAGAAGTTACAAGGGAAGAGATCTATCCTAAAAAAGGAGATATGCTGACCTTAGTGATCTTAGTATAGAACTTGATAAACAAAAAAGTAGTGAGAGAATCTATTTCATAGTATTTGTAAGGTAAATCAACAATATTGTGCTTTGATTATAGATAATGGTAGTTATACAAATGTTTCATCTGCTAAGATGGTTGAGCAATTGAAGTTACCAACCACTTTGCACTCGAGACTATATAAATTGCACTAGTTGAATGAGAAAGGGTCATTATATGTTACTAGGTAAGTATCCTTACCCATTTCTATTAGAAGTTATAAGGATGAGATCTTGTATGATGTACTACCTATGTGTGTGTCTCATACATTACTAAGTCAACCATGGTTGTTTGATCGAAGAGTCATACATGATGGGTATGAGAATGCTTATAACTTTAAGAAAGATGGCCGACTTATTACATTGTATCCTATGACTCTAAGCCAAGTAAGCAATATGTAATCTAAACCCATCTAAAAGACAGAGAAGGCTTATGAGAAGATCTAAGCTTAGAAAAATCATGAAGGAGAACAAGCCAACATTTCTATTAGTACAAAGACCATTGGAAATAAAGAAATAGGCTAACCTCCCAAAAGAGGTCGAAGAGTTGTTAAAAGAATTTGCCGACCTATTTCCTGATAAGCTACATAAAAGATTCCCTCTAAAATAAGGGATAGAGCATGGCCTAGAGCCGCATTACCTAACCAACCGGCCTATTGAATAAGTCCTATATATCAAGCTATATGTACACAAAATGAGCATATATGCCCAAAACAACCAACTAATTGTCGAAACTTTCCAAGATAGCCTAACAGACCCTTTACTTGCTAGTATGTCCAACTTGATCTTGATTAGATGAATACTTAGGAAACATTAACCAATGCTTTCTATGAGCAATATAAATTCATTGTGGAGATAGCCCTTCAATTTTGGACTTATACAAGATGGGCAAAAGTAATGGAGACACTTTTAAAGAATATGCCCAAAGATGGAGAGGCATGGCAACTAGGATAACTCCTTCTCTCGTAAAAAAAAGTTCACATCTGCGTTCATTGACCTATTAAATGAATCTTATTATGGGTACTTATTGAGTAGCACAACAGCTAGTTTTGCACATCTATTACTTCTTGGGAGTCGAATTGAAGAAGCTATAAGAACATGAAAACCAATAGGAAAAAGGCCAGCTTTATCGAACTTTGAGGTAGATGTGAATGCTATAATGCTAGAGCCCATACCAAGTAAGAAAGGCCTAAAGATGCCTAGAAGAAAGTTCACCAATATTATCTCAAGTCTTTGACAAGCTTAAGTGATAGGAATCAACCCCTTGGACTAATCACATAAAGTTGAGCTAAAGGACTCCAAGGAGTTACTTGAAGAATACTAGCTCAAAACCCTATCCAAGATGAAAATTCCTATCCTGACCATTGTGTTTCTCTTTTCTACTGACCTAACTGCTAAGCCTCCACATGTGCTAGACCTTCTAAACAGCTGTACTATAATAGAATATCTGAGTAGGCAACCCTAAGGCTATCTAAGTTGAGCTCTCGAACCTACAACAGATGTTTGGCCTCGATCCCAGCTAACTACTATATAGCAAGACTAATTGAGCTCTGACCTAATTTAGATTAGGTCAGCCCCTGACTGTGAATTTTCTTCTTCTCATCCATCTATACCATATTGCTAATGTCTAGCTACTGATCAATACGTGTCTTTTGACATGACATTCTAGAAGGATCCTTTACATTCTGTACTGAATATTCTTTGTCTCTGTTACCTTTTTTAGTATGTGTTATGAACCTAGTTGTAACAATACCACTTTTTGTCTTTTCATAGGTATAAAGTAACCTTAGTAGATGGTTATATAAACCTCAGTTAATTGTATGCGAAAAATAATCATTAATATTAGAATTTTATCCAAGTTTTCTTTGAGCAACTCTAGTGTTCTCATTACCCTTTAACTCTTATATATTAACCTTAGTAAGGAGTAGTAGTGAGTGACCCTTCAATATGGACCAGTGAGTCATATCCAGTGGATTATAAGCGAAGTAGAATCAATTGGTATGTTGTATCCAGTTGATAGCTACCCAAACTTTACTAGCTTTTCTTTTGTTTCTTTTTGGTTCACTTCGTTGTGGTATTTCTCCATGTGTTCAACCCTAGAGATGCATTAGCTTCGTTGGTATCAGAGTACGGTTTTGAGAAAGAGTGTGTGAAGTTGCGATGAAGTCTTGGTTTGCTTTGCTGTTAGTGGCTACTGTGTTCCTTCCATAGTTGTTGCAGTGTGTTCGTGTGGAGTAAATCTAGAGTCATGAGTTATGCAATGAAGATTTATGAGTTAGTAAATGTGGTTTCATTGTTACTCTGTTTTTTCACTACGAAAGTAAAGCAAGTTCATTTATGTTCTATTTAAGTGATTATTGGGAACTAAAGTTGTTAGTGTGTTAACTGAAGTTTTAGGTATTTTAATAACAGTATTTTCCGTATAACATATTGTTAATCTATTCGAGAAGTATTGAACTATGTTAGATTTGAGTATTTAGGGTATTATTGGTGACCAAGGTAGTGATGCTCTACTTGATCGTGGTTGTAAGAGCTACAATAAGCTACTTGAGATTCAGTTCGTAAAATTTAAGGCAATCGAACAAATTGTTCCATTTAGCCCAAATTTTGCAATGAAGCTAGAATTATTAGTAAAAGAAATTCAGTAAGTTTGAATTTAGGAAAATAAGTAATAAATGATTAATTAATATAATATTGAATTTTATGTTAATTGTTGGTTACTTATCAGAAAAATGTAAGACCCACAATCAGTTATTTAGAGTTTGGTTCGTAGAATTTAAAGTAATCGAGCAAATTGTTCGATTTAACCCAAATTTTACAATAAAGCTAGGATTATTAATAAAAATGATTTTGTAAGTTTGAATTTATGAAAAGAAATAATAAAATGATTAATTAATATAATATTGAATTTTATGTAAATTATTTGTTATTTATTGGAAACGCTTAGAATGAATTTCGATAACTAACAAATAGATAAAGATAAATTATATGCACATTAAAAATCATAAAATAACCTAAATAATATTTAGAAGTATTTATTTATACCATCTATGCCAAAATAATGTTAATTAATTAAAGAAAATGCATAAATAATTAAAGAAAAATCAAGAAAATTATGGAAAAATATGGAATTGTCCACAATTAAGGAGTGGCAAGCTGTAATTGAACAAATAAAAGCAACGAATAAAAATGATCCAACTAAAAAGTATAAAATGGAAGAAGATAAGACAATAATCACCTCAAATTAATGAGAAAAAAAATCCTAGAAAACTTTATAAATACCTAAAATTTTACAAAAGCTCATTTGGTTTGTTTAGAGTTTAGAAAAATTGGAGAGAACCAAAACAAGAGGGATTAGGGGTTTTCTCAAATATTACAGAAAATTTGTACAATTAAGGCTTTAGAAGGAAACCCATACCCAACGGCCACTTGGAAACAAACGGCCACCGCCACACTACTTTACCACCACTACCCAACCTGGCTGACACACATAGAACCTCTGTTAGTAGCTAGAAGCCGATCGGATAGGTGAGTCCAATTTCCAACCCAATTTTGTTTAATTTTGTAAAAATATTAAATATACTTAGAAAATTATGAAATTTGTTATTCTAAAATATTTTAGTATGTAGATTTATTGAAAAATATTATTTTGATTTAATTATATCTAAAAATATATAATGCTTAAGAAACTGTGCAAACTCGAGCTTGGTTCAAATTAAAAATAAATGACCTTATGAATGTAGTTTTAAGCCTAAAATTTTTGTATAGATTAGCAGTTTTATGTAGCCTTTTTTTCAAAAATGATTTTTTGAAATTTGAGGCCGATTAAGTAATTAAATAGATAATTACTGATTTAATGCATAATTATATATTTTAGGATGTTAAAATCTAATTGAGTATGCTATTTGTAGCATTTAAGGTGTTAGATTTAACTTTTAGGGAATTAGGTAGTATATATGTAATAGGTAAAAATTGTATATTTTAAGTTAATTATGTAATTTAGGGAAATTAGGTATAAATTCTGATTTAAGATGAATTTAGGTATTTTGAGATGTTAAATGATGTTGAGAGATGATATTTGAAGTGATGGAAATATTAGATGTATATATTATGTACATATTAGGTGATAATGTATAATATGTAAGTATAAGAAATTGATTAGTAGGAAAATATCAGGTTAAAATTGTATTATACTAATAATAGAAATATGTAATAAATCAGGTAGCAAACTTAAATATGGGTAATTATATGAAAAATATAAGATTTTCTCACAGTAGGAGTAAATTCAGTAGTTAAATTAAGGTTTGGATGTACCGCACAGACTAAAACATTGGTTGGAAACCAAAAACAACATTTAGGATATTTGAAAATAATATGATTAATTTCATATTATGGGTCAAAATGAATTCCTAAGGTTTAAGTATAAATTCCTTAATTGAAAATTGAGTTAAGAACCTAATTTAGAAATCAATACGAAAACTGAACTAGAACTTAATCTAAACCAAGAAAGATTGTAAAAGACTTAAAAACCTAGATAATCGGGGATGATAAACCCTAAACCAATGATTACAATAAACATTATAGGATAAAACCAATCTATAGTGGTTATGTGGAAAACTAAAACAATATTTGTATAATAGAGATTTTTGGAGATGGTTAGTACAAGTCGTACCCTGAAGGAGCAATCGAGGAGTTTAGGTAAGTTAAGATTAATACATTATTGTATTTTACAGTACTAAATTATAGTACTCGGAGGCTTAAGATTATACTTGATTATGCTTGTTTGATGGTTGGTTATATACATACGCTTATTCTGAGTTGATGGTATGATTCTAATTTGCTACTCTAGATTGTATTTATATGATTTTTTTGAAATGACTGAACACCTTAAACCAGATCTAACTAAATATAAGACTTGTAAACATAAATTGGACTTACATCATAATCTATTAGGGGAAACTTAAGGTTCTTTGGCTAAATACTAACCCTTTCAAAAGGGATAGCGTTGGATAGCATAATTGGTATCTTCTTCATCCTTAGTCAAACTAAGTGATAGGTAAAGAAGTCGTGGCAAAGGTGAAGTTAATGATTCAAAGGTAGTCATGGGAGGAACGGTGTCTCCATTGCACAAGCTTGGGTTTAGTTGTGAGCTATTGCATTAATGGAAACTCCTCAACTTAGATTAGAGCGGGTGTAATTTCTCTAATCTTACAATAAGCCGGACAACGTTGTGTCATGGCATTTACTTACACATGCATTGCATCTAAGTAATTTGGTTGATAATCCTGTTGTGTTTGCTATATAGTTTTAAGTTTCCGTCCCAACTTACTATGTTGTGGTTGCTTACATCATTATAGACATTATTGCAGGTGCTAGCTAGGAAGCGGTTTACATTTACCTTGAAGTTAGCAACTGTGGGATCCTAAGGAGTGAGGATATAAAATGAAGATTAGATATACTCTCAAGTTTAGATTTATCTTTAAAGCTTTTAGTATTAATTTATGAATTATTCAAGTAGATTATGTTAGGTTGTTAAATCTTGTAAATATACTCAGATTATTTTAATATAAGTATGTATTTTTCTTATTAGTCGTGAATGCTTTATGTAAATCAACTCTAAGATAGTGGTTATATGGTCAACTTCTATCTTAGAATGGTTTGTATAGCAGGACTGTTATAACTCTACCGCTTCAAGAAGTAACAGTAGTCATAATGGTAGTAATACCCCCAAGTCTGTTGATGATAAACTTGACAGACTCACTAACTTTGTTGAGAGTTTAGTCACAGTAATGTAAGTTAACAAATAACAACCCTAAGGTGTATAGTATCATAACCTATTAGAAAATACCCTCGAGAGACATTATGGCTAAGGTAATCGAGCTAATGGCCTAATTCGACTATAGCAAGCTGGAGG
This sequence comes from Lumnitzera racemosa, assembly GCA_024138005.1. Lineage (NCBI taxonomy): Eukaryota > Viridiplantae > Streptophyta > Magnoliopsida > Myrtales > Combretaceae > Lumnitzera > Lumnitzera racemosa. The sequence continues at coordinate 85,758,418 of JAMXBC010000006.1, forward strand.
AGTAGCAGACCAAGCTATTAGACGAAGACTGAAGTTGGAGGATATTAAGGAAGATGATGAGGAGATTAATGTCGAAGAAGAAGAAGAGGATGGTTATCACCAAGTACAGGAGCTAAAACGCTGAGCTCCTTGAGGACTGGACAATGTCAAGGTCTAAATTCTATCTTTCAGTGAAAGTAGAGATGCCGATGAAAACTTAGAGTAAGAAGAGAAGGTGGAGAAGGTATTTGACTGTTATTGGTATACAAATATTGTCAAGGTTTGACTTGCTGTACTTATTGATGGGTAAGTTCGTGCTCAAGACCTACTTACAAGATACATTTGCAAAGTTGTAAGAACTTCGCCAAAGAGGTTATCTACTCATGATTATGTAAGAAAGTTCCAAATGCTTATAATTCAAGTCGACATGGAAGAACTAGAAGCTCGTATAGTATCGAAGTTCATTGCTTGGCTCAAGTACAAGATTTGCAACATTGTGGAAGTGCAGAGATTTTATACCTTGGAAGAGGTGATTAAGATAGTATTGAAGGTCGAAAAGTAGAGGAGAAGTACATTGAGCCGACTTAAGCTAACATTTTCTCAAGCCCCTATTTCATGCCGACCTGTTAAGGCTGAGCTAAAGGGACCATACTGAGCTAAGGAAAGGAATGAGAAATCTGACAATAGTCGAGTTGGCTAACTAAGCCGAATCGAGGCTAAGTCACCCTGGGAACATATGAGAGAGAATAGACCTCCAAACAGAAGACTAGCAAGGTGAAGTGGTTTAAATGCTTAGGCTTCAGACACATGGCTGCTAAGTGTCTGAATTGACGTATTATGGTACTCTAGGAAGATGTACTAGATAACACTGAGGAGAGCATGCCTAAAGAGGAGAACGATGTTAGAAAAGTCGAAGCCGAGAAGGAAGAGGAGACCAATATTTATGCCAATCAGAGAGAAGTAATGACCCAAATAATATGATGAGTACTAAGTTTCCTATCAAACTTCAAGGAAGACTAGACGACATACCATGTAATATCCCAAGATTTCGAGCTTATACGATAATCTTAAGATTCGAACCCCTAAATTTAGGACGGCGAACTATATTATCCATTTTATTTCAAACTTCATAGTAAGGTTATAAAAATTAAACAAAGTAATTCAAATAAAGTCAATTTTTCAAAATAAGTTATAAAAAAATATTAATTTAAGAAAAATGTCATCGATAAAGCTAATAAATATCGAAAACATAAAATTTGAGCTTTTAGATATAGTGAGACATTAGAGATAAGTTATTTAATTTTCAAAAATAATAAATAAAGTTGAATTATATGTAATATACATATATTTACATGTGATATGCATTATATATATTAAATATATACATATAATAATAATAAATTATTAAAATATGGTAAAATAATGGAAAATTAGTAAAAAAATGAATTGATGAGTCATCAAATGATGTGGCAACCTAGGATTAATTGAAAAACATAAGTCAACACTTGACTAATTAGAGAATGATACATGTCACCTAGAAAAATGGAAAATTAACATGTGGCATATACATGTCCAAATTCTATTAAATTAAGCAAACTTTAAAAACTATAAATAAGACCCAAACCCTTAATTTCAATATTTTAAAACTCTGAAAATAAAAGAAAACAATTTAGAAAAATTATAAAAAAATAAAATAAAAATAGAATAAGAAATAGGGTTGCAATTGGTTTTGAGCGGTTTAATAGGTTATTCACAACCGAACTTGGTTTGACTTAAAAGCCTAATAGAGAATGGCTAAAGAAGGCTTTTTGATAGGGTGCGATGATTTAGTGGTAGCCGAAGGAGATCGGTTCAAGTGAACCAATTTTTCTCTTGTAACTTTTTAATTTTCTAAAAATATCAAATATTACTAATTAATTATGAAATTTGGTTTTATAGGATTATTTTAGGTGTAGATTAATGCACTAATTTTATTTTAATTAAATAATTATTAGATTCTTAAGAAAATGCCTTATTTGGATGAAAATTTAATAAATTTTTACAAATATTAGTAATGAAAATTTTCGAAATTTAGCATATTTACTATTTTTTATAATTATTTTGAATAAAATAGTCAATTTTACCAAATTGTTAAAATAATTAGTTTTGATGAAATTAATAAATGAGCCTTACATGTTTAGACTTTTGGAAGTTTATAATGATATTTGAAACACTTAGTTTTTATCTCACACATAAATTTGTTTATTTTCCTAAAACCACTATTTTCATAAAAATAGTTAATAGCTAGTTTAGTGTAATTAATGGTTAATAATTAAACTACATATTTTTGTGAGTCAATAGGATTTTTTGTGAAATTAATCGTGCTCATATACTATTTATTGTGTATTTCCCTAGTAAACTTATATATTAGCTTAATATATAATATAGTAATTAATACTATTAAAATATTTATTAAATTCATGTCAAATGAACACTTTAGGATATATTATGGGTTGCTAGCTAAGTTTGGAAAGTATAATTTTTAGGATTTTTAATTCAATACTAAATCTTATTTGAGTCAATTATTGAGTTACGGTAACATATGGTTGAGTCGTAGTGAGAAAACAGTATTTTTGGGATTTGATAATATTAATAGAATTGATTCTTAAGATATCTTCATAGTACTCGAAATAACGATCGTGGCGATATAAAGTTTATTGAAATCAAATAAGAAATGAGTAAGATATAGTCAAATGAAGTTTAAAGGCATGGTAAGGAAAGTTTGTGAGAATTTGGATTCAATGGGTACTTGACTTGAAAGTTGTATTTATATTTTCATGGGTGTGATGAGTAAGGAAGGACCATATAGTGAAGTTTAAGATTTTGTGCTATTACTAAGCCCATGTAAGTGGCTCTAACTCATGCTTAAAGGAGATATATTGCTATTCATAACATTGCGTGCTATTTGATGTAGTGTTAATTGACTAAGGGTCTATCTTAGGTGAACTGATATGCTACTATAGTGGATGTTAATGTGGTGATTTTGAATGACAGTAGCTATATCTTAGTTAAACTATTATGCTGCTATGTTGGGTGATGATTTATTCTTATAAATGATTATGCGAACTAAGGAAGTTGAGTGATTGCTAACTTAATCTTCTAGGTGTTCACTTAAGTGAACCCTAAGTGAGATACTAAATTCTGCAAGGGAGAGTTTCAAAACTAAAATCAGATCACTAGGTTGAAGAAAATTGAAAGACTGGTTGTGTTGAGTGATATACTCGAGTTATTGTTGCATATCATGGCATAGCATAAAAAGGACTTATGGGTCAAAACTTTTAGAATGAGGCTCTTAAGTGATCATAGAAAAAGCATGGCTTTATGAACACAATTTTTGAAGGCATATAAATTTGCATTGCCCAAACATTATGACTATTTTCATAGTTAGATTTTGTAGACTACAATGTATGGTCTAATTTGGCATTATTGCTTCTTTGATTTAGTGAACTACAGTATGTAGTCTAATTTTGTAAAACAAAGTTAAGGCTCCTACACTCCTTATTGCCTATAGGTTCCTAAACATTGTATCCAAATGCCTAGCTATGTCGACTAACTAGAAGAAGATTGGAAGGGAATAGGAAATCGGTACTGATGCATGCTACGTGCATGAGCATAGCATACTGCACTGCTAAAAATAAATGCCTGGTTGGGCTCATGTGTATGTGAAGCTGAACCTACTAGTTATGATTGCAATGTTTCAGTTAAGATATTGTCTATATTGTATTGTTTATTATCCACTCTTACTCAGCTCCAGTAGTTGAGAGTATAAAATGTTTTATCCTTAAGTTAACACCATCATGAAGGGTCCAACACTAAGGGGAATGTATACTGAAAGCGTGAGTTAGAGTTGATAACTTTTGTATGGAACCTGTACTAAGTTAGGAATCCTACTATTGTGAAGATGATAAAAGAAACAGTTGGTTTATGTTTTGATGTAAATATTATGTCGTACACGTAAGTTGTAACTAAATATTCAACTAAACTACGATATAACAACCCCTTTATCATGTAAACAAAGTTATCCTTTGATCAATAAGTAGGTTAAGTTAAATTTTCAATAGGTATTCTTGTATAATAGTGCATTCCATACTAAGTCGGGATGTGACATACTAAGTGTACCATTAAAAGACAATTGTGCACCATCATAGTGGATGGAGGAAGTTGCATTAACATGGTTGTATGGTCCTTCGTATAGAGCTTAGGTTTGCCTACATCCGAGCATCCCCGACCTTACAAGCAATATTGGTTGCATGACAAAAGTACTTTGCACATGACTAAACAAGTAACCATATTGTTCAGTATTAGGAGTGTGTACAAGGACGAAGTAGTGTGCGATGTCATCCCTATAAGAGCTTCACATTTGTTACTTAGAAGACCTTAGTTGTTTTGACTTATTTGTTACATATAACAGATATAAGAACACCTATGCCTTTATTAAGGATGAGAAGAAGATTACGTTGCAACCTATGACTCCATCCCAAGTAAATGAGAGCCATAATCAGCTCACCCAAGTTAGTAAGAAAAAGACCTTAGTGACAAGTTGAAGAGAGCTCTAAGCTACTGAAAAGACTAAAGAGCCTTTGTTTCTATTGATTAGAAAATTATTAGAGATGAGAGATCTGAAGAATGTTCTAAATGAAATCCTAAGGCTAATTGACGAGTTTTCCAACTTGTTTCTTGAGGATCTACCTATAGGACTATCTCCAGTCTAAAGCATAAAGCATTGTATTGATCTACAACTAAGCGCTGCCTTGGTAAACTGACCTGCATATAGAATGCACCTAAAGTAGGCTACTGAGCTAAAAAGACAAGTAGATGAACTCATAAAGTGAGGATATGTAAGAGAAAGCATGAGCCCTTGTGTTGTACCAGCTTTATTCATCCCAAAGAAGGATGGTTCATGGCACATATGCATCGACAGTCGAGTAATTAATGAAATCACTATCAAATACAATTACCTAATATCGAGGCTCGATGACATGTTAGATGAGCTACATGGTGCCAACATATTCTCAAAGATTGATCTACAAAGTGTCTATCACTAAATTCGCATGAGGCCAGGGGATAAGTGGAAGACTTCCTTCAAAACTAGGCATGGTCTCTACGAATAGTTAGTTATACCATTTAGACTTACCAATGCACCAAGCATATTCATGAGGTTGATGAACTATGTGATGCGCCCCTTGATCAGAAGGTGTGTGGTTGTGTGCTTCGATGACATATTAGTATATATTGTCGACCTGAACAACCATGTTCAACATCTTCGAGTGGTTAATATTTTGAGAACCAAGAAGTTTTATGGAAATTTGAAGAAATGTACATTTTGCTAAGATGAAGTGATTTTTCTTAGCTTTGTAGTACCAGGTAAAGGAATCCAAGTAGATGAGGAAAAGATTCAAGTTGTTTTGGAGTAGTTGATGCCGAAGAATGTTACTGAAGTTCAAAGTTTTCATGGCTTAACTTCTTTCTATAGGTGATTTATCAAAAACTTCAGCACCATAGCCACCTCCTTAACTGAACTAACAAAGAAGAGTAATGGGTTTAGATGGAACAACCAAGCTGATTAGAGCTTTAAAAAGATTAACGAGAGACTCACCTCCACCTTTATCCTATTACTATTGAATTTTAACCAGCCCTTTGAATTAGAATGTGATGCATTGAGAATTAGAATTATCATCGTCTTAATGTAGGAACAAAGACCCGTCACCTACTATAGTGAGAAACTTAGTGGTGTGATATCAAGCAAGTGCACTTATCAGTTTTAATATAGCGGATGTGAGTCTGAGTCGATCCCTCAGAGACTTCGAGTATATTAACCTTAGCTTTATTATCTAACCGAAAAATTATGATGAGTTGAATGAATAAAAAATATTAAAATTAACAAACTAATCTAATTATGAGACTTGATTAAGCAATTTAGAAAGCGATAAAACTAAGAACGACTTCAAGAATGCAAATAACGTATTTAGGAATTATTTCCGCTAGTGTTTAACTTGTGACCATTTAAAATATATCCAATTCAATTTCTATTATTCTTGACCGGAGGGATTCACAATTAACGTTAATACCTTTCTCAAGCCTATTAACCCTAATCCTAAATTATTTATTGGAATCTCTTCACTTATTAATATAACATAGAATCGCATTAATGTATAATGAATTCCCACACAAAGAACAACTTTCCGGAAGAAAAATATATCTTATCTCTAAGTATATATGTAATTCTCTCCAATTATGTCAAGATCTCATTATACATGTGATTTCTCAATCATCATGCATAATATCATAGATTGATACTCTAGAAATATCAATTAACAATTAAATAACATAACTGAATCAAGAAAAGATAGAAACTTTATTGAAAATTATCAATCAATCCAATAGTCACATGAAATCCTAGGTTCAATAATCCTAAATACAAGAGTCTTAAGCTATCATAATGAAAATGAAAACGAATTGCAATAAAATCAATAAATAAAACATGAAAAACCCCTTTTGTTGATGATAAATCTCTTCAATCTTGAAGTTAAATGTTGCTTTCACCTTTTTCCTCTCTTTCTCCTCAAGCCTCTTCTCTTTTGAATGTCCAATCATCTATGCGAAACCCTAGTATGTCCTTTTATAATGTATCGAAAGGTTTCCATTTTCGTCACCAGACACGACCTGGGACACAATCGTGTCCCCAGATTGTGTAACTTTCTGACCTCAGCATATTTTCCTGGATGGACACAGCCTGCTGACACAACTATGTCCTAGACTATGTAACTTCAAAACTTCATAACTCATTCATTTGAACTCCAAATTGAGTGAAACTTGATTCCTTTTCTTCGTTTTCGATCTAAAAATGCATTCAAACCTTGAAATCAAAATTTTACTCAATTAAGTATCAATTTCTTTAAAGAAAACCAAAGATGTCAAGGAAATACTATAAAATCACCATGTGAAATGTATTTAAAATCAAAGTTATCAAACTTCCCCACACCTGAGCATTTGCTTGTCCTCAAGCAAATAAATCAAAACAAAAATTTCGGGATAAGAAACGCTAAACAAAATTTATCACTATTTAGGAAACCGGTAAACAAATACACTTGACCCTAAGAAAGGTGTGAAAATCATTTTCAATTAACTTACAATAATAAAGTCAATCAATTTCAACCGTAACAATGTCATAATTTCACCTGACCATATTTGAATGCTCCAACAATACTTAATACTATAGTTCACTAGTTAATTTATGAAAATCAAAGTTTACCCAAGTCATTTAATTAAGGATTCCTAAACTAGAAATTAGATTTAACATTTCGCCAATTGGAAAAGAGTCATAAAAATTTTATCGATTTGACTAAAGTGTATACAATTCTCTCTTCAATCTCACTAAGCACCATAATCTAAAACAAACACATTTTACATCCACTCATCCTCTTATCATCCCCCTAGTTCATGCTTTTGTTGGAAGGTCTTTTAAATTTACTTTATTTAAGCATAATTGTATTAGTAGAGGGAAAGAATCTTGCTCTTCTGACGGACCAAGACCGATCCATACCAACTTGTTCCTTATATTGATAGCAAGAAAGAACCTTGCTCTTCTGACGGACCAAGGCCGATCCTTACCAATTTTTTTTTTCATTAGAATTGGCATTGGGACTCAATCTCGCTCTTCTGACAGACCAAGACGAATTCTTACCAATTTTTCTATTCATACACTTGTTATTACTTTTGACCTCCAATCATTGTGATTTTTCAAGGGTTTCTCAAAAGAAGAATTTCATTTGTTTGTTTGCTAAAAATTATAGGGCTCTAAAAATTTCTAAGAGAAAGGTATACATAAAAGTAAATTTAAAATAACCATGACTATCTCTCAACTAGTGATGTTTATCTAATCTCAAGTCTTAGAGTCCTAAGCTAAATAACTCATAACTTTGCCCTCTACAGATTTGACTAATCAATTATAGTAAAGTATAATAAGATCAATAATGATCAAGATGACACAGTTGATTTGGCCCAACACTTGTTAATTACCTATTGCAAGTTAACTTAAAAATTAATTAGGTCAAATGTGCATAATTGGTCTCCTAAATAGTAACAAATTCATATATATCCTTTCCCCACACTTAATAATGGACGTTGTCCTCAATGTACGACTAAGAAAGCACAATAGCAAGAGATGAAACAGTAAAAACCATCAAAGGGAAAAAGGAAAGACATGTATTGAAAAAGAAACTAATACTTCCCTGCCAGTCGAAAATAAGGTGAAAAAGTTCATAGCAAGGAAGCCATCGTCATTACATGTCTGATTCCACATGCCTTGGCCAACTAAAAAATAACGAAAGCAAAATGAACTAAGAAGAGGGATCGGAATCCGTCGCTCCATCATCCTCATTAGATGGTACCTCCGCCATGGTTTCATCATCGTCTTCTTCACATCCCTCAACATCCTCTTCACTACCCCCGGCTGCCTCTTCCTCACTACCTTCATCATCCTCTTCCTCATTCTTACTATCCTCAGCTGTTGCATCCGACTCTTTCATCTTGAGAAATTTTTTTAGTTTGTCTTGGCAAATATGAAGTTTATCCACACTTTCTCGGATATAACGAACCTCAATCAGCAACATATCAAATTTGTCTTCAAAGCTTGCTGAAGACATTTGGCCTTGAGATGTGCTGTGTGAGCGTCGACCTTGACGTCTCGTTGGTAAAAGGTTCATGAGTCGAAATGACTGAAGTCGCATAGGAGTGACTTGACTGACTAAGGTAAGCGAGGGCCAAATGACAACCTTAGTCTGCATGGCCTGCACTAGTAAGGTGATATAGGGGCCACAACAAATATGCCCTTTCTTTCGTGTAGTGGTAGCTTGATGGCTAAACAGTTCAGCGAGCTCAATGACCAGATTGATTGAGTGTTTGTGAATAACACTATACAAATAAAGGCAATCCTTGTTAGAAACCAAACTGGTGCTGCAGCCTCGGCCAGTTAATGTATGGGAAAAGAGCCAATGAAGAACATGATATTCTAGTTTGACTAATTGAGAAGCTTTACTCTTTGCTGGGTCATACGCGTCTCCAACAGTAATTTCGTTCCAAAACGTCCCTGGTGTTACGCCACGTGGAAAACAACATGATAGACGTTGGAACTCTTCAGTCCGTGTGTATCGATCCTCATACAGACTGAGATATTTGCCCAATTGAGCTATTGTCATGTGGAAAGGGTGGCCACTCAAAGTGAAATGGAGTTTGCGTTGGGGGCCCATGTTACTAACACTCTCCTTATCGAGCTTGTATGTGCATAAAAATTCTAATGTTAGCTCTTTATATGCTGGAGCTTCAAGAGATAAAAATCGCTCCCAAATGGTGCCGTCTAAGAGCTCCTTCATTTCCGTTGCGAGCTCTAATTGAACGAGAACATCCCAATCCAAACGAAGGGTGTCACTGAAAGGCTTGTTCTTAAGTAAGCTATAGTATTGCGACTGATATTCTTCTTTGAATTGAAGCATTGGATGCTCTATCAGAGGGAGAGCGGCTAAGGGTTCAACAATTGCACCTTCTTGCGTTGAAGATGATGTAGCGTATTTGGATTTTCTTTGAACGGTAAGCTTTGCACGATTTGCCATTGACTACTTGAGAAGAAACACTAAACTAAATAAAAAATGCGCATCCTTACCATACGTAGTTCAATCGAAGACAGAGGTATAAAGGATTATCAGTGAAGAATGTTGAAAAAAAAAATTCTCATTGGGACATTTAAACAAACATGTAGAGTGCAACCATAAAACTAATTGGTGTAAAAGAGATGGTTAGCAAGTTGATCCAACTAAATATACAGTAGATTCATTACATTAAAAGCAGCTTAAAAAGAAAGCGTCCCAACACATCAAAGACATGAAATGACCCAAAATCATTCTCACAATATGAACCCTAATTGGAGTAATTGAATAATGATTATCAAATTGGCAAACAAAATTCGGAGTAGAGAGATTATACAGGAATATCGAACCGGAAGAAGCATCATAAAGGCATTGAAATCGAGCAACACAAGGCAATTGTGTATGTCTAATATGAAAGAATAAAAAACGAAGTAAACTCTTAGACAGAATGCATGTACCAATTCCCAAAAGTCCTACACATCGGGTAGCTAAACATGCTTAAACAATGAGGAAGATAAAGCATAAACAATGAGGAAAACTTACTTGGATCGGGAACGTGAGGAGAATATGAAGAGAAGAGAAAAGAAATATGTGTTGATGTGTGGAAGTGTGTGAGAGAGTGTGTGTGTATTTAAATGAATAGGGTGTGTGTTGAATTGTGTAGGTGCTGGGCAGATACGGGCTGCGTGTAACTCTCTGATTGCGAGGCCTCACCTAGGTGGACACGAGTTGGGACACGACCATGTCCAGCACCCGTATAACTTTCTGTGTTAGGGCATGAATACTGATTACACACAGGCTGGGAAATGACCGTGTCCCGTGCCCATGTAACTTTCTGTTTGGACGGCAATTCACTGGGTACACACGGGTTGGGACACAACCGTGTCATATGCCCGTGTAACTTTCTGTGAGTGTGGCATTTAGGCTGGGTGCATACGGGCTGGGATACAACCATGTCCCACGCCTGTGTAACTTTTTGTGGGTATTAGTGCATTGAAGGGGCATGGATGGACATGGGCTGGGATACAACCGTATCCTATGCTCATGTAACTTTCTGTTCATTTTTTTTACCTAAATTTATGAATTTAAAAGTACAAGAAACTTAAAATAAATAAAAGGACTTAAAATAGAAAAATAAGACAAAGAAAACTAAAGAGAGAAAAAAAAATGAAACTAAAAGGGAAAAGCCTATGACTAAAATTGGAACAAATAAAAGAAGCAAAGCAAAGTTAGATAAAAGAAAAATAAACTTAAAAAACTAAAGTATGAGCAAAGTTAAACATGGGTTGCCTCCTAAGAAGTGCTATAGTTAACGTCGATAGCTCGACGGGATACGGATGTAGCTCATGATTGTACTGTCAGGTGGAGATAAAACTCCTCTCGTCTAACATGCTCCAAATTTCCACCTAAGTATAACTTCAATTGTTGCCCATTTACCTTAAATGTGCCTTTCTCTAGGTGTATAACTTCAATAGTCCCATATGGGAAAACTTGTGTAATTGTGAATGGTCCAGACCACCTAGATTTCAACTTACCTGGGAATAAACAAAGGCGAGAATTATACAAAAGGATATGATCGCCTTCTTTAAATTGTCGACCTTGTTTGATTCGCTGATCGTGGTACTTTTTGGCCCTTTCTTTGTATAATTTGGAGTTCTCATATGCTTTCGCTCGCCATTCCTCTAGCTCATTCAATTGAAGTTTCCTGTAAAAACTTGCACGCTCAAAATCAACATTAGCACTCTTAATTGCCCAGTAAGCCTTATGTTCAATCTCTACCGGTAAATGACAAGCCTTCCCATATACAAGTCGGTAGGGTGCAGTTCCTAGTGGTGTTTTGTAAGCGGTTCTGTATGCCCATAGAGCATCATCCAACTTTTCTGACCAATCTCTCCTATGATACTCTACGGTTTTTTCAAGAATTCGCTTAAGATCGTGATTAGCAACCTCCACTTGGCCACTACTTTGGGGGTGGTACAGGGTGGTTATTCTCTGTGTAACGCCATAACGTTTCAACACTTGGTTGAGTTAGGCATTACAAAAGTGTGTTCCCCTATCACTTATAATTGTCCTAGGAGTGCCAAATCGAGAAAATAGGCCTTTCAAGAATTTTTTTACTACCCTAGCATCATTAGTAGGTAGAGCTTTAGCTTCTACCCACTTAAAAACGTAGTCAATAGCTACTAGGATATATTTATTGCCATTAGAGTTCGGGAAAGGGCCCATGAAATTGATCCCCCACACATCGAATACCTCGACCTCGATGATGGGGTTTTGTGGCATTTCATCCCTACGATATATATTCCCCACTTGTTGACAACGATCACAAATCTCAACGTATTTCTGGGCATCTTTGAATAGGTAGGCTAATAAAATCCAGCCTCTAGGACCTTATGAGATGTTCGATTGGCATTATGATGCCCACCCGTAGGCCCTGAATGACAGTGGCTCAAAATTCTCCATCCTTTAAGGTGCGGTACACACCTACGAATAACATGATCTGCACATACTTTAAATAAGTAAGGATCATCCCAAAAATAATGTTTCACATTAGAAAAAAATTTCTTCTTTTGCTGGTTGGAAGTCCTTTCGGAATGATCCTGGCAGCTAAAAAATTGGCGATATCCGCAAACCAAGGAATTTCCATATCACTTACCTGGTCGATGGCATAGAGTCGCTCCTCAAGGAACTCATCTTTGATTTCATTCTCGTCGAGCATTTCCAAGTTTGGATTCTCCAATCGAGATAAGTGATCTGCTGCTAAATTCTTAGCGCCCTTTTTGTCTTAGATCTCCACATCAAACTCTTGTAGCAACAAGATCCACCTAATCAGTCTTGGCTTTGCATCTGGTTTTGCGAACAAGTACCTAAGGGAAGAATGATCAGTGTAAACAATCACTTTAGATAGAAGCAAATAAGAGCGAAACTTATCGAAGGCAAAAACAATTGCTAGCAACTCTTTTTCTGTAGTAGTGTAGTTCTCCTCAGCATTAGTAAGAGTTTTGCTTGCATAGTGAATTGGTTGAAAGTGCTTGTCCCGTCTTTGCCCCAGCACTGCCCCGACTTCATGATCACTTGCATCACACATGAGTTCAAAGGGAAGTGCCCAATCAGGTACTACCATAATTGGAACATTGGTAAGTTTCTCTTTAACGATATTGAAAGCTTTCAAACACTCCTGAGAGAACACATAAGGTACATCCTTCTCTAATAATTTAGTCAAAGGGCGGGCAATTTTCGAGAAGTCCTTAATAAATCGCCTATAAAAACTTGCATGCCCTAAAAAGCTTCGTATGGCCTTAACCGAAGTTGGAGATGTGAGTCTTGCAATTGCATCCACTTTGGCAGTATCAACCTCAATTCCTCGATATGAGATCTTATGGCCCAGCACAATACCCTCTTGTACCATGAAGTGGCACTTCTCCCAGTTGAGTATAAGATTGGTCTCTTTACACCTGGTAAGTACCCTGTCCAAATTATTCAAACAATGGTCAAATGAGTTGCCAAAAACTAAAAAATCATCCATAAATACCTCCATTATGTCTTCAATCAAGTCATCAAAAATGGCTAACATGCATTGCTAAAATGTAGCAGGTGCATTACAAAGACTAAAAGGCATTCTGCGGTAAGCAAAGGTGCCATAAGGATAAGTGAAAGTAATCTTCTCTTGATCTTCTAGTGTAATAGGTATCTGAAAATAACCAGATAAGCCATCTAGAAAACAATAAAACATATGTCCACCTAGTCGTTTTATCATTTGATCAACAAAAGGTAAGGGGAAATGGTCCTTATGTATAGCATCATTTAACTTTCTATAATCGATACATACACGCCTATTACCGTTCTCATTGGGATCAATTCATTCCTCTCATTAGGGACTACTGTCATCCCACCTTTTTTTGGAACTACTTGCACTGGACTCACCCATGAACTATCAGAGATAGGATATATCATGCCTGCATCAAGGAGTTTGATAACTTTCTTTTTTACTACCTCTTTCATGTTCGAATTCAAGCGTCTATGAAGCTATACAACCGGCTTATGGTCTTCTTCCATCAAAATCTTATGAGTACAAAAGGAAGGATTGATACCTTGAATATCGGATATTTTCCAAGCAATGGCCTTCTTATGCTCTTTGAGTACTTTCAGCAACCTTTCTCTCTATTCTTCTTCTAGGTTGGATGCTATAATTACCGGTAATTTGGATTCCTTCTCTAAGAAGGCATATTCCAAATGGTCAGGTAATTGCTTTAACTCCAACACTGGTGGCTCCTCAATCGAAGGTTTGGACTATGCTTCCTTCATTTTTTCAATCTCTTCAAACCCTTTCTCAATAGAGGTAGGTTTGTTTGCCTCCAGTTGGGCTACCACCTCGGATTTGATAAGATCTTCCGAAGCTTCTTCCATGCCTAATTGCAAGAAACTCTCTAGTAGATCCTTAAAAAGGACTTCCTGTATATAACTTGAAACAAAAGTGTCAGTATCATCCAAAAGGTAGCAAGTATCATCCTGATCAACAAACTTTTTCATAGCCTCCAAAATTTTAAACATGATCTCTTCATCTCCTACTCTAAGTATGAGCTTGCCATCACTAACATCAATGATAACCCTAGCTGTAGCTAAAAATGGTCTACCTAGGATAAGGGGCAACACAAAATCTTCATCCATATCCAATATCACAAAGTCAACTGGAAAAATAAATTTACCCACTTGGACTAATACATCCTCAATAATGCCTTTAGGATATGTCACAGATCTATCGGCTAATTGCAAGCTCATGCATGTGGGTTTAGGTTACCCTAATCCTAATTTCTTGAAAAATTTATAGGGCATTAAATTGATGCTAGCACCCAAATCAGCTAAAGCTTTGTCAACTAACAAGTTACCAATATAATAAGGAATTATAAAACTTCCTGGGTCTTTTAGCTTCTTGGGCAACTTATTTTGCACGATCGCTGAACATTCTTCACCCAATATGACTGTGAAAAGCTCCTTAAGCTTCCTCTTATTGGATAACAAGTCTTTCAAGAACTTAACATACTTTGGCATCTATGATAAGGCATCAACAAGAGGTAAGTTAATATGCAATTGTTTAAAGAGGTCAAGGAACTTACTGAATTGTTGGTCATTGCAAACTTGCTTGAGTCTTTGGGGATATGGGATAGGTGGTTGATATTCCCTCGCCTTAGATGGCTCTACGTCTTCTGTTGCTTTCATCCCCTCCTTGCTCTTGCTAGTCTCCTCACTAACCTTCCTCTCAGCATGCAACTCCTTCCCACTTCAAAGTGTCACTGCCTTGACATGTTCCTTTGGATTGGTTTCTATATTTCTCGGTAATGTTCCCTGTGGTGTTTCAGAAATTAGCTTTGCAAGTTAACCAATTTGGTTCTCAAGGTTGCGATTGGAAGCCTCTTGATTCCTCAACGATAATTCAATGTTGGATAAGCGAACCTCATTGCCTTGAATATATTTGGTGAGAAGTTCTTCCATACTGGACTTCTTTTCTTGAGAAAGAGGAGGTAGGAATGGTCTTTGAAATCCAAGTGGGCCAAAGTTGCTCTTCTGCTGGCCTTGGTTTTGATTTCCCCATTAAAAATTGGGGTAATTCCTCCATCCGGGATTATAAGTGTTGCTGTAGGGGTTATTTTGTTGCTTAAGTGGATTTCCTAGGTAATCTTCCAGTTGTTCTTGTAATCCGTAACCCTACATACCAAAGTCACTAACATTTGGTTGGACTTGTTGAGGGCCAACAGAGAGTGCGTCAATCTTCTTACTCAATAGATCTACCTTGGCGGCCAGAGTAGTGGTCAAGTCCACATCATAAATTCCCATAACCTTTTGCTTGGCTCTTGTGCTTTCCCACTGATAATTGTTCATCACTATTCCTTTAATTAGGTTTTGTTCTTACTCAGGTGTCTTTGTGTTCAAAGTACCTCCTGCAGATGCATCAATCATCTGTCTCGTAGATAAATTGAGACCATTATAGAAGGTCTGAATCTGCATCCATAGTGGGAGGCCATGATGTGGGCACCTTCTGAGCAAGTCCTTAAATCGCTCCCAAGTGTCATATAGAGTCTCCGCTTCCAATTGGGCAAAACAAGAAATGTCGTTTCGAAGTTTAGCGGTCTTCGCAGGTGGGAAGTACTTCTTCAAAAATTTCTCTACCAATTCATTCCAAGTTGTGATCGAATTTTGTAGTGGGGAGTTCAACCACTACTTTGGTCTACCCCTCAAGGAAAAAGGAAATAACCGCAGTCGGATGGCATCATCCGTGGCTCCGTCGATTTTAAATGTATCACAAATCTCTAGAAAGCTAGAGATGTGAGCATTAGGATCTTCATCTTGGAGACCGTCTAACTGAACATATTGTTGCACCATTTGTATGATGTCGGGTGCAATTTGGAAGTTATTAGCCGCGACGGTTGGCCTTGTGATACTGGAGTCAGCTCCAATAAATATAGGCCTTGAATAGTCGAACATAATCCGATTTGCTTCATTACCGTTGTTATCCATGTGAGGTGGATCTTCTTGATAGATGAATTGAATGTTGGCCTCTTCACCTTCTTCCTTGAACTCAATGATTGACTCGTCTTCTATGGTAGCCACAATTTGTCTAGCTCGCGATCTCAGATTTGAAGGACAGTTCTCTCAATTTCAAGATCAAGTTTACCAAATCTTCCAAGTTACTTCAAGTCATGCACTACAAGAGCAAGAAATATAGAATCAATTGCAGCTCTAGCTAATAAAAATAAACAATGAAAACAAAAGAAAAAAAATGGTCAAGGTAATAAAACAACTAGTGTTCTTAATATTGAAAATCCCTAGGAGCGGTGCCAAAATCTTGATATCAGGCAAGTGCACCTATCAGTTTTAATATAGTGGATGTGAGTTCGAGTCAATCCCTTAAAAACTTCGAGTACTAATATTAACCTTAGCATTATTATCTAACCGGAAAATTGTGATGAGTTGAATGAATAAAAATATTAAAATTAACAAACTAACCTAATTATGAGACTTGATTAAGCAATTTAGAAAGCGATAAAACTAAGAACGACTTCAAGAATGCAAATAACGTATTTAGGAATTATTTCCGCTAGTGTTTAACTTGTGACCATTTAAAATATATCCAATTCAATTTCTATTATTCTTGACCGGAGGGATTCACAATTAACGTTAATACCTTTCTCAAGCCTATTAACCCTAATCCTAAATTATTTACTGGAATCTCTTCACTTATTGATATAACTTAGAATCGCATTAATGTATAATGAATTCCTACACAAAGAACAACTTTCCGGAAAAAAAATATATCTTATCTCTAAGTATATATGTAATTCTCTCCAATTATGTCAAGATCTCATTATACATGTGATTTCTCAATCATCATGCATAATATTATAGATTGATACTCTAGAAATATCAATTAACAATTAAATAACATAACTGAATCAAGAAAAGATAGAAACTTTATTGAAAATTATCAATCAATCCAATAGTCACATGAAATCCTAGGTTCAATAATCCTAAATACAAGAGTCTTAAGCTATCATAATGAAAATGAAAACGAATTGCAATAAAATCAATAAATAAAACATGAAAAACCCCTTTTGTTGATGATAAATCTCTTCAATCTTGAAGTTGAATGTTGCTTTCACCTTTTTCCTCTCTTTCTCCTCAAGCCTCTTCTCTTTTGAATGTCCAGTCATCTATGCGAAACCCTAGTATGTCCTTTTATAATGTATCGAAAGGTTCCATTTTCGTCACCAGACATGGCCTGGGACACAATCGTGTCCCCAGGTTGTGTAACTTTCTGACCTCAGCATATTTTCCTGGATGGACACAGCCTGCGGACACAACTATGTCCTAGACTATGTAACTTTAAAACTTCATAACTCATTCATTTGAACTCCAAATCGAGTGAAACTTGATTCCTTTTCTCCGTTTTCTATCTAAGAATGCATTCAAACCTTGAAATCAAAATTTTACTCAATTAAGTATCAATTTATTTAAAGAAAATCAAAGATGTAAGGGAAATACTATAAAATCACCATGTGAAATGTTTTTAAAATCAAAGTTATCATGGTGTTACCTTGAACTACTTCGTATATGAGAAAGAGTTATACCTTCTTTTTTGAGCCCTTACTATTTGATAACAATATCTGCTGCTACAAGAGTTTGTTATTTATACAGACTATGAGTCTTATTTTATCTTAAGTATGGGATTTGTTCTCAGTTAAGGTCAATCCATACTAATTCTCTTGGTTGGAAAGTAATAGCTTAGTAGCCTCAACTACCAATCTCATGTTGTTGTTTTTATTAAATGTGGTGATCTTTCTAGTTATAGATTGGTGTAACTCTTGCAATTCTTAAGCTTGGTCAACTTTGGATTGACTTTCTTCAACAACTGCAGGGGTACTAATCAAATCTAAGGGAGCAATGGGGTTGAGGCGGTAAATGACCTCCAATGAGGTCTTTCCAATGGTGCTATGGATGATTCAATTGTATACAAACTCTATAAGTGGTAGATATAAATCCCAATCCTTCATGTTCCTTCCCATAACAGCTCTAAGTAAGTTACCTAGTGTCCTATTCACCATTTTAATCTGGCCATTAGTCTAAGGGTAGCTATTAGAGATGAACATAAGTTTAATTCTAAGTCTTCTCTAAAGAGTCTTCCAAAAATAGCTCAAATATTTTGTGTTCCAATCTAAAACAATAGTCTTGAGCACTCCATGTAGTTGGACTACTTCTTGTAAAAACAAATCAGCAATATATAAAGTATTATTAACTCAATGGCATGAAATGAAGTATGCCATTTTGTTAAAGTAGTCCACTATAATAAATATAGAATCTTTTCCTCTGGATGTTCGAGCCAACCCTAGGACAAAGTCTATGCTGAGGTCGACCCAAGGTAAGGTTAGTCTTGATAGGGGCATGTATTCTCTATGGGGTTATCTCTTCCCCTTAGATTACTTGCATACTTCACAACTACCAACTACCTTATGGACATCCTTAGTCAAACCTAGCCAATAGAAGTTTTAACTTAATAAATTGACTATCTTGGTCTCCCCAAAGTGACCAGATAATCCATACTATGAGCCTCCTTGATCAATAACTCGCATATGGAGTAGCTCAGAATGCATAGCCTTCTTTGCTTAAAGAGATAGCCATCCTTGACAAAATATCTTCTGACTACAACTCCATCTCCGCACTACTCTATGATGGGGCCAAAATGAGGATCATGGGTATACTGCTTAGTAATGAGTGAGAATCCCAATAATTTTGTTCGTAAAGTGATTAGCAAGGTTAGCTGATGTGCTTGTGTCGGATCACATATAAAAACCCTTCCACAAATTCCAACCATTTGGCTTGTCTCTTTGAGAGTTTATTTTAACTCCCAAGATGCTAATGGTCTGTTTAAACTCCTAAAGAAGGTCAATCACAATGCCTACTCGATCAAATTACTTGATGACTATGGTGTTTCCCCTACTTTTGATGTATCCAACCTAATTTTTCATCAACCAGTAGAAGAAGACCCTATAAATGTCCTAGAAGAAGAGCTAGAGACCACTTCAAATTTGAGGACAAATCTTTCTAACCCCTAAGTAGATAATTGGAATCAATCTCTTGGATTAATCACACGAAGCCGAGCTAGAGGACTTTAAGGACTCACTTGAAGAATACTAACTTGAAACCTTATTCGAGACTGAAATTCCTATCCTGACCTCTATGTTTCCCTTTTTTGCCGACCTAATTGCCAAGCCTTCATGTGCGCCAAACCTACTAAATAGCTGCGTTATGATAAAATATCTAAGTAAGCAACCCTAAGACTACCCAAGTTGAGCTCTTGAACCAACAACAAACGTTTGACCCCAACCTTAGCTGACTAGGCTTCAAGCTAATCTAGATCAGGTCAACCCCTAACTACAAATTCTCTTCTTCTCATCCATTTGTACCATATTGCTGATGTCTAGCCATAAATCAATATACGTCTTTTGGCACAATATTCCAAAAGGATTCTTTACTTTTCATACTGAATATTCTTTATCACTTTTACCCTTTTAATTTGTCTTATGAATCTAATTATAAGAATACTTTTTTTTTTGTCTTTTCATATGTATAAAGTAACTTTAAGGGATAGGTATATACACTCCTACTTAATTGTAAGCAAAAAACAATCATCAATATCAGAATTTTATCTAAGTTTCCTTTAAGCAACCCTAGTATTCTCATTACCCTTCAACTTTTATTTATTCCCTTTAGCAAGAAGTAGTGGTAGGTAACCCTTCAATTCAGATTGATGAGTCATATTTGACAGATTATAGGCCAAGTAGGATCAATTGGTATGTCATATCTAGTTGATCGTTGCTTGAACTTTGCTAGCTTTTCTTTTGTTTCTTTTCAATTTGCTTCATTGTAGTGTTTCTTCATGTGTTTGACCTTAAAGATGCATCATTAAAGATGGCTTGATATATAAAAAATCCCTAATGCCAAGATACAAACCATGAAAGTATGACCTAGGTATACAATGTAAATACCTCATGGGGCAATAGAGGCATTTTACCAATAATTGTTGAGAGCTAAAAAGTAGAATTTAAGACTTAATAGATGCACAGGTAATTCAATCAGATTCCATTCAAGACCTTAGGTACATTATTAATATGTTAAATTCAAATGGAAAAGATATGGTTCAAAACCTAGAGGAATTACCCATGCCTTTTGTAGACACCCAATTTTATCCCCCTTTATTTTATTTTGATTTTTTCAAGGGGTCCTAAATTAGGAAAAACACAAAAAAAAAAAAAGGAAAATTAAAGAAAATCCAAAAATTAAGTTTAGAAAAATACAAAAAAAATAGAAAAGTAGGAAAAAGCATAAAAAATAAGAAATCTAAGAAAAATACAAAAAATAGTAAATTAGGAAGAAAACACAAAAAATAAGAAATTTAGAAAATAAAAAATTTAGAACATTGAAAAGTTAAAAAAAAAACAAAAAAAATTAAAAATTAGAAAAAAAAAATAGAATATTTTAGGGAATTTAGAAAATAACAATTTAATAGGGTAGATTTTTTAATTTTAAAATAGGTTTAAAAGTCAGGCCATTGAACCTAAGTTTAGATTTGAATTTAGCCTAAGATGACCTAGTCCATATATGCAATTTAATTGCACATATAAACAAGGTACAAGCCAACGGTCTAACGGATAAGCATGTGAATTGGGTATAAGGTTTTAAGAGGAGGTCAAGGGTTTGAATTTTGGTATGGGCCTACAAATTTTTTTTAGATAATCAGGAAGTACCATATGTTAGGATCTCATTATGCCATGTGTCTTGACACGTGGCAACATTGAATTAGACATGAGCTAATGTGGTGCCATGTGGCATGCCACGTCAACTGCCACATGTCATCTAAGGACATATGGTAGCATCCGGTTGGTTGGTACAACTGACGTTAGCACCACATCAACATTTTCTCTCTCTTTCCCTTCTCTTTCTTTCCATTTCCCTCGATTTCCTCCTCTTTCCTAATCAAGAATAACCCGACCCCTTCACTTTAGATCTAATTTTTGCATAAACTCTACACATACAAGCATGATTTCTTACTTTAATCCTGTTCTAGACATAGCCTACTTTGAATTGAATCAAAGAATGTGTCCAGATTCAATCAAAAACATGTTCAAATCGAGCTCTAAAAATTGCAAAAAAACTTAATTTTTGGAATTTTTCATTTACTTTGATTTTTTACTTTACTTGATTATTGGGGTGTTTTCATGTATAAAAAAGGTTTTGTAGAGTTCATTGGAGTAGGGAAAAATACAGAGAAGCTTCAGAAATCAACTCCTAAATACGACTCCCATCCAAAATCTCTCTCTCTCTTCTTAGTCATCATTCTCCCTCTCTCTTCGACTCTCTCTCTTTACTCGATTCCAAGCCATACTACCACCTTGGCTCTAATACCCATAGTATAGGCTCCCTAACCTAGCCACCCTCGTCTACTACCGTCCCCTAACCACGGCGTGCACCACCAACCCTAAACCCTAGCCTCTACCGTGATTTACCCACAAACCACCGCAAGCCATTACTCAAAGCCTAAGCTAAACCTACATACAAACTCCTTGTCATCTTAGAACCTCAACTAGACACCTCCCTTAGACCTAGCAGCCGCTACCATAAGTGCCACTCTACCATCACCGACCACCGCTTCTTCGAAAACCCACCAAATGATTACCATATGCTGTGGCGTTGGTTCTACCCCCCCATATCTCTAATCTAAAGCTCATAAAGCTCCTCTTCCCCTTTCAATTAGGTGGCCGAATCAAGCAAAATTGACCCAAAACGCTATTGCTGTTGAAGATAATGGAAGTTGACCCAAATCCACCATTCAAACTCGACTTGGATTCAAAGAATGACCCGAATTTATACACCAATTGCTTAACCTGCACTCTAACTCACGTACACTTCTTGGTTTAAAGCCTTCCCTTTCCAAGCCTTATTTTTTATTATTTTATTTTTGTAATTTTTTTTATTATTTTATTTATTTCTAAATGTAAATGAAATTATATAAAAAAAATTTTAAAAAAGGGAAAAAAGAAAAAGAAAGCAGTTTATTTATTTATGTTATTTTTAATTTAAATAAAATAGAAAAATAAAAATAATGGAATAAAAAATAAAATAAAAGTAAAAATGAATAAATACATAAGTTGAAGAATAAAAATTGTTTTTTAACACTTAGAAAAATCTAGTTTTCAAAAAAAAAAAAAATAATTAACGAGCCCTTTACAAATTAGGATTAGCTCTAGATTTTTCAAAATAATAAATTTCTAATTTATGATTTCCTTTTTTTTGGAAATTTTCTTAAATAAACCAAATTGAATTAAAAACATATATCCAGTTTATTTTCAGAATTAAAACAAAATGAACCCACTAAAATTTTACAAAAAGAACTAAGTATGTTCTGATCTCGAATAGTAGGTACGTAGGCACCTATAGAGCGTTGATAAAAAATAGAAATAAAAAAACCCTAATTTTCCCTTTTTAGTTTATATTGTTTGAATTATCCCATTTACGTAAATAATCAAGTTCTTCTTTTAAAATTTAAAGGTGATTTCTAAGGTTAGTATTAAATTTGGAAAGTTAATAATACCCATAAGGGTTTAAAATTTCTAACCCCTGAATCCAGATCTCTTGTTTTAAGACTGTTTTTCAAAATCAATTTTTATCAAAAGTCCAGTAGTTAAGTCATAGCCGATCCACCCAATTAGTTATAACTTAACTCTTTTTCTTGACTTCGGTAAGGTGGTGACTCCAAAATGATTTCAAGATATAAAAAATCGGTTTTCTTTAAACTTTAGTTGAGGGTAAGTACTAAACAAGTAAGGGTTTAGTATTGATCGGTTTAAAAAGGACCTAATTTATAAAAAGAACTGAGAGGTTAAAAACCAATCTCGACAGCTTGACGACTCTACTGGGGATGTCAAGAAGGTTAGCCATTCGAATTTTCAAAATTAAAATTAATCCCTAAAAACTACTTTGGTGTAATTTATTTACTTATTTGTTCTTTATTTGTATCATAATTGTACTAACATCTTTGTTGGTTTAGTTTTATGTATTTAACTATTTTGAGGGGGGGATTTATTTCTCGTACCATAAATGCATGATAAATACGGTCGAACCCGGGCCATCTTAAGACCTTAGGATGGGGTGCCATTGTGTAAGTTCTAAGCATAGTGGGACAACCACCATTCAAGGCCAATGGGCTACCCCACTTAAACTTCGATGTCACTAAGGAACTGTTTTTTAAAAAACACATGAAGTCACAGAGTTTAGGGACCTCTAGAACCCACCCTTCTTGCATACATTCTTTAAGGTTTGACGAATAGCTAATAAGGCGACATTGTTATAAAAGAGAAGAAGAAAAAACAAGCCTGAAACTTCTTTCACTGTATTTTTCCTAGCATTCACTCTCAGCTTCTATTTATCTATTTTTAACTTCATATTTATACTATTATCTTACATATCATACGTACTGGGATATGGGGTATCATTTGTTGCATAAAAAATGCAAGGTAGATGCGGTTAGACCTAAGCTCTCTTAGGACCTCAGGATAGGGGCCGTTATGTAGGCTTCGGGTGCTATGGTGTAGCCACCACTCAAGGTTGATTAGGCTACCTCACTTAAGCTCGATATGACCAATGAAAGTGTTCTTTAATAAGTGAGGTCACATAGCTTAAAGACCTTTTTAGAACCTACCCTAATTGCATTCATGAACCCTTTTACGAAAATCGGCAAATTGACACGATGTGGCAAAACTCAAAAAAGGATAGTTCATATCCACTAGCCTTTTCTCTATAAATATTGATGTACTCTCTATATAAATAAGATAGTTCTGATGTAATTTTCTTTTCATCATTTTTGTAGAAAATGGTTAGGTCTTCTCTTACATAAGCCCATTTCAAAGAAGTCCATATCTACAAACCTTTAGAGCCCAAGAGGATACTTAAAAAATGGTTTCAACTTTTCAATCCAAACCATCAGAAATTCATTGAAGATAAGATTAAGCCTATCCTCTCTTTACTTAAAGTCTAGACCAATGTCACCATGGTATGAGCTTTGGTCTACTTCTAGGACCCTCAGAATCAGTCTTTTTACTTAGGCCTATGCTGACTGAACCCAACCGTTGAAGAATACTCCTATTTGTTAGGAGTCCCCTCTGTTGGAAATGGAAAATATGTCTCATATATCATGGTTAGCCTTGCCAAAATTTTCAAAAAGCACTTAGGCCTCCATAAATTTGAACTATGCAGAAGATGGACAGATCCCCATAGGAGAATTATTAAGTTAGATAATCTTTTTACTTGGTTTACGACCCTATCCAGCTATAATAAAAAACTCTTTTGTGGCAGCATTAAAGATTGGCAACAATATATGATCAATGCTTATATCTTGCTAGCATTTGGAACCATTTTGTTTCCTGATGGGATATTTCACATAAATCATAGGATTACCAAGCTTGTGACCAATTTTTAGAGGGGAAATCTTATGTCCTAACACTACTAGTAGCACAAGCCAGGTCACTCATATGTCCTAACACTACTAATAGCACAAGCCAGGTCACTCAGTAGTTTATAGGAAGAGAAGAATGGAGAATTAAAGACTAATACAACCCTACTTATGGTTTGGTTTATCAGCCATACTCGAAGCCCTAAACTTGATTTCCTTTATAGACAAAGCATCCAAAAGATGAATCCCATTGATACGTTTGCTATTATCATTGAGCTCCCCAAAGGTATTGCTACCTATTACTGGGCTAGAGCTTTCTAGAAGTTTTACAATGAAGATATTTCCTAAGTTACTAGATGGATCAAGGTTGTTAAGCTAAAGAAAAGAAATAAGATTAAAGAGGAGCCAAGATTTCATAAGAACAAGAAGGTCTAGACTTTAGGGATTATTTGTAATGAATTTTTAAATAATGTAAGGAAAACTTCAAAGATGTAATAAAAATCTTTTTCTTGCAACATCATAGTTAGTTTGACAGCTCCCCTCTTCGCATCTGCATCATCCTAATATTGCATTATGCCTATAAATATACATTAGTTTCTGTTTAGTCGTGTCCTTTTCCTTGTACCTTCTACTCTAACCCTTTCTAATCTCTTCTCCTATACATCCTTAGGATCTTTTTTCTTGTAAGTTTGTAAAATATGTAGGCTTCTGATCCCTTAAGACTGTTTTCTACTCTTTTCTCACAACTTATAAATAAGTCTTATCCTTATATTCCTTTCTTCCTTTTCTCTTTCTTAAAAAGGAGAGATTTTTTTCCCAAAAAAAAAGAGAGAGAGAAAGAAAAGGAAAGAAAAGTTGCCAACTGGTAAAGAATTCTTCTAATTAGGTTCACATGGCTGATGATAGACTCGACTCCTTGGAAAGGATAATGCATCAGATAGCCTAATAATGGCAAGTCTTCTTTCTAATGATCACCACTCTTTAAATATCACAAGATTTAAGCTTAGAAAGGAGACTCTCGAATTTGGAAGAAAAGGTAACCATGCTACAAAAGAGCCTTACAGATCTAGAAATGGTAATAGGCCCCATACTTAAAGGATTTCAACATCCGATGTTTAATATTGATCAAATGTCAGTAAGCCCAAGTAATGAAAGAGGCCTAGGAAGGAAAAAGCCAAGGAGGAGTGAGAAAAAACAAGCCCTAAGGACTTAGAGGAGATAATTCACTCAACTGAATATCTTAATCACCTAAATCTTTCATCATTTGAAAGCAAGAAGGATCATAGCTTATGAAACCCCTAATTCGAATTACAAACCACATAGCTTTGATACAGATGCATGATACAACTATCATATAAGTCAGAAGGGGCACTCCACTGAAAATTGTTAGAGATTGAAAAATAAGATTCAAGACCTAATTAATGCAAAAGTCATTCAACCAGAATCATAACAAGTCGATCCTTCTTCAAGTCATGTAGGTAGTTCAACTGAGTCACCTAAAGCTCCATTTCCTTTGAGTATACTAATGCCTTCTGATAAGCTCATAGGTTGTTTCAAATAGTTGGATGCTTGTTAAGATAGGGGCAAAGAAAGTTGTTTTTTTAATAAAGTTTGTAATAGTTGGAATAATATAATTGTTGTTTCAATTTAATGATTGCAATGATATTGGAGCAAATAAATTTAAGGAATCGGTAACTCACTTTTAAAAGGTTTAAAATGAAAAGAGGCAAACTATTTTCTATACATTAACTCGAAACACTTTGAGAGTTGAGAGATATAATGGTGTGGACTCATTCCTTAAAGAAGGTCAACTTTGAATGTGATATGTAGATTAAAATGAAGTTAAGTATTCATTTTCTAATCCTAAACACAATCATCTCTTGTTTACCCTATTGGACCCATTTGAAGAATTTCCAAATTTAAACCCTGTTGAGAACTACCCTACGATGGAGCAATTTAGAGGTTAAGGTCTTTGATGAGGAGAGAAGGATAAAATTGGTTTGTGCTTGTTTCAATAACATTAAATTCAAAAGAAACTTTTATTTATTATAAGTTATTTTTCCTTGAAATGAAGAAGAGCCATATCTTTTTTGAAACACCTTAAGCTTATACTTATCTCACCTAAGGTCATATAATAGAAATCCATGGATTTAGGGCCTTGAATCGCTTAAAAGGTAAAAACTTGGCAGTAGAGACGAACATTCTTAAGGCTAAAAGAAAAGAAAGAACAGTGGGGTAAAGTAATAATAACAAAAAAGAAAAGAAAAAGATGAAGAAAAGTGGTTGGAAAATTAGGTCCAAGTATAAAGTCAAAAGCCCTAAGAGATATATCATATCCTAGCAAGGACAACCAAATTGAATCAAAAGTTAAAGCTCAAATAGCCCCAAAGGCGTAAAGCTTTGAATCACAGTCCGAGCTTAGAAATCCAAAAGCTCTATATCCACTTTGAAGCCTCTCTTATGTTGAAGCACAAGCCTTCCCACCCACAATACCACCCTTACACAATAAAAGCTCTTTCGATCTTAAAAGGAAATCTATCCTTAGTAAAAATTGTTTTCTTCTTTTGAAATTAAGGCAAGCCCATTTCTAATTTTTCCTAAGGTTCTCAACTTATGCACCCAGGATTAATAAATAATTTTTTTCAAAATAAGCTTCTTCATTAATCCCTTTGAAACTCTTGGACCAAAAGCCTAAATTCATAATGTTAAAACCGAAAAAGACCTAATGGATTGATCAAGGCGTATCATGTACAAAATGGATTATAATTTTGGGATTATAGTTAAGAGTGTAATCCGGGCCAACAGGTTGCAAGGAAGTTCTCTTTGACTAAACTAGTTATGAGTTGCAAGGAAGGCCCCACCAAGCAGCTTAGCATCCAGGTTAAGGGAACATAAGAGGCCCAATGTGATTATTAAGGAAAGGTTCTTAACCTGTTAGTAAACTAAAAGAAAAAAAAGAAAAAAAGAAAAAGAGAAGAGAGAGAGAAAAGAGAAAAAGAGAGAGAAAGTATCTTTATTCCAAGTCTACGTTAGCCCAAGTGGATAAGTTTTCAATCCATCCCAAAAAAGCCCAATGTTTCTTCTTCAACGTAAATGGTTTTCACTAAAGGGTTTTCCTTAAATCGGTTGTATTTTTGGATAAGTTTAATCCTAGCCAGCTATTAAATGGGCTATCCTGTCTTCCATCCATTCAACTCTCTTCTTTAGCAAACCTTTAGGGTCTGCTCTTAAATTTCCTTTAGCGTGCCTATAGAGCCCTTCTATTGCCCAAGTTCTTTTAACAAACCCATAGTACACTTCTTTTTTCAAAGTTCTTTTAGCGAGCCTATAGAGCCCTTTTGTTCACCAAGTTTCTCTTAGCAAGCCCGTAAGGCACTTCTCTTCAATGGTTCCTTTTGACACAACATTAAGACCAAGATTAGGGTTGCTAGTCCCCTAAAGACGTTCCTGCCTAAGTTAGTAAGCCTAGTGAGGCACTAATAGGTCCTTTAGATTGATCCTAACTTAGGGTTGCTAGTTTCCGAGAGACACTCCCGCCTAAGTTAGTGAGCCTAGTAAGGTACAACCAAGCCTAGTGAAGCATAACCAAGCCCTTTAGATCGATCCTAACTTAGGGTTACTAGTTCCCAAGAGATGCTCCTGCCTAAGTTAGTAAGCTTAGTGAGGCTAAGTTAGTAAGTCTAGTGAGGCATGACCAGGTTCTTTAGATCGATCCCATCATAAGGTTGCTAGTCCCTGAGATATACTCCTACCTAAGTTAGTAAGCCTAGAGAGGCACAACTAGGTCCTTTAGATCAATCCTAACTTAGGGTTGTTAGTCTCCGAGAGACGCTTCTACTTTGGTTAATGAGTCTAGAGAGATACGACTAGGTCCTTTAGATTGATCCTAACTTAGGATTGCTAGTCCCCAAGAGACGCTTCCACCTAGGTTAGTAAGCCTAGTGAGGTACGACTATGTTATTTTGATTGATCCCAGATTAGGGTTGTTAGTCCTCGATAGACGCTCCTGCCTAGGTTAATGAACCTAGAGAGGTACAACCAAGTTCTTTAGATCGATCCTAGCTTAAGGTTGCTAGTCCCTAAGAGACACTCTTGCCTAGGTTAGTGAGCCTAGAAAGGTACGACCAAGTTCTCTAAATCAATTTTAGAGTAAGGTTGCTTATCCCTCAGAGACATTCCGAGCTATATTAGTGAGCCTAGAAAGGCACGATCAGGTTTCATTTCTTCACCAAATCCCTAGTAGATTGAGTTTAGGATAGCTAATTAGTTGTTTTAAAGTTATCCCCAGGGCCAAAATAATGTTTCTCTATCTTTATAGCAAACTTATGTTCAAACTTCGCTACAAAGAAGGGTAGTTGTAGACACCCAATTTTCGTTGTCTTTATTTTATTTTTATTTTCTCAAGGGGTCTTAAATCATATAAAACACACAAAAAAAAAAAGAAAATTAAAGAAAATCCAAAAATTAAGAAAAAAAATTGAAAAAGTGAAAAAAATAGAAGATTTTAAGGAATTTAGAAAGTAACAATTTAATAGGGTAGATTTTTTTAATTTTAATATAAGTTTAAAAGTCGAATTGTTAGGCTTAAGCTTAGATTTAAATCTAGCTCAAGCTGACTTGGTCTATATGTGTAACACATATGGATAAGATATAAGCTAACAACCTAATGAATAAACATATGAACTGGGCATTAGGTTTGAGCATGAGATTAGGGGTTCGAATCTTGGTGAGGGCATACAAGGTTTTTTTTTTTTTTCTAGATAATTAGGAACTCCTACGTGTTAGGATCTCATTGTGCCACATATCCTGACATAAGGCAACATTAGATTAGACATGTGCTGATGTGTTACTAAAGACACGTACTAGCGTTTAGTTAGTCGATACGGCTAATAGTGGTGCCACGTCAGCATTTCTTTCTCTTTCCCTTCTCTTTCTTTCCCTTTCCCTTGATTCCCTCCTCTTTCCCAATTAAGAACAACCCGACCTGTTTACTTTAGATCTAATTTTTCCATAAACTCTACACACAGGCATGATTTCTTGCTTCAATCCTGTTATAGACATAGTCGACTTCTCATTGAATCAAAGAACGTATCTAGATTCAATCAAAAACATGTTCAAATCGAGAGATACTATTTTGGCCCCTAAACCAAACTATAAGCCACAAAATTTTAATCCGAACACGTACTGTAACTACTACGAAGGTCAAATGGGCCATTCTACTTAAAGTTATTAAAGGTTGAAGAATAAGGTCTAGGATATCATTGATACTAAGGCTATTAAGAGGGCTCATTTGTAGTAGTGACCTTCCTCCAAGTCATGATGGGAATTCAAGCTAGCCATCTTTAGCATGAGTTATTGCAGGCTTATTACTACCATTTCACAAATAGGCCTATCACTTAAAGCAGCTAAGTATATTTGAAAGAAGCTAGTTTAATGGAGTAAATGGAAGAGAAAGTAGAGGTAAAATAAAGTCAATCATTTGAATAAAGAATGTAATTACGATTTGAATAATATTCAAGTGAATAATTTTTAAGGGGCAAATTTTATATCTTGAACTATCTATTTTACCATTTCTTTCTTTTTAAGTGTTAACTTAATGCCATAGGGGCATGTTTTTAGATATCTCATTGGTTGAAAAGGATTTGAATGAAAAGAGACAAATCATATTGGTGTTATGGTCTCACTTCCACTAACGTCACTCACAAATAACAATTTCCCCTTTTTAAAACAATAGAATGCTATACTATCAATGAACTCGCTTGTAGATAGAAATGAATAAATTTTAGTAGAAGAAGTGAACAAATGGATAGCATACCATCTATTGATAATACAAGGAGAGTAACTAAGGTTGTATTTTGCGATGAAGGAAAGCATAGAGCATAGAAAGATAGATTTTACTATCATCTAAGATCATTGTAGCCACATTATTAGAGTATTTATGATAATTTAAATATAGATTTTACTCACACTCACATAATTTATTTAACTCTCATTTTGAAAATTCTATCATATAGCAGGAGCATTGTATTATCAATATCTCATCTACATTATTGACTAGCTATTTAAGTTTAGTCACTACTTAAATAACTATGTTAGAATTGATTTCTCATTCCAACCAATTTTTAGCTATAGGTGAGTTTAAAGATTGAAGTCCTAATTCCTAAAAATTACCCATTCAAATTAGGAACTTAGGTTCTATTCGGGGTTTTCGAATCTTATTACCGTATCTAGGCCTTATTAGGATAATGAGGGGGGAAGATCCAATGTATGGGAAACGCTATCTAGCTTAATATTAACCTAACACTCAAGTTATACCTACTTACACTGTAGAAATAAGTAAAATTTCAAATTTACACTATCACAATACAAAAACAGCAATAGCCATAACTACTTGATCGTGTTCACATACTACCCATAAGCATAATAAGGTATATTTATCACATTCATGGAGAATAAACATTCAACACATAATACAGATGAACATGAAAATAAACATTACATTAAACATGAAAAAAGTTTGAGAAACATTACAAAACCGAACTCCTTAACCTCAATAATGGAGTTCCTCAAGATTTTCCTAACAATCTCTATGGATTCAATGAAAATCTACAAACTCAAACCTTGACAAGAGCTAAAAACCACTAAAAGTTTACACTATGATCATGAAAATACAAGAAAACTCTATGAAAATCATAAAACTATGCTAAAAGTAACCTAAAATAGCCTAAAGAAGAGAGAGTGGCAAAAACTAGAACCCTAAACCCTAAGCCCTAGAAATTGCAAAGCAAAATCAACAAAAAATGAAGAAGAAGAATTTTTTATATCAGGTAGGTATCTATACGATGGTAGACATGTGTTGTATACTTCTTTTCTTTCCTTTTAATGAAATAGTACGTTTTTGCTTTAAGGGTCAAGTATACCATCGTGACAGTAGCTAGGT
Source organism: Lumnitzera racemosa (assembly GCA_024138005.1). NCBI lineage: Eukaryota > Viridiplantae > Streptophyta > Magnoliopsida > Myrtales > Combretaceae > Lumnitzera > Lumnitzera racemosa. The sequence goes on from JAMXBC010000006.1 coordinate 85,790,015, forward strand.
ACCACCATGCCAATATACCCTTTTAATTTTGCAACTTGATTCGATTTTGTTCAAGATATCGTCTTAATGGTAGATAAGATTACCAGCATGCCAATAGTTCTAACTCTAAGTTTCCTTCTTTTTCTTTTTTCTTCATTTCCGACCTCTTGAATTTGGGCTACCATTACATGGTAGCCCCAGGACCTGCAAGATTAAACACGAAGAGCTTAAATTCTTTAAATATATGCTACTTTTAAGCATCAAAACATAAAAATATGAATTACACTTGTGTTGAGAAATTATATGTGATTTTAATAAAAATTCATATATGTTTGCTCAAAAATTTATTGAATCACATATAATTGTTAGAGAAATCCTTTAGATAAGTGTGTGGTTTGACAAATTTATCACATACCCTAAATATTAACCCTTAAAACACTTAAGAGAGGAGTGTCAATAATGTGAGGATTTAGACTCATTCCTTAAAGGAGGTCTATCTTAAATTTGATACGCCGACCAAAATGACGCCAAGCAATCATTTTCATTACCTTAAACACAATATATCCTTTGATAAACCCATTGAGCCTTTTTAAGAAGTTTTTTTTTTTTATTGAACTCTATCAAAAACTACCCCACACTAGGACAATTAGGAGGTTAGTGTCATTAATTAGGAGAAAAAAAAGGATAAACTAATATATACTTACTCAAGTCGCACTAATCCATGGGTGACCATTACTATTGATAATACATCCCCTTATAAAGGAAGAAGAGATTCAAATCTAGTCTCGCAAATTTTAAGCTCTTGTTGGAATGGGTTCTTTTGAAGGGAGTATATCAATTAAAAGTAACTACTAAAAGAGTAATGGAAGTATAAGATGGTGGTGGTACTTATGTCAGCTGCATTTGGATTTTCTACATACTATAAGTACTCTCCCCTTCTCCTAAAAAAGAGAAATTGTTTGGCTATGATACCAAATGGGGCCCATTCATACTTAAGATCTAAATTCATATGAATGAGATTAATAATTTATAGTATCCTTTCCTACCTCAAGCCTCAACTAATTCTAATTGTGCCTACTATGCTTTCTTTACACTTTAATGGAAACTTACATAAACCTATCTTTTAGCTTGAGAATGGATTAAAATACTATATTTGTTCTTTGTGTATTCATATGATTCATTTTTTATATATAGGATCCTCATTAGAGGCAAGTATAGAGCATATTTTGAATCTTGAAAGATAGATTAGGGATCCAAACAATGTCTTTCACTTACGATTAAGGGAGATAAAGAGAGTTTAGAAAGCCATGAGAGATACAAAACACATGATATATTATTATGGTAATTTGAAGGCTATACTCTACCTTCTTTGTTACATGATGATAACTCTTATTTTAAATACATTTCACATGGTGATTTTATAGTATTTCCCTTACACCTTTGGTTTTTTTAAAGAAATTGATACTTAATTGAGTAAATTTTTTATTTCAAGGTTTGAACGCGTTTTTGGATCGAAAACGAAGAAAAGGAATCAAGTTTCACTTAATTCAGAGTTCAAATGAATGAGTTATGAAGTTTTGAAGTTACACAGTCTGGGACACAACTATGTCCCCAGGCTGTATCCATCCAGGAAAATATGCTGAGGTCAGAAAGTTACACGACCTGGGGACACAACTGTGTCCCAGGCCATGTTTGGTGATGAAAACGGAAACCTTTCAATACATTATAAAAGGACATACTAGGGTTTTGCATAGAGGATAGGACATTCAAAAGAGAAGAGACTTGAAGAGAAAGAGAGGAAAAAGGCGAAAGCAACATCTAACTTCAAGATTAAAGAGATTTATCATCAACAAAAGGGGTTTTTCATGTTTTATTTATTGATTTTGTTGCAATTCGTTTTTAGTTTCATTATGATAGCTTAAAATTCTTATATTTAGGATTATGAAACCTAGGATTTCATGTGACTATTAGATTGATTGATAATTTTCAATAAAGTTTCTATTTTTTCTTGATTCAATTATGTTATTTAATTGTTAATTGATATTTCTAGAGTATCGATCTATGATATTATGCATGATGATTGAGAAATCACATGTGTAATGAGATCGTGACATAATTGGAGAGAATTACATATATACTTAGAGATAGGATATATGTTTCTTTTGGAACGTTGTTCTTTGTGTGGGAATTCATTGTACATTAATGCGATTCTAAGTTATATTACTAAGTGAAGAGATTCTGGTAAATAATTTAAGATTAGGGTTAATAGGCTTGAGAAAGGTATTAACTTTCATTGTGAATCCCTCCGGTAAAAAATAATAAAAATTGAATTGGATATATTTTAAACGGTCACATGTTAAATACTAGGGGAAATAATTTCTAAATACGTTATTTGCATTTTTGAAGTTGTTCTCAATTTTATCGTTTTCTAAATTGCTTAATCAAGTCTCATAATTAGTTCAGTTCGTCAATTTTAGTATTTTTAATTCATTTAACTCATCACAATTTTCCGGCTAGATAATAAAGCTAAGGTTAATATTAGTACTTGAAGTCTCTGAGGGATCGATTCAATCTGACATCCGCTATATTAAAATTGATAGGTGTACTTACCTGATATCACATGAGATTGCCTTATATAGGCTTTTAGGGTTACAAGCAACAGATAACATATAAATCATGTGACAAACAAAATCTTCTTTTTAGTACAATAATAAAGTTAAACAAAGGACAGATGGAAAAGACCTAAGCTTACAAGGGAAACTCCTAAGCTTATAAGGACAACAATTACAAATGCGTAGCCATATCTTATATACCCATAAGGACATAAGCAGATGAAGAATAATAATTGTGGATGCATGCTCTGAAAACAATATCCTAATAGGATACCTTATTGTTAATGCTGCCTCTAAAAAGATCTAATCCATATCACTAGTGATGGGCTCATGTGATGGTGATAGATTTGCATCATCAAGATAGTCAAGTTCCTAGCTATATCCAACTATCCAGGCTTCTCCCTCCATTCTATCAAGATCTTCCTCATATTCTTGCAAAGCATGATGAATTGAGGGAATAATGTCTTGGTAGTCTTCATTGTAATCCCATGGCACTTCTACCTTAAATGCTCCTAGCCATATTTCTTTAGGAATGGTTTGGTTTGCAATGCATAGTTGTTTTTGTGTTTCCTTATACTTCATATCATCTTCTCTAATATCTCCTTCAAAGTCATCAATAAAGCTATAAGTATATAATGGATAAAATCTTCTTGATTGGTATTCTATCCATTGTTGCCTTAATTCAATTATGACCTTAAATTGCAATGGATTTGTTCTTAGAAATTTTTAGCTTAATTCATTAACCCAAGCTGCAATAATTTGTTCCCATATAGGAAAATGTTTAAACCATTTCAGTAAATTTGTTAAACGAGTTAAATGACTTAAACTTGGGTTTGCTTTGATTATTTGCAAAAACTACAAAGGTTTATATGTCGGGAACTGGATAGCTATAATGTAATGATGTAAGAGATACCAGTAAAGGCACTTGAGTTCTTCAAGAAACTTGCTTTCATGAAACCTCCATATATGTAGATGAATGAATGGATATCTCGGAAATAATCTGAGTGGATTAAGATTTAATCCGCCATATTTTCGAAAGATTGATGTCTGGTATTTCAATATATGTCGTTTGCTTTCTTTTGCAAATCTTCCTCATTCTATCATTTATCTTAACTCTGGAGGTCACTTTTTTGGATTGTACCATCTTAGAGGGAAGAAATTAGTAAACCTGAACATAGCAATCATTCTAGATGCACGAATATCACCTAAAAAGGGTTTGTAAGATGAGTGCATAAGGATTCATTCGATCAAATCTTAAGTCTCTCTTTTAGGCCTAGAGAGAAAATCCATTGCATCATTCTTTTTCCCTGAAATGCACTTAACCTCATAGGAGTATTTAGAAAACCATTCTTGCCATCTTAGCAATTGAGGATATGGCATAGTATTTCGCTTAAACTTAAGGATCTTTGGAAAAGAGCTAGTATCCATCTCAATTTTAAAATGAGATCCTATAGGATGATATTCAAATTTCTGAATAATATATTTGACTATAAGGATTTCCTTAAATGTTGAATGATAATGGATTTTAGAGTCCTTGAATTTTCCACTCCTACAACCACATATGTATTTACCTTTTTCTCCTTATTTAAGGAGAATAACTCCCCAATGTTTGTCACTAGCATCAATTTGATCCTAGCTTGCTTAGTTCTTTTCTTTACATAGAGGGCCTCACAGGCCCATTGTGAATCTAAAGGCTTTATCGGTCCTTGCTTAAACGATTTTCACATTCTTCTTCTACTAACCTAACATGTTTAGGATTCATACCTAAATGGCTAGCTTTAGTAGGATTGATATCTTTATTTTTCTTAAAATAAATATTCACAGAGAATTCCCGATTTTGCCACAAGGGATGATCACATTTTTTCAAGAATTCAGTGTAGTCCTCAGTATAAGTTTCTGCTTTAAGCTTTTCAACAATCTTTGATATCCTAATCCCTTTAATTGAATAATTGAAAAAGTTCAATATAAGGCTTGCGGTACTTTTTGAATTTGATGCCTTCTAAATCAATCTTCATTTGTAGAAGTTTAGAAAGAATATCTCAATCAATAACAATATCTTTGTTAGGTAATGGGGATCCAAGCACTAGAGTAATAATACTGCATTCTGGGAAAAATTGAATGTTCATTGACTTGCTCATAAGATATATATGAAATTTTTCATTTGATGTTATCACAAAAGTTCATGCATGTAGAATCTAAAAGTCTTGTGGAAGAACTTTAGGATTCAAAATGCTTTTAGTTGCTCCAGTATCGAGGAAAGTAATCACTAGAATGGGTTTGTCATACTTACTGGTAAAGATATGGATTGGGACATCAGGTGTATTGATGCTTATAATTTCATCACCAGAAGCTGGTTGAACATTTTGAATTAAATAAGATTCATCCCATGAAGATTCCCAATTTGAACTAGATGCCTTAGAGTAAACTTGTAAAGAAAATAGAGTGTTTTTTTTTTAAAGGTTCATCATTTGCTAAGAATAAAGATTGAAGTTCTTCATCTTCCCTTATCATTATTTTGGCTTTGTCAATAATGCTCTGGATAATTTTCTAGGATCCTTTTTTAGGACATTATTTAGCATAATGCCCTATCTTATTGCAAATATAGCATTTACTTGATTTCTTTCGCTTCCTACTTTTCTTTTTGAAGTATTTCCATTTCTTAATAGGAACTTTCTTCCATCTTCTTTTAAAAGAGTTTCTATTTTTCATTTTTCTGAAATGCTTTTTCTTTTTTATTCTTTGGAGCACAAGTGCATTCTTGATTGGACTATTTGTATTTGATGAATAAATCTAGTTTTCTACACATGTCATTGAAGACATCACTTGATCATATATAATCTTTAATTATCTTCCTTTTTTCACACATATCCTCTATGACAATGTACAGAGTTTGTTAGATTTCTCCAACGGAAACATAAATTATCTTTTAATTCTTTAATTAGAGATGTCATTCTATTCCTCTAACTAAAGGTACAATAATAAAGGAAAGAAACACTAGCTTTAGTGTATAGTTTGCTCTAAGTTGATAAAAGAGTTGGACTATTTTTTTGAAGTGACGGTCCAAATCTTTTTTCTCATAGGAATAGCATCTCCTCTCATGAAACTCTTTCCATGTGATTTCTTTTGAATCTTTTGGAATTCTAGCTAAGAATTGGTGTAGAATTCTTATAACCTGGTCAAAGTTTGTTAGATCTAAGAAACAAATTTTATCTTATTCAGACACTGAATTCCACTAATCTTTGAGAATTTTAGTAAATTTGCTAACAAGTTGTATCAAGATCTCTCCATGAGAAGGCTAAGTCAAATGTCTTGTAGACATTTAAGAAGGGAATTCTTGAAGTTTTTCTGGCTACCTTAAGTAAGGAATGTCTTCGAATGTGAATGTTACATTAGACTTAAATATTTTCCTTATAGAAGCACTTAGTCTTGGATCAAAAGTATCTAATTCTATGTCTTTATAATTTTCATTACTTCTAACCATTAAAATGGGCTTAGTGGGGCTAATTATAGTACTTTCTTCACTAAAGAAATAAGCTACATGTTCAGGTTCATCTTCTCATTCATCCTTAAAATGTGAAATTGAAGTATCATTATCTGAAATACCATCTTAATTTTTAAAGTTATCTGTAGTGCCTAAACTGTTGGGAATTAGATTGTTATCATCTTCATCTTAAGAAATTTCTAAATCAATTGTTGCATCATTGCTTTGTTCGATCTCTAAGTGTACCATGACAATCTTAGGCATTATATACTGATGGTATGCCTTAAGAAAAGCTTTTAAAGGATTATCCTGTTGCTTTACCATGTAGAATCTGGATCTAAGATCTAGATTATGCATCTCATCATCATCATTCCCTAATTTTTAGGTTTCATAGAGATCTTCAAATTTTTGTTCTAAACTGGAGGTTTCCTTTATATTTCTTATCTTTTTTTTTGGAAGCCTCCATTTGTTTAACTTGTACTCTTAACTCAAAGAGACTTTTCTTCTAAGGTACTTGAGATTCTGAAAAGGAAATTGAGGTTTTTCTAGGTTTGATAATCCCAGCAAAGATATCTAATTCTACAAAGGTTGATGATGGAATATATGAATTTCCCCTCTGTTTTGCTTCTAATATGTCAATTTGATTAATCAATTTCTTGATTTCTAACTCTTTTTAGTTAATATATTCTTGGAGACCTATACCTGGTTGTGGTGCAGCCTTTTTTATATCTTCAAGCCTCTTTTGAGGGAAGGTGATCGTCTTATGATAGCCATCTACCTTTTGTTCAATAGTAGACAATCTTTATTGAATATTTTCAACATTAGATCCTATTCTCCTTAGCATCTTATTTTAGGCTAAGTTATTATTAGTATGCCAATTTAACACAACTTCTATTATGCTACCCTTTTTCTGGTCGCCCAATGCATCTCTTTCTGTAGGATCTTTAACTTTTGGGGAATGATAACAATTTTCTACCATATATTCCTCAATAGGTGGAAATTCTTCCCTAACTAGTTACATCATAAAGGAAGGATTAAGTAGGGCCTTTCTTTTAGAATGTAACAAAAGAGAATTATTTCTCTTGCTTGATTGATCTTAACTGGAGTATCAAATAATCTTATCAACATACTCTTCAGTGTTAGAATCTAATGACTTTGAAGAAACATCAAATTCACCAATACTCATCTTTAGCTGTGAGGATAATGCTTCATCATCCCTTCTTTTCTTCGGTGGTAGTTGCTCTTTTGGAATCCACCACGACTGCAATTCTTTGTTACACTGTCTCCTATTCATTCTTCAATTAAGAGGTTCTAGAGTTAAATTTGTCTTAGCTTGCTTAGGATCTGGCTTGATTTCAATGTTGCTGAGCTTCTTGTAAATATTGTACAAAGATTCTTTTTTAGGCCCTTTACCTAGCTTTTGTGTAGGAGACTTATCCTTTTTAATCTCTATCGATGGTTGATTCCTTTAAGGAGGTCCATAACTGACCATATATTGCCATTATCCATAATCTTCTCTAAGAGGCCCTATGTTAGGATCACTATCTTCATACCTCTTCCAATAAGAGCATGATTTTTTCTTTGATCTTGGACGGTCATTTGGAAAATTCTTCTTTACATGACAATCATCACACTAACAGTCTTAATTAAAGTACCGATGACCATTAAATGGATCTTTGAAAAAATAAATAGGTTTACCTTGACTATCAAAGTATTTGGCAATCTACTGCAATTGTTATTAAGCTTTAGAGCCTTATAAGCATTTGATAGTTAGACTATAAACATAGTTAAGAAAATGGATAAGCTAGATTTTTGCTCGTCTTGAGACTTATCAAACTAGATGACTATAGAACCATCTTTCTTCTTCACAAAAGTGGGACCAGTTGATTGAATAGGCACTATATTATGATGATGCTTCTCATAACTTGTCACCTAAGTTGTATGAAGGATCTTCAAAAGATCTACTCTAGACATCTGTTTAAGAGCATGTACAACTATAGGAGTCCTGCAAGAATCAATTGAAATGATAAGAGTTTCATTGCCTTTTCTTAGTAGAGATAGATTAAGAGAATGATTTTGAACTCAATAAATCATCTGCTAGTGTAGAGTTGTTTTAATGGATTTAGGATTCAGAGGTGCTCTAATGATTTAAAATTGGACTTGGAGAGCTTCTAAAAGCTGCAGGTCTACTAAAGCACGATTATAGTTTGGATACGGTGTTATAAACACTATTCTAACATTAAGAGTTATCTCTATGGTATCAATACATGCTTGTTAGTACTCTAAGAACCTTGTATCTAAGAGAGTCATTTTGGTTACTACAGGTAACCCTTTTCTTCCATGAAGTGTCAAAGCAATCTAATTGCTTTAAAGTGGATATGAGTATATTGCTAAGATAAACATTGCCTAGGTAACTCAGGAGGTATTTGCAAGGTCACAAATTTTTCTTCTTGCGAAGCTCTAATAGGACATTAGACAAATTTAGAAGATTGAATATATTCCTTAACCTTCTTTGAGCTTAAGCTAATGAGGGATCTAAACAAAGATTTTTATGGTCTTGTAAAGGTTGACTATAGATTAACCAAAGGTAAGGAAGTTCCATCTATTTTTTCTTGGTCTTCAAGATAAGATACCTCATAAAGGTAATCGATCTTATTAGAATGGGTTCTTTTGGAAGGAGTATCTGAATTAAAAGTGGCTACCAAAGGAGTAATGGAAGTATGAGATGGGTTTGAGATGGTAATAGTACTTGTATTAGTCGTGTTTGGGTTTTCTATTATATTACAAATACTCTCCTAGAGAGGAAGAAGTCAAAGGAAAAAGAAAAAAAAAAGAAGAGAAAATGAAGAAAAGAATAGAAAGGAAAAGGGGCATTAAGTTGTCACAAGAGACAAGTTTGAAACAAGCACCGGAAAGTGATTAAAACCCAAAATCTCAAGGCACCTTTCAAAGCCCAAAGAAGCCCAATCATGTCAAGAATTAAGGACAAGGCTTATTGCTCAAAGCTTAAGTGTCATCCCATTATATGCACCATCCCATAACATGACCCTTAAGAAGTTCTTCTGATTAAAGGGAATAGGTTATCATTACTAATGAAACTAGGGGCAAACCCATTTTAGCTTCTTCTAAGGGTTCTTGCTTGTAAATTCGAGTTGAGAAGATAGTTCTTTCAAAATAAGCCTATTCGTCAATCCTTTCTTAAACTATTGACCAAAAGCCCATGTTGCATTACAAATCAAAAAAAGACTTGATAGATTAGTTAAAGTGCATCACTTGCAAGATTAACCATAATTTTTGGAATTACAATCGAGAGTAAAATCTAAGCCAAGAGAGTGTGAATAAGTCCTATCAAACTAAGCTTAACTTCAATGAGATGTTTAATCAGAAGAAGTTATCCTAAGTAGTATTTACCCCTTAAATAAAGCTTAAGTATCCCTAAGAAGAAGTTTAGAGCCCAAGGAATCCTCGAAGACAATGGATGGAAAGACCTAACACTTAATTACAATGTTCTCAAAATTTGTAAAGATTCCATACTTGTTAACAAATCTTTGAAAAAAAAAAAGAAGAAAGAGAGAGATAAAAGAAAAGAGAGAGAGAGAGAGAGAGAGAGAGAGAGAGAGAGAGAGAGAGAGAGAGAATTTATAAAGGAAAATAATAAAAGAAGAAGTAGGGGGGGCGATTTGCAAAAGGTTTTTCAAAAAGTCTAATTCTATTCCAATATAAATCCATTCAATCATTCTTTCCTTCAATCTCAATGGCCTTATACCTTCTTCAGTTTTCATTTTCAAGACCTCTAATCTCGTAATTGACCCACTTGGTCAGTTTTGTCCTGTTTGTCTTAACAATTGAAATCATACAATACCTTCCCAGATCAATTTCAAAATTTTGTTAAATCCTTATGGACTGCTTGTTGAGTGGCATGTTGCCCTATTCTTTTTAAAATCACTTGCTTGGTGTAGTACTGTCTCATTTTTTCAAGATTGCTTGCTTGGTGGAGTGCTATCCCATTTTTTTAGGATCACCTACTTAGTAGAGCGTTATCCTGTTCCCTATGGACCACCTACTTAGTAGAGTACTATCTCCTTTTTATTTTAGAATCACTTGTTTGGTGGAATGCTGTCCTATCCTCTATAGATCGCTTGCTCGGTAGAGAGCTGTCTTATTCTCTTGGGATTCCTTACTCGGTAGAGTACTGTTCCATCTCTAGATTGCTTGCTCAGTAGAGTGATGTTCTATACTCAACGAATCACTTAGTGGAGTGCTATCCTATTTAGAACATTTACTTAGTAGAGCACTATCCTAAATTTCCTAAGGATCGCTTGCTTGGTGGAGCACTATCCTATGGATCACCTACTTGATGGAGTGTTGTCTTGCTCTTTGTGGACTGCCAACCCGATGAAGCGTTACCCCTTTTTTTTCAAGATTGTCTACTCAATGGAGCTTTATCCTAAAAAGTTTTTAGATCACTCACTGGATGAAGCTCTATCTTGTTTTTAGAAGTCTATGGATCACTTACTCGATGTAGTACAATTTTATCTTTAAAAGTCCCCAAATCGCTTACTCGATAGAGTGCTGTCCTATTTTCTAAGAATACTTGGATCACTAGCTTAATAGAACACTATCCTATCAATGTGTCAAAGGGGCCTGATTTGTAGGTAGCCCATTTCATCTTTCAAAAGTTACCATTAGGAATCTTTTCAAACTTACTTTCTCCCAAGGGGTAAAAATGGAGTCTCTTTTTTTGTCTTTGTGATAAAGTTTTCACTAAACTTCACTACAAAGAGGAGTAGTTGTAGAAACTCTACTTTTGGTATTCCTAAGTCCATCTCTAATTTCAAATCCCCTAGTCTTTGAAAAAGGCAAAAGGAAATACCAAAAAAACTGAAAAATACGAAAAAAATTGAATTAATAAGAAAAAACCAAAAAAATAAAAAATGAGAAAAAAATAAAATAACATAAAAATAAAAAATTGAAAAATTATAAAAAGTGTTGCACGGTGGTCCATTTAGGTCGGTTTAAGGTAGAAATCATTTTTGGAAGTAAAAAATAATTTATAGAGTCAAAATAAATATATGCAATTTGACTAATTAAGAATTCCAAGTAAAAATTAGCTTTTATTGAAAATCAATTTTTCTGACTCAAGTTTAGCTAAATTGTTTCGAAATATTTTGAAAATTCATATTTTTAGGAGTTTAAGGCCTCAAACCATGTCTCAATCAAAGTTAAAATGAATATTTTATGGCCATTTGAAATTTTGAATAAAAATCAAACATGAGTAGAAAATGAGATCTTAATTTGGTTAAATTAGAAAAATTTTGAATATATATTTGTTAGACTCCATATTTTCTTGAAAAAGTAATGTGATTTTTTAAAAAGAGGATAATTAATCCAGTTTTATTTCAAATAAAAAAAAAAACAAGAATGTTGGAATTGAATCAATGAAAGGAAGAGGGAAGGAGAAGAAAAATGAAAAAAGAAAAGCAAAAAGCAAAAAGAAAGGAAAAAAAAAAGGAAAAAGGGGATAACACGTATCACCATTTGGAGGTACTACATGGTACCATGTAAGGCTGTCACTTGGCATAAGGGGTCAACCCCCTTTGACCCCTTTTTCCTATTTTTTCCTTGATGGTGATTAGAATAACAATAGTAGATGAGTTTTATTTAAACAAGTGTACCGGTTTTTCATACCTGATCATTTATTAAGTAAAAATATATGAAAACATATGGAAATAAAAGATCGAGAAGTCTTCTTTCGGAAAAGTACGTTTTTTGAATTATTATAAGGAAATTGTGAGAAATAAAAATAATAAATCCAAATGTTAAATAAACACCCATTTATTAAGCCTTGAACAAAATAAGAAAATCTAAGTAAATCTCTTGCAATAATCTCCAATAAATCTCTAAAACTGGAAACCACATCCTCCATGAGCTAAATGAACATTAATTCATCCAAATTTTCCTTAAAATCATGATCAATTTGAGCAAAAATGAAGAAATTCAACAAAAAAAATAAAAAACGAACTTGAGTGTCATTAATGAATGAAGATTGAATCTTTCTCTTAAAGGGAAGCTTTTTAGGGAGGAATTACAACTCAACACTATAAATTAATACCTTCTCCATACATTCAAAACATCACATTCATTAGAAATCAACCACAAATCTAAATTATACTAGTTTCTCACTCTAGGTGATTATTAGTGTTAACTTACTCCCTCTCTTTAATTTTCTTACTATAGAGAAAATCGATCTAAGAAAATTCTTGGCAATATTCTACTCACATTTATGAACAAAGCCTAATCTTTAATTTAATCCAATTTCATAGGGATTTGATCAATTTTGAGGAGAAGAATTAAAAAAACTGTTTTGAAGTTGTTGTGCATTGGGTTATTCTTTTTTGAAAAAAGAAAATTGAAAGGGGAAAAGCTTGAGTATTCCAAAAATTGATTTGGGGTTTTCAAAATTGACATCTTGAGAGTCTAATGCCACTAGCCATGTTCTGAGACTCGGTAGAAAACAACTCGAACTAGCTAATTTTCTTTCTCTATGTAAGTAAAACTTCAACTTGTTCTTTTGATTTTTAAGCTTGTTCATTAAAAAAAAAATGAAAACTTCAGAAAAACAAAAAATTGATATTAAGCATGTTTTGATCTTGTTTCGACTTTTTTATGAACCTAATATGCTTATGATAATTATTTTATGTTGATGATAAATAAATTAATTAGCATGTTATGTTTATTAGCTTAGTAGATTTTAATATGATCATGTTATGTTAATTGTTTACATTCTTTAATTTAATATGTTGGTTAGTAAACTTTATGTTAATTTTGCATGTTAGCATATAGTTTTAGATTTAATGTTTTGTGACATGGTTAATTTTGAGAATGTTAATTTTTACTTATGGGCTTTAATTATGTTTTCCAATTAAGATCAGCATTTCTCTTCTTGAATTTCTTTTTACAAATATATTGTTTTTCATAAATTAAAAAATTATTTTTTCAAAATTAACAAAATTTAATTAACTTAAAGTAAAAAGAATTTTTTAAAAATAAAATCAACCAACAAACTAAAATTTTCATTAATTGAGAACTACATGCAACCCAAAATAATTAAAAATTTTGTTTTCCCCCTTTTACTTTTTCAAAAAATAAAAAGCCCAATTTATTTGAAAAATATAATTAAGGCCCATTAATTAATTTCATGGATTTCTTTTATGAAAATCGCTAAGGTTTTAATAAGTTAAATCTCTAAATCCAAGTTTTTCTATTTCTATTTTTCTAAAGTTTTTTAAAAAACCTGATGGCTAGTAACCAAAATTAGGGTCCATCCACCTATGAGCCTTGATTATACTTTTTTTTTTTATTTCTATCAGGTGGCAACTGCTTTTTCAAATTTATTATTTTTTTTATAAAAAAAAACTTTTCTTAACCTTGTCAAAAGATTTATATTGAGCAAGTTGGCTTAATATAAATCGAATTTTTAGCTCGACAATGTGTATATGCTATAAGAACAAATGATATAATATTCTGATATATTGTATAAACACCATATTGATATTAATTGCAACTATTTTATACCCATGATAACAATAAAAATTTAAATTAATCAATATATTAATATACACAAAATATGTTATTGATTCCTCTTTCAACTATAATATTTTATTACCAATCTAATTACGCAAAGAAAATTTCAAGCAATATGAACAAATTAAGGTAAACTAAGAGAACCTAAATTATTATGCTGAGGTATCAATAACATATATATGCTACTAATAGTGATATAACTTACAACATGATAACTCATAAGATGATAAAAATTTACTAATATAAGATATACAATTATAGGATTCTAATAAAATTACATATTACTCATATTGAATTAGTATATGAAAGGGTATCCTAAACTAAAGGTATAATAAAGTTTTATAGATAATAACTTAATTCTAATTAGAAGTGTACATAATGATTTATTATATGATACATTACTATAATGTACAATGTAATATGTTGTTTGTACACATGATCATAGTTCATAATCAAACAAAGACTTAAATTAATTTTAACATGAATCAAAATGTTGATATACACCATATGTTTGTAAAACTAATTGTTAGATGAAACTTATTATCAATATGTTTATACTCTAAAAGTCCTATAACTCATTTATATATTCATATCCATATCTTTTAAATGTGATTCTTTATATAAACAATCAACAACAAAATAATATTATATTCATTTATAGGATTTGCAATATACAATTGATAATACAATTGCGATATACTAATTCCTTCTAAATGTGTTACATGAGAATGATATAATTACAATATACCTATTATTTAATCAAGTGAAAATAAGATAAACTCTAATGTACAGTACAAATGACTATGACAAACTATATAATATATATTGTGATTTTAGTGTTCATAATGATTAGGGGTCTTGTCATTAAAATACTTTCGTAAGGGAATTCTATAATACCTTACAAAAAGACATAACAATATAAGACTAAATAATCATGACTTATAAGTAATCTATACAACCTAGCAAAAAAAATAACCCTATAATCTAATGATGTGATATTTTACAAAATATTAACACTATTATACATTCAATGTATTGTGATGTCACTTTATAGAAAAATTCATGATAATAAATTTTTGTAATACAATAACATGATAATCTTTAATATACAAATATAATAATCTGATTAATTAATTAAAATCTATGATTTAATTATGTTTACATATAAATATATATATGTTTACAATTTAAATTACTATGCAAGTAAATAATAAACAAGTATATAATGTCAATAATTAAAGACATGTTTCATTAATCTCTTGATTATAATACGCTATGACTAAAAGAAGATTTTATTACATTGTAAAATGAAAACCGTTGAATACTATATACACATTTCACATATAACGCATATACAACATAACCTCATTAAAGTTTATTAATATACAATATTAGAATAAGTATATGTACATAATCAACAAAATAACACCAACAACAATATCATAACATGCTCATTTTCATGACTTACAATATAATAACAAAAAAACTTGTAAAATTAATATATAGCTTGTAATAAATATAATACAGTGTTCTAATACCTTACAATTATTTTACGTGCAAATATCAAAGGAATTCATTAACATATGAGTTCTTTGGTTAATCAAAAGAAACGGGTAATTGCATAAGATCTCCCAAACTTTGACTTTGGTGTAGATTTACCTACCCTAAACTTTCAAAGTGTGATCTTTGGTCCTTAAACTTTTATAACTCATTCACTTCACTAAATAGAATAAGGGAGGAATGTAATTGGAATTCTGGGATAATGTAATAAGGGTATAATATCTATTATTTTGTTTAGATGGATTAATAAACGACTTAAGAATAGACATGTAATAGAATTTTAATGATTAAGTTGCGATAGTGGTGACGATAGTAGTGGTGGTAATGATAGTAGTAATCAGAGATGGTGGTAGTGGTAGCGACAATGGTGGGTGGTGGTGGTGATGGTAGCAAGGGTGATAGTAGTAGTGATGGTAGTGGCTGCAATGGCGATGATAGTGGTGGTAGTTGGTGGTGACAATGGCAGTGACGGTAGATAGTAGTGGTGGCGATGGCGGTAATGGTGGTTGGTAGTGATAGTGGTGGTAGTAGTAATATTGGTAACGGCAATAGTAGTGGTGATGATCATTGTTAAATTGATATAAGGTTATTTTTGGAAAAAAAATGTGAAATTTTTTGAAGAATCGTGATTCTTTGCTTGAATCAAGGAATCCCTATTAATTGATTTCACGTAATAAGGATTCCTAAGGAATTGTGATTCAGAAACAAAAAACCAAGTGAACGCTGTAATAAGGAATAAGAAGGGAATTGAATTCCAATTCTCCTTAAGTAAACGAGGCATTAAAGTGCAAATAACCCCATAACCCTTTTTAACTTTGATTTTGGTGTATAAATACCCCTTCAATTTTGATTTTGGTGTGTAAACACACTCTACTTACACACTAAAATCAAAGTTTAAGAGGTTATTCTCAACTTACAAGATTATTTGCCAATTTATAATGCCTCATTCACTTAAGGGGAATTGGAATTCAATTCCCTCTTATTCCTTATTACAACATTTACTTAGTTTTTTGTCTCCGAATCACAATTCCTTAGGAATCCCTATTACATAATATTAAGTAATAGGGATTCCTTGATTCAAGCAAAGAATCACGATTCCTTACAAAATTTGACATTTTTGCCCAAAAATAACCTCATATCAATTTAACGATGACTACCATCACCACCACCACCACCACTACCGACCACTATTACCACCACCACTACCAATACTGACCACCATTACCGCCATCGCCATCGCCATTGCCATCACCATCTACTACTAACCACCAACCACCACCACCTACCGCATTGCCAACTACCACCACCACTACTACCATCATCGCTACCAACACTATTACCATCATATTGCTACCACCATCATCACTACCAACACTATTACCATCATACTGCTACCACCATCATCACCCATCATCACTATTGTTATCGCCATCATTATTGTCATTGCCACCGTTGCCACCACCACCCACCATCATCACCGTCACCACCACCACCTTTGATCACCGCTATCATTACCACCATTACCACAACTACCCCCATCCCCACCCCCCACCTCCCCTTAAAGTTGCTATCCCAGCCATCGCCACCACCATCAACCACCGCCACCGACCACCATCACCACCGCCGTCGACCATTACCACCGCCTCCACCTTCGTAATCGATTTCCACTACCTATTACTTTAGAATTACTTGAAAAAGAAAATTAATCGAGGGTATTTTAGTCATTAAAATTCTATTACATGTCTAGTCTTAAATTGTTTATTAATCCATCAAAACAAAGTAATAGGTATTACACTCTTATTACATTCCTCCAGAATTTCAAATACATTCCTTCCTCATTCAATTCAGTAAAGTGAACAAGCTGTAAAAGTTTAGAAGGGTAATTTACACTAAAGTCAAAGTTTAGAGGGGTTATTTGCATTTTCCCTCTAAAAGAAATTCTATGATATTATATAAATTAACTATGACAATATACACTACAAGTATACCTATTAGTTGCCAATTAGTTATAACCTATGGACATTAAATTCACAAAAATTATCATGTATATGATGAAATGTCTCATAATCAAAATATATACATGTACAAAGGATGGCTACAAAAATTCCCTATTGAATAACAAAATTTCCTAAGTTCATTGTACTCTAATAAGATTGTTATTGATCTCTCATCGAGATAGATTATGATTCGATTCCTCCCTCCTACATAATTAGTCAAAAAGAAGAATAAAAAAATTTTTATAAGGACCAATAAAGATATGATAGACTATGATTGCATTATCCTATAATGAAACTACATAGTATTGATTATAATATGTACAATCCAACAAAGACAAGTACATAATCTACTAACAGTTGTAACTTATATTATAAAATATTAACAATATTACACAAAATTACTACAAAGAAACACTAATAATAATAATAATAATAATAATAATAATAATAATAATAATAAGATTTTACGCTTCACCAATAATTTATTTTACGATAAGACTGAATAACAAATATTTTTTTAATATGGTGTTAGCGTAATTGTATAATGAATTAGTTAATATCTATAATCTAATTAAGCTAGAACACATTAGAAAGGAACTAGCAACTCATTAAGTTATCAATAAAAAAAAAATCTTCTTTTTTATGGGTAATGTAATATATTAAATAAAATAAAAACAAGTCCAACAACACCTAAACAATTATCTTGGTATGAAAGAAACATATTCTAACTGGCATGCCAAAACCATACTCTAATCATAATTGAAGTCTAAGATAACATAGCTCAAAAGTGGTAAAGGGAAACAACAAGAAAAGGAAACAGTTGATTTTTATTTAAGCCCTTCCTTTGCGATAGAATTCGCTAAAGACTTAGCTTCATGCTTAATCTTGCATAAATTGATATAATCAAACTAGTCAAATAAAACTAAGTAAATGCCTAACAATAACCAACTCTGAATATCCATTTTAACACCCTCTCTTAACAAGGTCAATGACATTGGTGCAGCCAAACTCTATAATAACTCTCTTCTATCCCTTATCTCTCACCAATTATAAACCTAACAGTAATGCACTAAGGTTAGCTCTAACAATGCAAGGCTTATTCTTTTCCTCTAAGCACTGCCCTAAATAAGTCCCTCATGGTCTCGTCCTACTACTATAATGGTCAAGTTTTTGCCCCTCGAATCAGCCACATCACAATTTACCTTGATAGCATCTCTCAGTAGCTTCTCTCATTTAAAGAAAAATTCCTTATGGTTCTACACTTTTCCCTTCTCTTAGTAGCCTACCATTCATGGGCCACTTCACAAACCACATTCACCTAACTATGGTCCCTCTAAGATGGTCTAAAAATGCACTCATTGCGTTCATGCCATATTCCCTCAAGCATAAATATGAAGTAAACTTCCTTTGGAAAAGATCTCTCATTCCATGGAATCTTCCTAATTTAAGCATTTCTCTTAATTTAGTCCTTGAACTCGGCTAGATTAGCAGCTACAGGCGCATCCATCCACTGTAGTTCCTTCTAAGCAAGCTTGGTCACCTTAGACTCTAAGAAAAGATACTACAAATTTTCCTCCTCTTTGTTACAAAAAAATAAATAAATAAATACAAGTCTTGTCTACCTTAATTCCCTACTTGTAAAGGTTTACGTTTGTAGGCAGTCCATCATGGATCATTTTCCAAAATAAATGTTAAATGTACGGTTGCATCGGGGATTTCCAAATCCAATCCTAATGCCCTTATTAGTCTGCTATTATCTCTTCATCTTGCAATATTTTGTACACCATTTGTACTTGCACATCTCCACTTAGGTTGTATGGCCACAGCATACCATCAGCATCATCTTCCAAGCCCCAAGTCCCTAAGGTTAGATCAAAGTTACCAAGGATAGCTTTGATCTCAACCAATAAAGGAAAGCCCAGCTTATCCTCATCCCACATACCATGCCGATTCAAAGCATCTACAACTTTAACATCATCATCCCCATTTGCAAGCGGGTCATTGATCAATTAGCATACATGTCCATGTTTATTACATCTATCCAACCTAAATCTTGCACTCGTGACCCTACTCAATGGTAGTTAAGTGTAATTGTCTAGCCACTCATGTTGCTTCTAGCATTCTGAAAGCACCCGAGCCTTACTTATTTGAAAGTGGTCACCACAGAGCTTGTATTTATCCTATAAAACCACCGTCTAAAGCTACTTCCTCTTCCGCATGGTCTAAGAAAGTTTAGTAAAATTGGCTCTATTCCTTCAATAGAGATCATAGATTCCTAATCCTCTTTGTTCCTTCAGCTTTTTAATCTTATTCCATGATATCCAATGCATCTTCCTACTACCATCTACACTTCCCCACAACAAATTCTTATAGGCAAGTTCCAACTACGAACCCACCTTTCTTGGTAGATGCAACATTTGCAAATAATAATTCACACTAC
The DNA here is from genome assembly GCA_024138005.1 of Lumnitzera racemosa. Classification (NCBI taxonomy): domain Eukaryota; kingdom Viridiplantae; phylum Streptophyta; class Magnoliopsida; order Myrtales; family Combretaceae; genus Lumnitzera; species Lumnitzera racemosa. The sequence continues at coordinate 85,809,668 of JAMXBC010000006.1, forward strand.
TTTCCAAAGATGAGCTAACGAGAATTTTCTTAGCCAAATTAGACTGTATTTTCACTTTCCATCCCAACAATTTCTACCTTGTCTTTTTCAGAGAAAAGAGAGATCAGTAGCCTTCAACTGTCCTCATTCCTTGACCAACAGCCCCAAATACTTACCTAAAGCTGCTATTATATTGATGCCAAGAATTTCACATATTCTATCTTTTAGCTACAAGGGAGCATTATCAGAAAAAATTGCACAAGACTTACTAGAGTTCACCTTTTGGCCTAACATAGAGCCAAAAGTATTCGTTCCTTGTAGCATCATCCTCGCATTGTCTTCAGATGCTTATCCCATAAGAATAATGTCACCAGCAAACAATAGATACGATAGAGGAGTGGATGATTGTCTAACCTAGATAGGTTTCCATAATCTTCACTTCACTAATTCCTGAATGTACCTACTCAAAATCTCCATAGCAATAATGAAGATATACAGCGACATTGGATCCCCTTGTCGTACAGTATTACTAAGTTGGAAAGTCTCCAATATACCACCATTGAATATTAGCTGATAAGTATGTGTTGCTGGATAAGATCCTACCAACCTAATCCATGAGTCCAGAAAGCCAAAAATCTGCATAGCATGCTTTATGAAGTCCCATTCTAACCTATCATAAGCCTTTTCTAAGTCTAGCTTAGTGAGCATCCATGAGGTCTTCCCCTTTTTCCTTTTCAAAGAGTATATGACTTCTTAGAAGATGATGACATTATCATAGGTAGATCTACTAAGGATAAAGCCCGCCTACTTCGAATTGATAATCTATGGTTAGTGAGGTCTAACTCTACTAGAAAATTTTTTCCCCAAGACTTTGTATAAGTTCGTACATAGACTAATAAGTCTAAAATCCTTTAGCTTATTTGCCCCTTATTTCTTACGAATCAACATAATGAGTGTCTAATTGATATTTATAGGGACTGTACTATTTTTCTAAGCTTCAACAATAATCTCATTTACCAAATCCCCAAAATATGGCTAACAAGCCTTGAAAAACTAAGAATGGTGTCCATTTATGCCAGGCGATTTATGGTAAGCTATTCCCTACATAACTTTCCTCAGTTCCTCTCTCGCCATCTCACTAGATAAAGAGGTCCTTTTTGAGTCTTCAAAAAAATGAATCTGTGGTAGCTAATCTAGAGGATTACACTTAACAAAGATATGTTTTATACTATACAACTTAGAGAAGTACTTGGTTATCATATCTTCGAGGCTACCAGCATTCGTGATCTAATTGTTTACATCATCAAATAATCCCATGATGCAACACTTTGCACATCTTGCAAATGTTGATAAATGAAAGAACATTGCCCTAGATTCCGCAGCCCACAACGTTTCTTCTTGATTCAAACTTCTCTAATGGCATCTTAAAGGAATTGTTCTCTATGAAGGAGAGACTGACTAGGATCCAAGGGCAATCTTAGCATCACTTGTTTGATCTCTTTCATAAGCCCCCTCTTTTTCACATGAACCAGGCTAAAAATTTCTCTATTTTAATCTCTACGCTTTTGTGTAAACAAATTCAAATTACTTTCAATATTTTCCTTTGTAAGGTAGTAGTTTGACGTAGCGAACTCCTAAAACCCTGTTGATCTAACCACATCAGTTGGAATTGAAAAGTCCTGAGCTATCTTAGCCTAACTCCATTTTCAATGTGCGTACATAGCAAAATAGGATAGTGGTTTGAAGCAACAACTGAAAGATAGAGAACCTCTAAATTTAGATATAGTTCTCACTGGTCCACATTAGCCCAAGCTCGATCTAATCTTGATTGGATAAGATTAGCAATATTGACCAAGTGTAGTTACTCCCTACAAAACCTAAATTTGACATACCACATTCGTCCATGCATTGTTGGTACTTCTTCACTCTTGATTGAATGATGTCCCTACCTCCCCATTTCTGGCTATTAGATAGTACTTCATTGAAATCACCAATCATAACCTATGGATTATTAATCAACTTAGCTCGGTTACTAAGCTCATGCAAAAGACCTTGTCGAACAGTGTAATGTAGATGGGCGTAACAGTAGAAATAAACCAAGATAGGTTAAAGGATAATACCTATATCTAGGCCAAAATCTACTATTGTGATATACGGTGGTTTCGTACTCGTACTACATTGTCCTACTATAGAATCATAATCCCCCCACTCATCCTCGCAGTTTTTGCACAAAGCATGCTTGAAAACCCAAAACCATGCTGGACTCCATTCACGCTAGTAAGGTTGAGTTTGGTCTTGGTTAAGACGAGAACCAACGGGTCGTACCTTCTAACAAGGTCCCTAATCACCCGCTAGTGCACCTATGATGGAGCACCTCTCATGCTCTACGCCAAAATCTTAAAAGGATGTGGCTACAATGTGGATGACAACAAATCCATAAGATCAGGATTCGCAAGCTTACAACGGAGCTCATACCATTCCATGTTTAGTGGGACATTCCCCTCCCGTTGAACTCGGACATTCCACTTGCATGGTCGGAATGCCATCCTCGCCATTATCATGGAAGCTACGTTCGCTATCAATAGGGTGGAGTTCTTCTTCTCCTCTAGAATCAACATGATGAAGGGTACTCTTTGGATGTCGGTGTGTCCATTCACGAAGCCATAAGAAACTCTGCAATCCCTTTGCATGTAGCTTCTACTTTCGCCAAATGCTTAGCTGTCAGTAAATCCTGTTGACTCGGCATCATCCAAATGAGAGTTATACAATCGTTCCTCTCTACTGCCATCCCTTACTGCGTCATATAGATTGGCCGACGGTGCGTCAACGGCCAATACGTTACCTCAGGAGCCTTGTTTCTTCTCCATTAAATTTGTGTGGTCTCAATTCGAATCACTTCGACATAAAGTCTCAACACCCTTAGATTTGTTGGTATTTGCCAGATTCTTGAATTGTCATGACTCACAGGTTGCGTCCCCAGTCCTCGAAGTAGCAGCAAACTCAGTTCTTATTCCACTATTCTTTCCATGTTGTCTCGCCAATTGTTTCAAAGAACGTTTCTTCTTCGAGAGAGGATGACTGACCACACACAAAACCAGATGAAGAAGGATTCCCAACTATTAGAATTTCTTGACCAGCTTTTGTACTCGTTTGGGAAATATTCGGATCACGACGTCTTGTATCTTGGACTTTTCCTTTTCCAGTCCCTCGTAAATATTCAGCTTCCTTCAATTCTTGCAGGAGGATACGATTTGCTTTAAAAATGTCCTTTCCATTATCTTTAAAATTTATTTCCTTGTCAACTGAATTCAGCCTGTTATTATTATTCCCTCTCAATTTCCCATCCTTCGCATCCGTCTGAGAGTTATTTCCCTTCCCAGCACACGTTGCCTTTTTCCCATTGCATTTGACACCCGTGACTAAAGTTTGGTTCATGTGCATCCACCTTGCAATTTTCTCTAGGGACATTATTGCACCCATTAGTCTCAATCACATCATCTTGCTGACCATCTCCTGAAGAATTATTCTCGTCTACCTCCAACATTCTATCCCCCTTAGATGCTCCTACAACATCCAGACATTTGGCAATATCGGCTTGTTGAAATTTCTTCAGCCACCCAGTAATCGAGTGACAAATGCATCCACATTAAGGACAGATTCGTGGTAAACCTTCATATAAGATTTTGTAGGGTATACCATTAACTACAACCATATGTTTAAGAGGCATATCCATTTGGATTTGAATGTGAATCCGTGCAAATCTTCCCCGTTCCATATTTATTGTTATCGAATCCAGATGGAGTACTGGACCAGGCTTTTCCCCAATTCTCTTAATAGCCACGGTCAAAAATCGTTCAATCGGTAACCCTTCTATACGTACCCACACTGCCATAGCATTAAAAGAAGAAATTTTCGGTTGAAAATCTAGCTCCCATTGTTTAAGAGCCAAATAACATCCATTGACAAACCATGGACCATTTCTTATTATCCATTAATAATCATTAGAATTAGCAAAGCATATAGTATAATACCATGCACCAACGTGTATTAATTTGAACCCTGGGAATGCTGCCCAAATTTTACTTAATCTCATGCTCACAATTTTGAATCCTAGGTTAGGTCCCATAACTTTAGCAATTAATGCTTAACGCCAAGGTACATAAATCATCTCTTTTTCGATATTTGAAAAATTGACGTAACACCAGCTGTCCATTGCCTCCAGATTCATTCGATCCTCAATTCTCAATTGATCCGCTTTTAGATCATGATCCATCGTCATATTTGATTGCGTTTTTCCAAAACAAAATTTCTCATACGTGACTGGGATATTGTTCAAGAGCATGTCCTTAAAAGGAAATCTATTCCATGTTTTCTGTTTACCCAGATTGTCATCTAGATCTTGAGCGACAAACTCTTGTTGATTCGCCTCATTTTCCTTAGCCATTCTTTTCCGGCTATGCCGGGATTGATCACTATCCACATGTTTGCCGCCTTGTGAACCGTTGCTCTCCATTCTAATGTCCTTCTCTAACTTTATCTTGTATAGTTTTTCTCTCAGTATAAAGACTTAGGATAGGTATAGTTATCATAAGAAAACTTATTTAAGCAACATATCTTTAAAAAGAAAAAAATATCTTCTTCATACATTATAAGAGGACACTATTTAACATATATATCTCAGGTGTCATGCATGTACAACGTGATCTTATATTAAATATACAATTTTGACTAGAAAGAAAATAATGTACATATAATGCGATAATATGACAATTTATATTACACATATATTTACATTTAATACCTATCTTAACGCATCTTAAGTTTATTGAAAATAAAATAAAATAAAGTACAATAACACGACAAATTCGACATACAGCAACATGATTGATTAGATGACATCTACAATCTATTATCTAATTGTGCTATAGATTATTAACGTACATATGTGTAATAGTCATATTTATAATAGTCAATAGAGGCATACCTTATTAATCTTTTCATTAGAACAAAACTTTATTACATAATAATATGAAAGTATAATATTATTTATAGACATACAAGATAGACAAATTGAAAAGACGCAAATAACAAGGACACAAATTATGAACCACATATTTTTATCGGTTCATTTAATTACGATCTATTAGGTAAAAATTAAAAGAAAAAAATCTTATATACATTTTATGATCCGCTATTATCTATATAATTTCAAAACAAACAACCTATGAACAATTGCATAAATCATAAGAAAAATGAAAAGGAAAACAAATAACAATGAATCACTTGTAACACATTATGCAATTGGTATCGTAACAATTTTTATTGGATCCACCTAACTATCACTTATTACTATTGAACATAGATTTTTCTATTCTATATGAAATAAAAAAGAAAAAGAATAACATTTATTATTGAAAAAATCAATGGACATAATAAATTTATTAATGAGACATCATAAAATTAACATGGTATAATATTGTTTATATACATTTTCTACGATATACATGTACAGCATAGTCTTATTAAAATCTTATTTTGAAAAATGCTTATCATTGAGAAAACATTTTTTTTCATTCATTTTTTCATTTCATTCTTCTCTTACTTTTATTTCTAATTTTATCTTTTATAAGCATAGTAACTAATGAAAAAATAAAATAAAATAAAATGAATAAAAAAATAATATCGACTACAGGACTTGGTATAGTCATTGGTTATTGTGCAGCTCGAAGTGAGTTAAATTACTGGAGAAGGTAGCATAGTCTCCTCAACCCAAACCTGTAGTCGTTAACCATTAAGGGTACAATAGAGAATAAGGAACTGGCTGATGGTGTTGTTTTACTAGGATGTCATTGTAGTAGAGGAACTCTAAGATGGTTGCCAACAGTAGAGGAACGAGGATAATTCGCTTTAGGTGTTCAATGGTAGATTTTTACAAAAAGATCATGTCTTTGGAGGTTTTAAAGTGTAAGGAAGCAATTGGTAGTAGTGTTTTTTTATTCGATAAAAATGGCTGGTTGCATAGTGCTTGTAGAGAGAGAATGAATTCAGTAAGAGGGTTGAATTGGTGGTAGAAGGGTGGTTTTCGATTGAGTGAGTGGTGTTTTAAGATGTTTGAGGTGTAAGAAAGTGTTTGGTGATGGTGGTTTTAGTTGAGAGCGAATGATTTCTAGTGTATTTTAGAGAGAGGAGGTGGTGGTTAGTGGTTAAGAGAAAGAGAGAGAAAGTGAGATTTAGAGAAGGAGTAGAAATTGAATAGAACCGATGCCATGGATATGTTCAGGATCACTTATTTATGAGAAATGATGGATTGAAACGCTTGCAAAGATGAAAGATAAGAGATTGATGCTCTCCAATTTACCTTTAATTCATACTTAAATTCAATTCTTGAAGTAAAAATGCTTCTAGAATTGGTTTTTTTGGATCCTTGATGTATGATTCCAAAAAAAAAAAAAGGGAGGAAGATGGAGCTTACTTCCTCCATTAATGGAGGTCAAAAGCTCTAGTGTGACTTAAGGTTTGAGATGATGTGCACATGTCATGCAATATCAACTATAAAAAAAAAAAAAGAATTAAAAAAATAAGAAAAATAATTTGCTCAGTATATCCGTTACTTACCACTTTCCCTTTGACTTGAATTCTTTCTAACATATCTTCTATTGTAGCCTGTGAAAGGATACTTATTGTTGTTTTGAGAATACTATCTATTATATCTTCTAATAAGTTTAACTATTTTGTCTTTGTCCTTTTCTTTGACTATTTCTTGATTTTCACCTTTTAGTTTAACAAACACTATTTCTTTCTTCATTTTAGATATTTTTTAAAATTCGAAACCTAGTCCAGATTTTGAATTATATATTTTTTGACTAGAAATTAACATTTGTAACTTCTTATGGAACATGTTTTTGATTGACTTAAATAAATTCTTCACACAATTTTTGAAATTTTTAATTTCTTCTTTTAGAATAAGATTTTCACCAACTAAAGCTTTACGAGCAACATGTAATCCTTCAAATTCATTTTTCAAAAAATTATTTTCATTAACCAACAATTGATTTGTTCAATTGAGAGCTTATTTTTCATTTTTTAACGTCTTTACTTTATATTTAAGCTTAGAAATCTTATCATTTGACTTAGAAAGAGCTTTAAACAATTTGTTGATTTCAGCATATATATCATTAGGTACTTCTATATCAGAATCAATTTCAGAATTTACCTTAGAGAGTGCCATAAGATCTTGATTTGCTGCTTCACATTCTTCTTAACTCTCAAACTTAGTTTCTGAATCTTCCAAATCTCTCCATGTAACCATCAAAGATTTGCATTTCTTCTTAAATTTCTCCATCTTCTTGATTAACACCAGACATTCATACTTTTTTCACCAACTGAAGCTTCACGAGCAACATGTAATCCTTCAAATTCATTTTTCAAAAAATTATTTTCATTAACCAACAATTGATTTGTTCAATTGAGAGCTTATTTTTCATTTTTTAACGTCTTTAATTTATATTTAAGCTTAGAAATCTTATCATTTGACTTAGAAAGAGATTTAAAAAATTTATTGATTTCAGCATATATATCATTAGGTACTTCTATATCAGAATCAATTTCAGAATTTACCTTAGAGAGTGCCATAAGATCTCGATTTGCTGCTTCACATTCTTCTTAACTCTCTAACTCAGTTTCTGAATCTTCCAAATCTCTCCATGTAACCATTAGAGATTTGCATTTCTTCTTAAATTTCTCTATCTTCTTGATTAACACCAGACATTCATACTTGGTATGTCCTAGATTTTTGCATTCATAGCATACAATTTCCTTTTTAAACTTTTTCTCTTCCATTTCCTTAATTGCCTTTCTTACATCATTAGATCAATTTTTATTAAGATAAAATCTTTTAGTAAATGTTTTCTTACCTTTCTTCTTTAGCCATTTGTTGAGTTTTCTAGCTAGAAGTGCCACATCCTCTTCCTCTTCCTCTTCTTCAGATTAGTTTTCTTCTTCAGACTTAGTATCTGTTTCTTTGGCTTTGAAAGCTACGACCTTCTTCTTTGTATCCTCTAAAGTACTCCCTAATTTGAGAAAATTAGTTTTATATGCCATAAGTTTTCTATGCAATTGACTTTGGGTTAGCCTCTTTAGATCACAAGCTTTTTCTATAGCAATTTTCTTTACATTATAGATCTTAAGAAGGATCCTTAGTATCTTGCATAACATATTTGCATCATTAATTGTTTTGCTAAGAGAAGACAAATTGTTAGTTATGACAGTGAATCTACTAAAGGAGTCCTTGATTTCTTCACCAAAAAGAATTCGAAAGCTTTCATATTGTTGAACCAATGAGTTAATTCTTGTATTCTTGATTGTCTCCGTGCTTTCATAGGTTTGCACCAACATATCCCAAATGTTTTTTGCTGTTGCAAAAGAAGCAATTAGATAAAACTCTAAATGTGCAATAGTACGCAAAAGTAAGTTCTTAGCCTTTGAATTAAGTTCAGCTTTGGTGATACCATCATTTGATGTAATGATAGTTGGAACATTGAAATCTCATGTTGAGATAATTTTCCAAGCTTAATAGTTTGATGCCATCACAAAAGTCTTTCTCCTAAATTTCTAATAAGGAAAGTTAGTTCCATAAAAAAATGGTGCCTTGTCAAGTTGAACAATTAAACTATCACTTAGTTACCCATAATCTCAAACTCTAAATGATATTAGAGTGAAATTCTAGTATCAATCGTTGGTCCCATATAAGATATCAAGAGGGGGAGGGAGGGGTGAATCGATATATTTAAAATTTTTGAAATTTTTCCAATGTAAATGAAATTATCCCTCTTAATACCTTAAATTGGTGAATAGTAATACTTTAATAATTCAACACAAATAACACGATTAAATAATTAAAAATTAAGAGAGATAGGAAAGAGAATATTAGGCTTAGGATTTATAGAGCTTCGGCTTTTTACCTACTACTCTCATCTAACTCTACTATTGGGGACTCAGTCTATTTCACTGATGCTGTTTCACTTGATTCACTAAATCAAAACAAATCACGAGAAGTTTACAAGCTTTTGCCATACATAGGCTTCACAACACTTTACTCTACTTTACTTATCCAGGCTCTACACAATCTAAACTAATTATAAATCTACATAGTACAATCTAACTTCTTTCAAACAAAAAATAGTGTTTACAAAATACAAGTGAGAATAATAATACAAATCTCAACTAATTTAGCACAAAAACAAAAATGATGATTGATATATAATTTACTTCTGTTCAACTCTCTAAAAAGTATTTGAGAATCGTTTTATGCTCTTTCAAATGATAGAATTTAATCACGATCAAAGTGTAATGAATGTATTTTTTTCTTTTCTTAGAAATGTACTTAACACTTTGAATCATTTCTCCTTTTATACTAGAGCTTCCAACAGCTAATTTCTTGAAGATTATCTTAACTTCATGTTTATTCTTTTTTAACGTTAAAAATAATCTATAGATACTTTAGAGAAAATCTTACAGTTTGAATTTTTAAACTAGATCTTATAATATTGTTTTCACCAAATATACTTTAATCAGCAAATTTTAGATAAGCTTGTGATTTGAAATTGAAATCCCATAAAATTCGAAATTAACCTTATCCTTATCCAAACTTAGATATTTTCTTGTGATTTATCCAAAGATAAATTCGCTTAAACATAATCCCTATGGATTTTATTCCAACTTAAGTGAAATGGGATTAAGTGTATTTCAGTGGAGTTTGGTCTTGTTCACTTTGAATCTAATGTTTTGTTAATTATTAACGTTATTCTTCCAAACTAACTATCTAAATAACCTTCTGAAGAGTATTAATTTACTTATCTTCAAAATCTTTAAATAAATTTCTAAAGTACTTATATTGACTCTTCTTATAAAAGTTTTTGAAATATTCTTTGAAGGTTTTCATACTTGGTTCTTTTTCAAATGATTCAGACCTTTTAAATAAGTTTCTAAATGCAATTTAATTTACAGTTTTAAACTTTTTGAAAAAATGTTAAAATATTTGTATACTTATTAGTATATTAATATTCCTCTTTTTTTGCTATCATCAAAATTCATGAGAGATATCTAACATTATTTATCAAAGACAAAATATTTTTAAACTAAGCTAAATCTTATAGGGTCGAATCAATTATAAACAGAATCTTATCTATTTATAAATTCCATTATTTTTCTTCTTTTTTATGTAAATAGAATCGTATCTATTTATAAATTTAGAATCATTCTTTCATTCTAGAAATGGTATTTTAAAAGATAAACTTGATTTTGGAAAATTAAAAAGTGATACCTGATTAGGGTTTAATAAAGTAGCCCTAAAATCCAATACCTCTGGTTTTCAAAGACCAATTTTAAAAATTATTTTTTTTCTATAAATCAGTAGCTAGGTTAAAATCAATCCACCTAATTGATTTAACTTAACCCAGTTTTTTCCCTAATCCTAATTAAGTGGCGACTCCAAATTTTTTACAATAGAAAAACCTGGTTTTTCTTAACTCTTAGTCAAGAGTTAGTATTAAATGAGTTAGGATTTAATAATAAACAGGTTAAGAAAAATATTAAAAACTAGGAATAATCTAGGTTCGACACAACTCAACCTAAGATTGAGTCGGGACATGTATAGGCATAGCTCTTCCTTGTTCAACTCAACTCTTTGCCTCTCTACAGGTCACACATCCTTTGATAATCTAGTAAACATCTTTTCACATCTCTCGAATAGAACAAGTCGGCATACGTAACTTTCTAGCTTAGAACAAATACTTATCTTCAGTAAAATAGTCGTCTACCATCCTTCCTTCAGCACATTGTGCATAGAACAAACCAATGTATGGGTCTTAAGGGTATTTCTCCTTTACACTAAGAAATACCATCAGTCTCATTTTCAGATTAGAAAGTCACACATGTCACCTAGATGAGGCTAAGCAACTGCATTGGTTTCCCTTTTGTACTTGATTACAAATGAAAATCCTTCTAAAAATTGAATCCATTTGACTTATCACTTGGATAACCTGGGTTAATTTCTCAAATACCTTAGCATCTGATGATTAATATATACGATGAACTTATTCAGTAGCAAATAATTCTACCATGTCTATAGAGCTCGGATCAATGCATATAGTTCCTTCACGACTCATGTATGTAGAGTAGTTTAAGGTAGCTCCTCTCAACTTCTCACTACAATAAGCCATAGGTTAGCTATCTTGCATGTGAACAACTCCTGTGCTAATACTAGAAGCATCACACTCCAATTAAAAGATCTTATTAAAATCTAGTGGGGCTAGAATATGGGTGTAAGTTAACTTTCTCTTAAGCTTAGCAAAACTCTCCTCTTCTTTATCTTCCCATCGAAATTCTAGATTTTTCTTGGTCAAATCTATTAGAGGGGCTGCAATGATACTGAAATTCTAAATGAACCTTCAATAAAAGGACACTAAGCTAATACAAGTCTAATGTGGATGAACACACAACATCCAGTATCTTATAAACTAAGGGTATGGGTTTAAACCTCAAGATGGTTTGAAGAATAAATGATAATCATAAGTCAAGCAGGGGTCCTCATGCATTGACGATAAAGATGATGCACCAACACCTCACACAAGCTTTGATTACACTTGATATGATGCACAAGTGTGATCGAAAAGCACTCACCACTGATCCATGCTCATGAAGGAACAAATAAGAGCTAATAAGAGTAAGTAGAGAACGTTTGGCTCATGAGAGTAAGTCTAAATATCAATGCTATTAGCTATTGTAGCTATCAAAATTTACAAGTATTTATATGACCCAATTAGGATAAGTCCTAGGTTAATGTAAATTACAAAAAAAAAAAAAAATCCTACTAGTAAAGGAAAAGGAATAATCTATAAGGGTAAAGTTGTAAATGAGCAAAAAGAATATATAGTGACAAAAAAGGACAGTCTAAATGTTAAGAAAATAGGGTATATGTCAGTTGTCCATTCTATGGTCCTAATGATGCTACTGGCCGAGTAGAGAAAGTTATAAAAAGATCAGGTTGGGGTCAATAGTTCGATAGCTCAGTAGCTTAAATGCTCAAGACTAGGAAGGACTGATTCAAGAGGTAGCTCATTGATAGCTCTACCTCAGGTGGTCAACTTGGGGGAAGGGTTAGCTCGGCCTCAGCATGTATCAATTCAGCAACATACCAATTCGATACTCGACCTCGAACAAATGTATTATGGAGGGTTGGCTTAATACACAGATCGGTCACCTCATTAGCTACTTGGATGTTATGGAGAACAAAGTAACTTAATAGGTCAGATTGGGGAATACGTTGCTCTCTCAAGTACAACTCCCTTTAAACAGCTCGATGAACCAAATGGATGAGTCCTTGAGCTCGGGAAAGTATAATTAGTCTGTGATCCTTATCATCTCTTCTAGGTTGTTTGAGATTTGGGATAAAATCTAACTTAAATCCATGTTACTCGTCTTCAGGGGTATAAGGGTAGAGGTTGGCAATGTTGAAGAAGTCCAAGACTTTATATTCTTCAGGTAGTTTAATCTTGTAGGCATGAGGATTGATCTTTTCAAGCACGTTGAATGGTCTGTTGGCCTTGGGAGATAACTTACTCTTCCTTACATTTGGGAACTATTCCTTAATAAGGTGGATCCAAACCAAACCACTAGGTTGGAATTTCCTATTCTTTCATCCTTGGCGTTGCCTTTTAAGCTTAGTAACAGCTTAGCTTAAATGTTCTATGACCTTTTAGTACGTAGCTCTTATGGCCTCTACTCTTTATGTGGCTAGTTGATCATCTTCTAGGCTTGAAAGAGTTGTCTAGTCTAATGGGAGCTCAGGGTTGAACTAATAGGTGACCTTAAAGGGTAACATGTTCATGACACTGTAGGTGGTCCTATTGTAGGGAAACTTAACTATAATTAGGTACAGATTCCAATCAACCATGTTCCAACCAACAACAACCTAAAGTAAAGTTCCCATTGTCTTATTAACAAGCTTAGTCTGTCCATCTGTTTGTAGATGGTAGAACGTATTGTATAATAGCTTAGTTCCCATTCATTTCCATAATGTTCTCCAAAAGTGGCTCATGAACGTTGAGTCTTGGTTTGAAACAATGGTCCTCGATACTCCATATAGTTTGACAACCTCTAGCAACAAAAGAAAAGAGATAGCTAAAGTATCATTAGTTTTAGAGTAGGGCACAAAGTGTATCATCTTGCTCAAGCAGTCCATAAGCACTATGATGGAATCCTTCCTTCGGGAAATCTTCAGCAACCCTAACATGAAGTCCATGCTTAACTTAGATTACGGTTTGGTTGGAATCAACATGGGTAAATATTTTCGATGCTTAGCTTAACTCTTTGCTCTTTTGTAGGTGGTTCACCTTTCCAACACACTTCGAACATCTCTCATCTTTTTTAGCTAAAAGAATCTCAAGGATAGTACCACACGAGTTCAATGCTTGCCAAAGTGTGTAGATAATCCTTCTCCTATGCCTCGCACACCAATATTTCTCTCACAGAACAGGTCAAAATACATAATCTCCTTTTCCGAAATAGGTATTTTTCCTCCTTGTGATAGTCATTAAGTGTTTAGCCTTCTTCACATCTCGCATAGATAGGACCAAAATATAAATCCTCAGCATATAAATTCTTACCTACAGAGAAACCAAGTAGCCTAGTCTCTAGTCTAGTCAAAAGGGAATGTCGTCTCGATAAGGCATCAGCTACTATGTTATTCTTTCCATTCTTGTATTTCACGACATAGGAAAATCCCTCCATAAATTCGATCCGCTTAGCATGTCTTCGAGATTTTTTGGGATGGCTTTTCAAATATCTTAAGGACTTATGATTAGTGTAGATCACAAACTCTTTGGGCAGCAAATAGTGTTACCATACAGTCAGGGCTCGGATTAAGAAGTAAACCTCCTTACTATAGACAGAATAGTTGAGTGTAGCTCCTCTAAGCTTCTCATTGAAGTAAGCAATAGGTTAGCCTCCTACATTAGCATAACACCTATGCTTAGTCCAAATGCATCATACTTCACTTCATATATTTTGAAGGCTATAGTCAGCTTCTCCTTCACTTATTCAAAACTTCTCTACTCCTTCTCCCCTTACCTGAACACAACATTCTTTTTTGAAAGCTTGATGAATGAGGCCACAATCGTATTGAAACTCCTTATAAACTTGCAATAGAATGATGCTAGGCCATGGAGGCTTCATACATCGACGAAACAGGTTGGGCATCGACCATTAAATAATTGCTCTTATTTTCTAATCATCGACTTGAATCCCGCTACCACTCACAACAAACCCTAAGAAAATTACTTCAGGTCAGTAAAAGTTACATTTCTTCATATTGATGGAGAGCTTCTCAGTTTGGAGTTTTGAAAAGACTACTTGGAGATGCTCTTGGTGAGTCTCCTAATCAGGACTGTAGACTAGGATGTCATCAAAATAAACCACCATAAATTTTTCTATTACTTCTCAGAGCACATGGTTCATTAGTTTCATAAATATGCTCGATGCATTTGACAAACCAAATGGCATCATAAGCCATTGATACAAACCATGGTGGGTCTTGAATGTAGTCTTCCATTCATCTCCCTATCGCATTTGCATCAGATGGTATCTTGATTTGAGATTAATCTTGGAGAGCACTCTTGCTCTATTCAACTCATTTAACATACCATTGAGCCTTAATATGGGGTACTTATACTTGATAGTAATGTAATTGATTGCTCGACTATCCACACACATCCTCCATGTCCCATCTTTCTTTGGTACCAACAAGACTGGCATGACACAAGGACTTAGGAACTCTCGTACATAACCTCTCCTCAATAATTCATCCACTTGTCTTTGTAGCTCAACAACTTATTCAGGGTTAAGCCTATAGGCAGGCTTGTTCAATAGTATAACCCTTAGTTGCAAGTTAATTACATGTTAAACACCATGGATGGGAGACAAACCTTCCAATAACTCACCTAAGAACAGGTCATAAAACTCATCTAACAAGGTATTGACCTTGGTAGGCAATAGCTCCTCATCGGATCCTCTCATCTCAAGTAACCTTCTAACTGATAGATAGGACAGCTCTTCTAGCCTCATCTCTCTCTTCGGCTCAGCTCGGGTTATCACTAAAGCCCCTTTCTTTAACACTTAACTCAATTGAGTCTCATGCTTTTAACTTGTTTAGAAAGCATGGGGCTTAACTTCACCTTCTTACCTAAATGCTCCAATGAACATGTGTTCTTCTTTCCATCGTACATTACACTTCGATCAAACATCCATGGTCATCCAAGAAGAATATGAGACACACTTATAGGTAACACATCACAGAGCACTTCATCTAGATAATTCTCAATGCTAATTGGCACAGACACTTGTTTATTTATTTTAAGGCTCCTTTGTCACTAAGCCAGTATAGCCTATAAGGTTTGGGGTGAGGCTTGGCCTACAACTTCAATTGCTAGACCACGAAAGTAGATACTACACTAGTGTAACTTCCACTATCAACAATCATTATGTGCAATGACCCATTCACCTTACATCCAATATGGAACATATTCTCTTGTTGGTCATCTTTAAGCATAGGATTTACACTCATTATTCTCCTCAACTTGCCTTCCTCATTATAGATAACTTCTTCCTCCTCAAACAATTTAGTTTGTATAGTCTCTTTCAACTTTCTACTTCTTCATTAGTACTATCTACCTCAATGGTCAACACTTCACCTCGGATCACCATGGTTCTTTTATTTAGACATTAGGCAGCCATGTGTCTAAATCCCTGACACTTAAAGCACTTTATCTCACTTGTCTTCCTTCCTAAGCACTGACCTTTCTCAAACTTCCTCGGGATCTCCTCCTCTGCTCAAATAGTTTAAGCAAGTTAGGCCTTAGCAACCTTACTTAGTTCCAATCGCATAAGTTTGCTCAAAATAGGTCGGTTGACAAGAGGTCAGAATCTTCCTGTTCTATGACTCTCGATTCTCTAGGCTACTTGGATAGCTTCATTAAGTGATCTAATATCCATGGTCTCTAAAATATCTCCAATCTCGTACTTCAGCCTAGTAATGAATCTTGATACAATTTATTTTTGGGGCTCAACAACTTCACAGCAAATCATTAGCATATGAAATTCCTCTACATAGGTGTCAACACTCAATCCACCTTGCCTTAACTCCTATAATCTCTTAAACATATCCTATAAATAGTAACTCATAACAAATCTTCTCCCCATTACTCTCTTCATCTCATCCAAACTCCTAACTTCACATTCCCCTTCTCTTTTATAAGAGGATTGCATGTTCTTCCATCACAAGATGACATAACCAGTCTAACCTTAGCATTGTTAGCCCCTCGTGGCATTCAAACTATTTTTCAATCTTGTCCACCCAGTTTAAGTAGTCTTCAGCATCACTAATACCAAAAAAGCTAGGGATATACATCCTCAACCCTTCCACTCTAGGAGCTTGAACATCCTTCTCCTCAAGGTCATAATACTCTTTTGCTTCATCACTTGCTTCCTCAACCCTCTCTTTGATCTCCTCTAATTCTAGTTAGTATCCAGCAACTCGGCCTACTCCTCCAGCTCATTTAGGTCAAATTGGGGCATTAACTCAGCCATATGGGCCATTGTCTATCTTTGGTAGTTCATTGGCTCGGCTTCTATACGAAACATTTCTAGTTCACCTATCTTCATTTATGGTAGTTACTAAACTAGCCACTAATTCAATAAGTTGACCCAATCGATCATTTATAGACTAAGGTATGGAACTTCCTTGTTGAACTTAGCCATTTCAAATGCCACTCTTTTGGTTACCAATTATTCCTTGAACATTCGAATCATACATTTTTTACTATATTCAAGATAAAAAAAAATACCACTTAAAGTTCTCTCCATAAATAGCAACAACAAAACAACAACTTATACTCTCATTGATACGTCTACTACACATAGTAAATAAGCAGCACTTACACTCTATCTCACATACGAGAAATAAGGGAAAAGCATAGCATAAAACTCTTCAATATTACTCACATGCCAAACACCTATGATAAGAACAAAATCTCTAACACACACGAAAGCAATAACAAATCACTCAAAGGACCAAGTGATAGAAACTAGCTTGAATATAGCCAAGCTCTGATACCAAGCTAATACGGGTCCAACAAAAATGAACACATAACATCTAGTATCTCACAAACTAAGGGGATGAGTTCCAAACTCAAGACAGTTTGAAGAGTAAATGATAGTCAAAGATTAAGTAGGGGCCCTTGTTCACTAACGATGGATATGATGTACTAACACCTCGCTCAAGTTTTGATCATACTTGATATGACATATAAGTATGATCAATGGGCACTCACTAGTGATCCATGCTCACAAAGGATTAGATAAGAGTTAACAAGCGTAAGTAGAAAACACTTAGCCCATTTGAATATCAATGGTATTAACTATTGCGACTATCACAATTTACTAGTATTTATATGACCCAATTAGGATAAGTCCTAGGTTAGTGTAAATTACAAAAAAATTCCTACTAGTAAAGGAAAAGGAATAATCTATAAGGTTAAAGTTGTAAACAAGCAAACAGAATATCCAATGATAAAAAAAGACAATACGGATGTCAAGAAAACAGGGCACACGTCAGTTATCCATTCTATGGTCCTAATGATGCTACTAACCTAGCAAATCAAGTTCTGAATAGATTAGGTTAGGGTTGATAGTTCAATAGCTTGGAAACTCAGATGTTTGGGACTAGGAAGGACTGGTTCAAGAGGTAGCTCATTATCAAGTTGGCTTCAGGTGCTCAATTCGAGGGAAGGGTCAACTTAACCTCAACATGTATCAGGTCGGCAACATACTAATTCAATAGTTAGCCTCAAACAGATGTATTGTATAGGGGTCAACTTAGTATATAAGTCGATCACCTTGACAGCCTCTTGGATGATGTAGAAAGCAAAGTAACTCAACAAGTTAGACTAGGGAAAGCGCTGCCCTCTTGAGTTCAACCCCCCTAAAACAGCTCAACGAACCAATAAGCAAGTCCTTAAGCTTAGGAATGCGTGATTAGTCCATGATCACTATCAATAAGTCATGGAAGTTCTTATATTGGTACAAGAGGTTGGAGCAAGCCATTCTACAATAGCTCGAATCTTCTTTTCATCTACCCTTAGGCCTCCTCTAATGACAACATAACCCCAAAAAATGACCTCTTCTTGGCAAAAACAACACTTCTTCAAGTCTCTGAATAATTTTTCAACTTAAAGCACTTTAAAAATAGCTTAGAGATTATCTAGGACTATATAACAGAATATCATTAAAATAGACCTTGACAAATTTCCCAATCTAATTCTTCATCATATGGTTCATCAACCTTATAAAGGTATTAAAGGCATTTGATAGCCAAAAGGCATAACTAACCATTCATATAACCTATGCCTTATCTTGAAGGCTATCTTCCACTCATTGCTTAGCCTCATTTTGAACTGATGATACCTAGACTTAAGAGAAATCTTCAAAAACAATTTAGCTCCATGTAGCTCATCATATCATCTAGTCTGTGGATCGGATACTTATACTTAATGGTGATTTTGTTGACAACTCGATTTTCTATATACATTCTCCAAGCTACATCCTTCTTTGACACTAATAGTATAAGTACAACACATGGGCTTAAGTTTTCTCTTACATAACCTCAATCAATGAACTCGTTCACTTCTCTTTACAGCTCAACAACTTGCTCAAGATTTGTCTTATAAGCTGGTTGGTTTAATAAGGTAGCTTTATGTTGTAAATCTATGCAATGCTCTCTCCCATGTATTAAGGTAATCCTCTTAGTAACTCCTCAAGAAACAAGTCGACAAACTCCTTTATCAACCTCCCAACCTATTTAGACAAGTCACTTTGACCCTTCAATTCCAATAGCCTTTAGATCAATAGAAAGGTTGGCTCATTTGACTTTATGATTCTCTTTAATTCGAACTGACTGATCATTAAGTCTTCTTAGCTTGTTGGCTCAACTTAGATTGCATATTGTTGACCTGACTAGGAGTCATCAGGTTAAGATTAATATTCCTTCTATCTTTCTCGAATGTGCAGGTGTTCTTAAACTCATGCATGACCTTCTTATCAAAAAGCTAAGGTCGACTAGTAAGATGTATAAGCATACATTGGCAATACATCACACAAAACTTCATCTTTGTAACTCCCAACTGAGAAAGGTAATAATACTTTATACAAGACATGCAATGAACCATTCTCAATCAACTAGTGCAAGTTATACAACTTAAGGCATGGAAAGGTTGGCAACTATAATTACTCGACTAAGCTAGTTGAGGCAACATTTATACTAATCCTACTATTAATTATCAATGCTCATAATTGATCCTTTACCTTACACATAATATAAATAAATTCTCTCTGTACTCATTCTCCGTATCAAGTTTTAGGTTCATAGCTTAGTGAACAACCAATCTTAGCATATTCCCTTCCTCTAGATAAATGTAATCTCCCATAACTTCAACCTTTAATCCCTCTTTTAGTTCTTCCATCATGCCCTCAAATTCTTCATCAATACTATATACCTCGAAGGTCAGAACTTCTCGTTTGATCACCATTGTTCATCAATTCAGATGTTGTG
Organism: Lumnitzera racemosa; assembly: GCA_024138005.1. Lineage (NCBI taxonomy): Eukaryota > Viridiplantae > Streptophyta > Magnoliopsida > Myrtales > Combretaceae > Lumnitzera > Lumnitzera racemosa. The sequence goes on from JAMXBC010000006.1 coordinate 85,829,307, forward strand.
TGGCCATGTCTTGAAATCCCTTACATTTGAAGTGCTTAATGTAAATACCCACTTTTTGCCTACTCTAAGTTCATCTTTAATTCAAAACTATAGCTTTTAGAAAAAAAACGACAATAAATGAAAAAAATCAAAGAAAAGGGAAAATAACAGAAAAAGAAGATAGAAAAATGAAAAAATGGAAAATACAAAAAATCGAACAAATTAAGAAAAACAAAAGAAAATTGAACAAGAAGAAAAAATTAAAAAAATCAAAAATGGGAAAAAAAAAACCCAAAAATCATAAATTGAAAAAATAATAAAAAGTGTCACATGGAAGTCCATTTAAGTTAGTTTGTAGAATCAAAATAAGTATATGCGCTTTAGCCGAATTAGAAATTCTAAATGAAAATGGCCATCTATTGAAAACTAATTTTTCTAACTCAAGTTTTTCTAGATCATTTTGAAACATTTTGGTAGTACTTTTCAAGAGACCATGGCTTCAAACTGTGCCTCAATTGGAGTTAAAGTGAGCATTTTATAGCCATTCAAAGTTTTTAATAAAAACCAAACATGGGTGAAATACCAGGTTCCTAATTTGATCAAATTAGATAATTTTTTAAAACATTTTGATTATATGTTTATTGAACTTCATATTTGCTTTAATAGGGCAGAGCAATTTTTTTTTTTTTGAATTTAGGTAATTTATTAGGATTTTTAAGATTTAAAAAAAATAAAAATGGAAAGGGAATCAGCGAAAGTACAGCTAAAGGAAAAAGAAAAAGAAAAAGAAAAATCATGTCACATCTAGAATGGTTACACATGGTGACATGATGTCATCTTAATGGTGTATTATGTGGCACCTTATTTCCAAACATGTGGCACTTCCTCAACTTGCCATGTATCACTTTATGTTAACCTTTGACCACTCCATTTCTTTCTTACATCCCTAGTTCTCAAACATCCAGAAGCTCCAACATTTAAAAATGGCAACTTTGCCACCTTGTGTATACACTTTTTAACCCGATTTTGATCAAGCTTGGATTTTTTTTTTTGTTTTAATATTTTTCTTAACTTAACTTACATTGAACTCTATACTCATTTAACATGGATCCATGATTAAGAATTAAGAAAAACTTGGTTCTCATTTGATTTTGAAAAGGCAAAATGGAGTTACTACTTGAGTGACGTTAGGAAAAAGGAAAGCAATGTTAAGTTATAACTGATTGAGTAGATTCATTATAACTTAGTTATTGAGCTACGATAAAACCACTTTTGAAAAATGATTTTTTTAAACTAAAGAATTTGAGCCTAGGAGCTAACTTATTAAATTCTAACGATTACCACTTTGACCTTTCGAATTTAATTTTGTTTTTAAAATTACCCTTTCAACTAAATTTAAATTTACAATTAAAGAAAATTAATTTGTTTACAAAATAGAAGAAGAAACTAAGAAATTTAGTTTATTTACAAAAGGGAAAATAAAAAGAATTTCTCATTTTAAGTCGCCCTGTTGGTACCTGCGCATCCTCCAGTAGGAATCAAACTTTCCATTGTTCATTCAAAAAACTTTAATTTGTTAATTGATTTTAATTTAAGAAAACAATCGAATGTAGGTTTTTAACCATTTCATTTTATTTTAAGAAAAAAAAACCCTAAAAAGGGTCCTAAATTAGTGTTTTTATTTTTAGAAAATTAAAAAAAGTCATAATTTTGAAAGAATTGATTTTGTTTTATTTTTGTTGAAAAAAATGAAATTTCTAAGTAATGAAATGTTTTTTTCATTTTTTTATTTTATTTTTTGGTTTCATTATTATTTTGGCCAAAGCATAAAAAAAAAAGAACTAAGCTTTTTCCTCTTCTCCTTTTTTTTTTTTTTGTATATCTCTTCTTTTCTTTCTTTTTGTTTTATTTTTCCCTTTTTCGATTTTTTTTTTTTACAATTGAATAATACAACAAAATGCAATAAAAGAAAGAGAAAAAGGGTTGGACTAACGATGCCTATGTAGTTGGACATGAGTCATAGAGTGGTTCCGAGCCGAATCGTCGGATTTGATTCAACTCCTTACATAAACAACACATACGTTAGGTAATAGGGGAAGAGCAAGCTATCAAGGGTGGCTGTTAATCATTTTAGGCGGCTAAACAAGTAGGTAAAGTTGGTTTAGTGTAACTTTGACTGAAAAATGGAGGGTAAGCAAAGTACCATGGGGTTAGGAGCTTGTTTAGTGGTCATTGGAGTATGGTAGCAGCAATAGTCAATGGCTAACACACGTAGTTGCTACTTAATTCAATAGAACATAGAGTTAAGGGTTTTAGGCAGTGGCAAACACAACTAAATGCTTAGTTTTGGTCGTGGCCAAATGGTGGTGACTGTTTCAAATAGTGGGTCGCATGGTTATTGGGTTAAGGTTTAGCAATAGAGGCTTAGTAGTGTGGCTAGGAGGTACGGCTAGGAGAGAGAGTGGGTGAAATGGAGAGCTAAGGTCAAGGGGAGTTCTTTTATAGTGGTGGTTTCATTCAATAACCACTACGCACAAACTTTAAGCTAGAGATAAAGAATACGTAAGAAGCTTAGAGAGAGCGTGATCTTTAAGGAGCATTTTTCAGTATGAACTAACAATGACTGATGCTTAGAATGATAAGCGGAGATCTTATTTATACTGTTCCAAGCTTCGTTTTGTTAGGCAAACTCATTGAATGCCTAAATTAACTATGAATGCAAATCCTTAATTTTAAGTTTTTTTCTTGATTTCCATGGCCAAATTAAGCACCAAAATGAATGAATCTGGTCTTGTTTTCGCATTTAATTCAAAGAAGGCTATGTGGAGTATAAGATTGGATCAATGAATCACTTGTTTGTGTGTAGTAGATCTGTAAAAAATGAAGCCAAATTAAGGGAGTTAGGTTGGTATATGTAAGGAAATCTGGGAAAAGAAAGGAGAAGGAAAGAAAGGGGAAGAAATTAACGTTGATGTGGCATCTACATGGCACCATGTCAGCTACAATACCTAGTTGGACCCTACCACATGTCTTGTTATGACACATGGCTTAGTAATAACCCTATAACTGGCAATAGGCATAGGAAGAAAAATAAAAGGTGTAATTTTGCACTTTACTAAGATCGAACTCATGACCTCGCTTTTTTCTCTAATTGCACGGCTAGGTGTTTAACTAGTTAGGCTATTAGCCCATGCCTTGAAAAGCTATACAACTAAATTGTATATAAGTTAGAAAGTAACCTAATTATCTTATAAAATAAAACTACCCAAATAGGAAATAAATAAACCCAATGACCCTAACATAACTCTAAACCTTTATTTTATTTTATTTTTTCAAAACTAATTATCTAAAAATATTTTATTTTCCTAAAAATTCTATCTTTCTATTTTTTCTTCTCTTTTTTCTTTTATTCCTTTTTTTATGTTTAAGGGATTTTCTATTTTTTTGTATTTTTTTTATAGAGGGATAACTGCAGATGCCCTATTTTTGTGCCTATTAAACAATCTTTTCCTTTACATGTTATAAATACAATTTGTGCCTTTAAGTTGGTTCACATGGATTTGCTACTCCTACTTTAGATAGTCATAAATATTTTCTCACAATAATTGACAATTTCATAAGAGTTATATGGGTTCATCTTATGAAAGCCAAACATGAAGTTTCCTTTCTTATTCCCTCATTCTTCAAACTTGTTCTTACTCAATTTGATAAGAGAATTAAGGTCATTGGATCAAACAATGGATGGGAATTTCTTCTTACAAATTTTTATTTGACTAATGGAATAACTCATTGGTATAAGGCAAACACAACTATCAATTCGTAGTATAGTTTAATAAAAATGGATATCGTTTCTATAAGGACTATGAGTATTAATACTAACTATTTCTTTGTTATCTAATCAATAAGTTTGAATTTAAGAAATCAAGAATTAATCTAAATTATAACTAACTACTGATCTAAATAGCTAATCAAAATTCAACATAAAGAAATTAATCAAGAAAGCAATCAACTCAAGAATTAACTTTAAGAATGCAACTACGTATCTAGATTTTGCTTCCCCTAGAATTAGACATGCGACTTTTATGAAGGATAACCTAATTTCATCTTTAATTTCATTGACTAAAAGAATTCTCTAATAAAGTTAATAACTTTCTCAAGTCTATTAACCTTAATATTTGAATCACTTATTAGAATCTCTTCTCAATAGCATAATTAAAGATCCCATTAAATATCAAAAACTCTCTTAGAAACAACAATCAAGATCCAAAGAAACTATGCAACTTGAATTCTCTTAAAAATAATAATCAAGATTTGAAAAAGCCATGAAACTTATCTCTAAGATTGCAATAATTTTCATCAATTATGCCTAAATTTAATTATATAAGTAACCTCTTGATTTTCTTATACAATATCAAATATTAGATCAATACCCTAAAAATATTAATTTAATGCAATCAAAAACACCTAATTGAATCAATGAAAAATTCAATGTCAAATGATAGTTCTAGGTTCCATAAAACCTAGATACAATGAATTTAAGCTCTAATCATAGCAAAAGAACAATCTTAAATCAAAACAACAAAAAATATTAGAGTAGAAGCTATGAAAGTTAAAGAAATCTCCCAAATCTTAAAGCTTAAAGCGTATTACTCTCTTATGCCTTTTTACCCTTGAAGTCTCTAGAATTTATATGAAAATGTCTACCAAAAACCCTCAAAAGACCTTCTATATCAAATATGAAAGTTTCTCTTTTTGGTGGGCGAAACAATCATGCTATTAGTCATGTCACTTAAATCTCCCAAAATCATTTCAAATATTTTTCAAATCTTCATTTGATATAGTTAAGGACATGGTCATATCACCCAAGTCATGTCACTTTCTATGATTCACCTTCTTTTGGCTTAAAATCTCTTTTGCATTAATATGATCATGCTACCGCTTATGTCACTTTCAAACTTCATAACTTCTTCATTGTATCTCTAAATTAAGTGAAACTTGATTCTATTTCTTCATTTTCTTTCCAAGAAAATTCCAAAACCTAGAATTCAAAATTTTACTCAATTAAGTATTGCATTCTTTAAAATAAGCCCAAATTCCAAGGAAATATCATAAAAATCACTATAATAAATATATGCAATTGAAAGCTCCTTACCCATCAAGTTTCTTATGTTAAAATAACTCAACAAAACGGTGTGGTTGAAAGGAAACATCAACATATGCTTGTTGTTGCTAGATCACTTCCTTTTTAGTCTTCATTGCTTTTACATTTTTGGGAACATGCTATATTGATTGCCACTCACCTTATCAATTGAATTCCTACAACTATTCAAGATGGTTATACCACTTATCAAGTTTATTTCATGAGTCCCCTTTATATTCTCATCTCTAATTATTCAGTTATCTTTATTTTGGTTCTACCTTAAACATGATCATACTAAATTTAATGTTTAAGCTTATCCATGTGTTTTTGTTGGACATGCTATTGGTGTAAACAGCTTTAAGTTGTATGGATTATATGATAAAAGATATTAAATTTCCAAATATATTTCCTTTCTCGAGCATATATTCCCTATTCATATCAAGTCCCTTTCCACTTTGTTTGATTCACATTTAATAGATTCTATTGTTTGCTCACAATCTGCTATGCCCACAAATTATGAAGACTACTTGCTTTCTCAATTTCCTAATCGTGTTCTTGATACAAACTCTAGAAGTTACAAAACATTATATCACATATTGATGTTAACTTCATACATAAACCATACTTTTAATGATATTATAATTCCACATACAAAGTAGTCTTCTTCCAATCATTCCCATAGTGCTAATACTAAAAATAGTGCTCAAATTCTCAACAAAATCCTACTGCTTCCACAAAGTTTTGTATGAAAAAGCAATAGAGCAAATAAAACACTCGCATATCCTGCTGATCATCATCATCAACTTAATTTGCCTTTAGTTAATCATTCTCCTACTGTTTCTTTTTCTTTTTGTTCTATTTCTCATCCTCTTTATAATGCCCTTTCATATGATTCTTTGTCTTCTTCTTTTCAAGCTTTTATTATTCAATTGTCTACAAAATTTGAGCCCTCTTCTTATCACCAAGCCAAGAACTTCGGATCATGGTGTAAGCTATAGATGACAAACTTGATGCTTAAAAGATAACACTTATAATATTTTATCCTTTCCTTTGGAAAAACATAGCATTGGATATAAGTGGCTTTATAAATTGCAAATGAAAGCTGACATATAATTGACAAGTATAAAGTTAGAGTGGTTGCTAAGGGTTATATTTAAAAGGAAGGATTTAATTATAATGAGACTTTTAGTGTAGTTATTAAACACACCCTTATTCATTTATTCTTTTATCTTACTATTGTTTTTAATTTGCATATTTATCAAATAGACGTTCAAAATTCTTTTTTGAATGGTGATTTGCATAGGAACTTTATATGATGTTTCACCAAGTTAGGAGATTAAGGGGAGAGTTTTTATGGTACTAGTGATAGTAGACTTATTTGTAAACTTAACAAGTCATTATATAGATTGAAATAAGTATCATGACAATGGAATGTAACATCAACCACTGGTCTTTTGGCTCATGGTTCTAAACAATCTTATTTTCACTATTCTTTGTTTAGCGAAAGGAGAAGGGGTTGATTTCATTGTTATGCTAGTGGATGGATAATCTTTCTATTGCAACTAAAATTCTTACTATTATTAATGACTTTAAGTCATTTCTCAATATACAATCTAAGGTTAAAGACTTGGGACTTTCGAAATATTTTATTGGCTTCGATTTTTTTCAAGAAACGGGCTTTCTTAGTGCTTAGATACTCTCTACTCTAATAGTTTCTAACCATGAACTTTTTCGCAATGATTCTTTTGATCTTGTTGATGCTTTTTGGTATACAAAAATCATTAATAAGCTTTTGTATCTATCAATTTTACAAGTATTTTCTTTTCCAATAAGTTTGATCTTACTGCAAGAGCTTATGGTGATACTGATTAGAGTAGTTGCCTAGATTCTCATAATTTTGCTTTGGGTTATGTATTTTTCCTGGTGATTCTATTATCAATTGAGAGTCAAAAAAGCATACCAAAGTAGCCAGAAGCTATACTAAATCTGTATATTAGGCTTTAGTGTATACCACTTACAAAATCATGCGGCTTTTAGCTCTGTTATGGGAATTTCATATTTCTTTCTCCATCCTAATACAACTATTCTATGAGAATCAATCCACTTCGTACAAAACTCATAATCCGATTTTTCATGAACACACCAAACATTTTGAGATGGATTTACATTTCATTGGAGATAAAGTGGTTGATAGTACAATTTTGCCCATATATGTTCCTACCAAGCTACAACATGCTAATTAGTTTACAAAGGGGTAGTTAGTTGCTCAATTTCATAAGCTTTTGGCCAAGAGAGAAGACATTGGCATTTACTCTCCATTTTTAAGGGGGAGTGATAAATATAATGTATATAGTCTTGTATTGTATTAGTTTTGTATTAACTTGTATATAGTTTTTTTAGTGTACATTATAATTATTGTGCATCTTTACATAGCAAATTATGTAGTAGTAGTATAAATACTACGGAACTAGCTATTTTTTCAATTGAATCTAGCAAACTCCAACTCTTACAAAACTTTCCTCCTTCTGCTTTTCTCTTCTACATACTTCTTTTCTATTTGTCTTCTCACACGTTTTACTAAGTTTTCAAATATATATCAAATTCATTAGTTTGATCTTTAAGCCATTAGCTTGTTCCATTTTCAATTAATTTTTGTTCTCGTTTTTACTGTAAGCAATTCGATTATCCAATTTCATCAAAGTAAATAATCTTGAAATTATTGTTGAAACATTAAAACCACCACCAAAAGAAACAACACTTTGGAGTATATTGCATAATTTTAAAATTTATAGGAAAATAAAATCACAATTTCATATTTTTTTTTAGCATAAACAATTTTAAAGTTTAAAATTGTTTATTCCACTCGATCTATAATATAATTTGAGTATATTTGTAATTTCTCTAAGAAGATATTAAACATATGAAGACAAAAATATACATATATCTCCATAAAAGACCAAATATACTACAATACCGTAAGAATAGTTTAGATAAGAATTCCTTCTGTTTTTATGATTTCCCAAATGGGGGATGTAGAAAATCCAAATCGAGTCAAATAGAATAAGATTGAACTTGAATTTTGATTAAAATTTTGAGTTTGAGTGTAATCATGTTTAAATTTTTAGTTTGAAGTCAACTTGAATGTTGCTTAACAAACTCAAATTTGACTTGACTAAGCTCTTTTAAACTCAATTATTTAGAAAAAATTTTATCATTTTGATTAAAAATATATCGAAACTCAATTTGAACATGAAATTATGTTATTTGATATAACTCAAGCCCAAATTAAGCTTAATTATACTAAAATGTGTTAGATTTGAGTCCAATCCAACCTGTGTTTGCCTCAAAATATATATTTTCAAAAGACATAAGGACGTAAAGTAATATTTTGAGAGTTCAAGAATATATTTTCACATTAATCTAATAGTGTAGGAGATGTATTTATAATTTATAACGTGAAATAATGTATATGATTCAATTTTTTATGGAAGAGAATCCATGGAGCCACTTCCATTTTTTTTTTTTTATAAGTTTAGATTAGGCTATTCTTGAAAAGAAGGTGGAATGATGTTTTTGCCCCTAATTGTTAATTTCAAGACAAAAACGGTACGTGTGTCATAGAAGATATTAGGTATAATCCCCATGTGCACATAACTCCTTTCTTTCAAAATGTGTGATGATAGTCCCTAATCTTGAGAAAATGCACATACCCCCTTTCTTTCAAAATGCGTGATAATACTTCCTAATATTGAGAAAATTTGCAACTGTTAACCTTCCATTAATTTTTCCCTTAATGTACAATAATTGTAGGTCCCATAGGTGTTAAAATTCCCATCATAACACTTTGTTCTACACCTAAAAAAAAAAAAAATTATTCCACATTTAAAGAAAAAGAATTATAATAGACTAAGTCAAAAGGCATTCTTGTTCACACCTTAACGACACTAACTAAAAGTTGATAGCAAAGTCGATTTTTAATGCAATCCAATATATAGCCTCTAAAACATGGACATGGATTTCAAGGGTAATAACGGGATCAAACTCTAATAGAAAGATGATCTAAGGCAATTCATATGTGCAGATAATTGCAAACAACTAGTGTTATCCCATCGGATTAACTTTGTGCATTGATGTTGTTCTTCATGCTTAAAACTTAGCGAAGGATCTTATTTGAAGAGTAAACCTTAGTTACTTTTGTGCTTTATAGGTTGCTCTTACATATAAACACATACAGCAAATAATAATAATAATAATAATAATAAATTCAACACTTTTAACTCACTTTAGTGTCAAGTTCTTAGCAACAAATGTAGTGTAAGATGTAGAGTTTAAAGTATGATGCTTCCTAACCTCAAATTCATGGTGTTTATTAATGAGATATAAGCTCTCTTAATAAATTCTAGTAAGGTTTTTAGAGAAGAGATTTTATCTTTTTTGTGGCCAACAAAGAGACTATATATTAGAAGCACGAGTTCTACTCTCCAGCATTTTTAGAGGTGTTTTTTTCTAAGGGGTATAGGTGGTATTTCATGATTGTTGGAACTTCTTCACATGTGGAAACTATTACCACATGTAAAAACTAAAAGATAAGTTAACGAAAGGTTAATGGTTGCATGCTTTTTAGCGTTTGGTTGTAAGAACTATACTGAATAAAATGAAATGGACAAGATAAGTACAGAAAAGACAAGATAATATAAACTCATTGTACCATATTTGGTTTATACAATACTGGTCGCAAAATTTAAATTAATAAATTAATTATTTATATCATAAAATAAATAATTGATTGTCCAATTACTAAGCAAACTTATAAACCAAACATGTAATAAAATTTATTATCCAATCCATTACTACAAAAATTGCACAACCAAACACTATCAGAATTAGGGGCCATCATCACAAATTTTAAAAGAAAGGGGGTAAATGTGCAAATGGAAGAAAAATAAGGGGAGATTTTTGCAATTTACCCTAAATATTAAATATCTTTATATTATAATTACTAATTCTTTTTTCATACTTACAAATAACTTTTTCATTCAATTTATATTCTCCCATTCTTGTATCATCTAGATAGTATAATAAATTATAGTTTCTTTTATTTTTGCTTTCCTTTCCCTCTATTTTAGTTTCCACCACATTTTTTTTTATCCCTTTACCAAAATTTCCCAAATAAATGCTTAATTGAAGAGTGTAGGTAAGCTTAACACATATGAGGAAATAAATACATTTGTAAATGAAAATTGCTAGAGCTCAACGTGAATCTTTTATGTTATACAATGAATCTATAATTTGTATTTTAAAATATTTTAGACTATACAATGAAGATCATTGCTCCCTTACATTTTATTTTCTCTATTTTCCTTTGTTTTCCATAAATAAAGAAAGCCTTTTAATTGAACATTTCTTCCTTATAACAAAACATTTTCTCTTTTTAAAGGAAAAATCAAGTCATTTCTAAAAAAATCAATATACCTTTTTGAAAGTAGAAAATCACTTTCCCAATTAGTCTATACATTGACTCTTAAAATAATTTCTATTTGATTTTTATTGTAATTAATCTATACCTATCCATACTGGGACCTAACTTTACAAATTAACTCAAGTTTAAGATTGACTAAGTCAAAGATCAATCATTAATCACTTCTTTGTAATCATTTAATTTTAAGCTTTAACAACCTTTTATCTAAGTTACATCAAATGATCCATAGAATAGTTTAGACTCATCTTTCAATGGAAAAAACATGAATGTATACAAAATGACAAGCTATACATTGATTGATTTATTGATCCAACCGGTACTTTTATTCTATAATTATTAAATTAAAAAAATTCTTTTCTTTCAAAAATATGGAAATAATCCTTCTTTTGTTGTTTTAATTACAAGTATTTTTATTTTCAAAAAAAATATAATTTTATTTATGAGTTCAAACAAAAGATGGCCTGATTAGGTACTGACCAGATTAGGTCGTAAATAGAAAATAAAAAAGATCATTTGGAAGACAAAGAGTGATTCTTTATTTTACTTAAAAATTTAATTTGATTTATATAGATATATTTTAAATCTTATCTATTTTTTTTTAAATATCTCCATGTCTTTTACAATATTATATTGTAAAAATATACTTTTACTTGATAAGAAAATCAAAGTACCTCTTAAAAAATTATAAAATAAGATGAAAATGTTGTAATCATGTATATTTTAAAAAATCTATGTTTTAAAGCTCTGACATTAATGTGCTAATGGAACTATGGCGCTAGAATCTACTTAATGGAGAATAATACACTTCAATCATCAAAACACCATTAACTTTTCTGTATATAATTATCGTATAGTAACATCTCATTTGTCCATACAATTAATATAATTAAATATTATTCAAGTAAGGGTCTGATATGAATAGTTACGTACGTACTATGTGACTAACGTGCTATACATGGCTTGAAAAAATTAAAATGAGAATCAAACCTAAAGGGATGATTTGGTAAGAACAAGGAAAAGAGGAGGAATACATAATCTTAATGTCAAAAATGCATAAGTGACAAACAAGGCAACCTTAGAAGACCTCATGTATTCACCTTGTAGCTTAAGTAAATGAGATTAATTCTTTACCTAAACTACTTATTTGATCTTAGAGAGTAGAGGTCTTTTAGAGCAATGTTGTTTCTCCATTCTCTCTAAAAGTTGCAAATGAGGAGGAATGGCAAGGTATTTATAGGCTCTTGGGTAAGATAGCATCCATTGGATCATTTCACTGATCAACAAATGAAATGGAGTTTACTTAGTTCATGGTTATCTTGAATGAGCTAACTAATTAGCCCCAGGCTAGTAATCTTCCTCATAGGTACATGAGCCTAGTTGGGAAAGGTTGAATATGGACGGACTGGTCCAATGATCCCTATTTCAAGCCTACTAAGCTAATTCTCCTTAAATTATCCCAATATGGAGGTCTTGCCACCAAGCCTAGGAGTCAAGCCTAAATAAATTTCAACCCTCGACATTTTGTCCTCTAACTAAAATTCTTGGATAGAGTCTAAGTATTTTAGGCATTAATTATTATTTTTGAATGGCTAGGTCGCTACTCGATGCATGTGTGATAACTCTTATTTTAAATACATTTCACATGGTGATTTTATAGTATTTCCCTTACATCTTTGGTTTTCTTTAAAGAAATTGATACTTAATTGAGTAAAATTTTGATTTCAAGGTTTGAACGCATTCTCATATTGAAAATGATGAAGAGGAATCAAGTTTCACTCAATTTGGAATTCAAATGAATAAGTTATGAAATTTTGAAGTTACATAAACAATAGGAATTTTGGTCGGAAAGTTACATAACTTGGGACACAACTGTGTCCCCAGGCTGTGTCCATTGAGGAAGATTTGCCAAGGTTAGAAAGTTACATACCCGGGGATACAACTGTATCCCAGGCTGTGTCTGGTGACGAAAAAAGAAACCTTACAATACATTATAAAAGGACATACTAGGGTTTTGTACAGAAATATTGGACATTCAAAAGAGAAGGGACTTAAAGAGAAGGAGAAGAAAAAGGTGAAAGAAACACTCAACTTCAAGATTGAAGAGATTTTTCATCAACAAAAAAGGTTTTTCATGTTTTATTTATTGATTTTATTGCAATTCGTTTTTAGTTTCATTATGATAGCTTAAGATTCTTGTATTTAAGATTGTGGAACATAGGGTTTCATGTGACTATTGGATTGATTAATAATTTTAAATAAAGATTCTATCTTTTCTTGATTCAATTATGTTATTTAATTGTTAATTGATATTTCTAAAGTATCAATCTATGATATTATGCATGATGATTGAGAAATCACATGTGTAATAATATCTTGACATAATTGGAGAGAATTACATGTATACTTAGAAATAAAATACATGATTCTTCTGAAAAGTTGTTCTTTTATGTAGGAATTCATTATACATTAATGCGATTCTAAATTATATTACTAAGTGAAGAGATTCCGGTAAATAATTTTGAATTAGGGTTAATATGCTTGAGAAAGGTGTTAACTTTAATTGTGAATCCCTCTAGTCAAGAATAATAGAGATTGAATTGGATATATTTTAAACGGTCACATGTTAAACATTAGGGGAAATAATTCCTAAATACGTTATTTGCCTTCTTGAAGTCGTTCTTAGTTTTATTGCTTTTTAAATTGCTTAATCAAGTCTCATAATTAGGTTAGTTTGTTAATTTTAGTATTTTTAATTTATTTAACTCATCACAATTTTCTGGTTAAATAATAGAGCTAAGGTTAATATAGGTATCAAAGTCTCTGAGGAATCGACTCGGACTCACATCCGCTATTTAAAAACTGATAGGTGCACTTACCTTGTATCAATGTGCATCTTAAAGAGTCGTGTTGCTTCCAAATGTACTCATACAACTGTAGACTTCATTTTGCTGGAGTGTATGGCCTTAACGCCTGCACTACTGATGTATTTATTATATACCTTAGTGTACAAGCTTTCAAATACTGTTTAATTGCATGCATCACTTTTGGCATGCTAGAGTTGTATATTGCCCCATGTTAATATATTAGATAAGTCTCCTATATCATAAACACTTCATCTATCTAAATTGCTTCCTCTTTTTTAGGTGATCATCTATCTCATCGAACTACCTTCTAAGCATCAACACTATGTTCAGTAATTTAAACTAACTTTCAATTTTGATTCAATTGGCTTAAGAACCATTTATGGTACACAATTACTTTCTTTAAATGGTAAAGTAATGATTAAGGTAATCATTAAGCATGATTATCAAGCCAACAACATGAAGTGAATCACACATATAAGGAAGTTTGTTGATGTTATGAAGAATACTTCTTACATCATCTTCCTTTGCCTAAGCATATCAAAACATATTTTTTTCAAATCTTTCTTCTACAACCAAACATTAACATCCAATCTCATTCTAAATTCGAATATCATCGACAAATGTTACTTTAATGCATGAAGCCTTGTCTCAAATTTTCTTCATAACTTTACTTAGTCATATTTTCCAACTACATCCTAATCTCCATATCTCATCCTAAGGAGAAATTCACCACAATAGATAAATCTTCAAAACCTTTGTCAAATCTTCTTCCACAATCAAATATTACCAATAATATCTCATTATTTCCCTTCACCAAATTATTAACAACAAGATCCAAACCAATTAAATCTCAACTTCAAACTAAGACACTTATCTTCTTAACTCATGCCATGTAGGCTATAAATACTTTTATGCCATGATGTATGTTTTCACTCGTAACAACAAGAAGTTTTGGTGGTAAGTCCTTCCTTCTGTCTTTTTCCCTTCTTTTGTTTCCTTACTTACTTGGCATTTAGTTCCATAATTCGAATACCATCATTGCCGACCAAGTTCAATTTGGATCAAAGCAACAAAGAGACACAAGATCAATCATTCTTAGTTAGAAGTTCTCAACAACTAGAGATTTCTACAGCATCTCAAGAGGTTAAGTCACTTTTGCCAACTTTTTGGCTTAATAAATTCAAATTTCATCACGGCTGCCCTTTTGTCTTAATATCTTCATGAATATCCGTGCTTTATAATATATCACAAAACTGAATACCTTTCTTTATTTTCGTGTCCTTTTGCATCATACACGTCTCGAGCCTTTTTATCATCTTTATTATTATTTTTTTATATCCTTCAAATCGGAATGTCCTGCTTGAATTTGTGTGTTGCTTCTCTGCCATTGCTGTCTGTCTTCATTTCATCAATCACTAATATTTTTTTTTTTCTTTCAATACTACTATGTAAATTCGAATCTCGATAGATACACATTTTCTTCTCCATATCTTTGAATCATACTCATATTTTATTTTACTCAGCTTGCTTCAAATCTTCATATAGTCCCCAAAGTTACTCTTACATGAAACTATTTCTAACTTAAAAGTGGTCTTGGCCTCTTTTTCTTTTTTTTTTTTTCTTTCGATCCTTGAACCTGGTCAGTGTGACTCCTTTCATATGCTAATTATTTGATTACTTCCGAACCTACGCATGATCCATAGAAAATATTTAGAAACCAACTTCTTGATTCCCCTTTTCTATCTTTTTAATATCACAAGCACTTATGTCCTGAGTGCTTCTTTTCAATTTCTTTTTTTAAAAAAAAATATACGCATAAATATAAAACCCAACTACATAAACTTTGATTTGTGAATGACAGAATTTGGCTCATATTGGTAATAATGGTGAAATTTTTGCAATTTGTTAAGTATTGGTTTTTTGACTCAAAGAATATATTGATTTTGTGCTCTACCAGGAAAAAAAGATAAAGACCAATACAAGTCAAAATATAGAAGTAATGAAGATGAAGGACTTATTGGTGCATCAAAATAAATGTTTGCCACCAATCCTAGATCTTCGAGACAAGTAGCTAGACAAGACTATTTGTGAAGACAAGTTCTAGGACAAAGTGAAACTTTTGCTGATTCTAAAGATACCGTTAAGAGAGATTCAGTATTGCGCTTCAGAAACGAGAGTAGAGAGCTACCTCTCTCTAATACCCAATTCACATTCCTAAAGAAGTCATCCTTTGGATGAGATGATTGGGCAGCATACATTATAGAGAAGCTGGAGTACATGACTCTTCTAAAGAAGGTGAAAGTCCTTTATGATATTACTACTTCTACTCAGGTGCAATTCCTTCAAATGAATAGAATGAAAGTGTGGTAAGAAATCATTTCTTGTTGGAGTATTTAGACCCACAAGTTTATCACTTTGTAGGGGGAGATAGCTCTAATATTAGAAGACGTAGCTATACTATTGAATCTACGCAGCTTTAGACGAGTCAACCTTACTACCACAAAAACTTCTCATAAGGAGCACAACTTTCAAACATCCTTAATGGGTGCTTCTTGGCTTGCATACTTCTTCAAGGAGTGAAGAAAGGATAGGCCTCAAATCCTAAGCCTAATCCATAGGAAAGAGTGAGTCTTCTCCATATTTGCTTACACACATGTGTTATAGTTGTATATTATATTTATTTATTCTTTTCTTGTCTTTATAGGTATGAACTCTCCGCTTTCATCATGTTCTAACTTTCCCCATTTGTATTCCCCAGAGGGCCTAAGGAAGGTGTTAATCTATGACTCTTCCTCTTAGATACGCAATGCCCACGGCGAGCAATTGACAAGCGCTTGGACCTATATCACCATGTTTCCATAAGCTCAAAAGGTTTATATATGATCATTTCACATGTGGACCTAGTGTTCCTTCAACCTTTCTTTTGCAAGCGGTTTCAAAGACATTTCACTTCTACGACTGCATAAGACTAACCTGGCCTTGCTCTTCTTAAAGCATAGGCTTAGGTTGAGGGATCAATTAACCAACCACTCCTGCAGCTAATTGACATTAAGGGTGAATTTACATTGTACCCTTGTGTCAAGCAAATTGCAGGATATGAAGACAGTAATGGACTTTATCCTCCTGCTAAAAGGGTGAGGTTTCCTTAGTAGGAAATCGAGAAAATATCCTCAATTCTCAAGCCAAGTTCCTCTTATGGTGTATTCTAGGGAGCTTACCTTCCTTTGTTGAAAATAAAGACTCATTTGGCAACTTTTCAAAGCAAAGAGTCATGGTATACTCTCCTCATTAGGTCATGCATCAACTTGGTTTTGACCAAAGAGTACCTCACTTAATTACTATGAATGAAAGTTTTGAATCTTGTTGCCAGTCATTATGTCTAAACGACTTTAGGAAGATTTACCTACAAAGCAACAACTATTCTTTTCTTCTACTAATCACTATGGTGTCACTTCCTTTAGATGGTTGACATATTGGACAAGTTGCTTAGATGCCTTTTAGGCTTATGCCTTTATAATGGTAGGTGATACACTTGTACACCTATATTGTACCATTATGAATTATTTCTTAAACTTCCAAAGCCTAAGCCCTAGGGTGCTAGTGATGCATGAGGAGCTATTACAATAGCATTTGGATGATCAGAATGTCCTAGTAGTACAACCGGGGGTGAAATGTTCTTTAAAGTCTAAAAGTAACCACCCCTCACCTCTACCAGTAGATTCGAGACAAACCAAGTGAGCATTTATTCAAGAGGTAACCTCATTAGATGCATCATGTTATCATTATATGTATAATTTTCTCCTTTTGTATTCATTCCTATTACTTTATTTCTTTGTTCTTGCATGATGGGATAGGCTCTCCTCTTGCGACTAGCGAAAAGGAGAATACCGCTGTCTTAAGCTTTGAGGTTCATTTGAGCAATCTTGCTACACAAGTGGTAGCTTCAGATGAAGAAGATGATGATGAGGACTTGATAGATTATGGTGAATCTCTAGTCCAATATGGAGATGCTGTTGATGATGGTAGTAGAAATGAAGAGCTGAATGATTCCCTTAAAGCTCATAACATTTCTTCATTAGTCAATGAGGTATGTGATGGCAAAACTCATGCAGATACGCTACTACACTTAGGGACTTATGGAGGTGAACTATATCCAGCACTTGCTAATGTCTCTCTACCCCTAGTTGTTAACTTATCTCGTGGACATATGGTAGTAGCCATCCTAAAGGAGACTATATTCTTTCATGGATTTGATGTTCCTTCTCATCAATTGGAACCACTGGAGAGACTTTATGTTATGTATAAAGATTTATGGATATCTCCTATGTTTGGGATAGAATTGGTTAATATCATGATGAAGATGTTAGGGGAGGCTACAT
Organism: Lumnitzera racemosa; assembly: GCA_024138005.1. NCBI lineage: Eukaryota > Viridiplantae > Streptophyta > Magnoliopsida > Myrtales > Combretaceae > Lumnitzera > Lumnitzera racemosa. Next base: position 85,847,148 of record JAMXBC010000006.1, read on the forward strand.
TATTGCTTAAGAAGTCTTGGAGGTCTTTGTCAGATGATGAGTTACAACAATTGATTAGTACTGTTGAATGTGCTCATCTTCTAAAATTCAAGGTTAGCAACTCAAAGCCTATTGCTACCAAAGCTAAGAGATTATTGAGTTATCATGCTCCTATGAAAAGCTGAGGTAAGCTTGTCGCAAGCATTAAAGTCTTTCGAAGTGCTATTAAGAAGGAAGAAGGTAGATTATGAAGTAAAAAATATATTAGGCGATATGGACCTTGAGTCCATAGTACGTTTAGATTGCTACCCTTAGTAGAGTTTAGCTATATTCATTTGTTCCGCCGATGTTCATTCTTCTTTTCTTTCTCTTTTTTTTTTTTTGGGGGGGGGGTATATTTGAGTTATTTTCATCACTTTGTAATAAAACTTGCTCATTGAATGAAATTTTATTGCTTTCCTCCTCTCCTTCTATTCTTTATTTATCTTAACTGTGTACTTGTACCTAATAATATGACTTCTTAGCCTAAAGGTGGCTTATGCCACTGAAACCTATGGGGGTCATCATGTGCTTTAGGAGGTAATGCCTCACTTAGCAACAAAAGTGTAAGAAAAAATGTTATGATAGTAGGATTTCTTCTTATGACTTATGAAGCTTAGAACTTAGGGTCGTGCATTAGAGAGAGGCTCTCACTTGCCAGTGACAATAATTTATTACATAAGATAAAATAGTCGATCACACTTAAGCAACAATAGTAACACGTACCAGGTGTATTAGTATTAGTGGTAAAGAGGATATTTCCTAATATTTAATCTTGTATCACTTTCTCTTACTTATTTATGCATTAGCCTTATGTGTTAAGGAGACATCTCTCTAACTTTGCAACAATAAGGAGAGAGGGAAAGAATACATGGTTAAAATTGTGGGCTAAGGAGATAAATCTCTAACTTTGCAACAACAACAAAGAAGGGAACACAAATAAATAGAGTAATGCAAGCTAAATCATGTAAATTGAAAATCGATTGTTGAATTTACTATGAAATTTCTTAATGTATTGAAAGTTAATAGGAGGCTTTATTACATCAGCTTTCAGATTAAGAAGCTTACAGTAGCTGCTATCATGGACCTCATGAAGTATGAAAGGGCCTTCCTACTTTGGTGTAAACTTTGGCACTAGAATATGTCATTACATATGCTCTGTTATGTGAAGTATAATGTTGCCTTGCTGAAAAGATCTCTTCCTGACTAGGTGCTCATAGGTAAGGCTAAGTCGCTACTGCTAATTAGCAATGTTGTACTTAGTAGTGTCTCATCTTTCTTTTAAGGCATCAAGATCTAACATGCGTAAGGTATTGGGTTCCAATTCAACATTAAGAACTAAGCATGCAAGAAGAACCATAATTTCAATAGGCATCACTATTTCAAACCCGTATAACAAAGAGAAAGGTATCGCCTGAGTAGGACCTTGCTTGGAAGTTTTGTAAGCCTATAGTATTGCATACCATAACCAAGAACAAACAAAGTTGGTCGCAAGGATGGATCTAATCTTACCAAAAGCTTAAAAAGGGTGATAGGGAATGCACGAAAGAACAAAAGAGTGAAGGAAAAGTAAGCTAAAACCTAGAAACTCCAAAGGATATGATGCACCAATGGAACTTCCGAGGACTTATAGTATAGCTAAATATGATGCATGAGTTGGTCTGATGAGGTTACTTGCTACCTAACCTTAACCTTGCTTAAGGGATAGAATAAGAGTAAAATGAGAGTAAACAATCGGTATTCACAAGAGGAAAAATATCCAGAGTATTAATGATAATATGATTATTGTGGCTATAAGTACAGGGGGAATTTATACCTGAGAAGTTAGGGTAACTTGCCTAAAAAGGGAAAAGACAAAATAGGTATTGTCCTAAAGAAGTAATGTACAAAGAATATAGAGGGTAAAAAGGAATATTCGAGAAAAACAATAATTAGTATAGCAAATTATACATGTGGTCTTATATACGTAGCAAAGATGCATTGGTAAGGTCGTTGGAGGATGCAAACAAAAGAGCACAAGTAGATTGGTTGTCTGAACAAGGGTGATTGAGAATTAGTCCAATATAGCTCTCTCAGCCTCTCGACAAGAGTAAGGCCGAGCAAGTGGTTAGCTCAGACATGATTGAGTAGGCGCACGAGGTTTGGCTACTCTCTAGGAATTCTTTAGGTTGTTATACAACTTCTATAAGGTGGGTCGTTATATGGCTTAGCATGTAAAATTGATCAGCATCAAGGAGTAACTCGACCTCGGTAAAAGTTGGCTAGAGCATAAGGATTTACCTTGCCAGTCCCTTTAGTCCTTGGGCTCGACTGTAGGTTAAAGGCCCAATAGCCTAATTCCTATCATTCCCTCCACATTGATTTAGATTTGGGTTCAAATCCGGATGGTCTTCGCTTAGCTCTCCGTGTCAGGGTGATATGGACTAAGGTCAGCAATGTTTAAGGTATCAAAAACTTCGTAATCTTCGGGTGGCTATAACCTCAACCCTTGCAGATAACTTATTCCTCCTCTTACTCAAAGACCTTTCCTTACTCAGGTGAAACCATACCAAGTCTCTAAGTTGGAATTATTTAGTCATCCTCCGTAGGCCTTTTCACGCATACGTTTGGTAGCTTGGTAGATCTTCCAAGTAACTTTGTTGTAGATGTATTGTAGAGACTGTGCTCGAGCTATTACATTAGGGTCTTCTTAACCAGATATATGTACAGGGGTATAATCGAGGGACAACTCAAGATTAAAAACATAGATAACTTTGAAGGGGGTCAATTTGGTAGTGTTATGTACTATTTAGTTATAAGCGAATTTGACCACGGGTAAACAAATGTCCCAATCAACAAAGTTCTTGCCCACTGTAACTTAAAGCAATGATCCCAAAGTACGATTGATTACCATTGTTTATCCATTCATCTTAGGGTGATAAGAAAACTAAATAGTATTTTGGTCCCCATCCATCGCCATAGAGTTCTCTAGAAATGGCTTAAGAACTTTGGATCTCTGTCTAATACTACACTTTTCAGCATACCATATAACCGAACAATTTCTTGCAAGAAAAGATAAGCAATAGCTAAAGCATCAATAGTATTGAAGCAAGGCACAAAGTGTTCCATCTTACTAAACCTATCTACGACGACCATTACAAAATCTTTACCTTAAGTAGTTTGTGGTAATCCAAGAATAAAGTCCATGCTCAACTTAGTCCATGGTTTTATCAAAACAGGCAAAGGCATTGCTTTTCCTTGCTCAGCTCGGCATTTAGCCCTCTTGTACAAAGTACAACCTTTAGCAACTTGATGCACATCTCGCCTCATTCTCAACTAAAAGAAACACCCACTTAATAGCTCATATGTCTTTCTCTCCCCAAAATGTCTAGAGTATCCTTCGCTATAGGCTTCATTGATCAACAACTCTCTTAGTGAACAGGTTAGCACACACAATTTTCCCCCGCAGAACAAGTACCCATCTTCCATGTGATACTTGTCTACTATCCTTCTATCTGTACAATGTGCAAGTATAGGTCCAAAGTGTAGATCCCCAGCGTACTATTCCTTAATGCTCGCAAACCCAAAAATCTAGTCTGCAGTTCAGTCAGGAGCACATATCTTCTCGAAAGAGCATCTGCAACTACATTTCTCTTTCCTTGCTTATATTTTATTACAAAATTAAATCCCTCAAGGAATTCAACCCACCTCACTTACTGCTTTGACAACTTTGTCTAACTTCAGAGATACCTTAGAGATTCATGGTTAGGATAGCTGACAAATTCTCTCGACAGTAGATAATGATGCTATACTTATAGTACTCAGGTCAGCACTAAGAGTTCTTTGTCATACATAGAGTAGTTTAATCAAGGTTCCCTAAGCTTCTCACTATAGTAGGCAATTGGTTGACCTTCCTAAATTAGGACAACACCTATCCTAATGCTTGAAGCATTACATTCCAACTCAAATATTTACTCGAAATCAGGTAAAGCTAGTACAAGGGTAGAAGCAATCTTTTCTTCACCTTAGCAAATCTTTGCTCCTCTTTTTCTCCCCATCTAAAGTCGGTGTTCTTCTTTGTCAGCTCAATAAGGGGCACAGTAAGGGTGATAAAATTCCTTATAAATCTTCTGTAAAAGGATGCCAGTCTATGGAAACTTCTCACTTTGTTACAAGTAGTTAGAGTTGACCACTCGACGATCTCTTAGATCTTCTCATCATCTACTCATAAGTCTCCTCCACTTATAAAATAGCCTAAGAATACCACTTCCTCTTGGAAAAAATAGCATTCTTAAGATTACCGAATAATCTCTTAGCACGAAAGACATTTAATACGGTATGGAGATGTTCATAGTGACTCGGCATGTTGGTACTGTACACTAAGATATCGTCAAAATACACCATGACACACTTCCCCATTAGATTTCTTAGTACATAGTTCATCAGTCACATGAAAGTGCTTAAGGCATTCGATAAGCCAAATGGAATGAACATCCACTCATAGAGTTTATATTGAGTTTTGAATGCAATTTCCACTCGTCTCCTAGCCTCATGCAAATTTGATGGTAGCTAGACTTTAGATCAATCTTGCTGAAGATCTTAGCTCCACTCAATTCATCCAGTATGTCTTCCAACCTAAGGATTGGATACTTGTATTTGATTGTGATCTCATTTACGGCTCGGCTATCAATAGACATCCGCTAGGTACCATCCTTTTTCGATACTAAAAGCACCAAAACAACGCAAGGGTTAGGACTTTCCATAACATACCCTCTCTCCAATAGCTTGTTGAGTTGTCGTTCGAGCTTAGAGACCTGTTCGAGGCTCACCCAATAGGCCAACTTATTCAACAAGGTAACGTCGGGTATTAAGTCAATATAATATTCTATGCCTTGAATAGGAGGTAATCCCCTAAGCAACTATTCTAGAAATAGATTGACATATTCATCCAGCAACTTTCTTACTTGTAGGCGTAGTTCCCCCTGCTCCTTCAATTCCAATAGACGTTTGACTAACATACAGGTTAGCACATCGACTTTAATGGCCTCTCAGACCTCGGCTCTACTCATCATCAAAGGCTTCTTTGATCTGTGAGCAAGTTTTACTTGTAATTTGTTAACTTGACTTACCGACATCGGGTTCAACGTAATCTTCCTTCCATCCTTCTCGAATGCATACGTATTCCTGTACCCATCATAGATTACTCTTCTATCAAATAGCCATGGTCAAGCAAGTAACAAGTGTGAAGCGCACATGGGTAACACGTCGTAAAGAATCTTGTCGAAGTAATTTCCGATTGTAATCAATAGTAGTACTTACCAAGTAACATGTAATGCTGCCTTCTCACTCAACCAATGCAACTTGTACTACCTTGGACGTGCGATAGTCAGCAACTTCAACTTTGTGATCAAATCAGCCGATGCCACATTGGTGCACCTTCTGCTATCTACAATAATAGCATACACCTGATCATTCACCTTATAGGTGATATGAAACAAGTTTTCTCTCCACTCCTCCTTAAATGAGGGTTCTAAGTTCATTGCACGTTGAATAACCATGATCAATTGATCTAAGTCTTTGGAAAACACATCTTCCTTAATCAATTCATGCTCCTGAGTACCTTCTTTCTCGGCAAGAGTCACTTCCTCAAGCTCCTCATCAAAACCTATCTACTTCAAGCTTCAGGATGTCTCCCTTGATGACCATAGCTCTTTAGTTAGGACATTGAGCAGCCATATGTCCAAAACCCTAGCATTTGAAACATTTGATCTAACTCGTCTTCCTCCCAGATCCTTATCATTTCTCATAGGTCTGGGTTGGTACGTCACTATTAGGTCAACCTTTCTATTTGGCTTAAACATCCACCTTTCGAATTGACTTGGTACTTAATTGGACTCGATAACTTTCTTGACCAAGTCAACTCGATTGACCAGTTTGGCTCATTGGGGGTCGAGTCAACATTCTGATTCTTCTTTACCTCTCTACTCTTTAGGCTATCCATATAGCTTCATCCATTGTGGTAAATTGTTGGAGCTCTACGATGTTTTGTATATCACTCCTTGAACCAATTAACAATCTAGAAACTATTCATGCTGATGGTTCCTCTATATTACAACGAATTATAAGCATTTGAAACTCTTAGATATATTCGTCAATAGTTCGGCCTCTTTGCCTCGATTCTTGAAGCCGAGAGAAAGTGTCTTCACTCCTTGAACCAATTAAGAATCTAGAAACTATTCATGCTGATGGGTCCTCTATATTACAACGAATTATAAGCATTTGAAACTCTTAGACATATTCGTCAATAGTTCGGCCTCTTTGCCTCGATTCTTGAAGCCGAGAGAAAGTGTCTTATAGATATGTATCCGACACAAACCTGTTTCGTAGTATTCTCTTCATCTTGGGCCAAGTACTAATCTCTCGATAGCCTTCTCATCTTCTCATGGCCTACAAATTCTTCCACCACATGGGAACATATTTAGAGAACTCAATAACAACAGTTCTCATTTTGTCATATTCTTCATATTGGTAGTAATACAAAACTCACTCCACCTTCTCCTCCTAATCCAAGTAATCATCCACACTTCTAGATTTATTGAAGCTCAAAATCTAAAGCTTCACATGGTCGGATACTTAGGGTGCTTGGACTCATTCTTCTTCCCCATACTCTCCCTCTCCTCTTCATCCAGATCTCCTAAGTCAATCCTTCTTCTCACTTGTTTACCTACTCCTCTACCTCAAACTTGTTGAGCTAGGTTGTGACCTCTCACAAGTTAAGCAACTTATGGGGTATTATGCACGACTTCAGCAAGTCAACAAGCCAATGTATGAATAGCTCAAGCTAAATCAATTAGAAAATTAGCCACCTCATTAAGTCTCATTAGTGCTCTTAGGGGTACCCTAAGATTGTCAATCATGGTGGATAATATTACTATTGTCATTACCAACACTAGCATTAATACTCAAGTCTGACATTTTCTCCTAAAGATTCAAATTTCAAACTCCTCAATTCAATGTTACAGCTAACACTATCTCTCTAATTCACAAAACATACTTCCTCCAAACTCAAAGTTTAACAACCAACAAACATGGCAGCTAAGCTAACATAGAAACTTACTCTATTTCACACATCTAAAACATAGTACAGACAAAACTTCAAAACAAACTTCTACAATTCAAATGAAACCTCCTCTCTAATACCAAGATGACGCATATCATAACCAAGAATAGATAAGGCTAGTTATGGGGATGGATCCAAGCTTACCGAAAGCTTGAAAAGGGTGATAGGAAATGTGTAAAAGAATGAAAGAACAAAAAAGTGAATGAAAAGTAATGAAAACCTACAAATAGCCCTAAAGGATATAATGCACTAATGAGACTTCTAAGGACTTGTGGCACAACTTGATATGACGTACTGGTTGGTTTAGTGAGATTACTCGCCACCTAGCTTTACTTAAGGGATAGGATGAGAGTGAAATGAGAGTAGACAATTGGTGTTTACGAGAGGAAAAATATCTAAAGTATTAATAATAATCTGATTATTGTGGCTATATGTATAGGGGGTATTCAAACCCGAGAAGTTAGGCCAACTTGCCTAAAAAGGAAAAAGACAAAAAAGGTATTGTCCCAAAGAAATAATGTACAAAGAATATAGAGGGTAAAAAGGAATATTAAAAAAAAATGATTAGTGTAGTAGATTCTATACATGGTCCTGTACATGTAGCAGAGATTCATTGGTGAGGCCGTTGGAGGACACAGACAAAAGAGTATGAGTAGAATGGTTATCCAAGCAGGGGTGAGTAAGAATTAGTCTAGGGTAACTATCTCAACCTCTTAGCAAAAGTGAGGTTGAGCAACTGGTTAACTCGAACATGACCGAGTAGGCACTCGAGGTTTAGCTGTTGTTTAAGCATTCTTTAGGTTGGCATACAATTTCCGAGAGGTAAGCCATCATATGGCTCTACATAAATTTTAGACATACATAATCTTTAGGATATGGTTTTGCTGTAATGCATTAATGATATGGGAGTTTCAGTTTTAGTATTCCCATAGATGACTTAGCTTATATTTCCTTCATATAAACGCCCAAGTCTTCCCTTGTTATTAAGGAAGTTCTTAAAGTAGAGGCTATGGATGCAAGTAGCAAAGCAAGGGTAACATCGAGATAGGAAATAAATCCACCTAAGGTTAGGATGGTAAGATTAGATCGAAGAGTAGGCACATAAGAGGATGAAAGGTTACCTAACTAGACTCTTACATTCCCTATTACAGGGGTCAATTATTGTACAAGTTCTCACGGGGGGGGGGGGCTGCATTTCATCATCTCCTCCTTAATGGAAATCTTCCTCAATAACTAAAGGATTAGTTGGTTAATCTGAGGTAATAGCACCTGGCTATGTACCAATTATCGAATTTAGCAAAGACATACTTTGTTGCACAGCAGCAATGGCAACCATCCTAGTGAGGATGGCTTAGAACATAGCCATGAACTAGTTTAAAGCCCCCATAGCTTCTTGCATTGCCCACATTGTCTATATAGGATCTAAAGGAGCCTTAGGCACTGAATGGTCTTAACTAGTGTTCTCAGGTGGTAGGAGCAAATTTTACTCAGTACACTCAATGTTAGTGTCGAGCTCTTAGGATGTGGCATCAAACATGCCAATTGTTCTCTTCTTGGGAGATGCGATATCTCTATAATCACTCTTCTCCAATAGAGTTGTCATATCTCATACATATTGTATGAGTGATGCACTACATGTAGCTTAAGCAAAGCGAAGCAAGAATGATACCTAAAGAATGATTAGGTGAGAACAAGGTAGGGAGAAGGAATAGATAATTTTAGTGTCTCAAATGCATAAGTGATAAACAAAGTGACCTTAGGGAACCTCAAGCGTTCACCTTGTAGATTGAGCTAGTGAGATCCATTCTTTAGAGGTCTTCTAAAGCAATATTGTTTCTCCCTTCTCTCTAAGAGTTGCAAATGAAGAGGAATGGGTAGGTATTTATAGGCTTTTGGACAATATAGTGTTTATCAGATCATTTAAGTTATCAACAGATGCGACGGAACTTGCTTATTTCTTGGTTATCTTAAATAAGTTAACTAATAGGCCCAAGGCTAGTAGCTTTTCTCATAGGTGCATGAGTATCACGACCCAACAGTATCATTGTCGTGATAAATTGTCGTGCACTATACAAAGGTCTACTATCAACTTCCTTAATTATTGCAGGCCTTTCACACATAAAGGCTCCTTCCACTATACGTTACCACCAGGCCTATGGATAAGTAATATAGAGAAATTTTACTAAAATTAACTTTTAAGAAATAAATTAATCGAGTAAATGTGTGGACTTGTTAAGTTCTACATCAAAAGAATATTACCAACAAATGCAGTTCATAGTAGGAACTACATCATAAACTTTAAACTATATTATGAACAAAATAAAGGTAAATAGTTATCTACAAAAGCTTTTACAAAATCTCTTCTCTACTCCTTAATCGCTCTAACCCATCTCCGAACGAGACTCACCTCGAACATCCCTTGACTTGGATGAACGAAGACGTTTTCCTGCAACAAAAGAAATCTATCAGGGTATAAGCTTAAGCTTAGTAAGATAAATACCCCCGTCAATACCGCATGGCAAAAATTTATTAGATGTACAATTATATGAATGCATGAACAATCAGTATGCCAAACAATGCATGCAGTAGCCTAAGAACTGTATACGACTCAAAATTACACCCTCTATAGTCGAGATTTAGAGATAATTAACTAACCCAAACTAAAATCCAGGTTCTAGCCCTTGGGTTTTATTTCATTTGCACTATTTTGATTAAGTCAAAACAAAATTATATATATATATATATATACTTTCTTTACCGAATATCAAATTATATTTTCAAAATCCCAAGTCTAGCAATGCGGTGGCCTCCGCAATCCATAAACACACGCCCTAAGCAGAAGCCATAAGATACAGCCCCTCATCGATGGTTGGCGTCTCCCGGCATCTAATAAGCCGATCAACTTAGAACAGAGACTCAATAAAATGATGACATAGCTAATGCCCAATCCTATAAAAGGTCCTCCTCCTATGAGTCCCTTCTCATCTTCTACGTGAAGCGGCAATCAATGTTATCCAAATGCAATTATAGGGAATGCATGATCAATTTAATTTCTTAATCGTATAAGTGGTTAATCTTATTTTTAAGGTGATCAGACAATTTCATTTCATACAATCGTACATATAAACTATCACAAACAATTCCCATTATTATATAATTAACAAACTATACCATTCAGTTTAGAAATTCATACACATGCATTTCCCATATCCTACAAGCATCCAAATTTATATATATATATATATATATATAAGTTTAGATGCATCTATTCTATAAGCAAAATTTAGATGCATCTATTCTACAACCAAAATCAAGTAAAAGGTCATCAGAAATTCACTCACTCCACCATGCGGGTCAGTCAAAGTTGTGCGACGGCAGGTCGTCTCCGAACGTAGGGTCCCCTAGTCATTGCAATCATAACACTATAATGATTTGAAACAAAACTTAGAAAACTAAGCTATAATACCTTAAGTTACACTCCTGACTAGTTTTTGTATCTTTTTCGGTTTTACTTAAAAGTTCAATTGCGTATAACTTTCTCATTTTAAATTCAATTTTTATGATTTTATAGTTAATTTTTTCATCTTTTTTAAGTGTACTTTAACGTGATGAGATTAAATTTTTGAGATGAGGCATACAAATCCTTGCATGGTCAGAACAATAGCGGTCCTCATGATTTGAAGTGCTTTTGGGTTTTGTTTAGCTAATGAGTTTTGTTTGGTTAATTGGCTTTTTGGTAACTTGGGAATTCCTTTGGGCTAGGGCTTAAGATTTCATTCTAGGCTCAAAATACTCTGTAAGGTCAGATTTACAACTTTGATTTACAGTCCTAAGGTTATCAACCTCTTCTTGGGCTCTTAAGTGGGCTTAAGTTGTCAAATGGGCATTTTTTTTTATTCAATTCAAAGATGGTCACTTTCTTAGCCTTAGGGAGTGTCTTGTGGGCTTCTTGAGGGTCTTAAAACAACTTTTATTTTTGTGTCAAGTTACTAGTTAGAAACTTAAGGGTGGTTTAACTTGACGTTTGAGCCTCGTTTTAGAAGTTCTTAGCTTAGTTTTGAGTTTTCAGCTTGATATACTTATTATACTTACCTTGGTTGGTCTTTTCACTTTATTTACTTACTTTTATCATATTCTTAAGTGTCTTTTAGGGATATTCCAGATCTGGTCAGTTTGAGTATGAAGGCTTCCAACTCGATTTTCCAACTTGTTTCATCATTTCCTTAAGTTTAGGTATTAGATCATGAACCTAAGCTACCTGTATTCAAATCTTAACTTGACTTATTTTCCAATGAGATGATTATTTGACTCATAATTTACAAGAAAATAGAGGATCTCACTTTTATTATACCTCCCATCTCATAGTTCATGTCTTACAAAGTTGGTTTCCTCATAAAACTTCATGTAATAAATTTTATTTTTACTTAAGTCTAGATTTAAGCATGTTTAACTTAACGAAAGTGTAAACAACATCCAAATGACTTCTAAACTCTCATGTCCAACATGCTTTTCTTTCATCCAAGTTCTCATTTTAATATTTTCTCAACTTAAAATCTTCCATTCCAAGTGTTTAACAAGTATCTCTATAAAACACTAACTTTATATGCTCATATTTCAACTTCCATGTAAGGTTTTCATGAGTTTGCTTCTTGAGGTAGTCTTTGATGTTATACTATGATCATATTCATATCTTCAAGAAATCATAGTCTCCTAACATGAATACTAACCAACTAACACAAGATATACTTACTCATCCTTAAATCAAAAATATGGTGGTTGTGAACTAAGGTTCCACTTATGCTCTTTGTCTTACTTCCTCCTTCTTACACCCCTTTTGAAACCCGAGTTGTGGTTCTTTAAAGTGGGGTTTAAAGAGTGTTCTAAGGATCCTAAAGGGCTTTAAATATTGGCAAAAGCAAGACAAGAAGAAGTTGAAAGTGCCGTAAGTATGTGTATGCTTGGAATGTGGCAGCAAGTGAAGGATTTTGTGAAGTATGGTTGTTTCTTCTTTTATGTTGTTTTTAAAGTAAGAGAAAAGGAAGTAAAAATGAAATTGAAAGTGAGAGCAAATGGGGAAAGGAGTGGCCGATTGGGAATGGGGTGAGAAGTTTGTTTAATAAGCTTGATTTTGTTGTCTTATAGCGTACACAAAAGTTAACAATTGCAACTATTAATGATGTAAGCATTAAGGGGTGAATAGTAGAGTGTAAGATAAAGTGATTAATGGATAAAAGACAATAGTATGGCCTCCCTTAAAGCCATGTAAGAACCGGCCATATAGTGTCCTTTTAGGTATAGAAATGTCTTGTCTCCTTTATTAAAGTGAAACATGTGAAATCTTGTGATAATTTATCCATACGCAGTATAAGTGAAGGGGTGATAAGGAAACTGTCTTATTACTAAATTTTGATAAATTATCAATTAATAAATAACTCCAACTATTAATTGATAAGTCATTTAGGGTGATTAGTTGGTCTACTTATTCAAATGTAAGGCTTAGGCATAAAGATAAGGAAATTGTCGTATAGGAAATTGTTTTAGGATTTACTTCTTGAATTGTTTTGTAAATGATGATTTAATTCTTATAAAATTATAAAATTTTCTAGAGTTGAGTGAAATTATTCAAATTAAATTATCAATTAGTCGCTTAGGGTTAAAAGTCCTAAATTATTTTAGGGCTTAGGGTTTTAGGTGACTTTAGAGTTCGCAGTTTTTCAAATTCGGGTTTTATCGATAATAGGCTTTCGAATTGGAAAAGTAATTTCGTTTGTAATCGTAAAATTGAGTTCTTAGTTTAGTTGATCCTTGAGAACGTTCGAGAAGTACTTATAGTCAAATCATAGGTTTGCTAAAAGTAAGGTTTATGGTGAGCCTCCTTGAGAATGGTCGGATGCAGGCAAACCTATCCAACAATCTCTATTCTGAGCCTACTAAGTTAATTCTTCCTAAATTAGCCCAACATGAACCGAACTCTTTGAACCTTTCCACCTAGCCTATAGTGTAAAGCCTAAATAAATTTCCACTCTCTAAAAACATATATATGAATCAACTAAATAACAAAAATATTTAAAAAGTGAAAATATAAAAAGAAAAGTTGGAAAATGGTAGATGGTGGCCATAATGACCTGAAAAGCACAAGTGGGTGGCAAGGCAACCCACCGTTTAGGTTTTCACCATTTTATTCTAAATTAGTGGCCTTTGATTGTTTGGAAACTATTTTTTCATCTTCCAAACCCTTCTTTTTTTTTTTTTTTGAAAATTTTAATACTTTCATTATTTTAATCTAATCTTTATTTATTTGATTATTTTATTTATTTAAATTAGTTATTGGGACGAATCAAGCATTACCATATATTATTGTGAACAGAAAAGTTAATGGTGTTAAAAAAAAAAAAAAAAGTTCCTCATTCGTGTAAACTTTGTTAAATGCCAATAGCTTAAATTGGGGGGTGGGGGTGGGTGGAAATTGAATGCCAAATGATGCATTATTACCTTTATTTAAGTAAGCCTACAAATTTTTATAAAGTACGTGAGGCAAATATGGGGAAGTTTTTAGGAAAAAATTTGCTTAAGGAGCGGGATCTTTTAAAACGCCCGAAAAACGACGGTTAATCCTCCAATAATTTCGACGGTAGTAATGGGAAAAGTAGTACGAGCAGGAGAGAATATCCAAACGTTGTGAAATTGTTCGCGAATCATGGAAGTTTTGAATCATTTAGCATCCTGAGTATTGCTAGCGTCATTATCTTATCTTCTACCTATTATGAAGCAAACAAAGGCAATTCGATCTCTACAATCCCATCATTCTGGCTTCAATTTGCCATGCTGAACCAAAAAAGAAAGATCCAAATGCTCGTGTATTACTCGTATTGAGTCAGCTTATGGACATTTGGGCCGCCGAAGCGGATGCCATTGGCATGTAACCGCACCTGTCCTTGTTGATAATAAAAGCTGGATTAACTGTGCCTCAATCTTGAGCACGGCTTATTTTAGGTGGTGTAAGATTTTAAATAAACATAATGATAATTGATAATTTAAAAAAAAAACAAACAAACTATTACTCATGTTGGTACGTATACAGACACGATTACTAATTAATTAAACACAATATATGCTAGTAAATAGATATATATATATGCACAATATATATATATATATAGTGTCAGGGTCCCTTTTTGTAAGATATTTATATTAATAAGGGATCATTCTTTTGTAAATATTGTAACATAAGAGAAGACTTTATTTTTGTATAGTTAGGGTGTTATTATTATTAGAAATTTCCACTTTAAAAAAATGGTACCATTTCACCAGTTTTAATGTCTCATCCTACTAGACCTAATAATGTCCGTAAAACTCTTTACAAGAGTGTGAGTATTCTTCTAGATTAAAGCTCTTACTCACCACGTTGATTGATCTTGACTGATGGCACCTGTTACATATACTATACCTTCATGTACATACATTGCAGCCTTGTATTACTATCGAAATTAATAAAAGTGTGCTATTCATTTTTCCATTCATGCTTATGTCCCTTATAATCTGTTGGCTTTCTTCCTTGGTTGTGTTGCTTATAGGTTTATGTCTTGTTGGCTAGCATTACGTGCAAGTTAAGCTTGTTTACTACTGTAGAGGCAAGATAATAAGTACCGTATAATCAGTTTGTGTGCTAGAGAAAGCTTCAATCCGTAACAATTGGTATCAGAGCCTAGGTTATTCCAACAGGAACAACCGTGACACGAGAAGAGAAAGTGAGCAAGAGGCTAGATAGTTTTAAGGAAATCCTTAAGGAATTGTCTAAGTGGATAGATGATTTGGTAGCATTATCGGTAAGAGTGGTTGAAGTTAAGGCCAATCATCAGGAGATGAATGATAAGATGATCGAGATGGCTAAGAATTTCGGTGTTATAGTTCAAACCCTTAGAGCGGAAATGCACATAACAACCGATGAGGTAAGACAACACTTGGAGACTCAAGTAGAAGTCGTGAGAAGACAAATTATTACTCGTGCCTCAATCGAGACTATTGAAGGGTTACAGGCATAAGTAGCTATTTTGACTCGAGCTATAGGAAATACTCCAATCCCTATCCCTGTTCATGTTCCTACTCATGCAGGACATCTAAAGATGCTTAAGCATAAGGCATTCACTAGCGTGAGGGATGCCAAGTTATTTGAGAACTTTCTATTTGATATGGAGCAGTACTTTGCTGCTATGGGGACAAAAGATGAGAGATCACAGGTTACCATAGTTGAAATGTACTTAACTAGTGATGTCAAATTGTGGTGATGCACCAAATATAAGGATATCCAAAATGGCGATGCTCATATAAATACATGGGTCGAGTTAAAGGATGAGTTGTAGACTTAGTTTTTCCCTGAGAATGTTCAGTACGATGCCCGAAAGAAGTTGAGGGAACTTTGATAGGGTGATGATATTAGAAAGTATGTTCGTGAGTTCTCAACATTGATGTTGGACATCTAGAGCATAGCCGAAGATGATAAGCTATTCTATTTCCTAAAAGGACTGAAGCCCTATGCCAGGAATGAGCTGTAGAGGTAATAAGTTACTAACTTGACTATAGCACAAGCAACAGCTGAGCACTTGACTAGCTACACTCATGACAATAAAGGGAAGAACGTATCGACAGGATACGAGAGTAGAAAACCATTCAAGTTAAGCAAACCCAAGAGTAGGGAAGCCCCAAGTTTAAGTAGCAACAGTAATAATACTAGAGGGAGTCAAAGGAAATTCTATAACTCTCACCAATCTGGAAAGAGTAAGGCAACCAATAGAGGTAAGAAGCCCTTATTCTCATGTTTCTTATGTAATGGCCCATACAAAATAGCTAAGTGTTTACATAGGGTAGCACTCAATGCTATGGCACGAAAAGTAGAGAGTGTCTACCAAGATGATGAGTTGGGAAGTGATGGAGAGGATCAACCAAACACGTCCGTAGATGGGTCTAACTTGTAGGTCTGCAAGTCTAAGGTTTATTCAAAATGCTCACCTATATAACGCTTATTTACTACCCCACTAAGTAAATAACTATAGGATCTCATTATTGTATTAGTTTTTCATTTTATAGCCTTATATTTGAATCAAATGTATAGTAATGATACCATAAATAGTATTGGAATTATTGCTCCTCTTAATTTGACTTCCATGTTCTAAAGGTAAAACATGATAATACCTATAAATGTGAGTGCTTATCATTTATAAATGATATAATAAAGAATAAATTATACAAATTATTTTTTACAGATGGGCCTCAAACACATATAAAGAAACCAACATGTTTCAAAGACTTTGTGACCAAATGAATATAGTAGTTGTAATCACAGTTTAGTAGATGTAAACAAGTAGTTGAAAGTAGATCATGTACAAAGACTTAACAAACTATGAGAGAGAGAATTAGTTACAAGAAATTATTAAAAAAAGAAAAAGAAAGAAGGAAAAACAATAATAGAAGGGGATCATCTTTAGTCCCTTGATTTGTCAATATAGACTTGGTGCCTCTTTATCACTCCTGCAAGGAGTTTGCCTTACTATAAAAGTCAAATTATTGTTCAACCATACAAGAAATAGAACATGTATTAGATCAATGCTTTATACCCATCATAGATCTAATGAAACTTGATTAGATCTAAACTCAATATAGTATATACAATAGTAATTAGTATTTATACTTGTAAAGCTTTTGCAAAGTGAATGAGATCATTCAAGTGATTTGAGGCAATTAGGTTTCTTGGTTTTTAAATAGTGAACATTGAATTTGTAAGCTAGGCTTACTTACTAAAGCTAAGGCCCATCATTTGGTGCTTTCATCATAATAAACATAATAGAGCTGCAAATTTAGATGAGATAATTGTGTCCCTACATATGAATCAACATTAATTGCATCAAGATAATCGGAAATTTCAACAAGATGTACAAGCAAAGTTTGACCCATTAACTAAACAACTTTCTCAATTGCAAACATTGATGGTTGACAAAGGGAAGAATAAAAGTGCCACTATATCTATGGAGAATGAAATGGTACATCATCATTTTGTCATATCAATTTTTCACAAGCAAATTCCCTTCTCAAAGGGATTATATTAGAGATACCCAGATTTAACGGTGATAATCTACTTAGTTGGATATTCAAGATGAATAATTTCTTTAAGTTTCATCAAATACTTTATGAGCAAAGAATTTTCATAGCTTCTTTTGCAATGGTATTAATGGTTATACCACAATCAACAATTGAGTTCATGGAAGTGCTTCACTAAAACATTAGAAACAAGGTTTGGTCCATCTAATGAGGATGCATAAGGTAATTTAGCTAATCTTACTAAAAAAATGCTTTGTTGATGAATACTAATATCAATTTGGGGCATTATCAAGTCATGGAGTTGATTTATTTGAAAGCTTCTTAACTAGTTACTTTATGTCCACGTTAAAACCATCAATTAGATGTGAAGTTCAAATAGTAAGACTTTGTACCCTTATGGAAGCAATATGGTTAATCAAGATGCATGAAGCCAAAATTTCTTACCAATATTTCTATTTTAAAACCCTTTTGTTTCATCTAGTAAGCCTTCTTCTTCTACCATTCATTTTTCCAAACCCTCCTTCCCTTTGCTTTCTATTAACTATAAAACAGTTTCACCAACATCCACTACTTCATCACTTTCTACCCACTAACACCAAATCAACATACCTATCAAAAGAATGACATAAGTAGAAATGAATGCTTAATGTAAACAGGGTCTTTAGTATAATTGTGATGAGAAATACCATAGAGTTCATAAATATAAGGCCAAATTTCTACTATTCTTGTAAGAAGGAAAAGAAGAACAATTAGAGGAACCTATTATTAATAACAATGAAAAAGTTGCAAAACAATTACTAAAGGAGTTCATTGCCATCAGTTGTTATGCATTGTTAAGGGAAACAATTCAATGCACTTTATGTTTTTAAGGTACAATTAATGCATAAACAGTAATAGTATTTGTGGATTTAGGGAGTGCACATAATTTTGTGCAAAGCCATTTGGCTAAGTTCTTAGATCTTACTATTCTGCATTCTCTTAAGTTTTAGGTTATGATAAGAAAATGTTCAAAACTTCATTATGAAGGAAATGTATGAATTTAACTATGAGCATTCAAGGATTGGAATTTATGTTCTTCCTATATAAGGTGTTGATTTATCTAAGGCCTGTAGTGGCTACAACAATTAGGGGCAATCACTATAGATTGTTCCTTATCTACTATGACATTTATCAACAAGGCTTATCTTGTCACTTTACATAGCATTCGCAACTTTGATAGAACACATATTACTTATAGCCAATTGTGAAAATTAATTCAAATGGATGTTTTTGCTTCTTACTTTCATTGAAGGCCCAAATGGTAGTAGAGAAATCAAAGAATATTGCCAGTAATGCTTTTATAGAAGTATTAGGAAAATTTTCTCATATATTTGATGAACCTTCATCATTACCTCCATTTAGAGAAGTTCAACATTATATCCAATTTAAGAATGGTGCAGGTCTTATCAATGTCATCCCAACTAGCCTCTACTCACTCAAAATTGAGGCCAAAGGTCGGTAAGAGTCGCTAACTAGTAAAGCTACCTTTAGGGATGGTCTAGTAAGCCCTCTAACCTATAACTCATGCTCTAAGATGTAAATGAGCTTTGTATAATGGTAAATTGATATGCCCAAATCCATAAGTATCTCTTGTCGACGGAATCTCTAATGGTCGGTGAGTCTGCTCCTCCACCAAGATAACACCGTGCTCATACTCTAGGGCTATCCTACTAGGATAAGATCTTCATAGAGTAGACGAAGTCAATGTCGGTAGTTAAGGAGTGTCTCATCCTAATCTATTTGGAACTCAAGCCATCAATCTATGAGGGTCAAAAAGTCCTCCTAAAATCATAAGAGTTTTCTTACAATTAAGGTTTCATTATGCTTTTAAGTTTAGAATGTTTATGGATGATATATTAACCTAATTCCACCTCTCTCAGCTCACCCGATAGGTTTCCTAGATATCTAAGGTCAATTTTTAACTTTTTTGACCTACACTCTAATACTACTTAAATATTGTCACAACCTAGAGGGGTAGTCAAGTTATGGCAATACTGACATATAGTACGGGAAGATCCAAGATCAAGCACCATTCTTGATTAAGAACCTTCAGTATACTATATAACACATCTCACAATCCTAACTTCCACCTAGAGACCAATATCAAATAATAACAGATCACTCAATACAAGTTAAACTATAATATCTAAATCCGACATAACATAAAGTAAAGATGAGAGTTCAAGGTTTCCCCTAACTTAAGTCATATAAACCTAAAATAAAATAATACCAATAGTCTATGCTACTTAAATACTAGAAGATGTAAATAAACTTAAAGAGTTCAAAAAACATATGAGTGACCACTTGTAGTCTGTTCTTCTCACTAATAGTCTCCTAAGCTGGTAATACTAACCTCGGATATCCTATGGCCCAACATTATCTAAAGATACCACTGAAACAACAAACTATAAGGGGGTAAGCTATAACTACTTAGTAAGCAACCTCTCTATTCTACCAACAATGAGTAATAAGCAAGTGAATTAATACGCATATGCAATGCAAACAAGTATATGAAATGTAGCATCATACATAACTAGCCGATGACTATGCAAAGTATGATATTATGCACACCGTTAGCAAGGTTAAGAAGTATTTATCTACGTTAAGATTTGAGTCTCTACATCTATCATCCGACCATGTTCATCTCTTTCTCAATAAACCCAAAGCAACAAATATGGCTCAACCTCAAGTAGAGAGTGGCACTCCTTAGAGGCAAGAACATGTCATATGAGTACATTATATGAATCAACACTACACATAATAATAATAATACAAAATCCGACATGCATGATCTCTTGCTCCACTATATAATGCTAACAAATTGTATAGATAATGCATAAATGTACGATATACAGTCAATTTTTATTAAGGTCGAGTAGTTATTATTCCGATTCGCAAGTGACCAACCAAACATATGCAAGAGACAACCCCAAGCCCTATTTATTAATGCAACATCCAATTTGTAATTTAGATATGTTATCATCTCCTAACAAGCAAGGACATCCAAATCAAACACATGCATATAATCTCGACCCCAAGCATAGTCACTTCTTGCATATATATAACTGAATAATGCCCTACACTAGAACCACAAGTAAGATAAGATAGGGTTCAATATACTTGCTTTGCCATGGAATCTAGCAGTCCTAGTAATCCTCAACTACATCAAACTTAGGGTCCTCGTCACCTGAGGAATACATTTAAAATATATAAGTATCCTATTTGTACTAACTACCTATGCTCTCTTGCTCTAGATTCTCGTTTTAGCTGTTTTCGTATTTCGAGCATCGTTTCTTTGTTTTAAATCCATTATTTTTTATCTTATAGTCACTTTTCATCATTTTCAAGTTTTCTTTCATTTGGTGAGGTCATTTTTGGGCTTTTGAGTCAACAAGGTTTTTGTTTGGGCCTTTCAAGTTCATAGGTCTAAAAGGTGAGTTTGGTCACTTTAGGACTTAAGCTTAGTTTTGAGCTTTGGTCTTAGGGCTTAATTTTTTATCTTGGACCTTGCACTTAATCTTTCAGGATTTTTTAAAAGTATTTTAAGTGAACTTTCTCTACTTAACACTTTAAATTTTTATCTTGAGTCTTGATGTTGCTCTTATGGGCCTAAACAAGCTAGTTTCTTAAGTTTAGGACTTCAATTTATTAAGGGGCCTATAGTGGATATTTCCAATAGGCCTTAAGGTTTAGTTAGCCTCTTAAATAACTTATTTTGAGCCTTTTAAGATACGGTCCAAGTTTGATCACTCAACTATTCAGGCCTTAAACTTGGATCTTTTAGGCTTTTTAGGCCTATCTTGCAATTTAGGGCCTTAGGCCAAATCTTACTTATCTTTTTAAACTTAAGTGCAACATTGGCCTTAAGTTTAGTCCATCCTATCCAATGTTACATATCTAGTCATGATCATTAAGGTGGCCCTTAATGCTATTTTTAACTCCCTGACCACTAATTAGTCTAGTTTAGAGCCATTACTCATCATTAACCTACTTAACTTAGTTATGAAGTCCTAAATCATACTTAGCAGTTAATAATCTTATCATTAAGTAAATAAATCAAACGTTGCAGATTTGAACCCTCCACAAAAGTGGCAGCCAACCTAAGGTTTCTAAGGTTTTCTTAACATCCCTCCATACAACACTTGTTTAGTGGAGTTTTTCCTTAATCAAGACTACACTTTTACTCACTTAGGCCTATTATTACAACATAATCTGTGGAAGACAAACAAGATGGAGACTAGGGAAGGGGCAGCATGTTCAAGAATATGGAGGTTTGTGATCCTTCTTGTTGATCTCAAAACTAAACTACCAAGATGCTCAACTTCTTCGCATATTAGTGTTAGAATTTCAACTAAGATGCCTTTTTCCTATCATAACCACACTTGTTTTTCATGAAAACATCCTAAAATATCTAAAGCATGGCTGTACAAAAGTTATGAGTACCTAAAATGTGAGTTGCTAACATCAACCTAAAAAAAGAAAACAATTAATAGTTTAGCTATACACTTACCGAAGCTAAGAGAGTGGTCTTCCTTTTTCGAAGGTAGCCAATAGTCTTAGGGAATGACGATGACATAAGTGGTGCTCAGTGGTGTAGTGAGATGTGTGTGGATGGTATGGCTCTTGGTGGTGGTGGCTTTGGTGAAGCAGTGGTAGAGATATGACTTCTTTTGGGACCATTGTACCAATTTGCTTTTTTTTTTTTTTGCCTAAACGGGAAAGATCATGTCCCCTAACAGTACATAATGTTTTGATGCCCATTAATACATTGTCCTTTAGTCCTTAATTGTATTTGACTTGTTGTTAATTAAGATATAATGAAGGTTAGTTATGAATCAGGGTTTGCTTAAGGTAATCAATGGTAATTAGGCATGATTAGGCTAGTTAAGTGTAATTAAGGTATGTTTAGGGTTTTGCCCTGTTTTGTTGGTACACTTTAGATGGTCTAAGTGTCTTACACGTGTACCTAAGGTTTCCTCAAGGTTCGGTGTTCATTTATTGTTATTTGGCTCACATATAAGCTCAGAACTTAAGGTTTTAGGTGATCAATAAGTTTGATTACTTTTAGTGATTGATTTAACCTTATGATTAGGGTTTATTTATCATGTTAGGGTATTTGGTCATCCAATTAGGGCTTAGTAATCTTTTAAGGTTTTTTTATCGCTCTAGGATTTCCTAGGTATTAGGGCTTCTAGGGTTTTATTTGCATAGCTAGGGTTTTAAGGTCTTGTTTCCTCCAGAGCTTTAAGTTTAACATTTAGGATTCAATTCTTTTGCTTAGGTTTCATTATTATGTTTGAGTGGTTTGAGGAACTACCTAGAGACTTTCTTCTCCAACTTCACTTTCGCTTACTAAAAACCTGTAGGGTTTACGGTTACAAGTTTTAGATGATAACACTCTTTTTTTGAAGAAGTGCAAGTGTGTATTTGGATGATTTACTATTGAACATTTGTGTCATATAGTGACTAAAGATAGCACGAGTCTTAAACCAAACAAAGTAACAGTAGTGAAATAGTGGCCTTTACTTTTGAATGCTTAGCAATTAAGAGCATTTTTTAGGACTTTTGGGGCAATACTAAAGGTTTCCTAAGGGACATGCAACTATTAGAACGTAATAAATTTCATTGTACTAAATAAGTAGTAGCTATATTTGAAAAGTTGAAGGATGTTTTAGTGCCCTAATTCTTGCTCTACCAAATTTTAAGAAGTAATTTATAGTAGAAATATATGCTTGGGGCATAGGGATTGGCATAATATTTATTTAGGAAGGTCATCCTATCTCTTTTATCAGCAAGAAGTTACCTAAACACCTAACTAAAGCATCAATTTATGTAAGAGACTTACATGCTATCATAGAAGCAATGAGAAAGTCAAGAAAATATTTCGTTGAATCTCATTTTCTCATAAAAAAATCATCATAGCATTAAAGAATTGTTATCTCTAATAATTCAAACTCTAAAGCAACATATATATTTAGTTAAACTACTAGGCCATGATTATAGTATTGTCTATAAGTTAGACTAAATTTTAATGTACTCCAATTCATTTTAAGTAGGAAGGCATGAAACATGATGCTGAATTGTTTGTGTAAGGATGAATTATCTATCGACAAGTTAAGCATTTTAATAAGAATCCCTTGGGTCTTTTACATCCTTTGCCAATATTAGACGAAGTATGACTAGATGTACTTGTGGACTTTGTTATTTATTTGCAAAACCCTCAAGAGTTAAAGTAATTTTAGTAGTAGTGGATTGCCTTTCTAAACACTACCATTTAAGAGCTTTGGAAACACGTTTTACTACCACCAAGGTAGCTCGCTTGTTTCAATAAGTAGTTGTGAAGAATCATGGATTTCCTAACTCCATTGCCTCAAATAGAGATGCCATTTTTATGAGTTTGTTTTAGCAAGAATTATTCACCCTCAATGGTACAAAACTTTCTATAGATACCCCATTTTTGGTCTCCTGTATTTTTTTTATAATTTTTTTTAGAATAGGGTCAAAGGTCATAATTTAGAGAAAAAAATAATTAAAAAATTAGAAAAATTCAAAAAACAATAGAAAATTTAGTAAAAATCATAAAAAGTAGAAAATGTAGGAACATCACAAAGTAGAAAATCTAGAAAATAATGCAAAAAATAGAAAATAAAAAATAAAAATAATTTTTTTGAATAGAATATGATTTCTTTTTTTTTAATTTAGCCTTAATACTTTTTTTAGGCCTTGAATGATAAAAAGAAAAGAGGGATTTTGAGCCTAAACTTATATTTAAATCTAAAGCCAAGTCCATATATGCAATTTAGTTGCATACATGGACAAGGCATAGGCCAACAGCCTCATGATACCTTACTTTGACTAAACTTGGCGTTAAAGCTACAGATCTTCGATTCAAATCTCCTACTAGGTACTCTATGCCTTTTTCTTTCTTTTACAATAGAGTACATGTAACATGGGGCCATTAGGCTATGCGTAACACTTGACACAAGGCACGCAATGGTTCGAATATGTAGGTGACATAGCGCAATGTCAGCATCTATTTTCCCCCTCTTTCACTAGTTTTCCCTTCATTTCAGGTACAAAGCCATCCCACATCCCTTACTTTGATGCGATTTTTCATACAATTTCCACATGCAAGCACATTATTTAGTTCAATCTTGTAGCCCACATAGCCTATTGTGAATTGAATGCAAAAACAAGGTCAAATTCATTCATTTAACTATTCAAATCGAGGTTGAAAAATAGGGAAAAAAAAAAGAAAAATTTTGAAATCAACCATTAATGTGCATCTTTTTCCTTAAAGCAACCCAGCACCCCAGTCTTCATGATCCTCCCTCTTACATCCTTCTCGTACGGCAGAAACATTACACACTAATCCCCAACATCTCCCTCTCTTGACCATCCTTCATAAGTACAGCCACGCTCCAATTCACCATCTTGTCTAACCCAACAATTCCACTGCACTGTACATTTCCAACACTGAAACCCTCACTCATCCTTGACAATCCTCTCTCTTGTACCATACAAACAACAATACACACTACGATAAGACCCACTTAGAAACCCAAATACACCTACTATCATAGCAGCAGCAAGTCGCTCTGACCACCATCTTCACTCGATAACACACTTCTAGCCATTGCCGTAACCTACATATGACACAAAACAGAAACACAATACACATAAATTTGAAAACTTAACACATTCATATACACTGACTACCCCTTACGCCCCAACAACAATAATAGTAAAGCAGCTATAATACAAACCTATACCCAATCACTCTATCGATGCCACCACATCATCATCCATCCACCACACACAACACACACAAAAATGCAACTCTACGACAAACAGGCAATTGTGTTCGTGCACATCACCCAACCACACTTACTTCTAGTTAATATCTTGATCCAAACCAAATATGACAACACCAATCCTTGACCTTTCTCTCGACCACTGCTGTTCATAACAAACCCAAATCCAAAACCAAACACCTAAACAACATATGACCCTATTCGCATCCCCTACACACAATGCCCCATCCACTGTGATCAAACCAAAACCCAATGCCACTAGCCACTATGGCTACTTAAGCACAAACTACTAATACAGTAGAAATCCCCATAATCGAAAACCCAAGACGAAAACATCCTATCATTTGGTATAGTACCTCACACACACCGTGCATAACCATCATGGCCACCTCTCTCTTACAACTACCAGACAAGCTCCAAACACTACAATACTACTCCAATAACTACTAATCCCAATGAGATTCGCATGAAAACATCTTTGTCTCTTCGAAATAGTGGCCGAAACCACCAGGATCACACCTATCATCTACACTGCTCCTTCTCCAAGCTATGCACATGCATGACACATGAAATGGGTCGGTCAAACCGACCCAACCCAACTGCTATGCACCTAGTTCAAATATCCACATACCCAAGCCCAAGTCCAATGCTCTTTATTGCTTGTTTTATGGTTTTCTTATTATTTATTTATTTATTTATCCTTTGTAAATATTTATAAATGTAACCAATAAAAAAAACTAAAAAAAAAAAGAGAGAGAAAGAAAAAAAAAGAAAGAAGAAAAAGGAAATGGATAGAGGCATAGTTTATTTATTTATTTCTTTTATTCAAAACATAAAACAAAAAAAATAAAAATGAAAATGAAAAATAAATGAATAAAAAAGAATGTTTTATCTCTTAGAAAAATTGACTTTCCAAATAAATGAAATAAATTAACCATTTTCTAAAAGTAGGACTTCCTTAAAATTTTTCAATGAACACTTCATCAATTAGGGCCCTTTTAAATTTTCCTTAAATAGACCTAAACTAAATTAAAATGTAAACTCGATATTTTTTCAAAATTAAAATGAATCCAACAAATTAAAATTTTCTTAAAAAAAAACGTACGTCTAATTCCGAATAATAAGTATATAAGCACTTCTAAGATGACGTAAAAGACGAAAATTTTAGTTTTTTTCCCATTTTTTTGTTCAAATTACTTGATTTAGTGAAAAAAAAATAAAAAACTCTCAATTTATTTAAATGTCAATTTTTGTCCCAAAAGGTGAATTTAAAGAATTAAATCTACATTTTGAAATTTTGTGGTACATATAAGGATTTAAAAAACCTGACACTTGGACTCAATCTATGGTTTTTCAAAAACACTTTTCTAAAAATCAGTTTTTCCTCATATGAACCAGTATTTAGATCAAAACCAAATCTACCCATTTGGTTTTGACCCAAAACATTTCACGATCTCGATTGGGTGGCCAGTCCTAAAGTGTTTATAAAATTCTTTTAAAAATATTTAATTTTCCTTAAATCTTAGTCAATAGTCAATATTAAACCGATATATTTTAATATTGATCAAGTTAAAGAAAACTTATAAAAACAAAAAAAAAAAATTAAGCTCGACACTTTTGATAAGCAATGCGTACCATCCTCAAAGTGATGGTCAAATAAAGGTCTTAAATTGAGTTATCTAATAATACCTCAAAGGGTCTGTGATAGAACAACCAAGTGAGTGGGTTAAGTATTTACCATGGGCAAATATATGCATATAATACATCCTTCCATGATGGAACTAATCTTACACCATTTAAACTTGTATATGGAAAGAAGTCACCCACTATTCCTTCACATCTCAAGGGTGATTCTAAACTATAGGCTATAGGAAGTAAGTTACTTTATAGGGAAGAGATCTTATGAATGCTTAGAGACAATTATAGAGAGCACAAGCTAAGATGAAGAAATATGCTCAAATGCATAGATCTTATGTGTAATTTTCAGGAGAAAATTTAGTTTTTGTGAAGTTACAACCTCAAGACAAGTTTCTCTAACTTAAAATGATCATCATAAACTGTCAAAATGATATTATATACAATTTCCTATTTTGAAGAAAGTAGGTAATTGTGAATGAGTTTTAGCTTCCACCATACGCATGGAAACATAATGTCTTTCATCTCTCTTGAAAGAAGCCCATTACTCTCTTCTTCTCTCACTAAATTCACCTCGAAATGCTCGATCTAATCATCCTCTTATTCGACTGTTAACTATTTTGGATACTAAGGTTATTTTCAAGAAGGGAAAGAGTGCCTTAGATATTGATGCAATGGAAAGGTGTTACACTAGAAGACACATCTTTAGAGGTTTTTGGTACATTTCGACAAATCTATTCAAATTACAACCTTGAGGATAAGATCAATTTTTAAGACCTAATGGAAATGCTATGAAAAGGACTAGAAGACATGTGAAATAACCCACATGCTCTAAAGAATTTGTGACTAAACAAACATAATAGATTGTATTCACAGTTAAGTGGATGCAAATAAGTAGTTGAAAGTGGATAATATAAATAGACTTAACAAATTATGAGCAAGAAAATTATTTACAAGAGATTATAGAAAAAAGGAAAATAATAATAGAAGGGGATCATCTCTAACCCCTTGATTTGTGAATATAAATTTAGTACTTTTTTATTTCTTTTATTAGTGTAGACACCTAATTTTTCCCTTCCATAGTCTTAGTTTTTATTTTTTACAAAAAGGGTTCTAATTCAAAAAAGACGTAAAAATTAATAAAAATTAACAAATAATGAAAATACCAAAAAATAATAATAAGAAAAGGAAAAATCATAAAAATTTCATAGATCTTTAGGAAGTAATTTATATTAGGAATAATTAGTTTTAGTTTTAGTTTAGTTAAAAATTTTACTTTAGGGAATCGGATAGTTTAAATATAATTTAATAGTAATAAATGTCAAGGTATAGGCCAATGGCCTAACGGATAAGTAGCAGATTATTTGAGTGGATTTAGTTGGAAGCTACAGGTTTGAGTCTCAGCAAATCTTTATTTTTCTAATTTTGTAGAAGTGAGACAAAAATCAGTTTCATATCAAATTAAATTTTGAATCAAATATAATAAGATTTGATTTGGACTTTATAAAAGAAAAACAACAACGGGAATCAAAGGGGAGCTTCATCAAAAATCCAAAGACATGAAAAAAGATTTGAATCAGATATAATAGGATTTGATTTAGACTTTATAAAAGAAAAACAACAACGGGAATCAAAGGGGAAGGGGGGCTTCATCAAAAATCCAAAGAGATGAAAATCAGTTTCATATCTAATTAAATTATATGAGTCTAGTTAAATCAGATTTGAATCAAATATGCTTTTTCATAGTTTAAAAGTCTTTTTCATAGCATAGTTTAGATGTCTTTTCCATAGTTTAGATGTCTTTTTCATAGTTTAGGTTTCTTTTTTTATGATTCAGACATCTTTTCTATAATTCAGACATCTTTTCTATGATTCAGACATCTTTTCTATAATTTAGAATTTTCTTTTTATGGTTTAAAAATCCTTTTCATAGTTTAGATATCTTTTCTATGATTAAGGCATCTTTTCTATGATTAGGAAATTTTTTTCTTTCTTTCTTTTTTTATGTTTTAAGCATCTTTTCTATATAAATGCTTCATCATGTAGAATATTGCATATTTCATAAAATATTTAGGGTTTTTCTTGAAAATAAAAAAAAATTATCACTTAGTTATTTTTAAATAAAAATTTTAATTTGGCACTTTTCAAAAATTAGGTTTTTAGGTTTTTTTTTATATATAATGTTAGGAATAAAAATTAGGCTTCTAGAGATTTTTCTTAATAAAAATAAAATGGTTAATAAAAACGTAAATTCAACCAATCATTTTTTAAAAAAAGAACCAACACAATAAAGTTTTCGGAAAGAACTACGATCGTCTAATCCCGGCTAGCGGGTACATAGGCACCTTCGGGGCGACGATAAAATATGTAGAAACTTAGGTTCTTTTTTTTTCTTTTGATTTTATTTATTTATTTTTTTAAATATTATAATTAGAAAAATAATACTAATTTCAGTAATAAATAGTAGTACCCGTTAAGGGTTTAATAGGTTAGCCCCCAAATTCGGAACCCTCTGGTTCTTTATTAAAATTAAAATCAAGACCGGTAGTTAAACCGTAACCAATCCACCTAATTGGTTACGATTTCTTTTCTTTTTCCGACTTCGGTTGGGTGGCGACTCCAAAAATTATTTTTAATAGAAAAAACCGGAATTTCTCAATTTCTTTAGTCGATGATTAATATTAAATGGGTTAGGGTTTAGTATTAATCAAGAAATAAGAAATCAATTTTAAACAAAAACCGAAAAATCAGACTCAACAGTTTGGCGACTCCACTTGGGACCGCTAGAGGGCTAGCCACTAGAAGTTACCGAAAATAGGATTATTTTAAAAAAAAATGGAATAATAAAAAAATAACTTAGGTATGTTGTTTGATGTATTTGTTTATTTTATTTTTATTTTTTTTACTAACATTTTTTTGTTGTAGAAGTTTATTTAAAGGGGGAATTTTGGGGGGGGGTTTACTTTTACTTTGTTTTCTGCATCATAAATGCATAGTAGACACGGTCAGAACCAATTCGTCTTAGGACCTTAGGAGGGGGGCCATTGTGTAAGCTTTGGATGTTGTGGGGTAACCACCTTCCAAGGCTGATCAGGCTACCCCACTCAAGTTCAAATGCGACTACAGAATCGTTGCTTTGAAAAAACGTAGTGGTTATAGAGCTTGAGAACCTTTAGAACCCACCCTTTTGCATTACACAAAACCTTTTTTTAAAAAAACAAAATTATAAGAACCTATGATGTGGTAAACCTAAATGGATATAGGCAGTTGTGAAGTTGTAATTGTAATATTTCTTTGTAAATAATTTGTAATAATTTTATATAAAGTTTAGATTACGTTGTAATTGTAATTTTAATTTTGATTTTTATCAGTCATGGCTAGATCGAGTCAAAGGGCTTCCAAACAAATCCACATCTACCCACTTCATTGGCCTTAAAAGATACTTTAGATATGGATATAACTTTTTAGCTCAAATAAGTAAAAATTCATTAAGAACAAGATTGGGCTCATTTTACCCCTATAGAAGAGCCCTATAAATATTACTATAGTAAGGGCTTTAGTACATCTATTTGGGCTCGAATCTATCACTTTGGGCTTACATTAGCTAAGCCCAACCCTCACAGAGTAAATAAAAAACAAAACATAAAAATTAAAAAAAAAAAAAAAAGAAGCCAAACGAAAAGAATCCAACTTGTAAAATAATAGTGCCTAGTATTCTATCCACCAGAAATATTCATTCTTTTAGGTAAATTCAACATTTTGCAAATAGCCTTCTCCATTTGGCATAAATAAGATTTAGATTTTTTTTTTTTTTGTTTAGTCTTTTATTCTTCAGAATTCCTCATTTGTAAATAGACTCTTAGTAATGTTGTTCTCGACTTGTATATATTTCCATAAAACCAATCTTCCGTAATCATCCATTTATAGTTCCATCACTCGGTCTTTGTAACACGAAAGCCCTAACTTTTCCTCTCTCTCTTTCAAAAAAAAAAAACAAAGAAAGAAAGAGAAAAGAAAGAAAAAAGAAGGAAAGGAAAGAAAAGAAAAAGAAAGAAATTTGCTAACGGTTACAAATCCTTATAGGGTTCGGGACAAACACAATTACTTAGCCCATTACGGTAGCTAACCTAAACAGATCCACTTAGCCTGAGAAAATAACTAACCAAACCGAGCCCTAACCCATCAAAATAGTTGAACAAACTCAAGGCTTGAGCCATCAAGTCCAACCATGAACCGAGTCACAACACAAAGCCATTAAACACTTTCCTAAGCTTGATCCCTGATACAAACAAAAAGGGCAAATCATTAGCTCCTTCTACTTCAAAAGTTGTCAGTTTCAGACCATTTGAACTCTAAAGAACCTAACCCAAAATTAGATATGGAAGCTTAAGGGCATTAAGACCTATAAGTCTGGGGCATGGGGCATTTAGTCTTTGAAATTTTACAACCGAGGCATATTCCCAGGAATTGGGGAGAAAGGTCCGTCATCACCTTAAGGTCAATTCATCCTTATGTAAGGAATTGGTAACTCACTTTTAAAAAGTTTTGAATGAAAAGAGGTGAGCTATATTCTATACACTAACCCTTAAACAATTTGAGAGTTGAGAGACATCATAGTGAGGATATTTTGGACTCATTCCTTAAAGGAGGTCCATTTTGAATTTGATACGCAGATTGAAATGAAGTTAGGCATTCATTTTTAAATCCCAAACACAATTATCCTTTGATAACCTCGTTGGATTGATCTGGAGTTCATTTCAAATGTAAACTCTATCAAGAACCACCCCCATAGTGAGGCAATTCGGAGGTAAGGGTCATTGATTAAGAGAGAAGGATAAAACTGATTTGTGTTTACCTCAGTAATAACAATTCAAGGATAATTTTTATTTTCGATAAATTGTTTTCTTCGAAGAAGAGCTAACATTTTTTCTAAATACCCTAAAGGCCACACATACCTTTCCAAAGCCAATGCACTCTGAACCTATACCTATGAATTTAGGGCCTTGATTCATCCAAAGACAAAAACTTGACAAAAGAGATAGTTATTTTTTAGGAGAGAAAAGAAAGAAATGAAACGAAAAAAAAAGAAAAGAAAAATAAAAAGAGAAAAAAAAAAGAAAAAACTAAGAAAAAGGAAAATAAAGAAATACCCAAATATCCGGCTTGACCAAATCCCCAGTCAAAGAAGGCTCAAGTTGCTCTAAAAACAAAAGGCCTTAAATCGCATTCCCAACCAAAAACACAAAACCTCATATTCATTCAAGATCATGTTTTCAACCGCAAACCAAAAACTCCATATTCAGTTCAAAATCACACTCCAAATCACGAACATAAACCCTTTCTACCCACTTAATTCTCAAACACAAGACCTTCCCAACCACAATACCTCCCTACTCAAAACTCTTCCAATTTTGAAAAATAATTTATCTAAGATAAAAATTATCTTTGAAACTGGGGCAAGCGCACATCTAGTTCATTCCTAAGGATTCTTGACTTATACCCCGTAGGTTGGATGAAAGCACTTTTTTTAAAATAAGCCCTCTC
This sequence comes from Lumnitzera racemosa, assembly GCA_024138005.1. Classification (NCBI taxonomy): domain Eukaryota; kingdom Viridiplantae; phylum Streptophyta; class Magnoliopsida; order Myrtales; family Combretaceae; genus Lumnitzera; species Lumnitzera racemosa. The sequence goes on from JAMXBC010000006.1 coordinate 85,879,389, forward strand.
AATTAACTTTTTTTGAAAGCATTTGACCAAAATCCAAATTTACAATACTAAACCCAAAAAGACCAGCAGATCGATCAAAGCATATCACTTGCGAATTGGACTGTAATTTTCGGAATAGTAGTCAAGAGTGACATCCAGACCAAGAGTGTGTAAGGAAGTCCTCTTTGACTAAACTAATTGTGAGTTACCTTTTCTTTACAAAATGAATGTTTAAGGCCTACCTAAGAGGCTCATTGTTCGAGGTTACAAACTAGGGTAGATATGAGATACCCTACATGATTATAGCGTTTCCCTTTTAAATAGGAATTTATATCCATTAGCAAACTTTCATGAAAAAAGAGGAAAAAAAGAAAATGAAAAGACATGAAAAGGAGAGAGAGAAAGTGGAGGCTTGTTACAAGTTTTTCCATTCATTTTCTAGTCCATTTCATCCATAATAGCCAAATTTTCAATTCATGTTATAAATAGTATTCACTAAATTCCTCGTTTGTAAATTTCTCAAATCAAGAGTTTTTTTTTTTTCAAGTTGGCTATGTTCCTCAGTTTGCTTTTAACTCTCAGTAGAGCTTAAGCGAATCCAAAGGGTGCTTACCCTTTATCTGTTTTCTCAAGGATATAGCCAGCTCATAGTATACTGTTCCTATCCATATCTTCTTTAGCGCTTCAATCAGTTTATGGAGCGCTATCTAGATTCATATTTTCATTTAGGGATCTAGCTAGTTCATAGAGCGCAGTCCAAATCTAAAATTTCTTAAGCTTCCAGCTAGCTCCCAAAACACAGTCCCAATTTATAATCTCTTAGGGAGCTAGCTAGCTTATGAATGTAATCCAAATCCAAAGTTTCTCAAACTCCCAATTGCCTAACTCACATAACATTACCCGACACAAAATTTCATCAAGGGATTTAGCAAGCTCAGAAAGCGCTATCCCAATTCAAGTTTTTCTTCATATTTTTAAGGTCTTATCCAGTTCATGGGGCGCTTTAACCGCCTTGGTGAGTCAGCTTATTAAGGGCACGATCCAAGTTTTCTTTAGATATTTTTAGGTCTTGACCAACTCAAGGGGCATTTTGACCGTTTTAATGAGTCAGCTCATTAAGGGCACGATCCAAGTCTTCTTCATATTTTTAGGTCTTAGCCAGCTCATGGGGCACTTTGATCGCCTTAATGAGTCAGCTCATTAAGGGCACAATCCAAGTTTCCTTCATATTTTTAGGTCTTAGCTAGCTTAAGGGGCGCTTTGACCGCCTTGGTAAGTCAGCTCATTAAGGGTTAGATCCAAGTTTCCTTCATTTTTAGGTCTTAACCAGCTCAAGGGGCACTTTGACCGTTTTAGTGAGTCAGCTCATTAAGGGCACGATCCAAGTTTTCTTCAAATATTTTTAGGTCTTATCCAGCTCAAGGGGCGCTTTGACTGTCTTGGTGAGTCAGCTCATTAAGGGCACGAGCCAAGTTTTTTTCAAATATTTTTAGGTCTTAACCAACTCAAGGGGCGCTTTGACCGTCTTGGTGAGTCAGCTCATTAAGGGCATGATCCAAGTTTTCTTCAGATATTTTTAGGTCTTAGTTAGCTCAAGGGGAGCTTTGATCGTCTTGGTGAGTCAGCTCATTAAGGGTACGATCCAAGTCTTCTTCCTATTTTTAGGTCTTAGCCAGCTCATGGGGTGCTTTGACCGCCTTGGTGAGTCAGCTCATTAAGGGCACAATCCAAGTTTCTTTTAGATATTTTTAGGTCTTAGCCAGCTCATGGGGTGCTTTGATCGTCTTGGTGAGTCAGCTCATTAAGGGCACGATCCAAGTTTTCTTCAGATATTTTTAGGTCTTAGCCAACTCAAGGGACGCTTTGACCGTCTTGGTGAGTTAGCTCATTAAGGGCACGATTGAAGTTTTCTTAAGATATTTTTAGGTCTTAGCCAGCTCAAGGGGCACTTTGACCATCTTGGTTAGTCAGCTCATTAAGGGTATGATCCAAGTTTTCTTAAGATATTTTTAGGTCTTAGCCAGCTTAAGGGGCGCTTTAACCGTCTTTGTGAGTCAGCTCATTAAGGGCACGATCTAAGTTTTCTTCATAATTTTTAGGTCTTAGCCAGCTCAAGAGGCACTTTGACCGTCTTGGTTAGTCAGCTCATCGGGGTACGACCAAGATTCTCGTTATTCTTTCACAAAGATACTTCCCATTGTCGTTCTGATCATTGTCAAGTATCTTAACGTTCCTTAGGATAGAGTCGTCCTGAGGCAAAAACGATGTCTTTCTTGTCATTGTGGCAAAGTTTTATTCAAACTTCACCATAAAGAGGGGTAACTGTAGACACCTAATTTTGCCCTTCCATAGTCTTAGTTTTTATTTTTTACAAAAAGGGTCCTAATTCAAAAAAGAGGTAAAAATTAATAAAAATGAACAAATAATGAAAATACAAAAAAAAAATAATAAGAAAAGGAAAGATCATAAAAATTTCATAGATTTTTAGGAAGTAATTTATATTAGGAATAATTAGTTTTAGTTTTAGTTTAGTTAAAAATTTTACTTTAGGGAATCAAATAGTTTAAATATAATTTAATGGTAATAAATGTCAAGGTATAGGCCAACGGCCTTGTGGATAAGTAACGGAGTATTTTGATGAATTTAGTTGGAGGTCATGGGTTTGAGTCTTAGCAGGTATCTATGTTTTTATTTTTCTAACTTCGCAGAAGCGAGACAAAAATTAGTTTCATATCTAATTAAATTATATGAATCTAGTTAAATTAGATTTGATACAGACGATCAGGGGGCTTCATCTAAAATCTTCTACTGTAATTCGACCCAGACGATCAGCTAACCCCAAACGTCCGACAGCAGCGACTGAACTCAACACCAACAGTAGGTAACTAACAGCGCCTGCAATCTTCGATCTACTACAACACGTCTAAGCAAGTCCACGGGCAAACGACAACAGATGCTATGCCTAGATCAAGATCCCACAACTACAATTTATGCTAACACGCTCCAACAGCGACAACAACAGTCCATGCCAATCGGTCGCGTTGAGAACAGCATACAGTACGCAATTACGCCCACACGCTGATCACTCCTCAACCATCAACGATCACCACTATCCGACCATAATCACCACCGCCCTTCATCGCTATAGCACTTCAGCAGAAACCGATGACAACACGCGACTCCCCTAACAACTTGCAGTAATCCACAGCACACCAAGATTCGACGAATGCAGTAGCTAAATTCCATCCTTCGTCGTTATAGTCGCCCAAGCAAACCGACGAGCGTTGCCATGGTTACTGCTGTTCATGCCGCTACCGTCCATGTTCACTGCTACACGCTGACTGAACTCGCGCATTGACCAATAGCAGCCATAGCACGATCTTGACGAGCAGCTCCTCGCCGAATAGCCGCTGCTGGATCCGCGTCTCCATTATTCCACAACTCACAGGTACGCGGCCATCCATCCGCGATAGTACACGCAACGACACTGTGTAACACATCATTGTCACTGAACGTAGTTGTAACTTCATTGCGCGATCAAATAAGAGAAGTCCAGGTTCCGTTTTTCTTTAACTGTTTGTTATTATTATTATTCTACTATTAAATTTTTGTTGTTTTATCAGTAGATTAACATAATGAGTTATGCGTACTTTAGTCTTAGGAAATTTTCAGTAGTTTTATATGCCGAGTATATTATATGATATGACTTTATTTAGTTAGATAATTACTTATGTAGATGTGTATACATATATATTAACTTAAGTGTTCCTTTTAGCATGGTTATTTAATAATAGTTATACAGATATAAAGATAAATATATTAGTTTAACAGTCGTTGAGATCGGTTTTATTATATATATACATTATTATATTTTATTAGTTAAAATAATATATACGTATATGTTAGTGTAAGAGTTTTAGTGATAGATCTTATATAAGTATATTATATGGAATTATATCATTTTTGGTAAATAGCTATATATATTAGTTTAGGGATTATTATGATTCGGCATTTATATTTTAGATTTGGCTTTACTTAAGATTTATCATATAGACATTGTTTTTTATTTAAATAAAAATTAATAAAATGCCCTTTTTAAAAATAAGATTTTTAGAGTTTTTTTTTATAAAACAATAACATTTAAGAATTAGGACCCTTTTTGTAAAAAAAAAAATCTTTAATTGACTTCTTTTCCATAGTTTAGATGTCTTTTTCATAGTTTAGATGTCTTCTTCATAGTTTAGGTTTCTTTTTTTATGATTCAGACATCTTTTCTATGATTCAGACATCTTTTCTACAGACATCTTTTCTATAATTTAGATTTTTTTTATGATTTAAAAATCTTTTTCATAGTTTAGATATCTTTTCTATGATTAAGGCATCTTTTTTATGATTAGGAAATTTTTTTCTTTCTTTCTTTTTTTATATTTCAAGCATCTTTTTTATATAAAAGCTTCATCATGTAGAATATTGCATATTTCATAAAATCTTTAAGGTTTTTCTTGAAAATAAAAAAAAATTATCACTTAGTTATTTTTAAATAAAAATTTTAATTTGGTACTTTTCAAAAATTAGGTTTTTAGTTTTTTTTTTATATATAATATTAGGAATAAAAATTAGGCTTCTAGGGATTTTTCTTAATAAAAATAAAATGGTTAATAAAAACATAAATTCAACCAATCATTTTTTATAAAAAGAACTAACACATTAAAGTTTTCGGAAAGAACTACGATCGTCTGATCCCGACTAGCGAGTATGTAGGTACCTTCGGGGCGACGATAAAATATGTAGAAACTTAAGTTCTTTTTTTTTCTTTTGATTTTATTTATTTATTTTTTTTAAATATTATAATTAGAAAAATAATTCTAATTTCGGTAATAAATAGTGATACCCGTTAAGGGTTTAATAGGTTAGCTCCTGAATTCGGTACCCTCTGGTTCTTTATTAAAATTGACATCAAAACCAGTACCTAAATCGTAACCAATCCACTTAATTGGTTACGGTTTCTTTTCTTTTCCCGACTTCGGTTAGGCGGTGACTCCAAAAATTATTTTTAATAAAAAAAATCGGAATTTTTCAATTTTTTTAGTCGAGAATTAATATTAAATAAGTTAAGGTTTAGTATTAATCAAAAAATAAGAAATTAATTTTAAACAAAAATCGAAAAATCAGACTCAACAATTATAAATCTATCTTGATCGAAAAGGCAATATAGACCGGTATTTCATATCCATCGTAGACTCGACATAATACATATGTACGCGATTGGGGCCTGTACTTTACCTTTGTGGAGCTTTTGCAAAGTGAGTGAGATCTTTTGACGTATTTGACACAATTAGGATCACAAGAGTGACTATTGAGTTTATACACTGGGCGTCCTTACCGAAACGAAGGCATAGCATTATTCTTGAAAACTTTAAAATTTGCTCAGAAGATCAACATTCATCTACTTACAATTGAGGTCATAACTTATGTGAAATGTTTAGTTAATGCGGTGATATATTGATTGACGTAATAGTTTTTTAAGAAAGTAATAAAAATATAGAAAATAACCCTCAAACCTTAGCTGGTTGATAGTGACTACAATTTTCGAAGTGGATCAGAACCCACTGATATGAACGAGTCTTGCAACCCATGTTTGTGATGTATACCCACCTACCATTGCCAAATTAAAAAAAAATAAATAAATAAATAAAAGGGAAAAAAAGGAAAGGAAAAAGGGTCAAAGACTTTCAAGTTAGGTTTTCATTTTCTTTTAACATGGGGTCGTTGCCGACCACATAATGGTAGGACATTAGCCACTTCTCACCAATGGACGGTTAACAACAATTTTTTTTTCCTTTTAATTTTATGACTTTTTATTATTTTCCATATTTTATTTTGTATTTTTTTTATTTTTATTTTTAAAGTAATTAGTTATATTTAAGTAAATACCATATCAATATCATTGTGTTGCCATGTCTGCTAAATTTTCGCACAAGCCGCTACGTCAACTTTTCAAAAGGCTTGTGTTAACTTTCTCAAAAATTGGGAGTTCATGATCCATGTAATTTAACCTAACATAAAAAAAAGAAAAAAAAAAGAAAAGAAAAGAAAAAAAAAATTGAAGATTCAAATAAAAGGCAAATATAGTTGTTTTCATGAATATGAATGATATGAATATTGAAAAAATTCATTTACACATCGCAAAATGAGACCAATGACTTCAGATGAAAAAAACTCTCATATAAGGATAATGAACGAAATAAAAGAAGAAAAGCCAGTGAATAATCCTAAATTAAAAAGCCAAGTCTTTAAAGCATAATGACTTTGATACTGGTCTTCGAATGTGATGATTCATATTCAAATTTTCCTTTCCATCCTATTCACTGAAAAAGGGGAAGAAAATAACTAGATTAGAAATGAGATTCCAAAAGGACCTTTACCTGAATTAAAATGACCTCTTATTGTGGTAAGCATATTACAAGATAAAAGTAACGTCTGGGTATGGACCCACAAAATATGATGAATCTCGCCCCGAGCTTGGCTTATTTAGACTGAATGTTTTCTCCCGATGTTTCTAATTATGTATGTTCATGGTGAGCGTTATAGGATCTAATCAATCAAGATTATGTCAAATATTTTATATGAGATGACCATAAGATCTAATATCTGTACACACTTACATTATAATAAATATTTTTTTGGCCCAATTTTAGAATAAATATTTAAATTGGGTAAATATGAAATGCATTATGTAATCATGGTAAATTAAATAAATTTTTCCTCGGAGGGATTTGCTTTTCTACAAGAGAAAACATAGGTACCTCTCTTTAGCTTTGTTGCCGTGGGAAACTATAATAAAGCATTTAAAAGGGTACCAAAAGCATAGGCTTTATAGTACGTACCTTTTATCTTTTCTTTTTGCGGTTTTGTTACTTTTATTTTGTTTCTTTAATTTGCCTCGTCTTTGCTTTTGATTGTGTAAAATAATTAGATACAAGTACATAATTACTCCATAACAAAAGCTTATGTGCGAAATCCTTTTATTCTTTCCAAAAGGAAAATGATGGCTCAAACTTTCTAGGAATGCGAGGCCGGTACTAAGCCCCGAAACCAAAAAAGCTTTTTCTTTTATTTTCTTTTTAAATCAATTTTACCTTTTTTTAGTCTTAGTGTGTTTCATTTAGGAAGGTTAAATAGATATATATAAAATCTATCCATTAAATCATAACTTTCATTTAAACTCTATTATAAAATGTATCGAGTCCAATGGTTATTTTTACTTTAATCATATAGAGGAGTGTGAATCTTATCCAGGAGGAAACTTTGTGAAACTTATTAATGAGTCGTGCCTTCTTCTAATTCAAAGGGATAAAAAAAAAAAAAAGATTCAAAAACATAAGATAAAGATGTATTCATAAAGTAAACATGTAGAATTGATATGTACATTTCCTCCCTGATAGTTTTCAGTTTTTTGTCCTTCGGAAATAATATTACATTTTGTTTTTCAAAAATGTTGAGCCGTATTAGTTTATGTAAAAGTTCTAGGCAATTTCTTTAAAAAAAAATTTGGCAGATTTATCAAGAAAATCGAAATTTGCTGCTCAAATTATAAACCCTATTTCTTATTTATCGACAACGTAGGTCGCAAATTGCGATTAAATTTATCCCATTTATAACCGCGTACCTCATATTCCACCAAAAAGTCCACGAGTGACTTTTATTATATGAAAGAAAGAAAAAAAAAAGGGACCCCTTAGCTTTTCCTTTGTTTAAAACTTTAGACATTGACGTAGCTTAGTCACATGGAGATTGAGCTCATGCAATGATCACATCTATAGGAGAAAGATTCAAAAGTATACTTTCGTATGCTTCATAACATTGATTTCGTATCTAAAAATCGATACCCACATTCTCTTTGTGCATGTACCAAAAGGCAAAACCACTTGTGTATAAACCATATGTATCGGATACTCAATCTACAGCAAACATATCTCTTTTATAATTAAAACCTAAATCGATAATTAAAAGTCAGCGCTTTGATCAAGGAAAATCTCATAAAAGAGACAGAACAACACTGACAAATTAAAAAGTTAAAACCAAACCTAAAAGATGGAAATCATATATTTGAACTCCTACATTTACCTTACCTAAAGGGACGAAAGTTGCAATGGAAGGGAGAGAAAAAGGAAAATAATAATGGTATAGTTTTGAGGTCAAGAAAAAGAGAAAGGGAAGAAAAAAGGGAAAAGAGATGAAAGGAGAGAAGAAGTGGATTTAACAGTGGTTTTAGTTGAAAGAGCAAGTATTATTTATGAGTGAGAGAGAGAGAGCACTTTAACTTATTAAGTCATAGTATTCTCATAAGAATGAAAAATTGAAAAATTCTTAGAGAGTTTTCCCTTTTCTTAAAGGTTAAATATTCAGTATTAACGGAATAAAAATAATATTAAATACTTTAGACAATTGTGGATACGGCTAATGTCATAATAAATATTTTTATTTATGGCTCATTTACAATTTGGAATGAACTAGACAGAGATTGGAAAAATTATGCCTTGCAATAACTAATACTAAAACTAGGCTGGAAATTTAAATCCTAGTGTTTACTTTGTATAATTAAATAATTATTTCATATTTATTTCACCTCATTAATTAAAGTATTAAATTAGAATATAACAAAATCTACCAATATTCTATATTTTGTATTTTGGAAAATAACTAAAAATTATTTAACTTTTTTCTATTAATTAAAGACAAATTGTCAACACTACTTATTTATTCAACAAATTCAATTTATTGATACAAGTTGATTTTCTATTACGATAAATTGATGAAACAATAGCTAACCCAATAGCTGCTTCAGCGGCTGCAATAGCTATAACAAAAATTGAGAAAATATCCCCTTTTAACTGCTGGCTATAAAAAAATCCAAAAATATTATGAAATTTATATTAACCGCATTCAGTATTAAGTTCAAAACATATAAGTGCCGTAACCATAAGGTAATAACTATTTTTAGAGCATGTTTACGGTGGTATGTTTGGCACAAATACCTATACTAAACACCTCTCTTCTTTTATATTTTATATTTGTGAACATGGGTGCTTAACTCGAGAGAGGTTTCACGAATAATTAGTTATTCACTTTACTTTTTATGATATAATTGTGCATGCGACCAATGTGTTAAATACCATATAATCAAATAAAAGAAGTGATTAAATACAAAATAATTAAATAAAGTGAAGAATCTTTATTTAAAATATCATTTTATAAAGTAAAGAGGTATTTAGAATATTAACGTACCATTATAATCACTCTTTTTAAAAACTTGTTTACTAACATACTCTTAATCAAAGGAAATTCCTGGACCAATTTCCAATTAAATAAAGTAGTACTAAATATTCTAGAAACCGTTATTTTATATCTTACTCTATTACCTTCAAATAAATAATGGTTAATAAAGCTTATTGGACGAGAAATTGTTTTAGTGAGAGTTTAGGATTTTTTTTTTTTTCCGAGGAGAATTTAGTAGGTTATGTTGGCTGGAAATAAGAAATATCCTTCTATTCTATTCATGGATTACGTATATCCTCCATGTGCCAACTCACGTCCCTATCTCATGAAATGATCGCAAATAAAAATTTCAGAATCACATAATCCTGCTACAAAAACTTCAATATCCCCTGTTTCTTTGTTGCCATTCTTATGCTTCTTTAGAATTCCATCGATAGATGTCCTTAACTATTCACTTGTTTGGAAAGTCAAACTCAAACATGTACATTTTTGCCATCATAAAAAAAATATATAAATATATTTATATGCTCTTCTAAATTGAAAAGAAATATAACTTTTTTGTAAATTGCACAATCCATCTCTAAAAATTTTAAAAGTTGTACGGATCTCCTGCATTTTCAAAACTCAGTACTTAACCTAGTAATAAGCGCGTATCCTATTTTCCCTATTGACTTGACTGCTTAAATGTGAATTGCAAGCAATGAGGATACTAACATGGCAATTTGATCCATTTTCTTTAAATATATTTAATTAATTAATTAATGTAAAAAATATTAAAATTTTCATAAAAAAATAAAAAGAGAAAAAATATATAAAAAAGAACAAGCAGTTGATATATATATATATATATACATGTATATATGTACATGTATATATCAATTAGTCTTTTTACATCGATGAGTATCATGGTTGATTCTCCGTTCCGGTTATAATAGTGAAATGGATTATATTCCACACAAATCAATCAGAGTAAAATCACATTTGTAAAGATCAACTCGAGGGCCAATGTCGAGATAGGTGGCTTTGGGTGAAAAAGTAGCATCATCTTTGGATTGGCGTTTTCGTGCATGCTATTTCACGGTCATGTTATGGCGCAGTAATGCTAAAATATTTGTTCAAGCTCTCCTCCGGTTCCATTGCTTGGAAGTTGATGCCACCGGTACGATTGAAAACCCGTAAGATGTATATTCATCATCTCACGGTTCGCATGATTATTGAAATCAACATAGTGAAGATTTTAAATATTAGACGGTGAACTGAAAAGGGAAAAAGAAAAGGAAAAGAAAAAATTGAGGATATTTTATTATGTAAACTGATTAGTAATGTATAAGTATATAATAGAATCTTAATATGAAAAAATATAAATTATAGATTTTAAAAATGTAGCATCATTATTGATATTTATGCGTAGTATATTAATATTACGGTATATTTTTTTTTTTTGGGGGGGCGGGGGGGCGCCTAATCGAACAGTAAAACTAAAAAAAGAAAAAGAAAAAACAAAATAATCTACTGAACCGATGCAGGGAAACTTTATTTGCATTTTGTGAACGATTTGCATTGAGTAGAACAGTACTATGTTCCAGCGCAATTACGCTTAAGCTTAGAATTTTACGCTGTAAATTCCAGTTTAATTTGATTAAATTTATTTAGATTTAATTACTAAAAAGGGAATTTGTACTCTTATTAATCTTTTTAATTAATAATATATTAAAATCGAATTTAATTCGAATTCTATAATTTTGATATTTATACTGGAATTTAACTTAATAAATCATTTTAATAGCTTCGACTCCAACCATAACTCGTTTAATATTTAATGGAATCTAAGCAAATATCAATAACGGTAATTCCTACGCTCATTCACACTCTACTCATGTGGCATGCATACATGCACATGTTGATGTATGCTGATATTCACTTTAATATGTAGAGACTCATGCATGCATAATGAGCTTCATCAATCTCCGGGATGCTCGGTACAATTAATGGCATGATGTATGAACTTTCTCTGACCTTTTTGTGAGCATTGATTTCTTAATTTTACGCTAACACTATAACGTGCCACTTCTCTTCTCTGTGACGGCTGCAGCCAGGCAAGATCGTGGGCCAATAGGATACAGTATCCCATAAAAACTCCATTTCTCACTATTTATTTATTCTTAATTTCAGCGGGTGATCAGTCATTTTCTTTAATTCCATTATAAGTGCATGCATGCATGGATGCATTCATTCAGTTTTTTACTATTAAAGCTACATTACTATTAAAGCTACATGCGAATATTTAATAGAGCATTATTTTTTTTTTAACTTTTAACTTTTTTTTTTTTACTTTACGGCAAGCTACGACTGTAGTTTTTTCCATACTATAGGATACCCTTTGTTTTTTCCTCAATGACATTTACATTTGTTTGGGGATTCACAAGTACTAATTTTCCCCTTATCTAGCTCTCTATGAGCTTGGATTTAAGTGCTCTAATATCTCATAAAGTCTTAACTCTTACTCTGGATGGGAGGAAAAAAAAAATGAAGAAAGTTCTAACTATAAAGTGCACACATAATTAGGTATAAATTTTTCTGTAATGAAACACTCTTATGTTTTGTTATTTATTTATTACCTATTTGAAGTTTGTTAACTTGGGTTTTTCTTTTTTCTTTTTTTTAACTTTGTCAACATGTTTTTAAAAAAATTAAGTGTACAGTCAACCCTAAAAACATGCATGTTTTCCTAAATAAACTTATCAATAGTACTTTTGTTTTTGAAGTTCGATAAAAAAAAATGGTTTCATGGAAGTTAAAACACATACACAAAAAAAAACCTATTTGAACCCATTTTGTTGAGCAATACATAGATGACAAAAAGTGTATATATTTTTGGCAATATCCATTGACAATGTGATATATAAGAAATTAATATGCATGCGTGACTACCTTTTTTATGCAGTTCACCTTCAATCAAGTGTTTTGTTAAAACAGTAGACCTTTTATCTACCTACATTTTTTGCCCATTTCGTAGCAGCTCCTTTAACACCAAAGAAAATTATTGGTTATCTTCTTTCTTTTAACAAGTGACCATCCACTAGTTTATATTTGAGAATAACTGGAAAAATTAATTCTCGAAAAAGGAATAGTTCTGATGTTAAAGTTATCATCCTATAAAATTGTCAGTTAATTTTGCCACTTAAGTTATGCCATGGAGGGCTAATTGGTAAAATATATTGTCAGTTAAGAATAAGTAACAAAAATACACTATTTGGAGAAATACATTTCTTAAATAATATACATTTATAGAATACTAATAAATCACTACTTTTCAAAATTCATATATAGTTCATAATTAAGTAATTATAACTAATAAAGTAAAATATATATAGTTAAATTATTGTTACTAATGATTGATAGAAAAATTAAAAATATAACAACTATCATAAAACAGAATTTTCATAAAAATTACATAAAAAATAAAGATAGCATTCTCTAAAAATTATCATTAAGGTTTTCACTTCTAGAAACATTAAATTAAAATTTTCATAATCTTAAGAAAAAATTTTTTGTTGAACTTCTAATTTATATATTAAAATCGTATTCTCTAAAATCATAATTAAATATTTTCCCAAAAATTAAATTAGTGATTAAATAAAAAATCCATTTTTCTGAAAAATTATTAAAAAGCTCATATTTTCTAGAAAGCATTTCATTGATTTTAGAACTCTAAAAAATTAGTATAAATTTGAAATTTTCTGAAAAAACAAATAATAATTTAGTTTTTTGAGAGAAATATTATTAATTAACCTAGGTTTTCATTAATATTACAAAAAATAATATTAGAAATAGAAATTTGATATTCATAAAATTATTGAATTCGATTATCAAAAAATATTACAAATTTCGTGATTAATGAAACATTTATAAATAAATTTATAATCTACATTATTTTGCATAAAATATAACATATTACAACTACATTGCACAATACTTAAAAAACCACCAAACCCAATTTTGATTATAAAAAAAAAAATCACATAAATTCTATTTCCTTAAACCTATATTACAACATGCAATTTCGTAAAGAAAATTTAGAAATATGAATTCATAATTAACAACATAATTTAAGAAAATTTAACTTAATATCGTAAATAACATTTTAAATTACTTATAATACATATCAACCAACAACATATCCTTAACTCTACTTAATAAAATGAGTAATATGCATAAAAGTGAAGCAAATAGTAAAGAAAATAAAGAGAAGAAGAGGAAAGAGTACCCTTTTAATCATAAAATATAACATTGGAGAAGTATAGAGGGCCCTGTTTATTCTTAGTCTAAGCCTACTACTGATTTGCCTTTAATTCTTAATTCTTAGACTAAGTGGCTAGGCTCACGTTATTCAATCCATATTTTAGGATGAACCACAAAAACTTCATTAGGTTCGAATTAGGGATTGTTGGGGAGATCGATCGACCTCCAACCTCTCCTAGATAAACTCATACATTCGATAAGGAAGTTCACTAATGTTGAATGAGTTCATCATAATAACCTTGAAACAAGCAAGTGTTATCTCATCTATTAATCGCTAAGATATTCAAACAAATATCATTAGACTCAAATAATTTATAAATATTCAATCACTCTTTCTCATTTGACATTTTTGATAGATTAGAGCATAAGTGTTCCTATAAGTAATCTTTACTGTCAAGAATCAAATAAGTAACTCCAGTAAATATCGATTGCAATTGCTTAACAACTATAAGGTCAACTCCCAAGTTCCCTATACTTTATTATCCATCATTTATGCATCTAATACACTAATACTGTTTGTTCCTCCTCCCTTCCATTAGGTATTATCTCCACATCGTTTCTCTAAGGTCATGTATAGTAAAAGATCGACGCGATACTTATGAGATCAATTTAATTAAAACTCTAGAAAATGAAGAGTACTAGGGTTTAAAAATCTTTTAGTGTAGATTAAGTGGCAAAATTCTACTGCATCATGTAAAAAAAGGTAGCAAAATTTTTTTCCTAAGTGGCAAAATTGGCTGCTTTCTACATGCCATGCAACAAAAGCTCCGAAAAATTTGCTACCTAGCAAAATTTTTGTTGCTTAATTTTGCTAGAAAAGGTAAAATATGTGCTTGCAATCCATCATCAAAACTAAGTTTTACTATCTTAATGACTTTTTTTATCTGTATTTTATAAATATAAAAAAATTTAAAATGTATAATTAATTTTTTATTTTCTCTAACATATAATTGAAGTAATATTGAAGAAAGCATGAGTTTTTCTCTAACCAAGTTACGATCCGGAAATTCATATAAGTGAATGAGGAAGCTTTGCTTTATTTACGTTATTTTCTTGACTTTTTATTTGAAAGCATCATATTCTTTTGTTTGGGCGACTTGATTGCTGAAATTCCAACCGAAAGATATCTTCATTACATTTTTAACACTATCTGTGGTCAATATTATTCACAAGGAAAAGGCATCTATTAAGAGTTTAATTTGCATTAAATTACGAGAGATTGACGAAAATGGACAAAAATCAAATCTAACAAGAAGTTTTCTATCTTCTTTGTCCGACGCTGACACAAAGACTTATGAAGACCTTCTATTGAGAGAATTTTCCAAACATGGTTTTTTTATGAGAATTTTACAATTTTGGGTCTGAGTTTAAGCAAATCTTATAGACAAGTCTTGTTAATAATTAAAAACAAAATTCCTTTTCATAAGGTGGAATTGCCAATAAAGAATTAAAAATTGCTCTTTATAAACTAAAAATAATAATAGGTGATAGTGAAAGTGAAAGGAAATTCTATTATAGCATTCATTCATGGAGAAAGCAATCCATCATCTTAGGGCCTTACCTTGTGCCATCATGGGCAACACTTTGATAGGACAATGAAAGTTTCTTTTATTCAACAACAAGATGCACATTTTATGCGGACAATTCTCAATATAATAGGATAATACCATTAAAAGATGGAACTTATGGAAAGAAACTATAAAATCTTATTATAAATGAAATAAAAGACACAATTACAACATCATTAATATATATAATTACAGTGTAAATAAATTATTCATCATCTTTATTATTTTTCATATTTACGAAGTCAGTACTAACATAAATTACCACTCCATTCGGAGATTCCATGGCAATAATTGGGCATTATTCAATATTCATCAAAGGAAGAAGGCTGTGCACAACCCTACAACCAGAAGGTACTGGTACGGTGAAGCCCCAAAAGCAAAAACAAAACCCCCACTATCGACTTACACAACACGGCCACAAAAGGACAAGATGAAAGGACCCAGTAGGAAGTTTGATGCCCTTTATTCTTCAGTTCTCTTTCCACATTACAGTTGTCAAATTAATATGACAAATGAGTAATAGGGATGACTAAGGAACTTAGACGTGTATCATAAGTTCGTGTTTGGATAAACATTTCTCCAATTCTTCCAATTTTTAAGATCCCAAATTCCAATTTACATTGGATTTAGTAAGCTACGAATTCTTACCCATATGTTTCATATTTGAAGAAGTTTGTATTATCGACAATCCTTAGATAACAGCGAAAATATATCCATCCTTTATCCTTTCTTTAATCACATACGCTTTCACATTCTCTTAATCGGTATCCTCAAGGAATTTGATAAGAGCATCTGTATAAGAGAGAGATTTTTTTATATTTATGTTTCATGTTATAAAATAGTATTTCTTATGAGAGCACCATGATGCCAGTTGAAGTTAATAGCACAATAATTTTATAATATATTTGATGTATAAGGTCTATTCAAGGAGTCTTGTCCCATCAGTAGGAAATTACCATTTGATGTAATACCCTTCCAAAATAAGACACACCAAGGTAATTTTAGGTTGTCCCCTCTACAGCTTAGTCAAGACCCAAGACTCAAGAGGTGGGTTGCATGATGTCAAATTCCACAAAAAATAAAAATGCTCACCCTTAAAAAGCAACCGTAATTCAATGATTGATGTGCATGACAAGTGCAACCAAACATTCATACGATCACGGTATTGATAATATTAAAGTGCAAAAAAAAAAAAAAAGAAAAAATGGATTATTTTATCATTCTTTACCCAAATATGCAATTGAAATACTATTCTGTACTAGCTTTGCATCTATTTTGTATTCTTAAAACACCAGTAACGCAGGTATGTATTCTTCTAAGATATGATTCCACTCGTGGATTTTTTTTTTTTTTCGGTGAACAGAAATATATTCAAACCAACATAATAGTAAATTTGAGTCCATAATAAGAAACCGACACAACCGAAGAACCAATTAGCCTACTCTTACTACAT
Organism: Lumnitzera racemosa; assembly: GCA_024138005.1. NCBI lineage: Eukaryota > Viridiplantae > Streptophyta > Magnoliopsida > Myrtales > Combretaceae > Lumnitzera > Lumnitzera racemosa. The sequence goes on from JAMXBC010000006.1 coordinate 85,895,970, forward strand.
TTACAGTAGGGACAACATAACTTGTAAAGTCTTCGCTACATTTAAGAATAATCACAGATGAGCATGAGGATAACGGAGTAACAAAAAAAAACATAAAAGATGAATGTTGTAGTGCTTTTTTTGCTAGCATAGTGACAACTATCTTTTCACGAGCTATCCGACAAAGTAAAACATGATCAAATAGAGTTAGTATTTCTTTGCTTTCTTATAAGATAGAATGATATCTATCCAGATCAACTTTATTATTAAATAACCGGTCAATAGCTTATATGCAGATTACTTTTTGATATCCCTTTTAATGATCAAATCTCATGCCTTCATCAATCACCCATAGCTCAGCCTCCATGGGAGAGAGACCACTGTCCTATTTATTTAGTGTCCATCGTGATCTGTATAAATAGCCCCTAGACCAGATATTCTTTTATTCACTGGTACAGCTCCATCAGTAACAACTGCAACACATGGATATCGCATGTGGGACAATTGCACAATAATGAATGGTCGGAAAGTGGGACATATTAATTCAATCGTGTAGTTGTGTTGATAGGTGATGGTAAAGAAAAGTCCAAGGAAATGAGAATCTTCCAGATCATGGGACGACTTAAAATACAAGTTTTAGGACTTTGGCGAGGCTTCGTTGGATATGTTTTTATATATGGGACGAAAACTAAAAGAATGTAAATGGCTTCTTCGCCGTCGTCCGACCATTTACTGCTACATCAAAGGGGCATGTCTCACGACAGGCACGTTTTCTCGCCCATTTTTAGGGCAAAACAACTCTGCACTTAGTTGAGAAAATGTCTCCACCGAAAAGCATTTAACCCCCATTGTTTCAGTCTGCAGATAAATCCTGCACCTGTAGTACGCATTCTGTGCCAGGACACCAGAGTGTTGTGTGTGTGTGTGTGGATGGTATCATTAATGGCTCAATATTATTCCAAATTTAAATTAGACAACATTGAAACATATAACACGCTGTACATAGAGTTTAAAATTGTTAAATACCACGTTAACCTACTAAGATTCCATATAAATTGTTAAATAACTACTATATAAATGTATAAGATTCGAATATACCATCACCGTAATCAATCAAATTTTTGTTTAAGGATTTCCTACCTGCCTCAATCATCTTTACAAAAACTTTTGACAAAGGCTCATTAAACCAAAGAGTACAAGCGTAAAAGGCATAAGATGGGATATTAAATTTCACAACCAAAAATTTAAGTACATTTAACGATTTTAAACTTCATTGGTAAATTCTTTTTTTAAAAATAAAAAATAAAAAAAGAATACACAAAAACTTTTAGTAATGACTTTAAGATTCTCCCAACTTAGATCAGATAAACCATGAATTTTATGCAAACTACCTGCAGTATGATACTTGCGTGCATGTAAAAGACATGGCAAAGGAACAAGAACAGATTACAGAAAAAGAAATATTGCAAAACAAATAAGACTGCCAATTAAGTAGATATAATCAAATTAAGGAGCAAAAACATTTGACCGAAAACAAAAAACAACAACAAAACTCTGAAACTGTTCTCAACTAAAATATCCATAGACCTATTTCTCAAACCCATCAACACCAACCATGCATGTAAATATAATATAAGACCATCAAAGTCAAAACTTAATTCCTACCCAAAATTCTCCAAATCTTAATTTCTGTTCTCTTATGTACAATTGTTTCTAATACTATGTTTTCTTCTCATGGCATCTCCTTTCTTTACATCACATAACAGAACAGGCATTTGGATTCTCATCGCTGAACATTTGAGGAGCATGCAAAGGATGTCCATACATAAAGCCATATGGGTACCCATATATCGGCGTAGGCATAGCTCCATATACTGGTGGTGCTAGCGGTCCATAATGCTCTGACCTGTTGCCTTCCATTTTGCCATCAATCTCCTCCTCCTCCTTGTTGCCACCGTCTCCACCATCACCTCCGCCACCACCCTTCTTTTTCTTCTTTCCACCTCCACCACCACCTCCACCCTCCTTCTCAGCCCCTTTGCCGCCATCACCACCACCACCACCACCACCACCACCATCCTTATCTTTTTTTGGCACAACTATCTCGACCTGCCTCTTCATCTTATCCCTCAAATTCTGAGCTATTTCCTTGACATCCATGGTACCCTTCAAAGTGATGAGATTTTTCTCCTTGTTTATTGTAATATTTTGTATCCCTGACAACACCACACAAATTACTCTATTAAATCAAGCATAAGACAAGGAAGGGCCAATGCTTTAGTTCACGATTAATAGAAAATTAAAGATTTTTAGGACCTTTAGATTTGGAGATGATTTTGTCCATCTTGACAATGCATCCACTGCAATGTAAATCCACCTTTAGATCCACAGTCATCACCAGAGGCTTCACCCATCAAAAAACCCAACAAAATAAATATAATATCGTCATCTCATCTAAATAAATAGAAATACACTTGGTGCAACACAGAAAAGAACAACAGCTAAACACAAACAGACTAAATCATTCACAATGTTCTAAAAGACAGCTATCCTCATCTGTGAAATTGTTTAATATCCATGAACTTGCAATGCCATTGTATGCAACAACACTCAAACAAGCAAACATAGACAAAACTGTCTCTGTCGTAGAGTGCTTGATTTTGCAAACATAAACATGCCATTCAATTTACAAGAGCATGTGAAATTTCATTAATTGTATATTTTACTTGAATGCATACAAAACAACCAGATTACAAACTATACAGTACCTCTTTTTCCTTGGGCTTTTTGTCCTCGGCTTTATTCTCCTTCTCCGACGCTTTATTTTCGTTGTTGCTTTTGTTGTTTTTGCTGCTGCTATTATTACCTTTGTTTTCCTTTTCCTTCTTGACCTGTGGAGACACAAGTTCTACTTTCTTCTTGGTCTTCTCCAGCAGCATGTCCCTAAGATCTAATGGATCCACTTCACCTAACACTGTTAACTTGTTTGCTTCCCACTCGGTTTTTGCTTTCTCCACTCCTAACCACCCAAAAGAAAATCCAAATCCAAATCCAAAAGCATTCAGTTGATGAAAATCACAACACAATCTATGGGTAGGTTGGTCAGGGGACGGATCGGTACCGTCTCCCCACAACCCCCACAGACCCTATTTTTCAACCTATTCCGATTTTGGAAACTCACCCAAAGCATGATTCAGACAATTTGATAATGAAATTGAAACCAAAGGAAAAAATAATTCTATGACACTTAAAGAATCTTTTTGAAGCAAAAATGGGGCTACAATACATGGATATTCTTCATCAGCATTCCATCATGCTGGTCAGCAGTGTTACCCCGCCGAGTGCGGTGGCTATAATCATGAATTCACTTACTGCCATACCCTGCTGCTTAGGAAACACCAGCATTTTCAGCCAGAAAATCTTGATCATAAGACAATTTCCGATTTTAGGAAATTATCGATTTCAAAATTCTGGGTAATTAAGAGGAGTCGTTTTCAGTTGAAAAAACCATGATAGACTTTATGTTCTTGATTTGATTTAATATCAAATAAATGCACCAAGAGAAAGACGTAAGCCTTAATTAATTTCTCTATACTTAATATTTTACACATAACCGTTTTACTATTTGCTTAAATCTATTATAAGCTAAAATCTCGAGATTAAATTAACTAAAAAAAAAAAAGAAAAGAAAAGAAAAAAGTAAAATAAAAAATAACCAACATATAAATCAAAATAAGAAAAAATAATGGAAAAGAAAGGAAAAATTAGAACAAAACAGAGCAAATAAACATAAACCCAATATTAAACCAAACAAAACCTTGATATCAGGGTACACGTCCTGTATGTACATACGGCCATGTATATCTGTATACGAATGCGTATCTATAACTTTGATTATGTAAATAACTAAAACAAACAGGGGAAAAGAGGTAAAACCAACAAATAAGCTAAAAAAAATTGACAAAGCAAATAAACATAAACCCAGCATTAACCTAAACAAAGCAGAAGTACTGGCATAAGCATAAGCATGCGGTATATATATGTCACGGTGTATGCGAGACGTGGTTCGTGTATTTCTTGATTTTAATTCATACCTTGAATGGACTTGACATATTTGAGCATCTTGGAAGCACAACCTTCACAATGCATTTCAGTTTTGAAGACCATGGTAATCATTGCATCGTTTTCTTCCTTTTTAACTTCCTCGTTTTCAGCTGCTTTGTTGTTCTTCTTCTTCTGCAAAAGCCAAAAAAAGAGAAAAATGAAAAACTAGACATTTCAGACAGAGAAGAGAGAGAGAAGTGTTGAGTTGAGGTGAGTTAACTCACCTCGCCCATGGTGAGTTTGGGAGAGTAAGCGTGACTCGGGATTTAGAGAGAGAGAGAGAGAGAGTTGGGGAGAGAGAGTTGGGGAGGGAGGAGGGAAGGGAGTTTCTTAATTCTTATAGCTGGTTGGATAAAGAAGCTGGGAGTCACGAGGGTACTTTTGTCATTTTGGTTTGAGTTACTGATTTCCAAGAGCATCGTCGACTGCTTATGTTATGGATAAAATATGTATGTCCAAGCGATGCAGAATGATGATGAATGATGATATAACGTTGATGCACACATGAAATGTGCATTAATGTCACTTTTGTTCTTTTTCCAATTTTTTCCTTTTTTAGTTTTGAGCTGTCTCCTCAAGAAGGGATGTCCTCATTTTTCCTTTCCCCGCTCTTTCCATAACCTTGTAAAGTTTGCCATTTGTATCATGCATTCAATTTCGAGTGGTGATTAACTCACAATTGCACATAAAGAAAATGGTAAAAGTAAATAATTAGATATACATTAGAAAAAAAAAATTGAAGAGAAATTTTCAAAAAAATATGAAGTTAGTGGCGAGGTTATTCCCTACCTCTTCTTTTTAGTCCATCCTTCGGTTTGTGAAGAAAACAAAGCAAGTCAATATGTTTAATAACATAAATATTGATATTTTAATGAGATAAATTAGATTTGGAAAAAAAAAAAACAAAAAGATAAAACTTACTTGGTTTAAGCTCAACTTTAATTAGAAATTTCAAAATTCAAACTTGATAAAATGTAAAATTAATATTGGACTTAAAATCACCTCGTAGTGGTATTAAACAAGTTGGATCTCAACACAATTAAACTTGTGTATACCCATCTATATATATACATATATATTTAAATTAAAACAATATTGATATTAAATTTGAATTAAGTTCAACTTAAATTTAAGTATGCATGCACACTAGCCAAGTTAAATATCACAAATTTCAAGATCCCAATAAATTGCTATTAAGCTAGAACTTGACTTCTTAAATTGAACTCAAGCAAATATTAAGCCAAAGTTAACAACCTTTTAAGTAAATTTCTTCATTTACATTCTTAATCCAATTATATATTCGATTATACTTTTGTATGTCAAATCTGCTTCTTTTATATTTCTAATTATTTATAGGAATCTTCCACTATAGGTCTATGGGAGCTTGATACGACCCTTCAAGCCCACAACCAACTTCCATAAAGCTCCTCCGACCTAAATCTAAAGGTTAGACACCACTTATATAAGATAAGCATCGTCCATATGTCTAGGTAGAGTTTGACTTAGGTAGATAGAGCTTAGGGTATTTAAAATAGCTAAAAAAATGAGCTACCATCATTTGAGCTCCATATTATTAGGTATGGTATGAAGAGAGGAGCTTTCGGATATTTAAATCAAGATAAGGGGTGTGAATGATTCAGCGATTACTGTACAAGTAACCGCGCATTACCCCTATGTTCCTAAGATTGAGGAGGTGGCATAAAGCTTGATTCTTTACGTAATGAGCATGCCAACCATAATCAACATTATAGCTACAAGTTGTTACCTATAAATATAGCAAGAAAGCCTTTCGTATTTCTATCTTGGCCTTCTTACATTTTTGCTTTCTTATTTCCCTCCATACATCACTTTCTTTACTTACTTAGGTATTAAAGTGGTCAAACCAAAGTTGCCTCGCTAATCCCATAATGTAATCTTTTTCTTTGCAGGCCAAATCATTCCTTCAAGCCCATTACCAAGATTTACAATTTTGACTGTCAATAGTTTGGCACCATCTATTCTTGAAACCCATCATGGCAACCGAAAACAAAATAGATGATACTAGCGAAGGAGTAGTACCCTTGGTAATACCCTTTGGGTGGTTCAAGGGGAGCAGCAATCGCATCAACAACCGCCATCTCATCCTAAGCTACAGAACCACCTTCACGATAACAACCCTTAGAAGATGAGTTAATGCGCATAACTTGTTTGGAACAATTGTGTGTAAAATTAGAGAAGCAACATGAGGAAGTTTCAACACAAAATGATGAGTTAAAGAAGAAGTTAGAAGAAAGAGATTCTATATCCTCTTCAATGCCATCTATAAAGGATGTAAGCAATGAAGCCTTTCATCTTATGGAGAATGAGGAACTTAACTACACCCGAGACAAGTCTCCTCTAGAAAGTAGGAATCATCAACAAGAACATGTTGTTCATACCCTTACTAGACATGTACTTCTTATAGTATCAAGGAGCAAGTTACGTGATAAGCATCAGACACCATCATCAGCTTCAACCCATGACCATGCTTCTACTCCATAGAATTACGAAAAGTCACATGTAATTGCTACTTCTCTAAAGAGAACTATTGCAAACATGAGTTTGCAAGATTTAGAGAAATATATTTGAAAACTATCAATTGAAAAGGATTCAACAAAGGAGCCTAAGGAAAAGGCTAAAAGGAAAAGATCCTTTCATTAAAGAAATACTAGACAAAGTTTTGCCCTAAAGTTTGAAATTACTACAATTTAATACGTATAACGACAAGACAGATCCTAATGACCATTTGAATACAATTAGAACTCTAGTAAAGTTATATAGACTTAGTAATGTAATTGTATACAAAGTTTGCACTTCAACCTTGAGAAATTTTGTGAGTAATTGGTTCAAAATGCTAAAACTTTGGTTGATTTCACCTTTCAAATAATTCACTAAAGGGTATTGACCATTATTTTTTGGTTGGCAAGCCACTAGCTAAGGATTTGTCCCTTCTTACCTCCATATGATAGAAGCCAAATGCGAGTATAAAAGACTAGGTGCATCACTTCAATCAATTGATGATTGAAATACCAACCGTGATAAGAGTGTAAACACGCAAAATTTACGGAGGCATCAAGGAGAATTCTAACCTATTTAAATCCCTTGCAAAGCATCTACCGACCACTTTAGATGAGTTCCAATAGAAAGCTAAGAAGTTCATCCAGCAGGAAGATCATTTGCAAGCATGTAGAGATTTAGAGAAGAAGAAATTAGATAAGAGACTAGATTGGGAAAGAATTTATATGAAAGATCGATTAGGACAAAGATTTGAAAGAAAAAAACCTCATAAGAGCAATTTCAAAGATCGAAAACACCCAATCCCTTCTTTTGCTATGCATGCTCCTCTGAATTGACCTATTTTGGACATCCTAGTGGAAGTACATAATTAGAGGTTTTTGGCTTACCTAGAATGAATGTGAAGGAATCTAACAAGGAAAAAACTCAAATAAGTATTGCAATTTTCATTGCAATAGAGATCATAATATTGATGAGCACATTCAATTAAAGAATACATTAGAGGATGTAATCTAAAGAGGATATCCGAGGAAATTCATTACTAAACTAAAGGACATAGTAGAATGACCTACGAAAAAGAGAACTTTTAATAATGACCCATCTATCAAGAACACTAAGAGGCTAGTTAATATACTCGCAAACAACAATAACAACAACAATAATAATTGAGCTCATAGTAGTGTCATTAGTGTCATCATTAGAGGACCATATGGGAATACATTGAATACATTGAGCTTGGCAAGTAACTTGAGAGATCATGTCTTGAATGTTAGAGGAAAGAAACTCAAGATTCATGATACAAAGTTTTTCTGACAATGAGTTGCAAGAAATCCAATTCCATACGATGATGTGTTAGTTATTAGTGCAAGTATAGTTGAATTTGATACTAGGAAGATCATAGTTGATTCTGGGAGTCCAACAAATATCATTGTCAAGCATGCATTTGACTAAATGCTTTTGAAGTTGAATTGTAAGGTGAAGCATCATAAGTATAATTTGTATGGGTTCAACAACCAACCAATCTAGGTACAGGGTGTTGTTAAACTTCCACTATAGCTTGGAGATGATAAAAATGTTGTTAAGAAAATGTTTGATTTTGTTATTGTAGGCTATCCATCCACTTATAATGTGATTATGGGACAACCTTCCATAAATATTTGCAAGATGGTTCTTTCGAGAGCCCATTTGAAGGCTAAGCTTCCAACCCCATCAGGAATTAAGATATGCCGAGAAGATCAATAGTTAGTGAGATCACTCTATTTGAAAGTTTTGAGAAGAGATAAAGTCTATAGTATTAAGTAGAGCTTAGAATAAAATCCAGCTATTAGAGGTGAGCTAACTGAAGAGACACTAACCATTCAACTAAGTGACAACCCAGAGCAAACCATGAGAATAGGTGTCACATTGTTATCCAACTTAAAGGAAGAGATAGTAAATTTCTTCGAAGCTAATAGAGACATCTTGGTTAGTCCCTTCTGATATTCTCTAAATCCTAGAGGAGGTTATCACTCTCTAAGTAAAGATAGATCCTAATGTGAAGGTAATGCAATAGAAGAAGCAACATTTTGCCTTAGAGAGGCAAGCAACCATTGAGGAGGAAGTTTGGAAACTTTTCAAAGAAAATTTCATAAGAGAAGAACCATATCCAACCTAATTGGTAAATTATGTCCCAATTAAAAAGTCAAATGGGATATAGTGCATTTTTATTAACTTTATCGACCTCGATAAAGCTTACCCAAAAGACTGTTTCCCATTATGTAAGATAGACCAACTTGTGGACTCTACCTCCTGCCATGCACTGCTAAGCTTCATGGAGCATTTTCTTGGTATAATCACATCAACATGCAAAAAGCTGATCAAGTTCATAGTTCTTTCATTACTAACATTGGAACATATTACTATGGGGCAATGCCCTTCAGCTTAAAGAATGCAAGAGCAATATATTAAATATTAGTAACTTAGGTGTTGAGCTAGAAATTGGCAAAACATAGTAGTCTATGCTAATGAAATGATAGTGAAGAGCAAGTTCTACAATGATCACCTTGTAAATTAGAGGAAACTTTCAAAACTTTAAGGCATCATGTGAAATTAAATCCTCATAAGTGTGTAATCGAAGCTTCATCTAGGAAGTTTTTAGGCTTTATGGCAACTCAAGGGGGTTATAAAGGCAAACTCTAAGAAAATTTAAGCTATACTGGACATGTAATCCCCCATAAGTGTGATAGAGGTATAGCGATTAATTGGGAAAATTGCAATTCTAAATCAGTTTGTTTTAAAAAGCATAGATAGATGTTTAGAATTTTTCTAAGTATTAAGGAACTCTTTTGAGTTCAGATAGATAAACAATTATGAAGAAACATTCCAAGAGTTGAAGGAATTCTTACAACTCCACCCATACTATATAAACCGAAGACTCGTGAAGTTTTATACCTTTATTTATATGCTAGTAGCTACACATTGTCTTTTGTATTAGTCTAAGTTGGGGGAAGGATACATTAACATGTTCATTATATAATTCATGTACTATAAGGTCCAGAGTTGTGCTATACAAAGTTATAGGAATTTATTCTTACAGTAGTGATCACTACAAAGAAGCTTTGATCTTGTTTCAAGGCTTATCAAGTGATTGTATTGACCAATTAGCCTTTAAGGTAGGCATTGCAAAGACCTCATGCTTCAAGTTAAGTGATTAAATATGCATTGGAGTTTAGTGCTTTTCATGTCCAATGCCAACCACCTAAAGCATATAAGTCTTAGATACTTTATGTTGGTGGCTTATCTACTAGTAAAGGGAATGGTGTTGGTTTTGTCTTAAGAAGTCCTTTGGGTTTAAAGATTTATCATGCTCTAAAGTTTGGTTTTTTAGCCAACAATAATGAGCCAAAGTATGAGGATCTAGTAGCTAGAATGAAGCTAGCAAACGAGGTTGGAGCAAAAAGGTTGGACATCTTTTGAGACTCATAATTAGTTGTCTAGCATGTAACGGGTGAAAGCGTGGCAAAGAATGAGACTATAGCAAAATATTTACAAGTTGCATAGGGGATATATCGGGGTTTAACCAGTGGGACGTCGTTTAAACTCCCAGGTTAAGGAACAATGCTACTAATAAGTTGCCTAAATTGGCATCTACTGGTTTACCTTAGTTATTGGAGAGAGTATTTATAAAGTATCTGCTTAAGAAGAACCTTAAGGTTGAGACTGCAGAATGCTTGGAAGTGCAGGTGACAAAGCAAGAGCCAAACTAAATGGATCCTATCCTTACCTATTTGAAGGACTAGACACTTTCGAAAGGTAGGAAAGAAGCTTAGAGATTAATACATCAAGGTACTGATTTCACAATCATTTATGGAATGTTGTACAAGAGGGGGATTAAGTATGCCTTACTTGTAATGTCTTTGATCTAGTGAACTAAAGTACACATTATTTGTGCTGCACTCTAGGGAATACATTATTTGTGCTGCACTCTAGGGAATACAATAATCATATAAAGGTAGCCACTTTGTTTATCAAAGCCTTAGGCTTAGGTACTTTTGGTTGACTATGAAACAAGATGCAAAGAGATTAGTATAGATTTGTGGTCATGCTAAAGAAATGCACTAATTGAATAAGCCGCAAGCACATATCTCATTCTTCTAACATGCCCATGGACATTTGCTTAGTGAGGCTTTAATATCTTAGTCATTTTCCTAAAACAACTAAGCAACATGAATTTATCATTGTAGTAACTGATTATTTTGCTACATAGGTAGAAGTTGAAGTAATGACATCTATTATAGAGAAGAGCATAGAGACTTTCATTGTAAATTTATTCTTGACGAGGTTTGAAGTCCCTTTGATCATACATAATGGTCAGCAATTTGACAATGATAAATTTAGGGAATTTTGTGAAAGGCACAACATCAAGCTATGCTACCTGTCAGTTACCCATCCCCATACTAATGACTAAGTAGATGCAATGAAGAAAGTTAATTTGCATAGCCTCAAGAAATGGGTAAAGCAAGATGGAAATAAATGGGCACATGAGCTGCTAAATATACTTTGGGGGTATTGGACTATTCATAGAACCTCAACAAGGGAAACTCCTTTCAAATCAATTTTTGGGACTAAAGTCATTCTACCTATAAGAATTGAAGTCCAAAGTGCGAGGGTATAGGCCTATGACCTATAAAACAACTACATCAGACTCTAAGTAAATTTGTATACCAATAATGAAATAAGGGTGTTAGCAAAGGTGCATCTCACCACTTAATAATAGTGAGCTGCTTAGTACTATAATAAGCGAGTAAAGCATAAGTATTTTTAGGTTTGTGATCTAGTGTACGAGAAGCTCAAACCTTTGAGGTTAAAGGAAAGTCAAGGGAAGTTGACCCCAAATTGATAAGACCTGGTAAGGGCTTGAGAAGTGATAAGAAATTAGAAAGCTCATAGATTAGAGAGACTCAAGAAATAAATCATACTACGTGCTTGGAATGTTGATAACCTAAGGCAATATTTTGAGTAGAGAGGTAAGATTAGATCCAGTATGAGTTTGTCATTTATGTTTAAGTTTTTCTGTTTATGTTTAATGGATTGTAACTAACATCTTCTTTTAAGTTTGTTGTTAAGTGATATATTGCTACTCGGAGAGGATTAGTTCAAGGTGTCTATGTTCACTTAAGATGTATATGTTGTTGGTTTTGTATGATCAAAGTATTGACTTGTAATCTCATGTAATCAATGAAGTTGCTAAATTTGTGCAACTTTTATTTGTTGTGCTTGACTACTCTATTTGAGTAATTTTAGTAGGTCCAATCTCTAGCCAGGATTGATGAGACAACTAACACCAAAAGTTAAAGGAAGATACTCGAGCAAAATTCATCCAAAATCATCCTTGGCTACACTAGTGTGAAAAGCTAACGGGTGGATAATGTTTGTGTAAATGACCCTAAGCTTTATAGCTTAGAAGTAAATAAAAGCTTTAAGTCCTAAGATAAGTACAAACAACAAGTTAATAAATGTTAACCTTGATCAAAATGGGGATGAACTAGATATAGTCTATGTCCTTATGACTTAACCTTGACTAAGAAGGGAATAAGTTGAATGTGCTCTAAGTGCTAAGTTATATACAGATTATGAGCTCATATGATAAATTTTAAGGATTGAAGTCCTTTAAAGTTAACTCTTAGATTTTAGGGAGTAAAAACAACCTGCACATGATTAGATCTCCTAATCTAGTATAAGTCAAACCAAAGCTTATCACAACATCATCAAGTTGAGTAAGATGCAAGAGTACCATTATAAAAAAAAAAAGAAAAGAAAAGAAAAGGGAATCATATAAGTAAATTATACATTGAAATAAGATGGAGTCTCAACATGGAGAAGAATCTTTTGAACAAAAATAAAAGAAAATAGAAGATTAATTTTCTCCAGTAGGAGGGTCAGGAATTGAAGGCAACTCTATAAATGAAGGACTAGGGTCGTTATTTAATCATCCATTGGAGAGTCAACTTGACCTTCATCTTCCATTTTTGGCAAACTATCTTGCTTGGAAACCTCTTGTTTTGAACCCTCTCTTATTGTACCTAGTCACCTCTGCAAACCTCATTAGCGAAGTTAAGATACCTTAGGTCTTCTGGATAATGAATTAATATTTCTTTCTTTGTCATCTTAATCGTATCTAGAAATTTCTCCCTTAACATGCTCATGTACTCCTCGTTGTCTTAAATATTTTGAAGCACTTACTCATAATTGGCACCATGAGCCACCCTTTGCTCTAGATTGGAGATCTTAGCTTTTTGCTCATCTAAAAGAGTCTTCAACTGATGTATCTCCTCAACATGTTTTTTATCAGCCTCATCCTCTCACTTCATGTATTATTCTATCTTTTTAAAACAATTATCATTCTTTCGAATGACATCCAACAACTTAGACTCCATTTTCTTCAAAGTTTCAAATTCCCCCCAACAACCCTCCCCTACCAAGCACTTATCCTTCAGATCCTGAACCTCTCCCTCCAACTTCTCTTTCTCACTCTCCCATGCCTTAAAGTGAGCAGTAAACTTAGTCTACATGCTCACCATATCATTTTGGCATGTTTAGCTATTTGAAAGGAAATTAGGTTGGAGTAAGTTTGGAAGTTTGTATGAGAAAGAAGAATTGGAGAACATAACTCCTTCTCGACGACACGTTTGTTAATGATTGCATAAGATGACGAGACAACTGCATTAAGAAAGAAGACAAATCATAACAAAAATGTTAGCAACATAGTAGTAAAGGTAAATGTGAAGCTTACATTATAGAGCTTTGTAGTAGTTAGTTCCCTTAGGTTAGATGAGAATTTGAAAATTATGTCAATATCTTAGTGTCTTGGGGGAGCCTAATGCCCTCCAATAGCTAGGCGGTGACTCGATCGTGCCTTAGAGCAAAGTCATTAATTTTAAATCACCAAATTGGGAAGAACTCATATACATCTTATTGGGGAACCAACTTCTTGGAGATTAAATGTTGAAGGCACTAGGTCAAATCTTCATCCCTTTATTAGGAGTAGATGACTAAACACCAACATTATACTAACCCGACCTCCGTCCATCTTTTTAGTCAACTTCTCCTTTCCCTTATCCTTATTTTGGTTCTTAGTAGGAAGCTCCACATTAGATTGCTTCCTCAATGGCTTGACCTCGATAACTGAACCTCTTTTTAGTTTACCCACAGTTTTTGCAGCATGGTTTTATTCCCCCGCGACATTCTTCTTAGAGAGTGCAAACTTCTTGCTACCAAAATTCCCACCAACAGCACCTCAAGTCTCTAGAGTCTAGATTTTTTAGTGACATATCTGCAAAACAAGAAATAGGTTAGCTCTGAAAATAAAGTGTACAAATTTTGCTAAAGCCATGATAAGCATAGGTAAGGAAGAGTACTCATCTTCCCAAGTCATTGTAGGTGATATCTCTCCACAACAAGCTTACCTCAACATGGCATAATCCAAGAGCATGCCTTCCTATGTAACAACTATTATACTACTGTTAACTTCCATACCAGCTTCATATCCATCATCATATTCATTGGGATGAGTACCAGCCTTTCCCTTTATCTTACTTTGATTCTCTTTAGCCCCTCTTTCTTTATCAAAGAAAATATTTATTCTTTTATGGAAAAGAACAAAGATTACTTTAGCATCCTAAACGAACCATTCATTATTATATTTCTCCTAAATTCGATCTACAACCAATCTATCGTTGCCTAATAAGACCCTTATGTCACTTGTCTTAATAGTACTAGTCCACTCTATTGGAAACTCTAGGCCTTTAACCGACCTAATGACTAAGCACTTTTGTTTCCAATCATGGACAATGATTCCAACCCAAGTAAAATTCTTTTCTTAGGTCAAGTATACTGATAATGCCACCTTTCACCCTGTTTAACTGTAAAGAGATGCCTAAATAGTGTAAGCATAACCTTAATTTCTAATCATTCATATATCGCTTCAATAGCGGTCATAAACCTATAGGAGTTTGGAGTTAACATACTGATACACATTTTATGATAGCTAAAAAAATGATAACTTGAGTTGGGAAAAGGGGATGTGAAGACCAACCTCAAAATAATTTTTGAATAAGGTAGATTGTCTTTTACCCAACAAAGCAACATGTTCATATGTCTCGAGCCTTTCAACCATCTAACTACAAAGGATATGCCTGAAATAGTCGCATAGCATGTCGAATTCCTTATTAGAGACGCTACTGGAAACACCATTAAAGACAAATCATACTAAATCCCTAAATACAAGTACTCCTTTTGAACTTGATCCTCACCATATGCTGGACACAAAGTAATAGGAATCCTATTAATTCTCTTAAGATGACGAATATACTCTCTCTTACCTTTGCTAAGTTCCAACAAAAGATCTCATGAATCTTCTTCTTCAATCGTGCTAAGTACTTGCTTTAGAGGAACTACTATCACAATCTTAAGAGAGATAAAAGCTTCCTTATCTACAACCTCTATAGAAGTGAATTTGATGCACTTAGAGACATAATTATCTAAAGAATTTGATGAATGGGTTTGAAGTTAAAAGTCTATGAAAAGGAAGAATTGAAAGCTTACAACTTAAGACAAAATTGAGTGATAATAGAGTTATGAAAGAAAATGTTAAGGAATAGGGTAAAAGTGTTTAAATTAAGGCATAGGCATCAAGATCCATAAAAATAGTATAGAAAGATCTTAAGCATAGAACAACTACTATGTTGAAAATCAATAACCAAGATTAGTTTTGTCTTTAACAACCCACGTATCATACCTATCATCTAAGCATAAATCACAACGTATGGAATATGGAATGACAGTTTCCAATGGCTTGTTGAATACACTCTCTAAATGGGAGCGAATCCAAGTAATCATATCAGGTTTATTAAGGTAAGGTAAAATAAGAGTAAGGAGGTTAGGTAGAGTAAACTACATAGTAAATAGCTCAGAGAATCTATTACTTAGGTTGCAAAGTTTGCCTAACATGTATGAACATACCTAAACAAATCCGAGGGGATAATATCAATATAAATCGAGACTAGCTTCTTATCTAACTGATTTATATCAAAGAACAGGAATGTTGTTATTAGTATTATTATTTTACTCTCCTTACTACACCTCACCATAGAGAATTGGCGGGGTGGGAATTATTGATAGGAATCTCCACTCTAAGCCCATAAGAGCTTAATATGATCCCTTAAGCTTGTAACTAACCTCCCTAAAGCTTTACCCACCAAAATCTAGAGGTTAGACTCTACTTATATAAGATAAGCACTACCTATGTGCCTGGTTGGAGCTCGGCTTTGGTAGAAAGAACTCAAGGTACTTAGAATAGTTTGGAAATGAGCTACCATTACTTAAGCTTCGTATTATTAGGTCTGCTATAAAAAGAGGAGCTTCTAGATATTTAAATCAAGACAAGGGGCATAAATATGCACTACACAGGTAACCATACATTACCCTACATTCCTAGGTGTAAAGAAGTGGTGTAAAGCTTAATTCTCCACATGATGCATATGCCAACTATAATCAATAAGGCGATTATAGGTCACTACTTATAATACAGAAGAAGGATCAACGACAGCAAATCTAGAAAACCCATAATGGGTTAAATGGGTATGACAGATAAGAAGTAAAATGGTTAATTTTGATGGTGAATGTGAATGGATATCATGTACCAAGAGACAAACACTATCAGGGGTTTTAGCTCAAAGTAGAGTTCAATACAACTCACGAACACTAAATGTCACTCGAGATTCAAATGAAGGTTAGATGCAACTCACTAACCAGTTCAAACGAGAGGTTCACCAAAATCTTAGGGTCAAGATTGATAAGAACGTATGAGAGATTAAAGAATTTGATCTACACTCGATAATCCAGCAATGCTAGCTCAAGGGTAACTTTCCTCAAAAAAAGGAAGGATTCTAAAATGCAAGCATATACTTTTCTGTCTATTAACATCCTCCTTCTAATGTTTATAGATGTTGCTATTTATAGCAATTCCTAAACTCTATTGGCAAAACTCTAAATAATGTACAAGGTCTTAAACCCTAAAAAATTAGGCCTATAAATAAAATAAAGGAAAACATGTACAAGAATACAAAACTTTGCGTTTTAAAGGGGAAGTTGGCATGTCCTAAAAGGAGTAATATCCGAATCAGACAAGGTTGGCAATTGGATGGCTTGAAGTTTTGCATGGCTTGGTCAAGACACCACAGAGGTCGACCTACAATTGCTAAGTTAAAAAGTTAGTTGGCACTAGTCTCTCCGTACTATATCAATAGATTCCACTCTCAACAACGCAATCTCTCGATTACTCGGTAAACAACAGACTTGTTGCCGAGTGGTTATTTTTCTTCCTCTTGTCCTTCTGGCTTCAACTCGGCTCCGGTAAGCATTGATCGGCCTCAACTTAGATGTAGTTGGAGGCTTATTCCCGTCAATACAACATGGAAGCCTTCAATATTTCTCTCTTAACCTTCTTACATTTCTACCTTCTTTTTTCCTTCTATACATCACTTCCTTTACTTATCTAAGCATCAGAGTGGTAATGCTGGAGTTTATTGGTATCCTTATAGCCTAATCTTTTCTTTTGCAAGGCAAATTATTTCTTCAAGCTCACTACCCAGATTTCTAATTTCGATTATTAGCACTAATATATTGAATTTATTAGAAAAAAAATTAAATTGAATCTGTCTAATTTTAATATCCTTAAGGAAGTTCCTTTAAAAATAGGGGTATAAATAATTCCAAAATGAACAAGGAAAAAAAAGTTATCTATAGATAGTGTAGAGAGATGCTATATAAAGCACATATAGGAATATCATTTTTTCAAGAACTCAAGATTTTTTGAAAAGATAAAAATAGAGCTAGGATGTTATATTCTACTTGTAGGATTTTTTCTAAAAGGTGTTTTATTTACATTTTACTTTTCTAATAATTGTCAAAAAGCTTAATAATAAGCTATTACTTTTGTTATATATCATTTTTCATGAAATATATAATCAAGTTGGAAAGCAACATAATCATCCTTTTCTTTTCTTTTCTTTTCTTTCTTTCTTTTTTTTTTTTTTTACATTTAACAAGTTTCAATAGCACCAGCTGATTAAAAATTAAAGAAAAATGAACATTTCACTTTTTCAACAAATATTTTCCATTTTTATTTAATTTATAACAAGCATTAAATGTGATATGTCAAATGTTATGTGTTAAAAGATAAAACTTTTACACTTTTTCCTATATTTAATTCTTATCAAACTATGCAATCAATTATGAAAAAGAAAAAGAAAATGAAAAACTTTCCTTTTAGACTTATGACTAATAACTTAGAGCTATTGTTAATAAAACTGTCCTTCTTAAAAAAGAGAAAGAAAAAAATCAAGACCTTATAGTTTAATAAATAGGATTCAACCAAGATGGGTTAGAGATGGGTTTTATAAAACCCAAACCCACCCCCTACAGGTTTTAACATTTTTTGAAATTTTATAAAAACCTTATATGATATTTACTTCTATTACCAAAACCCACCCCAATAAGGTTCTAGGTTTATGAGGTTTTTCTTTCTATTACTAAAATCCATCCCTAAAGTCATTATGCATCCTACCGATTATATAAAATATTTTATTTTACTTTTGATTTTTAAGCTTTTGATTTTTAAGTTGTTGTTACTAATGCTTAATATACTTGTTACTCTTCTCAATAAAAAAAGATAAGATAAAGTCAATGAATAATTTATTATTTCTTATTAGGTTGAGTTTCCTATTAAGATTTTATGTAATCCTAAAATATGAACCTAAACCCTATAGGATTTTTAATCATGTCCTAAAACCTAACCTTAAACCTTATAGAGTAGTACCATATAGGGTTTTAATCTAGATAAGCAGGTCAAATATCCTATAATAACCTATTCGGTTGCATCTCATTAATTGACATGAACATTATTCTCCCTTAATGATGGAGTAAATTTGAATCCCCTCCCTCAATTGTATAATAAGTAGTTGGCTAAAAAAGGAAAAAAAGCAACACTTGCTCACTGCTCATTTAAAACTTAAAGGGCTTTATGTTTTTACTACTTAGTTTGGTAGTAGTTGAATTCCACAGTTCACAAATAAACCCAATGTGTGAAGGAGCCCATCACAAACAAGAACTTATAAGAAACCTAACATATGTATTTGTTTTTATAGTACCTAAACTTGTAAGACCATGTACACCATTAAGTTTTGGTCCAATTCTCCCATGTTCTTTTTTTTTTTTTTTTGTAAGTGTATGCGTATACGTAAGGGGGGGGGGGGGGGGGGGGGGGGGGGGGGGGAGGGGTGGGGTGGGGTAGGGGAGGGGAGGTGCGACGCTAAGCCTCATTTTCCTATGTTAAGGACTCTTTTTTTGAGATCTTTCACTATCATAAAGAATTGCTTCAAATTTTTTCGTCCAATAAGGATCTAAAAAATGTTAGCTTTTCTTTTTCTTTTTTTTTTCTGTTGCTTTTGTTTAATTTTTGTACTATAGATCACATAAATAATATAAATATATTTTGAGGACTTTTGTTTAAGAAATTTAGAAATAAAGTAGAGAGTCTTTTAAGAAAAGAGGTTCATTGAAAAGCTGGCATGAGCTAAAGTAACACCTTAAGGAACTTATGGAAAACCTCAACACTGTATATGACCTAAAAAGATGTACCCAGATAAAACATTAGCATGTAGATGAGACTTGTTCAAATGCATGGCAATCAAAGTCATAATAAGTAACACCATTACAAAAGGGCTTTGTTTATGCTTTTGAGGCTTCTCTAACTTCACAAAGAAACGATCGAGAGTACATGGCAAGAACATGTAGAAGGGATTCACGCATTTGGGCATAATCTAATTTAAATCCATGCAACTCTTCCCCATGTTTAATTGGGATGTCACTTCCATTAGATAGTTAAATATTGACTACTTAATGTAGCCTCAGTTTGAGACTCAACTAGATACTCAGCTAACAAAGACATTTAAGAAGAGCGGCAATAGAGTCTTTTTTTTTTTTTTTAAATGTCTTACATGTAAATTGTACATACATTGTTCTTGGGTAAACTTAATGTAAAATGAATAAAACTTATTAGATGGTTGTTGTTGTTCTTAGATGTACTTATATTTGTTAGTTGTATCAACAAAATGAATGAGACTTTTTCGATTGTCCTTGTTTATAAATGCATTTGTATACTTATATTATTTGAATGTCAGAGTTTAAGGAATATGAATTACACAATAGGTATTAACATGGTTGAATAGATGGTGGAAAGGGTATAAGCAAGAACTATGAAGTATTGCATTAAATGCTAATTAGTTAAATAGGTGATGCAATCATTTTGTGGATAATAATATGTTTACAGCCATTATTATTCTATAAGTTGAAATCATATCTTCAAAATCGATTCACTCTTCTTATAAACCCTTAAAACAATACAACTCTAGCATAGATTTTACAATCAAAATTGATTTTTCAGTGAAAATTTTGTGATAACCATATCAGATCATCCAAGCAATGAAATTGGTGAATCAATTTCATATTATATAGGGATCAGTTGCTTTATTCCAAATCTCATGAGTCATTTTGTTATTAGATAGACTAAAGAAGATTTGATTTTCAATTATCTATATTGAAACTACTATAATGAGTTGGTACTTTTGATACCTAAAATAAGTATGATTAAGAATTGAAGGTTAGAAATTTAGGGTTAGTGTCAATAACCATGCCATTACTCTATAGTAATGTTAAATAAGTTGATTTGTTGACTAGTTTATGTTTTGCCAAATTAAGGGTAGTAATCTCCTTGTCTTAAAATGTGAATTACCTAAATTTACCGATTAGTCCATTCCTATTTTGATAAGGTAAAATATTGGTTATCTAATTCAATTTCTAAACTCTAACCCAATCAGAATGAATATCCCTGTGTCTATACACAATCAGAGTTAGATTATTACATAAATAAATAAGTTTAAGTCTTTTAAACAATAACATAGTCTTACATGCATTCCAATCAACTCAAAATACATATTTGAAGATAAATAATTAACAATCCAAAACATCATTAAGAAATATCACAACTCACGTATCTAATATTCCAAACACAATATCCAATTCACCATTTGACTATACATATGGAGACAAAAGGAAAAATATGTTTGATGACAAAGAAACAGATTGGGAATTAAAGAACCTAATTGTGGAGTTCATGCACCTAAATTCATGAACAAAATGTTTCCCCACTTGTTTTCATTTTCAAGTTAAAAAAAAAGAAGAAAAAAAGAAGCTAAATTTAACCTAAAATATGTATAGGACAATAAAATTATAGTTTAAGGAGTATTGAATGGCAAAATGGTGAGAGAAAGTATGGGTAAATGCAACATGTGCATATATTATCTGTAGAAAATTATAGGATCTCTCTTTAACCAAACAAGAATCTTTAGTTAAACAATCTTGAATGGTTAGTTGTAGTGCATAAACCAAATAATATATAATGCAAGCAAAAGAACCTAGGTGAAGGAAGAAGTTAAAGCTTTACCTTCAAAAAAGGCTTCTTTTGCTTATCAATACATCCTCCACTTATTCTCTTCCTTCTTTATATGAAACTTTGAGTATTCAAAGATACTTTTTTCTTCCCAATAGGATAATGTGACAACATGTTGGTTAATTAATTTGATACTTTCATGGATCTTTATTTGACATTAAAATCTTTTCTTTCTACTTTAATATATTAATGTTAATTTCTTTATGCATATATAAACAAACATATACAACCTTCCTATCTAATTTGATTTCTATAAAAATAAGGAAATAATGCTTAACATATAGAGTTTTTTTTTTTTTTAGGAGGTATGGGGGTGTATGTGTGGTGAGGTGGTAAGTTATAGACACCTAGGAAAGCTATAAGTGTAGAAACCATCTAAACACCTAGGATAGTTATAACTATTGATTTTCTAATATTTCATAACTCTAGGTCCTTAAGAGAAGGTGTGTAAATGGTATTAATGTGCCATATGATAGAAGCCTAATGCGCCCCCTAAAAAGATAAAACTTATTAAAAATCTTTTTTTTTTCTTTCTAATTTTTTTATGCATTTGAATGTTTAAGTCTACATGATCATTTTTTAAATGATATATTAAATATAAGATAACACATCAATGTAGCATCTAAGTCAAGAATAACATATAACTTTACAAGTTATTAAGGACATAAGTTTAGCAATTTTTGAAATAGTGTCTTAATTATAAGATTTTAAGTTCAATAAACAAAAGGTACTTATAAGATTTTTCTACAAAAAGAAAAGTAATGTTTTCATCGTTTTCCCATTATTCTATTAAATTCACAATTGCACCCTTATGCCTTTAAAGGATGAGTGAAAGGGAGGAAATCAATAAAGAATGAAAAAATGAAGAAATAATTAAATGTTATTATTTGCATAAGAAAGGAAACAAGAAATTAATAATAGTAAACTAGAGAAAAAAAATTCATTTACTCAGATTTAAAAAAAAAATAATAATATCCTCTCTCCCTATGTCTCTCTCTTCTCCTCCCCTTAAACTCTTTCTTTCTCACTAGTTCAAAAGAAGCATAGGTTAAAATTTAATGAATTTCATGACTTATGAGATAATGATTCAAGTAACCTTCCTTGACAAAGGCTCAAACATACAAAACTAACCTAATTTTTCGCACAAATGTAAGCAAACTTACAGGAATAATGTAGTATGAACAAAGCTTTTCATTAGCAGACATATTAAAAGAAACGTATGATGACTAAGAAGAGCATGATTCATCATCTGACTATGAAAGGAAAATTATCAAAGGGTGTGGCATTAGTTTTGTTTACTAAATCTTAATAACAAGAATTTCAAAATCCTTGGAAAAATGCCATCTATCAAACTATTTCCCAATTTTATTTCCAAGGCTCAAGCAAATTTAGAAATTAGTTAACGACTTTCACATGATTATTGTAGGTAGCTATTGCACTGTTATTTTTGTAGGTTTGCTTAACAATCAAAGAGAAGCGGTGAATTGGTCATTATTGATTTCAAAAACATTTTTGCAAATTACTTTAAATGATTTTTAAAATCTTGAAACCCCTTGAGTTGTTTGTTATTATCGTTAAGCAATTTGACAATAAAACAAACAAATAACAATACAATAAAATAATAGGAAGAAGAGAGTAAGTGGAAATTTTTATAGAGGTTTCGCCTTGTGCGTCGATCCTCTTTTCTAGCTCCATTACCATAGATGTCACGCCCCAAAGCGGCAGAGTCGTAACAGCCCCGCCGTATAAACCGCCCTAAGATAGAAGTTGGCCTCACAACCGCTATCTTAGACCTAATCCACATAAGGCGTTCACAACTAACCCGCTTTAAAGTAGACAGTTTGTAATTTAAATAAATCATTTACCTATAAATGTGAGGAATTATATATATCTGTTATCATTCAGTTATTGCAGTTAAAGTTTACAACATTTCTCTATAGTGTATTCCTTAGTATTATATCATTCGGAAATGAAAAATAATTCTAAAATAAAAACTTAGACCTTAAAAGATGTGTTTATTCTTCAATGTTTTTCCTCACTCCCCAGGATCCAGCAGTTGCTAGCTTCTGAGTAATTGGTTGCCGCTTCTTAGCCAGCACCTGCACGACGTCTATAGGGATGTGAGCAATCACAGCTCAGTAAGTTAGGACGGAGGACTTAAAACTATACCATACACACAACAAGGTTTTCAATCACTTATTAGGTGTAATGCATGTGTAAGCAAATGCCATCGCACGACGTTGTCCGGCCCGTCGTGAGATTAGAGAAATTGCACCCGCTCTAATTCGGGTTGAGGAGTTACCGTTAATGCAACAGCTCACGACCAAACCCAGGCTTGTGTAATGGAGACCTTGCTCCTCCCGTGACTACCTTCGAACCACTGTCTTCACCCTCGCCACGACCTCCTCTCCTGTCACTTAGTTCGACTGAGGATGAAGAAGGGACCATTTTGCAATCCTGCGCTATCCCTTCCGAAGGGGTCGGTATTTGGCCGGAGAGTCCTAAGTTCCCCTAACGGGTTGCCATGCATGTCCGATTATGATTACTGGTCGGATATTTGGTTAAGTCTAGTTTAGGGTGATCAATCCTTTCATACAAGTCATACAATATGTGCCAGAGCAACAAACAGAATCATAGCATCACCCATAATCAAGCACATGCACACATTCTCAATCTAACAAGCACAACCAAGCATAATCTTAAGCCTCCAAAATATAGCATCGTATTAATCCCAACTTACCTTGACTCCTCGCTCACTCACTCGAGGTCCGATTTGCTCAGGCCATCGCCGATCATCCCTATAACATGAACGTGGTTTCAGTATTTCATATAATATTATAAGTTCATTTTATCCGATAACGCTTATTGTTAGGTTTTGTTTAAGGTTAAATATACCTAATCATCTAGATATTAAGTCTTTTATAATTATTTTAGGGTTGGGGTTAGGTTCAGGTTCGGTTTTTGCATTGATTTCTAAATTAGGTTTTTAGTTCGATTTCTAAGTAATGTTTTAGATTCCAACCCTAGAAATCCGTTTCAACCCATAATGTGAAATTAATCACATTACTTCCCGATCTCCTAAATACGATTACTACCCTTAGTCAGCATTTTATTCCATCCAGTACACCTAAATCTGTATTAGTGTACCGAATTTACTCATATTGTGAGAAATTTTTACATTTTTCATATAATTACCTAAAATTGAATTTTGTTTCAGATTTGTTATGTTCTGATTTTCATTATTTTTTTATCTAATTAAACCTAATTTTTCCATATTTATTAATTTTTAATTCTACATATTCCTAATTTTCTACATTTACCACATAACACCTTCATTACTTACACTTAACACTCTATAAACATCTAATTACTATCTCAATCAGTAATTAACATCCTAATCACCTAATTAACCCTAAATCACCAAATTTTACCATCATTTTAGGGCTAAAAATTAACTTAAAAATTTCGAAAATTAATTTTAAAAAAATGGCTTCATAGCACTGTTCTATATCACATGAGCATCCTACATAAAAAAAATTAAGCTCCAAACTACACTCCTAAGGTCATTTATTTCTAAACCAAAATGTGCTCGGTTTTGCATGATTTCTTAAGGACCCTATATTACGGGACATGTTTTCATCTAAATAATATTTTTTCCTACAAACTACATACAAAAATATCCCAGAATAACAAAATTCATAATTTTATAATTATATTTACTATTTTTACAAAATTTCACAAGAATCGAGCTGGAATTTGGAATCACTGGTTTGGGTGGCTCCGGCCACCGCGGGCCGCCGTGGCCTTATCGGCCGGCCTGGGTGCTGCCTCCACCGTGTGGTGGTGGTGGCCGTCCACTCCCAGCTCCTCGTCTAGTGTGGGTTCCCTTTAAAATCCCTAACTACACAGTTTTCCTTTTTTTTTAGTTTTTTGGATTTTCTCTCGATTTGTTTGGTGTTTTGATTTTTCTCAAATCATAAACTGACCAAAGGACTTCTGGAATTTTTTTCCCCTATTTATAGACAATTTTAGAAATTAATGTGCATTAATTTGATGGGATTTTTCACCAATTCCATGATTTTTGGCTTTTTGTTTGTCAAATTCTTATTGGTTATTTTTTTTCTTGCTGACCACGACCTTATCTTATTGCAACTTATCCTCTTCTGATTTTTCTGATTTTTTCTATAATTATTTTTTATTTTTCTTTAATTATTTGCTTAGTTTTAGGCTAATTTAGGTAATTACGTGTATTTTTATCTACACGTAAATACATGTGGGGTACACGTGAACATTCCTAAATATTATTTTGGTCACTCTAAAATTTTTAGTATACATATAATCTATCTCTAGTAATTTATTAGTTATTTCATTACACTTTTCGCATTTTCGATAATTAATACCTATTATGCTTAAAATTTGAAAATTTTATAGTCTCCTATTTTACTAGTTATTTTCTTAAATTTAAGTTTATGGGGTCATTTTTACTAATATTTCTCTCAATAGTTTTTAATTTGGGTGTGATCGGATTCTTTAGCCGATCGCCCTATACCTTGAGTTCTAAGTTCAATCCTACGGTTACTTAGCTGAACTTTGGGGCTTACAATAGATTGGTCATCTTATAAGTAGTTATACTATGTCAATTAATCAACTTTGAATGAGTACAATCACTTGACACAAGACCTTAATCTCCTTATCCCATTTCACTAGCTTCTATAAAAGCTAAACACAAGCTACAACTAATAATCACTCTCTCAAAGTTACAACAAATTCTCGCTTAAGTAATAGAAGAAAATAATGAGGACAAGAGTATAAACACCTCTAAATTTTTTCTCAAATAAATGAACGATAAATAGATAAACTTTTCATGCACTACTAGAACAAGAATTGTTTTTCCATATGTTTCTCTTTCGAATGCCTCTCTTCATATAAATTTCTGTCCAATGGTTGAAGTGGTTTGTTAATGAATTTTCAAAGTACATTGAAGGTTGTTCATTGTACAAAAAGCTCCAAATATCTTGTGAAGCTTATCGAGAACAACTCTCCATATTTTTCAATAGATAAACAATGATTTTTGAATAAAATTTTCAGCTAAAATCTCCTTAAATCTTATTGTTGCTAATATGGCCTTATATATTTATATTCAAATGAGCTTCTATCTATCTAAGCGGTTATCTCCTTGATTTTAAAACAAATAAATCAAACATACAAATATTTCGATAAATTAAATTAAAATCCCCAATGATATTTTTTAAAACTTTAGTGGAACAAGTTAATCATATTACCAAAATGCGTTTAACTAGTGGAATTAGGCCTTCAATTATATAAAAATTCCATATGAATATCAATGTGAAAAATTCTATGCATGTACAAATTATACCAAATTTTCCTTTTTCTAGAGCTTCTACAGTTTCTCATGATGTTCTTTGTTAGAAAACCATCTTTTAAAGCTTTTACAAGTGTTTTTCAATGTTAGCTTAAAGTTTCTACTCGAGTTTCTATAGAGCTTGTCTATTAATCACCATATTGAAGCTTCTACATGTGTCTCTCATATATCAGCTTTACAAAACTTCTACAAGTTATCTTCAACTGGACTCTTACTCTAAAGCTTCTACTAAAGATTCTATAACCATTCTAAAGTTCAACTACGTATATAGATAGCTTCTATAAAAATTTTTACTGCCTCTTGTCCTTTTATTTTATCAAATTTCAAGCTCTACATAAGGTTCCACAAAATCTTATTTCCTTGGATTCCAGACTTCAGTACCTTCTATCACAACTTCTACAACCTTATTAATCTGATTAAAAAAAATATTCCTAAACATATAATATACATATTTGATAGGAATTAAGCTATAAGACCCCTGACTTATGCCCGAGTACGAGGGCTTGAGAGCTTAGTAAAACACATTCTCCTTTCCCAACCCATACCCAAAGAATCTGAGCTACATCTATTCGTCGATCTATTGCCACTTCCAAGCCTTGCTCTCCCATTCCTGTCAATTGTCTCTAGATGCTAACCTAAGGAGAGCTCAATTGATAGCTTGGCCTGCTCACCCACCAGCTCGACCGACCTCGTTTCGAGCTGCCTAGAACACGTCCAAGCTAAATTCACCTTGAAAGAATCTATAACTCAATTCGACATCCACTAGCCTAACTATAGTCCTTTGTTTTTTTCTTCCAGAAGCCTGCCCATAGTTGCTGGCCATGTATCCAAGCCTTTCACAAATGGACTCTATTACGCAAATCCTATATTTTCCTAATTTCTCTTTTATACCCTTGTACATTCCTTGTACCTTACTCATTTTGGACATTACCCTTTTTGTATTTTCCATATTTAGCAGGTTGCCTTAAATTTATGAGTATAATTACCCTTGTGTTTTGTAGTTGCATCATAATCACTTTAACATTACCGAATATACTAAGTTTTCTCTTTATGGGCATTTTCTTGCTTGCTTGCATACTCTTATCTTGACTCATGAGTAAGGCTAAGTGGTAAGTACCCTCTTTGAACTGTTCTTGCATCATATCAAGCTAATTTAAGAGTCTTTGGTGGTACATCAATGCGTCATATCCTTGGAGTTGATTGTAGGCTCTGCTTGTTCTTGTACATTTCACCCTTCATTTTAAGCTTTCCATAAGCTTAGACCCATTCCCCGAATACAACCGTCCTAGTTTATCCTTGGTGCAGCTTATCATCTTGATATCAAAGCAAAGGTTTCATTGCGTAAGTTGCTATTATATTGTGTTATTGTTTTGTTGTAGTGGTTTCCATTTGTGTCTAAGTATATTGAGTAGTAAGGTAGCTATCAAAGTTGTATGCAAGTTAACTATTAGTGTTTAAGTAAGTAGTAGCAGTGGTGGTTGTTGCACAATACTCTATTACACTCTGTTTTGAGCTATAGAAAACAAAGTAAGTAGTAGCTGAATGTTTTTATATCAAGTCTGATGAAGTTAGCAGTGGTGTTAGATTTCTATAGTAAGACTTAGTTAAATTATATATTTGGTTTTTATGAAGTTAATAGATTGATAGATTGGAAATGGTTGTCTACTGTTTATGAGTGATATGAGTATTACTTATCATTGAGAACATTAGACTGAGTGAAGAATGATTGACTTAAGTGTTATAGTATTGGAGATTACAATAACGGTGTTGTTCACTATGGTTGAAAAAACACCCCTAGAAGCTTTAACGAGCGATTCAATGAAATGGCTAACTTTATAGCGAATTTGATTCGAGTTGTACATGCATTGGCCTCCCAACCTATTAAGGTCATTTAAAATATTCCCCGAGCTACCCCTAAAGTTAGAGGTATTCTATAAGATGCTTGATCTATGGTAGGCAGTACCTAGTTTAGTAAGACCGAGGTGGAAGAGTAAAAGGACATGTGATAGGAATCAAGCTACTAAGCCTTTGACCTATAGCCAAGCTAAAAGACTAGAGGGACTAGCAAGGCAAATCCTCATACTCTATTTGACTCCTACCTAAGTCGAGTATCTCCTTACTAATCCACTCTCCATATAGAGCCATATGACTACCTACTTCTCGAATGTTGTATGCCGAATCATAGATTGCTGAGATAATAGCCAAACCATGTACAGTTATTCACTCATGTCCAAGCCGACTAATTGCTTAACATTACCTTTACGGAGAGACCCAAAGAGAGACCTCGAACTAGTCCTAAGCTACCCTTGCTTAGACAAGTAATCTGATCGTTTTACATCCTCCAACGGCATCACTAATGTATCTCTGCTACGTATACAAGACTACGTATAGAATCAGCCACACTAATCATTGCTTTTCTTGAATATTCATTTTTACCCTTTTATATTTTTGTATATTACTTCTTTAAGATAATACCTTTTTTATCTTTTCCCTTTTAGGTAAATTGTCCTAACTTATTAGGTATAAATACCCCTTGTACTTGTAGCCGTAAGGAGAAGATTACTATTAATATAGTGAATATTCTTTCTCTCATAAACACTAATTGTTTACTTTCATTTCACTCTCATCCTAACTCTTAAGCAAGGTTAGGTAGTGAGTAACCTCACCAAACCAATTCGTACATCATATCAAGTTATGCCATGAGTCTTTAGAAGTTTCATTAGTACATCATATCCTTTGGAGCTATTCATGGGTTTTGCTTACTTTTCTTTCACTTTTCATCCCCATCATCCTTTTCAAGCTTTCGACAAGCTTAGACCCATCCAATGATCAGCCTTATCTGTTCCTGGTCACAGTACACATTATCTTGGTATCAAAGCGAAGGTTTCACTTAAATTATAGTAGATTGTTTTGAAGTTCTGTCTATACTCTATTTTACATGTGTAAAATAGAGCAAGTTATTGTGTTCATTTAATTGCTGTGTTTGTTGGCTGTTAAATTTCTGGTTTGCGAAAGTGTTTGCTAAAACACCTAATTGAAGAGTTTGAAACTAAAATCTATTAGAGAAAATGATGGAACCAAGTGTTAATGTTGGTGTTGGAGATGACAACAGTAGTATTGTCCACCATAGATGACAGTCTCAAGGTACCCTAGGAGTATTAACGAGAGACTTGATGATGTAGCTAACCTCTTAGTGGATTTAACCCAAGCTATTCATGCATTGGCTTACTGACCTACTAAAGCCACGCATAATACCCCATAAGTTACTCGTTCGACAAGAAGTCAAAACTTAGCTTGACAAGTTCGAAGTAATGGAATACATAGACAAGTAAGGAGAAGAATCGACTTAGGAGATCTAAGAGAAGAGGATGAGGAAGAGCATTACAAAGAAGAAGAGTAAGTTCAAGCACTCAAAGTCTCTGACCATGTGAAACTTCAGATTCTAAGCTTTAATGGTTCTGGAAGTGTGAATGAATACTTAGTGTGGGAAAAGAAGGTGGGGCGTATGTTTGACTATTACCAATATGAGGATTACAAGAAAGTGAGAACTGTTGCTGTTGAGTTCTCTAGATACACCGCCATGTGGTGGAAGAATTTCTAAGCTATGAGGAGACAGGAAGGATATAGAGAGATTAATACTTAGCTTAAGATGAAAAGAATACTTAGAAATAGATTTATATTGGATACTTATTTGCAAGATACTTTTACTTAGCTTCAAGAGCTAAGATAAGGAGGCTAATCTGTTGACAAGTATGTCTAAGAATTTCAAATGCTTATGATTTGCTATGAAGTGGAGGTACCACCAATACAAACAATCTCTAGGTTCCTTACTAAATTGAGAGGTGACATCCAAGACATTATGAAACTCTAACCATTCACCACAATGAATGGAGCCATTTGAATAGCTCAACGAGTAGAGAGGCAGAAAAGAAACTAAGTATTAACCAGACTGCCGACTAGTCAACTAGCATGGGGACGTTACTAAGCTCAGTTAAGTACCGAACCGATCCGAAAGATGGATGTTTGAGGTAAAGAGAAAGGCTGACCTAGCAATGACATGACAACTCGAACTTATGAGAAAAGGCAAGGATCTGGTAGATTAACAAGCCAGATCAAATGCTTCAAGTGCTAAGGGTTTAGACATATGGTTGCTCAATGCCCGAACCAAAAGACTATAGTCATTAAGGCAGAAGCCCTGAAGCTAGAGGCAAAAAGTACTAACAAGGAACCTAAGGAGGAGGAGAGCCCTACCGAGAAAGAAGTTTCTCATTATAATGAATTGATTGAGAAGGACATGTTTACTGAGGACTTAGATCAATTGATCTTGGTAGTTTAGCGCATAATGAACTTGGAACCCTTATGTGAGGAAGAGTAAAAGGAGAACTTATTTCATTCTACCTGTAAGGTAAATGATCAAGTGAGTACACTAATTGTGGATAGTAGAAGTTGCACCAATGTAGCCTTAACTAATCTAATCACAAGGTTAAAGTTGTTTATTATTGCACACTTAAGGCTGTACAAGTTACATTGGCTAAGTGAGAAGGGAGCACTACATGTCACTCAACAAGTAATACTACCGATCACTATTGAAAATTACTTTAACAAGATTCTCTGCGATATGCTACCCATGTGCACTTTGCACGTATTGATTGACCGACCGTGGCTATTTGATAGAAGAGTTATCTATGCTGAATATAGGAATACATGTGCATTTGAGAAGGATGGCAAGAAGATCACATTAAACCTGATACCACTGATAGAAGTTAACAAACTGTAGGCAAAACTCGCTCATAGATCGAAAAAGGCTCTGATGATGAGTAAAACCAAACTCCGAGAGGCCATTAATGCTAACGAGCTAACCTTCATATTGGTTAAACACTTATTAGAATTGAAGGAGTGGGGTAAACTACCCTTGGAAGTGAGAGCATTACTGGATGAATATGCAGATCTATTCCTAGAACAATTACCCAAAGGGTTGCCCCTAATCCGATGCATAGAATACTGCATTAACTTAATACCTAATGCTACCCTACCGAATAAGCTAGCCTAGAGGATGAGTCCCGAATAGGCATTTGAGCTTCAATAACAGGTCAATGAGCTATTGGAGAGAGGGTATGTTAAGGAAAGTCTCAACCCTTGTGCTGTTCCGACTCTTTTACTACCAAAAAAGGATGGTACCTAGGAATGTGTGTTGATAACTAAGCCGTAAATAAGATCATGATCAAATATAAGTATCCTATTCTAAGGTCAGAAGACATGTTGGACAAATTGAATGGAGATAAGATCTTCAGCAAGGTTGATCTAAAGTCTGGCTACCATCAAATTTGCATAAGGTTGAGAGATGAGTAGAAAGCTATGTTCAAAACTTGACATGGACTCTATAAGTGGATGGTCATGCCATTTGGCTTGTCAAATGCCCTAAGCACATTCATGCAACTGATTAACCACATGCTAAGAAATCTAATGGAGAAGTGTGTTATAGTGTACTTTGACAACATCTTAGTATACAGTACCGACATGCTAAGTTACTGTGAACATCTCCTTGTCATATTGAATATCCTTTGTGCCAAGAGATTATTTAGCAACCTTAAGAAGTGTTATTTTTTTTCAAGAGGAAGTGGTATTTGTTAGGCTATGTAGTAAGTGGAAGAGGCTTACAAGTTAACAACAAAAAGATCTAAGCGAACAATGAGAAGATCCAAGCAATCATTGAATGATCGACTCCTACTACTTATGTCGAGGTAAGGAGTTTCCATGAACTAGCTTCCTTCTATAGATAATTCATTAGGAATTTCAATAACCTTACTACACCATTTACTGAGCTAACAAAGAAGAACATTGACTTTTAATGGAGAGAAAAGGAGGAGAGAAGTTTTGCTAAGATAAAGGAAAGGTTGACCATCACCCCTATACTAGTTCCCCTTAACTTCGAGAAAGTATTTGAGCTGAAATATGACGCATCAAGCATTATAATAGGCACTATCCTAATGAAAAAAGGCCAACCAATTACCTACCATAGTAAGAAGCTCAAGGGACCTAAGCTAAACTACTCTGTATATGACAAAGAACTCTTGGCGCTACTCCTAGCACTATAAGTATGGTACCATTATCTATTACCAAGAAAATTTGTGATCTATGCTAACCATAAGTCCCTGAAGTATCTCTAAAGTCAGACAAAGTTATCAAAGTTGTAGATGAGATGGGTCGAATTCCTTGAAGAATTTAATTTCGTACTAAAATACAAACAAGGAAAGAGCTTGTATCTGAGCAGTACATGACACCACTTAACAAACCCCCTTTGAAGTTATATGTGGTTTTAATCTCAAGTTGCCCCTCGATCATACCCCTATCCCTATATCCGAACAAGAAAACCCTGATACGAGAACCCAAGCATAGTCCCTTTAATACATCTACAATAAAGTCACTTGACAGATCAACTAAGCCGCTAGAAGAATGCTAGAGAAGGTTAAGGGTAGGATTGCTAAACAATTCTAGCTATGAGACTTAG
The DNA here is from genome assembly GCA_024138005.1 of Lumnitzera racemosa. Lineage (NCBI taxonomy): Eukaryota > Viridiplantae > Streptophyta > Magnoliopsida > Myrtales > Combretaceae > Lumnitzera > Lumnitzera racemosa. The sequence continues at coordinate 85,929,024 of JAMXBC010000006.1, forward strand.
TGTGGCTGCACCTTAATAAGGAAAGGTTTCCTAGCAAGAGGAGAAACAAGCTGTCTACAAGAGTTAAGGGACCTTTCGTAATTCTCTAGAAGATAAATGATAATGCCTATAAGTTAAAGCTGCCCGAAAACTATGGAGTTTCTGACACCTTCAATATTGCTAACCTTAGTCCATATTACCCTGATGGAGAGCTGATTGAAGACTATTTGGATTTGATCCCAAATCCAAATCGACCCAAAAGGAATTATAGGAATTAAGCTACTAGGCCTTTGACCCACAACCAAGCTTAAGGACTAGAGGGACTAATAAGGCGAATCCTCCCATACCAATCGACTCCTACCAAAGCTGAGTATCTCCTTACTGATCTACTCGCCATGGCAAGCCATATGACTGCCCACTTATTAGATGTTATGTGTTAAATTGTAGATTGCCAAGACAACAGCCAAACCATGCACACTTACTCACTCATGTTTAAGTCGACCAATTGCTCAACATCACCCTTACTGAGAGAACGAGATTAAGATCTTAAACTAGTCCTCAACCACTCTTGTTTGAACAAGCAATCTAATTGTAATTTTTTTTTTAGATCTTCCAATAGTATCACCAATGTATCTCTACCACATGTATAAGATCATGTGTAGAATCTAGCCACTAATCATTACTTTTCTTAAATATTCATTTTTATCCTTTTGTACTCTTGTACATTACTTCTTTAGGACAATACTTTTTTTGTTTTTTCCCTTTTAATCAAATTTCTCTAATTTATCAGGTGTAAATACCCCATGTACTTGTAGCCATAAGGAGAAGATTACCATTAATATACTAAATATTCTTCCTCTCATAAACACTGATTGTTTACTTTCATTTCACTCTTATCTTAACCCTTAAGTAAGGCTAGGTGACGAATAACCTCACCGAACCCATTCGTGCATCATTTAGAGTTGTACCATAAGCATTTAGAAGTTCGATTGGTGTGTCATATACTTTGAAACTATTCATGGTTTTTGCTTACTTTTCTTTCACTTTTTCATTCTTTCGTGTATTTACCATCACCCTCTTCAACCCTTCAGTAAGCTTGGACCCATCCAGCAATTGGTATTGTCTGTTTTAGACCACGGTATGCGTCAACATGTACGAAGAAGAATGGATCTAGGTAAAGTAGATGAGGAAGAGAGAGATGAATATTATAAAGTAGAGGATTGAGCTCATACACCATAAGCTACCATCTATGTAAAAATTCAAGTTCTAAGCTTTAATGGCTCTAGAGATGCTAATGATTATCTTAACTAAGAGGAGAAGGTAGAGCAAGTTTTCAAGTTTTATTAGTAAGAAGACTATGATAAGGTTAGAACTACTATTGTAAAGTTCTCAAGGTATATTACAATGCAATGAAGAAATTTTCAGACCATGAGGAGATAAGATGGATATAGATAGGTTAGTGTCTAACCCAAAATGAAGTGAGCCCGTAGAGCCAAATTTATGCCTAATACTTACTTGAAAGATACTTTTGCTAAGCTCTAAGAACTAAGACAAGGAAATCGTACTGTCGATGAGTATGTATGAGAGTTTCAAGTGCTTATGATTAGACATAAGGTCAATGAATCTCCAACCCAAACAGTATCTAGATTCTTAACTATGTTGAAGATAGATATTAGGGATATAGTGGAGCTGCAATAGTTTGTTACTTTGGATGAGGCTATAAGGATTGCTTATTATGTAGAGAGACAAAGGAGGAATAAGCTAACCTGACCTTAAGGTAGCCTACCTACCTAAGGTGGAAGTAAACCTCAATAAAATACTAAGCTTAGTAGGAGGACTGGGATGATGATCAAATAGAATAACTACATTGCCAACCAAGAAGTACTACGAACAACTTATGAAAAAGGGTAAGGATCAAGATAGAAAACAAGCCAAATTAAATGTTTTAAGTATCAGGGTTTTGCTCACATAGCCGCCTAGTGCCCCAACTGACGTACCATGGTTATCAAAGGAAAAGTCCCTACCATTGAAGTAGATAGTATTGATGAGGAACCTTAAGAAAAGTCAAAGTTGAAAGAGGAAGTTGGGGAGGATGACAAAGAGCTTGTGGAAGAAAATGTGTATGCTGACAACCTAGAAAAGCTAACTTTAGTTTTCCTTGAGCATTGAACCATCTATTGAGGAAGAGCAACAAAAGAACTTATTTCACATCACCTATAAGGTAAATGAGCAAGTCTGCACTCATAGTGTACAATGGGTGTTGTGCTAATGTAGCATCTATTAGCCTAGTTTAGAAGCTTAAGTTACCAACTTTGTTACATCTAAGGCCATACAAGCTACATTAGCTAAATAAGAAGGCAACACTACCTATAACTCGGTAAGTATTACTGTCGATCTCTATTGGGAACTATTTTGATGAGTTTCTCTGTGATGTACAACCCATGCACACATCACGTTTATTGTTAAGCCAACCTTATCTATTTGATCAAAAAGTCATACATGATGGGTTCAAGAATACATATGCATTTGAGAAAAATAGGAGGAAGATTACCTTAAACCTCATGACCTTGAGCCAAGTGAGTGAGTTACAGGCCAAACTGGTTAAAGATCTAAGAAGACATTGGTGTTAAGCTGATTTGAGTTTCAAGAGGCCATCAAATTCAATGTATTGACCTTTTTACTAATTAGAAGACTATTGGAGTTGAAGGAGCAAGCTGTGTTACCTAAAGAGTTTCAAGAACTCTTAGATGAGTACGCTAACCTATTCCTCGAGTAGTTGCCTAAAGGACTACCTCCTTTTCAAAGAATTGAGCACTATATTGACTTGTTACCTGGTGTCACCCTACCAAATAAGCTTACTTATCGAATATATCCCAAGCAAGCTACTGAGCTCTAGAGGAAAGTCAATGAATTGTTAGAGAAGGGATATATGAGAAAAAGTCTCAATCCTTATGCTGTACCTGCATTACTTGTGTCAAAGAAGGATGGTACTTGGCATATGTATGTAGATAGTAGAGTTGCGATCAAGATAATAAATAAGTACAGATTCCCTACTCCAAGATTGGATTATATGCTTGATGAACTGAATGGAGCTAGAATCTTTAGCAAAATCAACCTGAAATTTTTTTATCATCAGATTCGTATATGGTAAGGAGATTAATGGAAAACTTTAAGACCCGACATGGTCTATATGAGTAAGTAGTGATGCCCTTTGGCTTATCAAATGCTTCAAGCACTTTCATGAGGTTGATGAATTGTATGCTAAGAGATCTTATCAGAGGTGTATTGTAGTCTACTTTGATGACATCCTTGTGTACAGTACCAACCTATCGAGTCATGCCAACCATCTCCAAGCTATGTTTGATGTACTTTAAGCTAAAAGACTCTTTAGAAACTTGAAGAAGTGTTGTTTCTTCTAAGAAGAAGTGGTCTTCCTTAGATATGTTATGAGCGAAGGAGGCCTACGTATTGAAACCAAGAAGATTTGAGCTATTGTTGAATGGTCAACCCCAACTACATGTGCTGAGGTGAGAAGTTTCCATAAATTAAGTTCCTTTCACTATCGCTTTATCAAAGGTTTTAGTACCATTATTGCACCCCTCATCAAGCTAACAAAGAAGAATATCGAGTTTAAGTAGGGAGAAAGAGAAGAACAGAGTTTTGTCAAGGTAAAGGAGAGGTTGACCTTTGTACCTGTACTGGCTTTGCTTGACATCAAGAAGGTTTTTAAATTTGAGTGTGATGCATTTGATCTGAGTTGTGCTAACATAAGAAGGCCAACTTATTACATGTCATAGCAAAAAGTTGAGCCAGTTGAATTACTTTGCATATGACAAATAACTCCTTACACTAACCGAGCTCTTTAAGTGTAGCAACATTACAATTTGCCAAGAGAGTTGTCATTTATACTAATCATGAGTCCTTAAGATACCTCAGGAGTCAGACCATGCTTTCAAAGAGGCAAGATCGATGGGTTGAATTTTTAAAGGATTCAATTTTGTGATAAAATATAGACAAGGCAAAACCAACGTAGTTGCCAACCCCCTTGTCATGAAGACATATTCTTCTTATCAAGCTATCGACCAAACTGTTAGGGTTTGCAAGCATCAAGGAGCAATATCCTTAAGATCTTCACTTTGGTCCCATATTTTGGATACTGTGGAGAAGGAAGAATAGTAGATGATTATCATGTAAAGGATAGATATCTATTCCAGGAAGGCAAGCTATGTGTATCAACCTGTTCTTTAAGAGAATTACTAATGAGAGAAGCCCATTCTAATGGACTTTCTAGACATTTTGAGAAAAAGGACCTACTAGCTATTGAATACGAAGTTCATTTGGCTTAAGATGGGGCCCAATGTGCATTGTGTGGTTGAAAGTTATACGATCTAGAAGAAAGAAAAATACAGGGTTAAGTAAGGGGAGCTATGCCTTTACCTGTCTCAATCAAACTATAGGTTGATTTGAATATAGACTTTGTTCTTGGTTTACCCCAGATTATCTAAGGCAAAGATTCTATAATGGTTGTTGTAGATAGATTCAACAAGATGGTATACGTTGGGCCTTATATTAAAATTTACAATGCTTCAACTATTGCTTTTTTTTTTTTTTTTAGGAGATCATCCACTTACATGAAGTGCTAAGGAGCATAGTGTCATATCCGAACCTAAAGTTCTTGAGCAATTTATGGAGAACTCTCTGGCATTAAATAGGAGCTAAACTACTTTTCAACACTTCCAATCACCCCTAGACCAAGGACCAAATAGAGGTCATCAACTACACTTTAGGTTCACTACTTTGAGTTGTAGTGAGGACGAACTTAACCTACTCGGATGTATGCCTACTCATGGTAGAATTCACCATAATAGAACAATAAACACTACTACTAGGCATGCACCATTTGAAGTCGTCCACAATTCAATCCTAAGATTCCTCTTAATGATAACCTAATGCCTTCGTTCAACTAAGAAGACCAAGAAGCAAGATCTAGAGATTAGTCCTTCTAATAGATTTAATAGAAAGTTACTCAATAGATCAACCGAATTGCAAAGAAGATGGAAGAAAAAGGGACGGGAAGGAAATCGAGACAATTTCAACTCAATGACTTAGTGTGGATACACTTGAGCAAAGAAAGGTTCCTAAGTAGAAGAAGATAGAAATTGCCTACTCAAGCTGAAGGACCCTTCAAGATACCCCAAAAGATCAACAATAATGCCTATTGAGTGAAGATGCTTAAAGAATTCGAAGTATCTAATGTATTTAACATTGCTAACCTTAACCCATACTAACTAAATGAAGAACGACATGAATTTGATCCCACATCCAAATCAACCAGAAGGGAATGATAGGAATCAAGCTATAGGTACCTTGACTAGAGCCCGAGCACGAGGGCTCGAGAGCTTAGTAAGGTGCATTCTCTTTTCCCAACCTACAGTTGAAGAATCCGAGGTGCTTCTATCCACCAATCTATTACCACTTCTAACTTGTGTTCTCCCATGCCTATCAATTGTCTCTAGATGCTGACCTAAGGACAGCTTAGCCAATAACTTAACTTGCTCATCCACTAGCTCAATTAACCTTGTTCCGACCTACCTAGAATACGTCCAAGCTGAATACTTTAGAAGAATCTACTGCTCAACTCGATGTCAACTAACCTGACAGTGCTCCTTTGTCCATTTCTTCTAGAAGCCCATCCATAGCTATTGACCATGTATCCAAGCCTTTCGTAAGTGGAATTTACTATACAAATGATATTTTCCCAATTTCTCTTTTATACCCTTTTACATTCCATGTACCTTACTCATTTTGGACATTACCATTTTTATCTTTTCCATATTTAGTATGTTGCCCTAGATTTACAAGTATAATTACTCTTGTATTTTATAGCCACATCATCATCATCTTAACATACCAAATATACTAAGCTTTCTCTTTGTGGGCATTTTCTTGCTTGCTTACTTTCTAACCTTTAAGCAAGGCTAGCTAGTGAGTACCCTTTTTAAACTATTCTTGTATCATATTGAGCTAGTTCAAGAGTCTTGTGTGATTCATCAATGCATCATATCCTTAGAGATGATCATGCGTTTTGCTTGTTCCCACACATTTCATCCTTTATTTCAAGTTTTCTATAAGCTTGGACCCATTCCCTAGATACAACCACCTTCGTCTATCCTTAGTGTAGGATATCACATATTAACATCTTTTGAGCCCTTTTGTTATCACCAAAACCAACGTAGAACAAAACTTAACATTCAATCCTTTTTAATGATGCCAAAACAACTTTCTTGCAAAAATATCTACAAAAACACTTTTCATACATCATACCAATAGATTTCAGTAAGATTGATAGTTATATGTTAGGAAAAAAATACTAACTAATCCTACAAACAATATCAGCATAAATTAAATCAACAATCACAGTAATATTTTCGCTATAAGTCTCCCCCTTTTTGTTATCTTCTAAAGATACTCCCCCTACAACATATATATGAATAGAAATTGATAGAAATTGTTTCATAAAAGAACAAATAACATTACTACTTCAAAATATAGAAGTCTATTCGTAGAATGAAATTAACAAAAGTTTTAACAACTACTTTTTAGAAGAGTTTTTCTTAGAGGTGGTGGAGGGAGAAGGATTAGAATAATAAAGAAGAGACATAAAAGGATTTTAGTAGGTCTTCTATTTAGGTCACAACTGAGATCTTAGAGTTCTTTCATCTAAAATCACAACTCCATCAGATGGAGGACAGGGTCAAACATAGTTTGGAAACTAAACAAAAATGAAATCCCCTAATTTTTCATGAAGACTTTTCAAAGCATTGGCTATAGATTCCTTGTCTAGATAAAGTTCAACTGTGCAGTTGTCAAGTCGTTTAAGAAATTGTTGAAGCCATAGTGTCATTAGCTAGAAAGTCCTCTCAACATCTATCATTTGTTGTTTCAATTTGGTTATGTCCATACCTTAAAGTTGGGATTTAAATTAGTTAATTTAGAACTAACTTTGATGACAAGTTAATCCATTCTTAAGTCATATGTACCAACCATAAACATATCCGACTCATTAAATTTCTATTCTAGTAAAGCTTTGTTTTTAACTTTAAAACTCTTAAGCTTTTCAAAGAGTAAAGTTCCAAATTGATCTTTTAAGGTATCAAAAGTTCCTTGCTTTACAACCTCTAAGACTTATTGGGATAGTTCTTCTACAAATAACCCTGCACCAACAAAATCAACCTTTCTAATTTTTTTCTTTTTGTGATTCAGGATCACCAACAGATTGATTATGATTTCCAATCACCTAAGCAACCAATTCATCTTAATTTTAGACTTAAGGTGGAATAGTTTGTTCTTGTTCTTATCTTTGAGGAGCTTCTATAGAAGCTTCTACTAAGGAACTTAGACCAACTTGTTCCCCTTCAATCAAAAGTCCTTCTATGTGTACATAATGTGCCTCATCATTGGAATACCAGATATACTCTTTTACATGGATGCCCATGTGATTAAAAACCTATGATCAAACCTTTTTCAAGGACCTCAAAACATGTCCTATTTCGGTATACTAATACCTTTAAACTTGAGTAACTTCATTAGAGTATTTTTATATGGCATTCTGGATTTACCCTTCCACATATGCTTCATTAATTGTAACCCCTATGAATGTCTCTTTCTAGGGCAATATACAACTCTCAATAGCCTTGTGAATTATTCTTATAATCAGTTTAAAGTAAAAAAATCCATGCAATTCTCTCATAGTGTTCATTAATCCCATCATTCAACTTCGTAAATACATTTTTCTTAGTTAACCTAATGAATTCTTCATCATCTTTCAAATCAAAACACTCAATGGTATCATTTTTAGAAATTTCAACCTTATTACTAGTCTAGATGGTGATAGTATTTCCTAATTTTCATCAATACTCAAACTTGCAAAGAATTCTAATGTCAACATTCATAGATTCTTGTATGTCCAGCAAACCCATAAAGCCTAAGTTATCTAGATTTCTCAAAGAATGAAATATCAAAGAAAGAAGGATCACAAATTTTGTCCATACTTTTTTCTTCGATAGAAGTGCCCTTAGTAGCTTGCTTTCCTTTCTTGTTCATAGATTTTGATGGCTCAAATTTAGCTTTTCTTTTCTTTGATACAAAGCCATCACTTTTCTTGGATGTTCTTCCACAAACCTTGTTTTCTTTCTCGTCTTTTCTAGAGAAGTCCTTAGTGACTTCGTCTTACTTGAAGACGAAAACTTTTCCAAAGGTTTTAGGTTTAGAGATGGGCTCAACAAAATTTTAGAATTAGTTGGTTCATCTATTATAGTATAAACTTGGAATTTTATTTTCGATTAGGTAGCCTTTTTGGGTGTCACAATTAGGTTTGGAAAAATTTGTTATTGAAGGAGTGAGAAGTAAGAGAAGATGATTTGATGAAGAGAGCGAATGTAATGAAAATAAAGTAACGCTTGAGAAGACTTAAAAAGAAACTACAATGATTATGGACCATATTCTGGGAACTTAGCTAGTATAATGAAAGATGTAGATAAAAGGAGTTGAGATATGTGGAAGTGGAAAGATACAATTATATTTATTTAAATTTCATATGAACAGGTTACGAACTCCTATTTCATTCCTAATATATTCAAAATGAATTTTCTTCAGTCAACATATTGCATATCAATAGGAATAAATTCCACATTAATATCTCTATTTGACATATGATCCCTAATAAAATCGTATCGTTTTTCAATATGCTTAGATCTAGAATGATGAACTGGATATTTAGTTAGATTTATAGCACTAGTGTTATCACATTTAATAGATGCATTTTGAAAGCACAAACCATAATCTAACATTTTTTTTTGTTTTATCTAAAGTATTTGAGCATAATAATTTCCAATTGAAATGTATTTTACCTCAATTGTCGATAATGCAACAAAATATTATTTCTTAGATGACCAATAAACTAATTTTTCACCTAAAAATTGGCAAGTACCAAAGGTACTTTTTCTATGAACTTTACACCCAGTGTAATCCGCATTAGAATATTTAACTAAATCAAGGTTTTGATTTCTTGGATACCATATACGTAGCTTAGATGTAGTTGATAAATACTTGAAAATTCCTTTAAGAGTCATGAGATGCATTTCAGTTGGAGAACATTGAAAATGTGCACAAATATACATACTAAACAAAACATCCAGTCAATATGTTAAATACAACAAAGAACCAACAAGACTTCAATAAAGTTTCACTTACCTTCTTACCATTAGCATCCAATTCTAACCTTGTAGACATGCTCATAAAAGTAGAAGCTCCTTTTGCATTCTCAAAATTGAATTTCTTGATAATCTAATGAGTATATTTCTCCTAGTGTACAAATATATCTTCATTTGCTTACTTAATTTAAATTCAGGAAGGAGGTCAACTTGCTCATCATTAACATCTCAAATTTAGCTTACATCATCTTAGGAAATTTTTTGTAACGATCTTCATTAGTAAAACTAAAGATAACATCATCAACATAAATTTATACAACCCAGATATCGTGATCATAATACTCTAAGAACAAGGTTGTATCAATTTTTTCTGTATTGAAACCATTTCTAATCAAAAAATCACTCAACCATTCATACTAGGCTCATAGAGCTTGCTTTGATCCATATAAGGCCTTTTTAAGGTTAAAAACATAGTCTTTCTTGATGGTTCTTCAAAACCAAATGGTTGCCCTACATAGATCTCTTCTCTGGTATACCCATTTAAGAAAGTGTTCTTGATGATGGTATTGACTCATGAAATATGTATATGTCGTAGACAAGAGGAATGATGGAAGATGCAACCAAATAATCAGAGTACACGCCATACACACCCTTAAAGATCCAATATACATAATTTATTTAGGGAACTAAAGCCAAGATTGAGAAGAAGATATACAAGCCCTATATAGCTAATGAACATTGTGTTATGTGTTCCCATGCTCTTACAATTTCTTATCTAGTTGTTTTATTTTATTAAAGTTGTTTAATTTATGTTTATGCCATTAATTGGGGTCTTTAATGTTACTATATAAGGTCTTATTCTCCTTTGTAATAGACAAGCTGATTGGTATTGTTCTTTTTCCATGGGTTTGTTAAACCTGGTTGTTTTATAAGTAGATTCAATGAGATGGACTTCTTGTGAATTCTCTTTGTATGATAATTAGATTATTCCATGAATATATCAAGTAATCTATTTACCATTTAATGATTTCTCTTCTTGCTGGTTTATTGAAATAAAAATTCTATAAATTCAAAGCAATTATTAATTGATTTGTCAATTGGTAATTGTTCATATCCTTTTGTTTTATTCTTGTTTCGTTACAGAAAATATATAAAAAAAAACACTAAAAATATCTTCCTTTTCTTTGTTTTATCCATAAAATCCCAAAGGATTAGTCCTTTAATCATGCTATGTGATGCTAATTCGTACCTGGATTCAACTCTTGGTTTGGGTCACATCAGCTCTTGACATCGATTTAAAATAATTTGAAAATTTTAAAGCAAGCAAATGCAAACAAGAGACAAATGGCTTTTAATCTAGCAGCTGAAGTATAGTTTTCATCATAATCTATGCTCTTTTCTTGCAAATAACCTTTGACTACCAATTGAGCTTTATTTTATACAACTTTATCATACTTGTCTAGCACATTTTTAATGACCCATTTAGTTCCTATTATGGATTTATCTAATGGTCTTGGTACTAGACTCTACACTTAGTTCCTTTGAAATTGGTTCAATTCATCTTACAATGCATTAATCTAATTCGTGTATTTTACTGCATCCTTTATTAAATTAGGTTCTACTTCAAATAATATTGCATAGTAATTCTCAATGTTTTGAAATTTGAATCAAGCTTGAATGCTAGATTGAATATCACCAATTATTACTTCGAAGGGATATGATAGTTTGAACGGCCAACCTTTGGATGACCTTGATGAACCATTTACTGGACATTCTATACCTAGTTTAGGGGAAATTAATGAGTTAAGTTTAGCTTCTACTAAACCTTTATACCCTGTAACAAATTGTTCTTTTCATCCAGTTAGCAAATGTAGAGATTCATCTTTTCTTAGGTCATCACAAAATTTTACATTAATTAACTCCTCAACTACATTAGTTGTTTTATTATAAACCCAATATGCTTTACTACTTAAGGAATATCCTAAGAAGATAGCTTTATTAGCTTTCTCAACTTTCTCATCAAATTTTCCTAAGTTTGCATTGTTCCCTTTCACAAAACACTTGTTGCCAAGAACATGGAAATATAAAATTGATTTTTCTGTTCCCCTATAGGATTCATGTAAGGTTTTGTTAGTCAAAGGCTTTATATGATCCCCATTAATCATGTAGCAAGTAATGGAAACAATTTTAGCCCAAAGAACCTAGCTTTTCCACTATCATTTAGCAAGGTACATGTCATCTCTTGAATGGTGCAATTTTTAAGCTCAACCACTTCATTTGTTATGGATAGTAGGACGCTAAAAATTATGAGTGATATTATGATTTTCACAAAATGTTATGAAATCATAATTTTTAAACATACCTCTACGGTTAATTATCAAACTAATAATGGAAATACCTTTATCATTTTGAACACATTTTGCAAAGAAATCAAAACTTTTAAATGCATTTCTCTTCTTTTATAAAAACAACACTTAAGTAGACATAAAAATTATCTACAATCATGAAACCATGTTTGCTACCACTTAGATTAATTGTCCGAGTAGGATAGATCCTTATGAAGAAGTTCCAACAATGTTTTTATAGAAATCTCCTTTTTACTTTTATGAGAAATAGATATAATCTTATTTTTTTTAACATGAAGCACAACGAAAATCTTCTTTTATGTTAATTTTAGGTAATCCATTAATCAAGTTGTTTTTCAACAATCTCTCTAATTGATGAAAGTTAATATGTTCTAACTTTTTATGCCAACTAAATGCATTATTAGCTAATGTCAAGAAGCATTTTTGGGTTAGAACTTCATAAGGATTTACTTTATATACATTCCCTTTCTCAAAACCTTCAAACAACAAAGACTTATCATTTTTGTCATAAGTAAAACACTTATCTTATTCAAGCACTATTTTGTCACTCTCGTTGCAAAGTTGACTAGTACTCAATAAATTGTGCTAAAGGCCTTTCACAAGATAAGCATTTGTAATAGAGAAAGGACAGATACTGATTGTATTGTAACTAACTATCCTTCCTTCATTTTTGTCTCTAAATGTAACATATCCTTTTTTCCTTCGATGTCAAGTCTATGAACAACAAAGCGTTACCTGTTATATAATTTTTACAATTTACTGTTGACATACCATGTTCAACAAGATTTTACTTCATGTTCCTGCATTCATCAAAGTACATTAAACCTATTTATGAACATATAGAAGCTTTGGTACATCAAAAATCAAGCTAGTGTTTTGGTTACCTACTTACTAAGGCTAAGTTTTTTATAAAATAGTGTTTCTCTATATGTCCAACCTTATTGCAAAAGAAATAAGCATATGAAGAGGTATAAATATACTTGTTACCTTTTACCTAATTATTTTTCTATTGGAGAGGTTGCCTTTTACTCACATTTAGATAAGATATGGGCTGTTGTAGTTTCCTATCTACTATAACCTCTACCATATACATCTACCTTTCATCTATCTATTGTATGAGCCATAACTCCTTTTCTAACATTAACTCAACTTTCAGAAACACAATTTTAGATGAACTATTAGAGCATTAAACATATTCAAAATCCAAACTAACTTTCCATTAATCCACTCTTTAACTAGATAATAACATTTAAAGCCTTTTATTACTTTCATCAAATTTGATGAAATTTGATTTTTCGATTGAGATAGACCTTCAACATTGGTTTTCAAACCTTAAACTCTTCTTTCAAAACCAAATTTTCATTAGATATGTCATCTCTATCAATCAACAAAGTAGCCTTATCTTTTCTCAAAATCTTATTCTCAAACTTAAGAGAATCTATCTCATTTGCCAAAAATGTCATGTGTAGCTCAAGGCCTTTTTTTTTTTCATTTTTAAAGCTCGAATCTCATTATCCAGTTTACAAATTTTGGCATTAGACTTAGACAAGGCATTCAATGCTCATTCAATTTCGATATAAGCATCATTAGGAATAGGTTTGGTTTCAAATTCTGAACTTGTCTCTGAGAAGGCCATAAGGCATAGATTTCCTTCCTCCTCTTCCTCATTCTCATCTTTGCCAGAATCTTCATTCTTAGCTTCACATTCACCCAAATCACTCCAATTAGCCATCAAGGCTTTACACTTCCTATATTCTTCAACCTTCTTTAGAAGAACGGAATGTCACACCTCGAACAAGTAGAGTCATAACAATCCCACCATGTAAACAATCCTAAAATATAAGTTAATCTTGTAACTACTATTGTAGATATAACTTACATAAAGCATACTTAACAAACACTTATCACATATAAAACCTATTATATAACTTTACAAACACTTTTTGTTCTTAAGGATTATACCTTCTAACATAGTTTTGAGATTCCCTTATTATAATTCTCACAAAAATTCATCTAACTTAGCTTATAAGTATATAGATAATAGGGTATTTACTTAACAAACCCTGATGAGAATCAAGCTATTAGATCTCTGACCCGCAGTTAAGCCTGAAGACTAAAGGGGCTAGTATAACAAATCCTTCTGTTCCAACCAACCCCTACTAAGGTCGAGCACTTCCTTGCCTAATTGCCCTTCATGCTAAGTCGTATGACTTTCCATTCTTCTATAGTATGCCAAGTTGATGATTACTTTCTAGCACGAAACCAACCAATTACTCAACATATTCCTTGTCGAGAAGCTGAAAGAGAGAGTCTAAACTGATTAAGCCATCCCTGCTTAGATAAGTCATCTGTTTGTACTTTTTGTCTGCATCTTCTAACGACTTCGCTAATGTAACATCACCATATGTATAGTATCATGTATAGAATCTGTTGCATCAATAATTGTTTTTCTTGTATATTAGTTTTTACCCTTTTGTATCTTGTGCATTACTTCCTTAAGAACTGTCCTTTTTGTCTTTTCCTTTTTAGGCAAGTTACCCTAAATATGAGTATAAATACCCTTATACTTGTAACGGAGATCAGATCACTCTTATCATTTCCCTTAAGCAAGGTTAAGTAGCGAATAATCTCACCGACCAATTCGTATGTCATATCGAATTGCATCATAAGTCTTTGAAAGTTCCATTAGTGCGTTATATCGTTTGGAGCTATTCATAGATTTTTCTAACAGTTTCATTCTTTGTTTTTTCCCTTTCATACTTTCCCCATTAATCATTTTTCAAGCTTTCTACAAGCTCAAACCCATCCAACGACCAACCTTGTATGTTCTTAGTCACGGTTCACATCATCTTGGTATCAGAGTGGAGGTTTCATATGAATTGTAGTTGTTCTTTTTGAAGTTCTGTTGTATTCTATTTTGCATGTGTGAAACAAAGCAAGTTACTATGTTCTTTTAACTGCTGTGTTGTTAACTATTAACTTTCCAAAGTAATTATTTGAGTTTGAATCTATGTAGAAAAATAACAGAACCAAGTATGAATGTTAGTATTGGTGATGATAGTGGAGTTATCCACCATAGATGACAATCTCAAGGAACTTAAAGAAGCACTGACGACAGATTGATAAGGTAGCTAACCTTTTAGTAAATCTGACCTGAGTTGTTCATGCACTGTCTTGCCGACCCACTGAGACTGTGCAAAACACTCAACAAGCTACTCAACTTATTAGAGGTTAGAACCTAACTTAACCCGTTTAAGGTAAAGGAGTTGGCGGATGAGTAAGGCGAATGATAGACCTAAGAGAGCTTAATGAAGAGGAAGAATACTATTATGAAGAGGAGCATTTATGAATCCCTAAAGCATCTAACCATGTGAAGCTTCGGATTCCAAGTTTCAATGGACATAGGAACGCTAATGTGTATCTGGATTAGGAAGAAAAGGTGGAGTGTGTATTTAATTACTATCAATATGAGGATTATGAGAAAGTAAAAACTGCTGCTATTGAATTCTCTGAGTATGCCGCCATGTGGTGGAAGAATTTTTAGGCCATGAGAAGACGAAAGGGATACCGAAAGATTAACACTTGATCCGAGATGAAGAGAGTACTCAAAAACAAATTCATGCTAGAAACATACCTCCAAGATACTTTCACTCAGCTTTGAGAACTGAGACAAAGAGGTCAAATGTTGACAAGTATGTTCAAAAATTTCAAATGCTTATGATGTGTTGTGGAGTAGAAGAACCACCAGCTCGAACAGTCTTAAGGTTTGTTACCGGATCGAGAGGAGACATTCGAGACTTTGTGGAGCTCTAACGATTTGACACCATGGATGAGGCTGTTAGGATTGTCCAGTGAGTAGAAAGGCAAAGAAGGAGTTGAGTACCGGCAAAGATGCCGACTAGCTAATTCGGATAAGCAAGTCATTGAAAAACTAAAAATACTGATTCAAGCAAAAAGGCTGTCTTGATGATGAAGTACCAACTCGAATGTATGAGAAGGGGTAAGGATCTAGTAGGAAGACCAGCCAAATCAAGTGCTTCAAGTGCTAGAGGTTCAGATACATGGCTGCTCAGTGCCCAAACTAACAGACGATGGTCATCAAGGGAGACATCTCGAAGCTCGAAGTAGAGAATACGGATGAGAAACCCGAAGAGGAGGAGGTTCCTGCCAAGAAAGAAAATGTTGAGAAAGAGCTAATTGAGAAGGACATGTTTCCTAAGGACTTAGATTAGTTACTCATGATTATCCGACGCACTATGAATGTAGAACCCTCACAAGAGGAGGAACAAAGAGAGAATTTATTCCATACTACCTATAAGGTAAATGATCAGATGTACGCCCTCATCATGGATAGTGAAAGTTATGTAAATGTGACATCAGTCGATCTTGTTTCAAAACTAAAGTTGCCAACTATTGCACATCTGAGGCCATATAAGTTGCACTGGTTGAGTGAGAAAGGAATATTACATGTCACTCAGAAAATACTACTGTCAACCATTATAGGGAATTACTCCGACCAGATTCTTTGTAATGTACTACCCATGTGTACTTCCCACATATTGCTAAGTAAACCATAGACGTTTGATGGGAGAGTTATGCATGACGGATACAAGGACACATATATGTTCAAGAAGGATAATCAAAAGATCATACTGAATCCAATGCCATCAAGAGAAGTTAATAAGTTGCAAACGAAACTTGCTGGTGGATCGAAGAAGGCTTTGGTGATGAGTAGAGCCGAGCTCTAAGATACCATCAATGCTACTAAGCTAACCCTCATGTTAGTCAGGCGACTAATGGAAATGAAAGAGCAAGGTGAGTTACCCTAGGAGGTTAAGGAGTTAGATGAATATGTCAACCTATTTCCAAAATAGTTACCTAAGGGGTTGCCCCCAACTCGAGGCATAGAACACTAAATTGACTTAGTACCCAGTGCTACACTGCCGAATAAGCCAGCTTATCAGATGAATCTCGAACAGGCTTTTGAGCTCCAACGTCAGGTCAATGAGTTGCTGGAGAGAGGTTATGTAAGAGAGAGTCTCAGCTCTTGTGTTATGCCTACAATTCTAATGCTAAAGAAGGATGGAACCTAGCAAATATGTCTAGATAGCCGAGCTATGAATAAGATTGCAATCAAATATAGGTATCCAATCTCGAGGCTAGAAGACATGTTGGATAAACTCAGTAGAGCCAAGATTTTCAACAAGATTAATCTCAATTCTGGCTACCATCAAATCCGCATGAGGCCAAGAGACAAATAGAAGATTGCATTCAAGACTCGACATTTACTGTACGAGTGGATGGTAATGCCTTTTGACTTGTCGAATGCCTAAACACTTTCATGAGACTTATGAACCATGTGCCGAGACATCTCATAGGGAAGTGTATCATGGTGTATTTTGACGATATCCTTGTCTACAATGCCAACATGCCAAGTCGTTATGAACATCTCAGAGTAGTCTCAGATATCCTCTATACCGAGAGTTATTCGGTAATTTAAAAAAATGTTGATTTTGCCAAGAGGAAGTGGTATTCTTGGGCTATGTAGTTAGTGAAGGAAGCTTTCAAGACAATCATGAAAAGATCCAAGTAATTGTCGAGTGACCAACTCCTACTACTTGTACCAATGTGAGAAGTTTCTATAGACTGGCTTCGTTTTACAGAAGGTTTATCAAAAATTTCAGCACGAAGAGAAAGGGAGGAGATAAGTTTTGCCAAGGTAAAAGAAAGGTTGACCTTTGCCCCGATGTTAGTACTGCCTAACTTCAACAAAATTTTTGAGTTAGAATGCAACGAATCAAGCATTAAAATAGGCACTGTCTTGATACAAGAAGGCCGACCAATTGCCTTCCACGGTGAGAAGTTTCAAGGACCGCAATTGAACTACTCCATTTATGACAAGGAACTTTTAGCATTAATCTGAGCAATGCAAGAATGGAAACATTATTTACTGCCGAGAGATATTGTCATATATACTGATCTTGAATCGTTGAAGTACCTCCAAAGTTAGACTAAGTTATCGAAGCGGTAGGCAAGCTGAGTTAAATTCCTTAAAGGATTCAATTTTGTAATTAAGTATAAGTAAGGAAAGAGCAAAGTAGTTGCCGATGCTTTTTTGAAGAGACATATGATTTCATTAGAACTACAAACCAAGCTGTTTGGATTTGTAAGTATCAAAAAACAGTACTCCGAGGATCCATACTTTGGACCCATAATTTTATAATGCATTGACGGAAGGGCAGTGGATGAATATCATGTGGAAGATGGCTGCTTGTTTCAAGGTGGAAAATTATGTGTGCCAACTTGTTCACTAAGGGAGCTACTAGTCCACTAAGCCTACAATAGAGGTCTCTTTAAACATTTTAGGGAAAAAAGGACCTATGAACTATTAAATGGCCGATTCTTTTAACTAAGAATGAGGAAAGATGTACACCGAATTGTCAAAAGTTATGTCATGTATAAGAAGGCCAAGTACCAAGCCGAACATGCTAAAGCAATGCCCCTACTTATTCCAACGAAGCCGTAAACTAAATTGAGCATGGACTTTGTTCTCGAACTATCGTGAACTGTCCGAGGCAAAAATTTTGCAATGGTCATTGTGGATCGGTTCAATAAGATGACTCACTTCGTATCCTACTCCAAGACTAACAATGCTTTGGCTATCGCTTCTCTTTTCTTGTAGGAGATTGTATGGATACACGGTGTACCAAGAAGTGTAGTCACTGACAGAGACTTGAAGTTCTTAAGCCATTTTTACAGAACCTTATAGCGTCGGCTAAGAACAAAATTACTCTTCACTACCTCATGTCACCCCCAAACTGATAGCCAAACAGAAGCAGTTAATTGTACTTTAGGGTCACTGCTCCAAGCTATAATAGGTAAGAACTTAGCTGATTAGGATGTCTTCTTACCAATAGTTTCGCCTATAACCAAACTATACATGACATTACTAAGCAAACTCCTTTTGAGGTAGTCTATGGGTTCAATCCCGAGTTACCCCTTGACCATGCCCTTATACCAGTACCTGTGCAAAAGAACCCTAACGCATCAGCCAGAGCACAATCTTTACAACACATTGATCAAGCTACTAGAACAATGCAAGAAAAGACCAAGGGTAGGATGGCCAAACAATTTCAACCGAGAGACTTGGTATGGTTGTACCTCAGCAAGGAGCGATTTCCAAACAAGAAGAGGAACAAATCATTTGCAAAAGTGGAAGGACCTTTGAGAATCCTCCAGAAGATCAATGATAATGTCTATATGTTGGAATTGCGTGAGGATTATAGGGTTTCTGATGCCTTCAACATTGCCGACTTGAGTCCGTATCATCCTGATAGAGAACTGAGTAAGCACCATTCGAATTTGATCCCAAATCCAAAACAATCCTGAGGGAATGATAGGAATCAAGCTATCGAACCTCTGACCCATAGTCGAGCTCGAGGACTGAAGGGGCTAGCACGATAAATCCTTCTATTCCAACTAACCCTTGTCTAGGTCGAGTACTTCCTTGCCGAATCAGCCTTCATGCCAAGCAGCATGACTACCCATTTTTCTATAGTATGCTGAGTTGATGATTACTCTCTAATGCCAAGCCGACCAATTACTCAACATATTCCTTGCCAAGAAGCCAAGAGAGAGAGTTCGAAATGATTAAACCATCCTTACTCAAACAAGCTATCTATCCGTACTTTTTGTCTGCATCTTATAAATACCTCGTTAATATAGCATTGCCATATATACAGTATCATGTACAAAATTCATTGCACCAATGATTGTTTTTCTTGTATATTCATTTTTATCCTTTTGTATCTTGTACATTACTTCCTTAGGAACTACCCTTTTTGTCTTTTCTTTTTTAGGCAAGTTTCCCTAACTTATGAGTATAAATACCCTTATACTTGTAATGGAGATCATATCATTCTTAATACACTTTTTGAGTACTTTCTTTCTTGTATAAACACTGTTTGTTTACTCCCAACGTTCTCTTATCCTTTTCCTTAAACAAGTTTAGGTGGCGAGTAACCTCACCAGACCAATTCATACGTTATATTGAATTGTGCCATGAGTCTTCAGAAGTTCCATTAGTGTATCATATCGTTTAGAGCTATTTGTGGGTTTTGCTTACTGTTTCATTCTTTGTATTTACCCTTTCGCACTTTTCCCATTAATCCTTTTTCAAGCTTTCTGCAAGCTCGGACCCATCTAGCGACCAGCCTTGTCTTGGTCATGATTCGCAATAAATCCTCTAACTTAGTTCAAATTCCCTTATGGCCAATTGATTTATTTACTCTTCTCCTCATTTCCACTTACAAGAACCATACTAAAATCACATTCAACTCTAAATTGTTCCATTTCTCAATAAGTCTCTAATTAACTCCTTATTTACATAAAGTTACAAAATCAAATATCATGAAATTAATCCATTTAAGCCACATATTCATGAGATTCACAACATCCGTTCATAAAATCTAACCTTATACCACTAATCTATAGTAAATTATTCCACACATCAATTTGATACAGAATTCAAGTGAGGTCCTTAAGGAAAATCTATTAATTTTACTGAAATTACCAATTTAGCTATAATTTATAGGCTCATAAAGTAAGAAGAATATAGAAAATATTTTTGGTGAAAACTTTACATAGCATTGTAGTATCAATAATGAATAGCTTGTAGAAAAATTCGAAGCTTGAAACTACTTTGTGAAGTTGCTTTAAAACAATGTTGACATTTGTCCAGATTTAGTAAATTCTTAAGAAAGTATTATAAAGCCACTAAATTTTAACAAAATAATATTTTTCGTAGATTTTACATGTGAAAATATTCAGGAAAACTTGATTTCATAATTTTTAAATATCGTTTAGTAAATTTTCGTAAATTTTGAGGAAATTGGACACTTACCAAAATTTAGAGCTCCAACCACCGTTGAAGGAGGAGGAAATGTCAAGACTTCTAAGCATTAGGTTTCCCTTCAAATTGTGGTTTTGGTTCACTTCCAAAAGGTGCTTACACTTACGAACTCAAATTTGCCCAAATCTTACCAGATTTTTGGAATATTTCCTAAAATTTTCTTTCAATCCTTCCTAAGCTCTCCATATTTTTCCTAAATCCCTAATTACATGAAGAAATTTGTGGAGATGTTTTCTAGATCTTTTAGAGTAGCTTAGTGAAAGTAAGATGATTTTCTCTTTCCAAACTATATAATTCTCTCTTTTATTTTGCTTGGAAGCAAGGAGGCATCCTTTTAATCTATTCCTCCAACAATTGTCCTTAAGTACCATGCCCAAAACCATGTTTTCCTTATAGCTTCCCACATTTGTTTACATTTAATTATTTTCTTTATTAATTTTAGCATATTTTACATATATCCTGGTACATTAAGTAATTATGAGTGTATATTTGTTCATAATAATTATACCCTATCTACATACATGTTTTGTCTATATTATTTTATGTCCTTGAATAATTTTATTACTCATATAATTCATCTTTGAGAGTTCATTAATTATTATTGTTTGTTTTGCACATTTTCGATATTTATATAATAGTATAATAAAATTTACTATTTTAGGTATATTTTTATTATTTTGTTATATTTTCAATATATGTGCCCATGGGGTCTCTTTAACTAATATTCCTAACCTATACATAAATTCTTATCTCAATTGGGTTAATTTCATGAATACCCTAAATTGATTACTCGGAACCTGATCGTGAAAGTATGGGGTTTGCGCTTCTACCCCGCTTAAAATAAAAAAGTTTTGTCTTCAAAACTTTCATGCAACTAAAACATGATTACTAACCTATTAAGTCCTTATAGCATGATATTTACTAACTTGTCTCTCATGAGAGTTCTGGGTAACACTTCTTCATTAGGACCTTCGATTCCCATGTCCCTTTTGCTTTCGAGTGGCTACCCTACATACTCTACTTCACAATTTCTTAACTTTTGAACCTAATTTTCCAGTATCTTAATTGATTTTCTCATCTACTATATAATCTTCTCGAAGATCTACTGGTTTTAATTCTACTATTGCATTTGAATTCTTCATAAATCTCTGTAACA
This sequence comes from Lumnitzera racemosa, assembly GCA_024138005.1. NCBI lineage: Eukaryota > Viridiplantae > Streptophyta > Magnoliopsida > Myrtales > Combretaceae > Lumnitzera > Lumnitzera racemosa. The sequence continues at coordinate 85,950,648 of JAMXBC010000006.1, forward strand.
TTGGTATATGAAATACATAACGATATCCAGAAAAGCTTGTACATAAAGCAATCTAATATGCCACATTCCTTACTCTTTCTAATACTTCAAAGGGTCCAATATATTGGGGACTTAATTTTCCAATGTTATCGAATCATTTGATTCCTCTAAACAGACTTGTCTTGACATACATATGATCTCCTACTTCGAACTCCATTGGTTTCCATTTCAAATTTACCTAACTTTTATAATAATCTTACATTGCTTTCATCCTCTACTTTATTACCTTCACCTTTTCATTCTTCTAGTAAATCATATCAAGTCCTATCATCACATATTCATCAATTTCCCATTATAGCAATGATTAGCAATTCCTTCCATATAAAGCTTTGTACAAGGCCATCTCTATAGTCACTTGCGTTGTTATGTGATTTTGGTATGAAATCCTACTCCTGCAAGATACAGAGAGCTAAACAATATTGGGGCTAGTCCGGTCTAGCCACTCCGATGCCTAAGTCAGTAAGCGTATTCAAGAGAAGATAAGTAGCAGTCATAAATCAAGAGAGAGTTCTTACGGTTCTTTTTCTTTGTATTTATAAGCGAATGCCGAGTGTCTGAAGTAGTAGTTAATCATTAACTACTTAATACATGGAGACCTTGTAATCAAGTACATGCCAGAAATATAGGAATGATGGGCGGTTATGTAATGGAACTATGTTAGACGATAACTATTTGTTCTACTTTTACTAAGTTCAAACCAGGCATGAATCTGTCTTAGTTGGCATATGCTAAGAACTGAATTACTTAGCTTTTCGTTAGTCAAATGGCCAAGTGAATTCAAGAGATGAAATCTAACTATCAATAACTTAATAACTATTGTTATAAGCAAACTCTACAAATGGTAGATATTGTTCCCAATCACCTTCTAAATCTATTACATAACCTCTTGGCATGTCTTTTGATATCAAAATCATCCTTTCTGATTAGCCATCCATTTATGGATGATAAGTCATACTAAATTTAACTTAGTGCCCAAAGATCAGTATAGGCTATCCTAAAATTTCAATAGATTATGGCTATTTCAATTTGAAATGATACTTTTGTATATGCTATGCAATCTAATGATCTACTATACGCATAGTTTAGCTAACTTCTCTATTAAATCACTAGTTTGGTAAAGCGAGCATGCTTTGTTAATCTATCAACAATCACCCGAATTAAATCATGAACCATTTTTATCCTTAGAACTCCTAATACAAAGTTGATGATGATATGATCCCACTTCCATTGAGGTATTTCTAGAGGTTGTAATATACTGCTAGGTCATTAGTGTTTTGCTTTCACTTGTTGATAAATAGTACATCCTACTACATACTACACTACATCATTTTTCATGCCTTTCCACTAAAACAACACTTTTAATTCATTATAAATTTTATTTCCACCAAAATGTAAAGTATAATCGATAGTATGTGCTTCATCCATGATCTCTTTCTTTAATACTAAAGTTATGAGGTACATAAACTCTATTCTTATACCTCAAACCCTTTCTCATCAATTCAGAAATAAGACACATCACTTGTATTCGGCTTTTCTTTGTTTTCCTTTGAACTTAGATCTTCATCTTGCTACAATTTAATCCTTTCTAACAAAGTTGGTCATATCACTAAATTCATTAATTACACAATTTTGTGACATTTGAATCCAATCTCCAATTTCTCAAACTCCCTAATTAACTCGCGTTGTATAGTGAGTAAGGAGGCTACTTGCTTATAATTCTTGTGGCTTAGTGCATTTGCTACTCATTAGCTTTACCAAGGTAGTCATTAATCATTAAATCATAGTCTTTGATCAGTTCCAACCATTACCTTTGTCACAAGTATTACTTATTTTGAGTAAAGAAATATTTCAAACTCTTGTAATCTATATAACTTTCGCAACATTATCCATGCAAGTAATGTCTCAAACCATTAAACTAAAGACCACTACTATAAACTACATAAATTATGCAATTTAAAATTTAAGTTTAAATCAACATAAAATTGAAAACCTTAGAACCAGTTTGAAAACCTTAACAGAAAATTGAAAAACCTTTATCACGTATGAAAATTCTAAACCCTAAATATGAGTAACCATAATATGGAACTTCGAATCTAGTCAAAACCCTAAAACCTAGACCCTAGGGTCACGAAACCTTAAATACAGTTCCCTAATTCGACAAATTTATTGCAAATTACATAGAATCATATAAAATTACTAACAGATGATTACAGATACTTTTAAATAATAAAAATTAATTAAATTAATCCAATTAAAATAACGAATTGATAAAATTACTAAGATTGCAATTTTTCCCCTATACATATATATGAAGCACCATACGCACACGTAATATGTATATATTTATCTAATTGATTTCATACTATTAATTTAATACCATATACTCTTCCTATACATTATATTAGGTATCATACATTTACATGTACTAGATATTTTTTTTTCCAACTATAATCCTACCCTAAACTTAGGATATCCTTTTACATCATCCATGAAAAGACCTAATTCCCAATGTACCCCCCTAATTAAGGAGAACCATACTTTCATTGACCACAAGGACAAAAAAATCAAATCCACCATCTCTCTCCTCTCTCACTTAGTGCTATATTGAAGAATAAAAACACATCCCATCATATTTCAAACTATTTTTTCATTTCATTTCAACAATGAAAATAAAAAAATATATAAATAAATATTCTCAACTCTTACTCATGTCCAGTTGGGGAAGCACCACATACACCATCACATTTATCGTTTTCTTTACAACCAACAATCAAACTTATACACTCATATACCCTTCCTTTCCATTCGACACACTTCCACCCATATACCCATCCCATTTTTCTTCCATTTTCACCCATTTCTCTTAATACTCCATCTTACATACACACTTCTGCATTATTAAACTATATTCTTTCAACAAAGATCAAACTAACTAAGAACTTTTAGGAGTTGAAGGGGACCCCTAAAACCCCAAGGAAACCAATACTTGAAGTCCCTTACCGGAGAAATAACTCTATGTTCTCTTTCGTTTTCAACATTCTTATGTATTTCTTTTGATTCCATTTATACTTCCAACTTTTTTGTATTTTCCTTGTTCCATAGCATTTTGGAGTAGAAAAGCGAATATAGTGTCTAGCCTTGCAATATAAAGTTTGTGTATCTTGGTATTTATGTCTGTAATGTAAGGTACATTGGTTATCAATGTAATGCATATGTATTTCCTTAAGAATTTTATCAAGTATAAAATATGTATATATACTTGCATAGCTGAAAATCATGAAGTAGTATTCTAGGGTTATTTTCAATTTCCATCTAAGATACTCATGTAATTATAAATATAACACTAAAAATTGTGAAATTGTATTATGTATGTATTACCTTAATGGTTTCCACAAGAAATGTAAAAATATATGCCTGTTCTTCCATTGACCAAAACTACGAAGTAGAAATCCTAAGGTTATACTTTGGTGCTTCGTCCAAAGGTGTTAAAATATAACAACTAAATATAATATTAACATTATGCAAATATGGTTAGATTTAGCAAATTATGAACAATCATATGAAACTCCCTAAATAGAGGCCACAACTCAAGATAGGATTTGTAACTCAACATGATTGATGATTTAGAAATACGATTAGATTGTTTACATTATGACTCTCTAAATGGAGTCATGACCTAGGCTAAGATTTGTAACTTAACATGATTGATGATTTAAAAATAAAATTAGGTTGATTACATTATGATTAATTACGTTAATTAGGTAAATAGCCCCTAAACTCATAAATATAAGGAAAAAAGTCTCAAATTTAGGCTTAGAAGCCTAACCACTAAAATAAACTAAATCTAACTCTATATGAATTATTTATATAAAATAATAATGTAGAATTTATTTTCATTGCTTACATCATAAATTAATAGGATAATTAGTTAATTAGCCCCTAAGCTAGCAAATAAAATGAAACTAGGCTCAAAATTAAACTAAAAGGCCCAAATACATACAAAAAATGAAAAAAAAAAATAGATATGATCCTCCTTTTCTATTAATAGAAAATGGTAGATAAAAATTAATTTAATTGATTACAATTTAATTGATTAGATTAATTAGCAAATTAACATATAAAATAGCTTATTAGTGAAAATGAAATAAAATTGGACATAGAAGCCCAATTAGTCCCATGGGTTAGACCTGCCACCTAGGGCAAATATACAAACGTATTATTCTAATTAGATTATAAGCTAAAATGTACAAATTGATAAGGCCCATTAGTTGTTTAACTAGAAAATAGAAGAAAATGCCCATTAGGGCAAGAATTGGATATTAGCCTACAAAGGAAAAAGACCAACAAATTATAAGATTCGATAAGTTATTTTAAGCCCATTAGAATCTATAAAGACCCAATCATAATTAGGAAAAACTCGATTTTACTTTAGAAAGTAAATAAGCATAGAAAGGGGGCATTGGAACATTTTAGGATAGAAATGTTATAGGATTAAGCCCAATAATGTTAAAGCCCATAAAATAACTAGCCCGTATAAAAGTCCAACAATAATCTATGCAAGGTCCAATTAGAAGAAAAAAGTGAAAAGGGCAAAAAAAAAAAACAAAACAAAAATAATTAGCTAAATTGGATGAAATTCATAACTAAAGATGTGCAAGCGGGTTTTGATTCGCGGGTCGACCCATTTAACTAGCTTTTTAAACAAGTTTGGGCTAAGATTTTTTGGCATGTTTAAAAGAGGGTCAAATGAGCTAGCCTGTTTAACTCGTGAGCCAAACTGAGCTAGTTTGAGTCAATCCGTTTAATATATTTATATCTTAGGCCTGTGAGCCGGGCCGTTTAATCCACTTTTTAAACAGGTTATAGCTAAAATTTTTTTGTTCATTTAAAAGCGAGTCAAATAAACCTAACCTATTTAACCTGCGAGCTAAAGTGTACCAGGTTGGTTAGCCCATTTAACTCATTTACATACCTCTATTCATCACAATCCTAGCCGCCTCCATAATAGATGGGTCCAATCTTACAAGACAAACCCTACTATTGAAAAATATTCAAAACTAATAAGAATTGATTAAAAGATCATAAAAATCAGATTGAAAATAATAAAAAAAAATTTTATGCGATCCAAGAAATGTGATCTGTGAAAATTTTAAATAAGTGCGAATGCCAATAAGTATAGTGAATCAATAAAGTAATAAAGGGTGAGTAGAGTATCGTTCTCATGATAATTAAATGAAGTACTAGACTAATATCAATTCTATTATTATCTAAGCACTCGTAAAAATAATAAATAAGACTAAACTAAATTATCAAAATTAGCTATGATAAAGGAATTAGAATAAAATGATCACGAAGAGAACTTTTACCAATTCAACCAATAATGAAGTAGGAAAACTAAATGCATCATAACATACTAATTACAATGTGACTGAATTATTATTATAATTAGCTACTTGGCTATTCTTGTGAATTTACTAAAGTACTTTATTTTCCCTCCAAGTCCTAAAGTTCTTTTTATAAATTAATAATTTAATTCATCTCTTAAATCATCAAATTGTTAACCAACTAAATTAAATCCCTAGATTTCTCTAGTCAACTTAACATGAAATGAAAAAATACAATTACTTATCTTCCCATATATAATTGACCAGTGCCTTGGATTAATTTCTCCTAAATTCCTTTAGTCAAAAATTAAAATAAACACCACAATAAGCCCAAAATACAAACTCAATTTAATCAAAGATAATTACAACCTTCTGAGTTTACTAACTTAATTAAATATGAATCTTGGTAATTCGTAAAATATTTTTCCCCATGAAGAACACATTCTATAACCCTATACTTTAAGCACTTAACACAAGATCATAGTATCAAGATTCAAACAAGAGTAATTCAAGTATCTAAATATATTATAATCAAATCACAAAAACAATTAGCAATAAAGCTTCATCAATCTCCCACATAAAATAATTTATCACATGATTGAATTAAACATACATACAATAAAATAGAAACACGCCATAAAAAACATTTACTATTGAAAAACCAATGTTTCCAAAATAAAGTGTGTACAAAATTACCCCAAAAATGAAATAAAACTAAAGTCCTGATGCACATTGAATCCACAGCCAACTTATCAAAATCAATTCCGTCTCTTCATGCGGCTTCGGAAAATTTCCTCTTCGTGCTCCTGTCCTCCGAGTCTCCAGTCTCCTTCTGATTGCTTGGTTCATATATATATTGCGCCCTCGGTAACTGAAAATGGAAAGACATTTTGTTTCCGTCCGTGCGCGTGGAGTCTTCTGAATCCCTTTTTGAGTTTTTCACCTGAATCTCTTTGTGTCCGGCTAACGGAAAAATTTAAGTCTCGGTTCCTCAATTGTTTTCTCGTGTTCCTCCACCGAATGTCCATCGTCTCCGACTTCGTTTGGAACTTTTTCTTTTTTTTTTTTTTCTTCCCAGACGTCATGGCAATTTTAATATGGATAATAACCATCCATTGGACCCCACGTTCTCATAATTATGACCATTGAGAAAGCACATTAAGAAACCTTCTTTTATTCTTCAATCATGAATGCCGAATGGAAAAATGAAGCCAAGTTCCAGACGTGATTGCATAGAAGCAGCATGTCAATTCAGCCTTAATTCTTCACGTGACTGATAAAATGTATGTCTGCATCCTCATATATATTTTACACTTAGTGATAAAATGTATGTGTATTTTTCGACTCTGCATTTTTTTTCTATGATAAGTATAAAAAATATATATATTAAAATAGTATAAATTAGAGATAAAAATATATAAGCATGATATAAACCATTTAAGCTCAATTATTAATTAATTTTCATCACTTTATTATGTTAACCATTCTAGTGTGTAATTTGTTCATTATATGATAATAAATCCATAAAAGTGCTATAAACCACACAATTTATAGGATTTAATATTGAAAAAGTGTGAGAAAATACACTTATTGATAGTCAGATTTCATTCATTACATTCACTCGTACACTTTGCTAATGAGAATCTAAGTAATTCACCTCTCAATAGATGCCAACCAAGACGGTCATTTTTGGTTTGAATTTAAGTGGTGCAAACAATTATCTCCCAATATGGTTCCATTACATAATCGCCCACTACTTCTACATTTTAGGAATGTACTTGATCGTGGGGTCTAGACGTATTCCAATAATTATGTGATTAACTATTGTTTTAGATACCAACATTTACCTATAAATACAGATAAGACGTACTGTAATAATTATCTGATAACTCAACTACTCACTCTATTTTTCTCCTATACTCACTTACTAACTTAGACATTAAAGTAGCTGCATCAAACTGACCTCGGTACCCTTTAGTTTTTTGTAATTTGCATAAAGGAAGTTATCTACAAATTGTACAACAACATTAGGCGCCATCTGTTTTTTCTTACGCACTTACATGGCAAAAACTAGATTAACTAAGAGTAAAGGTGCTAGTACTTCATCCCATCACCTTAAGAGGGGAAGTAAGCACACTAACGAGTAACATTTGGCTAAGTTGGAGCAACTTTGCCTTAACTTAGCCAAAGAAAACCAAGAGTTGAGCAAAAAAAATGAAGAGATTCTTAATCTCATCCATAGTAATGTCCATCCAAGTCAGAATAAAGAACACAGTGATCATCATGCCAGGAACAATATCGACTTGAATTACCAAGAAAGTAAGTCGAAGTTACAATGAGACTTTCGGCCCCTACGCACAACAAAAAATGATAAGGGGAAGCAACCACAACAAATGTACCATGTTGGAACCTCACATATTAGCACCCCTACTACAACGAGTAAACATTTTCAAATTAAAAAGAGCCCTTTTATCCCCAAAATCCTAGATAAGGTGATACCACGGCACATTAAATAGCCGCAATTTGAAACCTATGATGAAACGAAAAATCCTGAAGATCACCTTAAGAACTAACATACTTTAGCCAAGTTACATGGCCTAAGCGACGTCATGGTCTATCAAGCTTTTCCCTCAAGATTGAAGAATGCAGTGAGTATATGGTGCAAACACTTGAAGCGGAACACAATCTTAAGTTTCAAGGATCTGGTAGAAGTGTTTCTTCAATACTTTCTTGCGAGTAAGCTTCCTATCAAGGATTCTTCTATCCTTAACGTGATAAAGCAAAGATCAAATGAGTCTATCAGAGATTATTTAACTAGGTTTATGGTTGAGATGGTCCAAATTCCAAAACTGGGCATGAGAGTAGCTTTCAACGCCGTTATTGATGGTATCAAGCCCCATGGAGACTTTTTTAAGTATCTCACCAAAAATAAGCCGAGAAATTTTACTGATTTCAAAGGCAAAGCTACGTCTTACATAGGACAAGAAGACAATATTAAGGCTCACCGAAAAGCTAATCAAAATAGTATAGACAGGAAAGGTAACAAAAGGAGAAGTGTGAAAGATTAAATCGGAATGGACGATGACCAATGTTCTGACGCTAAGAAAAAGTGGCCATGCATTCTAACATATTTAGTCTACACACCAATCAATCATATAATTTCAAACATATTAATGGAAGTATGTAGACAGAAAAGCGTGTTGCAATGGCTAGAAAGGATGAGAGGAAACCCATTAAGGTGAAATTTCCACAATATTGCAATTTCCATCTCAACAAAAGCTATGACACTAATGAATGTATCAACTTAAGAATACGATTGAGGATGAGATTCAATGAGAGCACTTGCATAAGTTTCTTGTGCATGATGCAAAGAATATTAAGCAACCATCTCAAAGGAGACAAGAAGACTAGGAGAATGTTACTCAACCATCTCTTGCTAAGAAAGACGCAAGAGAAGGAAGCACCAGTAGAGCACCCAGTGGTATAATTAACATTACTATCAGTAGACCTTCCACTATAGGCTAGTCAAGTATGTTTGCAATATCTAAGGCAAGAAGATTAAAATTGACAATAACATTTCCTTCATAGAAGAAGATTTTGAAGGCATTCAAAGACCCCACGATGACACACAAATCATTAGTGTAAGAATCTCCAACTTTGAGGTCAAGAAAATTATCACTAACACTGGAAGTTCAGTAAACATTATTTTTCAACACACTTTTGATCACATGAGACCAAAGATCAAGACACAGCTAAGATCCTACAACTACAATTTGTATACCTTCAATAATCAACTAGTCTGGGTGATCGAAGTAATTTCTCTACCAATCTAAATTAGAGATGATATTCATGTTGCAGAGGATAAATTAGACTTCCTTGTTGTCAAATGTTGGTCCCTATATATTATGATCTTAAGATGGTAGTGTCAGCACTTATTCGACATCGTCTCTTCTACTGCCTACCTTAAGGCTAAATTTCCTACTCCTACTAGGGTTAAAGTATGTAAACGGGATCAACAGTTGACAAAGTCATTATATATAAGAGCATTAAGGTAAGAAGAAATTTTTCAAGTCGAAACTTACCTAAAAGGAAAGTTAGTTGACATAGATAATGCTAAAGATGAAAGAAAGGAAATTTCACTAAGAGATTATCCTAAAAAGACAACCAAGATAGGGAAACGCTTACTGTCAGACATCCATCAAAATTTAATCAACTTTCTTTAGAATAATGCCGACTTATTCGCATGATCCCCCTCAAACATGCTAGGAATCCCTAGAGACATTATGGTACATAAACTTCAAATCAACCCAAATGCAAAGGTGATTCAAAACACATTTCGCCCTTGAGAGGTAAGCAACCAATGAAGAAGAAGCCTAGAAACTCTTGAATGCAAGATTCATTTGGGAAGAGCCTTATCCGACTCGGCTAGCCAACTGTGTATTAGTCATGAAATATAACAACAAGTGGTGCATGTGCATAAACTTCACGGATCTACACAAGGCTTGTCCCAAAGATTACTTTCACATGCTAAAAATAGATCAGATGGTTGATTCAATTGTTGGGCGTGCTTTACTCTCTTTCATAAATGCTTTTTCCAACTACAACCAAATTAAAATAGATAAGGAAAATGAAGTTTACACCTCTTTCGTTACTAACTTTAGAACATACTGTCATACAGTGATGCCCTTCAGGCTAAAAAATGCTGAAGCAACTTATTAGCGGCTTACAACTATGATGTTCAAGCTACTGATCCATCGAAATATCAAAGTGTATGTTGACAATATGATTATGAAAAGCACGATAGAGAATCAGCATCTCACTAATCTTGAGGAAACATTCAATACTCTAAAGAGATACAATATGAAGTTGAATCCACAAAAGTGCATCTTTGCCACTACTTCGGGAAAGTTTTTAGGTTACATGGTCACTCGTTGCCATATCAAAGCAAATCCGAGGAAGATTAATGTGATAAAAAACATGAAGTCTCTTCATATTGTCAAGGAGATTTAAGAGCTAACTAAACAAATAGCCGCCCTTAACAAGTTCCTGTCGAGAAGTGCTGACAGATGTATAGAATTTTTTAAAATTTTAAAGAATTTGAAAGATTTCAAGTGGATATATGGGTATAAAAGATCATTTAACAAGCTTAAAGAATTTCTTACATCACCACCAATACTCTCAATACTGATTCTAGGAGAGAACTTATATTTATACTTGTCAATCAATAGCCGAGCACTTTCCTTTATGTTGGTCTTAATTGACAGCAAGGAGCATAAGCCAATTTACTACGTAAGTCATGTCCTGCAAAGACTAAAGCATCAATATAGCAAAATTAAGAAATTTGTGTTAGCAGTGGTTCTCTTGGGAAGGAAGTTAAAAAAATACTTTGAGGCTCACCAAATCATAGTCCTTACTAATCAACCTTTGCAATAAGCATTACAACGGACAAATTCTTCAAGAACGATGATGAAGTATGCCTTAGAGCTAAGTGCCTATGGTGTACAATTCAAACCTAGAATGGCATTAAAAGCTCAAGTGTTAGTAGATTTTCTAGCTAAGTTCATGGGTGAAGAAGACAGCATGGAAATTGTTGAGAAGCTAATATGGAATCTTTATGTCAATGGTTCTTTGACTAGAGAAGGAAGTAATGTAGATCTTATTCTACAAAGACCCTACAATGTCAAGTTTAATTATGCCTTAAAATTCAGATTTCCAGCTAACAATAATAAAGTAAAGTATGAAGCCCTAATAGCAAGACTCAGACTGGCAAACAAAGTTGGTGCTGGGAAAGTTAGAGTTTTCTTTGATTCACAACTTTTTGTGAACCAAGTCAAAGGAAATTATGCGATGAAGGAAGAAGAAATGAGCAAGCAGTTGTTGATAGTACAAGTGTTCATGAAAGAATTTCAGTCTTTTTCAATTCACAAAATAATAAGGAGTAAGAACATCACCACTGACAAGCTATCAAAGTTAGCCAATATGGCGTTTCTCGATTTGAGGGACAAACCTGTTATTGAGTTTCTCCCATACAAAAGTTCACCAATTGTACCGTAAAGTTATGAACTAGCTCCTTACTTGAAAGAGAAGTCTTGGATGGATAAAACAATAGATTATCTAAAGGATGGTGTCCTCCATGATGATAGGAAAGAGGCTTGAAGATTGATTTATCAAGCTACAAATTACACACTGATAGATGATCAATTGTACAAATATGGCATTTCCTAACCTTATCTTCAATGCCTTCCTCCGAAAGATGCATGACAGGTCTTATTCGAGCTACATGGCAGTGTATGCAGCAACTATGTGAAAGCATAAACATTGTATATCCATACCATATGACTTAGCTATTATTGGCCAACAATAAAAGATGATGTGCGAGCATCCGTTCAGCAATGTCTACAATGCCAGAAGCATGAAGTACCAATTCATGGATCTTCTACTGAATTGTATTGCTTAACCAATCCCTAGCCTTTTTCCAAATGGATATTAGACATACTCGGACCATTTCTAAAGTCTACAGCCTAGTGACAATTCATCATTGTTGCTGTGGATTATTTCAAAAAGTCAGCAAAGGTCAAAGCATTGGCAAAGATCACTAAACAAAAGGTTAAGTCCTTTGTTTTCAACTTCATTATATTAAGGTTCAAGGTCCCATTTATGATAATCATAGATAATGGACCATAATTGAACAATGACAAATTTTAAGCATTTTGTGAGAAATACGACATCCACCTAAATTAAACATTTGTAGCTCACCCTCAAACTAATAGGTAAGCGAAAGTTGTCAATAAGATCATCCTAGGTGGCTTGAAGAGGAAAGTTAATCAAGCTAAAGGAAGAGGGGCTGATGAGTTGCTAAACATTTTATGGGATATTGGACTACTCATAGAACTATAACAAGGGAAACGTCCTTCATATTAGCCTATGGTATGGAAGCAGTGTTACCGATTGAATTAGAGCTACCAAATTTACATAGGTAAAATTTTGACATGATGACCAACCGAGTCAGTTTAATGGCTAATTAAGATACTATTGAAGAGATAAGAGATGTAGCAAGAGCGAGAGTTATTGCATATCAACATAAGGTAGCTCGATATTATAATCAGAAGGTGAAACATAAGGTTTTTTAGCTTAGAGATTTGGTTTGCAAGAAATTAGAAGCGGAACGGGAGAGAAACGTAGGAAATTAAGCGCAAATTGGGAAGATCCTGTTAGGGTCCAAGAAATCATTAACAAAGGGGGCTATCAACTAGAGAGGTTGGATGGAACAATCATCCTATATACGTGGAATGCCAAGAACTTGAAACTTTATTCCAATTAATTCCGTTGATGTTATGAAGCACTTCCATTTGTCTTGTAAGGCAATAGCCTAATTGTTTCAAAAAACAATCATGTAATTAACTATTATTTTAGACACCCAACAGTCACCCATAAATATAGATAAGAAGTATTGTAAGAACTATCTAATAACCCATAACTACTCACTCTATTTTTCTCTTATACTCACTTACTGACTTAGGCATTAAAGTGGCCGCACCAAACTAACCTTAGTACTCTTTAGTTTTTTATACTTTGCAGGAAGAAAATTATCCAAAAATTGTACAACAACAATACTCTTATCAAAATGCTTAGAATTGAGAATTAGGAGTAAAGTAGATAAAATAATTGAATAACTAATTTAGTTGCCATAGAAGTAGTTTGGCCTTATAATTAGGTATATAAAATAATGGGATGAGCCTAATGCAAACCCAACATTAATATATATAAGGCACAAATTGAATAAGATATGAGAAGGACTCATATATAGTGAAATCAAGATAATCAAGCCAACTACATTATTTGTGATACACCCTACTTGCTACAAAAAGTACTGGGCTCATTTCCTAAAATGGACCTTACCATTGAAAAGTATATTTCAAACCTATGGAAAATGACTATAAAATTGCTAAAATCGAAATTCAAATGAAAAGGTTATACATTATTAGAGATTTAATCAAACCACGGTTTCATAGCAAATTTAAGTAATTGGGTAAAGTCTTATGATCTTGAAGGAACCCTTCTCTAATTACTTATAAAGATTTTATTATTATTTTCTATAACTTAATTTCTAATTCAATAACCCTAAAGATTAGGACGAGTAGGCGAGTAAGCCCAAGCGAGGGAGTTCCAATGATCCACTATTTATTTGTGCTTGATAATTGCTTGTTGTTTTGTTGATTGGTATTTATTGTTTATTGAATGACTAATTTTCCCTATATGCTATCATCCATCTGATCGCCTCATTAAATTGGTTAATATAAACATTTGACCAAAATAACTAATTATATATGTCACATATCTATGACTTATTTGGTATACTCATGAAGAGTGATAGTTTTGCTAATTTTTGGCATAGATTAAGAAAAGTATTTTAAAAAAAAAATCTTGGATTGAAAGGATTTCTTTCTAACTTTAATGTGTGCTCATGAAGACCACCAAATGACATTTTTAATGGCTGAGGTAAGCTAGCAAATCTTCCCTAATTGATTGATGGTGAGAAGACTCAAATAGCTTAGCCCGTAGAGGGCATTTATTTGATTTATGGATAGTAAGCTTATGGAGGGCATTGGTTTGATTTATAGATAATGATCCTGTAGGGCATTTAATGTGATTATTAATAATGGGTTGGGTCCACTAGGCTTGACTGTTGTTCCTTCCTTGACTAAGGCAATAGTTGATTGTCATCTTGAGAGACAATGCCCCTTAGTAACCTCATATAGGTAAGGTAAGATTCCCCGTATGAACAAGTAAGCAAGATAATCGATGTGTAAATAATGTAAATCTGCACCTTCCATAGTTTCAGACTCTCATGAATGTGTTTCTTATGTTCATCGCATATGCATTCGTTTCACATGTAGATAGCTTGCATATGTGATAGTAATGCTTGGTAACTTACTTGAACGGTAGTAGTGATGAATAAACTCACTAAGCGTTGGTTTGCTCATTCCCCAATAGTTCCTTTTGCAAGTAACCTTTAGTTGGGATTGGGATAAGAACCAAATGTAGATTACAACTACTAAGATATGTATTAGAATGTTGGAATTAGAAGGTAAAACGCATAATTAGTTTGGAAGCTTAATTGTAATGACCACTCTTTTATTTAGATTTTGTAACTTTGGTAAGTTGTATAAATTTTAGAATCTTACCACCCAATCGTATTATTTAGTAGAGAATACCGATTCTTTATGATTCTGATGAGTTGTATAATATTGAGTATCCATAATTATTTTATAATTTATGTTAAGTTAATTAACTAAAAGTTAAAAGCCTTAGAGATTGAATGGTTAGATTCTTGCAATCTCTAACTTACAAAACAATTTTTATATCATAGGTGCATCAATAATATAGAAATTTTAGTAATACTACTAGGCCTCATTTTAGGTCCTAACAATTGTTGTTATTCCAGATCATGGGTTGGATAATTCATTTTGTGAGGCCTTAATCGTCGAGATGTATATGCTAGCTTTACCATTTTGCATTGGTACACGTCCAAGTCCATTCCAAGAGGCATAACCATAAACACAATACAATTTACCTGGATATAAAAATGTAAGCATTGGAGCTAAAATTAGACAGTCATTTAACTCTTAAAAACTTTGTTCACATTTATAACTCTACTCAAACTTAACATCATTCTAAGTCAACCAAGTTAAAGGTCTTGTTATCTTAGAGAAATTTTTTATAAACTATCTATAATAGCTTACCATTCCAAGGAAACTTCTCACTTATAAAACTGTTGTTAGCTGCTTCCACTCAATCACAGCTTTGACTTTCCTTAGGTTTACTGAAATTCCTTCACTTAATACCATATGCCCCATGAGTGAAATCTTATTTAACCAAAATTCACATTTACTCAGTTTAGCATACAACTTATTATCTCTTAACTCTTGTAATACCAATCAAATCAAAATATCATCTACAAAAACAACAACAAACTTGTCAAGATAGGCTAATAGATTGGATACATTAAATCTGTAAATACCCCTAGCGCATTGGTTAACCCAAAAGTAATTACTAAAAACTTTTAGTGCCTATGTCTTGTTCAGAAGGCAATCTTCAATACATCTTCAAGCGTAATTCATAATTGGTGGTATCTAATGTCATGTGTGGAGCTTTAGCATAAACAAGTGCACTTGGGCAAGTTATGGTATAGATAAAACAGATTATGAGTTCGAACGTCAATCCTATGAGGAACCTTACATAGCAGTAATATCTAATTATTTTTAGCAGTCGTATCTCTAGATTATTCAATTACCTAACTTATATAATAAAAGATTTATTTAAATAATTAAAGGTGGAAAAGCAAAGATTATTATAATGAAACAATTAAAATAACATAAACAAAATAAATAAAGATAAGAAAAATAACAAGAAAAATAAATAAAACGATTAAAAAAGAACAATCAAATAAGAAGAAAGAACATGTTCCTTAGTAAATCTTTAGTGTTATTTGTAGGGGGCTGAAAATTTATTACATTATTGTATTAGGCCAAATCCAATATTTATCTAGCTTAACTCTTTAGGCTATGTGACAAGGCCTAGAGAATCTAATTTAGATATGGGATGATTCAAGGAAATTTGGCTTGGTGGGCTCAGAACAAGGACCGTTAAACCAATCCGTTCGCCTTTAACCTTTCCTAGGCAAGCTCATGCACCATAAGAAAGGTTATTGGCCTTGGGCATTTGCAAGCTTATTCCAAACAATTATAGAATGAGTGAAACTTCATCTTGTCCACCAATCACCAAGACAATCCAACAAATGTCATTAAGCCCTAGACCCTATAAATACTCAACTATTTCACCTTTATTTGACACAACTCTAAAAGATCAAAGAAATGGTGTTCCATTGTAAAATCTTTGATCTCTAAGATCAAATAGCAATCAAGTAAAGGAACGATCTTAGCTACTCAAGAACTGCAAGGTTAATGTCCTGGATTCCCTAGGCTCCCTTATCTGTCATTTATGTATTTGAAACTCTAGGTTGCCTATTCCTTCTCTCTATCGTTCTTTCTACAATCATCCCATTAAGTATCAACTCCACATCACTACTCCAAGGCTACGTAAAATGCAATACTCGCATGACTCATACGGGACTGCTTCAGTCAAAACCCTTTATCTACATTTTGGCAACTCCACTAGGGATGGAGAGTGATAGCAGAGCTATGACACCTCCTTAGAGGAGAATGACTATTACGAGTGAAGCTATCTCTTAAGACCAAAATATCAATGTTGAACAAGTTTAGTAAGACCCATCTCCACCACTTTAAGGCATTGTGGAGATGATGTAAGCTATGCAACAGGCAACAAAAGCCTTAGATCATTTCATGGCTATATTTGCTTCACTCATGATAAGGTTGGCTACCTCTACTATTAGGCAACTTGAAGTGGCTTTACCGAACTCTACTATTGTTGCACAAATAGGCATTATCTCCCTTTACTCAACCAACTTACCCTCCCACTACTAAAGAAGATATACCCCAAGGAGGGCATAAATGAACCCCCTTACCACAGGTTACAACTTGGATAAAATCTATGTAACAGTCAAGTTAGGTGGCTCTTCATCTTTACGTGTGCCTACTCCTCTATCCAATCCCAATATCCCAACCTTGGGTAAATCTACTTCTTCCACTAATGTTGCTTCTATTCCACTACTTGCATCTACAGCCTCTACTCTAAGGATTTCTTTTATAATAAGGGAAGACCTGGACATTTACATAAAGGAAATATAAGCTAAGTCCTCTATAAGAGTACCAAAGCTAAAACTCCCATATCACCAATGCCACAACAACTCAACTTTTAAGTTTTAACCCTAGGAAATTCCTTGGCACATCGACTTCCAAGCCTTAAACCCAAGCAACACCCTGGCACATCAGCTTCCACACCTCAAGCCCAAGTAACCCCTTGCATCTTAGCTTACAATGCCTCAAGCCTAAGTAATGCCCTATCATCTTGGCATCTACTACTTAAGCCTAGGCAATGCCTTGGTATATTGTCTTCTATGTCTCAAGACCAGGCAATGCCCTAACATCTAAATCTTACATCACTGCTACTTTAAAGCGCGAGATGTCTTCAATTAAGTTTACCAAAAAGTGACTTCTGTAGGTAAGCTACGCTTAACCAAACAACATTACTAATTGGTAACAGCATGGCTCCCAAGCACGTAATGAAAAGATAAGCTTGTATTATGCAAACTAGTAAGAGTATTGCCTCCCAGGCGCATTACGAGTCGTCACACCTAAGGCAATTCTAAGTAGCCAAGTAGTAGGAAATACCCCCTTAACTGATGAAACAAAATTATTCATCTCAAATAATGAATGCTATTATTGCTGCTTTAGCATGATCGGATACCTTCTTGAAAGGGATCACTTAAATATTATCACTTTAAGTGAGAGCTTTTTGCTCCAATATATGAGATGACTCTAGAAGCTCCTTAGATCATAATAACCTAAGTAGCCTTATGTTTATGACAACCCTCCAAGTGGCTCCTTAGATCATAAAGTCTAAGTATCATTAAATGCTATAAGCTCAATGACCTACGAGAATGTCAATTATAATGACTTCTGTTGTTGCTCCTAAGTGAAGGTATCCCCTCTTAAGTGCACAATGATTTCTGCTACTAAAAGAACTTCAAGTAGCATCATGAAACAAGGTGGCATAATAAGTTAATTAGAGTAAAATGTTCCCTCTAATGAAAGAACAATCACTTTAGTTATTACCCAGTCTCAACGAAACATAGTAGCAATTAGGAGAGGAAGGATATTAATAGGTGCAGCGTATTGCTCACCTCTATATGCACTTGAGTAGGCAAAGCACTATCCTCCGTACTAATCTCATCCCCCTTTCCCTAATTGGTACATTATTGACAAAAGCACTATCAACTACTTCATGGGGGTCCACCTGTTTCTTCAATGTCAACATTATCACCACCATCATCATCTTCTAAATATATTAGGGATTCCTTATGATCCACTAAGTTTAGATCACCATTGTCAACCTTAAGAGGCATTCAAGCTACCCTCTAAGTCAAATAAGGAAAGCAAGCTCCCTGAAATGTACCATAAAGAAACTTTATTTGAGAGCCAAATAGAATCTCATAGTTTTCCATTAGAAACCAAAGTAATAGTAATGCTAGTTTGACCTCAATTGTGCAACTTCAAAAGTTTGACAACGTCTTCAAATGCTAAAGTAACTCTCTCCACAAAGTAGTAACCATGTGGGTTTGAGTACTCCTTTAAGAGATGATGGTTTAGCATAATTCCTTATGTGGGAACTACTGTCGAGTAGAAGTAATGATAACATGAAGGATTCTAAGCTTGCTAAGCTTCCATCTCACTCATTGTAGGAACTACAGTTGAGCAAAAGTAGCATGAAGGATGCTAACCTTCTTTAAGATAATCACACACCTAAGCTTCATGGCAATGTACTCTATTGAATAACTCTACCCTAAGGGCAATAACTTCCTGAGAAAAGTAGATTAAGCATGTAAGAGAGGTAAATCTCCCCTCTTCTTGTCAAAATGAAACAAGTCTTCTTCAATGGTAAGCAAGTGTCTACTTGAAGATCTCTATAAACGAAACTCTCAATGCACAAGGCTTATTGGGGCTTACTACTCACAAGGCTTGTTATATGTAAGTCATGCTACTCTTGAGGCTTTCTACACTTTAGGCTTACATCACTTAAGGCTTATAGAGTCTTCTTTAATGGTGGTCCTAAAGTTCCCCACCCCATACCCACCCACCCTCCGGGAAAGAATCACTGCACATGAGCCTTACCTTTCTCGAAGCCTGCTAGGGTCTTTTATATTCAAAGCTCACTACACGAGGTGCTCACTACACTTGAGGCTTGCTAGAGCCTAATGCACTCGAGGCTTTCTCACTCAAAGCTTCTCTATGTAAAGTCTTCTACATTTAAGGCTTGCTACGCTTAATGAGATAATACCTGCAAGTATAAGGGAAGAAGTTAGCAAGACAAGACATACATAGTTTTCAAAAAATAAAATGGGAAGTGAAGAACCCTTAAAGTGGAAATCTAAATAAAGGGAGAATGCCTACCATCCTTTTAATGGTGTTAAATATTGAATATTCTTTATGTTCATCTTATATAAGATATCAAGAAGGAAGGAAGGAGGGGGAGGGGGGAGGGGGGACGTAAATTGATATCTTTGAACTTTTTAAAACTTTTTTGTTGTAAAATAAAATTACGCCTCTTAATAGCTTAATTTGGTGAACAGTAGTATTTTAATAATTCAACATACAAATAATCAACACAATTAAATAGCACAAACTAAAAAGATAAAGAAGGAGAATATCAGGCTAAGGATTTATAAAACTTCATCCTTTTACCTACTGCTCTCTTCTAGCTCCACTATTGGGGACCCGATCTACTTTATCGGTACCATTCCACTTGATCCACTATATTAAAATCACAAGAAGTTTATAAGTATTCATCACACATAGACTTCACAATACCAAACTCTACCTATCTAACCTCTCTACAATTTAGGCTAATTATAGATCTATAGAGTACAATCAAACTTCTCTCAACCCTCAAACAACAAACAATATTTACAAAATACAAGTGAGGATAACAATGCAAATCTCAAATAATTTCTCACTAAAATAGAAATGACGATTGATGAATAATTCGCTTCGGTTCAACTTTCTAAAAAAGTATCTTAGAAACTTTTTATGCTCTTTCAAAAGGTAGAATTTGATTATGATTTAAGTGTAACGAAAATATTATTACTTTCTCAAAGACATGCTTGATGTTTTGAATCCTTTCTCCTTTTATACTAGAGTCTTTCAATGGCTAACTTGTTGAAGATTATCTTCACTTCATGTTTATTCATATTTAATGTTAAAGATAATCCATAGATATTTATAGAGAAAATCTTGCAGTTTTGAACTTTTAAAACAAATCTTCTAATCTTGTTTTAGTCATATACACTTTAATCAGCAACATCCAAATAAGCTTCAAATTTAAACTTGAAAATCCCACAAAATTCGAAAGCAACCTTATCCTTATCCAATGCTAGATATTTTCTTGATTTATCCTAAGATAAATTCGCTTAAAAATAATCCCTATAGATTCTTAATTCCATCTTAAGTGAAACAAGATTAAGTATATTTCCCTAATACACCAGTAGAGCTAGGCCTTATTCACTTTAAATGTGATATTTTGTTAATTTTCCACGTTATTCTTCCAGACTAACTATCTGAATAACCTTCTAAATGCACCTTTATTTTGAAATTTTAAACTTTATGAAAAACTTTCTGAATACCTATACACTTGTTAATTGATTAGTGTTTTTCTCTTTTTATTATCATCAAAATTCATGAGAGATATCTAATACTTCTATGATATCTCTGGAAACTTTGTATACTCCACTGTAAATTGATGGCCCATGATACTTCCATTCTACTCGTATGTAGGAACTACGATTGAGTAGAAGTAGTAATAACATGGAGGACCCCAGTCTTCTTCAGAAGAATTGCATATCTTAACTTCTCCATGATGTACTCTACCTAATCATCCCATCTAGAGGCTGGCTCCTTCAAAACAGCAAGTTGTATATTCGAGAGATTGGTAACTTTCTCCTCTTGTTGTAAAGTGCAACACTGAATCCCTCCTAATGGTATCTCTAAAATCGCTACGAGGATATCACTTGATAAACTAAAGCTCATCATTAGTGTGAGGTGTTATACAAGCTTCTCGATGCTTGATCTTCTCCGAAAATATGCCTTTAGATACGGTCTCCTTTAACCACTTGTTCCAAGGACCCTAAAACTAGTGGTAAATGTTTATCCTGATGCACCAATAAGTTTTTTCACTTCACTGCCTTTGTACTTCAACTTGGATTGGTCTTCATCTCTTTTGCCAGTAGAATGTAATATCAAAAGGAGAAACTATGACTCAACAAATTACAAAAGTCACAATGTTGTTTCAATAGTAAGGGTTGTTGTCTTATATTTCATGAAAAGAGAAAGAGGGAGACCATGAGAATCGAAATGAGTAAGTATTTAAATAAAAGGAACGCATTTGAAGCTTTCCTAAGTCAATCTAATCAATGAAAGTTAAATTCCCATGAATCAATTTTTGCACGAGCATTTAAAGTCAACTATTGAGAAAGATGTTATGCAAGTCAAGTTTTTAGTTAAAATGGTAAAGCAAGAGTATCAAGTTCTTCACTAGCAAAAATGTAAGCAAATGGTCTAAGTAAAATGCCAAGGTATACAAATTTGTCATCATATGATGCATTTAAGCTTTGAAATTTTCAAAAATCCAAGAATTATTCACCAACTTTGGTTCAAGCATGAAGGCTACAATGCAATGTTATAATTATTGGAATTTTCAACACATAGATTCTTACAAACGACACATGTACACCTAGAGCAAGAAAGCTAGATCGACAGCATCAACAATATAAATCATCAAAGTCAAAGCAAGTTCTATAAAAAAAATTAATTAAAAAGAAAAGAAAGTCTTGAACCTACCAAATTCAAAAGTGAAATCAATTAGAGGATGAAGGCCCATATGAAAATATCAAGAGTAGGTGTACATATGGAGGATTTAAGCTTTTAGCATCTTAAGCTATAGCATTTATCATTGGGGCCATTTCTCTGTTGATATGTCATACAACAACTAACATCCACTACATGTTACTCTTAAATGAATTCTTATTAAAGTCATGTCATGGATGGCTATGCTCTTGGTAAAGTGTAAAGGACATTGAAGGCAAAGGTGAAATCTTCCAAATAGAATACTAACAGAATGATTCACTTGATACTTGACAATGTTAAACATATTCGGGAAATTAAAAAAAAAAAAAGAAGAAGTTATTGAAATGGAAGAATTTACCGACCTAATTCTCTTATTGCCTGGCTACCGATGATATTAAAGGATTCATATACTTACAAAATCGAACTCTTCTAATGAATTAAATCTCGTTGACCTATCAAAGAATAATAGAAAAGTGAGAGGGAAGTAAGAAAGGAAAAGAAATTATGAGAATTAAGAGAAGACAGTTCTGTTTAACTAATTCCTTATTATAATGACCCTAGGAGGAGCCTATTAGTATTGCCTAGAATTTTCATATCACGTATGCACCCATAATAAGAAAATCGCCTTACAAGTCAGAGATTGTAAGACTCTAAATAGTTATTTGCTAAGGTCTTCAATTTTAGTTCATTGACTCATTATATAATATAAATAATTATGAAAATTCATTTTTCACAATTCCTCAAAACCACAGAGAATCTGTATTCCCTACTGAAATGGTGAAATAAGATAGATAATTCTAGAAAATTCCAAAACTTACTAAAAATACTAAACTTAATTGAAATATTAGTCATTTTTTGGAGCATTTTAAAGTAACTACTTTAGCTTTTCATCATACTGATTCAATGGTAACACTCTGCACTCAATTCCTATCCATATCCCAACTATCGATCAACCTGTAAGGAAAAGAACTATTGGGTGTAAGCTTACGCTTAGTGAGATAATTACCCTCATTAATACCGCATGATAGAAATTTATTAAATGCACAATCATATGAATGCATGAATAATCAATATGCTAAACAGCGCATACAGTGGCTTAAGAACTGCATATGACTCAGAATTATACTCCTTGTAATCAAGGTTCTAGACCTTGGGTTTTATTTCATTTGCACTATTGTGCTTAAGCCAAAATAAAACTATATATATATATGTATATACTTTCTTTACCGAATAACAAATCATATTTTTAAAATCCCAAGTCTAGTGGTGTAGTGGCTTCCGCAATCCACAAACATACGCCCTAAGCAGAAGCCACAAGACCTGACCCCTCACCAACGGTTAGTATCTCCTAGCGCCTAGTAAGCCCATCAGCTTAGGATAGAGACTCAATATATATGATGACATAGCTAGTACCCAAACTTGCAGGAGGCTCGTCCTCTTGTGAGTCCCTTCCCATCTTCTGCGTAAAGCGGCAGTCGATGTTATCCATATGCTATATAGGGAATGCATGATTCATTTTAATTTCTTAATCGTATAAGTGGTTAACTCGATTTTCAAGGTGATCAGACAATTTCATTCCATACAATTACACATATAAATTAGTATAAACAATTCCTATTATTATATATAATTAACAAGCCATCGTATTCATTCACAAATTTATACACATGCATTTCCCATATCCCACAAGTATCAAGATATATATATATATGTTTAGGTGCATCTATTCTACAAGCAAAATCAAGTAAAGAGTTATCGGGAATTTACTCACTTAGCTATGCGAATCAATCAAAATAATCCAAGATAGGTCATCTCCCAAAAGCCGAGTCCCCTGAACATTGCAAATACGATACTATAAGGATTTGAAATAAAACCTAGAAAACTAAGCTAAAACCCTTTAAGTTATACTTTTGACTTGGTTTCATAATTTTTCCAGGTTTTTCTTAAAAGTTCAATTACATATAACTCTCTCGTTTTAAATCTGATTTTTATGCTCTTATAGTCAATCTTCATTGTTTTTTAGTGTAATTTAACGTGGTGAGATTAGATTTTCATGCTAAGGCACACAAAACTGCCCATAGGTCAGAACAGTAGCAATCTTCATGATTTAGAGTGCATTTAGGCTTTGTTTGGTTAATGAGCTTCTTAGTAACTTGAAAAATTCTTTGGGCTTAGGCTTAGGACTTTATTTCAAACTTAAAATACTCCTTAAGGTTAGATTTCCAACTTTAGTTTACACTCTTAGTGCCAACAACAACTCCTTGGGCTTTTATGTGGGCTTAAGTTGTTAGATGGGCTTATTTTTTGTTCAAACTAAAGTTAGTGACTTTGTTGGGCTTATGGAGTCTTAGGTAGACTTCTTGTGAGCTTCAAAACAACCTTTCTTAATATTTTAAAGTGCTAGTTAGAATTTTAATGAAAGCCCAACTTAGAGTTCTAAGCTCGTTTTGAGAGTTTTAGGCTTTATATACTTGCTACACTTGCTTTGGTTGATATTTTTATTTTGTTCACTTGGTTTTATCATATTTTTAAGTGGCTTTTAGTTATGTTCCAGATCTGGTCGTGATGAATACAAAGGGTTCTCACTTGGTTTTTCGACTTGTTTCATCATTTCCTTAAATTTAAGGGTTAGATCATGAACCTAGGTTACTTATATTCAAATCTTAACTTAACTTCTCTTCCATGAGATGATTACTTAGCTTATACTTTACATGAAAATAGTAGATCTCATACTTATCACAACTTCCATATCATAGTTCATATTTTACAAGGTTGGTTTCTTCATAAAAGCTTTATGTAATGGATTTTCCTTTACCTAAGGCTAGGTTTGAGCATCTTTAACTTAATAGAAATGGAAATAACATCTAAATAGCTTACATGTACTCCATGTCCAGCATGATGTCTCCTCACGTACACATTTCATGATTTTCTTAACTTAAAATCTTCCATTCTAAGTGTTAAACATATATCTTTACATAACACCAACTTAGCATGCTCATATTTCAATTTTCATGTAAAGGGGTCCACAAGCTAACTTCTTAAGGTGGTCTAGCTACTTTATCATCTTATGATCATACTAATATCATCATGAAAACATGGTCTTCTAACGTGTAACACTAAATCACTAACACAAAGAAACAACTTACTCGTTTTAAAAACATAGAAATGGTGGTTATGCAACTAAGTACCCTCTTATGTTCCTTGTTTTTCCTCCTTTTTCTTGCAAGCTCCTTTGGAAACTAGAGTCTTGATCCTTGAAGTGAGGCTTTAACGATATTTTAAAGTTTCTAAAAGTGGTTTTTGAAGTTGACAAATAGAGGGTACAAAATAAAGCTTGGTCCCATGAGTATGGAAGCAAAAATAGTGGCAGCAATGTTGAGATTTTTGTAGAGTTGAATTTCTTCTTTTGATTTATGTTTAAAGTGAGAGAAAAGGAAGTAAAAATGAAAGTGAAAGAGGGAGAGAGTGGTCGATTTTTGAATGGGAGAAGAAGTGTGTGCAAGAAGCTTTAATTGATTAACTTGTAGCTTATACAAAAGTCAACAATTGTAACTATTGATGATGTAAGTATTAAGGAGTGAATAGTGGTGTATAAGAGAAAGTGATTGATAGTTGAAAGACAAGAGTATGCCCCCCCTCTTCTTCTTATTCAAACAGGCCATGGAGTGTTCTTTGGGACCATGGAATTGTCTTGTCTCATTTAATGAAGTTAAGCATATAAAATCTTGTGAAAAATTGTCTATATGTAGTATAAGTGAAGGGGTGATAAGGAAAGTGTCTTATCACTTGATTTTGATAAGTTATCAATTGATAAATGATTTCAACTTTCAATTGATAAGTCACTCAAGATGATTAGTTGGTCTACTTATTTATATGTAAAGCTTAGACATGTAGATAAGGGCATGGTCTTATAGAAAATTGTTTTAGAATTTTCATCTTGCATTGTTTTATACTTTATGATTCGATTCTTATAAAATTGTGAAATTTTCTAAAGTTGAATGAAATTATTCAAATTAAATTATCGATTAGTCACTTAGGGTCAAAATTCCCTAATTGTTTTAAGGTTTAGGGTCTTAGGTGAGTTTAGAGCTCATAGTTCTTCAAGCTCAAGTTTTCTCAATAATTGGTTTTTGAATTGGAAAAATTTAATTTGTTTCTAAATATAAACTTAAGTTCTCAGTTTCGTTGATCCTTGGGAACGTTCGAACAGTACTTTTCATTGAATCATGGGCCCACTAAAAGTAGGATTTATATTTATCAATTGATAAGTTATTTAAGATGATTGGTTGGTTTACTTATTCATGTGCACAAATCTTATGCATGAAGATAAGGAGATTGTCTTCTATGAAATTCTTTTGGAGTTTATCTCTTAAATTGATTTGTAAGTTATAATTTAATTCTTATAAAATATGAAAATTTCTAAAGTTGAATAAAATTATTTAAATTAAATTCTTAATTAGCTGCTTAGGGTTACAAGTCCTTAATTGTTTTAGGGTTTTAGGTTTAGAGTTTATAGTTCTCATATTTGAGTTTTATCGATAATAAGGTTTTGAATTAGAAAATTAAATTCATTTTTAAATGTAAACTTAAATTCTTAGCTTAGTTTATCCTTGGGATCATTTAGAAAGCATTCTTAGTTGAATCACAAGTCCGCTAAAAGTAAGGTTTACAATTTATCCATACGTAACATGACTTATAAGTGAAAATAAGGGAATTGTCTTATATGAAGTTATGATTTGCTTCTTAAGAAACTTTAAAATTTTCTAAAGTTGAATAAAATTTATTCAAGTTATATTTTTAATTATTTATTTAGGATCGTAAGTCCTTGATCATCTTAGGTTTTAGGGTTCGAGTAAGTTTATGTATATTTTAGAATTCGAGTGAGATTATGTATATTTTAGGGTTTTTCACCAACTCGGGAATAACTTACCTACACTTAGGAGCTTAAGGATCAATTAGCTTAATTATTTAGGAACACTACTTTATTATGCAACATATATATATATATATATATATCATATGATAGATTAAGAAAAGAGAAGGAAATTGCTTAATAATATATTTACATATATATATATATATATATTGTGGGGCTACTTATGTACACAAGTACAATAATTTTTGTAAATTTATTAATTTATTCCTTTAACTAGCTTAGTTTTATTGTTTACTATTACTTGAAATAATCCTTGATTCATTTGTTATCAGTTTTATATGATTTCATAAAATTATTAATAATTTTATTAATTTATGGCTTTTCAAGCATTAAGATAATTTTATAGAGTTTTAAAAAATTTTATGATTCAATATTTACGGTTTCTATTAAGTTTAGGTTTACACTTTTTTTTTAAAGTACACGTATGTAGGGATTAGGGTTTTCTTGCATAATAAGGGTTCCCAAATTGTATCATTGAGTCTTTCAAGTTCGTTTTAAATTTCAAGTTCAAAAGTTTAGTTGATTTTCATTTTATGTGGTTTTATCGACTTAGGGAAATGTCTACGATACTTAGTCCAACACTATGTTTAGAAGGTCAAATTTACAAAGTCTACACTTATTGCACTTCACTATGTTTTTTGTAACTACGAAAGTGTGTTGGTCATGTTTAAATTATTCCTTAATATTCATGGTCACTCCTACTCGTTGCCTATTGCAGTTGTTAATAAATCACACAGTTGATCGTTGCTTTGTTCATCGAAGAATGACACTTCTAATTAAAGCAAGACGCTGCTTATGTAACTTCATTGTTGTGTGATTCGGAAGTGAGGCATAGTCATAATCAATGTAAGTCGAAGTCTGCTATTGTCATCCACGTTTGATATTTGCTATTTGTCGCCATTGATAATTTTCAATGAAAAGTGAAGGAGAAAAGTGTTTGGAGTGGTGATTTAGGAAGGAATTTTAGAAAAAGATATGATATGGATACATGGCATTATCCTTGTATTATTTCGGAGATGGAGTATAGGAAAATTTACCATTATTAACATTGAAGGGAATTTGCACTTATCTTACTATATTCTATTGAAATGGCTATGATGCAATATACTAAGACAAAGAGAGAGAGAGAGATTAAAGGTTAATACTCCTCAAGATTTGAGGTTTCCAATTTGCCTCGACATTCTAAGACATAAGGCTCTTTCAAAAACTCATTTCTATCGTAAAGATAATTCAAAAACGATAAAGTCCAAAATATCAAGGAAATATCCATTGAACTCCTGTTTAAATAATAGATATACTCTTATACAAGAATATGGTTTAGATTCTAAGAAAAAGTACTTGGTTTCCCCTCTTCGATACATCATGAAAAGAAAAAGGTTTAAGGTATTTAGCTTATTCTCGATATCAAACGAAACTAGTTGAGTGGGAGTTGAAGAAGACCATCATCTATTCAAAACAAAAGGGGGGTGGGGGTGGGGAAGAAATATAAAGCATCAAATATAATAGAATTTATTAGGCACATTACCTAAAGAAGTACTTATGCGGTGGTTTGACAAAGCCATGATCACTAGCTACCACTTGATGAGTATTAAAATTGCTCAATGCTTCCTCCGAAGGAGTATCGCAACTTGAGCATTAATCCATTCAAACTTATGAGTTGAAGACTGGAGTTCGAATGATGCGAATATGGAATACATATTGATTATTGTGTACGTGTGCATATATATATATATATATATAGTAACTAAAAGCATGCAACGAAAAGATATGGAGATGACTTAATCTTTGAAGTTGATAGATTTAGAAGATATGTTGGTATCTAAAATGGTATATAATATTTATCAGATTTTTTTTAAAAGAGAAAATATTATGGGTGAAGTTTTATGGGAAAGGAAATATTTAAAGAAGAGATTTAAAAGATTTGAAGCCATATTATTTGTTGCAGTATTTAAAAATTAATAATAATAAATGAAAAGAAGGGATTTGAGAAGATTTGTTTCGATATGGTGAGCACAAGGACAAGTGAAGAAAATCAAGGACATGTACAAAAATTTATAGCTAGATGGTGCATTTAGAGAGAAGCTTAAAGATTGAAGATTTAGATAAAAAAATTTAGTGGATTTGATCGAACAGAATGGTATTTATTCAATTAAGTTTGATTTTGAAAAAAGGATATAGATGGTTATTAAAGAATGGGAGAAGTATAAGAAGATTTGTAGTGGATTCTTTTAGCTGATATTTACGCAAGGAAAGAGAAAGTACTAGGATCTAGATGTACTGTATCTTTGCTATATGTTTATTCAATATTTCATCTTGGCATAGATAAAAGGTGCAAACATTATTGAATGGTTAAATGCTTTAGATTATTTAAATTACAAGAGAATAGATTAAGATAGCTAAGTTACTTAAAATATATATATATTATTCCAGAATTTTTTTACTATACTAGCTCTTTGTAAGGGAATGGAATTAAAAAAAAAAAGAAGAGATGCAATAAAAAAATCAAGATAGCATTACAATATGGAAGTCAATCTAGTGAGACAAATAGTGTACATATTAAAGCAAAGTCAACTTATGGAAAATTGTATAGTGTTCAAGATTTATTTATTAGTGTTGCGATGGGGGTAACATCTCTCCAATGTGCCAAAAAACGACATATGCAATCAAATGGTGCCATAAGCTTGCACATTGGGTTATGAAATAAATAAATTTGCAGCGTTAGTGCTAGATTAAATGAAGTCTTCGGTTATGTGAGCGCACTTATCAACAGTAGGACTCTTTACAATGCACATATACCAAGTAGTGACTTAACTATTCAAAGTAAATAATTGATGCCCAAAATTCTTAGACTCCATTCAAGGATTTTGGTCAAGGGGCAAAATGTAGAGGGTCGAAAATTTATTATATTATTATATTGGGCCAAACCTAATATTCATCTTACTTGACTCTTTAAGCTATGTGATAAGGCCTAGAGAGTCCAGTCTATAATTGAGATAATTCAAGGAGATTTAGTTTAGTAAATTCGGAACAGGGACCATTGGACCAGTCCATTCACTTCCAACCTTTCCTAGGCAGGCTTATACACCATGAGGAAAGCTATTGACCTTGGCCTTTTGCAAGATCATTCTAGATAATTATGGAACAAGTAAAACTTCATCTCGTCTGTCAATCGCCAAGACGATCCAACGAATGTAATGAAGCCCAAGAGCCTATAAATACTCAGTCATTCCTTCTTTATTTAACATGACTCTAAAAGAACAGAGAAATAGTATTCCATTGTGAAATTTTTTATCTCTAAGATCAAACAGCGATCAAGCAAAGGAATGATCTCAACTACTCAAGAACTATAAGGTTGACATCCTAAGTTCCCTAGGCTCCCTTATTTATTACTTTTGCATTTGAGACTCTAGGATTGCCTGATCATCCTCCATACCATTCTCTCTCCAATCATCCCATAAATTGTTAACTTTACATCACTACTTTGAGGCCACATATAACGCAATACTCACGTGACATGCATAGGACCACTTTAGTTAGAACGCCTCATCTACATTATCTACTACCTAGATCTAAGTGACTTATTCAATCTCAATCACAAAATTAAACCATAGGGACTCTTATTACAAACTAAACAGACTTATGTCTCTAATTAATTTCTAATCCTAAAACCGCCCTTACTCAAATCTCTTTTGGATAGAGAATTGCAGGATTGCATGACACTCTTGAATCTCACTATTAAGTTGCCTTAATCTGAGAAACCAAACTACTAAACATTTTAATCAGATAGTTTTGCCTAATTATATCAATCAGTCGTATAGCATGCTCTTGCAAACTCTACAATAGATACCATTAATTGGAGCTGCTGATATTTGCTACTCTCAGCTTGAAGCTCAAGCGTAAGTGGACAACAGCTTGGATAATACTCGGCCAGCTATTGCAATTTTGAGCGTTGGATCTTGCTTAGTCTCGACTCTGGAATGTTGCAACTGCTCGGTGTTGTCCTACAAAGCTGCTGAAGTTTTAAGGAGAGTGAGCTGCTATGAAATTGAATAAAACTGCTACCCATTTGGAGTTCTCGACTATTTGCTTGGTTTAGTTGCGCTTCTCCACCACTCAGGTGGCTTGTCTTGGTCTGTTTTGGAATAGTCAGCTGCTGCAACCATCTGCGGTCACGTGAATTAGAGCTGTTGTAACTTGTTGTTGCTCTCGGCTAGGCTTAAAAGTGCAAATGCTGCTGCGGACGTGTAGAGCTTCGTGCTCTGTTTCGGTTGGCTAGAGTAATCTTCTGTTGCCTCGGGATTCTCTTATGTTTGAGCCAATTGTTGATGCTCTCAGGTTTACTGTCAAAATTTGTTGTTCGTCTAAGGAAAGAACCTGCTAGTCTATATTGAATTAAATCAAACAATAAAATAATACAATTAAATCATAATATGTAAAATCATAGATTGAATTTTATTGATAAATAGAAAGTCGCCTTATAACATATGGTTGAATAATGATTTACTGAGGAATTAAAATTAATACTTGAAAATAAAGTGAAAAGAAAAGATGAGAGGAACCCTTTAGATTCTATACCCTGCTGACCCTTGTTACTGGGGGAGCTCTCTTTGCAACCTTAGGGTTAAGCATGTATTTATAATAAGTAAGACCTAGAAGAAGAAGAAGAAGAAGAAGAAGAAGAAGAAGAAGAAGAAGAAGAAGAAGAAGAAGAAGAAGAAGAAGAAGAAGAAGAAGAAAGCTTAACAAAATAAAAGATTTTAAAATCGTAGCAAGTCTATAATTGAGGTACATGGCTATGAAGCTTGGTGTGTTCTTACACTTTGTCCAAAATCTTCAAAATTGAATGAAACTACATAATGAGAGGAACACAAGCATGAACCATAGCCATAGTCTTCAACCATGTTCTTTTCTAGACTTTTTTTTCTCACTCAGAATTATTTTGCTTCAATCCTTGGCCAACGTTTTTACATAAAAATATTTCGAAACTTGATAAAAACCTTCAAAACTTCATAAAATGCCCCCAAAGTCCTTGAAAATGAAATTTAAACTAATTAAGCTTAAAATACTATGAAATTAGCCGGATTAATATTCAAAATGGCACAAAATACTTATAAAATATGTATGTTAAATTCTTGTTATCAAATACCCCTACACTTAAGTTTTTGCTTGTTCTTAAGTAAAACATAAAAAAAAAAAAAAAAAAACATCTTAAGGATAAGATAGTTAAAAACTATCCTCTGGAAAAGCATACTATCAAGTTCGAAAAGCTTAGTAAAAATTCTTTTTGAATCACCCTTTTTTCTTAACTTAACAATTTCTTTAGAGCACTTAGATAATAACTCTTAAGAACCACTAAATTTCAATGATTAATCCAAATGATTCAGAGTTAGCCATATCACTTAAATAAAAACTAAAATAGAGATTTAAAAAACATCAAGTAGCTAAGAAAAAGTTATAGAGATTTCAACACTCTAACTCAAGGGGAAGAAAACCTTTCCTTACAATTTTTTATCAAAAACCTAGACTAGATGCATGTTATATCAATTTATCCTCCGGGTCTCTTTACTTCTTTCAATTTTCATTAGGAGGCTTTTTAATTCACTTCAATTTCTTTATTGAAGATGATTAGCATTAAGAAAGAACCTGGCTCTTGTGATAGACCAAGGTCAATCCTTACTAATTTAGTCATTTCTATTATTTAGTAGTTGTCAGTGAGAAAGCAACTCACTCTTTCGAAGGATTGAAGCCAATTCTTAACAACTTTAATAAAATTCCTTTTTTCTGAATTGGCAAAGAGAAGGAATCTTGCTCTTCTAAGAGATCAAGATTAATCCTTACCAATCTTAGCAATCATTCTATCAATTATTTTCCTTTGATTATACTTTAAGATACTTTAATTTTTCAAAAAACTTTCAAATGACAAATATCCTTTGTTCATCCAATCTAAAAATTTTGGAAAAAGAAGGATAGAAAACTATTATCTAAAATTAAGTTTAGAAATTCCAACACTCTAACTCAAGAGGAAGAAAATCTTTCCTTACAATTTTTTATTGAAAACCTAGACTAGATGCATGTTATATCAATTTATCCTTTGAGTCTCTTTACTTCATTCAATTTTCATTAAAAGGCTTTTTAATTTACTTCAATTTCTCTATTGAAGATGATTAGCATTAGGAAAGAACCTTACTCTTGTGAGAAACAAAGGTCAATCCTTACTAATTTGGTCATTTTTATTATTTAGTAGTTGTCAATGAGAAAGCAACTCACTCTTTTGAAGGATTGAAGCCAATTCTTAACAACTTTAATTAAATTCCTTTTTACAAATTGGCAAAGGGAAGGAATCTTGCTCTTCTAAGGGACCAAGATTGATCCTTACCAATCTTACTAATTATCTTATCAATTATTTTCCTTTGATTATATCTTAAGCTATTTTGATTTTTCAAAAAACTTTCAAAGGACAAATACCCTTTGTTCATCCAATCTAAAATTTTTGGAAAGGGGGGTGGGGGTAGAAAACTATCATCTAGAATTAAGTTTAGAAATCAAAATAACTAGTCATTAACCCATCTTTATCTATCATAATCCTAAGTCTAAGTCTAAGCTTAAGCAGTAGGGAACTATATGATTTAATCACTCAAATTCAGCAAAGTGATCCAAATTCATAAATGATTTGAGTAAATTTTTAAAAAAAAAGAAAAATTGCTTGCTTATATATATTGGCCCTGAAGGGTTAGGGGTGTTTTAAATTTCTAAATTTCTTAATTCAAGAAATTTTTCAAAAGCTTAAGTGAGTATTTAAAGTATTAACATACATAATGTATCCTCTCCCCCCATACTTAAGTTGTACATTGTCCCAAATGTACATAATAATACAAATCAAAATACAAGGGAGAGAAAAATAAAAATCAAAATAACAAGAAAAAGAATCAGGACTCCTGATTTTAACATTGATCCTTGAAGAAAAATTATGAAGTCCAAAATCTGAATTCAATCGATCCGAATAAGTACACCGTTTTCTTTGCATCTAACAAAATGAACTAACTAGAAAATAAAAAGAGGAAGTTAACAAAATAAAATAAAATAAATAAAATGACTAATGTAAGTAACAAAGTGTTAGTACTTGCAAAACTTACAAAATAATCACAAGATTAAACAATTAAAGAAAAAGGGCAATAGTAAATAAATTATGAGTATAGTCATCCAAAATAAGAAAAATCAAACCTAATCTTTTAAAAAAGAAAAATACAAAGGAAAAATCATTCTTTATCCTATTCCTTTTCATCCTCCTCAATCTCTTCTTCCACTAACTCCCCGTCTAAGTCTAAGGCTAGCATAAGTGGTGAAGATGGTTGCTAGACTCTCAAATAGACAAAGAGTGCACCCCATCTGACCTCAACGCAATCGATCTTGTGTGTAAAGATTCGCTACTTCTTCAATATCTTTCTCTTAATCCTCTTAATGACACCAAACACCGAATAAGATGATGAAACAAATCATGGTTGGGATGATGAGGATGTAACCTCACTAAAAGGCTCAAGGACTAGACCCTTAGGTATTGGAGGAAGCTTCATGGCCCTAATGGCCTCATAGGTCAAGGAACTAAGGGATCCAATTCCAACATGTGTAGAATGCCATGAAAACAAGGAGTAATCATTCTATCTAGCTTAATGACAAATGAACATACAAAAATAAAGCCCAAACGATCCTCAATAACCTAGTTCTTAAGGAATCGGGGCATCCTGACAACCAAGTTTATGGGTCATCAATTAGCAATGCTACGCAAATATAATATATCCCTCTCATTGACAACCCTTCATTGTTCTTTCTCTCAAGAAAACCGCAAGCTAGTATGTAGTGAACCAATCTAAGAGCAAGATCACTCAATTTAGAAGCCTTAGACCCCCTTGGGTCATAAGCTCCTCCTTTATGATTAGTTAGATCAGCCTAAACAAAAGATTCATAAACCCCCTGAGGTAGCTTATATAGTAACTCTAAATACTCTTGAGTTTTAACATAATTCATAAAATAAATACCCATTCTAATAGCTAACTCATCAAATGATATGGTTATCTCTTGACCATTACACTTAAAGTATAGAGTATTTTGTCTACCAAGTTCTATGTTAACACTTCCAATGTCAATTCTTTATACATCAGCTCATTGATTGTTAGAAGCTAACCCCATCCTCCAAACTCGATCAACTGCCTCACCCTGGCATCATAACTAGCCTGAACTAATGAATCCCAACTTGAGTATGTGGTCTAGTAAGTTTACTTCTTAGACAAATGAAAGTATCACTTCTTTTACCAAGAGTGATGAAATACAAATGGTGGATGTGTAGAGATAGCACCTAAATTGTTGTGCGCGGTGTGTTTTACCCTCGACATGATTCTGAAATAAAAAATAAAAGGCTTCAACATTGATAAAAAGAAAAAAAAATCATGTTA
Organism: Lumnitzera racemosa; assembly: GCA_024138005.1. Taxonomy (NCBI): domain Eukaryota; kingdom Viridiplantae; phylum Streptophyta; class Magnoliopsida; order Myrtales; family Combretaceae; genus Lumnitzera; species Lumnitzera racemosa. The sequence continues at coordinate 85,985,992 of JAMXBC010000006.1, forward strand.
CATTTGTAATGACTCATTCAAAATCTAACAAGATTAAAAGTTCATTCCTAATTTATTGCTAATTTATTCCATTAAGCAATCTAGGAATTCTTTGAATTAGCAAAAGATTGTATATTGAAATGTTAATTTTTCTAAAATCATGAACTAATTCATTATATGATTAATTTAAGATTAAATCTTATTTTTATTCATAATCTCTATTAACATAAGCATTAACATTCAATATACAAATCATTAAAACTTCTCGTTCACAATTTCTAACAATCTTATTTTCATGTACAATTGTAACAACGAATTCCATGTCAATAATCATGAATTTTATATCATATTAAGTAATTCAATCAATATTGCAAATTCATGAATGTAAAAATTGTTCTATTTGTATAAAAATTCCATTCACAATAAGGTTCTATATTTCTACATAAATTGTGCACATCACATGCCAATAACAATAATCAACATCATGTATTCCATTACTTTCTCTTACTTTCCTTTACTTCCTTCAACATGGAAAACAACCCCCATAATCTCCATAGTTTAAGTCCTTAACATGCATACCTTTTTCAAGGGATTTGTAATAGATAATGAGTAAACAATAGTTTTCAATACATTATGTATCCTAAATCACTTCTAAAAATCAATATTTCTACACATGCAAGTCAAAGTGTTCTTCATGAAACCCTAACTAAAAATTCAAGTTTTTATGCACAACATCAACAAATCTAAGAAAATAAATAGATAAGGACAATGTACATACCTTATATTCGAAGTACGTATTGTTAGATCGTAAAGTTTTGCAATACTTAGGTATGGGTGTAAATATAAAATTGAGAGACAAGTGTGTTTTAGAGAAAGAAAGTAAGTAAGTTTAGAATGAAAAGAAGAAGAAATACTTATGATAGTTAAATTTGAAAAAGACCATCGCCAAGGATCGTGACCTAAAGTATGGTTATAGTCCTTCCCTTTACATTGATATCGCAAACCATGACATGTCTATGGTAAAGGACCATAGGTGTAGTCTTAGTCATGGGCCTTTCATCCAAAAATTCACTAACTTCCTTTTAAAATTAATTTAAAGAGGAACTCAAAATTAGCATGAATTGAAGGACAAATAACAATCAAATTGGATGACTACTTCACTAACTACTTCACTAGCTACTATTGCATGAACAAAATTCAATACTATTTTTTATGAAGAATTGTTCAAAGCAAAAGAAGCACTAACTTAAAAGTTTGATACTTAAACAAACTCATGACACAATAACAAAACAAATGAAATAAACTAAAATAACTAAAAATTAAATAGATCAAACTTGGGTTACCTTCCAAATAGCATTGCTATTTTACATCAGCAACCTGACGATTAACTTTTCTTCTATAATTTGGTTCCGAACCCGATGGTTTTGGATTTAGCTCAATGTTTCCAAGCAAACTTTCTTGTGTTTTTCAGTATTTATCCTAGCTAACTTACCTAACCGATTCTCTAAGTTTCTTAATAAGGCTTTAGTATTCCTTAGTGCAGCTTCATTAGCTTGAAATCATACATCTAAGCCTTAGATGAATCAATTTAACAATTCCTCAATGATGGGGGGCTTATTCTACTGTTGAAATTTTCAATTTTGCTATTGTTGCTAGCCTCCCCATGAGAAGTTTGAATTATTTCTCCAACCTAGGTTATACATATTGCTGAAAGGATTGCCCATAGAATGGTTAGCAATAAAATTCACATCTTTAGTTTCAACCAAATTTTAGTCCTACACTAAATGAATTAGTTTCATTAGTCCTTCAATCTTCTTACTCGAAATCTCAACTTGAGCAATTAATGTAGTCACATAATCAACTTTATATTTCCCAAAAGTTTTCACTTTAGATCTTACATTATCTCACTACAAATAATTCATCACCATCCCTTCAATCAGCTTTTAGGCCTCATCTAGTATTTTAGCAGTTAAAGTACATCTAGTTGTAGTATCAATCATTTGTTGCATAGAATAATTGAGTCCATTATAAAACGTTTGAATTTGCATCTACTGAGGTAATCCATAATGCAAATACCTCTTCAACAACTCCTTAAATCCCTCTCGCATATCATAGTGGGTCTCATCATCAAATTGAGCAAAAGTAGAAATAATTTCTAATTTTCGCTATCCTTGCGAGCAAGAAATATTTTCCTAAAAATTTCTTTACTAAAGAATCCCAAGTTGTAATTAACCTCAAGGTAAAGAATTAAGCCACTACTTGGCTTTAGCTTATACAGAGAATGGATATAACTTCAATCTTACCACATCATTTGAGAGACTATTGATCTTAAATATGTCACAAATGTTTGAGAAATTTAAGATATGGTTATTAGGGTCCTTGTTAGCTAATCCATCAAACTAGATGAATTGTTGGACCATCTGGATGACATTAGGTTGAATTTAGAAATTTGTTGCTTAGATTACAAGCCTTACAATGCTGGGCTCACCTCTACTCACCATTGGTTTGGTAAACTCCATAAGGGTCTTGTTGGCTTCATCATTGTTGTTGTTGTTGTTGTTCATATTTTCAATCTCAATTTTTGAATCCTTTGACTCTCAATTTAATCTGAGCAGTGAACCGTGATTGATTTAATCTACGATTTCACTAACTCTCTTATAGACATGTCATGAAGTCCTTTTAATATCTAGATTAAATTCCATAAGATTGCTACTGCTACTCCTAGTCATAAACTAGAAAAATTCATAAATTAGAAATATTTTAAGGAAGAAAATACCAAAAATAACTAAGGAAAAAAATATCACAAATATGTTAAGATAATTGGAAAATCTAAGGTTTTTGCTAAATTCCCAATTAGTTTACTCTATTAGCTCTCCAACAACAATGCAAAAAACTTAATGTCGCATGCAGGTCTTCAACATAGATAAGTGCACCTAGTCAAGTATACCAAGTGAAGTTATAGTATAAATAAAAGGGATTATAAGTCCAAGTATCGATCCTATGAGGAACCTTTCCTGGGAGTAGTATCTAATTATTTTTAGCAGTTACATCCCTAGATTATTCAATTACCTAACTTATAAAATAAAATATTTATTTAAGTAATTAATGGTGGAAAAGCAAGGATTGTTATAATGAAACAATTAAAATAACATAAACAAAATAAATAAATATAAGAAGAATAACAAGAAAAATAAATACAACAATTAAATAAGAAGAAAGAACATGTTCCCTAGTAAATTTTTAGTGTTATCTACTACCTAGTTCTAAGTAACTTATTTAATCCCAATCACAATATTGGACTGTGGTGACTCCTATTATGAACTAACTAGACTTATATCTCTAACTAATCGAAACCCTCTTTACTCGAATTGCTTCTAAATAGAGCATTGCAAGATCAGATGACACACTTGAATCCCACCATCAGGTTGCCTTAATAAGGAAAAACTAAACTACTTAACATTTTACTAAGCCAAATTTGCCTAATTTTATCAGTCAATCATATTGCATGTCATACCCCGAAAAGATGAAGCTCCCTAAGTATGAGCCATTCTAAGATAAAAACTATCCTTATAGCTACTATCTTAGACCTAGTTCACATCAGGCATACTCGACTCTACCTTTTTTAAACGTCCAATTCAATACCTAATTGATATAAACTTATGGAGTAATCATAAAAAATAATTGTTAAAAATAAACTTATAATTTGACCTTATAAAAGACTAGCAGTAAATCCCATAAGTACTTGTCATTTCACATACAGACCAAAATATCAAAAACTACCAAGCCCTTTGAGGAGTCCTGTGTAGTTTTTCTTAAAAGATAAAATGTTAATACTAAGGGCAATAATCAACCATTTCTTATTGTGTCTTGCTCCCCATCCCAGTTTATTGGTGTTTTAGTGTTGGGTAGATACTTGTAATCTATTTAAAACCTATAAAACAAACTATAAGGGAATGAGCGACAACTTGCTCAGTAAGTAGGGCAAAGACAAAAGTATGCATTCAACACATCATAAGTAAGGTTTTCAACCAAGTTGGTTAGATCCAATGCATATATAAGCAAATACCATCACATGACGTTGTCTAATCCATCATGAGATCAGAGAAATTATGCCCACTCTAATCCAGGTTGAGGAAATTGACGTCATATACTCATAAATCAAAACCAAATTGGAGCTTGTACAATAGAGAATACCCTCCTCCTATAACCACCTTCGAAACACGACCCTTAACCTTGCCATAACCTCCTCTCCTATCACTTAGTTCAACTAAGGGTGGGGAAAGAATCATTTCAGTTATCCTCATCGAAGGGAATCCATGTTTGACTCGAGAATACTAGTCGTTACGCCTAGTGAGTTGCGATGCATATCAAGTTAGATATTAAGCCCAATTTGAGTTAGTTCATTTTTAGGGTAATCAATCAAGCTCAAACAATTCAAACATAATATTCATGAAACAACCATAACATGGAGCTTAACTCCCACTACAATAAATCGGCACTCAACCACAAGTGCCGCATATGCACAATCATCTAACTACAATCACAAGCTAATACATACTAAAGTTTCCAAATATTTTGAAATAATATCTCAAAATGCTATAAAGTATCGATCCCACTTACTTATCTTAACGCCCACTTCAAAAAACTCGTATCATCAATGATATAATCACTGGGAAACCCTAGATATACAAAACCTAAGTTTAATTTTCGTAATAGTTACAAAAATATTAGGGTCTTATCTAAAGTATATTATAATAATAATATATAGTTTTGTTATATAAGTCAAGTTAAATCATATTATACTATTACTTATAATATGTCGTTTCCATCATATCGAAACGTATTTTTAATCAATTAAATCATATTTCAATTACGATAGGATTATCGTAATAAATAAATTCTTGTAATATTATAGAGATATAAGTTATATTGCCTAGGATTATTCGATTTTCATAAAAATAGTATCATTGGGTTCATACAAACTTAGCAACACATATTACGAATCATATTTCTAGAGATGAATTCTAACGGCTAATTTGAATTTCTAACATAATTATATGTATCTAAGTAAATATTATCTTATTATACGTATTTTATATAATTAAACTATATTTTACATAATTTGTCTATATAATCCTATAATATAGATATTATATAACTTTAGTACACATGTAACATATCTTGGTCATCAAAATGTCATTAAATTTATTAAAAATATACTTTTATCAAATCTTATCAGTATACATATAGATAATTTTTATTTAATTATTTATCACAATGTAGCCTATTATTACTAAAAATGAGTCTCGGTTTATAATTTAAGCTATTTTACTACGTAAATTCGTAATAAATAGCTTAGGTTACCAAATAATTCTCTAAAATTTTTCATAGACTCATAAAAATATGGGAAACTCAGTCATCACTTGGTTTCATGTTATCGATTTATTTCCTATATACTGGAAATTACAATTTTCCCCTAAATTATACTTAATTACTTAAATATTATTCTTTTTATACAAATTAATTCTAATATATCGTAACATAATTAAAATTCACCAAAACTCAGTACTTATCATTTCCATCAATTAATTTCATAAAAACCTATGTATTTTATCATTTCATCCTATTTCTATCTATTCTTATAACTATTTTTAGGGCCAAAAATTACATTAAATATGAAAAGTAACTAAATTAACAATATGGATAGAAAAAAATTAAATATATATCATATGTATTCTACACAAAAATTTTGAGCCAGAAACTATATCATTTAGGGTATTTATTTTGAAAGTAAAAATTTGGATAAATAGTGACTTTCTTAAGCATGTACATGAAATAATTATAATTTTACAAAGATAAAATTACAACTTGAAAAATAAAATTACAACTTGAAGTTATATCTAAAATAACCTAGATATAATTTTTTTCATAATTTTATGACTTAATTTAATATTTTTAGAAATTATAAGAAAAACAGGGCAAAAAATTGACTGACCTATTCGTCGATACTTCAGCCACCATTGGTTAGTAAGCGTGTGTCAGCTAGCAAGGGCGTTAGTGGTACTCCATGGTGGTGGAAGAGTATCACAGTAGATTAAGGTTTAGTATGGGAACTAGTTAAGCTTGGTTTATGAACAAGTTAGGCTTGGTCTGGGAACTAACTAAGCTTGGTCTGGGAACTAACTAAACTTGGTCTTTGCTCTATTTTTCCTTTTTTTTTCATATTTTTCCTAAATATTTTTTTTTTTGAATTTTCCTTAAGTGTTTTTTGTTTCTAAATGTTAAATCTAAATCCTAGTATCCTATTTATAATGTTTTAGGTCGGTTAGAATTTTTCTTAGATATAAAGTAATTATTTATTTAGTTATTCTTTTCAGAAATTTGCAAGTATGAGGTGTCAATTTTTTGTTAAATTGCTTTTAATACAGCTAGTTATTCTTTTTAAGCTGCTTGAAATTTAATCTAATCATATTTTATGTTGTTTCTTATTTTTTTTTTTTAATTTGTAGATGATATTTTAGGGTATTTTGGTATTTTATATTAGTATTTAATGATTTTGGTAATATACACATATATATCATATATATATCATACACATAATAAGTTATTATATACATGTAATCATATCTCTAACATATATTTTATTCTTAAGATACTTTTTTCTATTTAATTTTACGATTTTATTACTTATTCTGCATAATTATATAATTTTAGGTTAATTTGCGAGTATATTTATTATATATACTAAGTATACTCATAAAAATACGTATATACTCATATACTATATTATGCTATATTAATTTCTTTTATTGCCTAATTAACTTATCTCTAAATCCTATTGCATTCCGAGCTCGGTTTTGGAGATTTCGATTATTTTTACACTATATTGAATAATCACATTTTTAAGGCAAAATTTAGGATTTTAGATCATTATTTTTGAAATCTAACTTTACTAAGTCATTTCAATTAACTTTTCTAATTTAGTTGTAAAGTTTAGACTCAATCGGATATGCTTTCTTTAAAGCCCTAAATTTAGGCATGATTGTCTTAAATACAACTTTATGATCTCATATAAAGTAAATTCTCACTATTTTGATTATATTTTTTATATTTTATTATATTTTTTACTTCCAAGTATACGAGAATTCCTCAATTAGGGTTATCATGTTTTTCATAAGTCTTTAGTCTACTTGATTTATTTTCCTGAATGCCCTAGATCGATTATCAATCCTAATCGTACAAAGACAGGGCTTTGTCCTAATATTCAGATATTCATGTTTTGATTTCTAATTCATGGGATATCACATTGCATGCTCTTGTGAACTCTACGGTAGACTGTAGCAATAATTTAATCACCAGTATTTGAATTAAAATAAATAATAAAAACAATACAATTGGATCACAATATACAAAATCATAAATGAATTTCATTGATAAATAGAAACTCACCCTGGAACATAGGCTTCAACAATGATTTACTAAGAAATTAAAATAAAGACATGGTAATAAAGTAAAAAGAAAAGATGAGAAGAACCTATTTTGATTCTATACCCTACTAACTTTCGCACTAGAGGGGTTGTCTTTGCAACTGTAGGCCTAAGCATCTATTTATGAGAAGTAGACCAAGAATTATGATTCGCATGTAGTGCATCAAGCTTGTACCCTTGGTTAAGTTATAGTATAACTAAAATAGATGCATGTTTGAGTGTCAATCCCATGAGGGACCATGAATGTGAGAACCTTATAGTACTAAAAATTTACCCTAAATCACTAATTATCTAACTTAACAATGTAGGATAATTTTGATTAGAACGTAGAGATAAATAAGGAACGATAAAGAAAATAAGAACAATAAAATAAACAAGAACAATTAATATAACTAAACTAAATAAATAAGACTAATTAAAATTGATAACCATGATTTAGTTAAATTAAAGATCGCATATTCCTTAGTCATTTGTTGTTATTTACTACCTTGTTCTTTACAATTTTTCAATCTCAATTACTCTTTAGACTGTGGAGATGCCTAATCTGAATTGACTGAACTTGCATTTTTAGCCAAATCCTAATCCCGAAAGCCTCTTTACCTAAATCATTTATGGATATATCATCGCAGAATCAAATAAAGAACTTAGATCCTACTAGTAGGTTAGCCATTCTAGGTTACCCTAATCTGAATAAATCAGTATCTAATCTCTTAACATACTCGATTCCTTCTAATTACATAAGTTTGTTCACTGAAGTATCTCGTGAACTCAACACTAAACTCAGATATCAAAATAGTAACTCGGGTAAATACTAATTCAGCAATAATATAAACAGTGTATTTAAATCTTCAAAGAAAAATATCATAAATTGAATAAAGAGAATTGTTGCAAAAGGAACTAGGGTTCAATAATGATTCTCTAAGAATGATTCAAAGTAACAACATGATGAAATTAAAAGAATAAAAGAGACGAGAACCCTCCATTGTAATTCTATTCTATAACCTTACTTATCATGCCTTTAATACTGTTAAGTCATAACAGTCAGTCATGTATATCAATATTATGCTAAAAACTGTCCACTCAATCACTAGCATAACCCAAATACACACGAAGCCTATACGACAAATCACTCTAAAGTATTTACAGTTCTACAAGTATACTAACATTTATATTCATAACAAACTTATATTTACAATAAGGTTAAGTATAGAGTATTTATAAAAGTATATTGGTATGTAATACTACTCAAAAGTAGGAACCCAACTAAATCGTGATCCTGTAGAAAACAAAAAGTTCCTAAAACATAGTCCTCATCGGTTTTGCCTCACTCAAGCCCAAATATACCATTTTTGCACACCTAAAGGTAATCGTTACATGGCATGATTACTGGGATCTTGCAAGCAAATCTATAAGGGAGTAAGCAAATCATAGCTCAATAAGGGGCACAAGGTAAAAAGCATATACAAGCAAAACAGTACAACCAAATTATTAAGTAATTATTACATGCAATGCGTAAACAAGCAATGTTTCATCCACATGGCATTATTCGATCTATTGTAAGGTTAGATAAATTTCACCTACTCTAATCCGAGTTAAGGAATTGCAATATGATGGCCATAATGCTAATCATAAAGGCTACGAGGCCCTCTTGCAGCTAATTTCAAGCTTATGCAATGGATGCTCCTACTCCGCTTATGACCACCTTCAAACTCAATGCCCCTAATCTCACTGCAACCTCTGCTCCTATCACTTAGTTCAAGCAAGGGTAAGGAAAAACCAATTCACTGCAACCTCATCGAAGGCATTGAAATTTTGCCAAAGAAACCTAACCGTCTCTTAGTGGGATGCGATGCATCTTCGTTTATAATTACAGTTCATGTTTCAATTAGTCTGATTAAGGTGACCAACCAATTCATAATACACTAAAGAAGGTCAATCAACATTGTAAAACACGTAGCTCAGTTGCCAATCAGCTTCTCAATAACCAAGCATAGGCATAATATGCATATAAACAACTACTTAAAACCACGAGCGAGTATATACTTCAGTCTCCACAAATCCAACTTACTTATATTGAAGCTCACTCTAACAAGTCTATAACATAAGTTTTACTTTCACTTAGAAGTCCTATACATATCTAAATCCAAATTTAGTTTTCGTAAAATTTACAAAAATACTAAGGTTTTATCTAATTCTTCATATTAATATATAACTTGGTTGGAATATTATTTGTATAGTTATTTAATAGAGTTGCATATATATATATATGTGTGTGTGTGTGTGTGTGTGTGTGTGTGTGTGTGTGTGTATTTATATATACACACATAATATATACACTTGAAGTAAGTATTCTATGGGTTTGTTATCTTCACTTCACTTCATTATATTTATATCTTGCTTCTACTTAAGGACATGCGTTCACATTTACATGTAAATATATATATATATATATATATATACTTCTTAAGTGTATTATATATACTATGTGTTCCATTTAAAAGAAAATTCCTAAAGGATACTTATAATCCTAATATACAAATAAAACCATATAGCAAGTGATATCATAATATTATCATATTATCTAATTAATGTAAACTTTTTCACATGAATTCTAAGTTAAACATGATAATATGCGTATTGCTTACCCTTAACATGTGTATATCACAACTTGATTAATATAATATTACAAAATTACAACATAATTAATAAGTAATTATACCTGAATATAATTCATATAATCATGTTTTAATCAAGTAATTAACATATTTAACCTATTATTGCTCAATACATGCCCAATTACTAATCTAAACTATTTAACAAGGAAAATTCCTAATAAATAGCACAGGTCATCAAATAATTCTATGGAAATTCCTATAAACTCAAAAAGAAAATATAGAATTTAATCAACAACTTGTTTCATGCAATTGAGTTTATCGCCCCTATACATAAAATTACAATTTTACCCCTAAATTATAGTTAATTAGGCAAATAATTTTATTTTTATGCAAAATAAATTCTAACCTATCATACTGTCATTACAAGTGTCTAGAACTCATTATATGTCAAATTCATCAATTATTTCAATTAAAACTAATTTATCTTAGAAAATGCCTATTTTAGCAATTTTTAAGGCAAAAAATACACTAAATACTAAACATATATATAATAAAAATCGAGTTACATAGCATCAAATTAGATGAAATAAGAATCGAACAAAAAAAAATTTGAGCCTCAAAAAGCATCATTTGATATATTTATTTTTAATTAAAAAATTTAGATGAATAGTGCATTTCTTAAAGAAGTACATAAAATATTTAAAATTTTATCAAAATAATTATACCACATAAAATTACATCTAAAATAACTTAAAAATAAATTCTTAATATTTTTCATAATTAATTTAATATTTTTATAATTTAATTGAAAAATAAGGCAGAAATTTAGATCAACCATTTGCCAAAGCTTCAGTGGTAATCAATTGCAAGGGGTGGTCAGAAGGCCTAAATAGTAGTTCCTCCTTCAATAGCTAAAAGGGCGCATTGTTAGGTCTTGGGTAGGTTTACGAATTAGTTTAGGTCAACTTATTCCCTTTTTTATTTATTTTTTTAGAATTTTTTTTCTAAATTTTCAAAAATTTTCTCCTACTAGCCTAAATTCCATAATGCTAAAGAATGAATGCCTAAGGTCCATTGCTATTTATAGTAGTTGATGTCAACCAAAAAGTAATTTTCTTATTTTTTTTTCCCTTTTAATCAATTAGGAGCCAGCTTATATTTATGAGTTAGCCTTTTAATTTAGCATATCTTAGTCTAAACTGTAGACATGGATGCTATCCAGTGGTTTCGAGATTTAACTTAGCTGTTTTGATGAGTTTTGGTTGATTTCTATTTTAAGTATTAGTATTTTATATATATTATATTAATATTTAGTATATTTACTTATATAAGTGTACATATCCTATATATGCGGTACATGTAATATGTAATTATATGCATATAACCATTTTTTATTGTTTTTAAGATATATTTTCTATTTAATTTTTTGAATTTATTTCTTATTATATATATTTTTAGGTTTTCGAGTTAATTTATGGATATAATTATTATATATATCGGGTATATTCATAAAAATACATATATATTCATATCCTATATTATGTTATATTATTTTTTTATAACTTAAATAACTTATCTTTAAGTTCTCGTTGAGTTTGGGACTTGGTTTTAAGGGCTCTGATAAGTTTTACACTATATTGAATAATTGTACTTTTAAGGCCAAAATTGGGATTTTAGTAAATTATTTCTAAAATCTAACTTTATTGAGTCACTTTGACTAATTTTACTATCTTAGTCATAAAGTTTGGGCTTAATCAAATAAATTTTCCAAAAGGCCCTAAATCCATATACGATTTTCCTAAAAGCAATTTTATATGCTCACATTACTCAAGGGGGCTCTCCCTGTAAGCTTAGGCCTAAACATTTATTTGTAGGAGTTTGACTTAGATTTATAAAGAAAACAAAAATAGAATAATCATAAATCATTGCAAGTCTAAGGCAAGGTACATGACTGTAGAGTTAAGGCACATACTTGCATTTTGATTGAAATCTTCAAAAATCCAACGGAATTTGAGGACATAGGGAACAATGTCATGGAATGGCCATAGCCTTCAACCGCGGTTTTTTCTAGACTTTGTTTCTCACTAGAAATTATTTCATTTCAATCCTTAATCAATGCTTTTACTTCAAAACAATTTAGAACTTGATAAAAACCTTCAAAACTTCATAAAATGCTCTTGTAGTCCTTGAAAATGAAATTTAGATTAATTAAGCTTAAAATGCTATCAATTAACTAGATTAATTTCTAAAATAACACAAAATACTTATAGAATATATATGCTAAATTCAAGTTATCAAATACCTCCATACTTAGGTGTTTGACTATCCTCAAGCAAAATAATAAAAACTAAAATAAAGATATCTTAAGGACAAGATAATTTTAAACAGCCTCAAAAAAGTATATCCTCAAGTTTAAGTAGCTTAGCAAAAATTTCTACAAATCACTCTCTTTCCTCGGCCTCATAATGTCTTTAGAATACATAGATAATAACTTTTAAGAATTACGGAATTTCAATATTCAATCCAAATAATTTAGAATTAGCCATATTACTTGAATAAAAAATAAACTAGAGTTTAAAATAACATCAACCAGCTAAGAAAAAGTTATAAAGATTTACTCACTCTAACTCAAGAGCAAGGGAACCTTCCCTTACTATTTTATATTTAAAACCTAAACTAGATGCATATTATATCAATTTATCTTCTGATTATCTCTTTACTTCTTTTAATTTTTATTAGGAGACTTTTTAAGTTCAATTTAATTTCTTTATTGAAGCTAATTAGCATTAGGAAAGAACCTCGCTCTAATGACATACCAAGGTCGATCGTTAATAATCTAGCCCTTTTTAATTATTTAGCAATTGTTAGTATGAAAACACTTACCTTTTTCGAGAGATCAAGGCTAATCCTTAATAACTTTAATTAATTTCCTTCTTGCAAATTAGCAATGAGAAAGAGTCTTACTCTTCTAAGGGATCAGGATCGATCCTTACAAATTCTTTAATAATTCTTTTTATCTAATTAATTATATTATAACTCTAACTATTTTGATTTTTAAAAAAAACTTTTAAAAGACAAATCCCCCTTATTCATCCATTCTAAAAACTTAAAAAAAGAGGGATAGATAACTATCCTCTAGAATTTAGTTTAGAAATAAAAATAACTAGTCCTTAACCCACTTATATTTACCCTAATCTTGAGTCTAAGTATAAGCTTAAGTAACAGATAACTCTAAATAATGAGGATTTAAATGCGTTCAAAATTCATAAAGAATTTTGGGAAATTTGAAAAAAAAATTCTTGCTTAATATATTTATGGGGTGAAAATTTCTAAGATTTCTAATTCTAGAAAAATTCAAAAGCTTAAATGTGTATCTAAATCATTAACATACATATTTTATCCTTCCCCTTCCCTTTTCTACACTTAAGTTATACATTGTCCCTAATATACATAATAATAATGCAAATCAACATAAAAGTGGGAGAAAAATAAAAATAACAAAGAAAAATAATTAGGTCATCCTCAGTTTTTACATTGATCCTTAAGAAAACTATAAACTTCTAAACATGAATTTCATAAATCCACTTGAGCACATGGTTTCCTTTGTATCTAACAAAACGAACTAACTAAAAAAACGAAAAGAAGATGTTAAACAAAACAAATAAAACTAAATAAAAGACTACTACTAATACTGATTTAAGTACCAAATTGCTAGTACCTTGCAAAACCTACAAAACATGAAAAGATTAAATAGTTAAAGAAAAAGAGCAACAGCAAATAAGTTGTGAGTACAATCATCCAAAATAGAAAATTATCAAACCGAGTCTTTAGAAATAATAAAAAGTGCAAGGGAAATTATTCTTCATCTTCTTCAACCTCTTCGTTAATTTCCTCTTCTACTAATTCCTCATCTAAGTCTAGGGCCTTCATGAATAGTGAAGGTGGTGACTAGACTCCTCGATGGGCAAAAAGTGCATCCTATTTGACCTCAACGCAATCAATATTATGTGTCAAGATCCACTACTTCTTCAATATCTTCCTCATAATCCTCTTAATCATGCCAAATATTAAAGAAGTTGATAAATCAGATCGCAGTTTAGATGATGAGGATATGGCCTCACCAGCTGACTCAGGAAGTAGACCCTTAGGTGTTGGAGGGTACTTCATGGCCTTGATGGACTCATAACTTAAGGGACCAAGAGGATCTAACTCTATCATACGAAGCATGCCATGAATACAAGGAGATGTTTCTCACCAATTAGGTAATAAAGGGAGCTACAAAAATAAAACCTAAATAACGATCGATAGCTTAGTTCTTAAGGAACCAAGCTATCCTAACTCCTAAATTTATGGGATGTCGGTTTGTAATGCTATGCAAATATATGATGTCCATCTCATTTACAACCTTCTAACTGTTCTTTCTTCTAGTAAAATCCGTAGCCAAAATATAGTGAACTACGCACCCAGATCTTCAACTTAAAAGCCTTAGGCCTCCTCAAGTCATAAGCTTCTCCTTCTCAATTAGTTAGACCAGACCACACAAAAGATTCATACACTCTTAGAGGCAGCTTATATAGCAAATCCATATATTCTCTAGTCTTAACATAATTCATAAGGGAAATACCCATCCTAACAAGCAACTCATCAAATGGCATGGTCACCTCTTAACTATTGCACTTGAAGTAAAGACTATTATTCCTACCATTATCAAGGTTATTGAAAGTTAACGTCAATGCACTAAGGATCTCTAGTGTTAGTTCCTTGTACATCAGGTTATTGATTGTCAAAAGCTGATCCCATCCTCTAAACTCAATTAAGTGCCAAAATTTAGCAACGTAGCTAGCCCGAACTAATGAATCTTAGTTCAAATATGTAGTCTAGCAAAACTCCTTCTTTGACAATTGAAGGTATCGCTTCTTTTGCCAAAACTTATGAAGAGTCAGAATTGGATGTGTCAAGATGGCTACTAAATTCTTACACGCTACATGTTTCACTCCTAGCATGATTTTGCAATCAAAAGGAAAGGGATTCAAGTTGATAAAAAGAAACAAATTCATGCTACAGAAATAATGGCTAATTCAAGAATCTAACCAAGACTCAAAAATCATTCCCAATTTATTACTAATTTATCCAATAAAGAAACATTTGAAATCTTTGAATTAGCATGCGATTATATAATGAAATGCTAATTTTTTTTTCTAATTCATAGATTAATGATATTGTAGGGTTAATTCATAATTAAGTCGTATTCTCATTCATAATCTTTATTGACATGATCAATAGCACTTAATATACAATTCTTTTAAAGTTGCTGTGCACAATTTCTAATAATCTTATTTTCGTGTGCAATTTTTAATAACATATTCCATATCACTAAACATGAATTTTATAACATATTCCATATCACTAAACATGAATTTTATAACATGTTGAACAATTCAATTAATATTGCAAATTCACGAATCTAGGAAATGCTTTAATTGTACAAAAATTTGATTCACAACAAGATTCTATAATTCTACATGAATTGTACACATCACATGCCATTGACAACAATCAACATCATGAATTCCACTACTTTCCTTCACTTTCCTCTTTGACTCATTCTCTACAACTGCTTTGAAAAACTCAAAATTAACGTGAATTGAGGCACACAAATAGATCAAATAACAATCAAAGTAGATGACCACTTCACTAGTTACTATTGCATGCATAAAATTCAATAATTGTTTTCAATAAAAATCCATTCAAAGCAGGAAAAATACTAACATATATGCTAGACACTTGATACTTAAACTAATTTAGACGAGATAAAAAAAATCAACGAAACAACTAACAAAATAACAACTATAATGTAAAGAAATCAAACTTAGACTACCTCCCAAGAAGCACTGTTGTTTAATGTTATTGGCTCAACAATTAATTCATCCCTTAATGCAATTCACTAGTTAATAACTACAATACCCCACTAGCTAAAAACATGGTGATAGAGAAAATGCCAACAAAACTATAAGGAGGATTGTTATAAGAATGTTAAAATAAGTGAGAAATTTAGGTTTTTCCTAATATCCTAACCAGGATACTCTTTGGCTCTTCAGGAACGATGCCAAAAACTTAATTCACGTGCAGTACATCAGGCAAGTACGGCTAGTCAAGTACGCCTAGTCAAGTTATAATATCACTGAAATGAATGTGAGTCCAAGTGTCAATTCTACGAGGAACCATGAATGTAAGAACTCTAAATTACTAGCAATTTGCCCTAACTCACCAATTATTTAACTTAATAATGTAGGATAATTTTGATTAAGAAGTAGAGATTAATAAGGAATAATAAATAAAATTGAAACAATAAAATAAACAAGAACAATTAAAATAACCAAAATAAATAAATAAGACTAATTAAAATAAATAAGCATGATTCAGTTAAATTAAAGATCACATAATCCTTAGTAATTAGTTGTTATTTACTATCTAGTTCTCTGCAACTTTTGAATCTTAATTACTCTTTAGACCGTAAAGATGCTGAATCTAAATTGACCGGACTCGCATCTCTAGCCAATCTCTAATATCGAAACCTTCTCTACTCAAATCGCTTCTAAATAGAGCGTCACAAAATCGCATGAAGAACTTGAATCCTATAATTAGGTTGGCTGTTCTAGATTACCCTAATCTAGAGAAATTAGTTCCTACTTTATTAGCATGCTCAATTCCTTCTAATTGCACAGTTTTGTTCACTAAAGGGTCTTGTGAACTCAACACCCAGGTAAATATTAATTCAACAACAATATAAACAATGTAATTAAATCTTCAAAGAATAATATCATATATTGAATAAAAGAGAATTATTGCAAAAGGAACTAGGATTCAATAACGAGTTACTAAGAATGGTTTAAAGTAACAACATGATGAAATTAAAAGAAAAAAAGAGATGAGAACCCCTCAATCTAATTCTATTCTATAACCTATCACAAGGGGGCTTTCCTTTTAAACCTAGGCCTTAAACATATATTTATAAGAGTTTAATCTAGATTTATAAAGAAAACTTAACAAAAATATAAGATTCATAAATCATTACAAGTTTAAGGGCAAAGTATATGGTTGTAGAGTTGAGGCGTATACTTACCTTTTGTCCAAAATCTTTAAAAATTTAGCGGAGTCTAAGGATATGGGGAACACGAGCATAGACCATGGCCATGATATTTTCTAAACTTCATTTCTTACTTGAAATTCTTTCACTTCAATCCTCAATCAACGTTTTTACTTCAAAATAATCTAGAACTTGACAATAAAAAAAAACTTTCAAAACTTCATAAAACGCTCTTGAAGTCCTTAAAAAAATGAAATTTAGACTAATAAAGCTCAAAATACTATAAAATTAACTAGATTAATATCCAAAATAACATAAAATACTTATAAAATATGTTTAAATTCATGTTATCAAATTACAAAGAAAACCTAACAAAAATAAAATATTCTAAAATTATGGCAAGTCTACAAGTGAGGTTGTAATTGCTTGCATTCAAGGTAGTATTCTTGCTCCAAATTTGGAAGTCGACGACTCAACTATTCCATTACTTCTTATAGGTGAAGCCAAACCAAGATGGTTAGGTATATATCTCTACTTAAGGTTAAGGGTTGAAGATCTTCACTGCGTTAAAGATTAAAGTAGACAAATTGAAGGAGAAATTCTTTCACATTTGATCGATGAAGAAGCTACTATTCCCTATAGCTTGGGCAAGGCGTATTTAAAAAATGGCCATCGACCACCTTGGGCTTGAAGATGAGGATGCCAAGGAAGGGGTTCTCAACCTTGCTCATTGGAAAGAAGCGAACATGTCATTGGTTATGTTATACCTCGAAGTAGTGGAGTCACAATAGTCTCACCATATAAACTAACCCATAATAGTAACTAATCTCATAGTCACTATCATTAATACAATTTACACAAGACATCTATGACTCCTCACTTTAAAATAAATAGTTCCTTTAAGATTATTGATAAATTTACATATAGATCTATAAACTTTAAGTCATATTTACATAACAAAACAATCTAAAACAACTAAACATTATGTAATTCCTCTCTTTCTTATTTATGAGTCACTAGCAAAACTCCCAGGATATTGTTCATCATCCAATTTATCCTTACTCCCCCAAAGTTCTTCAAAAGAACACTAACCTCTAGATAATTATAATGTGGCATTTAAATTGTCACTTGTAAGAAAATCTATAAGGCTATGAGTAATCAATAGCTCCGTAAGTCAGGATAGAGACATAAGACTGCATAACAAACACAAACATGGTTCTAAACAAT
This sequence comes from Lumnitzera racemosa, assembly GCA_024138005.1. NCBI lineage: Eukaryota > Viridiplantae > Streptophyta > Magnoliopsida > Myrtales > Combretaceae > Lumnitzera > Lumnitzera racemosa. The sequence continues at coordinate 86,004,387 of JAMXBC010000006.1, forward strand.
TAATTAAATGCAATGCAACATGTAAACACTATCACACAAAGTGGTTTGATCCGTTATAAAATTAGAGGAATTTCATCCGCTCTAAACTTAGTTAAGAAGTTTCAACACTTGTGCAATAGCTCATGACTAAACTTAAGTTTATGCAATAGAGGTACCGCTTCCCCCATGACTATCCTTGAAACCATTACCGTCATCCTTACCGTGACCTTGTAACCTATCACTTAGCTTGACTAAGGATGAAAAATGGACCATTATACTACAACGCTATCCCTTTCGAAAGTGCTGATATTTGGTCAAATAATCCTAATCGTTTCCTAAAGGATTACAATACATGTCTAATTAAGGGGTTAAGTCAATATATTTAAGTCTAGTTTACGGTAATCAAACAATTTCACTCCATTTGAATTACAGTAATTCAATACAACAAAGCATCGAAATATAGTCCAACAACTAAAGACACACAAGCATATATACAAGCATCTACTTATAAGCACAAACAACACAATCTTAAGCCTCTAAGTACCTTAATATAATACTCTAAAATATAGTAATATATTGATCTCAACTTACCTAAAATCCTTGATTTGTTCACTCAACCTTGATATAGGGTTAACTCATCGCCGCTTACTCCTATAATATAAATATCTTTTTTAGTATTTATATCTTTATCATATATAAGCTTTTCAATCATAGTTTTTACCTAATTATCCAAGTTATATATTTTACTTATTATCAATCTATTATAAGCTAGTTTCTGATTTAGTTTCTAAATTCATTTCTGATTTAGGCTCTAATTCAGCTTTTTATTACGGGTTTTATACGTAAATCCTAAGAACTTCTTCCAAACCAATATGTGAAATTAATCACGTTACACTTAGGTATCCTAAATTCCTATTTAGCTCCTAACCAGTATTCTAGTCCGCACAATATACGCTACTCCTAATTTAGCTACCGAATTTACTCTTAATATAAGAATAACCTACATTTTTCATATAAATACCTAAATATATATTCCATATCAGATTTATTTTATATTATTATTATTATTTTATTATCAATTTTGACCTAATATTTTCTACTCATTAAATTTCCAATTTCACATATATTCATTTACATGTAATTACTACATAATATACATAATACATACATCTAACACCTAAAATGCTACAAAGACCATCCTAAATCAACAACTAACATTTGAAAATGTCAAATTACATACTAAATCAAAATTTTTACCAAAATTAGCATTAAATCACAAAATTAAGCCCAAATATCATCTTTTATGTATGATTTTAAGGCCTAAAAATTAATTAAAAGTTTATAAAGTTAATTTTCAAAAAAGAGTCTTCATAACACTATCATGAAAACCCTAAATAGTCTACAAAAAAATTTTTGAAATCAAAAGAACACTATTAAGGTCATTTAAATCAAAAGCGAAACTAGCTCAAGTTTAGAGATTTCTTAAGCACTGTATATCTCAGAAGATAATTTTATGTAATTGATATTTTTTATTAATTCTACATACAAAAATACCTTACAATACCAAATTTTATAATTTTCCATATATATTTGGTATTTTTAACAAATTAAAAAAAATTGAGTATAAAAGTAAACTTACTTGATTAAGTAGCTTCCAACCACCAACGGTGGCCGCCAATATGTCGACAACCTCTAACAATGGTTCTAAGGTCAAATGGTGGTGGCTGTTTTGTTTTAGGTGGTCGTTGGATTTAGTTTCCATCCTAATGCCCTATTTGTACATTATTTTTGTTAATTTTTGTAAAATTACTTACTTATCTCTCTCTAGTCTCTCTCTAATTTTTCTATCTTCCTAACTAACCAAAATGAATTGTTGTAGGGACTTGCTAAATTTATAGTGTTGTTTAGGTATTTTCTTTAATTTCCTAAGTGCCAAATGTCCCTTATCTTCTTCTTTTTCACTTTTTAGTAGGGTAAATTCAATTGGTTAATTTTCTATACTTAATACCAACTCACCATGCCCCATATCTGGACATTTTTACACTTTCTCATATTTTTCTTGATTCTTATTTTATTTTTTATGATTGTTTTTAATTATTTAGTATTATTTCAGCATATTTTAGATATTTTAAGTAATTTTAAATATTTTTACCTATACGTAAATACATATATAGTAAAATTAAATACTCATAAATATTATTTATATTATTTTATGATTTTTAGTATATATATAATTTATCTTTATTAATTTATTAATTATCGGAATTCGTTTTACGCGTTTTCGATAAATAACGAGTAATATACGTATAACTTAATATTATAATATTTTATTATTTATTTTCCTAAATTCAAACCTACGGAATCACTTTTACTATCGCAAAATTTAAGCTTGATCAGAGAACTTACCGGATCCACCTAAATTTTTCATATCAACTTTGAAGACCCAATTACAAGGCTTATAGGTTACCGAGACGCATGCCCAGCGAATGTCAATTTTTAGGTTAGAGACAGGTATTTGTTGTCTTTGTCGAAGGAGAGGTGTTTGGAAGTTCGCTGCATCACATCGTTGCAGCGAGTCCCGCTGTGATAGGGGAGTTCAAGGAAGTTCCCCTTTTGTAGCTTTTATTGCTTTCTTGTTAACTGTTTGCTTATGCTTACAAGTATAAATGCCTCCTTGGATGCAATCAAGCAAAAGTTGTTAGAGATCCGAGAGAAACATATGCAGGAGCTCGCTGCCCCCAAAAGAAGAAGGGGGGTACTGGAGGTGCTGGAGGGTTCAAAGCTATTGAGGGGGAGTGGTTTCGCACTTGGAAGAAGAGCAAGAAGAGGGAGAGGTAGATCAACATCTTGGAGTCTGTTGAGGCCGTAGCTAAGGGGGTTCCACTTGCTATCATTGTTGCACAAATTCAAGGAGGAGGCTCGATGCAGTTAGTGTATGCTTCTGCCAATGGTTCCAAACAAGGTGCTCGAGTGTCCACAAGGGCTTCGGGGCAGGGCATGAAGGGTACTATGTGAGGGATGAGGGTTCCGAAGCCTTAGTTGGCTCACGAGCATACCGACAAGGGGTCAGGAGGCGAATTGAGAGGCGCCCCAGGCATCGACAGCAACAGTAGGAGCAGCAATAGGAACAACAGGCAGATTCTGAGGCCATTCCTTAGGAAGCTAGTGTTCGAGCTATTAAAATTGCGGATGACGAGCTCATACACTCTCCTTGTTGAGGCAAGCAACCTGCTAACGCTCTAATGGATCCTAAAGCAAGATTTGGTCGATTATTCGATGAAAGGACGATGTCCAGGCCAGCGTGAGGATGTTACGCAAGTTATAAGTGGCAAGAGATCATAGTGAGTTTTTGTTTAAGTACTTAGGTCTACTCGTAATTAGGAAAAACAGTAGAAGTGACCCACGAAGTTCCATTTAAGAAAACAAAATAATAATTTAGGTGAATTATTAATTATATATATATTACTTATTATTTATAAAAAATAAGCAGAACGAGTTCCAATAACTAATAAAATATTAAAAATAAATTATGTGAATATTAAAAATTATAAAATTACATGAAATAATATTTAAAAAACATATATGTGGAACGTATTTAATACAATATATATACAAGAATATGCTATGAGAAAACCACCTAAACAAGTATTGAACAAGTAACGATGGAAGTTAAATATAATATAGTTAGTAAAATTGGAAGTCTAACGTGGAAGCTTGAAAGTTTAACAAAGGTTAAAGCTAATTACTCCACAAGATGACACATAATTTTGAAAAGGAATATTAGTATATTATGAAAAATGACACGTGGACTATTGCATGGAGAACGACCACCGTTTCAAAAGCCCCTCTAAATTACCAATGTATGCTTCTCCTTTACAGATTTTGGGTCGTTAGAATCCTAAGGGATATTAGAAAAGCCAACCAGAGAATAAGGAATTAGGAAGGAAAACAAGAATATTAGGAATCTTATAGCTCAAGAGTTAGTCATGTGAAGATTTCCGATCAAACCAACACCCGATGTGCAGTCACCATGTCCCCTCGACGAAGCACCCAACGCTCTGAAGCTCCGACATTCTGTTGATGGCTCAGAGTGATCAGAAGTTGGTAAAACAGTGATTATTTCTATACGACCCGATTTTCAGCTAATCATTAAAAATATTAGACAACGTTAGAAAACTATAGAAAAATGTATTCTTAGGATATGTTGCATATTGATTTGGGTTTCTAATGCATTGCAATAATATGAAGTGTCCGGATTATATTATACACTTGTTAAGTAGGGATTGAATGAGTTATACTTTGAGTTTCCTATATATTATTGAAATTCTATGGAATAATGACTGAACATTTGTCCATAAATGTAGTATATAGAATAACATTGGTTTATGAAACATATATAGATATATATATATATATATTACAATGAAGGAATATTTTTCTTAAATACTAAATTCAAATTTCATATCGTCGCATACATACGAACTCAACAATACCTATGACAGTCCTTCTATAATCAAAACATAAGTTAACCAATAAAATCTATATTTCAATGCAAGTGAAACAGTACTTCATATGGAACATATTGAATGAAACATACTGATGACTGTCTACAAACCATATTAATAAAATATGCCTACCTAGGAAGATATAAATTGAGCAAACAATTTCAACTCAAATTATTCTATTTCTTACATTTAATAAGTTAATTTATTAAATGTTTGTTGACCTCGTACATAGATGTGGATTAAAACATGAGAAGACGAATCATACATGAATGAGTAAAAAAATATGGCACCTAGCTAGATGAGCTTAAACATCAACACTTGGCAATTTTTTTTGGAACTAACAAGTAGCAAAATACTAAGTTTGATCTAATTTCACCAACATAGGAGAGTTAATATAAATTTATAAGAGACCAGCCATACTCGGAAAAAGTAGGAAAAATAAAATTTAAGCAAAATAATGGTGGAAACTATCGGAGAATAAAGACGGAAACCTGCAAGTAAAGTAAAGATGGTAAAAATAGCAACTCAAATAATTACTTCTCAAAATTACCAGGAATAGGCAAATTATATCCCCGGAAGCAAAACTATCAAATACCGTATACTACATGTTCATGGATCTCTTATGGTCATTAACAGTAAGCAAACCTAGTAAGTTATAATGACAGTACATTTAAATTAAGCAGATGTGTGTTTATATATATGTAATTATTTTATATCATAAATTGTTTCTACTACTGTATGACTAATGTAATTAACATTAAATATGTACATATATATATATATATATATAACTATTAACAAAATTATTCCAAGGAATGCTACACGTAGTAATGTTTGTACCATAATATATGTATCATTTATATAAGTATTAATCAATAGGATAAATAAGATTTAGAATAAAGCAAGTTTCCGTACCCTTGTAATAAGAGACTTAGACTTATAATTAACAAAAGGATTATGAATTGGATGCAGGTTTTATTTTAGCTTAAATAAAAAAAAAAGTTTTTTCTTATATTTCGTCATTAATGGGAGACTCCATATTTGAGTTCCTTGATGTAAGGTAATCATAAAATATTCTTTTTTACAGTTTAAAAAACAAATATATATATATATATATTAATTGAAAATATGTTAAAGTAATACTTACATAAGATGAATTATGGTAATGTATATACATATATTTGTAAAATTATCAATATAATCAAAGTTTGTCATAAATACAAATGAAAACAATCACTACATTTAATAACATAGTGGCATTTAGTGGGCAATCTTAAGAGTAGCTCAACATTTCGTTGTTGTTGTATTAGGAATATTGATATACTAATAGGTATAATGAGAGACCAATATTTGATGAGCTACGTAGACCTATATAATTGGACCCCTTGGAGCATTCTTCTAGCTAGATGTTTTGGGTTTTCATGCCTATGCATAAGTCGTCCAAAAGAATTCTTATGACAACACCTAGCCAAAGATTAATACGTGGAACATGAAGACCCTAACCCATAGAGACTATACTCATTTTAGTCTTTATTGAAAAAAAAAAAAGAGAGAGATAAATAAAATACAAGATAAAGACAAAAATAATAATACCAAATCATAGTAAATTCTCAATTGTAGAAAATTGCAAGCAGACCAATTTAGTATGTACCATGATACATGAATCACGCTAAGGATTAAGGCAGAACATTTACCTTCAACACCTGATACTCGAACCAATTAAGATTTTGGGGAAGATGTTTGTTGATATAGATCTTAACAAATAAAATGAGGAAATTGTAGGATAACTTTTATATATAAATCAGGTGAAGGTGAAAACTTTTGAAAGAAAGAAGATTTCAAATACCAAATATTCCTCCTTTTTAGACCAAGAAGCAAATGAAGAAAATTCAATGTTTACTGCTGGTGGTGGTACACGTCTAGTAGCATGTAATAACAACAAAATATGGATCATCAAAGGAATTTCCCTAATAGTGACACCTGGTCTATTATGGAAACTTAGCAAATTTTTTGTCTTATGAAAAAATGGAAGCTTCAATTATGAAATTGTCGTAAGAAAGTAAAGGGTCAAGTTAGTCCCTTTCCTTATGCTCTATTAAACATATAGATAATGATTTCTTTTTGTTTAACGATAACCAAACTTGAGTAAATTGTTCTAATTCGAAGCAATCATGGTGAATATATGCACCAAATAGAAGAATAAGCTTTGACCAAGGCCAAATTCGTAACCTTATTGAAGACATTTGGGAACAATTGGCTAGGAAGTTAGGTAAGTGAAATCAATGTTTTACAGCATTTTAGAGTATTATTTTAAAATACTTGGAGGTTATGGTATGTTTTTGGCTTGTGATTGCAATTTATTTCTCTATGTGTATGCAGGGCATATGCTTGAATAGTGGTTTGCTACTATAAGAATTTAGCTCCATATGATGTTGTTTTGTGACTATTGCTTCAATTGGTTTGTTTAAAATTATTTGATCACCTCGAAAATAATCTAACTTGAACAAGACCTAACATCTAACCTAACATGCATTGCAACTTACTAGGTGTAACGACTAGCATTCTCAAGCTAACCCTCTTCAATAATGATAGCTGAAACGGTCCTTTTCCCACCTTAGTCGAATTAAGTGATAGGAAAAGAGGTCATGGCAAGGTTAAGGGCGGTGGTTCAAAGATGGTTACAGGAAGAGAGTATTCTCCATTGCACAAGCCTCGATTTGGTTCCAATCCATGAGTACGTGGTGTCAAACTCCTTAACCCAGATTATAACGGGCACAATTTCTCTAATCCCATGCCGAATCGAATAATATCGTGCAATAATATTTGCTTGTACATGCATTCCATCTAACTAATTTGGTTGAAAACCTTATCTGTGATGTACTGAATGCATACTTTTGTCTCTGTCCCACTTACTAAGCAAATTGTCACTCATTCCCCTGTAGTTTGTTTGTAGGTTCAAAGTGGAACTATAAGTACCATATCTAAAACTAGAACTTTAGCAAACGGGGTTAAAGAGAGAGGATCAAGAAGAATCTAGCTAAATTTTGTTCTTATTATTAACTTTTTCCTAGTTATTAAGAAAACTACCAAGCCGTCTCAAGGGGCTCTCTAGTTTTCAATCTTTTAATTTCTATATTGAATAATATGTACCGATGGGTTTTACGAATACTCTTCTGAAAAGTCAAACTACGAGTTTGCTATATCAATTATTTTTAAAAATTATTTCACAAGTTTATATCAAGTAGGTATCAAATTGAATGCTTCAAAGCAATAGAGACAAGTACGCCTAGTGTGAACTAGATTTATAATAACAGTTGTAAAGTCAGTTTTTATCTTAGAATAGTTTACACAATGGGACTGTTACGACTACATCTTTTCAGGGCATGATACCATCACAAACCTTGAGTTTGATAAGGTAGTCGATGATGCCAGCTTTGAGTTTAAGCAAATGGTTCGAAAAGATGTCCATAAGAATTCACTTGAGGTTGACCTAAGATTCCTAAGTTGGCTTAATACTCACGAGCCTCCCGGTGCTTAGGGTGATTACAAGGAACCAGTCGAAGAGAGCAATCAAGGAGAACGTAGCAATGATGAAGACCCTATGACAGATGAGTAAGGAGTAACTATCTCCGTCCTCCTTCCCTTTTTTGTTTTTGTATATGTTTTCTCTTTTTTTTAGATCGTATTATAGCTACGGCTAAGATACCAACCCCTTAATTCTTGTAAAAAGTCTGACTTAATGAATGAAGCCCTTTCCCTTCCTTGTGCAAGTCTTTGACTCTCCTCGTTTTTACAATGAATGATTTTTTCTTCTTTTTTGCCACGTCTTCTATTTTACTTGGTTGCATGATAGTTGAATTTTCCTCTCCTTTAACATTAGGTCCTCATTACTACTCGCACCAAGTCTATTAGTGTGCCAATGCAACGCTTGATACAAAAGAAGCAGTTTTCAAGGTGCAGTTATGTCTCCTTGGGTAAAGTGTAGCATAAAGTATTTAGGATCCCTTGAGCAAAGCACTATCCAAGGCATATTAATGGGGGTACAATGTATTTATGGTACCATATCAATGATCCTCATGCTAAAGGATGTAGACCATCGAGCATCCGGACATGTGGATGGCCTAGGTTCCTCTTAAATGCCTATATAAAGGGCTTGTAAGGCCTTGGCTTTTCCATCCTCACTCAAACACCTGTAGAGCACCCATTTTGATATTTTCCAAACTTCCTTGAGGGCCTCTTATTGTTCTTTCATTCTTGTAATGATTGTTGCATAAGATGTCTAAGTTAAGGAGAATCAAGCTTTTGGGGTGAGTACATAAGCTTAGCCCATGCCTTTATGGTGGGTGAAGGGGATCTTTGAGTATTGATTGAAAGGTGTAAAGGTGTGAGCCATGCTAGAGGAAGGTACCCATGTATCAACTAGAGGGTATACGAGTGCCCCTTGGTCAGATTCTCTACTAAGCTAAGTGAGTTTGAGAAGTGGAGGATATCCTAAGGTACATCCTCCAATCATGGTGGCACCACTGCTATAAGCAACGCTTACACACACAAGGTTGCACCAATAGATGCCTACGTGTTGCTACTATAACACTTGGGCATGCGAGCTCGTCGTAGCATTCTTCACAACCACATGGAACTTCCCTACAACTCAAAAGTGCTTAGGCAAAGATAGCATAAGAGGTCTCAAAGACCTCTTCAAGCCATGGTGGCGTAAAGGTTCTTATGTTATTGAAGGGGGACTCGAGTGAAGCTACTATGGATGCTTATGCGTACAGCCCTTAGCCCATGCATAGGAGATGGGTAAGCACACTCTGGGAGGCCTATATAGGAGGCTCATGCAAAAGGCTAGCCCATTTAATAAGTGAGGAATTTTCCTTGAAACTACTAGCATTAAACTAGAATCTTCCCTAAGCATTGGTTGATCTAATAGACTAAGAGCTTACTTAAAGATTGTATATGTCATAGGAGCTAGGACCAACCATCAACTAAAAGAGCTTCCTTTAATGTAGTATATTTTGTAATCCTTTTCTTTTTACCGCTTTCTTTCCACTTGTACTTAAGGCTGGGATGCCAGCCCATGAAGCCTTGTAAAAGACTTCGAATGAATGGAAACTCTGTTCTTCTTTCATTCATTGACATGCTCGTCTACTTGTCTTTTCATCTACTTATAACTTTTTGTCCTCATCTTTGTTTATACTAAATTAACCACTTGGACACATAATCATTAGCATTTGACCTTGTACAATATACGATTTGATCTTTCTATTACTTGCCTGGGCAAGTGTACCAAGCAAGCTAGTGTACTTAGACCTTTGTTGCTTACCCTTCAAGCATGGGTGCCACTAGGGTCGTCCGGGGTCGGGACTATATGTCACCCTGATTGCTAGGTAGTTGAAGGTTCTTGTGTTCAAGAGCCTTATAAGTGCTTAGGTGTTGCCGAGGGGACTTGTAGTGATAGTTTCCAATGCCTTTCTCCCCTCATATGTCAGTATTAATTCTGACTTAGGGTTAGTCTTAAGGATAAGGATCAATTAAGTGTATAAGATCGCAATGTAAACCAATAAAGAAGAGAGAGCACTAGATAAGTGTAAGGAACTCATTTTTTCATTAATTCATCAAGTTCTTACAAGTACAACAAGCTGATCATATGACTTAGACAAAATACAACCTTAAATTACTTACATTCTATGCCTTAGGGATTAGTTGTCCATCTAAAGTCTCGAGTCTATAGGCTTCGTTGCTTGTATCTTCTCTCATTTGCATAAGATCTTCCCAATTAGGAGTGAGCTTGCATTGCCCTTCTCTAGAACCTGTACCTCTAATTTTCGTCACATTGGGTCTCCGGGTTCGAAGACTTTGTGTTTAACCTTTTTGTTGTAATATTGAGCTACTCGCTGTTGGTATGCTACCACTCAAGCTTACGTTATATCACACACCTTGTCAATCGTATCGAAGCTTGCCTAAAGGGCCATGTGGTTAACGTTGACATCAAAGTTCTAGATCCTACTCATATGTAGCTCTAGCTTAATAGGTAGGACAACTTCAACTCCAAAGGCAAGGTAAAAAAGAGTTTGTCTTGTAGAGGTTATGTGAGTTATTCGATATCCCCAAAAGATTCTGGGTAGCTCATCTTCCCTCTTCCCCTCTGCAAATTTTACCCTCTTCTTTAGGTTGTTGGACGATCCTATTGATGCCTCAACCTGGCCATATGTTTGAGGGTAGGCTATTGATGTGTAGTAGAGCCTTAAGCAATGCTAGTCATGGAACTTCGGGAATTTAGCACTATTGAACTGCTTGTTGTTGTCAATAATCAAGTTGTATGGGACTCCAAATCTAGAGAGGATGTTTGTGAGGACAAAACCCTTAGTTACTTTGGTGGTGATACTCGCAACCACTTAAGGTTCGACCCATTTTGTAAAATAATTCATAGCCACCAAGATGAACCGGTGACCTCCAAATGCCTTAAGAAAGGGTCCAAGGACATCTAACTTCCATTGGGCAAATGGCCATTGGCTCATCATGGGATGGTGGTTAGTATTTGGTACATAACTGATGGGTGCATGCTTCAAGCATTTATGGAGTTTCTAAACCATCACCTATACATCCTTTTCATAGTGGGCCATTAGTAACTGAAGCAGAGTGCTTTGCTGTACAATGCTTAGGCTTTGAGGTAATTGCTACAAATCCTTATATGAATTTCTTTTAAGGCATGGATGCCCTCTTAGCGCTTAAGGCATCTAAGAAGTGGTACATTATGCTTAAGGCAATACAAGACGTTGTCGATGAGGGTGTAGTTTGCCTAGGCATACTCCAGCTTCTTAGCCTCGCTCCTATCATCAAGCAACACTCCTGTTTTGAGGTACTCAACTACAAGGTCCATCTAACATGGTCAAAGTTGTACGAGCCAAATCTCCAAAATCTCCCACTACTACTTTTCTATGGTATGTTCGGGAAGGTTCTAAATAAGGAGCAGCTTGTTACCACTATAAGGTGCTAGGATGATGGTCGAGGAAAGCTTAGATAACCTATTAGCCTCAAAATTTTCCACTCAATGGACATTATTGATTTTCGAGGAAGTGAAACTTGAAAGCAGTACTTAAACTACTCAGAGATATTTCATCATCGTCTCTCCATTCATTTCAAACTATCCCTTCACCTTTTGGACTACTAGCATGGAGTTTAAATGGATCTCTAGCTTCTCTACTCTGATATCCTTCGTATCTTCAAACCAACGATGAGTGCTTCGTACTTGGCTTCGTTATTACTTGTTGGGAACTCAAATTTTAGCGTATAGAGCACCTTAGTACCATATGGTCCTTACAGTGCTATGCCCACCCTACAACACCCCCCCTCCCCTCTCCCCCTTCCATATCGAGTAAAAGATCCATTGACATGCAGAGACTATACTAATTTGTCTACATCTAATGCTTCTTCCTCTCCAATGTATTCTATTACAAAGCCCATAAGGACTTATACTTTGATTGCTTACCTTAAACAAAACTGCACATCTTGGGTGTTCAACTTAAGGGAGTATTTCACCATTCTACTCGAGGCATCTGACTTTTGTAGAATGGCTCATAGTGGTTGGTCAATGAGGACAACAATTAAGTAAGCCGAAAAGTACAACCTTAACTTATGTGTAGCAATCACCACTACTAAGGAAAATTTTTCAATCTTCGTATATCTAATCTCAGGACCTTGTAAGATGTGACTTACATAATAGATGAGCTTGTGTTCTTATCCGTTTGCTTAGACGAGCACCGAGGAAAGTGCTCAATTACTAAAAGGAGGTATAAATACAACTCTTCTCTAAGTAGGGGTTTAGAGAGCACTAATGGACTATTGAGGAACTTTTTAAGCCTATTAAAGGAGGCTTAAAATTGGTCGATGGATCTAAATTTCGATGTGTTCTTCAAGATCTTGAAGAACTAGGAACATTTGTTGGTGGTTTTAGAAATGAAGCAATTAAGTACAATGATTTTGCTTGTAAGCCGCTAAACTTCTTTAATAGTTTGTAAGGCTTGTGTGTCACAAATGGCTTTAATTTTGTCGAGATTGGCCTCGATGCCCCACTCAATGACCATGTAACCTAAGAACTTCTTAGATTCAACCCTAAAGATGCACGTCTAGGGGTTCAACTTCATTTAGTAACTGTAAAGGATGTTGAACGTCTCAAGGAGGTCCTGGACATGGTCTTTTCGTTCTCTACTTTTTACGATAATGTCATCAATGTATACTTCGACGTTTCACTCGAGTTAAAGCTTAAAGATGGTTGTCAACAATCTTTGGTACATTACCCAGGCATTCTTAAGGCTGAAGGGCATGACTTTGTAATTGTATGCACCAAAGTTAATGGCAAATGAAGTATGGACGTCATCTTCTAGGGCCATACAAATTTGATTGTATCCTAAGTAGGCATCCATGAAGCTAAACATGGCATAGCTTGACGTTGAGTCTTCAAGTTGATCTATGCGAGGTAGAGGAAAGCAATCCTTCATAAAGGCTTTGTTAAGGTAGGTGTAATCTATGCACATTCATTACTTCCCATTAGCCTTCTTCATGAGTACAGTATTTTCTAACCATGTAAGGTATTGTTCTTATCTAATGAACCCAGCTCAGAGTAGCTTCTACACCTCCTGCTTGATTCTGGCCTGTCACTCGGGTGTAAAGTGTCTTTTTTTCTACTAACCAATCATACCTTAAGGTCTACATGGAGGTAGTGTGCTGCTTTAGGGATATATATTGTATCCGACATATCTTCAAGTATAGAAGCGAATTTGTCAATGCTAGCCGGAGGAAATTAACAAACTAGTTCTTTTCATCTTCAGGTAGGGATATCCTAACCCATATCATCAGTTCTAGCATGCTTCTGAGCTCAATCTCCTAGGTCTTCTCGACTAGTTCTCCTCAAGAGTTTGGCTTCTCTTATGGGTTTGACTCAATGTGCATGACATTGTCCCAAATTTAGGCCTTTAAGTAAAGGGACCTGGAGACTTTCTAGTCTCCCTATGCCTCACCAGCTCCGTTCAATGATGGGAACTTAGCCAAAAGGTACCTTTAGCTTATTGGTATATCAAACTTGATAACGCTAAGCTATCCTTGGATGGTACTAGAGGGTGACCAATAGTTAACAACCATAAAATTGATCGGCTATATGGTAATGTAGGCACCATCACTCAATCGGATTAGTAGGATGATGACTGCATTGGCTGGCATAGGTCTGCCGCCTCTAAAGCTTCTAAGGTTATGCTTGTATGGCTATTGAGGCTCATTAAGTTGGTCCTTCATCTACTAATGCATTGTAGAAGAGAATGTTTGCTAAGCTTCCACAATCGACAAATGTCTATTAGATATCTAAGTACCTGATTTCTATGTTAATAACTAAGGCATTGCTATATAAGTACTCAATACCCTCCTTATCCTCGAAGGAGAAGCTAACAATAGTGTTAACTTTGGCTTTTTTAGCTTAGAGAAGACAGACTTTATGCTCGATTGATGTAGATGATGTCACTTCTACAAAACCAAAGCCTCTGAAGATGCTATTAACCTAGCCCCTCTTACCCGACATTATTGCTTGTTGAGAAGGTCTTCTAGTGGTTGTTGTTGTGATTATTGTTGTTGTTGTCGCTACTCAATCCGAAAATGTTAGATGGGTTATTAGACTTGGTTCCTTTCATCTACAATAAGACGATTGATGCGACCTTGTAGACAATGCCTTCAACAGCATTTCGTAATTTGTTGGTGTTATGCCTACGCACTTGATGGTAGTCATAGTATTTGCCAAATCTTGTAGCCTTTGGTGTTTCCCTTACTTGAGGGGGTCAAGGAAACTATTTTCGAACCTCATATAAAACTTCGTTAAAGGGCCGACTTAGAGGGGTGTAGCTCGTATAGTAGGCAAACTTCTGTTTCTGCCTCTCTCGATGTTCTCCTGAGTAGGAAAGTAGCTTGGTATCTCTTGGACTACGGAGATCTTTCACCATGCTTTGTTTGTTGCTATCAGTTTCCAACCTTGCCCATATGGCATTTTCTTAGGCTGCATACTTCTCAGCCACATGCATGAACTCATCAAGTGATTGAAGGTAGTTGAGTGAGATGGTATCCAATGATTTCCCATTGAGGTCAACTTGGGTGATGAGAGCCTAAAGTGTAACCCTTATATCCAGCTTGGTTACCTGGAGCTTTACTTAGTTGAACCATTCTAAGTAGGCTCATATTGTCTCGTTGGGATACTACTTAATGTTGTATAATATGGAGGAGTCTTTGCTGGCACTTTCAAGCTGAGGAAGTGCTGCTGGAATTTTGTTGCCAGTTCATTGATACAACTAATGGAGTTATCGAGCAGGGTATTGAACTGCAATAGAGTAGCCTTTGTAAGTGTACTGGGGAAGGCTTTGCACATGATGGTATCTATGAAATTGCAGAGACTCATCATTATGTGGAAGTGTATAAGGTGATCGTCAAGGTCTCCCATTCCATTGTATGTGTTTAGGTATGGGAGCCTGGTAGCTTAAAGGAGTGTCGCTTTGATTATAGCTTATGCAAATGGGCTCTTCGTTATGTTCAGCCAAGAGTTGTGAGCTGAGGATTCGACCTTCTTTTGGTTGCGCATAATATATGCGCGACATATGTATTTATGTAACTCTTAGACATTCATGTCCTCAAATGGTTTTTATGTGCCTTTTGGGAACAACTCTTTAGCTACTCTACTCGTGTCAAAGCGTTCACCTTATGTTTGCATCTTATCATGATTATTGTTCAACCAATTGCGCAAGTCCTCAGTAAGATGGCTATTGGACCAAACTTAGTTACGTGGATGCATTAGGTTCACAAGGTGCATTCCTCTTTGCTTACTTAGTCGTATGGATGAACCAACTATTGCTTCTTCTTAGTGGTGCTTTTCTTGCTCTTTTTTTAGGGATGCCACTTCTTTGTGAAGTGTGGCATTCGATTCCTAAGTCCTCTAGTTTTCCTCCAATACTTAGTGGAAAAGTACCTTATGTTGCTGCATTTCGTAGGCTTGGGTATCTAGAACCTAAGTATTGGTGAGCACCACAGTGGTAATGATCTATCGCCATCAACTTGGTGAGATGCTTGGGGTGAGTATTCTTACTTTTCACGATCTTAGCTAGATTAGTCAATAATGGTAGGCGCTAAAATATTTATTAGTAGGATCAACTAAGTCAATAAGATTTTAATGGAACTGATGTTGTATGTACTCCTTACTAATGATTGCTTACAAGAAGCCCCAAGTAGATTGATCCACAAGGGCCCTTTGATGCTTAAGTTACTAAGGAAAAGGTCAAAAGAGGTAAAGTAAGTACATATTTACCAGGGGATTTGAGTGCTCTTTTAAAATTAATAAGAGTGCTTAGCTTGTTGTGAGAATATCGAATTCTCAGAGCCAAAGGAGGGGTCTAGTAACTTTAGCTTCTTTTGCTATTTATAATGCAAGGAGTTTGCTTACCAGGGATGCATATTAATTTAGTATTCATCCATACTCTCCATTTACATGAGACATGTATTGTAGAGGGGGACAAAATAGCTCTGCTGGCTAATCAATCACAAACATGCTAGCAAGCACATCTGAAACCTAGGGCATTGACACTTTAAGTGTTACCAGATGTATTGGCCATACCATGGATATTAGGAGGAAATTAATAAGGAGAAATAGAGAGGAAATAGACAGAAACATCCTGGAGATGAACACCTATTGGACTCTGAGTAGTCCACTAATCTTCTGTAGTATGCCTATAGGAAAAGGGTAGCCCTCACCAGACGAGTACAAATAGAAGGGTTAGAGCAAGTCTGTAGGGCATACGGCTACTAAGCAGATAGCGAGCAAGTCGGTAAGCAGCCTAAACTGGAGTAAAGTGTTCAGAGGTCATAGGAATGCTCGAGATTCCAAACGAGTGACTCGATGTTAGATGGGCCTATTCAATGAGTTGGCAGTCTTCTCGAAAGGCTGCTCGAGGTCTTAAGTAGTTTTTGGGCCTTGGTCTACACTCAGATTGGTCCTTAGGAACCGCGCCTAAAATAGCCTATCAATACATTCCTTTCCATTATAACGTGCTAAATCAAAGCTCCATGGTATTCATATTTATAAGCATTTACCCAAATTGAGTTAAATCCATCATATTTGGAGAAGGTAGTAGCAATGGTAAGCTATTTCTAGGTGGGTCCTACAATAAAGGAGGATTAGGGGGTAGTTCAAAATTTTCGATTCGTTCATTTGGATTTATATTTCCATCCTCCACCATAATTTAGATTAAAATGGCAAACTATTAGCCCAACACTTATAACATATATAACTTAATAATTAGTACAGAGTTGAGTTTTTCAAAATCCACATGGATTGAAAATATATTACTTATACAATATAATCATAAAATACCAATAAGTCTCCTAACACAATATGAATATCTACATTACACTTGTAGCATCATATCCTTGTACATATGATAATAGTAATATGTTACTTATCAGACATATCATAATTTCTCCATAATTTACCTCTATATACATACGGTCATAAATATCATCACCTATCATACCGCAACATCAATGCTTCACTATATTCCTACAGCTGATTCATGTAGACTATATTCAATATAAATGTTGCAAACAAAATATTTACTTCATTCTTACATGATTACATATGCAATACATTTATACACTTGGTAATTTTGGCTTTAAATCTTAGAAGATTATAGAAAACTTAGCTTTACAAAACAAAAGATTACATATTTGATCCCTACATACATCAATTCTAATTATATCATCATTCCACTATATGCATAAGCTTGTTTACATAGATTACATGTACTAAAACTAAAATACATCAAGAGATTATAAGAGTTACATCAAAAGAGTAAAAAAAGTACATCAAAATATACTATAGGACCTAGATACATAAAAAACAACTAGGTCTCCAATCATGTTAAGTGTCAAAAAGGAAGTTAGGTCACCATAAACCATGCTACACTACTAATCTACTGGCTGCATAAACCTTTTGAACTATCGGATGCAGCTACATTCTCAAAAGGAACCCAATTAACTTGCCCTTTCTCCTCAGCTTCTTCCTCTTCCTCTATGGAATCTAAACTCAATGGCATGATTTCTTGAGTTTTATCAGAATAGCTTTATGTGCCTCATCTCTATTGATATGTAGTCATAATCTCATCAATTGTATGACACGTGCCCCAATCTACCATATCCAACAATAACTAATATATTTGAACTCTATAGTCTATAGATGATTCATCTCCATCCTACATAAAGTTATGCCATGAAATGTACAGTTAGTCTCTACAACTCCGTAATTAGTTAGAACAAAAGTTAGATTGGATACTCATGAGATTTTATTATAGACTCTTTATCTTATAATTTCTCATATGTAATGTATGCATATATATACTGAAAGTCTAAATCTTTTACGACTCACTTATTTCCTAACTCTCAGTGTTCCCAAGATGTCTAATTGATTTTAATTATGATGCTTCAAAGCTTAGTTCTTAAGAACCATTCTCTAATACCAACCCATAATTATCACGTCTCGAATAGGTGGAGTTATAAAAGCCCTGCTGTATAAACTATCCTAAGATAGAAATTGATCTTACAATTGCTATTTCTATCATCGATGTAGCTTACACAAGGTGTAATTGACTCAATCGACTTGAAGCATCTAAATTACGTACTTATTACATATAAAACTTATGGTACAACTTTACGAACACTTTTTGAGAAGACCTGTTAATGCGTCTTTGAGGTCGAACACTTGAAGGAGCACCACAATGTACGTGAACCAAAAAGAAAAGAAAAAAAAAGCTAACAAAAGTCTAAGCAACTATCAACTGGATATGGCATACCAATCAATTCTACTCTACCTACAATTCACCAAATATGACTTTCCAGTCTGAACTAAAGAGTCATTCGCCATTACTCCTTACTAAAGAGAGTAGATAAGAGCTAAAAGTTCATGAGAATGCTAAGGTTGTTTAAAGGAAAACTTGCATAAATTTAGATGATGAAGTTCATTGTCTATGTACATTAATTAAGGGTTTATATACCTATCCCATTAAGGTTACTTTACATGTATGAAAAGATGAAAAGGTATTCTATAAATAAGATACATAAAACATGCTAAAAAGGGTAAAAGAGATAAAGAATATTATGTACGAAAAAGTAAAAAATCCTTCTAGAATGTTGTGCCAGAAGATGCGTATCACATGATAACTAGTTGTTTTAAATTATAGTACAAATTAGATGAAATGAAGAAAAGAGGGAGTTTCCAATTAGGTGCCAACCTAATTTGAATCGGGTTAGAGCTCGATTAGTCATTTGCTAGAGAGTACTCAACTTAGGCTGAGGACAGAAGTTAGTGGGTGGCTCGGGAGCTCAACTCGGATAGTCTTTGAAGGCTATCTCTTTGGACATTGTGTCATGGCACAACTGTTTGACAAGTTTAGCACATGTGATGACTCAGTAGTTAAGTCAGCAGTGTAGGAAACATAAAGGTTGTGGTAGGAATTATCATCTTGGATGAGGCTTCGAGATAGTATTCTCTAAGTGAGTCCCTAAAGTCCTTTAGCTCGGCTATATGTGATCAGTCTAGATGGTTGATTCTTATCACCTAAAGTACATTTTTTAATACCAAAGAAGTATCTATATATGTATATTCACACAAAGGTCATAGTTTTTCAAAGAAAGTTCACAAAAACGATAGGTTCATGATGTTTGTATATAAACCATAAATGAAAACTAGTAGGTCAACCATGGAGACCCAATTAATTTTTACCAAAAGTACAAAGACAAAAATATTAATCAGATTTAGTAATTTATGGAATTCTCCTCATTCCCCTGCCTATTACACATTAACTTGTGGATGGTTATATCACTACATCTTTAGTCTTTATTTAGTACCTATAAAAGAATCTATTGGGATTTAAGTACAATTAGCTTAGTAATTGGCATAGAAATGAAAGAGCACCAAGTAAATGCAAACAAGGTTGTCAACTACTAATGAGATGCAATGCAAACAACCAAATGAAACATTGCACAATGTTGATCAATCCATTGTATAGTTAGAGAAATTACATTCATTCTAACTTAGATTGAGGAGTTTTGACATGACTCAAATCAAACCAAACCCAAGCTTATGTAATAGAGAATACCCTCCTCTCGAGACTATCTTTGAACTACTATCCTTAACCTTACCGCAAACTCCTCTCCTATCACTTAGTTTAGCAATGGGTAAGGAAAGGACCATTTTAGTTATTATCATCGAAGGGGTCAATATTTAGTCTAGCATCTCTAAATGTTTCCACTTGTGGGTTACAATGCACGTTAAGTTAGGCTAAAGATCGGATTTTAGTTAGTTTCAATTAAAAGTGATCAAAAAATTCTTAAGGCAAGTCAAAAATACAAATTCATGCAAAACAACATACTGTAGAGTTCAACTCCTAATCCATAACTTAGTATTTCAATCACACATAGCATGCACACAGACTACTAACTACAACCATAAGCAATTACACTTTAAAGCCTCCAAGTACTTTGATATGGTACCCTAACATAATGTGAAGCATTGATCCTAATTTATGTGAAATTTAGTTGCTCACAACTCTTAATCATTGCACTTGTAATCTTTAATTAACCTATACAAATATGCAATTATTAATTTTAGTCCATATATGAGTCATGAATTAACAATAATTGATTCATTTTTATATGAATTAAGATGTTTTAGTATTGGTTTTACAAGTTATGTATACTTAGAATTTATGATTTTAAAGTTGGCTATAAGTAATTTTATCTATACTACCATCTGAGTTAGGTTCTAAGTCAAAATTATTATAAAGTTCTTAGGCAAGAAACCCTCTAAGTTACTCCTTGATTTGTACTGTAGTTGTATTATACCAGTTTTACCTTTTAAGTCAAACACTGATCTACTCAATTTTAAGTCTTTTAATAGCATATCCTCTAAAATATCCCTTAAGTCTAACTAACCTTTATGTTCTTAAGAATTACATCCTCTGAGTTAGCTCCTAAGATTCCCCTTGTTCTCATGAAAATTCCTTTGACTTAGCTTCTAAGTATGTATCTAATAATGTATTTGCCTAACAAACCCTTTAACTCAGTTCAAATTCCCTTATGACCAATTAATTTATTTACTCTTCTCCTCATTTCCACTAAAAAGAACCACACCAACATCACATTCAACTCCAGATTGTTCCGTTACTCCACAAAACTCTACTTAACTCCTCATTTACATAAAGTCACAAAACCAAGGATCATGAAATTAATCCATTTGAGTCGCATATTCATGAGATTCACAATATCCATTCATAAAATCAAACCTCATATCACTAATTAACAATTTCTACACATTAATTCAATACTGTATCTAAGTGAAGTCCTTAAGGAAAAATCCATTAATTTTACTAAAAATACCAATTTAGCTATAATCTATGGGCTCAAAAATTAAGAAAAATATATAAAATATTTTTAGCAGAAAAATTTACATAGCATTATAGTATCAATAATAAATAGCTTGCAGGAAAGTTTGAAGCTTAAAATTACTTCATTAAGGTGTTTTAAAACAATGTCAAAATCTGTCTAAGTTTAGTCATTTTATTTAGGATGTGTTATATAGCTACTAAATTTCAATAAAATAATATTTTCTTAGATTCTCCATGTAAAAATACTTAAGAAAACCTGGTTTCATAACTTTTAAATATCATTTAATATTTTTACAAAATTTCTAAAAATTTTGAGGAAATTGAACACTCATAAGGAGTAACAAATCTAACTACTGTTGAAGGAAGAGGGAATGTCAATACTTCTAAGCATTGGGTTTCTCTTCATGATACAGATCGGAGCCAAGGACAGACAAGGCCAACCGTGGGGGTGGGTCTGATCTTGCCGAAGGAACAAAAAGTAAATGGGAGTCGATGGTTTAGCAATCTCGCATACTAACTCTACGAATATGACACGTGATAAAACCACATACGAACCTAAGATTCATTGGATGTGAAGCACCAGTTCAAGTGATAAGGTTGCTCATCACAATTCTTGCTAAAGGGATTGATAAGAGTTGGTAAAGGGAGAGAACTTTCTAAGAGAAAAGACTCTAAAAGGGTTTTTTCATTAATCTTCTATCTCTCTATGCATTGTTACAAAAGCTACTATTTACAGTATGTCCTAAACCCTAGTGACAAAATTGTAAATAATGTACAAAGCCTTAAATCCTAAAGAAAAATTGAGCCGATAAATAAAATAAAGACAAATAATTACAAAAAATATAAAAGTATGCGTTTCATAGGGAGAAGTCAACATATGGTCATTCGGCATGCCTTGGAGGTAGTCTCGTGGTGTTTGGCCGAGACACTAGAGAGATTGGCCCATAATTGCTGAGTTCTAAAGTCAATCGGCAATAGTTCTCCAGGGCATGCCGAGTAAATCCAATACTCAAAGTGATCTCTCAATCGTTAAGTCAACGATAAACTTTAGTCGAATGAATGTAACTCTCGGAAACATGATACCTCCGCCTATCGGCAAGCATGATGCCGATTAAGTAATTGCTCAAGTATAGGTGAGGATCAATTGTTGTCTCGGCATTATGCTTCTCAGCACTCTATTTGCAAGAAATAGTGTTATTTGGTTCGGTAGACAAAATGAGTCAGTAAGTAGAAGACCTCAGCTTTGCCAATCAGCTTAGGTCAATACCCCGAAGCCTATCATTTCACGTGGTGGTTTTTGTTCACTTCTAGACCGTACTTGTACCTACAAACTCAAATTTACCCAAATTGCACCAGAATTTTGGAATTTTTTCTAAAATTTCCTTCCAAACCTTCTTAATCTCTCCATATTTTTCCTATATCCCTAATTGCATGAAGAAAATTGTGAAGATATTTTTCAAAGTAGCTCAATGAAAGTGGGATGATTTTCTCTTTCCTAACTATTTAATTCTCTCCTTTATTTTACTTAGAAGCAAGGTAACATCTTCTTAATCTAATCCTCCAATAGCTGACTTTAAGTGCCATGCCCAAAACCATGTTTTCCTACAACTTCCCACATTTTATTACATTTAATTATTATTTTCTTTATTAATTTTAGTATATTTTAAATATATTCGGGTATTTTAAGTAATTACTAGTATATATTTGTACATAATAATTATACCCTATGTACATACAAGTTTTGTACTTCTAAGGTACATATTCTAAAAAAAATCCTGAAATGGTACATCCTAGAAAAATTTTATGAAACTAGTATAGTGAAGGCATGTGCAAAACATGTGCCTTCACTATTCATCATTTTTTTTTTTTTAACAAAAGAGGTGCTAGTGCGCCTTCCATGGTATAAGAAAGGCATAAAGATGGCATGCACCTTCAGTATGCAAAGAAGGCGCGCTCCACGTGTGTTCCTTCAGTTTAGTTTCTTTTTTCTTTTTTTATCTAATTAGGAAAACTATTATATTAAAAAGGTATGCCTTCAATGTTAATTTATTATTTTAATTTTTTTTATTTAACTAGTGAAACTATTATATAGATGCGCATCCTTTCGTACACCTTCAATATCTAGTAACACATGTTTTTAATGTCATTACTATGCATATTGAGTTGACACTTAACACTATTCCTAGCTAAATACTTTGAAAATGACAAGTTAGTTGCCAGTTTCGCTCCTAAGTTAAATTTATGATTTACATTGTCTCTTGTTAAGTGTACTTCCTACTAAAAGTATTAATGGAGCGAGTTGACTTAAATAATCACTAATTTACCAACTAAACCTATTAAAAGCAGCTATAGTATAAAGAATAAGTATTTATATATATACAATAAACAATCAATATTAAGGAAATAGTAATATAATATGAAAAATAATTTACAAAAACCATATACACGATGAGTAATAAATATTGATAATACATAATAATCAAACTAAGTAATACAAATATAGTAAGTTACAGCTACTTCTTCCTAGATCTAGTTAATTATTTTCCGAAACGAGCTAGTAATGATGATATGCAAGTAGATAGACCCTCTAATGGCTGAAGCTCAAATGGCTGCAAAAGAGTATCGGTAAAATCTACATGAGGAACTGGAGTAGGTGATGATGGTGGTAGTTGGGTGTCAACCTCCTCTATGTATACTGTTTGAGGCTATACTGTACGACGTTTATGAGGAGTTAACGGTATCGGTTGTGGATACATCCACACACGAGCATCAGCAGTCTCAAATGAGGTATGGCTTAAACTAGAGGCATAAGCAGGTGGTGCACTACTACCAATTGTAAGTCTTAAAGTTAAGCCAAGAGACCATAGGATTGAACTTAGAGCACAAGGTTTAGGGCGATCGGTTAAAGAATCCGGTCAAACTAGAATTATAAACTATAGAGAGAAATATTAATAAAAATAACCTTGTAAACTTGAATTTAAGAAAATAAATAATAAAATAGGAGATTATAAAATTTTCAAATTTTAAGTACAATAATTGTTAATCATCAAAAAGGCAAAAAATATAATATAATAACTAATAAATTACTAGAGATAGTTTATATGTATACTAAAAATCATAGAACGACCTAAATAATAATTAGGAATGTTCACATGTACCCCACATGTATTTACGTGTAGGTAAAAATACATAAAATTACTTAAATTAGCCAAAAACTTAGTAAATAATTAAAGAAAATTATTAATTAATTGAGAAAAAATTAAAAAAATCATAAGGATATTGAATGATGAAAATCTAGTCATGATAAGTCAAGAGCTAAAGAAGAAAAATTATTCAATTAGAATTAAGCAACACAAAAGCCAAAAATCAAGGGAGTGGGACAATGTTAGGTCTAATTGATGCATATTAATTACCAAAAACTTATATAGATAGGAAAAAAATTTAGAGAACTCCTTTGGATAGTTAGGAATTAGAGAAAAATAGAGAGATTCGAAAATTTAAGAGAAAAACCAGAAAAAAAAAATGAAAGGAAAGGAAAACTATGCAATTAAGGCTAGTGAGCCAAACCCACATACCACCACCACTTAGGACCGAGTCACCACCATCACCACCCCACTCCAAACCCACCGCCTGGACCGGCCGACACACCTGGACCGGTATTGGAAGGCCAAAAGCCATCGGACCGGGTGAGTCTCTAATCTGTTCCAATTTTGTATAATTTCTTAAAATTAGTTATTTTGCCTAGAAAATTATGAAACTTGTTATTCTGAGGTTTTATTGTATGTAAATTTAGGAAAAAATAGTGATTTAGTTTAATCACGTTTCAAAATATAGGATTCTTAACAAATTAAGCAAAACCGAACATGATTAGAATTAGAAATAAATAGGTTTAAGAGTGTAGTTTGGAGCTTAAAATTTTACTGTAGAATGCTTAATGGATACAGAACAGTGCTATGAAGTCATTTTTTAAAAATTAATTTTCGAAAATTTAAAGTTAATTTTTAGCCCTAAAATAATGGAAAAATTGGGTAATTTTGGGTTAATTAGGTAATTAAGACACTAATTACTAATTTCGATAGTAATTAGATGTTTAGGGATGTTAATCTTTGATGTAGAAATCTAATCTCAGCCTTTGGAGTATTAAGTATAAGTAATGAAAGCATTATGTGCTAATTATAGAAAATTAGGTTTAATTAGATAATATAATGATAGAAATTAGAATATAATAAATCTAAAATAAAATTTAATTTTAAGTAATTGCATAAAAAAGTGTAAGATTTTCTCATATCGGGAATAAATCCGACACCTTAATTAAGATTTGCATGTACCGAATAGTTTAGAATACTAAATTTAGACCCAATAGAATATGAGAATACTCGAGCTTAATCTGATTAATTTCATATTAGGATTTGAGCATATTTAAGATTTTAGAATCAAAACTAGAATCTAATTTAGGAACCAAACCCCGAAATAAGGTAGAATGAATCATTAGTAAATAAAAGCTAAATCATAACTTAAAATGTAAATCATTAAAATATAAGAACTAAAAAGGACCCATTTGTATTATAGGATATCCAGAGACGAATCGGCTTGTAATCGAGTGATCGAACGACTGAGAAACTCCATGTAAGTTGGGTTATTACTTACTATATGAAAGTGCTATTTTATGGTACTCGGAGACTTAAGATTATATATAGTTGTGATTGTAAGTAGTCTACGCATGTGTTTGATGTATCTAAATGCGTAGTGAATTTGTAATGTGAGTGATTTTGTAATTGATTGAATTGGTGTGAAATTGTTTAAACACCCTAAATGAAATTTAATTTTATTCAATTCTAATAACCAAAAATGTCATGCATTATAACCCGTTAGGGGATCGTAGGATTCTTCAACCAAACACCGACCCCTTCGAAAGGGATTGCGCAGGATTGCAAAATGGTCCCTTCTTCATCCTTAGTCGAACTAAGTGACAGGAGAGGAGGTTGCGGCGAGGGTGAAGTCAATGGTTCAAAGGTAATTGCGGGAGGAGTGAGGTCTCCATTGCACAAGCCTGAGTTTAGTTGTGAGCTGCTGCATAACATAGAAACTCTTCAACCCAGATTAGAGCGGGTGAAATTTCTCTAATTTTGCAACGGACCGGACTACGTTGTGCAATGACACTTAATTGTTGCATTGCATTAAAGTAATTGCTTGATAATCTTGTTTATATTTGTATACTCCCATGAGTCTCTAATTTAACTTACTAAGCTGTAGTTGCTCATACCCTTATAGATCCTTTTGTAGGTCCTGATCTCTGAATACTTCAAGTATTATGCCGCCTTACAATTATCCAGAGGTTAATTCTTTTGAAGCCAGGGGTATGAGGATCAATTTACTTAGTAGTAATGTATAGCGAGAATGTCCTTTGTAGTTTGAGGATGAAAGACTGATAATTATTATGTAAATTAGTGAACTATTGTATATATGTAGACTTTCCTGGGAAGTTCTGTAGACTTTACATATAATTATATAGGTTTATTAAAAATTTGTGAAATTTACCATAGTTGTAGTTAAACATTTAATTGGACTGTTTACTTCAAAGCGAGGAGTCGTCGACGCCTTGTATAAATTATGTCTATGGTAAGTACTGTGAGGCCAATTACTATCTTAGAATGGTTTACACGGTGGGACTGTTGCGACTCTATGACTTCTGGGCGTAACACCAATCTCACCCAAGTTAATGGAATGGCAAGATCCCAATGGCATAGAATTAGCATCATGTCCCCGACTACATGCTTATGCTAGTCGACGGCCTCTCATGCAAACTCTAGGTCCTGTACGCTAGGTCCTCCTCTATATGTACTGTCTAAGGCCATCCTGTACGACGTTTATGAGGAGCTGGCGGTATCAGCTATAGATATATCTACATACAAGCATCAGGAGTCTCGAATGAAGTATGGCCCAAACTGGAGGCATAAGCAAGTGGTACACTGCTACTAATCTCACCCAAGTCAATAGAATTGCAAGATCTCAATGGCATAGAATCAGCATCGTATCCCCGACCACATGCCTATGCTAGTTGACGGCCTCTCATACGAACTCTAGGTCTTATAGGCATTGGAAGGGCAAGTATAGGGGCTGAGTCAATTGGCTGGTCGGGAAATAATATCAAACCGCCATACTCCTCAATATGGTGAAGCCCACCATCAATGATATGATGAACAGCATAGACATCATCTACTAACCTTGCTCAACATAGAGTATCCGCCTACAGTTAATGAAATAGTTCGAGTTACATTCATATAGATTGCTTTGTGAAAAAATAAAATAAGATAAATGAAAGGAAACCTTACTAAGTATCCCATCACAACCCCATGATGGGTAATATATCGGCATGTATGATCCCTATACCAGTTATGGTAAGCTAGATCGGCAACCCTTGGTCCCTAAATATCGACAACCCATACATAGTGGTCTACCCAAGTCGATATGTATCCCTGATAGGTGACCGACCAATCTATGTCTATCCTACCTCTAAGGTCAATATAATGTAGCTCGTCACTCATATAAACGTCGACCGGTATCGTCTGGAATCCTCCAAACTGCTGTACAATACAATCAAGGAAATAAAACTCTACAATGTGGAAACATATCAGCGAAACCCTAGCTACCCAGACAGCTTGACCAGCCTTGCAAAACGGTAGTAGGAGATCAATAAGATCATTTTGGTACGGCGATCATCCGAGTATGGCTCCCATACAACCTACAATGCATTTGGAAAGAAAGTGTATTAATAATCCTTAATTTTTCAATAAAGATCAACAACAAAAACAAAATTGAAGAAGTATATACCTATCTACTCATCTGCAGATCAAATGTCGTCCGATACGCATCTACAACATGCGTAGCATGATGTGTAGTGTCTTGTGATATAGCTCACCTAGCAACTAGTAGTAGGCCCTCTAGTATGATAAAGCTGGACCTGGTTCATGGTGCAATGTAGGGGCCCATATCTGCAGTAGTATGTCAGCGCTTCCTTTCTCTTGCACTCCTGATCGTGCTGCCCCACATAGCTGGCGATATAGCTAAGCCAAACAAGCTAATCCCTAACTAAACGTCGCTACATGTGCGAAATACTCCAAGATGGGTAGGAACATCATATGAATGAGAGATGAAAATTTATCCACAAATAAAAATCCACCAAATAACTACAAAATGTATGCATGGGTACGCCGACAAATGGTCTCCTCATCTTCACCTATAGGAAGAACGTTAAATCTATCTCGTAACCAATGCAAACCAACGTGTCTCCTTCTACCAGTACTATCGGTGGGGTAATCTCCTAACAATCCCGTAGCTATTTAAGGCCATACTAACTGCGTAAGCCCAGTCACTGCAACCCCATCCATATGGAGGCCGAACAAAACCTCTATATCCTGTAACGTGATCATCATCATGCTGTATGCCATATGGAAGGTGTGGGTCTCGGGTTTCTACCTTTCAACTAACGCCGTAATGAGGTGATGATCAATCTGTATGAATGGCAGCCGTACGACCCCTAAGAAACCAACATCGGCAAGGTGGGTCATGAAGTGATCATCCAATGGTATCTAAGATGTGCCCATCCGTAGGCTGGACTCCACTTGATGAACCCTAATGTGCTCGCTTCCTTGTAATATTAGATTCAATTTCAGTACAACACTATAAAATTACTAAACTATATAAATTAATATATGATTTAATGTTAAAACATACTCGATGGTCCCATACGTCCTACGATTGATGTCATCCCTCTTTATGCAATACTAACGGGTTACTCAGTCCTAAATCTATCTAACCTACAAATTAATAAAAAGGTATGTTGCATCATTGACTTATAAAAGCATAACATTATATGATATGTAATTTAATGTAAGAAAACAACACTTGTATGTCTGTCCATACCATTTCTATGAATTAAGGACACCTTCTCCTATTGGGTCCTTCCATTCTACACACGTTACACTTGCTCTTATCAGTAGGCTCCCTTAAGCCATCTCCATATGGAATCTCTTCTTCCTTGGTTTACCCAAACCACATTTCAAGTTCTTGTTGGGTATGAGAAATGGGTAATCAAGGCGGGGCCAATTCAACTCATCACCTATTGGCATGAAATATCTAGTGTAAACATCCAACTGATGGGACCACGTATACCATACGCCAGTATACCGACTAGTATAACTCGAATAGAATTAAGTGCCCTTATCGCATGTAAGCACGAGATTCTATAGATTTGCCATTTCCTACATGAACACGTCATTCTATTGGTTTCTACAATATGTGTTCGTCCGCTTCGTTTCATCACTCCATTTGCTTCGCGCCTCTAGCCTGTCTTCATGTCCTACATCCCGTTATCACAGCTGTTTTGCTTGATAGAATGTACTAGAGCTCACTTGGCCTACGTTTTTAGCTTTTTTGCAGCATAATTTGTACTCACTTGCCTCGCGTCTATTCCTTTCCTCGCTTGTTCGACTCTTCTTTCCCAATAATCGATATAGTTATAAAAAATTTTCTTTACAAGCAAAGTTAAAGGCAATCTTCTACAACCTTTCAAAGCGGCATTATAGCTCTCAACAATGTTGGATATCATATATCCAAACCAATAAAATCGTCATAAGACAACATCAATTTGCTCTTGTTAAATGGTGAAAACCACGGTAAGGCATCCTCCTTAACTTGCACCATCTAATTCATTAAGTATTTAAACTTCCTAGGCTATGCTTGTATGGCAGCAATAGTTGTAAGCTTCTTGCACAATTGGTTCTTATGTGCCTTATTGAAATTGCTGGCGACATGCCGTATACACTGTCACGAACTGAGGACGGCCTAGTCGTGGCAGACGCCGTATACTGTATAAAGAACCCCTGATTGGTTACCCTTCCAATTAAGAACTCTTCACACAATATACAAGGCTCTACAACCACTAGTTTCCAAAGAACATCCAGACTCACATGATATCATTACACAAACATATTTATATAAAAATTTAAGTTACAAAGCTTACATTACGTAGCATTTAAGTATGTCTAGGTCTAATATAATAAGATAAACAAAAGTACATAAGTAGAAGTCTACATAAACTGTTCTCTCAGTACACATAGCTGCTCGCTCTTGCCCAAATCCTCAGGCTAACCTGTGGCATCCCTCGTCCTGTCTCTACGAACAGGCTATCTTGCAACAGAAGTCTAAAGGGGTGTAAGCCTAAGCTTAGTGAGCAAAACCCTCAGCCACACCACAAGCAAGTTATAAATACATTATATTCAAGCATATGAATGAATGATCAACCAGAATGCCAAACAATACGTATAATTAACTAGTTCATATACGTAACTCAGATTTAACGTCCTCCGAAGTCAGGGTTGGAGTATACACGGCACCAATCAGATCCGGGTATTATACTAGAACTTACTTTACTACGGAACCCCACGTTCCGTACTTATATCAAATAATTCTTTTAATTTCAGAAAACCCAAGTTCTAGTATAATTGTGAGTGGGCCCCCGAAGTCCACACTCACCCCTAAACGGAGGTCTCTAGACTCGACCCTTAGCCAGGCGATTGGCGCCTCCAACGCCTAGTGTTCCCACGGGCCCGGGTAAGGTCATTTTGTACGAGTGCACCGTACATAACCAAATAAATGAATAATATCAACCCCCGAATGGCCTCTCTTTACCTCCGTGTGATGTGACGGCCGGAATAGTATCCATGCTATGCATGTTAATGCATGTCTCAATTTCTTTTTATAGGCCGAGTATAATTAGGTTCAAATTATGCTATGACCATCCAATTGTGCACACAATCATTTTCTATACTACCATGCAACAAACATAGCATTATCATTATTTAAGATAAGTTCACAATTCAAGACATACCAACATACACAGGCATTTTCCCCAATCCCCACACAATCATCAATTATCAATAATATTTAGGTCCACTATCTACAATCACAAGACAAGCATGGAATCATTGGGTAAATACTCACTCGGCCATGGTGATTTGCCCTAATCGTAGTAGTCGATTGAGAGGTCCTCACGCTCCTCAGAGTCACCTGATCATTATGATTTGATAAGACTAGTAAGTAACTAATTTAACTAATACTTCTAAACATTTAATTACCTAATCTACTTAGACTATTATCAACTTTTACCCGGTTAGACTTTATTATTAATCGTATGTAACTTTTTCGTTTCATTTCTGATATTTATGAATTTATAGTCATTTTTCATCGTTTTCGGACGTATATTCATACGGTAATGTTTGTTTTGGACGTTAAGACCCCTATTTTATATTATGAACTAATTTTATAGAAATTTTTAGCTATAATACTTAAGTATTGCTATTACTTATATTTATAACCTTTATTCCCTAAATTCTTATAATTAAGGGATTTACTTTATCATTACTAATTCATGTATTGATTTAGGTATAATCTAGTTTACAAAGTGTATTATGATTTACTAATTTTAGTATCTAATTATCTACATTTTCTTATTTTTCTCATTTTCTAAACTTATGCTTATGTCATTGCTTACATCATCTTTCCTTTATGCCTTCATATGCTTATGTCATCTTTTCTTTATGTCCTCATATGCCTATGTCATCATCTACCTCATCATTTGATTATATAAGCATTACATCATGCTTATGTCACATGTACATGTCTTATGTACATTTATTTCTTACTTTATACTTATGTCTTATACTTATACTTATGTATATATACCTTATACTTATACTTATGTACATATACCTTATACTTATACTTATGTACATATACCTTATACATACATATACTTATACATCTACATATACTTATATCATATTTATACATGTATTTCTACTCATATACCTATACGGTTGAATACGTATTTTTATACTAAAATTTCGTATGCCAAATTTTCTCTTAAGAAAATTCTCTCAATTTTCATCCTTTTGCATTTCTATATATGTAGTTAGTATAGTATATGTATATATAGTTAGATATGGTCTTAAATTAGGTTATGTACATGATACATACTTATGTACAAAGGTTCATACACTTGTATTCCTTTGGTATTTCTTTATGTATACACATCTAAGAGTACATATACATGTATTCCTTCCATTTCCTTCATGATCCATCACTTTTTACACTTAAAGATGGAGACTTTGTTTTCTTCTCTTCAAGACTTCACTAAACACTTAACTACTTACCTAATCTACCTAATTAACTAACTAATGAATAACATAAAATAACATAAAACAAGTTAAGAACATACCTTTAATTGTGTTGAAGTTTAAGGGGACAAAAGAAAAAGGATGAAAGTGAAAGAAGAAGGAGAGCCCACGGCATGAAATGGGGACTTTTGATTTTGCTTCTTTTGTTTTGTTTCCAATTATGAAGACAACAAATGGAGAAGTCTAGAAGGATGAAAAGTGGACGGCAACAAATTGCAAAAAGAGGAAAGAAAAAAAATCAAAATGAAAAGAAAAGAAAATCATCATTAAGTTAATGAGATATTTTCCTTATCTCTTAAGACTTTTGACTTTTCAAAATGTTGACTTTAGTCAACATTTGTTGACTTGGTCAACTCTTTGACTTTGGTCAACATGCCTTACCTTAATCAACATTTGTTAAGTATGTTTAATTTTGTGAACATAATGTGGTAATTAAGGGAAATTAGAGGAAAAATGAAGGAAATGAGGGGAAATGAGATATTTGATGAATTGATTTGTAAACATTGTTAATGAGATCTTACTTTAGGTCTTTATAGCCTATATATCTCATTTGATAAACTACTTTGAATAACAAATGCAAAAAGTACCAATTTAAGTGTTAAGGTTCACTACATAAACATAATCTTCAACTGTTACCCTAACTCTAAGTAAAACTATCTTAATCACTTACTTAAAATGTGAATATAATCTATGACTCATTATCTTAACTTCTAATGGATCACCTAAGGATTCAAAGCATATAAGTATGATTAAGGGTCATCTCTAACCCTTTACTAGTGAATTGGACAAAAGGATAAGCATTATATTATTAATTAGGGTTTTAGGGTATATCATGTTGGATTAGTACACATGTGTCTTTAAAATAATCATTTTTAGGGTTTCTATTACTTTTGAATAAATCTTTAGCATTTAGGAACATTTAGGGTAGAAAAATTCTTTACGCGATTAAGTAATTCTTTTAAGGTTTTTACTTTCATTAGCCTTGTCGACTCCTAAATGGTCTAACATAGTTGAGTCTATTACTAAGGCTAGGTTGATAATTTTAGGGGTTCACATACACCATCTCCAAACCGCAAATGGTTCCTTCCAACCAACTTCTGCTTTACCGAGCGCATTCTTGATACTTAAGTGCCTGTCCATAATTAAGCAAATTGTCTCCTCCAAGCCATTCACAACAAATTGCTTTAGTCTTTTGACAAACCAACCCTAAGTCTCTACGGACTCTTTATCAACAAGCACAAACGCCAAAGGGACAATACAGTTATTCCCATCCATAAAACAAGCGATCGATAGTACATGACCATACCTCCCATACAAAAATGTGCCATCAATGCAAACCACCGGTCGATAATACCTGAATGCATGTACGCACGGACCAAATGTCTAGAAGACCTACTTCATTATTGAAACACCAAGCTCAGTGGATCCCCTCCATCCTCATACTACCTTAGTTCCAGGATTTGATATCTTGATTGCGTTTAACAAAATAGGAAGCTTGTTGTATGCTTTCTCCCAATTGCCATATACCATCTCCATAGCCTTTCTCTTCGTATCCCAAACTCTCTTTCGAGTCACATTATAACTAAACATGTTTAAAATGTTTGCTTGCAAGTCTGTAATCTTTATATCAGGATTCTCTTTAACATTAGTGATGAAGCAATTGGCCATAAGTCTACTATTGATCTATTTGTAGTCCTGCATCACATCGGGGTTGACACAAATGTATGGACCCTCAAGAATTATTATGATGAATAACCTCATTAAACTTTTATACAATACCCGTAGCCTCCACTTGAATTCACTATCCTTGTCTCTACAACAAATGACCCATAGGTTCGGTTTTGATTGATCGATGTGGTAGTCACAATGGTTGTTAATGTGATATCTTTTGACGGTGTCAATAAGCTCATCCTTTGTACTGAAGCATTGTTCGACAAATAAATCCATACCATTAACCTAATTACTACTCTTTGCCTCCATCTCCTCTTCGAATCTCACATAACCACTATCACCATCAATGTTCATATATGAAATTAAATCTCTAACCTGGGATGTCGACATCCTAAACTAATTATATTGGGGAGCCATCCCAATCCCTGGCTAGTAGTAAACTGAAGAACGGATGGAATGCTGCTCGATATATACTCTAACGTGGCTACATAATCTACAGTGTTTTCAATCTCCACAATTTCTTCATCTACTTCATGTTCTACCCCTACATGCTCCCCTTCAACCTCAATTCCAAGTGTTATTGGAATCGTATCTTCATCGGGGTCATAGCTTGAGTCATCTTATAAGATTGACTCTATTTCTGTATCAAATGCCTCTTCATCTACACCACCCTCACCAAAAGTAGGGTCTTCAACTAGCTAAGTTTCCAGTTCGTCATACAAAGGGTTATCTTCATTGGTTTGTTGCATATGAGGTTGAGGAAAATTAGATCTAACTCGTAAAGTTCTATCAACAATAGTCTTATTAGGCTAACTAGAAACCCTAACATATATCTCTTGTATCCAGTTTTCTCTAAACTCATCGGCCATCTATAAAGTTTTCCATATCATCATCATTTGTAATGGCCATCAAAGTATACAAAACACCTCCCTCATAATAACAAGGATGTTGATGAACAAGCTCAACCCCACGAGGATTAACTCCAATACTCATATAGATTCGTTGGAGAAAATGGTTGTAGTTGAAGTCCTTCCTCATCTTCAACTTTTTTACTAGGTCCTTATCATATTGTGGAATGTTACTTCTGTTTACAATATTCCTACCCGCATAGACAATTATCTTCATGTAATCAGCCATTAACAATCTGTTGAATCATGAATGACAAAATCAGTAAAGTCCATTTGATTTTGCACGGTTCGTAGTACTCATACAATTTCATTTCTTAGTGAGGCGACATAACTTTACACTATATCTGTAAACTCCTATACAACTTTATTTCTCGGTAGAGCATTTCATCGCACTCACACAATTTTACTTCTCGGTAGGGCATTTTATTAAACTATAAATTCATGCTATAACTGTGGGCTCTCATACGACTTCGTTTTTCAGCGGGACGTCTTATCACACCAACACAATTTCATCTCAATGGGGCGTTTCATCGCACCTATGCAATTTTACTTCTCGGTGAGGCATCTTATTCCACTTTATAAATTCATACTATAACTATAGGCTCCTACACGACTTCATTTTTCGGCAGGGTATCTCATCGTACCCACACAATTTCATTTTTCAGTGAGTTGTCTCATTGTACCTACACAATTTTACTTCTTAGTGGGGCATCTTATCATATTCTATAACTTTACACTATAACTTACGCGCTCCCACACGACATCATTTTTCGATGAATCGTCTCATCGTACCCATATAATTTCATCTTAATAGAGTATCTCATCGCACCCACACAATTACACTTCTACGTAGACTAGCTTATCTCATACTATAACTATAATCTTCTACACGATTTCATTTCTTAATGTGGCGTAACTAATATATCAATAAAATCACATACCATATACGAGTCATATATATATATATATATATTTCTATGTAACCACCACAACTTATATAACTACAAAAATTATAAATAACACAAAATTAAAAATAATAAACAAAATTAAACATGCATATTAAGAAAATATAAATACTACAAAAATTATCATGTAACTACATTTCACATGGACAACATAAATATAGTTGTAAATACAATAAAATTAATAATTTAAAAAAAATATTATAAAACAAAGATGATAGATAATTACATACGATATTGCTGAAAATGTTGCTACTCGAAAAAAAGAAAATAAGGCCAAACTATTGCTTCAAGGTAGAATATTAGAGGGTTTAAGGGTTTTTAGTGTTTGGAAGTGGTGCAAATGAGGGGGAAAGGCAAAAGCAGGGTATTTATAGTGAATGGAAGGCGCGTAAAGGGATCATGCCTTCCTCACAACACTGAAGGCACGTTCTTTTATTCCACCTTCTTTGTAGTAAGGAAGGCACGATCTCCTTATGCACCTTCCTTATAAAAGCACACCTTCAGTTAAAAATAATCAATGAATAGTGAAGCGCGCGCCATTATACTAATTTCGTAAAATTTTTTTAGGACACACCATTTCGGTATATTTTTTCAAAATTTATACTATAGAAATACAAAACTCATGTACATACATGTTTTCTATATATTATTTCATGCCATTTAATAGTTTTATTACTCATATAATTTATCTAAGACTTTGTTAACTATTAGCGCTTATATCGCGCCTTTCTTATATTTATATGATAAAGTAATAAAATTAACTATTGTAGTTATCTTTTTATTATTTTGCTATATTTTTAAGACCCGTTCCCATGGGTTCACTTTGGCTAACATTCTAAGTCTACATGTAAATTCTTAGTTCAATCGAGTCACTTTTGCAAGCGTCCTAAATTGATTGGTTAGAACCTGATTACAAAGGTATGAGACTTATACTTGGCATTTGTATATTATATGCCTAAACTTTTTGCACTCATAGCATATAAGTTCATTCTTTTCCTTTTCTTCTTTATATCCTTTCCCTACATCATTAGCTTATTAGACTTACATATTTTCAATTTAAAACCTTTATTACCTCTCAATCTCAAAATCCTATTTAGACACATAGTAAGTAAGGTGATATTTCCTCTTTCATCACTTCACTACTCATCATCGAAGTTAACATCAACTTTTCTAGCTTTGAATGGAAGAGTTTTCTTCCTTGAGTCTTATTTCTCATCTTTGCTAAAGAAATCAGATACGCCATTAGCTTACTTCTTAATTTTAGCAATATTAGCTTACTTATATCATAAGCCATTAGCTTACTTGTTAATTGTACCAATGTTAGCTTACTTATATCATAAGCTTCTTCAATTGCAATCTTCTTTACATCCCAAATCGTAGTAGCATACACAACATCTTTCCAACCATATAAGGGTTATTTATCTTTTTCAAAGTGATGATAATTCGTTTGTTATAACTATGAGCCTATTAAAGAAATCTTTGATCTTTTCTCCAAGTTGTATCCTAAAACATTCATACTCCTGCAATAGTGAGTTAATATGAATTTCTATGATAGTGCTAGTTCCTTCATTAGTGTCATAAAGAGTATCCCATATATCCTTTGCAATTTTGCATGAGGATATTGAGTAAAATACAAATAAGCTATTGCAGAGAGTAAGAGGTCCTTAGACTTATTATTTATTGTAGCCTTTCTATTATCATCTTTAGTAGTCACTTTTCCTCCAATCTGTATATCTTTGGATTCAATGATGTCTAATGACTGGTAGTCAGCGTCTTCGATGTAAGTCTTCAACCTAAATTTCCAATAAACAAAATTGTTACCATCAAAGTAAAGAATTGTGTTTGCTTGAATAGTCAAACTACTCTTAGTCATTAGAACTTGCAGTTAATATGATAAAAGTAATTTGTTCTGCTCAACAATTAAAAGGGGAAGAGGTGGTGGTGGTGGTGGGTAAGTAGGTGGGTGAAGAGGTAGGGTAAGAAGAAGAGTAAGGTAGGGGGCAGAGTGTTGTAATTTAAATTGATTGTCATTGATTTCAAAACCTTCTCACAAATTACTTTAAACGATTTTTAAAATCTTAGAAACCTTCTAGTTGTTTGTTAACAATATTAAGCAATTTGACAATAAAACGAATAAACAACAACAAAGTAAAAGAGTAGGGAGAAGGAGACTACGAGGAGATTTTCACAAAGGTTCCGCCTTGTACATCAATTCTTTCTTCCAAATCTACTCCTAAGGATCCGATCATCTTTAATTATTATTCCACTATATCAATCAATCAATTTTAAAGGAGTACAATTACGTAGTCATAAGACCTCAATCTCACCGTCCCGTTTCTCTAGCTTTTTGCAAGTTAAACATAAGCTATAGCTATCAATCATTCTCTCAAAGTTACAACAAATCCTCAGTCAAGTAAAAAAAACAAAACAATGAGGAAAAGAGTATGCACTCTTCTAAATTTTGGCTTAAATAAATGAACAATCAAAAGATAAGCTTTTCATGCACTATTGAAATAAGAATAGTTTCTTCCTATGTTTCTCTTTTAAATGCCTCTCTTTGTATAAATTCTATCTAATAATTGAAACTAGTTTATTGTTAAATTTTTTATGTACGTTAAAGATTGTTCACTACAAGATGCTCTACATATCTTCTGAAGCTTATCAAGAACAACTCTCCATGTTTTTCAATGGATAAACAATGATTTTTGAATGAATTTTTCAACTAAAAATCTCCTTAAGTCTTGTTGTTGCTGATATAGCCTTATCTCTTTATATTCAGATGAGCTTCGATCTATTCCAACAACTCCTTAACTTTCGAACAAATAAATCAGACATACAAATATTTTGATAAATTAAATTGAAATCCCTAATGATATTTTATCCAACTTTAGTTGAACAAGTCAATCATATTATTGAAATATGTTCGACTAATGGAGCTAAACCTTCGATTGTACAAAATTCCCATTTGAATATCAATGTGAAAAATTTTATACATACGTAAGTTAGACCAAGTTTTCCTTTTACCCAAGCTTCTACAATTTTTCATGATGTTCTTTATTAGCATAACCTTCTACTAAAACTTCTACAAATGTTTTTCAATTTTAGCTCAAAGCTTTTACTCAAGTTTCTACAATGTTTGTTTGTTAATCGCTATATTGAAGCTTCTACTCAAGCTTCTATAGGTGTCTCTCAACTCTCAACTCTATCAAAACATCTATAAGTTATCTTTGGCTCGAGTGTTAATTTGAAGCTTCTATCAAAGATTTTAAAACCATTCTAAAGTTCAACCGTATATATAAATAGCTTTTACTAGCTCTTACCCTTATATTTTATTAAATTTCAAGCTTTTACTTGAGGTTCTACAAATCTGATTTCCTTAAATTCTAGACTTCAATTCCTTGTGCTCAACTTTTATAGACTTATTAATCAAATTAAAACAAATACTCCTAAACACTTAATACACATGTTAGCATTTTTCAAGATCCTTTGTTATTATAGAAACCAAAGCAAGAGAGAACTTAACAATTTTTAAGAAAATAGAAGATCTAAAGTTTGTAATTAAAAATGGGCATGAATTTGTAAACAGGCACTTCTCAGTAATTCACCAATGGGAACTAAACTTCTAAGCATCCCAATCAAACTTCAACATGGTAGTTTTACGGATTAGAATACCAAAGCTCCCACTTAAACATTATCCCGCTTTTCATTTAAAAGAATTATGGAAGCATTAATCATGTTCTAAGGTTTGACACATATACCATTAATGTAGAGCAAGGACATCTTGCAAGGCTCTCTATACAAGTGAACTTTATTAAATCACTTAAATTTTCCCTCAAAATTAAAGGAAACCTTTATAAAATTCACTATGAAGGGATCAACTTCCTTTATTCTCACTATGGATGTTTAGGACATCTGTAATCTAACTATAATAAATAATATGGTCCACAAACAACAACTATGATATCTAATAATATCCCAATCGATTTTTTACAAGAAAATGTAGTAATAAATGTATGAAACCTATAGGAGGACTTATTAGCCACCTAAAATAGCTAAGCCATAAATCCCTTAAAAGAAGTACATGATGATGCATTTAATGTACATGCAATGCAATCATCCTTCACCCAACTTACTGAAACAGATAACCTAACCTCGAGTACATCTCCTACCTTTTATGGAGATTGGATTCTCATGAAGCCCAAAAGATCAAATCGATTAACTTTACCCATGAGACCATAAATCTCCCATCTATCACATAAGAAACTCTCTACATCATCTCCTTTAGAATGCATAAACCCAACCTAGGAGCCTCCTTATATCACAAATGATCTAACCCAAAAACCCAAACTTAGGATGAAAAAAGGTCCCTAAAGTAACTAATTATCCCTTTCATCCTTCCAAAGGTAACCAAGTATAGTGCAACACCAACCATGAAACACAATCATCATGACCACATCAGATTCCCTTAGAGATTAAATCCAAAAACCCTCTAACCATCTTTAACTATCCACCAATTGAGCCCTAGCACTCTACCACTTCTAAAAAAAAAAAAAAAAAACATGCAACTATTCTAAAAAAATTAGCATGACAAAAGCAAAGCAATGGATTAGAAAGCTTTTCTCATGATCGATGTCAAAGTTCTTCACTAAAATTCAAGCCTCCTTTGGTTAACTTTATGGTTGTGAGTGTAATACTCCTAGGGGGAAACTTACATATGCTAATAAATCTCTACCTAACAACTTCTCTAGACAACATATTAGTTCCAATTAAACAAGTAGCAGCTATGCAAATGTTTTGTTAAAGAAGAGAATGGCAGGTCAAGGACAACAAGGATAAGAACACATTTGATCACAATAAAGGAATTTCATCTAATTGTACCGACGACAGTGCCCATTCATCTATTCTACCCGAACTACATCTTAGATCATTAGGAACAATGATTGAATTAACTCTTCACATGGATGAGACCATTCCATCAATATG
The DNA here is from genome assembly GCA_024138005.1 of Lumnitzera racemosa. Taxonomy (NCBI): domain Eukaryota; kingdom Viridiplantae; phylum Streptophyta; class Magnoliopsida; order Myrtales; family Combretaceae; genus Lumnitzera; species Lumnitzera racemosa. The sequence continues at coordinate 86,045,095 of JAMXBC010000006.1, forward strand.
CCATATGATACGGAGAACTGTTCCTTTGATATTTTCTCATGGAGATGAAGCGATGGCATTGATGATTAGGTTTAATCAACCATCTAGGTTTACGATTGAGGTAACGAACGATCATCCAAGACCAAACACTATATGCTATAGAATGGATACCTCCCAAATGTATTCTGAACTCATACCTATCTCTATAAGGTTGGTATAAGTTTTAGCTTCAAATATTGGTAGAGCAACCTTTCAACGAAAAATGAATGTCATTAGCGAATTAGTAGACAAAATTTAGCTAGATATGCTCATCATTATCAAGACAAAACTCAACATTATTGCTGCTATGCTATGATGCATCTCTCAATGTTTTAATCATCCACCAATCATTATAACTAAAATATGTCATGGTCTAAGTAAAACCTTCTTTCCCTTTTAGGTTGTCACTAGTAGTTTATGCTACTCTCAATCCAATCATTAGAAACTTGTTATGGGAAACATCATGTATCTATCATAAGCATATTGGGGACTTACCTTGGGTCTTATGAGATTTAAGACAAGTTAATAAAATAAAGAGAGGATCTTTTTAATCCTAAAATGTCTATGGCTATTATAAGTGTATGTTGTTACGTAGATTAATGGATCTTGGGTCTAAAAGTCCCAAATACATGTGGTCAAATAGACAAGTGTTGTCAAAACTCATATAAACAGGCATAAATAAGGAGTGCGCCATTGTAGCTTAGAAACATCTCTATTTAGAGGCCTACGTAAAACACTTATTAAAACACATATCTAACAACTACCTTTTGATCTTTAATACTTCATTGTCTCCCTATCTTAACAATCATATTTGACCCTTTCACTTTTAGCCTATATGATTATGTAAATCCAAATTTATTTTTATCTTGTCAAAAAAAAAAATGGATGGCACATAATAACATCTTACAAACTCTATTAGCATTTCAACAAGACATATGAAATTGGAACTATAATACCTTTAGTCTCCTAAATAAAAAGAAAAAGAATGTCTTAAAAAAATAATAGGAGTCGAGCTGACCACTCAATACCTCTTTTAGTTTCTCTTGACAAGCAGTTCAAAATCTAACTTTAATGATTTACTTCTTCAAGGGGAATACCTTATATAATGAAATCAATAACTAAATGGCTAAGGGATGGAGAATATAATACAATATAATACTAATCCTTGGTCCTAGCTAGGAGATCAAAAAGTCAAATTTGGGGCCTTTAAAATGATGCTCAAAATTTGATATTGCTACCTTAAGCTTTACAAAATCACATTCTTAGTTATATATAATTCATTAACTCTTCTTCTAAAGGGTGCTCTTTTGCAATCAATATAATTCCTACCTACCCATATGGGGCTTTCTCAACTTATCAATGCTTGGATCTTCTAAAACTCCAAGAAAAAATTACTTACACTCAATATTCCACAAGAAATGATGGCCTATTGTGGGACCTCCGATGACTCAATCAGTCTTACAATTTTTCCAAACGCAAGCCATTCCTTCATCTCTAAACAAAACAATGCTTGCCTTGATCATAAAAAAGCTAAAAGCAAATCAATTAAATCACTTCTATCCAATAAGTCTTTACACTACTCTCTACAAAGTAATAACAAAAATTCCAATGTAAAGGCTAAGACCTTTCTTAGACTCAACCATATATCATTCATAAGCAAGTTTTATTCCAAAAAGAAATACAATAGGTAATATACTACTTTTATAAGAAACAATGCACTATATGAAGCATAACAAGGAACAAAGAGGCTTTATGCTCATTAAAGTAGAGCTAAAAAAGGCTTTTTGACAAAATTGAACAAGATTTATTAATTTTTTCACTTAAAGCTCCTAACTTCCCACTTTCTTGGATAAAATTAATTGCGTCCTTTGTAATTTGTATCTACTACATCAACTCAAGTTTATTTAAATGGACTAACCCTACATCCCATCACACCCTCAACAGGCATATGATAAGGCAATCCCATATCGCTATACTTATTTATCACAGGCATGGAAATTTTAAGTATACTCATGAAATAACAGGCCTATCCAAATTATGAAAGCCTATCAAATTCCAAAAATCACGTATAAAACTCTTTTACTTCCTTTTTGCATATGCTATTGTTCTTATGTGAGAAGCTAATTGATCATTTGCTAGCTTTATTATGGAAACATTGGAACATCTTGAAAAATAGTCAGTACTCGGGGTAAATTTAAATAAGTCTTCTATATGCTTCTCAAATAACACCTTAGACTAAACGTTGAAGACATCATCAAAATTACATAATTTGAGAAGGTAACTTAATTTAGTAACTATTGAGGCTTCCTCTACACCAATGGAAAAAAAAAACAATGGCTCAAAGATTTTGACTGCCTTGTTCAAAAGGCCTAGAAATAGCTAAGGTTGGAAAGGAAAGCAAATTCGTATGGAAAAAAGAGCTATCATTTATTAATTAAGTTCTTAGCTCACTTTGCCTATACTACATGTAAGTAGACTCCATTCCTCAAAAAAAATCAATAATCTTGATCAAATATCAAGAAATTTTTTTTGGAATGGTACCTAAGAAATGAATAAGATACATTAGATTGCTCAAAAAAGATTATATAAACCAAGGAGGACTTGGATTCCAAGTCTACACTTGAAAAATAGGGTTTTTGTGATGAATAGCATGGTAATTTCATCAAGGCAAATCTACTTAGGCTTTGATATGCAAATATAGCTATAAGCATTACCTAAGAGGGTTAAAATTAATGAATCATGCAACTACCTAATCTTTATGGAAGGCGCTAGTTCAAGGACATAGTAACCTTAAAAAAGTTGGCTATACGACCTCAGGAAATGAAAAGAACAAAAAAATTTTGGTTTAACTGGTAGGTTCCAAAAAACAATGTTCTCTCTCTCTTCTACTTAGAACTTTTGGAAAAGATAAAGATGTATTGCTAGATTGAATGAGTTAGAATGAACCTTCAATTAGATTTGCAATCTTAAAGCTTATTGATAGCATCAAAGGCATGCCGGTTCGAGTACTAGATCTAAAGTTGGGGGATTACGAAATTTAGTGTAGTGGATGGTTGATGGAGAGCTAAAGGAAGATGATAAGGCATTTGTTGAAGGGTTTAAAGTTCATTGCAAGGTTTTTTATGATCGAATAAGGATTAGTTTATATGTACAAGGGACAAATGAAGAAGTGAAGTGACTTTAAATTTAAGAAGGAACTGATTAGGAGCATCATAAATGTATACAACTTGAATATGGGCATAATCCTTAGCCGTATTGTTGATGCTAGATGTTTAAGAGTTATACAAACAACTACGTGGCCATGTTAACCATTAATACAGGCGTATTGATTCTAACATGTTTGAAGACCGTATGGCTTGGAATTTTCACTATCTAAGAGATACATGACACCAACATGGCCATATTGGTGACCGTATTTCTTAGACGAATTTTATTTTTATTTCTCTAAGTTATTTGCAAGTTTTCCATTAATTAGTTTTTGTTTAAATTTTGTAAATAAACCTTAATTATTTTTTTAGTTAGTCAAAATATGCACTTTTCTTGAGAGTTTTCTATTATCTTAGCTTTCATCAATTCATTATCTTAAATTGTGATGAACAAACAATACATGTTCTTCGTATGTAATATCAAGTAAGGTGAGTATAGTGTAGATCTTATTCGTATATAAGATCTAGCGAAAGGTTATATATATTCAATAGTCTTTATTATAAAATTCCATTAAAGTAAAAGAAGATTGAATCTCGATCATAAGTTGGTTATGAGAACACTAGATTAAATGTAAACTAATGGTTGTTAACCCAAGGCACATCATCTTTTAGTGTTATAACTAGGTTTTTTTGTGAAGGTTTTGTGACATGGGAGATTTATGTGTGGTCCATTTTCATAAAATTCAATCTTTATTGCCATAACAACATGTTACAAGAAAGTATGTATGCTACTGATAGGGTAGGTTATGGAAGATAAAGGTTTATTAATGATAGTGATGATAATAGTGCGATTAGTTGAGATTTGTCGCATGAAATGACGATAACTGATAAAGGTAATTTTATACTCATTTCTTATATTATTCTTATGGTTATTTTGATTTATTTCATTATGATTTTTCTACTTAATTAAGTCATTTATTAATTTCAAGGCTCTAATGGGGTAATAAAGTGTAACGGATGAAATTTAGCTGTTTAAGAAGAATTTCATCAATTGAGAAGAATGAATTAAAAATAGCAAGTGTCGAAAGAGAACTTTGTCAAGAATCGAAGGCTAGAAAGGACCACGAGTGAAGTCTACGGCTATAATCTTTGGTCATACTCCCTTCGTAAGTCAATTGAAGTCAATTTTTAAAGAAATATTGTAAGGAGAAAGCCCATAGCCCAACTCAACGGCTATGTTTCTTGGCTGTGGTCATTAGATAATTTCTAAAACTTGCTATTCAAAGATCATTTTGTCAAATTCATGTAAATAGAAGCTACACATGTGCAAAAGAGAGGAGGAGATGCTAAAAAGAAGATAAGAAGAGCTTCCTAGCATTTCTTAGGAATTTTTGTCATTTCTTTATGCAAGTTGTTGTTTTTATTATGTTTCTAGAGTAGGATTGTAGATATTTGGACTTATAAACCTTGACGTAATATGTAATGCACTTATTTCGTTTATTCTAATTAAATTCCTTATTTTTTATTAATTTGATTATGTATTTTGCATTGATTAAGTTGTTATTTCTAGGGTTTCAACTTAATTATTATATTTCTATATTGAGGTTATGAGACTTGATACATAAATAGATCTACTGCGATTGAGGAGAATTACTATAAGTTTAGTGATAATTTATAGGTTTTTTTTTTAATTAATTTATTACGTTATTTGTTTAATGAATTGTTATTCTTAATATTGTTTTGATTTATTCTATCATAGGAACAATTTGAATAGAATATAATTAAGATTAGAAATTAATAAAGAAGCGATTCATATTAATTTATTAATTGAATTACTCTAATTAATAGATTATGGAATAAATTAAAAATCTTAGGATGACTATGTGTTAATCTCTTAATGATCAGACTCTAAATATCATTATGGTTATTTAGGGTTCTTATTTATTTTTGTTTTTTATTGTTAATTGTTATTTGATTTTCATCTTGTTATTTATCGTTAGTTGTTAATTAATCTTTGTTTCTTTTAATTAAAGCTTTATCCATTATTTAATCATTGCAATTGATATTTTCTTTTAAGTAAAATAATTAAGCGTGAGTGAATAAGTTTGCAGTCTTCGAGGGATCCTGTATCCATATATTATTGCTTAACAGGTATACTTGCCTAATACCACCTTACACAAGCCTATTAGTAACCCTACGAAGTGCTAATTTGAGGTTTGATGTCCTTGAGATGAACTTAGGGGGTGCATAACAAAATGCACAATGTATAGAAGACGAACCTACTGAAAGCAAGAATGATATCTTCATGTAAGATAGAGAAGAAAGGAGGAATTGATGGGTTAGAGGAATGGAGACAATCAAGATAAAAATTCTATTAACTAAAGGAGGAAGCTCTGTAAATGTTTACTATGATTAAGACATAAAGTTGAGAAGATATTTGAATGCTATGATTATAGTGAAAAGGCTAAGATAAGGTTAATGGTGCTTGAATTCTCTAGGTATGCCGCATTGTGGTGGAAAAACCTTATTGCTTAGCAAAGGTGAAGGCATGAAGGGGAGATTAAGACTTAGGTAGCCATGAAGCAACTGATGCAAAGGCGTTTTGTCTTGGATCATTATAAATAAGAGGTAAATGTGAGACTGTAAGTATTGAAGCAAGGTTCAATGAGTAGGAATGAGTACCTGAAGGAATTTGAAATGCTTACTAGTTAGTACAGTCTAAAGAACAAACTATTGCCAGCTTTGTTATGGGGCTTAAATTAGATTTCGTTAAAGTAGTGGAGATACGGAAACTTGAATCTTTACAAGATGCTATTTCGTATGCATAAAAGGTAAAGCAACAAAGGTAAAGGAGATGCTATTGTACCCTTACGACATCTCAAAAATCAGCGAGTTCTAGTCAATTTGATGTTGGAGATGATATAAGGGTGAATAGGCATAATACTTTAAGAAGGACAATAGGCAAGTGGAAAGAAAGGGTGATGCTAAATAGGTGACTAAAAAGGAAAAGTGATCCTAAGGGTAAGGCTCTCGCAAATTATGATGGAAGAGGTAGACCAACCAACTTATGGAAAGAAAAGTAGCCAAATTAAGTGTTTTTAAATGCCTTAGCTACTAGTATATGGTGTCTCAGTTCCCTAATTGCTAAGCAATGTTTATGTTTATGAAGGTGATAAGGTGTAAAGCAGAGATGAAGGAGTAAAATCAAAAGGAGATGTTAAGAAGACTCTTAAAGAGTTCAATTATGAGAAGGGTTACCTATATGTAGATGGTGAAGATCTCATGGCTTTAAAGGTGAGAAGAATCAATAGCAAGAAAACTTATTCCACATCAAGTGTAAGGTCAATGGAAATATATGTGCTGTTGCCATGGATAGTGGCAGTTTTATTACCATCACAGTAGCTTCCATGGTTGAGCAAGTAAAACTTCGCCTTATGGCTAACCTAAGCTAAATAAATTATATTGGCTTAATAATAAAGTCATAGCACATGTAACTAAATAGGTAATAGTTTTTATAGCTGTGTCTAGGATTTGTTGAGGTGAGAGATAGTATGACGTGGTCCCCACATTTGCGTCTCACCTTATCCTTGGCAAGACATGCTGGATGAGTTAAATGGAGCCCATGTCTTTTTAAAGGTTGATTTGAAGAGTAGTTATCACCAAATCTACATAAGGTTAAGAGATGAGTAGAAAATAGCCTTCAAAACTAATCATGGGTTGCATGGGTAAACAGTTATACCCTTCTGTCTAACCAATGTGCCAAGCACTTTAATGTAGCTATGAATTATAGATTATGAGACTTGAAAGGTAAATTCATGCTCATGTATTTTGACAATATTTTAGTTTATAGTGTTATCTTATCACTTCACATTAAGCATTTGAAATTTTTTTTTATTTGGTATTATGGGTTAAGAAACTGTATAGTGATTCGAAGAAATGTCTTTTTTGTCAGCCTAAGGCAATGTTTTTGGGTTACATTGTTTCTAGTGATGAGATTAAAGTGGATAAAGAAAAGGTTAAAGCCATTTCTAAGTGGCTAGTTACATAGTCTGTGTTAGAAGTCCCTAATTTTCATAGATTGGCTTCCTTTTATTGATGATTTATGTGTAATTTCAACACCATTGTAACTCTATTGATACAGTTAACTAAGAAGGGGAAAGAGTTTAAATGGACTAAGCAAGTACAACGGAGCTTTGAGTTTATCAAAGAAAAACCTACTACTACACCTATTTTAGTGTTACCAAATCTTGATAAAACCTTTAAGTTAGAATGTAATGCCTCTAAAGTGTACATAAGGGTAATTTTGATGCAAGAACTACAACCAATAGCATATTTCAATGAGAAATTATAGGTGCTACCATTAACCATCCTACCTATGAAAAAGAACCATTTTCGTTTATTAGAGCTTTGACTATGTTGCATTGCCTAAAGAGTTTATGATTTATACAGACCATAAGTCCCTCAAATATTTAAAAGGTTAAACTAAATTTTCTAAATGGCATGCTAGGTGAGTGGAATTCTTGGAAAGTTTTTGTTATGTTGTTAAGTACAAATAGGGTAAAGTAAATGTTGTTACAGATGTATTATCTCGTAAGTGTGTACTTACTAATACTTTACAGTCTAGGATGTTAGGTTTTGGCTTGTTAACAAAACAATATAGTGCAAATGCATATTTTGCTTCTATATTTACCTAGTAAGCCAGGGATAAGGGAACAAGAAAAGAAAGAGGTCATTACCATCTAGTAGATGGATTCCTATTTAAATTGAGGAAGTTATACATAGGAGTCAATGAGGGAATTGTTAGTAAAGGAAACCCATGCAAGAGGTTTATCAAGTCATTTTAAAGAGAAAATACTAAAGAGTTGTTATAGGAGTTGTTGCGAACCATAGCTAAGAACAAATAAGGTCGGTCACTGAATGGGTTTAAGCTTGCAGAAAGCTCGAAAGGAGTCAAAGGGGAAAGGTACGAAAAGGTTAAAACAAAGGATGAAAACAGTAAGCAAAACCTGTGAATAACTCTAGAGAATATGACGCACCAATGGAACTTCTGAAGACTTACGGCATAATTCGATATGACGTACGAATTGGTCCAATGAGGTTACTCACCACCTAACCTTACTTAAGGGAAAGGATAACAGTGTTTACACAGAGAAGAAGGTACTCAAAAGTGTATTGAAGGTTATTTGATATCTTATAACTACAAGTACAAGGGTATTTATATCTACAAACTAAGGTAACTTGCCCAAAAAGGAAAAGACAAAAAGAACATTTCCTAACGAGGAAAGGTAATGTACATGTTATAAAGGGGCAAAAATGAACATACAAGGAAAATAATCATTGGTGCTACAAATTCTACATGTGATACTGTATAAGTGGCGATGTGGCATTAGTGAGGTCGTTAGAAAATGCGGACAAAAAGTACGAACAAATGGGCTTGTCCAAGTAAGGATGGCTTAATCAATCTAGATCCTCTCTCTTAGCTTCTCAACAAAGATGATGCCAAGTAATTATATGGCTCGGTACTAGAGAGTACTCATCTACTCGACAAACCACAGAATAATGGGTTGTTATACGGCATGACATTAAAGGTGATTCAGTAAGGAAGTACTCAGTCTCAGTAGGGATTGGTTGGAACATGAGAATTCAATGTACTAACCTCTCTAGTCTTCGGGCTCAACTGTAAGTCAGGGGTCTCATAACTTAATTCCTATCAGGAGTACTTTTTATAGCTTAGGTTATGAAGTGATGTTCATAAAGTAATTGAGCAATATAGTGTTTGCAAAAAGGACAAGAGCAGGAGAGGATGCTATGATTAGTGCCATTACGACATCTAAAGGAGTTATATATGACTTTACCATCATAAGGTTCTTGATGATCGAATAGGGCTTATTTTTTATGGATAGGGGACAAATGAAGAAGGCTTTAAATTTAAGAAGGAACAAACCATGAGCATAAAAAAAGGTATGTGCCATGAAAACAAGCATTTTTCTTAATCGTATCGACAAGAGCTAGATTCTAAGAGTTACACAAATGAATACATGGTTGTCTTAACCATTAATATGGGTATATTGATTGTAATTTGTTTGAAGACCGTGTATTGTGGAGTTTTCCCTATTTAAGAGATACATTATACTAACATGGGTGTGTTGATGTTTGCTTTTCCTAAACAAGTTTTATTTTTGTTTCTTTAAGTTATTTAAAAGTTTGTCTCTGATTATTTTTTGTTTAAATACTAGAAACAAACTTTAATTATTTTCTTAATTAGTCTATTCATAGACTTTTCTTGAGAGTTTTCTCTCATCTCTACTCTTATCAATTCATTATCTTGAACTATGATGAATAAATCATTCATCTTGTTTGTACATAATATCGAGTGCGATGAGTGCAATAGTAATCTTATTAGTGCATAATATCCAATAGGAAGTTGTACATATCTAATATTCTTTAGTACAAAATTCCATAAAAATTACAAAAGATTGAATCCTAATCATAAGTAGGTTATAAGAACATTGGATTGATTTGAACCAATGGTTGTAATCTCGAGATATATGTAATGTCCTAAGGTTTTGAATCTCTTTAATTTATGGTGTTAAGCGATATCTATAGAATTAAGTGAAAATTCATAGCTAGGCCATAAAAATTAGAAAAAGTTATTCCATGAAATTGAGCTACTAAAATAATGCCTACATAAGAAATAATTAAATAAAGTCTTTGGTTAACCCAAATCCAAAGTCATTTAAAAAGTAAAACTCATGATTAGGCTCAAAATATTATTTAAAGTAATATATGCATGACAAATATAATTCACATATTAAAAACATATAAATAAGAAAGGATTGTGATAGTTGTAGAAGGTTAAGAAAATCCTTATAGAAGCTTACAAATATGATACATATAAAATACCTAAAGGATAAATAAATAAATTAATCAAAAGGTGGTTTTGAGAAAAAGTAGGCTATAAATGATTTTTTTTTCCCTCCAAAACAAGAGGCAGCTTATGGTTTGGGGAATTAAAACAAAGATAGCACATGGTTTTGAATTGCAAAACAAAATGCAAAATATTAAGAGACCACGATTTCATGTATATTGTTTTTAAAAACTACTTGACACTTGGCAATCTTATCCCCTAACAAACCTATTATAAATACCCTAATCTTCTTCATTTTACAATCTTTGGCCATAATTAATTCTACAAAAATTTAGGGAGCTTATTAAAGTTAGGTCAAGGCAACATATAAGAGGGGCACCACCACCATGGGGGAGGAAGATTTTGAGAGCTCTTAAGTTGAAGTCAACCACTTTCAAGAACTTTTGTTTTTTTTATGAGAAACTCAGATAATTGTTATGCATAATCTTGTAAAAAAAAAAAAACAGAGAGTATGTGAAAGACCATGACGATTGGTTTTTACAAAAGTGTAAATATATAAAGTATCATTAGTAAGACTAAACTCCATTAAACCCTTTGATTATGTAAGTAAGTTGTTATATATATGTAACCTTATCCTTTGGTTTATTATGATTAGTTGTGCGTGTTGCATTCAAGGCTAAATTTGGATGTGACGATAAATTAATTACTTTATAAGAAATTTAGACCATATCTTCTTTGGAAATAGATAGAGGATATATTATCTAATGGTATTGCATAATATTTTCATGAAAATTCATATTTATTTCTCCTTATTCTCTTCCATTTTTCCTCAATAATATGATCTAGTTTAGATATGGAAAATACTAATACCTCTTAAATTAGAGTTTTTTCTCTTAATACTCTATCCTGATGATCTACCTACTTCAACAAATCTTCAATCACAATGTCCCATTAGTAGTGATTGCTTTAGATGTTCCTGTACCATAGAAGATGTACAACATGCCTTTAAGGATTACCCATGTTTACAACAAATCTTTAGCACTTCTAATATCCTTTTACCTAAAGTAAATAGAGTAAAATACTTAGTTTACCGATATTTTGAAATCATATAAAAGGGACAAATTTAAATCGTGCCCTTTAAATAGCACTATCTTAGATTTTCTCTTTTGTCAAATATGAAAAAATAAAATGATGTATTGTTTTCTCATATGTCCTTTAATCCTACAAAGTTAATAGCTTCAATCTGTGCTAAGGCATATGAGAATTAGAGCCATTACGTACAAGAGAAGAATACTCATAAAAAACGTACAAACTTATTAGGGGAACCACCTTTAGAAAATGGGTTAAAATTGAACAACATTGCTTCCTACTACTTCACTTTATACAAAGCAACAATTTAGAGTGATTGGAAATGATCATAGATAATGGATCATTGGCTGAAGCTTGGAAATGTCTATTTTCTCATTGTAAGGTTATGGAGTCCTTAGTAGGGATTAGACCTTTATGCTAAACTTAAAATTCAAAATGTTTAAATATAAATGGACTCTAAAATGGTTGTAGATTTGCTTTTATCTAATGTAGTTCATTGTAATCATTTTGTTAACACTCTCTTTATTTGCAAGGATTCGTTCAAATAATTTACAAACTATAGGGTTTGCTTTATGAGAGACTAATCAAATAGCTAATTATCTAGTTCAAAAAGCGTAAATGACATCTTTTGAAGAAGCACTCCTATTTGGCACCACTCATTAATGCTTGCCACCTACTAGCTAAACATATGTATCCTTATAATATGTATATAAGGCCTTCTTAACTTTTCTTATGATGCAAAAGCTCTAGTATGTTAATCAATGAAATATATCTATTACCTAAAAGAGAGAAAAAAAAAAGAAATTAATAATAATATATATATTGTAAACCCTGCAAATTTAGCTATTTAAGAATAAATTTGAACCTTAATATTGTATATGACTTGATGAGTCGATAAAGTTGAGTAAGATATAAATCATAAATTTAAATATATTATAAGTAGTAAAAACCTTAGAAATTTATTGAAACCCTAAATCCCGTACTAAAACCCTAAATCTGATTTATGCACCAATAACCAAATCGAAATCCTAAAATTATAACTTTAAACCTATAAAATAATTAAATATCACTCAATAGTGATATAATTGTAATCGATTATCGACTAAATCGCTTAATCGCGTAAAATTTTAATGAAATCGTTACAATAATTTGTAAAAATTATAATTGTAACAGGTATCAATTAATCGATAAATTTTCACAAAATTCCAAAATTAACTTATGATGAGTATTGTTATAATTTGTATGTTTATAAAAATTACATATATTTATTTTTAATTTTTATTTTCTTCCCTTTTCTTTCTTTCTTTTTCTCCTTTTCTTTCTTTTCTTCCCTCCTATTTTTCCTTAGCCTACACGTGAATTCCAACTAATTAATTTCAGTAGCCCATGTGCTTTAAATTGAAGTATATGTGTCATAAAATAAAGGAAGAAAGGATAAAAAAAATAATGTAAATATCTAATCCTAATTAATACCTAAATGAAGAGGATAAGCCTCTCTATTTTTTTATATTATATGCTACATAAAATCAGCAACATTCACACCCCAAAATCCTGGAAACCGAAAGTTTAAAGTGGAAAAAACAAAACAAAACAAAAGAAAAGCAAAGTAAAAATAAACCAAAAACCAAACTGTGAAGAACAAGGAGAAGAATAAGAAGAAAGGAGGAAGAAGAAGGAAGAAAAGAAGAAGAAAAATCAAATATAATAGGTAAGTAAAATTATTTTAGTAGTATATATGTATATTATATGATATATACATGTATATATATTAAGTATTTGTATTGTATTTTATCAAATATTTCACTATCTATACATGTATATATGCATAAGTAGCTAATTTAAGATATATATATATATGTATGTGTAAAGATATGTATGTGGACATGTATGTATATAGGTATAATATACGGTAGGTGTATGTAATATGTATTCATAAGATTATATATAATATGTATTAAGTATTTTTTTACAAAATAACTATAGATATATACATATATATGTACACGTGAAATACTTATTAATGTATATATGTATACAAATTTATTTTCATATATATATATATAAATATGTAGTCGTATAGTATGTATAAGTATTTGTATATTATCTATATATATTTATGTATTCAGTAGTCATACATTTATGTACACATGAAAACTATATTTTATATATACATATGAGTATATCTATGTGTAGAAATAAAAAAACATGAATATATGTATATGTACATAAGAGTATGTCAAATAAGTATTTATTATTTTCACAAAATAAATATATACATATGTCTACATATGGCGTATAACATATAGTATATATATATATATATAGCATACCGAATATTAAGTGATATATATAATATAATAGTTAATAAACAAAATAAATTTATAAATATATAAGAAATAGGTATATAAATATATATATATGTGTGTATTACCGTAAAATTAGGGATAACAAATTAAAATAAATTATAAAATTAAATCAATTATGATCAAGTAAGTACTCTCGATGACTCTATACTTATTTTGTGCTTGTAGATAGTGCACATGAATTAAATATTAATAACTTGATGCATGGGGTTTCAAGTGATGCATGTGATTGATATTGATTGATTACTGTGCAAAATACTGTTAAATGTGATAGATGAAGATTTGGTTATATAATTAATTGTTACATAATTTAAATGATTTGTTGATAATATTTGACCACCTCATAAATTGACTTAATCATATTCAACTCAACTAAAATTAAACGGATCATGCATAGATCATGATTATTGCATATAATGTTCCGGGCGTCACCTTACGTGGTTGGTAATGAAAGGCCTTAGAGGGATGGATTTTCACATGATTTGATTAGTACAGTACATGAGCATTAGTACAACAAAACCCTACCCTTAGCTCGTGGGTTCTACTGGTACCGGAGATACTAACTGTGGGTGGTTGAGGGTCGCGTTTAGAAACCACCGCTGTAGGGTGTGAGTGTGTACTTCGAGGGCCACCTCACCGCTAGACTTGGATATTTGTATACTATTAACTGTTGGAAATAGAAACCTGTTTTGTGAAACAGGGAATTCATATATATATAATTATATAAGGTTAAAAACTCTGGTGCTAGAGCCCGGCTATAATTAGTGTTGATGTATCTCCAACCTTTTCTTTGGAAGGCGTTAAATCTGATGTTGTATGCAGCACTGGTCAATTGCATATATACTGTTTGGTATACTGTTTGTTTATGCATTCATATGTTTAGTAATAAACTATTTTATAACTTGTTTGTTGGTATAGTATGAAGGATAACTCACTAAGCTCTTGTAGCTTACTCTCCAATAGTTTTCTCTTGCAGGTTGCTAGATGATCGGACATGGGTTAAGAACTGAGAGTTGAGTGCCAACGTTGAGATGCATAGAAGTTAGAATTTGATTCATTTGAATTATTATATATATAATTATTAATATTACATTTAAATTTTGTGACTTTAGTAAGTTTGAGTTTTAGAACTTTACTACTTAATCTTATTGTTTGGTAGGGGATATCGATTCTTTACAGTTTTGATGGACTATGACTTATCGAATATCTATAATCACATATATGTGGTCGTAAGTTAATTAAATTAAGAATAAAAAATAAAAAAATAAAAACTTTAATGACTAATTATTTAGAATCTTGCAATCTCTAACTTGCAAGATAATTAGGTAATCATGAATGCATACATGATATGAAAATTTTAAGTAATGTTACTAGGCCCTTTTTAGGGTCATGACATATATCATATATATATATATATATATAATTTCATAAGCTAATAAATAGAAATCAATATTGAAAAGAAAATGGGACAAATACACTTGGCCTTTAAACTAAGTAATTGCTATTAATTTTTTTAAGATAGCTATTTAATCTGCTTTTGGTTTTATTTTTCCCTTTCGGTTGCTATTATTGATAATAATTGTTTACTTCTGGTTTGGTTCTTAGAGTTTCATCCATACCATTATTTTTACATGTGATTGCAACTACCTTATATTTAATTTTTTTAGCGTATAGTGGAGATGAATAATAGTTATAGGCGGTTATATAGATAGTTGGTGACTTACTGGTTTAAATAATATAGAAGATATATCTATATATTTTATTAAAATTCTTAAAGGCTTAAATAATTGTTATCCTTAAAATTACATAATTAATCTCTATTTGTTATTATTTAACAAAGAAATAACAACAAAATAAATTATTAAAATTATAAATCGGATATTTTTTTATTTACTTCTCTTTCTTTCTCCCTCTCCATTTTCTTACTTTCCTATCACCTTTTTACTTTTTTCTATTAATTGCATCCTACATCTTCTTCCTACCATCTCTCTAGTACTTCTATATAGATAATGGGCAATTTTTCTTTATTTTTATATATCTTATAAATTTCATGCTTTTATTTTTTATTTATATCTACTTGATAAAATACCAAAATGATCTAAAAAAAAAAACATTTTTATGTTTATTTTTTCCCTAAAATGCATTATATGTTAAGTGATATCTTATAAATTAACAATTCAGATATAAACATCTGAGTATTAGGATAAAGTTTTGTCCATATACAATTAGGGTTAATAGTTGATATAAACCGATTAGGCAAGAAACTTATAAGAAATATGATAATCCTAATCGAAGAATTCTCGTACGTTTAGAAATTCACAATATAATAAGAATATCAAAAGTATAATCAAAGTAGTGAGAATTTACTCTATATGAGATCCTAAAATCAAATTTAGGGTAATAAAAATCATTCGATTGAATCCAAATTTTACAACTAAGATAAAAATGTTAGTTGAAGTAACTCAGTGAGTTTAGATTTTAAAAATAATTATCCAAAATCTAAATTTTGCCTCTAGAAGTATAATAACTTAATATAGTATCAGAACCCTAAAATCAAGCTAAGCATGCAACGAAAACTTAAAAATAAGTTAATTATGCCATAAAATAAGATAATATAGTAAATTTACTATATGAGTATATATGTATTTTTATGAGTATATCGGTATAAATAATAATTATACTAGTAAATTAATTCGAAAGTTTAAAAATATATAATACGTAATGCTACATGACTCTGACTTGCTAGTTTTTTAGTAGTTTATATCTTTTATAGAAAAATATATTTATAAGTTAGGTCAATAGGTATAAAATAGTTTATACTAATGTTATTATTAACCACAAGAATATGGATATAGATAACTAAATAATGAGTATAATAATATTACTAATAACAAGAGATAATATGTAAAAGTAATTGAATTAGTATAAACCTAATTGGTTGGATATCCTTTATTCGTTAGATTGATTGAAAGTATTCGTAAGTGTAAGAATGTTTGAATTACATTCTAAACATAAATATATAATTATATAAATTAATAAGAAATTAATTGAAAAATTTAATACTTGAAAGATACTCTAGAAATTATGATTTATGATAATGTTTATGAAATTAAAATAGGAGAAAATTTAAATAAAGTAACCGTATAACTTAATATTTTACTTTAAACTCATTTATATGACACTTTCTTAGAAATATTAAATTTGTCGGATCTAATCGCCGTAATGTAAAGTTTTGTAATTTTAAATATAGCTTAGGATGAATATTTTAGAATTAACGACATGATATTTAATAGTTATAGAATTATAAGTGTTATCTTTTAATTGATATTTAATAGTTATAGAAAAAAGGTGTCCATTATTTCATTGTTTTTCTAAATGGAGTCTTTTTCCTATATCAGTTCATTTTTTTTAATTGTAAATTTAGAACATTGATAGCCGAAAGACTTGTATATTATTAGCATTGATTATTAAAATAAGTAGATCTCTAATAATAATTATTTACTAGAACTATTAAAATTTAACTTTATATTCTTATTAATTTAATATCGTTATTTTCGTAAAATTTGAGTATATATATAATTAATTATATTTTGTTGTAAAATTATGTGAAAATATATTTCTCATTACATAAGATGATATCAACATGATATTGGTTACTATACAGTTTTATCTGTATACTAAAATTAGAAATACCCTTTAGAGATTATCCTTTAAACGAAATACGTAATACGTATAGTCGAGCTCACATAAATTTCACGATACTGATTGTAATAATGCTCATTTTAGATAATAAAATAATTTTTTTTGTAATATTACAAAAAATATCGTCCTACAATAATATTTCCGTAATTAAAACATACTATAGATGATAGTAAGTAAGTTTCGATACAATCTAAAAGATATAATATAAGTAGTAGTAAAACTGCTTAGATTAGATATTAATAAATAAATTGCTATAACCTAAATGATAAAGTAAAATACTTAAAATATATATGGATATATATGTGATGTGTATGTATATAAATATATAAATATACGAAACTTTATTGAATAACTATATAAATAATGTCTCAACTAAATACTAGATAAAACTCTAATATTTTTGTAAATAACTGACTATAAGCTTTGATATATATATATATATATATATATAGGACTTCCAAGTGAGTAAAGCCCTAATGTTCTAAATTTGTTGGAATGAGCTTCAGTACAGGTAAATAAGATTAGTGCTTTCTAGTATTTTGGGATATTATTTCAAAATATATTGAGATTTTGGTGTGTATTGGCTTGTAACTATAGTTAACTATTTATGCATATGTAACGTTTGTGGTTGGGTTTTGATTTGCTGTAATGAAAGCTGAGCTCTATGATATGATTTTTTTGTAAATATTATTAAGCTTGAATTGTTTAAGCTTGGTTATTTACCCAAAAAATAAACTAACTTAAACTCGGCTTAACATTTAACCTGATATGCGTTGCAACCTACTAGCAGTAACGGCTAAGATTCTTGAGCCAAATATGAACTCCCTTCGATGAGAATAATTGAAATGATTCTTTTCTTATCCTTAGTGAAATTAAGTAACATGAAAGAAGGTCATGGCCATGTTGGGGGGCTGTGGTTCGAAGGTGGTAATGGAAGGAGAGTATTTTCCATTGCACAAACCTTGGTTTGATCTAAATTTGTGAGTGTGTGACATTAATCCCCTTAACCCGAATTAGATAAAGCGAAATTTCTCTAATCTCACGACATACTAAATAACGCTGGGTGATAGCATTTACTTGTGCATGTATTGCATCTAACTAACTTGGTTAAAAACTCTACTTGTGTTATGCTAAGTGCATAATTTTGTCTCTACCTCACTTATTAAGTAAGTTGGCACTCATTCTACTATAGTTCGTTTTGCAGGTTTCAAATGGATTACAAGCACTTATCTAAAACCAAAACTCTAGCAAACTGGGACAGAGAGTGAGGTATAAATAAGAAATGGCTGGTTGTTGTCATTAGCATTAACTTTCTTAACTTTTAATGAAAATTATATAGGTCTCCTCAAGGAGTTTGATAGTTTTCAATATTATGGTTTGTATATGAAATGATAGGTACTTGTGAGATTTACTATCACTCTTTTATGAAATTAAATTTTAAGTTTATTATTATAAATTATTTGAAATGATTACTCTACAAGTTTACATAAAATAGATATCAAATTGGACGCTTCAAAGAGATAGAGTCAAGTACGTCTGGTGTGAACTAGGTATAGGACAACAACTGTGAGGACAATTTCTATCTTAGAATGATTTACGTGACGGGATTGTTACGACTTCACCTTTTCGGGACATGGCATGTTATAAGTAATGTAGATTAAAATTTTAGTTAAGAAATTTGTAAAAGTGAATGTTTTTAATATCGATAATAACATAGTTATATATTTATCTTTTCTTTAAATGCATCATATATAATTATATATAATATACGATTTCAACTGTGAATATTCACCCACAGATTATTTAGGCTAGAAGCTTTATTAAAGAAAAATGGAATATTAATTTTTTACATATCCTTTGCTTTTGATATACATCAATTTGTTTTATAAATGTTAATTTTTTATTTCTTCGATATACAATGTGATAATACTATAATCATATATTTTCTTTTTTCCTAAAATGCATATGTTATAAGTAATGTAGATTGATGTTTTAGTTTAGAGAATCTGTGAAAGTAAATGTTTTTAATATCGATAATAACATAATCATATATTTACCTTTTTCCTAAAATTCATTATATGTAATATATAATTAATTTTTTTTCATTTCTTCAATGTGCAATGAGATAAAAATATAATTACATATTTTTTTCTTAAAATATACTATTTATTATAAGTAATGTAGATAAATATTTTAGTTTAATAAATCTATGAAAGTAAATGTTATTGATATTGATAATAACATAATTATATATTAATTATTTTATTATATTTGTATTTGCAAAATGAAATTATATGATGAAGATTTTTAATTTTCCTAATGTAAATTACTAAAATGTAATTACAAGACTATTGGATCAACAGTTGCATTGAAATATGAACTTAGTAATTTTTTCTTTAATCGAAGGAAAGTTTGCGATCTTAAAAAAAAAGCTTAAAATATATATAATAAAAACAACTAACTTAAATAAAAACACTTTATATAATTACTAAGTTCTAAAAGTTTTAAAAATTGATTATTGAAATTGAATATCTTATAATCTAATGGAAAAAAATGAAAACAAAATTTTAAAGAATTTTAATTTAATTGTTTTAAGCACATACATTATGGGTGCATTATCCTTTAATATATATATATTAGGTTAAAATCATATATATTTATATATATAAAATTCCACAATCTAATGAAAAGAAATCAATACCGAAATAAAAATGGAACAAAATACACTTGGCCTTTGAACAAAGTAATTGTTGTTAATTTTTTTACCATCGCTATTTAATCCGCTTTTGGTTTTATTTTTCCCTTTCGGCTGTTTTTGTTGATAATAACCGTTTACTTCCAAACAGTCATGCCTGTTTGCTTCTCAGTGTTTCATCCATGCCATTATCTTCACATGTGACATTTCATTTTTTTAATATATAATGAAGACGAATAAAAATTATAGATAGTTATATGCGTACTTAATAACTTTCTAGTTTAAATTAAATAATATAGATACATATATTATTAATTATTCATTTATAAATCCAATTATCCTCTTTCCCCTCCAAAATAACTATCCCGCCATTATATCCATTATCGGCCACAGCCTAATGGCCATGGCCGCCCAAATTTTCCTAAGACCTCACTTTCTCCCCTATTCCCCGACTCTCTTCCTCCACCACTCTCTCTCCTCCTCATCCCCATCTCCACTCTCTCTGTTTAAACCTAAACTCTCTCTCTCCACCACCTCGTCAGATCCTCACCCTCAAACCCTGACCCCAAACCCTATCCCACTCCCTTACGGTCCTTCTCTCCAAAAGGGCACTAAACCCTCGTTAAAACACCAACAGCACCTTCCAACCGACCAAGAAATCGATGAAAGTTCCTTCACCCGGGTTTTCGATATCATCGCCTTCCGTGTCGCCGCAAATGACTGCTTCGCTCTGGAAAGCCGTCTCCGTGGTCACCTCCTCAATTGGCCGCGTATTCGGAACATCGCCCGTGTTCCTGGGGACGACGTGGATGGTGAAATGGTGGAACTTGTAGGTAGTAAGAAGGATGAATTAGGGTTGGAATCGGTTCAGAGGAGGATTAGAGGAAAAGCAGACGGCGACAGGGATTTAATGAGCCCGGTTTTGTATAGGGAGAAGCTTGTGGATAGTTTTGATTCGAGAGGGTTTGTGAAGTTTCGGAATCTGGCGAAGATTTCAAGGCCTAAGAGGAGGAAGGGGAAGAAAGGAGAGGGAAAATGTGAGGAAGGAGAGAGGAAAAAGGGATTAGGGAAGAATGATTTCGTGAGAGTGGAGGTTGTCGAGGAGGAGGAGGAAGATGAGGAAGGAGAGGATTTGAGTTGTCTGTTGGGTAATGAGTTTAAGAAGGGAAAGTGGGAGGGTTCTACAAGGCTGTTGCTTTTGGATGAGCGGTGCACGGATAAAAGGTTTGATGATTTGCCTGAAGCAATTAAGGTTGGTTTCTTTAGAACAGAGATGATGGTGGCAATTTAAAATTACATTATCTTAGCGAGGGTGATAAGTTATAACAGAGCTTGAAGCCTGAAACTGATTTGAGACACGATTGTAGTGAGAAAATAAAAAATAGATATGACACAACTATCTTAGTTGAATATGATGCACATTGACATTAGAGCAAGCAATTTATTACACGTGACATCCTGCAACTTTTTTTTATACAAATAAAACAAAATTATGATGTGATAACATGGAATGTCACCCAATTTTGACTTTTTGCAATGAAATTGAATTGGATATTTGAGTGGGTGTGCATTCAATAGTTTTTGCAGAAATTGACTGGTCTGTCTCTGTTTTTAAGATTGCCTGTATACTTTGTTATTATTATTATCATTTTTTTTTGGGGTTGCAGCTTCTATTTCTAGTTTGTGACGTGTGATATGCAGTTGATATCTTGAATTTTTTCCTAAATTAAAGAGTGTGTAGGGCAAAAATTTCCTGTGCATGGTGTTATGGCCATTTTGTAGGCATATCTTATCAGTGAAAATGAGATACAATTGAGAGATTGTTCTGAAAATCAGTTTATTTTGTAATTATAAGTAGCTGTGCTTTGAAATTGGGTAAGCATGTTAGTGCCTGTAGCTTTTGAGGTTCCATCTTTTTGTTTTCCTTTTGAGCCACGTTCTTACTCATGTAAATTATTATGTGATTACTTTGTGTGGAGGAATAAGCCTTTCATATGCAAGTCTCTATCTTGAGGAAAAGCAATCATTTACACATGGATGTGTTAGACAATTACATTGTACCATGTCTGTTATATCAATCACGAATTGAAGGGATTTATATCCATGATTTAGCTCAAGGTATGAATCTGATGCCAGTCTTTCCTTTGCTTTGATTAAGTGGCATGCTGTAAGATTCATGTGTTGGATAAATGCACTTTATGGGTTAGTCTTTTTCCTACTAGCAAGTCTTTTTCCAACAAGTTTAGCAGACTTTCATCCTATTTCATGTTGCAACATGCTTTATAAGTGTATTTCAAAACTTTTAGCAGAAGGATTAAAAGTGGTTCTTCCCTATCTTGTTGGAAAAGAGTAAACAGCTTTATTGAAAGGGTGGAGAATAGTTGATAATGTTTTGTAGCATAAGAACTACTCTTCGAGTACCATAAAAACAATCTTGGATCAAGATGTGCCATAAAAGTAGACACCATGAAGGCTTATGATCATGTTTGATGGTTTTTTCAGAGCAACTTCTTAGAACAATGGATTTTCTCTAATGTTCATGGATTGGGTGATGCAATGTGTGACCACTCCTAGATCTTGATAAATTTGAATGGGGAGCTAGTTGGGTATTTCTCTAGCTCACATGGCCTTACAAGGCTATCCTATCTCCCCATAGTTCTTTGTTTTGGTATGGAATTATTTTAAGGAAGGTTTTTCTTTCCGTTGGCGATGTTTGAACAAGAAACTTAACTGCTTATGTTTTGTTGATGATGTGACAATATTTTTAAAAGCTGATGTGCAATCTGTATCTTTAATCAAGGAAGCTCTAGATGATTTTTACACACTGGCTAGCCTGAAGGCAAGCTTAGAGAAGAGTCAAATCTTCCTAAGTGGTATTACACAAAAGGTGAGGAAAACTATCATCCGAGTTCTTCTTTTTAAGCCGAGAGATCTTCCTGTAAAGTAACTTGGAGTTCCTTTGTCTTCATCTAAGCTAAATAAAGCCACTTGTCAATTCTTGGTTGAAAGGTTTTCAAAATGTATGAATATATGGACGTGCAAAACACTTTCTTATGCAGGCTGGGTGCAATTGGTAAAGGTTGTCCTATTCTCCATTTAGGTGTATTGGTCTTCTATGTTTTTTTAACCCAAAAGCATATTGAAAGACTTAACAATGAAGATGAAACGTTTTCTTAGGAATTGAAGGCAAAGGCGAAGGTGAATTGGGATATTGTTTGTAGAAAACTGTGGGAGGCCTTGGTGTGATTGGCTTGGTTTTGTGGATTAAGGTTGCTCAACTCAAGCATATATGGTACTTGTGTTCTGATGTGAATGATGCTTCATGGCCAACCTGGACAAGATTTGAACTATTGAAAGAACGGAATTTCTTGGTCTCTGAAAATCCCATCATGTGCTTATTGGTCATGGCAAAAAATCCTACAAGTAGGACCTTGGGTACAAAGTTTGTTCAAATGGGAAGTGGAAACAATATCTCATTATGGCATGATGTTTGGCACCTGAAGTGTGCCTTTTTTTCTTGGTAGGGTGAATGGGTGATCTATTCCTCTGTTCTCCCAAAAGAAGCAAGGTTGTGCTGCATTATAAATGGTGAAGAATGGGATTGGCTGTTGGGTCCCCTTTGGGAGGCTATAAAATTGGAACTAGGTGATGCTTTGAAGCCTAAAATAATCTGTGAAGACAAATTTATTTGGAAGAAGTTCCTTCAAGAGAATTTTTGATCGAGGTAGTTTAGAACTCTCTTCACCAGCTAGCCTAGCCTCCTTGGAATCGATGGGTATGGTACAAGCATATTGCTCCGGGGCATTCCTTTGTCTTTTGGCTTGTTGCACAACAAAAGCTTATCACCCTTGATAAATTATTGCTATGGGGAGTTACTAATCAAAATTGCTGTTACTTATGCGATACTGAAGAGGAGATGCATGTCCATCTTTTCCTTATGTGCTCTTTTGTGCTTAATATATGGAAGAAAGTGGAAGAAGTTCAGGACATGGGCCTTAAACCATTGAATGCAGCTAGAATCTTGGACCTATTTAATACAACAGGCCTAGGCTTGTCAAAATCTGGAAGATAGTGACCAGCCTCATCATCTACTATGTGTAGAAGTATAGAAATGAGAAGAGACTTGGGCTTAGTTACATGTTCCTGCAGATGTTGCTTGCATTATTCTATCTTGCTTTTTGCTATTGATAGTCCTCTTTGTGCTTTATAGCCAAGATCTTGATCCTAACACCCTTTTGTTTTTGGAAAGTGTTTGGCTCGAGATTTTAGGTCTTTTGGGGTTCTATATGTCTTTGTATAGTTTTCCTTTTATATTCTCTCATTTTATTAATGAAATCTGACATTTTGTGCAAAAGAAAAGTCTTTGGAGGTTGCCCTTCTGCTTTATGACAACAATCTTACTTTTCTTTCAGGCTATCTTTGAAGAAGGGACAAGGAGTAATGCCAGCTCAAAATTGGAGCTAGTGTCATGCAAAGTTACATTGTTTTATGATTACTGGTCGATGAATGAGGTAATCTTCATAAGGGTTATGCAAATATGCTCTTTTGATGATAAATTATTGGAGATTGTACTCTTTCTTGATTATTATTGTGGTGATAAGTTTCCTGGTTAAGATGAAAAAAAGAATGTTTTCATTATAATTATATTATTCAACACGTATGTCATCTGGAAATGAATTTTCCCTTTTGAGAGAAATAATGCTTCTTATCTGGCAAGTTGGATTCTCTCAGGCAACCATCATTTATGTTCCTTATTAATTCCTGGCTATTGGTGCTCATTTTGCCCTCATATAATCTAATGACTGTTTTGTTGTCTTGCATTTATTAGCTAAATTGTAAGAGACACTTGGTGCAGTTTGGATTCAGGCCAGGATTGGCCATTGGGTTGCATCTTTCATTCTTTTACTCTTGAAATAGGGATGGTAACAAGGTGCATGCATTCCATGAACACATACATTATCCACCAAAGTCCATGAAAAAGGAAAACTCCACGGATTATGGTGGGAAGTGTTTCTGAGATTTTCTGTTCTGCAGGGTCATTGTTAAAATATATCCTTTTTTAGTGGATCATTCTTCAAAAACTTACAATGTTAATGTATAACATGTCTTCTTTTCAAAAGGTGTTAGAAGTGTGCTACAAGTTGCTCAGTGATGCATCTTAACTAGATTGTGTTTTTTTGAACTGACACTTATGGGCTGAATTATAAGCTGTTTGAGTGGGTGTAGGCTGATGGAAAGTCTTATATGGACAGTGTGCTATCTATACAAGTCTAAAATTCGTAATTGTTTGGTATTCTACATTTAAATTCTTAATCTTTTTTGCAGGTTTTAGAGGCACTACTACCTGAAGGTATGATAATTCCTTCGGCTTTTGAAACAGTGGGGCATATTGCACACTTGAACCTGAGAGAAGAACATCTACCCTACAAGAAAATTATAGCAAAGGTTCTAAGCTTTGCCTCTTTTCCATGCTATACAGTGTCCTTTTTATTTTCTTTATTTATTTTTTTCTTTTTTCCTAACAAGCTGACAGGCACATCCACTTTCAGGTTGTTCTGGATAAAAATAAGCCAAAGATTCAAACAGTTGTCAATAAGATTGATTCCATCAATAATGACTACAGGACAATGCAGCTTGAGATTTTGGCTGGAAATCATTCCCTTGTGACTACAGTGGTGGAGAATGGAATAAGATATAATGTTGATTTAGCTGCTGTGTGGGTTACCAATTCCCTTTTTCTTGCTGTTTTTTGCTTGAGTCAGAGAAAGTTTGCTTCTATATGGTGCCTCTATTCCCTTGTGCTTGCTTCTTCTTGCTCAAGTTAGTTAAAGTTCGTATTTATAAGGTCCAATCAACAAGAGGATTTTCTATGTGGTTCACTAAACTTACATTTAATTCAATAATGAAAGGGGATTCGATAAACTTAAGATTTGTGTACATTCTTTTGTGACAAAGCATGACTGTTTTCCCTTCAGCTTCTTATTTTATATTTTTTTGTTCTTTTGAGCTACTGTTGTTTAGGGCCACACAGCCCTTGACAAACATGGTCCTAAACAAAAGTCTGTAGATTAAAGCATTTTCTTTTACTGGGAAAAACAACCATGCTATTTTTCTCTTCTTAACTACTTTATTTTGATGAGCTTCAAGTTAGACAAGATGTTATGTTCAGTGCTTTGATTCTCATATCTACATCAATTTTCAAAATCAAGGAGAAAATTGATACAGGGAAAGTTGATTTTGTCTTCTACCTCATGCAGCTACTGGAGTTCAAGGCTCAATATGGAAAGGCAAAGACTTCTCAGCAGCTTTACTTGCAATGATGTTGTCTGTATGTTTATCTTTCAGTGCCTCTTTAATCTATGACCTATGTAATCATGCACTATTCCATGAATGATGATTTTGACATGAATCATGCCGT
Organism: Lumnitzera racemosa; assembly: GCA_024138005.1. Taxonomy (NCBI): domain Eukaryota; kingdom Viridiplantae; phylum Streptophyta; class Magnoliopsida; order Myrtales; family Combretaceae; genus Lumnitzera; species Lumnitzera racemosa. The sequence goes on from JAMXBC010000006.1 coordinate 86,071,394, forward strand.
ATTATAGCAGCAGTGCCGTCATAGAGGGGAATGAGTTCCTTATTATAGCCTGCAAAATATTGATCCATTGGCACAAATTTTTGGTTTGTAATCTGCCATTACCTTAATGAGAATAAAGCAATTGTTTTATGGGTGTTATAATCTGATCATTTATGGGTATTATAATCTGATCAGTGAAAATACCCCAAAAAAAAAAAAAACTGAAATTATCCAAAAAATTTATTTTATTTCAGGATAATGGATTTCTTGAACATTATTGTGTAGTCCAGAATATTCAATATGATTCGAACAGCAGCGGGCATATATAAATTCTTTTCTTAATTAAAACAAAATGTTGTTATTGGAGATTTTTCTGCTTTCCAGTTCATGCATTGGCCATATTTCTGATTTGCAGTAGGAATTATGAAACCATATTCTTATTTTGTTTGACCTACAAGTGTGAATATTTTTTTGAATTCTTTTGGGGGTTAAGGCATATGGCCTGCCAATTGAGTTTCCGGTTCCACGATTCATCCTTTTGGAAGGATCTCCTGCTATTAATTTTTAGTAGCTGCTTGTTGCATTCTTGGAAGATCTATGCCACTACTCATTCATATTTTCCCTACTAAATTAATTGAGCCAATCTGTCCAGTTCGCTAAGACCCAATCAGAAGAATGCAGAATTTGTTGCTGCAGATATTTGCTTGCAACAAACTCTTGAGTGTCACTTCCCTAGTGCAAGGGTTAAGTGTTAAAATATAGCTTGGATTTCCACAGTTGTCACTCCTATACCCCGTTTGCCCACCCGCATTGTCAACGCCAACAAAACCTGAAAAAAGAAAAAAGAAAAAACGAAGAAGAATTAAAAATGTAAATGTAAAATTACATTTTCATAGGCAAGTTTGCACTTTTAGATTATTGGACTGTGGATCTAAATTAACAAGTTGTTAGTGTGGTAGGTGCTGAGTTTGAATAAATGTCTCATCATTTCACCCTTCTTTTAATTAATTCCACATAAATGAGCCTTAGTCAATGTTGCAGTTCATATGTGAGGGGTGTTGTAATATAAATTTAAACACTAAATCACATCTTCAAGTTAAACTTTTAGATTTGTAGTTTGTGGATCTAAATTTAATGACAAAACTTTGAATTGTTTAGGCGATTTGGATAACCTCCAAATTGTCTAATTCTTTTGGTTGCTAATCAGCATGGAAGGAATAGAAATTTGGCCCTTTGTACTATATTGCATTGCCGCTCTTTTAGCTGGATTTGCCCCTTATCTTTTCATAAGAGTCTACTAGTTTTGTTTCTTTTTCTTTTTCTTCCCTCCTTTATTGCATTCTCTGTATATTTTATGTATAAATGTCATCCTACTTGAAATTCTCTGCCTAATTATATTTTATGATTTCCATTCTTTAGCAATAATTTGGAAGTTCTTGTGAATTACAGGTGATGTTTTTTGTGGTGTGGGACCAATGGCTATTGCTGCAGCAAAGATAGTTAAGCGTGTTTTTGCCAATGATTTGAATCCACATGCAGTTGAATATCTAGAAAGAAATTGTGTCATCAACAAAGTGGAGAGGAAGGTTGAGGTAGTGCTGTCGCATAACAATACCTTCCTTTCCATGGCATTGTGTTGAGACAGGTGGTGTTGATGAAATTTTGTGACTTATGGCAAGAAAACAATTTTTGATAGTATGTATTGCCTTGGTTTCTGAGTGTTTCTTCTCAGAAAATAGTCCAGAGACTAACATTTCATCAGTTCATTTGACAACTGATTTTGGCCTTAAAATACTGCTTTATTTACCATTTAAACTAATTGGAAACTCTTTATAGAAACTTTTGCTGCAGTTGTTAATAAAGGTTGTTCGCAGAGTAGATGTACCTGTCTGCTGGGATGTTAAATTTTTAGCTTCTTAAACTTCATGTTGTTTAAAACTCGTTACTTATGCTGGTAAATTTTAGCACGTTAATAAATATTGTGAATTAATTTTCTGGTGTCACAATATCCTAGGTACAAATCTCCACCTTCATTTTTTGGCAGAAGTTCACCAATAGGCATGCTAACACAAGCCAAAAGTTGCATCATTTATGTGCATTATGCCGGGGATTTCTCAGGACTATTTATATATTGCTTGATAGGCTTTTAACATGGATGGAAGGAGGTTTATCAGTTCAATGTTTGCCAGCAAGAAAGCCCAGTCTATAACCCAAGTGGTTATGAATCTACCAAAGGATGCTGCAGAGTTTCTTGGTATGTTATCCAATGCATCTATTTTGTTGGTTATTCCTCCTCCTCAGCCTTTGACAAAGGAAGTGAACCGGATGAAATGAATGGGTACTTTATAATCAAAATGCTATATGCTTGCATTTACACATGAATACATGTCATGGGTAACTCTGTCTTTCTTTACTGATAACATGAGATTGTGAAATCTGGACAGCATCTGCTTTGAAAGATGTTGGCATGGTTGTTATCTATTTGGCTGAAAAGATCGTAGTTACTTGGATTTGCTTAACATTCTCTCCTCCCAGGTTTTCATGAGTATTTATTGTAATAAACTGTGGTGGTTAATCCTGGCACAACTGAGTTTTTGAGCAGAAAAGTTCTATTGAAATTCAGCCAATGCTAGACCACTTACCTAAACGATTGTCCCCTCTTTTCTGTCATCAACAGATGCATTTAGGGGAGTTTACAGAGATACACCAAGGGAGATGGTTCATGCCTTACCAGTTATCCATGTATATGGATTTTCAAAAGCTCAAGATCCAGAATCTGACTTTCATGAGGTAGGTATTTTCTCTGGATCATTATGATTTCATTTATCTGCTTGTGGAGCATCTCTGACATGATCTTTTGTTCCGATGGGTTGCAGCGTATAAGAACTGCACTTTCTGTGGAGGCAGTTCATGTAGAAATGCACCGGGTTCGCCTTGTTTCCCCTGGAAAATGGATGTTATGTGGTTCCTTCACACTTCCTCATAGCGTGGCATTTTCAAGAGAAGGCTGTGACTATCAGTAGTTCAAAACCAGTATGGAAGTTCTGTTCCTAAGGTACCTTTGTAAACAAACTGAAGTTGCAGAATGCATTCATGCTTTGTTTGATTGAAGTTCCCTAGGGACCTTTTTTTTTAAATAAATTATTTATTTCCCTCATGTTTTAACACATACAAGTGACTGCTATCAAAGATATAATCAAAGTAAAGCTGGATGGGAAAGTACATTATGTGATTTCTTTGAACTACTCACTTCAACATTGGAAAGTCTTTCCTATTGCTTTTACTTGATAGAAAAAGAATGATTCCAACCCATTAGTCCCATAAGATCTAGGAGAGAATACAACAACCCTCAAGCGTTATTCTGACTAGGTAGGTTCACCAAGATCTAGGAGATACTATAGATATTAGATAGAATTTCATTTCCACAAGAAATTAATAATGTATATATCTTAAACAAATATTCTGAAATTTTTTTTATAGTATAAATTTCCAAAGAAGGTATGCATACATAACCTAGGGCATGCGGTATCATGAATTTGATGACTGGTACTTCAGATCTGACAATCTCTTTTGTACTGCCTGTATGCTGAATGATTCTGATTATTTGTGTGCACAAATACAAGGGGAATACTTGCAGAAAGGAGGTAAAAAGAGAGGGAAGAAAAGAAAGAAAACTGCCTGGAGAAAACAAGAGAGATTTTTTGAGTTGTACAGGTAATGATAATTACAAAATTTTGGTCATTATGATACTGTATTTCGTCTGTTATTGGCCACAAAAAAAAGATAAAAAAAAGAAAAAAAGATAAATCCAACTCTTAGTCACTTTCGAATTGATTACACGTTTATTGATTTGAGAGGATAGATAAAACCACAGTTTATCTGCTATTTACCAAGACATTGGCATCTTATTCCCTTTTTTCTTTTGACATATGTGTCTCTTCATGTTCGATACATGGCAAAAGTCTATCTCACTAGCAAGGGACACATCCAGAAAATTTTTTTCCCACTGGTGTACCTTGAAATTTAACTATCAATTTGGCAAAAAATCCAAAATTAATATGTTTAATTGGAGAAAATGAGGATAACTAATTTATCAAAAATTAATTTATTAACACCAATAAATGCTTGCTCAGTCAGCTAACAGGTTGGCAATAGTGGATGCTCTAGCCTTAGGTTAGATGTGTGAATCTTGGCAAATTCACGCAATGAAAGGAGCATGGGTCTTTGTTGTAGACTAAGCTTCTATATCATGTTTGATACGCAAGAATGGTATGGAATGGATTAGAAAGGAATTAAATGGGATGGGGACCGGAATAAATAATTTTTTCTTGTGTTTGGAAAGGTCTATGGATGACATGAAATTAAATATGTAGATAATATTAATTGTCAAAAATACCCTTAATTATTAAATATTATAATTAGTTTAAAGGTTAAATAAGTAATTTTAATTAGTAACAATTAATAAGGGAATAATGGAATTGGGATTCTATCTTTAAGAAGCCGGAAATGAGTTCCTTTCAGAATAGGTGATTCTATGGAATTGCAATTCTATCTTGTAAATGCACTTCTAAAGATGAGAGAAGAGAATGAAAGCTGGAATTACGATTCTATTCCGATTTATTCTTGCGTACCAAATGTGAGTATTAGGCCTATTTCCTAATGGAGTGGGGATATTGTGCCCATCGGTACCTTAAAAGAAAAAAAAAAAATTTTTGTTAATCCATATAAAAGATAATCAATGGTATTGGAAGAAATCCTTGTTAATTAAGATGGTTTTGTGGAGATTATGGGACAAAGCTGAAACTTTTTCAGCATTCATCATGTAAACATCTCTTATTATTATTATAAACAAATAGCATTTTGGGAGAATTTATGAAATTAAACTGTTATATTCTAACAGATGAAACTTTATTTTATTACTTTCCTTGGAAAAAATTATAATATCTCTTAAAGATGACAAATTGTAATATTTCCCAAACACATTAAAAAGTCTTGGAGTTCATGAGAGAAGCATTGCTTATATGGTCATATCCACTGGCAACTTGTTCAACTATATTTAGATAGTTTGTCTTTTATTTCACTTTTACATTGACTTTAATATGCTAGGAGATGTTTTGCAACTTGTTAATTAGATAGTTTGTCTTTTATTTGCCACTTGTACATTGACTTTGATTTGTCACCTATGGACTGAGTTTTACTATGCTAAGAGATGTTGAAAAATTTTTGTCTGCTTTTCTTGTTGATAGTTTTATTTATATCAACAAGTAAATTAATTCACCAAGAAAGTATTTGAATATTATACTTTTTAAATTTATTAAATAAGATTCATAAAATTAGATTAGTACATTGATCAATGTTTTCATTATGATGTTCTAGAATTTTTCTAATTAAATACTATATAAAAGAATATGGGGAGTTTTCTACTAATACATGAAAGTTAATTAAAAAATTTTCTGGTTATGATACATAGAAGTTTCTAGTGTCAATTATCAAAATTGTTTATGTAAAAAAGTGGCAAATGGATTATGGGTGTGAAGAGAATACATTTATGAAAGAGAGCACATAGAGGAGGAGAAAAAGAGACTGAAAGAAAGCAACAGATAATCAAATGCCTAAGGAAGGAAAAATTACAAAAATAGAATAAACCCATCTTGAATGTTGAGCCTGGTGGTAGGCAAACAGCCTTAAAAGTTGCAACATCACCACACTCAAGCTGATATTTTGTAAGATTGTTACTAATAAAATAAATGAACAGCAAGAAAAGGTACGGAGCAGTCTTAAGTTGGATTGAATACCACCCTCTCTAGTGTGCAGGTGTGATTACTAGACACTGCCACAGCTTCTGTCATTATTTTTCGGGTAATTCAATAACTTTATTGATGAGAAAAGCTGATGTTACATAGCACAAGAAGTGCTAAACTCAGAGAGCATACAAAAAAGGAACTAGAGAGAACCACTCAAGCCACAAAAGAAAAGAAAGCTAGGAAGAAACAGCTACTTAATTTAAAATTTGCCTAACTATGACACTACAATTAGGGATGGGATTTCCCAAAAGAACTGAATTTCTCACTATACAGCAGAAAGAAAAGCCAAATGCCAAACTGGTGGATGCTTTTTTGATGTAGTGTTGAGCTGGTTTGCCACAATTTGCCATGAGGAAAAGGAAGGAGGGCAGCCTAGACTTGCCAGAACATGAGACCAAACAACTTGTGAGAAAGAACAGTTGAAAAAAGGTGGTCATAGTCTTCGGTTTCAGCATTGAAAAGGAAACACAAGGATTGTGTTGTTATGCCCCAATGATTAAGCTTGACAAGAGTGTAAAATTTCTGGTTCCAAGCAAGCCAAAAAATGAAACAGTGCCGAGGCATGGCTTACTTGTACCACACTACATTACTCCAATTCACTCTAATGCCTTGTGATCTAAGGGAATTGTAAGTACTTTTGATGGAGAATTGGAAATTTGAGGGAGCCCAACTAAGAGAATCAATAATCATAGGATCAGGCTTGTGTGTAGATGGAATATGTATGCTGTCTCACAAAAGTCTACTAGGGAGAGACCACTTGCTACCTTCCATGATGGAGCATAACCTGGCGTTGAATGGAATACCTATGCTTGCTATCTGCCTCGGACTAAAAGAGATATCAAGTGGTCCCATAGGAAGCCAAAAATTAGAGCAAAGAGAGATAGAGAGACCATTTCTTATGCGCCATCTAAGCTAAAGGTTTGGCAACATCTCTAAGTTTGAGTAATTATTTCCAAGACCATGAACAATTAGAAATGGGTTCAACTTGCTAGAAGCTCTTGCCTTTCAAGAGGTGAGAATGCACCCAAATAACTCATACTCCTCTTTTGTCATCATTGAAGAGGTTCTATACATACTTGAGTTAGGCTGCTTTGTTCCAAATATCCAAATGAGGTATGCCTAAGTTGCCTTCAACTTTTGGCCGACAAACCACTTCCCAATTAATTTTTGCTTTAGTAGATATATTAGGTTACCCACTCCAAAGGAAATTCATCATTAGTTGCTCCATTCTCTTGATGATCATTTTTGGGAAGACAAAAGTAGAAGCCTAGTAGACTTGCATAGAAAAGATCACAGACCTTATAAGCTGCAACCTGTCAAGATATGAGAGATGCTTACTAGTCTATAAGTTAATACGCTAAGCAATTTTTTCAACAAGCACATCAAAATCTCCTTTTTTTAGTTTGGAGGACACGAGGAACCCCTAGATAATTGATGGGAAGCTTGCCTTCTTGGAAATGTAAGGTATTCAAAATGGTTTTTGCGTGATTGAGGGATATACACCACATAAGAAAATGGAACTTTTGAGAAAGTTGCATTGGAGAATAGAAAGTTGTGCAAAATCCTTTGGGACTTCTTTAATAAGAACAATAGCAGGAAGATGTCACTTACCAAAAATCATAAGATCGTCAGCAAAACTAAGGTGAGTGATCTTATTCTCTTTTCATCTCCAATGGAAGGAGAAGGTTGGTGATCTTGCCATTTTCCTAAGTAAACCCGATGAGGCCTCCATAGTAAGGACAAATATATAAGGGGAGATGGGATCCCCTTGTTTGAGGCTTCTTAAGCAATGGAAAAAACCTTGTAATTCCCCATTAACATTGATGGGAAATCTAGGAGAAGAATAACATTGTCTCAGGAAATGGCCAAAAAAAGTGGGGAAGCCCATCGTCCGAAGGACCGCACCTAGGAAAAGCCAATCAAGCATGTCATAAGCTTTAAAAATATCAACTTTGATAGCGCACCTGAGAGGACCCTTTAAAAAACGATTTAAAGAGTGATAAATGTGCATCAATTCTTGTGCAATAAGGATGTTATTAGAGATCCTATGACCTGGAATGAAAGTTGTTTGTTCAGGGCCTACCAAGTCATTAAGAACCACCTTTAACCGAGAGGCAATAAGCTTGGGTATAACTTTGTACAAGGAGTTGCAGCATGATCTAGGGTGAAAATTATACATCTTTGAGGGGTTTTGCACCCTTTGAACTAGAGTAATGATAGTATTATTAATTTCCTTCAATAGATAACTTGAAGAAAAAAATTTTTTGATAGCTTTGGTAAGGTTTTCACCACAAATAGGCCAAGATACTTTGAAAAATTTTGCCAAAAACTCATTTGGTTGAGGAGCTTTACCATTTGCTAGAGAAAAGAAAGCATTCTTAATATCCTCATCACTGAAAGGAATTTCAAGACTACTCACTTGGGAATTACTTAAGCGCCTCGAAATGATGTCTTGGAGACAATCAAATCTGTTCGGTTGGCTATCCTGATTGCTGCCATTACGCAAGTTACAGAAGTACTTAACAGCTTCTTCTTGGATGTCTTTGTCCACTAAAGTCACGGAACCATCCTCACTTTGAAACGCCATTTTGCGTTTCTATTATGGTGTTGCTTCACATGTTTATGGAAGAAGGAATTGTTTTTATCTCCTAGCTTAAGCCATTTGACCTTGGATTTTTGCTTAAAGAAACTTTCTTTTGCATTCCTAAAGATATAATAGTCCTTAAAAGTTTTCTTCTCATCTGAATCAAGAGAAGGATTCCCATTACCAATGGTTGATTAGATGCTGGCCATGGATTCTTTGGCAACTGCCACATGAGAGAATATGTGTGAAAATTCCTTTGCATTTAAAATCTTTAAATCCATTTTAAGAAGCTTTAACTTGGACATGACCTAAAAAAACATAGAACCCATCACCTTTTCCTTCCATACGTTAGCTACAAGAGGTAACAAATCTTCCGAGTTGATTTAAAAATAAAAAAATTTGAAGGGTACCTTCTTAGTTCGATAGAAAAAGGTTCATGCTTACCACAGCTAATGAGTGATCGAACAATAAAGAGGGGGAGAAGAGGCCCACTGACCTAGGGAATTGCTTCAACCAGCTTTGGTTGGTCAGAATGTGGTCCAATTTTTTGAGGATAGGATTGTCTTGTTGCTTGTCATTCCAAGTGAATAAACTACCAATAAAGTTTCAAGTCTTCCAATTCCATCGAATCCAAGAAAACCTTGAAGTCCTCAATCTCTGATGACAAATGCAAATTACCACTGCTATGCTTAGAAATAGACTTAATAGCATTGAAGTTGCCTAGGAGAACCTAAGTTTCATTTGTGATAGATGAATGAATGTCAATTAAGTTCCTCCAAAGATGTTTGTGCTCCAAAGGAGAGTTTGATGCATAAACAAAAGTGGTGAAAAAGCTCTAAGTTCCATTGATTGTTGGTGTAAAAACAGTGAAAATTGATGATCTTCCTTAATGATGTGAACAGTCCACAAATTGGCATCCCATCTTATCCATATGCGTTTAGGTGCATATTGGTTTATTGCAAAATTTCAGTGCGGGTTAATTCTAATCTTCACTAGCTCAGCATTTGAGTGGTTAACTCTAGTTTCAAGAAATCCAATGAGAGGAATATCTTTTTCAGTAAAAATTTTCTTAACATTAGCACCTTTGATGGGGTCACTTAACCCTTATATATTCCAACCTGCAAAATTCGTAGGAAAAATAAAAAGAAAGTAAGATGTGTCAAGTATGGTGACGCTTTCTTTTGAAGAATTTTTTATGCTTACCACTAGAGGAGCTTTTAGTGTTCCTAAAACTTGAACCTCCACTCGATCTTTTCTTTTTTCCGTTCCTATGAGAAGTTGTAGGTGCTGGAGTTGCTATGTGGTCAGGTGTGTGAGTTGCTGGAGAAAGTAAAACTTAGTTACTTGGTTCATCATTAATAATTAGGGTTTCGGATACGTGGGAGGTCTGTTCCAAGTTGGCTGCATCAAGGTCAGTACCTTTAGAATCCCCAAAGATTGAGTCGGATGAAGGTTGCTTGCTTGAATGAGATGGCTCAAAGGCCAGGTCTCTTTCCTTAGATATTTTGGGTGGGGAAAGGACCTCCTCACTCACATCATGAATTGAAGCAACCTTGGGATTAGCTAGTTTACCATCCAATGACTGCACTTTCTTACCCTTCTTATTAACTGCAATCCACTCACTTAGTTTTTGCAGATTTGGCACCCTGATCAGTTGTAAGGGTAGGACACACATGACCAAAAACAAGGAGGTAAACATTAGTATTCAATCGAAATAGAAGAGGATAAGCCATCTTCTTTTCCCACCACAACAGATTGAAAGAGCTCCTCTCTTGCATCAATCTCAATGAGAAGTCGGGGTTGGTTGGCTCTAGATCATAAGGCGGTAAGAGAATTTGCTTTGATAGGTTTACTCACCCTAATTGCTATATAGCTGATGCCTTTAGGCTCCATAAACTCGCAAGGAATATGAGAGAAAACAACTAATGAAGGTACTACAGTTGGTTGGGGCTTGTCTAGGACCATACTTGGTTGCCATTTCCTTAGGATAAGACGCTGAGCAAAGAACTAAGGTTTTTCAAGAGTCTGGTCAATGCCAGAGGAAGGGCAGAAGCAGAAATAGAAGTAGCCCTCTTTGTTTCCAACCTAAAAAGAAACCCGCAAGTGTGGAGTTCCAAAAATTCGCTCCTTTTGCACCACACTTCAGGAGGAGACTGAACCCGTGCTATGACTCCTCTTTGTACCGGTGGGATGTGCTCAAGGGTGAACTCCAGTACGAGTTTAGGCGTAGCCATTGGACCACAAGCTTTAACATAAGATTTAGGCTTTTTTCCTGATGGAGGAAGGTGGTTTTGGTTTTCAATATTATCCACTAGGTTGTTTAGTTCTTCTAAGGTTATATTACCAAAAGAAGAATTATTTGTGGTAGAGGAAAAAGCTTGAGAAGGGTGAGAGAGCCTAGAAAAGACAGATGATTTGATGTTTCCAGGCGCACTAGGCTCCAAACTTTCCTGAAAAATGTCAATTTGCTTTTTGTCAGCAAGAAAAGGGTTTGACTTTTTACTGGAAGAAGCAACCTTGGGATGAGAGCTGGGTCTGACAGATTCCTTCAAACCAGACCGGTTAGATGGTTTGGATGAGGGGGGATGGTGGGAGAGGGGGTAGGGTGGTGGCAGGAGAAGGAATGGGTGAAGTGGTATGGTGTGGGGTTTGCTATCCATAAAGAACGATGGTTAGAGAGAGGAGGGTAGGAGAGGAGATGGCAGAAAAGGTGAGGGATCAACAAAGGAAGAGGAGGAAAGAGAGGAGAGAGAAGGTGGAGAAGGGGGACAAACAACGGACAAAAGTTAGAGGGGAAAATCTCGAGAGAAGGGAGAGGAAATTCCCTCTCTAGCCATAGTTTCTGAAAGACCAAGTTTCTCTGGATCTTCACATCTCTCTGCATGTAGTTTTGTAGTAACCAGCTGAATCCCAAATACTTCATAGGCAATTCACCTCTTAGGAAAGCCAATGCAGCTTCAGCATAGCTTCCGTCATTATTAATAAACCAGAAAAGATATTTGACCTTTTCGTTCTTACGATAATTGATAAATTCTTGTTGCTTTCTTTAATTTTTCACCGGGATATCCGTCAGGGTAGGTGCTGCCCCCAATGTTGATCTATAGATGTCAGTAGTGATTCGAGGCAATCTATCACCTTTCTAATGGCGTAGCGTACATTTGGAGCTGTGGGTGATGATATTGATTTAGCTTTGCCTGATTGGCTTCCCTGTTGAGGAGTTTGTTAGTAATGCTTTGCCTGATTGGACCATGCAGCAATGGCCCAGGGAAAGGTAGGTTGGTACTAATAATAGCTAGCTCAGTTAGAGTATATAGTCATTTTATTAATTATATGTTTGTGTTCTCCGGTTCATAGCATGGTCTGTAATATTCTTTATTTTTGCTAATATATATGTCCGTATCATCTTATTTTTGGAATCTGAATTCTTCTCAGGCAGAAATGACGTCCTTTCAATGCAACAGTAAATCAAGTAAATTGGTTATTTTTGATGGAGAGATCATTAAAGCTAGGGTTCACATCAATCTTTACAGCAACATTCAATTGGAACTCTTGCACAAAGGAATAATGTACTGCAGAAATACGTGTTCTAAAGGAATAGCATTTTGGGTTGGAAGCTGGAAGATCAGCTGAAGGCTTCTCCTTGGGTCATGCCTGGGCACTCACTCTGTACTCATGGTGTAAGGTAGATGGATGATTATCGTCTTATGCATCTGGTTTTGACATTATGTAATATAGTCATGTAAGATGGAGAATTCTACAATCTCCCATGTTTCAAGCTTCCACAGCACAATCACTATCGTGCGAGTTGGATATCTTCTCATCGAAATTGTAGTCATTTGAGATAAAACTGTTGTCCTCTTGTGTATAGGGATGGGATCAATAGGCTTTTCAAAAAATTTTTACGTGGGCCATGGTCTATCGACCACGTGAGAGCATAATCGTTGTAGTACATACGTTGTATATTTTGTATCATGTTCTCACATTTATCCTATAGACCGTGGAAAAACTTTGCCATTTGGTAAACCGGTATTCTGGAAGGGTTTATTTCTTCTAATTCACATCTAGGGTATGATCGAGTGGAGTTGGAGAGACCTATGCTCTGCCTTTAGGAATCGCTCCTTGTAAGTCCTCTATGTATAAAAGGTCTATTCAATCCTCTATATTCTAATTAAATTATATAAATCCTTCATATTTGTGGTGGTAAGTTGATTAAGTTTGTTTCTTTTTTCTATCTTGGAGAGGTTAGACACTTGCAAAACAAGGAAGGGAGGTGTAAGAGGATGTTTTGACGTAATCAGTCCGATATCTAAATCAACACGGGCAAAAAGAAGAAAAGTTTATTGTCATTCTCTTTAAGTTTAGGGATATCATAGACCACTACGTGTTTTTGATAACGATAATCTATTGGTACGTTAGGTTAAAAAGCAACTAAAAGTCTTCAAATAACAAAATGCAACAATTAATATCCTCAATAAACAAAATTGAAATAACATAACTGAATCCTTATAGTTACATGATCAAATGATCTTTTCAAATAACAATATCTCTCCAATTAACTAATTTTAACTTCTTGTATCTTATCCTAATAATAATAATAATAATAATAATACTCTCTTGAATCCTTATCTTGATAATAATGGTATGTGTCCCATTGTCAGCACATGCAAAGCAATATATGCAAACACATGCATAGATGCAATCATAATAAATAGTAACACATTCATTGGTTCATATCTTTTATTTTATCCTACAACGTAATATAGTTATGATCATTCGCGACTAACTCTAACTTAGAGTATCTCATTACTCTTAACGTTAATCTTAAATCAAGACACTAGTGACCTTTGTCTAAACCGATACTAGGATATTAGTACTGTGACCTCTAGACGTTACCTAACTTACTTAGTTCTAAGATATTGGTACTATAACCTCCTGACGTTAACTTATTTTACCTCAAATCATTAAAAAAAAAAAAGAAAAACTACATAAGGGATAGCATGTTCCAAAGATCATTGATATGCCATCTTAAGGATACTAGTGATATGGCCTCTTAAGCCAACCAAGCACAATCATCATGCAATTAACAGTCCAAATAGTCTTTAATCTAGTTATAATTATATTAACCTATATAAATACAAGCAACAAGCAAGGGAAGCACGTAATTGGGTCTTAAGAATAGTGGAAAGTATCTAACTCAAGAGTCTTTTCAACATTAACACTTGGAAGTACAAAATAAGAATGACTCTTTAAATTCTATCCTTAAGTTACATAATTCTAGCTACGTTTTCTTACTTTCTTCCTAAGTTCTTAAGTTTGAACTTTAGCTTAAACTAAGGTTTGGATTCCGCTTTTGGTTCTTAAACATGTTTAAAATTAGCTAGGTTAAGGCTTAGAAAGATATGAAAGAAGAAAGAAGGAAGGTACAAGATCACCACAAGATCACACTTAGGAAGATAGCGATGATCTTTGACTGTGTTCCTTCTTTATTAGGAAGACGACTCTTACCTTATCTTTCCTCGATTCCCTCTATATAGATCCAATCACTCCTTAGAGAATTTTGTTAGAAGAGGCCATACTCTCTTAGCAAAGTTAAGAATGACTTAGGGTTTCCATCTCAACCTTTTAATTAATCTCCTTTGATCATTTATCAATATGCCCATTAACTTAATTCTTTATTACTTTACTACCATGACCCCTAATTTTTTTTTCTTATCTTATTTTACGAGGTTTATATTTTACCTCCTTTCAAAGAATTTTTGCTCTTGAAAGTTGCTTGCATTCTACAGTAACTTGTATGCTTGTTTCTGTGGTTGTATTTGATTTTTAAGTAAAATGTTTATCTAAGTCTTAACTTAGTTGGCCATTGCCTTTTGATATCTGATTTTCCTTTTTGTTGCAATAACATTTACAAAATCGTTCTTTGTTATCCTCAAGCCTCCTACTGTTACTCATAATTCTTTATTTTCTTAAAGCTCTTTCTTTTACTATAACTGTTATTGTTCTACTCAACTTGATACCCTAATCGAAGGAACTGCAGTGTAATCATGACTTCTTTAGCTTCACCATTTCATAATCATAATATTTCAATATAAACTTTTACAGCTATGCTCTTCGAAACTTCTATTTCTAGATTTCATCTAGCTTGCAATCTTCCTATACTCCTTCCATTGTTTTTAATGGTAGATTAGCCAGACAATTGCCTTTTGGTCAACTTTCTATTTATATTGTTAGCCTCCTTCTACTTTTTAGTTTTTCACTTATGATCCTTAAAACACGTTGTCCTCAGTGGAGTCTTCCTTGTAAACAATTTGAGGTAGAATAGGTTAGTGTTTAGGAGGCACTGTACTAGCGTCCTGGAACCAAGTAGATTAGATGGTGTTAGGAAGCTGTAGTGTTAGTATCTTGATGCTTGTTTAGACAGGGGTAGTAATGCCAGTGTCACCTAAAAACTATGAAGTGGAGTTATGAGTTACTCCAAATTTAAGAATAGTTGCAAATGATTTCAAGCTGTCTTGTTTATTGGCTAACAAAGAGTGGTAATAAATGAACTATTTGATATTTGTATTATGGTGCATTAATGTATGTAAACCATATGTGTGATGCATGGCATGCATGTGTGGTTGTAGGTTTCGGCACTAGGCTTCGGCTCATTCCATAATATTTTTCAAGTGTAGGTATTTGTTATAAGATTAGAGAAATCAGTAAGTTAGAAATTTTCATCAAAACTACCTAGATGGGGGAACAATGATTAGATTTCTAATTATGAGGTTGACCTTTCAATAGGAGAAATTATAAATTATAATAAAATATCTTGTTTAATGATTTAAGGTTATTTATGTAGTTGTTATTTAGCTTATATCCAGAGAACCAAATTATTTAAGAATAATTGGAGAACAAAACATTTATTTTAGAGACTTTTAGCTACTCATTTTAGCTTGACGTGTCAGTAGATTACTACAAACATGTAGTAGTTTGCGATGCTCCTAAGTTTGGTCACATGCTATATATAGTAGGAGAATGTAAAAGTTGGGATAAGGTTAAGTCCCCTATTTATAGGAGACTAGTAAAGCCATTTTAGAAAGGGGATAAGGGTTTTAAGATTTGCTCCAGATTTGGTGGGAAATATGCAATGATAGTTGTAACTTGCCTCATTTGTGGACCTATTCCTACATGATCTCTATTTGAATTCTTAGAGAGGCTTTGGTTAGAAGGCCTATGTTTAAGAAGCTTAGAAGTCTTCATCCTGGTTAGGTTGGATTTGCAATTAATAACTCAATATTGTCTCACGTGTAAGCTCTAAAGTTAAGTTAAGAGACCGTAGAATTTAACTTAGAGTACAAGGTTTAGGACGATTGGTTAAGATCGATTAAAGGATCCGATCAAACCCAAATTATAAATTATGGAGACAAATATTAGTAAAAATGACCCTATAAACTTGAATTTAAGAAAATAAGTAATAAAATAGGAGACTACAAAATTTTCAAATTTTAAGTATAATAATTGTTCATCATCGAAAAGGCGAAAAGTGTAATCTAATAACTAATAAATTACTAGAGATAGATTATATGTGTACTAAAAATCATAGAATAACCTAAATAATAATTATGAATGTTCACATGTACCCCAAATGTATTTATGTGTAGGTAAAAATATGTGAAATTTCTTAAATTGACCAAAAACTTAGTAAGTAATTAAAGAAAATTATTAAATTAATTAAGAAAAATTAGAAAAAAACAGAAAGGTGAGGAATGATGCAAATTTGGTCATGGCAAGTCAGGAATAAAAGAAGAAAAATTATCCAATTAGAATTAAGTAACACAAAAGCCAAAAATCAAGGAAATGGGGCAATGTCATGTCTAATTAATACATATTAATTACTAAAAACGTCTATAAATAAGGAAAAAATTTAGAGAACTCTTTTGGATAGTTAGGGATTTGAGAAAAATACAGAGACTCGAAAATTCAAAGGAAAAAATGGAGGAAAAAAAAAAGAAAAGGAAAATTATCTAGTTAGGGCTAGTGAACCAAACCCCTACAACACCACCATTTGTGACCGAGTTACCACCACCACCCCACGGCAGACCCACCGCCCAGATCGGCTGACATACTTGGACCGATGTTAGAAGGCCAAAAGCCATTGGACCTAGTGAGTCTCTAATTTGTTCCAATTTTGTATAATTTTTCAAAATTAGTTATTTTGCCTAAAAAATTATGAAATTTGTTATTCTGAGGTTTTATTGTGTGTAGATTTAGGGAAAAATAGTGATTTAGTTTAATCACGTCCGAAAATATAGGGTTCTTAACAAATTGAGCAAAATCGAGTATGATTAGAATTATAAATAAATAGGCTTAGGAATGTAGTTTGGAGCTCAAAATTTTTTTGTAGAATGCTTAAGGGATATAGAACAGTGCTATGAAGCCATTTTTTTAAAATTAATTTTCGAAAATTTTAAGTTAATTTTTAGCCCTAAAATGATGGGAAAATTGGATAATTTTGGGTTAATTAGGTGATTAAGATACTAATTACTAATTTAGATAATAATTAAATGTTTAGGGATGATAATCTCTGATGTGGAAACCTAATCATAACCTTTGGAGTGTTAAGTATAAGTAATGAAGGCATTATGTGCTAATTATAGAAAATTAAGAATATTGTAAAAAAAAAGGGTTTAATTAAAGAATATAATAATAGAAATCAGAATATAATAAATCTGAAATAAAATTTAATTTTAAGTAATTGTATAAAAAAATATAAGATTTTATCATATCGGGAATAAATCCGGTACCCAAATTAGGATTAGCGTGTACCAAATAGTTTAGAATCCTAAATTTAGACCCAATGGGATATTAGAATACTCGAGCTTAATGTGATTAATTTCATATTAGGATTCAAGTATATTTAAGATTTCAAAATCAAAACTCGAATCTGATTTAGGAACCGAACCTCGAAATAGGGTAGAATGAATCATTAGTAAATAAAAGCTAAATCATAACTTAGAATGTGAATCATTAAAGTATAAGAACTAAAAAGACCTATTTGTATTATAGGATATTTAGAGACGGATCGGCTTCTAATCGAGTAATTGGACGACTGAGAAACTCCAAGTAAGTTGGATTATTACTTACTGTATTAGAGTGCTATTTTATGGTATTCAAAGACTTAGGATTGTATATGGTTGTGATTGTAAGTAGTCTACAAATGTGTTTGATGTATCTAAATATGTGCTAAATTTGTAATGTGAGTGATTTTGTGATTGATTGAATTGGTATGAAATTATATAAACATCTTAAATGAAATTTAATCTTATTCGACTCTAATAACAAAAAATGTCATGTATTATAACCCATTAGGGGATCATAAGATTCTCCAACCAAATACCGATCCCTTCGAAGAGGATAGCGTAGGATTGCAAAATGGTTCATTCTTCATCCTTAGTCGAACTAACTGACAGAAAAGGAGGTCGCGGCGAGGGTGAAGTCAATGGTTCGAAGGTAGTTACGGGAAGAGCGGGGTCTCCATTGCATAAGCCTGGGTTTGGTTGTGAGCTGCTGCATAACATGGAAACTCTTTAACCCGGATTGGAATGGGTGAAATTTCTTTGATTTCACAATGGACCGGATTACGTTGTGCGATGACACTTGCTAGTTGCATTGCATGAAAATAATTGCTTGATAATCTTGTTTGTGTTTGTATGCATTCATGAGTCTCCAATTTAACTTACTGAGCTGTAGTTGCTTATACCCCTGATATTAGGCAAGTGCACCTATCAATTTTAATATAGCGGATGTGAGTCTGAGTCGATCCCTTAAAGACTTTAAGTACTAATATTAACCTTAGCTTTATTATCTAACCAGAAAATTATGAAGGTTTGAATTAATTAAAAATACGAAAATTAACAAACTAACCTAATTATAAGACTTGATTAAGCAATTGAAAAAGCGATAAAATTAAGAACGATTTCAAGAATGCAAATAACGTATTTAGGAATTATTTCCCTTAGCGTTTAACATGTGACCGCTTAAAATATATTCAATTCAATTTATATTATTCTTGACCGGAGAGATACACAATTAAAGTTAATATCTTTCTCAAGCATATTAACTCTAATTCTAAATTATTTACTGGAATCTCTTCACTTAGTAATATAATTTAGAATTGCATTAATGTATAATAAATTCCCACACAAATAATTAACTTTCCAGAAGAAATATGTATCTTATCTCTAAGTATACATGTAATTCTCTCCAATTATGTAAAGATCTAATTATACATGTAATTTCTCAATCAACATGCATAATATCATATATTGATATTCTAAAAATATTAATTAACAATTAAACGACATAATTGAATCAAGTAAAGATAGAAACTTTATTGAGAATTATAAATCAATCCAAGAGTTACATGAAACCCTAGGTTCCATAATCCTAAATATACAAATTCTTAGCTATCATAATGAAACTAAAAACGAGTTCCATAAAAAACATAAAATAAAACATGAAAAACCCATTTAATTGATGTAAAATCTCTCCGATCTTGAAGTTAGTGTTGCTTTTGCCTTTGCCTTTTTCTTCTCTTTCTACTCAAGTCTCTTCTCTTCTCCAATGTCTCATATCTTGTGAAAACTTAATATGTCTTTTTATACTGTATTATAAGGTTTTCGTTTTTTTTACCAGACACGACCTGGGACATGATTGTGTCTCCAGGTCGTGTAACTTTTTATCCCTGGCCAATTTCTCTGCATGGACACAGCCTGGGGACATGGTTATGTCCCAGACTATGTAACTTCAAAACTTCCGAATCGAGTGAAACTTGTTCGTTTGAACTCCGAATCGAGTGAAACTTGATTCCTTTTCTTCGTTTTCGATCTAAGAATGCGTTCAAACCTTGAAATCAAAATTTTTCTTAATTAAGTATCAATTTATTTAAAGAAAACAAAAAATGTAAGGGAAATACTATAAAATCACCATGTGAAATATGTTTAAAATCAGAGTTATCAACCCCCTATAGATTCTTTTGCAGGTCCTGATCTTTGAATACTTTAAGTATTATGCCACCTTACAATTATCTAGAGGTTAGTCCTTTTGAAGCTAGGGGTGTGAGGAGCAATTTACTTAGTAGTGATGTGTAACAAGAATGTCCTTCGTAGTTTGAGGATGAAAGACTGATAATTATTATGTAAATTAGTGAACTGTTGTATATATGTAGAAATTTCCTAGGAAGTTTTGTAGACTTTACATATAATTATATAGGTTTATTTAAAATTTGTAAACTTTACCTTATTGGACTGTTTACTTCAAAGCGAGGAGTTGTTGATGCCTTGTGTAGGTTATGTCTATGGTAGGTACTGTGAGGCCAGTTACTATCATAGAATAGTTTACATGGCGGGACTGTTACGACTTTATGACTTAGGGACATAACATTACGTAAGGTCAGTGAAGCTAGATTCCTATAAATATCTCTTCCTTTCTACGTATATAAATATTGCTTAAACCTTCATGGTAAAGGATTTAGAAAACCTAGACTCCTAAAATTCATGTCGTCATTTTCATTCTCGCTTATATCATTGACTTAAGTGTTGGAGTACATACATCAAACCAAGCTATAATGTTTCTATAACTTATATTTTCTCTCTTGTAGGTCCTTTAAAGCATCTCTTAGATTAAGTTTTTTTATTGGTCGAGAATTCACTAACAATAGATAGCAAGTTAATGTTAGTTGAAAAATAAAAAGAAAAGGTCCTAAGTGTGGTTGATAAAATGGTCATGGACTTTAGGGTCAATTATAGCATCTTATGTTGATAAGATGCAAAGTTAGACCAACACTTAGTAGGTTTTCCTTTTTTTTTTTTAAATTTACAAAATGATAAGATGAAGTGGAAAATCATATTGATTGTTTAGACTTGGGCTGTAATTGTAAATCATATAGGGAATCTTACGGTCAATAATAATGGATATACATAGGGGGTATATTCTTATTTATGACCGTATCTCTACTATTATTCCAAGCTATTATTGACTTAATTTATTCAACTAAATAATTGATAATAATGTGATGGAATATATCTTATAATGACACATGTTATGCACTTTTTATTTCCCTAAATCTTTTCTAAATCTAGATTAATACATGATCCAAATCAACTTTTGCCATTTTTATCAATTGTCTGAAGAGATTTTAAAATTATATAATGTGTTTGTTTTATGTGAGATCTTTTAATTCCTTTTTTGGTTTTATATTTACCATGTTGATTATAGTATTTACAGTTTGTCAAATAGTATGTGGAATTGAAACCTAATGTCCTTCTAACAACCAATGGTTAGAACTAATATGAGGGGACCTTTAATGAGAATACATAATATTTATGGATGAGGATTGGGTGTCTTGCATTTCATGTAGAGTGACTTGAGAATGATACATAAAAAGATGATTTGGAGATAGTGACTAGAAAGGAGGGCAAAGAGTCTTAATAGGCTCAAATGCACAATGGATGAAGAAGCTTAGAGCATCTCAGTTTTACTTGATATCTCATAATAAAGGTTTTATAGCACTACAACATTTCTTTGATTTTTGAATTGTTATTAAATGAAGAGGTCTAGTAGTGTATCTATGAAGTTTGGAGCTTGATGTCATCTATTGATTGCCTTAGTGATTATCAGATGAGAAAGGCCTACTCATTCAAGGGTTTTCTCATGGGCTTACCATAAGCCCAAGGGCATGAGGCTACTGGAAAGGATTGAAAACGAACGACGATGTCTCCTTCAAGCTTGGTAGAAGAAATCTCCCTATAACGTCTCGTAATTATGAATCCAACTCACTGGATGTATCGTTAACCGACGCATCATACTTAAATTCTTGAAAGCCAATTTTCCCCTTCACAATGTCCATGGAGAATACATAATAATATTAATGATGATGATGATTTCAAATTTTTCATAAAATATTAATTTTCCACAATTGTAATGAGATAATTTTAAAAAATCCTAACAGATGGTTAGGACGTCTTTGTTAAGAAATTAAAAAGGAAAAGTTTTCCACATTTAGTTTTAAACTAATTCTTTTTCGTTAAATGTGTATTTATTATTGAAAAAGCATTTTCTAACTCCTCAGCCAGGGTCTCAAATATTTGTTAACGGGACTCTTTTGTTAAAAATAAAATTTATTTTTCATTTTTTCCATTAGGAATTCCAATTGGCTCGGTCACTAATGTTGTGTTCTTTTGGTGGACTACCACTAGAGACTAATTTCATTTTCAATTTGAGCAAAACTTTGTAGATTATTAAGGCGGTAAATTCTACTTCTACTAAAGTGCACTTATTAGTAGATTCAATTTTAATACTTAAATTACTATGCATGATATGCTGCTTCTTTTACAACACTTAAATGACTAGAAATATTGTCGGCTTTGATATTATTGGGCTATGAACAAGTTGAATGAAATAATGCAGTACTAAGTTTGATTAGGAATTTTAGAATTTGAGCTTGATTTGAATTCAATCTCAACTCAATAAATTAGCTCGTTTAAGTTTGATATTTTTTCAAAAATATTTTCATTAATTAAAATAAAATACTAATATCTAAACTTGATCGAATTCAAATAATATTTAAATTTGATTTCAGCTTGATTATGAATATAAATTAGCAGTCGGACAAACAATAAATGGAAATCAAATAATTTGAAAGTAGGTTTAAATCGCTTAGGCGAATAGCTCTACCGTTACCTCCTTGTCCTTTAAGCATTTTCTGCCCAGATGTTTCATCTTTTAATCCAAATTTTAGCGTTGCTGAGAACACAATATATGTCATGTTTTCCCAAGAGAGGAAAAACTGTTCATAGGAAAGCTCAACGTAATGATACACACTCGCAAGCGTCAGGTGTCGGTTCCACACCATTGACGTTTGCAATACATTAAAGAAGATATTCTCAGATAAACTTTTCCACGGCTCTATAACACGACAAAAATCCAGAGCGAAAAAGAGAACACATTTTAAAATATATATATATATATATATATAATAGCTGGCAAGTGGCATATTTATTATTAATTTCATACAACTTGTCCCGGATACAAGTCTAATTAACTATAATGTGCTATGGAGGAATTGCATATATTCTACGTCTTGTTTGATATAAAGATTAGAAAGTGTCATCACAAGATTTCTAGTTCGTCAGAATTTGATTCATTTATTTGTTCTATTAATTTTTTATACATACATACATATATATATATATATCTATATTTGTATAAATATGGATAGAAATCCTATCTTATGAAATATCAAAAGTTCACCCGTAGTTCTCACCTGGTATGTTGAAGAGTGCTTTGTTCAAAGCATCTTATTGGAATAAAAAAGAACTTACTTACATTTTTCATATTGATTACAAATTTTAAAAAGTTAAGTATATGAACTGAGACAAATTTCTTATTTCAACCTCTTAAGAAGTATTTTATTATAATTTTCTTTTAACTAGTTTTTACTTTGAATCAATCGTATTTCATCTCTATACAACATTGATAAAATTCTAGATGAATAGTTTTTTTTTTCCCTCCTTCTC
This sequence comes from Lumnitzera racemosa, assembly GCA_024138005.1. Taxonomy (NCBI): domain Eukaryota; kingdom Viridiplantae; phylum Streptophyta; class Magnoliopsida; order Myrtales; family Combretaceae; genus Lumnitzera; species Lumnitzera racemosa. The sequence continues at coordinate 86,094,319 of JAMXBC010000006.1, forward strand.
TTGCGGACTTTGAAGGTTTCTATCGACTACCATATTTTATACATGTATGCATATTTTTAGGGTTGCATTTTTAAAATTTTTTGTGATATTTACATCAAATGGTTGATTTTGAAACGTAAATATTATCAAGAGGAGCAATAAATATTTGCCTTTTGAACATCCGGCAATTTGAAGGAAAATTTAATATGGTAAAAAATTGACAACAGCACGCATGTTTTTTAATGAATCAACTGGTTCTTGTGCTTTACATAAATTAGAGAATCTGGGAAGCTTCAGATAGACCATCAACTGATTCATTATTTGATTATTGAGATGGTTATATTATTTTCTAATCATTGAAATAGTTATATAAATTAATGCAATGGAGATCTCTATAGTTAGAAAATGTGTTAATCAATACCGTCCATGAAATCATAGAATAATATGAAACTAATATATCTTAAGGTTTATTCTCATAGTGACTTGTCTATGTCATTCACTGTTCATAGATATAAATATAAGTTCACATAGTCAAGCTTTTATCACTGTTTTCCTTCCTAAATTTAATAGCACTATGACTTGGTTGAAAGCGTTCTTAAAGCAAGGTTGTGACATCTTTTTCGGGATTAATATATCAATAATCATCCAGCTATAAATAACATTAAAGGCTTTGAAACTCAAGTCTCCTTCCTAGTCTTTGTTATTCGTATGTTCACTTAAAGGAGTTTCATACATTGTGTGCTCATAGGGTCCCCATCGTTGAATCATCGTGTACATACATAGAAATTGTACCCTTCTAAGAGTACCCTTTTGAAAGTATCATATGGGAAGATTGAAGTGATTGTTGACTAATTGTTACTCTCCAATAACTTCTTTTTATTTGTTTATATTGTTGAAGATTTTGGTATAAATGAGTTGAATCAAAATATTACAGTATTAAACTCATACTCAAAATCAATTAGGAAATTTAGTGCTCAAACTCTATTAAGTTTAGAAATTCGAGCTTGAGTTTCGGTCATTGAAGCTCATTTAGGTTCTTTTCTTTAATTTAAAAATTATATATCTTCTAAATGAAATAATATTGATGCCCACACAAAATTAAACTTCATTTGTATACATAAGTATGAGTCAACTTAAATTAGGCTCGAGCAAGTTCAAGAGTCTATCAAGCGAAATGTCATAAATATCCTGAACTTAACATGATAATTGAAGCTTAAGCTCAAACTTGATTGGACTAATTTATATTAAGCTAAAGCATTGTGAACATGTGTATTAGCTTTTTGAGGATTGATTATAGTGGAAGCTGTTATCTGCCGTATCCATCAAGATTACTTCAATATTAATACTAAAAAAAAAAGGATAAGAATACTTAACGAACAGCTTAGCATATACCAAAAAATGGTAAGTAAATAAAAGATGGGTTAGGGCAGTGCTATAATTTGGCCTTTATATATTCATAGATATATTACACTAGATGATCATGTATATTTGCACGTGAAAACAATTGATAATATGTTTTGGGAATTATAGAGGGTTACTTTGGTAATTAGGCTTTTAACCTAATTTAATGCCATTGGCTGATATCTTAAGTTAGTGACAGAGTTTACAAAATCGGTTCGATTAGGGAGATTTGGCTTAGTAGGCTAAGGATATAGATTGTTGGACCGGATATTTTTCTCTTAGCCTTACTTAGTTAACTTGTGCACGAAAAGACTCAAAAACAGTGAGATTCAGTTAGTCTTACAGCTAAATAATAACGATAATAGGCCTTCTTTAGCTAATAAAATTCTTAATTATGCTTAGGTTGAGGCTAAAGAGAGAATAAGTTTCAATAAAGAAACTCAATCTTAGCGATTCATCTTAAAGTTATTCAATAGATAAGATTAATCTCCACACTCTATACATAGGAGGCTTTTTCTCTCATTTGATGAATTCAGGGCAATGGTAAGCTTAAGACAAACACCAAAGCTTTGCTGGAATCACTCTAAAGAGAATTAAATAAGCAATTTGATAAAAAACGATTAAGAACATTAAGTTAGATCCTTTGTCGCACGTGTACATTTGAGATACCAAGTTTACCCATTCTTCCTTTTACGCCTCTTCCTAACGATGTCCCTCCGCGTATCATCAGCTCAAGATGTCTCCTAGATTGACTAGCATACCTGTTACACATGATTGGCTAGTTACAGTAAGCCGATCATACATTACCTAGTTTGGCTTTACTAGCACCGATTATGGCAACTATCTCATCGACAAACGCTGTTGCACTACCTAAAGTGAGCCTATAGGCACCTGCTGCCACTATTACACCAGCTGGTGCATCCTTTAGGATGACTGTACCTGTACTAAGCATGTAAGTCCCAGTTTCTGTTCCTATTGCTATCACCCCAGAAGACACTCAACAACATGAACAAATTGACCTAACCCCCACAAAAGATGAAGGAGGGCAACAAGAAGACCTTACGAACCTATTGCAACACCCAACCCCAGCACATCAAACACTTATGGTTGAGGAAATAGGGGTCCATCGTAGAGGGTCATCTTCTTTGCGATGCAACTTATAGTCGCTAACAACTAGCATGGTTGTACCGTGCAACCTGGCGCCAATGCTCTAAGCGGTATCTAATCCTATACTTGTTGCTTTGTCTTATGTAACGAAGGGATGTTGGGCTTTGAGAAATTCTTTAATGAGAAGGTCCACAAAGGTGAGCTTAAATTGAATAACAATAACGATGTCTGAAGGAACCTACTTATGGCACACAACAATTGGGGGACTGTTAATGTAATATTCAATGATCCAACAGTCTCCTAGGAAGATGATCAACTTTAGGAAAAGGCGCATAGGAGAGTGTTGCAAGAAAATACTCTTGCTAATCAAGAGAAGGATCATGAAATGATCCTAAGTAATCTTGCTACAATGGCCTTGCTCAAAATAGCAAATTTTTGGAGCTTCTTTAATCTCCTTAGATTTGATGAAAAATCTAAGGTTATAGCAGCAACAGCTTTAGTAGATATTCCAGAACAACAATATAAGCAATGTAATGCAGTGTAGCCGATTTGTAAGATGGCAAAAGCAGGTGAAAATGCAATTATTTTCACCAGTCATGACATGTGCGTGAGTAACTTAAATCATAATTGCCCCTTATATGTGGAAAGTAAGCTCAACATCCATCACATTAGGTAAGCTTTCATTGACAACGAGTCCTCACTAAACATCTTACCATTGACGACTTTTAAAGCTGCAAAGCTTGACGCGAGGAGATTGGTGAAATAACCAATAGATATCCGTAGCTTCAATGATGTCTCTACTAAGACACTAAGGATCATTAATGTGGATTTCAAGGTGAGACCTATTGAAGGAGCAACTAAATTCCATGTCCTCGACGCTCTAGTTTTCTATCATTTGTTAATAGGAAGGAAATGGCTCCATGAGCACAACCTTGTTCCTTTGACACTGCGTTAGTGCATTAAAGAAAATTGGAAGGGGAAAGATATATTTATTCCCGCTGCAAGGAGCCCCTTTGAATATGGGCAATCATACCTTATTGAGGTAAAGCATTTTGATGAATACACGGGCAAAGGTGAAATAGTAATAGGAAGGCTAAGTGGCAACCTTGTTGCCAAATTGGGAAGATGTGTAAGAGCAAGATGATAAGAAAAGGAAGTTGCCCCCTACTTATGGGAGCAGACAAAGGAAATGGGAGAGTAATAAATCTGTAAAGATCGAAAGTTACATTCGATCGAATGGACGTACGTTATACCATTTATGATGGTCTGCGTCCGAGGAAGTGTTTGCATCCTCTCCTAACCCTATGAATTTGCAAGAAGCTTAACCTACTTCTCTATAACTACAAGACTAGGTGAAACCACAAGCAGAAGAGATCGAGGAGTTGAACCTAGCAACTCTAAGAGAAACCTTAAGGCCTATTTTTATAATTAAGGGCCTATTGAAAGAAATCAATGATCCTTTAGTAGATCTCATCAAAGAGCTTAAAGATGCATTTGCGTGGACATACGATAAAATGTTAGGTCTAGACCCTAGTTTAGTGATGCATCGACTAAACATTGCATTAAGAGCTAAGCTTGTCAAGCAACACCAGTGTGTATTCTTCTTAGAGGTTGAAGTGCAAATTAAAGCTAAAATTGGGAAACTTCTACAAGCTGGCTTTATCAAGCTGATTGAGCACTTGACTTGGTTTGGCCAACATTGTACTAGTGAAGAAAAAAAAGGGCCAAATATGTGTTTGTGTAGACTTTAATGACTCGAACAAGGCTTGCCATCTAATTATTATTATTTGGCTTAACAACTAACCAAGTCTCCTTAAAGCTCAATATGACCAAATGAAGCCTAAATGGGCCTAAAAATACCATTTGTGAGTCTTCTTTTCGCAAATAAGTTAATTGAGTAAGGTTAAGAGCGGAATATTCAGTTCGGCAATTTTTATCCTAAGCTTATCAAGTTAGATGTCTTTAGAATATTTCTAATCGGGTTGATTTTGTAAACTTTATTACTAGTATAAGATATCGGCCTATACCATTAAATTAAGTTAAAAGCTCAATTATCGAAGTGATCCTCTACAAGATTAATTAGCAGTAAATAGATGACTAATGATCGCATAAATCAAGCATTCTCTCAATGTAGTTTAATTTTGAAACCATGCTAGACGTATCGGGGAGATTAAAGAACAAACGTACAAAGTAGATTTTTAGGTCCACTTGTTATTATAACTTGGACCATATCCCTTGCCCTCGTTGCACAAATTGCACATTTTTCAAAATGAAAAACCCCAATCCTCTTCTTCGATGTGTCTGAGTCAAGAAAGCAAAAAACTTTAATCGAGAAGGAAAAAAAAAAAAAAAAAAAGCTTTCGGCTTCTACTCCTACCCTTTTTCTCAGTCTCTACTTACTTTCTACTCTAGCACAATCCTCCATTCTATAAACGTGCCACTATCACATCAATAAATGTCGAACAGGTGACATATTAATGATATGTGCTGATGTATTATAACACTAGGTAATAAATCGAGTACTAATAATGTTAATTTCCATTTGTCTATATATCTATTATAATAGTAACATTACTTCATTATCATCAAGTATTAAAGCAACAATATTATAGTATGATAATATAATTTAATGGTAGAACGATGATTAATAACAATAATATACTAGTTACGAAATATTATACCTATAGTCCGAATTATTGTAATACAACATGTAGTATCATTATCGGGATGATGCCTATCGTAGCAATAAAATTTCCATAATTATTTAAAAAATTATGAGAAACTACGTTATTTTTAAAAATTTTCATCACAATAATTATATTAATAAAATTTTTCCATCAAATAGATATTCAAAATTACAAAATGAAAAAATTACCCTTTTTAATAATTTTGAATGGATATTCTTAAACTTTCACAAATATTAAATACTTACGTAAAGTTAGTTTTTTTTTTTTTTCATTTTTAATTTTATGATGAAAATAATTACAAAAATATATTTTTCCACAATTTCTTCCAACTAAGATTTAAAAATTATGAAAATTTTCAGTCACCTTTTCTTTTATTTCAACCAAATATATTAACAAGTTGCATGACTGTTAAGAAATTATGAAAATTTGCGTTTTGTTTTACTTTCCTTATGAAAAAAGATAAATACAAATTTCATGAATTTCGATTAGCTTAAAATAAAAATTATGAAAATATATAATATTACCTTCTTTTTCCTTATTTTGGACCACCATAAGAACGTAAAAGAAAAATATCCCAACATTTTTTAACTCAAGGAAGCCTACCCACAAATGAACAACATCACGCATGGTTTCTCAATTCCAACTATAAAATAACTAAACTGACACCAACTAGCTAGAACAGTACATGTTAAACAACACATATTTATACAAAAAATGGCAACAAGTACATATGCGTAGACGTATATATTCGGATTTATAGAGAGGAGGGAGTGAAAAAAACCCTAAAATTAGTACAAAGTGCTCCTTTTCAGGTTTTTCACCTCCACATAGACCACATAGTGTTGATTTACTAAATATACGAAAAAAGTATGATTTCACTGAGCTAAAGCTCGGCCATGAAAATAGAATGGGGAGAAAGTGGGAAACTGGAGAAGAAGAGTATAGTTCTGAATTAGGTCTGCCAAGTGGGGGAATTTCGCAGATACTGGCGGTTCAAAATTGCCGCTGGACTAAAAAATCGCTGGAAAACTCTAAAATGAAAAATTGGCCGCTAATTTTCCAAGTCACTGATACGGAATTATCGGCTTAAAGGAAATTTGCACTAGTGTTGGATGATGAGGTTTTATATTTTTTTGGGGCAAGAATGCTAAGAATTTATTGATATAAAGCCACTTCTAAGAAACTTGTTAGAGGGTCCTATTAGTGTGCACCCACTGGCAATTGAAACTATAAATTTGCTAATTATGAGTTGAGCTTTTTATTTTAGTCTAGAGAATATAGAAAGGTTGGGAGTGTTAGGTTTATTTTAATAAGATGGGCTTATATGTGTAATTAACAATAATTGTGTAGTATGATTATCTTATAATATAAAGTCCCATTAAAGAGATCTAATAAAGTTATGAATTTTAATACATTTAAAATAAATATGAGTTAATATATGTAAAGACATGGATATTTTTCCTAGTTTTATGATGAGTCAAACGGGAAATAATTATAAAAGGTTAATAAGGAGTTAACTTATGATTATATATATATATATATATATATATATATATATACGGTCATGGTTTCAAAGTCACACACATTATTTTATTCTCTTTGGCCTCCTATTACGATAAAGGATAAAAGTTAATATCGTGTGCTATGATTGGAAGACCATAAACCAAATCAATTTTCAAAAGTATTCCAATATGGATTTGGATATGCCTTTGCACTCTTTTTATTTATGCTCTAATTTTTTACATGTATTATTTTTCATATTCTTCAATTTATAGGATTAAGGGATTTTTCGTCCTCCTAAGGAGACCATGGCATGTATGTACAGGATGAACCATATCCTCACTTATTTTATTTTTTCAATTATGTGGCTCATAGGAGTTCTACTACCACCTTGAAGTACTCCATTAGCATGAAAAGTTCTTAATATTAGTTGAGTTTATGATTCTCCAATAAATTAACTCATTATAATACCTATATTGTCTCCCAATCCGACCAAACCACCATGTGTAGTATTCTTACTATAACATAAATGATAAATCTAAGATGTACTCCTACAAATAAAGGAGTAAAAAGGGTTCAATTAATAATTATGCTTAAAAGCTTATCAACCGACTCATAAGTCTAAGTCCAATATCTTGATTTTGAATAATACCACATCACACACCCAAATATATATCATCTACCATTAGTATTTAACCAATTAATGTTTAAATTGAAATACTTTTTCCATTTTGGGATCCACGGATCCCACCTTAGATAGTTCCATATTTCGTTCTAAGTACAATAATGTGTTAAACAACTTATACAAGTTTGTGCATAAGATATTCGACATTTGATATTTGTACATTAACATCTATGACTCTTTTGGAGGTTGCGTAATAAAAATCGATATATTTTGAATGAATAAATCAGTTATTTATTCTTATGGATTTGACATCCGTCCGCTTATACTTAGCAATTGGAGCCCTGGAAATGCATTCCTTTGCTCTTGAAAAAGGCACACACACACACATATATATATAACATCCATAGTTGAATCCCACTCGTGCTATATGTGAATAGCTCAAAATGAAATGATATTTAGGAAACCGAACCCAGACAATCGTACAACTTTGCATGACTGATTATAATTCTTAGACCGAGTCCCTTTTGAGCTAGAGGCAGAAAGTATTTTTCGTAATATAATCCCATAGGCTTGACAAACAGCCAGTTTTAAGAGGCATTACCTTGTGACCGATGCTATTTGGTATATTATTAATTTCACGAATTGCTGTGCCTCCCCAGATCACCACCGCTAATCAAGAGAATCTGTGCTTGCTTGGTCAACTCTATCTTATGTAATCTTTTGATATGCAAAATTAAATAACCATATTTATGAAAGAACCTAAATCCCCATGATGCACTTCTTTAGGTTCCCAACCTACAATACAACAATATTATTATTATTGTTCTTATTCATATTACTGTACCAACACATGCAGCAAAGGACATTGGTCGTCTCCTTTAAAATTATATTAACGACCACTTTCCGAGAAGTTTATCAGGATCAAGTCAGAGAACTAAGATTTGATTTTAACTCTCACTAATTTTTTAATTGCGTAGAGCTGAAAGACCTTCACTAAGTTCCAAGCACTGAATCATTGTCGCCACTATTTTTTAATGGAAAATTACAATACCTTGCAAACTAGAACTAAAGCAATGGATAGGTACGCATCTAAAATTACGTGGAACTTCGGTTAATGGGTTTTTTTTTTTTTTTAATACTTATTAAAAGTGTAAAAATCAAATTTACATGCTTTTTGGTATTAATTATGTAATTAAGGAAAAATAAAAATATATAGAAAGATTTTTTTTCTTTATTTTGCTTCTTAACCAGTATTTTTATATACCCACTATAATTTTCCATTAATTTATATGCGCATACACATGCAACACAAGTAAATTTGGCCAGAAAAATTTCTAAGGTATCAAAAAGAAGACCATTGGAAATTTTTAGGGATGAGATAACGATGTCTTTTGAGGATTCATATGCACAGTTGTCATTGTTTTGTGAAATAAAATTCAAAAGAGATGGAAAATGAGACAGAAAAATAAATATATATATATATGTATGTATGTGTTGCAAAGAGATACTTATGTAATAATTGTTGACTCTATCCATATATTTAAATATAAAATATATCCAATCGATCGATATACTGTAATCTTTTTTTATAATATAAATAAACAAATTTTACATTTAAGACTAATTATATATTTTATTAAAAAAATTAGAAAAGACGAGATTTTCTATTTACCATGTTAACTCGAATCTAGAGTGTGACATTGTCCATATAACACGATATGCAAAAGTTTTAAGGATGGCATAATTAAAAGTCGATATTTTCACCTCATAATTGCATAAAATCTAGCAACTAAGATTTTGGACATGTCCTATTTGCCTTTTCACTCTACACTGAATTGTATAGACCTACTTGGAAAGTAGTGCTAGTGATGATCTGGACATATAGGAATGTAGATTACAAGAAGATCAGAACAGTAGTACTATTAACACTCTTCAGACACATATTGTATTTGTTTTGTTCTTATGACACACATTATGACACACATCAGACCCTTGAAACATGGGAACTAAAACTTCTCTAATTTCCATAACTTTTATCATTTTGTTATTGCACTAAAATTTCCGTACAACAGGCACATAACTACGGTCCAATACACGAGTTTTCTCTTAACACTTATTAATACTTAAAAGAAAACTTTCTACATTTTTTAACATTCATTGTTAAAAGAAAAATGTATAGTACTATAAATTTTTTTTTTCCTTTAATTACGCAAATAATGAGTCCAGACAGGCATTTAACATTTTTTCATATATATATATATATATATAGATATAATATAACATAATAACATCACGGAAATAAATGCAACAAATTTAAGAAAATTATAAATGTGTTTTTACCATGTACTGTACTGTCAAAAGTAGTAGAACTAGAACCCGAGTCATTCATTAATCACACAACACAAACTCCCAGAAACTGAAACCCTAAACCCTTTCTTTTTTTTTTTTTTCTTCCATTATCTTACTTCCTTCCTACACAAGCCCCTGCAACTGCACAGCACTGCAATTTCCTTACCCCATCAAATCTTTTTCCATGACTTCACTTACATACAGTCAGAAGATATCAGTCATGTCCATCAGTAAAAATAGTACACGCCCCTTTCTTCTTCTGTTTTGTTCTCATCAACGAAGCCATTGCTACTACTACTAATAATCAGTCTCTTCACAGCCTCAAGCTCAGAGTCTAAACCGGTTTGATTATCTCCAAAGCATCCGTAGTTATAATGATTGTTGTTTCCAAAATCAACACCACCTTGCATATTCATGACCACCCTTTGGTTGTTGTTATCTTCCTCAAACACATTGCGAGAGATCAAAGGACCAGGATTGTTGTTCTGATGAACGTAATCCAGGTTGTTGCTGTTGTCTTCCCGCTTGATCTCTGACCTTCCGTAGCTGATTTGACCACAACTCCCATCAGAAGAACTGCAACTCTTTTGGTCACCTCCAAAAACAAGGAAGTTACTATTGTCTTTGCCCGGCGAATTGTAAGTTGTTGAGCTCGATTTTTCACAATCGGCATGTCTTAAAGATTGGGTGGTCAAAAACGGGGTGTCTGTGGCGTACCCAAAAATCGGGTTGACCAAACTCTCCTGAGTTTGAAAGATCGAAGAACTACTATCATTATTATTACTACTGGTGTCATTCAAGAGATTACTTGATGGGACTAATGGTGATGATGAGGATAAGAATTCAAGGCCAGTGAATGACTTATTAGCTGGTGATAGACCATGAGCAGTGTTGTAAAAGGAAGTATTGTAGTCTTTGTACAGTGACAGCAGTGATTGATGAAATGGATTTTGTGATGATGAGTTTAGGTAATTAGAGGAAGACAGGAATTGTTGGGACTTTCTGATTTGATGTGAGGAAGATGGAATTACATTAATGTTGGCCATCAGCTTCTTCTTCAACTTGGTGTTCCAGTAATTTTTAATATCATTGTCTGTTCTTCCGGGTAGCTGTGCAGCTATTATTGACCACCTGTATGCAGTTCATGATCTTTATAAGTATTGGACATGCACATGGTGCATTCTTTTCCTTAACATGCCCAAAAAGTCATGAGAAGAAAATCAAAGACACATTTGGCTAGAAAGTCATTTTATTCCATAAAAAGAAATCTCTTGAATCATCAGTTTATAGAAGTAGCTCAAAGCAAACAACGAGTTATATAGATGTTTTCTTTTCTATCCAAACATGGAAGAATAAATGCAGGAGGACTATCTAAAAGTAGTAGGAGACAGAAACATGTAGACAAGCAATAATTATCATCCCTGAAAAATAGAAGGGGTTGAATCATATTGAAACACGACATGGATTTCATTCTTACTTTTGTATTTCATGGTTCTGATTAAGGAATAAAGAACCTTAAAGGCAGATCGTACATAAGAAATTTCCAGAAAAAGGAAAGCCAGTGGTATTTTCTAGAAAATTTGAAGATTTTGTTTGACGGAAAGGAAAAGTTCAAACTTCTTATAAAAAAAAATAAATTAAAATGAAAATATTTGAGGTATAGATAGCATACCTGCTTCCAATAGTAGCAAAGAGACTGCATATGATTCCATCTTCTTCATCTGTGAAATCTCCGTGCTTGATGTTCGGTCTTAGGTAGTTAAGCCATCTGAGCCGACAACTTTTCCCACATCTCTTTAAACCTAGATAATGGGAACGTATAAACAACCAAATCAGGACAGCAACGAAACAATAGGAAGTGTCTTCATAATAAAAACGCAAAAAACAGCGAGCCCCGGGGTCAATAATCCTGTTGCAGGGAGTTTTGAGGCTTCTGCAGCCAACGATGGTGGCTGCAACCAGATTAAATAACTTTGTAGAAAATGCTTTTTTTTTTTTTTTCTTGCCCTTTTGGATTGAGTTTGATTTATTAAGTAAGTTAGGTATCTTACCAGCTTTCTGAGGAAGAGCAATCCAGTTACCACCAGTACCATACTTGTCTATGTATTCCTTGAGCTTTGTGTCTTCTTCAGGAGACCATGGCCCTTTCTTCACATTTGCTTTGTCACAACATGGGGCTCTTCCCATCTTCTTTGTGTATCTCTCTTTTTTCTTTGTGTTGGGTTTTGGATTATGTGTTTATGTAAAAGAGTGAAGGTGGAAGAGAGAGAGAGAGAGAGAGAGAGAGAGAGAGAGAGTGTTTGTTTTTCAGTGGAAGTGGAAGATGAGAAGAGGAAGGTCTAACACTTCTCTCCTTTTATGAAGAAAACCTCCGTCTAAGTGAACAGGGAAGAAATATTAATTTATGTCAACAGTAGCAAAGTCAAAAGGTTTTATGAAAAAATAGTTTTCAATCATAACTTTCTCCACACACTAACTGATCTCTCCATAATGTTCATATTAGCTGAGCTAATAGAACTTTCCAATCCGAAGATGTTGAAAGTAATTTCAAAAGAAACGAAAATGTCAATGGGTGATTTAAGAGCAAGTGTTAAAAATCATAACGAAAAAAGTTCTATTATTTCACGTAACTGTTTTATCTCGATCAATGATGAAGGAAGTAGAATGTTTTAAATATTTTCTTACTCGTAACAAATATTTCGGAAGAGCTAATTAGCTTACGAGACCATCGTAACAAAACAATAAGCATACCGAAGAACCTGAATAACGTTGATATATGCCATTTTACTCTTTTAGAGTCACGTTTTTAATATTAAAACCATACTGTACTGTTCATTTAATCCGTTCATACATTAGCAGGACTTTGTCATAGTATCCGCTGTATTGTAGCTATTTAGCAAGTAAGCATTTTCTGACATAATATTTGCAAAACATGTGGACTAAATCCCACATTACTGTACTCAAATAAAAAGGCTTCAAAAAGTTTAGTTTTAGATCTGAAATTGTTTTTCATATAGAGACTGGAGGAACTGATCTAGAACAATTTTTATTAACTTACTCGGGTTTGTATGTATTAAAAGTCTGGCATGCGAAGTCCTATAAATTGCGTTTGTATAATAAGCGATTAAATTTGAAAGCAATTGGGTCTTTGGGTTAATAGTGACGTTTTCCAAACCGCAGACTAAAGCGATAGTCTAAATGATTATTTTCTTCTATAACAGTTATGGATAACTAAATGTTGCTTTCCATAAACCATAGGCTAGATCTATGTATGCATGTGGTGAAAAAAAAAAATAGCTTAATATTTAATACTTTTCCAGTTTACTTGTGTGAGAAGAGAACAGCATTAATAAATTTTGGATTTTTTTTTTTTTTTTTATGTTCCACTAAAACTTGAAGTTAGTTAAATTTTATAAATTGAATATCTACTTATCAATTTCACTACATTGAGCATTAGTTGTTTATTTTTACACTTTTTGGACAATGAGTTTTTGTCCTGTTATCATTTTTTTTTTCCAATATAATCGATTGCATTTAGTAATTTCAAACTTTAGGTAAAAAACTTGACAAGCAAATTTCAATTGAATATGACATTTAATAATTCCATATTTTATATGTAAAATTGGAAAACATCGAAAAATTTAGATAGAAGTTTTTTATTAATAAAAAAAGTCCCATTTGCATATGACGACATTAAGATTAAATTTATAGTGGAAACAAATTTCTTTCTATTGTATTCTTTAATTACATTGAGGTCGGTTAGAATCAACCTGTAGGTACAAACTAAAATAGGTAGACACATTTAGGTAAGCACTTAAATTTAAGATTTTTTTGTAATTTCTATTCGCTTCAATTTAGTATTCACATATTCTAGGAAAAGAATCGCTAATAGCCCTTAGTGTTTATGCTAATTGTTGTGTGTCCTAAATCTTATCGAATGTAGATTTAAATTCTGAACTTTTTAGAATAATTAATTTGAATTTATTTATTTATTTTTTAACGATAAACGACTGAATTAGGAAATTATTATTATTATATTATTATTATTATTATTATTATTATTATTATTATTATTATTATTATTTGGTCATGCTGCCATTCCCCGAAACATGCTCGAGCAGCAACCAATAACTAGTTTCTTAAAAACAAAAGAAAAACCTAATTTCTATGGAGGACGAAGAAGCAGAAGGGGGGTGAGGTTGCCGAATTATTGGAAAAAGATAAAACATTTGACATGCTGGCTTGGCGGAAAACTTGATCTCCAAATTCATATTCCGCATTTCCAAAAGATTTAGCACTAAAGTACACCATCCAAAAAATATACTCTCACATAGAAGCATAAAAGGCTTAAAATTGATTTGAGCTCTTCTCTTCCCAGTATTTACCAATTGTCTAATCATAAAATACATGACTAGTGTTAATTAATTGTGACTCAAAGTCATTATGCAATGGTTTGGAGTATTAGGAATGATGTGAAGGTATTTATTTGGTTTTGAAGTCCATAAGCATTTAGAAATGTGAGTATTTAGTAAGTATCTGTAGCTAATCTTTGTTGAGAAACTCATATAAAAGCTATCCTAGGGTGGTTTGGTTGATAGTATTATGTGGTGTAAGTTTCACACTTCATGTAACCTTAGAAAAATGATAGAAAGATTACATATGAGGGAATGGCTTGAAAAGAGAGGTAGGGAGGAGGAACAAATAGTCAAGGGTAGAGTTATAAATGAATAGAGTTGAAATGATACAACGCTTTACTCAAGCTTTAAGATAGCTTGAGTTTGATTGGACATCTCAAAACTCGAGTTTAACTTAATTAAGTTCATTTAAGCTTAATCTATATAAATTTTATTTATTTTTAATTATAATAATGTTTATATTGAAACTTGACTAATATATATCTACTCAACTTGAGCTCAATTATCTTCACGCTAATTGAGCTAAATACTATAAAACTCGAGCTTGACTTAATAACTGCGTGAGTAGCTATTCGAGCTCAACTTGACTGTTCTTAAGTTGAACTTGAATAACTCATAAGTAATTTAACTTGTTTATATTCTATTGTCAAGAGCTTAAGCATGCAAGTGATGGTTCGAAGTGTTCAAAGCACTAACCTCACTACTTGAGTACAAGAGGTCTCTTTTTTGTTTGAACCTTATTTGATCTTAACAAGTAGCAACTTGACAATATATTCATTTCTCTAATCTTTGATTGTTCTAAATTAGAGAACACTTTTGAGTATATATGGAGTTTGGTTGTTAATGATGTCTATTAGATTGCATTGGTGGTTGATCTCAAGATGAGCCCTCCTTTTAATGGATTCAAATATGAAAATCTACGTACATGAGTTTATTTGAAAAAGGTTGAGGGTAAGACGATCAATTTCGACGATACTTGTTCACAGCTTAACAAACCTAATGTCCTTAAGCTATCTGCTCTCTTCGAGTTCTTGAACTTACCTAAATAGCTGAGCTTAAGCTATTAGGCCTCTATCACAAAATCTTATAAAGCTTATTTTTCCTCTTAGCTATTAATAGGTATCAAACAATGAACGAGAGGCATCTTAGTATGGGCACATTGGATTGAACTTCCAAGACTGGTTAGGGTTGAAAATGGTCTATAATCACTTTTAATATGTAGTTCAAAGACCAAGTACAATGGGCTAGTCATGGGTTGAGGAATTGGAAGTAATTTGATTTTAATTGTTGATTTTTACTGAAATAATATCTTAAAAACATATTGGTGTTGTTTGTTTGTAATATTCCCCAAAATTAATTAATTGTGTATGCTATGTGTATTGTATTTGCATTAATTACAAATTGTTCTTAGTTCTTATAGGGTACCATAGTTGACTCGGCCAATTGCCCATTTGAGTGCACATTTTTAGCTGACCTGGCCAATTTCCGCAATATAATTTTAGGGAGTTATATGATGAGATATGCGTGAATAACAGTAAGTAACTGGGAAAACAACATTATATAATATACCTTCAATAGGAATACGAATTTGAATAAACTTATTATCTGATAACTTCACAAGTTATCTAGAGAATCTTCAAAATACAACTTCTATTGACTAATTTAAAACCCTCTCATCATGTGTATGCAAGACTTCTTTTACCCTTTGTTTCTTGAAAAAACATAATCCGTACTTCTATTTGCTTATCTTTTTATATCTACGACAGTAAAAAACTTTATTGTAATCAAATAATACTACGGTAGTATTAAGAGGTTGCAAATACTAATAATTTGTAGTGGTAATTAGTGATGGAAAGAAATGACAATGCTCGATCACTAGAAGTTGTGTTAGAAATAGAAACCACGGGACATGTTAATGGATAACAAAGAAAATAATTATCTTTTTTAAAAATGAGATTGTTTTCTTCATTTCCTCTTGATATTTCCCATGATGGTTAAATACTATAATCGTTGAGGGGCTACAACTTTTCTCTTATCGTTATTAGTTATCGCGTCATACCACTAATAGCTATAATTTCTTGAAACTACTCTAATAATATTTGAAAAATTTTTATTATATCAAATACTTGAAAAAAAGTTTGAAAAACATTTTCTACAAAAGAAATTCATCCATAATTTGAAACAATATACATTGAGCGTATGATGACAGATAATAAGCGGAGTGATAATAGTAGTTTGGATGTATACGTTATGGAGTGCATGCGAAATTACGATTGATGGAGTGATCAGAAGTATCGATCGAATGGGCCCATCAATATCAGGTGTTTGGGATGGACAAATCAATGGCACCCTTTTAAGTAATTTGACGCAACATAATGCTACTCCTTGGGAGGACTAGGCATACAGCTTCCCTATGTTTTGCATAGTGCGCGATGGACATCTTAACAATCTCACCTACCATGTTGAAATTCCTATTCTATATGCATTGCAAAGAGATGCCTAATTAGCTAGGGATGATAGATATAAAGTGGATGCTGTTCACATTTTACTAATCATTAAATGGGGAAAGAAAGAAAAAAGAAAAAAGAAAAAAAAAAGAAATGCAAATCCGGTTGTCATATAGAAATACATACAACTTTCATCGAGCTTTTAACATATACGATAAATGATGTGAACTCAAATTCTTATGGTGTTAAAGTATTAATAGAAGTTCATCGGAATTAGAGATGTAAGAGGGTACCCATACAGATTTCTCGGGAAGAAATGAAGAAATAGAAGTGACATCCAGAATTAGATGCAAATAAGTTCCTCCATGTTTCTCTCAAACAGGATGCTTTGTTTGATTATGAATTAATAATTAAAGTTCACCATTCAGAATATGGCAAAACATGAATAGTGAAAAAAGTTAGAAATGGATCCCCTCTGCTCATAGTGATATCAACCATAGATAACATACGATGGTGTCCACAAGTGGGTATTTTTGAAAGAATATTTAGAGAAGGTAAATGAAGATTATTAAATTCGAAAGTCTTGTATGTCAAACTCATAATTCTATAAACTATTGGAGTATATAGAGCTAGTAGAATTGGAGAAATCGTGTAAAAAAGTAAACTTATAGATTCGTTTAAATTCATATTTTACTGTCTATAAATATATGATTTTACATTCAATGTTAATTAGGAAAAACTTCATCCTATTAGTGGATTTGTAATTTACACTGGTATGCATGTCGTAACTATTTTCTAGAAGCAATTAGTCATTTTACAAAGATTTTCTGTCAATTTTTGACGTTCACATATGACGATACATGGGTTTTGGTCGGTTTGTGGGTTTGACTTACGATATTGATATTTAGCCAGACCAATTTCAATCCTTATTCTGGCCAAAAAGATTTTCCTTTTTTATGTGTGTCAATATTATTAACTTTAGTTTAAAAGTCAAAGGTTGAATACATGTGATTTTATACCGAGTCTTATTTTTGAGTATCAATAGATTTATATGAGCATACAATGATATAAGGAAATTATAAAAATATGGTATGTGTTAATAAGTTATTTTGGGCCTAATTTTTCAAGGTCCAAGTCTAAGTATCTTACTTACTTAGGTCCCTTTGAGCAATACATCAAGCCGAAGAGCTTAACCCTTTCGATAGTTCAATTCACTTGCTTTCTTAGTAGGCTGGCTCACTTTAATCCAAGTCAAGCAACTTGTATGGATCTCCTTATGTATGGCCCCATAACCGTCTTGATTAAGAGTCATAACCGATTTGCTTGGTGTCAACGCAGCTTTCTTGGGTTTATCCTGAACACCTTTTCACCTTAACTTTCTCAAGTCCTCAAAAACTCTAACTAGCGTTCACAATGGTTGTCTGGTGGTCCTACAGTGATGTATTAATCATTGAGAAGAGGTTGATTGGTGGTTCGATCGCCATGTGTAGTGGCAAACTTGCATGAAAACCCCCCTTGTAATTAAGTCTGTGAAGACCCTTCGATGGTTAAGTTAGCAAAGCAAAGTAAAGAAAAGAGAAGGTGTGTGCATCTAAAGAGTAAGGACAAAGTTCTTAGAGTTGGATCGTTTGTACCTTAGACTTTATGACTTATTAATAAGACACGGTTGCTAAAGATGTGTGGCTAGTTAGATTTAGTACATACTTAGTTGGTGTAGGAGATTCATACCTAGTAGAGGAGAGGACAAAGTTGCTCTATTGGTTGGCGAACCTTAGGAAGAGTGGCTATCACTTCCAAAGTGTGGGCAAACGTTACATCGAGGTTGTTAAATGTAGAGGCTATATCACAAATGTTAGAAAGCATTTAATGAGAGAGTGAAAGAGCCTCCAAAAGCTTCGAGTCATGCCTTGATCACCTAGCATGTGCTTAGGGGTTGGGTGTTAGTGTTGCAGGTAAGCATGGATCTAGTGGCTTAAGGATAGTAAGCTCGAGGAGTTGAGCTCGTAGAGGATACTAGTTGGAGTCTTTGAGGACTTGAAGAGGTTTAGGTTGAAAGGTGCTTGGAATAAACTCGAGTAAGTTATGCTGGTGTCGGGTAGATTGGGCAAGATGCTCGATTAGGTGGGTTGTAGGGGCATTCTCGAGGGAGCTTGAATAGGTTGCTTGACTTAGGTTGGAGTTTGTCCATGAAAGAGGTGAACGAGTTAAGCTATCGAGAAGAGTCAAGCACTTTGGCTTAATGTAGTGCCCTGAGGGGATCCGAACAGATAAAGACACTTGAACTTAGGCCTTTAGAGTTTGAGTCTAAATAACTTATCAAAGGTATGTATTGATGCATTTTTGTAATCAACTAATACATATTTCTTTCGCTCTTCTTTTCCATTTTAAAATGCCTTATTAAATTCGTACGTGACGTCCAAGTGATAAAATAGGAAGATCCTAAAGTATGCATACAAATTAGAAAACGAAACAGTGAAAGCTAAATTGCTCCCATCCATTCCCATAGGTTTTGGATGCGAAAGAAAGATATTCCGAGTATAAGATCGAGGGTTTCATGAGTCTACGCGTGATCTGAGGTTCTTTTTTGAAGTCACTAGCGTGTCACGTGGCGTTTTAACAGTTCACTTAGACGATTTCATGGCAGAGAAGAATGGAGGTAATTATGAGTTTGTTATAGGAAAAAAGCATAAGTCAGTTGATTAACAAAAAAAGAAAAAAAAAAATAAAAACCAAAATATATTGGTCATGCTTTTATATTTTTGTCCAAAGAAACCTACGATTTTAAAAAGAAGATAAGATGAGGAAGATTATTGTATTGAGATGTGAACAATTATTCTAAATAGTTCGTTCATAATTATATTTCATGATATTGCCTGTGAGTTGATATATATATATATATATTTACAAAAATTAATCACTAGCAAAAAAATAAATTAAAAGGATTAAATTCAAACCATAGGATTGGGATTGATACCTCGAAATTCACAACCTCGTGTCCATCTTTCATGTGTAAAAATTTTGATAAGAACTATAACCAAACCGCCAACTCATCTAATGAAAGTAAATATTTGTAATTGTTTATATAGATATGTGCTCTTACGTTAAAGTAAAATCTCTTGTCCAATTATTGAGGGATCTAAGTCCTAAGATAATTCCAATTCTGAGGAATACGATGCAGCCATCGGAAAATTTACATGTCCTAGCACAACCACTCCCATGAAGTTGACTTTATTGACGTAGCTTTTTTTGGCATTAGAAAGCAGGGCATTGTCAATGACTAAATGTTTATTTTAACTTTATGGATAATTTTGAAGCAAAGCAACGAGGTCTTTGGACTTATCCTTAAAACATAGACTTGATGAAAAGAGCTTGGTTTACCGCTGTAAACCAAATGTGCGTTCTAGAACCTATCAAAACGTTGAATTTCAAACTTTTTTCCCACCTTAGATTAGTGTTAGTCAAACACGAAACGATTAAAAATTGTCATTATTAAGAGTCAATACATATTTAGTTAATGAGGTCATTACTGAATATATAAATATATATATATATGTGTATATTCTAAGGAGGATATGTATCTTATGTTTCATATTTTATGTAATATAAATATACTAGGTATATGTATGTTTAGGTGAAAATGAAAATGAATCCAATGTTGGGTTTGCATTTTAGATTTACTCGAAAATAAGATCTGGCCGCATGGCTAACGGAAACAATGAGTGAAAGGACGCAGCCGGGAGTCACTGAGAGCCACAAGAGATGGTTGACCGCTGGCGTGTGGGCTGCCCGGGCTGACTGACCAAGGCCTTATTTAGCAGTTTCCTACTTTATTTTTTTATTTTTTATTTTTCTATAGTTCTCTTAAGTTATTTCATTTCTGTTTTTGACTTTTGTGCTAGGATTTTAGAAATTATATACGTATGTATGTACACGCAAGGACGGGCCTAGAGGGGGGCCCATAGGGGCCCTGGCCCTCCTAGCCCGCGAAATTTTCTTCAAAAACTTCATTATGAAAAATAAAAGACAAGCCCCCGGCCCACCAACGAGTCTTGAAGCACCACAGCACTATAATGCATCTAACTCATTAACTCTGTTCCACAATTAATTCTCCATCGCATATAGTTTATTTATTTAAGCCACTTGGCATTGCCTAATTGGATTAATTAATTATAGGGTCTAATTTTGATACAATGGTAACCCTGTATGAAGTAAACACGTTGAGGCGACAAGTGGCAGCATTTATGTGTTCATGGAATTTGGGTGAAGATACCGAAAATTGACTTATTGTTTTCTGTTGATGGGTCTATGATGAGTGATGAAACAAATAATGCATTCTGCATGGAATTTAAATTTAAATTCAGTTTCAAAATTTTATATTTCCATATTGGTAGGTGCAAGTTTAGCAAGTTATCATATTCATTCATGTTAGCTATAATCTTTTTTTTTTCTTTTTTCAAATTTATGATGCCTATGATGTCTTTTTCTTTTAATCCATGTTATAATATATCATTTAATAATATTTAAGGAACTAAATCTTTCATTAATATTTATATTTTTTCCAATGGTTCTTTTATTAAGATTTCAAAACATCACATATAATGGTTTTTAGTATATAAATTTGAAATTTATTGATAAAAATTAACGACTCTTTTGGTATTTGGATTTATTCAAATCTTCAAAATTATAACTTAATATATTTATATTTTATTTTAATGATATCAATGATTTGATTGTCAAGAAAAGGATAAGTTTTTCTTAACTCTCTCTCTCTATATATAATATCTATATTATAAATATTACGTCTCTACCTATATTACATTGTAAAAACATCCATTTCAAGAGCAGGAGTCACTAAAGATAATAAGTTTTTCCTTTTTTTCTTTTTCACATTGAAATACTACATTCTACCATTATGATCACACCAAACATAATCGTTCACATATGCAAATCTTTATTATATATAGCATATTATATCTTTTTTTACTTATGACTTTTCTTTTGATCATATAATTATATTTTATTATTATTATTATTATTATTATATTATTATTGTATTGTGTTGTCTTTTTCTTTTATCTTTTCTTCATCTTATTTCTTTTATGATTGTGTTAACTATAATAACGAAATGCTCTTTTTCCACTACAAATATCATGAAAATATAGGTTTATAAATAAGTACATGATGAATTTTTTATTGATTGTCCTTAGATTTATGTAGAAAAATGTATTGTTGAAAAAATTAATTAGATTCTATCATATATTAATTTTATGACAAGAAAAAGAGACGAGTCAGATTTCGATTTTTTTTTTTTCCATTATGACAATGTAAGGTTATATATATTTTTTCCTTTATATAATAACAACATGAAAATGGTTTTGATAATATTCTATTGATCATAGCCCCCCTCCCTTTTAATCCTGCGCTCATCCTGCACATATATATTGTTGTTTGTATAGTAAGTAGAACTAAGTATGATAGAATCATCTAAATTTTAAAGGACTTGGTTATAGCAATATTGCTTCGGAAAGATTATGAAAACCTTGTACCTTATTATTGGTACACTAGTAAATCATTTTTAGCATTGGTGGCAGTTTCTTAACATGAATTTTGAGGAAGTTCTATTTATCTATCTCTTATATACGCATGTGATGAGATTCACAGCTGTAATGGTACCTTTTTTTTTTTTTTTCCACGAGTACTTTTTATGATATCCATTGAAGAATACCGGTTAAATGTCAAATGTTGCAATAATATGTGACCAAATACTTAGTCAATTACATGCGAAAAAGTCATAAAGGAAGAGAAATATGACGCGACGCTTGCCCCTACGATTGCGTGCTTTACCAGGTAACGATGATTTTTATATAATTAACGAGGCTCGGGGAAAAGCGGACCCAGTTCAAGCCTGTCCTCCTAAATTTGGATTGGCTGAATTATCAATTCAATATACTTCATCGTAAACATCCACCCCCGATATGATGTCTAGACTCTAGACAGCTACGAACGTTAAACCCTACCTAAAAACGTGCTACCAATTTAATTATTTCATTTACAGGCGACGCCAAAGGAAAACACCACGCAATGACAATTGTACATTTGTTCCGCCTATTTTTATTTGCTGTAGTCACTAGGACTATAGGCTTATAAAATCTGAACAGACAAGCATATTGAATTTGCATAACACAGTAAGTGTTGTTGATATTTATCATAAGGCATTAGCAGATAACAAGTGTAGAAAAAACATTTTATATTCTCAAGACTCATTACATATTTTAGAAAAAAAAGCAAATACATAGAAGTTTTACCTTTTAACCATCAATAAATATTTTTCGGAATCCTAATGCATTTAGATATAAAATGGTCCAATAGGAGTAAGAACTTCTTTTACTTGTATTGTATTATTTGGTTTACATAATATTTGAGATTATAAATAGTACTTCTTGGTAGTGAATATATGAATAGTTTGAATGACTATTTTGCTTTAGAACAAAAAAATTTGAATTAGGTTTGGTTAACTGGAATGTGTATTATCTATGTACTCATTAGAATTCCTTATGTACTATAATCCATAGTTGCTTAATTGATTTAATACACATAAGTTGAAATTGTCAATATCTTTATATTTCCTTTTCTCTTTTCTATTTTTAATATGAGTAGTAAGTAAATTTCATTGGTAATTTTTAAATTAATTCATTTTATTTAAACAAAACAAGAAAATCATGAGTAAAATTTCAAAATAGCTTTTAGAGGAGATGGGGAAAATTGATAATACATCCTCCTAATTACATGAGTGGCTACTTAATCAACTATGTGTTTGCTTATTGTTGTTAAGGCTAAATAACTGCAACAATAGAGATTAAGGTTTGGTAAATAGATATCTATTAAAAGACATTAAAAAATGACCATGAAGAGATCTTAAGGAAAAAATGTAAAAAATAACACAAAAGTCTAACTTATACAATAATATTGTTCCAATTCCTATCTGCTTCATGAATGAAACCTTTAAGAAATGATACTACTTCTATTACATCAAGTGAAGAAATTGGAATTAGCTTATTTGTCCCTCTAATGATATTGCTATTACCCTAATTACCCCTAATGAAGTGGTACTACCAAAACACTTGTCAACATTCAACTTGATTGAAATATCAAATAGAGGGCCAGTAAATTGGTGCTTCTTTATGCATATTCTTTGGTTGCATGTACACTATTGCTAGAGTTATTGGAAAGGCAAATTCTTCATTAAGTGTGTTCAATCAACCTTCTAGTGTGAACTCAAACATTTAATTTTTGAATTTAAACTTACAGTGGCATCAAATCTTTTAAATACTCTATTTTATAGTGGTAATATTTGCTATTACAACCTATTCACTTCTGTTTATATGTTATTTTTGGAACTAGGCTCTCAAGACCCATTTTAACCTACTTGAACCATGGGCTAACTTATCTTGGTGCAAGGGCAAGATAACAAACTCTATGCCTAACTTTTCTTCTGTATTCCTTGACCTAAATCCAACCTCCCTTATGGTATTCAAGCTACTCTTAGATTAAGAGCTATGTTTGGGATCTCATTCCCAACTCATGGCATTTATGTTCGAGGCTCCTATGGTTCAAAGACCTACCTAGGAAGCTTGGGCGAAGGACTAAAAGGTATAAACCGAATACTTTAACTTACATAAGATTGCTGACCTATTGTATGTTGTATCACCTATGAGGATCTTGAATCTTACCTCAAATAAAAGGACACACTTTCCTATATGAGAGAAATTTAGATATATGCACTTTCTAGATGTATCTCCACTTTAACTACTACAAATAGGGGTTTCCTTACATGAATAAGATTACCTTGACTCACTCTTAAGTTCTTACCTCATTACTATTATCCTTATCCCATAGATTCTAACTTAAGTACTAAGGTGGTGATGCCAGACAATCCTCTAATATCCCCTCATTATGTACTCTTTTGCAAGCTTTAGATCTATAGATCTAAGGCCTAAGATTAATCTCTACAAGCAGAAATTCTAAGACAATAACTTTTTCGAATGAAATAAGACCGTAATACACTAGCTATTACTAAAGAATGTAATAGAATTGTGATAAACTATAAATGGATATTATATTGTCATTTGTTGATGTTATTAAGGATATTTTGGACAAAAAAAAAATCATTTCCACAATAGAATAGCTATTTGTAAGTTTGAGTAATAATGAATGAGTATTCACTTTTTTTTTTTAATAGGGATTGCTCATATAATTGCTACAATGGACCTAAAATGCAACTAAATACTGTAATAGCTCTTCTGTAATTAATAAGGCAGGAATATAATTGATATTATGACAAACTATACATGTTGTTAGTAATGTTGTCTCTTTCTCACTTGGGTTCATGCTATAACGTGGTTTCTAATCTAAACATCCAATGAAATAACTTAAGTTGCATCAAATTTCATACCCTAAGTAATGAACTGCGCAATATAATTTGGTGGCAATGAAAAAGCAAGTGCTTAATTTATTCGTTGTCACCATAGATGCTGTAGTTTGTGGAAATGAAAATTTTACGTTTAGCCTAAGTGTAGTTTATTTAGATGGTATCTTTTAGAGATTGCTAAAGAAAATATTTTACTTTTGGAAGTCTAGGTTATTTCAAACATCATTCCAAGTAGAGTATTTAATTTAGTGCAAAGAAAATGCGCATGAGACTACGGAGACATTGATGCATCTAATGAAGTTTAATGTAGATATGATGATGTACTTCCTATTGTTGTCATTGAACTATATTAGTTTATCTTCTATGCAACACTAAGATAAGGGAATTTCTTGAATTGCTTGGATTTTACATGGATCAAACCATATCTACAACTCTACCATGTTTTAAGACATGTACTGGCTTGATGAATCAGATTTGATATTTGGGAACATGAATTACGGGGATTAGGAAGAAATTTTAGTGTAAGTCCTTTCAACTTTAGAATATAATTATTCGCACTTTCTAGAACATCTATATCGTCACCAATATATTTTATTTCCCTATTAAGCAATAAATTGATACTTGAGAAGGGGCCATATAGTTGCTTGATTCTTTAGCTTTACCTTTTTAGTCTTGGCTATTTAATAAAGACCATCGAATTAAGAGTCTTTAAGCTATGATTTTTGGATAATTGTGTTGAAAGTTTTTATCAACTAAATATATTTTGGTCCTTCTCTACCTTTTAGAGTTAAACATGACATCATTTGAGTCCCCATTATTCGAGCAATAGTCTATTAACGTTGTTAATTGCTCTAGATTTTGCCATACAGCTTATGAGATAAGATACATGTAGATCTATGTGTTTAATCTTGCAGCTAAATGGGTTCAAAACATGTCATAGATTAAAATTTCCAAAAACTTTGAATTTAAGCTTGAATATATTGAAAGATCTTTAGAGTATTCATCTTGAGTTTCAATTTATAAGAATACTTATTCTAAAAATATGTTTGGAGTAAAAAGTTTGTTAAAAGGTGTCGTGACCTCTAAAGTTACCAACTTTATGAAAGACACTGCTTTTAGAAAGAATAAAAAATTAATAAAATAAAGTAAAAATAGTAAAACAATAATTTAGTTGATCGAACCAACTAAAGTGAGTTTAAGTAAATCCAGATTCATTTGAACCGAGACAATTGTATAATTGGTCTTAATGCATTAAACCAAATTGAGAGAAAAAATAAAAATTATAATATTAGAGAAGATATCTTACTAAACAATTGACTGTTAGCCAAAAAGAAGAAGAAGAAATAATTGATTGTTAATAGGATCAAATTAGTTGATAAATCAACTTTGGGCCAACATAAGTATTAAACTAGATTTTAATTACAACTCTTATTTTAACTTGACTAGACTAAGTAGTTTTTCCTTAAATACTCAATAAAACATTAGGTGTTGCATCTATTAGAGAAAATAACAAATTAAACTTATAGAACATTATGCTAAAAAAATTATGATGAATATTTTCCTAAATGCATATCTATACGATATCCAAGTTTAAGGAGATGGATTAACTACTTGATTTATGATTATGAGGACTCTAGGTGCACAGTGTTCTATGTCCTTATAATTCATTGACCAAAGTTAATATAAATTTTGCTAAATAAATGTGTGACTTGCTTGTCTCTGTCAATTGGCAATAACCTTGGAATCGGTTCATGTTTGCAAGCATACTCCTAAAAAGATGTAGTGATTAGGTGCTCAGGCCATGATGTGGCTCGAAGTGGTAGTTGATAGGAAGAAACTGTGGCAATGTATGAGTTGATAAGTATGAGAGGAAGTTGTAGTCAGAGTTATCTAATGATATGAGGCCTTATTAATAGTATGATGTGTATGGACTACATTCATCGATGGTTTATATGGCAGTGAATTTCACATGAGATTATCCATATTTTCTTTTTCAATTCCAATATGGCAATCTAGCCATTACTATAAACCCTTGACTGCTACTGTGTTGAATTTTGTTGTGAGTCATGAGTCACTTTAGATTTTAGGATGTTGAAGTTGTGTTGTTTACTGCCACTAAATAATTATCTTTTTTTTACCTTATTTGATGTATCAGAATTAAGTATGTATGTAGTGCATCATAAAGTATGTTTGTATGGCTATAATGCATTAGGTTTCGCAACATGCTCTTCTGAGATTAATTATTTCCAGTGATATTTTGTATGCTAATGAAATGTATGATGAGCTCAAATATGATTATATGTAGAGGATTTAGATGATGCTAGCTAGAGTGATGTCTATGCTTTGCCTATTTAAACGGTGAGCTTTTATACTTGATGTTAACCATTGTGGACTTTAGACAATCTTGAACTTATTATGATGTTATATTTTTGGATTATATTAGTAAAATATATTCTTCTAATAATAGTTAAGGAATAATTTAATTTAATAAGTTTGGAAACCTTAACATATTTTCATCAAAGGATATGTGACAAATTATCTTTCCTTTTTCCTTTTAGGTTTTAAGGCGTGACAGATGACATAACTTTACTCCATCAATAGGATTTCGTTTCGAAATTCATAAGTAATACGGGCGGATTAGGGAAATTTTTTTCCATTACTTCCTTTTTTTACCTAACTGTACTAAACACGTTAAAAGTTTAGCAAAAACCCACGGTACATCACTTTTGAATCACAGAATAACATATTAATTCTTCATATTCAGTCGCAAGCGATGATGCTTTTAATCCTATCTTTTGTAATATATGACGACATCAAATAATGCATTAAATATTAAATGCCCCCATGTGTTGTAGTATGTAGGTATGTGATGATAGGATCGGATCCTTGGAAATGTCATAGAATATGCCTGTATCTAGCTAATATATAACAACAACAGCTATCCAACCACCAATTCCATCAGCGAATCTCACTGCCAATTAATCTCCACTAACTAATTGTAATTAGTCTAAGTCAAGGTTATAACAAATAGGAAAAGATTGAGGCTTCTCTTTCTTAAATTGAAAAAATGTCCATATGTATAAAATAGTGATAACATATACAATTAACATCAAATCACATCAACAATATTCAACCCATCTAGCTTTTAAGTACTGTAAATGAGCAAAAAAGTCATGAGTGAAATAATTGGATGAGATAGAAAGTATCTCAGGGCAAAAGTCCTCCAAGATCATTAAAACTCGAAAGTATTCAAATCAACCATCGAATTCATGTTTGCATCTTAAGATTTGGAGGTACATGGGAACCAAGTTGAACGGGGTGGTTATATTTTATACTGGATCGAACTTTTAGGTCAAGATCATGATGCCAAATTGAATATGATATCAGAGTAAGAGCTTGTCAGTTCAAATTCCTACTCAGTTGTTTCACTCCAATTCACATAAGTTGTTGGACTTCAGCTAAAGTTTTAGTTCACAAGTGAAGGGAAGTGAAGCAATAGATTATAAATCCCATATAGATCTACAAGTTATAGCTTATAAATTAGTCGGTTATGTTTCCAAATCAAGCAATAGGTAATATTAAGTAAATCCCAATTGATTAAGCATTTGCAAATGTCTTGGGGGCTGGCTTGTTAAATTTCATCACTTAGGCATCATAGCTAAATATATTGCAATATATATACATAGTTTAGTCCAACAATCTTTGAAACAGTATATTTGATCTAGCCTTATTCAATAATTAGCTTGAGGGTTGAAATCTCCCATAATCTTTTAGAAATCCTACGAGAAAATCAAAATGCTTATAGCTAGGGCTTTTATGGCAATTTTAGGCCGGTCGTTTTTTTACTGTCAATGTCAAAACACATGCAACTAGCCTATAATCTAGTTAGCTGACCATAACCTTTGTTTGTTTCGTCTCCTTAAGTCCATCTTGCGACCAGGAAAAAAATCATCATAACAACAAACACCAGACTAATCCCTGTGGATTTGCCTTAATTGTCGACGTATTAGTCCAACTGACTTAAACAATTTTGATTTCGTCCTCACCAGTAGTTGAATAAGACTTTTCCATTTGCCCTTTGGTTTAGGAGTGTATGTGCTTCCAGTTCTTCCTCCTTTTCGGTATACCTTCGACTTGTAGGCCATCTTGAAAATATATTAGAAGTTATTATCTTGATGATAATCCTTGTCTATCTTGGATTTCTTCTTTAAATTGTAATAAGTTTGTTTTAAACTTATATTAATAAAATTTTATTATTATTACATAAACTGTCTCTCAATTTTTTATTGTTTTCAAATTTATTTTTGTTACGAAAGGGATTAAAAATAGTTCATGAAGACGGGCCATCATCTAGAGAGATCTATGAAGACGTCGGATATTAATATAAGAGCAAAATTAATTGCTATGTATATTCCAGCAAATAACATTTCGAATAATCGAATCTCTTCTTAAATTATCGATGTAGGGCCAATCTATATATAGTATACTCTTGCAAATATAAAATAAACCCACTTGTCCATGCATTTATGAACGAGAAATAGGCACGTAGAATGATAATGTTGGAGGAAAATACATCTGGTTGACATCGAACTAAAAGGTAGCCAAGGATATAACAAAGGATAATTTACACGGTTTTGATGGATATTATTATTGGGGTCCATTAACCAGTGCCATGGAGATGCTTGTTTGAACACTATAGGAACTTTTTATTATATATATTTTTTTAACACTGATTATATAATTTATAAAACTATAACGGCATAGAAGTGTAGAAAGTTTCTTTATTTACGACATTTTAGAAGAAAAAAAAATTATTTTACTTTTCCAATTTGGGTAATATGTACTAGATGATTTTATCTATTTCATATTATATTTGCATGTACATTTCATTTAAAACATATGGAAGTTAGTTACTACATAAGAATTAGCTACGTAGTAGTTTACAAAGTGATTATATAAGTGTAAAAGAATAATCTCAGAACAATTTACTATATAGTGTGTTCATATGTGGTGTCCCCTGGACATAATTATACTAAGAAGGAAGTCCCGATTATTAAAATTATATATTTGAAATAATTCAAATAGTGACATTTTCGAAAATTAAGCTCAAAAATGAATTGGAAGGTTATAATTTTTTAACAATTTACATATATATTTTTTTCCAGCAAATTTTATCTATCTTAAAAATTGATTAATGAACAGTTCTTGCAGTTATTAAGAGTTTAAAAGAGTAAAATATTTTACACTTTTCATGGATTACACATTTTGCTAAATATATACGTAAAAGTGTGAAAGATTGTTTTCATCAATCTTTAATAATTTTTTAATAGGATACCATTAATATTTTCTATAAAATAAAGTCATTATCGCAGGGAAAAACGATTGCTCAAGGCAATAAATTAACCAACCTTTCTTTGGCGATCTTCTGTCTTTTCTTGCACAAAGGAATCTTTAAATAACAAATTCATGTTCGTTGTCTTCTCTTTCTCGTTCTCTCTCTTTGAAAGCAACACACGTAGCTAGAGGTAGACCCCCAAGATATTACATATATATTAGGCTATATTATTCATATATTGATGAAAGAAAAAAATGATCGTACCAAAAATTAAAGTAAAGAAAGGGACAAGTGTCGTCATCGTCATTGACTAAAGGGACAGGAAAAATTTGCATAAAACTTTGTCCCACTTTGTCGTGGTTGGCAAACAAAGGTTAGAAAATTCATGCATGCAGGCTGTAATTCATATTCTATTAGTGATGCCTCATAACGTTGAAGTAAATTACAACCACCGATTGTCTCTTGACAAGCCCTATACGTGTCGAATCCAGTCTAGCTAATTCGTACATTGAACCTTTCTTTCATTGACAAAATTAATGCAACAAAAGTTGTTTTTATCTCTAGGGAATTCACTTCCTTTCAATGGTGATGCTAACATGTCTTAATCATATAATTAATCGTATTAGATATGTCGTTGTTTATTACTGAGGAAAATGTTATTTTCTTTTTCAAATTTAAAATTATGAAATCACATTAAAACCTTTAAAATTTAAATTATAATTTAATAAGTATAAATCTAGAATGATTCAATTAAATTATCAAAATAATCTTTTATCAATGTATTCTTTGTCATCCTCAAGATATAAAAATGCTGCTTTGGATATAAACCGTAAGTCATGTATTTCTTTTAATACTTGCTTTCAAGTTTTTTATTTTTTGTTTCCCCTTCTTCTTAAGGACTTAGCGGTTGCTTCATCAACCATCTCTATTAAGACTTCCTCAGTCAAACTCAATAGAATGTCCTGTACACCTTTGTTAGAATCTTAAACCATCTTCTCCTCTTTCACACTCTCATGTAATTGTTCTTCCACTGCTACTACATACCCACTAGACCAAAACAGTCCTCATCTTCAACTTTCATAGAGTAATATCATTTGATCTACTGAATTTCTAGATATCAAACTTATGAGACAATATCTTTAATCAACAAGAGAAACCCTATATACCTAGATTTGAACAAGAACCTTATGTAACTAGATTTTGATACCAATTGATATACAAACAACATATTTTTAATGGAAAGTAAATTGCAAGAAAAATAAAGAACATGAGAGAATTTACATAGGTTGATTGATGTGTCCTATGCCATGGGAAGGAGGAGAATTTTTACTCCTTGAGAATAATTAATATAGTATACATTGTGAAATCTTAGAACTATTTATATACATAACACATAAAAATGGGATTAGACTATATTGAAGGGGCTTTGCCTCATATACCCCCAATAGCCCTTGCCCTTTGCTCCTACTATAGACCTCTCCAAAAATCCCCCTTTAAGTTACACTTTAAAAAAAAGAAAAAAATTTCGATCACGATAATTCAAGATGCTCAATATTATGCATAGTTATATCTCCATTTACTTATTATTTTTCCAAGGAAATAGGATAATTTATAAATTTGGATGTTATTTAAAACTCTCAACTCTCCCAAAAATAAGTATATAAAAAAAGGATGAATTAAAGGAATATTCCAATGTCTTATGCCAAACAAACCTTATTCCTCTTAGCTATAATGAAACATGCATTCCCTATAGTTACTTTTACAAAGGTAGGTATTGGTGGGTAATTTTAGATCATAGACTTCCAAGACCTGTTACGACCTATATGGACCATAAACCAACTAAACTTAGCCTATAACTAGTTAAAGGTAGCCTAAGTCCTAACCTTGGAAGACCGATTATGATCGAGGCAACCTTAAGCAACCTGGACCTTGGCTCGATTAAGTTAAGACCTTGAATCTCGTACTGAAGCTAGACCTATGGCATTGATGTTAAAGGGACTTCGAACCTCGATAATCCATCTGAAAGTCTTAGATCTTGAGCACCAAGGAGCACTATGGGCCTATCACTTGCCTATTTGGGAACATATCTTTTTAGGAGATAGACTTGCCTATTTGGGAAATATATATATCTATTCAGGATTCTCTCCATGAAGCTTATAAATGGGGCAAACCTAATAGGTAAGACACTTTTTAAACACTTACACACATGAGTCATCTTACTCTTATTTTTTCTTAATCTCATAAATTTACTAACTTAAGTATCGGAGTAGACGTATCGAACAATCTTTTGGCATTCATTAACCATGTTCAACTTTGCGGATTTAAGCCCATCTTTCAAGCCCCAAGTGAAATTTCTACCTAAGAAATTAAGAAAACAATAGTAGATATCTAATTACACATAGAAAATTCCACAAAACACATAAATATAACAACAACCTCTAATTACATTATAACTCTCTTAATTATCTTGCATAAGCTATTACCTTCTAGTTTTTCCATGACATGACTTAGTTTTCTCAAACTCATAGGGTGTAAAAGATGCAAATCTACTTGCAAATTTATCCTTGAATTTAGATCCATATTTTTCTTAAGTTTTTGAGCTACTATAGAGTCAAACTTAAGCTTCTTGATAATTGTCACGGTCCGAGGCTTCCTTAGCATAGAAATAGACCGTGTGACGCTTACTATCCTGCCTCTGCAGTAGTAAGCAAGCCTAACTTGCATGCAACGTTAGCCAACAAGGCTTAAACCTGTAAGCAACACAACTAAAGAAGAAAGCCAATGGATTATAAGGGACACAATCATGAATGTAAAAAGGAATAACACACTTTTATTAATTCCGACAGTAATACAAGGCTACAATGTGTGTGCATGGGTGTGTAGGTTTAAATGGTAATTGAGATGGGATTGAATTTAGATATTAGTAGTATTTTAATTAGATTATACTTTTTAACAATTTAAACTCGTTGTAGTCTAATGGTATGATTACCAGTTTTCTAATAGGATGAATTAGGTCCAAATCTTCCTCCTCTTAAATTAAGATATATATTGTTGTTGGTAAAAAAAGGAAAAGGGTACTTTTTTATATGATTGAGCCAAAATGAGTTTAATTAAATGAAACTTGAATTCATTAAGAATTATTATGACTAGATCTCAAGTTTAAATTGAAAAGTTTGTCTGCGAGTCAAATTTAAATTTTAAAATTTTGAGCTCAGTTTAGCAATGCTCTTAAGCAACTTAAAATTGCTGTTTTAGGTGTTTTTTAAAGGAGCAAATCATACATAATTGGACCCTTGAGGAGGTTGATGTTGTAATTGCCCACTAATTCGAATGCCTATGATAGTCTTAAAATCAAAATCACATACTATAATTTACAAGGTTTCGAGCTCCTAAATTTAGAGTGTTGGGTAACATTATCCGTTTTAGTCCACTTTACGATAAATCTAAAAAAGTTAGAGAAAGTAACTTGGTATAGTTAGCTTCTTAATTGTATTATTTGCTTCTAATATTCAAAACGTTATAATATTCTACCAACTTCCTCCAGGTACTTTAGTAGGAATTGGCTATGAGATATGTGCCTCTTGCTTGAATTCTTCATATTTTTCATTGAAGAAAGATAAACTAAACTAAGCATTAGTAGAATGTTAAATTTATAGCAAACACATTATAACTATTAATACGATAACATAAATAAGTTGCCCATGAAATAAGTTAACGGATAGCATAAAAGATAAATAAAAATATGGACTTGAGCCTAAAAAAATTTAATTTGCAATGTTTTTTTTTTTTTTTTAATCACAGCCTTAAAAGAGATAAAGAAATTGACATGGCTATGAAACAAGTAAACTTAATTCATTAAAACTTTAACCATTGTCTACAAAAGCCTATATGAAGGACTCAAGTTTCCTTGCAAGGCTAAATACTCTTGGGTGACCAATAGTAAAGTAGTATCGTAAGGGAAAGGTGAAAACCCCCCCTATTGGGGAGTAAAATAGAACATGATTCACATAGAAATCCAAGAACTGTGGTCTCAGTTAAATAGGAGAGACTAAGTGAGAGACCCCTTATATATAGGGGAAAAGAGCAATTAGAAGGTGCTTGTTCATTTAGCTAGGTGCTTTTGATACCTTATTAGTAGGTCCTTGAGTTACCTATTTGCTTAGTGCACTTGTAATAGGGCTTCAAGTAAGATGTTTATGGAACATCTTTATAGCTTGCCCTACCTACCCCTTAAAATTGAAAGAAATAAGAGAATCAAATTAGATAAGCTTCTAGAGAGCAGATAGGGGGGTGGGGGTGGTTTAACCACTAATCTTTAGGACATTATCCCTCTTCTAGTAAGATAAAGCTATTCAATCAGCTATAGAATTATCCTTCCTATTCACAAAATAAAAGCTAAAAGAAAAGTTATTTTGGTTGCTTGAGTGGATTGAATGCTTGATTTAAGCCCAGTAAGTAATAGAAGCCTAATGAATAGAAGGGTTTTCACTATGAATGGCATTAAAGCAACCTCACAATTAGATTTGAAAACAACCTCTCTCCAACCTTTATTGCTAGCCTTCTATGTACATCTTCTAATGGCTAAATATTCCACATGCTTAACACTAACACTAACACTACACATATGTTTCAGGAAACCTTCCACAACTTTACTCTCACTATTGTGAACCACACCTCCAAGTGCTACACTTTCCTTCGATGATACCTAAGAACTATCTACGTTGATTTTCAATCCTAAACCTTAAGTTCTCGACCATACTTCCACCCTATTCTTTCTACTGGCAGGCTCTTTCATCTTTTTATCTTTGAAAAAAGCCTTAGCATTGTTGATTACTGCTAAAGGACTTAGCCTTTCTCCTTCAAACACAACCTTGCACATAATGTCGTAGATTTGCTAAGCAACCATACTTGCTCTATCTTCTGCTTGAGTCCCATGTTGTAAGTACCAATTTATAAAGGTGGTGACTTTAGATCAATCCACCAATAAACCCAATGATCTAAGCCAGACTTCTTGTACCCATTCATAATAGAGTAAAGCATGTTCAATCAATTCCTTATCTTGGTAGAAAGGATGGTAAGGATACTTAACGATCTACTTTTTGTGCAAATTATAGATGGTAGGAAGAGATCTTATCATAACTCACCATGAGAAATGTGGTACTCTAGGTAAGGTATTGACTTTCCATACATTCCTCCATTGTTCTTTGACAAAACCATAGAAGAAGAAGCTCTAGAAGAGACATCAACATTAGCTTGTTTCTAATTATTTGATAATCATATTTAATTATACATGTACCTTAACGATAGCATGGCTAGATTATGGAACTGATTGTTTCATTCCAATGCAAAAGTATGTTCTTTATAGCCTCTATTTCCACATTATCTATTACATTTTGTAATGGAGAGAGATCCCATCTTTTCAATCCCGCATCTATTAAAATGTTCACCTTCATATCACTATTGACTCCATTTGGTAATGATTTCAACTTGACATTATCAAACAATGGAATCTACCTATCTATCTAAACGTCAATCCTCTCACACGTACCTATCATCCATAGAGCCTCCTTAAGCAAAATACTCTTCACTTCCATAAAGCTACTCTAGCCCGAAGATGCTTTGCTCCCTTTAGTAACTACCTTGAAGCCTCTATTTGAGAGATATAAGTCTTCAATAATCTAAGCCCATAAGGTGTTTGGACTTGTTTCTAAAGACCATGTAAGTTTTGTTTGAAGTGCCATGTTAGAACTATAATCTTTAAATCCCAATCTACCCTCATCCTTAGGTTTAATTAGGGTATTCCATGTTTCCTAGTAGACCTTTTTCTCCTCCATATATTGTCCTTACCAAAATTTTGCTAACCTAGTGTTGACTTCATTGCACCATTTAATTGGGAATTTGAAACAAGATATAGAGTGAGGAGTATTGCGAAAGCAATTGCTTTTAGCAAGATCTCCCTTCTTAGCACTTAGCATACTTACTTTCCAACCCTTTAGCTTTTTGTAAATTTCTCTTGGACAAAAGAAAAAGCATCATTCTTAGACCTACCCATAATTTAGGTAGAGTTAAATAAAAATCCAGATCATTAATGATATTTAGACCAAATCTGTGGGCGATCTCTCTTCTAATGTCCAATGCGCATTAGTTGCAAAGAAGAAACTAGATTTAATCATATTAATTTGCTGACCTGAAGCTACATAATACTCACGAATGTAGTTAATCAAATTGGTCACTTCATTGACCTTAGCCTCTAAGAAAGAGAGGGAATCATCAACAAAAAAAAGAATGGGTAAGTCTAGGATAAGAATGCTTCACTTTTAACCCCTTTAACTCTCCCTTCATAACAACTCTCTTATATCATGTGATGGTACGTTTTTCATAAAAAAAAAAATAAGATAAAGGGTTTCTAATAGGTCATTAAGTATAGGCAAGTGCACCTTAACAAGTTATAGTATAAATAAAATGGATTATGACCTCGAGTGTTGATTCTACAAGGATCCTTACATGGATGTAGTATCTAATTATATAGCTATTGCATCCCTAGTTTATTCCAGTTACCTAACTTATATAATATAAGATTTAATGGAATAATTAAAGATGAGAAATTAAAGATTGCAATAATAACTAAAATAATGAAAATATAATTTAAATAGAAATAAATAACAATAAAAAAATTAATAGAGCAATTAAATTAATTAAAAGAGACAATTTCTTAGTAAATCTCTAATGTAGTTTACTACCTCATTCTAAGTGACTTATTCAATCTTAGTCGCAATATTGGACCGTGGGTATTCCTATTACGAACTAATTGAACTTGTGTCTCTTAGCTAATTCCTAACCTCGAAACCTTCTCTACCTAAATTGCTTCTATATAGAGCGTTGTGGGATTGCATAACACTTTTGAATCCCATTATTAGGTTACCTTAATATGGAAAAATCTAACTACTAAACAATTTTATTGGCCAATTTTGCCTAATTGTATCAATCAGTAATATTGCATGCTTTTGTGAACTTTACAACAAACTCTAACAATAATTAAATAACTAGTATATTGAATTAAAGCAAAAAATAAAAACAATACAATTAGATCACCATATGAAAAATCATATATTGAATTTCATTTATAATAAATGTATCCCTAGAGTGTAGTGTTTAACAATGATATACTATGAAATTTACAACAAGGATATAACAATAAAGTAAAAGAAAGGAATAGGGAAGGCCCCTTGTAATTCTTTACCCTATTGACTCTTGCACTCAAGGGGCTTCTGCAAAACTAGGCATAGAAATCTATTTATAAAGAGTAAACCTAAATTTACAAAGAAAATCTAACAGAAATAAATGATTCTAAAATCATTGCAAGTCCATGTGTTAGGTATACGATTGTGATGTTTGGTTGTATACTTACACTTTGTTTGAAATCTTTTAAAATTCAATGGAAAGTGATTGACGAGAGGAACATCGATGCAAACCACTCTCATGATCTTCAACTGTGTTCTTTTCTAGACTTCGTTTCTTGCTTGAAATTTTTCCACTTCATTCCTTGATAACATTTTCGTTTAATAATCTTTGAAACTTCATAAAAATCTTGAAAAGCTCATAAAATACTCTTTGAAGTCCTTAAAAATGAAAATTAAACAAATTAAGCTCAAAATATTATAGAATTAACTGTATTAATATCCAAAATAGCATAAAATAACCATAGAATATGTATGCTAATTTCACATTATCAGTCTACTTGTCGAAGGCCTTTATTAGGCTTGACCTTACCAATTTTCTTTCCATTTATCATGATATTAAATTTAACCATGTAGACAAATCACATAACCTATTTAATCTATCTCTCATTGAACCCCTACCTATAAAAAATTGCATAGAAAAAGTCTTACTCTGCACAATCATAACCTTTGTCCATATCAACCTTATGAGCAAGAAAAGGGTCCTTTCCTTTTTTCTTATTTTTCAAAAAATGAAATATTCATATGAATCATTCTTCCTAAAATAAAAGCACATTGATTTTCTAACATTAGCTCACCTAGGAAAGACTTTTAACTTATTAACTAAGATTTTAGAAATGATCTTATAGATGATATTGCATAAACTAATAGGTCTAAAGCAGAAAAATCAATGAAGGAAAGGACCTTTAGGGATTAAAACAATGTTAGGTTCATTCAATTGGATAGGAAAAGTACTTATTTAAAATAATTGCTTGACTGCTTTAATGAGTAGTCACCCAACTACATCCTAATATCTTTGATAAAGTATAATAGGATAATCATCGGGACTTGGGGCTTTGAAACTACCCATTTGAAAGACTGCATCTTTGATTCTTGCACATAATGCATAATCCATATTAGTTGTAACAAGCTTCCCAACCTAGTCTAAATATCTACCCCATTCGTGTTCCTCCCCCTTGAAACAATTTTCTAAAATAATGTTAAAATTCTCTTTCAAATCCCTTCTCCTCCTCTATTAATTAACTACTATAAGATTGAAGTTTGAGAATTTCATTTTAGATTCTTCTTTGGACAATCGATCTATAAAAAAAAAAAAAGTATTTTTATTGCCATAGGACATCCAATCTTTCTTTTTTCATTGAAGCCAATACCTTTATTCTCTGTTTAGAAAAGTTTCCAATTTGTGCATACAAATTCTCTCCCCATAAATCCATTCTTCCTCGATAGCTCTAAAACAAAGACAATACGTGTGTAATTCTATCATTTTCCCTTCTATTGTTGGCAAAATCCTTTTTGCTCCATTTAATAGCCTATTTTTGCATCTTTCTAAAGTTATAACAATAGAAAAAAAAAAAACAGTTATTAGCTTAGTGCTCACTCTAAATAGCTTGTATTGCTTCCTTATAACCCAGTTATTAGCTTAGTGCTCACTCTAAATAGCTTGTATTGCTTCCTTATAACCCTTCAAATCTATCTACATAAGTTTAAATTTAACATCTTTGATGCTTTTAGTGTCAAAGGAATGTAAATTAACCATTATAGCTACATGATCTAATGTGGTTGCAGGAACATTCAAAACCCTACAATTTAGATATTTTTTTATCCAATTAATAGATCTAAGAGCCCTATCAATTCTTTCCCTCACAAAAACACTATTCTCTTTTTTATTGGACCATGTAAACTTAGGTTCATCAGAGCCCAAGTCTTGCACATTTGATTCATTTGTCATATCCCTAAAACCATGCATAATGCAACCCTTAACCCTTTGACCCCTTCTTTCTCATGCTTATGTAAAACTACATTGAATCTCCCAACACCAGACATGGCTAATCAATTATTGTATAAATATTGCAAAGCTAATCCCAAAGCATCCTTTTTTGATCAAATCCAATAGAAGAAAGTACCTAAGTCAATTTGCCCACAATGTTACAATTCCCCAAGTTCATGTAAAATTTCCACTTCCACATTAACATTTCACCGAAGTCTTAAACCACTACCCACCACCACCACACAACCCCCCCCCCCCCCCCCCCCCCCCTCCCCCCCCCCCCTCTCCTGCGGGTAAACTTATTCTTAGGACATAAAAAATATTAGCATGTCTCAATTTACTCCTTAACCACTCTAGTTTGTTCTCTTTATTCATAGTTTCCATAAGAAAAACTACACATGGATAATATTTATTAAATAGGGCACCTAAATACTATCTTGGCAGAACTTATCCCTTGATGGTTCCAACTTAAGAAAATCATAGCTCTTATGTAGCTTTTAGAGGGAAGCTACCACAACTATCATTAATAATAGTAATAGAAACATCAAACCAATTCCTAAGAATCAAAATTTCCTCTATTACTTCATAAGTTCCTCTCATTGCTACACTTTCACTTCCCTTTTTAAGAATTTTTTTTTTTTTTTGCACTTTCATATTTTTTTTTAAGAATTCTTTTTTTGCCATTTTTTGAAATTTCACTCACTATGGCTTTTCCCTCTTCAAACTTCATTTTTCTTTTTACAGTTATCTCTCTCTTCCTCCTCCTCTGTATCTATCTTAATGTGTAGTTTATTCATTGTAGATGATAGCACTCCTTAAACAACGATGGTTAGATCCAACAAATTAGCTTGCATAGGATGTTTCAAAGTCTTAGCAATAGTTTAAGATAAATTTAATTCAAGATTTTCAATAACTTTGTCCATCATCACTACTCCCTCATTAACTTCTAACAAGCCATTTGATTAAGAAGAATCCATCTTACTAGAAACTACGAACATTTCACGAGATAACTATGTATGAGTTTTGATAAGTGGTATTTATGTATAAGAGGTAGGAAATTAGGTAGGTTTTCGTTTCTAAGGGATATCGTGATGAACAGAAGTTGATATAGGGTTTAACTATATCGTGTAGGGAAATGGCGTCCTTAGTTTTCAATTAGTTTTTATTTAGGCTTATTAGTGTCAGCATAGGCGAGTTTAAGGAGTAACATTCAAGTACGATTTTGGTCTTATTGGGAATCTTTAAAGATGAATAGGTTAAGTTTGGTGATTGGTCAAATTTGTTATGGGTAATTAAGGATAAAGAAGAATGGTTGGGGCCAATGATAGGGTAAAAGTTTTCAAAACTATCATGCTTCTTCTTATCTTCCTTTAAAGTCCTCCAAAACCTCACACTTGAAGCTCTAAATCTAGGACCCATCAGTTCATCATCCAACTTCTCATATTTACATGTCTTGCTAAAATGTCCAAGCTATCCACATTAAAAACACTAATCATTCAAACTTTTATACTTTAATAGTACTTTATATATTTGACCCTCCTTTCCATTCACCTAAACAGAAGATTTCGAAGGTTTATTGATGAGTAGTTTAACTCTAATTTTGAGAAAAACCCTTCGCAAAACCTCATAAATCTCCATTTTAGCATGCAACATTCATATAATCAGTTTACTTCAAACTATCTTCTTAAAGGAATTATATCAAAAATTCCAACATGTCATTGGAAAAATCTTTTAGGTGCTTTGCAAAGCTTATCAATTTTTATATTTTCATAAAATCCCTAACTCATTGTAGCTTCTTTCTTATGGAGTATAGAGCCTTAAATGGTACTAGTGGATGCCTTTGAATAATCAGTTGAATATATGGAAACATCTAAAACGTGCATTAGAGATAAGATTTGGCCTATAAGAGTTCAAAGATTATAAGTTACATTATCAAAATTAATTCAAACAAAATTAGTCAACAATTACAAATCTTTTTATTTGTGGCTAACTACATTACATATTATGACTTGTAAAAGAGGAAATTTTAACTTGATCCATCCTATTGGGAGACTAGTGCTCATACCACCAGATTATGATGGCTTTGGATACTAATCTTAATGCAAATCTCTTTTTAGTCATGTAGTAGGTTTACCTAAAAGTTTCCTTTTGAGCTATTTAGTTTCTAGTCTAAAACCTATATTGAGAAGAGAAGTTCAAATTGTAAAACTTGAGTCCCTAATGCAAGCCATTTGTTAGCAAAGATGCATGAAGCTAAATTTTGGAATAGTTTACTTATCCATATCTTCTTTTGCTTAGTTAAACACTTTCTCTAAATCATTTAGTTTATGGTTTTCTAAATCTACCACGACTCTTTTTGTTTCTAAAAGCCCTTTTTTCTGCTATTTCTTCCTCTTCTTTATAACAACCACCTAAACCCTCCTTTCTTATTAGATGATTGTGCTGAACTTGTTGAGATGCAAGCTTGACATGAGTAAGGGCTATGTTTTAATTGTGATGAGAAGTACCATAAGATTCATACATGTAAAACTAAATTTTTGCTATTAATGGCTTGTGAAAAGCATAATGATATTCATATACAAAAGGAGAATATAGCAGAGCTTACTACTTCTGACACTATGAAAGAAAAACCTTTACTGCCTTGGACATTGCATTTTGAAGGGAATATTAATAAACACAATAATTAGTTCTAGTAGATTGCGGCAATACCTATATTTTTATGCAAATTAAAGTTTCCAATCATTTGTGATAAGAAACAAGCCCTTGAACCCATTACCCTATAGCTAAGTTAAAGGCCCATAAAGCCTTACCCAATGTGTTCTAGCTTGTTAGTTTGTATAAGAAAAAGATTCCTACTTGGTCTAACACTTGAGCTACTACCATCGAACTAAGTACTAGATGATTTATCTAAGTAAGGATGGCTCCTGACTTAGCCATGACCCCTTTGAATCCTTCCTAAAAAGCAACTGAGCAAGACTAAGCTTAACATCTTAAGCTTACCTGATTTGGGTTGGTTAGACTAATTTACTATTATTCTCATCCACTCTAAGCTACTCAAGGAGGCTACCAACCTATTT
The DNA here is from genome assembly GCA_024138005.1 of Lumnitzera racemosa. Taxonomy (NCBI): domain Eukaryota; kingdom Viridiplantae; phylum Streptophyta; class Magnoliopsida; order Myrtales; family Combretaceae; genus Lumnitzera; species Lumnitzera racemosa. The sequence goes on from JAMXBC010000006.1 coordinate 86,136,894, forward strand.
GAAAACTTGTCATCAATTGCAACTTGGACCAAATTGAAATATTTTTCCTTGCTACTTTTGACAAAGTCGCCAATCAAAAGCCAATATGTATCCCATTATACATACTCTCAGGATGATTCTCTTACATTCTTTCTTTTGTCTTCTACCCATTTTACCCGTTTTAGTATATATTAGGAGATACATTTTTACCTATGTAATAATTTTAGCCATGTATAATTTCCCTTTTGTATACAAACTCTATAAGGCCAGGTGTATAAGACCTTATCTTATGATGGACAAATCATCAATCTTCCATTAATGACTACAAAAATTTGCTCTTGAGAGAAATTATCTTAAAGCCCTTTTAATTCTTATCTAACTTCTTTAGTAAAAGTTAGTGATGAGTGACCTTTCCATTCACTTATGCATCTTATCAAATGAGTGTTAGATCGTACAGGATCTAGTGGTGTGTCATATCCATGCTGGTAGCTTATAGATTTGCTAAACCATCTTTCTTTATTTTTGTGTGAGCATTTGTTTTTGCGATACCCTCATGTATCTTAACCCTGAGGCTTATTGATTTAGGTCTTCCTATTGTGCCATATCTAAGATTGAACGTAATGAGTAGCAATGGTCACAATGTCAAGTTTGTGTTATGATGTGCATCTCTATTCAAGGATTAGAGTTTACTACCATTTTTTATGTACTTCCCATATAAGGGCTAAAATTGTTTTTAAGGGTCTAATGGTTGCAAGACCTAAGGTCAATTAGCATTAATTATAACAAGCTAACCATGTAATTCCTAGAACAAGATTTAGTTGTTACTTTGACAATGGATATGAATGATACATTGAGTTGTAATACTACATCAATTTTGCAAGTTCATAAAATAGGTTTTATTTCCTATTATTTTCAATCGTTAGCTCAAGTGCAAATTTCTAAAACAGCAGAGAAGATTTCTTGCAACACTATTATATAATAAGGGTTAAGTAGACATTATCATGTTTTTTAGGCACAAACTAGCCCCCCTCCCTTCTACGGACATTTAACATTACATCTATCTAACTCAAAGTGCTATTCTTGTCATTCTGTGCCTACCATTATTCTCATTTCCAAAAGAGCGAGATAGAGAAACAAATGTGAGAAATGATGGAACAAGGTTAAAAATAGTTTTGTAACTATTGTTGTCTTTACTAGTTCTACTAGTTGAGAAGATAGAAGCGGCATGAAGATTTTGAGCCAATCATAAGATATCGAACCAAGTGATTATTAAGGTTGAATTTCTTATCCTAACCTTTAATGAATTGTTGGATGAACTAAAGGAGGGCATCTATTTTTTAAAAATTGGATTTGTTTTCTAGTCGTCACTAGGTTTGCATTCATGTTAAGGATGTAGAGATAACAGGATTTTGGTACACATGAAGGATACTATGAGTTTTTTTTTTTTTTTTCATACCATTTGACCTTAATATTGTATTAATGACTTTTCAAGATATGATGAATGGAACTTTTAAATCATATTTTCACAACTTTATCATTATTTTTTTGATGACATCTTAGTCTATAGTACATGTCTAGAATTGCATGTTGCATACTTGTCTCTAAGTACTTTAGGTTTTATTTGATCATACTCTTTATTTGAAAGCTAGCAAGTGTTTTTACAAATAGAATTTGATAGAATATTTAGTTTACGTTGTTTTATTACCAAAGCGGAGGTTATAAAATCACTATCAAACAATTGCAAGCCTTTTTATGACTTCTAAAGTCTTACATACAATTTTTTGAAGGATAAGCTTCCATTGCATCACTTATAATAGACATAGGACAAATTTAAATGGACCGATAAGGTTAAAGAGGTTTTTTCATAGCTTGTAAATAGCCTTAATTAGTGCTCGCATTCTTGCTTTATGTAATTTCACAAAGTAAAATATTATCAAGTCATATGTCTTAGTATTCAAGGTGTTGAGTTGCTTTTTACAAGATAACCATCCTATTGCATATTCTAGTAAGAAACTACCTCTACATTTGTATAAATCCTATATCTATGTAGGCAAGTTACATGCTATCATGGAATTCATGAGAAAGTGACAATAATGTTTACTTGGCTCTCATTTTGTAGTTTTCACTAATCATAGAAGTTTAAAGAAAGTATTTATTTATAGCATCTAAGCATCTTAACACCATAAATATTTTCCTAAGTTACCTTGCTGTGACTATACAATAATGTATAAGGCTAGTTGAAAAAGAAGTGACTAATGCCTAATCTAAGCAAAATGACTAACATGACTTTTTTAGACCTTTTTTTACATTACTTTCATTTGGTTGACCAACTAAAGTAAGCATTTGGGCAATTGGAGGATTTTAAAGCTCTTATTTGTACTTTAGACTATGCTATGAGCTTAAATGGGTTTTCCATTGGAAGAATAAGTTATTTTATATTTGACACAAATTAATTTTGTTGCCGTAATCTTTGCCTATTCCCTTACTCATGGAGGAATGACATACTATACCTTTTATGAGATACTTTGGTGTGTTAAAACCTATAAACACTTAGTTGTAAACTTGTGTTAGGAGAGAATGAAGAAATAGTTGAGCATATCATGAGCTACCAAATTTATTAATAAATAAGTTAAGCATCTAACTAGTTCTCCTTTAGGTCTTTTGATATCTCTATACTTGAAAGGAATTGGGAAGATATTACTATGGACTGGCACTTGCTTACCAAATTCCCATAAGTTCATAGTAAAAATGACAATAGTCAATAGATTATTTAAGTATTCCCATTTAGGTACTCTAGAACATATTTTATAAACTTTAAAGCGACAGAACTCCTTCTATGTATGGTGGTGAAGTTGCTTGCTTTCCTTGGATCAATTATCCCAGATAGAAATGTTATCTTCTTAAGCTAGTTTTGGAAGGAAATTTTTAAGTTTAATGGCACTAAATAAGTAGTGCGTAGCATTTATCACCCTTAGAATGATGAATATAAAGTGCTAAATCACACCATACAGTAGTGTTTGTGAAGCTTTATGATGGATTAAGCTAGTGATTGAGTTAATTTTTCACCATAAGTAGAGTTTGCCTATGTAGCCTTATTTCGCAGAAGAACTCAAACCACTCCTTTTAGAGTACCTATATATGTCCATGGTACTTCAAAGCTACGTGTAACCTAGGTTGAGTTCATTAAGATGATGTACTTTACAAATATGAAGGGAGAATTTGGCAATTGCTTCGATGAGATGAAAATATATGCTGACAGTAATTGGTTTAATGTCAAATTCAAACTTGGTGACATGGCCTTTGTTCAAATTCAACACTATAAATAGGTAAGTTGTCTAAACATTCTCATGGATCATTTCTTGTGTTTTAGAGGATTGGAGATTATGTCTATGTGTTAACAGTACTTTCCTATTCAAAACTTCACAATGATCTTTTATGTCTCAATCCTAAAAGAAATCTCGGGATCTACTATTTTGTCTTTAAAGCATTTGCAGAAGCATCAAGAGTCATCTTATCTTAATACGTATGTATGTAGTAGGTATAAGAAGGATTGTTAGAGACAGCCAACAGGTGCCTCAATTTTTAGTTCAGTGGTGTAAGATTGTAGCAAACTTTTAAGAGCTTCACTTACATTATATAACCTTTAGGACAAAGTCTAATTTCATGGAGAGGAGGAAATCATTATATCATAGCCTAAAAGAGAGATAAAGAAACTGATATTGCTACAAGACCATTACTCATAGTTGACTACCATTAATAAATTTTAAATAGCTTATGAATGGATTATGACCATCTTTAATAGCTTTTCAGAAAGAATATGTAACTATATTTGTACTTATTTTGGTAATAATTTGGTGAGTTTATTTTTTTTTCTAAATTGCTATTTATTAGTCTTCTTTTTATGTATTTAATTAATTTAATTTTTTGTGTATTTGTTCCTTTATAGTAATTAGGTTTAATTGTGCTCACATATACAAAAGCTTTGCTATGTAACGAAAAAATATAAATATATTGCTTCCATCCATCTTCTTGAGGTTCTAGGAGAGTAGCTTTGACGTAGATTGTAGCCAAGAACAGACAAGGTCAATCTTAGGGATGAGTCCAAGCTTACTGAAAGCTTGAATAGGGTGATTGGAAACGTGTGAAAGAATGGAGATGAAATGAGAAGTAAGTAAACTCATGAACAATTTCAAAGGATATGACGCACTAGTGGAACTTTTGAGAATTCACGGTATAACTCGATATGATGCACGAGTTGGTCTGGTGAGGTTACTTGCTAGTTAGTCTTACTTAAGGGTCAAAATAAGAGTGAAATGAGGGTAAGCAAACAATGTTTACGAAAGGAAAATATCCAGTGTATTAATGATAATCTCAAGATAATGTGTGGCTATATGTACAAGAGGTATTGTCCTAAAGAAGTAATGTATAAAGAACACAAAAGGGAAAAAATGAATATTTAAGAAAAATAATGATTAGTGTAGTAGATTTTTCATGTGGTCCTGGACATGTGGCAACGTTGCATCTATGATGCTGTTGGAAGATGTAGACAAATTAGTATGAGTTGGTTAGATGATTGAGCAGGCGTAGACTTGTCCGAGCAAGAGTGGTTAAGGATTGGTATAAGATAGATCTTTCAGCCTCTCGGTAGTAATGGCGCTAAGTAAGTGGTCAGGTTGGATATGATTGAGCATGTGCATGGAGTTTGGCTGTTGTCAAGGTATTCTTCCATTCAGCGCATAATTTACGAAAGATGGGTTTTCATTTAGCATGGCGTAAAGAGTTGATTGATAGCAAGGAGTAAGTCAGTTTCGGGCTCGATTACGAGTTAAAGGCTTAATAGCCCGATTCCTATTATTCTTTCTTGAATAAGCCTTAAATTGCTGTATCTTACAAACTATAATAAGCTATCGGTCTAATATATCTCTTTATTCTTGATAATATGTTTAAATTAATATTGAATGTTGAGTATAACTTAAAGTCTTGAATGTTGATCTTTGTTGTAAAAGAACCAAATATGAATTTTGGAGAAGAGAAAGTCGTATCAACTTATTCCTTAAAAAGGTAATTAACTACATGTAGGAGCTATGGTAAATGCATATCAACGATGAAACACCAATTTTTATATGATGATTTCGATAATAAAATAACAACATTTGTTGCTTATTTACTACACTTTAGTTGGTAATTAATTTATGACAAAATTGCATGAGGTTGACTTATGATATTGAATTTAGATGTGTTTAGTTGCTAACTGAAGTTTACTAATGTTATGAAAATATTAGAATGTTCCATGCTTACATGAGCATTTGAAGGACATGGGCACGAGATTGTCATATGTGTTGATATTATGTCAGACTTTCCAACTAAAGGATAAGTATGAGAAAGATATACACTTGGAAGCTCGAATAAATGGTTGAGTGAACACGAAACTCCTTATTAGGGAAATGTTGCATCATACATCATTAGTTCCTTCCTCATATGAGCCAAATGCAATTAACCTTGACAGTAAGTTTGTCTTGCACACTATATATAGAGTGCTAAAACTTGATACTAATGTGATGAGAGGTTCTAAGTGAAGTAGTCACATATGAGTTACATGAGTCTCGTGTTACAAATGTCTTCAAAGTAGTGACGTGGAGACGATACTTAGTTGGATGATTTAAGAGGGAATAGTGGGAAGGAAAAATAAGCAATCCTAGAGTTTCGAATAAATAAGTGATAGATAAGGGAGCCTAGCAAACCTTACGACTATGACTATGAGGGTATCTAATTCCATTCGCTCCCTTAGCTTTTGTCTCTTTGTGTCAGTGTTGCCTTAGTAGAGTGCTTTCACCGTTGGTGTTCTTTCTAATCTCTGTACATTTCACCGCTTCATGGTTGTTATATTGACATCAACTGTACATCTTAAGCTATTGAGAACGTTCTTTGCTAAATACTTGTTTGATCTTGAGAGTAGAAGTTTTGCAATGGAACATTGTTTCTCTAAGCTTTAGGATTGTGTCAAATAAGGATGAATAACTGAGTATTTATAAACTCTTGGTCATTAAATCCTCTTGGCAATCAACATGTATGATGAAGCTTAAGCATTCCACTGTTACTTTAAATGATAAGTTTGCTAAGGGCTTATGACTAATAGCCTTCCTTATGAGTGCATAAGTCTACCTAAGAGAGGTTAGAGGTGGATGGACTTGTTCTATAATCCCAATTTCGAGTCAATTTTCCTTGAATTATGCCAATTGTAAACGATAGTCCTTAGGTCTTCTAAACTAACCCAAACAGTCAAGTCAAATAAGTGGCAGGCTTAGCCCAATATATTGATATAACGACTTTAGTCTAATCTCTTCAACTAGTATATGTATTCCCTCTATGAGTATGAAGCATATGGGGTCAGCAATAATGGGTTAAGATTAAATATTTTCTTTATTTAGATAAAATAAATATCCTTGGGCACTTATGTTGGATATAAGTAATTTAGGAAATCTAAGGTTTCCGTAAGTTTTCCTCAAGTTAAAATTGTCTTGGGAACTAAGTGATTAAGATTAAACTTTTGACAATGCATCATGCTTATAGCTAGTTGGAATGTCAAAACGGAGAGGCTTGGATCATGTGGAATTGATTATCTTTTTCAAACCATTAGGTGACTTGTTAGATGCAAATAGGTAATTTATTACGTCTTTGTTTATTGATATTAATATTATCATCAATGGAACCTATAGACTCATGAATAATAACATGAGAAATGGGACAATATTTTAGATAGTTAGAAGCTATGAAAACCTAGATTGGGTTATTTTGAACCAATCAGTTTAGAGTTAAGATTAAGGGTCAATTTTAAATATAATGCCTTATCTTTGGTTCATGTGTGTTTAGCTCATCATCTTTGAATTTGAATGTCGATACCCCTAAATCTTTAACAAAAGATGTGTTTGCACTCCTATAAGATTATTTTACTCTTAATTTTATACATCTTTTATATTTTAATAATTTAATTATTTTTTATCAATACAAAATCGTAATTAAAAAAAAAAGAAATGGCCTAAAAGCATTAATTTTCTAAATTATTATTAGGGTCCAAATACTTAATTTCAAAGATAAGGGGATAAGCCCATATGAAGCCAATATAAGGTGATGTATTTACAATATACCTTAGAATAATTAATTCTTGAATTACGGTGCTTTCAATTTGCTTTACTTGTGATATTAGAGATAGAATTAATCTTTTGATTGAGGTACTCCTAGAAATGAAAGGTTAATAAAGATAATAAAAGCAATTTAATACCAATTGGACCATACCAAGCAAGAACTAAGAATCTCCATGTTGTAACATAGAGGAGAATAAAGCCCATTTTGTCTTGATTTGTATTATGTATGTCTCTATGTGCATGTGATAAGAGAAGATTAAAAGAGAGATGAAACTAAGGGCCATGATTAAAGGAATATGATTGGATGGATTAATGATACAATGATTAACATTACCTAACTCACTTTATGTGGTAGAAGCATGCAATTAGTTACAAAGATTATGTTAAACTCTTTCTCACTCACAATGTGTGCACTCAAATTTGATATAAATGAATGCAATTTTGTGAATCTTAACACTCTAAACGTCCTCTCTACATTCTTTCTTCCAAGTCAAACTCTCTTTAAACTTTTTATTCATAATCTTAATCTAATTTAATTTGACTCAAATCAATTAGATTAGTTTCAAATAGCTCTTTCTACGATTCTTTTTTAGCTAAGGACTTTTTTCTGTTCAAGTGATAGAGATAGGATTATTCATTAAACCGAATCGAATCGAATCGAGAATCGAATTGAATGGAACTAAATCACAAAATGTGGTTCTTTTGTATTTCAATTTAGTTTGCGATTTGGTTTAAGGAGTGTCAAAATGGGTCATGGTTTGATTTGGGGGATTGAACCGAACAGAACCGAATTGCTTCTTATTAAAAAAATAAAATATAAGCGACACCTTTTAGTGCAAACCCTATCGATATTTCAGTCTAACTTAATTGCCTTTTCCTTTTTTGTCATTTCTCATTTTACTTTTAGCTTTTACAATCCACTCATTTTCTTTCATAGTTGTCTCTCCTCTTTAGTTGACCTATATACCTTCACCATCATTAAGATAAAATGTTGTCATACAATTTTATATGATTTTAATTCTTGTATAATGTTCCTCAATTGGATATCAATATTAGTTGAAAATTCGAATGACTATTATTATTATCAAAAAAAGAAAAAGATGCTTTCAATAAGTGGTTAGAACTAAACTGAACCGCATCTAAAGTGCTTTGGTTCACTGAGAGTTTAAATCGAACCATTTCAAATGCAGTTCAGTTTCATCTGAGCCTTAAGTTATATTGAACAACAAATACCCTTATATAGAGATGTCTAATAGTGTAAACCCTACAAATTTAGTTATTTAAGAGTAAGATTGAACCCTAATACTATAGATTACTTGAAGAGTCATTAAAGCCGAGCAAGATAAAAATTTAATAAATCATAAATATAAATATATTATAAGTAGTAAAAACCTTAGGAATTGATCAAAACCCTAAATCACTTACTAAAACCCTAAAACTGGTTTACGCACTATTAATCAAAATTGAACCCGAAATTGCTTGAAACCCTAAAATCATAAATATAAAACTATAAAATAGTTAAATATTACTCAACAGTGATAAAATTATAGTCCATTGCAATTTTTGACTAAATAGCTTATTCGCATGAAATTATAATGAAATCGCTTTAATAACTTATAAAAATTATAGTTGTATTGGGTACCAATTAAGTTGATAAACTTTCACAAAAATTTAAAAATTAATTTATGATGAGATTTGTTATAATTTATACGTTTCGAAAAATTACATATATTTATTATTAATTTTTATTTTCCTTCTCTTTTATTTTCATTTTATCTCTTTTCTTCTTTTTCCCAACTTCACATTCTGGAAATGGGAAGCAAATTTAGCTGCCCACGTAAAGAAAAAATTTGCCACGTGTTAAGTGGAAAATAAAAGAAAAAAAAATGAAAAAAAAAATTGGATAATTACTTAGCTTAAATTTTAAGCTAACTCACAAAAAAAAAAAGAAAAAGAGAAAGAGAAAACAAAACCGTAGAAGCAAAATCTGGAAAAAAAAAAAGAGAGAGAGAGAGAGAAATAACGTCCTGCACAATCCAAAACCGTGAGAGAAAATAGAGAAAGAAAGAAGAAAAAGAAGAAGGAAAAGAAGAAGAGAAATTAAATAAATAGGTAAGTGATTATTTTAGTAGTATAGATGTATAATATATAGTGTATGCATGTATAAATATAGTATTTGTAAGGTATTTTTATACACATAACATTACTAGTACATGTATATATGCATAAACACTTAGATTGAATTATATATGCATGTATTAGGCTATGTACATATACATGTATATATATAGGTATATTATATGGAAGAGTATGTATTATGTATTTTTTTTTGGAATACATATAATTAGTATTATGTATTTTAATAAATAATTATAAGTATATCTATGTATATGTGTACCGTAAATATATATGTATATGTATATGCGTGTATAATTACTTTAGTATACATATATATATATATATAATTGTATGGTATATATATATATATATATATATATATATATTAGTATACCTCCATGAGTGGTAATTATATGTATATACCGAATATATATGTATGTATTTATAATTATGTACATATGTAAGACTTATATATAAATAAATACAAATACATGATTACATGAATATGTATATAAGAGTATGTTTATTTTCAATAAATATATACACAATACGTATAATGTATAGTTTATATATGTATAGTAGTATACTGAATATATATTAGCATATATAATATATTTACTAAATTCGTAAATATGTAAGGTGTATATGTGTATATATATATATATGATATCGTAATTAAAGATTTTTCAATAAAATAAATTATAAAATATGTATTATAAGTATATGAATATACATATGTGTATAATCGTGAAGTATACAAGAGAAATAATAAATAAGAAAATGAGAAATAGTAAAAAATAATAAAGGTAATAATAATGATAATAATCATAATAAAGTTAAAAATCTCAAAAATAGGAAAATATATTCAAAATGATAAAAATATCAAATATATGATTTCAATAATTATTAAATCATAAACATGTTAAGAAAAAGCTTAAATTAATATTTTATAATTTTTAAACTTAAATAATAATTTTGGTAATATTTTTATATCATAATTTAAATTATGAGTCACAATGTCCAAAACGGACATCACCGTGTAAACATGCGTTTGAAAACGATGAAAAACGACTATAAGTTTGCAAATATCGGAATTAAAATGAAAAAGTTACAAAATACATAAAAGAAATCTCATAACTTACAAATATAAGAAAATAGTTACTATTCACCCCATTGAGTATGATAAACCCTATAAATATAAGACTTGGGTTATATTGGGGAATTAGATAAACTACAGTAGACTTTTAGTTAACTAAAGAGTCTGACTTCTTAGAATACTTATAAGTTTTACCATTTTGATTTAGGTGTTCGATATTGAGTCCTGGAAACCTCAAAGGCTTGAAGAATGAGCAATAATTCAGGTGAGGGAGTTCTAATGACCTGCTACTTGCTTGTGTGTGTTACTTGTATGATGTTTTGCTGCTTGCTGTTGCTTGTATGTTTGAATGACTGTTATGCTTGTATGCAATCATCTATGTGATCAATTTTTTTTTTAAGTTGATAAATATAAATATCTGACACAAATAACTGATTCCATTCGTCGCATGTCTATGACTCAGTAAACGTATGGATGGAGAGTGCTAGCTTTACAAAATGTTGAAAAGGGTATTTTTGGAAAAAGTTTTGCTAATCTTAAACGTATTTTGTACGATTTTGATAAGGGCCGCAGTACCAGAAATGATAATTTATCATTAAGGCAAAGTTAGCATGGGTTTTCCACTTGATAGCTAGAGGACTCGCTTTATTGTGCCTGTAAGGCCTTGGTTAATTTTGGCTTGCGAGATGGATTCGCAAGTTTGTGCCTGAGGGGCCTTAGAGGATGGATAGTCCTAGATTGGAATCCCCCTATTTCAATTGAAATCTTTTCTAGGCTAGGGTAATAGTCGAATGCCGCCTAATGGGGTGAGGCCCTTAGGTAACCTCATGCGAGTAAGCTGAGGTGCCCTGTGCGGGTAAGTATAGGGGATAATCGAAGTGTAGACGATGTAATTCTACACCTTCTATAGTTCCGGACTCCTATGGATGTGTTGCTTGCATTCATTTTGTATGTAGATAGCTTACTTGTATGTGTGATAATAATGTGTGACAACTTGCTTGAATGGTGGTGGTGAGGAATGAACTCACTGAGCTGTTATATGCTCACTCCCTCATAGTTTCTTTTGCAGGTTTACTTACATTGGATTGGGATAAGTCTCGAGTGCCAAGTGTGAGATGAAGATATGTATCTTAGTATTAGAAATAGTTGAGTACTCTTTAGATGATACATAAGCAACTTTTGTTGATAATTAAATTTTTCTTGTATTTCTTTTATAATATTGGTATATCCATTCTTATTATTTGGTAGGGGATATCGATTCTCTGCTGTTCTGAGGAACTGTGAGATATCGGACACCCATAGTTATTTATATTTATATTTTACAGTAAATTATTTACTTAACAATCGGTAACCATAATGATTAATCATTTAGAGTCTTGCAATCTCTGACTTGCAAGGTGATTATTATATAATTGGTGCACACATGTTATGGAAATTTTAAGTAATCCTACTAGGCCCCCTTTAGGGTCATGATAAATAGAACATTGGAAGAAGTAGCTCTCAATTTAGTTCACTAAGTTGGGGGGGGGGGGGGGGTGGGTGGGAATCTCGATAGTGCTTCCTTCGATAGCAATGTTAATGTAAGTAAGAGGGTGTCATCGTATTAATGTTTCAAGTGGTAGTGGTGTTAACTTGTTTGCCTATGTTAATCACTCATTTTAAGTGGTTTATAGGTATTTATAATCTAACTATCTTGATCTTGATTTTATTTATTAATGGTTTTTATGATCGAATGATTATCTTCTTTGTATTATTACTTTAATACAAGGTTTGTGATTTCAAGTGGAAATGGTTTACATATGCTTCACTAAGCTGAAAATCTCTATAACCATAATGGTGACCAAGCCTTTAAGGTGATTGATGAAGCAATGCAAAATAAGAGCAGTTATTTTGTTGCCTCATTCCTTTCCTTCGTTAGAAATTATAAATAGATGTTTAGGGTTTACTTTAAGTTTGTTTCATTTGGAGTAAGGGCTTTAACTAGAATTTTGTTTTTTTTTTTTTTATGTTTAAAATTGACCAAGGAATTCAAGAAGAGAGATTGTTAGGTGTTAGAGAGGTATGACCAATTGCCAATATTAGATTTATGTTTAATGAAAGCTCTTATTGATAAAAATGGTAATTTATTATGGGTTAGATATAATAAACCAATCTTAAAATCTAACTATGACTTTAAGGTCTATATGATGCACAATCTCATTAATAATAGAGAATTCATTGAAAAATGGATATTATATATGTTTCATAATAATCAATGTTTGCCATAATTTAAAAAAGATTGTTAAGAACAGTAGATATAGAAAAATTTTCCTGTAGGTTTATATTTCAAATTTGGTTAGAAGTGTCTTGAAATAGAATCAAATAACTACTTAACAACCCTAAACTTAGGTCATTTAGGTTAAATAAATAATAACAAAGTGATTAATTAAAAGAAAAGAAAATAATAACCATTTAATAACCTTAAACTCAAGTTATTAAGGTTAAGTAAATAAGTAATGGAAGTAATTAATTAAAAGTAATGAAAAGACTTAAAACAATGTATAGGAGGACTTCCTTCAAATTTTATATCAATGACTCAAACAAAGTTCAATAGGAGTGAAAATATCTCTAATTAAGAAACTTCATCAAGATGACACTTAAAAATAGTCAAATGATGTCATTTCATTTGAATAGCCTCTTGAGGCATTTGAATGAAGTCCTCTTGGTTGACTTGTTCAATAGCTTGGTCTTTTTAACAACAAGATTTCTTATATTGTATTTGGTTGAACTAATGATGTCTTAAACTCCAAAACTTATCAATTTGATATCTCAAGTCTTAACTCCCATCACTTCTTAGGGTTCATGATTATTCAACCTTGGATCTAATGGTTAAAGTGCTTAGACAATACTTAGATAAAAGGAAAAAAAAATCAATGTATATAAAACAATTGTCTTCCTTCACTATTAACAAGTAAAAAAATCTATATTTATGACCAACCTTAGAATTGACCACATACCATACAACCTATTAAGAAAGCTCAATAGAACTAGATGTTCGTAGAAAATTGTATAAGAATATTACATTGTCCTTGACAACTAATTGCAACAACGAATCTCCCCTTACTAAGTCAACAAATTATTAAGTTCCTTAGAAAAATTGGGTTGGCTCTCAATTAAAGATATCATATTGGGGTCATTGATAGAGATTGGGGAATTCCCTTCACCACCCTCATGTGGATGGTCTACAGGTTTCATAACTTCTTCTCTTATTACTTGACAGTCACTTAGCTAACATTTCAATCGAGCTCTACCCAAACATTTTTAATGCTATATTAAATTTTCTCCACTTTTGTGATCTTGAAGGCTATCACAAATCACTCTCTTCTTCTCAATTGTTTATCACAACCCCTAAACTCAAAAGCTTCCCATACTCAACTACAACCTATCATTATTACACTCATGTTTCCTTAGTTCTACAATAAATGCCTTCGCAAATATCTAATTAATATTTGTATTGAAGTTAAAGGCATTTTTTAAAACCATTTTTGCTGTTGAAATTATAGGTTTTGGTTCCTTAACCTGATTGGAAGATTTCTTATCATACTTCTGTATCTTTTGAGCGTTTCACTTTAATAGAAAATCGTATAGGATCTAGTAGAGCTACATAAGTATGCCAATTTAAAAGTCTTGTGATATGAGACAAGTGAATTTATAAGTTTTAATATATCGGATGTGAGTCCGAGTTAATTCCTTCGAGACCTTGTGTCATGACCCTAAAGGGGGCCTAGTAGGATTGTTTAAAATTTTCATATCATGTATGCACCCATGATTATGATTTGAAAATCATCTTGCAAGTCAGAGATTGCAAGATTCTAAACAATTAGTCACTAAAATTTTTATTTAATTAACTTATGATCACATATATGTGACTATAGATATCCGATAAGCCACAGTCCAACAAAACCACAGAGAATCAGTATCTCATACCAAACAATAATCTATCCTCAGAGTCTAACTTCTATGCATCTCGACATTGGGAGTAAGCTGTAAACTGCAAGAGAAAACTATTGGGGAGTAAGTTATAAAAGCTTAGTGAGTTAACCCTCGTACTATACCAGCAAATAAGTTATCAAGCAGTTTATTATCAAGCATATGAATGCATGAACAAGCAGTATGCCAAACGGTATATATACAGTTGATCGGTACTGCATATAACATCGGAATTTAATGCCCTCAGAAGTAAGGGTTGGAGATACATCTGCACCAATCACAACCGGGCTTTAGCACTTAAGTTTTTACCCTCATATCATTATATAGGAATTCCCTATTTCGTAGAACAGGTTTCTACTTCCAGTCAATAATATACAAATATCCAGGTCTAGCGGTGAATGGGCTCACGCAGTCCATGCTCACACCCTACAGTGGTGGTCTCTAGACACGACCCCCAGCCACCTACGGTTAGCGTCTCCGGCGCCAATAGAACCCGCGAGCCAAGGGTAGGGTCTTGTTGTACCAATGCTTCTATACTGTACTAATCAAATCATGTGGAAATCCATCCTTCCAAGGCCCTTCATTACCAACCGCGTGAGGTGACGGCCGGAACATTATATGCAATGCTTGTGATCTATGCATGATCCGTTTATTTTTTTGTTTGGTTGAATATGATTAAGTCAATTTATGAGGTGGTCAAACATTATCAACAAATCATCCAAATAATGTAACAATCAATTATATAATCACATTTAACAGTATTATGCATGGTAATCAATCAATATTAGTCATAGCATAACCCAAAGCCCTATGCATCAAGTTATTAATATTTAATTCATGTGCACTAACTATAAGCACAAAATAAGTATAGAGTCATCGGGAATATTCACTTGGTCATAAATGATGTCAAGGATTGTAATAGTCCAAAGGTAAGTCGGTCTTGATCTCAGGATCACCTAACATTAGGGGAATATGGAAAGTAATAAGTTTGGGGATTCAAAAATCTAAACTAACATGCTAAATCGTACTGTTTACTTAAATTGATTATTGATTTACATGAAATCATCGATTCGAGCTTTTTATCGAATCGCGTATAACTTTTTCATTTTAGCTCAAATCATTATGAACTTATAGTTAATTTTGATTGTTTTCGAGCGTATTTTCTTATAGCGAGGTCCGTTTTGGACGTTGTGACTCGCAGTATAAATTGTGACATAAAAATATCACAAAATTTATTATTTTAGTTTAAAAATTATAAAATACCAATTTTAGCTTTTTCTTAACATATTTATGATTTAATAATTATTTAAATCATATATTTGATATTTTTATTATTTTAAGTGTATTTTTCTACTTTTGATATTTTTAACTTTATTATGATTATTATTATCTTTATTATTTTTACTATTTCTCATTTTCTTATTTCTCATTTCTCTTATGTACTTCACGATTATACACATGTATATTCATATACTTATAATATATATTTTATAATTTATTTTATTGAAAAATATTTAATTATCGTATCATATATATATATATATACATACACCTTACATATTTATGAATTTATTAAATATATTATATATGCTAATACATATTTGGTATACTACTTATATATATTATATGTATTATATATGTATATGTATTTATTGAAAATAAACATATTCTTATATACATATTTATGTATTCATGTATTTATATTTTTATATATAAGTCTTACATATGTACATACATATAAATACATACATATATATTCGGTATATACATATAATTACCACTCATAGAGGTATACTAATATATATATATATATATATATATATACTACACGATTATATATATATATATACTAAAATAATTATACATGGATACACATATATATATAGTTACGGTACAAAAATATACATATATACTATAGTTATTTAATCAAATACGTAATACTAATTATATATATTCCTAAAAAAAAATACATAGCATATATTCTTATGTATAATATACCTATATACATATTTAATTAAATCTAAGTATTTATGCACATAAATATGTATTAGTAACGTTATATGTATAAAAATACTATACAAATACTTTATTTATACATATATATACTATATAATATACATCTACATAAAAATAAATACTTATCTTTTTCTTTTAATTATTTCCTTCTTCTTTCTTCTTTCTTTTCTTCTATTCACGTTTTGTTTCTAGGTTTTTGGTTTGCTTTAAATAAAATTTTCCAGAATTTTAGTTGCTTAAATTTAATGTCCTCTTTTGGCTAGGAGAATTACATATATATATATATTTGATTTAGTAATTATGAAGAAAGGACAATCTAATCCCTTTGTATTTAATTTGCCTTTCCTTACTGCAACACTTGGCAACTATAATTTATCATGTGGGCTGCTTATTTAGATTTCATTTTGCTGATTTTGGTTTTGGTTTATGCAGGACGTGGACTTGAAGTGAAAATAGAAAGAAAGAAAAGAGATAAATTAGAAATGAAAGAGAATGGAAATGAAAATTATTAACAAATATATGTAATTTTTCGAATCATATAAATTATAACGTTCTCCTCGTAAATTAATTTTCAAATTTTTGTGAAATTTTATCAATTTAATTGGTACTCGTTATAATTATAATTTTTACAAGTTATTGTGGCAAATTCGTTAAAATTTCTTACGAATAGGCGATTTAGTTGAAAATTGCAATCGACTATAGTTTTATTACTGTTGAGTAATATTTAACTATTTTATAGGTTAATGTTTATGATTTTAGGGTTTCGAGTAATTTTGGGTTCAATTTTGATTAATGGTGTGTAAACTAGTTTTAGGGTTTTAGTAAGTGATTTAGGGTTTCGATCAATTCCTAAGGTTTTTACTACTTATAATATATTTATATTTATGATTTATTAAATTTTTATCTTACTCGACCTTAATGACTTTTCAAGTCATCTATAGTATTAGGGTCCAATTTTATCTTAAATAGCTAAATTTATAAGGTTTACACCTTGAGTACTAATACTAACCTTAGCTCTATTATCTAACCAGAAAATTTGTGATGGGTTGAATGAATTAAAAATACTAAAATTAACAAACTAATCTAACTATGAGATTTGACTAAGCAATTTAGGAAACGATAAAATTAAGAGCAACTTCAAGAAGACAAATAATGTATTTAGGAATTATTTCCCTTATTGTTTAACATGTGACCGCTGAAAATATATCTAATTCCATCTTTATTGTTCTTGACCAAAGCGATTCATAATTGAAGTTAACACCTTTTTCAAGCATATTAACCCTAATCCTAAATTATTTACAGGAATCTCTTCACTTAGGAATATAATTTAGAATTGCATTAATGTATAATGAATTCCCACACAGAAATAATAACTTTTTGGAAGAATCATGTATCTTATCTCTAAGTACACATGTAATTCTCTTCAATTATATCAAGATCTCATTATTCCTGTGATTTCTCAATCATCACGCATAATATCATAGATTGATAATTTAGAAATGTCAATTAATAATGAAAACACATAATCTAATCAAGAAATATAGAAACTTTATTGAAAATTATTGAAAATCCAATAGTCACATGAAACCCTAGGTTCCAAATCCTAAATATGAGAATCTTAAGCTATTATGATGAAATTAAAAAAGAATTACAACAAAATCAAGAAATAAAACATGAAAAAACCCCTTTTTTATGAAAAATCTCTTCAATCTTAAAGTTAGGTGTTGCTTTCACCTTTTTCTCCTTCTTTTCTTCAAGTCTCTTCTCTCTCTCTCTCTCTCTTTTATGTCAAAAGTTCTCTTCAAAACCCTAATAAGTCCTTTATAATGTAATATGAAGTTTCTTTTTTTGTTACTAGACATAGCTTGGGACACAGTTGTGTCCCTAGGTTGTGTAACTTACTGATCTTGGTATAAAAATTATCCTGCATGGATATAGCCTGGGGATACAGTTGTATTTCAGATTCTATAACTTTTTGACGAAAAATTGCCACTTTTTCTATTGTTTATATAACTTTAAAACTTCATGACTTATTTATTTGAACTTCAAATTGAGTGAAACTTGATTCATTTTCTTCGTTTTCAATCTGATAACGTGTTCAAACCTTGAAATTAGAATTTTACTCAATTAGTATCAATTTCTTTACAAAAACAAAAATTATAAGGGAAATGGTACAAAATCACCATGTGAAATGTATTTAAAATAAAAGTTATCTTTTTGTTATTCCTTACATTAGTCTATTGAAATCTCATCATCGTTTGTTGTTAGACTCCATAATTTCACACGATGACATTAAAGATTTTGAATTCCCTATTTTAGCCCATAATATGTATATTTGCTTACCTTATTTCCTCCATTCTTCTAAATATTATATTAGGAAGTACATAGCCCTTGTGCATAAGTTGTCTCACAACCTTTATGAACAAATGTCCTCTTCTTGATCTTCTTGTATCTTAATTATAAGATTATTCAATCAAAATTTCACACCATTAGCAACTTCACGAGTTGATAGTTTAATCTTTATGAACTCAAAAAAGTTATATTTATAAATTTGTTTCTTAATTTCATAAGTCCATTTCAAATGTTCCACTAGTTTATTTGCTTAATGAATAGGATAGAATGAAGTTAACTATTATGAACCTTTATAATCTTTAACTAATCATAATCACATCACCTCCAATTTTAATATTTTTCAACTGATTTTAGAAACAACTAACAATTACAAGTTTTACCTAAATCAATCTCAAGAGCCTTAATTTTTCTAAAATCTAAATTAATAAATAATTTTCAAATTGATTTCTAGATGTGTCTCTAAGTCTACTATTAACTATGTATGCCTAAGAGAAACGATCAATTACTAGTACAATTTATAGTCTTATGAAAGCTCTAATTGATAAAAGTAACATTTTGATGGTTCTTGCAAGTTTTTGAGGTGGATATATAATTGGATATGAATGATAGATTAGATATGATGTGTCAATAAGAAAATTGAATTCGGACCATATTCAAGATTGACATCATGCATAATCTTAGAAATAATCAATAATTAATATGAAATTCAATATTATAGAAAAATTTTTAGTGATTATTTTTCCTATGTAATGAGATTGATAAGAAAAAAATAGGAAATTTTTCTTTTAGATTTTCATTTCAACAATGAACACTAGTATTTGGAAATACAATAAGAATATCTATCTAATAACTTCAAACTAAAGTCATTAAGACTAACTAAGTAAATAATAATAAAAAAATAGTTAAAAGAAATGGGAAGATATAACACAACATTCAATGGGACTTCATTTGTATGCCATATCAAGGCATACGGTTGAAGTTCAATAGTAGCTCAAATTTTATGAGCTAGAAAACATTATTTAGACGAACCTTGGAGGCATTTGGATGGCATTACTTTAACCAAATACCCTCTCAAAACATTAGAATAATGTTCTCTTGATGGACTCATTTGACTTTGCAATCTTTTTAGGCGTCATAAACTAAGTGGCTCTTGCTTATTTCCATTTTGATTTTGGCTAGATTAATAATATCTTAGACCTAAATGCTTATCATTCGATGTCTTAAGCTATGTTTCTTATTAAAATTTTTATGTTTGTAACTTTACATGGACCTTAGTGTGTCTGATTTGATATCTATTAGTAAGTATATTGTGCTTAAAAAATGAGCTATGTATACTACTTGGTACTTTCTTTGATTTTTCACTCATTCAGCTATGGTTTCTCTCCTAACATTGGAGCTTTTTATGTAAATTATCTATGTTTGTTTCTTCTCTTCTAACTTCATCTTTCATTCATTTTCTGTAAGATACGACATAAGAAGCCTTTTACTGCATACTTTTACAAATTGGTGTTAGAATCATATTTGTTGTTCTTCATGATGAATAGACATCTTGACTCTAGATTTAGGGGTTTGAGATGTGTCAATTTGGGTTTTTAGGAATCAAATTTTAGTAAGGATATCATCTATGCATTTTGACATTAGAAAGTAATAGTCACACCAATTATAGATTATAGTAAGTGGAAATGTTAATACCTTTAGTTTGGAATTGTTTGAAAAAGGCATATATATACGAATGGAAAAATCCTAATGATGTGACCAATAAGTAAGTGGAATGATTTTAATGCAAACATAGTCATACTTATCATAAAATGTATTAAAAGAAGCTCTCGAAGAGAATATTGAGAATATTGTAGCTAGTCTTTGGATAAGACTTAAAATCTTATTCATGTCAAAGTTGCTAGCTTATAGGTTTTTTTTTTCAGCAGATATGTATGGTTAGCCTACACTTGGAGATTCATTTGTTAGAGATCACTTACATGAGTTTTAGAAATTAAACAATCATTTAAATAATACATATGTCAAGTTTGACTATGAAAATCAGGTACTTCCATTGTATTCTTTATCATGTTAGATGCACTTATCGTATCTTTGAGAGAATGATTTGTGAGTATGAAATTTGGAGAAATGATTCAAAAGTAATACATGCTACGTGTCATGCACATATGGTGAGTAAATACTAATAATATTTTGATATAGATGATACATGCAAATTACGTGTGATGATTGATTTGGAAATTATTCCTTCCATTATAATACATACCAACATTGTATCGACATTTGTAATACCTATTGAGTCTTTTTTCGATAATTTGTCCTTTAAGGATTTGAAGATCTCCTTTAATGGGAATAGATAAAATGGATAGATAGTTGGGATCTACTAGTAGCTGATGAACAATCTTAGATAATAATTTTAGGAGGCAAACAACAATACATGGATGATGGTTTGACAATAAGTGTCGTTTCAAGTTGGTGGCGAAAAAAAGTTTTAGTATTATAAGCAGAAATATCAAGGTTTATAAGCATTTTAAATTGTAGGAAAAAGTCTATATAGAAACATTGTGGATAAAATAGTGGCACTAATTGTGAGAACAATAATAAACTTTTTGAGAGAGGGTTGGAAAATTTTATTTATGATAGTTGAAAGTTAGTAGGGGCATTACCATGGTCAAAAGGCATTATGAGAAACTTATAATATCCTTTATGTATCATGAACACTATAAACACTATCTTCTCAATGTCCTTAGGTTTAATAAATTGAGGTATTAGTTAACACTCCCTTGAGTCTTCTAATGGCCAATAAAGCCATTTCATTTCAATTAAACTTATCCCCCTATTCTAATGTCTACTAATGGGCTAGTAGTAGCATAATCTTTAAAAGTTTTTTTGACAATCACTAGACAATCCTAAAAGGGCTCTCAGTTGTTCTATAATTGTACGTGATAGTAATTTATACTGCTTTTACTTTGATTAGTTCAAGACTTACTCCTTTACGAGAGATAATATGGTTCAAGTACCTAATTTTCTCTTCTCTAAAAAGATTCTTGCTTTCGGATGGAAATTGTTTTCTACTAAAGTTTGGAGCACATTAAACAAATGAATAGCCTATAAATCCAAAATCTAGTTATGAACTGAGTTGCTATTAATGAAAACAATAATAGACTTCCCAAGAAAGGGTTGGAAAAGTCTATTAATGATAGATCAAAAGTAACAGCCACATTACTATGCCTAAATGCTATCTTCTCAATGTCTATGGAAAACATATGAATCTAATAATATCCATATTGTAAGTTAAATTTCAAAAATTTTGAAGGTCCCTTTAACTTATTTAACAATTTGTCTATGATAAGGTTATGAACCTTTCTATAATAGTCATTTGATTTAAGGTACTATTGTCAATACGGAATCTTGATTTCCCCTTCTTTATTATAACTAGTGAAATAAAAGTATGAAGATGAGCTTGCATTATGTTCAATAATATCTTGATTCAACATTTTTATTAGCAACTTCACCATCTCTCTCTCTCTCTCTCTTTTTAAAAAAGTTGGTACCTATAAGGCCTAAACTTGATTTGTAGGTTTAGTTTGGGGTAGGGGACCAATTAAGAGATGAAAGTGACATAACTCATTGTTTATCAATGGTAATGATGAAGGCATCTCAAACAGGTATGAAAATTTATCTTATACTTATGTAATAGTTAAATTGTGGACAGTATTCTCAAATTTGTTAAAATACACTTTTTTAATCAAAAAATCAAAACATGGTGTAACTACATTACTTTGTAGCATTATTTCCAACTGATGATGTGAAATTATATATGTTGAACACCCAAGATGTACTCCTTTTAAAGTTACTAAAATTATATTTTTTAGGAACTCTATAATGAGACAACTATGATAAATGATAATGAACCCTAAGTTTTTAAAGCCATTGTATTCCTAAAACAATCTCCAACTCCTTAAATAAGTAGGAATAAAATGTGTCTCAAATTCCATTTCCTTGATAAGTAAAGACACATTATTGCATTTCCCTTCACAAATTAGTTGAGTTTCATTATCAATTGTGACACTAAATCGAAGTGAAGAGAAAATATCAAACCCATATATTTATTAATTGAATTCGTAATAAATTAGATATGTTACTTGAGACTACTAAAGCACTAAGTTTATGTTCATTTATTATCTCTTGAAATTATAGTTGTGCTTTGGGAAAAAAAAGGGGAGAGAAATTATAGTTGCGCAAGATAACTAATAGGTATAGGGTCTTTAATAGGAAGAACATTTTCTCCAATTAAAATGTTCTCCATATAATTGTCATCTTCCTTAATGTAACCATTTTATGGTAACAAAATTTGGATTTACCTTCATGTTGTCTATGATATTCCTCATTGCAATTATAGTAGAGGCCTTGTCTTCTATGTGTTAACGTTTCAAAAGCCAAAATCCTCTTGATAGAGATAGTTGGTTTTATATAAGCATTTGAATTAGAAGAAATAGTAAATGTATTAAATAAGTACTGAAAAAAGGAGTAGAAGGCATGGATGGTTTTGAAAATTCAAGTGGGGAAGAAGAGGTAGGTAAGAAAGAAGTAGAATAAAAAAACAGCAAAAAGAAGAGTAGTGATTTAAAATCACGACCTTCTCAGTTTTAATAAGCCATATAGCTTCTATAAGTCATATAGTTTATATAAGTGAACTAGTATAGCAATTTTTGCCTTTCTTTTGATGATGGGCTTAAAACTTAAGACAAAGTACCCAAGTAAGAAACATTTAGATAACGAAACAATATGATCTAAAGGGCTTTAAACTTTGATTGATACCCATTAATAGACTTAATTTGAGTAAGTTTAGAAGGGTACCTTAAATGTCTTCATTCTTAAAAGGACCAACTGTACTTTTAAAACAATGATAATTCTTCTAAAGGCTTAGTTGATGGTTTTTATGCATCTGTTATAACCATTGAGGAACAAATTCTTCCATAATAAAAGGTACAATAGTTAATGCGTTGTTTATCAACAATTTGATAAAAGTTGAAAAATTGCTCAACCTTAAAAGTCCATAAGAGATTAACCTACAGTACTTAGGAACTTCTAATTTATTTCCTCTCAGTATCAAATCAAAATTACATTGA
The DNA here is from genome assembly GCA_024138005.1 of Lumnitzera racemosa. Lineage (NCBI taxonomy): Eukaryota > Viridiplantae > Streptophyta > Magnoliopsida > Myrtales > Combretaceae > Lumnitzera > Lumnitzera racemosa. Next base: position 86,160,692 of record JAMXBC010000006.1, read on the forward strand.
GAACCAAGGAAACGTCATTATGGTTTTGATTGGGATGATTAATATTGATAACATGACTAATAGGGATCATGGGCCAATTACTTACTCCTATGCTTGAGGATTCGTCCATATGGTTTGCTAAGCCATCCAGGGGGAGCTGAACTCTAAAGAAAAATACATTCTCCATCCCAACCTACCGAGGTACTCTATTATCCATCTCATTGAAGAAGCTCTTGAGGTGCTCGACCTATTGCCGAGTCAATATCTTTATGATACAGAGTTTAAGGCTGAACATTCAGCCCACTTATTGTCGAGTTGACACATCTCTAAGGTTGAATTGCCCCATTTTTGAGTTGACTAGCTAAGGCCAATCAGAAGAAGGGCCATACACTAGACCAACCCTTCTTAAGCCTTAAATAATTGAGCTGTTGTATAGTCAACTTGACTTACTATGTTCAAAATCAGCTTTGCTTGCCATACATGATCACCTAGACTACAGAATGGAAAATAGATACATGTCCCATTCTTCTAACATCTGTATTGTTCTTTAATAACTAAATATCCTTCTTATCTATTTATGACTTTACCCTTATAATCCATACTTCTCTTCCTTTTCTAAAAGGAATCCTTTTTGTAATTTACGAATACTTAGGGCTTACCCTAATTGGGTTATATAAATACTTATAATATGTAATAGTCATAACATATTTAATATTGAATTTCAAAAGTACTTTCCCTTGTGAGCTAAGTATCCCTTGCTTACTCCCGTTTACTCTTATCTAGTCCATTGTGGTGTGGATTAATGGTAAGTGTCCTATGGCTATGCTTGTGCGTAATATCAAATGCAACTTGAGCTCACGTGAAGAATTGGTGCATCATATTCACCGTCGGTACATGAGAACCCTTGCTTAACCTTTGAATTCCATTTAGCTTTAAGACCATCTTAAGGTTTAGACCCACCTCTGGCTTATGTTATATTGGTAGCCATATGTCACCCCTTTCGGGTGATTCATATCATCTTGGTATCAAAGCTTGGCCACGTTGAAGCAAGTTTTTGTTACTTTGCGCTCTAAGTGACTTAATACTGTTATAGTATGTTTTAGAAATTGTTTGTCATTATCGTAAGAGTTTGAGAAGTGTTTAGTGTTAAAGAAATTTAGTGCTCTATTTTTCCCTATTTCTTGTTTGCAAAATAAAGTATGAGTATTTGATTAGTTTATCATATGTTGGTAGTAATAGCTATTGGTGCGTCAAGTGTTGTTTTGTTATTATTGTTTGTGGAAAGAATTTTGAGTTATTTTCCAACTGTTAATCTATTGTAATAGACAATAATGTTCAACTCTAGTGTTTAAGGAACCCTTGGTAACCAAGAGAGTGGTGCTCATAATGGCTAAGGTCAATAAGGAAGTTTGATACCCTAATCTGATGAATGACATGACAGACTTGTTGACTAGCTAGGTGAATGCTATAAATGGAGATAGGCAACAAGCTCGAAATGGCTCCTATAAAGGCCGGGTTAATGAGCTACCCGAGATAGGTAATGGTTAATATGGCCAAGCTAACGCCCTAGTTCGACTACCTTGAGTTGGAGGAGTAGACAGAGTTGCTCAATGGAGACTAACATTAGATGAGATCAAAGAAGAGGATGAGGAAGTAGGTGATGAGGAGGAAGAGTATTATGAACCTGAGGAAAGGAATGTCCGAGCTTGTAGAGTGGAAAGATTTAGAATGCATATCCTTATTTTTTCTAAGAGTGGTGATGTTGAGGATTACTTGGACTTGATAGATTTGAGACATAGTTTGAGTATCAAGAGGTGCCTAAGAATACCAAAGTTAGACTTGTCATATTGGAATTTATTAGCTATGCAACTTTGCAGTGGAGGAATCTATAAGCTACTCGCAAAAGAGAAGGAAAACGTGAGATAAGGGATTGGGATGAAATAAAGAGAGTCATGAGAAGAAGATTTGTTTTGAGCTACTATCTACAGGATGCATTCAAGAGGTTACAGGAGTTGAGGCAAGGGGGATCAAGTGTTGAATCGTATGTAAAGGAATTTCAAATGTTGATGATCCATTGTGAAGTAAGCGAACTTGAGGATCGAATTGTGTCTCGATTCATTAGTGGATTGAAGTAGGAGATTGGTGATATTTTAGAGACTATGGACATTAGTACACTTGATAAGGTAATTCAAGCCACTCAAGGAATTAAGAGTCACCAAGTTGGAAGATTTTAAGCTCCTATCAATCGACTTACCCCTAGTCGACTTGTTCCAATTAGAATTGTATGATTGGAACTAAGTAAAGTTATTGAGGTTTGACTTGCTCAAACTACTCGAGCAAAGGAGAAAGAGATGCTGAGGAAGTTTGAGAAAGGCTAGAGCTCAAGAAGAAAGACAAGTGGGATCAAAGGCTTCAAGTGTTAAAAGTTTGGATACATGGCTACTCAATATCTGAACAGAAGAACCATGGTAATCCAAGGAGAAGCACCAACCATTGAGGTATATAGTACTGATGAGGAAGTGGAAGAATTGAAAAGACCGAACAAAGCGAGCTATTAAGGAAGAGGAGATTATCTATAGTGAAGAAGGGAATTTCATGCCTGCGATCATGGTACTGAGGTAAGTGATGAGTGTGAGCTTAGCATCGGAGGATAAGTAGTGAGAGAATTTGTTCCACATTAGCTGTAAGGTAAATGGGTCATTCTATGCATTAATTGTTGATAGCGGTAATTACACCAATATAACATCCACTTTCATGGTCCATCAATTGAAGTTGTCGACTTTACCCTACCTTAAACCAAACAAATTCTATTGGCTTAGTGATAAAGGAGCCTTATAGTTGACTAAGCAACATACTATTCCAATTTATATTAGAAACTACTGAGATGAAGTGCTCTATAATGTATTGCTTATGAGTGCATCTCCTATCTTACTTGGTAGACCATAGATGTTTGACAAGAGGGTCATGTATGATAGTAGGAAGAACACCTACTCATTAGAGGATGAAAGGAAGAAGGTGAAGTTAAGCCCTATGATTACCAAGCAAGTTAAAAGCATGCAGACTCAACTAAGTTGAGTTTTGAAGTAGGAAGCTTTGGTAATAACTTAAGTTGAGCTTAAGAGAGAGATGAAGCTTGAAGAGTTAGCCTATTTGTTGATTCATAGGTTACTTAAGATGAGAGGATTAGATGAGGAACTACTACCTACCAAGATGAAAACCTTGCTAAGTGAGTTTGCCGACCTATTCCCAGGTAAACTACTAGAAGGTCTACCCTTGAGCCAAGGCATTGAAGATGCAATAGACTTGTAGCTAGGAGTGGTACCACTAAACGAGCCTACTTACAGATTAAATCAGGAATAAGCTATCAAGCTGAGACAACTAGACGAACTACTGAAGAGAAGGTATGTACAAGAGTCCTTAAGCTCATGTACCTTACTGACTCTATTGGTACCAAAGAAGGATGGGACATGGAAGATATGTATGGATAGCCAAGTAATCATTCACATTGCCATCAAGTATAGGTACCTTATACTAAGGCTTGATGATATACTCGATGAATTAAATGGAGAAAGAATATTCTTTAAGATTGATCTCAAATCTAGATACCATCAGATTTGAATGTGATATGGATATGAACGGAAGATTGCGTTCAAGATTTGAAATGGATTATATGAATGACTTATGATGCTCTTCGGGCTATTGAACGTATTGAGCACATTCATGAGACTAATAAACCACATGCTTCGAGAACTGATAGGAAAATTTGTTGTTACATATTTTGATGACATTCTAGTTTATAGCCTGGACTTGGAGACTTGTTGTGAGCACCTCTTAGTAGGCTTCTCAAAACTCCATGTTCATAAGCTTTATGCTAACCTAAAGAAATGTGACTTCTACCTTCCTAAAGTGATCATTTTGGGATTTTTTGTGAGTGGTGGTGGTATATGAGTTGATGATGAGAAGGTGAATACAATTACTAATTGGCTTGTGCTAACTTACTTTGTCGATGTGCGAAGTTTCTACGGCTTGGTATCATTCTATCATCGATTTATAAGAAATTTCAATATTATTGTAACCTTACTTACCAAGTTGTTGAAGAAAAATGTAAAGTTCAGGTAGGGAGAGAAGGAACATAGGAGTTTTGAAGATGTGAAGGAGAAGTTGACTACCACCCTTATTTTAACTCTACTAAGCTTTGACAAATTATATGAAGTAGAGTATGACACATTCAGATTAGGTACAAGAGCTATACTGCTGCAGGAGGGTTAACCCATTGCCTATTGCAATAAGAAGCTTAATGGATACTCATTCAATTACTCTGTATATGATAATGAGTTTTACTCCTTAATTTGAGCTTTGATTACCTGGCAATATTATTTATTACCCAAATAATTTGTGATTTACATTGATCATGAATCTTTAACATATCTGAAGAGCTATCCCAAGTTGTCTCAAAGATAAGCTAAGTGAGTTGAATTTATGGAAGGATTTTTGTATATTGTCAAGTATAAGAATGGCAAGAACAATGTAGTGGTTGATGCCTTATTAAGACGACATTCCCTCTTAATTGAGCTGCAGACCAAGTTACATCAATTTTTGATGATCAAAGACTTATTTTTTGAGGATCTACACTTTTAAACCCATCTATACATGATGTGAAGATAACTGAATACTTGATGACTATCATAAGGAGGACAGATACCTATTCAGGAAGAAAAGGCTATGTGTCCCAACCTATTCTATATGAGAATCGCTAGTGTGTGAGGTGTTTGGTAGAGGATTATTTAGACATTTTGGCAAGCACATAACTAATGAGGTATTACCTTCTAGATTCTCTTAGCTAAGGATGATGAGAGATGTCCAAGTTGAACTGCAAAGATGTGTTACTTACAGAAAGGCTAAGAGACGAGTTGAGTAAGGGCATTATTTACCTTTGCTGATCCTAACCAAACCATGGTTTAAGTTAAGCTTGGAGTTTATGTTAGGATTGGTAAGGATGTCCCGACGGAAGGACTCCATCATGGTAGTCATAGATTGATTTAGTAAGATGGCACACTTTGTGCCCTATTCCAAAAATAACAATGCTTCAGTTATCTCCTTTTTTTTCTTGTAGGAGGTCGTCAAACTCCATGAAGTGCCAAACAATCATGTTTGATCGGGACCCAAAATTCATGAACTACTTTTAGAGGACCTTGTAGAGGCGGTTGGAACCAAGCTATTATTTAGCACAAACTACCACCCTTAAATTGATGGGCAAATAAAGGTTGTTAATGGAACATTAGGAACCTTGCTCAAGTCGCCATTGAACGAAACTTGATTGATTGGGATGCATGCTTACTCATAATCAAGTTTGCCTACAATAGAACTACCCATAGCATCGCAGGAAAATCCCCATTTAAGGTTGCCGATGGTTTCAACCTTGAGCTACCATTAGTTTAAATGGCATTACTAAGCTAGCAAGAAGACTAGTTTACTATTAATGAGTCAGAGGCCATCAATACGATGTACTAGAAGGTCGTAGAGCAACTGAGCTGAGCTGTGACTAAGCTTGAGAGGGGAGGCAAAGGATGAAAGGGTAGAGAATTTCAGCTTGGTGATTTAGTCTCGATCAATAGTAAAGATCAATTCCTAAGTCTAAGGAAGAGTAAGTTATCTCCTAGAGTCGATTAACCGTTTAAAGTGCTTGAAAAGATAAATTATAATGCTTATAGGATTGAATTACCTAAAGATTATGAAGTTTCAAACTCCTTTAACATCGTCGACCTAAATTTATATGTCCCCAAAGATGCGCAACAAGAAGCTAAGCTAGATTTGCTCCTAAATCTCTAACAGTCTAGAGGGGATGATAGGGATCATAGGTCAATCACTCACCTCAAAGCTTAAGGACTTACCCATATGGTTTACCAAGCTGTCTTAGGAGAGCTGAACTCTTAAGAATAATGCATTTTTTACCTTAACCTACTGAGGTACTCTGTTCTCTATCTTATTGAAGAAGCCCCTAAGGTGCCTAACCTATTGTCGAGCTAACCTCTTTACGACACACTAATATAAGGCCGAGCATTGAATTGGCCTATTGTCGAGCTGACACATCTTCGAGGCTTGGTTTCCCCATTTTTGAGCTGACTAACTGAGGCTAATTAGAAGAATGGCTACATATTAGACTAACCTTTTCTAAGCCCCGAACAATCGAGTTGTAGAGCCAGCTAGGGGTAGGCACGATTCAGTTTGGTACCGTTTACTCCCTCCTTACCGAACCGAATCTAATATAATGGTTTTTTTTTGGAAGTCGAACCTAATCATACGGTTTAGTTTATAAATTTTTCGAACTTAATTACAATTGGTTTAGTCTACGGTTTGAACTGTTTATGTCAAACTTTTATTAAACATTTTTATCTCTAATAAATATGAAATTTCAAATGGAATTTACTCAACTTGATTTTAATAATTGAGACAAAAATATTATAAAGAATAACAAGATATGAAAAATTTGATGAAATTTATGAAGAATGATGAAAAAAATATAAAAAAGTACAAAATAATTCAATAATTTTTTTTATTTAACTAAACGGTTCGGTTTAGTTTAAAATGGTGCAGTTCAATTCACTTCTTCGAATTAAACCGCGAATCGTTTATACATAATTGAACCGAATCGTAAAACAAACAGATCATAAAAAAACCGATTTTTCGGTTTGGTTCGATTCTATCTGTGGTTCGCAGTTTTTTTTACCTAACCCTAGAGGTAACTATGCTTCACATACCACATCACTTAGACCATAGAATGGACAGTAGACACGTGTCCCATTTTTTGAACATCCGTACTATCCTTTTGTGACCAAAATATCCTTTTTGTCTGTTTATGACTTTACCATTGTAATTTATTCTTATAAGAATCAATCATTTGGACCGATCATGGGCAGTCGAGCCAAAGGACTCTAAGGACTCATGAGGTGAATAATATCTTGTTGCCTCATCTAAGACAAGAATTCTTACTTTGACCTCCATGATTTACTCTACTGCCAACCTGAATACCAAGCTCTCTTATATACCAACATTGTCTTCGATGCTAAGGAGTAGACGTACCAACCCTTTAAGTAGGCATGCCTACCAGCTAAGCTACCATACCATAATCTTGACAACATTTAAGCATACTAGCCTCAACAATTGTCTTAGGCTGAGATCTCAAACCGACTAGGATTCGACCTTAATGTGAGGTCGATATTCATTAGTGATTGATTAGCTAAGGACCGACTTGATGTAGATTAGGTTGACCTTGATTGCATACCCTCTTTTTCCTTGTTTTGTTCGAATTGTATTATATTTTAGAACAAACAGCTACCATGTGATACATGTCTTTTGGCACAACATTCTAAAAGGATTCTTTACTTTTCTGTATTGAATATTCTTTATCTTTTTTACCCTTTTTAGTATGTTTCATGTATTCTAATTGTAAATTACCCTTCTTTTCATATGTGTTTGTAACCTTAATGGGGCTAGTATATAAACCCCCTTCATTTTATGCATAGACATCAATCACTTCATTATATGCAGCAAACTAAAGGTATGCCTCATCATAATCTACCTAAGAATGTTTCAGAGATGTGCTATGGTCAAGATGGCCACCCTAATCACTAGTTAAACCCTAGTGAGCTGGAGGAGTTGTAGACTGAGCTATTAGACAAAGGCTAGAGTTGGAAGGAATAGAAGAGGATGATGAGGAAGTAGATGTAGAGACTGATGGAGAAGAAGAAGCAGCTAAGTATTACCAAGTGTAAGAGCAAGGACGTCGAGCTCCTTAAGGACTTAACAATGTTAAAGTTTAAATCCCACCTTTAAATGAAAGTGGAGATGCAAATGAATATTTGGAGTGGAAAGAGAAGGTGGAGAAAGTGTTTGATTATTATGGATATATAGATGCTGTTAAAGTGTGACTTGCTTCACTTAAGGGATGGAAGATGAGGAGTAAGAACTTAGGATGAGATGAAAAGATTGTTGTGGGATAGATTTGTGTTTGAGACCTACATGTAGGAGACATTTACCAAATTGTAGAAACTTCACCAAAGAGACCAATCTGTTGATGACTATGTAAGAGAATTCCAAATGTTGATGATCTGAGTCAACGTAGATGAATCCGAGGCTCGTATAGTCTCAAGGTTCATTTTTAGACTTAAACATGAGATTTGCAATATTATAGAAGTGTAGAGGTTTTATATTCTGGAAGAGGCCATTAAGGTAGCATAGAGAATAGAAAAATAGAGAAGACATGCCCTGAGTTGACCTTGGCCAACATTTTCCTGAACCCCTCTTCTACCCTGACCCGCTTAATCTAAGTAGAGGAGATCCTTTCGAGCCGAAGGAAGAAATGATCGACTTGATGATAATCGAGTAGACTAATAGGGTCGAACTGGCCAGCTAAGCTAAACTGAGGTTAGGCCAACCTTAAGGATATCTGAAAGAGGATAGATTGCAAAATGAAAGACTAATGAGGTAAAGTGCTTCAAATGCTTTGGCTTTGGATACATGGCTACTGAGTGTTTGAACCAATGTGCCATGGTGCTTCGAGGAGATGTTGTAGATAGCATCTGCAAGAGTGAGACTTGAGGAGGAAAAGAATGTTGGAAAGGTTGAAGTTGATAAGAAAGAGAAAACTTGTGTCTATCCTAACTAGGGAGAAGTAATGACCTTAGTATTGAGACAAATATTGAGTTCCCTACCAAACTTAGAGGAAGAAGAGAGAAAGAATTTGTTCCATACAAAGTGTACCATCAAAGGATAACTGTGTACTATCATAATGGATAGAGAAAGTTGTATTAACATTATTGTATAGTCCTTTGTGTAGAGGTTAGGACAATTAACCTTTAAGTACTCCTGACCTTACAAACTACATTAGCTTCATGATAAAGGTGCTCTATACATGACAAAATAAGTAATTGTGCCATTTAGTATTGGGAATGGGTATAGGGATGAAGTGGGAGCTTCACATTTGTTACTTAGAAGGCCTTGTTTGTTTGACCAACGTCTTACTTATGATAGATACAAGAACACTTATGCCTTTGTTAAGAGCAGGAAGAAGATTATATTGTAACCCATGATGTTAACTCAAGTGAATGGGACCCATAATCAACTTACTTGAGATAGTACGAAGAAGGCCTTAATGATGAGTTGAAGAGAGCTCTAAGTTACTAAGAAGGTCGAAGAGCCTATGTTCTTGTTGATTAGTAGATTATTGAAGATGAAAGATTAGGAAGATGTACCTAATGAGGTCCAAAGCTCGATAGATCAATTTTTTGACTTGTTTCTTGAAGAGTTACCTAAAATACTACCCTCGGTCCAAGGCATAAAGCATTGTATTGATTTGCATTCAGGTGCTACCTTGTCTAACTGACTTGCCTACAAAATGAACCTTGAGTAGGCTACCGAACTAAAAAGACAAGTGGATGAGCTTATGGAGAAAGGATACGTAAGGGAGAGCATGAGTACTTGTGATGTGTTAGCTTTACTCGTCCCAAAGAAGGATAGTTTGTGGCATGTATGCATTGACAACTGAGTTATCAACCGAATTACTATCAAGTACAAATATTTGATACCAAGGCTCGATGACATGTTAGATGAGCTTCATGGTGCTAAGAGTTTTTTAAAGATTGACTTGCAAAGTGGCTACCTCCAAATTTGTATAAGACTAGGTGATGAAAGGAAGTCTACTTTCAAGTCAAGTCATGATCTCTACGAATGGCTAGTTATGCCGTTTGGATTTACAAATGCTTTGAGCACATTTATGAGGTGTATGAATCATATGATGCGCCTTCTAATTGAACAATGTGTGGTTGTATACTTTGATGATATATTAGTATACAGTATTAATCTGAACTACTGTATTCAACAACTTCAAGCTATTTTTTATATTTTGCAAGCCAAGAAGCTATTTGGGAACTTGAAGAAGTGTACATTCTATCAGTGTGAAGTGGTTTTTCTAGGGTAAATGGTATCGGGGAAAGGAATCTGAGTTGATGAGGAGAAGGTTCGAGTTGTCTTGGAGTGGCTGATGTTGAAAAATGTTATTGAAATACGAAGTTTTCATGGCTTTGCTTCTTTCTACAAGCGATTTATTAAGAACTTCAGTATCATTGTGGTCCCCTTGACCGAGCTAACCAAGAAGAGTGAAGGGTTCAAAGCGAATGACTTAGTTGAGTAGAGCTTCAGTGAGATCAAATAGAAGCTTACCTCTACCCTTGTCTTGGCTAGCTCGATTTTGGTAAGTTGTTTGAGTTGAAATGAGATGAGTTGAGCTTTAGAATTGGTGCCGTTTTGATGCAAGAACGACGATCGGTTGCTTACCATAGTGAGAAGCTAAATGGTGCCTCATTGAACTATTCTGTATACTAGAAAGAGTTGTACTCTCTTTTTCAAGCTCAAACTATTTGGCAACACTACTTACTAGCTTGAGAGTTTGTTATTTACATTGACCATAAGTCGTTGAAGCATCTTGGGAGTTAAAACAAACTTTCAAAGAGGTAGGCAAAGTGGCTGGAGTTCATGGAAGGTTTTTCCTATGTGATCCAACACAAGAAGGGTAGTATTAATGTTGTTACTAATGCTCTATCACATCGGCAAACGTTATTGACCACTTTATAGACCAAGTTACTTAGATTTTTGCTTATCATGGAGAATTATGCTCATGACTCCCATTTTGGTCCCATTCTTGAGTAGTGCCGAGAAGGAGTTTTTGTTCGAGGATATTACCTTAGGATGGCTATTTGTTTAAGGATCGAAGGCTGTGTATACTAAACTGTTCCATATGTAAGCTATTGGTTTGGGAAGCCCATAGTGGTGGATTATCTGATCATTTTGGAGAGACCAAAATAGACAATTTGTTGAAGGAAATTTTTTATTAGCTTGGTTTGATTAAGGATGTTAATAAGATAGTTGGAAAGCATGCAAAAAAGTTAAGGGGAAGAGAGAACCCCATGGAGAGTATATGCCCCTACCAACACCAACCTTACCTAAGGCTAACCTTAGTATAGACTTTGTCTTAGGATTACCTCAGATATCTAGGGGAAAAGATTCTATCTTTATCATAGTGGACCACTTCAGCAAAATGGTACACTTCATCCTATACCATCGAACTAATGATGCTTCATATATTGCTGATTTGTTTTTGCAGGAAGTTGTTCGACTACATGGAGTGCTGAAAACTATTGTTTTAGATTGAGTCACAAAATTCTTGAGCTATTTTTGAAAGACTCTTTAGAGAAAACTAAGGACTAAGCTTGTATTCAGTTTTAGTAGCCACCCTTAAACTAATGGCTAGGATGAAGTAGTGAACATAACGCTAGGTAACTTGTTTAGAGTTGTTGTTAGAAAGAACTTAAAGGACTGTGATCTATATCTATTAGTTGTGGAGTTCACCTATAACTGAGCCATCCATAATACTACTGAGAAGATTCCATTCAAGGTCATTTATGGCCTTAATCCCATTATTCCACTAGATCTAATTGGTGCCCCCGCAACTACTGAAGAAAATCAATTTAGAGTCGATTGAGCCTAAGAAATGTAGGAGCTACACTAGACTGTAACCAGGAAGATCACTAAGTTTAATTAGAGATAACAAGAGATTAGTAGTCAAGGTTGTCGAACTGTTTCTTTCAAGTGAGGAGACTTAATATGGATTTACCTCAACCAAGATTGATTTTCGCACTTAAGACAGAGCAAGCTATCTCTATAAGTTGATGGTCTATTCAGGGTCATGAAAAAGATCAATCGCAACGCCTGCCAAATCAAGTTGCTTAAGAACTATGGTATTTCCTCTATTTTGTAATACCTCGAGTTTTTCTGGCTAGTTCAATAACTATAGGATCCGAGCCCCGAAATTGAGACCGTCGGGCTATAATATCTGTTTTATTTTAAACTTCACAATAAATTTAGAAAAATTAGATGAGGTAATTTAGGTAAAGTTAATTGTTTAAAATACATTATATAAAAAAAAATGATTTGAGAAAAACATTAATTTATCGATAAAGTCGATAATCGTAAAATTCAAGATTTTAGATATAGTGAGATATTAGAGATAAGTTAATTAACTTACAAAAATAATAAATGAAGTTAAATTATACATAATATACATGTATTTACATGTGATATGCGTTATATATATTAAATACATATATATAATAAATTATTATTAAAATAAGGTAAAATAATGTAAAATTAATAAAAAAAATTGCATGGATGAGTCATTAAATGATGTGCCAAGCTGGTGTTAATTGAAAATGGTGAGTCAACGCTTGCTTGATAAGGAAATAATACATTTCGTTTAGGAAAATGGAAAATTGACATGTGTCATACACATGTCTAAATTTTATTTGATTATGAAAATTTCAAAAAATATAAATAGGACCCAAACCCTCAAATTCAATATTTTGGAACTTTGAAAATAAAAGAAAACAATTTAGAAAAGTTAGAAAAGAAATAAAATAAAAATAGAATAAGAAATAGGGTTGGAATTGGGCTAGGGGAGTTCAATAGCTTAGCTACAATCTGACTTGGTGGGACTTGATGGTCCAACAAAGGGTAGTCGGAGAAGCTCTTCCGACATGGTGCGGCAGCCAGATGGGGGTCGGAGGCGATTGGTTCAGGTGAACCAAAATTTTGCCCATAATTTGTTTAATTTGCTAAAAATATCAAACATTATCCATTAATTATGAAATTTGGTTTTCTAGGATTATTTTAGGTGTAGATTAATGCAATAATTTTATTTTAATTAAATAATTAGTGTAAATATAGGTTCCTTAAGAAAATGATTTGTTTGGATAAAACTTGAATAAATTTTTATAAATATTAGATGATGTTGTTTCAAGTTCAATTTTTGTATATAATACACCTAATATATATATTTAATTGTGTAATAATAATTTTTGAAATTAAGTATGTTTACTATTTTTTGTAATTATTTTGAATAAAACTACCAGTTTTACTGAATTATTGAAATAATTAGTTTTTGATGAAATTAATGAATGAGCCATACATGTTTTGATTTCTAGATGTTTATAATGATATTTAGAATACTTATTTTTTTTAGCTCACACTTAAATTTGTTTATTTTCCCTAATTTTGTGTAATTCGGAGCTAAAACCCCTATTTTTGTAAAAATAGATAATAGCCAATTTAGTGTAATTGATGATTGATAATTAACCTACATATTTTTGTAATTCTATAGAAATTTTCATGAAATTAATCAGGCTCACATATCATTTATTTCGTATCTTCCTAATATAAGCTTATATATTGGCTTAATATGTAATATAGTAATTAGTATTAGTAAGATACTTGTTAAATTATGTAAAATGAACACTTTGGGGTATAATAAGTATTGCTAGACAAGTTTGGAAAGTATAATTTTTAGGGGTTTTAATTCAGTACTATAGCTTACTCTAGTTAACTTCGGAGTTAGGGTAGCGTATGGTTAAGTCGTAATGAGAAAAGGGTATTTTTGGGTTTTTGAAAATATTGATCAATCTTGTTTCTTAATATATATTAATAGTACTAAAAAAAAAGATTGTGATGATATAAAGCTTACTGAAATTGGATAATAAATGAGTAAGATATGGTTAAACAAAGTTTAAAAATGCGGGAATGAAAACTTATAACAGTTTGGGTTCAACCTATACTTGATTTGAAGACTATGTTATATTTTCATAGGTTTGATAAGTAAGGAAGGACCACGCGACAGAATTTTGGATTCTATGCTATTATTGAGTCCAAGTAAGTGGATCCAACCCATGCTTGGAGTAGATATATTGCTTTTCATAACATTGTATACTGTTTAATGTTGTATTGATTGAATATGGGTATATCTTGGGTGAATTGATATGCTACTATAGTAGATACTGATGTGTTCATTTTGAATGACAGTAACTGTATTCTGGTTAAACGGTTATGTTGCCATGTTGGGCGATGATTTGTGCTTACGAATAATTGTGCTAACTAGGGAGGTTGAGTGATTGCTAACTCAATCTTCTAAGTATTTACCAAAGTGAACCTTAAGTAAGATACTAGAATTCTTTTAGGGAAAGTTTTAAAACCAGAATTAGATCACTGGGTTGAATAAAACTTAAAGATTGATTATGCTGATTGATATTCTTGAGTTACTATTGCATAACATGGCACGGTACGACATAAAAATGGACCTACGGGTTATAAATTTCAGAATGAGGCTTCCAAGTGATCATGGAAAAAAAAAATGGCTTTATGAACTTAGTTTTTGGAAGCATATAGATTGTATTGCCTAAACATTATGACTATTTTAATGGTCAAATTTAGTATACTACAGTGTGTGGTTTAATTTGGCAATGTTGCCACTTTGATTTGGTAGACTATAGTATGTAGTCTAATTTGGCAGCGTTGCCACTTTGATTTGGTGAACTATATTGCTCTAGTTTCCTAGTTGTTGTATTCAGATGCTCGGCTATGTCAACTAACCGGAAGAAGTTTGGAGGGCATAGGATATCGGTACCAATGCATATTACATGCATGAGCATAGCATGCTGCATTATTGGCAGTAAGTGCCCAGTTGGGCGAATGCATATGTGAAGTTGAACTTGCGAGTTATGATTAAAATGTTTTAGTTGTGATATGTAGTATTGTCTATCATATTGTCTATATTATGTTGTTTGTTATCTATTCTCACTTAGCTTCAGTAGCTGAGGGGGTAAAATGTTTTATCCTTAGGTTAATTACATCGTGAAGGGCTTAACACTTTGAGGGGATATGTATATTGAGAGCATGAGTTGGAGTCAGCAACCATTGTATGGAACCTATATTAAGTTAAGAATCCTATTGTTGTGAAGATGATATGGGAAAGCAAAAAGTTGGTTCATATTTTGATGTAAATATTATGTTGTACACATAAGTTGTAATAGAATATCTAGCTAAACTCCGATGTAGCAGCCCTCTTTATCATATAATCATTGTTGTCTTTTGATGAACAAGCAGGTTGAGTTAAGTTTTCAACAGATATTCTTGTGTGATGGTGCATCCTGTGCTATGCTAGGATATGACGCATTTTCAATGTGTTCGACCTGATTCCTTGCCAACTAAAAGAAGAAGATCCTACAGGTGCCTCAAGAGAACAAGAATTGGAGACAACTTCAAATTTGAGGTCAAACCTTTGTGACCCCTAAGTAGATGATAGGAATTATCCATTCAAACAGATTACGTACAACTGAGCTAGAGGCTCCAAGGACTCATAGGGAGAATGATAGCTTGTAGCCCCATCCAGGATAAGAATTCCTATTTTGACCTCCATGATTCACTTTACTATTGACTTGAGTACTAAGCTCTATTGTGTACCAACATTATCTCTAATGTTGTTGAGTAGACGTGCCGACCCTCTAAGTAAGCATGTCTACTTGCTAAGCAGTTGTACTGTTGTGCGTTGAGACCAAAAATAGATAAGGTTAGTTACTGAATGGGTCTAAACTTGTTGAAAGCTTGAAAAGGAAGTGATAGGGAATGTGTGAAAGAACAAATGTGGTGAAAAGTAAGCAAAAACCTACAAACAACTCTGATGGATATAATGCACTAATGGAACTTTTGGGGACTCATGGTAAAACTCGATATAATGCACAAGATGGTTCGGTGAGGTTGCTTGCTACCCGACCTTGCTTAAGGGTTAAGATAAGAGTGAGATGAATGCAAATAAAGTAGTGTTTAGGAAAGACAAATGTCCAGTGTATTAATGTTCAATTTGATGATTACAGCTATAAGTACAAGGGGTATTGACACATGAGAATTTAGGGCAACATGCCTAAAAGGAAAAGACAAAAAGGGTATTACCCTAATGAAGTAATGTACAAGAATACAAAAGGATAAAAATGAATATCGAAGAAAAGTAATGATTAGTATGGTAGATTCTACACATACTCTTATACACGTAGCAGCGACAAATTTGTGAGGCCATTGGAGGATATGGACAAAAGTGTACAGTCAGGTTGCTTGTCTAAGCAGGGGTAGCTAAGGATCAATTTGGTCTCTCTCTCTCTCTCTCTTTCTCGACTTCTTGGCAAGGGAAATGCTAAGTAAATGGTCGGTTTGGGCGAGAGTAAGTAGTCGTAGAAGGCTAGGCTGTTCCATTAATGATCTATAACTTAGCAAACTTCAGAGAGATGGGCAGTCATACAGTTCAGCATATAGACTAACTCGGTGAAGAAGTACTTGGCTTTTGTAGGAGTCGGCTAGAGTAGGAGAATCTACCTTGCTAGGCTTTCCAGTCTTCGGGCTTAGCTGTGGGTTAAAGGCTCAGTAGCTTGATTCCTATCACATACCATAATCCTGATAATATTTAAGCATACTAACCTTAACAACTGTTCGAAGCCAAGCTCTTGAATTAACTAGGATCCAACCCCAATCTGAGGCGAATATTTATTAGTAACTGATTGGCTGAGGATCAACTTAATCTATATTAAGTTGGCCTTGACCACATACCCTCTTTTTTCTTGTTTCGTTCGAATTGTACTATATTTCAAAGCGATCAGCTACTATGCGATATGTGTCTTTTGGCATAATATTCTAAAAGGATTCTTTACTTTTTCGTATTAAATATTCTTTGTTTTTTTTACCCTTTTTAGTATGTTTCATGTATTCTAATTGTAAATTACCCTTTTATCTTTTCATATGTACTTGTAACACTAATGGGGCTAGTATATAAATCCCTTTCATTTTGTATGTAGACATTAATCATTTAATTATCACAATCAATATAAGTTTTCTTTGTGAATAGTCGTAGTGTTCTCCCTTGCCTTAACTCTTATAAATTTCCTTTGGTTAGGAGTAGTGGTGAGTGACTCTATAATTCAAACTGATGAATCATATCTAGTGGATTGTAGGTTAAGGGGAATCGATTAGTATTTCATATCTAGTTAGTAGCTGCTTAGACTTTGCTAGCTTTTTTTTATTCCCTTTTGATTCTCTTCATTGTGGTGCTCCTCTATGTATCTAACCTCAGAGATGCATTAATTCCTTTCTTCCTTTTCTGGTAAGAATTCTTTTTATAATTTACGAATACTTAGGACTTATCCTATTGGGCCATATAAATACTTATAACATGTAATAGCCATAACAAAAATAAAATTGAATTTTAGACATACTTTCCCTTGTGAGCTAAGTATCCCTTGCTTACTCTTGTTTACTTTTTATCTAGTCTATTGTGAGCGTTGATTAATGGTAAGTGCCCTTCAACTGTACTTGTGTGTAATATCAAGTGTGACTTAAGCTCTATGAAACGTTGGTGTGTCATATCCACCATCAATGCATGAGAACCCTTACTTAACCTTCGACTTCCATTTAGCATCCAGACCATCTTAAGAGTTAGACCTACCCTTAGCTCACGTGATACTAGTAGTTATATGCTGCCCCTTTTCGATGATTTGTATCATTGATCCTAATTCTTAATCTTGTCATCAACTATAGTTGAGAGTTTTCAGTATTTAGTAGTGAGTCTAGCCACAACCATGATTAATTCACCAAAATCATGTTTCATGAATCATTATTACATTTCAAGTTTCTCATCCAATCAACCCCATTTAGTATCGTCAGCTATGTCGACAAAAGTATCAAATTGTTAGTATCCTAATCAAGAACTTGATATATTAAGTGATATATATGGCCCAAGGCTTTACTTCTATAGAATTTTTCATAAATGAAACCTTAACCCTTTAAAGGCTCAAGATCTAAGTATTTATTTTTTTCCTTTTGTCTCTTATCTTGCTTATACAATAAGATAGTTAGAGAAAACCTAGTTTTCTCTCTATCTCCCATGCTTGTTTACTATTTATGTTTATATCTAAATGTTATCCTTATTATAATGGATCTCTTGGTTTACATTTGTGGTATTGATGATGATAATGCCCAATTTTAGCTGATAGTTTTCTAAGAAAGAAGGATAACAAAAGGAGGCACTAGAAGTTGTAAGGTTGAAACTAATTCCCCCTTATCTTTTATTGTTCTTTTTACTATACTTTTAGGTGATTACTTCTTAGAGAAGAATGGTAGTTATTTACCATTATTTTGTTAACTACTTGTTACACAAAGTTATTCCTTCTTTAGACATGTAAATTTACATGTGCTAAATTGACATCTGCACGTAATAATCTTTCTACTATTCTAGGATTGTTAGATAGCTTTTAGCTTATGTTGTAATAATATTCATTATTTCCAAGATTGATGATGCAATCTATAATGTGATAGGCTTTCAATAATTCATATTATTTAATTACATCTAATAATACATAGGAAATGCCTATTTATAGGTAAGAGAGAACCTATCAAACTATGGAAAACGCATAAAAAAAAAATATATTGATGTCCTATCATCTAAGAAAATACTTAAAAAGAAATCTTCCTTATATTTAAAGTCTAGTAATTAGACTTTAACTAATAAAATCTAATTTCTTTATTCCAAAAGATTCTAATATTTTTGAAATACCAAATAAGGAAATAGAATATGTGAAAGATATAGCTTAATAATACTAAAAGTTGAAAGTAAATCGAAGTAGAATTTATTATTCGAAGT
The DNA here is from genome assembly GCA_024138005.1 of Lumnitzera racemosa. Lineage (NCBI taxonomy): Eukaryota > Viridiplantae > Streptophyta > Magnoliopsida > Myrtales > Combretaceae > Lumnitzera > Lumnitzera racemosa. The sequence continues at coordinate 86,179,233 of JAMXBC010000006.1, forward strand.
CAAACTTCGATAGTGGAATCATCTAGAAGCTCGATCAATCCATAGCCTTGAATATTCAAAAGCACTCATATATCAAAATCATCTTCTTTCCATGAGCATGTAAATTAAGCGGTATCGTTGTTAGCCTTAGTCTGTTGGTTTGCTTAAAATATATATAAAAATAAATCGTGAATACTCCAGCAAGTATAATGGGTTAGAATCAAGTAATATAAAGAAAGTAAGATTGTTGATCTCTCGAGGACTAAAAAATTACTAATTCTATAATAGTTCTAATCAATATTCAAACAATCAAAATTAAATTAATTTATCTAATAATTACTCTAAAACTATTGAAAAGAAAATAATTATAAAAAATCTAAAATTGAGCAATCAATTGAGAATTGTAGTAAAACATAATTCACCCTAGATTATGCCAATCAAATTGTTATTTTGTTATATAGATTAATAGCTATATGGTCATTCAAGTGAAATTATTATATCTTAAAACCTAGGGATTTAAACTCCTAATAATTAGTCAGCTCCCGTATATTCCAATTAACAGTAGACTCTAAATTACGATCATATATCTCCCGATACTATGATTGTCTAATGTCTTAAATCAATTATCCCTAATGTCCTAGTGAATAATTAACTGTTGAAGACTGCATTAATTTCTAATTAATTTAGTTAACTCTGCTTCTACATTGATTAATTAAATCAACTAAGAATTTCTAACAAGCCCTATATCAACTCCTGTATCATTAGGGTTTTTAACAATTATAATCAACTGAATAACTATAATCGAAATCATAGAATTGCAATCATGAATCATGAATCATTCATATATCTCTTAATGCTGTAACATGAATGCAATAATCATCTTAGCTATCCAGGGTTTCATCAATTCCCACAAATAGATTTAACCAGCCATAGATTTGGAAACAAAAACACAAATACTAATTGAAATTGCAAGGAAATTCATAATTGAAAGCATAATTAATTCACAGAATTGCATCATAATAAGTGAAATAGATTTTATTAATTCTGTATTGGAAAAGATAATCTTCAATTGCAACTTCAACTTGGTCTCCATAGCAAAAGCAAATTCTTCTCAATAATCCAAGCAATTCTTTCAAAGAATTCTTCAAGAACTAACTAAAAGACTATTCTATGACTTTTAAGTCTAGGAAAGCATGTTTTTAGAAGTCTCTCAAATGATGAAACATAAGCTATTTATAAGAAAAATTAGGGTTAACTCGCATGATTCTCTTTCTTCATGAACGCCGACGGTGTAAGTGTGAGGTTGGCTTATAGGTCGGTAGCGTAGACATCAGGGGCCGACGACATAAGTTGTAGGCCAGCTGCCTTCATTTTCAACTTATACGTGTTGATTTAGACTTCGTTCTTTTGCTTAAAACTCCTCTAAATCGTCCGTAATTATACTCTTGAATCTTCTAATTCCTAAAATGTTCAAATGAAAATAGTTAAGTACCATTTCTTAATGATTTCTATAAAATCAATAATAATTTTATCTTAATTTGCACTTTAAAACATGAAAAATATATCTTTATCAACTCCTCTACGCTTGAACTTTTGCTAGTCCGCAAACAAAATAAACAGTACTAAAGAAATCTATCATTGAAAATACAAAGTTTCCAATTGCTAATCCAAGATATCTGATATTTCACATTTTCATACTCACTAATTTATAATGCACACTGCTCTAATCAAACCGAAATATGTGATTAGAGTACTGCAATTGAAATTAATCAGCTATTTTAAAGAAAAGAAATTTTAATGCAAGTGTTTAATCTCAGATTTCTATTACAAAAGTAGATACTTAAACCTAGAAGGAAAAACACCCATTTAAACTTCATAGCTATTAGTAAGCATATTATCACTCTAATTACTTCAACAAACAAATTAATAAAGTAACAAAAGCATATGGTATATGCTCTATCCTTAGATTTTCTTCCTTTTTATTACAAGTCTTAATTCATTTCTTGAATTACATTTAAATTTTCCATTTTCCAGTCCCATTTTTTTTTTCTAGTTCAAATACTGAACTTTTACCTTTCTACCCTTCTTGTTATAGTGAGAGCATTGAGTTGGCTCATCTCGGGCTCATCATCCAAGTGATCAGGTTTTAAAGAGACCCCTATGAACTCTTTCTCACTCTAACATTCAATTTAGGACACTCTCAACCCAATTTCTTGAGTTATTGGAATAAAGGTTTTCATTTCATTGCTTTTTGAATGCTCACTAAAATTTTTCTAACTTCTTTTATAGGAATAACTAAGTTCAAAGCTTCACTTACATCTTTCACTAAGTGTTAAATTGCCATTAGAATAACTAAAAAGACCATGTACTAACTAACTTTGCATAGAAGTGAACTTATTTACTTTTCACTTAAGGACTTGCCCAACTTTTACTTAGGTTTCTAAAGAATTGACTAATTAATTTTAATTGAGTACACAAATCTCAACATTAGTAAGTAAGGCACCTTAGTGAGTAAATTATTCAAATCACAATTAGATGCTATCAACAAAGAATTTTTCTTTGTATAATCTCTAGATTTCAAACAAGAAATTCAAAAAAATTGACCTAAATATTGCCAGTTACTTAAGAACAAATAAAGTTCAAGCTGATAAGAAAGTATAACTATTTGTAAAGAAAAACCGGCATCAAAATTGATATTTTCGTTTCCTATAATCCCTTCCCCCCACTGTAGGATAAACAGTGTCTACATTGTCTTCTATTCAATATTCAAGAGGAAATAAAAATTTACGGTAACAAGAAATGAAAAAATGATACTCCCCTGGATTCAAATTTTCAGCAACAATGAAAATTCCAAGCATAAGATCATTGCTATCATAGCATTCAAATTTGACTTGTCTCATCAAACGCAAAGAAATACGAAATAGCAAAGATAATATAAAAGTGCACTAAAGAGTACATAGTAGAGCTAATAATCTCGAGTTACCCAAACAAATGGGTACTAAATAGAAATAACCAAACAGTAAAAAAAAATGAAAAGAAAGAAAAATGAAAATAAAAAATAGAAACATAAGAAAGCATGCAAATATCTAACTATCTCTGTCGGTGCTGCTACTCTTTGCACTAGAAGTCTCATAATGGAACTATTTTGCAACTGTTGGCTGAAAACATGAGATAGCAAATTTCAACATATTGAATTTAGTAGTCCATAACTTCTTATTCTTCTTCCTTTCTTTCCTAATTTCATTTTGGACTTCTCTAATTTTAGCACTCAATTGTTCATAATTGCTATCTAGAGGATGAGATGAAGTAGATGCTCTAGCAGTAGGAGGAGGATTTTTAAGAATATCCTCCTTATTAATAAGATGAGGCCTATTATTTATCTTGACTAATCCTTAAACCCTAAATGGTGCAGCAGAAATAGGTTTACATGGAATATCATTGTCCCGCTCTGGCTCTTGAAAAAGCCCCACACCTTTCAATAATGCTGTAATATACCCACCATAAAAGATAACCTGTGTCTTGGTATCATTTATCTGTCTATAGATAAAATTTTCTATCTCTATTCCCAGATCAATTTGATATCCAAAAATCATATTGTATAGATAAAACATATCAAAACTGGTTACCTTACTATGGCTAGTCTTCTTACAGTTGAGAGTATGAGCAACTATATGGTGGAGTAGCTTGTGCTCCACTACTAAGAAAGTTGTACCAATCTACTTTGAAGGTACAAAATTGTCCTGCCTGGGATGAATCAACTGGGACCAAAATCTCTTAGCGGACATATTACTAGGCTAAGAGTTGGGTAAATTGACTTCCTCCTCCTCATATAAACCTAGAAAATAGGTAATTTGATCAAATTCAATTACATAAATTTCTACATAAACCTAAAGTGTGAAAGTAAACATATGCCCACTTCTCTCCAGCTGCAAAGTGGACAAAAAATCAATGGATATATTTTTATAAGTGGATTCTTTTACCTTAAATAACTGAAACCATGTTTTATCAGGAACCATTTACTGGATTCTATCATCCATTCCATACTCTTGTAAAATAGTCAAATCCAGATATTGCTGATTCATGAATGTCATCTGTTGTAGCTTCCTCCTTCTCCCCTTAGCATACTCTTGATGTAAGATTAGATCGCTGCCTAAACTTTTAGAAGACGAAGCGGTTGCTATCTTCTATTTCTTTCTCAGTTACATCTTCTAGGGTGGCATGGTGGATGCAAATCACAAATCATAACTAAAAAAAAAATTAGAATAGGTATGGAAAAGTGAAATAGTGAGTGAATGTAAGATGGATTGATGAAAAAAAATGTATGTGGTAGAATTAAAGTGATGGGGAGAAAACTCGAGAGAGAATTTAGGAGGAAAAATGAGTGAGGAGAGAGAGAAAACCGACAGACGTGCTTTTAAAAACACTGTACGCTGGTGGCATACGTTGTCAGCATATATGCCTAAGCCGGCTGATAGGCTAGTGGACATGTTTTTTTTTTTTTTTTTTTTCTTTCCTTAGGCTAGCCTAAAATTTTTTTAATAAATAAAAATAATACAATAATAATGAATAAATAAAAAAAAATTAGCTTGATTAGACATAAGTTGCCTCCCATGAAGTGCTTAGTTTATAATCGCCAGCCCGACTTTTCCGATTTTATAGTAGGTTCTTGCTCACTACCATAGTGGTGTCATTGTCCATGTTTTCTCCTTCAAAATAGTATTTGAGGAGATGGCCATTTATTTTGAAAGTGTGATTGTCTCCTACCTTTAACTCAATTGTACTATAAGGGAAGACATTAGCTATTTCAAATGGTCCAGACCATCGAGATTTTAACTTACCTGAGAAAAAATTTAGTCAAGAGTTGTATAGTAACACTTTTTGACCAGGCATGAACTCCTGCTGTTGAATGTTCCTATCATGTCATCACTTGGCTCTCTCCTTGTAGATCCTAGCGTTTTCATAAGCTTCTTCTTTGATCTCATTTAGCTAGTTCAATTGGAGCAATTGCTTTTCACCTGCAGCTTGTAAATCAAAATTAAGGTATTTTATAGCCTAATAGGCCCTGTTCTCAACCTCTACAGGTATGTGACATGATTTACTATAAACAATTTTGTATAGAGACATTCCTATAGGGGGTTTAAAAATTGTCCTATAAGCCCATAATGCATCATCAAGTTTTAAAGACTAGTCTTTCCTAGATGCATTGACAGTCTTTTCTAGGATATGTTTTATTTCCTTATTGGACACCTCAACTTAGCCACAAGTTTGTGGATGATACAGGGTGACAAGTTTATGAATGACTCTATATTTTGTTAACAATTTTTAAAATTGCCAATAGTAAAAATGCGACCCCCCATCACTTATAATAGCCATGGGTACCCTAAACTTGGAAAAAATGTTTTTTTTCAAAAATTTAATTACCACTTTGGCATCGTTGGTTTGTAGAGCTACTGCATCTAGCCATTTTAACACATAATCTTCTACTAAAAGTATATATTTGTTTGAAAAAGATAAAGGGAAAAGACCTATGAAGTCTATTCCTTATACATCAAAAAGCTCAATTACTAGAATACTCTTTTGTGGTAATTCATGTCTCCTAGAAATATTCCTGATTCTTTGGCACTGACTACAAGACATAAAATAATTCTTGCAATCACTAAACAAACTAGGCTAGTAAAATCTACAAGATAAAATTTTAGCTGCAGTTCTTTCCACACCAAAATGGCCCTTTGTATCTTTAGAACGACAGTACTGAATTATGCTAAGTTGTTCATGTTGTAATAATACAAAGTCTAATTACTTAGAAAGCATAAATTTTAAAAAGATACGGTTCATCCCAGAAATAAAATTTCACATAATGTAAAAACTTCTTTTTCTTTTGAAATGAGAAACTGTATGGTATGATTTTACTAACCGGGTAATTGACTATATCAATATATTAAGGTAATCTTCGGATCCTTACTGCATACAATTGTTCATTAGGGAACTTTTCCTTAATGGATGGCTCAAAACACTTCAATTGTAATTGAGATAAATGATTAGCAATTAGATTTTCAATTCCCTTTTTATCTCTAATTTCAAGGTCAAATTCTTGCAGTAATAAGATCCATCGAATTAACTTAGGTTTAGCATCAGTTTTACCAAACAAATATTTCAAAGCAACATGGTTTGTGTATACTATGATCCTAAAACCTATGAGATAAGGCCTAAACTTGTCACAAGTGAATATAATCGCTAAAAGTTCTTTCCCTATCGTGGCATTGTTTCTCTATGCTTCATTTAAAGTTCTACTCATGTAGTATATAACATAAAATAACTTACCTCTCCTCTGCCTAAGTACCGCTCTTATAGGATAGTTGCTAATATCATACATCATCTTGAAAGGAAGCTCTCAATTTGGTGCAACGATTACTAGTGCTAAAGTAAGCTTCTCCTTTAATAGATTAATTGCCTGTAAACAACTATTGTAAAAAACAAAGGTAGAATCCTTTTTAAGTAAATTATAAAGAGGTCTAGAGATTTTAGAGAAGTCACTAATAAATCTCCTATAGAAGCTCGCATACCCTAGGAAGCTCCTGACTCCTTTGAATGAAGTGGGTGGTGGTAACTTCTATATTATCTCCACTTTGACTCTGTCAACTTTAATTTAGCATTTTTTCCAATTTAGAAGTAGATTAGTCTCTTTGCACCTTTTGAGTACATAACTTAAATTAGTCAGACATAAATCAGATGACTTTCCAAAGACAAAGAAGTCATCCATAAATATTTCAATAAAATCTTTTAACATATAAAAAAATATAGACATCATGCATCTTTGAAAAGTCATGGGTGCATTATAGAGACTAAAAGGCATTCAGCTAAAGGCAAAAGTGTCATAAGGACATGTAAAAGTAATTTTCTCCTGATCTTTGGGTGTGATATAAATTTAATTGTAACTAGAATATCCATCTAAAAAACAAGAATAATCATGCCCTAAAAGTTTTTCTAACATCTGATCTATGAAAGGGAATGGGAAGTGGTCTTCATGAGGAACGTCATTCAATTTTCTATAATCTATGCAAACTTTCCACCTGATCACAGTGCGGGTAGGGATTAGCTCATTATCCTTATTTTTCACTATGGTTATACCACTTTTTTTTGGTACTACTTGAATGGGACTAACCCACTTACTATCTAAGATAGGGTAACTAATATCTACATCCAATAATGTGAGTACCTCTTTCTTCACTACCTCCTAAAGAGTTGGGTTGAGTCGTCTCTATAGTTTTACTGTGGGTTTGCACTCAACCTTAAGCAATATCTTATGAGTGCAAATTAAGGGACTAATCCACTTTATATCTACAATGGTCCACCGGATGGCTTCTTAATGCTCTCTTAAAACTTGTAAAAGTTGTTTCTCTTAGTCACTTATCAAATAAGAGGAGATAATTATTAACAAAGTATCATTTGTTCCAAGATAAGCATATTTTAAATGATTAGGTAAAGGTTTAAGTTCAAGTACCAGGGGTTGTATCAATGATGGGACTGGCTTCTGCTTATTGGTGCCTAGTTCTTGATAGTTTCGAGCTTTGATTTCTAACACCTATTCCTTACCTTCTTTTTTGGGCTTATCATCATCGCTCCAATTATCCAGATCCCTAAGAACTGATTCCATAATATCCAATCCTGCTTTCTCTTCTATAAACTCATAGGTAATCTCATAAAAAATGTCAATAGTCTAACAGGATTTGCAATCATCAAAATGCTTTATGGCTTCATAAACATTAATCGTTACATGATCGTCCATAACTCTTAAAGTCAACTTACCTTGTTCTACGTCTATCAACACCTTACCTGTTGTAAGAAACGGTTTTCCAATGATCATAGGTACCTCTCTATCTTCTTCCATCTCCAGGACTATAAAGTCGACTGGGAAGATAAATTTGTCTACCTTCACTAAGACATTCTCGACAATACCCTTTGGGTGTTTGATACTCCTGTCAACAAGTTACAAGATGACATAAGTCTCCTTACAATTTCCAAGTCCTAACTTCCTGAAAATGGACATGAGCATTAGATTTATACTTACACCTATAGGATCATGGAGCATTCACCTATAAGCATTATTGGCTCGTTCCTATCAATCTTTCTCTTCTTGGTGAGAAACTCCTCAATGAATTTGGCATATGAAGGCATCTGTTAAAATGCTACTACAAAAGGAATGTTGATTTATAGCTTCTTGAAGACATTTAAGAATTTGGCAAATTGAGTGTCTAGCTGTTGTTGCTTCAATTTTCCTAGAAAGGGGATTGGAGGAACATACGGTTTCAATTCTGGTGACTTCTACGTTAGTTCCTCTTCTATGTCCTTCCTTCTTTTTACCTTTGGAATCTCTACCTTTTCTTTAACTTGTTTATCAATTGTTTCTAGTGCTTTTCCACTCCTTAGCATAATAGCATTGACACCTCTGGGATTCTCTTTAGTATTGCTAGGTAAAGACCCTGATGGTTTGTTACTCAATTGTTGAGAAATCTGACTAATTTGATTCTCTAGGTTTTGAATAGTCACCTGTTGATTCTGTAGCAAGGTGTCAGTCTTTTGCGTATAACTCAACTTGAGCTCTTCCATTCTAGACTGATTTTGCTGAGGTGGTGCGTTTTGAGTAGGCCTTTGCTTCTAAAATCCAAGTGATGGTTAGAATGCATTGTTCTCATTTTTTGATGAAAAATTTGGATGATTATGCCACATAGGATTATATGTATTCGAATATGGTTCTTGATTGCTACATTGAAAATTGTTGACAAAATTCACCTGTTCTCCATTAGTTGGAGCTGAGTGAATCCCAGTTAAGTAGTTAAGAGTTGAATGTGGTTGATAACTCTAATTTTAAACATATTTCATATGGTGATTTTATAGTATTTCCCTTACATTTTTGGTTTTCTTTAAAGAAATTGATACTTAATTGAGTAAAATTTTGATTTCAAGGTTTGAACGTATTCTAAGATCAAAAACAAAGAAAAGGAATCAAGTTTCACTCAAATCAGAGTTCAAATGAAGAAGTTTTGAAGTTTTGAAGTTGTGCAGAAAATTTTGCCTTAGTGCAGAAAGTTACACGACCTGGGGATACGGCCATGTCCCAGGCCGTGTCTGGTGATGAAAACAGAATCCTTGTAATACACATATCAAAGGATATCTTAGGGTTTAAAAGAAAAAGAGAGACATTATAGAAACGGAGAGACACAAAAGAAGAGAAAGAGACTTAAGGAGAACATCAAGAAAAGGCGAAAACAACATCAACTTCAAGATTAGAGAGATTGTTCATCAATTAAAGGGGTTTTCCATGTTTTATTTTATATTATTGATGGAACTCGTTTTTAGATTCAGTATGATAGCTTAGAATTCATGTATTTAGGATTATGGAACCTAGGGTTTCATGTGATTCTTAGATTGAATTATAAATTTCAATAAAGTTTCTATATTTTCTTGATTCAATTATGTTGTTTAATTGTTGATTGATAATTCTAGAGTATCAATATATGATATTATGCATGTTGATTGAGAAATTACATGTGTAATGAGATCTTTACATAATTGGAGAGAATTACATGTATACTTAGAGATAAGATACATGTTTCTTCCGGAAAGTTAATTAATTGTATGGGAATTCATTATACATTAATGCAATTCTAAATTATATTACTAAGTGAAGAGATTCCGGTGAATAATTTAGGATTAGGGTTAATATGCTTGAGAAAGTATTAACTTTAGTTGTGAATCCCTCCGGTCAAGAATAACAGAAACCGAATTGAATATATTTTAAGCGATCACATGATTAACTCTAGGGGAAATAACTCCTAAATACATTATTACATTCTTGAAGTCGTTCTTAATTTTATTGCTTTTTCAATTGCTTAATCAAGTCTTATAAATAAGTTAGTTTGTTAATTTTAGTATTTTTAATTAATTCAAACTTTCATAATTTTTCGGTTTAATAATAAAGATAAGGTTGATATTAGTACTCGAAGTCTCTAAGGGATCGATTCGAACTCACATCCACTATATTAAAACTGATAGGTGCACTTACCTGATATCAATGGTCTTGAACATAACTCACAAAAAACAATAGGGTTAGCATTAAAAGATTGTGTTGAGGTGAGTTTACTTACTTAAGTAGTGAGAGTTGCAATCTGAGTTGTTAATTGAGATATAGTGCTAGTGTTATTGGTTGCTACCACTCCTAGCTTGCTTGTCTTGTTTTGCCAATTATGTACATTAGAGGCCATCTCTTCTATCAATGCACTTGCTTGATTATATGTCTTACCCATCAGAGTACCTCTAGTTGCAACATCAACTAGGGACCTCAATGTCTCATCCAAACTGAGATAGAAGATCTCAATCAAGAGATTGTCTGGCAAGCTATGATGTAGGCATTTTCCGATCACCTCCTTGAATCTCTCTTATGCTTCATAAAGTGACTCACCACTAAACTTAGTAAAGTTGGTGATGTTGTTCCTTAATTTTATGGTTCTAGTTGGTGGGAAAAATCTCCTTAAGAACTTCGATGAAAGATCAACCTAGGTGGTGATAGATTCTTATGGCAATGAATGAAACCAAGCTCTAGCTTTATCCTTCAGGGAAAAGGGAAAGAGCTGTAATCTAATAACCTCATCTATTACATTGTTCATCTTCACTGTATTGCAGTATTGAAGGAATCTTGCAATATGCCTGTCAGGACTTTTATTAGGATATCCTCCAAACCGATTCATCTAAACCATTTGAATAAGGGATGGCTTCAACTTAAAGTTGTTAGCTTGAATAGTAGGCCTCTTAATAGCCGAACCCATCACTGTAGGTACTGTATAATCTCGTAGTGCTCGCGGAAATCCTTATATCTAATTATTACCCACGTTACCTACCATCTCTTCTATCTTTCTTTAATTATCTTACCTTAACTGATGTAAAGTGCGCTTTATTTCTAAATTTAGTGGTAAAATTTCATCACTTTTACTCTTGTACATAAAATACCTGCAAAGAGAACAAAAATAACATACGTTGTTAATTGCACCTAAATGACCAACATAACTAAAAGGTTTAATATTTCCAGTCCCCGGTAACGGCGTCATAAACTTGGTTCGCTTAAAATATATATATAAATTAATCACGAATACTCCAGTAAGCATACTAAGTTGAAATCAAGTAATATAGAGAAAGTAAGGTTATCAACCCCTCGAAGACTAAAAAATTACTAATCCTATATTATTCTTATCAATATTCAAGCAATCAAAATTAAATTAATTTATCTAATAATTACTCTAAAAATATTGAAAAGAAAATAATTATGAAAAATCTAAAATTAAGCAATCAATTGAGAATTGTGGGAAAACATAATCCACCCTAGATTATGCCAATCAAATTGTTATTTTGTTATATAGATTAATAGCTATATAGTCATTCAAGTGAAATTATTATACCTCAAAACCTAAAGATTTAAACTCCTAATTAATTAGTCAGCTCCCGTATATTCCAATTAACAGTAGAGTCTAAATTATGATCATATATCTCCTGATAATATGATTTTCTAGTGTCCTAAATCAATTATCCCTAATGTCTTAGTGAATAATTAATTGTTGAAGATTACATTAATTTCTAGATAATTTCTAATTAATTCAATTAACTCTGCTTCTACATTGATTACTCAAATCAACTAAGAATTTCTAACAATCCCTATATCAACTCCCATATCATTAAGGTTTCTAACAATTATAATCAATTGAACAACTATAATCGAAATCATAGAAATTGCAATCATGAATCATCCATATATCTCTTAATCCTATAACATGAACACAATAATCATCCTAGCTATCTAGGGTTTCATCAATTCCTACAAATAAAATTAATCGACCATGGATTTGGAAACAAAAACACAAATATTAATTGAAATTGCAAGGAAATTCATAATTGAAAGCATAAGTAATTCACAGAATTGCATAAGAATAAGTGACATAGATGTCACCAATTTTGTATTGGAAAAGATAATCTTCAATTGCAACTTTAACTTGGTCTCCACAGCAAAAGCAAATTCTTCTCAATGACCTAAACAATTCTTCCGAAGAATTCTTCAAGAACTAACTAAAAACTATTCTACGACTCTCTAAGTCTAGGAAAGCGTGTTTTTAAAAGTCTCTCAAATGATGAAACATAAGTTATTTATAAGAAAAATTAGGGTTGACTTGCTTGATGCTCTTTTTTCATGAAGGCCGGTAGTGTAAGTGGAAGGCCGGTAGCGTAGATATGAAGGGCCGGTAGCGTAGACATCAAGGGCTATCATTTCTACTCTTTGAATCCTCTAAATAATCCGTAATTCTACTCTTTGAATCCTCTAATTCCTAAAATATCCAAATGAAAATAATTAATTACCATTTCTTAATTATTTCTATAAAATCAATAATAATTCTATCCTAATTTGCACTTTAAAACATGAAAAATATACCTTTATCATCTACCTTCTAATCTCTACTATGTAATGTTAATAAGAAAACTACAAGATATCTTTCCTAGATATCTACTAACTAAATATGGACTACCATCTTCTAGAAATATTTCTATGAACTCTAAAAAGAGAAATGAAAGATATTGTATACATTAAAGAATTAAAACACAACCAAATCAAATCTTGACTTCCTTAAAATTATAATAAGAAAGAAATCTTTGACTATCACTACATCTAAGAAATAACTTGATGACTCAACAATAAAATAATGGAAATGAAAACTAAGTATCTAGAATTAGAACTCGGAATCAATAAGAAGCATTGGTTACGATCAAAAGTGCTTAGACACTTTACTTAGAAGCTTAGATCCATATCCAAAATATAGCTGAATGAGAATTGCATTTGAGATATAGCTAGAAGCTCGCAAGTCAAAAAATTCTCTGAGAAGGCATCAAAATTTAATTTAGCTCTCATAGAAAACTTTCTGCATTGACCAATTCCAAAATTAATGGAAAAAATTATGATTATATAAAACCTTGTAATATATGCCCCCTAATATTCATTATTATCTTCCTATTAAAGAAGGAAATAGGGGAATGAAGTTGGTTAAGTGTGGAAGTTGAATATAAGGGAAAAAAAAACTATCTTCTTAATTCAATTAATTCTCTTAAGCATGGTAAAAATGAAAGGAAAATGATGATAGGTTTTGTCACGCCTCAAAAAGGTGAAGTCATAATAGTCCTGTCCTGTGAGCCATCCTAAGATAGAAACTATTCTTACAGTTACTATCCTAGGCCTAGTTTACACCAAGCATACTCGACTTTACCTTTTTGAAGCGTCCAATTCAATACATGTTTGATATCAACTTGTAGAATAATCCTTTGAAATAATTTATTAAAAATAAATTGGTAATTTATCAATTTGACTTTGCAAATGAGTGGTAGTAGATCCCATATATACGTATTATTTCTTCTACATACCAGAATATTGAAACTACTAAGCCTTTTGAAGAGTTTTATGTAGTTTTCCATGGAAATTATGAAAGTCAATACTAAGGATAGTACCTTACCATTTCTTGTTACACATTACTCCCCATCTCAGTTTGCTAGTTTTGCGTAGGTACTTATAATCCATTTGGAACCTACAAAACAACCTATAAGGGAATGAGTAATAACTTACTCAGTAAGTAAAGTAGAGATAGAAGTATGTGTTTAGCATATCACAAGTAGGGTTTTCAACTAAGTTGGTTAGATGTAATGTATGTGCAAGCAAATGCCATCGCATAATGTTATCCAGCCTGTTGTGAGATCAGAGAAATTGTGCTCGCTTTAATCCGGGTTGGGGAAATTAACATTACGCACTTATGAATCAAAACTAAATCAAGGCTTGTGCAATGGAAAACATTCTCCTCCCATGACCACCTTCGAATTATGGCCTTTAACCTTGCTGCAACCTCCTCTCTTATCACTTAGTTTGACTAGGGGTGGGGAAATAACTATTTCAATTATTCTCATCGAAGGGAATCCATGTTCAGCTTGAGAATCTTAGTTGATACCCCTAGTGGTTGGCAATGCATATCAAATTGGATATTAAGTTGAGTTTGAGTTAGTTTATTTGTAGGGTGATCAAGCAAGCTCAAATAGTTTAAGCATAATAATATTCATAGAATAATCATAACGGAGAGCTCGGCTCTCATCATTTGTAAGGTGATCAACCATAAGCACTGCGTACGCATAAATAGATAACTACAATCACAAACCAATATAAACCAAAGTTTCTAGATATTCTGAAATAATATCTTAAAATATTGTAAAGCACTGAACTTACTTACCTGTTTTGATGCGCACTACGGAAGACTTGTATCGTTAACACTTTGTTCATTAGAAGACCCCAAATATATAAAAAGTTCAAGTTTAGTTTTCGTAAGAGTTACGAAAATATTGAGGTTCTATATATTTGTATTTTGCTATACAGTTATATATATAAGTATATATATATATCTAAAGTATATTATTATTTTCCACAGTTAATGATATATAATTTTATTATATAAGTTAAGTTACTAATTAATATACATAGTTATACTATTACATATAATATATCATTTTGATTGTATTGAAACATATTTTAATAAATTAAATTACGTTTCAATTATGGTAAGGTTATCGTAGTTCATAAATTTTCGTAATGGTATAGAGATATAAGATATATTACCTAAGATTATTCAATTTTAATAGAAGCAGTGTTATTGAATTTGTACATACCTAACGATATATATTATAGATTCTATTTCGAGAGATGATTTCTAAAGGGTATTTCGAGTTTTTGATATACCTAAACGTGGCTATAATAAGTAATATTATATTATAATTAGTTTATGCACTTGAACTATATTTTTATATAATTTACTAATATAACTTAATAATATAAGTATTATCTAATCTTACTATGTACATAACTTATCCCAATCATAAAAACTATCATTAAATATATTAAAAATTTATTTATTTTTTTCCAAATTTGACTAGTATGTATAGAAATAGTTTTTATTTCAATATTGATCACATTTTAGCCTATTATTACTAAAAACGACTACCGATTCATAATTTAAGCTATTTTACCACGTAAATTCATAATAAATAGCTCAGGTCACCATAAAAATTTCTATAAACTCCTAAGAATATGGGGAGCTTAGTTAGTATATGGTTCCATGTTATCAGGTTTATTGCTTAAATGCTCATAACTACAATTTTACCCTTAAATTGCATTTAATTAACCAAATGTTATTCTTTTTATACAAAATTATTTTCAATATATCCTAACATCATTAAAATTCACCAAAAGTCAATATCTATCATTTTTCATCAATTAATTTCATAAAACCTATTTATTTCATCATTTACCTTATTTTTAGGGATAAAAATTACATTAAATATTAAAAATACCTAAATTAAATCTAGCTACATAGAAAATAAATATATATCATGTGTATTCTACATAAAAATTTTGAGCTAAAAACATATCATTTAGTATATTTGTCTTAAAAGTTAAAATCGGGATAAATAGTAACTTTCTTAAGCAAACACATAAAATATTCTAAATTTAAAAAAAATAAAAATGTCACACGAAAGAATGTCTAAAATAACTTAAAGATAAATTTTTTCATAATTTTATGGATTAATCTAATATTTTTAGAAAATTAGACAAAAGTAGGGTAAAAGTTTGACTCACCTATTCATCAAAGATCTAACGGTCATGAGGTGGTAGATGGTTGTCGGAGCAATCGGGTAGTGATGGCTCTACATGATGGTGGAAGAGTGCAATAGCAAAATCAAGGTTTAGCTTAGGAACTAACCTAGCTTAGTTTTTACTCTATTTTTCCTATTTTTTCAATTAAATCTTTCTAAATTTTTTTTGAATTTTCCTTAAGTATTCTAGGTTGCCAAAATGTCAAATTTAAGTCTTAGTATCCTATTTATAGTATTTTAGGTCAGTTAGAATTTTTTCTTAATTGTTAAGCAATTTTACCCCCATTTACAAGTGTAAAAATCATGCATGAGATGTCAAATTCTCATAAATTTGTGTTTGATACAACTACTCATCCTTTTTAAGTTGCTCTACATTTAATCCAATCATATTTTAGGTCGTTTCTTATTTTTTATTTTATAATTTTTAGATGACATTTTATGGTATTTTGGTATTTCATGATTTTATTAATATACAAGTATATATCATATATATATTATACACGTAATGAGTAATTATATATATGTAATCATGTTTTTAGCATGTATTTTATTTTTAAAATATATTTCCTATTTAATTTTGTGAATTTATCATTTATTATATTAATTATATAATTTTGGTTTAATTTACAAGTATATTTATTATATATATCGGGTATATTCATAAAAATACAGGTATACATATATAGCATATTATGCTTTATTATTTCATATTATGCTTTATTATTTCATTTTATAACCTAATTAACTTATTTCTAAGTCATCTTTGTATTCTATGCTCGGTTTTAGGGGTTTTGATCATTTTTATATTATATTATGTAATTTTTCTTTAAAGGCAAAAATCGGGATTTTGGGTCATTATTTTTTAAATCTAACTTCACTAAGTTACTTTAACTAACTTTTTTATCTTACTTGTAAAGTTTAGACTCAATCGGATAAGTTTTTCTCAAAAGCCTTAAATTTAGGTACAGTTGCCCTAAATATCATTTTAGTGGCTCATATAAAGTAAATCTTCACTATTTTTACTGTATTCTTGATATCTTATTATATTATTGACTTCCAAATGTACAGGAATTCATCGAGTAAGGTTATTATGTTTCTAGTAAGTTTCTAGTCTAATCGGTTTATTTTCTCAAATGCCCTAAAGCAACTATTAACTCTAATCGTACAAGAACAAGACTTTATCTTAACTCTCAGATGTTCATGTCTTGATTATTGATTTATGGGATATCATAAGTTCTAGCTAAGACTATAAATGAGTTAAATCAAGACAATATAGTATTAAACTCAAACTCTTCTCAGAATTTCAAGACATAAACCTAAGCAAACTTGATCAAACTTATAACTTTTAGCTCAAACATGACTTAAGGTAGTACGAAACGAGCTCAAGCGAAACTCAATTAAGCTCGTTGTGGCTGTAATGCCTCAAAAGCCAAGGTATTACAGCCTACTATGTATTTTTGTTATTTACTAACATGTCAAGCGTAAACAGTTATTACAATATCTAAAAATATATGTTATAATCTTTAAATAGTTTCAAATTTAATCTCTACATAGAAATTAGAATGACTACTATCTATGTAATTTCATAAAACTTTGAACAAAAAATTGTTTATAGTAATAAACAATTTTAATTATCTATCTCTAAGGCTTCCTTACAATAAAAATCTAACTATTGCTTCTTAACCCTATAATCGGTGGATGTCTTTGAATTTAACAAATTCAATATTTTTTTCTTAAGTATCGATACCTAAAATAATAAATATAGGTTGCACCTAAAAAAAAAAAAAGGTTAACCCTAAGCCTAGTACGAAGTACAACAAACACATGCTCATGATATACACTACTGACAAATCATGTGCATAACCATAATAACCAATGCAACAAATATCATTTTTTTTTATCTTAATTATTAGCTGACAACCAACACAATCTTAACGTCCTAAGACTTGAAGTAACTCATGGCCCATAAGTAAGTACTATGTAATATACATAAATATTGGTATGTGGCCTACCCATCACCCTAATAACCTTTCTTAGAATCTAGCTTGGTCATCTCAATATGAAATGCTCATAAGGAGAGTTATGTACAATCACTAGGTGCCTCACGAACCCAATTGGCCCCCTGTCAAAGGGAGGTCAAAGTAAGATAAGCATAAGCAACATAAAATTTATTAAGTTCAAATTTGAAATATGTTCAATTAATCAATTACATTAGACAAGCACAATAAGCAAACATGTATAACATACCTTAGTCTTGAGAACAATTTGTGATATCTACGTCAAATATCCTTTCAAGATCAACACTTGAGGTACAATGTATAGATAACTACTTTTAGCATCTATTTCAATTTTTTTTTTTTTATCCTAGTTAGGTTCTTTTATTTATCTTACTATATTCTTGATTCTAAGTTTTAACAGAGCCTAAGGTTTTAGAGCCAACTTAGACTTTTAAACATATTTAGAATAGGTTAGGTTAAGGTTTAAGAGGATAAGAAACAAGAAATAGGAAGAAAAATGGATGATATAGGATCACACCTAAGAATTACGCTTGTGATCTTGGATCGTAATCCCCTCTAACCTTAATTTCTCTAATTTAAACTTTCTATGATGTTTATAGGTAGAATTACACCTATAATCTTTGCTTATGATCATCTCTAATTGACATTTTCTCCTTCTTTTTAGCTTTTAACTCCTCCAATACTTCTCAACTCAATCTTAACTCATCTAAAACTTTAAATCCTATTTAGTTTTGATCTTTCTTCCTTAGATGTGTTCCTTAACATGAAGAATTAAAACTTGAATACTTCACAAATAGGTTCATTTCATTTATATCTTAGTGTTAGAAGATGTTTTTTAATGGTAAAAACATCATTTTATTTATTATTTTTTTTATAAAAATATATATGTAACGTCTTAGAACTTAGGAAATTACAGCATGTCATTTGTTCCGATGATCTATTGATATGTTAGACATCTATATTTAACATGTTAACATCGTTACATAGTTCATTAATCACTAAACACCTGTAATAACTCAAATACAATATTTTAGGGATGTCATAAACATCCTTGATTCACTAATTAAATACATAAAGGTCAACTCCTGAGTTACTTTATTCATTAAAAGCAAACTCAAACTTAGTTTAACATAATCTGTATACAAAACATAACTACAACTTTAGCTTCAATTTCTTTAAATTGACTCAAAAACCAAAACCAAAACCAACAAGAGAAATCTTAAGTGACTTCTCGAGACCTAAGTGAGAAAATAAAGAAACATGACAATGTTTAACAACTTTTGACAATATGGTCTAACAAAATTTCTCATTGCTATAATAGCTGTACTGAGCCATCTACATAGTCAAAGTAATAGTCATAATAATCAGGATCCTCGCCATAGTATCCATACTCACTATAGTAATCTTCATAGTCACCACAACTTGTTCCTACATCTAAAACAAAGATCCTTAAAGGGATGAGCAAAAGCTCAGTACAGGGTACAACCATATACACATGTACACACAATCAATGCATAAGCACACACATATTAGCTGGCTCAAACATCTATATGCAACAACTATAGTTTATTAGCTTTGATTAGGTCTATCAAGTAGTACAGTTCTAGTATCATGGAACTTGAAGTAACTCATGACTCTAACACATAATATATATATATATATATATATTACACACACATACATATACATATAATTATTGGAATTGAGTCTTTCCTAAACTAAGGAACGCCTAATCTATCTAGATCATTTCAAAGTAAAACTCTAATTAGAATATTGGTGCACTAAGATCATTGGGGTGTCACTCCAAGGTCTAGTCCTTCTAGTCCCTTAGGCTTAGGTAAGCATACATAGTACATTTTATTAAAGCTAAGTATTTATAAGGTTCATTAACAATTGCTAATCCTATACACAAAAGCAACATATAAACGCTCATACTTGACTGAAGTGTTTGCTTGGAATTTGAAACAAGTGCCGCATAACTTGTTCATATAAGAAAAAACACATTTACTTAGTTTCTAAGTCCATCTACCATTAACCTTTAACTTAGAACACTACACTCACTCACTTGCAACTCGTCACTCTAGGGTCCTAGGATTACTAAGAAGATAGGTTAGTTTAAGATAAGTTTGGGATGTCAATACTCGTTTAAAAAAGTTTGGGAAAGGATTTAGAAATGGAAAACGTACCTACAAAACACTTAGGAACCTGAAGAAACATCATTGCACGCATTAGGGATCATGACTTTCGGATGCTATTTCAACTAGTGTCTAGATGCCATGGTTGAAAAGAAGTACTTTGCTCCTAGCATTTGGACGATAGTTGCAATCTATATTGCAATGATGTTTCATCCCCTACAAACAACCCCAATTCTACCATATTTGCACACCATTACTCCCAATTCAATTTTCCATCAACTATACACTCCAAACCAATTCAAAAAACCCATAAACACTCAAATAGATCCAAAATTTCATATTTACCTTCGTAATTCACAACGACGAATCTCAAAACAAATGTAATATCAACACTGCTTACCTTTAGAAATCCATTAATGGCGCTTCCACCATCGAGAATATATTGTAGGCCATGTGTAGAATTGCTTTTGATTTGTTTTGCCCTCTACACGAAGAGGAAAAATGAATTCTTAAAGGATTAGACCAATAACCCATAAAAAACCAATATAAACAATCTTAGCTTAATTTCTTCCACATTATACACGATTTGTACTACCAAAAATCCAAGGTAGAACTTCCTAAAAACCTTATAAAATTAGTTTTTCTTGCTAATCTCGCTAGAAAAATGAATTTTCAATACCCTTTGATCAAAATTCATTAAGAAAAAGTGTTCCATGTCACTTACCGTTACCTTCTTTTGATTGATCTATGTTAATATGCACTAAAACTTCCTTTAGATCAACTCTTGCGCTAGAACCTTAAGCACAAAAGTTATTTGTAAGTTTAAGATTTGTAGAAAAGGGTTTTTCAAACCCTACAGGAGGGTTTTATATTAGGGTCTATAGAACTTTTTTTATGTTGAGGATACTCCTGCTTAAAACTTATAATACCCCTTAGGCCTTTTTACATAAAAAATTTTATTTTATTTATTATGTTTTATTTTATATTTTTAATCTTTCACTTGAAAGTTATAATTTTTTAAAACTTCTAATAAATAATCGGCACATTCATTAACAAGTTATAGACTAAATTTCTTTTTTTTTTTCTTTTTGCCGAGATAGGAAATAATTTAGAAGAAGAAAAACAAATCAAACTATTTAAAAAAAAAAGAAAAAAGAAAAGTCGTTTTCAAGTTTGGTGCATTTTCCATTCCCTCTCGAGACGTGTCATTAGTATTACAGCCCCTCGTATTTCGTGTTTTTTTTTGAAAAAAAAAAAACTAATACGATCTCATCATTGTCCCGCACGCGGGCGGCTTTACTTCCCCCCACTTGCCCCGTGTGTGTAACTACAACCTTAGCCCAGCAGTCTCCGAAGTCCGAACGCAAGCCGACAGGGTGATTATCAAAGTTAATTAGTTCATGGGGATAAATCAAAGTTAGGTTTTTTTTTTTTTAACACTTATTAATGGTTATTTTCAATATTTATTATATATTTTACAAGAATATATATATATATATATATGAGAAAGATATTTTTTTTATTTGATACATTAATAAATGCCGTTGGAACTTCTATAATCAATTTTCGTTTATAATTTGTTGACTTCTCCAACTGTGTTTTGTAAAATTTTTCTAAATAATCGTTCACGAAAATGGAATCCAGCTCATATCAAACTTTTCAATATAGCAACTACTGAAGGGAAGACATGTAAAATTACTATCAAGGAAAACCAGACATTTTGATAATTTTTCGGCGGATTGATATAAACCCAATAATTGAGAGCCTTAGACGGCACACCTAATTTATAGAATAATAGTGGACTCAAATTAAAGCATTTATTGAACATATTTAGTAAGAATATTTGCACTTCGACGTACATTGTTTCTCTCTTAAACATGCAATTAGTACATCAGAAAATGTATATTTCCTTATTAAGACTATGTTTGACAATGTGAAGAATAGCATTTAAACTATTTTCTAAAAGATTAGCAAAAAAAAAAAAAAAAAGAAAGAAAAAACTTATTTTCTAAAGAAATGCTAAAAAAATAAATAATAAAGATAATGAGAGTGCATTTTGTGGAAATGAAAATGGAAATCATCATCTCAATTTACTTTTTCTCAATTTCCTTAATTTATCTTTTTACAATATTGTCACATGTAATGAATAATTAAGATCGCATAGAAAAGCTAATAATTTTCTAGCCTAGTGGTATGGACACTAGTCTTTTAGTAGGATAAATTAGGCTCAAATTCTCCCTTCTCATTGGAATTACAAAAAAAAAAAATTACATAGAAAAAAATGATCTCATGATAACATCATAAAGTATTCTAAAAATCTAAATAATTTCAATCGTTGTTTTGCAAGTTGAGAAAAATTGCGACAAGTAAATCGAAAAGATCCAAACCTAATAGAAGTAAGGGTGAGCACAGAAGCTTGGAACTTTCAAACCCTCCATGGCTGGATAGTTTTCATGGTTTGCGTTAGACTTCTCAAGATACATTTTATTTCAAAACTTTTGAAATTTGTAACTATTAAATAGCATATAAGGTATGATCTTGTGCTTGTTATAGGACCTATTCAGATTTTGTATTCTGTGTATATGTTTCAAGTTTTAACATATCTGATAATTTCTCAATATATGTAGGATATTGTAAACTTGACCAATACAATGTCCCTAATATAATGTGATAATTATAATGATAACATAACTATGTTGACCTAACTTATAATTCATTATTTTGTACCATCATCCAATTAGATTGTCAAATATGTCTCATATTTCCAATCAAATCATTGTCATAGTTTATGTTTAATGTACCTTGCTATTATTTTGTGTGCACTCCAATTTTTTTTTATATATTTATACTTTTTATTATAATTT
This sequence comes from Lumnitzera racemosa, assembly GCA_024138005.1. Classification (NCBI taxonomy): domain Eukaryota; kingdom Viridiplantae; phylum Streptophyta; class Magnoliopsida; order Myrtales; family Combretaceae; genus Lumnitzera; species Lumnitzera racemosa. The sequence continues at coordinate 86,201,949 of JAMXBC010000006.1, forward strand.
ACGATATTATGAAAGTGATACTAATTTACAATTTAAATATTATAATTTTAGATATAAATGGCTAATAACATTTTAACTTGAAAAAAATATTTCATTCTTTGATGTTGCTGTGATATTCTAATATGATAAGGATTGGTGATGATGTGATCATAATGGGGTCTGCTAGGTCAATTTTAAGTAGTCCTTTGGCTATCGACAGCGGATTACCTATACAAAGCCTCCTATGGCTAAGTTAGTGAGATCCTTTGAATGCTCAAGTCAGCAAGAAGGAAAAGGAGGTGTAAGTAACAAGAGTGAGTTCCCAAGAGAGAGAGAGTTGAGCATTGTAAGTGCTAATCTCCTTACTTGATGAGCTAACTCTTATTTATGGGTTAGAGGTACTTATAGTTGTTGACATGTAGTGGGCCATGGCTGGCTAATGTAGGATTCGATGAGGCGACATGGATAGCTCCCCATGGGACATTCCCCCTTCTACTAGTTGTTGGAGGTTAGGAGGATGGGCTTATCATTGGTAGTGGATGGTTACTACTACCCATGTGATTGGATGTTAATCAGCATTAAATGAAGAGATAGAAAGAGGTCGAGTAGTAGATAGGGTCAATGCTTAATTCTAAAACTGGGCACCCAATTTGGTTGTACTCTTTAAAGAGGGCAAACATGAGCCTTAATGAGCACTGTGGGTACTGGCTGGATACGATGAGAATTTCTAAAGGTTTTCGAGTGGAAGCTAAGGCTAGGGCACTCTTAAGATGTACATGTATGTCTTAGTGGGCCTTTGCGATTCGAGTCGAGTTTCTTAGCAATTTGTGAGGCTTAGGTTAGGCAATCCAGTGGACCTAGGCTTACGCTTTGGGTGCCTTCTACGGTGAGGATTGGCTATCAACATTTACCCTCTCACTCTCCTAGTCACTTGGCTAGTAAGGAGAATATTGATGCTCTTAGGGTTAGGAATGGCCAAGCCTATGTCGCTTGAATGCCCAAAGCCGGCTATGTGGAGATTATCCTTCTAGATATGATCTTCTAGAGGTGACGGTTGACATGAACGTTAGCAAGAGACTTTTTTGTGTGTGTGGTTCTTCCTAATATTCGTGTCATATTTGATGCATAGTGATGGTGCTTTGTTGGACATGTGCCATTAATTGTAGGATGTGTTTTAATGCTGTATGCTCGCATCATTGCCTACATAGGGAAATCCTTATTAGGTATTAATGTCTGCCTTTTCTTTAGTAGTCTCCCTTGACTACTGGATTAGTCAGTAGGTGATACACGAACGGACGGGATTCTTCTCCTCTTTATTATATGAGGGGGATATGGGGACTATCTCCCTTCATTCTATTTTGTTCTGACTAAAGTGATCCTTTGTCCTTAGAGAAACCTTTCCAAAAATGAAGAAGGCTTAGGTGATCCTTTTAATGGGGAAAGTGTTGCGACTAGGACTCCACTCCATTGGTGGGGCCTTTAAGCAATGATTGAGGGGTGTAAAGGGCTACTTAGTCATAGGGGATGGGCTCTGAGGTACTGGTTGAAGGCTATATAAGGGTTTGTACCCTCTTGGTTGGCAGTTCGTTGTCATCATCACATCGTTGGTCACTTATGCCATTGGCGTCTAAGTTTCCTAATCATATTTTCGGGCAATTCTTGAAGCCAATGCATGTTTTTGGCCATGAGAGGGCAAGACTCCAGCAGCTTAAGGGTTCTTGACCTTCTTTAGCCAAAGGACTCCTGGCGAGCTTCATTAAGACTTGAGAACATGGCTAGTTGCAGGTAGCTGCCTGATCTTCGCATTGAAATGGTTGTCTCCATGAGCACCTTAAGTGACTTCCATGAGCTCGTTGGTTCTTTTTGGCTAAGTTTTCCAAGAGATTGAGTGATCCTTGGTCGCTTGTGAATGTAAGAAGGGCCTCTTCTTAGGGTTGCCGTGGTGGCATAAGCTTGTTGTTGGAATGATGTGTTACTATGGCCGTATCTCACAGCGAGTATAGTGGCAGAAGAAGAGGAGCAACAACTATTATTCTTCAAAGTCTCCGATCATCTACACAGGGTGGCTTAGGTTAAGCTCGTTTTGTTGGTGTGAATAGAAAGCCAAGTTGAAGTTATGAATCAACTGGCTTGAGCTGGGCTTCTATGCCGACTTAGGATTTAGTGTAAACTAGGTTTAGTAGACTATTCATTGAAGCTAAGTTGAAGTTGTAAGTTCAAGTACTAAAGTCGGTCAATAGAGTAGGAAATGGCTCCAACTCATACAATGTACTTTATGTTTTTCTTTGTAATAGCTTGTATTTGGGGTTACTATGCTGGCCCCTAGGCCTTATAATGATTCTTCTTGTTTAATAAAAACTAGAGTTACCTTTTATATGTCTACGTGCTTTTCTTGTTTTCTCTCCCTTCTTCCTCCTTTTTGTTTAGCTACTTCTTTCTTTTCCTACTTATATCTTGATTATAGGGAAGTGTTTGGGGTCAAATACCTTCAGATTGCGATGGGCTTATTCAGGCACAGGCTTAGTTAGTTTGTTTAAGTAAGTTCTTGGTTTTGGCTCTTAACGTGCTCAGGGACCTGAACCCTAGGGTGATTATGGTCGAACGTGCTTCGGATTGTAAATGGCTTAATCCTAGTTCCCAAAGTGCTAGAGTCTAAGTCTTTACTCATTTTGACATGATTGTTGATATGATTAATGTGATTGTTAGAGTATTTGAGGTCCTCAAAAGTCACTCTCATTTAATGCCTATGCATACCCATGCCTTACTGGCAATCTACTTACACTTGTGATATCTAGTCGTTGGTTCTAGAACCTTGACTTGTATTTGGTTAGGGTAGCATTTACCAGAGTGATGTTTCACTTAGCTTAGCTACAATTATATAAAGGCTTAAGGGACATAATTTTTCATCCTTTGGTCTTTGTCTTTCCAGATTTGCTACATATTATTCTCTCATTTCATTAACATATTTGAATCTTTGTTCTATTTCTTGGGTTTTCTTTCAACTTCTCCTTTTTCAAAATGGCTAACCAGTAGACTTAAGGGAATCACTTTAGGGGTAAAGGGGGCACGAGTTCCAGTTAAAGGGATGAGCTAGTGCTTACTCCCCCTTAAATAGGTGGTATTGGCGAAAGGTGATGCAATAAATAAGAGCGACATATGGGAAATCCGAAGGTCATTCATAGAGGCGAGGCTTTAGTGCGAGGATTCACCTTAGAAGGAGGCGAGTGAACATTTGGTACCTACAAGTGAAAGGAAAGGTCTTGTTACTGAAGTAGAGTATGCTGATAGGGAGGATCGATGGTTAAGGGTGTGTGAAGAGGTAGGTTGTAAGATAAATGTGTAGGAAGTATGTTTGCCAAGAAAGGTGGTTGAGCTTATGATTATGGCGAGGACGGGAGATCATTTTGTTTGTACTGGAAGGTAATAGAGATGGGGATGTGACTGCCCTTTATAGACTTTCAGTTGGAGGTGTTTAGATGCTTTAAGGTTTGTCTGGGCTCCCTTCATCCTAATGCCTAATAGATGCTAGTTGTGTTCAAGGTCATGTGCATCTTTCATATGAGGAGACCGATGGCTCAGTTGTTTCGATTCTTCTTCCCATGGAAAGGGAATTAGGGTGGCTAGGTGTATTATGCTAACCAAGCAACTTTAAGGAAGTTGTTCTATGGTCAGAAAAGCAAGATTGATGAATGGAGGTCCTAGTTTTATGTAATAAGGCCCCCTTATGAGCTTGATTTTCTAATGAAGTAAATGAAGCTAATGTATATGTCATTGATTACCTACTTGAAGGAGAAGGATGGGGAGACAAAGGATTAGATCCTTGATGTTAGTTGGTGGAAGGGGCCGAGTTTTAATGTTGTGGAGGTATTGGACTTATATCTTAAGAGTGAAATACTTGATGTTTGGGAGACAAGTATGGGTACTGTCGTAATAGGGGAAGGTAGCCGTCGATGTACCATTGCCAATTGTTTATGGGGGACTCAAGGTTGCTCTCCTCTATAGGTATTTACTCTTTAACTTCTTTCTATGAGTTGTTTAGTGCTTTTCTATTTCTGCAGCTTTTGATTTGTCTAAGGAGGACTTTAAGAGATAGATGATTGAAACTCGAGAGGAGAGGGATCGTTGCAAGAGGTAAAGGCTAGAGGAAGTGGATGAACTTATCTGTGATGAAGCCATGGAGGGGTTTGCTAATGGAGCAATTAATGTAGAGAGTGAGGCCATGCCTTCGTTGTAGAGGAAGAAAAAGGAAGTTAACTTGAAGATAAGGTCGAAGAAACAAGTGGTCGAAGGGTTAGGAGACGTTTTAACCAATGTGCCTGTGAGTAATACTAAGCAAGCGGAGTTTGATGTAGTGGTACCTAGGCAGGGGGTATCTAAGCAAGTTATATTTGAATATGCTGTTAAGAGGGAGCCAGAGCAAGTGGCAGGGAAGTCAATTGCGCATGTTGATATGGAGTCAAGCATACCTGTTCTCAACCAAGTTGGTTTTTGAGATGGCAGTAGGGAAGGCAGCAAGGAGACGAGTGTAAAGCCCTTAATCAGTTTAGTGGATTGGACCACTAGTCATGTAGGCTCGTGTGTAGGTAGGGCTGCGTGCGGCATGCAAAAGCGGCCTTTAGTAGAGTTGTCTTTAGAGATAGGTGTTGGTAGATACATGTAGGAGAGAGTTCGGATTGTGATGGAGTAGCCACCGAAAAGTGTTCATAGGTACTGGGTACAGGACAAGTTAGTGAATAAATGCACGTCGCTGGGTTTGAATTGTTTGGAGGAGGCAATGAGTGTTTATTGCCACACTTTTATGAGGGTGAATCGAATTTGTAGAAAGGTACAGTATTAAGTTTTAAACACTTTTGTGTTTCTGTTTTTATCCTTTTGTGAGTTTAACTTTGCTATTTATATTGCAGTGTGGTTGGGCAAGTTGGCAAGAGCGTAATGAAGAATGCGAGTGACTGAGGCTGGAGGTGACTACCTTGAGGAAGGAAACATCTTGACTACAGGTGGCCATGGAAGAGGTTAGGATTGCTTAAGAAGAGGCAAGGGCTACAAAGGAAGAGGTCGAGGGGGGCTTGTAAGACTGAGGAGGTAGCAAATAGGAGGTTGCCTGCTTGCAGAAGGAGCTAGAGGATGTTCATGCTAGGTTTGCAAGGAGAGAAGAAGAGCTGAGGGATGGTTGTAACTTGATGCTAGTATTGATAAGTTCTCATTAAGTCGAACATATAGGGTTGCTATCTGTAATGATGATCATGCTAAAATGGCGAAGATGGATCATGAGAGGTTTTATCTTACTTTAGACTCTAGCTTCTTAGATTATTTACCACAGCAGTATCTTGATCAAGATGGGGTCAGTGGTCAAAAGGATGTTATTGCTGATGAAGGTGATTGAGGGAAAGCTTGAGTGAACTTTGTAGTAGGGGGTTAGACTTATCCTCTTCTTCTTATGGCTTTATTCTTCTTATATATTGTTGATGTTTTCTATAATTTTTCTCCTATGCAGGGTGATTGTAGACTCGTCATTTTTGTACTAATTAGATTATGGTTTATATGAACAAAAGGCTTCCTTTGTTTTTATTACCCTTGTTTTCCTTCGATTTTTACTTTTGTAGTTAGTTAGGCTTGAGACTTAAGTGTTTTTAACAAATGGCTCTTGAGGGAATGTGCTTAGGCAAAAAGTTTGAGGCTTATATGTTTGTGGGTGAATGATTACTACAAAAAGGTGCTTGAGCTAAGATTCGAAGCCTATGTATCCGTGGGCGAATAATTCCTGTGTAAAGGTACTTAAGGTTTAGAAGGTAAGGCTCAAAGCTTAGATTTGCTTAGGCGTGAAGTCCTATGAGCTAGTGTTCAAAGTAAGGCTCGAGGCTTAGATTCACTTAGGTGCAAAGTCCTATAATTGGTGTTCAAGGTAAGGATTAAAGCTTAGATTCACTTAGGTGCAAAGTCTTGTAAGCTAGTGCTTGAGGTAAGGTTTGAGGCTTAGATTCGCTTAAGTGAAAAGTCGTATGAGCTAGTGCTTGAGGTAAGGGTTGAGGTTTCGATTTGGTTAAGCGCAAAGTCCTATAAGTTGGTGCAAGCATCGAGGATGAGAATTGACTCAATGTATCTGATGCTAAAAGCTTAAGTTTGTCAAGAGGAATGCAATGTTTATAGAAAAGTTATCATTATTTATGATTAAGTTCCTCAAAAGTTACTTGATTATGTATGCTTTTGTTGCAAGGTTTTACATGAAGTATGGCTAAAGGTTGGTGGTGTTCCATGTTTAGGAAATGGGCTATTCGTCAAGAGCTTAAAGTCTATATGCTTTACCACCTATGCCCGCCTTTATGCAAGTGGTCCTCTTAATTGGGGGATAATTTTCCTTTTCCTTCATGGGACCTTGTTGACTTTAGCTTGCTGCATATGAGATCACTTGGTTCGAAAACTTTATACTTGACTTTCTTATTGTAATATTTAGTTGTACGTTGCTAGCATACGACTACCTGAGCTTTTAGTGCTCCCTTAACTTCATTGATGGTGTTTAAGTTGGCTTGGAGGGCTATTTTGTTGACCTAGCATTGAAGTTTTAGGTTCTGCTTGTTAGGAGTTCGATCTCTAATGGAAGGACAACCTTGGAGTCGAAAGCTAATGGAAGCGTGTTTCTCCTGTTGTTATTATAGTGTGCAGTTCAATATCCCTAGAGGATGGTGAGGAGTTGGTTTGCCCACTATCCACCTACTTACATGACCCTTTTCTTTAGGTTGTTGAGAACAATCTTGTTAATTGTCTTGACTTTTCCGTTAAATTGTAAATAGGCGATAGAAATGTAAGTTGGATGTGGTGTTGTGCATAGAATTCTTGAAACTGTGTGATGTCGAATTGTCTTCCATTATCTGTAATGAAGGTATGGGGCATACTAAATTGGATAAGGATGTTTGTTAGGATAAAGCCCTCAGCCACCTACACTATAATGGTGGCAACGACTTAAGCTTCAACCTACTTGGTAAAGTAGTTTATAGCTATTGGGATTAATTGCCACCTACCTAATTCTTTAGGGAAGGGGCCTAAGACTTCGAGTCCTTACTAAGTGAAAGGCCATGGGCTAGTGATGGAATGAAGGTCCGAGCTAAGTGCTTAGCTAATAAGTGTTTGCTTCCGGTAGGCATGGCATCAATGGACTAAGGTTTGTGTATCTTACTTTATGGTTGGCTAGTAATATTCAAGGTGGAGGGCTTAGACATATAAGGCTAGGCTTGTATATGATTATTGCATATACCATAGTAGAGTTCTTTGAGTATGTAGTGTAGAGGTCACAACACTAACGAATGTATTCAAATCAAAAACACAATTGAAGATGCAATCCAATGAGGGTACTTAAGTAAGTTCCTTGCTCGTAACATTGAGAATATTGAGTGGCCAATTCAAAGATGATGTGACGAGTAGGAAAACATTGCATGACCTCCTCAGGTCGGAAGAAATGCGTGAGACGAAGGTAATAACATAGCACTAAATGGTATGATTAATACTATTGTCGATAGACCTTCCACTTCAGGCTGGTTAAGCTCTTTGACCTTGACTAACACCATACAGTATGTTTGTAGTGTGTAGGGTAAGAAGGTTAAGGTCGACAATTCCATTTCTTTCACAGAGGAGGACTTTGAAGGTATACAAAGGCCCTAAGATGATGCACTGGTAATCAATGTGAGAATTACCAATTTTGAGGTTAAAAAGATCTTAATTGACACTAGGAGTTTGATAGACATTATTTTTCAATATACTTTTGACCAAATGAAGCCAAAGATCAAGGCTCAATTGAGATCTTACAAGTATGATCTATATGCTTTTAATAGTCAATCCTTACAGGTTACTGATGTTATTTCTCTTCCTATTTATCCTGGAGATGATGAACATATTGCAAAGGACAAAGTAGACTTCTTTAATGTCAAATGTTGGTCTCCTTATAATATGATCATGGGTTGACCATGCCGACATCTATTTATTATGGTTCCTTCAACTACACATCTTAAGGAAAAATTCCCTACTTTCACTGGGGTTGGAGTTTGCAAAGGGGACTAGCAATTAGCTATATCCTTATATTTGAAAACGTTACAGCTTGAAGAAGTCTTTTAAGTAGAGATTGATTCAGAAAAGAAGTCTAGCGGAAATGAGAGTGTCAAAGAAGAAATAGAGGAAGTCTCATTAAGGAGTGATCCTAGAAAAACAACAAAGATAGTGAAACCATTGCCGTTACATATCTATCAAGGTTTAATTAATTTCCTTTAAGATAACACAGATGTCTTAGCTTCGTCTCCCTCAAATATGGCAAGCATCCCAAGAGAAGTGATAATGCATAAGCTCCAAGTTGATCTGAGTGCAAAGATAGTTCAACAAAAGTATTGGCATTTTTCCTCTAAATGGTAGATAGCCATTGAAGATGAGGTTTAGAAGTTACTAAAGGAAGGATTCATAAGGCAAGAGCCTTATCTGACTTAGCTGGCTAATTGTATGCTAGTCAACAAGTCGAATGGCAAGTAGCATATATGCATAGACTTCATGGATTTGAATAAAGACTATCTTAAAGATTTGTTTCCCTTACTGATAATTGATTAGATGGATGACTCAATTGCTGAGTATGCCTTACTCTCTTTTATGGGTGCATTTTCCGACTACAATCAAATTAAGATGGGAAAAGATGATGAAGTCTACATGTCTTTTATCACAAATTTTGGGACATATGGTTATATGGTATCGTCTTTTAGGCTAAAAAATGCTGACACAACTTATCAGAAGCCTACGACTAAGATGTTTATGCCCTAAATCCATTGAAACATTGAAGTTTATGTTGATGATATGATAGTGAAGAGTAAAATAGATGATCAACACCTTGCTGATCTTGAAGTGATGTTTGATACCTTAAGGAGATATAAGATGAAGCTTAACCCATAGAAGTATATTTTTGGTGCCACCTCAAGCAAATTTTAGGGGTACATGGTGTCGCACCCCGAAGCGGTAGAGTCGTAACATCCCCACCGTGTAAACCATTCTAAGATAGAAGTTGGCCTTACAACCGCTATCTTAGACCTGATCTACACAAGGCGTCCACGACTAACCCGCTTTGAAGTAAACAGTTTGTAATTTAAATAAATCATTTACCTAAGAAAGTGAGATAATTTATATATATACACGACAATTCAATTATTACATTATTCAAAAATGAAAAATTCTAAATAAAATAAAACTTAGACCTTAAGAATATATGTTCATTCTTCAAATATTTTTCCTCACTTCTCAAGATCCAGCAGTTGCTAGCTTTAGAGTAGTTGTTTGCCGCTTCTTAGCCAGCACCTATATGACGTCTATAGAGATGTGAGCAACCATAGCTCAGTAAGTTAGGATGGAGACTTAAAACTATACCACAAACACAATAAGGTTATCAATCAACTTATTAGGTGCAATGCATGTTCAAGCAAATGCTATTGCACAACGTTGTCCGGCCCGTCGTGAGATTAGAGAAATTGCGCCCACTTTAATCCAAGTTAAGGAGTTGCCATTAATGCAACAGTTCACGACCAAACTTAGGCTTGTACAATGGAGACTGAGATTATAGAAATTACGCCTGTTCTAATCCGAGCTGAGGAGTTGCCATTAATGCAACAGCTCACGACCAAACCTAGGCTTGTGCAATGGAGACCTCGCTCCTCCCACGACTACTTTCGAACCATTGACTTTACCCTCGCCATGACCTTCTCTCCTGTCACTTAGTTCGACTGAGGATAAAGAAGGGACCAATTGCAATCCTGCGTTATCCCTTTCGAAGGGGTCGGTATTTGGCCAGAGAGTCCTAAGTTCCCCTAATGGGTTGCCATGTAGGTCCGATTATGAATATAGGTCGTATATTTGATCAGGTCCAGTTTAGGGTGATCAATCATTTTATACAAACTATACAATACAAGCCAGGACAACAGATAGAATCATAGCATCACTCATAATCAAGCACATGTACACATCCAACTATCTAACAAGCACAACCAAGCATAATCTTAAGCCTCCAAAATACAACATCGTATTAATCCTAACTTATCTCGACTCCTCGCTCACTCACTCGAGGTCCGATTTGCTAAGGCCATCGCTGATCATCCCTATAACACAAACGTGGTTTCAGTTTTTCATATAACTATTATAGGTTTATTTTATCCTATAACGCTTATTGTTATGTTTTGTTTACGATTTAATATGCCTAATTATCTAGGTCTTAAGTCTTTTACAATTATTCTAGGTTTGGGGTTAGGTTCGGGTTCGGTTTCCGCATCGATTTCTAAATTAGGTTTTAGTTCGATTTCTAAGTATTGTTTTATACTCGAATCCTAGAAATTCGTTTCAACCCACAATGTGAAATTAATCACATTACTTCCCGATCTCCTAAATATTATCATTACCGTTAGTCAGTATTTTATTTCATCCAGTAAACTTAAATCCGTATTAGTGTACCGAATTCACTCTTCATGTGAGAAATTTTTAACATTTTTCATATAATTACATAAATTCAAGTTTCCTATCAGATTTATTGTATGTTTTTATTCTTATCATAATATCAATTTTTATTTTAATATTTTCTATTTTATTATATTTCTAATAATTATGTATTATGTATTATCACCTATTATGTACATAATACACATCTAATATTTTTAATACTAATTACTATCTCCCAACATCAATTATCATTTCAAAATGTCTAAATTCGCCCTAAATCAAATTTTACACCTAATTACCCTAATTTACAAAATTAACTTAAAATATACTATTTTTCCATCTAACACCTTAAATGCTAACACCTTAAATGCTACAAGTATCATACTCCATAAGATTTCAACATCCTAAAACACATACTTATTCACTAAATCAGTAATTAACCATTTAATTACTTAATTAACCCTAAATTACCCATTTTATGTCTCATTTTAGGGCCTAAAAATTATCTAAAATTTTTGAAAATTAATTTTTGAAAATGGGCTTTGTAGCATTATTTTATATCATCTAAGTAATCTACACAAAAATTTTGGGTTCAAAACTATACTCCTAAGGTCATTTATTTCTAAACCGAAACATACTCAGTTTTGTATGATTTCTTAAGGACCATATATCATGAGACATATTTTCATCAAAATAATATTTTTCCTAAAAACTACATACAAAAATATTCTATAATAACAAAATTCATAATTTTCTCATAATATTTACTATTTTTAACAAAATTACATAAAATCGAGCTGGAAATCGGACTCACCAATTTGGGTGGCTAGTGTCGGCCCACCTAGGCGTTGCCACCACCACGTGGTGGTGGTGGCCGTCTACTCCCAGCTACTTGTTGGGTTTGGGTTCTCCTTACAAGCCCCAATTGCACAGTTTTCCTTTTCTTTTCTTTTTCTCTAGTTTTTCCCTTGAATTTTCAAGTCTCTCTATTTTTCTCAAATCCCTAACTGTCCAAAGGAGTTCTCTGAATTTTTTTCCTATTTATAAACGTTTAAGGAAATTATTGTGCATTAAATTGGACAAGACATTGTCCAAATCCCTTAATTTTTGGCTTTTAAGTTGCCTTAATTTAATTGGCTGATTTTTTTCTATTTTTTCCCAGCTGTCACGACCCAATTCTAGATCACTCCTTATTTTTCCTGATTTTTCTTGATTTTTATTTAATTAATTATAAATTTTCTTTGAGTATTTAGTATTATTTTAGCACATTACGCGTATTTTAAGTAATTATGAGTATTTCTACATACATGTAAATTCATATATAGTACAAATAAATATTCCTAAATATTATTTAGGTTATTTTATGCTTTTTAGTATACATATAATTTATCTTTAGCGATTCGTTAATTATCGAAATGCATTTTACGTATTTTCGATAAATAACGAGTTATATACTTAAAATTTGGAATTTTTATATTCTTTTATTTTATTGGTTATTTTCTTAAATTCAAACTTACGGAATCATTTTTACTATTATTTCTAACTTTACTTATAATTTAAGTTCGATTAAATCTTTTAGCCGACCGAAGCCTTGAGTAACTGGTTGTAGGGCTTACACATGGTTACTTAATGTGGCATTGAGGCAAATCTTAGAAAGATTCATGTTATTTTAAACATGAAGTCCCTAGCACTATAAAAGAAGTTTAAGAATTTACTGGTCGAATTATCACTTTGAATAGATTTGTGTTAAGAAGGGCATATAGGTATGCAGAATTTCTTGAAGTGTTGAAAAGCCCAAAGGAATTTCACTAAATTGACTAGTGCGAAGCATTGTTTAACAAGTTGAAAGAATTTCTAGCATGACTACTAGTACTCTCAACACTCATCTCTAAAGAAGAATTATTTTTATATCTATTAGTTAATGGTTGAACTCTTTCATCTATCTTAGTTTGATTGGAAAGTAAGGAGCATCGGCCAATTTATTACATGAGTCATGTCTTGTAGGGCTTAGAACAACAATATATAAACATTAAGAAGTTTGTTTTGGTAGTGGTTCTCTCGATAAGGAAATTAAAGTTGCACTTTGAGGAACATCAAATAATTGTTCTTACTAATTAGCATCTTCGACTAGACTTGCAATAACCAAACTCATCGAGGAGGATGATGAAATATACTCTAGAGGTAAGTGCCTATAGTGTGCAATACAAACCCAAAATGGTATTAAAAGCTCAATTTTTGGTAGATTTTGTTGCTAAGTTCAATGGAGAAGAAGACAACATTGAAATGGTTAAGAAACCTACATGGAATTTATATGTTAACGGCTCTTCTACTAAGGAAGAATGTGGTGCAGGTCTTATTTTTCATGGGCTCCACAATGTGAAAATTCAATATGCATTAAAGTTAGGAATTTTGGCTAGCAATAATGAAGTCCTAATTGTTGGGCTTAAGCTAGCAAAGGAAGTTGGAGTCGAGAAAGTCGAAGTTTTTTTCGATTCACAATTGATTGTGAATATTAGGTCAAATGAATCCATGTAGTGAAGGAAGATGTGATGAGCAACTACTTGCTTCTAGTACGAAAGCTCATACAGGGATTCTAATCTTTTACAATTAAGAAGATATTAAGGGCTAAAAACATTGTTGTCAACAAACTTTTTAAATTGGCCAGTACAGCGCTACTTGACCTGAACAACAAGCTCTTTATTAAGTATCTTCTTAGTAAAAATCTTAAAACTATTAGGTAGAGTTATGAATTGACTCCTTACCCAAGGAAGAGGTCTTGGACAGATCTAGCTATTGATTATCTAAAGGATGGTGTTCTACCTGAAGATAAGAAAGAGGCTTAGAGGTTGATATATCAGGTCGCAAACAACACACTGATTTATGACCACATATATAAGCATAGCCTCTCATAACCATACCTTCGATACCTTCCATAGAAAGATGCACAACAAATTTTGTTTAAGTTGCTTGGAGGTGTTTGTAGCAACCATGTAAAGGTTAAACCCTGTATGTCTATGCCTTGAGACTTGGCTATTATTGGTTAACTATGAAAGAGGACGCAAAATTTTCTATTTGGCAATGTCCATAATGCCAAAAACATGAGGTACTAAGCTACGTGCTTTCCATCAAATTACATAGCGTTACTAGCCCTTGGCCCTTTGCTTAATGGAGGCTAAACATACTCAGACCATTTTCGAAGTCCGTGGCTCAATGGTAATTCATCATAATTGCAGTAGACTATTTCACTTAATGGGTTAAGGCCAAAGCAGTGGCGAAGATTATTGAGTAGAAGGTCGAGTCTTTTGTCTTCAATTTTATCCTATCGAGGTTTTAGGTTCCTTTTATGATAGTGATTGACAACGAGCCATAGTTTAACAATAATAAATTCCAAGCGGCTTTTTGTGAAAAGCAAGATATCTGTCTAATTTGCACTTCGGTGGCTCATCCTTAAACCAATGGACAAGTAGAAGCAATTAATATGACTATCTTGCATAGTTTGAAAAGAAGAATTTATTAGGATTAGGGTAAATGGGTCGATGAATTGCCCAATGTTTTATGGGGGTACAAGACCACCCATAGGACTTCAACAAGAGAGATACCTTTCAGTCTTACATTTGGATTGGAAGCAATTTTACCAATTAAATTAGAATTGCCCAATCTTCTAATGCTGAATTTTGAAATTATAGCAAACTAAGTCGGCCTGACAACCAATTTGGATATAATTGAGGAAATTAGAGACATCATAAGAGCAAGAGCCGTTGCTTATCAACATAAGGTTGCAAGGTACAATAACTAGAAGGTGAAATATAAGGTATTTTAGCTTAGAGACTTGGTTTATAGGAAGTTGGAGGCAACTAGCACATGGAATAATCAAGGAAAGCTCAACGTAAATTGGGAGGATCCACTAAGGGTACGAAAGGTTGTAGGCAATGGGGCCTACTAACTAAAAAGGCTAGATGGAACGATCATTCCTTGTACATAAACTACCAACTTTATGTTTTCTTTTGCTTTTCCTTTTCCCAAGCAATGTAAGGTAATGACCTAAGCTATGTTTAAGCATGTTGTCTCTGTTTCAAGTTTATGACTATCTTTTATTGCCATTACTTTTATTCCTAATATATATATGATTAACGGATTAATGTAACTTTAGCTATATGGAAAACGAACTAATAACTAATAAAGCTCTGATCATCCTTGGTTAATGAGCATAGCACTAATTAACAAGTAACGTTAAACATGCCTTGAAAAAGAGTTCCCCGACCAATCAAGGGTAATGAACTCTGAGTGGCCTTTAATAGGAAAACTTCACAATTAAGAAAATGAAACTTAACACCCAAAACTTCAAGCACTACGCGGCTAAGGATGCTATGTCTATGAAAAGACACTAAGTATGAATTGGATGTGAAATAAAACATACCGAAGATAAAAAAAGCATTAAACATAAGACAAGGGTTAATCACAACTAAAAGGTTGTCATCCCAACAATGAATAAAGTCTATGAAAATACTATAAAAACAAAGTTTAAATTAATGGCTCGTTGAGAGTTAAAGGTATTCATGCTTTAGATTGGGCAAAGTTATTATCTTGGTTAGCAAAGCTTAGGACCTTCTTAGAGTTTACTTCTTTATTTGCACTTGGGGTCTTGTTTAAGGAGTTGGAGGTTTCTTTACGAACATAAGGGGTCTCCTTGGATGATAGTTCATCGGCATTTGTAAGAACTTTAGCATTGGCT
Source organism: Lumnitzera racemosa (assembly GCA_024138005.1). Taxonomy (NCBI): domain Eukaryota; kingdom Viridiplantae; phylum Streptophyta; class Magnoliopsida; order Myrtales; family Combretaceae; genus Lumnitzera; species Lumnitzera racemosa. The sequence goes on from JAMXBC010000006.1 coordinate 86,217,106, forward strand.
TGATCATTGTCACATTGCCTTTGAACCTTAGCCTCTACTTCTTTGTCGACCTCTTCATCACCACTGTTAGCATCATCATCATTGACATTGGTAAAGTCAAGGATTGACAATTTGTAGTCAAGATGAACCTGTAGAATTTTTGTCTTTGCCAATTGGACCCCCTACAAGAACTTTCTTTAGAGCAATCTCTCATATTGCCAACTAAGGGTTACAATTAATAGTGCTTCCTCAACAGAAGGCTTCTTTTTTGCTGCCTCTTCCAGTTTGGCAATACGAGCTTTGAGTTTAGAGTTGTTTATCTTCAAGTTCTTTATTTGAACTCTTAATTTGTCTTCCTCCTCACTCATCGATGTGATCGTTCTTCTTAACCCCTAGCATTCTTGTTATTTCTTACAAAGCTTCTCCTTCAAGTCCTCGGTCTCTTCGTAAAGTTCGTCATTCTGGGCCTTAAGGCTCGAGACTTCATCAGCCACCAATGAATGTATAAGCTTCTTGGTTGATAGCTCCTCTTATAGCTTCCTAGCCTCCATTTTGGCCTTAATCATCGTGATCTTGGTTGCAATTATTTATGCTTTCAAGGAGTTATAAGCCTCCTCTACCTTTTGCAACAAAATTAACAATTCGAATAAGTTAGTTGGTATTCGACTATATAGCATAAAATTAAACATACCTTTTTCATCTCCTCTTTAACCTCATCTAAAGCCATCAGAACGTGGCTGCTAATTTACATGAAGATGAAGAGTTGGGTCAGCAACGAGACATAAATCATAAATGAAAAGCAAACCATAGTTATAAACTTACATCATACAATTTGGTGGCAATATGGCCTTTATTACAACCATTGACCCTCTCTACATCTTTCTTTTCTATCTCCTTGTCCTTCGGGAGAATGACTCCCTCCATTAAGGTTAAGGACTTTGTCTAATCACCTAAAGCTGAATTGGTGTCTAAGATGTTGTGGCTTTAGCACAGTACAAAATATTAACCCACCTCACTGTTGGGGACAAACTTGGTAGACCTAATGTCGAGAGCTTTATTTCTTAAAACCTCCTTTGTTTTCTCATCTATGCCCTTGCATCTCTTGGATGAAGGTTAATCAGTATGTTGTTTCCTACTTCTCTTTATAAGACTTTGCTTAGTATTGTCTAATCTATCGAGTTGTCTACAATTTCTTGAGGAATAACCTCAGTTTTATTATCAACAATAACAAGATAACTAGCTTCTCCTAGCACCTCCTCTTGAGGAGTATCTTTGATTACAGGAAGAACATCTAGCTTTGTAGTCTTGATAGCCTCTATTTGCTCTGTTCTTTGACCTTTGTTAGCATAACGGGTTTCCTTCTTCTTCTTCTTCACAGCGACAGCTTCTTTTACAACCTTCTCTAAGGCCATTTTTTAAATAGGAACTTTAGTGGTTGCATGCTTGTTAAGCTTTTGTTTCTTAGCTTTGGCCTCAACCAACAATTTTTGGAGATCCACATCTTTGGCACCCATGCTTACACAAGAGAGAGAATGTCATAAAAGAAGAGAGAGGAATAATCAAAGACTTACAAGTTCGTGTTGAGTGAAGCTCAATGGTAATAACATGATATCCTTTTATGACACTCTCTCTCTTATAAGTCTTGGTAGCAGTAGCATCATTTGGCAATAACATGATATCCTTCATTCAGATGAGTTCGGTCCATTGATTTTAAAAATCCAACTTCACTTCTGGTCTAATTGAAACGAATTTATCATGCCATTTATGGATTTTGGACTCAAATCCATCCATAGACTTGTAGCTATGTCATGCTGCTACATAAAACCAACCGTCTGGCTATCTCCTGATCATAAAAAAAAAAATCCAAACAACTAAGTAATTGTAACCTCAAGCTCCTTGCAAATAATCTCAAACTCTAAAAGAAGCATATATGTGTTGGGAGAGAAAATGCTCAGAGCAACGTAGTGGTAATTAAATAATTGCTTTTGAAAAGTGGAAAATGGCAGATGTAGCCCAAAATTAAGATATTTCAAATATAAATGAAAGTCGTTATCAATGGGAAAATAAACTCTTTCATCCTCCCTTAGGCATTGCAAGTGCCATTCATTAAGGAGATCTTGGCAATATTTATTGTATTTCATGACGAGAGGCCTAATAGCTTTACTCACTACACCATCTAAATCATTAACATTAAAAATGACATTATTGTTTAAATATCAAGCAATTGACCTATCTTCCTTATCATCAAGGTAATTATTTACAAGAAAAGCATCGATATGGGCGAGTTTCTCCCATCTCTTGATTATACTATCCGCAAAATCATTAGAAGAAGAGTGGAAAATGATAATTAGAATGAAAAAATCTTTTTCTATATGTGTGATTAGTGATCTCTCCTCTCAAAATTCTAACACACGACTAATACGAACACAGGTACTGATTAGATGGATAAGCATGGATGATTGACATGTGTCAGGAGTCAAGCATCTATTATATCATTGATTGTTAATAAACCCAACAGTGCTATGATGGCTAACATGATAACTGTCCCTCGTGCATCTATAGAAAGTGAATTATTAGGAAAATTAAAAGGTTGTGACCTTTTATTTGGAACTCAAAATGACGCATTTCAAATATCACATTGAAGGACACCAATAACAAAACCACAAGCTAGCACGAAGATATCTTAACACTATCTAGAGAACACATGTTTGAGCTTTTGCTGTCTATTGATCAGATCAAATATTGATTCTTGTTATCAACTCTCATAGTCGAATTCTTGTATGCGGGAGTTAGGGGGCATATGTTGATAGCAGAATTTTGCTTAGTTATATTGCTTGGCACCTCGTTTACCGAGTTTCTGACCATTGTTGTTTTCTTTTTAAGGCCCTGATGGCTCGGCTAATCTAATGGGATTAAAGGCCTGGCCTACTTATATATTTAAATTTGAGAAGTGGCATGGATAGTTATAGCCTTATACGACCTTATTACATAACTATCCACTACTTTTGTTCTTTAAGTATGCACTTAATTAAGGAGTTGTCACATGGTCTATGACCAACAATTGGTTATTATTATAGACATTCAATATGCGCTTACAAATAAAGGAAAGAAAGCACTGTATGGACTTTCTTACACTCCTTAACACTCAAACTATTAGTCACTTATTTTTCTCAAACACTTTCTTACTCAAGCATCGAAGTGGCTATGCTGGACTAGCTTCAGCACCACCTTTATCCTTTCTTCTTTATTTTGCATAAGGAAAGTTTCATACCAAAATCAACTGACAACATTGGTAATTGTCCATGGGGAGAAATTCGTGGCAAGATCTTAGATTGTTTGTAGATAATCTAATGGGCTTAAAGGCCTGGCCTACGTATATATTTAAATTTGAAAAGTGGTATGGACAGTTATAGGCTTGGAGGATATGATTGACATAGTATACAAGCTTGTGTTTGCATTCTTTTACTCAGACAATTACTAAGGAAAGTGCTTAGTTACTAACAGCGAGGTATAAGTAGAGTTCCTCACCGGAGACTAGTTTGGATAATATCAAAGGGTTGTAGAGAAATTCCTTCAACTTCCCAAAAGCAGCTTCGCATTTGGGTATCTAATGAAATTCTAATGGATTCTTAAGGAGTTTGAAGAATTTGTTAGCGATTCATGAGAGGAAGTGACTCATAGTGGCAATTCTACTAGTGAAGGTTTAGATGTCTTTAATTTTCTATGGGGCCTTCATATCCTTAATAGCTTGTATTTTGTTAGGGTTGGGCCTTAATGCTGGATTTCACCTTGGAGACATACTTCTTGAGGTTAAGCTTCATCTAGTATATCCTTAGTGTATTGAAAGTTTTACGGAGGTTAGTGATGTGATTAGCTTTGGTCTTACTCTTGATGATCATGTCATCAACATAGACTTCAATGTTTCTACCAAGCTGAGGTTTGAAGATCACAGTTACAAGGTATTGGTAGGTGGCTTTGGTGTTTGTTACACCCCGAAGCCACCGTGTCGCAACAGTCTCTTTGTATAAGCCAACCTATGATAATAGATGACCTCATAGTCCCTATCATGGATACGATTTACACAAGACATTCATGACTCATTACTTTGAAGTAAACAGTTCATTCATAATTATAGACAAAATTTATAATTATAACTAAAAACCTTAAGTTGTATTTACATATAGGTACTTATATTATCTTATAATCCTAGGAAATATTTACATACCATATTAGTTTAATAAGTAAAGTATTACAAGATTAGTACATAAACTTAAGAGTACTAATAATAAAACATTAAAGGACTTAATTCTTCAACCAGTTGATTATTACTCCCCCTAGGTCACTTAAAAAAGAAACTAACCTTAGGATAATTATATTGCAGCATCCCAACCAGAACCTGCAAGAAAATTTATAAGGTTATAAGCAACCAATAACCCAATAAGTTAGGATGGAGACTTAAGAATGCATAACAAATACATTCAGGGTTTACGAACAATTATTTATATGCAATACAACACGCAAATGCCATTACATAACGTGGTCCGGTCCATTGTGAAATTAAAGTAATTTCACCTACTCTAATCTGGGTTAAGCAGTTTTCATGTCTATATAATAGCTCATAACTAAACTCAAGTTTGTGTAATGGAGACACTACTCCCCCCATGACTGTCCTTTGAACCATTGCCGTTATCTTTACTGTGACCTCCTTTCCTATCACTTAGTTCGATTAAAGATGAAGAAAAGACCATTATGCTATCTTTTTCGAAGACATTAGTATTTGTTGGGGAATCCTAATTATCCCTTAAAGGGTTGCAATGCATGTCTAATTGAGGTATTTAGGTCGGTTATAATTAAGTTTGGTTTAGGGTGATCAAATAATCTTACACTACTTAATTCACAACAATCACCAAAATACAGCATAAATTTTTAGCATGAATTTAGATATACACAAGCATATACACATATACATATAACTACCTACAAGAAAAATCACATACTATCTTAAACCTCCAAGTACTTTAAAATAGTACTCCAAAATATAGCGATGTATTGAACTCAACTTACTTGAAATCTTTGGTTCAGTCACTCGACTTGCAGTATGTCAACTTATCTTTGCGTGTCCTATAATATAAATACTCTTTTAGTATTTATATCCTTATAACATAAATACTTTAAGTTATGATTTAACCCAATTTTCCAAACATATATTACTTAATGCCAATCCTATTCTAGGCTAGTTTCAGAATTAGTTTCCGAATCTGGTTCCGATCAATTTTTTACTACGGGTGTTATATGTAAATCCTAAAAATGTGTTATGAATCATAATGTAAAATTAATTACATTATACTTAGGTATCCTAATTATCATTTTTGGCCCTTAACCAATATTCTAGTTCATACAGTATACTCTAATCCTAATTTAATTACCGAATTTGCTCCTGATGTGAGAAAAAATTATATTTTTCATATAATCTACTAAGTTTAAGTTTCTTATAAGATTTATTATATATTACTATTATTATATTATCAATTTTAACCCGACATTTTCTATTTATTACAAATTCAAGTTCACATATTATTAATTTACACATATTTACTGCATAATACACATAATAATCATATCTAACACTTTATATACTGCAATTATTTACTACATTAGATATTAATATCTTAAAACACCTAATTATACACTAAATCAATAATTATCCATTTAATCACTGAATTAGCCTAAAATCAATAATTATATATATGGTTTAAAGGCTTAAAAATTATCTAAAAATTTCAAAAATTCATTTATGAAAAATATCTTCATAGCACTATTTTACATCCACTAAATAGCCTACATAAAAAAAATTGAGCTCAAAACTATACTATTAAAATTATTTAATTCTAAATCAAAATAAGTTTAGGTTTGTTGGATTTCTTAAGCACTGTATATTTCTAAATCTAAATTCATCAAATTAATATTTATCCTTAAATCTATATAAATAAAAACCTCTGAATACCTAATATCATCATTTTCTAAATAAATTTAATAATTTAAATAAATTAAATAAGATTCGGGTTGAAATCAAACTTACTTATTGAATTGACTTCTAGGCACCAGTGGTAGCTCCAAGTGTGTCGATAGTAAGGGGTGGTGGGGTTAGGGTATGGTGGTGGTGGTAATTCGTTTTTAAGTGGCCATTGATTATTGGTTTTCTCTTTAAGCCCTAATTGCACACCAATTTTGCTATTTTTTGAAAAAAAAAAAAAAACTATCTCTCTTTTTCTAGTTTCTCTCTAATTTTCTTTGATTCCTAATTGTTCAAATGAGTTTCAATTGGATTTTAGGGTATTTATAGAGCTATTTTGATTTTTTTTTTTCTTTCAATTTTTAGTTGACATTTGGCCCTTATCATTTTTTTTTTTTTGCTTTCTAGTTAGTCTATTTTGATTAGCTAATTCTAATTGTTTCTTCTTAATGCCCATCTTGCCATGGCCTTAATCTAGACATTTCCTGGTTTTTTATTTTTCTTTGATTTTTTTTTTGTAATTTTTTAAAATTATTTAGCATTAATTTAGTATATTTCAAGCATTTTAAGTACTTTTGGGTATTTTTACCCACACATAAATACACATATAGAACAAATACGTACTCTTAAATATTATTTATGTTATTTTTTTATTTTTAGTATGTATATAATTTATTTTTATCAATTTTTTAACTATTAGAACTTGTTTTATGTATTTTCGATAAATAACAGGTAATATGCCTATAATTCAATATTATGATATTTAATTATTTTATCACTTGTTTTCCTAAATTCAAACTTATGGGGTCACTTTTATTAATATTCCTAATTTTTTCATATAATTTAGCTCGATCGAACATTTTATATGATCATCCTAAACTTTACGTATAGATTCTAAACCTTTAGTTCCATGGCTTATAGTGTTTTTCAATCCAAATGGCATTACCTTATAAAAGTAGGTGTTGAAGTCTATGATAAAGGTGTAGACCTAGTCCTCAAAGGCTATATGAATTTGGTTATAGCTGGAGTAAGTTTCAATAAAACTTAGTCGAGCATGCCTTAAAGTAGAGTCAATGAGCTGGTCGATTCTTGGGAGGGGGAAGCAGTCCTTAGGGCACTCCTTGTTCAGGTTTGTATAGTCCATATACTTTTTCCATTTTCCATTTGGCTTCTTGACGAGGACAGTGTTTGCAAGGCATGTTGTGTACCTTTCTTCCCTAATAAAGCTAGCCTTCAAGAGTTTCTACACTTCTTGTTCAATAGCAACTTGTCATTCTAATGTGAAGTGTTGCCTTTTCTATTTTATGGGTCAAATTCATAGGTTGATCTTTAGGTGGTGTGTTACCTCAAGAATGTTAATAATTCTTAGCATTTCAATTGCAGAAATTGCAAAGACATCTGAATTTTCATGTAAGAACATGGTTATTTCTTCATTCTCATTAAAGGACAAAGAGGTTCCTATGTGAGTTATTTGGTTAGGATGGTCACCATATTAGATGATTTCAGTTCTTTTGGCCAACTCACCATATGAGGCTTGTAGGATCATTGAAGAAGATTCCATGTGCATGTTTTTGTTATGGGGGATATCATTGAGGCATAAGGTGCAAGAGTGCTCTTGGTTTTTGAACGCAAATATAACTCTCGTGGGGGTGGCGAGCTTCATTAGAAGGCATCTTTGGCTTATGCATATGTCAAATTTGTTAAGGCTGGGTCATCCTAGGATGGAGTTGTATAGGGATTAGTAGTCGATGACTACGAAGTCGATAAGGTACGAAGTACTGTAACCTTCTTTGCCTAGTCTGACAAGTGGTGTAATTAGTCCTTTTGTTGGGAATGTTTTCCCTTAAAGCTTAGTAGACTTTGTTTCTATTGTTACAATGGCTTGTCAAGCTAGTCCTTCATTTGTTCATAGGCTAAGAAGAAGAGTATGTCGGCTGAGCTACCATTGTCCACAAATGTTTTGGGAACAATAAAGTATCTTATTTCAACATTTATAACCAAGGGGCTAATATGAGCATAGTGAATGCATATTCAATCTTACTCGATGAATGATATGGTGGTGTCGATTAGTGGTTTGTTTGCTTAGACTAAGAACACTTTGTGTTTTGATTAGCTAGAATGGTCCTCATCTGACAGGTCAAGTCCACCAATGATCATTTGTATTTGTACTGTACAACCTCGTTGACCAATATTATCTTGTTGGTTTTGCCGGTTGGGCTATAGTTGTTATTGTTGTTGTGGTTCTTGTAAGCAATGCATTGGGTAAGGCAAGGGAGAGTCCTTTCGTTAGTAATGAGATGGTCAATGTAGCCTTTTTGGACCAGGCCCACAACCACATTTTTTAGGTACCTACATTCGTCTACATTATGGCCTTGTGCTTTGTGATGGTCACAGAATTTGCCCAAGGTAGAAACCTTGGGTGTTTCTCTAATGGGTAGTGCAGTTGGTAGGTGTTTGCAAACTTCATAGTATACTTTACCAAGGGGGTGGATGAGTGATGTGTAACTAAAGAAGTCTGTGAATTTTTACCTATGTCTTTGTCAATATTCGTGAAAGGAGGAAAGGCGATCTTCCCGAGGGCTAAGGCGATCTTTTACTAAAATAGTTTGTTGCCTATTGCTCTCAAAGAAAGCGTGAATAGTGTCTTATTATGCAACATATTGCTCAGCAAGCATCATAAATTCCTCAAAAGTTTCTGGCCAGTATAGTGCTATAGCCTCAAAGAGCTTACTATTTAGGTCTAAGCCATACATGATGGCTTGGAGTACCGTACCTAATTCCACTTTGGGGATGAGTAGTTTAGCGCGATCAAAGTGCTCCAGATATGCTTGTAATGATTCATTGGTCACTAGTGCATGTTGAATAGTGTAGATGAGTCCTTGCACAATACCCTGTTACTTAAGAAGTGCTATTGGAATCTAGTAGCCAAGTTGTTGAAAGAATGAACGTAACTTCTTGGGAGTTGGTTAGACCAAACTAACATGGCCTTTGTTAAGGTGCTTAAGAAGGCTTTGCATATTATTACATCAAAGAAGTTATAGAGGCTCATCATTGTGCGAAAATGTGCTAAGGGATCATCAATATCACCAATTCTTTCATAATTGTTGAGGTATAGAAGGTGCATGCCTTATGGTAAGGTTTCTTTAAGGATGCCCACAGTAAATGAACTTTTGCTAGTAGCTACGCCTAATTGCCTTGTAGAGGATTCAAGGCACTTTTAGTTACGCATGTTAGATGCACGACATATGTATTCATTGAGATCTTAATTGTTTATATCATTCAAGTTTTTAGGTAACTATTTGGGAGAGAGGGCTTTCCAAGATTTGTTTATGTTCGAGTGAGTGCTAAGGAAAAGTGCCTTGCTGTGATTGTTGTTAAGATGTTAGCATAGGTTTAAGAGTGGATGTTGTTCATTAGGAGCGACATTACATGGATGCACAAGGTTTAAGGGTGGTGCAGATGAATGTTTGAGGCATCTGTTTTGGTGGGTTAGAGAGCTGGTAACTGTGTACTTAAGGTAGACTTTGGCATTTAGGTTCATTTTTTATTTTTATTTTTTAGTAGTATTAAGTTGTTGTCTTAATTATGCATTTTTCTGTAATATTTTGGCATTAGTCTCCATGAGTTATTAGAGTATGGTTTTAACTTGCTCCATATCTAAGGTTTATAGCTCCATTGGTGGTGGTTGTGGGTCTATGTTGGTTTGGTCACCACCACCTGCAAGAGTCGGGAGTAAGTGTGTGCTTTTGCTCCTTGCGAAGATGAAAAGTTTGCATAAATGGTGGGTCCCAAATGGTGTTGATGTGATCACAATGGGGTCTCTTAGGTTAACTCTAAGTGTTCCTTTGGCTATGGATAGTAAATTACCTATACAAAGCCCTTTATAGCTAAGTTAGTGAGGGCCCTTTGATACTCAAGGTAGCGAAAAGGAAAAGGATGTATAAATAATAAAAGCGAGCTCCTAAGAGAGAGAGTTAAGTATCGTAAGTGCAAATCCCATTACTTGATGAGCTAACTCTTATTTATAAGTTGGAGATGCTTATTGTTGTTGATAAGTGGTAGGCTATGGTTAGCCAACGTGGGATTTGATGAAGTAGCATGGCTAGCTCCGAATGGGATATTCCTCCTTCTACTGGTTGTTGGAGGCTAGGAGGATGGGCTTATCTCATCGGTGGTGGTAGTCACCCTAGAGAGGGCAAGCATGGGCCTCAAGTAAGCACCTTAGGTAGTGGTCAGACATGTTGAGAATGCCCAAAGGTTTTCTAGTGGAAGACAAGGCTCAAGCATGCTTAGGACATATGCATCTGTCTTAATGGGCCTTTATGATCCAAGCTAAGTTTCTTAGCAATTTGTAAGGCATGGGCCGGATAGTCCATTGTGCTTCGACATCAAGTGCCTTACATGGGAAGAATTAGCTGTTAACAAGGATGATGTAGAAATATTTGTTTTTGCTTTTCTCCATGATATCTTTAAAATTAAAGATACTTGAGGGTAGAATTAAAAATGTAACACCCTATTCCCTTCAAAATAACATCATTTTCCTTCCTTTAACTATCTTCCCATAATGGAAAAACTTATTTTAAATTTATCTTCCATCATTTCTTGACTTGAACTTTGAAATTTGTCTATCTTATATGAAAGATTTCTTACCTCTTCTTAATCTCTTTCTTCCTACTCTTACATATATTAATATTATGATTCTAGGGGTACAAGTAAAATATTTCTTTATGTCCAATTTTTCAAATTTTCTTAATTGATAGAGCATTCCGCATCTTATATTTGAAACATATGTTGCATAATATGTATTAATACAAATAAGGGCCATGTGTAGACCTATGTAAGGGTTGGTTCTAAATTATGAACTGGCTCAGAACTAGCCAGAGTGGGCCTTAAATTGGCCCGGCCCTAAAGTAGCCGAGCTTAAACCGCTTGAGGAACCAACAGGCCTTAAGGGCCAGGCAGTTCGCTCGAGCAAAACTGCTTGGTTCAACCCCACAATTTAAGGATTACCGAAACCCCCCCCCCCCCCCCCCAAAAAAAAAAAAAAAGAAAGAAAGGAAGAAAGAAACTTGTAGCCTGGCTCTTAAACACCCCTACATGTCCCCCACCCCAACTTTTGACCACCCCACTTACCCCCTACTTATCATTCCTCTTGCTTGTCATGCTCCTTTTACTTTTAAAAAATACCTTGTGCAATTGAAATTGTAAGTAAACTTTCGGCGTACGCAAATTGAATTTCATTTGAATAATTCAAAAATTGTAGCAATCGGAATGATTGAAAATTTGAATTTTCCAAAATTTAAATGATATGTTCACACCTTCCTCATTCCTTATAAATTGAAGGGTACAGACGTGCAGTAGTTATTACTCCATGAACTCATTAAAATGCTCCAACTTCGACCATTTTGCCTTCAAATTTTTTTAATTGCGAAACGTTATCATAAAAATATTTCCTTTCATTAACCACCAATATCTAAGGATAGTTCTTCATTACATTGCACTAAACCATTTGCATTAGTAAATAATATTGGCATACATTTACTTGTGACATAATTTCTACTTTGTATTGTCTTATATATTATTCTTGTCTTTAATTCATAAACCTTTGTTGTAATAAAAAAGAGAAAAAAAAAATTTTAACATCCATGGAAAGATTTTTGCATCGTATCTTCTTTGGTAAGAAGTATGGTACCTTATCTAGCAAGAGAAGTAAGGGTAACGGCAAGAGCACTGGAACTAGTACATCATCTGAGCCATAAAAGGTTCAATGGCATTTAGGCATACTTAGATTACAAGTATAACTTGAATAAGTAGAGGGCATATGATGTGGTTGATAACGTGGAAGAATAAGTTACACTACCTCATGGCTTCAATTGAGAACCTGATTGCACGAGTAATTGCGGCATACCACCTTCTGGCTTTGACGTTGAACCTCAACGCATGAGTTATTGAGGTATATTACCTCCTGGGTTTGAACCTCCACATATGAATGTCCTTGAACCTCTTATTAGGTTTGAACCTCCTTGTATGAGTGTCCTTGCATAATCCATAGGATTTAAACCCCCACAGATGAGTTGCCCTGCAAGTATGTTCGAGGATGAGGAAGATGGGATAAAAATTATTCTCGAAATAGAAAAGCAACATATGGGAGATCATGAGCCCAGTAGTTCAAAACCTTTAAGCTCAGGTAAGCCCCTTAAACCCGATAAGTCTAATATTTTTACTATGTGTTTTCGTAAAAGTACAAATGAAAGGAAGAACTCAAGGACATCCTGCAATTATAGCAACACGAGTTACTTGTGGAAAATAGAAGAGGGATATGGTACCCTTAATAGGTACTTGAGGTCGAAGCATCCTAAGGAAGTGGGAATAAATAGTATTAAGCAACAAATTGCTCGAGGCAGTAATTCATTCAGTCAACTATTCATGAGGTATGATTAAGATAGGCATAACTACAACCTAACGCAGTACTTGGTGAACATGTACCTGTCATTCAACACAGGTGCATTAGATTGGTAGAGTTAGTATGGGTGGGAGACGTTTAACCCTAGCTCGCGACAGCTTAGCTGTAGGATGTTAACCCAAGCCACGTAGGAACGCTACTACAAAGGTAAGAGAGAGCTCACAAATATGTTCGCTTCACTTGATACGCATGTATCCATATGTGCAGACATATGGATATATCCTTTTCGTAATAATTCTTATATGGATGTTACTGTTCGCTAGATAAAAGATAATTAACAACTTAATAAATGACTATTGGCTTTAAGGGTATGTAATGAGCAACACATGATGTAAAACATCTATAAAATTATTAAAGAAATCATAAATAAGTATAGATTTGTGAGGAAAATTTTTTCTATTACTTTTGACATTGTAAGTGCCAATATTGCCTCAATATTTGATCTACAAAATTACTACCACCCAACATTGGGGTTAGGGTGGAGGGGGTTTCCACTTACATTGTTTATATCATATTCTTAACTTGTGTGTCAAGAATTGTATTACAGCTTTATAGTACAGTAGCTTTATAGTACAGTATAGCCTTAATCAAGAACATCGTCAAGACAATAATAGAGAGGTCATCCCTTTACAAAAAATGGAGGAGCTTCTACATAGAGCATAGGAAGAGGCTTTAAAAGTTTAAGATAGATGTGTAATGCCGCTGGAACTTAATTTACGAGTTGTTGCGTAGCACAGTTCCTTATAATAAACTGTTATGTGACTTTGCAATATAAAACATGTGCGAAGTTGACATTTCCCCTAGTAATTGGGATATATGTGTCTAGTTGTTAAAAGTTTTGAAAGTTTTTCATGATATTATTAAGACTTTCTCGCAAGTTTATAGGCCTAGTGTACACTTGTTTGTTATGTTAGCCATCGGTATATTTGGTATGCTACTTTAGGCCAATAAGGACCCAAACCTACACACATGCGTGTACGATATGACGTTGAAGTAGCTAACTTATTATAAAGACATTTCTCATATTTATCTTATAATAACTATTCTAAATCCTCGTTGTAAAGCGGAATTATTACTAATATATTTAAAAACTTATTACGGTTACACTAAAGATTTAATGGATTCTTAAAACGTGTACAGCTTGGAAGCATAATAAGAAGTGTCGGTAGCAATGACTGACATTGAGGAGATGCTCAACTACTATCAAAGTCAGTACGGTGGCTAGTCATTAGTTTCTCCTTAGCCACTCACCAAGGAGAGGCATTAATCTTTTATAGGTTAGTAGTTATTAACATAAAAATTGAAGAGACAACGTTTGGTAGTCCAGTATTTGAGATGTAGCACTACACTAATATGAATTTTGAGTTTTTTGAGAATATCTCCATCAAAGACTTCAATATTTTAGAGTAGTAACAGAGGCACACAAGAGACTACCCACTCCTACTTGCATTGCCTGTAAAATACTTGTTGCTTTGGTTTCAACGATCGTAATTGAGCAAGTGTTTAGTATAGTAGGCTTGATCCTCGACAATTGGTGAGCCTCCTTATTTGTTGTCAATGTTGAGGCAAGTTCTTACATAGAAGATTGGTACAAAGTGGCTTGCAAACGATAAGAACCATGTAGGACATCAAGTCAGGAGGATAATTATTTTAGTGACTATAATTGATTTGATAGAAGACGAAGCTCAACTACGAGTTTCACTCTTAATCACGAACATGAATAGCTACCTCAAGAGGAGACATAATAAATTTTCTTTTCATCCTTTTCGAAAAAATTTTATGGCATAGAAAAATTATTTTTCCTAGTTATTCAAAAACAGTAATTGACATGGTTTTCCTAAAAGCGGTGATCCAACATTAGAGTTTTTCAAATTATGACCAATTGAAATTATTTTCCTTAAAAAAATTAAATTAGATAATTACGTATATTTGAATTTTTTTCACAAAATATGAAATTGACCAATAGACTAAAGATTTTTTAAAAATCCAAATTGAATTACGTTAATCTGATTTTAATTAATAAATACATAGGTACCTTCTAGGTGATCGTAAAATATATTAAAAAATATTTTCCCTCTCATCACTTTACTTTACTCAATCAGATTAGTTCTTTGTACTATCAGAGACTTGTCGGTGTTTTAAATTTTGTCTGTTTGGAATGTATACTTTATCAAAGGAGGAAAGGAAAAAAAAAAGAGTTGAAGGCCCATAAAGGAAAAAAGAAAAAATATATATATAGAAGAAAAAGGAAATAAAAAAAAAAAACGATTCAAAGGCTAACTTATTGAACTGACTCAGAACTGTCAGCTTAGAGACCGATCACGGTTCACCGTGTGACTAACTTGTGAATCGACAGTTCAAGACCGATTTGACCTTTTGTATGAGTTTATTCGTGTGAAGTATTTGGTATCCAACACAATACTTGCCCATCATGCAATTAAGTGTATCATATGAAAGGAGTTAAAAAAAAAAAACAAAATAAAATAATGGTGCTCGTGCCACAAAGATGTGCCCTAAGAGTTCTAGATACCTTAGAGGTCAACTTGTGAATTTACAAGTTTTATTTTATTTTATTTTATTTAAGCCCAATTGTCCATCAATCATTGTCGTTCGCACATAAGCACATTGAAAAAAGGACCTAAAATCCAGGTCATATGAGTGCTCCAGTGCCTCATGATTACTCCTTTGATAATCCAATGAAGACTTATCTATTAATTGATTAGTTTCTCTCCTTTGTTTTTTTCAAATAAATTTTCTATTTTCAAATCCTTCAAAAGATGGGTAATTTATACTAAGCAGTTACTTTTCTATTTCTTTGATCATATTTAGTTCTTTTGCATTTGTTTGCTTTTCTTTTCATTGCCTCTATTTCACTTCTTTTAGCTTTTATAAATTATATTAGTTTAATCTAACGGCCTCATTTTTGTTCTGTTTTATTTGATGGTTTCAATTTAATATTCCTCATGACTTAGAATAATGATAAAACTACATATTGAGATTTGAATATAACAACAATTAGCCATTGATCTAGAATAGCCAGGATGATTTTCTTGTGAAATATCTTATTGAAATAGTATAAGTGACTGTTCTTAATACCTTTGTTGTTTTACATAATTATCTGAACAATATTTGTATGTATAAGTATAAAATAATCTACGTAATATCTATAGATGTTTATGTATAAAATAACTTTCGTACTACGTCGACAACTTTCTGTGTTATAATTTTTTAAAAATATTATTGTTCAGCATGTTAATATCTATTTGCCAGTATCGATGCATCATCGTATAATGCAACCATAGTCTAATATGGTAGTAAATTAATGAGTTCTACTAACCAACCTAAATTTTTCTATCTAACTTAGAATTGATTAGCTACTACATTACATACCGGTAACTGCTTTTGGACTAAATAATAAAATTAAAAAAAAAAAAAATCGATAATGCTTAACTTAGATTTGGATGTCACTTGATAATACAATTAGACATGACAATTAATTAACCGGATAATAAGAATCAGAATCTCAGTTGCTTTCAAACACGTACAAAATTAAATCTAAAATCAAAAGGGTACGCTGCATACAAATTGATCATTAAATATTTCGAGTGTCTCATTGATTTCTTCTTTTTAATATTAATCGAGAAGTTTCATATTAATTATATCAAATGCCAACACTGGCACAAATTGCTATTCTTACAGCATATATAGGGTGCCAAACAATGGAGTGAGTAGGTTTTCATGGATGGTGTCTGGAGAGTGGAGGTGGAGTATGGTGGGGGTGGGGTTTAGATTTAAGCCAATCAAGGAGTCTCTCTCAAAGCAATTCTTGAGTTTTCAAAATGTTCTCCAATAAATTATTACCGTCTCCTCGATTCGGTAGGTGAGATTGGTATACAACTTTGAAATTTTCTGTGTGTCAACGCGATGGGTGTCTTTTTAAGGTAAAGATAAAATTTGGTAACATTTGTCAAAATTATGATCGAAGAATAAGTTAAAAGGAATATCAATAGAGTAATAATGCACGTTACATGTTCCGGATAAACAACTCAGCCGAAATGATATGCCAAATGGCTTAACTAGGGTTAGGGTTGGAGATTTGTACTAACATGCTGTAGTTTGTGTTTAGACTTAAGTGGTTTATATTTGAAAACTCAATCCATAACGTGATATAAATATTTATCATGTTTAAAGCATTTATTTATAATCTCACTCATTTGCTTAATATGCTTCGTATTTGTATTCAAATTGAACCAATTTACTGATCGTCAAATTCAAAACAAACCCTAACATAATTATCAAGTTTACCAAAAATAGCGCAAAGGAGTGGAAGACCGCATAATATTATAGCTATTCAAAAATTACTTTATATTCCAGAACACAGAAAATTATAACCTGGCGAAAGTTATAATCAAAGGTAAAGTTTAATGCCTTAGCCTAATTAGATATTAACGCCTCCTATTTCAAACATCCTCTTTAGTTTTTTTAAGAAAGACTACCAAAGAATTTTCATAGAAAAAATATTAATATAAAAGAACATCGAACAATGTTGAGAAGATTTAAGAAAATATCTTATCATTTCTTTGCCTTTCTCCGGTTTTTCGATATTATCAAAGTCCAATGCATGTCTAATGTACCAAAGGATAA
This sequence comes from Lumnitzera racemosa, assembly GCA_024138005.1. Classification (NCBI taxonomy): domain Eukaryota; kingdom Viridiplantae; phylum Streptophyta; class Magnoliopsida; order Myrtales; family Combretaceae; genus Lumnitzera; species Lumnitzera racemosa. The sequence continues at coordinate 86,234,205 of JAMXBC010000006.1, forward strand.
TTGCATAGCAAAGCATATAAACCGTTTGAATCATTTAACTTATTAAGCAAAAGCATCAAGGATTTATAGCCTAATTAGCATGGATATTATTCTTCTAAAGGGAAACTTCAGGTTCGAGTCTCCCATTTGTTATTGTAATGATCGAAAAAGAAAACTTTTTTCAAATAAAAAAGAAAAAAGAAAAAAGATAAGATAAGGACAGGAACGAAAGTAAGGCTATATCCATAATAATTATTGTAATGATTTAAGCAATGAATCTTATGAGCAAATAAGGAATTACCCTACAATATAAACATGCTGATGTAAATGAGAGAATTACATGTGTAAATGGGATGGGTTTGAGATGAGTCATAAGAATCTAGAACCCATCATGTTATATTAATAAAGTTTCCAAATCCGCTCTAAAACTTTACCTTACTATCTTAATAGGATAACTGCTTTTCGACCTGTTAGACCTGTTTATACATTTTTTTTCCTTTATTAATTATTATTTGAGAAATTAATTTACATTATTTACAAAACATAAGTAACACCATAAGGATTAAGAAATTCATTTATTATATCCTCTTCATCCTATGTATCTTATCAAATTGTCAGTGAAACACTTAGTAGTATTGTTATACAATTAGTGGCTCTAATTTGACTTTCCTATATGTTTTTATTTTAATTATATGGTCAATATTTGTATCAAATTTGTTATTTACTTAAACTATTTCTCTCTACTGTATAATAAATATACAACCATATTTTCTTAGCCGATAAAAACAAATCTCACATTGATACATATTAAAAAATACTAATAGAAAATATTAAATATGATTAAAGTTGTTATCATCTATATTTTCATCAATTTATTACTTTAGATATTAGAAATTTTAGTTAATATTATATTGTTAATTTATTATTTTTTATCAAAAAATGGGTTTTCAATCAAGTTTTTTTTTTTTTAAATCCCATAAACCATCCAAAAACCCTAATGGGATTTTTTCCATATCTCAAAACCTTATCAGATAGTATTTTATAAGGTTTTTAACGAGTTGGGTAGATCAAGTATCTTCTAATAACATGCCCAATTACATTTCCATATGGGAAGATATCAACATTTAAAGATAAATTTAAATAAGAGATCATTGTTTAAAAAATTTAAATAAAAAATTAAAGTTTTAGTAAATAGTTAAAATAAGGGACGATCAATATAATATCGTTAACTTTAACTGATGTGATAGTTATTTACCACGTTATGCTCACGTGGAGCTTATGTAACAAATATATGGGCTTTACATGGATAATAAATAACTTAAAAATAAAATATACAAAATTATAACAATATATACAGAAAAATTAAAAATTAGAAAAATAAAACATAAAATAAAAAAAATTAACAACACATATATAATAATATAATTAATTATAAAATTAATAAAAATATAAAAATAAAACTAGAAAAAAATAAAAAAATAAAAAAGTCAAAAAAGAAAGAAAGAAAATTCCTTTTCTCTTATTTTTCTTACTTTTAATTTTCTATTATTTGCTTATCCATGTAAGTACCACGTGTTTTACCATGTCAGTTGGAGTTAGCAGTATTATAATTATGATCTTCTATTTTAACCACTTATTGAAACATTGATCGTTTATGTGAATATTTTGATATATTAATCTCTTATTTAAATATATCCCCAAATGTTAGTATACTCTTGTATAATTATCTCTAAGGAAATAGGCATGACGTTATCCAAAAGAAAAATTCCCTTTCAATATGCATAATATAAACATAAAGTACCTCAGAATAGAATTTGTATATTTTATAGAAAATGAGAGCATACGTGAAATTCATAGTAAATAGAAATTGATTAGCATAAAGAATAAGATCATAGGATTTGCAAGTAGAGTGGACACCCTTAATTTTTTGCTTTGAGATAGAAGTATAAAACTAAAGATGGGTTAGACATACAAACTGTTTAAAAACTTTTGAAATCACATAAAACTAAACCTTTTCAAAATTTAAGACTTCGCCCTCTTGAAACATGCATATGAACTCATTTTTTTTTTTTTTACATTTTTTTCCTCCACTTAGATGTTAGGTGTAAATTGCAATTGATGTAGCTAAGACTTGCCCTCTTGAAACATGCATTCAACCTCATTTTTTTTCCGTTAACTTAGATGCCATGTGTAAATCACAATTGATGCAACTACTTACATGGTAATTTACCTCAAATTATATTTAATTCTCAAATTAATCAATGTAGAATAACTAAACAAATACTTAAAATAGAAAAAGAGAAGAAACAAAAGAGGAAAAAAAAATAGTAGATGGTTGCTCTAAAAGTTGTTACCAACCATTGAAGGACATGGTGTGATTGGTATGACTTCATCAAAGGTAAAACTGTAAATGAGCTGAGCTACTTATGAGTTACCTAAAAGCTACTAGAGTTTGACTTGCTTTAAGTTCGACTCAATTTGAGCTTGGTTCATAAACAAGCACAACTTGAGTTAAAAATAAAACTTATTTATATGAATAGACTAAGCTCGATCTTATGTTTAGGCTCATAAGTTGCCCAAGAGCAGAATAATTTATATTGTTAATGAGCTAACTTGCGAATAGGTCCATGAGTAAGCTCATTAATAAGTTTATAAGTTGATATATTATATTAAAAATCATATTATATGAAAAATATAATATAAAGAATATAGGAATAAGAAAAAAAATAATTAAAAAAATTATCAAAAGATGTATACTTTGAAAGTTTTTTATTAATTTTGAGCTCTAATTCAAACTTAAGCTTAAGTTTAGACTCATCTATGCTCATTAAGTAAATGAGTTTATGTTTATTTATCTGAACGAGTTAAGCTCGAATTTCTAATTCTTTAATGAGTTTGAGCTTGAGAATATAATTTTCAAATTCGGTAAAAGTTTGACTTAATTTGAACTTGATAAATTTTAAATGAATTGAGTTTGAGCTTTCAAAAGCTTTGCTGGGCTGATTTATAACCCAAGTCAAAGAGGTATACAAGATGAAGATGATTATTCCTATGTTATAGCAAACATCCTCAAAACTCTTTGCTATATCTAGCAATATGAAGGAGCAGTAGAGTCCCTAATAGGTGCAACTTCTACTCTACCTTCACTGGTTTTAGAGAAGTTAATTATTTCCATTGAAAGAAAAGATCAATTCCAATGATTGACAATTCTGTGAAATTTAGTGGGAAATTATTGAGTCATCCAAGAGAATCTTTGTAGTTATGTCAAGAGAAGGCTAAATCTTGCTACATTTTATGTGCTAAGATACTCCTAGATTTGCTAAATATCAATAGTGGAAATTATACCTCTTCCAACTCTTACTACCACACCACTAAGATGATTACTTCTATATGTGGAGCAAAGTACATCGTATGAGAAAAGCAAGAGTAAAGACGACATTTAAATCACATTTCATGCCTAATTTGGTTCGTGAAAGGATGCGTAAGTCTAATATTATAAATAACAAGCAAAACTAAGAAAAAAGTTCTTAAAATTTACTCTTTTTTTTTATTTTAGTTCTTAAATTTTCAAAACTTTCATTTGAATCTTCAATGTTTATAAAAATTTATAGATGATTCCTTTTGTTAGTTTTGTCCTTAATATTGATACATGGTACAATCTAATTTATTCAAATAATTAATTTAATTGAATAAATTAATAATACGTATTATTTAAGTAAAATTAATAAAATATAAAAAAATATAGATAAATTATTAAATGAATCAGGGAAAAGAATCTAAGAGTATAAATATATTTAGTGACATGTATGTAATATTTATATTTAAATAATTTGACAAAACTTTGAAAGTGTGCAAAAAAAAAAAAAGGGAAAAAAGAGCAAATCTAATCACGCCTAAATATTAGGTGGTTAAATTTTGGCTAAATAGTAATATAACTTCAAATAATGGGTCGTACAACTTACTAATGGTTTAGAGTAGTTACCTACTACCTAGTACCTAGAGGTTGGTTTCATATACCCTACACACCTACCTCACCCACCCCCCTTAAAGGAAAAAAAAAAAAAACAAAGGAAGAAAAATTAAAAGAAATGTATGAAACCAATCAATTTTCCGTTTTTATTTATTTTATTTTAGATAGCTATAGGTGGTAACCTACCACTTAGATAAACTAATGCAAACTCCTTTGGTGGAGGGAAGGCTATTGACAACCGCCAATGAGTTGCACAACCCACTTTTCAAAGTGAATTGCAACCCACTATCTCCTTCAACTAATCTACATACCTTTAGGTTGAGTGGTAGTTAAAGGCTTCCTACGGTTAGTCTCACAAACCCCTTTGATAGTTGTTAGCTATCTTCTGGCCTTGTAGTTGCTGCATTTTTTTTTTAATTTTTCTTTTCTAAAATTTATTTATTGCATATATTTATATAGGAGTATATATACTGTTATATATATTATTTTAGCAATTTACAAATTTTTTTATTTTTCTCATATTTTATTATATTTTCATTATTTTTAATGTTGTTATATTTTTTATTACTTTATTGAATTTTTTGTATTTTATCATATCATTTATTAATTAAAATACGTAGATCAATAGAACATTGACACATGTGACTATGTAATTTAAGTTTAATGCCACCATTTAAAATTACTTATCTATAAATTTTTTGGAAAAGTTGAGAACTGAAATGAAATTTTTGAAACATTAATGGATGAAATAAAAAATAAGATAAACATTAGGATTTTTTTTTGTTTTTTTTTCCTAAATAATAAACTTGTTTTTTTATAAATAATAAACATTTTTTAGATTTTTCATTAATTAATTACATATAGTTAATGAATATGAGATAAATCATCATGGAAGTATCCACATAAACCACAATTTTCATACATAGCAATCACGTCAACAAAAAAGTGGTGCCCGTTCTTGTTTCAGGGGTAGATCTTAAAATTACATTAGAATGTAGGCTTAGAACTTAAAAGGAATTTGTGAATGCCTTAATATCATATGGTTTGATTGGTCTATAAATGGGCTTAGGTACTAGGCCCGAACCCAAGCACATCTATAAACAGATTAATCTGTTTGTTAATTATGTTAAGTTTTTAAGTTTTGACAATATAAACTTATTTATACTTGTGTAATATTGTATGCGGATTGGTGAACGGAATATTAAATTGCCAATGCAAACGAATACTATGTTGCATAGCGGGTTTTCATCAATGACTTATAGTTAATTTTCGAAACACACTACGTATATCATATTTTTATTGGTTTGTGCTCGCTATTCCTCGCTAAATGTTCAAGTTTAATTCTCAAAAATAGATCTCTAGTTTATTAACGAAAGATGGTGGGGGTACTTAAGATATGGACTCTGGAAAAAAAAAAGAAAAAAAAAAAAAGAAGAAGAAGAAGAAAAACGACGAACCAATTTACTTACAACCAAATCCATGGTTTGTAAATTAAGGCCGTAGGGTCTGGGCCCTCGTCTAAAGATTTGGGATTGGAATTTGGATGAAACGAAGCCCAATTTATTTGTGAGTAAATTATTATTTCTAAGGCATGAACGCTTAACAAGTATTTGACATTTTATTATCTTTTATTCCAAAATCAGGTTTGAATTGTATGCACTGAAAATTTCATTACGGTGTTTTATATTCGGTTTAATATTGAAAAATAAATAGAAGTTATATTATCTACGTATAATCAATCACTTCTTTTGATAATCTATGGCTTGACTATTTATAGTTAAGCACTGTAATTATGTGGAGTCTTGATTATCTAAGTAGAATCCTTAAATTCATCAGAAATTGTTAGGAGATTTCCAAGTTCTATCGAAATTGGAATTAAAGATGACCAAATAACATATTCTATTTCAAACTTGTATTTCAATGCATTTATTTTCTAAGCATATAGTTGCTATAGTGTTTTTTGGAACACGATCTAATGGCTTGATGAAGGGGACCAATTCTGGTTCATCATAATAGGACAACAAAAATGGTATGTTGATTTTGTGGGGGCTGGTGAAGCTATATTATAGACCACTCAGTATTCGTACGAACTTTCATCAATTGTAAAATTATCTAATGCTCGTTAAAGTTGTCAATGTAGTCTAGTAGTTATCGTTTTTTTTACATAATAAAAAGGCCGGATGGCTTTAGCTTATTGTTTTACATAATAAAAATATTATGTGGCTCCAGTTTTAGTCACCAGCACAGGTTGGGGCATTGCCCGAAGGCCACAATTTAATTCTGTGTTGCTTACGTAGATTACTCGTCAGTACATTTCTTATATTGGTAGCATATTTGAACTAGGAGTATAAATAATATGAGCCTATATATATATATATATATATATGTTACTCAAGTTTGGCTCGAGATTTACTTAAGTTTAACTCTGCTATAGTAGAGTCGAATTTGAGATCAGACTACTTAAGTAACTTATCAAGTCAAGCTTGAGCTTTGTAATACTCAACTTGATAAGCTCGCGAATTTAATTTAATTCAAGTTAAATTTATATATTGGTTGAGTTTGAGTTGAGTTTGAATATTATTATTATTACTATATCTTTTAAGATTATTGAGTATAAATGAGCTTAATTAAGTCGAGACTAAGTTTCGAGTCGAGCTCGAGTTTTATAAATTAAAGATTGATTTAGTTCATGTTGAGTTTGACCTTCAAGTTTTTTCATTTAAGTTGAGTTCAAGTTTAATACTGTATCATCTCGACTCAATCCATTTATAACCTTAATTTAAATCACTCTATTTTGATCGAATGGTTCATTCTTACCAATTTAGCCAACTTGTGTTGCCAAGTACAATCTAGTTGCTCTTTGTAGTAATATTACTAAATGACCATTTTCACCATAAGAATGGGTTAATGATGCCAAAGCAATTAGATTAAATATCTCAATTTATATATAAAATTATATAGAAAAATAAGTACAGGGAAATATGATCAATATATCTCTAACTATTGATTAATAAGTTTTCTTTAAAATTATCTTTGTTTGGAAATAGATGCTTCCAATCCCTTAACAAACTCTTTTGATCGTATATAATTTCTTTAGGAATTTTGAGTGTATAGAGGCTAAGGACTTGAGTGGTTTTCATTCATTATATATATATATATATATATATATAATCCAGTCCTCCTATAAGGATTATTTTAAAAACCTTTAAACTGATTGGTTCATAGAAAAATATGTAGAATTAGATAGGGTTAAGCCTTATATAACTAGTTTTTGTATTTTATAGTAATAAATTACTTAAAATATAAAATACATATGCATTCTCCTACTTGGCCAACATATTTTTTATACTAAATTCTATGAATTTCTTATCTTTAACAAAGAAATGAAATATATGGATTATGGCTATAGGTCCTTAAGAATGGGTATTATCTTTAATGTATCCCAATGTATCTTATTTCTTTAATATCAGTTAACTTTATGAATAAACCTTATGTTTATTTCAAGGTCAAACTAAATATAGTTGTTCTCAAACCAAAATGTATACTCTAAAAGTAAAAAACAAGCAACTGAAATGAGTTTCAACACAAATAACCAAAATACACATCGTATGGTAGAACTAAGTCCTAATTGTATTATATGAGTTTTAAAACCCTCTAATGATATTATAACGACCCAACAGTATCGTTGTCGTGATAGGTCGTCGTATACCGTATAAAGGTCTATTATCAACCCCCTTGCTGATCATAGACCTTTCATACGACACACAAGGCTCCTTCCACTCTACGTTACCACTAGGTCCATAGACAAGTAATATAGAGCAATTTAACTAAAATTACTTCTATGTTATAAATTAACTAATTGTGTGGGCTCGTAAGACCCACACCAAAACAATATTACAAACGAATGCAGTTCATAACGGAACTGCATAAAATCTAAGTAATGCATAAATACATGAAAGTATCTAAATATCTATTACAAAATATCCTCTTCGCTCTCTGATCGCTCCAACCCGTCTCTACCCGAGACTTACCATGGGCATGCCTCGGCCCAGATTGACGAAGAGGTTCTCCTGCACTAACAGAAATCTATAGGAGAGTAAGCTTACGCTTAGTGAGATAAATGCCCTCATCAGTACCACAAGGCAGAAATTTATTAGATGCACAATCATATGAATGCATGAACAAATAGTATGCCATACAACGCATGCAGTAACCTAGGAACTGCATACGACTCAGAATTTCGCCCCCTGAAGTCAGGGTTTGGAGATAATTAACCGACCCAAACCAAAATCCGGGTTCTAGACCTTGGGTTTTATTTCATTTGCACTATCGTGCTCATACCAAAACAAAACTCTACATATATACATATATATATACTTCCTTTATCAAAATCAAATCATATCCTTTAAAAATCCCAAGTCTAGCGGTGTGGTGGCCCCCGCAGTCCACAAACACACGCCCTAAGCAGAAGCCACAAGACTCGGCCCCTCGCCGACGGTTGGCGTCTCCCAACGCCTAGTAAGCCCATCAGCTTAAAACAGAGACTCAATATATATGATGGCATAGCTAGTGCCTAATCCTGCAGGAAACTCATATTCCTGTGAGTCCCTTCCCATCTTCTGCGTGAAGCGACAGTCGGTGTTACCCGTATGCAATATGGGGAATGCATGATTCATTTTGAGTAATCTTAATCATATAAGTGATTAACTTGATTTTCAAGGTGATCAACCAATTTCATTCCATACAATTCACAAGTATATATTCATGCAAACAATTCCCATTATTATATATAATTAACAAGTCATCACACTCATCCATAATTTCATACACATGCATCTCCCATATCCTACAAGCATCCAAATTTATAAATATAAGATTAGGTGCATCTACTTTACAAGCACAATCAAGTAAAGAGTCATCGGGAATTTACTCACTCTGCCATGTGGTTCAATCAAAGTAGTCCGGAGGCAAGTCGTTTTCGAAAACAGTGTCCCCTGGTCATTGAAATAATTTTTATAAGGAATTGAAGCAAACTTAAGAAACTATGTAAATTTTCCTTAAGTTATATTCTTAGCTAGTTCTCAAAATTTTCCGGTTTTTACTTAAAGTTCAATTGCGTATAACATTTTCGTTTTAAATCCAATTTTTATGATCTTATAGTCAATCTTCATCGTTTTCGAGTATACTTTAATGTGGTAAGGTTATATTTTCGAAATGAGGTATGCAATTCTTCCATGGGTCAGAACAGTAGCGTTCCTCATTTGTTGGAGTGTTTTTAGGCCTTGTTTGGTAAATGGGCTTTTGATAACTTGAGGAATCCTTTGGGCTTGACCTTTAAATTTTATCATAAGCTTAAAATACTCCTTGAGATGAGATTTACAACTTTGATTTATATTCCTAAGGCTAACAACCACTTCTTGGGCCCTTTAGTGAGCTTAAGTTGTCAAATGGGCTTGTTTTTAGTTCAAACTAAGGTTTATGACTTTGGTGGACTTATGGGGCCCTATGTGGATTTCTTATGGGCTTCCAAACAACTTTTCTTGGTACTTTAAGGTGCTGATCAGATTTTTGTTGAAGGCCCATCCTAGAGTTTTAGGCTTGTTTTGGGAGTTTTAAGCTCGGTTTTGGGTTTTAGACTTTATATGCTCACTATACTTGCTTTAGTTAATCTTTTCACTTTGTTCTTTTACTTTTATCATATTTTTAGGCCTCATTTTCCCATGTTCCGGATCTGTTCATGTTGGTCCTAAGGGGTCCTTACTTGGTTTTTCAACTTGTTTCATCATTTCCTTAAGTTTAGGGGGTAGATTATGCACTTAACTACTTGTGTACAAATCTTAACTTAAGTTTCCTTCCATCAAATGATCCTTTAACTCATGTTCCACATAAAGAAATAAAAGATCTCATACTTAATACAACTCCCATATCATGGCTCATGTCATACAAAGTTGGTTTCTTCATAAAACTTCATGTGATGGATTTTTCCTTAACTTAAACCTAGATTTGAGCATGTTTAACTAAATGGAAAAAAAATCAACATTCAAATGGCCATGGAACCCTCACGTCCAGCATGCATATCCTCCATTGAAGTTCCCATTTCAAGGTTTCCTTAGCTTAAAATCTTCCATTCAAAACATTAAACAAATATCTTCACAGAATACCAACTTTACATGCTCATATTTCAACTTCATGCAAGGGTTTTGTGGTTGGTTTCTTAAAACGATTTTTGGACATTCTAACAACTTAAACCTTTCTTGCATCTTCAAGAAATCCAAGTCTCCTAACATAAATATCAACCCACACATCACAAGAAATACTTACTCGTCCTTAACGCAAAGTTTGGTGGTTGTGCACTAAGGTTCCTCTTAAGCCTTTAACTTTGCTTCCTCCTTTTTGCTTACCTTTTGAAACGCGAATCTTTTGATCTTTTGGAAAGGGGTTTATGGAAGATTCTAATGGTCTTAAATGTCTTAAATGATGAAAGAAAATGGCGCAAGTGCAAAGGGAAAAAAAATGCTGTGAGTTGAAGCTTTCAAATGGGAGAAAAATTGATTTTTGTGGGGTATGGTTGTTTCCCCTTTTTATGTTTGTTTCAAAAGAGAGAATGATGAAGTGAAAGTGAAATTGAAAGTGAAAGAAATGGGGAAGAGTATGGCCGGTTGGAAATGGAGAGAGAAGGAGTGTTTAAATGTCTTGGATGTGTTGTCTTGTAGCTTATATAAAGTCAACAATTGTAACTCCTGATGATGTAAGCATTAAGGGATGAATAGTGATGTGTAAGAGAAAGTGATTGATGGGTGAATGACCAATGCATGGCCCCCCTTTCTCCCCTTTTTAGATCTTCCATTTTATGTCCTTGCATGCCATGGAGTGGTCTTGTCTCCTTTATTAAAGTAAAGCTTATTAATTCTTGTGAAAAATTGTCCATATTTTGTATAAGTGAAGAGGTGATAAGGAAATTGTCTTGTCACTAGATTTTGATAAGTTATCAATTGATAATTGATTCCAACTCTCAATTGATAAGTTATCTAAGGTGATTGGTTGGTCTACTTATTTATGTGTAAGGCTTATACATGAAGATAAGGACATAACCTTATAGAAAATTGTTTTAGGATTTCTATCCTACATTGTTTTGTAATTTATGATTTGATTTTTATAAAATTGTGAAATTTTCTAAAGTTGGATGAAATTATTCAAATTAAATTATGGATTAATTATTTAGGGTTAAAATTCCTTAATGGCTTTAAGGTTTACGGTTTTAAGTAGCTTTAGAGCTCGTAGTTCTTCAAGCTCAGGTTTTCTCGATAATTGGCTTTTGAATTGTAAAAATTTAATTCGTTTCTAAATATAAATTTAAGTTTTTAGTTTAGTTGATCTTTAGGAACATTCAGAAAGTACTCTTAATTGAGTTTTAGGCCCACTAAAAGTAGGGTTTACAGATATGCCTTTTGATAAAGGATCAACTAACATCAATTTAATGTTTATATGCTCAATGACCACTTTATCTTCCTTTATGTGTTCTCTTGTAGCTAAATACTTGATGTCAATGTATTTACTTTGACTTCCACTTCATTGTTCTTAGTTAAGAAAACTATAGCTGAATTTTCATAGTAGATCTTCAATGGCTTAGAGATGGAATCCACTAATCTAAGCCTATATATGAAACTCTTCAACTATACACCATGTGAATTTTCTTCAAAACAAGAAATAACCTTAGCCACCATGGTAGAAGTGATGTTAATGTCTGTTTTGCACTTCTCCAAGAAATGGCTCCGTTAGCAAGCATGAACACATATCTCGATGCTGATTTTCACGAATCAACACATTTAGTGAAGTTTGAATCTGAGTAAACAATTACCTCTAAATTTTCAATTCTTTTTGCAATTACCTGACTACTTGGAATATGCCTTCTTGGAGAAGGACTCTAAATTACCGGTAATTATAGCATCCAATTTGGAAAAAGAACAGAAAGAGAGGTTGCTGAAAGTACTCAAGGAGCATAAAAGGGCCATTGCGTGGAAAATATCCGATATTGAAGGTATCAATCCCTCCTTTTGTACTCATAAGATTTTAATGGAAGAAAACTACAAGCCGGTTGTGCAGCCCCAGAGATGCTTAAATCCAAACATGAAAGAGGTAGTCAAAAAGGAAGTTATTAAACTCTTTGATGCAAGTATGATATATCCTATCTTTGATAGTTCATGGGTGAGTCCAGTTCAAGTAGTTCCAAAAAAAGTGGGATGACAGTAGTCCCTAATGAAAAGAATGAATTGATCCCAATGAGAACGATAACAGGTTACCGTGTATGTATCGATTATCGAAAGTTAAACGATGCTACACGTAAGGACCATTTCTCTTTACCTTTTATCGATCAAATGATAGAACGACTAGCTGGACATATGTTTTATTGTTTTCTGGATGGCTTATCTGGTTATTTTCAGATACCTATCGCACTGGAAGATCAAGAGAAGACCACTTTCACTTGTCCTTATGGCACCTTTGCTTATCGCAGAATGCCTTTTGGTCTTTACAATGCACCGGTTACATTCCAGTGATGCATGTTAGCTATTTTTGATGATTTGATTGAGGACATAATGGAGGTATTTATGGATGATTTTTCAATTTTTGGCAACTCATTTGGCCTTTGTTTAAATAATTTGGACAGGGTACTCACCAGGTGTAAAGAGACCAATCTTGTCCTTAATTGGGAGAAGTGCCACTTCATGGTACAAGAAAGTATTATGCTGGGCCATAAGATTTCTTATCGAGGAATTGAGGTGGATACTGCCAAAGTGGATGCGATTGCAAGACTTCCATCTCTAACATCGGTTAAGGCCATAAGAAGTTTTTTAGGACATGCAGGCTTTTACAGGTGATTTATCAAGGATTTCTTGAAAATTACCCATCCTTTGACCAAGTTATTAGAGAAGGATGTGCCTTATGATTTCTCTCAGGAGTGTTTGAAAGCTTTCAATATCCTTAAAGAGAAACTTACCAATGCTCCAATCATAGTAGTACCTGATTGGGCACTCCCCTTTGAGCTTATGTGTGATGCAAGTGATCACACAGTCGGGGCAGTGCTGGGATAAAGGCAAGACAAACACTTTCAACTAATTCAATATGCTAGCAAAACTCTTACAAATGCTCAGGAGAACTACACTACTATAGAAAAAGAGTTGCTAACAGTTGTTTTTGCCTTTGATAAGTTTCACTCTTACTTACCTCTATCTAAGGTGATTGTGTATACTGATCATTCCGCCCTTAGGTACTTGTTAGCTAAACCGGATGCAAAGCCAAGATTGATTAGGTGGATCTTGTTGCTACAAGAGTTTGATGTGGAGATCAAAGATAAAAAAGGCACTGGGAATTTAGCAGCAGATTACCTATCTCGATTGGAGAATCCAAACATGGAAATGCTCGACAAGAACGAGATCAAAGATGAATTCCCTGAGGAGCGACTCTATGCCATCGCCCAGGTAAGTGATACGGAAATTCCTTGGTTCGCAAATATTGCTAATTTTTTAGCTGCTAGGATTATACTGAAGGGACTTCAACACCAATAAAAGAAGAAATTCTTTTCTAGATGTGAAACATTATTTTTGGGATGATCCTTACTTGTTTAAAGTATGTGTAGATCATGTCATTCAAAGGTGTGTACCACACCTTGAAGGTTGGAGAATTTTGAGCCACTGTCATTCGGGGCCTACGGGTGGGCATCATAGTGCCAATAGGAAAGCTCATAAGATCCTAGAGGCAGGATTTTATTGGCCTACCCTATTCAAAGATGCCCAAAGATATGTTAAGAGTTGTGATCATTGCCAACGAGTGGGGAATATATCACGTAGGGATGAAATGCCACAAAACCCCATCATCGAGGTTGAGGTATTTGATGTGTGGGGGATCGAATTCATGGGTCCTTTTCTGAACTCAAATGGAAACAAATATATCCTAGTAGCTATTGACTATGTCTCTAAGTGGGTGGAAGCTAAAGCCTTACCTACTAATGATGCTAAGGTAGTAAAAAAATTCTTGAAAGGCCTATTTTCTCGATTTGGCGCCCCTAGGACAATTATAAGTGATAGGGGAACACACTTTTGCAATGCCCAACTAGACCAAGTACTGAAACATTATGGAGTTACACATAGGATAGCCACCCCATACCACCCCAAAGTAATGGCCAAGTGGAAGTTGCCAATCGCGACCTTAAGCGGATTCTTGAAAATACCGTAGAGTATCATAGGAAGGTTTGGTCAGAAAAGTTGGATGATGCTCTATGGGCATATAGAAACGCTTACAAAACACTACTCAGGACCACACCCTACCGACTTGTATATGGCAAAGCTTGTCATATACCGGTAGAGATAGAGCATAAGGCTTATTGGGCGATTAAGAGTGCTAATGTTGATTTTGAGCATCCAGGTTCTTACAGGAAACTTCAACTGAACGAGTTCGAGGAATGGCGAGCGAATGCATATGAGAACTCCAAATTATACAAAGAAAGGGCCAAAAAGTATCATGATCAGCGAATCAAACAAGGTCTACAATTTAAAGAAGGTGATCATGTTCTTTTGTATAATTCTCGCCTTCGTTTATTCCCAAGTAAGTTGAAATTTAGGTGGTCTAGACCATTTACAATCACACGAGTTTTTCCGTATGGGACTGCTGAAGTTACACACCCGGAGAAAGGTACCTTTAAGGTAAACGGGCAACGGTTGAAGTTATACTTGAGTGGAAACTTAGAGCATGTTGGACAAGAGGAGTTTTATCCCTATCCAATAGAACTAACATGAGAATACGTATCTCGTCGAGCTATCGACGTTAACTAAAGCGCTTCTTGAGAGGCAACCCATGTCTAACTCTACTTATGCTTTAGTTCTTTAAGTTTTCTTCATTTTATTTTCCGTTTTATCTAACTTTGCTTTGCTTCGTATATTTTCTTTCAATTTTTTGTCATAGTTCTTTCCTCTTTTAGCTTTATTTTTTCCTTTTCTCTTTAGTTTTATTATTTCTAAGTTTCCTTTATCTTCAAATTTAATTAAAAAAAAAAAGTTACACGGGCGAGGTACACGGTCATGTCCTAGCCTGTGTCTACCCAGACCTTCACAACTGCTCACCTACAGAAAGTTACATGGGGGTGGGACACGGTCGTGTCCCAGCTTGTGTCCACCCAGATTTCGGGTTCACTACGTGGGCACAGAAAGTTATATGGGCGACGTGTCCCTGCTCGTGTGCACATTCCCACTCACGTACAGCAAGTTACATGGGCGAGGGACATAGTCGTGTCCCCACCCGTGTGCGCCCAAGAAACCCACCCGTAAACAGAGAGTTACACGGGCGTGGGACACGGGTGTCCCAACCCGTGTGCATTCAGATTTCATGGTAGACCTTAGAGAGTTACACGGACATGGGACACGGTCATGTCTTAGCCCATATCCATCCAGTTTTCACATACGGGAACAGTAAGTTACACGGGCATGGGACATGGTCGTGTCCCAGCCCGTGTCCGTCCAGACTCCACACGATACACACAGATTGTTACACGGGTAAGGGACACAGTCGTGTCCCAGCCCGTGACGACCCAAACTTACACGATTTTTGCACATGCCCATTTTATTTAAATTAAACACACCCTCTCACACACTCACAATCAAACATATCTCTCTCATATTCTCTCTTATTCTCCCTCTTCTCTCCACAATTCTTGCATTTGACATTTTGATCCAAGTAAGATTCCCTATTGATTTTACTCTCTCTTCCTCATGATTAGGCAGCTTGTTATTTACATTTTTACTTTTATGCGTATTGGTTTTTCCATTTGGCCTGCAGATTTCTTTTGATTATTTAATGCCATGCATCATTGCTTTGAGTTTCTTAATCTTATCTGCTATAATGCTGCCTCATCTACTTAGATTTCATTGTATTCTCTCAATTCCAAATGTTATTGGTTAATTTGCTCATCCTTATTCATTCATGCTAGTTAGGGTTAGCAATGGGAGATAATAATTTTGGGTCATTTAGCGTCTTTTATATGTTGAGATGCCTATTTTGCACCATTAATTGTTGTGTAGTGGAATTCGTTGGAAGTGTTTGCCACTAATTTCTTTTCCACCAACCCGTTTTCTCGTTGTACTCCATATGTTTGTTGAAATGCCCCAATAAGCATTCTGTTCACATTCTTCCCTATTGCTCTTCTTTTCTTTTGCCTTCTTCAACTATATGTACAATACGGATGTGCGTGTTTGATTTGGATTATTGACTCTTTTCAGGTATTCAAATGGTGAATCGCGCTAAGCTTACCTTTTGCCGGAAATCAAAATTTGCAGCATCCTCTTCATCACAATCAGGGGCAATAGTTGAACCACTGCCTTCCCCCTTTAGAGCACCAATGCTCCAATTTAAGGAAGACTACCAAGTGCAACGATATCAATTACTTCAGAACAAGCCCTTTAATGAGACCCTTCGGCTGGATTGGGATGTGCTCGCTTAATTAGAGCTTGCCACAGAAATGAAGGAGCTTTTGGATGGTACCATTTGGGAGCGCTTATTATTATTTGAAGCTCTAATTTATAAAGAGTTTACCTTGGAGTTTTTGTGCACTTTCAAACTTGATAAAGACAGTACTACTAGCATAGGCCCAAATCGCACATTACACTTCACCTTGAGTGGCTATCCATTCCATATGACTATCGCTCAACTGGGCAGATATCTTGGTCTATATGAAGAAAGTTATATACGGACGGAAGAATTCCAACGTCTCTCGTGTTGGTTTCCTAGTAGCGTCGCAGCAGGGTTGTTTTGGAATAAGATTACGGTTGGCAATGCCTATGATCCAGCCATGAGTAAGGCCTCTCAATTAGTCAGGCCTGAATATCGAGTTCTTCACTGGCTCTTTTCACACACATTAACTGGTAGAGGCCTTAGTACCAGAGTGGTGTCCAACAAAGATTGCCTCTATCTATACAGTGTCCTACATAAACATCCCATCAATCTCGCTATCGAAATCCCCGAACTTTTTAGCCATGAAGCCACCACTACTCGAAAGAAAGGGCATATTTGTTGTGGCCCTTATATTACCTTACTAGTGCAGGCTATGAGGACTAAAGTTGGTGCTTGGCCCTTACTAACTTTGGTGAGTCAAGTCACTCCTATGCCCCTTAATTCATTCCGACTCATGAACCTCCTACCAATAAGACGTCAAGGTCGACACTCTCGCAGCAGCACATCTCGGGGCCAGACGTCTTCAACCAGCTTTGAAGATAAATTTGATTTGTTGCTGTTTGAGGTTCGTTATATACGAGAAAGTGTGGATAAACTTCATATCCGCTAGGTTAAAATGGAAGAATTTCTTAAAATGAAAGAATCGGCTACCCATGAAGAGGAGAGTGAGGATGAGGAAGAGGATGATGAGGCTAAAGAGGAAGAGGCTGATGAGGCTAGAGAAAGTGATGAGGATGATGAGGACGGTGATGACGGTGATGATGCTACGATGGCTGAGGCACCATCTGATGAGGAGGATGACGAGACAGATTCTGATCCTTCTCGTAGTTCTTAATTTTTTGTGTTGACTTTTGTTGTTCAAGGCTTGTGAACTCTACTATATATAATGATGATGCTTCTTCATTTTATGCTTATATTCGCCTGGCAGGGAAGTATTAGTTTTCTTTTCAGTACATATTTTTTCTTTTTCCGTAGGCTACTTTTTCTTGTTTCATTTCGTGCTGCTATGTTTTTTTAGTCATACATTGAGGACAATGTATGTTATTAACTGTGGGGAAGGAATATATATGAATTTGTTACTGTTTGGGATACCAATTATTCACAGTTGACCCAATTAATTTTTAAGTTAACTTGCAATAGGTGATTAACAAGTGTTGAGCCAAATTAACTGTTTCATCTTGATTATTATTAAACTTATTATACTTTACTAGAATTGATTAGTCAAATTTGTGAAGGGCAAAGTTACGGGTTATTTAGCTTAGGACTTTAAGACTTGAGATTAGAGCAACATCACTAGTTGAGAGTTAGTCATGATTATTTTTAAAATTTACTTTTATGTATACCTTTCTCTTAGAAATTTTTAAGAGTCCTATAATTTTTAGCAAACAAACAAATGAAACTCTTCTTTTGAGAAACCCCTGAAAAATCATAATATATGGAGGTTAAAAGTAATAACAAGTGTAAGAATAGAAAAAATTGGTAAGGATTCGTCTTGGTCCGTCAGAAGAGCGAGGTTGAGTCCCAATGCCAATTCAAATGAAAAAAAAAAAAATTGATATGGATCGGCCTTGGTCTGTCAGAAGAGCAAGGTTCTTTCCCGCTATCAATATAAGGAATAAGTTGGTATGGATTGGTCTTGGTCTGTCAGAAGAGCGAGATTCTTTCCAGCTACCAACACAATTGTGCTTAAATAAGGTAAATTTAAAAAGACCTCTCAACAAAAGCATGAACTAGGGGGATGACCAGAGGATGAGTGGATATAAAATGTGTTTATTTTAGATTATGGTGCTTGGTGAGATGGAAGAGAGAATTGTATACACTTTAGTCAAATGGACAAAATTTTTATGACTCTTTTTCGGTTGGCAAGATGTTATATCCAATTTTTAGTTTAAGAATCCTTAGTTAAATGACTTGGGTAAACTTTGATTTTCATAAATTAACTAGTGAACTTTAGTATTAAGTATTGTTGGAGCATTTAAATATGGTCAGATCAAATTGGTTGACTATATTATTATAAGTTAGTTGAGAATAATTTTCTTACTTTTCTACGGGTCAAGTATATTCGTTTACCAGTTTCCTAAATAGTGATAAATTTTGTTTAGCGTTTCTTATCCTGAAAGTTTTGTTTTGATTTATTTGCTTGAGGATAAGCAAATGCTCAAGTGTGGCGAAATTTGATAACTCGGATTTTAAACATATTTCATAAGGTGATTTTATAGTATTTTCCTCACATTTTTTGTTTTCTTTAAAGAAATTGATACTTAACTGAGTAAAATTTTGATTTCTAGCTTTGAACGTGTTCTAAGATCGAAAACGAAGAAAAGGAATCAAGTTTCACTCAAATCGGAGTTCAAATGAAGAAGTTATGAAGTTTTGAAGTTGTGTAGAAAATTTTGCCTTATTACAGAAAATTACACGACCTGGGGATACGGCCATGTCCCAGGCCGTATCTGGTGACGAAAACAGAATCCTTGTAATATACATATAAAAGGATATCTTAGGGTTTAAAAGAAGGGGAGACATTACAGAAATAAAGAGACACAAGAGAAGAGAAAGAGACTTAAGGAGAACATCAAGAAAGAGGCGAAAACAACATCAACTTCAAGATTAGAGAGATTTTTCATCAATCAAAGGAGTTTTCCATGTTTTATTTTACGTTTTTTATGGAACTCGTTTTTAGATTCATTATGATAGCTTAGAATTCATATATTTAGGATTATGGAACCTAGGGTTTCATGTGATTCTTGGATTGATTTAGAAATTTCAATAAAGTTTCTATCTTTACTTGATTCAATTATGTCGTTTAATTGTTAATTGATATTTCTAGAATATCAATATATGATATTATGCATGTTGATTGAAAAATTGCATGTGTAATTAGATGTTTACATAATTGGAGAGAATTACATGTATACTTAGAGATAAAATACATGTTTCTTCCGGAAAATTAATTAATTGTGTGGGAATTCGTTATACATTAATGCAATTCTAAGTTATATTGCTAAGTGAAGAGATTCCGGTAAATAATTTAGGATTAGGGTTAATATGCTTGAGAAATGTATTAACTTTAGTTGTAAATCCTTTCGGTCAAGAATAATAGAAACCAAATTGAATATATTTTAAGTAATCACATGATTAACTCTAAGGGAAATAATTCCTAAATACGTTATTACATTCTTGAAGTCGTTCTTAATTTTATCGCTTTTTCAATTGCTTAATCAAGTCTTATAAATAAGTTAATTTGTTAATTTTAGTATTTTTAATTAATTCAAACTTTCATAATTTTCCGGTTAGATAATAAAACTAAAGTTAATATTAATACTCGAAGTCTCTGAGGGATCGACTCGAACTTACATCTGCTATATTAAAACTGATAGGTGCACTTGCCTGATATCAATAAGCATGTAGCCTTTGGTACCTTTAAGGTACCTTATCACCATTTTGGCTGCTCTTCAATGGTCTATACCTAAATTACTCTAATATCTTCCTAACATTCCAACAATAAAAGCAATGTCAAGTCTTGTACAAACCTAGGCATACATTGGACTTCTAATAGTGGAAGTATATGAAATGTTTTTTGTTTGTTCTCTTTTAAGGTCATTTTGTAGGCATTGGTTCAAATTGAATCTATTACCCTTCATAATGGATGTCACACTTAGTGAATACTCTTTCATTCTAAATTTTCCTAAAACCTTACTAATATTGGTTTCCTATTATAGACCTAAAACTCATTTAGATTTGTCTTTATAGATCTTAATACTAATGACATAAGATGCCTCATATATATCCTTCATGTAAAACTATTAGAGAGAAACTGTTTCACTTTATATAGCAAACATTATCATTCATTGCTAACATAATATCATTACATATGGAATAAGGAAACGAATCTTACTCCCATAACCTTTTGCTATATACATTGATCCTTGATATACTCCTTAAAACCAAAGGAAGAGATTACATCATGAAACTTCGAGTTCCATTGACGAAAGGCTTGTATCAATCCATATATAAGTTTCTTGAGCTTACATACTAAATGCTCACCATCATTAGAGGAGAATCCTTTAGGTTGTTTTACATAAACCACCTACTCCAGCTCTCTATTGAGAAATATTTTTTCCACATCCATTTGATGCAATTCCAAATCAAAATGCATAGCTAATGCCAAAATCACATGAAGGGAAACTTTCTTAAATACATGAGAAAAGGTCTTCATGTAATCGATTCCTTTTTGTTGAGTGAATTCCTTGGCAACAACTCTTACTTTATATCTTTCAATGTTGCCATTTGATTCTCTGTCTGTTTTAAAGACCCTTTTACATCCAATGGCCTTTGTACCATTAAGTAACTTGACAAGATCCAGACTCCATTAGATGCCGTAAAATTCATTTCATCCTTCATGGCATTACACTACAAATCAGATTCATTACAGCTCATAGCTTGTCAAAACGTTTCAAGATCATTTTGGGCTCCAACATTATAGTCAGAATCTTGTAAATCACTAGGTATTGTTGATTTCCTTTCTTTAGTTGATCTTCTTAATGTAGTACCAATATCCTACTAAGGAGTAAGCTATTCTTTTGGTTGTTCAACGATTTCAATAACTTATTGTATAGCAAAATCAATTAGATCATCAACAACTTGTGGAACTTCAACAGCTGGTTGTTCAACACCTGATTAGACTTGAGGGGTGCTATGTATAATAGCTAATCTTTCACTCGAAGTGGAAGTTTGAGTGCCATAATGATCTTTCTCAAAAATTTAATCTTGAGATTGATTACTCTCACTAATCAAGTTATTCTTAAGAAATTTTGCATTTTCATGATTCTACAATTCTAATGCTGTGAGATAGACAATAAAATCTATATCCTTTCGACTTTTCAACATACCCAATAAGATACCGACTTATCGTCCTTGGGTCCAATTTCTTTTCTTATGGATTATAAACTCTTACTTTAGACAAGCATCGCCAAGCGCTTATATGCCGCAAACTTAATATTCAACCCTTAAATAACTTAAATGGCATTTTAGGTACAGCCTTAGTTAGAACGCAATTCAATATATATGTTGTCGTTTTAAGAGCTTTAGTCCATAAGGATTTGGGCAACTTCGAACTACTAAGCATGCTTTACACTGTGTCTATTAACATTTGATTTCTTCTTTCTGCTACACCATTTTGGTTTGGAGACCTAAGCATGGTGTATTGGGCAACTATTCCATATTCTTGAAGAAATCTCACAAAAGGACCAAGTGCTTGTCCAACCTCAATGTATCTAAGATAATATTCTCCACCTTTATCTGATCTTATGATCTTAATTTGCTTTCCACATTGTTTCTCAACTTTGAAAACCTTAAAATCATATAATGCCATGTTTTTGTTATGAAGCAAGTAAAGATATATAAATCGTGAATAGTCATCTCTAAAAGAGATGAAGTAATTTTGACCATACATATCCATATGTGGACAACAAATATCTATATGTATGATTTCTAATAGATCTAATCTCTTTAGCACTTTTCTTTGCCTTGTTATTCTACTTTTCCTTTATGCAGTCTACGTAAGTATGAGAATTGGTATAGTTTAGAGTACCAAGCACTCTATCATTCACCAATCATTTAATCCTTTCAATAGATAGATAACCTAATTTGTGGTGCCATAACATAGAAGATTTTTCATTCGTAGCACATCTTTTAATATTAGCTTGAATATGCATTGCATTTTGAAGATCATTAGTTTGCAAATTGATGTCATAATGCCTACTAACAATTATGCCATCTCCAATAAGTTTTGATTAAAAAAATAATAATAAGAAGTAACGTAAAAGAAAACCTAAAGGTGTAAGTCTTATAACTAAAATCAAATTTCTAGAAAAAATTGGTATGTAAAATGTCCTTTCCAAATCTAAAACAAAACTAAAACATAAAATCAAACAGCATGTACCAATTGCTTCCACATGTGAGGATATCTTGTTTCTTAAATAGATGTATTGATCACTTCCTACTCACTTCTTTTGGTTTAGAAAGCCTTGTAAGGTATGTACAACATCGATTGTAGAACCAAAATTGATGTGCCTTAAAAGAGGTCTTACCTACATATGGATGGGTCTTCTGAAGAATAGCTGATAGAGAAAGGAAAAAAGTGGGTTTGGCTAGAAAAACACAAAAGAAAGGAAAGAGGTTAAGTCTCATGAACTACTCATGAATGTAACTTATCACTCAAGCACTTACGAACTTATAATTCATCGAATGTGACTCACTGGTCTGAATTATAGGGTTACTCGTTAGTATAACCTTTCTTAAGGTTGCTATGAGCTAAAGAAGGATAAAGTTCTCAACTAGAGAAATTTTAGGAATTTCATTAACAAAATCAAAGGATTCTTATTATAATACTTGATATAAAAAGTTATTTGTAGTCGATGATCCTTAAGGTTACAAGCAAAAAATTTACTAAAAAGGGTAAAAGATTACATACCAACAGTAATACAAAAGAAGAAGGATAATTAGGTAATCCTTCTAGAAAGAAAAGATTCTATTATTAGGTATGTGTCCGTGGGAGTAGGACACGTGTTATTGTAGCAGAGGTTAGAGCATCTACCAATAACTATTTCTAATACTTTAGGATAAGGTTATCATCAGTAGGATTCTCTAGTAGCTCAAGACAAGGGACTTATAATTGGGGGCAATCTGTAGGAAAGGTCAAAAGGTCTGACATTATAGTCTTAGATAGCTCTGCCAAATCTAGGCTAATCAAGGAAACATACCAAATGACTCAGAAGTTGGGGAGGTCATACAAGTCCGCTTTGTCATTCTTTAGGTTGATGTTTATGGAACTTGTTCGGCAATAAAGGATTCAAGATGCTAAATTGACTAATCCTTTTGCTTGTACTCAGGTCAGGGGTCTAAGCAGTAGATTCTTATCATCCCTTTCGGGTCATTTAAGATTTAAGATCAAATCCTTAGAATGTTCTATTGGGGTGTCTTCGTCAAGAATGTACCAACTCGGATTTGCAATATTGAAGACGTTTAGGTTTTCATACCCTTCTGGAGGCTCAAGCTTATAGGCGTTGTTATTGATTTTCTAAAGTACTCGGAAAGGTCCTTCAGCTTAGGGTGAAAGTTTGCTCTTCCTTTTGTAGG
Organism: Lumnitzera racemosa; assembly: GCA_024138005.1. Classification (NCBI taxonomy): domain Eukaryota; kingdom Viridiplantae; phylum Streptophyta; class Magnoliopsida; order Myrtales; family Combretaceae; genus Lumnitzera; species Lumnitzera racemosa. Next base: position 86,258,008 of record JAMXBC010000006.1, read on the forward strand.
GAAACCTTTCTTACTTATATGTAAGCATGCAAGTTCTCCTAGTTGGAATTGCTTCTTTCTCCTTCATCCTTGGCTTCCATATGCTTACTTCTCGGCAACTCAGGTCAGTTGCTTAGTAACCCATTAGTATATCTACATTAAGGCTCTAACTCAGTCTTTGGCTCTTAGGTCACTTTGCTTGGTCCTTGGGGCTAGTTTCTAATTAAGTGGTAGCTCAAGATTGAAACCGTACACAACCTCAAATGGTGCTTTTTCGATTATATTATGGATAAATCGATTATAGGAAAATTTGACTATAAGTAAGAAGGAGTCCTAATCAGCCTGATTTCGTCCAATGACAACTTAGAGAAGAGATCGTATTCTTCAATTGATGACCTTTATTTGACCATCAATATAAGGATGGTAATACATACTAAAGAGTAGTTGGTCTTTAGTTACTACCATAGGGTCTTCCAAAATTGGCCTAAAAACTTAGGATCTCCATCAGACACAATACTCCTCACAACTCCATGCAATCTCATAATCTCCTACAAAAACAGAAAAGAGATAGTTGAAGTATCGTTAATTTTGTTGCACAGCACAAACTGTGTCATTATGTTGGTTTTGTTAACCATGACCATGATAGAATCCTTCCCTTATGCCGTTTTCAACAATCCAAGAACAAAACCCACACTTACGTTCGCCCAAGGCTTGGTCAATATTATTAAGGTCATAGCTTTTCCTTGTTTAGCTCAACTCTTAGCCTCTTTACAAGTTATGTACGTTTCAACAACTCAGTGTACATACCCTAACATTTGTGGCTAATAAAACCTTGATCTCAAATGCTCTTATGATCTATTTTCTCTAAAATAGCAAATAATCCTTTGTTGTATACTTCTTGGAGAGGTAAGTCTCGTACTGAATAGATCGGCACTCACAGTTTTCTTACTCAGAAAAGATAACCTTCTTCCATAAAGTAGTCATCCAATGACAAACCACCAATTACTCACCAGCTATGTTCGACCAACGATGACCCATTGACCACTCACTAGCCACACTCATCCAACGACGACCCATTGACAACCTAAACACCAACCATCATTGCCATTGCTCTATTCCTCAAACGTCATAAATGACCACCACAACTTACAGCAATAGTGCCAATCTCAGTCTCTATAATAACTTTACCATAACGATGTTGTTTCCCCTTCGATCTGATGTCCGGAAGTGTTCATGCAAAGATTGTAGGGTATTTTTTGCTATAGCCCAACCCAATTTGCTTGAATATCTAAGATTTGAGCCAACTCGACTTGGTTTCAACTTGACCTATGTAATGGACTTCCCCTATGACTTAACTTACACAATAAAGGGTAGGTTTTTTTTTTTTTGTTTTTTTGTTTTTTCTAATTTTGTTTCTTTATTTTTCCTATTCCATTTATCTATTTATACGTAAATAAGAAATTTGATACTAACTTATTTCTTTACTTTGTTGCAGGTTTTAGTTTTTCTTTTGTTATTTTTCTTTGTGCCATTGTTATAATAATAATAATTATGAATACTTTTCGCATGGTTAGGGTAGTTCATTGGCACTAACTTAGTTTTTTGGAGGTTCTGATATCAACTCTTGATAGCTAATTTTCTAGGGTTATCATTATCATAAAATAATTTAAAGTAAATATTTGTGCATCTTGCATATTGCATGAAAATTGCATATTATACCAAGTTGTCATAAAAATTACATTTTTGGGCATTTAGGGATTTTTTTAGAAAAAAAATCATTTTGTCACTTATTTTGTTTTTCATAAAATAGAAAAATCTTTAATTGATATATTTTCAATGATTTATATATCTTTTTCATTATTTAGGTTTCTTATCTATGCTTAGACATCTTTTTCATAGTTTAAATATCTTTTTCTATGATTTAAGTATCTTTTTCATTATTATGTTAGTTTTCTATGGTTAGACATCTTTTTTATTGTTAAGCATCTTTTTTATGATTTAGACTTCATGATTTGGATATCTTTTCCATAGTTAGGCATGTTGTCCACGGTAATTGCGTATTTCATGGAAAATTGCATTTAAGTACTTTAGGATTTTTCTAAAATGTTTTATCACATGTAAAAGGTTTGTCTTGAAATAAAAAATGCTTAATTTGGGTTTTTATTTTAAAGATTAGGGTTTTTGTAATTGAAGAATAAAAAATTAGTGTTTTTTAAAAATATTTTCTTAATGAAAAAATTAATTAGCTAAAAATGTAAACTTGGTTACTTTTTTTAAAATAAAATGAATCTACTCACTAAAGTTTTCTAAAAATTGAGAATTATGGTTGATTTGGTTCCAATTAGCAGATACTTAGGTAGATCTAGGGCAACTGTAAGATTTATAAAATATTTTGTTTTCTTTTCATTTGCCAGAAAAAAATTCGAAATAAAAATAATAAAAAATTCATTTTGATGCTTTTTTACATTTTTTAGAAAAATTATAAAATAAAGGCCCATTAGTTAGTTTATTTTAATTTTTACATGGTATCTTTTGTCTCAATAGGTTAGCCTTCGATCTTATTTCTTTTAGTTAAATTTTCTAAAAAATATTATTTTTTAGAAAATCCATAAATTAGTGGCTAAATTTAAGTTTTCACACTCGAAAACCCTAATTTAATTTTTTACTAGTTTAACTGATTGGCGACTTTAAGTTATTTTTCAAAATATTATTTTTTAAGATTTATTTTAAGAAAAATTTTTCTCCTTAATTTCATGTCAAGTAACTTAAATTAACCGACTTGGGCTAAATATATGTTAAATTAAGGAAAATTGAAATTGAACTCAATAGAATTGGCGACTTCACTAAGGATACTTAGTAGGCTAGTCATTTAAAAATTAAAAAGAAATAATTAATAAGCTTTTATATATATATATTATTATTTTAATTTATTATTGTGTATAGTTATACTAACCGAGTTTTAGTGATGTAAGTCTATTAAGAAGAACATAACCGAATGGGCCTTTTATTAGAAATTTTCTTTTCTTTTCTTTTTATCTTATTTATTTATTTATTTTTTTTTTATTTTTTATTTTTTATTTTTTGCATCATACGTATGTTTAGCCATGATTGAACTTGGCCCATCTTTAGAACCTAAGATAAGCCGCCATTACATAAGCCTTTGGTCATTAGGGTCTTTACTTTCGCTTGAGGCCTACAGATACTACCCTTCTGCATCATTTTTTTTTTTTAATAAAAGGGGTTGGTAATTCTTAAATTAAGGAACCAAAAAAGAATTGTTATAACCAATAGCCAATTAGGTCTTATTTTTAAAATTTAACATACTTATATATATATATATATAAGTATATGTAGACTATATTTAAAAAAAAATTAGAAATTCATACACTTATATATATAAGTTTAAATGAATATTGATAGTAGGTTTATAATAATTATGCCTCTATAATTTATTAATTACTAAACCCCATTACATTGTACGCATGTGTGGCATATTACATAACATTTATTTTATATTTTTAATTTGCATATATGTCTATATTTGTTATCTTGTGTAATATATGTGAGTATTGTAGATCTTGTTTTATTTCACAAGGAAAAGGTTGTGTAGCATAAGATTTAACATAGAATATACCAAATCATTAATATTCCCCCTATACCACAATGTACCGATTTACAAAAAAAAAAAAAAAAAAAAAAAAAAAAACTTTAGTATCAACTTGTAAATTTTTTTGGGGTATGTAATTATGGAAATTAGTTATGGTAAAAACTATTGTGAAATTGTCATTCTTTTAAGGTTTTCCAATAAATTTTCAAAAAAAAAAGAGAGAAAAGTTTCATGATAATTTTTATTTGGTTAATTTCTATTGTAATGCCTCACATGTACCATGCTGTTAGGAACTAATAAAAGAAAAAAAATAATAAAATAAAATAAAAAAGATTTAATACTTAGGTTTCCATTATAAATTATTTCTACCTTAAGGTCATCAATTTTGTAAATTTCTAAATTCTTGCTCTCCGTATTTCTCCATTAAGTTGCTACGATTCTAAGAGAGTTTTCTTAATGAGTCATCACTCTTGTGTCTTTTCCTTCTAGGTTATCATCAATTAATGAGTTTTTTGCGTTGTAAAAGAATTTCCACTTCTCTAATCATTCTTGTAATATAATTGTTATCTTGTATCCTCTATTTACAGTCCCAATGTTTCCATTTTATTTTCTTTTTAACCTTTTGATGGTATAATAAGTTTAGATTTGTCAATGTTAATATTAGGCTTCTGTAACATAAAATCAATATTGATTTTTCAATAAAATTTTCCAAAGAAAGAAAGGTTTTCAAAATTAAAAACTTGATTTTTCTTTTTAAAAAAGAGGATTCAATTTTGAGAAAAATTATAAAATAAATGTCCATTAGTTAGTTTCTTTTAATTTTTACATGACAACTTTTGTCTTAATAAGTTAGCCTCCAAACCTATTTCTCTAGTTAAATTTTCTAAAAAAATTATCTTTTAGAAAATCTGTAAACTAATGGCTAAATTAGAGTTTTTTCACCTAAAAATCCTAATTTGATTTTTTGTTGGTTTGACTAATTAGTGACTCCAAGTTATTTTTCAAAATATTTTTTTAACATTTTTTTCAAGAAAAATATTTCTTTTTAATTTTATGTCGAGTAACTTATATTAAGTGAGTTAAAATTAGTATAGGTTAAATTAAGGAAAAACCAAAATAAGGCTTGATACTCCACAGTACCTCAAACCTTTTCCACATCTACTCTAAGGGCTCCTCCATTGACTATGTACCTTAAGAACATTACTTCCTTTTGACAAAAATAGTACTTCTTCAAATTGCCAAATAGTTATTCAGCTTGGAGGTGTTTCATATGATTGGGTAGATCAGGGTTATATACTAAGATATTATCAATGCAAACAATAACAAATTTTCCTATTTGGTTCCTTAACATATAGTTCATCAGCCTCATAAACGAGCTTGGGGTGATAGATAACCAAATGGCATGACAAGCCATTCATACAATCCATATCTTGTTTTGAAGGTTATCTTCCATTTATCACCTTCTTCCATTCGGATTTGATGGTGTCTTAATTTTAGATCAATTTTAGAAAATACATATGCTCTATGCAACTCATCCAATAGGCTATCCAATTTGAGAATTGGATATTGATACTTAATGGTTAACTGCTTAACTGTCCACACACATTCTCTAACATCTATCCTTCTTAGGAGCTAATAGCGTAGGCACAACACATGGACTTATGCTTTCATGGACATAACCCTTCTCAATGAGCTCTTTACTTGTCTTTGTAGCTTAGTGGCTAGCTTAGGATTCATGCGATAGGCTAGTTAATTTTGCAACACAGCTCCAGGTTGTAAACTAATGCCATGCTTTATTCTTCGCTTTAACGATAAACCCTTTGGTAACCCCTCTAGGAATAGATAAAAAAATTCTTTGAGAAACTTTTCGACCTCTTCAGGTGGTCTGCATGTCTTCGAATTTCCAACAACTTTGTATCAGCAAAAAGGCCAATTCATCACTTCTTAGTCTTTCTCAATTCAGATCAAATCATCACTAGGGTTTTCTTAGTCTTTTGATTTAGGCTAAACTACATTCTACTAACTTGACTTAGTATCATTGGAAAGAGTGTGATAGGTTAACTATCTTTCTCAAAGCTATAGGTATTCATATATTTATCATGCATGACTCTCCTATCAAATAGTCAAGGTTGGCTTAGTAGAATATGTGAAGTACACATTGATAACACATCACGCATTACCTCATCCTTGTAACTACTAACGATAATTAACACTTGTTTCGTGACATGTAATGATCCCTTCTCATTCAACCAATGCAATTTGTGTGGTTTAGGATGTATAGAGGTTCGTAAGTTTAATTGTTCAACCATTCTTGTATAAGTGACATTCATATAACTTCTACTATCAATAATTAAGGCACAAAATTGGTCGTTTACTTTGCAAGTACTACAAAACAAATTCTCATGTTACTATTCTTGTTGATCATGTTCTATACTAAGAGCTTGGCGAATAACTAGGGTTACCATGTCTCCTTCTTTTGGGTAGATATTATCTATTGTAATTTTCACCTTCGCTCCATCCTTTGTTTTTTCAATAGCTTCACTATCCTCCTTATCCATATTGTATACTTTGAAGGTTAGTACTTCACCCTTAATGACCATCGTTTGCCAATTTGGACACTAGGAGGCTATGTGATCAAAACTTTTGCACTTGAAGCACTTTCATTCGCTTATTTTTCTTGTGGATGTCTGCCCCATTTCAAATTCTTTCTCTTTCCCTTATCACTACTAAGTTTGGTTGTTGACCTTACCTTCATCTTAGAGTTAAGCTAATAGGCTTTTTGCCATTTCCTTAAGTAGGTTGAGTTGTTGAAATGGATTGGGAATTAATAGGTCGATAAGATAAGTTCTTCTTCTATCTCTCAACATTTTGCGTAACCCAAATAACTTCTTCAAGGGTCCAAAAGGACAACACTTCGACAACATCCTGAAGTTCATACTTTCAGCTTGTAACAAATCTTACAATAGTTCGGGCCTTAGGCTCTTCTACTTCACATTAGATCATCAACATCTAAAACTCTTGGACACATTCATCAATAGATCGGTTACCTTGCCTTAATTCTTGCAGTTTTGCAAAAGTGTCATAATAGTATGATTTAGGTATGAATCCACTTTGCATGACCCTCTTCATTTCTTCCTATGACCTCATACCTCGACATCCTTCTCCCTTTCTCTCATAGTGTGCAACTTCTTCCACCACATGTGTACATAGCCAATGAATTTTACGGTAGCAAGCTTAACTATAAGCCCCTAAAATTGCTACTAGAGCAACTATACCTTGATTTAAGGCATTCGAGAAAACTTATCTAATTGAGTTCAAACTTTAAGATTAGGTTAGAAAAGTTAGTCGAAGTGACCTAGTGAAGTTAGATTTTAAAAATAATTCCCTAAAACCTTAATTTTATCCTTAGAAGTACAATTATTCCATATAATATAAAACTTGTTAGAATCTTTACAACCGAGCCTAAAATACAATGAAGACTTAGAGATAAGTTATTTAGAATCTCTAACTAAGATATCACAACTTCTAATTCTATAGTTGAAATATTCTAGTATACCCCATCTCTAGTATAAACTCATCTTTATTTGCTCATTAAGGGATACTTATTTTCACATCACCTTAACAACTTACTTCTTATATCTCATGGCTCAATACTTGAAACCTTTGTCGAGTGAGTCTTTAGGATTTATTCATTGAGTTGGCATAATTAGGGGACTAACAAGTGACGAATGTACATACACTTATATGTAATTGCAAATACATATAGATGATACTAAATATAGTGTATGATCTAGAAGTTTAAGTTTTTTAATTTTTAATCTTGAATCTATCTAGGTTCTACTCAATTTCACCATTTGGTAGATTTTTTTCTATCTCCAATAACCTAAAGCTCTGATACTACTTCTATCAAGACCCTAAAAGGGGTCTTACAAGATTGTCTAAAATTTTCATATCAGGTATATACCTATAATACAAAAATCGCCTTACAAGTCAGAGATTGTAAGACTTTAATTAATTAATCACTTGGGTTTTCAATCTTTTAATTTACTAACTTATCGTAAAATATAATAACTATAGATATACGATATTCTATAGTACCTCAGAACCATAGAGAATTAGTATTCCCTATCAAATAATAAGACAGGGTAAGTCAACTTTATAAATTACAAGAAATACTAAATTATATAGAATCCTAACATATAGATACTTTCTACAAAGGAAGTTTCTGTATTGGTTAAACACTTCTCAATTAATTCTAATATTATAATATATATCCATTTGTACTCTACATTCGAGATTTATTCCAATCCTACCATAAATGAACCTACAAAAGAGACTATAGAGGAATAAGAAAACTATAGCTTAATGGGTTCATTCCTCACCACTACCATCTAAGCAAGTTATTAAACATCAGTAGCACACATGTAAGTTTATCTATACAGGAAATGGATGTTGTTAGATATCTTTCATATATTTTGAATATAACAAAAAGAGATGAGTGCTAATGAATTATCAAGAATGCAACTATTTAGAAGGGTTCTCAAAAAGTTAGAAATTGCAAACTAAGTTGTTTTCAAAAACTAATTTAGAAGGTTTGAATCATTTAAAAAAGAAACTAGTCTGAAAATCTTCAAAAAGTGTTTTATAAGCTTTTATAAGAAGAGTTTGTATAGTACTTCAGAAACTTGCTCAAAGACTTCAGAGAAAAGAAAACCGATAATAGTTAGTTTAGAAGAATAATGTGGAAAATTTACTCATATCAAATTTGAATTAAATAAGGTTTAGCTCCACTAAATTGAGTGTATTAGGAAAATACACTTAATCCCATTTTATTAAGATGGAATTAATAATCCATGGGGATTATTTTTTAAGCAAATGTACCTTTAGATAATTTAAGATAATATCTTACATTGGATAAGGATAAGGTTGGTTTCGGATCTTGTGGGATTTCAATTTTAAATATGAGGTTCATTTGGAAATTGCTAATCAAGCATATCTTACTGTCAATTTCAAATCTAAAGCTTATCTGGATATTGCTAATAAATTGTATCTAATCAAGATAAGTTGATAAGATTAAGTTTAAATTTTAAATTATAAGATTTTCTCTAAAAATATCTATGGATTATTTTAATGTTCAAAATGGATAAACATAAAGTAAAGATAATCTTCAATAAGTTAGCCATTGGAAAACTCCAGTATAAAAAGCGAAAGGATTCAAAATGCCAAGTACGTCTTTGAGAAAATAATAATACTTTCGTTACACTTAAAATCATAATCAAATTCTATCATCTGAAAGAGCACGTAAAGTTTCTCAAATACTTCTTCAAAGAGTTGAACCGAAGCAAATTATTCAATAATTTTTTAGTTTTGTTTTGTGTAAAATTATTTGAGATTTGTATTGTTATTTTCTCTTGTAATTTGTAAACCTTGTTAGCTGAGAGAAGTTAAACTATACTTTGTAGATTTGTAATTAGCTTAGATTGAAGAAAGGCTAGATAAGTAAAGCAGAGTATAGTAAGCCTATGTATGGTAGTTACTTGTAAACTTCTTGTGATTTTGTTATAGTAGATTAAGTGAAATGACATCAGTGAAGTAGACCTGATCTTCAACAATGGAGCTGGAAAAGAGTAGTGGGTAAAAGGTATAAGCTTTATAAATCCTTAGTTTGATATTCTTCTCCTCATCTCTATTTATTTGTATTATTTAATTATGTTGATTATTTTCAAAAGTTTAAGGATATCAATTTCCCTTCCTCTTGATATCTTATATAGGACCAACAATTGGTATCAGACCCTTGCTCTAATATCTTTTAGAGTTTAAGATCATGGGTAAATCAAGTGGGAGTTTAACAGTTTAGCCTGGTAAGGCACCATTTATTAATAGAACTAACTTTCCCTATTGGAAATTTATGATGGAGACTTATGTGAAGGCATCAAACTATGAAGCTTGGCAAATCATTTCAACAAGAAATCTTATAATTCCAACTATCATTATATTAAACGATGACATCACTAAAGTCGAACTCAATTCAAAGGCTAAGAATTTACTGTTAAGTACTATTACACATTCAGAGTTTTATCTAATTGCTTTATTTGCAACAACTAAGGATGTTTAGGATACTTTGATGCAAATCTATGAAGGCACAGAAACCATCAAGAATGTAAGAATTAACTCGTTGGTTTAACAACATGAAACTTTTCGAATTCCCTCTTGTGAAGAGATTAAGAACTCTTTTAGTAGATTCATTGCTATGACTAATGGATTGTCTTCTCTTAGAAAAGTAATTAGTGATGTGGATGTAATATGCAAGATGCTAAGGATTCTTCCCAGAATGTAAAGAAACTAACATAGAAAAAGCTTGTGATTTGAAAAGGCTAACCCTAAGCCAATTGCATAGTAAACTTATGGTATATGAAACGGATTTTCTTAAATCAAAGAGTACTTAAGAGGATATGAAAAAGAAGGCTATAACATTTAAGGCTAAAGAAATAGAAGTTGATTTAAACCATGATTATTCATCTAATGATGATGATGATAAGGTCATACGGTTGGCAAGACACTTGAACAAACAAGAAGTAGAAGTTTATTTATTTACCTTAAGGGTTTATCCTCATTATTAGTTTATAGAGTTAATTAACTTAGTTATCTTACCTATTTTTCTCGGTTTATCTTAAATCTTTAATTGTGTATAATATTTTCATTTTAACTTCGATTTTATAATCTTATAATAAATTTTTATCATTTTCGAATGTATTTTCATGTAACGAGATCCATTTTAGACATTACAACTCACATTTTCTATTATGGGCTTAGGGGGTTACGAATTTATTTATTTTTTGCCTAAATACTTTAAATTATATTTTTAGTGTTTCTTTAATGATTTTATTTATTGGATTTTTCTTTAGTTTTAATAATGGCCTTAAATAATTTCTAAATTTTTGCATTTTCTATATAGTTTTATTTTTTGGGTCCATTTTTTCAAAATTTCTTTATTTCACTATGTTAAGCCTAAATCATTAGTTATCTTAATTTTTGTTATACTTGTAGCTTTCTAATTAATTTAATATTATTATTTTCTTTTTTTTTTGTAATTTGTGATTTTAATCAGAAAAATTAAAAGATATTGATGTGGCAGCTTCTTATTGGTCCAAAATGCAATTTTCTTATTTTATCCAATTTTTGTATTTTTACCAATTTATAATACTAATATATATACATATATGATATCCTAACATAATTAAATATTATAAAATCATTTTTATCCTTCTTGTAAGTTCACGTCCAGCACACTTATATATGTAACAAATGTCTTATATGATAGTTGTTGACTTTGTCTAATTTTCTCACATGGGTTAAACCTTATAAGACATTTGTTACACTGAAAATGGGAGAAGAACAGAAGAAAAGAAGAAAGGCAAAAGGAAAGAAGTAAGAAAGAAAAGAAAAAGAAAGAAAAATTATAACTTTGCTTTTTTGAATTTTCTTTAAGTATTTTCCAACTTTTAGATATTATTTGTAATGAAATATGATGTAATTATGAAAAAAAAAATAGAGTATAAAATTAATGTATATTATAAAATACATAAACATAAAATATGAGATAAAATTAAATCAATATAAAACTAACATGCATTTATATACACATATGTGAAAATAATCATACAATGATACTCAAAATTTTGTTAATTTATTTAATTAATTTGTTACTATTTATATTTATTAATATTTAGAAGTTATCTTTATTCACTCGTTAGCAATTTATGTGTATCTATCAATAATTATACCTAAGTAAGGCTTTATTACCATTAGGGTAAATTTGTATGTTTTATAAGTTTAAAACTTTGGTTTTAGGGTATTTATTAAGTTAGGGTATTTATTAAGTTTAGCTAAATTCTAATGCCTTTGATGAGGTTGTAGTGATTTGGCCTTTCCACATCCTTAGTCAAACTAAATAATGTAAGAGAAGGTTACAGCAAGGTTGGGGTTGTTAGGTTTAAAGGTAATCACGAGTGGAGCAGGAGTCTTAGTTTCACAAGCTTGGAATTAGTTGTAAGAGGGTCTTGTGGCCTTTATGATTGGCATTGTGACCGTCATATCGTAACTCCTCAACCTAAGTTAGAGTGGGTGAAGTTTCTCTAACATTACAATGAATTGAATAACATTATGCAGATAACACATTTCTTGTTCATGCATTACATGTAATAATTGCTTGATAACTTAGTTGTATAGTTAAGCTTGTGTGTGCTTTTTGCCTCCTGTCTCTTAATAAGCTGTGGTTTATTGACTCCCCTATAGATTTGGTTGTAAGTTTGAGTAATCATATCGTATGATGATCACTTCTAGGTATGCAAAAAGGGTGTATTTGGGCCTGAGTGAGGCAAAACTGATGAGAACTATGTTTTTAGAACTTTTTTGTTTCTTATAGGATCAATTAAATCATTTGGGCGATCTAGTTGGATTCCCACTTTTGAGTTGTAATATACTTATATACTTTTATAAATACTTTGTACCTAGCTTTATTGTGAATATAAGTTTGTTATGAATATAAATGTTTGTATATATATGGAATTGTGAATGCTTCAGAGTGGTTTATTGTATGAGTCTTATGTATGTCAAGGTTATACTAGCGACTAAGTAGACAATTTTTGGCATGAAAATGATATACATGGTATCAGTTATGACTTGACAACGTTCGTGGCGTGACAGTTCTTGGTTAGTTTAGAGCATAATTCATAGGAATTGTCTTTGAATCATCTAAGTTAAAATTTGAGAGATATCATAAAATAAGTGAGATTGGGTAATAAATGGGTAATAAAAGCTTTAGACATTAGATATCTATATATATGAATATTATTAATACTTAGGAATATATAAACTATAACATAAACTTATCAACGTATTGATTGTTGTTTTACTTAACAATATCGTAGAACTCTGTTATAGAATTCTTGGGTGAATTTCAAATAGTATGAGGAAGAAACTCTTATAGATTATAGGACTAGGATGCGGCGTTTACTTTTAGACATGGCAGACTAGAATATGTTTATGACCATGGATGACATTATTGATAATTGTTTTAAGGGATTATCCTATAATCTATAAGGTTCTTGCCACCTTATGATCCTACAGTTGGGACACCGTTATGATCAATATATCGCAATTGCAACTTTTGAGGATTAACACATGAGGAGACTAAGGATGATATCTATGATGACACCTATCTTATATTTCCTAACTAGAATCAAACCAAGATGACCTCATCCTAGAGGTTTTAATTAATCCCCTCTAGGAGTATTTCATATTCCTAAACTATATTTAAAGGGAATTGTAGATTGGTTTCCTCGATCTTCCTATCCCTTGCCTAAGGAGTATGATGCACTACTTGAGCCATTTAACCAAAATGAAGACGTAGTTGAGATAATTCCCTAAGGTGAACCAACTAATGAATAGGTAGCAAATCCTATGAATAATGAATTGGTAGAGGTAGAAAAGGATCTAGAGGAGGCGGATTCCGAAGAAGACTTATTCAATGATCCGAGTTAAGCACCAACCACAGATGTAGTTGTTGAGGAAGAAATAAGCCATAATCGTATATAGGAAATTATAGTAATACTCGATACCCTAAAGATCGTACAAATAAGTTCAGGCAGCGAGACTAATGGTGAGATTGATGATGGGATAAACAGTTAGACTAGCACTGTAGGAGGAGATGTCAACTGGATTCCTTTAGAAGACCTATTAACTTTAGTCAACTTTGGTAGTAAGTAGATCAGTGGTACAAGTTAGCTAACTTATATGTGTAAGAGATTATTAGATTACATGGAGTGCCATTTAGTATAGTTTCTGATAGAGGCACTTGATTCATGTCTAAATTTTAAGAAATTTTACATCAAGCTCTAGGTACCAAATTGAAGTTTAGTACTACATACCATCTACAATTAGATGGGCAATTTAAAAGGACTATTCAAACTTTGGAAGATATGTTGTAGACATATGCACTAGAATTTAGTAGACAGTGGGATAAATACTTATTGTTAGTACAGTTTGCCCATAACCACGGTTACCAAGCTACCATACAAATGGCCTCCTATGAAGATTTATACGGATAAAAGTGTCAATCTCCTTTGTATTGGGAAAGTAAAGAGCATGCAGTACTTGAACCTAGCCTGTTATCTTAAATGAATGAGAAAGTGCAGATAATTCAATAAAAGATGAAGGAAGCCTAAGATAGATAAAAAAGTTCAGAAGACATAAAGATGAGACCATGAGAATTTGAAATTAGAGATTGCATATATGTAAAGATAAGCCCATTCAAAGGATTCAAGAAATTTCGATCTAAATAGAAATTAAGCTTAAGATATATAGGAACTTTTTGAAATATTAGAGAAGGTGGACAAAGTATCATATTGCCTTGCACTACCTCCAAATCTATTCGGATATCATGACGTATTTTACATCTTAATGTTAAGAAAATTCATAAAGAACCCTGATGCGATAATGGAATTGCAACTTGTAGAGTTTCGAGAAAATTTGACATTTGAAGATAAAACCATTAAAATACTAGATAATTGGGTTCAGAAGTTAAGAAACAAAGAACTAAAGTATGTTAAGGTATGGTACGGTAATGGTTTAGAAGCAAAAGTAACTTAGGAATCAAGAGCTATGATGGAAGAGATATATCTATGACACTTTGAAATCATAAGTTAGTGATCTTTTGTTGTAAACCTAGTTAATCTTGTAAATAATTGATTTTATAATTCTAATTAGGCAAAGTTTTAAGGACAAAACTTTTTTTGAGGTAAGGTGGAAATATAAGCCCCTAAAATTGCTATTAGGGCAACCATACCTTGATTTAAGACATTTGAAAAAACTTATTCAATTGAGTCAAAACTTATTCGATCGAGTCCAAACTTTACAATTAAGTTAAAAAAAGTTAGTCAAATTGACTAAGTAGAGTTAAATTTTAAAAATAGTTCCCTAAAACCCCAATTTTAGACTTAGAAGTATAATTATTCAGTATAGCATAAAACTCGTTAGAATTCTTAAAATTGAGCCCGAAACGCAATGAAGATTTAGAGATAAGTTATTTAAACTATAAAAGGGAATAATATAACATAATATACTATATGAATATATATATTTTTTTATGAATATAATCGATAAATATAATAATTATACTTGTAAATTAACTTGTAAACCTAAATATATATATAATAAATGATAAATTTATAAAATTAAATAGAAAATATCTCTTAAAAATAAAAAAATGGTAAAAACATGATTAATGTGTATAATTACACATTACGTATACCAAGTAATAGGATATACAAACGAATATTAGTAAATACATTGAATATTAATATAATATATAAAATACGAATAATTTAACTAAAAACCAATCAAAACTCATTCAAATTGTTAAGAATGACTTGGAAACTTGTCGAACTCACTGTGACATTAACTTGGAGTTGGAAATTTGTTGATTCAAAGGAAAATCACCAAAATAAGCTACCTCCTAATAAAATAAAAAGAAGAAAAAAATTTGGAAAAATTACTTAATTGTGAAGCGAATTTCAACCAACCCCAATCCCTTTAAATAAGACCTATGGAATCAGATTTCACACTTTAGATGCCTAAGGCACTTAAAGAAAATTCAAAAGAAATTAATAGAAATTATAGGAAAAATAAGGGAACCTAATAACTTGAGTTGGTTCGTGGACCTAACCAAGACCTGACAACAAACCCTGCTACCACGAAGCAGAGCCATTAGTGCCTAGCTCCACTAATAACCCTTCACTGGGAATGACCACCGGAGCTCCAGCAAACAGATCTAAGTTTTTACCCTATCTTTCAATTAAATTCTAAAAATATTAGATTAATTAGGAAAATTATGAAAAAAAAATTATTCCTATATTATTTTAGATGTACTTTCACGTGGTATAACTATTTTGAAAAAATTGAAATATTTCATGTGCTTCATTAAGAAATGTACTATTCATCCAAATTTTTGAATTAAAAATAAATATATCAAATAATGTTGTTTGAGGTTCAAAATTTTTTCTGTAGGATTCTTATTATATCTAGTTTGATGCTATATAGCCTAATTTTGACTTTATACATGTTTATTATTTATTATATTTTTTATCCCTAAAAATAGCAAAATAGGCATTTTCTGAGATAAATTAGTGCTAATAGAAATAATTGATGAATTTAACATATAATGACTTTTGAACACTTGTAATGATAGTAGGATAGGTTAGAATTTATCCTATATAAAAAATAATATTATGTGCTTATTTAACCATAATTTATGGGTGAGGATATAATTTTATGTATACAGGCATAAATCCAATTACATGAAACAAGTAACTAGTTAAATTCGATATTTTTTTTTGAGTTTATAGGAAATTTTAAAGAATTATTTGATGATCTGTGCTATTTATTATGAATTTTTCGTAGTTAATTGGGTTACATTTGTAACCGGGATATGTATTTAGTAATAATAGGTTAAAATATGTTAATTATTTGACTAAAACATGATTAAGCATACTTTGATCAAGTATGATTACTCTTTTTTTTTTAATTGTATCTCATAATATTATATGCATAAGGTTATGATATATACATGTTAAGGATAGATAAATATGATTTATCGTGTTTTATCTTAAAATTATATAAAAATATATGTTATTTATATATTACAATATTAATGTGATATCACTTGCTATATAGCTCTATTTGTATAGTATGATTAGAAATACTCTTTAAGAATTATCCTTTGAACATAACATATAATATGTATCACTGAGTTTATATGAACTCAACGATACATATTATGTGTTAATTGAGTGATTGTAGGAATACAATCACTAAATTAACAAATATTATAACTTGACCAAACAAATTGATTAATCAAAAAAGACCAACCTGTGGTTACAACATCATAAGCTTAACACAAAACGCTATATGTTTGAACATTATATTGAGGCAACTGGATCGCTCCTAATGTTTATATAAAGTAATTTCAACTAGGCGGTTCATCTTTTCTTATAGTATAATCAATGTACATGCATCCTAATTGAAAAAGAATTCTTTCCTTCCATATCTTGTAGTTATTGCTATTTAAATCGAAAACTTCACATTTGACACAAAAAGAATTCACAAGTTGCAAAATTGCATGGAATAACAAATATGCTTATTTTACTTTAACTAAAGAAAAATAAACAAAAATCATATTTTACCAATGTAAAAATATGTGCAAAATTATTTAAATTTATGAATTATGTAACAAATAAATCTTCATGTTGGCTAAGTTATATTCAAAAATTGATAAATATACTTTATAATAAAACTAACAACTACATTTTTTTTTTAATCTCTGTTGGTAAATTAAGAAAAACAATATATTATTTTAACCCTAATTAATCATAAAAATATAATAAAAATTCTTATGAGATAAAATTTACTTTATTTAGTACGATTAATCACAATTTGTGTCATTTACCATATGTGACCAAATATACTTGATATATAATTTTTTGTAATTAAAGATATTGTGACTATTTCTTAATTAACAAAAATTATATCAATTGATCACATGACATCTCTATGTGTGTGTATAGATATGTATATTATATTTAACAAGTTTACGCAAATTCATAAAACTAATCTCCATTCGCATGCTTTTGGACTTCAATACGCAATTCATAAAGAAGAAGGGACACTCAGAAAGTCTTAAAACATATTTAAGTTCCAAAGATGTCCATCTTGAATTCGTATGAATTACGAATTTACAGGAATTACAAGAACGGTTTCGGAAATACTACCAGGATTCCAATACATAATCGAAGAATTTATGTGCCCACAACATAACGAAACGACATTTACAAATTCACTTCATATATAATCGAATTAGACATCCGACCAAGGGAAAAGAAAAAGAAAAAGCCTTTTGATTCAATGCAAAGAACGAGTCTTAATTCGTAATCAATATGAATTTTTGAAGCGCCAAAATAAAAAGTAACATAACATGTAAATGTGAAACCCTATTCTGATCATAGTTAGATAATAACAAAACCATAGATGTAACATGCCATTGTAATTCTGGAACCCTAACCCTCAGAATTGGAGAAAATAATATGTTATACAAATTCCTTAAGAAAATAAAATCTTAAGCTCAAACTCATTGAAATCAATGGGCAAATTCTTTAGTAGCCAACCTGAAAGAGATAATAGCTCGAGTACAAAATATGCAATAACTCTGTTTCAACCTTCTGTCAAAAATTAATAATAATAATTCTTTTGTGACAAGAAAAAACTAATTAAGGCAGAGATAAAAAATTGCATTGATAATAACTATTAGATTTTTTCTTTTTTATCAAACAACTATCGAATGGAATATCTCAATTTGTATATAAAATTATACAAAAAAAAAGTGTAGTGACTTTTAACCATTGATTAGTAAATTTTCTTTAAAATTATATATATATATATATATATATTTTGGAACTGAAATGCTTTTACACTCTCAACAAACTTTCTTGATGGTGTATAATTTTCTTAGGATTTTTTTAGTGTATAGAGGTGAGAGACCTAAGTGATTTCCTTCCTAACTTAGTTCACAAGGAAATACGTGGATGACGATTAGATAATGGTGTTGAGTTTTATGGAATCAATTTGTGTATTTTATATTAATAAATTACTTAAAATATAAAATATGTATTACATAAGCTAGATTATCATATGAGCTCTCATCGTATTCATCTCCTTTTTCATAGATATTTATTCTCTTTACACTTTTCTTTCAACTGTTGAAACTTTACAAAGATTGGTTCATGAATGTTCATAATCAAATGCTTCAACTCAATCTTATGAACATGAGAACAAATCAATCCTTATATGCTATTATTTGACTCTCAATTTCTAGTAGTATTTATTTCTTCCACCCTATATGATTGCTTCTTCTAAAAATTTTGTATTTTCTTTCATCTCCTGATACATGCATACTAGAGTTGATGTCGATAACTACGAGTTCACATTTCCTGGATATTTTTATGCAAATTTATTGAACTTTGTTAACAAAGACATGACTAACCGAAGTTTACCTTTTTAATTTTTGTTCTCACGTTGAACTCCAATTTTACAGTTGATAAAATATTTTGTGTATGTTCGCTTCTAACGTAAATGGAATTTGAGCTAATATTTATGAGACTACCCCACATCGATGATCACTGCCGTGTCCTACACTTCAATAAAGAGAAAATGAGGTAAAGAGTTTGTATAGTGCCGGTAAAAGCTTACGAGGTGGCTACAGGATAGATGCAGAATCACGTTGTTCGAAGAGGCAAAATTTACTTCGATTAAATCAATATTAGAATTATCTATGCGAAAATATATGTTCGTCACTACAATTATATATATATATATAATTGCACTTAATATATTTTCTAAAACTTTATAGGATAGAGTTTCTTCTTCTTCTTTTCTTTTTCCTTTAGAAAAATATACCTGATGCAAAGTAAACTTCTTACCATTTCTTCATGGCATATATACTAATTGAAGTTTAATTATTAATTTATAAAAAAAATTACATGAAATTTGTATAAGTTTTATTTTCAACAAAAATAAATTATAAAAAATATTTGAACAGGAAATTGCAATTAGAGCAAAGTGATGCAAGTATATTCATTTGGTGTTCTTGAACTTTTATGCGGGCCGAGTATCCAGAATCTTAAGACCCTATTCCAGCCCGTTTCAGTGAACTATGCAAAGCCCATCATTAACGTGTTTTGTTTACTGCTACATCATAATCACGGTACCATTACGCAATTTAATGATTGTTGGGGTGTGATGTGTATCATTTATTGATTTGTTTGTAATAATTAATATAGTAATAAAATATTACTAAAGTTAGTTAATTCAATAATATGACGAAAATAATTAACAGTACATTGAAGAAGAAAAATGAAAAAAAAAAAAAAAACTAGAAAGAGAGAGAGAGAGCATGTTGAAATCAAATTAAATTCATGTTGCCATTTTCAGGTCACACCTAACCGAGACATTGTTGTTGAACGCTACAAGTGTCTTTGCTTATTCAAGGTAAGAAAGAGCATAAAAATATACCTCCAATTGTTGTTAAAGTATTAGACACTTTAGTGTTGAAGTAACCTATGCTATAATGCCAATAAAATCCATGAATCACTTTCGACAAATAAGGGCTTATATTGGAAACCAATATGAGTAAATAGATCTATGCAAGGACTAATTTCAAACTATGAATCGGTTCAAAACTGAACTAACTCGAATGTAGTTGGGCTTGAACCATTCCTTGGGGGTTTGGCTTTCAAAAACCATCCAGCTTAATAAGCCTTGAATTGACGATTCAACTTGTTGGTTTAGCTCGTGCACAATTCTTTGAAAAAAAAAACACAAACACACAAATGGCATAATCTGCCATCCCACTATACTCCCACTTCCTTCTCTCATCACTTACTTTCTCTTTTACTCATCACTTTATCTCACCAATCGATCATATCACTCCACTTTACTTCAATAATGCCATCTTGATTCTCATCTTCTATTATATTTCCAAAGAAAGCACATGCATATTCACTAACTCCAAATTCCACAACACACGTACAATTCACAACACATTATGAGAATTCATAACAAGAATACTTTGGCATGCCATTGTTAGAGAGTCAGAGTATGGTGGAGAAACAAAGTATACTGGAGGCAGCAAGAATATTTTAGTGTAATTTGCGTTGAAAAAATTTTCAATGCATCATTATAAAATTATTCAAATATTAGGAGAATTAAAAAAACGACACAATTTATAGAGGTTCAAATTTCATACTAGAGGCTCAGATGTACGTTGTTTCATTTGCATGTGAATTAGCAATATTTCTTACAAATGATATTAGGTAAATTTCTACAAGCTCTCTACTTACATTTAAGTTTCAATATTTCTTGTCCACAATCCGCTCTTATTCTGAAGCTACATTTTTTCTTCTTTCAATCTTATTATTTATGATATTATAGCTCTCCTGAGTAATAATAATATTATAATTTATAACTTTTTTCAAATTTCTCGTTTCTACCTTTGTTATGAATTTTTCCTATACGACTCTTCTCTATAGTAGAAAAAAAATCAAATTATGTCCATGGATTGATTCTTCCATTGTACATTTTCTAAAAAGAAGCATAATTCCTCATCAGGTGGAAAAGGTATGGTGAAGAGAATGGGTACATCGCCCAGCTCCAAAGCAGTTTGATGATGTTCAAGTGTACCTAGGGTATGAATACGAACTCAATAAGGAGAGGGCACATGATGTGGTGACAAACGTTTATTGCCGAGATGTACCACCTCCTGGATTTGAACCTCTATGTATGAGTTGCTGAGTTACACTACCTTTTAGATTTGAATCTCAACGCATGAGTGGCCCTATACCACCATTTGGATTTGAACCCTTATGCATGAGTTACCCTAAAGCCATATTCAAGGATGATTAGGCTGATACGGAAATGATTCTCGAGATTAAGAAGCAATATATGGGTCAGCATCCACCTAGTGGTTTGAGACTTTTGAGCTAAGGTAAGTTACTTGAACCCGGAAAATTTAATATTTTCACTATACATTTCTATAAAGCTACAGATAAAAGGGGGAACTCGCAGGCATACTACAATGTGAGCTACACTTAGAATATAGGAAAGGAGTATAATACCTTCTATAGGTACTTAAAGTCAAAGCATCCTAAGGAAGTGAGAATAGATAGTACATAACAAGAAATTGACCGAGGTGGTGGTTTGTCTAGTTAAGCATTAATGAGGTATGATTAGGAGAAGCACAAGTACAATCTTGTGTAGTACCTTTCCAACATACAACTGTCCTTCAACATAGGTGTGTTGTAATGGCAGAGCTGATTCGAGCCGAAGATATTTAACCCTAACTTACACTAGTTAAGTCGTAGCATATTGAACTAAGTCATGTAAGATCTCTACCATAAAGGTAAGCGGGAGCTAATGTAGATGAAACACGGCAACAGATCTCGAAAGGAAGATGATGCAATCTAGGTTCAAGTGAGAATGAGAACAAAGGGGTTTTGAATGTAAACGTAGATGGATATCATGCACCAAGGCACAAATACAATAAGGGGTTTAAGCTCAAAATAGGGTTTGATATAACTCACGAATACTGAATGTTGCTTGGGATTCAAATAAAGGTTAGATGCAACTTCCTAATAGGCTCAAATGAAGGTTCACTATAATCATAGGGTCAAGATTGATAAGAACACGAGAGAGTTTAACCAACACTCGATAATAAGACAAATGCTAGCTCAAGTGTAGCCTTACTTGAAAGAGAAAAGTTTCACTCCATATGGGAATATTCTTCATTATGTCCTTGTATTGTTTGTTCTATTTATGATTTCAAATGTTATTATTTATAGCAAGTCCTAAACCCTAGTAGTAAAACTACAAAATATTGTACAAGGCCTTAAACCTTAAAGAATTAGACCTATAAATAAAATAAAGAAAAACAGATACAAGAATACAAAACTGTGTATTTAATAGAAGTTGGCATACAGTCACTTAGCTTGTCTTGGAAAGAGTAGGATTCGAACTAGGCGAGGTTAGCAGTTAGATGTCTGAGTTTGAGGAGGAGCTTCTAAAGCCTTTTAGTACTTGGCTGAGACACTAGAAAGGTCAGCCCATAATTGCCAAGTGATAGAATTAGTTGGTATTAGTCTCTTAGTACCATGCAGAGTGGATCTTTGGCCTCGAGTCTTTAGTCGTGTGGTTTGTCAGCTTTTCGGCAAACGATAGACTTAGTGCTGAGTGTCTCCTTTTCTTTCCCTTAGCCTTCTGTTATTCGATTAGCCTTAGCAAAACTTGATCGGTCTCGGCTTGGGATTGGTCAGGCTAGGCTTTGGATTTAGTCAGGGGCTAATTCCCATCATTACTGTAGGTCCAAGAACAAGTTGTCCTCGATGTTAAACATTGAGCATAGGCTGGGACGCTAAACAAACTCCTCTACCTCTTTTGCTTTACCATAGGTACCGAGTGTCTCTACATTTTCTCAACACTCATGGGGGTCAAGCAATAACTCTTCCTATCCTTTTAAGCAATGTAAGTGTTGAGGAAACCATCATAAATCACTTTCTAATCATAGTCCCACAGTCGGCTAAGAAGTAAATTTGTAGCATTCATAAGCACCACGTTGAATTCAATCTCATCCTCATACTGTCCTGCCTTAAATGCTATCCGAGCTCTGTTATGCACATAGATTATACTCTTGTTATCAAACCACTTCAATCCATAAGGTCGGGGGTGTGAGTAGGTTGGCAACTTTATCTTTTCCATTAAACCAACAAAGATGATGTTGGTGTAGCTTTCCCCATCAACAACTAAGGAACAGGTCTTCCAATTCACAAGACATTGCATATAAAATAAATCTTCTCTTTGTTCATGATCTACCTTCAGGTCAGCTTGTGTCACTATAGCTAAGAGTTTATCCAAATCCTCGACATAGACATCTTCTTCTATCAACTGGTCTTTTGAACTCTTATCACTCTGACTTTTGATTTGAGCCCCGGGCCTTTTGTCTTTCAAGACCATGACCCTTTTGGTTAGACATTAAGACGCAATGTGTTCGTAGCTTAAGCATTTGAAATATTTCACATCTTAGGCTTTGTTGCTGGGTGCCTTTTCTTTTTCAACAATCTTCTTCTCGGCATGGACAAATTGACTAAGCTCTCCTTTCTTCATCTTCCTCTCTAACCCTTTTCTTTCAGCATACCTCTAAGGCTTAGGGCTGCCTTATTGAGGTTAACTACTTAGCTTTTGATGCCTCCTTCTCCTTTGTCTCTCTACTCTTAATGCCAAATTGATTAGCTTGTCTAGTGAGTTGAACAGTTGCAATTCAACTATGTCGACAATATCATCTCAGATTCCACTCAAAAACCTAACAACAATATAGTCCTGTAGCTTAGCAATCTCACATCTCATTATCAAGGTCTCAAACTCTTACAAATACTCTTCAACAGTATTTTAACCTTATCTCAAGTATTGGAATACATGGAGCATCTCTTACTTGAAGTCGGCATAAAGCGTCAATTCATCAATCACTTCATAAGCTTCTAAGTTCTGATTAACTCCTCTCCTTTAGCATCTCACTTGGCAATTAACTTATCCCACCAAAGACTCACATATTCAACAAGGGATAACGAAGCCAGCTTAACCTTTGTTCAATCATCACACTCATAGCACTTAAACAACTTCTCGACTTAAGGAACCCAGTCAAGGAATCCTTCATGTCAGCTACTTCCACTAAGGGTCAACAACTTAAGCTTTATATTATCAAGTCCTTGGCAAGGTGCTCAAGATACATTTCTTGCATTCCCAGCTGGTTAGTTTACCTTGGATTGACCACTTCTGATGGAGATCTACTTAGCTATATTCCTTATCAACCTCGACTCTCTTCTCCAGGCTTCTTAATTTGCTTTAGAGTTAACACTCCTTTCATTTCTTCTTCTCGGCATAGGTTAGTTTTCTCTCCTTCTTGGCTTAATAGCTCTTCTCAGCTATCACTCATTGTTGTCAAGTTCATTGGAACCACTTCTACTGATGGGTGTTCACTCCCTTCTTTCTTCTCAGCCATTACATCTATGGCCTCTTACTAATCCAATGAGTTATTAGATCGAGTTAGTGAGATTCTGAATCTGATATTCCAAGTTATCAACATGTTGTCTTAAACTTCCAAGATAACTATAACCAATGTTGTTGGCATTATCCTCTGACATTCTTGTCTGTACAGTAATTTTGTAGAAAATTGAATAAACAAGAAAACATAATTATAGTAACCTAAAAACATCCACTACTTGGCTTTTGCAACTACCACTACTGACAAACACTTTCGTAACAACTAGAATCAACTACTGAAATTAAGGTTATTGGGCTCAACTGCAGTACAATACCATGACAACTAAAAACATGAACAACACATTAACTACTAAACGATGATTATAAAAAATGTTTAAACTATGACTCAACTTTAAAGAACACTAGCACAAGTGTCTCCCTAAAGCTCTGATACCAAGAAAATGTATTTAAGAGTATGAATGCGTATGGATATTATACACTAAAACACAAACACAATCAAGGGTTTGAGCTCAAAATAGGGTTTGATACAACTTACGAATACTAAATGTCGCTCAGGATTCAAATGAGGGTTAGATGCAACTTACTAATCCGTTCAAATGAAAGGTTCATTGCAATCTTGGGGTCTAAATTGATAAGAACACAGGAAAGATTAAAGAGTTTAATTAACACTTAATAATTTGGAGAAAAAAAAAAAGCTTTGTTAACTCAAGTGTACCCTTGCCCAAAAGAGTAAAAGTTTCATTCTCTACATGGGGAATATTCTTCACTATGTCTGTGTTTTGTCTTTGTATATGATTATAAATATTGCTATTTATAGTAAATCCTAAACCCTAATTGCAAGACTGTAAATAATCTATAAGACCTTAACCCTAAAGGATTGAGCCCATAAATAAAATAAAGAAAACATATGCAAGAATAAAAAATTATGTGTTTTATAGGGGAAGTCGGTATGTCCTAGAAGGAGTAATATCCGAACCGGATGGGGTCGGCAATTGGATGTACGGGTTCAGGAAGGAGTCCTTAAAGTCTTGTATGGTTTGATCGAGATACTAAAGAGGTTGACCAATAATTACTGAGTTCTAAAGTTAGTCTGCACTAGTCTTACCGTACCGTGTCGAGTGGATACTACTCTCGACAACATAAACTCTTGACTACTCAATTTGCGATAGACTCATTACTAAGTGATATTCTCTTCCTTTTGTCTTTCTAGCTTTAGCTTGTCCTCGACAAACATTGATTAGACTCGACTTTGGATAGGCCTGTCTCAGCTTGGATATAGTTGGAGGTTAATTCCCATCAGAAGATCATAAGTAAGTTTGTTTCACTCAATATGTTAGTGTCCATATATACCAATATATGGACAGATCTTTTCCGTAACAATTCATATACGGGTATAACTTATCTGCTTGTTAGGAAGCTTTTGGAGACGAGACTTAGGGAGGAAGAGTTGCCAATTGAAGTAAAAACCATATTGAAGGTATTTGTTGATTTGTTTACGGAAGAGCTACAGGATAACCTGTCCCCAATCTGAGGTGTTGAGCATGCAATTGACTTACAGCCAAGAATTGCACTGCCAAATAAGCCTGCCTATAGGCTAAACCTCGAATAGGCTACCAAGCTATAGAGGCAAGTAGACAACCTTATGGAGAAAAGGTATGTACGTGAGTCCTTTAGCCCATGTGCCATTCCAACCTTGTTGGTGCTAAAGAAAGATGATTCTTGGAGGATGTGTATGGATAGTCAAGGCTTAACCGAATAGGTATCCTATATTCAGGCTTAATGGCATGCTAGACAAGTTAAGTGGAGCAAGAGTGTTCTTCAAGATCAACCTTAAGGCTACGTACCATCAGATTCGAATGCGTGAAGGCAATAAGTGGAAAATCGCATTCAAGATACGACATGATTTATATGAATGGCTTGTAATGCCATTCGAACTATCCAATGCACTTAGCATATTCATGGGACTTATGAATCATGTGCTTCGAGAATTACTGGGAAGGTTTATCGTAGTTTATTTTTACAACATTCTAATATATAATCCCGACTTGGAGACTTAGCAAGAGCATCTTCAATAAGTGCTTGCAAAACTTCAAGTTGAATAGCTCAATGCTAATCTGAAGAAGTGTGATTTTTGCCATTCCGAAGTGATTTTCTTGGGATTTGTAATAAGCAAGGGTAGCAACCAAGTTGACAAAGAGAAGATAAGAACGATTGTAGAATGGCTTGAGCCAACCTATTCTACTAATGTGAGGAGTTTCTACAGCCTGACATCATTCTATCATCGATTCATCAAGAACTTTAATGCGATTATGGCCCAACTCACTAAACTTTTAAAGAAGAATGTTAAATTTAGATGGGGTGAAAAAGAAAGGACAATTTTTGAGGATGTGAAGGAGAATCTAACTACAACCCCTGTCTTAGCTTTACCAAGCTTCGACAAGGTATTTGAAGTAAAGTATGATGCATCCGAAATAAGTATAGGTGCTGTGCTGACCCAAGAAGGTAGCCTTATCGCTTACTTCAATGAGAAACTTCGAGGAGCCACACTCAACTATTCCGTCTACAATAAAGAGTTCTACTTCTTAATTCGAGCCCTAATGGTATGACAACACTATCTATTACCCAAAGAATTTATAATCTACACCAATCATGAATCCTTAAGATATCTTAAGAGCCAACCAAAGTTATCCTAGAGACAAGCTAAGTGGGTTAAGTTCATGGAGGGTTTTTCTTATGTCATAAAGTACAAGAATGGAAAGAACAATGTAGTGGCAAATGCCCTATCGAGATGACATACCCTCCTAATAGAGCTACAAATAAGGTTACTAGGTTTTTCAACCATCAAGAATTTGTATACTGAGGACCCACACTTCGATCCTATCTATGTTCGTTGTAAGGAAGGATGGATGCTAGATGACTATCATAAGGAAGATGGATACTTATTTAAGAATAGAAGGTTATGTATCCTTACCTATTCCACGTGAGAACTACTAATGCATGAGGTGCATAAAAGAGGATTGACAGGACACTTTAGCCAGTGCCAAACTTATGAGGTATTATCCATTAGATTCTTTTGGCCAAGGATAAAGAGAGATGTCTAATCCATGTTGGAAAGGTATACAACCTATCGAAAAGCGAAGTTTCAAGTCGAATAAGGATACTACCAACCCTTGCCAATCCCGACCAAACCATGGTCCGAGCTGAGTATAGACTTCATGTTAGAATTGCCGAGGACTTCTTGAGGGAAGGTGATAGGGATCAAGGACTGATTACACACTCTCGAGCCTGAGGGCTCTCTCAGGAGGTCCACCGAGTTATCTAAGGAGAGTTAAGTACCGAGGAGCAGTGCTTGCCCCAATCCGATCTATCGGGCTACTTTGCTCTCCATGTCATCTAAGATATTGCT
The DNA here is from genome assembly GCA_024138005.1 of Lumnitzera racemosa. NCBI lineage: Eukaryota > Viridiplantae > Streptophyta > Magnoliopsida > Myrtales > Combretaceae > Lumnitzera > Lumnitzera racemosa. Next base: position 86,285,658 of record JAMXBC010000006.1, read on the forward strand.
GAGGTGATCAACCAACATGCTGAGCCAAACCCTCTATTAAACCATAGTGCTAGTACCAAATCTGAATGTAGTATTCCCCACTGTTGCCAAGGTCGATTAGAAGTATCAAGAGTCGACCAATCGAAGCCAACCCTATGTGAACCATCCTTGAAACAACCATTGTCCAGCTTCTTCTAATGCCAAATAAGCCTGAACCAAGGTCCTACCCTACCCAAACTACGATATTGTTAGAACCACCATAAAAATATGCTCACATTGTCTTTTACTGACATCTGTACTGTCCTTTCTGACAAAGAACGTCCACGTTCCTTCCTTTGTACGATTTGATATTTGCCTTGTAAATTATTCTTTTTGTTTTCAACAAATAAAGACTATTCTTTTGTAATTTTTATATCTTAAGATTTTCCCTAATGGGATGATATAAATACCGTCATGCCATAAGAGTTGAATCATTAGAATATATAGAGAATACAAGAAACTTTTCTTTTACTCTCGAGCTAAGTGTCCCTCTTACTCTTGAGCTACTCTTATCTAGTCCATTCGAGCATGGATTAGTGGCGAGTGATATCCGGCCATACTTGTATGTTATATTAAGTGTGACCTGAGCTCGTGTAAAGTGTTGGTATATCATATCCTTCGTCGATGCATAGGAACCCCCCGCTTAACCTTTGACTATTATTTACCTTTCAAGCCATCTTGCAACTTGGACCTATCCCTTTGGTTATGCGTGATATCGAGTTCGTGTGTTCACCCACTAGTTCGTATCATCTTGGTATCAAAGCTTAGTTACATTCAAAGTTGGATTCTATTACTGTGTTTTTTTAATAGTTTGTCATTACTCTTGTATGATAGTGATTCTATTGTCAACTTTGAAGTTTAGTGGTGAGAAGTGTTTTGTACTTTGTTTTCTCCTATTTTCAATAAACCAAAATAGAGTATGGTTGGTTGTGTGTTTGTTGAGAAATTGTCATTGTGAAGTAAACATCAATGTCAGATTCAAGTGTGCAAGAAACTTTAGGAAACCAAGAAAGTAGTACTCGACATAATTAATGACAAGAAGGAAGCTCCTCACCTCAATCAGTAGGTGACCGCTTGGATAAGCTTACTAACTTGGTAGCTAGTTTGGTGACCGTTATACAAGAAGACAAATGGCGAGCTAGAAATAGGCCCATTAGGGAACGTGAGCAACAACAATGAGGCAATGGTCAATTTGGCCAAGTTAATCCCCTAGCTCACCCACCCTGAGCTGAAGGAGTTGGTAGGGATACTAGATGTAGGTTAGCACTTGAAGAGATTGAGGAAGAAGTAGAAGGAGATGATGATGCAGAAGAGTACTATGGAGGCAAAGAAAGAAATGTGTGGGCCCTTAGAGTCGATGGACTTAGGATGTGTATCCTAAGTTTTCTTGGACGTGGTGATGCCGAAGACTACTTAGATTGGGTAGACAAGATTGAAAAGCAGTTTGAATGCCATGAAGTGCCTGAAAATGCAAAGGTTAGGCTAGCTGTGTTAGAGTTCACTGGTTGTGTCACCTAATGGTAGAAGAACTTATAAGCCACTTAATGATAGATGAACTTATAAGCCACCAGAAGAAGGGAAGGAGAACAAGAGATTAATAGTTGGATGACATGAAGAGAGTTATGCGGAGAAGGTTCGTGCTGAGCTATTATCTACAGGATTCCTTTAATAGACTATAAGAATTGAGAGAGGAGGATCAAGTGTGGATACTTACGTTAAAGAGTTCCAAATGATAATGATTTGGTGCGAAGTTGTCTCAGAGATAGGCCAAGTGGGTTGAGTTCATGGAGGGTTTTTCTTATGTTGTAAAATATAAGAACGGAAAGAACAATGTAGTGACTAATGCCCTATCGAGGTGACATACCCTCTTGACTGAACTGCAAACGAGGTTACTTGGTTTTTTAACTATCAAGAATTTACATGTTGTAAGGAAGGAAGAATGTTGGATGACTATCACAGGGAAGATAGACACTTATTCAGGAAGAGGAGGCTATGTATCCTGACCTTTTCCACGCGAGAACTGCTAGTACGCGAGATGTATGGAGGGGGATTAACAAGACACTTTAGCCAGGGTCGAACTTATGAGGTATAATCTTCTAAATTATTTTAGCTAAAGATAAAGAGAGATGTTTAATCCATGCTAGAAAGATGTGCGACCTACCAAAAAGTGAAGAGCTGAATCGAGCAAGGATACTACCAACCCTTGCCAATCTCGACCAAACTATGATCCGAGTTGAGTATGGACTTCATGTTAAGAATACTGAGGCATCCCAAGGGAAGGACTCCATCATGATGATTGTAGATTGATTTAGCAAGATGGAATATTTTGTGCCCTATTCCAAGACTAACGATGCTTTGGCTATCTTTTTTCTTTTCTTGTAGGAGGTGATTAAGCTTCATAGCATGCCTAAAACCATAGTTTCGGATTGAGACCCCAAGTTCATGAGCCACTTTTGGAGGATACTTTGAAGGTAACTAAGAACCAAGTTATTCTACAACATGTCTTACCATATACAGATCGATAGGCAGACTGAAGTTGTCAACCAAACTGTAGGAACTTTATTACGGGTCGCTGTCAGATGAAACATGGCCGATTGGGATTTGTATCTGCCAATCATTGAATTCACCTACATTCAGACCACCATAACATCACAAGCATGTCTTCTTTCGAAGTCGCCTATGGGTTCAACCTCGAGCTCCCATTGGACTAAGTATCCTAATTGAAAATTGATGATGATGACCAGCTAACCGTCTAGAAATTTGAAGCCATTAAAACCATGCACTAGAAGGTTATAAAGCAATTGGGTTGAGCTGCTATTAAGCTTGAGAAGTGAAGTTAAGGACAAAAGAAGAGAGAATTTCAACCAGGTGATTTGGTCTGGATATACTTTAGTAAGGAACGATTCCTAAACTTGAGGAGGAACAAGTTGTCTCCCAAAACTGACAGACCTTTCAGAGTACTTAAAAAGATTAATCCTAAAGCCTATAAGATAAAATTACTTGAAGTGTGTGGAATCTCAAACTCTTTCAACATTGCCGACCTCTAACCTTACATTCCTGAAGATACGCAAACTGGACTTAAATCAAATTTGATCCCAAATCTCAAACAAATCAAAGGGGATAATAGGGATTAAGGACCAATTATACGTTCCCGAACCCAAGGGCTCTCTCAAGTGGTCTATCGAGTTGTTCGAGGAGATTTAAGCACTGAGGAGTAGTGCTTGCCCTAATACAATCTGCCGGGCTACTTTACTCTCCATGTCATCTAAGATGTTGCTGAGGTGATCAACCAGCATGCCAAGTCAAGCCGAACCCTCCACTAAACCATAGTCCCAATGCTAAATCTGAATGCAACAATCCCTATTATTACCAAGGTCGATCAAAACTATCAAAAGCCAACCAACGGAAGCTAAGCCCATGTGAACCATCCTTGAACCAACCATTTTCCAGCCCCTTTTGATGCTGAATAGGCTTAAACTAAGGTTCACCCTTACTCGAACCACAATACTATCAAAACCACTAAAATGTGCGCGTATTGTCCTTTACTAACATCCGTACTATCCTTTTTGACAAAGGACATCCACATTCCTTCCTTTGTATGATTTGATATTTTCCTTGTAAATTATTCTTTTGTTTTCAACAAATAAGGACCATTCTTTTATAATTTCTGTAACTTAGGATTTGCCCTAACAGGATGATATAAATACTATTATACTATAAAAGTTGAATCATCAAAATATATAGAGAATACACGGAACTTTTTTTTTACTCTTGAGTTAAGTGTCTCTCTTACTCTTGAACTACTCTTATTAAGTCCATTCAAGTGTGGACTAGTGGCAAGTGACCTCCAACCATACTTGTGCATCATGTCAAGTATGACTTGAGCTCGTATGAGGTATTGGTGCATCTTATCTCTCGTCAGTGCATGGGAACCCCTTGCTCAACCTTCGACTATAATTTACCTTTCAAGCCATCTTGCGACTTGAACCTATCCCTTTGGTTACGTGTGATATCGGGTTCGTATGTTCATTCATGAATCCGTATTAGAAGTACTCCATCATGGTGCTTGTAGATCGATTTAGCAAGATGGCACATTTTGTGCCCTATTCCAAGACTAACAATACTTCGGCTATCTCTTTTCTTTTCTTGCAAGAGGTGATTAAGCTTCTTAGCGTGCCTAGGACCATAGTTTCGGATCGAGACCCCAAGTTCATAAGTCACTTTTGGAGGACATTTTGAAGGTGATTGGGAACCAAGTTATTGTACAGCACATCTTGCCATCGATAGATCGATGGGCAGACTGAAGTTGTCAACTAAATTATGAGAACTTTGTTATAGGTCGTTGTTGGATGAAACATGGCCGATTAGGATCTATATCTACCAATCATTGAATTTTCCTACAATTGGATCACCCATAGTGTCACAAGCATGTCTCCTTTCGAAGTTTCCTGTAGGCTCAACCCCGAACTCCTATTGGACTGGGTACCCTAACCGAAAACTGATGATGATGACTGACTAGCCATTGAGAAAGTTGAAGCCATCAAAGCCATGAACTAAAGGTAGTAGAGTAACTAGGTCTAGCTAATATTAAGCTCGAGAAGTGAAGCCGAAAATGGAGGAGGAGAGAGTTTCAGTCAAGCGATTTAGTTTGGATACATTTCATTAAGGATCGGTTCCAAACTTAAGAAAGAGAAAGTTGTCTCCTAAGGCCGACGGACTATTCTGAGTGCTTGAAAAGATCTATCATAATGCCTATGGGATTAAATTACCAAAAGGATAGGGAGTTTCAAACTCTTTTAACATTGCTGATCCCTAACCTTATACTTCTGAGGAAGAACAACTAGAAACTGTACCAGATTTGATCCTAAATCCGAAACAACCCAGAAGGGATGATAGGGATCAAAGACCGATTATATGTTCTCGAACTCGAGGGCGTTCTCAGGTGGTCCCCTGAGCTGTCTGAGTTGAGTTAAGCACCGAGGACAGTAGTTGTCCTAATTTAATCTACCTAGCTACTTCGCTCTCTATGCTATCTAAGGCGTTATCGAGGTGACCAGCCGTTGTGCTAAATTGACCCTTCTACTATGTACTAGTCTAAGTGCTAAATCTAAATACAGCAATCTCTACTGTGCTGAGGTCGAGCAAAAATATCATGAGTCAACCATCTAAGGCCGACCCTTTGTGTAAGCCATCCTTAAACCAACTACAGTACAGCCCCTTCTAACGCTTAACAGAGGCCCACCCTTACTTGGATCACAATATTGTTAAAATCACAATAAAAATGCATGTATGCTGTCGTTACTGACAACCGTAATGTCCTTTTTAATAAACAACGTTCATTGCATATGATTTCATGTCTCCTTATACAATATTTTCCTTTTCTTTAGCAAATAGGAATTCATTTTTTCTAATTATCTGTAACGTAAAATTTACCCTAACAAGGTACTATAAATAATCACGTAATGCAATAGCTGCAAGGATATACGGAAGAATACATTGAACTTTTCACCCTTTATTGAACTAAGTGTCATTCTACTTACTCTTGAGCTACTCTTATCTAGCTCATTCTAGCGTAAACTAATGGTAAGTGACCTTTTGCCATACGTATGCATTATATCAAGTGTGACCTAAGCTCGTATGAGACGTTGGTGCATTATATCCATTATAGATGCATGGGAACCCCCTATTCATCCTCGATTATTATTTACTTTTTAAGCCATCTTACTGTTTATGCATGATATTGGATTCGTGTATTTATCTACGAGTCCATATCATAGTACGAATCGTGCGATACATCGAGTAAAGAGGATGGGTACTTCAATGATTAGAATAGATCGGATAAAAGCTTAAGCTCAAGCATGGGTTCCACTCTTGATAACGTACTACCAACATAAGGAGACACCTAGTAAGTATTAATAAATCTTTTCTCTCTCTTTTTTTTTCTTTATTGGTCATTCATATTGCCATTAACTAAAATTATTTTTCTTTGAAAAAATTTAAATGGATAATCATGTACTTTTGGCTTTTTTACCTAATTTAAAATTAATCAACATACTAATGGCATATTCATTTCATCGAATTGGAATTTTATTCCCTCTTTATTTCTTATTATAATGTTCACTTGGTTTTTTGTTACAGAATCACAATTCCGTAGAAATCCCTATTACTTGAAATCAAGTAATAGGGATTCCTTAATTCAACTAAGGAATCATAATTCCTCACTACTACCATTCTTATCACCAACGTCGCTACCACTACTGCTACTGTTGCTACCACTACTGCTACTGTTGCTACCACTACTGCTACTGCCGCTACCACTACTACAGTTACTAATACTACCATTGCCATTACTCCTGCCACCGCTGCTACTGTCACTACTATCGCTGTTGTCGCCGCCATTACCACTAACCTTCATTACTGCCACCGCCATCTTTGCCACCGCCCCCACCACTATCAACCACCATAGCCACCACTACCATTACCACCATCAACTGCTAGTCATCATCGCCAATCACCGTTACTTATTACTTTAGAATTAGTCGAGAAATACAATGAATAGATGATAATTTAGTTATTAAAATTATATTATATATTTATATCAAAATTTCTTATAAAATCAACTAAACAAAATAATATGTATTACAACCTTATTCCATTCTTTATAGAATTTCAATTTCATTATCTCTCATTCTATTCCATGAAGTAAATAAGTTGTAAATGTTTTCTACAAAACTACATCGAACTACGGTGGTCTTGTTCCAACTAGCAAATATTTAGGTACCTTTAGGGAGACCTTAAAATCAACAAATTTTTTTTTTCATTAGCCCTAATTTCTCTAAAAGTGAATTGTTATAATGCTTTTATGTACTATTGTAGATGGTATTTTATTTTCTATTTTTACTCGACAACTATACTTTAATTAGAGAGGTAATATTTTGTATTGTACCACTATGAGTTACTGTTAATAATGACATTGTAATTTATTTCTTTCATATATTTCAAATTTATGATATTCCATTGAGAATTCTTCATATTTTGTAATTTCTCTTGCTTTTCTTACCATTACTTAATATATTAATATTAAACTAATATCAAGATCATGTGTTTTAAATTAACTATTTGCAAACTGAATAAAATTTGAATCGAAGATAATGGTGAATTATTTACACGTTAGTACATGTAATGAATATATATATGCATAAAGTGTTATAATAATTTGGAAAATAAAATCCAAATATAAGAGAAGACGAAAAATTATTTACGAGAACATGGGGAAAAAATGCAAAAGGATCTAATTATGAAAATTAAAAAAAAAAGAAATGAAACATCAACTCTTGAACCACCGGTTAGATCGAACTAACCCAAGCTCATGACCTCAAGGGTTGAGCTCGATTCAACTTCGAGTTAGCCCATGAATTAATGGTTTAAGGTTGGTTTGGCACAGTAATCACATCTACGGGTAAGGAAGTTAGAATAACTATTTACATAGAGTTGATTTTATGTTTTTATTTATTTTTATTTTCTACTTTTGTAATTTTTTTAATCATATTTTCTAAATTAATATATTCAAAATTATTACTCTATCAAATTAATGAATGTGCACCTATTAGAGGCAACACAAAATAGTAGTAAAACATAGTTGATATTTTTGTCAAAAGAAAAGCATATCACTTGTTAGAACAAAATCATCTTTTGTTTTTAAATTTTTTTTATAATAAATAATTATTGACAAGTACAAATATATTAATAAAAAATCTGTTGACATTGGGAATAATAACCGGTATCTAATAACTCTTGTTGAAAGGATAGCCTTTTCATATTTTGATGTACAATACTTTTTGTCAAATACGTGATTAGTCCTAAAACCAAAAGAAATTTCTCACCAAGTGAATTGAACAAATTCACATTCCTCAACGAGTGTTTTTTAGCATTTAACTAACCTAGTCAACACTCGCAGATGGTCTATGGAACAGCTTGTAGGCTAGTTTTATGGTTCGAAATTCAGCTAACTTGTCTTTTCAAGTTTCTTATAATGTTTTGAAGAAAAAAAAATAGAAAAGAAAATTTTTTTTTGGATATTTGTAATAGCATAGCTTTCATAGAAGATTTTTCATATAGGTCTTTTAATTTTATGCCAATCATTTTAAGACTTGAGCCGACTCATTTAAGCCCAAGATCGAAGTAATCTTCTTATTGCTAACCTAAATGAGAATTATCGTATAAGGATAAGGTACTATTTATCTTTTAATTTTACTTTCGATCAGATACAACGATGACATATTAACGGATAAGACTCCAAGACTTAATCAACAACAACCTCTATATGTTAGGAAAATGCCAACTAGCATAATTCTTACTCTCTAAGCTTAGTGAATTTTTATAATGTGTTAGATTTCTTTCTAAATTCTTGCTAGGTCTTTTTTATAAATAGATGAAGCCCATCAATGATAAAGTCTCATTTACTTCCTCGAGCACACTAGATACATAAATTCTTTTATACTTTTACTCACTTTCTCTTTTATATTTTTTATAGAGTGATTACGTCGGATAATATTCTAATACTCTTTATTGTATTCACTTTTATAAACTTATTTCAAGTTATTTTAAAGCTCAAAACACTTATTTTGGTAAAAGCTACTTACCATATATAAAATTATTTCACCTATATGAAGATGTTTATAAACTTTTAGTTAACAAGTGATGATAAAAAAGAAGGAAAAAAAAAATTTATTTCTTCAGGGCAAAATGCGATTTTCAGTTATAAAGGAAAATATTTTTTATGATCGATAATTACCTTCCTTCGCATCGATCAATCCGGCACCTTCGTCTAGTACCATCCCTTGCGATCAAAAGCCCGTGATAATCATGGTATTTTAATATGGATAATGTTGTTGCCATGGGCTAGATGAACCGTCAAAAGAGGCCCAACCACACCTACTCAGGGCCGTCACACATACGCCATTTTTGACTTTGTACCTTCTGTATATGCAAAACCTTCGGAATCCCGATTCGACAACAATGTCCAATTATAGGAATATATTTTCCACCGGAACTTCCTCAAACTGAGGTAAAGCGGCAATAAATAATTGCAACGACTCAGTACTAACTTCTTATCCGATTCACTTACATGCCACGTCTTCAACTAGCCAGACCGAGTTGACTCGGTCAGTCTCCAGCACTGTCCCTAACTCATTCTCCAATCCACTCCCTCCAAACCAAAATGCTTCTAGTCCTGCTGTTCTTCTCCCTGCTGAACTCGTCTCCATTCCGATCACACTCTATGTCCGACCTGATTCCCACCCGGAACCGAACCCGAACGCCGCCTCCACTTCCCGTGGTGCCCATACCCAACTCAAGACAGCTCGAATGGCAACTCGGCGAAATGGCCATGTTCCTTCATTTCGGACCCAATACGTTCACGGACTCCGAGTGGGGGACGGGTCAAACCTCCCCGTCCGTTTTCAACCCGACCAGGATGGACCCTTCTCAATGGGTCCGCGTCGCAAAGGATGCAGGGTTCTCGCGCGTGATCATCACCGCCAAACACCATGATGGGTTTTGTTTATGGCCAACGGAGTATAGTGATTACTCGGTGAGGTCCAGCGCGTGGAGGAATGGGAGTGGGGATGTGGTTGGAGAATTGGCGGCCGCGGCGTATGCAGCGGGGATCGGGTTTGGGGTTTATTTGTCACCCTGGGATCGGCATGAGGACAGTTATGGGCGGACGTTGAAGTATAATGAGTTCTATATGGGGCAATTGAGGGAGTTGCTTACTTGGTATGCGCGAATTTCAGTCAAATTTTAAGTTGTTAGCATGGTTTTATTGATTAGTTTGATTTAATTGCGGTGTTTTAGTGGTGAGTACTGAATAGTATGAAATTTTTGTTAAAGTTGTATCTAAATTTGAAATTGTAGGCTGTTAACTCAATATGTGTGATTAACTTGGTTTAATTCTTGTGTTTTAGTGGTGAATTGCGTAAAATGTTGCTAAAGGTTGTCCCTTGCGTGCTTTTCATAACTTATGGATCTTTCAGTTAGTTAATCTGGGTAATTTAATTACATATTAACAACTTAGCTGGCCATTGTATGATTATGGCAGGATGTACTGGGTTCGAATTCCAGCAGCGTTGTTTAAGTGTGCTTTTAATTAATTCCACGTGATGTCTCGGTGTGTTTATAATTGTCTAAGTTAAAGGATGATATCAGTTCTAAAAACGGTAGTTATGATCTCCGTCTTAGACAGTAGCTAATGGCATTTGTTTCATGTGAGGGTGTGAGGATTGTTATGGTAATTTGCTAGATGTGCTCGGTTAGAAGAAAAGGATAGAACATGTCATATGATAGTAAACATGTTTGTACCTTGTGTTGCTTGTGATGTTAGCTAAATGCGCTTTCATTGAGAAGAACTAGCTTAAAGGAGGTAGTTAAAATGAATATACATTAGAATATGCTAAGCATTTTGACTTCCGAGGAGAGGCAAATGTCGCCCCATATATGCCTGGAAGTGCTGAGGAATGTCTCCAGTGTTGGCCCTTTCTTTTACTTGCATTGTTTGCTTTTACATGCTTAAGCTATATGGATCTATTTGACAGATCTTATCATTCATGTATTTGTGTGGAACCACTCCTAACTTAACCTGCAGGGAATTTAGTTTGGAAAATATTGCTTTCAGTTCGGACTTAAAAAGGTGTGTGATAGATCAACTGGCCTTATGTCTTCCCTTTGTCTACTTAAAAATCATTGACATATTATGTAAATTCTTACTGCTAGAATGTTGTTTGCTGTGGTAAAGTTTTCTTCCATGGGCCATGATTGAGCTGTGTTTGAAGGTTTTAATTTCTGGCATTCTTCAAAGAGTGCATTCAAGTTCGTTTTGTCTCATTGTTTTTTGTTGTTTTGTGGTACCTGCCAAAAAAAGAAAGAGAGAAAAAGATTAAATGACAAATGCACGTATTAGATAGAGATCGAAGATATAATAGAATAGATGAGATATAGAATGTAAATAAAGATGCAGAGAGAAAGGGGTCCAAAATCAAACAAACTCCTTGAATGTGTAATGAATAAATCAATGAATGCATTTCTGCTCTGCCACCAACACCTAATGTAATAAAGTCGATGGATGTTATTTCGGTGCAGGTATGGAGAGATACAGAATGTATTTTTGGACGGTGCAAAAGGGGAGGGAGAGAAGGACATGGAGTATTATTTTGATAGTTGGTTTAGCCTCATTCATCAGCTCCAGCCTGGGGCTAACATCTTTTCAGATGCTGGTCCTGACAACCGATGGATAGGGGATGAGCTTGGTGTTGCGGGGGCCACTTGCTGGTCTCTGTTCAATAGAAGCGATGCAGCAATTCCTGAATCAGATGTCATGTGAGTATACTCAATTAATATGAAAAGAAGAGATGCTATCTATCTCTAGTATAATATTATGACCTTTTCAAAGGGTCATCTCTACTGTTTCGTGTATTTCCTAGTAAAGAAAAATCTATGAACTGCCGATACTCAAGAAGCTTGCATTAATTTAGTACTCACACATGAAATTAATAAGTATCTTATTTTACTAATCGAATTCGGAAAAAAAAAAAAAAAAAAAAAAAAAAAAAAAAATTGTGGAAAATGTAGAATAAAAACTGTGCACCTGTCTGTAACTTCTTGTTAGAACTGGCATTTACATAGGTATCTGTCAAAACCAGTTTTTATTCCTTACTAAAACCTCAGGATTTATACATGTTCAACAGATACTTAAGGGGAGGAGATCCATTTGGCCATGACTGGGTTCCAGCTGAATGTGATGTCTCAATCCGACCTGGTTGGTTTTGGCATGCAACAGAACTCCCAAAACCCAGCGGGACCCTTCTAGACATATATTACAAGTCAGTTGGCCGGAACTGTCACTTATTACTTAATGTACCTCCAAATGCCTCCGGCCTCATATCAGATGAAGATATACAGGTGCTTCAAGAATTCAATGAGCTTCGTCGATCTATATTCAGCTATAATTTCGCTGAAAATGCTGTTCTTACTGCCAGTAGCATCCGTGGAGGGATAGATGATTCTCGTTTTTCCCCAAACAGTGTCATCAAAGAAGGCATATATGATTATTGGGCTCCAGAGGAGAATCAACCTAGTTGGGTACTAAATCTAGACTTTCGAGAGTCGGTATCTTTCAATGTCCTCAAAATTCAAGAGCCGATCCACATGGGACAGCGGGTTATCGCATTCCACCTTGAGGCGCAAAATGAAGAGGGTGAATGGAAGAAGGTGATCGATGGCACAACCGTTGGATATCAAAGGCTTCTGCAATTTCCCTTGACGGAGTCGCAGAGCTTGAGGTTTGTCGTCAATAAGTCTCGAGGAGACCCCCTTATTTCTTACTTGGGGATTTATTTGGACAGTTGTTCAGTTTTGAGTAAGAATATATCTGGCAATGATTTCCATGCAAATCGCAATGAAAGTGATGTTCTTCTGCAATTGCGATCCAACTCTTCCCATTTTTCCTCCATGTAACATGTGCACATATCTTGAGGATTGATTGTCGACCCTCGTTGAGGGTTCATGTAATTTGTTTTTTTTTACCAAATTTCATGAAGTAACTTTAATTATAAAGATTGAATTAAACAAAAAGAGCAGAGTTTGTATCATGTTTGGTTTATAAAATTTATATTAAAAAATTAATTATTTATATTATAAAATAAATATTTTTTTATAATATCTAATAAAAATAATATTAATTAACTAAATATTACTTGAAGATATATTTTTAAGAATTTAAAATATTCTTTTGTTTTATTTAGTGAATTTTATTTTTGTTCATGATATAGATGGAGCAAAATTTAAGCTTTTTATTTAATCCATCAGTTCAATTTTTATTTAATCATCAAGTAAACTTATTAATCAAATATATGATAAAATTTTTTATTTGTTGCAACTAAATATTATTTTAATATAGGTTTTATGAACATTATCTGGTATAAAAATACAGTCCAATGCTTTTCCTTTTTGAAATATGTCAAAATTATTATTGTAGCTATCATTTTTTTCTAAAATAATTTTATATCTAATGTTGAAGTGGGAAGTTTTATATTTTTCTAGACTTTTACTCATTAAATTAACATTAGGAATGCAACTGAACAGATCATTATAAGATATTTGACCTATAGGATATGATACTCCTTCATAGGTTTTTATAGGATATGGTATTACTCTATAGGTTTTTCTAGTATGAGGTATCCAACTCTATAGGTTTTTGTAGTATAAGGTATCCAACTTGTATTATTTTATAAGTTTTTGTGAGATATTAGGACATGCTTTAAAACAATACAAGGTTTAGCATCAATTTTTGAGATTGATAAAAAAAAAAAGGAGCCAATGGAAAAACAAGATCAATAAAAAAGTAATATAGTAATAAAAACAATATTTACTCTTAATTTAATCACCACATATGCCTTACACTGATGTTAGATTGTACAATGCATTTAGTTTTCGGGTTCAATACAAGTCTATTATTACTTATAAATAAAATTATATAAATATAAATAAGATAAAATTAATTATCTAATTACTAATACTAAATTACATTTTGAAGATGTGATAATATAATTTATAAAAGTCCATTTACAAGCTACGATTCAATGGATTGGGAACAGTTATTAAATCGCATTTAATATATGTAATTTTATTACCTTATATTATTTGTGTTGAATATTTGATAAAGGTGGCATATTACTATAGTGGTTAAGGTGCTCCTTGTAATGGTTCAGGTGTTGGGCTTGAAACTGGGTAGTGGTGTTGTGGTGTTTTTGTTTTGTACATATCTATATTGTATTTACACGTAATATTAACACACAATTAATAAAGTTCACTTATAATATTAATACACAGTTAATAAAGTTCACTTATACCTAAGTTAGTAAATGTAACATGAATCTTATCTAGTTGTTTTTAACTTCTACTCTCTCCTTTATCTTATCTGAAATATATAAAAACCTATCGTTATAAAGTTATCTGAATAATATAAAACCAATCTTTCTATGGTCTCTTGACTATATAAAGACAAGTTTTAGCTTTCCGTAATAGGAGGTAGGGCCCTAGATCAACATCAGAAAATGAAGTTTTGGTCTAACATATATAATTATATTAACCTTTTCTCTCTAAAAGAAATTAATTCATAATAAATAGTTATGTGATGTAATTTTATAATCTTAAATTTGAAAAGGAAATCATTTTTCTAAATAATACGAAACTAAATATTTAGCATCTTATCATATAATGATTTTATATTTTACAAATATTCACAGAGTAGGTGCATTATCACTAAATCTTCATAACTTTAAGGCATTCATATTATGGCTAAATTGTGTTTTTATCTTTTTATTTACCAATTTTCATATAAAATTGTTGTTAAACTCACAACACGGTGTATTAGGGAATTTGGAAACTTTTAGATCAATAAAAGGTTAAGCCTTTACTAGTTCCTCCTCTTTTCGGCTAATATGTGCTTTTAAACTTTTCCTTAACTATGAAAAGGGAAAAAAAAAAAAAAATTCAAAAGTTGCTCTCTCCCATCTATGGTAGATTACCCCGCTTTCACTAACATCCGTGTTCTGAAGCGGCTTTTCTTGGGTAATTTGCTAATTTGCAGGAATACAATCACTCAATTAACACATATTATAACTCAATCAAACAAATTGATTAATCAAAGAAGACAAACCTGTGGTTACGGCATCACAAGCTTAACACAAAACACTATATTTCTCAATCTGTATTTTTTTTTTTAAATTAATAGCACTCACAAACCTTTTTTTTTTAATTTTCTTTTGGTGTTCACAATATAAAACAAAACATTAAATAGCTAAGCTAAAAAACAATAATTGCTTTAATAACCAATAAGACTATGGGAACTAGGTAACTATTAAAAATATAATATTACTTGATTTAATTAGTTTGAATATTGTTTCCCTTAAACCAAGTCTTCAAACTTTTCATTATGTCAAGTATCTTCTTTAGCTTCAAGAGCACATTTTCTCTTATTAGCTTTGTAAAAATATGTATAACTTGCTCTTTAGAAAATCACAATTTAATCACAATCTCATTGCCCTTCATCGAGTCTTGAATGCAATGATATTTGATGTTGATATACTTAATGCAATTATAAAACACTAGATTTTTGTCAAACCAATTGTTGATCTATTGTCACAAAAGATCCTGGTAAGTTAAGCTTGTTCATGATGTAACTGAAGCATTCTTTCCAACTAAACAACCTATATAACACATCCTACTACTACTATATATTTAACATTTACTGTTGAGAGAGCTGCTACCTATTGTTCTTAGACGACCAAGAAAAAGCTCTAGATAAAAAATAGAACCATAAGTACGCTTTCCTATCTTAGCATCACCAATCTAATTGCTATTTGTATAGCCAACAAACTTCATATTATCAATATATGAATAAAAAATGCCATCATTAAAAATACTTTTGATATATCTCAAGATACATTTAGTTGACTACAAATAAGTTTGACACAAAGTGTAAAAAGTAAAGAAGTTTCTTGTTTTAGGTGAAAAAATCATAAAAGCATCTATTCAATTCATGTGACAAAATCGATGTTGATATTACCTTTGCACTATATTATTGAGAGCTTTTTCGTTATTACACCTCTTCATATTACCTCTTACTTATGATAATATTCCTTTGGTGTTGCCTTTTGGTCATTATCTTTTTTCTTTCTTTCTTTCTTTTTTTTTTCCCTTAAAAGCTACAATTGGTTTTAAAAAAAAATCATTAGTTTTAAAATTAAATTTGCAACAAAATATGGATAAATATTTGTTGTCTCCAACGTATACTCACTAGTCACATACATACATATAGATAAGTGGAATAAACATTTATAATTTTATATTAATTTTTTTTCCGAAGGTAAGCATGTGATTAGCTGAGACATCTTAAGACAACAAATTAATAACATCAAGTATATATCCATAAAATATTATGGATAATATCCTATCAAACTGAAAATAACCGCTTGTCTATGTTGGAAGTGACAACTATTCATTCTATAAATAATATGATTATTGGCTTTTCATATTTTTTTCATCTTATAATTCTTTTCCTATATACATTTGTATTGAATAACTAATATATTATACAATGTTTTAAGTTTTATATATTTTTCTTGTTTACAATGTTTATTAATTAGAACTAATGGTTTGACCCTCTCTTCTTCTTCTATCCTCTATCTTCTATCTTTTATCTTCTATCTTCTTCTTCTTCTTTTCTTTCTTCCTTCCTCTTCTTTTTTCTTTCTTTTTCTTTTCTTTTTTCAAAAGAAATTTAATCTTGAAATGAATGTACATAACACTATGCTTAAAGACGCATCTAGGAAGGCGACTTCAACATATGAAGCACCTTCATCTTTTGAGCAAAAATGTTACGTTTTGAATTTCCAGTCTAACTTAATTGGTTTTCCCCCATAAACCTCAACCTTTAGGCGAGTTGCTACTTATTTGCCTTCCATTACTCTTTTTAAACATGACCCTATCCTAAAAAATAGAAAACAAATCTCTCTTTTTGGGGAGAGTGAACCGTAATAAAGCATTAAAAGATTTTTTATTAATTGACATTATTCAAAATTAAAGTGTTCCTTTTTCTCGTGTTTTTGGTGTATAAGGTTTATTTGGATAAAGCGAGAAGTAGGGACATTTAGTGAAATGAGAAAGGAACTAAGGGTATTACCCAATGTCGCTGACTACTAAGGATACTAATTTTGCTTGTAGAAAATGAAAATGAGACCATAGCAATATTAAGATTGTTTACATTTCATAATTTGAGCAAAAAATTCCATTGATCTTTCAGGGTTAGTACATTTTCAACACATCAGCATTTACTGGGTCCCTCAAGTCTGGACCATTCATTTGAGATAAAATCACAGCTCTCCCAGGCAATACCTTCTTTACAATGTAAGGTCCTCTATAATTTGGAGCAAACTTCCCTCTTAAGTCTTGTATATTAGGCAAAGTCTTCCCAGTACCATATCTCCCTCCTTAAAATTTTGGGGCCAAACTTTCTTATTAAAAGCCTTAGCCATTCATTATTAATAGCAAACGTTGTGGCACAAAGTTGCCAACCTCTTCTAGTCAATTAGATTTAATTGCTCAATGTGTTTCTTTATCGAATCATTCTCATCAAACTGGGTTTCTAACAAGACCTTAAAAGATGAAATTTTGACTTCCATTAGTAGTGCAGCCTCCATTCCATATGCTAATGAGTAAGGGGTTACCCCTGTTGACGTTCTGATAAAAGTTCGATAGGCCATGAGTGTAAAGGGCAATATCTCATGCCAATCTAGATATGTGACAACTATCTTCTCAATAATTCTTTTGATATTCTTGTTAGCTACTTCTATAGCTCAATTCATCTAAGGCTAGTAAGGAGTGAAATTTCTACGAATGATCTTAAACTGCCGGCACGACTTTGACATCAATTTATTGTTTAGATGAGTACCATTATCGGTAATAATTGTCTTTGTTGTGCCATACCGAGCCAATATGTCTCTCTTAATGAACTTGACTATTACTCCTTTTCTTATAATGGAGTAAGATAAGGCTTTAACCCACTTATTGAAATAATCAATAACCACAAGTATGAATCAGTGCCTGTTAGAAGCCTTTGGAGTCATCGGGCCAATGATGTCTATTCCCCACATTGAAAATGGCTACAATGCTAATAGTGTATGCAATTCTTGAGGAAAATCATTTACTTTGTTTGCATAGATCTAGTATAAATGGCAGTCTTTAACATATTTGATGCAATCTCCTTCTATAGTCAACCAATAATATCCCAATCTCATGATCTTCTTGGCGAGCATATAACCATTCATGTGGGGGGCACATACTTCCTCATGCACTTCTTTCATTAGTAACTCTATCTCCTTCTCATCTACGTACTGTAGACGTGTATCGTCAAATGATCGTTGATACAAAGTAGACTCACTTACCATGTATGAGTAGCCAATCTTCTGATCATCTTCTTATCCTTCTTCTCAGCCTCCTTGGGTTATGTACAATGTTGTAAGAATGTTTTGATATCATAATACTAAGGCTTTTCATGACATGAACTTTCCATTGCCAAAAAGAAAGCGGGCTTTTCTTCTACTTCAATCTTAAGTGACTGAATCTCTACTTCTCTTGATATTTGAATCATGGATACAAAGGTAGCCAAGGCATTAGCAAATTGGTTCTGAACTCTTAGTACATACGTGAATGTGATCTTTTCAAACCTACCTATCAGCTTGGCTAAGCGTTGGTGGTAAGGTATCAATTTGGGGTCTTTTGTCTGATACTCACCTCAAGCTTGGCCTATTATTAACGAAGAATCTCCATACACCTCCAATTCTTGTGTCTCCTTAAACAATGCCATTTTAAGCCCTAGAATACATGCATCATATTCTACAATATTGTTAGTACAAGGGAAAGCCAATCTTACAGCCATTGGGAATTATGTAACTTTAGGGGACACCAGAATTGCCCCAATTCCACATCTAGATACATTAGCTACTCCATCAAAGAATATTTTCTAGCTTGAGGGTTTCTCAACTGCTTTGTTATCAGAACCATTTTCCACCGCTAAGATACTTTCATTAGGAAACTCAACTTATGCTTCTTGAGGGGTATCGTTAAGGGGACTTTTTGCTTAGTGATCTGCTAAGGCCTACCCTTTGACTGTACTTTAGCTCACATACTTGATGTTAAATTTTGACAATAATATCTACCACTTCGAAACTCTACCAATGAGGGCAAGTTTTTTTGCTAAATTCTTCAAAGGGTCACATTATGTTATTAAGTCAATTTTGTTGTAAAGTGTGTATTGTTTAAGCTAATGCATGACTCAAACCAATGCACAACAACTTCTTTTAGTTTCTAAGTATTTTTGCTCCCCTTCTATAAATTTCTTGCTCAAATAATAAATAGCCCACTCCTTCCCTTCTTCATCCTTCTGACCAAGCATGGACTCCACAGATTCAGGAAATATGGTCAAGTATAAGAACAATGGTTTCCTAGGTTTAAGAGCTACTAACATTAGATGATTCATAAGGTATTCTTTAATTTTTGTAAAAGCTTCTTTGCATTCCTTATCCCAATTGACCTTAGCATTCTTTTTCAATAGCTTAAACAAAGGGTAACATTTGTCTATTAGCTAAGAGATAAATCGAGCTATATAATTCAAATGACCCAACAACCCTCTTACTTCTTTAAGTGTTCGTGGAGGATGCATGTCAATTATAGCCTTGGCTTTATCAGGCTCGAATTCGATACCTCTTTGACTAATTATGAAGCTTAGCAATTTTCTTGACGTCACTCCAAAAGTACACTTCTTTGTATTCAACTTCAGTTGGAACTTTCTTAGTTTGTTGAACAGCTTCCTCAAATTTTCTAAGTGATCTTCCCTTTCCTTAGATTTCACAATCATATCATCAACATATACTTCTATCTCTTTATGCATCATGTTATGAAAGATTGTGATCATGGCTCTTTGATACGTTGCCCCGGCGTTTGTAAGCCCGAAGGGCATCACCTAATAGTAAAACATTCCCTAGGTTATAATGAAAGTTTTCATAGTCTTATCTTCTTCGAACATCCAAATCTGATTGGATCTCAAAAAACCATCCATGAATGAGAATTGGTGGTTCCTGATTGTGTTATTCACTAAGATATCAATGTGTGGCAATGAAAAGTTGTCTTTAGGCATTTCTTGATTGAGATCTCAAAAGTTTACGCATACTCTAACTTTCTTATTCTTTTTCATTACTGGAACCATATTAGCCGCCTAGTCCAAGTAATTAGATACCTCAATGAATCTAACTTCAAGTAGTTTCTTAACCTCTTCCTTATTTTTCAACAAAACGTCAGGTTGAAATCTTCTTAACTTTTGCCTTTTAGGCTTGGCATCCTCTTGTATGGGTAAATGATGGACTATGATTGATAGGTCTAACCTCGACATATCTTCATACGACTAAGCGAACACTTCCTAATATTCAACCAACAATGTAATCAATTCTGTTTTTTGTTTCTCTTTTAGACTCCCTCCAATCTTTATATTTTTAGGATTATCTTTATCCCCCACATTGACTTTTTCAATCGGTTGATCAATAGAAATTCTACTTAGTTCATGTTTTTACCATTCCTCTTGTATATTACGTGGCTATTGACATTGCTCCTGATGACTAACCCAGCAAGGCTAGAAGTGATATCAATATTCTCTTTTTCTACCTGTAGGAAGTATTCCTAGTTTTCACTCGATTCATTGGATTTAGGCAAAGCATATAAAGAAAAGTGTATGTAAGCAAAAGAGAATTGAAACACAATAAAGGAAAGAAACTAACTAATATTTTATTGAATGAATGGAGGTGAATCACAAATGAAACAAGGAACTAACTAATATTTTTTGAACAAAAGGTTTAACGATACATTTTGAATGATGACTATTGAAAATAAAAATTCAAGAAATATTAATTAAGGGTCACCCTTTATCTTTACCCTAGGAAAGACCCGTTGCCTTTCATTGGGATGGAGAACTAATTATTCAACTGATGTTGGGACTTGTCAGATAAGCTTGTTGGTTTTTCATTGGTAGATTCTAAGGCTTGAGTCTCTACCCAAATGAATATCTCAGTTAGTGGCAGGAAGGTCATTGGGGCATAGTACAGTCTGTCCCCTCTCTTACCCCTCGCTTATTTCTTTTAGAATTCTTCTATCGAAGTAGGGTTATAGCCAAGGCCATAGGTGTCAATCTGGCTTTCCATGAATTCTACTCTTTTATCTTCTTCTCTTACGATACCGATAATCATGCCCACTGCTTCAAACATTTGTAAGCCCAACTCTTCTTACCCTTCACTTCTTATATAGGGTATGCCTATTTCCTTGTAAATTTTATAATCTTGATCTCTTAAAATTTTAATCACTTAGCTATTTGAGATAAACTTCACTTTCTAGTGCAAGCTTGAAAGTATGGCCCCTACTGCATGAATCTAAGGTCTTCCCAAGAGTAAGTTGAAAGATTTTAGGATATCTATGACTTAGAATCAAATAGAGAAGTGTTGAGGGCCAATACTTACGGATAAGTCTATCTCTCCTATCATCTCTCTTCTAGAACCATCAAAGGCCCTCACTACCATAGAAGAAGGCTTAATTGTAGTCATGTCGATGCCTAGCAAATCCAAAGTGGCGAATGGATAGACGGTCAACGATGATCCGTCATCAATGATTACTTTAGTAATGATTATACCATTACTCTTTACCATAATGAAGAGTGGTTTCATGTGTTTATTCCCTTCTTCACCTAACTCTTATGCTAAAAAGGAAATTTAGTCAATAGCAAGGATAAAATTAGTGGCTAGTCCCATCTTCTCAGTTGGAATTTCACAAGATACCTTAGCCTCCTTTAAAGTGTGAAACAAAGCTTCTTTGTGTGGTTTAGATGTGATCAACAAGCTCAGCAACAATATCTATACTGGAGTCTTACTGAGTTGTTCCATGATCTTGTACACACTTAACTTTATCATCTTAGTAAAAGTTGACAACCCTTCAACATGTTCGGTGGTCATTTTATCATTTGTCTCCTCTAATATATTCCTCCTTTCATGCTGTTCTCTCAGGTGATAAATCCTTTTCAATCGAGTGATTCCCCCCTACTAAAGAACCTAACTTCTCTTGATTTACCACTTGATAATTAAATGGGGTGGCCTTGTAATCTTCTGGTGCTACCGGTACATGAAAAGTGTACATCTCTACTCTTGGGGCTTATTCACTCATATAGAACTCGAAAACCTTAGGCTTCTTCTCTAAACTAATCATTTTGGTGGTAAAGTAATAAAAAATCATACCAATAATCAACTTGTGGTTAGGTAGGAGATTATTGTTGACATTTGGAGTTAGGGCTTCTACAAAATCTAATTGTATTATCCCTTCATCTATTAGATCTTGAATTCTATTCCTCAGTTTCCAGCAGGAATAGGTCGAATGCCCTACTTACCCACAATGATATTCAATCTTCATCGTAGGGTAAAAAAATTCTTGACTTGTATCGATTACTAGGAAGTTTGTATCGTATCAAATTATTTTTTCGCAACTTCTCAAAAACTTGACTTAAGGGATTAGTATCTTGGTAAACTATCTAAAGGCCCAAGTAGCCTGAGGCTAGTCTTTAAACTATTGTTGAGTCAAAGGAGGATTTGTTTTGAAAACAATTTGAGCGTTTGGTCTGATGTTTGAATTTACCATATTAACCGTAGATTCTTTAGGCTTGCTTTCCGCTGGTTTAGGAACAAAAGACGAAACCGATGGCCTTCTATCTACTAGCTCTTGAAGCTTATCGGAGGAGATGTGGCTTTCAATCTTGCACCTTGTTACTGCTATTACTTTAGGAAAACTGGATGAGGCTTGCCTGATGAGCTAAGAGAATAGGGTCTTTCTAAAGTGTTAACAAAAGCTGATGTGAGATCCTTTTTCAACAGTAAGAGTAGATATTCTCGTAACTAAGGACCTCTATCTTTGAGTATACTCCTTGAATGATTCATTATTCTTCTTATGTAGAGCAACCGAATCCATCATGGTTAGAGCTACTTTTATGTTGAATTTATATTGTTCATAAAATGCCCTAGCAAGTTTCTCTCATGTATTTATCTAGTTTAGGTCGAGCTAGGCATACTAAGTTAGGGCTAGCCTCGTCAAACTATCCTAGAACATCTGCGCCATGAGTGAATCATATTAGACATATTTACCCATCTTCCTGACGTACAACCTGGTATAAAGCTTAGGGCAGCCCATCTCGTTATACTTTTCAAACTTTGGTACCTTAAACTTCTTAGGGTAAGCTCCGATGTCATTTGTAGAAGACTCGGTGATCCTTGCTTGTTTAAATCCATCATAACCTGCAAGTGATTTCATCTTCTTAGTTATCTGTTGTATCGGTTTCTTTTCCAGTTCTTTCAAGATGTCTACGCTAGGCCTTGAGTTAGTCAATCTTAGGGCTGCATATGTATCAGGTTTAAAAGTCGGGTTGACTTTCAGATAAAATCCTTTTGACTCAAATGGGTCTTTTTGATAGTTGTGCTCTACTTCGGGAGCCTTAGTAGTCTTCCTGTAACAGGCTTTAGAACTTTCCTCATTAGCTAGTGTTGTGGCTCGGAGCAAAGTAATGTTGTTTGCTAGGAAGCTCATTTGTTTTACTATCTTTTCTATAGCCCTTTCTATGGAACAAAATCTCAGGTTGGAAGAATTATTGATCTTAGGCTCGTTGTCATCTCCGTGAGTGGTAGCTATCTTGGTCTAGGAATGTGTTCTAATCGAACTTCCTTAAAAGACTTGACGTTTTGGAGCTATCTTGAAATCTGTATTGTGAAAGCTCAATAAAAAGTTAGCACATATTACGTTTTCCTAAAGAAGGTTATTAAATACATAAATGTAAGATGTATGGCACATGAATGTAATGAAAATTAAGAACTGAAAAGAGACCTTTGATGTAGTGAAACCTAACTAACTTTTATTAATCTTTGCAATTGTGAAGCTTTACATCACTTATTTTGTTCGAAAAAGAATCCTAAAGAAAAGTAAAAGGAAAACTAAATTCTAATCTTCCTCTAGTTAGCAAGCTCGTTTGAGTCTTTTTCCTCTTCCAAATCTTCAGAGCCTGCCCTCCTTCGCCCTTAATCTTTTTCAACTATGCTTCCAATGCTTTTATCTTCTAATGATATTCCTTATAGTGGGTCTTCAACTCTTGCTCTCTTTCACTTGCTTTCTTAAGTTCAGCTTTGACTTAGACTTCTTCCTTCTCCTTTTTCTCTTCCATATCTTTTATCTTTTTCAATTGGTGATAAAGAAGTCCTTTGGTTGTTTTGCTTCTGCCTACTATCCCTTTAATGGTAGGGGTGGTCTTCCTTATGCACCAAAGAGCTCGAATGCTTAGTAGCTTGGCCACTTTGTTAGCCACCAACATATTGGGGTAATGAAAGTCCAGTGAGATGGCCTCCAATGATGGCTTGGGAATCATGTCTTTAATGAGTCCATTAGTTGGGACATATCCGGTACAGAGGTTGAAGCTAATTAGGGGTACTGCCTTGAAATCTTCACATTCTCTTATCATTTCTTTGCTTACAAACCACTAGGGCATCTACAGTAGTTCTTCAACTTTCATACTTTGAATGTATTAGACCCAATAACGGGCGGCTATATCTTTAGGTAGCTAGATTCTCTCTTTAAAAGACTTGATGAGATTGTATTGCTGGGTGAAATCGGCCCGATTGAAATCGAGTTGGTAACTTCTCATGTGGTTAATAAACTAGACTATAAGTAGAACCATATTGGTCTTTAGATCCCCTCGTTTCTTCTTTTTGAGATGATTTAATGATTGGATTTTCTTGGACAAGAAGGTTGAGGTGTATGATTCCCATCAAGAAATTGGGTTACGTTTTTCTGCAACTTTAAAGTGGACCTAATGTCTATCATTAGGGAACAAAATAGTATTGAAGACTACTAAGATAAAAGCATTGACCCGGTGTTCGTGCCAAGCTTCCATGTTTGTACAAAAACCTCTCGTTTATCTCTATGTTTCAACTCAGTAGAAAACTAGTCCATGACGTCTTCCATCCGAATGGTCTTCCCTTGAAAGAAAACCCGGTTTATCTTAACTTTTTGATTCCCAATAACTTGTTGAAGATCTTTGGTGCTGCAACTTCCAAATTTACAATGTAGATATCGTTTATGATAATAGGGGCTTACGACAATTAGGGGAACTCTTCTAAAGTGGGGTTTAGTCGATGTGGGCCCAAACAAAAACTGATAGATTCGAGCTCCCATAGATGAACTAAGGCCCATACTAAAGTGATGTTCAAAGGGATCTTTTATAAGGAGAGGGTGAGCCTAATCTTGTTCTTGATAAACTCTTGCTTATCTAGGCTGAAAAGTTGAAACCACATTTAGAATAACCTTTGAGGCTAGTGTAGTAGGTGGACATGGATCTCTTCAAAAGGCTTTTGACTCGATCTAGCCATAACTATCTAAAGAAAATATTAAAATTATAATCACAACCTATTCTAAACTTTACATGGAATTATAACAAGATATTTATAGGGAAATATTACAATGGGGCTACGCAATGCAATATAACTTCATAATTGCCCTTATTCGTTTAAGTCTGTCACATCATGGGTTCTTGTAGTTTTTTAAAAAGATTTTCATGTATGCAAATGTGGGTTTTAAAAGTTTTTAAGTTCTGTGACCACTATGTTTTTCAAAGTAAAGGTTCAATGGTCACATTTGAACTTTAGTAAGGTAGCCCGATTGGCTTTGGAAGGTGGTTGCCTCACAACATTCGAAGCTTATACAATACCCCCTTTCCTAAGGTCCTAAGACGGCCTAGTTCTGCTATATCTACTATGCATTTGTGATACAGAAAATAAAATAAACCCCAAAACTACCTTCTTAGACAGGTTGCAATACACATATTAGTATATAATATAACAAAAAATAGAATAAGATAAAATAATAATCAGCTCAAATATATATATATTTTTTTTTGTTTTCGAAAAATAATCCTAATTTTTGCAAATTCTAGTGACTATCCCTTTTGACGGTCCTTAGTGGAGTTGCCAAACTGTCGATCCTAAATTTAGATTTCTTTATTTCATTTCATTTCCCATTTTTTGATTAATACTAAATACTAATTTTGTTTAATATTAATCCTCTAATAGAGAAATTAGGAAATTCTAGTTTTTCTTTTATTAAAAAAATTTTTTGGAGTTGCCACTCTATTGAAGTCAGGAAAGAAGAAGAAATCGTAATTAATTCGGTGGATTGATTATGATTTAGCTATCAGTTTTTTATTTTAATTTGATAAAAACTAGACGGGTTTAAATTCAACAGTTAACTTATTAAACCCTAACGAGTATCACTATCCATTTTCTGAAAGTAGGTTTATTTTTCGCAATTATCCTTTTTTGACATTTTTAAGAAAATAAAAATAAATAAAACTTAAGTTTTTATAGATTTTAACATCACTTCGAAAGTGCCTACATAACTGTTAGTTGAGATTAGACGACCGTAGTTTGTTCCGAAAATTTTAGTATGTTAGTCTTATTTTAATTTTTGAAAAAAAAAAAACTGGCCAAGTTTAGGTTGTTACTGATTTAATTTATTCAAATAAAAACTAAGGGGTCCTAATTCTCGAATTGTTTTATTTTTTTTTTAAAACTCTCCAAAATCTTATTTTTTGGAAAGGGTTTTTTTCTTTTATTAATTTCTATTTTCGAAAAATTACTTCTTAAATGAGAAATCCTAATAAACTAACTTAATACTAAAAAATACCTAAGCTAATATATATTTATTTATATACTATGTTATAAACATAACTAAATAACGAATAAATAAAATAATAATAAGAAAATAAATAAAAATCAAGCCGAACCTAATTGCTATTTTCTGTAGCATTTAGTAATTGCTTGTACGGGTAAAGTAGCTGCTTGTTGGGTTTGTTGGCAACCAATAGTAGATTACAATTGACGTTGTGGGGTTACTAGCATTGGTTGATGCTGCAGCAGGCTGATCGATGAGCATGTTTGGTGAGCGGTAGTTGAGTGTGGAGCGCAACAATGTTATGGGGACATTAGTTTAGTGTGACGCTAGTTAGTGGACAGCGTTGTGGATGTGCGGAGGATAAAGGATTGTGGTTGAGGGTGCTTGGTCAGTAGTTTGGGGAAAGTTATGGTGAGTCAATGTGTATTAGACGTAAATGTTGTGGCTTAGTGCGATTGTGATGAAGAAGGATGGAGTTTGGTTGTTGTAGGGCTTAGACATAGACATGTAATGCTGATCGACGTTACTGCAGTTGGAGTGATCATTTGTTGTAGGCTGTGGGGAAGAGTGGTTGTGTAGTGTGGCTATTTAGATTATGCATATGAAGTTGTGTGTTGTTGTAGATGGGAATATTGCTAGGTTCGATTGTTGAGAGAGCCGACTAGTGGCTTAGCTGGAGTGCTGCAATGTGGCTAAGTTTGTGTTTATAGCTGTTGTGTTGTCATGGATGGGCAAGGTTGAGGATTAGGTGTTGTAGTGTTGATAAGTGATTATAAAGACTAATCGTATTGGAGATTGTGTGTGAGTTGTGTTGCCAAATAGATAGGGTGTACGTGTGTAATAGGGGTTGATTTATGGTCTGCATTAGGAGTCAGGTGCTATTTATGGCCGTTGGTGATGTGCAAGGTGTGAATGAAGAGTGTCGTGTGGCGTTAGATGGTGATAGCATATGCTAATATGTGTTTTCTATTGGTGAAGGAGAGGCAATGGTGTCGACTTGTGTTGGACATACGGTGAGGTTGAAAGTGCGGTATGAAGTGTTATGGTTGTGCAATGGATTGAGAAAGTGACAAGGAGTATGTTTGTTAAATGCATATGGATAGTGGGCATTTAGCGTAAATTGCTTATGCTCAGGTTTGTATGGATGGCCAATTGTAAATGTGAAGAATGAAGAAAGAGAATTTTAGTTCTTTTGGGAGTGTGTAATTGTCTTATTTTATGCCACACAATTTGTATATATAAAACTCCGAAACAAATATTTTAAATCATATAAAATCCTTATTTTAAATCATAAGATTTAAAATAATTCAATATCCATTAGGAAACTAACTTATGCCTTAACAATTAATATAATTAAATTATACTTAAACTACGTAATTAAAACTAAATTGTTTAACCCTAAAACAATTTACTTTCTAAAAATCTAAAAAAATCTTTATAATTTTTTTATATTTTTATTTTTTTTATATTTTTATCATTTTTCAATTTTTTTATTTATTTTTATTATTTTAATATTTTTTATTTTGAATTAGGACCCTATTAAAAAACAAAAATTAAGAGGGGGCAAATATTGGGTGTCTACATTCAACTATTTATTTTTACCAAGTTAAATGTTAGCTAGATATGTCAATATTTATATGTTTTGATGCAACAACAAGATGTTATTTATAACGAATAGTTTTATTGGTCGGTTAATTTGTGACATTTTATTCATGAAATGAGTTGAATTTGTATTAATCTAGATACAACAAAAATGATTCCATTAGATCTAATATACTTATTTGATCTAATAAGTAACTTGTGTTAGAATCGAGAAATTCTATAGTATTATCTTATTTATTACCTATCTTTACTATTAAGGCAGTCACTAATTGTTACTAAATAATTGAAAGAAACCTTAAAAACAAAAGAAAAGGGAGAAAGTGAGGAAGAAAGAGATGTAAAAATAGCAACAACTTTTGAAAGGAAGGGAACGAAATAGGAACAAGAGAGAATTATCAAAGAAGATCCTTTCTCCTTCCCTCCTCTTTTTTTTTTCTTTTTTTTTTTGGTTTAGAAGAAAAGGAGGATCCTTAAGCAAAATCGATGAAAGGAAGAGATTCGAATGAATTTCAAGGAAAAAGTAGAGGATGAATTTCATTGTAAAGAGACATTCTATAAAAAAAATTCGAAGTTAGAAAGATTTAAAAAAGATAAATATTTATTATGGATTGAAAAAGTAAAAAATTAATACAAAAATGAAATATAATAATAGATCATAATTCAACCAACCCTTACATATTTGATACCTTCTCTAAAAAAAAAAAAAAAAAAAAACTAGTAAGGCAAAATCCATTTATAATTCCATCAATTATTCATCTATAAAAAAAAGAGTTAGTTCAGCTAATCCTCTTATACCCCAAATTAAAGATATTATATAAAATGTGTCTATGTAACCATAATTATATGGCCAATCATATATGACTTATATTATTTTATCTCACATAATTCTATTAGGACCTCTTTTAAAAAATAAATTTAGTAAGTTCTAACGTTTTAAAGATGAATAAAGAGGTTTATAATATAAAAGGTTTATGGATGGATTTAATAATTTGGATAATATATCAAAGGCAACTCCTTCTTGACTAAAAGGAATTGCTATGACTCTAATTAACAAAGTAAATAGCCTTAACACAAACATGAAAAATAACATAGTATCATCAGATTCATAGGGAAAATTAAAAGTCTTTTGAGGATCAAAATGAGGTATAGTAATAAGGGTTGTATCATATTTTTTCCATTACTATCAATTTCATAATATGTCTTATTCCAAAAAAAAAAAAAAGAAAATGAAAGTCATTTCATTATTATTCATTATCAATAAAGTTAACAACTGAAAATTCTTTTTTTTTTTCCAGACTTCCTTTCCCTATAGAGATATTAAATAGAAGGAACTACATTTTTTACCACTTGGTAATATTGAAAATTAATGTTTAAATGTCCATGGATAAAGATAGAAAAGTTTCATGTAAATATGGAATGGTAATAAAATAGTTATATAGAACTGTAATATGTATATATATTACATATAAATAAAATTATAATATTCACACCAATTTTAGAATAAATTTTGAACGCATATTTTTAGTATTTTGGTGATTTTTACATAAATTTTTCATTCAATACCTACAATTGTTGGCACGTTAAAACTCGCAATAAATAGTTTCGGAAGCTTTCCTTTATCGTGTCTCTTTGATATAGCTTCATTTTTTTTTTTTTCCTTCGGTACCTTTTCAGTATCAACTATTAGCCATTAGTATTTTGTCAAATGGTATTATTGCTTTGAAAATATTTCTATATAATTTGGAAGAATTTTATTTAAGAGATACGTCATTTCAATCCATATGAGATGTCTTTAAAATAGTTGAAATATTTTCATAATTTAATGTAAAACCACACTAACTTTTTTTTTTTTTTTTTTTTCCTGATGATCAAACAACACTAACTTTTGTATTTGTAATGGTTTACTCTTATATTTGAAAGCAAATAACTCTTTATAAATTACACGTCATTTGATGAAAAAAAATATTATAATCATATAAAACTATATAATATAATAATGATACTTATCGTAGACTTAGAATAATTTTAAATATATATAGTTAACTAAATGTATCTTAAATCAATAACTGCGCATAGCACAGGTTTTTTCCTAGTTTTCATATAAAATGGATCCAACTAATATGTAGATGCAAAGATCAAATGACTACAAGCTCTGGATCCTGTAATATGATACAGGCAATTAAGCATACATTCATATAAAAGTTTCAAATTGAGTAAATATTGGGCAAAACTCCGTGTAATTTACGAGTTCGTATGACTCATTTCTGCTCCACGTTATGCGTTACGCAAGAGGCAGTTCCCTATCCCCATTTCCATCATCCTTTTTCATGAAAAGAAAATTTTCGTTTAAATTTTTTTACGGTTGTTGATCGCCAACTTTACTGATAGGTTTTCGATTGAATACTGGTTTTAACTTCTACCGTTACTTGAAATAACTGTAATAATTCGTGGTAGTAAACATTAAAAAAAGAAAAAAAATCTTCGATAAAACAGCCGGATGGGCCTAATCTTCTGCAACCCATAACAACACCGTGTGGTATAGTGAGATCCTAAAGCATCTCGTTCGCGCGAGAAAACAGGATCTTGAAAGAAACAGATAACTTAACAGCCATAACCTCTGTTTTCGGGATACTATAAAAACTAACTTCAACCTTCATCAACCATCTTCTCTCTCTTTCTCACATACACACACACAGCACCAATCCCCTTATCCTCCTCCTCCTCTTCTTTCTTCCTCACCAAAAGGGTCTCTCAGGTACGCGTGTCTTTGTTCTTGTCTTTCTTAACGTTCTCCCTGTTGTCGTTCAATGATTCGTCCTGTGTAATGGATAAACATAGAACCGCACCTCCACGTCTTCTTTGAAAGCGTAATGTCATCATCATGGATTAATACACGTCATGGCCCAACAAGAAACATGTCGATTTACATCATCATGTCATGTATCTGTGACTTTCCAGTTAAACATGCATATTCTTAGGATTGAATGTCAGGTGCAATCATTATAGAGGGTCCTGATAGTTAAACGTGCATATTCTTAGGATTAAATGGGGAGGGGGAGACTACTTCGGTGGAATTTTCATTTTTGCTCAAGATAATATGTAGTATATGGATGATAGCTTAAACTTGTGATATTGTCATTATTACGGTCGCCTAAACTAAATAAATGACATTATCTTGTGGTTT
Organism: Lumnitzera racemosa; assembly: GCA_024138005.1. NCBI lineage: Eukaryota > Viridiplantae > Streptophyta > Magnoliopsida > Myrtales > Combretaceae > Lumnitzera > Lumnitzera racemosa. The sequence goes on from JAMXBC010000006.1 coordinate 86,316,811, forward strand.
TGATGTGTGTGAATGTAGTGATGGATACTTTCCTTTTTACCTCGGAGTCTGTCAATGAAGGGCACCCTGACAAGATCTGTGACCAAGTGTCTGATGCAATCCTTGATGCTTGCTTGGAACAAGATCCTGAAAGTAAAGTAGCATGTGAGACATGTACCAAGACGAACATGGTCATGGTTTTTGGTGAAATCACCACCAAGGCTAAGGTGGATTACGAGAAGATTGTTCGCGACACTTGCAGGGGGATTGGATTTGTCTCGGCGGATGTTGGTCTTGACGCTGATAAATGTAAGGTCCTTGTTAACATCGAAGCACAGAGCCCCGATATTGCACAAGGTGTCCATGGACATCTTTCCAAGAAACCAGAGGAAATCGGTGCAGGAGACCAAGGTCACATGTTTGGATATGCAACGGACGAGACCCCTGAGCTGATGCCTTTAACTCATGTACTTGCAACGAAGCTTGGAGCTAAACTGACTGAGGTGAGGAAGAACAAGACGTGCCCATGGCTGAGACCTGATGGTAAGACACAAGTAACCGTTGAGTATAAGAATGAGGGTGGAGCCATGGTTCCAGTGAGAGTCCACACCGTCCTGATCTCAACTCAACATGATGAAAACGTAACGAATGAACAAATCGCTAAGGATCTGAAGGAATATGTGATTAAGCCGGTTATTCCAGCTCAATATCTCGATGACAAGACGATTTTCCACCTTAATCCATCCGGTCGTTTCGTCATTGGTGGACCACATGGTGATGCAGGTCTCACTGGAAGGAAGATTATCATTGATACTTATGGTGGATGGGGTGCTCATGGTGGTGGTGCCTTCTCGGGAAAGGATCCTACCAAGGTCGATCGTAGTGGAGCCTATGTTGCCAGGCAGGCTGCAAAGAGTGTTGTTGCTTCAGGGCTTGCCAGACGTTGCCTTGTTCAGGTTTCCTATGCAATTGGTGTTCCTGAGCCGTTGTCCGTCTTTGTTGAGACTTACAAGACGGGGAAGATCCCTGACAAGGATATACTGGCTTTAATCATGGAAAAATTTGATTTTAGGCCAGGGATGATTGCGATTAATCTTGACCTGAAAAGAGGAGGCAACTTTAGGTACCAGAAAACCGCTGCATATGGTCATTTTGGCCGCGATGAGCCTGATTTCACCTGGGAAACTGTCAAGGAGCTCAAACCAAAAGCATAGAGTCTGTGACACTTTGATCAGTTTACTTTTTTCTTTTTCTTTGTTTTTTTTTCTTACCCCAATGTTTTAGTTTCTTTTTGGCATCTAAGTTTTTGTTTATTTTGCTGGTGTTTTGTTTCTGTGAATGCAGAGCAGGTGATTATGGAGTAGAAAGCACTGGACTACAGATTTTTTTTTTCTTTTCCTTTTATTTATTTTTTAATCTTTCCTGTTGATCTGTACTGAATATTTTAAAAGAATAATCTAGCTTTTGAGCTTATTGATAATTAAGATTTGCATACGCTCAAACACATATGATCATCATCATTGTGACATGTTGTTTGATTGTCAAATAATGTTATTTTCAGTGCTAGTGAACATTTATTCATATTAAGTTAGTCCACTACTTCAAATCCCATATATGTTGCTATGATGCTTGCTCAACAGAATTCTATATCCATTATGAAGATAGAATTTATCTATAAACTTACTTCTTGTGTAAGAATTGATAAACTTTGTGGGGGATTCAACGAATGGCTTCTTAAACCATATAAATCAACTAAGTCAACTAATAAGCTAATGTTTATTTGATATAGTGGGTCAAGCTTGAGAACTATGTACTCAATAAGCTTATCAATATAAGCTTAAGCGTCAGTCTATTTGACTCAAGAAAGTTGTAAGCCCAATCAAGCTTAAGTATAGCTTTTTTGAGCTTTTATGAATTTGTGTTGAGTTCAGGTTTCAATATAAATTCATCTAAAAGGAGTATACTTTTTTGAAAGAAATATAATATTGATTTTAAATGAGCTAAGACAAGCTTGACCTTGTTACATAACACTTCGAGCTAAGCTCGAGCTATACACAAAGCTCAAGCTCTTACATTATTTATAAGTTCTAAGTGCATGGAATGTACTTCTAACAACACCCCCCAAACCCCTACCTACCCACATTCCCCTTGGGCACCCTTTCTTTATGTAGGCTAGGAGAAAAATAGAAGCTATTTTCCTCTCATGTGTAGTAGAAAATGCACTGGAGTAAGCATATAATTGTTAGTGCTTGTTGTGAAGAAAACAATGATGAGTTCGTGTGACTTAAGGTTTTTCCATGTACAAGTAGAGCAAATGAAAAATAGAGAGAAGAAACAATATGTGAGTGTTAGGAAAAATAGGATTGAATTAATTAGTCACGTCACTGTACAAGAAATTTATATAGGAAGAAACAAACAAACAAACTGTACAAATAAACTATACCAATTGTACAAATAGAATTAGAAGACTAGAGTGTTGTATAATATACACTAATATCTTCAATATCCCCCCCACCACCACTACCTCCCCGCCTAAGTTGGACCTTGTAAAAGTCCTAACTTGGAGCAAAAATAGAGAAGTTGAGATTAACCTAAAGCTTTAGTCATAATGTCTGCGATTTGCTGTCGGGTGGAAACATTAAAAATGCAGAGAAAGCTAGTTGAGACGTTATCATAACTAAAGAGGACATCAACTTGGATATGCTTGGTATGACCATGGAAACATGGATTCTTAGCCATTAATTGAGTTGCTTGACTATCAGTATATAAGGGAACAGGTAAAGAAATAGGTAGACACAAATCATGCAGCAAATCAGACACTTACAACAATTCTTTGGTAAGAGAAGCAATACTATGGTATTCCGCTTTAGTTGAGGAAGTGGATACTATAGCTTGCTTTTTCATTTCCAAGAAACTAGGGAAGAACCAAGGAAAATACAATAGCTTAATAAAGATTTGAGATCCAAACAACTAGATCCCCAATTAACATCGGAATAGCCTAATAACTTCAAAGAATTAGTTGTTGAAAAATATAATCCAATATTGAATGTTCCTTTCAAATAACGTAAAACATGAAGAGTAAGGTACACATGAGGAATATGCGGACAAGAGACAAACTAACTTAGTTGTTGTACAACATACATAATATCAGGTCGAGTAATTGTGAGATAAAATAATCACCTAACAAGTTGATGATAGAGAAAAGGATCTATGAGAACCATACCATAAGTATTGTCCAGTTTAGTAGGTGGTGGAAAAGGTACCTTAACTGGCCGAGCACCTCTTAATCTAACATCATCTACGATATCAAGAAGGAACTATCATTGGTTCAATAAGAAACTAGTATAAGTTTTGCATACTTCTATCCTAAGGAAGAGACGAATCTCACCTAGATCCTTAATGGTGAAAGCATCATGAAGAGACTTCTTAATCTGTTCAACAGTAGATAAGGAATTTCCTACAACCAAGACATCATCAACATATACTAATAAAGCCAAGAATTCATCACCATTAAATCTAATATACAAAGAGTAATCATTGCAAGATTGATCAAAATTCAAAGACACTACAAACTTTGTAAACTTGCGGTTCCACTGTCAAGATGCTTATTTGAGTCCATACAAGGACTTAACAAGCTTACATACTTGCCTTCGAGAAGCCATAAAATGCCTTTTTGGAGGTTCCATATAAAGTTCTTCCTCTAAAAAACCATGTTGAAAAGCATTATTGACATCTAATTGATGCATAATCCAATGCTTAGATGCTGTTATAGCAAGTAAGATATAAACAATAGCTAGCTTAGCTACAGGAGAAAATGTATGGATATAGTCTATACCTTCAATTTGTGTATAACCTTTGGCTACCAAGCAAGCCTTATACCTTTCAATAGAACTATTAGGTTTATATTTGATTTTATAAACCCATTTAGAACCAATTGCTGTTTTATCTAGAGGTAAGGAAGTTAACTCATAAGTACGATTTGACTCAAGAGTAAGCAATTCATTAGTCATGGCTTCCACCCACTTAGGATCCTTTTATACTTAATGATGATTCTAAGGTTCTTGGACGATAAAAAAATTAGCTATCGAGATCACATAATTTTTAGGTAAGTGTTTAAAGTTGTCTATGGTGAACAAAGGATATAAACTAGAGGAGGAATCATTGGATAAGTATGCTGTCTTAGTTTTAACTAAAGACACATTGTTCACAAGTCCTTTAACCATCTAGGAGAATTTCTAACATACTCAAATCGTCTAAGCACAGGGGTATATATAGTAGAAGGAATATAAGCTTTCTCTTCAAAATTTGATGTGTTAAGAGTTGGAAATAAGGGTATATTATTTAGGACAGAGACATCAGAATCACTACTCTCTCAAAAAGGAAAGATGTTTTCCAAAAACACTACATCACAACTAAGAAATATAGTGTTTTTGTCAAGATCATACAACCTATACCCCTTTTGATTTGGTAGATACCCCAAGAATATACAACGACAACCTTTAGTGTCAAATTTATCATGTTTGCCTTCCACAATAGTTTAATAACACAAACATCCAAAGACTTTAAGATAAGCATATGAAAGTATCTATAAAAGAAGTTCATAGGGTATTTTCCAGTCAAAGTATTGCATTGGCATACGGTTGATAAGAAAGGTGGCAGTCAAAATACACTCCCCCCAAAATGCTTTTAGCAAATTAGCATATATTCTAAGGGCTCAGGCAATATCAAGAACGTATTGATGTTTTCTCTCCATAATCCCATTTTGTTGAGGGGTATAAGCTATGGTTTTTGATGAATAATGCCATTAGTTTGTAGAAAACATTGGCATTCTAAAGAAAGAAACTCACCCCTATTATTCGTAAATATAGATTTAAGGCAAATATCCAAGTGATTCTTTATATATGATATGAAAGAAATTAAGGTAGAAAGAACTTGAAACTTATGTTGTAACAAAAAAGTCCAAGTACAACAACTTATGTCATCAACTATTGTATGAAAGAATTTAGCACTAGATGTAGAAGATATATTATAGGGTCCTTACAAATCTATATGCAAAAGATCCAAAGGATGTAATGAGCATGATTTACTAATGGGAAAAGACAATCTATATGCCTTTGCACGTAAACAAGTATCATAGCGAATTGTGTCAATATAAATATTATGAAAAGGTGAAACAAGTTTAAGCCGTGAATAGCCTATATGTCCAAGTCTTCTATGCATTATTTTAAAGGAAGACAAAACATCATTATAGGGAGCTGTATTGTTTACAACAGTTACTATCTTAGAATCTAAAGTCTGGTGTGTATTTATTATGTTGGAATGGAAAATGTATAAGCCACTTCGGACTTGAGCTTTTGCAACTATATCTAATGATTCATGGTCCTGAAATGAACAATGATTCGAAGAAAATGTGGCAATTAGGTTGTTTTTAAGCAATTGATGAATGGACAACAAATTGCAACTAATTTCAGGAATAAAGAAAACATTGTATAGTGTAATATGATCAATTAGCTTGACATTTCCAACTATTTGGACTATTTTAACAGTCCCATTGGGAAGCTTAACTGATATGGGCTTATGAAGTATGTGTTTGGTGGAAAAAATGCATGGGTAAGGAGTGATATGATCTGAAGCACCAGTGTCCAGTATCCAATCACATACATTATTATCTAGTTTGTTGTAAGGAGCAACAAAAGAATTTGACAAGAGAAAGGTACACTGACCTACAAAATTTGAACATGAAGGCAAATTAGCATTAGCAACTGACTTTCCCTTCAAGAGTTTAACAACTTCATTGCACACCCTAATAACCAAGTCTGAGTCATCTGCTAAACTTCCTTGATTCTGTGTGCTTACAATTTGTGATTTATCATCAAAAGGAGAATCATAAACTTCCTTTGACGAATTAATTTGGCTAGTAAATTTAACACCTCTTTTATCCTTAAGCCCCTTGTACCATTCAGGAAATCCTACAAGTCATATGCTTCATTCGTTTGTCTTTCTTGTTGAAAGAATTAAATTTAGACTAACTTTTGACAGCAAATGTAAGACTTTCATTAATATATGCAACTATTTTAGACATTTACTTATGTTTTTCTACTTGAACCACCAAATAATATGCCTTATTAACACTAGGGAGTGGATCCAGTGAAAGTATATGATTTCTAATTGTCTTACATATAGCATCAAGTGCCATCAAGAATTGCATGAGGCAACTTCTATTATCAATTTCTACAAATTTCTTTACAACACCACAACTACAATAAGGTAGACCATTTAAGCTAGACAATTCATCCCATAACTTCTTCATTTTACTATAATAGATTGTTTCTGAAGTATTTCCTTGTCTTAGATTTGAAATATCATGTTGCAACTAATATATGAGAGGTCCTTTAATCTATCCTAATCGCTCTACTATATCATCCCATAACTCTTTGGACAATTGAGCATAAATGAATCCCTTAGACAATTCCTTTTGTATTGAATTCAAGACCTAACAATGGATCATTAAATCAAATCTAAGCCACTTCTAAAGATCCGCAAGCTTATCTTTAGGTTTTACATAAGTACTATCTAAAAACCTAATTTTGACTTAGTTGCTAAGGCAAGTTTTATTGATCTACTCCATCTTAAGTTTTGGAGCTATTAAGAACAATAGTCGCAATTATAGTAGCTGGATTATTTGAAGAAGATAGAAATAGTAGATCATTATAACCAGAATCAGTAGCCATAGTGATTTCTCACGAAGGAACAAAGATTGAATAATTAACTAGTAAATCAAGGAAAAGATTGACAATGAGAAACCTTACAAGAATTGAGTGGATCTCCGCTCTGATACCATGAAAAAAAAGCAACGATGAGTTTGTATGACTTAGGGTTTCTCCATATACGAGCAGAGCAAATGAAAAATAGAGAGAAGAAACAATATGTGATTGTTAGGAAAAATAAAATTGAATTAATTAGTCACATTTGTATAAGAAATTTATACAGGAAGAAACAAACAAACTAATTATATAAACAGAATGAGATGACTAGAAGACTAGAGTACTATACAATATATACCAATATCGTCAATACTTGTCATTAAAAGAGGATGCTTCATTTTGATTTAGTATCCTTGAAATAATTGGATTTCTCCGGCTATTCCTATACTATTGTTTTCGCCTAGTTATCTATTAAATTATGAGGAAACTAAGTAATGTTTTTCATAAGCAATGTAGAACCAAATAGAAACCAAATTAGATGCTACAAAAATCTTTCATATGCTTCTTTGATTTATCATTGTAGCATCATCTATGCTACTATGCTTTTATATGTAACAATTAACATTGGCCATCTCTTAAATATACCCCATATTGCAATTATGAGATTCACTACCCTTTAATTGTTTTTGCTTCTTCCTATGGAATTGGATTTTTAATGTCTCAAAGCCATCATTTTAGAGCAACTTATCGTCACCAGTCAATCCTATTTTTCCTTACATCTACATGGTGAGCATCTATAGGGTAACTTTTGGTTCATCCATTGCAACCATGTGCCCAGCATCATGTACCTGTTGGCTTGTCGCCAATAAAACATCCTATTAGCTATGTTTAATCTACACACATACATACTTTACACTTATCTTGTAATTTTATGTATACATTTGAGTAAGAGAAAGACCTTCAAGAAAGCAAGTGGACTGTGTAATTTCAAAGGCCTTTCCTTAACATTGTCCACAATAAATTAAATAGTAGATGTCGCAAAAGCCTTTTTTTTTTTTTTGTTTTTTGTGGGTCCATTCCATAACATGATGCCAATTTAAATTCCCTACACAAAGAGAGATGTTTTTGCAATTATAAGTAGATGATGGCTGCAATACTATGCAATATCATTGTTCTAGATTGGATTACTAACCTAACCAGTTACATATAAAATCTTACTTCCCAACATATATAAGCACCCTGATTCCATCCTTGAGGAATTTTGGAATACATACTTCTACATTATGTGTAAAGTCCTTCATTAGTACATTGTATACGACAACACATCATGAATAGAATGGTCTGTTGCGTACTCTAAGAGCTTCCTGCATGGATTTTTAATTTCGGAGCATTTCCATGTCAAAGAAATCACAGTATAGAGAATATTGATCCAAGTTTTTTTTTCTTTTGTAATGTCATAAAATTGCAAGCCATTCCAAGAGTTATGATGAATGAGCTAAAATGCTTTTGCTATCTTTTTTTTATTCACTTAACTTTCAATGATAGAAAAGAAGAACTCTTTGGTGCTCTTACATTCACACTTGGAAGGAGTTGCACAATTGTAGTGAAAATATCAAGACTTGAAGTAAAGGCATCATTACAGGCATCACCACCCTTAGTCTCTACATGAAATCCTAAATGAAAATAATGAATGTCAATGTAACTAGAAGTCCTTTATGCTAAGAGCTTAATAATGGTATTGCAATAGGTATGTGCACAAAGACGGAGTCTATAGAAGATACCACAAGAATCTATTAACTCTTTGCAGTGAGGATACAACTTATCTATTTTTTCCTTATCAGCCTTTGTGATCAATTTCATGTTGGCAAAATTTGTATATGCTTGGAATTGAATTTCGAGGTTTGATAGTCCATTACTAATAGGGAGTCTCTGCACATATGGCTTGCATGGAATCTAATTTATGACTTCAAATTCAATAGAAGCCTAACTTCTCAACATTAGTAAAGATATACCTTCAAGTTAATGTGGATTCCTTTCATTGCCTTGTTCTCCGTTGAATTCTATTAACAAGAGCAAGAATATAGTGTCCAGCATATGATTCTCCAGTAATGAAGGAGTCATTTTTGACATATTGGTGATATTTTGTAAAAAATGCTTGGTTTTCAAGAGAAATGTTAGTTATGCTTTACTTTTTTCTAGATTTATACAAGCTAATCTAAAAGTTTAAGTTTATTCTATCTATTGTGGTATTGTTAGCAGTGTCCCCATCTATGTGTTGAGTCTACCAAGCTAACAAATCAATTAATCTAAATTGAGAAAATTGAGTTTGTACGAGTTTGAACTCATAACCTTATGGCTTGTAACTTAAAGAAACCTATAGAAACTCACACAAGTCACTACTAACACTAGTTTCATTATGTCACAAATCATGCATATTTGAGTAATAACTAAATTTTATAGACTCATAAACTTATAGAGTCATATACTTAAACTTATAATTCTATGAAGAGTTTACACTTAAATAATTTTGTATCCATTTTAATTAAGAAAAGCTTCATAAGATCATAAAATCTTAAAGTTGTAAAACCTTATTCTTTCTTTTTCCCTTATTTTTTTTTATGCTCTAATTTATTGTGGCGAATATCTTTTGTTTAAGGCATTTACTTATTAAGCAATCTTAAGAAGTTGTAGAGATCACTCCTTTACATCTAATGGTAAGTGTTAATCCTTTGTAAACAATTTTGTAAATTATCCACAATTGATAAGGAGGAATCACTTGAGTTGAAAACTTTTGGTAGAATTCCATAATGTTGTGAATTATGTGTGAAGATCATAGTCTTAAGGTAATCAAGTAAGTTCCATGTGTGTTTCTATTATTTTTTATGGAAATATTGAGATTTTGAAGTGGAAATGGGGATTTTAGAGATTAGTAGTAGTTATGTTTTGAGGAGTAAATGAAATGTTGGAATGATTGATTATAAAGATTAGATGTCTGCTAATGCGATTATAATAAGTGTCATTTTGATTTGAGTAAGAACCAATGGTTAGAGGAGGTGGATTTAAATATTATTTGTCGAAGTGAGAAAAAGAAATCTCAATTATAAATCAAGGTTGGATTTTGGTTGATTCATAACAAAGAAAAGATGTATATTATTAAAAAAAGTTTGGTGATGGACACTAACTAACATCATGTTGTTATAGTTATCTAGCCCATTTTGTTTATACGTATACTCTAGCTATGAGCCAATTGACTATCTAGGCATACTAGTTGATCATCCCTCTCAAGTAAGGGTTTCCATTCAACTACCTCCTCTATAAGGGTATGTATTGTTTGACTAAGCCTCCTATTAAAGTTATTGTACAAAAAATTTAATAGCAAAATGAAGAAAAAAAAAGAAATAATAATATATGTTTATAAATATATATTATATTTATTTAACTATTTTATTAAATTTAACAACCTTAAACTGTTAAATAGTTACCTAATTTTATTTAATAGCCTTAAGTTAAAAAAATAACTATTTTGTATTGATATATGTAATAGTTCCATTTAGCTATATTATATGATCTATAAAGTAGTTTTATATAATAATGTAATTGCTCTATTATGTTTTACAATTCATAATAGCTTTACATGATATATGAAGTAATTTATATTTATAATGTAATTGCTTTATTATGCTTTATGTCATAATTGTAGTTTAATTTACTATATAGGTATCTTGTATTATTTGTAATAGCCTTATTGTATAAGCAATAACCTTGTTTTACTTTTAGCAATAATAAAAATATTAAAAGTGCCAATTATAGTAGCAACCCAACAAGAATAAGTATGATTAAATTGAGTAAAGTGTAGAATAAGATGACATAAGTAGATAATTGATAAATAACACTAATTAGATGGCTAGTTTTGAGATTTAATATTTAAGAGACCATAGTTAAAAGTTAAGTATAATTGATGACATACTTAATGGTATGCAATATGTTTATATCAGGATGTAATGCTTGGAATTGTAGTTAATTGTTGAAAAGCCCCTTTTTGGTACATAACTACCTTTCTTGTTACTTGTCTATGTTAAAATAGAAAAATAATGATCTTAACAATAAATAATTATGTTGTTTGTGTTTGGTTGGGGATGAAAATCTAAGAGTACTAAGTTTTTTTTTTATTTTTTTTATGTAGCACTCATTAATCATTGTGTAATATTGTTCCAAGTGAAGTTATATACAAAGATAAGTTGGTTAGATCTAGGCATTGTATTGTTGTGGGTTGTTAATTAAGATAAATAATGTGCGATGTATTAGTAGCTAGAATGAACTATAGTAAAGTAGTATTTTTGTTATTGAACACCTTTATAGATGACTTTATGTGGACTAGTTTAACTAATGGTAGCTAGTATTTACTCTTAGATGATGTGTTTTACTCTTATACTATTATATGTCATGGAGTACACAATATTGTTTATATTTCCACTATATATTTATGTTGCAGGGTTGTGAGTTACCCTTATGTTTTAGGATGCCAAAATTGTATAATAAGATACTGAACTAAACATAACAACCAATTGTATTGTGCATTAGTTTTATATACGTGTGTATGTTTTCATGGTGCTATGCTTGTATGTGCTTATGGTAATTTACTTGTTAAGTTTATGCTCACTCCTTGTAAGACCTTGTTTTTTAAGAATAATTAAATGGAGAAAAAAATGAAATTGTAATTTGAATCATAATATGTATTGTAGAAGTGGGGAAGAAGTTGTTGACAATGTGTATTTGATTAGAGATCAATAAGTACTCTATCCTATGTAGCTTGTGAAGTCGAATTCTATTAGTCATACTTAGAAGTACTTATGGTTTGAGTTGGTTTAATAGGAACTATTCTTCATGTATTGATATTTAAAGATTATTACTATGTGTTTAACGATTATTACAGATGTTATTGTGATATTGGATAGGTTTTGAGGTTTAACATATTCATATCAAGACAAGAATATATGAGTTGTTATGTTTCAGTTTTAGAGCATTATAATTTCACAACACAAGTTCAATTTTAGTACACGTACTAGAATAGAGATATTATGTACCTTGAGCCTACACTATGTGGAAGTTTAATATAGCCAGCATGATGACCAAGTTCTTCAATGGAAGGTACTGATTTAGTTAAAAATGGAAATTGAAATCTTTTCTCAACAATCTCGGGGATAGAATTGATAGAATCATTAATGTTCCTAACAATATTAACACTTTTTTTTTTAGGATGTAAATTGAGTGCTCTTATCAACTTCTTTACATGTGTTTTGGGATAAAAAAATAAAGGAAAAGTCTGTTTTGTGAGATTTTTATGAGTATATGAAGTACTAAATAAAGTTATAAGGAAAAGAAGAAAGAAAAAGCGAGAAGAAGATAATACCATTGTCATAATTTTTGGTTGTTTGAAATGATTATGAAAGTGAGATGCTATTTCATATTCATGCTTTTTTATACCAAATTAAAAAAGAAAAATAAAAGTAGAAAGAAAAGAAAATCAATGGAAAGAATTACAGTAAAAAGAAATTGAGTGAAAAAGGTTTTATTTAAACAAATGTAACTAAAAGGAAATGCAAGAAAGGAATGTTACCTATATATATTTCTAAATTTTTTAAATTATCAAAAGATTCTTCAAATTTGAAATTGTATTTTCATTTAAAGGGTATTCATGGAATTTAATTATTTTTTTTCTCCTAATTCTCTCCGAATAGGGAGGGAATGATTTGTTAGTCTTTTGGAGAATTTTTTTTTTATTGAAATTTGTTTAACCAATTCCTTTTATTTTTCCTAAACATAAATTCCTCCCTTTTAATTCTTTCTTTTAATCTAAAAGTGATATATTTTTGGACAAATCTTGATCTTGAGTAGGGGATTTCTTTTTCTGATCTTTTTACTTTTTTAATTTTTTTCCAACTTTTTCCATTGTTGTTTGAATGATGTTTTAATTTTTTATTGTCATGATTTTAAAATTAGATTTTCATTTTTTTTATCTTAAATATATATAAAAATAAAAGGATAATAACACGATAGATATATATAGCTAAGCATGGTAACTGGATTGAGCACACAAGCATCGGGATGAATTGGATTAAGCACACAAGAATGGGCATGATCTGGTTTGTTCTATAGTTGCTATAAGGCATGAGTATGTGAAAAAAGTAGAAGGCAAGAGTATAGGTAGACCTCAGTTTACATACGTAAGCATGGGTATGCCAATCACAATAAGGTTGGTGGGTTGCTTAGATAAGAGTACAAAAACACGTGGATAGCTTATTGAGCATTTTTATTTTTTGAGAAATTTAAATAAAAATGATATTTTAAGTAATTTTAATTTAGTAGGATATTTAATATATTAATTTATTTGTTTAATTAGCTCTTTTTTTTAATTATACCATTTGGTCTAAGCAATTTTAAATTTTTATTAATATATCAAATAAGAAAAAAACATAATAATTATTGTAATTTTTTTATATCATTTCATTTAATCAATCTACTTGTTTTAATTTGAATGAGTAAGTTAAGTAAGATTTAAATAATAATTTAATACAATTAATTTATTTAGGTATATTTATTTTAAATTAAAATTTGAATTAATTAATTCCTTTAAGTAACACTATTTACTTAAATCAAACTGGCTTAATAACCAATTGGATTGTTAGAGAAAGTTAACTTAAATTATATAATCTTGCTAACTTAAAGTAGGTATACCTGTATAAGTTCATCAAAAGTACCAAACAATTCCTTCAAGCAAAATGATTTCAGATTACAAATACATAAGCACAAATTTAATTTATTAGAGGATCAACATCAAGGATGGACATACGAGCCAATTAGCAAAAGAATCAACATGCTGTGGTATTATGCCAATATTACACTCATCAATAACTTTGATAAAGACCTTGCTTATGTACCTCGGGGTCTAAGATATCTCTATATGGATTTTGAAAACAAGTGCCTTTACTTGGAGGAAATAATCTAATTAATCTTTTAATATACTTTGACATAGGTATTGAATTTATATTAAGATATATCAATGTAATATTAAGTAAGTAAGTCGACATACTTGAAAATCAAAACCCCTAATATTTTATATAAACATTAAAACAAATAACTACCTTAAAAATGAACAAAATATTTTCCAATTAGTAGTGCTCATCCTAATCATCAATCCATCTCAATTCCATTTCCCTTTCTATAGCATCAAATGACCCTACTGCTTCATCATCTTCTTCACGACAAAAAATTGATTATATATCCCCTCACCTTCTCTTCTAAGCATCCTTCCAATCCTTGAGACATAGCCGGGATTAGACGATCATAGTTCTTTTTAAAAAATCTTTAATGTGTTGATTTTTTTTTTAATTTTTGAAAACTGACCAAATTTACGTTTGTTACCAACTTAGTTTATTCAAATAAAATCTAAAAGTGCCCTAACTCTTGAATGTCTTTTTTTTTTATTTTATAAAAAAATGCTTTAATAATCCTTTTTTTTTTAAAAAAAAAAGTCTTTTATTTATTTCTATTTAAAAAAAATATTTCTATGTGATAAACTAAATCTTAAGATAGGACCAATCCTAACAATCCTTAAACTAATATATATATATATATAACTATTTATTCAAATAAATTAATTCCATATGATAGATAGGTATAAGAATTAATACTAAAGCTCCTAAACTAACATATACATATATTATATATTATGTTAACTAATAAAGTATAATTAATATAATAATATATATATGTAATAAAAACTAATTTGAACAATCCCTTATCTAATATGCATATGTCTACTTATTAAATAAACATTCACTTAAATTAATATAATGTACCTAATATATATTATAAAGAAAACTAATGCTAAAGAAATACCTTAAACTAATATACATACACACACGCATACACACATACACACACACACATATATATATACACCATGTTGAACTATTAAAGTCCTAACAAAATAATAATATAATATAATAAATCAGAAAAATTTGGACAGGAACTGAACCTGATTGTGTATGGCTATTGTTTGTCGTGTTCGGTGAGGAGCTACAGTGGGCTGTTCGGCGAACTCTAGCTGCTCATACAGTTGATCGGTACAGTGGGCAGTTCGGTGTTGTCAGGCGAGTACGGCATTGGTTGTTTGCCATAGCGGGCTGATTAACAGGCGTGCTTAGCAAGTGGTGGTTGACCAACATCTAAGTTTGTTCAATAGACTACTGACCAGTACCTCTACATATGACCAAAGCATTGAGCATACCATCTACTTTACTACACTAAACGCACACAGTAACACTCCATAACACCTGGTACCTGACACAATCACGCTGCAAGCTACACGGCATAAGTTATCTATGCCCTTACAGTAGCGGTTAGCGGCATCCAATCGCATACGGTCAGCAGCATCCAAACACCCCTTGTCATGAACTCCACGTATACACTCTAAACTAAAAATCTTTAATGTGTTGATAATTTAAACTTTGAGCTGAAGGTAATGAAGGCTAAGGACTTGCTCGCTTGAGCTAAAAGCTAATTTAAATGACACCATTGAAGCTAGAGATGCTAAAACATCCCTTATAACAAGTGATAAGGTTGGCATTATGTGCAATTTTATTGCCTACCACACAAGGACATTCACATTCACCTTATCTTAAGTGTTAGATCTAGTAGACCAATAGTTAACTAAAATCTTCATTGGTTGTTTGATAGGAGCAATTGTACTTTGGCTTATGTAGATGATTCACCTGCTCCTATTTGTAGTTAAAGCATGAGAATTGTTGGTTTGATTGTTGGATTGAGATTCATGGAGTGATGACTATGCTCTAGCCTTATGATAAAGGAATGAGGATTTAAGCATGCTCTCTGCTTTTATATTAAGCCTTACAACTTCATTTGTAGAATCTTCCACACGGACATTCTAATGAAATTTCTCGAGCAGATTATAAGCATTGTAAAACTTAGCGTAGATCTAACATTGATATAACATAAAACAAAAGAAGAAAGGGTAAAAAGTAGGCAAGTAGTTTGGCCTTCTTTGTTAGGATGGTATGGAAGAGAAATAGCTCTTTTGCAAAGTTTGCCAATACACAAACAATATCGACGAGATTTGGGAGTATAACATTGCTCATGGGAACATAGCAGCTGCATGGAGTTATCATTTGTTGTACAAACAGATTGAGCAGCATACACATGCAACCTACTTTCTTCCAATCCATTATAAGAATTTGGCTAAGCTTGGGCTCTTGAGCAACTTTTTGATCAACATGGGACTTGTAGAATGCGATTAAGGCCTTTTGAACTAACATTAATAATTAATAAAAGTGTTTAATATGAAATCATAGTAGTATAAGTATAACTTCAATCTTTAAATAAGCATTAAACATCATGAATATAATAATAATTTGAAGTAATGCTAACCTTTAAGGATTTGTCCAACATTTTGTGTATGGAGTTCCATTGTGTGATGCAATTACATGATGGGATGAATAAGTTATGGTTTTCATATTGATAGCAATAAGTATACTCTAGGTTTTACCATTTTGCTATGAAGTATACAATTTATTGCAAATTGAATCTTAGTAAGGTAATCTACTATACCACAGGCGACCTTGCCGTTTTGCATTGTCAGATTTAAAGTATAAGACACGTATAAGATTTGAAACAATTTTCAATTGCATATTGGGTTTAGCTATTGCTTTAATCATCTTATCAATACTGTATTTGCAGATGCATTATTGAAACGGATACTAAGTAGCCTACGAATTTTGTAGTTCGTGTAGTATCTAAGATATTGGATGTAATTATAAGACTTGCAGTGTAGCTGTCATCAATGTCATTTACCAATGACTTCCATATGTCTAATGTAAAAGAGATGTTGCATGAATAACAAATGCATTAAGAATGACAAAAAGACTATTATATAGACAAGATCGATTTGATTAGAAGATTTAGATTATGGTTACATAGATCCAAGATTATGTAATTATACCTTCAACTCTTCGCTTTTATGCAAGAACATTTCAATTGTTCTATTTTGCAAGGTTTGCTACCCTACAAGCTTATAGTTTGGTTATAATGAGTTTGTTGCTGATTCTTTGAAATCTTCATGCCCTATGGCATTAAATGAGATACCATCTATTATCATCATTTGAATAAGATTCTCTTTAACCTTCTCCTAGTTGAATACGAAAAGTATGTTGTCTTCATCAATGGCCTATGAAGTCCTTACCAGGAGGGCATTTAAGACTTTTACCAATGGTTCAATTCTCTTCTAGTGCATTTTCAAATGTTGGGTAAAGTGGCTAGTTCCCAAATTCAACTTGTCGGATAAAGGCTTATTGGAAGTCATACACTTGGCAGTATCCTCTTTAAGTAGAATGACGAAATAATTCTAGGTATTACTCGTTTGTCTTCTCCTTTATTCAATGGAACCCTCAACTATGGTAAAGCCTATGTTGCTTAATGTTCTCCCTTACATCTATGTTTGCAAGGGTTTTTTTGTAAAGTCCTCTTAACTAAAGCGTGACAAATGTAATTATGATATGCATGGTTTTTTTTTTTTTTTATTTTCCAAATGATATTTATAATGAATAAAGACATATATTCACTAATGTTAGATATTTTCAAATGACACTTACCATATCGAAATCCTTAAGGTCATCTACATTCCTGTTATCCATAAAGGGGGTTTGTTCCATTACCGATGGGGGAACGTCCTTGACCAAGTTAGTATGAGGAATAACATGAGTATTAATAAGACACTCTAAGTTTGGGTATCTAACAGTATTCATTAAATATGTGAACTCTAATGGGGATTCTCCTAACTACAAATCCTTGAATCGTCATATTTGTCAAATGACAGCAAGTTGTTATATGGATTTCCACTTCCATTTATGTCTAAGGATTGTACAGTTGTGTAATGTGAAAAAAAAAATAAGTAGGCACAAGTGGAGAGGGTAAAGGCAAAAAAAATTTAGGAAGTTAGCTAGTGAAGGTGTAGGATAGTTATTGGAGAATTGGTTGTTGCAGCAATATATATATATATATATATATATATATAAATATATAAGCAAAAAAAGTCAAGAAATTAACGTAGACATGTAAGAAATAATGTACCTATGTTAGGCTTCCTACCAAATTCAATATGGGTACATTAGTCATGATGTGCCCATGTTAGCTTCCCACCAAAGAGAAAAATTTAGGATGAGAAAGTAATATTGACACATTAGCTAGAAAGTGTCCATGTTGCTTGCCCTACTAGCCCACCTACTATTCTACTTTCTTTTTTTTTTTTTTTGAGTTCTACGACTTAAAAACCAATGAATGCTGTACCCATGCATGGTGGCTATTACACTTAATTTTGATTACATTAATGAAACTTTGCAATTTTTTATGTTAACCCTAAATGATAGATGGAAAAAAAATTTATTTGAATTTATTCTTACAAGTTACAATACGACCTAACACTACTATAGATCCTAAAGGTAGCTGATAGTCTGGTAGATAACTTTTGTATAAGTCTACAGGATAATACAATAAATCTTCTAGAGCCCAAAAATAGACTAATTACGATCTAGTCAATGACCTCGAGCTTCTTATCCTTATTTTCAATATTCAATGATTCTTAGATGGACAGATCATTTCGCTTGTACACCATTCTTAACTTTTTTCCTTTAGATTGATGCAAATTCAAGTGTTAGAAAAAGTGACCTATGCCTATTGTAAGTCAAACATCTTACCACATCTTGCTTAGGTATTTCAATGATAAATTCTTACACATCACTTTTTCTCGGTTTTCCAAACATAGTAATAATTAGTGCTACTAATTACAATAGATAGACGTTTCGATTTGCGTGCACATGCCAAACTAATAAAAATGAGAGAGCGTAAGATGCCAATGGAAGGGAGGAAATTGCGTTTGTCAATTTATATCCCATATAGAGTTGGGTGCACATTGCAAGTTGAAACATGGGTATTTACAGGATTGGCCCCTTTGGAAAAATATTTTTTTAAGGTTGAGTTGGGCCTTAACGTACTTATGTAAAAAACAATATAGACATAACTAAGCTATTTTTAAAAGGCAAGAGTGCACTAATATGCTCTCATTGAGCACTACGTGATACATTGGTGCTTAATGTTGAAATTTTTTTTTTATTATTGAGCATAATGTGCTCATGTTGTGTACGAATTTAACCACATTGCACACAACGTAGGACCGTTAGTGTCTAATAATAAAAAAAAATTTTAAGTGTTAGGCATCATTGTGCCTACATTGTGCACGACATACATACATTAGTGCATTAAAATGGCTATATATAGCCATTTAACCCATCTTCTCCAGTCCTCTTTTCCACTTCCTTTTTTACCGAATCCTTGTCAACCACCATGGAATCTTCCTCTCATGGCTAATCTAACAAAAGTAAACATCACTCTAATCTAAGAATAAATGCATTTGTTCCCATTCTCCTTCACCATTCACTCTTCCTTCATTGAAGCTTACGGTTTCGATGGGTACTTACGTACGACTAAAATGCATGATTGGTTTATTAGTAATAATTTTTAGCATAATATATGGGTTATCTAGTCATATGATTGGGATGAGCTAGATGATGTGGGAAATTTTCATGAGTAAATCGAATACAATGGCTTATATTGGTTGTTAGACTTAGAAGAAGACAAATATCCTAACTTAGTTTGCATTTTCTATTTCAATATGACCATCAAACTAGTTTTTCAAGATAAAGACAAAGAGCTTTAGCGTATCATGGAGATTGATGCCAGATATATGTCCATCTATATGTTCAATCGGGTGTCATCATTTAGGCTTGAATATATTAACAACTTGCTGTAGCTTCTTTTTGGTGATGTCTTCAAGCTTAGGAAATGAGACATACCGCTACCTTTTCTTAAGGTGTTTAGGTACTAAATATGTCTAGGCGAGACTTCAACTTAGCTTTTGAGACATCTGAAGCTAGTAACCTACCCATCGAGGCACGAATTCTCTATTACATTATTACCAACTCCATTACTATATGAGCTAACACCTTGTTCTTTTTTAAAGAGGACGTTTGGCTCATTGACTCCATCTTCTCTATAAGATGAGTCAATGTTGGTATTGTAATAAGTTGTTGCATGGTACAAACACATGCACGAAAGGATAGTCAGTTAGGTTATGCGAGCTTTATCTTACATATGCTCATATTCGAATGGGTTGGCTTGAATGGCTACACAATAGTAGATCCAAACCATTCATACTTGATTTATTGAAGCGCTAATTAAACATTGAAAAGGATGAGGAGATTGGGTAGTGGTTTAGGGTCAAACAACATTCGCAATTGCAACCACATCATCATTAGGAAGATGAGGAGCTTTTACTTTACGTACTCCTTGAATGGTAAGGTTAAGGAAGAGGGAGGTCAACAAGCAGAGGTTTTAGACTAGGTCATTATCTCTTTAACATGCAACAAAAGTTCCAAAGAATAAATGAGATGTACGGAAACGATTTAGCTAAATCTGCTAGGGAATAAGAGAGGAACAACATGATTAAAGGGTATAAGACTAATCTTGAGGAAATTAAAGAGGTACAGAAACAACATGATCAATGAATGTACTACCGGTTTGTAGACTTTGTTTTTCCACCCTTACAATCTCTCCTTGAGGGTGATCAAGGACAATGGTAAGGATAATTATTGACTTCTCCATATATATCATTAAGAGAGATTTAAGCTTTTATTTTCCCTTTTAAGTGTCTATCAAATATTAGATTAGTTTGTACCAATTTAAAAGAAATAAAGCTAATTTTTAATAAAAAGTCTATGTTATGATTCTTTTTGTACCTTTTGCTTTTCATTCCTTTTTCCTTTTTATTTTTTTTTATTACTTACATCTCAAAACTAAATACTATATTGTAAAGTATATATATGATTATAAATGTACGTATGTACATATCACATACTATAATATATATTTATATTCAATATACGTATATGTGCATAAGACCAAGCAGCATAATAGTATGTAATTGTAAATAGATGTTAATGTGTTAATATAGTTAATAAATGTGAATTTTGATGTTAGCATATAACTACCTAATATAAAACATTTATTAAATATACCATGTATAGATTATATTACATGAAAAATATATATAATACATAATAATATATCCATACCAAGTAACACATATATCATATATGCTATACATACAATCTTACACTCCTATACACATGTGCTCTTATATATTAATGTATACTATATGTGTTGCACATCACATATACGAATGTATGCATATATAATGTACTTTATTTATGATATGTTCACATACTATGTATTCTTTATATGTATATAAATATGTTATTCATATATATGTATAGATATATATGCTTTTTTGTACAAATGTATTATACATGCATACTTTCTTTATACAAACGTCATGTATGCCATATATATGTTAAACATACATATATATACATATTCCGATATAATTCATATCATGCATATTTAACTATTCATTTTAATGCTATATTAGAGTGATTTATGGTCGTATAAACTACATACGGAATCAAAATATGTTTTTTTACTTAATTAATTTTTTCAAATATCATCATTTATCTAATTTAATGTATTAATGTATAATAATAGTATAAGACGCATGGATAAATGTTCAAAAAAAAAATCTGAAACTTAAATAATGTATATACTAAAAATTATTAAGCCTATTTAAAGATATATGGGTAGAATATAAGCGACATGAAAATAAATGGATGGTATATGAACCAGCAAGCAAGAATAAATGGGTTGTAAGCGTGCGAGTATGTTAGGATCGGTAAGTGAAAAGTACGTTAGGTTAGATATAATATGATAAAACATTGAAAGATAAAATGAATATATAGATTACCATTTGATACATGTGTTTTGGTTACCTTTTTACTTTTGGTTGTCTTTGGTAATATGAAATAAAAAATAGGAGAAAGAAAGTAAATTTTAATTTAGATTCTCCTTAGTAATGACTTTGACATTAGATTAAATTTGTTATCACTGACTAATATATACTTATGCTTTTCATGTAATTACATCTCCTCTCTCTCTTTCTCACACTCTCTCTCTCATTTAATTTTTTAGAATGATGCAAGTAGAGAGACAAGATATATAAAGCCATATAATGATTATAGACATGAACATGGCTTAGAGACAATTTTTTGTAAGTAAATGCAACACAAGCATACAACATAACACATACAATGTAAAAGAGAGAAAGAGAGATGGATTAAGGGCAATATATGTTCAAAACCAAAAACATAGTAGTTGTAATTTTGCTTCTTAAGGAATCTTTGTACTTGATGACATTTTCTCAAGAACTCACTAGAGCAACTTACTTTTTCAAGCACTTAACTGACTTTATATCTCGTTAATCCATCATTTCTTAAACACCCAGACTCGATAGATAGTATTTATATAGAGGTATTGTAAAACCTAAAGTGAAGGAAAATATTAATTGTAAAATAAAAGAAAAAGGAATAAATAGGTGGTATTTTATGCTAAGGTCTTAAGTGGTATTCTAAGGTTCATGTGAGGGTATTTTGAAGGTGTTTCAGATATGACAAAATTCTTTAAACCTTAGTATAAAAGCCTCATGTAGGATTTAGAAAACCTTTTACCTAAAACTATTTCTTACGTATTGCTTATGTGTTAGGGTTTCCATGTGCATCTTGAACTAAAAAAAAGATTTCAATGCATTTTGACAAAGATCTATCATAAAAGGGTTAAGGTAAGTTATAAGTTATAGGAACTCTTTTCCTATTGAGTTCTTGACTATAATATATTAACAGTTCATTTTTTCTTTTAGCTAAGACAACGAGAAAAGTGAATTTGTAGAGGTTTAATGAAAGCTGTACAATGAATCTTCATAAAAAATGCTTTACAAACTAATCTATCATTGTAGTAATCCTAGGTTCTTTAAGTAACTTAAGTTGCAAGTGAGAGACGATTGAGTTGCTAAGTTAAAGAGCATTATTAGATAAGTCTAGAGACTAAGTAAGGTATTGTTTTGGTATAAGTATAGGTCATACTTTGAGTTTGGTATTCATGTTATTATAGGATCTAGAGACATTGATAAATAAGTTTCTAGCAAGTTAACAAAACCAAGTACGAGATACTTGTTTATTTGTTGTGGTTGCTAGGTTAAATGATGAAAATCGGATCAAATAATTATTTGACCTTAATTATATTGTGTTACGTGTGCTTGATTAAGCCCAAGGGACTGGGAGGACCAAACTTTAGAGTAGCATCCCGATGATCTTTACGTGATCTTATTCTAAGTGGAGTCTCACTTAGAAATGATTTGAGTAGATTTTAGATT
Source organism: Lumnitzera racemosa (assembly GCA_024138005.1). Lineage (NCBI taxonomy): Eukaryota > Viridiplantae > Streptophyta > Magnoliopsida > Myrtales > Combretaceae > Lumnitzera > Lumnitzera racemosa. The sequence continues at coordinate 86,339,881 of JAMXBC010000006.1, forward strand.
GTTTCTTAGTTCCTACAATATTGGAGAGGACCTAACATTGATATTATATGATAAACTATATATACATGAGTTAGGGTTGTGAGAACGCTTATGTTGTAGGATGGTTAAATAAAGATAATAACTTGTTGTTTAGTGCATGGTATATGTTGGATACTTGTAATGCATGTGATTTGTGATACTTTGTTCATGCGTATGTATTTGTCATATTCTGTATTAGGCTTTAGCTCATTCGGTCTTTAATTTTTCAAGTACAGATGCTTAGTGAAAATTTTAGAATTTATTAGCTTTAGTTAAGGATATCGAGAATGAGGAGTGGTGAATGGAATTTTAATTGTGAGCTTATCAATTGTAATAGGATAGTTAAAGCTCATTATGTGATATATACATATATATATATATATATTTGTTTGGAAAATTGGAGAGTTTATTTTGTTGTTATGTTGGTTTTATTTAAAGCCTTACTATAATTACTTGGAGAATTCAATATTGAGGAATCATTTAGAGGTTAAAATGTACAAGTTCAAAGATTTTAGTTAAAAGTTTATACCTAACGTATCAATAGAGGCTACAAACATATGCTAAGTTGTAGCATTTTAGGTTTTGGGGTATTACAGTTAAAGTGATATTAGAGTTTAGGTTATAGATCATAGAAAAGTTAGGGCTGGTAAATTATATAACGGCTTAGGCCGATTAATCATAAAAGAGCATAGGTTATAAATTTGTAGGAAATAATCTGTCAAACAGCAAGATGGCAAGTATGGGTAAAATAGGAGGGTCAGACTAGAGCCAAAATAAATGGTTACTGTAGTTATTTTATCTTACATTCATGATTTGATTTCTATATTTTTCCTTTTGTATTTTATTCATTTTGTTACTATGTTTTGCACATGTATGTGAATATTCATTTTATTTATTTTCTTTTTGGATTGCTTTTCTTTTGTTTTGTTTATCATCATAAGGCATCAATTGTTAAATGTGCAGAGTTGGAAGAGTTTGTAAGATGGAAGGTGATTGTGATGGTGTAGCTTGGTTAAGCTTATCCTTAATAATCTCAATATAATAATTAAAAGTTGAGTGTAGGCACAAAATAACTTTAAATATAAATATTATTGAATAGAAAGGGATTTAATCAATAGTAGTCATAAAGAAAAGATTTGAGAAGTTGCCAACAAACTTTAACTAGGTATACTCATAATATAATCAAATATGTAGCACTTTACATTCCGAGAATTACGTATATGACTTAAAACCTTTAGTAACATTAAAGATTGAATAGACTCAGAAATTGATTAAGACGTTTGTTAGGTCAATCAAGCACCTCCTTAGTTGACTAAAACGTTTATTATGATAATATTAATAAGCATACCGTTATAAAAGACATAAGGATGTTTACAAATCTAAAATAAATAAGACAAAGCATAAATCCAAGAGGTAAATCGATTAGGCATGAAAATTTTTCAAATATAAATACCCTACCAAAATAATAATAATAATAAATAACAAAACTTTGATGGATATACAAAAGTCCCTAAATATTAAACAGCTTTACCAAATCATACAAGTGAATGGCGACACATTGAAATCAATTACAACATAAAGTCATATTATGCAAACTTAATTAATTGCAATTTAATGAAGACAATAAAACTGATAATTAGAATATATCACATAAAACTAATTTAAAAGGGATTGAGTAAAAGATTTATGGAAATTTAGCATATTTGAGCCTGTATTGAAGTTGATAAATATTTCTTCCTTCTTATGCCATAGTGTGTTGTGTTAGTTTTGTTAAGTTAGCTAGTCTATGTTTGATTAGTGTGTGTTGAGTTGAGATGTCAGTATATTTTTGATGAGTCGATTCAATGTTGTGTTACTATTCGTCATCCTCTTTCATATGTGTACTCATGTTGAATTGTAAAAGATATGAACTTCCCAACACTAATTAAAGACAATAAAAGTAAGAAATGTTCTTTGACAAATAGCAAATATAGGTTGAATAAATAAAGAATTCAACTAAGTCATATCTCCTTCAAAAACTAAATATACCAATGATAATAAGGAGGAATAATAAAATTGTTGAAATATAACAAGATAATGTTGAACTTAATAAAATTTCTCAAACATATTAACTGTACAAAGAGTGTAAAAACTTTTAATAAATACCAAATTACATTGATGATAGATGTCATAGCGACAACATAACCTCTAAGCTTAATGAATAGATTAAAACAATTAATATAACTATCAAAATAAGTATATAAGGATAGTAATAATAACTTGCAAATAATAATGAGTTTAGGATGAGTAAAGGAGATATATAGCAGAGTGACCCTTAACAATGGTGTGGTTGAAGAAAGATTATTAAGCACAGAAGGAAGGAGAGTGTGTTCTTTACCTTGGAGTCTAAGAGTTACTTAAGAACCTGTAAGATATAGTAAAAGGTTTCCTTTTAATAGAGAAACATGCTATTGACGTGACAAGGAGCAAGGTTGGTAATGGAAAGGAAGTGACCAAGAGGATATTGTTGTCAATTATATTGCCATACTATAGTAAAGAAATGTTGAAACTCCAGGTAATGGAATAAATTGTATTGGCATTTGGATACTAAAGTAGAGGCTAATGATGTTGTAATTAATTATAAGTGGTTGAGAAGTGGAACAAATAAGAATTTTGTAGATGGGTATGGGAGTACTTTAATACAGTGGGGAGAAGGGGTAGAGTCATATGGATCGACGAAACTAAAATGTAATTATAATGGAAGTGTTTGTAGACGAGTAAGTGGAGTTACCGCTTAAGTATGTATATATGGAAATAGTTTACTGTTGGGTATTTGGTTATGAAGGAAAAATTTAGAAGTTGTATGGAGAAAAAAAGAGTTTAAGGATCATAATCGGAGATTTGAAGATAGTATGGTGAAGGAAATTTGCAAAGTTGATCTTCAATTATAGGATTGCAAAATAAATAAAATCAAGAGAGTAAAGGAAAATTTTATAGATGAAGGACCCTTGGAAACAACTTTATTATTTTGAGAGATTTAGTTATAATCTGATGGTATTGAGAGAGTAATTCCAACTTTAATACTAAAGTCAAAGTGGACCAAGGAATGAGTATAGAAGGATTTTTGGTATTGGATATCGGTAGAAATTTACAATTATAATAGAGAGTTTCTAGAAAATTCGAAGACATTTAATCTAAGAGACTGATGGGAACTTAGAAATTCAATCTTATAGCAAGATAAATGCTTAAGTGCACAAAAGCATATTTCAAGAGTATAGTATAATCTAGTATGTAATGGTCCCAAGGAGCAAGATATAGTGAAAGAAAGTTGCATGCAAGTCATAGGTTGGGAAGCTTATGGTGAATAGAAAAGATCTAGCTATTAGCAAGATGGAATAATTCTAAAAATCATATGATGGAAAGAAGGAATTTTACTATCTAAATAAATGAGAAGCAATTTTAAAGATGGAAAATCTAAATATTGTAATTAGAAGTTTAAGATTGCATAGAGAAGGACCTATGGAGATGTCAATTTTAATTGAAGAATTATAAAATGAGAGAAATGAGAGGAACAAGAAAGTTTTGAAAATAAAGGTTGCATGAACATGAAATCTACAAATGTTATTGTGGGATATACTAGTTAAAACTAGGTAAAATTAGGAAGTAACCCATGTGTAAGTATCTTAGATCAAAGTAGACCAAGCGATGAAAGAGATGAAACTCTTGATTCACAAGACCAATAGGGAATTTGAGGATTTCATCTTGTAATGGAAGAGCTACAAGAAAATGAAAAGGTAGATCTTAATAATCATCAATAAGCAAGTATGTTGAGATATACTAGAAGAAATAATTGCAACTAGAAATTACATGGGAGTTGGAAGAAGAGATAAGAAGGAAGTATTAAGAGTATCTCATTTTAGTGATTTGGGAAAACTTTTGAGGATGAAAGTTTTTGTAAGAGAGGAAGAGTTGCAAAGCCTAAAATAAAGAAAATATAAATTATAAAATAAAAGTAAAAGGAATAAATAAGTGGTGTTTTATGCTAAGGGCTTAAGTGATATTATAAGGTTTATATCAAGGCATTTCGAGTATGGAAAAAGTTTCATGAATCTTGGTATAAAAGCTCCATGTAGAGTTTAGAAAACCCTTTTCCTAAAAATCTTTCTCAATTGTTGCTTGTGTGCTAAGGTTTCCATGCGTGTCTTGAATTAAGAGAAGATTTCGACTCATTTTGACAAAGATTTATCACAAGAAGGTTAAGTTAAGTTGCAAGAACTCTTTTCCTATTAAGTTATTGATTATAATCTATTAACAATTCATTTTTCTAGTTAGGACAATGAGAAAAATGAATTTGTGAAGGTTTAAAAAAAGCTCTACAATGGATCTTTGGTAGTGAAATAGAGGTTAAGGTGGGAAATCTTGAGGTAAGGTTGTTTAGATTGTCTTCTATTTGGGTTCTTGGTCAATTTCCATAAGAAATTCATTTTCCCTCATAGGACAATGGGTGAAATGAATCTAAAGTGGTTTAACGAGTGTCTATGTTAGATTCTTGGTAGTGGAAGCATGGGTTTTTGGATTCCAAAGGTGAGAATCTAACACTATGTTATGTATGCATTGTTTATGAGAATGTTGATACATTTTTCAAAGGTTTGATCTAAGTTTTAGAAGTAGAAATGTGTTTAAGAGTTATTTAGATTAATGTAGAGATGTGTCATTGATGGGTTTACGAATTGAGAGTGGTTGTTTTCGAGATTGGCAGAAGGAGGTGGAGATTCGGGAGATGAAATGTTGCTGTAGGTTGTAGAAATCTATAGACTATATCTTATGTCCGGATGCCATCCCCCTTAGTATTCAAACTCTAGGGAGTAGACTATTTCTTGATCATGGCATCTGGACACCATTTGCTATAGCATTTGGACGCCATGACCCCTATTACACACAGCAGCATTTCCTTTGGTTCCTCGATGTTTTTCGGGTGTGTTTTTCTACTTTAAATCCTTTCTAATGTTTTTCTTAACATGAATTTTCACCTAAAATGCTTTACAAACGAATCTATCATTGTAGTAATCTTAAGTAATTTAGGTGACTTAAGTTGCAAGTATGAGATGGTTCAATTGCTAAGTTTAAGAGATTGTTAGATAAGTCTAGAGACTAAGCAAGTTATTGTTCTAATATAAGTATAGGTCATAATTTGAGTTTGGTATTTATGTTATGACAAGTCTAAAGAGGTTGATGAATAAGTTTCTAGTGAGTTGATGAAACTAGGTACAAGATACTTGTGTGTTTGATATAGTTGCTAGTCCCATATATATATATATATGTATATGTATATATATGGGATGTCGTATTGGTGGTGAATGAAAAGCCTATTCATTTATGCTGTATTGAGTGGGAGCAAAATGCTAGATTTAGTACTGATGTCTAATTTTCGTCCCCTTTGTTGTTTATCCAAAATAAATTAGAAAATCCTAAAATAATTTTAAAAAATTACAAAATTGGGAAAAGGTACGAAAGATGAAAAATAAGAAATGTAGAGAAAGATCAAGAAGATTCTTAAAGGGAAAAATGTTAATATAATAGAAAAAAAAAATGCAAAAAACACAATTTCCTAAGCATGAACCAATTTTGTGCAATTTACAGTGCCTATTAATATTTGGAAACAGTGTAAATTTATTCCTAAATATTTCATAGTTTTCTATTTTAGTCCTAAATCTTGATTTTTTTTTACATATATGTCCTCAACGATGACAAGTGAGTCCTTTTGCTGCCGATGTTAGCTTTTTCGTTCGTTAGAGAATGACATGTGGGGCAATTTTATTTGTCCTCATTATTATATAACATAAATAAGATAATAAAATTTATAGAAACTAAATAAAATAAAGAATAAAAAAAATGGATTAAAAGTGAAAATGGAAAAGACAGAAAAATTGAAAAATAATTATTTTTTCACATTTTATTTTTTCATATTTATTTATTACTTTATTATTTTTTTAATATTTTATCATTTATTTATTTAAGAAAAGTACATGGACAGCGAAGATGCTCCCACATGGCCAGATTTTTTTCTTGATTTTTCATTTATCACCTTTTTCCATTTTTTTATTAAATTTATGTAATTTTATTATATTATTTATTTTACATAATAACATGGATGGAATTGAACCATGTATCATTCCCTAAAGGAAACATTAACATCATTAATAAAGGGATTTGTTTGCAAACGTTTGCATATGTTGTAGACTTGAATACAAGAAAATAAGAGTATAGGATTGAAATAAAAATATCGTAAAATGTTGAGAAATAAATTTTTATTTTTTTGCCTTAATAGTTTAGTGAGTTATGAAACTTTTATCTTAACTGCGACATTTTTAACTTTGCGCAAGTCTAATTTACTCAAATGAGGCTAAGTTGAAAAACGGTACAATTAACTATTGAAGCCGTAATCAATAAATCTTAAGACAAATATTCCAGTTTTGGCAAAAAGGCTTATAAAGCCTCAATTATTTCCAAACATGCACTTCAATAGGGATTCCCCAATTTGCTAAGGGATGAATATGCAACCAAGAGCAAGAAGTCAACAGCCTAGCTTTTGCATCTTATTTTAAAAAAGTATATCAATATCTTAAATGTAACTGAAATCCTATTTATATTGAGTGGTGCGCAAAGCTTAGTCGCATAAGCAATGATCACGCTTTTACATATATATAAATATATATATATATTCACACACTCTATATTATATTTTAATTTTCAAAGAAAAGGAAAAGTTAGTTTTTTAAATAAGAGAAAAATATATATTTAATTCTCAACATTTCACTGTTTTTTATTTTATTTTTTTTTTCTTTTTATTTGAGTTTTAAATGTTCACATACAACGCTAAATTTCCCGATAATATATGACATGTTAGCTTCTTACTTGTCCACATGATTAAACTAAAAATACAATAAAAATAAACTAAATTATTAAAAATTGAAAATTTTGAAAAAGGTTCTACAATATTGTGTAATAAAATAAAAAAAGTCAAAATTTAAAAACAAACCGTTTTAACTATTCTAAGGCTAGAGGATTGCCAGAATAGCTACTTCAACCAAAATGGGTTACGATCTACTAGCAGATATAAGTGGTTCATTTGCCGATCCTAAACCCACCTAGGAGCTTTATGTGACCCATCAAGCGATCGATGGCCATGTATGACTACTCTAAAGTGGGTCACTCTTTTCTTTTTTCTTTTTTTTTTAAATTTTTAATTTCTTTGTTAACTCACCTAAATGATATATTATTGTTATATTTTAATTTAATTTTGTAGATTTGTTTTTGCAAAATTTTTATATTTTCAATAGTCTACTTAAATTATATGTTATTATTTTATTTAATTCAATTAGTTATTTTGATCAATTAGATTGTGCCATGTATCGTACATGGATGGAAAACTTGACACTATTAATAAAAGAACCCATTTGTAAATAGTTTGCCAATGTTAAGGTTTAGAATGTAAAAAAATAAAAAGTTTAAGATTGAAATAGAAAATTAGTAAAACATTGAGGACTAAATATGTATTTTTCTTCTGTTGTAAATCGCTAGGTGGAATACCATAAATTAGCTATTGTTTTTGTCTAAATTTCCTTCAAGATACTTGTTCAATGTTGTCAATAAAACTATACACATGAATGTTGAGTGTTTTATTATGTATACACGTATATATTTGTACACTCGTTAAAAGGGTTGTAGTATATATGTATAGAGACTCACATTAGTTATTACAATTAGTTAGACTTTTCATTTTTGTTACTTTCTTTGTTTGTGAATACTTTCTTCTGTTTGTCTTCCTCCCATACATCAAGTTACACAATAAGTCATTTTCCTTATTGTAATACATATTTCATAATGTACCAATTGTTTACATGGTATAAGAGTAGTAGGAAACTTCATTATAGTGATTTGTATTCTTCTTTCTTGTTTAGATTGTAGATAAACAATGTCTAATATTTTCGATTCTAGTGCTCAACATGTTCATGGCAATTCAATTACTAGAGATCCTTTACAATTAATAGGATATGATAATCCTTGGAATGTTATTACTAGTATGCTATCTAATGGATCAAACGTTTTTTTATTAGAGTAGATTAATCAAATTAGCATTAGGAACGAAGGCCAAATTAGGATTCATAAATGGTTCTTTCCTTAGGCTAAGTAATAATCATGTTGATTTTGATAAATGGGTGCAATGTGGCTATATGATTTGTCGTTGGCTAGTAAATTATATGAGAAAAGATTTGGCCAAAGGATTTACTTATGCTAATTTGTCAATGGATTGTAGGGTAACATTTTTAAGAGATCTAGTTTAACAAATGGTCTATTAGTAAATCAATTACAACAAGCGATTGTTAATTTGAAGCAAGGAGCTAATAGCGTTAGCATGTATTAGAATCATCTTTAAAAGCTTTAGAAGTTTGATGTTTGATTTTTTACCTTTAATTCTAGGATGATACCTATGAGATTTTCATAGGGCAAAAATATGTATGATCTTCCTGGCTTACCTTCTCCATTGAATCATTGTGTTGATTGTGAAAAAAGAGATGAAATGTTGTGGTTTTCCCGAATGTTCATGTGGTACAATGAATGCTCTTATGGTTTTAGTAGGAAAATTATTGAGATTTGAAATAGAAATTGGTTGCTACAATTTCTCATGGGATTGAATGATGTATATGGACATGTATGAAGTCAAGTGTTATAGTGGAGCCTTTGCCTACAGTGAGTAAAGCATACTACTTAGTTTGTCAAATTGAAAAACAAAAGCAATTGAGTGGTTAGACAAGTACTAGTGAAACTAATATAGCTTGTATAGCTATTTGTGGACAGTAAAATAGAGTTTCAATAAATGATAGAGATAAAAAAAGGGCAGATGAGTGGTTAAACTATTTGTTCTCATTATAGAAAAATAAGACATGATTGAAAGGTGCTATGAGATGATTGGGTCTCTAGTGTGGTATAATAATTCGAAGGATAAATTGGGTGTTAAAATAATAGCTAATTTTCATGTCGATGGAAGATAAGCTGTAGGACAAATTGCAATATCTTATATACCCCTTGATATATCATAATCAATAGTAGTAGAAACCAATTACAATGTAGTAAATGTTGACAGTGAGCTTATTTTGAAGATATGCAAAGAGGTGATGAAAGCTTTAAAGTTAAGTAATCTATGGATGATCATGTTGTAGTGGCTAACCTTGCAAGTACCAACTATACATCTTATAGATCTTCTTTAGCTTCATTTAGGAATGATGAACATGTTCTGGGAGATTGGATTGTGAACATTAGTGCATCTGACCATATGACACCTTTTGTTTATATTCTATCAAATGTCCACACTCACTAATCTAATTAGAGTAAAGCTACTAGATGATTATACTAAAACAGTTTCAAGAGTTGGGTCTATCTATATCAACAAGTACATTACTTTACATAAAGTGCTTTTAGTTCCTGATTTTTAGTTTAATCTTCTATCAGTGAGTAAGCTACCCAATAAATCCAATCTTATTGTTACTTCTGACTTGAATAGTTGTTACTTCTAGGACCAAACTTCTAAGTATTTGATTGCAAAAATTGATGGACATTGCGGACCTTATATAATAGAGCAAGTAGCCAAAAGTTGTAATTATTCGTTTGTTTCTATAATGTAGTGATCCCCTTAGCTCGGACCATACTTTCATTGAAGCCAATTAGATTATGGCAGTATGGCTTCATTTTCACTAGTAGCTTATTCCTTATTCTCTCGTAAGTATGGAGGAAAAGTATATTAATGGAACTGCCAATGTTTACCATAATCTTTAAGACCTTAAAGTTTGAGATCTTCACCCATATTACCAAGGCATCTTGATGAGGTATATCAATCCCTTTAAGGTCTTCATCTGAGAAGAAGATGGAAGTGTTTAACTTTTGTCTCTTCTCCCTTATTGCCAACACCTTTGAAGGGATATTAATTGAGCTACTAGTGCTTGGTTGACTCTCAAGGTGTGCCCTCCTCCCCCATAATTACATTAACAATGTCGTTGGGGGCATGGTCGTTATGACGGTGAATATTTTGCTCAATGTGGGCATTCTTAGTCCATTGCCTTTAAGGTACCCCATCACTATTGTCATTGGAAAGGTTGTCATTCCTCATATAATCTACATATTCTGGGAAGAAGCCCTATTGAATGGAGTATTCGATTGCATTCTTTAGTTAGAAGCATTCATCTATAGTATGTCCGCAATCATCGTAGAACTGGTAGTACTTATCCAAGTTCCGACGATGGGGGTTCCCCTTCATTTTCGGGGGTCTTTGCAATAGGTTCCTATACTTCACCTTGGAATAGACCTAGGCTATGGGTTTATTCAGGGGTATGTGCTGCATGTAAATAGGAAGGGGCAACGGGTCGCGCTTGGTTCGATGCTTCTTTTTCCTAAAGCTTTCTCCCTCTGATTTGTTCGATAACTTACTGCTGAGGCAGTCTTTCAAAAAAAAAATTTTCTTTATCTTGCTTTTTGCCCAATCTCTCTCAATTTGCATTGCACCTAGCGTAAATGTTATCTTCCTGGTTGATGTACTTCTAGGCTTTATTCTAGAAGTCGGCTAAGGTATTCGATGTGCTCTTCTTAAGTGATCAAAAGAAGTCTCTTCAAGGTCGGATGTTAAGTTGAGTGGCATGGATAGTGACTCCCCCATCCAGCTGAAGGATCTTGACCATGACATTGTTGAACCAGGCCATACAGTTGGGTAGGGATTTTCCTTCACCTTACCTTACAACTTATAAGGATAACGTATCCTTAGATGGGGTCATGCTAGCCTTAAAGTAGAGGCTGAACCTCTACGCCAACTCATCAAAGGAGTTGATAGAATTATTGAGGAGGTGGTGGAACTATGCTTGAGTCGCTTTCCCTAGGGTACTTGGAAAAGCCTTGTGCATTATAGTATCCTCATGATTGTGAAGGTTCATGAGGGTATGAAAGTGGAGGAGGTGATCATTAAAGTCACCTGTATCATTATATTGGTTTAGGGATAGAAGTTTGCTATTGAGAGGCAACACTTCTTCCTAGACACCTTTGGTAAGCAAGTCTTATTGCTGGTAATTAACTCGACATCGTTAGCGGCCTTACTCCCTTGCTATTCGGAGAGCCTCTTGACTATTGTACAAAGCTCATTAAGGTTAGCATCATTTGTTAGATGAGCTCAACATGCTGTTGATTAAGCTAGTACTCCTTATGAGTTGGCCACTTTTTTATTGCTAGCTAGAGGTCGATTGTGGGTAGCCACAAACCTTACCGGCTACTGCCATAATGGTAGATTAGATTGCTGATCCTTGCCATTTTGCTGCTGTTGGTAGGGGTTGTTCTGCCCAATATAGCCATCCGAAGCTTTAGGAGGATGAATTTCTATGTTGCACCCTTCAGCTTCTTTAAGGCAACTATGGAGTAACTTGTTTTGAGTGACTAACTCCTTAGCTAGTTGTTCCTTATGCCCCAAGCGCTCCTCTAGTATTGCACTAGGGAGGGGTTGATTGGTTGCGAGTTAGTTATTCACCAACTTACGGTTCTCTTGCTAGTTGTAATGAGACACGATGTTAGAGGAATTGTTTGTAGGAAATATGTTTAGTGTGTTTTAGGTTCAGGTGTAAGAATTTAGGTTCCTACAGATGGCACCAAATCTAGTATTAAGATATTTGCCAATGGTGATTGGGCTCCGCGGGTACAAAACCTATAAAACAAAACACTATGAGGAGATGTCGAGGTATTGCTTGGCATAGCTATTTCGATATTTAAGTTAACAGAGAATTCTTAGAGAGCAAAGGACACTTAGAAGTAATATGTAAGCTTAATGTATAGAGTGTAGAGATAGTTTATCGTTAGGTGGTAGTATGATATTTATAGAAGAATAGTATCGGTAGTTGGAGGATAGTTAGTGGGGACAGATCTTTTCTTGCAAGTATGAGTGAGTAGAATTGTGTCGTTTGTTGTGTTCCACTTATCCTCTACTTGGTTGTTGACTTGATAGCTTATCCATATCTTGTACATTTTAACCGTTATAGAGCTTTTTTGCTTTGTCAATCTAGGTCTAGTGCTTAAGCTTACAGTGGTGAGCCATAGGCAACAAGATGTATTAGATCCGGACGAGTTTAAGGAGATCATGTTTAAAGAGTCTTGTCAACAACATACAATTATAAGTTCCTAGGTATTCATTTTAATGTATTTGGAGAAAATGAAAAAAATCCAAGAGGGTCATTTTCGATCAACACTAGTAGTGTCATTCTTCAAATTATGTGCTTAATAACAAGGTTTTGTTCTTTAAAATTAGTTAACTCGCCTCCATTATATTTTTCAATTATATTATTCTAGATTGTAATATTAAGGAAAAATACACCATAAAAAGTGCGAGTTTGTGCTAAAAGTTTACCAAATCGTCCATTTTCCTTTTTCAAACTATTATATATATTATAACAACTGGTAAGGGTGACTTTGTATAAGTTTGATGAAATATAAAGTACTATTAGTGCCTGACCCCATAGATATAGGTTCACAAATTTTAAAACTACAACTTATCTCATGACTTTGTAGAAGTAGGAGTTTGTACCTTATAAAATCTATAGAATACATGTGAAACTCATAATATATAAAAGATTCTACACAAAAATTATGTATTTGAAGTTCAAAGTTTCGATTCATAAGAGAAGTGAATTAAATAATAAAGCTTTAATATATTATAAAATAAAACGTATATAAAATTATGTAACATAAAATAGCAAATTCCTCAAAAGATATTTCAATTTCTTTCCATTGTCAATTAAAAGAGTGTTTGAAGATATTTACCTTTTGTGGATACATACATCTTTATATATTTATTTTATATCTATTGGCAGTCGCGTTGAAGATACGCATCATCTAATATATATATATATATATATATATATATTATTTTTCCCAATTGCATGATGTCATTATTAAGCTTTCTAATATGACGTTTTAAGTTTGAGTGGTTATATTAGAAAAGGTCGCTTGGTCGAAAATTTGAAATTTAGATGACATCAGATATTGCTTTTATCAGGATGTGATTGCTGGTAAATTACCTATTAGACCATAGAATCTTGTTGTTTCGCGTTATATTAAGAATATATGAGTCAATTAAATTAAGCCTTTTATATTTGTATTGCTAAACAAGTTAAGTTCCCTTATAAGTAATTTTTTTATTTATGGATGACTTATGTGATATGATAAAATGAAATTTAATGACCCACTCAAAATGCACTGGGTCTTAATCTAGTTTTGACATAAGAATAAAGCTCTTGAATGGTACATAAAAACATAAAGGACTTTTCAGTCTACTTATCCTATGTTTTTGTTCTAGTGAAAATAAATTGAGGAAAATGAGTCTCATAAACTTTAAATTCACTCTATGTCGTCTGACATCCCGCTTGATAATTATAAGATGTAATCTAAATTGTCTTTATTAATTGAATTGGTAGTTTTACACAAAAATTCCATCTATTTCTCTGGCTTCGCCTAGTAATTAATGCCATATATACATCATTTCATGTGTACGAATGACTGCGAGCAGATATATTTTTTCAATTACACAACTATCTTCATTTTGGAGCTATATCACTGCCCCTGCCTACCATCCCGATTTTCCCTTGCATCCACATTTTCTAGCATCTGGAGTGCAGCTTTTGGCTGGTCCATTGGAACCATATGGCCTGCGTTATGTACCTGTTGTTACATCCAGAAGTAGACCATACATCAGTTTAAATCAGTGCGATTTGTGGGTCTATTACTACCTGCGCGTATTTGAGGAAGAAAGCGACCTTTACGAAAGCGAGGGGACCGTGCGTTTTCAGTAGCCCTGCCTCATTGTTGTCCACCATAAATGGAGTAGTGGGAGATGTTGTGAAAGCATTTTGGCCAGACCATTTCATAGCATGAACCCAATTCGAATTCCCTGTTCAAAGAGTCACAAAAGAGATTTAGTTAATGAATCCAATTTAAAATATCCAATATCATGTAGAAGGACAGTTACTTACCTAACCAATTACATATGAGATCATATTCTCCAGCATATATAAGAACCCTAATTCCATCCTCAAGAAGTTGAGGAATTCCTGTTTCAAGATTACGCATCCAATCCCTCACCATCGCGTTATAGACCTCAGTACTGCACGAAACAAATGTTATGTTGCCTACGCCCAAAGCATCTCTTACCCAATTTTCATTTAGGAATATTTCCATGTTTGAGAAGTCGTAGCATAACGATCTTTCACATTGCTTCCTAATATCATAATACTGCAAAAATCAAGCCAAAATAATTGTTAAATGTTACTGCAATAATCTAAAATGTATAACTAGTGGTTTTTAGCAGCAAGCAATGTCTCATGAAAGATATTAATGAAAATTGGGAAAAGGTTCGTTTTCTGTAGCTGCTAATGACCACCACTAGTGACCGGCAGTAGATTCTGTAAGAGTCACTGCTGTTTGTGATCTCCTAAGGATACTAACGACATATTTAATAACAGTAAGACTTTAAATTATAACAAATGTTGAAGAAAATGTTCAAAACCGATACCCCAGTTTTATGCTTACGTTTATATCCCCAGCAATGCTCATGATATTATTGAAGATACGATTACAATGACTATACGCGTCTTCACAATCTGTATCACTGCTCAAGCCTGCATGAAATTCATAATGCAAAAAAAACGTGTGTTCGTTACTTTCATAAGATTATTAAAATCCAAATATACTAATAATTAAGATTGTCATTTTTAAGGATACGATGGAGCCTATAGATAAAGATCAATTACCACAAGACTCTATCAATTCTTTGCAGTGAGGGTACAATTGGTCTATCTCGTCCTTATCGGCTGGCGTGATCACTTTCATGTCCAAGGCATATTGTGTATATGCCTGATACTGAATTTCCGGATTTGTCAATCCATTGCCAATAGCAAATCCCTGTGGATTATGTACTAACTCAAGTCAAAATCATCATACCATGTTTGGATAAAACATAAAAGTAGAGGAAAGTTTATTATTCCCTTGTTTGAAAAGGGGAAGGGGTATTGAAAGTAAGTGACTTTAAATGATTGTTTTCTTCTGGCCCACCAACATATCATAATTTCAATTTGGAAAAAGACCTTTAATTTAATTTTAGTTCTAATGCATAATAAAGGTTGCTACAGTGCGTGTAATTTTCCAACTATAAGCTTTTTCTTTTAAAAAAATTATGAATTTTTTCTATACAAAAGAATAATAGAAATTTTAATCTCAATTATTAATAGCTTTTATATACTAAAGATATGTTAATTTAATATTAAATCGATTCTAAATATTATTTAGCCTTTCATTACCTAGAAAAGTTTTAAACATAATTAAAATGACTAAATTTTAATCTACGTATCAAGTTAAGAATTAGAAGGTTCATGCAACCGTTCTTATAAACCTGAATTTAAGAATTATTGTTATTAATCTGACATAGTATTTTCTAAAATTAAATGAAAGAATATATACCTGTATGAAGTCATACAAATCATTGCCAACTCCTGCTTCATCGTGACGAAGATCACCCTCATCAGTTGAATAACTAAAACCAGTTCCCGTTGGCTGATCGACGAAAATAATATTCGATGCCTGTCATTTGTCAATCAGACAAACAATTATAATACCGCCTATAACACCAATATTTACAATCTTTACTTTTCTATTATATTGCTCGTTATGTTAACGCGAGACATTAATTTTGACTTACGAATATAAAGTTCGTAGAATTGATATTTTGATTGAATTGTGTTAGGCAAATCCGAAAAACCATGAAAGTACGAAAGTCTAGTACGAGATGCAGTGCATTTTGTCAGTATGTAAAATCATGCATGTGATTTATCGAACATGCAAATGTATACAGGAGACAATTAATTAATTATTGCCCTTCTGGGAAATAATAATACAGAGACATAGAAACAAAACAAAAGCAAGTTAATCAACATGTCGACACTGCTATTTTATTGCAAACACAAAAGTCCAATAAAAGCATTTTTGTTTGAGTCGTGAAGGATCACGTCATTTTATGAGATATTTATTTGACTATAACTTTGTTATATCTACTAAATAAATATGCTCTTATTGATTATAAGACTAAAGACAAAATTATCAAATATAAGGACAAATTCATTGATTATTTGCATATTATCTAGATCAACAGGATTGGGCCTCATTGATTCGGATAAGGAAAATATCATCGGATACTTTGCAAAATCTTTTAGGTTGAATATACAACCTTCACGTAATTTTAAATATAATTTTTTTTTATATGTATCTAGAGAACGCCTTAAAAATGGCCTCTCGAAAAAGTAACAAGGGGAAAAAAAAGAAAAAAAATGACTTTATACATGATGCAACAACCCGGCGGTGACAAAAAAACAAACAGAACATAATAGTGTATAATCCTGACATGACATCTATGAAATATGTATAAACAACATACATTCGAATCATAAGATTCAAAAGGGAAAAATAAAATATCAAGAGTATCGTGCAAAACATGGAAGCCCAATCGACAAAATAATCACGAGTCATGCGATACAGCACCTAAATTTTTCATGAAATTACTTACTTGGTCCCAACCGTAGTCATTCCACACAAGAGATAGATTCTTTGTGATTTTGAAAGGACCATTCTCATAGAAGAGAGCCATATCACTGCTACACCCAGGACCTCCTGTCAACCATATAACCACTGGAGCATTTTTGCTCTTCCTTGACTCAAAAAAGAAGTAGAACATCCTAAAAAAGACAAGGCGAAAATTAGGAAAAAAAATATATATATATATTTTCATATATTCATGTTTATCTAAAAATAAGAACTCAATTTTACTGGTATTAGTTTATTAAACGAATCAGGAGAACAAAATTACAGATGGAATAAGATAACTTTGGCACTACAAAAATTTCGAGCTAATTCAATAGTAAAATTAAGTTTTGTTGGTTTTAAATTATAACAGTAATTAATGTTTATTGCTATCTTTCGCCCATTATAGAGATACGATAAAATAATTCAATGTTTACTTACCTTAGATCTTTTGTGTGAAATCAAACAAAACAACATGCTTTCCAAAATCTTTTATTGTATTATTATTTAGCATTATGAAAATAGGTCCTTACATGCTTATCAATGGCATGGAAAGGATATTTCCTATACTAAGAAAAAATAATAATAAAAGATAAAAAAACTTTTCTATTTGACATTTGTTCTCGCAAAATAAGATGTTGAGTTTAAAGTACTTTTCATTTGACGGGTTTTGATGCACGTTGACACGTGAAGTAACTGATACGAATTTTATAATAATGGAGATAAAATCTTTTCCTTTCTTTCCTTTGTTTTTTTTTTTTTTCAACTACCACAATATTATAATTTGAGGAAGAAAAGTTCCACCAGATATACTATAATGATAAAATCACCTTAACGAGACACCTTGATGGTAAAATTAAAATATAAAGAAAAGAAAAATAAACAAAATAAATAATATGTGAATAACGATACGTACCTTGCTGCTTTGGTGTGTGGAAGTCTGAAATAGCCTGCATGATGACCAAGTTCTTGAACAGAAGGACTGGAACTTGATGAACTATCTAAAGATGGGAAATGAAATCTTTTCTCAACAAGACTAGGGGTTGAATTTAAAGAATCATCATCAATGTTACTATCAATATTAACACTTTCTTTTGGGAACAAATTGAGAGATCTTATGAGTACCTCTGCACTTTGTCCAGGGTTTGAAAATGAGGGTATTGCTTTGGTGTTGAGATTAATTCCATGAGCAGATGACGAGGTAGAAAAAGTAAGAAGAAGAAGAACAACAACAACAAGAGAAGACAGAGAGAGGGAAATATGAAGGAAAGTTGATGAGGCTGACATTTCCATGGCTTCGGGTGTTTAGAAAATGATGAAGAAAGTGTTCCTGGTAGTAGCTTTTTATAGGGTTTTTATTTTGGATCAAGTGGCTAAATTGAAAGGCACCAAAAAAGGTGCTCATGAAAATGTGGCGTAAAAGCTATGTCCAAACAGAGTTGGTAACCGCCTAGTTGTCTTTTTCCATTTCAATACATATAGAGTACTTCTGATTTAAGTTAGGAGTAAACGTGCATGAGATTTAAATTTTATACGAGACAGGATAAGAATTTTTAAATTAAAACTAAAATAGGGGATAAAAAAATTTAGTATTATATAGAGGAGGTGAGCATTATTAAAAAAAAAAAGAAGAAAAATTGATAAAGAGAGACCATTTATATCGTTGGTACAGCAGTTTAAGTTGTAATTTGGTTGCAGATGTGGTATGTACTACATCGGTAATATCAAAGGGAGTTATATTAGCAGCACATAAGTATTCTTTATTTGCACCATTTTGAATGATTATTTCCATTTTATATTATCATTAACTTTCATACATTATTTGATTTTGAATTCAAATGATGACTCTTTACCATGTAATTTTTTTTTTTTTAGTTTTAGTACTATTATTAATTAAGATGGTATATAATTAACGAAAAGTATACAATAAGCATATGACCGTGCGAAAAGAATACATATACGTAAGTATTTTACTTTACCATCTTATGCTATCTTCAAAGATTTTTAATGATAATTACCATTAAAAAGATGGAAGAATATAAGGTAAGATAGCTTTGTATAGATACCGTATGGAAAGGAATATGGAAAAATAATTTTAGGTATGTGCATTTATAAGTGAATCACAATAGACTTACCTAAAAAGTACATAATTGAGATAATGGTGAAAGCTTCAGAGCATGAATCTAATAATTAAGGCATGAATCTCATAGTTTATACTCGTATCTAATGATTAGAATACCTGGTATCAACACCTTACTTGTTCAAAGCAGAGAAGAAGCAATCTGTTTGGTTGATATTTGTATAAGGTAATAATCAAAGCATGGATCTAATAATTAGGGTATGTATCGAACAATCATAGCGTGAAGATTCATGGCTTGTCTGTTAGTTTACTCTCTAGAAATACATGCATTTATTTAACATCTAATAATATATCCTGTACCATTATTTATTAATTTACCTTTTTTAAATTTTCATAGATGTTAGATGGGGCATGATTAGATCTTGAATCGATGTACAACTAGGGACCTTACCTCATATCATACTTTACTGTTATATGTTTTCAATATATGAAATCGTAGCACATAAGGGTACTTGGTAGGACATTTAAAATTTTATCCACATAATGTGCATCTAAGCTCAACTGAGTTAGAGCTTGAGTTTTGAAATTCTGAGTTAAGTTTAATATTGTATCATTTTTACTTAATTTATTTATAACCTTGGTTGTTAATATATGAGAGGAGCATATCATGCCACATGACATATTCATAAATCATGCATCTGCACACTCATGAAAAGGGGGTATACTATATCGGATTATTGTGCCATACAGTTAAATGTTGGAAAAAAAAAAAAAGCTAGAAAGTACTTAAACTTTTAAAGTTGCCACTCTAAGGTCTAAATTTTTAAAATTTATGTTTTAGTACTTAAAACTTTTGAAAGTGTTTAATTGAGTATCTCCATTATCTTAAATTGTAACGAGTGTTTATGCCTGTGTATGTTGCATCAATGTAGGGATTTTTTTTTTTTTTTAAATAAGTGGATGAGCTATATCTGACTGCATTATAAAAATTACCATAGTACTTTTGGAATAAACTACTAGAAGTTTCCCTTCAGTTAAAGACGACCGCCTTAAGTACAAACAGAAAAGATTAAAAAAAAAAAAACAAAACAAAACAAAACTCCTTACTCAATAGTCCAACTTGTAAACACGGCAGTAGTGATGCTTTTGGAAAGGAAAAATAAGCAACAATGCACATCTATAGATGGACCATCCTAAGTTATTTGTTATTCATGACGTTAGTAGTAAAGTTGCCATCCTACAATCACATTTAGACTCGAGTAAAGGTTGGTTTCGAATTGTAAATTGGCTTAGGCAAGCTTCAAATTAGCCTAGCCAATTGTCTTAGCGAATAGCCAGGTATTAAGGATTCAGGCGATTTATTGAGATACAATTTCTAAGTAAAAGAAAAAAAGGGATCGGTCCTTTTTAACCAACACCCCCTTCCTTTAACCCCTCTCTTTCTCTTTTCCCTTTCCCTTTGCGTTTTTTCTTTCTCTTCAACCCTCCTACCTACCCTGCTACCACCACACCCTACACCCCCCTCTCTTATCACTTTTTCCTTTTGGCACATACAATTCAAATTTTGAATTGCAAAATTCAAAAATTGCAGCGCCAAAACGTTTGAAAATTTGAATTTTAAAAATTCAAATGACATGTTCATACATTTGTTGGTCCTTATAAATTGAATGGTGCCGATATATAGTAGCTATTACTCTACAAACTAATAAATTGCTCAAACTCCAACCATTTTACCTACAAAGTTTTTCAATTGTGAAACGTTGTCATTGAAATATTTCCTTCTATTAATTACCAATATCTGTGTATAATTCTCTATTCTACTATACTAAATCATTTGCATTAGCAAATAATACTGATAAATACATACCCGTGATATAATTTCTGCTTTATTTTATATTACATATTATTTTTATCTTTCATTCATAAATCTTTATTGCAATAAACAAAAGAAAGTATCCATGGAAAGATTTTTGTATTGTACCTTCTTTAATAAGAAGTACAGTTCATCATCTAGTAGGAAAAATAAGGGTAAGGATACTAGAAGTTCTAATATGTCATCAGAGCCACAATTGTTTGAGGATATTCAGGCGTACCTAAATAACGAGTATGACCTGAATGAGTATAGGGCACACGATGTGGTTAAGAATGTGAAAGAACAAGTTATACCACCTGTAGGCTTTGATATAGAATCTCATTACATGAGTAATCACGGCACACTATCTCCTAACTTTAACATTGAACATCAATGCATGAGTTACTAGGGCACATCATCTCTCGGTTTCGAACCTCCACACATGAGTGTCCCTAAACTTCTTACTAAATTTGAACCTCCTTATATGAGTGTTCCTGTACGACCTATAGGATTTAAACCCCTACGGATGAGTTGCATCATAAGCGTGTTTAAGGATAAGGAGGATAAGATAGAAATTATTCTTAAACAGAAGAGCAACAAATGGGATAATATGAGCTCGGCAATTTGAGACCTTTTAGCTCAGGTAAGCCCCTTAAACCCGATAAGTCTAATATTTTTACTATACATTTCTGTAAAGGTATAAACAAAAGGAGGAACTCGAGGACATTCTACAACAATTGCAATGTGAGGTACTCGTGGAAAACAAAAGAGAGATATAGTACCCTTAACAGACACTAAAGGTCAAAACATCATAGGGAGATAAGAATAGATAGTATACATCAATAAATTACTTAAGGCGGTAGTTTATTTGGTTAATTGTTAATGAGGTATGATAAAGAGAGGCATAAGTATAACTTAGTATAGTACTTGGTGAACATGCACCTATCATTTAATACGGGTACATCAGAGTGGTAGAGTTGATACAAGTGGAAAACGTTTAACCCTAACTGGCGATAGCTTAGCCACAGAATGTTAACCTAAGCCACTTAAGAGCTCTACTACAAAGGTAAGAAGGAGCTCAAAGTGTATCTATTATGCATGTAATATTTTTAACTTATGTATCAAGGATGATATTGCAGCTTTACATGATAGTATAGCTCCAATCAAGAATATCGTCAAGACAATAATAAAGAGGTTATCCCTTCACAAAAAGTAGATGAACATTTTCATAGATCATGGGAAGAGGCCCCAAAATTTTGAGATGGATGTACAACATTGCTGGAACTTGACTTATAAGTTATTGCGTAGCACGGTTCTTTATAGTGAACTAATGTATGAGTTCGCAAGGCACAATATGCAGGAAGTAGACATTTTCCTTAGTAACTAGTATATATGTATTTAGTTGTTAAAAGTTTTGAAAGTTTTTCATGATGCCACTAAGATTTTGTTATAGGTTTATAGACTTACTGTTCACTTGTTTGTTATGTCAATCATCAGTATACTTGGCATGCTACTTCAGGTTGATGAGGATTCAAACCTATATGCATGCGCATACGATATGATGTTAGAGTGGTTAACTTATTAGAAAGAAATTCCTTATATTTATCTTGTAGTAACTATTTTAGATCCTCATTGTAAAGCAGAATTATTACTAATATATTTGAAAACTTATTATGGTTATAATCAAAATTTAATGGATTTGCAAAACATATATAGCTTGGAAGCATAGCAGAAAGTGTCGGCAGAGACAATCGACATAGAGGAGATGCTTAACTACTACCAAAGTTAGTATGGTAGCCAATTATCAATCTCTCCTTTGCTACTTACCAAGGAGCGGCATTACTCATTTATAGGTGAGTAGTTACTCGTGCAAAAATTGAAGAGGCAAGGGTCTGGTGATCTAATGGTTGAGATGCAGCACTATACTAATATGGATTTCAAGTTTTTTGATAATATCTACATTAAGGACTTCGATTTTTTAGAGTGGTGGCAAAAGCACATAAGGGACTATCCACTCTTATCTCACATCGCTTGTGAAGTACTCGCTGCTTCGGCTTCCATAATCGCTATTGAGCAAGCGTTTAGTACAATAGGCCTAATCATCGATGAACGCTGAGTCTTCCTATCTGTTGTCAATGTTAAGTAAAGTGCTTGTGCAGAAGATTAGTACAAGGTGGCTTGCAAACGATAAGAATCATATAGGACATCAAGCGAGAAGGATGATTACTTCAATGATTGGAATTGATCTAATGGAAGCCCAAGCTTAGCTGTGGGTTCCACTCCTAGTAACAAACATAAACAACTACCTTAAGAGGAGATATAGTAAATTTTCTTTTAATCCTTTCCAAAAAAGTTTTATTATGTAGAAAAATATTTTTTCTCAATTATTTAAAAAAAAAAAGTAAATGATATAGTTTTCCTAGAAGTGGTGATTTAACATTATGTTTTTCCAAATTATGATCGAGTAAAATTATTTTCCTTCAAAAAAATTTAAATTGGATAGTTACGTATACTTAGATTCTTTTTGCAAAACATAAAATTGACCAACAAACTAAAGGGTTTTTAAAAATCTAAACCGAATTACGGTGGTCTGATTCCGATTAGTGGATGTATAAGCACTTTTTGAGTAATTGTAAAATGCAGTAAAAAATATTTTCCCTTCAACGATTTTACTATACTTGATCAGATTAGTTATTCATATTGTAAAAGATTTTTCCATATTTTAATTTTTTTCTATTTTTAATGTATGCTATGCTTTATGAAATGATGAAAGGAAAAAAAAAAAAAGAGTTGAAGGATAGGTAAGGAAAAAGGAAAAAAAAATTATGGAAAGGAAAGAAAAAAAAAGTTTCAAGGGCCTTAAACCAGCCCTTGAATCATCGGCCCCTCTAAACCGGCCTTAAACCGCCGACTCATAGACTAATCACGGTTCACCATGGTGCTAACCCATGAATTGATAGTTCAGGGCTGGATTGGCCCTCGCTTACTACTACCCACACTTACACCAAGGATGGTCTCTATTTGAGTCCACATCCTTTATTGTAATTATTATTAAACTTGCGATTTACCTAAAATCATTAGAGGATTTGAGAATCGAAACGTATAATCATTAGTTTACACAACCTACGTAAAATTCTTTCAAAAGCTGTACAAATACTTATAATAGTTGTAAAAAAGATTTGAAATACATGATAAAACAAAAAATAAAGAAAGTGAACTCTTTTTTCTATGAAAAAAGTCTTCATATATAATCTATTATGTCTAGAAAACGGATAAATAAAATCAAAACCAAATGCTTTATCCTTTATTTTACTTGAAAGAAGGGATAATATGAAGAGAGCCAAACTTTTCAACCTATTTTGAGTTATTTATGATGTCAATTGAAATAGATAGATTTCCTTATAAACTTTACTATAAAACTCAAATGTGAATAATGAATATGAACATTGAATAAGTGATTAAGAGAAAGAGAAAAAGAAAAAAAATTATGGAATTAGATTGGAAAAGATGATGTAGTGCCTTAACAGTTGATAGGTTTTTAAAAGCCTAGCTTTATTTTTAGTTCTTAGTGGCTTGAAATTGATAAATTTGGTTAAAAATATAAATTTTTACCAAGTTTATTGTGTAGACTTATGATTCTATGAGAGTCTACGTAAAAGTGATTTTATACTCAAGTTAATTTAAAATCTAAAATCATAAATTTATAAAATAATATAAGTAGAATTACGACTTTGATAACTATACTTATCATAGAAAAAGTGTGTATGAGAAGCAACCAGTCTACTTTCACGATCACTTCGTTGAGATGTGCTGGCCATTTTTTATTGGTTTGTTGGCATGGAAGTCTTCAATTGCCTAAGAATTATCAGGTTGTGCGATTGAAAAATTGGGGGTAGAGCTAGGATTTCATCTTCTATGATGAATTGAACGAGGATATACGTAAAAAAGGATGTTTTGTTGAGTTAAGTTTGGCTTTACTTAAGATGCCAATGCCCTTGTTGGTAGCACAATCGACAAAAAATTAAATAAAAAGAAGTCATATGGTAGCCAATCAAGAAATAGCAAATCCCCATTAACTCTTACACAAATGGAGACACTTAATTGTCTCATTATGAGAATAGGCATTCAAGCATATTTAAATAGATATTATGTTTACATGCGAATTCCTATATGTTGAGCACTTCTTAAAGTTTTAAATAGTAAATTGCAACTTCTAAAAGTTTAGATACTAAAGTATTCAACTTTAAAAGTTCGGGCACTTCCTTAGTCTTTTTTCCATTAAATACTCATGTCCTCATTAGTTGGGTGAGTTTTGTTTGAATTCTATAAACCATATTATCCTTTAGGTGGGATGGTTTGATTTTTAAAATGGTACGAGCCTATACTATTAGATTTTCATTCTCCCAACTCTTTATCTATTATGAGCCCCTTAAATCGATTGATTTGATATAATATTTTTTATTGAATGAAATTTATCTTTGTTAGAAAAGAAAAGATTATGATTAAAACCATTAAAGGGAATATAAAATAAACCAAAGTTTAAGATTAAAAAAAAAAAATTTCTTAGACCTAAATGCTTATAAAATGGGTAAATTGTAATAGACTCCCTCATATTTATGTCGCATGCATTTAACCATCTTATCTTTGAAATTGAATATTATATCCTCATATCTCTAAAAATATGCTATGAATTCATTGTTAATATCTTATCCTCAAACAAGATAATAAGAAATATTTAAAATAAATTTAAAAAAATGGCTTAAAATCAAGGCTAAATAGTCCTATGAGCCAAAATTCTTTTTTTTTTTTTTTTAAGAATATGGAGCATAAATGTTTAATTTCAAAGATATTTGCAATTTAAGGAAAAAACAAAAACTTCTTGTATTGTTTGGTTCAATATAACTACACATAACTGTACCTCCTAGAAATATATGACTTTAACTTTAATGCTTATTTTTTTATAGAATAATCGAGGAATTGGGAATTTGGCCACTTTCTTTGTATACATGATTGTGGCGATGTTTGCTTTCCTTATAGTTAAAGAGTTGATAATTACAAATATTTTTTTGGGCAATGATAATTTACAAATGTTGGCAATGGCGTAATTTCAAATCATGGGACCTGATTAACACCACTTTTATCAGTGGCTTGGAAAAGAAAGTTAATACCGTCACTTCCCTTCAAAGATTTGCAACTTGGATACCGGATTTTGCTTTTTGCTTCAAATTTTATGATACAGTAGTATACTAAAATCCTTTATTTTTTGTACCAAAAGTTAATCAACATATTTTTATTTAGTCATTACAGTTTCCTAAGTTTATATCAAAATTTAGTTAAATCCCTTGTATCAAGTGTGTTAATTAAGTCCTTTAAATCGTTTCCATTGATATATAACTTTACATGTAGAGGCTGATACCTATATAAATTCAAAAAAGTCAAATAAGTGAAATATTAATAGCAAAATAGTCATATAGATGGTTACATATAAGATCAATGATAAAAAAAAGGCGTATAATGTTAAAAGCTGTTGAAATATATGGATAATATGAAACCAAATAAATGCTGTTATCTTTTAAAACACTATCAGACAGTATTACTAGCAGTTTATATATCGTATTACACGGTTGTGTTATAAGGAGGTCATCTTTCTATATTGTTCTACAAAGTCAATTAAATATGCATTTGAAGATGTCCATTAACATTTGAGGAAAAGAAAAATTTATCCAGGCAATAAATAAGAGAAAATACATTGGTGGATTTGATAATGGCAACAAACGTGGACAACAAATGTGGATATCGAAAAAACTGGAGGGAAAAGAAATCAGTGAGACTGCTGGTTTGTAAAGTAATTTACCGTAGTGTCCCTGGATACATCAAGTTATTTAATAGCACCAAATTGCATGAATTTATTAGAGAGTATTTTAAGGAATTTCATTAAAAAAAAGAGAGTAAAAACACTAAAAATCAAGTTCAGCTAGTTTAATAATATAGATGATAACATAAATTTAGATAACTTAAATGAATCATTTAAAATATGAAAAAAGTTGATTAGATTTCGGTATAACATAGAATATTTACATAACTAATATAAAATACCAAAGATTTAATTAACTATTGGTATGAATATAAATGAACATTTAGGTATGTATGAAGAGAATTAAAATCTTTAGATTTTCATATAGAATATGGCAAGATCTCATGTGTAAGATTAAAACATAAGATATAATTACAATATTTATAGAAGCATACCTAAATCCAAGAAAAAAAACTTTCTTTAAGATTATGGTTTTCTAACCTATGATAGTGTTTGTTGTTGATTTTTTTATTAATGGAATGTGGAAAAGTATAAGAGAAACCTTAAAACACAATACTAGGCCGGTGACCTAAACTAACTCTCTCTCTATATATATACATTTATAGGCTTTATTATTTTATTTCACTACGACTCATCATAATAGATCAGATAAAATACTTGGGTTTCTATACATTAAGCTCATATCAAAAGTTTATAGAGATGAGTTTATGAGCCATATTTATTTATTTATTAACCAAATGATCACTTTTATTTAACGGCTTAACTCCTCAATTTAATTAGATAGTCAACAATATATAATTAATGGATATCGTGACCCATAAAATTATAAGAATCTCCCACTTGGTCACATATATTACTTGATAATTGTATATTGTAAAATCTTTATGAGCTCAAACTTTTACTATTTATACTAATCTCATCTCCTCAATCACATCAATATAGGATCAAAGTAACCTTTGTCATCATTGATTGTGAAAAGACCCATAAATGGTCACAATATCAATATAATCAATGACATAGATTAAGTATGGATAAATAACATAGAAATTGCATGTAATGCGATTTTTAACATGCCTATTTTCAATAGGTCTTACTTTATAACTCATAATATACTCTATACTTTATGCACAATTGCAATTGGAATATAGAAAACTTTATTTCAGAGAATTAAAAAACAACTGCATATGAGTTAATTATAACAAAATGCAATATACAACTAAACATCAACTAAAAACTAATCTCCCATTGTACGGGTACATCATCACAATTAATAATACCCATACGAGCAACATGCTCATGAAACATTTTAGATAATAAACCTTTAGTAAGCAGATCCACAATCATGAGATTCATACTAATATGTTCAATGGATGCTTGAGAACTTTGAACTCCCTCTCTAACTACAAGAAACTTTATGTTGATATGCTTTGATTTCGATGAACTTCTGTTGTTCTTGGAATATAGTTCAATAGCTTTGTTATCACAATTAATTTTCAATGTTCTCTCAATACCATTGACAATTTGCAATCTATTGGTAAAATTTTGCAACCATATTCCCTGTTTTAATGCCTTGTAATAAGCAAGGAATTATGCTTTCATGATAGAAGAAGTTGTAAGTGTTAGTTTGACACTTTTCCATAATATAGCTTAGTTAAGCATTATAAAAATAAAACTAGAAGTAGACTTTTTGCTATCAAAGCATCTAGCATAGTCAAAATTGAAATACTCTACAACCTCCAAATGATTAGATCTTTGATATGTAAGCATATAATCCTTTATTCTTTATAGGTATCGCATAATACATTTAGTTGCTTTCCAATGATCTATGTCAGGATTACTTAAATATCTGCTAAGCATTCTAATAATATACATAATATCTAGATGCATACAAACTTGAGCATACATAAGACACCTTACTGTTGATGCATAAGGGATTTGCTCCATTGCCTTTTTCTCAATATCATTCTTAGGACATTGAAGCAAATTAAACTTATCACCCTTAGCCATAAGAGTATGTCCTAGTGTACAATCTTTCATTTTGAATCTATTGAGTAGTTTATTGATGTATGCCCTTTATAATAAGCCTAATATACCTTATGAACGATTATGATGGATTTGTATGGCTACAATAAAATATGCATTCTCAAGATCTTTCATTTCAAAATTGGATGAAAGAAATCTCTTAGTCTCATACAATAATCCTATATTGTTACTTGCAAGCAAGATATCATTGATATATGACATTAAAAAAATGAATTTACTCCCACTAATCGTGTGATATATGCATTGATCAATAGTGTTTTCTTAAAACCAAAAGAGTAAGTCACTTAATCAAATTTTCGGTACCATTGACGGGATACTTAGGTTCCATAGATGAATTTCTTTGATTTATATATTAGATGCTTTAATTCCTCATATTCAAAATTCTCTAGTTGCATCATATATATTGTTTTATTAACATCACCATCGAGAACTGTAGTCTTTAATCAATCTAATGGAGCTCTAAATCATAATGAGTTGTAAGTACTATAACAATTCCAAAGAGTCTTTCAATGAAACTAGAGAGTCTCTTTATAGTCAATGCCTTCCTTTCGAGTGAAACCCTTAGTGACAAGACATAGTCTTTAAATCTCGGTTGGTCTTAAAAATCCATTTACAACCAATTGGTTTCACACCTTCAAGTAATTCAACAAGATCCCAAATGTCATTGTCTCTCATGGATTTCATCTCTTCTTTCATGATGTCAATTTACTTTTGGGCATTTGTACTTTGTTTGGTTTGACTGACAAATAATGAATCATCTTCCATTCCTATGTCAAACTCATGCTCTTGAAGGTATGCAACATCATCATTTAGAATACCAAATCTTCTTTTCCTTATAGATTTACGTAATGGCACTTTCTCTTGAAGCTGTTGGGATTCCTCAATATGAGTAGGAGCTTGCACCTTTACTAAAGTAGGAGGAGTCCTAAGAATATTTTGAATATCTATATTTGCATCCTAAAAGGTAACAATCATAATTGCTGGTATATTTTCAGTTATAACTATAGGAATATTAACACATTCCTCCTCAAAAACAATATTCTTAATTAGAGTGCTCCCACTACATTCAACATCCTCAAGAAATTTAGCATTTTTAATCTCAAAAATAGATTGACTTGAGTGATCATAGAATTTAAATCCTTTTAATCGCTTTAAGTATCTAATAAAGTTACAGCTTACTGTTCTCAAGTCTAGTTTTCTCTCATTAGGCCTATATAGTTTAGCTTCAGCTGGATACCCCTAAATATGAAAATGTCTAAGATTAGGCTTCTTACTAGTCCATAGCTCATATGGGGTTTATGGATACAACTTTGCTTTGAACTCTATTAAGGTTATACATTGCAATCTTTAATGCCTCTCCCTAAAGTGATTCTGGTAAAGAAGAATGACTAATCATACTTCTAACCATATCCTTTAGAGGTTTATTACGTCTCTTAGCTACACCATTTTGACTTGATTGTCCCAGCATAGTATACTAAGGAGCAATCTTACACTCTTTTAAGTACCTCACAAAAAGTCTTTGTTCACTTGATCCATCAAATCTACTAGAGTATTCACCACCATGGTCAGATGTAATGACTTTGATTTTCTTATTGAATTGGTTCTCAACTTCAACTTTATATTCTTTAAAAATATCCAAGGACTATGACTACTCATGTATCAAGTATATGTACCCATAATGAGAATAGTCGTCTATGAAAGTAATAAAATACTGTTGACCTTTCTATGAAGCTGTAGGGAATGGACCATATATATCAATATGTATTAATTCTAAGATACTAAAAGTCCTTTTGACACCTCTTTTTCTTAATTTTTGTTTGCTTTCCCTTAATACATTCAATGCATATTTCGAAATTTGAAAAGTCAAAGGAATTTATAATTCCTTCTAACATAAGTCTTTGAATCCTTTGTTAGCAAATATATCTTAGATGCTTATGCCATAACATAGAAGAATTCTCATTAATTAATTTTTGCTTTATACCATAATTACTTGTATGTAAGGTTTCTTCTATATATGCAGCATGCAAATTTAATCTGTATAAATTATCAATCAAAGTACCGATAGCAATAATATTTGAATATTGAAAAAGACTAAATTTTCCATCTCCAAATAAACAACGATAACCATATTTGTCCAAATGAGAAACAAAAATTAAATTCCATCTAAATGATAATACATAATAGGTCTCTTCTAAATCCAAATATTGACTAGACTCTAATAGCAATCTAAAAACACTAATAGCCTTAACAGGAACCTTGTTGTCATTGCCTACAATATGAATCTTTCAACATCATTTGGCATTTGGCTCCTTAAACAACCTTACAGTTATACTTATGTGAATAGTTGTACTTGTATCTATCCACTAAGTTTAGGTTGGTATTAAAGGTAAATTAACTTCTAAGTAAACAAAGTTGAGAAATTCACCTTTCTTTGTGTGCCACTTTACATATTTAAGGCAATAATTCTTCACATGACCTGCCTTCTTAAATAAGAAACAAGTGATACCCTTATCTTGTATCTGTTACACATGTGAAGTCTTAAAATTTGTAGCTCATTTACCTTTATCATCCATTTTTCTTTTCTTGGAAGCTTTATCTTAAGAGCAAGTCACCGTATGAGCACTTTCAGTCTTCTCTTGTTTCAGTCTTCTCTTGTTTCAATCTTTCTTCCTCTTGCACACATCGTGTAATAAGCTCATTCAATGTTCATTTTCTCTTTTGAGTGTTGTAACTTATCTTGAAAGGACTGAATTGAGCAGGAAGAGGGATCAAGACTAGGTATACAAGAATGTCATCAAATAATTCCAACTTTATGATCCTTAGTCTTATAACAAGATTAGACATCTCCATGATGTATTCCCTTATAATTCCTTTGCCATTATACCTCTTAGAAATGACCTTTGCAAGAATAGTACTTGTTTCAACCTTTTTAGAACTTGTGAATCGGTTTGCTATTTGGCTAAGGAACTTTTTCGCATTTTTCTCCTCAAGCAATGCTCCCTTAATGGTATCTAGAATGAAATGCATCATGATCATTAGATTTATGCTGTTAGAACGCGTACATATTTTATAAATTGCCTCTTCTTTAACAATATTTTCGTTAGTAAGGGCTGGAGGTTCATTAGTCCTAATCATATAGTCTAGATCCATGCATCCAAGTAAGATGGTGATATGTTCTTTCCATTCCTTGAAGTTTATGCCATTAAGCATTGGAATGTTATTCAACTTAGCAAAAATAGAGGTTGTACTGACCAAATCAAGAATAAAATATGCTCATAATCAATTATCATTTCATACGTTAATGCATGAATAAATATAGAACAAAAATAATCATCATCATGTACAATCAGTCAATTAAACTTAATAAGTAATAAAAGAAATACTTTAATTGGTCACTATGAGACGCTAAGCACATAATTGATATTTAGTTTTTGGACAAAAATATCAACTGTAAATGATGTCCTCAAAGCAATAATAAATATTGATAAAGAAATTCTACCAACAACTTACCTTCCTTTGGACTGATAAAATTGCATGTATGAATCCAAAGTATCACATATTTATTATTACATATCTATTATTTAGTCAAATAATAAACTTCCTTTAGGCTAATTATTATTTACATAGATATAGACATTTTATGCAAATCTTTCAACCTGGTGTCCAAATATTTCAAAATAAACCTAAATAAAAGAGGTCACTTTGATAATATATTATTTCAATTCATCTTAAAATATTAGACAAAATCTCTAATCTCAAATCTTCAACTTGAAATTTGAGATGGATTCAAATCATAGAAATATCTTACATAATGATAAGCAATACATCCATAATTTCGTTTTTTAGAAAACTTTTAAATCATGCACCGGAAACACTTTCGTTGTAAGGATCAATGATACTTATCAAAATGAATAATTAAAGGAATTTTTCCATCCATCGTCAAGACCGAAAACGATCTGAAGCTATAAATCCAAAAAACAAGGAATCGGTCGATAATAATGTTCCCCAATTTAGATGACTACACCATGCATGTGTTAGATATTTATCTTCAAAACATAGGCTTCATATATGGATTGCTAATATATGAGATATAGAAATACATATGAAAACTAAATTCATAAGAGCAACAAGCATGAACAACATGACAGGGTCTCGAGTTTTGTAAATACATAAAGACGAGAAAAGTAATGCCACTGAATAAATTTCCTTAAAATGCCAACATACGACGGAAAAAGAGTACGAAAGGATTTTCTGGCCGCCGAGATAGATGAAGTCATAATACATGTAAAGAGTTAGAAAAGTTGTGAAGACTAAATCCTCGCATCAATGTTATCATCAATATATTTAAGCATCTCAAATCCATTAACGTCGAACCATAACATATTGGAACCATAATTCACAAAACCATAAACGTGGGTTATGAAAGAAGAGAACGAAATTGTACAATCTTAATAATTTTACGGTTCTAATTTTTCACATGACAGTTATAATAGCACTTGAAAATACTTAAAACATTTGAATTTTCATATATAATATGGTAGGATCTCATATATAAAATTAAAATATAAGATATAATTATAATATCTGTAAAAACATATCTAAATTCATAGAAAGAAACTTTTTTTAAAGATTACAGTTTTCTAGTCTGTGGTAGTGCTTGCTCATGATTTTCTCACTGATAAAATGTAAGAAAAGTGTAAGAGAAATCTTAAGACACTAGACTGGAGAGCTCAACTTTATATATATATATATATAGGCTTTCTTATTTTATTTTATTATGACCCATCATAATAAGTGAAATAAATTATTTAGGTTTCTATACATTAGGTCCATATAAAAAATTTATAGAGATGAGTTTATAAGTCACATATATTTATTTATTAATTAAATGATTACTTTTATTTAACGGTTTAACTCAATTTAATTAGAAAGTTAATAATATATAAATTAATTGACATAGTGAGGTCACAAAATTACAACAACATATTCTTTATATATATGGAAGGGAACCATTGCGCATGAACATCCATGATTTAATGTTAAGCTACGATCTATTTTATAAATTCATAAAACTTAAACACATATTTTGTTTCGCCATGAATGATTCAATATTTTTGGTATATTGTAGCATTTATTCTATTTTTCTTTAGCGTTTCTTAGGTTCATCAAATTTGCAACCTATTTATTTTGAATGCGAATTGGCCAACTCCATTTTATGACTTAAGTCCTAGATTAGCCGTAAGTGAAATGGATAGTCCACCTTATAATGTCACTTTATCAAATAGCCAACAAATCATTAATCATGGGTCTGATCCTATCAAAGATAGATAGTTCGAGGGCAAACTCTAATTGCAGATCGCTACACTCTCGTGCCTTTGTTCGCAATATTCAGAAGTGGCTCTTAAGATTGGACATTACCGGCAACCTCATACGAAGTCATTAGTGCATATATACAAATTTAGGTACCACATGCAGATTTTGATAAAAATTATTGGTATCAAAATTTACATACTGTACCAGAATCTATGAGTGTGAGTATAATTTGGTAATGCTAATGTGTATTAAAATCTGTATGTTGTACCAGAATTTACATATACATGTACGTACCATAATTTCGCGTTTTGATTTCATATAAAATCATTCTCACATGGCTTAACGCAAATAATTTCCTTGAGATTGTTGCCCAATTCTTCTATATGCCAATTCCCAATCTAACATTTCGCTTTTCATGTGTGTGACTCTCACACTATTACTATTTTATCCCCTTAGCTCATAGAATTTGGAATAGAAAAACTTTTCTTTCTAGCAGCTCTTATGTTGGTCCAAACTTTAGTATGAATGTGGAGCAGGGAAAAGTAATTTTCATCTTAATGCTGCAATTAATATGGTGTAGTAAATTTGCAATAAATATCCCTATAAAAAAAATAAAATGAAGTAAACACTAAAATGTAAATTTCTAGTCTAGTCAATTCTAGAAAATAATTTTTCAATTTCTATTTTAGCAAGTAAATGGATGATGGTTCATCTCAACCCAAAAAGCTAAGGAAAACTGGCATCTCAATTGATGGTCAATAGCCAGGATGTCAAGACTCAAATGAACACACATTCCCCGCGTTGAGATAGTATCTGGGGATTGAATCCTTTCTTAATAGTATCCGGGAGAAGGAAGTGTTGGGATTAAAATAAAATAGAATATGAAAGTGTATTTTAATCTTCGAAGTTTGTCACAAAAATTCCCAAGTTATTGATTAGGATCACGATCATATATATATATATATGTTAATCTTTTATTAATATTTCCTATTTGGTCCATCATAAAATTGGAAGCAACATCTTAGTCTTTACACATATTAACTCATACTTACTTTAAATGTATTAAATTCCCTAATTGCAGTAGACCACTTTAATTTGGACTTTATATTATATGATAGCTATACTACACAATCATTATTAATAACACATATAAGCCCATATTATTAAAATAAACCCAACATCTCTTACTTGGGCTATATGTGTAACATTACAATTGTGTATAATTTAGCTAGCAATCCTAAATGCATTTTCAAATTATTTGTTCAATTAATCATATCAATATAGAACCAAAGCAAGTTTTACTATATATCATTGTTACTAACCCTTCAATGATTATGTGCATTGACATAATCGAACGACATGGATCAAGCATGGAAGTATAGTAAAGAAATTACATGTTATGTGGTCCATAATGTCCATTTTGAACTGGTCCAACCTTGTATCCTAGTGAGATGTGTTCATAAGTAAATTTAACTAAGATATCTCAATACTAAAAATAACCTTAAATTGAAATTTACTTTAATCATAACTTTACCATAATCCATTTTAGCATGACAATATGACATGTCTAAACAATAGAACTAACATAGAGTACAAACTCTCACTAAAACTATATATTCGGAAAATACATAACACCTACATAAGTGACATACTTATGAAAACCTTAGGTGGTAGTCTCTTAGTAACTAGATCCACAACCATAGAGTTTGTCTAATGTGCTCCATAGACACTTATTGCTTTTGAACTCTTTCCTTAACAACTAGGAACTTAGTATCTATGTGTTTTGACTTTGTCATGTTCCTATTATTGTTGGAATATAGTCCTATTGATTTATTATCCTAACATATATTGAGTGTTTTTTCAATACTATCTACAATGCACATCTTAGAGACAAAGTTTTATATCCATATTCCATGATTGGATGCCTCATAACATGTAATAAACTTATTGCCATAGTAGAGGAAGTTATGAATGTCTAGTTAGTACTCTTCCAAAATATTGCTCCTTTAGCAAGTAGGTAGATGTAACTTGATGTAGATCTCCAACTATGTTGGCATTTAGTGAAATCAGAATTAGATTAACTAATGACCTCTAACTAATTCGATTTCTAACATGTGAGCATGTGATATTTTGTTCTCGATAGGTACCTCATGACTTGATTAGCTGCCTCCAATATCTATCCTCAGATTACTCAAATATCTCCCTAACATTCCAACAATGTATGCTATATCTGGATGCATACATACCTGAGCATACATTAAACTTCCTACGGCTGAACCATAAGGGACCTCATAAGAATTAGCTCCCTAGAGTGATTACATATAACCAAGCTAGAGGACTTTAGGGACTCACTTAGAGAATACTACTTTGAAGCCCCATCTAAGACAAGAATTCATATCCTAACCTTTACGTTTCCTTCCTCTAACAACTTGATTACCAAGCTGTTACTTGCGCTAGGCTTGTTGAATTGTTGTACCATGACAGATTATCTAAACAAATAGTCTTAAGATTGTTCAGGTCGAGCTCCCAAGCTAAATATGTAGACCACTGATGTTTAACCCTAGCCTAAGTTGATTACTCTACAACGAATGGCTAACTGAGCTTCGACTTGATCTAGATTAAGTTGCCCCCTGATTGTAAACTCTCTCTTTTCTTATTTTCATCCACTTCGTACCATATTCCCAACATCTAACCATTGAATGACATGTATCTTTTGGTATAACATTGCAGAAAGATTTTTTACTTTCCGTACTAAATATTCTTTATCTCTTTTACTCATTTTAGTATGTATTATATAACCTAATCATAAGGATACCATTTTTATCTTTTCTTACGTATAAAGTAACCCTAGTAGATACCACAAACCTTCACTTAATTGTATGAAAACATCAACTTCAATATTAGAATATACACAAGTTTCCCTTTGAGCAACCCTATTGTTTTGATTACCTTTCAACTCTTATCTATTCCCTTTAGTAAAGAGTAGTGGTGAGTGACCCTTTAGTTTAGACCAGTATGTCATATCTGGAAAATTGTAGGCTACATAGGATCCATTGGTGTATCATATTTAATTGATAGCTGCTTGGACTTTGCTATCTTTTCTTTTGTTTTCTTTCGGTTCACTCTATTTGTCTGACCTTAGAAACACATCAGTTTCGCTGGTATCAGAACATTGTTCCAAGAGGGAGTGTATGAAACTACAGTAAAGTTTTGGTTCGTGTTTGTTATTTGTAGCTACTGTATTCCTTCCGTAGCTGCTTCAGTGTGATCCTATGGAGTAAGTTTGGAGTTATGAGCTGTGTAGTAAAGATTTGTATGTTGGTAAGTCTATTTCCATTGTTACTCTGTTTTTTATTACGAAAACAGAACAAGTTCATTTATGTTAGTTCAAGTGATTATTGGGTGTTAAAGTTGTTAATGTGTTAGTTGAAGTTTTGAGTAGGAAGATAGCATTGTTTTCTTGTATATTATGATGTTAATTTATTCAAAAAGTATTATACCATGTTAGACTCAAGTGTTTAAGGTATCATTGGAGATCAGAGTAGTGGTGCTTAACCTGGTTATGGTCAAAACGGTAGTAATCCTCTTAGGTTAGTTGATGACAAACTTAATAGACTCACTAACCTTATTAAGAGTCTAGTCACCGTGATGTACGCTAATAACCAACAACCTTAGGGTTTGCCATATCGTAACCTACTTGAGAATATTCTAGAGAGAGACTATAGCCAAGGTAACCAAGCTAATTGCCCATTTCAATCCCAACGAGCTGGAGGAGTAGCAAACCGAGCCGCTAGGCAAAGGCTAGAGTTGAAGGATATTGATACCAAGGAATATGGAGTGGAAGAAGAAGAGGTTGATTATTATTAAGCACAAAGGTGGGGATGCTAAGCTCCCTAAGGACTTGACAATATTAAGGTCCTAATTTCGCCTTTTAGTGGAAGTATAGATGTCAATGAATACTTAGAGTAAGATGAGAAGATTGGGAAGGTGTTTGATTGTTATGGATATATAGAAGCTGTGAAGATTCGACTTGCTATACTTGAGTTCTCCATGTATGGCATTATGTAGTGGAAAAATCTAAATGCAGTCAAAGCAAGAGATAGAAGATGAGGTATGAGAACTTGGGATGAGATGAAAAGGTTGTTGAGGGGTAGATTTGAGCCTAAGACCTACCTACCGAATACATTTACAAAGTTGTAGAAACTTTGCTAAGGAGGCCGAGCAATTGATGATTACATTAGAAAGTTTTAGATGCTTATAATTCGAGTCAATGTGGAAGAACCAGAGGCTCATACAATATTGAGGTTCGTTTCTAGACTCAAATATGAGATTTGCAATATTGTAGAGGTGTAGAGGTTCTATACCTTATAGGAGGCAATTAAGATAGTGTAGAGGGTCAAAAAATAGAGAAGAAGTGCTCTGAATGGACCTAGACCAACATTCTCCTAAGCCCTTATTCTATGCTGACCTATTCAAGTTGAATTGCGGAGGTCATATTGAGTTAAGGAGAGGAATGATCGACTTGACAATAGTTGAGCAGGCTAGCAAGGCCGAACATGCCAACTGAGCTGAACTAAGGCTAGACTGACCTCGAAGACATATGAAAGAGGGTAGACCTTCGGATAGAAGACTAGCGAGGTAAAGTGTTGTACAGTGCTTTAAATACTTAGGCTTTGGACACATGGCTATTGAATGTTTGAACCAATGTGTCATGGTGCTCTAAGGAGATGTAAATAGCATCGATGAGAGCAAGCCTGAAGAGGAGAAGGATGTTGGAAAAGTTGAAGTCGAGTAGGAGGAGAAGACTTGTGTCTATGCCGACTGGGGAGAAGTGATAATTCTAGTAGTAAGATGAGTACTAAGTTCTTTACTAAACCCCTAGGAAAACTAGAGGGGAAATTTCTTCCATATTAAGTATACCATCAAAGGACAGTTGTGCACCATCATAGTGGATGGAGGAAGTTGTACAAATGTAGTTGTATGGTCCTTTGTGCAGAGGTTAGTTCTACCGACCTCTAAGTATCCCTAACCTTATAAACTATATTGGCTTTATGATAAGGGTGCTTTACACGTGACTGAATAGGTTATTATGCCATTCAATGTTAGGAGTGTGTTTAGGGACAAAGTAGTGTATGATGTTGTCCCCATGGGAGCTTCACATTTGTTGCTTGGATGACCTTAGTTGTTTGACCGACATGTTATTCATGATAGATACATGAACATCTATGCTTTTGTTAAGGATTGAAAGAAGATTATGTTGCAACCTATGACACCAACTCAAGTAAATGAGACCTATAATTAGCTCACCTAAGCAAGTAAGAAGAAGACTCTAGTGATGAGCCAAAGAGAGTTATTTACTATTGAAAAGACCGAAGAGCCTATAGTCCTATTAATTAGAAGATTGTTGGGGAAAAGAGATCTATATTGATCTGTAGCTAGGCGTTACCCTACAGAATCGACCCACTTATATAATGAACCTTGAGTAGGTTGCTAAGCTAAAAAGATAGGTGGATGAGCCTATAGAGTGAGGATATGTGAGGAGGAGCATGAGCCCTTATGCTATATTAGTTCTGCTCATCCTAAAGAAGAGTGGTTCATAGTGTATGTGCATCGATAGCCGAACAATCAATCGAATTACTATCAAGTACAGATATCTGATATCGAGGCTCGATGACATGTTAGATGAGCTTTATGGCGCTAAGGTATTTTCAAAGATTGACTTGTGAAGTAGTTACCACTAGATTGCATAAGGTCAGGAGATGAATGGAAGACTACTTTAAAAATGGGGCATAGTCTCTACGAATGGCTGGTTATGTCGTGTAGACTTACAAATGTGCTGAAGACATTTATAAGGCTTATGAACCATGTAATGTGCCCTCTGATCAAACAATATGTGGTCATATACATTGATGATATGCTGGTGTATAGCGCTGACTTGGACAATCATGTTCAACATATTCAAGCTATTTTTGAAATCTCATGAGTTGAGAAGTTATTTAGGAACTTGAAAAAGTGTACATTCTATCAGGGTAAAGTGATTTTTCTTGGGTTTGTAGTGTTACAGAAAGGAATCAGAGCAAATGAGGAAAAAATCTGAGTTGTTCTAGAGTGACCAATGTTGAAAAATGTTATCAAAGTACAGAGCTTTCATAGCCTTGCTTCTTTTTATAGGCGGTTCATTAAGAACTTCAGTACCATTATAGCTTCCTTGACCAAGTTAACGATAAAGGGTGATGGGTTCTAACAAAGTAATTGAGTTAACCTGAGCTTTAAGGAGATTAAGGAGAAGCTCACCTCTACCCCTATCCTTTTACTACCAGATTTTGACAAGTCTTTTGAATTGGAGTATGATGTGTTAGGCATTGGATTGGCATTGTGCTGGCGTAGCAATGACGACTTGTCCCCTACCACAGTAAGAAGCTTAGGGGTGTTTCCTTAAACTATTCTATGTATGAGAAAGAGTTATACTCTCTTTTTCAAGCCTTTACTATTTATTGTCATGAGAGTTTTTTATTTACATAGACCATGAGTCTCTAAAGCATTTTAGGGGTCAGAACAAACTCTCGAAGAGATAAGCCAAGTGATTGGAGTTTATGGAAGGATTTTTGTATTTAATTTGATACAAGAAAGGAAGTGCAAATGTGGTCGTTGATGCTCTATCACATTGACAAACCTTGCTAACCACTTTGTAGATAAAATTATTGGGATTTTAACTTATCATCGAATAGTATGCTCATAGCCCTCGTTATAGTCCTATTTTAGAGCAATGTAGAGACAGAGTTGCTATTGGAGGCTATTATGTCCGAAATGGCTATCTAGTCATACCGAATTGTTCTATACATGAGCTGTTGGTTAGGGAAGTTTTTATTAGTGAATTATCTGGTCACTTTAAGGAGACCAAGATGGCCAATCTGTTGAAGGAAAATTTTTACTAGCCTGGTTTGGCTAAAGATATCTATAAGGTAGTTGTTGGTTATGAAGTGTGCAAGCAAGCTAAGAGGAAAAGAGAGCCCTATGGAGAACATATGCCTTAGCTAACGCTAACCTTACCTTAGGCCGGTCTCAACATGGACTTTATCTTAGGGTTGCCCTGGATGATTTGGGAAAAGATTCTATATTTGTAGTTGTGGACTGCTTCAGCAAAATGATACACTTCATTTTGTGTCATTGAATTAATGATACTTTATATATTGTTGATTTATTTTTGCAAGAAGTTGTCTGATTACATGGAGTGCCGAAGACCAATGTCTCAGATCAGGATAAAAAATTCTTAAGCTATTTTTTAAAGACTCTATGGAGAAGACTTGGAACCAAACTTGTATTTAGCTCCAATAGCCACCCTCAGATTGATGGCTAGACTGAAGTGGTAAACAGGACATTAGGTAACTTACTAAGAGCTATTATAGGAAAGAACTTGAGCGACTGCGATCTATGCCTATTAGTTGTAGAATTTACATACAACCAAACTGGTTATGGCACCACTAGAAAGACCCCATCCGAGGTCATCTATATCCTCCATCCTACTATTCCCTTAGCTATGATTGGTACCCCTATAACCAATGAAGAGAGTCAATTTGAAGTTGATCAAGCCTAAGAATTGCAAGAGCTATATTGGTTTATAACTAGGAAGATTGCTAAGTTCAAACGAAGACAACAAGAGATTAGTAGTTGAGGCCATTGAGTTATTTCTTTCCAATTAAGAGACTTAGTAAGGATATACCATAGCTAAGAACCATTCTTGCACTTGAGATAGAGTAAGTGATAATTCTGATTTTAAACATATTTCATATGGTGATTTTATAATATTTTCCTCACATTTTTTGTTTTATTTAAATAAATTGATACTTAATTGAGTACAATTTTTATTTCTAAGTTTGAACGCATTCTAGGATTGAAAATGAAGAAAAGGAATCGAATTTCACTTAATTCGGAGTTCAAATGAAGAAGTTATGAAGTTTTGAAGTTATGCAGTCTATGTAGAAAAAATTGGCCAGGGGCATAAAGTTACACGATCTGGGGATACGGTCATGTCCTAGGTTGTGTCTGGGAAAGAAAACGAAAACCTTTTGATACACTATAAAAGGATATATTAGGGTTTTACAAGAAAGAAGAGACATTAGAGAAGACAAGAGACTTGAAGACAAGGAGAAGGAGAAGGAGAAGGTGAGAACAACACCAACTTCAAGATTAGAGAGATTGTTCATCAATTAAAAGGGTTTTTCATGTTTTATTTTATGTTTTTGATGGAACTCGTTTTTAGATTCATTATGATAACTTAGAATTCGTGTATTTAGGATTATGGAACTTAAGGTTTCATGTGATTCTTGCATTGATTTAGAATTTTCAATAAAGT
This sequence comes from Lumnitzera racemosa, assembly GCA_024138005.1. Lineage (NCBI taxonomy): Eukaryota > Viridiplantae > Streptophyta > Magnoliopsida > Myrtales > Combretaceae > Lumnitzera > Lumnitzera racemosa. Next base: position 86,381,984 of record JAMXBC010000006.1, read on the forward strand.
TTCTATCTTTGCTTGATTCAATTATGTCATTTAATTATTAATTGATATTTCTAGAATATCAATATACGATATTATGCATGTTGATTGAGAAATTACATGTAAATTAGATCTTTACATAATTGGAGAGAATTACATGTATACTTAGAGATAAGATATAAGTTTCTTCTGGAAAGTTAATTATTTGTATGGGAATTCATTATACATTAATGCAATTCTAAATTATATTACTAAGTGAAGAGATTCCGGTGAATAATTTAGGATTAAGGTTAATATGCTTGAAAAAGGTATTAACTTTAGTTGTGAATCTCTCCGGTAAAAAATAATAGAAACCGAATTGAATATATTTTAAGCGATCACATATTAACTCTAGGAGAAATAATTCCTAAATACGTTATTACTTTCTTAAAGTCGTTCTTAATTTTATCGCTTTTTCAATTGCTTAATCAAGTCTTATAAATAAGTTAGTTTGTTAATTTTAGTATTTTTAATTAATTCAAACTTTCATAATTTTCCGGTTAGATAATAAAGCTATGGTTAATATTAATACTCGAAGTCTTTGAAGGATCGACTCTGACTTACATCCGCTATATTAAAACTGATAGGTACACTTGCCTAATATCAAGTTTTTGGCGCTGCTGCTGGAGATTTTCGATATTAAGAGCACTAGCTGCTTTATTACTTTAACCATTTTTTTTCTTTTGTTTTCATTGTTTATTTTCATTAGCTAAAGCTACAATTGATTCTATATTTCTTACCCTTGCAGTGCATGACTTGAAGTAACCCGGAAGATTTGGTAGAACTTGATCCTGAAATTGAGAGAATTGCCCTTCAAAATTTGAGATCGTGACCTAGTCAAATTGTGGCGACCATTGACGACGAGTCAATCGTTGAAATCAAGGAAGAAGGTGAAGAGCCCAACACTCAATTTATCGAGCAGGAAGATCCACCATACATGGCTAACAACGGGAATGAAGTAAATCGGACCATGTCCGATTATTCAAGGCCTAGACTTATTGGAGCTGACTCTAGTATTGCAAGGCCAACCGTTGCGGCTAATAACTTCCAAATTGCACCTAACATCATCCAAATGGTACAACAATATGTTCAGTTTGATGGTCTCTAAGATGAAGATCCTAATGCTTACATCTCTAGCTTTCTAGAGATTTGTGATACATTTAAAATCAATGGAGCCACGGATGATGCCATCCGACTACGATTATTCCCTTTCTCCTTGAAGGGTAGAGCAAAACAGTGGTTGAACTCCTTACCAAAAAATTCAATCACAACTTGGAATGAATTGGTAGAGAAATGTTTGGAGAAGTATTTCCTACTTGTAAAGACTGCTAAACTTCGGAATGATATTTCTTGTTTTGCTCAATTGGAAGTGGAGACGCTATATGATACTTGGGAGTAGTTTAAGGACTTGCTCAGGAGGTGCCCATATCATGGCCTTCCACTATGGATACAAATTCAGACCTTCTACAATGGTCTCAATTTATCTACTAGACAGATGATTGATGCATCCGCAGGAGGTACTTTGAACACAAAGATACTTGAGTAAGCACAAAACCTGATTGAAGGAATAGCGATGAACAATTAATAGTGGGAAACCACTACAACCAAGCAAAAGGCCATGGGAGTTTATGAGGTAGACTTGACCACTGCTTTGGCAGCCAAGGTAGACTTATTGAGTAAGAAGATTGATGCACTCTCAGTTGGCCCTCAACAAGTGCAATCGGATGTAAGTGATTTTAGTATATAGGGGTATCGAGCACCTGAATAATTGGAACAGGTTGATTATCTAGGAAATCTACCCAAGCAACAAAATAACCTCTACAGCAACACTTATAATCCAGGATGGAGGAATCACCCCAATTTCTCGTGGGGAAATCAAAACCAAGGCTAGCAGAAGACCAACTTTGGCCCACCTGGATTTCAAAGGCCATTGCCACCTCCTCTCCTTCAAGAAAAGAAGTCCAGTATGGAAGAACTTCTCACAAAATATATTCAAGGCAATGAGGCTCGTTTATTCAGGATTTCTCGAAAATTGCCTACCCTTTGACTAAGTTATTAGAAAAGGATGTCCCTTATGTTTTCTCTCAGGAGTGTTTGTAAGCTTTCAACATCCTTAAAGAGAAACTTACCAATGCTCCGATCATGGTAGTACCTGATTGGGCACATCCCTTTGTGCTTATGTGTGATGTAAGTGATCACGTAGTTGGGGCAGTGCTGGGGCAAAGGCGAGATAAGCACTTTCAACCAATTCACTATGCTAGCAAAACTCTTATGAATGCTCAGGAGAACTACACTATTACAGAAAAAGAGTTGCTAGCAGTTGTTTTTGCCTTTGATAAGTTTCGCTCTTATTTGCTTCTATCTAAAGTGATTGTTTATACTGATCATTCTGCCCTTAGGTACTTGTTAGCAAAACCGGATGCAAAACCAAGGATGATTAGGTGGATCTTGTTGCTATAAGAGTTTGATGTGGAGATCAAAGATAAAAAAGGCACTGAGAATTTAGCAGTAGATCACCTATCTTGATTGGAGAATCCAAACTTGGAAATGCTCGATGAGAATGAGATTAGGGATGAATTCCCCAAGGAGCGACTTTATGTGATCGCCTAGGTAAGTGATATGGAAGCTCCTTTGTTCGCAGATATCGCTAATTTTTTAGCTGCTAGGATCAAACTGAAGGGACTTCCACACCAATAAAAGAAGAAATTTTTTTCTGATGTCAAACATTATTTTTGGGATGATCCTTACCTGTTTAAAGTATGTGCAGATCATGTCATTCAAAGGTATGTACCACACCTCAAAGGAAGGAGAATTTTGAGCCACTGTCATTCGGGGTCTACGGGTAGGCATCATAGTGCCAATAGGACAGCTCATAAGGTCCTAGAGGCATGATTTTATTGGCCTACCCTATTCAAAGATGCCTAGAGATATGTTGAGAGTTGTGATCGTTGCTAACGAGTGGGGAATATATCCCATAAGGATGAAATGCCACAAAATCCCATCATCGAGGTTGAGGTATTTGATGTATAGGGGATTGATTTCATGGGTCCTTTCCCGAACTCTAATGGAAATAAATATATCTTAGTAGCTATTGACTATGTTTCTAAGTGCGTGGAAGCTAAAGCCCTACCTACTAATGATGTTAGGGTAGTAAAAAATTTCTTGAAAGGCTTATTTTCTCGATTTGACACCCCTAAGACAATTATAAGTGATAAGGGAACACACTTTTATAATTATCAACTCGACTACGTATTGAAACGTTATAGTGTTATACATAGAATAGCCACCCCGTACTACCCCCAAAGTAGTGGCCAAGTGGAAGTTGCCAATCACGATCTTAAGCAAATTCTTGAAAAAACCATAGAGTATCATAGAAAAGATTGGTTAGAAAAGTTGGATGATGCTCTATGGGCATATAGAACCGCTTACAAAACACCACTAGGACCACACCCTACTGACTTGTATATGGCAAGGCTTGTCATTTACCGGTAGAGATTGAACATAAGGCTTATTGGGCAATTAAGAGTGTTAATGTTGATTTTGAGCGTGTAGGTTCTTATAGGAAACTTCAACTGAACGAGCTAGAGGAATGGTAAGCGAATGCATATGAGAACTCCAAATTATAAAAAGAAAGGGCCAAAAAGTACCACGACCAATGAATCAAACAAGGTTGACAATTTAAAGAAGGTGATCATATTCTTTTGTATAATTCTCGCCTTCGTTTATTCCTAGATAAGTTGAAATTTAGGTGGTCTGGACCATTTACAATTACACAAGTTTTCCCGTATGGGACTGTTGAAGTTGCACACCTGGAGAAGGACACATTTAAGGTAAATGGGCAACGGTTGAAGTTACACGTGAGTGGCAACTTAGAACATGTTGGACGAAAGGAGTTTTATCTCCATCTGACAGAACTAACATGAGAAGACGTATCCCGTCGAGCTATCGACGTTAACTAAAGTGCTTCTTAGGAGGCGACCTATGTCTAACTTTGCTTATACTTTAGTTCATTAAGTTTTTTTCATTTTATTTTCCTTTTATCTAACTTTGCTTTGCTTCTTCTATTTTCGTCATAGCCTTTTCCTTTTAGTTTAATTGTTGCTTTTTCTCTTTAGTTTTATTATTATTTTTCTTTAAGTTTCCTTTCTCTTTATATATAAAAAAAAAAGAAAAAGGAAAAAAGTTACATGGGCAAGGGACACGGTCTTGTCCCAGCCCGTGTCTATCCAGACCTTCAAAACTGCCTACCCACAGGAAGTTACATGGGCGTGGGACACGGTCGTGTCCTAGCCCGTGTCCTTCCAGATTTCAGTTTCATTACGTGGGCATAGAAAGTTACATGGGTGAGGGACACGGTTGTGTCCTAACCCATGTACACCCAGAATTCCCACTCACGAACAGGAAGTTACACGGGCGTAGGATACGGTCGTGTCCCAACCCGTGTGCGTCCAGACTTCCCAGTATACTACAGAATGTTACACGGGCATGGGATACGGTCGTGTCCCAGCTCGTGTCCATCCAGTTTTCATACACGGGAACATAAAGTTACACGGGCATGGGACATGGTCGTGTCCCAGCCCGTGTCCGTCCAAACTCCACACGACATACATAGAATGTTACACGGGCAAGGGACACGGTTGTGTCCCAGCCCTTGTCAACCCAAACTTACACGATTTTGCACATGCCCGGTTTATTTAAACTAAACATACCCTCTCACACACTCACAATCAAACATATCTCTCTCATATTCTCTCTTATTCTCCCTCTTCTCTCCACAATTCTTGCATTCCGCATTTTGATCTAAGTAAGTTTCCTAATTGATTTTGTTCTCTCTTCCTCATGATTAGGTAGTTTGGTTGTTTGCAATTTTATTCTTGTGTGTCCTCGTTTTTCCATTTGGCCTACAAATTTCTTTTGATTATTCATAAACGCTATGCCTCATTGCTTTGTATTTCTTGCTCTTACATGCAATAATGCTACCGCATCTAGTTAGATTTCATTGTACTCTCTCAATTCCGAATGTTATTGGTTAATTTGCTCATCCTTATTCATTCATTTTAGTTAGGGTTCGCAATTGGAGAAAACAATTCTGGGTCATTTAGCGTCTTTTATATGTTGGGACGCTTGTGTTTCAACGGTAATTGTAGTATAGTAGAATTAGTTAGATGCGTTTGCCATTTATTTCTTTTCCACAAACTAGTTTTCTAACTACACTCCACATGTTTGTTTAAATGCCCCAATGAGAATTCTGTTCACATTCTTTCCTATTGCTCTTATTTTCCTCTGCCTTCTTTACCTATGTGCGACACGGATATACGTGTTTGATTTGGATTGTTACTTCTTTTCAGGTATTCAAATGGCAAATCGTACTAAGCTTACCGTTCGCCAAAAATAAAAATTTACAGCATCTTCTTCATCACAATCAGGAGCAATAGTTGAACCACTAGCTACTCTTCCCCCGATGGACCACCCAATGCTCCAATTTAAGGAAGACTACCAGGTACAACGTTATCAATTACTTCAGAATAAGCCTTTTAGCGAGACCCTTCAGTTAGATTGGGATGTGCTCGCTTAATTAGAGCTCACTACAGAAATGAAGGAGCTCTTGGATGGTACCATTTGGGAGCGCTTATTATCCTTTGAAGCTCCAATTTATAAAAAGCTGACTTTGGAGTTTTTGTGCACTTATAAACTTGATAAAGAAAGTGCTACTAGCAAGGGCCCAAAACGTAAATTAACTTCACCTTGAGTGGCCATCCATTCCATATGACTATTGTTCAATTGGGCAGATATCTTAGTCTATATGAAGAAAGATATACACGGACGGAAGAATTCCAACGTCTCTCGTTTCGTTTTCCTCGTGGCGTCATAGCAGGGTCATTTTGGAATGAGATTACTATTGGCGATGCCTATGATCCAGCCAGGAGTAAGGCCTCTCAACTAGTCAGGCCTGAATATTGGGTTCTTCACTGGCTCTTTTCGCATACATTAACTGGCAGAGGCCTTAGCATCGAGGTGGTGTCCAACAAGGATTCCCTCTATCTATACAGTGTCCTTCATAAACATCCCATCAATCTCACCATCGAAATCGCCGAACTCTTCATCCATCAAGCCACCACTACACGTAAGAAAGGACATATTTGTTGTGGCCCTTACATTACTTTACTAGTGCAGGCCATGCAGACTAAGGTTGTTGCTTGGCCCTCACTTACTTTGATTAGCCAAGTTACTCCTATGCACCTCAATTCATTCTGACTCGTGAACCTCCTACCAACAAGACGTCAAAGGTCGCCACTCTCACAGCAGCACATCTCGGGGCCAGACGTCTTCAGCTAGCTTTGAAGATAAATTTGATTTGTTGATGTTTAAGGTTCGTTATATAAGAGAAAGTGTGCATAAACTTCATATCTGCCAGGAAAAAATGGAAAAATTTCTTAAAATGAAAGAGTCAATTACCCATGAAGAGGAGAGTGAGGAAGAGGAAGCGAATGATGAGGGTGAAGAGGAAGAGGCTGATGAGCGTGATGAGGACGAAGCGGCTGGAGAAAGTGATGAGATGTTGCCGATGATGATGCTACGATGGCTGAGGCATCGTTTGATGAGGCAAATGAAGAGACGGATTTCGATCCCTCTTCTTAGTTCATATTTCTTTTTTTGTGTTCTCTTTTGGTTGGCTAAGGCTTGTGAACTCAGTTATATAATGATGATGCTTCTTCATTTTGCACTTCTTTTCAACTGGTAGGGAAGTATGAGTTTCTTTTTAGTACATATGTTTCCTTTTTCCCTAGGCTACTTTTTCTTGTTTCATTTCGTGCTGCTATGTTTTTTTTTTTTTTTAGTCATACATTGAGGACAATGTACGTTATTAAGTGTGGGGAAGGGATATATATGAATTTATTACTGTTTAGGATACCAATTATTCACATTTGACCCAATTAATTTATAAGTTAACTTGCAATAGGTGATTAACAAGTGTTGAGCTAAATTAACTGTGTCATCTTCATTATTATTAATCTTATTATACTTTACTAGAATTGATTAGTCAAATTTGTGGAGGGCAAAGTTACGAGTTATTTAGCTTAGGACTTTAGGACTTGAGATTGGAGCAACATCACTAGTTGACAGTTACTCATGGTTATTTTTAAATTTACTTTGATGTATACCTTTCTCTTAGATATTTTTAAGAGTCCTATAATTTTTAGCAAACAAACAAATGAAATTCTTCTTTTGAGAAACCCTTGAAAAATCACAATGATTAGTGGTCAAAAGTAATAACAAGTGTATGAATAGAAAAAATTGGTAAGGATTTATCTTGGTTTGTCAGAAGAGCGAGATTGAGTCCTAATGCCAATTCTAATAAAAAAAAAAAAGAGAAAAAGAAAAAAAGAAAAAAATTGATATGGATTGGCCTCGGCCCGTCAAAAGAGTAAGGTTCTTTCCCACTATCAATATAAGGAATAAGTTGGTATGGATCGGTCTTAGTCCGTTTATTGAGCGAGATTCTTTCCCGTTACCAACACAATTGTGCTTAAATAAGGTAAAATTAAAAAGACCTCTCAACAAAAGCATGAACTAGGGAGATGATCAGAGGATGAGTGGATGTAAAATGTGTTTGTTTTAGATTATGGTGCTTGGTGAGATGAAAAAGAGAATTGTATACACTTTAGTCAAATGGACAAAATTTTTATGACTCTTTCTTGGTTGGCGAGATGTTAAATCCAATTTTTAGTTTAAGAATCCTTGGTTAAATGTCTCGGGTAAACTTTGATTTTCATAAATTAACTAGTGAACTCTAGTATTAAGTATTGTTGGAGCATTCGAATATGGTCAGATGAAATTAGTTGACTTTATTATTGCAAGTTAGTTGAGAATGATTTTCTTACTTTTCTATGGGTTAAGTATATTCGTTCATCGGTTTCTTAAATAGTGATAAAGTTTGTTTAGCATTTCTTGTCTTGAAAGTTTTGTTTTGATTTATTTTCTTGAGGACAAACAATTGGTCAAGTGTGGGGAAATTTGATAACTTTGATTTTAAACATATTTCATATGGTGATTTTATAGTATTTTCCTTACATTTTTAGTTTTATTTAAATAAATTGATACTCAATTGAGTAAAATTTTGATTTCTAGGTTTGAACACATTCTAGGATTGAAAATGAAGAAAATGAATCAAATTTCACTCAATTCGGAGTTCAAACGAAGAAGTTATGAAGTTTTGAAGTTACGCAGTCCATGTAGAAAAAATTGGCCAAGGGCAGAAAGTTACACTACCTGGGGACACGGTCATGTCCCAGGTCGTGTTTGGGAATGAAAACGAAAACCTTTTGATGCACTATAAAAGGACATATTAGGGTTTCACAAGAAAGAAGTGACATTAGAGAAGACAAGAGACTTGATGAGAAGGAGAAGGAGAAGGCGAGAACAACACCAACTTCAAGATTAGAGAGATTGTTCATCAATTAAAAGGGTTTTTCATGTTTTATTTTATGTTTTTGATGGAACTCGTTTTTAGATTCATTATGATAGGTTAGAATTCGTGTATTTAGGATTATGGAACCTAGGGTTTCATGTGATTCTTGGATTGATTTAGAATTTTTAATAAAGTTTCTATCTTTACTTGATTCAATTATGTCATTTAATTATTAATTGATATTTCTAGAATATCAATATATGATATTATGCATGTTGATTGAAAAATTACATGTATAATTATATCTTTATATAATTGGAGAGAATTACACGTATACTTAGAGATAAGATTCATGTTTCTTCTGGAAAGTTAATTATTTATATGGGAATTCATTATACATTAATACAATTCTGAATTATATTACTAAGTGAAGAGATTCTGATGAATAATTTAGGATTAGGGTTAATATGCTTGAGAAAGGTATTAACTTTAGTTGTAAATCCCTTTGGTCAAGAATAATAGAAACCAAATTGAATATATTTTAAGCGATCACATGTTAACTCTAGGGGAAATAATTCCTAAATACGTTATTACTTTCTTGAAGTCATTCTTAATTTTATTGCTTTTTCAATTGCTTAATCAAGTCTTATAAATAAGTTAGTTTGTTAATTTTAGTATTTTTAATTAATTCAAACTTTCATAATTTTCCGGTTAGATGATAAAGCTAAGGTTAATATTAGTATTCGAAGTCTCTGAGGGATCGACTCGGACTCACATCTGTTATATTAAAACTAATAGGTGCACTTGCCTGATATCAGTAAGCCATTTCCTTAAGTTGATGGTCCGTTCAAGATCTTGAAGAAAGTCAACCATAACACTTACTTGATTAAATTACCTAATGACTATGGTGTTTCCTCCACTTTCAATGTGTTCGACATGATTCCCTGCCAACCAGTAGAAGAAGACCCTGTAAGTGCCTTAGAAAAGTAAGAGCTAAAGACTACTTCAAATTTGACGACAAATCTTTCTAACCCTTAAGTAGAAAAGCAAGCCCCTTAGACCAATCACATGTAGTTAAGCTAGAGGACTCTAAAGACTCACTTGAAGAATATTAGTTCAAAGCCCTATCCATGACAAGAATTTCTATCTTAACCTTTACGTTTCCTTCCTTTGCCAACCTAATTACTGAGTCGTCACCTATACTAGGCTTATCAAACAGCTATTCCATGATAGAATATTTGAATAGACAACCTCAAGACTATCTGAGCTAAATACACTAACAACAAACATCTTACCTTAGGCCAAGGTAATTACTTTATAGTACAAGGCTAATTGAGCTCCAACTTGATTAAGATTAGGTTAGCCCCTAACTGCAACTCTCTCTTTTCATCTTTCCATCGACTTTGTACCATATTCTTGATGTTTAGCCACTGAACAACACGTATCTTCTAGCATAACATTTCAGAAGGATTCTCCACGTTTTGTATTGAATATTCTTTGTCTCTTTTACCCTTTTTAATATGCATTATATAACCTAATTGTAAGGATATTCTTTTTGTCTTTTTATACATGTTTAATAACCTTAGTGAATGGGTATATAAACCTCCACTTAATTGTATGTAGACATCAACTCCAATATCAGAATATATACAAGTTTTTTTTTTAGCAACCCTAGTATTCTCATTACCCTTTAACTCTTATCTATTCCCTTAGCAAGGAGTAGTGGTGCATGACCCTTCAATTTGGATCGATGGGTTATTTTCGGCAAATTATAGGTCAAGTAAGATCAATTGGTATATTATATCAAGTTAGTAGTAGCTTGGACTTTGCTAGCTTTTCTTTATTTTTTTTTTCCATTTAGTTCACTTCATTGTAGTGTTTCTCCATGTGTCTGACCATGAAGATGTATCAAGACCTTTCCTTTTCTTTACTTTCAAGGTCATTCTTAGGACATTAACTTAGTTTGGACTTGTCTTATTTTGCAACAGGGGTATTACCTAATTTACAATTTTGCATGCTAGACCTTTTGAGTGCTTTCTCAATATAACTCTTTTATAGTAATCCAAGAATACCTCAAGAACAATCTTATTGTATTTGGATTTTTGATATAAAAGGGGTTTCCTAGTGATCTTTCATTTCAAAGTTTTATGATAGAAATCTCTTGGTCTCAAGGAACATTCCCATATAATTTGTGGCAAGCAATATGTCATCTACATACAAAACTAGGAAAGTAAACTTACTCCCAATGAACTTGTGTTTTATACAGTCATCAACGACATTTACCTCGAAATCAAATGAGATGATAACTTGATGAAATTAGTGATACCAATAATGAAACGCCTGCTTAAGTCCATATATGGACCTTTTTAGTTTGTAAAACATTTTGTTTGCATCTCCTGAAACAAAGTTCTCTAATTGTATCATATATATCTTCTCATCAATATCACCATTAAGAAATGCAATCTTTACATCCATCTGATGTAACTTAACATAAAAATGAGCTATAAGTGCCATTATAACCTTAAAGAGTCTTTTGATGATCGAAGAGAAAGTCTTTTTATAATCAATGGCTTCTTTTTGTATAAAGCCCTTAGCAACTAAATAGGCCTAATACCTTTCTACATTACCTTTCAATTTCCTCTTGGTTTTAAATATACATTTACAACTAATGGGTATTGTTGCTTTAGGCAATGGAACATGGTCCTACATATCATTATCTTTCATAGACTCATTTCGTCACTCATGACATCTATTACACCCTAAACTCAAGGAATTATGATAATCTTACTGTGTAAGCTAACCTAAATTAGAAACTAGCCACCTTAGCAACTAGCATAGGCATAGCCTATACAAAGCAAACTAGACTCCATCGGTTTTAAAGCAATTAGATGGGCACCTATATCATATGGAACCTGTGGAGTAACTTTTGCAAAGCATTCTTTCTTATAACACTGATAGTTCATTCCTTTTAGCATTCTTAGCTATATATACAAATAAAAATTTCAAAGTTCCATAAAAAAAAAAAAAAAACTATGCAACTCCATAGGTGGACTTATTTACATATAATTAATATATTAGTGAGGAAATGAAAACTATAAGGCCTCTTAAGGAAACCCTTAAAATTTCCTCACAAAAAGAAAATAAAAACAAAAGAGAAATGTGATTAGTCCATTAGTCTTCATGTCCTCACTACTTAGCCTACCAAAAACTAATTATGGGTTATTGTAGCATGGCAATTTTAAGTACTAATTAACACTTGCAAAATAGTCTATTGAAATGTAAGCACAACTAGCTGAGTAAGAACAGATGGAGTTATAAGAGTACATCAAACAAGCATGGTAATCAAAACATTAATTAGATGCAAATGCAACAAGCAAATAAGAATTCATCTCACAATGTTTGACCATCCATTGTAAAGTTAGAGAATTGCATCTGCTCTAACTTAGATTGAGGATTTTTAATGTAACACCATTAGACCAAATCTGAGCTTGTGTAATGAAGAACATCCTCCTCCCTTGACAATATTCGAATCATGATTCCTAAACTTGCCATGACCTCTTCTTTTGTCACTCAATTTGACTGAGGGTAGAAAAAAAAAACCATTTATGCTATATCATCAAAGTATTGGCATTTGGTTTGACACCTTAATTGTTACCCCTATTGGGTTATCATGAATATCTGATTAGTATTATGTCAAGTTAAGACTATTTTGATTTTAAGGTGAGCAACCAATTTCAAGACAAGCTAATCATGATAAGATTTACTAGAAAATGACACCCACAAAGCATCTCCTAATCACAAATTAGTACCATAAATACATACATAGTACATACATAAACAATCTAGCTATAACCATAAACAAGCACTCTTATTCCTCTAAGTATCTTGGAATGATAATCCAACATGCCATAGAGCATTGATCCTAACTTACTTGATGACAACGTGTGTTAGCGTTATGTCCTGTGCTTGATCCCATCATAAGTCCCTACACATTTAGCATAAATATTTTAGTTTTTGCCAAATAAAAAGTATATGAAATCGATTTAATGTTTTATGTACAATTTTGATTTACTTTAGGTAAGTTTAATTAGTTTTTTTTATTAATTTTTAATTTATTGTTGAAGTCTCTAAATAAGGTTCTGAAGTATAGTCTTTATATAGTTTTTATCCTAAAAACCTTTGACAAAATATCTAACAATAACCTTACTTACTAGTAACTCTCTAACCAACTTTCTAATGTTAATTTGGTTAAGTTACTTATACTAGCCAACCTTCTAATCAAGCCTCTGATCTTAAGATTAAGCCCCTTTTTCTTTAGCATCTTACTTCCAATTATAAGCATATTAATACATAACTATACAACTTGTTTATGATTCTTATTAATGCATCAAATTCAAAACCATCAACTTTTCACATTTCTCAACTTTCATTCAATTAACTTAACTTAAAGTCTTTTCTCACAATAAAATACAAAAAATAGGTGAAAATTAATTTTTCTTAAAAATAATCACATAAAACATTGAAAAATGGCGTTTTTCTCTTTATTAAAAGGCTAAAAAATCCATAAAAATCATAGAATTTTTTTTTTGTATGAAATCTCTTCATGGCATTTTGGTATATAATATAGGAATAGTTTACAAAAATTTTGAGTTCAAAACTACAATGATATGGTTATTTAAAATAACTTGAAAATCGATGCAAGTTTAGTCGATTTCTTAAGGACGTTATACATCTACTTAAAATTTTCACAAATTGGTATTTTTCACAAATAGTACATGAAAAAATGTCTCATAATAAGTCTTTTCATAATTTTTGGATTTGATTTAGTATTTTCACAAAATTAGGAAAATGAGTAGAAATTGGGACTCACTAGAAAATGGTCATCTAGCTACCAGCAGTTGCTCCCTTATTGTCAGCCCCTCTTGGTCAGTGGTGATAGTTTACTCTCAGAATCTCCTTAAACTTGTGCTCCAATAATTCACTCAATTCATGTTGTTTTCTTGTATTTTTTCCATAATTTTTCCCTTTAATCTTCTTCTTCTACAAAATATTCTAAGATCCTAAGACATCTAAGAATTCTATAGAGATCTCTAGTGATGATTCCAAAGTTATATGGGTGAAAATGAAGGTTTTCTCTCTCCAAAAGCTTCGTATACTTATCCAAATCACTTATGTAATTATCTTTAATATGAATTTTTCCCCTTAACACTTATCGATTAACCATGACACACCTCAAGCTACTAAATCATGATATTTATGTATTTTTCCATTGTATTTTCTAATTATTTTTCTTAATAATTTTGAGTTAATTTTACCTAATTTTGAGTATTTTAAGTATTTACGGGTATATATTTGTATGTGATAATTACATTCGAAGTGCGTATACTATTTTTACATATTATTTTGGGTCATTCTATAATTTTATAGTCTAAATAATTTATCTCTATGGTTTAATTGATTTTTGTTACTTAAATTGTGCATTTCTAATACATATAATATAATGTAATAGAGTAAAATCGACTATTTTTATTTATAATATTATCTTTTTGTTATATTTTTTATATTTCGACCCATGAAGTGTCCTTAAATAACTCCTAAAACTTACTTATGAAATATTATCGTGATTGAGCTATCTTTGCGTATGCCTTAGATTGCCCACTTGTAACTTAATTGTAAAACTATGAGAGTTACATTTTCATCCCCCTTAAGAAAAGTTTTGTCTTTAAAAATTTAATTATTAACCTTATTTAATACAACTTGGTTTCTAAATAATCATAGATATCTCTTCTACATAGCCATCTTTGGTTCCTAAGTCAAATTTGCTTAAGGGCCACTTCCCCGTTATACTGTTATGTACTCTACGTCTTGATTCTATAGTCTTTGAGCATGTTTATCAAGTATCTGAATGAGTTGTTCTTCTACTGTATAGTCCTTTTGTAGGTCTACTAACTTTATCTCTACCACTACATTCGAAATTTTCATGAACTTCCATAGCATTGGCATATAGAATATGTCATGGTATCATGATAGACTTGGAGGTAATGTAAGTCGATATGATATATTTCCAACTCTTTCTACTACCTTAAAAGGCTAATTTAGAATGAACTTAGCTTCCTAGTTGTACTAAACCGTTTAGACCCTTGGAATGGATTTATCTTCATATATACATAGTCTCCTACATATAATTCTAAAAGTCCTTACTTCAAATCTACTTAACTCTTATAGCTATCTTGAGTTGCCTTCATTCTTTGTTGAATGATCTTTACCATATCATTTGTCTGTTGGATCAAATTAAGTCTTATCACTACATGCTCTTCTTTGTGCTAGTATTGTTAGTTCCTTCCATACAATGCTTCGAATGGTACCGTTTATATGGTTATTGATGCGAATCCACGAACACACAATAGCCATGAACTATGAATAGGTATTTGACATTTGATTGGGATGAGGAATAGGAAGTGAAAGGGGGTTTTGACTGTGAATGTATATGTATATCATGCACCAAAACACAAACACATTCAGGGGTTGAGTTCGAAAAGGGTTAAATACAACTCACGAATACTAAATGTCACTCGATTCTCAAATGAGAGGCTAGATACAACACATTAACTAGCTTAAATGAAGGGGTTCACTATAATATTAAGGATAAGATTGATAAGAATGAAAGAAAGATTAAAGAGTTATTCAGCACTCAATAACCCAGAATAGTCAAGCTCTATGAGTTTAAGAATATCCTCACTTAAAAGGAATGTTCAAGTGTAATCATTGTTTGTCTATTCTTATCTGCTTTAGCTAATTACAAAAGTTGCTATTTATAGTAAATTCTAAAACCTTAGTGGTAAAATTGTTAATAATATACAAGGCCCTTAAACCCTAAAGAATGTCTTATAATTAAAATAAGGAAAATATTCGCAAAGTATGCAAAATTGAATATTTAACAGAATGGTCATCATGTAGTCATTTGAATTGTCTGTGGGATTAGACTCGGGTAGGGGTTAGTTGGGAATCGGATGTCTGAACCGGGGTGGGATGTTTGGAAGTCTAATTATGCTTGGTTGAGCTCCTAATGAGGTTAGCCCATAATTGCTACACTCGTAGATTTCTTAGTGCTAGCTCTCCCATGTTGTGACGAACTATTCTTTGGCCTTAAGGCCTCGACCATTTAGTCTCTTACCATCTCAACAAACAACAAACTTGATGCTAAATGGTTCCTTTTCCTCCTTTCGTCCTTCGGTTATTAGTCCAGCATCGACAAGAGCAAGTCTAGCAAACATTGATCCTAATCTCTTTTAAAGTCTACTATACAGCCGCTAAGCATGTCTTCCAATATTTGAATCATTCTCTCTAATTGAACATTATTTATTTATGAGTGGTAGGTTGTACAAAACTATAACTTCATTTTTAAAGATCAATGTAAACTCTCCCAAAACTTGGATACAAATTGATTGTCTCTATTTGAAATAATATATTGTTACTGATGCAAATTGTAACCAAGAACAGACAAGGCCGGTCACTAAATGGGTCCAAACTTGCAAAAAGCTCGAAAAGAGCTAGTGGGGAAAGGTACGAAAGGGTGAAAGCAAGGATGAAAACAGTAACCAAAACCCACGAATAGCTCTAAAGGATATGATGCACTAATGGAACTTTCGAAGACTTATGGCATAATTTGATGTGATGCATGATTTGGTCCATTGTGGTTACTTGCCACCTAACTTTGTTTAAGTGAAAGGATAAGAGTAATGCCGAGAGTAAATAACAGTGTTTTTGCAGGGAAGAAGGTACTCAAAAAGTGTATTGAAGATTATCTGATCTCTTACAACTACAAGTACAGGGGTATTTATACTCATAAACTAGGGCAACTTGCTCAATGGGGGAAAAGACAAAAAGGGCATTTTCCAATGAAGCAATATTATATGATACAAAAGGGTAAAAATGAGTATACAAGGAAAATAATCACTAGTGTTACAGATTCTACACATGATATAGTACATGTGGCGATGTTACATTGGTAAGGTTGTTTGTTAGTAGATGTGTAGAAAAAGTATGGATGCATGGGTTTGTTCGAATAGGGATGGCCTAATCAATCTAGTCTTTCGCTCTCGGCTTCTTGGCAAGGAAGAGGCCGAGAATTGTTCGACTCAGTTATAGAGAGTAGTCATTAACTCGGTATATCACACAATAATGGGCGATCATACAGTATGGCATTAGAGGTGACTTGGTAATGAGGTACTTAGCCTTAGTAGGGGTTGGTTGGAACATAAGTATTCATTATGCCAACCCTTCTAGTCCTCAATCTTGGCTATAGATTAAGGGCTTTGTAGCTTGATTCCCATCATTCCCTTCGGGTTCTTTTGGATTTAGGATCAAATTTTGATGGTGTTCGCTCAATTCTTCGTTAGGGTGATATGGACTAAGGTTGGCAATATTGAAGGCATTAGAAACCCCATAGTCTTCAAGTAGTTCCAACTTGTAGGCATTGTTACTGATTTTTTGGAGGATTCTGAAAGGTCCTTTCGCTTTGGCATATAATTTGTTTCTCCTTTTGTTTGGGAACCGTTCCTTGCTGAGGTATAGCTATACCAAGTCTCTTGGTTGAAATTGTTTTGCTGACTGACCCTTAGTCTTTTCACACATTCTTCTAGTAGTTTAGTTGATATGCCAAGTGACCTTATCATAGATGAATTGAAGGGATTGTGCCCTAGCCAAGACGTTAAGGTCCTCTTGCATGGGTGTGGGTATAGGGGCATGGTTGAGAGCCAACTTGGGATTGAATCTATAGACCACTTTGAAGGGGGTCTGCTTAGTGGTGTCATGTATGGTTTAGTTGTAAGCAAAATCGACCACTAGTAAGCATACATCCTAATTGACTAAGTTCTTGCCAACTGCAGCTCGGAGCAGTGAACCTAAAGTATGATTAACTACCTCTATTTAGCCATTAGTTTGAGGATGATAGGAGGTATTGAAGAGTAATTTGGTTCCCAACCAATGTCATAAGGTTCTCTAGAAATGACTTAAGAACTTCGAGTCTCTATTGGAGACTACACTTCTCGGCATGCCATGTATCTGCACAATCTCCTATAAGAAAAGAGAAGCAATAGCTGAAGCATTATTAGTTTTGGTGTAAGGTACGAAGTGGTCCATTTTACTAAACCGATCCACAACGACCATTACAAAATCTTTCCCTCAGTAGTTCAAAAATAAAGTCCATGCTTAGTTTAGTTCACGGCCTTGTTGGAATAGGTAACGGCATCGCTTTCCCTTATTCAGCTCAGCACTTGGCCTTTTGCACATAGCATAGCTTTCGACCACTCAGTGTATAACTCTTTGCATTCTTGGCTAAAAGAATTGGCCATTTACTAGTTCATAGGTCCTTCTCTCTCCAAAATGTCTAGAGAGTCCTCCGTCGTGGGCTTTCCTAATTAATAATTCTCATAGGGAACAAGTCAGCATGTACAGTTTTCCTCCTCGTAACAGATAACCATCCTATACATAATACTCATCCACTGTTCTCCCATCCATGCATCTCAAAATTATTAGTCCAAAGTGTAGATCCTTTGAGTATTGTTCTTTGATACTTGTAAAACCAAACAGTCTGGTCTGTAGTTTTGATAAGAGTGCATGCCTCCTCGATAGAGCATCTATAACTATGTTGCTCTTTCCTTGCTTGTATTTGATTACAAAATTGAATCCTTTAAGGAATTCAACTCATATTTCCTTCTACTTAGACAGCTTAGTCTAACATCGGAGGTACTGTAGTGACTCGTGGTCAATATATATGGCAAATGCTCTTGAAAATAAATAGTGCTACCATACTTATAGTGCACAAAAGGGCCAAGAGCTCCTTGTCATATACGGAGTAATTTAGCTGGGGTCCTTGGAGCTTCTCATTATGGAAGGCAATTGATTAGCTTTCCTACATCAGGACAATGCCTATTCCAATGCCTGACGTGTCGTACTTGAGCTCAAAAATTCTGCCAAAGTTAGGTAGTACTAATACCAGGGCAGAGGTCAATCTCTTCTTAATCTCAATAAAACTCCTCTCCTCCCTTTGTCCCCATTAAAAGTCGGTGTTTTTCTTTGTTAATTCAGTTAGTGGTGTAGTAAGGGTGCTAAAGTTCCTGTGAACCTTCGGTAAAACAAACCTAATCCATGGAAACTTCTCATGTCGGCACAAGTAATAGGGATTGACCATTCAACAATTGCTTGGATCTTCTCATCATCGACTCGCAGGCCTCCTCCATTAACTGCATAGCCTAAGAATACTACTTCCTCTTAGTAAAAGCAACATTTCTTCAAATTATCGAATAGTCTTTCGGTATGAAGGATATCTAGGACTGTTTTGATGTGTTCATAGTAACTCAGCATGTCGGCACTGTAGATCAGGATGTCATCGAAGTACACCATAATACACTTGTTGATGAGATGTCTCAGCACATGTTTCATAAGTTTCATGAAGGTACTTGGAGCATTTGATAAGTCGAAGGGCATGATCATCTATTCGTATAGTCTATGTCGAGTCTTAAATGCAGTCTTCCACTCGTCTCCTCGCCTCATGTGGGTTTAATGGTATCTAGATTTGAGATTAATCTTGCTAAAAATTTTGGCTCCACTTAGTTCATCTAACATGTCTTCTAGCCTCAAGATTAGATACCTATATTTGATCATGATTTTGTTCACGGCTTGACTGTTAACATACATCCATCAGATTTCATCCTTCTTCAGTATTAGAAGTGCAGGCATAGCACAAGGGTTGAGACTTGCTCTTATGTGTCCTCTTTCCAGTAACTCATTAACTTAACGTTGAAGCTTAGAAGCCTACTCAGGATTTATGTGATAAGCTGGCTTATTCAGCAGTACAGCACTAGGTACTAAGTCAATGCAGTGCTCTATGCCTCGGGTCGGGGGTAACCCTGCTAGTAACTATTTTGGGAATAGGTCAACATATTCATCCAACATTTCTTTCACCTCTTGGGGTAAATCATTCTGCTCCTTCATTTCCAGTAGTCGCTTGACTAATAGGAGGGTCGGCTCATTGGCGTTATTGGCCTCTCGGAGCTTGGCCCTACTCATCACTAGAGTCATCTTTGATCCGCGAGCAAGTTTTGTCTGTAACTTATGAACTTCTCTTGGTGGCATTAGAATTAGTGTGATCTTCCAATCATCCTTCTCGAGCATGTAGGTATTTTTGTAACTGTCGTGCATGACTCTCCTATGAAACAGCTACGATTTTCCTAACAACACATGGGATGCACATATGGGTAGTATGTTATAAGGAATTTGTTTGGAGTAACTGTCGATAGTGATTGACAATAGTTTTTGCCGAGTATCGTATAAGGCTCCCTTCTCACTCAACCAGTATAACTTGTATGGCTTCTGGTGTACAATAGTCGGTAACCTCAGTTTTGAGACGAGGTTGGTTGACACCACATTGGTACAACTCCCATTATCTACGATGAAGGTGTATGCTTGTTCATTCACCTTGCAGGTGATATGAAATAAGTTCTCTTTCTATCCTCCTCTTATGAGGGCTCCACACTCATAGTACGTCAGATAACCATGAGTAGTTGGTCCAAGTCCTCAGCATATATGTCTTCCTCGATAAACTCTTTCTTAGTATTCTCATTCTCGATAGGAACCTCCTCCTCTTAGGGTTCCTCATTTGTACACTCTTCGTTTAACTTCGAGGTGACTCCCTTAATGACTATTGTCCTTCGATTTGAGTACTGAGTAGCCATATGTTTGATTTGGCTAGTCTTCTTGCTAGACCCTTGCCTTTTCTCATATGTTTGGGTCAGCACTACATTTTTAGTTCAGCTTTTCTACTTGGCTCTGACATCTATCCTACTTCTCGGCTCGGTATTCGGCAATGTTCGGCAACTTGCTTTTCCGGGTCGGTTAGTCGACACTCTAGTCTCTTCTCTACTTCTTCTTTGCCTCTCTACCTGTTGGGCAATCCTAACAGCTTCATTCATTGTGTCAAATCATTAGAGTTCCACAATGTCTTGGATATCTCCTCTCAACCTAATAACAAACCTTCAAACTGTTTGGGCAGGTGGTTCCTCCACTTCACATCTTATCATAAGCATTTGGAATTCTTGAACATATTCATCAACAGTTTGGATTACTTGCCTCAGCTCCTGAAGCTGTGTGAAAGTATCTTAGAGATATGTTTCCGGTACGAATTTGTTTCTAAGCACCCTCTTCATCTCGGGTCAAGTATTAATCTCTCAGTACCACTCTCTTCTTCTCATGGCCTGAAAATTCTTCCACTATGTGGTAGCATATCTACAAAATTCAACAACAGCAATCCTTACTTTCTCGTAATCCTCATACTATTAATAATCAAATACATGCTCCACCTTTTCTTCCTAATGTAGATACTCGTTAACATTCCCAAATCCATTGAAACTCGAAATTCGAAGCTTTACATGGTTGGATGCTCTAGGCACTCGTACACATTCCTCTTCAAAATACTCTTCTTCCTCCTCATCTGGCTGTCTCAAGTTTATCCTTCGCCTTACTCGTTTGCCAACTCCTTCACCTTGAAATGGTCGAGCTGGGTTCTAACCTCTAATAGGTAGAGTAGCTTATGGAGTGTTTTGTGTGACTCAATAGGTCAGCAAGACAGGGCATGAACAATTGGGTCAGATCGACTAAGAGGTTAGCTACCTGATCAAGTCTCTTGTTAGTACTTCTAGGAGTTCCTTGAAATTGTCATCTATGGTGGATAACTCTACTATCATTACCAGCATTAACATTCATAATTGGATTTGTCATTTTTCCTCATAAATTGAAATTCAAACAAACACTTCAAAGAGTGAACAACTAACAACATAGCAGTTAAGTGAACACAATAACTTATTCTGTTTCATACACACAAAAAACAGAGTATAACAGAACTCAGGAAGAACTAACTACAACTCACACAAAACCTCCACTCTGATACTAAGATGATGCAAACTGTAATTAAGAACAGATAAGGCCGGTTGCTAAATGGGTTCGAGCTTGCAAAAAGCTTAAAAAGAGTCAATGGGGAAAGTTATGAAAGGGTAAAAGCACGGATGAAAACAATAAGCAAAACCTACGAACAGTTTCAGAAGATATGATGCATTAATGGAACTTTTGAGGACTCATGGTACAATTTGATGTGACGCACGAATTGGTCCAATAAGGTTACTTGTCACCTAACCTTGCTTAAAGGATAGGATAAGAGTGATGCCGAGAGTAAACAATAGTATTTACGCAGGGAAGAAGGTACTCAAAAAGTGTATTGAAGATTATCTAATCTCTTACAACTACAAGTACAAGGGTATTTATACTCGCAATCTAGGGCAACTTGCTCAATGGGGGAAAAGACAAAAAGGGCATTTTCTAATGAAGCAACGTTACATGATAGAAAAGAATAAAAATGAATATACAAGGAAAATAATCACTAGTACTATAGATTCTACATATGATACAGTATATGTGGCGATGTTGCATTGGTGAGGTTGTTTATTAGTATATATGGACAAAAAGTACAGACGCATGGGTTTGTTCGAACAAGGATGGCTTAGTCAATTCGATCTTTGTCTCTCAGCTTCTCGGCATGGAAGAGGTCGAGTAATTGGTCAACTCGGCAACAGAGAGTAATTGTTAACTCGACATACCACACAATAATTGGTGGTCATATGGCACGGCACTAGAGGTGACTCGATAAGGAGGTACTTGGCCATAGCAAAGGTTGGTTAGAACATAAGGATTCGTTATGCTAGCTTCTCTAATCCTTAAGCTCGGCTGTAGTTTAGGGGCCCCATAGCTTGATTCCCATCAGTTACACTATGCAATCGGATAATCTCACGTATGTATAACTTAACTAGTTTCTCCATTGATTCACTAGTTCAAAGTATGCACTCTTTGTTAGTTTATCGATAGTTACCCAAATGAAATCATGTCTAACCCTGGTTCTTAGAAATTCTATCACAAAATCCATCATAATATGATTCCATTTCCATTGAGGTACTTCCAACGGTTGTAACATACCATTAGGCCTTCGGTGTTCGGCTTTCACCCATTAACATGTAGTACAACTTGTTACATATTGAGTTGCGTTCTTCTTCATTCCTTTCCACTAGAATATAGTTTTTGAATCCTTGTACATCTTATTCACTCTGAGGTGTAAAGTGTCTCCAGTAATATGTGCCTCATTCATGATCCCTTGTTTCACATCTATGTTATTGGGCACATAGATTCAATTTTTAAATCTCAGTAATCCTTTCTCATCAACATGAAATTTTGGTATTTCCTTTAAGATCAAATTTTCTTTCACTACCTTTAAACCTAATCTCTAGTTTCTTAAATTCTTGGATTAAATCCTTTTGAGTGATAAGCAGAGAAGCCGCTTGCTCACAGTTCCTACGACTTAAGGCATCTACCACAACATTAGCTTTACCAAGGTAATAATTAATAGTCAAATCATAGCTCTTAAATGATTCTAACCAATGCTTTTGCCTCAAATTTCGTTCCTTCTAAGTGAAGAAATATTCTAAACTCCTATGATCTGTATAAACTCATAATGTTGACCATACAGATAATGTCTCCATATCTTCAAGGTAAATACAATAGTTACTAACTCTAGATCACTTGTCAAATGGTCTCTTTCATGAAGCCTTAATTGTTTAGAGGCATATGCAATCACTTTGCCTTCTTGCGCCAAAATGCATCTTAAGCCGTTTTGGGAAGTATTACTAAGAACACGGTAGGGCTTACTTAGATTTAGTAAGGTAAGTATTGAATCTAAAACAAGCGATCCTTTAACTCTTGGAAACTTTGTTCACACTCTTTGTTCTACTCAAAGTTAACATCTTTCTAAGTCAATCAACTTAAAAGGTTGTGCTAGCTTAGAAAAATCATTTATAAATCATCTATAATATCTTGCCATCCCCTGAAAACTTCTTACTTCCATAGCCATAGTGGGTTGTTCCTATAAGCTATGTCCTTAATTTTCTCATGATCCATCAAAATCCTTTATTTAATATTATGTGACCCAAGAACACTATATTTTCTAACAAAAAATTACACTTACTCAGCTTCACATGCAACTTATTGTCCCTTAATTTTTACAAAGCTAACTGCAAATGATTTGCTTACTCTCCCTTTGTCTTTGAATAAATCATAATATCATCAATAAACACTAATACAAATTTATCAAAATAATGTTGATAGATTCGATTCATTAAATTTATGAATACTATGGATGTGTTTGTTAAGCTAAATGGCATCACTAGAAATTCATAATTTACATATTGCATGGGAAGATGGAATTAGATATGGCTTTTGACTTAAATCTGAGATTGATGATATCCTAAGTTTAAGTCGATGCTTGAATACCATTGCTCTATGTAGCTGATCGAATAAATTATCAATTCTTAGTAATGCGTATTTATTTCTAACCGTTACTTTATTAAGTTCTTAATAATCAATACATAATGTCATCATTCCATCTTTCTTTTTAACAAATAATATCAGGGCTCTCCATGGAGACATACTCGATATGATAAATCCTTTATCCAGAAGCTTTTGTAACTCTATTGGTGATATCCTATAAGGAGCTTTCGATATTGGCTTATTTCTAATAACTAAATGGTAAAGTCCAATTCCTTATGTAGTGTTAGTCTAGGTAAGTCACCTGGAAATACATAAGGTAATTCATAAACTATAGGTATTTTTGACACACTAGGTGTTTCCTTTTTCCCTTCCATGGAAAATACCAAGCAATATTGCTACTCTCCATTATCAACAATCCATTTCTTTAGTTACTTTGATGATGGCCAACTTTACACCACATCGCTCAGTCTTCCTAATAAATACAATGTTTCCATTATCTAATATCACAACTTTATTTCAATAGTCTACTTTTTCCTTATACTTAGATAACTAGTCAATCCCTACAATAATATCATAATCATTTAAAGGTAAGACTATTATTTTAATTGGAAATTCTTTTCCTTGAATCATTATTTTCCCTTTACTCATTGTTTTTTGAGTTGACACATACTCTCTTGTATGAATTCTTATTTTATAAGTAGCTTTTGCCACGATTACTTCAATTCCATTATTTAACACAAACTCCTAATTGATGAATGGGCAAGAAGCTGTTGTATCAAATAACGCATATGCGACTCGTCTATTCATATTTACATGACCTATATTATATATATTATTTTTATTTACATATTGTAATGACTTACTATAGTATTGCTAATTACTACACTCTTATATATAGTTACTTTATTGAGCATAATTTATGATATAACTCTTAATTAGTAGTTACCATTTGCTCCACCATCATTATCATCATTTGAACCTTGATGGAAGTATTCCTCCATCCATTCATCGAATTCCTTGGTATCCTTATCCATGTTCTTGAGTGCAAACACCCATATTGGTAACATTGTAATATTTACTCCTCCAATATCTTTAGCCTTAGGTCCAAACTACGTACAATATCTTAAGAAGTGTCTTAATTGACCACAACTATAACATTTCACATTCTTCATCCTTGGATACACTCTAGATACATGATTTTGATTTCTACACAAATTAAACTTACCCTTCAATTGTGCATATTAACGGGGATAGTGCTAGGCTCTATGCTACCGGCACTTAACATTTTCCATCTTTATCATAGAAACTAGATCCTTTATTTAGATTACTCTTGGCCAATAGACAACGTAGCCAAATTCTTTCCTTTTTGACCCTGACCTGCTACTTCCAATACTAGAGAAGGATATCTTGAAAATGAGTCTAAATTAGTTTACTCTTCTTAATTTCTTGCCTTACTCAGACTGCATTGCTATTTGATTATTTTCTAGTAGCGTATGTTTTGCTACCTCATTGTGGATATTAAAATTATAATTTATGAGCTTACACCTCATCATTTGGTTCAAATCCTCTAAGAAAGTAGTCTTTCTTAAGGTTTGGGTTAACCTACTATGATTATGGTGAGTACTAAATCAACCAACTGAATTCATTCTCATATTATGCTACATTCATTGTGCATTTCTTCGGGTCCATTAACTCTTTGTTCATTTGATTATGTACACTTATAGGGAAATATTCTTTCTTTAGCTCTTTCCTAAATGTTTGCTAGGTAATTGGTCCTAACAAAGTTTTTTCTTTTGAGTCTTACCATATTCGAGGTCTTAACTTTAGTAAGATAGTTCCATATGAGATCTTTTATGCTTCTAGAACTCAAAAGTCTTCGAAGCTATGCTTGAATTGAGCTAGCCAACTAGCTACGTTTGGTTTTCTTATTTCTCCTTTAACATTCCAATTAGTATTGATGAACTCTATGAGCTTACTAACTTCTTAGGGTTGGTGTTCTCTTGGTTCCACTTTAGGTTACCTCATGCTATAGCATTTTCATTGACCATACGATGTTGAATTAAAGCTCCTTACTATTAAATCATAACGTACATAATTACCATTATCTGTCTAGAATGAACAGGATCTAACATATTTGAAAGTGATAAGGGTGGTGACAAATCATTCTATGGTAGATCTTATGGTGCAAGTGGAATTAGAGGTGGTTCTCCATTTCTTAGTTGTCCTTCAACATTTCTATTTCAGTTGTTAGCATGTTGCTTAATTACCATAAGAATTTACTTAAACCTGCACTCGAAGTCCATTTATAACTTGTTGGTTAGCATGAATTTTTGAAGTCTTTGAAGCACCTTCCACAATTCTATATATCCTTTAGCACCAGCCATGTTCCTATTCATTTAATATCATATAATTCCAACCATACATCTTTTAGTGGCCATTCAACATTCATAAATTGCTTAAAATCCTATACATGCATAACAATATATAGATAATTCCCTATAATATCTAAGTCTCTACAAAAAAAAAAAAAGATATCGATTCAACAACTTGGATATCATCTCAGTTGTACACATTTCTACATTATAACATCACTTATAATATCTTAAATGGAAGACAATAATAAAGATTAACCTATCATGAAGCAAATTTACATATTGCTTTTACTATAAATGGCTTGCTTAAGCAGATCTCTATACATATTAAACTTATAATACATTTGATAATATAAAAAATTATACACTTACTACATTGTTAGCCTTCATGATTTACTTTACAACTAAAAAATATACATCAAAACTACACTTTTTACATAGTAGATTACCTATAAACATAATTATACAAGCAAAAGTTACATCATAACTTCCTACAACAAAAGTTCTAAATACATCATTTTTGCCTCAAGTACAAAAGTATATTTACAATTCCAAAAAGCCATTTACATCAAAAAGAGGCAAAAAAAATTCAATAGAAAAGTACAAAATACAAGTCACACAGTCCAAATATTTCGAAAGTAGTTAAACTTCTATTCACATTAATCTACCAAAATGAAATACTTCATTAAAAAGTCTTTCCAACTCTTAATTACTAACTTTCTTAGGCATCCAACTAGTCTAATGCCACATCACCTTTTAAAGGAAACAAATTTTGATAAGCATTCAAGTCTACATTCTCATTTCCTATCTTTGAATCAAAACTTACTACTACGCACTAAGGCGTTTTAGGAATATATGTCACTTCTTGCACATCCTCACTATCTAGATTTACTGATTCTAGTTCTTCCACTTGGTTCACTACCTATCCCAGATTAGCTCCTATATGAATCCCATCATGACTTTTAGAAATAACTATCTCCTCCATTTCAACTTCTTCCTTAGTTTCATTTTCTTCTAATGCTACATTTAGGTTTTCATTTTCCACTTTAGGCTACGCTATTGTAGATTCTAAATTATACTCTGAATTATCCTCAAGATGTTCATCAAGATCTTTCTCCTCTACATTCTCACATATATTCTCTTGTAGGGCTTAAGGAGGGCTTTCCTTAGGTTTTACCAGAGGTTTAAGCCCATGAGATTGTAATAGTACTTCAATGGCTACAATTCCAGTTGAAGAAAATCTTGTAAACTAATTTGTAATTTTAGGACGATAGTCTCTAAGTATATGTGGGGCTCCAATAGGCATATGGTAAAAACCAGGTGGATAATTCTTATTTGGTTCTACAACAATAGGAAAGAATAAGACTAAAATCATCATAGATACAATTCCTTTATCATGCATGTACTTCTTGAAAGCTACAATGGCGGTATACTCATCATATAGGAACCAATTCATCTTCCATAATCTTCTAATCATCCTTCATAATCCAAAACATTCCCCTTTTATAATTAGTTATATTCTCATCTATTCCATGAAACATCTAATTCACCAGTTCTAATAAAAAATTCTACAATTAGACTCAATAGTCAATAGGTGTCTCATCTCTTTCCCAACCAAAATGTAACCAAGAATAAATAAACCATGTTTCCAAATCTAAAAGTAACCAAAGTGTAAGATAAATTAGCATTATCTAATACTTATTATTGCTTTATATTACATATGGTTTGATACATATATAACTTACATATAACGTTTAGGTCTAAGTCTTTTACATCCCTTTAAATTTCCCAACTCTCAATATTCCTAAAATCTATTTTATTTTACTTAAATGCTTTAAAGCTTGTTTCTTAAGAGCCATACTTTGATGCCAACCTAGAATTATCATGCCCTACATTCGAGGAGTTGTAACAATTCTACTGTGTAAACTAACCTAAGTTAAAAGCTAACAATCTTAGTCGCTAATGTAAGTGTAGCTTATATAAAGTGAACTCGACTCAACTAACTTTAAAGCAATCAAATGGGCATTGTATCATATAGAACCTATGGAGTAACTTTTGGAAGACATTCTTTCTTATAATATTGATTGATCATTCCTTCCAACATATATATATATATATATAAATTAAAAGTTTAGACTTCTAAAAGAAACCATACAACTTTATGGGTGCACTTATTTATATATACTTAATATATCAATGAGTAAAAAAAAACTATAGGGCCTCCTAAGGAGACCCTCATAGTTTTCCTACAAAAAGAAGACAAAATAAATAAATAAATAAATAAAAAGGTGATTGGTCCATTAATTTTCAAGTCCTCACTCCTCGGTACGTTGAAAACTAACCTGTAGATGATTGTAGCATGGTATCTGTAAGTACTAGTCATCACTTGTAATAAAAAGGTGAGCATAACTAACTTAGTAAGAAGGGACGAGGTCATAAGAGTACATCAGACAAGCATGGTTATCAAAACATTAATTAGATGCAAATGCAACAAGTAAATGAGAATTCATTGCACAATGTTTAATTGGTTTAGTATGAAGTTAGAGAAATTGCTTTCGCATTTATCCGGAATAAGGAGTCTCAATACCACACTTTCGGATCAAATCCAAGCTTATTACCTGTATTAGCTTATCATGAATGTCCTGTTAGTGTTAAGTTAAGATTATTTTGGTTTTAAGGTGAACAACTAAGTTCAAGATAGGCTAGTCATAGTAAGATCAATTAGAAAACAACACTTGGAGTGCATCTCCAAATCACAAATGAGTATTATAAATATGCACATAGTACACACACAAATAATCTTGCTATAACCATAAACAATCACACTTATACCTCCATGTATCTTGAAATGGAACTCCAACATGGCACAAAGCACCAATCCCAACTTACTTGATTTGATATGCATTAGCATTACGTCTCCTACTTTATCCATTCACAAATCCGTAAACATTCAACATAAATATTTTAGTTTTTGCTAAATAAAAAGTATATGAAGTTGTTTTAATGTTTTGTGTATGATTTTGATTTGTTTTAGGCAAGCTTATTAAGTTTTTTATCAAGTTTCAACTCATTTTTGAAGTCTCTAAACAATATTCTAAAATATAGTTTTTGTATAGTTTTTGTCCTCAAACCTCTAACAAAGTATTCGACAACAACCTTACTGATTGGTAACTCCTTGACCAACGTTCTGATGTTAACTTAGTTAAGCAACTTATACCAACTAACCTTCTAATCAAGTCTCTAATCTTAAGATTACACCCCTCTTTTTCTAAATCAACCCTGTAAAGAACCCTATGAAGAATCTTTTGAAAAACCCTTTGATCAAATAAAAATTATGTATTTACACTTAGTGACTCACTCTAGTATCTTACTTTTAGTTATAAACACATTAATACATAACTATACAACTTTTTGCCATATTATTAATACTATTTTGCTAAAACTTCCCAACTTCCATATTTTCTGTTTAATGCATCAAATCTAAAACTACTAACTTGTCATATATCTTAACTTCCATTCAATCTACTTAACTCTAAGTCATTCATCATAGTAAAATACAATTTAAATTAAGTTCAAAATAGATGCAAATTATTTCCTTAAAATAATCATATAAAAATTTTAAAAAATAGCATATTTTATTAATTAAATGCTAAAAAATCCATAAAAATCGTAGAACTTGTTTTTGTATGAAATCTCTTCATAGAATTCTTGTATATAAACTAAAATATTTTAGAATAATTTTTGGCTCAAAACTATAATTGTAAGGTTATTTAAAATAACTTCAATATCAACGTGGGTTTAGGCAATTTCTTAAGGACATTATTTCTTTACTTAAAATTTTTTCAAATTAGCACTTTTTTTGAAATAGTACATGAAAAAATATTCTAGAATAAACAGTTTTCGTAATTCGTAGAGTTTTTAATATTTTTACAAAATTAGAAAAGATGGGGTAGAAATTAGGATTCATTGATACAGCTACCAATAGTTGCCTCCTTTTTGTCAACCCCTTTAAGTGCTATCACCACTGTTAACTAGTGATGGTGGTTCACTCCCATAATCTCCCTAAACTGGCACTTCAAGAATTTGTTTAGTTTAACTTGTTTTCTTGTAACTTTTCTAGAATTTTTCCCTTTAAGCTTCTTCTTATTCTATAAATTTCTTTTTTTGAAATCATAAGACACCTAGGAATTCTATAGAGAGCTCTAATGATGATTCCAAAGTTGCATGGGTGAAAATGAAGGTTTTCTCTCCATAAAAACCTCATATACTTATCCAAATCACTTGTATAAGTATCCTTAGTCTAAATGTTTCCCCTTAAGACCTGTCTATTGACCATACCATGTCCTAAAGCTACTATATCCTAATGTTTGTGTATTTTTTTTTTATCATTTTTGTATTATTTTTATTAATAATTTTGATGTGTTGTTAAGGTCATATACACAGAAGCCATACCACAACAAAAGCGAAAGAAAGAAAACAAAAGGGGGATTAGTAAATTTGTGAGCTACCTGGCTGGATGTGACGTACCAACAAGATCTTATGCGACTTACAATTCATTGAATATAACTTATAGGTCTGAACTATAGAGTTATTAGATACTATTCCTTACTAAAGGGAATAGATAAGAGTTAAGAGATAAATGATAACACTAAGATTTCTTAGGAACAGAAACTTGTAACAAGTAATAATGAAATAATATGTTATTTGTATATAAGTAAATGAGGTTTGTATGCTAGCTATACTAGTGTTACAAGGCATACATGGAAAAGACAAAAGGGTAATTTACAAATGGAATATATGAAATATATTAAAAAGAGTAAAAGGGACAAAGAATATTCTATAAGGAAAAAGTAAGGAATCCTTTTGGAATATTGTACCAAAAGATATGTGCCAAGGGGTAATTGGAAGCTTGTAGTGCGATTGGCTAAGTTATAATGAATTTTAAGGTTGCTTGGTAGTTGTAAGATCCTACTGGGACAAAGTCAGAAGGGAGTTAGCAGTCAGAGTTGATCTAGTCTAGTTTAGGTCAGAGCTTTAGTACTGAAGGGTGTTTTGATCGTCCTCCAAGTCAGGTATCTCGATAGCTTGGCTTGGTCTAAAATTTGAAGTTGGTTGGCTTAGATTTAATTTGGATCATGGTAAGAGCTCAATAATAATCATGATTCCTTAATAGGTTGGCATGACTACTTTGAAGTTGGAAAACATATTAGCACTTATGAGAGCTTGGCATTTAGGTTAACAATAGTGTAAAAGATGGAGATTAGAATAGGAATTTTTGTCTTGAATGGTGTTTTGAGCTAGTGTTCTCCATGTGAGTCCTTGTAGTCCTCTAGCTTGGTTGCATATAATTGGTCTAAGGAGTTGATTCATACCATTTGCCTAGGGTTTAGAAGGATTTGTCCTCAAATTTGAAGAGGTTTCTAGCTCTTGTTCTATTATAATTTCTGTTGGGTCTTTCTCTAGTCAATGGGAATTAGGTCGGGTATATTAAAAGTGGAGGAAACACCATAGTTCTTGGGTAATTTAATCTGGTAGGCATTACAGTTGATCTTCTTTACAACTTTAAATAGACCATCAACATATGGGGATAGATCACTTTATCTTAAGTGTAAAAATCTTTCTCAACCGAGGTGAATCTATACTAAGTCACCTAGTTTGAAGGAAACAGTTTGGCAGCTACAACTATTGATCTCTTATTGTCTTTAATTGAACTTAGTGATCTTCTTTACCATTGACTAATGTAGTCCTTGCAATTCTTAGGCTTGGGTGACTCCTAATTAACGTTCTTCTACAGCTATGGGGGTACCGATTAGATCTAGGGGGATAATGGGATTGAAGCCATAGATGACCTCGAAAAGAGATTTCTTAGTGGTATTATAGACAATTTAGTTGCATGCGAACTCTACAAGTGGTAGACATAATTCTTAATCCTTTAAATTCTTTTATAAAATAGCTCGAAGTAAAGTGCCTAGCATCTTATTCACTACTTCAATTTGGTTATCAGTTTGAGGATGGCTACTAGAGCTGAACACAAGTTTAGTTCCAAGTTTTCTCCAAAATGTGTTCGAAAAATAGCTTAAGAATTTTGTGTCCTAATTTGAAACAATGGTCTTTGATACTCTATGTGATCAGACAACTTTTTACAAAAACAAATCAGTAATATATAAAGTATTGTTAGTTTGATGGCATGGGATGAAGTATTCTATTTTGTTGAAGCAATCTACTATAACAAGAATTGAATCTTTTCTTTTAGATGTCCAGGGCAATTCTAAGACAAAGTCTATGCTGAGTTTGCCTAAGGTGAAGTTAGTGTAGGTAATGGCATATATTCTTCATGTGACTCTCTCTTTCCCTTGGCCATTTTGCACACTTCATAACTATCAACTACCTTATGGATATAGTAATAATTTTCCTTCAACAATTCGATTGTTTTAGTCTTTCTAAAATAACCAGCCATTATAAGTTTCCCTAACTAACAACTCGGTATACATAGTCTTCTTTTCTTGAATAGATAACCATCCTTGAGATAATATCCTCCAACAAAAACTCCTTTTTTGCATTGCTTAAAAATAGAACCAAAACGAAGGTTACAAGTATATTGCTTGATAATAAGTGAAAAACCCAATAATTTTGTCTGTAAGGTGTAGACACCCCATTTTTATCACCCTATGTTTTAATTTCAGTCTCTTTTTACTTTTGAGCTAAGGTTGTAAAAAATTGAAAAATTGAATTGAAAAAATATAAAAATAAATTAAAAAATGTGAAGAAAAAAAGAAAATTGAAGAAAAGAAAGTGTCAAGTAGAGTTAAGTTGTTTAGGGCTAGATCGGATAATGGTTGAAAATGTATATTCAATTTAATAAATTTCAAGTTTTAAATATCCAAGCTCCATTAAAATATCTTTTAGTCCAGTCTAACATAAAGAGGATTTTTTTATCTAATTTATATTAAGCTAAATAGATTTGAGATTTATTAAATAGGTTAGCATGTATATTTGGCTAAATTAAGATGGACTAAATCAGGCTCAAGATAGAAAGCTGACTCAATGTAGGGTTTTTAGAAATTAGATTGAATATTTAATGAATCCAAATTGAATATGATCATATCATCGTATTTTAGATTTGTTAAGATTAAATCTTTATCCAAAAAGATCCAAAAAAATCAAAATTTATGGTTTATAAATAGTGGATAATGTGTTGTAAAAAATAGATGTTTTCATAATTACACTTCCCACATAATCGCACCAATACAATTCACACACAATCACAGTTTTTTTACCATCACCTACCGCATACAACCAACACTTCGTGTCTATGAGCACTTCATCAATCAATACTATCCAGTTACCTATGGTCACAGTACACCACGTAACATACACTTCATGCATATCTACATTAAACTTCACGATATGATTGCACACACAACTGAGTCTAGCAGTAGTCTATAAATACGGCCAATTAGATGGTTTTAAATTCCTTTCTCTTTTGGCTTTTTATTTATATTATCATTTTGGTTATTTAGTTGTTTTTATTGACTTCATTTTATTTTTCTTCTCTCTTTGAATGCCAATACTTGGTTTTAGTTTTTTTTTTTTAGTTATTATTAGCCTTGCTAATATTTTGTGCTTTTATTATATAATATTAATTTTTATAAAGTTTCATAATTTACATGTTTTATTCATGTTAAATAAGTATTAACATGGTTTCTTTTTTATGTAGGTCTCAGAGTAATTCTTATTAGTTGATTTTTTTAACATATCGTCATATTATTTTTTTAAATAATAAAAATATATCTTTGCACAGATATTGTATTTTTAGAAACTTCACATTTACATAAAAATTGCATATTTTAGCAAGTTGTCATAAAAAATACATTTTTAGGCATTTAAGGATTTTCCCAAAAAAAAAAATAATAATCATTTTTTCACTTATTTAGTTTTTCATAAAATAAAAATTTATTATAAGTATCATTCCCATAGTTTGAGTTTTTTCTCTATGATTTAGATATTTTATCTATGGTTTAGTCTTCTTTTTTATGGTTTAAATATATTTTCCATGGTTTAAATATATTTTTTATGATTTAGGTATTTTTCCTATATTTTAGGCTTATTTTCCATGGTTAGGCATATTTAATCGTAATTGCATTTTTTACATAAAATGGCATGTTTTCCATTATAATTGCATAATAGCATGTTTTCATAAAACTTGCATCTTTTATTTATTTATTTATTTTTCCTCTTCTTTAGGTGCTTTAGGATTTTTTTTTTTTTTTAGTTTTCTTATGTAGCTGTGTTTTCCCAGAAAATATAAAAAATACTAACTTAGAGTCTTTTAAAAATTTAAGTCTTTATTTTTTTTTAATTGGGAAGAAAAATAAGATTTTTTTTTAGGATTTTTCTTGATAAAAATAAATTGGTTAAAAAATGTAAACTTAGATTGATTTTTAAATTAAAAAGAATCAGCCTACTAAATCTTTTATAAAAAAAAGAACTACATTGATTTGATCCCGACTAGCCAGTATGTAAACACCTCTAAGGCAACCGTATAAAGAAAAGACTTTTTTTTTTGTTGTTGAAAATTCGTAATAAAAAATCGTAAAAATTCATTTTAGGTACATTTTTGCATATTTGTACATATCTTAGCATTTTCAGAAAAATTATTAAAAATAAAAAAAAACTCATTAGTTTTTTATTTATTTATTTTTACCTGGTAACATAGTCTTAATAGGATAGTCTCTAATCTTAGTTTTTTTGTGGTTTAATTTTCTATAAAATTATTTTTCACAATATTTGCAAACTAGTGGCTAAATTAGGGTTTTTCCACTCGAAAATCTTAATTTCATTTTTTTACCAGTTTAATTGGTTAGTAACTCCAATTTTCTTTATTTAAAGAAAAAAACTTTAAAGAATATTTTTTCCTTAATTTAATGTTGAGTAATTTATTTTAATTAGGTTAGGCTTAATATAGATTGAATTAAAGAAAACCAAAATAGGGTTCGACAAGATTAGGGACTCTACTGAGGATATTTGATAGGTTAGCCATATAAAAGTAAAAAAAAATATATTAGTGGGCTTCATTTTTTTTTAATTTTTTAATGTATGTGCTATAATGTAGTTATAATAACTAGGTTTTAGCAATATACGCCTCTAAGAAAAAATCTTAAGCTAATGGGCCCCTTTTTAAGGGATTTAGAGGCGATTTTTTTATTATCACGTGTATGCTTTGATATAGTCAAACCTAGGTTACCTTAGGAATCTAGGACAGGTCACTATTGTGTAACCCTCGAGTTGTTGGGTTCTTTACTCCTACTTGACGGTAATATGCGAGTCCACTTATGCTTTGATGTAGCTTACTAGGCATTTCTTTAGGAATACTAAAGGCTACAAAGTTTGTAACCCATAAACTCTACCCTTCTACATCATTCTTTAAAAAAAAAAAGGGTAATTATTTTTAAATTATCGAGAAGGTTTGATTATTATAATCCATAAATGATTTGACTTTATTTTCAAAAAAAAAATTAAAAAAAAATCAGTACCCCTTATATATATAAGTGTCTATGAGCTTCAATTTTCTATTTCAATTCATTTATATATAAGGATACTTTTTAACCGCAGGTTTATAATAATTCTATTCCTGTAGTTTATTAATGAACATCCTCATTGTATTGCATGTGTGTGTAGCATATTACATAACATTTATTTTATATTTTTAATTTGCACATTTAGCTGTATATGTGATCTTGTGTAATATATGTGAGTCTTGTAGATTTTGTTTTATTTCATAAGTAATAGGTTGTGCAACATAAAATTTAATATAGAAGGCTAAAAATTATTAGTATTTTCCCTATACCATAATGTGTCAATGTTAGAAAAAAAAAACTCTTTATCAACTTATAATTTTTTGGGGTGTAGCAATGGAAATTAACTATTGTGAAGATTATTATGGAACTATCATTTTTTAAAAGGCTTTGCAACAACTTTTTTTTAGAAAAGAAATTTCAAAAAGATATTTTATGATTAAAAAATCTATTTCATGATAATTTTATTTACTTGGTTTGTTTCTATTATAATGCCTTACATGTACCATACCATTATGAACTAATAAAATATAAAAAAAATCAACAAAGCGAAAAAAAGATTTAACTATCATATTTCCATAGTAAATTATTTTCCATCTTAAGGTCATCAATCTAATAGATGTCTAATCTTTTGTTCTTCATATTTACCCATTAGATTATCATGGTCCTAATAAAGTTTTCTCCATAAGTCGTCAACCTTGTATCTTCTATTTAAAAAAGTTTCTCATTATAAGATAATTTTCGCTTCTCTATATCATCCCTATAATGTAATCATCATCCCATGTCCTTAGTTGTCAACCCCAATTTTTTTTTTTTAACTTTTGTTTGTATAGTAGGTTTAGATTCATTAATGTTAGTGTTAGGTAGTCTGTAACATAAAATAAGTATTGATTTTTCAATAAAAGTTTCCAAAAAAAGAAAGGTTTTCCAAATTAAAAACTTGATTTTTTTAAAAAAGGAATGCAGTGCTGCTAATAAGAAGGGAATCTTGTAGGCTTTGAAAAATTGCTTTTTAATTGATTTGGTCCAACTTGAAGCCCATAATCACTCATTGTCAAAATCAAAAAGTCTGAAGCTCTTAAATAGAGAATAGCCACAATAGAAGGGTTTGAGTAAGCATGCAAAGCAAGTCGAGACTATGGCCCATACATAAGTCTAGGGGCCTACTGACGCATCATTTGAGATAGACGAATCGAAAGAGTTGCAGGTTAATAAACCTACTATCAATATGACATAAAGTTTGGAAAAGTTGCTAAAGATAGATTTGAATGGTCCAACCTAAGGGCATGTCATTGCTAGGGACTAGAAAGAAAGGTTGATGCCTTAAAAGAAAAGTTGGTAAGGTTAGAAGAAAGACTCCAAAAATGGCAATGGGTTATGTGCTCAAGCAGTTTGGAAACTTAGATCCTAGTATGAATAGGAAGTCATAACCCAAGCATGCAGATGATTCAAGGAAAAAGAAGTTAAGAATGAATGTACCAATTGGGAAAGCTTAAGATCAAGACAATCCCATTCACAACAAGAGAGGGTGACTTATACAATTCAAAATTCCAATGGCCAAAATGTTTAAGAATTGAGAGAAGTAGGGACTTATGTGAAAACCTAACAAAGAAGTATAAGCCAAGGGGTTATGACCCCAACAAATGGTGTAAATATCATATAAGCCAAGTGGGGCATACCATAAAAAACTGAAACATAAGGTGCAAGATTTGATTGATATAGAAATTATCCAGCTAAGCTTTCTAGAGGCTACTGGGTCAATTGATAGTGGCATTCCTTCCCTAGGTTTTGAAGAAGCATCAAACAAAAGCCTCTAGCACCAAATATTGAAGGTTTACTACTATCATTTGATAGGGTAGCTCACCATTTGAATCAGCTAGATTTATCTTTAGGAGATCAATTCAATTGAATGAGCTAAGTTTAAAGGAGTGATAGAAATAGGGGTAAGAAGTGGAAAAGAATTTTAGTTATTTTACTTTTTTTCTTCACTTTGGAGTTTATAATGGATATGAGTTATCTAAATAAAACAGTTTTCATGTGCCTTATTTTCTTTAGCTCAATAGGGGCATGTCTTTGGCCTTTCATTAAATGAAATACTTTATGAAGATTTAGAGCGAGTTAAAATGGATAAAGTAAATGTGAACTCGGAATTTAAAATTTTCTGTCTAAGGGAATGGTAACGTGTTACTTAAAAAGTTTAGGATGAAAAGAGGTAAACTATATCTAAAACACTAACCTTAAATATACATGAGAGTTGAGTGACACAAAGTTAGTAATTGGGCTTTTTCCTTAATTTAGATCCATCTTGAACTTAGTACACATGTCAAAATGATATTAGGCATTCATTTCACTACCTTAAACATAGTTTTCTCTTGCAAACCCATTTTAGCCTTTTAAGGATTTTTCTTAAAATTAACCTTACCAAGAACTAGCCCATATTAGGGTAATCAGGAGGATAGGTCATTAATCTAGAGAAAAGGAGTAGACTAACTTATGCTTGCCTTAGTTGTGCCAATTCATGAGTAAATATTATCATAGGTAATTCAATTTCTTTAGAATGAAGAAGAGTTTCAAACCATATACATCTTACTCGGGCTTATATACTCATTTAAACACCTTAAGCCTATGTATTTTTCCCAAATACTCCAAAGCCATATACATTTCACCCAAAGCTCATATGCCTTGAACATACCTTTATAGAGCTTTAAATCTTATCAAGTGAAAATTCAATAGTAGAGAGAAATGACCTTAACAAAATAAAAAAAAAAAGAAGAAAAGAAGAAGAAGAAGAAGAAGAAAGAAGAAAAAAAAAAGAAGAAAAAAAGATTGTCTAGTTTCTCCTAGGTTCTTAGATTGTAAACCCGAGATGGATTGTACATGATTTCTTCAAAATTGGTCGAAGTGCATTGATATCCATTTACTTAAACTATTGACCAAAAGTCTTACATTGAAAACCTAGAAAAGACCTAATTGATTGACCAAAGTATACCATTTACAAGATATGCCACAATATTTAGAATTGATGCCAAGAGTGAAAACAGACCTATGAAAGTATAAGGAAGTCCTATTTGACTAAACATTTCAAGTAATGATATCTATCACCTTAGTGGAAAATTAAAGAACAATTTGGTGCTTCCTCAAAAACATGAATGGTTTTAACCTCAAGTTTGAAATTAGTGCTTTTAAAAAGTTTAGAGATTATAACTTATGCTTTAGGAAATAAGACTAAAAGAATGAGTAATCAATGAGCAAGGGGGTAAGCCAACCCCTTATTTATAATCTTTAGAGTCTTCGAGACTTTCTTACTTGTTAACAACATAATTTTCCATCAAAGAGTGTTGTCTTGAATTTCCTGAAAAAAGAAGAAAAAAATTTTCAAAAGAGAAACAGAACCATTTTCAAAACTTTTCAAGAGAGATTTCTTAAAAGAATCATCAAAATCCCTTAATCTCAAGTCTTAGATCATTTTATCAAAACTCATCAAAGTCCTTGAAATTCATGGATCGCTTATCCTTTAGTGCACTATCCATTTCATATAGTAATCTTAGATCACCTACTCATTAGAGCGTTATCTAATCCTTTTTAGGATTGCTTGCTCAAAGGAGTGCCATCCTATTCCTTGTTAGATCACTTGCTCGGTAGAGCATTGACCAATCCTTTATAGAATCACTTCCTTAAAGGAACACCATCCTATCTCTTATTGGATTACTTGCTTAGTAGAGTAACATCTAGTCCTTTTTAGGATCGCTTGCTTAGTGGAGCGCTATCCTATTTCTTGGTAGATCGCTTGTTCATAGGAATGCTGTCCTATCTAGTTCTTAGTTGGATTGCTTACTCAAAGGAGCATTATCCTATCTTTAGTTAGGTCATATGCTTAGTAGAGTGCCATCTAATCCTTTCTAAGATCGCTTGCTTAATAGAGCACTATCCTATTCCTTATTGAATCGCTTGCTCATAAAAGCGTTATCCTATCTAGTCCTTTACTTAGATCACTTGCTCAAGGAATGTTGTCCTATCCTTAGTTAGGTTGCTTGCTTGATAGAGCACCATCCAGCGCTTTCTAAGATTGCTTGCTTATTGAAGCGTCATTTAATCATTTCCCAAATCGTTTGCTCAATAGAGTGCTATCCTATTTTGTCTTTAATAGAGCTTCATCAGATCTTACCTTCAAAAGATTTATCATTTTGAGTAACTTATCTTGAAAGAGATCTATCTTCTTAGGGATACCTAACCTTTTAAGTCGGGACCTTATTTGTTTGATATCAAAGTCTTTACACTGCTAATTCAAGTAAGGACCAAGAAAAAATGAGTATGTTTTTTATTTTTTATTTTTGTCTTTGTACTTAAATTTCACTATAAAGAGGAGTAGCAGTAGACATCTCATTTTTGCCACCCATTATTTTAATTTCAATCTCCTTTTACTTTTGAACTAAGTTTGTAAAAAATTGAAAAAATAGAAAAATAAAATAAAAAGATAAAAAACGAAAATTGAACAAAAAAAAAATAATAATAACATAAGTGTAAAGTAAAGTAAAGTTGTTTAGGGTCAGATCAAACAATGGTTGAAAACATACATTTAGTTTAATAAATTGCAAGTCTTAAATAGTTAAGTTTTATTAAAATATTTTTTAATCCAATCCAACATAAAGAGGATTTTTTTTATATCTAATTTATATTGGATTCAATGGATTTAGAATTTATTAAATGGGTTAGCATGTATATTAGGCCAAATTAAGGTAGATTGAATTGGGCCCAAGATAGAAAACTTGACTCAATGTAGGGTTTTCAAAAACTAGATTAAATTTTCAATGAATCTAAATAGGATGCTATCGTATCATTGTATCTTGGATTTGTTAAGATTAAATCTTCATCTAAAAAGATCCAAAAGATTTAAATTTATGGTTAATAAATAGTGGATAATGGGCTGTAAAAAATAGACGTTTTAACAATTATACATCCTATACAATCACACCAACACAATT
The DNA here is from genome assembly GCA_024138005.1 of Lumnitzera racemosa. Classification (NCBI taxonomy): domain Eukaryota; kingdom Viridiplantae; phylum Streptophyta; class Magnoliopsida; order Myrtales; family Combretaceae; genus Lumnitzera; species Lumnitzera racemosa. The sequence goes on from JAMXBC010000006.1 coordinate 86,422,704, forward strand.
CACTAATAATCATAGTTTTTTTACAGTCACCCTTTGTCCATAATTAGCACTACACGTCCATGAGCACTTCACCAATCAATATTTTCTAATCATGCATGGTCATAGCACGTCACATAACATTGCACTTTACGCACGTCTGCACTACAGTTCACCATTCAATCACACATATCAACATATACAACCATTGTCCGAGCACACAACTGAGTCCAACAGCATTTTATAAACATGGCAGTTAGATGGGTTTGGATTCCTTTCTCTTTTGTTTTTTTTTTATTATTATTATTATAGTTATTTAGTTGTTTTTACTAACTTCATTTTATTTTTCTTCTCTCTTTAAATGCAAGTAATTAGTTTTAGTTTTTTTTTTTTTTTTGTAGTTATTGTTATCCATGCTAATATTTTATGCTTTTAACATGTAGTATTAATTTTTATAAAGTTGCATAATTTAGATGGTTTATTTACATCATATAAAAACTAACATGGTTTCTTTTTTATGCAAGTCTTAGAGTAATTCTTATTAGCTGATTTTTTTGGCATGTCATCATTTTATTTTATTTTTAAATAACAAAAATATATCTTTGCATATATATTGCATTTTTAGAAACTTTACATTTGCATGAAAATTGTATATTTTAGCAAGTTGTCATAAAAATTGCATTTTTAGGCATTTAGGGATTTTTTTGAAAAAAAAAATCATTTTTTCACTTATTTAGTTTTTCATAAAATAAAATTTTTAATAGGCATCTTTTCCATAGTTCATGTTTTTTTTCTCCACAATTTAAACATATTTTCCTTGATTTAGGCTTCTTTCCCATGGTTTAGATATCTTTTCCATAATTTGTGTATCTTTTCTATAATTTAGGCTTATTTTTCATGGTTAGGCATATTTAGTGGTAATTACATTTTTTTTTAATAAAACGACACGCTTTCCATTATAATTGCATATTAGTATATTTTCATAAAACTTGTATCTTTTATTTATTTATTTATTTTTCCTCTCATTTAGGTGCTTTAGGATTTTTTTTAAAGTTTAGTCACATAGTAGTTTTTTCCAAAAGCAAAAAAAAAAAAAGTAATAATAATAAAAAAAATAACTTAAAGTCTTTTTAAAAATTAAGTCTTTAGTAGTCTTTTTTAATTCGGAATAAAAATTAGCTTTTTTTGGGATTTTTTTAATAAAAATAAATTGGTTAAAAAATGTAAACTTAGCTCAATTTTTAAATTAAAAATATACAACTCATTAAATTTTTTTGAAAAAGTAATTACGTTAATTTGATTCTGATTAGTAGGTACATAAGTACCTTCAAGGTAACCATATGAAAAATATAAGAAAATTTTTTTTTCTCGAAAATTTGTAATCGAAAATTATAAAAAATTCATTTTAGTTGCATTTTTGCATAGTTGTACATATTTTGGCATTTTTAGAAAAATTTTAAAAAATAAAAGAACATTAGTTTGTTTTTTTAATTTTACATGTTAAATTAGTCTTAATATGTTAGCTCTCGAATTTAGGTTTTTTTGTCTTAATTTTTAAAATTTTTTTTTTAAATATTTGTAGACTAATGGGAAAACCTTAATTTCATTTTTTTTTACTAGTTTAATTGGTTGTCAACTCTAATTAATTTTTTTTTAAAAAAAAATTTTAAGGAAATTTTTTTTTTCTTAATTTAATATTGACTAATTTATATTAAGCAAGTTTGGCTTAATATAGATAGAATTAAGGAAAATTGAAATAGGGCTCGACATAAAGTGGTAACCAAAGTTTGCTGATGTTACAAAGCATATGAGACCACTTTGGCAATACCATTTTTATATTAGATCACATAAGAAAAATCTTTCATAAATTCTAGCCAATTTGCTTGCCTTTTCAAAAGTTTATTTTGACTCCCTAGATGCTTTAAGGACTTATGGTCTCGTGATAATAAATAGTAATGTCACATAGTAAGAGATTGAAAAATTGAGTATAACTCTTTCTCATATATAGAATGGTTTAGTACAACACTATTAAGCTTCTCACTATAGTAAGCAATTGGTCAACATTCCTACATGAGGATTACGCCAATGCCAATGCCTAATACATTACATTCTAATTCAAATAGTTTGTCAAAATTTGATAGGGATAAGATTGGGGCACTAGTAAGCTTTTCTTTGATTTCCCTAAAGCTCTACTTAGCTTGGTCATTCCATCATAATCCTTCACTCTTTTTTGTCAATTTGGTCAAGGGCATTGTAATTGTATGGAATTTTTTAATGAATCTCTTGTAGAAGGAAGCAAAACCATGAAAACTTCATTTGTTAGTGATATTATTTGGCATTGGCCACTTTAAGATAGCTTAGACCTTCTCCTCATCAACTTAGATTCTGCCTCCAAATACTACATACTAAAGAAAAACAACTTTACTTTGATAGAACATAGACTTCTTCAGTTTTCCATAAAGCTTCTTGACATGTAAAATGTCAAAAATAGCTCGAAGATGTTGAACATGGTTATTACGATTAGCACCATATACTAATATGTCGTCAAAGTACATGATCGCATATCTTCCAATTAGAGGATACATCATATGATTCATATGTCACATAAATGTGCTTGGTGCATTTGTAAGTCCAAATGGCATAACTAACCGTTCATAGAGAACATGCCTTGTCTTGAAAGACATCTTCCATTCATTATCAGGCCTTATGCGAATTTGGCGGTAGCTACTTCATAAATTAATCTTTGAAAATATTTAAGCACCTTGAAACTCATCTAACATATCATCGAGCTTTGGTATTGATTATCTATACTTAATAATAATATGATTGATAGCACAACTGCTGATGTACATGCACTATGAACTATCCTTCTTTGGAACGAGTAGAGTTGGTACAACATAAGGACTTATGCTCTTCCTTAGATATCCTCATTCTATTAGCTCATCCACTTTCCTTTTCAGTTTCGTAGCTTTTTTAGGATTCATTTTGTAAGTAGGTTAGTTTGATAGGGCTACGCCTAGTTATAAATTAATGCAATGTTCTATGCCTTGGATTAAAGGTAGTCCCCTAGGCAACTCTTTGGAGAATAGATGAGAAAATTCATCAATCAATCTTTGAATCTCATTAAGGACATCTCTTAAATTTCTCATCTCTAATAATCCTCTAATCAATAAAACATAGGCTCATAGGCCTTCTTAGCAGCTTGGAGCTCTCTTTGACTCATCATTAAAGTTTTCTTCTTTCAGGTAAGCTAGTTATGGGTCTCATTTACTTGGGTTGGTGTCATTGGTTGTAGTATGACCTTATTTCCATCCTTGATAATGACATAAGTGTTCTTATATCTATCATGAGTGATACGTTGGTCGAATAACCATAGCTATCTAAGTAATGGATGTAAAGTTCCCAAAGGGATGACATCACATATCAATTCATCCCTATATACATTCCTAACACTAAAAGGTAAGGTTACTTGTTTAGTGACATGTAGATCATCCTTATCATGAAGCCAATGTAGCTTATAAGGTTTGAGGTGCCTAAAGGTTGGTAATCTTAACCTTTTCATTAAGGCTTGTGCAACAACGTTGGTATAGCTCCTTTCATCCATAATGATGGTACACAACTGTCCTTTAATGGTACACATGGTGTAAAACAAAATTTCCCTTCGATCTAATCACTTCTCCTTAGTTAGCATAAGCACAAGTGTCCTCTTCCTCCTTAGTTTAAACTCGTCTAGCATTCTTCTCCTCTTCTAGCTTGCTTTCATTGGCGCTATCTATTACATCTCTTTGAAGCATCATAGTACATCGATTTGAACATTCAGTAGCCATGTGTCCAAAACTTAAGCATTTGAAGCACTTTACCTCGCTCGTCTTTCTTCTAGAGGGTTATCCTTTCTCATATGTTATCAAGGTTGACTATCCTTAGCTTAGCTCTTCTAGCTTAGTCAGCTATCATCAAGTTGGTCATGTTTTTCCATGGCTCAAGAAAGTCTTCTTGGCTTGGCATGAGCAGGTTGGCATAGAATGGGAGGACGGGAAAAGATTGGCCCAAGTTTGCTTAAAATATTTCTCCTCTTCTTTTCAACCCTCTATGCTACCTTAATAACCTCCTCAAGTGTATAGAATATCTATATTTCCACAATATTGTAAATCTCATACATGAGTTTGTAGATGAATCTTTATACTGTGCGAATCTTAGGTTCATCCATGCCTACTTAGATCATCAACATCTAGAATTCTTTCACATAGTCATCAATAGTTTAGTTTCCTTGTTAAAGCTCTTGCGACTTAGCAAAGTTGTCTTGCCGATAAGTCTCAAGTACAAATCTCCCTCTCAATAATCTCTTCATCACTTCCCATATCTGTACACTTCTCCTTCCATCCCTTATTTTAGCTGCATTTAGAATCTTTCATTGCATGGTAGCATATCTATAAAATTTAAGTGTAGTCAGTTGTACCTTAATGGCATCAGTATACCCATATTAGTAAAACATTTTCTCTACTTACTCCAAATATTTATTTGCATCTCCGATTTTGTTGAAGGGTAGGGTTTAGACCTAGATATTATCAAGTCGTCGAGGAGCTTACTGTGCTCATTCTTATGCCTAGTAATATTCAACCTCTTCTTCTTCCTCTCCATCATTCTCTAACTCTACATCCTTAATATCCTCTTCAATCTTTTTTAACTCTAGCCTTTGTCTAGTAGCTTGGTGTGCAACTCCTCTAGCTCGATAGGGTCGAATTAGGTGATTAACTCAGTTACCCTTACCATATCGTCTCTCAAGAACATTTTAGGGTGGGTTATGATGAGGTATACCCTATGGTTGTTGCTTGTTGACTTGCTTTACAATAACTAGAATCTCAACAAGATTGATAAGTTTATTAAGCTTGTCATTGATTGACTTGAGGGTATTACTACCATTTTGACCATGACCAGCATGAGCACCATTACTTAAGTTACTAACGACATCTTAAACGCTTGACTTCAACATAGTTTAATACTTCTTCGACAGGTTGACAACATAATATACAACAAACACTTCTACTTACCACCCAAAATCTTAATAACTCATTCTAACAACTTCAACACCTAAAACATACATACAAACACCATAGAAACAAACTTGCTTTGTTTTCATAGTAGGAAATAGAGTAAAACAAAGCAACAACAGAAACTACACTTACCAATCCGTAAACCTTCACTATACAGCTTACAACTTCATAATTTACTTCACCTGAACACACTATAGCAGTTATGGAAGGAACATAGTAGTTGCAAAGAACAAACATGAAGCAAAACTTTAGTAATACTTTACGTGCTTCCTCTTGGAATCATGCTCTAATACTAGCGAAGCTGATGTATCTCTAGGATCGTAAATATAGAGGTCGTACCACAATGAAAGGGGATGAAAGAAAACAAAAGGGGGATTAGCAAATTTGTAAGCTACCTAGTTGGATATAATACATCAATAAGATCCTACATAGCCTACAATTCGTTGGATGTGACTTACCAATCCAAATTATAGGATTACTCATTACTACTTCTTATTAAAGGGAATAGATAAGAGTTAAGAAATAAATGAGAACACTAAGTAATAATGCAATTATATGTTGCTTGTATACAAGTAAATGGGGTTTATATATTAGCTCTTTTAGGGTTATAAGGTACACATGGAAAAGAAAAAAGGGTAATTTAAAAATGGAATACATAAAATACACTAAAAACGGTAAAAGGGACAAATAATATTTTATATAGAAAAAGTAAGGAATTTATCCAGAATGTTGTGTTAGAAGACATGTATTAAAGGGCGATTGGAAGCATGTAGTGTACTTAGCTAAGCTGTAATGAATTCTAAGGTAGCTTGGTAGTTGCAGGATCCTACTTGGATGAGGTCAAAAGAGAGTTAGCAATCATAGCTGACTTGGTTAAGTTCAAGTCAGTGCTTGGGTACTAAAGGGTGTTCAGATCCTCTATAAGTTTAGTGTCTCGATAGCTTGGCTTAGTCTAACATTTGAAGTTGGTTGGAATAGACGTAGTATGGATCATGGTTATTTAGTAAGTCGGCATGACTTCTTAGAAGCTTGGAAACTATGATGGCACTTATGAGAGCCAAGCACTTGGGTCAGCAATAGTATAAAAGATGAAGATCATAATAGGAATCTTTGTCCTGAATGACATTTCAAGCTCATATTCTTCGTATGAGTCCTTACAGTGTTCTAGCTTAGCTATGTGTAATTGGTTTAAGGAGTTGATTCTTATCAAATTTTTAGTTAATTTTACCTAATTTAAGATATTTTGAGTATTTAAGGGTTTATATTTGTATCTAATAATTACACTTGAAGTGCATATGCTATTTTTACATGTCATTTCATGTCAACTATAATTTTATAGTCCAATTAATTTATCTCTAAGGTTTAAACAACTTTCGATACCTAAATCTTGAATTTATGTTACATATAATATAATGTAAAATAGTAAAATTGATTATTTTTAGTTATAATATTACTATTTTGTTATATTTTTACATTCTGGACCTATGGAGTGATCTTAACTATCTCCTAAACTTACTTACAAAGTATCATCAAGATCGAGCTACCTTCATGTACACCCTAAATTACCTACCGGAAACTAACTGGTAATATTATGGAGGTTACAATGTCAATCCACTTTTGAGAATCAGAACTTGCTTGATGAAAGTTATTTAGATCATCTTCCTTTATCTTAATGCCATCCCGATGTTCCTAGAGAAATACAACATAATTACCTAGAATTGCACTTCTCCTTATTGTAGATCTCCTTAATGATATAGGTTCTTGAGGTTATAGAGTTTGTTGATCTTGAATAATTTTTTGAACCTAAATAAGAGGTGCAAAGACATTATCTTGGCTCGGAGTTACCTCATGAACAATATCTAGTACAACTAATCATTTAGTTGTGGGATAATAAGACTTGTAACCTTTGACCTTTCAAAGTGACCAACAAATTAGCAACTAACAGTCTTGTAATTTGGTTTATTTTCATGTGACTTGTAAGGCTTGGCTTTTAGATGGGCATACCCAAATATGTAAGTTCTTTATGGGATTCTTGCCTATCCAAAACTTATAAAGGGTTTTATTAGTTGCTTTATAAGTACTTTGTGGAGTAAATATGTTTTAGCTTTTGATGCTTCTCCTTAAGGAGATTCTAGTAAGGTGGAATGACTAATCATACTCCTTAATATGCCCTTTAGCGCTCCATTTCATCTTTCAATGACACCATTCATGGCAAGTGAACCTATCATGGAGTATTGTAGGACGATATTACTTCCTTCTAGGAATTTAGTAAATGGTCTTAGATATTGTTTCCTTGAACCATCATATCTACCATAGTACTCACCACTATGGTTAGATTTGACACTTTTAGTTCTTTTGCCAAATTGATTTTCAACTTTAGCTTTATAATTTTTGAACTTGTCCATTGACTATGATTTTTGATAAATTGGATATAAGTAGCCATATCATGAGAATCATCCATTAATGTTACAAAATATTATTGACTATTCTAAGAAACTATTAGGAATAGTCCATAAATATCTATATGAATAAGTTTTAAGACTTTTGTAGCCTTATTGGCACCTAATCTCTTGACAATTGTTTGTTCCCTTTATACAATTAACAAGTAAATCAAAATATGTGAAATTAAGGGGATAGAGAATACCATTAGACATAAGTCTTTGCATTCTCTTCTTAGAGATGTAACCTAATTTCTTGTGCCATAATGTAATTGAGTTCTCGTTAGGTAATTTAAGCTTCGTATATTGATATGTAAAGATTCATTAAAAGAGGCAATTGTATCATTTAGGTAAAGATTATCACTATAAGGTAAGAAACTGATACCAACTAAGTTTGAATCATGAAAGGGACTAAACTAGGTATTACCAAATGAATAAGTGTAGCTATATTTTCCCAAAGCGACAATAGAAGTCAAATTCCATCTAAAAGTTAGCACAACAAATGTCTCATTCAAATCTAAATAATAAATAGTCATTAGCAATAATCTAAAGTTCCTTATCATCTTAACTTCAGTTGTCTTGCCATCATCAACATAGATTTGTCTTTCACCATCAGCGGGCTTTTGTCAACTTAGGTAACTACGCTGATGTGAGTTGCTGCACTTGAATCTATCTACCATGTGTATCTAGTTATTGAAGCTAAATTAACCTCTAATAAAAAGAATTAAAAAGTATACCTTTTGTTGCATGCTAAGTGTGATAAATGGCATATTGTTTCTTCTTATGTCCTTTAGCACAACAAAAGAAACAAACATCTTCAATTTGTTCCATATGTTTTTTTTTTTTTTTTTTTTTTTGAGGTGCTTATACTGTAGCCTCCTCATCCTTCTTTCATTTCTTAAACCTTTTATCTTCAGATGTGTTGACTAACTGAGCACTTTCAACCCTTTCATGGTTCGATCTCTATTCTTCCTACATATAGGATAAGATGAGCTCATTAATGGATTAGGAGCCCTTTTGGCAATTATAGCTCACCTTAAATTAGCTAAACTGTGCTAGAAGAGAAATCAAAACTAAGTGCAACAAAAAGTCTTCAAACAAATCCAATTTCAATACCTTAAGTTTTGAAGCAATATGAGACATCTCCATGATGTACTACTTGATGTTTCCTTTTCAGATAAGTTTTGCAAGGAGTGTACTTGGTTCAACGTTTTCATTCTTTGCAAACCTCTTTTGAAGAACCTAAAGAAATTTTTTTGCCATCACAATCTTATCAAACATAATGCTCTTGAATGCTTCTAAAGTGGCATGCTTTATGACCATTAGACTTAGGCAATTTGATTACTCCCACATTTCCATCTCTCCCTTTTCATCACTCTTATCAATGATAGCTAGAGGGTGATCTTTCCTTAATGCTAAGTCTAGGTCCATGACCCCATTAATGATCGTTACGCTCTCTTGCCATATTTTAAAATTAATGCCGTTTAGCATAAGAACTGAATTAATATTGACAGAGATATTCGTAGTAGAACCAGCAACTATATAGAGAAAGAAAATAAGTAGTACTAAATTAAACTTGCATATATATATCAAAACATGCAAATAGTAATTCAAATAATGGTAGGACTTATCACAAGATACCTAGCACAACATCAATATCTAGTGTTTAAATAGAAATGTCAACTTCTAAGTGGTATTCTTGGTGTAGTGATCAAATGTTGACAATAAATTTCTATCAAATAGTTGTGTCTTCTTTTGAACTGACTAACTATTTACATAGAAAACCAAACAATTATTACATATTTATCATCTAGGTGCATATGTAAATTGGCCAAATATTGACCTCTTTGGGGTAGGCAATATATTTATGATTCACATGCTCACAATTTTTTCTATGTATCCAAAATAAATTACTTCTATAAAGGAGACCACTTTGTTGGCATTCTATTTCAATTTTTTTTTTTTCAAATAATAGATATAAATGTTGCCTAATTTGAATTTTATTTCTAAATTTTATAATATATATTATTTATTAAATGCATATGTGTCGAGCCTGATTTTTTGGTTTTTTTTATTAAAAATTAATTTCCTCATTTCCTAATTAATACTAAACCCTAACCCATTTGATATTAATCCTCGACTAAAGAAATTGAGAAATTCCAGTTTTTTATTAAAAATAATTTTTGGAGTCGCCACACGACCGAAGTTGGGAAAATAAAAAAAACCATAACCTATTGGATGGATTGACTATGATTTAGTTACCGGTCTTTGATTTTAATTTGAATGAAGAACTAGAGGATTCAGAATTCGAGGGCTCAGAATTCGAAGGCTAACCTATTAAATCTTAATGGATACTACTATCTATTTACCGAAATTAAGATTATTCTTCTAATTATAATATTTAAAAATAAATAAATAAAAAAATCAAAATAAAAAAGAATCTAAGTTTTTACATATTTTATTGTCGCCTTGAAGGTGCTTATGTACCCGCTAGCCAGGATCAGATAATCGTAGTTCTTTTTGAAAAATTTAGTGTGTTGATTTATTTTAATTTTGAAAAAACAGTGACAAGATTTTCGTTCTTAATTGATTTAGTTTATAAAAAAAAAAAAAAAAACTAAAGGAGTCCTAACTCGTAAGTGTTTTTGTTTTATAAAATAAAAAAAAAAGACACTCTAAAAATCCTATTTTTTAAAAGGGTCTTTTATTAATTTTTAGTAAAAAAAAAATTTCTACGTAATGAATCCTTAAACAAGTTCAAATTCTAAAAAATAATCAATCCCTACAACCCCTAAACTAATATATATAACTATTTACCTAAACAAAAACATATTATATAATACACTTGATATATATGTAGAAAACTAATACTAAGAAAAAAATGTCCTAATATATACATATCTTATATATTACATCGAATAACCAAGGATCTACTAATAATAATACTATAATATAATTATGATAATAATAATGAGATACATAAATAAAACAACAAATAAATAAATAAATGAATGAACAAAATATTCAAGATTGGAAGAGAACCGGACCTAATCCTCAACTATTCAGTAGTATAGCATCCACAATTTGGCCGTGTTGATGTGTGGTCTGCAGTGGACGTGCGGACTAATCAAAGTTACAGCGCATGAAAGTTGGACAGTGCTCGGTAGACAGTAGTACAGTGACGAATCAGGAAACGTGCTAGTGTGCGTGCAACGTGTGGGATAGTGTTATGTGCTTCAGCGATGGTGTTGTGTGCGTGCTTGGTCGGAGATTGATCCGTTCATGGGAGTTTAATTGTGGACGACAGCAAAGTTGAGTCGCTGTAGTGGAGTGTAGTGCGATTTGTGGAGCGGAATCAGGCATGTAATAGTGGAGCAGCGCTGTTGCGTGAATGGTGGCTGAATTATTGCAGTAGCTGATAACTTTGTGTAGTGAGGACTTGGTTGGAGTCAAACGAGGCTGGTCATAGTGCGATGGTAGTGTTGTGAAGCGATGATGCCGTGATTCATTCAGTCATGGAGCGTTAATGCTGATTGCTGCATTGGCGAGAGAATTAGTAGCCTACTGTTGGTAAGCGCGTGGACTGATTGTATGCGCTATTATGGGCTTTAGAGTTTGCTGCAGGCAAGAGCTGAGAATTGCTTAGATGAGGAGGCAGTGCTGCTGTCGCGAGTGTTCAGTTATTATTGTCATACATTGGTGTCAGGGACTGTGACGAGAGGATGGGTCAGTCATGTGTATGGGGGTCGACAAGGGTTGGTGGCTATTGTTGTTGATGGTGGCCACAGTTTTGGTGTTGAGTTACGTATGTAGTGGAGTTGAGCGTAAGGTTAGAAGAGTTATGGAACAGTAGCGATCATGGGTTAGAGTGGTTGGGTGATTTGGGTCGAGCAGTAGTAGATGAGAGAAGGGGTTGGTGTTCTGGTTGTTTTGTTTTGGTGGTTGATGACTGAATTATTGCTGTCAAGATGGAGTTTCGCCTTGCTCTTTTGTTTTCTGCACGTGTACGTGTGTTTATAAAGTCTAAATTATATCATCTCAAATTGTATCTGATTTAAATCTAAGACCTCAAATTATATCCAATCCTTTATTTCAATATTTATTCATTAGGCTATTGACTTGCGCCTTAATATTTTAATATAATTAAATTGTACTTAAAACACCCAATTGTCTATAATAATTTTTTTAACTAAGTTAAACTAAAATGATTGACTCTAAAATAATTTACTTCAAAAAAAAATCTTTTTAACTTTTCTTTTTCTCATCATTTTTTGGGTATTTTCATTATTTATTAATTTTTATTATTTTTATCTTTTATTAATTTTTAATTAATTAATTAAGTTTATTTTATTATTATTATTTTTTTTCAATTAGGACATTTTTTGTAAAAATTTAAAAAAAATAATCAAAAGTCAAAAATCGAAAATTAAGATTACGAAGAGATAAAAATTAGATGTCTACAATATGAGTAATCACAAAATAGAAGAAAGAGTTCAACATATGGGACCTTTTTATCTTTTCTAGTATAGAAAGGAACCTTTAGCAAACGGAATAATTTCTTGGTGTCATGGATTTCCTTTAACTTGTTTCGTCAATAAACACGGAAGTGTTTTATTTACATGACAACTGATCAATACAAACTAATTCATAAAAAAGAAAAAAAAAAAAAAGGAAGGAAAATGTTTGGGAATTCCAAATCTTGAGCATCGAGGGAACCGTTACAACATCCTTCATATATATATAAGTAACATTACTTTATAACATGATTTACAATTCCCAATTCACATGGCTTTCACTGATGTAATCATTTAAAGCCGAAGACATCCAAATTCCAGAAATCATTCTCTATCAGCACAATATATTATAAAGCAAACAATAGAGGACGGCTTCCGAAATCTAGAAACTTTCCGTTGCCAGCCTGATAATTGCATTCATAGATACATGCAAAATTCATCGTCATGGATTTCATACAGTTTCAATTTGATGTTGAAAGTTAACGTTTAATCATAAATATGTAATATATTATTTCTTTAATTCTTAAATCCATAACCCTTAAAATTAGGGAAAAAGATCCTTATACAAATTACCTTAATATTGATGATTTTAATTATTTTAAAGCTCCAATTTCACATAGGAAAGTCCTAATACCACTTGTTAGGATTGACATTTTAATCATTCAAACCGAAGAGCACTAGGAACAATGTATGTGCATAATTAGGGTACAAAATAAAATAGAATAGGGAAGTGTCCTTGAATCATATTGCAAAAGTTCTGAATTTGATTTGGTGTTTGGTATTCCAAGTCTTTCATGCGGACTCCTAAGTTATTGACTCTTAACATTTCTAGTGACGGGAGGCTGGAGAGAAGAGAATAGGTGCATGATTTGGAGACCATGGATATATATATATATATATATATATATATATATAACCTTAGTTTAAATATCCATTAATCTTTCATTATTATTTCTAGTTTAGTACATCATAAAACTGAAAATAATATATTTATACATATTAACTTGTACTTAATATAAATGCATGAAAGTCTATAATTTTATTAGACCATTTTAATTTAAACTTTTTATTATATGATAGCTGTACTACATAATTATTATCTAAGCCCATATTATTAAAATAAACCCAACTGGAAGTTGTAAACCTTTTTTGTTTATTTCTACGAATATGTTGTCTTTGTTTTTTAGAGAATTATCTTGCATTCCTTAAGTAAAGAAGAAAAAAACTCCTTGCAAGTATATAAAGAGAAAAATAGGCTCTAATATTCGAAAGAAGATTCATTAAATATTACATGGTACGTATTATGTATATATAATATATAAATACTAATAAAATATTAATATAAATGTTAATGGTAGAAATAATTTTCAAATTCATTATTATGCATAATTTATATATAATATATGTATCAAGATCTTATTATTATTTATATATTAATATTTAGGTTTGCAGTTTGATTGCCATATTTTCGAGATTTGTATTTTGTTTACTGGTCAGAAATATTATAAGCACCATTGTGTCGAAAATAAAATAAATTACGATTTTCCCCTTCTCTACTTTCCATATGATTTTTACGTCATTCTTTTTAACCTATTTCAATTGAGCTATGCATCATTTGATGGCACAATAAATGCATTAAACGGACCTCGACCTGTGTTTTTGTCTAAGTTTTCATTTCAATGTCTTTGTTCTTTATTATTTTCTCGTTTCATAACATGCATTTAAAAAAGCTTCGAAAAAGAATCTTCATGTAACAGCTCTTCTAAAAAAGATGGAACCTTATTTTATTTTTTATTTTTGTTTTTCCCAAGGACGATGATGGATGAAGGTCCCTTTTTACTTTTTTTTTTTTTTAACCAAGTTACACAACGAAAGGACAAAGACAAAAACAGAAACCTTAAAATTAAAAAATTAAAAATAATTGCTTAAACTTCGTGTCTATGTGTGTATATATATGCATATATATATATTTATTAATTTTACACAAAAAGTTTACAGCTACTAAATTCATACGTCGGATTGACTTGTAGCTAGAGATGTTCATCTTTCGTTCATTTGCTTCTAGAATATTGTTGTTTGGTACAACTAGACAACTATCAATATCTATTATCGAATTTTAATTTGTCAAATTATATTATAGTATATAGTTTCATAAGCTTTTTTTTTTTAAATAACTATTTGACAATGCCAATTAATATTTTTTTCTATTTTTATTATGATACATTAATTTTGCAATTAATAGACAAAATACATAATTCACTCAATTTATTCTTCATTTAATTTGATATACCACGAGTATTTACTTACTTCCCCATGTATAAGCCAAAATTACAACCTATTTACTTCACTTAATGGAATAATGGATAAATGTAATTGGAATTATTAAGGAATATAATAAGGATGTAATACTTATTACTTTGTTTAGTTGGATTAATAAACAATTTAAAAATAGACACGTAATGAACTTTAATAATTAAATTATTCTTGATTTATTTTCTTTTTCAAGTAATTATAAAGTAATAAGTAGTGATGGTGGAAATTAACTAATGGGGCAGAGGTAGTGGTAATGGTTAGCGAAGTTACGAGTGGTGGTCAAAGGTGGTAACAGTAGCAATAACGATAACGATGGTAGTGGTAGTGGTAGTGGTGGTCGAGGTAGTGACTTAGAGGGAGAGGGGTGGTGGGGGTAATTGCGGTGGTAGTGATGATAGCGGTTGTTAGAGGTAATGGTAACGACAGTGACGGTGGCGACAGTAGCGATGGCAGTGGTAACAAGGTGATGGTGGTGGCAGTAGTAGCGATGGTGGTAGGTGGCGGCGGCAATGGTAGGTGGTGGTGGCGGCTGGTGGTTAATAATAGTGGCAAATAAAGGTGGTTAGTAATAGTAGTGATGATAGTAGTAGTAGTAGTAACAACGGTTGGTAGCAGCGATGGCAATAATGGTGGTAGTCATCATTAAATTGATATGAAATTGTTTTTGGAAAAAATATAAAATTTTGTGAGGAATCATGATTTTTTTATTGGATAAAGGAATTCCTATTTCTTGATTTTATGTAATAGGGATTTCTAAGGAATTGCAATTTGAAGACAAAAAACCTAAGTGAATGCTGTAATAAGGAATAAGGGGAGAATTGAATTCCAATTCCTCTGAAGTGAACGAGACATTAAGCTAGGAATCTAGTAATAATTAAGGTTACAAAAGGGACTTAAAACGCTATGAGGTTAGGAAATATTGAAGGTGGTAATGAGATTGAATGTCATATCTCAAGAGATTATAATCAAGTTTTGAAGGGGAAAAAACAATATTATGATTGGTGTGCCAACACCTCCATTTGCCTTTCAAATGTTATTAAGTGGTGATTTATTTTATTTTCCTTTCCATGGTCCTTATTTTACCAATGTGTGAATCACCAATGAGATTAGAGATTTTCATCCTTAATGAGGTAAGAATCATCAATGTAATCACAATCTAGTTCTATAACAAATGATTTTAAGCATTTAATTATACATTTTTCAAGTTTATTTCCATTTAACCAAGCCATGTGGAGGGGTGGTATGATCTTTACCTTTTATTCATTTTATGGCTTCAAACCTCTTAAACAATTTTGCTAGAAATTGATACTTTAATTGACCCATCATGTAATTGTGTATGTTTGTTAACAAAATGCTTTTATCAACATTGTTATAAAAAACAAATATAGGGAATACTTTTTTAATTAGGTAGTTTATGCTTTTACTTGATTGCTTCTATTTATTGGAAGAAAGGGTAACTAAATGATGAATAAAAAATAACTAAATGATTTGAGGAAATTTTTATATTGCTTATAAAAGAGAACAAATGTTATGGTTGTTCGCTTCCTTAGTTATGGGCTTAACAAAGGAAACTTATATTGTGTAAAAGTAATTAATTTTTTACATGTCTCATGCATAAAAATATTTATTGGTACAAAATTTATGTTACATTTGCGTTCTTACATATGAACATGTGATATAATTTTCATGGAAATCCTTTAATGACATTGAAGGATATATTTTCTTTTCTTTCTTTTATTTCCTTTCATTTCTTAAAATGATAAATAGATTGGAAATTCACCCTTAATGAAGTAATAATCACCAATATAATCATAATCCAAATTTCTAACAAATAATGTTATGCATTTAATTATAATTTTCTTATGTCTATTTCCATTTAACCACACTATGTAGAGTCATGGTCTAATCTTTAGCTATATATATTTTATGGCTTCAAACCTTTTAAACTGTTTTGCTTAGAAAATTATTTAGCTGTTATGCATAAAATAATTAAATTATATTTATATTTTTTGTTTAAAAAAAATTATAACCATTCAATTTTAGTTATCTTGTAAGGAAATAAAAAGCATCTACATGGTCAAATTGTAAATAAATGTATTTTTAGAAGTTCTAATTTGTATCGACATCAATTTTAATGGAAACCTTTAAATTTAGCTTAGAAAATTTGTTTATTTTTTCCTCTACATATGAACCTTTAACAAAGTTTGAAATTCCAGTGTAGTAAAATTCATGCTATTATCATCTAATTATATATATATATATATATGTCAATTATGATACAATATCATGTACTATGCAACATTTATGATACATCATTATAATTTAGAATATATTAATAAATTAATTTAGTCATTTAAGACACTAAAAAATTACAGTATCCTGTATAAATTAGGATAATTTAATATGATGATTATCAATATATATTGATTACGTAATTTATGGCTAATTTATCAACTTTAATTAATTGTAGAATTTATTGATATAAGTATGCATAGAATAAATTATAATGATTATTTATGACCGTATTATTATGTGTCATAAGAAATTAGTGGAAATTGATAATTTTAAAATCAATAGTTAATTCTGATTTATTTGATATGTATAGTAAAGATGTAATACATCATCTATTAAAAAAATATGATTTCATATACTAACACAATCTAAATTATTTCCTATTATAATATATAATATTAATAAGTATACAACATGTAACATTTACTATGATTTTAATTTCAATATATACATCATAGTATATGATTGTATAGATTATTATTTTGTTGGTCATGTGCAAAAGTCCTTTGATTAAGGTAACCCTTTATCTTAATATTAAAATGAAAGGTTACTTTTTTCTATCCATACCATTTAGTAGAATTACCATATGCAAATTATCTATTACTCGTTAATTAAGTTAATCTTTGTCTAAAACAAATAGTTAGTGGATATTATTGTATTTATATCTATAATAGTAATGTGCAATAAGATTGACCATATTTCCATAATATTAAAGTAGAAATGTATCATTATCTTTTGTCATAAATATTTATGTCAATTTCCATAATTTCCTTTCTTTCTTTGTTTTGTGACCGTTTTCATATCAATGTCAACTAATTGAATAATTGAATGTTGATTTGACAATTATCAACACCAATTAGCCATGCTATGTAGAGTAGTGGTTTGATCTATAACTTTATATATTTTATGTCTTCAAACCTCTTGAACTATTTTACTTAGAGAATTACTTAGTTGTTATAAATAAAAACAATGAATTATATCCAAATTTTTTGTTTCAAAAAAATTATAATCATTCAATTTTAATTATCTTAGAAGGAATGACAAGCATTTCCCCAATCACTTACAAATGGATGTAATTTTACAAGTTCTAATTTGCAATTGTGTCAATTTTAATGTAAACTTTTAAAATTTGGTTTTAAAAATTCATTGATTTCTTTTTTTTTTTTTTTACATGTAAACTTTTAAGAAAAGTTTGAAATTTTAGTCCCATAATAATGTATGTCAATTATGATATAGAAATAATATTGTACAATATCATGTGCTATGTAATATTTATGATATATTATTACTCATTAATTAATTTATTTAAGTCATAGAAAAATTACAACATTATGTATAACATAGTGTAATTTAACACGATGATTATTAATATATATTGATTGCTTAATTTGTAGTTGATTATTAACTGTAATCAATTGTAAAATATAATGATATAAGTACAGGTCAAATAAATAATAATAATTGCTTATGACCATATTATTATACATCATAAGAAATTAATGAAAATTAACAAGTTAAAAGTCAATTGCTAATTCTAATTTATCTAATATGTATAGTAAAGATGTAATACATCATTTGTTAAAAAATATGATTTTAGATAGTAACATAATCTAAATTGTTTATGCTATTGTAATATATAATACTATCATATATATATTATCATGTATACAACATATAATATTTACTATAATTTTAATTTTAATATACACATTGTAGTATATGATTTAATACATTAATATATTTGTTGGCTATGTGCAAAAGTCCTCTTATTGAGATAATGCTTTATCTTAATATTAAATTGGGAGGTCAATTTTTGCTAACCATACCCATTTAATAAAACTAACCATAAGTAAATTATTTATTGATACTTGTAGGTGAATATTACTTGTCCTCGACCAATGAAACCAAAATTTACGTGAATATAGACGTTGCATGAATGCCAATGATTTTAGAATGGTACAATAGTTCAAATGTTCAATTATGGCAACTATACTATACTATGTAACTAATGCATTTTTTATTGTATAGCGTTAAAAAATAACATAAGGGCTAAGCCAAATATCTTTCAACTAAAACAACATGTCGTATCTGCAGATACAATATTTATGCACAGATATAATTTGCAATAGATCATACAAATGACATGGAAGCTTGAAAATCAAATTAGTGATTTTTAATTTAAAATTTATGAAAGATTGACATTGAATATATTTACACTTTCTATTGTAGCAAACTACCTTTACACGCATAGTGTCAATTTTGCTTATTGAAAATAAATTGCAATGGTATTACATTAGGTGCAATTGGAAGCTCGAAAAGGAAGCAACCAAGTTCTTTTATAAATATTGTAAAAAATACTTGCAATTACTAATGCTAAGGTAATCATCTCTATTATTGTTTTAAACACATATACATGTTATGCATTTTTAGTACAATACAAAGTGTCTTCAAATTCATATGTAAACTATTTTTCCCAATAAAAATATCGAATATAGATGGTAATAATTGATAGCACAGAGATAACTACATTATTATGTTAGATCGTAAGACTGAAAAGCTCCTAAAAAGAGGTGCGAACGATTTACTCGCAAAACAAAATTAGATATTTAAATTTGCTATCAATAAAATACACATTTTTCCATTTTATAAAAGTAACCTTATACAATATGATTTTGCTTCTATAAATAATACGGTATGAAAAATTCAAATTGCTAATTTAGATAAATGACTATAATTTAAAGAAACATAAAACAACATTGCATCAACAAGTCATTCCCCATTATTTATTTAGTAGAGACAAATGTACTATTAAAAGAAATATTTTTGGTTAGTTATTGTCCATTGTATTTGACTTTTATTATATTTTTATAAATATTAAATACTAATTCTATTTCATCTTTTATTTTATATATGACGGAAGGAAGGAGTAATCAACTTGAGTATTATCAATAAAAAAATCACCATTTACTTCACAAAATTTGAAGACAAACATTTTCAACTAAAGAGGAAGGATAATGATAATGTAGACAAATAACAATTTAATAACATAGTTATGAGAATAAAGATGGAACGATTTATTTCTCTTAAAATTAATTTTTACATGATTTTTTTTTTGTAGATTCGACGTTCAATATTTAATAAATAATAGTCGTTTCCAAAGCACAAAGTAAAATGAAATTAAAAAAAAAACCTCTATATCTCATCCATTCATTTATAATAGTATGATTTTTTTGGCTAATAATATACGAATATAATTTTAATATTTTGAAATTTTATATTTTTCAAATATGACTATTTTGAAAAGAAAATTATTTAAACTTTTATCACACATAGCATAGATGCTTAACTAGTTATATGTATAAAGTTTAAAGTTGTTTAATGTTATTGCCATTTGAACTTATACTTATGGAATTTCATTTGTCATGTTTAGAAGTATGTCATGGTTTATGGGTAGAAGAGTGCAAGTGTGAATGATGAGAAACAAGATGATCAAATTGATAAGAAAAAGTTCTATTAAAATGACTTTAATATTAAGGTATGCAAATAAAATGTTACCTAAAGTTTAGGTTTCATAAAACACTCTAAAAATTTTAGTATATATAAATAATATGAATAGATATGCATACATTGCTATATTGGAATGCTTTAGAACTTGAGAAGCCATAGTCCTGCTACATGTTAACCTTAGAGGTGCACATGTTAAGGCATCATGGTTCGTAAAACCTATCTAATCTCTACCATTAGTGGTAAATATGCCAACTTACAACATAAAGAACTTAATAATTTATAAATAAAGAGTAGTGTGTACACTACTACAACACCCAATACATAAGAATTAAATATCAAACTAGTTATCATAAGTCAAGTGCTTATAACTCTACGTAACAAAAGTATCAAACCATTACTAAGGAGTCTCATGGCTCCAACAAATGAATCTTTACTCAACAAACCATCACTAATAGCTACTCTAAGCGTATCTCGATACATCATCAAAGTAGTAACAACCTCCATCCTCATTATAGTAATAATAATTGTAATCGGCATCATCATAATAATAATCAACAGTCTCTTCATAACCTAAACCTATATCCATAAAATACAACCCCTAAAAGATAAGTTAATGTGTAATCTAGGATATCAACCATACGTGCATGATCAATCAATTATAGTGTCACACATACTTACATTAGTATCAATATTAACATGTAGCAAACACCAGTCATTATCTTTGTTTAGTAAGTCTAACAAACATCACAATCTTAGCTTCACAAGATAAGGGTAACTCTTGACCCATACAAGCAATCAATATATAATATTGCATAAGTATTTCTATTGGGTCTATCCTAATATCTAAGTTACCTTCTTAATTCTAATGGGGTCATCTCAATGTGAAACTTCATACGGGAGAACATAGTGTAAGGATCCGTAGGTGCCTCACCAACTATAGTGGACCCTTACTAGTGGGCAGTCAAAGTCAAGCATAAATAGCATACTTAATTAAGGTTTGTATTTATTTTAAGTACTGTTATGTTTATTATCTTAGCATCCATAACAGAAGAAACATGCATCTAGTATTTGAATCCAAGTATCTACTGGTAACCAAGTCAATTGGTGGCTTAGGATCTATCCAAATAAATTATTTACTATCAAACTCTAGCTTACTCAAGCCCAACTTTACTTCTAAGTTTCAACTTTATTCATCTTAACTCTATTACACAATCCTATACTTTCTTTAGATTCAATTCTTAACCAAACTCATAGGGTCCATGAAACGATTTGATTATTGAAATTGATTTACAAGGGCAATAAATAAATATTTAAAAAAAGGAGTTTAAATAAAACTTATGCTATACACCACATACACAACTTGTATAAGGTATACACACTGTGTTTGTTTGCTTAGCTATACATGGCATGTATTGCATGTTGTACAGCTACAACAACAAATAGGTAACATCTATTACATATACATGCCATGTCTCCTTAAGTTTAACACACATAGTGCATCTCATACACCAAGTCCCCTTATTCTCAACACCTTGAACACTTGGAGTCATCTAACATGTCAATAACCATCGATCCACCATAACTCTGATCATCCTTCATCAAAATTTCACTTCCAATTGGCCTAAACATCAACCATTATATTAAAACACCCATTATAACCACTTCATAAGATTTCTTCTCAACAAGAACAAGAAGTTCCTTTTGTCAACAATGGTAGCCCATCATAAAACAACCATATACTTTTAACTTGATAGAGTGGAATGAATAAAACAACTTATGTGAAATCTTTATGAGATTGTACTCGAAGCATAGTACTAATTTTACAATCACTACACAAATAGGAACTTTCATATTTTACACCTTACTTAACAAAGAGAATGAGACAACCAACAACAACATATGAAAACTTACCAAGAAAACTCTACTTATACTATTCTTTTTCATAAAGGATAGTCCAACTCCAAAGTTTAATAGCCTAAACATGGTAAAACATGGATTTCTCATCCGTTGCTTCAAGAAATACATGACTCCAATGTAGATAGATGGAAGACTTACCTAATAATGCAATTCCTTTGCATTTTCTTAAATTTTCTTTGAGCTTCGATATATAACTTTCCTAAAACCAAGCTTTAAGGTTGACCTTGAAAGGTTTCTTATGGGTTTTCTTTTAGTAAAAGAAAAATACATAACTTGTTATGGAGGAGATATACAGGGCTATAGGATATCTTAAAGGGAGTCATAGGCTAGAAGGTTTAAGTTATTCCCTCAATGACAAATTTGCCCCCACTTATCCTTCCTTATTTCATGCCATACCATACTTAACCTTATTTTATCTTTATTTCTCTTCTTTTATTTTATTTTAACTGCCAGTTTTTACAACTTTCTCCCTTTAATAGAAATTTTGTCCTTAAAAGTTATTCACCTTAGTCTTAGAAGAGTTTTGGGTACCTCCTTCTAATCTCCTCTTCTAGTTCCTAAGTTGCATCTTATTTGACTGATTTGAACATTGGACCTTATAATGAGATATAAATTTTCTTCTTAGTTCCTATACCATAGTATGTATTATGTTGATAGGTCACTTAATCATAAACATGTCTAGTAATAACTTTATCAACTCTAGATCTACAACTTGTGCATGCTACTCTTCTTCTTAATTTGAGTTGGGTTTTTTATACTTCCTCAACATTAACATACCTTGGTTTGATCTTCCCTCTTAAATTGAATTTGAGTTTCCCTTTAGTTGGTAAAACCCCAAGTTATACCTTATCTCTCACTTAAAACTCTAAAGGGTAATGTCGTTCATTGGCATAAGGCTTTTGTTAGCTTTGTGCAGCTTGCATCCTTTATTTGATCAATTAGACCTTGTCTACCACTTCTTATACTTAATCCGAACTCATCAACTGTTTTTTACCTACTTTATCCTAATAAATGGGAAACTTGCACTTTTGACCATAAAAGGCTTCGTAAGGGGCCATTTGAATAGTATCCTATTAGCTATTATTATAAGTGAGTTCTATTAGAGCTAAATGCTTATCCTACTGATAATTGAAATCAAGTACATACACTTTCAATAAATACTCAAGGATCTAAAAACTACTTTTTGACTGATCATTTGTTCGAGGATGGAAAGTGGTTCTAAATTGAAGTTTCATGCCCAAAGCATTTTGTAAATTCCTCTAAAAGTTACTAACGAACTAAGTGTCCTTATCAGAAGTGATAGTCATTGACACTTTGTATAATCTTATCACTTCTTGTATGTATAGCCTAGCGAGTCTTCTTAACTGGTATTTGATACTAATGGGAATATAGTAAGCTGACTTAGTCAACCTATCTACAATCACTAACACTGTATTCTTTTTGCTAAGGTCTTAGGTAGAGTAGTAACAAACTCTATAGTTACATGCTCTCACTTACACTTGGGTAATAGCAATAGTTACTGCTCACTTGCTTATCTCTAGTGCTCAATTATGATTTACTAGCATGTTTGACATATGGACACATACTCAACTATTTCTCTCTTCATATTGTCCCACCAATAATGATCCTTTAAGTTTATCTTTTTTTATGCTACCTAAGTGTATAGTACATCCTAAGTGGTGTGCTTCCTTTAATAGCTCGTTTTTCAATTTTGACTACATCGATACACATAATCTGCCATTGAACCTTAAAACTCTTTTGGCATCTATGGAAAACTCTGGAGCTTTCCCTACATCTATCTTACCTTTGATCCTTAAATACCTTGATCTCTATTTTATGCAACTTTAATTCTATTTATCAAAGTAGGCGATAGTCTTAGGCTCACCAATTTAACACTTACCACTTTGATTAAAACTTCTAACTCAAGTAAACTCATTTGCTTAAGTTAAGGCCATCATAAAGTAATCAAGCTTGTTGGATTTCCTTGTCTCTCCCAACTTAGAGCTTTAGCCATCATATTTGTTTTTCCTGGGTGGTACTGAATGTCTAAGTCATAACCCTTTATCAACTCCATCCAATGCCTCTACCTCATATTCAAATCCCTTTGAGTGAAAATGTACTTGAGGCTTTTGTGATCTGTATATACTTTACACTTTTCTCCTACTATGTAATGTCTTCAAAGTTTAAGTGTATGCACCATAGCTATTGATTTTAAGTCATGTGTTAGGTAATTCCTCTCATATGGCTTAAGTTGATGGGAGGCATAAGCAATTACCTTACCATCTTGCATGAAAACATACCTTAGCCTTTGTATGAAGGCATCATTGTATATACCAAATTCTTCCTCACTTTGGGGTAATGCCAAAATTGGAGCTATCATAAGTCTATCTTTTAGTTGTTGGAAACATGCTTCACATCTGTCATCCCATTCAAACTTAACCTCTTTCTAAGTCAACCAAGTTAAAGGTATTGCCATTCTTAAAAATCTTTCAATATACTTCTTCTAATAACTTGTTAATAGTGCTTAACTATGTCTATTTTATAGGTAGATTTTATACTGCTTTTATAGGCTTTTTAGTATAATTTAGTATTTATTTATTAATATTTTATTTTAACACTTTATTACATTAATGTATATATTTTTATATTTTTGACAAGAAAAATGCACGACATTAGAAAATATACATGTGAGATTTTAAAATTGAAAATCGAGCCAAGAGATTCATTAGAGAACACTACAACTGTGTTTCAACATATACAGCCCATGATCATTCCATGAATCCAAGCCGCGTATCACTTTTTGATAGATTAATCTTTTGAAGTGAAGAAATTTAGTTGAGAATTAAAGTATATTATAACCATGGTCGTGGTCTTAAGGTATGGTTATTCTAAGAAGCGTAAATCTCATTAATTTTGGGTAACACTAAAGCCATTCAAGAAAAATACAACTACCCCTTATGGGTCCACATCTACATAAGATTGTTTATACTATATATATATATATATATATATATATAAGGCCTTATGACTAGTGGTAGAAGAGGACAGAAGTTATAAAATAAAATAGAATTAGAATACAATATTTAATCAAAGTTTTAGAAGAGTAGTTTCATTTTCTTTTTAGAATTCAAGATCAAGAATAATAGGAGTGATATTTGATCTTAAAACAATGATTAGAACTCCTAAATAGGTTATGTTATTCTTTCTAATAAATTCTTGATTTGGATATTGTCTTATTTATTATTTCTCATATATACTTCATTGATATTGTTTATTGGATTTTTGAATTAACAGTTAATAAATTATATTTATTTTTTTAATTTTTTAATTCCTTAATTATGAAAACATGTATTTGACTTTGCTAGAATACATGCCAATTAAGATTGAGTTGCAAGTCCTTTTCTAATTAATTATCATAAACTAGATAATTTGGATTGAAGAAGATATAGCAATATACTCTTTAATTTAATTAAGATTTAGCAAATTGCAGGGGATTAATTTAGAGGGAAAAGGAAATAAAAAAATGAAAAAAACAGTTCCAAAGATACAACACATGAATTCGGGTTTTGGAAAACCAAATTTAAATATCCTTAAATTTAGCTTTCCAAAAGCCGATTTCACATATGCCATAAAAATTAGCTTTTGGTGTCATGGTAGAGTTCATCTTTTGAAAAGTTGAATTTAATTGAACTTAGCTTTTTAAAAGCCATTTATATTAGTAGCAACATATTATACAAATTTACTCTTCATCCATGAATCGAAATGCATCTAACTTAGAATTATGTTACAACACCCATCAATACATCTACTACACGATATATCTCGGCCATATATCCAATTATTGTCATTGTTTGTCTATCATAACAAACCCCATTCTCCCTTTCCATAACGTAACCATATTTATATAGCGAATAACATACTTTACTCATTTGTAAACCTGTCTACATTTAGCAATTATTTGTAAACAAGTTTACATTAGCATCATGTCGTAGAAGATGGATTTTCAACAACCATGTAGCTAATGTTTGATTTCTAATTACTATTCAGTCATAACAATCTTACCATACCTTATATTCGTTTCATGTAATATCTACAGATTATGATAAGAACAAATTATACATATAATACAGTTTTTTATAAGTTATCCAACTAGCTTGAACTAATTATACATATAACCTTGTTTTTAATGATTTATCTAATTAGCTTATACACTACATTCCATAACCCACAAAATTTGACTATTTAAGTAATACGTAGTGATGGGCTTGTGATTTTTCACCTCCAATTAATGCAAAGAATCTACCAAATGAGAGGATTAAAGAGTGCTGCTTGATAGGGTTTAAGTGTAGAGAGAGAAGGGGATGTGTGAAATGAGGAAGAAAGAAGCTTTCTATGAATTTAGGGTTGAAAGAATTGACTTTTCAAAAGTCAATTCTCCTATGGTGCCTCTAAATTCGGATTTTGAAAAGCTGAACTTAGTGTAAGATTAATTTAGCTTTTCAAAGGATGAATTTAGGTATTTTATTTTTAGGAAATTTTAACGAGAGTTATATT
The DNA here is from genome assembly GCA_024138005.1 of Lumnitzera racemosa. Taxonomy (NCBI): domain Eukaryota; kingdom Viridiplantae; phylum Streptophyta; class Magnoliopsida; order Myrtales; family Combretaceae; genus Lumnitzera; species Lumnitzera racemosa. Next base: position 86,449,266 of record JAMXBC010000006.1, read on the forward strand.
TTTGTAATTTTTTTATTTTTTAAACTATGTAATTTCTTTTCCCTTAATTGATTAATCTTACGTATTTGCTTTGCGAGAAGAAATTTACCCAGTGCTTAATTACGTCAAAACTAAATTGGTTGAAGACGTCTTTGTTAACATTAACTGGTATTCTAATTATCAGGTTACAATTGAATCCTTGAAAATGTTGCTTATAGCCATTAGTTTACTTTGTTAGATTAGCAATTAGAATTTAATTGTTTAATAACTCCATGATTTTATTCATGTGGATTTAGATAGGAATAATACTATTAAAAGTTAGACATCACTCCTTGTGGGCTTGACTTGGTTCTCATCAATTTTATTCCTATGTATGCAATCTTGTGCACTTGCTAGTGAAAATGTACTTTTGTTATTTGTTATAAAAAGTAGGGTTAGGTCAAGTGTATCATGTTTTTAGTATTTTTGCCACTGAATATTTTGTACTAATTTTGATATTTAGAACTATCTAGAGTTAGGTGCTTTGTTTTATTTGCATGGTTTCTATTTATTTTCATCTTTTGTTTCTAGTGTTTTTTTTTTTTTAGTTTCTTTTCATTGTCATATTTCTACTTCCTTTTATTTTATTTTGTAGGCACTTCTTTTGAAATATTATTGAGAACATGATAGTTATGAGGTATGGTTGATATCCTTTCCATTGGGTTGCAATTGTAGAACTTCGAATTCAAATCATTTCTTTAAAGCAGCATGAGGGTAAATCATGATATGAGGTATGGTTGAAATTTCGAAACTTAATGACCAGATGCTCATGTCGTAATACTGTTACTTAGAATTAGTTGTTAATATTCTATGATAGGATTTGATATGGTGATAAATGTAGGATTGAGAATGTGGTTGGAGGTCCATTAATAACAATGCCAGTAATGGAAGAAATTAAAATAGTTGAATAATTAGGATATTATGAATATATCAAATGGCCTCCCTTTGTAAATTATGTAATCCTAGCTCTAGAGAAAGAGAAGAGTATTGAACAATTATTGAGGAATCTAGAGCAAAAGTAGGAAGAAAGATTTGAAAGATGGTGTTTAATCATATGAAGGTTAGAGACCTAACTAACATAGGTAATAGAGCTTTTGACCACTACACTAGTAGATGTAAAGGAAAATCTTTTTAGTCTACTAAGCATGAGGAAAAACTAGAATTGCTAGTAATTGTGTTTAAAAATTCACAAGTGGATTACAGTTCTTAAGTTATAAGGGAGGTGAAAACGGAAGAGAAACCAGCTAGGGAAGTAACAGTTGAGAAACAATTCAAAAATGTTACGAATGCTTTCACCCTAATTAAGCATGTCATTGCAACAAATTTAAGGTTAGACAACAAAATTGAAATTGATGAAACATTAGCTTCTACATCAAAATCAAGAGAAGAGGTACAATAAAGGCATGTTCTTGAAGAGTGTGAGCCTACTACTAAACAAGGTATGTCATCCATACCTTTTCGAGAACACTTATTTAAGTGAAAAATTGATGAAGATTTTGAGTTGTTTTTTGTAGATGTTTAAGAAGCTGGAGATTAGTATTGATTTGATGGAATTATAAGAGCAAATACCTCATTGTAGATGCTATTTGAAAGAAACAACGGCTAAAAAAAGGGAAATATTGATGTACGAGAGATAGTTATGCTGTCTCAAGCGTGCACTGAAGCAATAAAGGATACCCTTCCCCTTAAATTAAATGATATTGGGAAATTTACTTTCGATTGCACCATAGGAAATGAAAATCTTAGGAATATGCTATGTAATTTAGGTATAAGTATTAATGTGATGCCTTTCTCTATAGCAAAGAAATTGGGATGAGGGGATGCAATTAAAAGAATAGAAATGTTAATTTAGTTAGTTGATGGGTCGTTTAGAAAGCCAAAAGGAATAATTGAGAATATACTTTTAAAAGTGGATAAGTTTATATTCTTAACAAACTTTATAGTCTTGGATATAAAAGAATATCAAGAAATTCCTATCATCCTAGGATGTCCATTATTAGCTAAAGTTAGAGCTATAATTAATACAAAAAATAGAAAAACGGTATTAAGGGTTGGAAATAGTGAGCTACATTTAAATATTACGAAGCATTGAAAAAAGAAAGGCCCTCAAGTCATTAAATTAATTACAACATGGGACACTTCATTTGTAGTAATAGTTGACTTTGATGATGATTAGGATGATATAAGAGAAATCTTTAAAATGGTGTCTCAAGGATTTGAACCATCATTGAAAAAAGAGTAAAAAGGGTTAAATCGATAATATTAAACAAAAGTGCTTATTAGGAGGCAACCTATTTTTTCTTTCCTATATCCTTTGTTTTACAGTGGTTTATTTTCTTTTATCGCTTCGCTTGCAATTGTATTTATTTTGTAGCTTACATTGGATTCTTAGAGCTTTTAATTGTTCAATCTTTTCATGGTTTATTGGTGCTTTATTATTTGAAATGCCGGATTTAGGTAGGAGAAATTTGGGACGAGCTAAAAGTCTAAGAGCATCATGGGTGAAAAACATGCCCTTGATTTAGGGTGTGATCCTCTCAAATCACAAGAAAAGAATTTATAAGCAATTAAAACTTCAAGAGGACCACAAGTAAGAACCACTCTAGGGCATGTTTCTCTCTTCAAGTATGTGCAGACTTAAAAAAAAAAAAAAACCACCACTATACTTAATATGTGAATTCATAGATTAGTAGGATTTACATTCACGATGAATTCACTAACTTTTATATTTTATTTTGTTCAACAACTTTTGTAGTTAGCAAGTATTAGCCTTACTAATTCTAATGCTACTTTTTGATGACCTTATTTATGAAAGAGGAGTAACAATAGGAAGTGTTTTTAATTTATTTATTTATCATTTTAGATGTTTTTCCTTTTTCTTTCATTTCTTTCATTTTTCTTTTCCTTTTGCAAGGCTTATATGAACTTCAAATGGTATAAGGAATCCCACAACACGGCAGTTTCAAATTTAGTATCAAAGCTAAAACTAAGGAAGTTTTAATTTGCTCTATCTCTTTTCTATTATTTTCCCCTATTAATCCTTATGCTTGTTATTGATTATTTATACATTGGGGACAATATACAATTTATGTATGGAAGGGATGAATAGAGTAATTAGGTACTGGTAGAAAATCATTAAAAGCAACTGCATTGATTTATTTGATCTAACACTTAAACTTTTCCAAAAGTAAATTTTTTTGAGAAATAAATAATTAATTGGTTTACACTACACATCTATTCACCATTATTTTTCATCCAACTTAATAAGCAAATTCATGGAATAATTTTTTTCGATCTCGATATGGAATTTGCTTGATCATTATGACCTTTCTCTACAATGCTAGAATTGAAAAATGAAACTTGTGTGAAGTCTTATTATTTAAGTTTAGATTTAGACTTAGAATTGGGGTGGACATTACTTATTAAGGATTAGTCATTTATATTTTACGCTAATGTATACTCATTCTTTAGAAGCCTTGAGAGGCCCCTAATTTCTAATAAATGAACAAATGATCTTATCTTTGAAAAGTTTCCTTAAAAATCAAAATAGTAGAGGTGATAGAAAATAATGATAATAATCATAATAATAATATAAGTTGATAAGGATCGACCTTGATCTTTTAGAAGAGTAACGTTCTTTCTTATTGCTAATATAAGAAGAGAACTTTAAAAAGTTTAGTATGTATCGATCTTGGTCTCTTAGAAGAGCAATACACTTTCTCACTATCAATGTGAGAATGAAAATGGTATAGATTGGCTTTGGTTTGTCAAAACTCAAACGAGCAAAGTTTTTTTCCCACTACCAAAATATTTGCACTTAAATGAAGAATGAATTGAATTGAGTTAAAAAAAAAACGAAAGCCCTTCAAAGAAAAATTGAAAAAAGTAAGGAGACAATCAGTAGATTGTTTAATGTAATACGTATTTGTTTTTAATTATTATGCTTAGAAAGGTGAAAAAGGGGAGTGTATACACTTTAGTTTTTTAAATGTGGCTAATTCTTTCTAGGTTTAGTTTATGTTTATTTTGATTTCCACTTTAATCTTTGTTTAAATGATGTGGTTTAATTCCCATTTACATAGATTAATTGTTGAATTCTAGTGTTATTTCTATAGCTAGTACATGTATTGTGTAATTGTGTTTTGAGTGCATGTAAATGTGATTGGGAAAATTTCTATGAAATAAAAAGTTATTGAAGCCTTGAATTTTGATATTTGTAAGAATGAAATTTGATGAAAAAGTATATGCTCTTGTTCTTGAATAGATTGTGTGTGGTATTTATTTTTTATTCTATAATTTGAACGTTCAATGAATTTTTTTTCCTTAAGAGTTTTTCATTTTATTTTATTTATTTTTCTTGTAGATAAGCAAAAGTTAAGTGTAGGGGAATTTGATAAAACTTAATTCTATCTAATTATAGGTAGATTTTATTCTCTTTTATAAACTTTTTAATGTAATTTAGTATTTTATTTGTTAATATTTTATTTTAACAACTTATTACACTAACGTGTATATTTTTACATTTTTTATAGGAAAAATGGACGATACTAGAAAATATACATGTGATGATGAAATGCACACAAGATTTTAAGAATGAAAATTTGGCCAAGAGCTTAAAATGAAAACTCCATAGCCTTGTTTTAACATGTATAGCTCATGGTCATTCCATAAATCTAAGTTGTGTATCACTTATTGATAGAGTAAGCTTTTGAAGTGAAGAAACTTAGTTTAGAATTGGAGCATAGAATAACCATGGCCTTGGTCCTAGGGTATGGTCATTTTAAGGAGTATGAATCTTCTTATTTTTTGAAAAAAATTTGAAGCCATTCAACAAAGATAAAATTGTAGCCTATGGGCCTCAATCTACATAAGATTCCTTGTACTATATATATATAAGGCTTGTTAACAATGGTAGAATGGAACAGAACTTATAGAATAGAATAGACCTATTCAATTAGAGTTTTAAAAGAGTAGTTTTATTTTCATTTTGGAATTTAACTTTGGGAACAATAAGAACGATATTTGATCATGAATTGGAGATTGGAACTCCTAAGTAGGTTGTTCAATTCTTTTTAATAAATTCTTAATTTAGATATTGTCTTCTCTATTAGTTCTCATGTGTGCTTCGTTGCTATTGATTATTGGATTATTAGTTAATGAATTGTGTTTATTGTTTTAAGTCTTTAATTCCTTAATCACAACAACATGTATTTTGACACTACTGTAATACATGTTAACTAATATTAAGTTGCATGACCTTTTCTAATTGATAACTATAAACTAGATAACCTAGATTAAAGAAGACATAGTGATATGCCCTTTAATTCATAGGTATATTATTAACCTCATAGGATGCACTTCTGGAGTATGCTACTGTGGGGATCTTTCTTCTTGAGCTATGTGAGGCTCATTGCTCGTGCTTAGTCATTATTTGGTTCTTCTCTTAATCGCTATTTAGGTTATAGGAAATAGGTGACACCAAATTGTTGACGGTGAAAATTAGATTAAGGGAATTCCATATGCTTATAGGCTAAACTATGTAAAATGAAAGTAAATTAGGCTTATCGGGGTGACTCTAGTATAGCTACTTCGATACTTAAGGGTGACTTCGACTTAGCCACTCCAATGCCTAAGTCAAGTACTAATAGATGAAAAAAAAAAAGAGAATGAGAGTAAGCAGAGTATAAGTGGCCAAAAGAAGCTTTATAGCAGTGTACTTAGCTGTATTTATGGCTAGGGTCTACTAATTGCTCCTTAACTATTGCCTCTAAAATGTACACTTGCAGGAATTTGAGTTAAGGACAATATCTTGATTTTCTAGAACCTGGGTGGATTAATGGCAGTTAGTGAGTAGTCATCCGTATAAGTACTCCTTACTTTGGCTAATTATTCTAATCTCATCTATGAGGTCTCTGAATTTTTTCTTGAAGCCGATCTATTTTTGCTTGGCTTATTGGAGAAGTTTTGCATCTACTTAGTGACACTTCACGTCTCATCTATTTAGAAATGTGCGATCGTATCATGCACTATACATGCCCTCAGTAATGTAATTCAAAAATAGCCGTTTGATTCTGGCCAAGCCAACATGATCAAGTGGTCAAGAATTGTTCACAATTGAATTTCACTAAATCTTAAAATTTACATTCAATCTTCCTACACTTTTTATTCCTTTAACTCCATTCTTTTTCCTTTTCTTCTCTTTTCATAATTTCCATCTTTGGTTACTCTCATTAGAAACTTCTTTTGCCTTCTTTGCTTCAACAATTTCTTTCTTCTCCTTCATCTAAATTCTTAGTTCATCCTTTTTTCTTTCAATCACTTCACTGAGGTAATCATGTCCTCTACATAATTAGGTGATGCCTAGTAATAGAGTTAGGAATTAGCCACCATGCACAAAGTAAGCAATTCTTCTCCTTACAAAGACCTACCTATACAATGGATGTCAACAGTAATTTCCCTTGGGATTAGTTAGGAGTTACTAGGTTGGTCAAAACTTGTACACTTAAGGCTTAGAGGATTAGAAAACTTCCTTTTGATGAATATCCACTAAATAATGAGGGTAACTCTCAGGCTATTCCACTATACTTAGGCATACAATATAATAGGAACCCTAATGGGGTTGTAAGCATAATGGACAGAAAAGAGTTCTGCACACTAAACTCAACTTTTGAACTGCCCCTTGAAGTTAGAGGGTTGAGTGGCCTCAACTGCACCAATGTATCACTTCACTTGGTGATCGTGAGTTCACCCTCTTCAAAAGTACTTATAGGTTGATTTAAGATTTCCTTTTTCACTTTTTAAGAGGTCCCTTTTCACATATCAACATATCTGTCTATCTATGTTGGCCTCCAACTCATATAGATTAATGATTGCCTTGAAGTGTATTTGTGAGGATTTGGAAATGAGAGTTGATGGGTAGTTTTACTTCACTTGGTAATTGTAACTTTGTTTCATTACTTTTCACTATTAAAAGAGGTGATGGGTGGTTTCACATTTGTACCCAACCTCGTATAAAGATTTTGATAGGGTTAGACTCCTGCATCTACAATAAGAAATAAAAGTAAGTTGTAGTTAGGTCTAAAACCAACCTAGACTTTCTTATAATTTGGAGCTACCCCATCAAACAAATAAATATCAAAACATTACTCCCAATGACCAAAGGGCTTATAATACCATCATGCAAGTTGATATCAGGCAAGTGCACCTATCAGTTTTAATATAGTGATGTGAGTCCGAGTCGATCCTTCAGAGACTTCGAGTACTAATATTAACTTTAGCTTTATTATCTAACCGGAAAATTATGAAAGTTTGAATTAATTAAAAATACTAAAGTTAACAAACTAACTTAATTATAAGACATAATTCAGCAATTGAAAAAGCGATAAAATTAAGAACGACTTCAAGAAAGTAATAACGTATTTAGGAATTATTTCCTCTAGACTTAATCATGTGATCGCTTTGAATATATTCAATTCGGTTTCTATTATTCTTGACCGGAGGGATTCACAACTAAAGTTAATACCTTTCTCAAGCATATTAACCGTAATCCTAAATTATTCACCGGAATCTCTTCACTTAGTAATATAATTTAGAATTGCATTAATGTGTAGTGAATTCCCACACAATTAATTAACTTTCCGGAAGAAACATGTATCTTATCTCTAGGTATACATGTAATTCTCTCCAATTATGTAAAGATCTAATTACACATGCAATTTCTCAATCAACATGCATAATATCGTATATTGATATTCTAGAAATATCAATTAACAATTAAACGACGTAATTGAATCAAGCAAAGGTAAAAACTTTATTGAGAATTCTAAATCAATCCAAGAATCACATGAAACCCTAGGTTCCATAATCCTATATACACGAATTCTAAGCTATCATAATGAAACTAAAAACGAATTCCATCAATAACATAAAATAAAACATGAAAAACCCCTTTGATTGATGAAAAATCTCTCCAATCTTGAAGTCGGTGTTGTTCTTGCCTTCTCCTTCTCCTTCTCTTCAAGTCTCTTGTCTTCTCTCATGTCTCTTCTTTCTTGTGAAACCCTAATATGTCCTTTTATAGTGTATCAAAAGGTTTTTGTTTTCTTTCCCAGACACGACCTGGGACATGATCGTGTCCCCAGGTTATTTAACTTTCTGCCCCTGGCCAATTTCTTCTACATGGACTGTGTAACTTCAAAATTTCATAACTTCTTCGTTTGAACTCCAAATTGAGTGAAATTTGATTCCTTTTCTTCATTTTCAATCCTAGAATATGTTCAAACCTTGAAATCAAAATTTTACTCAATTAAGTATCAATTTCTTTAAAGAAAACAAAAAATGTGAGGAAAATACTATAAAATCACCATATGAAATATGTTTAAAATTAGAGTTATCACAAGCCTATAACAAAAATTGGTTCCTCTAAGATATTGACACCATTATAGATAAAGAAGCTAAGCTCAAGGAGGAAAAGGAGGTTGCTTTGGCTAAAGAGCAAAAGAAAAGTTATGAGCTCGTCTCCGAACTATAGGGGCAAAAACAGAGGTAGAGAGCCTTAAGACCAAATATACTAAGGAAGTTACTTGCCTATAGAGCTTGAATGAGGAGTCGAAGACCAAAATCATGGAGAAAAGGAGCAAGGTATAAGCTATAGGAAAGCCTAGAAGAAGGAATTTTAAGATATTCAGGAGTACATAAGCCTTATGTCAAAGAAAGGGCTAGATAGGATAAATTTAACTCAAATTGAATTCCTTATTCTTTTCCTTGATTATGACCTAAGTTGTTTAGATTTTTCCAATCAAGGTCAAAAGGAGGAGGTCCATGCAAACTAAGAAAATGCTATTGAACTTAAGGTAGAGGACCAACTTATTGAAGGTATTAACACTCTTGTGGCTACTCCTAATGATGTCTAGGAAATTTCTAATGCTTCCAAGGTTCCTATTTCAAATCCTCTATCTAATCCCCCTACTGCTCTTAACCAATCTTCTATAGACCAAGTCTTAGCTTATGACAATTCAAATGTTGAGGATTGACATGCTATCTCTCTTTTCTTGTATTTTGTTTATTGTCCTTTCAAACTCCTCTGATTCTTAGGTCAGAATGCTAACCTTCAATTATTGTAAGGACTTTGTCCCTACTCTTTTTGTTGAAGTTTTATATATGAACATGTTTATCTTTCGTATTTAAGTTACATTAATATTTTAATTCTTACTTTGTGTTTTTTCTTGTCATTATTTGTTAACTTAAGGTAGTTGTTGATGTACTTCTTATATTTACTTTAAGACCTTTAAAAGGCCTTTTAACTCGTCATTACATAGTTTAAGGCTTTGATTTAGCTCAGCATCCTTATCTGCTGTTAGATTAAGTGCATGGTAACCATTACCAATTAATGGCTTAGGGACTCTAGGTAGCACTTCATCTATTCATTAGGCTTAGAGTAATTAGGTATGTAATAGCTCATTGTCTATGGTATTTTCAAACAAATTGCTTTAGTCATTGCCAGTTAGTGGCTTAGACTTTTTAAATAGCTCATTATCCTTTCATGGGGACTTAGAACAATCATGCCTATCACTCTTATAAGAGTTTAGGGCTTTATGTCTCATCATCGAAGATCTTCTCTAGACTGAGAGATTCATAAATATCCATTTCCCATCATCCATAGAATATAAGATTTAAGGATAGTGCTTTGTATGATTTGCTTGTTACCCTTTGTAAGTTGGCTTTAGAAATATTTTTACCCTTATGTTGACTATGTTTTGAATTATATTTATGATGTCAAAAGAAATGCTAGAATAAAAGTGGGGCATCAAATGAAGTTGAAAGACATTAAACAAACAAATACTTCATTAAGTGGATTTGCATAAAACAAAAGCAAATTATATAATACAAACATACAGATTGGCCAACTAGCACCGACAGTTCACAACTCCGTAAAACACAAATATATAGGTTAGTGAACCAACACCAATAGTTCATAATATAATTATAAAAGAACCAACATTCATCCTACATACAAATAACAAACCTAAAACCAAAAATTCACATATCTCCATAAAAGAATTGATCACTTAAAGTAGGGCTTAAGATTGTCTACATCCCATGCTCGAGGAATAGGTTGTCCATCAAGTCTTTCTAATCTATAAGCTCATCCATTCCCTACAACCTTTATCCTTAGAAGGTCTTCCTAAGCTGGAGTCAACTTTCCTTGACTTTCCATAGCTTCTAAAGCTTCTAACTTCCTATAGACCAAATTGATAGGCCGAAAGCACTTATGGTTGACATGTTTGTCATAATACCAAGCTACTCGTTGTTGGTAGGTAGTTAAATGAGTTTTCGCTAATTCTTGAGTCTTGTTGATGGTATCTAAGTTTGTTTGAGGGCCAATATCATTGTATTCCAAGTTCTAAGCTTAGATTTTTACACTTTCCACTTAGAGCTTCATTGACAATAGTGCTTTAGACCTAAAGGCCAATTGGTAAGGCATATGGTTGATTGAAGTTTTGTACATAGTCTTATAAGCCCACAAAACATTTGGTAGCTCATTTGCCCACTTACTACAAACTTGGTTCACCCTCTTCTTTAAACTATGAAGAATAACTTTGTTCATGACCTCTACATGTCCATTACTTTAAGGGTATACAACCAATGTATAGAATAATCTAATCTGCCGAGCTTAAAAAATTCTCTAAACTTGTTGTCAAACCATGTCTTGTTATTTGTAATAATAGCATAAGGTATCTTAAATTTGTTCAGAATATTACTAACCATAAACGCTTCAATGCTCCATTATGTAATACTTGTTATCGTGTTTGATTCAACCCATTTCGTAAAGTAGTCCACCGCAACGATTATGTACTTTCTCTATTTGGTGGTCTTCTGGAATGGAATTAAGATATCTAGGCCCCATTAGGCGAAGGCCAGGGGCTAGTAAGCAGAATTAGATATTTACTTATTGTTCTCTCAATTAGAGCATTCCTTTGACTACAATCACAAGTTTGAACTAGATGAAGAGAGTCCTTTCTCATATTAGGCTACCAATATCTATGCCCTAAAACTCTTACATATAAAGATTTGGCTTTAACGTAATTGTTACAAAATTTGGCATGTAGGGCAAAAAAGGACCTACTCTACCATAGATGATCATAAACACCTTAGGTAGGGCATATTCAACCCTCTTTTGTAAAGCTTTCCATCAATTATCATAATATTAGTGTCCTTATAGGTGAGTTTTCAAGCCTCTTTGCTATATTAAGGTAAGACTCCATTCTATAAGTAGTTAAGGATGAGATCCATCCAATAAGATTCCATTTCCTTCTCTTATACTTCCAAACACTGCATAGGTCGCTTGTTTGTACTCTACTTGATATGTATTCTATAAAATTCTCTCTTCCTAGTTTAATAAACCTATGGAAGCTAACTTTGACAACTTATCCACTATGTAATTCTGCATCCTTATGATTTTCTCCAATTGCTAGAAATTAAAATAGTTCCGAGCTCTTTGACTAATAGTAAAACTAAGACATATTCTCATCCTTCTCGATAGTAACTCCCTAAAACTAGTTAACAATCAACTAGAAATCTGAATAGACATCTAAATGCTTAGCTCCAGCCTCTTTAGCTAGCTTCATCCTTGCCAAGAATGTCTCATATTCTAATTCATTATTGCTGGTTAGGAATATGAATTTCAAAGCATAGGAAATTTGTGCTCCTATTTGACCTTTTAAGATCAAGCTAACACCATTACCTTCATAAGTGGATGAATCGTCAATATATAGAATTCATGTTGACTTTTCAATCTTAGTGGTAGATCCTTCACTTCTGGTAAATTTGATTCTAAAGTAGACCAAAATGTAAGATTTATAGGCCTTTAACATACACTTTTGAGGGTTTAATTTCATGTTGTGGCATCTAAGTGTATCAACGGTCTCTTGTAGGTTGGAAAGGTGCTCTTTATTGGTCTTTCTCTTCATAATCATGCCATCTACATATACTTCAATACTCTTATGTATTTGAGGCTTAAATATCTTTATCACCAACTTTTAGTATATAGCTCCCACATTTTTCAAACTAAATGAATGAAAGAGGTGTATATGTGGTGTGAGGAGTGTATCTTAATTTGGTTACATCTAGAGAAAGCATCCATGAAGCTCAAGAGAGCATGCTTGGAGGTTGAATCGACCATCTAATCAATGTAAGGTAAAGAGAAGCAATCCTATTATTATGCCTTACTTAAGTTAATAAAATCAATGTACATCCTTTATTTTCCATTTGCTACTTTAACTAATGTATAGTTGGCTAGTTAGGTTAGATGTAGCTCTTCTCTAGTGAAATCTACTTTAAATAGCTTCTAGACTTCTTGCTTGATAGCTGCTTACCTCTTTAGGGAAAAGTATCTCTTTTTTTATTGCACTACCTTAACAGTTGGGTCAATGTTCAACTTATAATTAACTCCTCCTATGGAAGGAGACTGGGTAAAAACATCCCTCTTAGCTTAGAGAAAATGTACTACAGACTCTTAGAGGTTGGTTGGCATGCTAGCTCCAACCTTAGTAGTATGCTTAAGGTTATCACTTAGTTATATAGTCAAAGTTTTCTCTATTGGCTCTCATAATACCTATAGGTAATTGCTTGTGCCTTGCTCAATATGATAAACTTGATCACTTTTTAGAGCTTTCAAATATAATGCTGTAGGTAATTATTGGTCTCCATAGCATGTTACTATTCTTGTTGAGGCTGGAAATTTTTCCTTTAGATGAGTTGTTGATACTGCCATCTTGAAGATGTTGATGGAAGTTTGGCCTATGATCCCATTATATGAAGAGGTACCATCAATTATAACAAAATCTACTTCTTTCTCCACAACATTTTCACCTTTCCCGATTTATAGAGTTAAGATAACTACTCCCAAAGCTTTCAATGGTTGGTTATTAAATCCATATAAGTTGTACTTATAAGGCTACATCTTGTAATTCTCCAACTTTGGTTGCATTTGGTCGAACGTATGCTTGAAGATAATATTAGTCAAACTTCTAGCATTAGCAATAATCATCTTAACTATGAACTCAGCAGTACTGGTCATAATGACTAGGGCATCATCGCAGGGAAATTGGATCCCATACATATCCTTATTTGAAAAAGGTATCATGTCATCTACCCTATGCCTCATACCTTAAACAATCAGCACTTAGTCTCCTTGAGATTTGACTGAACTCGAAGTGTTTAAGGTATTCCGTCTTCTTAGTCCTCCAAATATTACATTGATCACTCCTTTTGAAGCTTAGTTATCTCCTTTAGCATTGTCCCAAGCTTCCAGCTCTTGGTTATTAGGTTAAACACCCTTCTTTTTTGTGTAGGACGTTTAATCCTTTCTTCTCTGTCCGCTATGAGTTTCCTCAAGTATCTTCTTTAGATGACCTCTTTTAGTGCATTTTTCAAATGAATGCACTCATTTATATTGTAGCTACGATCTCCATGAAATTCACAATATTTGTTGGAATGTCTTACATAGGTTGGTTCAAGGGTGTATGTGTGGCAAAGGTTAGAATCAACCTAGAATTTCTTCTCAAGGTGGTCTTTCACCAACCTTTCTCTCTCTTTAGTCTTTTTTCAAATTTTCTTTTTCAAGCTCCCTACGAGCATGCATCTGGTCTTCTTAATGTATGAAATTTTATGACCTTAAGTAAACTTATCAAGTGAGGCTTGTAGTTGTTTATAAGAGACCTAAACAAGTCACAATCCTCTTTAACACCTTGGTAGATGGCATACAATGCAATGCTCTTGTTATAGTTGGTAATTTCAATCATTAGCTTATTGAATTTGTGAACATACTCTAATGGTCTCTCCAGGCTTTTGTTGAGTTGAATCCAAAAGCAAAGAATCTTTTGCAGGAGGCTTACTAATAGGAAAGTATTACCTATACTCGCTAAGAAACACCTTACATGCAAAAGCATCAAAGAGTTCGTACAACTCCTTCAGAGTTTAAAAAGTATTTAAATGGTCATCTGGGTCCTTCTTTACATTGTAAGTGTTGAATTGAGGCAATTCCTCAACAATTGTTGCGACAAAGGGGTTGGACTTCCTACCTATTGGATCAATTTCCTTCTTGGAGGTTCCTTCCACTTTTAATTTTTTGATGCACCCCTCCAAGTCTTGCAGACTTATGTTTATAACTACTTTTTGGGGTAGGCGAGTTGCTAAATGCTTAATCTTCCCCTTAATACGTGCTCGAGCACTCTCACCAGCCTAAGTTTGGGGTGTTGTTTGCTAGGGATCCTTCTCTGTATGGATTTCTTGTCGCGGTTGTTGCATGTTTTCATTCACTATGGAGGCTTTGTACGTACGCGGCATTGTTCATCATCATGTACGATTAGGTTAACCTCTTCTCCTTCTGCTTCTAGGGAAGGAGTAGAAGAAGAGGTAGCATCACTCTCATAGAGTTTCCTCTTCAATTTTTAATTGTAAGCTTAAACTTGTTCAAGCTCCATGGCGAATCTGGTGCACAAAGCCTCCAACTGCACAATACACGACATATCATCATTCTAGATTATAACTTTTCTATGTAAGTCATTAACCTCCATAGGATGCACTTCTAGAGTGTACTACTGTGGGGATCTTTCTTCCTGAGCCACGCGAGGGGTGTTACTCCCACTTGTAGTATTATCATCTTTAGCTCTTGTCTTTATCACCATTTGGGTTTTATGAAACAAAAGGCATCAAATTGTTGATAGTGAAAATTAGAGGGAATTTCTGATACTTATAGGCTAAACTCTATAAAATAAAAGGCTATGGGGGTGTTCAGTTAACTCCAACATAGCCATTCTAATGCCTAAGTCAAGTACTTGTAGATGAAAAAAATAAAGAGAATGAGATTAAGTAGAGTGTAAGTGGGTAAAAAAAGCCTTACAGTAGTGTATCGATCTGTATTTACAACTATGGCCTATTAACTGCTCCTTAACTATTGCCTCTAAAATTTACACTTGCAGCAATTTGAATTAAGGACAATGTCCTTATTTTCTAGAACATGGATGGCTTAATGGCAATTAGTGGGCAGCCATCCATATAAGCACTTGTAACTATTCTCACCTTTGTTTGAATTTGAATTACTCAAGTTTAACTAAGTCCTATAGAGCTCCATACCACTTAGTGAAGCTCATAGAGGCTAATTTAACCTAATTCTAGGCAGTCAAATGCATACCCAGCTCATTAGCCTCTCAAGTCATTCAACACTTGAGGACTAGATTGTAGAGTTAATAGGGGAGGTCAAAAGCGAGATACAAGAGGTACCCAATGTAAGGCAATAGGTTGGATATGTATTGTTCCAGGTTAATTAGGGAAAAATTCCCATTAACAAATGCTACACAACTAAGGTTAAGCAAGAATATTGAATCCTAAAAATCACTGACTTGTACAATGAAATCAAAAGAAGTGGTATAATAATGGTGCATTCTTAAAATGTCAGCCTACAACCAAATAAGGTACGTCATTTAATCCCTTTCAAGAGCACTCATTAAACAAAATCTGATAAAGATTATGAGTCTTTTTTGGAAATATTTGAGAAGATGGAAATTAAAATCCCTTGGTGGATTTATTAGCACAAATACCTTGCTATAAACACTATTCAAAAGAAATAATGACTAAGGAAAGGAAAATTAATGTGAGAGAGATAGTTTTATTGCCTCAAGTGTATATTGAAGTACTGAAGGATACTCTTCCCATTAAATTAAATGACATAGGGAAATTTACTTAAGATTGCATCATAGGAAATGAAAATCTTTAGAATGCGTTTTTTAATTTAGGTGTAAGTATTAATGCGATGCCTTTCTCTATAGCAGAGAAATTGGGATTAGGACATGCAATTAAAAGAACTAAAATGTCAATTCGATTACTTGATGGTCCTTTAGAAAACCAAAAGGGATAATTGAGAGTATATTTTTAAAAGTGGATAAATTTATATTTCTAACAGACTTTATAGTCTTAGATATAAAAGAAGATTCAGAAATTCCTATCATCCTGGGATGTCTATTCTTGGCCATAATTGGAGCTAAAATAGACGTGAAAAATAGAAAAATGGTATTAAGGGTTGGAAATAGTTGGCTACAAGCAAATATTGCAAAGTGATAGAGAAAGACAGACCCTTAAGCCACTAAATCAATTATGATGCAGGACACTTCATTCAGTGTAACAATTGACTTTAGTGGTGATTGGGAACCTTCGAGAGAAATCTTTAAAAAGGTACCTAAAAGATTTGATCCATCTTAATGGAGCAAAAAGCATTGAACCAACGATGTTAAATAAAAGTGCTTATTTTCCATATCCTTTATTTTATTTTGCTTTAGTTAATTACTCTACATGCAATTATTTTTTATCTAGCAACTTATAGTAAATTTTTGGAGTTTTTAATTATTTTATCTCTTCAAAGTTTGTGTAGTGTTTCATAATTGACACTACAGAAATTGAGTGGATAAAAAAATTGGTTAAGGACAAATCATGAAAGAGGAGATGAATTAAAAATTGGAGAGGATCATGGGAGAAAAACACACTTGTGATCTAAGACATTTTTCTCTTGGATCATTAGGTAAGGAATTTGTAAGCAATCAAAACTTTGAGAGGACTACGGGCAAGAACCATGCCTATGATCTAAGGTGTATTCTTCTTATCAGTCAACGAAAAACAAAGAAAAAAAAAAAGAACCACCACACTTAATATGCCAATTCGTGAATTAGCAAGATATATGTTCATGATAATTGCTAGTTGGTGTATTTTATTCTATACCTTCTATAGTTAGCAAGGGATTAGCTTTGCTAATTCTAATGCTACTATTAGATAGAAGTTAATGTGTGCAAGAGGAGTAATGGAGGACATATTTTTATTCCAATTTTACACCTCTACTTTCTTTTCTTTTATTGCTTAGTTTTTCTTTTTCTTTTGCAAAGCTTTTATGAACTTCAATGGTATGAGGAATCCCACATCATGGCAAGTTCACAATCAATATTAGAGCTTAAACCTAGGAAGTTTCTTTTATCACTTTTATATTATTTTACCCTACAAATTTTTGTAATTGTTATTGATTACTTGTATATTAGGGATAATGTATAATTTAAGTTGGAGTGAGGGGAAGGAATAGAGTAATTAGACACTGGTAGAAATTTATAAAAGTAATTGAGCTAATTTGTTTGATCACATACTTAAATTTTTGAAAAAATATTTTTTTTTGAGAAGTGTAGAATCAATTTGTTTTATATTTCACATCTATTCACCATCATTTTTTCATCGAATTAAAGAAGCAACCTTTTGTGACATATATTTCTTTTTTACAAAATTTACTAGTTCATGATGACCTTTTTGCGCAATGCTGGAATTGAATAATAAAATCTGTGTGAAAAAGGAACAAATGATGCTTATTTCTTGAAAGTTTCCTAAAAAATCAAAATAGTGAAGGCAATTGAAAAATCATAATAATAATAATAGTTAGTATGGATCAATATTAGTCCCTTAGAAGAGCAAGGTTTTGCGAACTTACAAAAGGTGGTTAAAATTAGTAAGGACCAACCTTAGTCAATCAAAAGAGTAAGGTACTTTCCTACTATTAATGTGACAATTAAACCTTCCTACTGTTAATGTGAGAATTAAAATGTTATAGATTGGTCTTGGTCAGTAAAAAGAGCAAGATTCTTCTTTGCTATCAAAATATTTGTGCTTAAATAAAGAATTGTATTGAAAAAAAAAAAAGCTCTCTAAAGAAAAGTTGAAATTAATAAGGAGACAATCAGGGGATTGACTAATGTAATATGCATTTGTTTTCAATTATTGTGATTAGAGAGGTGAAATGGAGAGTGTATACCATTTAGACTTTAAATTAAGGATAACTTTTTCTTCATTTATTTTATGTTTATTTTGATTTCTAGTTTAATCTTTGTTTAAATGATGTGGTTTAAGTCTAATTTATATGAATTAATTATTGAATTCTAGTATGGTTTCTATAGCTAATACATGTATTGTGTAATTGTGTTTTAAGGATATGTAAATATGATGAAGTAAAATTCTATGAAATAAAAATTTGTTAGAGCCTTGAATTTTGATATTTTCAAGCATGAATTTTGATGAAAGAATATGCACTCTTATCCTCGAATAGACTTTATGTAGTATTTACTTTTGATTCTATATTTTAAGCATTCAATGAATTTTTCTCCTTACGTAGTTTTCAGTATTTTATTTATTTCACTTGAGGATAAGAAAAAGCTTAAGAGTGGGGAATATGATAGAGTTTAATTGTATCTATTTTATAGGTAGATGTTATAGTGGCTTTTTGGTGTAATTTTAGTGTAATTCAGTACTGTATTTGTTAATATCTTATTTTAGCACTTTATTATACTAATTTGTATATTTTTATTCATAGGATAAACGAGTGAAGTTGGAAAAATATGCACATGTTAATGAAAGCCATGTGAAATTCTAAGGAAAAGAAGAGAAAATTCGATTGGGAGCTTCACGAGGAGACACCATGGTCGTGTTCTAGCATTTATAGCCTATGGTTATACCATGAATCCAAGTTGTGTATTACTTATTAATAGACTAAGCTTTTTAAGAGAAGAAATTCAGTTGAGAATTGAAGCATCAAAAGACCATGGCCATAGTCTTAGGGTGTAGTCATTCTAGGGAGTGTAAATCTTATTATTTTTTGAAAGAATTGGAGCCATTTAAAAATGATATATTTGTAACTTATGGGCCTTCATCTACATAGGATTCATTATACTATATATAGAAGGCCTTGTGAGTAATGGTAGAAGAGAACAGAACTTATAGAATAAAGCTAATCAATTAGAGTTTTAGAAAATTACTTTATTTTCCTTTTAGACTTCAACTTTTTTATAATAGGAGCGATATTTGATCTTGAATTAGATATTGGAACTCCTAGACAAGTTGTTTCATTCTTTTTAATAAACTCTTGATTTGGATATTGTCTTTTCTTTCGTTTCTCACGTGTAGCCAATTTAATATTATTTATTGGATAATTGAGATTATCAATCAATGAATCATCTTTCTTGTTTTATGTCTTTAATTCCCTAATCACAACAACATATATTTAGACTTTGTTGAAATATATGTTAATTAGGATTGAGTTGTGAGACATTTTCTAATTGTTTACTATGAATTAGGTAATTTAGATTAAAGAAGAAGTAGTGATATGCTCTTTAATTCGATTAAGGTTTAGAAACTAGAAAGTATTCAATTAGTTTATCTCTTGTTTATTGATAGAAAGGATTAATTTAGTTTATCTCTTATCTCTTTAATTAGTTTTCAGAATTTAATTATTTCATAAATCTTTAATTTTATTTATGTAGCTTTAGATGGGAATAACAATAATAAAAATTAGTCATCATTCCCTATAAGTTTGGCCTAGTTCTCATAGTTTTATAATGCATACGCAACCTAGTACACTAGTTAGTAAAAATACACTTATTATATTTGTTATAAAATGTAGGGTTACGTTAAGCGTATCAAGTTTTTGTAATTTAAGGTAATTCTACATGATTTCATATATTAATTGTGTTAGTTTTATAGTAATTTAGAACTTAATTCATTAATATTTCATTTGTAAGAATTTTGAAAATGTTCGTCGAATTTTTCAAGATTTTTATAAAGTTTTAGAACTTAAGTAAGGAAGTACATTGATTGAGTGATTGAAGTAAAGAAACTCAAGCAAGAATTGAAGTCTAATACCACATGAAGCTGTTATGGCCATGATCTTGGTGTCATACCTTTCATCAAGAATTTCTGTAGAATTAAAAGAATTTGCATGTGAAGTGTAAAACCATACCTAGACTCCATTGCTACAATCTTAGGGCGTAGTGATGCCATTATTTATGAATCTTTTATTTTTAAGAGGTTTTCTTTGTAAACTTAAGTCTAGCCTTTATAAATAGATATTTAGGTTTATGTTACAAAGAGAGCCCCTTTTCAAAAGAGCTTGTGGGGTAAAAATTATACATGGGGTTCTCTCTTTTGTTTCTTTTTGCTTTGATTATTACGTCGTAACTTTGTTTATTCTTAGTAAATCATTATTAAACCTTACCTTCTAATGTGACAATTGATATTTTCTTGTTTCAGTATGTCATTTTGCATTTTGTAATCTAATTGTGTTGCATTGAATTACCTTTAATTCAATTTTATTAGTGATTAGGTTAATGTATGAGCATGTTATGGATTTTGTGAGATTCTATAGTATGACTAATTAATACAATTAGAAAAACCTAACTTGAGTAAAACATTTATCTTTTTGGTTTCCTTGAATTAGGGTAACTTAATAACAAGATTTAAGGTCGTAATGCAATCTTAAGATACCCTATTATATAAACAATTTAGGTAGAGTATACTATGGGTAAGGAATTAATTTGAGACATAAGTTCATAATAGGAATCTCTACGGTCTTAAACTATAATTGAGGTCAAAAAGTCATATAGAAATAGGTTGTAAATAATATAAGATTTACTAAGGATTATGAATATCTCTAAATTTAATTAACTGTATTATTAAATTTTTTTACTTTTATTAATTTTGTTATTAATATTCTCGTACCTTTATTTTGTTATTGATTTTTTTTATTGATTATTTAATTGTAAAGTTAGATAATTAGAGAATTGTAGGGTAAAATTGCTAATATTCACTCATATTCATGGTTTCATGTGGGAATGACAACTAGAACTTAAAATCCTTATTTATACTATAACATGACTAGGTGTACCTATCTAATACCTCTTCGTATGAACATATTAAGTTTTTAGCACCATTGTTGGGGAGCCAATGGAGTGAAACTAATTGGGATATTAGCGAAACACTAGTTGTTCCAATTATTTTAACATGCTTCAACATATACTTTTTATTGCTTCTTTTGGTATTTTCTTTATTAGCTTACTTCTAACTTTTGGATTATTTTAGTTTATGACTAGAAATAATAGTAAAAGTTTTATTGAATTCGATTTAGAAATCGAAAGGACTTCTCACTACCTACATAGGAGAATATGTGAAATAGTGGATATAATTAGTCAAGGTTCATTGCTTCGACTTAAGGAAGTGTGAGAAGAAGATTTAGAAGAAGAAGAAGAAGAAGAATTTGAAAACATGGTAGTGAACAATGATGATGCAAACAAAACCAATATGAAATTTGCTAAGCCTAAGGCAATTAGAGTTAAGGTTAGCATCACTGAACTAACTGTGTAGATAGCAAACTTATAGATCTAGCCATACATGATCCAGTTGGTGCAATAGTCCATCTAATTTGATGGTTTGACTTGAAGATTCTAACAATCATATCTCAAGCTTTCTAGAAATTTAAGACACATTCAAAATTAATAGAGTCATAGAAAATGTGGTGAGACTGAGGTTATTCCCATTTTCTCTTAAAGGTAAGGCCAAGCAATGGCTTAATTTAAATACTAGAGGATAAATCACCAATTGGGGGGACTTAGTTGAAAAAAAAAAAATTTAGGGAAATATTTTCTACCTAGCAAAACAACAAATTTTAGGAATGACATATCATTATATGGCCAAAATGACGATAAGACGCTATATGATACCAAAGAGAGATTTAAGAAGTTGCTTAAGTGTTGCCCACATCATGGGTTGCCTTCATGGATGTAGATTTAGACCTTTTATAAAGGTCTCAATTATCTTACTCAACAAATGATCGATGGAGAAACTTTGAGTGCTAGTGTCACGTGACGAGTATTTACTAGCTTTTATGTATAGCACTTAGACTCTCCAAGTATACTTTTCAAAGGCTAACACAGCCTTCTTTACCAAAACTCATTAGAACATGCTTACATAGAGAGAGAGAAAAATACTCAAGTAAGAATGCTTCTTATATTTCTAGATAGATTACACATGAGGACATCACCCCCTTATGTACAAGAGGCCTCCATCATTAGATAGCTAAGATCTATTTGATCTAATAGCTATGATACCATCTTACCTTCCTTACTTTACTTACGCCCACCTACTAAGGTTCAGTGAATCCAACTCTTCTAGAACATTCTAACTATTAGATTGAGCCTTGGTCGTAGACTTTACATACAATGGACCTCTTTATATAATGTACAAAAGTAAAAAATAGGCTTGGGGAAACAGCCTATGACATTCTCCCCTACTTAAACTGACTATGTCCCCATTGCCTTTTGCTCCCTAGAGAACTCCTTTACTAGATGTCCAAAATGGGTATAGTCTATAATGCTCTCCCAAGTTACTTCACTTTAAGGTAGACCCTTCCATTTCACTAAGTACTCCAAGTAATAATGTTGGCTAAGACCCCTTATTAGGCATCCTTATAGGATCTTCTCCATTTTTCTTCCTCCCTCTTGCCTTGTAACCTAAATGATCTTCTTCCTTATTATTGCTAAGGTCTCCTATCTCTTAAGCTAGCATACTGACCAAGTTTCCACAAAGGCCTTTATATCTTCTAACATCTTCAGTCAATGGAACTTATCCTCTACCTTAGCTAGTATTAAGTAGAGATCTAAATGACTTGAGCCCTTAAGGTTATCATGCTTATCTAAGATCTTTCGTCGAAGGTTCTCATGATCAAGAACATGTATTCTTTCACCTTTTCTATAGAGTAGCTTATCTTCCATCTAGTACTTCTTCATCTGGTCTCTTGCTCTAACACTAATCTAGCTTGGGGATCTTAAGCTAAGCCTTCCTTGATCTTCTCAAGTACTTTAGGTTAATGCATCATCCTTTACCCCTAAGGGTTCTTCCTTCTTTAGTTCCACCACTCCTTTAGGTGGTTGCGTTTTAAGCCTTCCCTTGGGTTGAGCCTTCTCTTTGAGCACTTCCTATGCTTGTAGCTCTGCTCATTTTGAGCTTTAGGCTATGGGCTTCTTCTCACTTGTATCATCAACATCCTACATAGACATAAAGGTTTTAGGCTTACCCAGTATTACAACTAACCAACACCACATATTGTTGCCCCTCATCCATGATCATGATGTAGTTTATTGATGGGTCAATTTGAGCACATACCTGATAAGAGAAGTCTATGTCGATGACCAGCTTATAGTCTTCTAAGGGAATTACCTCTAGCTTCACCTTTCCTTTCTATAGCCCTAATTGAAAGTTGATAGCTTATAGGGACTTTTTATTTGGGCTCACCCTTGTAGGCCATCACAGAATGTAAACATAGCATCTTTATCACTCATGTTAGGAATCTCTACTAGTAACTCGAAGAATTTTCATACATACTCTTTGATGGATGCCTTACATTCCAATTACCTCAACCTGGCCCCAACATCCTTCTCAACGTTGCTAAGGTAGAATTAGGCTTGCAGCTCAGACTTGAACTCTTCCCATGTTCTAATCTCCCTAGTCTTTCCTTAAGCTCCATTGACCCATTTCCTCTACCATAGGGTAGTTACATCATCTAGGAATATAAGGGCCACTTATAACCTTGATGCATTGTTTAAGACATCGATTGCACCAAAGTGTTGCTCCAAGCTCTTAAGGAAATTGTTTATCACTTGGGCACATTCATTTGTGCCATAATTCTAGCAAGGGTTGGTCCATAACCATTCTCAAAGCGTTGTTGAACGCAGGCCCTTATATCCTCCAGCTTGGTTTAAGGCTATTGATTCCAGGCAACAAAACTAGCACTTAGGAAAATTGAAGCATTTCTTAGGAATTTGGAGAGTTAGTTGGGACAATTACCTAGAACCATTACGAAGAGGCAACAAAAGGTCTACCTAGAAATATTGAATTGAACTACAGACCAATGAGATTGGAACAAAACTAAAGGAAGGATCAAACCGTCGAGCTAATAATGTAAAACAATAGTACTCTTGGGAGGTAGCCTAAGCTTATTTTTAATTAATTTTTTCTTTTAATTATTTTTGTTTCAATTTCATAGTCAGATCAAGTATCATGTCATTTGAAATTAGTTAGACATTCCCTACAATGAACCCTTTCGTTATGCAACAGTTAAATGGAATTTTTTAATGGAATGGTGTTTGGATATTATTTGTCATCCAATTAAGTGGTTCTTCAATTGAATTTTGAGATTCAATTTACGTTGTTTCTAAGGATTTATGGAGCAATTTCATTAGAAGAAACAAGGAAAATCAACAAAAGTTGGATTCAGATGTCAAAGAGGATTACAACCAAAGTTCACACCTGTGAACATGCCTCAAACAAAAATATGCGAACAAGGGAAGTATCATGACCAAGACCATGGCTGTGGTCTCTGATTGTGGTTGAACCATGAATTTAAACTCCATAGGTATTCTTTCTTCCTCTCATTCTAAACTATACACACTCTTTCTAACACACCACTTTCTCTCACTTCCTCTCACTTTCAGGCACCTAAGCCCCATTATTTTTGCAAATTTCTCTTACAAATCAAAGGTATGCACAACGTTACTCTTTTCATGGATTTACCAATTTGTTGTTTATTTGAATTGTCACTAAAATAGAATATGAACTAGGCTAGGATTTCATTATGTTTTGATCCTAGTACTTCATTAATACGTGTTGGCAACAAATTAGCATTACATTACAAAGATCATTGATTACTTGAATTGGTAGGAAAAAATTTCTCATAGCATCATATTATTTTAGAAATATGATACTAAATTGAACTCTCTTTTGTTTTATTAATTTTAGATCATGCATCACTATAAGCACCCCTTTAAGAAGAATAGATCTAGTTCTACCTTAACCCACTCTATGCTAAGATTCACTAAAGCGTAGCAAAAGAAGCAACATGTTAACCTATTTAAGAAGGAGTTCGGACCTAATGTTAGTATAGGATTGGAAGCTTTGGCTTAAGCCGATTATGATTCTCTGGTAAGAGAATATTTAGAGTTTAGATGATGGGATTGACTCTTGAACATTGATGAGCTGACTTAGAAGGAGCTCACCTTGGAATTCCTTAGTATACTTACTTTAGCATTTAGCACAATGAAGAATGGGACACAAAACACCATATATTTCTAGTGCAATGGATCTACGATAAGCATGTGTTTTGATAGGATTCCAATGGCATTGGGAATATATCTAGAGAGTTTTGTAAGCATAGAAGAGTATAAGAACTTGCCATATAAATTACCAAAAGGGGTAAGTGAGCTCAATCATGGTCAATATTCAATATTGGTGAATTGATCAATGATATAGGGAAATCAAAGCCCTAAAATTTGAGATGTCCTACTCTCAAGATCATCCATTGGGTTCTTTCCAAAAGCATTATAGGGAAGAAGTATAGTAATGGGTGGTCAATGAAAGGGACATCTTATATTTGCATAAGATAGTTGAGAGATGCCAAATAAATTTGAGCACTTATGTGGCCTTCTTTTTTAGAAGCCATACCATAGAAGGAAGATCTGGGTATATTTTCATAAGCCATATTATTATACGGCCTATGAAGAACATAGCCTAATTTCATGATCTCCTACCCATGTAGAGGAAATATCCTTTAACCCTAATCAATTTTGAGTCTATTTTCATTATGAAGCTCCTTGCTTTACCTAGGAACCATTACTTAAGCTACCTAAAGATGAGCTATCTAATTCATCTTAGTGGCTCTGATCTTCTTTAACATTAGGCAAAATCAAGAGTGTATAGGAAAGTTGATGAAGTGGCAAAAGACTCTCTAGTGGGAGGTGCAGTACACCCATTCAATTGTTGAGGCGTTCCTACCCTACCATGAGATTCTACTATTGCCACCACCATCATTACCACTAGCCTAAAATTTAGATGATGAGATTGAAGAGAATGTTAAAAAGGAGAATAATGATAAGAAGATTGAGTTCCTTTTTCTTTTGAAAGACTTAGTAACTTATTTGGTTTAGATGATAATAATCTTTTAACGATTTTCCTTTCTTTCTTTTCTAGTGATTGTTTAACTTCTCATTGACTAACGGTTTTGCAAGGGTCACTCTGACATGCTCAGTTCGATAGTTCTTTAATTATTTAGCTTTGTCTTGTTTACTTCTTTTTCTTTTGTAGTTAGTTTGTTTTTCTTTTTCTTTCTTTGTTTTTTTTTTTTTTGTTTTTACAAAGGAAACTTTAGGCTTAAATAGATAGAATGGAATTCATGGCTTTGATACGACACCTTTCACAATCAATGCCATTAAACTAAGGAAGTTCCATTTTCTTTTTGTCCCTTTTTAATTTTATTGGTGTTTCCATGTTAATGTAAATTAGGGATAATGTAGAATTTAGATGTAAAGGGAAAGAGTTGGAGTTATATGTTAATGACTATGAGTTGATTAAATACCGTACACTTAAGCTTTATAGTTTTTAAAAGAATAACTTAAGAAATTTCCATCCCCATATATATATATATGTATATATATTTGCCTACAATTTGCTATGATCTTAGTCCACTTTGTCAAATTTGAGTAATTAAATCTTCATGATTTAGAGTTCCTTGTTGTTTAAGCTTAAACATAGGCTTAGGATTAGGATAGATATTTGATAGGTTAAGGACTAGTTATTTTTATTTTTAAGTTTAATTCTAGAAGATAGTCATCTATCTCTCTTTTTTAATAAAGAAAATAAAAAATAGATTAGATGAACAAGTGAGATTTATTCTTTGAAAGTCTCTTGAAAAATCAAAGTAACTGAAGGAATAAGAAAATTAAGAAAAGAAAAGTTAAAAATCGATAAGGATTGATTTTGGTCCCTTAAAAGAGTAAGATTTTTCCTATTGCCAATGCAAAAAGGAAATTAAATTAAAAATTCTTACGAATCAACCTAGTTCCCTTACAAAAGTAAGGTATTTTCTCCCTATCAATACAAAAACCAAGGGCTAAATCAGTAAGGATTAGCCTTGGTCAGTTAGAAAGCGAAGTTCTTTCTTACTACTAATAAGCTTCAACTAAGGAATTAAATAGAACTAAAAAGCCTCCTAATGAAAATTGAAAGGAGTTAAGAGACAATCAAAGGATGACCTGATGTAATATGCATCCAATCTGAGTTTTTGCAATAAAAATAGCTCAAGGAAGATTTCTGTCCTCTTGAGTTAGAGTAGTGAAATTTTTATAACTCTTTCTTAATATGTTGATGTTTGTTTTGATCTCTAGTTTAGTTTCTATCTAAGTGATAGGGTTAACTCTAGATTATTTGGATTAATTATTGAAATTTAGTAGTTCTTCAAGTGTTATTATTCAAGTATTCTAAGGGCATTAGAAAGTAAACGAGGAAAGGTGACTTTAGAGGAAATTGCAAAGCTCTTCAATATAAAGGTGTACTTTTCTAAGGAAAATTGATGATTTTGTTCTCAAGATATAATTGTTTTGATTGTTTTACTTGAGGACAAGTAAAAGCTCAAGTGTAGGAGAATTTGATAATACTCATTTAGCATATGTATTTTAGGATAATTTTGCATGATTTTCTCTATTAATTGTGTTAGTTTTATGGTGATTTAGAGCTCAATTCATTAATATTTCATTTATAGGAATTGAGGAAGTGTTTAATGAATTTTTAGAGATTTTTATGAAGTTTCGGAGCTTAATTAAAGAAGTGCATTAATCTGATGATAAGACCATATGCAGCCTCCGTAGCTATGATCTTAGGACATGGTGATGTCATAATTTATTAATCTTCTATCTTTAATAAGTTTTCTTTGTAAACTTAAGTCTAGCCTCTATAAATGGCCATTTATGTTTAGGATATAAAGAGAGCCCCTTTTGAGAAGAGCTTATAGGGTAAAAATTATACAAGGGTTTCTCTCTTTTGTTTCTTTTTCCTTTGATTATTATATCGTAACTTTGTTTGTTCTTAGTAAATCATTATTGAACCCTAGCTTTTAATGTGACTATTGATGTTTTCTTATTTCAATATGCGATTTTGCATTTCATGATCTAATTGTGTTGCATTGAATTGCCTTTAATTCAACTTTACTAGTGATTTGATTAATGTATGAGTTTGCTATAGAGTTTGTGAGATTTCGTAGTATGACTTATTGGTACAATTAGAAGAAATTAACTTAACTAAAATAGTTAGCTATCTTGTTCCTTCGGATTAAGGTAAACTAATAGCGGGATTTAAGGTCATAATGCAATTTTGAGATACTCTATTGTAGAAGTGATTCGAGTGGAGTATACTCCAGGTTAGGAATTAATTAGAGATGCTTGTCTGATTAGTTCATATTAGAAATCTTCATGATCTTAAAATTGCAATTGAGGATGAAAAGTCATGTATAACTAAGTAGTAAATAACATAAGATTTACTAAGGATTATAAATGTAGTAACCCTAGGAGGGGCCTAGTAGTATTGCCTAAAATTTCCATATCACGTATGCACCCATGATAAGAAAATCGCCTTACAAGTCAGAGATTGCAAGACTCTAAATAGTTATTTGCTAGAGTCTTCAATTTTAGTTCATTGACTTATTATATAATATAAATAATTATGGATATCTATTTTTCTACAGTTCTTCAGAATCACAGAGAATCGGTATCCCCTACCAAAATAGTGAAATAAGATAGAAAATTTTAGAAAATTCTAAACTTGCTAAAGATACTAAACTTAATTGAGACCTTAGTCATTTTTCAAAGCATTCCGAATTAACTACACAAGCTTTTGATCATACTGATTCAATGATAGCACTTTGCACTCGATTCTTATCCCATTCCTAACTATCGATCAACCTACAAGGAAAAGAACTGTTAGGGTGTAAGCTTACGCTTAGTGAGATAATTACCCTCATCAATACCGTATGACAAAAATTTATTAGATGCACAATCATATGAATTCATGAATAATTAGTATGCTAAACAACGCATGCAATGGCCTAAGAATTGCATACGGCTCAGAATTACGCCTCCTAAAGTCGGGGTTTGAAGATAATTAACCGACCGAAACCAAAATCCGGGTTCTAGGCCTTGGGTTTTATTTCATTTGCACTATTGTGCTTAGCCAAAAAAAAACTATATATATATATATATATATACGTGTGTATGTGTATATAGTTTCTTTACCGAATAATAAATTATATTTTTAAAATCCCAAGTCTAGTAGGATGGTAGCCTCCGCAATCCATAAATACACTCTCTAAGCAGAAGCTACAAGACTCGGCCCCTCGCTAACAGTTGGCGTCTCCTAGCACCTAGTAAGCCCATCAGCTTAGGATAGAGACTCAATATATATGATGACATAGTTAGTGCACAATCCTACAGGAAACTCGTATTCCTGTGAATCCCTTCCCATCTTCTACGTGAAGTGGCAGTCGGTGTTATCCATATGCAATATGGGGAATGTATGATTCATTTTGATTTCTTAATCGTATAAGTGATTAACTCGATTTTCAAGTTGATCAAATAATTTCATTTCATATAATTTACATGTATATAATAGTACAAACAATTCCCATTATTATATATATAATTAACAAGTCATCACATTCATCCATAAATCCATACACATGCATCTCCCATATCTTACAAGCATATAAATTTATATATATAAGTTTAGGTGCATCTATTCTACAAGCAAAATTAAGTAAAGAGTCATCGAGAATTTCTTACTCAGCCATGCGGATCAATCAAACTAATCCGGGATAAGTCGTCTCCCCAAAGCCGGGTCCCCTAGACATCACAAATATGATATTATAAGGATTTGAAATAAAACCTAGAAGACTAAGCTAAAACCCTTTAAGTTATACTTTTGACTTGGTTTCATAATTTTTCTCGGCTTTACTTAAAAGTTCAATCGCGTATAACTTTTTTTTTTTAATCCAATTTTTATAATCTTATAGTCAATCTTCATTGTTTTCAAGTGTACTTTAACGTGGTGAGGTTAGATTTTTGAAATGAGGCATACAATTCTATCCATGGGTCAAAATAGTAGCGTTCCTCATGTGTTGGAGTGCTTTTAAGCCTTGTATGGTAAATGGGCTTTCTAATAACTTCAGAAATCCTTTGGGCTTGGTCTTAAGATTTTATCCTAAGCTTAAAATACTCCTTGAGATCAAATTTACAACTTTGATTTATATTCCTAAGGCTAACAACCACTTTATGAGTCCTTTAGTGGGCTTAAGTTGTCAAATGGGCTTGTTTTTGGTTTAAACTAAAGTTAATGACTTTGGTGGGCTTATGGGGCTTTAGGTAGATTTCTTATGGGCTTCTAAACAACCTCTCTTGATACTTTAAGGTGCTGGTCAGAATTTCATTGAAGGCCTAACTTAGAGTTTTAGACTCGGTTTTCAATTTTAGGCTTTGTATGCTTACCATACTTGCTTTGGTTGATCTTTTCACTTTGTTCATTCACTTTTGTCATATTTTTAAGCTTCTTTTTTCCTCGTTCCAGATCTGGTCATGATGATTCCAAGGGGTTCTTGCTTGGTTTTTCAACTTGTTTCATCATTTCCTTAAGTTTAGGTGTTAGGTCATGCACTTAAACTACTTGTATCCAAATCTTCACTTAACTTTTCTTTCATAATATGATTCTTTAACTCATGCTCCACACAAAGAAATAGAAGATCTTATACTTAATATAACCTCCATATCATAGCTCATGTCATATAAAGTTGGTTTCTTCATAATAGTCCATATGATGAATTTTTCCCTAACTTAAGTCTAGATTTAAGTATATTTAACTTAATGGAAACAAAATCAACATCCAAATGACTATGGAACCCTTACGTCCAGCATGCTTATCCTCCATTCAAGTTTTTCTTCCAAGACTTTCCTAACTTAAAATCTTCCATTCAAAGTGTTAAACAAGTGTCTTTACAAAATACCATCTTTACGTGCTTATGCTCCAACTTCATGTAAGGGTTTCATGGTTTGTTTCTTAAAACGGTTTTTGGTGTTATAACAACTTAAACCTTACTTATATCTTCAAGAAATCAAAGTCTCTTAACATAAATACTAACCTACGTATCATAAGAAACACTTACTCGTCCTTAAAGCAAAGTATGGTAGTTGTGCACTAAGGTTCCACTTAAGCTCTTAACTTTGCTTCCTCCTTTTGCTACCTTTTGGAAACTCGAGTTGTTTGATCTTTTGGAATGAGGTTTGTGGAAGGTTCTAATGGTTCTAAAAGATCTTAGATAGTGAAAGAAAATGACAGAAAAATAAGAGAAGAAATTGCCATGAGTATGGAAGCAAAAATGGTGGCGGCAATGTTGGGAATTTGTGGAGTTAGATTTTTTCTTTTGATTTGTGTTTAAAGTGAGAGAAAAGGAAGTGAAAATGGGAGTGAAAGAGGGAGAGCATGGCACATTTTGAATGAGAAAAGAAGTGTGTGCAAGAAGCTTTAATTGATTGTCTTGTAGCTTACACAAAAGTCAACAATTGCAACTATTGATGATGTAAGCATTAAGGGGTGAATAGTGATGTGTAAGAGAAAATGATTGATGGTTGAAAGACAAGTGCATGCCCCCCCTTTCTTCCTTGTTTAAATCTGCCATCTAAAGTCTTTTTGGGCCATGGAGTGGTCTTGTCTCATTTAATGAAGTTAAGCATATGAAATCTTGTGAAAAATTATCCATATATAGTATAAGTGAAGGGTGATAAGGAAAATATCTTATCACTAAATTTTGATAAGTTATCAATTGATAAATTATTCCAATTGTCAATTGATAAGTTATCTAAAGTCATTGGTTGATCTATTTATTGAAGTGTAAGGCTTAGGTATGAAGATAAGGGCATAATCTTATAGAAAATTGTTTTTAGGTTTTCATCTCGCCTTGTTTTGTAATTTATGATTTGATTTTTATAAAATTGTGAAATTTTCTAAAGTTGAATGAAATTATTCAAATTAAATTATTGATTAATTACTTAGGGTTAAAATTCCTTAATGGTTTTAAGGTTTAGGGTTTTAAATAACTTTAGAGCTTGCAGTTCTTCAAGCTCGGGTTTTATTGATGATTGGTTTTTGAATTAGAAAATTTTAATTCGTTTCTAAATATAAGCTTAAGTTTTTAGTTTAGTTGATCCTTAGGAATGTTCGGAAAGTATTCTAAATCAAGTCTTAGGCCCACTAAAAGTAGGGTTTACAATGAATCTCTCTAAATTTAATTAATTATGTTATTATTATTCTTGTACCTTTATTTTGTTATTGTTCTTTGACTTATTGATTATTCAATAGTACTTTAAATTTTAAAAGTTAGATAATTGGAGAATTGTATGAAAAAATTGCTAATAATTTAGGATTCATTCATATTCATTGTTACTTGTGAGATCGATAACTTGGACTCAAAATCCGTGTTTCTACTATAACTTAACTAGACAGACTTACCTATGATCGCCTCGTGTGCGTATATCACCTATTAACCCTAAAAAGCTTTGGATTTCTAACACTCTTGTAGGTCTTGGCTAGTTAACTACTGTTTTTATCTTCTTTAAGTCTACACCTATCTTGTCTTTGTTAATAATGTGGCTTAAGATTGTTACCTACGCAAGCCAAAATTCATATTTGGTGAACTTAGCATACAACTTCTCCTCTTTCAATTTTCTTAGAGCAATCCTCAAACACTACTCATGCTCTTCTCTACTCTTAGAATAGATGAGGATGTCATATTGAACACCATAAGAAATCTATCCAAATATTCCTTAAAGGCCCTATTCATGAGATCCATGAATGCTACTAGTGCATTATAAGGCCAAAAGGCATCATTGGGAATTCATATAACCTGTATCTAGTTTTAAAAGTTGTCTTCTCAACATCTTCTAATTTCACCCTCAACTAGTAATAACTTGATTGCAGATCTATTTTGCTAAAGACCTATGTACCCTATAGTTGATTGAAGAGGTCATCGATTCTTTGGACTGGATACTTGTTCTTTATGGTCACTTAGTTTAAATCTCGATAGTTAATGTACATCCCTAGACTACCATCTTAATTTTTCACAAAAAGAACTAAGTCTCCCTAAGGCGACATGACTTTATCTGATAAATCCTTTATCTTGTATCTCTTGTAGTTACTTCTTCAATTCAACCAATTTTGTATGAGCCGTTTTGTAAGCTATTTCTTCTATAAGTGTGGTTCTTGGCACCAAGTCTATCATGAACTCTACCTCTCTATGAGGCAGTAAGTTTAGTAATTATTCTAGAAATACATCAAGTAATTCCTACATCATTGATAGCTACTTTATTTTTAATTTAACTTTACTTCGTTCTATCACTAGGGTTGCTAAGGTAAGCCTTTCCCATAAATCATATGTAGGATGTCGGGTTGGCTTTTGAACTTCTAGTTGATAATTGAAAGATTCTTTTCCTAGGGATTTAAAGGAAACTACCATAGTATAGCAATCGATGGTGGCATGATGCTTCGATAACCAATCCATCCCCATAATAAGATCGAAATCTGACAACCCCAACACTAATAAATTAGCTCATAAAACCTTCTTCCCAATCTCTATCGTCACATCATGACATATACAATTTAGAACTATTCCACTCCCTAAGGACGAGTTAACAAACAAGCAAGCATTGAAACACGAAACATGAACCATGCACATGCAAAAAGGACTCAATTACATACAAATGGAATGTATTAGTATCAAAGAGAGCATAAAACATTATGGGAGAGGGTAGAAAGTGTACATGCCATGGTGTCTACGTTAAAGGTGTCATGGTTCTAGAGAATAAAGACTCTAGATAGGGTTTTCTAACATGACCTTACTTACTAAGGAAGTGTTCCTTTATGAACTACTAAGGTCTCATAACCAGTGCCCCTTGAGCTGCTTGGCTCCTTGTATCCCTATCCCTACAATCAGCCATTCGGTGGCCTTTCTAATATGACCTATTAGAAGCCTTGGTGGAGTATAGTAGTCTCTCTACATTCCTTACTCAAGTACCCAATTTTGCCATATAGAAGAAAGCCCTTACTATCCATTTATAGGTTGAGATGACATGGGGGCCAAAATAACGTGTCTACTTAAATGCTAATATAGAAGCTTTAGTCTGATTAGTTGGTGGCAATGCTATAGGTCTAAGTTGTGGTATTATTGGCTTATCTCTACCTTCTTAAGCATTAGCATAACATACCCTAACATAGGCCTTTTCCCTAAGGTGTATCCTAACCCTACAAACCAGTTTCTCCTATTTCTTCGTCATGAGCTACTCTAAGCACTAAGCCTTTTGCATTACCATAGAGTACACATCAATCTAAAAAAATGCGACCTTCTCTTATAACTCAGTCCTAAGTCTGTTAATAAGATGGTTGATCTATGACCCTTCATCTTACTTGGAAACCTCTGGTGTAAAATGAGTTAAGTAGTCTATCTCTACCTCATATGTAGCTATAATTAGTTCCCTTATTGGGGGGTCTAGTAGGCGAACTCCATTTACTCTCTAACATTATTGGAGATGAAGCACCTAAAGAAGATATCCTTAAACCTTTCCTTGTTTAAGGGCCCCATGTTAGGTACCGTGTGCAAGGCACCATCCTATTACTTATATTCATTTCCTTTTAGCATAGAATTGGCATAGTCAATGTTCTTGTCATTCGGTACCTTTATAATGGCAAAAGCCTTCTCCACATCCTTATTCCAACCCTTAGAAGCAATAACATCATTTGGCTCAAGGTTAAATTCCTTAGCTACTTTAAGGAATGCCTAATTACCTAACCACTTGCCTCTTCTATCATTAAGCGTCAACAATAACCTAAATCACTTAGACATCTTGTCTAATTTGTTCTTATTATTGCACCATAGCGCCAACAAATTGTTCATAGCATTCAGCAACCATGCAGCATTTACTTCCATTTACCTGTGCCTTTACTAGGACTATTGCCAAGTACCATGTGCACCCTATAAATCAAATCCTCCCAATATACCTTAATCACCCTGCATATTCTGACCACCCTAAGTATTTTTTCCAACTTGAACATCTTGTCTATCAATCAAGTAGTCCTAATGTCATAAGAAATAGGAATCTACTCTTTTAGGTAGAATATTAAAGAAGGGGAAAGAAAGCAAATAAATTGGAAACAAGAAACTGAGGAAAGGTTAGAGAACAAACCTTAGGAAAATGAGCAAAGAAGCATTGAAATAAGTGGAAGTAAGCTAAGGAATAACACTTCAAGATACTTAGTAGTTTCACATTTAGATTAAAACCTAACCTTTGGTTACCTGTGCCTCCTATATCTCACCAACTTAGTTTATTAAGGATCTTGAACCTAAAATCTAATACCACCAAAAGCTGTAGTACCTAAGGACTTGAAAAGCCATAACCTTGCCATGTGACAACCTTAAAGGTAGATAAGTAATGGCATCTAAGATCTTGTGACCTATCTAATTTCCACCTTTAATGGAAAATCTACTAACTCATAATTTAAAGAACTTCACAATTTATAAACAAAGAGTAATGTATACACCACTACAACACCCAATACATAGGAATCAAATATTAAACTAGTTATCATAAGTTATGGGCTCTTAACTCCACATAACACTAGGATCAAACCATCACTAAGGAGTCTTATGGCTCTAATAAGCACTACGGTCAAAGAAACATAATGAACATAACTAAAACCAACAAATGAGTCTCAATTTAACAATCCATCAGTAATAAATACTCTAAGCATATTGCGACCCATCATCAAAGTAGTATAATCACAATCCCTATTATAGTAATAATACTTGTAACTAACATAATCATATAGTTATAACCAATAATCTCCTCATAACTTGAACCTCCAGCTAAAAAACATAACTCTTGAAGGGTGAGCTAATGCCCTATATATAATACCAACCACATGCGAATGAGCAATCAATTATAATCTCACACATGCATACATTAGTATCTATATCAACATCAATTATTATCCTTGTTTAACAAGTCCAACAAACATCATAATCTTAGCATTGTAAAACTTAAGGTAACTTAGGACCTTAACAAGCAATCAATATATAATATTACATTAGTATTAGTGTTAGATCCTCCCTAAAACCTAAGTAACCCTCCTAATTCTAGCTGGGTCATCTTAGTGCAAGCCTTCACTTAGAACAATGTCATACAAAGATTACTAAGTACCCCACCAACCATCCTAGCCCTACCATTGGGAGGTTGAATCCATACACAAATAGCATACTTAATTAAGGCTCGAGTTTATTTTAAATCCAATTACATTAACTACCCTAGCATATATGACAAGGCAAACATGTATTCTATACTTGAATCTAAGTAACTACTAGTAACTAAGTCAATTGATGGCTTAGGATCTATCCACATAAAGAATTTAATATCAGACCCTAGTGCAATCAAACCCAACTCTAATTCTAAGTTTTAACTTTATTTGTCTCAACTCCATTACATAATCCTACTCTTTTCTCATATTCAATTCTTAACCAAACTCAAAAGCTTCATGAGAAGATTTGATTATTTGAACTAATTTACAAGGGTAGTAAATAAATATTTAAGAAAAGGATTTTAAATAAAAATTATGATGTGCACTACATAATGACATATATAAGGTATATACGCAATGTAAGCCCACTTGGCTATATACAACATATATTGCACACCATGTAGCCATAACAACAAACATATGGTATGTGTTGCATACAAATGCCATGTCTCCTAGAGTTTCAAACAAATGGCATGTGTTACATGTCATGTTCCCCTATCCTCAACACCTTGCAATGGCTACGTTTCTCTAACCCGTTGACAACAATTGATTCAACACAACTTCAATCATCCTTCATCAAAACTTCACTTTTAACCTGACTAAACATCAATAACAACACTAGAACAACTCTTACGACCACTTCATAGAATTTCTTCTTAACAATAACAAGAACTTCCTTTACTCAACAATAATAGCCCATCGAAACATGACCATATACGATTTACTTGACATAATGGAATGAAACCTAACCTTACAATCACTGCAAAAATAGGACCTTTCATATTTTATACCTATCTAATGAAGAGAATGAGACAACCAACGAGGATATATGAAAACTTGCCCGAAAAAACTCTACTTATACTATTGTCTTTGGCAAAGGATAGTCTAACTCCAAAGTTTAACAACCTAAACATGGTAAAACATGGATTTCTCATTTGTTCCTTCAAGGAAAACATGACTCCATGGTAGATGGATGGAAGATCTACCCAATAATATACTTTTTTTGAGCTTTCCAGTTCAAGTTTTCCAAAATCAAGCTTTAGGGTTGAGTTTGAAAGGTTTGTTATAGTTTTTTTTTTTTTTGCTAGCAAAAGAAAAATACATATCTTGTTATGTAGGAGAGATATGGGGTTATAAGATACGGTAGAAGGAATCACAAGTTAGTGGGTTTGGGTTAATCCCTCAATGACATATTTGCCTCCTCTTATCCTTCCTTATTTCATGCCATACCAGACTTGATATTATTTTATCTTTATTTTCCTTCTTTTATTTTGTTTTATCTACTAGTTTTACATATATAACTTGCCCATATATATTTACATGTATAATATGCATAATGCAATAAGTTAAAAAAAAAAGAAAACAATAATATAAATATGGGTTCCAAATATAATGGAAAATGAATTAGACGACACTAATAAAGAAATCAAATTGCAATGTCAACCTTTAGAAAAAAGGTTAATGATATTATAATGATGCTGAAAAACTACAGTAACCTAGGACATAATTTAAAATCTATCCTAAAACTTACGCTCGGAGAGAGGAGCATTCTAAGTTAACGTCAATTCCATGCAAGTAATAAGTTAGTTTTTGGTATGACTTCAATTCTCATTTAGTAGAACAATAACACCTTAGAGATTTAATCAGCATAACTATAGAATCAACCTTGGAAAAAAAAAAAAAAAAACTAAAGCCCAACCTTTCCCTTGCCAAAAACTGAAAACATGAAAATGCTAAATCAATGTTTTAACTACAACATCTAGAAAAAATTGACAATCAAAGAAGCTCTTAGAAGAACCATAATTGGGGATCCTACCAAATCATGCTTAGCTCTTAAATCAACATAAACATTTACTTGATAATTGGAAATGTGAATTTTGTCAAATAACTTGCTAATGAATTAACTAGGTTTTGAGCATTAATATTGGTGGAACAACCCTATAAGGTCACAAGTTGAAATCCTAGACTTAATTATCGGTGAGATGAAAGAGACTAATAGAAAAAAGAGGCAAAACCAAGTCAAGTTGACCAAAATGGCAGCTACTATTACAGTCATCTACCAATGTTCATGTTTCTTTAACGAGCATTACTCAATAACCCATTAATTATTTTAGTCAACCCTTATGTCTTTTCCTTGACAAGAAACCGATTGAAAACCTTTTCCAAGTCCATATTTTCATCTTAAACCAGGTTGAACACATCCTAAAGCTCAGTTTTACACTCATTAATTATTTTAGTCAACCCTAATGTATTTTCCTTGTCAAGAAACCCATTGAAAACCTTTTCCTAGTCCATATTTTCATCTTAAACCAAGTTGAACACATCCTAAACCTTAGTTTTACCCCTAAGCTTAACTAAAATAAATTAAGTTTTTAAAAGTCAATTGCACTATTTCTAAATTGTGGATTTATAGCAATTATAGGATGAATTTACTTCTAGCAATTAGTGTTAGACAAAAGAAGTGCAGGTTAATTGTTAATCTAAGTTGATTTTGACTCATTGTTTGTATTAGTCTTAGTAAAGCAATATAACTGCATTTAACCTCTAAATTGTTAAATGCATATTGCTTATGCTTGCATCTAATCATTTTGGATAAGCGGATCATATGCTCATCGCGTATAAGGATTGGGATAACGTAGCTTGTAACTATGTACTGATTCCACTATTGTCGTGTATAATTGGATTGTCAATACGACGAAAATGAGGTTTGTGTGGGTTTCAACATCAAGGACAAAACTATCAATGGGTCAAATAGTGGTGTAGGACACTGCTGTAAATGGAAGCAATAGACTGGACTACTAATGACTTATATGAGTCATGAACCCAATATGAGACACTTCATCGTTTGTGGATATGGATATGGATATTGGGATCAATGAAAACAAAGTGATGGTATCTTGTGTATATTGCCCCTACTTAAATAACCACTCAACCTTGTGATTATTACTCGTGTTCGGTGACGCAATAAGTAATTTTCAAGGTGCATATGGTTTGCCATGATTTGTCATGAGACCCCCACTTAAATAACCACTTAACCTTGTCATGACTTATTAGTCTAAGAGTTGTATCATTTTTGTCAAATACAAGTTTCATCTTATCTTTAATTTAGAGATAGCATAATGAACTTTCTTGGAGCACCAAATAATAAGAAAAAGTTCCAAAGACACACTTGAGGAAAATTCTTTGGTCTTGTTTCCTATTTTGATGAGACTGATCTGTCACTTCATCTCATCATTTATTTTTACTTCTTTAAATTTGGATTATTAAATTTATAATTTATTTGATAGTTTAAATTAAAAAAAGTGCAAATCAAAGGGGCAGTGGAGGGTAATACTAGTCTCATAAAAAATAAGAATAGGATAGGAAAAAAATCTAACTTAGCAACACTTTTTATGATATTTGAAGTTATTAAAAGATTGCAAAAGTTTTTGTAGAGAAAAAGTAGAATTTCTAAACGTAGTCCTCAATGTGCAACATCACTTGAAGCAAATATGTAATGCCAAATTTTACGCCATAGTCGCTTTAAGGTCGAAAGTGAGTTTGGTATGATAAGGGGCACCAACGAAATGTGAACATTGCTTGTAAGCTATCCATTCCGTGGAAAGAAATCAGATATATGCACACTAAGGAATTGAGGATAGATGACAAAAGAAAATAACGATTAAGCATCGAGACCCTGGAAAGTGGGATAAGATGATATCCCACCGTGTCTGGTGTCCATGCTTCGATGGAAAATTAGGGTTACCTATGCGTGTGGATTTTTAAAGACAATTGATGGCCATATACAATTATCCTGTCATATTAAAATGATATTGCTTGGAAGTAATAGATGTTTTATTTGCTTGTACCTAAAATGATACTCACGACATATTATAAATATATCAAAAAATATCTATGTGCATTTATTCCAATCAATGGTTTGATTCTTTGACTATAGATTTACGGATACATAAGGAAATATATAAGAAAAAAATAATCAAGGAATTGGTCATGTAAAAGTATAGATTTTTCCTATTTAAAAGTAGGGGCTATTCTGCATACTAAAACATGAGAATAGATATATAGTGAAGAGACAATTATTCAATTTCACACTTACAAAATCAACTAAATGAGCTATAATTAAGAGTCTTGTTAACAATTAGGACCTAACATGATTATTATTTACATGGCTAAAGATTTAGAGAGTTATAAGAAGTTAATATAATCATTAACACAAGCAAGTCTCAAGTATTTATTGACACGTTAGGGTAGCTAATTTTCTAAAATCTTGAAAGCTCCTGCATAGTCTTCAAATAAATTCATAGAGTTAATTCTCCAAAATAAATTACAATAATGCCTAAATAAAATAAAGAATTCTTGAACAATAACTAGTAACTAAAAGACGAAAATTTTATCTATTCAAACTCATAAAATAATCTATAAGTAACATACGTAGTTATTGCTCTTCCCATCTCACTAATAATTATTAAGGTATCCAAAAATTATGGTAATAGATTAGATCAACTAAAATTTCTACGTCTGAAAAAAAAAAAAAAAACAGGGAGTAGGCTGAAGCTTAGTATACAACACACAAGCATACTCATATGAACAAGTAATGCAATAACACATGTGAAATATGCAACAACAATAAACATACAATAATTTATTATCTTTAATCTTAACCCTTCAAACAATACATGAGGATACTCATGATTAGAGCTGTTCAGGTTAGTCAAGTAGGCTAACTCGCCCCGCCCCGCCCTGCCCCACCTTACCCCGCATCGGCTCGCAGGTTAAGTGGGTTGGCTTGCTTGCAAATGTGGGTTGGAAACTTGCCCCGTGGTAGGTTAAGCAAGCCAACCCACGAATTATATTATTCTTTATTTTTCGTGAATGTATTATGAAAAATATTAAAAAATTATAAATTATAACTCACAATCTTATCAATTCCAATTTTTATATTTACCTTTTACTTACTATAATATTTAATTTTCATTTCGTTTTTAAATATATTCATAATATATATACATACATTTGCATCGACATTTATATACTTCATAAAAATCAAATGTAAAAATGAAAAAAAAAAGAAGTAAATTATTTTTTGGACTTATTTAATAATATATCAAACCATATTTATAATTAGTTTTACATAATAATAATGATTGTATACCCTATGATTTTAATATGATGATCAACTTCATTATGTAATTATTTTGAATGTTCCATATAAGTTAGTATATAAGGTAACCATATACTATATTGATTATTTCTTATTAGAAATAGTTAATAATAAACACATTTTTTATTGTACGATATATTGAACAACATATTATAGTTAATTGCATATGAGCAAGACGTATAGTAGTGCTTCCATTTTAACTAAATATGTTTTGAAATAAAATAAAATAACAATTACATTTGTGAAAAAATTCAATCTTAAAACCCAAAATGCATGAATAGCCAACCTACCTTGCAATGGGTTGGCTTACTTTGACCCGTGGGTTAAGCAAGACGAGTTGGAAAAGTTCACATTTAAGCGGGTCTAAATTTTTTAACCCGTCCTACATTTTTTTTGCAGGTTATTCAAGCTGACTCACATAACCTGCCTCACTTGCATAGCTCTACTCATGACCCCATCCACATAATAGCAAATAAATATACAAAAATAGATAACTTAAACACCATACCTAGGTAGTACCATCTCCGACTCTTATGATTCCTAATTTACCTTAGATCATTTCAATAGGCAACTCTAGAAGGACTTCACTACCCAAAGATCAATGATGTATCCCCTAAGGTTTTGCCACCACTAGCCCCTAGGCCGAGCTAGATACAACTAGCACACAACAATTAGTAGTCCAATATTAATTAGTTTGGTTTCAATTCAATTAACTTAACAACCACAAAAAGAAAAAAAACATGTGTTGTGCACTTGAATAGCTTGAATCAATTGGATCGGTACTATCAACAATGAAAAAACCTATAGCAACAAGGATTACTAAGATTAGAG
This sequence comes from Lumnitzera racemosa, assembly GCA_024138005.1. NCBI lineage: Eukaryota > Viridiplantae > Streptophyta > Magnoliopsida > Myrtales > Combretaceae > Lumnitzera > Lumnitzera racemosa. The sequence continues at coordinate 86,491,336 of JAMXBC010000006.1, forward strand.
TCTACATAAATTCAATCTTAAGTCCTTAAACTAGCTAAACTAGGTTTATTAGGTTGATTACAACTAGGTTAGGGTATGAAATTTAAGAATAAATTTCACTTAAGGTTCACACCAAGGGTTATAGTCGTAGTTCATGGCCATGTTCCTTATTAAAGCCTCATTAGGTTGACTACAAGAAAAAACACGCCTATGATCATAGGTAATGGTCCTCTTGTAAATCATCTCCAAGATTGTGGTTATGGAACACGGCAATGACCTTAGACCATGTTTCTTTTGTCTTAAATTCTTTCTCACTCAAACTTAACAAATTCAAATTTTATCTCTTGGAAAGGTCCATTGTCAACTACCATCGCCATGATATCTAACTATGTTCCATTAGAATGTTGGAAATCTTTACTTTTCTCTTTCTACAGCCCTCAATCTCCTAATTCCAAATCAAGAATGCAATCTCCAACATCATGAATCTCACCTCCTCACCTTTTCAATGATCAAATAATAAAATAAACACAGATCCAATCAATTAAGTGTAAATCCATTCATGCTTACCTTGAATTTTCAAGAGATCTTGTAAACCTTTGTCTCTTGTAATTATCACAACCAACAATTGTCAGTTCTACATAAATAATTTCATTAAATCTAGTAATAAACGAAATCTCCTTGATTAATATATTTCTCTTACCCTTGATTTGTTTTCCCAACAAGAAATCTCTTGTTCTCCAACTATAACTCATCTAACTGCTTGCCAAATCGTTAAAATAATAAGAAACAAAAAAATTACTTGTTTAACCTTAAGAAAAAGTGTAGGGTTGTTCTGTTGTTTTGGAGAAGTTGCCTTATCTTTGTTGCCAATGTGTGATTATGGTCAAACAAAAAGAAGCTTTTAAAGGCTAGGTCAAGGTTTGCAACCCTAGACCATCAAAATTCCCGTTATTCCCCCTTCTTTATATTATAAACTTTAGTATTACCTAACTTTTATTTTATATGCCTTCTTATTTTATTTTATAATTTATATGAATTTTTTGGGTTTTACATTTTACTCTCCTTACATAAACTTTTGTCCCCAAAAGTTTACCTACTATTTGGATCTCTAATATAACCATATGTCTCATTAGAAGACCATTCTTAGGTTTACTATTAGTCTCATAATTTAAATGATTTCATGATTTTAGTATAGTCTCCTATTAGTATTGGTAAACGCCAATTACTTAGAGTTCCTCTATTTCATCGTTTGTTGTGCTATTCTAATTATATTTGTATCTTAACCATAAAGTTTCTTTCATTTACTAGCAACTATTCTCCCTTAATATTATTACTTCTATCACATTGATCATTAATCTACTTTGATTTAAAGAACTTAAGCATATGGACTACTTATCAAGGAATACTAAGCTACAACTCATATCTCCAAAAACAACATTTATAATCTGTGTTCATCCAATTTCTATCAAGAAATACGGTCCTCTAGCTTCCTCACTTTATTTAATTTGTAAATCTTCTATTTGGAATTTGGGTCTTCAAAGTCCTTCACCAGATCAATGCCTATTGACTTGATCACTTTTACTTATTCAATATGCTTAAACTTTATTACTCTTCATAATCTCAAAATTTGACTTTGGCTTTCATATACCACTACATTCCATTTATAAATCACCTTATTATAACTCTATCAACACAAGGTGATTGATCTTAAATTGGTGCATTTATCCTCAACTCATTAAATTTCAACTCTTTCTCTCTCCAATCATAGCAACATGTATCACAATCATAACACTTCTTGTATACTTCATTCATACTTCATGTTTATACTATTTTAATTCTTTGGTTTGTTTAACCTAAAGAGTAGCTTATTTTTCCCATGTTGCCACCAGATCATTGCTAATCTCCCAAGTATAAAATTGACAAATTTTACCTTTACCTAGCATCTATCCATACAATTTTCCTTCATTCTCTTCATTCCCCTTCATTTCATAATCCTTTTTTTAAAATTCGAGTCTCCAAAATCCTTTTGCCATTCGCATCTTATATCTTAAATTATCAATCTTAGATTTCCTAAAGTTATTCCGTAGCTCTCATGCTCAAGGACTTAATCCCTTTTATTTGTCCATTCATAAACTTTAACTTTATTGACTTTTATGACCCCAAGGTTTGATTTCAGCCTTCATCACTACTAACATATTCTATTTAGTATTTCCTTAAGGTGACACTCTACTTTCCATTTTGCTTCTTACTTTAAATATCACTAAGAGAAAGAAAATATTATGACCATTATTAGTGTTCTATCACCATAATCATTTACGTCGTTACAATTTGTATACCATAACATTATAATTATTTTCTTTATTTTTTTTCATTATTTTTTATTATTGTCTTTACTTCTTTGCCTTTTTTTACTATATTTGGTATAGTCATTATAATTATTACTTTTAAGGATGCATATATTTTATCACATTAATTAAATTTTTTTTTAGTATGTCCATAATGATGTTGAATTTGTTTCAAATACTACTTTTAGATTTATTGTAGCTAGGTATACTATTACGCTTATTATATCACTTACCCCTTTTGTCTTGAGCGATATTATTTACACATATGTATATGTTGTCACATATGTATCGTTTTATTTTCTTTATGGTTTATTATCGCTTTCATGAATGGTTTTATTCTTAGTCCATGTTATTATTTCCTTTATTGATATTAACATCATTATAGTTATCTTATTTGTTTTATTATTAGTAGTTTTCCATCATTGAACTCTTCCTTACAATGTAACAAGACGTAACGATAATTATGGATGTTATTTTGAATTTTTTATATCAATTCTTTCTGATTCTCCTATAGTTATTAGTATGTTTGGATATATATATGGTCATAATTGTGTTACAATTACAAATTCCTTACCATTATTCTTACCAATATTTTCATTGTCGATTGATTAGGTTTTTATATTAGCTTCATTGTTATTATTATTGTTGGTACTACTATAATTTGTTAATGTAATATATTATATGTTGGGCATTTTATTAAATTTTATAATAGTTATATATATACCAACCTACATGTATATTACATAAATAAGAATAGCAAATGCAAGACTTAACATATTACGATTAGAGACTCAACTTGGTATGATATGAAGTGAAACTACATGATACGACATGACACAACATGACATAAAAATGACAAAGAGTTTATATGGGAGGAAACATATGAATTCGTCATTCTGTCTCATATGTGTACATGCTAGTATTCATTAATATAAGATCTTTTATATAGTATATATTACATAAATCAATAATATCTACTATTTCTTTTTAGTACTTGTAGACTCTTTTCATTCTCTTTTGCTTTAATACTTTAATTCATTGTCTCTCTTTTTTTTTTAATTAATGGTGTACTATTAATTATCATTTAAGATTTTAGACAAACTTTTAAGTTGATTGAAAAATATTTTGTTATTATTTTTCTATTTTAATATATTTAAAGGATATGTTAGGTGAAATGGCCAATAACAATCATATTTATGGTTAAAGTTTACTTACTTCTATCTTTTCCTATTTTAATTTCTTGTTTTAGTATCTTTTTGTTGTTAAATTGGGAAATTCATTGCTTTATCCTTTCTTAATTAGTGTTATTAATTTCTTGAGTTATTATTAAGGTTATAAATATGTTTATCATTCATTAATTTTTGTTTTACACATTCATTAATCCCTATTTATCACCTTACTCTTAATAGTTTCCTATTTTGTTGTACACTAGGTAACCATTCTTGGTGAATCAAATCTAATGCATATTTATATTTTTATTAATTACTGAATCTTTTAGTCTTTCCGATTTGTATTTAGCATTTTGATATTTATTTCTTTGCAATTCTATAAATTGTTTACCGATTAAAGCATATCTATTGCTAGAGATATCTATTCTAATTTTATTAAAGCTATAGTACATACTGAAGTGGAAGGCATGATAACTAAGATAATTCAGTTCCATCCCTGAATACATATATTTAATTCTATATGCTATTTCTTGAGTATTTATTGTTATTCACATTTTGCTAAGCAAAACCAAATTATATAGACATCCATTTCTCCCAATAATTATAAATAGAACTTCTAAAATAAATTATCTTTAACATAATCAAATAAATGTCACCCAAAACAAATAATAACCTCAAATAATATAATTTAATGGAACCATAATGGCTTACCCACTCTCACCGTCTTGCTATTCTATAGATAATTTTCCTAAGTTCCTTATATATCACATACCTAAGCTTGGATACCATTAAATTTGCAATGCTGTAAACTCAAGACGCCACAGACCACTAGATAAGCACACTTGCATAAACAAACAATGCATTAACACACGAGAAAGATGCAACAACTATAAACAAAAAATAATTTAGTATCTTTAATCTTAGTCTTTTGAATAACACATAAGGATAGTCATGACACCATCTAAACAATAGTAAACAAATATACAAAAATAGATAACTTAAACACCATACGTAGGCAATACCACCTCCGGCCCCAAAATTCCTAATCTATTTAAGATCATTTCAGTGGGCTACTCCAAAGGGACATCGCCACACAAAGATCATCGAGGTGCCCCCTAAAGTTTTACCACCACCTGCCCCTATGCCAAGTTATGCATAAGCAACATACAATAATTAATAGTCCAATGTTGATTAGTCCAATTTTAATTCAACTAACCTAGCAACCATAACCAAAAAGCATGTGTTACGTACTTGAATAGCTTGATTTAATCTAATCATCTATCAATGACGAAAGAACCTATAGTAACAAGGATTACTAAGCTTAATGTCTACACAAATTCAAGCTTAAGTCCCTAAACTAGCAAATCTAGGTTTATTAGGTTGATTGCCACTAGGTTAAGGTGCAAATTTTAAGGGAAAATCTTACTTAAGGTTCACTCTAAGGATCGTAGCCATGCTTCATGGTCATGTTCCTTGTTGGAGCCTCAATGGGTTGACCATGGACAAGAACATGTCCATAATCTTCGGTTGTGGTCCTCTTTGTAGATCATCTCCATGACTACAGCTAGGGAACATAGCCATAATCTTGGAACACATTCCTCTTACCTTAAATTTTTTCTTACCCAAACTCAACAACTTTGAATTTCATCACTTAGAAGGGTTTATGGTCAACCACTATAATTGTGTTATCTCACTATACTCCTTTAGAATGTCGAAAATCTTTATTTTTCCCTCTTTATAACCCTTAATCTCCTAATTCCAAATTAAGAACACAATCTCTACCATCATGAATCTCATCCCCTTCATCTTTTCAGTGATCAACAAAAAAATAAATATAAATCCATTCATGCTTGCCTTGAATTTTCAAAAGATCTTGTAAACCCTTGTCTCTTGTGATTAATACAACCGCTAATTGTAAATCCTACATAAATAATTCTATTAAATCTAGTAATAGATGAAATCTCCTTGATTAGTATATTCCTCTTACCCTTGATTTGTTTTCCCTACAAGAAATCTCTTATTCTCTGGCTACAACTCATCAACACCACAAATCAATAATTCTAATGGTATTAATTGCTTGTCAAATTGTTGAAATCACAGGAAACAAAAAGAATTACTTGTCTTATCTTAAGAAAAAATATAGGGATGCTTTGAGGTTTAAGAGAAGCTACCTTCCCTTTGTTACCAATGTATAACTATGGCCAAACAAACAGAAGCTTTTTAAAGACTAGATTAAGGCTTGCAGCCTTAGACCCTCAAAACTCTTGTTATGACCCCTTCTTTATATTATAACCTTTAGTATTACTTGCCTTCTTATTTTATTTGATAATTAATATGAATTTTCTAGGTTTTACAATTCTATGTATCCATTTTCCATTTTCTTAAAACCCTTACTTTCATCTTCTATTAATACTACCTCCATTTCCATTTTTCATAGCCTCCATTTTCGACAAGACCTATTCAAGTTATTTTAGTTTAGATCTTTATTTAACTAAAAACTAATATTTCTTATACTGAGTTTAAATAAGTTTAATAAGGTTGAATTTAAACTTGTTTAATATTAGATAAATTTTAGCCTAAACTTGTTTGTTTCCTAGTTAAGTTAGAATTCCAAATGTAGTTTTGCCCTTGACTTTTTTATAGTCCAACCCATCCTTTGTTAGTTTAATTATCATCCTTTCAATTTACATAAAGCCTCGATATATGTTTCATTTTATTCATACATATATAATACATCAAAATTGAAAATGTCGTTACCAGCTACTACAATAATAGCACACATACATGAACACGATGTGTATTGCATTCATCCTTTATGTTGTGTAGGTTTATCTATATTTTCCATTAACCATTTAAATTAGTTACCTTCCTAAATCCACCAAATGCAAATATTTTAAGATATACCACTCTTGAATGTCTCAGAAATACCTAGTAGGTACGAAAAAAATAAAGAAAGGGTTTGTGGAATTAGAAGTAGGCAAAAAATCGACCAAATTGCATCAATTTGCAAATCGAATCAATTGTATAATGCCCAAAAATAAACCATAAGAAAATATTTGAAAACTATTGGCATTTTGGTAACTTTACTAATGGGCTTAAACCTCCTCCCATAAGACTAAAACCTTGCCCATTTATAGTTAAAGCCACTTAAGCTCTCATTTTCACAAATCCTTTCCTATTACATTGAGCTTAACTAAAACCTTAAGCCTCTTATCATATTATACATCAAGAAGGAGGTTAAGTGATGATTTAAGGTAAGCACACTTTCTTAACATAGTATTAAGCAAAAACCCACTTTTAGGTGAAGTTTTGATGGGATTCTTCTTTAATTTGGATCTATTTCTTAACATGTTTTGATGGGATTCTTTTTTAATCACTTTCTTAACAAGTGATTAATGCAGTTATAAGGTGGATTTTGACTTCATTTTAGATATCTCAGGGCACTCTCTTATATCCATGCAAGTTCACCTTCTTCTTCTTTAGCTTAGTTTCATACTTGAGATATTGGTTTTACTTATTATTGATTAGGAGTTGGAGTTGGCTTAAGCTATTTTAGGAGGTAGGTTTGGTTGATATTTGAAATTTTGTGTTGGATTTTCTAAGAAATGAAGTATTTGTGAAGTTAGGATACAGTTTGGGTTGGTTTGGTTGAAGATTTGGTGGTTTTGAGGAAGATGAAGTTGCGTGTTGTTGCAGGCGAATCATCTTGCTAGTTCATTATAAGAACTAACCTACCAGCTATTTTGTTTGTGGATGGCTGGAGATTTAATGGTCTGACTTACTAGTTTTATATGGAATTGGGTTAGGTTGTTGGCCAATTCAAATTCTTGAAGTTTTCTAAGCCTTTAAATATCTCTTTATCAGTTGAAAACCAAAGTTGTATTTGATCCCAATCAAAGATTCAACTTGCTTTATATTATGTCCTTTAATGATTTTTAGATGTTGAATATTATGAATTTGTTGTTAGACAAGTGTTATAGAGACTTAAAGTTCTATGGTCATTATGGACTTTAAGATGTAATGTTTATTTAATTTTCTAGTTTATCAATTTCCTAATGGATCGTTTATAATTTGATGTTGAAAGTTACATCCTATAAAGAAAGCATGAGTTATCTTTGGTAATTAATTTGTTGACACTAAGATAAGTATGTGGAGTAGTTAGTTGGTGATTGTTGAGTGGTTCAACTTCTTTAGATTTAGATTAACTAATAACTTGAGCCATTCAAGTTTGTGGTCTTTAGTAGTTGAATTGAAGTTGGAATTTAACAGATAAATATAGATACCCCATTTTTGCCTTCCTTTTCGCTTTTTATTAGGTTCATAAAATATAAAAAAATTTGAAAAAATGCAATAAAAATAAAGAAAAAACAAATGAAAAATCAGAAATATGTAAAAATATAAAAAAATTAGAAAATTAGAAAATAAAATGTGTCAAAAGTGGGTAATTGAGTCATTTAAGGTCGAAACAGATGATTTTATGATCAAGAATACACATGCGGTTTGATAATTTCTAAGCTCTAGTAATATTGGATTTTATTGAATAATATATTTATGGGAAAATGTAATGTTTATAATAGTTGATTTAAATTAATTTTGGTTTCAAATGGAACTTTAATTAGTCTTAGATTGACTATTTCGTGACAAATTATAAAATTGACATAAGTTGGACAAATTGTAGCTCGAAAATTATCAAAAATAAATTCAAGTTGAGTAATTCCTTTTTTTCTTTTACATGTGGTTTTTATTATTTAATGGTCTTGAGAATGTAATGACCATTTTGTGAATAAATTAGACTAACTCTATTGTAAGCCTAAAAGCCCAATATTGGAATTAGCCTAAGGGTTGAAGCATAAGAATTGGGTAGGCTAACTTAGAAAAAAGAAAAATTGAACAATCATTAACTTGAAATGTAACCACAAATTCAACAAAAGATTGTTCCCTTGATGGGGGAATAAAGTAGAGCCAATCCCCAACTTGGGGAAAATCAATGCTATAGATTATGTGCGTATATCACATTATAGGTTAGTGCACCTAGTTAAATTATAGTATAGATTTAAAATAGATTTTAGAGTTCAATTATTGATCCCATAAGGAGCTAAGCATATGACCATACCTAATTACTCCTAGAAAGTGTACCATTTTAATTCATTTAATGATCTAACTTCTTTTAATAGAAGATTTTATTGAATAACTAAGATTTAATTAAATAAACTAAACAAGTGAAATAAAAATTGCAACGAAATCAAAATAACATAATGTAACGACTGAATAAAAATAATAATACGCATGGAAATATAAAAATAACATAAAAGCAATGAAGACCTAAAAATATTAAAATAACATAGAAAACATGAATTAAATAACTACAAACTAACATATTCCTTAATAAATCTTTAAACGTTGTTTACCACCTAGTTGTAGGGGATTATTCAATCTTAATTGCCTTATTAGACTGTAGAGATTCCTGAACCCATTCTAGTAGAAATCGAAGTCTAAATTAGTTAGACTTGTGTCTCAACTAAATCCTAACCCTAAGACCCTCTTTACCTACATCGCTGCTGAATAGAGCATCTCAAGATCAAATAAAGTAGATGAATCTCGCTATTAGGTCACCCTAATCTGGAAAGATTAAATACCTAATCTCTTGTAATTACACTTGTCTATTTACTATAGGTCTCACAATTCTATAGTAAATTCATCTGTTAAGTTAATACTACGGGTAATATTAACCTAATACAATAAGAATAGTGTAATCAAGTTGTAATAAGAAAAATCATCAATTGAATTTCATATATAAAATTCCCCCTATAAACATAGGATTCAACAACGATTTACTAAGTTTAATTAAATAAAGACATAAAAACTAAGAAAATAGAAGACATGATGGGGGATGCTTATTCTAATCCTAACAATTGCTCATGAAGCTCTCTTTCTCTTAAACTTAGGCTCAAGAGTGTATTCATAGGCAAGATTGCTAAGATTATAAAGAAAACCTAAGAAATATAGAATTTATGAATCACTATGTCTTTATGCTTATAGTAAACAGTCGTAGTTATGCCCCTTACGAGAAATCTTCAAAATTCAAATTGAATTCTTTTACGAGATGACCATAGGTAGGTACTATAGGCATAGTCCATGACTATGGTCATTGCTAGACTTTGTTCTCACTCGAATTTTCTATGCTTTGCTTCATTAGCTAAGATTTTACTTCAAAATTGCTCAAAATTGTATTGGAATCCTTAAATTCTTCATGAAATGCTTTTAGGTCCCTAAAAGTGATAAATAAACAAATGAAACTCAAAATAGCATCAAATTAGTAGACATATAGTCAAAATGAGCCCAAAGTTACTATAGAAAACATATAATATTTTTTCACTATCAAATTCCCCCATACTTAAGCTTTTTCTTGTCTTCTAGCAAAATAAAGAAAAGGATAAGGTGAAAAACTTAATTTACAATAGTATACCTTGAATATTTTTCTTGCTTAACAAAAATTCTTTCTAAAATCACCCTTATTCCTTAACTTATCAATGAACTTAAGACACTTAAATAGTACCAAATCAAAACTTATTGATATTTAGCAATCAATCTAGAGAATTCAAAGTTAATCACAACACTTAAATAAAAACTAAATTAGAAATTACAACAAATATAAACTTGTTAAGAAAATGTCATAGGGATTTCATTTGCTTTAACTCAAGAGGAGTATAATCCTCCTTTAAGTTTTATTCACTCAAAAAACTTGATTAAGCACATGTTACATCAATCATCTCTCTAATTGTCCTTCTACTTCTTTCAATTTTCATTAGGAAGGTTACTAATTTACTTAGTTTCCTTAAGATTGATTAGCATTAGGAAAGTACCTCACTCTTCCGATGTACTAAGGATGATCCTTACTAACCCAATTCTTTTCAAATATGTGGTTGCCAATGCTAAAGCACTTTATTCTTTTGAGGGACCAGGGCTGATCCTTAACATCCTTGACTACTATTTTTTACTTTTTCTAATTGACAATGGGGAAAGAGTCTTGCTCTTTTATGAAACCAAGATTAATCCATGCCAATCTTTTAACGATTCATTCAATCAACTCAACTCAATTATTCAATTTTAAGTTATTCCTCCAACTACTTTGATTTTTCAATAGACCTTTAAATGACAAATCTCCTTTGTTCACCTAACCTAAAATTTTGAAAAAGAAGGATAGATAACTATCCTCTATAATCAAACTTAGAAATCAAAATGACTAGACCTTGACCAATTTATATCTATCCTTATCCCAAGTGTAAGTCTAAAGCTTAGGGGAATGATAACTCTGAACTCTAAAGATTTAAAAATGTAATTTTAGTAAAGTGTTTTAAATTTATAAAGGATGTGGGTGAATTTGGGAAAAAAAAATTAATGCTTGCATATCTATGTGGGGGGTCACAAATTTCTAAATTTTTGAAAAATTTTATCAAAACTTAAGTAGGGATACAAATAATATATAATACCATACATAATCTATCTCTCCTCATACTTGAGTAGTACATTGTCCTCAATGTACATGATCATTCAAATCAAGTATGCAAGTAGGAGTTAAAATAAATAAAAAATGCCAATTCTAAAAAGAAAAGATGGGGAACTAATACTTCATAAGTTTTTTTTATTGGATTCCTTTCAAAATCTGAAGTCTAAAAGTGAGTTCCATCAAACTACAAAGCACTTGGTTTAAATTTTTTTTTTCTTTTCCATCAACAAAAACTAACTAAAGAAAAGAAAACAAAAGTTAACAAGAATGAAATACAAAAATAAAACTACTTGCTAATTCAGAAGTTCAAAATTTAGTATCCTGTAGGCATTAAGAACATCAAAAAGTAGTTAAACGGCAAATAAAAAGGTAAGTTAAGCAATATAGTCATCTAATCTAAAATAAACATAAATAATTCTTTAGAAAGAAAATGAATATGAGATCACTTCTTAGCCTCATTATCATCCTCATCTTCCTCTTCATACTCTTCTTTAGTAGCTTCTTCGATGGAATTTGGCTTAAGCATGGGTAGCCAAGGTGGTAGCTGATTCTAAAGATGTGTCATGGAGCTTATTGTACTAAAGGTTGATCCACTGTTGTTGTAAGATCCTTTGCTTCTTGAATAGCCTCCTAATGAATCTCTTAATATTGCCTATGATTGAACAGGAATCATCTAATGGCTTGGAGGATGATGAAGTGGCAACTTCTCTTGTTAGCTCAAGCAGTACATCTAGTGGTGGTGTTAGGTGCATGGATCTAATAGAGGCATATGTGAGGGTAACTGGGTCCTTTATGCTTCTTAAGTTAGCCACATTCGTAGGTTAAGATAATTACTCACTAGGCAAGTAATGAAAGGTTGTGCAAAAATGAAGTTAGACCGCCTCTCAGTAGCTTGGGTTTTCATGAACTAAGCCATCATGAATTTGAAATTGAGAGGTCGGTGATTAGCAAAACTATGCAGATACATAATATCCATCTCATTGGCTACTCCTTAACTATGGCTTCTCCCTGTACAATTCTTAGTTAATACATAATGTATTAGCCTAACAGTAGGGTCGCATAAACATGATGCCTTAGATTGACCAAGATTATATACTCTTCCTTCATTGATCATTTATTCCATACAACTACATCAGATACACCCCTAGGCAACTCTAGTGGGAAATCTCTTTACTTTCGAGCAATAATGTCATTAGTAGTATAAACTCCCAAATGAACTCTAAACTCATCAATAAGCATTGTAACCTCTCTATTATGCCATCTGAAATAAACTATATTTTGCCTACCTTGACTAATATTATCAATAGCTAAACTAAATGTGCTTAGGAACTTGAGGGTGAGCCCTTTACACATAGGGTCATTAATCGTTAACAGTTTGTCCCAGCTTCCCATTCCAATTAGTTAGCAGACTTTTGCATCACAACCAGCTTATGCCAAGGCATTCCAATTAATATAGATGAATTGGCCATACTTCTTGGAAAGTTTTCAAACCTTTCCCTTTGCCAATTACGCTTGAAAGTAAGTTAAGGGGGATACGGAACAATACCTAAGTTCTTACGAGTAGCGTACTTAATTTTAGGCATTTCTAAAATCCAAACATTAATAGTAAGTGTAAATGTGGCAATATTAGTAATCGATGTAAGAATAACTTACCAATGGCACTTAGGTAATCACTTCTATCCCTTGGTAGTTATTCTATTATGTAAATTGATAGTGATCGAATTAAGAAGCTTATACAGTATTGTTGTTGGTGAATTTTGGAGATTGGAAATATCCTGTAAAGATAAGAAAAATACTTAGTACTGGGGCTAATTTAGTACGGCCACTCCAATACCTAAGTCAGTAAGGTAGGAATAAGAAGGTTAAAGTACAGAGGTTAAGAGTTACTAGATGCATCTTATAGAGTTTATTTCCTATATTTATAAGAGATTTTCATGTCTCAAGGAGCAGTTATCGGAATAACTATTGAGACACATAGAAACTTATTGATTAGACACCTTCCTATAAATGTAGGGATAGTAGGAAGTTATGTAATATAACCATACTTATGATAACTTTTCGTGCCATGAACTTTAATTCAAATCAGCTTTGGATTTGTGTTACTCAGTATAGTACCGAGAATGTCAATTACTCTACAAGGTGCTGAGAATATAGACTGTGCAACTTGTTGGTAGCTAAATGGATGAGTAAGATGGCTGGAATAAAACTGACTATCAACATTTGCTTCCCAACTCTTCTGTTCAAGAATTCGACAAAGGGAGTAATAAATAATGCTCTAGAGGCTAAGTGGGGTGTAGCTATTTAGATGTCGAGCAAGATAGGCAATAAGACGATTCGAATCTTAATTAAAAAGTTGTAAGTTTCAAATTCTTGCCTATTCAAGAAACCAAAAAGTAGGTGGTATGCCACTTGTTGCTTTGATCATCATTACACCGTAGGCCTAATTACTATTGAGGAGTTGTCAACTGTCAGATTTCCATCTTGAAACACGTGTCAATAAAATGCGCCACTATCAAATCAGCGCATCATTACCATCAAAAACAAATTTGCAGTTATGAGGATAGGCTATCTGTATTTAAAGGACTTTTCAAAATTGGAATTCATTTTTGTTCAAAGTCATAAGCAAATTTTCTTGCTTTCTCATCTTTACTTGCAAGTTCTTCAACTTTTGTGATACCATTCTTCATAACCATTTAGGTTGCGTAATGTTGTTCATTGACTTGTTCTCTCTAATTCTGAAGCAACAGAAATGGAGGTTACTTCTCCCCCCCAAATAATGAGCGAGGCAGCGCACTCTTCTAGTAGCTTAGTCGACAATGTTGAAGAAAGGTAGGATAAACTCACCTAGATAAATGCTCGTGTTATCAATAATTATCTTGCGGAAAAAGAAGAGAGATCCTTGGCGAGATATTTATATAACAACATAACCTACTCCTGCAACTCTCTAAATAGAATTGTTTGTTTTACCGAGAAAGTTCTTGTTACAAAACATGACCAATATTGGCAAGATCTTCTTAGAGCATAGATTCTAAGGAGGTCGAGAAAGGAGCAAAGGGTGTGTTTTCCAAGGGAGAGTAAATTCCATTTATACTCGAAATGTTTATATTGTGGGTTACACTTCCTTTTCTTAGCTTTTATGAGGGGCTTCTACAATTACTTTAGAGTCACACCGAGTGTGTTATCACCTAACACATACCGACTTCTCATGAATTTTGAGATAGTTTCCGAGGAAGTAGAAGTCAAGGCTATACCTCAATCGTTTCATTTTTTCTTACCAATTTAGAGATAGCTTGACAAGCAGTACTTTGCCACTCCAACACATGAGCAAAAGTTCATGGATGGGTTAGAGTCTAAGATCCATAAGTGGCATGACAAATTCGTGTCGATAGTGTCTGATGAGGAGCTAGACTTCCAGACTCAATGAATTGAGCCAATTCATACTAAAGATATAGATTTGATGATGAATGATGTAGTAGCGTAAAGAAAATCCATGAAATGAGGAAGAACAAAATATTCTTTTAGGATGCTTAGGGAATTATACGACGTTATGAAATCGGAGACCCAATCTTTTTTTTTTTAAAAAAAGGTACGCTAATGAGTTACCATCATGCCAAGTATAGCCATAAGAGGAAAATCGTTCTCGTGACTTAGGGGGAGAATTATTACCTTTATGCCTTGTTTGGTACAAAGAATGTAAGTTTGTTCTTTTCCTATATTAATGTTAACTTGTTTGGTCATGTTGCTGATATAGGTACTGGTGAGGTAAATCCTACTAAGCTATTGGCTTAGGAAAAGGCCAAAAAATTAAACACAAACAAGAGGGCAGCCACAGCAGCTACTACTACTTGACCTGCTACGGTAAAGAGGACAGCAAAAGAGGACACGAGGGCATTTAATAGGCAAAAGGAGGGCAAGAGAACAGTACTGACTAAGGTCCCTCATTTTGTAGAGCCTTTATTCGAGAATATTCAACCTACTATCTAGTTGAGAAAGGTCGGATGAGAGAGCCAACCCTGTAATGAGGCTGAGGATGCATCACTGTCGAAGGGTTGTAGTTGGTGTTAGAGGCAATAACTAGTGTTGATAAGCTACCGGGAAAGGAACTCACTAGCTAACCACCTGCTAAAAGATCTATGGGTTTGGATGAAAGGATGAAGGAGGCAATTTGGTCCAAAGCTTTCAACATCATCAGCGTTGAATTCATCCTTAACAAGGAGGTTAGCGAGTACTTCATCCCATATTAGAGCCAAAATGTTTTGGATACTAACTTAGCCCTAGGTGATAGGATAAAATCTTTGTCCTTGATGAAAGGAATTAATCTTCCAAAGGACAAAGAGATCATCAAGAAGGATGTTGACAGGGTCAGCGGGTGTAATAAGGCCTATATTGCGACCAAGTTATATGACACGAATATCTGTATCTATCTTTATAATTGTTGAATTTACTCAATTGTTGATATTTAGTTTCCTTTTTAGATGAGTAGCCACATTCTAACGGCTTTAGATGAGGTTGATAGAGAGACTAAAAAGGTATGATCCATAGTAGTTTTCATGTGTTTTGTTGAGTCATTTCGGGTACTCATCATATTAAAGGAAATTGTTGTAGAAAATTGAAGATGCATATAATACATCTAAAGCCCAGACTGCTACTGCTGAGAATGTAAGGATAAGGGCTAAGATAGAGGTAAGTAAGCTCCAAGAAGACCTTATTGCCTAAAAGTTGGCACATACCCTTACTGCCAATGAAGTCTCGAGCCCGAAAGCCAAAATGGAAGAGCGGTATAAGGAGGATGGGGGCTGAGATGAACTCTTTGCATGATGAGTGACGAGGACGATAAGCTCAAAATGTAGATTAAAGAGTTTAAGACCAATAACTGAAACTTACAAAGCCGTATTGCCAAATTGAAGGAGATTGTGAGGAGAGGACCATCAGTCAAAGAGGCTCTCGATATAGTCACTCCTAGTTAACAGTATGAGAGACTTCTATGGAAGAAGTTGTTGGCGGGGGTCCAAGCAACATAAGAGGAGATCCTGAAGTGTAAACCCCTGAAAGTTTCGATCTAGTTTTTGAAATAGATTCAACTATAGTAGACAATTTAGGAGTCGACAAGGCTAATTAAAGTGAAAACCCTAAAAGACTTAATTAATTGCGTAAAGAATTTTTCTACCCTAAATGTTTCTAAAAGTTAAAGATTCCTTTCGAAAGTGATAAAAACCTTAAAAATGATTCCATTAAGGATATATGTACAACAATCCATCATGATATACCCTAAAACCCTAATTGAAAATGTAATGCTTATATTTTGCAAAATCATTAGTAAAAGGTTAGAGATAACCCTCATTCTTACTTATATGATTCAAATTCTCAAGTAATCCATTAGGAACTAAGATAATGAGTCATAGATTATATTTATTCCTTAAATATATGATTAAGATGGTCTTACTTAGGGTTAGGGTTATAGTTGAAGATTAGGTTACATATAGTGAACTTTAATACCTAAATTAGCACTTTTTACACTTGTTATCCAAAGTAGTTTATCAAATGAGATATATGGACTCTAAAGACCTAAAGTAAGATCTCGTCAACCACATTTACACATTAATGCATCATATACCTCAATTCTTCTCAATTCCTTCATTTCTCTCCTAATTTCCCTTAATTACTACATTATGTGCACAAAATTACACATACTTAAGGAATGTTGACTAAGATAATACATGTTGACCAAGTCAACACATGTTGACTAAAGTCAACATTTTGAAAAGTCAACAAAGGTTAAGAGATAAAGAAAATATCTCTTATGTAATGATGTCTTCCTTTTCTTTTCTTTTTTATTTTTCTTTCTTCCTTTGTTTCCATTGTTGCCATCCACAAATTGTCTCCTTAACCCCACCACATTGTCTTCCATTAAGAGAAACAAACAAAAGAAACAAAACAAAATTCCTCTTTCATTGCCGTGAACTCCCCTCCCTTCTTTCCCTTTCATTTCTTCCCTTTTGTCTCCTTCATTTCAATATCATAAAAGGTATGTTTTTAAGTGCTTTATCTTACTTTTTATTAGTCATTAGCTAGTTAATTAGGTAGATTAGATAAGTAGTTATATGGTTAGTTTTTTCTTGAAGAAGAGGAAACAAAG
The DNA here is from genome assembly GCA_024138005.1 of Lumnitzera racemosa. NCBI lineage: Eukaryota > Viridiplantae > Streptophyta > Magnoliopsida > Myrtales > Combretaceae > Lumnitzera > Lumnitzera racemosa. The sequence continues at coordinate 86,508,472 of JAMXBC010000006.1, forward strand.
TTTCCTTCTTTAAGTGTAGAAACTTGAAGTTTGAAAGAGAAGAAAGAAAGACATGAGGATATGCTTCTATGTATGCATACATAAGGAAATACCAAAAGAGTATAAGTTGAAGAACCTTTGTACATGAGTATTTAACATGTACATAACCTAATTTAAGATCAAATCTTACTAAACATACCTATACTACACTAAATATGTACATAAGAACACAAAAACATGGAATTAGTGAGCTTTTCTTAAGGAAAAATTTAGGCATATGAAATTTTAGTATAAAATACGTATCCCACCGTATAGGTATACGGGTATGCATACATGTATAAATACGGTATAAACCTAAGTCTAGGTATAAGTATAAGTATGTATAAAGCATATGTACATAAGTATAAGAGAAAGAGATAATATGTACATAATACATATGCATATGACATAAGCATGATGAAAAGCTTATGTAAGTATATGATGAGGTAAGTGATGACATAAGCCATGACATAAGCAAGTGATGACATAAGCAATGACGTAAGCAAGTGATGATGTAAGCAATGACATAAGCATAAATTTAGAAAATAAGGAAACTAAGAAAAGTATAGGTAATTAGGTAACTAAATTCATAAAACCTAATACACCTTCTAAATTAGACTACACCTAATTCAGTACATGAATCAGTAATAGCAAAGTAAAATTTTTTTCATTAGAAGAATTTAAGGAATAAAAGATATAAATCTAAGTAATAAAAGTACTTAGGTGTTCATAACCAAACATTTCTATAAATTTAGCTCATAACATAAAATAGAGGTCTTAATATCCAAAACAGATATTACCATGTGAAAATATGTTCAGAAACGATGAAAAACGATTATAAATTCATAAATACCAAAAATAAAACGGAAAAGTTAAATATGATTGAAATTAAAGTCTTACTGAGTAAAAGTTGATAGCAATTTAAGTAGAATTAGGTAATTAGCCGTTTAGAATTAATAGTTAATTCAAACACTTATTAGCATTGTTATCACATAATGATCAGGTGAATATGAGGTGAGCTAGGACCTCCCGATCGATTACTACGATTAGGGCGAACCGCTATGGCCGAGTGAGTATTTACCCTATGATTCCATGCTTGATTGTGATTGTAGATAGTGGACTTAAATATTATTGTTAATTAACTGCTGTGTGGGGTTCGGGATATGCTTGTGTATGTAATTGATTGTTAAGTTGTGAATTTACCTTAAATGCAAAGAATGCCTTGTTTGTTGCATGGTAGTATAGAAAATGATTGTGTATATTAATGGATGGTCACAGCATAATTTGAACTAACTTATACTTGGCTATAAATAGAAACTGAAACATGCATTAACATGCATAGCATGGATACTATTCCGGCCGTCACATCATACGGAGGTAAAGAGAGGCCATTCGGAGGTTGATATTATTGATTTATTTGGTTATGTACGGTGCACACGTACAAAATGACCTTACCTTGGCCTGCGGGAACACTAGGCGTTGGAGGCACCAACCGCCTGGCTAAGGGTTGAGTCTAGAGACCTCCGTTTAGGGGTGAGTGTGGACTGCGGGGGCCTACTCGCAATTATACTAGAACTTGTGTTTTTCTGAAAATGAAAGAGTTATTTGATATATGTATGGAACATAGAGTTCTGTAGTAAAGTAAGTTCTAGTGTAATACCAGGATCTGATTAGTGCCGTGTAAACTCCAACCTTGACTTTGGAGGGCATTAAATCTGAGTTACGCATATGAACTAGTTAAGTATGCGTATTATTTGGCATTCTGTTTGATCATTCATTCATATGCGTGACTATAATGTACTTATAACTTGCTTGTTGTGTGGCTGAGGGTTTTGCTTACTAAGCTTAGGCTTACACCCCTTTAGACTTTTGTTGTAGAATAGCCTATTCGTAGAGACAGGACGAGGGATGCCACAGGTTAGCCTGAGGACTTGGGCAAGAGCGAGGTGTCCTGTGTGATGAGAGGAAAACAGTTTATGTAGACTATTCCTCATGTACTTATGTTTAACTTATGTTTACCTTATCATTATGAACTTAGACATACTTAAATACTATTTAATGTAAGCTTTTGAGCTTCACTTTTATATAAATATGTTGTGTGATGATATCATGTGAATCTGGATGTACTTTGGAACTAGTAGTCGTAGAGCCTTGTATATTGTGTGAAGAGTTTTTGATTGGAAGGGTAACCAATCAAGGGTCTTCATACAGTATGCGGCGTCTCCCACGACTAGGCCGTCCTCAGTTTGTGACATGAAGCAACACCCTAATTATGATCTTTCCTACCTCAACTTTGTTGACATCGATAACAAAGTCAGTAGTGTTGACGAAGAGGATGATGATGAGGTAGGTATCGAGATTGTTAATAAGGGTAATGACGAAGCTCATGTAGAAGATCTAGGGGAAGATGAAGAATGTTTATCAAAAGAAATCCCCTATGCACGGAAAGAGAAATCCGTCGGCTCTGAGACCCAAAGCACCAAGAAAGAAATTCAATCGGAGAAAGCCCCAGCCTCCGATCTAGAAATTACTTCTACTAACTCTAAGAGTAGGCCATAGGATTTTCTTTGTATTCTTTGTACAATGTGTTCTCTCATGCAATTGCTTGAATGAAATATCTTTCATATAATGGGCTATATATTTATGACTGTATTTGTTGAATGAAATATCTTTCATATAACTATTTTCAATATGTTTTTTTTGATGCACCACGAGTTCCCTATATTCCATTTGTTTGTCAACACGTTTCATTCCAAACACTAAGTATTTTTCGGCATGTTTTATTTCACACACCTAACTAATTCTTGGCATGCTTTATTTCACATGCCCAATTATTTTAAGCCATGTTTTATTTCACATGCCTAATTCGTGTATCTTTATAGACATTGTTCGTTAGTTGTTTAAGGCATGGACTAGCCGCATTACTCTACTGTAAGATTAATTTATGTAGCTCGTTAACCGCAACAAGCTAGAACTTAGGTTAGTTTGTTTTTTGTGTCGCCTATAACTCATTAACTCAGCAATCATAAAAAGAATAAGAAACATAATGAGACTCTAAACATAATTCGCATAAAAATGTATTGTAGTCTTACATGCATGTGGGCTGTCGCCTTACAAATAAGTGGAGATGAATATCATCTAAACAATAAATTGAAATATAATTTCAAATTCTCAATGTTTCATGCTCGAGGGATGATAGATCCATCTAATCTTTCTAGTTGATAGGCTACCTTACCAATGACTTCTCAGATCCTAACAAGATCCTCCCAGTTTATGCTGAGCTTCCCTTGACTTACTCGCGTGCCAATAGCTTCCATCTTTTGGCAAACCAAACCTCCAAGTTGAAAAACCTTCTGCTTTACTTTCTAATTGTAATACCTTACTACCTTATGCTAGTATGTCATGACATTAGCACTTGCAATATTCTGGATTTCATCAATGGTGTCCAAATTCGCCGTTGATCTAACTTGATTAATCATAACGTCGAAATTCTGTGTCTACAAATTTGGCAAATCTAACTCAATCAACAATATAGTTTCTATGCCAAATGCTAACCTAAAGGGTGTCTCCCCAATTGCAGTTCTATGGTTAGTTTAGTACCCTCATAAAACATTTAGTAGTTCATCAACCTATTTCCCTTTAACTTAATCTACTTTCCATCTTAGGCCATGCAAAATGATTTTCTTTATGGCTTCAACTTGTCCAATTTTTTGAGGGTATGCCATAGACATATTGTTGAGGCAAATGCCATACTTCTCGTAAAATGCCCGAAACTTATTTTTGTCAAACTCTGTCCTGTTATCTATGATTATCATGTAAAAAGCTTCGAATCATGATATGATGGAATTGAAAATGAATGCTTTTGCTTTCTATTCCGTGATCTTCACCACTACCTTGGCCTTTACCCATTTGGTAAAGTAATCTACAGCAACAATGACAAATTGTTGTTAGGTGGTAAACTTCGAAAAGGGTCAAAAAATATCTAGGCCTTATTAGGTGAAGGGCGAAGGGCTGGTTAGGCTACATAACTTAGTTGCAGGTGCATGACTCGGTGACTTTTTCTTCTAGCATTGAGGATAGTATTAGACAACTTCCTTTGCATATTCTCTCATGGTTAGCTAGTAATAGCTGAGTTGCAATGCTCGAACATATAGTATCTACGCTTTGACATGGTTATTGCATACGCCATCATGCAACTCAGTTAACACCCTATGGGAATCTCTCTAATGAAGGCATTGAAGATAAGGTTGTGATATGTCGTATTTGTACAACTGGCCATCAATCAGTGAGTAGTTCGTGGGCTAGTAAGCCAATCTTTAGACTCCTTTCTCATCATCTGGGAGAGTACCGTCTCTCAAATAATCCACTAAGAGATCCATCCAAGATTCTTCTTTTAGGCAAGGAGCTAACTCATAACTTTTCAAAAGAGTAGATAAACTTTTCTATGGAAGAAATTTAATAAAAATTTTGTCGCTCAATTCAGGGAATGCCATATTGGCTAATTTTGACAACTTGTCGACATCAATACTCTTGCTTCTTGGAATTTTATGGATGGAGAAAGATTGAAATTCTTCTGTGAGCATTCGCACCATCAATAGATACTTTCTCATCTTTTCATCCCTTATTGCATAATTTCCTATAACCTGATTCACTACTAATTACAAATCAGAGCACACTTCAAGTATCTTGGCACCAATCTCTTTTTCTAGTTTCAGCCTAGCAATCAAAGCTTCATACTCTGCTTCGTTGTTACTGTTTAGGAATCTGAATTTTAAAGCATAATGAACTTTAACATTGTGGCCTGCACCACTTCCTTCATTTGTCGAAGAACCATCCACATAAAGGAACCAAATAGGTTTTTCAGCAAAATCCATACTATATTTCTTACCAGTGAACTTAGCTACAAAATTTGCCAGCACTTAAGCCTTTAGTGTCATTTTGGGTTTATATTGTATGCCATGGGCACTTAACTTTAGGACAAATTTCATCATCCTCCCAAAGGAATTAAGTTGTTGCATTGCTTGCTATAATGGCTTATTCGTAAGCACTATAATCTGGTTAGCCTCAAAATATAGCTTTAACTTCCTTGTTGAGAGAACTATTGCCAAAAGAAAATTTTCAATTTTTATGTACCAAAGCTCTAGCCCTTATAAAATATGACTCATGTAATAAATGGGTTGATGCTTCCTATAGTCAATTTAGACCAATACAAAAGAAAGAGCTCGATAGTTGATCGATAGATATAAGTATAAATTCTCTCCTGAAATAGGTGTCAAGAGTGTTGGTAGTGATATAAGGAATTCTTTGAGATCACTGAAATCTCTCTCGCAATTGTTGGACCATTTGAATTCTTTTGGATTCTTTAAGATTTTAAAGAATTTCATACACCTATTGGCACTTCTTGACACAAATTTATTGAGGGCAACTATATGCCCAATGGGTTCCTATACTTCCTTGACTGTGTGAAGGGATTTCATGTTCTTTATTGCCTCAATCTTCCTCAGGTTGGCCTTAATGTCACACTGAGTAAGCACGTATCCTAAAAATTTTCCTAATGTTGTGCCAAAGATGCATTTCTATAGGTTGAGTTATATGTTGTATCTCTTCAATGTAGCAAATGTTGGCAAGATGCTGATCTTCCTTAACATTCTTCACAACCATGACATCGACATATACTTCGACGTTTCTAAGAATCTAGGGTTTGAACATCTTAGTAACTAGTCTCTAATAGGTTGTACCGACATTTTTCAACCCAAAAGGCATCACTATATAACAATACATTCCAAAATTGGTAATAAAAAACCTATGGACTTCATCCTCCTTGTCCAACTTGATTTGGTTGTAACTAGAGAAAGCATCTATAAAAGAAAGTAACTTATGTCTAGTAGTTGCATCTACCATCTAATCAATTTTCGATAATGGGAAACAATCCTTAGGACTAGCATACAAGTGACTAGCCAAGTTGGATAAGGCTCTTCACAGATAAATCCTGCCTTTAATAACTTTTGGACTTCTTCCTCTATTGCAACTTGTCTCTCTAGTGCAAAGTACCTCTTCTTTTGTTAGACTACCTTCACATTTGGATCAATTTGGAGCTTGTGTACCATAACTTCTCTTAGGATACCCGACATGTTTGAAAGGGGACCATGTAAACACATCAGTGTTGGCTAGTAAGAAGTTATTTAAACTTTATCGAATATCTACTGACAAGGGTTTCCTAATCTTCGTTATTTTCCCAAGGTCATCTCCAAAATAAATTTCCTCAAAATCATTCATTGCATTCTCTATGCCAACCGATTTGCCTTCCAAACAAGTTTCCACTTGAAATACTTCTTATTGTCTTAAGGCCCTCATAAGATGGTCTCTTGATATTTTTGGCATCATGCGCTAGGAATTTTCACAAATGCCCACATTAAATTGCATCTTCAATCTCATTCTTGAGCCGTATGTACTCATTTGTATTGTAGCCCTTGTCGTGGTAGAAGTCACGGTACTAGTTGGAATTTATCCTTTAAGGATTTCCTCTCATTCTATTTTGCCATTATAGAATGCCTCTTTGCCTACGTGGCTCCATTAATATGTCTAAAATTAGACGATTAGTGAGTGTATGGGATGAAAATGTCGAAATTCTTGGTCTCTTTCTCTCGAAATTTAAACTTTGATCATCATTTGAGCCGAGTTTGTCCTTTGCACTTTTCCTCTTATTATTTTTTCTATCTTCTCTATTTTGATCGGCCTCTTACCGGGCCTTTATGTTATCTTCTTGATAGATATATGAGGTGGTTTTAGCCTTGAACTCGGTGAAAGTTTTCAGCTTATTTTTTGCAAGAGACTTAAAAAAGTCTCCATGAGGCTTAACTCCATTAATCATGGCATTGAGGGCTATACTCATATCCAATTCAGGGATTTGAACCATCTCGACCATAAACCTAGCCAGGTAATCTCTAATTAACTCATCTAATTTTTGTTTGATTGTGTTAAGGATTAGGGAATCCTTAATAGGAAGTTTGCTTGCAAGGAAGTGTTAAAGAAACACTTCTGCTAATTCATCAAAGCAAGAAATGGTGTTTGGTTTTAAGTGTTTAAACCATGTACTAGCGGCATTCCTTAAGGTTAAGGGAAAAGCTTGGCATGCCACTACATCACTTAAACTATGCAATTTGGCTAATGTACGGTAGTACTCCAAGTGGTCTTTTGGGTCCTTTTTTCCATCATAAGTTTCAAATTGCGGTAGCTTGATGTGCCAAGATATCACTTCCTCCAAAATCTCTAGAATAAAGGGACTCTTCTTGATTTGGAATTGCTTGCTTAATGTAATAAGGGTGCTAACATACAAGGGGATTACATGGTGTACTTACTGTAGTTTCTTACCTTTGTCATTGGTTTTTAAAGGAGGAGCTAAGGGCCCCGTTGTGACCTCAGCTTGCTTTTTCTACAACTCAGGTGAATAAATTGAATCATCGTTATTATCAACATCATGATCACCATGCTCATTGTTCTGATTTGGATGAATACTATTATGAAGGAGGTTAAGGATCTATTCATACCTTTTGTTTAACACTGAGTTTTCCTAAGCCAAATTGAGGCATAATTGCTCTAGTCTAGCTAGTTGTTGCTCACTAATATGCCGACTCCTTCCTTTATGGTATTGGGAGGAAGTGCCAGTACTTACATTCTTGGTCATTCTAGTTTTAGCCATGTGCATGTGTTTAGGGAAAACAGATATTGCCAAATGTTATTGGTGAATTTTGGGGATTGAAAATATCCTATAAAGATAAGAAAAATATTCGGTACTAGGGCCAATCTGGTGTAAATACTCCAATGCCTAAGTGAATAAGGTAAGAATGAGAAGAGTAAAGTACAAAGGTTAAGAGTTATCAGATGCGTCTTACAGAGTTTCTTTCCCATATTTATAGGTGATTGTCATGTCTAAAGGAGTAGTTATCGGAATGACTATTGAAATACATGAAAGCTTGCTGATTAGACACCTTCCTTGAAATGTAAGGTGAGCAGGTACTTATATAATGAAAGCAGGCAGTTATATAATAAAATCGTTCTTACGAAAATTGTTTACGCCATAAACTTAAACTCAAATCAGCAACAGATCTATATTACTCGATGTAGTGTCAAGAATGTTGATTACTTGACGAGGTGCTACGAATATAGATTGTACGGCTTGTCTACAGCCAAATGGACAAGTAAGACGGTTGGACGAAAATTGACTCTCAACAAATACAGTACCTAAACCATGGATTAGCATCTTAATAGGAAAGTTCCTTAACAAATCTTATGAAATTCAACATCGAATTTGTAATTTTCAAACATCAAGGTTTAATAGGTGAATTATTTGACCATTAGTAATTGAGAAATTAAGTTCTTATAACTATTTGCTGAATAACATTATATGTGAATAATTTCATGAATTAATATTCAACTTATAAATTATCATCTAAAACCACATGAACACTAATATTCAATCACCACTTAATCAGCTAGAAACTTAGTTAAGTGCTAAATTGATGTGCAAATTGATTTCTTCAATGTATATCAACAACAAGCACATTAAGTTCCCTTTTTAATCATAGATTAAAATCTCCAATTATTGAAACATGGTTATTTTCTTTCACTTTCTTCATCTTTCTACGTATTTCTATTACTATTCCTCACATGAACATTTATAAAAGCACAAGTCTGTTGGAATGATTCTATCATTTAATCAATGAATAATGCACTACATCACATTGTATGCATTAAATCACCACTAAAACACAAGATTTCAACGCATTCACATCGCAAGTTTCATCTTAAAAAGCAAAAGAAAAATTATATTTTTATGAAAGCCAATAATAAACTAAAGAAACTAATGAGACATAGTTGATCTACACACCTTATGATTGATATTTTCATGCTTAGATTTAAGAGGAATAAGTGAGCGGGTGTGATGATTGTAGAGAGAGGATAAAGAAAAATAGTATGCATACAGTTTTCAAACCTAACAATGACCATGGTTAGGGAACACATCCGTGGTAAGTGGTCAAGTTCCTTCCCCTATGGAAAAGAGAACATCATGTACACGGCTAAGGAATAGGGCCGTCGTCATGTCCGTATTTTTCTTGTCTTGAATTTACCTTAGCATATTTTTGAGGAATTATTTTACAAAAGGATCATAGTCCAAGTCCACAAACGTGGATTGTAGCTATGATCTCCTCTAAACATTGAAAATCATATTGACCTTCAATCTTTCATCTTAGTTCCTATAAATACTAAAAATTAGTATTGATTTACATGAAAAAATTCAACTCTAATATCATATATAGCTTGTTGGCAATGATATAAGGCATGGTTTTATGCCCACTGTTGCCCTGGTTTAGGAAGTGTTTAAGCACATTAAGACCTAAGTTTCTACTTCTGACTTTAATGTTAGTTCTCTTAATAAACACAAAGTAGTGGATATGGCTTAGTCTTAAGAAGTAGGTAGCAGTCTCTAAAGCCACTTAGTTCCTAAAAGGTCAAGACAAGAATATATCATATGAATACGCCGTATGATAATAATAACATGTCATATAATAATTCAATAGATATCCATAGTACATGATCTCTTACACTACTATGTAGTACTAGCACCCCAACTCTTAATGCAATAGGATATACTACATGTTTGGTTCATTTAAGGTTAGATAACTACTAGTCTGGTTTATAAGTGATTAACCAATATATAACATACTCTAGATTCCTAATAGCTAATGAAACTACCATTCTTGATTCCAATATATTATAGTATCTTATCAAACAATTGCATCCAAATTCAAACACATGCAAGAATTCGTAAACCATAAGCACATCAATTTTCATTATATATATATGTATATACATATATATTACGTATATATATATATATATAATAGTGCTCTACACTATAAGCAAATACAAGACAAGACAATAGTTGGTGTACTAACATAACAATGAGATCTAATAGCCCCAATAGTCCTCAATTAAGTCAATCTCTAGATCTAAATCACTTGAAGAATGCAATGATAGTATATAAGACTCTTATTCTATACTATCTATCAATTTAATTAGTCAAAATTCCTTGTTTTTGTTATTTTCGTATTTTAGCGTTAACATTTTCATTTTAAGATGATTTTAGTAATCTTATAGTTGATTTTCATAATTTTCGAGTGTTCTTTCACGTGTTGGGGTCAATAGGTTAGATTGGACCCATAACTTTTCAAATTGGGCTAATTAAATTTATTTGTTAAAGGATGATAATTGACTCTTAAGGGTTTTAGGCCTAAGGTTAAGATTTGGGTATTGGGCCTTCTTTTTGGTTTGTGAAGCTTTTGTTTTAGGTTTTAAGTGAACATTTCAGATTTAGCTCCTTAGTTTTTCTATTAGGCCTAAGGTTACATTTATTGGTTAGATTGGGCCTTTTTTGCTCTTTTCTAATAGTTACTTCAAGTCAAACCTAAGGGGGCCTTTTCGATTGTCTTATTGAATTTATTAGGTTTTTCATTTACATGTTTTAAGTATTTCCAAGATATTGGTCGATTTTTTTACGCCCCCATGAGCTTTAGCAATGTTGTTGATCAATTCCATAATAAGTACTATTTTACCCATGCCAGCCCCCCGCCCACCTCGCGCCCGAATAGTCCTATTTTTCCGCCATGGCGATAAGGGACTAAAAGATCTACTACTTTAAATCCTATTTCAAAAATAGATGATTTAGTATCTAATTGTATAAAGGAAAAACTTTATTCTAATCCTTCTTGATTAGTTTTGGGCCTAATTTCATTTTAAGGCTACGACTAACATGGAAAAGAAGCTACAACGCAACCTTTTGTTTATAAGCTTAATCTTGTCGTTGGTTAGTAATAAACTAAGATTACTACTTAATTAACCAAGTTTAGTGGACTAATGTTGTGTTAGAAGCCTAAATAGGCTCAAATGGTGATTTGAACCTTAAAAACATGATTAAAGGTCTAATAAAGGTAAAAGAACAAATCTTTTCACAATACTACCCCCATTCCCTCTACAAGCAGCAACATAGAAAAGAAATAGGTTATCTTAGAGTTCTTTCTACCCACTCCTACTTATTCTTGCATGTATTAACAAATAAGCCAATCTAAGAAGTCATGAAATCTACTTATCTATAATTTTCTACTCTATCCTACACAATATTTCTATATTGTAGTAGTTTGAAAGAGTTTTGGAAGATAAAAGTAAGGTGAAATTAGAAATCACTAAGGAATGCTTATGTAGTTTACTTTATCGAAGCTTTGGAGAGGTAGCTTACTTTTCCTTTAGATGCCATAAGCTTGGGGGAGGATTTGAAGGAATGTATGTGTCACTAGGATAAGAGAGTGAGGGAAGAAAGTGTGGTGGGTGGTAGTGTGTGATGTTTAAAGAGAAAGAGAGGGGGGTAATGTGGTGGTTGTAGGTGGTTAAGAGGGGCTTTGACGAAAAGTTTAAGGACTTAATTTTAAAGGAGTTTGAGAGAGGTTTAGAAAGGTGAATGAAAGTTAAAATAAATGATGAATAGGAGAGGGCATGAGGGAAGTGGTAGGCATAATGGGAGAGAGAGAGAGAAGGGGACCATAAGCTTATTTTTAGTTGTCTTGGTACATGTCAGTAAGAGGTAAAATGTACCTTTGTAAGGACTGCCTCTTTTGGCAATGTCTTATGACCTTAAATGATAATGGCCAACTACTCCATAATCCATTTGTTGCTTATCCTTAATCATCCTTATTTTCTTGTCAATTAAGATATAATGGAAGTTGTTGTAAGGTTAAAGTGCAATTAAGTTAATTAATTAGGATTAGTCATGATTAAGCAAACTGATTAAGGTTAGTTTAAGGTCTTTGTCATATCTTATTAATTCAATTAAGATGGTTAACCTATATTATCCAATTTCTTAGGGTTTCCTAGCATTCAAGTCCATTTCTAGTTAATGGATTGAGTATAGAATCGATACATAGGGTTTTTAGGTGATTAGCGAAATTAATTATATCTAGCAAGTGATTTGGCTATATAGTTAAGGTTCCTCAGTTACATTAGGGTTTTTGGTCATTTAATTAGGTGTTTTTATAAATCTTCTAGGATTTCATAGACGTTTTAGGTTTTCTTACGTATTAAGATTTTTAGTGTTTTATAAGGACAATTAGGATTTTACTTCCTCTAAGGTTTTGCAACTCATTATTTTGCATTTGTGACTTGTTATTTAGGGCTTATTCATTTATTTAGGATTTTCATTATTTCTCTCATAGTTCTAAGGATTATCCATTGAATCTCTTGACCAATTCCATGTTCAAGTTGGAAAGCCTCTATGATTTATATCCTTCCCCCTTTAAAATAATTTTTGTCCTCAAAACTTAAAAAGTGTACTTGGTTCCTTAAATAACTTCAAATACTTGTGCCTCACCTGTTCTTCCGCTTCCTAAGTGGCTTCTTTTTTCCTTTACATGGTTTTACCATAGCACTCTAACATATTTGATTTCCTTACTCCTCATTTACTAGGGTTTTTGTATCTATAATCTATACTAGATGCTCCTCATAACTTAAATTTTCTTTCAATTGCATTGGTTCGATTCGTCTACTCTATCTAAGTTTGGTATGTGCTTGCAAAGAACCGACACATGAAACACATTATGTATCCCCAACAAGTATGCTGGAAGTACTAATCAATAAGCAAGATTTCCAACTCTATCCTATACCATAAGGGTCCAATGTACCTAGGGCTCAACTTCCCTTGTGCTCTTTCCTGGCATATGCTCTTAATTGGTTTCAGCATTAAGTACACATGATCTCCCACTTAAAACTCTACCTCTTGCCTCTTCACATCTACCTAGCTTTTCTATCGGGCTTGGGCCTCTTTCATCCTTTACTTTATGATGGCCACTTTTTCAGTTGCTTCTTGTACCAATTTAGGTCCCAAAGCCAACTTCTCAACATCATCCCAAAAAAATAGGGATCTACATGTTCTTCCATTCAAGGCTTCATAAGGAGGCATCTAAATACTTGAGTGAAAACTATTGTTATAAGTAAACTCAATCAGTAACAAGTACATGTCCCAACTTCCTTTAAACTCTATAGTGCATGCTCTAAACATGCCTTCCAATGTCTATATAGTTCTTTCCAATCATCTATCCGAATGTAGGTGGTATAAGGTACTAATTTCAATTGAATACCTAAAACATAGACACAAACCTTGGATCTTTGTCTAAAACTATGCTTACTAGGACACCGTGAAGTCTTACAATCTTCTTCACATAAATTCAAACCAACTATTCAAAGGAGTATGCTATATTGATGGGGAGGAAGTGTATAGACATAGTAAGCCTATCAACAATCACCCAAATAGCATCAAATCCAACTTAAGTCCATGGTAACCTGCTGATAAAATACATGGTAATTTGTTCCAATTTCGACTTGGGAAGGGGCAAAGGTTGTAGTAGTCTACTCAGTCTTTGGTGCTTGGCTTTAACTCTTTAATACACTTCACATGGTACATCCCATTTCTCTTTAGATTATGGTACATCTTTGTTCCTCCAAAGTGTACTGAATAACTTGAGTGATGGGCTTCATTACTATCTCTCTCTAGAAGGATATATCATCCAGTATACATAACCTACCTTTCATGCAAATAGTCCCTTTTTCATCAATGCCAAAATCTAAGTACTTCCACTCCCTATCCCTTATTTTACTCTCATTAGGGTTGGGTCAACTTGCTAGGCTTCTCAAATTCTTTCCATTAATGTGGCTTCAATCACCAAGTTTGACAATTCAACATTTCACTCAACCTAAGCAAATTCTATGTGAAGTCTTTTGATTTACTTAATCAACTCCAATTGATTTGTGAGAAGTCAAGCAACTTCCACATAGTTCTTATGGCTTAAAGCATCTACAACTATGTTTACCCTTCTTGTACAACAATTGATTCTAAGATCATAGTATTTGATCAACTTAAGCTACCTTCTTTACCTCATGTTTAATTCTTTTTATGCGAAGAAGTACTTGAGGCTCTCATGATTCGTATATATTTCATACCTCTGATCCTCCTAATAATGCCTCCACGTCATTAAGGTGAAGACCACTATGACCAACTCTAAGTTGTATGCAGGATAATTTTTCTCATGAGGTCACAAACGTCAAGAGGCATAGGCAATGACTTTCTCATTTTGCATCAACATATAACTAAGTCTATTTCTTAATGTATCAATGTATATTGTGAAAGGGCTTATTGATATTTAGTAAAACCAGGATTAGGGCTGATACTAATTTCCGCTTCAATTCTTAGAAACTCTATTCCCTTTTACTGATTCATTCACACTTTACAATCTTTTGTGTCAATTGAGTCAGCGGTCTAGCTATATTAGAGAAATCTTTGGCAAACTTTCTACAGTTCCTCTTTAATCTAAGGAAGCTTCATATTTCAATGACAATCTCTAACCTTTTCTAATCAACTATAGCCTTAATTTTCTTGAGTTCAACTGTTATCTTATTACCTTATATCACATGTCCAATGAAAGAGGTTTCTTCTAGCCAAAAGTCACACTTAGATAATTTGGCATAGAGTTGGTGTTCTCTTAGAATCTACAACATGATCCTCAAATTCTCTTCATATTGTTCTAGTGAAGAGGAGTATACAACAATATCATCAATGAAGACAATCACTTACTTGTCTAAATAATTTCGAAATACACAATTCATTAAGTCCATATTGCAACTGGTGCATTTGCAATCTAAAGAGCATCACTAAAAACTCTTGGTAACCATACTAGGTTTTGAATGTACTTTTAGGAACATCCTCAGGCTTGATTTACATTTGGTGATATCCAATTCTCAAATCAATTTAGGAGAAAATACTGGCACCTCTCGGCTAGTCCAATAGGCTATCTATTAGTTATAGATGATACTTATTTTTTTACAGTTGGCTTGTTTAAGTCTCGGTAATCTATGCAAAATCTCATAGATGCATCCTCTTTCTTCATAAATAGTATTGGCACTCCTTATAAGGACATGTTAGGTCTAATGAAGGCTTGAACAAGTAACTCTTACATCTACTTTTTCAACTCTTTAAGTTCTACAAGAGCCATTTTATAAGGCGCTTTAGAAATAGGCTCAGTGGTTAACACCAATGAAAAAATCAATCCCTTTCTTAGGTGGTAAACCTAAAAGCTCATCAAGAAAGACATCTATGAACTTATTAACCACTTGGATTTCTGAATATTTAGGCTTTTCATTCTCTACTTCAGTTGTACACATCTATGTCTTAACTCGTGCCCAAAATCTTTCATCCTTGATTAGCTTAAAGGAGTACAATTCTCTTATTCTAGTGATGAGCAATTCCCCTTTATATGTAGCTCTTGTCCCATCAAAGGCCTTAAATTCTACTTCTTTTCCTCAACAATCCACTTTAGCTTACCATTGACATCTAACTCATTCCTAAAATGGCCTCATACTTATTCATCTTAATCACAATTATGTCAGCTTGGGGTTTACCATCCTAAATTTTCGAAGGATAGTCTTTTAGCATTTCTCAAGTGATAACTATGCTATTAGTAGGTGTCTTGATTCCAAAATTGGACTTTGTGGTCACTATTTGTAGTCTTACTTATTTGGCAACCTTGGGTGTAATAAATGAGTGTGTTGCTCTTTTATGAGACAAGGTATATACTAGTAGATTAGAGACATGGTTATTCCCTGAACCAAAATAGTTTCATCATTTAAGTTGTTAATCACATGACATATTTTAGATTAGTTTTACTTTCCTTGATATTAGTTCTCATGACTACTCATGTCCTCTGATCTACTATAAATCTTTAAAGTAAAATAAATCTTAAATTACATACTTGCAACAAGTTTGGTACCAGCAACACCTCCTTCCTCGAAAGCAGTAATCTCCTCATCAACAACATCATTTGCATAATCTCACTCACCCTCTGAATTATAAATCTTAGCATGTATGGATGAACCTGGTTGAGCTTGTGTAGATCTTAACCTACCTACCCATCTTTAGGCCACTAGATGACTAAGGAGAGCTAAAGCACAAGCTGGTTGAGCTGCTAAGGCAATTTATCATCGAGGACAATTAGGAATGATGTGCCCCATTTTCTTATACACAAAATAGGTCATACCCAAACTAATTCCTAGCATGAAGCCTCAACATATACGTAGTACATGTGACTTACAAGTGGGTAGAAATCTCAAATGCCTCAAATGTCTACTTAATTCTCATAAGCCAATTTTCCACTTGCTCAAGGCAGCATGGCAAACCATTACACTACCCGATGCACTTAATAAACTCTAGCATCATGGATATTTTATGTTTAGGATCTAGCAATGCTACTAGAGGCAAATAAACCTACTCAACTAAAGATGGTGGTAATACCTCCTCGACTAGCGCTGGAGGTAGACCAAGAGCTGGGGGTATCCTATCCTATTAGAGAAAGGCTCTCAATATCTCATGCACAGTAGCTAGAACCTTATCAATATGATCCCTTTATAAAACCTACACAAGTGGATCCACTAGAGGATCGTGTCTCAATAGGGGTCTCTCCCAACCTCATCCATTCTTAATGAAAAAAATAATCTAAGTGAGTCTTAATGGTGACATTGACAACGTGATAAAGTAAATCATAATTCAAGCAAAGGAGAAAACCCATCAGTTTCATTAATATCAACATCAAGAAGTTACACTTAATGGTGATCACTTCTACTAGGTAAGTCTCTACTAATACTATATCGAATTCATCATAAGATTAGGAATACAACTCTACAACTATTAGCATAAAACCAAAACAAGTTCATCCAAAATATGGTAACCTTAAGAAATAACAAACTAAGATAGTTAATGAAATGGCTAGCTAGATGTCAAACCAACTCCAACACTCTCAAAGTCCTCCCAAATATCAAAACCCATAAAACAAGAATCATCACCATTGAACCCATGGTAGAGTAAGTCAACGACTTACGATCGTCCTTGAACTCTAACTTATCTTCCCCCTGGGGATCCTCAACAACAAGCAATGGGGGGATTGAGAATTGATCCATCAATCTTCGTCATATCTTCACCATTACTTAGTACTATTACATGATCTGAAGCATCACCCGGTATGATAAGATGCATAGGCTTGGGAAGTTATCCTCTCAAGGGAAATCTTGATTGCCTCTATCCAAGTCCATCAAGGCTAGTACAAGAACCTCCAAAATTTGCTTCTCTAGCTTATCATTTCAATTGTCAAATGAGGCTGAAATCCTATAATCCAACTCCATCTCATCTTAAAATGTATCTATAGCCTAATTAATGTCAATCTCAAGTAAGATTGGATGGTTGCCTAAGCAATCCCTAGGAAAAAGAATCTCCCCATCTAACTTGCCTCTACTCACTAAAGGCAGGTGCTAAAGTTCTAAAATCATCATTGACAAGAAGAGCTACCTCTAAGGGCTATCCAAAATACCTCACCGTCCAAGACTCATGTTCTGAGAACATGGATAAGCTTAGTGTTTAAGTAGACTAGGTGCTAAAGGTCTAAGAATATCTCCTCACACCTGAAACTCCAGTAATTAGTAAGTTTACTCCTCCACTAAGATAAATGTATGCATGCTCTAAGGCTTCTCGTTTAAAGCAATATCCTCTTAGAGCAATCAAAGATGGAAACGATAGTTGAGAAGTATCTTATTGAAGGGTTGTGAAATCTACCTAAAATAATGAGAATTTTCTTTCGATTAGTATAAGGATTAGAGTTTCATCATCATCTTAAGTTACAAGTTCTCATACATTTCATGTAGCCTTAGTTTTACCCCTCTCTAGCTTACTGGTCGGTCTCCTACGTATTTAGTGTTGTCTTTTAATTTAATTAACCAATGGTCCAATACCATCTTAATATTATCATAGCTCAAGTGATAGCTAAGTTGTGGTACTATTACCATATATTATGGAAAGATCCAAGATCGAATCCCACCATTGATTAGGAACCTTCTTCAAACTACACAAGGTGTTTGCAAAACACTAATCTTCGCCAAGAGACTTACATCAAGTAATATTAAATTAGATAATTAATAATTAAAGTATCAAATTAAAGCTAACATAGGCCCATAGGGGTAAATACTCCTTGAAAAAGTCATATTTAACTTGCCAACGACCGTGTAAGGCACAATTTTATACCTACCATTGCTTAAGTTTGGGAAGTATTTAGGAACATTTGGACCCAAGTCTAAATGTCTAACGCAAATATCAATTCTCTTAATAGACCTAAAGTAGTGGACATGGCTCAGCCTTAAGTATTAGGTAGGACTTCCTAGAGTCACTTAGTTCCCAAAAGGTCAAGGTAAGAATATATTGCACAAATATGTCATGCAATAATAATAACATATCATATAATAATCAAAATGGATCCATAGTGCATGATCTATTACTCCACTGCATAGTATTAATGCCTTGACTATTAATGTAGTAGGTAGCAATGCATGTCCGATTCATTTAAGGGTTAGATAATTATTAGTCTGGTCTACAAGTGATGCATTGTAGACACTCTAGATTCCTAACAGCTAATGCAACAACTAATCTTAGTTCCAATATATGATGGTGTCTTATCAAGTAATTGCATCCAAATTTAAACACATGTAAGAATTCCCAAACCTAAAGCACCTCAATTTTCATTATATATATGTATATATGAGTTAATAATGCTCTACAATACAAGCAAATACAATATAAGATAGAGGTCGATGCACTCACACAACCATGATATCCAGTAGTCCCAATAGTCCTTAATCGAGTCAATATTTAGATCTGAATCACCTAAAGATTGTAATCATAATTCCTTCTTTTCCTTGTTTTCATTTTAGGCAAGATTTTATTGATCCTAAAGTAGATTTCATCGTTTTCGAGTGCTAGTGAGATTAGACCTACAACTTTTGTGATTTAGCCAACTAACTTTGGTGGTCAAAAGGTTAGTAATTAACTAGCTACATACAAGATTCACTAGCTAAATGAGAAAATAGGCTTACAAGATTTGGCCAATTAACTTTGGTGGCCAATTAACTTTTATGAAATTGTTGACCTTCCTACATCCTAAGCCATACAAGATTCACTAGCTAAATGAGAAAATAGGCTTACATGTTGCCAAGCAAGTCAGAGTACTGATTACCATAGGTAATAGGTATAGGGATGAGGTGCTGTGTGATGTCCTTCACATGTGTGCTTCTCACATATTACTCGACTGGCCGTGGTTATTTGATTTGAGAGTGTTACACAATGGGTATAAGAACGCCTATATGTTCTAGAAAGATGGGAAGAAAATTATATTGACCCCTATGAGTCTTAAGGAAGTGCAAGAAGCCTAAGAGAAGGTTGCTAAATCACTACAGTGAAAGCCTTTGGTGATTTCCAAAGCTCAATTTGCATAATAAGTCAAGGTTGATGACTTTGTGCTCCTTTTAGCCAGGAGACTCTTGGAGGTTAGAGAAGTTGAGAACATACTCGCCAAAGTGCAATAGTTACTTCAAGACTTTACTGACCTATTCCTTACTGAGATGCCAAAAGTTTTACCTCCATTAAGAGGTAATGAATATTGCATTAACCTATAACCAGGCATAGCCTTATCAAATTGACCTGCTTATAGGCTCAATCCTAAGCAAGCAACTAAACTGAAGAAATAGGTGCATGAGTTGGTGGATCGCGGATATGTTTGTAAGAGCACGAGCCCCTATATCATACCGACTGTCCTCATAGTAAAAAAGGATGGAATGTAATGAAAGTGCATTGATAGCCAAGCTATTAATAAGATCACTATTAAATATCAATACCCGATCCCGTAACTTGATGATATGCTTAATGAGTTACATGGTGCTTGCATTTTTTCTAATATTGACTTGAAGAGTAGCTACCATCAGATACGAATGAGACCTAAGGATGAATGGAAGATAGCCTTCATGACAAGGGATAGTCTGTTCAAATGGTTGGTGATGCCATTTAATTTGACTAATGCACTAAAAACATTTATGTGGTTGATGAATCATGTACTCTAAACGTTTATTGGCAAATGCATTGTGGTTTACTTTGATGACATTCTCCTCTATAGTGCCAACTTCATTACCCATGTTAAACATTTAAAATCGATTTCCAACTTCCTCTGTACCGAGAGATTATTCAAGAACCTAAAGAAATGTGTATGTCTATCAAAGTGAGGTTATATTCTTAGGATATGTAATATTAGGGAGGGGAGTTCGAGTTGAGGACAAGAAAGTCAAAGCCATTCTAAAGTAGCTTACGTTAACTAGTGTTGTTGAAGTTAGGAGCTTCTACGATCTAGCTTCATTCTATCGGAGATTCATTTAGAACTTCAGTTCCATAACAACACCCATAACTAAATTGACTCGGAAGAATTCTAACTTTAGGTGATCAGAGAAAGCTCAAAAAAGCTTTGAAGCTATAAAATCAAAACTAAAGTCGACCCCAATACACTCCTTACTAGATTTTGAGAAAGTTTTCAAGGTTGAATATGGCACATCGAGAGTTGGCATTAGTGCCATCCTTATGTAGGAGCACCGACCCATTGCCTACTTTAGCAAAAAGCTCTAAGGTGCTGCCCTGAATTACTTAACCTTTGATAAGGAGTTCTATGCCCTTGTCAGAACACTCCAAAATTGGTAGCATTATATGTTGCTGAAAGAATTCATCATCTATTTCGAACATGAATCTCTTAAGCATCTTTACAGGCAACAAAAGCTTTCTCGATGTCATGCCAAAATGGGTTAATTTCTTAAATACCTTTTGCTATGTCATCAGATATAAAAAGGGGAACACTAACACGGTAGCTGATGCTCTTTCTCGTCGACATGCCTTCATTGCAACATTGCAAGCTAAAGTGTTGGGATTTGGCAGTTTACTTGATTAGTATGAGCATGATCTACATTTTAGACCTTTAGTGGCCAAGTGCAATGCTGGAGGAGCTACAGAAGGATTCTACTTAAGTTAGGGGTTCTTGATGAAGGGTAAGTAAGTTTGCATGCTGAGTGGTTCAGCAAGGGAGTTACTCATTCGAGAGGCTCATACCGGAGGTTTGGCCGGCTATTTTGGGGAAAAGAAGATGATTAAGATATTGAAGGAGCATTTGTACTGGCCTGGGATGATGAAGGATGTGTGTCGAATACTTGAGAGGTACGAAGTGTGTAAACATGCAAAAGGGAGGAGAAAGCCTTATGGGAAGTGCACATCCTTACCTATCAAGTGGCCGTAAATCAATCTAAGCATGGATTTCATGCTTGACCTTCCTCGAACGTTGAGAAGATATGACTTGATTATGGTGGTGGTTAATCGGTTCAGTAAGATGAGCCACTTCATCCCCTACCATAAAACTAATGATGCTTTATTCGTCATTAATCTCTTTTTGTAGGAAATTGTACGGTTGTATGGAGTACTGAGGAGCATTGTGTTAGACCGTGCCTTGAAGTTCATGAACTTCTTTTAGAAAACCTTATAGAAGAAGCTTATCACTAAGCTCATGTTCAATACTTCTTGTCACTCATAGATAGATGGCTAAACTAAAGTTATGAACAAAATCGTCAACAGCCTCTTATGAGCAGCTTTTGGGAAGAACTCGCATAATTAGGACTTATGCCTACCTGTAATTGAATTTGCCTACAACTGCTCAGCTCATAGCTCAACTAGAACATCACCTTTTGAGGTCATTTATGGATTTAACCTAAACTTACCCTTGGATTTAATTAGTGGTCCAACTACACAAGGAGAGAGTTAATCCGGCTTATAATGTGCTGTGGAATTCTAGAAGTTGCATCAAAAAGTTGCTGAATAACTGGCTAAGATTGTAACCCGACAGAAGGAAGTAGGAAGCCGAAGAAGGAGACCTTATCTGGATCCACCTTAGCAAGGAATGCTTTCTTGATAGAAGGACGAACAAACTATCTCCTAAAGTGGATAGGCCTCATAAGATCCTTAGACATATTAATGATAATGCCTATGAGGTTGAACTGCTTGAAGGGTACGGTATGTTAGCCACATTTAGCTACATTCAATGTCGCATATCTAACTCTCTATGTACCCAATGATGACGAGGATCATGATTTGAGGGAAAATCTTTAACAACCCTAGGGAGCTAATGGGTTACTAACTACTGGCCCTATCACTCTTGCATGCGTTAGAGGCTTCCTGTCCCTCACCCGAAAGATTCTTTCTTGTCAAACCACTGATAATGAAAAACAATATGCTGAAAGAGGATGGCAGAATTCCTTAGGAGCTTCAAGTGGTTATATTATGCTTTAGCTGAGAGCTCTGTGCCAAGTGATCGGACATACTCCTGTCGATAGTCTATTGTTGAGTAAAGAGATCTACCTCCCTAGCTAAGTATTTATCTCTATGTTTCCTACCCATTTCTCATGAGATCTCCTTAACGTCTTAGCCTCTGTCTCCATACGTCTTAACCCTTCCCACTTGCTATGCTTAGATAATCTTGGTACGAAACCAATGTTACGCTACCACCTATCCGCATCACATAACATTGTATGATTTTCCCTTTTTGTCTGTTGTCCCTTTTACCCTCTTCGTATGTACTAAGATTTCCCTTTTGTATATATATTTTTGTAATTTCTTTTTCTGTAATATTGCACTAAGGACTTACTATAAATAGTCTCTTCTTCTTATAAGTTGGAATCATCTTATCTCAAACATATATATTAAATACTCTATTCTTATTAGATTACTCTCTCTAAGTCCATTTTTCTATACACTCTTATCTAATCTTATTGAGTAGCTCAGGATTTGTGGTAGGTAGACCTTGACATCAACTTGTGTGTCATATTAAGTTAATTGTCAAGTCGTGTTGTATTCATTATTGTGTTATATCCCCATAACAGCTTCACGTCAGCTATTTTAGTTAGTTCATAGTCTTATTCACTCTACATTCTTCAATATTTCAAAGTACCCATTTAGTCTAATCCTATTACCATAAGTCCTAGTGATAACTGAGCTATTAGGCATATCAACTAATCACACCCTTCATTATGGGCATGATTAAGGAAGTTATGTTGATCCTCCTCTTAGTCATGCCCATAATTGTATATCAAGAGGGTGATCACTCCCTTGATCACGGATGTGACGAAGCGACGAGGAGTTCACATTTGTAGTCACAACCATGATTAGTATAGATTTTTATTTTCTGACACTATCACACCTCAAGTCATGGGTATGATGGGATTGGACATGACTATTCTTTTTTTAACTTTTTTCACTCGAACCAGTATGTAGAACATGTCTTAACATCAGGCGGTGTTTTGAAGTGGTAAATTTTAAGCCTTCTTGATGAGACAAGTATAAATATATGGCAACCTTTAGACAAAGAAGAGAATTAAATAAGAACCAACATCATTAAGACACAACAAATCATTACAATCAACACCATAAAGTTTCTTATTTGTCTTCTTTGTTTAGTTGTACTCTAACGTAAGTTTGTGTATTATTCTTCACTAAATTTGAGAGAATTGTGAAGAATCCAATAACTATATATTGTTGTATCAAGATTCTTCAAGTTAATCAAAAGGGGTTTCCTTCTTGTCTTTTCTTCTTTGTTATGTTTTATTTTGTTTTTCCTAGTTCTTTATGTTTGTTCATTTTCTATCATGTATAAGTAATAAATTAGGATTTACAAAGTCATTTTAACATGAATCTACTTTGATTTGTAGTGCACGACACAATCTTGCAATAGATCTCAATGAAATATGTTGAGAAATGATTCCACTAAGTATATCTTAGTCTCTGGAATGAATTAGTCCTGCTAATAGAGATATTATTAGGAAGTTTGCTACATGTTATATGGAATTCAAGGATATTAGTAACTTTTCACACAATATTAACTTATCCATTCTTTTAGAAGAGATTCAAAGGAACACAATCAAGGTTAGGATTGAGTAATTCTGAGGAGAATACTGATGAATAAAGAACTCCTATAGATGAATAATTGCTAAGATATATAATTTGTAATTCATTTTAATATGATGGAGTAATCCTACTTGTAAATTGTTGCTTTCATCTTATAATCTTATTTATTATGTTTTCTTTGTGTAATCATAGAATCAATATAGTTTAGTTATAGAAATCAGTTAAATTACTTCATTTAATTATTCGGTTGCTAATTAACAAGAAGAATAATTGGTACTAATGTTTGAATCTTTTCCCAATAGAAATGACTCTATACTTATTTGTATTAACAATTGATAGGTACACTTACATATTTAACTAAGTAAAGCATAAAATATAGGATTTTAAATTATAAGACTGGGTGGCTCTATTGGCTTCTTTGCTGATTTGTAGTTTATGACGTAGAGTAGCACAATTGATCTAGTTGACTTTGATAGTAAGCCCAAAAGAACACTTAGAAGTAACTTGAATAAAGTCTAAGAGTATTTTAAGAAGCAAGCATCTGGTAGTAAGGAAATAAAAGCACCTGAACCATTGAGAATCAAAATAGAAACATCTGAGTCTTCCAAAATGAATAATCAAAATCAAAACATCAAGCCTCCATTAGAAAACCAGTTCTTGAATCTAGAAGATGGTATCTAGAGAGATCTACCAATGAATTTCGACTTACCTCTTGATGGAAATCGGAATATAGTATAGGCAAGAAATAAGCTAGGATTAAATCCACTTATGGCTTCAAGGATAATGTTAGATTACTATAGACCCAACTTAGATGGGGCAAGTACCAGCATTACTTAGCCTAGAGTTTAAGCTAATACTTTTAAGATTAAGCCAAGTGTCATTTAGATGATCTAAGAACCTAACAATCATTTGCAACAATTCCTAGAGACTTGTGATACCTTTAAGATCGATGGAGTTTCAGAGCACACTATCCACCTTAGGATATTTCAATTCTCATTGAAATCCAATGTCAAGTAGTAGCTTAACTCTATGCCTAGGAATTTCTTCAATACTTGGTAAGGGATGGCTAAGCTATTCATGAGAAAATACTTTACACCTTCAAGAATGGGTAAGCTAAAGGAAGATATCTCTTCTTTTAGTCAGATGTATTTTGAGACTCTATATAAAGCAAGGAAGAGATGCAAGGATTTGTTGAGGAAATTTCCCCATCATGGACTTCTAGATGGGTACTGAGTTTAAACCTTCTACAATGGTTTGAACTATATAACCAAGCAACTTATTGATGTAGTTGCTGGAGGAAGCCTAAACCACAACTCACTAAAGCAATGCATCTAATTATTTAAAGATATGGCCAATAACCATTATCAATGATCATCTGTAAGAGGAAGAGAAAGAAGGCCGGTAGGAAAACATGAGTTGGATGTTAAGGTGGAGGCGTTAACAAGGAAGCTTAATAGCCTCATAATGGGTTAGAACAAAGCTTTAGCAGTTTTAGATTCAAAGTTTGCTAGTTCATCAAAGATTGATCAAGTGAAACAGGTTGACTACATGGGGAGCCTAATCAAACAATAGAATGATCCTTTCAGTAACACATACAATCCAAGTTAGAGGAATCATCCCAATTTCAAATGGGGCAACAACACCGATTAATTCTCCAACATGTAACCCCCTGGATTTCAGAAACAAGTGCTTCCCCCTTAGAATAAGCTAATGCCCATTGAGGAGATGTTGGCTTAGTACGTCAAGACCTCTATAAATCACCACCAACCTACAGAAGCAACCTTAAGAAATCAAGGAGCATCAATACAGAATTTAAAGAATCAGCTTGGGTAGATTTCTAAGATGTTGTTAGATAGAGTTATTGGGTTGTTACCAAGTAACACCAAGACAAACCCTTTGGAGCATGTTAAGGTTGTAACTCTTAGAAGTCGAAAGGACTTATAGACTCCAAAAAGGATCTAAGATAAGAGGAATAAAGTTAAGGCTAAGGTTGAGGAGCAAGCAGTGAGAAATTCATCACCAAAAAGGGAAGCCTTACCTATAGCACCAAAGGAGTATAAGCTACCTTGTCATAACCCTCTAAACTATGGAAGGACAAGGATGATGAGCATTATAAGAAGTTTTTGGAACTCTTCAAATAGTTGGACATCAACCTTCCTTTAGGGGAAGCCTTACGTCGGATGTCAAAATATGCAAAATTATTGAAGGAACTTCTTTCCAATAAGAGGATATTGGAGGAACTTTCCACCGTTATCCTGAGTGGAGAGTACTCTGTAGTTCTATTGAATAAGTTGCATAGGAAACTCAAAGATCCTGGTAGCTTCACTATTCAATGTTTGATAAGAGACCTCCTAGTAGAAAGGGCAT
The DNA here is from genome assembly GCA_024138005.1 of Lumnitzera racemosa. NCBI lineage: Eukaryota > Viridiplantae > Streptophyta > Magnoliopsida > Myrtales > Combretaceae > Lumnitzera > Lumnitzera racemosa. The sequence continues at coordinate 86,534,750 of JAMXBC010000006.1, forward strand.
TGGCAAATCTTGGAGCTAGCATCAATATGATATCTTATTGTTTGTTAAAGAGATTGAATTTATGAGAGCCCAAAAGCATGAAAATGAGCATTTAGTTGGTAGATAGATACATGTGGTTTCCAAGAGGAGCCATGGAAGAAGTTTTGGTAAAGGTACATGAATTTGTTTTTCCTACAGGTTTTATAGCATTAGACATAGACGAGGATATGGAGGTTCCACTCATTGTAGGAAGTTCATTCTTGGCAACTATTAGTACTGTGAATGATGTTAAGGAAGGGAAGCTCATCTTTTGGGTTAGAAGTGAGGAGATGGTGATCAACCTAGCTGACGTCTTCAAGAAATCAATGAGCATTGATCATGAATGCTTTGTTATTCACTCTTTTGATTTCACCATTTCTAAGTTTTTGCAAGATGTTTTGAGTAAGGATCCTTTAGAGTCATGCTTGACAAGAGGAAATGAGTTTGATGGAGTCAATGAGGTGAAAAAAGTAATTGCTCAGATGGAGGTCTGCATTAAATAATTGAAGGATTTTGGGGTCAAGGAGATTAACTGGAGTAATATTACTCATTTGAAGCCATCGGTTGAGAAGCCCCCTAACTTGAAAATGAAACAATTGCCTTCTTACCAAGAGCATGCCATTTTGGCTAAAGATTCTGAGCTACTAGTAATCATATCATCAAGGCTTAACTCTTACCAAAAAGAGAAACTCTTATCTATTCTAAAGAATATAAGAAGGCAATTGCATAGAAGATATCATACATCAAGGGAATTAGTCCTTCCTTTTGCACCTACAAAATCTTAATGAAGGATAGATTTAAATCGGTGGTGTAACCACAAAAAAGGCTGAATCCCAACATGAAGGAAATAGTTAGGAAGGAGGTAATGAAGTTGATGGACACGAGGCTCATTTACCCAATTTCAAATAGCTTGTAGATGAGTGCAGTTCAAGTAGTTCCGAAGAAGGGTAGTAAGATGGTAGTATCGAATGAGAGAAATAAGTTGATACCGATATGCACTGTGATTAGTTAGAATGTTTGCATTGATTATAGGAAACTTAACAACACCATGAGGAAAGACTACTTCCTATTACCCTTCATTAATCTAATGTTAGAGAGGTTAGCAAGTCATACGTATTACTATTTTCAAGATGTCATGATTGGTTATTTTCATATTACAATAGCATCGAAAGACCAAGAGAAGACTACCTTTACTTATACTTATGGTACTTTTGCCTATCGTAAGACACCATTTGGACTTTGTAACGCACTAGCCACTTTCTAATACTGTATGATGGTTATTTTTAGGGTTTTAGTAGAGGATGTGATTGAAATCTTTATGGATGATTTTTCCATATTTGGTGATATGTTTAATAGATGCCTTGCAAATTTAAAGAGGGTACTACAAAGATGTAAGGAGATGAATTTGGTGCTCAATTGGGAGAAGTGCCATTTTATGGTGCAACAAGGCATTGTGTTAGGATACGAAATATCAAACAAGGGCATTGAGGTCAATATGGCTAAGGTATAGGTGATATCAAAGTTAACACCACCATCATCTGTGAAGCCTATGAAAAGCTTCTTAGGGCAAGTGAGATTCCATCAATGATTCATTAAGGACTCCTCTAAGATAGTTAGGCCATTGACAAAGCTCCTTGAGAAGGATGTTTCATTTGATTTTAGTATTAGTTGTTTAGACGATTTTAATGTTTTGAAGGAAAAATTGAGTAATGCTCCTTTCATAGTAGTGCTAGATTAGAACATGCGATTTTCATTGATGTGTAATATAAGTGATTCAACAGTAAGAGCAATATTAGGGCAAAGGAAAGACAAATACTTTCAGCCGATATATTATGCCAACAAGAAACTCACTCCAGTTCAAGCAAATTACACCATAACTAAGAAGGAATTGTTGGTAATTGTCTTTGACTTTGACAATTTTTGGCCCTACCTCATTCTCTTAAAAGTGATTTTCTATATCGATCACTTAGCTTTAAGGTACCTTTTTATCTAAATCTGATGCAAAACCACGGGTGATCCATTTGGTATTATTACTTTAGGAGTTTGATTTAGAGATAAGGGAAAAGAAGAGGACAAAAAATGTAGTTGTAGATCACTTATCTAGGTTAGATAATTCACATCTAGAGGGATTAAATGAGGATGACATCAATGATAAATTTCTATAAGAAAGCTTGTTTGCTCTTTGCGCAGTTAAGACCCACAATATTCCATGGTTTGCTGATATAGTGAACTACTTAATAGGGAAGGTTCTACCTTAAGACTTAGATCACCACAAGAAGAAGAAATTTTCCTTAGATTTAAAGCATTACTTTTGGGAAGATCCTTTTCATTTTAGAGTGTATACTAACCAAATTACTCAACATTATGTATCACATGAATAAGGATAGAAGATTTAGTTTCATTGTCATAGTGGTCCAACTGGTGGTCACTATAGCACAAATAGGATAACTTAGAAGGTGTTAGAGGCCGGTTTCTACTAGATAAGTATATTTTGGGATGCTCATGATTATGTTGTAGCTTCTGATAGGTGTCAAAGAATCGAGAATGTCTACAAGAGGGATGAAATGCCATAGAAATATACCTTAGAATGTGAAGTTTTTGACGTTTGGGGAATAGACTTCATGAGACCATTCCATAGTTCTTATGGCAATAAGTACATTTTAGTAGTAGTAGACTACATGTCAATGTGAGTTGAAGCTCAAGCTTTACCAATTAATGATGTTAGGATGGTGGCAAGATTCTTGAGAAAGTTATTTTCTAGATTTGATGTAGCAACCCTAGGAAGGGCCTATCACGTGTGCACCCATGATAAGAAAATCGCCTTATAAGTCAAAGATTGCAAAACTCTAAATAGTTATTTGCTAGTGTCACGAACTGAGGACGACCTAGTCGTGGCAGACACCGTATACTGTATGAAGAACCCTTGATTGGTTACCCTTCCAACCAAAAACTCTTCACACAATATACAAGGCTCTACAACTACTAGTTTCAAAGTACATCCAGATTTACATGATATCATCACACAACATATTTATATAAAAGTTAAGCTCAAAAGTTTACATTACATAGTGTTTAAGTATGTCTAAGTTCATAAGGATAAGGTAAACATAAGTTAAACATAAGTACATGAGGAATAATCTACATAAACTATTTTCCTCTCATCACACAGGACACTTCGCTCTTGCCCAAGTCCCCAGGCTAACCTGTGGCATCCCTTGTCCTGTCTCTACGAACAGGCTATCCTGCAACAAAAGTCTAAAGGGGTGTAAGCCTAAGCTTAGTGAGCAAAACCCTCAGCCACACAACAAGCAAGTTATAAACACATTATAGTCACGCATATGAATGAATGATCAAACAGAATGCCAAATAATACGTATACTTAACTAGTTCATATACGCAACTCGGATTGAACGCCCTCCGAAGTCAGGGTTGGAGTTTACACGGCACCAATCAGATCCGGGTATTACACTAGAACTTACTTTACTACGGAACTCCATGTTCCGTACTTATATCAAATAACTCTTTTATTTTCAGAAAACACAAGTTCTAGTATAATTGTGAGTGGCCCCCCGCAGTCCACACTCACCCCTAAACGGAGGTCTCTAGACTCGACCCTTAGCCAGGCAGTTGGCGCCTCCAACGCTTAGTGTTCCCGCGGGCCAGGGTAAGGTCATTTTGTACGAGTGCACCGTACATAACCAAATAACTCAATAATATCAACCCCCGAATGGCCTCTCTTTACCTCCGTGTGATGTGACGGCCGGAATAGTATCCATGCTATGCATGTTAATGCATGTTCCAGTTTCTTTTTATAGCCGAGTATAAATTAGTTCCAATTATGCTGTGACCAACCATTAATACACACAATCATTTTCTATTCTACCATGCAACAAACAAGGCATTATCTGAATTTAAGGTAAATTCACAACTCAACAAGCAATTACATACACAAGCATATCCCAAACCCCACACAGTAGTTAATTAACGATAATATTTAAGTCCATTATCTACAATCACAATCAAGCATGGAATCACAGGGTAAATGCTCACTCGGCCATAGCGGTTCGTCCTAATCGTAGTAATCGATCGGGAGGTCTTCGCTCACCTCAGAGTCACCTGATCATTATGTGATAACAATAATAATAAGTGCTTGAATTAACTATTAATTCTAAACAACTAAGTACCTAGTTCTACTTAAATCACTATTAAATTTTTACCCGGTAAGATTTAATTCAATCGTATGTAACTTTTCCATTTTAGTTTTGATATTTATGAATTTATAATCGATTTTCATCGTTTCTGAACATATTTTCACATGGTAATATCTATTTTGGATATTAGGATCTCTATTTATGTTATGAACTAAATTTATAGAAAATTTTAGTTATGACCACCTAAGTACTTCTATTACTTATGTTTATATCTTTTATTCCTTAAATTCTTCTAATGAAAGAATTTTACTTTGTTATTATTAATTCTTATAGTAAATTAGGTATAATCTAATTTAGTAAGTGTATTAGGTTTTACTAATTTAGTTACCTAATCACTTACATTTTTCCTAGTTTTCTTATTTTCTAATTTTATGCTTATGTCATCATGTGATTATGTCATCCTTTATCTCATCATATGCTTACATAAGCCTTCCATCATGCTTATGTTATATACATATGTATTATGTACATATTATCCCTTTTTCTTATACTTATGTACATATACTTTATACATACTTATACTTATACCTATACTAAGGTTTATACCGTATTTCTACATGTATACATACTCGTATACCTATACGGTGGAATAAGTATTTTACACTAAAATTTCGTATGCGTAAATTTGTCCTTAAGAAAAGTCCTCTAATTCCATATTTTTGTGTTCTTATGTACATATTTAGTGTAGTATAGGTATGTTTAGTAAGATTTAATCTTAAATTAGATTATGTACATGTTATATACTCATGTACAAAGGTTTTTCTACTTATACTCTCTTGGTATTTCATTATGTATGCATACATAGAAGCATATCCTCATGTCTTTCTTTCTTCTCTTTCAAACTTCAAGTTTCTACACTTAAAGAAGGAAACTTTGTTTCCTCTTTTTCAAGACAAACCTAATCATATAACTACTTATCTAATCTACCTAATTAACTAACAAATGACTAATAAAAAGTAAGAGAAAGCACTTAAAAACATACCTTTTATGATGTTGAAATGGAGGAGACAAAAGGGGAGAAATGAAAGGGAAAGAAGGGAAGGAGCTTAAGGCATGAAAGAGGAATTGTTTTGTTTTGTTTCTTTTGTTTGTTTCTCTTAATGTAAAGTAACATGTGGTGGGGTTAAGAAGAAGATATGTGGACGGCAACAAGGGGAAAGGAGAGAAAAAGAAAAATCAAAAAGAAAAGAAAAGGATGGCATCATTACATAAGAGATATTTTCCTTATCTCTTAACATATGTTGACTTTTCAAAATGTTGACTTTAGTCAACATGTGTTGACTTGGTCAACATTTAAAATTTGGTCAACATGTATTATCTTAGTCAACATTCCTTAAGCATGTGTAATTTTGTGCACATAATGTAGTAATTAAGGGAAATTAAGGGAGAAATGAAGAAAATGAGAAGAATTGAGGTATATGATGCATTGATGTATAAATGTGGTTGATGAGATCTTACTTTAAATCTTTAGAGTCCATATATCTCATTTGATAAATAACTTTGGATAACAAGTGTAAAAAGTACTAATTTGAGTCTTAAAGTTCACTATATGTAACTTAATCTTCAACTATAACCCTAATCCTAAGTAAGACCATCTTAATCATATATTTAAGGAATAAATATAATCTATGACCCATTATCTTAGTTCCTAATGGATTATTTAAGAATTTGAATCATATAAGCAAGAATGTGGGTTATCTCTAACCATTTACTAATGATTTTGCAAAATATAAGCATTATATTTTCAATTAGGGTTTTAGAGTATATCATGATGGATTGGTGTACATATGTCCTTAATGAAATCATTTTTAAGGTTTTTATCACTTTTGAATTGAATCTTTAGCTTTTAGAAACATTTAGGGTTGAAAAATTCTTTACGCGATTAATTAAGTCTTTTAGGGTTTTCACTTTAATTAACCTTGTCGACTCCTATATTGTCTACTATAGTTGAGTCTACTTTAAAAAAAACTAGATCGAAACTTTCAGGGGTTTACAGCTAGAGTCTTCAATTTTAGTTCATTGACTCATTATATAATATAAATAATTATGGATATCCATTTTTCCACAGTTCCTCAAAACCACAGAGAATCAGTATCCCCTACCAAAATAATTAAATAAGATAAACAATTTTAGAAAATTCTAAACTTACTAAAGATACTAAACTTAATTGAGAAATTAGCCGTTTTTCGGAGCATTCTGAATTAACTACATAAGCTATTCATCATACTAATTCAATGGTAGCACTCTGTACTCTATTTCTATCTCATTCCTAACTATCGATTAACCTGCAAGGAAAAGAACTATTGGGGTATAAGCTTACGCTTAGTGAGATAATTACCCTCATCAATACCGCATGATAGAAATTGATTAAATGCACAATCATATAAATGTATGAACAATCAATATGCCAAACAATGCATGCAATGGCCTAAGAACTGCATACGACTCAGAATTATGCCCCCTGAAGTTGGGGTTTGGAGATAATTAACCAACCCAAACCAAAATCCAGATTCTAGACCTTGGGTTTTATTTTATTTGTACTGTCGTGCTCATGCCAAAACAAAACTATATATATTTATACATATATATATATATGTATACTTCCGTTACCGAAATCAAATCATACTTTTAAAATCCTAAGTCTAGAGGTATAGTGGCCTCCGCAATCCACAAACACACGCCTTGAGCAGAAGCCACAAGACTCGACCCTTTGTTAATGGTTAGCGTCTCCCAGCACTTAGTAAGCCCATCAACTTAGGATAAGAACTCAATATATATGATGACATAGCTAGTACCCAATCCTGGAGGAAAATTGTATTCTTATGACTCCCTTCCCATCGTCTACATGAAGCGGCAGTCGGTGTTATCCGTATGTAATATAGGGAATGCATGATTCATTTTGATTTCTTAATCGTATAAGTGATTAACTTGATTTTCAAGGTGATCAACCAATTTCATTCCATATAGTTCACATGCATATATTAGTACAAACAATTTCCATTATTATATAGATATAATTAACAAGTCATCACATTCGTTCATAATCCATACACATACATCTCCCATATCCCACAAGCATCCAAATTTATATATATAAGTTTAGGTGCATCTATTCTACAAGCACAATCAAGTAAAGAGTTATCGGGAATTTACTCACTCAGCTATGCGGATCAATCAAACTAATTCGGAATAGGTCGTCTCCCCAAAGCTGGCTCCCCTGGACATTGTAAATACGATACTATAAGGATTTGAAATAAAACCTAGAAAACTAAGCTAAAACCCATTAAGTTATACTTTGGACTTGGTTTCATAATTCTTTTTTTATTTTTCCAGTTTTACTTAAAAGTTCAATTATTTATAACTTTTTCGTTTTAAATCCGATTTTTATGATATTATAATCAATCTTCATCATTTTTTAGTGTACTTTAACATGGTGAGGTTAGATTTTTGAAATGAGGCATATAATTCTATCCATGGGTCAGAACATTAGCGTTCCTTATGTGTTGGAGTGTTTTTAGGCCTTGTATGGTAAATGGACTTTTTGATAACTTGAGAAATCCTTTGGGCTTGGTCTTAAGATTTTATCCTAAGCTCAAAATACTTCTTGAGATCAGATTTACAACTTTGATTTATACTCCTAAGGCTAAAAACCACTTCATGGGATCTTTAGTCGGCTTAAGTTGTCAAATGGGTTGGTTTTTTTTGTTCAAACTAAAGTTAGTGACTTTGGTGGGCCTATGGGGCCTTAGGTGGATTTCTTATGGGCTTCAAAACATCCTCTCTTGATCTTTTAAGGTGCTGGTCAAAATTTCAATGAAGGTCCAACTTAGAGTTCTAGGCTTGTTTTGAGAGTTTTAGGCTCGGTTTTGAGTTTTAGGCATTGTATACTTACCATACTTGCTTTGGTTGATCTTTTCACTTTGTTCATTCACTTTTATCATATTTTTAAGCTTCTTTTTCCTACGTTCCAGATCTGTTCATGATGATTCCAAGGGGTTTTTGCTTGGTTTTTCAACTTGTTTCATCATTTCCTTAAGTTTAGGTGTCAGGTCATGCACTTAAACTACTTGTATCCAAATCTTCACTTAACTTTTCTTCCATAATATGTTTCTTTAACTCATGCTCCACACAAAGAAATAGAAGATCTTATACTTAATACAACGTCCATATCATAGCTCATGTCATACAAAGTTGGTTTCTTCATAAAACTTCATGTGATGGATTTTTCCTTAACTTAAGTCTAGATTTGAGTATGTTTAACTTAATGGAAAGAAAATCAACATCCAAATGACTATGGCACCCTTCAAGTTTTTGTTTCAAGACTTTCCTAACTTAAAATCTTCCATTCAAAGTGTTAAACAAGTGTCTTTACAAAATACTAACTTTACATGCTTATGCTCTAACTTCATGTAAGGGTTTCATGGTTTTTTTCTTAAAATGGTTTTTGGTGTTATAACAACCTTACTTATATCTTCAAGAAATCAAAGTCTCCTAACATAAATACTAACCTACATATCATAAGAAATACTTACTCATCCTTAAAGTAAGGTATGGTGGTTGTGCACTAAGGTTCCACTTAAGCTCTTAACTTTGCTTCCTCCTTTTTGCCACCTTTTAGAAATCCGAGTTGGTTGATCTTTTGGAATGGGGTTTGTGGAAGGTTCTAATGGTTCCAAAAGATCTTAGATGATGAAAGAAAATGACACAAGAATAAGAGGAGAAATTGCCATGAGTGTGGAAGCAAAAATGGTGGCGGCAATGTTGGGAATTTATGGAGTTAGATTACTTCTTTTGATTTGTGTTTAAAGTGAGAGAAAAGGAAGTAAAAATGGGAGTGAAAGAGGGAGAGAGTGGTAGATTTTGAATGAGGAAATAAGTGTGTGCAAGAAGCTTTAATTGATTGTTTTGATTGTTTTGTAGCTTATACAAAAATCAACAATAGCAACTATTGATGATATAAGCATTAAGGGGTGAATAGTGATGTATAAGAGAAAGTGATTGATGGTTGAAAGACAAGAGCATGCCCCCCCCCCCCCCCCCTCTCCTTTCTTCCTTGTTTAAATCTTCCATTTAAAGTCCTTTTGGGTCATGGAATGGTCTTGTCTCATTTAATGAAGTTAAGCATGTGAAATCTTATGAAAAATTGTCCATATGTAATATAAGTGAAAGGCTGATAAGGAAAATACCTTATCACTAGATTTTCATAAGTTATCAATTGATAAATGATTCCAACTCTCAATTGATAAGTTATCTAAAGTAATTGGTTGATCTACTTATTGAAGTGTAAGGCTTGGACATGAAGATGAGGGCATAGTCTTATAGAAAATTGTTTTTAGGTTTTCGTCTTGCATTATTTTGTAATTTATGATTTGATTTTTATAAAATTATGAAATTTTCCAAAGTTGAATGAAATTATTCAAATTAAATTATCGATTAATTACTTAAGGTTAAAATTCCTTAATTAGACGCTTAGGGTTATAAGTCCTTAATTGTTTTAGGGTTTTGCGTTTACAGTTTATGGTTCTCGTATTCAAGTTTTATCGATAATAGGGTTTCAAATTGGAAAATTAGATTCATTTTTAAATGTAAACTTGAATTCTTAGCTTAGTTTATCCTTGGGAATATTTGGGAAGTGTTCTTAGTTAAATCACAAGTCCGCTAAAAGTAGGGTTTACAACTTATCCATTTATAACATGGCTTATAAGTGAAAATAAGGAAATTGTTTTATAAGAAGTTCTTTTTAGAGTTTTCTAGAGTTGAATAAAATTTATTATAGTTATATTTTAATTATTTATTTAGGGCCATAAGTCCCTGATTATCCCAAGGCTTTAGGTTCGAGTAAGTTTAAATATGTTTTAGAGTTCGAGTGAGATTATGTACTTTTTAGGGTTTTTCACCAACTCAAGAATAATTGACTTATACTTAGGAGCTTAAGGTTCAATTGGCTTAATTATTTAGGAATATCGCTTTATTATGCAACATATATATATATATATATATCATATGATAGATTAAGAAAAGAGAAGAAAATTGCTTAAAAATATATTTATATATATACATATGATGGGTCTACTTATGTACACAAGTAAAAATAATTTTTGTAAATTTATTAATTTATTCCTTTAATTAGTTTAGTTTTGTTGATTATTATTACTTAAAATAATCCTTGATTCATTCGTTATCAGTTTTACACTATTATACAAAATTATTGATAATTTTATTGATTTATGGCTTTTCAAGCATTAAGATAATTTCATTGAGTTTTAAAAAAAAAAATTATGATTTGATATTTACAGTTCTTGTTAAGTTTAGGTTTACATTTTTAAAAGTACACGTATGTTGGGATTAAGGTTTTCTTGCATGATTAGGGTTTTCAAATCATATAATTAGGTCTTTCAAGTTCGTTTTAAATTCCGAGTTTAAAATTTTAGTTGGTTTTCATTTTATGTGGTCTTATTGACTTAAGGAAATATTTACAATACTCGAATCTGGCACTATGTTTAGAAGGTTAAATTTACAGAGTCTACATTTGGAGCATCTCGAGCATTGATAAGTGATAGAGGAACCTATTTTTGCAGCAATCAAATTGAACGAATCCTCAAGAGATATGGGTTACATCATAAGACTACCACTCCTTACCATCTACAAACAAGTGGCTAAGTAGAAGTATCTAATAGGGACTTGAAAAGGATTTTGGAGAAGACCATAGCAAACAATAGAAAAGATCATACTGATAAGCTAGATAATGCTTTATGGACATACTAAATTGCTTACAAAACTCCATTAGGTACTATACCTTATCGATTAGTTTATGGTAGGGCTTGCCATTTATCAGTAGAGATTGATCATAAGGCATATTGGGCTTTAGGGACCACAAATTTAGATTATGAAGTAGCTAGTAGACTTAGGCATCTCTAACACAATGAATTGGATGAGTATCGTTAGATATCTTATAAGAATAGTTGAATGTACAAGGAGTAAGCCAAACATTTGCATGATTCCAAGATTAAGAACCCCAAGCAATTCAAGAAAGGTGACCTGATACTTTTGTACACTAAGCTTAAGTTATTCCCTAGAAAACTTAAGTCTAGGTAATCAAGTCCATTCTTAGTGAAGAAAGTGTTTCTAATTGGGGTAGTGGAAGTTAAGCATCCAAAAAAAGTGATATCCAAGGTCAATGGACATCGGTTGAAGTTATACTATGAGAAGTTGATTGGAATGGCGGTAGAGAGGAGTTAAAACTTCCCTAATATAAGGAATGAAGCCAGATTCTCTAGAAACATCAAGCTTGAAACATTAAATAAGCATGTATCAATTAATTAGATTTATTTACTTGTGTTTAAATTATTTGTTGTTATTCTTGTTATTTGTTTAGTTTGTTTGGAGTGTATTTGTTTATAGTTAGATGCAAAAAGAAAGGAAACATCAAGTGGAAGTCATGGCAATTTAGAGGGAAGAGAAGAATTTCATTAAGTAGGGATTTAGATGGAGGAGGGAAGGTCAATATGCATCACGACTGTGATCAAAGGTAAGAATTTAATTTTTTTTAAATGAAACATCGATTAGGGAATCAATCATGGCCATGATAAATTGACATAGTTGATCCACCTATCAATCATGACCATGATAAGAAAAGCTACAGGTGAAATTTTGGCTATAGTACTAGCTAAGGGTTTGTTCACGCCCATGACTAGTGAAGATTGTAGGCCATAATAGTTCAATAATTTTGGGTACAATACTAATCACGGGAGTCACCACACCCATCACCAAGCTTGGAAGAATCATCATGCCCCATGTCATGGCTATGATCATGTCCTTGATAACCCACTATATATGAAGTTTCCTTCTCTCTCTATCTCATTTCTCATACATTTTAAAGCTTCACCCTATGATAACTCTCACCACACTGGTTTCTTAAGAGAATCCATTCCCATTTTCTTAACATCAACCCTTATTCCAATCGTTTCTAACACTTACACGATCATTTTCATCACTACTGCCCTCTTTGAAGGTATGATCTTCCTCTTTTTCTTTAGTTTTTCTACATTTACATAGATTTGATTCATGTAACTTTAGGGTTTGTATATGTATGTTTGCTATCATTTGTAAATGTATTGTAATCATACTGGTAGTAATTAGACTTGATTTGCATGACATTATGCTGAAATTTAGAATAGCAAACTAAACCTTAATTTCCATTGATAATTATCGAGTTGAGGATTTTTGAAATTTAAGCCTAATTTGATGATTTAGTCTTGCCATAGTAATTAAGTATTATGTTAGATTGTGTTGCTAGTTGGTTTTCTATATGTTGAAGTGTTGTATAGCATTTGGGAATCAAATTGTGTTTATGTGTTCATGTTATAAACTAGAGTGTTGTATACTTAATGGGAGATACTAATCCTTAGTGAAGTTTGGGTTACAAGTTGAGTTCATTATAAATTTACTTACGTAATTCATGATTGACAATATGCTAAGGTTAATCATGTTTAGTTTGTAGATACTTTATGCTTAGTTTGCATTGCCTTTAGATTATACATGAATTGTACATGAATCTTGCTTTACTTGAACAAACGTGAATGTTTGCAGATGGTACCTAGGAAATCATCAACAACTTCTTAGCATAAGAGACTTAGGGTTGATTATTCTCCTTCTCCTGCTTCTAAGTGATCCAATACAGCAAGTTCAAGCAAGGTAGTTGCTCTACTAGCTGGTATGATTACAAAACAGAAAGAGATAGAAGTCGAGGATGTATTAGGCAAGTATAGACTAAGATGTATTAGGCAAGTATAGGTTGAAGATAGCTATACATAGGGTCTTAGCGAATGGACCACGGCTAAAGTTATCGACAATTCAAGAGAAAACCTACAAACAAACAACATTGGCATTCTTTTCATCGCTCAAAATCAAATACGAGTATATTGGCTCGAAAATGGACAATGAGGTGGAGCTCTTTTCCTTTAGAAGAACTTATACCTTTGATATGTTAACTTTTGTACATACTATGAGATTGTATACCCAAGCTAAGCTAAAGGACGATGAGTTTGTAGATTTGCTAATGAGTCTTCCTCGAGGAACTTCTATGAATGAATTTTGGAGAGAAATCTCCAATGAGAGTGGTTTAAAAGTAAGAAAGTCCAAAGCTTCAACTTTGAAGAAGATAAGTGCTCGAGTCTTCTACTACAAACTTGCTAGGACAATTTATCGGAAGCATAAGAGTTCTAGGGCAGTGGGGGAGCATGACTTACTACCCTTGTACAATGTACTTAAGGGGTTTTTGGTGATGCGAGAATCCTCTCCGCATTTGGAATTTACTGGCAAGCATTTGATAAGAGCAAGGGTATTTTTGTTGGAGCATTGATCACTAAAATCCTTAGGAATTTGAGGCTATGCCCTATTAGTAGTAGATTAAGAGACTCTTACATTGATCTAGAACCGCTTTTAATTAATAGGGTATTGCAAGATTCTCTGATCTTGATTTAGACATTGAGAACCTTGATGCTCTAGATTTCACACTAACCACATTAAGCTTATCGATTAGCAATTTGAAGCGATTGAAAATTGAAGTGGCTAAGATTAAAGAGACTCAAAAGGGAATTATTGAAATATTGAAATACATTGCCATAAAAATGCGAGTCCTAATCAACCTTTGGTTCCTTCATTAGCAAGTGCTCAATAAGAAGAAGAAGAAGGTGATGGGTCAGAAGAAGAAGACTCTAGTGCTGAGGAGGAAGGGTTGGAAGAAGTAGAAAGTGATGATGATGCTGAAGAAACTCAAAGGACCAAACAAGAAACAACAAGATAAGGGGTTAGGAATGAGAGTAAAGAAGAGTCATCTAGGGAGGACAATAATGGCTCAAAAGAAGAGATAGAAGTCGAGGATGACTTACTTGTTTTCTTATTTTGTTTATTTTTAGACTTATTAACTAGCTGAGAGCTTAACCTCAATGATGTATTATTAATGGAGACTTTCATATCATGTGTTCATTATGCTATGTTTTGTTTTTGTCTTGTCTTAATGGTTAGGTGTCGTTTGTTGTTCACTTTTTTGTAGTGTTGAAGGTTGTAGTATCTAATGGTTTAAACTTAATATATTAAGGAAGTCATGTTCTCATTGTTTATTATTTTTCATCTTTCTAGTTATTCCTTTTTTATGCCTATTCTGTGATTACTTTCCTTAGACATTAAGGATAATATCTTCCTCTAAGTGTGGGGAAGGTTTGACTCCATTTATAAAAAATCTTCCACTTAAGTTTCTTTGATTTAAGTTATGAATTGGCTTGATAAGATTGTAGATTTAATAAAATAGTAGTCAATTTTGTGTGTTAATTTTGTGCCTTATGGACTTAGTATATTTGATTAAAATTGTAAGATAAAATCTAAGTAAAGAACACTTACTTATTATTTAATGAATGAATTTGGAGGTTAGAAGTTAATCGAATTCTTTAGTGTAAGGTTAAATGTTTGTGTTACTACACTTACTAAGTAGTATATCTACTTTTCAGTTACTTTTGGAGTTCATTTAATCTTAAATGAAAATGGCAAATGAAATGATTCAATTGTTGATCTTTTTTGAGAATGTCTTCAAAATATAGTAAATTGAAGTGTTTAAGGATTGAATTAGTAAGGGTAGGATTTGATTCCTCAAAAGAGTGAAGAGTGACTCCACTACTAATATTTGTCCTTATAACTTTGCAATAAGAATATATAAGGATCAAGGTAGTAAGGGCAAGCTTTAGTCCCTTAATAGAGCAAAGTCTAACTCCGCTGCTAATCTTTGGTCTTTATCCTTCTTAAGAAAAGAAAGAAAAAGAAAAAGAAAAAAGAAAATGTAATGTGTAAGTTGTCCTTAGAGAGATTCAATAAAAGAAGTAGAAATATAGGAGAAAGGTGGATGAAAAATACATTTCTTCTAGATTATTGTGGTTTAGAAGTAATCGAAGGGTTTTTATAGACTTAAGGAAGTGGATAAAGTATAACCAATTTTTTTTTGTTCAATTTGAATTTGTGCCTTTGGAAGCTATCATTAAATAGCAAGAGTAAAGTGTGTTATACTTTGATTAGTCTTAGAATATTGGTTTGTGTATTCTAAGAACACAATGTGTTAGGCATAAAGTTAATCCGCTAGGAATGCTTTGTTAAATATGTAGTTGATTGTTTTTGAGTATTTACTTGAGGACAAGCAAAGTTTAAGTATGTAGAAGTTTGATGAGAGTAAATTACTCTACTTTTGCAAGACATATTTAAGCATAATTGACCATAATTATGTTCATTTATGAAGTTCTTAATACTTAATTATGTAATGTATTGATTTTAGATAATTCAAGAGTAAACAGATGAAGTTTATACAAAAACAATGAATTTTAAGGCAATCATGGCTATGAGGAGAAGAAAACATTGAAGTAAAACTGAGATGCACTCTATCATGGGCATGATAATAAAATATTAGAATGGCCAACACTAATTATGCCCTTCATCACGAGCGTGATTGATGAAGTTGTGTTGATCCCCCTGTTAGTCACACCCATGATTGCATATCAGGAGGGCGATCACTCCCTCTATCACGAGTGTGATGAAGTGATGAGGAGTTCACATCTGCAGTCATGGTTGTGTGTAGTATAGATTTTTGTTTTCCAAAATTATCACACCCCAAGTCACAAGCGTGATGGGAGTAGACATGACAATTCCTCTTTAACTTTTTTCACTCAAACCAGTATGTAGAACATGTCTTAACATTAGGCGGTATTTTTAAGTGGTATATTTCAAGCTCTTTTGATGAGAAGAGTATAAATATACTGTAACTTTTAGAGAAAAAAGAGAATCAGATTAGAACCAACATCATTAAGAAACACAATAGATAATCAAAATCAATACCATAAAGTTTCTTATTCATATTCTTAGTGCGGTTATACTGTAACATGACTTTGTGTAATATTCTTTACTAAATTTGAGAGAATTGTAAAGAATCCAATAGCCGTATATTGTTGTATCAAGATTCTTCAAGTTAATCAAAAGGGGTTTCCTTCTTATCTCTTCCTCTTTGTTATGTTTTATTTCATTTTTCCTATTTTTCTATGTTCATTCATTTTGTATAATGTGTAAGTAATAAATTAGGATTTACAAAGTCATTTTAACATGAATCTACTTTGATCCGTTGTTATTCCTAATAATTATGAATTTCTGGTGAATAGAACTTCATATAAATTAAGATAGTGTAATACATGACATAATCTTGTAGCAGATCTCAATGGAATACATTGAGAAATGATTCCATTGAGTAGATCTTAGTCATTAGAACAAATTACTCCTGCTAATAGAGATATTATTAGAAAGTTCGCTCCATGTTGTATGGAATTCAAGGATATCAAGAACTTTTCACACAATCTTGATTTGTCCATTCTTTTAGAAGAGATTCTAAGGAACACAATCAAAATTAGAATTAAGTAATTCTGAGAAGAATACTCATGAATAAAAAACTCCTGCATAGGAGTAATTGCTAGGACATATAGTTTATAATTCAAGTTAATATGATGGAATAAACCTACTTGTAACTTCTTGTTTTCATCTTTTAATCTTATTTGTTGTGTTTATTTTGTAATCGTAGAATCAGTATAGTCTAGTTGTAGAAATCTGTTAAATTACTTGATTCAATCATTTAGTTGCTAGTTAATAGGAAGAATAATCAGTACTAGTGTTTAAATATTTTCCTAATAGAGATGGGCCTATACTTATTTGTACTAACAAACAATAGGTATACTTGCCTATTTAATCGAGTAAAGGATAAAGTATAGGATTTTAAATTATAAAACTTAGTAGCTCTATTTATAGGCAATCAAGGTAAAATAAAAGAAGAATAGGAAAGGGAACAAGGGGAGGTGGCCAATGCAATGGGAGAGAAGGGGGGAGGGGGATGAACAATTGGCTTATTTTTAGTTGCCTTGGTACATGCCCTTAAGAGGCAAAAATATACCTTTGTAAGGATTGCCTCTTTTGGCAATGTCTTATCCCTTAAAGTACAATGGCTAAGTAATCCATTTGTCCTTTATCTTCTTGTTAATTAAGATGTAATGAAAGTTGGCTATAGGGTTAAGGTGAAATTAAGTTAACTAATCACAATCAGGCATGATTAAGCAAATTAAACTTAATTAAGGTTGCTTTAGGATTTTACCATATCTTATTACTTCAATTCAGTTGGTTAACTTATATTATCCTGATTTTTAAGGTTTGTTAGTGTTTTGATATGTTTCGAGTTATTTGATTGCATATACAATCAATACTTAGGGTTTTTAGGTGACTAGTGAATTTAATTATATCTAGCAAATGATTTGGCTATATGATTTGGGTTCCTTAGTTATACAAAGGTTTTTGTTTGTTCAATTAGGGATTTTTCTAGACCTCTTAAGGTTTTATAGACATTTTAGGGCTTCTTACATATTAGATTTTTTAGGATATTATGTATATAGTAAGGATTTTACTTCCTTTAAGGTTTTTTGACTCATTATTTAAGGTTTGTGACTTTCGTTATGGTTTATTCATTTTATTTAGGATTTTGAGCATTATTTTCGAAGTGGTTTTAGGGATTATCCATTAACTTTCTTGACCAACTCTATGGATAAGTTTAGAAGCCCATAGGGTTTACAAATGTAGACTCCTAACGAAGGAAATGGCAACTCGTTGTTAAAAGGTTTAGAACAAAATGTGGTCAATGATGTCCTATACACCAACCTTTAAACACCTTGAGAGTTGAGTGGCATCATGGTAAGGATCTATCAACTTATTCCTTAAAGGAGGCCTATTTTGTATTTGTATTCATATTCAGATTAAAATGACATTAGACATTCTATTTTAGTATCCTACATACAAGTTACCCCTTAAGCCATTGTAATAAGTGATTGTTAATAAATTTACCCTATCAAAAACTAAGCCACAGTGGGGTAAGTTGGAGGTCAAGATTGTTAGTTAGGAGAAAATGATAAAAGTATTTTGTGCTTGCCCTAGTAGCATCAATTTAAAGGTAATTCTTATTATTAATGATTTATTTCCTCAAAAATAAAAAGGAGCCTGAAGGAACCACATACAGATAACTTGAATCCTTTAGGAGAAAAAAAAAAGAGAAATGAAGAAAAAAAAAGAGAGAGAAAGGAAGAAAAGAGAAAAAAGATAAGGATTTATGTTACGTCTTAGCATAGCACATGATGTACCATCATATAGGAATACTTGTTTATATTTAACAAAATTTTTATTTATAACAAAAAGTACTACAAACTAAGTTTAGTTCTTCATTAGTTTACACAAAAGAGTATGTCCTTCTAAAAAAACTAGATCTAAAACACAATACTTTTTTCTTTCTTTTTTACATATGTGTATATCCATCTTGGAACTGCGATCAAAATATAGCAAGGCCTCTTCAAAAATAGCTAGCTCCATCCTATACTCTCTTAAAAGTCTTTCCCCCAATTGATGGTGGTGCCTAAATATTTTTCTTCACAATTTAAGGATGCATAAGTATCCTCTTAGCTCTTTGTGAGCTAACTAAGAGTGGATGAACAAAGTACTAACATACATTCACAAATATCAATATTATAAAACAATGAATTTTATAATTCAAGTTATTAAAACAACTTATCACTATAGGGAATTTGTACCATGATGATATATGTGATAGGCATCAATATTGTTATCCTAGCTTAGTTTTTCCAATTCACTCATCCGATTAGTCAACATACCTAAGCATTTGGTACAACGTTTAGGAACCTAAGGCAACAAGGAATTGCCACAACCCAGCATCTAGTTGGCTTAGCTAAACCGCACTTTATAGCTAAAACATATTAGCAATGCAATTCTATATGCTCAAAACCCAACCTAGCAATATTCAAGTTTTTAAAAGCTTAACTTGTAGGTCCTCTCATGCTATGCCATGAATGTTGCAAGTAATAAAATAACTGCGTATGAGGCATAAATTTCAAATTCCACAACATCTCGATTATCATAATTTCCAACTTTGTGTCTTGACTTTACAATTCATCCCTTTATATGGGATTCACTTAGGTAAACACCTTGAAAAACTAATCAACTTCCAAGCAAGCAAGGATACGCATCAACAAATCAATCATATGTGAGGAAACACTTTACTCAATCAACGTACATTCAATAGAATCATGTATCTAATCAATCTAGCACATTATTACAATTAACAACACAACTAACTCCAAATAAAGTAGACATATGTCTACTTGCACAAAAACAGGAATATCTACTTACCTATGCTTGATAGTAGTAAAAAATCCTAAACTTCATGATACGATCCTTCCTCACCTATCATACCTAGGAAAATACATGCAGTCTCCAAGTTAACTACAAGTCGAAACCAAACTTTTATAAGCTTTTAATATTGCATTTTTGAACTTCATTTGACCATATCATGCTCATTCCTTGTTTGCTTTTAGTCAACTTTATATCATCATGATCATTATTTTAAGTACTATTATGATATCTTAAGAAATAAGACTAATCATTATAGCTACAAGTCGTGCATTATTGGAATTTCATAACTGACTTAAGTAGGCTTTAATTGTAAACTAGAAGTCCTAAAAATTATACTTTTCAACCATGTTCAATATCAATTACATGTCATAGCTACCAATCTTACATTATCTAACAAACACCATAATAGTATTATTCACTATTTCACATATTAAGCTAATATATAGACTTTTATTAGAAACATATACTATAAATAGTATACAAGCTTGATTAAGTCCATGAAAAATCATATGGACTCAAAAAATTATATAGTTTAATTATTGACCATCAATTATACTAAACTAGTGTATTGTCTATTTTTATGAAATACGGGTTTTCAGCTCTAAATTAAGCACTCTTATTTACAACTCAACCCAACATCACTCCATAATACTAAGATCACAATCTCTTTGAGAAAATTTTCTTTGTTCTCTATTTTTAAATTGAGGACATTTTTTCAATCATCTCCGATAGTATTCCTTGGAACATGAAGAAACATACACCATTGCAAATTATTTTGATAGTGTAAATTCTACCTTATGTTTTATTCTTATTATTATTTTTATGTTTATAAGGGGACAAACCTAAAAATGAATTCTTGGGTTAGTTTGTAAAAGGATCAAGGTCGATGCTTTCCTAGATTGTAAGAGTATATATGTCTTATTTTCAATTTTAATTGCATTTTTTTTTCCCAATTGATGCCACTATATTAGCTTTTAGCTACCTGATGCTTCTCTTTCATATTTCACTTTTTTTCCCTTCTTTATAATTACTTGCTACAATATAACTCCTATTGATAATTAATTTTCATCTATCGGGTTTGACAGGCATTGATAGAACTTTACTTAATCATCCATTCGGCTGACGATAGGCCGAGTAATTTATCTTCTCAGCATCTTGCCAAGTAACACAAATTCACTCCTAATTTAGATTCAAGTTTATAGCGCAAATAGTTATCATAAGCATGGTTATGCTACATAACTACCTCTTCTCACTACATTTTAGGGAATGTATCTTATTACAAAGCTTCCACATGTCCCAGCTGTTATTTCGATAACTACTACTTTAAACATGACAGTCACCTATAAATATGAAAAGGAAACACTATAAGAGACATCTGATAACTCCTAATCACTCACTTTTTACTCTTCTTATTCTTACTTATTGACTTAAGTATCGGAGTAGCCATACCGGATTGACCCTAGTACTAAGTAACTTTCTTTTCTTTGCAAGACACTCCTAATCACCAAAAATCCACCAACAACATTTAGTGTCGTCTATTTTTATTAAACACACTTACATTGCTAAAACTCGATTAACCAAAAGCGTAGGTGCTAGTACTTCCTCCCAATACCTTAATAAGGAGAGTCGGCATACTGATGAGCAATGTCTGGCTAGAGCTGAGTAACTTTGTTGTGATTTAGCCAAGAAAAACTAGGAATTAAACAAAAAGCACAAATAGATCCTTAACCTCCTTCATAGTAGTATTAATCCAAATCAGAATAAAGAGCATGGTGATCATGACGTTGAAAATAATGATGATTCAATTTATTCACTTGAGTTACCGAAAAAGTGAGCTAAGGTGGTGATGGGACCCTCAGCTCCTACATTAAAAAAGAATGACAAAGGCAAGCAACCTCAATAAGTGCACCATGTAGGACCTTTGCATGTTAGCACCCTTATTGCAACGAGCTTGTAATTCTAAATCAAGAAAAGTTCCTTTATTCTAGAGGTTTTAGAGGAAGTAATACCACGATACATCAAGCTGCCATAGTTTGAAACATATGATGAGATGAAAGACCTCGAAGACCATTTAGAGTACTATTGTATATTGACCAAGTTACACAATTTGAGTTATGCAGTAGCCTGTCAAGTTTTTCCTTCAACTTTGAGGAATATGGTTAGTACGTGGTTCAAACATTTGAAACCATACCCCATTTCTTGTTTCAATGAACTAATAGATGTGTTTCTTCAACACTTCCTCATAAGTAAGCTTCGTGTTAAGGATTCCTCAATCCTAAACACAATTAAATAAAGATTAGATGAGCCAATTAGAGACTACTTGGCTAGGTTTATAGCTAAGATGGTTAAAATCTTAGATTTTGATATGAGTGTAACCTTCAATGCTATAATTGATGAAGTTAAGCCCCATTGAGACTTTTTTAAGTCTCTCACAAAGAGCAAGCCAAGAACTTTCACTGATTTTAAAGCTAAGGCTACCACATACATTTGTCAAGAGGATAACATAAAGGCTTGGTAAGAAGTTGATCGGAATAGAGGAGATAGGAAAAATGACAATAGAGAAAGTATAAGGGACAAACTTAACATAGATGATAATCAAAGTTCGAATGTTTAGAGAAAGTGACCAAGGATTCTAACATATTCATCCTACATGTCTATCAATCATTCATTTTAGAACATATTAATTGAGGTACATAAGCAAAGAGGTATTCTACAGTAGCCTAAAAGAATAAGAGGAAATCCTTCAAGGAGAAATTCAATAAATACTGCAACTTCCACTACAACAAAGGTCACAATACAGATAAGTGTATCTAACTCAAGAATGAGATTGAGGATGCAATCCAACGTGGGCATTTGCGAAAGTTATTAGCACATGATGCCGAGAATATTGACAGGCCGTCTCAGAGAAGACGTGAAGAATAAGAGAATGACACTTAGCCAACCATTGCCGAAAGAGATGCAAGGGATGCAAATTCCACTATAGCAACCAACAAAGTGCTTAATACTATTGTCGGTGGACCTAATATAAGCTAATTAAGCTCTTCAAGCCTAACTAATGCCAAAAATTACATTTGCAACATCTAAGGCAAGAAGATCAAAGTCAATAACACAATCTCATTCTTAAAGGAAGACTTTAAGGGCATTTAGAGGTTGATCGACGATGTACTCATTATCAATGTAAGAGGATACAAGAAGTTCCTTGTTGATACAAGAAGTTCAGCAGATATCATTTCTTAGCATGTTTTCGACCAGATGAGACCTAAAATCAAAGCATAGCTAACATCTTATAAATATTAAATGTATGCCTTTAACAATCAAATTATCTAAGTATCCAAAGTGATTTCTTTACCAATGCAAATTGGCAATGACAAGAATGTCGCAGAGGATAAAGTGGACTTCCTTGTCATCAAATGTTGGTCCTTATATAATATCATAATGGGATGGCTATGTTAGCACTTATTTGACATTATCCCTTCTACTATACATCTTAAAGCTAAGTTCCCTACTCCTACAAGAGTCAATGTATGTAAAGGGGATCAGCAACTAGCTAAGTCCCTATACATAAAAGCCTTAAGATGAGAAGAGGTATTTTAGGTAAAATCCTATCCGAAAGGAAAGTCAGTAAGCATAGAAAATGACAAGAACGATATAAAGGAAATTTCTTTAGGAGAATAGGGAAACCCTTATCAGTAGATATTTGGTAGAGTTTGATTAACTTCTTACGAGTCAACGCTGATGTGTTTGTATAATCCCCTTCAAATAGGTTGAGCATCCCGAGAGAAGTCATGGTGAACAAACTCCAAATTAATCCCAACACCAAGGTAATCTAATAAAAGAAATGACATTTTGCACCAAAGAGACAAGTAGCAATAGAAGAAGAAGTCTAGAAGTTATTAATGGAAAGATTTATTTGGGAGGAACCTTATCTGACTTAGTTAGCCAATTGTATGCTAGTCAAGAAGTCTAACGATAAGTAGCGAATGTATAGACTTTATGGATCTCAATAAGGCTTATCTCAAGGATTGTTTCCCACTATCAAAAATCGATCAGATGATAGATTCAACCGTTGGACACACGTTACTTTCTTTTAGGGATGCTTTCTCTAGACACAACCAAATTAAGATAGATAAGGAAGATAAAGTCCATACATCATTTGTTACTAATGTTGGAACATATTGTTATACAGTAATGCCCTTTAGGTTGAAAAAGGCCAATACAACCTACTAAAGACTTGTTACTACGATATTCAAACCCTAGATCTATAGAAATGTCAAAGTATATATCGACAACATGATTGTGAAGAGTGTGAAGGAGGATTGGCATCTTGCCGATCTTGAGGAGACATTTGCTACACTAAGGAAATATAACATGAAGCTTAATCCATAGAAGTGTGTCTTTGGTGAAACTTCAAGAAAGTTTTTAGGATACATGGTCACTCAATGTGGTATCAAGGCCAACTTGTGAAAAATTAAAGGAATAATAAACATGTAATCCCCTTATACAATCAAGGAAGTGTAGTAACTTACCGAACGAATTGCCATCCTCAATAGGTTTGTGTCATGAATCGTAGATAGGTTCGCAAAATTCTTTAAAATCTTAAAGAATCCGAAAGAATTCAAATGGTCTAACGAAAGCAAAAAAGCATTAAATGACCTCAAAGAATTCCTTATGTCACCTCTAGTACTCTTGATACCTATCTCTAGAGAGAATTTATATTTTTACCTACCAGTCAGCTGCTGAACTCTTCCTTCTATATTGGTCCAAATTGATGGCAAAGAGCATCAACCCGTTTATTAAGTGAGTCATGTTTTGGAAGTGTTAGTGCTTCGATACATGAAAATTAAGAAATTTGTTTTAGTAGAAGTTCTCTTGGTAAGAAAGTTGAAGCCGTACTTTGAGACTCACCATATCATAGTGCTTACTGATCAACCCTTGCAGCAGGCATTGCAACGATGAAGTAGAGTATGAAGCTTTGATTGTCAAATTGAAACTAGCGAAAGATATTGGTGCTGAGAAACTTTAAGTATCCTTTGATTCACGATTGGTGGTGAATTAGGTCACGAGAAGTTATGTGGTAAGGGAAGAAGAAATGAATAAGTACCAATTGATGGTATGAATACTCACCGAAGAATTTCAATCTTTTTCAATCCACAAGATTCCGAGAAGTAAGAACATTGGTACCGATAAGCTATCAAAACTAGCTAGTATGGCATTCCCCAACTTGAGCAACAAATTACTTATTGAATTTCTCCTATAGAAAAGTTTATCCACTTTTTCGCAAAGCTTTGAATCGGCTCATTATCTGAAAGAAGAATCTTAGATGAATCCCTTTGTACATTATTTGAGAGACGATACTCTCCCTAATGACAAGAAAGGAGCACGAAGGTTGGTATACCAAGTGATAAATTACGTGCTAATTGATGCTCAGCTGTACATATGCAGCATATCATAACCTTATCTTTGATGCCTTCTTCCGAGAGATGCCTGAAGAGTGTTATCTGAACTATATGGTGGCATATGCAGTAACTACGTAAAAGCATAGGCATTGTATGTTCGAGCACTGTGACTCAACTACTATTGGCTGACCATGAGAGAAGATGCAAAGGAAGCTGTTATGCACTGTCTACAATGTCGGAACCATGAGGCACTGAGCCATGCACTAGTAACTAAATTACATAGCTTATCTAGTCCTTGGCCTTTTGCCTAGTAGGGGTTAGATATTCTTAGATCTTTTCTAAAATCTACTGTCCGGTGACAATTTGTCATTGTCACCATGGATTACTTTACCAAATAGGCAAAGGTCGAGGTAGTAACAAAGATCACTGAGTAGAAAATGGAAGCATTTGTTTTCACTTCCATAATATCAAGATTTAGACTTCCTTACATGATAATCACGGATAATGGACCATAGTTTGACAATAAGTTTTGAGCATTTTACAAGAGGCATTGCATCTACCGAAACTATGCATCTATAGTATACCTTCAGACAAATGGAAAAGTTGAACCTTTGATCAAGATCATCTTGCATAACCTAAGGAGGAAGGTAGACAACTTAAAGGGAGGTAAGCTGATGAACTGCCGAATGTCTTATGGAGGTACCATACTACCTATAGAATTGCGATAGGAAAACTCCTTTTAGGTTAGCATATGGTATAGAAGCAGTTTTGCCAATTAAGTTGGACTTAGCAAATTTACGGATACAGAATTTCAATATGATGGTTAATCAAGTTGGATTGACAGCAAATCTATACACTATTGATGAAATCAGAGATATTAGAAAAGCTAAGGTTGTGGCATACTAGCATAGAGCGGTAAGGTATTACAATCAAAATGTAAAGTACAAGATTTTTCAACCTGGTGATCTGGTATACCAAAAGATAGAAGCAACTAGCGTGCAAGAAAGTCAAGGAAAACTCAATGCAACTTAGTGAGATCTTGTTAGGGTCTGAGAAGTCGTTAGCAAGGGGGCCTATCAACTAGAAAGGTTGGATGGATCAATCATCCCTTAAGCATGGAACGTTGAGAATTTGAAATTATATTTCAATTGATTATTCAAATGATGTTCATCTCCATTTTTTTGTAAGGTAACAACTTACTTGCTAATAAGACAACAATTTACTTGTTTATGAGAATTATATTTGAAATCTTATTGTGTTGCTAGAATTTTTTATGATTACTGAGTTAATGAGTTCTAGACTACACAACGAATGAATTGACATAAGTTATAGCCTATCACAGTTAACGAACTATAGAAATTAATCTTATAACCAAGTATTATATCTAATCCACTTCTCAAATGGCTAACGGATAATGTCTGTAAAGATGTACAAATTAGGAATGTGAAATAAAACATGCCGAGAAATAATTAGGTGTATGAAATATGACATCCCAAGAAATACTTAGTGTATGAAATAAAACATGACAATGAATAAGAACATGTGAAATAAAAGACGTATATCATACATGCTGGGAAAATGCGGTACGTGAAATAAAACGTATTGGAAACAGTTATATGAAAGATACCTTTCATTCAATAATGTATTGTTATAAATACTTGACCTATTCATAAAACGCAATGTACAAGGAGTACAAAGAAATTCCTATAGCCTATTCTCAAAACAAACAAATGTAATTTTCGAATCGAAGGCTGGAGCTTTCTTCAAGTAAACTTCTTTCTTGGTGCTTGGGGTCTCCGAGTTGATAGATTTCTCTTTTCACACATAGGGGATTTCTTTTTATAGAAGTTCTTTATCTTCCCTTAGATCTTCGACATGAGCTTCGCTATTGCCCTTTATAACCACGTCGGCACCTGATTCATCGTCATTGTCCTCGTCGCAACTGTTGACTTTGTTGTCGACATTGGCAAAGTCAAGGCAAGAGAGATTGTAATTAGGGTAAAGCTTTAGACCCTTTCCAACAACTTCTTCCATAAAAGCCTCTCATACTGTAGACAAGGAGTAACTATATCAAGTACCTCTTCAACAGAGAGTCTTCTCTTCATAGTCTCCTTTAGGTCGTTAACATGGCTTTGTAAATTCATATTGTTCATCTCTAATGCTTTAATCTGCATTATGAGCTTATCCTCTTTGTCACTCATTGTGTAAAGAGTTTGGCCTAGCCCCCAACACTCTTCTTTCTTTGTTTACAACTCTTCCTTTAAGCCTTTGGACTCTTTGTATTACTCTTCAAAGCCTTCAAGCTCGAGCATTCATTGGTAACAAAGGAATGTGCTACCTTTTCGACAGCTAGGTCTTCCTATAGCTTTCTCACCTCCATCTCAGTCCTTATCCTTGCATTCTTAGTAGTAACAATTTAGCTTTGGAAGCAATATAAGCATCCTCAATTTTTTGTAATAATTTCATTTAGTATGATGAATATCAGAAGCTACTCAACAGAATACATAAAGATTACTATTGTTAATACCTTCTTCATCTCTTTGTCGGCCTCATCCAAAGCCGTCAAAACATGGTTGGTTATCTGAAAAAGAAAAGTGTCAATAACTGAACAAATTCAACAGTTAAAAAGATGGTTAAGGATACTCACATCATATAACTTGGCTGAAATATGGGACGTATTACATCCATTAACCCTATCAACGTCCTTTGTAGCAATCTTTCTGTCCTTTAGAAGAATAATTCCTTCCATTAAAAACTTGATTCGCTTAAACTATATATATAAACTAAATTGTGAATGCTTTAGCAAATATATTGGGTCAGAATCAAGTAATATAGAGTAAGTAAGGTTGTTGATCCCTCGAGGACTATAATACTACTAAATCTATGATAGTTCTCGTTAATATTCAGACAATAAAAAAAATAAATTAACTAGTCTAATAATTATACTAAAACTATTGAAAAGAAAATAACTATAAATTTTCTAAAACTAAGCAATCAATTGACAATTTTAGGAAAACAGAATCCACCCTAGATTATACAAATCAAATTGTTATCATGTTATATAGATTATTACCTATATGGTCATTTAAGTGAAATTATTATACATTAAAACTTAAGGATTTAAACCCCTAATTAATCAGTCAGCTCCCGCATCTCCAATTAACAGTGGACTCTAAATTATAATTAGATATCTCCAAATACTATGATTATTTAATTTCATAAATCAATTATTCCTAATGTCTTTGTGAATAATCAATTGCTAAACATTGAATTAATCTTTGGATAATTTCTAATTAATTTAATTAACACTGCTTCCACATTAATCAATCAAATTAACCCAGAATTTCTAACTAACCCTATATCAACTCCTGTGTTAGAAGGGTTTTAACAATTATATTCAATTAAACAACTATAATTGAAATAATAGAAGTTACAATCATGAATCATCCCTATATTTGTTAATCCTATAATATGAACAGAACCATCATCTTAGCTATCTAAGATTTCATCAATTCCTACAAATAAATGTAGCCAATCATGGAATTTGAAACAAAAGCGCAACTATTAATTAAAATTGCAAAGAAATTCATAATTGAAAGGGTGAATAATTAATAGAATTACATAAATATAATTAAAATCGATGTCACCAATTCTATAATTAGAAAAGATAAACTTCAATTGCAACTTCAAAATCTTCTCAATGATCCTAGTGATTCTTCAAAAGAATTCTTCAAGAACTATTTAATGACTATTCTACGACTCTCTAAGTCTTAGGAAGTGTATGTGCCTCTGAAAAAAAAAAAAAACAAAAGTCTCCTATGTGATTAAACATAAGGCTATTTATGAAAAAAAATTAGGGTTCGCTTACGTAAAACTTCTTTTTAATGAAGGCTACCTGATAGGTCAGCAGTGTAAGTGTAAGCTGGCTAAAAGGTTGATTGTGTTGAATTCCAAATTAGAACTTATTGATTCAGACTTTGTTCATTTGTGTAAAACTCCTCTAAATGGTCCGTATTTCTACTTTGAAACCTCTAATTTCTACTAATTAGGTACCGTTTCTTAATTATTTCTATAAAATCAATAATAATTCTATCTAATTTGGACATTTAAAACATGAAAAATATGCCTTTATCAACTCCCCCACAAAAGAATTCACTAATTAAAGTCTACGATGGACTAAGGGTTGGTTAATGCAAGTTGGGTTGCTACAATGGAGTTGTGGCGTTACATGCTTGGACGATTTTGCAAGATACGCAGTGGAATTTGGTGTATTTGATGGCATCAAGGGCTTGTGATTTGAGGATTTGGCTGATAAGTGTGTATTGCAATGAAGGATGTTGAATTCCTTTGGGTATGGCAATTGATTATTCACTATGACAATAGGAATAATTGATTTAGGACATTAGAAAATCATAGTATCGGGAGATATATAATTGCAATTTAAAGTCTACTGTTAATTAGAGATGCGGGAGCTAACTGATTAATTAGGGGTTTAAATCCTTAAGTTTTAAGTTATAATAATTTCACTTAAATGAGCATATAATTAATAATTTATATAACTTGACAATAATTTGATTTGCAAAGGGTGGATTCTGTTTTTCTTACAATTCTCAATTGATTGCTTAGTTTTAGAAATTTTAGAGTTATTTTCTTTTCAATAGTTTTAGTACAGTTATTTGATTAGTTAATCTATTTTTGATTGCTTAAATATTGATAAGAACTATTATAAGTTTAGTAATATTATAGTCTTCAAGGGATTAATAACTTTACTTACTCAGTATTACTTGATTCTAACCTAGTATACTTGCTAGAGCATTCACAATTTAATTTTTATATGTATAGTTTAAGCGAATCAAGTTTTTGGCGTCGTTGCTAAGGATTGGAAATATTAAACCTTTTAGTTCTGTTGGTAATTTAGGCACAGTTAATGACATATGTTATTTTTGTTCTCTTTGACGGTGTTTTACGCGCAAGAGTAGAAGTGGTAAAATTTTACCACTAAATTCTGAAATAGAGCACACTTTGCATAAGTTAAGGCGAGAAAATAGAAGAAGGATAGAAGTGATGGCATGTAATGAGGATAATAATCAGATACAAGGAGTTCTGTGAGCATTACAAGATCTTTCAATGCCCATAGTAATAGGTTCAACTATAAGGAGGCCTACCATTTAAGTTAACAACTTTCAGTTGAAGCCACCCCTCATTCAGATGGTTTAGATGAATCAGTTTAGAAGATACCCCAATGAAGGTCCTAACAAGCATATTGTAGGATTCCTCCAATACTGCAATACAATTAAGATGAACAAGATGACCAATGAGGTTATTAGATTATAGCTCTTTCCCTTTTCGTTAAGGGATAAAGCTAAATCTTGGTTTCATTCACTGCTACAAGAGCTTATCACCACTTGGGTTGATCTTTCATCGAAGTTCTTAAGGACATTTTTCCCATTAGCTAAGACCATAAAACTAAGGAATGACATCACTAACTTCATGAAGTTTAGTGTTGACTCACTTTATGAGGCATGAGAGAGATTCAAGGAGGCAATCAAAAAATACCCACATCATAGCTTGCCAAATAATCTCCTGATTGAGATATTTTATCTTAGTTTAGATGAGACACTGAGGTCCTTAGTTGATGTTGTAGCTAAAGGTGCTCTAATGGGTAAGAACTATAATGAAGTAAGTTCACTGATAGAAGATATGGCTACTAGTGCACATAATTAGGAAAAAGAGAGAAGCAAGTTAAGAGTGTTAACAGCTAGTAATAATAACACTATACCTCAATTAATAGCTCAAATTGCAACTCTTACTACTCAGGTAAGTAAACTCACCTCAACATAATCTTTTAATGCTAATCCTATTATTTTTTGTGAGTTATGTTCAGGACCATATTTAACTCTTGAATGCTTCACTGGGAATCACTCAGCTCCAACCAGTAGAGAACAGGTGAATTTTGTCAACAAATTTCAACGTGGCAATCAAGGACCATACTCGAATACATATAATCTTAGGTAGTGCTATCATCTAAATTTTCATAAAGAAATGAGAACAATGCATTTCAACTACCACTTAAATTTCAAAAGCAGTGTCCTACTTAAAATGATCCACCTTAGCAAAATCAATTTAGAATGGAAGAGCTCATGTTGAGCTATATGCAAAAGACTGACACCATGTTACAAAATCAATAGGTGACTATTTGGACTTTAGAGAATCAGATTACTCAAATCTTTCAATAGTTAAGTAATAGACCATCAGGGTCTTTGCCCGACATTACTGTATAAAATCCTAGAGGTATCAACACTATTATGCTGAGGAGTAGAAAATAGTTGACAAACGAGTTGAAGGAAAGGTAGAGATTCCAAAGGAAGAAAAAGGGAAGCAGGTAGAAGAGGAACCAAAGCAGAAGTCACCAGAAGTCAAACCATATGTTCCTCCAATCCCTTTTCTAGGAAGACTGAAGCAACAACAGCTACACACTCAATTTGCCAAATTCCTAGATGTCTTCAAGAAGTTACAAATCAACATTCCTTTTGCAAAGGCACTTCAACAAATGCCTTCGTGTGCTAAATTCATGAAGCATTTGCTCACCAAGAGGAGAAAGATTGATGGGAATGAACCGATAATGCTTACAGGGGAGTGCTCTATGATCCTATAGAAAAATTTATCCACCCTACCTAGAAAAAAAAAGAGATGAGGGAAGTTTTACTGTTCCTTACACTATAGGAAATTTTCACTTTGATAAGGTTCTTATTGATTCAGGTGTAAGTATAAATTTAATGCCCTTGTCTATTTTCAAGAAGCTAGGACTTGGAGATTGCAGGGAGACTCATGTCATCTTGCAACTTGTAGACAGGAGTATCAAATATCCAAGGGGTATTGTTGAAAATGTCCTAGTGAAGATAGACAAATTTATCTTCTCAATCAACTTTATAGTCCTAGAGATGGATGAGGATAGAGAGATAACCATGATCTTGGGTAAACTGTTTCTTACAATAGGTAAGGCAATGATAGACATAGAATAAGGTATGCTTACTTTAAGTGTTATGGATGATCAAGTAACGTTTAATGTTTATGAAGCCATAAAGCATTTTGATGATTGCAAATCCTATTACACAATTGATATTTTTTATGAGATTACCTATGAGTCTATAGAAGAGAAAGTAAGAATAGATATAGTAGAATCAGTTCTTAGGGATCTGGATAATTGAAGCGATGATGATGAGCCTAAAGAAGAAGGCAAGGAATAGGTGTTACAAATCAAAGCTTGATACTATGAAAAGCTAGGAGACAGTGAAAAGAAGTTAGGTCCATTAATGATACAGCCTCTGGTGCTTGAACTTAAACCTTTATCTAGTTATTTAAAATATGCTTATCTTAGAATAAATGATACTTTGCCAATAATTATCTCCTCTTCTTTGACAGGTGATCAGGAGAAACAACTTCTAAGAGTTCTGAGAGAGCATCAAGAAGCTATCAGGTGGACCATTGCCGATATTAAGGAGATTAGTCCCTCAATTTGCACTCACAAGATATTTCTTGAGGCGGAGTGCAAACCTACAGTACAACCATAAAGGTAACTCAATGCAACTCTCAAGGAGGTAGTGAAGAAAGAGGTACTTACATTATTGGATGTAAGTATTATCTTTCCCTATCTTAAATAATAAGTAGGTTAGTCCTACTCCGGTAGTGCTAAAAAAAGGTGGTATGACTGTGGTGAAAATAAGGATAATGAGCTAATCCTTACTCATACTGTAACCAAGTAGAGAGTTTGCATAGATTATAGAAAACTAAATGATGCCACCTATAAAAACCACTTCCCATTCCCTTTCATAGATCAGATGTTAGAAAAACTTTCAAGGCATGATTACTATTGGTTTTTAGATGGATATTCTGGTTACAATCAAATTCATATCGTACATGAGTATTAAGAGAAAACCACCTTTACATGCCCTTTTTGCTCTTTTGCCTTTAAGAAAATGCCTTTTGGTCTCTATAATGTACCCACTACTTTTCAAAGATGCATGATGTCTATATTCTTTGACATATTAGAAGATTTTATTGAAATATTTAAGGATGACTTATCTATTTTTAGGAAGTCATTTGATTCATATTTGACTAATTTAAGTTGTGTGCTCAGAAGGTGCAAAGATACTAGTCTACTTTTGAATTGGTAAAAATGCCATTTTATGGTAAGAGAGGAAATAGTCTTAGGTCACAAGGTGTCAAAAAAGGGGCTTGAAGTAGATAGAGCCAAAGTAGAGATAATAGAGAAGCTATCACCATCTACTTCAGTCAAAGGAGTCAAAAGTTTCCTAGGGCATGCTAGCTTCTACAAGAGATTTATTAGGGACTTCTCTAAAATCTCTAAACCTCTTTGCAATTTACTTGAAAAGGATTCTACCTTTGTTTTTTTATGACAGGTATTTACAAGCATTCAATCCATTAAAGGAGAAGCTTACTTTAGCACCATTGATTGTTGCACCTGATTGGGAGCTCCCTCTCGAGATGATGCGTGATGCTACCAACTATACTGTCAAAGCAGTACTTAGGCAAAGGAAAGGTGAAAAGAGGTTACTCCAATTGAATCAGCTAGATGAGATTAGAGAGGAAGCTTATTAGAACGCTGGGAACTACAAAGAGAGAGCAATGCGATAGCATGACAAGAACAATCAACAATGGGAGTTCATGCTTGGTTAAAAAGTGTTATTGTATAACTCTTAATTGAAGCTATTCCTAAGTAAGTTAAAATCTCGATGGTTTAAGCCATTTGAAATAGCTAATGTTTTTCCTTATAATACAGTTGAGTTAAAAGCAGGAGACAATCACACTTTCAAGATAAATGGTCATCTCCTCAAACACTATTTTGATGGAGAAAACATGGATAGTGATGCCACTATGTGGTGAGCGGGAATTCACAGTAAGATTGGAAAAATTAGGCTAACGACTATAAACTAAGTGTTTCATAGGAGGTAACCCATGTCTAACCAAACTAATTATTTTTTTTTATCTTATTTATTACTATTACTATTTTTTATTATTATTACATATAAAAAGAAAGTAGAAGAGTTAGCCATTTGCATCAAGGCTGCCAGCCTAAAAAGTAATGTTTGGGTG
Organism: Lumnitzera racemosa; assembly: GCA_024138005.1. Taxonomy (NCBI): domain Eukaryota; kingdom Viridiplantae; phylum Streptophyta; class Magnoliopsida; order Myrtales; family Combretaceae; genus Lumnitzera; species Lumnitzera racemosa. The sequence goes on from JAMXBC010000006.1 coordinate 86,568,753, forward strand.
ATTTTGGATCATGAACTCTACTATGTATTCTTGAGTGCGCTTTTATGCTATATTTGTTATTTCATGTTTCCTTACATTTGATGAGATAGGTTAGATTTGAATTCTACACTAGCAATGATCACATGCTTGGAATTTTCCTTGTTGCTAAAAATTTAAATTTAAGGGAGTACCAGTTTTTTCATTTATTAATGCTGAGAATTTTTATTTCCTCTTGAATATTGAATATAAGACAATGTGGACACTGTCTATTCTAAAGTGGGGGGAAGGAAATATAGGAAATAGATTTTGAATTAATTTGAATATCAATTTTGATGCCGGTTTTTATTTTTAAATAGTCATACTTTCCTATCAGCTTTAACTTTACTTGTTTTTAAGTATTTGGCAATGTTTAGGCCAATATTTTTTTTTTTCTAAATTTTGAATTTCTTGTTTAGAATCTAGAGATTATATAAAGAAAAAATTTGTTGATAGCATCTAATTGTGATTAGAATAACTAACTCACTTAGGAGCCTTATTCACCAATGTTGAGATTTTTGTACTCAATTAGAATTAATTAGTCAATTCTTCAGGAACCTAATTTACCGAGTTTTTAGCCTTAAAATTTAAAGTTTAAGAGAGTCAATTGAGTCCTTAAGTGAAAAGTAAACAGGTTTACTTCTATGTAAAGTTCGTTAGTATATGGTCTTTTTAGTTATTCTAATGGTACTTGAACACTTAGTGAAAGAGGTAAGTGAAGCTTTAAACTTAGTGATTCCTATAAAAAAATTTTGAAAAATTTTAGTAAGCATTCAAAAATGATGAAATGAGAGACTTTACTCCAACAATTCAAGAAATTGAGTTAAGAGTATTCTAACTTGAATGTTAGAGTGAGGAAGAGTTCGTAGGGGTCCCTTTAAAACCTAGTCACTTAGGTGATGAGGTCGAGATGTACCAACTCAATGCATTCACTCTAACAAGAAGGGTAGAAAGGTAAAAGTTTAATATTTGAAGTAAAAAAAAAGAAAAAATAAATGGAAATTTTGAATGCAATTCATGAAATGAATTAAGGCATATAATAAAAAAAATGAAGAAAACCTGTGGATAAAGCAGATACCATATGCTTTCACTACTTTGTTAACTTATTTGTTGGAATAATTAAAGGGATAATATGTTTGCTAACAGCTGTAAAGTTTAAATGGGTGTTTTTACTTCTAAGACTAAATACTTACTTTTGAAATAGAAATCCTAGATTAAATGCTTGGCTTAAACTTTGTTTTCTTTAGAATGGCTAGTTAATTTCAATTGTAGTACTCTAGTCACATATTTCGATTTGGTTCGAGCGGCGGGTGTTACAAATTAGTGAGTTAAAAAGGTTGATATATTAGATGTCTTAGATTAGCAATTGAAAAATTTGTATTTTCAGTGATAGATTTCTTTAGTTCTGTTTATTTTGCTTAAGGACAAGCAAAAGTTCAAGTGTGGGGAAGTTGATAAAGGCATATTTTTCATGTTTTAATGTGAAAATTAGATAGAATTATTATTGATTTCATAGAAATAATTAAGAAATGGTACCTAATTATTTTCATTTGAACATTTTAGGAATCAGAGGTTTCAAAGTGGAAATACGGATGATTTAGAGAAGTTTTACACAAATGAACGAAGTCCGAATCAATAAGTTGCAATTTAGAATTCAACAAAGCTAGCTTACACTTATACCAGTAACCTTGAAGTCTATGCCACCATCCTTGAAACTTACACTACCAGCTTTTATTAAAGAGAAGCCTTATGCAAGCCAACCTTAGTTTTTCTTATAACTAGCCTTATGTTTCACCATTTAGAAGACTTTTGGTTTTTTTTTTTTTTAGAGACACACACTTTCCTTAGACTTAAATAGTCATTAGATAGTTCTTATAGAATTGCTTAGATTATTGAGAAGATTTTTCTTTTGCTGTAGAGACTAACTTTTTGAGTTGCGATTAAAGTTTATCTTTTCCAATTAAAGAATTTGTGACATCGATTTTAATTATATTTATGCAATTCTATGAATTATTCATGCTTTTAAATGTGAATTTTCTGGTAATTTCAATTAGTAGTTGCACTTTTGTTTCAAATTCCATGATTAGCTAAATTTATTTGTGAGAATTGATGAGATCCTAAATAGCTAAGATGATAATTGTGTTCGTATTATAGGATTAATAGATATAGGGATGATTCATGATTGCAATTTCTACGATTTCAATTATAGTTGTTTAGTTGATTATAATTGTTAAAAACCTTAGTGATACGGGAGTTGATATAGGGTTTGTTAGAATTTCTTGGTTAATTTGATTAATTAATATAGAAGCAGCGTTAATTGAATTAATTAGAAATTATCTAGAGATTAATGTAATGTTTGGCGATTGATTATTCACTAAGACATTAGGAATAATTAATTTAGGACATTAAACGATTGTAGTATCAAGAGATATATGATTGCAATTTAGAGTTCATTGTTAATTGGAGATGCAAGAGTTGATTGATTTATTAAGGGGTCAAATCCTTAAGTTTTAAGGTATAATAATTTCACTTGAATGACTATATAGTTCATAATCTATATAACATGTTAACAATTTGATTTACATAATCTAGGGTAGATTCTGTTTTCCCCACAATCCTCAATTGATTTCTTAGTTTTAGAAATTTTATAATTATTTTCTTTTCAATAGTTTTAGTATAGTTATCTAATTAGTTAATCTATTTTTGATTGCCTAAATATTGATAAGAACCATCATAGGATTAGTAATATTAGAGTCCTTAAGGGATTAATAGCTTTACTTGCTCTGTGTTACTCGATTCTAACCTAGTATACTTGCTGGAGCATTCGCAATTTAATTTATATATATATATAGTTTAAGTAAATCACCAATCTCCATATGTGGGATGAATTCGACACTATTGATATCAAAAGCTTTATTATGCATTGCCTCATTCTTCCTCTCGTCTAGATCTTTAGACCTTTTGGCTAGTGGTTAGCTAGGGAGTTCCTAAATAGGAGGCCCCCCAAGTTAAGCAACCTCAATCATTATAAGTTTCTCACTCACCTTCTACTTCTCAACTAGTTAAGAGACTTTCTTCTACGCTACCACCTTCTTTGCTGCATCCTCCTTTGCTACTTTCTTCACAGCAGCAAGTTAAGTAGTAGTGGTTATAGTAGTTGCTCACTTATCAGCCTTGGATTTCTTAACCTTAACACGGGCCAATAGCTTAACAGGATTAACCTCGCTAACATCCATATCTACAATGTGAATAAACATGTTAATATTAATAAGAGGAAAAGAATAAACTTACATTATTTGTACTGAGCAATGTTCAAAGGCAACAATTCTCCCCCTAAGTCACAAGAACAGCTTTCCTCTTGTAACTATACCCAACATAATGGTTACTCATTAGCATACCTTCCTTCTCGGAGAAGATTAGTTCACTGCTCTCATAACGCCTTATTATCCTTTCGGTGTCCTAGAAGAACATCTTGTTCTTCCTCCTTTCTTATATTTTTTTTATTGTAGTAACATCATTCGGCATTAGCTCTATATATTTGGTTTGGATTGGTTCAATCCAATGAGTCTAAAAATCCAACACATCATCAAAAACTATTGACACAAGCTTGTTGTGCCACCTATGGATCTTGGACTCCAACCCATCCATAAACTTCCGCCCATGCCTTACAACAGCAAAATACCAACCGTTAAGCTACCTCCTAATTGTGAAGAAATATTGAAACAATTGAGACATAGCCCTAACTTTAACCTCTTCACATATTATTTCGAAAGCTACTAGAAGCTGATATGTATTTGGTGAAAAAATACTCGGCGCAACTTAAAATTAATTCAAGAATAGCTTGATGAGTGCTGAGAAAGAAAAGCACAACCTAAAATCCAAATATTTCAAGTATATGTGAAATTTTCGCTCCCATAGGAAACGTACCCTTTCCTCCTCTCTTGACCTCTTGAGATTCCAGGCCCCAAAAAGGTCTTACCAATACTTATTGTATTTCAAGATAAGAACCCTGTTGGCAGTACAAACAGTTCTATTTGGAGAATCATGGAAATATACTATATTATTGTATAGATATCTAGCCACAAATCTTCCTTCCTTATCATCTAGGTAGGTATTTGCTGTAAGGGAGTTGATTCAGGTGAGTTTATCCTACCGCTCCTCTATGCTATTAGCCGAACTACCAAAGGAACACGCTATCTTGTTCCTCCTTTGGGGTAGAGAAGTAGCCTCAATCTCTGTTGCTTAGAAGTTTGAGAGGACAATTCGACGAAATATGCTACAAACCATACTTGATTTATTATGAGGAATATCACGAAATTTGAAGAATTTAAAAAAGAGAAAAGATGAGATGTCGAAAGAAAATGAAGGCTTGTGGATGCGACTAAAGAAATTTGTTTCAATTTTGAATAGTCCCTTAAATATAGATAGTTTATCCTTGTAATTGCAGATATGTTTTGATGGTAATGATGTGGTAGTCAGAGATTTTCATGGATTGTTGACACATGTTTCGTTACAAAAATCCAACGATCATCAATTCTCTAATAGTTATTATGCCTAGAGTGTAATGATGACCTAGGTGGCAAGTGTTAAACTCTCTACCTTTTGGCCTCTTGAGAGGTGAAAAATTGAAAATTGTAATTTTTCGACTGGGATACAATCCGACTTATTTCCTACCTCACTCGACATCTAAGGAACCGCTCCTCACTTAACCTTTAGTATATTATGTATTACTCCCTTCATCGAATTCTCGGATACAAGAGTTGGGAAGAAAATGTTGATAGTCAGTTTTCGTCCACTCGATTTGACAAGCATTGATATAACTTCACTTAATCGTCCATTCGATTGATGACAAGCCAAGTAATCTATACTCTCAACATCTTACCGAGTAACACATATTCACTCCTAATTTGAATTCAAGTTCCTAGCATGAACAACTATCACAAGCACAGTTATGCTACATAACTACCTACTCTCCATATATTTCAAGGAATGTGTCTAATTACAAAGCTTACACATGTCCCAACAGTTATTCTGATAACTACTACTTCAGACACAATAGTCACTTATAAATATAGAAAGGAAACACTGTAAGAGACATCCGATAACTCTTAACCACTCACTTTTTACTCTTCTTATTCCTACTTACTGACTTAGGAATCGAAGTAGCCGCATTGGACTAACCCTAGTACCAAGTAACTTTCATTTCTTTGCAAGATGTTCCTAATCACCAAAATTCCACCACCAACAACTCTAAGCTTCTACATATTGCATGGTGAGTCTCAATCAAATAATAATTTAATATGAGGTCCTCACGTGTTACTTTATTGATTCAACATCTGGTAGATTATATATCACACATCATTGATTATCAATATAATAACATTTGGGTAGGTTATATCTAAACCATATTTTTATTATTTATTATTATATGTAGATATATTTAATACATATAATGCATATCAATACATATATATTTTATATAATTCAACTCCATTTACTATTTTTATAAATTGAATAACTTAACTCTAATATCTTGCTAAATCTAAAAGCTGGAATTTCACATTTTTGATAATTGTTAGCTTTATCGACAAATTGATGTTTTTCTTAAACTAATTCTTTTATATAGCTTATTTCAAGAAATTTACCTTGTTAAGATACTTCTTCTAACTTTTCTAGCCTTATTGTGAAATTTGAATTAAAACATATAATATTATCTAATGCCATAAATTTAAGAGCTCGGATCCTAGGGTCATCATGTTAGCTTAAAACCTTCGAGTATTACATTTTACCTCCCTTACAAAAAGTTTCACCCACGAAACTCTATTATATGTTGAGAAAACATAAATTCCTAACCTTATTCTAAGAAAGGAATAATCGATGACAACATTGTTAACCTTGTATAGATCACTTAAGGTATTGTGCTTTCATTGACTCGGTAGACTCCCATGTCACTTCTTTGATGGTGTGTTTACTCCATAGGACTTTTAATTATTAAATATCTTGTTTCCCCAATCTTTGTATCTTAGTATCTAAGATACAAAACAAATGCTCTATATACATATGGTTTTCTTTTAATTCCACTAGGTACATCCAATATCTTATGGCATCACCGACAAATTTCCTCAAAGTTGAGACGTGAAATACTTTATGAATTCCTACCATCTCGTTGGGTAATTCAAGTTCATAGAAAACTTTCCCAATCCTTTTCTTAATTTGATATGACCTAACATACCAAGGACATAACTTTCCATTAATATCGAATCGCCTTACACCCTTCATTGGTGATATCTTCAAAAATACTCATTCACCTACTTAGAATTCTAATGGCTTTCTTCTAACATGCACATAATTTTTCTAACATATAGGTTGGTTTTGATCAATATGGAATTATTACCTCACACTCAATCTATATTTTCTCCTTAGTTGATTATAATGGGTATAATATAAATAATCCATGCAGCTTCAATATCTCCTAGTCAAACGTAATCTAAAAAATAGAATAGCTTATTAGTTTGTATCTCATATCGGTATAAGTGATACAAGACTCAATGGAGCCATTTTATAAATAATCTCTCACGAATTTATTGGCACTACTCCTTTTTTCTTAGTAAGAACAAGTTATGATAGAATACATCTTGTTTATTTCAATGAAATGGGTGGAATGGCAATTCCCCTCCCTATGAGCAGGTTTATTGCAGAATTGATAGTATGTTTGGGCATAGTCAACAGTAAAAAATATTTTTAATAACAAAAATACTAATTACTTTTGTTATGTCAATTGGGATGATATCAACTCCAAATGTTCTATGGATATAAGCTATTTAATGTTCCAAACTCTTATTTATTTATTTTTTATTATAGTTCGAAAGAGTTATTTGTTTTGATCTCTGTCCTTCTACTAATAATAAGTATCATATTTATTCAGATTTTGTTCTCGTATGATTAGTTGACTAGGTCGAAGCTATTATATCTATTTATTTTTATCAATAGGTTTCATGAATAAAAGAAAAAAGGAATTTTTTTTTTATACATTGAAATCTTTTTTTCTCTTAAGTTTTACTTAAGTAAAAATGAATTGGAATTATAATCAAATAGGTTTTGTCTTTTTGAGAACCTTTGGAATCAAGTAGTGTAGTGATTCAATGTTTACATGAAGTTTTCTTCATGAAATTTTGGTATCTTATATCATATTCTTATCTTACTTATATTAATAGTAATTTTATTTTGGTTCATTTGGAATAGCTTGCATAGTTATATAGGTTATTCCTATTTGTATTCGTTTCGATCTATAAATTTGAAATTTAATTAGATGTAAATGTAAATGTAAATTAAATGAACCATAACTATGTAACCCTATTCCTAATAAATTGACGACTCCAAAATATAAGAAAGCCTAGAAAGCCACAATTACGCAATTTACACTTTCCTAATTTTTTTTTTTGTTCAACCATTAAATAAATCACAAATATAATAAATGCCCAAGTTTCCTTTGGGTCCTAATTCCTATATGATCCCCAAGCCTCATTAGCCCTTACTACTCTTGAAAGAATACTTATGGTTAAAAAGATAAATCCTAGACTAATAATACGGTAATTCCAATGATCTAATTGTTGAATCAATTGCACCATATAATAATTTTTAAAAGAAAAAAAAAGTGTTTAGTAAAACATTAATTTTTTTATTCATATATTTGATCTTATCAAAGGAAGATGAATCATTTAAAAATTTTTTATTTTTGTGAAAAGTTTTTATGACTTTTTGAAATCTCATGTCTAAGAGAGCTACTAATAATGATGATCTACATAAAAGAGCTACATAACCCAATACCATCATACTTACATCCATGATTAACCATTGCAATTTGAGAGCTGGTACTAGAGGTGTGCAAGTAGGTCAAATGAGTCAACCCAACTCAGTCTACCTTGACCCACGAATTAAACAGTCTAGGCTCATTTGGCCTGCTTTTCAAACGAGCCAAAAAATGTCGACCCTAACTTGTTTGAAAACTAATTAAACGGGCCAGTCAATAGGCTAAAGGTGTAAATATATCAAACAGGCTGACCCAAACTAGCTCATTTTAACTTACAAGATAAATGTGCTAAGCTCATTTAACCCGCTTTTAAATGAGCCATAAAACCTTAGCCCAAACCCATTTTAAAAGAGGGTTAAATGGGCTAGCTTATGTGCTAAAGCCTATTTGCATACCTCGAGCTAATACTAATAATTAAACTTGATGCATTTCAGTTAATAGACCTAAAGTAGTAAAGCCTTAGGTGAAAATGCTGCTTGGCGTGGTTATTAGACTTAAATAATTCTTATGCTTGTTTAAATACAAAACCATATGAATAAAGGATAAACCCCATGAAAGAAAAATTAATAATTCATATAAATTACTTAATGGGAAATGTCTTAAATAAATTCAACCAGTGACTAATAATCTAGTTATAGAGGAAAAAAGCAACTATTATGCTTTTTTCTAACGAATCATATAGTCCTAGGATTTCATCGACTGATAGAGTTATTAAAGAAATTGTAATTATAATTGAAACGATAAAAAAGATATATGAGTTAATATATGTTCTAAAGTAGAAAAAATCATAAAAATTCTTGAAAATGTAGGTACAAAAAACCAAATAATTATGCAAAATTTAAATTTGGAATTGAATTTATTATAAGGCTTATGTATCTTCTTTAAAATATGCCATACCACCACTCAGATTCAAACCAAGATGCTTTAGCATGGCTTCTTAAGAGTAGTATATCTATTGATTTCACCATAATGGTATTTTTGAAATAATAGCCAATTTTTATCAAATCATCAAGACTAAAGGATTCAATTCAATCCAATATCTTTTTTATTTTAATTGAATTAAAGAATTCAAATTAAGTTGAAATTGATAAAAAAAATTCATTTCCTTTTGAAAGGTTTTATTTTCACTAATAAATATTTATATTTTTTATCCTTATATTTTCCTATTCTTTTCTTAATTTATTTTTTTTTTATTTTGAATTTGAAAACTCAAATTATAGGTAATTCAACTAAGAGGGCTTTCTTAGTTTATTCTCTTCGAGGATTGAAAATTGATATTTTGTAAATAAAAATAAATAGTTATGACTTCAATCTGAGGTTGTAACTCCAAAAGAAAAAAGTTCTTTCTTCTTTTTTTCTTTTTTTTTTACTAATACAAATTTATTTATTTCTAATTTTGTTGATTTACCATTTATTCTATTAATTTTAAACAAAAAAAGTATTTTATTGGATCACATCACAACTTATCGCAACATCAAAGGAATTATGTAAATATTTGTAGGACTTTATATTAACTATTAGGTTGTTGTTTTGTTTTTCGTGTAAAAAATTTAATTTAGGATTTATCAAACTAGTTATATATTAGTTTTAACATGTTTAAAAAACTTCTTGATTTTTTATTTATGATAATTGCTACTAACATCCTTTAACTCAAAAATTGAAAGCTTTTTCTTATTTTTTTTAGTTATTTATTTGAATACGTTGACAAATAGACCAATGGGGCAAATAAGAATCACCACCCAGGAATGATAAAACATATATCGACAAAAGATGAAAACTTGTTTGTAGACAATTTTCAGATTAAGATTTAATCTAACATTTAATTGTTTATTTGTCCTTAAGCTTGACCAATTAATAGAAAAAAATTTTTTTTTTTGAATTCTCGGTTGAAAGAGACTTCACTAATGAAAAAGCTTTCAACACCACCCAATATATCTTCCTTTTCAAAATTTTTTTTTATATAAAAGTATGTTTTTTTGGACCTACCATTTTTTGTTTTTCATGTCCTTGTTTATTACCTATTTTATTACTTAAATATATGTCGAAAAGTTTAAAAAGACAATCCTTACCTACATAATTCAAAATAACTTTTTTTTTTTCTATTAATTGGTCAAGCTCAAAAGAGTGAATATCCCTAATTTAAAAAATTAGAATGAAACTAATAGCTAATCAAAACCAAAGGATACATGAATTTATAAAAAGTCATTTTAGTAGTTCTCTTTTTCTTTAAGTTTATTTTTTTATGTTATGGAAAGAAAATGTTGGATATACTGTATCTTAGTCTTTCATAATATCTTAGAGTTTTTCTTACAAACTCAATTTTTTTTTATTTTTTATTAGAATGGATTAAAATCAATTAGTTTCGTGATATATTAGTTAATTATTATCACTAAACAAAGTACTTTTACTTTGTTTAGGGGGAAGCAAGTTAGGGGGAAGAAGGAAAAAATGAAAAAAATATTACAAAAATTAGGCATCAGAAAAAGTAATCTAAAAAATACTCTACTTGAAGAAGCAATTTTAATTTGTATTGAAATCGCCTCTTCAACAAGTAATTTCCATGGCCATATAACTCCCTCACCCCTTCTTATTCCCTAATCTACAAAACTGTTAACCAAATTAACTATCTAAGTCCATTTTTTTTGACAAATCAATCATAGAATTAGAGTAGTTGCATAGTGCAAGCCTATATTGTAGGAATTTTTTCGAAATGGGGGAGACAATCAATTCACTATTATCGCATTCTCTCTCTAGACATCAATATAGAAAAAGGTATGATTTTTACTCGTTTTAATCCTTTTTAAGTATATGTTTTTCAAAGAAATAGTGTTCTCACTTGATACATGATGGTATATTGTTGTCTAGTAGTAATTTTTAGGTAAGTAAGTAAATTCGTATATGATATGTTATTTTTTGTATGGCGTTAATGTTTGTATAAATTATTCACATTTTTCTCCACTTGATGGTACATTGTTTTCCCTGTTGCATGTAAGCTAAGCTATTTTTTTGTAAAATATATGTTCATTAGTCAATTATATATACGTGCCTTATCTAGATTTGTTATTTTTTGTATGACATTAATGTTTGTATAATTTTTATGTCCTAGAACATTATGTTTGTTATTTAGTAAAGTTTATGTATACATGTATATAAGTACTGTGTTTTATGTATACATGTATATTAGGTAATATGTATATAAATAATTAGTATTCAGGGATGCTGTTAATGAATTAGCTTGTAAGGTAGTGTAACTTCCTTATTTGTTTGAATTGGAGTAATTACTAATTCTAGTATCATTATGGGATAATAGTAGTGAAATCAAATTATTTGATGTGTTTATAAACTAGAGTAAAGTATGTATGCTAGCATAAGGTAGTACTTTGACACACACATGCTAAAGTTTATACAATTGATGTGGCAAATAGGCATACAATGGATAATATGGGGTTGGTTTGTTATGTTGGTAGAAATATTGTGGAAGGAGAGGACAGGGTATGGCATGATAAGCGCTTAAGAACAATAGTATGAGTTCCATTTGGGGCTATATATGACTACGTAGTTGGAATGATATGTAATCGGCTTTAGGTTGCCATGACAATACATCAAATTAAGCTAATTCACAAATGCCCCATTATAGGCAAGACTAGGGATATCTTTTGTACCATCCTTGTCAACGATGATTACAATGTCCAACAGCTGATAGCTTCATAGAGAGAAAGTTTCATAGGTGGCACAAAGTGGCCAACAGTCACCGGGTTGTTATTTTTTACTACAATGAGTAGATATTCAAGATCATTATGGTACCCAGACCAATGGTGCATGAGAAAAAATGAGAAAACAGCCACATGGTCACCCTTAGGACGACATGGTACACTTGCAATAAGTTGCAAATATACAAAATTCCGTACTCACGCACTATAGCTATTATAGGAAAATAGAGCATGGACCGTGTTGCACACATTGGGTATTGGTATACGTTGTAGAATCAACTATGTGTATATGTACATTCCTTCATGCCCATTACTGATAAGTCCAATTAGTCATATCTTGACATTCCTATATGTCATCTAATTATAACATCAAACAGGGTTAGGAATCCAAGCAAGCTACAAGAAAAATGTTTCTAGAATAAGATGGACATTCGGGAGGGACCGTTAACTTACACTTATAAGCTATGCAATGGGGATGGACATAATAGGAGAAGATGTCTACAATGAGGAAAACAACCAACGTTAAGTGGATCCATCGGTAATTAACTTATTGAATGTGAAAAAACCTGTGACAATATTTTTTTTATTATATATATGGTAGTATATTTAAGAAGTAGTTCTTTTTTCTAACTTTTTGTTTTTACCTTATGAGTTTTCTAATAAAATTACAAATTTTTTTCTTCTTTTGTACTTGCAAAAGCAGATGGATCCAGGACCGACAGATAAGTTACTACTTCACTTGAAGCCATCCTATAGGTCCGAGCTAATGTGGGCTGCTTAGGTAACAAATAGCAAATGGAAAACATACTTGCATTTTGTTCCATTCATATATTGATTGTAACAATATTTCTTCTTTCTTGGTTATATGAAAACTACTGCTCAAGTGCTGTAGACGTGAGGTGATATTTAGGCATCGGGATGGTATAGAGATCTCGATAAATCCACATATGATCCCGTAATTAGAGCAATAAGGCTTCATTGGTGCATATTAAGATCCTTTCATATAGTTAGATTGGCACCTGATTACCGCCCTAGTTAAGCGATGGAGGGAGGGGACACATATGTTTCACTTCCACACTAGCGAGATGACGGTGACACTACAGGATATATCTTTATTCATAGGTTTGCCAATCGACAGCGATGCTATTACTAGAGTGATAGCCTCTACTAGGTGGGCCGAGTTATTAGGAATTCACCCACCAGTGAGTACCCTAAAGGGTACCAAATTAATGTTATCCTAGTTGAAGGACAACTTCTTCGATTTACCTTTTCATGTAGATAAGGAGATAGTGCAGTGTGTCACAAGGGCACATATCAAGCAATTGATCGATGGTATGCTATTCTTAGATAAGTTTAACAATGTTGTACACCTTATGTTCCTCCCTTTCCTATCAGACCTTACCATAACCAAGCAATACGTATGGGAAGTAGCTTACTTAGCATAGCTATACTACCAGTTGTGCTTGGCTTCTAAGGTAGATGTAGGAGAGATTAATAGTTCATTGGTGCTTCTACAGATCTAGGCATGGAAGCATTTCCCATATATTGCCCCTTTACATCACCAAATTACGATAGATGTCTACAGTCGACTACTTATGAGTTGATAAGAGGTGGAGTTTGATGTGACTGAGCTACCTACACATATGGTTAGATAGTATAGAGATGAATTCAATCATCAACGTTTGGAGCAGGTGCGTATTTACTGAAACCGTTCTTCTTATTCATTTAGTAACTATTACTTTTTTCATCCTTATTATTGATCACTAATTCAAGTTATTTGGGAATAATGTATGGCTAGCCTTTGTACCGCTTATATGCTTCCATATCGTGGAGATGCACTTTCTTAATCATATGGCTCAACGGTTTGGCGAGATGCAAGAGATCCTAACCTACCTTAATACGAGACGTGTACTACACGATATTAACCTAAGGGGTAGGACAAAGATAAATTGGGTGACCCACCATACAACACAATTGGAGGATCGCTAAAACTGGAAAGCTTAGGTGTGACCATCGTTTAGTGTACATCCTAACTGCATCCCTTAATACCAGCAAGTTACCTATAGATACATCAGCCAATCTAAGGCTTTTTCATTTGCACTTTCATTTTTCAATTTATATGCAACTCAAACTTTTGCTTTCAGAATGTAAGTAATCTTCATACATTGAATGCCACACGTGTCATACGAGGACATAATATTTGACCAGTATCGAGTAGATGACCTCATCCAAGAGATTATTTAGGCTTACCTAAGTGACCTAGCTCCACCTAATCCAAATATCGATAAAGATAACTTACTACTGGACAAGTTATAGAGAGATAGGGGTATATGGTTATCATCAAGTTAGGGGTCAAAGCCATAGATAACATGACGTGGAGATTTGTGACGATGCTTCTCCCCTACACTTCCTGTTGCCAACATCTCCTGGCCATTACATGGGGAGAGCTCTAAGGATCCTATGTGCCACACCCTTATCGTCAAAGATACCTCCGCTGGTCAAGTCCATACCCTAACTACACCATTGAGGAGGCCACTTAGAGATTCTTAGTACAACATGGGCTATAAAGTCACATAGAAGTACCTTTCTCTAGTCCCTGTGCATGGATCATTCTTGGGTGTTATAACTAAGATGGTGGATAGATCACACAATTAGATGTGGCATAGATGATTGAGCCCCAATACAACGCAAAACCTTAGGATGCTCAACCATTAGCTCAACAATGATGCTGACATCATTACCTTTAGATATTTCACTTCTGTTTTACTTTCCTTATTTTCGAAACACTATTTAGCTATTTCAATAGTGTACTTACATTTCATACAAGGCATTCATTTCTTCATATTTTAAAGTTATTAATAGGTTTCAATGACAATTCAAAATGCATATCTATGCAGTATTGAAAGAGAAAAAGGCCAAACATCTCACAAATAAATAACTAGATATACTTTGATTGATTAACTATAAAAATAACTATCTATTGAATATCGCGTCCCAATTACATTTTCAACTAAAATAGCACACGGGCTTGACTACATTTAAGGTGATTACGCTTTCAACTGCAATCGCACATAGGTTCGTCTAAATTTAAAGTGGAGGGGTAGATGAAAATGTAAAATGCAAATGTAATGAAATAATTTGTATTGAAATGGCTTCTTCAAGAGGCAATTTCAAGTGTGGCATTTCTAAGATAATTTTCCTAAATGTTTCATTTTTGTATATTTTTTTTTCGCATTTTTTTCCTTTCCCCTAAGTTAAGGGCCATCTTATTATCAAAATTCAAGTTTCTATCGAAATAAACACAATAAAATAATGTATGAAGGACTCTATTGATAGAATTCTTCATCTTTGTTCTACTGATATAAATTATCATATCATAATACATCATCAATCATAATAAATAACAATTATTTATTTGAAACAATAATTTCAATTTTTTTCCTATTCATAATATTTGACCAGTTCTAACTTCTTGATTTTGGAAAGAAAGATTCACAATAATTAAGAATAGAAAATTCTATTTAAGTCTTCCATATCTTGATTTTCTATTGAACCTAAAAAAAAAACAGATAAGAACCACTAAATTGACTTAGAAATAATTAATTAAGAATAAAATATATTTTTTAATGGAATATACATATCAATATTCATAGATTCTCCCTTTCCTTCCACTTTTAATTCCTATGTTAACTGGAATGGGACTTCTACTTTTTCCAATGGCAACAAAGAATCTCCATTGTATATGGGCTTTTCCTAGTATTTGTTTTTGTTAAGTTTCTTTCAATTTATTTATCTGTTCAACAAATAAATAGAAGCTCTATCTATTAATATGTATGGATTTGGACCTTTAATAATGATTTTTTTTTTAGAATTTGGTCACTTAATTGATCCACTTGCTTCCATTATATTAATATTAATTACTACTGTTGGAATTGTACTTCTTTTTTATAGTGACAATTATATGTCTCATGATCAAAGATATTTAAGATTTTTTGCTTCATGAGTTTTTTCAATACCTTAATGTTAGGATTAGTTGCTAGTTCTAATTTGATACATATTTATATTTTTTGGGAATTAGTTAAAATGTGTTCTTATTTATTAATAGGGTTTTGGTTTACACAACCTTTTATAGCTACTGCTTGTTAAAAATCATTTGTAACTAATCGTATAGGGGATTTAGGTTTATTATTAGGAATTTTAGGTCTTTATAGGATAATGGGTAGTTTTGAATTTCAAGATTTGGTAAAAAGATTAAATAACTTGATTTATAATAATGAGATTAATTTTTTAGTTCTTACTTTGTGTGTCTTTCCTTATTTACTAGCATAGTTGCTAAATCTACACAATTTCCTCTCCATGTATGGTTACTTGATGCAATGGAGAGGCCTACTCCTATTTCAACTCTTATCCATGTTGCGATTATGGTAGTCGTAAGAATTTTTCTTGTTGCTTGACTTCTTCTTCTTTTTCTAATCATACCTTATATAATGAATTTTATATCTTTAACAGGTATAATAATAGTACTATAATGTCTCAACTAGGTTATATGATGTTAGCTCTAGGTATGAGGTCTTCTCGAGCTACTTTATTTCACTTAATTACTCATGCTTATTTGAAAGCATTGTTGTTTTTAGGATCTAGGTTAATTATTCATTCAATGGAAGCTATTGTTGGATATTCTCCAGATAAAAGTCAAAATATGGTTCTTATTGGAGGTTTAAAAAAACATGTATCACTTACAAAAATTACTTTTTTAGTAGGTATACTTTCTCTTTGTGGTGTTCCACCTTTGGCTTATTTGTAGTCCAAAGATGAAATTCTTAATGATAGTTGGTTATATTCACTAAGTTTCGCAATAATAGCTTGTTGTACAGTAGGATTGACTACATTTTATATATTTCAGTTCTATTTACTAAATTTTGAAGGACATTTAAACATTAATTTCCAAAATTACAATGGTTTGTGTTTATTCCCTTATTGCTTGCACCTTCTCCTTAAGATCTTGCAATATTGATGGTCCAATGACTTGTTTGCTCCCTACGTCATCCCAATAAATAGGAGATCTACATTTACATCCATATAATACTTCATATGGAGCCATCTGGGTGATACTACGATAGTTGTTATTGTAAGCAAGCTCTACTAATGGCAAATGGTCATCACAACTACCTCCAAAATCTAGGCAACATGCCCTTAGCATATCCTCTAGGGTTTGGATTGTTCGCTCTGATAAGCAATATTAAAGCTTAGCTTTGTTCCCACTTTTGCTTATAAGGATTGCAAAATCAAGGCATAAAATGAGAATCACTATAAAATATTGGAACACCATGCAAATGAACTATTTCCTTGACATAAACTTTCGCTAGTTGAGAAAACATCATCGTTTTCCTTACGACTAGGAAATGTACCGATTTCATGAGTTTATCCACTATAACTCATATCATATCATGTTTTCTCCTTGTCCTTAGTAAACTACTTGCAAAATTTATTGTTATATGCTCCTACTTCTAATTATGTATAGGTAAAGGTTGCAATAATCCTCCCGATCTTTGATGTTTGGCCTTCACCTTCTAACAAGTTACACAATGTGATATATACTGTGCCACATCTCCTTTATTCCCATCCAACAAAATTTCTACTTTAAGTCCTTGTACATCTTATTATTTCTACGGTGTAAGGAATATCCTGTACTATGTGCTTCTTCTAAAATGACCTTTTAACTTAAGAATCCTTTGGTATACAAAGTCTTTCCTTAAACATTAACATTCCTACATCATCAATTCTAAAGTTAAGGTGTTGCTCAATATGATCTTTAATCTTTTGTAGCTCTACATCTCCTTTCTAAGAATCCCTGATGCACTTTAGTAAAATAGGTTCTATCCTCAAGTTAGCCAACATATTACTCTCTTCTCTTGTCACAATTTTCAAGCTCAATATCTCCATCTCCTCAATCTATTCTCGTTGATCCATAATGAGTACAATAACATTACCAAACTTCTTTCTCCTCAATGCATCTGCTACTACATTAGCCTTCCCAAGGTGATAATAAATTATGAGATCATAATTTTTTAGTAATTCCAAGCACTGCCTTTGTCTCAAATTCAATTCGTTTTATGTAAAGATATACTTTAATCTCTTGTGATCAATGTATACCTTACATTTCTCACCATACAGATAATGCTTCCAAATTTTTAAAGAAAATACTACAGCTATGAGTTCCAAATCATGAGTCAGATAGTTTCACTTGTACGGTCTATGTTGTCTCAAAGCGTAGGCAATCACCTTATCATTTTGCATTAGCATACATTCCAATCTACTCCTTAAGGCATCACAATAGATTGCATACTCTCTAGATCCATTCGATATCATTAGCACTAGAGTTGTTACTAACATTCTTTTAAGCTTCTAGAAACTCTCATCACACTTATTGTTCCATTCAAATTTAATGTCTTTTCATGTTAATTGAGTCAATAGCATTGCTATTTTAGAGAAGTCTTATACAAATCTCTAATAATAATCTACCATTCCTAAGAAAATTTTCACTTCCATTACAATGGTCAACCTTGTCCATTATGTTGCTACTTTCACTTTTGTAGGGTCAACTTTTATTCTTGCACCGAATACTATGTGATTAAGAAACCCTACTTCTTCTAGCCAAAACTCATACTTCTTTAGCTTTACATAGAGTTTGTTGTCCTTAAGCGTCTAAAGTACTAATAAGAATCAACCCCTCGAACCAATCACGTATAGCCGAGCTAGAGCACTCGAAGGAATCACTCGGAGGATAATAGCTCTAGGTCACAGCTAAGATAGGGATTCCTACCTTGAGCTAATCTCTTAACAACTTGACTATCAGCTCCTTACATGCATTAGATCCACCCCTATTCAACAGCAACGCTTTATCCTAGGATACAGCCTAAGAGTAGCCAAGGCAAGCTCCCGATCCAACTACAAGCATCTAACCCTGAATCAAGCTAACCTTACTTTAGCAAAATTAATTAGTCCCCGAACTAATCTACATCAGGTCAGCCCCTAACCATAAGCATTACTTTGTTTCCACCTACTTTATACCATATTTCTCTCATCTAAATGCTAAGAGACATATGTCTTTTGACATAGTATTCTAGAATGATTCTTTCTTTTTCACATTGAATATTCTTTGTCTCCTTTACCCTTTTTAGTATGTCTTATGTAACCTAGTTGTAGTATACCCTTTTGTCTTTTCATACATGTAAAGTAACCCTAATAAATAGGTATATAAACCCCTATTATGCAAACAATCATCCAATCAATATAAAATTACACATTTGAGTGACCTTAGTGTTTTCATTATCATTCAACTTTTATCTATTCCCTTTAGTAAGGAGTAGTGGCAAATGACCCTTCAATTCAGACTAGTATATCATAATTGGCGGATTGTAGACCAAGTAAGATCAAGTGGTACATCATATCTATTCGATAGTTGCCTAGACTTTACTAACCTTTTTCTTGTTTGTTTTGGTTTTCTTCGTCGTGGTACCTCTCTGTGTGTTTAACCCCAAAGACGGATCAGCTTCACTAATATAAAAGCATGGTTCTGCAAGGGAGTATGTGAAGTTGCAATGAAATTTTGGTTCACTTTACTATTAAAGGCTGTTGTGTTCCTTTCATAGCGACTGTAATGTGTTGGTGTGATAGCAAGAGAGGTTTAGTTGTTACTTAGTTTTTTTACTCTATTTCTTATTGTGAAAATAGAGCAAGTTTGTTTCTATTCCATTTAAGTGACTATTAAGTATTGGAGTTGTTAGCATGTTGTTAATCCATTTGAGAAGTATTGTACCTTGTCAAATTGAAGTGTTTAGGGTATCAATGGTGACCAAAGGAGTGGTGCTTAACCTGGTCATGGTCATAATGATTGTAACGCCCTAGAGTTGGTTGACAGTAAACTTGACAAACTCACAACTTTGTTGAGAGTCTAGTCACTGTAATATAAGTTAACAGACAACAACCCTAAGGTGTACAGTAGCAAAACCTACAAGAAGACGCCCCTAAGAGACACTATGGCTAAGGTAATCGAACCAATCGCATAATTCAATTGCCATGAGCTAAAGGAGTAGCAAATAGAGCTACTAGGTAAAGGCTGGAGTTAGAGGAGATTAGAGAAGATGACGAGGAGATAGATGTTGAAGAGTTTGGTGAAGAAGAAGTAGACTATTACCAAGCGTAGGGATGAGGACACTAAGTTCCTCGAAGGCTAACAAATATTAAGGTGCAAATCTCGCCCTTTGGTAGAAGTGGAGTGTAGATGAAAGCTTAGAGTGGAAAGAGAAGGTTGAGAAAGTATTTGAATGTTATACGTATGAGGATGTTGTCAAAGTCCAACTAGTTGCATTGAAGTTTACTGGGTATACCACCATGTGGTGAAAGAATATGAATGTAGCTAGAGCAAGAGATGAAAGATGAGGTATCAAAACCTAGGATAAGATGAAAAGGTTACTAAGAGGAAGATTTGTGCCTAAGATTTACCTACAAGATACATTTACTAAGTTACAAGAGCTTTACTAAGGAAGACAATCCGTTGATGACTATATGAGAGAGTTCCAGATGTTAATTATCCAAGCTAATGTGGAAGAACTAGAGGTTCATACCGTATCGAGGTTCATTTTTTAGCTCAAGCATGAGATTCACAATATCATGAAAGTACAAAGGTTTTGTAATTTGGAATAGGCCATCAAGATAGCGTAGAGGGTTAAAAGGCAAAGAAGAAGTGTTTTAAGCCAACCTAGGCTAACATTCTTGCAAGTCCTAGTACCATGTTGACTTAATCAAACTAAACTGAAGAGGCCAATCAGAGTCAAGGATTAGAATGACCAAACTGAAGACAGCCGAGTAAGCTAGTAGGGTTAGGTCGGGCTAGTCATCTAAGCTGAGCTAAAAGTAGGTCGACCTAGAGGATATGTGAGAAGAGCCAAACCTCCGAACAAAAGATTAGTGAGGTAAAGTGCTTTAAATGCTTAGGCTTTAGACATATGGCCGCTGAGTGTTCGAACCAACATGTGATGGTGCTTCGAGAACATGTAGTGGATAGCACCAACATGAGTGAGCCTAAGAAAGAAGATGTTGGAAAACCTAAGGCCAATGAGGAAGAAGAGACTTGTATCTATGCTAACTAGGGAGAAGTGATGACTTTAGTCTTAAGACAAGTACTAAGTTCCTTATTAAACCTTGAAGAGGACCAGATGAGAATCTATTCCATACCAAGTGTACCGTTAAAGGCTAATTATGCATGATCATAGTAGATGGAGAAAGCTGTATTAATGTAGTTGTGCAATCCTTTGTATAGAGGTTAAGCTTACCAACCTTAGAGCATCATCAACCTTATAAGCTACATTGGCTTCATGATAGGGGTGCTTTACATGTGAATGAACAAGTGATCGTACTGTTTAGTGTTGGAAATGTATATAGAGATGAAGTAGTTTGCAATGTCATCCTAATAAGAGCTTTACATCTACTGCTTGGATGACCTTGGTTGTTTGATTGACATGTCACTTACAACAGGTATAAGAACACCTATGCCTTAGTTAAGAATGGAAGGCAGATTATGTTGCAACTTATTACCCCATCCCAAGTAAATGAAACCTTTAACCAACTTACCTAAGCTAGTAAAAAGAGGACCTTAATTATGAGCCGAAGAGAGCTCCAATCTGTTAAGGTTGATGAACTAATGTTCTTATTGGTTAGAAGATTGATGGAGATACAGGAATTATAGGACATCCCAAAGAAATCCAAAGCTTGCTAAATGAGTTTTCCGACATGTTTCTAAAAGAACTACCTAGAGGACTGCTACCAATTTGAAGTATAGAGCATTGTATTGATCTACAACCAGGTGCCACCCTATCGAATCGACCTACATACAGGATGAATCTTGAGTAAGCTGCCGAGCTGAAAAGATAGGTAGATGAACTCATTAAGCAGGGATATGTGAGGGAGAGCATGAGTCCTTGTGCTGTACCAGATCTACTCATTCAGAAGAAAGATGATTCATAGCACATGTACATCAATAGTCGAGCAATCAATGAAATTACTATCAAGTACAAATACTTAATATCGAGGCTTAATGATATGTTAGATGAGGTTCATGGTGCCAAAATATTTTCAAAGATTGCTATGCGAAGTGGCTGCTATCAAATTCGCATGAGGCCAGGCAATGAATAAAAGATTACCTTCAAGACTAGGTACGGACTCTACGAATGGTTGGTTATGCTATTCAGACTTACTAATACCCTAAGCACGTTCATGAGGTTAATGAACCACATAATGCAGCCCTAAATTGGAAGATGTATAGTCATGTACTTTGATGAGATATTGGTATAAAGTACTGACCTGAACGACCATGTTCAACATCTTTACAAAGTATTTAGCATTTTACGAATTGAGAAGTTGTATGGAAATGTGAAGAAGTGTATGTTCTGCTAGAAAGAAGTGATATTCCTAAGGTTTGCAATGTTAGGGGAAGGAATTCAAGCAAATGAGGAGAAAATCCAAGTTATTCTAGAAGGTCTAAACTAAAGATGGTCATTGTGGTCCAAAGTTTCCACGGCCTAGGTTCCTTTTATAGGCGATTTATTAAAGACTTCAATACAATACCCACCCCATTGACTGAGTTGACAAAAAGGACTGAAGGATTCAGGTGAAACAACCGAGCAAAACATAGCTTTAGAGCAATCAAGGAAAAACTTACCTTAGTACCTATCCTATCACTACTAGATTTTGATAAGCCCTTCAAATTAAAATGTGATGCATCGAGAGTTGGAATTGGTGCTGTCTTGATGTAGGAGCAACGACCTATCATCTATCACAATGAGAAATTGAGTGGCTTAACCCTGAACTATTATGTATAAGAGAAAGAGTTATACTCCCTTTTTTGAGCCCTCACTAGTTAGCAACACTATCTGCTACCACAAGAGTTTGTTATCTACACTGACCACGAATCATTAAAGTATCTTAGGAGTCATAACAAACTCTCAAAGTGATGGGCCAAGTGGTAGGATTTTATGGAGGGGTTCTCATATGCCATTCAGCACAAGATGGGAAGGGCCAATGTGGTCGCCAACGCTTAGTCACAACGACAAACTTTATAAACCCTTTTGCGGAGAAAATTATTAGGATTCTCACTTATTACTGAGCAGTATGCTGCTGACCCTCATTTTGGTTCCATTGTTAAATAGTATTGAGAAGGGGTAGTAGTTGGAGGTATTATCTTAAGGACAACTATCTATTCAAGGACCATAGGCTATGTATTCCAAACTACTCTACATATGAGCTATTGATTAGGGAAGCTCATAATAGAGGATTATCAAGTCATTTCGGGGAGACCAAGATAACCATTTTGTTGGAAGAAAGCTTTTATTGGCCTGGTTTGGCCAAGGATGTCGATAAGGTGGTTAGTAATTATGAAGTGTACAAGCGTACCAAGAGGAAGAAAGCACCCTATGGAAAGTAAATGTCACTGCTAACACCCACTTTACCTTGGGATGACCTTAGCATAGACTTTATCTTAGGGTTGCCTCAAACATCTACAAGGAAAGATTCTATTTTTGTTGTAGTGGACCACTTCAGCAAAATAAAACACTTCATTCCATGCCATCAAAGTAACAATGCTCTATATATTAATGATTTGTTTTTGTAGGAGATTTTCCGATTACATGGAGTATTAAAAACTATAGTCTCTAATCGAGACACAAAATTTTTAAGCTATTTTTAAAGGACTCTTTAGAGAAGACTTATAACTCAACTTGTATTAAGCTCTAATAGCTACCCTTAGATTGATGGCTAGACAGAAGTAGTAAACATGGTGCTAAGTAATCTACTAAGAGTTGTTATAGGAAAGAACTTAAGGGATTGTGACCTATGCCTACTAGTTATGGAGTTTACATACAACCGAACTATTCATAGCACTATTGGGAAGACCCCATTCGAGGTCATCTTTGTCTTTAACCCCACCATTCCCTTGGATATGATTGGTACCCCAACAACTACTGAAGAGAATCAATCCAGAGTGGACTAAGCCCTAGAATTGCATGAGCTACACTAGTCTATAACTAAGAAGATCACCAAGTTAAATCATAGGTAGCATGAAATTAGTACCTAAGGTCGCTAGACTATTTCTTTCCACCCAAGAGACTTGGTATGGATACATCTCCTCCGAGAACGATTTCCACACTTGAGTCAGAACAAGCTATCTCCTCAAGCTGATGGTCCGTTCAAGATCTTAAAGAAAATCAACTACAATGCTTACTAAATTAAGTTTCCTAATGACTATAGAGCCTCTTCCACCTTTAATGTATCCGATCTAAAGTCTCGCCCACTAATAAAAGAAGACCTTGTAAGCACCCTAGAATAAAGAGAAGAAACAGCTCCAAATTTAAGGATAAATCTTTCTGACCCCTAAGTAGATGATAGGAATCAACCCCTCGAATCGATCATGCTTAGCCGACCTAAAGGACTCCAAAGACTCGCTCAGAGGATACTAGCTCTAGGCCATAGCCAAAATAAGGACTCCTACCCCATGTTAATCTCATGCCAACCTAACTATCAGATCTTTACATGCATCAGATCCACCCTTATTCACTAGCAATGCTTTATCCCAAGAGTAGCCAAGGCAAGCTCCCAATCTAACCACAAGCATCTGACCACAAATCAAGCTAACTTCTCTTTAGAAGAACTAATTGGTCCCCGACTTGGTCTACATCTAGTTGGCCCTTAACCAAAAGCGTTACTCTATTTCTGCCTACCTTATACCATATTTCTCCCATTCAAACGCCAAGTAACAAGTGTCTTTTAACACAGTATTTCAGAATTATTCTTTCTTTTTCACACTGAATATTCTTTGTCTCTTTTACTCTTTTTAGTATATCTTATATAACCTACTTGTAGAATACCCTTTTATCTTTTCATATATATAAAGTAACCCTAGTAAGTAGGTATATAAACCCCCACCATGCAGACAATCATCCAATTAATACAAAATTATTCATTTGAGTGACCTTAGTGTTCTTGTTATCATTCAACTCTTAGCTATTCTCTTTAGTAAGGAGTAGTGAAAAATGACCCTTCAGTTCAGATCGGTATGTCATATTTGGCAGATTATAAGCTAAGTAGAATCGAGTGATGCGTCATATTCATTCGGTAACTGCTCAGACTTTGCTAACCTTTTCCCTGTTTGTTTTGGTTTGCTTCGTTATGGTACCTCTCCATGTGTTTGACCCTAGAGATGAATTACGTACAATCCTTAAGTGTTCTATATGTTCCTCCTTACTCTTTGAGTATATTAAGATATCATTAATAAACACAACTATAAACTCATCTAGGCACTTTTTAAAGGTATGATTCATCATATCTATATATGCAACAAATCATTTGTTAACCTAAATGGCATCATTAGAAATTCATAATACCTGTACCTAGTCCTAAAGGAAATTTTAGATACATCCTCTTCCTTAATTTTCAACTAATGGTAACTGAATTGTTAATCTATTTTTAAGAATACTATGAGTCCCTTCAATTGATCAAATAAATCATTAATCATAGGAAGTGGGTATTTGTTCTTTATCATCACTTTGTTCAATTCTTAATAATCTATACACAATCGAAGACTTCCATCTTTCTTGACAAATGGCACTAGTATGCCCCACGATGATGTACTTGGCCTTATGAATCCCTTATGTAGTAGTTCCTATAGTTGCTTCTTCAATTCCACTAATTCAATTGTAGCCATTCAAGAAGGTCTATTAGAGATAGGTATAGTATCCAATATAAGATCTATGGTGAAGTCGATATCCCTATCTGGAGGTAGTCCAAGCAAATCATTAAGGAAAACCTCAGGATATTCAAACACTAATGATATATCTTCTAATCTCACTTCTTGAACTTAGGTATCCACCACCAAAGCTGAAGATCCCATGTTACCATTTTCTTACAAACTTCTAAGCTTTACTCACCAAAACTATTCAAAGGGGTGTCGTCTAGAGCTTCCTCTAAAAAACAAAATTCTCTCCATTAGGCTTCTTGAATACCACCATCTTTCCTTTACAATCCACATTTATTCGATGTTCAATTAGCCAATTTACCCTTGGTATAGTATCAAATCCTTTCATATATAATACTATTAATTCTACAGGTATTTTATAAAGATCTATACACACATTACCTCCCTTTAGCTTTTGTTACACAATTTATTCTCCTCTAAAGGGGGTCGTTACTACTGGATCATACCTTAAAGTCTCAATTAAGAGTTTATTCTTATTATCATAGTGCTTAGATACATATGAATGTGCTCTAGGGTATAAGAGTCAAGTAAACATATAATACACAATCATATAACAGTATCTAAAAGTCATTAGGTTTAAGACTCATACCTACAATGATGTTTTCATCCTTACCTTCCCCATCTTGGATTGCATACATCATTCCTTGAACTTTAGGTCTAGCTCCAGCCTCTCCTGGTCGGTTGTTTCTATTGAAGGGTCCTAGCTTAATAACTTAGGTTTAGTCTAGCCTTGCCTATTGGTCTACATTATACTAAGTGGCATTATGTCCTATCTGGTGACACTTATGGTAATGTATACCTTTAGGGTTCAAGTTCTAACATTATATTGCTCAACGCCTACAATTACATTTCTAGCAAAATGGCATAGCTCTACCAAGCTTCTTATTCTTGTTAAGGGGTTAATGAACCCTTTTTCCTCTTATCATCTTATGGTTACTGTTAGATGTTGAGCCCTATTTTTGTTTCTTTAATTTAACCTATAAAAAGCTCAGCCCACTTAATATAAGTTACTTGACATTAAGGAAATATTTTTTTAAAAGAATTTTAAAAATTAGAGTCACTAATCAATTCAACTTATAAAAAATGAAATTAGGATTTTCGGACGGAAAAATCCTAATTTGGTTACTAATCTACATATTTTCTAAAAAATAATTTTTAGAAAATTAAGCTAGAAAAAAGCTAAGTTTAGAGGCTAACCTATTAAGACTAAGTCACCAAGTAAAAACTAAAGAAAAATCTATTAAATTTTATTTATATAATTTTATAAAAATACTAAAAATATACCTAAATGTACCAAAAATATAATTAAAATGATTTTTTATTATTTTTCATTACAAATTTTCAAGAAGAAAAAATTTTTATTTTATTTTTTATACAATTACCCTAAAGGTGCATATGTATCCACTAGTCGAGATCAAACCGGCTGTAGTTCTCTTTCATAAAATATTTAGTAGTTTGATTTCTTTTATTTTGATAATCTAGCCAGGTTTAGGCTTTTTAACAATTTATTATTTAAAAAACTAATAAATCTAATTTCACAAATTAAATAAAACCTTGACTAACTAAATATTTTTGAAAAACTCCAGTTAAGATTTTTTTTTTATATAAACACTACGTGTTAAAAAGATATCTTTTCTAAAAACTAACTATAAGATATGGTGAAGATACGATCTAACTACAAATCTTTTCTAAATCTCAACAGTAAGATACGTATCTCGATATGCTTGTTTTCTAAATCTCAACTGCAAGATACGTTGAAGATACAATCTACATACGACGTATCCTTTCTAATTCTTAATCATAAAATACATATTTCGTACGTATCTTTTCTAAATCTTAACCAGAAGATACGTATCTTGATATTTATCTTTTTTAAATCTCAACCACAAGATACATTTCTTTTTCCAAAAACAAGATTTTACTAAAAAAACACAAGTTAAATGAACTCTATTAAAATTGGGATTATCTAAAAATAAACAAGCAAAAATAATAAAAAACCTACACTTTAAAAAAAAGTTAGTAAAAATAATTAAGCTAACTAATAAAATAAAATAACACATTTTTTATCAAACTGAGTTGTATGTGATCGTGTGCTTGTGATTATGTGCGGTGGATCTTGTATGTGGACTTCACATGTATGTATATCATGAACAACGTCAGGTGCTATGTGTATGCTAGCTGGCTAAACTTGAGGGGATCATGTGCTAATCGGAATCTTAGCTTGTGTTAAGCGATTGTAGTTTCGCATTACGAGTCGTATGTATCAACGTTCGGCTTTGTAGGGATTCGACTGTGTGTTGGAGGCATGGATGGCATTGTATGGATTGGTGATTGAATTTGTTGGTAGGGTGTTAATGTTCGATCAAGGTAAATTGTAGACTAGGACATGTAATGTTCGTTGATGTTGGGATGGTTGCTTATAGATGTAAAAGGCTTAGCAATTTAGATTGTGTGTATGTTGAGTTTTTGGTTAGGGTATCATTAGGGGCTTCATTGGTAGGGGACCACGTTGGCATGTTGCGTTAGGTTGAAGGGATGCATGGGCTTTAGCTTGGGGGTTTCAGTGGGTGTAATATGGATCATGGATTTGGATTATGGATCAAAGGCAGATTGGTTAACGTGTCTAAGTGTTTGTGTTTGTTGGCATGTGATGGGTGCTATCGGCTTTTGATCAAGGGAGTTAGGGGGACGTAAAGTCGTTGAAGAATTGAGCAATTTAAGGGCTAAGTGAAGTGCACATGTTAGTTGTTCAACTGTATGGAGTGTCCAAGTGCTTTATGAAGTTTGTGAATTGGTGTTGCAATGGATTTGCAAGAATTTCGGTTGGTATTTGGTAAATTATGTTTGGGGGATTGAATTTACTAAATTATGTTAGGCTTGCAAATTATAGAGTTTATGATTCAGGCGAATGAATTGTGGGAAATAATAACTAAAACCGCCCCTAACGTCATGTGCCAACTAGCTATTTATAAACCAAAAACTAAAACTTTTATATCTTTTAATTATGGATTTGATCTTAACAAAATATATGATGAAGATTCGACTTATTTTCTAGAAACCCTATTTGGGCTTTCTATATATCGAGCTTAATCCGATCCAATTTGATTTAGTCTAAGAGTCTACTTAATAAGTTATAAATTTAATCTAGCCTAATATAATTTAGATGAAAAATCTATTTTATATCGGATTGGACCAAAATTATTTGAATAAAGCCTAATTCTCAAATGACTTAATGATTTGTTAAATTAATCACATACCGTTATCCGATTTGAAACTAAATGATCTAATGTGACTCAGTACAATACAACTTGACTCGATACGATACTACTTGACTCAATTCAATATGATTCGATTCAATACGACTAGTCTCGATATAATTTGACTTGACTTAACTTGACTCAACTCTCTTTTTTTTTCCCTTTTTCTTTTAATTTTTTTTATTGTTTTATTATTATTTTCTTATATTTTTGTTTATTTATTTCTTAACCTGGCTTAACTAAAATAAAACAAAAATGAGGTGTCTACAACTACCCTCTTTGTAGTAAAGTTCGATTAGAACTTTACTGTAAAGACAAAAAAAATACTCATTTTTGCTAGACCCTACTCTGAACTAACTAACTAAGCTATGTCTTATGCAGGAATTTAAGTGGGCTTAATTGACTTGTTTTGGTGGATAATCCGAAAATGATAGATCTCTTCAAAATTTCAAAAAACTTGCTCTAGTGGATAATCCAAAGAGGATAGATCTCCTCTGAATTTCAAAAAAACTTCCTTTGGTAGATAATCTAAAGAGAACAGATCTCTTCAAGATTTCAAAAAACTTGCTTTTGGTAGATAATCCAAAGAGGATAGATCTCTTCTAGATTTCCAAAAATCTTCCTTTAGTGGATAGATCTCTTTGAGATTTCAAAAAAAACTTTCTTTGGTAGATAATCTAAAGAGGATAAATCTCTTAAAGATTTGAAAAAGAAAAAAAAAATTCTCTGGTTTAATATCCAAAGAGGATAGATCTCTTTGAGATTTCAAAAAAACTTACTTTGGTTTGTTAATCTGAAGAGGATAGATCACTTCAAGATTTCAAAAAACTTACTTTAGTTTGATGATCCAAAAAGGATAGATCTCTTAGAGATTTCAAAAAAAAAAATTACTTTGGTTTGATAATTTGAAAAGGATAGATCTCTTCAAGATTTCAAAAAACATACTCTGGTTTGATAATCCGAAGAGGATAGATCTCTTCGAGATTTCTTTTTATATGGTCAATAATTCGAAAAATAAAGATCTTTTCATGATTTCAAAAAAATTACTTTAGTGGACAACCCAAAGATGATAGATCTCTTTGAGATTTTTTTAAAAAACTTACTCTAGTTTGATAATCTGAAGAGGATAGATCTCTTTATGATTTCAAAAAACTTTCTTTGGTGGATAACCCGAAGAAGATAGATCTTTTCGAGATTCCTAAAAAACTCATTTTAATTTATATGATAGGATAGATCTCTTTGAGATTAGTTTTGTTGAATGATCTGAAGAGATAAAAATTTGTTTTGGTTTGATAATTCAAAGAGGATAGATCTCTTCGAGATTTTTTTTTTGTTAGTCTAAAGAGAATAGATTTCTTCGAGATTCATTTTGATTTCGTCAATAATCAGAAGAGGATAGATCTCTTTGAGATTTTTTTTTATTTAGTGAATAGTTCGAAAAGGATAAATCTCTTTAAGATTTGTTTTTGATTTGGTGAATAGATCGAAAAGGATAGATCTCTTTAAGATTTCTTATTTTGGTGAATAATCCAAAGAGGATAGATCTCTTCAAGATTTCTTTTTTATTTTGGTGAAGAATAATCCAAAGAGGATAGATTTCTTTAAGATTCATTTTGATTTTGTGGATAGTTCGAAGAGGATAGTTCTCTTTGAGATTTCAAAAAAACTCATCTTAGTTTGGTGAATAATCCAAAGAGGATAGATCTCTTCAAGATTTGTTTTGGTTTAGTGAACAATCCGTAGATGATAGATCTCTTAAAGCTTTGTTTTAGTTTGGTGAACAATCCGAAGATGACAGATCTCTTTGAGATTTTTTTTGACTTAGTGGAGAATTCGAATAAGATAGATCTCTTCAGATTCATTCTTTTTGCTTTGGTGAATAATCCAAAGAGGACGTATCTCTTCGAGATTTCTTTTTAATTTAGTGAATAGTTCAAAGAAGATAGATCTCTTTGAGATTCTTTTTAAGTTGAAGAATAATCCGAAGAAGATAGATCTCTTCAAGATTTTGTTTTGCTTAAAAGGATAAATCTTTCGAAGATGAGATAAGATAAGATGACATTCTATTAAAGACAAAATGAGACAGCGCTCTCATGTGCAAGCGATCATTTATACAACTGCAAGGTACTCCTTTGAGTAAGCGATCCAACTAAGGAATAGATAGGATAATGCTTCTTTAAGCAAGCGATCTTAAAAATGATTGGATAGCGCTTCACTAAGCAAGTGATCCGGAAAATGATTTGGCTAGATTAGATAACGCTCCTTTGATCAAGCGATCCTAAAAAGAACTAGATGGTGCTCCATAGAGTAGGTGATCTAACTAAGGAATAGGATATTGCTCCTTTGAGCAAGCGGCAAGCAATCTTAGAAAGGATTTGATAGCGCTCCATTAAGTAAGTGATCCAAGAAGGAAGAAAACTTTCATGAGTTTTGACAAATTGATCTATGACTTAAGTTTGAGGGATTTTGATGATTCTTGGAAAATTTTATCTCTTTTCTTTTTATAAAAAGTTTCATTTCTCTTTTAAAAAGTTTTTTCTTCTTTTTTTATACAAGAAATTCAAAAAAACACTCTGATAAAAAATTGTGTTACTAACAATCACAAATAAGGGGTTGGCTTGCCCCTTGCCCATTGATCACTTATTCTTTCACTTTCATTTCCTAAAGCATAATTTATTATCTCTAAACATTTTAGAAGCACCGATTTGAAACTTGAGATAAATGACCATTCTTATTTTTTAGAAAGCAAGTAACTTGTTATTCAATTTTCTAGTAAAGGAATAGGCATCATTACTTGAAATGTTTAGTCAAACAAGACTTCCTTACACTCTTATAGGTATGTTTTTACTCTCAGCATCAATTCTAAAAATTGTAGCATATCTTGTAAGTGGTACCATTTTGGTCAATCATTTAAGTTTTTTCTAGGTTTGAAATGTAAGGCTTTTGGTTAATGGTTTAAGAAAATGGATATCAATATGTTTTAGCCAATTTTGAAAAAAAAAATATCATATACAATCTAAATTAGATTTACAAACCAAGAACCTATGAGAAACTAAACATAGGCTTATCCCAGTTTCATGAGTAAATTTCGCTTAAGATAAGTTGATTTCTTTAATCAAAAGAGTTTCATCAAGGATAATATAGTGAACGGGATCATAAAATGACAGCTTTGCTTTCGAGCTTAGGAATTGAAAGTGTTTAGCCTTTGTGTATCCTCTACAAGTTTGGACCTCAGGCTTATTGGTAATTCGGCTATTGCTTGAAGGTGATCACCTTGTTAATATTTTCAATTTTTTTCTTTTTTCACTTTTTTCTTTTTTCTCTTTTTTTTTTTGTCAAGGTGGTTACCTTCCATTGTTAAGTTTTCACTTAATAGGATTTGAAGCACCAACAGGTAGGTTTAAGGTGTATAAACTTAAGAGAAGTGTATATGGCTTTGAAGTGCTTGGAAAAGAATCTATGGACTTAATGTGTTTAGATAAGTATATGGGCCTAAGTGAGGTGTATATAGTTTGAAACTCTTCTTCATTCTAAAAAAATTGAATTATTTATGACAATATTTACTCATGAATTGACACAACTAAAGTAAGCATAAGTTAGTCTCCTCCTTTTCTCCAGATTAATGACCCTAACTTCCTAATTTCCCCAGTATGAGGTGTTTCTTAATAGGGTTAATTTTAAGAAAAAATCCCTAAAAGGCTCAAATGGGTTTGCAAGGGATAACTGTGTTTAGGAATGATGAAATGAATGCCTAATATCATTTTAACACTTGTACCAACTTCAAGACAGACCTCCTTTAAGGAATGAACCTAATTACTCAACTTGATGGCACTCTTCTCTCATGTGTGTCTAGGGTTAGTGTTTAGGATATGGATTGCCTCTTTTCAACCTTAATCTTTTAAGTAATGTGTTATCATTCCATTAGGTGGAAAGTTTTAAGTTTCGAGTTCACATTTTATCTATCCATTTTCACTCATTCGAAATGCCCCTATTTACATTAAGCTAGCTTCATAGCCAACAAAGATAAGAATATACATGAAAACTGTTGTATTCACTAACTTGTATCTATTACAAGCTCCAAAATGAAAGCTTATTCTAAAAAATGGAGGAACTAAAATTCTTTTCTATTTCTTTCCCTTATTTCTATCACTTCTTCAAACTTAGCCCATTTAGTTAAACTGATCTTTTAGAGATATACCCAACTACTTTTAATAGTGAGCCACCTTATCAGATGACAATAGTAGACCCTTAATGCCTAATACTGGAAGTTGTCCATTTGATGCTTGTTCAAAACTTGGGAAAGGAATACTACTACTAATTAACCCTTCTAGAAAATTTGGTTAGATAATCTTGGCATCAATCAAGTCTTGCACCTTAAACCTCAGTTTCAAGCAATCCTCTATAGTATGCCCTACCAAGCCTAGATGATATCCATACCATTTGTTGGGGTCATGATCCCTTGTTGGGTTTCCACATGTCAGTAGACCTACATCTCTCAATTGCTCGAACACTTAGGCTATTGGAATCTTGAACTGCACAAATCACCTCCTCTTGTTGTGGATGTGTTCATCTTGATTCTAGGTTTTCCCTATCAACACATTCGCTCCTGATTTCTCTTTCAATGAATCTTCATCATGGTTAGGTTATAACTTCCTATTCATATTAGGATGTAGGTTTTCGAGCCGCTTGAGTACATAACCAATCTCCATTTCTATGCCCGCTAGTCTTTCTCCTAACTTCGCTAACTTTTCTTCTAGGGTTATAACCCTTTCTTCTAAACTCTGGAAGTAACATGCGCCCTAAACTCAACCATTCAAATCTATTTCTGACAACTTTTCCAAACCTTGTATGATGTCAATAATGAGCTTATGAACTTACAACTCTTTAGACTCGTTTGCTTCAGATGGTATGTTAATAGGCACCTAGGCTTAGGTATGAGCTATAGCCTCTACATGTTTCTCATGTTTTCATAAAATCCCTTCTACTATGGCTATTCTCTATTCAAACATCTTGATTTTTTTAAAATGAGTGATTATAGGCTACAAGTTGGGACAAATCACTGAAAAAGCTATCTTTCAAAACTTGCAAGAATCCCTTCTTGTTAGCAACAGTCCATTATTTTAAAAAAAAAAATCAATTTTTTTTAATTTTGAAAACATTTTTTTTAGAAAATTTTATTGAAAAAGAAAAAAAAAATCAATGATAAATATATGCTATA
This sequence comes from Lumnitzera racemosa, assembly GCA_024138005.1. Lineage (NCBI taxonomy): Eukaryota > Viridiplantae > Streptophyta > Magnoliopsida > Myrtales > Combretaceae > Lumnitzera > Lumnitzera racemosa. The sequence goes on from JAMXBC010000006.1 coordinate 86,602,570, forward strand.
GAAGCCTAATACTAACATCGACAATTCTAAAAAGAAATTGGAAATATTGGGTCTGACAATTGAGGACATAGGATGATGATTATATTAAAAGGGTGATATAGAAAAACATAAATTATTTTACAATGAGAGACTCAATGAAAGATAACATAAGGGTAACCAATCGTAGAAATCAACTAAGTAAAAAAAATTATCATGAAACCAGTTTTTTATCATAAAATATCTTTTGAAATTTCCTCCTTTTTAAAAAATTGTTGAAAAGCCTTATAAAAAAATAGCAAATCCATAATAATCTTTATCATAGTTAACTTCCATAATTACATGCCCCAAAAAATTTACAAGTTGATACAAAAATTTTTTTCTCCTAACATTAACACATTATGGTACAGAGGGGGAATACTAATGATTTTAAGCATTTTATGTTAAATGTTATATTATACAACCTATTACTGATGAAATAAAAAAAAAATCTACAAGACCTACATATATTAGAAAAAATAACATATACAAACAAATATGCAAAATAAATATAATGCAATATGCTACATATGCATGCAATGCAAAGGGGTATTATGAACCCATGGCCAAGGAGCACCCTTATATATAAATAGATCAAAGATTAGATTTAAAAAAACAATGAAGCTTGTGAATACTTAAATATAAGGGTTACTAATTTTTCTAATTTCCCTTTTTTTTTTTTGCAAAAGGAAAGGCAAACTGACCATGGATTAAATTGGGCTTTGCCTATAATTTAACAATAACTACCACTTTTTCTAAAAGAATGATGCAAGAGGATAAGGTCTACAGGTCTCAAGTTTTATAGTTCCAAGGCTTTTCGAAAAAAAACCTAGTAGGCTACATCAAAGCTTAAGTGGACTTGCCTATCATCATGAAGCAAGGGTAAAGACCTTAATGACCTTAAGGTTATATAATGGTGGCCTATCTTAAGTTCTTAAGGTGGCCTAAGTCCAACCACATCTAAATATGTAGATGATTATTACAAAATAAAAAGAGCCCTCTCCTATTCCCCAACAGGGCCCATTGGGCCGGGCTTTTTTCTTAGGGCCTGCATCACTAAAAAGCTATTAGTACGACTAAAATACAATAAAAGAAAAATAATACAAAAAACCCATCAATTAAATTTTCATTTTTACACTGCTATCCTACCAAGCATCTATAATAGAGTTGTCAATCCTGTCGAGTCTTATTTTGGTTTCCTTAATTAAACTTATATTGAGCCTAACCTGCTTATTATAAGTTACACAACATTAAACTAATGAAATATTTTTCTAAAAAAATTTAAAAAATTGGAGTAGTCAACCAATTCAACTAGTAAAAATGAAATTAGGGTTTTCGAGTGGGAAAAAACGTAATTTAGCCATTGATTTATGTATTTTCTAAAAAAATATTTTTGGAAAAACTAAACCAAAAAACACCAAGTTCGAAGGCTAACCTATTAAGATTAAGTTACCATATAAAAACTAAAAAAAAAATTAAAAAATTGATGGGCTTTTATTTTTATAATTTTCTAAAAAAACTAAAAATATACCTAAATGTACAAAATATAACTAAAATGATTTTTATTTTTTTTATGACGAATTATCAAGAAGAAAAAGGCTTTTTTATTTTTTATACGGTTGCCCCGGAGGTGCCTATGTCCTTGCTAGTTATGATCAAACCTACCGTAGTTCTCTTTTATAAAAAATTTAGTGGATTGATTTCTTTTATTTTGAAAACTGAGCCAAGTTTACATTTTCTAACAATTTATTTTTTTAAAAAAATAATAAATTTAATTTTACAAATTAAAGAAAATACTAACTAACTAAATCTTTTTGAAAAACTCTAGTTAAGATTTTTATTTTTATGAAAACATTGCATACCAAAATATGTCTTTTCTAAATCCTAACGATATGATGATGAAACGTTGTAGATACATATCTTCATATGTAACTTTTCCAAATCTCAATCACAAGATACATATCTCGATACGCTTGTCTTCTAAATCTCAATTGTAAGATACATTGAAGATAAGATTTAAATACGAATCTCATATGTATCTTTTTTAAATGTTAACAGTAAAATATCTATCTCGATACGTATCTTTTTTAAATCTTAACCACAAGATACATTGAACATGATTTTACTAAAAAAATTTTTACTAAAAAATGCAATTTCAATGAACTTTACTAAAATTGAGATAATCTAGAAAAAACAAGCAAAAATAATAAAAAACTACACTTTAAAAAAAATAAGTTAGTAAAAATAATTAAGCTAACTAAGAAAGTAAAATAAATAACAAAATAAACTAAAAAAATTTTTACCGAACGAATTTACATATGATCATCACATGTGATTGTGTACAATAGATCTCGTGTGTAGACTTCGCAAGTGTGTGTGCTGTGAATAGCACCAAGTGTTACATGTGTGCTGGCTTGTTGGACATAAGGGGCTCATATGCTAATTAGAACTTAGCTAATGTCAAGTGATTGCAGTTTGGTGTCAAGAGTTGCACATGTTAAAGTTTGACTTTATGGGGGATTTGATTGTATGTTTGAGGCTTGGACAGCGTGGTATGGGTTAGTGATTGAATTTGTTGGTAGGGTGTTGTTGTTTGGTCAAGGTAAATTGCGGATTAGGATACGTGCTATTCGTTGCTATTAGGACAGCTGCTTTTGAAGTGGCTAAGTGCTTTGTGAAGTTTGTGAATTTGTGCTACAGTAGATTTGCAAGAAGTTTGGCTAGTATTTAATGAATTATGTTTAGGGGATTGAATTTGTTAAATTGCATCAAGCTAGCAAATTCTGGAGTTTATGATTGAAGCAAGCAAATTGCAGGAAATAATAAATAAAACCGTCCCTAATGTCACATGCCGACTAGCTATTTATAAACCAAAAACTAAATCTTTTGTATCTTTTAATTATGGATTTGATCTTAACAAATGAAAGATACAATAGATATGATGAAGATTCGATTTGGTTTTAAAAACCCTATTTAGGTTTTCTATTTATTGAGCTCAATCCAATCCAATTTGATTTAGTCTAAGAGTCTACTTAACAAATTATAAATTTAATCTAACCTAATATAATTTAGATAAAAAATCTATTTTATATAATTATTTTAATAAAGCCCAATTCTTAAATGACTTAATGATTTATTAAATTAATCACACACCACTATCCGATTTGATACTAAACGATCCAACACGACTCAACACGATACAACTTGATACAATTCGACTTGACTACAACTTAATTTAATACGATGCAACTTGACTCAATTCAGTATGATTCGATTCGATATGACTCAACTTAATACAATTTGACTCGACTTGACTCTCTCTTTTTTTTTCCTTTTTTCTTTTAATTTTCTTTTTTTATTATTTTCTTATTTTTTCTATTTATTTATTTCTTAACCTAGCTCAACTAAAATAAAACAAAAATGGCAAAAATGAGGTGTCTACACTAAAACTCCCCATAAATTTCCTTTTCTTACTTTCTACCTCCTTAACTATACTTCTTAAGTCACAAGCTTGCTCAATCAAATGAGTCTCACTAATAATATCAATGTATTGCATCAATCTTATCCTTTTTAACTCAGCTTGAAAATAAAGATCAAGTTTGTCTTTAAACCTACCAACCTTAGCAATTTCATTGTTCTGTACCACTTCTAGAGCAAACTTCAATAACTTATTAAAGTTTCATTCATATTCTTCAATTGTTCTACATGCATGCTTCAAATTGTAATATTCTTGACACAATTGCTCCCTTATACATTCAAGGAAATATTGCTCCAAAAATGCATCTTTAAAAGTGTTCTAACCTATGCGTTCTACCATCATTCATTTTTTACCGTTCTACCAATTATTCACATGTCCATCTAGCAAGATCTTAGCAATCCCTACTTTCATTTTCTCTTCCACCTCATGCACTTCAAAAGGTTTTTCTAATGAATCAATCCATTCTTCCTCAACTAAAGGATCATTATTTTTACGATCATATGGCTTTACTATTCATTGTATACAAGCCAACTTATCACCTCCCCTAAATCTAGCTATAGTAGCTGTAAACTAGTACATAAATTCCATACTTGGCTAAGGTAGAGCCGAATTGGGTTATGGTTGTTGTTATACCCTTTACTCTAGTGGTTCTTAATTTGTTGCAAGCCTTCTAAATCCCCTTTGTATCATTTTCTAACCAATTAATAAATTTAAATAGCAAGTATCTTTTTGATAAGGTTATAAGGTTGTAACACATTATCAACTACTTACCCTACACATCTTACACATACTTGAAACTTATGGTCCTTAACTTATGCTTTGATATTACCTAAAAGATATCACATCCCAACATAGTATAGGACGTACCATCATACGAGAATACCTATCTATATTCAACAAAATTTCTATTTATAACAAAAGAGTACTACAAATTGAGTTTAGTTCTACATTGGTTTATACAAAAGAGTATGTCCTTCTAAACATAACTAGATCTAAAATACAATACTTTTTTTTTCTTTTCTACATATGTGCAGATCCATCTTGGAACTAAAATCAAAATATAGCAAGGTTTCTTCAAAAATAGCTGACTCCATCTTATACACTCTCAAAAGTCTTTCTCTTAGTTGATGGTAGGGCTTAGTCAGTTTTCTTCATAGCCTGAGGATACATAAGTATCCACTTATCTCTTTGTAAGCTAAGTGAACGTAGATGAACAAAGCACAGAACAAGCATAACATATATTCACAAATATCAATATTATAAAACATTAAATGATATAATTTGAGTTATCAAGACAAACTATCTATTTAGGGAATTCGTATCATGCTTATGTATGTAACATGCACCGGTACCAATATCTTAGCCTAGCCTAGTTTTTCCAATTCACTGGTCTAATTAGTCGATATACTCAAGCATTTGGATATAATGTCCAAGAACCTAGGGCAATAAGGAGCTAACACAACCCAACCTAGCAATATTTAAGCTTTTAGAAACTTGAACTATAAGTCCTTTCATACCATACCATAAATGCAACAAAATGCAGCAAGTAATATAATAACTAAGTATTAGATACAAATTTCAGAGTCTACAACATCTTAATTATCATAATTTCCAACTTCATGTCTTGACTTTACAATTCAGCCCTTCGTATGGGGTTCACTTAGGTAGACACCTTGAAGAATCAATCAATTTCCAAGAAAGCAAGGATATACATTGACAAATTAGTCATACATAAGGAAACACTTAACTTAGTCAATGTACATTTAATAGAATCATGTATTTAATTAATCCAGTACATCATTACAATTAACAAAACATTTGACACTAAATCAAGTAGACATAGGTCTACTTGTACAAAAATAAAAATATCCACTTACCTATGCTTGATAGTAGTACCAAATCCTAAGCTTCACAATGTGATCCTTCCTTACCTATCACACCTAAGAAAATACATATAGACTCCAAGTCAACTATGGGTCAAAGCCAAACTTTTATAAGCTTTTAACATTGCATTTCTAAACTTCATTTGACCATACCATGCTCATTCCTTATTCAATTTTAGTCAACTTTATATTGTCACGATCATTTTTTGAGTACAATTAAAATATCTTAAGAAATAAAATTGATCAATATAGTTATAAGTTTGAAAATACCCTTTCTCATTATGTACTCAATTGTACATCATCGAAACTACATGACTAACTCAAGTAGGCTTTAATTATAAACTAAAAGTCCTAAAAATTATATTTTTCAACCATGTTTATTATCAATTTCATGCCATAGTTACCAATCTCACATTACCTGACAAACACCATAATAGTATGTAGACACCTCATTTTTGCTAATTTTTTTATTAATTGAGCTAGGTTAATAAATAAACAGAAAATTGGAAAATAAATAAATAAAATAATAATAATAATAATAATAATAGAAATAAATAATGATAATAATAAAAAATAAGTAAATAAAAAAAAGAGAATCATATCAAGTTGTGTCGTATCGAGTAAAGTCGAATTATAACGAGTCGAGTCAAGTCAAGTCGTACAAGTCATAAGTCAAGTCATGTTATATTGAATGGAATTGAGTTGGATTAGGTAATGATATGGGCTTAATTAATTTTGGGTTAGACCAATATAGAATAAAATTCATCTAATTTAAGGACTTAAACCAAATTAAGGAATTATTGGGCTAAATTGTAGTAAAGCGGATCAGGCCTTCAAAGAAATAGAAGGCCTAAAATAACTAAGGTTTCTATAAACTAAGGTATAAATCTTAGAAGAATCGCAATTGAATATTCTGTATCTTTGATACGAAAAATTCAATTTTGAGCTTATAAATAGCACATCGATGGGGGTTTTAAGGCGGTTTTTTTTTTTTTTTTTTAAACATACTCCTACCCAAAACACCATATAAATACCACCACACCACCATACAATCACTACACAACACCACACAATACCACCCTAACACCATCACATAACCACTACATTCATCACTTGTGCCCTCACCAAGCAGCACTTAACGTCATCTAGCCTATCGTCCAACAATGCCAAGTTAGTCGTCCAATCTCTCACTTAACCTGTCACCCAATAACGCCTAGTCTCTTGCCCAGCCTATTGCAAAGCTTATCGCCTAACAGCGGCTAGCCAGTCGCTTAATCTTTTGCCCAACCAAATGCTCAATCTCTCCCCTAACATTGCCTAGTCTACAGCTTAGCAACACCTAGCTTACCGCCTAGCATCACCCAATTATGCTCAGTCCACTGCTTAACATCGACATGATCTAACACTAAGTAAATTTCATTAATTTTTTTTTATTATTTATTTATTTCATTAATTTTTATTAATTTACTTTATTACTTATGTTTTTTTATTAACTATTTTTGTCTTTAAGTTCAGGTTTTTTATTCTTATTGCAAATTTTTTATTTTCCAAAAAAATTTAGTTGAATTAAGTTTTTTTTTTTTTGAAAAATCATGTTTTTTTAATAAAAAATATATATATTTTTTGACATATAATAGTTTTAAAAAATAAATTAATCTTAAATTGAGTTTTTTCAAAAACATTTAGTTAGTTTGGGTTTTTTTATTTAATTTGGAAAAATTATATTTTTCTAGGTTTATTTTCTTAAAATAACAAATTGATAAAATACATAAACTTGGCTCGGTTTTTAATATAAAAATGACTTATTCACCAAAAAAGTTATAAAAAAAAAGAGAACTACAGTTGATTTGATCCCAAATAGTAGGTACGTAGGCACTTTCAAGATAACCGTATAAAAAAATAAAAAAAAATTTTCCCTTATCTTGAAATTTCTTAATAATTAAAATTAATAAAATTACGTTAGTTATTTTTTTAACATTTAGGTATAATTTAGTATTTTTGGAAAATTATAAAAATAAAAGATCATCAATTTTTTTAATTTTTACATAGTAACATAGTCTTAATAGGTTAGCCGTCGAACCTGGTTTTCCGGTTCAATTTTCTAAAAATTGATTTTTTTTTTTAAATATTCATAGACTTGTGGTCCGAAAACCCTAATTTATCTTTTTTACCAATTGAACTGGTTAGTGACTCCATTTTTTTACTAAAATTTTTTTTTTCTTAATTTAATGTCAAGTATTTTATATTAAGTGGGCTGAGCTTAATATAGGTTAAATTATGGAAATCAAAATATGGCTCGACAAAATTGGCGACTCTACTAGGGATGCTTAGTAGGTTAGCTATGTGAAAATTAAAAAATTACTGTTGAGCTTTTATATTATTATTTTATTTTTGTATTGTATTATAGTTGTACTAATTGTTTTTCAAAAACATTTAGTTAGTTTGGGTTTTTTTTATTTAATTTGGAAAAATTATATTTTTTTATGTTTATTTTCTTAAAATAACAAATTGATAAAATACATAAACTTAGCTCAGTTTTCAATATAAAAATGACCTATTCACCAAAAAAGTTATAAAAAAAAAAAGAGAACTACAGTTAATTTGATCCCAAATAGTAGGTACGTAGGCACTTTCAAGATAACCGTATAAAAAAATAAAAAATAAAAATTCCCTTATCTTGAAATTTCTTAATAATTAAAATTAATAAAAATTACGTTAGTTATTTTTTTAACATTTAGGTAAAATTTTAGTATTTTTGGAAAATTATAAAAATAAAAGATCATCAATTTTTTTAATTTTTACATAGTAACTTAGTCTTAATAGGTTAGCCGTCGAACCTGGTTTTCTTGTTCAATTTTCTAAAAATTGATTTTTTTTTTTAAATATTCATAGACTTGTGGTCCGAAAACCCTAATTTATCTTTTTTACCAATTGAACTGGTTAGTGACTCCATTTTTTTACTAATTTTTTTTTCTTAATTTAATGTCAAGTAATTTATATTAAGTGGGCTGAGCTTAATATAGGTTAAATTATGGAAATCAAAATATGGCTCGACAAAATTAGCGACTCTACTAGGGACGCTTAGTAGGTTAGCTATGTGAAAATTAAAAAATTACTGTTGAGCTTTTATATTATTATTTTTTTTTTGTATTGTATTATAGTTGTACTAATTGTTTTTTAGTGATGTAGACCTTAAGAAAAAAAAAAACCAATCTAATTGGCCTTCTTAGGGAATTAAGGGGGGTTCTTTTTCCATTTTCAATAATCATTCGCGTATTTAGATATAGTCGGACTTGGGCCACCTTAGGAACTTAAGATAGGTCAACATTGTGTAACCTTCCAGTCGTTGGGATCTTTACCCCTACCTGGTGATAATAGGCAAGCTTACTCAGGCTTCCATGTAGCTTACTAGGCTTCTTTTCGGAAAGTCTTGGAGCTATAGAGCTTCAGACTCATAAACCCCACTCTGTAGGATCATTCTTTTCAAAAAATGGGTAGTTATTTTTAAATTATAGGAGAAACCTAATTTAGTTTGCGATCAATTCATTGTCCATTTTCAGTTAAAAAATTCAATAACCTTTATATATAAGTATACACAAGCTTCATTTTTATTAAATCTTATTTTGAATATACTTATATATAAGGGTGCTCTTTGACCATGGATTTATGATACTCCCTATAGTTTACCAATGACCAACCACATTGCATTGTACGTATGTATAGCATGTTGCATCACATTAATTTTACATAATTGTTTGTATATTCGATCTTTTGTAATATATCTACATCTTATAGGTTTTGTTTTATTTCATTAGTAATAGGTTGTGCAACATAACATTTAACATAAAATGCTCAAAATCATTAACATTCCCCCTATGCCAATGTTAAAAAAAAAAAACTTCTATATCAACTTATAATTTTTTTTTTTTGGCATGTAATCATGAAAATTAATAATGTTAAAGATTATTATGGCACTATCATTTTTTTAAAAGACTTTCCAACATTTAAAAAAAAAAGATATTTCAAAAGATATTTTATTATCAAAAACCAGTTTTATGATAATTATTTACTCGATTGATTTCTATTGTAATACCCTACATATACTATACTGTTACGAACTAACAAAATAAAAAAATGATTTAATAATTAGATTTCCATTATGAATTATTTTCCATCTCAAGGTTATTAATGTTGTAAATGTCTAAGTTATTGTTCTTTGTGTTTAGCCCTTATGTTGTCAAGGTCTTAATAAAGTTTTCTCTATGAGTCGTCAACCTTGTGTCATTTATTCAATAAGTTTCTCATTATAAAATAATTTTTGCTTCTCCTTATCATCTTTGTAATATTATCATCATCCAATGTCCTTGGTCGTTAGTCCTAAGCATTGATTCTCTCATAAAAGTTTTCAAAAAATAAAGAATGGTTTTCAAAACTAAAAACTCAATGCAATGTTGCTAACAACAAGGGATTCTTACAGGCTTTGAAAGATTGCTTTCAAAGTGATCTAGCCCAACCTGAAGCCTATAATTGCTAATTTTAAAAAACAAGATGTCTGAAGATCTTGAACATAGAATAACCACAATTTAATAGGTTTTGGGAAAGCATGAAAAGCAAGTCAAGACCATGGTTTATACCTAAGCCTAAGGGCTTATTAGCATACCTTCTAAGATAGATAAGTTTGAAGAGTTGCTGGTTCATGAGCTCAACAATAACAGCAAAGGCCTAGGGAAGGAATTGGTGTAGAAATTAATGAAGATGGAGGAAGAAATCTTCCAAAAAATGGGAGTTCTTAAGGATCGTGATGTGTAGAGTGATTTAGGCTTAAGCAGTATTTACGCTTTTGAAGACCATAGGTTACCCAAGAAGTTTAAGGTACCAAATTTCGATAAGTATGATGGAATAGGTTGTCTTAAACTTCTAAGCTTTATGTTCGCAAGATGGCCTAAATCTCTACACATGAGTAGTTGATAATTCAAACTTTCCAAGATAGCTTAATTAGGCCGGCATTGATTTGGTATGCTCAACAAGACTTAGTTAAGCTTAATACTTAGGATAAGGTAGCTCAAGCCTTTTATTAACAGTACAAGTTCAATGAAGAAGTGGCTCTATCCCTGATGGATTTAAATAACATGAAAATGAAGTCAACCGAGTCCTTTAAGGAGTATGCCTAAAGATGGAGATATACAGTCGCTCAAGCTACAGTACAATTGCCAGAAAATGAATTGATCAACACATTCATCCATACATTAAGCGAACCTCATTATAATCACCTCTTAGGCCATACTACTTCTACGTTTGCAAATGTAGTTATAGTTAGCAATTGCATTAAAAATGCTATTAGAATGGGGAGATTGATAAGGATGGGATCAACCCCATTGGATTCAAAAGCCACTGTGAACACTATAATGTCCTATTTAATGATACGCGAGCCTAATGCCCTAAGCATTGGTCTAGAGCTCAAGGAAAATAAGCCAAGCCAACAATCACATAGAAGGAAGCTCACTCATATCCCGATTCCTATGTTTCAGGTCCATCACTGGATAAAAGAAGAGGGTTTACTGCATCCTAAGACTCCAATATGCAATGCGAATACCACATAAATCAGTAGAGGCATGCTATTGATCATTATTGGGAGTTGAAGAATAAAGTCCAAGATTTGATTGATGAAAAATTGGTCCACTTAGACTTCGTTAGGGATCCAAGGCCTAATTTTTATATAGAGCCTACTATCAATATGATATAAGGATTAGAAAAGTTGCCAAAAACATATTTGAATGGTCAAGTCCAGGGGGGCATGTTGTTGCTAGGGTCTGGAAGAAAGGGTTGCTACCCTAGAAGAAAAGTTAGTGATATTAGAAAAAAAGGCTTACTAATACAGAAATGGCGATGGGTTATGTGCTCAAGCAGCTTGAAAACCTACATCTTAATATAGGAAGTTACAGCCTAAGCATGAAGATGATTTAGTGAAAGAGAAATCACGATCGAATGTGTTGATGGGGAAAGCCTATAATCAAGACAAGTCTATCCATAACAAGATGCGGCGATTTACATAGTTCAACATTCCAATGGCCCAAGTGTGCAAACAATTAAGAGATGTAAGACTTATGACACGTGAAAACTCAACAAAGAAATACAAGCCCAGGGATTGTGACCTCAACAAATGGTATGACTATCATATAGGCAATGTAGAGCATACCACTGAAAATTGTTGGAGATTGAAGCATAAGGTGCAAGATTTGATTGATGTCAAGATTATCCAACCAAATTTTCTAGAGACTAATGGGTCGATTAGTAGTGGTATTCCTTCCCTAAGTTTTGAAGAAGCATTAAATAGACAAATTCCAATATTAGGCATTAAGTGTCTATTACTATCATCTAATAAGGTGGCTCGCCATTTGAAGTAGTTGGGTATATCTTTGAAAGATCAATTTAGACAAAAATAGGGGCAAGAAATGGAAAAGAATTTTTAATTCCTAAATTTTTTTAGAATATTTTATTTTAGAGCTTGTAATAGAGATGAGTTTTAAATAAGGCATTTTTCATGTGTATTCTTGTCTTTGTATACTATGAAGCTAACTCAATTTAAATAGGGGCATTTAGAATGAGTGAAAATGGATAAAGAAAATATGAACTTGAAACTTAAAGTGTTCCACCTAAGGAAATGATAACACATTACTTGAAAGGTTTAGGATGAGAAGAGGTAACCTATGTCCTAAACACTAACCCTAGACCTACATGAGAGAAGAGTGCCATCAAGGTGAATAATTAGGCTTATTCCTTAAAAGACACCTGTCTTAAACTTAGTGTACATGTCAAAATGATATTGGGCCTTCATTTCATCATCCCTAAGTACGATTATCCCTTCCAAACCCATTTGAACCTTTAGGAAATTTTTCTTAAAATTATCCCTACCAAAAACCACCCAAAACTGGGGCAATTAGGAGGTTAGGGTTATTAATCTAAAGAAGAAGGAGTAGATTAATATGTGCTTATCTTAGTTATGCCAATTCATGAGCAAATATTGTCAAAGATAATTCAATTTCTTTATAATGAAGAAGAGCTTCAAACCATATACACCTCACTTAAGCCCATGCACTTATTCAAACACATTTAGTCCATAAATTCTTTCCCAAGCACTCCATGCCATATACACTTCTTTAAAGGTTATACTATTTAAACCTATGGTTTTAGGGCTTTTAATTACAACAAAAAAAGAAAAAAAACAACAAATAAAAGAAAGAAAAAAAGTGAAAAAGAAAAAGAAACAGAAAAAGGTGAAAAAAAAGATTGAAAATATTAGCAAGGTGATCACCTTCAAAGAATAGCCAAATTACCAATGAAGCCTAAAGTCTGAACTTGTGATGGTATCTAAAGCCTAAACACTTTCAATTCCTAAGCTTGAAAGTAAAGCTCCCACTGTATGATCCTATCTACTATACTAGCCTTAATGAAACTCTTTTGACTAAAGAAATGAATTTATCTTTAGTGAAATTTGCTCATGAAACTGATGTAAGCCAATGTTTAGTTTCTCCTAAGTTCTTAGCTTATAAACCTAGGGCTAATTGAATATGATTTCTTCAAAATTGTCTAAGTATATTGATATCCATTTGCTTAAACCATTAATCAAAAGCCCTACATTACAAACCTAGAAAAGACCTATTGATTGACCAGAATGTACCACTTATAAGATAGGTTACAATTTTTTGAATTGATGTTAAGGGTAAAAATAAACTTATGAGGGTGCAAAGAAGTCCAGTTTGACTAAACATTTCAAGTAATGATATCTATCCCCTTAGTTGAAAATTGAAGAGTTGAGTACTTTGTCAAAAATGTGTACGGTCATTAGTGATTCTAAAATGTTCAAAGATCATGAATTATGTTACAAGAAACAAGACAAAGAGAATGAGTGATCAACGGGTAAAGGGCAAGCCAACTCGTTATTCGTAGTCTTTAGAGTTTTCAAGACTTTTTCACTTATTAGTAACATAATTTTCTATCGAAGAGTGTTTTTGAATTTCTTGATAGAAAAAAAAAAGAAAAAAAGAAAAACCTTTTTAAAAAAAAAAAGATGAAACCTTTTCTAGAAAAGAAAATTTGTCAAAGAACAATAATTTCAAAGAATCATCAAAATCCTTCTAACTCAAGTCTCAAATCACTTTGTCAAACTCATCAAAATCCTTTCTAAGATTGCTTGCTCAATAGACTGCTGTCCTATCCTTAGTTCGATCACTTGCTCAGTGGAGCGCCATCCAATCCCTTTTTAGGATAGTTACTCAAAGGAGTACTATCCCATCCATAGTTGGGTCACTTGCTCAATAAAGCACCATCTAATCCTTTTTAGGATAGCTTGCTCATGGGAGCATTGTCCTATCTAATCCTTAGCTGGATCGCCTACTCATAGGAGCGCCATCTAATCTTATCTAGGATCGCTTACTTAAAGGAATGTTGTCCTATCTCCTTTTTAGGATCACTTGCTCATGGGAGCGCTGTTCTATTTATCCTTTTCTAGTATCACCTACTGAAAGGAGCATTGTCCTATCTTTAGTTGGGTTACTTACTCAATGGAGAGCCATCTAATCTTTTTTAGGATCACTTGCTTATAGGAGTATTGTCCTATCCATTCTTTTATAGGATCACCTACTCAAAGGAGCACTGTCTTACCCTAGTTGGGTAGCTTTCTCAGTGGAGTGCCATCCAATCCTTTTTAGGATCACTTGCTCAAAGGAGCACTGTCTTATCTCCCTTTTAGGATCACTTGCTTATGGGAGCACTGTCCTATCTATTCCCTAGCTGGATCACCTACACACAAGAGCGCTATCCAATCTTATGGAGGATCGCTTATGCAAAGGAGCACTATCTTATCTCCTTTTTAGGATTGCTTGCTTATGAGAGTGCTATCCAATCTGTTCTTTTCTAAGATTGCTTGCTCAAAGGAGTGTTGTTCTATCCTTAGTTGGGTTGCTTACTCAATGGAACACCATTAAATCCTTTTTAGGATCGCTTGCTCATAAGAATTCTATCCTGATTATTCCTTTCTTGGATCTCTCGCTCATAAGAGCAACGTCCAATCTTATCTAGGATCGCTTGCTCAAAGGAGCGCTATCCTTTCTTTTGTTAGATTGCTTATTCATAGGATTACTATCCTATCTATTCCTTTCTAAGAATGTTGTCCTATCTATTCCTTTTTAAGAATGTTATCCTATCAATCCTTTCTAAGAATGCTATCCTATCAATCTTTTCTTAGATCGCTTACTTAAGGGAGTGCCGTCCAATCATTTAAAAGATCACCTACTCATGAAAGCGTTGTCTTATCTTGTTTTTGAAAGATCTCTCCCTTCGAGCAACTCATCCTGAAAGAGATCTATCATCCTCAAATTATCCGCTAAAATGAGTTTTTAATCTTGAAGAGATCTATTCTTTTTAGATTATCTAAGTTGGGTTTGGCAAAAATGGATATCTCCTTTGTCTTTATAGCAAAGTTATACTTGAACTTTACTATGAAGAGAGGTAACTGTAGATACCTCATTTTTTCCAATTTTTTATTAATTAAGCTACGTTAATAAATAAATAGAAAAGTAGAAAAACATAAACAAATAAAAATAATAGAAAAATAAATAAATAAAAAATAATAATAAATAAATAAAAAGAGAATCATATCAAGTTATATCATATCAAGTTAAGTCGAATTATATCAAGTTGAGTCGAGTCGAGTCGAGTCAAGTCATAGCAAGTCGACTCATAAGTCGAGTCAAGTCATGTTGAATTAAATTGAGTTAGATTGTTGGATTAGGTGACGATATAGGCTTAATTAATTTTAGACCAAACTAATATAGAATAAAATTCATCTAATTTAAGGACTTAAATCAGATTAGGGAATTATTGGGCTACATTATAGCCAAGCGGATTGGGCTTTGGAAGAAACAGAAGGCCTAAAATAACTAAGGTTTCTAAAAGTCAAGGTAAATCTTGGAAGAATCGCAATCGCAATCGCAATTAAATCTTTTGTATCTTTGATACAAAAGATTCAATTTTGAGCTTATAAATAGCACAACAATAGGGGTTGCAAAGATAGTTTTTTTTTTTTTTTTTTGTCACACTCCTACCCAAAACACCACCACACCACTATACAACCACTACGTAACACCACAAAGTACCACCCTAAGACCATCGCACAACTACCACAGTCACCGATCGTGCTCTCACCCAACAATGCCCAGCGTCGCCTTACAGCATCTAGTCTCTTGCCTAGCTTGTCGCCCGTCTCTTACTTAGCAATCCTAGTTAGTTGCCTAGTCTCTTACTTAGCCTGTCACCCATTAGTGCCTAACCAATCACCCAACAATGCCTAGCCAGTTGCCTAATCTTTGGCCCAGCCTATCGTCCAGTAGGGCCCATCCTGTTGTCCAACAGTACCTAGCCTATTGCTTGGCATCGCCTAACCTATTACCTAACAATGCCTAGTCCATTGCCCAGTGTCACTCAACATCTCCTACTCTTGCCCAGTAGCACCTAGTTCGCCACTTAGTGTTGCATAGTAGCACCCGAACCATCGCTTAACGTCGCCTAACAATGGCCAGTCCACCACTTAACACTTACACGATCCGACGTTAAGTAAATTTTCATTAATTTTTTTATTATTTATTTATTTTCTTAATTTACTTTATTAGATATGTTTTTTTTATTAACTATTTTTGTGTTTAAGTGCAAGTTTTTTATTCTTATTGCAATTTTTTTATTTTCTAATAAAATTTAGTTGAATTAAGTTTTTTTTTTGAAAAATCATGTTTTTTTAATAAAAAATATATATTTTGACATATAGTGGTTTTGACAAATAAAATAATCTTAAATTGAGTTTTTTTAGAAAAATTCGATTCGATTAGATAAGGTATTTTTATTAAATTCAAAAAAATTAGATTTTTTAGGCTTATTTTCTTAAAATAATAAATTAATAAAATATGTAAACCTGACTAAATTTTTAATATAAAAATGAGCTGCTAACTAAATTTTTTATAAAAAAAGAAGAAGAGAATTATGGCTGGTTTGATCCCGAATAGCAGGTACATAAGTATTTTCGGAGCAATTGTATAAAAAAATTAAAAAAAAAGTCCCTTGTCTTAAAAATTCGTGATAATAAAAAATAATAAAAATCACTTTAGTTATTTTTTGTACATTTTGGTATAATTTTAGTATTTTTGAAAAATTATAAATATAAAAGCCCATCAATTTTTTAAATTTTTACATAGTGACTTAGTCTTAATAGGCTAGACTCCGAACTCAGTTTTTTGGTTCAATTTTCTAAAAATTAATTTTTTTAGAATATTCGCAGATTAATGGTCAAATTAGGGTTTTCGGACTTTTTTACCAATTGAACTGGTTAGCAACTCCATTTTTTTATTAAATTTTTTTTTTCTTAATTTAATATTGAGTAATTTATATTAAGCAGATTGGGCTTAATATATGTTAAATTAAGGAAATCAAAATAGGACTCGACATAATATTATTCATTATTTTGCATATTAAGCAAATATATAGGCTTTTATTACAAAAATACACAATAAATAGTATACGAGCTTGATTGAGTCCACGAAAAACCCTATGGTCTTATAAAAATATATAGTTTAACCATCAGCTATCAATTACACTAAACTAGCATATTGTCTATTTTTTAAGAAAATAGTGATTTCTAGCTCTAAAACATGTGTTTTATCAAAATCAGTCTTTTTTATTTACAACTCAACCCAACATAACTCCATATTAATAAGATACACTATAATTTAACCTATATTTAAAATTCTCATTGCTACAAGTATATGCACATATACCCTATATGTATTTAGTCTTTACTATCTCATTATTTATGTAGTGTGCTTAAATAATTTGATAGAATTCGTACATCGAGATAGAGGTAAAGTAATGCTTACCCACAATTCATGAAAGTGATTGAGTCAAGATTACGCTCTCTTTGAGAAAATTTTCTTTGTTCTCATCTCCATTACTATTCCATCGAACATGAAGTCACATACACCATCGCAATTTATTTTGATTGTGTAAATTCTACCTTATGTTTTATTATTATTATTATTATTATTTACGTTTAGAAGGGGACAAACCTAAAAATGAATTCTTGGGTTAGTTTTTGAAATGATCATGGTCGGTGCTTTCTTGGATTATGAGAGTCTACGTGTCTTCTTTTCAATTTTAATCGTTTTTTTTTCCCCAATTGATGCCACGATATCAGCTTTTTGCCACCTGATGCTTCTCTTTCATATTTCACTTTTTTTCCTTCCTTTTTAATTCCTTCCTACGATATAACTCCAAGCTTCTACATATACGCATGGTGATCCTCAGTCCAATCGGAGTTTAATACGGGGTCCTCATGTGTTATTTTGTTGATTCAATATTTAGTAGATTATATATTACATGTTATTTATTATTAATATAATAACATTTGGGTTGGTTATAGCTAAACCTTATTTTTATAATTTATTATTATTATATATATATATAGTCATATAGTGCATATCATATGCAAATAAATCTATATTTTATATAATTTAACTTCATTTATTATTTTTATAAATTGAATAACTTATCTTTAATATCTCGTTACATCTAAAAGTTTGAATTTTACATTTTCAATAATTATTCGTTTTATCAATAAATTAATATTTTTCTTAAATTAATTCTTTTATGTAGCATATTTCAATAAATTTACTTTACTAAGATATTTCTTATAACTTCTTAAATTTTATTATGAAGTTTAAACTAAAACATATAACGTTACTTTGCACCCTAAATTTAGAAAGTCAAATTATAGGATTATTATACTGGCTCAAAACCTTGGGGTATTGCAGTTCAACAACCCTACTCCTAATTGTCAGAGTTCCAAATTTTAAATATAATCCTCAGCACTCATCGGTCCTTGCTTTAACGCATACAACCGCTTCAATAGTTCCATTTGATAATACTTCAAAATGAACCTCTGATTCATTAATTCTTTCATAAGCCTCCATGAGCCATCATTTCTCTCTCTTGTCCTTCACCCATTCTCAAGCACATTCTACCTCTACAACATGTCATGTAGGTCCTGGACAAGTAATTAGGGAGGGGTGAATTGGTTACTTTAGATTTGTTAAAATTTTAAATGCTTTTTAGATAAAAGCCCTGTTGATTTCTTATGATAGTGGCATGAAAGTATCGGCAATATAAGTAATAACGGTAATAAAAAAATTCAAAAAAATAAAGAGGAAAGGGTGAAGGACATCAGGTGAATCAAATTATAATGCTTTAGGTTTATACTTATTACTTATTTCCATATCCATAGCTGGAGACCTAAACCCTATAATCTTGCAAACATCACAAAATTTACAATTTTGAAATTAAAGTCAAGCTCAAATCTTAAGACACATTCCTTAGACTCAATAAGATTAAAGAAATTAAAATTGATAAAAAATTTAAAATGAGACCTTAAAATGAACATGAGAACATTAATGTAAAATTTGAAAACCCTAATCGCTTACAAAAAAGATGTAATATTAAATAAATAAGAATATAACTAAATTTAACCTCAAATGTAAAGAAAGTCTTAATTTAGTAAATTGACCTCAAAAGATATCGAATCACTTAAAACCATAAACAGACAACTAAAGACATTCTTGAATAATATAAATTATTCCAAGTGATCTAATTTAGGAGATAGATTAATTATTAACTTATTAGTGTAAATATGGATTGTGCTATATAAGTGTATAAATACAACTTTATTCATAAATAATTAAAAATGCAATATACTAAGCAATATTAAATTGATTTAAATTCTATGAACTAAAAATACACAATTAATAAAATTACTTCCTTGCCGTGAATATATATGTATACATATTACATACAATCTCACTTATATATTATACCATATAAAAGACAGTAAATGTAATCTTTCGTAAACATTGAATTATATAATATATGATAAGCATAATTTCTGCACCACATGCCTTACAAGATTGATTAAGTAAGTTTAAGCCAATTAAAATATTTTAATCACATATAGTGTATCATATGGATACGTATAGTATATCTTATGGAATAGCCCGATAGACTTTATTACATATTATGTGGGATCACGTAAATTCAGCATCAATAGATTAAAGATGTTCCTAAATAATATTAACTAACTAAATTAAGCTAATTAAAGTAATAATTGATAAATTACAAGTTTATCACTAAACAATATACATTGTGCTACATTTGTATTCGTGTAATTGTAAATTTGATCATGTACGTTAAATTATATGATATACCATATAATATCAACATAATTTAAATTAAACCAAATAAAGGAAGCAAGTAATAGAATTGCATTTTTCTCCCTAACTCATATAAATAGCACCACAAGTACATGCATATATATACACATATTACTAACATCATCATTACATGCAATTTCTTCATGCATAATAATTCATATGAATATGGTATAACTTACAGGTGTGTGTTTATTAGATGAAGTATTTGAACATAAGGGACTGGAATGATGTGAGTTAATTAATCAAGTAACCTAGTCTAAGCCTACCATTAGCTAACTAGATCCTACACAATTATACCCTAAACTAAGCTACTTAGATAGAATAAAAGAGAGAAAATTACCCCCATTTCATCCATTTAAGACCGATAACAAGTACACCTCATACTTGATTTGAAACTTTCTTTTCACTAAAGAAATGCACAACAAGTCACATTCTCTCTCCTTCCCCTTTTACCCAATGAAACAACATGCCCCAAACTCCATTTGTTTTGTTTATTTTCATAATGCAACACACAAAATTTCCTCACTTTTCTCCTAAAATTTAGCTGACCTTAGTGCCCTACTCCCATACCTTGATTTGATATTTTTCACTAATGATAACATCACATTCTCATCCTTTTCCCCTTCACCTTCAACCAAATACAACCTACCGATCCTTACAAGTTTCAACTTCATTTCCATCTCTTACAACACCAAAAAAAAAAAAAAGAAAGAAAGAAAAAAATGAAAAATTCTCTTGCTCTCTATCAATTCATATAGCTGAACATACATAAATACCACATTTGTTTTGTTTCATTTTCTTAAGTCAATTACTTCTCATTTTCTCATAACCAAAGCATATTTACATCATACTAATTTTTTTTTTTTTTCAAGCTTACGAGGGATTTTGAGGAGTTTAAAGAAGTTAGGGAGCAAGAGCTTCAAATCACCACCAAGAAGCTAATTATAGAAGTAAACCTTTTTTTTTTCTTTGTTTTCAACATTTTTATGTATTTTCTTCTTGTTTTTTTATCTTTTGGGTGTAGACTAGGGAAGATAAACATATGTATGCTAGTCTTGTAGTAGGTTTATTTTTTGATGTATACATGTAAAGTATTTTTTTGTTTTGTTGATTTTATGTAACAAGAAACAAAAATATATGTATATTTTCTTCCTTAGTTGGAAATCATCCAAGAATCATTCCAAGTTTCCTTAACATTTCACTTGAGATTTTAGCTTAGGAATGTGTTAATATAACAACAATATTAAGTAATATGAGTAATATAGCCAAAAATGAAGGAGAAAAAAAAAGACAAGAGAAAGAAGAAGAAGCACGAGATTTCCCTAAGAAATATGTGACAAAGGGAAAACAAATCTTACCTTAAATAAATGTCTAGGTGAAACAATGGTTAAGATGTAATTTAGGTATTTTAAAACATAATTAATTAAGTTAATTGTCAAATTATGACCTCAATCAGTAAAAAAGTGAGAATGGGCTCGAAATTTGAAATGAACAAGAAATAATTAAATCTGACCCTATAAGTATTTTTAATAGAAATTAATAATTAAGGATTAAGTTAGGTTGATTACAACTCAATTAATTAGGTTAATTAGTTAAATAGGGTTTAAATTATTAAATATGATAAAATGAACTTGAAGATGAACCATAAGGCCCATTTGTAAGAGGCAACCAAATCTTGTGGCTTAACAAAATATACTTGAAAATTTAGTTTAGCCAAAATATGGACTCGAAAGTATAGATGAGATAGGGCCATTAGGTGTTAGATTGGTAAAATAAGCGAGGAAGGCCATTTAAGCCCAAAGTTAATATATAAGAGGCTAGGTTGAAAAGAAAATGTCAAAAAGACTAATAAATAATGAAAATAGAATAATTAGGCTAATCACATTAAATAATCGTAACACATCCAATTGGCTACTAAAATGTGGGTCCCATCTCCTAAAATGGACCTCACCATCAAAGAATACATTTGAAATAAATCATTAAAATCGAAATCAAAATGAAAAAGTATTTAAGTAAAACTAGTAATTGTAAGTTAGATAGTTAGTTAATTAAGCAGTTTAACACTATAGTTGAGTACTCATTAGGTTTTTATTATTATTTTACTTATCGAGTGATACCAATAGAGAAGGTAAGCCACCTATAGATTATTGCAACCTATAGCAGTTTAATCAAGTAAATACTCTTGATGACTATATACTTATTTTGTACTTATAATTAGTGCACTTAAATTGTTTATATTAAAAAATTGATACTTGGGGTTTGAGATGTGCATATGCTTGAATATTGGTTATTTATTGTGCAAAATATTGTTAAATATGATAATTAAAGAATTGGTTGTATGACTTGGATGGTTTATATATATCAGTTGATCCCTTAATAATTTGACTTAATTATATTCGACTTATCTTAAACTAAATTGATTGTGCATAAGCACAAACATTGCATTTACTATTCCAATTGTCACCTTACGTGGAAGTAATGAAAGGACTTATAGGGATGGGGATCTCATGTGCTTGAATTATTTATTGTTAGTATAGTTTAAGAACACTTATACAATATGACTTTACCCTTAGCTTATGGGTTTACTTGGTGCTCAAAAACGCTAATTGTAGGTAGCTAAGGGTTGAATTTAAGGCTATTATCGTAAGGTATGAGTATAAATTATAGGGGCCAGCTCATAGTTATACTTAGGAATTTGTTTGCTATTGAATTTTTGAGAATGGAAATCTATTTTGTGAAATATGGAATTTTCAATACATATTTAAAAACCTAGATGCTAGAACCCGGTTGTGATTGGTGCCGATGAATCTTCAACCCTGACTTTGGAGGGTATTGAATTCAAAGTTGTATGCAGCACTTTGTAAATGCATAAATTGTTTGGCGTACTACTTTTGCATTTATATGTATGTTAATTAATTGATTAATAACTTACTTATTCGTATAGTTGAAGGGATATCTCACTATGCTCGTATAGCTGCCTCCCTAATAGGTATCCTTACAAGTTGACTAATAATTGGGATTAGGATGAGAGTCAAGGGTAGAGTATGACTATTGGATGGTATAATGAAAAGTTAGAATTATGAAAGGATGTGTATAGTAGACTTAGAATATTCTACATAATAAATGATATCTTGGTTTAGTTTCTACATCTTTAGGTAAGTTAAAGAAATTTTAAGAATTACATACCCTATCTTATCATTTAGTAGATGATACCGATTCTCTACGATTCTGATAGATTGTAAAATATTAGATATACATAGTTATTTATATTTTATACTAAGTTAAAAAAAAAATATATGAAACTTTAGTAATTAATTAATTTCAGTCTTGTAATTTTTTATTTGCAAAATAAGTTTTATATCATAGGTACACATTTAATATGAAAAATTTAGGCAATCATACTAGCCTCCTTTAGGGTCTTGAAAAATTCACACCACCGTCATTCCACTATCTACTAAAATTAGACAAAACAACTTGAGAGATTACAACCAATGCCTCTACTCTGAGTCCTTTAACCTAACATTGGATAAAATTAGATCTATTGAGATATACGTAATTCTCTCACTAACACAATTCCTAAGACTCAAAAGATTCAACAAAGTACTTAGGAAATAATACCAATTAATCCTCTAAAATTAATCATGGAAACAAAATTTAAAAATGAAAATCATAAGAGTAGTAAAATCTTCTAATCAATTCTCTAATTTTGCTGATATATGAAGATCTTGAAAATTTCTATGTAGAATTCTAAACATTCTTCTTGTCATCGATTTTTGAATATTTTTTACTTATATATTCTCCTTCACAATAGCTAGAATTATTGAAAATAAGAAAATTTTCAATAATTCTTGAATTGTGTAAGTATGGAGAACATATGCTTTCTTACCCTTGTTTCACCATTGTACAAGCTAGTTGAATTTTGAATTGCCATTAATTCAAGCCCTTGTAGTGATATTGATCTTATGCCCACTAATCATCTTTCCAAGTATAGTTTGGTTTACCGTTCTAGAAAATATCCTTACATTGTTTCAAAGAATAATGAATGTTGCCTTGATTTTGTGCTTCACTCTTGAATCTATAATAAGAAAGGTTTTTAAGATTTAAAGAATTATTTGACCATCTATTGTAAAACCAGATTTGACACAGCTTCCATGTAAAAAGAATCTACCTGTTGCAGTTGATAAAGGAGAAATGACTTGCCATTCTTAAATGATGCTTGTAGCCATGCTTTTGTTCTTAATTATTGATTTCTAATTATTTTGGACAATCTTTTGATATGATTTCCTATAAAATATTGCAATACATTTGACTAAATTCATGCCCACAATAGAATTTTCAAGCTAATCATGAGCTAGTATTATTGATTAGAATGGAAATAGAGAAGATATATTCCTATCTCCTACTACTTGGTTTCCATGTATAAAAAATGCACCATATCTTACAGGTTGTCTTCATTTTATTTCAAATAGCAAATCCTTTTCATGTATAATTTGTTAAGATATCCATCTAAGCTTTAAATGATGAAATGATTTCTTAATTTGAATTCCCATGGATTTAGGTCAACTTTAGTGGAACGCATTGGATGTATTACTTGAATACATCCAATAAGTGGATCTAGGCATTCAATTCAACTAAAATCCAACTTACTACTTATTTTATAAAAATATGCAAACCTAGATTTTTTCCTAGATCCTCTGATTTATCTTTCAACCTATCTTATGATTTATTTCTTGATTATCAAGTCTCTTCTATTAAGCATTTGATTATTCTTTCAACTTAAAATTATAAAAAATAGGTAAAATCTTGCACACTTGGTAACTTTTATTAAATATACTTAATTATTTTTGTTATCATCAAAAATTAAAGAGAACTCAACATAACAAAGCATACCCTTGGAATTCCAAGGCAGCTAATTTCGCCTACTACTCCTTTAAGCAATCATAATGCTCAAATAATTTCTCGATCTAATCCTTTCAATTAAAATAATAAGCAAGATCTTCCTTTCCATTAAAAGATGGACCTTGATATTAAGAGTAAGAGTGGGTTACCATCTATGCTCCTACTTGTTATCGCCATCTCTAACACATAGTTCAACATTTCAACCACCTCTAATTCCATGACCAACCCTTATACCATTATCACCTTCATTACCAAGATCCTCAAACAACCTTTGACCTCACCCTCTTATAGGTTTATTCGAGCATCCTACCACATTGCATCTATAAGATCTTTGAGAGTATCTTTTAATAAAGCATTCTACTAATCCATAAAGTTTGCATCATTGCTATGAAATCTTTCATCATGGGCTCACCACCACCATTGAGTACGATTTCTCACATTTGTAATTGCCTTCAATTCTCCTCAATCTACCTTACTAATATTTACTGACAAGAATATGTCAAAATAAAGCTTGAGCAAATGTATTCACAATTAATAATCACTTGTGCCATAAGCCACACACCTCTACTAATTTACAACCCTAAAGCTTTCCTTCTACAACCAAAACTCTAATCCCAAGATGATGCAAGGCAAACCTATACAAAGTTGCACAATTATCAAAGATTCAACCTTTAATCTTTTATGATTTTAGGATGTTATGTATTTGACCTTCAAAAAAGTATGAATAATCTCTCATAGGATGTGATAGACTAATGAGATCTACCCAACACTCGCTTTACCTAGTATGATGTATAAGATTAGCAGGTGGTTAATTGACCTCTAAATGCTAATATGATGCATAATATTAGGATAGTAATTGGGTTTACTTAAATCAACTGATACTATGCATTATAGATTTAACTAAGGACTTGGTTCACCACAATTCAATAAAACTAATAAGAAAAGGTATTGAGAACAATTCCCAAAGAAATAAATCAACAATCATCAAAATTGTCAAATAATAGTCTTTCTAACCTATTTATATGATAACCAAGGTTAGCTAAAGGATAAAATTGGAAACTAGGTAAAAAAATATCAAATTCATAACAAATAGTGCCAAACCAGGGTATTGGTTATAAACATAGCCATATAGAGCAAGCATGTTCCTTTAATGTGCCCAAAGAGTATATGCATGTCTAGAACAAATGGTAAATTATGCTCGTTTAACCTAAGAGATACTTAGGAGCAATAAGTTCTATTGAGCTCATATTCGTTCCTCCAAAGTGTACCCAAAAGTTATACGAATCTATGTTTTTCAGTGTATTATCCATGTTCTTGCTAAGCTCTTCCTTGACTTCTGCAACTTGCTTGCTTTCCTCTCCTTTAACCTATAGAAATGCCAAGGTTCTCTACAAGCTAAGAAATACACCTAAAAAGTATTAACCATATAAATTTCTTCCTATAATGGCTTTCCATACAGAACCCTTATAACTAGACTTTTTAATCCTTTAGCTCAAGCTCTAATAATCAAATTGTACTTAATTCCCATCATAGAATTTTGATAATAATACAACTCTTTCTCCCATATTGTATGTTTCCATGCTTTAACATTACATCACAACCATAATGGAGGAATGTATTACTATAGTTGTAGAGTTATAAAGCTTTCTGTTGGTAATCCAAATGAGATTACGTAACTCTTTTATTTTAGGAAGCCAAGAACTATTTTAGCTACTAAGATTCTCTTCGTCTTGAATGACCATGTGACAATGGACTCCATATTTATTTTCATAAAGTATAGTTATGTATGATATGATTGTATATAAAGAGAACCAAATAATTAAATAAAGTTCTATGACTTTTATAAGATGGTTATCATGTAATAGAAGTTTTCTGTTTTTTTCTTTTTCTTTCTTTCTATAATAAGAGAGACCGAAAAATGGAAAGAAAAGTTATATCCAATCATCAAGCTAATGTTTAAAAATAAGAAAAATTAACGATTTTCTTACCTAATTGATTTTGCATTGCTTGCAGTGATACATGTTAACAATCTTCTCATTTGTAGCAATAGCTCTTATAGTAACACTTATTTGTAACTTGAATAATTTTCATAAAAAAAAAGGAAAATACACTAAGAGTAGTTGGTGAAATTTCAATGGATTATTAATTCTTACTTACAACTATATTATTGTATTACTGACAATGAGTTATTTCTCATTAGAAAATGTATGGATTAGTTGTAAAGATTGTGGTGCTCTAGTGATTCAATTTTCATCAGTCAAAGTTCTAACAGCAATTACATGCGATTACTAGTTCCCAATGATTTATTACCATGCATATGGAGAAAATAAATTGTGATTATTAAAAGAAAAAGGAAAAATTCAAGAGGATCATTTTCTATAAACATGAAAAATACACAATAAGTACTCAGTATTTATGCTAAAAGTTAAAGCAAATCCCCCATTTGCTCTTTTATAAATTGTCACGCGAACACAATTGCAGTTGCACATACACACACACATGCACACATACACACTGGACACATGTGCACGCGTAATGTAGTTACACACACATTGTTTACTAATAAGAGTGAGCAAATATGAGATGGATGGGGTATGAGATGCTATTCGTAACTTAGCCTATAAGTACAAGTTTTGAAAATTTTGAAACCAGAACCGTCTTCTGAATTCCTTAGAACCACCATGGAATCTATATGATGTAAAACCTATAAGGTACAAGATACCTTGTAAAATCTATAAAATAAAATAAAATAATTTACATTGAAAACACATATATGAAGCTCAAAGTTATGATATGTAAAGGAAGTAATTCCAAATATAGAGATAAAGAATAACTTCTAATTTGATGAGGAGTAAGCATGCATACGTTTATTGTAACAAAAATAAAAGTTAACAATAGAAGAAATTGGATTAGATATAGAAAATAACAATAAAGGTAGCGTCACTAATAGAGAAAAATAGGATAAGAGAGATAGAAAACTAAAATATACAATTGTGAGAAAAAGAAGAAAAAAATTAAAATTTTTAAGCATATATGGATGACGAGGTTTGAGCTACATTCTATATATTTAGTTATTTATTTATTTATTTTTAAGAACTCAAAATGTCTTAGGTATAAATATAATATATTCATCATTATTATATAATAGTTTTTATAAAGGTTAGTATAGGTACCTTAAAACTCATATCATATAAACTTTAGAACATATGTTCCATGGTATATAATGCCCTACCTTCCAAGCATTTGCTTAAATTATTTTCTCAACTTTTGGTGTTTGAAAGATGGTTTGTTATCTCATCCCAACATTAAGGATAAGGCTAACTCATATTGACCTATCAACTTAACTTCAAAAACACATAAAACTTCTTGTTGTTAACATAATAAATCACAATTGAAACTAACAACAAAGAGCCACACTCAGAGTATCACAATTCACTATCCTTTGCAATATATTAATCGAATAAGATTTATACTTTTACATTCAAAATCTTCACATTAAACTATAATGTTATACAATGATCTTCTGAAAAAGTTAATGATCTTCTGAGAAAGTTGCTTCCTTGCACTTGATGATGAACTTTGCAACCAATTGCTCCTTCTCCAAGAATAAGTCCTAACTAGTGCTCTTGAAATTTTACTACCCCTGAGGTAAGATATCTAATCTAAATTCCTTTCCTAAACTAAAGGTAAGATAACTTAACACTTCAACTTACTATAAGCTAAGTTAAAGTGGATAACAAATAATAAACACAAGTACATCAATACCACATTCATACAAGCAATTTGTTATTCAAATTATATTTACATCCCAATAAAGAAGTTAATGTAGACAATATATGCCATGCTCATGTACATCACATTTATCGATACCAATATCCTAACCAACCTATCATTCATTTGGTGAATCAAGAATCTAAGGTATTAGATAAAAAATCTAAGAATCAAGTAGTACATCAAAGAGTTTCAATAGTTGAAATCACATAAAGTGGTTTAAAAACCCAATAAGTAGCTACCTAAAATAACTGCATTAAAGGTCAAAATCATTTAAGCAATGTAACTCTATATGCTCAAAAAACTAGCTTTCATAAATTAAGTTATTTTCTTAATTAAGCTTGACTTTTCATGTCAAAATGGATCTTGAGGGTACTTTTTCATGTCATGCTACAAATGCATTAAACAAAATATCAAAACTATCTCAATATGATTTGCCAACTACATCCTTAGTATCATTTGATGACCTTTACTTCAAAGGTTTATCTTTACCTTAAAACCTCATTCTCTGGCTCACCTAAATTAATACCCTTAGAGTTAGAGTTAGTTCCTTGTTTCTTGTTCAAGTTAGCATAAATCCCAACAACATACATAATCATTCATACACATAATCACAGTAATCGATTCCAATAGCAAAACCTGTTTTTGTTAATACTAGATATATAAGAAAAAGCACTATATAATACATTAAGCAGCATATCAGACTTTAACTAGGTTTAACCAAGTCATTCATATTGAGATAAGTTAGTAAATTCGCACTAGGATGAGTAAATATAATCTACTCTAATCACACAAATATCTACTTAGTTGGACTTATCGATCGATAGCCTAAGCCTATGCTTCAATGCAAAGTTCTTCTATGCTTCCTTTTTTTTTTTTTGTAAGAAGCATATATACAAAGCCATAGCCAACTATGAGTTCGATATAGTTAGGATGTCTTCTAACTTATCTTTTGATATATCATCTAAATAACGCTCTAAGTTAGGTGAACTGTGGAGTTCTTAAACATATATTCTCTAATATAAACTCTAAACCCATACTAGTTAAAAGTCTCTCTAATATCTTTTGGTTCAATCTATTAACCCATCTTATATAGAATTACTTACCTAAATCCTTTTATACATCCTCTAATTTAGCTAATATACTATATAACTTACAAAATTTCCACGTTTTACCAACTTTACAATATGATAACCAAGCACCAATACTCTCCATCTAGTTTCTAGACTATATCTCATAATGACATTAGTAGTGTAAATTGCTTATTAACAAGTTATTCTAATATACAAATAAATAGTAAGAAATTACATAATAGATAGTACACTAACATGATTAAATCTCCAAAAAAATAATCTAGACTCATAACAATATGGAGTTTAAGGTCTAGTGATTATAACGCTTAAATCTATCCATTACATATATTTTTCAAAATATTGATTTTTGGCTCAATTTTACTGATAAATATTGTTAAATTAGGCAAATAATCAAATTAAGTTGCAATATTTGAAATAAATACTTCTAAAATAAAAATAAGCTCTAAAAGTCACTACAAAGCAAATTCATTAAGAATTTTAATTAAAAATCCACTATTTCCTAAATATGAAAAACAAGGTCAATTTATTAAAATAATTTTAATAAATACTAAGCATATATTTTATGAAAAAATATTTTTATGTTAATTAAATATAACATATAAAGAATTTCCAAACTAAAAACTAGTGCAAAACAACATTGTTTACTATTTTTGAAAATTAATTCAAAATTTGTATTATCAAGCTAATATCTTAAGGACCATATATTTCTACCCATAATCTCATAAGACAAAAATACCACGTTAATCTACATACAAAAATAAAGTACCGTATTCCATAATTTTTGAACAACTATTAGTATTTTTAGTAAATTAGTGAGCTTACAAGCGAAAATTTAGGCATCGCCATTTCTTGGCCTAATAGAGCTTTACTAGTGATGAGGCTATATTTGCTAGAATCACCACCACCTCAAAAATTAGACTTTCAACGGCTATATTGTTAAGCCTTCATTTGATAGGTAAACCTTAATTACATTATCTTTGGATTTATTTTTCTATAATTTGTTGTAAAGGTTGATTATGTGAAAATTCCTATTCTTAAGAGTGTTTCTTATGATCCTATATTGCCAAAATAATTGAAGTTGTGTCTAAGATCTTATTTATAATTGTTTGATTCATGGAAGGATGATTAATCACTCTTATATGTGGCAATTCCCAAATGTACTAACTTTATTCATTTTGTTTAATTTACTATACCTCCTTCTTGGACAAATAAGAATGCACAATTTCCTTAATGTACCTAATGCTAGATTATGCTATACATAAATTGGGAGAATCACAACAAAGGGAATTAACATTTAGGGATAAGTTTAAATAGGAAATCAACATTTCAAAAAGTTCAAATAAATGATAAATGCTTCACAAAGTGATTTAAAAAAGAGATTTATAATAGCCTATATATATAATTATTTGAACTACTTTATGAAATATTTATCCTTAATTAAACTTTTTAAAATATTAATCTCCTATTTGAACTTACATCTAAACGTTAATGCCCTCCATTATAATTTTCCCATGTAAGTTTCATAGTTATTTAATTATTTTATTAATTTAATATAAAATTTAGTAATATTTTGAGCTTTTATGTTATTATACAAGCATATTGGGTACATAACATGTATATCCTATAATTATATAATTGATCTATTAATTTACATGTAATCCATATCTAAATTATTATTTTTATATGTCAAGTAATTTGCCTCTAAGGTCTCATTATATCTTAAAGCTCAAATTTTAAGTTTTCGATAAATAATGAGCAATCGTGATAAAATTACATTTTATTAAATTAAATATTCTAGATACTTTGTTTCAAGAAATAAACCTTACTAAAACTCTTTTTCTAACTTTTATGAACTTATACTAAAGTTTAACTCAATTAGAAGACCATTGTTTGGAAGTCTTACATCTACCGATTTTGAGCAACTAAGGCCTCATTGCATAACAAAACTCTTTATTCGCATTATCCATAATAATTTTATTTTCTTAATCCCCGAGCTATACCTTCTAAGGTTTACATTTGATAAGAATAGTGTACTATTCCAAATCTAAGATAGTAGGTTGAAGATCGAGGTCTTACATCATAAGTAAGTATAGGGTATGGAGACACTATATCCATCTCCTACTATAAAAGAGAGGGTTCTTAAAAGTTGTACCATTAACCTATTTTGTGGCATTTAATGCTTACTTCAATCCTATGTAGTCTAGCATAATATTATAAAATATAGGGTATAATAAGTTAATCACTCACCATTAATTGTTGAGAGACTGAATCAAATACTTTATAGCATAATATTAGATTATTTAAGTTCTTTTATTTACATTGAAATTAAAATAAATATATAATATTTTATATGCGTTAATTAAGTCTTTTATAATTGTATTGACATACAAGTTAATTTTCTTTTTTGAGTATTTCCTATGATTTATTGATGTATGATATGGTACAATAAAATGAACATAATGACTCACTAATAGGTCTTAATAAAATTTTAGCATAAAGATAAAAGCACCTAAATGATAAACTATCATGTAGCACACCTTCATTGCATGTGCAAGAATTAAATCGAGTGACATTCAAAAAATAACAAAATAAAACTAATTAAAGAAAATTTACCCCAAAAAATAACAACTAAAAAACATATTCACATATTGCCATAGTAGCTATTATTATCATTTTTATTTCATAGCAATTATAGCATTAAAAATGAATTCAAACTTTTTATGCATAAAAGAAATAAAGAAAAGTATATAATTCAATATTTTTATGAGACATGCTTATTGATTATTTTCATTTTGACTAAATTAATCATGAACCACTCTATCCATCTTTGCTTCTTAAATATAATTTATTATTAATTCCTAATTTCAATATTTGTTACTTATGCAATGCTAATTAAAATTACTTGTGAGGATGTATGTTTAGTTGTATAGTCCTATTTATTTAGTCTTACACATGTTAATTTTCTAGGGTGACAATTTTATTCTAGTTATTGGATGATGCAGTTAGTTAGTTTTCTTGTTCTTGTAATATATTTAATAACAAGCTAATGAAGATTAACTTTGTTATTTTCATCATACTCAACTCTCTCTCACACATATAGCTTTATTAATGGTAGAATGCTTGACAAATGGGTTTCCACATGGTAGCAAAGCTATAATCAGGCATTGTCAATCATCTACTTCAATCCAATTACGATTTTGAGTTTTTTTTTTTTTTTTTTACCATTCGTATTATTGCATTATTTATCATGAACACAATGATTAATCAATCAATTTGTGATCTATTTTATCTTAGTGAATCTAGTAGTCCTTTGATGACTGTAGGAAACATAATATTTAATGGAACAAATTATGTAGCTTAGAGTAAGGCAATGAAAATGGCGTTAGTTGCTAAACTTAAACTAGGATTCATCAATAGTAGTTTAAAGAAACCTAATGACAATGTTTTTGCTCATTTAAGATGGATGAGGTGTGATTTCAGAGTTAGATATTGGTTATTAAATTACATGAATAGTAAAATTTTGTAAAGATTCTTATATATTTAGTTAACTCTTGAACTTTAGAATGAAGTTGAAGAGCATTATGAAACTATGAATGGACCTCTAATATTTCAAATTCAACATGAAATTTATGATTTGAAGCAAGGTAACATATTGATTAGTGCATATTATAATCATTAAAAGCAATTTTGGGATGAGTTTCAAGCTATGTATTCGTATTTAGTTATGAATGTGGTTGTTTGTTGAATTGTACTTGTAAACTCATGGATAGGATTTTGGAGTACGTATCTAATAGAAAAATGATGCAATTTTTTATGAGAGTGAATGAGTCTTATGAGAATGTATAAAGTCAAATAATTTCTTTCACTTATGAATACTTGTTACAATAAGTAGAAAAGCAAAAGGAAATCACATTTACTTTGTTTAATGATCTAGATGTTTCTACTTATATGGTAAAAAGATATGGTTTTTCAAATGGATAACAAGATAAAAAGAAGTTTAGAGGATAGGGAAGTAAAGTTTTTTATAGACATTGTAAAGGAGAAGGCCATTGGAAGGATTATTGTTTTCAACTTATTATTTATCTTGATTGGTACAAAGGAAGAATAATTCTTAAAGGGATAGAAATATGTAGGAAGACAAGTTACTTCTACTTCTTATTGTATCTCTAATAGTGTTTTTTTATAAAACTTCATTTGATTCTCACTAGGAAACAAGAAATAGAGTAGACGATAAGGTCAGGATGGATAAAAATTTTATTAACTCCATGTACAATGAGGTTGTGAAGCTAATGCAAGAAAAAGACAATTAGGGTGTAACCAAAGTTGTAGCCAATACCATGGAATTTATAGGTATGATTTCTTACCAATCATTTTATTTAGCTCTAAGAATAATAATTTGTTCTTCTTTTTTAAATAGTTGATACTAGAACTAGAATCACATAAACCCTTACTCATTCATCTTTTTTGACCTTAAACCTTTGCCTATACCAATTTATGTGAAATTACCTAATGGAAGAAATCTAATGGTGACTAATGGTGGATCAATTCCTATTAACAAAACTCATACCATCATAAATTTTTCCTCAGTAGCTCAGTTGTCTCATAATCTACTTTTAGTGCCAAAACTTCTTAAAGGTCACCATTTACTTACTATCTTTGACAAAACCATTTGTAAATTTCAAGACCATAATATTAAAATTAACGTAGCAACAATTGAGATTTCTAATGAATTATATGTCTTGTAAACTAATGCAAGTTCATATGAGGCTACTGTATGTAGAAGACTATCTTCTTCATATATGTTTCATGCTCATGTGAGAAACTAATTACTTCAAGTGTTATATGCTCATATGAGGCATCCTTCAAATTCAAAATTGTAACATTATTCTCTCGTAAACATTTTAATTTCAGTTACTTCATTTGTGATGTACGTTATGTGTTTCACAAGTTGTCTTAACCTAGAAATGTTTCTAGGTCCATTTTTTCTTTCTAATTATTATATGTTGATGTTTAGGGTCCTTATAGTATTGAATCCATTTTTGCTAGATTTTTCTTGACTATTATAGATGATTTTATAAAGTTTTCATGGATCTATTTGATGAAATATAAGTTTTAAGGTTGTTCTCTAGTACATTAGTTCTTTTTTTATGCTAGGAATTCATTTGTTGTTGTGCCTAAGGTAGTTTGTACTAATAATGGATTGGAATTTTTATCTAATGAGTGCAAATCTCTATTTTAATGTTTAGGGATTATTCATTGTAGAACTATACCTTACAATCCTCAATAGAATGGGATTTTAGAAAGGAAACATAGGAATCTTTTTATCATTTCAAGAGCCTTGAAAATAAATGCAAATTTGGCTAAAACTTTTTGAGGGGAACATATTTTCACAATTATTCACCTATTGAACAAAATGCTCATAAAGAGTTTGGGTTAGAAAACCTCTCATGAAGTCCCATATGGATCACCACCACATTATGATTAGTCAGGAGTTATAGGTTGCTTGTATTGTATTAGCACTCAACCATGTCCCAAGGATAAGTTGAAACTAAAAGGGAGTGATGTATTTTCTTAGGATATGTGATTGGGCAAAAGGGTACAAAATATATAGCTTAATGAGCAAGCAAGTTATTGTTTCAAGAGATATAGTTTTCTTTGAAGACATTTTTCCCTATAAGGATCAATCCAAATTTGTTTCACCATATACTATATATTTTCATAAACAAAATGTATTGCTTAAGTTTAATGAATCCTTTGATCAGTCTTTAACTTATCAATAACTTACTTCTGATGATTAATTTTTTATTGGTCATCATGACATACATGATGCTATTTCTTTTTCTTCTAAGTTTTCTAATCTTTTTGTTGTCCTTGATTCTTTAGCTAACAAAAAAGAACAATCCTTAAGGTGCTCTTCATGTGAAAGGAAACTACCCAAATGGTTAGATCATTTTGATCATAATATAAATAGACATGCTAGTGTTATTGTTGCTATTAATACTATTGATTTAGCTTCTGATCAAAGTTCTATAGCTATTGTTGCACAAACTATTACTGCTACTTGTTCTTTTTTGACAAATACTTCACCTTATCCTTTGCTTAAATCCAAACACTTCATACATTTACCCTATGATTGTATTGCATCCTTAGCTCGTATCTTAGCTACTAATGAATTGCATTCTTATTTGTAAGCTGCTTAGCAAAAAGAATGTATTGAAGTAATGATGAAGGAGCTTAATGCTTTAGAATGTAATGAAACTAGGGAATTGATCGCATTGCCTATAGGGAAGAAGGCTATAGATTGTAAATAGGTATATAAGACAAAAGATAAGCCTGATGATATGATTAGAAGGCATAAGGCTAGGTCAATTATAAAAGGTTACACTCAAAAGGAAAGTATAGATTATCATGGATCTTTTCTCCCATGGCTAAATTGGGTAGTATTTGACTTTGTTTTAATAATAGCTATAGCTAAACAATGGCCTTTACATTAGATAGATATCAATAATGCTTTCCTTTATAGATATCTCTATGAGGAAATTTATATGGTTCTTGATAAGTGCAAAATTTCACTAATCAATTATCTTATGTTCCTAAATATTTTGACATAATTTAGTTTAATTTGCTATTGATTTGAATTATTTTTTATTTCAAGACTCAAATGAAGTGATACTATGAAAAGATGAAAATTTAGGTGGTTTTTGAGAAGAATTTCACATATTTTGAAGGCTAATTTGAAGATAGCAATGATTAAAGAAATTTTGTTCAAGAAACAAGCATGAAGGATGACGTCACATGCCATGGTCATATTCTTCAACTATGTTCTCCTCATAATTAATTTCAAGATAATTTTTGTAATAATTATTGTAAGATGTTGCTCATGCTCATCTACTATGCATGTGTTTATGGTTGCATACCTTTAGTTTGCTTTAATACACTTACCATTTGAAGATTATTTAGTCTAGATATTATTAATAGAAGATAGGCTATCGTATCTAAGAGAGTGAAGGTAGAGTAAGAAAGAATAGGGAATAGAATTTTTTTTTTTTTCATCATGAAAGCTTTTATCTTTTCTATGATTATAGCTTAAAAGTAGTGATATCTAGATATATGAAACATTGAGATAACAATGTAATGTACATGAATTGTTTTATTTTAATGCAATCTTCTTATTTTTATCAATTCAACTATATGCTTTATTTTGGATTAAGTTGTTATTTCTAAAGTTTCAACTTCATCAATCTGATTTTAAGTATTTAAGTCTCAAGGCCAATACATAAATAAATCTTCCGTAATTGAAGGGGTTTAGTATAAGCTAAGAGATAAGTTATAGGTTTCTTCTAAAATTAAAAATCAATTCTTTTTGTGTATGGAATTCTTACTCTTAATGTTGTTCTAAGGAGTTCTATCCTAAAAGTGATTCAAATATAATATAATAATAATTTGAATCTAATAGATAAGCGATTCTTACTAGGTTAACACTTGAAATCCTTTGGTTAATAAAAATGAAAGATTCATTAAAAACCTAAAGATCCTACATGTTATACTCATGGTG
This sequence comes from Lumnitzera racemosa, assembly GCA_024138005.1. NCBI lineage: Eukaryota > Viridiplantae > Streptophyta > Magnoliopsida > Myrtales > Combretaceae > Lumnitzera > Lumnitzera racemosa. Next base: position 86,639,568 of record JAMXBC010000006.1, read on the forward strand.
ATTAGAATCTAGATATTCCAATTTATGTTTATTTAATTCTATTTTATTATTGCATTGCTAGTAAATCTTTAAATTTAGTTTCTTTTTCTTGTTTCCATCTAATTCACTATTAATATTACGATTTAATACAAATTATAGTAATTAGAATGAGTGAGTAAGTATTCAATCTTTATAGGATCGATAACCTTGGACTCTTATAGTTCTCTATACTATTACTTGATAGCTGCACTTACTTAATAATGCTATATACACTCTTGAAGGTTATATTAAAGCATTACATGTTTAAGTGTATAAATTAAAGAACTTTTTATAAGGCCTCAAGTAGGCCTTTAGATAATGGAAGTTATAAATATCTAAGTTTCTTGTTTCACATGGTTTTTCACAATCAACGCATGACTATTCCCTTCTTACTCCTCATAATACTCATGGATTTGTGGTCATTCTTTTGTATGTTGATATATGTTAATCACAGGTGATAATACAACTTTTGTTTCTAAGAATAAAAGTGAACTTGATTAGGTTTTCACAAATAAGGACTTAGGAAATGCTAGATGTTTTCTCGGCCGTAAGCTTTATCTTACTGCTAATGGCTTATTCATTGACCAAAGGAAATTTATTCTAGACATGCTAAGTAACGTAGGGTTATCAAGGTGTAAGCCATTTAATTGTCCATTACTAGGTGGAATTAAATTGGATAGAGATCTAGGTGAATTGGTTAAAATCTTGCTCCATTTTGCAGACTTATAGGCTTACTTCTTTATGTTATTTTAATAAGACCAAATATTTCTTATTTAATTCATTGTCTCTATAGACTCATTTCTTCGCCAAGAGATCCTCATTATTAAGCTTTGTTGCATCTCTTGTGATATCTTAAAGGATCATTTCATTTAGGGCTTTTTCATCCAGTTACTAATGATCTATCTCGTGCTGCATTCTTTAACTTAGATTAGGGATCTTCTTCCTCTTATTACAAGTTCTTAATTGGTTTTTGTGTTCTTCTTGGCAAGGTTTTGGTGTCTTAGAAGACTAAGAAATAGTTTACAATTTCTATGTCATCAATTGAAGTAGAATACCATAGTTTAGCTACCACAAACAAGAAAGTCTTGTAGTTTTCTTATTCCTTTATACTACGATAACAAATCCACAATCTTAATTGCTTCCAATCCTTGTTTACATATTTGCATTAAGCATATAAACTTAGACATCATTTTATTTACAACCATGTACAATCTAGCTTTCTACAATTGGTGCATATTCCTTCTAATGCTCATGTAGTAAGCTTACTAACTAATGCTCTTACTAAGTAGTAGATGTACACTCTTTGCTCTAAGTTGGCCTTCAATTTAGTTTAACTTGAGAAGAGGATGTAAAGATATGTGGTTAGTTGGATGGTCCTATTTATTTATACATACACATGTCAATTTTCTAAGGTGACACTTAAATTCTAACTATAAGATGATGCATTTGTTGGTTGCTCTAGTTCTTGTAATATTTATTCAATAGCAAATTAATGAAGATTAATTTTGTCATTTCCATCATACTCAACTCTCTCTAGTATAATTTTTGTTAATGGTAGAGTACTTGACAAATGAATTCCACATAATTTTTCGAGCTTCAAGAGTTTTCACATTACTTTACTATGGTGTATTGACAAATACAAATAATGACCATGTAGCTTTGTGTTGTCCATATGTTTCAACAAATTTTATATTGATGTTTCTTTTTACAAAAATTTTTATTTGTAGTTCTCTAAGTAATTAATTACCTATTTGTTGTGCAATCAATTTTTTATGAAATTTGTTTCATTGAATTTGCATATGTATCTTGAATGCAATGTTTGCTAGTATGATATGTGATTCAAACACATTGCTAAAAGACATAAATTTATAATTTTGTGAATTCTTTATGGATGCAATTTTAGCTTAAATATAATTCAAACACACTAATGTGTAATTTTTCTAGAGACATCATTTAATGCATTTTTTTTTCCTTCATTTCTTTCGTAAAAAATAAACTTGAAGTGAAATGTAATTTGAATTCAATATGACGATATTCTTAGTGGGCAATGTACCCACATTGAGGATGTAAAATAATTTTTTAAAAAGCTTTTAATGTACCCACACTATTTTATCTTAAATTATTCACCTTATTTTCAATAATAATTGATTGAAAACTTCGAAGTAGAATTTATTTTTGGCTAAATTCTTCACCTCATTTGCCACGATTCTAACTTCTGAGCATTGAAATAACAACATGTTTGTCTTCTAGTATCGAGGGAGGAAATAACTAACATAAGAAAATGCAACTTTTTGGCTAAGGACACCTGAGGTTGGCCCAAAGTGCTGCTATTTACTGCCACATCATTTGCATTATCGTGAAACAACACTCACTGTATCAAAACTCACATAACTCACATCCATTGGCTCCTATGAATGTGGAACATGGTGACAATTTCGAGTAAAAAATAAATAAATAAAATAAAATAAATAAAGGTACGACAGAGAGAGAGATGAATATAACTATTCAAGAAAATTCGAGAGACGAATGGAACAGGTGCGATGATAATTTTACCTTTTAAGTTTTGTTAATGAGTATATGGGTTTAAGTGTAAGGCTTCAAGATCAATTTAAGTAAAATTGAAAATATATATTTTTATTAATAGACTCAAAACACCAAATATAATCTAATAGCTTTAATAATATGGATAAAAATATAAAGACATTTCAGTGTACTTATTCTATTTTAAGGACTTTAATAACATAAATAAAGATATAAAGACTTTTCAATGTAGTGACTCTATCTTTTTTTTTTTTTTTTTGTGTAACTAAATCAAGGTAATGAATGTCATAAATTTCAATCTCAGGCTATGTTATCACACTTGCCGCCTATAGTAAGAAGTAATCTCTTGAAAATTTGTCTTTATTAAGATGAATTGGTATTTTACATTAAACGAAAAAAAAAAAAAAGAATCCATCTGGTTCTCTTATTTTTCTTTGTAATTAATACCATATGTACATCATTTTATGTGTATCAATGATAGCGTGAAACTATATTTTTCTGAATTTTACAACACCCTCTCAAGTAGTCTTCATTTTGGAGAAATATCACGCTCCATGCCTGCAATTCCAATTTTCCCTTGCATCCACATTTCTAGCATCTGGAGTGCAACTTTTGGCTGATCAATTGGAACCATATGACCTGCATTATGTACCTGTTGTTACATACAAAAATAGACCATGCATTAGTTAATGTACGGACATTTGCGTATCCGTTTGTACGAAAGTGTATCTGAAGAAGAAAGTGACCTTTAAGAAAGCGAGTGGACCGTGCGATTTCAGCAGCCCTGCCTCGTTATTGTCCACCATAAATTGAGTAGTAGGAGAAGTTGCGAAAGCCTTTTGGCCGGACCATCTCATAGAATGAACCCAATTCGAATTTCCTGCTCAATGAATCACAAAAGAGATTTAGTCAATAAAAACAATTTTAAAAATCTCACGTCTAGGGAAGTAGAGTTACTCACCTAACCAATTACATACAAGATCGTACTCCCCAGCGTATACAAAAGCCCTGATTCCATCCTCAAGAAGTTGTGGAATTCCTGTTTCCAGATTACGCATCCAATCCCTCACCATCGCACTGTAAACGACCCGACTACACGAAACAAATGTTATGTTGCCTACGCCAAGAGCATCTCTGACCGATTTTTCATTTAAGAATGTTTCCATATTGTAGAAATCATAGCATAATGGACCTTCACAACGCTTCCTAATATCATAATACTGCAAAAATATCATCAAATGTTACGATAATAAATTCAAAACATGTAATTAGTGGCTTTAGCAGCAAGTATGGCTCACAAGAGAAACCCACGAAAATTGGAAAATAATATTCATTTAAAAAAAAAATCCAAATTATTTTCATGGTTTTTAAAGCTGTTAACCACGGCTATTAGTGACTAAGGTAGATTCACTAACACTAGGTTTGGTGGAAGGAAGGAACGGGAATGAAAGGATTCGGGAGGGAAAAACTTGCTTTTCCCTTGTGCAAAAGGAAGGGAATGATTTTTCATTTGAAAATTTCTCGCGCAAAAACAAGGAGGGAAAGTTTGTAAAAAGATAAAACTGCATTTCCAATGAAGAGACTTTTCCCATTTTAAGGGTATTTTGCTATTTTGATAAGTTTAAAAAATATCTAATTATCCTATTCTTTATAATCATTCCTTTCTATTCCTTTCATTTTCAAATAAGAATTTTCCTTCCATCTTTTTTTTTTTTTCTTTCCATTGCTTTCCTCTCATTTTCCTTCCTTTCAATTTTTTTCCTTCCTTCCAAACACATTTTAAAAATCATTATTATCTATAACCTCTAAGAATACGATGGTAGTATTTAGTAGCAAAACGACTTATATTATAACAAATGTTGAAGTAAATGTGTTTTTCTCAAAACTGATAACCCTTGTTATACTTACGTTTATATCCCAAGCTTTGCTCATGATACCATCGAAGATACGGGTGCAATGACTATACGCATCCTCACAAACTGTACCACCATCCGCGCCTACATCAAATTCCAAAAGGAATAAACATATGTTATTGCTTTCATAAGATTAGAGTCCAAATATACTATGATTTCTATGCTTACAAATTAAGATTGTCATTGTTAAGGATATGATGGAGCCTATGGAGAAGATTAATTACCACAGGATTGTACCAATTTTTTGCAGTGGGGGTACAATTTGTCTATCTGGTCCTTATCGGCTTGTGTGATCAGTTTCATGTCCAAGGCATATTGTGTATATGCCTGATACTGAATTTCTGGGTTTGTCAATCCATTGCCAATAGCAAATCCCTGTGGATTGTATACTAACTTTGTAAGCTTCTTATTTCTATGTCGCAACGTACCAAATGAATTAAAAAGTTATTAGAGTTGGATGGTTTCAAGACATTTCTAGAATAATTTTGGATCGTTAGTTAATAAAACAATTCTGTTGCTTATTAATTCAAAAATAGTAAAAAGGTATTTTTTTTTTCCAAGGGAAAAATAATCTTTGCCTATCCTCTCATGTCTAAATAAAAGGAAAGAAATTTACTTTTCCCACTTCCCTTTTTTTTTTTTCTTTTTTCATTTTTTTTTTCACAATCACTTGATGGTACAATATGTCCTTTTTCAACCTTAATATAAAAAGATGTACCTTCAAATTTATGTGAATTCCTTCGTTTGCCTTGTTCCCCTGGTGAACTCTACTGGCAAAAGCAGGAATATAGTGTCCAGCATAGGATTCTCCAGTTATGTAGAAGTCATTTTTTACATCCTCATGATGTGCCTTAAAAAATGCCTGAAATTTTAGAGAAATCTTGGTTATAACTCTAATTTAACATTTAATCCGGTTATTCGTAGCTAATATCGTGGCCTACAAGATGAGAAATTAAAGCATATATACCTGCATGAAGTCATACAAATCATTGCTAACACCTTCTTCATCGTGTCGAAGATCACTCTCATCAATTGAATAACTAAAGCCAGTTCCTGTTGGCTGATCGACGAAAATAAGATTCGATGCCTATCATTGATCAAACGGAGAAAACGTCATCATGTAGTTATCACAAATAAAGGACATAATTGAATTATGATTAAGACAACGTCACAAAGTAGTAGGATTGGAAATGTAATTTTGGATCAGAGCATCCTTAATTAGGAATAAGGAATTAGGTTAGGGATAAAAAAGTATTTATATGGATTTTATGAAAATCTAAAGAATTAGGATGTTGTCAAAGTTTGCTATGTATAAATGGCAATTATATTTAAACACATAATAGTAGCAACGGTAATTTCTAAGAAAATTAAAAAATAAAATATTAGCGGATATTTGGCAGAATTTTCATGTAATTATTTACCTGGTCCCAACCATAATCATTCTATAGAAGAGTTAAATTGCTTGTGATTTTGAAAGGACCATTCTCATAGAAGAGAGCCACATCACTGCTACATCCAGGACCTCCAGTCAACCAGATAACCACTGGGGCATCTTTGCTTTTCCTTGACTCAAAAAAGAAGTAGAACATCCTGAAGAAAAACCGAAATCAGGAAAAAAAAAAAAAGGAATATATATATATATATATATATATATTCATGTTTAGTAAAATTTACATAATAATACTCAATGTTAATAGAATTAATGTTTTTTACTGCTTTCACTGTTAGAGAGATACGATAAAATAATTTCAAGCATTCTTACATTAGATTTAAAATGCTTTTAGGAATCTTTTATTGGATCATATGTACTTAGAAATAACTTATGCTTTAATAAGGTTAAATATATTTGTCTTATAAATTAAAAAGAAAATGTCGGGAAATTGGTGGGTTCTATTATTTACTCACTATACAGAAAATAAGATACTTATCAATGGCATCAAAAGGCCATTTTTATATGTTTCGGATGTTGATTATACACTTTAAACAAAAGAAAGAATAATAAAGTTGAAAAACTCTTTTATTTGACATTTATTACAGCTAAATGAGATGTTGATGTTGTAATTTCATACCATCGAATTGGACAATTTTTTTTTTTTTTTTTTGTTCTATGCTTGGTTACATAATTGGCAATGGTATTGAATAAAAGAAATCTTAAGTGCTATACAAAAGTTCTAAAATTTGTATTATATATTTAGTAATACAACAATCTATTTCACATAATACAAAAGATATATATCTTGAAAATTACAAAAGGAACCAAACAAACTCCCAAATCACAATATTGAATTTTATTGTAATTTACATTATGAATAGTTAACTTAATTTTTCTATCATAAAAATCTATACTCAGTACTAAGTATACAGTACGTGATATAATAAGATTGCAATATCCTGTATATGTGTACTATTTCTGTTCCGTTGTCAAATTCTTCTTATCTTGTCCAATTCTAATAGTCAAATGCTACTTTCTATAATAAAGATGCTTTCCTCAACCCACCAAAAACCCCCTTCCCACCCCCACAAACTATTCACATATTACAATCTTTGAAGGTAAAATCTAACAAGTCTATGTTGTTAGAAGGCTAATGTTTATTCCATTAGATTCAAAAACCTTAGCTCATACATTGTTAGAGTACAATGGAAAAGTAAAAAATGAAAACAAAAATTTAATAATATGTGAATAACGATATGTACCTTGCTGCTTTGGTATGTGGTAGCCTGAAATAGCCTGCATGATGACCAAGTTCTTGAACAGAAGGACTGAAACTTGATAAACTAGCTAGAGATGGGAAATGAAATCTTTTCTCAACAAGACTAGGGGTTAAATCTACAGAACCATTGCTAATGTTACTATCAATATTAACACTTTCTTTCGGGAACAAATTGAGAGATCTTATGAGTGCCTCTGCCCTTTGTCCAGGGTTAGAACATGGGGGCATTCCTTTGGTGTTGAGATTAAATCCATGAGTAGATGAGGAGGTAGAGAAAGTAAGAAGAAGAAGAAGAAGATAGAAAGAGGGAGAAACGTGAAGGAAAGTTGATGAAGAGGGTCCCATTCTCATGGCTTTCAAAAGTTTAGAAAATGATGAAAAAGTGTAGGTTGTGTGTACATTCCTGGTGGTGGCTTTTTATAGGGTTTTTATGTTGGACCAAGTGGTGAAATTAGAAGGTTACCAAGAAAAGGTGCTGATGAAAATGTGGCCTAAAAGTTATTTCCAGACAGAGTTGATAACGGCTTGGTTGTCTTTTTGCATTTTTATACATACGTACTTCTTATTAAAGTTAGAACTAAACGTGTATGAGATTCAAATTTTAGCAGCGAAGATTGAGATGAGATACTTATTTTTAAGATAAAAGTTAAAAATAGAGGATGAAATGCTTCAATAGTGTGAAGAGGCGGTCAACGTTATCAGAAATGGTGGAAATAGAGATTATTTATATATTGTCGACATGAAACATTAAGTTTTAAAGCGGATATTGATGTGGTGTCTACCACCTTGGCAGCATCTAATTGTGTCATATCAGCAGCACAACGATATTCTCTACATAAGGTATTTATCGTACGTAGACTATGGGTAAAATGTTTTTTGTTGAATATTTCAACCAAACGTTAGACCATCTTTAGTTAATATTTATTCCTTTTTTATACTGTTAAAATCTTTTACTCTATTTGAATTTAAACTCAAATATTTATCCTCTACCGTATAACTTTTCCAATTTTAATTGCAATATGAATAAGAGGGTATTATCAATCAAAAATTAGAATATGACAGTGCAAGAAGAATACATATGGAAGGTCTGTTTTATATAAGTATTTCACGATATTATGCTTTTCATAAAAGATTTTTAATGATAGTTAGCATTTAAAAGACGGAAAAATAGGAATCATAGCTATGTATAGATACCGTCTGGAAGAGTACATGCAAAAATACATTTAGTTATGTGCATACATAGAGAATCACTATAGACTTGCCTAATATGTATACGTTGAGACATAGGTAAAAGCTTCAAAGTAATAATTAAAACATAAATCTCAGAATTAATACATGTATCTAATGATTAGAATATCAGCTATTTACACCTTCTTCAAAGAAAAAGATAAAACGGGATGCTTGGTTGACATCTGTCTGATGCATTTAATTTTCATATACTCTATATGGGATGCGTTTGGGTCTTGAGTGGATATTCGGGTAAAGCCCTTTGGCTCTTACCGTATTTATTGGCAATGTTAGAAATATATGACATTGGAGCATATGTGCAATGAATTTTTAAATATATCATGTAAAACCTTTAAGTGGATTTAGATCCTCTCAATTTTCTTCTCTCTTAATTTTTATTAATTTACAAATGAATAGTTAATATTACTTAATATTGATAAAAAATTTTTATCAATGGCCCATAGAGGACCCATGTAGTCTTATAGGCCTAAGGCCAACCTTATTAAATCACTTCTAATCTAAATGTTACGGTCACCTTTTATCTATATCCTCAAGTAAAGCTTGAAATGAGTGAAAGAAACTCAAAATCAACTTATGTAGCTTAGAAATTAGCTACCATCACTTATGTTTTGTATGATCAACTAAAATACTAAGAGCATAGCCCCAAGACATTGAAATTAGGATAAGACACAAGAATGATTTGGCAGTTATTACTCAAATAATTGTCCACTACTTCATGTTCTTGGTATTAAGGAATTGGTCTAAACCTCATTCTTGACATGATAAATGGGCGAATCCTAGTTAAGGAGATAGTTATAAACCACCACCTATAAATACAATTTGGGATTTTACAATACTTTCTTCTTGGCCTTTAAACATTTTCTATCCTTTTAATCTTTTATTGGATTTCCTTTTCTTCCACTTATTTAGGCATTGGAGTGGTAACATCAAAACTATCTCTTCCCCTTCCCCACAACCCCCTTACCTTTCCTTGCAATAGCCTATTCTTCTTCTTTTATAGGCCAATTCACATTCATAAGCCAATTAATCCAAGTTCCTATTTTCGATTGTTAACAATTTGGCATTGTCTGTTCTAAAAACCCATCATGGTAAATAAAAACAAGAAAGATCACACTGTAAGGGGAGTGATACCCATTGAATGGTTTAAGAAGAACAACTGCCACAATAGCAACAACTACCATACCCCAGAACTAATAATAACCTGTCCACAACAGGACTGCAATAAGATGAATCTATACTCATAGCTCATTTAGAATAATTGTATGCAAATTTGGTAAGGCAATATGAGGAAGTTTAAGGACATAATGTAGAATTAAAGATAAAGTTAGTAGAGTAGGATTCCACATCTTCCTGAATGCCATTAGCAATGCACCCTATAGGAAATGAGGGAAACCACTACAAGCTAAACAAGGCTCCAATTAAAAATAAAAATTATCAGTAAGCATAAATTGTTTGTGCTCTTACTAAACATATACTTCCCATTGTATTTAGGAGTAAGTTGAATGATAAACAGTAAGCATTGTCACTAGCTTCAACCTATGACTATGATGGAATGTCGACCTTCGAACCTATTAAGTATAAGCTTAAGTACATAGAAGGGCTATGGAAGAACTTTCTAAGTACATAGCTTAAATATAATCTACATTACTTGGACTCTTGCCCAATTGTCGACTTACTAAATGCCGAGGTTAACTTGCTAAGTTCCAAGGCTAACTTACTGAGTGCTAAGTCTAAGGATATTATACATCAAGCTCTACTCTTTTAACCTACTGAATTGCAACATCATCCAATCACCTTAGCAGCTCCAAGCATAGCTCATCAACATTAGCTCCACTTAGCCACAATGCCCTAAGAACCTTAGGATGCAGACCCATTGATAGGCCGCCACTTGTCCCTTACTTTTCTAACACTTGTTAGGCCTTAAGGAGGCTTAATTGGTCTTTAAGCTTCATAATAATGATAATGGGCTTTATTTAGCAAACAAAAGCCTTAAGCATATTTGAGCCCATATCTAAGTCCATAAAGGCTAAATAAGATGATAAACTTCAACAAGGGAACTCAATTTTAGCCATCCATCTTAAAACCAATCAATGGACAAGATTAACCTCTAAAATTTATAAATAGGAGGCTTCTCTTCTCAATTGGTGGATTCAGAATATTGGTAAACTTAAGACAAATACCAAAGTTTTGCTGAAATTATTTCAAAGAGGATCAAACAAGCAATTCAATTAAGAATGATTAAGAACACTAAACTTAATACATTATCACATGTGTACATTTGAGATACTGAGTTTTCCCATTTTTCCTCCTATGCATCTTACTAATGACATCCCTCTACATGTTATCAACTCAAGATGTCTCTTAAGTCAACCACTACACCCGTTGCATGTGTTCAACTAGCTATAGCAACCCCACCATACAATATATTATAATGGTATTAAAAATTGTCCCTATACCTTTACCCCACTTCATGATTTTTTATTGCTAAATTGTAGACACATTGATTAATATGAAAATTTATTTTTAAAATATAAGGAATACATATTCATTTGGTCATTGATTTTTTTTTAATCCTAATTACAGTAATTTTGCATTCTACCTACTAAATGTAGAAATAGATTTATGGACAAAAAAATAACTATTTTATTCTCACCTATAAAATCAATTAATCTTACTGCAAGTGAGAATCTTATAAGAAATTAGGAATTTCTAATAATCATTATTCACATAACTAGAGTTATAAGAAATTAACATAATCATTAAAACAAGAAGAAGAGTATGGATTTTTTTTTTCCAACCATATGGAGGGGTTATTCAAAGCTTAGTTTAGCCTAATAGGAGATTAGTAGCAATCATACTAAGCTATAATAGCCTTAGCAAAGAGTATGGAATTCAATACATCTATTTTCCATTTTCTCAAATCCCTTTTTTCCATTTTTTATTTTCCATCTTTCATTAACTTTACATCCATGTTCATTTTTCATACCCTTCATTTTCATTTATGTTTTGGTGTATAAATGACCCAAGCCCTATTCAAGTTAGTGAGTTTAGATCTATAATTAATTGAAATTCGTGTAATTATATAGTTAAGTCAAGTTTAAAATCAAGCTACCTAAATTGTTTATGAAGTTAAACTTGAGATTTATAATATTTGACATAGTGAATTTACAAATTAAATTGAGCCAAGTCAAGCTTAATTGTTAATCTAGTGAACTCAAATTATAATCATCAAAGCAAATGGAAGAGAATAGAATTCCATATATCGATTTTCCATTTTCTCAAATCCCTTGTTTCCATTTCCTATTTTCCATCCTCCATTAACCTTACCTTCATTTCTATTTTTCATACCCTTCATTTTCATTTTGATTTCCATTTGTGTACAATGAGTCGAGACCCATTTAAGTTATCAAGTTTAGGTCTTTGTTTAATTAGATTTGCTTCAGTTATAGTTAAGTCAAGTTTGATATTGAGCTACCTAAATAGTTTATGAAGTTGAGCTCCAGATTCAAATATTTGACACTAGGAGTTTTCAAATTAAATCTAGAGCTATGCTTAGTTATTGGTTAAGTCAAGTTGAATTTGGCTAGTGGGATGGTTTTAATAATAAAAAGAATATCTTTCAAACAAAGTGAGTCTAATAAGTGAATTTAATTGGTTTAGACTTAAACTTATCTATTATCAATTCAACTTTCAAGTCGAGTTTTAATTCATGGCGGATGTTGCTTTGCCTTGGATCGACTTTTTTATATTACCACCCATCTCATTCAATTTATAAAGCCTCGATGTAAGTTTTTGTTTTATAAATACATATATACATATACAAATGCACATCAGCAATGAAAATGCGGTTATCAGCCCCACCAGAACGAGCGTACGCGTACGCGTACACGAGCACGGTGTCTATTGCATTCATCCTGTTTTTCATTCAGTGGGTTATTTGTACCTGCCATCATTAACCATTTAAATTAGTTAGCTTCATATATCCACCAAGCACGGATATTTTAAGGTATACCATTCTCCAATGTCGCGGAAATACTCTGTAGGTGACGAATTTTTTTTTTTAATTTTTTTTTTTAAAGGAAGTTTGTGGAATTGAACTCCGAGTACATCCAACTGGGTAACTAGGGCTGAAGTATAAGAAGGTTGGAAGTGGGAAAGACTTTGCTGATGGTGATGGTCTAGATGATATAGAACTAGTCGCAGAACTTTCCTCGGAAAACATCTTAAAGCAGATTTTTCTTTTTTTTTTTTTTTAATTTTTGAAATGATATAATTCTAATAAAAAAGAAGAAGCATCAGATTGTATTTTACAGTCTCTCTCTTTATTTATTTTTTTCCCTTAAAACCAAAATTAAGTTTTTTGGAAGATCTTTCATATTATAGAACAGGACAAGAAAATTATACACCAAATACTACAACACAACTCTTTATTTGGTTTTCAGAATACTAAATAATATAAATTATTCTATGCTTTGCATTTTTTCGATTACTAGACAGTGAGAAAATGAAATCCGCCACTTAGTTCGCACAATTGTTCGACACATTTAGCTCTAGCCACAATTAAATTTGCAATTTAATCTTTGGATAACGTTGGACATGCAATATTCAAGTACTAATACTTGTGCTATGTGATATTATAATCAAGTTAACAAAGCAAGGAAATGAATTATAACATGTGCTATAGAGCAACTTATCCTACGGAGTAAAAGTTATAAAATGAATACAATAGCTTGTGGTTCACAATTTCGAAAACTTTCGCCTATGGAAGAGCAGCGTATACAATTCATCATTTACTCTACCTCTTATATATACGAAGGATTATTTTATTATCTGTAAGATAATGATTTGCGTTACCATTTCCACTATTTGAGTAAAAAGAACAGATAGTAGCCAGATATATTTTATTATCCAAAAAGATATGAACTGATGTAAGAAAAACGCTTTGTTCAAATTGCCATTTTGGGAAGAATGGATATCAAACACAACCTTAATGTTATGTACATCGAAAAGAACATATGCCATAACTTACTAGGCACAATCTTGAATTTCAGGGGAAAATCAAATGATACAAAACAAAAAAAATTGCAAAACATGCACTTCAAGAGATAGGATTTCATCCAGAGTTGCATTTAATAACTTGATGAGATGGCTAGATCATAAAACCTCTTATCCGAGACACCCTTAACTCTAACCATATAAATGAAGATGTGAAAATGTCAAGTGGATATCAATAAAATATATCATCTTGTTTTGGTCAATCTAAAGCAACTCTCAAAGGGTTAAAGAGCCATGAATCTTTGTTTTATTATTGAAACTTCTACTAGTGATCCTTCATAGGTTCCTAAGGGATGAAGTTTATCGAATAATAAGTGACATGTCACGTTTCTTTAGGGAATTGGCTATACAAGAGGTAAGGTTCAATGTATTGAAATCTATGGAGAAGAGTATTGTTATCACCTTTTGTAAGCTCGAATAATTTTTCTAATTGATCTCTTTGGTTTTATGATCCATCTTACTATGTACCTCCCCAAGGAGGATCGACATGTGGTCTAGTTCAACATAAGTGGATGTATTCAATGGAAAGATACTTAGATGTACTCAAAGATGATGTTAGAGATAAGGCTAAAATGAAGGGTTCCATTACGGAAGCATATATAATATGAGAGAGCATTTTATTCTACTTAATGTACTTTGTGAACATGGAGTTTAGGATTAATAAGCCTCACTAGCAATGGACCTAACCCAGTTCAAGGTAATTATCTTTGATTGTTTATAATTGTAGTGCAACTATTGGTGCATACAATTATGTTAGTGCCGGTGACAAGATAAACAAGATGCATTGGACCCTAATGAATAAATCTAAGGATGTGCAACCATACTTCACGTATATCATCTTTCAATTGTTCACATCCTAAAATTAAGAGTTCATCAAAGTTTCACACTTGACATATACTTTGTTAAAAAGGGAATATGAATAAGGATTATAGGAACACGTATTCATAATATATGCCAACTAGTATCAGCACAACTTTCCTTATGGTTCAAATAAAAAGTAAGCAAACAAATTATGTAAATCATGTATCTAATGACTTGGAGTTCAAGGCATGTTTTGATGAATAAATATTTGATGACTTAGAGGTCTTATCTTTAGTTTTAGAAACTCATATCTACCTCTACAATGGCTATGTGGTAAATAAGTCAGATTTATCCTAGAATCTAAAGAGACAATGCTTAAAACACAAAATACTAAAGCATGTCTCTTGGTTGATCCTAAGGTAATCTTAGTAAATTTTATATAACATTGTCCATCATAATACAAATGAACCATCATGAAAATATACGTACTCTTACCTAAGTGCAAATGGTATGATGCATAGCACAATATATATTATCCATTAACACATGTAGCAAATGATATGGAAATGATCCATATGTTCTTGCTAACCATTGTTAACAAGTTTTCTATTCTAGAGATCCTAAGAAGTAAACCATTTTTAGCAAGTATTGAAAGAGTGACGTGAAAGGTTCGACAATATCATCTATATGATAAGGACTTATTTAAGACCAAAGATTATAATGATAATGTGATCTAAGCACCTAATAGATGATGAGCCACTCCACTAAAAAATAAGTAAACCTTGGTCAAACTTGGTGAAATGTATCTTCATAAACCTAAGGACCTTAACATGAATGCTTACACTAAAGGAAAACATAGATGGTGGCCTATAACACACCGATGAGCTCAATTCTAATCCTAGTTATGGAGAACAATTTATATTATGATAGTTGTTAATGTATCCAATAGTTTTTGTTTGAGATTGAATTTCTACTCTAATTATATTGCTAATGAATTTTCATTTTTTATGCAATATGGATAATGACTTCTTCAAGAAAAATATATAGGACCTTTAGTAGTGGGGTGCTTCAAATTGATATTATGTTTGACTTCAAACATTAACAATTATTTAATGGGTAGATTAGTTAACTTATATGTATGTATGTATGAATAATTATCTTCCTAATTAACTTTCTTAAATTTTGTAGGTCATTTCTACGCTTCCATTCTTATGGATTTACCTTATCCTATCTAAGTTGAGCAAAGTTAGGGCATTAAGGATGGAAAAGGTGATAGAGATGATGAAGTTAAGAGTTTTGATGAGGAAAGCGATGCTAGTGATGAGAAGATAGTGATGGCGTAGGGGTAGATGTTTTATGGGATGATATATTATACAGGAGGTTGATGGAGCTGGAGTAGTATGTCATGATGAAGACCATAGGTGATTTGAGATTTATAGGGGGTCATCTATAGAGCAGACAATTAGGTTGACAAGCAAAAGGCCAAAGTTATAAATTTCGCATAGGAATGGTTGGATAATAGGCAATCATTTGCAGTAGTTATTTTTAGAGTTTGTAAGACATCACAATAACAATTCACTGTTTATACCAAATGTTGATAAAAAATCATAGACAACAATTGATAAGAAGGAACAATGGAGAATTATTAGATTGATTATGTTAAATGTGGTTTACTTTCATATACTATTAATTACCATATTTAGGAAAAAAGAAAGAAAAATATTATATTGGATTAATTTATCTTATTTGATTTTGTAGGCTAAGTTTGATGTGGATCCATAACAAAAAAAGTAAATTATAGTGGAGGGATGTGAAGAGAATTGCTTCCAAATCTTATAATAATATGCGAATGAATCTTCGATAATATTATGAAATGAAAGGTGAGCGAGAGGATGCTCGAAATGAATAGTACTTAAATTACTTCCTCGAGCAAATTAATGGAATTAACTTTGTGATTTCTTTACCAATGATCTAAGCTATAAGGTAAGATTAGTAAATCTTATATATACAACATGTTATATCTCCATTTTAATACAATTTCTTTTCTTATAAATGCGAATTATATTTTCTATCTATAGAATGGTTAAATGTTGAATTCCTAAAATAAGAAAAATTAACGTATCCATAAATTATTAAAATTAGAGTATCTGTATATTGTTAGAGTATGCTTTTTCCCATCTCATAAGATAACAAAGGTAAAACCATTACTTGTTACAATGAAGTTACTTTAGTTAAGATAAGATGTTTAGGGGAAATGTAATACTACTATAATAGCTATGCTTTTCAGCTACTTTCATCTTTTGATCTTGCTTGCACTATACTTATCTCTTTAAAAAATAACATGCACTTTATTTCTCATTTTTGTGATATTTTTTCAAAAGTGCTTTTAAAAATGCTTGCCTTTTTTGCTTTCAAAAATAAAAAAGAAATAGAAAAGATGAATAAAATGAGCACGTAGTAATAGGAAATTCTAATTAGTAGACATACATGCTAGTGTATGTATTTATAGCTCTTATAAAAGAACCTATGTAGATGTAGTATTAGTTAAGAACACCAGCTATCAAATCATATTAGCCATTTTAATTATGTTCATTACTTCCATTTCTCTTTGATATTATTCTGGTGATTAGTTTACAACCACATTACGCTAAATAACTTTAAGTCATAACTGGGATAGCATCCTCAAACCACTCAACTAAATATTAATGCTTGAATTGCGGTAATTTTGGATGCTAAAAGAATTGGTGCTTTTAAGTTGTTGATATCATGTTTATCGATTTTCACTAATGGTATGTTCACAATTTGCCAAAAAAAAAAAAAAAAAAACTGAAGAAAAATTGATTGGAGGTTTTTATGCATTAATCATCTCTTTGTATAATAGCCAACAATAATTTTTTTTAATATTCTCTTTTTGTAAAAATAGAATGCTATATTAGAATTATCAGTCCAGAGCTATAGGCACAATTTATATTAATGAAATCAAAATGATTAGTGATTTGATAATTAAAGTAATGGATTGATTATTGCATGTTTTTAAAGATATTTAGATTAAATTTGGTTGCATTGCATTGAATTCATATAGAAAATGTGGATTCGCATTAAGAAAACATAAAGATTCAAATATGCTATTGATATTGTTTCCATTGTTGTTTTGCTTTACTTTCATTCTTGCAAGATATATAGCTTTTTATTTTAATCTTTTTTTTTTTAAAAAAAATTAGGTTACTACATATGATTATGACTTTGATAATAGTTGGACAACTGGGTTGATCTTTGAATTGCATGTTATCTTCTTATTTCATCTTGCTAACATGATGTTCTACAACATCAAAAGATTAATTTTTGTATTATTTTTTTTATTGTTCCTTTTTGGTGCTTACTTTGCATTTGATTATGGGTTTGAACAATGTAGTGTTGTTTCTACTTTAATGAGTTGAAATACATATATTATGTAGGTTTTATTCTATTGTTTTGATTTTTTTTATGGGCTTTTCAATATATTATCTACCAATTGGTTTCAATAATTTTGCCAATGGATTTAGATCCTTTCTACTTATTCTTTTCTTAATTTCTCTCAATTTATAAATTAATGGTTGAGATTATTTAAATTTTTAAAATATCATGCAATATCATTATGATGTCATCATATTTTTTTATTGTAATGTCTTAGAACCTAGGGCACCATAGACCGCCACATTTCCCTAGCCTTTAACAATGTATATAGTGTAATACTAGACTAAAAACTCCAAAAAAACATCATATTAGTCTATAAATATTCTTGTACAATTAAATCTCTAAATAATGTTAAAATAACTTCTAATAAAAAATGATGATTAATCAATAATCATTACTACATAAGACAAAAATTCTTATTATCAAATTACTCAAGATATTCTTCAATACCATACATAACCTCATTATTCCCATTTTCTAAGGTAGTAACAGTTATCTCCATAAATTATTGAAGTTAAGCGATCCAACTACGAGTCCTGCGTTTGAAAAATATAATAGAGTGGGACAAGGCTCTGTACGTAACACACAACTCATGCACATGACCAACAATGCTAAAATCACATGAAAATACTACAAGATAAGTAAATCATACAACCAAATCTTTTTCTTTGGCTAATCACACAATATAGAATAATGGTCCTTATGATTTCTTTCACATCACATTTCTTATCAACCTAACACTAGATGTACCTCTTCGAGCCTCTATAATCTAACTTTGGGCATGCCACTTCAGGCCCTTCTACAATAACATAAATTTACCCTATGTAAGACTCCACTAGGGACAATGCTTCACATGGATTACTGGGGTTACCTCCTATGGATATGCCAATTTGAGCTTGTAGAATAAGCCAAGTACAAGCAATAAGCAATTATTTTAAGTCAATTATTCATTAGTCCATTTGAGATAAACTAACCTAACAACCATATACAGTAAACAAGAGTCACATACCTAGATATTTGAAATCCTTTAACAACAAACTATGCTTAGCTTTAACACTTAGAAACACTAAATACAATTAATCTCCTTAAATCTTAAATAAGTGGTTTTACTTAATTAAAACTCACTTTTAGACTCTTTACTCTTCTTTAATTTAACTTAATGAGGCACTAAAGAGGTTTACTTTTATTGTGATAAAGGAAATAAATCAAATAAAGAAGAAAACTCGAACTTTGTGGGATATGGCTTGTGATACGATTGTACAATCTTATTGTGTGACTTTCTATGTTGATCACTTTTGGTCACTTGGATTGACACGTTTGTATCAAAGTCACCTTGTCACTTTCTATGCTCTTACCAAAATAGCCCTATGACATGGTTTGTGATACGATCGTGTCAATCTAACCATGTCACTTTCTATACTCTCACTAAAATAGCCTTATGCTAACATGACCATGTCAACTAAGTTATTTTCCTACACTTTGAAAAATTCACCTTCTTATCTACTAAAACTCCTTTCTAAACCCAATCTGATATTTAAAAACTACAACATGTGTTTCTTTTATTTTCAAATCACCCTTAATTTCTTAAAACATCCTAGCTCCATATAAAAAACCTCATCAACAACACATTACATATTTCACATCTCTAAACCCTTGTTTCAAATTTAACATTTACTCCAACAACATCAAAATTTTCCCTTACTTTATCACTTTAACCACCAAATCATCACCAAAAGCTTATTAAATATAAAGATTATAGAAAATTTATGGTGTAAAGGATAGTTTTCCTTGATTTCAATGGTCCTTTAAAGTTTCTTTGTTTTCCCTTAGCCAAACAATATACAACCCTAAAAGTTCAACACATAATATGTATATTCAATTAAATACCAAATATCCACAATTAACTCTCCACTTACCATTGGAAGTCTATGAAGGTTATGTATGCCTTGCAATCCCTTTCTTCAGATAAGTTACACTTACACTACCATAATGGATCTAAACTAATTAACCATCTTTTTTAGCTAAAAACCAGTAAGATTTAATATGATTCTCAACTTATCTTAAGGCTTCTAAAGTTTGAAATGTAAGATTTGATCCTATAGTGCATAAAAGTCTAAAAGAGTTTATGGAAAAAAATAACATAGTATTTTGTGCACTGGCTAAGCTAGGAATTTTATGTATTTTTAAATTTACCCTTCATTAAACTGTTACTAAAGACCTTCAAACTCATTGTTGACAACTTAATCATTCTTTATTTTATTTTTATTACTTTTATTATTTTATATCCTTTTTTTTTTAGGCATTACATTTTTAGTCTCAATCTTTAATTATACATGATAACATTTTAAGGGGGTCAATTAAGAGAAATTGAGGAAAATAAATGGAGATGATCAATTTCCTCATTTGGTCCATTATGGCTTGTTTGACTTTAGCTTAAGTACTTTTATCATGTTTTTCTTTTTATTTTTCCTTAGTCAAACCCTTTATGGCCAATCTCTTGCCTTTTATGCTTCCTAAGTGTTGGTGAACAGTGATATATCGAGCATCTTGTATATTTTTCTTCCAATTTGATCGAAAGGTCTAATTTCCATGCATTCTCATTTTGGTGGCATTGAAACTTATGTTTATAGGTTAGATGTGATAATTCTTTACGATAACATAGTGGTAATGGAATCTCACTTTTATCTGACATTATCTAATCGTATGTCAAAGGTTTGATTTTGCAAAAACAATTATGCGACAGGGTAAATTGCATAAAAAAAATGAATAAGAATTATGCATAAATGCATAATTCTAAAAGACATGCATCTATGAAGTAAATGTTAGATCTCATTAATGAATCTATTTGAAGTGATAATATTGGTTTTTTTTTTTTTGTTTCTTGCATAGTGATGCATTAATGTTATTCCTCACCAGTCATACCATGTGATCCAACTAATTTTGTTGGATTTTGTGTATTAACTAAATTTATTGTGTTTTTAGCATGTATGACCCTTTTTTAAGACTTCGTATGGTGTATAGTAACTAGATTCTTTCTTTATCTTTGTTTTTTCTTTATATATCTTGCTGCTATTATTTGCTTATTGCGGTCTTAGACTTGTCATCCTACTACTCCTTTTTCTTTCCCCAACCCCCCCACCCCCCCCCCCCCCCCCCCCCCCCCCTTTTTTTTTTCTCTTTAGACTTGACATGGCCATGATGTAGCTTTAATATGTGGGATTTCTTTTCTCTTGATTCTACGTGTAACAATAATCCTTTTCATCTTGATTGATTCATGATTGTTGATGTCTTGTCCTACTCACATACATGTCTTGTCCCATGTTGAATGTAGATAGAAGGGTTGGATTTATCACTAATAAATCTCCAAAATGAATATTACATGGACATGTGTATTGACCTTAAGACCTTTAATTATATATTGGAGTTAAATGTGTCCATCATGCTTGCCAAATTCTCAAACACGGCATTGATTCTGTTGTCTACTAATCTATATAATAAACTAAAGTTCTTGACTGCAATTACAATTGTGATGAAGTTTTAGTCTACTGCATTAGTCCAAATAAGTAAAATCACAATAAGGCATAGATGATGCTTTATTAGTCTTGTATTACTATACTCAAGATCTAGCATGTGCTTATATATTTCATATATATTAACTTTATTTAGTAATTTTTAAAACATGATGCGAGACATTCAAGCTTAAGTATATACACACAAGGGAAAGAAATGAAGAAATACAGGTAAAGGGATTCACCCCAGCAAAACACAAGATTATGTAAAAATACCTTAATAAAATCTAATTTATCTTGCTTAGACCTTTTAAATCAATTTAACTAACAATTTGATTATACTGTCTAAAAGGAGATGCTGCCCAAGAAGGTATAAGATGAGGCTCAAGTACAAGAAAAGGGATTAACCTAATTTTGAGGTTATCATTATGGCAAATGTCTTAGGCCATAAATTAGGCTACTATTAAGGATTAGGATATGCCAAGTCAATCCTACCAACTATACATATGTTGACCTAGAAGGAGCAATATGAATCTTCATCATAGAGACATTAAGCATGCTAACTAAATAAGATGATATCCATAAGAAGTTAGTTGATATAGAGAAAACTAAGGCAAGTTGGTGTGGTTTGTGTAGGAGCAAGCCTAGTTCTAATGTGTTATGCCATGTCTATGGCCTACATTACCCTTAGATGGCTAGCAAATGGTACGTCACAATAGTAACCTACTTCTAGTGCTTTTTCATGCTTGCTCCACAGTTAGATTTTTTCAATGGATTATCTTCTTAATAGTTTATTCCATATCAATTTTTTTAGCTCACGGGGCTAAGCTTAAGTTATCATCATATCTATACAATTTGGGTCCAAGAATTCCAACATTTCACCTCTTATGATGTATTAAGGTGGAGAGCAAGAAGCATCTAAGCCAAGATCAAATCCAACGATAAAGTCTTCCATTTAAGTTATGTTTTTTTTTCTTTTCTTTAGTTATGACCTATGTTGCAAACACTCGTAATTCTTGCAAAAGTAAATATTTATGTTATTTCACTTTTGTACTTTTTTTGTTGGACTATGTATATCAGTTCACTTACGAAATATTTCATTGGATTAAATATGATCGTCAGCCCACTTATGTAACATTTAGAATGCCATTATTGTAGTAATTTCTATATTGCATTAAATCTTAAATATTTATGATCTTATTAATTTTTATTATATTGTTTATAATATTTCCATAAATTGTTAAAAAAATCATATAATTAATGAAGAATTGTAGTGGTCTTTTTATTCATCATTAAAATTCTAAAAAGTAATAATAAAATAAGTTAAATGGCAAACTAAATTCATAGATTATAGAGATTTAAATAGCATTTGATCTTTTTAAAAAATAATTAAAATATGGTAAGCAATAAATTTAGTTCATTACATATATGGTAGTTATACACTTGGCATTACATGTGGCAACTTAAGTTTACTATTAATATTCTTTTAGCAAATAAAGTTTGTCATTAGGGTCTTAAGTAGCAATCAATTTTAGCAAATTTTTTTCACCAATGAAACTCTTATAAGCAAACAAAGGCTTATTTAGACATATTTTCCCTAGAATAAGTACTTATTGTTGTATTTATCTTTAGTTATTACACGTATCTTTCATTTTTGTTTGGTGATTCTATCATTTATATCATAATAAAATGGTATTTAGGTTTTCAAATGAATTGGATAATTAAAAAATGCATTATATATATTTTTGTTGATGATAATGAGTGTAAGCCCCATAAACTTATAATTAGATATCGAACTGGTAATTTAAACCGTTAGTGAAACTAATCAAATCAATTTAGAAATTTACCAGTAAGCTTAAGATATTAGTTAATGAGATTCTGTAGATTCAAACCTTGAAAATATAAAAAAATAATAACAAAATAGCTAAAATAGTGTAATTTTATCATGTTACATAATATTTATTATAATCATGCAAAATATGCTTCGTCAATTAGTAAATTTTTAGTGATAAATTATGTCAACACCCCATTTTCATCCTCTCATAATTTTAAATTTTTTTTAAGGGTCCTAATTTAGGAAATAAAAAAATTGAAAAATGATAAAAGACAAAAAAATAGAAAATTTTCAAAAAAAGAAAAAAAAATTGAAGGAAAAAAAAGAAGAAAAATTCAAAAAAAGATTAATTGGATTTGGTTATTGTAAAATCTTGACTAAAGAGTTGTTAAAAAAAGCAAATAAGATGCGATAGTGTTAAAATTAATAAAATCAAGATTTGTAAAATTCAAATCTATTTTTATCCTTATCAATTTAGATATGATATGATCCAAAAGAATTATTTTCAAGTTTTATCATCACGATCATTAAAAAAAAACACACACACACAATATACACATAATCATTCTCCTACAATTACCAATCATACACATACATCCCAAACTCTATACCCTCGTACTTCCATACTCATGCATGTTTACAACACAACAGTATGATAGCAGGGACAACAGCACTTGATTCCAACCACTCCATACACAGTCCTCTCTCAACATTAAACAACAACATAAAATGATATGCAAAGTATAGTGATATGCTCTATTTCGTGCATGATTAAATAAGTTGAGTTGTTTATTTATTCTTTTTGTCTATTTATCTTTTCTTTCTTTGGTTTATTTACTTGTCATAGGTTTAGTTAATAATTAGTAGTCATTTTTAAGGTATATAAAAGGAAAAATATTTTAACTTAGGAAATTATGCCTTTTCTAAACTTTATTTTTAAAGCATTAGGTTTTTAGAATTTCCCAATTAGAAAATTAATTTTTTAAAAGAAAAAAATAAAAATAATAATAATAACAAACCTTATTTCAAATTAAGACATTTTTAGAGAATTTTCCATAAAATAAAAAAAAAATCTCTAATAGACATCTTTTTCATAGTTAAATATCTTTTCTATGGTTTAGATATTTTTTCCATAGTTTAAACATCTTATAGTTTAGACATTTTTTTCATAGTTAAACATTTTTTCTATGGTTTAAGTATATTTTCCATGGTTTACATATTTTTTGTATAGTCAGGATTCTCTTCCATAATTTAGGCACCTTTTGTATAGTTAGGCTTTTTTTTCCATATAAGAGTTTTATCATCTTAAAAAATTTTATCACTTAGTTGTTTCATTCAAAAATAAAAATAAAAAATCTTAATTTGGGACTTTTTAAAATTAGGCTTTTCAGGGGTTTTTTTTATTTAGTTGGAAATTAAAATTAAGCTTTTAGAGAATTTATTTAATAAAATAAAACAGTTAATAAACATTTAAATCTAGCTTGATTGTTTTTTTAAAAAGAACTAACTTACTAAAGTTTTTCTAAGAATGAACTACGAACGCCTGATTCTGACTAGTAGGTATATAAGCACTTTCGAGGCAACGTAAAATTTGTAAAAACCTTAGTTTTCTCTTCTTCTTCTTTTTTTTTAAAAAAATTATAGCCCAAATTGACTATTTTTGTAAGATAAGTGCAATTGAAATCACTTACTGGTAAGTGAATTTTTTTTTTAAAATTTTAAAGGGTAATTTTGAAAACTAAATCTAATTTTGTAAAATTAACAGTAGTACCTATAAAGGTTTAATGGGATTGCTCACGAACTCAAGAAATCTAGTTTCTTGAATTTTTTTAAGAAGTTTTTAGAATGCAAACTAATGGTTAGATTAGAATCAATTTACCTAGTCAGTTTTAATTTAATCACCTTTTCTGGTTTTATTGGATGGCAACTCCAAAATTAAGAAATAAAGTTTTCTTTAACTTTCATTGATAGTTTAAACAAAATAGATATAGGATTTGGTTTAAATCAAGTTAAAGAAAATGAAATTAACATAAAGAAATTGAAAAATTAAGCTCGATAAATTATATATATAATAAAATTATATATGACATAAAATGATATACAGAATATATATATATACTCCGCATGTAATTTTTATGTACAAATAGGTACCTGAAATCAACTAAAATACATGATTAATTATTTTTTATGCTAATTTAGGCTAGGAAAATTAACAAAATTCATGGGACAGTTAGATTAAGCTTGGAATGGGCATAGAAGAACCTTACAACAGGTGTTAAGGATTTAGGATAGATTATCATGCAATGGGATTAAGTATATAAACCAAATTACATTAGAAGAGAGGAAAGAAAGATCATTTTTACACCCTTCAAGCTTTAAAAAATCCAGAAACCCTCTCCAAAAGTTCATACATGCAACTAAAGATCTAGAAAAATTAAGGTTAGGTTAGGTGATTAAAGAAGGAAATTTGAGGAAAAATACAAAATCGATGTGTGATCTGAACTCTAGGATGTATGAGGACTTAAGGAGTTACCGGAGACCCACCACTACCACCACCTAAGGTAGGCCTCAATGCTTAAGCCTTTCAACAAGGTGGTGGCTACCCTTAATTGCCAAAGCTCTAATTTCTGATAAGGTTTTATTTTCAACTAGAAATTCATTAAATTATTAAAAATATAACTAATTCCTAGAAAATTTTGAAAAAAGAAATATTTCTTTACATTTTTGTAGGTGGAATTTAAGAAAAATATTAATTTGCATAAATTTAGTAATTATACTATATGTTCTTAAGAAATCGACATAACTAAGCTATTTTCATTATTGAAATAAATTGCTTAAAGATATAGTTTCAACCTTAAAATTTTTCTATAAACTTCCCTATACATATATTAAATTTCTATGTAATGATTTTTCACACAACTATTTTCTATATTTGTATTCAATTTTTAGGTTTTAAATTGTGCTTCAAATAGTATTTTTAGCAAAAATTAGCATATTTTCTAAAAAGATGTTAGTTGGATTCTAAGCTCAATCATTTAATGGAGTATTTACATCATGTTGAAGTTGTAGAAGTGAGTTTTATAGTAAGAAGTTATAGTAAGTCAAGATTTTGCCTTATAATAATAGTTTAGCAATAAATAAATTGAAGAATTGATGAAGGATGATATGTTAAATGAGGAATTTGAGATGTAAGGAAGTTGTACATGGATAAATGAAATGTTACTTTGTGTTGTTAATAGTTAGAGTTAGAGAAAAAGTGAATAAATTCTTTAGTTATAGCAATTTGGTTAAATAAAGAGGATAAGTCAAAGAATTATTGAATAAATACTATATTAAAGACTACGCTCATAAGTAGAATCAGAGGCAACTTTAAAAGTGAAATATAAATATAGAGGAATATAAAAGCTAAATCAGGAGAAAATTTCTTAGTGACTCTAAGGTCAGCTAAAATTAGAGAGAAATTTAGACGATCTATAACTTAAAATAACTTATAAAACTATCAAACGACTTAGGAAATCATAACTTGTAAGTGAATATAACTTACAAAAATTTTGTCAAAATAACTAAAATCATATAAAAAGAATTAATTACTATTAATTCAAGGATTGAATATGGATTAAATCTAATCTATTGGGTATGTATAGGGATAGTCGAAGACCATAAAGGCAACGAACAAGAGTAGTAAACCAATGAAGTGCAGGTAAGTTAGGATTCATGCATTGCAACATGTTGGAGCACTGTATTAGAGTACTTAGAGACCTAGGAGTGCATTTGGTTGTGATTATAACTTAGTTGAATGCGCATATGCCTCGTATATGATTGTTTACTTTAATTGTTGACTTTAAGTGTTGCCTTATATGATTATATTTTATTTGCTTTATCTTGTAAATTTGTTGATCACCCCTAACTAGAATTAACTAAAGAATAACGTTTAAACCAACTAGATATACATATCAACCCATTAGGGGAATGATTAGGTGTGTTAGACTAAATACTGACCCCTTTAATGAGGATAGCTAAAATGGTCTCCTTACTCTTAGTAGGACTAAGTAATAGGAGAGAAGGTCGCAATAAGGTTGGGGCTATGTTTCAAAGGCAGTTTTAAGAGGAAATGTATTCTCTATTGCATAAGTTTAGGTTTGGTTTGATTTAAGTTGTGTTGAAACTCCTCAATCTGGGTTAGAGCGAATGAAATTTCTCTATCCTCATAATGGATCAATTAATATTATACAATGTCTCATTGGATTGCTTGCATTGCATTCTATCAAAACAAAATGTATGAAAAACTTGTTTGTATTTGATGTACTCTTTGTTTCCATCTTACTTATTGAACTAGTTGTGTTTACATCTTTATCGACTCTTTTGTAGGTATCAAGTAAGGATTAAGGATGCAGTCTCATAACCACCGTCAAGTTAGTTTACGTTGGGCTAGGGGAGTAAGGAACTTAAAGACCTACTGGATCTAGACTTTTGTTTTGGTTCTCTTTTAGTTTTTTTGGAAATTAACTAGGATACTGTAGGACACCTACTAGTTTCCTACTTTATTGTATATAGACTTTGAAGCCTACGCTTTTTATAAACTTTTATGTAAACTAGGAATCATGATGTGTAATTCTTATGTAAATACTACTATATTACAAGAAATCATATTATAGGTTATTTTAAGTAAGTATTTTGCAAAGTTATAGCATAGGTTTTATGATTAACAGGTATCAAACTAGATGCTTCAAGCTAGTTGAGTCGACTACGCCTTGTATAAACTACATCTACGATAGCAACTATGAGGTCAACTTTATCTTAGATTAGTTTATATCGTATGATTGCTATGACTCTTCCTAGTTGAGGCGTGATAATGAGTGTTGATCATTAATTTTGAATGATAATTTTAGACTTAAATAATATAAATTTATTGAATATTAAGCTTTAGGAGTATAAAATGTCAAATAACTTCTATCTTACATTAGTTTATATAGTATGATTGCTATGAGTCTTCTTAGTCGAGGCGTGATAATGAGTAATGATCATTAATTTTGAATGATAATTTTGGACTCAAATAATAGAAATTTATTTAATATTAAGCTTTAGGAGTATAAAATGTCAAACAACTTCTTTCCCTTAAAACATGCAAATTTGATCAATCGAAGTAAGTGTTAATCAATTGGACATATGAGGGGTATCATAGAAATTTCTAAAGCAATTAACCAAAATGGTTCGTTCATCAACTAACATAATAGTTCCATCGATTAACCCATAGACTACTTAATCAAACTAAGGTACGCAAATTTTTCAATCTAACTCAAGCAAGCTTCACATGACAACATTTTCTAGATGTTTAATCAATTAAAATGTTGTCCTCATCAAAGGAAATACAAGCTTTAGATATGAACAAATATTGTATGGTTTATTACAAAATCAAGGTAAATTGTTTATGTAATCAAATATTTTATCATGTATCAAGATTAAGATAAGTTCATAGCAAATAAATTTAACTAACTTACCTTTTTTTTTATTTTATCCTTGATGAATGTTATTAGTTCTTACATTTAATATACATCTGCATGAATTGAACATAACTTAACAAACTAAATTACTTCAGTTGATGGTTGAATCACTTGATTTGAGATACTAGTAATTCCCTATAGGATAAGGTATAAGACTTACAAACCAATCTGCAATGGCCATTAAAGTGTGTTAGAAAGTTGGAATGAAGTGGTTAAGTTAGATTAAATGTAGATCTCAAGATGTCTGATGCCAAATGTGGGTTAAAATATGCAAGTTGCATGATACAACAATAATGGTCAATAAAGTGGGTTGAGAAGTTAGAGTATAGCATGCTAAGGATAGAGGTTAAGAGGTTAAGACCCATATAGGATAAATAAGTCATAAACTAGCCATCAATGGTTGTCACGAATTAAATACTTAGAATAAAGTTATCAATTTAGGCACTTATCACTTAGTACAATAGAAGCTATAATATCATTGATCAACTATCACTTGCTATTGATATGTTTGAATAGTCTATACAATCCAATGAAATAAGATATTTACTTTTGATTAGTTTCTCATCTACATTATGTATAAGTTTATGCAAGTGCAAGATGGTCATGTATATATTTGCATGCTTTTTTAATTTTATGTACGTATGGATTGTATGCTTATCATTAAAAAATGTCACTTTTAGGAGTTGCCAAAATGAAAGATTCGTGAAAGTCAAGTTGTTACATGGGCTTCCTTGGGAGCAAAATACATGAAGAATTTCCATAATCTTTAGGTTTTAGATGTCAAAGTGATAAAGATACTCATGTTTATTAGCTATGTTATTAAATTCGGACCAAAAGGTTGACTCTAAAATGAGAAGGGGTTAAGAGTCAAGAGGGGATCAAATTGAGATCAAATAAGGATCAATAAAAATATTATAACATAATTTATATTTATGTATAAAATAATAAAAATTACCTATATATTTGATAATTGAAAGTTGAAAGCTTTTTACAATTTATTTTTATTTTTCTTTGATCTATGTTTATTTTTTAGCAAACTGACATATTTTCTAAAAAATATGAGAAAAATAATATAGTTAACCTAGGGAAAACCTAGTTAGTTCTTATAGGAATAAAATTGAACTAGTCAGATTAATTGGTCAAACCGAGATCACTATTGATGAGGTCAACTAGGTGACTTAGATTGGTTCTATGGAGGGGTTAGGTAGAACTGGGTTAGACCAGGAGTGTAAACTTAAATCTAACGACACTGTATATTATTTAAAGGACTTGTGAATATATATTTATTGTAGAAAACAAAGACAAGCATAAAAATTAATTATCATAAACAAACACTAGAAAAAACTTTTTCTTTGATGAAACCCAAACTATCATTTAATTATCACATGGATGACAAAAATATTGCACAAAAATCGTAAGAAACAAAAACATAAGCCTTTACCTAAGGTCAATATTAGCAGATAATACGCTAGAACCATCAATGACTAAGTTAGAATTTAGAACATCTAGCAGCCCTTTTGGAGGCGAGTCTTGAAAACAAAATTCTCCTTGCAAAAGAAGACCATTCTTAGTAGGTTGATCAACTACTTCATTGTAGTGGCACTTTGCATAAAAGCAATTTATATCTTTCATCAATTTTTTACAAATATTTAGAGATAGGATACATAGATTAATGTCAACATTTTCATTCATTATCTAATCATGTGTCTCCATCAAATCTGTTTCTCCTATAATTTACTCCGTTATCCTTTTTTCTTTCCAAAAATTAAAGCATTTGTAAGACCCTAAATTCTAACTTCGATTAGGCAGATTGGTGTAATATTCTCGGATACAACATAGATTATTTATCCTTTCTCATTTCTAAATATGACATCAACTCCTATTGGCTTCTTATTGTTACATATGTAATTATATCATATTTTATCTAAAAAATGAGTTTCATAATGTTTTCATAATAATGGGTAGTATGCCAATTTCTAATAAAGAGGAATTAGTTGCTCTTTTCTTTCTTAAAACTAAACAAAAAAGTTACAAGTATTTATTGTTGTCATATTCAATATCAACTTATCACAAGTATTTAAGGTCATGTAATGCGTTATATCATCAAAATTGTTCCTGATGTACTATGACATGGATGAACACATGACTTAAGCAATCATACGAACTAATGTGGTAGGTTCATACCTTAAGACAATTTGAAAAGTTAAATGATAGTCAAATGGAAAGCCACACTTACAAACGAATGGATATGATGTACCACTCACTTCATATGAATAAGTAATCGAGCTGATATGACATACAACAGAGTTACAAGAGTGACTTGCCACTAACCTTACTTAAGGGTTAGATAAAAGTTAAGTTCAAACTTAAGAAAACTAAGGCTTACTCAAGAAGAAGGAAGAAGACAATAAAGGGATACTATCATCCAACTAATTGTGGCTAATATATAATGGGGTATTTATACAACCCCCATTATAGTAACCGGTAACACTTATTTTAAATACATTTCACTTGGTGATTTTATACTATTTCTCTTATATTTTTGGTTTTTTTCTAAAAAAGAAATTGATACTTAATTGAGTAAATTTTTTATTTTAAGGTTTAAATGTGTTCTCGACTTGAAAACAAAGAAAAGAAATCAAGTTTTACTCCATTTAGAGATCAAATAAATGAGTTATGAAGTTACAAAAAAATATAGGACAAGGTGACAATTTTTTGTCAGAAAGTTACATAGCTATTTAAATTTTTGCTACTAAGGTAATAGTAGGATTTCCAACATTATATATGTAACCATGTATTAGGGAGAGCATGATTCTCACTAAGCTTGCTACTTAAAATTCTTTCTATGCTAACTAAAACATAACAATGTGATTATACTCTTCAATGGATTGTATTCCTTTTATGCGTAGACACTTACTTGAAGCACTTGTAGCCTTTCCTTCTTCAATGATTTCTTACTAAGATGGAAATCAATAGAACTAGAACCAATATGCTATTAGTATTCACTACAACATTGTTTCGCTTTTATTATCTCTTATACTATAGACTGAATTGGAAACATTTGTTCCTCTTTCCAAGATTCTACTCAACCTTCCTCTTTAATATTACTTGATCTTTAACACTAACAGTTCTCTTGCCCTAAAATTGCACTAAGTTTAAGTTTAATATATAACTTGCCTTCATAAATGTATTATATATGTACGTATGTATTTCCCTTAACTTGACTCGATCTTCTTCAATCGCTTTGTTCCCAACTCATTTAACATGTGCTCTTTCCTTTATTTTCTTTATATTTATTTATTTTCTTATAAATCTTCTTGCTTAGCCATGAATTCTTATCACTTGGACTTCATCTAGAATAGTTTAACCTTGCTTTATTATAATTAATGATGGCTCTTTTTTTTTTTGGTATATTATGCCTCGAAATATACGATATTATTGTATTTTAGTCTACCACCTTTGTAACATATATCATTATCATATCTTTACTTAGCTTCTATATACCATGGGACACTAGTATTCTAACATATCTCATTGTTGCTACCATGTGGGTGAACCCTCTTTCATAATTGAAACTTTTTTCTATTCTAATATATTGATTTTATACTCTTAGTAAGGAAAGAGATGAAGACCAATCCAAGTTGAAAATCAAAAGCAGTGAAGTTAAAGGACTTGTTGATGCATTAAGATAAATGTTTACCATCAATCCCATGTTTACCGTGGAGTATCCTAAGTTTCCAAAGACATTATCCATAAATATTAGAATTTAACATCGTTGCAAGCATGGCAGGATTTCTCCCATTATCTAGATGTTTTGCTTTAATTGTTCTTTTCTTTTTCTTTTTCTTTTTCTTTTTTTCTCTTTGAATACCATGTATGTCTTATCTTACTAATTTCTTCCATTAGTCTAGCAAGAATAATATCATAATTAATTACCCCTAGTCAACCATAAAATCTTCTTCAAGAATTAGCATAGGCTAGCTAATTCCTCCTGTAAGGAACTACCTTCTATGAGTAAGCTTTAAGTGCAACAAGCCCTAGCAGCCTTAAAGCGTAGTAGGCCTTAAGTGAGCATGCTTTAAGAGCATCCAACTTTACATAGAGTAAGCCTGACCAAGAAAGCCTCAAGTGTAGTAGGCTTTAAGTACAATAAGCATCTCGCTTAGTAGACCTTAAATGAAGTAAGTCCTAATAGGCCTCAAGCATGACAAGACTTGTGTATGGTAGGCCCTTTTAGGCTTTATATGCAATAAGCTTATTCTGCAATGAGCCTTGGCAAGATTGTAGGATCAACATCATTATGTTAATGTTCTAATTCAAAATCAAGAGAGAGAGTTGCCTTTCCCTCATCCCCTATTTTTCTTCCTTTAGAAGGTATATCACCATAAAGCTATAACATATGTTTCTCTTGAAGAAGACTAAGATCCTTGCTACCATCACTACTTTCACTCAACTGTGGTTCCTACGTGAGTAAGATGGAAGCATGGCAAGCGAAGATTTACCATAACATTATTACTCCAATTAAATAGTAATTCTTATACGAATGCCAAATGCCAAGGCATTACTTAGGCTTAAGACGTAGAAGTTAAGATGTTAATGCATTACCTAGGTGTTAAGCACAGAACCTAAGATGCCAAGGCATTGATTAGGCTTGAGGCATAAGAGTCGAGATGCTAAGATATTACTTGGGCTTTAGGTGTGAAGGCCAAGAAGCCAGGGCTTTAGGCATGGAATACAAGATATTAAGGTAGAGCTTAGGCTTGAAGAGTAGAAGTCAAGATGTAAGCATAAAAGTTAAGATGCCAGGGGTGCTTCCTAGGCTTTAGGCGTAAGAGCTGTGTTGCCAAAGTGTTGCTTAGGCTTAAGGTGTAGGAGCCTAGATGCCAGACTGCTACTTAGGATTGAAGTGTGGGAGCTAAGATGCTAAGGAATTGCCTGGGTTTAAGACTCAAGAGTCTAGATGTTAGGATACTGCTTGGATTTGAGCCATAAGGGCTGAGATGATAGGGCATTGCTTGGGCTTAAGGTGTAAAGCCGAGATGCCAAGGCATTACCTAAACTTGAGGCATGAGAGCCAAGATGTCTGGGCATTGCTTGGGCTTGAGGTGTAGAAGTCGATATGTTAGGGCATTGCATGGGCTTTAGGAGAGTAAGATATAAAACATAGAGATAAGTAAGATAATAAAAGCTTTATCATTGAGTAGCAAAATTCATTCTTTATCTATAGAAGCAATGTCATAGCTTGAACCCTTTTTTTTTCATACCTAATAAATCACTAATCACTTTCAAAGCACTCATGTGATACCATACAAGTATCATGGCTTAGGAACGAGTTGTTATAAGTGTCATTATCTTCTATGATAAGCTCTCCATTTTGAATTCTTTAATGAAATATCTTTTTTAAGCTTCCACAATCCTTAGTGGGATGATTTACCATTCTATGAAATAGAAAATATATGGAATTTATTCTTTCATTCTCTATAGGTTGGCACTTAACTCTTGGAGACTTGATAGCTTCATTCTATAGTTAATGATCAAGGATAGCATGTATGTTGCTCACTAGGTACAAAAACGATAGAGCTTTTGTATATTTCTTAGGTCTCTTACTAGCATTAAAATCCTCACTCCCAATCAAAGACATAAATGTTGCTCATTTGTACGCTTGCTCCTCTCCTCTTGTTGCCTTGTAACAAAGTTGTTTATCCTTCATGCATTCTCAATGAGTGTAGCAAAAGATCACAGGGAGAGGTTCTCCAAGTGTATAGAATACTTAAAGAACATTCCTTGAAAGCAAATCTTTACCATTTTTCTATCATCATAGACATCTTGAATGTCTAGGGTACATTATCCAAAGCACTCTATATAATCCATCAAATATTCCTTTGAGTTTTGTCGTGTTGTTTCCATGTCTGTAATTATGACTCGCTCTTGAATGGAGAAAAATTTCTTCAAGAAGAGCTTGCATATAGTCTCTTATGAGTCAACTAACCTTGAGAAGATGTTAACATACCAAGTATATACTTTCTCTACAATGACTTAGAGAACTCTTTAAGCTTCAAATTATCATTGAGCCTATAAGGCTCCAAAGTTTCAATAAATTTCAACAAGTGTTCCTTAGCACTTCTCTTCTTGCCATTGAACAACACAAATTTAGGACTTACATAGACCATAGGATAGGATTTTGTTGTGTTGCATTGATGATATGAAAGTTTTAGCTTAATTACTCTCATAGATGACCTAACTTGTATGTCCTTCATACAAATATCCAAGTCTTCCTTTGTTATAAAGAAAGTCCTTGGAGGAAATACTTTGGATGCAGGTGGTAGAGCAAAGGTAAAATTAGGATAGGAAGTAGATTCATCCAAGATTAGGATGGTAAGATTAGATGGAGGAATAGGCATGCGTAAGGACAAAGAGCTACCTAACTAGACTCTTACATTCTTTGTTGTGGAAGTTAATTGTTGTGCAATTTCTAGTAGAGGGTTTCATCACCTCTTCCTTGATGGAAATCTTCCTCAACAGTTGGAGGATTAGCTAGTTGAGTTGAGATAGTAGCGCTTAGCTGTGCAGCAACTACAAGATTCAACAAAGCTATACCTTATTGCGTAATAGCAATAGCAGCCATCCCAATGAGGATGGGTAGAAACATAATCATGAATTGGTTTAAAGACTTCATAGCTTCCTACATTGCTCGCATTGTTTGTGCAAGATCTAAAAGAGCTTCAAGTACTGAGTGGTCCTGGCTAGTGTTACTAAGTAGTAGGAATGGATTATGCTTTGTAAGCTCAATATTAGTGTTGAGCTCTTAGGATATGGCATTAAACATGCCAGTTGTTCTCTTCCTAGAAAGTGCCATGTCTCTAGAATCACTCTTCCTTAGTGGAGTTGCTAAAAAATGTAGATATAGAGGTTTGATTGGAGTAATCAACTGCATCCTATGTAAGTAACACACTACATGTAGCTTAAAAAAGTGAAGTGAGAATAACACCTAAGGGAATGATTAGGTGAGAATGAGGTAAGGAAGAAGAATAAGTAACCTCAATATCTTAAATACACAAGTGACAAACAAGGCACCCTTGGGGGACTAATGTTAGGCAAGTGTACCCTATCAAATTGTGGTAGTAAATTAAGTCTAAGTATCGATCCCTTAAGGAATTTAACTATTAATACTCACTGGATCTCTATTATCTAACCAAAAATTTTGGGTTCAAGATTTAAAGAACCTAAATTAGTTGTAGCAGTTAACAAATTATCACAAAGTAAGAATTTTTTGAGAACTAAACAAGAAAGTAATAAAATTATAAACTATTTCAAGCTTCATAAACCATATCTAGATCTTTAGTTCTCATAGATCTAATATGTGATTTTCGCTAAAGATAATCTAAGTTCCTTTTTAATCTTTTTTTATTGAGAAAATTTTCTACTAAAGTTAATTACTTTCTCAAGTAAATTAACCTTAATCTTGAAATCACCTATTAAAGTCCCTTCTCAATAGTATAACATTACTGCATAACGAATTCTCTACACTATAATTCGAAATTTCAAAAAGATCTTGCAAATTATCTCTAATCTTGCTACAATCCTCATCAATTGTGCTTAGATCTAATCTTATAAGAAATCTCTCAATTCTCTTATAAGATATCAAATTCTAGATTACTATCCGCAAAATAATAAACTATATTATAAACCATACATAGTTAAACCAAGAAAAGACTAAAGAATTAAATTAATCAAATAATAATCATATCACATGAGTAGATATAGGTTTCACAAGACCTAGACTCCAAAGATCTACTTTCTATGCATCACAAAATAACAATCTAAAATCAAATAATAGAAAAAAACTTAAAAGAAAGAATCATGAAATCTACTAGAGTTGGATCTTGAAGTCTTGTTTTTTCCTCGCTCTCTTGAATGTTCTTGGCTTCAAAAACTTTCAAAGAGTCAACTAATAATGTCCCTAAAAAAACCATAGAGAGGCTTTATATAGGAAAAGACAAAATAAAGTTGATGAAAATGACACCACCATGTCCCTTAGTCATGTAC
Source organism: Lumnitzera racemosa (assembly GCA_024138005.1). Taxonomy (NCBI): domain Eukaryota; kingdom Viridiplantae; phylum Streptophyta; class Magnoliopsida; order Myrtales; family Combretaceae; genus Lumnitzera; species Lumnitzera racemosa. The sequence continues at coordinate 86,676,198 of JAMXBC010000006.1, forward strand.
TTAACTGTCATTCATGGTTTTTCCTTTTTTTTTTATTTTAAACTAGGAACTACATGATCGAAGACATGGTTGTTTCACTGGCTCTAATACTTGAAAATTGGCTATAAATTTGCTTGGAAACGACATAATCATATCATTCAATTGTATCGACCTTCAAATCTTCATAACTTAGTCATTTTAGCTCTAAATTGACTGAAATTTGTTTTTTTCTTTTCATTTTCTCATGTAGATTATTCTAAACCTTAGAAAATAAAATTTTACTCAATTAAGTATCATTTTCTAAAAATAAACTCAAATTTTAAAGGAAAATCATGAAAAATCACTAAATAAAATATATCTAATTTAAAGCTTATTAAAAGCCTTAAAAGTTTACCTTGTAGCTTGAATGAATGAGATTAGTTTTTTACCTAAATGGCTTATTTAATCATAGAGAGCAAAGATTTTGCAAAGTAATATTATTTCTCTATTCTCTCTAAGAGTTGCAAGTGAGGAGGAAAGGTTTGATATATATAGGCTCTTGGGTAGGATAGTATTCGTTGGATCACCTTGGTGATCAAAGAATAAGATGGAGCTTACTTAGTTCAAGGTTATCCATAATGAATTAGCTAATGAGATCAAAGCTAGTAACCTTTCTTATAAGTGCATGAGCTTACATAAGAAGGGTAGGAGGCGGATGGACTTGTCCAACGATTCCTATTCCTAGCTCACTAAGCCAAATCTTCATGAATCACCCCAAATATAAACTAAATTTCCTAAGCCCCTCCACCTAGCCTAATGAGTTAAGCCCAAATAAATAATATAACAAATTTCAAACCTCTACACTCATTATTCACAATGTTTTCCTCCTTAAGTGACTTTTCCAACTTGGTGACTTGTTCTTTCTTAACTCTTCAACTTCCTTACCCATATTGTCTATTTCAATGGTGAGCATCTCAACTTTAATAGTCACAATTCTTCCATTAGGACATTAGGTAACTATGTGACCAAACTCTTAACACTTAAAAAAATTCGATTTCACTTGCCTTCCTACTAAATGATTGTCCCTTATTGTTTGCTTGACTTCTTCTTGTTAGCTCGCCTATGATCTAATTTGCCTTATCTAAACAAGTTGGATAAGCTGAGTCTGCTTGGGGGAGCTTAGGAATAACCTTGGCATCTTCAACGTTATACTCTCTAAGGAGCTTAGAGAGCATCCTCAATGGTGTCAATCCTCTCTATGTCTGATACATCTTCAATTTCAAACTTTAGACCCATAATGAATTTTGAGACAACTTGTCTCCCATACCTCACAACGAGTTATGAGTGTCTAGAATTCCCGTACATACTTGTCTACACTACTTCCTCCTTATCCCAATTCCTATAACTTCTCAAAGGTGTCATTAATGTAATGGTCATTGATGAACCTTCTTCTCATAGCTCTCCTCATGTCATTCTAAGTTTTAATTCCTACCTCTCCTTCCCTTCTTCTAATGGGCTACAAGTTTTCCACCATAAGGTATCATAAGTCATAAGTTCAAGGTAAACTATTATCACCTTTATATTATCATTGCCTTCATGGAACTTGAATATCCTTTTAGCCATGTCCTCTTAATTTACATTATTATCAACATTGTTCAACCCTCAATAGGTCAACACTTATAACTTTACATTATCAAAACCTTGAGAAGGTTAGGCTTCTCTTGCCAAGTATTAATCAAAGTTTTTTCCAGCCTCTTCTTCAACATCCTTGATTTCAATCTATCCACAAGCTCAAATGCTTAGCCTTGCTCCATCAATCTACTCATCCCATACTAAAGTGGCTCGATCATCTCTTAAAGGAGCTCAATCATTAACTAAGTAGCATTTAAAGGCTTATTCTCCACCAATCTTTCAGCAATGACTACCAAGTTAGCCACCATTGTGGTCAAATCATGAATCTCCTCATCAACACTCCTTAAAATTTGTCGGGCAAGCCATCTGTGGCTAGTAACATTACTCTTGACATTTGTTACTCCTCTATGAACACTCGAATTGATCATTTTCATTACTAATATGGCCTCTAGTAACTTAAACAAGCAACAAGACACTACTCTAAACTTCCCAAAACAATAAACATACAAACTAATAACTCAAGACAACCTAACACTTCACTTTGTCACTTTACATACTAACACAATAACTTTACAGCTCAAACACAACAACACCAACTACTATAACAACTCATAATGTAGACAGGAACTACACTTGCAACTTTAGCAACTTATTACTAGCAGCAACAACTCCACTACCAACAACATCGTTGTGAAAGTGTAATATCAAGATGATGTACTGAGACATAGATGAACATATGCCCTAAGCAATCATACAAATTGAAAGGATAGGTCTAAAACTCGAAGCTATTGTAAAACTAAATGGTAATCAAAGAGTAAGCTATACTCTTACACAAACGAATAGATATGATACACCACTCACCTTAAACAAACCAAGTAACCAAGCTAAAAATGATACATTACCAAGTTACGTAAGTCACTTACTACTAATCTTGCTTAAGGGTTTAGTAAAAGTTAGGTTCTAACTCAAAAAAGCTAAGGTTTGCTTAAAATGAAGGGAGAAGACAATAAAGGAATATTCTCATTCAATAGATTTCAGCTATTACATAATGGGGTATTTATACAATCCTTATTTGAGCAACTAACAAGGAATCTGTAGTTGCAAAAAAGGATAGCATGCCTAAAATAGTATATAAAGTATGTTATAGGGGTAAAAATGGCAAACAAAAAAGAGAATATGTGCCTAACATTTGTACTAGCGAGGACAATGTCAAAGACTCGTATAGTTAGGAGACTAGCTATGGCTTTAGCAATGTATTACTACTTCTATAAGATTGGTTGTCAGGTTAGAAATGCTTGGAGAGCTTGAATTTCTTGATAGGCAACTCTTGATCACCTTAGTCGAGTTGATGATAATGTTTGCTAAGCTGTTTAGGTCGATTTGTCAACCAATCTCCTTCATCTAAGAGATTAGTATAACATCATTGGAAGCTCGGGTAATCAATAGGTCAGTCTTAATTAGGAGCTCAAACTCTTCTTCAATAAATTACTTAAAAAGAGCTTAATGAACCAATGTGGCTAGTCCACAAGCTTAGGATTGAGTCAATGGACCATGATTCCTATTAGTTCTTCTCTCTTAGCTTTAATCCAAACATTTTAGTATTTAAAATGTTGTCAAGTAGGAAGCTACAACAGAGTGATATGACACTACATAAGAATAATTATTTCTACAATTACATATGATGCACAAAGTCAAAGGTTTTAAACAAATCTTATGGAGCATTATAATGAAAACAACTAGTCTAATTTAAGATATTAATTTAGTTAACAATTCAATCATAGAAATTGATTCTCTCTAAACTCTTAATCCATGACTTTTCTCAATAGCCAATCCTCAACTCATCAATTCCATATATTGATGGAATTAGTGTACAATAAAGAAAAGTAAGAGTCTCATGCCAATTTTACACTTATATCTAACCATTGGTGGTTTAATCTATCATTACTCTACATATACGCATCTTATTTAATGCTTGGGTCTCATTGATAGCTTTATTATGAGGTTTTAAGCCTAGAGCCAGCTACAAAATGTCAACATGGATGTTCATTTCACATAAGTGAGCCTAAGAACCTATCTACCATAAATCAAATCATCAAAATCACTCAACTCATAATTAGCATAGTGCAAGTTCATAACATATGTATTTCATATTATAAGTACTTTAACGGTTAACAAAAATTGAAATTATATCCAAGATCTATTAATCAACATATATTATTTTTAATTGGTCTTATACTGTATCATAACTATAAACAACTCAAACAAGGCAAAAATTGAATTGCTTATGGTCCTTGGCATTTTGTAATTTAATTTAATAGTTAAAAATACAAAATGAAATTAGTTAATAGTTAGTGAAATAAAAAACAATTTTTAAGTTAAGTTATGAAAGATTAGGTAACTAAAGGGTGGTTGTTGCCTATCTTAGAGGTTACCTACCTGTTGTTCGAAAATCTTCTTATTCAAAATTTTCTTAGAGTAAACTTTAATTTTCCAATATCAACCTTGACCAAAACTATCTATATTTTAGATAGTAAAATGGTTTGATTTCAATTCACCATCAAGTCCTTTTAGAACTTCAAAACTCAAAACCCTAGGTCCTCTTTTCCTTCTTCAAACTTTGGAATCAATTTAATCTAAGGGATAAAATGTGTTGAATTAAGATAAGTCGTTAAGCGATTCTAGGATTTATTCTCTAATGGCGTGTCAGTTCATATCTCCTTCAAGAGATACACCTAAACCACTCTTAAGTTCTAGATTGGCTTCTCAATCATAACTAAACAAAGAGTCCTAAGAATATCGATACCTAAAATGGTGCAACTATAGGCAACTATTGGTCTATTATTATTATTATTGTCCATATAGATAGAATTAGTTGAAATATTCCTATTTTAATTGGGTGGAGGTGAGCTTTAGGTGAAGGCATCCTACATTGTAATTGTTCACTTATTAGGAGTAGTTTATGAAAGGAAAAAAAAAAGTGCCAAGAAGAGAAGAAGAGAAAGGTATGAGAGTTGAAGGAAAAAAATAGAAAAGAAGAAAAGGAAGGAATGATGGAATATATATATAGAGAGAGAGAGAAATGATGGAAAAGCCCATGGTTATCGGCCAGGGATAAATTACTCAATAGCCTTAAGTTTGGTTTTAATTTTTGTAGAGTGGGCGTGGGGGTGGTGGGGGGGGTGTTGTGGGGGGTGTTCCCGAATCTAGAAGCAAGATCCACTAGATCAACTAAAACAAATGTCCCGCATTATTACGTTAGGCTTTTGTGTAGTTGGGCGATGTTCGTTCTCCACAAAAAATAAAGCCCAAGACAGCTACTCGATACTTGAGCTCACCTTTCTATGTGTAGTCCTAAACGACGTAAATACATACGAATCCCAGAAGCCGAGAAATCGATCCAGCAGGAACTCCAGAAATAATATGATAACTTTCCTCTTCATTTTCCACCATAATATTTTAAACATAACTTCCCTCCAACTACTTTACGATCACTAGAAGTACATGTAATTGTATAAAGATTACAAATAACTTGTTTATATCATAAATTTATATTTTTGTATGATAATCATATTTATAATGTCGTGATTTGTATCGGATTCATATTTATTTCGATTCATATTTATTTCTATAATCAAATTCTTAATCGTGCTTGCCTATATTTGTGTTATCATCTCATGTCAAGGATTATCGTGAAAAGGAAAAAGCAGAAAAAGAAGTATCCGCAACTACGTGTGCACATATTGGAAATGCGTTTCATCAAAGCTTGAATGGACAGTGAAGAGAGCATACAGAAAAGATATTTTGAGAAATGAAAATTAAAGCATGTAGACTTCCTATAGGTGGAAAGCTAAAAGAGTAATGATACCGCTATCGTGGTTGTGTATAGGTGTGTCATATGTGTTTATTGTTCCATGGGAGAGATGAAGGTTCTACGATTTTCGGACCTAATACAAAAGCATTTCTTTGACCAGTTTATTAATGTATTTATTTTCCGTCACTTTTACACCGGCTTTAAATTGCTTATTTAATAATATAGAATAGCAATAAGATTAAAGTACAATTATATATAAAGCAATGACAGTAGTCTTGAAAAGCTTTCGAAATCGTAGTTCTCCATCTAATGACTTGGCATCATATTCCCAATCAAAACATAGTGGCAATGAAAAAAACGAAAAAGTTCGTTGAAGTCAGATTTGGAAATCTAATTTGGACTAATACATCATGTTGAAAATAATTTGTCCTTTATACACATATATACGTGTGTGTGTATATATATAGATATACTAGAGCATCCCTAAGACTCCAACTGGGGGTTCTTAGACCCTTTTCAAAGTGAAGAGCCTCTTTTAGGGGTCTTCAGAAATAAATAGGATCCTTCAGAATTCAAGGGTTGTAGTTGTTTTTTTTTCTTTTTTTCCATTTTTCATATTAAAGTCTACAAATATTTGACACTTTTTGTAATTTTATAAATGTGGATCTTGTAAAAAATATTAAATAAATGTTAAGAACCTTCTTTTAAAAATATCAAAGATGAAATTGAGAGTTTCTTAAATTAAAAAAAACAAAAACAAAAACAAAAAGGAGGATTCTTAACATGTAGATGTAGTAATTCAAGAACTTAAATAGGGTTCTTAGCATTGGAGATGCTCTTATCCACAGTCATCTCGTTATTATAATTGGAGTAAGGTATAAAAAAGAAAAATACCATTTATCCCAAATATTTTTGTTCTTTTAATTTTTATTAATTTCCGTTCTTTAAATATCGCCACATATTGATTATCATAATAATGTTGAGGCCAAATGTGCTAATAAGGTCCACTTTCCTTCATATTCCTTAGCGCATGATTGAACGCACTACAAATTCAAATCCTACCCTATAGAGTTCTATACAGTAAGGTGGATAAACTCCGTTCTCTCGCTTTCAATTTTTGCATAGTCATACGTAAGAATAAACCCTACTTCTCTCTATGTCTTTCGTGTTTACATGATTAAAGTGTAAATCCTTAAAGATTACAAACTATTTTGAGTTCTTATGGTATTTGTGAGGTTAAAGAAGGTGTTACTGGTAAATTCAAGTAGCCAATCTCCAAAAGGAGAGATGAAGGACAAGTGCTCCAATATTTTTAGGGTTATAATTGGCATACCCTTTTCTGCTATGTTATTTCTTTTTTTATACCTCAGTTTGTTGTAGTCTACTCTTTGAATGCTAGTTTTCCCTTTCAAAAGAAGTTCCTACTACTAGATCTGCAACTAAAACCACTAAATGGTTCTTTCAAATGGCTCAATATTGCTCTACATTTCGTGGTTGTCATGCCACAATGGCTTTTTTCTCATTCGTTTTTATCTAGTCGTAAATTTTCTTCCTTTATCTTCAAAAGCAATCTTATCCACAAGGTTGTAATATGAGTAAAGTTTCTGAGAAGTAGGTCGTTATTCATTCTTCCCAACTGGCGTCTTCCAAAGTTAACCCCTTCCATATTGAACTGTAACTTGTTCCCTTGTGGCACTGTTTCCAGTGATAACCCGAGAATCCACACTACTTAAAAGGAGTGAAAAGTGGAGAACTGTAAATAGTGTCCTCAATAAAGTTTAGGATGGTACTGTATAGAATCGATAGCTTTTTTTACCATTAAAACATGAAATATATAATAAATTTTTTAATAAGGTGATCGCTTCAACTTATAAGAGTATTCTTCTACTGGAGGAATAAGAATTCCATAAAATCTTTTAGAGACCTTATGACCCGATTTTTTATTATATTTATTTATATTCCCATGTATGATTATATTCTCTTTTTGAAAATCATAATTCAGATGACAACTTTATCATCAAAGAAACTAAATTTATTTGATTCAAAATATTTGCTAGTTGAAGCCTGTTATATAATATATTGCAAAATTAACGATATCAACTTTAAGACAAACAATTTCCTTTCTCCACTTGAGTAAAATTTCGTTTGGAAAGGCTAGGTGCCGATTAGCACACTAACGTAGCAGGTCCCTATTTTTAAAATATCTTTAAAAGAATCAAAATGTATTTAGTATATATAGTTTAAAGAGCAAATTACCTTATAATGTTGAGTGTAGTTAAGTGGTTAAAAATATATTTTTTAGGTCCAAGATCAAGGTTCAAAGAAGTAGTTCTTGGCCTATGGGAAATTTTTTGCCAATTTATGAAAGTTTGGGGACAAAAAATAACATTTCAAAAGTTTAGAGAATTAATCCGTACCTAAGTTAAAATTTATTAGAGTTATTTGTATTTTCCTCTATTTTCTAAATAAAAGGTTATGGATTCAAATATCATGAGTGACATTTTATTTTTTAGATATGTTTATTACTTAAATGACATTCTCTTTTTGTTTTGTTTTTTTTTTTTCTAGCCTTATGTTCTATAATAACTAATAGCATTAAGTTCATTTCTTACAAAATTATATCTAACTAAAATGCGCTTGAATTAAATAGTAAACCATGAAATAATTATGTTGCTCATGTTATAATTGTGTCAATTCCACTGCAACAATCATTAGTAAATAATACCAATTATGACTCAGTTAAGTAACGTTTTTATAATTAATGTTGTGGAAATAAGTGTGGATATTGAATAATTCATTATTTAATAACTTGTACTCAATATATATTTTTTTTCTTCAACAATCATGAAAGGAAATTAAAGAAACTTTTATAGATGTCTATTTGCTCTTTTTTCTCTACTAGCAATATTTCACATTCAAATAATTTTTTAATCTATTTTTGTTGAAAACCTAATATATATAGGCTTTGTATATTAATTTTATTTTTCTCTATAAATTGATAGTTAGATTTCGATTAGTGCATATGTTATCATGAAAGATTAAAAGGTTTATAATTTTAACCTCTCTCGAAATGTATCAAGCACTTTTAATCATTTTTTAATGAATTTTTTTGTCCTGACAAATTTTAGAATATGCTCCAAGCATAATCATTGGAAAATCCTATATGTCATAAATAAGATGTAATAAAATTATAATAACAAGCACATGTTTTCTTATGAGTACTTTTAATATTGACTTAATTAGAATAAATTTGCTTGTAACGCCTCTTTAACCCTCTACACCCAACCCCACCCCCAAAAACACCTCATTCGTCTTTAGCCATGAGTTTAATCTAAAGGTTCAGGTAAGTTAAATTTACTATACATTTTATTTGAATTTGATTTGGTAACATTAGAATTGAGTTTCAGTTTGAGTTTCATAATATTTAGCTCAACTAACTTACAAGTTTAATTATACTAAAGTCAGATTTAAATTTTTTTCAAGTTTAAATTGAGTATAAATTATTAGTATTATCATTATTATAACCAAAAAAATATTTAAGAAAAACAGAAACTAAAAGAGATTAACCCGTCTAAATCAAGCTCTTTGAGTACCACTAGCTCCATCGAGCTTTAGTTGAGATTAAGCTTTGTAAAATTTTGATCGAGTTCATACTAAACACTATATCATTTTGGCTTTGACTCAACTCATTCATAGTTTTAATTTAACGTACCTTTAATTATACTTCATTAATTAATGTCCTTTTTCTCTCCAACTGCAAACTAGTGTGGTATGTCTGCTTGTAACTATAACAACCAAATAAGGATCATACATCTACTCTTTGTCATCGTAGTACCATTGCAATCTATCAAAAGAATTTAAAAACTAGTTATCAGTTATATTAAGTATTAACATTAATCTCCACATTTTAGCATTAAACAGATTATCGCATAGACATGCTAACAACAGAAAGACTCTTTTCAAGCTACACCTTTGGAAGTATAAGGCATATAATGGAGCACCTTGAAGACAAATTTCTGGGACTGAGCTGCTGCTTTTCGATTAAATTTATTTATAGGGTTCATTAATGGTAAGATATGATGATGAAACTGGATACGCGATAAAATAAAGAAACGATGTTGACATTTTTAAATGATAAATTAAAACAAATCAAGTACTTTATATTTTAATTAAGCTATCTAGATCTCTACATCAAGTCGTTTATTAATTTTTACAATACACGACAATACATAGATAACTTGTATATACATATAATAATATGAATGTAAAAAAGCCATATGTCTCCGCTTAAAGTATATAGGATATAAATAATTTTAACACAAAGATGGATTACTTCTAACTTTAGTAATCCTACAACAGACTCGAAAATGAATCCTTTAAAGTAATATTTTTTTAAAAATTTCTTAAAGTTATAAATCAATTATTGTTATTGTCTAGATTTTTGAAACATCATATTTCATCAATATAACGTTATTTTTGTTAAAAAAATCTAAATAATAATAACTATTAATTTATAACTTTAGGAATTTTCAGTAGAAAGAAGCTTTAAAGGATCTAAATCTAAATCTGAACCTCCTTAAATCCATTATGCCTTAGGTTAATTGTTAACAACATAAACACTTCCTCCTCTCTTTCTCTAAACCTCTTAACAAATCCCAGCCTTTTTCCTTGCTTTTCCTTTACCACTCTAGATTCATAGATTCACTATTAAATTTGTCAAATTCATGATTTTACCTACAATTACTTGAAACTTTGTAAAACCAAAACATAAAATTAAAATATAGAAATATAAGTTTTTATAATCCATATAAAATAACTTTGAAAAAATTATACATATACTTAAAGTAGTTATAAAAAATCTTGAATTACATTATCAAAAGAAAAAAATGAAGTTCCTTTTACATAAAAAAAATTATTTTATAATCTAATATTCATTGAAGAAGGATAAGTAAAGTTAAAAATATTTTTTTTCCATTATTTTGTTAGAAAAAAAAGTGGTGAATTAAAGAGAACAAAATGTTCCTATTCATTTTGAGTTATTGATGATAACCTATAAACTTTTTTATTAAAGTTAGAGTCAAATAAAGGTTATGAATATCAAAAAAGGAATAGAAGAGAAAGAAATTAGGAAAAAAATTGGAATAGAATATGGAAGATGATTTAATATATTAATAGTCAATGTGATAGTAGAAGCTTAATTATTTATTTTTAGCCCATTGATCTTATATATGTAGAATTTGTAGACTTTATTAAAAATATAAATTTCTATCGAGTTTGATATATAAAATCAATTAAGAATGTAAACTTTTATAAGAAAATGATCATGTGTAAGAGTTAAGTCAAAAGAATTTCCTAAGATTATAAACTTGTAGAATCATATAGGTAAAATCACAATTTTAATGACTATATCTACTATAACCGGTTATAATATCTACATTTCCCTACTTTTATGTCACATAGAAACCCTTGGACTTGCTATTTTTTAATCATTCTTACAATTGCCTATCCATCACATTATGTATCTACCGCTATAAATCTACTTCTATAGCCTAGACTTTTGTAATTAAGTGACATTAATATTGATTTTGTAATGAGATGAAATAATTTCGAATTCGCCTTTCTCAAAATTATTGCGACAATATAGCCAAAAATAAATAAATAAATAAATAAAAACTAATTCTATAATTCCGATTAATATGCTGAGATCGTGATAATCAGGATATTGTTTTATCGATGGTTCCTATAATAAGCAGTTTTATTTCGACCTTTATCGTACTCGCCAACTTGGGTGGGTTTGGTTCGTTGAAAGGAAAAAACAAAAAAGAATCACAGTATCTAATATGTAAAAGGAAACTAAAAAGATATATCGGTCTTCCTGATTGTATTTTCATATAACATACCTTCATCTATGAGTTCATCTATTTTAGTGGTTTTAAATATGATAATCCTTTTTATTCATTTTCACCTGAAAGGAAAAAAGAAAAAGAAAAAAAGAAAACAACAACGTAAGCTCGACCTTTGTCCAAGATGATGGCCTACGAGCTACAGAAGCACCTAGACTCTACACCTACACCGTTCTATAATATTATTATCTTCTCGTCCATTGGCGGCAATATAATATGCATGACACAACCTATAACTGTATTTATCACCTCTTAGTACATAATATTGTTATAGAAATCTGATGAAAGCTCAACGAATCACGAAATTGGTGTTTGAAGTATGACCGGAGATATACTAATATATCACGACTGTGACTGAAAATAGAAAGGGGTTGTTAGAGTGTCGGTAGGGTATTCGGTGCTCACTGTTTTGATTTCCAAAAGGTACAGCAGGTTAATCTATGGAATTAGTTATGGATAACCTATTTAAAACTTTGTTTAACTTCAACGAATCACGAAACTGGTGTTTGAAGAATGACCCAAGATATATTAATATATCACGACTGTGACTGAAAAAAGAAAGGGTTAGTGTCAGAGTGTCGATAGAGTATCCGGCGCTCAATGTTTTTGACTTCCAAAAGCTATGGCAGGTTAATTTATGGAATTAGTTAATGTATAACGTACTTAAAACTTTGTTTGACTTTTAAAGCATAATATTTAGGAATGAACGAGTAAAAGATCGGTAAGGTTTAAATTTCCAAATTTTGGAGTCGGAATTTACTACTTAAGATCAACTCTGAAACATATGCCCTATAAAACTACATGATATAAGGTGCCATGTAGAATATGTAAACTTTATAATTCTTCATATAATTTTCAAGCTTATTAGATATAGATAATAATTATATGTGATACTACATTTTCTTCATGGGCAAAACTTAAGAAATCTATAACAAGATTTACGAAATTTAGAAAGTAAAAAAAAAAAGCAATTTTTCTTACCTTCATTATTTTAAATTTATATAATCAAGTGTTCGTGGTCTAATTCAGTATGATTTAGGTGCCAAATTGATCCAAACCGCATTTGAAATGGTTTAGTTTAAACTCTTAATATATAGAACCACTTCTAATGGTTTAGGGGTCTTGAACCAAACTGTCTTAAATATGATTTATTCCAATTCGATTCGAACTATATTTTGAAAGGACCATTTTTTTTTTATAATAATAATAGTTATTAGAGTTTTCGTCAAATATTGATGTCCAAATTAAGATACATTATGTAACAATTAAAATCACATGACAACATTTCATCTTAATGATAGTAAAAGTGTATGTGTCAACTAAATGAGAGACAATTGCAAAGGAAAATGAGTCGACTTTAAAGGCTAAAAGTAAGATAAGAAATGAAAAAAGAAAAAAAGAAAAGCTAAATTTAGTTAGATTGAAATATCAATCAAGTTTAAAACTAAAAAATATCACTAATTTTTTTATTTCCTAAACCAAACCACGGATCATTTAAACACTCTCTAAATTGAACCATGTCAACTGAATTAAAATACAAGAGGACCACATTTTGCGATTCAATTCGATTCATCAAATGAGAAGGAATAAAGGGAGAAAAAAGGAAATCTAAAGTTGGAGAGGAAAATGGAAAAGAATAAATGGAAAAATAGAAAACATAAAGTAAGAGAGATGGCATTAGCTTTAGTCATTTAGGGCTATTAATTTATGGGCTTCGCTTCTTCTTCTTTTTTTTTTTCTTTTTACTAAAACATTCATTGGTCGAAAAATATAATATTTTTATTTATTAATATTATTCAATAACTTTTTATAAGATAGATATGTGGTATCCTAAATGTCTAACAATACAGGTTCTAAGGTTTATACAAGATATGAAGACTTCATATCTATACCCTACCTTATTTGAGTAGATTTCAAAAAAATTGTATTTAAAACCTACCTTATAACTCTTAATACTGACTAGAGACCAACATGATTGAGTAAGGTGCAAGTAGGGATCTTATACAATAGGATTATCCACTTACCTCAAATGAGATACTTTTCCATTAACATTTTAAATGATCATAAACAACCCCTAAATTCTTTTAATTTAGTGATGGTTTAAGGCCCATATATACATTTTTAAAAATCAAACTAAGACGAAATCATTTTTTTAAAATTTTAAAAGTGCTACTCACCAAACTAATATATATGGTTTAGTGTTGCAATTTTCCTTTAATTTATTTTCTTTTTCCCAGTTGCATGAATTCACAATTTTTTCCTTTTTTTTTCCAAGGATTTTACTTCGTTCTACCTAAATTAAATGGTTAATCTATATCTTATTAGAAGTCTTTAAGCTGGTTAGTAATATTGAATAATGTTCTCTAATTAGCTATAGGTTTAATTAAGTGAATTATTGATGATTATTTTGGTTGAGAAAATTTTCCTAATTTTACTTATTATATTACAATTAAGAGCCGATCTTAAGATTTAAGTTTATATGTATGGATTATGATCCTACTAATGATTATTTGAAGAATAAAAAGTAAAAGTTAACTACATGAGAAATTTATTTGCTAATAAATTAGATAATGCACATTATAATAATAATTGGGGAAAGCTCTAGTTGAGACCATGTTTGAGTAATTCCATAAAGGAAGATCATTTCTAGAACATAATTTGTCCTTATCTTTTGGATTGAGTTTGGTGGAAATATATATATATATATATGTGTGTGTTTGTAAATATACACATACAAATACATATAAGGGTTGAAATTTTCATTGCTTTCAATTCTTCAAAATCTAAATAAATTGGTTATAGCAAAAGTGAAGAATTAAATACTAAAATATCGAAAACAATGATGAAACCATGTTTTTCTCCTTCATAATTGCCCTTACATCTTCATTGAGCTCTTGATTAGAGTTTATTTTGTAATATCCTATTTTATATATCAAATTGATGAAATATTTCATATAAATTACAATGTTCTTTGGTTCTTTTGAGTAATGTAATGGTTTAGAACCAAGGAAGTCCATCCTATCTCTAAGCTTAGTATGAAAAGAGCAAACTTAAAATCTAATCAAAGGCTTACTAAGTACTCAAAGAAAAGAATTCAACGAAAATAGAGACCTACTTTTGTTATTCTTCTGATAAAAGAAATCAAAACTATTAACCTACAACAAAGTCTCGACTAATATTTATATTACACGATGAGTGGCTTAACTAACATAACTAACTATTGTATGAAAATATCTACCGACCTAATAAATAAGAGGCCAATATAAGTCCATACCTTAATCTACCCCCTACTCTCACTAACCTCCCTTACCCCCTACAGCCACCCCCCTAGATGGGAATTACGTTATTGAACTACTAACTCGAAACACAGCTCGAGGATTACAAGGACTCGCAAGATGAATCCTCCCATTCCAGCTGACCCTTATCGAGGTTGAGTCTTTCTTGCCAAATCACCTTTCATACTAAGCCAAATGACTACCTATCTCTCTATAATATGCCAAATTAAAGGATACTCACTTACTCTCGAAGCCCCTAATGACTCAATATCTTCCTTGCCAAGAAGTCGAGATAGAAAGACCTTGGGTTGACTGAGCCACCGCTACTCGGATAAGCAAGCTGTTCATACTTTTTGTCTACATCTCTAATAGCCTTGCCAATATAGCATTGCTACGCGTATAGTATCATGTGTAAAATCTGTTGCACTAATAGTTGTTTTCCTTATATATTTATTTTCACCTTTTGTATCTTATACATTACTTTCTTAGGAAATGTCTTTTTTGTCTTTTCCCTTTTTGGGCAAGTTGCCCTAACTTATGAATATAAATACCTTTGTGCTTATAACTAGAAAGAGAATTTAGACTACCATTAATACACTTTTGTGTTTTCTTCCTTACGAAAACACTCTGTTTACTCTCGGTATCACTCTTATCCTAAACCTTGAGTAAAGCTACATAGCAAGTAACCTCAACGGATCGATTTGTGCGTCATATTGAATTGTATCGTGAGTCCTCAGAAGTTTCATTGGTGTATCATATCCTCTAAAGCTATTATTGGGTTTTGATTACTTCTCCATCCACATTGATCCTATTTTGCACCATTCCTCATTATTTCTTTTGGGCTTTCTGCAAGTTCAAACCCATATAATGATCAGCCTTGTTTGTTCTTAGTTACGATCTACATCATCTTGATATTAGAGCAAAGGTTTTGTCTGAGTTATTAGTTTCTCTGAAGTTTTGTTTATACTCTATTCTGTATATGTACAATAGAGCAAGTTACTATGTTCATCTTAATTGCTAAGTTCGTTAGTTGTTGATTTTCTAGTTGGCGAGAGTGTTTATTTGAACTATGAATCAATAAAGAAAATGATGGATCTAAGTGTAAATGTTGGTGCTAGAGATGATAATAGTAGAGTTGTCCAAATGAAGGACAATCATAAGAGACATCGAGAAGTATTAATGAGAGACTTGATGAGGTGACTAATCTCTTAATAGGTCCAACTTGAGCTATTCATACACTAGCTTGCTGACCCACTAAGGTCGCGTAAAATACTCCCACAAGTTATTTAACCCATTAGAGGTTAGAACTCAGCTCAACCAACTCGAGGTAGAAGAGTAGGTGGACGGGTAAGGTGAAAGATAGACTTAAGAGAGATTGATGAAGAGGACGAGAAAGAGTATTTCGAAGAAGAGAATGTATGAGTCCCTAAAGCATCTAACTATATGAAGCTTCAGATTTCAAGCTTTGATGGATTTGGGAATGCTAATGAATATTTAGAGTGGGAAGAGAAGGTGGAGCGTATTTTTTATTATTATCATTACGAGGATTATGAGAAAGTAAGAATTATTGCTGTAGAGTTCTCCGGATGTATCACCATGTAATGGAAAAATTTCTAGGTCATGAGGAGACAAGAGGGTTACTGAAAGATGAATACTTGGCCTAAGATAAAGAGAATACTCATAAACAAATTCATGCAAGAAACTTATCTTCAAGATACTTTTACTCTACTTTAGGAGCTGAGATAAGGAGGCTAGACTATTGACGAGTATGTTCAAGAATTTCAAATGCTTATGATCCATTACGAAGTGGAGGAACCACTAGCCTGAATGGTATTAATATTTATTACTAGGTTAAGAGGAGATATTCGAGACATTATGGAGCTCCAATGATTTGACACAATGGATGAAGCTATTATAATTGCCCAGTAAATAGAAAGGCAAAGGAGGGGCTGATTAATAAACAAGATGTCGACTAGCCGACCCGAACAGGCAAGTCATCGATCTGAATCGAGTATCGAGCCGAACCGAAAGATTAATGTTCGAGCCAAGTAGAAAGGTTTACCTGATGGTGAAGTGATGACTCGAACTTATGAGAAAGAGCAAGGGTTTGGCAGGAAGACGAGTTAGATCAAGTGCTTCAACTGCTAAGGGTTTGGACATATGGCTACTTAGTACCTAAACTGCAGGACAATGGTCATCAAGGGAGATGTCTTGAAGCTAGAAGTAGATAGAATAGATGAGGATCCCAAGGAGGAGGAGGCCCTTACCGAGAAAGAACTAATTGAGGAGGATGTATTTGCTAAGGAGTTGGATAAGTTACTCATGATTATCCGATGCACTATGAACATGGAACCCTCACAAGAGGAAGAGTAAAGAAAGAATTTGTTCCATACCACCTGTAAGGTGAATGATCAGGTGTATACCCTCATTGTGGATAGTAAAAGCTACACTAATGTGGCATTAGCTGAACTTATTTCAAAACTGAAGTTACCAACTGTTGCATAGATAAGGCCATGCAAATTACACTAGTTGAGCAAGAAATGAGCATTATATGTTATTTAACAAATAATGCTGTCGATCATTATAGAGAATTACTCAAACCAAATTCTCTGTGACGTGCTACCCATATGCGCTTCCTACGTGTTACTAGATAAACCGTAGCTATTTAATAGAAGAGTTATCTACGACAACTATAAGAATATGTACATGTTCGAGAAGGACGATCGAAAGATCACACTGAACTCAATGCCGTCGAGAGAAGTTAACAACTTATAGACAAAACTTGCTCGCAGATTGAAGAAGGCTCTAATGATAAGTAGAGCTGAACTTCGAGAGACCATCAATACTGACGTGCTGACCTTCATGTCAGTTGGGTGCCTATTAGAAATGAAGGAGTGGAGTGAATTGCCCCAAGAAATCAAAGAGTTACTAGACAAATATGCTGATATGTTCCCTAAGCAGTTACCTAAGGGGTTGCCCCCAATTCAAGGCATAGAATACTACATTGACTTAATACTCGGTACTACAATACCGAATAAGCTACCGAGTAAGCTGGCCTATCGATGAATCCCAAATAGGTTGTTGATCTCCAACGATAAGTCAATGAATTATTGGAAAGAGGATATGTGAAGGAAAGCCTCAACCCTTGTACTGTACCAACCCTTCTAGTATTGAAGAAGGATAGAACCCGTCGGATGTGCGTAGACAGCCACATTGTGAATAAAATTACTATCAAGTATAAGTATCCTATCTCAAGGTTAGAAGACATACTGGATGAATTGAGTGGAGCCAAGATTTTCAACAAGATTGATCTTAAGTCTGGCTACTATCAAATTCACATGAGTTCGAGAGATAAATGGAAGATTGTGTTTAAAACTTGGCATGGACTTTATAAGTGAATGGTCATGCTATTCGGCCTATCAAATGCTCCAAGCACTTTCATGCAATTGATGAACTATGTGTTAAGACATTTGATTTGAAAGTGTGTCGTGGTATATTTTGATGACATATTGGTCTACAGTGCCAACATGCCGAGTCACTGCAAATCTCTCTAAGAAATATTGGATATCCTTTGTGCAGAATGACTATTCGGCAATCTCAAAAAGTGTTGCTTTTACTAAGAGGAAGTAGTATTCTTAGGCTATGTAGTTAGTGGAGAAGGCTTACAAGTGGATGATGAAAAGATCTAAACAATTGTAGAATGGCTAACTCATACTACTTTTGCTAACATAAGAACTTTCTATGGGCTGGCTTCATTATATAGATGATTCATCAATAATTTTAACACCTTTGCCACACGTCTTACTGAGATCTCGAAGAAGAACACTAACTTCCAATAGGGAGAAAAAGAGGAGAAGAGCTTTATGGAGATAAAAGAGAGGTTGACCTCCGCCCTGGTATTGGTTGTACTTGAATTTAAGAAAATATTTGAGTAGGAATGTGACTCGTCAGGCATTGGACTAGGCAGTATCTTAATGCGGAAGGTCGACCAATTGTTTTCCATAGTGAAAAGTTCAAAAGACTATAGTTAAGTTAATTTGTGTAGGATAAAGAACTCTTGGTACTGATCTTAGCAAAGTAAGTGTGGTAGCATTATCTATTGCCAAGAGAGTTTGTCATCTATACAGATCATGAATCTCTAGGTACCTCCGAAGTCAGATGAAGTTATCGAAGTGACAAACGAGATGGGTTAAATTCCTTGAAGGATTCAATTTTGTGATTGAATATAAGCAGGAAAAAGCAACATTGTTATAGATGCTCTTGTAAGGAGACATGTGCTTTTAATTGAATTGCAGACTAGACTGCTTGGGTTTGCATATATCAAAGAGTAGTATTCTAAGGATCCGTTCTTTAGACCCATAATGATGCGATGTGCTGGTAGAAGGGTAGTGGATGAATATCATGTAGAGGATGGTTACATGTTCTAAAGTGAAAAATTGTGCGTATCAACCTATTCACTACGAGAACTATTGATTAGGGAAGCCTACAGTAAAGGACTCTCCAAATCTTTTAGAGAAAGAAGGACTTGTTAATTGTTGAATGGTTGCTTCTTTTAGCTAAAAATGAGGAGAGATGTACACTAAGTTGTTAAAAGCTATATTGTGTACAAGAGAGCTAAGTACTGAGCTGAGTAAGGTAAAGCAATGCCTTTACCAGTTCCAGCAATGCACATTGTTCTTGGACTACTACGAACTAACCAATGCAAAGATTCTATAATAGTCATCATGGATCGATTTCGCAAAATGGCACACTTTGTACCCTACTCAAAAACTAACAATGTTTCAGCTATTGGTTCTCTTTTCTTGTAAGAGATTGTGTAGTTACATCGCATATTGAGAAGTGTAATCTTTAACAAAGATCCAAAATTCTTGAGCCAGTTCTAGAGGACCTTATGGTGTCGAATGGGCACTAAACTACTATTCAATACTTCCTATCAACAAGGATCCAAAATTCTTGAGCCACTTCTAGAGAACCTTATGGCGTCGAATGGGGACTCAACTACTATTCAATACTTCCTATTACCCCCAAACTAACAGCCAAACAAAGTAGTAGGAAAGAACTTGGCTGATTGGGACGCCTGCTTGCTAGTGGTTGAGTTTTCCTATAACCAAACGATGCATGACACCACTAATCAAACTCCCTTTGAAGTAGTCTATGGTTTCAATCCTAAGTTAGCCCTTGATCATACCTCTATACCCATACCCATATAAGAAGACCCTTATGTAAGGGCTTAGAGCACAATCCCTTCAACACATTTATGATAAAGTCACTCAAGGCATCAACCAAGCAGCTAACAGAATATGAGAGAAGACTAAGGGTAGGACGGCTAGATAATTCCAACCAAGAGACTTAGTATGGCTGCACCTTAGCAAGGAACGGTTCCTAAACAAGAGGAGAAACAAATTATCTACAAGAGCTGAAGGACCTTTTAGAATCCTCTAGAAGATCAATGATAATGCCTATAGAATGGAATTGCTCGAAGACTATGGGGTTTCCAATGCCTTCAACATTGTCAACCTCGGTTCGTATCACCTCGATGAAGAATTGAATGAAGACTATTTAGATTTGATTCTAAATCTAAAACAACCTAGAGGAAATCATGAGAATTAAGTTACCAAACCACTGGCCCACAGTTGAGCCTGAGGACTAGAAGGATTAGCAAGAGGAATGCTCTTGTTCCAGTTGACCCTTACCAAAGCTAAGTACTTCCTTACCAAGTCACCCTTCATGTCAAGCCAAATGACTACCTATCTCTTTATAGCACGCCGAATTGAAAAATACTCACGTGTGCCCAAGCCCCCCAATGACTCGGCATCTTCTTTACTGAGATAGAAAGACTTTAGCTTACTAAGCTACCCCTACTTAGATAAGCAAGATCTTCATACTTTTTGTCCACATCTCTAATAGCCTTACCCATATAGCATCGCCACCTATACAGCATCATGTGTAGAATTTGTTGCACCAATGATTGTCTTCTTTATATATTTATTTTTACTCTTTCGTATCTTGTACGTTACTTTCTTAGAAAATGCCCTTTTTTATCTTTTCCCTTTTTAAGTAAGTTACTTTAACTTATGGGTATAAATACCCTTATTTTATAACTGGAAGAGGAATTCAAATTACCATTAATATACTTTTGTGTTTTCTTCCTTACATAAACACTTTGTTTACTCTCGGCATCACTCTTATCCTAAACCTTAAGCAAAGTTAGGTGGTGAGTAACTTTACCGAACTGATTCATGCATCATATTAAATTGTGCCATGATTCCTCAGAACTTCCATTGGTGTATCATATCTTCTGGAGCTATTCATGAGTTTTGCTTACTTCTTCATTTGCATTCATCCTATTTCACACCATTCCCTATTATTTCTTTTGGGTTTTCTACAAGCTTATACCTATCTAGCGATTGACCTTATCAGTTATTAGTTACGATCTGCATCATCTCAAAACCCTGCCCCTCAAATGCCAACTTCCTTCCAAATGGAGTCTCACAAAGGCTTAGCTTAGAATTGGTGAATGAAAGTTAAGACTTTTGAAATTGACTTGGTGAGAGAAAATCAGCAACCTAAAACTTAAAAGGAACATAAGCAATACATAAGAACCCTTTAGCAACTTGATCTCTTATAAAATGAACATCAATTACAATGTATTTCATTCTACTATAGAAACATGGATGATTTGTAAGCAATTAGGCTAACTTATTATCACAGTACAAAATAACATATAAAGATATAAGCACCTAAAGATCCTGCAAAGTATGAGAAATCTTGAGCAATTCCTTTACAGTAGATAGATTCAGTGATTTTATTCTTTATTTTCTAAGAAATGAAAGAGTGATTAAGCAAAACACAATAACATGTCACTGATATGTGATCAAGTATACAAACTGCTTACTCATAGTCCAAATAGGCACATAATTCAAAAGAACTATTAGTGGAATAAAAGATAATAGGGTAGTTGAACCAATAGGTTCTTATGTAGGATTTTGATGAGAACAAAATAATGCAAGTTAAGTTAAATTAATCATTGATTATGAACCTCTTTGCAATCTTATAAAAACATAGTTAATTTCATAAAGGACTTAAATTATCTTTATAACACTATGTTTTGCATGATATCTTTGTAATATAACTTGATTAAATTGAGTTTGAAATTCTTGAAGAAAGTAAAAAGGAATAAAACTATTTGCTGCATCTCAATATGTATAGTTCAACTGTTCTAGTGTAAATCATCTAGCTAGTAGTCCTTGGGACATCCAACTAGTTGCTATAAGCTAGTAAAGTGTATTAGACCATATAACTAGTTGTCCTTTAACCATCTGACTAGTTGTTAAAAGTTAGTAGGCTATGTTAGACTGCATGATTGGTTGTTTGAAGACTGTTTGACTGGTGACCCCATTTGATCGAACCATCTAATTGGTCTACATAGAAAAGAGTCATTATAGAGTATTAAATGCAGAAAGAAGTAGACCAATGATTGGATTTTCTAATGAGGCTATAAATACAAGTTGTTGGGTAGTTAAAGAACAAGGCATAGAATTAAAAATCTGCAATTATTCCTTTTGTTGACTTACCCTTTGTCTTATGTACTTAATTTGCTAAATCATTTGTAAACCCTAGTATATTGCAAAGTGATTTACACTTGCAAGTATTTTGAGAGAGTATACTATACTTAAGATTGAGTTTGTGTTATGAGTTGAGATTGTAATTTGTGTTGAGAGTTATTGTGATTGAGAATCTTCTAAAATCAAGATTGTATGAGTTATAAGTGTGAAACTTGTGTACTCAAGTTTGTGTATGTGTAGGTCTTGGAGCTTAGATTGAGAAATTAATAAAGTGGTGTGAAGTATTCGATTGGAGGCATTATATATTTGTGAAGAGTAGGGGGCAGTTCAAACTCTTTATTAAATTTGGACTTGATTTTCTCTATCCCTTTCTCTTTTAATTTCCACACTTATTATTGTTTTACCATTATCTTGATTATACTCATTATTGCTTTATTGTCTCAATATTGCATTCATTTAGTTACTTAAATAAAAAAATTGGTATCAAAGTAAAATTTTGGCATTAAACTCAATTCAACTCTCTATTAAATTCCTAGTATAGTATTTCATTTGGTATCAAAGCTAGGCTCTATAGTTTTCATTGCTTAGTCGCATTATAGAGTAAAGAACATGGCACTAAATGCACTAGTATTCATAGAGGGTCAAGCTATAAATAGACTACCATTCCTAATCGTGAATAATTATCCTTATTGAAAATTTAAGATAACAATATTTTTAAAAGCACAAAATAGATTGTTGTAGCACGTAGTTGATAAAGGACCATTTGAGATTAAAGGTAGGGAAGAAAAGAATTATACCAAAAATGATTGGAAATTACTTAATTTAAATGAAATAGCTATAAATATCTTGCATTGTGCCGTCAATAAACATGACTTTAATAGAGTTTACATATGCAAGAGTGTTAAGGGAATTTGGGAAGATTTAAAAAGTACATATGAAGTGTTAAGGATACAAAAATAAGCTTGCTTTGTGACCAATTTAAAATTTTTAAGATGTATCGAAACAATTGATGAGATACATAATAGGCTCATTAACATAATTAATCCTTTAAATGTTCTTGTTAAATCATTTATTAATCTTAAGATCAATTCTAAAATCCTTAAGTCTTTACCAAAGGTTTGAGAAGCTAAGAGAACTGCAATTAAGGAAGAACATGATCTTAATATAGTGTCAAAATAGTAACTTCTTGGAAGTCTTAAGACTCACGAGATGGTTAAGAGGTAAAGAGAAGAGTCCAGAAAGAAGACGATTACTTTAAAAGCAATTGAAGAGAGCTCAAGTAGTGATGAAAGTGAGGACGATGATAATGTGGCCACGGTCATAAAAAATTTCCAAAAATTCATGAAGTTCAATAGGAAACTATAGAAAGATAAGGATGAAAACATATCTCAATCAAGAAAAGAGAAAAAGGAAATAATCAAGTGCTATAATTGCTAAAAACTGAGCTACATTCAACAATATTGCCTGGAGTGAAGTGACTTGAAATGATAATGATTCAAGTAACTCAAAGGGAGAAATGTACTTTATAGCAATAAATAATGAGGTATGCTCCACTTCATGTGACTCTTCATTTGGTGAGCTCAAAGATATTTATCATGAATTGTTTAAGGAATTTATTAAGGTTCAAAAGAAAAATAAGATAATGAAACAAATGATGATTGAAATAGGAAGTAAATTTGAGATCCTTAGAAATTGATACAATAAAGTAAATGACATCAAAGAAAGTTTAGAAGAGGATAATGAATACTTAAGATTAGAAGTTAATAAATAAAATAGAAATAATGAAGAATTGAATCTTAAGAATGAAAGCTTAACTAAAGAAAATGATTAATTGAAAGAGAAGTATAATTCTTTTGAAACGAAAGCTGAAAGTATAAAAAATGAAGATGCTATAGTTAATAGGTTAGGAGAGCCTCAAATTGAAATATTATCTTAAAGTCTAGCCTAGATGATTAAAAAAAAAAAAACTATAACGAAGCTTGTAAATGAAGAAAATTATTTTGAATAAACTCCTAGGCTCTCAAAGATAAGAATTGGATAAAACCAATATTAGCTATAATAAAGAATATATTTCAAGTTTGACAAATGTTACTTTATAAAAGCAATAATTAAGACCTATAACTATTGTAGTAAATCTGATCATATTGCACATACATATGCAATACATTGCAATACTAATTTGAATCATAAAGGTAAGATGGTTTCGATTTCCAAAGGATAAGGATATACTATTACTACTAACCATAAGAGGACCTAAACTCGCAAGAGTACTAAAGAAGCAATTAGAAGTTTTTATAGGAACTTCAAGTGGAAGCAAGTCA
Organism: Lumnitzera racemosa; assembly: GCA_024138005.1. Taxonomy (NCBI): domain Eukaryota; kingdom Viridiplantae; phylum Streptophyta; class Magnoliopsida; order Myrtales; family Combretaceae; genus Lumnitzera; species Lumnitzera racemosa. Next base: position 86,700,663 of record JAMXBC010000006.1, read on the forward strand.
AGAAATTCAAATGAAGACTATTCAAAGAAAATTAGAAATGCTTCCAACATGATATTTGATTTAAGAAACTTGTTCAATTAGTTTTTGTAAAATAACTTACATATTTTGTGTGTACTTGAAATTCTCTATACCTATTAGGCTTTTATGTGCACATTTTTGCCATATATTAGTCTTTATGTCAAATATGTGTTCACGCATGTTTTAATGTGCTAATATCTCTTGCTTAAATGATTGATTTAATATATTTATGAAACTATGTAAATTTAACCTCTCTTCAACTACATTTGAGCTTTCTTGAGTGTTTGGGAACTTACCTAGCATTTTTATAATTAATTGTTTTCCATGCCATGTTTATACTCTTACCATGTTATAATACACATTTAAATCTTGCTTGGAATGCCTAATTGAAAATATCATGCATTTTGTGCACATTTGACGTCACTTATGTATTTTTAGGATCATATACACACAATTTTGTCATGCCTTAGTTTTTATGATAAAAATAGGTTCCCGCATGCGTAATTCCACCCATAGATTGTGGTTGAATGATTGATTTAACTTATTTTTGTTTTTGTGTGAATTTGACTCCTTTAGACCCAAATTAGGTTCTTATTGTTTTTTGGGAAGTCATATAATCATTTTGCTCATTGGCATGCTATATGTTTTAATCATGCTATCTTTGTGCTATAAATACTATTGACGCTTCCTTAGAGTGCTAACTTGTCATGAACTTAACTTGGTGTGCATGTTTATCATTAAGCTCGATTTGTGCTCAAAATGGTTATTTTTGATGTTATCAAGTAATGATTTTTGGATAGAATGTCTTTTCCTTCAAACGAAATGGCTTATAACATAATATTAGGTCTTAAGAACATGCTCACATAAGCTTCTTGCAAAAATTTCATCATTTAATATGTTTTGTGCACAATTAAATTCATACTTACTTGTTGAAGTTCTCCTATGTACATCCCTCTCATTTGATTATTTCCAAGTTGGACAAAGGCTTTTATATGCTTATTTTAACTTATAAGTTATGTTTAATTTATTAGATTTACTTCATTGTGAAATAATGTGTACTCCCTTAAACCTCTAAAAACTAAGTTAAAGCCAGATATTTAAAACATTACATTTTAATCTAGCCTAAGATGCAAAGTTATAAATGTCAAACATGCTTCTTCTAAGCTTATATAATCTATTAGGATAAGATTTGTTTGAATATTGTGAAGAGTCCATAAGTTAGGCGGAAATTTCAAGTGGCTAGTGCAATCTTTATGCAAGCATACGAATGGTTCAATCATACCACCCAAACATTTTCTACAGAATTGGCACTACCAATATGTTTTCTGTTTGTATATGAACTTAGCCTCTAGCCATCCTTTATCCTATCATATAGCTTCTATATGTTATCTATTGGTCCTTAGGACTGTCTTTAGTTATCTCACTTTAATTACGTACTGACACTGAATTTTGGCCTACTAACCTTCTATTAGTGTACTTATCAATGTTTACGTTATCTCTTATTAAATTTAGCTGCTCTAATGTATGGAATATTTTATTACAATGATCGTGCTATCTTAAGAATGATTGTGCATTATATTGCTAACTTATATTAGCTATTGAATTATATTCTTTTATAGGTGACATATCCTAAGGCTTAAGTCGAGGCTATGCTAGAATTTTGACTTGCTTTTCTCTTTCTCTTCATTGCCTAGTATCTCATCTTTTTAATGAGGCCAAAGTGGGAGAAGAATTCAAGTCACTAGTATACCTAGGAGCTCAGTTATTACTAAGATTTACCAGGGCAAAATTGAATTGAAATGAGACTTTCGAGATATCGAAGAAAATTAGAGGGAAATGGTCCACAATCGAACAAGAGTAGTTGATATGAAGCTACTCAAAGGATGTGACTCACAAACGAATACAACACGACTTGACACCTCACTTGATATAACGCATAAATTGATGTCAAGGTCTACCTGCTATTAATCCTGAGCTATTTGGTAAGATTAGATAAGATTATAAGAAATATAGACTTGGAGAGAATTATCTCATAAGAATAGAGTATTCAGTATTAAGATGTAAGTTATCTCCAGCTTACAAGAGAAAATGATTATTTACAGTAAGTCCCTAGGACAGCATTACAAATAAAGAAATTATAAGAAAGTATTTACAGAAAGGGGATACCTAGTACATACGAAAAGGGTAAGAAAGAAAACAAAACAAAAATGGAAAAGTAGTTAAATGCCAAACGAGGTGGACAGTTAGTAGTGAAGCATTGGTCTTGTACAAATATTCTCTAAGCACATCAAGTGGGAAGGGTCAAAATATTGCGATACTAAAGGGTTTAAAAAGAGAGAGATGGTAATATACCGAGAGAAAACTACTCGACCATTTAAGTAAGTCTCTCATCACTTGGCAAGAGATTCTCAACAGTAGTTAGTCAGAGTACTCGACACAGGGTTCTTGGTAAAGGAATGGTTGGCATCATCATTACTGAGTATATAGATCAACGTATGACAATGTGGGGAGTTTAACCACCTTTCTTCAATATACAATTTCTTATCATCAGCAAGTTGCCGAGAGAGAATTCTTCGAAGGAGGGATTGGAGACCTCAAAGATACGCGTGAGTAATGGGACCGTTGGCCAGCAGTGCATCAGTCACCTAACTATTTTTTGTCAAAGTTTAGTAAAGGTGAGATCTTAAAATTGAAGAAAATGGCTGGTTAACAAGTGTCAAATTGAAACGCAAAGTTAAATTGGCTATCCTCTAAAATGAAGATTAAACACTTTCAACTTATACTTATATTGACTTTCCCATAAACATTCTCAAAGGAATTTTTTCACTTAATTGTTTTTGTCTAAGTTTAGTAAAGGTGAGATCATAAAATTAAAGAAATTGGTTGGTTAATAAGTGTTAAATTCAAACATGAAGTTAAATTGGCTATCCTTTAAAATTAATATTAAATACTTTCAACTTGCTGTTATATTGATTCTCTCATGAATATTCTCAAAGGAAATCTTTTATAAGTAATGCTTCATTGAAGGGGAGTGTTAGGTTGAGGGGGAGTATCATACTTAAGGAGAGTTTGTTTTGTAAGGTTGTGTCCTCATCAAAAAGGAAGAAATTGTTGAACCAATAAGTTCTTGTATGTGATTTTGATGAGAACAAGACCATACAAGTTATATTAAATTAATCACTGATTATGAATCTCTACAAATCTTATGAAAACATGGTTAATTTGATAAAAGACTTGAATTATCTTTATAACTCTATGTTTTACATGATATCTTTATAATATAACTTGATTAGATTAAGTTTGAAATTCTTGAAGGAAGTAAAAGGAAATAGAATTGTTTACTCAATCTTAGTGTGTGTTGTTTAGTTGTTTTAGTATGAACCGTCCAAGTGAACCGTCTGGTTGGTAGTCCTTAAACCATCCAACTAGTTGCTACAAGTCCATAAGCTGTGTTGGACCGTATGATTAGTTGTCTAAAAACTATTCAATTGGTAACCCCATTTAAATGAATGCTGCTGGTTTCACTTGAACCATTTGGTTGGTCTGTATAGAAAAAACCATTATAGAGCATTAAATGTTGAGAGAAGCAGACTAATGACTAGATTTTCTTAAGAGGCTATAAATATAAGTTATTGGGTAGTTGAAGGACAAGAAATAGAGCTAAAAATCTATAATTATTACTTTTGTTTACTTGCCCTTTATCTTGTGTACTTAATTTGCTAAATCATTTGCAAACCCTAGTATAGTGCAAAATAATTAATACTTACATGTACTTTGAGAGAGTACACTATACTTGAGATTAAGTTTGTATTATCAGTTAAGATTGTAATTTGTGTTAACTTATTGTGATTAAAAATCTTATAAAATCAAGATTGCATAAGTTATAAGTGTAAAACATGTGTAATTAGGTTTGTGTATGTGTAACTCTTGAAGCTTGATTAAGAAATTAATAAAATGATGTAAAGTCTTCGATTAGAGCCATTATGTATCCATAGAGAGATGGGGATAGTATGAACTCCACATTAAATTCAAGCTTGATTTTTTTTATCCTTATCTCTTTTAATTTTAGCACTTATTATTGTTTTATCATTATCTTAATTATATTTATTATTGATTTATTGTCTCGATATTGCATTCATTTAGTTACTTAAATTAAGAAATTGGTATTAAAATAAAATTTGAGTATTGAACTCAATTCACACCCTTCCTCTTCCCTCTCCTCGTAAGTTCCTAATATAGTATTTCAAAGGTTAATAGTCTCTTTTAGACATTTAAGCACATGAAAAGCACTATAAGATGATAAACATATGGTTTAGCCAAGAATTGACTCAATTGGCATATAGCAAATGAGATATCTAGACGTGTAAATGTAAGATAAAGTAAATGTTCATGTGTCTATAAATTATTGGATCATCTAAGCATTCCCTTACATCTTCAATAAGTTTAAGACTAAATGGAAAAGAAGACTTCATCAATTTTAGCAACTGACAACCTATAATCATGAAGAATATCTGAAATAAACTTACGTTGAAGTACTAAGATATCATGTGAAGTGTAACATAACATAAGCCCAAGGAAATAGCAATCAAGGTTCAAATTTTAAATTGTAAAGGGAGCATGTATTTGAGATTTAAGTTCTTTAATTAATGCATTATAACTGTAAGTTCACGTTATCTACATAAAGCAACACAACTTAAAACTCACCACCTTTTGAGCAAGTGAACAATGAGTGATCATGTTGAGATTGAACAAAACCATGATGAATCAAGAAACTAGAAATCTCGAAGTTCCACTAATGTGAAGCTTATTTTATTCCATATGATGACCATAAGAGCTTACACACTTGTCTTATTTTTCCCATGGAATATCCTTGAAGAGGAGTCATATAAATCTCTACATCCAAATAACCATCCAAAAATGCATTGCTAATGTGTACTTGATAGAGAGGCCAACCTTTTATTATTGCAATGGCTAAGACAACTTGAGCAAAACCTAAGTTAACAACTAGAGAAAAGGTACTATGATGATCCTCACCCTCAATTTAAGTATACCATTCGCATCTAGACGAGCTTTATAACTCTCTATGCTACCATCAACCCTATATTTGACCTTATATAGCTACTTACATCCTATGGCCTTTTTACCTTAAGGAAAATCCATTAATTTCCAAGTTTGATTATCTTCTAGAGCCTTAAGCTCTTTATCTATTGCCTTAACCTATAACTCATCTTTAGTTGCTTGCAAATAAAAAGAAAGTTATTTGGAAGAGAAAATATTTGCTAGTGAACACACATAATCAGATGGATAAAACTGAAAATTTTGAAGGTAAACATTAGGTAATGAACAAAAGTGTATGAATGGTTAGAAAAAGAATCTATTACAAATTCTATATAAAAAAAATCGATGAATGAAGTGCGCATAATCTTCAAGCCATCTAAGAGGTCAAATTTATCTACTTGAATGTCTTTGAATTGGGATGGAAACAACAAAATGCAAATTGTATATAGTGGAATTAGATTGGTTTAAAGTGTAGTTTGCTACAACAAGAGATAAATTAAGTGAATTAGATTGTTATGACAAAATGAGAAGATCAGAATTTAATGGAACATGAGGCAAAGAAGGACCTAGGTTGGACACTAAATTCCTTAAAAGGAAACTAATCTTCAAAGAAGGTAACAGCTCTACTCACCATAAACCACTTGGCTTTTATATCATACATGCTATATGCCCTTTGACCAAGACTATAACCCAAGAAAACACACTTAATGCATTGTTCATCAAATTTGTCTTCAAAAGGCTTCACATTCATGATATAATATAAACACTACATCAAATTTGATAAGGAATTTTCCATTGTAATTTTGCAATAGGCATCCAATTAATTAGATAGGTAACTATTAATGCACAATCTCCCTAAAATTCTTTTAGTAAACTAACATGAATCCTTATAACTCTAACTATTTAAATTAAAAGTCTATACTTTTGTTCAACTACTCCAATTTGTTTTAGAGTGTAAGGTATAGGCTTTTGGTGAATAGTTCCAAGTGAAAAAAACACACATTGATAGTCTTGTGATAGAAACTCAATTACATTCATAGTTGTTAAAATTGTGGTTTTTGTAAAATTGGTAGAATCTTATAAAACCAATAAAATTGCGAGCTTATAAAATTGCATATCAAAATTCATAGCTCTACCAAACATCTACATTTAGATGATTTTATATCCATTTTGAAATAAGAAAAAAAAATTGTAAAAGCATAGACTCATACAATCATATAATTAACTCACAATTTTGACAACTATGGTTACATTACAAGACCAAATGTATTTTGGTACACAATGGAAGTGGTTAGAAATATATGAAAGGAAGTATTTTGGACTATATGACATCTCATGTTTGTAGCTAAGCAAATAGGTACATGTGGCTCATGAAAAATCGTTAACTATAGTAAGATGATATGACCCCTATAAATCTAAATGTAACAATTCAAAGATAGACTTAGATGTAAATTCACCCCTTAGAAAGGGTAATCTACTACATTTTGGCTAAGTGACTTGTATTACAAAGAAAGTCTTTCAAATTGAAATGCTTATAACAATCCAAATGTTCAAGCCTCGAAGTAGAAGCATGACCCATACAAGAATGTAAAATGGATAAGGAAGAAACATAGTTGAGCTGTGGAAACAATCTTAGAATGTTTAAAATCAAGTTGAAGAAACTTAGTCAAAGGAGAATAACAACTTCTGATGGCTTTAAAGACAAGAATGTATAGACCATGATGAGCTTAAGCAAATGCAACACAAGCTTTGGTCACTTGGTCCTAAAATGAACATGATTTCTGATCAATCTCTACAACAAGTTGCAAGTCACTTAATAATTTATGAATTAATAAAAGATTATGTTGAAAATTAGGTAGAAAATACACATTATGAAGTGTCAGCTTTGAACTAATGAAAATTGATCTAAGAATATTTACAAGTTTTTGTATTCCATCAAAAAGATTAACAACAATGGGTTTAATAAGGTGGTGTTTATCATGAATTATGTTTTCTAAAGGTGTCATATGATTACTAGCCCATCTATCCACAATCTAAACATCTTTCTTATTATTAGAAGCATCTAAACAAGTGACACATTAAGACATACTTACAATGAGCTAAAGAGATTCTACTACGGCAATTTTGAGACATAGGGATGACACATTGCATCCTTATATAAGAGCTTTCAAGACTCAAAAGCTATTGAGATACAAAATACTTGCACCCCGCTATATCCCTTAAGTAGCCATAGTTAGAGATTATTGGGATATGATGTATCCTAATAAACTAATTCCTATTAAGATCAATTAAAGTGTCCCAATAGGTTTAGTAATATAGTAGCAAATTGTGTCACTTTATCTTGTTTAATTCTCTTCATTTGTAATTCAATATATGATATTAAGATAATATATTGCATCCCAAAAGATTATGGTAACAATATGTCCTACCTATATAAGATTTAGGATACAAACATACACTATAAAACATTTTGATGAACTTTTATTTTATTTAACATATCATGGCATGTTCTTGTGCTAATAGGTTAATAGGATGAAAACTATTGCTAATATATTAGTTTTAAGGACGTTAACTTAAAAATCTATTGTTATGACACTTCTTTGTGTCCTAATAGGGCCCATGTATGTAATTAATTTTTCAAGACATTTCCTACATATTTGATAATTCATGAAATTATAAGACCTTCACTTTTTAGCTAATACGAATCATCTTATTTTAATAAACAAAAGAATTTACTCATTATTTAAAAACCCGTAACAATCATATTACATAACTAAATTTTCTATTAAAAAATCAATAATAATAACAAGAAATATGATCGTTGCTTGCTCATAATGTGCCCAAGAATTTAACCTTTACATAATATGAGTTCCTTCTATGAATAACAAATCACATACTTTAGGTTCACAGTAATAATATTATCGATCATTTAACAATCAAAGTTCAAACTCAATAGGAGTGGCAAATTAAAATGAAAAAGAAAAAACACTACTTAATAGATCCTAAATGATGCCATTAACTCATGGCTAATATACATATTTAACTCCATGTATAAATTTTGCTAACCAAGCAATCTTTACCTTATGAAAATCTTCTATATTTCTTTAGTACGGTCTCATCAACTACTCATCCCATTTCAAGGGAATGTAAAGATTTACTTCTTATAGTCTTAATTTATGTTCTCGTAATTTTGTTGATAGAACCATTGTCATAGCTTTTCCCATAATAACCTTTCATTTACAATAGATATACTCGAGAAAGAAAGCATCTCCAACCTATAAATCATACAAATATTAAAAAACGATAAATTATCAAAAGAAGAGAGCTTTTTATTAATAATAGCCACACAAACACACACTAATTAACATTCCATTTATTCCCCATCAACTCCCTTATTTTTCCATCGTTTGAATTTGAGACAGACAGTAAGTAATGGTGCATATTCAAAGATAAGTAAGCAATCATTCAAAGAGAAGTACAACCCCTATTACATTCAATGCTACATGTCACCCTATTTTAATAACTCTTTGATCTACATGCTAGCATTAATTTTCCAAAAGAGAAAACTATTAAAAACTACCACATTTTGATGATATCGATTTCTATAACATCTAGAGATGAGAGTCATGTAAACTAAGAACACCAAAGTGCAAAAGCTAATGCTATATTAGAATCATATGATGCAATGTAAGATAGAGATACTGATTATCACAACCAAAAGCTCAAATTTGATGTTCAGACATACATGACAATGGAGTCATAAATTAGATAGTCTAAACATATGAACAGAGACATGAATTTGAAACCTTGCAAAAGAAAAGCAAATAAAATAATCAAAAGTCCAAAGCCAACAATAATAAACAAACAACCCCTTGAAATTTTGACAAGAATTTCCTTGAGGTCGATGTAGATGAATCATTATTTACTTGTAAGTTCATTTCAAGCCCAAATATATGTAACATAAGTTCTTTAAGTTGGAGTTAAGTAGGACTACTCAAATCTGTATCTCACTGGATTGCTATACACCTTATCTTCCAAATTTTGCAAGAAACAAATGCAGTAGGATATTGAAGCAAAGGACAAATAATAGCTCAAGCTATCACCATCATAGACCCAGCACAACCTAAGTAGCCATAAGTACAACACAACATAGCAACTATGCGTGTGCATCAATTGAAAAATAGCATAATGAAGAGAGAGCTAGATGTAAGTGACTTGAGGAAGCAGCAAGTCATAAAAAGAGAAAACAGAGTTGACTTGAAAACACATGACACACTTTTCATTATGATCTTTAGACTAAAGGTAACAAGGATGCATGCTAAGATGATATGACATCTAACCCAATAGATTTCAGGCCTTTCAAAATTTAACAATCGCAACAAAAAACAATTAGCAACAAATCCAAAAAATCCAAGTATAATGCTTGGTGTATTGATCATATTTGAATAAGAAGTGCATGAGAGTTGTTTATTTGAAGAATAGGCTAAACAAAACCAACTGCACTTTTCTCATTCTAAATAATAATTAAAGAAAAAAAAAGTAAACGAAGGTGCTTCATCCTTTGAATTACTTTTGAATAAATTAAAAATCATATTTTAGAACCATAGTATTTCATGATTCATTGATAATTTTACTTTGATTTTCTATCAACTAATAGTGTAGACATTTAATATGGTTAAAGTGAAATCACCTGAAATCCAAATGTAGCATGGTATTCTTTCTACCACTATGTTAAGTTCATAGTGGATATGGTACATAAGCTCTAGGAGGTTCATTCATCTTATCATAGAGCTACTTTTGATTCTACAATATTTTGTTCATTAATTACTTTAGATTCCTTGATTTTCATGTAATGATCATTTCCTTTACAAGTACATTCACCTACTTTGCCAAATATGAGAATACCCCGTGAGCTTTTGTAATGTTGTTAATCATTTCATAATAAGTACTGTTTTGCCTACTCTAGTCTCCTCGAATAGTCCTATTCTCTTGCTATGGTGATAAGGGTTGAAAGATCTACTATTTTAAATTTTTGTTTTGAAAATAGATAATTTTGTATCTAACTAGATCAAGGTAGGCACAAATCTATGAACAGGAGATGTTGTAAATATATCTTTTTATGTCTCAAAATTGATCCTATCATATACAGAGGTTAAGTCGAATTTGAAGCACGAATTTTCACATGCACAACATTCCACGAACGACACTAAAATTTTCCACGAACCAAAACGACGCTAATGAGCTTTGTACTACAAATGTAAGACACACCTATCAAAAATAATAAGGCTTCATCGCTAATTTACGATTTGAGTGTATTAACAAACGTAGATAATAAAGCTCATGTTATAATGACTTGAGTTAATTCAGTCATTTGATAAGTTATAGAACTAAAATCTATCTGTTAATTCATTATTTGTAAATATTAGTCTTTAGTTGTAAATTAAATAACATTTGTCTTTCCCTATCTAATAAATTTTCTGGATCAAATTCTAAGGAAAGAACGGAACATGACGCAATAGAAAGCAAAAAGCCCAACAAAAATAAAATCAACAAAAGGACGAATAACAAACTAACCTTTAAATTGGAAAACAAATTTTTCCCTTCAACTGAAGGTTCTCGAGTTGGCACGATATTAAGTTGGACAAGGCGCTTCATGGTTGCAATCCATCTTCTATATTTTTCCCTCATAGATAGACACTACCGGAAGAAAATTAATATAATGAGTAGATAAATTCTTCAAACTTGCTAATTTCTATCTTCCGGAGTACGTAATTTACATATTGATTAGCGTTCGCATAACAAAAAATGCTTGAAAACATAAATACTTTTTTTCCCCTTTTGTAAACATACAACCTTTAGGAACTAGGTATAATTTTCTTCCGACCTTTTTTAATATTTTTCTTCCATCAAATGTTTTTCTAAATCTATTTATAATATCATTTTCCCTTTTTCTTTCTTGATGATCATCTGTTACGCTAGACCCTTCATGGAAAGAAGTTTTGGTTCCTGAGTTTTATGGTCCCTCAGTCGGTTGAATAAAAACCATTTCTGGGAGGGGCATGATAGACATCATCAACTATAGTCTAGAAACCAAGGGGGTCGATAAGCGATACTAGGGACATTGTCTTTTTTGGTGATCTACTATTCAAATTACATAACAATCACACAAGACAACAAATTTAACAAAGCTCTAAATCTCGAACAAATATAGTATAATAGGCACTAGATAAAAATGAAAATTAATTAAGAATAAGAAAACAGGTAGATACTAAATGGACCAAAATTTACGTAGGAAATTAGTAAAATCTTCTTTTATGCTTTTTGACAAATCCAATGACTATGAACCCAAAATAGATACATTGTGGTTTTATAGTTGGAGAAAGGGGCTGCCTTAAAATTCAACAAAGCAACTAGAAAAAAAACAAAGAGAGAGAGAGAGAGAGAGAGCAGGTTATGTTCATTTATGACATGGAAAAATAAGCTACAGTATTCACTGCACACTAGCAATAGTACAGGAAATTAAGAATCGTTATAGATTAGAATCTATAAAAATATTTTTTAAAAAATAAAATCTCCAGGATGGTCATTTGCTCCGTTTTAGCCCAAGGCAAAAAAGTGTAATATTTGTAAAAATTTCGATTCAAAGAAAATCACCAAAATTCGAACTACCAAAACGCTAAAATCAATTCAGAAACATTTTCCTATTATGTGAGAAGAAAAGCAACGAGAAAAAAATAAACACAAAACAACAACAAAACTTAGAGAAGGGTAGAGAGAGAGAGGAGGCAGAGAGGGAGAGGGGAGACCAACCTAACGATTTTAGAGCATTAACTGAGCACTGATAATATCTTCAGTGACCGGACAGATGTAGAGGAAGAAAAGAAATCAAAACGGGAATCATACTGATATCTTAGAAATGAGAATGGAGTGAACAAAAGAAATGAAAATGAGGAAGAGAGAAAGAGAGACTAACGATGAAACGACGCTGCTGTAGATGAAAGAAAAAGCTGGGTTAACAAAAAGTGAAAAGAAAAGGATAAGGAAGGAAAATGAAAAGGTTAAAATTTTGGGGGAAGTAAAAAACAATGGTAGTGGGAAAGAGTGAAAATGAGGGACCTACTTTTATTTTATAGGAGTTTTTTTATAGCGCATTTAGTTTATAAAATAGAATAATATAGGAATAGAATTACAATTATGGAGGAATTGAATAGATTGGTAATACCTATTTATTAACATGTTTAGTTGTGAGAATTGAATAAAGAATATGTATTGAATATTAGGTAAAATTTTGAAATTGCCCTTAAGCAAATAAAAAAACAAAGAAGATAAAAAACCCCAAATCAAAAACTAAACCCCAATCAAAAGAAAGAAAAGAAAAATCCCGTCTTCTTTGTGACCCATCCCCATTCAAAGCCCCTAATATAGACAATGTAGCAACTTCCAAATCTATATTGTTGTTCTATTCCTCCGATACCCAATCTAGATCTTAGACGGTCCTCCATATAATCTTAGTTTCCCTTCACCTACAAGGAGTTGTATTTGTTAGTGCTTCCAAATCAAAGCCCTAGTGTAAGTCACCCAATCACTTTACCTATGTTCCTTCATCCATTATTCATGCCTTATGTCTTGGAGATTAAGGAGATGTTTGCGCAATGTTTCACATATTTCCTCGTTCATCTCTGCAAAACCATCCCTCATTGAATTTATAGAGTAAAAGTCTGAATGACACTTGAAGGTACGTTCTACAAGCAACTTCTTTGTCATATATATGTGCATATTTAGCATACACACAAAGCATGTTGCTCCACTCTACTTTAATGTTTTGATTATTGGATATTAGTCATCGTTAGTATAATGTTAGTGGAATGGTTGTAGTCCTAATTTTGTACAAGTAGGACATTGGTCATGGTGTACCTTAAAATTTTAGCACATGTAGTGGACAAATAGGTCAATGCTTTCCTAGAGCAATTGCGCTAAATTGAATCAGGTTATCGGGAAGGTGCCTTTGTTGGAAAGTTGATTATTAACTAATGATTCCTTTTGATAGATGTTTATGATTGTTTCTTTTGATCCTATTGTTTATATTCAAGTAATCTTGATATTCTATTTTGATAGTTTAGCATGCTCTTTGCTTCTTTTAAATTCCAACCACCCCTAACACCACCTCTCTCTCCCCTTCTCACAACCCACCCCCCCCCCCCCCCCCCCCCCCTCCTTTTTTTTTTTTTTTTTTTTTTTTGTCCTTATGTGCTGGGTGAAGGCAAACAAACTGGATTAGCACATAATGCTGATGCTAGGCTATTTTCACGATGCATTTTCCATTTCATTAGTAAATCTCAATTTACCACCGCTATGTTAGATCTTTTTGTATCATCGCAATAATCGTACAATGTGTCACTACTATGAGGACATGAATTGGTGGAGGTGCATCCTGCTATATTAGTTGAAGCCATGGTAGAGGTAACCATTGATCACTCCCAACTGCTAGATATGCCATAAAGTACCCCACTTTAACTCAACTATCTAAACACCATCAAGTATATCTCCATTCCGTAAACAAAATAACACTAGCTAAAGAGGTGAAATAAAGGTAAGACGTTGACATTTGTAATTCAATAATTCAATTCTCTAGAATATAAATAGAAGTAAGAGCTGGACTTAGAGGCTTACTATACATTGTCTTGTATCCATAGAAAAAAAGAAAATATCTGTAAACCCCTAAAAAAGCTACAAACCTGCCTCCTTTTTATGTATCTATCCAGAATTCGATTAATGCTAGAAGCTCCCTTCCATATATTAGAAAAAGTTGCATCTACATAGGTATCTTCAAATTAAAATCCTTGATGGCACCTCTAATTAGAAATTCATAAAAAATTGATCAAAATTGAATTTTCTTACATCTCCTTTAAGCTCCGTGAGTATATCTAAATATATATATATACATGCAATGACAAATAATAGTTATTTCTTTGGTTCTATAAAGAAATTACTATTTCTGGTTTCATAAAATTTTGCATGCAAGCAAGCTTGTAATGTTAGTTATTTAACTATCAATATATTTATTAGTGAATAGGTTAGCTATGGCAAATATTTATTCCATTAGACTCGTATTAAATCAAGATAGCATGCCATGAAAGAAACTCACACATGATAAATTGGATATCTAAGTTTTGTTAAATAATACGAATGGGGTGTTATTTCAAAGAGTACTTGCCAATTATTGTGAAAAAGGTCGATCAAAATGTTGAACATTTGCTGTACTCATTTAATATGCACCAATAACACAAATTGTAAGTTAAATCAAATGATGAAGATGTAAGATGATAATGTGAACAGCAATAAAGTGAGTAGTATGATAATCACATTCACTAGCTGCATACTCTTGTAAAGATTAATGTTTGCAATGTGTAGCTGTTTAGAGATATTTTATCATGCTATCACCATATCTGTTTAAGGAGAGGTTGTAGCCATATATAATTATTGTAGATGGGTTGAGTGATTTCTTACTTGATTTTATGAATGGACAAAAGTTTCAACTTCTTTACTTCAATCCAATTGAATATGTCCTTTATATTTTGGCCTATGTTCATATGTCAATTTCGCATATTGATTAGATCTTTGAATAGCTTTGTTTGAGATATGTTAAGAGTTGGTATCTTTTGTGGTTTTACTTTTAAAATGCTTCCATTGTAATGTTTTACGATCATGCATAAGCAATGACATATTTGTGCTCTCACATGTTATACAGGGGGTAGTATATGATCAACTTATTTTAGGGATAGCTACAACATCACAATGTCTTGTGCATCTAATTCCTAGACTTCTCAAGTCTTAGGAGGTAAAATTGTTCTTTACTTTTTTGGGAATGAGACTATTATTACTTTGTCCTAATAGCCCTGAAGCTTCGAGATAAGATTTCATAGGTGTCTAAAGTATTGGGTATGAATGTGATTCAAATCTAACTTTACTTTTTTTACACAATTTCACCCAGTCATACATCTAACATCCCTTTAATTTATAGGATGGGGTAAGTTGCAAGTTCTTTGAGTGAATAGATCCATCAACGGGCAAGCGTGGCTTGATGTTTGGGAAGAAGGTCCTCCAGTACCTTCATCAGTCAAAATAGTAGTTACAAATAGATCAAATGAGACACAATGAAGTTATCACAAAACTGCACATGGAGTTGCATTCAACAAACAAAATGGAAAAAAGTGCTCCACTCATTATGTGCCTTACTTAGTAGGAGATAGAAGATCTTACGCACACTATTGTGTATCTCCTTACTTGTGCACATTGCAATATGCAGAACTTACAATAGAGACAATAGAAAATAGATGTTTTACTTAGCATATTAGTGCTTGCTATAATGAAGTTAAGTAATTTTGTAAACGGATGACATTTGCTAGCTTCAATTTAGTTTATATGTAAGTCAAACTGATGGACTATATTTTGTAGTACATATAAATGATTGTTCTATTTTTTGCATAAATAGTGCATTGCAATATCTATAGATGATTGTCTCTATCATTCTTGCGCAGTCCCCTTATATGATTGGATGCTTCTTTATTTTGTATGCATTAATTTAATAAGGTCAAAGGGTAAAAAGTTTTTGCATGGGAATGTATTTATACATGCATATATAATTATACAAAGAGATAACATAAGTTTATTAAACAAAGGGACATAGGCATCTTCAAAAGCATTCGAAGTATCAACTGATTTTGATATATATGTTTATTTATATATCGACCATTATAGCAAATGTGCAAATGGGCCATCAATTTCAGTATGTGACATTTACAAGTGTAAATAAGGAAAAAAAAAGTAAAAAAAAGGGACCATCAATTTAATATACCCTCTAATAAAAGTATTGTTGT
This sequence comes from Lumnitzera racemosa, assembly GCA_024138005.1. NCBI lineage: Eukaryota > Viridiplantae > Streptophyta > Magnoliopsida > Myrtales > Combretaceae > Lumnitzera > Lumnitzera racemosa. Next base: position 86,716,616 of record JAMXBC010000006.1, read on the forward strand.
CAAAAGCTAAAGACTCATTTAGGTTGTTGAAGCTCTAATGATTAACTATGTCAATATCGATTATTTGGTCACAATTTATTTGAACCTTTTAATATGGCAATTTTGACAATAACCCCTTTTCTTGCTTTCAGTAATCTAGTCATTAAATAATTGATGATTTATAATTTAATCATTCATTTATTTATTTATTTTAGGAATATAAGGGGAAAGGTTTTTAGTAGCTACACATTAGTCATTATATCCTTTATTTTCTATTAAAAGTTGATATGTTGATCTCTCTCATTGGCAATTTGATGCTTGTTGCCACCTTGGCAAATCTCAAAGATCATAATGTAATAAGTTCTATGGATCCAAACAATAATCCAAAAGCCAAGTGCTAGTATTGGAAGCTAGCACTTTACTTGCTACATTGATTTTAACACTAAAGCAAACAACTAGTGAAAAAATGACATAATTAAGAAAGAACATCATGACAAAATTATACATTTGTAATTGAAAGTTAACAAGCACAATATTCAATTACTATCATCTTCTACACTTGGTTGATTGATATAGGGAATAAAATAAAAACTTCTTAGATCAAACGGCAAAATATAGGTCATTAAGAAGAATGAAGATATTTTTTTCTTCCCGAATGAAATCAAGTAGTATTAGAAGTTTGCTTTCTTTTATTGTTTGTTGCATGTAACACAATTATAAGTACAACAATTTGGTAAAAGGAATTAGCTACCTAAAATGACTAATCTCTCATCATGAATAATCCTATTAATAACAGAAAGGAGATATGCCGGGTATCAACCTCTTAGTTTGTAAATTATATAGCAAAGGTAGAAGGTCAGACTAAACTAAATGCATTCATGTGCTAGTTCCAAGATACTTTCATGAAATGCATAACAGACAACGATTTAATCATAAATATAAGGGCATTATAGTGCTCTTGTGAAACCTTATACAAAAACATTCTTTACATGTAACTGCAGGTTCAGTTTGGAAGATTAGATAGCATAGATACACCAACAACTTGTTTTGGGATTCCTTAGATAATTAACATGAGACAACATGGACTTGAACGCAACTATCATTGTATCATAATACATGATATTTACTTTACCAAAAAATAGACACCAAAATCAGATCCTACCACTACTACGAATAGTAGCATCACATAAAAGGGTTAGTCAATTACCAATTTACAAAAAAAAAATAATAATAATAATAACAAAAACAAAAGATTCTTCATGTTTAGGTTGACGTATGTAGTATATACGTTTGGATGAAATCCACGCACTCATCATTAAATAGATTGTATAGAATAGACACTCTATATGGATTCTTAAGGAGTTTGTGCAGTGCCACATATATTTCTGGCCAAGTCAACCTTCAACATCATGGAGAAAGTTCTTCAACATCTCCATGTTTATTGTTGCTTTATACGTTGCTAATTTTTCCACCAACTTGTGAATTGAAGACTTCATATCCTTCATTCCATCCTTAAATTTTCTAAAAAATTCATGTACCTCCTTGTCTATACGCATTGATCTCTTCCTCTTTAAAGAAGGTCATGTTGCAGTTTGGTGGGCTCTTGGCATCCTCTATTGGCGGAATATCTTCCTCCATCTCTAATGCTTTAACCTGCTCCCCATTAATCTCCTCTGTAACGTCATTCGTTGTATGTGCATCCTGGCCCGTTATATAATCTTTCCCATATATCATAGAGAATTCAGCCAAATAGGGGAAGCTCTTATTCATGAATCTAGCGGTAACAAGGTAGCTCTATCAAAAAACAAAAAGAGTACACATATTAAATAGAACTCACTATACTTAAATATGGAAGACTCCGAACAAGTATGAACATCCTAAGCAAAAATATTGACATGAATTATATACACTCCCCAAAATGTGATGGTAATTTTAATTGCATCCCCATGTTATAAGGTTGAAGTTCATCCAAAATCCTAGACCACAGATTAAGATTGAAGTGCCATTTTGAACTAAACATGGTAGGGCGTATGTACTTGCTTTATTACAATAACTACTTACTACATTGTATTTCATTTGAAAAAATAACAAGAAGAAATGCCCATACACCCTAAAATTGTCATCACGTCATTTATTTATGTTAATGATAGCTAAAACAAATTATATTAATAAAGATAAATGGAAATTCAGCAAAAAGAGATTCCGTAAATGAGATCGTCCTCTTAAGGAACTCAACGACCCCAACTTCTTTTCTTAGGTAACTATAAGGATGTCATGGCTATACCTTAAAAGCCATAAAAAATCCATAAAACGACATCTTTTATTTCTAACACCACATAGTATTAAAAAGTAGAAATCTTTCAATATAAAATTTCAATTGAACATAAAACTTCATGTCACCAAATTGATACAACTATGTAGAAAATATAGTATATGACAGGTGAAAATCATACAAAAAAGAAAAAACAACATTGTTCTGATGTGGTTTGTCCTCTTTTATATTATTTTAACATGCATTTTATAAGAAATCCCTGTAAAAAAATCCTTAATCAAAAGATCTATAGAATTCCTTTTTTGTTTTTAAGTAAACCCTGATAAGTAGTACTCTTTTCCTACTACTTAATGTTAGTGAAAGTCAAACAACATTTGTCTTTCAGTTGGGGCAAAGGAAAGCAAGACGTCACAGCAAAATTAAGGAACAAAGAATCTCATTGTAGGCTTGTTCATAAAACACATAATATAAAAATCATAAGAGGATAAAAAACCCAACACACCAACATATTGCAATGCCTACATGGAACATGGACAATGGGCAATATTCCTTAAAATTGCTTTACAAGATTATTAACAAACAACCAATGCATCTCGTATGTAAAGAAATAACGAAAAAATACGTAACTTGCACATGACAGGAGCTACATTACTAGAAAACATATCATGCATCTTTGTTAACAATCCAATAGGATGTAAATGGTGCGAAATGAGGACCTTTATTTAAGGAAGAAAAAAAAATAGAGAAGGGGCTCAATTTGAGGAGATTGCTTACTATTTCGATTCTTGATAGTTCAATGTAATTAGGTATTCGCTATAGATCCAACGTTTAACTTCAAATTCGTCCATTGGTTTGGGTATCTTTTTTCAAGAACAAACACTACGACAATGAATACAAGCACCAATGTAGAGACCAAAAACCATTGATTGAGAAAGAAGGTTGCCACAAATGATGACAAATGATCTTCGAAAGTACATTCCCTAGTGAATCGACCAGGTTTAAGTCTTACTGGAGAAACCCTAGTAATATAAACTTATGGATGAACACATAAACCCAATATCATACATAACCAAAGGGATGGGTCCAAGTTACAAGATGGCTTGAAAAAGTAAATGATAGTCAAGAGTAAGTAGGGGTTTCCATGCACCAACGGAGGATATGATGCACTAATACCTTACACGAGCTCAAGTCACATTTGATATAACATACAAGTATGGCTAGAGGTTATTCACTACTAGTCTACGCTCGAATTGGATAGATAAGAGTAGCTCAAGAGTAAATAAAAAGATACTTAGTTTAGGAAAAGGTGAAAAATTCAGTGTATTCTTCTATATATATCATTACAGCTATTACATTATGTGATTATTTATAATACCTTATTAGGATAAGTTTTACATTACAAAAAATTACAAAAATGGATCCTTATTTGCTAAAATGAAGGAAAATAATTTACAGCGAAAATGCGAAATCATGTGTAGTGAAAGTCTACAGTATGGTTGTCAAAAAGGATAACGCGCACACATTTTACTCTATAATTTTGATAGTATAGTGAGCCAAGTAGGGGTAGGCCTCTATTCAGGTATGTTCGGTATTAGAAGTTCGATATCCTGATAAGAAGTTCAACTCACATTCTGGTCGGCCTCGGATGGTTGGCTCCTGACAATTATCAGCTCGACTTTAGCACTACGGAGATTACTGTATTCAGATTTGGCACTTGAACTAGGGCATAGCAAAGGATTCAGTTTGGCACATTAGTTGGTTACCTCAGCAACACCTTGGATGGCATAGAAAGTAAAGTAGCTTGGTAGATCGGATTGGGGCAAGCATTGCTCTCCAATGCTTAACTCATCTCAAACAACTCGATAAACCACTTGAGAGAGCCCTTGGGCTCGAGAGCATATAACTAGTCCTTAATCCCTATCACTTAGTCCATCTTTTGTTTTGATGATGGGTTTTTTTAAGCAGTTGTCATAATTTTTTATTTTGGTGGAGAACTGTTATGGATATAAGAAAATTCTAAGAGTAAGGAATACCAATTCTTTTTACACAACTTAGAGTTTAGATGCTGCAATTATATACTATAGCTATTCGCAAAATTCCAAATTAGTGGATGTCTATTTATAACCAAACAGGAGAATAGTGGGTAACTAAGGGAATAAGGGGAGAATGGCATTGCCAATCCCCCTTTCTAAACGTACTATTAAATTAAGATCTATTATAGAAAATCACATATGTCTCATTATAACTAGCAATGCCATAATTTAATTTATTGTGTCTTATTAAAATTGACACATTAACTCAAAATCGTTGTTATGTTCCTCTCATTTCTCCACTTTCTTGCATCAACTTAGCTTGCATAATCTTAAACACCTCTTCACAAACATTTGAAACACCTATTTATCAAAACTATAAGCATTCTTTAAATTAGACAAATGATCAAATGGAGTATCTATTATATTATCCTACTTCTCCAATCAAACGTTTGCTACAAACTAGATCTTAACCTAACTTTCTTATTTCTCTTTCTCTTGTACCATTCTAAGTACCTAATTAACTCAAAGTAAGTATCTATAGTGTGACTACTATTATTATAATTCTTATGGTGCATTCTTATTTTTTTCCTACTTGAATTTTGCTATTAAAAACCTATTATAGGAAAGGAAGCCACATTTCCTTCATTAACAATTGAACAAGTAATTTTGTCACTGTTTTCAACTTGAATAACCAAAAACGCTTTAGCAACTAAAGACAAAGGATTTAATGACAAAACCCAACTCCTAATTTACTCATACACATTAGATGATCCAATTAGAAATTGTATCAATTTTGATGATGATTCAAAATGAGCAAATCTTTCTTTAAGATCACATGTGCAATACTTAAAAGCAACCATAATTACAAGTAGGATAAGGATTAATAGATTACAGCCCTTCCCAATAGCATTTCAACTTGTTATAATAAGATGTTACTTATGGTCATATCTTTTAATCATGTTACTTTTTGGTTGAACTTTTCTTTTCTTTTTTTTTCCTCTTTCCCCTAATACCTTTTTAAACCTATTTTATCATCAAACATCTCAACATATGTATCAAAACACTCTTAAATTATTAAAAACAAGCCAACTCTTTAACAAGAACCTCATTAGCAATACATTACAAATTATACACCTCTAAACCCTTAATTCAAATTTAATACTTATTCTATCAATATCAAACTTTTCTATTACTTTATCATTTTAACTGTCAAATCAATACCACAATCTTCTTAAATAGAAAGATTATAAGAAAAATATATGGTGTAAGGGATATTTTACCTTGATTTTTTACAATTCTTTAGAGTTTCTTCGTTTTTCCATAGCCAATCAAAGCAATAACCCTAAAATATCAATGCGTATCACTTAAATTTAATCAAAACCTAAATTCCATAAATGACTCTTCACTTACCATTGAAAATCTCCAAAGATTATGTGAGCCCAGTTTCATGATGGCCCAGTTTGATATTGCCTACATATGTTTTTCAAACATAAAAAACATAATTTATCAAACATATTGTTAATGGTTCTTTTTAGGCAAAAATAGAACATTAGTTGATCCCTTGCCCTAGTAATTTACAACCAAAGAAACAATGACTCTATAAAGTATATGAAGTAGCTGAATCATCAACTCCTAGTTTTTACTTGATGTTATTTTAAGCTCATTGACTATTTTATAGAAGATGATAATAGGATTATTAATCTAAAGTAAATTATCAATTGATATAATGTGAAGCACAAAACAATTTTAATAGATAGTTTTATTAATTTAGTCACTTAAGTCCTAATTAACGTTAATAAATGCATTTACGTCACTTGATGATAAAATCACTATATTGATTTTTTTTCCTTTAATACTTGCGGGATACAAGTGCCTTAGCAAATCCTTACATAAATCATACTACTCATGTTGAAATAAGAATGAAGAGTAGGCAGTACCAGTAGCCATTATCAAATAAATGCTTCCACTTTATGACAACAATATAATATCATTAGTATACAACATTTCGTGAATTTTAGCGTTGGATAATAATTAATAAAAACTTATCCCTCTCATTCTATTCATATTGTTCAACACAATGATTGTACAACTAAAGGCATAAAAAGCCCATATAACAAAGAAAAAAAAAGCTTCATCTTTGAGCAATGTTAACACAAGATAAAAATAGAAGTAGCAATTTTACATTATTTCATCATTAAAATTTTCTCATTAGATGTTGCGTCAACAAATAAGTTATTAGATTCTTATTTCAAGAGGATATCCAAACCTATTGGAGTGTCACATGTGAATGGAATCAATACGTTAATTGTAAAGGTACCATTATAGTACAAAAAATCTATCAAAGTAAATTCCAAATATTTGAATCCTTTACAAACCTAAATCCTATGCCAAACTAAATGGAAAATAAAAGAAGAAAAAGAAAAAGAAAAGAAATAGAAACTTGACTATACAAATACATGTAAATGATGTCCATTACTTATCACAATGGTATGTAAGAAAGGATCTAAGGTTTACCATAGGAAGTACCATAAGAAGTGGAGATTTAGAAACTTCCTATGATCAACAAAAAATATTATCGGATTTGGTAGTAAGGAGTCAATTGTCAAATATGAGAGAGGAGATGGTTATGAAAACCTAACTTTTGAGAGATAAAGTAAAAAAGAGTGATATAAGAGAAAAGTTGGAAAATAGTCAAAGATGAATGAGTAGTGTAATTGTCAATATAAGAGACTCTCAAGACTTGATATGTTGGGTGTTTAACTTTACTTAGTTGTAAGTATTGACTGTAAAAGGAAGTGAAATTGGTTTCGCTAAAGAAATAGGAAATAAAAAAAAAAACTACTGTAGTTAGACAAACAAAACTTTGTAGGAAGAGAATTTCAAATCTAATGAAAGCACTTTTAGGAGAGAGGGAGAGTAAGAGGTAGGAGGCTTAAATGGGTGAGAATAGGGCTTTAACTTTTGTTTTTACTTTTTTATTTTCTTTGTTTTCACTTGAAAGAAAGAGAGAAAAATTAAATATGTTGGGAAGGATATCGAAACAATTATCAATAGTTCTCATTTGTTTGAGACAATTAGTATATATATTTCTTTAATACTTAGAGACAGACTAAATCTATCTTTGCAAATGATAATATACACAAATTTTGGAGACAAAATTCTAAAGGAAAATATAGTAATATAAAATTTCACATTCTTACTACAAAATGAGAGAAAATTTTGCAACAAAATTATTTATGCTACTAATAGGTACAAATTCATTACTAATTTCGTTACTATAAAAAATATAAATTGTAAAAATTACTTCATTTTATGTCGTACTCATTACAAATCCATCATTGATCACTTTTTTCTTTTCTTTTTGAACACAATACTTTGTAATTGCAAATATTTTGTCTCTAAAAGGCTAATTGTAATATGAAAATTGAGACTTGATGCATTTCTTAATTCATACAAAAGTTATATATATTATGAGCAATACTATATTTTGCCTGTAAATAAAAGTAGTATTATGTCAAAATATAGGAAAAATGTCATGCATTTATTAAGATAACTATAAAGAGTCATGTACCCAGCAACATTACCTTATTAATGCCCCTATTGATATTACTTATCTGAAATGGATAATTGAAATTTTATTTTTTAAAATCTCTCTATCATGAAGCATGGTAGTACATTATCTTTCTTTTCTCAAAACAAAAGAGTAAATAGAGATTAAAGTAATTAGATATTGTTGTGCAATCTAACTAGTTAAATCATATAAGATGAAAAACAATTTCATTATAAGAGTATTTCACAAGAAAGCACATTACTTCTTTCTTTCATTTTGATTTAAACGCTAATTATATTCTTCTCCTTGTTTAAATTAAGGTTTCACATAAGTTATGTGATAACAAGAATCCCCATTCGAGTCACTTAAGAAGTCTTCTATGGTTTTTCTAGGATTAGACCTCTACTACTAGTTTGTCTCCATACAACATTTCTCTACTTTTTTTTTTAACAATTTTAGAACTTGTTTGGTAGTTTTGGCTTGTTTAATTTACGGTTTAAGAAAAAAAAAATACAATCATAAGACATTTGATATTCTTTAATTTACTAGGACTTTAGGATTACTAGTTTTGTCAAACTTAAGTTAACATATCCTATCCAATCTAATTCGACCAACTTCCACCCTATAACCGTATAACTAGTCATGGTCACCCATTTGATTTTCATTGATAATAACTCTAGTTCAACTAATTGAGCTAACCCATTAAACTCATCTTTTAGAAGATCTAACTAAGTTTTACGGGATAGAATATACTATTTTCTCTTATTTTTTTTTAGAAAATGCACTAATTTATTAAAGCAATAAATGTAGATTGAAGAAAAAAAGTAAATTGTAAAAACTTCCTAACTTTCAAATCTCAAGCATGAAGGCAATTTTGTTACTTTATAAATAGACTAAACAATATTGTAATACTTTTATTGACCTTGGTTCCATCCCAATACAATTACCCCTCAACCCTTAAACTCTTATTGTTCTCGGTTTAGCCTCTCGATCCAAATCTAATAACCTTGATTATTACTTAAATATAAGGATAACTGATCAACCTTTAATTAAAATGAAGGAAAGGAAAGAAATAATAAGTTTTCTAAGAAAATGAAAGAGTAGTGTAGGCTAAAATTTTAGATATGGTCTCTTTCTCTATATTATACAATTAAACTCGATAGATAGCACAACATATCCAATTATTCTAATTTTTATTTATTTAGAGTAGAGAAAATCATCTCTTCTTATTCTTTATGGTAAAGAGTTTTTTAAAAAGTAAAATGTCAATTGTCCATTGAGTAAGTAATACTTGCTATTGGGGTATTACAAGATAACATTGATGGGAAACATCCATCAATGATAATATAGGTGAGAAATTACTAATATTTATCCTAATAAATCACTAAAATTTTTGCTACATTTTACATAATACTTCCATTATTTATGGATAAAATCAAAGTCTTAGTATTACAAAATTTAACTTCTACATAGATATGGTTTACCTTTCATAAGGAGGGAAAAATGAAACATGTCAAGCCTCGTTTTTATTTTATTTTATAGGATCCCTCTCAAACTCAAACTCTACTATTATGAATTGAAAGAACTTATATTGTTGTTAAACCTAGACAACCCAAATATGTGGGAGGGCTAAGAGTTAATAGGTTAAATTGAGTTTGACCGAGGGTTGAATTGGGTTAGTAAAAAATAAAAATATAAGTTATATTTTAAAAGAAATATGAAATTACACTAAATAACAAGTTAAGTGAATTAGAATTTATATATTTAGTCTAATTAAAACATAAAAGAAATAAGAATCCTTTAAGTTTTAATGATAGCTATTTTTCCATGCTAAATAGGAATTAGATATCTACAAATAAAATATAGATCCTTTGTGGCCCAATACATATTATAATGCTCATTGTTTGAACACGAGGAGATGTATAACCCTTTGTTGCAATTGGGAAGAAGTTACGATATAGGTAGTCATATAAGGATTCTACTAGTAGAGTGTAATGGGCCTACAAGGTTAGACTAATTAAATTGATGCAACCTTGTATGCTTTAAGCCTAACTAAAAAATAGATAAGGGGTAAATAGACAAGTCGGGAGGTTGTCCAACGAGGCCATTCTAATGCCTAAGTCATGAAACTTATAAATAAGTATGTAATATGATAGATGGTAATTGAAAGAAAAGAGATAGCATGTAGATAAGTGTGAGAATGGTCTTACATTTAAATAAAGAGAGATCAAATATTTATATGCTAGACCCCCAAGCCATGTTAACTCATAGTGCATGGCCTTAGGATTTACTGACTTAGGTTTGGTAAGATGTCCTAATAGCAATAGGGATAATTTTTTTTTTTTTGGCCTTGTGCTTTTCTATTGTTAGTTACTTAAGTGGACTATACAATTCAAGCCACATGGGCTCTCTAAAGGATGAGGTACCACAAGTCACATCACATTTAATGCGATCTGAACGTTGTATGGTAAAAAACATAGTACTCCTAAGTGGTCGAGCTATAGGTCATAAAGGGTAGTCTAAGTTAGATGGGACCTTTCATTCTTAATCTGCTCTACTCTCGAGTGTGGTGGGACCATAATTTTGTTCAGACCATTTGTTAAGTTTGGGTGGCTCAAATGTAGGCCTATAATGGTCAACCTAAGCCTAAATCAAATAATGGCTTCGTAAGTTAGATCGTGCCATTCTTTATTGATGGTGGTCAAGGTAGGTCTAATCTTGATAGTGATTCAACAAGTTGGGCCGCTTGGCTCAAGGCCTAAAGTAGTTGGCCCTGATCCAAACTAGTTTGGTTTTTATGATAACAAAATGTAGGTTAAGTGAATACTAACAAGTATATTAAGTACATAAAGTACACAATATAAAACGTGAGATAGAAGATTCCATAATTAATATAAGTGGAAGCTAAAATGGAAGGTCTTCTAGTTAGATAACAATGAATATGAGAGGATAGAATATGAAGTAGAAGGTTATCTAACATGAAGTGATTAAACATTAGTTTATAGAACCTATAGCTAAAGATATTTTTAGCTATACATCAAAATTTACATAATTGATATTATTGATGGATTAAATTGGCTTAATGATCAATTGAAGACCTAGCTTAATTGACTAAATATATTTATTTTATATAATTGACTTATAAGTTATATTAAATTATCTAAAGATTAAATTATACTAAAGTGGAATGAAGTTGTGGATTTTCAATGAAATAAATTTTAGGGAATTTGTTAATAGTTAATATGTTTTCGATAAGATTTATTTCAGATTTCATCAAATTAAGTTGGATTAGTTCATTTATGAATTTAAATATGAAGATTTATTATATAAATCTAGGAGCAAGAATGAGGTACGAGAAAAGTGTAAAGATCTAGAATGAGTTCAAAGGCAAATTTAAATAAATGGAGGTTAATCATGGCATTATCAAACAATCAAGGGATGACCTAAAGGCCGACCTAAAGCTAGAATTGGGAGCAGTAATCGATGGTGACTAAGCGGGGTTGGTCGATAGGCTTAAGTTGATTGGAAATGTGGGTGAGCATGACTAAAGGCCGACTTTAGATGAGCTTTTTGAGACTATTTGGTTTTGGTTATTCCATTTTTGCATTTCATGGTATTTGACTCAGTTTAGGTTTTTTAGTTGTTTAAGGTCCTTTTTATTTTGAATGTTATTTTGTTTTAGTGATATCCATATTTTAAAGGTAAATTACATGAATATTTTCTGAATACTTTTGAAATTGTATTAACCCCTTACTTTTGAAATGTTTGTACCTAAAAATTTTTAAACACTTATGGAACCCAATTCTATTATGAGTAAGTTGCTTATGTGTTTGATTATAGCTAATATGGATAGAAAAATAGAGAAAATAAATGTCACTCCAATGTTTATGATTTCATGGAAACATAAAATAAAACCATTTTCTCTTTGAAATGTCGGAGCTCACATTAGTGAATCTGACCTAACATAAAAAATAATAATAATAATAATGAATAACGGGTCATCACTTAATAGTAATATAAATTTAAAGGATTCAAATTCAAAGTTGATGGCCATAATACTAAAAAGTTTGAGCATATGGGACTTCATTTATGGTGTGGATAGCTTGTTGGTTCTAGTATCCAAAGTTCATCATTTGAAGATGGCACCCGGATCTTACAGTTATAATGGCGTGAGTAAGTACCAGAAGAAGGATTTCATAGATTCTCCAATACAAAATTAGTAAATTTTTATTTTCAATAATACTTTTTAATCTTTTTTATTTTTATATTGTTATAATTAAAGCTCTGATATTATCAAATGTTAATATAATAATCTCAAGAAGTTATTGGTCTGTAGTGAGAAGGAAGATGACAGTAGTCGCCAGTTAATCTACCAAAATTGTTTTCTACTTTGGCGAAGCATGAATTGCAAAAGTAGACCTTTTGGTCGGCTGGTTTTAGCTAAATCCATAACAAATATCGCAAAAAAAAAAAAAAAAAAAAAAAAAATTTCCGAAAAAGGCACTTTTCCTGAGGAAAGAACACATCCTAAATCATATTTCAAGTTACAAAAGCATATTTATGTCAGAGAAATAACCACTAATCGACAAAAAATCATGCAGTCGAGGGGGGTGGACTATGTTATTTAGGTCAATAATTAGAATTATTCATTAAAAAAAAGTCACTTGTCATTTCAATTATTTTTTATAAATAATTATTTTTCGATAAATGAAATTTAATTTTATTGGTGACTGTAAATAAAACGAAAAGAGAATAAAAAATGATTCTAATTCAATTCAAACCCAATACCTCCTACCGACATGGAATACACTTAACCATTTAATTAGGTCAATTTTCATGTTATAATTTGCTTTCTAAAATATAAATATACAACAGTATGGCCAAATATATATACATATATATATATATATATATATATACAAACTATTCTGTGCGTTGTCTAAAATATTTTAATAATTCATTTTCTTAGAGCCCTGGCTTCCTTGTTGACCCCTTCCCTAGAAATAACTTCATTTATATGTTTAGTTAATGCAATCCATAGTATTATTTTATCTAGGTCGTCATATTCCAAATGACATGAAAGATGTTAATCTAGGAACACGTCCAATTTCTTCCTCCCACCTTAAACATAAAGTTGGATAATATGAAAACGCATTAGTAAAGTATCTCATAATTTAATGGTCTAAAAGCTAATCATCTAACTGGATGGATTACATTCTATTATCTCATAATAGCAGTTAGAGGGAAATAAAATAAAATAAGTTCTATGTACACCTGTGGCTATGACTTCCCATCTAACTTTACCTGATATGCTTGTTCAAGAATTAAATAACTTCAATAATCAGACTTTATAATTCACATAGTAAGTTAGTAATGTATTATAGGAAAGTAGGTGTTGAAGAAATGGCCAGAAACTAGATCCGTCCTTGTTTACCCAACGAGCCGCTCAAAGAAATTAAGAACTGGCAATTCTTGGTTGCGGATATTCAATCTAGATTTCTCAGCAGTGAACACAACCGCCGGTTTGCAACCACCTTTTAAACTGAGTCGCTTTGGAATTGCCTTAATGAAACGGTTTGTTTCAATTTTGAGTACTTCAAGCAATATGATTATTATTTAGAAATACTTTATGTGCTAAGATTGAGGTATTGGTAGTATTGACAATATTATTCATGGTATAACTATTAATTAATGAATAGTGAGAATCATTTTTTTTTTTGCCAATATTGAGAATTAATTTAGTTTACTATAATGTTTCAGTAAATGAAATTTAATTTTGTTACATTTTATGGAGAAAGAAAAGTGAAATAGAAATTGAATATCATTTAGCAGGAGATAAACAATAAATGCTATCTATCTATCTATATAAATATATATATATATATATATAAAAGAAGAATGTTGATAATGGAAGTCAAACCCAAGACCTTGTACTTACAATAAAATGCACTTAATTACCCTTAAAACTTAGCCAAGTTTATCATTATGCATTGTTATTTACTCTTCAACATATAAAACTCATTTTTTAAAAATAAATTTTAACAATTCAATTCTTCCGAACTGAGGGCCTGGGGCTGGTTTTCCTTTTGGCCTCCCCATGAGTACGTCCCTCATAAATAACTTTTTCCTATTCCGATAGATGGCAATATATGAAGAATAATATATGATAGAGTTTATAAGATAGGTAATGGTTCTAACTTTTTTGGAATCTACCCTCACAAAGTGGGTTACAAAGGTATAATATTTTTATATTCTATACCGCTCAATAACCTATAATCTAATCTATTTAGGGTATACATTTCAAAATATCCTATACACTAACATATAAAAAATCTTAATCGATAATATTGAATATAACAAAAATATAATCTTCACAGTCAATGTCCGAGCCCACTTACATATAACATCTTCATAGGATTCCATCTTTCCTTATGAAAATTAAGGCTTATATTTTGTTGTGTACTTTGCAAAAAAGCGGTAGCAATCTAAGCCTCCAAAGTATTTCTTGTTGCCTTGCATAGAGATTATTATATTGATGAGTACATAACTACATGAAAAAATTATTAGGGACAACTTACCTCAAATTCTTATATTATAAAATTATGATAAGAAATATTACATATTTAAGAAGTATTTTGCACCCAATAGACATGATAGCATATACATGACAAAGTATTTTACTATGTAATCACTTGAAAGTAACTATATAATATAATTTCTTTTGAATTACAATAAATTAAGCTGATATACAGTAAATTCATCATAGAATCTACTTTATACTCAGCTCACCCAGATTGGAAATTCTACAATGGCTGAATTGGTGAACCAGATACATACAGCTGAAAGAAAAGGCAAACTTAGGGAGATAGAATTAAAATCATCATAAATAAGGTATATGATAAGTGACGTCAATATAAGAAAAAGATTCTTTAATGATTGCTAACTTTCCATGATGTATTATGATAACACAAGAAAATGGCCAGTGGTCTCAAATCACTTGTGTGAACATTGGCCGACCAAACAACCGCCGAGCAATTCTAATACAATCATTGATCACGTACATATGGCGTGATAAGCCGGCTGTGAAGTGAGAATCCAATGAGAATAAAAACCCTATTTCTCTAAACAACCGTGATTTCATTTCTAGAGTTTACAAAAGAGGCTCATGCACATGCAAGCAAAGACTGAATAATAAAGATATGAACTTGATAGTTATTGCTTACCAAAAATATGTTCAGTGGGGTATAGTTAGAGAAAGTTGGAAAAAGATGAAAACATGTCCTTCAAGATACGTCCGGTCCCATGGCATCACAAGAGTGGCTGACCATATATCTATTTTGTCATAGCCAGCAAAATCAGACAAGATATTAAAGTAATATAGTAGAACGAAATTCATAAAATTTGGTATAAAATACTTACATAATTGAACTAAACAGACCAATTATAAACATTCAAGGGCTCTTTACTTTTTGTACCTGCTTTCTCATATCTTGGTAGTTCAAAATTGTTAAGTTACATTCGGATGGACACGAATAAAAAGTATTTTCTTAATACTATACATATCACTTATATATATATATATATATATATATATATATTATATAACTATATCCCTTGTGTGTAGGCTTTACAGCGGGTTGCTTCAATTTGAAATGCAGTTGGAGATGAGAATGATTTTTAACTACCTATAAATACAAGATATGGCATTTAATTACAAACTTGATAATTTTTTTTAAATTTCTTGTTTTAGAGAAATTGAACTTATTTACTTATAGAATATGACAATTATATAAAGCTTAAAAGGAAATAAATTGGGATAATTATTACGGAGGATCAACATTTGGGTAAATTTAAATAAAAGATCAATATTTCAAAAAATTCAAATAAAAGATCAATGTTTTACAAAGTAGATAAAAAATGGATCAACATTTCAAAAAATATAAATAAGGAATTAATGAAACAATTCAAATAATTTTATGGAATAACTATTAAATTATAGTCTTATAACAACTAAATTCCTTCTTTAAATCATTTTGTCAATTATTAGTTCCTTATTTAAATTTTTCAAAATATTAATTTCCTATTTAAGCTTACTCTCAAATGTTGATTTTCTCTGTTATAATTCTTTCGAAGTTAAAGAGATAAGGTCATAGGTCCAAATTGTAATGGTCATATCACTTGTAAAAAAAAAGGAGGCATTGATAATCCTTAAGCAATAAAAGCTCTTTCAAGGAAAGAAAAATCCAATCCTCTAGCTAAAGAAAATACCTATATAAAGGATAGAAAGCTAAACTAAACAAAATGAAAATAAAACTAAACTATATCACCCACAATTAAATTGAAAAGGGAATGGTGATGGGGCAGTAAAGCTTAATGTGTAGCAACTATTAGATATTGTAGCATGAAAACACAACAAAGTTTTAAAATTTTCTTTACAAAATCTACCATGGGATCCATGTATACATCATAATATTATAAGAAATCAACTTATAAGAAAATTACCTTTTCCAATAATGCAAAAACCTTCTCCTCCTTTGGAAGGAATTTAAGTGAGATTTAATTCTCAAAGCATCTTTTGCAAAAGAATATATTTCGTTCACTACAAGAATTCCAAGTATTGTCCCTTTAGCATTAACCACGCACATGCCAAAAGAAACAAATTTTAATCCTTTATTCTACTAGATAACTTACATTAGAATTTTATAAGAAAACTTTTTTCTTTTGTCAGTAGATGGAACTATACTATCTCTCTCTCCTCTTCTCTCACATATATATATATATATATATATAAAGTAGGGGGAGAATATTTTATAAGAATAAAAATTTTTATGTGAACAAAATAAGATTTGATAACTAAATCATTTTCAAACTACTAATCATATCTTATTAAGATTTAGATTACATGAATATCTACTTAATAATTAAATCATGCTTAAAATATTCTATTATTTTAGAATAAAGAAATTATATTATTAATTCTAATTTTGAAGTAGCCAATGATATGATTTTAGTATCTACTAAAATTATAGCCAATTAAACTTATTCTCATTAGTCGTGCTATTGTGTACGACTCTCTAGGTTTTTATACACAAAGGTAATATCTTATAAACATAAACCAAGTTAACTGATTGAATAGTTATGAACCATAAACAACCATGAACTGATTATTACAGAATTAAATCTCTTAATGAAATGATATCCTGATTAAACCATTGCATATTATGTTATCAATGTTTAATCATTTAATTGCTTTTAGAGACAAATTAAACTCAATAAAATTTTGCTATGATCACGGGCTTATAAGTCATTATTACCTCAATCAAGTAGCCTTAGATATTAACTCTCTATTCCAAGAAAGAGATGAATTATATCTTGACTCATTACTATCCTCTCTAGATTTCATGCATACCAAATAACCATATTATTTACAATCTAATCAAAATTGAGTTTAATGGCATTAAAATGCGGCATTCCATATATAGGATATATGAAAGTCTCAATTTAAGGGATTATTTAAATTCATTCATATAGAGGAAGGACTAGTGACATTAGATATGTAGTGTCTTCTATTAGTAAGTCATGTTTAGTATACCCACTTAACTTTAGGCAACCACTTGCATAACTTGGCTAACTTTCTCTTGGTTCGATGAGATGACCTTATTTATACAACGTATTGATCTAAACATCTATGTTACTTCTAGTTATTTATCTAACCAAAGACGATTAGATAATACAATGTCACGGAATCTCACTAATATCATACCTTTATTATAATTCCATACATCTAATAATTATCTATAAAATTTTACTGCAAAATATATGCACAAGTATAAAAGTATATAAATACAATAAATACTTACATTTTATCAATAACATTCATAAATACATTAAAAGTATCTTAGTACATTGTGTACAAATTTTAATAGCAACCTCTAGTTATTGAGAATGACAACCTCCATTGTAGAGAATGTTAACCTTTAGTTAAGTGTGAAAATGTATGGTATGGTAGAAATAGGATGACCTTATCTGATTGGTTTTGGTTAGAGATGAGAGAAAATGAGGGAAAAAGTAGAGAAGGAGAGGGTCGAATGTTAAGGGGGTGACTTGTAAAGGGTGACCATCCCTAAGGTTTTACAAGTAAGGTTAGGTTCCCTTTTTCTTTTCAACCCCACACCCCTACACCCCCACCCCCTAAGTCTTTTAGGAAAGATGGGTAAGGGTGTCGAGGATAAAGAGAGAGAGTAAGATGGTTTCTTTTGGCTTAAAGCTACTAAGAAATTTGTTAAATAAGGGGAAAATGAAGGACACTTGGAGGCACATGTTAAATACTATCCTTAAGCGTTTCACTCATCTTATATTAGGTTTGCTAAGAATAAGTGTAAAATCTCTTAGGATATAACCAAGAACCAAGAATAAGGTAGCATTCCTTAATTCTTGATGACTACATAAGCTTGGAAAACTTTGGAAGAAGATTTGTGAATTATTGGTGAAATGTTTTGAAGGTAAGATCATGATAAAGAATGAAAAACTCATGGAAAAAATGTCTATAAACATTAATATATATTTAGACATCTATTCATTAAGTTTTAAGCATTGTTTCTCTTCCTAAGAACATACCCATTTGAAATCACTTGGTTTTAATCATTAGATCATGTTTATATTAGTTACAAGTTGATATTGACCATTTATTTCGTAGTAATGCAATCTTTAGAAAATCATAGATTGTACTCATTAATAAAAAGACATCTTCTACATTGAAGAGTCACACCAATATAGTGGACATAACCATATAATACAGTCACACCATTAGTAATGTAACTTTCTGGACATAAACTTCATGAACACAACCAAGTTGTGTCACTTGCTCATGTCACTTTTTGTTTAAGAACTTCATGGACTAGACCAAGTGACATGGTCATGCCACTGGTTATGTCGCTTTCCATTTAGTTTACATAATATGAAACCTAACTCTCATATGGCCATGTAGTGATCTTGTACCTTAATTTTGGCTACATGTAAACATTTTTTTACATCTAAATAATATAAGAACCTTCACCTTATCATCTTACATAATTGAAATTTTATATAACATTCCTTAGTTAGATTATTGATTATGTAATTTCCTTCCAAATTGTGAAAATACATAAGGAATAGTATCTAAACATTTGAGCCAATCCATAGTGTAAATCCCTTGAACTTATAACAAGGTGTTAGGTGGCTCATTGCTTAAGCATATATGCTTTGTGCTACAACAAGTGAAACAAAACACATTTCCACTATTCTTACAAGCCAAATGGATTTTTTCCCTTAATACTATTATAGCCTTCCATACATCCCGATTCATTGAATATTTACAAGAAATATACCCATTAACGCTTGCTTAAAAGTGACACCACTTCAATTTTAGTTTGGTTAAGTATATTCAAAACTTATTCAAATTTTCAACTCATAGTTGATCTATTAAGAGATATTACAATATCTCATTCTCTAAATTACTCAAGTAAACTCACAATTCATTATAACTTTTTGTTACCCCTTGAACTTTTGTAATGGTGATCTATTAAGAAGAAGTAAGGTTCCCATCACAACAAATTAGTTGGGTTTTAAACCTATATTAGTAGAAGTATTCTCAATCAAATGCTTTAATAGTACTTTTATTAAATGAAACCATTAACTTACTGTTGCTCTTACAATAGTTATATTTATAACCTTACCAATCATGTCTTAGCCCAAAGCATCTAAACTTCACATTATATATTTTGCCACTGGCACTTGACATGATAGATTATCACCAAAAGATTAAGTAGCTGACTCATAGGAATCAAACCACTAGACCTCTAACACAAGCTCGAGCATGAGGGTTTAACTGTCGACCTGCTACCCTTGTTGAGTCAAGCTCCCCCATGTGTAACTATGATCTTTAAGTGCTAACCTGAAGAACACTTGTTCTGATAGAATCAACTCAGCCATACCTATTCTAAGCTACTAGGATCAAGCTCTAAGTGATCTTATCTTGAAGTACTCCCATGTCAGCTCGACATCCATAGACCAGCTTGGCCTTACTTAGTACAACCATACTCATTTGTTGGATTCTACAGGCATACCCCACCCTAACCAATGACCAGCCACTACGTATCCCATGCCCCTATACAATAAAATCTACCACTGAATCTTTTTGCATTTGCATTCTCTTTTGTACCCTTAATAATTTCTTGTATTTTACTTTTTTTAAGCAATACCCTTTTAGTATTTTCCACTTTTAGAAAGTTGCCTTAGAATATTAAGTATCAATACACTTGAACAATGTAGCTGCAATAGCTAATTGATGTTAAATATACTAAATTGTCCCTTTTGTAAGCATCCTTTGCTTTCTTGCTTACTCACTCACTCTTATCCTAATCCTTAAGCAAGCAAGGTCGTAGGTCATATCAAGTTAATTTGTGAGTCTTTAATAGTTCCTTGGTGCATCATATCCTAGGAACTGATCATGGGTTTTGCTTTTTTACTTTCTATTATGTGCATTTCAATCTTCATTTTCAAGCTTTTGACAAGCTTAGACCCATCATTGATATGACTAGCCTTGTTTATCCTTGGTATAGCCATATCATCTTAGTATCAAAACGAAGGTTTACAGTAAGTAAGTTGCTATTCAGCTGTGATTTTTACTGTAATGTGTGTAGTGCTACTATGAATGTATATGTGGCTACATAAGGAGTTAGATAGTAAGAAGTAGAGGTAATGTTGTTTGTTTTGTAGACGATAGTGGGTGACACTCTGGTTTACTCTATTTTAAGCCTTTAGAAACAAAGTAAGCCCTAGTTGAACATTTATGTCCTTGCGAAGTAGTTATTATGTTAGTAATCCATGACAAAGTCTACTTAGATTTAGGTATTTGTAAGGAAAGGTGAGTGTGTGACCTTGGTGGTTTCAAAAAAGTGTATATTGGTTTCTTGAAATATTGAGTCTTCAAGTATTACTAGAGTTTGGTTCAGAAAATAGTATCAGGCTGAGGAAAAGAATGACTGATTTGGGTATAAACACTAGTATTGGAGATGATGAAAGTGGTGTTATCCATAATGACCAACAACCCAAAAACACTCCCAAAAGCACAAATGAATGAATTGACAAAATGGTTAACTTGATAATTAACCAGACCATAGTTGTCTAAGTACTAGCTTTTCTAACCTGCTGATGTTGCTTAAAACACTCCATAAGCTGCTCAACCTGTAAGACAACAAATCCCAACTCGACAAAGTCAAGGTGGAGGAGTAGGAGGAACGAGTACAGAGGAGAATTGACTTGGGTGAATTAGATGAAGAGGATGAAGAAGAATGGAATGTTGAACTAGAATAGCAAGCCCAAGTATACCAAGCTACCGACCTTGTGGAGCTTTAGATCCTAAGCTTCAATGGTTCTAGAGATGTTGATGATTATCTCAACTAGGAAGAGAAAGTAGAGCGAGTCTTTGACTACTATCAATATGAGGATTGTGAGAAAATAACAACTATTGCTCTCAAATTCTCAAGCTATGTTGCGATGTGGTGGAGAAACTTATAGGATACATTTTCTTAACTCTAAGAGTTAAGGCAAGGGAGCCGAACCATTAATGAATATGTAAGGGAGTTTCAAATGCTCTTGATTCATTATGAAGTGAATGAACCATCAATCTAAACAATATTTAGGTTCCTTACTAGGTTAAGGAATGATATATGAGATGCAGTAGAGCTTCAACAATTTACTACATTGGACGAGGTTATGAGAATAGCCCAGCATGTGCAAAGATAAAGGAGAAACAGGTAAATCCTACCTTAGATTAGCCGACTTGTTCAAAGTAGTTAACCTGCTCAAAGTGGTAATTGAACTCCATAAGGTTTTGACTCTAGTAAGAGAACTAATGTTATATCTAACCAAAAGGGCCACACTATCGACCAAGAATTGCTAAAAAGGTCCTACGAGAAGGAATAAAGGTCTAGACAAAAGACAAGCCAAATCAAGTGCTTTAAGTGTCAAGGGTTTGGGCATATGGCCACCTAGTATTTGAGCAGGTGAACTATGATCATCAAAGGTGATGCTCCGAAGGTTAAAGTAGATAATATTGATGAAGAACTTAAAGAGAGAGGAGAGTTAGATAAAAATGTTGAAGATAATGAGGAGCTAGTCAAAGAGGATGTATTTACTAAAGATCTAGACAAGTTGACTCTGGTTATTTGACATGCGATGAGCATTGAAGCATCTACCAATGAGGAGCAAAGAGAAAATCTATTCCACATCACATGCAAAGGTGAATGAGTAAGTATGTGCACTTATAATAAATAGTAGGAGTTGTATAAGTGTAACATTTGCCCACTTGACTCAAAAGCTCAATCTACCAACCTTATAACATCCTAAGCCATATAACCTTAGCTAAATGAGAAGGTAGCGCTTCACGTTAGCTAATGATTACTATTACTGATCTTGATTAAGAATTACTTTAAAGAGATTCTCTACGACATAATGCCTATGTACGTATCACATACGTTGTTAGGCCAACCTTGGCTTTTTTATTGAAGGGTCATTCTTGATGGGTTTTGGAATACGTATGCATTCAAGAAAGATGGAAAGAAGGTCACTTTAAATCCTATGATCCCCAACTAAGTAAGAAAATTATAACCTAAATTAGCTCAAGGATCAAAGAAAGCTTTGGTTTTGAGTTAAGCTAAGCTTTGAGAAGCCACCAGGTCCAATATGCCGATCTTCCTATTGATAAGAAAACTACTAGAGTTAGAGAAGTAAGCTATGCTACTTGAGGAGATTTGAGAGCTATTGGGTAAATATGCCAACCAATTTCCCAATAGTTGTTAAGGGGATTATCCTCTTTTCAAGGCATTGAGCGCTGCATCGACTTGATAGCTACTACTACCTTACTAAACAAACAAACTTATCGGAAGAATCCCAAACAAGCTGCTGAGCTCTAGAGATAAGTCAATGAATTGCTAGAGAAGGGATATGTGAGGTAAAGTTTCAACTTTTGTGCCATAGCTACATTATTAGCGTCTAAGAAAGGTGGTACTTGGTGAATGTGTATGGATAGTAAGTTGTAAACAAGATTATGATTAAGTACAAGTACCCCATCCCAACACTAAATGACATGTTAGACGAACTAAGTAGTGCTAAGGTATCCAATAATATTGACCTAAAGTCAGGTTACCACCAAATTTGTATGAGACAAGGTGATGAGTAGAAAACTACCTTCAAGACTTGACATAGATTGTATGAGTATATAGTGATTTCTTTTAGGTTATCAAATGGCCCAATCGTCTTCATGCGATTAATGAACCATGTTCTAAGAGACCTGATAGAAAGATTTGTCGTAGTCTACTTCAACAACATCCTTATATATAGTATCAACCTGGTATGTCATGTTGACCATCTTTGTGCTATTTTTTATATCCTTCAAGTAGAGGTAATCTTCCTAAGGTCTATAGTTAATAGAGGAGGATTGAGAGTCAATAAGGAGAAAATTCGAGCTATTGTATAGTAGCTAACCTTAACTTCATGCGCCGAGGTAAGAAGCTTTCATGGATTGGCTTCCTTCTACCTCCATTTTATCTAAGCTTTAGTTCAATAGTTGTACCCCTTATTAAGTCAATAAAGAAGGACATAGGGTTCAACTGGGGAGAGAAAAAAGAGAGGAGTTTTTTCTAGGTGAAAGTGAAGTTGACCTCTGCCCTAGTCTTGGCTTGATTTTAAGAAAGTGTTTGACCTAAAATGCAATGCATTAAGTATTGGCATCGGAGCTGTACTAATGCAAGAAGGTCAACCTATTGCCTATCACAATGAAAAGCTCAAGGGAGCACAACTGAACTACTTTAAGTATGATAAAAAACTCTTAACATTGAGTCGAGCTCTTCACGTATGACAAGACTATCATTTGCCAAAAGAAATTCGTCATTTACATTGATTATGAGTCCTTAAGATAATTGTAGAGTCAATTAAAGCTTTCCAAGAGTTAGGCCCAATAGGTTAAATTTCTAGAGGGATTTAACTTTGTGATTAAGTAAAAGCAAGGTAAGGCCATGTAGTTACTAATGCCCTATCTAGAATACATGTTCTTCTCACTGACTTATAGATTAGACTCCTAGGTTTTGCGAGCATTGAAGAATAGTACTGACATGACCCTCATTTTGACCCCATATATAAACTTATGTAAAAGGAAGAACAATTGATGTATATCATATAGGGGATGGCTATTTGTTTCGAGATAACAAGTTATGTGTCTTGACTTGTTCATTAAGAGAACTACTAATAAGAGAAGCTCATAATAGAAGACTTTCTAGGAACTTTAGAGAGAAAAGAATGTATGAACTACTAAACGTCAGGTTCTTCTAACCTAAAATGAGGTGAGATGTGCACCATGTATGCAAGAAAGCCAAGAGCCAAGCTGAACAAGAGAGAATGATGCCTCTACCCATCTCGGCTAGACCATAGGTTAACCTGAGCATGGATTTTGTCCTCATATTTATCTAAGTTACCCAAAGTAAAGATTATTATGTTCGTTGTGGATAGATTTAGTAAGATGGAACACTTTGTGCCTTACACTAAAATTAATGCTGCTTCAGATATTGCTTCCTTGTTTTTGTAGAAAATTGCTCATTTGTACGGAATGTCGAGAAGTGTAGTGTTAGACCACAATCTCAAATTCTTAAGTCATTTCTAGCAAACTCTTTGGCATCGATGGGAACCAAACTACTATTCGATACTTCTTTCAATCCTCAAACTGATGGTCAAACAGAAGTCATCAACTATACCTTGGTTCACTACTCCGACCTGTAGTAGGAAAGAACTTAGCTAACTAATATTATTTACCTTCTTATGGTGAGGTTTGCTTATAATAAAATAGTATACACCGCCACTGGACATGCCCCATTTGAAGCCGTCTATTTTCTTAACCTTGAGCTACGACTTAATCATACCCCGATGCCATCAACTGAAAAATAAGAACTAAAGTGCAGTTTCTTTAACAAATCTATCAAAGAGTAACCCAACACATTAACTGAGCCACAAGAAAGTTAAAGGAAAAAAGCAAACGAAGGAAGACCAAGCAGTTTCAACTCGACAACCAATTATGGCTACATTTGAGCAAAGAGAGCTTTCCTAATAAGAGGAAGAACAAGTAGTCCACCTAACCTAAAGGACCATTCAGGATACTCTATAAAATCAACAACAATGCTTATCAATTGAAGCTCTTAGAAGAATTCAAAGTGTCTAGTGACTTTAACATTATTGATCTTAGCCCTTATCAACCTAAAGAAGAATTGAGCAAGATTTGATTCAAAATCCCAATCAACCCGAAGGTGATGATAGGAATCAAACCACTAAAACTTACCAAAGCTTGAGCTTCAAGGCTTGAGAGCATGGCCAAGCATATTCTCTCACTCTAACCCACACCTAAAGAGTCAAGTTACTTCTAACCATGGACTTGCTAGCCCTATCGAGCCAAGTTCTACCATATGTAACTATGATCTATGAGGGTTAACCTAAAGAAACTCATTCTGATTGCATCAACTTAACCATACCTATTTAAGCTACCAAGATCAAGCATAAGGTGATCCAGTCTTGAAGTACTCTCATGTCAGCTCAGAATTTGATAGTAATCAGCCCTCTTAGACCAATCACATGTAGCTGAGCTAGAGGGCTCCAAGGACTCGCATGGAGAATATTAACTTAAAGCCATTATTGAGACAAGGCTTCTTATTTCAAACTTATCTCCTACCAACCTAGCTATCAGATCCTTATATGTATCAGATTTGCTCCTACCTAACAGCAATGCTTTACTCCAGGAGACAACTTAGGACTAGCTAAGTGGAGCTCCCGAACCAACCATAGACATTTGACTCTCATTTAGCTAACTACTTTATAAGAGTGATTAGCTCTCGAATTGATTCAAATCAGGTTGGCCCCTAACTGCAAATACTTTTTTTTTCACCTACTTTGTATCATATTTCTACTCTCTAGCCACCAAGCGATATGTATCTTTTGACATAATATCTTAGAATGATTCTTACTTTTCCATACTAAATATTCTATCTCTTTTACCCCTTTTAATATATTTTATCTAACCTAATTATAAGAATACCTTTTTGTCTTTTCATACGTGTAAGGTAACTCTAGTTGACGGGTATATAAACCCCTACTTGCTTGTATGTAGACAATCAATTTCTAATTAATATAGAAATTAGTCATATTTGCTTTAGACAACCTTAGTGTTCTAATTATAGTTTAACTCTTATCTATTCCATTTAGTAAGGAGTAGTGGTGAGTGCTCCTTTAGTTCAAACGAAGAGTCATATCTGGCGAATTATAGATCGAGTAAAATCAAGTGGTGTATTATATCCATTCAGTAACTGCCTAAACTTTGCTAGTTTTTCTTTGTTTCTTTTAGATTGCCTCATCAAGGTACCCTTCCATGTATCCAACCCTAGAGATGCATCAGCTTCACAAGTATTAAAGCATAGTTCCACGAGGGAATATATAAAGTTGCAGTGAAGTTTTTGGTTCACTTTGCTATTAATGGTTGCAGTGTTCCTTCCATAGTTCCTATAGTGTGTTTACGTGATGTAAGTTTGGAATTGTGAGCAATGTAGTGAAGATTTGTGTACAGATAAGTGTGATTTCCTTGTTACTCTATTCTTACCCTATTTTTCACTATGAAAGTAGAGCAAGTTCATTTTTATTTTGTTTAAGTTGTTACTAAGTACTAAAATTGTTAGTGTATTAATTAGCATCTTAGGTAGTAAGGAATCTTTGTTTCCTGTATTGTGTTGTTAATCAATTTGAGATTGATTCAAGGGTCCAAGGTGTTATTAGAAACCAGAGTAGTAGTGCTCAACTTGGTTACAGTCATAATGGTAGTAACACTCAAAGGTCGAATGATGACAAACTCGATAAACTCACTAACCTTATTGAGAGTCTAGTTACTGCAATGCAAGTTAATGAACAACAGCCCTAAGGTATTCAGCCATAAAATTTACCTAAAAATGTTTAAGAACAAGGTTATGGTAAGGGTAGCTAAGCTTATTGCCTAGTTCAACCCCCCTTGAACTAGAGGAGTTGCAAAACGAGTTGCTAAATGAAGACTAGAGTTAGAGGAAATTGAAGAGGAGAATGAAGGGATTGATGCTGAGGAGTATGGAAAAGAAGAAGAGATTGGTTATTACCAGGTACAAGAGCGAAGACCTCGAGCTCCTCGAGGACTAGATAATGTCAAAGTCTAAATCCTACCCTTTAGTGAAAGTCAAGATGCAAATGAATATTTAGACTGGGAAGAGAAGTTAGAGAATGTGTTTAACTGTTATGGGTATACAGAAGTTATGAAGGTTCAACTTACTGCACTTGAGTTTTTTGGATATGCCATTATGAGGTGAAAGAATCTGAATGTAGCCATAACAAGGGATAGGAGATGAGGAGTAAGGACTCGGGATGAGATGAAAAGATTATTAAAGGATAGATTTATGCCTAAGACCTACCTATAGGATACATTTGCAAAGTTGTAAGAACTTCACTAAGGAGGCCAATCTGTTGATGATTACATGTAAGAGTTCTACATGCTTACGATTTAGGCTGAAGTGGACGAACCCAAGGCTCACACAATATCAAGGTTCATTTCTGGACTTAGATTTGAGATTTGCAACATTGTAGAAGCACATAGGGTCGAAAAGGATAGGAGGAGTGCTTCTAGCCAAATTAAGCCAACATTTTCTCAAACCCCTACTCTACGTTGACCTGTTCAAGCCAAGCCGAGGAGGTCATATCAAGCTAAGGACAAGAATGAGCAACTTGATGAAAGCCGAACAAGCTAATAAGCCCAAGTAGGTTAGCCAGACCAAACTAAGGCTAGGATGACCCTAAGGATGTATGAGAAAAGGCAAACCTTCGAATAGAATACTGGTGAGGCAAAGTGCTTTAAATGCTTAGGCTTCGAAAACATGGTTATTGAATATTCGAACCGACGTATCATGGTGCTTCGAGGAGATGTAGTGGACAACACTAACAAAAGTAAGCTTAAGGAGGAAAAGAATGTTGGAAAACCCAAAGTCGAAGAGGAAGAGTAGATCAGTATCTATGTCGACCAGGGGGAAGTAATGACCCTAGTCTTGAGATGAGTACTAAGTTCCCTACCAAACTCCAAGGAGGACCATCGGGAGAATTTATTCCATACCATGTACATCATCAAGGGCTAATTATGCACAATCATCGCAGACGAGGGAATTTGTACCAATGTCGTTACATAGTCTTTTATGTAGAAGTTAGGTCTACCGACTTCAAAACATCCCCGACCTTACAAGTTACAATGGCTTCATGATAAGAGTGCGTTCCACATAACAGAGCAAGTGATTATGCCGTTTAGTGTTGGAAAAGTATATAGGGATAAAGTAGTTTGCAATGTTGTCCCTATAGAAGCTTCACACCTATTACTTAGATGACTTTGGTCATTCAACCGATATGTTACTTACGATGGATACAGGAACACCAATGCCCTTGTTAAGGTTAGAAAGAAGATTGTGTTGCATCCTATGATCCCATCTTAAGTCAATGTGACCCCTAATCAACCCACTCAAGTTGATAAGAAGGACACCTTAATAATGAGCCAAAGAGAGCTCTAAGCTACTAAGAAGGCCGATAAGCCTATGTTCATATTGGTTCGAAGATTATTAAAGGTGAGAGCTTAAGAGAATGTTCCTAAAGAGATTCGAAGATTGCTAAATGAGTTTTCTAGTTTATTTCCCAAAGAATTGCCAAAAGGGCTGCCCTTAGTTCGAGGAATAAAGCACTTATTGATCTACAACCAAGCGTTGCCCTATCGAATCGTCTAGCATACAAAATGAACCTTGAATAAGCTACCAAGGTGAAAAAGTAGGTAGATGAACTCATAGGGCAAAGGTATGTGAGGGAGAGCATGAGCCCTTGCGTGATACCAACTTTGCTCATTCTGGAGAAAGATGGTCCATGGCACATGTGTGTCGATAACCCAGCAATCAATCAGATTACTGTCAAGTACAAATGTCTAATATCAAGACTCGATGACATATTAGGTGAGCTTCATGGTACCAAGATATTCTCAAAGATTGATCTACGAAGTGGCTACCACTAAATTCATATATGACCAAGTGATGAGTGGAAACTACCTTTAGGACTAGGCACAAACTCTACGAATGATTAGTTATGCCGTTTAGACTTACTAATGCTTTAAGCACATTCATGAAGTCAATGAACCATGTGATGCACCATCTGATTGGAAGATGTGTGGTCGAATGCTAAGATGACATACCAATATATAGAACCGACTTCAATAACCATGTTCAATATCTCTGTGAAGTATTTGACATTTTGCAGACTGAGAAGTTATATGGGAATGTGAGGAAGTGTATGTTCTGCCAGAATGAAGTGATTTTCCTAAGGTTTTTAGTATCAAGGGAAGACTTCATTCGTGGTCGTTTATGGCCTAAATCCAACAATTCCCCTACATATGATCAGTACCCTAGCAGCTACTCAAGAGACTCAATCCGGAGTTGATTCAGCTTAAGAATTGCAGCACTTCACCAGTCTATAACCTAGAAGATTGCCAAATCCAATCAGAAATAACATGAGATTGGTAGTTGAGACCACCAAACTATTACTTTCCAACCAAGAGACTTAGTAAGGATTCATCTCAACTAGGAACGATTCCCGCACTTGAGACAGAGCAAAATTTCTCTCCGAATTGATGGTCCATTTGAGATCCTAAAGAAAGTTAGTCGTAATGCCTACCAGATTGAGTTACCTTACGATGTTTCTTCCACCTTCAATGAATCCGATCTGATCCATCACCAACTGGCAGAAGAAGACCCTACAAGCACTCTAGGAGAAAGAGAAGAGACTACTCAAGATTTGAGGACAGATCTTTCTAACTTTCAAGCAAATGATACGAATTAGCCCCTTGGACCAAGCACACGTAGCTAAGCCAAAGGACTCTAAAGATTTGCATGGAGAATACTAGCTCAAAGCCAGAATCAAGATGAGGATTCTTATTCTAAACTGATCTCCTATTGACCTAGCTGTTAGATCCTTATGTATGTCAAATCTGCTCTTACCTAACAGTGATGCTTTATTCTAAAAGAAAACCTAAGACTAGCTAAGATGAGCTCCCAAACTGACCACAAACATTTGACTCCTATTCAGTTGACTACTTTATAAGACTGATTGGCTCCCAACCTGATCAACATCAAGTTAACCCCTAACTGTAAACACTTTTGTTTTCACCTACTTTATATCATATTTCTACTGCCTAGCCAATAAGCGACATGCATCTTCTAGCACAACATTCTAGAATGATTTTTACTTTTCCATATTGAATATTCTTTATCTCTTTTACCTCTTTTAGTATATTTTATGTAACCAAATTGTAAAAATACCCTTTTATCTTTTCATTTATATAAAATAACGCTAATAGATAGGTATATAAACCCCTACGTACTTTTATGTAGATAATCAATTTTTAATCAATATAGAAATTATTCGCATTTCCTTTAAGCAACCTTAGGGTTCTCATTATCCTTCAACTCTTATCTATTCTATTTAGTAGAGAGTAATGGCGAGTGACCCTTCAATTCGAACCAGTAAGTCACATCTAGCGAATTGTAGGTCAAGTAGGATTAAGCGGTGCATCATATCTAATCGGCAACTACTTAAGCTTTACTAGTTTTTCTTTGTTTCTTTTAGATCACTTCGTTGTAGTGCCTCTGCTTATGTTCGACCTTGGAGATGCATCAACATCCATAAATCAACTTTTCCCTGCTTAGTACAACTATACTTATTTGTTAGATTTTATGGGCGCCCCTCCAATAGCCAGCCACCACGTGTCCTACACCCCTATATGATAGAATCTACCATCAATGTTTCTTGCATCTGCATTCTCTTTTGTACCCTTAATCATTTCTTGCATTTTACTTCTTTTAAGCAATACCCTTTTAGTCTTTTCCGCTTTTGGCAAGCTACCTCAGAATATTAGGTATAAATACACTTGAACTATGTAGCCACAGCAATTAACTGATATTGAATATACTACATTGTCCCTTTTATGAGCATCCTTTACTTGCTTAGTCTTACTCTAACCTTTAAGTAAGACTATGTAGTAACTACCTTCACCGAGTTAGCTCATGCGTCATATCAAGTTAACTTGTGAGTCCTCGATAGTTCCTTTACGTATCATATCCTACAGGCTGATCATGAGTTTGGCTTCTTTACTTTCTATTCTATGCATTTCCATCCTCCTTTTCAAGCTTTCGGTAAGCTCGGACCCATCGACGATACAATCGACCTTGTCTATCCTTAGTAGAGCCATAACACTAACCATGATAACTTTGATTATGGCCACAATACTTTCATAAACAAAATCCTTACCATTTGTTCCTTTCATCTAATTTTGCACAAAAATTGTAATAATAGTATACTCTATGGGAATAATCAAACTTAATGATACAAATGACTTTACCCTCATTACCTTTTACACTTTTTAATACAAGGTTAATATCTGCTTAATTCAAATTTCTATGTCAAATATTAAGTTAGTTATAGCTCAATTTATTAGACACATTGTTCTTTGTATAATTCTTCAAGTCATCCACTTCAACATAGCTTCACTTTACATTCTCCTTAAATAAACTAGTCTTCTTAACTGTATTATGTGAGATTGTTTGACAGCATGATTTAAGTCAAATTTCATCTTATTGTTCAAGGATTTGAATGGTGGCTTAATGAGAGTAAACCTTTTGTATGTTCAATATTCATCTCACTTTTCATAATTGCATAGTCACATGACATTGCTCATAATTTTTTTTAATACTAAACACCTTACGTTTACTTACTAGAAGGAGTCATTAATATCATGTTAGATTTAATTATAGACACAAAATGACTTTTTGAACCAAAGCATTCACTCCTCTTATTCTATGACTTCAATTTCCTCTATGTTTAGGGTACATCTACGCATATACACTTTACTTCTGTATTTAATTTAAGTTCATACCCACGCTTTAAATATTTCCCTAAATCAATATCCTTCCTTCTCAAAATTATATAAGGAAACTATTAATTTGCAATATGGGATTTTCGAAATACTAAAATATGTCAATGACAAAATATATAGAGCCAACTTAATACCACTAATTAGTCCATATATCATATCTCATAAATTGTGCATAGCATATAATTTCTTCAATACCATATAGACAAATTTATAGAATGCACAATTCCTCAAATAGCATACATCATGATTTGCATATAGCATATTATAAATATTACCACATGGAACAAATTGTAAAATATACTACTTTGTAGAACATACATCATCTCAATATAGGTAACATGAATCACATCAAATTCATATCACAAACATTAAAATTTGTAATAGAGATTTTAATAACTAAGTATGTGATGACATGTACACTAACATATATTTTTTACACAAAGATAACATAATGTATCTTTTATGTATCAATAATTCACAATTGCTTGTAATTAGTTAAATTAATTATTAGTATGCTCTAACCATAACGATTCACATAATCAAATATTCAATTGATTCCATCCAAGTGAGGTAAATGTAGTACCTTCTATCAAATCCAATTAATTATGTTACACTTACTCAATAAGACGTAAGAATGAAAAAAATTACTTGTTCTACAATTTCACTAATACATTCATAGTATAAAATATTCCACTTCGAGTTCTTTAAATAAACATATCATCACAAGAAATTGACAAATGGAACTTAAGTTTGTCACTAGAAATATATGATTTGCACAATTATTTATTTTTATAAGCCCCTAAAATTACCTTAGAAAATTGTATCTAAATTTAGGATTTTTAAAAAAAGGTTGTCCAATTAAATCCAAACTTTACAACAAGGCCATAGAAAATAGTAGAAGTGATCCAATAAACATAGATTTTAAAAATAATTTGATGAAATACTAATTTTAGATATAAATTTAAACTATCCAATATAATACTAAATTTATCGGAGCTCTTAAATTCAAGTTCCATAATATAGCAAAACACTAAAGATATTCATTTGATCCATGAGGCGAATAATATGATATAAAGAAATATTATTCAAATCATATATAAGCTACCTAATATACATAGTAGAAAAATATACCCTACGTAAAACTCTTAAAAATGGTAAATTGGACCTTAAATCCTAAAATTTCAAAGGCACATGTACACCAAATAATATGGAGGAAACAATTTAAGATGAATATATATACTCATGAAATACATCAAGCATATAACATATACATATTAATTTAAGACTCCTAATTATGGATGACTCACACACTAAATTTAAATATAAAAAAATAATAATAGAATAGAATAGAATAGAATAGAATAATGACAAATAAAGCAAAACAAACCAAAACCTTATGCGGTAAGGAATTCGTCCTCCGTGACAGTAATAGGAAGCAGGAGGTGGCAATTTATTGATCCAAAATTTGCCACTATAACATTAAATTAAGAAGATTAAAAAAACCTAGAAATCTATACTTTTTGCCCAAGGATAGTTTGTGCCGCCTCCCATCAGTATATATATATGTCCAAGTTCCAACATTTCATTTTTTGACGTTTTGGAACTCCTAACTCAATAAAAACCAGAGGAAATATTTAGGAGATAGAAAAATAAATGGTAAAAACTGAGTTGTGATCTATTCAAGTCAGCTCAAGCATGAAACCTAGGTTTGCGGTTGAGCCCCTTCATCCATTCACAGAGCATCCAGCGCCTTGCTTTTTCGACCAACTCCCACCGACCGATAGCCACTCGAGCTCCAGCGATGGTGGCTTCAAATTTCTGCCTAATTTTTGTTTTAATATCTAAAAGTTCCAGACCATTGGAATAAATTATGGGAAAATTTATTCCTAGGGAATTTTTAGTCTAGTTACAAGTAGTAATTTTTTAAAATTAAATTTGAAATATTTTATATACGTCCTTAAGAACATCACTTTTTCATCCGAATTTTGAAGTGAAAAATAAATCAATTAAATGTACTTTTTTATTGGTAAAAAAAAAAATTATGTAGTTTCTTGCTCAAACGTTTACTATAAACTCCCTAATACATCTGGTTTATATTTATCTATTTCATTTTCAATGAATATTTATTGTATTTTTGAACTTAAAAATTGTCAAAACTGGAAATTAACAAAATAAATTGATTATCTGAGAATTAATTAATGGAACTGACATGCTGTGACTTATGGACACTTGTAACGATGTGAAGAATTATTGGAATAAGTTTTGTATCAAAATGTAATCATTTGCTTGATTAAACCTAATTTAAGGATAAAAACGTAAGTTAACTTTATTAAGCTGTCACGTGTCATAACTATATAGCTATAACTATCTCACCATAGGGCTAGCATCAAGCTACTATTGTAGACGGATCTATACAAGGTGTACACGACTAAATGGTTCAAAAGAGTCAACCTAATCACAAATATAAACATAATAGATAAATTTTAGTAAGAGTCATTGAATTATTCCCGTAGAAAATTTTTACATGAGTTGTTTACATCAAAAGTAGCATAGTCAAATATTTACAAAGTTATTTACCTCATAATTACAGAAGTAGTCCAAATGGATATTTACACCCTATGCCAAGAATCTATTTAGGCCCTATTAGATTCACCCCAAAAGAAAAATAAATAAAAGACTCAAAAGATCTAAATCCTTCATCATTCCTTTACTCTCTTAGCCCATAAACACAATTGGTCTGCGGGTAGGAATAGCACTACAACTCTATGAGGTACCTACATAACAATCTATAGGAACTTCAACAATCAATCGCTTAGAAGGATATGTCAAACACAAATCACAATCAAGTTTTCAAACAATTAGTTAATGAAATGCAACAATTTATATGCCATCCACATAATGTTGTCTAAACTATTGTGTAGTTAGAGAAATTGTGTTCGCTTTAACCTAAGTTAAGGAGATTACATACATAGGCGCAATGCCATAACTCTGACCACTCTCAAGCTTGTGTAATGGAGACTTAACTCTTCTCGTGACTACCTTCGAACCTAATGTCCCTAGCCCTACCCTAACCTCCTCACCTATTACCTAGTTTGACTAGGATTGGGAAAAGGATAATTATGCCACTTCATAAGAGGGTCGGTATTTGGTCAAACAATCTTAACTATTTCCCTAATGGATTGCAATACGTGTCATATTAGGATTTTAGTCTAAGTTCAAGTTAGTTTATTTATAGGATGATCAAAGATTTTTAGACAATCAAATAAAAAGACAAAACATAGCATGGAAAACAATATCAATAGTAGAGCTACCACATCTGCACAATAGATTCCAACCACATACGTTGCATGTGTACAAACAACTACTATATAAGTAAAAACAACATACACTTCAACCTCCAAATACTTATAACACAGTACTCCAAAATGCTATTAAGCATCGATTCACTTACTTGGATTTACTATTGCTCTTTCGATTCTAAAGCATTAGCTTCTCCTTCTTTAATAACCCTAATATATTCAAATCATATTTTAATTCTATTTAAAGGTGGTTTAAACGTTATGCTGTTAATTAGTCTTGACATTCTTTTAATGTTAGTTAGATGTTTGTTATGAGTATTAAGTTTTGTTACTTATTATAGGTTAGTGAAACCTTCTACTTAACCTTTTACAAGAGTCTTCTAGGGTTTTGGAATCTTCTACTTAACCTTCTACAAAGGAATCTTATAACTTTGGTACCTTCTACAAGGGTATCCAATGGTTTTTGTACCTTATGCTCAAAATTCTGTAAGGATCTTTATTTATACTCAATGCATGGGTGATCATCTACACAACCTTTTATGAGGACATAAGGTTTAGTTGTACCCCAGAGAACCTTCTACTAAAGTTTCTACTATTTTAGGAAACCTACTACTGAAGTTTCTGCTGTAATTGTCTAAGGTTGGCATAGTAAAAAAAGCTTCTAAAAAACCACCTACAATTGCCAAAATCACTCTAAATCACCAAAAATTCATAATTCATACTTCCTATCACTTTAGTTAGATTCATTGTATACAAGACTCCACTACTATCGACTCGTACGGTTCAAGAAATTATCTACACAAACATATAGATTGAACTTCACTAAATGGGGCAATTTCTTCATTTAGTCAACTAAAGCACTTAAATTTCATAAATTTAGCTTAGAAAATAACATTTTAAGGAAAAAAAAAAAGAAAACAGGTACAACAACATATACCTTGTATTTACAATTGATTATTTAGATTTTAAGCCATGAATAGTTATCTCGCTAACTTGACATCGATTAACACTTATAATTTAAGTGAAAAAACACCAAATCTAACTTTAAAAAGCTCAACCTTTCATGATATTTAATATTTCCATTTCAAATCATGATCAGTAGGTTATATGTAACAAAAAATTACATAAAAAGTGCTTCGTAATTAGGTTATGGAAAATAAATGGAAAAATAATGAAATTTTCTCATATTTTAGTTTTTCGATTTTTTAAAAACTAAAAATTAACCATCATAAATTGAAAAGTATTAGAAGAACTTTTTACATAATATATGATATAGGGTGTTTATAGAAAAATTTTGGTAGGGAAACTACATCGTTTAGGTTTTTGAAAATCAAAGCGAAATTTGGTTCTTAACGTCATTTTTTTAAGAGCAATATATAAAATGAATTATTTCTATGAAAATAACAATTTTACATAAAAGTAAACTCAAAATAATGGTAAAGTAAAATTTTCCACTATTTCTAAACCAAATTTGCTAAGTTTTACAATTTTTTGAAAATCAAGCTAAAAATCGAACTTACCAATGGAAGAAGCTCTGGCTACTAGTGGTGGTAAGAGGTTTGTTGGCCAAAAACGACATTGGGTGGTGGTACTTATGGTATTGACCACTCATGATTAGGTTGCTCCTAAGTTTGAGAACCCTAAACTTGTAGTTTATCACCTAATTTTTCTCAAATTCCTAAAAAACCCTAAAATTATCCATATGAATTTTCCTAGTCCCTATAGCATCTAAAGAGTCTAAAATGACAATAGGAAAGGGTATTTGGACATTCGACATTAGCTTTGTGTTTAGATAGCCAATTAATTCCCATAATTATCTCATAGCCTTATAGAGTTAAAACTATCATGGTGATTGGGAAATACCTTCCCTCAATTTTAATTTGTCCATTTTTCACTTACACTTTCGCTCTAGTAGTGGTCATAACCTTTTATGTTGTATTAATTTTGATTGTTCCAATTCCATTTCTTTCTATAAATCCCTTACTCATAAAGAAATGCGATGCCTTAAAGTCAAACAATGTATAAGCAATTTGTCCATTCATCAAAATCTCTCCTGAAATATTTACTATTATAGTTACCCATTGATTCACTAAGTATTATCAATTCAAACTTAATTACTAAACGCTTTATAAAACACAAAGTCTTTGCTTTACTAACATGGATCACATCCTTAATTAATCATCTATAGATTGAAACAATTCATGTACCTGTTACTAATCCTTCATTAGTACCTTCTACTGCTCCAAAATATTCTTTTGAATCATCCCAATAGTATTCTTCTACCTAATCGTTAAAATCTTCCATATCCCTATCGATACTTTCCATGAGAAAGACACATACCAAGGCAACTATTGTATTTAATCCTCTATTGTTTCCCGCTTTTTGTCCATATTGAGGGGCAGTACAATGCCCATTTCAACCACATCAACTACATCTAACCATCTTCATTTAGGGGTAACTTCGAATTTCGTTGTTGCTATTTCAATAAAGTAACATTTGCTTTTCAATTGGAGATAGAATCGGGGATAATGGCTTTCCTCACACGTCAAGCATTTAATGCTACCATCCTTATTATAAAACTACCCTTTAGATTTAGACTACACAAATTTATCTACCATTCTAGCTAATTTCTTCCATTTTTGTTTAGAACCCCTAGAACTAGGATAAGGTCTCTTAAATGATGATCTAGGCTTAAATTCTTCGCTCAACATTTTACTCCATTTAATTTGCATCCTCGAACGATTATTTTCTAATTAGCGAGCCTTATCAACCATCCCATTATGCGTGGTAAGAACATAATCTTCTAGCTTAAATTGCACAATGGGATCAAAACCATTAAGAAAAAAATCTTT
Source organism: Lumnitzera racemosa (assembly GCA_024138005.1). NCBI lineage: Eukaryota > Viridiplantae > Streptophyta > Magnoliopsida > Myrtales > Combretaceae > Lumnitzera > Lumnitzera racemosa. Next base: position 86,754,644 of record JAMXBC010000006.1, read on the forward strand.
CTTGAGCTCCTAATTATCTCTATAAGAAAGCAAGGCCTACTACAATAACTTATTGAATTCCATTTCATATGGAGTTACACTTTTATTCCCCTTTTTCAAGGTAAACAAATCTCTAGCCATCTCTATTTGAACACTTTTCAAAAAATACTTACGTTTGAACTCTTCCTTAAACCTCAACAAAGTGATAGGTTCATCGGGTTACCTCACTTTAGAATCCTGGTAAACACATGTACCTAACTTTAGCATAAAAGTTATGTAAGACAATTTTTTATGTTCTATATTATATAGCTACAAATTTAAATGCAATTATTGTAAATTAATGTAATTTAACTATGAACAAAATTACATCTTTCAGAATAATTTTGTACTATAATATATATGACTCATTTGTGATGTATTATATTTTGTGCTACTTTGTCTGAACTTCAAAATTGATAAAAGACCCAACAAGTATAAGAAACAATAAGTATCTATCATACATCCTCATACTTGAGCTTATGTCTTCTCTTCCTCCTTTTATTGGACTTTGCATAAGTAGTAGATCCCATGTGTCTAATAATGTGTTTATTCTTCACATCTTGAATAAATATATTGAATTATCTATCATCTATTTACATCACAAAAGTTTTCAATAGAGGTAAAACTATACTTACCTCGTTCAAACCCATGAAACATATGTGTGTATGTGTGTAGGTTCGCTACATCAATTATAATTGATAATTTTAATTACAAAACATGGGTAAAATTTAGGATGGAAAGGATAGGAAACTACTTGAAACCAACTCATACATTGACCTCCACTCTTTTAATACATAAAACGAACCTTAAAGAATATCTCTCCTTACCCCTTCTACTACAAGAACCTAATATAAATAAATTAGAGCCAAGTCAACTATCTATCACTACTCTCTTCCTCTTAACCCTATAAAATAATCCTCCATTACCCCTTATTGTTCATAAACCTACTTACAAGAGCCAAACTTTGCTCGATGAACATCATGATCAAATCCCTAAATATCCTGACAATGATGTAATCAAACAATAACCCCAAATCTAATGATAAAGCTTAATCCTAAATATCAAAACCACATCGGTCCATCTTAACCATTAAACTTAAGGACAATAATGTAAAAATAAATAGTAAAATATCCACAGCTACAATGATAACATAAAATCACTCCAAATGAAATAAAACTTATCCCCTTAATCATCAATAGTGGGCAATAAACGTGAAAATGAGAATACTATAACAAATATGAATTTAAATTAATAAAGAAATAATGACTCTAACAACAGTACAATGGATAACTATAACAAGATACAATAAAGAAATTATCAAAATAATAATCTTCATATGTACTAGCATGAATATCTAATTGGGAAGGAATGATAAATTTGTATGGTTTATGTCAGAGTGTTTGGCCCCATCGACCTTAAGTCGTGTTGAGTCTAGTTGCATTAATCATGTTTAGCCAAGTCAAGTTGAGTTGAGTCAAGTGCATTGAGCCATCAGTTATTAATTATCTTGGTTGAGTTTAAGTCAATGAAAAGTCAAGATTTGCCACTCACACGTAACTGGTATAATTATGTCAAGATATATGGAATGTAAGGAACTATGAAACTAAATAAGTAACAAATAACACAGATATATGACATACAAAGATAAAAGATGAACTAACCAAAATCTATTGTACAACTGAACTAAAAATGGCAGCTATATAATAATAGTAACATACTTATATTTATAAGCTAAGATCAATAGGACATAATTAATTTTAGAATCAAACAACTGCTATAGTAATATGATTCCAACAATTAAAAATGGTATCTGAAATGACATGTATAAATGATTTAAGATAAAACTGATAACATATACATATATCAGCACATAACATTAAAATCACTAATTCCAAATTGTTCTCAGAAATAAATATGAGTATTATTCCCTATCATGGTGATAACATAAGTAATGGTCATCGTCTCTATAATTTAAATAGGATTAAGTTAGCATAAGCAAGATAAATAGGAGTATATGTATAAGTGAATTATAAGAAATTTAAAAGTTAAATGGACAACTCTATAAGGTATTAGATACATAAGCATAACTAATAAATCCTCAGGCAATTGATAAGTATTAAAGCGGGCACAATTTCTCCAACTCCACAATGGATCGAACAACATCATACAGATGCCAAATGCTTATTATATTGCATTGCATTGCATCTAAATAACTGATTTACAACCTTTCTTAACAGTTGTGCTGTGTATACTTCCATCTCCATCTCTTACTAAGTAATGGTTGCTTATATCCTTATAGTACTCTTATAGGTCCTAGAAGAAAGACACTAATATCACCTAATCCCTAAGTGTACAAAAGATGGGCAACAGATCAAAAGTGAAGAGTAAATGGATTGGAACATTCTTTTTGTCTTCATTTTATAGTCAATTGAGCCATTTGAATGACCCAAACTAATTTGTAATCTTATACTTATTGTAAAAACGATTTTGGATTCTTTTATTAACTTTGTTGTATGAGAACTCTAAGTAACTTTTATTATTTTTCAAAATAATTATATTAATCAAATTTCTATTTTTCAAGAGAAATATACGAATTAAATGTCTCTATTTTACTTTAGCTATTAAATTGATGATGCTTTAAAGTTGCTTAGCCGTATGTGTCTTATGTATTCCAAGCTTATGATAACAACTAAATGGCCAAATTCTATTATAGATTGGTATACATGGAAGAAATATTATGATTTTTCTACTCTCATGGCATAACACATGTCATGGCAAACAATGTAAAAATAGAGCTACCACATTAGTACAATAGATTCCAACCACATACGTTGCATGCATACAAAGAACTATTGTACAAGAAAAAACAACAAACACTTTAACCTCTAAGTACTTATAACACGATACTCTAAAATGCAGCCAAGCATTGATCCTACTTCCTTGAATTTTGTACTACTCTTTCGATTCCAAAGCATTAGCTCCTCCTTCTTCAATAACCCTTATATATTTAAATCATATTTTAGTTCTATATGATTTGGTATAAATGTGGTTTAAACATTATATATTTCATTAGTCTTAACATGCTTTTAATGTTAATTAGATGTTTGTTATGGGCATTAAGTATTATTACTTATTATAGATTAGTAGAACCTTCTACTTAACCTTCTATAAGGGTATTCTAGGGTTTTGGTACCTTCTATTCAACCTTCTTCAATGGCATCTTATGGCTTTGGTACCTAATAATCAAATTTCTACAAGGGTATCCTATGGTTTTTGTACCTTTTACTCAAACTTATATAAGGATCTTTATTTATACTCAATGCTTAGGTGATCTCTATACAACCTTCTATAAGGATTTAAGATTTAGCTATACTTCATCAAATCTTCTACTGAAGTTCTAACCATGGTTTTGGGTATAGTTGTTCCCTAGGGAACCTTTTATCGAAGTTTCCACTATAATAGTTTGTGATTGGTTTGATTAAGAAAACTTTTATGTAACCTTCTACAATTGCTAGAATCACTCTTAATTACCAAAAACTTCATAATTCATGCATCCTTTCACTTCAGTCAAATTTACTGTAATTAAGACTCTACTACTATCGACTCGCAAGGTTCGGAAAACGATTTGCATAAACATATATGATCCAAACTTCACTAAATGGGGCAATTTCTTTATTTAGTCAACTAAAACATTTAAACTTCATAAATTTAGCCTAAAAAATATGGTTTTATGGAAAAAAACTAAACAGATACAATAGCATATACCTTATATTTACTACTATTTATATGGATTTTAAACCAAGAATAGTTAACTCGCTAACTTGAGAATGATTAACACTTATAATTTAAGTGACAAATCACCAAATCTAACTTTGAAAAGCCCATCCTTTCATGATATTCGTCATTTCCATTTAAAATCATAATCAATAAGCTACATGTAATAGAATATTACTTACGAAGTGCTTCGTAAATAGATTGAGTAAAACAAATGGAAAATTAATTAAATTTTCTCATATTTTAGCTTTTCGATTTTTCAAAAGCTAAAAATTAACCCTCACAACTTGAAAAGTTTTAGAAAAACTTTTTATACAATAATTATGTATACAATATAGGATGTTTACAGAAAAATTTTGGTAAGGAAACATCGTTTATGTTATTGAAATTTGACGAGAAATTTAGTTCCGAATGTCACTTTTTTTACGAGTGATTTATAAAATGAATGATTTATGTAAAAAAAAAAAACAATTTCACTTGAAAGGAAACTCAAAATAATACCTGTAAACAAAGCTCCTGCCACTGATGGTGATGGGAGGTTTATCGGCTAAAAATGGCAACAAGCTATAGTTCTTATGGTATTGGCTGCTCGTGATGAAGTTAGTCTTAAGTTTGGAACCCCAAACTCGTAGATTATCGCTTAATTTTTCTTTAATTCCTAAATATTCCTTAAAAAAATAAACCTTAAAATTATCCACATGAATTTTCCTAATCTCATAGCATTTAAAGAGTCTCAATGACATTGGGAAGCGATATTTTTAAACTTGAGTTAGTAGATCTCCTTTGGTGCATGTAGGACAAGTGTGAAGGGCCTAAGGTGCTTAATGCCAAGTGTCAAAGTTATCCCCCCACTACATCATGGTTTTGGTTTGATGGTTTTATAAAATCAGCTGTCTATTCATAGTTTTGAATAAAACCATAGGTATTTAACTTATTATTTAAGTTATCTTATCTTATTTAATTATATTTTAATTACTTAAGTTAAGTTTTAGGTACAGTTGAAGCTTCTACTAATGCTTTTATAGTCTAAGATAACTAAATGTTGTTATTATTATTTTATTTCATTTAGTATTTCTTACTTATTTAATTTATTTAGAAGCTCTTCTTATATTTTTGGTATGTTTTTCATATTTTTTTGAATTTTTTTTTTTCAAACAAGTAAGTTAGCTTTATCACTTTAGCTTATAGTTGAATCATTCAATACAAGAATTAAATTCACAAGTCAACTCAACTAATTTTGGATAGCTTAGGCTGATTTCAAACCTACGAAAACCAATTTTGTAGACATCCTAAATTTCCAAGTATTAAGTCCATGTTGTCAATTTGAGTGACTTACATAAGTGATGACCACTTTGGTGTGTATTGAGTTCTTAATTGAATTTCTCATATTTTTTGAATTTATAGGAATTTTCATGGATTTAGTTAGTAACTTATTTTATTTATTACAAATTTGTCTATGAAAATTGCTATATTCATATTAGAGGACCTATTTCTACTGATACATGATTAAAGATATGTCAAATAATCAATTTTTGGGGTTTTATGTAGTCTTATTAGATCTAACAGATAGTGGTTTTCAATAACTTTCGTGATTTTATGAGCACGTACTATTATATATACATATTAAGGATGGATAATAAATGAGTTTATCATATTTTATTGAAAATTATGTAAAAATATACTTTATTTAAATAATACTATATAAATGTGATGTTTCTTGCTATATGGATTTGTATGTATATTAAGATTAAAACTATCCATTAAAATATCTCTTTGAATGCAATTCATAATACATGTCAAGTTCATACAAATCTAACGATACTAATTTTCCAAATTTGTATAACCATATAACATAATAATATTTTCTTATATTATTACAATAAATATCATCTTATAATGACCATTTTGTAATCAAAACATAATTTAATCAATAAAATCTATGTTTAGATGTAATTAAAATGATATATAATAAGTAATATAATAATTTAGTATGTAAAGAATATCTTAATATAAAGCACATAATGTATAATACAAAATTAAAATGTAACGAATATTATTAGTATATATATGTATATATATTTGTGGTTTTACAATAAATAGACATACTATATACGTATATACATATATAGACATAATATATTGTATGGTTATACTCTTTTTGCTATGTAAATGTATAAACTATATTTTATAATATTTAACAATGAATTGATAATGAGACTATCAATATAGAAATCATAATATCTTTCTTGTGGGACCTTGTTTGTCGATGTTGCTAAAATTTCAAGGGGATATGCTGTCCTTAGAACTCTAACTATCTATGAATAAAGTATTAGTTTTACCAAAGAAAAAAAAAGAATTTTAACATTTTTATAATTCTTTGGAAAACTAAACATAAGGTCTTTAACATATAGAATTTCGAAATGCTCAAGAGTCTAACATTATTAACCTACTCAAGTGAGTATCTTTACAAGTAAGTGGGAATTCCGAAGGCTAGAGTATATACACACTTGTGATTGAAAGTAGCTAGTTGTGCACAAGCTATGCTTATGCTTAGATAGCTAAGTGCTAGTTAGTAGTTGAGCTATATGTTCTATTGTACTATTGTGAAATTAACTCTAGCTAGTATGGTTGCAAATTGATTGATCACCCTTAACTGAGCTAATACAAATGCAAATTAGAACTTTTAGAGAACATGCATTACATCTTATTGGGGGATAATTAGGGCTCTCCAGCTAAACTCTAACCCCTTCAAAGAGCACCAAAGACTGGCTTTTGCCCACCTTATTCAAACTAAGTGATAAAAGAAGAGATCATAATAAGGTTGAAGGCATTGGTTTGAAGGTATTTGTGGGAGGAATATATCCATTGCACAAGCCTAAGTTTAGTCATAGTCAATGTATCCTACTACAAAATGTAAACTCCTCAACTAGAATTAGAGTGAGCATACCTTCTCTAACTTTACAATGGACTAAATAATGTCATTTAGATTACACTTGCTTAATAATTAATTGATAACCCTATTGATTTTCTCATTCTCCTATAGTTTTCCACAAGTTATTAAAGTTAAAGTATTGAATGGGCTAGGATCCTAGGTGCATAAGAGTTCTTACAAATCCAATATGAAAATCTATGCTAAGATATAAATGTAGGTTATTATAGAGAAAGCTAACTTTAGACTTACTTTTACTAACAATTTTATTATTTAGAGAAGGACTCCAATCCTCTATGGTCTTGAAGGTTTGCATGAGGATAAGGATGTCATATAATATTTTTATAAGCACCAATTTTTATACTTTACTCTTCATAAAACATTTTGTAAATTGTGAGTTATGCTAGAACCTTTGTGATTATAGCAAACAAAATAGTTGTTATATCTCAAACTAAGCAACTTAAAAGATAAATAGTATCAACCCTTGAATTTAGGCCATGATAATTTTCATAGCAATCATAATTCAATATTATGTACATACAAAATCCAATGTAATGTACATTAGAAATAAAATGTATAGAATCTAATATTGCGTCAATTTAGCTTTTACTACCATTCTTTTTAGATGTTCAATTGACAATTACATTGAACATTACAAAATAAACTTCTTCAAACACCAATATGATGCATTCAATATTGTAAGAGAATTCATTTAAATATAATAATAATATTCTCAATAGAAACCATATTCTATAACTTAAATCATCATAAGTTCATGTCATATATTTATCTCAAAGAAATTATAACAAACATTGACATATGGATATGTAGATTGGTATGTTTAGAGCATAAAAATAGTGTGTTTAGAATGCACTCATTTATTAACCATGGAACCAATAATTGGTAAAACTTTTACTCGTAATTCCTATTAAAATTTCACTTAATTATTGCCATTTAGAAAAATAATACAAATTAGTTTGTAACATTGATAAACATATGTAGATATGACCCTAAACATATTTTTTATTAACTTGGGCAAATATGTATTAACTAAATTTATAAATCATAAAATAAATGATATTACCTATTTAAGATTATTGAACAATCATGACACTTACAATTGAATCACAAGAAAATTCCACAAACTAGTTAAGCATGTTATTACTTTCAAATATTTGAGATACAAATAATATTGAATTAATAGATTTTTTTTTTTACTTGTCACAATTTGGATTCTGAAAGTATTTGTATTACATTGATACACCAGTATGTCCATAGGCTACCTTTTATTTTATTCTTAGTTGCATGACTTTTGAATTCATCTCATATATTCACAAAACTAATGTTTTAAATCGACATATAAAGTCGTTATTTTTATAGACTTACATACCATAACATTTATTCTGCAATTATATCTTATAGTACTTTACAATCAGCCATTATCAAATCATTAGGTGACATTTTTTTTTAACAAAACAACATTAGTACGGTAGCATTAGCACGGTGGCATCAGCACGGCAGCATTCAAAATGGGGATGTCGTATTTAAAATTGTAATAAAAATGACAAGTGACAAATTGGAGTTTCTTTCATACCGTTTCACTAATACTTTACATAATTATCAATACATGAAATCAATATTATCATAATTCAATTATTAATATATCACCCATAAAACGTATATATTTATAATAAGTTGATGTATTGAGAATTTTAGAATTAGAATTGACATTGCAGAAAAATGTCACATCTTGATCCCATACAATTAGTGAAAAATTTTAGAGTGACCATTTTTCTCAAAATTCGTTACTTAGTTTGAAAATCAAGATACATAAACATGATAATATAACTACAACAAGCATTCCTTACATATTTTATACTCTAACAAATTCATATATATTTACCACTGACATATTACATACATAAACCAATATACCAATTATTATAATTTTTTAAAGGTGAATGTTGTTTAAGCAAGTTCATAAAGCATATATCATTGGTTAAGGTATAATTGCATTCAAGTAAGAACAAAGCATAAGAAACATTTGCAAATCTATACTTAGAGCATTTCAATAATTTTTTATATTTTAAATTAAATTTTCTACTATTAGATCAAAACACCAATATTGATGCTGTATTTATTGATGTCAATTAAAAGAAACATCAATTAGTACCCATAGAAATTCATATGAAACAACATTTTCACACAAAGAAATAAGTTTGATAACTTATCTTAAATCAATTCTATCGAAACAATTTAACATGAAGATTTATTTACCTATCACCATGCATTTTCTATTTTTTAAACTTCTTCACTTTGAATTCTTGCATATTCCATCTACTATTTCTCAAATTTCTTTGGCCTTCTTTTATCATCTTTACATAGTAAGACTCCTTATGATTACATTCGCTTCATTTACCATAATGAGACTTTTAAAATTGTTAGAAAATTTGTTAAAGATAAGGAAATCAATTACGCTTGAAGGCACATGACAAACGTTATCGTTAAAAGTTCCACACCACTATGTTTGCTAAGGATAACCATAAACTTTCTTAGGATACAAGTAAATGAGTATCAAGAATATGGTAGCAGTTCTTGGTTCTTGATGACCGGACAAGCTTGAAGAACTTTGGAAGAAGATTTGTAAATTATTAGTAAAGGGCTTTGATGGTAAGATCCTAAAATAGAGTAAAATAATTTGTGCAAAAAATATCTTGTAAACATTTATATTTATTCAGATATCTATTTATTAAGTTCCTAGCATTACAACTTTTTTTAAGGATATATCCATTAAAACCACTTAGTTTAAATAATTAGATCATGTTTAGATCCGTTAAAAACTTATCTCAAATGTCCATTTTGAAGTAATGCAATCATTAAAAAATGATAAATTACACTTATTAATAAAAAAGATAACTAAAGTGAAAATTGCACCAATATAATGGATAAGACCAAGTGATATGATCATATTGCTAGTCCTGTAACTTTCTATTCATGAAATTTATGGACATGACATAAGTGCCATGGTCGTATCAATGGTCATGTCATTTTCTATTCAATCAAATTCTTTGACAACATGAAACCCAACTTCAATATGGCCATAAAGTGAAGAAGAGCTTCGATGATACTAATATGCCAAGTGAATCTATGAGTGGTGTACATCATTGCACCTTACTTTTATCCATACATAAACATTTCTTCGCATCTAAATAACATAAAAACCTTCACCTCAACATCCTACATAATTAGAAATCAATATAACAAGGGCATAATAGTTTAAAAGTTCAAAGAAACACATGGGAAAGTATAAACATATAATATAGGATAATTGTTTATATTGTACACTTTGAAATGAGTAGTAATTGTTGGTGGCGACGGCAGCAATTGTAAGGTAACTTTGGTGGTACTTAGTTTTTGTTATGATAATGGTAGAATATGTGATGGCTCTCAATACTATTGTGCACTAAATTAATCATATGATTATTTGAGATCATTAGATGATGTTAGAAAGTCTCAACAATTTGGAATAATCAAAATATTAAATTAATAATACTCGTAATGTTAAAAATACTAGCAATTGTAAAATTTTCTAATTTTAAAATACAATACAACTAATAAAAGAGTAGATAGACATTAAACTTAAATAAGGATTTAGAAATGTAAAAATTTAAAACAAACTTATTAAAGTTTGGAGGGTTTTAAAACATGAAACAAAACACTAGCACAGAGATCGAAGTTTTACTACTCAAATAGCAAATATTTACTAATTTATTGAAGTTTGGAGGGTTTTAAAACATACTTTAAAAGTTTAAGAGGCTAATTTGTACTTAAATCAAAGTTTAAGGGAATTTATTTTCCAAAAAATATATTTTGAAGTAATAATAATAAAACTTCCAATGTATATATACGTTTTATAATGAGTTTATAGATGAAGTTTGATTTAAAAGTTCTACATAAAGTATTTATATGCACGTGGCTTATATATGGAGAAAACTCATTAAAGAAAAAAAAAAGGAGCAACACTACTAGTCAACTCACAACAATGCTAATCCCCTTTAACATTGATGTTTAAACCAAATAATACTCAACTTATGCATGACTTTTCTCCTATTTTCCCTTCTGTATCCCCTCTTTCTATCTTCATTTCTTATTGCACTGCTCCCAGCTCCTCCTAAACTTTGTCCTTTCTTTTATTCTACATTCCTTCAACTATCTTTCCCTTTCTCATTTTTTTTTTCCTTTTGGTCATTGCACAAGGCCATCTCTCCCTTTCCCTAAAAATAGCAGCAAACATCCATCTTCTCCTACCTATTTCTTTCTTTACTCTCAACCAAATTTCATATGATTGCACCTTATACTTAACTTGAAATATACCAAGAAATAGTCTAATTGGTAAGGCCTTCAACTCTTTGAAAATATTTTAAAGTCTTAAAAACAATTCATTCTACTCACTTCCAACAAATTTAACTTTTGTCTGAAGCCATCAATAGTGTATTATCACTTCTATTGTATTTTTAACTTAGCCTACTAAGATTACTCTAAACCCTGACACTAACCAACATCACCATATGAGGCATTTCGTTTCAAAGTCGGTTAAAAGCTACTTTTCAATTCAAAACTAAAAAAAAAAAAAATTTCAAATTTGATCGATCCTTCATGAATTTAAGACACTTTCCTTAATTTGAGTTATTAAATCTTTAGTTTTCAAAGTTACCCTTCCCTTAATCTTACACTTAGTCTCAAGATTATGATAGATATGAGCAAGTTAAAGTTTAGTCATTTTAATTTTCGAGCTTGATTTTTTAGGATAGTTATCTATCCTTCTTTTTCAAAATTTTAGATTAGGTAAATAAAGGAGATTTGTCTTTTGAAAGTCCTTTGAAAAATCAAATTAGTTAGAGGTGTAAAGTAATTTGAATAGTTGAATTGAGTTAATTGAATAAATTTCTAAGGATTGGTATGGATCAATCTTGGTTCCTTAGAAAAGCAAGACTCTTTCCTACTACTAATTGGAAAATGTAGAATATAATTAAGGTTGTTAAGGATCAGCCTTTGTCCATTAGAAAAACAAGGTAATTTTGATCTAACAACTGATAAGTAATAAAAAAGAGCTAAATTAACAAGGATCGACCTTCGTCCCTCAAAAAAGCAAGGTAATTTTCCAATGCTAATCAAGCTTTAAATAAGAAAAACCATTTTAAATGGATGAGCCTCTAACGAAAACTGAGAGAAGAAAAGGGACAATTAGACGATGAATTGATGTAATATGCATCCAATCTAGTTTCTTAAATTAAAAATACTCAAGGAAGATTTCGCTCCTCTTGAATTAGAGTGAAAGAAATCCTTATGACTTTTTTTTTTATTAGTTTATCTCTATTATTATCTCTAGTTTATTTTCTGCTTAAGTGTTGTGATTAACTCTGAATTCTCTAAATTGATTCCTTGGTAACCTGTAGTTTGATTCAGTAAGCTCTAATTTGCTATTATCTAAGTGTTTTGAACTCATTATAAAGTTAAGGAATAAGGGTAGTTATGGAATGAATTTTTGCTAAGCAATTGCGATTTCAAGGGTGCACTTTTCTAAAATTAAAATTATTCATCTTATCCTTTAAACATTTTCTTTGTTTTGCTTGAGGAGAAGCAAAAGTTTAAGTATGAGGTTATTTGATAGCGCAAAATATATATACATATATATAAATATATATTCGATGGTTCTTTTATGATATTTTAAACCTTAACCAAGTTGATTTTCTGTTATTTTTTGCTTAATTCATTTAAATTACATTTCTAAGGACTTTTAGAGTGTTTCATGAAGTTTCATAGATTTTTAGTCATTTTTGGTGTAATTTGAAGCAAAAACATTAATTGTAGAATGAAGTAAAAAAAGTTCGAACGAGAATTAAGCAAAAGAAGAAGTGTTGGAAAGACCATGCCCATGGCCCATAGACATGTTCCATTCATCAAGTTAATTTCTTCAAATTTCAAGATTTCACGTAAAGAATATGTATACACTCAGCCACCACAACCGTGTACCCTAGGCGAGGTTGTCTCTTGATAAGCGAATTTTTTATTTTTGAAGCAAATATTCTATTTTTGGACATGCATTATTCAATGTATCGTTTATTTTATCAAGTCGCTCTTTATAAGCCTAGGTCTACATATCTATAAATACATTCTTAGGCTAGAGTTTTTAGAGAGAGCCCCATTTGGTAAAGTTGTAGTCTAGAATTATTATGAGGGGCCTCTCAATTTATTTCTTGCTTCTTCTTTTATGTTGTTTTTCTATGAAATCATTCTCAGTGAATGTTATTGAAATCTGGTTCTTTTTTGTGACACAACTCTTTCTATCTATGATTTTATTCTTCAATGATTTATTTATGTCATGCACATTGTCTTCCTTTAGTATTTATCATAGCTACTAATTGGATGTCCAAGTTTACTATAGAGTCAAAAAGCCTATGATAAATTGACAAGCGTAATTAGAAGAGTTTTAATACACTAAGAGATTAGGTATTTGATCTCTCTGAATAAGAGAAACCTAATAGCAAGATCCATGAACTTAATGTGATCTTAAGTTACTCTATTCAGTTGTGATGTAGATAGAGAAGGTCTCAAGGTTAGGTGTCAGCCAGAGAAAAGAGTCTGGATAATTCAAAATTTGATTTCTATAAGAATAGGATTAGGATTTGCTATAATCCAAAGAATAATTGAGATTGAAAGATTGCATGGAACTGGAGAGTAAAAATTAAGGATTCACTAAGAATTATGTCCTATTATTTTAATTAATTCATGTTACTTATCTATTTTAATTAGTTTTATTACTTTATTTGGTCCTATTTATTTTATTTTTCATATGTTATCAATCCTTATTAATATTTCCTATTTAATCACAATTTATTCCATATTGATAAGTTAGGTAATTGGCTATTTTAGGAAATTGCTACTAATTAGGTCCTCACATACTGGTTCCTTATAGAATCAACACTTGGACTTATAATCCATTTTATTCTCTATTATAAGTTGACCAAGTGCACCTGCCTATAATGTAGTATACATACAATCACTTTTATTTAGCTTTATTTGGTGAAAATGGGAAATAAAATTTTTAGAACTTGTTGCTTTTAGTGCATTTTCTATGTTGTTGCTTAATAATTGTTCTTTGCCATTTGTGTGTGAATATTGCTTAAAATAAATAATGATTGATAGATTGAAAGTTCATGTTACTTTGGAAATATCTAAGATATAACAACTCGATCACTCTATAATAATAGATAACAAACTCGAGTTTTGAATAAAATCTGACACTCATTGCATGAGACATTACATTATTTGAATGCCATCACTGTTATTTGTAGATAGAAGGGTTTTGTGAAATCCTACTTCTCCATATGTAAAGTATTATGTATTATACATTTGATGAGACTAGCGATCCTACTATGCCATTTTAGGTTTTGGTTGTATGTATTACAGGCTCTTTCCCTAAGCATGCTTTATATTTCTCCATCTATACATGGAGGTCCATATAATATAAGACCCATGACCAAGGCTTGGTCCATTTTCAAGATTGTTCAATAAGGGTATAAATACAATAAATCTTTGTAAGTGAAGGTTGTAGGATAAGATTAGGTAGGATCAAATAACTACTGTTAGATTAATAAATCTAGAATGTTCATCTATAGATGCCTCATGTATGTAAGAGGGCTCTCTCTATGTTTGCAAATCATTTAATAAATTTGAGCTCATATAATCGCTTATAGAATTTCTATCTCTAATTTGTGAGCTTAAGAGTTTTAGACAAGAAGGCTAACTGAGGCTTCCCAAAGAGTTTAAGGAGTCTAAGTGTAGCACATGCTAATACTAAGAACATTTTGCATGAGACAAGCAATACTAGAATAAACTTTCAATCCGAAATGGAAGGAGATTTTGTTTCTAAAGTTGGTAAGTGCTTTAAGATACCTATGTCTCCTTTCAAAATTGATGAGTTATGATAAGCTACAAACTACTAGTCCTTTCACTTGCGCATGACTTCGAGGCCTCCAAACCTTCACTCATAAAATCCTCTCTCAGCAAACTATCGATGACGTTAGACCTTATACCGAAGGAGGATGGCTGAATTCCTTGTCAAATTAGTGATGTTATACCCTACTCTATGCTATCTTTTATGCCGATGCTAACTATTCACTTGCCGAAGCCTCTATGCCAAATGATCGAGCTTCCAATTATCAAGAGACTCCTGCTGAGTGATGAAACATTCTTCTTCAAGCTAAGTACTTTCTTTTGACTCCTTACCGACACTTGCTACACCCCTTCCCAGTCTTGACAAATACTAAAGCTATAACATCTTGAATCCCTTCGCCTGCTGTGATCAGAGAATCCATGTATGAAACTAATATTGCATTGCCACTTGCCCATTTCACCAGACATTGTACTATTTTTCACTTTTGTCGTTTATCCTTTTTTCCCTTTTTCGTATATACTAAGAATTCACCTTTCATATACCTTTTTGTAATTTTTTTATTTGTATAGTTGCCCTAGAGACTTACTATAAATAATCCATTTTCCTTGTAAGCTGATATCTTACTTTACAGACATATATTGAATATACTATTCTTGTGAGACAACCTTCTCCAATTCCATTTTCCTATACACTCTTATTTAATCTTATCTAGAAGCTCAAGATTAGTAGCGGGTGAACCTTGACATCAACATGTGTATCAAATCAAATGAAGTGTCAAGTCATGTTGTGTTCGTTGGTGTGTCATAGCCTCTAAATAGCTTCATGATAGCTATTTTAACCAATACGTAAGCCTACTCACTTTCCTTTCTTTGATATTTCAAAGGATTGTTTAGCTCAAATTTGCAACAATAAGTCCTAGTGATAACTAAGCTCCTAAATACATCATATAATCCTAGTATTAGAGCTCAAGGTTGCAATCGAGAGCTATGTTAAGGTAGTCCTAACTAGTTGCTGTTCAAGATACTCTATTTTCTTTTAGAAGAATAGAGTACGTTCACAATTTACAATTCGTATCATCTTTGTGTATGTGAGGCGTAAATTCTAAGGCTTTGTTCTAAGAAAGTTGAATGCCAATGTTCAAGGAGAGATTAATGATGCCGAAAGTGATGCTCATGGTCATAGTTAAGTGACCTAACAAACACTACGTACCACTAATGAGCAAATATAAGACCCTGTTGCTATTGTAGCTAATTTAGCTATTTCAATTTAGAGAGTCCTTGAGACTGGGCTACGTGAGAGAGTTGTTTAATAGGGCCAAGAGATGAAAGATAGGCTAAGAAGGCAGATGAATGAGCGAGCTTTAGAAGCCTTTCCTTTAAACCAAGCACCACCCCCATCATGCCAATAAAGCCACAAGAAGAAGATTGGAGTTGGACGAGATGGATAAGTATGAAGAAGAGGAGCAATATGCGAGAGTAAACAAGCGTAAGCTTAAAGCTCTTAGGGGAGCCAAACACCTTACAATATAGATTTCAAGCTTCAATATGTTTGGCAGTGCTAATGATTACCTAGATTGGGAGGAGAAAATCGAGAAGATATTCGACTTTTATAATTATGAGGATGCTGTACATATTCGAGTGGCCGCATTGGAATTTTTTGGATAAGTAGTAATGTGGTGAAAGAAGTTACAGAATGTCCACCTGAGAGCCCAATGAGAAGTTTGGACATGGAATGAAATGAAGAGGGTCCTTAGAGGTAGGTTCATCCCTGAACACTACAAGCAAGACACCTTTTGACATTTCCATGACTTAAGACAAGATAGCTAATCGATAGACTACTATGTCCGAGAATTTCAGTTGCTCATGATCCGGTGTGATGTTGATGAACCCGAGACGTGAACTTTCATAAGGTTCATTTCCTGACCAAGGAACGAGATTGGTAACATAGTAGAGCTACAAAGTTTAGCGACTCTAGATGAAGCCATTAGAGTGGCATAGAGAGTCAAAAGACAAAGGTGGAACCAGGCTAGTCAGATGCTGAGTACTTGACTAATGATGCAAAACAGAAGTGGCATGCCAAACCGACTAATGAATGACTAAACATCGAATAGTTTTAAGGTAGAATGTTAAGGACAAATACCAAGCTAATCCAAAGAAGGCCAAGGTAAGGGCAAGGTCAAGGAACTTGAAGCCCAAAGAAACCAAGGTTAGAGCTCAAGAAGAAAGACCCGAGAAATCAAATGCTATAAATATCTTAGTTATGGGTGCATGGCTTGTCAATGTCCAAATCGTCGAGTCATGACTATAAAGGGAGACAAGCCCCAACTTAAGGTAGAAAGTACGAGTGTAGGAGAGGAAGGGATCAAAGTTGAACAAATGCTAGAAGAGTTTCAAGAAGATCCTGATGCCCAGACATTACCTAAGGGCGGTACCGTGTACTGTTTTGTTGTTTATCGATCTCTTTGTACTTTTGTAGCTAATGAGAATGAGCAAAGGGAGAATCTCTTCTATACAAATTGTCGAGTGAATGGCAAGCTATGCACCTTGATCATTGATGGAAGGAGCTATACCATTGTCATAGCATAAGGAGTAGTTAACGCTACAAAATTGACAACCCTTTCATACTCCAAGCCATTTGGCTAAACTAGAAAGGAAGGTTACTTGTTATCAAGCAAGTTAAAGTGCCGATTGCCATTGATGATAGGTATAGGGATGAGGTGTTGTGTGATGTCCTTTTAATGTGCGCTTCTCACATATTACACGATCGACTATGGCTGTTTGATTTGAGAGTATTACATGATGGGTATAGGAATACCTACATCTTCTAGAAGGATGGGAAGAAAATTATATTAACACCCATGAGTCCTAAGGAAGTGCAGGAAGGCTAAGAGAAGGTTGCTAGATCACTATAGCAGAAGTCCTTGGTGATTTCTTGAGCTCAATTTGCTTGAGAAGTCAAGGTCAACGATTATGTGTTTCTTCTAGTTAACAAACTCTTAAAGGTGAGAGATGCCGGGAAAGGCCTAATTAAAGTGATAGCTCTAATAGAAGAATATGCTAATCTATTCCCTGTTGAGATTCTAAAAGGTTTACCACCCTTAAGAGGCATTTAACATTGCATTGATCTTGAGCTAGGAGTAGCCCTACCAAACTGATCTGCTTATAGGCTCAACCCTAAGTAAGCAGCCGAGTTGAAGAAGCAAGTTGATGAGTTAGTGGATTGGGGGTATGTTCGAGAGAGCATAAGGCCATGTGTCGTCCCCGCCATACTAGTACCAAAGAAAGATGGGTCATGAAGAATGTGCATTGGTAGTCATACCATCAACAAAATTACTATTAAGTATCGATACTCAATCTTACAATTTGATGATATGCTTGATGAGTTGCATGGTACCTGTATCTTTTTAAAGATTGATTTGAAAAGTAGCTACCACCAAATACAAATGAGGCTTGGAGATGAATGGAAGATGGCTTTCAAAACAAAGGATGGCCTGTTTGAATGGATGGTAATGCCGTTTGGCCTAACCAACGTGCCAAATACATTTATACAGCAAATGAATCATTTACTTAGAACATTGATTGGGAAATGTGCTTGGTCCATTTTGATGACATTCTGGAATATAGGATAAACCTTATCACTCATGTTGAGCATTTAAGGTCATTGTTTAACATTCTCCGAACCAAGAAATTATTTAGCAACTTAAATAAATGTGTATTCAGTCAATGCGAGGTTATTTTCCTCGAATATATGGTTTCAGGGAAAGGAGTTTGAGTTGATGACGAGAAAGTCAGAGCTATTCTTGAGTGGTCTACACCGACAAGTGCTGCTAAAGTTAGGAACTTTCATAGTCTAGCTTTGTTCTATCAATGATTCATTCAGAACTTTAGTTCCATAACTGCGTCATTAACTAAATTGACTAAGAAAAACACTTAGGTTAAGTAGTCGAAGAAGGTTTAGAAGAGTTTTGAAGATGTGAAGCCTAAGTTGACGTCTACTGCAATACTTACCCTATCGAATTTCAAGAAAGTTTTTGAAGTTAAATGTGATGCATTTGGTGTCAGCATTAGTACTGTCCTTATGTAAGAGCACCGGCAAATTGCCTATTTCAGCGAGAAACTCCATGGTATTACCTTGAATTACTCAGCCTACAACAAAGAGTTCTACGCCCTTATTTGAACACTACAAAACAAGCAGCCCTATCTATTGCTAAGAGAGTTCATCATCTACTCCAATCATGAGTCTCTCAAGCATCTTCGAGGGTAGTAGAAACTTTCTCATCGTCATGGCAAATGGGATGAATTCCTGGAGACATCCTGCTATGTGATTTAGTATGAGAAAAGAAACACTAACATAGTAGCCGATGCTCTTTCTCATCACCGCACCCTTATTATAACTATGTAAGCCAAGGTATTAGGATTCGATACCTTACCTGATCAATATGAGAATGACTAGTATATTGGGCCCCTAGTATCCAAGTGTAATGTTGGTGGTGTTGTGGGTAGATTCTACTTAAGTTAGGGGTTTCTAATGAAAGGCAAGCAAGTTTTTGTGTCGAGTGGTTTAACTAGAGAACTACTCGTTCGTGAAGCTCATGCTGGATGTTTGGCTGGCTATTTTGGGAAAAGAGGATGCCAAAATACTAAATGAACATTTCTACTAGCCTAAGAAAATGAGGGATGTACACCAAGTTCTTGAGAGGAGTGAGGTGTGTAAACATGAAAAAGGAAGGAGAGAACCATATGGAGAATATACACCCCTGCCCATTCTTGAGTGCCCATGGGTCAAGCTGAGTATAGATTTCATACTTGGCCTTCCTAGAACGCTAAGAAGGCATGACTCCATTATGGTTGTAGTCGACCATTTCAGTAAGATGAGCC
Organism: Lumnitzera racemosa; assembly: GCA_024138005.1. Taxonomy (NCBI): domain Eukaryota; kingdom Viridiplantae; phylum Streptophyta; class Magnoliopsida; order Myrtales; family Combretaceae; genus Lumnitzera; species Lumnitzera racemosa. The sequence continues at coordinate 86,774,199 of JAMXBC010000006.1, forward strand.
ATTTCATTCCTTGCTATAGAACCAATGATACTTTATTTATTGCCAACCTCATTTTGCAAGAAATTATATGTTTGCATAGGCTGTTGAGAAGTATTATATCCAACCGTGATTCGAAGTTTATGACCTTTTTCTAGAAAACCCTTTAGAGGAAACTCAGCCCCAAGCTTATGTACGGTACTTCTTGCCACCCTCAGATAGACAACCAGACCAAAGTCGTAAATAAGATAATCGATAACCTTCTGTGAGCAGGTATATGGAAGAATTTGCACAATTAGGATCTATGTTAACTTGTCATTGAGTTCGCTTACAACCGATCAATTCACAGCTTAACAAGAAGGTTGAGTTCATCTATGGACTCAATTCGAACTTGCCCCTAGATATAGTTGTCATCCTAGCCATAAAAGGAGAAAGTCAATCAAGCTTGCAACGGGCTAAGGAATTCTAAAAGTTGCATCAAAAGGTTACCAAACACCTTATATAGACTATAGCTCGGCCGAAGGAGTAGGGAAGCCAAGGAAGGACATGAATCGTTTACAAACTTGGAGACCTTGTCTAGGTCCACCTCAGTAAGGAGCGTTTCCCTAGGAAGAGGACAAACAAGCTTTCCATCAGGTCAAATGGACCTTTTAAGATCCTTGAGCGCATCAACAATAATGCTTATAAGCTAAAGCAACCCGATGGATACGGTATATCTGCTACTTTTAATGTAACTGATCTAACACCCAATGTGCCAGATGAAGAAGAAGGCCAAGATCTGAGGGCAAATCTTCAACAACCTTGAGGAACTGATGAGTTGACAACCACTAGTCCTTTTACTTGCATACGACTTCGAGGCCTCTAATCCCTCACTCACAGAATCCTCTCTTAGCACACTACCGATGACGAGAGCCCCTACATCGAAGGAACATGGTTGAATTATTTATCAAATCAGGCAGGTTATACCCTACTCTATGCTCTCTCTAATGCCGATGCCAGCTATTCGCTTGTTAAAGGCTCTATACTGAATGATCAAACTTCCAATTATCAAGAGACTCTTGCCAAGTGATGAGACATTCTTCTTTGAGCTCAATACTTTCTTCCAACTCCCTATCGATACTTGATGCAACCTTTCCCCATCTTGATAGATCCTAATGCTACAACACCTTGATTTCCTTCGCCTATTATGATAAGAGAATCTATGTGCAAAACTAATGTTGTGCCACTACCTGCCCATTTCATTGGGTATTATACTATTTTTTCCTTTTTGTCATTTGTCCTTTTTTCGTATATATTAGGAATTCGCCATTCGCATGCCTTTTTGTAATTTCTTTATTTGTGTGGTTACCCTAGAGACTTACTATAAAAGGTCCCTTTCCCTTGTAAGCCGATATCTTACTTTACAAACATATATTAAATATATTATACTTGTGAGACAACCTTCTCCAAGTCCATTTTCCTATACAATCTTATTTAATCTTGCCAAGTCGCTCAAGATAAGTGGTGGATGGACCTTGGAATCAACTTATGCACTAGATCAATTTAAGTGTCAAGTCATGTTGTATTCGTTGGTATATCATATCCTTCGAACAGCTTCACATTAGCTATTCTAATCAGTTCATAGGTCTACTCACTTTCCTTCCTTTGATATTTCGAAGGACCTTTTAGTTCAAATCTGCAATTGTAAATGATGGGACTAAGCTACTGGACTATTGACCCACAGTCGAACCCGAGGAGTTATAGGCCAAGCATAGTGGATTCTCCTACTTAAGCCAAAGCTAAGTATCTCCTTACTGACTCATTTTTCATACTGAGCAGAATAACTACCAATTTTTCGTAGATAGTGTACTGAGAAGTGGAAGGCCAAGATAACAGCCAATCCTCACTCTCACTCATGCTTGACTAATTACTTACTCAGCATCATCTTGCCAATATGCTGAAAGAGAGACCCTACACTAACTAAGCCACCCATGCTCGGACAAGCCAGTTGAACGTACTTTTGGTTTACATCCTCCAACGGCTTCACCAATATAGTGTCACTATGTGTATAGGATCATGTATAGAATCCATTGCACTAATCGCTACTTTTTTGGAATATTCATTTTTACCCTTTTGTATTCTTATGGATTACTTCTTTAGGGTAATACCCTTTTGTCTTTTCCCTTTCAAGTAAGTAGCCCTAAATTCTCGGATATAAATATCCCTTGTACTAGTAGCTATAAATAATTAGATTCATTACCATTAATACACTTTGAGAGTTTTCCCATCCTTGCATAAACACTGCCTATTTACTCTTGGCATCATTCTTATCCTAACTTTGAGCAAGCCTAAGTCATCAGATTGATTTGTGCATCATATCAAATTATGTTGTGAGTCTTCGGAAGTTCCATTAGTGCATCATATCCATTGGGGCTATTCATGGATTTTTGCTTAATTTTCATTCATCATTTGTCCTTTCATGCCATTCCCTACTACCATTTTCAAGCTTTCAGCAAGCTTGGACCCATCCCTGTAACTGGCCTTATCTGTTCTTAGCTAGGGTCTACATCATCTTAATATCAAAGCAAAGGTTTTATTTGAGTTGTGGTTTGTGTTTCAAGTTTTGCTTATATCCTATTTTACCTATGTGAAACAGAACAAGTAACTGTATCGTTTTATTACTATGTTTGTTAGCTATTACTTTTTTGGTTTGTAAAGGTGTTTGCTATATCACCTATTTAAAGAATCTAAGCTTCGAATAGAGAAAATGACATACCAAGTGTAAACCATGGTGTTGGAGATGACAACGGTAGAGTAATTCCCCATAGACAACAGTCTTAAGGAACCCTTAGGAGTACTGATGAGAGACTAAATGAGGCAACTAACCTCTTAGTAAATCTGACCTGAGCTATTCATGCATTGGCTTACTAACCAACTGAGGCCAAATAAAACACCCCATAAGCTGCTCAACTTGTTAGAAGTCAAAACCCAGCTCTACCAGTTCAAGGTGGACGAGTAAGACGAAGGATAAACCTAAGGGAACTAGATGAAGAGGACTAGGAATAGTATTTTGAAGAAGAGCAAACTAGAGTTCTCAAAGCATCTGACCATGTAAAGCTTTAGATTCCAAGCTTCAATAGATCTAGGAGTACTAATGAGCATTTGGAATAGGAAGAAAAAGTTGAGTGTATTTTTTAATATTATCAGTACAAGGAATATGAGAAAGTGAGAACCGCTGTTATTGAGTTCATCAAGATATGCTACCATGTGATGGAAGAATTTTTAGGTTATAAGGAAGCAAGAGAGCTACCGAGAGATTAATACTTGGTTCAAGAGGAAGAGAATACTCAAAGATAGGTTCATGCTAAAAACTTATCTACAAAATACTTTTACTTAGCTTCAAGAGTTGAGACAAGGAGACCGAGCAGTTGATGAATATGTATAAGAATTCCAAATGCACATGATTTGATGTGAAGTGGAGGAGCACTCAATGCAAACAATCTTAAGGTTTATTACGGGACTAAGAGGTGATATTCGCGACAATATGAAGCTCCAACTATTCACCACAATGGATGAAGCCATTAGAATAGCCTAATGAGTAAAGAGACAAAGAAAAGGCCAAGTATTAACCAGAATGCTGATTACCCAACCCAATCAAGAAGGTCATCGAGCTCTATTAACTACCAAGCTGAGTAGAAAGATAGATCTCTAAGCCAAACAAAATGGCCAACTTGATGGTGAAGTGCCGACCCGAACATTTGAGAAGGGGTAAAGATCAAGTAGGAAGATGAGCAAAATCAAGTGCTGTAAGTATCAAGGGTTCGAACATATGGCTGCTAAATGCTTAAACTAACAGAGAATGGTCATTAAGGGAGACATCTTAATGCTAGAGGTCGAAAGTACTAATGAGGAACCTAAGGAGGATATCTCTACTAAGAAAGAAGACACCGAGAAGGAACTTATTGAAGAGGACATAATCGCTTAGGACTTGGACCGGTTGATCATAGTTGTTCGATGCCTAATGAATATGGAACCCTTATGTGAGGAGGAGTAGAAAGAGAATTTATTTCATACCACCTATAAGGCGGATAATCAAGTATATTCCCTCATTGTAGATAATAGTAGTTGCACCAATGTGGCATCAGTCGATCTTATTTTAATACTGAAGTTATCGGTCGTTATACACCTAAGGTTATACTAGTTGCACTGGTTGAGTGAGAAAGGAGTACTAAATGTCACTTGGCAAATACTACTACCGATCACAATTAGAAATTACTCTGACTAGATTCTCTATGAAGTACTACCTATGTGTGCTTCTCGCATGTTACTAGGTAAACAGTAGCTGTTTAATAGGAGAGTTATCCATGATGGCTATAAAAACACTTATATGTTTAAGAAAGATGGCCAAAAGACTACAATGAACTCGATGCCGCTAAGAGAAGTTAACAAACTATGGATAAAACTTGCTTGAAGATTGAAGAAGGCTCTGGTGATAAGTAAAGCTGAGCTCTAAGAGGCCATCATTGCTAATGAGCCGACCTTTATGTTGGTCAAGTGACGGCTACAAATGAAGGAGTGAGGTGAACTACTCGTCAAAATAAAAGCATTGTTGGACTAGTATGCCAATCTGTTCCTAGAATAGTTACCCAAGGAGTTACCCCCAACTCGAAGCATAAAATACTGCATTGACTTGTTACTCGGTGCCATACAACCAAATAGATAAGCCTATTGGATGAATCCTAAATAGGCTTTTAAACTCCAACATCAAGTCAATGAGTTGTTAGAGAGAGGTTACATCAGAGAAAGTCTCAACCCTTGTCTTATAACGGCCCTTATAGTGCAAGAAAAGGATAGAACATAGCAAATGTGTGTAGATAGTTAAGCTATGAACAAGATCACAATCAAATACAGGCATCCCATTCCTAGATTGGAAGACATGTTGGATGAATTGAGCGGAGCTAAGATTTTCCACAAAATTGACCTGAAATCTGGCTACCATAAAATCTACATGAGGTTGGGAGATGAGTGAAAGACTGCATTCAAGACTCAACATAGACTTTGCGAATGAATGGTCATACCCTTCAGCATGTTGAATGCCCCGAAGACTTTTATGAGACTAATGAACCATGTACTGAGACCTCTAATAGAGAAGTGTATCGTAGTGTACTATGACGACATCCTGGTCTACAATGCCAACATGCTAAGTCATTGTGAACATCTTCAAGCCATTTTGGATATCCTCTATACTGAGAGATTATTCGAAAATCTTAAGAAGTGTTGCTTTTGTAAGGATGAAGTGGTATTCTTGGGCTATGGAATTAGTGGAGAAGGCTTAACAGTGGATGATGAGAAGATCCGAGCAATTGTCGAGTGGCCAACTTCTACTACTTATGCCAATGTGAGAAGTTTCCATGGACTGACTTCATGCTATAGTTGATTCATCAAGAATTTCAGTACCTTCGCTACACCACTTACTGAGTTAATGAAGAAAAACATTGACTTCCTATGGGGAGAAAGGGAGCAGAGATGCTTTGCCAAAATAAAAGAAAGACTAACCTCTGCTCTGGTAATAGTTCTATCTGACTTCAAGAAAATATTTGAGCTAGAATGTGATGCATCAAGCATTAGAATAGGCGTTGTCTTAATATAGGAAGGCTAACTAATTACCTTCTAAATCGAGAAGCTTAAAGGATCTCAGCTAAATTACTCAGCGTATGATAAAGAACTCTTAGCAATGATCCAAGCACTGGAAGTATGGCAGCGCTATTTACTACTAAGAGAATTTATCATACATATTGACCATGAGTTGTTGAGGTACCTCCACAATCAGACTAAGTTATCAAAGCGGCAAGTGAGATGGGTTCAATTCCTTAAGGGATTCAATTTTATGATAAAATACAAGAAAGGGAAGAGTAACGTAGTTACAGATGCTCTTTCGAGAAGACATGCACTTCTGAATGAATTACAAACCAAATTGTTTGGGTTTCTAAGTATCAAAGAGTAGTATTCTGAGGATCCACACTTTGGACCCATAATTACACGATGTGTCGATGGAAGAACAATGGACGAATATCATATGGAGAATGGTTACTTCTTTCGAAGTGGAAAATTATGCGTACCAACTTGTTCCTTGAGGGAGTAATTGATCAGGGAAGCTCATTATGGAGGACTCTCAAGACATTTTGGAGAAAGAAGGACTTGTAAAGTGTTGAATGGTCAATTCTTTTTGTGGCGAATGAGAAGAGATATGTACTGAGTTCTCAAAAGCTATGCCATGTGCAAGAAGGCTAAGTGCCGAGCTAAGCAAGGGAAAGCAATGCCTTTACCTGTCCTAACGAAGTCGTAGACTAAATTGAGCATGGACTTTGTTCTCAGACCACCACAAACTACTCAAGGCAAAGATTCTATAATGGTCATCATAAATTAGCTCAACAAAATGGCACACTTCATACCCTACTCCAAAACTAACGATGCTTCAAGTATTGCTTCTCTTTTCTTATAGGAGATTGTACGAATACACAATTTATCAAGACGTGTAGTCTCCAACAAAGACCAAAAGTTCTTAAGCCATTTCTAGAGAACCTTGTGGCGTTGGATGGGGACCAAACAACAATTCAGTACTTCTTATCACCTTCAAACTAACGACTAAATAGAGGTGGTTAATTGCACTTTAGGATCATTGCTCCAAGCTGCAGTAGGCAAGAACTTGGCTGATTAAGACGTCTACTTACTAATGGTCAAGTTCACTTACAACTGGACAGTATATGACACCACTAAGCAAACTCCCTTCAAAGTGGTCTATGGTTTCAATCCTGAGTTACCCCTTAATCACACCCCTATACCTGTATTGCGCAAGAGGACCCTAAGGCCTTGACTAGAGCATAATCTCTTCAGCACATCTATGATAAAGTCATTCAGCATATCGACTAAGCTGCTAAAAGATTGCAAGAGAAGGACAAGGGTAGGGCAACTAAACAATTCCAGCAAGGAGACTTGGTATGGCTACATTACAGCAAGGAACAGTTTCTAAGCAAGAGGAGGAACAAACTATCCTTAAGGGCTAAAGAACCTTTCAGAATCCTTTAAACGATCAATGATAACGTCTATAGATTGGTGCTGCCAGAGGACTATTGCGTTTCTAAAACCATTAATGTTGCTGACTTCAATCCATATCACCCCAATGTCATTTAGATTTGATCCAAATCTAAAACAATCTAGAGGGAATGATGGGAATCAAGCTACTATACCATTAACTTACAACAAACCCAAGGACTAGAAGGCCTAACATGACGAATTCTCCTACTCCTACTAACTCCTTCTGAGGTTGAGTATCTCCTTGCTAACTCGTTCTACATGCCAAGTCAAATGACTCCCCATTTCTCATAGATAGTGTACCGAGAAGGGGAAGGCCAAGATAACAACCAATCCTCACACTCACTCATGCTTGACCAATTACTTACTTGGCATGACCCTTGACAATATGCCAAGAGAGATATCTTAGACTAACTAAACTACCTTTGCTCAGACAAGCCACCTAACCATACTTTATGTCCTCATCCTTCAACTACCTCACCAATGCAACATCGCAACAAATACAAGATCATGTGTAGAATCTGTTATCCTAACCATTGTTCTTTTGGAATATTCATTTTTACCCTTTTGTATTCTCATACATTACTTCTTTAAGGTAATACCCTTTTTGTCTTTTCCCTTTTAAGCATGTTGCGTTAAATTCTTGGGAATAAATACCCGTTGTACTAGTAGCTGTAAATAATCAGAATCATTACCATTTATACACTTTTAAGTGTTTTCCCGTCCTTACGTAAACATTGCCTGTTTTCTCTTGAAATCACTCTTATCCTAACCCTTAACAAGGCTTGATGGTAAGTAGCCTCATTAGACCAATTCTTGCATCATATCGAATTGTATTGTGAGTCCTCGAAAGTTCCATTGATACGTCATATCCATTAGGGCTGTTCGTAGGATTTTGCTTTCTTTTCATTCATCATTCGTCCTTTTACACCATTCCCTACAACCCCTTTCAAGCTTTCGACAAGCTTGAACCCATCCCTACAACCGGCCTTATATGTTCTTGGTTACGGCTTGAATTAGTAAGTCCTACTGATAATTGAGCTCCTAGTGATACCAGGATTATATGACGTACCTAGGAACTTAGTTATCACTAGAAATTACCGTCATAGATGTGAACTAAATGGTCCTTCAAAATATCAAAGAAAGAAAGTGAGTAGGCCTAAGAACTTATTAAAATAGCTAATGTGAAGCTGTTAAGAGGATATGACACACTAACGAACACAACATGAATTGACACTACACTTGATTTGACATACAAGTTGGTGTTAAGGTCCATCCATAACTAATCATGAGCTACTCGGCAAGATTAGATAAGAGTATATGGAAAATGGACTTGGAGAGAGTTGTCTCACAAGAATAATATATTCAATGTATATCTATAAAGTAAGATATCAGCTTACAAGGAAATGAGACTGTTTATAATTAGTCCTTAGGGTAACCATACAAATAAAGAAACTACAAAAAGGCATATGAAAGGAGAATTCCTAGTATATACAAAAAAGGGCAAAGAGGGAAAATGACAAAAAGGAAAAAATAGTACAATGTTAGGTGAAATGGATGGGTAGCAGTGTTGCATTGGTTCCATACATAGATTCTCTGATCACAGTGAGCGAAGGGAATCAAGATGTTGCAGCATCAGGGTTTATTAAGATGAGGAAGCAATTCAGCAAGTATCGGTAGGAAGTTGAAAGAAAGTACTAAACTTAAAAAGAATGTCTTATCACTCGGTAAAGAATGTCTCATTACTCGGTAAAGAATGTCTCGTCACTCTGCAGGAGTCTCTCAACAATTGGAAGCTCGATCATTCAGTATAAAGCCTTTAGCAACCGAATAGTCAACATTAGCATAAGAGTAAGCATAAAATGAGGTGTAACCTCCTTGATTCGACAAAAAATTCAGCCATCCTCCTTTGGTGTAAGGTATCTCATCATTGGTAGTTTGCCAAGAGAAGATTCTACGAATGAGGGTTTGGAGGCCTCCAAGTTGTGCGTGAATAATAGGATCAGTGGTCAATAGCTCATCAAGTTTTTCATTCAAGGAAAATATCATGGGGTCTATGCATTTGGAGCAATTTAATAGCTATAGTAGAGTCAACCACAATAACATGCTAGATCAGGTTTAAGGTATAGTAGAGGGCTTAGAAAAACTTAAAGAGAAGCACCTAAGAGAGGTATTGTTAGCCTTAAAATAGTCTATAGGTGATAATGTCACAATGCTACCCTAAAAGAGATGGTTATTTCCGTATAGAGGGAGTTAAGGACCTACATCTAATGGTGTTTTGAGGCTATATATAGGTTTATCCATGTGGAAGCAAAGGCAGGAAAGATATACCTATTATTAACAACTTTCATGGAACCAAGTTTTGCCAAACAAATAAACAATTTGTTATGGATTAAGGAGCAATTTTTTTATGGAATAGAAGGTCTAAAGGATCTAGGTAAGTAGTCTGGCAATCAAAACATAGGTGAAGTTCAAGGCTAAGTCATTAGCTACTAAGTAATGCTAAGAGTGAGGCTTAGGCTAAACTTAGCTAACTAGAGCATAGGGGATCTACCAAGGAGTAGAGTTACTGTTAGAAAATCCTAACATAACTACTAGGGATATGATGTTTACTTTCTATGATGGGTTGCAAGGGTAAGCCCAAGTAGAAATAGAGAGCTAAGAAGTCCAAATTTTGGCCTAAGCCATAAATATATTAAAGGACCTAACAAAGTTCAAGTTGGTTGAAAATCTTAATCTAAAGGTAAGGGAGGGAAGCTATGGAAACGGTAGAGAGCCTAGAAGGAGATGGATCCTAATCTAAGGAGGGAAGATGGTTATAACTATTACAATGATAAGGCTCATATGAATGAGAACGAGCTATCCAAGAAGAACCTCCCTTGCTCTCATGTCTTAGAGGCCATTATGGCAAATAATATTTGGATTAAGCCAGTAACCCCTTATTGTTACAAAAGAAGATGAGGATAAGCACAAGCTAATTCAAACTTAAGGTTTTCAAGTCAAAAGGTGCGATCCACAATAACATCATCAAGGAATCTAAAGGCATGATATGTAGGAGCATTATCTATGGTAAGGCAAACGATGAACACCTCAATGAATATAGACAAAAGACGTAGGCATTATTATGGAGGTAGTAAAAAAGCTAAGCTTCCAAAAAGAGAAGAGTAAGGGTTAGTTAAAGAAAGTTGTTGACATCCCATTTTTGCTTTCTCCCTAAGGTTAGAAAAACTATATTGATAGGCTATTCTAAGCCTAAGCTCCAAAGGCATAGGCTCAAGTGTCTCCACCTACTCAAGTACCCCTAAGCATTAATTTAAGTCAAAATCTTAGCTTCCTTTAATAGCCCAGTTGGCTTGAACCCCTCGTAGGATCACTCCAACCCAAGTTAAGCAACCTTCTCGAGTCTTCCTAAGCATGCCTCCTCGGACCCTACCTGATGGAGCTTTCAATCCAATCTACTTAGCACCAATATAGCTTACTCAAGCCTACCCTCAAAACCTTTCCATCTCAACCTCTTCGAGTCCTTAGAGACTCCAACCAGCATCTTTTGTAGGCCTAACCCTTCGAGCCCTAGTGCTCAAGGATCCTATTGTCCTTAAGCCACCCAAATCTAAACTTAAAGTGCAATACCAACCTTGACTCCCCTAAACACATGCTAAGTGCTCAGGGCATGACTTGAAAACTTCAATACCTTTACTATTACTACTACTCTCTCTCTCTCTCTCTCTCGTCACTAAATGATGCTTGACATTCGTGATACAACCTTTGCACTTAGCCTCTCTATATGTGACATCTACCTACACCTTAGATGTGGTAAACACTATTCGTAAGTCTACCTATCAATAGGGCAACTTCGTCTTCTCTAATACTGCTTACGCATCTCTTATACCAACTACATACAACCCAATCCTAAACTACTTTGCATCCTAGGTAGGTAACCTCTGTATCTTACAAATGATCCATGCAACCAAAGGTACAAGGATTCCTAACCCTTGCCTTACTTCTTTAAGAAGTACAATTCTCTCCCCTTTCCTTTCTTTGCTAAAATAAACATCAAAAGGCCCCTATTAGCTTAGCTATAAGGAGCTTTCTTATAGGTCTTCCGTTGTACACGGTAATTGAACTACCATGTGACCCCCTCTCAGTGATCAACAAATCACCATTTGGTGCCACCTTTGTTGCTTATCTACTATATGTGGTGATGCATAAACATACTAACCCATAAGCATCCCATCAAGAGGATGGTAGTCAATCATCACCACCACTGCTGCCGCTACTACCACTGGTTGCTCCAACTTCAAAGTTCGACCAGCTAAAGGAAGTGTTCTACCAAATGATAAAGGAAAATCACAAGACCTAGGAAGCAAATGTCACTTTGCAAATGAAAGTTCTCGCCTTATAAAAAGCTCAATGCAAAACCTACAACGAAGACCCCTGCATCAATTTTACCAAGTAAGCCGAATAGGTAAAGCATATGCTATACTTTACTAGCACTAAACCTAGTGTGCCTATACCAACGTATCCAGCTAGATCACCACCAACCTGAGGACCTCCGCAATCATTTAAATAAGAATTTCAGCAAGGTGCTCACACTGGGTGAGTAATCAAGCACCAATAGGATGTACAAGGAACTTTTCTTGGGCTACTCTCAAAAGCCACTAGAGGAGATGAACATTTAAGAGCTGGATAAGGACATCTAACATGCCTCCAATATGTTTAACCCCAAGAACGCCGAACCATCAACTTAGTTATCAAGACCTAGCAAAGCCAAAGCCTATTTGTGCCCCTCATCTTAGAGGAAACCCTCCCACAAAGTGTTTGGTTCCTACACATGAATAGTTATGATGGCAACAACCATCTAATTTATTTCCATACCATGATGAGTCTCCGTAACTTCTCTAACACCATTATGTGCTAGGCTTTCTCGACCACATTGACAAAGGCAACATTGTTGTAGTTTAACACTCTTTAGGATGGTTCGGTCCCTTCCCTTGATGAGCTCACCATCAAGTTTTAGCAATACTTTTAAGTGCTATGTAAGAACTTCTCCACTCTATATAATGTTAAGTAAAGCCCCAACAAAGCCTTCAAGACATACCTAGAACGTTTCAACCAAGCCAAGCTCTAAGTCTTTATGCTTGACACAGGAGTTGTACTCTAAGCTATAATTAATAGATTCAACCCCTCTAGTAAACTATTCGAGGCCATCACCCTCAACTGTCCTAAGACTCTAAAAAAGTTCATGAGGATGGTAGAGAAATGAATTGCCCAAGAGGATGCCATCTAAGCTAGGCTTGAAATCAACAACCATAATAGAAGAAGCTTCATCAAGGATCACCTTAGTGCCAAGGATAATAAACTATCCTACTCAAGGAAGAACCAATGAGAGAGGTAGAAACAAAAGTATACTAATTGTACCAACTACACTCTATTGAATCACCCTTTCAATGAAATCCTATACGAGGTGTAAAGGCAACTCCCAAGGCCTCCTCAAGTTTGGGAAACACTAGAAGCTGCATAATCAAGCAAGTTTTATAGCTACTACAACATGGTTAGCATAACATAAATGAGTTATACCACTTGAAGAACGTGATAAAAGGTCTTTTGTATCAAGACTGCATTGACCATCTTATCTCAAATGAGACCATGTTCATAGCCATCACAACGCTGCCAAATCGACAAGCAACAACAACAAAACAACCCCAACAAACAATAACATCAAGGTAAGAAAGGCTAAGTCTAGACAATCACTTGTGGCCCAAAGTTAGGGGGTGGTAACTCCTCTTCTATGATACTACACAAAGTCCTCTATGTCTAAGGCAAGAAATTGAAGATGGACACCACTATTTCTTTTTCTACCAAAGATAGAGAGGGCATCGAGTATACATACATCAATCCTATGGTCATCAATGCAAAGATAGGCTACATCCATGTCCTAAGATGTTCATTGGCAATAGTTGCTCAGTGAACATCCTTTTTTACCATGCCTATATATAAATGAAGGATCAGCTTGAGGAGCCCTTACAACCCTATAGGTTGAGCTTAGCTAGTTTTAGTGGCAAATATATACTAGCCAAGGGCCTCATCACTCTCCTTTTTTAGTCAAGCAATGATAACCACATTACCTTACAATTGATTGATTTTATTATTGTTGATCGTTGGTCCCCATATAGCACTAGATAAGCTCTAAATTAGATAAATTTTACATGATGATTTTTTTATGATTTTCCCTTAAAATTTGATTTTATTTTTAGATAACGATACTTAATTGAGTAAAATCTTCATTTTTAGGTTTTGGAATGATTTACGTGAGAAAATAAGAAAATGGAAACAAGATTCACTCAATTTGAAGCTAAAATGACAAGTTATGAAGTGTTGGTGAATGGTACAACCGAACAACATGACTTTATTGTTTTCAGACGAATTTGGAGCTAATTTTAAAGTATCACAACCAATGACATGACCATGTCCTTAGTTGTGTCATTCTTAATTTTGAGGAAAAAAAGAAGAAGAAGAAGAAGAAGACGTAAAGGAATGGTAGTGAGTTACAAGAACAGGAGACATGGTAGTATCGTTTGCATGGGCTTTATTTTGCTATTTCCTATGTTAAGCTTCTTTAAGGTTTACCTATGGGGACTTTTAGCACAACTTTTTGAGAGCTTTTCAAGAACAAAACACTCAAGAGAGCATAATGCATCAAGACATCAAGATCTCAAGATTCAAGAACCGTCTTATTAAACTCATGATCTATTTCTTCCACCTTTCTTTAGTTTTTCTTAAGGATCATTCTTTTATCATGAGTAGGGAGTAGAACTTTTTGTATCTAGGTCTTATGTGTCATGCCCCGAAGTAGTAGAGTCGTAACAGTCCCGTCGTGTAAACCATTCTAAGATAGAAGTTGGCCTTACAACTGCTATCCTAAACCTAATCTACATAAGGCATCCACGACTAATCCGCTATGAAGTAAACAGTTTGTAATTTAAGTATATCATTTACCTAAGAAAGTAAGAAAATATATATATACACTATAATTCAGTTATTACAATTAACATTTCCAGCATTTCACCGTAATATATTTCGTAGTTATTACATTATTCAAAAATGAAAAATTTTAAAATAAAAGCTTAGACCTTAAAAATATATGTTTGTTCTTCAAATGTTTTTCATCACTCCCTATGATCCAGCAGTTGTTAGCTTTAAAGTAGTTATAAATCGCTTCTCAGCTAGCATATGCACGACATCTATAGAAATGTGAGCAACCACAGCTCAATAAGTTAAGGCGGAGGACTTAAAACTATTACATAAACACAACAAGGTTATCAACCAACTTTTTAGGTGCAATGCATGTTTAAGCAAATGTCATCGCACGACGTTGTCTGGCCCGTCATAAGATTAGAAAAATTGTGCCCACTCTAATTCAAGTTAAGGAGTTTCCGTTAATGCAACAGCTCAAGACCAAACCCAAGCTTGTGCAATGGAAACACTACTCCTCCTGTGACTACCTTCGAACCATTGACTTCACCCTCGCCATAACCTCCTCTCATGTCACTTAATTCAACTAAGGATGAAGATGGGACCATTATGCAATCTTGTGTTATCCCTTTCAAAAGGGTCGATATTTGGCCGGAGAATCCTAGGTTTCCCCTTATAAGTTGCCATACAGGTTCAATTATAATTACAAGTTATATATTTAATTAATTACAGTTTACAGTGATCAATCGTTTCATACAAATCATATAATACAAGCCAGAACAACAAACAGAATCATAACATCACTCATAATCAAGCACATGCACACAACCAACTATTTAACAAGCATAACCAAGTATAATCTCAAACCTCCAAAATATAGCAACGTATTAATCCCAACTTACCTCGACTCATCGCTCACTTACTCGAGGTCCGACTCGCTCAAGCCATTGCCAATCATCCCTATAATATAAGCGTGGTTTTAGTTTTTCATTTAACTATTATAGGTTGGTTTTATCCTATAACGCTTAATGTTATCTTTTTTTAAGGGTTTAATATGTCCAATTATCTAGGTTCTCAAATCATTTATAATTATTCTAGGTTTGAGGCTAGGTTTAGGTTCAACTTCCGCATTAATTTCTAAATTCGGTTTTAATTAAGTACTGTTTTATACCTGAACTCTAGAAACTCGTTTCAACTCATAATGTGAAATTAATCACATTACTTTTAGATATCCTAAATACCATAATTACCCCTAGTTAGTATTTTATTATACTTGGTACACTTAAATCCTTAATAGTGTACCAAATTTACTCCTAATGTGAGAGATTTTTACATTTTTCATATAATTATATAAATTCAAGATTTCTATCAGATTTATTATATATCCCTATTATTTATATAATATCAATTTTTATTCTAATATCTTCTATTTATTACTATCTCCTAACATCAATTATCATTTCAAAATGTCTAAATTCATCCTAAATCAAATTTTACACCTAATTACTCTAATTTACAAAATTAACTTAAAATTTATTATTTTTCCCTATTACTTATTTACTACATAATTAGCCTAATAATTACATCTAACACCATAAATGCTACAAGTATCATACCTTATCAGATTTTAATATTCTAAAACATATAATTATTCACTAAATCAGTTATTAACTATTTAATTACTTAATTAACCATAAATTACCCATTTTATGCCTCATTTTAAGGCCTAAAAATTATCTAAAAATTTCAAAAATTAATTTTTGAAAACGGGCTTTATAGCACTGTTCTATATCATCTAAGTAGTCTACAGAAAAAATTTTGAGCTCAAAACTATACTCTTAAGGTCATTTATTTCTAAACCGAAACATGCTCAATTTTGCATGATTTCTTAAGGATCATATATCACAAGACATATTTTCATCAAAATAATATTTTTTTCTAAAAAATACATACAAAAAAACCATAGAATAATAAATTTCATAATTTTTTGGATAAAATAAATAATTTTAAGAAATTATACAAAATCGAAGCAAATGAGAGACTCACCCAGTCCGATGACTTTTGGGCTTCCAACACCGGTCCAAGTGTGTTGACTGGTCTAAGTAGTGGGTCTGGAGTGGATGGTGGTGGTGGTTTGATCCTAGGTGATGCTGGTTCGATCCTAGGTGGTGGTGGTTCGATCCCAAGTAGTGGTGGTTCGATCCCAAGTAGTGGTGGTTCGATCCAGGTGGTGGTGGTAGTATGTGGGTTTGGTTCACTAGCCCCTACTGTATAGATTTCCTTATTTTTTTTCCTAACCTTAATTTTTCCCTTCCAATTTCAAAGCTCTCAATTTTTTCTGACTTCTAACTGTCTAAATGAGCTCTGTAATTTTTTTCCCTATTTATAGAGCTTTTTAATAATTATTATGTATTTAATTGGATAAGATATTACTCAAATCCCTTAATTTTGCCTTTTGTGTTGCTTGATTTTGATTAGTTAATTTCCTTCTTCATTTCCTAACTTATCATGACCAAATCCACATCATTCCTTATTCCTCTGATTTTTTCTTAATTAATTAATAATTTTATTTAATTATTTAATAAGTTTTTAGCCAATTTAAGTAATTTCGCATATTTTTATCTACACATAAATACATGTGGGATACATGTGAACATTCCTAATTATTATTTAGGTCATTCTATGATTTTTAGTATATATATAATCTATCTCTAGTAATTTATTAGTTATTAGATTATACTTTTCACCTTTTCGATAATTAACAATTATTATATTGAAAATTTACAAATTTTATAGTCTCTTATTTTATTACTTATTTTCTTAAATTCAAGTTTATATGGCCATTTTTACTAATATTTGTAACTATAGTTTATAATTTAGGTTTAATAGGATCTTTTAATCGATCGCCCTAAACTTTATGTGCTAAGTTCAATCCTACAATCATTTGGCTTAACTTTAAGACTTACATTATGGAACCTAGATCTCACATGTGATACTCAGTTTTTTGAGATCTAATGAAGATCTTTATTCTTCTTGAATCAATTATGTGTGCTTGCATGTTTTAGATTGATAATTCTATAGGTTATTAATTTAAATCTAATATTGTACAAGAAGATCGAGAGATTTCTTGTATAATTAGATTTAGCGTAGTTGATCAGATTTTGTTAAATATTAGAGATAAATTACAAGCTTCTTCTGGATCTATAATATTATCTTTAAGAGAATTTGCTATAAATTAATGTGATCTTAGATTCTGTTATAGGGAAGAGATTTTATTAGGTACTCTAAAGATTTAGGTCAGTAAGCTTAAGAAAGTTATTAACTTTAAAAGAGAATTCTTCCAGTCAAGAAAAATTAAAGATTGAATTAGATTGTCTTTAGAGAAAGTTGTGTCTGTAGATATAAGGAATCAAAATCTGGATAAGACGTTGAGTCTTAAATTAAATCTTTATAATTTTTCTTTGTAGTTTAGTTCTTGATTATTTACTTAATTTAATTTGTTGCTGCAATTTTAATTTAAAGAAGTGAATTCTTGAAATTGAATTTATCAGTAAAATAATAAAGTTAAGGTCAATACTAGTATTTAGGGTCTTTAAGGGATCAACAGTTGGACTCATATTTGTTTCACTATAATTTAATAAGTACACTTGCTTGTATTAGCACCACATTAGGAAGACCAAGCATCAATAAGTTCGACATATGTATAAACCAATAATGTATTAAGGTGAAGTTCCCTATGCCTATTAGGGTTAGCATAGCCTAAGGTGACTGGAAGCTTTTATGATCACATTACCTCAAGGACAGAGTCTACGATCAAGTGATGTAGATTAAGTGGTAGCCGAAGGAAACACACGACTTATAGGGAGAGCTTACCTAGAAGACTAAAGAAATCCCATTAAAGTGCAACCCCAAGTAGACAATGTAAATAAAGATGTCGCTATCTACCGAGCATAGATACTAGCTTGTTGACTTCCTCAAGTCTAATGTCAACATTTTTGCCTCATCCCTAAGGCAACATACCACCTCTAAGTAGACCCTAATATGTAGCCTGTTAAGCAAAAGAGAAGCCATTTTGCACCAAAGTGATAAGCTACCATTGAGCAAGAGGTGCACAAGCTACTCCAAGTTAGATTCATCGAGAAGTCCAATGGGAAGTGATACATGTGTATTGACTATATAGACCTCAATAAGGCTTGCTCGAAGGATTACTTTCCTCTGCCAAAGATCAACCAACTCATCATCTTGGCATTGGGCCATGTAATGCTCAGGTTCATGGATACATATTCAAGCTATAACCAGATACACATGGCTCTTGATGATAAAGTGCACACTTCCTTTGTCATTGACTTCGGTACATACTACTATTGAGTCATCTCCTTTAACCTTAAGAATGGCAAAGCAACATACCTGATGTTGGTGACAAAAATCTCAAGCTATGGCTTAGATGAAATGTCAAAGACTACATCAGTGATGTGATCATCAAGATCAAAGAAAAAATTGACCACATCAAGGACTTCCACGAAACATTCAACATACTCTGTAGATATCAAATGAAACGAAATCCCCAAATGTGTGTCTTTAAGGTAACCTTGAGCAAGTTGCTCAATTTCATAGCCATAGAGCATTGCATCGAGGATAATCCAAACAGGATCTAAGCCATTTGCAACATGAAACCCCTAGAGCTATCAAGGAAGTAGAATAGCTCAATGGTAAGGCTGTCATGCTCAATCGCTTTGTATTTGAGAGTGCAACAAGTACTTCCAAGTTCTTCAAGCTACTAAAGAACCCATTGGAGTTTATGTAGACCAAAGAGTTCTAGACTACCTTTAATGAGCTCAAGCAGTTCCTAGCTACGTCACCATGCTCTCCAAACTAGTCTTAGGAGAAGAGGTCTATTTTTACCTAGTAATTAGTGATCAAGCACTATCCTCAATACTAGTCTAAGCAAATGGAAGAGAGCACAAGCCCATTTACTAAAATGACCATATACTGCAAGGCCTAGAGACCAGGTATACACAAGTGGAGAAATTTTTCCTAATTGTAGTTATTGTTGCAAGAAAGCTGAGGCCATGCTTTCAAGCACATCTTATTGTCATTCTCACCAACTAGCCACTGCAAACCATCCTACAGAAACCTAATGCCTCTAGTTATACGGTTAGGTATTTATTAGAGCTTAACACTCATGGAGTTTAATTCCAATCAAGGCAGGCTGTCAAGGCATAAGTCCTCAAGGACTTTTTTGTGAAGTACACTAGAGAGAAGGAAGCACCAATAGAGATTAAAATATTAATGTGGACTTTCTATGTTGAAGGATCCTCCAATTCAAGAGGTGGAGGAATAGAACGAGCATTGTTTTGCAAGGGCCTTATGTAACTAAGGTCTTATACACACTTAAGCTTGGATTCCTAGCAAGTAACAATGAAGCCGAGTATGAAGCACCCATCACTAGCCTAAATATTACCAAGGACATTAAGATTGAGAAGGTAAAGATCTACTCAAACTCTATGCTCGTAATACAATAAGTGAAAGGGCCATACAAGGCAAAGTAGGAAACCATGATGAAGCACCTCCAAGTGATATAGATCTTGCCTCAGGTTTCACCTCATTGAACATAAACAAGATTTCCTAAGTGGAGAACTCTAGAGCAAATAAACTATCAAAGCTCACGTCCATGACTATCTTGCCACCATACAGTAGTGATAAGCAAATCTTCCTACAGTATGTCCCCAAGTTCACAGTCAAAGAGCAATAGAAGGAAGTATTAGAGATCCAACCCTCTTCCATCGAACCTTGCTGTATAGATCTGATCATAGATTATCTTAAGACTAGGATACTATTTCAGAATAGGAGTGAGGCCAAGACGCTAGCCTACAACACGGTGAACTATACCATCATTGATGACATCCTGTATCATAGCAGGCATAGCGCTTCGCCTCTTTAATGCCTCAAACCTAAAGAAGGCATATATGCCTTTAAAGAGTTACATGCCAAGGTCTTCAATAACCTTATCCAAATACAAGCACTTTACATTAGAGTACTTCACATTAGCTACTACTAGTTGACAATGAAAGAAGACATGAAAGGTATGGTGCAAAAATGTCACAAGCTTCAAAAACACATGCCCATCAACCATACCCTGAGTACCAACCTCTACCCCATGATGAGCCTACAGGATTGGTGATCACCTTATAAGTATCTTTGACCATAGTAGAGATATCAATGGAAGAGCAGTTACCTTGGAATGCTGAGCTACTTTGTTCAGCCATTGTAGTATCAATTCATGCATAGGTTGAAAGAACTCTGAGTATGTCTGCCTTTGAGTGAAGGTATAGAAATCTTTAGAGAAATTTTAGTAGATAAGGAAGAAAGTGAAAGTTAAGAAATGCACCCCCACTTCCCCCCTACCCACATGCCCTCATATAAACGAAGGGATATATGAATTGTAATTTCCCACCTAAATGGGAACTTCAATCTCGGCCATCTACATGTTCAAGTGTAATGCCTAACAACCTAGATCCATATAGCACGCAGATCATGAACATAGCCCCTATATGTGCTTCTATAGTAGTGCACCTTGTGCTAAGTGCCATTGTTAAGCCTCAACCAGCCTAAAGGTCATGTCAATTAAGCTAACTTTCACATCATACGTACCAGCACTCAACAATACCTAGTCCACAATTGATAAGTCTAGGCTCATCACCTATCTCCTTAAGACCAACCCATCGCAACTTGAGCCTAAGCCTTTAGAGTTTGAGATGATCTACCCTTCTTATCATCCTGATGCCAATGAAATTTTTTAGGAGGTGGAGGGTTGGCCATTATGGGCCTAAGCTCCAAAGGCCCAAGCCAAATTATCTTAGCTTGCTCTAGTACCCTCGAGTAATACTCTAAGCTAACAGCTAGACTCCCTTCAACAACCTAGTTGGCTTGACCCCCTCATAGGCTCACTTTAACCTAAGTTAAGTAACCTATTCGGTTCTCCTAAAGCATACCTCCTCAAACCCTACTTAATGGAGCTTTTAATGCAATCGACTCAGCATTAGCATAGCTTGTTTAAGCCTACCTTAAGCACCTTTCCATCTCGACCTCCACGGGTCCTTAGAGACTCCCATTAGCATCCTTTGTAAGCTTAACCCCTCAAGCGCTTGAGGATCCCACTATCTTCGAGCCACTAAGATCCAAGATAAACATGCAGTGCCAACCTAGACCCTACCGAGCACATGCTAAGTGCTTAGGCCACGGCTTCGAGAGTTCAATGCCTCTACTACTCTCTCTCACTCTCCTCACTAAATGCTCCTTAACATCCATGATATAACCATTGCACACAATCAAAACCTATTTGGATTTTCTTAATTTAACCTATATTAAGCTCAGGCCGCTTACAATGAGTTACTAAACATTAAACTAAAGAAATATTTTTCTTAAAAAATATTTTTTTCAGAATGGAGTCGCTAACCAATTTGATTGGTAAAAATGAAATTAGAGTTTTTCGAGTGGAAAAACCCTAATTTAGCCATTAGTTTGTGGATATTTCTAAAAAATTGCTTTTTGCAAAATTAAATAAAAGAAAACTAAATTTTAGGGTTAACCTATTAAGACTAAGTCACTATGTAAAAACTAAAAAAAAAAATTAATAGGCTTTTATTTCGATAATTTTTCTAAAAATATACTTAAATTCACAAAACATAATTAAAAATGATTTTGTTCTATTACGAATTTTTAAGAAAAATAGAATTTTTTTTAATTTTTAAACTATCGCTCCAAAGGTGCTTATATACTTGCTAGTTGAGATCAAATCGACCGTAGTTCTTTTTTTTTTATAAAATATTTAATGAGTAGATTCTTTTCATTTTAAAAACAAATCCAGGTTTACATTTATTTATTAATTTATTATTTAAAAAAAACTAAGAAATCTAATTTTCCCGAATTAAAGAAAACCCAAACTAACTTTATCCTTTTGAAAACTCGTTAAGATTTTTATTTTTAAAAACACTATATGTAAAAAATATATTCCTAAATCCCAACAATAAGATACGTTAAAAATACAGTTAGATATGTATCTTCATATGCATCCTTTCCAAATCTCAACTACTAGATATATATCTTGATACATATCTTTTCTAAATCTTAACCGTAAAAATACGTATCTTGATATGGATCTTTTCTAAATCCTAACTACAAGATATGTATCTTTTAATGAAAAACAAAATTTTTATTTTTTTAAAAAACACAATAAATATAATTTTTATGAAAAATTGACATTAACTAGAAAAATACACAATAAAATAAATAAAAAAACATACATTTAAATGAAAAAAATGGATTAGTAAAACAAACAATAAAACTAACTAATTAATTAATAAATAAATAATAATAATAAATTTTTCTTACCTAAACCGTTCGAGTTACATATAATTGACGTATTTGCATTTGTGTGTAGTGTATCCATGTTTTTTCGATGTTGTATCTAGATCGCATAAAGCGATTAGGTTCGGATATTGATATTTGACGTCAGGCTTCAACTTTGGATTTGAGAATTGGATTGGCAAGGCGAGGATTCAGATTTAAGAATTTAAACGTCAAGGATTCAAGTTCAAATTTCAAATTTTGGATCAACAAGATTCGACTTCAGATGGATTGAATTGATTTTTCTTCACATGGATTGAATTGAGGATTAGCTTCAAATAATAGATTGGAAATTGGCTTC
This sequence comes from Lumnitzera racemosa, assembly GCA_024138005.1. Lineage (NCBI taxonomy): Eukaryota > Viridiplantae > Streptophyta > Magnoliopsida > Myrtales > Combretaceae > Lumnitzera > Lumnitzera racemosa. The sequence continues at coordinate 86,796,925 of JAMXBC010000006.1, forward strand.
GGATTATAGAATAAAGATCAGCTTTGGATTTGATTTTGGCTTCGAACATATTGAATTGATTTCGGACATTTGGACGTAAGATTTCGAAATGATTGGATTTGGATCATCAGCTTTTGGAATTTTGGAAAGCGGAAATTTGGAAAGTTGGAATTCGTCTGGTTTTGCAAAAATTAATTGTGGGAATAATTTGTCTGGCTTTGCAAAAATTAATTGTGGGAATAATAAAATCTTCTTACATTTATCGTTAAATCCTTATTTATAAACCAATTAATTATAGAAATAAAAAACCCATTGTATCTTTTAATTCTGAAAACCCTATTTAGGCTTTCTATTTAGCGAGTCTGATCCAATTCAATTTTATTTAATCTAAGTGCCCACTTAAAAAATTATAAATTTAATCTAGCCCAATATAATTTAGATAAAAAAATCTATTTTATATCAAATTAGAACAAAATTATTTAATAAAGCCTAATTCCCCAATAACTAAAGAATTTATTAAATTAATCACACACCATTATCTGATTTAACAATAAACGATCAGACTCGACTCAATTTGATTCTACTCAACTCGACACAATTGACTCGACTCAACACGATTTAACTCAATACGATACAACTCAACTCTCCTTTTTTATTTTGTTATTTTTTCTTTTAATTTTTGTGTTTTTTATTTTTTATTAGCTTCTTATTTTTTTGTTCTATTGATTTTTAACCTAGCTCAGATAGAATAAAAAAAATATGGAAAAAATGAGGTGTCTATAGGTACACTTCTTTGTAGTGAAGTTTGATTAGAATTTTGCTATAAAAACGAAAGAGATACCCGTTTTTAGATAATCCTAAGAGGATAAATCTATTCGAGATTGAAAAAAAAAAAAACTTGTTTTGGTAAATAATCTAAAAATGATAGATCTCTTTGAGACTTCAAATGTTTTGGTCTAATGGATAATCCGAAGATGATAGATCTCTTTTAGGGTGAATTGCTTGAAAGGTTAGATCTTTCGAAGACAAGATAAGATGATACGAGACAATGCTCTCATGAGTAGGCGATCTTTTAAATGACTAGACAGTGTTCCTTTGAGCAAGCGATAAAAAAAAAAAAAAGACTAGGACAATGATCCTACAAAGGAATAGATAGGACAACACTCCTATGAGCAAGTGATTCTAAAAAAGGACTAGGATAGTGATCCTACAAAGGAATAGATAGGATAGCACTCCTATGAGCATGTAATCCTAAAAAAGGACAAGGACAGTACTCCTTTGAGAAAGCAATCCTAGATAAGATTAGATGGCACTCCTTTAAGCAAATAATACGTCAAAAGATAGGACTGCGCTCCTTTGAGCAAGCGATCCTATATAAGATTGGATGGCGCTCCTATGAGCAGACGATCCAACAAAAGATAGGACAACACTCCTTTGAGTAAGGGATCATAGAAAAGATTGGATGGCATTCCTATGAAGAGGCAATCCAACTAATGAATAGATACGACAACGTTCCCATGAGTAAGTGATCCTAAAAGGAATAAGACAACGCTCCTTTAAGCAAGCGATCCTAGCAAAGGACTAAATAGGATAATGCTCCTATGAGCAAGTGATATTAGAAAGGAATAAATAGGACAACGCTCCTTTGAGCAAGAAATCCTAGAAAAGATTAGATAGTGCTCCTATAAGCAAGCGATCCAACTAAGGAATAGATAGGACAATGCTTTGATGAGCAAGCAATCCTAAAAGGAATAGGATAACACTCCTTTGAGTAAGCGATCCTAGCAAACAATTAAATAAGACAGCGCTCCTACAAGCAAGTGATCTAACTAAGGAATAGGACAATGCTCCTTTGAGCAAACAATCCTAGAAAAGATTAGATGATGCTCCTATGAGCAAGCGATCCAGGAAGGAAGAAAAATTTCATGAGTTTTGACAAATTGATCTATGACTTGAATTTAAGGGATTTTGATGATTCCTTGAAAATTTTAAGAAATCTCTCTTATTAATTTAAAAAAAAAATTCATTTCTCCTTTGAAAATTTTTTTCTTTTTTTCTTCTTTTTGTCAAGAAATTCAAAAAACAATCTTTGATAAAAAACTGTGTTACTAACAAGTAAGAAAGTCTCAAAAACTCTAAAGATCACAAATAAGGGTTGGCTTGCCCCTTACCCATTGATCACTCATTCTGTCAATCTTATTTCTTAGAGCATTATTCATGACTTTTAAACTTTTTTAGAATCACTGATTTCTGACTTAGGATAATGACCAGTCACTTTTTTGACAAAGTACGCAACTCTTCAATTTTTCACTCAGAGTATAGATATCATTACTTGAAACGTTTAGTCAAACTAGACTTCCTTGCACTCCCATAAGTTTATTTTTACTCTCAACATCAATTCCAAAAATTATAACCTATCTTGTAAGCGGTACATTCTGGTCAATCAATAGGTCTTTCTAGGTTTGCAATATAAGGCTTTTAATCAATGGTGTAAGCAAACAGATATTAATGTACTTAGCCAATTTTGAAGAAATCATATGCAATCAATCTCAAGTTTACAAGCCAAGTGTTGAACCTAAGGTTCATTATTTGATTTTGATGAGAACAAAACAAAAAGTATATATCTAAACATGTTGTTTTTGAAGAAAACAAAAACAAGTGGATGATTAAACTAAGTATTATTTGATTATTTTAAGATAATTGAATAAGCTCAATTAGCTTGCTTAATGATTAAATATATCAATTATCTCTACAGGAAATTTAATCTTTTGAAGTGGTGATCAAATGATCATAAAGTTATATTGCAAAAAGTATTCGTTTGTTGTGTACTAAAAGAATTTTCAAGTGATATTTGGCCTACCGGTTTGATGGCCCAAGGAAGAACTAGGTTGACAGTATAAAGCCTTAGAAAACACAAAGAAAAGCTCACTGACTTGGAAAAACCGGTTTGGCAGTTCACTTACCGATAGAGTAATTTTTACCGGCTTTCCGGTAATTCAAAGTACCGACATGCCGGTACTTCAGATTCAACTAACCGTAGGAGCATTGAGTGCATCGTAACGGGAAGAAATGAATACGATAATATAAATACTCAACAACCTGACCAAGGACAGTAGAGAAGTGATCTTTTGCTATGATATTTCAACATTCTCTTATATTCTTGTTGTCTATAATTCTTATTGTCTCTTGTACCATAAATTACTAATATTTAGAGAGATTTGAAATATAATACTTGTAAGCTATTAGTTACAAGTATTGAGAGTTAAAAGGACTACACCAATAATTCTTGAGATTGAGTTTTTGTATTGTGATTTGAGATTGATTTTTGTATTAAGTATTGAGATTGTAATTTGTGTTGAGAGTTGTGAGTTTGAAACTTGTGTAATCAAGTTTGTGTTTATGTAGCTCTTAGAGCTTGGATTGAGAAATCAATAAAGTAGTGTAAAGTCCTTAGTTGGAGGCATTATGTATTCATAGAGACTAGGGGGCAATCTAAACTCCACGTTATATCTAGGCTTGATCTTCTTTATCCCTATCTCTTTTAATTTTCGTACTTATTATTGTTCTATCGTTGCTTTTATTACTCTTATTATTGCATTTACTTGTTTATATTGAAAAAAATTACAATTTTTCCTTAAACTTAATTCACCCCCCTCTTGAGTTTAGCCTAGTGTTCTTCACCAAGAAACTAAGAGAAACTAAACATAGGCTTGCCCTAATTTCATGAGCAAGTTTTGCTTAAGATAATTCCATTTCTTTAGTCAAAAGAGTTTCATCAAGCGTGATATAGTGGGGGAATCATACAATAAGGGCTTTGCTTTTAGGCTTAGGAATTGAAAGTGTTTAGATTTTGGATACGATCACCAGTTTGGACTTTAGGCGATTTTGGTAATTTGGCTATTCTTTGAAAGTGATCACCTTGCTAATATTTTTAATCTCTCTTTTTTTCACCTTTTTCGTCTTTTTTCCCTTTTTTTTTTCTCTTTTTTTTGGGTCAAGGTGTCACCTTCCATTGTTGAGTTTTTACTTAATAGGATTTAAAGCACCAAAAGGTAGGTTAAAGGTGTATAAGCTTGGGAGAAGTGTATATGGTTTTGAAGTGTTTGGGAAAAGTCCATAGGCTTGAGGTGTTTGAATGTATAGGCCTGTGAAGGTGTATATGGTCTGAAATTCTTTTTCATCTTAAAGAAATTGAATTATCTATGATAACATTTGCTTATGAATTGGCACAACTAAGGCAAGCATAAGTTAGTTTACTCCTTTTCTTTAGATTGATGACCCTAACCTCTTAATTTCCCCAGTTTGCGGTGGTTCTTGGCAAGGATAATTTTAACAAAAATCCCTTAAAGGTTCAAATGGGTTTGCAAGGAATAACTATATTTAAGGATGATGAAACAAATTCCTAATATCATTTTGGCACATGTACTAAGTTCAAGACAAACCTCTTTTAAGGAATGGGTTCAATAATTCATCTTGATGGCACTCTTCTCTCATATGGGTCTAAGGTTAGTTTTTAGGACATAGGTTGCCTCTTCTCATCCTAAACCTTTCAAGTAATGTGTTATCATTCCCTTAGGTGGAAAGTTTTAAGTTTCGAATTCATGTTTTCTTTATCTATTTTCACTTATTCGAAATGCCCCTATTTGAATTGAGATAGTTTCATAACATATAAAGACTAAAATACACATAAAAACTAGTTTATTCAATAACTCATATCTATTACAAGATCCAAAATGAAAGATTATTTAAAAAAAAATGCAGGAACTAAAATTTTTTTCTACTTCTTGCCCCTATTTCTATCACTTCTTCGAACTTAGCCCATTCAGCCAAATTGATCTTTCAGAGATATACCCAACTGCTTCAAATAACGAGCCACCTTGTCAAATGACAATAGTAAACCCTCAATATCTAATACTGGAATTTGTCTATTTGATTCTTCTTCAAAACCTCAGGAAGGAATACCACTACTAATCGACCCATTAGTCTCTAGAAAATTTAGTTGGATAATCTTGACATCAATCAAATCCTATACCATATGCTTTAATCTCCAACAATCTTTAGTAGTATGCCCTACTTTGCTGACATGATAGTCATACCATTTATTGGAGTCACGCTCCCTTAGCTTGTATTTCTTTGTTGGGTTTTCACATACCAGTAGTCCTACATCTCTCAATTGCTTGAAAACTTAGGCCATTGGAATCTTGAATTGCATAAATCGCCTCCTCTTGTTATGGATAGGCTTGTCTCGATTTTAAGCTTTCCTAATCGACCCATTTACTCATGATTTCTCTTTCATTGAATCATCTTCAAGCTTAGGCTGTAACTTCCTATTTGTAATAGGATGTAGGTTTCCGAGCTACTTGAGCACATAAACCATCACCATTTCCATACCCGCGAGTCTTTCTTCTAACTTCACTAACTTTTCCTCTAGGGTTGTAACCCTTTCTTCCAGGCCCTGGCAGTAACATACCCCTTAAACTTAACCATTCAAATCTATTTCTGCCAACTTTTTCAATCCTTGTATCAAGTTAATAGTAGGCTCTATGTAGAATTTGGGCCTTGGGTCCCTAACGAAGTCCAACTAGACCAATTTTTCATCAATCAAATCTTGGACTTTACTCTTCAACTCCTAGCAATGGTCAATAGCATACCCCTACTGACCCATGCGGTACTCACATTATGCATTGGGATCGTATTTCCGAGGTTTATACGTTGGTGTTAGAGTCGTAGGATGTAGTAAACCCTCTTCTTTTAGGTGGCAATAGACTCGAGATATAGGAATTTGGATATGAGTAAACCTCCTTTTAAGTGATTCATGGCTTAACTTATCTTCCTTAACCTTTGGACTAATGCTTAGGGTACTGGGCTCGCATATCATTATATAGGACATTATAGTGTTTACAGCGGCCTCTAAATCCAACGAGGCTAATTCCTTCCCTATCAATCTCCCTACTCTAATAGCATCTTCAATACGACCACCAGTTACAACTACATCTGCAAACGTAGAAGCAATATGGCCTAAGAGGTGATTATAATAAGGTTCACCAAATTTACAGATGAATATGTTGATCAATTCATTTTCTGAGAATTGTACTATAGCTTGAGTGAATGTAGATCTCCATCTTTAGGCATACTCCTTAAAGGATTCAGTCAGCTTCATTTTCATGTTATTCAAATTCATCAGGCATGGAGCCACTTCTTCATTGAACTTATACTGCTGATAAAAGACTCGAGCTAGCTTATCCTAAGTATCAAGCTTAATTAGGTCTTGTTGGGCATACCAAATCAATGCTGGCCCAGTTAGGCTATCTTGGAAAGTTTGAATCATCAACTGCTCATATTTAAAGAATTGGGCCATCTTATGAACATAAAACCAAAGGTGAAGATTAGGACAACCTGTTCCATCATACTTTTCAAAATTTGGTACCTTAAACTTCTTAGGTAACTCATGGTCTTCAAAAGCATAAACACTGCGCAAGCCCAGATCACTCTACACATCATGATCCTTAAGAACTCCCATTTTCTCTTCAATTTTCTAGAAGATTTCTTCTTCCATCTTCGTTAATTTCTGCACCAATTCCTTCCCTAAGCCTTTGTTGCTATTGTTGAGCTCATGAGCCGAAAACTCTTTAGACTTGTCAATCTCAAATGGTATGTCAATAAGCTTCTAGGCTTAGGTATAGGCTATGGTCTCGACTTACATTGCATGCTTTCCCAAAACCTCTTCGACTATGGTTATTCTAAGTTCAAGAGTTTCAGACATCTTGATTTTGATAACAAGTGATTATAGGCTTCAAGTTAGGTCAAATCACTTAAAAAGCAATCTTCTAAAGCCTACAAGAATCCCTTCTTGTTACCAATACTGCATTGAGTTTTAGTTTTGAAAACCATTCTTCTTTTTTATTGGAAACTTTTATTAGAAAATCAATGCTTATTTTATGTCATAAAAGCCTAATACTGGCATCGACAAATCTAAACAAAAAAAAAAACATTGGGACTGATAACCAAGAACATAGGATGACAATAATATTAAAAGGATGATATGGAGCACCAGAAATTATTTCACAATGAGAAATTTATTGAATAAATGACATAAAGGTAACGACTCATGGAGAAAACTCTATCAAGACCATAACAACCTAAGGGCTAAACACAAAAAATGAGAACTTATACATTTATAAGATTAATAAACTTAAAATGGAAAATAATTCATAATGGAAATCTAATGATTACATCTTTTTTCTTCTTGTATTTTGTTAGTTCCTAACTGTATGGTATATATAAGGAATTGCAATAAAAATTAAGCAAGTAAATAATTATCCTGAAACTGATTTTTTACCATAAAATTTCTTTTGAAATTTATTTTATAAAAAAAAAGTTACAAAGTCTTTTAAAAAAAAATGATAGTTCCATAATGATCTTTATCATAGTTAATTTCTATAATTACATGTCCCAATAATTTATAAGTTGATACAAAAGTTTTTCTTACTAGTTTTTTTTCTTTTTTTTCTTTATTTTATTTTTTGTTTATATTTAAGGAAACCGTTAATTAAAAAATGAGTAAAGAAAACTACGCAATCAATAAGGGTTATCGCTTAATAAAGTTGCAAATTTTTTATCAATCATAAAATCTAACATATACAATGGACTAAAATAATAGAAAACTCCTAACTAATCTTTAAAAAAAAAAAAATCAAATCCTATATCTATACGAGCCAACGAATTTGGCTAGGAAGAGCTTCATGGGGTCGATACTAAACTAACTTTCCATATCTATATTACGTAAAACTATGAAATCACACGATTATTTACAATGAGATCGCTAAATTTACAATAAAGCTGAATATGACATTAATAATTTTGCAACTATTTTAAAAAATTTATTAGAAATTACATACCTTTTCACTCACCAATAAACGATAAAAATAAAACACATATAATATAGGAAATGAAAATGATTGGATAGAAATAAGCATTAGCAAAATAAAATCAAATATATAAAAAGATGCAGTATGTTACATACGTATGTAATGCAATAGGGATGGTAATTAATAAATTATAGGAAATATAAGAAACCTGTTATTTAAAAGTACCCTTATATATAAGTAGGTCCAAAATAAGTTTTTTTTTAAATAAAAAAAAAAGAGGCTCATGAATACTTATATATAAAGATCATTAGTTTGTTTTTTTAATTTCCATTTTTTAAAAGAAAAAAAGAAAATTGAACCAACAACAAATTAATCGGGCTTTTCCTATAATTTAAAAATAACTACCCATTTTTCAAAAAGAATGATGCATGAGGGTAGGATCTACGAGTACTAAGCTCTATAGCTTTAAGGTTTTCTAAAGAAAAACCTAGTAGGCTATATCAAAGTCTGAGTGGACTTGCCTATCACCATCAGGCGGGTGTAAAGACCTTAGCAACCTGAGGGTTACACAATGGCAACTTATTCTAAGTTCCTAAAATAGCCTAAGTCCGACCACATCTAAACACACAAATGATTACTGAAAATTAAACCCACCCACCCCCTACCACTCCACCCCCCCCCCCCCTCCCCCCTCCCCCCTCCCCCCTCCCCCCTCTTTCCCCTATAATTCTCCAAGAAGGTCTACTGAACCAGGCTTCTTCTTTTTTTCTAAGGTTTGTTTCACTAAAAAACAATTAGTACAACTATAATATAAAAAAGAAAATAATACATAAATGCCCATCAATATTTCTTAGCTTTCACAAGGCTAGTCTAACAAGCTTCCCTAGTCGAGTCGCCAATTCTATCAAGCCATATTTCAATTTCCTCAATTTAATTTATATTAAACTCAACCCACTTAATATAAGTTACACAATATTAAAATAAAAAAAAATTCTTTAAAACCAAATTTCAAAATTAAAGCCGCTAACAAATTCAATTGGTAAAAGTAAAATTAGGGTTTTTTGGTGGAAAAACCCTAATTTAGCTACTAATATGCGAATATTCTAAAATTTTGATTTTTAAAGAATTAAACAAGAGAAAACTAGATTCGGAAGCTAACCTATTAAGACTAAGTCACCATGTAAAAACTAAAAAAAAATTGATGGGATGTTATTTTTGTAATTTTTCTAAAAATACTAAAAAATATACTTAAATTCACAGAACGTAACTAAAAATAATATTTTTATTGTGAATTTTTAAGAAAAAGGGAAAAAAATTATTTTTAGACGGTTGCCCCGAAGGTACCTACATACCCACTAAAATGAAACCAACCGTAGTTTTTTTTTTATAAAATATTTAGTGAGTGGATTCTTTTTATTTTAAAAACTTATCCAAGTTTATGTTTATTTGTCAATTTATTATTTTAAAAAAAAAAACTAAGAAATCTAATTTTCCCAAATTAAAGAAAACCCTAACTAACTTTATCTTTTTGAAAACTTGGTTAAGATTTTTATTTTTAAAAATATTACATGTCAAAAATATATTTTCTAAATCCTAACTATAAGATATGTTGAAGATACAATTAGATACGTATCTTCATATGTATCTATTTCGAATCTTAACTACTAGATATGTATTTCAATATATATTTTTTCTAAACCATTGTCATAAGATACGTATCTCAATACATATCTTTTTTAAATCCTAACTATAAGATACGTATCTTTTAAAAAAACACGATTTTATTAACAAAAAACATACAATTTAACTAAATCTTATGGAAATTTGGCTTTGTCTAGAAAAGTATGCAATAAAATAAATAATAAAAAAAAACTGCACTTAAACAAATATATATATATATATATTAATAAAACAAAATATAAAACTAACTACTTAACTAATAAATAAAAAATAATAATAATTTTTTTTTTACCTAAATCATTCAAGTCATATGCAATCAACGTGTTCTCATTCATGTACATTGTATCAATGTTATATCTAGATCACGTCAGGCCATTGGGTTCAGATTTCGGAATTAGACGTTACGTTTCGACTTTGGATTTCGAAATTGGATTGGCAAGGCAAGGATTCATATTTTAGAATTTGGACATCAAGGTGAGGAGTCGAAATTTGGACGTCAAGGCTTCAAGTTCGGATTTCGGAATTTGGATCGACAAGCTACCGCTTCGGATTTCAGAACGTAGATTAGCAAGCTTCGACTTCGGATGGATTGAATCAAATTGGCCTCAAACGGATTGAATTGAGGATTAGCTTCAAAATATAGATTAGAAATTGGCTTCGGATTATAGATTGAAGATCAGCTTCGAATTTTATTTTGGCTATGGACGAATTGAATTGATTTCGAAAATTTGGATGTCAACTTTCGTAATTGGGTTTCGTAATTGTCAGCTTTTGGAATTATTGGATTTGGATCGTTAACTTTCGAAATTTTGGAAAGTGGAAATTTAGAAATTTAGAATTCGTCCGGCTTTGCGGAAATTAATTGTGGGAATAAAAAAACCTTTTTAACTATATCATTAAATCCTTATTTATAAACCAATAACTAGATCTTTCATATCTTTTAATTATGAATTTAATTTTTAACAAACGAAAGATATAATAAAAATTCGACCTAACTTCTAGAAACCATATTTAAGCTTTCTATTTATCGGGTCTGATCCGATTCAATTTGATTTAGTTTAAGAGCCCACTTAATAAATTATAAATTTAATTCGGCCTTAACTTAAACTAAGTGAGGCTTCAAATAGAGCAGCAATAAGATTTAAATTAATCATTTTATGAAAGAATAAATTTTAATTAACAGGACAAATAGCAAAATGAGGCTAAAAAATCTATCAAATTATCTCATTTTTTTAAACATCTTGACAATATGCATGGTAGTCTAAAGTATTCAAAAATGGATAATTTTTATTTGAGGAGAATTGGCTAAGTAAGGGTCCAATTCAACCTAAACTAGATTTGGGATTACAAAACCAATCCAAACTAAAGGAAAGGTTTATATATATATATATTGCTCATTAGAAATGAGAACAAAATATGACTCAATTAGTTAGGGACATACACAGTAAGAAAGGGTCATGCATTCAAATCCTACACAAAATGTTTTTGTACCTTTTATTTTTTTCCCTTTAGTGTACATGGAACACATACGAGTAAGGTATGTGGTTATGTGCTAAGCACGTAACTTCACCTTCTCCATCCCTATTTCACACCCTTATCCAGCTTGGTCACCTTTATTCATAGCCATTTCTACTCTATTTTCTATACCAATTTACCAAATTAATGGTACAATCATGTAGATTACATCTAGTACTTTCAGTAACACCAATATTACAATCAAATACATTTGTTTAAAGGATGAAATCAACCACAAAAAATCCTAAAAAAAAAAAACTGAACCTAAGATTCTAGCCCTCACAAAATCTATAAATTCTGAATCTAAGGAAATGAATTAAAGCTACCTCCCACAAACCAAGATCATGTGCAACTATCCCTATTCATGAAATCACCCGAAATCAAGTTTTTCCCCTCAAATTCAAAAATTTCCTAAGCTGCTATATCAAGGCTAAATTGACCCTTAATAGACTTTACTAGTCCTAATCGAGCTCAACAAGTACAAATAGCCCCTCCTATTTTCATTTCCACTTAGAGGTGGCTAACATCTATCTATAGAAACTTGCACAACCTTCTATTAGGTAGCAGCTAGCTACCCCCTAGGCTTACGGTGCCAAAAATGGTCTTAAGGTAAAGTAAGTCACGATCTACTTCAAAAAAATAGGTTATTCGACTCACTCGCAACCATTAATCAATTCTCGATTCGTCCTTATATCTACATCAACAAATAAACTTAATAAAGTTAGTTCAAATAGCTAAAATACCTGCAAAAACTTCAATTAGATTGTAAATTGATCTTTTCAAATTACAAGCAATAAATTGTACATCTTGTTAAAGTTTAGGTATCATTTATGACATTAACCTAAAAATAAGTACCGGCCTATACTAAAGAAGGGGCAAATTGAGTTTAATGGTAAATTTTAATCAATGTGTTCAACTATGCGAAATGCACGCTAATCAAGCATATGCTATCTAGGTAAGTACACCTAGTTAAGTTATAGTATAAATAAAACAGATTATGAGTCCAAGTGTTGATTTCATAAGGACCCATACATGGGAATATATCTAATTATTTTTAGCAGTTACACCTTATGATTATTCAATTACCTAACTTGTATAATAAAAGATTTAATGGAATAAATTAAAGGTGGAAATTGAAGATTGCAATGATAACATAGAGCACTTAGAGATAAAGATAAGAAAACTAAATAAAACAAGTAACTAATAAGAACAACTAATTAAGATTAGTTAAGCAATTAAATTAATCAAAAGATAATGTATTCCTTAATAAATCTTTAATGTTGTCTAATATCTAATCCCGAATGATATATTCAATCTAAACTTCTCTATTAGACCATAGAGATTCATATTATGAACTAATCGAACTGACGTCTCTAGATAATTTCTAATCCCAAAACCCTCTAAACTTGAATTGCTTCTAAATAAAGCATCGTAGGATTGTATGATGTTGTTGTATCCTACCATTGGGTTACCTTAATCCAAAAAAAGCGAACTACTAAATGTTTAAGCTAGCCAATTTTGCCTAATTATATTAGTCAATCATATTGCATGCCTTCATGAACTCCACATTAGACTCTAGTAATAAATCAACACAATTATATCGCAATATGCAAAATCATATATTGAATTTCATTAATAAAAATCACCCTTGAACTTATGGTTCAACAACGATTTACTAAGTAATCAATATAAACACATGATAATAGTTGAAAAGAAAATAAGAGATGAGCTCCCTTTGTAATTCTATAACATACTAACTTATGTTCAAGGTTCTCTCTCTATAACCCTAGGCTTAAGTATCTATTTATAAGAAATGTACCAAGAATTATAACGAAAAACCGAATAAAAATAGAAGATTCACAAATTAATGCAAATCCATGGTTGAGGTACATAGCTGAAGCTTGAGTGTGTACTTGCACTTTATCTGAAATCTCAAAATTTTAATGGAATTAAATGACGAAGAGATCACAAGTAGAGACCATGGCCGAGGTTTTCAACCGTAATCTTTTTAAAACTTTAATTCCTACTCAAAGTCTCTCCGTTTCATTCCTCAATCAATGCTTGTACTTCAATTAAGCTTAAAAACTTCATGATAACCTTCTAAACTTCATAAAATACTCTTGAGGTACCTAAAAACAATAATTAAACAAATTAAGCTTGAAATAATATAGAATTCACAAAAATAATATCTAAAATAGCATAATTTATCCATAGAAAATATACATTAAATTCATGTTATCACATACGAGTAAGGCACATGGTTATGCTCCAAGCACATGAATTCACCTTCTCCATCCCTACTTTACATACTTATGCAACCTAATCACCTATGGTTATAGCCATTTTTTACTACATTTTCTACACAATTTTACCAAATTAATGTTACAATCAAGTGGATTACATGGAGTACTTTCAATAGTACAAATATTGCAACCAAATACATTTATTTAAGGGATGAAATCAACCATAAAAAATCATTAAAAAAATGTTGAAGTCAAGATTCTAAGCCTCACAAAATCTACAAATTTTGAATATATGGGAAAAAATTGAATCTTGCACTTACAATCCTAGATTATGGATAACTATCCCTAATTCATGAAATCACTTGAAATCAAGTTTTTTCCTTTAGATTAAAAAATTTCTTAAGCCAATACATCAAGGGCGAATTGACCATTAATGAACTTGACGAGTTCTAATCAAGGGCGAATTGAGTTAATGGAAAATTTTAATAACTTTTCAATTTTAATCAATATATTCAACTAAATGGATAAACAAGAGAACTCAATAACAATAATAAATAAGGAAATTAAAAGAGATATAAATATAGAAGATCAAGCTCGAATTTAACATGAAGTTTGGACTACCCCCTAGTCTCTAAGTACACACAACAAGCCTCTAACCAAAGACTTTACGCCACTTTTATTATCTGAATCACAAATGTTAAAAGAACTACACAAGTTCTACACTATACCATAACACACAAATAACAATCTGAAAAATCATGAGTGTAGTGCTTTTAACTCTTACCCTTTGTGACAAATAGCTCATAAACACTATACTGTAACCATCTCCCTATAATTGCAAATATGAGTACAAGAGACAATGATAATAATAGAGTAAGATAATATAAGAGAATTATGATTGAATTTAAGTTCTTATCTTATCTTTGATGATAAGTTCAGTAATTATAATACCTCATAAAAATCTTCTTAGTTAAGCACATTGAATGTGACCAAAAGCTATTTTTAGCTCATCAATCAATCGCCAGACAAGCTACCAATCAGTTCATAGTAATAAGTTGCCAAGTGTCTTCCCTTTGGCAATTCATTAATGGCTCTAACTCTAAACTTCATTCATCCATAAAATGCTCCAACTTAAGCAACACACTATCAATCAATCACCACCTATGTTACCAATCAATTGGTAGCTTAGGGATTTATAGTCTTTGTAAATTAGCTTAGCAACTGATCACTAGTCTAAGCACTAACCGAATCCTCCTTAAACATACAATACAACACAATACTATATATGTACATTCCAAGAAACAGTTTCTAGCATATTTTCAAGTTCAAAACCAACTGAAACTAAGATTGAATATGAGTGCTTCTCAATGAATTAGATAATGAAGATATAGTAAATTAAGCTCAATATTAATATCTTGATTTCAACAAGTTTTATCTCATAAAAATCACATAAGCACTTTGTTTTAAAAAATAACATAATAAGAAATTTAATTGAAAACTAATTAAGAAACATGGTCAAATATGCTCAACAAGGAAAGGCTTAGTTATCCAATGTGGGAGCTAAGTCAACTACCGACTTGATTGACCATTACCTTATCCAGGATAAGGTAAACTTTAGTTCATACTTAGTTGATCAAACTCTATTCTAGTCAATTTGGTTGGTCCCTTCTGGTCCCAAGTGACCTTATAATGCTCCAATTGATCTTTCAATCATGCCAAACACTTAAATAATAGGTTGGACTTAAGATTCTAATCATGGCATCTTTGTTTAAATAAGTTTTGATGATTGTAAACCTAATAGCTAATAATCAATTCATTGAATGTGGTTTGATGTGTTATATAAAATGTATTTTAATAATTTTGTGATAGAAACCAAGTTTTGTTGTATGCTAAAGACAAGTCTAGAAACGAATAGATTGTTACAATGTAATCAAATAATAGTAAGTAGAAAAGATGGTATGAGAAAATAAGTAAAAAATGATATAGGAAATACCACGGAACTTAGGTGAAAAGCATAAGAGTGGAGCGACAAATTCATTATGCCAATAATACTAATATTTTTCAAATAAGAATAGATTCTTTCTTAAGTCTAAACCCATTAAAAGTTTGCATATAAGTCTCTAATAAACATTGGACTTCATACATTCAAAATAAGGTAAAATAGAAAACAAAATGAACTATTTCAACTATTGCTTATCAACCACCACACTTCTTACATTCAACTAGATATTAGGCTAGTCAAATACCAATCTTTGTGTAACTTATTGGTTGGCTGATTCATTCTTTAACATACCAGTTATAATGAATTCCAACTTGACTTTAGAATTCACAATCTCCAATGCATACTTAACCATGTGAGCATTGCTTTAGCTCCCCTATCATACACAATATCTTGCACAACCAATAATTCCATGGACTAAGCACATAATAAAATCATATTATACTCTATTGGGCACCATTGGACTGAAGATATGTGCAACACTCCAATTCATCCAAATCATAAGAGGGATAAAGGAATAGTACTAATAATTGTTATACACTAATACATTTATGCAAAATAATCATAGAGCAACAACGAAAAAGAATGGTTGGAAGGGATTTGTTTTGTATATCTCCAAATTTATTTACTAGTTAAATCTTCTACTTTATTCATAATATCATGATGATTTGTTAGAGTTTTATGATACGGTGATTTCCAAAATCAATAGGAAATTAATCAAGAAGGGAGAAATTATATACTTTCTAAAGATTTTGGCTAAAAATTTTATTTATCTCTAAAGAAATGACATGGAGGATAAAGAGCTTTCAAACAGCAATTACATTGCAAAAAATTTTAGAAAGATTTTTTATTAAGATATTGCATTAATCTTCAAGAAGGACCACTTGAACTAATGGCATGTTTGTTTCACACAAAATATTTTTTGCATTTATTTTCTAGATATTTTATAACTAAAATTCCAAAATTGTACAAATACGATAACTTTCAAAGATTGTTAACCACAACAACTAATAGTTGTTTTTATTGTTGTCTACCATCATTATTTGCCACAACAAATAACTAATGTTTGTAATATGTTACTTAATAATTGAGGTATTTAGTCTATTTTTGGAGTGATATATACATACATACACATACATATATATATATGCTTTAGTGAAACAATAAGTAGTAAAGATTTATTGGAAATTACATATATTCACTTTACCTACTTAGTGCACAAATTGACTCATTGTGCACTATAGGATTAGACTCTTCTCCTATAAACTATAGAAACCCTCAAGGTAAAGGGGAATTTTGCTATTGTTCTTTTATTAAAAAGGGGAAATTTTAGATTAATGTAAGATTTCTTTTTAGATTAATGGAGCAAGAGTAGCCGCGTGAAGAAAGGAAACATAAAGTTTATGCAACCCTAAAAGGACATTGGTAAGCGAAAATCCAATTTGTGGAATTTGAGATTTCTTTATGGAGGTCAAGAATTTTTATGCTGATCTTTAAGGATTGTGCATCATTAGTTAAGGGGAAAAAAAAAACAAGAAACCCAAAAGGATCACCGAAATTAAGGTATGCATCTTGTGTTCCATAGAATCTCTATTATCCTTATTGTTTTAATAAGTTTAAAAGATGTTTAATAAATATATATTGCGATGATAGAATTTAATAAGTAGTATTGATATGAAACAATGTGAAAGCTAAGGGGTGTTATTGATGGGATTATGTTGTATAGTTGAGTTTTCTAAAATTTAAAAGTATTTTGATCCATGTGTTGAGGTGTTGGAGGATAAAATAGGTTTAGAAAAGTTTTAGGAAAGAGAAAAAAAATTTTCAACAAGAAGACACGACCTTGTTCTTAGTTGTATCCCTTACAATAGGCAACATAAGCTGGTAGATCGACCAAAAAATACAACTTATCCCTAGTCATATCCCTTTATTGTGTCCCTTGTAGTAATGAAGTATAACTTAATAAGTTACATGGCTAAAAAGATACAATTATGTCCTTAAACATAGCTAGGCTTTGCTCCTTTATGTTGAGTTTTTTCTCTTCTTTTTATTTTGCTCTTTTATTACTTTTAAAGTAAAGCCTTCTAAAATATCATTAAATAAATTTAAGGAGATTTAAATTATCTAAAAGTAAGTTTTAAATAAAAGAAAACATTTGTTCAATATTTACAGAAGTTTAATGAGTACATAATTGCTTTTACGATTTAAAGCTAGACTTGATTCATTGGTAACAGATTCCAAATATCTAGGTACATGATACTTACTTATTGTATGTGAATGTTATGATAGCAAAGATTAAAATTATTTATATTGATATCTAACTTATGAATTTTTTATTGTTTGTGTTCATCTTGTCTTAGGGGCCCAGAGTGACAGATCCCTATGGTGCAACCCCGATGATCCTTGTGACACGTTGTCCTTACTAAAGTCTTGCTTGAAAATGATATGAGGTAGATCTAAGTATTGTAAAGGAGGGGTGAAGAGGCATGCCCAACGTTAAATTATAAAAGAGCCCAAAGAGGCATACCCAAACACTAAGATGTGATACATTGATAATGTGATCGGATCGTAAAGACCGCTATTATGTGTTCATGTTACTATTTAAAAGTTAAGATAAATGAATGAATTGTGTAGATTACTTACTTGAATTTCTATGCATGTGAATATGTATTGTTTGATAATGCGCTTATGATTATGTGTTACGTATTTGGATTTGGCTCACTTTATTATATTTTTAGTTGTAGGACTCACAGTTGAACTGCTTGACTTTAATAACTTATGGAGCTAACTGTTACTACCTGAGGAATGAGAAGAGTGAGGACTACATTTAGTATTGAAGAATATCCTAAGAAATTAAATGATAGGTTATTTAGTATTATATGGTAGCATTGATTGATTGGGTATCAATATTTCTTAACTAGAAGCTATTGTAGCATTATTTGAAGATTTAATTATATAAGATTATTCTAGCATTATTTGGAGATTTAATTATATAAGATTGTTTGGAGACTTTTATAGTAATATTTAGGGTTTTTAGTTGAATGTTATCCTTGACATGTTAATAGAGTTTAGGATCATGTCGAGGTCTATGATGTGGGGGTAGAATATGAGCTAGGTTTAACCTTAAGAAAAAAATTATGTTTTGAATTGACAGTTACATGAAGTTATATTATTTGATCTCATTATTTATTTTTAAGTTATTTGTTTATTTTGGAGGTTTTATTTAATAATTTAAGAATAATAGATATCTACATCATTGTTTAGTTATGTTTAGAAGGTTAAAAAAATAAGAGTATAATACTTAAGAGTAGAGATATATAGTCAAAAAATAAATAAACTAGTAAAATATAGGAATCTTTACCATATAAAAAACACCATTAAGGTAAAATGTTTATTATTAAATGGCTTGGAGGGATACACGCTATAAGTAATATGTCTTATGGTTATAGAATTTATAACCATAGAAGCATATTAAGTTTCTTTTGACATGTAATTTTAATTAGTGAATAAAAAAAGGAACAATAATGATGATAATGTAATAAATAGTTGCTAATGATAATGCTATTGAGATCATGTAAATTCATAAACCTTTATAAAACTATTTTTTACCAATATGTAATAAAACATGGAATTAATAAGACATTTAAGAAAAGGAAAAATACAAAATTGTTATAAATAGCCTTAATTAATAGTGTAAGTATAACAAAGTAAGAAATAAAAGTATTTTTGGAAGAAAATACATCAGACAAAACAATTCTTATATAAGAGTTATTAACAACAAATAACTATATAGAAAGTTGAAAATTATCAAAGTAGTTAATATAGCCAGAATACAATTAAATATTATAAGAATATCTACATATTCATAAATATATGTCAATTTTTCTTCGATGACCAATATAGGGTGAATTAAGAAGCTACTAAATAGCAATTAAGAAATAAAAAACAACCAATTGGAAGAGTATGAAATGAAGAATTAAAATCACAAACCGATCATTCAAAAATTTATTATAATTTTCCTATACAAAATTAAAGTTCATTTTAACTACAATCCATATAGATGGAGACGTTACAAGAACATAGTAATAACTAACAATATTAACAATGCTAATAATAACAATTAGGTACCTTAATAATTACCACAATACCAATAACAATAGTAAAGCTATTTCACTAGACCATCTACTATGAGTAATAACACAATGATAACAAAGAGGTCATTGACTTCTAACTAATAATGATGAGAATAGAGTTAAATGGGATATTTCATATGTACATTAATGCACATGTGCATGCAATGGGATTGACGAGTTCCTTTTCTGTCTTGTGTTTGATCCAAGTCATGTTAAAATATCAAGTGTTCTCAACGGTATCATCATATTGTGTTATGTTTATTGTATAAGTCAAGCTAGATTGCTAGTCATGTCTTAGTCCAGCCAAATCATATCTTGTTACTCTTTGGCCCATATGTATGAATACATATATTGGGACGCTTCATATGCAAACTACTCAACATTAACTAAAGGCAACAAAAGTATAAAAGTATTCAATTGATAACTATTAAATAATTAATCTACAACAAAATATTGGGAAGGAACAAAGTAGACCGATAAATTTAATAATGGTAACAACACGTAACAATAATTATAGCGATAGTAAGAAGCAAAGAAGCATGGCAAAAATTTAATAAAATTCTTTAAAACTCAACTAAACAATTGCAAGTGCATCAAAAAATTTTCAACTACATTATAATCCATAATCATAATAATTATAGTAATATAGTAAAATCAATCAAACATATGTATACCAAAACTTAACTAAATAATTTCAAGTGCATCAAAAAATTTTCAACTACATTATAATCTATAATTATAGAAATTATAGTAATATAGTAAAATCAATCAAATATATGTATACTAAAAGCATGAAGTCAGCAATAAGTATATCCTCTTCAATCTAATAGCTTTGAGCTTGATACAAGTCATAAAAGAATGAGTAACTTGAAATTAAATTATGGTAGCAATAGTAGAAGTATCAAATTATGAGAACTCTCGAAATTAATGGTTGAGAATGGTTAGTAAAGAGAAGAATTTTAACAAGAAGCTTAAATTTTCTTCCCCAAAGTCATAGAATTGTTTAAAAATTATAAGATCTAAAAGATGAAAACTCATGTTGTTTGATTAAGTTTCTAATTTGTTGGGAGTTATAGAATGGTGAGACAAATGAGGTTATAAGAAATGTTTTGGCTATAGCTCTTATTGTTAATGTTGTGATTATTCTTCTAATATGGTAGTATTATAATTAAATGATAAGTAAATGGGAAGTGGATGATACAAGAAGACAAGACGAAGAGAATATTTAAATATAAAAGATATTAAAGAGGAAAATACAAGGTTTAAGTTGAATTTATTAAGTTATAAGATGCTATAAAATTTATTGAGTTATGAGGTAAATTTAGTACAAGTTGGTCAATAAGTAGAGGAATAGTGGGAAGGTAATATGTGATAAGTAGAAGGAAGCTATTGTAAGGTTAAAAGGACCTAAGTAATTTAGTGATTGGGATTAAAGTCTATGTCAGAGTTAGAAGGAGAGAGAGTTAGATATTTAGGTGGAATCGTAGATACCCAAGAGAATCATGAAGACGAATTTGTCTGTATGTTAAGTTGTAGAAGAGTAACCATAATTAATAAGAAGGAACTTAGAAACCGATAATTGATATTCTCAAACTAGTAAAGTTAGAGCTCTCAGATGAATAAAAGGAGTTTAGTTGTTAGAATTTGACTTAAAGAGAAATATTACTGTTGGGAGAAACTAGTCATAGTCTCATATTATTAGGAAAGTAATCCAAGTAATCTTGAGTTCTTTGAATCAAAATGGGCTAAGGATTAAGCTACATAAAACCATAATAATGGAGATAAGTTATATGGAAAAATGATCAAAATTTCGTGGTTAAATTATAATAAAAGTAGCACAATGGAAGACAAGCTATAGAAGAACCTTAAGTAATTGAAGATTTATATTGATAATGGGAGATTTTGTGGATAATAGATAACAATTTTAGAAATAATCTTGTAACGAGATAGATAGTCTAATATGTAGCGGTGATCTTAAGGAGGAGAAATAATTAAATAAGTAAGGCTCAAGAAAGCAACTTACCTCAAAGTCAAAGAAACTCGTGGGAATAAGTCTTTGAAGTTGCCCCAATATTCAAGCAACTTTTGAAGACGAAAGTTCTTTGAAGGGAGGGAAAATGTAATATCCAAGATAAAAAAAAAAAAAGAGAGAGAGAAGAAAGAAGAGTAATTAAATAATAAAAGTCATAATAAAATAAAAGGTAATTAAGTTTTAATCAAGAGGTATTAAGGTCTTAAGCGGTGGTTTAATAAAGGGTATTAAGGGAATTGTAAGATCTTAATCTAGTCTTAACCTAGCAAGTGCACAAATTGACTCATTATGCATCATAGGATTAGACTCTTCTTCTATAGACTCTTCTTTTGTAAAATTTAGAAACCTTCAAGGTAAGGAGGAATTCCGCTATTATTCCTTTTATTAAAGAGAGAAAATTTTGGATTAATGTGGGATTTTTTTTTTTTTTTGTAATAAACCAAGAGTAGCCATGTAAAGAAGGGAAATATAAAGTTTATGCAACCCTAAAAGGACATTAATAAGTGAAAATCCAATTTGTGGAATTCTAGATTTCTTTATAAAGGTCAAAAAAATTTATGTTGATCGCTTAGGATTGCGCGTTGTTGGTTAAGGAAAAAAAAAAACAAGAAACTCTAAAAGGTTGCCGAAATTAAGGTATGTATCTTGTGTCCCATAGAATCTCTATTATGCTTATTCTTTTAATAAGTCTGGGAGATATTTATTAGACGAAAATTGCGGTGATAGAATTTATTAGGTAGTGTTAATTTGAAACAAAGATGTGAAAGTTAAGGGGTGTTGTTGATGGGATTATGTCATAGAGTTGAGTTTTCTAAAATTTAAGAGTGTTTTGATCAATGTTTTGAGGTATTTGAGGATAAAATAGGTTTAGAAAGCTTTTAGACAAATGAGAAAAAGAAAAAAGGTTCAACTAGAATGTTATACGATTCGAAGAGACAACCAGATCCCTGGTCATATCCTTTACAGTAGGCAACATAGGCTAGTAGACTAAAGTTACACAACTAAAAGACACAACTATAGTAATGAAGTATAACTCAGTAAGTTATACGGCTAACAAAGGTACAATTGTGACCTTAATCGTGTTATAGGCTCATTTAAGTTGAGTTTTTCCTTTTCTTTTTGTGCTCTTCTTTTATTACCTTTAAAGTAAGGCCTTTTAAAGTATTATTAAGTGAATTTAAATAGATTTAAATAATATAAAAGTGAGTTTTAATTAGAAGAAATCGTTTATTCAATATTTAAATAATTTTAATGAATATTTAATTGCTTTTAAGAATTAAAGTTAGGCTTCATTCATTAGTAACAGATTCTAACTATCTAGCTATGTTGTATGTGAGTGTTAGGATAGTAAAAATTAAAATTATTTAAATATATATCTGACTTATGTATCTTTTATTGTTTGTGTTTAACTCGTCCTAGGGGCTTGGAGTAGCAGATCCCTAAGAGACAACCTCGATGATCCTTATGATGTATTGTTTTTAGTGAAGTCTTGTTTGGAAATGATTTAGAGTAGATCTAAGTATTGCAAAGGAGCCCAAAAAAACATGCCCAATATTAAGTTGTAAAAGGGCCCGAAAAGGTACGCCCAAACACTAAGATATGATATATTGATGATATAATCAAGTCATAAAGACCATTATTGTGTATTTGTGTTATCGGCTTAAAAGTTAAGATAAATGAATAAATTGTGTATATTACTTACATGCATTTCTATGCATGTGAATATGTATTGTTTGATTATACGCGTATGGTTGTGTGTTACATACTAAGTTTTGACTCACTTTATTATATTTTTAGTTGTAAGACTCACATTTGGATTACTTGACTTCAATAACTTATAGAATTTACGGTTACTACTTAGGAGGTGAGAAGAGTGAGGACTACATTTTGGATTTAAAAAATATCTTAAAAAATTAAACGATACGATTATTTAGTCTTATATGATAGCATTAATTGATTGGGTATCAATATTTTTAAATAGAAGTTATTCTAATATTATTTATAAATTTAATTATATAAGATGATTGAAAAACTTTTATAGTATTACTTGAAGTTTTTAGTCAAATATTACGCTTGATATATTAATAAAGTTAGAGATAAATGATAGTTTATGATATTATCGATTCTGGGTGTTACATAAAATGATTTGATGATGAAGATTTTTAAGAAGATATTTTCTAGAGGAAAATTTGAGAGGTGTACATTAATTAAGAATTAATTTGAACTGTGAGTGAGCGGTGACTTTTTGCTTGGATTGCAAAAGAATGGATATGATTTAATTAGCGTGGAGTTTGATAATCCCCGTACAATTTTGCTACTCTTAACGCTTTTATGTCCGCATGTTTATTTTCAGCATTTCTTGTTGTTATAATATTCTTAATTCACGCAGAGCAAATTGTAGCTTGGAAATAAATATGGAACTGATCTAAAATATGTTTAGTTTGGAATAGTATATAATCGGAAAAAAAAAAATTTAAATAGATCTGTCTATTAAAGCTGAACGATGGTAAATTAATACATTTGCTAAAAGGAAAAAGGATCCCATCTCATTATTGTTGCTCTCTTTTATATGTATCACGTTTTGGTCATGTTGATAGAATATGCCAAAACTATCAAAGTATTTTATGGGGAATCTGGCTCCACGTATAGACCTATGTTGCTAAGAATTTCGAGTGAAGCCGCGTCTTAGCTTCTCTCGATATTCTTCTTCATTGGGTTTTATTTTTCCAACTGGCCCTACGCTTATTCTCCCGATCTTTCTATATGGAAAATTTTTTAACAAGTTATGGTACGAAATTTGATGTGGAGACGTTGTCAGTAACAATCACATATTGGATGATTCGTGTAAGCAAAAGCCGGAACGCAGGCCGAGACTAGGAGCCATGCTTCCTTATAATATTGAATCTAGTAGAGCTCCACAGCTGATGTCACGTTCACCTCAGCATTTGTTTTTTGAACCGACATCATTTAAATTAAAAGGCCTTGACCGTGATTTCATTTTTCATTACCTTTTATTCTTCAATATATTTGTTATTTATTTATAGGTTATCATGGAATTATAAAGTATTTATTTCAAAGTTTATTTCCAGGGTTTCATTTAGATAAAAATTGCTTGCTAAGCGTATAAGGAGATTTCAATTACGTGATCTATCTTTTTTGCCTCTACTTGCTGCAAATTTATATAAATATTGGGTTTCTATTGGATCAATAATAGGAAAAAAAAAATTTTTTAAAAAATAATAATAATAACTCATTGAATTATTAAAGTGGCATACTCTAAAATCCATAAAAATTACAGAGATGGTATAGATTTAAAAACATAGCGCAGAATTTCTCCTCCAACCTAGTACCAATTAATTATTATCAAAATATGCTTTCGTGATAATTTTTCAGTGAGATCCATCACCTTATTAGGGTGTTTTTCTTAACTGATTTGACATTTTATCAGCTAATACGTGCCACTGGATGATGATGAATTAGCTTAAAAAAAAAATTATAACTGTATGTTGAAACAAGTAAAGTAACTAGTTACTATATTCAAGGAAAACGTTTATGGTCCTAATACTTTTCAACGCTAAGAGGGCTATTTTGTTAATTTTTGAATATTAGTTTCTGCTATTGGGTTAGTTTCAGTAATCTACCCTAACTCATTTGCCATGGTGGAAAATAATACCCACAGTGACAATGAATACGTATCGTAACAGCACATGGGACGAGCCATCTTGCCGCATAACACCAAATAATTTAAAATTCTGTCTTCCAAAATAAAGTTCTCCCTCTCTTTTTTTTTTTTTTTTTTCGTTTTCTCTTTTGACAGTTATTATTATTTTACAACTTTAAAAAATAGAATAATCGAACTTAACTTATCTTATTGAAAAACTAATACTTATACTTTTATTAAGTTACAATAATTTTGATATATTTTAAATGAAAAACTTCTTATTACCTTATGATGTTTTATTAATATATTAAGAGCATAATGGGTGACATAAGTTGCTCCTATTATATAAATAGGAAGCATTCTTACATGCACAAGATTACACGACTAAATATTTCTTGTTTGTGCTTCTAAGCAACAATGTCTACCGTCTACGACCAAGTTGCCGGCAACTCAGCGCGATATTTGAGGAATCCATTGCTTACGGAAATGGAAGGAACCGAAACTAACTGCTCTTTGATCCGCATCTTTTCCTACGATTGACTTTTGCTAAAATTAAAATTAATAATAGCTTTCTGGTTTCGTAAAAAGTAAAAGTTGTTGCTTTGAGTAGGTTCACTTATGTTGTATTATTTTTGGACATGAAGATGACGGGGCAGAAGTTGCAAACGTGTGGTTGATAAAATCTCTTTTCGCAAATAAACCTACATACATCCCGTACGCATAAAATTACATTAGCCAATTATTAGAAATGGTAGCCACTATTACTTACAATAAGTCAGATTAGAAAAAAAAAAGGATTTAATTATCCTAATACGCTATAAAAATTGATTAATGCCGTATAAATACAAACAGAATTTCAACACTTAAGAATATTAATAATATTTAAAAAAATATTAAACATTATTATTAACTATTACACGTCATTCAATTTAATTAGTAATATTGAATTCGTTTTTGCAAGATCTTGTACGTGGATCTTTAGGTGGAGTACAAATCATGATTGACAAATGAAATAATAAAATAATCTTGATCATGACTTTTTTAGAAGGAACCCTTAAAAGCTACTTTGACGATTGCCCTAAGTTAATGAGGTCGTTGAATTCTAAAGAGAGAAGCTAATGAAGTACAATCAATCAATGGTTTGCCGGGACATCTCGTATGCAAGTGCAAGCTTCTGACGGTGGTTTGTCTCATTTCCGCTTCCTTGGGCGGTGGACGCGAGTATGTGGCTGTGGGGACATTTTGAACGGAAAAGAAAAACATAGCCACGGCACTCTAAACAACAATCGAAAGAATTTTACTTCCAACATATATGAAAATTTCCATAAAGCTATTTGCTTTTGACTGGTCATAATCTTCGGGGAAACGAATAATGGCCTTTTTGCTTTCTTATTTTTTTGGCATTCCAATTTTTGAAAATTGATGGAGTAAGTCTTTCCATTAAAGTTTGACCAGTACCACCAAGTAATTGGCTATACTGATTAATGTAATAAAATCTTGTTATTGATTATATTCAATTAAATTGAATAATAATTAATAAGAAGAAATTATATAAAAAAGAGAAAGAAAAGGAAATTCTAAAGAGAAATACCCTGTTGACCTCCCTAATACACCCTTATTTAGACTCTTATATACCTAAACACTCAATTTCGAATGAGGACTAATAATCGGGTGAAGCAAAAATAAAAGTGTATATTTGTTAATGAATTTTACTTCCAACATTTGTTGAAAATTTCCAATGAGCTATTAGCAATCTTCCAGCAAAGGCATGATTGCTGTTTTGTTTTTTAAGGCATTCTAACTATTGAAAATTGATGGAGTATGTCCTTCCATTTAATTCCATTTGCTTCATTAAAATTTTACACGTACCATTCCGTAATTAGCTCATGTGATAATTTAATAAAATCTTATTGTTAAATATTAATTAAATTATATAATAATTACTAATGAAAACTTGAAACAAGAAAAAAATTCTAAAGAAAGAGACCTTACCTGTATGGAGGTTAGTAAATACATCCTTATTAGTCTCTTAGATATCTATTTTACTCTTAATTTCATACATTTTTTATTTTAATGTTTTTTATTATTTTATTCAATGGCAAAATTGTAATATGGTTTCAAAACACTTTTTTTTTTTTTTAAGATTTGTGGTTCGAAGCACTCAATTGCAAAATAAGGAGGCAAAGCACATGAAGCAATTACGAAAGTGTATATTTTAAACCATCCTTCAATTAAATATATTTAATTATTGTGCGCCAATTTAGAGGCGATACATGTCAAATTTTGACGGAATATAATGGTATTAATTTAACGGCCTGTTTCATTCATCTTCTAAATATTGATAACTCAAATTAGAAATTAATTATAAAAATAAGAATTTATAGAAGTAGACATCCGATTGGAGTAATCATATGTGTGTTGTGTTAATAGTGCGCTACACATGATTTCAAATAAGTAAAACAAGACTGTCACTCAAAATGATAATTAGGTGAGAATAAGATAAGGAGGAGGAACAAGCAATTTTAGTATTTCAAATGCATAAAGGACAAACAAAATAGTCTTAGAGGACCTTAAGTGTTTACCTTGTACTTTCAGCAAATGAGATAAATTTTTTGCTTGAATACCATTTAATCTTAGAAAGTAAAATTTTCTCAATGAAATGTCTTTTCTCTAATCTCTATAAGAGTTCTAAATAATAAGGAAATATTGGCTATTTATAAACTTTTGAGCATAATAGCATCCATTGGATCTTTTAAGTGATCAATTTATAGTTATTCAAAATGAACTAACTAATGAGTCCAATGCCAGTAGCCTTCTTTATAAGTGTATAAGTCTATTTGAAAAATGCTGAAAGCAGACGAATCGATTCAACAATTCTTGTTCCAAAACCTACCAAGACAAATTTCTCTTAATCATCTCAATTATAAACTCGATTCTTTAGGTCTTATTATCTAGCCCAATAAATCGAGCCTAAATAAATAATGAGCTTAATCCAACAGCTAATATAACTATTTTCAGCCATTTATAAAAGCGTACCTTTATAGATCTCAGTTTATTTAATATTAAAAAGTTTGATGTAAGTTTGTAGTGCAACCGAAAATGGAAGACAGTTAAAAATTTCCATTGTTGCGGATGAAACTTCTCTTCTTGCATAGGTATATTTAGCACCAGCATATCTCAAGTTTCAGGTTACCTATAGATTTTATGTCCATATCAGTGGGACTAAGCTAACAAACATGGGGATGGTGAAAATTTGTTTGGACTCGACAAGTACGATGTCACACGTTAGATCAATGTTACATGTGGATGCTTAAATCACGACCCATGATTTATGGCCGGCTACCAGTGCTTGTCTCTCGTGTCAAGAGTCGGAGAGAGTAATATCATGATCTTTAGATACTTATTTAATTTTAATTGTTGTTATTCGATGATGAGATAACATCTTATAATATATTGTTCTATTTATTTAAAACAGTGAAGTCACAGAAATATCAATCTCTATATCTATATTATATCTATAATAAGAGGCATGGAAAGGGCGTTTCAACACTTTCATGTCTTGCATTAATCATTTATGGACTAAACTTAATGTGATGATGTCCACTTTTGAAATTTTATTTTTGGTGCTTTTTGTACAAGGAGGTTTAAAGAAGCAATTATTTTCATATGTTAAAAAATAAAAAATATATATTCCTTAGAAACTAATTTCTTTGTTTGGTCAAAATATGGTAAACTCAGCTCGAGTTGCATTTTTTTATCAATTTGAGAATGTGTAGAAAACTACTAAATCATTTGGATTTCCCAATAATCAATCGAATATATTTATTTCATTGGTTTGAGTCATACTCTGAGCATCAATTGATTAATCTTATTGCACAATATATATATACACACACACATAATATGCATATATATCTTTGAGGCTACCATTTTTTCATAATTGAAAATTTAATTATTAACACAAAAAAGAAAAGATATATTGAGTTAAGAATGCATTTGTACCAAATTTCAAATTGTATATATGTTAGGTTTGTATCTTAAACATTCACGCCACATAAGTTTCACAAAGTATTTAGGCAAAGAAATTAGCAAAGAGCAAAACTAAAGTTGTTCCATACTATTGGCATTTTCCCATTTTATATTTTTTTACGCCTAAATTGTTTCCTATTTTATTATGTATTAAGGCTTAAAATTTTCTAAACAAAATCTATATATGTATTATCAATACATTGATAATGAGAGAGAAAGTAGAAAATTTTAGGAATTCAGTTGGAAAAAATTAATGCCATGTGACAAAGAATAAAGTAATATAGACTATTCACGCTCACCTTAGTAAAGATATTCGCTCTTGCCTTGGTTCTGTACCCTTATTCATTTAAGGTTTTCTACATAAAATCTATACAACATATTGTCTTTCTTGTTATTTGCATTACCAATTGCATGTTTTATAATATGTAAATTGAAAGATCCTATCCTAACAAATCGGTATCAGAGCGAAGTTAAGAACGAGGAGAATTTTCCATCTATAAATTGAAAAGATGGCAGCCAAGACATCGAGAAGTTCCCTAGTTACACAAAATTTTAGGAAGCAAGAATCCCTAATGGATGAGTGGTGTACAAAACATACAAAAAAGCCCCAACAGAGATGCGATTAAGTCTAACAAATAATGTATTACAAGAGTAATTGGTTGAGGGGACAGCCACAGGACGGTGGAAGAAATTAAAATAGCCGTACACGACTAACTCTCCTATGAGCTAGTTGGCATTAAAGTAAAGACTACATTTGCTCTAGATGTGCAAAGAGTCATTTGGTAATAGAGCTTTAGAATTTTCATTTCTAATTAATAATACCAAAAGTATTAATATGTTAAGGTTGAGACTAAAGATCAAGTAGCAAACCTATGCTCTCCACCATCTTTACCATAAAAAGAAGTCAAGAGCAATCTATTAAGTAAGGATTAGTTTGATCGCAAGATGAATTTGCAATCTATGAGATTGCAAACAACCTAATTACCTTAGAACAATAGGTTGGTGGTAGCAGCAATTTCAAAGGAAGATCTAGAGATCGAGGTATAATTTGTTATTCATGAAAGTAGAAGGCTACATGAGAGTTTAGCACTTTAAAAGGTAGAGTCATGTGAAACATGATAAGATAAAGGTAAAACAATTGTTGATGTAATAGGTGCTAAGTCAACAAAGGGTGTGTTATTAATACCATATGATGTTCAAAGGAAATCCTTTCTTTCTTTATTTATTTATTTTTTTTCTAGCCAGGATGATCAAAGGAAATCTATAAATAAGTTTTTGGAGACTCAAAATATTTTCTACCTTATGTCTTGAAAGAGATAGGTTCTAGACGTATGAGCTTATATAGAGAGAATCTATACAAATGTGTAATGATTAGATGCTAAAGGGTGTTAGTATAGATAGAGTATGGTTAGACTACATGATGGGAGGATGTATGTAACTATCAAATTTGAAATATATCGAAGTTATCCTATAATGTTATATCTCTTGGTTATATTAGTCTTATAGTCATAATAGTATAGTGAGATCTAGTAATATGAAGGTATCCCATGGTGGTCTAATCATGATGAGAGAAATTAATTCTATTCAGTTGTTGCTGTCACAAAGGACAAATATTTAAGGTTTTACATTAGATGTTGATTCTCGAATAAAGGATCCCAATAGTTATATTGCTCTCTATGATAGGAAAATTTGGTTTGGTTATATGATGGAAAAGTTTATTATACTTAACCAAAGGTCTCAAAAGTCAAAAGTTGAAGAGGGTTTAGAGAAAGATAAAACCTAGAGGATCTAAGGAATACTTAGTGACTAAAGGTATATTCACCAAGAAGGTTTAGCTATAAATATTCGATTTTTGCCCATAGTAGTTATAATTTTTGTTTTTAGGGTTGTAATTTAGAAAATAATAAAAAAATTGAAAAATGATAAAAAACAAAAAACAAAAAAAAAAGAAAATTGTTGGAAAAAAAAACTAAAAAGTAAAAAAAATCGAAAAAATTAATTTAATGGAATCTTGACTAAATAGTTGTCGAAAAAAAAAGCAAATTTAATATAATGACATTAAATCTAATAAAATCAAGATTTGTAAGATTTAAATCTATTTTGGATATTTATCAATTTAGATTCAATTCGATTCGATTTGATTAGATTCAAAATATTTGTTTTCAAGTTTTATAAATAGGGGTTGCATGGTTCGAGCTAAAAGGAATAATTACACATTTGTTAAAAACACACTCGAACCCACTCTTTAAACCAATTCTATAGTTATGCACACGATAGGATTGGGGATACAATTTGTTCCCCTTCATCAACTTTGTGTGCTTTGCCTTGCAGGTACATAATAGTGGTTTTTAATGATTGTTTATACCTTATCTTATTTATTTATTTTTATCTCACTTAGTATATGTGCAGTTATTTTTAAGACTTGTACTGATTCTTTTTATTTTTATCACGTCTATAATTGCTAGTAATTAGTTATAGCATTAGTGTCTAGTGAATATGTGTTAAGTTAAGTTTTAGTTTATTTATTTTTTATTATTATTTTCTTAGATTCATATTTTCAAAATGCCATTTTTATAAAATCTCATATTTTAGAAAAACTCGTTTTGTGCATATTGTATTAATTTAGAAAAATTGCATTAGGCATGTTAGGCTTAATTAGATAAAAAAATCATTTTGATGTTTATAAAATTTAAAAAAAAAATCTTTAATTGATTTCTTTTTTACAGTGAAATATCTTTTCTATAGTTAAGGCTTGTTTTCCATAGTTTAAATGTCTTTTTCATAGTTTAGGTTTCTTTTCTATGGTTTGAATATCTTTTCTATCGTTTAGATATCTTTTCTATGGTTAGACATCTTTTCCATAATTTAAACTTTTTTTCTATAGTTTATATATCTTTTTCATTATTTAACTTTCTTTTTTATGATTAGAATATCTTTTCTATAATTTAAAAAAATTTTATGGTTTAAATATCTTTTCTATGGTTTAGATATCTTTTCTATGATTATGAATTTTTTTTCTCTTTTTATGTTTTAAGCATCTTTTCTATATAAAAGATTCATCATGTAGAATATTTTATATTTTATAAAAATTAAATATTTCATTAAGTCTTTAAGGTTTTTCTTGAAAATAAAAAAATTATCACTCAGTTGTTTTAAATAAAAATCTTAATTTGGGACTTTTCAAAAATTAAGTTTTTATTTTTTTTTAATTAGGAATAAAAGTTAGGCTTTTAAGGATTTTTCTTAATAAAAATAAAATGGTTAATAAAAACGCAAATTCAACTAATTATTTTTTTTATAAAAAAAAACAAAACATTAAATATTTCAAAGAGAACTATGATCGTCTGATCCCGGCTAATGGGTACGTAGGCACCTTCGGGGCGACGATAAAATATGTAGAAACTTAGGTTATTTTTCTTTTAATTTATTTATTTATTTTTTAAATATTATAATTAGAAAAATAATCATAATTTCGGTAAATAGATAGTAGTACCCGTTAAGGTTTAATAGGTTAGTCCCCAAACTCAGAACCCTATGGTTCTTCATTCAAATTAAAGACAAAGACCGGTAGTCAAATCATAATCAAACCACCCAATTGGTTACGGTTTCTTTTTTTTTTCCCGACTTCGGTCGGGTAGCGACTCCAAAACTTTTTCTAAATAAGAAATCAAAATTTTTCAATTTCCCAATTTCTTTAGTCGATGATTAATATTAAATGGGTTAAGGTTTAGTATTAATCGGAAATGGGGAAATTAATTCTAAATAAATAGAAAACCGAAAAATCAGGCTTGATAGTTTGGCGACTCTACTGGGAATCGCTAGAAGGCTAACCACTAAAAATAGGATTATTTTTCATAAAAATAATAACAAAAAATAAAAAGATGAAATAGTAAAAAACTTAGGTAGGTTATTTTATATATATGTATATTTTATTTCTTTTTGCTAACATTTTTTTTTTGTTGTTGTTACAATTTATTTAAGAGAGTAGTTTTGGGGGTTTTACTTTTATTCTGTTTTTTCTATATCATAAATGCATGGTAGATACGGTCAGAATCAGGCCATCTTAGGACCTTAAGAGGGAGGTCATTGTATAAGTTTCGGATGTTGTGGAGTAATCACTTTCTGGGGCCGATCAAGTTACCCCACTCAAGTTCAGATGTAACCACAGAATCGTTGCTTTGAAAAACATAGTGGTTGCGGGAGTTGAGAACCTCTAAAACTCACCCTTCGCATCACATGAAAACATTTAAAAAAAAAATCACAAGAACCTATGATGTAGCGAACCTAAATAGACAAAGGCAGTTGTGAAGTTGCAGTTGTAATATTTCTCCATAAATAATTTGTAATAATTCTATGTAAAGTTGGAAATAGGTGATTATTGTAATTTTGATTTTTTTTTTACATAATTATGGCTAGATTGAGTTAAGGGGCTTCCAAACAGATCTATGTCTACTTACCTCATTGGCCTTAAAAGATACTCTAGATATGGTTCTAACTTTTTAGCCCAAATAAGTAAGAATTTATTAAGAACAAAATTGGGCTCATCTTACCCCTATAGAAGAGTCCTATAAATATTACCTTAGTGTGGGCCTTAGTATATCTATGGGAGCCCGAATCTATCGCTTTTTATTTAGGCTCACATCAACTGAGCCTAACCCTCACGGAGTAACTTGAAGATAAAAAATAAAAATAAAAAAGGAAACAAAACAAAAAGAATCAAACCTGCAAAATAATAGGTAGTTATCATTTTGCCTAGTATTTTATCAACCAGAAATATTCATTCTTTTAGGTAAATTTAGTATTTTGCAAATAGCCTTTTTCATTTGGAATAAATAAGATTTAAATATTTTCTTTGTTTAGTCTTCTACTCTTCAGAATTCCTCGCTTGTAAATAGACCTTTAGTAATGATAAATTGTATAAGCTTGTACATAGAATTCTATGAAAGCAATCCCCCGTAATCATCCATTTACAATCTCATCACTTGGGCTCTGTAACATGAAAGCCTTTACATTTTCTTTCTCTCTTTAAAAAAAAAAAGAAAAGAAAAGAAAAGAAAAGAAATTTGCTAACAGTTACAAATCCTTATGAGAGTCAAGACAAACACAATCACTTGGCTCATTAAGGCAGCTAACCTAAATAGATCCACTTGACCCAAGACAATAACTAACCAAACTCGAGCCCTAGCCTATCAAGATAGTTGAACTAACTCAAGGCTTGAGCCATCAACTTTAACCATAAATCAAGTAAAAACACGAGATTATGAAATACTATCCTAAGCTTAATCCCCGGTACAAACAAAAAGGGCAATTCATTAGTCCCTTTCATTTCAAAAGTTGTCAGTTCCAGCCCATTCGAATTCTAAAGAACCTAACCCAAAATCACATATGGAAGCTCAAGGCCGTTAAGACTTATAAGTCTGGGGCATGAGGCATTTAGTCTTTGAAATTTCACAACTGGGGCATGTTCCAAGGAATTAAGGAGTAAGGTCAATACTCTAAGGCCAATCAATCCCTATGTAAGGAATTAATAACTCGCTTTTTAAAAGTTTTGAATGAAAAGAGGCAAGCTATATCCTATACACTAACTCTTAAATACTTTAAGAGTTAAGAGACATCATGGTGAAGATATTTTGGACT
This sequence comes from Lumnitzera racemosa, assembly GCA_024138005.1. NCBI lineage: Eukaryota > Viridiplantae > Streptophyta > Magnoliopsida > Myrtales > Combretaceae > Lumnitzera > Lumnitzera racemosa. The sequence goes on from JAMXBC010000006.1 coordinate 86,831,701, forward strand.
CATTTCTTAAAGGAGGTCCATTTTGAATTTGATACGCAGACCGGAATGAAGTTAGGCATTCATTTTCAAATCCCAAATACAATTATCCTTTGATAACTTCATTGGACTGATCTAGAGTCCTTTCAAATGTAAACCCTATCAAGAACTACCCCCACAATGGGGCAATTCAGAAGTTAGGGTCATTGATTTTGAGAGATGGAAAACATTGATTTGTGTTTACCCCAATAATAACAATTCAAGGATAATTTTTGTTTTCGATAAATTATTCCTTTTGAAGAAGAGCTAACATTTTTCCAAATACCCTAAAGGCTACACATATCTTACCTAAGCCAATGCACTCTGAACCTATGGATTAAGGGCCTTGATTCATCTAGAGACAAAAACTTGACAAAAGAGATAGTTATTTTTTGGGAGAGAAAAGAAAGAAACGAAGTGAAAAAAAAAAGAAAAAGAAAAAAAACTAGGAAAAAGGAAAATGAAGAAATACCCAAATATTGGGCTTCAGAAAATCCCCAATCAAAGAAGGCATAAATTGCTCAATAAACATAAGGCCTTAAATCGCATTCCCAACCCAAAACACAAAACCTCATATTCATTCAGAATCATATTCTCAACCACAGACCAAAAACTCCATATTCAATTCAAAATCACACTCCAAATCACGAACATAAACCCTTTCTATCCACTCAATTCTCAAACACAAGATCTTCTTACCTATAATACCTCCCTACTCAAAGCTCTTCCAATTTTGAAGAATAATTTATCTAAGATAAAAATTATTTTTAAAACTGGGGCAAGCACACATTTAGTTCATTCCTAAGGGTTCTTAACTTGTACCCCCTAGGTTGAATGAAAGCACTTTTTTCAAAATAAGCCCTCTCAATTAACTTCTTTTGAAACCATTTGACCAAAAGCCAAATTTACAATACTAAACCCAAAAAGACCTAACAGATCGATCAGAACGTATCACTTGCAAATTAAACTGTAATTTTCAGAAAAATGGTCAAGAGCGACGTCTAAACCAAGAGTGCATAAGGAAGTCCTTTTCAACTAAACTAATAGTGAGTTACCTTTTCCTTACAAAATGAATGTTTAAGGCCTATCCAAGAAGTTCATTGTCTAATTACAAACTAGGGTAAATATGAGATACCCTACATGATTATAGCGTTTACCTTTTAAATAGGAATTCATATTCGTTAGCAAACTTTTAAGGGAAAAAGAGGAAAAAAGAAAATGAAAAGACATGAAAAGGAGAGAGAGAAAGTAGAGGCTTGTTACAAGTTTTTCCATTCATTTTCCTATCCATCTCATCCATAGTGCCCAAATTTTCAATTCATGTTATAAATAGTTTTCACCAAATCCTTCGTTTGTAAATTTCTCAAGTCAAGAGTTTTTTCCGAGTCAGCTATGTTTCTTAGTCAATAAAGTTTAAGCGAGTTCGAAGGATGCTTACTCTTTATCCATTTTATCAAGGATATAGCCAGCTCATAGAGCACTATTCCTATCCATATCTTCTTTATCGCTTCAGCTAGTTTATGGAGCGCTATCTAAATTCATATACTCATTTGGGGATCTAGCCAGCTTATAGAGCGCAATCCTAATCTAAAGTTTCTTAAGCTTCTAGTTGGCTCCCAAAACACAATCCCAATTTATAATCTCCTAGGGAGCTAGCTAACTCGTAGAGTATAGTCCCAATCCAGAGTTTCTTGAACTCCCAATCGTCCGACTTACAGAACTTTACTAGACTCAAAATTTCTTTAAGGGATTTAGTAAGCTCAAGAAGTGCTATCCCAATTTAAGTTTCCTCCTCTTTAGGTCTTAGACAGCTCAAGGGGCACTTTGACCGTCTTGGCTAGTTAGCTCATTAGAACACGACCAAGTTTCATCATTTTAGGTCTTAGCCAACTCAAAGAGTGTTTTGATCACCTTGGTTAGTTAGCTCATTAGGGAATGACCAAGCTTTCTCATCTTTAGGTCTTAGCCAGCTCAAAGGATGCTTTGACCACCTTAATTAGTCAGCTCATTAAGGTACGACTAAGTTTTCTTCATTCTTTAGGTTTTAGCCAGCTCAAAGGGCACTTTGATTGCCTTGGTTAGTCAGCTCATTAAGGCACGACCAAGTTTCCTCATTTTTAGGTCTTAACCAGCTCAAAAGGTACTTTAACCACCTTGGTTAGTCAACTCATTAGGGTACAACCAAGTTTTTTCATTCTTCAAGTCTTAGCCAACTCAAAGGGCGCTTTAACCGCCTTGGTTAGTCAGCTCATTAGGGCAAGACCAAGTTTCCTTATTTTTAGGTCTTAGCCAACTCAAAAGGCGCTATGACCACCTTAGTTAGTCAACTCATTAGGGCACGACCAACTTTCTTCATTCTTTAGGTCTTAGCCAGCTCAAAGGCTACTTTAACCGCCTTGATTAGTCAGCTCATTAGGACAAGACCAAGTTTCCATGTTTTTAGGTCTTAGCCAACTCAAAAGGTACTATGACTGCCTTGGTTAGTTAGCTCATTAGGGCACGACTAAGTTTTCTTCATTCTTTAGCTCTTAACTAGCTCAAAAGGCGCTTTGACCATTTTGGTTAGTCAGCTCATTAGGGCATAATCAAGTTTCCTCATTTTTAGGTCTTAACCAGCTCAAAGGGAGCTTTAACCACCTTGGTTAGTTAACTCATTAGGGCACGACCAAATTTTCTTCATTCTTTAGGTCTTAACCAACTCAAAAGGCACTTTGACTGTTTTGGTTAGTCAGCTCATTAGGGTACGACCAAGTTTCGTCATTTTTAGGTCTTAGCCAACTCAAAGGGCGCTTTGATCGCCTTAGTTAGTCAGCTCATTAAGGCACGACCAAGTTTCCTCATTTTTAGGTCTTAGCTAGCGCAAAGGGCGCTTTAACTGCCTTGGTTAGTCAGCTCATTAGGGCATCACCAAGTTTCTTCATTCTTTAGGTCTTAGCCAACTCAAAGGGCGCTTTGACTACCTTGGTTAGTTAACTCATTAGGGTATGACTAAGTTTTCTTTATTCTTTAGGTCTTAGCCAGCTCAAAGGCCGCTTTGACCGCCTTGGTTAATCAGCTCATTAAGGTACAACCAAGTTTCATTATTTTTAGGTCTTAGCCAGCTCAAAGAGCGCTTTAACCGTCTTGGTTAGTCAACTCATTAGGGCACAGCCGAGTTTCTTTATCTTTAGGTCTTAGCCAGCTCAAATGGTACTTTGACTACCTTGGTAAGTCTGCTCATTAGAGTACGACCAACTTTTCCTTATCTTTAGGTCTTAGCCAGCTCAAAGAGTGCTTTGACTGCCTTGGTTAATCAGCTCATTAGGGCACGACCATGTTTTCCTCATATTTAGGTACCAGCTTAAAGAGCACTTTGACCGCCTTGGTTAGTCAGCTCATTAAGACACAACAAAGTTTTCCTCATCTTTAGGTCTTAGCCAACTCAAAAGGCGCTTTGATCGTCTTGGTTAGTCAGCTCATCAAGGCATAGCCAAATTTTCTTATTTTTAGATCTTAGTTAGCTTAAAGGGTGCTTTAATCACCTTGGTTAGTTAGCTTATTAGGGCACGACCAAGTTTTCTCATTTTTTAGGACCTTAGTCAACTCAAGGAGCACTTCGCTTGCTTTAATTATTCAACTCATAGGGGGTACAACCAAACTTTCATGATTCTTTTTAGGGATTCTTATCAGCCCACAAAGGCGCTACCTTCACTATTCTTCATTCCAAACTTATCGCTGTTAAATGTCTTAGTGTTCTTTAAGATGGAGTCGTCCAAAGGCAAAAACGGTGTCGCTTTTGTCTTTTTGGTAAAGTTTTATTCAAACTTCACCATAAAGAGGGGTAGCTATAGAGACTCGATTTTTGCCCATAATAGTTATAATTTTTGTTTTTAGGGTCATAATTTAGAAAATAATAAAAAAATGAAAAATGATATAAAAAAGACAAAAAAGAAAAAAAGAAAATTGTTGGAAAAAAAAAAAAGAAAAAAAAACTAAAAAATTAAAAATTCGAAAAAATTAATTTAATGGAATCTTAACTAAATAATTGTCGAAAAAAAAAAGCAAATCTAATACGATGGCGTTAAATCTAATAAAATCAAGATTTGTAAGATTTAAATTTATTTTGAATCTTTATCAATTTAGATTCAATTCGATTTGATTCGATTCAAAAGATTTATTATTGAATTTTATAAATAGGGGTTACATGGTGCGAGCCAAGAGGAACAATTACACATTTGTTAAAAACACGCCCGAACCCACTCTTTAGACCAATTCTATAGTTATGCACATGATAAGATTGGGGATCTTATCTGTTCTCTTTCATCAACTTTGTGTGCTTTGCCTTACAGGTACATAATAGTGGTTTTTAATTGTTGTTTATACTTTATCTTATTTATTTATTTTTATCTCACTTAGTATATGCGCAATTATTTTTAAGACTTATACTAATTCTTTTTATTTTTATCATATCTTTAATTGCTAGTAATTAGTTATAGCATTAGTGTCTACTGAACATGTGTTAAGTTAAGTTAAGTTTTAGTTTATTTATTTTTTATTATTATTTTTTTAGATTCATATTTTCAAAATGTCATTTTTCTAAAATCTCATATTTTAGAAAAACTCGTTTTGTGCATATTGTATTAATTTAGAAAAATTGCATTAGGCATGTTAGGCTTTTTTAGATAAAAAAATCATTTTGATGTTCATAAAATTTAAAAAAAAATTAATTGACCTTTTTTTTACGTTGAAATATCTTTTCTATAGTTAAGGCTTGTTTTCCATTGTTTAGATGTTTCTTCCATAGTTTAGGTTTCTTTTCTATGGTTTGAACATCTATTTTATTGTTTAGACATCTTTTCCATAATTTAAGCTTCTTTTCTATAATTTATATATCTTTTTAATTATTTAAGTTTCTTTTCTATGATTTGGATATTTTTTCTATAATTTAAATTTTTTTTATGGTTTAAACATCTTTTTTATAATTTAGATATCTTTTCTTTGATTAAATTTTTTTTCTCTTTTTATGTTTTAACATCTTTTCTATATAAAAGATTCATTATGTAGAATATTGCATATTTCATAAAAATTACATATTTCATAAAATCTTTAGGGTTTTTCTTGAAAATAAAAAAAAAATATCACTTAGTTGTTTTTAAATAAAAATCTTAATTTAGGACTTTTCAAAAATTAGGTTTTTATTTATTTTTTAATTAGGGATAAAAATTAGGCTTCTTGGGATTTTTCTTAATAAAAATAAAATGGTTAATAAAAACGCAAATTCAACCAATTATTTTTTTATAAAAAGAACCAACACATTAAATTTTTCAGAGAGAACTACGATCGTCTGATCCAGGCTAACGGGTATGTAGGCACCTTCGAGGTAATGATAAAATATGTAGAAACTTAGGTTCTTTTTATTTTAATTAATTTATTTATTTTTTAAATATTATAATTAAAAAAATAATCCTAATTTCGATAAATAGATAGTGTTACCCATTAGGGTTTAATAGGTTAGCCTCCGAACTTAAAACCCTCTAGTTCTTCATTCAAATTAAAGTCAAAGATTAGTAGCTAAATCGTAATCAATCCACCCAATTTATTACGGTTTTTTTTATTTTCCCGATTTCATTCAGGTGACAACTTCAAAATTTTTTCTAAATAAAAAATCAAAATTTTCCAATTTTTTTTTAGTTGAGGATTAATATTAAATGGGTTAGGGTTTAGTATTAATCGGTAATAAGGAAATTAATTTAAAATAAATAGAAAACCGAAAAATCAAGCTCGATAAGGAGGTATCATACGTGTTGATGATTATAGTTAGGCAAGGTTATCAAAATTGACGGATTATGATATGTGAACATTGGGCAACCTAAGGGTAAGCAGTTGTGAAGATTAAATCAAAGGAACTTCATTGCAGGCATTACTTGAGTATGTGTGTATGGGTTTTGAGCTATGCCAATTCAAGTTAATACAGAGATTTGTTAATTTTGTATTAGGAATTAACACATGACATGGGTTTGACATAGCATTCAAGTAAAAAATATAGGAAAAAGATGGAACCAAATTCCTTATGCGCTTGATGCTTTCCTACGTTGCATTAAATTTTATGTAAAGGAACTCTTATTTTTACCTATCATCCATTAAGTATATTACGTAAATATCAATTACATTAAATTAATTACATATATATATACTATGACAAAATCATATGTAATAAATGTGATTTTGATTTTGTATAAATATCATATTTATTATATGTGACATAAGTCTATACAAAATAGAAGCACATCAGTGCTTTCTCTAAGTTTCAAACCTATGACTTGATCAATCCCAACATACACACTAACAACTAGACCATTCATTGTCTTTATTGTGTATATAATAAAACCGCATTTATTATTTGCAATTTAGTAATGATATCCAATTAATTAAATCATAGCTTATAAATGCAATATAATTCATATTTGTATAATTTAAAAAAAAAATTGTAGACATGTATTACACTTATTTTATGCATTAGTATTTAGGCTTTTGTTAGATAATAAATGTCTATAGACATACATACATACATACATACATACACACTATTAAGTGTATTGAGTAGGTATGAGTTAACAAGGTCTTGAAGAGAGGAAGCTATATTGCTTTGAAAATTATAAGTAGATTAAGTTGTACTGCTGCTGTTTACCCTAGTGGAATCATTCGGCCTTGCCTGTAACTTTTTTACCCCATTTCTTTAAGGTATGGTTATGTTATAATTAATAACTAAAATCGACTTGTACATATTTAAATAAGGAAACACGCTTGCCCTAATCTATTAGATTGCACAAAAGGTCTAACTAAATCAGACGTCAACCTATACCTATTTTATAGTGCCTCCAAGCGAGATTCTTTTTCGAGTAAATGGATATAATGTCAGCATCTTAAAATTAATCCTAGTGGGCGTTCGTGATTGTAAAGTTAGATGTATGTATGAAGAGAGCCATGTTCCTCTCATCGTCACATCAGGAAGTGCAACGTATAATTCATTATCGAGTTATCAAAATTGTCAATTTTAACCTTGTTCTAGCATTCACTAGTTCACCTTTAGCCATTAGAGATTATTCCAGTGTTCATAAAAGTACTAGATATGATAATATAGCTAATTTCATGTTAAAAAAATATATAGTTCGGTAATATATATATATATATATAGACTCAATGAATCGGTCTTCTTTTGTGTTCCATTTCCCATTTGTCCAAATTATTTTGTGGACATGCATTTAAGAAGAAATTCAAAAGCATAGAGTATATTTGAATAAATAACAATATGCCCGTTAAGGACGTACTAATGCCGTCCAACATTCGTAGTTATAACAATAGCAGTAAGGAAATGAGCAAAACCTGTCAATTAACTTCCGATTCGCGTAGTCCTTTACAAATCCACTGACATAAGCACTAGTTTTGCATTGAACTATATTTTATTCTTTCTTTCTGTAAGAATTGTAACGTGTACAGTCATTAACAAAGAAAAAAGAATAACTCCCAATTTAAGTATCGCTTTGTTGCTTTTCCGTGTGAGAAAGCTACAAACCAAATTACTCACATACACAGTGAACTTCAAATAAGAAAGCGGGAAAGATAAAGGAAGCAAGCAACATATTAAAAGCACAACTGGAAAGAATTTTTCCTATCCTATCATATCATCAAATTTTTTCCATTTTGTCCCCATCTGTAACTTCCATCAACCAATTTATCACCTCACTCGAACGTGGGGCCAGAAATTTTCTCTATTTATACACAATTCCATCTGCCACACTGCCATCCCACGCTAGTTTCAAGCTCCACTTCTACATATTCCAATTCATCATTCTTCTTAGGTTTAGCCAAATTCATAATAGCTAGTCCAAGATGTCTCATACAACATGTTTCCACTCCTCTCCTCTATTCATGGAAACCCTAATTCTCACTCTCTTCGGTATCATTGCCATGAATATGCAATCTATTGTTGCTCAGGGTGGTCCACCTTCACCCGGCTTTTACCCTAGCTCTAAATTTCGTTCTATAGGGTTCAATCAAGGTTATAGGACACGTTGGGGAACCCAACATCAAAGACTTGACCAAAACACCTTGACATTATGGCTAGATAGGAGCTCAGGTCCCAAAACTTTAGTCTATGTTTAAATATGTGTTGATTTCTATCTAGTATCTAAGTTTTTTTTTTTTATGGTTTTCGTGATCTTTTATTGTTTTGAAGTGCAGGAAGTGGGTTCAAGTCAATCCATGCATATAAATCTGGCTATTTTAGTGCTTCTATCAAGCTTCAATCTGGCTACACTGCTGGTGTAGACACTTCTTTCTATGTAAGGCTTTTGTCAATCTTATTGAACATCCATGTACCCAAGTCCTAAATAGTGTCCACTTGTCAACGTTAACATTATAAAAATTTTGTCATATGTTATCGATAATTTAGAAGAGTAAGATTATTGAATGTTATTACAACTTACTTCTGTTATACCACACTATTTCTTTACTATTCTCAATAAGTATTAAATGCTAATGCAAACTCTCTCTCTCTCTCTCTCTCTATATATGTATATATATATCACAGATCAGCTCTCAAAACACTCTGTAGAAATTAAAAACAAGAAATTTTACAATTTCAATTTTAATTAAGCATTTAAAAAATAATTAAGTACACAAAGAAGTTGAAAAACTCTTTTAATAATATAATAAACATTTAGTGGTTCATCATCTTTCTCCCTATACAACCTAATTATAAAAAGATATCTCTTGAAATCCGACAACAAAATCTTATATTGTGCATAGGGCCCACTTATATTTATATTTTCAAGTAAGCAAACAAAGAGAAGATGTAGACGTTCCTTATTAGGAAGTACCTATCCTATTAATTAATATTTAAATTTTGGAATAATCATTGATACAGTGCACTGGTGAATACACTCCAAATCCATAAACACTTTGTACATCATAGAAGCTTTGAGGCATTTAACTATTTATACAACATACAGGGTATAGCAAATATATACAGGTGACAATGGTTTTTTTTTTTATATTTTTTGTCAATTATATTACATATTTGAACTTGAGAAAAGGGATTCAAATTTGCCCCCATCCGTTAGAAGACTTATGTTTACCCCCACTAGCCTATAACGCCATTAATATGCATAGGTGATAAATTAATTATGTGTTTGTGATTCCCCCTTACAGCTTTCGAATAACGAAGCGCATCCTGGAGACCACGACGAAGTTGACATAGAATTTCTTGGAACAACATACGGGAAACCTTACACTCTCCAGACCAATGTTTACATGAGAGGAAGTGGAGATGGGAATGTCATCGGAAGGGAAATGAAATTTCACCTCTGGTTTGATCCTACGAAGGACTTCCATAACTATGCCATTCAATGGACTCCCTATGAAATTATGTTAGTGTCGCATTATATTTCTTATAATTTTATAATTGATGAATTACTTGGTTTATAAAGAAATTATCCCAAGTTGTCTAATACATGACTATATACAATATTTTAATGGTTACGCTCCCTGCATACTATAGTGGCCACGTATAGGATCTTTTATGCTTAGGTTTTTCTAAACCAGAAGTATTATTCAATCAACGTTTACTTTTTCGATCCTTGCATAATTTCAACCCTGTTGCAATTATTGTAGTTTTACTGTACAATTTCAATTGTTTCAAATTTGTTGTTTAATTTAAAGTTTTGCTATCCAATTTTATACAATTCTTTATTTATATATATCTAATAGAAAAATGGAATTTTTCAGATTCTTTGTAGAGGATGTGCCGATTCGAAGGTATACACGAAAAAGCGAAGCAACATTCCCATCAAGGCCTATGTGGGTGTATGGTTCCATATGGGATGCATCATCTTGGGCTACCGAGAACGGAAAATACAAAGTTGACTATCAATACCAACCCTTTGTTGGTAAGTATACAAATTTCAAGATAAATGGGTGCACTGCTGATGGATCATCATCCTCATGCCACGCGCCATCAGTTTCGCCGTCTGGAGGCAGCGGCTTGAGCCGACAGCAGCTAGTTGCAATGGCATGGGTTCAGAGGAACTACATGGTTTATGATTATTGCAATGATCGTAAGAGAGATCACACGCTCACACCTGAATGTTAAGCGCCGCTTTGACTTTGATACAACTTTTACCAAAATGGAATTCGACTTCTCGTCCCTTTTTATCTCAATAGATATGTTTGTTTTCACAATATATGAAAGAAAAATTGTCTTGAGGGGTCTTGAGATGGATCTAGCTTGCCTATACTAGAAGAAGTGGTTGAGCGTCCAAGCCTCAAAGGATTAAGTAAAGGAGTCCAAAGGTGTTTGTTTGTATTGTTTTCTGAAATTAATTTAATGTTTCCTTACATACTTTGTCTAAGACAAAACACAAGAAAGGTATGATTTGTAATAGTACACAATAATTGAGATATGTTTTATGGGAATGGGTACATCTTTGCTTTAAGCTTTTTTCTTTCCTTGCATTCCATGGAATTTAGCTAGAGGATAGAGAAATATACATTAAATTTACAATGCAAAAGCAAATCGTGCAACCTACAGAAGAAAGACATCTTAGTGAATGATTGCTTGACCCAAATGTTAATTCTCCAATACTCAATATTATGGTCCCTGCAACCAATTGGCAGTCGTGGGCTCGTGGTTGTACGAGGAGAAAGCGAACCCCCATAAAGCGGAAAAGGGAAAATCATGAGTTTTTTAAAATTGTAGAGAATTCAAAGGCAAATGTATGAAAATTAACTTTCATCAAGAATCAATTTCAGCAAAAGCCATGAGAACACAAGAAGATGAAGTAGTGAAATTGCTATGTAGTGTAACAGTCGAGCAATAATTGTGGTTGTAGTCTATTCTATACCAAGTGAAGTATACACAAAAGTGAATAGAAAAACTAACTAAATTGGCAATGGTGGACTAGCAAAACTCATGAAAAGATCCGTAAGTTGATGTTGGGATGCAATATGAAGAACACTAATAAAAGCATGAGCTATGTAATCCCTAATAAAATTTATATCAATGTCAATATGCTTGATTATCCCATGTAGACAAGAATTAGATGCAATAAGCTAAGTGGACTTACTATCGCAAAATAACCTAACTGGCAAAGGCATATGTATATGTAAATCACGAATGATATAAGAAGCCCGTAAAACTTCTTTAATAGCCACTACTAAACTCCTATACTCAACCACAATAGTAGATGTACTAACTGTGGTTTGCTTTTTACACTTTTATGAAATCAAAGAATTACCTAACAACAAATAATAACTAGTAATGGACTTGCAACCAAAAGAAATAGTCTTAATTCACATAAGAAAATGCTTGCAATGATAGATCATTTGAGGCTATGACTAATTCCCTTAAAATCACAGCAAATGTAGTGCTACTTGTAGATGAGGAACCTGAGATTGAGACAAGAATTGACTCAAAAGATGAACGATGAAAGAAATGTCTAATTGTGTGATTGAAAGATAAAAGCAATCTTCCAATGATTCATTTGATGAAGAGGGGATCAGATAACATTTCACCATCAAGTTTAGTAAGCCAAACTCTAGTAGGCAAAGGTAAAGAAATAGGTCCATAGCCCATAAGGCTAGCATTTGTCAAAATATCTTAAACAAACTTCCACTAATGTAACATAATTCCTTTAGGAGTGAGACATATTTCTAATTCTAAAAAGAACAAAGCCAAGCCTAAATTTTTTATAGTGAAAGGCAGATCTAAGAATGCTTTAAAACACTAATAGCTTCATCATTGTTCTCAATTATAAACATGCCATCAACATAGATCAAAACAATCAAAAAGCCATTCCTCTACACTTACAAGTAGGAAAACTTTGCAAATCTTATAATCTATCCCAATAACTCTTTGATTTTATCAAATAGCAATAGTATTATCGAAATGAAGCCTTCAAATACACAAATCACAAGTCTACAATTAAAAGAAAATGCAACTGAGAAAGGCGATTGGACATCCTAAAACTACAACACATCCCTACTTTACCTTGAGAAGTCACCTAATCAATAGAAGCATTTGCATTTCTAGACACGAATCTAACAAAATAAGAAGGAAAATGGCAAAAAAGAGATAAAATATCAACAACTAAATTTCAAATAGCCTAAGGACATGAAGCAAGATTCAAAATAGATTCTTGAAAAATTTTGGAGTCTGTTTCGAGAACTACTTTATCCTATCCTTATCTGACAGTAGGAGATACCTTTTATGTACAGTTGTTGCTTCAATAACAGGAGGATCTAAAGCTTCCAATGTATAGGTTGTTACTTCTAAGAGATTACCACTGAAATCTCTACACACAATCCTAATGCCTACAACTTGTTTGGCAATACTCAGCACACCATCACAGTTTACTTTCACAAAACCTTCATTAGGGTGCTGCTAAAAAGCCTTAGGTACTACTACCAAAAAATCAATACTCACATCCTTAGATATTGCCAACTACTAGAACACTACGAAAAAGAATAACAAAAACAAGTCCCTCTTCCCTATTTGAGTATTGTACCGTCGAAGCATTAAAATTTGGATTTACTACATATCTACCATTATTCATGTCTTAAAAAGATCTAGTTCTCTTTTTTCAAAGACAAATTTATATCTTTCCTTCCAAATGTGCCATAATACCACTATAAATCCTTTACACATTTCGTTAAGTTCTTCTTTAGAATGTCTTCCCTCAACTAGTCATGACCCTATCTATTTATCTATCCTTAAAGTATCCTAAGTATCAATCTACAAGCGATAGCATGCAAACCATATTGACCGAATCCCATTGGCACTAGAATGACAAATGTTAAGCATTCTCATCAAAGCTGAAAAAATAAATGCAATGCACTTGACAACACCTTCCTATAAAGAAGATTGCATTAGAAGCAACTGAATTAGCGCATAATCTCTACAAATGGTGTTTTTGTTTTGGTTTATAGTCAATACTCCCGTAGAAAATTCTAAGTGTTTCTATTCATACAATAAGATGTTGAAGCTCCTAAAGAGATAGCATCATGTTCCTTAGCATGTAAAATCTTATAACAAGATTTAATCAAATAATCCTTATGCCGAATAATTTTGTCTTCTAAATCACTTAAAGAAATAGGGACCTTCACAATCTCCTTTCTCTCATCATCAATGATCAGGTGTTGAACCTTTGTAGACCCCAAAGTAAAAAGCTTCTATCAATTACATCCTTCACTCAAATATTTTGAAGATTTACATCATCAACTTCTCTTTGTGCCAGCTTAAAATCTAAAAGAATGGGATCCAAGGGTTATTCCAAAACTTAATTTTGCTGCAATCTCTAACTGCCCACACCAACTATTTTAAAATAGCATCCCTCTCGGCTAAAACACTTTGCCATAGCCAAGAAACACTTCTTCCTCTTTTTGCATTTAGATTATCATCTTTTGGATAATAAATATACTTTAAGAGCTTAACCTACAAAGCATCAAGGTTTTGCACAACTCTCCAAACTAATTTACCTAAAAGAGAAAGGTAAAAAGTTGAAAGTCTTAAAAAATAAGCCCCCTACATTTGGATCATGCTAAGGAATCCCAACTCTTCCAATGTATCTTTGATGCATCTTCAAAAGAGCACCACAATGTAAGCGAACCAAAAAGAAAAGAAAAAGTTAGTAAAAGTCTAGGCAACTACCAACTGGATGTGACACACTAATTGATCCTACTTGGCTTACAATTCTCTAGATATGACTCACTGGTTCAAACTAAAGAATTACTCACCACTGCCCTTTACTAAAGGAAATAGACAAGAGTGAAAGGGGAATGAAAATGCTAGGGGTGCTTAAAGGGAAACTTATATAAATTCTGATAATGAAGATGATTGTCTACATATATTAAGTATGGGTTTATATACTCGTTCCACTAGGGTTACTTTACATGTATAGAAAAATGAAAGGGTATTCTACAAATAGGATATATAAAACATGCTAAAAAGGGTAAAAGAAAAAGAATACTCTGTAAGGAAAAGTATACTCTGTAAGGAAAAGTAAATAATCCTTCTAGAATGTTATGCTAGAAGATACGTATTGCATGATGATTGGTCGTTGGTCACTTTAAGATATAGTACAACTCGGATGAAATGAAGGAAAAGAGGTGTTTTTAGTTAAAGGCCAACATAATCTGGATCAAGTTGGAGTTTGATCAATCATTTGCTAAAAAGTACTCAACTTAGGCTAGGGTCGGACGTTGGTAAGCGAGTCAAGAGATCAATTTGGATAGTCTTTAAGGGCTATCTTCTTGGATTTTGTGTCACAGCACAACTGTTTGACAAGTTTAACGCATGTAATAGCTCAATAGTCAGGTACGCAATAATAGGGAACATAGAAGTCAAGATAAGAATTCCTGTCTCAGATGAAGCTTTGAGATAGTGCTCTCCAAGTAAGTCCCTAGAGTTCTCTAACTCGGTTATGTTTGATTAGTCTAGCAGGTTGATTCATATTGTTTACTTGGGGGTCAAAAAGATTTGTCCTTAAATCTGAAGTGGTCTTTGGTTCTTGTTCTTCTAGGGCACTTACAGGACTTCTTCTTCTAGTCATTAAGGGATTAGGTCGGATACATTGAAAATGGAGGAAACACCATAGTTATCAGGCAACTCAATCTGGTAAGCATTGCAATTGATCTTCTTCAGAATCTTGAATGGACCATCGGCTTATAAGGATAACTTGTTCTATCTCAAGTGCAAAAATCATTTTCGACTAAGGTGAATCCATACTAAGTTTCTTGGCTTAAAGGAAGTAATTCAATGACCTTAACTACCAATCTCTTGTTATATCTAATTAAACTTGGCAATCTTCCTTGTCATAGTTTAGTATAGCTCTTGCAAGCAATTCTTAAGCTTAGTCAATTCCAAATTGACTTTCTTTAGGAGCTATGAGGGTACTAATCAAATCTAAGGGGATAATGGGGTTGAAGTGGTAAAGCCCCTCGAATGGGATCTTTCTAGTAGTTTTGTGGACGGTTCAATTGTATGCAAACTCTACAACTGGTAGACACATATCCTAATCCTTTAAGTTCTTTCCCACAATAACTCTAAGTAAATTGCCTAACGTCCTATTCACCACTTCAATCTGCTCATTAGTCTAAGAGTGACTACTGGAGCTAAACACAAGTTTAGTTCCAAGTCTTCTTTAAAGAGTCCTATAAAAAAAAACTTATAAGTTTTGTGTCTTGATTCGAAACAATAGTTTTTGGCACCCCATATAGTCAAACTACTTCCTACAAAAGCATATCAACAATATGTAATGGGATGAAGTGTGTTATTCTGTTGAAGTGGTCCATTACTATGAAAATTGAATCTTTTCCCCTAAATGTCTAAGGCAACCCTAAGATAAAGTTCATGCTAAGGTCGACCTAAAGTAGAATTAGTGTTGGCAAAGGCATATACTCTTCATGGGGCTCTCTTTTCCCCTTACCTCTCTTACACACCTTGTAACTTCGAACTATCTTATGGATATCCTTAGCCAAATCAGGCTAATAAAAGTTTTCTTTTAACAAATTAGTTGTTTTGGTTTCTCTAAAATGACCAGATAATCTACCGTTATGAATCTTCCTCACCAATAGCATACATGTAGAATAGTTTAGTATGCATAGCCTTCAGTTTTTAAACAGATAATCATCCTTAAGATAATATCCTCTAACAACAACTCCTTCTCAACAATGACTAAGAATGGGACCAAAATAAGGGTTATAAGCATATTGCTTGATGATAAGTAAAAATCGTAGTAACTTTGTTTGCAAAACGGTCAATAAGTTTTATCGATGTGACAGAGCATCAATAACTAGATTGGCACTTCCCTTCTTATGCCGGATCATGTAGGAGAAACTCTCCATAAACTCTAACCATTTAGCTTACCTCTTCAATAGTTTGTTTAACTCCTAAGATGCTTTAATGACTCATGGTTAGTATAAATAACAAACTCTCGTAGTAGTAAATAATGTTGTCAAACAATAAGGGCTCGAAAAAAAGCTTACAACTCTTTCTCATACACATAATAACTCAAGGTAGCACCACTAGGCTTCCACTGTAGTAGGCAACGAGTTGTTGTTCTTACATCAGGACAGCATCGATTCCAATGCCTAATGCATTACATTCTAATTCAAAAAGCTTGTCAAAATCTGGTAATGATAGGACAGGGGAAAAGGTAAGCTTCTCCTTAATCTCCCTGAAGCTTTGTTTAGCTCGGTCACTCCATCAGAACCCATTACCCTTTTTGGTCAACTCAATCAAGGGGTCGACAATGGTACTAAAATTTTTAATAAATCACTTATAGAAAGAAGTTAGGCCATGAAATTAATACTATGAAAGCTTCACATCGACCTCTCCAAAACAACTCGGACCTTTTCCTCATCTACTCAGATTCCCTCCCTTAACACTACAAACCGGTACAATGTACACTTTTTCAAATTCTCATATAACTTCTTGGCTCGTAAGATTTAAAAAACAACTCGAAGATGTTAAACATGATTTTTCAGGTCAGTACTATACACTAGTATATCATCAAAGTACAAGACCATGCATCATTTGATCAAAGGGCAGATCATATGATCTATCCTTAACAAAGGTATATGTATTCTTGTATTCATCATGAGTAACAAATCGATCAAACAACTGAGGTCACCCAAGTAATAGATGTGAATCCCTTATGAGGACGACATTATATACTACTTTATCCCTATATACACTCCTAAAACTGAATGACACAATTACTTGTTCAGTCACATACAAAGCACCTTTATCATGAAGCTAAAGTAACTTGTAAGGTCAGGGATGCTTAGAGGTCAGTAGACCTAACCTCTATACGAAGGACTATGCAACTATCTTAATACAACTTCCTCTATCTAATATGATGGTACACAACTGTACTTTGATGGTAAATTTTCCCTCTGGTCTTTCTCGAAGTTTAATAGGGAACTCAGTACTTGTCTTCATACTAAGGTCATCACTTCTCCCTAGTCAGCATAAATATAAGTTTCCTCTACCTCCTTAACTTCGACTTTTCCAACATCCTTTTCCTCCTCGGGTTTGCTCTTGTTGATACTATCTACTACATCTCCTTAGAGTACCAAGACACATTGGTTTGGACACTCAACAACTATGTGTCTAAAGTCTAAGCATTTAAAGTACTTCACCTCGTTAGTCTTCTATTCAAAGATCTATCGTCTTTCATATGTCCTCAAAGTCATCTTAGCCTCAGCTCAACTCGATTGATCTGCTCAGCTATCGTTAAGTTAATCATTCCTATCCTCAGCTTAGTATGGCCTTATTGGTTAAGTTTAAACAGGTCGGTGTGAAATAAGGGCTCGAGAGAATATTGGTCCAAGTTGGCTCGAAGCACTCTTTCTTTGTTTTTTAACTCTCCATGCTATCTTAATTGCTCCTTCAAGGTATAGAACCTCTATGCTTCCATAATACTGCGAATCTCATATTTGAGTCTAGAAATGAACCTTAATACTGTATAAGTCTCTGATTCTTCCATATCGACTTAGATCATAAGTATTTAGAACTCTCTCACATAATCATCAATAAATTGCCCTCTTTGGCAAAGTTCTTGCAACTTTGAAAACGTATCTTACTAGTAGGTCTCGAGCACAAATCTACCCCTTAATAAACTCTTCATCTCATCCTAAGTTCTCAAACCTTGTTTTCCTTCCCTTACTTTAGTTGCATTCAAATTTTTCCATCACATAATACCATGCCTTGTAAAATCCAGTGCAGTAAGTTAGACCTTGACAACATGTGTATATCCATAACAATCAGACACCTTTTCTAACTTCTCTTCCCACTCCAAATATTTATCTGCATCTCCACTTTCACTAAAGGGAAAAATTTAGACCTTAACATAGTTAAGTCCTCGAGGAGCTCAACATCCTTGCTCTTATGCTTGATAGTACTTATCTTCTACTTCTTCGCCTTTGTCAGTCTCCACGTCTACTTCCTCATCATCTTCTTTTATCTTTTCTAACTCTAGCCTTCATCTAACAACTCAATCTACAACTCCTTTAGCTTGTTAAGGTTAAACTGGGTGGTTAGCTTGACCACCTAAGCCATAGCCTTTCTCTAGAACATTTTTAGGCATGTTACACTATAGTATACCCTAAGGTTGTTACCTATTAACTTATATCGCGATAACTAAACTCTTAACAAGGTTAGGGAGTTTATCAAGTTTTCTATCAATTGACTTAGGAGTATTACTATCATTTTATCCATGACTAGGTTAAGCAATACTACTCTAATCTTTAATAACAATTTAAACACTTGATTCTGACATGGTATAATACTTTTCAAACAGATTAACAACATAATACACAAGAAAAACAATGCTACCTTATTACCTAAAACTTCGACTTATATACTAACAACCTTAACACCCAATAATCACTCAAGTAAGATAGAAATGAACTTACTCTATTTTCGTCATGAAAAACAAAGTAAGAACAGAGTAATAATGGAACCACACTTAACAATACACAATTCTTCACTACACAGTTCACAACTCTAAAGTTACTCTACCCAAACACACTGAAGTAGCTATAGAAGGAATGTAGCAGCCACAAACAACAAACATAAACCAAAACTTCATACATTCCCTCTCGAAACTATGCTTTAGTACCAATGAAGTCGATACGTCTCCAAGGTCGAACATATGGAGAAGCACCACAACATAAGCAAACAAAAAAGAAAAGAAAAAGCTAGAAAAAGTTTAGGCAGCTATCAACTAGATATGATGATACAGAAATTGATCATACTCAACATACAATTCATCAAATATGACTCACCGGTTCGAACTAGAATGTTACTCCCTACTACTCCTTACTAAAGGAAATAGATAAGAGTTAAAGGGAAATGGAAATGTTAGGGTTCCTCAAAGGGAAACTTGTATAAATTATGATAATAAAGATGATTGTTTGTATACATTAAGTGGAGGGTTATATACACATCCCATTAAGGTTACTTTACATGTATAAAAAGACGAAAGGGTATTTTACAAATAGAATACATAAACATGCTAAAACAAGTAAAAGAGATAAAGAATATTTTATATAAAAAAGTAAAGAATCCTTCTAAAATGTTGTGCTAGAAGACATGTATCACATGGTGGCTAGTCGTAGGTTACTAGTCACTATTCACTCTAAGATATGGTACAACTCAAATGAAAAGAAGGAAAAGAAGGAGTTTACAATCATAGGCTAACTTGATCTATATTAGGTTGAAGCTCGATCAGTCATTTGCTAAAGAGTACTCAACTCGGGCTGAGGTCATATGTTAGTGGGTAGCTTAGGAGATCAGCTTAAATGGTCTTAGGAGGTTGTTTGCTTGGATGTTATGTCACGGCACAACTACTCCATAGGTTTGGTGCATGTGACAACTCGGTAGTTAAGTCAGTAGTAGCAGGGAACATAGGGGTCAAGATAGAAATTCCCGTCTTGGATAGGGTTTCAAGATAGTATTCTCTAAGTAAGTCCCTTAAGTTCTTTAGCTCGACTACATATGATCGATACAGAGGGGTTGGTTTTTATCAATCTTTTTATCCTTTTTAGAAAGAACATCACCTTCTTTAAATTGGTTTTTAGGAATGAAAAAAAAAAAAAAAAACTCACTGGGTAAGATGGAATTGCAAAAGCTATGGATTTTATAAGAATTTCTCTCTCTCTAGGGAAAGAAGCATCCCTTCCATCCATGAACCTTCTTTACTATTTTATCTTTAAGGGACTTTAAAATCTTATTTATTGACCTACCCCAATGAGTTAGGATACCTAAATAATTCCCAAACAATCATAATAAGCCATTCTTATACACTAAGGCATTGATGCATTAAAAATAAAGATGATTTATAAGTTTTCATATGTTTTCCTAAGGCAGCACAATAAGCTTCAAATATTATTTTTAACCTAATCAAATTTAATTGAAATACTTTAAGAAAAAACAATACATCATCAGTAAAAAATAGGTGTGTCAAATATGAAATATTCCTTTTGATTTTAATTCCATCAATAGCCCCTATCATATTTGCATGCTGCAGCATCTTAGAGATGGTATCTACTACCAAAAGAAAAATATAAGGAGCTAATGGGTCCTATTGTCTTATGCCCACTCCATTCAACATCAAGTTATAAGACATTAACTTGATACATCCCATGATCCACTTAATCCACAAAGAAGGGAGACCCATTTTACCCAAATCAATTCCAAAAAATTCCATTCCACTCTATCATATGCCTTTTCCATATTAACTTTAATCATACAAACATAGTAGTTCCTTTTACTTTTCCTTTTTAAAAAATGTAACATTTCATGAGCCATAATAATATTATCTTAAATTTACCAACCAAGGACAAAGGTATTCTCCATATACAAATATAGTAGGAACTCACAAATGGATTTAATTACTTAAAATTGCTATTTTCAAGTTGTAATTGAAATATTTAAGGTCCATTCCCTTGGTTGTGTTGTTTGCACAATTCATTCCATAACTCGAAAGAAGATTGTGTATACAAATAATCCTGTAATAATTCACTCAATATTGAGTTGAGAATCCTGCACCGTACAATATAATCTGCCCTAATCCATCTGGCTTGATCATATGATTCCTAATTTAGTTTAAGAACACCTCCATTTATAAACCTTAGCTGAAGTTTAGTACCTAGTCTCATCTTAATAGAATGATTCCAAGAAACAAAATTCATTCCATAATATATGATTTTCCCTATTACCATACTAAGGCTATTTGAACCTAAAATGTAAAGTGGATTCGAAGAAATTTGATCAATTTGTATTAGTTGACCTTGATTTGACTTATTATTGATGATTCTAAGGAACTCGATTCAAATAGTAGCATAAGAGTTAATAAATTTTCTATGTAACTTGGCTCTAATATCATATGAAAATTAACTTTCATGAAGAATCAATTTCAGCAAGAAGCCATGAAAACATGAGAAGATGAAGTAGTAATGAAACTGCTATGCAATGTAATAGTCAAGCAATAGTTTTGGTTATAGTCAAATTATTTACCAAGTGAAGTATATATACAAAACTAAATGGAATAACTAAACTAACAATGCCAAACCACCAAAGCTAATACACTTAGTGCAATATTCAAGTAAAATAAATAAATAAAACTCTATCTTCACAAAATATTTTAAAAGTTTCAAAGTGAGGTCTATGATGGAGCTAGGCCTTTTGCTTTGCAATCTACCCATTTTGACTCCTTACACTAAGATAAAAGTAGTTTCCATAGAAATAAGGGTGATAATGCTTTTATGTAATACAATAATATCGATAAAGATTTAAGATGAAATTATCTATTACAATTGATATATTTTAATTAAAGTTGAAATGCAAGGTCCTAATTCAATATATGTTTGTGAGCAGTTGGATCTCTTTAAGATCTACTTCAACATCTAGAAATTGATTAAATGATAATTAAATTTGCTTAATGCTTGGCCAAACATAAGACCAAATCATGGTCAAATTTCCAAAAGTTCATTCGATAATTTAGATAATCAACAAAACACAAATAGTAAACAAGCATGTATAATCTAATAGAAATGATAAGTATCATGAAGCTTTAAGACCAAACTTAAACTCATGTACAAGATTTTGGTTTAGTGCAATCCATTGGAACCATCAAATCATGAGTCTCCTAAGGATTGAACTAAGATTGGCTTAGGGGCCTTAGCCTCTAACTCCATGCCAAATCTTTGCAATTGATGCAAACAATTCTTTTCTATTTTCCTTTTCTTCTTTTATTCTACATCTAATTAAATTGTACTAATACTCCATATGTCGCTTCATCCAAAAAGATTAGTCCATTAATTGATTGCAATTACATAACCCATTTTCGATGTCAAATACTATCATGCCAATATATTATAATACCAAAATTAAACAAGGTAAATTTAACTCCATCATATGAAATAAGAGATGATGTCAAAATTTTTACATGAATTTTATGTGCTTTCTTAATTTTGTACTTGAAGTTTGAAGTTATTAAATTTCAAACCTGATGGAACTTCTTACTTGCCCTAACATTTAACTTATACTCTTCAATCAATGTGTTTCTCATATCACCTCATGAATGTATTAAATTTAACAAGTGAATATTCAAAGAGAAATGAGATTTAACATAGTTAAACTTGAAGTATAAAATTTTACTACAAAAGTTCGATGAAATATGAAATGTAGCTATTTTTCAAACTCAGGTAATGTGAGATTTAAATGTAAATTTTGGATAATGATTTTCACATTACTCCCCTTAAATAATTATAAGGTAACATAACAAAATAATTAAAATATAAAAATATAAAAGTTTTGCATACTGTGATGCCATGTCTTTTTCTAGTACTTTTCGTTATCAATTATATTTAACCATTTATTGTCCTTATCTTTCATAAATTTTTTTTTCATTTTCTTTATTCACTTTTCTTTCTTGAGTAATATAGATTTTTAAAAAGGTCTTCAACATCGAGTAGATTCTAAAATTGAAGAAACTAGATAGAAAAGAGGGCCTACAACTACTTGCCGACAGCTGGTTCACAAGCTTACACATAGCACAGAACTGGAAGAAAAATCAACGTCTAATCATAGTAGTCGACATCGCTCATAAATTTATAATTTCTACGGTCAAGCCCACCCCAGTCAGCAATTTACAGTAGTTAAGGTTTTCAGAAAACGAGAAAAGAAACACCACTCCAAGAGATAGTTTCTATTGCAACAGAAACGTTACAGAGAATTTGTAAATTTTGAAAATGCGTTGAAAAGATGGACAAATAAGATATGTTTCATGAGAATTGTACCAAAATACTCAATTATTATTTGACTGTACCACACTTCCAATCTGCCATAGTTTAGATATGGTCACGACAATCATTGACTTGTACAATTCGCGAAATTTATATGTGTTGATTGTACAACAAATAACGCCTCGTACTAGGCTTACACAGGACATTTCATTTTACTGGGGTCATTTCTCTCATTTTGTACCGTAATATTAGACAATATAGCTGGTTTTATATAATATGAAAATGAACTCCAAATAATTGATAGTTTTACAAAGCCGTTCCTAAAGGAGCAATTTCGAGGGACTGATTGACATTTTTGGCCGTGAATGTATATTTTTAAAATCTATGGGGTAATATAAGCACACTTTAAAAGTTTAAATAATTAATGATGTTTACAATTTTTGAAAAGGAATTTGAAGTTTCCACTAAATTGAAACATGTCAATGATATGTATGAATTGTGGTTGAATCAATAGTAAATGATATGACGAATGGATCTTCGATGTAGGTTAAGCCTAGCAGACTCTGTACTCTTCAGTATCTATAAAAAGCCTCATGTCGATAGGTTCATGAAGACTTTCCGATACTCAAGTTAATAAGGAAGATAAGAAAGATAGAGGTTAAGGGAGCTTCAGCACTAATTGTCCTTAAGAAAGGTACTCCAGTGCAAAGAGAAGGGTGAGAGAGCATTAGATAGTGAATGGAGTGATTTAATCTAGAATCGAAATCCCCTTACTTCCTACTATTTATAGTATAAGAAATTACAATTACTTAAACATGTGTTGGCTTGGGACTTATACATATTGGCTATTAGCTAGGGATATGCACCATAAAACTAACAAGGTGGCTCTAGGAGTTAGTCAGCCATATATATGCTAGCAACTACGTCTATAATCTATAGGTTTGACATCTTTAGGGTGGCTATTAGCTAGGGATATGCATCGTAAAACTAACAAGGTGGCTCTAGGAGTTAGTCAGCCATATATATGCTAGCAACTACGTCTATAATCTATAGGTTTGACATCTTTAGGGTATGTTAGGTTATGACAAGTTGTAATTATGAGACTAGGTGCGATGCTGGTGTTAGAGAAAAAAAAAGGGAGCAAGGAGGTAAGTAAGGTAGTAAGAGCACGCTATGAGAGGGAGCTCATGAGCCTAAGAGTGTTCTCACTCATCATGCTTAGACTGGGACGAGGTAATGATCCGTCACATTCCGAGCTTAGCTTACTTGTTAGTAGAGTCCTTGTGTCACATGTAGAGTGTTTACCAACTCTCATGTATGGTACTTAGACTCTCCATGCACTCTCCCGAAAAGTTAGTCAGTCTTCCTTGCTAGAACTCGTAAAAACACACTTACTTAGAGAGGAACAAGAAGTACTTAAGCAAGTATTTGGCTTGTATTTTTGGATAGTTTATAAATGAGGGGATCATCCCCTTATATACAAGGGGCTCCATCAATAGATAGCCAAGATCTAATCAATCTAACCGCTATTATACAATCTTACCTACTTTACTCTACCTAACCTCACCTATAAAGGTTTAATATATCTAGACAATTTTAGAACATTCCATGGAGTGGACCAAGCCTAAGTCGTGAATTTTACATGCAATGAACCTCTTTATATATTGTACAAAAGTGAAAAATAAGCTTAGGGAATGAGCTTTCTGTCTTTGGACTTGCTAGAGTGGTTGCCTGAGTCCTTAAGGAGGCGTTTAGTAAACTGCCTCTCGAGAGGCTTAGAGATGGTAAGGGTATCGAAGCAAGTCGAGAAACTTGGAGAGAGTAGAGAAACCATTTCTCAGAGTGCTTATGGGCCATTAAGGATCTCCATCCTAGTTGGGCTCTAGGTTGGGTAAGAATTTGATATCAACAATATGGAATGACCGGGCTTAGGCCAAATGGGTGCTGGTTACTATCAAGAAGGACAAGAACCTATAACTTTGTATTAGCCGATATAACTAGTACTCCTATCTTACCTTACACCAAATAGAAGAGACCAACAACATTTGATGTGTCATTCTTGAGTTGTTTGTTTATAAGAAAAACAACTAAATGCCAGTTGCATGAAAAAAAGTATATCTATGGCGAGAAACAAAATGATGTATGTACACTGTAGGGGGCATGTCCTAGTAATCTATTTGCTTGATGATTTTTTGAGCCCATTAATACTTTTCTTAGGGATAGAAGCAACCCAACAATGTAAAATTTGTGTTTTTAAATAATAATTTCTCTTTTCTTTGCCAGCAACCGACCTTAGCTCAGTTGGTAGAGCGGAGGACTGTAGTAGTTATGACAGCAGCATATCCTTAGGTCGCTGGTTCGAATCCGGCAGGTCGGAAGTATTTTTCCTTTCTTTACACCGTGTCTTCGAAATAACAAAACAGTTCTTTTCTGAAAAGGTAAAGAGACAAAGAAAAAGAAAGCCTTCACCGAATCCGGCTCTACCTCGCTTCTACCACACAGAAGTTTGTGTACTAGAGAAGATCTACCACCAATGAGATGATTCCGTTCTAACCGATATTTTTCATGCTACCACATGAGCCCGTGTTGGTGCTCTAGGTTGTTATAATGGAAGCCTAATAGTAACCATAGTTTTAATGAAACAATTCGTTTTGGTGTGTAAATTATATGACCAAATCAAAAGCAGAAAGGCATTCATACCATAACCTAGCTGAGAGTCAAACCAGAAATGGTGCTGGCGAATGAACGCACCATCAAAGCTTGAGAACAAAATATCGAGATTATGCGAATCCTTTGTGAAAGACAAATTGGCATATGATTTGAACTTTCCAATTGGTTGACCTTTGAACTTTGAATTCAAATTTATAAACAAGAAAACTATGCCAAATTCACTGGTACTTGCACCAATTTCATTCATTCGAATGAATGATAAGTTTCTTCCTAGTCGGCTTGAAGACAATAAAAAAAAAAAAAAAAAAAGACTAGATAGCGTAGGCTCAATCCCTTCTATAAATTTTAAAAGTAATGATCTGAGTACTAGAGAAACTATGAAAGGAAATTACATTTTTTGTCAAACAAGAAGATTGGATTGGCATATGAAAGCAAGAATCTCAAGATAGAAAGCCTAGAAAACCATTTCAAAACACGTTGATATGTTTAGTTCCACTTTGTGCGTTTATCCAGTGTAAAACTTTTTTTTTTTTCTATTATTCCTTTTTCAAAATATTTGGTATGTTCCAAACAAAGTTATTGAGTACCACGATATTTTTTTTAAAGGTTACAAACAATAATAATGTTTAGCAAATGATAGTGATGGTTTATAATAAAGGTGCCAATAAAAAATAGCAATACGATTTTTAACAATAACATTTAATAATTTTAAAGTTTTCATTTGTAGCTGATGAAAAATAGGAAAAAGAAATAAATAATATTTGTAAATACAAGCATAAATTTATGCTTGGGAATCGCGACTTTAGTCAGTGATTTTACTGCGATTCATTGATTCCCAATTCTTTTTTCGCACAATGTAATTCCCAGGATTGGAGGAGGCAAGCCAATAGATTTTATAGCTCGAGGATTAAATTCCAAGTGGCGCAGCTTTTATTAAGTTCGTAGAAGATTTTTGCACCTGGTAGCTTAAGCTTATACCAAAGGTCCATCCAGTGCAGGGTGGAGTTTAAAGAGTGTTGTTAGTTACTCTGCTAGCAAGACCGATCCCTTCCCCATGTGTAGGGTACATGTTCAATCCTCGTTCCTGCTCCTGCCCATCCTAGACCCTTAAAAATCTCCAAGGTTTTGCCTATAATGCTGGGGACCAATTCGTACTTGTGGACCAGAACTTACAATAACTTCGTTTATTTTACTTTCTCAAAGTGCTCAAAATACTTGACCAAATATATTCATAGATTTTCCCGTATTATTAAAAATAATATATACATATATATAATACGAAAATTATTTCATACACAAGCTGTCAACATAGAATCAATGGAATATAACTATTCCACCGTTGATACCCTATTCTCACCCAAACCAAGACCCAACAAGCGAAGCCTATCATAGGAAACATTAAAGTGCACATAAGCGAACAAGGAGCTCATCTCTTATGCCATGACCTACTTGTGAAGCCATGAAGTTACGCCAATAAGCTCGTGAGATTTCAATGATCCCATCCCCTGTATCGCAAGCCACTTGACAAGCCGTATGATACCCGGTTCCAGTGGAGTTGTCATGCTCGTCAAGCTGGTACATACCAACCATCTAGCATAAGCTCTAGGCTCAACTTACCCTCAATCAAGCATCAACCGATTCTTTCCTCAATGTCCTAACTCAACTTTGTTTTTAGTACCTACTCTCCACTGCAACTCATTAATGAATGTCTAATATCCATAGTATAGCCAACACACCCAATAACCCTTACAATTGTCAGACCTTTGGCTTGTAAATTTAATGGTCTAGTTGGCCCATAACATACTACTTGTAGTACAACTCAATCTCTACCATGGAGCACACTATCCGCCAACAACCAATACGAACGAACCCTATATCCAGGTAACTTACAATAAAAGGCACCAGGCATTGTGAAGTAAGGCAAAACACTCTCTCTCCTTAACTCTCCTAAGATTCTCTCCTTTTCCTTTTTATCTCCTTCCCCTCTTTGCCCTACTCATTACGCAAATCCCAAGTGAGCATTGCCCCTTAGGTCTTTAGTGCTCATCATCTCCTCCTCTTGGTCTTTTGTACTAATTTGAGTGTTAAAGGGCCCTTATGGCCACACCCACTAGAGACTTTTTGTAGGTATCAAGAAGTAGGAAACGAAGCCCCAATCCATCTCACCCAAACTCTACATAAGCCCATTATCCCAGTTGATTCAACCATAATCAAAATTTTGATGCCTACCATTTCAGGCCACCACAAGCATAACGACTAAAAGCAAAAACACTAATCCTAAGCTTTTCAAATAGGGGATGCCAACACATCCTAACACGACAAAGGTGACCAAACACTTCTACCACCTTAAAACAAAAATCTTCAATTCCAATAACTCATGTAACTTGTTCAATAAATGCTTGAAGAAGATCGAAAATATCGTGAATCCACTGCAACCTTGCGTAAAGATGTTGCATTACTTAAAAATGCATCTAAAAAGGCCTAAACAAGGAGGTAACCATCGACTCCTCCCTATAGCTAACTAAAAATGGCAATCTACACACCACATGCCTTATGAACTAGCCCGAACAGAATTTGCACAATCACCAACCCCACGAAGACCTACATGAATGGCTGAATTGCAACGGCAGCAAAATACATACAGAAGGCAAGTGCAGAGTGACAAGTAATTTAGCCGATAACCTATCCTTAAGACAATTCCCAAAAGACTACAAAGATATGAACATGGGCAAACTAAATGAACAAATTAGTCGTACCTCCAGTATATACGACAAAAAAAAAAAATTCAAATTATCTACATAGGTGTCATGCTCTATGTTGACAAAAAGCTTGTTTACCTCTTCAATTCTTGATAAAACACTCCCCACAAGTGTACGGCTACCACATCTCAACACTTACGATGGCATTATTGACCTAGATGATCACCTTATTCACTTTCAGATGATGATCAGCCTCTATAATTTCTCATATGGCATGATGTGTAAAGCCTTCCCTAGCATGCTATCAAAAGTTGCTTTGCTTTACTTTAACACTCTCCTCGAGGTATCTATCACTTCATTTGACGACCTAGGAAGTAGATTCTAACAACACTTCCTCAATTCTTAAATCCTACGAGTAGACTTTTCCATTCTCTACAATGCTAGGCAACGTCCAATGAAATTCTACGAATATTACAGACCTCCCAAAATGGGTCATTCCCAAGAGGTTCCTAAAGCCCAAGACTAAAGCCCAAGTACACTAAAATCTTCTAGAAGATGAAAAGCTCTAGAATGTTCCAGAGAAGTCCTAAATCTTGTATAGTAGTAGGTGGGGTAGGTGAATATTGTAGTTGGGAGTCAATTGTAATCGTTAGATCGAATTGATCTTAACCATTAAATTGTAAAGGCTTTTTGTATACATAGGGGTGTTCCCCTCAGATGTAATACACAAGTTATTTGAGTGAATACAACATACTTTCAAAGTTTCTCTCTTTACTTTCTCTCTTTAAACTTTGTAAGTGTGTTATAGGCTGACTTAGCCTTCCTTAGTAAGGTCAGGAACGCTAAGTGCTATACGGGATCGAGCGACGAAATCCACCGGTGACAAGTGGTATTAGAGCCTGAAAAAGGAACTACTTGTGGAGAAAATGTCATCCGGATGAGACAACAACACTTTAATGGTCGATGAGTTGGCTGACCATGATGATCGCCGTGTTACCAGGCAAAGGGCTAGGTCCCGGGACTTACTGAACTCCTTCCTTAAAAGGATGAATAAGGCAGAGTAGAGCATTGCTAATGCCAAGGAACAATTTGATGAGTCTCAAGGCTGTCTTGAGGAAATGGAGGAAGAACTTCAAAGCGAATTGCAAGGAGCACTGAATCGGGTAGTAGAAGAGCTTAGGCAAAATGGAAATGTTATTAAAGAGAAGGGTGATGCTCTCCAAGCCCGAGTCACGGCTTTAGAAACTAAGGAAGAAGCTTATGAAGCTAAGACTGATGCAGTGGTAGTAGCCATGCGCCAAGAGATTGAAGATCTCAAGACACAATTGACGGCTTGCCGAATTGCTATTGCAAATGGAATGACCATCCAGACGAGCCATAAGGTTGATGCTCCAAAGCCAGAGCACTTTAATGAAACGCGGTCCACTCGAGAAGTAAGCAACTTCTTATGGGGAGTCGAACAATACTTTAACGCCGCAGGAATCTTAGATGATGCTGGAAAGGGATGTACAACTGCCATGTATCTGAAAGACTCTACTATGGTATGGTAGCACAGGAGAGAAGCTGATATCAATACATGGGATAGCTTTGTACAAGAGCTGAAGGGTCAATTCTCCCCCCCCCCCCCCCCCTCCCCCCCAAAAAAAAAAAAAATACTGCTAAGAAAGCAAAGGTGAAATTGCATCACCTAACCCATAAGGATGACATAAAGCAATATGTAAAGGAATTTTCAGAGTTGATGTTGGAGATCCCAGATCTCAACCAAGAAGATGCTTTAGTAATATTTATGGATGGCTTAAAGCCATGGGCTAAATTAAAGTTGGAGATAAGGGGAATAG
This sequence comes from Lumnitzera racemosa, assembly GCA_024138005.1. Taxonomy (NCBI): domain Eukaryota; kingdom Viridiplantae; phylum Streptophyta; class Magnoliopsida; order Myrtales; family Combretaceae; genus Lumnitzera; species Lumnitzera racemosa. The sequence goes on from JAMXBC010000006.1 coordinate 86,861,711, forward strand.
AAGATATTTCTAAGGCTATAGCAGTTGCTGAAGGCCTAATGGAATTTTAGAAGACTGATCCTAAGATCATAGGGGGAAGATGGAAAAGGGGAGTTAAACAGGAGAAGAGTGGGAGTTCTTCTAAAGGGAAAACCAAAGCAGAAGAAAGAGATAACGATCAAGGTAGAACTTGTGAAGGGAGAGACGGGGAAAAATGGAAACCCCGAGAATTGAAATGTTATTTCTGTAATGGTCCCTATTATGCTAGGGAGTATCTGAAGAAATAAATATTGGCGGCACTAGTAGCAAGTAAAAGCTCAGATGATGGGGATGAGGCTCAGTTAGGGCCAGTTCGTCTACTCAGTGCTATGAAGTCTCAAGTTAATGAAAGAAAAGGATTGATGTATATCGAAGTATCAGTAGTAGGTAAGAAACTTAATACCCTCGTAGACACAGGAGCATCTCATATTTTTATTTCTAATATGGCAGTAAAGAAGTTGGGGCTAAAAGTCGAGGAGACTAAAACATGGCTCAAAACAGTTAACTCAAAAGAAGTTCCCACTATTGGAGTAGCTAAGGGGATAGAGCTCTATGTTGGGGGTTAGTAGGGAAAGGAGACAGTTGAAGTGGTGCTAATGGATGATTTTTAGTTTGTAATTGGGATGGATTTCCTAGATCACATTGATGCACTTATCGTACCGCAAGCTAACTACATTTGTGTACTTAATCACAATTCACAATGTATAGTCCCTATCGTAAGAAAGGTAGGCTAAGCTACCAAATTCCTATCGGCTATGCAATTGGAAAAGGGGCTCAAGAAGAATAAAGTTACTTACTTAGCCACCTTAAAAGTCAGGGAAGAGACTATTGATCAAGAAAGGGTTCCTCCACCTCAAGTAGGGGAGATATTGGAAGAATGTAAGGATATAATGCCGCCAATATTGCCCAAGAAGTTACCACCAAGAAGAGAGGTAGACCATGCGATAGAATTGGAACCTGGAGCTAAGCCACCTACTACCGTCCCATATAGGATGTTACCTCCAAAATTAGAAGAGTTGAGCTGACAATTGAAGGAATTACTAGAAGCAGGTTTCATTAGGCCTTCAAAGGCACCTTTTGGAGCTCCCGTACTCTTTCAGAAGAAACAAGATGGATCACTCCAAATGTGTAGTGATAATCGAGCCCTAAATAAGGTCACTATAAAAAATAAGTATCCCATTCCATTGGTATCGGATCTATTCGACAGGTTGGGAGAAGCTAGATACTTCTACAAATTGGATTTACGGTCGAGATATCACCAAATGAGGATTGCAGAAGGAGACGAACCCAAGACCACTTATGTTACAAGGTATGGTGCTTTTGAATTCTTAGTCATGCCGTTCGTCCTTACCAATGCCCTAGCTACTTTCTGTACACTTATGAATTGTGTTTTGGCCCCTTTTCTTGATCAATTTGTAGTAGTGTACTTGGATGACATTATGATTTGTAGTAAGACATTGGAGGAACACATAAGGCACCTTCACTCGGTATTCTTAGCTTTGAGGAGGAATAATCTATATGTAAAAATAGAGAAATGTGCTTTTGCACAAGAAGAAGTGACGTTTCTTAATCGCATAGTGGGGAGAGGAAAGATTAGAATGGACGAAGGAAAGGTACGGGCCATCTGGGATTAGAAGGAACCCACCAAGCCTACTGAGCTGAGATCCTTCCTTAGCTTAGTAAATTACTATAGAAGATTCATTAAGGGCGATTCGAGGTTAGCGAGCCCATTGACAGACTTACTCAAAAAGGATACCTCTTGTGTTTGGAGTATAGATAGACGACGAGCACTTGAGACCTTGAAGATGGCAATCACTAAGGAGCTGGTCCTTCTCCTTCCCAACTTTAGCAAACCCTTTGAGGTATGTACTAATGCTAGCAATTTTGTTATTGGAGGGGTTTTAATGCAGGAAGGACATCCTGTGGCGTTTGAGAGCTGAAAGATAAATGACACAGAGAAGCGATATCCAGTGCATGAAAAGGAGATGACGGCTATAGTATACTATCTTCGAGTATGGAGGTACTACTTGTTAAGGAAGAAGTTTGTAGTTAAAACTGACAATATGGCCACTAGCTATTTTTAGACTCAAAAGAAGCTCTCTCCTAAGCAAGACCGATGGTAGGTTTTCCTGGCAAAATTTGATTTCGACTTTGAACATAAGTCAAGTAAGACTAATGTTGTAGCGGATGCTTTGAGCCGAAGGGTTGAGTTGGCAGTCATCAGCAAACCTGAAAGTAACTTCATTGATAGAATTCAAGAGGGGATGGAGAGCGATAAACAAGCTAAAGCTCTATTGGTCCAATGTCAAGAAGGGAAGACAAGGAGATTTTGGCAAGAGAATGGCCTAATATATACAAAGGGACAAATAATTTATGTGCCCCAATCCTTGAATCTAAGAAGGAAGATACTTAGAGAATGTCATGATTCTAAATGGGCAGGTCATCCAGGAATACACCGTACCCAAGCCTTAGTGGAAGAAAAGTATTTTTGGCCACACATGAGGAAAGATGTTGAGAGCTATATCCGAACTTGTCTCATGTGCCAACAAGACAAAGTTGAACATAAGGCAACTCCGGGACTACTAGAGCCTCTTTCCATTCCTGAACGGCTATGGGAGAGTGTTTCCATGGACTTCATTGTAAGTTTACCCTGATCAGAAGGGTCTAGTACAATCATGGTTATAGTAGACAGGTTCTCAAAATACACGACTTTTATTCTAGCAACAAAAGAGTATCCAGCAGATGAAGCTGCCCGATTATTCCTGAAACATATAGTAAAGTATTTGGGCTTGCCAAGAAACATTGTGAGTGATCGAAATGAGCAATTTATAAGGAAATTTTGGATAGAATTGTTCAAACTTTTGGGATCCGAGTTGAACTTTTCAACTAGTTTGCATCCCTAGATAGATGGTCAGATGGAGCAAATGAATGCTTTAGTAGAATTATACTTGAGGCATTTTGTAGGAGCTAACCAACGTAATTGGACCAAGTTGTTAGATGTAGTGCAGTTCTCGTTTAACCTACAGAAGAATGAGTCCAGCGGATAGAGTCCTTTCAAGATCGTCCTGGGAAGGCAACCCTTAACTCCTCATACAGTGACAATAGGATATACGGGGTCTAGCCCTCCCGCATATAAATTTGCAAGGGAATGGCAGGAAAATCATGACTTAGCTCAGACATACTTAGACCGAGCTATCAAGAGAATGAAGAAGATTGCAAACAAGAAGTGTAGGCCGATAGAATATCAGGTAGGTGACCAAGTGCTTGTTAAGTTACATTTGATACAACGTATGGAGGGACAACTACACAAAGGTCTAATGAGGTGCTACGAGGGTCCATTCCCAATTGTGAAACGAGTGGGGTGAGTGTCTTACAAATTGGACCTTCCATCCAAACTGAAATTCCATCCAGTTTTCTACGTGAGCATGCTAAAACCATTATACAAGGATGAGGAAGACCCTATAAGAGCTATATCACAAAGGGCCCCAATAAGAGTACGGGATTCATTTGATAAAGAAGTGGAAGGGATCATAGCTGATAAACATGTGAGGAGACGTGGACAAATGCCCAGACATGAGTATATGGTAATGTGGAAGGGAAGACTAGAGAGTAAGGCCAGTTGGGAACTAGCCGAAGCACTATGGCAATTTAAAGACAAGTTTCAAAAGTTCCATGATGAAGGAGCGATGAGGGCATTGTCGGATTGAGCAGAGGAGAATGTTACGGACCTCCCAAAATGGGACATTCCCAAGAGGTTCCTAAAGCCCAAGACTCAAGCCCAAGCCCACTAAAAGCTTCTAGAAGATGAAAAGCTCCAGAAGGTTCCAGAGAAGTCCAGAATTTTGTATAATAGTAGGTGGGGTAAGTGAATGTAGTAGTTGGGAGTCAATTGTAACCCTTAGATCGAATTGATCTTAACCATTAAATTGTCAAGACTTTCTGTATATATAGGGGTGTTCCCTTTAGATGTAATACACAAGTTATTTGAGTGAATAAACATACTTTCAGAGTTTCTCTCTCTTTTTCTCTCTCTAAACTTTATAAGTATGTTACAGGCTGACTTAGCCTTCTTTAGTGAGGTCAGGAACGCTAAGTGCTACATGCAGAGCAATAGCACATAAGCAAGGGAATAAGCCCCCAAAGGAATATCAACAAGCAAATAGAGGTCCCCCACTCAGGGATAAGGAATTCAGGAAATTTCGCGAGGAAGTGAGACGCACTGATCTACTCAGAAAGCATTGTCATCAATACAAAAGAGTTAGATGAAAAAATAAATGCAGGCAACCAAGGGAAAACAAAAACCAAAGTAGAGACAATTACGAGAAATCCTATCTATTAAAGTCTTTGAAAATTACATTCGACAAAGAGAGATCAGTGCACTAACCCCAGCAAGACAAGAATACAACAAAAAACAAAATCAAAAATGGACACACATTGCCTTCCTTATTAACAACCAAAAAGAAAAAAATTCAAGTTGTTCCTAGGCCTCCTCATTCATGGCAACCTACTACAACCGTTGCTGTCCACCCTCTTCATCACTACCCTTTTCCTAAAGGTCTACATTAGAACCATTACTAGAAGCTCCTAACGAGTCACCAAACGACTCACTCCCGACCTACCTCCAGCTATCCCTTCATGTTCATACAACTAATATAAGAAGGATAGGTTCACTTCGAGCATATTTTGGCCAACCCATTTCCAAACTTCCCTCACTATTGCAAAATCAGCCATGGTGATAGCATTCTTGATCAAGGAGTCATCTAAGGTCATCCAAGGTCTCCAAGAAAATATTCCACTTAACCTCAAGTGTCAATCCCTTCCCTTTAAGAGCTTGAACTCCCTCTTAACAAGTTCATCTCGCACCCTATCCAACTCTTCCCCCCTAGCCTTCAATTCGATAGTCAACTTATCCACAATAATTTTGCCGAATTCCTCGACCCTCTTTAAGTCATCCTTTAACCTACCCACTATAAGCCCTAAAGCCAAGGCAAGTAACCATATGATTGAACTTAGAACCCAAGGTTTAGGGTGATCGGTTAAAGGATCCGATCAAACCCAAATTATAAACTATTGAGAGAAATATTAGTAAAACTGACCCCGTAAACTTGAATTTAAGAAAATAAGCAATAAAATAGGAGATTATAAAATTTTCAAATTTTAAGCATAATAAGTATTAATTACCGAAAATGCGAAAAGTGTAATGAAATAACTAATAAATTACTAGAGATAGATTATATGTATACTAAAAATTTTAGAATGACCAAAATAATAATTAGGAATATTCACATGTACCCCACATGTATTTACATGTAGATAAAAATACGCGTAATTACCTAAATTAGCTAAAAACTAAGCAAATAATTAAAGAAAATTATAAAATAATTATAGAAAAATTAGAAGATGATAAGCTTAATCAAGATCAGGTCGTGGCAGGTCTAGATCAGAAAAAGAAAAATCAACCAATAAAATTTGGATAACCTAAAAGCTAAAAATCAAGGAATTTGGGCAAAGTCTTGTCAAATTAATGCATATTAATTACTACAATTGTCTATAAATAGGGGAAAAATTTTCAGAAGTCATTTGGTCAGTTTAGAATCTATGAAAAATTGGAACACTAAAAAAAATCGAGAGAAAATCCAGAAAAAAAAAAAAAAAAACTACTGTGCAGATTAGGCAAGTGAACCAAACCCACCACTCACCACCACCTGGGACCGAACCACCACCTAGACCGGCCGACAACCTTAGACCGAGCTTGGACGACCAGAAATCTTTGAACCGATTAATCATTTATTTACCCCGATTTTGAATAAATTTGTAAAATTAGTTATTTTACCTAGAAAATTATGAAACTTGTTATTCTAAGGTTTTATTATATGTAGATTTAGGGAAAAATATTTATTTAGTTTAATTATGTCTGAAAATAGAGGGTCCCTAACAAATTATTCAAAACCGAGCATGACTAAACCGAAAAATAAATAGGCTTAGGAGTGTAGTTTAGAGCTTAAATTTTTTTTTATAGGATGCTCATATGATGTAGAACAGTGCTATGAAGCCATTTTTTTTAAAAAAAAATTAATTTTCGAAGTTTTTAAGTTAATTTTTAGCCCTAAAATGATGAAAAAATTGGGTGATTTGGGATTAATTAGGTGATTAAGATTTAATTATTGATTTAGATCTTAATTAGATGTTTAGGGATGTTAATCTATGATAGGGAACCCTAATCCTAGCCTTTGAAGTATTAAGTATGGTTAATTAGGGAAATTAGGTAAATAATATAAGAAATTAGTAATATGTGAAATTGTAAATTAATAAATCTAAAAAATAGAGTTATTTATATAATATTATAATAGAAATCAGAAAAATAATAAATCTAAAAATGACATTTAATCTTAAGAAAAAGTCTCAAAATGTAAGATTTTTACACATCGGGAATAAATCCGATACCGCAAATAGGGTTAGCGTGTACCAAATAGTTTAGAATACCAAATTACGACCCAATAGGATATTTGGACACTGGAGCTTAATGTGATTAATTTCACATTAGGATTCGAGCATATTTGAGACTTAGAAATCAAAGTTTAAAATCTCACTTAGGATTTGAACACCGAAATGGAGTACAACGAATCATTAGGACGTAATGGGCATACACGGAAAAAAATGAATTAAAATATAACTTAGAATATGAAACCGTAAATTTTAAGTACTAAAAAGATCTATTTGTATTATAGGACACCCAGAGACAAAATCAACTTGCGATTAAGGGATCGAGCGATCGAGCAAATCCAAGTAAGTTGGGTTATTGCTTATTGTAATAGATTACTAGTTTTTTAGTACTCGGAGACTTAGGCTTGTATATGATTATGATTATAAGTAGTTTACGCATGTGTTTGATGTATCTGAATTCGTGCTGAATTTGTATTGTGAGTGATTCTATGACTGATTGAATTGGTATGAAATTGTTTGAACACCCTAAACGGAATTTAATATTAGTTGACCCCAAATAATTAATAATGTCATGCGTTGCAACCCGTTAGGGGATTATAGGATTCTCCAACCAAATACCGACCCCTTCGAAAGGGATAGCGCAGGATTGCAAAATGGTTCCTTCTTCATCCTTAGTCGAACTAAGTGACAAGAGAGAAGGTCGCAGTGAGGGTGAAGTCAATGGTTCGAAGGTATTTGCGGGAGGAGCGAGGTCTCCATTGCACAAGCCTGGGTTTGGTTGTGAGCTGCTGCATAACATGGAAACTCCTCAACCCGGATTGGAGCGGATGAAATTTCTCTGATTTCACAACAGATCGGACTACGTTGTGCAATGACACTTGATTATTGCATTGCATAAAAATAATTGTTTGTTAACCCTGTTTGTGCTTATATGCATTCATGAGTCTCCAATTCAACTTACTGAGCTGTAGTTGCTCATACTCTTATAGATCCTTTTACAGGTTCTGATTTCTGAACACTCAAAGTACTATGCTGCCCTACAATTACCCAGAAGTTAGGCTGTTGGAAGCCAGGGGTGTGACGATCAAGTTACTTAGTATAGTGTGTAACTAGAGTGACCATGTAATTATGAATGAAAGACCGGTAGTTATTCTGTAATCTAATGAACTGTTATGTTATGTAAAACTTTCTCGGAAGCTTTGTGGACTTATATCTATATATAATATTGTACACGTTATTAGAAATTTGAACTATTTAACATATTCGTAGTTTAATTGTTCATCGGACTGTTTACTTCAAAGCGAGGAGTTGTCGATACCTTGTGTAGGTTATGTCTATGGTAGGCACTGTGAGGCCAGTTACAATCATAGAATGGTTTACACAGCGGGACTGTTGCGACTTTGCGACTTCGGGGCGTAACACCCACTTGCCTAAGGAGCTCCCTATACTAACATTCCAGATTAATAAACGCGATGGCCAAGTCGCCATGTACCTTTCTCTCCTCCTCTAACACTTTCTAGAGCCTCTCTACTCTGGCCCTCAGCTAACTCCCCTTCAATAGACGGTATGCTCAATTGTAAGCAAAAATGAAATCCAGCAAATCATACAACTGTGAGCACAACATACAGTCAGTAATCAAACCAAGGCTACATACTTCAATAGAAAAATGCAAAATTGGTCACCTCATTATGCCTTCTCAGCAATTCTACTAAGAACTTTATGTCGCTCTTATCTGCAACCAATTGTCAATCATTATTTCAATTTTCCTTAATTTAATTTATACTAAGCCTAGCCCATTTAATATAAATTACTAGACATAAAATTAAGGAAACATTTTTCCTAAAAAAATTTTTTGAAAAAATATTTAGAAAATTTGGAGTTTCCAACCACTTAAACTAATAAAAAATGAAATTAAAGTTTTTGGATGGGAAAACCCTAATTTAGCCACTAATTTTCCAATATTCTAAAATATAAATTTAGAAAATTAATATAAAAAAAAACTAAGTTCGAAGGCTAACTTATCAAGATTGAGTCACTATTTAAAAAAAAAAACTAATGAGTTTTTATTTTTTTTTATAATTTTTCTAAGAATACTAAGATATGTACTGAAATATAAAAATGTAATCAAAATAAATTATTTATATTTTTTATTACGCATTTTCAAAAAGTAAAAAAAGAAAGAATTTTTTTTTATGTCTTTATGGTTGTCTCAAAAGTGCCTACGTATCTGTTAGTCGGAATCAAACCAACATAGTTCTTTCAAAAAATATTTAGTTAGTGAATTCTTTTTAGATTTAAAAATCAAGCCAAATTTCTGTTTATTTAACTATTTATTATTTTTAAAGAAAAAAACCTAAAAAATCTAATTTCACGAATCTATTTTGGAAAAAAAAAAAACTAACTAACTAAATCTTTATTTGAAAACTTTGGTTAAGATTTTTATTAAGAAAATCACTACGTGTAAAAAAAAAATTATTTTCTAAATCCTATATGCAAGATATGCTGAGATACATATTTACATACGTATCTTTTTCGAAGATACAGATTTTGGAGAAAAGATATGCGATTTTTAAACCGGTTGAGTCACGTGTAACCAGTGTGTTCGTATTGATCGTCATGATTGTCTGAACTATGTTCGCATGCCCAATGTGTGTATTGGTCGTATACGTGTACGACATCGTATATATGGCTATTGATTGTGATCAGTATGATTTGTACTTGTCAGATTGCATGTGCCTATATGTATTAGGACAACGTCAAATTGCATTAATGTATCCTTAAGTGTTCTTGTTCAATAGTGTATGCAATCGTATAGTGGTGAGAAAGTGTGGCGTGTATTAGCGTGTAAGGGACGTAAGTGACCGGATTAGTGTGGTATCAAGCAAGTGGATTGTGCAGTATATGCTCGTGTAAGAGATGTGAGCATGCAGCTATATGTGAGATTAAGTGATCAGTGGCGTGTCAACATATGAGCAGTATATGGTTGAGTAACGTGTGTAGGTAGTATGACAAGAAGTGGACATGCATCAGTGTTTAGTCGATGCAGTAGTGATCATGTATGACAAGGGCATGCAATCGGCGTAGTGATCGGATCAAGTGAAATCAGTTGGAATCAAGTGCTACTGTTTATGAGTGAGGGGCGGTGAGATAATGTATTGCATGATAAAGCAATTGTATGTGGAATTGTTCGGTTGAATGTGGATAGAGAGTGTTCATGTCAGCGTATAGGCAGCGAGGAAAATAAAGTGCTCAGTGACTATAGGTATGATAGTGAATGTGTATTAGGGATTCTAAAAAACGTTTTTAAACTTTACCGTCGAATTCCTATTTATAAGCTACACAGTAAAATATTTTGTATATTTTTGGATATATATTTAATCTCAACCAATTTCAGATACAAAAGATACGATAATAAATCCCAAATACGAAAAATATGATTTAAATTCTTTAAAGATTCAACCTAGTTTCAATAAAAGTCTATTTTTATTTGGGCTTTCTATTTTCAGGTCCAATCCAATCCAACTTGATTTAGCCCAATAATCCATTTAATAAATCCTAAGTCTACTTTAGCTCATTATAAATTAGATAAAAATCCACTTTATATCAAACTAGATTAAAAAATATTTCAATGAAGCTTGATCCTTTAACAACTTAGAATTTATTAAATTGAATACACATCGTTATCCGATATGACTTGAAACTTTATTTTCATTATTTTTCAATTTTATTTATTTTATTTTTCATCTTTTATTATTTTTTTCTATTTTTTTAAAACCTGGCTAACAAAAATACTAAAATAAAACAGCAAAAATAAGGTGTTTACACCAATCACTTAAACTGCACTTGTAGTTGTACAAACCTTTGTGTAAGCTTATCTACAAATTGAACAATTGCTTGCCTATCATGGAAAACTAAAGGCTAGACATCCTGTACGTTGGGATCTCAATGGCATGCAAACCAGCATTTTAAGGGGTTTGCTTCAAGTCTGTATCCACCCAAGCACTTACTGCTAGGAGCCCTTACACAACAACTACAACGTTGGCTTGACCTTCATAAATTAGACTACCACCAGACCCCTCCTAACCTAACCTCCAAGTCCCTAATGGCATGTCTATTGGCACATCGCCACCACCTTGCTGCATAACTTCGAGAAGGGTTTGCTACCTTCCATCTTTTTTCTTCAACTTCTTAGAAGGGTATCATGAGGTCTTCCCATCCCTTTCCAAGGCGGGTTGTTTCATCTTCTCGACAGGCCTTGAAGCACTCTCAAGCCACCTATTCTGCATAATGAGAAGCTTCATCCTTGTCCTCTCTATAGCCATCTCTAAACCTATAAGTGAACCAACAAACTTATTAAGTAAATAAACTAAAACAAAGATAATGCACTTACCATGCCAAGGACGAGTAGCTCGATGGTCCCTACTTTAATGATGAGACAATGCAATAAAGTAGATAACCAACCACCCCTCCTCATAAAATGTAACAAATACCTGTCTCCACCCCAAATAATGGTAAGCCATCCTTATATTTCTAGCATATCGACAAAGGATTAAGTTTCTTATAACCTACTAGATTCAATACCTCAATGCTGGTCATCATGTCCTCATCTTCTAAGCCGTTCAACTCCCTACCCCAAACTAGACATCTCCATTCAATTAGGAAATCAAGGGGCTCAAGACCAGGAGCATAATAAAAGAACTCTTTTCTACCTTTAATCTTGATTGGTAGTTTATCAAAAATACTTAACACCTTGCCTCGGGTAGCAACATATACCCAATCGTCGAGCACCCTCTTTACATGAAAGAAACATCTAAACAGCTATACAGTCAGCCTTTGTAACTCATAAATGCATAGTGCCTTAAACGTAAGCAATTGAATACAAGAATTGGCACTAAGACTTTACAAAGCAACTTTGAAGTAGCAAAAGAACTCCAACAAGAACTTTAGAAAAGGGAGGTGAACATCGACCTTGAACAATTTCGCATAAATATTGAATGATCAGTCGTCCCCTATATTGTACACCCATTGCCCATCCATAGGCACCTCTACTTGCTACCCAAGCACTTCTCCTACTACTTAACTAACTAACCTCAACTTCATCTTACTTGCCACCTATACAATATGGGCACATTCATGATCATTGGTATTGGTCGTCCATAACAATCCCCCAACTTTGTCCTCTTCACCATCCGAGTGGTACACACTATGGAGATGTCATTGTGTGCACCCCCTCCTCTCATCCCAAGACAATATCACCCTACTTTCCTCTCTTGTTGCTACTATTGCCCCCATTTTAGGGGGAATAAGGCTAGCACCCACTACTCAAGACGAGCCCTCGCTACCTTCATCCACCTTCTTTAAAATAGATGGATGGGAAGACATACTCTGATTGTCGATCATGCTCCAATTAGCCATCGTGAACGATTAATGAGGAAAGAAAGCACACGAAAGAAAGCAATAAGGTCACAAATAGAAATTATAGAAGAGTTTCCTCTAAGTAGACAAAGCAAAGTGAAAAATGAAGACCTACGCTACCATTATATAGATAACTAAGGGGAGAAGGCAAACAATTTCTTCCACTATAGAAGCACGAACCCACAAAAGGATGTGCACTAAACCTCACCCATCTACGTATCCCACTAATTTAGCTAAGGGTGCTAATTGATCCCCATACATGAATCCATGATGTAGCCTAACATTTAGTCACCCCACTTGCACAACCACTTTTCATAGACCATTAATGCGAGTTACACTTTCTAAAGATCGCCATCATGATACATCAAGTAGCTCAACAATCATATCAGTTATGTAGGAAGCCAGTATATAAGAAAAAGGGCCCAACCAGAAGCACCATTAATCATAACACATAACTACAGAATAGGCTCCCCTGCTCAGAGAATAAACAGCCTAGCCTTTATCCGATTGCCTCATATGGATTACTTTCCTCGCACCTTGTATACTAAGGAAAGTGAGGGGACAAGTGTTGATACCCTATTCTTGCCAAACTAAGGCCCAACAAATGAAGCCCATTATAGGGGACACTAAAGTGCATATGAGCGAATAGTAAGCTCATTCTTTACACCGTAACCTACTTCGAAAGCCAGATAGTTACGCCAAGAAGGGTGCGAGCTTGTCCCCTGTACTGTGACTTACTTAGCAAGCTGTATAATACCTCGTTTCAGTAAGGTCATACCAATCGTTAAGCTAGCATAATCCGACTATCTGGCATAAGCTCAGGGGTCTGTTTTCCCTCAATCAAGCATCAACCGATCCCTTCCTTAGCTTCCTAACTCAACTTTTGTCTTTAGCATCTACTCTTCAATGCAACTCATTAATGGACGCCTAACATCCGTAGTATAGTCAACACACCCAACAACCCTACAACTATCAACCTCTAAGCTACAAATTTGGTAGTCTGGTCGGCCATAACATACTACCCACAATGTGGCTTGATCTTTATTGCAAGCACACTAGCTACCGGTGCCTAGCATGAATGAACCCCAGATTGCCACATATGTAGGTAACTCGCATAAAAGGCGCTATGCATTGTGAAGTAAGATAAAACACTCTCTCTTCTTGACTCTTGCAGTATTCTCTCCTTCCTTCCTTCCTCTTCTCTCCCTCTTTTCCTTAATCAATACACATTACACATATCCTGGCCGAGTAATTCCCCTTAGGTCCTTAGTGCTCATTCTCTCCTCCTCTTGGTCCTCCTTGTTAAATTGAGCGTCAGAAGGCCCCATAGCTATAGCCACTGGAGGGTTTTTGCAAGTATTAAGGAATAAGAGACAAAGCTTAAGTCCATTCACCTAAACTCCACATAAGCCCACTTATCCCAATTGATTCAACTACAATCAAAATCTACCATAAACTCCTTTACAAAAAAGAATATTCAAGGTTTGGAAACCATATACTAAATTCTCCAAAATTAATTCACCATATAAGTCTTTCAAATTCTCAATTAATCAACTTTGTTTACAAATCCAAATTGAAATATGAGGAAATTCATATACTACTAAACATTTATAGCATCTAAAATATAAAATGAAAATATTAACTAAGTCATAACTATAGTATAATCAAATTAATATATCCTCATAGTCTTGAGAATAACAATTACACTTCCCAATTCTACAACATAAATCTTATATCATGTAATCATAAGGATTACTATCTAAAATGTCCTCAATACCTAAAATAAGAAATTTTAATCACTATGTAAAATGTCCTCAACACCAAAAATAAGAAATTTTAACATGTGTAAGCCTAAAGTCCATTACACTACAAAATGACATGAATTACTAGACTTAAGGAAAAGCTAGTTCCAAACCGTAAACTAACACGAAACTCACTAAACAATTCATTGAAGTAGAATCGGCCCTAACAGGCCTAAATCGGTTAAAGACCTACTGGTTCATGCAGGTCAAGGCGATTCAAGCCTTCAACCCATCTAAACCAATGGGGAGGAGGCTTAAATCTTCTTTTTTTTTGTTGCAATTTACATATAAATTTATACATATTATATAATGTATGCATTATATTTCATATATATTATATTAACATATACATATTTATACATATGTGTATTCCACATGTTAACGTATTAACATATATATATATATTATACATATTAACGTATTATATATATCATATATATAATACATATTAACATATGTAATATAATATATCTAAATAATTTACGTATTTTACATATATATATTGTGTAAACTTAAAAACACACAAAAAAAATAATTATTAGAAATCTAATTCGTAGGCTAAAAAAATCGACCCATGAACCAATGGGCCTCATGAATTAGTTGGGTATCTACTCTAGGTGAGTTGATTACAATTCAACAAAATGTTGAACTATAGCTTGATGGTTCTAGGCATATTCCAAGCTGGTTTAAGCCTAATCTCAAGTCTACACATGACAATACCTTAAAGTATCTTTTAAATATGTAAAGCAATGAATAAATGAATTGTAATGTAAAAGAGAACATCTTAAACAAGTTATGAGGCCCCATTTAAGATGTTCTTGTTTAAAGTTGAGCCTATGCAGGATAAGTAAAGCATAAAGTTTTACCTATACTTTAACCTATAAGTATTACTTTCCAATTTTTTTGTATCTATCTTGTAACATTTTGAAACCATTTGAAATCTTATATCTTATAAAATTTACAAGATATATGGAGTCATGTGGAATTTATAATTTTTTTTTCTATCTTCCATCAACTTCATATGTTTTTTTTTTTTTAATAACAAATTTCTATTATATTTTTTTTTTCCTTTTCATGCCAAAAGTATTGATTTTCAAACATTACATGGAATTTAAATGTCATCCTTTATTGGCAAAATAATTAAATGAAAAGCATATGAATGCGTGCATACACAAAAGGATAAGAAGCTTCAAATTCTTTAAAACTAACAATAAATATTGCATGCTAAAGTTTAATGTTACTATTTTTATGTTTAAATTACTAAATTTAGGGTTGAGAGTTTATATTGGGCATGAGTTCCTTTTCAATATCAATTGAATATTATTGTTATTCTTTTTAGATTGCTTAAAAAATATATATATATAATTGTTTTTCATTATTAATATATATTACATCATTCAATAAATCTTAAATGGTAGATATAAGATATATTCGAACCTATACTCCATATCTTTAGAATATAATTCCAAGATAGGTATAAGTTATGAATACATTATATGAGTACCCTATCTTATAAGAGCATGTTCTAGAAAATTTATTCAGAATATACTAATCAAATAAAATATGAATAGGTACTCTTTATAATAGGATTATCCACTCATCTATAACCTTTCTCATAAGGATATAATCACAATAATTATGTTTTGCGTTTGTAATATTTTTTGTGATTTCTTTTAATATTTATGATTTTTTCTTTTTTTTTTTAAATTTAAGTGTATAATATAAGATATGCAATTAAAAAAGAAAAAAGAAAATTCCTCGAAATGTAAAAAGTAATCGTTTAGTAACCTGTAAAAAGTATCCGTCCATGCTTCCTATTATTGCTGCTGCTAATTGTTATCCCATGTTATGTTGTTTGCAGGCTTGCAATATTGTATTTCTCTAATCTTACATGATTTGTAATTTAATGGCGATATTATTGAACTCCTGTCCTCGTATCTTAAGACTTAAAATTCCTTAGTCTATATCTTCCAAAAGAAAAGGATCCGCGTGCATTTCAAGAAATTAGTTCATGACGGTCAGACTAGCTCATGAGTCACAAGACATGTTACGAACCCTAGCCAGCCCATGACCCGCCCCAATGATTCCTTACAAAACTGGTAGGGAACAGAGAAATTCAAAAACGGACCATCGCTAAAACCACAAGGATATCATGAACCGAACTGAATGCCCTTCGGTATCGTTTATAGGACTTAACTAGCTTGCAGTTTTAGCTTAGTTATTTGATAAAAAAGAGTTTAAAAGATCAGACAAAATAATTAAAATTTATTTCATCTGAAATATAGTTTAAAAATTGAAACACAAGTATTAAGAATAATAATGTAATTAAATAAGTATTAGATAATATTGAGGATATCTATATTAAAAAATATTTAAAATTTATACTTTTAAAATAATAAATAAATATTAGATAATATTGAAGATAGAAATATCAAAATATAATATTGAATTTAGCACTTATATATACCAAATAATGGATATGGTATAGTTTTATATTCAGTAATAAATAAACTAAACATAATACGATAATATTATATTATTTTATATTCTTTATACTTTTATTACTTAATTCTTCTTATCTTATCCAATCTTAATAATCAAATAATACCATCAAGTAGATTTTTTTTTTTTACCACCTACTATCAAGTGGATTAAAAGCTTGTTATTACTGCTAAAACCATCCAGAGCGCGTAATCTTTACTTGAATGTCCCTTTTATAATTTGGAAGTGGATACCGATGTGATCGGTGAAAACAAATGAAAATTTAATACATAATAAATCTAGCACTTATATATACCAAATAATGGATATGGTATAGTTTTATATTTAATAAATAATAAATAAACTAAACATAATACGATAATATTATATTATTTTATATTCTTTATACTTTTATTATTAAATTCTTCTTATCTTATCCAATTTTAATAATCAAATAATACCATAAGTCGATTTTTTTTTTTTATCACCTACCAAAAGCTTGTTATTACTACTAAAACCACCCCGAGCGAGTAATCTTTACTTGACTATCCCTTTTATAATTTGGAAGTGGAAACCGTTGTGAACGGTGAAAACAAATGAAAATTTAATATACAATAGTGCTTTGACTGTAATTAATTATTACATATTTCAGAAATCAAAACACATAGGCTGTGTAATAAAAACGAGGTAACCAAACCAATAAAAAGAAGGGGTGAAAAGCTTCATGAAAAGGAGGGGAAAAATTAACATTTTACAGCAAGTGAAAACCACTCAAAAATCTGACAAAAGACGAAAAACGGGATGGCTTGATTCCGTAGTCCGTGACCTACTCCACATTACCATATTTAAAAAACCTGACACGCACAGGCTGTCACTCTGTTGGGGGCTTTTGCTGCTACACTACACTCTCCTCTTTGGCTCATCTTGTTTCAAGGGCTTATGCCATAAAAACTACCTTTCACGAAAACAAAAGGCTCTTGTCCCAACCCCACTTTTCAGAACCCCATCCTTTTCAAGTACTCCCCCCATTACTAATTTTTATTATCTTTTTTGCCAATTACCAATAACCCATTGGTAAGACGACGATTTACTTTGAAGATTGTGCTAAGCATATCGAAAGGAACGAAAAAGCACCGTTGCAAGCACTCGCACATCGCACTATCCCAGTTTAATAACATTTCTGAATGTGCGAGCTCATCCAAGCAGTTAAATAAAATAAAATTTTGACCATTTTTAACATATTTTATAATTTATACCATTTTCAAATAATTAAAAACAGACAAAAAAATCAGTAAAGCATAAATTACAAATAACATAAGTAACAAAAATATGCAGGAAACAAGAATAATAACTTTATTTTCAATTTATTTCTGATGAAAATATCCACATAATGCGTATCTCAGTACTATTTACAAGTGGCGTACAAAAAAGATGACATAAGCCTAAATATTAAATTCGAGTCACGTTCTCTCGCTCTCTCCGCCTCCCGCACCCCCTCCCAACTCCTTTTGTTTCATTCCCCCACAAAATACCATTCACGGGCCATGCTCCTTTTGTTTCATTCCCCCACGAAAGACCATTCACGGGTCATGCCATCGAACTAATAGCAGCTAATGCCGGATCGCATGACCTGTAGATTATAGCCCCATTACCCTTCAAATTATAAAGATTAAAAAAATAAAGAAAAAATTGCTGGGTGTACACTTGTTAAGAATTAAAACAAATAAATTTTCAGCTCCCAACATTAGAAAGCATGAAAATTCTTTATTTTAACTCTCAAACAAATATTTGAAAGCACCCATTAAAACCGAGAAAAATTATACATTTACATTTTTCTTTTTTCCATATTGACCCCACGATTACACCCCCAAGCTATACAAAATTCCTCAATTGGCCCCATCCCGCCGAAATTTAATGCGAACCCGTCCTAAAACCCACAACAAACCAGCTGTCCCGCATTATCCTCCATGCAAACCCATCCACGTTGGCAAAAGCTGCGGCTTCGCTGGCACATGCACCCTACTATGACAATAAAACTATACCTGCAAACGTGTCACCACCTCATTCGCCAGCAACCCTATCTCTTCTATACGACCGGTCCAATTTCCGTGCTAGGTTCCACAAGACATGCCAGGTGGCATCCCCGTGTTGGATGTCATTGTTGAACAGTATGGCCCGCCTAATGTCCGGGTTCCACAGGTTGTTTTGTATGGCTGTGAGATTCGTTGCTGCAACGTGGTCAAGGATTTTGTCGAGCTTCGCCGCGTCCCTCTCCGCCACCGTGAGGGAGATGTCCGGCCACGGCACAGCGGAGGGAAAGGGCAACCGGATGCCGTCCGCTATTATAACCGGAACGCAGCCCAAAGCCACGGATTCCACTAACCTAGGACTCCATGGGGCCCACCCAAGGGGGCATAGACAAAACACAGAGCGTACGATTTCTGACTGATAACTAGCAAATCGATGCCTCTTCAGGTAAAACCTCCGGTCACCGTTGTATTTATGCCATATCACCGATCTCACCGCTCTGAAAATACAAGGGAAAAACAATATCATAACCCATATCGTAGATAAGACGATGAGAACGTCGGGTACCCAAGAAGAGCTATCCGGTTTTATTTTTTTCACCAGAGGAAATTTTTTCTTGAAAAAATTGTCGCATCAGGCCTTTTTTTTTTTTTTTCTTTTTTACTACCCGAGTGACTAAATTACTTATCATAACCACTTGATTAGAAATCATGATTAAGATATCGATTAGAGACCTAATGATTAAGAAAAAGAAAAGAAAAGCTTACTTGCTGTAGAATCTGCCACTAATATTTTTTGGGTGTACTTCCATTTTGCCTCTGAAGAACACAAAAATGTCTCGCTTGCCGTTCAATGGTGACTTCTCCAGGGTCCTCCGTACAGTTTCCGGCGAAATGTAAGGTGGTATGACCACATTCTCAACTTCTTGACATGGGTGTTTGTACGTGACACCAAATGTTTGCAATATAATCGAATTTCTCAAGAATTCCGGTATCCCTTCTGCCGTAGCTCTCTCCTCCTGTAAAAGAAAAAAAAATATATCAAAACTTTTGATTAACTTGTCCAAAATAAATATATTGTTCCTTCTGGTAGCTGAAATTCTTTTAATATTGGTACGTACCATGGCGTGGAAACAAGCGCCGTAGTCATGGGAGGCAATGAAGACGTGGTCGGAGCCGGAGCTCCGGTTCCAAAACGGGTATTCCGATGATATTAGCTGGACGGCGGAGGAAAGCAACGACCTTGCATGGCCGATTGCAGGAAAACCATTGACCGTGCTGAAGTTGCAAGACACATACACGGGGACAAGGAAGAAATCAGCACCATATGGATCGAACGTCCGTACTTTACTCTTCAATAATGCCTTGTGTATCGCCACCTCGGATGCGAACAAATGGCTGCTGCACCTTTCGTTCCTTAACCAATCCGAATTAAAATGCGGAGGTAGATCGTACACAAAAATCTTCAAGTCCGCCAATGCTTTAAAAAAAGAAAGAAGGCAAAAATAAGTTAGTCGAGTTCGCATTCACAGCCCGAAGCTACAAGCCCTCGCGCAAAGAAAGAAACAATGATATGGTGACAAAGCCTTACCATTATTTGTTTTAAACTGAAGAAAAGTGGAAGAAAGGTCGTTGAATGATTCAAATAACGCACGAGAGGAATGTTGGGAGGAGATTGAGTTTGGGACATGGGTTCTATGAATAGAAGTGAGCTTGCTATGTTTTGGATTGTGGGAAATAAAATAAGGACTGAAGAAATAAAAGGAAAGAGAAAGCCAGAGGATCCATTTGTAATATCTATAACAAAAATTATTGCTGTATTTCTCTTGTTGATGTCTTTGATGATGTTTGTTGTGTAAAAATTTCATCTTTACATAGAAACCCTTGGTTTTCGTGGGTCTATGGAGCTCCACCATCTTATTTAATACCAAAAGAGTATGAAACTTTAACCACAAAAGAGGAGGAGGAGGAGGAGGAAGAAGAAGAAGAAGAAGAAGAGGAGGAGGAGGATGCTGATGGTGACGGTGATGATGATAAGAATGATGGTGGAAGGAGAAGGAAGGTGTATGTAGTTGTTGACATGGGGCTTTCAGTTTTTGATATTTTTATGATGAAGTAGAGATTAAGGTAAAGAGAATTTTAAGATTATTATCGGGTTTGGTGGCAGTTCGTTTTTTGGTTTAGCAATGAACAAGGAGAAGATACAAGATTGTATTCATTCATTGCTTTCGCTCGTTTTATGGATTTCTATATTTTAGTTGCTTTTTTTTTTTTTATGGTTTTGTGTCAGGGCTGATGCTGTCATAACAGAACAGAGAAATGCTTTTATTTTGAAAGGTGGTGTACTTATTACACAACCATTTTTTCCTGGCTCTCTCGTAAGTAGAGGGATGAAAATTTATTTTATTTAATTTCTTCGCAACAGATTTTTATTACATGGATTAATATTTTTCTTGTTTTAAACTCCATTATGAGGGGTGTTTGGAGGTTTAAAAGAAAAAAAAAGTTATTTTTTAATATTATTTATTTATTAAAATTATTATAATTTAACACTATGAATATCAATTTTTCAAATGAAATTAACCAAATTTGAGTTTCTTCTCTTCCTTCTTTATATTTGTATGTGTAATGGTTGAAAAAAAAAACTATTTATATTATTTATAGAATAAAATAAAGATATAAAAATAAAATATTTAGCATTTAGTATGTTAACAAATAATTTCAGACACGCTTTGCAATTTTCTTTTCGTTTTTCAGATTTCACAAGTATAAAAGAGAATTACAATAATTTGGTAGGGAGTGAGAGAGGGAGAATGGTTGAGTTTAGATTCTGCTTTCAGTATTGATATTCACACGGCAATGTCAAGGTGGAGCAGAATGGACCTAAAATAAGAGTCCTCGGTTTCTATGCCTTGGTTAAATAAAAAGGATGCTCGTGCTTATTCCTTGGATATTCAATGGTACCAAATGACTATTTTGTCCCTTGGATATTACCCTGTCTGGTGTTGTGGTGCCAGGGGTTTTATCGGTACAAATGAGTGGTGTAAGATCTTCTGTATCTTGAATTATCAGATAAGATTTGTTTTAAACGGTCGATTTAAAAGAGGGTGCTCCAGTGTCCCCTGTTTGGATGAAACGGGGAATGGGAATGGACTAGTGACATTGAGTTACAGGTTGGCTTAGAATTTATTATATTAATAGCCCATGTTACAGGTTGAGATCATGGCCATCATAGGCTAGAGGTACAAGTGCCCCGGCTCAGTAATGAACGATCGCAATTTGCTGGACTAGATGTATTTCTACCGTATCGTTATTCTTGATCTCATTGGTAGGCCGTTGAAATCTCTACTACATTAAATTTTATTATCATCTGAATCAACTCATTAATTAGTCCAGTCAATGGGATTGTACAAATCCTCTTGTATCATATGAGACAATGGACACCATTCTTCATGGTGGACAAGAAGTTTTGGTCACTTTTCCTAACAAAGGTTATCATTAGTGGGACTAGTTCTAAACATATTAACTGTTTCATATGATATAGATCTTTACATTAATGTTTTTATAAGTAGGATAATGAATATCATAGACAGAAAATTAGGGTTTGCATGTGGGTTTTATTACCTTCACGTTGAAAATCAATACGATCTAGCTACTTTTTGCAGTGTATAGTTTAAAATGGCTTCTCATGGAATTTGAACTCCATATCTTATTTCAATTTAATCCATTTGTTTACATAACACAATATAGTAAGGTTAACTTCTAACTTCAAATATGTAGGAGTTTGCACCTGAAATCTTACTTCTTTTTTTCTTTAAAAAAAAAATAGTTCCATGTTAAAATCTCTTAATCATTAATACAACACTTGACTTTCCTGGTTAATGAGATTTTATATTACTATGCTATGACTTTCAACAAATAGCTTAGTCGGTTTCTACAAATTATAGTTCCCCTATGATACACCAATGGTTGATCGATAACATTTCTTCAAATAACTTTATTGTTATGAATGATAAGCCATTATATTAAATAAATACACCAATTACACGACAAATCTTTAATAAATATTGGGAAAATGAAATGATTAATCTATGATCTATTTTGCATCAAGCATAAGATCTTCAAAACCAATTGAATTGGAAAATTTCATAATCATGAAAATCTCAAGGTATTTCTAGATATTTCATAATAATTAGTTACATTTTTATCTTTATTCAAAGAAGTCATTCATTAATGTTGTTTGTGGATTTCACTGGGGTTGATTCTTGAGTGTTTGGACTTACTTATAAAAACATATAGGAATTAGATTTACGCATGAACACTTCGACACTCAAATCAAACTTTGGTGGAAGAATAATAGAGCAACAAGTATGTAAGTGAAAGTAATTATATGTAAGGGCTTCATCCCCTATGCATTAGTGATGAAACCATGATTCTTTAGAAAAGATATGGATAACCATGTCTAGGGTTGAATCTTTTTAAATAGAAAAATGCATCTAATTGGTTAAATACACATCATTTAAAAGGCCAACTATATATTTATAAAACATCGCCTTAGATTAGAGTAACTTCGTATCTATTCTGACTTGACTAGGGAGCTAAGGTCCATACAAGCTCGAAGGAGTCCTTCATAGGATAATTCTAAGTTAAAGATAGCCTCATAAGGTAGTGCAAAGTTCTCTAATGGAGATTATGGATGTCTTAGATAAAGCCAGATTGAGTTAGGTAAGCTAAGTCCTTAAGAGCTTAGAGGAGCCCTTAAAATAGTGATCAATATGAGGTTCCAACCTAATGTCAGGTTAGGGTAAAGCCATGCATGTTAGCTCACTTACCAATGTTGTAGGATTCTAAAGTTGATGAGCGCTACAACTCTAATCTAAGTGTAGGCCAAGCAAACCCCTAAGACCAACCTAGTATTAAGCCAAGTCACCCCAATTAGGTTAAGCCCACATCAATTGGGTCTTCTTTTACAATTATGAGCATGAGTGAAGTCAGATTAAGCTTAGGGCGCTAAGCCCAAAATTGCTTATCAATAGATGTTATATCATGTTTGTTTTGGAAAAATAGATACCAAAGAAAATAATGATTTCGAGTTCCATTCTTTTTCTCACATTTGGAAGTGTTTCCAAAAAGCGAAATCGTGATTTCTTTATGCTCTTAATAACTATTGCTAATATAAAATTACATATTCAATCTCCAACCTAATTATGATATATAATAATGGCTAATGGTGTTTTTAACAAATACTATATAGTATATGTGTTCCATTCCATTCTATTCCCTTCTGTGTGGTGCTTCCAAACACAGGATATTTACTATTTCGATCCTTATCCCATTTCATTACATTCCAATGCATTCCCTTACTAACCATTTATATGTATAAAACATAACACAAATTCTAAGTTATGCAAGATCAACGGTAATTAAGCATGAAAATCGTAGGTGTAAGGATGACTAGCAAAGTTAGGAATGGCTAGAACTAAGAACCCTTAGCATGTGTCAAAAATTTGGAAGCAGAACCAACCTTATAATTTTTGAAATAACCATGAAATCTAAATCTTAAAAAATCTACGTGTTATAAAGCACCAAGTGGAGCACCTAGATATTTACCTTTTATTATTTTGTAATCGCTCTTCTAACAAACATCATAATACCACAATTGCTAGTATTATCACTTTTAAAGACAAATTATGCAAACATAATGAATTTCAACCAAAAAAGATTAAAAAAATCATAAAATTCAATAAAATTCTAACAATACCATCAACTTACAGCGGAGAGATGATACATGTTTGTAAGTTTAACCATTTTTGTGCCTAAAATATAGGTTAAACCGACTTAGTTAGATTTTCATTTCACTAAATTTAAGTTTATTTATTAGTTGTATTTCATTGGTTGAGTATGGAGTACCATGTATATAAGGACAAATTATAAGGTTTCTTGAAACATAAAAATAAGAAAATGAATCCTCTTAATTACTTTTTTTTTTTTTTAATTTACTATCTTGAGATTTTATCATATATAATTAATGAAACAAGAAATAATGGGGTCTATGCATGCTACATGTCCAAGGTGACCATAGGATGTACAGGAAGTTATTTTATAACCTATTGAGATGGAGCATAATAGAGAATTTGAAAGTTATAATCTATCTAACAACATTTGATACTAGCCCTTGAAACTCGTCTAACCATAGAGATCTGGCAAATTCCAGAAATGGATTTTATTTACTAATCTCGTAGGCGTACCTAATGTTTATAATAAGTATGTTATTTTTAGAATTTTTTTTTTAATTTGTTATTGAAACTGTACTGAAATTAGAATAATCATAAAATTTGGTATGCACTAAACTCGGGATAGTCACGATTTTGATTTATTCGAAAGTTTGGAAACGAGAATTAAAAAGGACTAGAATTTTTTTAAATTGAACCTAACTGAAATTTTCGATTTGATTCCGATGATCCAATCTTCTGGTTGTGGGAAAGAAGGATTATACATAGTACGTAGCCTGTTGATAGTGGTATAACGTAGTGGGTTTTCAATCTCTTGGGGCTTCGTAGTAAAACTTTCCAAAAATTGAAACTCAAAAGCTGCCAAACCCGGCTCCTTAGCTCCTCCTAATAGGCATTACCAAAAATATAAGCCAATTTCTAGGTTGTAACTAACTAATTTTCTATATATCTGTGTATATAATTTAGCACTTCTTTTTATCAAATTCGTCACACTCACACGTTACGATCTTTAAACAAGCATACGCAATATCCGATTAATAGATACAGGTATCTTTACTTTAGCAAAAATATCTTCTGGAGTCTGCAATAGTTTTCTTTTAGAACAGACAAATGTTGTACCGATGATCGAAAACAGTTGCATTAGTTAATAGACTAGTAGGAGGTGATGGTAACAGTTTAAAACATGTTCTTGTTTAAGGGCACAATCAAAACAAGGAACTTAGGACAATAAATATCTATTCATTTTTGTTTATACAGAGATTTATTTTGAATTTCCACCCCAAGATAGTTATTTACGTCATTTCCAATAATACGACTGGAATTTCATAAAAGTTGTTTTATCGTAAGGTTTTAAAAATAGTTTCCACAAAACAATAATCCACGCTTTTTTAATAAAATATTAATTTCTTTAACATTTTTTCGGATGTAAGTATTACATTCTCTCCAATATGTGTGTACATATGTTTTCTATTAAAAATTTTAGGATATAAAATGAAAATATAAATTGGAAAACTATCAAAACTACAAAAAAAAAAAATCCCGAATTTTTAAAATATTGCGTTGCATATCACAAATGCCTTGCCAATTTTGCGTCCTCATCTTTGGTCAACTTAACATTTAATCAACTTGTATGGTCCAGGTCCTGAAGTATAAATTCCGCCACCAGGAAATTAATATTACCATAAAGTTTTGAGGACTTATTTGTCCAAAAGCCAATTCCAACATAATAGCCTTTCACAGACTAGAGATGGGGTTGGAAGAAATAAAAATGGTAATAATGAGCTAAGAATAAGATAAAAGGTGATTTTCTTGACTTACTCCATGCCCAACTTTGATGGTCTCGATGGAGTCTCGTGCACGGCAATGTTCCATGACTTCAGTCTTCAACCAAAATCAAGCGGCAATAACAATGAAGATGGTGCTGAACTGAACATGATGTTGCTACGGGTGAAATATATCTATCCTCCACTGCACCTAATGTTTGAATCCAGTTTTTTTCTTCTTTTCCTTTTTAGCCAACCTTTGAATATGGCTTATTAAATTTAGGAAAAGGTAGACATTATAGACGCAATCGAACTCATATTCATATCTTTGCTTCAACTTCATCTATGAATTTGGTGCCTGCCAACAATCAACTAACTTTTTAATGGATTTAAGAGAATGATTGGGATATAAAAGTTTTAAATCTTAGATATTCAAATAAAAAAAGTTAAAAATTCAAACAAAAAAGGTAGAAGTTGATGATTAATATATATAATTTTCTCTATTACATGTGATTTATAAATTATATTATCTAAATATATTGGGTTTAGAAAACAAATGTCATAATAATCAGTTCAATATAAATAGTGTTCTTAAATATATGAAATTAAACAATATGATCAAAATAACCAAAAAAATGTAGAAATTAAAAATATATATATAACAAGAATAAAAAAAGGAATAAACAACACTCAAGGACATGATCGGTTGACTAAACACTAAGTATACAAGCTCCCTTAACCAACCCCTGGGGTTTTGGATGGTAAACTCCTAACCTTTTTTGTTATGTTTTAAAATAAGGAGGAAAGAATGGATTAAGAGAGAAAGAAAGTGAAGGGAAAAATTATATATTCTTTTATTTGTATAAGGAAGGCAAGGAGGAATTTGGGTGGAAATTTAGTAATATAATTTTTTATTGTAGTAAAATGATATAAAAGTCCTAAGAAATTTTAATGTGCTCATAATTATCAATTTCCAACAATTCCTTCCAATTCTCTTCATATATGATAAGATTTGTTTTTTCCTTTTCTTTTGTTTTTTAACTCAAGGAAAAGTTTTCCCTTTCAAATCCTTCCTGTTTCCCTTCCCCTCCTTCTCCAAATAATGGAATTCTTCTTGGGATTCCTACTTTCCTTCCCTTCCCTCAATCCAAATAGAGTTTAGGTCAAAGCTAATACCTAAAATTAAGAAAGAAAAAAGAAATGCAAGACCAAAATTTTTAACATTAGATAATTGATATGCATAACCCAATACTAACTTAATAATAATTTTCCAGATCTTTTTTTCCTTTCCTTTTTATTTGAGATGATGATGTATGAACAACCATCACTCTAAATATAAGCTGTACAACCTATTACCATGAGTGGGTAGTGACCCACCACACATTTTAAGCTTTAATTGATCGCTCAAGACTAGAGGTAGTTGGCCACCACCTCGAGTAAGAGAGGGGAGGGGAAACGTATGACTCTCCTTAGGTGGCAAAGATTTATTTATTTTTTTCTAATATTTATGTTTTAATTTTTTGCAAGTTATTATTTTTTATTATGTTATATATTTTAATATATTTCATAATATTAATTAATTATCATAAACCAATTAGAATTTGACTCATATCAATGGTTAACAAAATTTTCAACAAGCTTAAGACATACATTCCTCAAGATACTTTAACAATATTAAGGATTTAAATAAAAAAATGAAATAAAAGCTAAGGTTTTTCTTTTTTCTTTTTTTTCCTTAGCCATCAAAAGGAAAATACATTCAAGATCTAAAAGCAAGATTATAGTTCCAAGACTCAAAGCCACAAGACAAACTATCAAAGACCAATAACTCACGCAGTTTGGATAGGGTGTTTACACATCAGTCCAAAGGGCACATACCAAGCCTAAAGTTAAAAATTAACCAATCTGCTACCCTATTGGTAAACCTACAAACAAAGGACAAAGATAACTAGTTAAAAAAAGACAATAGCTCCTTAATGTCCCAAGATACACACAGGTCGTCAAAATTGATCGACTTTACAACTACCAATGCATTAGACTCATTGTTTAAACTTTTCCATCCAAGGTCATAGGCCCATAATAGGCTTTTCTTTATCGCTAAGCATTTTACATTCACTCCCTCTACCTTCTCTATAAAGCCCCTTATCAAGTTACCAAACTATCGTACACTACACATGCTACTACCTCTATTCCATCCTTTTTAAACCAAGACATTCAACTTGATGTTACTTAACAATGGAGGAGATTACAGTACTTGGCCTTCATTTCCCGAACCTTCCTCCCCTATTTCTACCATCTCCTTTCTTTTGATCCACTCACTTCATGAAACCCTAAAATGGTTTATACAATCTAATACTTTAACTTCTCCTTGTTCATACAATTCATAGCATCGTTCTTTCCATAATATCCAACAAACTAAGGCCATCTTTACCTCTAGTTCCTTTCGTTGATGCTTGTCTATGCTCGTAAACCAGCTCCAAAGATCTCTTATCCTCTCATATCTCTCAAATAAATTATGGAAAACCACATGCATAAAGTCTAGGGCAAAAGAAGGAGAACATGTTCAACACTTTCATGCACACCATAAAAAGGACATTTGAGACTATTCGCTAAATGCCAATGATGGAGATTCACCATAATGAGTAAAGAGTTCCTAACTGCTCTCCAAAGAAAGTGCTTTACCTTTGATTGGCTATTAATATTCCAAATCTGTTTCCAATCTTTCTCAGATAAGGCATTGGAAGACAAGGGTCTGCTTCCCATTGATTCTTCTTTTGATCCGTCAAAAGGAAATATGCCAATTGATTATACACTAATTGTCCTTAACAAATAGCTGAATTAGTGCATCCTCTTGTCTCCGCATAAGTTGAGGAATTACTTTAACAGCTCTAACTTCTTTTTCAATCAAAAGATGTCTGATAGCATTTAAGTTCCAAAAACTGCCATTCTAGTCTATAATATCTTTAACTTTTGCAGGGGGCAAATTGGAAGAATTGTGTCGATGGATCTTGAAATTAGGCAATCTAGGTATCCATATATCATTCCACATGCCTATTTTGTCTCCATTCCCTGTAAGCTACATTAGTCCTTTCATTAATACATCTTTTCCTTCCAAGATACTAGACTATGCCTAAAAATCCCTACTTCCTTTAATTGCCATCTCAAAATCACAATCCGCATAATATATTCCTTTCATGAAGCAAACCTAAAAGCTATTAGGTTGTGATAACATCCTCTGAGCCAATTTCAATAGAAAAGCTAAGTTAAACAATTGGAGATTCTTAAATCCCAAGCCACCTTTTGCTTTTGGGTTTGAAAGTTTGTTCCATCCCACCTAATGAATCTTAACTTCATCATTTTTTTAGCTCTACCAAAATCTTGATACTAAACTATTAACCTTATTACACCACTTAGCTAGGAACTTAAAAGATGCCATTCAATAGATAGAGATCACACTTACCACTAATTTAATTAACACCTCCCTACCCACTTGGCTCAACATGTGTTGCTTCTAGCCTTGAAGCTTAGCTAGAATCTTATCTTTAATAAACTTTAGTACCTCAAATTTCAATCTTCCCCATATCATAGGTAATCCTAAGTATTCACTTAGGCTATTGGTACCTTGAACTCCTACTACCCTTGCTAGCCTTTGCTTAATTGAGTTTAGAACATTAAGGCTAAAAAATAAAGATGACTTCAAAAAATCGATCTCTTGTCCTATGGCTTCACAATAATCCATTAGCAGCTCCTTCAGTCTAGCTAAATTCCTCTTGCTAACCTCCATAAAAAAGAGGGAATCATTTGCAAATAGTAAGTAGGAAACTTCTATATAGCTTCTCTTCAATTTAACGCCCTTTAGTTAGTTAAGCTCATTATACATATTCAGCCCTCTAGATAGAACATATACAATAAGAATAAATAAGTAAGGTGATAAGGGGTCTCCTTGATGGAGACCTTTAGTTAGTTTAATTCTCCTTGACCCACTTGACCTATTTAATATCTATGCCTAGCTTTAGGAGAACAACCTTTAATAAACCCTCTTCACTTTATCATATGCTTTATTCATATCAATTTTTAGAGCCAATCTATAGTTTTTCCCTCTTCTCTTATTCTTTAGAAAGTGAAACATCTTATGCTCTATCAATATATAATCATGAATCATATGTCCTGAGATGAATGCATTCTGAGTTTCAATCAGAAACTAGCTTAAGTAAGGCTTTAATTGATTTACTAGAACTTAGAAATGATTTTATACAAAAAATTGAACAAGCTTATAGGACGAAAATGATTAATGGACTTTGAGTTAAGAACTTTTCGGATAACGGTCATGTCAATGCTACTAAGAGAGTTAGGAATCTAACTTATAAAGAAGAAACTTTGGACTACTTCCATAATGGCTGGATCTATAGTGTTTTAATAGATCTGGTAAAAAATCCCCAAAAAGCCATCCGATCTCAAGGCTTGAAACCCTCCTAGTTGAAAGATAGCCTGTTTTATCTCTTCTCCACTTACTTCTTTACAAAGCACTTGATTTTCTGCTTTTGTAAAAATAATAGGTACCAAATCTAGACACTGTACCCATTGTCTCCTCTTACTTTTGTCAAAGAACTTAATGTAAAACTGGATACATGCCCTTCTTATCTCTCCTTCATTTGTCGACTACACTCCTCTCTCATCTTTTATTACTAACACCTTATTTTTCTACCTTCTAGATACTATTGTATAATGAAAGAAGGATGTCTTTGGGTCTTCATAGTTTAGCCATTTAACCCTTGATCGTTGGTGCTAGTACTTCTCTTCTCTACCCCACATTTCCTCTATCTACTCTATGATTTCCTCTTCATCTTCACCATCTTGCCTAACATATGTGTTTTGGACTGCACTTAGCCTTTTCATTAGTTTCTCTATTTTTGCTTTGCTATTGGGCACTGCTACTTTGCTCGATTTGATTAGATCATTGCTACATGTTTTTAGTATGTGCACAAACTATTTTAGATCTCCCCTTCTATGTTGTCTCCAACACCTTTTAGTCACATGTTCACAATCTTTAAATTCTCTCCAAAGGTTCTTAAAGTGGAAACATCTTAGAATCTTGCTATTACAATAGTTAGTGTTTAAAATCAATGCTACATGGTCTGATCTTAGGGCTAGACAATATTCAATTTAAGTATTAGGAAACACTCCTGCTTAATCATTTGACGCAAAGCCCCTATCAATTCTTTCTTTAACTATCACCTTACTAGATCTTTTATTTAGCCACATAAATCATTAACCTATAAAACTATGATCTTGCAATCTTACTTCAATAACCATGTTTTTGAACCCACCCATTTGCCTCCTACTCTTCACTCTTCCTCTACTCTTTTCCATAGGCTTAAGTATTTTATTGAAGTCTTCGATGCAAAGCTATGGCCCTTAAAAGAATACAAACACTATGCTATATCTTTCCAAAGCTTCTTTTCCACATTAAAGTCATTTGGGGCATAGATCTATGACATGTAAGCTAGGAACAAACCATCACTATGCCTCACATGTGTTAGAATCCAATGTTTCTTAACTTTTAACACCTTAATTCTCATATCATTAATCCACCAAAGTACCAAACCTACATAAACCTACCAGGGGAACATAGAAAGTAATTGTGTACATTTCTCTATATCAAAGTTTGTTTATAAAATTATTATTATTGGTCTCTATAAGTAAGATTATAGCTGGGTTATGTTTATTCAAAAGTCCTATAATATTGTGAATTGTCAAGGAGCAACTAATTCCTTGATAATTCCAGCTCATAAGCTTCATGCCCCCCCATGTAGTTATTAAAGGCTTACCACCACCACCTTAATCATTATTAAAATCTATTACCTTTACTTCTACTTATACCAAAGTAGTTTGCTCTAACTTCTCTTGTAGTATTGTAGCTCTACTCTTCTTGCCTCTCTTTTGCTGTACCTTACTATCTTTTGGCCTAATGTTGAACCAGCCATCGAGCTTAGGTTTAAAGAGTCTGTCATCTAATCGTAGTCCCTTCTCCCTAGTTAGTAAAAATTCTCCCCTACTATGTTTCAGATTAAGCTCACCCATTGTTTCTATCATAATTTTAGCTAGGGCTGTATTAACTAGTATGATTTCTAATTACTTAGTATTCTTTTCAGGTTCATCTTGGGGAAATTCCATAAAGTAAATGTATGGCGAATGTTGGATCTTTAGTCTAACATATTACGTTAAAGGAGTTTAGGGGTTCATTGGGATAGGTGCTAAGCTTGTTGATTTTGGTGGTAAAGAGAATAGTCCATTAGGCTGTGAAGAAGGGGTAATATCTGCTGCAAAATCAGGGTTTGATAGTAGAGAAGAAGTTTCATTTGGTGGGGTTAGGTTAATTTACATGGCTTAGGATGTGTTTGTGGGTAATGGAGTGTTAGTGTTTAGGTATAGAGCCATGCTTTCTAAATTAGTAATTGAGTTTACCTCAACAAAGTAATCATCCTTTTCTGTCTTCTCATCTAATCCTACATTAGTGTTTAAGTACTTTTCATCTGTTCCCTAGCTTATATTAATTTCTCTTCTATCTCCTAATCTTGACTAAAAGCCATTTCTAATTGTTGTAGCTCTTAACGCTGGTCCATACGCGTTATTTAAACTGATTTTTCTTTCACAAAATCTTGCTAAATGTCATAGTTTTCCATACATAAAACAAAATTCTGACAACTTCTCATTCTTGAAAGTGATTTTATACTTATCCCCTCCTTCTCTATCAATCCACATATCTTTTTTTAAAGGCTTAGTAACATCAACTTTGACTCTAACTTTTAGAAAAGTCATATACAGTCCATTCTCCAATTTCATCATATCAAAATCAATCAGTTTACCAATAAAATCTCCTATTATTCTTGCATTTTTTCAAAATTTTGGTTTAATTTTTATCCCTGAATTTGAACCTAGAATGCCACTTCATTAAGCTCCACATCATCTACATTAAGGTTACATTTCCACTCTTTCATAACAAAAATGTGTCCTTGATGCGTTTCTAGGGTTAAACATACGAAAGAACACCATAATGAAGAGAACTAAAAGAGAATAAAAGAAGGCTAGCAAAATCTAGGCAATTATTGATTAGATATGATACACCAATCGATCCTACTTATCCTACAATCCATTGGATATGACTCACTGATCCGAACTATAATGTCACCTGCTACTACTCTTTACTAAATGGAATAGATAAGAGTTAAAAAGGATAATAAAAACACTAGGGTTGCTAAAAAAGGAAACTAATATATTATAACAATGAGAGATGATTGATTGCTGCGTACAAAATGAATGGGTTTTATATACTAGCCCCATTAGAGTTACAAGCATGTATGAAAATACAAAAAGGATAATTTATAATTAAAATACATGAAATATACTAAAAAGGATAAAAGAGACAAAGAATATTCAGTACAGAAAAGTAAATAATCCTTTAGGAATGTTGTGCTAGAAGATACGTGTCACATGGTGGTTGACATTCTAGAATATAGTACAATTCAGACAAAATGAAGAAAAGAGAGTTCGTAGATTAGGTCGGAGCTTAGTCAATCAATTACTAAGAGTATTCAGCTTAGACTAGGATCGAGTGTTAGAGGTTAGCTCGAGGGATCGACTTAGTTAGCCGTTTGAGGCTAGTCAACTCAAATGCTGTTTGCGTTGTGGTATGGCTGCTCGATAGGTTGACCTATATGCTCAACAAATTAGCATGCCTTCTTGGTAACTTCAGAAACTATGTTAGTACAAGTAAGAGCTTGTACTTAGGTAAGTAGCAAAGTGAAATGTGAAGGTAGGAATAAGAATCTTAGATGAGGCTTCGAGCTAATATTCATCTCATGAGTCCTTGGAGTCTTGCAGCTCGATTACGTATGATTGGTCCAAAAAGTTGAATCTTATCATTTGCTTAGAGGTTAGAAAGATTTGCCCTCAAATTTGAAGTGGTCTGAGGCTCTTGCTCTTCTTAAACATCTGTGGGGTCTTCTTCTTCTAGTCAGTGGAGAATAAGATTGGACACATTAAAGGTGAAAGAAACACCATAGCTCTTGGGCAATTTAATCTAGTAAGCATTATTATTAATCTTCTTTAAGACCTAGAATAGGCCATCGGCTCTTAGAAATAGCTTTCTTTGTCTTAAACATGGTAATCATTCTTAGTTAAGGTGAATCCATACTAAGTCTCTTGGCTTAAAAGAAACAGTTCGATGGCCTTAACTACTAATCTCCTATTGTTTTTTATTGAACATGGCGATCTTCCCTTTTATAAACTAATGTAGCTCTTGCAATTCTTGGGTTTAGTCAACTCTATATTGACTCTTTTCAACAGTTATGGGGATATTGATTAGATCTAGGGGAATAGTGGGATTTAGGACATAGATGACCTCGAATGAAGTCTTTCTAGTGGTACTATGGTTAGTTTTGTTGTATGCGAATTCCATAATTGGAAGACATAGATGCTAATCCTTTATGTTCTTTCCTATGACAACTCTGAGTAAGTTGTCTAGCGTCTTGTTCACCACTTTAGTTTAGCTATCAATCTAAGGGTGGCTACTAGAGTTGAACATAAGTTTAGTCCCTAATCTTCTTTAAAGTGTCTTCTAGAAATAGCTCAGGAATCTTATGTCTCAATCTAAAACAATATTTTTCAATGCTTCATATAGTTGGACAACTTTTTGCAAAAAACAAATCAATAATATATAAAGCATCGTTAGTTTGATGGCACGGCATGAAGTGTACCATTTTGCTAAAGCAATCTATTAGAACAAAGATCGAATCTTTTCCCCCTAAATGTCAAAGGCAATCCTAAGATAAAATCTATGTTAAGGTCAACCCAAGATAAGGTTGGTGTTAGCAGGGGTATATATTCTCCATAGAGCTCTCTTTTCCCTTTAACTTTTTTGTATACTTCACAACTACCAACTACCAACTACTAACTACCTTATGCACATCCTTGGCTAAACTAGGTTAGTAAAAAGTTTCCTTCAACAGATTGGTTGTTTTGGTCTCTTTAAAATAACCAGATAATTCACCACTATGAGTTTCCTTAACCAACAGCTTATGCGTAGAATAGTTTAGTATGCACAGCTTTCAACCCTTGAACAAATAGCCTTAATTGAGGTAATATCCTCCAACAGCAACTCCTTGAAACTACTTAAGATTGGGACCAAAATGGGGGTCACGAGCATACTACTTGATGAAAAGTGAAAATCCCAATAACTATGTCTATAAAGTGATCAATAAGGTTTGTCAACGTGACGAAACATCAACGACTACATCGGTACTTCCCTTCTTATGATGGATCACATATCAAAATCCTTCCATGAACTTTAGTCACTAGGCTTGTCTCTTTGAAAGTTTGTTTTTAACTCCCAAGATGCTTCAATAACTTATGGTTAGTGTAAATAACAAACTCTCATAGCAGTAAGTAATGTTGCTAAATAATAAGAGCTCAAAAAATAGAATATAACTCTTTCTCATATACAGAATAGTTCAAGGCAACACCATTAAGCTTCTCACTATGATAGGCAATAGGTCATCGTTGTTGCATTAGGATGGCTCTAATTCTAATGCCTAATGCATCGCATTCCAATTCAAAGAGCTTATCAAAATCTAGTAATGATAGGATAGGGGTAGAGGTGAGCTTCTCCTTGATATTCCTAAAGCTCTGCTCAGCTCAGTCATTTCATTTGAACCCATTACTCTTCTCAGTTAGCTTGATTAAGGAGCTTGCAATGGTACTTAAGTTCTTAATGAATTTCCTATAGAAAGAAACAAAGCCATGGAAACTTCGAAAGTCAATGACATTCTTTAGTATTGGCTACTCTAATACAGCTTGGATATTTTCCTAATCAGCTCGGATTCCTTTCCTTGATATTACAAACCTAAGAAAAATTACTTCACCTTAACAAAATGTACACCTTTTCAGATTCTTATACAACTTTTTGACTCGTAAAATGTCAAAAAATAGCTTAGAGATGTTGAATATGGTTATTCATGCCAACATTATACATCGATATATCATCAAAGTACACAACCACACATTGTCCAATTAAAGGGCGCATCACATGGTTCATCAATTGCATAAATATGCTCATCGCATTTGTAAGTCTGAATGGCATAACTAATTGCTTGTATAGACCATGCTTCGTCTTGAAGATAGTCTTTCATTCATCACCTAATCTCATACGAATTTGGTGGTAACCAATTCGTAAATCAATATTCGAAAATATCTTGACGCTATGAAGCTCATCTAACATGTCATCAAACCTTGGTATCAGATATCTATACTTTGACAATGATATGGTTGATTACTCGACTGTTGATGTACATGTGCCATGAACCTTCCTTCTTTGGGATGAGTAAAGTTTGTATGGAACAAGGTCCTATGCTCTCCTTTACATAACTTCTCTCTATAAGTTCATTCACTTGGGTTTTTAGCTTAGCATCCTACTTGGGGTTCATTTTGTAGGCAGGTCAATTTAATGGGGTTGTAGCTAGCTATAAATCAATACAATGTTCTATGCCTCAGATTGGTGGGAATCCTTTAGGCAATAGGTCAGAAAACTCATCAATCAACCTTCAAATCTCATTAGGTACTTCTTTAAGATCCCTCAATTCTAACAACCTTTAGATTAATAAAAACATAGGCTTACTGGCTTCTTCAGCAGTTCAGAGCTCTCTCCAACTCATCACTAGGGGTTTCTTTTTATTAGTTTAAGTGAGTTGATTATAGGTCTCATTCACTTGGGTCGGTATCATAGTTTGTAACACAATCTTCTTCCTGTCTTTAACAAAGGCAAAGGTGTTATTGTATCCATTGTTAATAATACCTCGATTAAATAACCAAGATCTTCCAAGTAATAGATGTGAAGGTCTTATAGGGACGACATCATATACCACTTCTTCCTTGTACACACTTCCTATACTAAAAGGTATGGATACTTGTTTGGTGACGTATAAAACACTTTTATCATTAAGTCAATGTAGTTTGTAAGGTCAGGAGTGCTTAAAGGTCGGCAATCTTAACCTCTACACAACTTCCTTGGTCCACTATGATGGTGTACAACTATTCCTTGATGGTACACGTCATATAGAATAAATTTTCTCTTTAGTCTTCTTAAAAATTCGATAGAGAACTCAATACTTGTCTCAGCATTAAGGTTATTACTTCTCCCTGGTTGACATGGACATAGGTTTCCTCCTCCTCCTCCTCGGCTTTAACCTTCCCAACATTCTTCTCCTCCTCAAGCTCACCCATATTGGTGCTATCTATTATATCTCGTTGAAGCACTATAGTATGTCGGTTTAGATACTCAGTAGCCATATATTAGAATCCTAAGCATTTAAAGCACTTCACCTCGCTGGTCTTCCGTCCTGAGGTCTGTCCCTTCTCATATGTCCTCGGGGTCGACCTAACCTTAGTTTTACTCAATTGGCTTGCTTGGCCCTGTTGTCTTACTTGACTATCATCAGGTCGGTCATTTCTTTCCTTAGCTCAAGAGGATCTCCTTAACTTGGCTTAAGTAGGTTGACGCAGAATGAGGGCTTAGAAAAATGTTGGCCCAAGTTGACTTAGGGCATTTCTTCTCTATTTTCCAACCCTCTATGCTACCTTAATGGCCTTTTTTAGTGTATGAAACCTTTGTACTTCTACTATATTATGGATCTCATATTTGAGTCCAGAAATGAACCTTGACACTGTACAAGCCTTGGGTTCATCTACGTTGGCTCGGATCATCAACAAGTGGAATTCTCTCACATAGTCTTAACAGATTGACTTCCTTGGCGAAGTTCCCACAATTTGCCAAATGTATCCTACAGGTAGGTCTTTAGCACAAATCTCCCTCTCAACAATCTCTTTATCTCATCCTAAGTTCTTACACCTCGTTGTCCATCCCTTGCTATGGCTGCATTCAAATTTTTCTACCACATAGTAACATACCTAAAAAATTCAAGTGCAGCATGTCGTACTTTAACAGCATTAGTATACCCATAATAGTTGGACACTTTCTCTACCTTCTTTTCCTATTCCAAATATTCATTTACATCTCAACTTCCATTGAAGGGCAGGATTTGGACCTTAACATTATTACGTCTTCAAGGGGATCGGCATCCTCGCTCTTACTCTCAATTGTACTTAACCTCTTCTTCTTCTTCTTTTCTATCAGTCTCCACATCTACTTCCTCATTATCCTCTTCTATCTCCTCTAACTCCAGTTGTCATCTAGCAACTCGATTTTCTACTATTTTAGTTCATTGTGGTTGAACTAGATGGTTGGTTCGACCACCTTGGCCACAACGTCTCTCTGAAACATTTTTGGGTGG
The DNA here is from genome assembly GCA_024138005.1 of Lumnitzera racemosa. Lineage (NCBI taxonomy): Eukaryota > Viridiplantae > Streptophyta > Magnoliopsida > Myrtales > Combretaceae > Lumnitzera > Lumnitzera racemosa. The sequence goes on from JAMXBC010000006.1 coordinate 86,899,737, forward strand.
GTTATGGTATGGCACACCTTGAGGTTATTGTCTATTAACTTGCATTGTAGTAACCAAACTTTCAACAAGATTAGTAAGTCTATTGAGTTTATCATTAACTGACCCAAGAGTAATACTACCATTATAACTACGACCAGGTTGAGAATTATTACTTTGGTCACCAATAATGCCTTAAACACTCGAATCCAAGATGGTATAATATTTCTCGAATAGATTAACAATACAATACACAATAACACTTCTACCTAATCACTCAAAACCTCTACTAACATACTCTAACAACTTCAACACTCAATAATCACTCGAACACAATAGAAATGAACTTACTCTATTTTTGCAATGAAAAACAAAGTAAAATAGAATAACAACAGAAACTGTACATACCAATACAAGAACCTCTACTACATAGCTTACAACTTTGAAGCTTACTTCATGCAAACACGCTACTACAACTACAAAAAGAGCACAACAACCGCTAACAGTAAACACGAACCAAAACTTCACTGTTACTTCAAACACTCCCTCTCAAAATCGTAATCTAATATCAGCGAAGCTGATGTAACTTCGGGGTCAGACATACAGAGGGATACTACAATAAATAGAATTGAAATAGGATAAAAGAAGACTAGCAAAATCAGAGCAACTACCGACTAGATATGACATACCAATCGATCATAGTCATCCTACAAATTGTTGGATATGACTCATTGATTCAAACCATAGGATCACTTGCCACTACTCCTTGTTAAAGGGAATAAATAAGAGTTAAAAAAGATAATAAGAATACTGGGGTTGCTCAAAAAGGAAACTTGTATATTTTGACAATGAGGCCCATTAGAGTTACAAGCATGCGTGAAAAGACAAAAAGGATAATCTACAATTGGAATACATGAAATATACTAAATAGGGTAAAAGAGACAAAAAATATTCAATATAGAAAAAGTAAAGAATCCTTCATGAATGTTTTACTAGAAGACACGTGTTACATGGTGGCTAGCGTTCTAGAATATAGTACAATTCGGATAAAATGAAGAAAAGAGTCTGTAGCCAAAGCTGACCTGATTTGGATCAAGTCGGAGCTCAGTCAATTGGTCACTAGAGAGTATTCAGCTTGGACTAGGATTATGTGCTAGAGGTTGGCTCAATTAGTCACTTGAGGCTGGTCGGCTCGAATGCTGCCTAGATCATGGTACGGTTGCTCAACAAGTTAGCTTGTATGCTTGATAGGTCAGCAAATCTATTCAATAGCTTCAAAAATTGTATTGGTATACGTGAGAGCTCGATATTCAGGTCTACAGTAGAGTGAAACATGGAGGTTAGAATATGAATCTTTGTCTTAGATGGGGCTTTGAGCTAATACTCGTCGCATAAGTCCTTAGAGTCCTCTAACTTAGCTACATGTGATAGGTCCAAAGAGTTGATTCCTATCAGTCCTAAGATAACCAAGGTCACTCTTTCTCTATTGTCCTTATCATATCTAGGTTACTAAATGAGATGAGGTACTTGTTGAATCCAGCTGGATTAAAGGTGACTTCCTTGAAATCTTCCTAAGCCTTCTTTAATATAATCATGATCATTGACTTATTTAAGGCCTCATTAGCGACTACTCTTCATATTGATAAGAACTCTTGGTCTTGAAACACTATAGGTGCTTTGCCTTTGCCAAAAGTTGCCATGGATACTCTGTACAATAGGAAGAATTCATTAGAGATTTGTTATGAAAGACACTAAGTTACCTCTTATTTGCTATGCAGATATGAACACTAGATCTAAACTACGGTAACCCTAGAAAGCCAATCTTTGAGACTAGTAAGACATAACGCTATTTCAACAATCGAACTATGTTTTAGGTTGTAACATCATATTTGTTATGTATTTTAGATTAAAAATTAAGGATTAATGGGATGAAATTAACTAGATGAGAAAACCGTAGGTACCATAGATGAAATTGCCTTAACAAGCGAGATAGTTACCTTAAATAAAATTCAGCTTGATAGTATGATGCGGATTCAGCGATTAGTCACAAAGAGTTAAATCATTAGCTATAGAATCTTTCAAACCATACTCAAACGTTTGTATTATGTTCAATCCATTGAAACCTATGGAGGAGGAGATTACTATGTTCTTTCCTTTCTTGTGTATTATAATCTCTCTCTCTCTCCCTTTTTTACGAGGAATGACTGCGTATGTGGTGTGAGTGAATACTACCAACGATGATGAAAACTAAGGTTTTAAGATAAAGGATGATCGATTCCTAATTTATTCTAATGGGTGCAAAAGTAAGTTGTCCAAGAACTAAATGCAAAGTGGTTCGTGCAAAATCAGAAAAATAGCATGAACAGTGGAAAAGCATGACTCTCTAGCAAATCCTAACAAATTTGCTCTCACTCTGGAGAGAAAAATCTCTCTCTAAACTCTAGAGAGGAAGCACCTCCTTTATGAATAAAAGCTAAGTCAAAAATTAAATCTATACATTTGTTGTAGAAAAATTAATAGATGTTATTGGATCATCTCTATCCTAAAAGCTAGAATTAGAAGTGAGAATTTTATTTAAGCATTGTTTGAACCTATAGCCAACACCTTTCATGTAATTTGTTTTTTTTTTTTTTTTTTCTTTTGTGTGTTTTTTCCCCTCTTCCCCCCTTTTTATTGGACTCTCGATTCTTTTCTTAAATATAACATACAAATAATTACGAGATAATAAACATTAACTTTTGACGTTAAGGATATACGTTTTTTTAAATAGTGCAAAGTAAAGATAAATTCAAGTCCCAAGATTGGTCCGTATCAATAATTCTATTAACTCATTATTATAATTGTGTTTGTCTTATTATAAATATATTATCTATTTGTATTTATAGGCAAACATAAATCCTCTTGGTGCATGATATATTATAATGTTTGTCCTCTATTTGAATACAGCGGTAAATATATGTTTTTTAAATACATGACATATTACAATGTTTATCCTTAGTTTTCATTAAAAAAAAAAAAGAAAAAAAAGAAGGAGATGTATATCATTCCATATACTTAAAAAAAAAAAAAACTATATACAGGATGTAACTTTTATCCTCAGGGTATAGCTCTGAAACGTGCAATGTCTCGTGTGCTTGAAAACAAACAAACATCCTCTTTGTTATAATTTATATGGGGAACTTATCTAAATGGCAAGTCTATTCCACTAGAGCTCAATAGTCAACAGCAATGCCTGTCTCTTCTTTCGGCTTAAATCAACACTTCATTTTCATCAAGCAATTTGCTCAATAGATATGATTTATGTGGACGAAAAACTCGGATTTCTCTATAGTCACAAAGCTCTCAAGAACTCAATCACAAGCCTCTCATAATTGCACAAGTTTGCTTGCTTGAACAGGCAAAACTCCTCTTAAAAAGCAACATTAGTGCGTTGAGCATCCTCTATTTTCAATACAAAATCATACTTTAATTTAGTGCCACAAACATGTGGATCGCATATGACTGTCGCATATGTGTTGTGAAATAGACACGTATTAACATAGGATAAATACTTTGTCACACTTTGTTTATAAATTTATGATATAGAACCCAAAAAGTTATGGTCTGATTCTGTTTTCTTTTTTTTTTTTAATTTAATATACCATATGGTGGCAAAGATAAAGAACAAAATTAATATAGCGTAAGAAATTGATAAGGTCATACGTTGCTTTCAAATAACCAATCAGTTATTTAAATCAAAGAGATTAGGAGATATTGCTTATATCATCATCTTCACCTAGTGCGTGATATTATACCAAGAATGAGACGTCAGTGTGTTATTGAAGATGTGGAAGACTTTGCAGAGTTTCAGATATATACAGGGTGAACAAATTTGGGAGTGCTTAAATTAAAATCACACCTAAATCTGGAATTTCTTTTTTCTTTTTTCTCTTTTCCCTTCTTTAGGGCCTGTTTAGATTATTATTTCTTGGTATATATTTTATCTGCATCTTATCTGTATTTAATTTATATCTATTTAAAATTTGATATTTCGAAAATTGTCTTATCTATATCTTATTTATTTCTATTTTACAATGCAGATGAAAATGGTGATTGAAGTGTTAGAATTAAGAAATAAAAATTTATATAATTTAAAAAAAAAATTAAAAAAAAATTATATAAAAAATAATTATTTTAATTGATATTTTTTAAATATATATTTTTAATTTTTTAATATTTTATTCTTACTAAATATAAATATTCGAATAGAAAACAATCACGTGAATACAAATAAATAAAAATGGGTACGTGGAGTGCAAGTTCACTTTTTCAGACTTTATTGTTAATTGTAAAAACCGACACTAGGTCATATTTTGGTGCTTTTGGGCATCATTAGTTGACACGGCCAGGCTAAAAGTGGATCTTGATAAATGCTTTTTATTTTTTATTTTTTGTCTTTTTTCGTTTTTTGGCTAGTCGAGGGATTTTAGGGTGTTTAGGAAGTAAAATATTGAAATTGAAGGGTGCGGCTGCCGTTGGAATCGAACCATTGATCTCTTAATCTAGGTTCAAATCTATATATAGTTATAAATACTACTGTTGGAGCTTCTTTCTTTCTTTTTTGGTTGATTTACAGAGTAATAGACCCCTTATAATGGTTGGGAAATGCATGATATAAATCTCATAAGATTTGTTGGAGAGGATGTATGACTTATTTATAGAAACCAATCAATATTTTAAAAGTTCAAATAAAATAGCAATATTTATAATAGTTCAAAAGAAAAATTTGAATATTTTACAAAATAATTTAAATAAAAGAATTCATAATAGCTAATTCATAAAATTATTTAAGTCAATTTGTTAAAAATTTGTGAAACGTTGATATCTTATTTGAACTGTTTAAAATATTGATTCCTTATTTAAATTTATCCTTAAATATCGATTTTTCATTTAAAATTACTTTCAAACGTTGGTTATAATTCTCCCTGCACACTTTACTCTTGTGTTTAATCATAGTAAATTTGTGTCTTCCTCCTATAGTTATATACCTCTATAATGAGATTTTCCTTATCAAAACTTTATGAGAATCTTTTCTATGTATTCTACTTATTTGTTCATTTTCATTTGATTTATTCCTTCCAACATATTTCTATGCTTCTAAGTCCTAATATATGACAAGGTCTTATAATCAAGTGGTATTAATACTTGTTTTTCAATTGATTAGGGTAAATTCATTTTACTTCTTCTCAACATCTATAATACATAGTTGATAGATATAAAACAAAATAAGTCCCCATATATTCTACTACAGGCACTTATGGCCTTTATATTCATGGAATCCATTGTATGTTAAAGTAGCTATATACCATAAATATAAAGTGTAAATAGATGGCCATCGAGATGCACTGGGTGCCCATTGGAAGCATTCACTAGACGCACTATAATCTATTCCCCTGCTTTTGGCATCACAATACCCATTGATTACTACTCAATCCCTTATTTTGCCATTTCTTTTTCCTTAATATGACCATTTGCAGTAAGACTATTCCATCGTAAGCTGCTTTACCAAGTATATATGCTTATCAAGCCTGGTTTTAGGAATCCAAAGTGAGAAAACATAAAAAAACGGAAAGTATACATTTATGTATCACCAAATCCTTTCTAGTATCTACTTACCAATAAGTTTGGTTAGTTTCATGAGACCAAAGTAAAGAACCGATCCTCCCTTACAAAATTATTATTTATTTCTGCGTTTAATTTATTGATAGCAAGTTTGAGGTATTTTTATTATCAATAAATAAGGAATTATAATTCTTTAAGAGTTAAAAGCTAAAGGAATAGTTATTTTTTTTATATATTTTCATAAACGATCTAGAAGATATAAATCGAATAGTGAAGAAATGTATTATGAAAATATATAAAGTACTTTTAGCTTTATTCCTAATAAATTATTAATATTATAAGTAAATTAAACTATGTATCAGCCATCATTTCTTTGTTCTAATGTTTAATAGTTACAATTTTAGTCCACTCATGTTTTTATTCCCTCAACTTAATAAGCGTAAGAATCTTCCACGTTAAGTAAGGACACCTTTTGAACCCTCTTTCTTTTTACCTACCCGGTTGAGGCTGCAATTCCACCTGGACTTCCTCTTTCCCAATAGGACTTCACCATTGGAAAGCCGCAAAGCCTCTATTTAAAATTGTTACCTTGGACCCACATCGATGGAATTATATGCTTTGTTAATGATCATCCAATCAGATAGAACATTTTGTGATCGGACAAATGATCACAATAATGGAGAGAGACTGGCGGCTTCTAATGTAAGATTTGAGTTGAATGATCTAGTGATCGATGCTAATACAATCATAGACTAATGGGCTCATCTTTCCGGCTTTCCAACTGATGGCAAAGTTAACCTTAGATGGAAAATTTTAGATTTTAGCTCCAAGGTAAGTCAAATTTATTGTTTTTGGACCATTCATAGCATAGATTTGGTTTGATTGGAGAAGGTTCGAAAGTTTCCAATGACAAAATTTTGTAACCTTTTCAAATTCCATTGGAATATACAAATTGTGGAACTTTCAAGCTATAGGATATTCCGTAAATTTGTTTTACATTTCATTATGGAATGACTGCGTGCACCATTTCAATTTTAGAAAAAATAAAAAAGAAAGGAACTTTTGTTGTGGCAAATTTTATGGCAAATCATCTAATTTCACATTAAATATATAGAAGTGATTTCGAATAGAATAGAATGAAATGAGCACCGGATTGATAAATTCTTTCCAATATTTGGACACATCATAGATGAAATAATATTAAATATATAAATAGTATTAATTGTAAAAAATACCATTAATTATTATATATTATAATTTATTTAAAAGTTAAATAATTAACTTTAAATCAATACAATTAATGAGAGCAATAAAATCAAATTCCTCATCAAGGATTCCATGAAATCACAATTTTGCTTTTAAATTACATTTGGAAACATAGGGAAAGAAAATGAAATTGGAAATTGTGATTTCATTCGGATCTATTCCACTACCAAACTTGAGGTAAGTATAAGTACAATATTGGTTGAAGTATTCATTAACTCTATTTAGTCAAAATATGTGTCATTATTATTTTATTTCTGGACAATTTAAACAATCAAGTTGAGTGAGATGACTTTTTAGCATTAATTAGGTGACATACTGGGATTGAATCATTTGAGTATTTATTATATGCACTAAATTATATTAAATTTATTAATTATATTGAAAATAATTTGTATCTACAACAACAAATGACAAGGTCAAATTTCATATATATATGGTAAAAGTTGTGGAAGGAGGTCATACTCTCTACCTTACTATGTATACTTATAATCGGAACATATCATGTGACATCAATAACCAAAGTGAAACATATTTGATTGTATAGCATCCTACAAATTCTAATGTCTAAGTTGGTTCCAAGAAACCTAGTTGTACAATGATTAAAAAAACACAAGCTTTTAGGAAGATAAATGGGCAAGTAATCTGACTATGGGATAGATTATTCTAGGTCCTCTAAATTACAATGCCCTTAAATTATTTATGACAAACTGTTTGTTAAATCCTTTATAATGGATGACAATAAATTGATGTTTAAGCTTTCAAATATTCTTGTCTCATAAATAGGGCCTACGATTATGCATAATAAACATGATGAAAAAGGAGTTCTGCTAACTTTAAAGAATTCAATTGAAGGAGAAGGAGCAAATAAGAATGTTTAGGCTTGGGTTTGGCACTAAATTTTTCCACCTAAAATTAAGCTCCTACTTTGGAGGATCTAACATGATGGTCCACCCATAGCTATTAACCTAAGGAAAAGGCAAATTAAGATAGATGCAAGTTGTTTAAGATGCAATGATAAAGAAGAGGATCTAAAGCATACCTTCTACATGTGTGAGAAAATACAAAATATAGGCAAAATGTGAAAGGTAAAGATATAAATGACTCAAGTATTCAAGGGGATATCCTAAATTAGCTCAAGTATAACTATTATATTGAGAAGAGGGACTTAACAAAGAAGCACTCTCTAAGCATTTACTTTTGACTTTATGCTATGGTTTCAAAGGAACCAAGCTTAGTAAACCCTAAACCAATCGATTAGAACAATCATGAACTCATTAGGAAATTAAGTCATGAGGACCATCTCAATTGAAAAAAGAGAATTTTTTTATAAATTGGATACATTACAAGCAAAATGGATTCCTCCACAATTGCAATGGGTAAAATTAACTAATGGGTCAGTTAATAATCTCAAAAAACAAGCCTATAGAGGTGGAGTTATAACTTATAAGGGATTCTATAAGAAAGTGGATAGTTGGTTTTACTTATAAATCAGGTAAAAATGATATTGTAGCTATGAAAATTTGGGATATTTATTAGGATATTTTCCTTTGTTTGGAAAAAAAAAAAATCTCAAAAATATAGAGATTGACATTGATACAAGGATTGGAGAACAACTATTGTGATCAATTGAATTATCTAAATTGAAATATAAACATGACTTATCGTTTTATAGGAAAAAGGCTTGCCAATTCGACAAAGTGAAGTTCCGAGTCATACCTTGTGAATCGAATCGAGCGGCAAATTCGATGGCCAATTTTACGCACTTGCAATAACAACCCTATTGTACTTTTGATGAAGTGCCATCTGAGAGCCTATAAAAAATATTAGATTAAGACAATTCGGTTTATTGAACTATCAAAATCGCAAGCAGCAGAAGGAAGAAACCTTCAATTTTTCAACAAGAAGATTGTGGCTAAGCTTATTCAGGGCATGTTTTTATGTTGTATTCGAAATTAGAGTTTCAGTTGTTTGTTTCGATTTTGGATGACTGTATGTAATATGAACTGTCTATTTTGGTTTATTAATAATATATTATCTATGTTATCCAAAAAAAAAAAAAGAAAAACAATACAATGATAAAAAAGAAATTCGAAAAAGGAAAAGAGATGGAAAAATATAAACACGATATTTTACGTTCAACACAACTAAACTAAATTGAAAAGAAGTATCAATCCTTAAATTGATATCACTATCAAAATGCTTATGACTGAAACGTAGAGTAGAGTTATTTTAATGCTATATGATCTATGCAGTGAGTTTAATTACTTTTTTCAATTAATATGTAAAGGGAATAAAATATAAAAAAGTCACTTGTTTGCGCTTTTTGTTTTTTTTTTTTGAGAAAAATTAATAATACTTTTTTTTAAAAAATGTTTCTTACAGTGTTTCCAATGAATTTCTTTTGCCATGCACAAATCCACCCTATCAAACTACGAGGGAATAGTGTAGTCCCTGGCCTTCGGTGGAGTACGATGGACACGGGCTGCCCCACGTGGACCCTTCTAAACAGGAGGAACATGGAGTCAGGTTAGAAAAAATTAATAATTCTTTCGATGTTATTTTGTTTTATTTTCTGGGACATTTTTTAAAAGATATCATATTTCATGAGAAATAACTATTCATCTTGTAAAAGAAATGAATAAAATTCCCTTGTATATGGAATAGGCCTTGCTTTTTGCTAAGAAAAGGAATAGTTGATATATAAAGTAATAGAAATAGAATGATGATTCCATCTTAATGCAACATAAATGCTTCATTTAATATTTCGACCAAAAGACAACTCTACTCAGAAGAAGCTAAAAAGGTAAAATGTTAAATTATTCATTTTTTTTTTCAATCAAAAGAAATTATTTGATCGTCAATTATTTATAATATATTTTTTGAATTATTAATATATCATTTATGGAAATATTATCAAATTATAGCACTTGACTTATATTAGATATTGTAATTGAGTTTTTAATATTAATCATCCGTAATGGATATTGTATTAGTCAATTGTTCAAACATTATTTAAGATGCTTATTTAAGACTTTGATGAGGAAAAAAAATTCAATAATCTCATCACCTTAAGTTAATTAATGAGTGAAAAAATAGATATTTTAAAAAATTTTAATTATTAATATTTTATAAATATTTATATATTATTTATTGATCTATATATAAAAATTTTAATATTATTGAAACATTTCTACTTAGTAGGTTGCATTTAATGGAAGGGAAACGGAGTTTATGAAAAGGTAGGACTTTCTGGAGCGTTGACCCTACTGCTTTAAAAGATGAGCTGTCAATGCACATGGAAATCCAATGTAAGTATGGCGATTATTGGGATCAAAGGGAATTGGTGCTCCCTGCTTCTGCCACTGGGAACATGGGTTCAAGCACATCGTATCTCTCCATGTGCTGGTGGGAAGGGACATTTTGTAAATCGATAATGAATAGTCAGAAAATAGGTTCTCCCTTTTGCCTTTTATCCATATTGTGGTCGCCAATTCTGGGCTTATGAGAGGCCCGTGTGGGCCTATTTCGTCTCTCATGGGAAAAAGGAATGATTTAAAAAAGAAATCCATCGAGACATGAACAGAGTGCCCGGACCGGGAGGTCCGGCTCCGCCCAACGGGTCCCCGACCTCACTTTTGGAGACCCAACACTAATCCGTCTATTGAACGAACTTCGGGCAGGTCTTCAATGTGCCAAATAAGCGCCACATGTCATAAGTAATATGGAAATATATATAGATGGCATTTAGTATTACTCATATATAAAAATGCTATATGTGAAATACTTAGTAGTTGAAAGATACATCTCAACAAATGGAAATTGACAAAATTAGTTGACAATCAAACATGCATTTAAACGTCACATTTGACAATGAAAAATTGAGGTAGTAAATTGATTCTTTATACACGTGTCAAGTATCACTCCTATGCTATTCTTATATATTTCTAAACTGGATGAACCCTCATCTTGTTCAAGATTTCCATAAAAGCTAGTAAATCCTTGATATAGTTGGATCTTTGGGTTGAAACCTAGCTACAACGTTCAAGTTTGAATGTTTTATGCACTCTAGAGTGTCGCAAATGACAAACCAGTTTTTAGTGAACTCAATGGCAACCGTTCAAATCCTGTGCAACTGTACGTGTGTATAGAAGAGCATTGTTTTTCCAAAATAGCTTCTATAGCTTATAACTTCTTAAATGGACATATTTTCTATATTAGCTTGTACTCTTTCTCGTACAAACTTGATAAACTTAATTAGTGTTAAATAAAGTTTTTTTTTTTTTTTTCATCATGGAATCATGACGTAAGACTTTTTGCTATTTGGTCTAACATTCTCCTTTTTTTCGAATGGCGAGATATTTACCTTTCATAACAAGAAATTATTTTAAATTTTCGTAAATTCAGTAGAAAAGTTGTATAACATATGATCTCCCATTGAGCCAACATATGTAACAAATAAAAATTCAACTGACAACATGCAATTGCCACTTTTAATAATCATAAAATATTTAAAGATAGGGCCCAATTTTATTTGTGCTAAATCTATACCTAATCATCTAACTTTTCTCTTTTAAGTGGTTTTCCCCGATTATTATCCTCTCTTATCATTTATTAGTTGCTTAATTGTGTGTTTGATTTGCAAATCTACGTTTTTCTTCATTTACTTGTTATTTTAACGGTGGATCACTAGATAAGGGTTCAAAAAAGGAATGAGATTTAAGTTAGGGACATTGCCACCATTTTTATTATTATTTGTTGCAAAAATGGAAGGGATTGAGCATAAGTAGAATAATACTTGTGTAAAGGTCAATTTCAAACCATAAACTAACTTGAAATTAGCTCGATAGGCCTTCGAATCGGCCTGACTCAAATGGGGGCGAGCCTAAATCGACCATTAAACTGTCTAGTTTAAAGGCCTAAGTAGTTCAATCATAGAAACTTGTTGGGTTGGTAGACTATAGAATAAGTGAGCTGAATTGTCTTTGCATTAGTGGTTTGACTTGATGATTCAAAGTTAGGCTAATCTTGAAAATTAAAAATTATATATATAAATAATATGTTATATATTATATATACTATATATATAATATATTATATGCAAATAAGTATATAATATATGTAATATATAATAATTAATATACTATTTATATGCACACTATAATATACATATATACTATATGTAATATACTATATGATATTATATATATATATAATACAATATCATATATTCACGTTCACACGATTCAAATGAATTGATTCAAAATTAAAAAAAAAATTGAACTAAAAATAAAATTTTTTATTTATGAGTAAGGATATAAAATTTTAGATTTAATTGGTAAAAAAAAAAGACAAATAATTCACTAATTATTTATAATAATTAAAGAAAATTTAGAAAAAGTAAAAAAAAAAAAATTCCTATGGGTTAAGGGTCGTTGAATTGCCACATGAACTATTAGTTCAAGTGAACCGACCCAGATTAATCCCCTTAAGGGCCAGGCTCAGTTCACTCTTTTGCTGACTCGTAAATCAACGATTCTGAATAGACCCAACCTAGTGAACACCTTTAGGTAGAGCTAACATGGTCTTGGTGGAAACCATTTGAAAGGTCTATGTGGAAATTTGCATTTTGGTCGATGGTGGAATTCGAAAGCCTTCTTCTATGGTGTAAGATGAAATCTTAGAGGGTTTGTGTAGAGATAATTTGAAGGGAATGTGTAAAATCTTTGTAATGAAATCACTATATTATGGGCTTTGTTTGTTGTATTTGATAATGTGAAGGTCTTAGTGGTGTAAATTATCATGATGTTGAACTAGGTTTATGCCAATCTCATTCTTCTTTAAGTTTTATGGAAACGAAACAAAAAAAAAAAAATATCTACCCTTTTGGAACTCGATCGTTTACTTGTCAAGTTAAGCAAAGAGCGAAGCAAACTTGGCCTAAAACATATCTTATTAAGGATGTCATTACCACAACCCGAACAGGGGTCGAGTTATTGCAATACCGCCGTGTAATATGTGAAGATCTGAGATCAAGTACTATCCTTGATCAGGGGCCTTCATCGCACTACACAAGGCATTTACAATTATGACCTTCTCCTAGTAACTAGCATTTAATAATAGTAGAACATATAAATTAAAGTTAAGCTATCCAAATGATTACTAACAAAACATAAATAAGTGGGAATATCAGGTTTCTCGTAAATTAGTCATACAGTACTAGGATAAATCACTGTGTGTAGTCTATGTTACTCAACAAACTAAAGATACTTAATAATTGGAAATTAAATAGAGTTTACGTATTTATGATCGAATGGTTCGCTCAATCTCTCAACTCCTTTAAATCCTAATCCCAAGCTAGTGCTACTAACCTCGGGCATCCCATAGCTTGGCTTCAGTTACAAGTCTTATTGTAATAATAAACTATAGGGGGGTAAGCTCGATTACTTAGTGAGTAACCTACTTACTCTACAATAAGTAATATTAAGCAAGTTATTTAATAAGTGTATGAATGCATGGTCAAACATATGCGATGCAACAGTATATATAGTCTACTGGTAATTGTACACAGTACGGTTTTAACGCCCACCGTTGCTTGGGTTAGGAAGTATTTAAGCATGTCAAGATCCATTATCCACATCTAATTCGAAGTCTCTTGTCATTAATATCACCATCAGTAGTAGATACGGCATGGCCTTAAGTAGAAGGCAGCACTCCCTAAAGCTAAATAGTTCCCAAAGGTTTAGGCAAGAACATGTCGTATGAAGTACATCGTACGATAATAACTTTCAACACACAAAATATAATACGAATCCTCTAGGCATGATCCCTCGTTCTACTGCGTGATGCTAATGCTCATATTATCATATTATAAGATAATATGCAATGCATGTCTGGCTTAATTAGGAGTTAAATATTCATTAGTTCAATCCATAAGTGACCAATCATAATATATAGACACTCCAACACTTTAAGTCTTAACGCAGCAAGCATATAATATTCATATTAACTTAAGATATTTTTGTAAGCAAGGTCAATCACATCAAACACATATAATTTTCCATTTGCCCCAACATGCAACAATTTTAGTTATTGGATATAATTAAGTATTTCACTAACTATAAGTACAAACAAGTAAAGTAGGGGGCAGCGTACTCACTCAGCCATGATACTCAACAATCCTAATAATCCTTTACAGTGTCCAAGTCAAACTCCTCATCCCCTAAAGAAGATAATTAAGTTTTATGAGTATTTTATTTGTATCAATTAACTAGGCTTACCACTTATTATCTCGGTTTTTGTTGTTTTCGTAATTTTGGGCATATCTTTTTCATTTTAACTCCATTTTCGGTGATCTTATTTCATTTCATTGTTTTCAAATGTTCTTTTATTTGGTGAAGTTGTTTTTAAGTTTTTTAATCAGTAAGTTTTCAATTTGGTCCCTACAAGGTTATAGGCTTAAGTAGTAAGTTGGGTCATTTTAGGATTTGGCCCTAGTTTTGGCCCTTGGGCTTGGTTTTTGACTTTGAGCTTTATGTTTAATAATTTTGGGCTTCTTTTAAGTATTTTAAATGGGTTTTTTTCTGCCCAACACTTTAAAATTTTAAAATGAGCCTTGGTGATGCTCTTATAGGTCCAAATGGGCCTCTTTACTAAGTTTAGGGCTTTAGTTCATTAAAGGGCCTATGGGGGGGGGTATCTTGGATGGGTATTTGGTTTTGTGGGCCTCCTAAATAACTCTTCCTAAGCCTTTTATCCTAGGGTTCAGATGTGGTCATCTAGCTACATGGGCTCTTAAATTGGTTCTTTGGGGCTTTTTTGTGTTTAGTTTACTATTTAGGGTTTTGGGCTCAAGCCCACTTGTCTATTTAGACTTAAGCCCAATATTGGACTTAAGTTCAACCCATTTTTAATATGGTGATTGATTTGTCAATTATGGTTCTTTATGTTATTAATACCATTCTTAAGCATATAATCACTAACTAAGCTAATTTAGGGTCTTAACCAAACTTTAGCCTACTTAACTTGATTAATTAAGTCTTAAACCATACTTAACACTAAATAAACATGTCATTAAGCTATTAAACAAAAAATTTCGGGTCTGGTGGGTCAAAGAAAGTGGTGCCCATAAGTTTCTTTTAGGGTAAAAACCTCCATTTTCATGTAACACTTGATTTTTATGGTGTTTTGGCTTATGTAAACCATGTTTCTAATAATCTAAAACCATAATCACTTCATAAAAGTGTGTGGAAGTGTTGTGGGGGAACATATATGGGGTGGCATGCATGGAAAACAAGACTCTCACCAACTTACTTGAAGATTCTCTACTCTACACAACTTAGCCTATTTATGTTATAACTTCTACTAAAGGTGGTTTTTCTTATACTTACCTTTATGGACCTTCTTGAAGTACCTTAGAACTTCTATGGAGTTACTGTAAAAATTTTTTAAGAAAGAAGTTATTAGTATCTATCATTATTTTGTAAGAAATCTAAGGAAAAACCTAACCTAAGTTCTTATCGGGGTAAAGCGAAAAAGGCCTTCCTTTGTGGTTGTGTACCGTGACCCTTAGTATATGTAAGGGGGTGTGAGTGTGTTGAAAAATAAGGGTAATGTGTGTATGAGGCGTGGGGCTTGGTTTGGAGTGATTTGGAGTAGTGGTGGTAAAGTTATGGGGGTTGGCGCTAGGGTAGTCGATGGTAGCCGAGAAGAGGAAGAAGAAGGAGTTTAGGCTTGATCTTTGAGAGGAAGTTTAAGGGAGTCTTTTAAATGCATTTTAAGGTTTGAGAAAATGAAAATTGAGGGAAGGGGAAAGGAATAGCAAGTAATGGAAGTGAGAGAGACTGAAAGGGGACAAGCTTTGATTGTTTGAGAAATCAAGGATAAGGTACAAAATGGGGACCATGTACTTTATGTGCTTTTTGCGAATTTGGGTAAGATCTTGTCTCCTTAGGATACAAGATATTTTGAAAGGGAATAAGATTTTGTCTTTTGGTCATTAATCGTATTTGACTTATAGCTAATCAAGATGTAATGGGGTTAGTTAAGGATTAGGATAATTAGTGGTGATTGGGCATGATTAGGCTAATTAGGTGCAATTAGGATGTGTTTAGGGTTTGGTTAGACTTTGACACTACAATTTAGATATTCTAAATTCCCTACACATGTACTTAGGGTTCCCTTAGGGTTTGGTGCTTGTTTATGGTAATTTGATTCGTGTACGAGCTCGAAAGTTAAGGTTTGAATCGCTTAGTACTACCAATTGCTTGTCTTGATCGATTTAACCTTACTATTAGTATTTATTGCAGACAATAAGGTATTTGATCACTTAATTAGGGTTGGATGGTCATTTTAGGGTTTCAATGTTATTCTAGGGTTTTTCAAGTATTAGGGTCCTTGCTCGTTTAGTTAGGTTTTTAAGGCTTACTTCAATTAGGGTTTTGATTGAACACTTAAGATTTGATTTCTTTATTTAGGTATTATTATTATTATGTTTGGGGTAATTCTAGGGACTCTTTCATCCAATTCCACTTTTGGGTTATCAAAATTTCATGGAGTTTATAATCAGCATCAAGGCTAGGAGATGTCTTATTGAGGATGATGTTAGCATAAGGGAATCAACGGTGAATGCCTTTACACTACATTTGGTACAAGGGAAGGAAATAGAAATGAAAGAATATGGAATGAAAGAATATGGCAAGAAAGAATTATAAGAGTATTCAATTCTTTCTAATGTGTTTGGGTAATGAAAGAAAAGAAAAATAAAAAGAATCCCAATCTTATTAAAAAAACAAATAAAAATATTATGTAAAATTATGAATATGCACAAAAGAAATAATAAGAAAGAAAAAAGATGGGACAAAGAAAAGTTAGAGTGGGAAATTGGGGAACCTTTTTCTACTTTTTCTCCTCTTTCTCTCCAATTTAAAGGGGAATCAAATCTAGTGGGACTTGAGGAAAACTTTTTCTCCTTAATTCATTTCTCCCCTTTTTTCTCTATTTTTCAAACAAGGAAAAATGTACTTTTCTTCCACTTTCCTTTCCCTTTTAATTCTTTCCCTCTTCCTAGTATTAGGTAAATATACTTATCGATTTGTAATATAGTTCAATAAAAAATAGATATCATTCCCATAAGAACTATGAGTATTAATACTAACTATTTCTTTATTATCTAATTTATAAAATTCAATTACAGGAAACCAAGAATTAAACTAAAATACAACTAACTATCACTAATTAATATTACTAATCAAGACTCAATTTAAAGAAAATAAATAAGAAAGCAATCAAATTAGGAATTAACTTCAAGACTGCAATTACATATATAGATTATTCTTCGCATAGAATTAAACATGTGACTTCTACAAAAGATAACCTAATTTCATCTCTAATTTCATTTACTGAGAGAATTCTCTAATCAAAATTAATATTTTTTTCAAGTTTATTAACCTTAAGCTTTGAATTATCTATTAAAAACTCTTCTCAATAGTATAATTAAAGATTACATTAAAGATCAAGAATTCCTTTAGAAACAATAATCAAGATCTTAAAAAACCATAAAACTTATCTATAAGATTGCAATAATATTTATCAATTATACCTAAATCTAATCATATAAGTAATCTCTCGATTTTCTTGCACAATATCATATATTAGATTAACACTGTAGTAATATTAATCTACTACAATAAAGAACATACAATTGAATCAATGAAATTAAAGAATTTATTAGATCTAAGAAAAAACTCAATGCATATGGTAATTCTAGGTTCCACAAACCTAGATACAATGAATTTAAGCTCTAATAATGGTAAAAAAATAATCTTGAATAAAAAAAAATGAAAAACACTAAAGTAGAAGCTATGAAAATTAAAGAAATCTCCCAATTTTTGAAGTTTGAAATGTGTTGCTCTCTTATGCTTTTCTACTCTTGGAGTCTCTCTAAAATTCATGTGTAAAAAGTGTAATAAAAATCCCTTAAAAAGCCTTTTATATTGAATATGTAAAGTCTTCTTTTTGTCTGGTGATACGGTCGTGTCATTAGTTGTGTTACTTAAATCCCCTTAAATCTTGTCGATTCTTTTCAAATATGAATTTGACACAATTAGCAACTTATTTGTTTCACCCAAGTCATGTCACTTTTGGTGAATCATCCTCTTTTGCCTTGAAATCTCCTTTGCACTAACATAATCATGTCATTGCTCATGTCACTTCCAAACTTTAAAGCTTAGTCGTTTTAGTTATAAATTGAGCGAAACTTGATTCTATTTCTCCGCTTTCTTCTAAGAACATTCTAAAACTTAGAATTGAAAATTTTACTTAATTAAGTATCATATTCTAAAAAATAGGCCAAAATTCTAAGGAAATACCATAAAAATCAATATATTAAATATAATTAATTAAGAGCTTATCAAACTTCTTCACACTTAGGAATTTGCTTGTCTTCGAGCAAACTAAATAAAAAAAAAAATCAGGATAAGAAATACTTTGTAAAATTTATCAGTATTTAAGAGAACGACAAAACTTATACTTAAACCGGAAACAAATCATGGGATTAACCTGCAAATTCAACAATATATCCAAAAATTTCTTGAGAACTTTCATGTTTCTCATACTTAATCTCTTTACAATGTTCAAAAGACATAAAGTACTAAAGTTGACAAGCTAATCTATGTAAATTAAAATTTATCTAAATCATTTAATCAAGGAATCATTAATTGAAAAATCAAATTTAATATCTTGCCAGCCAAGAAAAAGTCATAAAAATCTTGCCCATTTAGGTCAAATGTATATAACTCTCTCTTTAATCTTGTTAAGTACCGTAATTCAAATTAAACATTTTACATCCATTCATCTTCTAATCATCTCTTAGTATATATTTTTGTTAAAGGGCTTCGATTTAATTCAT
This sequence comes from Lumnitzera racemosa, assembly GCA_024138005.1. Taxonomy (NCBI): domain Eukaryota; kingdom Viridiplantae; phylum Streptophyta; class Magnoliopsida; order Myrtales; family Combretaceae; genus Lumnitzera; species Lumnitzera racemosa. Next base: position 86,918,485 of record JAMXBC010000006.1, read on the forward strand.
TTACTTCATTCATGCACAATTACCTTAATTGGAGTCCATTGGCAGCAGGATTCAAACTCTACTCTTCTAATGAATCAAGGCAAATTCATATCAATTTATCTTCACATTGGCAACCGAAAAGAACCTTGTTTTTTTTAGGGACTAAGACTGATCCTTACCAACATGACCAGTTCAATTTATTTCATTTTATTTTTCTTTCCTTTTCTCTTTTCCTTTTAGCCTCCAACTAAGTTAATTTTTCTAAGAATTTTTAAAAGACCAATTTCATTTGTTTGTTTACTAAGAATTATAAAGTTCTAAAAACTTTCAAGAGAAAAGTATACATTAAAGTAAATTTGAAAATAGTTATGACTAACTCTTAACTAGTAATATTACTCTAATCTAAAGTTTTAAAATCCTAAGCTAGATAACTAGTAACTGTATTCTACATAGATTCTATCAATCAACTCTATCAAAATGTAAATCAATCATTAATGATTGAGTATCAATTAATATTCAACACAATTCATTTAGAAATTGTCAACTTCTCAAATAGTTATTAGGTTAAATGTAAAGAAAAATTGGTCTCCTAAATAGTAATAATTTTCTCATCCCCTTCCCTACACTTAAAACCGTACATTTTCCTCAATGTACGAAACTAAGTAGCTCAATAATAAATATCTCAAAACAAACATTTAAGAGGAAAAAGATATAGAAGTGGAGAAAGGAACTAATACTTCCTTGAATCCTATGTACACACATGAAAAATAGAAGTTTAGAACCATCATTTCTAATTGCATTCGCCACTACGAGGTTTGAATTGTGGAACCTATGTAATGCAATTAGCTAAACACCAAATGGAAAAAAGAAAATAAAAGAAAACCAAATGAAAGAAAAATAAAACTAGAAAATAGTTTAGAAACTTAAGAAAAGTCCTCAAATAACTAAGTATAGAAAAGTTCATATTTTGACAGCTATCAACAACCAGCATCCTTGATATCCTCATTCATCATCCTTTGAAGTGTCATCCATGACTTCATCTTCATTCTTATTGATAAAGGCATATTTTATTCATATTTTAATGAGCGAATTAGAGAAAATTGTTATTGATTTTATAGAAATTATTAAGAATTAGTACTTAAGTATTTTCATTTGGACATTTCAGGTATTAGAGGATTCATAGTGGAAATACGGTTAATTTAGAGGAATTTTACCTAAATGAAGAAGCTGAAGTGAGCTTCGGCACAATTGAAATTGAAGACAGTTGGCCTACATTAAACATTGACGGCTTTGGAGTCTACGTCGCTGGCCTTAGCAGCTACACTGCTAGCCTTTAGAAAGCCAACTATAGTTTTTTCTATAAATAGTCAAGTGTTTCAGAATTTAAAAAACTTTTACATCTTCTTTAGAATTAGAGAGTCTTCGAACAATTAGTCGATAGTTCTTGAAGAATTCTTCTGTAAAATTGCTTGGATCATTGAGAAGATTTCGCTTTTGTTGTGGAGATCAATTTTGAAGTTACAATTGATGTTTACTCTTTCATATTACAGAATTGGTGACATCTATTTTATATATATTTATGCAATTGTGTAATTTATTCTTGCTTTCAATTATAAATTTCTTTGCAATTTCAATTAGTAATTATGCTTTTGTTTCAAATTCCATAGCTAGCTAATTTTATTTGTAGGAATTGATGAAACTCTAAATAGCAAAGATGAGAATTATATTCATGTTATAGGATCGATAGATATATGGATTATTCATCATTGCAATTTCTATGATTTTGATTATAATTGTTTAATTGATTATAATTGTTAGAAACCTTAGTAATATGGGAGATGATATAGGGTTTATTAGAAATTCTTGATTAATTTGATTGATTAATGTAGAAGCAACGTTAATTGAATTAATTTGAAATTATCTAGAGATTAATTCGATGTTTGGCAATTGATTATTCACTAAGACATTAGGGACAATTGATTTATGACATTAGACAATCGATTTATGACATTAGACAATCATAATATCGAGAGATGTATGATTGTAATTTAGAGTCAATTGTTAATTGGAGATGCGAAAGCTGATTGATTAATTAGAGGTTTAAGTTCTTAAGTTTTGAGGTATAATAATTTCACCTGAATGACCATATAACTATTAATCTATATAACATGATAACAATTTGATTTGCATAATCTAGAATGGATTCCGTTTTCCCATAATTCTTAATTGATTGCTTAGTTTTAGATCTTTTATAGTTATTTTCTTTTTGATAGTTTTAGTATAATTATTAGATTAGTTAATTTACTTTTGATTGCCTGAATATTGATAAGAACTAGCATAAGATTAGTAATTTCCGAGTCCTCGAGTGATCGACAACCTTACTTGCTTTGTATTACTTGATTCTGACCCAACCCAATATACTTGCTGAAGTATTCATGATTTATTTATTATCCTCCTCTTCTTCATCTTTATCCTCTTCAACAACTTCCTTATCACTACTTTCTTAATTTGCTTCCTTGTCTTCACCCATTTCTTCTTTTGTCTCTTTAACCTCTTATTCATCTTCTTATTCTCCCTCTTCAACATTCTCTTCATTCTCCTCTCCATTAGAAGAAGAAGGAGACAAGAACACATCTAGCATCTTTAATTGAGTTATCTTTATTATGTTACAGGCAAACCTTAACAACTTAATATGTTTAACAATTAAATGTTGGAATTTTACATCCATTTCTTGTTTGATTTCCTCTTACCTATCCATCATCCATCTCATTATTTCTTTTACCCTATCCAATTGAAATCTTCCCCCGTATCAAGTGCTAGCACCTTAACTAGCCCTTCGTCATCGAAAGCCATTCTCATGTGCCTAAAAGTATCCCATTTCATTGGTATTACTTCACCTACCAATGTAATTAGTGGCATACTCTAGGACATGAGTCCCATTCCCTATACTAATAATGTAATGTAAAGTCCACAGCATATCTTTCCATGCTCCCTACTTTGGGTCACTTAACAGTCTAGATACTTAACTAATAACATAGCAAGATTCATTAAGCAATGAACAATCATATTATATAAATAAAGCAATTCAAATGTACCCACTATACCTATACTCTTACCTTAGCCTGTAATAGAATGTGAGGGTAGCTATTAGACTACCCTATACTTAGGACATCTCATTGTTAAAGCCTTGCAAAATTTGGCTATGTATGGTGAAGACCTAGAAATTTCCATCCAAAACTGTGAAGCCATCTCTTTACATAGTAACCTATAAGGCAACTCAAAAAACTTAGGGCATTGTATAAATTCCTCTTCATACAGACCCATGTAAACTCCAAGCTCCACAATGGAGATCTTGAAAGAACAACTATTTACTTAACACTTGATTTTTCGCTTAACTCCATAAGTGTTTTCGTGTGGCTTCTCAAATTGAAATGTGCATCGGAACTTAAGAGTGAGTTCTTGCTAGATCGAATGCCGAAAGGTCAAAAGTTTTTCCCATAGAGGTAATCCTACCATAGCACTGATCTTTTCTTCCAAATTTAATTTCCAAATGACATCCCAAGCCAAGATAACATCTCTTCTTAAGTGCAACTTTATAACCATTGAACATATGCCTTTGTTGTGTCTTCCTTGAACGGTAGCATAAGATGAATGGGTGGCTTCAGTGTTGCTAGCGGTTAAAGTGAGGGGGGTGGTTGAAAAGATGATACTGGTGCTATGTTCTTGCCTTTTCTTTTAACCAGAGGCTTTCCCTTTAGTACCATAATTCTTACCAAAAAGAAACAAATATTAAGTCAATTTAAGCAACCACAAGCTTCCCCACACTTAGAGCATAAATAAGCATAAAAAACTATAGTTAAGTGTAAAGGAAATATCACTTTTGTTTATTAAAGCAATTTATTAAACACTTGTAGGCATGTGAACTATAGTTGTTTTCTTACCAATTTTTCCATGCACTCTAACAACTAATTGAACAAAAGGGATTTCTAACATCCTAGCACATGAATTGGTGTATGATTCACTTAATTGCACTTAAAATTGATGAAAACCCTAGAAATCCTAAGTGCTAAATCTAGGATGAATTACCAAATACATGAAAACTACGAAATTCAACTAACAAAAAGAGCAAAGTCAAAACACCTACACATCATACTATGTAAAAGAACTCAACACAATCATGCCATCACTTATGTCTTTCAAATCTTAAGTTGGCACCTAATTCAAACGACATGATTATCTTGCATTGCTCATACATCAAATCAAGAACAATGGTGCTCAAATATATTGAATCCAACCACATTGCAAGAATCACATAAATATAACTCAAAAGCCCTAATTTCCTCACAAATCATGCATTGTAATCACATGATATGAATAAGTTGTCACCAAGAAATCAGGTAAGAGAGGAAAAGGAACACTTACTTGAGATTGAAGCCAGATTACAACAAAGATTGATGTTGAAATGTGTTAGATAATGCAAGAAAGTATAAAATAGTGAGTGTGGGCATCATGTTATATGCTAAGAAGAAAGGTGAGAGAGAGAGAGAGACTGTAAGTTGGAATGAGGAGAAATGGAATAAGAAAATTAATTCGTATCATTTACAAGGATGGGTACCATGTTGATAGATACGGTTATGATTATTAGATCATGTCTCCTTTTGTGACCTTGCGAAAGGATTGGGGTTGGGCATAATATGGGGCAAAGATACAGTCGTATCTCTTTACCTGTATCACTTTTTGTAGCTTCACCTATATGTATGGTCTAGTAACAATGTAGGTAGAGATACGATCATGTCTCTTGCTCCATGTAACTTTCTAAGGTCTGCATATGCTTCCTTTACTAGAATTGACATGAGCAAAGACGTGATCATGTCATCTTGCCCATGTAACTTTCTAAGCTTGGGACTTTTAATTCCTTGCAAAATCAACATGGCCACTGACATGATCATGTTAATTTGGCTGTATTACTTCCACATTAATTTTTTTTTAATAAGTCAAAACAAAAAATATGCAAAACTAAAAAGCTCTAAAATTAAAAACAACAATCACTAGAATGAATTTTAAATTTGGATAGTCTCCCAAGAGCTATATTTAATGTTGATAGCTCAATGGAATACATTGACTTTCTTACTCTTTTCCGGGATTGAGGAGCTAGAACTCCTTCCTTTCATGACTTTCAATTTCTCCACTTGCATATAACTTCAAGCACCGACTGTTAACTTTAAATGTACTTTTTTTTAGATGAGTGACTTTTACTACACCATGATGAAAAACTTTGGTAACTGTAAAAGGTCCTGACCATTTGGATAGCTTTCTAAGAAACGACCGAAGGTAGGAATTGTATAAGAGGACACAATCCCCTTCTTGAAAGGTTCTACTTCACCTTATCCATTAGTCGTGAGACTCCTTAGTCCTTTCCCTATACATACAGGAGTTCTCATAAGCAAGATTGCACTACTTGCTGAGTTCATTTAATTAGAGCTTCCTATAATTACCAGCATACTCAAAATTCAAGTAGTAGTTTTAATAGCCCAAAAAGCTTTGTGTTCTATCTCTATAGGGAGATGATAAGCTGCCCCGTACATAAGTCTATATGGTGTGGTTCCTATTGATGTTTTATAAGTTGTCTTGTAGGCCCAAAGAGCATTGTCTAATTTATTAGACCAAACCTTTTGGTGATGCTCTACCATCTTTTCCAAAATGCACTTTAAATCCTTATTAGCGACTTCAACTTGTCCACTAGTCTATAGGTAGTAAGGGGTAGCTATATTATGCATTACACCATAGTGTTTTTAAGACTTTTTTCTAGCTAAGCATTACAAAAGTGCGTGCCTCTATCACTAATGATCGCCTTTGGATTGCCAAAACAGGAGAAAAGCTTTTTTAAGAATTTTGTGACTACCGTAACATCATCAGTTGGTAAGTCTTGAGCCTAACCCATTTAGATACATAATCAACAACCACTAAAATATATTTATTCTTGTTCGAGTTCAGGAATGGGCCCTTAAAGTCTATACCCCACACATCAAACACTTGATACACTAAGATACGATTTTAATGCATTTCATCCTTTTAGGAGATATTTTCAGTCTTCTAGTAGTTCTCACAAAGATCTACAAACTTTTGGCATCTTTGAAGAGCATGGGCCAATAAAATCCTACCTCTAAGACTTTATGAGATGTACAATTAGTACTATGATGCCCTCAAAAAGGTCTTAAATGGCAATGTCTAAGGATTGCCAATCCTTAAGATGTAAAACACACCTTCTAATCACATGATCTACATACACTTAAAAAACGTAAGGATCCTCCCCAAAGTAGTATTTCAATTCAAAGAAGAATTTCTTCTTCTACTAGTGTGAAAGCCCCTTAGGTAGAATATTAGTAGCGAAATAGTTGGCAACATTGACAAATTAGGAAGTTTCTAGACCTAGTACCTCATTAATAGCATACGAAGGCTCCTTGGAATACTCATTGTTGATATCGTTCTCTTCTAATTTCTCCAAATTTGGATTTTCTAATCTTGACAAATGATCAACGACTAGGTTCTCCATACGCTTCTTATCTCGTGTCTCCACATCATACTTTTGAAGGAGAAGGATCCACCTAATTAGGTACGGCTTGGTATCCATCTTCGTTAGTAGGTACTTAAGAGCAAAATGGTTAGTATACATTATAACTTTAGAAAAAATCAAGTAAGAATGAAATTTATCAAAAGCAAAAATAACAGCTAGTAGCTCTTTCTCAATTGTTGTGTAATTCTCTTGAGTGTCTGTAAGAGTTTTGCTAACATAGTAAATTGGCTGAAAATTTTTGTCATTTCTTTATCCTAAAATGGCTCCCATTTCGTGATCACTTGCATTATGCATTAACTCAAAGGGTAAACTCCAATTACAAGCCACCATTGTGGAAGATTGGTGAGCTTGTCCATGAGGGTATTGAATGCCTCCATATACTCTTAGGAAAATTCAAATTAGACATCTTTCTCAAGTAATAGTGTCAAAGGTCTAGCAATCTTCGAAAAATCCTTAATAAATCACCTGTGGAAACTAGCATGTCCTAGGAAATTCCTAACTACTTTAACTAAATTCAAGGGTAGCAGTTTCTTAATCAAATCAATCTTGGCATTATCTACCTTAATGCCCCCTTCTTGAAATCTTGTGCCTCAATACAATGCTCTCTTGGACTAAGAAGTGACCTTTTTTTCCAATTAAGAACAAGATTTGTCTCTTCACACCTTGCAAAGACTTTGTCTAAATTATTCAAATGGTGCTCAAAAGAATCTCCAAATACTAAAAAGTTGTCCATAAGACTTTCATGATATCATCTACTAAGTCTTCAAATAGTCATCATGCACCTTTGAAAAGTGACAAGTGCATTCTCCTGTAGGCAAATGTGCCATATAAGTAGGTGAAGATGGTCTTTCGGTGCTATTAGTATTTGAAAATACTTAGATAACCGATCTAGGAAATAGTAATACATGTGTCTAGCCAATCTTTTCAACATTCAGTCCATAATGCAATGATTTTTACATGTAGCATCATTCAATTTCTTATAATTGATCCATACATGCCACCCTATCACCATTTCCAATGGAATTAACTTGTTCTTTTCATTCAACACAATGATCATGCTTCCTTTCTTTAGGACCACTTGCACCGAGCTCACCCAAGAAACTATTTGAAATAGGATATATCATCCTTGCATGATGAGCTGCCAACCATTGGTCATCTTACTCGTGTACAATTTTGAGTCCTCCAATCCTTCACTTGAACAATTCTCTTTAGTTAACCTTTTGATGAAGAGAAACTCTATGCAAAAGAAAGATGGCTGAACTCCTTGATTGTTCCTGAAGGTTACACCTAACTCTGTTCCCTCTCTTGTGGCAATGCTAGCTATTCTCTAGTTAAGGACTCTATGCCGAGTGATTTGACTATTTTGCTGTCAAGAGTTCCTACCGAGTAATGTGAGCTAACCTCACCATGGCCAAGTACTCCTCTCTCGGCATCCTTCCAATTCTTACAGCATTACTTCTAGTCTTAATCTTTTTGTTACCATAACATTGTGATTCCTCTCGCCTACTGTGACAAGAGAATCTATGTACGGAATCAGTATTGTACTACCACTTGTCTATTTCATTTGACACTGTACTATTTTTCCCTTTTTGTCTTTGTCCTTTTTCTCCTTTGTATGTATTAGGAATCCCTTTTTTATGCATATCTTTTTGTAATTTCTTTATTTGTGATGTTTCCATATGGACTTACTATAAATAGTCCCTTCTCTTTGTAAGCCGAAATCATCTTACTTCAAAATAGACATTTTCCATATACTATTATCTAATCTTCCTGAGTAACTCAAGATTAGTGACAGGTAGACCTTAACATCAACTTATGAGTCATATCAAGTGAAATGTCAAGTCATGTTATTTTCATTGGTGTGTCATATCCTCCAAGCAACTTCATGTTAGCTACTCTAGTCAATTTGTAGACCTACTCACTCTACTTTCTTCGATATTTCGAAAGACCCATTGGTTCAAATCTACTACGATAAGTCATAGTGATAAATGAGCTCCTATACACATTATATAATCTTGGTGTCAAAGATTAAGGTTGTAATCAAGAGTTGTGTGGTGATAGTCTCTTCTAGTTTGCTGTTCGTCATACTTTATTTTCATTTGAAAGAATAGACCAAGTTTATAGTTCATGTGATACTTGTATGTGTAAGGATTTCTAGTGTGAAGAGTATTTTCTAACGCTTTATTTTAAGAATATTAAATCCTAGTATTCAAGGAGAAATCAATGATCTTGAGAGCGATGCTTATGATTGTGGTCGAGTTACCTAACAAACATTGCGTGCTATTGATGAGTAGATATGTAGCGACCCTAGGAGGGGCCTAGTAGTATTGTCTAAAATTTCCGTATCACGTGTGCACCCATGATAAGAAAATCGCCTTACAAGTCATAGATTGCAAGACTCTAAATAGTTATTTGCTAGAGTGTTCAATTTTTGTTCATTAACTCATTATATATTATGAATAATTATGGATATCCATTTTTCTATGATTCCTCAAAACTGCAGAGAATCAGTATCCCCTACCAAATAGTGAAATAAGATAGACAATTCCAAAAAATTCAATGGTAGCACTCTGTACTCGATTCATATCCCATTCCTAACTATCGATCAACCTGTAAGGAAAAGAACTATTGGGGTATAAGCTTACGCTTAGTGAGATAATTACCCTCATCAATACCACATGACAGAAATTTATTAGATGCACAATCATATGAATGCATGAACAATCAGTATGCCGTACAACGCATGCAGTGACCTAGGAACTGCATACGACTCAAAATTACACCCCCTGAAGTCAGGGTTTAGAGATAATTAACTGACCTAAACCAAAATCCGGGTTCTAGACCTTGGGTTTTATTTCATTTGCACTATTGTGCTTAAGCCAAAACAAAAATATGTATATATATACATATATATACTTTCATTGCCGAATAATAAATCATATTTTCAAAATCTCAAATCTAGCGGTGTAGTGGCCTCCATAATCCACAAACACATGCCCTAAGCAAAAGCTACAAGACTCGGCCCCTCGTCGACGGTTGGCGTCTCCCAGCACCTAGTAAGCCCATCAGCTTAGGATAGAGACTCAATATATATGTTGACATAGCTAGTGCCCAATCTTGCAGGAGACACGTCCTCCTGTGAGTCCCTTCCCATCTTCTGCGTGAAGCGGTAGTCGGTGTTATCCCTATGTAATATGGGGAATGCATGATTCATTTTGATTTCTTAATCGTACAAGTGATTAACTCGATTTTTAAGGTGATCAGACAATTTTATTCCATACAATTCACATGTATATAATAGTATAAACAATTCCCATTATTATATATAATTAACAAGTCATCGCATTTATCCACAAATTTATACACATACACTTCCCATATCCCACAAGCATCCAAATTTATATATATAAGTTTAGGTACATCTATTCTACAAGCAAAATCAAGTAAAGAGGCATCAGGAATTTACTCACTTAGCCATGCGGATCAATCAAATTAATCCAGGATAGGTCGTCTCCCTAAAGTCGGGTCCCCTGGACATCACGAATACGATACTATAAGGATTTGAAATCCTAAAAAACTAAGCTAAAACCCTTTAAGTTATACTTTTGACTTGGTTTCATAATTTTTTTCCCGGTTTTACTTAAAAGTTCAATTGCGTCTAACTTTTACGTTTTAAATCCGATTTTTATAATCTTATAGTCAATCTTCATCGTTTTTAAGTGCACTTTAATGTGGTGAGGTTAGATTTTTGAAATGAGGCATTCAAATCTATCCATGGGTCAGAACAATAACGATCCTCATGTTTTAGAGTACTTTTGGGCCTTGTTTGGTAAATAGGCTTTTTGATAACTTCAGAAATCTTTTGGGCTTGGTCTTAAGATTTTATCCTAAGCTCAAAATACTCCTTGAGATCAGATTTACAACTTTGATTTTTACTCCTAAGATTAAAAAACACTTCATGGGCTCTTTAGTGGGCTTAAGTTGTCAAATAGGCTTGTTTTTTGTTCAAACTAAAGTTAGTGACTTTAGTGTGCTTATAGAGCCTTAGGTGGATTTCTTATGAGCTTCAAAAGAACCTCTCTTAATGTTTTAAAGTGCTAGTCAAAATTTTATTGAAGGCCCAACTTAGAGTTCTAAGCTTGTTTTGAGAGTTTTAGGCTCGGTTTTGAGTTTTATACTTTGTATATTTACTATGCTTGTTTTAGTTGATCTTTTCACTTTGTTCACTTACTTTTATCATATTTTTAAGTTTCTTTTACTCATGTTCTAGATCTTTTCTTGATGATTCCAAGGGATTCTCACTTGGTTTTTCAACTTGTTTCATTATTTCCTTAAGTTTAGGTGTTAGATCATGCACTTAAACTACTTGTATCCAAATCTTAACTTAACTTTTCTTTCGTAAGATGATTCTTTAACTCATGCTTCACATAAAGAAATAGAAGATCTTACACTTATTACAACTTCCTTATCATAGCTCATGTCATACAAAGTTGATTTCTTCATAAAAGTTTCATGTAATGGATTTTCCTTTACTTAAGGCTAGGTTTGAGCATCTTTAACTTAATAGAAATAGAAGTAACATCTAAATGGCTCACATGTACTCCACGTCCAGCATGATGTCTCCTCATTCATGTACACATTTCATGATTTTCTTAACTTAAAATCTCCCATTCTAAATGTTAAACATATATCTTTACATAGCATCAACTTAGCATGCTCATAATTCAACTTTCATGTAAAGGGGTTTACAAGCTTACTTCTTAAGGTGGTCTAGCTATTTTATCATCTTATGATCATACTAATATCTTCATGAAAACATGGTCTCCTAACATGTAACACTAAACCATTAACACAAAGAAACAACTTACTCATCCTAAAAGCTTAGAAACGATGGTTGTACAACTAAATACCCTCTTATGTTCCTTGTTTTTCCTCCTCCTTCTTGCAAGCTCCTTTGGAACTAGAGTCTTGATCTTTGAAGTGGGGCTTTCAGGATATTTTAAAGTTCTTAAAAGTGGTTTTGAATTTGATAAATAGAGGGCACAAAATAAAGCTTGGTGCCATGACTATGGAAGCAAAAATGGTGGTGGCAATGTTGGGATTTTGTAGAGTTAGATTTCTTCTTTTGATTTGTGTTTAAAGTGAGAGAAAAGGAAGTGAAAATGAGAGTGAAAGAGGGAGAGAGTGGCTGATTTTTGAATGAGAGAAAAAGTGTGTGCAAGAAGCTTTAATTGATTGTCTTGTATCTTACACAAAAGTCAATAATTGCAACTATTGATGATGTAAGTAATAAGGGGTGAATAGTGGTATGTAAGAGAAAGTGATTGTTGGTTGAAAGACAAGAGTATGGCCTCCCTTTTCTCCTTATTTAAATCTACCATTTAATGTCCTTTGGGGCCATGGAATGGTCTTGTCTCATTTAATGAAGTTAAGCATGTAAAATCTTGTGAAAAATTATCCATATGTAGTATAAGTAAAGGGGTGATAAGAAAAATGTCTTATCACTAGATTTTGATAAGTTATCAATTGATAAATGATTCTAACTCTCAATTGATAAGTTATCTAAAGTGATTAGTTGGTCTACTTATTGATGTGTAAGGCTTAGACATAAAGATAAGGGCATGGTCTTATAGGAAATTATTTTAGTGTTTTCATCTCGCATTGTTTTGTAATTTATGATTCGATTCCTATAAAATTATGAAATTTTCTAAAGTTAAATGAAATTATTTAAATTAAATTATTGATTAATTACTTAGGGTTAAAATTCCTTAATTGTTTTAGGGTTTAGGGTTTTAATTGACTTTAGAGCTCGTAGTTCTTCATGCTCAGGTTTTATCGATAATTGGTTTTTGAATTGGAAAAATTTGATTTGTTTCTAAATGTAAACTTAAATTCTTAGTTTTGTTGATCCTTAGGAACATTCGGACGGTACTTTTAATTGAATCATGGGCCCACTAAAAGTAGGGTTTATATTTATCAATTGATAAGTTATTTAAGATGATTGGTTGATTTACTTATTCATGTGTACAAATCTTATGCAAGAAGATAAGGAGATTGTCTTATATAAAATTCTTTTGGAGTTTGTCTCTTAAATTGATTTGTAAGTTCTGATTTAATTCTTATAAAATTATGAAAATTTCTAAAGTTGAATAAAATTATTCAAATTAAGTTCTTAATTAGCCGCTTAGGGTTACGAGTCCTTAATTGTTTTAGGGTTTTGGGTTTAGAGTCTATGGTTCTCGTATTCGAGTTTTATGGATAATAAGGTTTCAAATTGGAAAATTTAAATTCGTTTTTAAATGTAAACTTGAATTCTTAGTTTAGTTTATCCTTGGAAATATTTGGGAAGTGTTCTTAGTTGAATCACAAGTTTGCTAAAAAGTAAGGTTTACAGCTTATCCATATATAACATGGCTTATAAGTGAAAATAAGGGAATTGTCTTATATGAAATTCTTTTAGGGTTTGGTTTTCAAATTAATTTGTAGGTTATGATTTACCTCTTAAGAAATTTTATAGTTTCCTAGAGTTGAATAAAATTTATTGAAATTATATTTTTAATTATTTATTTAGGGTTATAAGTCCCTGATTATCCCAAGGTTTAGGGTTCAAGTGAGTTTATATATGTTTTGGAGTTCGAGTGACATTATGTATGTTTTAGGTTTTTTTTTTTCACCAACTTGGGGATAACTTACTTACACTTAGGAGCTTAAGGATCAATTGGCTTAATTATTTAGGAATATTGCTTTATTATGCAACATATATATATATATATATATCATATAATAGATTAAGAAAAGAGAAGGAAATTGCTTAATTATATATATATATATATTGTGGGGCTACTTATGTATATAGGTAAAATAATTTTTGTAAATTTATTAATTTATTCCTTTAACTAGTTTAGTTTTGTTGTTTATTATTACTTGAAATAATCCTCGATCATTTGTTATTAGTTTTATAAGATTTCACAAAATTATTGATAATTTTATTGATTTATGGCTTTTCGAGCATTAAGATAATATTATAGAGTTTTTCTAAAAATTTTTATGATTTAATATTTACAGTTCCTGTTAAGTTTAGGTTTATATTTTTAAAAGTACGCGTATGTAAGGATTGGGGTTGTCTTTCATGATTAGGGTTTCTAAATTGTATAATAGTGTCTTTTAAGTTCGTTTTAAGTTCCGAGTTTAAAACTTTAGTCGGTTTTCATTTTATGTGGTCTTATTGACTTAAGGAAATATTTATGATACTTAAGTCCGACATCATGTTTAGATGGTTAAATTTATAGAGTCTACATGATACAAGACCTTGTTGCTATTATGGTTAATTTAAATATTTTAATATAAAGAGTCTTAGAAACTAGGCCTCGAGGGAGACTTGTTGAATAGGGTCGAGAAATAAGAGATAGGTTGAGAAGACGGATGAATGAACCACATGCACCAGTACCTATTCTTGTGAACTAAGCACCACTACGACGTGTCGAGAGAATGGCGAGAAGGAGGTTAGAATTAGATGAAGTGGAGGAGTATGAAGAAGAAGAACAGTATGTTGAAGTTGATAAGTGTGAACTCAGGGCTCTTAGGGGGTGTTGAATACATTAAAGTATAGATTCCAAGCTTCAACGGGTCTGGTAATGTTGACTACTACTTGGACTGGCAAGAGAAGATCGAGAAGATATTCGACTTCTATGATTATGAAGATACTGTTTGTATTCGAGTAATTGCATTGGAATCTTCTAGATATGTGGAAATGTGGTGAAAAAGCTACAGAATGTTTGCCTAAAAGTTCGATGCAAAATCCAAACATGGAATGAAATGAAAGGGTCCCGAGAAGTAAGTTTGTTCCCAAACACTATGAGCAAGACACTTTCAGACGTCTTTAGGACTTGAGACAAGGTAACTAGTTTGTAGACAATTATGTCTAATAGTTTCAGTTGCTCATAATCTAATGTGATGTCGACGAACCTGAGACGCAAACTATCTTAAGGTTCATTTCTAGACTGAGAACTAAAATTAGTCATGTTGTGGAATTATAAAGGTTGGGAATTTTATATGGGACCATCTGAGTGGTACAAAGGGTTGAGAGGCACAGACGGAGCCAGCCTAATTGACAAGGATTGCTAAGCTGAAGTAGCATGCTGAGCTGATTAGACTATGGTCATGCACCGAACAATTCCAAGGTAGATCGCCAAGGACTAGTGCCGAGTCGACTAAAAGAAGGCTGAGATAAGGGCGAGGTTGAGGAACCTAAGGTTTGAAGAGACTAAGGTCAGAGTTGAGGAAGAAAAACTCGAGAAATCAAATGCTTTAAATATATCGGTTATGGACTCGTGGCTAGTCAATGTCCAAACTATCAAGTCATGACTATAAAGGGAGACAAGTCCTAATTTGAAGTAGAAAGTATGAACAAAAGGAGAGGAATAGGTGAGAGTTGAACAAATGCTGGAAGAGTTTCAACAAGCCCTCGACACCTCTTGAGGGTGGTGTGAAGTATTGTTTTATTGTTCAATGGTCTCTCAGTACATTTATAGCTGATGAGAATAAGCAAAAGGAGAATCGCTTCCATACGAATTGTCAAGTGAATGGCAAGCTATGCGCTTTAATCGTTGATGAAGGGAGCTGTACAGATGTCATTGCATAAGGGGTAGTTAAGGCTACAAAATTGTCAATCCTCCTACACCTTAAGTCATATAAGATTCATTAATTGAATGAAAAAGGAGGCTTATGTGTTGTCGAGTAGGTAAGAGTACTGATTACCATTAGTGATAGGTACAAGGATAAGGTGTGGTGTGATGTGCTTCCAGGTTCGAATCATAAACAAGAACAGATAAGATTAGTCATTGGATGAGTCCAAGTTTGTAGAAAGCTCAAAAGGAAAGTGGTGGGGAAAAGTGCAAAAGGACAAATGACAAATGAAAACGTAAGCAAAAACCCATGAATAGCTTTAAAGGATATGACACACCAACTAAATTTTCGAGGACTCACAATACAATTCGATATGACAGGAAGTGCCAAATAGTAGTTTGGTCCCCATCTGACGCCATGAGGTCCTCCATAAATGGCTTAGGAACTTTAGGTTTCTATCGGAGACTGCATTTCTCAGTACGTCATGTATCCACATAATCTCCTGTAAGAAAAGAGAAGCAATAGCCGAAGCGTTGTCAGTTTTGGAGTAGGGCATAAAGTGTGCCATTTTGCTGAATCAATATGCAACAACCATTACAGAATTTTTGCTTTAAGTAGTTTGTGGCAGTCTAAGAACAAAGTCTATGCTCAATTCAGTCCATGGCTTCATTAGGACAAGCAAAGGCATTGCTTTCCCTTGCTCGGCTTAGTACTTAGCCTTCTTACATATGGCACAGCTTTCGACAATTCAGTACACATCTCTTCTCATTCTTGGCAAAAAGAATCAACCATTCAATAGTTTATAGGTCCTTTCTCCAAAATGTTCAAAGAGTCCTCCACTATGAGCTTCCTTGATCAATAACTTCCTTAGGGATCAAGTCGGTACGCATAATTTTTCACCTTGGAACAAGTAGCCATCCTTTACATAACACTCATTCATTGCTCTTCCATTGACGCATCGCATAATTATGGGTCCAAAGTATGGATCCTCAGAATATTATTCTTTGATACTTACAAGCCTAAATAATTTAGTTTATGGTTCATTCATAAGTACATATCTTCTCAAAAGAGCATCTGCAATAACATTGCACTTTCCTTGTTTATATTTTATTACAAAATGAACCCTTCAAGGAATTCAACCCATTTCGCCTGCTACTTCGATAACTTCGTCTAATTCTAGAGGTACGTCAACGACTCATGGTCAGTATATGTGATAAATTGTGTCGATAGTAAATAATGCTACCATACTTACAGTGCACGAATCAGCGCCAAGAGTTCTTTGTCATGCGTAGAGTAATTTAACTAAGGTCTTCTGAACTTCTTGCTATGGAAGGCAATCGATTGGCCTTCTTGCATTAAGACAACGCTTATGCTAATGCTTGATACATCATATTCCAGCCCAAATATTTTCTTGAAGTTAAGTAAAACTAACACCGGGGTAGAGGTCAATCTTTCTTTTATCTTAGCAAAGTTCTTCTCCTCCCTTTCTCCCCATCGAAAGTCGGTGTTTTTCTTCATTAGCTCAGTAAGTAGTGTGGTGAGGGTACTGAAATTCCTGATGAATCATCTATAGAAAGAAGCTAATCCATGAAAACTTCTTACGTTTGCACAAATAGTAAGGGTTTGCTACTTGACAATTGCTCGAATATTCTCATTATCTACTTGTAAACGTCCTCTATGAACTATATAACCCAAGAATACCATTTCCTCTTGGAAAAAGCAACACTTCTTGAGATTGTCGAATACTCGTTTGGTACGGAGGATATTCAAAATGGCTTAGAGATATTTATAGTGACTTAGCATGTCGACACTATAGACTAGGATGTTGTTAATCTATACTAACATGTTGTCAAAGTATACTACGACACAGTTCCTGATTAGATGTCTTAACACATGATTCATTAGTCTTACAAAAGTGCTCAAGGAATTTGACAGGCTCAAGGCATTTGATAGGCCAAAGGGTATGACCATCCATTCATATAATCTATGTTGAGTCTTGAATGCCATTCTTCACTCATTTTCTAGCCTCATGCAAATTTGATGATAGCCAGACTTAAGATTAATCTTGCTGAAAGTCTTGGCTCCACTCAATTCATCCATCATATCTTCCAACCTCGAGATAGGATATCTGTATTTGATAGTAATCTTGTTCATGGCTCGGCTATCTACACATATCTGTTAGGATCCATCTTTCTTCGGCATTAAAAGGGCTGGCACAATGCATAGGTTGAGATTGTCTTTGACATAATCTCTCTCCAAGAACTCATTGACTTGACGTTAAAGCTCAGAAGCCTGTATGGGATTCATCCGATAGGCTAGCTAATTCGACAATACGGTACTAGGTAACAAGTCAATGCAGTGCTCTATCCCTCAAGTTGGAGGTAACTCCTTGGGTAACTATTATGGGGACAGGTTGGCATACTCATCTAGCAACCCTTTGATTTCCTAGGGTAGTTCACCTCACTCCTTCATCTCTAATAAGCACTTAACCAACATAAAGGTTAACTCACCAGCATTGATGGCCTCTTGGAGCTAAGCTCTTGTCATCATTAGAGCCTTCTTCGATCCACGAGTAAGCTTTTTTCTGCAATTTATTGACTTCTCTTGGTGGCATCGGGTTTAATGTGATCTTTTGGTCATCCTTCTCAAACATGTATGTATTCTTGTAACCATCACAAGTAACTTTCCTATCAAACAACCATGGTCTACCTAGCAACATGTAGGAAGCACACATGGGTAGTGCATTATAGAGAACCTGGTTAAAGTAATTCCCTTTAGTAATCGGCAGTAGTATTTACTAAGTGACATATATTGCTCCTTTTCCACTTAACCAGTGCAACTTGTACGGCCTTGGGTACATGGCAGTTAGCAACTTTAGTTTTGAAATAAGGTTGGCTGATGCCATATTAGTGTAACTTCTACTATCCACGATGAGGGTATACACCTGATCATTCACCTTAAAGGTGGTATAAAACAAATTCTCTCTCTACTCCTTTTCTCGTGAGGTTTCTATGTTCATTGTGCATCGGAAAACCATGATTAGTTGGTTTAAGTCCTTGGTGAACACATCCTCTTCGATCGATTCTTTCTCGGAATCTTCTTTCTCAGCAGAAATCTCCTCTTCGAGTTCCTCATTAGTATTTTTAACCTCTAGTTTCAAAATGTCTCCCTTAATGACCATTGTCCATCGGTTTGGTTACTAAGTAGCCATATGTTTGAACCCTTGGCATGTAAAGCATTTGATCTAACTTGTCTTTCTACCTGACCCTTTCCCCTTCTCTTAAGTTTAGGTCAGTACTTTAATGTTAAGTTAGCCCTTTAGTTTTGGATAACTCGCTTGTTTAGGTCGTCTAATCAACATCTTGGCTGGTACTCGACTCCTTCTTTACCTCTCTACTTATTAGGTTATTCTAATGTCCTCATCCATTGTGGTAAATCATTAGAGTTCTCCAATGTCTCGAATGTTACCTCTCATATTAATAATGAATCTTGAGATTGTTCAAGCTAGTGGTTCCTTTACTTTGCAATGAATCATAAGCATTTGAGATTCTTGAACATACACGTCAACAAGCTAGCGTCCTTATCTCAACTCTTGAAGCCGAGTGAAAGTATCTTGAAGATAAGTTTTCAGTACGAACCTATTTCTGAGTATTCTCTTCATCTCGGGCCAAGTATTAATCTCGTAGTGGCCCTCTCATCTTCTCATGGCTTAGAAATTCTTCCCTCGCATGGGGGCATATCCGGAGAACTCTATAGTAGCAATTTTCACCCTCTCATAATCCTCATATTGATAATAATAAAAAAACACGTTCCACTTTCTCTTCCCATTACAAATATTCATCAGCATTCCCAGACCTATTGATGCTTGGAATTCGAAGCTTCACATGGTCAAATGCTCTAGGAACTTATATGCACTCTTCTTTAAAATACTCTTATTTGTCCTCTTCATCTAGTTCTCTTAAGTCTATCCTTCATCTTACTTATCTACCTACTCCTCTACCTCGAATGTGTCAAGTTAGGTTTTATCTTCTAACAGGTTGAGCAGATTGTGGGGTGTTTTGCACAGCCTTAGTTGGTTGGTAAGCCAATGCATGAATAGCTCAAGTTAGATCTACTAAGAGATTGGCCACCTCGTTTAGCCTCTCATCAATACTTTTAGGAGTTCCATAAGATTGTCAGTTATGGTGGATTACTCCACTATTGTCATCTCTCATACCGACATTTACACTTGGCTCAGTCATTTTCTTCACAAATTTAAAGCTTAAACACTTTAGGAAATTACTAGCTAGCAAACACAACAACTAAGATGAATACAGTAACTTGCTTTGTTTTACACATGTACAACAAAGTATAAACAGAACTTCAAAAACAAACTCTAACTCAAATAAAACCTTTTCTTTGATACCAAGATGGTGTGAACCATAACTAAGAACAAATAAGGCCAGTTGCTAGATGGATCCAAGCTTGCAGAAAGCTTGAAAGGAAAGTGATGAGGAAAGTGATGGGGAAAGTGTAAAAGGACAAATGATGAATGAAAAAGTAAGCAAAAACCCACGAACAACTCTAGAGGATATGATTCACCAATAGAACTTCCAAGGATACGGCATAATTCAATATGATGTACGAATCGATCCGGTGAGGTTACTCACCACCTAGCCTTGCTTAAGGTTTAGGATAAGAGTGATATCGAGAGTAAATAAGCAGTGTTTACGTAAGGAAAGAAAATACTCAAGTGTTTTAATGTTCAATTTGTTTAATTGTTACAGCTACAAGTATAAAGGTATTTATACCCGAGAATTTAGGGCAACTTGTCTAAAAAGGAAAAGATAAAAAGGGTATTACCCTAAATAAGTAATATATAAGAATACAAAAGGGTAAAAATAAATATTTCAAAAAAGTAATGGTTAGTAGAGCAGATTCTTCATGTGGTCCTATACACATGGTAATGATACATTAGTGAAGCCATTGGAGGATGTGAAAAAAAGTGTACAAACAGGTTGCTTGTTCGAGTAGGAGTAGCTATGTTAGTCTAGAGTCTCTCTCTTGTCATCTTAGCAAGGGTGATGCCAAGTAAGAAATTGGCTAGGCGTAAGTGAGAATGAGGATTGGCTATTCTCTCGACCTTTTGTTTCTCGACACACAATCTATAAGAAATAGGTAATCATACGGCTTGGCATCCAGAATGTGTCGATAAGGAAATACTCGGCCTTAACAGGAGTTGGCTGGAACAGGAGAATCCACCGTGCCATGCCTTCCAATCCTTAGGCTTGGTTGCTGGTCAAAGGTCTCGTAGCCTGATTCCTACCACTTTCAACGTATGCTTCTCATATATTACTCGACTAACCATGGTTGTTTGACTTGAAGGTATTGTACAATGGGTATAGTAACACCTAATTGTTCCAAAAGGATAAGAAGCAAATTATACTGACACTCATGAGTCCTAAGGAAGTGCAAGAAGTCTAAAAAAAGGTTGCTAGATTATTGCAGTGAAAGTCCTTAGTGATTTCTCGAGCTTAGTTCACTTGAGAAGTCAAGGTCAAGGACTATGTGCTCCTTTTAGTTAAGATACTATTAGAGGTGAGAGATGCCGAGAACTGTCTAACCAAAGTGTGAGCTCTACTTAAAGAGTATATCGATCTATTTCCTACTAAGATGCTGAAAGGTTTACTACCCTTAAGAGGCATTGAGCTTTGCATTGATCTTTAGCCTGGTGCAGCTCTATTGAATTGACCCACTTCTAGACTCAATCCCAAGTAGGCAACCGAGTTGAAGAAGCAAGTTGATGAATTAGTGGATTACAAGTATGTCCGAGAGAGCATGAGCCCATGTACCATCTTAGCAGTGCTGGTACCAAAGAAAGATAGGTCACAGAGAATGTGCATTGACAGTTGTGCCATCAATGAAATTACTGTTAAGTACTGATATCCGATTCTATGATTAGATGATGTGCTCAATGAGTTACATAGTGCCTACATCTTTTCAAAGATTAATCTGAAGAGTGCTTACCACTAAATACAAATGAGGTTTAGAGATGAATGGAAGACGGCCTTCAAGATAAGGGATGGTGATATGCCTAGGAGCTCAGTTATCACTAAGGTTTACAGTAGCAGATTCGAACCAATGGGTCCTTCGAAATATTGAAGAAAGTAAAGTGAGTAGGTCTACGAACTGATTAGAGTAGTTGATGTGAAGCTATTCGAAGGATATGACACATCAATGAACATAGCATGGCTTAACACTTCACTTGGTATGACACATAAGTTAATGTCTAGGTCAACCCACTACTAATTCTAAGCTACTCAACAAGATTAGATAAGAGTACATAAAAATAGACTTGGAAAGGGTTGTCATGCAAGAATAGTATATTCAATGTCTATGTGTAAAGTAAGATAATTCCGGCTATAAGGAGAAGTGATTATTTATAATAAGTCAACAACACAAATATAAAAATTACAAAAAGGCATGTATAAAAAGGGGATTCCTAGTACATATGAAAAAGGGTAAAAAGGACAAAAGACAAAAATGGAAAAGTAGTACGATGTTAGATTAAGAGAACATGTAGTGGTGCAACATTAGTCCCGTACGAAGGTTCTCTGATCACAGTAGGTGAGAGGGATCAAGATGTTATGGCAACAAAGAGGTTGAGATGAGAAGTGGGTAGTATGAGAAATGGTAGTAGGTCGAGAGAGAACTAATTGGCTAATAGGAGAGTATCTTATCACTTGGTAAGAACCACTTAGTAATTGAAGGTCGAATCACTCAGTACAGAGTCCCCAGTTAAGGAATAGTTAGCATCAGCACAATCGAGAGAGTATATCATAGTATAACAATGTGGACCGCTCAAGGAGTTCAACCATCCTTCTTCTACGTAAAGTTTCTTGTCATCGGTAGGTTACCGAGAGAAAATTTTTTAGGTAAAGGATTGGAGGCCTTAGAGTTGTGCATGAGTAGGAGGACCAGTGTTCAATGGTTCATTAGTTTTTCGAGGTCATTGAAGATTTACCCTCAAATCTTAGCCTTCTTCTTCATCGGGTATATAAGGTGTCAGATTAGCTACATTGAAAGTAACAAATACATCGTATGCATCGAGCAGCTCAAGGTCATAGGCATCATCGTTGATGTACTTAAGGATCTTAAAAGGTCCATTTGATTTAGGGGAAAGCTTGTTTGTTCTCTTCCCATGGAAATGCTCCTTACTAAAGTGGACCTAAACAAGGTCTCCAGGGTTGTAAACCACTCGTCTCCTTCCTCGACTTCCTTGCTCCTTCTATCGAGCTATAGTTCATGCTAGTTGTTCAGCAACCTTTTGATACAACTTCTAAAATTCCTTAATGCACTACAGGTTGGATTGACTTTCCCCTTATACGACCGAGTTGACAGCTGTATCTAGGGGTAAGTTTAGGTTAAGTCCATAGATGACCTCAAAAGGTGACCTTCCTATCGAGTTGTGAATTGATCGATTGTAAGAAAACTCAATGACAAGTAGGTAAAGATCCCAATTGTGTAAATTCTTCCCCATAGTCGCCTGCAGAAGGTTGTGGATTTTCTTGTTTACTACCTTAGTTTAGCCGTCTATTTGAGGGTGGTAAGAAGTACTGTACATAAGTTTAGTGTCGAGTTTCCTCCACAGGGTTTTCCAAAAGAAACTTGTGAACTTCAAATCATAATCAGATACAATACTCCCCAACAGCCCAGTAGATGTACAATTTCCTGCAAAAAGAAGCTAGTGATAAATAAAGCATCATTAGTTCTAGGACAGGGAATAAAGTGGCTCATCTTGCTAAAATGGTCAACCACAACCATAATAGAGTCATGTCTTCTCAGCATTCGGGGTAGGCTAAGCATGGAATTCATGCTTAGGTCAATCTATAGATGCTTAAGTATAGGCAAGGGTATGTACTCTCTGTACGGCTCTCTTCATCCTTTTGCATATTTACATACCTCGCACCTCTCAAGAACTCAACGTACATCCTTCATTATCCCAGGCCAGTAGAAATGTTCCTTTAGTATTTCAATAGTCCTCTTTTCTTTGAAATAGCTAGCTAAGCCTTCAGCATGAGCTTTACAGACGAGTAGTTCTCTAATCGAACCACTTGGTACACTAACTTGCTTGCTGTTCATTAAGGAACCCCTAATTCAAGTATAGTCCATCCACAATACCTCCAACATTGCACTTGGCCACTAAGGGTCCAAAATATTAGTCATGCTGATACTGATCGGATAAGGTGTCAAATCTAAGTACCTTAGCTTTCATGGTCATAATAAGGGTGTAACATATTGAATTGTGATGTGAGTCCTCAGAAGTTCCATTGGTGTGTCATATCCTCTGGAATTATTCATGGGATTTTACTTAATCTTCATTTACATTAGTCCTTTCCGCACATTTCCCCATCACTTCCTTTTCGAGCTTTCTGCAAGCTTGGACCCATCTAGTGACTAACCTTATCAATTCTTGGTTACGGTTTGCATCATCTTGGTATTAGAGTAGAGGTTTTGTTTGAGTTAGAGTTTGTTTTCAAAGTTCTGTTTTAATATGTGAAATAGAGCAAGTTACTATATTCATCTTAGTTGCTGTGTTTCCTAGCTAGTAATTTCCTAAAGTGTTTAAGCTTTAAATTTGTGAAGAAAATGATTGAGCCAGGAGTAAATGTTGGTATGGGAGATGACAATAGTAGAGTAATCCACTACGGCCGACAGTTATAGGGAGCTCCTAGAAACATTGATGAGAGACTAGATGAGGTGGCCAATCTTTTAGTAGATTTGACTTAAGCTGTTCATGCGTTGGCTTACCAACCAACTAAGGGCGTGCAAAACACCTCATAAGCTGTTCAACCTATTAGAGAACAGAATACAGCTTGATTCGTTTGAGTTGGAGGATTAGGTGAATGAATAAGATGAAGGATAGACTTAAGAGAACTAGACGAAGAGGACGAAGAAGAGTATTTTGAAGAAGGGCATGTACGAATCCCTAAAGCATCTAACCATGTGAAGCTTCAGATTCTAAGCTTCAATGAGTCTGGGAATGCTTATGAATTTTTGGAGTAAGAAAAGAAGGTAGAGCTTGTTTTTTATTATTATCAGTACGGGGATTACAAGAAAGTAAAGACTACTGCTATTGAGTTCTCTAATTATGCCGTCATGTGGTAAAAGAATTTCTAGGCCATAAGTAGACAAGAGGGTTATCGAGAGATTAATACTTGGCCTGAGATGAAGAGAATACTCAGAAACAGGTTCGTGTTAGAAACTTATCTTCAAGATACTTTCACTCAGCTTCAAGAGCTAAGATAAGGAGGTTGGACTGTTGATGAATATGTTCAAGAATTTCAAATGCTTATGATCCGTTGCGAAGTGGAAGAGCCACCGACTTGAACAGTCTCAAGATTCATTACTAGGTTAAGAGGTGACATTCGAGATAGTATGGAACTCCAACGATTTACCACAATGAATGAGGCCATCAGAATAGCCTAGCAAGTAGAGAGGTAAAAAAGGAGTCGAGTATCGGCCAAGATGCCGACTAGCCGGCCTACATAGACGAGTTACCGAGCTCAGTCAAGTACTAAGCCAAGCTGAAAGATGGATATCTGAGTTGATCAGAAAGGCCGACTTGACGATCAAGTGCAAACCTGAACTTATGAGAAGGGGCAAGGATCAAGTAGGAAGATAAGCCAGATCAAGTACTTCAAATGCCAACGGTTTGGACGTATGGTCGCTCAATGTTCGAACCGAAGAACTATGATGATTAGGGGAGATGTCCCTAAGTTAGAGGTAAATAGTATAGATGAAGAACTTGAGGAGGAGATCACTATCGAAGAAGAGAATGCCAAGGAAGAATTGATTAAGGAGGACATGTTTGCTGAGGAGTTGGATTAGCTGATCATGGTTGTTCGACGTACAATTAACATGGAATCGTTGTGAGAGAAGCAGAGAGAGAATTTGTTTCATATAACCTGTAAGGTAAATAATCAGGTGTATGCCCTTACTGTGGATATTAGAAGTTGTATTAATGTGGCATCGGTTGATCTTATTTCAAAATTGAAGTCATCGACTGTTGCATATCCAAAGCCATATAAGTTGCATTGGTTGAGTGAAAAGGGGGCATTACATGTCACTTGGCAAATACTACTACCAATCACTATAGGGAATTACTCTGACCAAATTCTTTGTGATGTATTACCCATGTATGCTTACTACGTATTGTTAGGTAGGCCATAGTTATTTGATAAGAGAGTTATCCATGATGACTATAAGAAGTTAATAAATTGCCATCAAAACTTCCTCATCGATTGAAGAAGGCTTTAGTGATGAGTAGAGTCAAGCTCCGAGAGGCCATCAGTGTTGACGAGCCGACCTTTATGTTGGTTAGGTACCTATTAGAGATGAAGGAGTAAGGTAAACTACCCGAGGAAATCAAAGAGTTACTGGATGAGTATGTCGACCTGTTCCTAAAATGGTTACTTGAAAGGCTACCCTCAACTCGAGACATAAAGAACTGCATTGACTTAATACCCGGTGTCACACTGTCAAATAAGCAAGCCTATCGAATGAATCTTGAATAGGCTTTTAAGCTCCAATATCAAGTCAATATGTTATTGGAGAGAGGATATGTCAAAGAAAGTCTCAGCCCTTGCGTTGTCTTGGTGCTTTTAGTGCTGAAAAAGGATAGAACTTGGTGGATGTGTGTCAATAGTCGAGCTGTGAACAAGATTACAATCAAATACAGGTATCCGATCCTGAGGTTAGAAGACATGTTGGATGAGTTAAGTGGAGCTAAGGTTTTTAGTAAGATTGATCTAAAGTCTGGTTACCATCATATCCACATGAGGTAAGAGATGAATAGAAGATTGTATTTAAAACTCGGCATGGACTCTATGAGCGGATGGTCATGCCATTTGGCTTATCGAAAGCCCCGAACACTTTCCTACGATTGATGAACCACATGTTAAGACATCTAATTGGAAAGTGTGTCGTGGTGTACTTTGACGACATACTAGTCTACGATGCTGACATGCCAAGTCATTACGAGCATCTTTGAGCCATATTGAATATTCTCCTTACAGAGAAATTATTCAATAACTTGAAGAAGTGTTTCTTTTGCTAGGAGGAAGTGGTCTTCTTAGGCTATGTAATCAGTTGAGGAGGCTTACAAGTAGATGACGAGAAGATCCGAGCAATTGTAAAGTGGCTGACTCCTACTATTTGTATTAACGTAAGAAGTTTCTATAGATTGGCTTCATTTTATAGACGATTCATCATAAATTTCAGTATCCTTGCCGCACCACTTACCGAGCTAACATAGAAAAACATTAACTTTCAATGGGGAGAAAGGGAGGAGAGGAGCTTTGCCGAGATAAAAGAAAGATTAACCTCTGCCCCGGTATTAATTCTGCTTGACTTTAAGAAAATATTTGAGTTAGAATGTAATACATCAAGCATTGAAATAGGTGATGTCCTAATACAGGAAGGCCAACCAATTGCCTTCCATAATAGGAAGCTCGGAGGACTGTAGCTAAATTACTTCGTGTATGATAGGGAACTCTTGGTACTGATTCAAGCACTGCAAGTATGGCAGCACTATTTACTACCGAGAGAATTTATTATAAATACTGACCATAAGTCGTTGAGGTACCTCTAAAGTCAAACGAATTTATTGAAGCGACAAGCAAGATGGGTTGAATTCCTTGAAGGGTTCAATTTTGTAATAAAATATAAATAAGGAAAGAGTAATGTCATTGCAGATGCGCTTTTGAGAAGACATGCACTTATGAATGAATTATAAACTAAATTGTTTGGGTTTGCAAGTATCAAAGAACAATATTCTAAGGATCCACACTTTCGACCCATAATTACACAACGCGTCAATGGAAGAACAGTGGACAAGTATTATGTGGAGGATGGCTATTAGTTCCAAAGTGGAAAATTATGTGTGTCAACTTGTTCCCTAAGGGAGTTATTGATCAGGGAAGCTCATAGTAGAGGACTCTCTAGACATTTTGGAGAAAGAAGGACTTGTGAACTGTTAAATGGCCGATTCTTTTAGCCGAGAATGAGGAGAGATGTGCACTGAGTTGTCGAAAGCTATACCATGTACATGAAGGCTAAGTGCCGAGCCGAACAAGGTAAAAAATGCCTTTACCTATCCTGACGAAGCCGTGGATTGAATTGAGCATGAACTTTGTTCTCAAATTACCATAGACTACCTAAGGCAATGATTCTATAATGGTCATTATAAATTGGTTTAGCAAAATGGCATTCTTCGTGCCCTACTCTAAAACTAACGATGCCTCGACTATTGCTTCTCTTTTCTTAGAGGAGATTATGTGGATATGTAGTATGCCGAGAAGTGTAGTCTTCGACAGAGACCTGAAGTTCCTAAGCCATTTTTGGAGGACCTTACGGCATCAGATAGGGACCAAACTACTATTCAGTACTTCTTATCACCCCTAACTAATGACCAAATATAGGTGGTTAATCTCACCTTAGGATCACTGCTCTAAGTTATAGTAGGCAAAAACTTGGCTAATTAGGACATCTACTTGCTAGTGATCAAACTTACTTATAGCCGAACAGTGCATGATACTACTAAGTAGACTCTCTTCAAAGTGGTTTATGGTTTCAATCCTGAGTTAGCTCTCGATCATACCCTTATACTTGTATTTACGCAAGAGGACCTTGACGAGAAGGATAGAGTACAATTCCTTTAGCACATCTATGATAAAGTCACTCAACACATCAACCAAGCTACTAGAAGAATGCGAGAAAAGACCAAGGGTAGGACAACTGAACAATTCCAACAAAGAGACTTAGTATGACTATACCTCAGCAAGGAACGATTTCTGAGCAAAAAGAAGAGTAAATTATCTGCAAGAGCTAAAGGATCCTTTACGATCCTCTAGAAAATCAATGATAATGCCTACAAGTTGGAGCTACCTGATGATTATGGGGTATTTGACTCTTTCAACATTATTGACCTCAGTCTCTACCATCTTGAAAGAGTGCTAACCGAAGATTGCGTGGATTTGATCCCAAATCCATATCAACCTAGAGAGAATGATGGGAATTAAGCTATGGGATCTTTGACTTGCAGTTGAGCCCTAAGAATGGAAGGTCTAACATGGTAAATTCTCCTGTTCCAACTGACTCTTACTGAGGTTGAGTATTTCCTTGTCGACACTTTCTACATGCCGAGTTGTATGACTGCTTATTTCTCGCAGATTGTGTGTCACGAAGCAAAAGGCTGAGAGAACAACTAATCCTCATTCCCACTCATGCCTAACTGATTACTTACTTAGCATCACCCTTGCCGAGATGACGAAGGAGAGACTCCAGACTAACTTAGCCACACCTGTTCAAACAAGTAACTTATCCGTACAATTTTGTTTGTATCCTCCAACGGCTTCACCAACATATCATTACTACGTATATAGGACCATATGTAGAATCTACTCCACTAATCAGTACTTTTCTAGAATATTCATTTTCATTCTTTTGTATTCTTGTACATTACTTCTTTAAAGTAATACTCTTTTTGTCTTTTCCTTTTTGGGCATGTTGCCTTAAATTCTCAAGTATAAATACCCTTGTACTTATAGTTATAACAATCAGATTGATTATCATTAATACACTTGAGTATTTTCTTTCCTTGCGTAAACACTACCTATTTACTTTCGGTATTACTCTTATCCTAACTCTTGAGCAAGATTAAGTGGCAAGTAATCTCACCAAACCGATTCATGCGTCATATCGAATTGTGCCATGAGTCCTTAGAAGTTCTACTAGTGCATTATATCCTTTGGAGCTGTTCGTGGGTTTTTGCTTACTCTTCGTTCGCATTAGTCCTTTCCGCACATTTCCCCATCACTTCCTTTCGAGCTTTCTGCAAGCTTGAACCCATCTAGCAATCGGCTTTATCTATTCTTGGTTACGGTTTGCATTAACATAAAACTGCTTGTCGTAGGTTGAGTAATTCAGGGTTTCTCACTAAAATAGGCAATTGGTTAGTGCTCCTGCATAAGGACAGCACCAATGCCAACACCAGATGCGTCACATTCAACCTAAAAAACTTTCTTGAAATTCAGCAGGGTGAGTACTGGAGTAAATGTCAACTTAGACTTCACTTCTTCAAAACTCTTCTAAGCTTTCTCTAACCACTTAAACTCAGTGTTCTTTTTGGTCAATTTAGTTAATGGCATAATTATGGAATTGAAGTTCCATATGTATCTTTGATAAAACGAAGCTAGACCACAGAAGCTTCTAACTTCAGCAGCATTAGTCAGGATAGGTTAATCAAGAATAGCTCTGACTTTCTCGTCATCAACCCGAACTCCTTTTCCTAAAACAACATATTCGAGGAATACAACCTCTCTTGATAGAATACACATTTCTTTAAGTTGCTGAATAATCTCTCAACTCGGAGGATGTTGAACACCAATCTCAAGTGTTCAACATAGGTGATGAGATTGGTGCTATAGATGAGAATGTCATCAAAGTAAACCATAATGTATTTTCCAATCAGTGCCCTTAATACATGATTCATGAGCCACATAAAAGTACTTGGCGTATTTGTTAAGCCAAAGGGCATCACCATCCATTCAAATAAACCATCCCATGTCCTAAATGCCATCTTCCATTTATCTCCTAGTCTCATTCATACTTGATGGTAGCCACTCTTTAGATCTATCTTTGAAAAGATGTGTACACCATACAAGTCATCGAACATATCATCCAACCATAAGATCAGATATTGGTACTTAACAGTAATTTTGTTGATGGTATGGCTCTCAATGCAAATTCTCCATGATCCATCTTTCTTTGGTACTAATGCGATGGGGACGGCACATAGGCTCATGCTCTCTCAAACATACCTACAATCCACCAATTCATTAACTTGCTTCTTTAGCTTAGCTGCCTACTCAAGATTGAGCCTATGAGTGGGTTGGTTCAATAGGGATACTCTAAGCTAAAGATCGATGCAATGTTCAATGCCTCTTAAGGGTGGTAAACCTTTTAGCCTCAACAAGGAATAGATCGGCATATTCTTCTAATAGAGCTCTCACTTCGGTTGGGTAGTTCTCAACATCTCTCACTTTTAAGAGTCTCCTAACTAAAAGAAGCACATAATCCTCGACCTTGACTTCTCGTGTAAACTAAGCTCCAGAAATCACCATAAACTTCCACTGTAGAGATCTACTAACCTTTTCTTAGGCTTCCTACACTTCTTTCAGACTCATGGGTATCAATATTATTTTCTTCCTATCCTTCTAGAACATATAGGTGTTTCTATATCGATCATGCAATACCCTCAAGTCAAACAGCCATGGTTAGCCAAGTAATATGTCAGAAGCGTACATCGAAAGGACATTACACAACACTTCATCCCTGTACCTTTCATCAATGGTAATCAGTACTCTAACCTGCTCGGCAACATGTAAGCCTCTTTTCTCATTCAGCTAGTGGATCTTGTGTGGCTTAAGATGCAAGAGGGTTGGTAGCTTCATGGCCTTGACTACTCCTTAGGCTATGACATTGGTATAGCTCCCTCCATAAATGATCAAGGCGCATAGCTTTCCATTCACTCGGCAATTCGTATGGAAGAGGTTGTCCCTCTGCTCATTCTCTTCTGCCACAAATGTACTAAGAGACTATTGAATGACAAAACAGTATTTAGCACCACTCTTAAGAGATATCTTAGCATTAGGGTCTTCTTGAAACTCTTTCAACATCTACTTAACTCCCATCTCTTCCTCTCCTTTGCTTGCACTCTCTACTTCAAACTAGGGCTTGTCTCCCTTTAAGTGATGACATAACAGTTCAAGCATTAACTAGTCATGTATCCATAATCGAGATATTTAAAGCATTTGATTTCTTAGGTTTTTCTTCCAAAGCTCTGACCTTAGTCTCTTTGGACTGCAGGTTCCTTAGCATTGCTCTTAACACGACTTTCTTCTAGCTGAACCGGCACTTATCCTCGATGTTTTACCTCAGAATTGTTTGATGCTCATTCATTTACTTGTCGGCTTAGCAAGCCACTTCTATTTGGCAACATAGGTTGGTTATTTAGTATTCGGCTAACCTGGTTCTACCTCTACCTTTCGACTCCCTATGCCACCTTAGTGGCTTCATCTAGAGTCGCAAGACTCTGTAACTCCACCATATTACCAATCTTGATCTTAAGCCCAGAAATAAACCTTGCAATAGTTCGTGTTTTAGGTTTTTCAACATCACACTGAATCATGAGTAACTGAAACTTTTGGACATGGTCATCTACTGATCTATTACCTTATTTCAAGTCTTAGAGACGTTAGAACATGTCTTATTTGTAGTGTTTGGGAATGAACCTACTTCTTAGAACTCTCTTCATCCCATTCCATGTTCGGATTTCTTATTTGGCCCTCAGGCAAACATTTTACAGCTTCTTCCACTACATCATTGCATATCTAAAAAATTCCAATGCAGCTACTCGGATACGAACAACATCCTCATAATCATAAAATTCGAATATCTTTTCGATCTTTTTCTCCAAATCTAAGTAGTCGTCAGCACTACCAGACTCGTTGAAGCTTGGAATTTGTACCTTAAGGTGTTTAGTACCTCTCAGCACTCTAAACTTATGCTCATCAATCCTAACATACCATTCCTCTTCTACTTCATACTCTTCCACTTTGTCTAACTCCAACCTCTTTCTCGCCATTCTATCGGCATGATGGGGTAGTGCTTGGTTTACAAGAAAGGCTTGTGGTGCTTGCTCATTTATTTGCCTCCTAGGCCTATCTCTCATCTCTTAGCCCTACTCAGCAACTCTCCTATGTGACCTGGTCTCTAAGACTCTATTTACTAAGATAACTAAATTGGCCATAATAGTAGCAAGGTCCTACATTTGCTCATCAGTAGTATGTAGTGTTTGTTGGGTAATGCAATCACGACCATAAGCATTACTCTCGGCATTGTTAATCTCTCCTTAAACACTATGATTCAACATTCTTAAAACGATGCATCTAGAAATACTCTTCACATAAGAAATCCTTACATATACTAATTCTACACGAACTGTGAACTGTAATCTTGCCTGGTTCTTCCAAATGAAAATAGGGTATCGAAAATAGTAAAATAGTAGTGGTTATAACCCATAGCTTTCTGTCACAACCTCAAGCTCTGATATCAGGATTATATGATGTACTTAGAAGCTCAATTATCGCTATAGCTTACTGTAGCAGATTTAACCAATGGGTCCTTTGAAATATCAAAGAAGTAGAGTAAATAGGTCTACAAATTGGTTAGAGTAACTAACGTAAAGCTATTAAGAGAATATGACATACCAACGAACATAACATGACTTGACACTTCACGTGATATGACGCATAAGTTAGTGTTAAGGTCCACCTGCCACAAATCCTGAAGTACTCGGTAAGATTAGATAAGAGTATATGAAAATGGACTTGGAGAGGGTTGTCTTGCAAGAACAGTATATTTAATGTCAATGTGTAAAGTAAGATAATTTTGGCTATAAAGAGAAGGGACTATTTACAATAAGTCCATAGGGCAACAATACAAATATAGAAATTATAAAAAGGTATATGAAAAAGGGAATTCCTAGTACATACGAAAAAGGATAAAAAGGAAAAAGGATAAAAAGGAAAAAGGACAAAAATGGAAAAGTAGTACAATGTCAGATAAAGAGGACAGGTGGTAGTGCAACATTGGTCCTGTACGAAGATTGTTTGATCACAACAGGTAAGAAGGATTAAAATGTTGTGGCAACAAAGAAGCTAAGGCGAGAAGTGGGTGTCGTGAGAAATGGTAGTAAGCCAAGAGAAAACTAATTGACCTATAGGAGAGTGTGTTATCACTTGGCAAGAACCATTCAGTAGCAAAAGGTTGGATCACTTGGCACATGGTCCTCAACTAGGGAATAGTTGGCATTGGTACAAGCGAGAGCATAGATCATAGTACAACAATGTAAGCTACTCAAGGAGTTCAGCCATCCTCCTTCTATGTAAAGTTTCTTGTCATTAGTAGGTTACCAAGAGAGAATTTTTCAAGTGAGGGATTGGAGGCCTTAAAACCATGTGTGAGTAAGAGGACCAATAGTCGGTAGTTCATCATATGGTCTGTTTGAATGGATGATAATGCTATTTCGCCTAACTAATGCACCGAATACATTCATGCAGCTAATAAAATCATGTGCTTAGAACATTGATCTGAAAATGTGTTGCAGTCTATTTTAATGACATTCTGGTTTATAGTGCTAACCTCATCACTGATGTTGAGCTTTAAGATTGGTATTTGACATCTTCTATACTGATAAATTATTCAGTAACCTAAAGTGATGCATCTTCGGGGTTAGACACACGAAGAAGCACCATAACAAAGAAAACAAAAAACAAAAAACAAACAGAGAAAAAGTTAGTAAAGTCTGGGCAGCTACTGAATGGATAGGATACACCACTCAATCCTGCTTGACCTACAATATGCCAAATATGATATACCAGTTCAAACTGAAGGGTTACTAACCACTACTCCTTACTAAAGGGAATAGATAAGAGTTGAATGATAACAAGAACACTAAGGTTGCTCAATGTGAGTAATTCTATATTAATTAATTGATTGTCTGTATGCAAGAAAGTAGGTGTTTATATACCTATCCACTAAGGTTACTTTACATGTATGACAAGACAAAAAGGTATTCTACAATGGGTTACATGAAACATACTAAAAATAGTAAAAGAGAGAAATAATATTTAGTACGAAAAAGTGAAGAATCCTTCTAGAAAGATCATACCATAAGACATATGTTACATGGTGGATGGGAATTAGGACTATGATACAAAGAAGGCAAAACAAAAAGTGTTGGTAACTAGGAGCCGACCTGATTTAGACCAGGCTGGGGACCAATTAGTTTTTCTAAAGAGCAATCAACTTAACTTGGGATCGGATGCCTGTGGTCGAATCGGGAGCTCGCCTCAACTATTCTTAGGCTATCTTCTAGGATAAAGCATTGCTGTTAAATAGGGGTAGCTCTGACACATGTAGGGATCTAATAGTTAGGTCGGTAAGAGATCAACTTGAGATAGGAATCCTCACCTCAACTATAGCCTAGAGCTAGTATCCTTCAAGCCAGCCCTTGGAGTCCTCTAGCTCGACTACGTATAATTGGTCTAGGGGGTTGATTCTTATCATTTGCCTAAGGATTGAAAATATTTTTCCTCAAATTTGGAGCAATTTCTACTTCTTCTTCTAGGGTACGTGCGAGGTCTTCTTCTACTAGTTGGTGAGGAATCAGATCGGACACATTGAAGAACTCAATTTGGTAAGCATTGTGGTTGATTTTCTTTAGGACCTTGAGGAAACGATCAACTCAAGGAGATAACTTGCTCTGTCTCAAGTGTGGGAATCATTCTCAGTTGAGATGTATTCATACCAAGTCTCTTAGGTGGAAGGAAATAGTTAGATGGCCTCGGCTATCAATTTCTTGTTGTCTCTGATTGAACTTAGCGGTCTTCCTAGTTATAGACTGGTGTAGCTCGTGTAATTCTTGGGCTTGGTGAACTCCGAATTGACTCTCTTCAGTGGTTGCTAGGGCACTGATCATATTCAAGGGAATAGCGAGGTTAAGGCCATAAATTACCTCAAATGAGGTCTTCCCAGTAGTGCTATAGGTAGTTTGGTTGTATGCAAACTCCACAACCAGTAGGTACAGATCTCAATGCCTTAAGTTCTTCCTTACGATAGCTCTGAGCAAATTACTTAGCATCCTATTTACAACTTCAATCTAGCCATCAGTTTAAGGGTAGCTACTAGAGCTAAATACAAATTTAGCTCTAAGTCTTCTCCAAAGAGTCTTCCAAAAATAGCTTAAAATTTTTGTGTCCTGAACTGAGACAATAGTCTTTAATACCCCATGTAGTCGGACAACCCTTGCAAAAACAAATCAGTAATATGTAGAGCATTTTTAGTCCAGTGGCACAGAAGCCATCTTGCTGAAGTAGTCCAATACAATAAATATAGAATCTTTTCCTCCAGATATCTAGGGTAACCCTAGGATAAAGTCCATACTGAGGTTAGCTTAAGGAAAGGTTGGCATCGGTAAGGACATGTACTCTCCATAAGGTTCTCTCTTCCCTTTAGCTAACATGCACACCTCACAATACCCAACTACCTTATGGATATCCTTAGCCAAACTAGGCCAATAAAAGTTTTCCTTCAATAGATTGGTCATCTTGGTCTCTTTGAAATGACCAGATAATCTTCTGCTATGAGCTTCTCTGATCAATAGCTAACATGTGGAGCAGTTTGGAATACATAGCCTGCGGTCCTTAAATAGGTAGCTGTCCTTAAGATAATATCCCCCAACAACTACCCCTTCTTAACACTATTCAATAACGAGACCAAAATGAGGGTAAGCAGCATACTGCTCAGTGATGAGTGAGAATCCTAATAATTTTCTCTATAAAGTGGTTAGCAAAGTTTGCCATCGTAACAGAGCATCGGTAACCACATTTGTGCTTCCCTTCTTATGTCGGATGACGTACTAGAATCCTTCCATAAACTCTAGCCACTTGGCTTGTCTTTTTGAGAGTTTGTTTTGACTCCCAAGATGCTACAATGATTCTTAGTCAGTGTAAATAACAAACTCTCATAATAATAGATAGTGCTACCAAACGGTGAGGGCTCGAAAAAGGGAGTACAACTCCTTGTATACAAAATAGTTCAGGGTAGGACAACTAAGTTTCTCATTATGATAAGTGACAAGTTGTCACTCTTGCATTAGGACAGCACCAATTCTAACTCATGATGCGTTACATTCTAATTCAAAAGGCTTATGAAAATCTAATAATGATAAGATAAGTGATGAGGTGAGTTTTTCCTTGACCTCTCTAAAGCTTTGTTTAGCTTAGTTGTACTACCTAAAACCTTCACTCTTCTTCGTCAACTCAGTCAATGGGGCGGATATTATATTGAAGTCCTTAATAAATCACCTACAAAAAGAAGCTAGCCTATGAAAACTCAAGACTTCAGTGACATTCTTTGGTGTCGGCCATTCAAGAACAACTCGAATATTTTTCTTATCTGCTCGAATTCCTTCCCTTGATACTACAAACCTTAGGAAAATCACATCTTTTTGGCAAAACATACATTTCTTCACAATTCCATACAATTTCTAAGTTCACAAAATGTTAAATACTTCACTAAGATGTTAAACATAGTTGTTCAGGTCGATATTGTATACCAATATGTCATAAAAGTACACAACCATACATCTTCTAATTAGAGGGTACATCATTTGGTTCATTAACCTCATGAATGTACTTGGCGCATTAGTAAACCTGAATGGCATAACCAACAATTCATAGAGTCCATGCTTAGTCTTGAAGGTAGTATTCCATTCATCGCTTGGCCTCGTACGAATTTGGTGGTAATCACTTTGCAAATTAATCTTTGAAAATATCTTGGCGAAGCTCATCTAACACGTCATCAAGATTCGATATCGAGTATCTATACTTGATAGTAATTCGGTTGATTACTCGACTATTGATGCACATGTACTATGAACCACCTTTCTTTGGAACGAGTAAAGCTAATACAACATAAGGACTCATACTCTCCTTCACATATCTTCGCTTTATGAGTTCGTCGACATATCTTTTCACCTCAACAGCCTACTCTGGGTTCATTCTACATGCAAGTTGATTTGATAGGGTGCCACTTAGCTACAGATCAATACAATGCTTAATGCCTCAAACTGGAGGCAATCCTTTAGGTAGTTCCTCAAGGAACAGATTGGAAAACTCATTTAACAAGCTTCAGATTTTGTTTGGAACATCGTCTAAATCCCTCATCTTTAGCAATCTCCTAACCAACAATAACATAGGCTTATCAACCTTTTCAATAGATCAGAGCTCTCTTCGGCCTACAACTAAGGTCTTCTTCTTACTGGCTCAGGTGAGTTGCTTATAGGTTTCATTTACTTGGGACAAGGTTAAAGGTTGCAACACAATCTTCCTTCCATACTTGACAAAGACATAGGTGTTCTTTTACCCATCATGAGTAACACGTTGGTTGAATAACCAAGGTCATCCAAGCAGCAAATGTGAAGCTCCCATAGCGATGACATCGCATACTACTTTGTCCTTATACACACTCCCAATACTAAATGGTATGGTTACTTGTTTAGTCATGTATAAAGCACCTTTATCATGAAGCCAATGTAATTTGTAAGGTTGAGGGTGCTTTAAGGTCAAAAACCTTAACCTTTGCATAAAGAATCGTGCAACGACATTAGTACAACTTCCTCCGTCTACTATAATGGTGTACAATTGTCCCTTGATGTTACAATTAGTATAGAATAACTTCTCCCTCTGGTCTTCCTTAGAGTTTGGCAAGGAAGTCAAGATTTTTCTTAAGACTAGGGTTATCACTTCTCCTTGGTCAACATAGGCATAGGTCTCCTCTTTCTCTTCAGCTTCAGGTTTTTCAACATCTTCTTCTTTTTTGGGCTCACTATCGACATCTACCCTTTCTCATGTATCCTTGGGGTTGGCTTAAC
This sequence comes from Lumnitzera racemosa, assembly GCA_024138005.1. Taxonomy (NCBI): domain Eukaryota; kingdom Viridiplantae; phylum Streptophyta; class Magnoliopsida; order Myrtales; family Combretaceae; genus Lumnitzera; species Lumnitzera racemosa. Next base: position 86,956,203 of record JAMXBC010000006.1, read on the forward strand.
TTCGATTCGACCTGGCTGACCTGCTCAACCCTGTTGGCTTATTCGGCTTTCATCAGATTAGTCATTCCTATCCTTAGCCCTATATGGTCTCTTCGGCTCTGCTTAAATAGGTTAACGCAGAGCTGGGGGTTGGGCAAATGTTAGCCCAAGTTGGTTCGGAGCACTTCTCCTCTATTTTTCAACCCTCTATGCTATCTTTATCATCTCTTCCAAGGTATAAAATCTATGTACTTCCACAATGTTGTGAATCTCTTACTTAAGTCTAGAAATGAACCTCAATACTATATAGGCCTTTGGTTCTTTTACATTGGCTCAAATCATTACCATATGAAACTCTCTGACATAGTTATCAACAAATTGACTTTCTTAGGAAGCACCTACAACTTTGCAAATGTATCTTATAGGTAGGTCTTAAGTACAAATTTATCTCTCAACAACCTTTTCATCTCATCCTTGGTTCTAACACCTTGTCTTCCATCTCTTGTTCTAGCTGTATTTAGATTTTTCCACCACATTGTAGCATACCTAATAAACTCCAATGTAATAAGTCAAACTTTGACAGCATCCATGTACACATAACATTCAAACACTTTCTCAACCTTCTCTTCCCACTTTAAGTACTCATCCACATCTCCACTTTCACTAAAGGGTGGGATTTGAACCTTGACATTGTTTCGCCCTTGAGGAGCTCAGCGTCCTTGTCCCTATGCTTGCTAATAGTCAACTTCCTCTTCTTCCTCCCCAAACTCTTCAACTTCCAACTCTTCATCACCTTCCCTAATCTCCTTTAACTCCAATCTTCATCTACTAGCTCCTTCAGCTCGAAGGGGTTGAATTGGGAGATAGGTTCAATTAGCTTGGCCATAACCCCTCTTTTAAATATTCTTAGGTAGATTTTACAGTGACATACCTTGGTATTATTGTCTGTTAACTTGTATCACTGTGACTAGACTCTCAACAAGGTTTATAAGTTTATCAAGTTTATCATCATTGGACCCTTGGGTGTTATTACCATTATGACCATGATCAGGTTGAGCCCTGAACACTCAAATTTGATATAGTACAATAGTTCCCGAATAGATTAACAATTCACTGACAACTTTAGTACACAATAGTCACTCAAGCAGAATAGAAACAAACTTGCTTTGTTTTTGCAATAAGAAATAAAGTAAAAACAGAGTAACAATGAAACCACACTTGCTATCACACAAACACACTATAATAACTATAGAAGGAATGCAACAACCATTAACAATAAAGTAAACCAAAACTTCATTACAACTTCACATACTCCATCTCAAAACCATGCTTTGATAGCAATGAAGTTGATGCATCTTCGTGGTCAGACACATGGAGAAGCACCACAACGAAGCAAACTAAAAACAAACAAAAAAAAAATTAGCAAAGTTTAGGTAGCTACTGAGTGGATATGATGCATTACTCGATCCTACTCAGCCTACAATCTGCTGAATATGACACATTGGTCCGAATTGAAGGGTCACTCATCACTACTTCTTGCTAAAGAGAATAGATAAGAGTTGAATGATAACGAGAACACTAATGTTGCTCAATATGATTAATTCTATATTAATTAGTTGATTGTCTGTATATAAGAAAGTGGGGGTTTATATACCCATCCACTGGGGTTACTTTACATGTATGAAAAGATAAAAGGGTATTCTACATTTAGGTTACATGAAACATACTAAAAAGGGTAAAAGAAATAAAGAATATTCAATGTGAAAAAGTAAAGAATCCTTCTGGAAAGATCATGCCAAAAGACATGTATCACACGATAGATGGGAGTTAGGACTATGATAAAAAGTAAGAGAAACAGAAAGTGCTAGTAGTTAGGGACCAACCTGATTTGGACTAGAGAAATCAACTAGACTCAGGGTCAGATGCTTGTGGTTAGATTGGCAGCTTGTCTCGATTATTCTTGGGATATCTTCTGGGATTAAGCATCGTTTTTGAATATGAGTAGATCTAACACAAGTAAGGATCTGATAGTCAGGTCGGTAGGAGACCCGCTTAGGATAGGAACCCCGCTCGATTATGGCCTAAAGCAAGTATCCTCCAAGTGAGTCCTTAGAGTCCTCTAGCTTAGTGTTGCGTGATTAGTCAAAGAGGTTGATTCCTATCATGAAGAAATGTATGTTCTATCAAAGCGGGGTTGTATTCCTCAAATATGTTGTTTCAAGGAAAGGGGTTTAAGTTGATGATGTGAAAGTCAAAGCTATTCTTCAGTGGCCTATATTGACTAGTGCTATTGAAGTCAGCAGCTTTCATGGTCTAGTTTCGTTCTATTAGAGATTCATTTAAAACTTTAGTTTTATAACTACGCCGTTTATTCAATTGACTAGGAAGAACACCGAGTTTAGGTGGTCAAAGAAAGCATGGAGGAGTTTTGAAGATGTGAAGTCTAAGTTGATGTCTGCTCCAATACTCGCCCTGCCGGATTTTGAGAAAGTTTTTGAGATAGAGTGTAGCGCGTTTGGCATCGACATTGGAGTTGTCCTTAGTGCCGCCCTAAATTACTTGACCTAAGACAAGAGTTCTATGCCTTTGTTCGAACACTACAGAACTGGTAACATTATCTGTTGCCAAGAGAATTCATCATCTACTCAAATTGTTAGTCTCTCAAGCATCTTCGTGAGTAGTAGATACTTTCTCGGCATCATGCTAAATAAGTCAAATTCTTAGAGTCCTTTTGCTAAGTCATCCGGTATAAGAAAGGGAACACTAACACTATGGCAGACTCTCTTTCTTGTTGTCATACCCTTATTACAACTACACAAGCCAAGGTACTTAGATTCAGCACCCTAACTGATCAATATGAGCATGACCAATATTTTAGGCCTTTAGTAGCTAAGTGCAATGTTGGAGATGTTGTAGATGGGTTTTACTTAAGTCAGGGGTTCCTGATTAAGGGTAAGCAAGTTTATGTGTAAAGTGGTTCGGCTAGAGAATTACTTTTCTATGAAGCTCATGTTGGAGGCTTGGATGACCATTTCGGAGAAAAGAGGATAATTGATATATTGAAAGAACATTTCTATTAGCTTAGGATAATGAGGGATGTACATCGAGTTCTTGAGAAGTACGGGGTGTATAAACATGTAAAAGGAAGGAGAAAGCCATATGAAGAGTACACATCCTTGCCCATATTTGAGTGCCCATGGATTAACCTAAGCATGGATTTCATGCTTGGCCTTCCCTAAACGTCGAGAAGACATGACCCCATTATGGTTGTAGTTGACTGTTTTAGTAAGATAAGCCACTTCATTTCTTGCCATAGAACTAATGATGCTTTATTTATCACTAACATTTTTTTGTAGGAAGTTATATGTTTGTATGGACTATCGAGAAGTATTGTATTTGATTGTGATTCGGAGTTCACGAGTTTCTTTTAGAAAACCCTATGGAGGAAACTTGTCACTAAGTTTATGTACAGTACTTCTTGCCACCCTCAAACAAACAGTCAGATCGAGGTAGTAAATAAGACAATCAGTAACCTTCTACGAGCGGTTGTGAGGAAGAACTTATACAATTGGGACCAATTCCTACCTGTTATAGAGTTTGCTTACAACCAATCAGTTTACAGCTTGACAGGAAGGTCACCTTTTGAGGTCATCTATAGACTTAACTCAAACTTATCCCTGGATATAACCATCAGCCTGACCGTACAAAGGAAAAGTTAATTCAGCCTATAGTATGACAAGGAATTCTAGAAGTTGCATTAAAAGGTTGCTAAACAACTAGCACAGACTATAGCCTGACAGAAGGAACAGGGAAGCTGAAGAAGGAGATAAGTGGTTTATATCCCCGGAAACTTTGTCTAGGTTCACCTTAGCAAGGAGCATTTCCTTCAGAAGAGAACGTACAAGCTTTCCCTTAGATCAGACGGACCTTTTAAGATCCTTGGGTGCATCAACAACAATGCTTTTAAGCTAAAGCTGCCTGACGGATATGGCATATCTACCACTTTTAATGTAGCTTATTTGATACCCTATGTACCCAATGAAGAAGAGGGCCAAGATTTGAGGGAAAATCTTCAATAACCTCGGGGAATTGATGAGCTTCTTACCACTGGTCCTCTTACTCATACACGGCTTCAAGGCCTCCAATCCTTCACCTGAAGAATTATCTCTCGTTAATCTACCGATGATGAAAAACTCGATGTAGAAGAAAGATGGTTGAACTCCTTAACAGTTCTGGAAGGTTACACCTAACTCTGTTCACTCTCTTGTGCTGATGTCAGCTATTCTCTAACCGAGGACTCTGTGTCGAGTGATCTAACTATTTTGCCACCAAGAGTTCATATCGTATACTGTGAACTAACCTTACCTGACTGAGTACTCCTTTATCGACATCATTTCAATTCTTACGGTATGACTTTTAGTCTCAGCCTCTATGTTGCCACAACGTCTCAATTTCTCTCGCTTAATGTGGTTAAAAAATCTATGTATGAAACCAATATTATGCTACTACTTATCCATTTCATCTGATACTGTACAATTTTTCCCTTTTTGCCATTTATCCTTTTTACCCTTTTTCGTATGTACTCGGAATCCCTTTTTATGTATATCTTTTTGTAACTTCTTTATTCGTAATGTTGCCATAGGGACTTACATAAATAGACCCTTCTTCTTGAAAGCCAGAATCATCTTACTTCAAAATAGACATTAAATATATTGTTCTTATGAGACAACTCTCTCTAAGTTTATTTTCCATACTCTCTTATCTAATCTTGCCAATTAGCTCAAGATTAGTGGCGGATGGACCTTGACATCAACTTATATGTCATATCAAGTGAAGTATCAAGTTGTTTTGTGTTAGTTGGTGTGTCATATCCTCCAAGCAACTTTACGTTAGCTACTTTAGTCAGTTCGTAGACCTACTCGCTCTACTTTCTTTGATATTTCGAAAGACCCATTGGTTCAAATCTGTTATAATATGTATTAGTGATAACTGAGCTCCTAGGTACATCATAGCATCTAATAGCTTGATCACCTCTACCTTTACCCCCTCTTTCATGTTTGGGTTGAGTTGTCATTGGGGTTGCATCATAGGCTTGCAATTTTCCTCCAATAATATCTTATAATTGCAAAATGAAGGACTTATCCCCCAAATGTCTAAAATCTTCCAAGCTGATGCTTTCTTGTACCTCCTTGAAACTTTTAACAATCTCTCCTTCTAATCTTTCTCCAAGTGAGAAGCAATAATTACCGACAACTTAGAATCCTTCTCTAAGAAGGCATATTTTAGATAACTAGACAATTGTTTCAACTCAAGTGTCAATAGATCTTCAATAAAGGACTTCAACTGTAACTCCTTTACCCTTTGGATTGGTTCAAACCCCGGACCTTCGACAGTGGGTTTATTTGCATCCAATTGTACTACTACTTATGGTTGTCAAATTCGTGATTATACATAGAATTGTTAGATAATTAGTAGAATCGAAGCGTAAAATTAAAACATAAAAACATAAGTTTCTATAATCTATGTAAAATAACTTTAAAAAACTATGGATATGCTTATAGTAATTAAAAACTTGAAAAACATGATGGAAATAAAGAAATGAAAAATTAAGTTCTTTTTTCATAAAAAATTCTTAATAATATATAACTTAACATGTACAGAAAAAAACAAACAAACAAACAAACAAAGTTGAAACTAAACTCTTTTCCATAATTTTTCTTAAAAAACAATGAATTAAAGAGAACTAAACAGTTCAATTCATTTTAAATTATTGAAGGTATAAGCTAAAGTATATAGTTTTCCTTATAATATTTGCAATTGGAGCCAAAAATTTGGGTAAAAGCTATGAACATAAAGTAAGGGACTAAGAAAGAGAGAAAGAAGAAGAAAAACTAAAATAAGATAGGGACAATGATGTAATACCCTAATAGTTAATGCCTTTATCATTTGCCATGTAGAAATGTTGAGATAGTTGTACAAAGCTTGAATTTGCATCAAAAGGGAGAGGACATAATGTAGGTACCTTCTTAACAGGTCCTTGAAGTGCTCCCAAATGTCAAATACCATCTTACCTTCTAGTTGGGCATATGATATATCCGTTCTTAGCTTAACAGTTTTAGCTAGTAAAAAGTACTTTTTTAAGAATTTTTTTGCCAATTCATTCCACGTTGTGATTGAATTCCTTCGGAAGAAGTTTAACCATTATTTATTTTGTTGCGCAAAGAGAACGGGAAAAGACGTAATCTGATGGCATTGTCGGTTGCCTTATTAATCTTGAATGTATCACATATTTCTAAGAAGCTGGCATAAGAGCATTAGGGTCCTTAGTTTAGAGACCATCGAATTGCACGAACTGCTGCACCATTTGTATAATATTTTACTTGATCTCAAAATTATTGGTTGCAACAGTCGACCTATTCATGCTGGATTCGACTCCAGTCAAAGAAGACCAAGAATAATCTAACATCATTCTCTGTTGTTCCCTGTTGTTGGCAATGTTGTCTTCAAGTATACTCTCTTGGCCAGACTTTTGATTGTCCACTTCACCCTTAACCTTAATTCTAAAGGGAGATCCTTGATTTATCACGTCTACGGTTTCTCTTGTCGTCAGTTGTCTCAAGTTCCTTAGAGCTTTTCTTTCAATCTTAGGATCAATATTAATCATGTCTTGTAAATGACTTCTAGTTATTCACCTTACAAAGGAAAACTCAGAGTTAGTTTAAATCACACCAATTAAATAAAAGAAAACAACAAAAGAGAAAATCAAGAAAAATGAAGAAAGAAACAGTTAGATTAATAAAGCGACTAGTGCACTTAATATCACAAGTCCCTAGTAATGATACAAAAAATTTGGTTTAAAGCAAGCGTACCTATCTATTTTTAGTATGGTTCGATAAAAATGGATATCGTTCCTATGAGGATTATGAGTACTAATACTAACTATTTTTTTATTATCTAATTGATAAAATTCAATTGCAGGAAACCAAGAATTAAACTAAACTAAACTATAACTAACTACCACCAATCAAGATTACTGATCACGACTCAATCTAAAGAAAATAAATAAGAAAGTAATCAAATTAAGAAGTAACTTCAAGAATGCGATTACATATCTAGATCTTACTTTCATTAGAGTTAAACGTATGATACAAAAGATAACCTAATTCCATTTCTAATTTCATTAACCAGGAGAATTCTCTAATAAAGTTAATAACTTTCTCAAGTCTATTAACCATTATCTTTGAATTACCTAATAGAATCTCTTCTCAATTCCCTTAAAAACAATATTTAAGATTTGAAAAAACTATGCAATTTATCTTTAAGATTGTAATAATTTTCACCAATTATGTTTAGATCTAATCATATAAGCAATTGCTCAATTTTCTTATACAATATCAAATATTATATTAACAATCTAGAAATATTAATCTAATTTAATAAAGAATACATAATTGAATCAATAAAATTAAAAAAATTATTAGATTAAAAAAAACCTCAATGTCATGTGGTAATTTTAGGTTTCACAAAACCTCTATACAATGAATTTATGCTATTATAATGGCAAAAGAACAATCTTGAATCGAAACAATGAAAAACACTAAAGTAGAAGCCATGAAAATTAAAGAAATCTTGCAAATCCTGAAGTTTGAAGCACGTTGATCTCTTATGTCTTTCCGCCTTTAGAGTTTCTTTAAAATTTGTATGTAAAAAGTGTAACAAAAATCCCTCAAAAATCCTTTTATATCGAATCTGTAAAGTCCTCTTTTCTATGGGTAGCACAATTAACAATACGATTGTATTATTGGTTGTGTCACTTAAATCTCTCCAAATCTTTTCAAATTTGCATTTGATATAGTTAGGGACTGATAACTCTTATTTTAAATACATTTCACATGGTTATTTTATAGCATTTCCCTTATATTCTTGGTTTCTTTAAAGAAATTGATACTTAATTAAGTAAAATTTTGATTGTAAGGTTTGAACGCGTTCTGGGATTGAAAATGAAGAAAAGGAATCAAGTTTCACTCAATTTAAAGTTCAAATGAATAAGTTATGAAATTTTGAAGTTACATAAACAATAGGAAAAAGTGGCAATTTTTTGTCAGAAAGTTACATAGTTTGGGACATAATTGTGTCCCTAAGCTATATCTAATTAGGATTTTCTTTTTTTTGGTGCCAAGGTCAGTAAGTTAAACAACTTAGGAACACAACTATGTCTCAAGCTATATCTAGTGACGAAAAAAAGAAACTTAATAATACATTATATAAGGATTTGTAAGGGTTTTGCACATAACTTTTGATATTAAAAGAGATGAGACTTGAAGAGAAGGAGGAGAAAAAGGCGGAAGCAATACCTAACTTCAAGATTGAAGAGATTTCTCATCGACAAAAGGGGTTTTACATGTTTTACTTTTTGATTTTATTGCAATTTGTTTTTAATTTCATCATGATAACTTATGATTCTGGTATTTAAAATTACGGAACCTAGGGTTTCATGTGACTATTGAATTTATTAATAATTTTCAATAAAGTTTCTATCTTTCTTGATTCAATTATGTGTTTTCATTGTTAATTGATATTTCTAGGGTATCAATTTATGATATTATGCATGATGATTAAGAAATCACATGGGTAATGAGATCTTGACATAATTGGAGAGAATTACATATGTACTTAGAGATAAGATACACGATTCTTCTGGAAAGTTATTATTTTTGTGTAGGAATTCATTATACATTAATGCAATTCTAAATTATATTACTAAGTAAAAAGATTCCGGTAAATAATTTAGAATTAAGGTTAATTTGCTTGAGAAAGGTATTAACTTCAATTATAAATCTCTCCGATTAAGAATAATAAAGATGGAATTGGATAAATTTTTAGCAGTCACATGTTAAATACTAGGAGAAACAATTCCTAAATATGTTATTTGCCTTCTTGAAGTCGTTCTTAATTTTATCACTTCCTAAATTGCTTAGTTAAGTCTTATAATTAGATTAGTTTATTAATTTCAGTATTTTTAATTCATTCAACTCATCATAATTTTCTGGTTAGACAATAAAGCTAAGGTTAGTATTAGTACTTGAGGTCTTTGAGAGATCGACTTGTACTCACATCCGCTATATTAAAACTAATAGTCTTGTATTAAGTTTTTGGTACCATTGCTGGGGATTTCGATATTAAGAACACTAGTTTCTTTATTACTTTGACCATTTTTTTTTCTCTTTTGTTTTCATTTTTTTTTATTACTTTGAGCTACAATTGATTCTATATTTCTTGCCCTTATAGTGTATGACTTGAAGCAATCCGAAAGATTTGGTAGAACTTGATCCTAAAATGGAGAGAACTATCCTTCAAAATTTGAGATTGCACCTATGGCTACCATAGAAGATGGGTCAATTGTTGAGGTTAAGGAAGAGAGTGAAGAGGCCAACGATCAATTCATCAATTAAGAAGATTTACCAAATTTGGCCAACAACAGTAAGAAAGCAAATCGAACTATGTTCAACTATTCAAGGTATCACGACCCAATAGTATCGTTGTCGTGGTAGGTCGCCGTGTACCGTATAAAGGTCTATTATCAACTCCCTTGCTGATCATAGGCCTTTCGTACGACACACAAGGTTCCTTCCACTCTACGTTACCACTAGGTCCATAGATAAGTAATATAGAGCAATTTAACTAAAATTACTTCTATGTTATAGATTAGCTAATTGTGTGGGCTCGTGGGACCCACACCAAAAATATTACAAACAAATGCAGTTCATAACGGAACTGTATTAAATCTGTGTTATGAGCAAAAACACAAAAGTATTTAAATGTCTATAATTCTATTACAAAAAGTCCTCTTCGCTCTTTGATCGCTCCAACCCGTCCCTACATGAGACGTACCATGGGCATACCTCGGCCCAGATTAGTGAAGAGGTTCTCCTGCATCAACAAAAATCTATAGGGGTGTAAGCTTAAGCTTAGTGAGATAAATACCCTCGTCAATACCACATGACAAAAATTTGTTAGATGCACAATCATATGAATGCATGAATAATCATTATGCCAAACAACACATGCAGTGGCCTAGGATCTGCATACAACTCAAATTACGCCCCCTAAAGTCGGGGTTTGGAGATAATTAACCGACCCAAACCAAAATCCTAGTTCTAGACCTTGGGTTTTATTTCATTTGCACTAGCGTGCTCATGCCAAAACAAAACTCTCTCTCTCTTTATATATATATGTATACTTCCTTTACCAAAATCAAATCATATCTTTTAAAATCCCAAGTCTAACGGTATGGTGGCCCCCGCAATCTACAAACACACTTCCTAAGCAGAAGCCACAAGCCTCGGCCCCTCGTTGATGGTTAGCGTCTCCCAGCGCCTAGTAAGCCCATCAGCTTAAGACAGAGACTCAATATATATGATGGCATAGCTAGCACCCAATCCTGTAGGAAACTTGTATTCCTGTGAGTCCCTTCCCATCTTCTGCGTGAAGCGGCAGTTGATGTTATCCGTATGCAATATGGGGAATGCATGATTCATTTTGAGTTCTTAATCGTATAAGTGATTAACTTAATTTTTAGGGTGATCAAACAATTTCTTTCATACAATTCACATGTATAAATTAATACAAACAATTCCCATTATTATATATAAATTAACAAGTCATCACATTCATCCATAAATCCATACACATGCATCTCCCATATCCCACAATCATCCAAATTTATATATATAAGCTTAGGTGCATCTATTCTATAAGCACAATCAAGTAAAGAGTCATCGGGAATTTACTCACTTTGCCATGTAGGTCAATCAAAGTAATCTAGAGGCAAGTCATCTCCGTAAACAGTGTCCCCTGGTCATTGAAATAATTTTTATAAGGAATTGAAATAAACTTAAGAAACTAAGTAAATTTTCCTTAAGTTATATTCTTAACTAGTTTTCGTAATTTTTCTCGGTTTTTATAGTCAATCTTCATCGTTTTTTAGTGTAATTTAACATGGTAAGGTTAGATTTTCGAAATGAGGTATACAATTCTGTCCATGGGTTAGAACAGTAGTGTTCCTCATGTATTTGAGTGCTTTTAGGCCTTATTTGGTAAATGGGCTTTTTAATAACTTAAGAAATTCTTTGGGCTTGGTTTTAAGATTTTATTCTAAGCTTAAAATATTCCTTGAGATCAAATTTGCAACTTTGATTTATATTCCTAAGGCTAACAACCACTTCTTAGGCCCTTTAGTGGGCTTAAGTTGTCAAATAGGCTTGTTTTTTGTTCAAACTAAAGTTAGTGACTTTGGTGGGCTTATAGGGCCTTAGGTGGATTTCTTATGGGCTTCAAAACAACCTCTCTTGATACTTTAAGGTGCTTGTCAGAATTTCATTGAAGGCCCATCTTAGAGTTCTAGGCTTGTTTTGAGAGTTTTAGGCTCGGTTTTAAGTTTTAGGCTTTGTATGCTTACCATACTTGCTTTGGTTAATCTTTTTGCTTTGTTCATTCACTTTTATCATATTTTTAGGCTTCTTTCTCCTACGTTCCAGATCTGTTCATGATGGTTTCAAGGGGTCTTTACTTGGTTTTTCAACTTGTTTCATCATTTCCTTAAGTTTAGGTGGTAGATTATGCACTTAAACTACTTGTATCTAAATCTTAACTTAAATTTTCTTCCACAAGATGATTCTTTAACTTATGTTCCACACAAAGAAATAGAAGATCTTTTATTTAATACAACTCGCATATCATAGCTTATGTCATACAAAGTTGGTTTCTTCATAAAACCTCATGTAATAGATTTTTCCTTAACTTAAGTCTAGATTTGAGCATGTTTAACTTAATGGAAACAAAATCAACATCCAAATGACTATGGAACCCTCACGTCCAGCATGCTCATCCTCCATTAAAGTTCTTATTTCAAGATTTTCTTAGCTTAAAATCTTCCATTCAAAGCATTAAACAAATGTCTTTACAAAACACCAACTTTACATGTTCATGTTTCAACTTCATATAAGGGTTTCATGGTTTGTTTCTTAAAACGATTTTTAGTGTTATAACAACTTAAAACTTACTCATATCTTCAAGAAATCAAAGTCTCCTAACATAAATACTAATCTACATATCACAAGAAACACTTACTCGTCCTTAAAGCAAAGTTTGGTGGTTATGTACTAAGGTTCCACTTAAGCTCTTAACTTTGCTTCCTCCTTTTTGCCACCTTTTGGAACCCGAATATTTTGGTCTTTTGAAATGGGGTTTGTGGAAGATTCTAATGGTCTTAAAAGGTCTTATATGGTGAAAGAAAATGACACAAGAACAAAAAAAAAGTTGCCGTGAGTGAAGCTTCAAAAATGGAAGAAAAGTTGATTTTGTAAGGTAAGGTTGTTTCTCCTTTTTATGTTTGTTTCAAAAGAGAGAAAGAAGATGTGAAAGTGAAATTGAAAGTGAGAGAAATGATGGAGAGAGAATGAAGGTTTAAATGTCTTGAAAGTGTTGTCTTGTAGCTTACATAACAGTCAACAATTGTAACTATTGATGATGTAAGCATTAAGGGGTGAATAGTGATGTGTAAGAAAAAGTGATTGATGGGTAAATGACAAGTGCCTGGCCCCCCTTTCTTCCTTGTTTAGATCTGTCATTTAAATTATTTTTAGGCCATGGAGTGGTCTTGTCTCATTTATTAAAGTTAAGCTTATGAAATCTTGTGAAAAATTGTCCATATGTAGTATAAGTGAAGAGGTAATAAGGAGATTGTCTTATCACTAGATTTTGATAAGTTATTAATTGATAAATGATTCCAACTCTCAATTGATAAGTTATCTAAGGTGTTTGGTTGGTCTACTTATTTATGTGTAAGGCTTATATATGAAGATAAGGGCATAACCTTATAGGAAATTATTTTTAGGTTTTCATCTCACATTGTTTTGTAATTTATGATTTGATTTTTATAAAATTGTGAAATTTTATAAAGTTGAATGAAATTATTCAAATTAAATTATTGATTAATTACTTAGGGTTAAAATTCCTTAATGGTTTTAAGGTTTAGGGTTTTAAGTAACTTTATATCTTGCAGTTCTTCAAGCTTGGGTTTTATCGACAATTGGCTTTTGAATTGTAAAAATTTAATTCGTTTCTAAATATAAACTTAAGTTTTCGGTTTAGTTGATCTTTGGGAACGTTCGGGAGGTACTCTTAATCAAGTCTTAGGCCCACTAAAAGTAGGGTTTACACAAGGCCTACACTTACAAGAGTTGACTCTAGTATTACAAGGCCAACCATTAGGGCTAACAACTTCCAAATTGCACCCAACAACATACAAATAGTGCAACGACATGTTCAATTCAATGGTCTCCAAGACGAAGATCCTAATGCTCACATCCTAGCTTTCTAGAAATTTGTGATACATTTAAAATCAATGGAGCCACGGATGACACTATCTAACTACAGTTATTTCCTTTTTCCTTAAGGGGTAAAGCAAAGTAGTGGTTGAACTTGCTACCATGAAATTCAATCACAACTTGGAATGAGTTGGCAAAGAAATTTTTAAAGTATTTCCTACCTGCAAAGACTGCTAAACTTGGGAACGACATTTTTTGTTTTGCCCAATTGGAAGTGGAGACTCTATATGATACCTAAGAGCGGTTCAAGGACTTGCTTAGGAGGTGCTCACATCATGGCCTCTTACTATGGATACAGATTCAAACCTTCTATAATGGTCTCAATTTATCTACAAGACAAATGATTGATGCATCCGCAGGAGGTACTTTGAACACAAAGACACCCAAGCAAGCATAAAACCTAATTGAAGGAATAGCGATGAACAATTATCAGTAGGAAAGAACTAAAGTTAGGCAAAAGGTTCAGGAATTTATGAAATGGACTTGACCATTGCTTTGGCAGCCAAAGTAGATCTATTGAGTAAGAAGATTGATGCACTCTCTATTGGCTCCAATAAATACAACTGGATGTAAGCGATTTTAGCATACAAGGTTATGGAGCATAAGAACAATTGGAACAAGTAGATTATCTAGGAAATCTACCTATGCAACAAAATAACCCCTATAGCAACACTTACAATTCTAACTAGAGGAATCATCCTAATTTCTCATGGGGAAATCAAAACCAAGGCCAGCAGAAAACTAACTTTGGCCCGCTTGGATTTCAAAAACCATTACCACCTCCCCCTCCTTAAGAGAAGAAGTTCGGTTCAAAAGAACTTCTAACTAAATATATTCAAGGCAATGAGGCTTGGCTATCCAACATTGAATCATTGTTGCGAAATCAAGAGGCTTCCAACCGTAATGTTAAGAGGTAATTAGTCAACTTACAAAAATAATCTCTAAAAGGCAACAAAGGGCACTCCTAGGGAATACCGAAATCAATCCCCAGGAACATGTTAATGTAGTGACCTTCAGAAGTGGTAGAAAACTATAAGTTGAGAAGAGAGATGGTAGGGAAGTAGCTAAGAAAGAAGTAGAAATCAACCGTAAGAAAGATGCAAAGCCACTAAAATCAAAAGAAAGTATGGAACTGCCAAAAGTAAATGAGTACAAGCCTCTTATCCCTTACTCGTAGTGCCTTAAGCAAAGTTACACAGATCAGAATAAGGAATTCAGTAAATTGCTTAATATTTTCAAACAATTACACATTAACTTACCGCTTGTTGACGTTATCTTGTAGATGCCAAAGTATGTGAAATTTCTAAAGTATCTTCTATTGAACAAGAGGAAGTTAGAGTAGCTTCCAACTATCACATTAAATGAAGAGTGCTCGATACTTCTCTTGGAAATAGCTACCACAAAAATTAAAAGATCTAGGGAGTTTCACTATTCCTTGTGTACTTAGCAATTTGTTAGTAGATAATGCTTTAGTAAACTTAGGAGCTAGTATAAATTTGATGCCATATAAATTGTTCAGAAAGCTAGGGTTAAAAGAACCTAAACTAACATACATAAGTCTTCAATTAGCTGATAGGTCTATCACATACCTTAGAGGCATCATAGAGGATGTTTTAGTACAAGTAGACAAATTTATCTTTCCTATGGATCTTGTTATACTTGATATAGATGAGGATATTAGGCTGCTAATCATTTTAGGTCGACCCTTTTTAGCAATTGTTAAGACTATTTTTTATGTTAGTGGGCATAAGTTGATATTAAGGGTTGGGGATGATGAAATAGTTTTTAAAACTCTAGAGGCAACGAACCAATTTCTTGACTCAAAGGACACATGTCACAATGTTAATGCCATTAATGTCATTATATCTACATGTGTGCAAGAAATGCTTGCTAAAGATTTCTTGGGACATTGCTTGCAAAAGGGAGATGAAAATCTAATGACCAACCCCAATCGTGTAGAAGTAGTAGCTCAAATAGAAGTTCATGAATCTATTGAGGACAAGAAGAGGGTTGATCCTTTCTACAAGCCAAAGGATCTTAAGTTAGGATCCTTCAAAGAGAAGCCACCAATGTTGCAACCAAAACAGTCAAGAAATCATTTAGGACATGTCTTTGTGGTGAAAAGTTTAAAACTCTTAATGACAACTGCATCTAAGCTAAAAGCAGACAAAATGAAGAAATTTAGTTTACATGAATTTGACAAGTGGCATAAGGAGAGAAACAATGGAAGTCATGCACCAATGAAATGGAATTGGCAAAGCCGATAGCCAAAGGGTAAATTTACACTCGTATAGAGAGTTCGAAAGTGAAATACGGGAGGAATCCTATCTCCATCTAGATGAAGAATCATGAATGAAAAGATGTATCTTGTCAAGTTATCGATATTAACTATAGTGCTTCTTAGGAGGCAACCCATGTCTAAATTTTATATATATATATATATATATATATATTTGTCTTACTTTAATCTACTTTGCTCACACTTT
This sequence comes from Lumnitzera racemosa, assembly GCA_024138005.1. NCBI lineage: Eukaryota > Viridiplantae > Streptophyta > Magnoliopsida > Myrtales > Combretaceae > Lumnitzera > Lumnitzera racemosa. The sequence continues at coordinate 86,972,056 of JAMXBC010000006.1, forward strand.
AGTTCGTTTAGTTTATTCCCTTTCATTTTTCTTTTATCTAACTTTGCTTTACTTCTTTTATTTGTTTCAATTATTTGTTTCAATTTTAGTCATAGGCTTTTCTTTTTAGTTTAAAATTTTGTATTAGTTTTCTTTGACTTATTTTTGTAGTTTAAGTACTTTTATTTATAAAACAGAAAGTTACATGGGCATAGGATATGGTTGTATCCCAACCCGTATCTACCCAAGCCCCTTCAAGCGACTTCCAATATAGAAAGTTACATGGGTATAAGACATGGTTGTGTCCCAACCCATGTTAACCCAGCATATACATAAAACATTTAAAGCACAAACACACATTCACAGGTACAAACATGAAATCACTCTTTTCCTCACATTCTACTTTTCATTAACTAATATTTTCATCAAATCCAACACAATCCAAGTGACCATGGTAAATCGTGAAACGTAGATTGTTTGGAGGAGGTCCAAATTTATTACATCTTCTTCTACTCATGAGGGTACTATTGTTGAGCTACTAGATACTAGAGTATCTTATGCTTCAAGGCAAGGAAATATTAGTTTCTTTTTCAATACATGTATTCCCTTTTTCCCTATGATATTTTTTAATTGTTTCATATCTTACTATTGTGCTTTCTTAGTCGTCCATTGAGGACAATGTACGTTATTAAGTATAAGGAAGGGATATATATAAATTTGTTACCATTTAGGAGACCAATTATTCACATTTGACCCAATTAATTTTTAAGTTAACTTGCAATAGGTTGTTGGCAATTATTGGAATTTGAAGTGTTGGGCTATATCGACTATTTCATCTCGATCATTATTGATCTTATTATAGTTTACTAAAATTGATTAGTCGAATCTTTAGAGGGCATAGTTACGAGTTATTTGGCTTGGGACTCTATAACTCGATATTAGAGCAACATCACTAGTTGAGAGTTAGTCATAGTTATTTTTAAATTTATTTTAATGTATACCTTTCTCTTGGAAATTTTTAAAGCCCTATAATCCTTAGCAAGCAAACAAACAAATAAAATTCTTCTTTTGAGAAATCCCTTAAAAATCGCAATGATTGGAGGTAAAAAGTAATAATAAATATATGAATAGGTAAATAAAAAGAAAAAATTGGTAAGGAGTCACCTTGGTCGATCAAAAAAACGAGGTTGAATCCCACTACCAATGCCAATACCAATGAAAAAAAAGTTGGTATGGATCGGTCTTGATTCGTCAGTAGAGTAAAATTCTTTCCCACTACTAATATAAGAGCTAAATTAGTACGGATTGGTTTTGGTCGGTTAGAAGAGTGAGATTCTTTCCCTCTACCAACACAATTTTCCATTAAAGGTAATTAAGTAAATTTAAAAATCTCCCAATAAAAGCACGAACTAGGGGATAAATTAGAGGATAAGTAGATATAAAATATGTTTGTTTTGAATTATAGCGCTTGGCGAGATTGAGGAGAGAATTGTATACACTTTAGTCAAATGGACAAAATTTTTATGACTTTTTCTCAATTGGCAAGATGTTAAATCTAATTTTGAGTTTAAGAATCCTTAGTTAAATGACTTGGGTAAACTTTGACTACCATAAATTAACTAGTGAACTCTAGTATTAAGTATTGTTGGAGCATTCGAATATGGTTGAGTGAAATTATGACATTGTTAAGGTTGAAATTGATTAACTTTATTATAGAAAGTTAATTGAAAATGATTTTCTTAGTTTTCTTCAGGTTAAGTGTATTCATTCATCGGTTTCCGAAGTAGTGATAAATTTTATTTAGAGTTTGTTGTCCCAAATTTTTTGTTTTGATTTATTTGCTCAAGGATGAGCAAATGCTTAAGTGTAGGGAAGTTTGATAACTCTTATTTTAAATATATTTCACATGATGATTTTATAACATTTCCCTTATATTTTTGGTTTTTTTTAAAGAAATTGATACTTAATTGAGTTAAATTTTGATTTCAAGGTTTGAACACGTTCTGGGATTGAAAACGAAGAAAAGAAATCAAGTTTCATTCAATTTAGAGTTCAAATGAATGAGTTATGAAGTTTTGAAATTATATAAACAATAGGAGAAAGTGACAATTTTTTGTTAGAAAGTTACACGGTCAGGGATACAACTGTATCTCCAGGTTATGTCTAACTAAGATGATTTCTTTTTTTTTTTTTTTTTGGTGCTAAGGTTGGTAAGTTACACAACCTAAGAACACAACTATGTCCTAAGCTATGTCTAGTGACGAAAAAAAAAACTTCATAATACATTATATAAGGATATGTGAGGGTTTTGCACATAACTTTTGATAATAAAAAGAGAAGAGAATTAAAGAGAAGGAAGAGAAAAAGGCGAAAGTAACACCTAATTTCAAGATTGAAATGATTTCTCATTGACAAAAGAAGTTTTACATGTTTTACTTCTTGATTTTATTGCAATTTGTTTTTAATTTCATCATGGTAGCTTAAGATTCTGGTATTTAGGATTGTAGAACCTAAGGTTTTATGTGACTATTAGATTTATTGATAATTTTCAATAAAGTTTTTATCTTTCTTAATTCAATTATGTGTTTTTATTTTTAATTGATATTTTTACGGTATCAATCTATGATATTATGCACGATGATTGAGAAATCACGTAGGTAATGAGATCTTGACATAATTAGAGAAAATTATATGTATACTTAGAGATTAGATACATGATTCTTCCAAAAAGTTATTATTTTTATGTGAGAATTCATTGTACATTAATACGATTCTAAATTATATTACTATATGAAAAGATTCTGGTAAATAATTTAGATTTAGGGTTAATATGCTTGAGAAAAGTGTTAACTTCAATTATGAATCCCTCCGATCAAGAATAATGAGATGAAATTGGATAGATTTTTAGCGGTCAGATGTTAAACACTAGGGGAAACAATTCCTAAATACATTATTTACCTTCTTGAAGTAGTGCTTAATTTTATTGCTTCCTAAATTACTTAGTCAACTCTTATAATTAGATTAGTTTGTTAATTTTATTAATTTTAATATTTTTAATTCATTCAACCCATCACAATTTTTCAATTAAATAATAGAGCTGAGATTAGTATTAGTACTTGAGGTCTTCGGGGAATTGACTCAGACTCACATTCGTTATATTAAAATCGATAAGTGCACTTGCCTTGTATTAGGGACACAATTGTATCACCTAAACATGCTACTTTCTATTAATCGCCTTCTTTTGGCTTAAAATCTCCTCTGTATTGACATGATAGGTGCACTTGCCTTGTATTAGGGATACAATTGTATCACCCAAACGTGTTACTTTCTATTAATCGCCTTCTTTTGGCTTAAAATCTCCTCTGTATTGACATGATTATGTCGCTACTCATATTACTTCCTAATTTTATAGCTTCTTCATTTTTTCTCTAAATTGAGTGCAACTTAATTTTATTTCTTTGTTTTCTTTCCAAGAGCATTCAATACCTAGATTTCAAAATTTTACTCGATTAAGTATCATATTGTTGAAAATAAGCCAAAATTAGAAGGAAATATCATAAAAATCACCATATTAAATGTAGTCAACTGAGATCTTATCACTTCCTAAACATAAGCTTAGAGCTTTGTATTATAGATAAAGGTGGAAACTTTCTCTCAATGGGAAGGTGAAGAGATTTCAACCATTGTAGCCATGGCTGGGGTTTTGCATGAGATTAAGAAGAAGGATCTATCTTTGAGCTTTACTGTGTTAAAGGAAAGGGAAAGTCATTGGGGTAATATGGATGGCTATGGTTAGACTCTATGTAAGGTGTATTTATGGATAAATAATGAAGACAAAGAAAAGAAAAGGGAAAAATACAAATTTACGATTCAATTTTTTAAACCTTTTCTATTCAAGTCTTAAACGTTTCAAAATTATCTATTTGAGTACTCAAATGTTTACAAAAGTTTTCAAACAAGTTCTTTGTTAGTTTACCGTAAACTTTTTCATTAATTATAACACATGACACTTTTTAATTGGTCTATGGGAAAAGTAAGAATTTAGAACTCAACATTTTGTAACTTTTATGTTTGAGTCCTATTATTTCAAGATTTCTATTTAAATCCTCAACGTTTGATAAAGTTTTCAAACAAGTCTTTTGTTAGTTTTCCATTGACTTTTTTGTTAACTATGATCAATAGTACTTTCTTATTAGTCCTCATATTTTTATTAAATAATTACTATAATAAAATAATTAAAAAATTACAAAGTAATAACTAAAATGATAAAAAATTATGAAAATTCATAAAAAGAAAAAAAATTAAAAAATGCAAAATCAAATAACAAAATTTTTTTCCTTTTCATTTTAGTACTTAAGTTGCAATTTTCCACTTCCTTTTAGTTGTTTTGACCACCCTCGGAATGCATTTTCTTTTAATTTTTTTAGCTATTTTCTTTTTCTTTTCTTTTTTGATTTTTTATTTTATTTTATTGAAACTATGGTAAATATAAGATATATTTATTACATTACATATGTATATATATATCTTTGTTATTTAATTTTTCCTTTATTATTATTATTTTTTTAAATTTCAAAATTTCTGTTATTTTTATTTATTTTTTAAATATTTTATTATACTAATTATTTAATGAAAGTACATTAACCAATTGGAAAGTTCCATGTATCATAATTAATAAAAAGTTTATTATAAATGACTTATTTGAAAAATTTTGCAAATATTAAGGACTTAAATAAAAATTTTAAAACGTTTAAGACTTTAACAAACGAGTTACAAAAGGTTGAGTCCTAAATTTGTATTTTTCCTGTGAACTAATCAAATATGCTACGTGTCATAGTTAACGAAAAGGTTAATGAGAAACTAATGGAGAATTTATTTCAAAACTTTTACAAATATGAAGGATCTAAACAAAAATTTTGAAACGTTGAGAACTTGAACAAAAAAGGTGCAAAAAGTTGAGTCTTAAATTTGTACCCGTTAAAAAAAAAAAGTAGTGGTCACTAAATTTTGAGAAAATATCGCAACCTTTAAATTTTTATTTTAATCATTAAAACCACTAGACTTTCCAAAAATAAAGTCCAGTTAAACCTCTAATGACTTTTCAATCATATGACAAATGGATATTCTATAAAGCATTTATGACTTTTCCTTTTTTGGGGGTCAAAATATCCGTACCATCCTAAATGTGAATGTGTATTCATTCCCCTCTAAACGCTCAAATTATCTGAAAACAAAAATAATGAGGGAACACTACTCTAAGTAAAAGGAAATTTAGAATTCTCACAAGTTTTTACACCTTTTTATTTGAAATTTTTTTTGTCATAACATTACTTTATTGAATCTTAACTTAAGAAAATTTCAATTAATTGTACATTTTCCTAAATAAATTGAAATTTCTTGTTGCCCCATGATCTTTGCATCATTCAATATGAGCTAAATTTATGGATGCTACAGTAATGGTGTCGTATCATAAGAATGACTTTTTCTCCGTCTTCTCTCTTTCATCAATTTTGATTCATTCTTATTTGAATGTTATCAACTAATTTAATCTTGGTAGAACACTTAAGCTCTTATTGTTATGTAGTTCATTGTTGTCATTCTCTCTTGTTTTTAGGATAATGGATGGCAAAATTCTCATACTTGACCTTTTTTTAGATAATAATATTTCCTTGCTATTTTTTTTTTTAGAATTTTGGAAGGAAAAGGGACCTATATTTTTCAATATCTTTATATGTAGAATGACATATATATATATATATTATAAATGCCATATAGGATTTTTAGTTAGCACTTGATTGGAAAATCATTAGAGTTGTAAGATTGGACATTTTTTATAAGTTTAGTAGGTTTGACCATAAAAATAAAAATTTAGTGATTTGTATAGTATTTTTAAAAAGAATAGTAGTGCTCAGTAGATTTTTATACTCAAAAGAGAAAAAAACAATCTATTCTTTTGGAACCAAATAAGCTTTCATAAGTCCATTATTAGATGTAATGAAAAAGAAGATGGACTCCATGCATATTATGTTTGTTTTTCTTATAGATCAAGGCTTAGCTCCACTAAACACGTATATTTGAGTAACATATTGTCTTGTTCCACAAAGTGAGTAGAAGATATTTCAAGAAGAGGCCAAATTTTGTAAAACCAACTAAGATTCATATTTATCTTCACTACTCATAACCTATCTAGAAGTATCAAGAGACTTGAAACTCAAAGAGGCTAGATTTTGTGAGAAGAGAATTATCATATTTTGCAAATTACCATCTTGGAAAAACTTTAAGGAGATTTAAATTGGTCAAATATATTCCAACGACTATCTTACTAACTGTTATAATTGAGACATTCAAAAATATTGCAAGAAGTCTTCGAATTATCACATAAGAGAACAACTAGTGAGATCATGAAAAAGATATTCTGAAGTTTACTTACTTAAAATTGAAATAATTATATTGTTTTCTATTGATTAGTTGAACAAAAACTTAGAGGATTCTATCATTCTATTTTCTCATGAAGCTAATACGATTTTCTATTATCTATGAGGGTAGATCACTATAAATTTATGTAGTTTGTAATAAGTTTGAAGGTAGCATAGTGTGATTGAAGCTTATAAATCAGATTTATGCTCTATTTATTTTGAATTTATTGGAACATTCAGTATGTATGACTAGATCTCCAATAGTGAAGCTAAAAGAGTGGACGCAAGCACAAGACTGAATCACTATAAATCCTTTTGTTCAAGCTTTTTCCAACCCTTTCTCCTTTATTATTGTTTTTTATATTTGTATATGGTTAGAATTATTTCAAAGGCACTTATCTAAAATTTTCACTCATTATATTAAGTAATCAAGAGACCCTTAATCGAAAATGTTTTAATTTTAATTAGCAATTGATCCTCCTTCACCCTCTTCCCACCACTGCCCCCTACCCCCCTCTCGATTGCTTAAGAGGGACCAATAATGTATTTTAATTCATATCAAACACATGCCGGGCGCTCACTTGCTCCTTATTTTAGTACAATAAATGGTAGCTAATAGTGTCAGGTAAAATAGTGTTTTTATCAATGTTGTTACATTCAGTCTAAATAGTTAACTTAAACATGTAAGAAGATTAAGAGTTAAAAGGATAAATCGAGTTCAATCAAAGGTTAAACAAAAATTAGACCTAATAGGTTTTATGACCAAATTAAGTTGAAATAGGTTAGACCATATAAGTTAATCCAGGTTTGGTAACATTGATTTTATCAAGTTAAAGCTCCATTAGATGGCGATGTTGCTGATCCATAAGTTAAGATACTTAGTTGGAGATCCATGGAAAGTTCAAATTTCACATGCAATATCATCTTTTTTACTATTTTATTTAAGTGCACAGGTAACTTGTCCTATTCTTTACTATTTCTTGCTCTTGAGTTTCTATAGAAAGATAGTGGGTAAAACCCATTAGATGATTTTATACATTCGAAAAATACCATACTATCCATTAAACTTTTATTTTAACCATTAAAACTATTAAACTTTTCAAGGAAGCCAAATTATACTAATCCAATAACTTTCTAATCATATGAGGCATTTGTGAATTGTCCTTTTTTTTCTTTTTCCTTTTCTTTTTTTTTTATCTAAGTGTCTACACGTCATTCAGCATGTAAATGTCTATTCATTTCCCTCTAAAAGCCCAAATTATTTGGGGAAAAAAAAATTGTGGGGGAACATTACATTAATTAAAGTAAAAGAAATTCAGAATTCTTGCAAGTTTTTATACATTTTTATTTGAAAAATTCTTGTCATAGCACTACTTTTGTTGATCTCTACTTGTGCATATTTCAATAACTGTACATTTGCCCAGGCCAATTGAAATTTCTTGTTGCCCCATCATCTATGCGTCATTCAACAAAAGAAGAATCCACTTATGCTATGATGACGATGCTGTATTATAAGAATGACTTTTTCTCTATTTTCTCTCTTTAACCGGTTTTGGTTCTTCTTTATATTTATTTGAATGTTAATAATTAAACTATCCTTAGTGTAACGCCTCGGATCTCATTGTTGCTTAGTTCATTGTTGTCATTCTATCTTATATTTAGGATAATGGATGGCAAAATTCCAATATTTGACCTATTTGTACATAAAAATATTTTCTAGCTATTTTTTTTTCTCTAAAATTTTAAAGGAAAAAGAACATATATTTTTCAATATCTTTATACGTAAGATGACATATATACAAGTCATAAATAGCATTTAGGACTTTTAGTTGCCATTTGATTGTAAAATCATTGAAGCCGTATGATTGGACTTTGCTGATAGCTTTAGTGGAATCGATCGTCAAAATAAAAATTTAGCGACTTATGTGGTATTTTTTAGAAGTATAATGGTGCCTTTTGAATTTTTTAGTCGAAAGAAAAAAAAAAAATTCTATTCTTTTGGAAACAAATAAGCTTTCACAGGTCGAAGATGGATTCTATGCAGGTCGGCATGGTAAAAGAAAGGCCAGCCCATCTCGTTTTCTTGTTGGGCTGGAGTAAAGAGCGGGAGCACAAGTTAGCCCAAGACATATCAGGCCCATAAAAGGATTCAGAACGTTAAGTTATTTGAATTACCATTAGGTTCGGAGAACCGTTGGAACCCGAACCTCAATCCAAACCTAATCCGCGTTCTTTTACCTTTCACTTTTCCTCGACTGATCTTTTCAAATCTCACTTACCATAACATTCGAAACAAAAACCTCTCTCTTTTCTTGATCTCGATTTCCGTCGTGACATCTAGTTTATGTCTCAGAAACCTCTTCATTCAAGTCCATGCAATTATAAAACTGAACTATCATATAGATTTTTCGCATAAAAGTTCAGGTTTGCGGTTCTCAATACCGGTGCCTCGTAGAGACGGAAAGATTGTTCAGTTTTGAAGAATTGTGGAAATAAGTGGAGAAGATGATAGAAAGACCCGTAAAGAGATCGTCTTTCGGTAAGGTAATGCGAAAGACGTTTTCGGATATCACGAACTCGCCGGCTCTAAGTATAATGTCCAAGCAAGATGAGAAAAATAAACTCGACTTCTCTCCAGGAACAAAATCTTATGTTGATCAACTTATCAAGGTACAAACTTTTTATGAAAATTTTTTTTGAGTATTCTTTTTATTAGTTTCATTTCAATTTCCTAATGTTTTGTCCTTTTTTCTTTTCTATGAATTGTGGATTAGGAAAATATGTCGTTGGTCAAAGCTACTGAAGAGAGAAAGTATCCTTTGATTTACTTTATGTTCACAATCTTTACCTGTTACATTCATTTGTAAAGAAAATGGAATTGTTGAATAATTAATGCTTACATGGTGAAATTGAAATTTCTTAACAAGTGGTTCAATAGAAAAATTATCGAACTGAGTGGTGCCGAGCTACGAAGATTGCGAATCACCTGTCAAAAATTTCAATTGCAAAATAGAGAACTTGCTCAAACTAATAGCCAACTTTTGGCGGTTAGTCTATTACAATACCTCATATTTGATGTCTATTTGTTATGCCATCCATTTGATTATGTACTGACTAATTTGCTTAATCTAACCGCACAGGAGCTTAATTTGGGGAGAGAAAAGGTACATCATTTATTAAATTAATTGAGCAATCTTAACGTCGATTCAGAATTTTGATTCTGAGTCGATTAGGGAAATTTTGCCTTCCGTGAGCTGAAAATTCACGGCTTGTTTCCATTGTGTAGTTTGTATAATTTTTGTTTAATTTTACTACGATTCAGTAGATCATTTAAGAGATATTAGTTGATAATATAATTCTATTCAGAAAATGATAATGTTGAATTATATGATCAGCTGAATTGTGATAAATCAGGCCGAAAGTGTCAAAATATTAATAGAAGAGACAAATGATTGATGGAATTTAGGCATTGAATAGAGATTATCTTAAGTTGTTTCTTTTGTTTTCTTTAATTTTTCAGATAAAAGCTCTACAGCATGAACTTATGTGCAAGGATGCTTTGCTCAAAGCGAAAAACCTCGAACTCGAGGTAGGAAAATGGTGAAGTGTGATTGTCTTTTTGCAGGAAAAGCACATGAAAGCATCCATTCTTGAATTTAGCTGCTGTATTTGTTTAAAGGCATTGGTTTAAGGTGGATGATTTCTACTTCGCATGATGATGCATATCCTATCCATATTGTTACAGAAGCTAAAAGATATTTTGAGCTATTGTTTAAAAAAAATAGATTCAATGATACTAATATGTCATGTAACTTGATGGCTGGTTACAAGTACCAATTTAAAAACTACCATTGATGTTTTTATGTATTGGTATCTTATTAGTACTTTTATACCATTAATCAAGCCATATAACGTATTAATACTATTGAAACTTTTCTCATTGATGAGGGGATACATTCCTATTCGACTCTTTGTACGGTCTGTCTTTATGCAATCATAATCTGCATTTAAAAAGGTGCAAACATGTAACTTACAATGGCAATTGGGTAGCTAGCCTATCCAATCTATGTAGCCTAAAAAGAGATTATGAGATGGATAGATTGCTTCTTACTATATTAGAATTTGTTCTTTAAAAGCGCCTTTGCCTGTTGGGGTATGGGAGAAGTTTACAGGTGCATGCGTCAGGGCATTGAAACTGTTAGCAGTATCTTATCTGCAACATAAGTTTCATGATACTGCTAGCAGCTTCTCTCTTTCTCTGTATCACATAAAGTATGATCCCCGTGATGAAACTATTTGAAAACATTCTCTAGTGATGTCCCTTCTCTGTGCCAAGGCTAAATGGTACACTTTTAACTAATTTAGGCCGTTAGAGGACACTGCATCAAATTTTTAAAATAACTCAAGTAAGTAGTGTTGAGAAAGATAACACAGTAAAGTAAAAGCAACTGTGATTTAGGTAAATTCTCCTGAATCGTGGCAAGGAGGAGGTCATTATTATTATTGTTATTATATTTTAATTGTGATTTACCTGCATATGTTGAATTTATACTAGTTGAGGAATATCTACCTACTTAACATTGTATCCATTCCATTTGGCAGAGCAAAGCAGTGGCGAAGGCTAGACCACCAGTATGTAAATTTAATTTGTTCAGTCTCTTTTCTTCTTCATTTCCTAGAAATCATTGACTGCAGCTCATCTTTCAATTACCTGTGCATTTTGGCAGAAGGAAGAAGAAGTGGCACCAGCACAAACTTCTCAAAAGAATGATGACAACAAACATTGTGATAATAAGAAGAGGAACACCAAGAGAAGCCAATGTAATTATACTAGACAAAAGTTTGTTGTTTTTAATTCCTCCACCACCACTACGTACTTGTAGAAATTGTCGTTATTCACACTGGTTTTGGATTTGCATCTTATCATACTTGCAGCAATGGGGGCTGCCACAACAAGTAAACATGATGCCGATAAGGAGAAAAATGACAACAAAAGGTATGAAAATCTTACCTTTTCCTCTGCCCCATCTATACATGTTGCTTTTAACAGAAAACATAACAGGGTTAGCTTCTTTGATCCATTGTTAAAAGCTGTAAAAGTCGAAAAACCTTTTCTTCTGTACTTTTCCTTTTCCTCTCTTTTATCCTTATGCTATTATAATGTCAAATTGTTCCTTTGGTAATGCATTCTCATTATGAGATGTGCATGTGCTTATATTCTTGTATGCTTCAGACATCGTTTGAAGAGGCAATCAGCATTGTGCAGATCACAAGAGCCAGACCCGGCAGAAGACTTATTTGAGATTGAGGAGACCAAATTCCCCACAGTGCGGATGCTTGCTAGATCGGCTAATGAATCCAGCCCGGGTAATTTCGAGTCATCTGCCAAAAGAGAAGAAAGCGGCGCTAGGAATTCCTCCCCTAAAGCTGAAGACCCTACTGCATCCAAGAGGCCATTTGAGAGGCCTTCACTTGGAAGGCCTGTTCGAAGAGCAACAGAGAGAGTTCAGTCTTATAAGGAAATTCCCTTGAATGTTAAGATGAGAAGAGTTGAATGAAAGTGAGAGCATCCTTCTTGGATGAAAAGATCGGTCTTTCATTTTTCTTGGATGCATGCTGCCCATATCGCAAGTGCATCTGCATCGCTCACTAGTTTTGTTGCAGAATCATGTGCTGATTTATTTCCGCCGTTGTGAAATCCTACCCCCTTCCCCCCCCCCCAAAAAAAAAAAAACAGGGCAGAATGTATTGTTTTATGTTGAATACGCAAACAGGATTTAATGTTAGTATTTGCGCATGGAAGATTGGTTAAGGTAGGAAAATTTTGAGGAATTGTGTTGGTTTAAGTTGATAGATTCTTCTCACTTGGTCATAGGATCCCAATATCGAAGTTTATTGCTGGATTATGACATCAGTTACGGTTACATACGGACTTCTAATAACGAGTTCATGTACGAATTTCGGCGTGAAATTTTTTATAGTCAAGGCTCCATTATTTCAAGGTTCATAGAATGAATATGGATCGCAAAATGATGATAACAGCGCACCTATCTACGGCCTTGTTTTAAGGACCTAGAAAGGGCAGGCACTTAAAAGTCCAAAAGTTGGGTCTGTCCCTCATTTTATTCTCATCTCTTAGGGAAACCCATTGTTGTCAAAATACAATGAAATTTCTGTAGAGATTTTTTTTTGGGTGGTGGTGGGGTTGGTGCATATAGATCTATAATAATAAATAATCAATTTAGTGGTAAAGTAAAAATTGTCAACCAATAAATATAGAGCATTTATTAAATCTATAAGTTTAAACTTTTAAGAAAAAGGTGGTGGCGTAAACCTCAACATGTATAACAGTATATGATGAAAGAGTTTTCATATCAAAACTCCGACAGTTTCATTTAATCCTTTTTTAATTTAGTAGCTTTCAAATAAGATAGCTGTAGTGTGAAAATTAACATGGTGCTAAAGTAGAAGGTTTCAATACATAACTGCTTCATTGAACAATTTATTCGAATGCTCATTTAAGGGCTTTAGTTGAATCGATCATAAAAAAATGGACGCTAAATGATAAGTAATTAGACTACACATGTTAGATTCAAATTCAAGCTTGAGCTTTCAAATTCATTTGTTCTACTACATTTAGTTAAAAAATAATAGTAATAATAATTAAGAATGGTTTTGTATAAAGCTTTTAAAGTGTTGATAGGCCATTCTACACCCAAGCTACAAAGGCTTAGGTCTAAGTGTCTCTATTTTCTTGAGTGCTCTCCAGCATTACATCAAGTCGAAAAGCTTGGCTTCCCTCAACAATTTAACTTGCTTACCTCCCTCATAAGCTCACTCCAACCCAAGTCAAGCAACTTGCTTGAGTCCCTTTAAGCATGCTCCCATGGCCTATGTCATAGAGTGTCCTGTCCAATTTATCAAGCGCAAGCCTACCTAAAGCGCCTTTCTATCTTTAACTCCTTAAGTCCTTAGAGACTTTAGCTAACATCCTTTGTGTGCTCGACTCCTCAAGCTTCGTAGGCCAAAGATCTCATTATCGTCAATCCACCCAAATCTAAGCTTGCTATATAGCACTAATCTTGACCCTTAAGCACATGTTAAGTGCTCAAGGCATGGATCAGAGCCTTGGATGCCTTTGTTGGTCTCACTCTCTCTCTCCTCATTAAATGCTCCTTAACATTCATGGTATGATCTCTAAACTAAGCTGCTTTAGATGTGAAGTTTGTCCATACTTCGAACGTAGCAAACACCCTTCCTATGGTCTACCAACCAACAAGGCGGCTTTGTCTTTTCCCATACTACGTACGCATCCCTTACACTAACTATGTACGGGACAATCCTAATTAGCCACTTATCCTTAGTAAGCAAGCTCCATATCTCATAAAATAGGTCGTAAAGCCCATGGTACAAAGGATTCAACCCTTAGAACTCTCACCTCACTCTTTGAAACACACAACTCTCTCTCTTTTCCTTCCTATACTAACTTATGCATCAAATGGCTCTCACCGGCTTAGCCATAAGGGGGTTTTCTTATAGGTCTTTTGTTATACACTACTATTAAACCCCCTAGACTAGCCCCCTCTTGTGATAAACACATCATTACAGAGAAAATTTATTGTTTTCATTTTTGTATCAATCCCTCTACAACATAAACCATTCAGCCCTTCCCTTCCCTCCAAAAAAAAAAAAAAAGTGTTTCTAAAAAGGATTTTTATTAAAGGCATTACAAATAACCAATAAGAAGTTTCTTTTAGGTTTTTAGGTTTCATAAGATATATTAGAATGTGATAAGCTTAATTATTTGAAATAATTATTTAGATTAGTGGAATGATCCAAATGATTAGGTTCATATTTAAGATGATTAGAAAGTTTTTCATTGATAGATATAAACCTTAGTCTATTAAACTTGGCTTGTCTAGTCTTGGTCTTTCTCAACATCTCTTTGGATGCGCATCAATGGCTTCAAAAAAGTTAAGATGATTTGATAATAGTACAAACTAAATTATTTAGTCCCTCTAGTTGTTACACCAGTACGAAGGGCCTGTATACATTCATCTATCTCATCCTACTTGATGTATCATTTCAAATTATTACATGAAGAGTGCAACTCACCCTACGCATACATGATACTCACCTGACAAACCCTTATACTCTAAATGCATACAATTCTTACTCGTTGAAGTTTTTAATATAAAACATTATGAAATAGTGTGTATACCTAATAAAGTAACTAGCGGATATAATAATTTTACATAACAATTAAAAGCTATACCAAATCAATATAAGTTAGAAATGTAAATGAACTAAGTTAATGTACAAGTGATTCAACTTTATATAAAATTATGTGTTGGGTTTTAAGGTTTTGAATTACAGATTTACGCAACAGATTTTATTTTTCTTTATTAACCCTAAACGCCCTAGAATCCATGCTTATCAATTAAATCAAGAAAGGAAAAAATTTTTTACCTTGTTTGAAGCCTTACAAAATTATGGTTAAGTGGATCAGTAGATGCTAAAAACTACAATTACCTTTTATCAATATCTACACATAAGCAAACACACTATAATAGGTTACAGTGTACTAGCAATACAGGATAAATCTATATTCGTCTAGAAAATCTCTCTTAATCTCTCGTATTGTTCTCTTTATTTTTAGTTTACAGAATTTCTCTACAAGTTTAATGTTAATGGCAAGCATCAGCATAACCCCAATAGAGAAATGCCTCTATCTATATAAAGAGAAACAATAATATCTTCTTAAAGATATTATGAGATAATGGGAGATATTATAGATATTAACAATATCTAATACGTTATATCATTATTTATTATTTTTTGGAATTATTTTTCTCCAAAAAATAATAAATGCCATTATTTATTATTCTTAACTATATAAGAATAATATATATTTTCAATAATTCCCTTAGCCCATTTGGTTTCTTCTTTTGTGTGCAACCTTATAGATTCACCTAATGTTGTTAATAGGCCTAAAACTCATTTTGGACCTACAAGATATAAGTAACCTCTAGCAAGACATTATGCCTACTCAAACTAAGTAAAGGTCAGTGATCCAATTTTACCTATTAAACAGTTAGTTATTAAGTTCCTTTGTCATATGATATTTAATGATTAAACAAATGGTATGGATTAAGACACTATTATATTGTTCAATCACTCATTTCTTAAATCTAAAGTTTAAATAACTAAAACAAATGACATTGATAACTCCTTATCAATTCATTTGACCATGACCATGCATTTTCTTAGTCTTTCCCTTTAAGGGCCCCAAAAGATATCTCTCTCAAATTAATGAAATGAACATATTCTTTTATGAACACTCATATTTCTCTACATAGTTTACTTCATATCCAATCATATTCTTATAATCATCCGATTTTAAAAAATAATAAAGAACTGAATCAAAACATGGAAGTTACTATATAAGAATCCATGGTATCATCAGGTCAAATGACTAAAATAACACTGTAGCGAGTAATACTTATCAAATTGATCCTATAACGACCCAACAGTATCGTTGTCGTGATAGGTCGCCGTGTACCGTATAAAGGTCTATTATCAACCCCCTTGCTGATCATAGGCCTTTCATACAACACATAAGGCTCCTTCCACTCTACGTTACCACTAGGCCCATAGATAAGTAATATAGAGCAATTTAACTAAAATTACTTCTATGTTATAAATTAACTAATTGTGTGGGCTCGTAAGACCTACACCAAAACAATATTACAAACGAATGCAGTTCATAATAGAACTGCATAAAATCTAAGTAATGCATAAATACATGAAAGTATCTAAATATCTATTACCAAATATCCTCTTCGCTCTCTGATCGCTCCAACCCGTCTCTACCCGAGACTTACCACGGGCATGCCTCTGCCCGGATTGACGAAGAGGTTCTCCTGCACCAATAGAAATCTATAGGGGAGTAAGCTTATGCTTAGTGAGATAAATGCCCTCATCAGTACCACAAGGCAGAAATTTATTAGATGCATAATCATATGAATGCATGAACAAACAGTATGCCATACAACGCATGCAGTGACCTAGGAACTGCATACGACTCAGATTTTCGCCCTCTGAAGTTGGGGTTTGGAGATAATTAACTGACCCAAACCAAAATCCGGGTTCTAGACCTTGGGTTTTATTTCATTCGCACTATCGTGCTCATACCAAAACAAAACTCTACATATATACATATATATATACTTCCTTTATCAAAATCAAATCATATCTTTTAAAAAATCTCAAGTCTAGCGGTGTGGTGACCCCCGCAGTCCACAAACATACGCCCTAAGCAGAAGCCACAAGACTCGGCCCCTCGCCGACGGTTGGCGTCTCCCAGCACCTAGTAAGCCCATCAGCTTAAGACAGAGACTCAATATATATGATGGCATAGCTAGTGTCCAATCTTGCAGGAAACTCGTATTCCTATGAGTCCCTTCCCATCTTCTGCGTGAAGCGGCAGTCGGTGTTACCCGTATGCAATATGGGGAATGCATGATTCATTTTGAGTTCTTAATCATATAAGTGATTAACTTGATTTTCAGGGTGATCAACCAATTTCATTCCATACAATTCACAAGTATATATTCATGCAAACAATTCCCAATTATTATATATAATTAACAAGTCATCACACTCATCTATAATTTCATACACATGCATCTCCCATATCCCACAAGCATCCAAATTTATAAATATAAGATTAGGTGCATCTACTTTACAAGCACAATCAAGTAAAGAGTCATCGGGAATTTACTCACTCTGCCATGTGGTTCAATCAAAGTAGTCCGGAGGCAAGTCGTCTCCGAAAACAGTGTCCCCTGGTCATTGAAATAATTTTTATAAGGAATTGAAGCAAACTTAAGAAACTATGTAAATTTTCCTTAAGTTATATTCCTAGCTAATTTTCGTAATTTTTCCGGTTTTTACCTAAAGTTCAATCGCGTATAACTTTTTCGTTTTAAATCCGATTTTTATGATCTTATAGTCAATCTTCATCATTTTCGAGTGTACTTTAACGTAGTAAGGTTAGATTTTAGAAATGAGGTATGCAATTCTGTCCATGGGTCAGAACAGTAGCATTTCTCATGTGTTGGAGTGTTTTTGGGCCTTGTTTGGTAAATGGGCATTTGATAACTTGAGGAATCCTTTGGGCTTGACCTTTAAATTTTATCCTAAGCTTAAAATACTCCTTGAGATCAGATTTATAACTTTGATTTATATTCCTAAGGCTAACAACCACTTCTTGGGCCCTTTAGTGAGCTTAAGTTATCAAATGGGCTTGTTTTTAGTTTAAACTAAGGTTTATGACTTTGGTGGGCTTATGGGGCCTTAGGTAGATTTCTTATGGGCTTCCAAACAACCTTTCTTGGTACTTTAAGGTGCTGATCAGATTTTTGTTGAAGGCCCATCCTAGAGTTTTAGGCTTGTTTTGGGAGTTTTAAGCTCGGTTTTGAGTTTTAGGCTTTATATGCTCACTATACTTGCTTTAGTTAATCTTTTCACTTTGTTCTTTTGCTTTTATCATATTTTTAGGCCTTATTTTCCCATGTTCCAGATCTGTTCATGTTGGTCCTAAGGGGTCCTCACTTGGTTTTTCAACTTGTTTCATCATTTCCTTAAGTTTAGGAGGTAAATTATGCACTTAACTACTTGTGTACAAATCTTAACTTAAGTTTCCTTCCATCAAATGATCCTTTAACTCATGTTCCACATAAAGAAATAAAAGATCTCATACTTAATATAACTCCCATATCATGGCTCATGTCATACAAAGTTGGTTTCTTCATAAAATTTCAAGTGATGGATTTTTCCTTAACTTAAATCTAGATTTGAGCATGTTTAACTAAATGGAAACAAAATCAACATTCAAATGGCCATGAAACCCTCACGTCCAGCATGCATATCCTCCATTAAAATTCTCATTTCAAGGTTTCCTTAGCTTAAAATCTTCCATTCAAAACATTAAACAAATGTCTTCACAAAATACCAACTTTATATGCTCATATTTCAACTTCATGCAAGGGTTTTATGGTTGGTTTCTTAAAACGATTTTTTTTTTGGACATTTTAACAACTTAAACCTTTCTTGCATCTTCAAGAAATCCAAGTCTCCTAACATAAATATCAACCCACACATCACAAGAAATACTTACTCGTCCTTAACGCAAAGTTTGGTGGTTGTGCACTAAGGTTCCTCTTAAGTCTTTAACTTTGCTTCCTCCTTTTTGCTTACCTTTTGAAACCCGAATCTTTTGGTCTTTTGGAAAGGGGTTTATGGAAGATTCTAATGGTCTTAAATGTCTTAAATGATGAAAGAAAATGGCGCAAGTGCAAAAGGAAAAAAATGCCGTGAGTTGAAGCTTTCAAATGGGAGAAAAATTGATTTTGTGGGGTAAGGTTGTTTCCTCTTTTTATGTTTGTTTCTAAAAAGAGAATGATGAAGTGAAAGTGAAATTGAAAGTGAAAGAAATGGGGAAGAGTATGGCCGGTTGGAAATGGAGAGAGAAGGAGTGTTTAAATGTCTTGGATGTGTTATCTTGTAGCTTACATAAAGTCAACAATTGCAACTCTTGATAATGTAAGCATTAAGGGATGAATAGTGATGTGTAAGAGAAAGTGATTGATGGGTGAATGACCAATGTATGGCCCCCCTTTCTCCCCTTTTTAGATCTGCCATTGTATGTCCTTACATGCCATGGAGTGGTCTTGTCTCCTTTATTAAAGTAAAGCTTATTGATTCTTGTGAAAAATTGTCCATATTTTGTATAAGTAAAGAGATGATAAGGAAATTGTCTTATCACTAGATTTTGATAAGTTATCAATTGATAATTGATTCCAACTCTCAATTGATAAGTTATCTAAGGTGGTTGGTTGGTCTATTTATTTATGTGTAAGGCTTATATATGAAGATAAGGACATAGCCTTATAGAAAATTGCTTTAGGATTTTTATCCTACATTGTTTTGTAATTTATGATTTGATTTTTATAAAATTGTGAAATTCTCTAAAGTTGGATGAAATTATTCAAATTAAATTATCGATTAATTATTTAGGGTTAAAATTCCTTAATGGCTTTAAGGTTTACGGTTTAAGTAGCTTTAGTGCTCGTACTTCTTCAAGCTCAGGTTTTCTTGATAATTGGCTTTTGAATTGTAAAAATTTAATTCGTTTCTAAATATAAATTTAAGTTTTTAGTTTAGTTGATCTTTAGGAACATTCGGAAAGTACTCTTAATTGAGTCTTAGGCCCTCTAAAAGTAGGGTTTACAAATCCATGTAGTACTCTTATAGTGGGTCAATCCAATACATTCTTATAATCATCTGATTAAAAATAATAATGAAGAACTAAATCAAAACATGAAATTTACTATGTAAGAATCCATGGTGTCATCAAGTCAAATGACTAAAATAACATTGCGGTGAGTAGCACTTATTAAACTGATCCATGCAGTACTCTCACAGTGGGTCAATCTAATATAATGTAATCCTATATGTATATATGTATTGAATTAATATCTCATATCCATAATTAGTAAAGCATGATTATTATTCAACCAATATATTAGTCTTAATTCATTATTGTTCTATATAACAAGCGACTAAGGATAATTTAAAATAATGTTATCATCACTTTATGATCTTACTATTAAAGTCACCTACTTTAATGACATAAGGAATAACAAACATTTAAGGAATCTTTTTATCATGTTAAAAAGTTAATAATAACGTGATAAATAAAATAACTCATATCATGTAAATATTTAAATGATAAAAAATCCATATGACTTAAGGTACATCACTAGCATTATGATCTAACAAAACTCAAGCTTGATTTAAACCTATTCAACTTAATGGGTTTATGAGCCTAATCGAGTTTTGTCAAATCCAAATTCAATTGAAAAGAACAAAAGAGATTCTAAATAGTGAATAGGTTAAAAAAATTAAACTCAACCAAATTTGAGTCAAGTTTGAATCTTAAATTTTCAAATGAATTTTGAACTCAATAGTGTTTGAGTTTCAGTCCATTTGTTTAAACCCCTAAAATCAAAAGAATGGCAATTTACGCCTTTGCATGAAAGTGCAAATTGTTTCTCCTAAGTTTCTCACACTTGTATATTGGCTAAATTACAAGTTAGGCTAAATTTTATGGCCTAATAAGATTTGTATTTACCTTAGTATGACTTAAGTGCTAGCTCATACCATGATACTAAGCATAATTTTAACTAGTTCATGATTCTAAAGACAAGCCAAACTAACAAATGGCACTGGGTTATTGTACTTGTTCGAGTTAATTTCAACAATTTCTTGAAATTAATGTTAAAAAAGGGTTAAAAGGCACTTTAATTAATAGTCTATGCTTTTTAAACACCCATGTTGCAAGTGTACTTACATCGCTTTCTAGCTTTCTTATCAAATTATGTCCAGAATTATTTATACTATTGTGAAGTCGCTACGAAAAATACAGTAGAAGTGTTGTTGTATGCTAAATACTTAAAAGGGTTTAATTTTAACATTTGCAAATGCATGGACATAGAAAGATTGGTTATTAAGGACTTATATTGGTCAAGTGGAGAGATTCTCACTTGGTCATAGGTTTTAGTTGATAAGCTTTTCAAATGTGAGCCTCCAAGCTTAGGTTGGTCTCCTTAGAGCAAGAGTCAAGCCTAAAAGTTCGTCACCGACTTATTAAGAGCCCAATTCACACTCCCTAAAGCTCACTCAACCAAGACTAAGTTGCTAACATAAAGAATGACCTTCTTAGGGCACAAACCAAGCTTCCAACAAATTGGCCAAACTAATTAAAAGACTTTGGTTGATCTCTTGTTACTTATCACCTTCTAACCCTTGGACTTTAGGCTTTGAAGCCCATAATGTATAGGCTTGGTCTTCAGGGATGGTCCATTTAGATTGGGAAAGTCCACAATTAGCATGCAACAAAACTGAGATCTTCTTTAACATATCTAAAGTCTATCTTCAAGATATAGCAAGTGAATTTCAAAGATACAATGTGCCTTCCAAAAATATCTCGTCAATCACTCTTATAAATACCAAATAATTCCACATGTAAAAGGATGAGAGCTTAGACCTAAGGAAGGATCAATTTTAAACCATGAATTGACCCGCCACTAGCCAAGGACCTATCGATTCATGTAGATTTAAGCAGTTCAATCCTCCTACTTATCTACACCACCAAGCCTAAATTGAAAACTTTTTTTTTTTTTTTAGCAGTGTACATATATATATATTTATGCATATCATATTATATATGTATACATATTATTATGTATTCTACATATTAGCATATATATTATACATATTATATATATCATACATATTAACAAATGTAATATAATATATGCAAATATATGCATATTTTACATACATATATATATATATATATATTGCAAAATGTTAAAAAAAATTATTAGAGATCCGGTTTACAAGCTAGAAAATTAGCTTGCAAATCAGCGAGCCTCATGAACTGACATGAAACTGACCCTAGGTAGGCTAGCCACGGTTAATGAAATAGGTAGGCTAGCCACGGTTAATGAAATGTTGAATCATGGCCTGATGGTTCCAATCGGTTTAGGCTCAACCCCACATTTATGGGAGCTTTTACTTTTTACACACATAACTCTTTCATGTTCCTTCGAACACCCTTTTGGCTTAAATATCAGGGTAACCGCATTAGAACTACCTTTGGTAACCCTCTTGATTTATGTTAGCTAGTGTTTGTAGATTGACTCCAACCTCAATCACCCACAACTTTCTTTAAAAAAAGGAAATCACCATCACCAAAACCTAATTTAAAGTCTTATCACGGAGGTTTAAAGCTTGTTAACTATCATATATATATATATATATATATAATAGCCTCGTTAAAAAATTCAAAATAATAATAATAAGTTCACTTGCAATATAGATAGCATATGGGTATCAGCAGAGCAATTATACAATAATGAGTTGATGTACATTGATATCGAAACATAAGATATGACGAGCTCACGGCCTGAAATTTGGATATTCAAGTCTCTTTTGGGCCATTCAAGATTCCGATTACAACACCGATCTTTAAGGCCTTGGCCTGTCTGGCTACCTAAATGCATTTCTTTCCTCATTTTATTTTCATCTTTTAGAAGAACTCGTTATTGTCAAAATATAATGAAAATTCTACAGGGATTTTCTTTGTGAACATACAAATCCAAAATAATGAATATTTAATTTTTATTCTCCATTTCTGTCACTGAAAAAGAACATAGCTAAAGAAGGCAATCGTGTCATGAGATAGATTAGAGTTTTCGATTTAAATTCGAAATGGTCTTGGCCCAAAAGGGGGAAAAAAATCGAAATGGTCACATATCATTTTTGATTCTTTTAAGTGAAGGTAAAAATTCTTAGGCATTAAATATAAACTTATATTAGATCTTTAAGTTTAAACTTCTAAATAGAATGGTTATGATACAAACATCAGTGTAGTATATGATATATGATTAGAAAGTTCTAAGATCAAACTCTAATATCATCATTTAACCCTTATCTAATTAAGTGGCTTTTAGATAAGATGGTGGCACAGCGGAAATTAACATAGTATGAAGTTCACAACGTTGCTTCATTGCTCATTTAGGCCACCTTTAGTCAGGACAATTGGTACAAATTGTCCATCTAATGGGCTTTAGGTGAATAGCCCACAAGAAAAGGGCCGTGGATTAATAAATATTAAAAACATTAAATTACCAAGTTTAAAACATGGGCTTATAGATTCACTTCTTCTGGTGTTAAATTAAAAAGAAAAAATTGTAATAATTAAAAAGAGTGGCTTATATGAAGTTTCCAAAGAAAATTATGGCTTTCGTTTTTTTTTTTTTTTATAGATCCTTGTACAATATAAACTATCCGGTCCAATATATATAACAAAAATTTTTGTTCTTGAAAAAAAAAAAATTACATTAGAGGCACTACCAATCACCAATAACTAGTTTCTTTTAGAATCCATATTGTTGAGGAAATAAAATGCAGATTTATAAAAATGAGATAAGTTCAATCGTTTGAAATAATTCTTTAGAATATTGGAGTGATCCAAATGATTAAACCCATATTTGGAATCATCTAGGGAGCTTTCTTATGGTAGGTATGGAATCAAGTCATCAAAACTAGCTTGTCTAGTTTTAATCTTTCTACTCATCTCTTTAAAAGCCTATTAATGGCTTCAAAAAACATGGTACGATCTAATGAAGTTATTGATGGTTGAACTTTATAAATACTACTTGACACTAATCTCAAGGGACCTTAGATTAAAATTTCTTATATTTAAACTATCACAATGAAAACTACAAAAGTAAAGTGTTTCAGTTCCTCTAACTTCCATACTGGCATGAGGGGCTTGCATGCATTATCTATCTCATGCTTCTTGATGTTTTATTTTAAGTTATAGCACTCACCTCTTACCACATGAAGTGCATGAATTACAATATAAACACATAATACTCACTTGATAAATCTTATGCTATATACATATTCAATTCTTACACATTGAAAATTTTAATAAAAAACATTATGAAACCTCGTAAAAGCTATATCAAATCAATGTGTAAATGAACTAAATGGGCCTAGAGGCTACCTAACATTACATGCAACTATGATCAAGCTTAATTGGAACCTATTAATAGGGCCTTTTGGATATGGGCCCATTTGGCCCATCCCAATCTTCTCAAGCTCTTTCCTTACTTTGGGCGGCTTTTAGCTTAACCCTAAAGTTTAGCCTATCCAACTATGGCAAGTCTCCAACAGTTAAAAGACTTCAGATAGGGGCAAAAGACTAAGTCAACAACCATTTCTTGTTTTTTCTCGAATTATGTCGGACATCATAAACCCACTCTTCAATATTTATGGAAGTAACTCTACCTACTAACTTTTCTCTAACTGTTAACATCACTCCTTTATAAATACAAGACCACCATCTTATGGTAAACTACTTAATACTTTGTACACTTACGCCTGCTAATTACTTTTAAGCTCTCATACTCTCCAAATACTCATAGCTGACTTAAGTATCAAAATGGTTACGTTAGACAACCTTCGACATACCCTTACTATATTCTCTTTTGCAAGCCTCACCATTTATACGAAGTCCAATCTTTGTTTAATCAATACTAGTAAGATCCTTAAGATAACATTTGGTAACATCTATGGGAAGCTTGATCCTAATTCCTACTTAAACACATTAAACACATTAAACATTCCCCCCTTCAACTTATTCACCTGCACATAAGAGCGACATAGATGACAGTTAGCCTTGATGAACTTATCCAAGTAATTATCGAAAGAGAACTCTGCCTCATCTAGGCCTTTCTCGATACTAGACAATACTACTTTAAACCGCTTTACCTCTTTTCGAACGGCATCATAGTTGCTCAGCTGGAGCAGCACCTAGCCATGGTACTACAAAAGAAAGCAAATTAAAGTTAGCTCAATGGTAATAGAGAAAGATATTAACCATGAATAACAAAGGCTTGCCTACTAGATGAGTGAACTTATGTGACCTGCCATCTCCATTAGGTTCTCCCCTCCTACCGTCAACATTCCCTTGAGGATGGTCTAGTTGCCAAGGGTATAAGACCCCAATGAGGCCTGGTAATTGAAAGTCTGATGCTGTAATGTAATTTCATTGCCTTGGATCTCCCACTTTGCCCTCAAGAGCTTCCCATGACCCTCTTGTATTCTATGAGACGTATGACACTTCCTTAAATGAGTCCAGCTCAATCCCCAAAAACTTAAATTCATTGAGGACATCAAAGAACTCATCCCTAACTTCATCGATACACTTATAGGGATGAGCCATCGACTATTCATGCCAAGTTGCTCGGTTTAAAAGTGTCTTTGCTCTTCTTCTTCTTAGCCCCAGGTATTGGTTCCTTAGCAATCTCTGGCTTCTTTCTCTTTTGCTCGACTACCTCGAATGGGACAATGGCCTTAACTACCTCCTCTTCCCTCCTGTTAGGAGGGGCAATACAAATTAAGTTCGGCTCCTCGGTGTCGACAGGTTCATCCTCCACTAAAATGGATGCAAAGTTAGGGATAATGGCAAGGGAAGGAGGGATTGCAATTATAGGTGCGGTAACTAGTAGCTTTATGTAGAGACCGAGAGTAATCTTCTAAGGAAGAGTAACTACCTCAACCTTGCTGGCCTCCCCTTCCCCTAACTTTGACCTTACGGCTTTACCCTTAGGGTCGAAGGTCTTAGTGCTCGATTTCCCCTTGGCTTAGTGACACATCATCAGATCATCTACCAAAGGACGCGTAAGCTCTATAGTTATCCTCTTGCCTACAAAAAGATTAAAAAAGAAAATCAAGCAATCAATCATGAAGAAGAAGACAAAATAAAGAAAACACAAGATATTGCCGTTCACCAACTCTACCATGACAGGCATTGACAAGGAATATCCTTTTCCCATTTTATTAAAAGAGATGTTAGATGAAGCATAACTTTACACACTAGCACAACAGATGAAGGAATTTGTAAAAAAACAAACCTATACCTTTAGCCTACTTCTTTACTATAGCCTTCTTCATACTGGAGAAGAGATTCGAGATTATATACCGGAAGTATCTCTCCACCATCTTTGTAGCATTTATTACATTAACATTCCTAAGGGCCATGAAGGCTTGAATCTCTCGTATGGCCTTGGCATTGCTAGGGCCAACCTCTTTCTAAGCCCCAGTTTGATCCACTTCATCTAAAAATCTGCCTCCTTAAGCAGTTCAACTATTACGTAGTTGTCCTATCAGCCTTTGACAGAATCTATAAGGTCGTAAAATAACTTCTTCTTCGTATGAGGTTAGAGGTACGAACACCCCTCCTCTCATCCTCCACGTTTTTCCACAAATAAAATGGTTGAAAAGTTCAGGGATGACCCTTATCACCAAATATTCACAAAGCACTTAGAAGGCTTTCAACATCTCCCGCCTATTGGAAGGGACCTATATTGGATTGCACCGATGAAAGTTCAAGAGGTCCTTCTCAAAGTTGTTCGAGGTAGGCATTGCCCCAAACTTCAAGTACTTCTCAAATACTGCAAAACGCCTCTCTAATAGGGAGGCTATCCTTTCTTTCTTGCTTAGTAATCATATCTTCCACTTAGGGATTGACCCAACAATAAAGCTGCTTAAGATCCAATTGGAGGTAGAGGCCTTACTCCTACTTACTTGGCTGCTTAGGGCCTTGCTTATCCCAAGCACCTCGAACAAATCCTTAGGATGTGGTAGGGGAGTATATACGTACACATCCTTAGGGATGGTATTGATGAGCCTTGCTCTATCTAGTGCCTTCACTACCATTCTGGTGGGGTTGTCAAACTGTGCTAGTGATGAGACTTCGTTCTCTCCTATGAAGAGAGGATCACTCCTAGCAGTTTTGGAGTTGATGATGTTGTACTTTGATGCTTCCGAACGCGTCTCACTTATGTTGGTCGACATAGTTATTAAAGAATATGAAGAAGAATGAACTTTATTTGAAAGTTTTTGAAGAAGACTAATATAAGGGAGAGAGAAGTTTGCAATATTGGAACTAAGAAATTACAAACAAGTTACTTTCATCATGATTATGGTATTTATAGGCCAACTATCTTGGAAAACGTATTGATGGTTATAGAAATTTGTATAAGCACAAATCCCTTGGAATATTATAGTGTAGACATGTAGAGTTACTTTTAATCGAATGGCTACATTTAAATTCAAAAGACAAAAGGCATGTAACGACATGTTAGTCTATTGTGATAGGATACTTGTCACATTACATTAAATGCACTAAAAATGAGCACGATAAAATAAGGATTTGAAAAGTTGCTTTCACAAGAAGTTTCCTTGAAGCCCCTTCAACTTCCACAAGAGAACTTGCTCGGCATACTATAGAAACTATGGTTCAGATTAGATATATCTCGCGTTCGAACAATGGTCAGCTTATTTCAGCCTAGTTTACTAAGCCGCTCTCCTTTGTAACTCTTGTGAAGTATCCACCTCGAGTTGTTCGATCTAGTTCAACGGATGTATGCCCTACTCAAACCCGATGAAAGGTAAACTGCTTAGTCCAAAGAGGTTAGCCCTTTCGCGTCCTACCTTGGAATTGTCTCATTCATCTCTGCCTAGAGGGTAGTTTGATCGGATAGGTTGCATCTACTTAGCCCCTACATTAGTCAACTTGAATTTCTCCACCTCAGCTTTTCATAAGATTAGACCTCTTTGCCTCGACCCCCGCAATAGCTTGGACTCCTTTGCCTTGGACATTCACTTGACCAAATCAACTATATGCCTAAGAAGCCCATTTTTCCTTCACCTTGCCTTCATTATGGCAACGAGACTACTCGAGGGGGAAAGGACATAGGCCCCTTAGACCCATTAAGCCCATCTCGATTTTCTTAGTCTCATTCCTTACCTCGAGCTACTTTTTGCTCAAGCCTAGAGTTTGGTCTATCCAACTATGGTAAGTCTCTAATGGCTAGAAAACTTTGGATAAAGATAAAATACTAAGCCAATAACCATTTTCTATTTTTCCATAACACATTAGACATCATAAATATACTCTTCAATACTCACGGAAGTGGTTCTGCATACTAATTGCTCTCCAACTATTAGCACGACTCTTCCATAAATATAAGAACACCGTCCAACGGCAAATTATTTAAGACTTAGTACATTTACGCCTGCTAATTGCTTTCAAGCTCTCGTATTCTCCAAATACCCATAACTGACTTAAATATTGTAGTAGTCACACAGGATAACCTTCCATTATACCCTCATTATATTCTCTTTATAGGCCTCACCACTCGTTGAAGTCCAATCTTTGTTTAATCAATACCAACAAGATCCTTGAGACGACAGAACCTATAGACGACAGAACCTATTTGATTTAATGGCTTATAAGCTTGATTGAATTTAATTGTATATCCAATTTTGTTAAATCTAAATTTTAATATAAATTTAATTAAGACAAATGTAAAATTTTATAAGTAATGAACGAGTTAAAAAACATAAGTTCAATTGACTTCGACTCAAGTTCGAGTTTGAAATTTTTATTATCTAATTTGATCTCAATACTATTTAACTTGATTTAATTCGTTTTGGTTGAATTTATTACTCAAATGGGAATAGTATTCACCGTAGGATGACTCTAAGTCCTAGATAATTCATAGCATGGCACTAAGCATAATTTATCCGATTAACGATTCTAAAGCTAACTGAAATAGATCACCTGTTCAAACTTTAAAAATTTCTTGGAATTAACATTAGAAAAATAAGATACACTTCAAAAATTTTATTGATCTACATAGTTTCACCACACTCAAAATTTAAAATTTACATCGCTCCTCCTCTGAGCCAAATCCTAAGTCTTCTATTTTCTGGAATTCCACGAAATTGGGAGCATGAGTGAGAAATTAACTAATTTTATTCCAACTGGAGTCACTCTCCAAGTCGTAAACATCCACCATCAGTGGAAACCGCGTATGTCTTTGTCTAAAATTTTTTCATGTACATAGTATAAAGCAGCTGCCATTGCCAACCCTCTTTCTTGTCCCTATTCATATATTTTCAAGAGTTAGATGATGATTCTTCCATTCACATAGGACTCCGTATGCAAGCAGAGGAAGTAGGAGTAGACAGATAGACCACCAATTTTTTCAACTAGAAATTTAGAAGCAGCCACAATGGATAATCTAGCTTTTTCTTCTTCTTCTTTTTTTTTTTTTAATACAAGATAAAACCGCGTGGGTCCGCAAGAATGAAGACAAATAATGTAAATTTCCTGTTTAAAGTTAGTGAGGCAAATCATTTCACGTATGACATATTCCGATGTCAATCATTTTCCAAGCAAAACCTTGTTTTGTACATGACTAAACCATATCTTTTCTTATCTTTCTTCCTACTTGCTTAGAGTGAAAGTTTTTTTTTTTTTCTTTTTTTTAACTAACATTTAGAATTAGTCTAGGATTCTAGTTGTCATTCTCGTGACCTTTTATATTAATATATCAACTATGATTTCTTTTTTCTTTTTTGAATTCGGTGCTTTATCCTATAAAACACTTGCTTTTTCCTCTATGAAAAGACCTGCAAGAAAATTGACAAGAGAAAAAGGGCAGTTGGATATTTCTTTCTCCAGGATCAAAACTAGGCAAGCACGGTTCGATTTCGTTGTGTTTCTCATTTTAAATCAAACCAAATCAGAAAATGTAGTTTATTTTTTTTACTTAAATCAACCCATACTGTTGGGTTTAAGAATTTTTCTAAATTATAAAACTTCAGCATAATTAATTATCTCAAAAATCTTATATGAATGATATAGAATGCACATCGGATGTGCTAAATTAGTTTAATGATATAATGTATTGCCAGTAAGAGGTTGGTGATATCAATATCTATGCACTAAAAAATTTTTTAAGTATTTTTTAACAATTAATTTTTTTTTCTTTTTTTCTTTTTTATTTTTATTTTAACATAAAGATAGTATATGATGTAAACTTCGAGTAAATCAAGAAAGATAGCCTGTTAATTTATGATTATAAATAATAATACAAATACGGTTTAAGGAAAAGTATATATTGGGTTCTCAACATGTATCTATTTTTCTATTTGACTTATTAACTTTTTCTTTTATTTTTTTCACTTGAATATTCAATGTTTTTCCGCTTCTATATTTGAGTCCTTTCATTAACTCTGTTAAAAATTTGTTAAGTGTTGAAATGTGTTTAACTTATGATAAGTTCACAACAATTAATCTGATATTATTATTAAACAATAAAAGCAAATGATATAAGAAATAATAACGAAAATTATTAAAATTTAAAACAAAAAAGAAGGGAACTTAGATGAAAAAGTGCAATTGAAGAATCGATCAAGAAAATGATATCTAGACATGCACTAGCACTAATGGATAAGTTTTAAGAATCTATTATTCCTAATTTTATATATTAAAATTTTAGTGTATATCTATTTTCACTCCATATAATATATTAATACTACTAAAATTTTTATCCCCATATAACATCAATGTCAAGATAAATATGATTCTGCCAAAAGCTACGTAGAATTTGGGCAGTGGAATTAACGTCTAAGCTCTCTTAATTGCGTTACCAAATCAAGCCCATAATTGACGATGCAAGTCACTAGGAGCTTATGGAAGATTTCCTCCCCGATGGAGATGTTAGCTCATTCAATAGGTCAAGTGAACGGAGGAATCTCCAATGATAGTAGAATAACTAAGGTTTCTTAGTCCTCGAATGCCGCCTAATATGATTTGGCCAGCAGCAGAGGCAACTTTTGATGTGGAGATATCAACACCAAATCAGGAGTTACCACCTCCGTGGATGGCACAACCCTCTGGAGGTTGTGGTTGGCCACCCCAAGGTTAGAGGATAGTAGGCCATGTAATGTGTCACCGCACAAGAGATTCCCTTCTCCTAAAGTGTCCATTCACCACTTCACTATCCCTTAACTTCATATTCTGCTCAAATTCTGAAAAATAAGTTAGCCTTCTCTTCCTATCTTCTAAAAACCGTTCCAAACCATCATTCTCACTAGGAGAACTATATAGGCTTTATCTTCTTCCCCCATATATTTGAAACGTTCACTTATTCGATGGGTTTTAATCTACTATAGCCTCATTGGGAGCATGGCATTAGCTCTTGACCAATTTGTTTATGCGGCCTTTAGAATATTTACATTCCTAAAAATCACTACCCTCGTACGCCACTCCCTACACAATGAGCTCAAGTTCAGCATCCACTTGACCCCAAACTCTCGAAACGTGATATTCTCCTCAACCTAGATTCGTGATACCTTCATTATGAGGCCAATGTATCACCATTACCCATTCTCAAAGTTCATCAACCTTATTTTTTTCATTGTCCACCTTCACCTATTATCATCTCTATCAAAACATCGAGCCTCTACATGCTTCCTCTTGCCTTCACAAATTTCTTCGCCCTATGAGATCGTCTCTTACTAAGTGACTCAATGATAGGTTTTCCCATAAAAGCTCATTTGCAAAGGTAGGCAAATTCTCACTATAATTAAAGTCATGACATAGCTACCCCTCTTACAACAACATCCTTCATTTAGTAGTCATTTCTCTTGAGCTTAATCCATATGAGTTGAGACTCCTAAAACAATTGCCTTTCTTGTAATAATGTCATTCTTTGGTGCTATTCTTATGACCTTAACCCACATGAGCCCTAACTGGCTAAGCATATTGGTTAATATTTAGGTGGCTTAATGGAGGTATAACTTTAGCTCTAATATCGCTTGTTATGGGATGGAAGGTTCTCTACTTGTAAAATTGCCATGTAGTGTCTGACCATCCCTTGACTTCACATATTCACTTGTATTCCGAATAGCAAGCGAATCTTCTCTTTCTATCTTTGAAGGACCATTCTAACTGTCATTCTTTCTACTAAGAGGGTCATCTAAGCTTTGTTACTATCTAACATATGTTTGGGAGGTTTTAACTTATCTAACTGGTTTTGACTTGCCATAACTTCATCAAAAGAGTGGCATCAGCATGTAGCCACATTGCTCATAGGAAGCTAGACCTACCTTTAGAGTATCCCACTTCTAGAACATACCATCCTATCGATGCTACTCGCTATATAATAAACCAAAGTTGAGCACTCACACTTAACTCTAAACTCTTGGATTATAACACCATGACTAGACCAATAAATTTTTTTTTATTTAGCTTTTATTTTTTTATTTTAATTTTATTTATTCGATAACACTATGTCATGAAATTAATTATTAAAAATATATCAAAGCTGGATACATATTAGCACTTGATGGATTCTTCAATGGAGTATATGGGGACAAAAACCAAAAATTTTTAAATGTTGAGAACCCAAATAGACAGAGAAATGTTAAAAACTCAAATTGAAGATTAGCCAAATCATGAGAACTAACTATGTACTTTTCTATATTTATAATACAAAATTTCATTTTAATAGTATGTTATAACAAGAAAATTTTTCTAACTATTTGATACTTAAAATTGTTTAATTTGGTTTGGTTTGGTTTACTTCTCATTCAAACCAACTAGAAATTTGCAATTTGAAAATTTCCTAAATCAAATAAGGAATAAAAAAAAAAACTTTCAATTTGGTTTGGTTCAGTTGGTGATTTGGACTTTTCTTCACCTTAACATGAGCAAAAATACATTTAGAAGATGAAGAAATTCATCAAAGCGTAGCTAAATAGTCATCCATGTACATCTCCTTCTTCATGAATGCCTAGACTTTCCCCATTTTGAAATTGAGCATTTAGATTCCTAGATGTCAACAAAAAACAAAAAAAGCTTTTGAAACTTTATAAGATCATCTTACCCTTTGTATCATAGCACACAAGGTAAAAGGAAAAGAATATAAAGAACATTAATTATGATAAAGCATATATAAGCTTTACGAACAAAAATGGGAGCTCTCTCTCTTTTTCTCTAATTTTATGATTTTTCTTTCTAATTTTTGTTAATTATTTCGTTATTTTATTAAGATTAAAATAGTCATACTTTTGAAAATTTAGGATCTAAATACTCAAATTCAAAGACAGAATTGTTAAGCATATATGATATAAGCATCAAGATATTTATGTAATTTAATTTATTTACCATGCACATGTTTGATTTGAAATACATAAATAGTTGGTATATTTCATATTCATATCCTATTAGGCTATACATACCTTAACCAATTATGAGGGCTTTTTTTTTTTTTTTTTGGCAACTAATATGACATTACAATTAAGAAAAAAACAAACTTGATCCATCCTATTAGAAGGTAGTGTTTGCTCTATTAAATTATAACACCCTTAGTATGACGAAGACTTTTGAACAATAATTCTAAGGCTAAATTACTCTAAAATATAGAAAAGTTGGTGCAAAATATTTGAAATTTCATATTAACAAAACAAAGCAAGGAAACTACAGAAACATAATAATTAAATATATTATAAGTTGTATAGGATCCCTCTCTATAGTTTCCTGCATAGCTTCAATACATTTTAGTAGTTGAGTGCATACTTCATTAAACTAGGAGTAAGTAGGTAATTTTATCGTACAGGATATCCACCCAGACCTTAGTAGACTAGGAAAGTTCAAGATGGATATTTAAGGTCATATGATAGATTCCGAGTAGTAATTTCTTAAAACTTGTACCTACAAAGTAGAGTATAAGTATAAGATCAGGGTACCCCATACCTATCTTAGATACCATATTATGAAGTATATAAGGTACTTTATAGTTACCCTATGATAATAATTAAATAAAATTAGTAAATAAAAAAGACTATCATTTCATTTGTATGGACTTAAAAAAATAACAAAACATAGACCATGAGAAACCTTAAACTAAACTCGATGTTCTCATGTTAGTCTCTTTCTCCTTGTTTTTTTTTTTATTGCATTTTCTTTTCACTCAATCTTCCTTATTTACTAAGTCCAACTCTATTAAAGTTAAAAAAAAAAAAAAAGAATCTACATGAAGCCACCTAACAAGGTATGTTATTAATTTATTTCTTTTGATTCAATAATTTTATTGTATTAAGTTTGAAAAATATCTCAAAATAAATTTATATAACATCATTCAAGTCAAGATTTAATTGAAATTAGTATTTATAACTTTTCCCCTTGTCCTAAATTAGGGTTTGTACTAGGTTTAAAAAAGATTTAGTTAATAGGTTAGGGTTTAGTAATTGAGATGTATGGAAGATCATTATGAATGCTGACTATGAATTGAGATATTGTAATTTGTAATTTACGAATATTCTTATTGCAAAAATAAGTTAGCCCCTAAAAGAGTCCAATTTACAATTATTTATTTAGTATTTAAAGTCGAGACTAAGATTTTACTAAAATGGGTATGTTTGTATAATAATGATTAATGAAGAAAATGATCAAAAAGAAAAATAAATAAAAGAAATTGGAAAGAAAGAAAAATAAATAGAATCTAATCATATTAAAATTTATATATATATAAATTTACAAATTTTACAAGATATCATATATTTTATACAATTTACAGGATATAGGATGGTTCTCAAGTGTCATAAGGTAAGGTACATGTAGCAAAGTTTAGGAACCAATACCTACAAAGTAAGATACGAGTAGAGCCCTATACTTTTATCCACTTATATTTGTTCACCCCTACATTAAATGCTTACTTAATCTTTCAACAAATGTCCCTTCATGTGTAGATATTGAGAAAAATCATCCATAACTATCTTCCACGCATTAAGTGATTGTAAGCACCCTATTTTTGCCTTCACATAGTTTTAGTTTTTAAACTGTTCTAATATAAAAAAAAAGTTAAAAAAAATTAAAAATGATAAAAAAAACCAAAAAAATAAAAATAAAAATGGAAAATTCTTAGAAAAAAAATTATAAAGATCATTTTTTTTTAGGAAAATAGATTTTTGGAAAATAAAATGTTTTAGGAACAATGGTTTTTGGTCTAACTCATTTTAAGTAACTTTATTTTAAAGGGTCATATAACTTAAGTACAATTTAATTGTGCTAAATATCAAAGTATAAACCAATAACCTAATGGTTAAACACGTGAACATGGCATTGAATTTGGCTTGAGGTTGTAGGTTCAAATCTCACTAGGTACACATGTGTCTTTTATTTTTTCTTTTATTGTGAAAATCGATTGAGTCTATGGAATTCAAATTTAATTATAAATCTCATCAAATCTTTTGAATGTAATGGAATTATATTTAAATCATTATAGGAGATAACATGAATCTAATGTTAAATCTAATGTGATAAAGATTTATAAGATTCAAATTTGATTTCGGATTTTCTTAAATTAGATTTGAATCGATATAAAAAATTTGTTTTCGAGTTTTGTATATAATGACACACAACGATAGTCCTCTTTCTCCATCTTCAATCCATTATGTAGATGTAGAGGTCTGATTAGAGTAGTCACATATGTGTTGTGTGAGTGATGTGTTATACATGACTTTAAAGAAATGAAGCAAGACTGTTACTTAAAGGGATGATTACGTAAGAATAAGGCAAGGAGTTGGAACAAGCAATCTAAGTGTCTCAAATACATAAGTGAAAGACAAGGCAACATTAGGGGACATTAGGCGTTCACCTTATAACTTGAGTAAATGAGATCAATGCTTTGCCTGAACGTTATTTAATCTTAGAAAGCATAGTTTTCACAGTGAAATACCGTTTCTTTGATCTCTCTAAGAGTTCTAAATGATGAGGAAAATACTGGGTATTTATAGGCACTTGGGCATGATGGTATCCGTTAGATCATCTAGGTAATTAACGAATGATATGGAGCTTGCTCAATTCATGGTTATCTAGAATGAGCTAGCTAATGGGCTTAAAGCCAATAGCCTTCCTTATAAGTGCATGAACCTGTCTAAGAAAGGTTGGAGGTAGATGGATTGGTCCAGCGATCTTTGTTTTAAGCCTACCAAGCCAAATCTCCTTGAATCATCCCAATAATAGACCAGACTCCTTAAGTCTTGTCATCTAGCCTAAGGAGTCAAGCCAAAATAAATAATATAGCAATTTTCAGCCCTCTACACATACAAAACTACAGCCAACAAGAACATACACAATCGCCACGTCTTCATCCATACCCAATTGTTCCATCATCCTTGACCCTCGACCATCTCCCTTCTAATGTACATGGCCTTGACAAATAACCTAAACACTAATTAGCCCCTATCCTTAACGAACCAAGTTAACAACCTAAACACTGATCAGCCTATAACCTACTTTGCCAATCGAATCTAACCCCTACAGTAACTATAGCAACATTAACTGCAATAGCAAAACCAATCACTCCATTGTGGAACCCCCTACAAACAATAGCCATAGCTCCAGCCCTATCCTCTCTAATGCACATACAGCTGCACGTCCATGCCTTAACTACCGGATTTGTATGCCCACTTTAAAGCCAACACCAACGACTAACCTAGGCGTGCAATCTAAGTTCACTGTCAACGATCACACTATCTATGCCATTTACTATGTACAACCAAGCTCTAGCACACCTCACACATGATCACACATACAATCTTTAACATTGTTCACGATTATACATCATGATCGTACGTTCTCCCTCATACGATCCACAATAGGTTAACAATAATAATCATAGCAATAAGTACCATACCCTTTGCCAAGTTACCGTTTGTGTTCTAACGTAACTCCATGACCTCTCTCTCCCTTGCATAGCCATCCTCTCTCTTAAACATAGCTGCACACCCTTAACACACACACTGCCATGCCACCATTCATGTATATGCAAGGTCCCACCACGATCAATTTCAAAAAAGTCCCAAACGGCTACCATCAGTCGTGGCATTAGTGTTATAGCCCCATTGTCTAATCAAATGTGCATGAAAACATCAGTCATCGCTTGAAAAATGGCCTAGAGATGCCCGAATTGAAGCCCCACTTGTTGTCTTCTTGAACTATGTTGCAACCCAACTTAACTCGGTCATTGCCCAATCAAAGCTAGCTTGATCCATTATTGAATCTAACCCGATCTATTACTAAATCTAACCCACTTACGATTTGTAAGCTCAAGTCCAACCTCTTCGTTTGTTTTTTTATTTATTTATTTTGTTAGTTATTTAGTTGCAAATATTTTTTTTTAAAAAGGGAGATCTTAGGAATTTCATTTTTTTTTAAGTAAAAAGGTTAATAAAAAATGTGTTTTATCACTTAGGAATTTTTTTTAATAAAAATTTAATCAATCCTTTCTAAAAGTGGTATCCTTTTTCAAGAAATAAAAATTTTGAAACTTAACTTAAGGCTCTTTAAAAATTTTCTTTAAATGAAACCAAATGATAAAAAACATAAACTCAACCAATCTTTCAAAATTAAAACAAACTAACACATTCAAGTTTTTGGAAAAAATTATAGACGTTTGATCCTAACTAATGGTACGTAGGCATCTTCGAGACAACGTAAAATCTATAAAAGCTTAGTATTTTTTTTATAATTTTATTTTGTTTTTATTTTTCTTAAAAATATTTGAAAAGGATAATTTTGAAGAATAAGCCTAATTTCAGAAAAGTGATAGTAATACCCATTAAGGTTTAATAGGTAGCTCCTGAATTCGAAAATCTCTAACTTTTATCAATTTGAAATCAAAATCTGATAGCTAAATTGTAATCAATCCACCTAATTAATTACAATTTCTTTTTTTTTTACTGACTCCGGTCAAGTGGCGACTCCAAAAAAATTTTAATTAAGAAAGAAATCGAGATTTTCCATTTTATCTAGTCGAGAATTAATATTAAATGGATTAAAATTTAGCATTAGTCAGAAAACAGAAAATGAAATAAAAATAAGAAACCAAAAAATCAGGCTCGATAGTGATACCCTCTTCAGCTCCCTTGATTTGATTGTAATGAACACACTCTTTACGTTTGGATATGTAACCAAAGTAATTTTAGTCACATTATATAAAATAATGTAACATTAGTATTAGAATTTTGCATATTTTCTCAATTTTAAATGTAAAGTTTGAAATTGCTAAAAGTCACCCTCAACTAAACTTTAATGTGTAAAAAAAAAAAAAATTACAATAAAGTTTGAATATAGTAGATGTCATACCTATTTGAACTTCTACTAAATTTACTATTTTCATAAGATGATATCTCAAATACTCATTAGTTATAAAAGTTATAGGTAAGAAAGTAAATATAACAAGTAAGAACTTGATTATATTTAAAATTTGACAACTTCAAACTTTTCATATTATTCTCAAAAATCCAAATTTTAAGTGCTTGTTGTGATATTGTCTTAATATTTTATAAGATAACCAAACAAAGAGATGGAAAAAGGCATAAGAGCTTACCATTGATTTGAAGGAGAAACAACAATATATAATCAATCCAAAAAAAGCATACAGAATATTCAATGTCTTATAACGATCCACTTGTCAAGATTTCACCGAAACTAAGGATGCAATTAGGTGAAGGAGTTGGTACATAAGGTATCTAATATATCCCATCCGATAAAAACCATAGAGGATATTGCAGTTTGGGGTTTTTATAAGGTTTTGTAATATAATACAAAATCCTATGGGATTTAGGAGTACCAAAAAAAAAAAAAAGGTAAAAAACCCGACCCGATAAAAGAAAACATATTAGTATAGGCTCTTAATATCTGTACTAAGTATTGCCTACATTATTTCTACATTGTATAACACAACTACTTTTCAAATTTCATATATGTGTAAGTGTAAGCTAATAAGTGTAACCCCCAAACCTATTTAGCTGCTTTCTACTCTATTTTGCCATCATTTCATTTAAATCTTTTGAGAATAGACATGTACTAGATTAAAATTGACCAAAATATCCTTATCTTTATCAGCAACACCTCTACTACCCAATACCTACTACCTTTAACACCATTGCCCTAATACCTTTCACCCAGTACTCACTACCTATAACATTAGTCACCCACACACCATCATAATAGGAATCAACTCCTTGGATCAATTACGCGCAACAGAGATAGAGGACTACAAGGACTCACATAGAGAATACTAGCACAAAACCCCATTTAGGATGAGCATTCCTATTCCAATCTCCATCTTCTACACTACTACCGACCTAAGCACCAAGCTCTCATAATTTTTGGTATAGTTTCTGAGCTAACACATAATCATGCCAACCTGTTTAGCATGCATGCCGACTAATCGAGCAACCATATCTATTGTCGAGCTTATACCATAATCCAGATAGCTCCTGAGCTAACTAATATCATACCTTTGTTTGAGCCAAGCTGTCAAGATACCCAACTAAGATAGCTTAGTTATCATTAGGACTTACCGTAACATATCTTACTACAATGGGTCCTCTAAAATATTGAAGAAAATTAGAGGGGGATAGTCGACAAATGAACAAGAGTAGCTAACGTGAAGCTGCTCAGAGGATGTGACTCACCAACGAACATAACACGACTTGAAACCTTACTTGATAAGATGCACAAATTGATGTTAAGGTCTGCCCGCCACTAATCCTAAGCTACTCGGTAAGATCAGATAAGAGTATATGAAAAATAGACTTGGAGGGGGTTATCTTGCAAGAACAGAATATTCAGTGTTAAAATGTAAGTTTTATGCGGCTTACGAGAGAAAAGGACTATTTATAGTAAGTCCCTAAAACAGCATTACAAATAAAGAAATTACAAGAAAGTATATATAAAAAGGGGATTCCTAGTACATATAAAAAAAGGATAAAAAGGATAAAATACCAAAAATAGAAAAGTTTACAATGTTAAACTAAATGGACTGGTGGCAATGTAACATTGGTTCCGTACGAATATTCTTTAAGCACAGTAAGCGAAAGGGTTCAAAATGTTACGGTAATAAAGGAGTTGGGATGAAAGAGAGGGTAGCATGCCGAGAGAAAACTATTTGGCCATTTAAGTGAGTCTCTCGTCACTTGGCAAGAACTTCTTGGCAATAGTTGGTCGGGCCACTTGATACAAGACCCTCGGCAAAGGAATGGTCGGCATCATCATTACCGAGTGTACAGATCAACGTATAACAATTCGGGGAGCTTAAGGAGTTTAGCCACATTCCTTCAGTGTAAATTTTCTCTTCATCGGTAGGTTGACGAGACAGAATTCGTCCGGTGAAGGA
Source organism: Lumnitzera racemosa (assembly GCA_024138005.1). Lineage (NCBI taxonomy): Eukaryota > Viridiplantae > Streptophyta > Magnoliopsida > Myrtales > Combretaceae > Lumnitzera > Lumnitzera racemosa. Next base: position 87,012,140 of record JAMXBC010000006.1, read on the forward strand.
TTGGAGTCCTTGGAGCTGCATGCGAGCAATGGGACCGTTGGTCAGCAGTTCATCACTTAGAGCCTTAGCTTTAACCTGAACCCAACCAGGTTAGCTCTAATAGATGACTTCCTTTTGAACTTGTCCAAACAGGACCCCACAACTATTAAGCGGCTTTAACACTCATTTTAGCTTAATCAACCATATAACCAGCTTCTAATCAAATCTTAACACATTTCTTCCAACACATTAGTCTAGAATGATTCTTTACTATTTTGTACAGTGTATTATTTACCCTTGTACTAATGATTTAGGAATCCTTTTGTATTGTCCATTTTGTCTTTTCCTTATTTAGTATAACCTTAACAAGGCCATATAAATACCTTACTACCTTTGTACGCAAGTAACAACTCATTACATCAAATTATTACAATTCCTTTTGTAAGCAACTCTAGTGTTCTCATTTTCCCTTTAACTCTTATCTATTCCTTTTAGCAAGGAGTGGTGGTGAGTAACCCCATAACTTGGACCTATGTGTCATATCCAGCAAATTGTAGGCTAAGTAAGATTAGTTGGTGTATCATATTTGATTAGTAGCTACTCAGATTTGCTAATCCTCTTTTATTTTCTTTTAGGTTCCTTCTATTGTGGTGCTTCTCCATGTGTGTGACCCTGAAGACACATCAACTTCATCGGTATTTGAGTATAATTTTGAAAGGGAATGTGTCAAGTTACAGTAAAGTTCTGGTTCGTGTTTGCTGTTAGTGGCTACTGTGTTCCTTCCATAGCTGCTACAGTATGTTCATGTGAAGTAAGTTATAAAGTTATGAGCTATGAAGTGGAGGTTCGTGAATTGGTAAGTGTAGTTCCTATTATTACTCTGTTATGCTCTATTTTTCATTGTGAAAACAAAGTAAGTTCATTTTTGTTGTATTTGAGTGAGTGTCAGGTGATTGAAGTTGTTAGAGTATGATAGTAAGGTCTTGAGTAGTAAGAAAAAGTGTCTATTGTGTATTGTGTTGTTAATTTGTTAGAGAAGTATAACATTATGTCAGATTTGAGTGTTCAAGGTATTATTAGTAGCCAGAGTAGTGGTGCTCTTGTTGGTCAAGTTCAAAATGGTAGTAACATTTCTAGATTAATCAATAATAAACTTGACAAACTCACTAATCTTGTTAAAGTCTGGTTGCTGCGATGAAAGTCAACAGGTAGCAACTACAAGGTATACATCATCATAACCTACCTATGAATATTCTTGAGAGGTGATATGGCTAAGGTGGTTAAGCTAATCATCCTGCTTGACCCCATCGAGTTGGAGGAGTCATAGACTGAGTTGCTTGACAAAGTTTAAAGTTGGAAGAGATTAAGGAAGATGATGAGGAGGTAGATGTCGAAGAGTACGGAGAGGAAGAAGAAAGGGTTGAATATTATTAGGCACAAGAGTGTGGATGCTAATCTCCTCAAAGACTAGACAATATCAAGGACCAGATCCTAACCTTTGGTGGAAGTGAAGATGTGGATGAATATTTAGAGTGGGAAAAGAAAGTAGAGAAATTGTTTGACTATTATGGGTATGCAAACGTAGTTAAAGTTCGACTTATTGCAATTGAATTTTCTAGGTATGCTACTATATGGTAAAAAATTCTAAATGCAACTAGAGCAAGAGATGGAAGACAAAGTGTAAGAACTTGGCAAGAGATGAAGAGATTATTGAGATGAAGATTTATACCCGAGATTTACCTATAGGATACATTTGCAAAGTTGCAGGAACTTCTCCAAGGAAGCCGATCTGTTGATAACTATGTTAATGAATTTCATATGCTAATGATCCAAGCAAACATAAATGAACTGGTGGCTCACACTGTGTCGAGGTTCATCTTTGGACTCAAATATGAGATTCATAACTTTGCAAAAGGATAAAGGTTCTATACATTGGAAAACGCCATTAAGGTAGCATAGAGGATTGAAAAGCAAAGAAGAAATGCTCCGAGCCAACCTAGACCAATATTTTCTTGATCCCCTATTTTGTGTTAACCTACTCATGTCGAGCTGATAAAAGATATGACCAACTAATGACAGCCAAGCAGGCCAATAAGGCTGAGCAAGCTAATAGAGCCGAGTTAAGGATAGGCTAACTCCAAGGACATATGAGAAAGGATAGGCCTTTGGACGGAAGACAAGCAAGGTAAAGTGCCTCAAATGCTTGGGTTTTGGACACATAGCTACTGAGTTTTGAACCGACGTACCATGGTGCTCCAATGAGACGTAGTAGATGACATTGATGAGAGTAAGCTAGAGCAGGAGAAGAATGTTAGAAGAGTTGAAGCTAAAGAGGAAGAGGAGACTTGTGTCTATGCTGACCAGGGAGAAGTGATGACCTTAGTACTAAGACGAATGCTGAGCTTCTTACTAAGCTTGAAAGAAGACTAAAGAGAGAATTTATTCCCTACAAAGTGGAAAATCAAGGAATAGTTGTGCACCATCATTATAGATGGAGGAAGTTGTACCACTGTTATTGCACAGTCCTTTATGCAAAGGTTAGGACTGTCGACCTCTAAGCACCCCTGACCTTACAAGCTACACTAGCTTCATGATAAGGTCACTTTACACGTCACAGAATAAGTATCTATGCCTTTTAATGTTGAGATGAAGTGGTATGAGATATTATCCCCATGGGACCTTCACATCTATTGCTTAGGCGACCTTGGTTATTCGACCAATGTGTTATTCATGACAAATACAAAAACACCTATGCCTTTGTCAAGAATGGGAAGAAGATTGTACTACGACACATGATACCTACTTGATGAACGAAATCCATAACTAGCTAACCTGAGTTAGCAAAAACCCTTAATGATGAGCTAAGATGAGCTTTGAGCTACTAAGAACGCCGATGAGCCTATGTTTCTATTGATCAGACAATTATTGGAGAGGAGAAATCTGGAAGATGTTCTTGATGAGATCCTAAGATTAATTGATGAATTTTACAACTTGTTCCTTAAAGAGTTACCTAAAGGACCACCCCCAGTCTGAGGCATAGAACATTGTATTAATCTACAGCTAGGCACAAACCTACTGAACTGACCTACTTATAGAATGAACCTTAAGTAAGCTGATGAGCTAAAAAGGCAAGTGGATAAGTTAACAGAACAAGGTGATGTGAGGGAGAACATAAGTCTTTATGTTGTACCAGCTCTGCTTGTCCTAAAGAAGGATGGTTCCTGGCACAAGTGCATTGACAGCTAAACAATCAACAGAATCACTATTGAGTATAGATATCTAATACCGAGGCTTAATGACATGTTAGATAAATTACGTAGTACCCGCATATTCATGAAGATTGATCTATGAAGTGACTACCATCGAATTCACATAAGGCTTAATGATGAATGGAAGACTGCTTTCAAGATAAGGCATAGTCTCTACAAATGGTTGATTATGCCATTTAGACTTACAAATGTGTCGAGCATATTTATGCAGCTAATGGATCATTTAATGCATCCACTAATTAGAAAATGTGTGGTTGTGTACTTTGAAGACATATAGTGTAAAGTACCAACCTGAACAACCATGTTCAACATCTCTAAGCTGTTTTTGACATTTTACGAGTCGAGAAGTTGTATGGAAACTTGAATAAGTGTATCTTTTGTCAAAGGAAAGTCATCTTTCTTAGGTATGTAGTATCTAGAGAAGGAATATGAGGAGATGAGGAAAAGGTCCGAGCTATCTTAGAGTGGCCAACGTTGAAGAATGTTACTAAAGTATGAAGTTTCCACAGCCTTGCTTCTTTCTCTAGGAGATTCATTAAAAACTTTAATACAATTACAGCCCCCTTAACTAAGCTAACAAAGAAAAATGATAGATTTCGATAGAATGACTAAGCTAAATAGAGCTTTAGGGAAATCAAGGAGAAGCTCACTACCACCCCTATCCTATCCTTATTAAATTTTGACAAGCCATTTGAATTAGAATGTGATGCATCATGCATTGGAATTGGTGTCGTACTAATGTAAGAATGATAACCGGTTGCTTACCACAGTAAGAAGCTCAGTGGTGCTATATTGAACTATTCTGTGTATGAGAAAGAAGAGTACTCTCTTTTTCGAGCTCTTACTATTTCGTAGCACTATTTATTACCAAAAGAGTTTGTAATTTACACTAGCCCTGAGTCATTGAAGCATTTTGGGACTTAAAACAAACTTTCAAAAAGGTAAGCTAAGTGGTTAGAATTTATGGAAGGTTTTTCCTATGTGATTAGATAAAAGAAGGGTAGTACCAATGTAGTCACAGATGCCTTATCACATCAATAAACCTATTGACTACTCTACAAATGAAGTTACTAGGATTTTCACTTATTAGTAAGTAATATGCTTGCGACCCTTATTTTGGTCCTATTCTTCAATAGTGTAGAGAAGGAGTTACTGTTGGAGGATATTATATTAAGGATGGCTATCTATTCAAGGAAAGAAGATCATGCATCCCAAGCTCTTCCATATGCGACTAGTTGGTTAGGGAAGCTCATAGTGATGGATAATCTGGTCATTTTGGAAAAACCAAAATTGCCAACCTATTGAAAGATAACTTTTACGAGCTAGGTCTAGCCAATAATTTCCGTAAGATAGTTGATAGTTAGGAAGTGTACAAGAGGACCAAAGGAAAGAGAGAACTACATGGAGAGTATATGCCTTTACCTAGATCGACCTCACCTTGAGTTGACCTCATCATGAACTTTGTTTTAGGATTGCCTTAGACATCTAGAGGAAAACATTCAATCTTTGTTGTAGTGGACCACTTAAACAAAATGGTACACTTCATTCCGTACCATCAAACTAATAATGCTTTATACATTGCTGACTTGTTTTTGTAGGAAGTTATCCGATTACATAAAGTACTAAAGATTATTGTTTCAGATCAAGATATAAAATTCTTGACCTATTTTTGGAAGACACACTGAAGAAGACATAGGACTAAACTTGTACTTAGCTCTAATAGCTATCCTTAAACTGATAGTCAAACTGAAGTGGTGAACAAAATGCTGAGAAATCTACTTAGAGTTATCGTAGGATCAAACTTAAAAGATTGAGATCTGTATCTACCAGTTGTAGAGTTTGCATATAACCAAATTGTTGACAACACCATTAGGAAGACCTTATTCAAGGTCGTCTATGGCCTTAATCCCATTATTTCCCTAGATCTTATCGATACCACTATAACTGCTAAAGAGAGTCAATCTGGAGTCACCTAAACCTAAGAATTGCAAGAACTACATCAGCCTGTAGCAAGGAAGATCTCCAAGTTCAACTAAAGATAATAAGAGATCAGTAGTCGTAGGCATTGAACTGTTTCTATTAGACTAGGAGACTTAGTATAGGTTCACCTCATCCGAGAACAATTTTCATACCTAAGCCAAAGCAAGTTATCTCTACGAGCTGATAGTCCATTCAAAGTCCTGAAAAAGATCAACTGCAAAGCCTACTAGATTAAATTGCTCGAGAACTATAATGTTTCCTCCACTTTCAATGTATCTAACCTAATTCCCTACTAACCAGAAGAAGGCCCAGCAGATGCCAAGATAGAACAAGAGCATGAAATTGCCTCGGATTTGAAGACAAATCTTTTCAACCCCCATGCAAATGATAGGAATCAACTTTTCTGACCAGTTACACATAGTCGAGCTAAAGGACTACAAGTACATGTATAGATAATACTAGCTTGAAACCCTATTTAGGATGATGATTTCTATTCCAATCTCCATCTTTTTCATAACTACCGACCTAAGCATCGAGCTCTCATAAGTTCAAATATAATTTTCAAGCTACTAAGCAATCATGCTAACTTGTCTACCATACATATTGACCAGCCGAGTAGCCATATCTATTTTCAAGCTCATGCTATGATCCAGACAACTCTCGAATTGACTAGCATTAGACCTTTGCTCGAGCTAAGCTACCGAGACACCCAACCAAAAAAGGATCAAAGTTTTCCTTAAAGCCCGAGCTCTGACTTGAACCCAACTAGGTTAGCTCTGATTGATGGCCTCCTTCTAGACTTATTTGAACAAGACCTACAATTGTCAAGCGGCCTTAATACTCATTTTAGCTTAATCAATCGTATAGCCATCTTCCAATCACTTCTTGACATATGTCTTTCAGCATATTCTTTACATTTTCATATAATATATTATTTACCCTTTTTACCCCTTTAATAATGTTTTAGAAATCCTTTTGTATATTATCTATTGTCTTATCTTATTTGGTATAACCATAGTGAGGTCATATAAATACCTAACTACCTTTGTATGCATAAAACAACTCATTACATCAGATTATTACAAGTTTCTTTTCGCGAGCAACCCTAGTTTCTCATTTTCCCTTTAGATCTTATCTATTCCTTTTAGAAAAGAACAGTGGCGAGTGACCTTATTGTTTAGATAAGTGAATCGTATCCGACGACTTGTAGGCTGAGTAGGATCAGTCAGTACATCATATTTGATCAGTAGCTGCTTAGATTTGATAATTCTCTTTTATTTTCTTTTGGGTTCCTTTCGTTGCGGTGCTTCTCCATGTATATAACCCTGGAGATGCATCACATTAACTACTTACCACTAAAAAATCACTACCATCAAATCAAAGACAAAAATACCCTGATTGAAAGGGAAAGAGATAGAGGGGGGGGGGGGGGTGGTGGAGGGGATTCAAAGTATTAATTGACGAGAATCAAGACCTCTAATCCGCAACCAAGCCTAAGGACCAGGGGGGTTAGCACAACGAATCCTTTTATTCCAACCAACTCCTACCGAGGCCGAGTACTTTCTTGTTGAATCACCTTACATGCCGAGCCATATGATTGCCCATTTTTCTATAGTATGCTAAATAGAGGTGTAAACTCCCAATTTTTGTCGTCTTTATTTTATTTTTAGTTTCTTTTTATTTTATTTTCTCAATAGACCTTAAATTAGGAAAAACACAAAAAAAGGAAATTAAAGAAAACCCAAAAAAAAAAGAAAAATAAGAATTTTAGGAAAGTACAAAAATTCAAAAATAAGAAAAAGCATAAAAAACAAGAAATTTGGAAAAGAAACCTTAAAAAATAAGAAGTTTAGAAAATAAAGTTTAAAAATTTAGAAAATTATAAAAAAAATAGGAAAATTGAAAAAAAAATTTAGAAAATAACAATTTTAATTGTATAGATTTTTTAATTTTAAATAAGTTTAGAAGTTGGGCCATTGAATCTAAGTTTAGATTTAAATTTAACCTAAGTTGACTGAATCCATATGTGCTATTTAATTGCATATATGGATAAGGTATAGACTAATAGCCTAACGGATAGATACATGGACATTGACTGTAGGTTTGGTTAAAGGTTAGGGGGTCGAATCTTAGTGGGAGCACATAAAAGTTTTTTTCATTTTTTTCATCACATTAAGAATTGCCACGTGTTAGGACCTGATTACACCACGTATCCTAGCACATGGCAGTTGGAGGGGAGAGATTGGACCATGTGCTGATGTAGCGCCACATGACATGCCATGTCAGTTGTTACGTGATGATACGTGGTAAGTCAAGGTTGGTCAAGTTGGCTGACGTGGCGCCACGTCAATACTTTCTCTCAATTTTCCCCCATTTTCTCCAAACTTTCCTTTACTTTCTCGATTAAGAACAACCTACCCCCTCTACTTTAGCTCCAATTTTTGCAAAAATTCGCCATACATACAAGTGATTTCTTACATTAATCTTGTTTACTGCATGGCTTACTGTAAATCAAACCCATTAACACGTCCAAATACAATCAAAGGAGCATTCAAATCAAGCTCCAAATTTTGGAAAAAAACTTAATTTTCAAGCATTTTCAATTAATCCAAATCCAAACTTTCCTTTGTTTCTGGGTGGAATTCGAGTATAGATTGGGTATTAGGGAAATCATTAGATACACATAACCGTGGATAACCAACTAGAATCACTTGAAACAACCTCTCTCTCTCTTTGATTCTCTCTCTCCACTTAAGTCTAAGCCAAACCACCACCCTAAGAGCACTACTAGAAGCTTAGACTCCCAAACCTAATTGCTTTTGACCTTCGTCATAGCCTATAACATTGCCACCAACTTGCCACTACCCAAACCCTAAGTATCGAACCCCTTCCCTCTCGAACCACCACCTTTGGCTCTCTTTAACTTAACTAACACCACCACAACACTCCTCAACCTCCTTAACCCCAAAACCATCACCCCACTTATGCCCAATAACCTCCTACGACGCTACCCAAACGCCGCTGCTACCACACTTCGCACCACTGCCAAATGACCATTCCAGGCCATGGCACTGGGCTTACCCTTCCCAAAAAGTCTAACCCCAAACACACAAATCCGTCCTCAGCTCCAAAAAATTTAGCTCGAATCATCTTGAATCGTACCTAATCGACGCTGTTGAAGTGGAGTTGCAAACGACCTGACTTGCGATCCGACCCGAACCCGGCAAACCCACCTGACCCATTCTACATCCGACTCGCGTGCCCATTGCATCCGATCTTTTTGTTTTTAATTCATTTCTTTTTTACTTTATTATTTAGTTCTTTTTTATATATATATACATATAATTGTAAATGTAATACCAAAAATAAAATAAAATAAAATACGAAAAAGAAAAGATGAAAAAAAAGGGAAGAAGTATTTAGTTTAGTTTTTATTTATTTATTTTCATGTTTTAGCCAAAAAAATAAAAAGTAGAAGGAATAAATAAATAATAAATTTTTTTATCACTTAGAAAATTGATTTTCCAAAAATAAAATTCAATTTAGGACCCTTCAGGGAATTTTCTTAAATAAACTAAATTGAGTAAAACATAAACTCGATTGTTTTCAAAATTAAAATCAACTCAACCCACTAAAATTTTTATAAAGAGAATTACGTACGTCTGATCTTAAATAGGGGTTACGTAAGTACCTATGGGGCTATAACAAAAAAAAAAAAAAATTGATTTCCTTTTTTTTTTTTTGGTTTGGTATATTTTGTATATCTAATTAGAGTAGCCAATAGTTAAGATCTATCTTTCAAAATTAAAAGGTGATTTTTAAGTTCAATTCTAATTTTGGAAAGTCAATGGCACTCGTAAAGGTTTAAAATTCCTAACCCTTGGATCTAGATTCTCTGGTTTCAAAAGCTGTATTGTAAAATTGGTTTTAATCATTAAACTAGTGACTAAGTTGTAACTAATCCACCCAATTGGTTATAACTTAATTACATTTCTTAACTCCGGTCGGGTAGCGACTTCAAAGTTATTTTCAAAATAAAAAGAACTGGTTTTCTTTAAACCATAGTTAAGGGCTAGTAGTAAACGGGTAAGATTTAATACTAATCAATTTAAAGAAGACTTAATTTTATAAAAGAATTAAGAGGGTGAAAAACCAAGCTCAACAAGAGGATTACTCACTAACGTTGAGCTAACCAATTACTCGGCATCTTCCTTGTTGAGAAGCCAAGAAAGAGACTCTGGACTAACTAATAGCTAGAAAGCATCAAATCAGATCGTTCTTAATACAGTTTTGAGTACTTTTCTTATGTAAACATTGTTTTGTTTACTCATGACATCACTCTTATCCTTTCCCTTAAGCAAGGTTCATCAAATTATACCATGAGTCCTCAGAAGTTCCATTAGTGTGTTATATCCTTTAGAGCTGTTTGTAGGTTTTGCTTACTATTTCATTCTTCAATTTGCCCTTTCACATTTTCCCCATTAATCCTTTTTCAAGCTTTCTACAAGCTTAGACCCATCCAACAACTGGCCTTATCTGTTCTTGGTCACAATTCGCAAATATCCAAGATACTTTCACTCAGCTTTAGGAGTTGAGACAAGGAGGCTGAACTATTAACGAATATGTTCAAGAGTTTCAAATGCTCATGATCCGTTGCAAAGTGGAGGAACTACCAGCTTAAACAGTTTCAAGGTTCGTTACTGGGTTGAGATGAGACATTTGAGAAGTCATGGAGCTTTAACGATTTGATACCATGAATGAAGCTATTAAATTGACTAACGAGTAGAGAGGCAAAGAAGGAGCCGAATACCAACAAGGATACTAACTAGCCGATCCGTATAGGAAAGTCACCGAATTTTGTCTGGTATCGAGCTGAGAAGGAAGGTTGAAGTTAGAGCCGAGCAGAAAGGCCGACTTGATAATGAAGTGCTGACCTAGATGTATGAGAAGGGGCAAGGGTTTAGCAGGAAGACTAGCCAAATCAAGTGCCAAGGGTTAGAACACATGATTGCTTAGTGCCCGAATCGATGGACAATAGTCATCAAGGGAGACATCTTGAAGCTAGAAGTAGAGAGTATGGATGAGGAACCCTAAGAGAAGGAGATTCTTGCCAAGAAAGATAGTGCCGAGAAAAAGTTGATTAAGGAGTATGTGTTTCCTGAGGATATAGATTAATTACTTATGGTTGTCCGACGCACTATGAACATGGAACCCTCATTAGAGGAGGAAAAAGTTGATTGAGGAGGATGTGTCTCCTGAGGACTTAGATCAGTTACTCATGGTTATTTGATGCACTATGAATGTGGAACCCTCGTAAAAGGAGGAGCAAAGAGAGAATTTGTTCCATACCACCAATAAGGTGAATGATTAGATGTGCGCCCTCATCGTAGATAGTGGAAGCTGCACCAATGTAGCATTAACTAATCTTGTTTCAAAACTGAAGTTACCAACTGTTGCACATTCAAGGCTGTATAAGTTGCACTAGTTTAGTGAGAAAGGAGCATTACATGTCACTCGGCAAATACTACTGTAGATCACTATAGGGAATTATTCTAGCTAGATTCTCTACGACGTACTGCCTATGTGCGCTTCCTACATGTTGCTAGGGAAATCATGGTTATTTGATAGGAGAGTTATGCATGACGATTACAGGAACACTTATATGTTTGAGAAGGATGATCAAAAGATCACACTAAACCCGATGTCGCTAAGAGAAGTTCACAAGTTGTACACAAAACTTGCTCATGGATCGAAGAAGGCTCTGGTATGGACTAGAGCCGAGCCTCGAGAGGCCATCAATGTTAATGAGCCGACTTTCATGTTAGTCAGGAAACTACTAGAAATGAAGGAGTAGGGTGAGTTACCTTATGAGGTCGAGGAGTTGTTAGGTAAATATGTTAACCTGTTCCTAGAATAATTACTTGAAGGGTTGCCTCCAACTCGAGGCATAAAGCACCGCATTGACTTAATACCCGGTGCTGCACTACCGAATAAGCCAGCTTATTGGATGAATCTCGAGTAAGATTCTAAGCTCCAACATCAAGTCAATGAGTTGCTGGAGAGAGGGTATGTTAGAAAGAGTCTCAACCCTTGTATTGTGCTAGTGCTTCTAGAGCCGAAGAAGGATGGAACCTGGCAAATGTATGTAGATAACCAACCTATGAATAAGATCACGATCAAATACAAGTATTTGATCTCGAGGCTAGAAGACATATTGGATAGGTTTAGTAAAGCTAAAATTTTCAGCAAGATCGATCTCAAATCTAGTTATCATCAGATCCACATGAGGCTAGGAGACAAGTGGAAAACTGTGTTCAAGGCTTGACATGGACTTTACGAATGGATGGTCATGTCCTTCGACTTATCAAATGCCCCAAGCACTTTCATGAGACTAATAAACTATGTACTAAGACATCTCATTGGGTATGTGTGCCGTAATGTACTTTGACGACATCCTAATCTACAGTACCAATATGCCAAGTCATTGTGAACATCTCAGAGCAGTCTTGGATATCTTCTGTGCCTAGAGATTGTTTGGCAATTTAAAGAAATGTTGCTTTTGCCAGGTAAAAGTGGTATTCTTGGGCTATGTAGTTAATGGAGGAGGCTTGTCAATCGATGATGAAAAGATTCGAGCAATTGTCAAGTGGCCAACTCTTATGACTTGTGCCGATGTGAGAAGTTTTCATAGACTGGCTTCATTTTATAGAAGGTTCATCAGGAATTTCAGCACCTTTGCTACACCACTTACTGAATTAAAAAAAAAAAGAACATCAACTTCCGCTGGGAAGAAAGGGAGGAGAGGAGTTTCATCGAGGTAAAATAAAAATTGACCTTTGCCCTAGTGTTAGTCTTACTTGACTTCAACAAAATTTTTGAGCTAGAATGCGATGCATCGAGCATTGGAATAGACGCTGTCTTGATGTAAGAAGGCCGACCAATTTCCTTCTATAGTGAGAAGCTCTAAGGACTATAGCTGAACTACTCCGTGTATGATAAGGAACTTTTAGCACTGATCCGAGCAATGCAAGTATAGCAACATTATTTATTGCTGAGAGAATTTGTCATACATACTGACCATAAATTGCTAAGGCATTTCCAAAGTCAGACCATGTTGTCGAAGTAGTAGGTAAGATGGGTTAAATTTCTTAAAGGATTTAATTTTGTAATAAAGTACAAGAAGGGAAAAAGCAACGTAGTTGTAGATGCTCTTTCGAGGAGATATGCACTTTTATCAAAACTACAGACCAGACTGTTTGGGTTTAAAAGTATCAAAGAACAGTACTCTGAGGATCCATACTTCGGACCCATAATTTCGCGATGCGTCGATGGGAGGACTGTGGACAAGTATCATGTTGAGGATGGCTATTTGTTTCAAGGCGGAAAATTTTGCATGCCAAATTGTTCACTCGGGGAGCTACTGATTAAAGAAGCTTAAAGTGAAGGACTCTCTGGGCATTTTAGGGAAAGAAAGACCTGTGAACTATTAAATGGTTGATTCTTTTGGCTAAGAACGAGGAGAGAATGTGCACCAAGTTGTCAAAAGCTGTACCGTATGTAAGAAGACCAAATGCCGAGCCAAGCAAGGGAGATCAATGCCCCTACCTGTCCCAACAAAGCTGTAGACTGAATTAAGCATGGATTTTATCTTCGGATCACCGCAAACTACCCGAGGCAAAGATTCTATAATGGTCATTGTGGATAGGTTCAATAAGATGGCACAATTTGTACTCTGCACCAAAACTAATGATGCTTCAACTATAACGTCTCTCTTCTTATGGGAGATTGTGCAGATATATGGCGTACTGAGAAGTGTAGTCTCCGATAGAGACCCGAAGTTCTTAAGCAACTTCTAGAAAACCTTATAGCATCGGTTGGGAACTAAATTACTCTTCAGCACCCCATGTCACCCCCAAAATTGACGGCCAAACAGAGGTGGTTAATTGTACTTTGGGGTCATTGCTCCAAGTTGCAGTAGGCAAGAACTTGGCTGATTAAGACGTTTGCTTGCCTGTGATCAAGTTCACCTATAATCAAATGGTACATGATACCACTAAGCAGACTCCCTTCGAGGTAATGTATGGGTTCAATCCCGAGCTGCCCTTCAACTATGCCCCTATACCAGTACTTGCATAAGAAGACCCTAGTGCATAAGCTAGAGCATAATCCCTTCAACACATCTATAATAAGGTCACTCAACACATCAACCAAGCTGCTAAAAGATTACGAGAAAAGACCACGAGAAAAGACCAATGGTAAGATAGCTAAACGATTTTATGGTTGCACCCTAGCAAGGAGCGGTTCCCGAACAAAAGGAGGAATAAATTATCTGCAAGTTCGAAAGAACCTTTCAAAATCCTTGAGAAAATCAATGATAATGTCTATAGGTTAGAATTGCCCAAGGATTATGGGGTTTCTAATGCCTTCAACATTGGTAATCTCAGTCCGTAACACCCTAACGAAAAATTAAGTGAACACCATTCAGATTTGATCCAATAACCAAAACAATCTAAAGGGGATGATAGGAATCAAGTTACTGGACCTCTAACACACAGCCAAACTCAAGGACTAAAGAGGTTGGCACGACGAATCCTTCTGTTCAAACCAATCCCTATCGAAGCCAAGTACTTCCTTATTGCGTCACCCTTTCTACTGAGCCATATAACTGCCTATTTTTTTGTAGTATGCCGAATAAAGGATTACTCTTTAGCACTAAGCTAACCAATTACTCGACATCTTCCTTGCCAAGAAGTTAAGAGAGAGACTCCAAACTAACTAAGTTAACCCTGCTCGAACAAGCTCTCTATCTGTACTTTTTGTCCGTATATTCTAACAACCTCGCTAATGTAGCATCGCTACGTGTACAATATCATGTGTAGAATTTGTTGCGCCAATGATCGTTTTTCTTATATATTCATTCTTACCATTTTGTATGTTGTACATCACTTAAGAAATGCCCTTTTTGTCTTTTCCTTTTAGGAAAGTTGCCTTAACTTATGGGTATAAATACTAATGTACTTGTAGCTAGAAATCATCAGATCAAATCATTCTTAATACACTTTTGAGTACTTTTCTTGTGTAAATATTATTTGTTTACTCTCGGCATCACTCTTATCCTTTTCCTTAAGCAAGGTTAGGTGGCAAATAACCTCAATAGACCAATTCGTGCATTACATTGAACTGTGTCATGAGTCCTCGAAAGTTCCATTGGTGCATCACATTCTTTAGAGCTGTTCGTAGGTTTTACTTACTATTTCATTATTCATTTTTCCCTTTCACACTTTCCCCATTAATCCTTTTTCAAGCTTTCTACAAGTTTGGAACTATCTAAAGACCGACCTTGTCTGTTCTTGGTCATAATTCGCAACATCTCAAGAGGAACAAATTATCTATAAGAGTAGAAGGACCTTTTAGAATCCTCCAGAAGATCAATGATAATGCCTACAGGATGGAATTGCCTAAGGACTATGGGGTTTCTAATGCTTTCAACATTGCTAACCTCAGTCCGTATCACCCTGACGAAAAATTGAGCGAACACCATTTGAATTTGATCCCAAATCCAAAACAACCTAGAGGGGATTATAGGAATCAAGAGATCGGACCTCTGACCCACAGATAAGCTTGAGGACTAGAGGGGCTAGCACGATGAATCCTTCTATTCTAACCGACCCCTACCGAAGTTGAGTACTTCCTTGCCGAGTCACCCTTCATGCCGTACCATATGACTGCCCATTTTCTATAGTATGCTGAATGGAGGATTACTCACTAACGCCGAACCAGCCAATTACTCGACATCTCCCTTGCTGAGAAGTTAAGAGAGAGACTCTGGACTGACTAAGCTATCCCAGCTTGAATAAGCCCTTTGTCCGTACTTATTGTCCGCATCTTCTAACGACCTCGCTAATGTAGCATCGCCACATATATAATATCATATGCAGGCTTCGTTGCACCAATGATTGTTTTTCTTATATATTCATTTTTATCCTTTTGTATCTTGTACATTACTTCTTTAAGAAATGCCCTTTTTGTCTTTTCTTTTTAGGCAAGTTACCCTAACTTATAAATACAAATACTCTTATACTTATAGCTAGAAAGCATTGGATCAGACCATTCTTAATACACTTTTGAGTATTTTTCTTTTGTAAACACTATTTGTTTACTCTCGGCATCACTCTTATCATTTCCCTTAAGCAAGGTAAGGTGGTGAGTAACCTCACCGAACCAATTTGTGCATCACATCGAATTGTGCCATGAGTCCTCGGAAGTTTCATTCTTCATTTTTCCCTTTTGCACTTTTCTCATTAATCCTTTTTTGAGCTTTCTAGAAGCTTGGACCTATTTAGCGACCGACCTTATCTATTCTTAGTTACAGTTCGTAACCCTAACCCAATTAAATGCTAAGTTTTGGGCTATATAGAACACCTGTTCGTAAGCTCCTTATGAAGAGAAGACTTATTTATGAGCTCTACTAATGTTAGGAAACTTGCTCTGCTCTATTTATTTAGGTCTACTCTACTCAATTAGATTTACTTTACTCTACCATGTCTAGTCTACTCTACGCTATTAGTCTGGACTACTCTACTCTATAGGTCTGGTCTACTTTGCTGATCTAGTCTGGTCTACTCTCCTCTACTGATCTGGTTAGTTTACTCTTTAGGTCAGTTAGAATTTCAAGTCCACTTAGATTAGGTTTTCAAGGTCTCCAATAGCTCATTAACCCAGCTCATCTACTCCTTAGCCCAAATAGTTCATTTGACCATTTATTTTTATTTGTATTATTTGGACTTCTTATTTCTTGTATTATTCCTATATTACCCTCATATTTATTTGTATTTACTGGATTGTTATTAGGACATCCCTTTAGTCCTTTTATTTACAATTTTGCCACCATGTATAAATAGTACACATATATAGGGTTTTAGGAAGATTTTTGCACATCAATGAAAAAACCTTTGAATCTTTTCTCTTGTAAAGTTATCTCTTACTAGCTCTTATCAATCCCTTTAGTAATGATTATAGAAAACAACCCTAGTTATCTCTTTGTACATCATATCAAAGCAATGATTAAGCCATATAGGATTTAGTTAGTGTGTCATATCCAATTAGGTAGCTCAAGGATTCACTAAAACCTTCACTAAATTGATTCTATTTTTGTTGCTTCAATAGGATCAGACCCATCCCAATACGCTGACCTTGTCTGCTCTTGGCATGGGTCATATCATCTTGGTGTTAGATCTTGAGGTTTCAAATAGGGTAGAGAGTTCTTGAGTCATCTTGTTCTTGTTTTGTGATTACAGGTTTGTGTTGTTTATTGGTTTATATAATGTCACCAAGGATTTACTAGTCAAAGATTATCTTAGCGCTCCACATAGAAGGTTCTTTGGGATATTATCAAAGGGTATTGATTTGTAAACATCAACTACATAGGCTTACAAAAAGAAATCGTTGGATTCATTCCATTAAATTGGTTAATGACATTCACCACTATTTATATCAATGAAGTGGGTTTCATTCCAATTATCTTGTTTTGGGATTGTTCAACACTTAGGGTTTTGAATTAGTAGTAACTTATTTATTATAAGTAAGAGAGAGAGAGAGAGAGAGAGTTATTGCAGTAGTGTTGGAGTCATGTGGGTCTACTACTGTATAAGTAGAATTTCTTTCTACCATTTGAAAGGGATTCTTGAAAGGGATTCATACACTTAAGGTAGGCTAAAGGGGTGCTCAAAATTGATAATTATGTATATGCGTTTGTTATGTGAATGTACGAGAAGACTGGTGTTGAGTTTATGGTAATAGAGGAGTTGCCATTATCTGTTAGCTTATGAATTGTTCAGCTATTTCAGTCTAGTGAAGGTTACAGTGATAAAGTGATAGTGGGTTTGTAGAGTTAGATTCGTTGATCTTTTGAGTTGTGTTTGTCGTAGCCGTTATAAGTATTGCAAGTATGTTGTGTATAGTAGGTGTTATGTATGTGTAACAAGAATGATCGTTGGCTATTATATATGTTATAGTGGTGCTTGTGTAGGTTTAGTGACTTAGTAGCGTTATTCGAACAACTAATATCATTGTGTATAGAGAAGACTAAACTTAGGGCTATCATAGTGGTTGTTTATATAGCTATACTTGTTAAATGTCAAGTAGTTACTATCATGTGTTGTCACTAACGTAGGCATAGTAGTATATGTGCCATCCTTACATTGTGCTAGCATGTCCAAGCTTATTTTGGTGTGTGCATGCTAGAACTTGGTGTGAAAGGAGGTTAAACTGCTGTCCAGTTATTCTGGATGATTAAGTAAAGTGTGTTGATAAGAAAGTATAGGATCCAAGCCATTTAAAATTGCTACTGACTGTTGTAGAAGTTTATGTTGAGTGCTAAACTAAGTAGTGGCCAAGTCATAGTGGAACAATTGAAGTGTACATTGTGCGGTTACTATGAATGCCAAACTGTTGTGTCCATATTACATAAGCCAAGCTAATTGAATGTTCAAGTGTTAGTTAGCTTAAAGAGGAATCGAGCTACTATGTGTTGGAAAAATATCACTGTTGTTGAGTTGATTATTGAGCTGAGATATTAAATTGTCGAGTTGATCCTATTCCTTTGGTGTGAGTTGTTACTAACCATATTGTATGTATTATTGTGATGTGGAGTTATACCAAGCTTGTTAGGTATATATGCATAGGGAATGTAACGTACACTTGTGTCTAAGCTACTACTAATAGGTATGTAGCATCATACTATCTATTCATCAAGTATTTGCTGAGCTAAAATTAAAGTGTCCGAACTGTTATAGTAATTAGTTAAGCTAAACTCCAAGTTTACTGAGCTTCTGAATAGAGTAGTGTACGTGAAAGTATGACAAGTGTTAAGCTGTGTGTAGAAGTATAGAAATGCTTACCCCTTACTGAAGTGTGGAACTAAGCTGTTGTGATTCCAAAAGCAACTGAACTATTGCAATCTAAGGCGCTAAGCTACCAAATTTCTTATCTGAGCATATTGTTGTAGCATGCTGCATTAAATTAGTTGGTTGGGTATTGTGTGTGTATCTGAGCTAGTATTCATGTCAACTGAAATAGCCATGCTATTCTCTATAACTACTACCAAGTTACTACAAGTGTACGAGCTGTTACGAAGTGTTGTAACATGTTATTATTAAGTGTGTGTATCGATTATAGTGAGCCAAGGTAAAGAGTAATGTATGGAACTATTGCATGCAACTTATGTAGGCTGACGCAATCATAGCTGCTATTGTACTGAATTGCCAAGTGTACTAAAGGAAACTTGATCATTGTTCAATATTGAATCATTGAGCTGTTGCTTGTTGACAAGCTGTTATGTGTGTGTCCATGCTTTTATTTCACAAAAGTTGCCAAGTTCTGCTGCTTTGGAGTCTCACAAACTACAACCACATGGAGCTAATTTGCCTAGTGTTAGAAGTTCTAAACTTCTCTGTATATGTGCTAAGATGCTGTAACAATCACAACTATGTAATTCCTACCAAGTTGAGAACATTTGTATTTTGTGCTCAAGTAACTAGCATATGTAGTGAAGTGGTTGCCAATAGAATTATCCTATGCTAATGTACAAGGGAGTGAAAGCCGTCAAGCTATGAAAGGGTATTAATATCAAGTGTGATCATTACTTGTAAGGTTCCTTAATGATCTTGTTTGGTTGAGATTTACTTTGTAAAGTAGAATAATTAATTGATTGAGGTTGAAAGTGCTAAGTATTTACCAGACTCTTGGTTTTTTTTCAAACTTGTTGAATTGAGATTTAAACCAACATTGCTTATGGTGATCAATATGGCTATGGTTACGACTATGATTATGAAGACATGAAATCGAGAATACCAATATTTGATGGTTATGGATCTTTAGACAAGTACGTAGATTAAGAATTCCAAGTTAACAAAGTCTTTGAAGATAATTCGTATGCTAACTTTAAGGATTTACTAGAACTTGGTGGAAGAACGTGAAGAGAGAAAGAATTTTGAATGGCAAAGAAATTACGTGGAGATCAATGAAGCACTTAATGAGGAGAAAATTTATCCCATCACATCATCAAGACGAGTTATATGGACAATTGTTAGTATTGAGGCAAGGGCCTATAAATGTTGAAGAATATGCACGTAAGTATAAGATACTCTTCAGACGGTGCGAATTATACAAGCCTTGTTCCTATACCATATCTCAATTTGCGAAAGCGTTGAATCCAAAAATTGCTAGAGGTCTTAACCCTTGCAAAATTGGGACATTGAGTGAGGCTATCCAAATAGTCTTAAGGGTAGAATTTTCTTATCAAGCTCACATTTGTAGAGTTTCTAATGTACTTGATTAGCTGAAGACGATTGAAAAATGGCTTCAAGTCTTCAAGGATGAAATGAGGCAACGTAGAAATGTCAAGTTAGAGGGTACTAAAGGAGGAGTTGAGGAGGTGAAGATTGCCAAAGAGGCAAGCAATAAAGAGGAAGAAGACCAAGTTGAGTTACAATTAGACCCCCATGTTCTAGATGTGGTTCCATTACCCACCACAAAAACTATAGATGATGACTCCAAGTACTACTATATTTGCATTCCACATATCAGGCTCTTTTTTCTTGATCCTTTGATGAGCTTATGTAGTTTTGATATGAGCTGTAGTAGTATCGTGTCTGTAAGTAGTTATGGATTGTTGGTTGGAGTTTACTAAGGTTATGGTGATAGATATATGTACTGAGGATGTATTATGTTGATTCTTAGTACTCTTGTGTTGAAAGATTTGAGATGTATAGATGGAAAGAAGAAGGATTAACTTATGAAGAAGTAGAGGGGCTACTAATTACAACAAATGAAGAGGTTGTAAGATCCAAGTTAGTTGAGCATGAAGAGGTGGAAGCACTTGAGATTGAAGAGCAATTTGACGTCTTACTTATAAAAGATCCATGAGCTCATGATCTTTTGTATGACCTTGACATTGTGTTACTTCCTTTAATTGATAGTTGATGGAACTACTAAGGTGTATTTAATTGGATCTATGATGAGTGGAAGGAAGGATACGTGATAAAAATTATGATTGATAGAGCTTATGAGGAATGGAATGAGCATTGGCTAATGATGATATTAATGGAGGAGCTTGAGTACTTTTCTGTGTTTATATTTCATTTTAATAAGTTAGTATTTGATCCTAGTGGGATTTGGAGCCATTAATTACTAAGTTTCGAGCCAAAACTTCTCTAAGGGAGTGGAGATGATAGGATTCAGGGTACCTATCTAACCAAATGCCAAGTTTTATATTGAAGACCTGTTCGTAAGCTCCTCAAGCATATAAGACCTGTTTATGAGCTCTACCAATGTTAAAGGACTTGCTCTACTTTATTTGGCTAAGTCTACTCTTCAGTTCAGCTAGAATTTTAGGTCCACCCAGATTAGGTCTTTAAGATCTCTAATAACTCATCAACCCAGCTCATCTACTCCTCACACAAATAGTTTATTTGATTATTTATTTTTATTTGTGTTATTTAGACTTCCTATTTCTTATATTATTCTTTAATTACCCTTATGTTTATTTTATATTTACTGGAATGCCATTAGGGCATCCCTTTAGTCTATTTATTTACAAGTTTGCTACTATGTGTAAATAGTACACATGTATGGGATTTTAGGGGAGATTTTTGCATATTAATGAAAAACCTTTTGAGTCTTTTCTCTTAGAAAGCTCTCTCCTACTAACTCTTATCAATCCCTGTAGCAAGGATTGTAGCAAGCAACCCCAGTTATCTCTTTGTGCATCATATCAAAGCAATGATTAAGCTATATAGGATTTAATTGGTGTGTCATATTCGACTAGGTAGCTCATAGATTCATTAAACATTCTATTTTCATTCTTTCAGTAGGGTTAGACCCATCCTTATATGTTACCCTTGTTTACTCTCGACAAAGGTCATATCAAAGAGAGAGAGTTGGGGGGGGGGGGGGTGGTGTTGTGCGGAAGTGGTAATAATGGTAATGCTATGGTGGTCGACGGTAATAGTTGTGGTAGTGGGGTTAGAGGTAATCGGTATGGTGGTAAGGTAAGCAGTAATGGGTATTGTATAAGGGTTGTATTAGTTGACAATAATGGATATCATAGTGGAGCTATGATTAGAAGAGGAAGGGTAGTAATAGTCCTTTTTAACTGAATCCTAATTCATTAGTCTAAGCATGTAATCTTAATTCAGACTTTTGAAGTAATTAGGATTCCTTAGTAATTGCCATTCTTTAAAATGAACAAAGTAATAGGGGAAAGTAAGGAATAGAGGGGGAATGAAATTGTCATTTCCCTTAAGTGAACAACTTGTAAAGCTTAAAATTGAGCTCGTTTAGAGCCCTTAGTATCATGTTCTAATAGCTTTAGTAAGGCTACTTGATAAAGCTTTGCATGTAATGGTATTAAAGGCACTAATGAGCTTTATCTAAGCATAGTAATCAGATAAATGCATGTTGAAATCGGTAATTCCATCAAGAGCTCTAACTATGAGATTCGCATGTGAGGATGAAGAAGTTCATCTCTAATTACCTGCGTAAAAGGTGATTAGCTTATTGTGTATGCGTTAAGGGATCATTTTGTCTAGATCCTTTGATTTCAATTAGATGCTTGATCATCAATCTGACTTGATTATGCAAAGTCTTATCTAATCAGTGCTATTGTGATAAGGTATGAGACTGCTCTACAGGATCCTAATTGCTTTGTTTGCTCTTCATAGGTAAAGCATTTATTGGTCAACCTCTTGATTCTTATTTCATGACTATGGTTAACTTTTTTCGATCTGTTGTCACAAGATGATGACTTCTTCCCTGAAGCATTAGCTCTCATAGATGGGTTGAGTCATTTATTCTTTAAATAAGGTGAATTGGTCATTTTTTAATGTAGAATTACAATTTATGGATTTTGGTCCTCGTTCACCATGATTACTAGAGGATTTTCTTGGTGGTTATTTGTATGGGAGGAAGTTGGTTAACAGTTTAGATTTTCTTGGCCATTACTTCATGTTTAAGTTGTAAACAATGGGCACCAAAATGTTCATGGAATATTCTCGATTGTTATTAGCTTGTAGACTAAGTTGATTATGTTTAGGCTTGACATCGCCTACACAAAGAACAAATTGTGACTTAGGCATGTGCACTCTAACCCTTAGGTCAGTAATGATGACCGAAAATAGGTAATCATCTATAGAGAAGAATGACCAGATTTAGATCCAATACTTGGAAAGGCAGCTTGCTATTTATAAGTGCAGAAGTTAGAGCTTGTTAGGCCTCTAGGGAGTTGAGAGTCCCTATCACAACTTGAAATTAGGTGAGAAAGTTTGTTAGACGTGACCTAAATGCCTTTTTCATTTGGATATGTCCTATCTATTAACATGAAGTAATAGAATCATGGGGTGAGATGGTTTTGAGAAAACCTATGGTTGGAAAACACTATTAACACTTTAAGTCTACACACTCAAGAGAGTACAAAATTTTTAGCTTGCATGGCCCCTAATAGTCCCAAAGGGTCGTACCATGAAATAGACTCTTAGAAGTTTGAGTTTTCACCATTGATCTAAATTCACAAGTAAAACCTTAAACCTATTTATAAGTCCCAATTTGAGTAGTAATATGCAACAGGTAATAATATAATAAGGAAATTATTCAAAATAAGGAACTGCTAAGGATCAATAGCAAGCGGTTCCTTTAAGGGCTCTAGAGTTTAGTCAACTAAACTATCAAACCAACCAATCATTAAGACATTAGCTGATCCTTCTTAAGATGGCAATGTTCCTTCTCCATTATATGTGAAAGTATAACCATATGCATTTCATTCTACAAAAGAATTTACACACTTTCAAATGCCTCAAATCTCCATAAAACGGACTCAAGCTTTATAAAACAATTAATTAACTTATATAAAATAGATCCACAAATGAAAGAAAAAATAGTTTTTTTTCCTTCTAAAATTCTCTCTACTTTCCCAATTTGTTAAAACTTATTCTTAAACTTGAACCATGCATGCATCTTTTCCTATTGATTTCTAAATGTGATTTTTATGCTTGTAATATTTGGTGCTCCCAATGAATTTAATTTATGATATGGAAAGAAGAAGAAGAAGAAGAAGAAGAAGAAGAAGAAGAAGAAGATGAAGATGATGATGAAGATTGGCAATGCCCACGATCCCATTCAATGCCATAACATTGCAACAAATGATTTCTCATCCATCATAAATTGTCATTTTATCAATTTATTAGCAAATGACAAATTTTCACAAATCCATCACAAAATCTTCTATCTATAAAACCTTATCTTCTCATAATGATGTATTTGCACAATTTAAGTGTATTTCAATGCTCATCAAAAGGTGAACTTGTTCTTTCTCACATTCCTCTTTGATATTTGTACTAGGTACAACCATAGGATAGTACTTTTTCCATTTAGATGTAATATAGAGTTAGAAAACACATATATGCTGCTTACTATATATGCAGCAACTAATATAAATCTTCCATTATAGTATTGGTTAAATGGAATGAATTTGAATCAAAACTTGTTAATCCTTCAGATAGCAAAATTAAAATGGAACTAATTCTAATTATTCCAATCATGGATTATCTAAAATATTGGTCATTTCATAAGACAAATGCTCATCATTATAAAATATAAAAAATAACCCACACACATAGTAGCCAATATGAATCTCCCATTAATTGATCAATGGTATCAAAGTGTTCATATTACTACAAATTCTTCGATAATTTCTTATAAGCTTAAGGATATAAGTCAAGTTTGATATCTATTAAATAACAATATGTGTTTTGAATAACACAATCATCGACATATATTCCATGTGCCTTTTTCTTAGAATGCTACCATTAAATTATGTCTTATACATTGAATTCTTATCCATCAAATATCTAGTGAGAAAATATCATTGAAGTTAATGAATGTGATAGTAATGACCTTAAAAAATTATTTAACTACCCTATATGTGGTTAATTTAACGTCTCTATATTTCCTTGAAAGTAAACTATTAAGAATGATCTAATGCCATGTCTACTATGTAGCATTAAATTCAAAATGGAATTTCAATTCTAGATTTCACTCTCTTTCTCATCTTTGGAACCTTTTTTAGAAGTTATAATGGTGATTAGGTGATTTTAACTTCAAGGAAAAATTATATTTCACATTTCATGGGGAAAAATTGATTCCATTCTACCTTCATTAATAGAAATTTAACGAATAAACTCTTAACATATAATGTTCATGAATTCAAGACAATTTTTTCTTTTATTATAAATATCACTGTTATACATGAATCAAATCAACTATAGATGTTCTCAAACATAGGAATAGATTGTCATTTTTTTTCTCAATTCCATCTTATTCACATACATCGAGTGTGATGTAAATTATTTAAGGATTTTATCGAAGGATTTAGGCACTAGAAAAATCCATTTTGAATCCAAAGTAATTTAATGTGATTTTAACTATAGAATAACAAAATTAGTTGGCATAAGATAGGTTAGATTATAAAATAGTCAAATGCTACATGAAAAGATCAATTGTATTGGCTTATTATGAGAAATAGTTGATTGATGGTCAATGTGGTCAATCGAATTTGTTAGTGCTTTTTCCATTCATTCTATTGTTTGTTTTGGTTTCTATTTGTTGTTTCCATTTTTATTAGCTTAGTTTCTACTATAGCTGGTACTTATAAATAGATGTTAAAGGGGTTTACCTAAAATTGGCTTAAGCTCACTATTAGGTGCATGGAGAGAGATTTTTTTTTTTTTTTTTTGGGTAAGTACCTAGATGTGATTTTAAGATTAACTCTAGTAACTCTACAAACCTTGGTAAGTTGGTTTTGCTCCAATTTTGATTAGTGAAATTGTCATAACCCTAAAGGGGGCCTAGTAAGATTACCTAAAATTTTCATATCAAGCGTGCACCTATGATTTGAAAATCATCCTGTAAGTCAGAGTTTACAAGATTCTAAACAATTAGTCACTAACGTTTTTATTTATTTATTTATTTAACTTATGACCACATATATGTGACTATAGACATCCGATAAGTCACAGTCCAACAAAACTGTAGAAAATCGGTATCTCCTACCAAACAATAAGATTAGGTAGTAAAGTTCTAAAACTCAAACTTACTAAAGTCACAAAACTTAAATGTAATATTAATAATTATATATATAATAATTCAAATGAACCACATAGTCTGTCCTTAGAGTTTAACTTCTATGTATCCCGATATTGACACTCAACTCTCAGTTCTTAACCCATGCCCGATCATCCAGCAACCTGCAAGAGAAAATTATTGGGGAGTAAGTCACAAGAGCTTAGTGAGTTATCTCTCATACTATACTGGCAATTAAGTTATCAAATAGTTTATTACTAGACATATGAATGTATAAACAAGCAGTATGCCAAATAGTATATATGCAGTTGACCGGTACTGCATATAACATTGGATTTAACACCTTCTAAAGTAAGAGTTGGAGATACATCGGCACCAATCATAACCGGGCTCTAACACCTGGGTTTTTAACCTTATATCATTATATATATGAATTCCCTATTTCACAAATCAGGTTTCTAATTCCAACAGTCAACAGTATACAAATATCCAGGTCTAATAGTGAGCTGGCTCCCACAGTTTACGCTTACACCCTACAGCGGTAGTCTCTAGATGCGACCCCCAACCATCCAAGGATAGCGTCTCCGGTGCCAATAGAACCCGCCAGCTAAGGGTAGGGTCTTGTTGTACCAATGGTCCTACACTGTACTAGTCAAATCTTATGGGAATCTATCCTTCCAAGGCCCCTTCATTACCAACTGTGTAAGGTGACGGCTGGAACCTTATATGTAATGTTCATGCTCTATGCATAAACCATTCAATTTTAGTTAGGTTGAATATGATTAAGTCAATTTATGAGGTGGTCAAACATTATCAACAAATAATTCAAATAATGCAACAATCAATTATATTACATTTAATAGTATTTTGCATAGTAATAAATCAATATCAGTTGTATGTATAACCCAAAACCCCATGCATCAAGTTATTAATATTTAATTCATATGTACTAACTACAAGCACAAAACAAGTATAAAGTCATCGGGAGTACTCACTTGGTCATAAATAATGTCAGGGATTGTAATAGTCCAAAGGTAAGTCGATCTCGATCTCAAGATCACCTAACATTAGAGGAATATGGACAATAATAAGTTTGAGGATTACATAACTAAACTAGCATGCTAAATTGTATTGTTTAATTAAATCGGTTATTAATTTACATAAAATCATCGATTCAAGCTTTTTATCGAATCGCGTATAGCTTTTTCGTTTTAGCTCGGATCATTATAAACTTATAGTCCATTTTGATCGTTTTCGAGCGTATTTTCTCCTAACGAGGGCCGTTTTGGACGTTGTGACTCATAGTTTAAATTGTGATATAAAAGTATCACAAAAATTATTATTTTAGTTTAAAAATTATAAAATATTAATTTTCACTTTTTCTTAACATATTTATGATTTAATAATTATTTAAATCATATATTCGATATTTTTATTATTTTAAGCATATTTTTCCTATTTTTGAGATTTTAGTCTTGTTACAATTATTATTATTATTATTGCTATTATTTTTATTATTTATTATTTTCATATTACTCATTTCCATTTTTACGATATACACACACATATATATAGACTTATATTATTTTTGATAAATTTACTTTAATGGTTAATTCTTAATTTACGGTATTATATACATTCATATATATATATATATAGATCTACACCTTATATATATATATATATATTTAAAAAAAATACCATATAAATACTCTATTTATACATGTATATACTACATAATATACATCTATAATTACAAAATAATTCCTTACTTATTTCTTTTAATTTCTTTCTTCATCTTTTCTTCCTTCTTCTTCTTTTCGTTACGGTTTTGCTTCCCAGATTTTCTTCTTCTTTTTTTTTGTTTCGGTTTGTTTTCCAATTTTTCTTCTAGGAGTTGTTTCCTCTCTTTTTATATGTACAGCAATTAAAATAAAAAAATAAAAAGATAAGCTAAATCTTATCCTAATCTCTTCATTTATGAACATAAGACAAAGTTAATCATATGTAATCTTTTTCTTTTATTTAAGCTCAACACTTGTCAAATTCAATTCCTCACGTGGGCTACTGGTTGGGATCTTTTCCAGAATGTGAGAATTGAAGAAAAAGAAGGAAAGGAAGAAAAGAGATAAATAGAAAAAGAATGAGAAGGAAAATAAAAATTTATAATAAATATATGTAATTTTTCAAAACATAAAAATTATAACAACTCTCATCATAAATTAATTTTTAAATTTTTGAGAAATTTTGTCAATTTAATTAGTACTCGTTACAATTATAATTTTTACAAGTTATAGCGATTTCGTTAAAATTTCACATGAATAGGCGATTTAGTCGAAAATTACAATTGACTATAATTATATCACTATCGAGTAACATTTAACTATTTTATAGGTTTATATTTATAATTTTAGGTTTTCGATCGAATTCGAGTTTAATTTTGGATAATAGTGCATAAATCCGATTTAGGGTTTTAGTATGCGATTTAAGATTTTGATCAATTTTTCTATAGTTTTTATTACTTATAATATATTCAAATTTATAATTTATTAAATTTTTATCTTGCTCGGCTTTACTGACTTATCAAGTCATCTACAGTATTAGGGTTCAATTCTACTTTTAAATAGCTAAATTTGCGGGGTTTACAGAAATTACTATACTTGATTTGAGTTATATGCAGTATTTTCTTATATACTTAATAGGTCTTAATTACTCTTTTCATAGTTCTTATAGTAGATGAATGCTTTTTGTATTTAATAATTGTATTCATCTTCTTCTCTCCTATCTTTCTCTTTCTTTCATTATTATGAAAGAAACTAGTAGAAGAGTTAAAGGTTACGCTTTTAGGTGTTGCAGAGCAAGGCAGCATCCTTAGATAGGTTGTGTTTAAGTAATTACCATATATATGAAGATTGAGGAAATGATATAGTTGATGGATGGTGAATTAAATAGTTAATACAATGGGCCAATTGTAAGCAACAGTTGATCTATAATGAATTTTGTTAACTGAACTAATTCATGTCTTTCTTTGTCAATCTTCTCTTTATTTTGATTCTTATAGTATATTGTAGCTAAGAGTTGAGACTTACAAATAAGAGCTTATGAATTGTACAATTGGTGTGGCATCATGGCTAGCATCCAATGAGTGTCTCAGTTTGTCTCTAAATGTTGGTTTAAGATTAACCTTAGAGCTATAAGTAAATCTATAGCTTTAGTGAATGGGTTTTGGTTAAGGATACAACAAGGTAGGTTTGGGATGAAGTTTTATAAAACCTAAGCTTAGCCCTATAGGTTTTGGTATGTCTTAAAACCTCATAAAAATCATATAAAGTTTTAGCTCCTATTATCACAACTCGCTCTTTAGAGGATCAAATAATCCTATAGGGGTAGGTTTACTAACTCTCATCCACTAATGGTTGGACGAGACACTTCGAGATTATATGGCCAGATTTATCGCTACCATAATCAAGATCAAGAACATTGATATGAACATTGCTATCAATTCTAATATTGTAGGAGAAAAAAGTGGTTGTCAAGTCTTTTGTTCCATTTCCAAGAGATGACTAGACAAATTCGAAGAATTTCGATTTTGAGCAACAACTTATGTAACGCAGGAAGACAATATCTTAGCTCACAAACAATTTGAGCACCAACCTACCATGGACCAACTTGGCCTTTACCTTAGTGACAATAAAATGAATCAGTCTACGAGCATGATGTCCCTATGTGAAAAAGTAACATTCCACTTTACAAGGAGCATCACCAACTCTTTAAACCTCAAGATTAAATACTAACTAAAATCTGAGATGAAGACATCATTACGTAGCTAGAAAAAGGGCATAAGAACACAACACACCAACATCGTAACAATACTATGCCTTTTACAAGGAAAAAGGCCATAACATAAACAAGTGTACTCAGCTAAGAAACGCAATAGAAGACGCCATAAGATGTGGCTACCTTTATGAAAATATTTGTTGGTCCCATATAAGATATCAAGAAGGGGGTGGGGGATGAATTGATATCTTTAAACTTTTGAAAACATTTCGATATAAAAATAAGATTACCTCTCTTAATAACTTAATTTGGTGAACAATGGTATTTCAACACATAATTAAACAACAATTAAATAACACAAATTAAAAGAGTAGGGAAGGAGATAATCAAGCAAAGATTTTATAAAGCTTCAACCTTCTGCCTACTGCTCTCTTCTAACTCCACTGCCGGGGACACAGTCTACTTCACCAATACTGTTCCACTTGATCTACTAAATCAAATCACAAAAAAATTACAAGCATTCATCATAATGACTTTACAATACTTTGTTTTGTTTATCTAACTTCTCTATAATCGGGGCTAATACAGATCTACAAAGTATAAACTATCTTTTCTCTATAATACAATATAGAGATTACAAGTGAGAACAAAAGTACAAGTCTCAAATAATTTTGCACTTAAAATAAATAGCACTTGAAAGGAATAACACTTGTTATAGAACTTTGATTCAATATAGCTCTTTGAAGAAGTATCTAAAGCTTTTTAAAAGGTAAAAACTGATCAAGAAATTTTTGTACAACGATACTATTTCTTCAGAGTTGTATATCAACGTTTTCAATCCCTTCTCTTTTTATATTGAGATTTTCCAATGGCTAAAAACTGAAGATTATCTTTTACTTTCGTAATTATCTAATCGTTAGTTATTTAAGATAAATCCTTGGATATTTTGAGAATATCTTAGTAATTTGAAATTAAAAAACAACTCTCCTTATCTTGTTTAGATCAGATTTATATCAATCCGCAACCGCCATATAAGCTTCTAATTTGAATTTAAAAAGATCTACTCAACTTTCAAATAAGCCTCGTGTTTAAAATTTGAAATTCCATAAAATTCGAATCAACCTTATCTTTATCCTTATCCATTCTTGTATATATCTTGATTTATCCAAATATATTCTCACTTAAAAAATAAATCCCCATGGATCTTAATTCCATCTTGAGTGAAACAGGATTAAATGTATTTTCCTAATATACTGAATCTAGTGGAGCGAGGGCTTGATTAATTTAAATCTGATTTAAAACTATTTTCAACGTCATACTTCTAAACTTGCTTTGTGAACAACCTTCTGAAGAATGTTAGCCTTTTGTTTTTAAAGTTTCTAAAGTACTGTACCAATTCTTTTTATAAAATATTTTGAAATACTTTCTAAAAGATTTTTGAACTAATCTATATCTAATCTTGAATAAGCTTATGAATGCAACTTAGTTTTGTGAAATTAAACTTTCATTGAATCCTTTTGAATGCTTGCACACTTGTTAATTCATTAGTATTATTCTCTTTTTGTTATCATCAAAATCCATGACCATGAGAGATACCTAACAATATTGACTCTTAGCAATATCCAAACAGGTCTAATTGAAAAACATCAACAACCCATAAACACTAATGCTCGAGCAACGTAGGGGCATCATAAACTAGCTAAATTAGAGCTAAACAAGTTAACATCAGTAATTAAGATCTCAATACTGTAGCAAAATCTAACTATTAATGGACTACCCTTTTCCCAAGCCACTACTGTAAAAATAAACAAACATACCTTGTTGGCATATAGATGGGCTTGGTTCTACTAATAGACCCTAATTACTACTCGCTCTCATAGCCATTTGCTCTTTATAGGTGTACAAAGGTGGCTTCTAAGCATGCTGACCATAACAAAGGTTATAGTAGCCTATAGTCTACCAATCCTTATAAAGGTCAAACCTTACAACCTCTAACCTACTTATAGGAATGTAGAGGCAACCTCTAGTCATGCCAGCGATAACAAAGGTTACATAAGCCTACAAGCCAACAACCCTTGCAAAGTTTGAACCCTTTAGCCTTTCGCTTTCTTACAGGCATGTAGAGGCAACCTATAGGCAATTAACTCTTACAAAGGTCGAATCTCTCACCTTCCTACTTTGATACAAGTAACCTATAGGCCATGTAACCCATACAAAGATTGCACTCTTAGGGGAAGGAACTTTTTTACTTGACTAAGCAACTAACAAAAGAACTGCTTAGATGGGCTCGTATCCCACCTTCACTAACTTAGATGATTCACTACAAAGGATCAGATGTTAACAAGTAAACTCTTTCAAAAAGAACAAGACCCTTGCTCAAAGGTGTCTCACTTCTTAGACTCATTCCTAACAAGCCTATACAACTAAATATGATGCTTTATTGACCAGTGTTTGTGTCTATGCTAATGCAAGGAATTAAATACCCATAAACTCTTCTGACCAGCACTCGTATCCAAGTTATCAAGAAAGATTTACTTTCCCTATGCTACATGCCATTATTCAGCTAAAGTCATCACATCTAACATAGAATTAAAAAAAAAAAAAATCATTATAAGGGAGCCTAACAGCACCTACAAGTTGTCATAGAAATTTACAAATATAAAATATCAAAAGGTCAATGGATTTAGCACCCAAAAACATTGATCATAAAAACCCAACTCATAAAAAAAATCTATAGTAGATGATGGACTGCTAGAAGGGCCTTAGTAAGGAGGAAGCTAAGCATTTTGATAGATCTAGATGGCTCACTTTATAAACATTCAGAACTATTACCTCCTTTGGTTTACACCAAAAATCTCTATGAAGAGGAATACATGAGGAACTATGATAAGAATCAGGTTGCTGGACCCTTGACTCGTAGCCAAGCCCGAGGATTAGAGAAACTGGCTCGACAAATCCTTCTATTTCAGCCGACCCCTACCGAGGCTGAGTACTTTTTTGCTGAGTCACCCTTCATGTCAAGCCATATGACTACCCATCTTTTAATAGTGTACTGAATAGAAGATTGCTTTCTCATGCCAATCCAACCAATTACTCGATATCTTCCTTACTGAGAAGCCAAGAAAGAAAAATTCTAGACTGATAAAGCCATCCCTACTTGGACAAGCCAGCTATCCATACATTTTGTCTGCATCTTCTAACAATCTCACTAATGTAGCATCGCCACATATACAGTATCATGTGTAGATCCTGTTGCACCAATGATTTTTTTTTTTTGTATGTTCATTTTTACCCTTTTGTATCCTCATCTTTACTTTCTTAGGAAATGTCCTTTTTGTCTTTTCCTTTTAGGAAAGTTGCCCTAACTTATGGGTATAAATACCCTTGTACTTGTAACTAGAAAGCATCAGATCAAATCATTCTTAATCCACTTTAGAGTACTTTTATTCCTTGCATAAATACTGTTTGTTTTCTCTCAGCATCACTCTTATCCTTTCCCATAAGTAAGGTTAGGTGGCGAGTGTCCTCACTAAACCAATTCGTATATCATATTGAATTATGCTATGAGTTCTCGGAAGTTCCATTGGTCCATCATATCCTTTAGAGCTATTCGTGGCTTTTACTTACAATTTTATTATTCATTTTGTCCTTTCGTACTTTCTTAATTAATCCTTTTCCAAGCTATCAGTAAGCTTGGACTCATCTAGTGATCGGCTTTGTCTATTCTTAGTCTTGGTTCATAAAATCTTGGTATCAAAGCGGAGGTTTTGTGTGAACTGTAATAGTTCTTCTTAAAGTTCTGTTATACTCTATTTTACATGTATGAAACAAAGCAAGTTCATGTGTTCAATTGACTGTCGTGTTGTTAACTTTTAAATTCCTAAAGTGTTTGTTTGAACTTTGAATCTATGAGGAAAAATGAGAGACCCAAGTATGAATGTTGATGCGGGTGATGACAGTCAAATTGTCCACCAAGGACGACAGTCTTAAGGAACTCCCAGAAGCACTGATGAAAAGCTTGATGAGATAACTAACCTTTCAGTAGATCTGATTCAGGTTGTTCATGCATTTTCTTATCGACCCACTAAGGCCACGCAAAACACTCCACAAGCTGCTCAACTTGTTAAAGGTCAGAACTCAGCTTGACTCGTTTAAGGTAGAGGAGTTGACAGACAAGTAAGGCGAAGGATAGACTTAAGAGAGCTTGATGAAGAGGAAGAAGAGTATTTTAAAGAGGAGCGTGTACGAATCCCTAAAGCATCCGACCATGTAAAGCTTCGGATTTCGAGTTTCAATGGATCTATGAATGCTGATGAGTATCTAGATTGGGAAGAAAAGGTAGAGGTGTTTGATTACTACCAATATGAGGATTATGAGAAAGTGAGAACTGCTTCTTTGAATTCTCCGAGTATGCCACCATGTGGTGGAAGAATTTTCATGCTATGAGAAGATGGGAGCGCTATTAAGAGATTAACACTTGGCCCAAGATGAAGAGTGTGCTTAAAAATAAGTTCGTACTGAAAACCTGGCTCTAAGATACTTTAACTTGCCTTTAGGAGTTACTGGGTTCAAGAGTTCCAACTCGAACATGATCCATTGCGAAATGGAGAAACCACCAACTCGAACAGTCTCAAGGTTCGTTACTGGGTTGAGAAGAGACATTCAAGACGTCGTAGAGCTCTAATGATTTGATACCATGGATGAAGCTGTTAGGATTGCCCAACAAGTAGAGAGGCAAAGAAGGAGTCGAGTACCAACAAGGATGCCGACTAATTGACCTGGATAGGCAAGTCATTGAACTCTACTAAGTATTAAGCCCAGAAGGAAGGTTGAGGTTAAGGCCAAGCAAAAAGGCCAACCTGATGATGAAGTGCCAACCCGAACATATGAGAAGGGGTAAGGGTCTGGTAGTAAGACCAACTAGATCAAGTGCTTCAAGTGCTAGGGGTTCGAACACATGGTTACTCAGTGCCCGAATCGACAAAAAATGGTAATCAAAGGAGACATCTCAAAGCTAGAAGTTGAGAGTACAGATGAGGAACCCGAGGAGGAGGAGGAGGTTCTTACCGAGAAATAAAGTGCCGAGAAAAAGCTAATTAAGGAGGATGTGTTTCTTAAGGACTTAGATCAGTTACTAAAGGTTTTTTGACGCACTATGAACATGGAACTCTCATGAAAGGAGGAGCAAAGAGATAATTTGTTCCATACTACCTGTAAGGTGAATGATCAAATGTGCACCCTCATTGTAGATAGTAGAAGTTGCACCAACGTAGCATCAACCGATATTGTTTCAAAACTGAAGTTGTCGACTGTTGCACATCCAAGGTCATATAAGTTACACTGGTTGAGTGAAAAAGAAGCATTACATGCCACTCGATAAATACTACTACTGATCACTATAGGGAATTACTCCGATTAGATTCTCTACGCAGTACTACCCACGTGCACTTCATACGTGTTGCTAAGAAGACCGTGGTTGTTTGATAGGAGAGTTATGCACGACGGCTACAGGAACACTTATATGTTCAAGAAGGATGACCGGAAGATCATACTAAACCGGATGCCACCGAGAAAAGTTCATAAGTTGTAGATAAAACTTGCTCGCGAATCGAAGAAGGCTCTGGTGATGACTAGAGCCAAGCTACGAAAGGCCATTAATGCTAATGAGCCAACCCTCATGTTGGTTAGGCAACTACTAGAAATAAAGGAGTGGGGTGAGTTACCCTAGGAAGTCAAGGAGTTGTTAGATGAATATGCTAAC
This sequence comes from Lumnitzera racemosa, assembly GCA_024138005.1. Classification (NCBI taxonomy): domain Eukaryota; kingdom Viridiplantae; phylum Streptophyta; class Magnoliopsida; order Myrtales; family Combretaceae; genus Lumnitzera; species Lumnitzera racemosa. The sequence goes on from JAMXBC010000006.1 coordinate 87,047,039, forward strand.
CTATTCCTAAAACAGTTAATTGAGGGGTTGCCCTAACTCGAGGCGTAGAGTACTACATTAACCTAGTACTTAGTGCTGCACTGTCGAATAAGCTAACTTATTAGATGAAACCCGAGTAGGCTTCTAAGCTTTAACATCAAGTCAATAAGTTGCTGGAGAGAGGCTATGTAAGAAAGAATCTTAGCCCTTGTGTTGTGCCTGCACTTTTAGTACCAAATAAGGATGGAACCTAGCGAATGTGTGTAGATAGCCAAGTTGTGAACAAGATCAAGATCAAATATAGGTATCTGATCTTGAGGCTACAAGACATGTTAGATGAACTTAGTGGAGCCAAGATTTTCAATAAGATTGATCTTAAGTTTAGCTATCATCAAATCTACATAAGGCTAAGAGACGAGTGGAAGACTGCATTCAAGACTCAACATGGACTTTATGAATGGATGGTTATGCCCTTTGGCTTATCGAATGCCTCGAGTACTTTCATGAGACTTATGAACCATGTGCTAAGACATCTCATAGGGAAGTATGTCATGGTGTACTTTAACGATATCCTAGTCTATAGTACTGACATGTCAAGTCACTGTAAACATCTCAGAGTAGTCCTAGATATCCTCTGTACCGAGAGATTATTCGGCAAGTTAAAGAAATGTTGCTTTTGCCAGGAGGAAGTGATATTCTTGGGCTATGTAGTCAGTGGAAGAGGTTTGCGAGTCGATGATGAAAACATCCAAGCAATTGTCGAGTGGCCGACTCCTACTACTCTTGTCAACGTAAGAAGTTTCCATGGACTAACTTCATATTACAAAAGATTTATCAAGAATTTTAGCACCCTCATCGTACCACTTACCGAGTTAACAAAGAAAAACATAGACTTTTGATGGGTAGAAAGGGACGAGAGGAGTTTCCCCAAGATAAAAGAAAGATTGTCCTCTACCCTGGTGTTAGTACTACCTGACTTCAAAAAGATTTTTAAGCTAAAATAAGATGCATCAGGCATTGGAATAGGCATTGTCTTGATGTAGGAAGGCTAACCAATTGCCTTTCACAGTAAGAAGCTCCGAGGATCGCAGCTGAACTACTCCATATATAACAAGGAACTTTTGGCATTAATTTGAGCAATACAAGTATGGCAACATTTTTTACTACCGAGAGAATTTGTCATATATACTGACCATGAATCGCTGAGGTAGCTCCAAAGTCAAACCAAGCAGTCGAAGTGGTAAGCGAGATGGGTTAAATTCCTTGAATGCTTCAATTTTGTAATAAAGTACAAGCAAGGAAAGAACAATGTAGTTGCAGATGCTCTTTTGAAGAGGTATGCACTTTTATCAGAACTGCAAACCAAACTATTTAGGTTTGCAAGTATCAAAGAACAGTACTTCGAGAATCCACACTTTGGACCCATAATTTCGCGGGGTGTCGATGGGAAGACGGTAGATGAGTATTATGTAGAGAATGGCTACTTGTTCTGAAGAGGAAAATTATGCATGCTGAATTGTTCACTAAGGGAGCTACTAATCAGGGAAGCCCACAGTGAAGGTCCCTCTAGACACTTTAGAGAAAGAAAAACCTGTGAACTGTTGAATGGCCAATTCTTTTAGCTGAGAATGAGGAGAGATGTACATCAAGTGATCGAAAGCTGTACCTTACACAAGATGGCCAAGTGCTAAGCTAAACAAGGGGGAGCAATGCCCTTACCTGTCCTAACAAAACCGCAAAACGAATTGACCATAGACTTTATTCTCAAATTGCCACAAACTACTTGAAGCAAAGATTTTATCATGGTTATTGTAGATAGGTTTAGTAAGATGGCACATTTCATACCTTGCTCGAAAACTAACGATGCTTCGACTATTGTTTATCTTTTCTTACAAGAGATTATGCGGATACATAGCGTGTCAAGAAGTGTAATTTCCCATAGAGACCTAAAGTTCTTAAGCCATTTCTAGAGAACCCTATAGTATCGACTATGAACCAAATCACACTTCAATATCTCATGTTACCCCTAAACTAACGGCCAAATAAAGGTAGTTAATCATACTTTGGGGTCACTGCTCTAGGCTGCAGTAAGCAAGAACTTAGCCGGTTGGGATATTTGCTTACTTATGGTCGAGTTCGCCTATAATCAAACGATACATGACACCACTAAGCAGACTCTCTTCAAGGTAGTCTACGTGTTTAATCCCGAGTTGCCCCTTGACCATACCCCTATACTAGTACTTGCGCAAGAGGACCCTAAAGCATCGACCAGAGCACAATCCCTTCAGCACACCTATGATAAGGTCACTTGGCACATCGATCAAGCTGCTAGAAGAATGCAAGAAAAGACTATGGGTAGGATGGCCAAACAATTTCAGCTAGGAGACTTGGTATGGTTATACCTCAGTAAAGAACGGTTCCCAAACAAGAGGAGGAACAAATTATTTGCAAAAGTAAAAGGTCCTTTCAGAATCCTCTAAAAGATTAATAATAATGCCTACAGATTGGAATTGCTCGAAGGCTATGGGGTTTCTGACGCCTTCAACATTGCTAACCTCAGTCCATATTACCCTAACGTAGAATTGAGCGAAGACCATTCGGATTTGATCTGAAATCCAAAACAACCCGGAAAGAATTATGGGAATCAGGCTGCTAGACCCCTAATCCACTATTGAACCGAAAACTTGAGGGACTGGCTCAACAAATCCTTCTATTCCAGTTGACCCCTACCGAGGTTGAATACTTCCTTGTTGAGTCACCCTTCATGCCGAGCTATATGACAGCCTATCTTTCAATAGTATGCTGAATGGAAGATTACTCTCTTTTGCCTGAGCCGACCAATTACTCGGCATTTTCCTTGCCAAGAAGCCAAGAAAAAGAGACTCTAGACTAACAAAGTCATCCTTACTCGGGTAAGCCAATTGTCTATACTTTTTGTTCGCATCTTCTAACAACCTCGCCATTGTAGCATCGCGACGTGTTTAATATCATGTGTAGAATCCATTGCACCAATGATTTTTTTTTTTTTGTATATTCATTTTTACCCTTTTGTATCCTAATCTTTACTTCTTTAGGAAATGCCCTTTTGTCTTTTCCTTTTTAGGCAAGTTGCCCAAACTTATGGGTATAAATACCTTTATACTTGTAACTGTAAGGACATCAGATCATCTTTAATATACTTTTGAGTATTTTTCTTTTTTATGTAAACACTGTTTGTTTACTCTCAGCATCACTCTTATCCTTTCCCTTAAATAGGATTAGGTAGTAAGTATCCTCACCAAACCAATCGTACGTCATATTGAATTGTGCCGTAAGTCCTTAGAAGTTCTATTGGTCTGTCATATCCTCTGGAGCTGTTCGTAGGTTTTGCTTACTGTTTCATTCTTCATTTTGCCCTTTCGCACTTTCCCTATTAATCCTTTTTCAAGCTTTCTACAAGCTTAGACCCATCCAACAACCGACCTTGTCTGTTCTTAGTCATGGTTCGTAACAAACTATCTTATTCCATCCTCTCAGTGACCCAACAAAATTTATGCTCAAGATCTCCCCCCTAGATGAGTTACTTGAAATATTCCAACTACCCAGCATTAGATTTCAATTGGAATTCTAAACACTCAATACACTCCCAACATTCATCTAAGATCTCCTTCTAGTCTTAATGCATGTACTCCTCCATCTTAGCCATCTACCTATCCTATGTTCCTCCAACTTCTAAATGCGATCCCTATATGCCCCCTCCTCTCTCCACATCCTATCTATGAAAAGCATCAGATTATCTATCTTCACAAGCATATAGGCCTCATTAGGTTGAGTAGAAGCAAGATGTTTTACTGCCTTATCTCTTTCTTGTTGAGTGCTCTTCAAATCACCAAACAACGTTTTAAGACCCTCATCAACTGTTTCTAAATCATTCTTAATACAGTCCATACTAGTCCCAAAAGCCTTTAGTTGCTTCTTCATCACCTTAACATTTATCATAGTGTGATTGTTCTCAACTTCGCTATTTCTTAATCACTGTTGAAGTTGAACTCACTCCTACATGTTGTTCTTCCTTTCATTCTGCAACCGACCCACATAATTCAACTCAGCGTTTGAAAGATGGTTGTGTCAAATCCTACCCCTTCTCCTTCCCCTCCTCATCAGTAGGAAGAGACATACTTCGAGAAGACTAAGGCACAAACTCCTTCCACTTCCCCTCTTATACCATAACAATAGTTATAACTACCTTTAAATGATGTTGACAACCTCGATGACCTCTACTACCATAGTCTACTTACTAGAACCAATTTCTATAAGCAAGGTCCTCATTTTAACTTTTACCTCTTCCATTTGACTATTCAATGTGGTTTCTGAAAAGCGAGACCCATAACTAAAACTTGCCTTCTCAAACTCAAGGGCCCTCTTTCATCCACCTACTTAAACTAAAGTAGAAGACAATGGTCTAGCCTCTTGAGCTGAACAACCAGAAAGTCTACTTGAACTCTCCTAATGAACAGTAAAACCTAGGTTAATTTAGGGTGTTCTTTCTTACAGTAAGAACATGAGCTACCTTCTTCATCTTCAATACCTTCTTAGCTATCTCTACAAAACAAATCACCAGTCAACATTGGAAGCTACGTAAGACAATGATCCAAAGGTTTCCCCTATAGACCGTTCTCCTCAATTCCTCCTACAAAACATCAAACACAATCCTAAACCAACTGTACCCCATGCAATGAAGGAAACCTATGCCATGGGGATGGGGAATATGTAGGTTCACAAGTAACAATGCCAATACTCTAGCCTACTACCCCCATTTGTTCATCAAGCCTAGAAGACTCTACATTCTATTGACTTAAGCTCATTCTTTGGTGCATTTTATCAATTTAATTCCATTCTCTAGAATAAAAAAAATAGCCTCATGGTCACTCCTAACACCATATAATAAGCCTTGTACACCAACATCATCCACAACAATTACCATTACCTCCATCAATGGTTTCTAATGGAGGAGTAAGACCTTCAGGACCTTTAAGACCAAAAGGGAAAAAGAGAGAAGGCACCTCATCCTTAATCAAAAAGGAGTTTTATGAGGATTTTGGAATGATTAGAAGTTTCTTCCCTAAAGTAAAAACGCTTAACAAAGTGAATGTAAAGCAAATGTGACAACCTCAAGTTTTAAGCTCCTAAATTTGGGGTATCGAGCAAAGTTAACCAAGTAAAGTCAAACTTTATTACAAGGCCAGAAAAGTTAGAAGAAGTGACGTGGTAAAGCTCGTTTCTCGAAAAATATACATATAAGATTAATTTAATAAAAAGTAAGTTTATCAATATCTCTTGTCATTCATCGGAAACTCTAAATTCAAGTCCTGAGATATATGAGACTTTAGAGATAAGTTAATTAGATTATAAAGACTATTATCGAGTAGACACATTTAAAGGACACATATATTCACCCAACGTACATGCTACTTAAGTATATGTACACATACCAACATAAATAATTAAGTATAGGCAAAATATACCCTTAATATGAAAAATAATTATCAAAACAAACTAAATGTGTCAATGGTTAGTTGTTTGTCATGGTGGCCTTTAGAACAGCTAAAATTTGAGTCATTTGAGGAATGGCTTGAAAGTTAGGCACCTAACTAGTAACATACCAACATGGAGCAACAATTAGACATTTAGGTTTTGCACTAAATATTTGGGACCAATGGCAAACTGTATAAATATCTAATGGTTACTTCATTCTGGAGGTTTAGCAATTAGAAACTAGTAGGAAACAATCAAAGGAGTGTTTAATTTATAAATTAGAAAATTTTGAGAAACTATTGTAATTTTTGTTGAAGAGGCAAGGTAAGAGGGTTCGTATACCAAACTTATAACTACTATTGTTGCTGCTTTGGGACCAATAGGAGATGGTCAAAGAAGGTCGACCCATAAGTCACTATCATTAGAAGGCTACTGGAGGTTAATGAAACAATAAGCCTTGTTTTTCACCAATTATGTTCCCTAATTTTAAAAAATATCATATGGGTATAATCAAATTTGGAAAATTTTATTCTCGGGTTATTTTATATATAGTTCATCTTAGTATTTTGTTTCAATGAAATTTGAAGTGGAAATATATGCTCCTTAAGAAATGACTTTGTTTAGATCAAAACTATATGATTTTTTTTAAAAAAAAAATAGCAAATCATGTTGTTTCAAACTAATTCTTGGTTTATGACTTAAAATAACTTAGATTTAATCTACATAGCAAGATCTTTGTTAAAGTGTACGTTTAGTATTTATTATAATTATTTTTAGTAAATTGCACTATTTTGAATTCCAAAAGAAGACTAGGTTTTCCAAATTATTTCTTAATAAACCTAGTTTACAATGACTTCTAAAGCTAGGTTATGTTATCAGAAGAATTTATTTTTTATTTGGTAACTAAATTTCAATATTTATATAATTTAAGCTAATTGTTAGTAAACTTAGGCCCAACATCGATATTTTGGAAAGTATATCAAATGACTAAATTTAATATTTGTAATTATCAAACATAAGACTGTATTGTATGAGTTTATATTATTTTTTGTGCAATTAATTAGGCTAGTTTAGTATTTATTACTTAAATAACTAAGATTTAGCCATATTTTTTACTAAATTGACAAATAGTAAGTGAATTACTAATGTTCGCAATGATTACATGATTCAAGCTCTATATTCCCATGGAGGATAAATATTAACAAAGCATGGTTTACTAAGAAGTGATTGGCATTTAAGTACATTCATGCTAAATAAATAGTTACAATAACGTATGATCCAAATCGAAATTGAGAAAATGTATTTTTAGTAATTTGATAAAGCCAAACAGTTTAATACTATGTGGTAGACATAGGTTTTGAGAATAATGATTGCAACGATATAAATTTTGTTGAAACCCAACAAGAAGTGAAGAAGTTTTTTTTTTTTTTTTTTTTTTTTACTATCTCTTATCACAAGACCCATGTACCAAATAAAAATAGTTTACACTATATAGGTACCCCATAAAAAGTATCCATAGTGGGATTTGAACTCAAGATCTCATGCAAGTTGTCATGAGTGTGCCTTAAGTCTTAACAACTAAAGCAACCCTTTAAGGCTAGAAGTGAAGAAGTTACGATCAATAGAAATTGGTTTTATGGTTGATTAGAGATATACAATAGATATTGTTACTATATTTGAAATAGATAAATATTGTTTCTTTATGGATGTGATAGGACTTGATGGCTATGTCAAATATTGGAATGAGCTTTAGCCTAGGTGAATACACTTTTCTTGATTGTTTTTGTTTATGTAGTGACCAAAAGAACGTAAACCACTCACCTAGTTGTTTATGTAGCTGTAAGATTCACCTAAGTGTTTCTCATGGCTTCGATATTATACTAAGAAATGGTATTATTCATGATGAACTACTACTTAAAATGTTGGTGAAGGCATTTTGTGTTTATGATAACAGATTGTGATTTATTAAACAATGACTTGGTTAAATAAATGTTATGTCACTTACAATGTACATTATATAGACTATGATATGATGACAATTAATTTGCTACATCTATGACTTAGCAAACTTTGAAAAATGTGAATATCTAAGTTTCATTGATAAATTGTTGACTAAATGATGAGATGACTAGGTTTGTGTTAAAGTTGTGACATTTGCTACATGTCATACATATGAATGAAATACCTAATTGTAGAAATAAAAACCAGGTTGGATGCTAAATTAGGATGATATAACTTAGGTTATATGGCTTAGAATCTTCACTTAGCCTAGATAACTTAGAAACTATACCTAGCTTAGCTAAATGTGCTATTTGACTTCATGCATGGCATATTACAAAATGACCTAAGAGTCAGGTTATACTAAAAAAAGATAAGTTTTTATGGAAGCAAAGTACTTAGTTAACAAAATTTAGTCTTGAGCATATAGAGTGGCATTTACTCAAACCACTCCATCTGGTTAAGATAACTCGATCTTAGGGGTCCTACTCCCAAGCTGCTTCTTATAGCCAACTTGATTTCTATTGACTCAATATTAGTAGTCCTACACCCAAGCTACTCCTTATAGCCAACTCAGTTCCTAGATTCTTTTTCCAAATTCCTAATAATGTTAACTAACCAAATAAGAACTCAGCTAGGGTGATGGTATCAATGCATGTTACATGCATCAATATGGCATCTATATGTTGCATAAGTGTTTGCAAATGAACTTATTTATTGATTCATGCAACTATATGTTCCTATATACTTCATTATAGATGTATATTAGTGTGTGCTTTATTGTTTTGTGTTATAGTTTTCAGTTTGTACTCACTTGGTTCAAATCTTAAGCTAAGGGATTACCTTATCTAACCTTACATACAGAAGACAAATTAAGCTTGGATCTGGAAGCTAGGTTAGATCAATGAGAGTGATTAGCTATATGATTTGATATCAAGTCCTTAGGTACAGCTTCAATAAAGATCACGATGTTAAATTGCATGGTTTCCAATGTAAAGGTTGCAAATATAAAGGTGTAATTCTCGATTGGATTATATATTTTATAGAAAAGTTAAACTATGATACTCTGAACAAAGTCCATGTTTTGCAAAGCTCTATTGTGTTTTCTATTGTTAATGAAAGAAGCTTTCAACATTGTTATGCTTACAGAGCTAAGTTAACAAGTTGATTACAAGTTTAGCCTTATCCTTAACTTAGGATGGCATAAGGAACCATTTGTTGGGCACTAAGTGTTAAGGAAAAAGTATAAGCAAATGCCTTTTAGAGATGGAGTGTTACATGGATGAGGCAAAAATAAGTTAAGAATAGAAAGATCCCTATTCAATAGAGGAATGAAACCTTGAAAGGGAAATTATGTGATAAGACATTATAAAGTCCTAAAAAATCCCTTCAGTCTCAATCATCCATGTGTCCATATAGCAAAATGTTAACGAATAAGGATTCTCCATACTACCATCAAGCTGTTATGGTTACAACACAAGTGTAGATGTGCTCAATCCTCACAAACAACATCCATCCTTATCAGTTATTATGCATATTTACGCAACATAAGGCAAAAAAAATCACATTGAATCCCATAGTAGTCAATTAAGATGTAAAAAATGATTGACAATTAACAAAAGAGTAACCATCATACGAAACATGTCTAATACAGTTTTCTCCCGTCCCATCAAAGCTGGAAGTAGAGTAAGGTCTTTATTTTCTTACTTAGCTACTTGGCTTCACCCTCACCTACAATACCCATATACAGTTTTGCTTAACTATCACCCAAGCACTATTGCGATGCCTCGGTAGCTCATACATGTCTACTAAAGCATTGCTCCCGCTTAAGTCATGATTCAACTCCGTACATCTTATACAGGTTATTGACTGAATGTGACTTCAAAGTCAATACTCCTAGAAGTGTCCATTATAGGACATGCGTTGACATAACATCTCAACTGCAATGTTAATTCTCATCCAATCAAGACAAATCTAAGGTCTTTAGAGCACTTAGCAACTCATCTTAACAACTAGCAAGTGTTGGTATTGGTTTCCCAACAATGGCCTTCTTAAGACAGACTTAACCTACAGTTTAGTTGCTTCATGTAAATAGAAGGGACCAAACTAAGCAAAAGAGGCAAGTTGCTCACATCCAACAAACTTTCCCACATAATCTTAAGTTGTGAGAAGGACCCATAGCCCTTAACGATCTATAATAGTAAGCTATAATGGCAAGTTACTATCACAGGTATAGGGATTTGAATTTAGCTACTCTTCTTTGTAGTTGATTACTTATTCTTAACCATTGACTCAACAATACAGTGCATTGATAAAAATGATAGATTTCAAAACACAATGGAGATTTTTAAAGCAATGTCGTCTTAATGTACCAATGTGCCAGATCATCTATAGTTATAGTATTGATGAGTACTCACCAGGCTGAATTCCTCGAGGAAAAGAGATTCGATAAAGTACTAGATCCTAACTTGCTACTCTAATCTAAGCGAATTGAAAAGAGAGTTTGGAATTGCAATTGAAATTAAGCACAAGCGATAAGCAACAACTAATATGAATAATAAAGACATGGGCTTATAACATATTTTCAAAGTAGTGGTGAACCTATGCTATGAAGATATTAAGTATGGTTTTAATTGGGTTTTGATAAAATTTACTTGAGCTCGATCCTGAGTAGGAGATCTGACTTAACTATGTAGCAGAAAATCTCTTCTCAATCTCATTTCCTCACACGAACAACTAAATATGTAATTCCTATCACGAACTAAGTATTCTAGTTTTAGAGACTAGAGGGTCAATCTCCTATTGGTCTCATAATCTATCTTAATCTACTAGAACCACATGATGTAATGCAATTTCAACAAGAAACACCTAATCTCCTCTTGATATCATAGCTGTAAGAATCCATTATCGATACTTCATTGACTCAATGACTCAATTAAGGAATTACACAACTACTCTCCTCTCGATCCCATAATTATGCAATTGCATTAACTTTCAAGGGAACTTCTTAGGATTGATCTCCTCTCGATCTCATAATCATAAAGAAAGCCATGGAAAATTTCATTAACAAGCACCTCAAAGAGCTCAAATGCAATACTAATCATCAAAATTCCATCTTAATACACATACCCATATCAAAACTACAAGGCTACACCACCTATAACTTCCACATTATCACAAACTTACCAAAAACTACTTAACCACTCACAATATTGACAATGACAACAAGAAAAAATGAAAATATAGCAACAACTTTCGTTAGAGAAAAAGTGAACAAGATGGGAACAAATGAATAAGAGATTAAATGAAAAGAAGAAAGTAAATGCTTATTAGACTAACTTAAATGTGCATCAAAATCATAGAAGCATTTACCAAATATCATGGACATGGCAATAAAATAAGAAAATAAACAATGAGCTCACAAATCTAAGCTAAACAATACAAAAAACCTAATTGTAGCCCATTTTCTAACTGCAAATGCGAGTATATATAATTTTAGGCTACCGATCAATTAGTAAACACGTACCAGCACTAAGTCGCCTTCACGTTTTATGAAACATGGCTTTTAAGGGGATTAAGGTTTTAAATGAAAAACCTTAACCCTAATTTTTCTATCAATCAATCAATGCAAATGGTACCGATCAATTGGTATAAGTGAATCTACCCTTGCACTTTTTGTTCACTATGCTGTCCTCTCCTCCACTTGATCATCCAAGATATCATTGTACCCTTGATGCTTCAAGGCATACCAATCATTTTAGCCTCATTGATCAAATAGTAGGCATTACTAAGACCATGGTAACTCTCGTACATCTGCAAATAAGATGTTAAATCAATAAAATTTATTTAAAATTAATCTTTTTTCATGCATTTTTGACAATGTTATACAAGTTTATCCATTTTATGCATAAACTCCAATTTCATATAAAATTAACAAATTTTTGCTTAATTTATGTACAAATACGGGTTTTGAAGTTACGAAAAATTGTGTATTTTGAACCACAATCACCACCCCCAACTTTAAAACCATGCTTGTCCTCAAGTGGAAAAAGATCAAATTCGAAAATGATAGGGTAAGCATGCACTCCCTTAATGCTTACATATAATTAAGAGTATACTATACCATTGAAAGCTTAAAGTTTGCATGTACTTGATATGATGAAAAATTCCTTAGAAGTGATGTCAAAATTGTTTCACTTATGCTAAATTAAATCCTCACAAATCAAAGTGCATGTAATTAATTCAGGATTCAATTACTAGAAAAGTTAACTTCCCATTTAAGTTAGACTTATGAAATTTGAAGTTAAGTCTAATATTTCGAACTAAGTGAGAGGTCTCAATGTTTAATTGGCTGACCAACATATGTACTTCTCCTTATCAGTCTCTTAAGTATGATAATGTTATGCAAACAGAGAGCGACCACTAAATTGTACCTTACTTCATCTCCTTATCTTTTAGAATAACTTTCACACTTTTTTCTTTCTTTTCTATTTTTTGTTGCTTTCTCTCTTTCTCTTCTTAATTAAATTTTCTTTTGTCATAGGGTCATACTTTTGATAATGTAATGACTTCTCTTTATCCCCATCATTTTTTTTTTCTTTTCAAGCATTCATTATGCATTGATTAAGGAACATTCGAGTAAAATTCAATACCTACTTCTTTTTACGTAACATTAACAGACTACTCAATTCCTCAAAAGAATGGTGTATATGTACAAGTCTACTTCTAAAAAAAACTAAAATCTAACACCTAACCAATACATTTTCATAACTCCAAACCTCTAAACTATGCCTAAATTGGGCATAACTAGACAAAGCAAATATGCTATGAATTGATTACAAAGTTTTGAGAAATGTTAATGATTTATTCATAAGAGACTTCTTTCAAAATAAGGCCCTAATCACTTCTTCCTACTTTCTTCATGTAAACTTGATTGATGATAACATACTTGAAAATCGAGGCCTAGAGCATAAATGGATCTAACCTTTCAAAAAGAAAATATCTTATTAGTGTATAGAAGGGATAACTTATCATGCATTCAATCAAGTCGTTAAAGCTTATTCAGAATCATACAACTTCTTTATTTATGTCTAATTTTCCTACCCCCAATTTTAATTCAAATGTATATATCTCACAATTTACTTCGTATGTAATGTCAAGTAAAAGAGAAAGTTGAAACAGAACTCCTTTAGTTTCTTGGTGTGATCTAAATTCTCCATTCCCTTCTAAGCTCATTGACGGTGTCTCTAGATTGATGGATTCAACACTTTCTTTATTTATTCATATGTACCTACGTAACATAAAAGAGACATAACTAAAAAGACTTTGAAATTGAAAAGACTTGGACATAAACTAAATAAAAGGATAGGGAAAGATGGTGGGTCGAGTTGCCTCCTGCTAAGCGCTTATTTTTAAGCCTTTAGCTTAGCTTTTTGGTACTACTTCATGGTGGCTCTTCATACTTCCTCTAAGGCTCAAGTCCTTTGGCTCCCCAACTTATACTTGATTCTCATTTCTCATGAAGCCTCCTTTTCCTCATTCAACTACCTTTCTCAAATTCTTTTTCTTGATCCAACTCCCCTTCTCCTTCCTTTAGTTGTTGAATTCATTCCTTAGCTTAAAGCATAACCTTCCTTTCTCCACTATCTAGGGTAATCACCTTTTCTTTCATGTCTAATATAGCTCTCGAGGTAGCTAAGAATGATGTCCTAAGACTAAGAGTTGATCTTCATCCTTCATATCCATTACTATGAAATCAATCGGGAAGACACATAATCCAACACTAATAAGTATGAAGTGAAGTTCTCCTAAGGAAGTGGTCCAACCTCCATTGATGGTTCGAATATAATATAGGCTTTTGCTCTTAAAACTCTCTAATCTTAATTCCCACATAGTTTTCCTTGACATAAAATTATCTTATGCACCTTTATCTAAAAGCACTCTCGAAAAAAAAAAAAAAAAACTTATCTAGTATGGTATATAATATTGTGAATCTTCTTGGATCCTCTAATTTATATGCAAACTGGAAACCTTTATCTAAAAGCACTCTCGAAAAAAAAAAAACTTATTTAGTATGGTATATAATACTGTGAATCTTCTTAGATCCTCTAATTTTTATGAAAACTGGAAACCATTAACACCTTTCTCCTCAAGAAACTTGTCTACAATCTTAAACTCATTGATATTAGGTTTCTCCTCTAAACTCACTTCACCTTCTTATTTAGATTCAAACTTCTCGAGATTCTTCTCCTCAAGGATTCATCTATTCCCTTGTCTTTAGATTCACTATGATCTTCTTCAGCTTCTTCTTCACAAGGATCCTTTTCCTTACTAATTTCTTTCATTCTATTTGTCTCCAAATTATACACATCATCATCACTAAGTGCTTCTTCGATTTCTTCTTCCTTAAAATTCTCATCAAATTCATCATCAAGATTCCCTTCAAGTTCAACTATTAACTCCTCTTCTGATGGTGTAAACATTTCCTCATCATCAAATTCAACTTGCTCCTCAAAAAGGTCTTTTGGTCTCAAGTATTCACCTCCAAAGACTTGCTTTCCACTAAAACATAACTCCTTTTCTCCTACACTAACGTCTTTACCATTTCCACTTGATGTTCCAGCCTGGTCCTTTGGGTTTTGCTTAATATTCCTAAGTAGTTGTCCTAAGATTTTATTATTCATATTTGTATAATTTTGAATCATCCATCTATGCATCTCTTGCAATAAAATTTCTCAATGATTGCTCCAATGACTCACCCTTTGAACTTTGTGCGAGTAGAGGTGAAGGTTGAGATTGGTGTTAGTCAACTTAAAACCCTCGATCCTTGAAAACTATTATTAAATCCTCCTCCCGGGCTACCTCCCCACGATAAGTTAGGATAGTCTCTCTAACTTAAGTTATAGATATTTAAGAAAGGGTTATAACTTCTTTGTCCCTAATTGAAATTCTCTAATGCATTAACTTGTTCCTTCTAACTACTCTTAATGGGGCAAAGGGTTTTCTAACTTAACAGTGTATGCTCAATTGCCTTACTCCACCACATACATAGTAGTACTCATACGGTTGCTTGCTTCTACTAGGTGTGCTAACTTGTTTATCTTTTTCTATCTAATCGAGCTAAGTGGTAAGCTAGGGGACTTGCTCTCTAATTCAGCTTTGTTCTTCCTCTTTACTTACACTCACTACCCTGCTAGGTTAGGCTCTCTCAAAACACCAACAATGAGCATGTAAAGCCATTTGTTCAAAAGTGTCATATGCTTCCTTAGCACTTTTGTTCATTCTACTCCTCCAAGCAACAGCATCAACCATCATCCTCAATTGACTCCTAAGACCATCATAGAAGGTGTTCACAATACTCTACACCGGTAGACCATGGTAAGGGCACTTCCTCAACAGCTCCTTAAACTTTACCCAACTTGCAAATAATGACTCCCCTTCAAATTGTCTAAACATGGTGATATCATTTCTAATTTTCATCATTTTACTCAACGAAATGAAATAGTGAAACAAATTTTACACTAAATTATCCCACATTATGATAGAATTAGGTAGTTGAGAGTTCAACTAGCGTCTAGCCTTATCCCTCAATAAAAATGGAAATAACCTCAAGCGAATTGCATCTTTAAATACCCCATTGGTTTTCATTGTGGCACATAATTGTGAAAAAAATTTGAAGGTGTTTGTAGGGGTCCTCGAATGCCGTTCCTCCAAATTGATTGAGTTACACCATTTGAATTAAAGCGAGTTTAAGTTCAAAATTATTTGCATGAATAGTTAGCCAAGTAATAGGTAGTGCAACTTCGTGTAAATTTTAGACACAATATTCCCATAAGGCTTGATTATTACCATTCCCATTTCTACTTCCTTTGTATCCATTAATTCCATTTCCATCTGCTTCACTAAAGGGTCCTTGTTGATTTCCATTTCTCCTAATTATGCTCTCCTTCTTTCCCTAATTCTATGGTGATATGTCCAATCTATTTTAAGGTCAAATTCCTCCACCAATTCTCTCACTCATCTTCACATACAAGTCAATAATCCTTAATTCTACTCCTTTCCAATCCAACTGAACCACTAAACTACAACTTGCAATTTCAATGCAAAAATATAGACAGCACCCTTCTTAACTTGATACAAATCAACTAGGGATAAATTTAGCACTTTTTCAACAAATTCAACAATGAAGTTCTATGCTTTATCCACAATTAACTCAAATTGACAACAAGATAGTAAAATTATCTCAGTTGAATAAGAAAATAGATAAAGATCAAAACTTTAATAACTAAACTACTCAAAATCAATAGAAATTAAACTAAGCTACCAACTATACTACAACTATACTAAAGCCTAGTCTTAAAGTCCTTAGTTTATCTTATATTAACATAATTGCCTTTTTACCAAAAATAGCTCTAGAAACTAACTCGATGACATGGTGTACTAATAATAATGATAGATTTCAAGACACTTTATGAATGAAGATTTTCAAAACAATGTCATCTTAATCGACCAATATGCTGGATTGTCTGCAGCAATAATACTAGTAAGTATTCACAAGTCGAATTCCTTAGGGAAAAGTGATTTGGTTAAGTACTGGATCCTAACCTACTATTCTAATGTAGGAGAATCAAAAAGAGAATTTGGAATTTCAATTGAAATTAAACGTAAGCAAAAAGAAACAATTAATATAAAAAATAAACAAGTAAGCACGTGACATGTTTCCAAAGTAGTGGTAAGGGTATGTCATTAAGATATTGAAGATAGTTTTTAATTGGGTTTTGAGAGAATTCACTTGAGCTTCATCCTAGGTAAGGCATCTCACTCAACCATGTAGTGGAAAATCTTTTCTCGCTCTCTTTTCCCTACACGTTCAACTAAATACATAATTCCTATCACGAATTAAGTATTCTAGTTCTAGAGACTAGAAGGTCAATCTCCTCTCGATTTCATAACCTATCATAATCCGCTAGAGCTGCATAATGTAATGTAATTTCAATAAGGAACACCTAATCTCCCGTTATCAATACTTCACCAATGTAATGACTCAATGAGGGAACTATACAACTAATCTCCTCCCGATCTCATAATTATGCAAACCCAATCAATCTTAAGGACACTTCCCAGGATTTATCTCCTCTTAGTCTCATAATCGTAAAGAAACCCATTGAAAATTTCATTAACAAGCATCCCAAAGAGCTCAAATGAAATACCAATGATCAAAATCCCATCTACATACACAAAACCATATCAAAACTACAAAGCTACACCATTACAACTTCCACATTATCACAAACCTACTAAAAACTACTTAGCTACTCATAATATCAACAATGACAATAAGAAAAAATGAAAATATAGTAGCAACTTCCATTAGAGAAAAAGTGAACAAGATGGGAACAAATGAATAAGAGATTAAATGAAGAGAAGAAAGTAAATGCTCATTAAACTAACTTAAATCAAAATCATAAAAACATTTACTAAATATCATAGACAAGGTAATAAAACAATAAAATAAACAATGAGCTCACAAATCTAAGCTAAATAATACTAAAAACCTAATTGTGGCCTAATTTCTAGCTACGAATGTGAGTATATATAATTTTAGGCTACCAATCGATCGATAAACACGTGTTAACACTAGGTCACCTCCATGTTTTATGAAACACGATATTTAAGGGAATTAGGGTTTTAGATGAAAAACCCTAACTCTAATTTCTTCTATCGATCAATCAGTCAAATGGTACTGATTTATCGATATAAGTGAATCCACCCCTACACTTTATGTTCACTATGCCGTCCTTTCCTCTGCTCAATCGCCTAAGAGATCACTATACCCCCAATGCTTTAGGGTATACCAATCAATTGGTAGTAAGAAAGGCTACCAATCGAGAAGTGAGGCCTCCTTGATCATGGTAGCCCCTATGCACTTGCACGTAAGATAAAATCAATCAAATTTATCTAAAATTAATCATTTTTCATATTAACTCCAATTTTATATAAAATTAACAAATTTTTGCTTAATTTATGCACAAATATGGGTTTTAAAGTTGAGAAAAATTATATAATTTGAACGCTATCAGCCATCATCATGGAAATAAGTATCGGAGTCCACATGTTAGAGTCAGTTTTGGTGTATCTTAGTAGCTTGCGTTGGTTTTCTGTATAGGCTTTGTCAAATCTAACTAGACTCGGCTTGGTCCAAAAGCCAAGCAATAATCAAGAATATTCTATCAACCATAAGAAAGTTTTGTAAATAAGTTTTTTTGCCATCTTTATAAGAGGTGAATAACATTTTATACCCTTTATACTCTCTTTTGTACTAAATAATGCATATTAAATCATTGAGTTGTGCATGTATGTTAGTAATTTGAATATTTTACCTGTTTGAGCACAGCAAAAAAAAAAAAAAAAAAAAAAAAAATCATTGTGTTGTGCTATTCACTCTTGGTTATTTTCCGCTACATACCCCAACAGCTAATGACCTTTTACTTATCTTACAAAGAAAACTTATCTTTTATAACACTAATTTCTAAAATTTTTAACTTTTTCATACTCAACATTTGTATACATTATATTTGTTTATGTTATTATTATTGAAAATTTCTTATATTTTTATTTGTTTTGTTTATGGTATCATTAATAGATTTTCCTAAAATTCTAATACCACTCACGAAAAATGTTATCTTTAAAGTATTTACTACGGTCATAATCATATCTTACAAAAATGAATTTTGACTAATGCTTGTCATCATTTCCTAAACCCTCTAATGATTGTTTTCCCAAGTCCTTCACATGAAAATCTTTGTTGATACGAGATGTTCAATATATGCTGTGAATTTAGAGGCAACATTAACTTCTTCTTTTAACCGTTTCTCTTGGGATTCCAAAAGATGCAAACATAATGTGATCTATCATGACATGGACGACCCACCTAAAGTATTAAAAAAAAAAAAAAAAGAGTCAATATGAGTCTCTTTTTCTTTTGGTATTGGACCCACACGCATAAACAAAGTTGGCATCCTTGATTTTTCTGTAGTTTCCGCCCGACAACTCTTATACCTAGTGACCCCACTAATTGTAATTTAGTAACCTCTTTCTGAGTTAACATCGCAACAAGCATATTATATGACTTGTTAAGGATCCGATTCGAAATTAGATTTAGGTATTTTAGTTATTGTTTGCTATATGTTTATGTGTCCCCTTGGTTTTGTTAAATATTTACATTGACTGCTGCAAATAGTGCCAAAAATAATGAATGAAATTGAAGCGACTTATCACGCTAAAAGCACGACATTCCAAATTTTTGAAGACCAACTCTTCATCACACTTCTTGAAAGTTGTAATTAACTTGACAAAATGCTTCCCCATGCGGTGCAAAATCAATAAGTTAAATTTAAATACTATCTTAAACCATTTTGTCAAACTTGGCTTAGGATGTTTTCTTTTCACTATTCTCGCATTTCTAGATGATTATACAAGTCATTAGAATTTATAAATTTGATAAGTTGATATAAAAGAATAATTGTGATAGTATTCTACTGGAAGAACCTAACTGGGACTATATTGCATAGTCAATTATACAACATTAACGTTCTTTAGGGGTATGATTCCTTAGTTTTTTAAGTTTGAGTCATTACCTCTTTTTCTAAATAGATGTTTCGATGTGTCCCAGAAGAATATTGCAATTTTCGTAATAATTTAAGCGAACGGCATTGGATATGCAATTTGATCAAAATGATTTACGTCTAATTAATTCTACTTAGTATTATATTGATTTTTCGTTAAAGAAAACTGGCGTTGCCCTTGTGCTATTTGAATCTTTTAATAATGTCCAGCTGGTGTGATAATTGTAACATTTTGTTTTTGTATATAGCAACATGTGCATGACAAGCTATTTTAAAGGAATAATGTCATATTCTGCATTTTGATTTTTGGTACCAAAATTTCACATCATCTCGCATCTAGCTACCTAAATATATTTCATATCGCATTATTGTCCGGTTGAAGTTTTGACTCTAGTAATACTACCTACTAGAACACTTTTAGCTGGTAAGGTGGTAGCTAGTAGTTGTAGTTTCAATTGGGTTGTAAATATGACACAATAGCTATAGATAATTAATTAGAAGGACGTGTAATTGAGATACCAAATGTGGCATCATGCTACATTTAAAATTGGTACTTAGAGAATCAAAAATGAAATTTCAATAATTAAACAAATCACTTATACTTTTTTTATTTACTTTTTTTTCACTTATGCATCTATTATTATATATAATATGGAAAACCTTTATCTTTTGATACATCACATTTTTTTTATAGTGTTACTATAGTCGTATGTATTCTTCAATAAATTCATCATGAAAATCACTTTTGTTTTCCATTATTTTATAATCGATTTGTAATAAATTCACCATAATTCTTCTCTTAAATATAATTAATGTGTCACATGCCCACTCAAAACAAAAAAAAAAATTATTTCTTCAATTTATATAACTCATTAGATCATCAAATATTGAAATCATTCCATCAAAAAAGAAAAAGAGAATTAAGAAGTGGGAAATTGTCGATAGTGAGAGTAAGCAGGTACATGATGGATATAGTATAAGATCTTAACCATATTCTACTTATAGATACAAATTCCTAAATTTTGGAAACAAAATTTACTTTATAATACCTTAGAATCACTCTAAAACTTGTATTTTATAAAACATACAAGGTACATAGTACCCTATTAAACATGTAAATTTCAATTACACTTATAATATCGAAATTTTTTATAATCTAGACTTAGTTGATTTTCATAACATCTTGTTGATTTAAAAATCTACCTCATATGACGTCTTGTTGGTTTAGGATATACCTCATATAACATCATCTATGAGTTTAGAAATGATAACAAAAAGAGATGGAAAATAGAAACGCGCAAATGATACAAAGAAGAAATGGGAAGAAATGAAGTACGAAATGCTATATGGTCTTTTATGGATGACAAAGTTAAGCTATAGCCTATATGTATATGTTTACTTATTTTTTTTCCTTTTTCATAAAATTTAGAATATAGAAATATAACATTAATTTAAATTTATTATTGCTAGTCAATAATTTTTATAGAGATGGTAAATATTGCCCTAATATCTATATTCCATATACCTTTGATAATAGGATTCACGGTGGGTAAAAGTTATGGGACATCATACTATACCCATACCATATTCTATAGGAGGGGATTTCAAGAATTTATATATAGAACCGACCCCATAACGTCTTATAACCACCTAAAACCTATCCAATCAACTAAGGTATTACGAGGTACAAGGAATGACAAGGTTATTGGCTAGCTCCTAATTGCAACAATTAACATAATTTTTTTATTCATTTCCATTTTATACTTTGATGTATTTTTTGGTTGACTTTTATTTATGTATTTGTTTATAGGTTTCTGTTTTATGTTTTATAAAATTAATCCCAAATTAAAACTGTTAATGGAGCCTTTTAAACATGGGCCTCTCAGACTTATGCCGACCTAACTAGTTTTATGGCACAAGCCGTGCCCCTCCAGATTCAACCTTTTTACCCTTAAGGACGACCTCTATTAAGGCCTATAACACAGTCCGCCTAACTACAATAGTCACCTACTACCAAAAGACTGCGGATAAGGCTAAATAACTAAGTCAATAACTATCTCCTACATTTGTGGAACACATTAGATGTTATAACTCTACTACCTAACACTTTAACAGCAGTAGTCAGAGAATAACAAAAATCAATAACCCAATCCCCCAGCATAGGAATAATAAGCGAGGTCTGCGGCTACCCACAACCATACTTTTGCTAGCAATAAGTAGATGACCAACTCTCATGGAGCACTAACATACTTTACATTGCGCTAAGCTCACCTGGCAAACAATGCTGACCTTAATGAGCTCCATGAGATTGTGAGAAGGCTCTCTAAATAGTAGGGGAGCAAGATAACCAACGACGTCAAGCTAATCGCCAACAACAAAACCCCCTTCACTAAGAGTATCTAGGATGAAGTATTGCCTCCAAATAGCAAACTTCCTACCTTCGACCAATACAATAGCACTAGTGATCCTAATGATCATCTCCTCTACTTCTATTCTCTCAATAACCTTCATGGTCATAGGGACACCATTATGTACAAGGCTGTCTCATGTACGTTAAGGAAAGAAGCTCAAACGTAGTTTAACCACCTGCCTAAGAACTCCATCGGCTCCTTTAACAAGCTACTACAGATGTTTAGCCTCTGCTTCAAGGCTAGCAAGCCCTCATCTAAGGGCATGTCGTCCTTATGCTTGATCAAGCAAAGCAAGGAGGAGACTTTGTGTAAATATGTGGCCTAGTTTAACAATGTCGTGGTCAAGATCCCTTAGTTAGATGAAAGAGTAGTAATGCATGCCACGCAGCTCGGCATACGACCTTTAGGAGACTTCTTCTAATTGCTTACAAAGAGCAAACACCAGACCCTAGCCGAATTTTGGAATAAGGCCTAAAAATACATAGAACAAGAGAACAACATTCGTGCCAGGCATGACGCCAACAGAGAGAGGTCAGGTAGAAAGAAGGATAAGGAGAGATTATTTGTCAAAGATCGTCTCAGTAGTAGGGCACCAAGCAAAGCTGAGGAGGAAGGCTCGAGTAGTAAGATACGCTAAGCTGAGCAGAACCCAATTCTACCTCCCATCTATATACAATACACCCCTCTAAACTAACCCATTGCCCAAGTCTTCACCAAGGTATAGAACAAAGGATTGCTACAAAAGCCCCCAAGATGAAGTGGAATCCCAGTTGTCGGAACTCATACAAGTATTGCTAATTCCACGGTAACCACGGACACACTACGAATAAGTGCTTCTAGCTGAAGAATACAATTGAATATGTTATTCAATGGGGCTTTTTCGATGAGTATGTAGCTCAGCGAAGGAACAATAATCGTTCTAACGATGATGAAGATAAGGTGCCTCAAAGGCAATGAACCAAAGGTACTCGAACAAAGCAGAGTGAAGATTGCAGCAACGACTGAGCCTCTAACAACGTAATTGACATAATCATTAGGGAGCCATATCCAAGGAGCTCGCCAAGCACTAGTAGCTCAATTGATACTTCATTCGAGGTGTTGGCTATTAGAGAAAAGAGGCAAAAGATTGATGCCTTGATCTCTTTCTTTGATGAGGACCTAGAGGGGCTAGACACCCCCTTATTAAGATGCCCTTGTAATAGGGTCAAAGATTGCCAATTTCAAGGTCCTCAAGATTATGGTGGACACTAGTAGCTCTACTGACATCCTCTTCTTCATACCTACAAGAGGATGCAAAGTAAGTTGTCTATCAAAATGAAGCCTCACTACCATAATCTCATTGGCTTCGATGGGAGCACCGTTTGAGTCAAGAGAATCATCACCCTCGAAATGGAACTTAGTGATGATGACAATATCACACGATAACCAGTAGCATTCGTCATGGTCAACTACCTGTCTCCTTATAATGCTCTCTTGGGATGATAGTGCTTGAATGTGTTTAGAGTTATCAACGTATCCCTCTACCTGAAGGCTAAGTTCTTGACCTTCACTAGGGTCGAAATTTGTAAGTTCCATTAGAAGCTCTCCCAAAAGCTCTACATCGAGGCAGCTAAAGTGGATGGGGTCATTACTCTGAAGACCAGCTTGCAAGAGAAGCTAGCTAAGAGAGGTGAGCTAGGTGAAAAAACAAAAGAGGTACAGATTGATGCCTCGCCCAACTAGACCACTAAGGTAAGGATCGAAACCCCTGCTGAAGTGAAGGAGGAGATAATTTCCCTCCTAAAAGCCAACTCAAACAAGTTTGCTTGGTCAGTGTTGAACATACCTAAGATCTCCCTTGACCTAACAACCTATAACCTCAACATCAACTCCAGTGCGTAGCCTGTCAAATAGAAGAAGAGGCACTTCACACCAGAAAGGCAAGCCACAATAAAGGAAGAAGTGCAAATGCTACTTAATGTCGACTTCATCGGAAAGGAGAAGTACCTAGCTAACAAACATAGCGCTGGTCAAGAAGAAGTTTGTGAAGTGGTGCATATGTGTCAATTATACTGGCCTCAACAAAATTTACCTAAAAGACTACTTCCCTCTCCCCAAGATCAACCAACTAGTCGACTCCACTTTAGGACATGCCTTGCTTAACTTCATGGATGCCTTCTCGAGCAATAATTAGCTCAAGATGAACCTTAAGGATGAAGTCCATACCTCTTTTATCACCAACTTTGGCACATACTGTAACATGGTCATGCCCTTTGACCTAAAAAATGCTGGGGCAACATATCAACGTATGGTGACAAAGTTATTCAAGCCTCAACTCAAGCAAAACATAGAGATGTACGTCGATAACATGATAGTCAAGAGCAAGCAAGCCAGTGATCATGTCAAGGACTTATAGGAAGCCTTTGACTAGCTGAGAAAACATGACATGAAGCTAAACCCCCAGAATTGTATATTTAAGGTTGGCTCTAGTAAATTTCTTAGCTCCCTAGTCACCTGAGAGGAATTAAGGCCTACCCTAAAAAGATATAAGCTATTAAGGATATGAAGCCCCTTTCCTCAGTCCAAGACATACAGAAGCTTACTAGTATGGTGGCTAGATTAAGCAAATGTATCTCCAAGAGCGCAGACAAATACACTAAGTCCTCTCTTGGAATAGGCCTACATTAAGCAAATGTATTTCCTTCAGTGTACGGTGACCTTCAAATAGCTGCAAGACTTCTTCACATACCCTCCAGTCCTCTCTAGGCTTATTCCAAGAGAGGACTCGTATTTGTACCTGGCCATTAGCAACCAGACACTCTCATTTGTACTAGTCAAAGTAGAAGGGAAAGAGTATAGGCTCGTATACTACATCAGCCACATATTCTAAGGACATAAGGTCACGTACATCAAAGCACAAAAATTTTCCTTAGCCATCATCATCTGAGTACATTAAGTCAAGGCTTACTTCTAGGCACACCAAATTATCATGCTTACAGACCAGCCACGGCATACACTATTGCAGAAGCCAAACACATTTGGATGGATGGTGAAGTACACGATGGAGCTGAGTGTGTATGGAATCTAGTATCAACCACAGATGGCCTATAAAGCATAGATGATGATAGGAATTAAGGTATTGGGCCTTTGACCTACAACTAAGGTCGAAGATTGGAAGGCTTAAGGAGGCGAATTCTCCTACTCCAGCCAACTCCTATTGAGATTGAGTACTTCTTTGCCAAGTCACTTTTTTTGACGAGTTGAATGACTGCCCATCTCTCCGTAGCACGCCAAGTTGTAGATTACTCACTTGCATCCGAGATGACTAATGACTTGACATCTCTCTTACCGAGAAGCTAAAATAGAGAGACTCCGAACTGACTAAGCCACCCCTATTTGGACAAGCAAAGTTGACTGTACTTTTTGTCTGCATCTTCCAACGACATCACCAATATAGCACACTACATGTACAGAATCATGCGTAGAATCTATTACATCAATGATTATTTTTCTTAAATATTCATTTTTACCCTTTTATATCTTATACATTACTTCCTTAAGAAATTCCCTTTTGTCTTTTCCCTTTTGGGTGAGTTACCTTAACTTATGGGTATAAATACCCTTATGATTATAGCTATAAAAAGGCAGGTTACCATTAATATACTAAATATTCTTCCTTTGTGTAAACACTGTACTTGTTTACTCATATTTCTCTCTTATCCTATTCCTTAAGCAATGTTAGGTGGCGAGTAACCTCACTGAACCAACTTATGCATCATATCAAACTGTGCCGTAAGTCGGTGGAAGTTCCATTGGTGCATCACATCCATTAGAGTTATTCATGGGTTTTGCTTACTTTTTCATTAGTCATTTGTTCTTTCGTACCATTCCACCTTATCTATTCTTAGCCATGGTTTGTATTAGGTGCTAACTGACTTAGTAGTTGAATGCACAGAAGAGGACGAAGCACCACTCATGGATGACAAGCCAGTATGGACTCTTCATGTTGATGAATTATCTACCTTAGGGGATGAAGGTATAGGTCTCATGTTGACCAAACCGCACAAGATCAAAGTTTAATATGCCCTTAAGTTCGGGTTTGATACTAGCAATAATGAATCCAAATATGAAGCCCTGTAGCTAGCCTTATGTTAGCCAAGGAAATTGGCACTAAGCACTTACAGGTCTTCTTAAACTCGATGCTCATCGTTCAGCAAGTCCAAGGTGAATATAAGGCCTAAGATGACACCACGGCAAGATACTCGGAGAAAGTCAAGGGTTTCCTAGTTGAGTTTCCTTCATGGATCATTATGAAGATCCCTCGAATCGAGATCTCAACTGCAAAATTGGCTGTCTAAGCTCGCCTCTATGGTAATACAAAAGCCTAAGGTGAAGGACATGAAGATTTTTATAGAATACTTGCCAAAGAAAAGCATAACTCCTAACTCGGTTGAGGTTTTAGAAGTTATGGCAACACCATCCAAGACAAGCTAGAAGGACCTCATCCAAAGTTACCTAGAGCAAGGCATGCTCACAAAAGATAAGAAGGAGGCAAAGAAGTTAAGATACTATACTGATAACTACATGTTGGTCAACAACTTCTTGAATTACAATGGAGTCGACCTTCCCTTACTTAGATGCCTCCAAGCAAATGAGGCCCTACACATCATGGAAGAGTTGAGTTACATGCAGGAGTATGCAGCAACCATATCCAATCCCATGCCTTCTACATTCAGACTCTGTAGCTCGAATATTATTAGCCAACCAAGAGGCAAGATTCCAAGGCCATAGCCTAAAAGTGCCTCCAGTGCCAAAAGCACGTACCAATTAGTCATGCTCCTAACACCAATCTCCAACTCTTAACTAGTCCATAGCTAAGATTACTAAGAGGAGCATTAAGTCATTTGTTCGATACAACATCCTCTCCAGATTTGGGGTCTCCTAAGCCCTCAGTTAAAAGCCACAAGCTCACGATAAGAACAAGGCAAGTTAACCCCCAACTAGGAGGATGTAGTCATAGCAAGTTAGCCCCCATTTAGGATGTCGGACAAATTGGATGGCGAGCTCATCCTACACACTTAGAATGTCGATAACCTTTGGCTATTTTTTGACGAATGTATAGTTGTAAATTTTTCATGAATATCAACAAAAGTTCTATTCCTCATGAGTATAGTATACTTTTCCAATTTCTATCTCCTTTACTCTCTTGTTAGGATTAAGCCCTCAAAAGATGAACAAACCCATTATCCAGGTAAGTCAAAATGCCACCGACCTAACCCCTTCATGTAACCTCAACAAAGGGAAACACCCCTTACAAAATAAAGAAACTCTTACCATCTAGGCAAGTTAGAAAGCCACCGACCTTATCCCCTCGGGTAATCTTAGTAAGGGGAAACACCATTGTATCACTAAGGAACTCCCCTATAGATATGCGTTAGACTTTATCGCCATATTGACTCTACAATTTAACAACTAGGCACAAACATGCAAATGACCAAGTGTCAAGCTACGCTACCAAACAAGCACAACAAACCAAATAAAAGAGTAAAAAGTATTGACAGGAGTTGAAGTGTGGAAAGCAAAGTGAGTACATTGAATGCCAAAATTAAATTTCCATTAATAAAGAGGGGATTTACAAAATTAAGGTCAACATCCCAACCTGTTGTACAAAAAGAAGGGAAGTAGGACAACTACTTATTGTCTTAGATCAACAAACTCTCCAAGCTTTGAAAAATCTAATGCTTCAATTTGTTCAGAGGGCTAATCTACTAAAGGCCCCTACTCTTAAGATGACTAGCCTAGGGCTGCAAAAGGAGGGGCTGAGATCTACTGGCTTAAGTCAACAGGAAGATCACCCTAACCTAGATCATCCTTGGAAACACTCTCCAAAGTGACCTCCTATTAAGCTGTTGGGCAGAAGTAGACAGAGTAATGTCTTGACCATGTCCAGTAGTTGAAGAGGCACCTTAGATCATGTTAGCCCCTTAAAAAACTCCTCTTTCTCTTACTTGAGCAGCCCTCTTCTCTTGATGAGTTGGAGCATCTAACCAACCCAAGAAGCTCAGTTCAAGCTCAAGATGATCAGTGAACACCTTCTCCCAAATAGACTGAGCACATTCAATAGAAAGGTCCTCTAGCTCTTCCAACCACCAATCCATCTTATAGAAGTTCTCAATAGACTTGTCGATAATAGCCTCGCTAAGTACTTCCCTACTCTCCAATTTGGAGATGATCTCCTTCATCTTCATGCTCTCTCTCTAGAGTTCCTGGATTTTCTACTCCAACCCAATTTTCTGATTGGCTAACTCCAATAAAGTATTTTTAGCGCAAGTACATGTAGACGCCTTCATCGTCAGCTCAATCTTTAGCATAGAGACCAATACCTTCAGCTCAACATTTTCCCTCTTGAGCACTTCCTTAGCTATCCTCTCCTTGCCTAATTTCTAAGAAAGTTGAGCTTTGGTCCTTTGCTCATCCTCCAACTAAATCCTAAGTGCACTGGCCTAATTGTCTATCTTCTTAGCATTGGCTTGACCCTATTTAGCCTCTTACATCTTCACCTTAAGTATAACCATCTGCACATAAGAGCAGCATAGGCACTAGTTAGCCTTGCTAAGCTTTTCCAAATATTTACCAGAGGAAGACTCAGCCTCCCGTAGGCCCTTCTGTATGCTAAACATCGTATCATGAAGTCCCTTTACCTCATTGAGCAATGTGTTATAGTTCCTAAGATAGAGTAACACTTGCCTATGGTACTATAAAAAAATATATAAGCTATGACCAAATGATGCGTCTCTAAGGTCAGAAATACGAAAAGACACCACAACAAAGTGAATTGAAAGAAAACAAAAAGAAAAGTTGGCAAAGTTTGGGGTTCGGCAAAAGAAAGAAACAAAGAGGTCAAGATAGGTATTCGCATCTTAGATGGGGCTTCGAACAAGTGTACTCCAAATGAGTCCTTAAAGTCCTCTAGCTCGGCTACATATGATCAGTCTAGGGGGTTGATTCCTATCACCAAAGCAATGTCAATAAGGAAAGATATCAATTTAAAGAGATGAAAACTTACCTACTGAATGAGCAAGCTTAAGTGACCTGCCATCTCTATGGGAGCATCCCCTTGTATCCTTAATAGCTCTTCTAAGATAGCCTAGTCGCTGGGGTACATGATCCCATCAAAACTCAAAGGTTGAAAGCCTGATGGTACAATGTAATGTCATTGCCACGAACCTGCTACCTCAGCCTTAAGAGCTTCCCCATGGCCTCCCTGGTTTCAGACTCAACCCCCACCCGCCCCCCCCAAAAGCACAACTCCTCATTCCAGGATTTATACAACACATCTTTGAAAAAGTCTAGCATTATCCTTAAACATGAGAACTTATTCACGACTTCATAAAAGGAATCCCCAAGGTCATTAGTACACTTATGAGGACGACTCGAAGGCTACTCGTACACATTCAACTGACTAATAGGCACCTTCCCAATCTTCTTCTTCTTCGCCTTGAGGACCTTGTCCTTGCCAATTTCAAGGACCTTCCTCTTCTGCCTAACTGCCTCCAACCTAGCATTGGCTTCGGCTACCCCCTCCTCACCTTTATCAAAGGGGGAAAGCATCACTACGTTCGGCTCTTCAGCATCAGCAAGTCCGTCCTCTACTGTTATGGGTACAGAAGTAAGGACAAAACCAATAAAGGGAAAGAATACGCTTATAAGCTTAATAGCCAACAACCTTATAAGAAGACTAACAAGAGGAATCCCCTGGGGTAAAGCAGCCAACACGACCCTACTAATCTCTCTTACCCTCGATCTTAGCCCTATGACCTTCACCTTAAGGTCGGTAGCTTTAATGGTCAGCTTCTCCCTAGCTTAGTGTCGCATCAACAGTTCAAATGCCGATGGGTGGGGTACCTCCTCAGCCAATTTCTTGCCTACAAAGAACTAAACAAATTATCAGCATAAAAAGAATAGCACAATAATTCATCAACTTTGAATGTCACCAGCATGCACAAGGAAGATCCCTCCCTTCCCCTTAGGAAGATGATAGACATAAATTACTCTATAGTTTTTAGGAATAATTTGGCATAAATTGATCATAATGGTGTTCATTTCTCAAGTTATTGCTACTTAATTGTATAATATATCAATTTCAGATAATTCGAGAGCAAGGAGACGATATTTATTCAAGACGAAGTGAAAAGGAGATGAAATTCCATAAGAACAATAAGATCCAGAGTCGATATGCCCATGATGAAAGAAAAATTTAGAAGGAAGATCACCATGCATTTGATTACGAGCGTAATTAAAGAAAATTTGAGTGTCCGGTGTTTATCATTCCCTTTATCACGAGTACAACCAAGGATGAAGTTGTTATTTACCTATTCATCATGATCGTGATAGCACATCAGAAGGGTGATTACTCCCTTTATCACGAACATAAGGAGATAAAATATTGCAATAAGGCGATTACGTTCCACATCACAACCATAATGGATGAAGATGATTTTTTTCCGAAACTATCGCACCCTAAATCACGGGCAGAATGGGAGTGGATATAACTATTCCTCTTTAAATTTTTCACATGAATCGGTGCATTTAATGAGTTTAAAAGCCATGAGGTATCTTAAAATGGTGTATTCAGACCTTTTGATGAGGAGAATATAAATACACCTGAAAAATTCAGACAAGAATCACCAGATTCATTCTTTAAACAATATAGAACTTGGTTTTAGACATTAATCACTAACAAATTTGTTTATCCATTTTGTACCCTTTGTGCTCACGTTTTTTGTACAATTTCTAAGTATCGTACCATATACTTTTCCTAGATTTACTTGAGAAAGATGACAGGAATTAATTGTTCGTGCATTGTGAAGACTTCTATAGTGGATCTAAAAAGGGGTTTTTATACTTATCTTATATTGCTTTCTATGTTATCTCTTCGTTCTGTTGACATGTGTTATTGTTTTACCATGTATGAGTAGTAATTTAAGACTTGCTACATCACTTTAGTATGAACAGTTACTTAAGTTAGTGATTTCCTAAATTTCTCATTAATTTTAATGAATTGAACTTAATCAATCTCAGTATGGTGTTGTACACGACATTAACTTAGGACAAATTTTGATACAGTATGTCGAGAAACAATTCTATTGAATAAATCTAATTCATTAGAACAACTTACTCCTGATAGTAGAGATATTATTAAGAAAGTTGTTACATTCTAAGGGAATTTGATAACTCATGATGTTAATACGATCCTAATTGGCTATTAATTCAAAAGAGATTCTAGTAGACACAATTAAGGT
This sequence comes from Lumnitzera racemosa, assembly GCA_024138005.1. NCBI lineage: Eukaryota > Viridiplantae > Streptophyta > Magnoliopsida > Myrtales > Combretaceae > Lumnitzera > Lumnitzera racemosa. The sequence goes on from JAMXBC010000006.1 coordinate 87,077,846, forward strand.
TAAGAGTAAGTAATTCTAAGAAAAATACTTATAAACTAGTAACTCCCTACAAATAATAATCATTAGGATAAAACTTAATGGTGACATCATGTGATTTGGTGAAACTAGTTTGCATGTTAAGTATGGTATTGTTAATCATTTTTTGTAGTCATTATCTTAGATGAAATCTGTATGGATTAGTGTAGTCTAATTAGTAAATTAGACATTTTAGTACTTAATCAATTGATAAATTAGGTTGCTAGATAATAGGATAATTATTTAGTACTAACGTTTGTATCCATTCCTAATGGAGATGAACCTATACTTATTTGTGTTAACAAATAATAGGTACACTTGCTCGTTGAATTAAGTTAAGAACAGAATATAGGTCTATAAATTAAAAAAAAAAAAAACTCGATAGCTCTAATTAGAGGAGATCAGAGGACATCAAATGAAGCACAGTTCTACACACTCATGCTAGTACGACAAAAGAAGCTATTTGTGAAAAAAAAAAAAACCTATACTTTCCGTCCATTTCTTCACCATAGTCTTATTCATGTTAGGGAAGAGCTCAGAGATCAAATACTTAAATTATCTCTCAACTACTTGCATGGCGTTTATCTCTTAGTTGTTTCTCAATGCCATGAAGGCTTTTATCTCCCTTATAACCTTAGCATCATTGGGCCCAAGCTCCTTCTGACTTTCAATTCAGACCAGGGCAGTCCACCGTGTCTAGAAGTTTGCTTAATATGGTAACTCCACCATTAGGAACTCGTCTTGCCAACCTTTAACGAAGTCTACTAAACCTATGAATAGCTTCCCCCCTAAATAATTGTAGAGGTATGTCCATCCATTCAAACTCTTCTAGATGTAGAAGTGGTTGAAGAGTTCTAGGATGGCCCTTATTACTAGGTATTCACATAGTCCCTAAAATTCCTTCATCACCTTCTACACATTAGAAGGGACTTATACTAAACTCACTGGTGGAAATCAAAGAGTTCCTTCTCAAAATCACTGAAGGGGAGATACATCTTGTATTCCTAGCACCTTTTAAACACTACAAAGCACCTCACATACAATAAAAGTACCCTCTCCTCTCTCGTCAACAGTTGCACTGCACAGACCAGAGTCGGTCTAACCATGAAGTTTGCTAGGACCCATTTTATAGTAAAAGGTTTGCTATTACTAATTCACCTACTCGGACCTCTATCTATTTCAGGCTTGGTGAACAGATCAGAAGCCTTGAGTAAGGGATCATACACGTAGACATCCCTTGGGATGGAACTGATAAGTGTTGCCCTATTTAGTGCTTCAACTACCATTCTTGAATCATCATCCAACTATACCAGCGATGAGGCTTCATCATCTCCTCTATGGAGACGGTTACTCCTTATACCTTCGAAGTCTGTCGTTATGTTGTATTTTGATACAATCTCACCTATGTTTGCTCTACTGTTAGTTAACACCCTGACGTTGAAGAAGTAAAGAAAGACAGCTTTAAAGAAAGTTGATGAAAAGAGAGAATAAGGTTGCTTAGATTGCAGTAAGAAAGCAAGAGGTTGCAAAAGAGTAATATGTTTAAACAACTTTGGCATTTATAGGCCAAACACTTTAGAAAGCAAATTGGCGATTATAGAGATTTGTATAAGCACATATCCTCTAAAATGTTGTAATGTACATTTGTTGAGACAGTTTTAATCGAATGGTTGCATTCGAAAGACAAAATGCATGCAACTATGCATAAGTTTATAGAGATAGAACACCTATCACATCACATTAAATACACTATGAGAGTACGCAATAAAGTAAGAATTGCAAAAGTTACTTTTGTAAGAAGTTTTCCCAAGGCTCCTTTGACTTCTACAAGAGAACTTGTTCAGCACCTCAACAACACTATGCATCAATATAGACAAATGGAAGCTGCTCAAATGGTAGTCAACTCGAGTCGGTCTTATTAGCCTAGATTGTCCAACGCTTCTATCTTCCCAACACTTCAGCTTTGCGACCTTACCATCCAAAGTACCCAACTTGCCAAATTTTTGCCTCGACTTAGGGTACCTAGCTCAGCCCACTAAGTATCCACCTCGAATCACCTATCAAACTTGGCAAATGTATCACTTTGACCTGATAAAGGGCCAACCACTCAATACCCCCTAACAACTAAGGAGGTTGGACCTCCCGTATCCCATTTTAGGGCCAGAGCACCCACCTTGGCTTAGGTAGCAACCTACTCGATAGACTACATCTGCTCCATTGCTATGTCACTCAACTTAGACGTCTTCACCACTACATCAACACATCATTACTATTGCCATGTCACCTTGCCAACATGAACACCTCTAGACTAGATTAATCATATGCTTGAGAAGCCTATATTTCCCATCTTCTTGCCTCCACAACGGCATTAAGCCTTGACTGGTTTTATGGCCTAGGCCATGCCCCTCCAAATTCAACCTTTCCACTCTTAGGGCCGACGTTAGCTAAAGCCTATAACACTACCTACCTAACTACAACAATCGCCTACTGCTAGAAGACTACAGATAAGATTGAATGACCAAACTAATAACTATCTCCTATACTTATGGAACACGTCAGACGTTAAAACTCCACTACCCAATACTTACAAACGTTGTTTCTACCCACTAACTCCTCTCCAACTGCCAACTCCACTCCTCTATAAATATAAAACCATCACCTAATGGTAAACTACTTGATACTTCTATACTAGATTCTACTCTTTACCTTGGAGTACTCTTACTCTTCTTATACACCAATCTTATTTAAGTATCGAAGTAGCCATATCAAACAACACCCCACGTCCCTCACTATTCTTTGTGTTGTAGGCTCACATGATTATGTAAAGCCCTATCGTAACTAAATCTCTATCAATCAATATCCAGAGATGATAAAAATCATGGAACTAATATTAGTAACGAGGTATATTAGCCCATATGAACATGTATTAACATGATTTTTTTATATACATTTCCATTTTATACTCTCTCTCTTCTTTTTTTTTATTTCATTTATGTATTTGTTTAATGGTTTCTGTTTTAAGTTTTGCAAAATTAATCCCAAATTAAAACCATTGACCTAAGGTTAATAATGAGATATGTTATGCCATGTAAAAATGGAAGGTTCAAAATGTTGATGTAGAAGTTTTGGTTGTGTAGTAGTTTTTCCTTTTGTTTTTTAAACCATACGTATGTAGATAGAAATTAGAGTGATATTTCTCAATTCTGATTTTAATGCATTTTTAACATTAATTTATATATTTGATATCTTTTTAATAGTTATTCATGTATTTGATAAACTATTATTTGTAAATAATCAATATAATAAATTACCTAGATACGATTATAATCGGATCTATTGTATAAAATTCATTTTAGTTGATTTCTTTTAAAGTTATAATATAATTCAAATCATTATTTATAGAGTAGATAGACTCTTAACTAATTAGAGAATACGTAGGAACACCAGCATGGATCCTTCTAAATTCGTGGTGTTTTAAGACTAAGTTTTCGCTTCTGGGTGTTTATTTAGCCATTGCACCATCCGGTCATGCAAGTACAGAGATCAGAGACGATGCTCATTAAAGTGTGATCGAACTGATCAATCAAGAAGATATGATTATAAGCGTCAAAGTAGAATCTTTGACCAAAAAAAAAAAAAAAAGAAGAAGAGAATGCAGAGAAAATCTTGAGTTAGAAAACGTTCGAGCTTGAATTAGAATTTTCTATTTTTTTGCAAAAATAAAGGAATATTATTTAAAAGTAAATCGATCCGGAGGTCATCTTGAATTCAATTTGATTATACTCAATTAAGATTGTTCGGGTCTTAAAAGAACAGTTTATTTACATTAAAAAAAAAAAGAAAAAAAGAAGGAAAGAAAAAAACTTGACTCCAAAAATCGAAGTTTGTTTCAATCGTGAATTCCGAAATTTTACTGCTAAATCCTTGACCCGACTCAATAACTGACAAGATAACATCATTAGTTTTTGCTGCCGTATGGGTTGGTTTCGCACATTTTGTTCTTTTGATTTTTCTGTCTTTATATTTATTTAATGAAAGAATTATCAATCGTTATTTCAAAGTAGCTGACGTTTGTTGAGTACAGCAAAAGGGTACAGCATAATGTCTTAAACAATAGAGTTTACATGCTTGGTGTCTTGAATTTTTATAACTATTTTCAGACAAGAAGAAGAAAATTAATTTTTACATCAAGTATTCCATGGGAGCAATAATCAATAAATCAACGAAAAAAAATTCTATTTCGTGCTGTTGAATATAATAAAATATTAATAACAAGTGCTCTCTTGTCAAGCGAGCATAACGAAAATTATATTTAGTATAACTAAGCACTCTCAACAAAAGTGACAAACATGTAGCACTCATGACAACAACATGAATCAAATCCACATAAAGTGAGGAGTCATGGTTTAAAAAATTGAAAAGGGAAAAAAAGGCAAACCTACAACTAAATAAAACAAGCCAATGCTGTCTCACAACAGATATGCCATTTCTTATAAGAATCTAGCCTTTTCTCTTTGTCCCGTGAACCCTAGATTTCTTTCTTATTTATAGAAGCAAAATCTATCTGGATACTAAAGTGAGAGGGTCAAAAAGAAAGGCTTTGTCTTAGGTATAAACTTACTAAGTACCTTATTCCTTAGCTTGCTTTTGCCTTTTACCATAATATCAACTTCTCCCAACTGCCAAGAGGCACATAAATTGCAAAGCATTTATATTTACTCAACTGGCAAAAAAGAAGTTCGTTAACTCTTTTTGAAATTCCCTCTTTACTTTACAAAATATAATATCTTTAACTTGAAGCTTCCTGTGTAAATGGCTTAGCAAGCAATAGATCATTGTTATGATGATTAAAGCCCACCAAAGATTATTTATAATAAAAAAAAATTGTTGCCATGCTAGTAATAGTCATTGATTTCAAGATATATTAAATAATGTATTGTAATTAAAAATACTATCTAAACTTTCAGTATTTTCCTAATTTTATACCAATTTTAAAATTACTAAATGTCATACCAATTCAAACTACTTGTAAAAGTTTACATCAAGTTTTGAAGTTACTAACTATTACACAAATTGAAATGTTACCCGTTAATTTTACTACCTTGATAATAAATAGTGTGACAAATGTACATTAAACAAACAAAATATATATATATATATATAAGAGATTTAGAGGTGAGGTGTTAATAAATTTAACAAGTTCAATTAAGTGTGAAATTTAGCAACTTCAAATTTCAAATAGGAAATTCAAAAAAAAAAATCCAAAGCTCAAGTAGCGATTTTGACATAACTTTTTTAGAATTTTCTTCAAAACTTTTAACACATGATTATCTTCAAAACTCCTCGAATATGCTGTTACTTTTCTAAACTCACCAAATGTGACCATCTCCCCTAAACTCCTCAAATTAGCAATCATTTAGGAGGTCAAAATCTTAAGTTGATGTTGTTGTTGTTTTTTTTTTTTAAAGAAAGAGTGAAGATGGATGTTTTAAATGTTTAAGACATAACTGCACTATAAGGGGTCCTATTACAAAAGCCTCTCAAATAAGTCCAATCAAATTTACCAAGTTAATCGATCTTGTATATCTTTGACATCATTTAATTAAAGATATGATCCAGCTTTATGTACCTTATGGAGTTACATTTTGAAAGTGTTGATCTTTATACCACTCTATAAAGTTTGTTTTGAAAATGTGAAGCCACTATACTTCCTGGAGTCGGTCTTGCACATGGGGATCCATAATACTCTCTAGAGTCATTCTTAAAAGTATGGATCCTCCCATCCCTTAAATCGGATTTGAAAGTGTAGAGAGGTATATGAAACATGGAGTGGTGTCTTCAAGCCATTTTTGAAAGTATCAAGCAAATCTCAAGAGTTGGTTTGAAAAGGATAGGGTAAGTCCTTAGGGTCAATTTTGCATTTGTAGGCTTATTCAATCCATGTTTACACATATCAACCACTCAAAGTTCCTTGTTTAGTTTATGTTACGATTACCACATATATAAATGTAAAGAAAAGCTAAACATATATGAATGCATTATGACTATGGTAGCACGAACAACCAACAAACAGAGAGAGTAACCACTGATCCTTATTTTATGTAAAACCATTTCTAGATTCTTATCTCTAAGTTATCTAATAACAATAAATTAAATAATTGTCTTAAATTTTTTTTTAGTTTATTCCTTATTATTCATGGGTTTTATCTAACTTTATTTCAATTAATTTATCTATCTAAACTTTGTAATTAACATAGGAATTCATATATATTAGATACAAGGTGGTTGACCTTAGAGTAGTTGATTTAGGAAAATACGAGATCAACCTATCGTCTCAGAACTCTAGTCGATAGAGTGTATCGAGCCCCCTAAGGTGAATGAGCTTGATCAAGGTAGCTTCAAACTACTCAATTCGATTTGTTAGACAAATAAAGGTGAGCAAAACAACCTAGTATTGTTCGGTAAGGCCACTTTGATACTCAAGTGAGTAAGGCTTATAAGGGAACAACTAACAAGAAAAAGACAGACTGATGAAAGTAATAAATGAGTAAGAGTCAAAGCTTCCATTTCAAGGGGAGAGGTCAAGTATTTATACATTCAACTCTTAAGCCCCTGTTAACTTATGAAGTATGGCCCTAGGTTTGTTAAGGCTTAAGGTTGGTGAGATCTTTTAGTAATAGTAGGAATGATTGCTTATGGACTTTACACCTATTTCTTCCTCATTCCTCATAAATACTTCATGTTATCGTGCAATTAGAGCCACGTAGGCTTAAGTTTTCCTAAAGTTGAGCCATTAAGGGTCACAAGCATTCAATGTAATGTAGCATTGTGCAACTAAGCTTTATGAGGTTTCTATTGACACAAATTCCAAGATTGCTTTAGGAAGGTCGTTAAGGGCTCTTCAGAGGCCAACCAATAGACTACAAGAGTTGGCTTTAGCTGTAGGGGACATCACTTAACTAAGCCCTTTCTTTCTTCAAATCCCTTAACCAAGAAGGCATCACTTGGTAAGGGGCCTAGGGTGTTCTACCTGGGCCTAGGGTGTTCTACTTGGGCCTAAGGTATCCTTAGGCCTAAAGTGATCAGCCCATGTCCAAGAATTACTGTAAACATAACATAGCTACTCTAATCAAGGTCTTCTTTATTTGCTTTTATCCTTTTCTTTTTCAAATCATTTTAACTTTATATTTTGTTACAAAACCCTAATCTTTTAATTCTTTCTTAAGGTTCAACTTATTTTACTAATTATTCTCATATTGGCTTTGATTTTAACACTTATTTATCTAAGTGTGAAATTCCCATCCTAATGGAGTTCCAACCTATATAATTAGAGCCCTAACCTCTAATCACTTGATTCAAACTAGACTATAAGGCCTTCAAGGATTAGCCGGACAAATCTTATCTTTACAACTTGCTAAAGACAAGTCTTAGTACTAAGTCAAACTATTGATATATTCTTTCCCTACTCATTCTAAGGTACACACTTTTGTCTAGACTATCAAGCTCCTGTTAGAATATCCAGCCAACTTCACCAACAACTCAACAAGGATGGTTAGCAATCTAGATCTTATGCGAGTACTTCCCAATTATGCTCTTCTAACCTATCTTGAACTCCATCCTAACTCGACCCCTGTTCTAAAAGTAATCCCCAACCTAACCCTAACTTCCTGATAACTTAACCAACTTACCTACCAACCTCCTAAACCACTTCAACTCAGCCAAACTTAATCTTTAGCTTCCTCCATACAAAGTTTGTGCTAGAGTACAACACCAACAAGCTTTGGCTACATGTTTCTCTTTTTTAAACATGTCCTATTATTCCTTTTGTGTATTTGTCATTTATACCGTTTTTAGTTTGTTCTAAGTTATTATATTTGTGATTGCCCTTTCTATAATTTTCTTTACTAACTTATTGCCCTAAGAAGCTTACTATAAATAGCTTCTTTTCATGTAGTCGTATGATCTTTAGACATCAATAATGAATATTCATTTTCTTGTGAGATACATTCTCTAAGCTTTATCCCTTAACACTTTTATCTAACCCTAGTTGTAGCTGATGTTAGTAGTAAGTGGACCTCAATCGAAGCTTGTATGTCACATCAAGCAGAGGTTAAGTCATGTAAGATTATCTTGGTATGTCATATCCAAGAGGATTACTTACGGTGAGCTACTGTTACTATTCTATTGTTGTTTTCTTCATTAATTAAAGGACTTACCCTTTTGTTTCAAGGTAAGCTTGGGTGATTACTCATCTCCTAAATGCACCACATCCCATTATAAATCCCTAGTCTTTTGATATATAAGTGTCTTATGGCTCAATTATAAAATCTTAGTCTTTAAAGGATTCCTTTTTTTGCAAATTCTTAGGGTTTAATTTCTATATCTTAGTATTCCTAAGTTCATCTTAGGAATTTACTTATGTTTTACAATGTCTTCCCACAAGTTTCATATTCCACTTTATAATGTGTTGTTAGCTGTTGCCATTTTGGCAATTAAATTTCTAATTCTTATTGATTATAGAAAGATTAAGATTACTTGATCTTTAACAAGTGCTTGATCTTCTCCTTCTCCTTATTGCGATGAGATAATTCCTATGAAGTTATTTGTTAATAGAGGGGAGAGGTATATCTATAGATGTTATTGGTAGGTATGTTTTAGATATGCTTCCTAATTCATTGAGAGATACTCTCCATATGTATCTAAGTATATCTCTATTATATTTGAATTTCTTTCTATGTACCTTTTTCTTTATGTTTAGATATATCAAGTTTTATTTTGTTTATTGTTTTAGGATATTATCATTAGATATTAAGAAACACAAGAAGACCACCACAAGCTATTTGATGCACCTAATTGACTATAAACTCAATGTAGATAACCACAACCTCATGCCATTTAATTATAGCCATATCCGATTAATTGCCTCTTGAGATTCTTGGTGCCTATATGCGTCCGATATTTCAACTTCACCCTTTGTCTATTTCTTCACCTCATGATACACTTAAGTCCGACATAAATTCAAGGCAAACACATTATACCTACACTTTAGTTTTTATAATTCATATCTCGATAGCTTAAGCTTCACCTACAATTGGTTCCTCTTTTTCACTCTTCCCAAATTATGCTTACCTTCAGGATATCAAATACATTACACTCATTTATCAATGACTTCATTCATATACCCTAAAGCATGTACCTTGCTACAAACTTAGTATAGGCAAATCTTCTTCCCTCAATACTTTATCAACACATATACTAAATCATCTAGTAGCTCTTCAACCACTAGGTTCCACCTTCTTCCATACTTCCTATCTAGTTAGCATTAATTAAACATTTTAGGATCTAACTTCCTTTAAACTTATTCACGTATGGATTACATGGAACACCTAAGTGAAATAAAATGGAAATTTACGCATAACTTAAAAGATAATTTCTTTTTTCATAGATAACTACGCTAATAAGATTATCCACCTTAAGATTGTCATCCATTACAAACTATCATGAATAAAGAACCCTTTAGTGTAGGAACAAGCTAAAACCAAGACTCCTCTTATAACCACTACACCTCCATAGGCACCTTATCTCTATATATTACAATAACCAACATAACCAGTAAAACACTAGACAAATGTAGGATAATTCTTATTTATAGATCACATATGGTATAATGTAGTTTTATCTAACTTACAATCTGGCTCTAACTATACCAACGTTATCTATCTTTTACCCATTGCCCATTTACATAGAGTCACTTTACTCAAGCTCGAAGATTTGAAACAAGTTTCTCCATAACATAAGTGGAGCATAATCTAAAAGATCTCCCATCTATTAAAAATAAGTAACAGTATGTTATCCTCTAACTTAGTTAAAATCACATCAACAATTGCTTTACTCTTATCATCTTGCATCTGGTAACAAATCAATTCAAATGATTATTTTGCTTCTAATAAATATCAATCATAGACATCTATCCTTTTAAAATAGCTATAATCACCAAATATCGGCCAATCTCTAGCAACTAGGTCATCTAATAATATACTTGATTTAGATCTTGTTATTAATCAAATACCCTAACTCATTGATTGTTTACAAAACCTATGGATCAAAGATAGAAGAGAGCACATTGAGATCATCATAAATTTATCCATCAGTCTCTCTAAAAAAATAATTGTGCTTAAACTTAGATTTACCACTAGCTCTATAGGTCTTAGTACACCAAGATACCACATTTCATAAACTAATGCTTTATCTTCATAAATTCCTCAATGTCATAATTTGTTGTTCAATATGTAAACCATGAATCTCAAATGTCTAATCTTCTCATTCCAATACTAACTCTAAGAACATGGCATAAATAAGGTCCATCTACTCCATTACCAATATTTGACCAATTTGTCACCTTGCTTTAGCCACTATGGTACAACTTTAGCTATATTCCTAGTTTGTTGAAACATATATAACCTTACACCACTATGTTAAGGATCAATCAAGATTTATCATTATAGCTCACAGATTGTAGAGACAAGATATTCCAAATAAAGGGAAAGCAAAAGTTTGACATAAAAGTTTGATGTCTAAATCCTTAAAACTCCAAGATAGAAGACTGCAAGTATATTCACTATGCAACATAAAGATACTATGATTGTCTCATCTAATCCAAAGTAATACTCTCATTATAAGTCTCCTAGGATTTAAATGACTCTTTTTCACTATCTAACATAGTAAACATATGTAGAATCATGAGAAATTGATAAACAATATAAGCACTAAGAATCATAAATTAGAAAGTTGCTAAAATTCATATGATACACCCCAAACAATTCAAAACCCAACTCAATCAAACATGACCATATAACGGCCAATTATCCCCTATGTAGTCACATACCACCTTCTATCATATGATCCAACTTCAACGATTATTATTTCTTTGCCTATCACCATAAGTCAAGTCTCGTTGATATATATAAATATATTAGTTAGTCTAAGCACTAGCATGCGGTTATTGCACATTAATCATCAAATGTAGTCTGATAAGACGCTCACTTACATTTAAGAAAATTCCAAAGTTCAATTACCATAGAGCTTCTTGAAAGTTACCAAATTATAGATTTGTCCTCTATTTTATAACTAACAAACTTACACCCCCTTGAAAAATATCATATATCAAAAGTTCTCCTAAAATGCAATATTAGGCAAATTAATCATCTAGTTTTTGTTAGGGATATTCAAGTCTTGTTTAAATCTGTTCAAAAATTAAACTAAACCAAACCACATTTGAAACACTTTAGTTCAAACACTTGATGAACTAAACAACTTTTAACAGTTTAATATTTCAAACCAAATAGCTTTCGAACTAAGCAATTTTAAATATGATTTGATTTGGTTTAGTTCGAGTTGAATCACTTTATAAAAACACTATTTCCTTTTCATAATACCTCAAATTTTCTAACAATATTGATATCCATATTAAAAAACATTATGCAAAAATTAAAGTCATATAACATTATATCATAACGACATTATATTTTAGGTGATAATTAAGGCATATGAGTTTGCTACAAATGAGAAATGATGGTGAAGAAAAACGAGTGGATATGGAGTTTACAAGTGAAATGAGAAATGACATGAAAAGCAAATATAAATAGTGATTTGACATATATGGGAAATGGGTCATATTTACGATTTGGTGCGATTAGATTAAATTCGATTCAATTTGGTTTGATAAAATGTCTCAAGTTTTTGTCTACCAATTTGACATCTTAAGGGTTAACAAGGATCAAATTAGGCAATGAACTTGTCTCCAAAAATAATTACAGTTGCATGTTAAATTGGAGGAGAATTTTTAGTTTTCAACATATTTCATGTGGTGTAAGCGTGATATTTTAAAAATTTATAATGCTTTTTAAATTTTGTTAGTTTTGGGGGAGTGTAATTGTAATCTACCAAACTTTTTAGTTTACTGATAGCATATATTTGAGTTCTAAAATTTATTACTTGCACATGCGTTAAGTTTGTTGTCTTATACTTAGGTTTGAAGCTAGAAGTGATTTCACGTGCTTTCGTCTTGTCTCTTGTTTCCACTACACGCCAAAGTGACTCCTGGTGCAGATTTAAAATCTAAGGAGCAAAAGTATAAAGAAAAAGTTACATGTCAACGTGCTTAGTTCATAGATATATAGGTATATTATCCGTTTGCTTATATAATGATCACAATGCAAGCGAAATGACATTTCGAGTATATCTCCATAGTTATGATTCGAATATTTTGAAGATGTCTTTGACAAGTAAACATAGGATTTATGATAAGGTCACCACACTGTCCCCCCTTTTAAGCTATTCTGGATAGGATGAGAAGTATTTCATCAAATCAGCGTGATTTGCAGAGAAAAATTACCCTCATCATTTATCTATCCAAAGTCAAAATGTAATGATATAAATTGGATAAAAAAGAAAAAAAAGATAGCCACGGTATTAGACTTATAGGATATGTTGAATCTTATGTAATTGTGTGGGTTTAAGAATATATATTTATTCTAAATTTTTGGAATACACTAGGATTATAGGATATTACCTCATACTCAGTTGGAACCATTTCAATATTTGTGTTTAACTATTATACCATATATAGGTTCCTCATTTTAGAGTATCATTTATTATTCCATTTGAAATCTTATGCAAAGTCCAACACTGCATCTCTCTCCGATAGGTCGCTCATGGGAATTTTAATATGCAATTACTTTTAAATTATAATAAATTATCCACAATAGGAAACAAGATTCATTCAGAGTAAAAATGAAATTATAGATGGTAAAATAAGCTTATTGATAATTTTTTCACGAGACTATTGACAGTTATATTTTACTATTGATGATATTATTTTTCTATTGTATTATTTTTATTTTTGCCTTAAATGGAATTTATTTACTATGAACAAAATGATTTATTATAACTCAAAAGTAATTTCACCATATATGGTCCATTTTCAATTATTACATCATAAAATTCCTTATCCACCCATGTATCAAGCTTACAAAAGTGTGTCTCCTTAAAAAAATAAAAAGAAACCAATATATATGTTAGATGCACGCTGTAGATGTATCTTTAATTGGATCGCATAATTTTGGAATTTTTTTTTTTTCAAATCAAAAGACTTAATCCCAGCACATAACAAAAGATCTACTCCATTATACACAAAAATTTAAAGAAAAAAACCGAAAAAAAGAAAGAAAGAAACCATTTTCTCTCACATTGTATTACTTCATCATATTTTGTCAGTACTATTTCTGTAGTTATGTTCTTTTATGTACTAGATTTTCTACGTACTTTTATATATATATATATATATATATCATGGGTCATGAACCTTATTATTTATGGTGATGCTTATTCTTTTGATTTGTTTTATGCTGCTTTATTATTGAATCGGATATCTTATTGGGATATTATTTTGGTTTGTTGAAAGTGAATTTTGTTCTTGTCCATAAATATTTATGAATTTATATCAATAATGTAATTAGATAGACATAGAATAAAGTAACATAGATAATTATTCTTTTCAATCTTTTACGCAGTGTCCAAAACATATCATAACATATTTTCACAAAAATTGCGGAAAAGTACACACTTATTCAACAACATTTCTATTTGAGTCATCAACCTTTTTTCATTTCTATGTTAAGTCTTAACATAGTCAAACTTTGACATTATGACTTCAATCAACTCCATTAAACTTTCTATCCATACTTGATGTGTATTGACTTCTAATGGGTCTATAATGATTAATTGAATAAAATAATAATATTAAATATATCAATTACATTTGATTATATGATATAGAAAATAATAGTGAGTGCATAAGAAAAGGTTGTAGACAATTGAGCCACCTTGGCTAGCACCTTAATGCCATCAAAATCTTATACATAAAAAATAAGAAGAAATTCAACAAACGTGACAAAACTCTTGTTTTTGTTAATGTTAGAGAACATAAGTTCAATACATATCTATCATTTTTTATAAAATAATGCATAAATAAAAATAATTACCTACTTATCGATATTAAATCGCATCTTGAAGATGCAACATCATAATTTATAAAAATATTACATTTACAATTTGTGTTTTAATGAATTGGATACTATTGCTAGATCGCATTTAAGAGATGTATTTTTATTACCTTATTTATTATTTATATTAGATATATAATAATGATAACTAATTGGTGCAATAGTTAAAGCGCTTGTTATAGTGCACTAGATCTTAGGTATGAAATCAAGTAGAAGCGTTGTTGCTTTTTGTTTTTGTACATACCTATGTCGCATTTATTACATGCAACATCTCAAAATTGTAAACTAAATGCAATTTTGCTACAGTATTTGTGTAATATTTATTGTTTTTTATGATAAACATACAAAATTCTCTAGAGAACTCAGATAACTCAAATAAAAGAAAAAAATTGATGATTAAAATAAAAAAGTAAATATAAATTAAGAATTGAATGTATATCTTTCCCTACTGTCCGATTGCATGCCTTATTAGCACCCTGATGTTGTTGCATCATACCTTGTAATATCTACTTATACATTGGATACCCTATATCACCTACAAAATTGCTAATAAACACACTTTTGTTAAAATCTATTACTCTAAGTCAATAGTCAATCTCATGATCAACAAATCTCACTTATGCTATTCAAGCCAATATTATGGTTTGGCTTTGTTGTATTTAGTGATATTTTATGTCTAATAAAATTTGTTACATTCGCATTATTTGTAATTTATTTTAAAAGGATAATTATTGCTATTTGAATATTAGGATTTTAGCTTAGAATAACTATGATACTCTGAGTTTGAAAAAATAAAGAAAAAAATGATAATCCATAAGTACATTGAGTATGAGCATGTAGATTTTTTTAAATTATAGACTTCACGATGATTTTAGAAGGTCATATTGTACATACAAATTCTAAATATTTAGAATTTATAACTACCTAGTGGAATATAGGTCAAGATTTGTTAATCTTATAAGAAGCTTTGTATTTTATTTTTATCACGTGTAAGAATAGAAGTTAGTTATAACAAATTTAGAGTTAGTTAAGTAGCTTAGTTAGTTACAATATAAAGCTTCTTGTATATAAATGTTTGACAAAGGGAAATAGAATTTGCATAGTCATTTTCTCCTGCTAATGGTTTTGAATGCTCTCATCTTCCTCTGTATCCATGATACATAATTGCAAAGAAGCTTTTCAATGTATTAAATTCTAATCAACAAACTCAACAGCACTATTTTCAACATGGTATCAAAGCAGGTAATTACTCAGCATCTTCTTGTTTGACGATTGATCTATAAGTTTCATCTAACCCTAGTTCTTGATTCAATCATGGCAATTGTTAAGCAAACGAACATAGATCCACTATTTTTATCAGGATCAGATAATTCGAACATGTTACTAAGGAACATAATTTTCAATGGCACAAATTTTATCACATGGATCAATCTATAAAACTAGGCTTAGGGCAAAGTTAAAGCTTCATGTTAATGATAGATTGATCACTTAGCCCGTAAATAATTCACCTAATCTCATTAAATGGCTACATCGTAACTATATGGTCCAATGCTGGCTATTAAACTCCATGAGTTTAGATTTATCTCAAAATTATTTGTATGTTTAGTCGGCAAAGGATTTACAAAGTAAGATTGAAGAACAGTATAAATACACCAATGTTCCACTTGTTTATCAATTGCAATAAGAGATTCGTAGTCTTAAGCAAGGAAACATGACGGTAAGCATGTACTATAATAAAATGAAGAAGATATGGGACGAATTATAAGTGATGAATGCTTATCCATTGTGTAGCTATGGTAAAATGGAGTATTGTACATGTGAATTAAGAAGTAGAATTGCAAATTTTGAGTCACAAAATAAATTGATTCAATTCCTTATAGGATTGTTTAATTTCTTGGAGAGTGTTCAAGGTCAGATCCTTGGCATGGATCTACTTCCTTCTATTAGTTAAGCCTTTTATCTTTGTTAGATATCTCTTATGGATTTTGACAATAAAAAAAATAGAAGAACACTAATGAATTAACAAATGTATAAGTATTCAAAAAGTTTAAAATTGCAAATTGAGGTGCATTCAAAAACTTATTCAGAAAGGTTTGAATTGATTGACAAAGAGATTAGTCTAAAAATCTTTAAAATGTGTTTCAGAAGCTTTTATAAAAAGCATTGGTACAACACTTCAGAAGCTTGTTCAAAGATTTCAAAGAAAAAAAGATTGGTACTCTTCAGAAGGTTATTCAAAAAGTTGATCCAGAAATATATGATGTTGAATTTTAATTCATATCATATTTAAATTCAACAAGGCCTAGCTCCACTAGATTGAGTGTATTAAGAAAATACACTTAATCTCGTTTCACTCAAGATGGAATCATGATCCTTGGGGATATTTTTTAGAGAATTTATTTTTGATAAATCAAAATATACACAAGTACCAATAGGAATCAGTCTATTGGGCTTTTGACCCACAGGTGAGCTCGAAGACTAAAAAGGCTAGCAAGGCAAATCCTCCTACTCCAGCTAACTCCTACTGAAGCCGAGTATCTCTTTGCTAAGCCAAATGATTGCCTATCTCTTTAAAGTGTGTCAAATTGTAGATTTTGGGGATAGCAACCAAAGTGTTATCAAGTACTCACTCAGGTCTGGACCAACCAACTACTCAACCTCACTCTTGCCGAGGTGCTAAGAGAGAAACCCCGGACTGATCCTTGGTCGCCCCTACTCAGATCAACAATTTGATCATACTTTTTTGCCTGCATCCTCTAATAACCTCGCCAATGTAACATTGCCATGTATACAGGACCACGTGTAGTATCTGCCACAGTAATATTACTTTTCTTAAATATTTATTTTTACCCTTTTGTAATCTTATACATTACTTCTTTAAAGTAATACCCTTTTTGTCTTTACCTTTTCAGGCAAATTGCCTTATTTATACCCAATAAGTTAAGCAAATTACCCTAACTTATTAGGTATAAATACCCCTTGTATTTATAGTCGTAACCAGATCATCATCAATAGAACTGAATATTTTTCCTTTTCATAAACATTGTTTTGTTTACTCTTATTTCACTCTCATCCTAACTCTTAAGTAAGGCTAGGTAACGAGTAACCTCACTAGACCTTCTTATGTGTCATATCGAGTTGAGCTATAAGTTCTCAAAAGTTCTATTAAAGCTGTTCGTAGGTTTTGCTTATTTTTCATTCATTTTTTGTTCTTTCAAGCATTCTCCATCATTTCCTTTTCAAGCTTTCAACAAACTTGGACCTATCCTTATGATCGACCTTATCTGTTCTTAGTCACAGTTTATACCATCTTGGTATTAGAGAGGAAGATTTTCTTTGAGTTGTAGTTTGTTTTTAAAGTTCTATTTATACTCTATTTTACATGTATGAAACAGAGTAAGTTACTACGTTCATCTTAGCTACTGTATTTGTTGGCTATTTAGTTTCTGGTATGAGAAATGATAGATCTAAGTGTAAACATTGGTGTTGGAGATGACAACATTAGAGTTGTCCACCATGGCCAACAGTCTTAAAGAACCCCTAGAAGCACTGACGAAAGACTTGATGGGGTGGCTAACCTCTTAATAGATTTAACCTGAACTGTTCATGTATTGGCTTGCAAACTGATTAAGGCCGCGTAAGACACTCCGCAAGCTACTCAACCTGTTAGAGTTCTAAACCTAACTCGATAAGTTCGAGGTAGAAGAGTAAACAAACGAGTAAGATGAAGGATAGACCTAAGAGAACTAGATGAAAAGGACAAATAAGAGTATTTTGAAGAGAAACGAGCTCGAGTCCCTAAAGCATTTGACTATGTGAAGCTTCGAATTCCAAGCTTCAATGGATCTAGGAATGCTAATAAATATCTAGAATGGGAAGAGAAAGTAGAGCATGTTTTTTACTATTATCAATACGAAGATTACGAGAAAGTAAGAACTGCAACTATTGAGTTCTCTAAGTATGCTACCATATGGTGGAAGAATTTGTAGACTATGAGGAGGTGAAAAGGTTACCCAGAAATTAATACTTGGCTTAAAATGAAAAGAATACTGAGAAACAGATTTGTACTGAATACTTATTTGCAAAACTCTTTTGCTCAGCTTCGAGAGCTAAGACAAAGAACAGTTAACGAGTATGTTCAAGAATTCCAAATGCCTGTGATTTGATGTGAAGTAGAGGAACCACTAGCATGAACAATCTCTAAGTTCCTTACTAGGTTGCGAGATGATATTTAAGACATTGTAGAACTCTAACAGTTTACCATAATGGATGAAGCTATTAGAATAGCCCAATAAGTAGAGAGGCAGAGGAGAAGCCGAGTACCGATAGCCGACCAGTATAGGGAAGTCACCGAGCTCAATCAAGTACCGAGCCGATCTAAAAGGTAGATGTTCGACTTGAGCAGAAAAGCAAACTTGACAGTGACGTATCAACCCAAACTTATGAGAAAGGGTAAGGATCTAGTAAGAAGATGAGCTAAATCAAGTGCTTCAAGTGCCAACGGTTTAGACATATAGCTACTCGGTGCCTAAACCAAACGACTATGGTCATCAAAGGAGACGTCCCAAAGCTAGAGATAGAGAGTACAGATGAAGAACCCGAGGAGAAAGAGAGCACTACCAAGAAAGAAGATGCCGAGAAAGAACTAATTGAAGAGGATGTGTTTACTGAGGACTTAGACCAATTGATCATGGTTTTCCAACACACAATGAACATAGAACCTTCGTAAAGAGAGAATTTGTTTCGTACTACCTGTAAGGTGAATGATCAGGTGTATACCCTCATTATGGATAGTAGTAGTTGCACCAATGTGGCATTAGCTGATCTCATTACAAAATCGAAGTTGCCGACTATTGCATATCCAAGGCCGTACAAGTTGCACTGGTTGAGGACATGTCACTTGATAAGTACTACTACCAATCACTATCGGAAATTACTCTAACCAGATTCTTTACAACATATTACTTATGTGCGCTTCTTACGTGTTTTTAGGTATACTATGGCTATTTAACAGGAGAGTTATTATTAGGACCCTAAAGAGGGCCTAGTAAAATTACTTAAAATTTTAATATCACGTATACACCCATAATATGGAAACCGCCTTGCAAGTCAGAGATTGCAAGACTTTAAATGATTCATCGCTAAAATTACTAATTTGTAATTAATTAATTTATTATAAAATATAAATAACTATGGTTGTCCGATATCCTACAATTCCTCAGAACCTTAGAGAATCGGTATCCCCTACCAAATTATAAGACAGGATATGCTAACTTTACAAAATTGTAAGAAGAATTAAACTATATTAAATTCTAACATATAAATATTTTCTACAAAGAATGTTTATGTGTCATCTATAAAAAACTCAGCTAATTCTAACACTAATATACATATTTTCATGTTACACTCGATACTCAAGCCTTATCTCAATCCCAACATAAGTAAACTTGCAAAAGAAACTAAGGGGGAATGAGCATAAAACAGCTTAGTGAGTTCATTCCTCATCACTACTGTTCAAGCAAGTTATTACACATTATTAACACATATGTAAGCGATCTACATATAAAATGAATGCAAGCGCGGTGAATGCAAGCAACATATCCATAGGAGTCTGGAACTATAGAAGGTATAAAATTACGTCTACAGTTCGATTATCACCTATACTTAACAGCATAGAGCACCTCAACTTACCTATATGAGGCTGCTTAGGGACACCATCTCTCTAGGCAACACTCAACTATTACCCTAATCGAGAAAAGAGTTCCAATCCAAATAGGTAGATCCCAAACTAGGACTATCCACCATCCAAGGCCCCTCAGACGCAAACATGAAAGTCCTCTCGTAATCAAAATTATCTAGAGCCTCATAAGTACAATAAAGCAAGTCTTCTCACTATCAATTGGAGATCTCAGGATGGTTTTGTCTTGACGATGAAATATCATTTCCAACACTGCCAACCCTTATCAAAATCATACAAAATACGTTAAGATTAGAAAAGATTTTTCCAAAAATACCCTTTTCAAAATTTTGTAAAGCTAACACTCTCCATCTATACATTTACTGAGTCATAGACATGCGACAAATAGAACCGGTTATTTTGGTCAGATATTTATATTTATCAATTTTAAAAAGGTGATCACATAGATGGTGGCATACAAGCAAAACAGTCATTCAGACATACAGACAACAATAAGTAGCAAAGCATCATACAAGTAACATGTACAAGCAAGTAGCAAGTCATTAGATCTTTAGTCGTGTGTAACTTTTTCATCTTAACTCTGATTTTTACAATCTTATAGTCATTTGTTATTGTTTTCGGACATATGTTACAATCTTATGATATGGACTAAATTTATTGAAATTCTAACTATTAAAGCTTAAATATTCTTATTGGCTAGTTTTGTATCTTATTTTAGTACTTAATGATTTAATTAGCCATTAGATTCTTATACTTAGATTATTTTACATTATCTTTACTAATTTATGTGCTTAATTGAGATTAATTCAATTTAAGATGTCTATTAAGAGCTTAAAGAAGTTTTGTATGTGTATACATGTATACATTATTTCCTTATGTTATCTTAGGCTTACATCATTGCTTATGTCATCATTTACTTATATCATCTATTATATATGTATACTTATCCTTATGTATTTAAGTACTTTATACATATGTTATGCATATACTTATACTTCTAATATATTAGTATGTATACTTGTGTACTTATATATATACTAGTACATATACCCATATATACATATGGTTACATACGTATTTTTATATATATATTTGTATGCCTTGTCTACCTTCTTAAGAAAACTTCACCAAATCCAAATTTTTGCACTTTATGGGCCTATTTAGCAAGATATATGTATGTATAATCAGTATACTCTTCTTTTTTGGTTATGTACATAAAGGGTACTCATGTATAAGAGTATCCATATATGTGTTCATCAAGTGTATTCTTGTATACACATATTTAAGCATATGTATATGAGTTTCTCTTCCTTTTAACTAAGGATTTCTTATACTTATACTAAAGACTTCACTAAAACCCTTATATGTACACTTCACATGTACTCACTTGTTATATGTACATTGGTATTTCTACACTTCTAAACATAAATATGGAGCTTTCTACATTCAACAACACATACGCACATATTATACAAAGTTTCTACACTAACCTAGCTTATATATCTAACTACTACATAAGATGGAAAATCACATAATAACATACCTTTTTCTCCTTTATAATATGAAAAGGAAGACGATTATGTAGGAGATGATGGTTTATTTTGGTAGTTAGAATTATGAAAGTGAAGTTGAGAAAATGTTTAGAATTAAGGGAACAAGGGAGTCACAGTTTTAGTGAAGGAGAAAAGAGTTTTGTTTTGTGTTGTTGTTGTGTTTAAAAAGATGAAGACAAGTGGGGGAGAAGTGGACAGCAAAGGAGGGGTGAAATTGGGAAAAAAAAATGTGTAGAAAGTTAAAGAAAAGAGAAGAAAACTCTAGATGACAATAACATATTTGTTGACTTTTCAATATGTTGACTTACTCAACATTTGACTTATTCAACTCTTTAGGATTACATGTAATTTAAGTGTACATAATGAAGTAATTAGGGGAAATTGGAAAGAAAATTAAGGAAATGAAAGGAAATATGGAGTTTATTGAAATAATTAGTAAGAATAGGTAATGAGATCTTCCTTTAGGTATTTATATCCTATACACATAATTTGGTAGGCTACTTAATGTAATTATCATAAAAAGTGTCATTTAGGGTACTAATACTTACTATATGTAGTATAACCATCAACTAAGCTCTTAACTCTATATAATACTAACCAAGTTATATAATTGGAAGATGGATGCAATCTATAATACAATATCCTAGTTTCTAATGGATTACTTTAGTATTGTATATATTTATAAATGATTGAAAGTTATATATAATCTTTTATTAAATTTGGTAAGATAATAAGGATATATTGTCAATTAGGGTTTTAGAGTAAGTTATGATGAAATAGTACTTTTATATCCTTAAAGTTATAATTTTAAGGTTTTATCACTTTTACGTACAATCTCTAGTGTTTATATATATTTATGGTAAAAACTCTTAAAGTTACATATATTTAAAATTTAAGTTTTTTGTACGCTACTAGAGTTTCTATTAATAATTTAAGGTTTTTCATATTCACTTTAGGTTTCGAATTAGAATTTTAGTCGATTTTAAATTTTACTAACTCTATTAACTTAAGGGGATCATCTATAGTACATGACTTTAATTCTATACTCAGAAGGCTAAATTTGAGGGATTTACAATTATCAATGATGGATACCAAAACATGTATATGTTCAAGAAGAATAGCAGGAAGATCACATTGAACTCGATGCCGACGAGTGAAGTTAATAAACTACAAGCAAAACTTGCTCATAGATCGAAGAAGGCTCTAGTGACAAGTAAAACCAAGCTCCAAGATAACTTCAAAGCTGATGCGCCGACCCTAATGTTAGTCAAGCGACTATTAGAGTTAAAGGAGTAGGGTAAACTACCCTAAGAGGTAAAGGAGTTGCTAGATAAGTGTGCGACCTATTCCCCGAACAATTACCCAAAGGATTGCCCCCAATTCGAGGCATAGAATATTGCATTGACTTAATACCTGGTGTTGCGCTGCCGAATAAGCCTGCATATCAGATGAGTCCTAAGTAGGCTTCTGAACTTCAACGTCAAGTCAATAAGTTACTAAAGAGAGGATATGTTAGGGAAAGTCTTAGCCCTTATGTTGTTCTGATGCTTCTAATGTCAAAAAAGGATGGTACCCGGTGGATATGTGTCAACAGCTGAGCCATGAACAAGATAACAATCAAATATAAGTATCTAATCTCCAAGTTGAAAGATATGCTAGATGAATTGAGTGGAGCTAAGATCTTCAGCAAGATTGATCCAAAATCTAACTACCATCAAATCCAAATGAGACCAAGAGATTGATGGAAAACTACATTCAAGACTCAACATGGACTTTATGAATGGATGGTCATGCCTTTTAGCTTATCGAATGCCCCAAGCACTTTCGTGAGACTAACGAACCATGTGCTGAGACATCTAATAGGAAAGTATGTCATAGAATGCTTTGACAATATCTTAGTCTACAGTGCCAACACATCGAGTCGTTGTGAATGTCTTTTGCCATATTAAACGTCCTCCTTGTCGAGAAATTATTCAGCAATCTCAAGAAGTGTTGCTTTTGCTAGAAGGAAGTGGTGTTCTTGGGCTACATAGTAAGTAGAGGAAGCTTACAAGTAGACAATGAGAAGATCTGAACAATCATCAAGTGGCCGACTCCTACTACTTGTACTAATGTGAGAAGTTTCCATGTACTAGCTTCATTCAACAAAAGATTCATCAGGAATTTCAACACCCTCGTTACACCACTTACCGAGCTAACAAAGAAGAACACCAACTTTCGATGGGGAGAAAGGGAAGAAAGGAGTTTTGCTGAGATAAAGGAAAAGTTGACCTCCACCTCTATACTTGTTCTGCCTAACCTCAAGAAAATATTTGATCTAGAATGTGACACGTCAGGCATTGGAATAAATAATGTCCTAATGTAAGAAGGTTAACCAATTACCTATCATAGTGAGAAGCTTAGAGAACCTCAACTAAATTATTCTGTGTATGACAAAGAACTCTTGGCGCTCATCCAAGCATTGCAAGTATGGTAGCATTACCTACTGCTTAAAGAATTTGTCATCTATACTGACCATAAGTCCCTGAGGTACCTCCGAAGTCAAACTAAGTTGTCAAAGCAGCAAGCGAAATGAGTTGAATTCCTTAAAGGATTCGACTTTATAATAAAATATAAATAAAGGAAGAGCAACGTAGTTGCAGATGCTGTTTTAAGGAGGCATGTACTCCTGACTAGACTGTAGACCAAATTGTTTAGGTTTACTAACATTAAAGAGTAGTACTCTGAGAATCCACACTTTGAACCCATACTTACGCATTGTATTAATGGGAAGACAATAGAAGAGTATCATATGGAGGAAGGATACTTGTTCTAAAGAGGGAATTTATGGATGCCAACCTATTCACTTTGAGAGCTATTGATCAGGGAAGCCTACAGTGGAGAATTGTCCGGACATTTTAAGGAGAAAAGGACATATGAATTACTGAGTAGTCGATTCTTTTGGCCAAAGATGAGGCGAGATGTGTACCGAGTTATTGAAAGCTGTATTGTGTACAGAAGAGATAAGTGCTAAGCTAAACAAAGGAAAGCAATGCCTTTGCTTGTTCCAAAGAAGCCATGGACCGAATTGAGCATGGACTTTGTTCTCAAACTACCATAAACTGCTTGAGGCAAAGATTCTGTAATGGTTGTCATGGATAGGTTCAGCGAGATGGCACACTTCGTGCCCTATTCCAAGACTAATGACACTTCAGCTATTGCTTCTCTTTTTCTTGGAGGAGATTGTACGGTTACATAGCATGCTAAGAAGTATAGTATCAAACAAAGACCCGAAGTTCTTAAACCATTTCTAAAGGACATTGTGGCATCAAATGGGGACCAATCTACTATTCGGTACTTCCTGTCACCCTTAAACTGATGGCTAAACAGAAGTGGTTAATTACACTTTGGGATCATTACTCCGAGCTACAATAGGTAAGAACTTAGCAGGCTAGGATGTCTGCTTACCAATGGTTAGATTATTACAACCGAATATTACATGACACTACTAAGCGAACCTCCTTCAAAGTGGTCTATGGTTTTAATCCTGAGTTGCCCCTTGATCACACCCCTATACTTGTACCCGTACAAGAGGAACCTGACACAAGAGCTAGAGAACAATCCCTTTAGCACATTTATGACAAAGTCACTTAGTACATTGACCAAGTCACCAGACGTATGCAAGAGAAGAGTAAGGGTAAGACAGCCAAACATTTTTATCTAGGAGACTTGGTGTGACTGCACCTAAGTAAAGAAAGGTTTCTAAGCAAGAGGAGGAACAAACTATCTTTAAAGGCTAAAAGACCTTTCAAACTCCTATAGAAGATCAATGATAACACCTACAAATTGGAGCTACCCAAGGACTATAAGGTTTCTGACACCTTTAACGTTGCCAACCTCAATCCATATCATCCTAAGAGAAAGTTGACCAAAGACCATTCAGATTTGATCGCAAATCCAAATCAACCTGAAAGAAATGATAGGAATTAGGTTACTAAGACTTTAGCCTACAGCCAAGCCCGAGGACTGGAAGGGCTACCAAGGCAAATCCTCCTACTCTAGCCGACTCCTACCAAAGCCAAGTATGTCTTTACCAAGTCACTCTGTATGCCAAGATGAATGACTGTCCATCTCTCTAAAGTATGCTAAATTGTAAATTGCCAAGACAATAGCCAGGGCATTCTTGAGTACTCACTCATGTCTTAACTGACCAACTACTCAACCTCACCCTTGTCGAGGTGCTGAGAGAGAGACCCCGAACTGATCCTTAGTCACCCCTACTCAAACCAGTAATCTGATCATACTTTTTTACTTGCATCCTTTAACAACCTTGCCAATGTAACATCGCCATGTGTATAGGACCACATGTTGTATCTGTTACACTAACCATTGCTTTTCTTGAATATTCGTTTTTACCCTTTTATATTATTGTACATTATTTCTTTTGGGTAATACTCTTTTTGTCTTTTCCCTTTTAGACAAATTGTCCTAACTTATTGGGTATAAATACCTATTATATTTGTAGTCATAATCTAATCATCATTACAACAACTAAATATTCTTCCTTTTCATAAAAACTATTTTGTTTACTCTCATTTCACTCTTATCCTACCCCTTAAGCAAGGCTAGGTGGCGAATAACCTCACCGGACCTTCTTGTACATCATATCGAGTTACGCCGTGAGTCCTTAGAAGTTCCATTGATGCGTCATATCCATTGGAGCTGTTAGTGGGTTTTGCTTACTTTTCATTCACTTTTTGTTCTTTCGCACATTCTCCATCATTTCCTTTTCAAGCTTTCGATAAGCTTGGACCCATCCCTACGACTAGCCTTATCTATTCTTAGTCACAGTTCACACCAAATATAAATAAGAATAAGGTTCATTCGAGTTTTGTAGGGATTCGAATTTTGAAAATGAGGCTTATCCAAAAGTTACTGATAAAGCATATCTCTTCATCACATTTAAATCAAAAACTTATATGGTGGTTGTAGATTGAAGTATATCTGATTGAAGTATATCTGATTGAAACAAGATAAGGAGAGTTGTTTTTGAATTTCAAATGATCGAGATTTTCTCAAAATATCTAAGGATTATCTTTAACAACTAATGATTGGATATACATGAAAGTGAAGATAATCTTCAAAAAATTAACCATTAGAAGATGTCAATATAAAAAGAGAAAAGATGCAAAACGTCATTTTGATAACAACTCTAGATAAAGTTTTCGCTACATAAAAAAGGCATAATCATATTTTATCTTCTAAAAAGTCACAAAAAGTTCTTCAAATACTTCTTCAGAAAGTTCAATGAAGCAAATTATACAACAATCATTATTTCTCTTTAGAGCAAAATTAATTGAGATTTATATTTTTGTTCTGACTTGTAATTTGTATTTTTATTTGTTATTTGAGTGTTAAGACAAGTACATTTTTACTCTGTAGATCTGTAATTAGCTTAGATTATAGAGAGGCTAGATAGATAGAGCAGAGTGTTACAAAGCCTATGTGTGACAAAAGCTTGTAATTTTCTTGTGATTTGATTTAATAGATCAAGTAAAATGGTACTGGTGAAGTAGACCGAGTCCCCGGTGGTGGAGCTAAAAGAGAGCAATAGGTAAAAGGTCAAAGCTTTATAAAATCTCAACGTGATAGTCTTATTTCTTACTCTTTTAATTTGCTTTATTAGTTATTGTGTGTTAAATTATCAAAATATCACTATTCACCAATATAAGTTATTATGAGAGATAACTTTATTTTTATTACAATGAAAAATTTTTTAAAGTTCAAAGATATCAATTCACCCCCCCCCCCCCCAACCCACCGTAGCTACCCCACCGTAGCTACCTCCCCAATCAGATCACTACTTCTATGAATGAAGACATAGATGTTGCAGCTTTTCTTTCCAATAGGATGAGTATGGATAAGAAGAAACAGAGGGCAGTGGTTACTAAAGCGTACTACAAACATTGCAAATCAGAGGGACATAGCATAGAGAATTGTTTCCAAATAATCAGATAACCTGGTTAGTATAAAGGGAAATGAGTAATTTGGAAAAGGAAAGGAGTTCCTAATGGACATTCAATCTCATATTGTGCATCAAAAGAGAAACAAATTGATTTACATTTTGATTTTCACACTAATGACAAGGAGTGTTATGCAAGTACTTCAGTCGATCCTATGTTGGTTGAGAATGTATATCAAGAAGTTATGTGGCTCATGAAGAAGAACAAGCAAGTTGAAACAGATGAAGTTACTGCAACATCAAATATGATACATTCCTAAGGTATTATTTCATTTATAAACAATTGTTTTAAAGCTATGAATATTAATTGTGGTTCGTGGATAGTAGATGTCGGTGCCACCGACCACATGACACCTTATCTTCCTTACTGACAAAAGAACTCTTTTGAAACCAATTCCTATTAAACTACAAGATGGAAACATGAAAAATGTAACAGTGATTGGTACTATTCATATTTTTCCAAATCTCATACTGCATAATGTGTTCTTTGTTCTAGAATTTACCCATAGCTTTCTCTATGTTAGCAAACTTTTACATGACCTGAAGTTAACTATGACCTTTACACCCACTTCATGTAATTTTCAAGACCAAACAACTAAGTCCATCGTTACTACGACAAATGAAGTATGTGGACTTTATGTACTAAGTCCTAAAGCTACTATCGGATGTTCTTCTTCAAATATGACAATATCTACTGTAACTTCTTTGCATCCTTGTCATAAGCCTAATCCAATAGAACTACATGCTAGATCAGGACATATTTCACTTTGAAAATTGCAACATCTTGATCTTTGTTCCTTTCCTTAGTAGAAAAACTTCTATTGTTTTACTTGCCATGAAGCTGAAATGCATGGATTGCCTTTTCTACGCAATGACCACAAATCGCTCTTTGCTTTTCATTTATTATATATTGATTTCTAAGGTCCTTATCGTATTACTTCAATCACTAGTGCAAATTACTTTGTCACTATTCTTAATAATTTTAGTAGAAGTACTTGGACATACATGATAAATAATAAAGCTCAAATAGTCTATGTACTTGATAAATTCATCAAATATGTTCATAATCAATTTGATATCACTCCCAAAGTTGTTGATATTGACAATGGATCAAAATTCCTATCATCCATGTATTAATCCTTATTTGATAAATTAAGAATAGCTCACCAATGAGATATGACCTATACACCTCAATAAAATGGGAGGGTAGAACATAAGTATCGTCATTTGTTAAAGACTATTAGAGCCCTTAAAGTTCATGTGAATTTACCAAAGGAGCTTTAGAGTGAATGTGTACTTGCTACAACGTATTTGATTAACTGAATGCCAAGGGCTTTGTTGGGTTGGAAAACACCATTTGAAACCTTATTTGGTTACAAACAAGACTACACTCATCTTATAACTCTGAGATGTTTATGCTTTACTATTGAACATCTAATTCGTCATGACAAGTTAGAGCCAAAAGGACTCAAGTGTATAGTTTATGATATGCTCAAGGACAAAAAGGATATAAAAGTGCTTGATCTCCTAAGTAAGACCATTTTTGTAAGTTGAGATATCATTTTTTTATGAACATATATTTCCTTTTTGTTCAACTACTAATCCTACAGTAATGGATCTAATGTTGATTCTATTCTTAATTCTGAATCTGCTACTTTGTATCCATAAGTTTCTTTCAAGTCTTTTGATCATGTTCTTGTTGCTACTATAGATTTTGTGCATTTAAAAATTCCTAATAATTCAAGTAACTCTACTGATGAATGTCAAAAATCTTCTCAAGTCAAATGACCACCATAGTAGCTAAAGGATTATGTATATACTATACATTCCGTTTCTGTTCCACCTAACACTCCTTCAATTTCACATACTTCAATTGCACATTCATATCCCTTGTTTAATCTACGCACTTTTGCCCACTTACCACATGACTATACTATTTCTTTGACAAACATATTGACTATTCCTAAACCAAACTACTATTCTCAAGCAATTAAACATAATGAATTTGGTGCGATCCATAACCAAGAACAGATAAGGCTGATCGCTGGATAAGTCCAAGCTTGTAGAAAGCTCAAAAGAACTAATGGAAGAAAGTGCGAAAGGAATGAATGACGAATGAAAGGTAAGCAAAACCTGTGAACAGCTCTAGAGAATATGATATACCAATGGAACTTTCGAGGACTCACGGCAAATTCTATATGACGTACAAATCGGTCCGATGAGGTTACCTTACTCAAAGGTTAGGATAAGAGTGATACTGAAAGTAAACAAAGTGTTTACGCAAGGAAGAAAATAATCAAGTGTATTAAGGATGATTTGATTCTTATAGCTATAAGTATAAGGGTATTTATACCCATAAGTTCAAGCAACTTGCCTAAAAAGGAAAAGACAAAAAGGGCATTCCCTAAGAAAGTAATAGATATGATACAAAAGGGTAAAAATGAATATACGAGAAAAACAATCATTAGTGCAACGGATTCTACACATGATACTGTACACGTGGCGATGCTACATTATCGAAGTTGTTAGAAATGCGAGACAAAAAGGATGGACAATTGGCTTGTCTGAGCAAGGATGGCTTAGTCAATTCGGAGTCTTTCTTTCTCAACTTCTCAGCAAAGAAGATATCGAGTAATTAGTTGGCTTAGGTGCAAGTAAGTAATCTTCAATTCGGCACATTACAAAAAGATGGGTAGTCATACGGATTGGCATAAAGGGTGACTCAACAAGGAAGTACTCAGCTTCGATAGAGGTCAGCTGGAATAAAAGGATTTTTTCTACCAGTCCCTTTAGTCCTCGAGTTTGACTAAGGGTCAAAGGTCCGGTAGCTGATTCCCATCATTCCTTCCGGATTGTTTTGGATTTAGAATCAAATCCAAATGGTCTTCTCTTAGTTCTCTGTCAAGGTGATACAAACTGAAGTCGGCAATTTTAAAGGCATCAAAAACCCTATAATCCTAGAGCAATTCCAATCCGTAAGCATTATCATTGATTTTTTAGAGGATTCTGAAAGGTCCTTCCATTCTTGTAGATAATTTGTTCCTCCTCTTGTTCAAGAGTCATTCCTTACTGAGGTACAGCCACACTAAGTCTTCCAACTAAAATTGTTTAGCCATTCTATCCTTGCTCTTTTCTCGCATTCTTCTAGTAGCTTGGTCGATGTGCGAAGTAACCTTATCATAGATGTACAGAAAGGATCATGCTCTAACCGAGGCGTCATGGTCCTCTTGTGCAAGTACGGATGTAAGGGTATGATCAAAGGGTATCTTAGGATTGAAACCATAGACTACTTCGAAGAAAGTCTGCTTAGTAGCGTCATGTACTATCCGGTTATAAGCAAACTCAACCACGAGTAAGCAAATGTCCCAATCATCTAAGTTCTTACCCACTACAACATGGAGTAGTGACCCCAAAGTGTAATTAAACACTTTTGTTTGGCCATCAGTTTAAGGGTAGCAAGAGTATTGAATAGTAGTTTAGTTCCCATCTAATGCCATAAGGTCCTCTAGAAATGGCTTGAGAACTTTGGGTCTCTATCAGAGACTACTACACTTCTCAACACGCCATGTATCCATATAATCTCCTGCAAGAAAAGAGAACCAATAGCTAAAGCATCGTTAGTTTTTGAGCAAGGCACAAAGTATGCCATTTTGCTGAACCAATCCACGATGACCATTATAGAATCTTTACCTCAGATAGTTCATGGTAATCCAAGAACAAAGTCCATGCTCATTCAGTAAACAACTTCATTAAGATAAGTAAAAGCATTGCTCTCCCTTGCTCAACTCAACACTTGGCCTTTTTGCACATGGTATAGCTTTCAACAACTTAGTGCATATCTCTCCTCATTCTCGGCCAAAAGAATCGACCATTTAACAATTCACATGTCCTCCTTTCTCCAAAATGTCTGGAGAGTCCTCCACTGTAAGCTTCCCTGATCAATAACTTCCTTAGGGAACAAGTAGGTACGTACAATTTCCCACTTTGGAACAAGTAGTCATTCTTTACATGGTACTCATCCACTATTCTTCCATCAATACATCTTACAAGTATAGGTCCAAAGTGTGGATCCTTAGAGTACTACTCTTTAATACTTACAAACCCTAACGGTTGAGTCTACAATTCAAATAAAAGTACATGCCTTCTTGAAAGAGCATCTACAACTACGTTGCTCTTTCCCTACTTGTATTTTATTACAAAATTGAATCCTTTAAGGAATTCAACCCATCTTACCTGCCGCTTCAACAACTTGGTCTAACTTTAGAAGCACCTCAGCAATTCATGGTCAATATATCTGACTAATTCTCTCGGAGCAAATAGTGTGCCATACTTGCAATGCTCAGATCAATTCCAAAAGTTCTTTGTCATATACAGAGTAATTCAACTAGGGTCCTCGAAGCTTCTCACTATGGAAGGCAATTGGTTGGCTTTCCTACATTAGGATAGCGCCTATTCCAATGCCTAATGCGTTGCATTCTAGCTAAAACTTTTTGTCAAAATCAGGTAGCAATAATATCAAGGTAAAGGTCAATCTTTCTTTTATCTCAGTAAAACTCCTCTCCTCCCTTTCTCCCCATCGGAAATTAGTGTTTTTCTTTGTTAACTTAATAGGTGGTACAGTGAGGGTGATGAAATTCCTGATGAACTGCCTATAGAATGAAACCATTTCATGGAAACTTCTCACATTGGCACAAGTAATAGGAGTCAGCCACTCGAAAATTGCTCAAATCTTTTCATCATCGACTCACAAGCCTCCTCCACTAACTACATAGCCTAAGAATACCACTTCCTCCTAGTAAAAGCAACATTTCTCTAGATTGTCGAATAGTCTCTCGACACGAAAGATATCTAGAACTGCTCTAAGATGTTCATAGTAACTTAGCATGTCGACATTGTAGACCAAGATGTCATCAAAGTACACCACGACAAGCTTCCTATTGAGATGTTTCAGCGCATGGTTCATTAGTCTCATGAAAGTGCTCAAGGCATTCGACAAGCTGAAGGACATGACCATCCATTCGTAAAGTCCATGTCGAGTCCTGAATGCAGTCTTCTACTTGTCTCCTAGTCTCATGTGGATTTGATGGTAGCCAAATTTAAGATCAATCTTATTGAAAATCTTAGCTCCACTAAGTTCATTCAACATGTCTTCTAGCCTCGGGATCGGATACCTGTATTTGATCATGATCTTATTCATAACTCAACTATCTATATACATTCGCTAAGTTCCATCCTTCTTTGGCACTAAAAGCACAAATACAGTATAAGGGCTAAGACTCTCTCTTACATAACCTCTCTCCAACAACTCATTAACTTGATATTAGAGCTTAGAAGCTTGCTCAAGATTCATCCGATAAGCTAGCTTATTCAACAGTGCAACGCCAGGTACTAAGTCAATGTAGTGCTTTATGCTTCGAGTTGGAGGCAACCTTTCAGGTAATTGTTCTGGAAACAGGTCAACATATTCATTTAGCAACTCCTTGTTTTCCTAGGGCAACTCACCCCACTCCTTCATTTCCAATAGTCTCCTAACCAAGAATAGGGTTGACTCATTAGCATTGATGGCCTTTTAGAGGTCAACTCTACTCATCACTATAGCCTTTTTCGATCCGCGAGCAAGTTTCATCTATAACATATTAACTTCTCTCAACAGCATCAAATTCAGCATAATCTTCCAATCATCCTTCTCAAACATTTATGTGATCATGTAGCCATCATGTATAACTCTCTTATCAAACAACTACGGCCTACCCAGCAACTTAAAGGAAGCGTACATAGGTAATACATCACAGATAATCTGGTCAGAGTAATTCCTTATAGTAATCGGTAGTAGTATTTGCCGAGTGACATGTAATGCTCCTTTCTCACTCAATCAGTACAACTTGTACAACCTTAGATGTACAACAATCAGCAACTTCAATTTTGAAATAAGATTGGCTGATGCTACATTGGTGCAACTTCCACTATCCACGATGAGGGCACATGCCTAATCATTTACCTTACAAGTGGTAAGAAACAAATTCTCTCTCTACTCCTCCTTTTACGAGGGTTCCACATTCATAGTGCGTTGAAAAACCATAAGTAACTTGTCTAAGTTCTCAACAAATACGTTCTCCTCAATCAGCTCTTTTTGGGTACTTTCTTTCTTAATAAGGACCTCTTCCTCCTGGGGTTTTTCATATGTACTGTCTATTTCTAGCTTTGAGACATCTCCCTTGATGACCATTGTCCTACGGTTCGAGCACTAAGTAGCCATATGTCCTAATCCTTAACACTTAAAGCACTTGATTTGGCTCGTCTTCATGCCAGACCCTTACCCTTTCTCATAAGTTTGGCTGAACACTTCACTATCAAGTTGGCCTTTCTGCTCGACTCAAACATCAATCTTTCTATTCGACTTTGTACTTGACTAAGCTCAGTGACTTCAAATCCAGGTCGGCTAATCGGTACCATAACCATTAGTCGACTCCTCCTTTGCCTTTCTACTCGCTAGGCAATCTTAACAACTTCATTCATTGTGTCAAATCATCAGAGCTCCATAATGTCTTGAATGTCTCCTCTTAATTGAATCTTGAAACTGTTCGAACTGGTGGTTCCTCCACTTCATAACATATTATAAGCATTTGAAATTGTTGAACATACTCGTCAACAGTTCGGCCTCCTTGTCTCAACTCCTAAAACCGAGTGAAAGTATCTTGAAGATAGGTTTCCGGTACGAATCTGTTTCTAAGTATTCTCTTCATCTCTAGCCAAGTATTAATCTCTTAGTATTCCTCTCGTCTCCTCATGGCCTAAAAATTTTTCCACCACATGGCGGCATATCCGGAGAACTCAACAATAGTAGTTCTCACTTTCTCACAATCCTCATACTGATAGTAATCAAACACATACTCTACCTTCGCTTCCCACTCCAGGTATTATCAGCATTCCTAGATCCATTGAAACTCGGAATTCGAAACTTCACATGGTCGGATGCTCTGAGGATTCGTGCATGCTCTTCTTTAAAATACTCCTCTTCTTCCTCATCTCCCATGCTAGCTAAATCAATCCTTCTCCTCATTTGTCCGCCTACTCTTCCACCTCAAACAGTTCAAGTTGGGTTCTAACCTTTAACTGGTTGAGCAACTTGTAAGGTGCCTTACGTAACCTTAGTAGGTCGGCAAGACAACGCATGAACAACTCAAGTTAGATCCACTAAGAGGTTAACTACCTCATCAAGTCTCTTGTCAGTACTTTTGGAGGTTCCCTAGGACTATCGTCCATGGTAGACAACTCTACTATCATCGTTAGTACCAACATTCATACTTAGGTCAGTTATTTTTTTTTTTCCTCACAAATTCAAAGCTTAAATAAACATTTTAAGTAATTAACAGTTAACAACACAGCATTCAAATGAATACAACAACTTGCTTTTGTTTTACACACATAAAATAGAGTATAACAGAACTTTGAAAACATACATCAACTCAAATAAAACCTCCAATCTAATAACAAGATAGTGCGAAACCATGACCAAGAACAGATAAGGCCGATCGTTAGATGGGTCTAAGCTTGCAGAAAGCTCAAAAGAACTAATGGAAGAAAATGCAAAAGGAATGAATGATGAATGAAAGATAAGCAAAACCCACAAATAGCTTTAGAAAATATGACATACCAATGAAACTTCCGAGAACTCATGGTACAATTTAATATGACAAACGAATCGATCCAATGAGGTTACTCACCACTTAGCCTTACTCAAGAGTTAAGATAAGAGTGATGCCGAGAGTAAATAGAGTGTTTACGCAAGGAAGAAAATACTTAAATGTATTAAGGATGATCAGATTCTCACAACTATAAGTACAAGGTATTTATAACCATAAATTAAGGCAACTTACCTAAAAAGGAAAAAACAAAAAGGGCATTTCCTAACAAAGCAATGGACAAGATACAAAAAGGTAAAAATGAATATACAAGAAAAACAATCATTAGTGCAATGGATTCTACACATGATACTGTACACCTAGCGATGCTAAATTGGCGAGGTTATTAGAAGATGTGGACAAAAAGTACAAACAGCTGGTTTGTCTGAGTAAAGATGACTTAGTCAGTCTGGAGTCTCTCTTTCTTGGCTTTTCAATAAAGAAGATGTCGAGTAATTGG
The DNA here is from genome assembly GCA_024138005.1 of Lumnitzera racemosa. NCBI lineage: Eukaryota > Viridiplantae > Streptophyta > Magnoliopsida > Myrtales > Combretaceae > Lumnitzera > Lumnitzera racemosa. Next base: position 87,113,318 of record JAMXBC010000006.1, read on the forward strand.
TCAGCTTAGGCGCAAGTGGGTATTCTTATAAGAAGCTTTGTATTTTATTTCTATCATGTATAAGAATAAAAGTTTGTTATAACAAATTTAGAGTCTTTAATTAGTTACAGCATAAAGCTTATTGTATATAAATGTTTAATAGAGGGAAATAGAATTTAGATAGTCATTTTCTCCAACTAATGGTCTTGAATACTCTTGTCTTCCTCTGTATCCATAATATACAATTGTGGAGAAACTTTTCAATGTATTGAATTCTAATCAACAAACTCAATAGCACTTTTGTTCAAAAAGATTCTTAAATTGTCCATTTTGTCTTATAAAGCATTAGGTAACTTTAATAAAATTTGAAAAATTCTACTAATAAATCTTAAGAAAAACTTCAAAAGTGCATATAGAATGATGAACTGGGATACAAGATCAATTTTGAAAGGAGTAAGAAAAAAATATATAAGAATAAAAGTACTTTAGTCTCCAAAGCTTCCACCAATGTTTAATTTAGTTTAGAAAACTAAAGAAATATTTATGTAAACAGTAAAACACTTTAATACTTATGAACTCAATTTGTATGGCACAATGTAGTGTTACACTCAACTTTTCATGTGGTAGAAACTTGCAAGCGGCAAAAGTTACATTTATGATCCACAATACGTTAAAAGAAATAAATATTTTTCTCTCAAACTTCTAAAGTATCAATTTGTTTCAATCTAGAAAATAACCAAATAATGAATATGGAACAACAACATAAAATTTATAACCACCATAATAGTTGGAATTTATATAATAACTAAAGAATCAATACCACATGCAAAATTAAGTACATCTATAGTTCAAAGTCATATGGTCGTCCTCACATCTAAGATAGTCATTAGCTATCGATCTCTTGTAAATCGCTCATTGTTGAACAAAATATCTCAAACTTGATTGAACCACAAAATCAATAATGAAAAATTGCGCAAAGCACATAAGCATTTCGTGCCACATACATGTCTAAACGATTAAACTAATGTGAAGGCAAATAGCAAGCAACCATAATTCCTGGCCAATTATCTTTTTTTAAGAGGGCAACAGCCAATGTCCTATAATACAACAAAAGTCCAAGTATATTGAGTGTAACGTCCCAAGACCTAGGTAGCTATAGCCCATTACGTGTCAATACCGAGCTACTGATAGACAAAAGCTCAGGGTCTGCTACTATCTTCAAGTACATTAAATAAACAAACCACAAACCATACCAATAGTAAGGGAATCGCCAAGTCACAACAAAGGCGGCTTTATAAGTCTCATCTTGCAACATCAATAAACACACTATAAACTATGGAATCTATCATGCCCGTACGATCCAATCTATTTAATAAATATTAATTGAGTCTCACTTGCTCTTACTACAGAATACCATAAAACGTTAGTCATAATAACATTGGAAGTCCACACCTCTAATATAGACATAATATAAACTATGGAATCTGTCATGCTCATACGATCCAATCTATTTAATAAATATTAATTGAGTCTCACTTGCTCTTACTACAGCATACCGTAGAACCTTAGTCATAATAACATTAGAAGTCTACTCCTCTAATATAGACATAATATAATGCTAATGCGACTCCGAGGGTCATACACACAAAAAAGCACTACAACAAATGAATCAAAAAGAAAACAAAAAAGAAACTAGCAAACCTGGGAAACTATAGAATGAATATAACTCACCACTCGATCCTACTCGGCCTACAATTCTCTAGATATGACTCACTGGTTCAAAGGGTCACTCGTCGCTACTCCTTACGAAAGAAAATAGATAAGAATTAAGAGATAACGAAAACACTAAGGTTGCTCAAATAAGTAATTTTTTGTATTGAAAAGGATCTATATCATACAAGGAAAGTAAGAGTTTATATACTTGCCCACTAGGGTTATTCTATATATATGAAAAGATAAAAAAGGGCTATTCTACACTAGGTTATATAAGACATACTAAAAGGGGTAAATGAGACAGAATATACAATACAGAAAAGAAAGAATTATTCTAGAAAATTGTATCAAAAAATACGTGTTACTTAGTGGCTGAACATTTGAGATATGATACGACATAGGCAAAAACAAGAATGTGTTACAATTAGGGGATGACCTAATCTAAGTTAAGTCGAGAGCCAATCGGCCTAGCAAAAGGTCAACTGTCTTGAAATTAGATGCCGATAGGTCAGGTCAGTAGCTCGACTCGGCTACTTCTAAGCCATCTTCTAGATTAGGACTTCGCTGTTAAGCAAGAGTATGTTAGACATACGTGAGAATCTGAGAGACAGGTTGGCAAGTGATCAGATCGAGATAGGAGTCTCCATCTTAGCTATGGCTTAGAGCTAGTATTTTCTGTACGAGCCCTTAAAGTCCTCTAACTTGGCTTCTTGTAATTGGTTCAGGAGGTTGATTCCTATCAATTACACACATAACTAACAAATCTTCTACCTATTCCTTGTAATAGGTATAATCAGCATTTTCCACATCATACACCAAGTCGTATCCTAAGTCATCATTGTAGTCCTAATCTCCTGAATTATTTGCATCTAAAAACATTGTCCCCAAAAGGTTAGCAAAATTCCCTAATACACAAGTTTCTTAATCACAAACGCATGAGCAAGCATACTCAATATCATAAACGAATGCAAAAAATGCTTTCATCAACTAGTTATTCTCTTCATTAAAGTCTAACATACAACACAACTTTGGCATCCCAAAGCTTAAGGTAACTCATGACCCCAAATCATATAATATCATATACATTATACATATTTGGTATTGAGTACTCGTCAACACCCTAAAATCATTTACATCCTAAAATCTAACCAAATCAACTCGATAAGCAACTCCAATCAAGACAACGCCACTTATAAATCCCCAAGTGCTACCCTAAGATCACCAGTAGTCCTGGTCCCTTAGGTCTAGCCAAACACACTTAATACATTAAGCATTTAAGGCTAAATAGAATTATATTCATTTAATAACTCAACTACCAAACACATTCGACAAGCATGTAACCTCGTACTTAAACCAGCAGTCTCGTACAACACTTGATTCTCTAAACAAGTTATATCGACTCTAGAAATTGAGATAAGATTGTGTTTCATTGACTTTAGGTCTCTTTTCCCATATTAAAGCCAAACTTAAGTTATCTTGGTTCAATTCTTATCAAGCTTTAACTTACTATTGGATGGTTTTATAAGTGTTTATTTAGCTATTAGGGGTTAAATTCTAAGTTATTTTAGGTTAAATCATGTTTTGGTTTGGTAAGAATAACTTTGGAGTTGGAAAATACATTCTTTAGGTAATTTTGATCAACTATCATTAGGAAGGCTATCCTTTGGAACTATCAGGACAATTCCTAAGCAACTACACACTGATGTTCATCTTCTTTGACAAATGTCCAACCCAAAAGTAGAAACCAACTTCTAACCTTTCAAAACTTATTTTACACTTTCCTAATCCTTCCATAACACCAAGAAAATCCTTTATAAACCGTTATCTTTCAAAATTATCACTTATTATGTAAGAACCAAATCATTAAGGAAACTTACTTGTGAAAATGAACCTCTTTAAGAATTGTCTTCTTTTTTGTTTTCTTTGAAAAAGAAAATCCATATAAGATAATTGTGTAACATCAACAATCCTCAGTTTAATCACATTGCTCAATTCTTTCCCTCTCCAAAATGTCTAAGCTTAAATTTACCCTTTCAAGAACTTTAAGTTTCTTTATCAAACCCAACAAAACTATCTATTTTTTTGGTAGAGAACTTATGTCAAAACGATTACAATCATAAAGTTCAAAAGGGAAATTAAGGAAAACCTCCCTTTTCTAATTCTTCCCATGATTAAAGGGTTGGAACTATTTTAGTTTCTAGAAAAGTTACATTAGGGAAGGAGAGAAAAATATACATGTTTTATTTTATATAAGTACCCTTTCCCTCAACCATTATGTCTCTAAAATTTTCCATAATGAGTTTGCCGTCATCCATTCCATGAAATCCCCACTTTACCGTCTTCTTTGATTATTATTATTATTATTATTCCTTTATTTAATAATCATCATTTTTTTAAGTATTTTTTTTTTTTCTGTTATTACATTGAGTTCAAGAGTCAAACCATGCCATATTGAGTTCACCTTCAATATTAGCCATTAGTAGCCCAATCCACTATCAAACATCGAACTCAGCATCTCATATCACTTTGATGACCCATTAAATAGATTCATCCTAAATTTCCAACCCACATAAGTTGCAATTCTTCCATATTCATAACTTGGTTGCCCAAATACTTAAACTACCAATCACTTCATCTTAAAAATTCAATCCTCAGTAGGTAATAAGCACCCAATCTGTGAACTGCTTATTTAATTTCCATCCTTGTCATAAGCATTAATAACAAATGTAATTTTGAAGTCAAATAGTTATATCATTAGATATCTAGTCCTAGAGGCACAATTAGCAAACAATAGTGTTTCATGTGTCTATAATCAGCTCGATAACATGAAAATTTTAAGCTTTAAATGAAACCCTATTATTTGTTTAGAAAATATTCCACTAAGACCTTAACTATGCTAAAAAATCACTTCCTTAACCACATGCTCTTGTAAAAGCTAGTCGACAGTAAGTGAAATTAAGTTGACCAAATTTCCCAATAAAGCAAAGTGGTTAACTTTTGAAATTGCTTAAGCACTTATCCTTTAGCCCCAATGTGTTTAAGATAAATGAAATTTAGTTGATCACATTAGCAAGATGGTTAACCACTTTAGCCTTTACACGCTACTTTTTGAGATTTAGAACCTCTCAATATACACCTTTAAAATATTGAAATGTATAATCAATAGTTGAGAGTACAATGAAAAAGATGACATCATGACGATATCACAAAGTGCTTTAGAAAGGAAAAATCACACTAAAAGGTATCAATATTTAGAAGTGAGTTCAAATAAAGGATCAACGTTTTAAAAAAAATTAAATAAAAGATCAATATTTTAGTAAGAGGTTGAAATAAATAATCGTCATTATAATACCGTTAACTTCATATAACATGACCATTAAGTGACACATGTTGCTTGCGTGGCTTACATGTAGTGTATACATAGTGCTTATATGTGTATTTAAACAATAAATAAATAAATAAAAACTTTCAAATATTTAAAAAAGAAGTACTAAAATAATTAAGAAAAATTTGAAAAATAAAAAATAACTTAAAAAATATATGAAAAATAGAAAAATAAAAAACTAAATAATATAATTTGAGTATAATATATATAATAATATAATCAAATTAAATTAATAAAAAGTAAAAATTTGAAAAAAAAAATGAAAAACAAAAAAAAATAGTAAAACTGGCCACTTTAAGGGTAAAGGGTGGTCTTTTTTATTTTTTGAATTTTTTTTAAGTTTCTAGTTTTTTATTGATTTATGTTAATTATATTATTATCTATTATATTTATTTTTTATTTTTCATGCTTTTATATTTTTTAAAATTTAATTTTTTTTATTTTTTATTTTTTTTATTTTTAGTAATTTTTTATGTTTTTTAGTTTTTTTCTATTTATTTATTATTTAAATACACATGTAAACACCATATATATGTCATGCATGTGCCATGTGAGCATCATATGTTACTTAATGGCCACATCAAATAAAGTTAACAATACTGTAACGATGATCTATTATTGTAACCTCTCATTGAAATGTTAATTCTTTATTTAAATTTTTTGAAATATTGATTCATTTTTTAATATACTTCTAAATGTTGATATCTTTTTATATAACTTTTTCACTTTAAAAATTTAGATAATTTCAACTACCGATATAGAAATCGTAAAAAATTGAGATGAAAAAATTGAAATGATCCATTTTCCACTTTTCATCCCCTCTTAATGGTGAATTGATTTATATTACCCCTGACTTTAATATTATACATTGGATACTGCGTGCAGCAACCAAATATCATACCCGCAAGTAATCGCATATAAGATGAACTATACAACAAGCCTTAGAAAATTCAAGACTCCGTTAACAATTGAAAAAAAATACTTTTAAGATTTCACTTGAGTAGGAACAAAAGTTAATCAAAATTAGCCCTTATCTCTCCTAAAAATAAATTATCACGCATAAGTATTCGTTAAATTATAAAGGATTAATTATAAATACAAACCTGTGTTTTAGTATTTTTGCAAATATCTAACTAGTGGTTTTTTTTTTTTTAACAAACACATAACTAGTACTTTTTAATTTTTTTTTGTTAATCTCATGTAAAGGACACGTGTCAGTCTCTTCATGGTTAGATCTGTAATTAAATAATTTTAAGTTATTATATTAATAAACAATATTTTTTAAAATAAATATATTAAATAAAAAAGGAAAATAAATGTTAAACATGTCGGGAATCCAGAACCTTCAATTTCATTGCATTTGCCATGAATTAAAAACAACCCTGCACTCTCTCTTGCTAGAACATTTTGGCGACCTATCCAACTTTTCTTTAGGTTTTCTAACTCTACACTTATTGTTGAAACAAGTTATTAGGGTCTTTAGGTTTCTAGAGATCTGTAGATTAAGAAAAATTTAAACTTTTGCTTTAATTTCGAATGGTTAAATTTTAGCTATTAGTTTGGTCAACGATAAGACTACCGTGCCACCCAAGTTGCAACCACCACCACATTGGTGTTAGCCCGCCACAAAGTAAATCCAAGTCGATGAACTCGTGTGCTCCAATTATCACCAGGATGCACCAACAGAGGCCAATTCCATCCCCCTATCGATGTGTAAATATGTAATCATCGCATAATTGCTGCCATGTCAATGAGGTTTATCTTTGATGATCCATCACCTGTGCTTCAACCAAGAAGCTCCAATCATCACACAAGAATATGTAATCGAGTCTTAATAATATTAGACTCTTAAGATAGCGTTACGATTGTTTCTATTTTTCCCCCTTTATTGTCAGTGTTTTTTTCTTTTTTTCTTTTTTTTTTTTATCTCTCTCTCTTTTATTTAATTTATAAATAATTATCAATTATTTAATCATAAATTTATGCAATGCAGGATTGACATTTGTCCCTGATATGAGATTAACAAAAGGTTAAAAAACACAATTCATGTGTTTGTCCTAAAAAAAAGTCACAAGGCAACTCTTTATAAAACAAGATAAACATTTGTAATTAATCCAATTATAAATAATCACCGCCAAACGGTAAAAAATATCATTAAGCCTAATGAGTCAAAATCTGTGACTTGTAAAATATAGAAAGAAACGCTATTCCATAGGAAAATATTTTGAAAGCCGCCCCGACTGACGAGAATGTATTGAATGCTATATAAGTTGAAATATCTGCCATTATCTAATGCATCATTAGTAATAAATATGCTCTCCACATGAATCAATGTTAGTGTTATTTCACAAGATATGATTCAGAAAGACCGGCACCACTTAAAATTCTCGATATATTTCGTTTTTTTTTTTTTTCTTTCAAATGCAAATTCCATTTCAGTAATTTATACAAACTACAAAAATGTTTACATCATTTAGTAAAATTTTGCTCCATTAAAAAGTTTGCATTAGGCTTTATATACAAAATTCAATATAAAAATATAATGACCCGATCAAAACTCTATTTATTGAGAAACTGTTCACTTTAACATGATATACTATACAATTTCAACCATTAGTGTAGCAATCCCCCCTCCTCCTCCTCCCTTTTCTCGTTTGAGCACGTTCAACTTTAAAGTTTTTATGAACTTCATACTGCTACATCAAAAGATATTTCAATAATTAGACTACGACCATCTTCTATCTAAAGAATATTACAATCTACTCACTTATAAAACTAACATTTTGATGAGTTTTCGTACGGAGATTCAAAGACATACTTGGCATGGACTCTATCCTTCTGGCTAGTGATTTAATACGATGCATCACACAGTTTTCGTCTTTGATATTGCTACTCCTAGGATCACTCATCACTTCTAATGAATTCCAGGTAGCCAGTACATCAAAAAGCGCTTTAAAAATTAAAATTATATTATCTTCTATTTAAGGAATACTACAACAAATATCTACAAATATTATTTCGTTTGTTGAGAGTAGGGGGAAAGAATACGATTCGCTTCAAAACAACGAAAGAAGTTTTACTTGATATTTTTTTTAAAAAAAAAATAAGACTTAAAATACCCACAGTTGACAACATGTATTCTCAACATAGAAATGCCTGTGCATGATTTTTTTATTTTTCGAAAGGCGAGGGAATGCCTTCATAGGATCGAAAAGCAAAATAAGCATTTTTAATTTTTGATACACCTAAAAGGGTGATAAGACGGCATCTTATCAATTTTAAGAGAAATGAATCGGTAGTATTTTATTTCTGATATTTGTTACATTAACTTAAAAACGATTAATTAGTTGAAGCTTCTATCGACCCAATAAATACGTCGAAAGCCGGGTCTTGAAAGCAGGACAAAGTGAGCAGAGGTTTATACTAGAATGTTGGTCATTAAATAGTCAAACAAAAGCCTACTTCTTTCTATCCATCGAGGACTTTTATGTTCAAAAGTTGTCCGTTACCTTTTCTTTGGGGGAATATTGGTGGGAAAGTTCGGTCACCAGCTCCTTTCCTTGACCAATCAAACAAATTTACATTGACTCCTACTCAATTTGTTTATACTTTTAAAAGCATTATGCACATTTATTCTTACAGAGAGAGATGATAATATCTAGGAAAAAAGAAAAAACAAAGAAGAAGGGTTACAGACCCTAGTCCACGTTGAGCCCATGAGCACATGCTTGCGTCCTTCTTGTCAAAAAAAACGAGTACCACGAGATGTTGATTCTTGACAAGTGATTTTCACATATTTTCTTCTTTTTCAAAGAAGACAAAGGGTTATAAATATCTACCCCAAACCTATAGCCTATGGGCAGGTGCACTAAGATTGTTTCAAATTCTATAGTTAGACACATGTCTTTAGGAAACCGATCGATTTAATTTGCAAGAACCCTAGATCTTATCTGACCTATGCATCGCAATTTGGAAAAAAAAAAAAAAGAGAGAGAGAGAGAAATGATATACATGAAACAATTTGTTTAACTTAAATTAAGGATAGTGCATTGCAAATACACCCTTCAAACTATTAAGTAGATGCAAATATATTTCCTAAAATCTCAAAATAAAAATTTCTGTCTTTCTATTATTTCTTTATAAAATACACATATATACCTTAAACTATTACTAAATCCCGAAAACATTGCTATTTATGTCCTTTTAGGGACACTTTAAAGGATTTTAGTTTGTATATTTATAATCATCCCTTCAGGATATTTGAATCAATGCCACTCAAATACACTAAAGTACCTCAAGCATTCCTAATTCTAATTCCTAAGTCCTTATAACCAAAACAAGATTTTCCGTGTTGGCACTCCAATGTTACCACAAACCAAGCTAAGATCAAAGAAAAAATCAAGAACTCGAGTTTCCAAAACTTTCTCTCTAAGTCATCAAACCATCTTAGTTTCTCCTAATATAAAACCATGCTTAAGGATGAAGCTCATTAAAAAAAAAATAATAACAATTATTTTAGGATAAATTAAGTGGATTACTTTAAGTAATTGCAATTTAAGAACTAACTTAGGGCTATGAACGAACAAGATGAAATATAAGATTTGAAACGGGCTTGAGTAAGTTTAATCTAAGCTCATAAACTTAATTGAATGGACTTTGAGGAGCTAAGTAATGGATTTGTAATGCATTGCTCTATTTAGTATCTTAAATGTAAAGTTTAGGCTAGAAGAGTAGTTAGTCATGAAGGGATGGCTTTTTAAGTTTAAACAATTTCTTGTTAACCTAGAATCAATTCGAACTCTACTTATACCAACCAAACAAACCAAACTAGTTGAAGTAAGAATCAAATCTAGAGAACCTCAATCTACTAAATTATGAAAACATTTGACCAAACTCATCAAACCTTAGATTCTTAGCCTTGACATAGTTCGGCCAATTGATCTATACTTCGATAAATTAGAGTAAGCAATTTGTGCTTAAATAAACCCATTGAGGAAGTCCAATCGGATGAACTCCTAGATAGGTCAACCAAGCTCCCCATTTTTTAATACAAACTCTTACATAGATTCTAAATTAATTATAGATGTTTGGCAAACAAGTTTAATGGTTTTCAATATGTTATAGGTGATTAACCAACTCCCTTTGGTCATTTTTCTGCTTGTGTTTTAATTATAATTTATGGCATAATGTTGCCTAACCTTTGGTGGAAACTACATGAAAGAAGGAATGAGGCTACTAGATTAGACTACAGTTAGGAATCATAATTTTAATGTAAGGCGGAGAATATGAAGTGTGCATCAATTATTGATGGCTACTAAAGTGAAAAGTGACATTGGGACATAATGCCTCAGTAGGACACAAGATTCCTACTCCTAGTCCAGGGGTAGATACACAAGTTATGACTTATCACTAATAGCCATTTAGAGTAAACTGGGTTTTGCTAGCATTGGTCACATATTCATAATGCAAAATAGAAAGTTGAACGCATGGATTGAATATTGATAGTCTTGAAATCAATTGCAATATGAACACATAATGGCTCAATAGGATACAAGATATCTACTCCTTACGTGGGGTAATGTCCATAGGTTATAAACTAATAAACAATGGTCATTTAAGTGAATTAGGATGAAGGGAGGCAATAACTCGAAGTTATGAGATTAACATCAAGGCATATACCATATAGGTAAGTCATGGATCATCTATCAATGGTTCACATGGGCTAAAAAATCAAATTAAAGTGGTTACTTCAAGCATTATAGTTACTTTATGAGTGGTAGGATAAGAGGCCGTAGATTGGCTATTAGAGACTAGATCAAGCTAAGAACCATAATGGAGCAACTTTTAACATGAAGTATAAACAAAAAAGAATAAACACAAATATAAAATGGAATCTAGATGCGATTGTGCTTAATTGTGCTTTCCATATCCATTTATTATGCAATATATGTGACATGAGTATCGAGTATGTTTATCATTAATTGGTTAGGTTATCTGTTAGGTTTTTACTTACCCTTTATAACCCTTTTTTATTTTAGCTAAACGTAAAATTATATTATACCGATATCATAGACACCTAGTATACCTTTATTTTAACATGCATACTGAGTTTGTTACATCTTCCAAATATGGGACATCACAATTCATAAATGTGAATGAATATATGCTGATGTGATTTATATCCCTGTAATTAATAATATCACTATGAAGCAACAAAGGACATAGTGATTCTGTTTATTTCATTAAATTGGTTTTCATTCTTCACACACAGCTGAGCCTAAGCATTACTTCTAGAACTAAGGCTGTTTATTGACATCGCCCTATTAGCGGAATTCCATGTTGATTTACTTGCGAGTTACGACACCTAAGAAAGAAACAAAAAGAGGAGAAATGGAAGTCCAAAAACTAATCAATAAATGGTGACCAATTCCACGGTAAAAATTTTAGCAAAAACAGAAACCTTGGACTTGTACTATACGGAGTGGGGCAGCCCACGTGCAATAAACCTGACAGAGCCGTGCAATTCAGTACCGTTGGGAACCATGGAAGATGGAGGTTATTTATCGTTTTGGAAATTCCATGGCCTTTCAATTCTGCTAAACAGTGACGGAGGATATTTACTCCGCATGCTTAATATATAAATTCGTAGTTTTTATTTCGTATGATTAATTATTGAATTTTATAATTTTCTTATCAAGAATGCTAAATGAAGCTTCCGAATACTTGCAATTAAAACTCTTTTTCATTTTAAAAAGGATTGTATTGAAAAAGTCTAATCATATCAATGGATTGCAAATCGATTGGGGAATTATATTTTGATTTAAACAATTACTTTTTACCAGTTTTTATTCCAGTAATTTGTTACATGTCAACGTTGAGCTTAGTTGAATAGCTTTCTTTTGTTTTATGATTTTTTTAAAGTAAGTATAATTATTAAAAAAAAAAATTCAAATGCATGATTTGAGTGTACGTTGACGATTATTCATTTTGTTAATTGCTTTTTCAATTTTTTATTCAACTATACATTATCAACATGTGAGAAGTGGGGTTATATATATTGTGTAAAGTGACATCTAACTTTAAATGAAAGATATGTAATTTTGAGAGTACGTTACGATTTACACAATTACGTATTGGATATTAGATCGATGAATAAAGAAGCCCTTGCCGCAACTAAATTCGATATTTGCAATACTCATCGTTGAAACTTTAAGAATTAAATCATTAAACATCTTATATACCGTGTCTTACCCAATATATATATATATATATATATATATATATCTTATACACGGTGATCCCATCTGAAGGGAAAAAAAAAAAAGACGCCTCGAATTCTAAAAATAATGTACTATACCTTTTGTAGAAAGTAAATATCACAAAATTTCTCCTTTATTGTCATATCAAGTTAATTTTTTTTAATCAAAATGCACCTATAATTTTTTTTAGGTCAATTCATCACGATTTAACATTTATTAATCGTTAAAATGTCAAACAAATGAAGAAAAATCCCAAATCTAGCATGAATCCATTTAAAAAGATAGTTACAACTGATATTTATAGAAAAGGCTAGGGCGTTAGGCATATTATCTCGAAAAAGGACAAATTTTGAGGTGCCAATATATTTCAAGGGTGCAAGTCGAGATGCCCTATAATTTTGATAGTTCTGAAGAGATCACCCTTATATAGCCTTTGTTTTATGTGGTAAATAGACACAGAATGCAATCCTGATTCTAGATTTCATTTCATTTCCTGTGTCTAGATGTGACTTGCAGTGTTGTAACTAATAATTCTAGTTGAAATTTTCTGTTTTAAATTTTAAGTGGGAGAATATTCCACCTTTTGAAAAAAAAAAAAAAAAACATCTTTACCTATTATTTTAAGTTAAATCTCTCTCTATATATATTGATATATATATATTATGACATATATATACTATAAATAATTTATATATACTTGTCAATAGTCATTTTTGAACGTAAACTCCCAACCTAGATCAATCTTTTTGGCCCATAAGTCGATTTATGTCTAAGTTGACCTCTTTTAAGCTAGCTCCCTCAAAATGGCTCTAAAAAAGCAGGCATAACCTTTTAAACTCCGTAAGCCAAAAACATCTATGTAGTGCTTACCATTCATTAAATGGAACACAATGGATGGAGCTTCCTTACGAAGGCCTTCATGGTCTAACTCTACACCACCCATAAGATATTAAATGTGAAAAAATAACCATGAGACCAAAGTCAATCATACCTCAATTGGATCAAAAGATGTTACCAACTTCGAGCCCCCAAAAGTCAAAACAAGATATCTTAGGCCGTAAGCTACGAGTTAACTAAAGTTCTGGTTTTATTTATAAATAGTCTATTCCATCTTTTAGGTAAGAAGAGGAAGAAGGAAAAAAAAAAAAAGAAGAAGAAAAAGAAAATATAACCCAACATACTCTCTTTCTCAAGTAGCCTTTTTACTTTCCATTACTTGGGATTAACCTAAAATCTTAAACATCAAAGTCGCCTTGTTGAGTAACTCCTGACTGTTAATTTATTCATGATTCCTTTGTTTTGTAGGCTCATTATGCCTTTTTAAAGGTATTGTAATATAATTACTCTATTGGCTAAATCCTAAGACGAGAATATTGTACATTATTTACTATATTATATATTTTACATGATATATTATTGAATGTGTTATATGTTGTCAATATGTATACGTTGTGTTGAACCAACAATATAAGATTTGTGTGTTTATGTGTGTGTGTTTGTATATATGTATATTTATATATTATAATCAAATACAATATATTAAAGGAAATATATATTTAAATATTATTGTATATGTCAAAATATATATCAATATTTATTATTTGAACCATTTATACGAAAAGGTACTACAATATATTATCTAATATATTTTTTTTCCTACACTATAAATCGTACGTATGTGTTCCGATTTCCTATAGTATATTTAACACATATACATGTACATATTATATGTTAGGGTATTATATGATATACATTATTTGAATGTAACAAACTACTAGAATTGGATTGTAGTCCTATGATCGTTAAAATTATAGGAAATTAAAATTACCATTTGACTTTCGACTCCATTTTATTTTATTTCAAATTATTTTATTGTTAGCCTTTTTTTGCATATAACCAAACGCAACATGTTATACATACGGCACAACCCAAGTATATTTTGAAGGAATGAAAAAATAATAATAATAATACTATAAAGATTAATAGAGAGTGACATCGATTATTTTATATAATTTCGTGCCAAAATTTCTCTATTTTTATTCTCTTTTAAGTTTCCCTAGTGATTAATATTGTGTAAACCTTTTATTATTAGCAGCTAAGCATTGACTAAATAGTTGTTTCTTATCAAAATTTCAAACATGCTAGGAACAAGATGGAGTAGAATAAGATTGCATATTAGCTAGATTCTAAAATTCAATGTCTTAAAAAAATAAATTTATATATTCTATCTGTTTTTATATTAGGCCTTTCGCTTTACATAGTGAGTCACAGGTAAAGAAAAAAAAGGAAGAGAAATGGAAAAATACAAAAGAGGATGGTTTCTTGTACCCGCTTTTGTCGCTGATTTTTCTGATTCTTCTGCGCTAGTTTGGTGCATATAGACATAGACTTAGTCCAGAGATATGGATTTTCTCTGGCTATTTGTTTTGGCTTTTTGTGCTTTTTTTCCAACGCCTTCCTCCTAGTCCTCGTAGAAGGGAAAAATATATAAATATGTCCGGTTGATGGGTAATCTTAAGATTAGTTAAAACGTATGGGAAAAATTATTAAAAAATTCTTAATATTTTATGTTTTTATAAATTAACTTTTAATTTTTTATTTAATTCATTTTAGTTCGCAACCTTTTTAAGTTATATCAAATAAATTCTTTTATTAATTTTTTCATTACTGTAAATATATATATCGAGATATAATTGGTTAATATAAATATAAAAAAGTCTTCAACATTTATTTGTATATATAAATTAGTCCTTAATTTTTTCATTTAATTCATTTTAATTCTCAACGTATCATATATAACGAAAAAACTAATATAGTGACTCTTTTATAAATTTATTAAAATGCTGAGGATTAAAATAATTAAAAACTTATTCTTATATAGATAAACGTTAACTTTTTCCAAACGTTTAAGAAGATTATGTTTAATCTTTTTGGAATAGATTATGCACTTCACGGAAAAGCAAGTATATAAAGGGATTAAAAAAAAAAAAAAGTTTCTTAATCTCTTAACAACTATCTAGTGGGTAGAAGACAGAATTTTCCAATATAAATAAAGAATAAAGTAAGAGAGCTATAACAGTGACAAGCGCACCATCATATAAAGACATAAAAGAACCCCTCAGAAAAACCCCCTCCCCCAACCCCTCCCCACAAAAACTCACACTCCACCTCCTCCTCCTTCCCCCACCCCGTTTCCAAGTCCACTGAAGTAGCATGGACAACCATTGTAGCCCTCTTCTCAGCTGGTCTTGCTACAACCAAGGCAGGGTAATACAATCTTCTTCTGTTTTTTACTATATCTTTCATTCTTTGTTCTTCTTTTCTTTTATTAAATTGCTACAACCTTGGTGCGAAACTTAGATTGCTCTTTAGTAAAAACGAAGAGTAAGGCTAAGCCTCAGTTCTCTTTTGGCATGGTCATTGCACTTTGCCTGTATCTCCCGAAGGTTGGCACAAGCAAAAGCGTAAATGCTAATTTGTCCACCCTGTCCTAATTCCCCCACTCGCCCCCCATGTGGCATTTGTCATCCACTTAATGGGTGGTAATTTGGCCTACACAGATTGCCACTCTTGCTTACAAAATACATTTTCTCTAGATGCTGTATTTATCAGATTTTCATTTTACACATCCGAGTACTAATTACACGTGTATTTGGTGTGATTTGGTCATTCAGAGCATGGAAGAGCTCAGGCATTCTCTTTTATGCACTATCCTGGAGCTAGAGAGCACAAAGCTAGCGGTTCAAGAAGAGCTGAGAAAGAGAGAAGATGAGCTGATCCACCTCAAAGAATTGCTAATCAAAGCAATTAGAGAAAGAGATGAAGCACAAGACAGGTGCCAAAGGCTTCTCATGGAAAAACAAGTGCTTCAACAACAACAACAACAACATCTGCAGCAGCAAAGCCTGACAGTGACGCTTCCTACAACAACAAAGCATACTTCAAGCATTGAAGAGGAACCCCGAAAAGGAGTTGACTCCCACAATGCTTTATCTTCATCTGATTGTGAAGAAAGCATTGTCTCATCACCTTTCATGGACCAAATTCCACAATCATCTCTACCACCACCACCACTTTCCCATCAAAACATCGAATTAGTCCCTGAAAAGCCATTACCCGAGAAAGGTAAGCTTTTGCAGGCAGTCATGAAAGCCGGTCCTCTCTTGCAGACACTACTCCTGGCAGGACCGCTACCTCAGTGGAGACACCCACCACCACCACTTGAGACTTCTGAGATTCCACCGGTAACAATTCATTCACCTCCACTAGCAATGCAGACACCGGCTCCAGCAATACCACCACCACTTCCACTTTTTGTCCAAGGTTCCCTCATCAATATTACTGGCAACGGCAACAGCAACAGCAACAGCAACAGCAGCATTACAAATTGTGGTAGAGTTAGCAGGAAAAGGAGCCTCTTTGAGGACTCTGCTTACCCTGCGGAGACAAAATTTCAGAGAGTAGTTCTTCACTGACCAGTGATAACTGCTGCTAGTGCAACTAATACAGCGGTGATTTTACTTTTTACTGATTTAGCATTAATTAGTTACGAATTTAGCCAACTAAAGATTAGGTTCGCTGAAAATGAAGACAGAGTCTATAGGTAAGGGAGTAATGGTTCCATGGATTGGGGTCACATTTAGCAACTCCTTCAATTAAATGTTTTGACTTATACGGGAAATGGGCCCTCACGTTAAAGGGAATGCTGTGACCTTCTTTTCCTAAGTGTCAATAGGAGGATGAAAGGAGTTACTAAAATTGAATGGTCCCAGAAACATTTCAAACTATTTTCCGAGGAATTACAAGGTGGGTAGATGAGTGATCCTGCCATTTGTACAGAGGTTCAAACAGAAAAAGAGGACCCCCCAACCCCAAGTTATTTTCCTTGGAGAGAAGGGTGTGATTGTTTCTCCAGGCTTAAGTTAGTGCTTGAGGTGAAATATTTTTTTCACCTGGATTTTATATTGACAGTTGGTAGGTAGTTAGACCTCTTGGGACTTAGACTTTAAATAAAGTTTGATTTTCTCCGGAAAAAAAAAAAAAAGAAAAAAGAAAAGGAGGGGGGTATTGTGAGATGCATGATGCAGCTCTAATACTGGTGCAAGTGTGAATTATGAGTGTGGTGTGGGTGTGTGACTTTTGTGTTTGTGCTTTTGAGAGAGAGAGAGAGGGGGGTGGTGAGGGAGGGATACATCAAACATATTGATGAATGATGAATGATGATGATGATGATGAGTGCTGCTTTAAGGAGATTGGTATTGGCCAACAACCAGAAGGTTTAAGAGCCTTACTTGTCGGATTTGTGGAACCCACGAATCAGAATCCGGATCTACATCTGGTATCATGCATGATTATCTACAGCTTTTCTTAATGAAGGATGATTATTTTAGCGTGATATGTGTTCCTCAGAAAATGAATTTACTCTTTTAATGTATTAAGTACTGCTAATGATCTAACACATTGACCAATTGCACCTTACCTTTTCTTTATCCTAACTTCTTTTAACTTTGCCTTTTCCCTCCTGCTGTGAACGACATGAATGGGGCCATTTATAAGTAATCAAAGTATTCGATAGCATCAAACATACCAAGAGACGCTACTGATCTAAAATTATTTACAAATATGTGGATACTAATTTCATTCCTTGCATCAAATGGATGCCATGACTCACAAGTCTCGTTAAAGTTGAGCCAGAGACCCAACTGATATGATTAATCCCAACGATTCCTCTAAAAATGCATGGACCGTATTCGGGGTTAGTGAAATGATACAAACAACAGATCATCAGTATCACTTGAAACAACGCTCATGCCTACTAAGTCCCCTTCCGCCAGGTTGGCTAGCCGCAACTAATACAGCCAAGTAGCCAACATCGCATGTATTTACTTATCTCGATATAAAGAATTCAATGCTGATTACGAAGAAGTCCCGTTTACCCCCCCCCCCAAAAAAAAAAAAAGGATCGTAAAGACTGAAGAATTCATTCAATGAGGTCTCCCACCAAACTCATCATGAGGCATCAGCCAAGGCCCCGTAAGTGATAACCGTCTCTGAGAACAAAGTTGGGTGAAGTGCCGTTTCCTGTCTCTTTATCTAATATAATACAGTTGCTAAAGCTTTTTTTCCCTCCATTCCTAGATGAAGCAGCCAGGAAAGTTCATTATAACGTACACAGCCAAAGATCTACTAAATTACCCATTTTGTGTAATACTTGATGGTGGGAGTGCAGGGCGGTACGTATGGAGCCTAGTGCATGTTAACCCTCTCAAATAGGGGAAAGATTGAACAAACCAAATGAATAGCTCATCTTCTTTATGCCATTTCCAGCAATTCGTCTCAGCTAATCAGAAATTTGAGGAGAATAGCTCTTGACAGATCCAAGGTTATGCCCTTTAGAAAATCAATTATTTGAAATAGTGAGTTTTATGCTACCAATTGTGAAACAGCTATAATACTGAATTTTCTGAATTGTAAGATATCCGGTGAAACCAAGAAGAAATAGCTCGGATCGTGACCACGTAAGCTTTTTAGACAAATTAGTACATATATCATTGCATTTGCACATAGCTGACAACCGACTTGCATTAAGACAACACAACAGACATCGACCAATCTTCTTTCTTTTCCTTTAAATCTGTTTACGATGAAAGCATTTGCACAGCATGAATCTATAGGAATACAACAAATACTGCAATTAACCTATCACAGCCAAACGGACTGCTTCCTAGTATATCTGAGGACCAAGTCCCACTCTATGATTAACTGTACACCAGAAATAGTGTTGAAATTGTGATCCTTGATGAGAAATATCAGCCTGCGTCTGCAGCATCATGCGCTGGCCATTCACGGGATCAAATGAAGAGATTCAATCTACGCTTTTGCTCTAGCAATATTTGCACATTACACATACAGCGTCCCCTGACCTTTGCTGGTCTGTTGCATATGAAAATATAGTGAGATCAAGATATGCATCTCAATCATCTTCATCCTCTTGATTATTATTGGGATGATTGTTCTTTTGGGCGCTATACATCTCTGCAATCTGCATAAATAGGAGAAAAGGGAACATAAGAAAAATAAAAGGGCCAATAGATCATCAGAGAGACAAATAAAAAGGGACAATCAGAGAACACAAGAAACACAGCTGCATTTTTTTAGAATTATCCCTCACCATTTCTGCTGATGTTCCTTGCTCCGGCACTTTGTCTTCACGGACACGAAGAAGGCGAGGAAATCGGAGAGAAATGCCCTACACACAATAATTGGTAATATGTTATATAGAGCAAATGCCAACATACATTTCAAGAGCAAGAGGGAAAAATGCAAAAAGTAATAAAAAGTGAAAGATGAATGCTTCTAACATCAAGTTACCTTATCAGGATCCACAATGCCTACTGCAGCACGATGAACAGGGCTAATAGTTAGATCTGCAGCTTTCACCTCCCACACCTGTGAAATACATTAAATTGTCAGGGTCAATTATAAAGTCATGTATACAGCCCTTCAGCTGCTAGTGCTAAGCCTGCAAATGAGAGCATAATCCCCAGCTGCGAGCTCCCCCTGAAGCCATAAAATTACAAAAATGGAAGAAGACGATGAATGATAAAAGATAAAATCATTTTCAGATTCTGACCAGCAGAATGCCTGTTGCTTCTGTATTGACATAAGCAAAAGTTGAGCATCCACACAAGAATCTTAAAGTTTTGTACAAAAGTAGCAATCAAACAGCCAAAAGATTTACTTCCTACTGTTTGCACATTGAATATAATTAAATATGATTATAAATTGTTATGCAATAGCTTCTCTTTTTTTTTTTTTTTTTTTGCCCCCACACTTGGCTCAAGAGCAATAATTAAGACACTTGGTATAATTAAGCTTTCTAGGAAGTAAAATCTTAGCATTTGCAACTTAAATTTAGCTTGACCAGGAAAGATTGGGGAAAGAAAGGAAAAAAAAATCTTCGAGAGGGAGGTACAATAAAGAGATATAAGGTTTTCTTTTCTACCTCAGTTGGTTCAAACCATACATCTGGAGAAAGTGTATCCGAAAATTGATAGTAAGACTGTACGACAAAAATGAACAAGTCAGAAGGTATAATGCTTCTTCTCTTTGAGGAATGAAATATATTCAACAACAAAGAGAACCTTGGGCTTTGGTATAACTTTCGAACGAAGACTTGCTGATCGCTCTTCAAGCATTGCCTCAGAGAACCCAGTACCTAACCAGCATTTGCAACGAATGTCAAGGATAGAGCACAATAAGACAAGTATATTATATAAATGCAGAGAGAAGAAAATGGTTGACATGGTAAATTTCCCTTACCAATTTTACAAATGCTTTGAAACTCTTCATTATTATTATCATAACAAGCCAGAAGAAAGGCACCATATACACCTGCATAAAGAAGGAAAAAGATGTGGGTAAGTCCAACACAGGCTTGGTAAAAATGTACATGCCAATGTCCCAAGCCTAAAACACAAATAAGGCCAATGTGGCAATTGCATTGTCCAAATACTGAATAGTCAATGCAACAAAGGCAAATAAAAATTCCTTTTTTGGTTAGAGAAGGATTTTATTCATTTGCTTGCAAATACATGGAAGCATCATAAGCTAAAATGAAGGTCTCACTGGAATTTATTGGAAGATATACCTGTACGCTTTCCACGGCCATGAAAAGCAGCAATGGGCACCAAGTCTACTGAGTCGCCAATGCTACAGGAAACATATGGTAAGAAAGCAATTTTGACGGAATGAAATGGGTGAAGACACACGAAATTGTACTTATTACCTGTCCATATAATCCTTCTTCAATTTTAGCCAATTATTGGACCGCTTGGAAGGCTCATATGTAGCATCTTGGTCAAGAGTTTTGATAATCAAGCCTTCACAACTGCACTAGGCATGAAATAGTCATGATAAGGCGAAATTTTAATTGTACAACACCAAGATTTTTAAAATATGCATGCTGTCTGCATTCAGCTTCATATAACCATGGTGGGCATTGTTTCTACACTGTTAAAAGTTGAAAACTTTACAATCAATATATAAGCCAACCCCATTTGCTAAGTTTCCACTAATTAGATTATGCAATTCCCTTTTATGAACTGTAGATGTCTCGATTAAAATATACAGCAAAAGAACAGCATCAGGTACACAACTGACATCAACGGAAACTAAGTGCTTTTTTATCCCTAATATACATCAACCCCAGCTCAACCTTGTCTGGCGCTTGGATCAACACAATAAACCTCACTGAAGGCTAACACCACTTGCACTCTTCCATGATCAATGAAACTCTAGACCTTAGAGAAAGATGGGTTGTACAATCCTGGGAGGCAATATTTTTGGGACTTACCCTACTAGCCAGACCCAACAGGAAATGATCCAGTCCGACTACCTAACGCCAAATTAAAGGTCAACCTTTGGCGCAATTATAAATAAATCTTAGGTCTAACAAACCAACAATTAGTCCGTTCCAATATACTAGCCTGTCCTTGCTGGGGCTATTCCACATCTTGATCATGATGCAATAGACCAAATGGATGTTCATAATCAAACCAGAAAGAGGATCATTTCCCTTCCCAATAACGTTATGCCTAAATAAGTTCATGACCCTTCCTCCAAAGATAAGAACAATCCACAACCACCTAGTAAGAGATCAGAATTCATTGTCAAGAACACTAAATATTCGAGGAAATCTTAAGCTAGAAAATTACAAGTGAGAAAATTAAAAAATTCCAGCTTTTGGAGCATGTCTCTTGCAAATCTTCACACCATACCCTGTACATGTATTATTGAAGGCCACATAATTCAATGCATGGCAACCAATGGGCATCTAAAGAAGCAAGCTATATAATGTATCCACTTCATCCATTTCAATGCAAAAAGGGCTTGGTGGGTACAAGGCTAGGTTAGGAATCAGAAACTTGAGCTCTTCTCCATTACACAATATCCCCAAAAACTAAAAATTTCATATCAACCATATCATAAACTAAATCAATGGTCAAAATGAATATAAATGCGATTTGGTCTTTTTATTCTTGCATTTTCAGCTGATTAAAAGAAACCAGAAACTTCTATCTGAACAAGATATCCTATATATACTGAAGCAATCATCTCAGCAAAGGTACACACATACATATATGGGGAAAATGCAAAAAGAAACTTGACATGTATTTTAATGCTTTGCAATCAACTGTGGTGTTTTTTCCTTGAACAAATCCATGACTTGTACTTTATCACTGTCATTATAAGTCAGGGGAGATGTGTTAGCTTCTGTTTGGTCCACAATAATTAGTTTAAAATAACCTTTCAAGTGGAAAGCATTTTCCCCTGCAGGGCAAAAACACATTCCTACTAAAAAGAAAAACCAAGTCTTCCCTAGGAAAACTTCCTAATTAGGCCATTTTCCAAATTAGTCTCCACAGGTCCTTCTAGCTATAGGATATATTATAAATATGACCATTTTTTAGAGGATAAAAAAAATATATTTATTAAAAATATAAAAATAAGCTAGAGAGGTTTATACTCCTAAATATTAAAATCATCTTGATCTTATATTTATATTCACACAAAAGCTTCGACATAAAGTATATATGGTAATTTGTTAATTGTGATTTATTTAAGTACAACTACAGTTGCATAAAATGCGTGAGTCAATCACTGAAGCAATTTGGTTTTTATTTATGTAATATTAAAAAAAAAAACGAAGAAGAAGAAGAAAAAGAAGAAAGAAAGAAAGAAAAAGAAAAATCAACAAAGCAGTCATTTCTGAATTATTACAAATACAACCAAACATATGAAGGATATTTTTTCATTGGATATGTTGTCCATTAAATAGTTTTCTCCTAAATAAATAAGACCATAAGGTATTGAGTTTCTGTTCTCGCAGTGCTTCAATGATTGAAAAAAGTAGGCTGAATTTCTATCACCAAGAGCTAACCGTTTTACCCTAAGCTTTTTGTTTTAGAAAACTCCTTTTGCTATCCCAATTGACCACTCTCCTATTCCTTTCCTTAAAAAATTAGCAAAAGCATTCTTCTCCTCTTCAATTATCCCAATTGACCACTCTCCTATTCCTTTCCTTAATAAGATGCAGATTTTCTCTTGCCTTTTGAATCTTCACTCTCAAATTGGAGAACTCAGTTTTATTTAGTTTCTTCGAGTCCAACTCCAACATTTAAAACTCTTAATAAACTTTATATGTAGCCGTGCCTTCCACTTGTCTTTTCCAAGTATCCATAATTTCCTTGGATTTCTGGCATTTACCCCAAAAATTGAAGAAATGAAAAGACATCTTTAAGTATAATGCTTCACTTCTGAAGAGCTATGATCAGATAATTTATTAGATCACTTAAACCACATACCATCTTCACTCATATGACCATAACTCTCATAGTTGAGGCTTGTGCAGAAACGGGAGGAGTAACCCAGATTTCTATTTTTCAAGCTAGTTTGCTTACTGCCAGTAGTCAGGAGTTTGATGGAATCTAATCGTGTGCTCCATACAAAAGGATAAACATATGTCATACTTCATGAGCAGCAGACATGAAAAGCAAAACTTTTGGCCAAGGAATTTATTAACTGGTAACAGGCAGAATCAGGCAATGACACACATTCCCAAACAGGCTGCTATTCAAGCATGCTTCATAAGAAGCAAAAATGACACTGGAGAAATTGGTGAAACTCTTGTCAGCAACTTGCAGGCTTCTTACAGAAACACAAACTTTGCTAGTTATTTTGAAAATGGCCACAAAATAGCAAGGCACAACAAAACAGTAGAAGATGGCAACCATATGCCCACTATATAACATCAAACTTTCAGATTTTCAGAAGCTCATTTACATACCTTGCATTTACAGCAGCTTCCAGGAACGTTTGAATTTCCTCTACATCATTTGATGTAATTGCAGTGGCAAACCGAAAAAACCCAGGTTCTTCTTCAAATGATTCATAAAGATGCTGCACAAAGCCACACCATAACAACAAATACCCAGGAGTGAATATAATAGCAAGAAAATAATAGAAACAACAATTTAGATTGGAAAAACAAAAGATACAAAATAATTCATCAAAGTCCTGGTAATTAGATAGAGCTACTTGCCGCACTACCAACGAAAAGGTTGCCCCAACATTTACCCACAACAAAATCTAAGAAAACAAAAGGAAAGGAAAAAAAAAAAAAAAAAAAGGGGAAGCCCCAGCTCCCATGTCTAAAGACTAGAAAATGTCAAATGAAAAGATTCAACCAATATAAATAATGTTCCAATGTACCACGCGATTTTGTCTCTAACATCAATGGCTATGGTTCTTATTAAATTTACTTGTACTGTTGTACACATTAAGTTTAGAAGAACTTGACCAACAAGGGAAATTAAGACCCTCAATTGACTAAGCCAATAAGCTTGGTGGCCCTATTAGAATTCCATGCTGAAACATCAAGTGAATGCATATAATTTTAAAATTATATCATTTGGAATAGTGTAATTTTTCAAAAGAAAATAAGCTAGAAACAATAAAAATTAATTGAGAGTATAAATAAGAAAACGTATTGCATTCCTAACCTTATATATCCCAATTTATTATAATTTTTACTTATTTACCATCTTCAGTATCGTAATTGACATGGGGCTCAACTTCATAAATGAAGGAATAAACCTGGAGATTATGCATATCTATATCTTCTATGCCTCTTCATGCTAAAGCCCACTTTAGACTGGATGAAATCCATGGAATTCTAAAATGTATTTTGGATCCATTTTCCAATCTCTCCAATAAAACTTGCTACACAAACAAATAAGGATTCTCCATTGGCTTCCTACCTTGAAAAGTTCTCCTACACAAAGTGTACAAGGTAAAGAAACCAAATTGAAAGAACTATAAACTTAGTAGGAATGTGAATGTCCGAACAATGAGATCTTATCTAGTTGTAGAAAGTAACTCTTAATTTTTCAAAAAGCTCCTACTTGATAAATAAACAGATAAACTTCATTTTAGGCCAATATGAATAAAACTTCCAGCAATATGAGTATTGTGCCCGATACACACACACAAACACATGTTAAGAATAGCACCAAACCAGCTAATCTAAAAGCTTAAGCTTATAGTTCTGGTGTATGCTATATTATTTATTACATAATACTTCCCCTTACTTATAGGTCGAAACTTTGACTGAGATCCACCAAGTAGAACACCAATTAAATAGGAGTAATGACAAAACACAGTACGAAACAATAGCATAGAGATTCAAACCCAAAACCTCTCACTCTGATACCATGTTAAGAATAGCACCACAACTAATTGATTTAAAAGTTTAAATTTGTAGATCCAATATATGCTATAATATATATACACATATATATACACACATACACTGCTAAAGAAGCACAATTATAACACATGCAAGTTAAAGAACAGAAATTGAGTGTTCTCCTTTGAAAATATAAGCAAATATACAGCTAAATATACAAGAGACAACATTAAGTATCACTACAGTGGACAAAGTTTTTGCAGCTGCCCTTGAGACAGAGTACTGTGGTAGTGTCATTACTCTTTGTAAGTGTCTGCATCTTCATTCTATTTTTGTATAGAGAAGCTTTAATATAACCGACAAAAATCTCATAACATAAACAAAAGTGAAAGGTACCAAATTCACACAATTCAAAGATATGTAGTACCAAAAAGACAGTAGCTAAGTAGATGGTCTCATTTAGAGGAAACAAGATTGTTACAGGATCGCTCTTGAAGTCTCATGCTTGGCCTATTGATAACAATATGTGGTTCAAAAATAGCTTTAGGAGTCTTCCTCCCGCACCTATTTATGGTGAATGATGGGTGTTGGGCTCATTTGAGAACAATCTTTGGTTTAATAAAAACAAAGTTTTTTGACATTGAACATGATATTTTTTATTTTTGCAGTTCAACTTCCTCTCTACACCTGATACAAGGCATAGCATTTACCAAATCTACCCACTAACACCTATAATAACTTCCCCTCTTGCCTACTAATTATCTAACTTCCCACACACCTGAAACAGAACAAACGGGCACCATACAGCCACAACAACAGCAAACTAAACAACAGTCCACATCTAGACAACACCCTAGACACAACATTAATTACATGACTCAAGAAATTACAGACTTACAAAATCACAAACAACACAACTGACATGCCCAACCATATAATATAAACAAATAAACAAGACATAACGTAACATGATATAAACACATAGACACCCAACCATATAATATAAACAAATAAACAAGACATAACGTAACATGATATAAACACATAGACACACCACTTAACTATGACGTATATAAATTAACTCTAACTAACATGTGCATAACACTATTCCCCCTCATCAAGATGGCGGCTGGCTTTAAGGCGCCAATGTTGTTTCATCCTCCTCTTCCTCTACACATTCCAACCACAAAAGTCACTTGCGTCAATGGCCCACAACAAAAGGCTCATCACAATTGAAGCAGAAGCCCTTAACTCTTTGCTCTTTCATTTCTGCCTTACTAAACCGCCTAACATGAGAATATTTTTTTGTAGAAGGGCTGACAATAACTTCCTTTATTGGTGCATCATTTTCTTCTTTCATTGCCAAGTTTCTCCTCTTGAACAAGCATGCCAATTGTATGGCTTGCATAGGATCCTGTAGCCCCAATCCAATGCTATGTGCTTCTTCAACCTGCTCATGAAAAATGCCACCTCTTGGTCTGCTGATAAAGAGTGCTTTTGGGTCACTATTTGCATGAACTCTTTTTGATAGACTCCCACTGGACCTGCCTACTTCAACTTAGCCAGTTCTCCTAAGGGATTTAGTCGAAGTGGGGGCCCAAACCTCTCATTACAAAGAGCCTTGAATTCTTCCCAACTAATTTTGGGACACTAGCTCCAATTTCAGGAAGCACAATTGCACATCCCCTTCAAAATGGTAAGCTGCAATTTCCATTCTCTTCCTCAGGCGTTCTTTGATACTTGAAGAAGTGTTCACAGCGGTTAACCCAACCAATAGGATCCATTGATCCGTTCAAATTATGGAATGTCCAACCTTGCAAGTATTATGACACTCTTATCTCCACCTTCATTGGACACGGGTGTCTTCTCATTTCTGCCACCCAGTACACTGTTTTCCTCCTTGTATATACCCTTCCTCGCTAACACTTCTTTGGAGAGACTAGCCAATTGTTGCAACATTGCTTTAACGTTCTCTATCTTTCTTGTTCATTTCATAAATATTTTGAACTGTTGCTGCAATTGCTTGACATCGTCCGACATACCTGGCTCTAGTACCAAATTGTTATAGGATCACTCTTGAAGTCTCGTGTTTGGCCTGTTGACTACAATATCTGGTTCGAAAATAGCTTTAGGAGTCCCTCTCCCACGTGCTCTCATGGCAAATGATGGGTCTCAGGCTTGTTTTAGAGAACCCAACGATCTCCGGCTTAATAACCACAAAGTTTTTTGACACTGATCATGATTTTTTTTTATTTCTCGAACGTGATATCTTTTATTTCTGCTGTTCAACTTCCATTTTAAACCTGATAAAAGGCATAGCAGTTACCAAATTATACCCACTAACTCCTATAATAACTTCCCCTCTTGCCTCCTATTCATGCTAACTGCCCAAACACCTGAAACAGAACAAACCAACAACATACAGCCACAACAACAGCAACCTAAACAACAACCCCTAGACACAACACTAATTTCATGACTCAAGAAATTACAGACTCATGAAATTACAAACAGCAAAAGTGACATGCCCAACCATATAATCTATATTATTAAAACCTTTAGAGGCTTAAGTAACCACCATAATTAAAATTACTATTTTGACTAACATCAAATATTATTTAATAGAAAAACCAATATTAAAATAATATTATGAAATTATATATAACTTACATTATAGATAAAATTGTCTTTCCTTACAATATACACGTCTAATTTCTCTCTCCCACTCTCTAATACTGTACTCCACTTTTTTCTCTCCCCCTTTCTTCTCTCTCCCACTTTCTTATCTGTTTTCTTTTACAATTTTCAATAAAACCACTTCATTTTTCACAATTTCTATAATTTCTTTTATTAATATGATTTTTTGAAAGAGGTCATTATAAATTATATAGGTATATTAGAAGTAAAATTTGTAATGATTAATACAAAATATTTTACTATAAGCTTAAAATAAATATGTTTTTTTTTATTAGATGGAAAAAAAAAAAATTTGCACACGTAGCGCGGGTATACCGACAATTAGTATAAACAAATAAACAAGACACACATAACATGATGTAAACACATAGACACACCACTTGACAATGACATATATAAACTAAACTAATATTTGGATCTGACCAAATTCTCACGAAGAAAATTTTTAACAATTCTATTTGTTTTGCTTTTATGCCAAGTAATACTGGGTACATAAAATTTCTAAGCAAGGTATAGTAGCCATACCTCCCTACGAACTTTTAGCTGTTCCTGTAAAAGGGGCTGGCCATTAACATATAGCATGTCAAATGCATATATGCAAACATCCACTTTTATGTCATTTAAGGCCACATTTTTGCGAGCTCGAGTACTGAGTATCTGCAATGAAAATTTTAAAGAAAGATTTTTTGTTAGATTTGCAGCGGCGACAGTCCTAAACTTTCATTTGCATAATAAAATATGTAGCCTGTAGTTGGAGAACAAAAGTATGTAAACTCTGAAAAGAGAGAGAAGTATCTGTAATGAATCAAAAGTGTTGCCTCACCTCACTATAACACCACAAAAATCACACATTTACATCCTTGAGAATGCAAAAAGCAGATGTTTGAAGATTTACATCACATGCAAAATCTTATGAACAAAAATTTTGAAAGGAGAACATTGAATGACAAGAAAGCAAAAGAAAAGACTAATTTGTTGCAGCAGGTGCTACCTATTCTTACTAGTTGTTTGAATCATACATGTGCAAATTGATCCAGAGTGTAATGGTCAAGTCCTCCTATTTTCCTTCAAAGCTGAAAGATATTTTTATTTGTTGTAATCCAGAATTTGTCCAACTTTTTTTTGCTTTCACTGAAATTTCTGTCTTAAAGAACTTCATATTAGCTTTAGACAGGATAGCAATAGCCAAACTGCTGCCTACTTTCAAAGGCCTCATTTGGTTATTTTTATAGGATTGAATTCTGCTGAATCTAACTTCTATTTTTCTAATGAAAACTTGGTGAGGATGCAAAGGTGAGCATGCAAAAGATATAACTTAATGCTTCTTAAATCCTTTAAATTTGATTCATCTCTCCCAAAGAGAACCCATGTGATCAATTTGTAAGCTTTCAGAATTATCAGATAGATTTCTTGGCATTACGGTGCATTTATGAATCAATAATTACACTGAGAAGTTCTTTTGAACCATTAATGTTGTGACTAACTCACTCCAAAATGAAATACCATTTAATATACATTCTTTCAGCAGTGAACAAAATATTCCTTGAACATATATAATGCCATGAGGTGTATTGTTTCTTATATAAAATGCATATAAAAAGTCACCCCACTGCATAAGAGGTCATACCTGGAAGGAGAGAATTTTCTGCTTCTCACGATCATAAGCAACTAGTTCACAATCTAGGACAAACGAACTAACATTTTCCTTCTTTACTCTGCACAAGAGATATAAAAGACTTTAAAAAATGTCGAATACAGCATACAAAGCACAAGATATTAAAAGCAATGGAGAAAAGATCATAAAAAGTCCTTGCACCCCAAGTCCTTTCCCTGATCCATAGAGACAAAGGGAGAACAAGCATTCAAAGATCATAAGCACAATAGTTTATCCTTTCCTCTGAATTTTATAGTTCCACCATATCACAAATTTCTTTGAGATAATGATCCAGCATCAGATAAGACAAATGTCTACCTTGAAATTTCTGCAACAACATCTGGAAACTTTCCAGTGTTTCTCTCAGCATTTCTGCTGTATATCTCAACGGAACCATTTTCCATGTAATGAATCTGCTCCACAAAGCAAAATTTGCACAATCAAGCTCACAAATAACAACCTCAACTAGTGCAAGAGCTTTTTGATTAGATGACATCACCTGTGCACGCTCCCCGTCATATTTGTATTCACAAGTGTACACCATATTCTGAAATTTGCTTATAATTTCAGACACTCCTTTTGTTGGTTTTGCCAGCATGGGTCCAACTGGTACACCCAAAGTAAAATTGCATGTCTCCGTAAGATTCCACACACCTTCAGACAAAAGGGCGGCGACAATATTTTCATAAACAGGAAGAACAGAATAGACTTTTTTGACAATCCTTGCTGCCTGAGTAGAGTATCAAAAAAAAAAAAAAAAAAGGAGAGACATGAAAAAACGACTCAACTAATCAATATAAACTCAAGGTACACCTCAAATAAAGAAAAGAACAAAAGAGAGAAGTGGCAGAGAATTGGGCATAACAGACTGTAGAAAACTACCAGTTTTATAAGCTAGAGACAATTATAAAGTAAAGTGAATCACTAGAAGTTCTTCAAGTATAAAAAACCACAATAAATATCTTGCATATGCTAATCTAGTGATACACAAACAAATCAGCAATACAAAAACACATGAATACAATCTTGAAAAAAGAAAGGAATTGCCCAACCATTGGGACCAATTATAGAATGGATACTTATGAATAACCTAGAAAGAAAATGCCCCATCTTGAAATTCACCAACGAATAAACTTACCTCCTCTAAAGGGGATTGAATGTCTGGAGGTGGTTTAGAATGCTTTTCAGCATACACTGCGGCTTGTCCAAGAGCAGCCAATAGAGTTTGTTCAGCTAAACCAATCCTCAATTTTGTCTGTTGACATTATAGCTCAGTTTGCAGAAAGCAGCTAATCAAACAACCCCGATATGAAATTGAATCCTAACCTGAAGCAGACGAATTAAATATTGAGGTTCACAATCAGTAGCAGCAACAAGAAGTGCTTTGATATGGTTCTTTTTCTTCTCTTGACTATTCTGCCCTGATTCCTAGAGACATTCAACCAAAATCATATAAGCCAAAATAATATGCTAGAAATACAAACTTCATCTAAGATAATATTGCACCACAAAGCATGTATGTAGGTAGTGAAACAGCCAACAATATAGGCCCTTCTTCTACCTTGGTTACTCTATGCCCTCTTTCTGCTCAGGCCAACAAAAAAGATAAAAGTGTTTTTTATGAGGGAGAGAGAAACAAAGACAAACATCTTTTAGCCAGCCATCAAATGATGAAGGGTACAAAAATTAATATGTTGAGGCCATGAAAGAAAGTCTTCCATAGAAAAATCGCCAAACCAAGATATCAGCTTTGTGTTTAGAAAATCATACTATTCAAAATCACAATGTAAGCAATTAACTCCTAGAGGTGCATAAGCCTTTTTATTATGGTTCATAACAAAGTTGGTCCATAAATCCTAGCACAGATTCTCCAGGAAAATACCCTAGAGACTGCTAAAGGATAGGGTGGTTGCTTAAGTCACAGGTTCAACCAGTAAATAGTGCATCTACACATGAGGCTGCATAATTCTAGTTTGCTATGAGACTATCTGTTGTTTCATCTGACAAGAATATTGCAAACTACCATGATCAGTTTGCATAGATAAAGATTACACTCAATTACAACAAGCCATTTACAAGATCATAAGCCTTACCAATCAGGCATTTCAAAGCAAATTTGTGCTTCAAAAAGCCGAGTATAAAGAAGATAGCAAATGCTCCCACTGACAAGCGATTTTCATCACAGCAATCAAAAATGAAGCATAACTGATTGGAGTGTATATAGACAGAGCACCAGCCAATTCACTCAAGCATTATACTACACAAAACACTCATATTATCAATTATCCAGAATTGCTTACAATTAGCAAGAAGATACGAGGAGTCAATTTGAGAATTGTGCATAACTTTTATCGTGTATTCAAACCTTTGCAATGATCCTGAATGTATCAAACACTTTTCCAACAGTTAATGGATCGGGCTTGCGCATCATCAACTGAGATGATCGACTTTCTTTAGCTACAAGACCCAGATCTCCTTTTTTCTGCAAGTGAAAGAAGAAAAGTTTGACAACTGTGGAAGCTCTAGTGGAGGAAAAATTCTACATTAAATACTTGTGGAAATTCAATTAAACAAACAAATCCATAACAACAGAAAGGGGGAATAAAGGAGTGAAACAAAGAATATTTCTTATTTTTCATGAAACTGGGCATGGCTATATTGACTGCCCACTTCGAGCCATGTGAGCCACCCCAACCACAATGCACAAATCTAAGAACGGGGTGGATTGAACCAGGAACTGATCGGGCATGGGACCAGCCCATTGAACAAAAAGAAAAGCATGGATTTTAGTGGCAATACTCGCCAAAACTGAACAAGTTTTCATAAAAGTCCATCTCATTTCTCCGTATTCATATATTAATTCAACTTTGGAAAAACTTCTAAGTTCGGCTCTATCACCAACATATCTCCATTTACAAGAGAAAAAAATATGATCCTGTATTGCACTCACAAAAAATTGAATTCATCAAAGGAAATTCAACTGACAAACCTGTGATTATCTAAAATCCAAAACCACCAACACAGTTGGCAAAATGCCGCTTTATATCATTACAACAACCCAAATAGATCAATTAATGACGTACTAATAGCCCCCAAGAACAATCTTACGACAACAGTTTATAAATTAACAACTATAAAGAAGCACCTTATACTGTTCCCTTATATTTCCTTCTGTCCTCCCACAAGCCTCCGCAAGGGCCTTAATAATCGACGCATCCCCTATACCAAGCTCCAGCCCTTCATGTGCTGGGGCGATCCGGTTTGCCAGCAGGTAAACCACAGCCAACAAATCATCCGGCCTGGTGGCCATTACCGTCCTCAACGCATTGCACACAATATCTGTAATCACAATCCGTCCTGTCTCATTCGAAATCATATCAAACGCTAAACACAAAAACACAAAAGGAACTTTCTCATTATCCTCCCAACAAGCCACCATCTTCGGATTGAATTCCAATGGCTTCTTCTTCAATGAAGCAATCTTCTTCTTCAGTTCCACAACTCTTGCCCCCGAGGCATTAGGGTTCTTCGGCTTTTTAACTTCCAAAGGTGACGAATTTGAATCGATAACTTCATTTAGCTTCTGATTTTCAACAGCCTCAATTGCGGAATCCGATTGGTTTCGTACGAGACTAGGGTTTAAGGCAGGTTTAGAGTTAGGGTTAGGCTTTTGCCGAGGGGGGGACTTATCAGGTGATTTGCGTTGTTTCTTGGGCGAGGGAATTGAGGTAGAAGATTGGGGCTTCTTCTTCGCGGCGGCGCGTGCACCGGACATGAGGGCATCGAATGCGGAGGGTTTGGAGGACATTTTGGGAATTCGGGGTCTTGTGGAGAAGAGAAAGGAAGAGAAAGAGAAAGAAAGTGAACGTGAGGGTTTAATAGCAGCTGGGAAGAAAGAGGAAGAAAAGGGCTTGAGGAGAATAGCTGTTTGGCATGAGCGAACTAGAAGCTGCATGCATGAAAGAAAATGGAGACTGGAGGAGGAGAGAGAAAATGGTGGTTTTTCAATGAGGGAAGTGAAGCAGAGGAAAATTTGGCGGGAAGACACTCGACTTTCTAGTCTTGATGTTTCTTGCCTTGGGACTTTGAGCTTGGAAAGCTTTCTTTGAAAGCTAATCAAACCAGGTTGCCATTTTTTTTTTCTGATTTTTTTTTTTTTCTTCTGTGTGGGTCAACCCAGTCTAACAGTGTTAAAGTGAGGATATTAAGAAAGACATGTTTATTCATGAAATGTAAAAATATCATTATAAGCACGGGGGATATAATGAAATAGTTATAATTATTACTTTATTTGATTTTATTAGAAGCACATGAATAATACAATAGTAATATATCTAAAAATACTAATATATCACTATTTAATCCTAACCTCCTATAGATACCTCATTTTTACTCTCTTTCTTTATTTTATTTTTTAGAATGTTTAAGATAGGGTTAAGGGTCCTAATTTAAAAAAAAAACTAAAAGATAAGAAAATTAGGAAAAATAAAAAAAATGGAATATTAGGAAAAAAAAGTGAAAATACAAAAATACAAAAAAGTAGAAATTTTAGAAAGTTAAAAAAAAAGAAAATTTAGAAAACACAAAAAAAAATCACAAAAAATAAAAAACTTATAAAATAAAAAATATTAAGAATTTTAAATAAGTTTTGATACTTCAATAATAAGTTTTTTTTTTAGATAAAAGGTACTAAGCTTAGATTTAGATCTAAATCTAGCTGCTCAAACTGAAATTGCACGTACGAATAAGATACAAGCTAACGACTTAATAGATAAATATTTGAATACTGTATTAGGTTTGACATAAGATTCTATGTTCGAATCTCACTAAAGGAATAAAAATGCTTTTTGTTGTTGTCTTTTTTTTTTTTTTTTACTAACATACACATACTGCATGCCACATATCAAGATCTTATTATATCGCGTGTCGTAACACGTAGTATTCAGCAATCAAACCATACTTAACATAGCGCCACAAGAGAATCATGTTAGCATGCATCTACGTAGCATGACATGTATCACTCGACACGTTATGACGATTGACACATGTCATAACAAGATAAATGGTATGATGCTACTAGTTGACATAGCTGACATGGCGCCGCGTCACCACTTTCCTTTCTCTTTCTCCCCCGTTCCTACATTTTCCTCGGATTTTTTCACACTTTCCTCTCTAATTAGTCAACTTCAACATGATTTCCGATCCTTTTATTACTACAATTTCTCCGAATTGATGATGGAGTTACAAAACAAACACGGCCTACTATGAATTAAAATAAAAAAAAAAAACTAACCAAATTCATCCATTTACAGGGCCAAAATCAAGCTTAAAGTTTTAAAAAACTTGATTTTAGGCCAACTATTCTTCAATGATATTTAAGTGATTATCGAAATCTCAAAGCTTACAAAGTTTAACTCGATCCTCCGAATTATAAATGAGGTCTCAATTAAGTAACAGCACACGAAGAATCAATTCATTCTAACCTCTCCCTCTCTCCCCCTATCCCTCTCTCTTCACCGTTAATTCTCTCTTTATATATATTCTTCTCATTTGACCGCTATCAAGCCATTTTGCCACCATCTTTGAGCTCCCCTAGGTGTAAAACCACCAACCCTATCCCTCTTGCATCCCCAACTAAGATGATCGAGACCACCACCACCTTCAGTCATCGCCCCTACAACCACTAAGCTTAGCTCTAACCACCAAGGCATCATGTTTACCCCCTACTATCCCCAATCTAAAACACACGAAAATCCCTTTCCCCACACGATTTGGTGGTCAGAGTAAGCCCATACGAGCGCATAAGCTACCGTTGCTAAAGATCCAACCCATGAGCCGTTGGAGCTTCAAGAATTGACCCGACCCAAGATCTGTACTCCAACCCAAATCCAACCTGCGCACATTTCTCCCCCAGTCCAACCCTGTTTGTTTTTTTTTAGTTTCAGTCCATGTTGTATTTTTTTTTTATTTTACGTATTTTTGTTATTGTAGTTTGTAACCAAAAAACAAAAAGAAAAAAAAGAGATAGAATTACTTAGCTTGTTATATATTTATTTTCTCGGTTAAAACTTAAACAAGAAAAAATGATGACAAAATAAAAGAAAAAAAAAGATTATAACTTAGAAAACCCACTTTTCAAATAGAAAAAAAAAAGATAAAAATAAACTAACTTGTTTTCTAAATTAAGGCTTTAGAATTTTTAGAAAATAAACAAACTAAATATAAGACCTTTTACAAATTTTTCTTTAAATAAACTAAATCAAATAAAAAATGTAAACTCAACTATTTTCTTAAAAGTAAAAACTAAGATTTTCGAAAAGAAATATGTATATCTAATCTTCAATAGCGGATACGTAGGCACTTACAGGACGATAATAAAAAATGAATTTTTCCATTTTAGTTTAACTTATTCAATTTAGTTTAATCAATTTCGATAATTTTTTAAAGGTGATTTTAGAAATTGAAATCTAAATTTAGAAAGTTAATAGTACTGATAAGGGTTTAAAAAATTTAAACCCAAACTTGATTTTTTTTGTTCTTAAAACCGTTTATGAAATTAGTTTTATCGAAAAAACCAATAGCTAATTTAACTTTTTTTTAAGACTTCGGTTAAATGCTGTAAACACTTTATTTTTGTCATTTTTATTTTAGTATTTTTATTAGGCCAAGTTTGAAAAAATAAAAATTGAAAAAAATAATAAAAAAATAAAGTGTTAAGTTTAGTCAAGTTGAGTCATTTAAAATTGAATCGGATAATGAATTTTAAGTTGTTAGAAAATAAGACTTCATTAAAATATTTTTAGTTCAGTTTGATATAAAGTGGATTTTTATCTAATTTATATTAAGCTAAATCAAGTTGAACTTAATTAGGCCTAATGATCGAAAATTCAAATCAATATAAAGTTTCTAGAAACTAAATTGAATATTCGATTAATCTAGATCAGGTATAATCGTATCTTTCATATATTAGATTTATTAAGTTTAAATATTTATCCAAAAAGATCCAAAAGATTTGATTGTATAACTTATAAATAAGAATTCAGTGATGAAGTTTGGACATGTTTTTCCCAATTGGATCTAAATCATGTAAACATATGAGAGAAGCTAGCTAGGGCGTTTTATGAGAAATATAAGTTCAATGTTGAAGTGGCACTAACCATGATAGATTTGGTTGCCTTAAGGAAGAGGCACAATGAATCTTTTAAAGAATATGCCCAAAGGTAGAGGTCCTTAATTGCAAGGATATCTACCCCTATGATCGAGAAAAAGCTAACTTCAGCTTTCATTAACACTCTTTAGACCTTACTTCTCTCACTTAATTGGGTAGGGCCTCCACTAATTTTATAGAGGTAGTTGTAGCAAGGTGCCGAATTGAAAGTGTCGTCTCCTCTAGCAAATTACAAGAATCATCAAATAGAAGACCACCCTCTGCTAAACCCATAACCAGTAAGCTTAGAGAAGCTACTATCGACATAGTCAATTTAAACACTAGGCCCAATGCTCAGGTCTCTTTCAAGGCAAATCCTTCGCCAGTTCAACAACAATTTAAAAGCCAACTACAAGTTAATAAGCCCCCAAGGCAGTTCACTAAGATACTTATTCCACTTGATTAGATCCTCAAAATACTAAGAAAGGATAATCTGGTTCATTTTGAGCCTCCTAATGAAAGGTACAGGCTAAGAGTTTTTTATCCTAATGTAAGGTGTCGATATCATCTGGAGTAAGTAGGCCATTCAACCGACTTGTACTGAAGATTTAAAAAAAAATTTAAGAATTAATCGATGAAGGTCTAGTCCAGCTAGACTTCATAAAGGCTTTGGTTCCAAACGTCAACAATAACCCTTTGCTTAACTACGAGCCTATCATCAACATGTATTTGATGACTTAGATTCCGCCATTAACATGATTGGTTCTAACTGAGAGCATAAGGTCTATAAATTCTATAAACAGGAGGAGAAACAAACTCCAAAGATTAAAAGGTACACCTTCCATGTGCCCTTAGCCCCTGAAAGTTATAAAACTGTCCCTCTCAACTACTAGATCCCGCCATTAACATGATTGGTTCCAACCGAGAGCCTAAGGTCTATAAATTCTATAAACAAGAGGAGAAACAAACTCTAAAGACCAAAAGGTACACCTTCCATGTGCCCTTAACCCCTGAAAGTTATAAAACCGTCCCTCTCAACTTCTAGGTAGTAAATTAAGGGTAATCAATTTCACTCGTGGGCGGAATTACCCACTTTAGAAAAATTTATGACCTAAAAGAAGACTTGAAAAGAAAACTATGTTGGAAAGGCTGAACAACAAACTAACTAAATACAAGGAAGGATTGTCTACCTTCACCAAAATAATCAAGTCTAGTAAGTATAAGATAATAGATCAGCTTACTAAAACTCCAGCACAAATATCTCTTATGAGTCTGTTAATGGCATCATAACCACATTGGGAAGCTTTATTTAAAACTCTAAAGGAGGTCATAGTCCTTCGTGAGATACTAGTTGAGAGAATGGGGTCTATCACCAACTTTATCCTCATCATGGATCAGATTTCTTTCTCTACCGAGGAACTGGGTGAAGAAGGTAATCAATACACTAAGCCTCTCTTCATAATAGTGAGGGTGAACAACATTATCATAGTAAGAGTACTCATCGACAA
Source organism: Lumnitzera racemosa (assembly GCA_024138005.1). Taxonomy (NCBI): domain Eukaryota; kingdom Viridiplantae; phylum Streptophyta; class Magnoliopsida; order Myrtales; family Combretaceae; genus Lumnitzera; species Lumnitzera racemosa. The sequence continues at coordinate 87,151,909 of JAMXBC010000006.1, forward strand.
TAGATCATCATTAAATGTCTACCCTCTCACTACCTTGGATCTATTGGGCATCGATACAATTGCAATTAAGCTAAGTTCAACAATAGTTAAGGCTTTTGACTGATCTAGAAGGGAAATTATAAGGGACATTGACTTACCATTTGATATTGGCCCATAAACTTTCAACATCCGTTCCAGGTCCTAGACATCCCAAGGACCTTTAACTTGTTATTGGGAAGACCCTGGATACATTCAATAAAGGCCATACTTTTAAACTTACATCAAAAGGTTAAGTTCATCTCAAAAGGCTGGGTCATAATAATTTTGGGTGATTGGGATTATGAAATATATAAAGAAACGATCATACCCTACGTTGGCATTGAAGAGTAGGAGGACTTTGGGCTCCAAATATTTGAAGAAGTGTATATGATGATTGATCAAAAGAAGGATGAGAGGCCGAAATTCAAATAAGGCCAAGTTAGTACCTATAGGCTTGATTACATCCTCTAATGGATGAGCTATAAAATAAGTAAGCATGGGGTAAAAGAGGTGACACATTGTATCATACCCCAATGACCTTTCCACCATTATCATAAACTTTCATCCAAGTTAATGTCCAGAATTCAAAGCTTGCTAAAGAGGACACCTCCAATAGAAATGAAATAATAGGCCCATCTTATAAGTCCCAGTACTTGAATAATTGGTTCTCCATCTCTAGGAATAGTAATAAGTCTTCTATAGGGTAAATGATGAATTACGGTTTAATATTTTATTGAGTTTTATAATAATTACCTTTGTTCTACAATATTGTACTTGAAAAAATTTCTTCTAACATAATAAAAATCAGTCTTCATTCTCTTCACTCCTTCCTTACACTCTTTTCTTTACATACTTTTTGCCCATATCCAATGCTTGGAATGAAAGCCATGGATACCTCGTATAAATAGGTTATGAAAAATATTAATATCATATCTAGCCCTACTGGGTTAGTTGTTGTGAGTGATGTCAATGGCCACAATGACATGCAAGAAAGCTAGCAAAGACATGAAATGAGTAAAGTTTCCATTGATGAGTCAATCGAGACAATTAATGTTAAGACTGATGGCAACCCCAAAATGTTAAAAATTGGAGGGAATCTGAAAGAAGAATAGAAGACAAAAATGACCGCGCTACTATCTGAATATCAAGATGTATTTGTATGGTCTTATAAAGATATGCCTGGGTTAGATCTATCAATTGTGGTCCACTACTTACTTATACCAAAAGATATCAAACCTAAGAAGCAAAAGCTAAGGAGATTCTAACCAAATATCTTATTGAAAATTAAAGAAGAAATACAAAAGTTACTAGAGGTCGGTTTCATCAAAATATCTGATTATCTTGAGTAGGTAACCAACATTGTGCTAGTAATGAAGAAGAACAAAAAAGTTAAGGTATGCCCAGATTTTCAAGACTTTAACTAAGCAACTCCTAAAGATAATTTCCCTTTGCCCTATATTGATGTCTTGGTGGATAATATAGCCAGGAACCATCCCTTCTCCTTCATGGATGGATTCTCCAAATATAATTAGATTTGAATGTCCAAAGAAGATAAACCCAAGACAACATTCATTACAACTTAGGGTACGTTTTGCTATAAAGTAATGCCTTTTGGACTAAAAAACGTTGGGACAACTTACCAAAGAGCTATGGTTACAATCTTTCATAACATGATGCACAAAGAAGTTGAGGTATATGTTGATGATATGTTCATAAAGTCCAAGGAGGGAGAGAATCACGCGGATAATTTGAGGAGATTGTTTGATAGGTTGAGAAAATTCCAATTTAAGCTTAACCCTAAGAAGTGCACCTTTGAAGTGACTTCAGGGAAATTATTGGGTTTCATAATCAGCTAGAGGGGTATCGAAGTGGATCCTGATAAAGTCAAAGGCTTGTTGGGCTGCTTAAACTATATAACTCGGTTCATATCTCAACTTACGGATAAATGTCATACCTTGTTTAAGTTATTGAAAATGAACATCAAGATAAAGTAAGATGAGGAATGCGACCAAGCCTTTACAATGATCAAGAAGTACCTCATGAACCCTTCAATTTTGGCAGCTCCTAAACCTAGGAAGCCTTATTTATATACTTGAAAATATTACCGGAATCCATAGGTTGTATACTTGGTTAAAAGGATGAGAAAATTCCAATTGAATCCATAGGGTATATGCTAACGTATCCGGGTGTGGACTTAGGGCAACATTGATATCCCTTGAAGGTACACAATATGTTATAGCTGTAAGGCTCATTTTTCCATACACTAATAATATCACTGAATACAAAGTATGTATCATAGGACTCAAAATGGCCCTAGATAAAGATATTCAAGAATTAGAAATGTATAAGGATTCTTCACTCATTATTGGCTAAGCTCCTGGATAATATAAGATGAAAGTCCTAAACTAGTACCTTATCATTGGCACTTGACTGAATTGATGGAGAAATTTAAATAAATCACTTTCAATCATGTACCAAAGACTCAAAATCAATTTGTTGATACATTAGCCACTTTAGCATTTATGATCTAAATATCTATGGAGTCGAGACTTAGCCCTTCACCATTGAAATTGAAGAAAAGCCTACCTTTTGTCTAACAATTGAAGGTACAAATGGTGAAAAGTCATGGTATCATGATATTAAAATATTCTTACAATATGGCACATACCTTAAAGAAGTTAAGAAAAAGGACAATCAAGAGATTGGCTGCTCAATTCTTAGTAAGCAAGTCCACTTTGTACTAATGATCTTTTGACGGTACACTTTTAAGATATATAGATGACAAAGAGGACGAGATATTGATAAAAAAAGTACAAGAAGGAGTATTTAGCCCTCATATGAACTGTTACATGCTGGCTAAGAAAATTGTGAGACTAAGGTATTATTGGTCAATAATAGAAGGCAATTGCATTAACCACATTAGGCATTGTTACGTATGCCTGGTTTATGTAAATAAGATAAATGCTTCGCCTAAAGAATTACACTCACTCTTTAAATTGTGGCCTTTTTGGATGTGGGGAACAGATATCATTGACCTAATTACTCCAAAAGCATCTAATGGGCATCACTTTATATTGGTTGCCATCAACTACTTTAGTAAGTGGGTTGAGGCCTCATCTTATTCAAGTGTCACTAAAGTGGTAATAGTCAGGTTCATCAAGAGAGATATCTTAGCTCGATACGAGGCTCTAAAAACAATCATTACTGATAATGGCATTAATCTCAACAATAAGCTTATGATAGAAATGTGCCAATGGTTCAAGATCATTCATAGCAACTCTACACCTTATTGACCCTAGATAAATGGAGTCGTTGAAGTAGCCAATAAAAACCTCAAAAGAATCTTTGAAAAAATGGCTGTTACATATAATGACTAGCATAAGATATTGCTATTCGCACTTATGGCTTATCGGACTTCCATGAGAACATTGATTGGGGCAACACCTTACTCTTTTGTATATGGCACTAAAGCGATGTTACCAGTAGAGGTTGAGTTCCCATCTCTCATAGTACTATTAGAAACCTAGTTGGATGAAGTTGATTAGGTAAAGAAACACATCAAGTAGCTAAATTTGATTGATGAGAGAAGATTGACAACCCTATGTCATAATCAACGTTACTAGCAAAGAATGGCTCAGGCTTTCAACAAAAGAGTACGACCTCAAAATTTCAAAGAAGGTGATATGGTGTTGAGAAAAGCTCTCTATAATGCATCAGATTCATGAGGAAAGTTCACTCCCAATTATGGAGGCTCTTATATCATGAAGCAGGTGTTATTAGGGGGTCTTTAATTTTGTCCCAAATGGATTGTCCAAAATTGAGAGACCCTATAAATGCTGATACTGTAAAGTTGTACCACCCACGAAAAGTCAATGAAAATTTTTACTCAAAACATGAAGATGCCAATCATCTTGAATGTTGTTGTGGTTTAATTTTCATTCTCTACAAGTAAAGTCGATATCTATGGCAATTGTGGACGTTGGAATCATCACCATCCTTTCTTCCTACTCCATTAAAAGGTCTAACTCCCTTACCCCATTTAATTGAACCCATACACCAAAAACACAAGAGAAATTGAAAAGTAAGATATAGAACATTGGTAATTAACTACACTCTTTAAAATACTCTATTACATATTGATACCCCTCGATGGGGAGTTTTATTAACTATTTTTTAGGGAAAGGTGAAACCCAGACAAGCAATCACCTTGTAGCAAATATTTACTAATCAAAGGTGAGACAAATTGAAGAGCAAGTAGAGGGCAACCTGTATTGGGTTGATTTCTATGACCTCTCAAAAAAGAGGCTAGGGAGTCTTAGGTTTGAAGTCATTTCAAAAAATAAGTTAGTTGGTTTTTATAAGACTTTTCAAAGGAAAATTTGGCAATTTAGATGCTATCAGCAAGACTAGGTAAGTATTTCCATACAATGTTAACACATTGGTTTTTTAACATTGCATTTCCTTAGATAATAACTAGTATTTGCGATCCTTTTTCCTGACAATCTTTTAAGTAGAGTTTTTAGGGCTTTTACCCTTTGTACCATCTTTTGGGCCTTAGTTAGCTGATAGAGCACTATTTTGCCTTTGATCCATTCATCTTTTTCTGGCTAGTTCCCAAAGCACCATCCCATTGGTTCTCTACTCTTTTTAGGGTTCTAGTTAGCTCGTAGCGTACTATCTTGATTTCTTATTTTCTCTTAAGGATCAACAAGCCATATGGCACTTCTCCTTTCTTTCTTTAGGCTTTTAGCGAGCCCATAAGATGCTTCTTTTTACCAATTTCTCTTAAGCAAGCCCATAGGGTACTTCTCTTCATCAATTTCTTAGCAAGCCTGTATGAAACTTCCCTTCATCAATCTTTCTTAAGGTCTTAGCGAGCTTATGAGGTGCGTCCCTTCATCAATTTCCCTTAAAGTTTTAGCAAGCCCATAAGGTACGTCTTCTAAATCCATTAAGGGTTGTTAGTCCCTTAGAGACTCTCTCGCCTAGGTTAGTGAGCTCAGAAAAGCATGACCAGGTACTCCAAATCGATTCCAATTTAAGATTGCTAGTCCCTTAGAGATGCTCCTGTCTAGGTTAACTAACTCGAAGTAATACAGTCAAGTTTTTCAAATCGATTCTAGCTTAGGGTTACTAGTCCTTTAAAGATGCTTTGCCTAAGTTAGTGAGCTCAGAAGAATATGACTAGGTTTTTAAAATTGATTCTAGCTTAAGGTTACTAGTCCTCTAGAGACGCTTTCACTTAAGTTAGTTAGCTCGAAGTAGTACGACCAGGTTTTCTAAATTGATTATAGTTTAGTGTTGCTAGTCTCCTAAAGACGCTCCTACTTAAGTTAATGAGCTGAGAAGAGCATGACGAAGTTTTCAAAATTGATTCTTGCTTAAGGTTATTAGTCTCTTAGAAATGCTCTCGCCTAGGTTAGTTAGCTCAAAGTAGCACGACCAAGTTTTCCAAATCGATTCCAATTTAGGGTTGCTAATCCCCTAGAGGTGCTCCTGCCTAGGTTACTAAACTTAGAAGAGCATGACTAGGTACTCCAATCAATTCTAATTTTGGGTTGCTGTTCCCCTATCCCCTGAAGATGCTCCTACCTAAGTTAATGAGCTCAAAAGAGTACAACCAAGTTTTTAATTTCTCGGCTAGCTCTTAGAGCTCATCCTCTCTCTTTTACCTTTCACCAAATCGCTCGTAGACCAAACTTAGGTTAGCTAGCTAGTTGTAGCACTTTTTAAGACAAATTCCACCATTGGGGAAAAAATAATATCTTTTTTACCTTTGTAGTAAAGTTTTATTTAATATTCAGCACAAAGAGGGACATTTGTAGACACTCCATTTTTGCCTCCCTTTATTTTATTTTATTTTATAGAATTTTCTAGGATAGGGTAAATGGTCCTAATTTAGAAAAAAATACAAAAAATGGAAAATTTAAGAAAAATAAAAAAAATGTGAAAATACAAAAATACAAAAAAGGTAGAAATTTTAGAAAGTTATAAAAAGCAAAAAAAATTTAGAAAAATCACAAAAAATAGAAAACTTATAAAAATTAGAAAATTTAAGAATTTAAAATAAGTTTTGGTGTTTCAATAATGAGTTTTTTTTTTTAATAGGTAAAGGGAGTTGGGCTTAGGCTTAGATCCAAATCTAACCCATGCTAAAATTGCACATATGAACATTGCACATATGAACATTGCACATATGAACAAGGCACATGTTAATGGCTTAACCAATAAACATTTAGATACCGCATTGGGTTTAACTTAAGGTCTTAGGTTTGAACCTTTCTAAAGGCATAAAAATGCTTTTTGCTATTATTTTTTTTTTCAAACACAGACAGACTACACCACCACGTGTTAGGATCTCATTGTATTATGTGTCTTGACATGTGGCATTCAACAATCAAACCAAAGTTGGCATAGCCAAGTTAGCATGCATGCACGTGTCAAGCTACATAGTATACACATGGTATGACATGTATCACCCGATGCATCATGACAACTAACACAGGTATCACGATAGGACACTTAGTATGATGCCATTAGTTGACACGGCTGACGTAGCGCTACATTAGCACTTTCCTTTCTGTTTCTCCCCCTTTCTTGCATTTTCCCTAGATTTTTTCGCACTTTCCTCTCTAATCAATCAAATTCAACATGATTTTCAATCCTTTTATTGTTGCAGTTTCTTCGAATTGATGATGGAGTTGCAAAATAGATGCAGCCTGTTATGAATTTGAATAAAAAAACCAACCAAATTCATCCATTTATACAGCCAAAATCAAGCTTGAAGTTTAAAAAAATTTTGGGTCAACTGTTCTTCAATGCTATTTAAGTGATTACTGAAATCTCCGAGCTTACCAAGCTTAACTCAATCCTTTAAATTATAAATAAAATCTCGATTAAGTAGCAACACATGAAGAATTGATTGATTTTAGCTTCTCCTTCTCTCCTTCGATCACTCTCTCTCTTCACTATTAGCTCTCTCTCTACATTCTTCTCATTCAATTGATATCAAGCCATTCTGCTACCACCATTGAGCTCCTTAGGTCTAAAACCACCAACCTAATCCCTTTTGCACCACCAGCTAGGCTGGCCATAACTACTCAACTATTACCTTCGGCTATCACTACCGTAACCACCAAGCTTAGCTCCAACCGCCAAAGGATTGTATCTACCCCTACTATCCCTAATCTGAAACACACGAAAATCCCTTTCCTTGCTCAATTTGGTGGTCGGACAAGCTTAGACGAGTGCATAAGTTGTTGTTGTTGAAGATCTAACCCACGACCCGCTAAAGCTTCGAGATTTAAATCGACCCGAACCGAGATCCATATTCCAACCTAAATCCAACCCACACACATTTCTCCCTTGGTCCAACCCTATTTTTTTTTTTAGTTTCAGTCCATGTTGTATTTTTTTTTTATTTTGTCTATTTATTATTGTAGTTTGTAACAATTTAAAATAAAATAGAAAAAAGAAGAAAAAAAAAACAGATATAATAGCTTAGCTTGTTGTTTATTTATTTATTTTCTCAGTTAAAACTTAAACAAGAAAAAAATGATGATAAAATAAAGGAAAATAAAGATGATGAAAAAGAAAAAATGTGTTTTATAACTTAGAAAACCCACTTTTCAAATAGAAAAAATAAAAATAATAAAATAAACCAACTTGTTTTCCAAATTAGGGCTTTAGAATTTTTAGAAAATAAACAAACTAAATTTAGGCCCCTTTAGAAATTTTTCTTTAAATAAACTAAATCAAATAAAAAATCTAAACTTGACCATTTTCTTAAATGTAAAAACAACTAACCTATTAATATTTTTGAAAATAACTATGTACGTTTGATCTTGAATAGTAGGTATGTAAGCAACTCATACCTACAAGACGATGGTAAATAACAAATTTTTTCCATTTTAGTTTAACTTATTCAATTTAGTCTAATCAGTTTTGATAATTTTTGAAAGGTGATTTTAAAAATTAAAGTCTAAATTTGAAAAGTAGATGGTATCCATAAAGGTTTAAAGAATCTAACCCTTGGACTTGATTTTCTAATTAGTTTTATTGACAAGTTTACCTAATAATAACCAATTTACCTAATTGTAACCAATTTATAATTTTAACTCTTTTTCCTAACTCTAGTCGAGTGGCAATTCCAAAAACATTTCAAAATTTTTTTAAAATCTTAGTTGAGTGTCAATATTAAATGAGTAGGATTTAATATTAATCGGTTTAAAGAATACTAATTAATAAAAATTGGGAAAAAAATTGGGCTCGATACCCCTGATTTTGGTCGAATATTTACCTTAACCACTACCTCATGTAGACCACATACCTCAGTTGACTCATTGTATATGACCATTTACAAACGATTCTCACTAAATCCAACAATGACATTGCGAACCATCCATCATGTCATTGGTTCATAAAGGTCAAACCAAACATAATTGGTTTGCATGAGCTAGGTGCATTTTCTTAAACTAGGTGCAACTTAGGCCAATCTTGATAGTTTATGGCATAGTTGTTTAAGTTGGTTTGGTAGATGTCTATAAGTTAGTTTGAGAGAGTTAATTATAGTTTAGTGCTTTCAAGTCGTGCAAATCTGATAGTTGTGATTTAGTAGCTTGGTGGGGATTTAGTTTAGGTCATGATGGTTACATCGACATATTATGCGCTATAGCTATACTAGTGGGCTAAAGTTTCATTGTTGGATGGTGTAAGTATGTAAAAAGATACTAGGGGAACAGTTTTTATAATGTCATGACAAAAAAAAAAAATCCTAGAATGAAATTACATTTTTTAGTTGGTAACAACAGGCTCAAATTGATCTAGCAAAAGATGCTTATAGCCTAGAGCAGACAAAAAAGCAATGTAAACATGAGAAGAATGTCTTTAGAGTTTCAAGTTGGTAATCGAGTTTTGTTGAAGATATCTCCAATCAGGGATGTAGTTAGATTTGAGCTAAGAGGCAAACTGAGTCTCTGGTGTGTAGGCCCATTCGAGGTTATTAAATGAATAAGGAAGGTAGCCTACCAATTAGCCTTGCCAGCAAATTTAGAAGGAGTGCACGATGTATTTCATGTATTGATGTTAAAAAAGTTTGTGCCTAAGTTAGAGTAGAGGCCATAAGACTTAGATGTACCCATTGTAGATTTAAGATCTTTGGATCTACAAGAAAATCTCGCATCAGAAGAGAGACCGCTTAAGATAGTAGATAGAAAGGTGCAAGAGTTGAGAAGAAGGTAGATTCCTTACAAAAAAGTATAATGGGAAAACCATCCAAAACGCAAAGCTACCCAGGAGTTGGAGGAAGAAATAAAGTTGAAGTATTTGAAGTTTTTTTCCTAATTTAGGTGAACTTTCAAGATGAAAGTTTCTTAGGGGGAAGGTTATAATATACTAAGAAAATGTTTTCTAAAAACAAGGGTAAAGTGGGCATTTCAAAAAAGTCACTAAACCCTACTCCATTAAGCAGCCATTTTGTCTAAAACCCCAACTTTTGCTAAATAAGGCTAAATCTCCTCTCTTTATGCATAAAACTAAGGCTCCTCCTCTAAACCTAACCAAAAGAGGTAAGCAAAAGGCAATTAAGGTAAGGTTTTGGGAGATTAAGCTTAAGAAATTCGTATTAAGCTCCCTAACATCCTAAATCCCCTTATTCCTTGTTGTTTTTAGCTATTTACTAAGTGTTTTAAATGGAGGTTCTTGGTTACCATCAAGTGGTAACTCATTCAAGTGTGTAAGGTGAGTTTAAAGGAGGATTTTCTAAGTTAAGTTTAATTCTCAATTGAGAATATTGTTTTAGGAGAAGTTAAACTTAAGCTTCTATTAAGGGTTTATTATGAAACCAAGTATTGTACAGATTGTATGTGGTATAAGGCTTCACCAATTTGACTTCACCAAGTGTTTAAGCTATTGTAAGTAAGTTTTACAAGCCTTCACTCTCAGTTTTGAGTGTTGTATAGGATTTTCTCTTTTGAAGTTGGAATTTAGGGTTTGTATCTAAGCTTTAAAGTTGGAAATCATTATAATAGTATGCCTTAGGATTTTCTTGGAAGTATAAGAAATTTTAGATAAGAAGTTAGGAAAATTGGATTTGATTCAAGTATCCTATTATGCAATTCTATAGAACAAAAGCAAGGCATCCGAACACCTTGCAACATAGCATCCAAATGCTAGGCTGGTAGAAGCTTAGCATCTAGACGCTATTCTTTATAGCATTCGGACACCATATCCTACTCAAAATCTTTTTGTTTTCCAAACCTCTTTCCAACCTTTCCTAACCTAAAAAATTCCTTGTTTAGCCTTCTCACTTTCAAAAGATTCGATTTTTATCTTGAAAATTAGGGACTTAGAAGCACTTTCAAGTAATCCAATTAAGAGACTAAAAGGAAAAAGTTGGAAATATTAAGCTAACTCATTGGGACTATATCTTAGGGTTAATTAAGCTATACAAACATGGATCTAGGAAACGTTTATTATTGGTTGAAAACGGTGGTTCTTGAAAGCAAGAAAAAGATTAGGCTAAGGGGCGCTAGGGCTAGCCCAATGTAGTTTCTTTGATGCCTAAGTTAGAATTTGAACGAGTAAAGGGAATGGATAACTAAGTGAGTGTTTAGAGTGTGCAAAAAATTCTTATAGTATATTCCCTTATGTATAGCCGTTTGTTCGATAACTGTAGTGATGGGTAGTTCAATTGCCCGTGACACATGTCAATTCATCAATTTTGCCACATACCAAAGGACATAGGAAGTAGGCGATTATGCAATTAGACTTAGCAAATGCCAAGCTGTTCATGTCCCTTTTTAAATTCAAAGTATTTTATTAGGGTAGGTTGGGCTTTCTAGCCCATCAAGTAGCTAAGCGTAAAGTTCCCCTGGTTGTTAGATTAGGTTGTGTTTGAGACCTCGGGAAGGGAGACCAAGTCGATAGGCAATGTGTCGAGCAATAGTTAAGGAAGGAAAAATCTACTATCATCATTTTCCCTTAGACTCCCATGGTCGATAATTCAAGTATAGGAGTAAGTATAGAGGTACTTTTCATAGCTAGCAGGAAATATGTACCTGTGCTTTTAGTTTATCATGTAGTCATGGAGTCGGGTTGTTGAGCTTTCAATTGAGATTTCCATATTTCATCCAATATTCATTGTTAAGAGTTGTATGAATTTCCAACTCAAAGGTCATAACTTTTCACTTTTCCTACCTATTTTTATACTTTATATATGCATGATACAGTTGTCAAATCATCTACTATTACATTGCACATCCTAATAATTGCCACTGGTACTACATTTATTAAATTTCTGATATGGTACACGTGTCCTTCATTAGCACCTAACAATCAAATCACATTCAAATCTCGATATCTTTCCCTTTATTCTTTAAGAAAAAGATCAACTTCAAGCGATACTTATAAAGTCCTTGAAGGGTTTCATTACACACTTTCCTAACCACTCATCTTAGCATCTTATTGTCTTTTCTCTCAAATTACTCTTATGAAAAATGCCTAAGTTCTTCGATTCCTTTCTTTCAAATTTACAACATCTCTTTAGGTATAGGGTAGAAATAAGATCCATTCTACTACTTTTACTCTAAACCATTATGAAGCTACTCCTTATCCTTCTCGTAAGGTGATATCAGGTAAGTGCACCTATCAGTTTTAATATAGCGGATATGAGTCTGAGTCGATCCCTTAGAAACTTCGAGTACTAATATTAACCTTAGCTTTATTATCTAATCGGAAAATTATGAAAGTTTAAATTAATTAAAAATACTAAAATTAACAAACTACTTTAATTAAAAGACTTAATTAAGCAATTGAAAAAAGCGATAAAATAAAAAACGACTTCAAGAAAGTAATAACGTATTTAGAAATTATTTCCCCTAGAGTTAATCATGTGATCGCTTAAAATATATTCAATTCGGTTTCTATTTTTCTTGACCGGAGGGATTCACAACTAAAGTTAATACCTTTCTCAAGCATATTAACCCTAATCCTAAATTATTCACCGGAATCTCTTCACTTAGTAATATAATTTAGAATTGCATTAATGTATAATGAATTCCCATACAAATAATTAACTTTCCGGAAGAAACATGTATCTTATCTCTAAGTATACATGTAATTCTCTTCAATTATGTAAAGATCTAATTACACATGCAATTTCTCAATTAACATGCATAATATCATATATTGATATTCTAGAAATATCAATCAATAATTAACGACATAATTGAATCAAGTAAAGATAGAAACTTTATTGAAATTTCTAAATCAATCCAAGAATCACATGAAACCCTAGGTTCCATAATCCTAAATACTCAAATTCTAAGCTATCATAATAAATCTAAAAACGAGTTTCATCAATAATATAAAATAAAACATGGAAACCCCTTTTGATTGATGAACAATCTCTCTAATCTTGAAGTTGATGTTGTTTCCCTCTTTCTTGATGTTGTTCCGCCTCTTTCTTGATGTTGTTCCTTAAGTCTCTTTCTTGATGTTGTTCCTTAAGTCTCTTTCTCTTCTCTTGTGTCTCTCCGTTTCTGTAATGTCTCTCATCTCTTTTGAAACCCTAATATGTCCTTTTATAGTGTATCAAAAGGATTCTGTTTTCGTCACTAGACACGACCTGGGACATGGCCGTGTCCCCAGGTCGTGTAACTTTCTGCACTAAGGCAAAATTTTCTGCACAACTTCAAAATTTCATAACTTCTTCATTTGAACTCCGATTTGAGTGAAATTTGATTCCTTTTCTTCGTTTTCGATCATAGAACGCATTTAAACCTTGAAATCAAAATTTTACTCAATTAAGTATCAATTTCTTTAAAGAAAACCAAAAATGTGAGGAAAATACTATAAAATCACCATATGAAATATGTTTAAAATTAAAGTTATCATAAGGCAACTGGGTTGGTTTCAAATTCTGGTAGTTCGATAAATAATGTGATTGATAGGTGGGAGATGCTTACCCATATAGATGTGTTGCTAGTAGATATTTATCCCGATGATAGAAAGGATGGGTCAGCTACCAAATACTTGTATAATAATGTAGTATATAATATTTATTCACCAGATGGAGTACAAAGTAGTGTCGTTAGGGCAGTTGTGATAAGATATAATAAATATTTTGAAGATCTTCTGGTTAAATGGAAACTTTGTAAGCCCATAGAAGATGAGAGGGTATATTTTCCAATAAAGCATGAGTTCCATGTTTACTTTAAGTCTTTTGAATTCAATTTACGTTTTCCTTTTTTCTAATTTCTAAAAAGATTTTTTCAATTATTTCTATGTTTTGCTGAGCATGTTTTCTCTTAATACATATATAATCCTTGTTGCTTTTGAGATAATCTATTAAAAGCTTGAAGTCAGGTCCATTGTATAATTGTTCAGGTTTTCCTTTACCATCAAACACCAACCAGATGGGTGGTTCTACACAATGGTAAGGCATGGTCACAAATTTATGGACCTCTTGAAGTCTTAAATTCGTAAGTGGCATGATAAGTACATATTAGTAAGGTTAGACATGGATCTTGACTTATAGACTTAGTGGATTGAATCCATCAAGACTAAGGACATAAAATTGTTGTGAAATGATATCGCCATCGCAAAAAAATTCAATATAGGTAGCATGGTAAAATGTTTTATTAGGATATCGAAAGAATTATCAATCGTTATGAGAATGGGAAACCAATATTTTTTGACAAGGAAGTTAAGACTTGCTTTTCTCATTGTGCTAAGATAAGTTGCTAAAGAGGACCCAATCTTTTTAGTACATGCAGGGAGGTCTTTTGCATTTAAGCTTTGCTCGATATAGACTTATAGCTAAAATTTACTTTTAATATCTCAAGTTTTAATGTTTTTGTTTTCTGTAGACATGGGTGTAAGTAAGTTGACCTATGGAAATTGCTAGCCCAAGCTAAGGCTAAGAAATAACAACTTGATTGACATGTTGCTAAGGTCAGTTCCAGCCAAGGTAAGGCACATAAACAAGCTACCAAAGATAGGTCATAGGGAAGAAGAAGAAGAAGGTGACAACTCTATAGGAAGGCAAGGAGACAACTAGGCAAGAGGATGTTCCTGAATCTATATAGGAAGAAATGCCATCTTTGCCAGAGAATGTTACAAAAGAAAGATTAACTAGTGAGTTCGGCCAGATTACGGCTCACGATGATATTGTGGAGATTGCACCTAAGGACATAATTGTAGACAAGTCTACATCAATAGAGCCAACATCTTTGCTAAGCCTTATAAAGAGGAAAGGGAAGGAGCATATCCAAGAGCCTTCGGTTAAGAAGGGTAAAAGCTTATATGAGAATGCCAAGAAAGCCCTTATGGAGAAAGCTTTAGATATTAGATCTATCGAGTTCACTACTTAAACTAAGGAGAGTTATTATTATGTGGCCTATTAGAGCCATACTATTTGAATAATAATTCCACTTTAGGTGATAAGACAAAGTCTCTAACTTTATTGAAGGGAATCATTCTTCCTAAAGAAAGGAATATTATGAAGAGAGACATCAATAGAGTTGGTGGTAGCAATAAAGATTGCATTGCTGCAAAATTGTATGATGTAAGTTTTTAGGTCACTTAGTAACTTTAGTTCATAGTATCTATGCGGTTGTTAATCCTTCGTGCTTGTTCTACAAATTAGTGGTCATGTCATGACGGCCATGGACGAAGCTAAAGAAGAGATGAGAAAGGTAAGTGGGTTATATCTTCTCTTTTATATATACATATGATCGAAAGCCGATTAGCTTATAACTTCGCTATTCCTATGCAAAATGTGAAGGAGGCTTACAACTCCTCTAAAGCACAAACCACTATAGCCGAAAATGCAAGGATAAAGTTTAAGAAGCTAGGAAGAGAGCTTAAGGCTGAATAGAGGGCTTATAAAGAAGTGTCAACCTTAAAGATTTAGAAAGACGAGCTCTTAAAAGAAATTGTGGAGTTAAAGGATCAGCTCAAGGAAAGGAAAGAGAAATGCTGGAGTCTGGGTCGAACAATTGCCTTGATGAGTAAGGAGGAAGATAAATTGAGGGATTTAGATTAAGGATTTGGAGATAAAAAACTTCAAACTTGAAACTTAGGTAATTGAGCTAGAGTAAGCTTCTAAGGCTAAACCTGAACTAGAGTAAGCTTCTAAGGCTAAACCTTTCTTAGAAGAGGCTTTATAGATCGTCACACCTAGTCAACAATACGAAAAGCTACCTAATAAGAAGTTGTTAGAGGGGGTATAATTTGTTACATCCCGAAATCGCAGAGTTGCAACAGTCCCGCTGTGTAAGCCAACTTATAACAGGAACTAACCTCACAATGCCTACCATAGATACGATCTATACAAGGTATCGACAACTACTCGCTTTGAAGTAAATAGTTCATTTAAAAATTTAACTAAAATTTACCATAACGATTAATACCTTAAGTCATTATATATAATTGCATGTATATTACCATAGAATTCCTAGGTGATTCTACATCATATCATAACAACTAGCTAATTTACATAATGTACATCAGTTCTTCATCCTAAAGATTCTAACAAGACCTTAAACAAAAACTTGATCATAGATTGATTAATTCTCACTCCTTAAAGCTTCAAAAGAGAACTAACCTCTGGATAGTTGTAACGTGGTATAATTAATTAGAAGTTAGGACTTGTAAAAGAATCTATGCAAATATGAGCAACTACATACAATGTAGTCTAGTCTATTATGAAATTAAAGTAATTTCACCCACTTTAATCCAGGTTGAAGAGTTTTTATGTTATGTAATAACTCACAATCAAACCTAAGTTCGTGTAGTGGAAGTACTGCTCCTCTTAAGACTATCCTTCGAACCAATGCCCTCATCATCACCGAGACCTCCTCTCTTATCACTTAATTCAGCTAAGGATGAGAAAAAGACTGATTTGCTATAAACCTAAGTCTCCAAGTACTTTGAAATAGTACTCCAAAACACAATGAAGCATTAAACCTAACTTACTTGGAATTCTGAGTCGCTTAACCACTTGTCGCAGGTTGATTCATTTTCATATGTCCTATAATATAAATACGCTCTTTTTAGTACTTATGCTTAGATGATACATATTCTAAGTTAGGATTTAACTCAATTCTCCTTATATACCTATTATTTATTAATGATTCATCTTACGTTAGTTTGGGGTTTGGTTTCCAAATCCGATTCCAGTACAGGTTCTAATTCAATTTCAACTACGAGTAATCCTAAAATATGTTTTGAACTCTAATGTGAAATTAATCACATTAAGCTTAAGTATCCAAATATTATGCTAGGTCTTAATTGGTGTACTAGGTTTACTCCTGATGTAAGAAAATTTTAAATTTTTGGTACAATTACCTAAAATTAATTTTTGCACTAGATTTAATATGTACTGATATTATTATTGTATTATCCAATTTAACCTACTATTTCATATTTATTAAAATTCCATTCACATATTACCAAATTACTCAAATTTACTACATAATTCCTATATTAATTGCAATTAACAGTCTAAAGGCTAAGATTAGGTTTCTACATTAGAGATCAATATTCTTAAACATCTAATTACCTTATAAATCAGTAACTAGTCATTTAATTACCTAATTAATGCAAAATTACTTTTTTTTTTCATTATTTTAGGACTAAAAATTTACTTAAAAATTTTGAAAATTAATTTAAAAAAAATAGCTTCATAGCATTGTTCTATCTTACTTAAGTATTCTTCAGAAAAAAAAAAATTGAGCTCCAAACTACACTCTTAAACCTATTTATTTCTAATTCTAAACATGTTTGTTTTTGTTCAATTTCTTAAGAACCTTATATTTACAGATGTAATTAAACTTAATTACTATTTTTCCCTAAATCTACATAAATTAAACCATTATAATAACAAATTTCATAATTTTCTAAGCAGAATTAATAATTTAAGAAAAAATTTGCAAAATCCGATGAGATTTGGGGCTTACTTGATTTTTGAGCTTTTGGCCACCAACATCGATTTAGGGTGTATCAGTCGGTCCAAGTGGTTGGTTTGGAGTAGGATGGTGGTGGTGGTGGTAGTGGTTCGGTTCCAGGTGGTGGTGGTGGTTCGGTTCCAGGTGGTGGTGGTGGTTCGGTTCCAAGTGGTGGTGGTGGTGGTTCGGTTCCAAGTGGTGGTGGTGGTTCGGTTCCAAGTGGTGGTGGTGGTTCGGTTCCAAGTGGTGGTGGTGGTTCGGTTCCAAGTGGTGGTGACCTGTAGGTTTGGCTTAATTATACTAAATGCACATTTTTGAGTAAATTTTTCCTAAACCCTAATTTCCTTCTCAATTTTTGGTTCTCTCAATTTTTTATAGCTCTTAATAGACCAAATGAGCTCAAAGAATTTTCTTGCTATTTATAGATCTGTAAAGGAATTTTAGGGCATTAATTAGACAAGATTTTGGCTTATTCTCTTCCATTTTTGCCTTTTAAGTGTTTGATTTTGATTGGCGCAATTTTTTTCTTACTTCCCTTAATTGCCACGACTTGATCTAGAGCATTCCTAATTCCTTGATTTTTTTTATTTTTCTTTGATTTTTTTATAATTTTCTTTCATTATTTAGTTAAGGGTAATTTAGGTAATTTCGCGTATTTCTACCTATATTTAAATACATATGGGGTATAAGTAAACACTCCTATAAATTATTTAGGTCATTCTATGATTTTTAGTATATATATAATTTATTAGTGATTTGTTAGTTATCGAAATATATTTTACATATTTCCAATAAATAACGAGTAATATACTTAAAATTTGAAAATTTTATATTATCCCGTTTTATTATTTATTTTCTTAAATTCAAACTTATGGGATCATTTTTACTAATATTTCTAGCTTTAATTTATAATTTAAACTTGATCAGATAATTTAACCAATTGCCTTAAACTTTATATACTAAGTTTGATCCTACAGTTATTTGGCTTATATTTAAGGCTTACATAATTGGCTAAGGAGGAGATTTTGAAAGTTCACATTGACTATGAACTCTTTGCCTCTATTTTACAAACATGATTAATGATGTTGTTGATAATGATTGTAGACACTCAAATTTTTCCCTTTAGTAATTTTAGAATTTTATTTTATTTTTTTAATAGGGAAAAAGGGTCTTCATTTATAAAAATATCTATACAATTAAAAATTACAAAAAAATTAGAAGGTCCAAAAAATTTGAAAAAAACACAAAAAATTAGAAATTTTAAAAAATATAAAATTTCATAAAAAAAGAAAGATATAGTTTTTATTTATAGTGAAATAGATGTTTAGGCACATAAAATATCTTTAGAAAAGTTGTTTCTTAAGAAAAATAAGTTTGGGTCGTTAGGTACATTAATTCAATTTAGTGGTTTTATAGAATAATTTAAGCTATTTTATAGGTTAAATACATTTTAGTTGCATAGCTTTTCAGGGCATGGGCTAGTAGCCTAAATGGTAATGAACTTAGTTTTAGCATTGGTATGAGTTAGAGGTCATGAGTTTGAACCCTATACCAAGCACTTTATGCCTTTTTGTTTTTCTTTTTCCCAACTATCACGTGTTGAGCAACTAATGGACCACATATCTAGTTAAGACATGTGGCAATCTACCATTGGGATGTGTAGTTGACGTGGTATCACATAGCACCACGTTAACACCCCTTTTCTCATCCTCTTTCCCTTCCTTTCCTACCTTTTCCCCATACAAAACTAGCTTGGTGTCGTCACTTTGGGACCATTTTTTATTCATTTTTCTTCGTGATTTCACCAAATTAATGGTGTAATCACGAAGATCTCTTGGAATGCTTTGAATTAAACCTAAGATCACATCTAGAAACAAACTTTCACTAGTTCAAATTTAGACTTGAAAACGTGGCAAACCTTAAATGTGTTCATCTATGCTCAAAACCAAATCTCTATGATTTAAGCTTCTTAATGTGATTTGAAGTTTCTGTTTGATAAGTTTGGCAAAAACAAACATTGTGGACTCAGTTTTGACAAAAACTAATGTAGATTTGCACCTAAATTCAAGGATCAAATCTCGAGTTGTCCTCATTTATTCAACTAGATTCAATGTCTTTCCGTGATTAATCAAGCTCTAAAAAAATATAAATAAATCTTCAATTCACTCTTGATCATCGATTCTTCTCTTCGGTACACACAAATACATTCACAAAACTCTCTTTCTAGAACTCTAAACTCACGATCTCTTTCTCTCTCTAACATGTTCCTCTTGTATGGTAGCTTTTAAGTAAAGCCACTACCACAATTACATTATTGGAGCTTTAAGCTACATATTGATACCACGCCCATCTTTAGTCGTGCCTTCTAGACTCACCATAAGACCTTCACTACAAAGCCTTAACCCAACTGCGCCACCCCTTTGAACCATCACCATTGGTGTTTATCTCCTTAAACCAACCAAACCATTAGCATCCCCGCATTTTAAAACGTATAGCCTAACCACTCATTCATACCTATTAACCACCACCAAGCTTGGTCGTTACCACCAGCATGAGGTGGTTCTCAAGCACCATGAAATGGTCATAGTAAGCCACAGCACTAGGCCTACCCTCCATTCTCCAATAGAGTACTCATAAAAGCGCTCTTCCCTAATTGATTAAGTGTTCAAAAGGGATAGAACCGCCCCTATTCATCACTGTTTCCCCCCTTCCACATTGTATATGCAGAGCACGTAACTTAGGTTAGTCAAATTGACTTAACCAACTTGTATATCCAACCCGCATTCCTTACCCCAAACTCTAGTTCAACCCTAATGTATTATGTGTTTTGTATTTTTAATTGTATTTTACTCTTTTTTTTTTCTTTTTTTTCTTTTTTCAATTTGTTCTATTATAATGAGAACTTATAATATACAAAAAAAAAGAAAGAAAAAAATATAAGAATAAAAGAAAGAAGGAAGGCCTAATGTTGTTTATTTATTGAAAAATAAAATAAAATAATAATAATAATTAAAATAATAAAAATGAAAAAATATATAAAAAGGAAAAATAAAATGTTTTATCACTGGGAAAAATCCATTTTCTAAATAAATAAAAATAAATGAATCTTTTTCAAAATTAAGACATTTTAGAAATAATACCAATTTAGGAATCTTCCCTAGAATTTTCCCCAAATAAAATAAAATGGCTAAGAGACGTATATTTGGCTAAGTTTTCAAAATTAAAATGAATTTACTAAGTTTTATGAAACAAACTATGGAAGTTTAATCCTAAATAATGGGTATATAGGCACTTGTATATACAGAATGACTTAAAATTTATAAAAAATTATTTTTCCCCTTTTGTAATTTTCTTCATGTAAATATAGTTTATTTGTTTAGTTACTTATAAATTTGAATTAGATATTATTAGAAGGGAGTTCTATAAAATAAATTTAAATTCAGAAAGTTGAAAGTGGTGCCCATTAAGAATTTAATAGGATAGCCCCCCGACTTAAATATCTAGTTTTCAAAAACCATTTTTAAAATCGATTTTCACACAACTCAATGTCTAAGTTAAAATCAATCCACTATATTGGTTTTAATATAACCCTTTTCCCGACTTTGGTTGGGTGATGACTATAAATTATAGAAAACTAAGTTTTTCTTAACTCTTAGTCATGTATTAGTATTCAGGCTTGACAATTTAGCAACTCCATTAGGGATGTCAAGAAGTCTAGCTACCTAAACTTCTGAAATTAAATTTATCTTTCAAAGTATCTATACTATTTTTTTATTGTTATGATTCATTTTATGTAAATGTACTTTGTTTTAATTGCTATGTTCGCTTTTTGCGTACATCCTATTTAGGATATGGGGGTATATTTATTGCATCAGGGATGCGAAGTATACATTTAGACCCAGGCTATCTTAAGATCTTAAGACGAAGGGCTATTGTGTAGGCTCTAGTTAGTAGTATAGCCACCGCTTGAGGTTGATTAGACTATCTCACTTAAACTTTGATGTTACCAATTAACTATTTCTTTGGAAGCGCATAAGGTCATAGAGTTTAAAGACCTTTTGAACCTATCTTAATTGCATTCATGAATCATTTCCTGTAATTATCAAATAAACATGATGTGGCAAGACCCCAAAAAAAAAGAAAGTTAGCTATGAAGTTTTCCAATCCATTCCCTGCAAATTTTTCTTTTTTTTTTTTCGTAAAAATATCAATGTCATTCCCATCTACATGGGATAGTTTTGATGTAGTCTTCTTTTCATCTTTTTTGTAAGAAATGGCTAGTTTCTCTTTCACATTAGCCCTTTTCAAGGAAATTCACATCCACATACCTTTAGAACCTAAGGGAACACCCGAAATATGGTTTCGATTTTTCAATTTAGACCAATAAAAAGTCATTAAAGACAAGATTAATCCTGTCCTTTCATAGCTTAAAGTTCAAACCAATATCACCATGATACGTGTATTTGTCTACTTTTAGGACCCTTATAGTCAATCTTTTTGTTTTGGCCCATGCTGCCTAAACTCAACTATTGAAGAATACTCCTATTTGTTAGGATTTCCCTTCATCGGAAGTAGAGGGTATGTTCCAAATATCACGACTAGGCTTGCAAAGATTTTCAATAGACTCTTAGGCCTTCGTGAATCTAAAATATGGGCAAATTCCCATAGGAGAATCATTAGCACGGATGATCCCTTTACTTGGTTTGCGACCCGCCCAGCTATAATAAAAAATTCTTTTGTAGTAGCTTTGAAGATTGGCAGTAACATAGAATCTACGCTTATATCTTGGCAACATTTGGGACTGTTTTATTTCTTAATGGGATATTTCACATACATCATAGGATTGCAAAGCTGGTAATCCAATTTTTAGAAGGAAAGTCTTATATCCTAACACAAGCCAGGTCACTTAGTTATCTTAGAGAAGAGAAGAATGGAGAACTAAAGACCAATATAGCTTTACTCATGGTTTAGTTTATCAGTCATGCCTGAAGCCATAAACTTAACTTCCTTCATTGGAAAAGCATCTAGAAGATGAATCCCATTAATGTGTTTGTTGTTATTATTAAACTCCCTAAAGATGTTGTTACCTATTACTAGGTTAGAGCTCTCTAGAAGTTTTACACCAAAGATATCTCCCTAGTTGCCAAATAGACTGAGGTAGCAAAGTTGAAGAAGAGAAAGATGGAAGAGGAGTTATGACACCACAAGAAAAGAATATCTAGACTTCAAGAATTATTTGTAATAAATTTTTGAATAATGTAATGGAAACTTCAAAGATGCAATAAAAATCATTTTTCTTGCCACATTATAGTCAGTTTGCTAATTCCCCTCTTTACATCCACATGTCCTTATATTGCATTTTTTATTTCTCTTTACTTGTTGGTTTGGTTAGCTTATATAATTTCGTGAAATAAAAAGGAAAATTTTTCCAAAGATACTCATGAAAGCTGTGTCCTTAGGCTTTTAATTGTAAATATTTGATTTCTTTTACAAGTCCCTTTTCTCAATGCCTTCCATTTTAACTCTTTCCATTCTTCTGTCAATTCTCACTTATATAGCCTTTGGATTACATTTCTTGTAGGTTATCTTTTAAATACTTATAGGTTATTAGGGATTGATTGTAAATATTTAATCTCCTGTTCTGTTAGAAATGTTTTTCTACTCCTTGTAAACTATGTAGATATGCCTTATCCTTTAAATAAGTCCTTTTCTTTCTCAAAAGAAAGTGGTTTTTCAAAAGAATAAAAAAATCAAGGAGTTTCTAACATGTGAGGATTCTCATTAAGAGCAATGGCTAATAGTGGAAATAATGACAACCTTAATGGCATCAACCTTGCAAAAGTGAGGTTTCATTCATTAGAGCAAACTATGGAAAAAGTGACCAAGCAAATGAACTTCATGGTTGATCATATAGCCTTGGTTGGAGCAATTAGTGCTAGCAAATGAAGAGCATCCAATGTTAGATATCGATCCTTTTAAGGAGGATAAAGGGCTAGTCAATTCAAGACCAATCAACTTAGGGCCCGTCAAGATAGTCTTAAAGAGTGGGAAAGGAAGTTGATCCAATAAATTAATGAGATGATGAAGGCATTTAGGAGTCACGATGGATTTTAACAAGTTGGCATCACTGACTTTTCTTCATATGATATTGATGCCTATCTTGAAAATTTTAATGTACCAGAATTTGAGAAATACAACAAGATTGGATGCCTTAAGCCGCATCAAGCTATATCTGCACAAGATGGCTCTTTACATTAAAAATGAGCAACTATTAGTTCAAACATTTCAAGATAGCCTCACTAGGCCAAATTTGTCTTAGTATGCCTAATTAGACTTGAAGCGAGTTGATATATGGGATAAGTTAGCTCGTGCGTTCTTTGAACATTATAAATTAAGCGTGGAGATAACACCATCTATTTAGGACTTGAGTAACATGAGGAAAGATGACAACGAGTCCTTTAAGGAATACGCCCAAAGATGGAGGGGCATGGCAGTTAAAATTGCCTCCTCTTTATCAGAGAAGGAACTGACCAAATCATTTATCCAAATACTGAATCGGCCATATTTTAATTATCTCTTGGGACAGCCAGTTGTTAGCTTTACAAATGTAGTTTTAGTAGGCAATTACATAGAGGAGGCAATAAGGATAGGTAAATTGGCTAAAGATTAAATTATCTTAACAAGTCCCAAAATGGCTATAAATTCAGCGAACTTTAAAACAAAGATGCACATAAGGCATCTTACTCTAATCCTGATCCTAATAACTCAAATCCTTCATCAATTGAGAGGTAGGAATGTTAAGTCATGCACCTCTTCTACCAGGATATGAGTTTTAAAGGCCAAATCCTGGCTTACCATGTGAATAGTACTTGCCTAATGGGTTATTATACAGAAGATTGTTGGAAACTGAAACATAAGATTTAAGACTTAATTGATATTGGTTTCTTCAAATAAAATTTACCAATCCAAATGGACCAGAGGTTAAGGTAAATATTCCTTCATAATACACCAGGTCATGCATCAACATGATAGGAACATCTCAATGGAAGAGGGGCAAGAGTTTAAGTTGAGGGAGGCCAGGCCAATTCAATAGAAACCAAAGAATGTAGGGCAATTATTAAGAAAGTTCAAGTACTTTGTGATTTGTAATGCCAAAAATTTCTTAAATAAGAGTTCTTTATTTCTCTAATGAATGCATTTTTTGGTATCTCATTTTGAAAATTTAGAATGAAAAAGAGGCAAGTTGAATCCTAAACACCAGCCTTAAAACAAATGTTGAGAGTTGAGAGTGACATCAATGTGAGGTTATTAGACTCATTCCTTAAAAAGAGGTCTATCTTGAAATTGATAAACTAATCAAAATGATGTTAGGCATTCACTTCTCTAGCCTAAAACACAAAATATCCCCTATCAAACCAATTGAGTTTTTTTTTTTTTTTCTAATGAGTATTTCAAAAATTAAACCTTATGAAAAACCATTCCATAATGGGGTTATTTGGAGGTTAAGGTCATTAAAAGGGAGAAAATGTTGAAAATAATTTATGCTTGCCTCAGTCACCTCAATTCAATGGTAATTATTACTTCTGGATATTTATTTCCTTTAAGATGAAGAAGGTCTTATGTTTTGAACACTATACACAAATCGCATGGACTATGAGTCATATACCAAAAAAGGGGACGATTACCTTTCTCTTGGATCAAAAAGAAAAAGAAAGAGAGAGAAGAATGAAAGGAAGGATGAAAAAGAAAAGGGGCATGAGGAAAAATGAGGAAATAAAAGTAAGCCTAAGAAAGAAATCTACAAAAACAAGGTGATGAAATCTAAAGTCTTAAAACTTGAAATTGACTAGGGCCATGTACCTCAAAGGGCCCATTATGAAGTAAAGCCCATCCATCAAAACAAAACCCCCCAAAGCTAAAAGAATAAGGATAGAAAAAACCAAGACTCTCAAAATCTATTGCTCTTGCAAACTAAAACCCGCTCACCATTCCACCTTTTCTTAAAAAAAGCCCTTCTAATTGAAGAAAATAACTTATCCTTGGTAGAAGTAACTTTTAAAACTAGGGCAAGCACAATTTTAGTTTTACTTATAAAGTTCTTGACTTGTAAACTCGAGATCAATAAATGAACTCTTTTTTTTTTTTAAAAAAAAAGGTTTTACGTTATTTTCCATTTTGAAATCAAGGACCAAAAGTCAATGTTATATTAT
This sequence comes from Lumnitzera racemosa, assembly GCA_024138005.1. NCBI lineage: Eukaryota > Viridiplantae > Streptophyta > Magnoliopsida > Myrtales > Combretaceae > Lumnitzera > Lumnitzera racemosa. Next base: position 87,177,086 of record JAMXBC010000006.1, read on the forward strand.
AATTCGAAAAAGACCTAATAGATTGATTGAATTGCATCACTTGCAAGATAAACCATAATTTTTGGAAATGTAGTCAAGAGTGGAAATTTGAATTGAGAGAAGATAAGGAAGCCCTCTTAGACTAAACTAATCAATTATGAGATGTCATCGCCCCTATGATTGCCTTAGGTGATACCAAAAGATCTCTTAGTCTGAGTAGCCCGAGAAAAGAGGATCTCATGAAGATAAGATTATGAGATGATTTGAGCAAAGTTAAGAAAAGAGTGAATTATTAAAAGCTTTCATATATGAAGAACACAAACATGTTAGCAATTTTCAAAAAAAAAAAAAAAAAAGAGGAAGGAGAAGAAGAAGAAGAAGAAAAAAATAAAAATACAGAAAGAAAAAGAAGAAGAAGAGAAGAAAAAAGGATAAGTTTTTCTTTAAGTCAATTCCAAACTGGTCTTTCTATCTACATTGGTCTTTTTACCCAGCTTTGGATATGTTTAGCCCTGATGTTGAGTCCTTTAAGCATGAGTCCTACCTTAATTTTCTTCCTACTCGGTCTTGGTGCCCAGTTTTGACACTTTCAAGTATGAGTCTTACCTCAAATTTCGTCTTACTTACTCCTAGTGACCATTTTCAATCTTATGATATTCAACTAAGTTTAAATAAAGGGCCAGATCCCTAATGTCCAAACAACAAATTTTCTTTTTTTTTTTCTTTACTTCGTTTTCCTTTTTTTTTTCATCACTTTCTCATTTTAAAAACAATTAAGCAGTAATAATGAAAAGGGGAAAACAAATAGAAATTGGGTAAGGTGGGGGAGGGGGATTAAATTTTCAAAAAATCAAACATGCATTGGGGAATTGTTTTTCAAACATACATATACACGTACACGAGGGGGACCCATGCCAACTCTTATCGTTGGATCTCTCTCTCTCAACTTTACAAACCTCTCCCTTTTACCGTTCGATTCTTCTCTCTCTCTCTCTCTCTCTCTCTCTCTCTCTCTCTCTCTCCTCGATCAATCTTTCTCTCTTCGGTTAATCTCTCTCTCTCGGCCTAAGTCACTCTCTCTACTTTCTAACCCCGCCTCTCTCCAATCCTTTACTCTTGGCTAACGACAGCAACCCAACACCCCCCGACAACCTATTCTCACATCACCGACCACCTTAAAAAGCTACTGCCACTGCCATTCGAGTCACTCTCAACTACCCACACCAGTTGCTGACTTGCCACTACGACCCACTATCCTCTATGCCACTCGTGAAACACATATATACCATTAGATCTATAGATCTCTCTCCATCGCCACCGCGTTCTAAATTCACCTCAACACTGCATCCACAGTCACTCAATTTACATTCTCTCTTGCTTAATCAATACCTTAATCCTCAATCCTCTCTTATACTTAACCACATACCTATGGCCAATCCTCATCACCTCCTTCGCACATGAGCACTCCTCACATGACCTGCCACCATGACTACCACTAACAACCACCAGACGGTCACCAAATACAGTGGTGTTGAAAAAAACCCCCAACCCCCAATGGAATATCCATGAAAGTGGCTTTTCGCATTGATTTTGGTTGTCGAAATAGCCTCCAAAGCATAGATCCAGTCACTGTCGATCTAAGTTCATCCATAATCGCATCCGACCAAATCTGACCTAACCCTCTGACCGACTTAGAGCTCGGATCTAACCTGACCCGCGACCCTGCTTAATTGCTCTAACCTGATTCGACAACACTACTTGGCTTGGTCCGTTGCTGTTTTGCTCCTTTATTTCATTTAGTTTCTTTTTCTTTTGTTATTTATTTATTTATTTTTGTAAATTGTAATGTAATCATAAATAAATAAATAAGAACCTAAAAAAAAGGAAGAGGAAAAATAAAAAAAAAAGGGAAAGAGAAAAAAGAGAAAAAGAAAAAGAGAAAAAATGAAGAAAAGAAAAAAAAGAAGAAGATGAATAGTTTTATTTTATTTATTTTAAGTATAATAGAAATAAATAAAATAATAAATATATAATAATAATCAAATAAAAAATAACAAAAATTGTCTTTATCACTTAGAAAATAACTTTTCAAAAATAAAAAAAATAAACAAATCCTTTCCAAATTATGACCATTTAGAATTTTCAATAAAAAAAAATCCAATTTAAGACCCTTAGAAATTTTTCTTCAAAAAAATCATAATGGGTAAAAATGTAAACTTGATAATTTTTCAAAACTTAAAATCAATCAATCAGCTATATTTTTGGTGAACGAACTATGGAAGTTTGATCTCGAATAGTAGGTATGTACGCTTCTGTACGTAAGTACGAGGCGAGTTAAAATATGGAAGGTTTTATTTTTTTCATTTTTAGATATTCATGTAAATTGATTACATGTAATATGATTAGCTATTTAGAAATTGAAAAAATGGTATATTTGAAAAACGAAATTAAATTTAGAAAGTTTAAAAGTGGTACCTATTTAGGATTTAATAAATTAGCCTTTGGATTTAGATCTCTGGTTTGCAAATAAATTATTTTATAAATTGTTTTTTTTTTAATCGATAGATCGGTAGCTAAATTGTAGCCAATTTACTCAATTGGTTATAACTTAACTCTTTTTCTCGACTTTGGTCAGGTGGCGACTCTAATACCTCTTCAAATTAAAAAAAAAAAAGGGTTTTCTTTAAACCTTAGTTGAGGATCGGTATTAAACGGGTAGGGTTTAGTACTAATTGGTTTAAAGAAGGCCTAATTTTATAAAAGAACCAGAAGGGTAAAAAATGAGGCTCGACAACTTGGCGACTCCACTAAGGACATTAAGAGGGCTAATCACTTAAAAACATTTGGAAATTTAAATTGCTTTTCAAAATACTTATGTTGCTTAGTCATTGGTTTATTTATTTATATATTCATTTGTTTATTTGTTGTTGACTATGTATAAATATTTTTTTTTTAATTTGCATAATCATTTTTGTAAATAGGATATACCGGGACATGGGGATTTCATATATTGCATAAAAAATGTTGGGTAAATGTGGTCAAACCCATATCGTCTTAGGACCTTAGGAGAGGGGACATTATGTAAGTTCTAAGCATTGTGTGGTAACTACTATTTGAGGCCGATTAGGCAACCCTACTTAAGCTCATGTGACCAATGAAAGTGTTTTCTAAAAACAAGTGAAGTCACAGAACTTAAGGACCTTTTAAAACCTACCTTGATTGCGTATACTTCCCTCTGAGCTTAAGTTAATATATTAACTTTAAGAAATTGCAACCCTACTGATCGTTCAAGAGTTTTTGCAAACAAGTTTTTGGAAATTACAATAGGGTTGCAACTTAAGGAGTAATATATTAACCCAAAATGACTCTAACATCTGCATATTCCTACATTTTTGTTTTTCTTTCATTGCGTTGATGACTAAATCTTGTCCATGAAATGTGTAGACTTAGGATGGTAGACAACCAAGTGATCAGGCGAGCAATAGGCTACTGGATACCTCTAGGTTTTGCGAGTAGGTGTTAAGAGATGAAATTGCCTATTTGAAGGAAAAGCTCAAGTTTTCTAAAGCTCACAACTGGGCCTTAAGGTCCCTTTTGGTACAGGTCATTGGGAATACTTATGAGATAATAGAGGACCTTAAGGCCCGTATACGGGATTTAATGTAGGGTCTTTCCAGTTCAAATCTAAAGAGCCTAAAGTAAAACTCGTAAATAAATTTTAGGTTTTCTATCTTTTTATATTCTAATTCTTTTTTTTTCCAAAATAATAAAAGCTCTCTTTAGTCTTTATTCTTTTCTCGTCTTTGTAAATAATCTTTCCAAAAACATTTATTTAACCACCATTCATTCTCATTTAGGGAAATATAAATAAAATCTATAGTCTTGTAAGCTAGAATAAAAAAAAATCATCATCCTTATTTGTAAATTGTTTTTTGAAAATATATCTTTGCCTTTCTCTCTCCTAAAAAAATAAAAAAAAAAATTGAAAATGAAAAGAAAAGTTGCTAACGGTTATAAATCTTTATGTGCCTAAGGAGCCAACATAAGCTCAAGCCTCTGCCTCACTCAAGTAACCAATCCTAATACTTGGTTTCTAAACTATACGAGGTCCCTTGACTTATTAAGGAAGCCAAGTATGAGCCCCTTAGCCTATTCAACAAACACGAGCCCTTTAGCCCACTCAAGCTGCTAGGCCAAACACTTAGCTTTTAACCTACACCAGATCCTTTAATATATTAAAGAAGCCAATACAAGCCCTTTGTTGCCATCTAATCTAAACACAGGCCACTTAGCCAACACCAACCTTAGGCCCATTTAGGTAACCTACCTAAATACAGTTCACTTAGGCATTCAACCTAAACACAAACCTTGGGCTCATCCAATCAGCCTACCTAAACACAAGCCAATAGGCCAGGCATCCAATCCGAACATGAACCACAACCCATCAAGGTAATCGACCCGAGTACAATCCTTAACCCCTAAAAGTAACCAAGCTAAGCTGAAACCCTTGATCTGTTTATCTGTTTAGAAAGCTAAGCTTAATCATGAACTGAACCAAAACACAAAGTGAAATATTAGGGCATGATTTGAGAAACTTGGGGGAAAAACTTGATCTTAGGCAAATAAAAAAATAAACCCCTCCTTAAGAAACTAGTAACTCACTTTTTGAAAAGTTTAGGATAAAAAGAGGCAAACTATATCCTTTGGACTCATTCCTTAAAGCAGGTTTACTTTGAATGTGATACGTAGATTAAAATGAAGTTAGGCATTCATCTCTAAATCCTAAACACAATCATTTGTTGTTTACTTTATTGGACTTATTTGGAGAATTTTCAAATTCAAAACCCTGTCAAGAACCACCCCACAATGGGGCGATTCAAAAGTTAGGGTCATTGATTAGAAGATAGGGGTAAGATTAGGTTATGCTTGTTTAAGTAACACTAATTCAAAAACAACTTTTATTTTTGATAAATTTTTTTTCTTTGAAATGAAGAAGAGCTAATTTCCTTTTTAAGCACCTTAAGCCCATATACTAGAAATCTACGGATTTAGGGCCTTGAATCGTTCAAAAAGAAAAAAAAAAAAACTTAGCAATGGAAACAATCACTCTTGGGGCCAAACGAAAAGAGAGGATAATAAGAGGTAGTAGGGTGAAGCAATTAAAAAAGACAAAAAAAAAAAAAGAGAAGAAAAGAGGCCAAAGAGTTGTGCCCAAAAGTATAACATGAAAAGCTCCAAAAAATATTTCACATCCCAGTAGGGGCAACCAAACCAAATCAAAGGGCTGGGAGTTAATGCCCAAATAGCCTTAGAAAATGCAAGGCCCTATATCATACTCCTAAGCTTGGAAGTCCAAATTTCCATATCCTCATCGATACTTTGAAGCCTCTCTTACCTAGAGTGAATCACATAAGGCCTCCCCACCCATAATACTACACTTACACATGTAAAAGTTCTTCCGATTTTGAAAGATAATTTATCTTTAATAAAAATTGTTTTTTAAACTATGACGAACATACTCCTAATTTTTCCCCAAAGATCTTAATTTGTACACTTGGGATCAATAAAAGTATTTCTATCAAAATAAGCCTTTTCATTAATCTTTTTTTGAAACCCTTAGACCAAAAGCCTAAATCCATAAGGTTAACCTAAAAAATACCTAATGGATTGATGAAGGAGGATCACTTACAAAATGGACTATAATTTTTAGAACTAAAGTTGAGAGCGGGATCAAGACCGAGAACTAGTAAGGAAGACCTCTTTGACTAAACTAATTATGAGTTACCTTTTCCTGAAGAAATGAATGTCTCGAGATCATAAAAATCTTAAGAGAAGCCTTAGAGTCAAGGGCGTTAAGAAATTCTACATGAGTACCAAGGATAGGGGTAGTTATAAGATTGTTCCTTAATAAGAATTTATACTTGTTGGCAAAACTTTCAAAAACAAAAACAAAAAAAAAAGTAGAAGAAAAAGAAAAAAAAATAAGAGAGAGAAAGTAAAGGCTAATCATAAAATTTTTTATCCAAATCTATATCGACTCGAATAGCTAAGCTTTTAATCCATGCCATGCATTTCCTTTCCAAGGTTGTCATTTTTTTAGTTTAAGTCATCTTCCCCAATTATGGTTTTTAACATCCTTCAAACTCTTTTTTCAAATCAAGGGGCCTATCCTTACCCCTTTTCTTATTCATAAATGGTTTTTCAACAATCTCTTTGTAAATACTTTTCCAAGTCAAAGAGTCTTTTGAAATTAGTTACTTGCCTTACTTTAGTTCTTCAATCCTTCATCATTTTCCTATTAGGGTTCAAGCCAGCTCTTAGAGCACTGTCCCCATTTTTATTCTTTTTAGGGTTCCAGCTAGCCTTTAGGGCATTGTCCCGTCTTTTGCTTAGGGTTTAAGCTAACTCTTAGAGCACTAATTCCTCTTTTATTCTTTTTAAGGTTTTAGTTTGCCTTTAGGGCACTGTCCCATCTTTTTCTTAGAGTTTAAGCTAGCTCTTAGAGCACTAATTCCTCTTATTCTTTTCAAGATTCCAACTAGCCTTTAAGGCATGTCTCGTCTTTCTCTTAGGGTTCAAGTCAACTCGTAGAGCGCTATCCTCCATTTTATTTCTTTTTAAGGCTCCAACTAGCCTTTGGGGCGCTGTCTCATCTTCCTAAGGTATCAACTAGCTCTTAGAGCATTGCCCTCTTTTTTTATTCTTTTTTGGGTTTTAACTAGCCTTTAAGGCACTGTCTTATCTTTTGAAGGTGTTAATAAGCTCTTAAATCACCAACTCCTCTTTTATTCTTCTTAGGGATTCAACTAGCCTTTAGGGCACTATCTCATCTTTCATTTTAAGGATCCCGTTAGTCTTTAAGGCGTCATCTCATCTTTCTTTCTAGGATGTTAGCCATCTTTCAACCCCTTTGTCGTCAACTCCATATAGGGTATTTAGTCAGCCCATTAGGAGCTTTCTTTTCAACCATCTCTTAGCAAGCCCATAAGGTACTTCTCTCATCAATTCCTCTCAAGCAAGCCTATACAGTACGTCTTTACATCGATTGTCTCTTAACATGCCCATTGGGTGCTTTCTTTCAATTGTCTTTTAGCGAACTTGTGAGGTGATTATATTCCTTTAGTAAGCTCATTGGGCTCTTTCTTTCACTAATTCTTAAGTAAGCCTATAGAGCACTTCTCTTTCACCTTTCTCTTAGCGAGCCTATGAGGCACTTTTACTCCTTTAGTGAGCCCATTGGGTACTTTGTTTCACTAATTCTCGAAGCGAGCCCATAGGGTACTTCTCTTTCACCTTTCTCTTAGCGAGCCCGTTAGGTACTTCTCTTCATCTTATCCTCTTAACGGGCCCATTAGGCGCTTTCTTTCAACTATCTTTTAGTAAGCCATAGGGTGCTTCTCTCATCAAATCTACTCAAGCAAGCCCATGGGGTGCGTCTCCACATCGGTTGTCTCTTAGCGAACTTATAGGGTACTTCTCTCATCAAATCCTACCAAGTAAGCCCATAGGGTACTTCTCTTCATTTGGTTTCAATTAAGAGTCTTAGCTAGCTCTAGGAGCGCTTTGCTCATCCGACCTAGGATAGTCAGCTCAAAGGAGTACTATTAGGTTTCATATCGATCAAATTCTAAGGTTATTAGTCCTTAAGAGACGCTCTCACTTAGATTAGTTAGCTCAAAGGAGCACAACCAGGTTTTCAGATTGATCAAATTCTAGGGTTACTAGTCCTTAGATACGTATAGGGGAATTGTTTTTCAAACATATATGTATACGAGGGGGACCCGTGCCAACTCTCACTGTCGAATTTCTCTCTCTCAACTTCATAGACTCTCCCTCTTACCGTCTAATTCTTCTCTCTCTTTGTCACTCTCTTTCTCCTCTGTCAATCTCTCTCTCTCTTGACCTAAATCACTCTCTCTACTTTCCGACCTTCTCTCTCTCTAACCTTCTACTCTCGGTCGACAACAGCAACCTAACACTCCTCGATAACCTACTCTCAATCACTGACCACCCTGAAAGCCTACAGCAGTTGCCATCCGAGTCGCTCTTGGTTACCTACATTAGTCACCAACTTGCCACGGTGACCCATTGTCCTCTTCAGCCATGTACGAAACATACATACACCATTACATCTACAAATCTCTCTCTACCACCGCCGCACTCTAGATCCACCTCAACACTATATCCTCAATCACTCAATCTTTACACTCTTTCACTCGATCAACACCCTATCTCCGATCCTCTTCTACACTCAACCATGTACCTATGGCCAATCCTCATCACCTCCTTTGCATACAAGCACTCCTCATGATGGCATTGAAAAAAAACCCTCAATCCCCAATGGAATAGCTATGAAAGTGGCTTTTCCCATTGATTTTGGTTATCGAAACAGCCTCCAAAGCATAGATCTAGTCGTTGCCAATCTAGGTTTGTCCACAACCCGCATCTGACCAAATCTAACTTGACCCTCTGATCGACCCAAAGCTTAGATCTGACTTGACCCGTGACCTGGCTTAGCTCCAACTTGATCTGACAACACTGCTTAGTTCGGCTCGTTGTTTTTTTAGTCCTTTATTTCATTAAGTTTCTTTTTCTTTTGTTATTTATTTATTTATTTTGGTAAATTGTAATGTAATCATAAATAAATGAGAACCTAAAAAAAAGGAAGAGGAAAAAGAATAAAAAAGAAGAAAGAAAGAAAAAAAGGCAAAGAAAAAGAAGAAGAGAAAAATTGAAAAAAAGAAAAAACAAGAAGAATAGTTTAGTTTTATTTATTTATTTCTTTGAAGTACAATAGAAATAGATAAAATAATAAATAAATAATAATAATCAAACAAAAAATAACAAAAAGTCTCTTTATCACTTAGAAAATAACTTTTCAAAAAAAAAGAAAAAGAAATGAATCTTTTCCAAATTAAGACCATTTAGAATTTCCAAAAAATAAAAATAAAAATAAAATACAATTTACGGCCCTTACAAAATTTTCTTCAAATAAATCAAAATGAATAAAAACGTAAACTCGGTAATTTTTCAAAAATTAAAATCAATCAACTCGCTATATTTTCGGTGAACGAACTATGGAAGTTTGATCTTGTATGGTGGGTACATAGACACCTATTCGTAAGTATGAGACGACTTCAAATATGGGAAGTTTTATTTTTTTCCATTTTTAGATATCCATGTAAGTCGATTACATGTAACATGATTAGTTGTTTAGAAACTAAAAACAAGGGTATATTTCAAAAGTAAAGTTAAATTTGGAAAGTTTAAAAGTGATACCCATTTAGGGTTTAATAAATTAGCCCCTGGATCTAAATCTTTGGTTTTCAAAAAAATTGTTTTATAATTGGTTTTTTTAATCGATAAATCAATAGCTAAAGTTATAACTAATCTACCCAATTAGTTATAACTTAATTTTTTTTTCCGACTTCTGTTGGGTGGTAACTGTAATACCTCTTCAAATTGAAAAAACTATTTTCTTTAAACCCTAATTGAGGATCGGTATTAAACAAATAGGGTTTAGTATTGATCGGTTTAAAGAAAGCCTAATTTTATAAAAGAACCGAGATTATGAAAATCTAAGTTCAACAAGCCCCTAGCAATTAGATCAAGTGACCACGATGACTTAGTCTCTGTCTTAAGTTGACCTTTGAGGTTGATTTTGTCAATTACAAGAAAATTGCACAATTGAAAAAGAACTTTTTAGGAAACCTGATCAATTTTGTTGTACCCATCAATCCAAGATGGAGTTAAAGTTAAAGCCCATCAATCAAGATAGTGTTTAATTTTAGTTAAGGCCCATCAATCTAAGATGGTGAATAAAAAGGCCCATCAATCCAAGATGGTGCTAAGCATATCAATCCAACATGGTGTTTAAGTTTAGGCCCATTAATCCAAGATGGTGACAAAGTTTTTACCCATCAATCCATGATGGCATTCAAGTTTTTGCTATACCCATCAATCCAAGATGGTGTTAGGCCCATTGATCCAAAATGGCGATAAAACTTTTAAGCCCATCAATTAAAGATGGTGACAAAGTTCTTACCCATCAATCCAATATGGCATTCAAGTTTTTGCTAAAACCCATCGATCCAAAATGATGTTCAAGTTTAAAGCCCATCAGTCCAAGATAGTGCTAAACCCATCAATTTAAGCAGGTGCTCACATTAGTGTTAAATTTAATAAAGTGAAAAAACCAACCATCCAAGATGGCTATTTAAGGTTTACTTTGTGTTATCATCTACCCAAGATAGCATCTTTAAGGTTCTAGACAACTTATAGAGCATTATCCTATCTCACATCTTCTTTAGGGTTATTGTCAGCTTGTGGGGGCACTATATTGTTTAAATACCTACTTTTGTGTCTCATCCAGTTCCTAGAGTACCTTTTTTCTCTTTTGACATATCTTTCATTGTTCATCCCAATACTCAGTGGATCAAGCTTAGGATAACTGGCTAGTTATAGCGCTTCTTAGGGCAAATTCATCTCTAAGGAAAAAATGATGTCTCTTTTGGTCTTTGTAGTAAAGCTTTACTCAAATTTCACTATAAAGAGGGCCAGTTGTAAACACTTAATCCCGTCCCCCCCCATATAATTTTAGGCTTTTATTTTATTTATTTTTAAAATAGGGAAGAACGGTCCTAATTAAAAAAAAAACACATATAATAAAAAATTACAAAAAAAAAATAGAAAATACAAAAAATTAGAAAAAAGGACAAGAAAATAGAAAATTTCATAAAAATAAAAAAATGGAAAAAATATAAAGATAGATTTTTTATTTATAGTAAAATAGATGTTTAGGCACACAAAATATCTTTAGGAAAGTTGTTTTTTAAGAAAAACAAGTTTAGGTCATTAGGTAAATTAATTTAATCTAGTGGTTTTATAAAATAGCTTAGGTTGTTTTATAAGTTAAATACATTTTAGTTGTATGGCTTTTTAGGGCACCAGCCAATAGCACAATTGGTAATGAACTTGGTCTTGGCATTAGTATGGGTTAGAGGTTATGAGTTTGACCTTTACACTAAGCCCTTTGTACCTTTTTGTTTTTCTTTTTCCCAATTGTTACGTGTCGAGCAACTAATGGACCATGTATCTTGCTAAGATACGTGAGTATCTACCATTGGGACACATGGGGCGCTACTTCAGCACCCCTTTTTCCTCCTATTTCCCTTCCTTTCCTACACGAAACCGGCTTAATGTTGTCACTTTGGGACCATTTTTGATTCATTTTTCTTTGTGATTTCACCAAATTAATGGTGCAATCACAAAGATCTCTTGGAATGCTTTGAATCAAACCAAAGAACACGTCTAGAAACAAACTTTTATTAGGTCAAATTTAGACTTGAAAATACAGAAAACCTTAAATGTGTTCATTTACGCTCAGAACCAAATCTCTATGATTCAAGCTTCTTAATGTGATTCAAAGTTTCCTTTTAATAAGTTTGGCAAAAACAAACATTGTAGACATAGTTTTGACAAAAACTAATGTAGATTCACACCCAAATTGAAAGATCAAATCCCAAGTCGTCCTCCTTTATTCAACTTGATTCAACATCTTTCCGTGATTAATTGAGCTCTAAGACAGTGTAAATATGATCCTCAATTCATTCTTGAACATCAATTCTTTTCCTTGGTGCACATAAATGCACTTACGAAACTCTTTCTCTAAAACTGTAAACCCACGATCTCTCTCTATTTCTTTCACTCGTTCCTCTCATGTGGTGGTTTTTGAGTAAAGCCACCACCATGGCTACATTACTGGAGGTTTGAGCTTCCTATTGGCACTAACCCCATCATCAGCTATGCCTTATAGACTTACCATAAGACCATCGTTGTGAAGCCTTAACCCAAACGTCCCAGCCCTTTGAACTACCACCATTGGTGGTTATCTCCTTAAACCAACTGAAACACTAGCATCCCTGCTGCCTAAAACGTTAAGCCCAACCACATATTTGTATCTGACAACAACCATCAAGCTTGGTTGCCACCATTATTGTAAAGTGGTTTTCAACCACTACGAAATGACTATAGTAGGCTGAGGCACTTAACCTACTCGCCATTCCCCCATAGAGCACTCATAAAAGCACTCTTCCCTAGTCGATTAGGTGCTCGAAAGGGCCCGAACCACCTTTACTCACTGTTGTTCTCCCCATTCCATACGTACATGTGTAGAGCATGTGAACTAGGTTTGTTAAACCGACCTGTGCATCCAACTCGCATTCCTGACCCTATCTTCTGGTTTAGCCCTCATGTGTTATGTGTTTTATATTTTAAATTGTATTTTACTCTCTTTTTTTTTTCAATTTGTTCTATTGTAATAAGAACCTATAATATACTAAAAAGAAAATAGAAAGAAAAAAAGAACAAGAACAAAAGAAAGAAGGAAGGCTTAGTATTGTTTATTTATACCAAAAAATAAAATAATAATAATAAAAATGAAAAAATATAGGTAAAGGAAAAAAAATTATCACTTAGAAAAATCCATTTTCCAAATAAATAAAAATAAATGAATTCTTTTCAAAATTAGGACATTTTAGAACTTTCTAAATGAATAGTACCAATTTAAGACCTTTCCCTAGAAATCTTTCCAAATAAAATAAAATGGCTAAATGATGTAAATTCGATCAATTTTTCAAAATTAAAATGAATTCACTCAGTAATGTTTTATTAAACGAACTATAAAAGTCTAATCTCGAATAGTGAGTACTTAGACACCTATACGTACGAGCGAGTTAAAATTTGTAAAAAATTATTTCCCCCCTTAATTTTCTTAATGTAGATATAGTTTTATTTATTTAGTTACTTATAAATTTAAATAAGATAATATTAGTAAGGAGTTTTGAAAAATAAATTTAAATTTGGAAAGTTAAAAACATTACTTATTAAAGGTTTAATAGGTTAGCCCCTAGACTCAAAACTCTGGTTTTCAAAAACCATTTTTAAAATTGGTTTTCACGCAACACAATGTCTAGGTTAAAATCAATCAATCCAATTGGTTTTAATCTAACTCTTTTCTTGATCTTAGTAGGGTGGCGACTCTAAACTTTTTAAAATAGAAAACCAAGTTTATTTTAACTTTTAGTTAAGGCTTAGTATTAAATGGGTTAAGGTTTAATCCTAATTGGGTTAAGAAAAATAATAAAAATAAAAAAAATTTAGGCTCAACAATGATAAAGATGCGAAGGTCGACAACAAGGAAGGAGTTGAAGGTTAGGGACAAGACAATGACTAACCTACTGTTGTGGAAACCCCTATCCTTATCAAAGAGCATGTTACGAAAGAGACCCCTTATATTCAAAAGGAGGCTTCTCGTTAAATATTTGCTAAGACAATTAAGGCTAGAGAAGATCCTAACTCTACCAATGTTAAAGAAGGAACGGCTAATCAAAACCCCAATTCTATTAACTCTGCCAAAGAAAACATGTCCAACCCTTACTATGATTAAATTTTCCCCTAAACTTGTTTTAGGATGCTGACTTACTAATGGTTATACTGAGACTTGTTTAATTTCTATTGACATTTTACTATTTAGTTTCATAATATGTTTTATTTCATGCACTTTAAGAAACTAATAGTGCAAAACTTGCATGGAGAGGCTTTTCAAATTTTTGTCCTTGCCTTCGATTATGGATGTAATTACTTGTCTATTTATCCGTAGATATGGATAAGAAAAGTTCGTTAATTGTATGAGATATAAACTTATCTTGAATGTTATAGTTTGTCAATTGAACTCTATTGGAAGTTGTTGAGTTTAGTTGCATCAGGTTGGAGCTCTTTTAATACAATTGGGCTTTGTTAGCCGTTTAAGGTTAAGATTTAAGCTCATTAACCGTTATGGGTAGCAACTTTATTAATATAAGCTCTCTCACCATGTAGGCTTAAACTATATCATCCATTAATCATGGTTAGATCGAGAATTGCTGAAAACATTGATAAGGATCTGCACAATAAATTAGAGAATAAGCACTTCAATTAAGTAGAAGCAAGACTATTCCCTTACATGGTTTTTGAAACAAGTAGTGAATATAAATACACAACATTCTTAAACAATAAAGAAGAATTACTTGAAATACAACTTAAGATTCTTGGCATTCTAAACTTGTAGGATAACTTGTTCATCTAACCTCTTTAGTCTGTAGGCCCCATTTCCTACGACTTCCTAAACCCTTACTGGATCGTCCCAATTCGTAATGAGTTTCCCTTAATTATCTTGCATACCGATTGCTCTATCTTTCTGCATACCAAGTCCCCTAATTAAAAGATTTTATGATTGACTTTTTGATTTTAATACATTGCTACCCTATGTTAATAAGTTGCGAATCTTGCTCTTATAATATTCGTATTTCATCTATGGTATTTAGATTAGCTATTAGGCCAACCTCATTTGCCATGATTTCAAACTACTAAGTGTGCAAGTTAGGCAATTCCAATTCGATCGACAAGATAGATTCTGATCTAAAGGTCAATCTAAAAGGAGTTTCTCTTGTTGAAGTCTTGTAGGTAGTCTTGTATCCTCATAAAATGTTAAGGAGCTCATCAACCCATTTCCCCTTTGCTTGATCAACTCTCTACTTTGAACTGTATAGGATAGTCTTGCTAATAGCTTCCATTTGCTTGTTAGTTTAGGGATAAGCTACCAAAGTGTAATTTAGTCGAATGTCATACTTTCCATGGAAAGCTTGAAACTTATCATTGTCAAACTGTGGATCATTATCAGTGATTATCATGTAAGGGACCCCAAATCTTGATAGAATAAAGTTTGATACAAATAACTTAACCTTTAGCTGAGTTATCTTTGTTATTGTGTCAGCTTTTACCCACTTGATAAAATAATCTATTGTAACTATTATAAACTACCATTGTGCCATATCTTTGGGAAAAGGCCCAAGTATATGCAATCTCTATTAAGGAAAAGGCCAAGGACTAGTTAAACCTTATAGCTCGCTAGAGGGTGTATGGCTTAGAACTTCGTGCTTTTAACACTATAAGCACTGTACTATATTCTTGGCATCCTCTTTCGTGGTTAGCTAGTAATAGGCGAGCCTTAATGTCTCAAACATATAACATCTAAGCCTTTATGTAGTTACTGCACACTCCTGCATGCAGATTGAAAAGGACTTGTTGCGTATCCCTTGGTGCAAGGCAATGGAGAAAAGGTTGAGTAAAGTCATGTTTATATAACTTGCCATCAATTGGGGTATAATTTTCAGCTTGATATACAAGCCTTTGAGCTTCTTTCTCGTCTATAGGCAACACCCCATCTCTTAAATACTCAAGGATTGAGTCCATCCATGATGTCTCTTTCAAGCATGACTATACCTTGTAGCATTGTTCCATGTCTTCTAAACTCTTGTTCGATAAGTATTCAATGAAGAGTTTGTCATTTAAATCAAACAGTGACGTATTGGCCAACTTTGACAATTTATTGGCGGTGATATTTAGAACTCTTGGAATCTTCACAAACTAGAAGGATTGAAATTCCTTTAAGAACATTTGTACAACAACTATGTACTTGCTTATTAGTTCCTCCTAAGCTTTATATTCTCCTTTAACTTGGTTCATAATCAATTGTGAGTTTGAAAAGGCTTTAACTTTCTTAACTCTAACTTCCTTTGCTAACTTTAGTCCAACAATTAAGGCTTCATATTCAGCCTTGTTATTACTTACTAGAAATCTAAACTTCAGTGCATATTGTATTTTCACATTATGTAGTCCTTGCAAGACATGTCCTGCTTCGCTTCCTTCTAGCGTAGAAGAGCTATATACGTACAAGTTTTAAACAAGTTTCTTAGCTATCTCAATACTATCCTCTTCTTCAGTAAATTTAGCCACAAAGTCTGCTAAGACTTACACCTTTAGTGTCGTTTTTGGTTTATATTGTACACCATATGGACTCAATTTAAGGGCATACTTCATCATCATTCCCAAGGAGTCAGGTTGTTGTAAGTCCTGTTGTAGTGGTTAATTAGTGAGAATTATGATCTAATGAGCTTTGAAATATGGTTTTAGCTTCCTTGCTGAAATCACCATGGTTAACATAAATTTCTTAATCTTAATATACTTTTGCCCCAGCCCTTACAAGACGTGGCTCACATAATAGATTAGCTAGTTCTCTTTTACCTCTATATCAACAAGGATAGAGGAAAGAACTTAGCTACTGACAAATAGATATAAGAACAAATCTTCCTTAGGAATAGGTTTGAAAGCACTAGTGGCAATGATATAAAATCCTTTAACTCTTTGAATGCGACTCATATTCATCAATCTATCTACACTCTTTGTGGTTCTTTAGAATATTGAAAAACTCGACGAATCTATGTGTACTCTTTGAGACAAATTTGTTTAGGGTGGTAACTCTTGAACTTCCTTAATTGTAATTGGGGACTTTATATTCTTCATCACATCAATTTTTCTTAGATTTGTTTCAATACCCCATTAGGTTACCATATACATTAAGAATTTGCTAGAGGAAGCCTCGAAAACACATTTCTTCAAATTCAGCTTCATGTTGTACTTCCTTAATGTATTGAATGTCTCATATAGGTTGGTACAGTGCTGATTCTCATCTTTGCTCTTGGCTATCATATCATTGACATACAATTGAACATTGCAGTGGAATTGGGCCTTGAACATTTTTGTCATGAGCCTTTGGTAAGTTATACAAGCGTGCTTTAGCCTAAAGTGATAGAATATTGACCTTTAAACCCTTCACTTGAGCCATACTTTAAGGATTATAAGGCTTAGTCAGGAGAATCATGGTTGCTCAGCTTGACCCTAATAAGTACATCTATTAGGAAGGCCAAATGGTGAACACTCTAAGTACTCCGCTCAGATGCATATGAGTCTACTTATTCACTCATTCAAATATCGAACACTCACATGTCAGCTTATCAAATGTCGAGAACTCCAATGTTGACTTGCCAAGTATCAAAGACAAGGTTCCTGTCCCTGATCGTTACGCTCTCCTCTCCGACTTAATCAAGTTGTTACCTCGCTCAATCACCTCAACAGTTGTTAGTACAGCTCAACAGCAACATTCCAATGCCTTGCTATATTAAGCATGGTTATGATAAGAATGTGCCACCTGCCCTTCTCTTTTTTAGACATTGTATTGAATTACTTTTTGTTATTTATCACATATACCCTTTTAGGTAATATTATGTTACTTATTTCTAATGTTACCTATTTCTGTAATTTCTTTATTTCCTTAAGGACTTACTATAAATGGTCCTTTTTCTTGTAAGTTATGATCAACTTTTTACCTCATTATTAATGAATATTCCTCTTAGCCTCGTAAGACACCACTTTCTAAGCACATACTCCCCATTCTTATCTAAACTTGTTTGTTTCTCAAGATTAATGGCAAGTAAACCTTAGGATTTACTTACGTATTATATCAAGTAAAGCCCGAGTCGTATCGTGTTTATTAGTATGTCATATTAGATGAGCAACCCTATGGAAGCTACTATGTTTGCTTACCCATTTCATTTTTTTTTATATCTCGAATGACTCATTGGTCACCTTCCCTATGGTAAGCCTTAATAATTAACTCAGCTCCTTAGCATATTGTGAGCCTTTAAGATCAAATTTAGGGCAATTGTACTTAGATTTAAGGCTTTTAGGGAAACTTATTTGATAAAACTCAAACTTTACAAATAGGTTAAAAAGTTAGTTGAAACGACCCAATAAAGTTAGATATTAAAAATAATGACGTAAAACTTTAATTTCAACCTTAGAAGTATAGTTATTTAATATAGCTAAAGGCTCGTCGAAACCCATAAAACCAAGCCTGAAACAAGACAAAGCTTTAGAGATAAGTTATTGAAAATATAAAAGGAAATAATATAGCATAATATACTATATGAATATATACATATTTTTATGGATATACCTGATATATATAAAAATCATACTCGTAAATTAACTCGAAAACCTAAAAATATATATAATAATAGATAAATTCATAAAATTAAATAGAAAATATATCATAAAAATAAAAGACATGAATGAAACATAATGATATGAATATAATTACACATTACATGTATCAAATACATAGCATATATATATACGTATATTAGCAAAATAATTAAATATTAATATAATATACATAAAATATTGAAAATTGACCTAAAAATCAATCAAAACTCATCCAAATTGCAAGAGATAAGTTGGAAATTGTTGGACTTCAACCATGGAATCCTCTAAACCATTGGAGTAATGAATTAAAAGCAGATTTAAGCACATTTAGCCATCTTATGCTTAGAAATTGGGAAAAAAAAGGGAAAGAAAAATAAAAGAAAAGGAGAAGGAAAAAATCAAATTGCTCCTTCAGTTAAATAAGACTCTAGGAAGTCAGATTAACTATTTAGCAACTTAAGATACTCAAAAAAATCAGAGAAAAATAGAAAAAAAAATAACAAGAAAAGAGTAAGCAACATACCAAGGCTAATTCCCCAACCAAACCTTAATCTGCTATTAAACCCCATTGGCCTCCACTAGTCCATCCTGCGCGTCGCCTATCCAACAACCCCTTACTGACCAATAGTTGCTGGAACTTCGATGAACAGGAATGTTAAAATTCTGCCATGTTTTTCCAAGTATTTTCTAAAAATAGTAAATTAATTAGGAAAAATATGAAAAAAATTATTCCTAAGTTATTTTTAGAGTACTATCATGCTATAATTTTATTTTTACAAAATTATGAATATTTTGTATGATTGCTTAACAAATTTACTATTCATCTGAATTTTCAAATCTAAAATAAATATATTAAATGATGTTATTTTGAGCTCAAAATTTTTCTCTAGAATATATATTATATCTTGTTAATTGCAATGTAACCTAATTTTGATTTTATATGTTGTCATGCCCCAGGTGCCAATATCGTAATAATCCTGCCATGCATACCAATGGTTGATGATAGCATAGGACCCATAGCTACCATTACACCATTGATATAGACAAGGCTTTACATCTGAGCTGGTAGCATTTAGTGGAAACTAAGCATGCTTACTAATAATCCTGAAGAATAACGCCTCTTTCATCTTATAATTCCTATTTAAATTCCTTAGCAAAGTGGTTAATCAGGTTATATTGATTGAACCTTACTTAGTATTCCCATCCCAAGCTTTTGCAGAATTAACCTATAAGAATAACTATAGGGATATGAGAGAAACCAATAGCTCAGTAAGTGGTAAGGGATAAGTATTATACGTAAATAAGCAAGGCAAGCAAGTCCTTTTAGAGTACAATGTAACAGTCAAAGTGCCATCCGCACGATGTTGATTGGTACGTTGTGAGACTAGAGAAAATAACCCCATTCTAGCTTGGGCTTTGAGGAGTTTTACTATAGCTCACCACTTGGTGGGCTCAAGTTTCCCATCAATTCAATGATGTGCAATGGACTCTTTGTCTCCTTTATACCTAATTCCATACTATTCTATTTAATACTTTCAAACCTAAACAACGACCCTCTCTCTTGTCACTTAATTCCATAAGATTGAAAGAAGGAAACTCCGTAATTCCTCGTTGTATGGGTAATGTTGATGAGAAAAATGCAAAATACAGTTTGCTATGCATGTATAATTTTTAGTGTTAGATATTACATTGGTCAAGTTAATTAGGTGATTAATCAATGATTCAGTACCATATTAGAATAGTATAAATTCAAGCTAAGTAGCATAAATTATCAAGGATTTTTACATCCATATTCACTACATGTATACATACAACTAATTTACAAGCATAAGCAATATAAGGGGCTTACAATCCCTTATTAACACATCAAGAACTACTGTAAGGTAAGCCACTTACCTTATATATAGTTGCTTAATATCATCCTGAAAGTTGTGTTGAAATCCTAGAAAAAGTTCATTATTAGTTGTAGTTATTTTATATTATGCCTTAGTGTTAATAAATTAGTAAAATTTTACTTGTGATTGTTTTATAGATCCTATTATTTCACCATGTACTTATAAAAGAAGCAATGATAAATATTTACTAAAATAAATCTTAGCTTTTATATAAAAAAAAAGTGTTAATGCTATATATAGTTTTTAGATATATATACTAAGACTTCGAAACGTAGTTTTAGGATAGTTAGTGCAAAAGAATTAAGATAAGATAGGCTATTGTTATTATTGTATAACTCTCGTAAATAGTGACATAAGGTTATAGGAAAACTTAAAATATATGATAATTAATAATGGATATTATTTAGGAAATTTATATATTTTATATTTTATCGTATATTCAATATTATAAGTGAAAATTAGGCCAAAATGCTAAAAAAAATTAGAAAATAATTTAATAATTATCAAGGATGAAATCAAAATGTCATATTAGTGATAAAAAAGCATGGGAAAAAGTTTGGGGATTTTAGAAAGTTAATAGATAGGATTTTGTGATTTTTGTTTAAAATAGATATTTTTTAACAAAATGGGTAGAAATTTGGAAAAATAAAAAAAAATACTAAATATGCAAAATTAATTCTAGGAAAATTACTATAAGAAGGTAAGGTTAGAAAGTACTTACAAGTAAAAGGACTCTTCGAAACAATATAGATTAAAGGCTCCAAAATTATTGAATTGAAAACAACCAAAATGGCCAAAACCACCACCACTCCAACCTTGTCTAACCTCTTAAGAGGAATATGGAGAAGCTCTAAAAAATTTCTCTCAATTTTAGAGACTTGATTTGAGTGGTGTGAATTTTTGAAGCAAGGAGAAGAGTATTTATAGTGTTCAATAATTAATATTAAATTGTCTACTGTCCAAAAATCAAGGAAAATTAAACACATGTTTCTTATAATTTTACACATCTCCAATTAAAATTTTACAATTTTTGGACAAGTGTACAAATTTTGGTGAATTTTTGAAGAAGTTATCTAATATTTTAATAATTTTCTTATAAGTCTAAATTCATGGAAAAATTACCACGTGTCCCAAACCTTAAGACATGTATCTAGATAAATTTTGAACAATTTTTTCACTTGTACAATTTTTTATAAATTTTTGAAGAATTTCTTAACATATTTTATTCATTTTAGAATATTTCCAATTTTTATAATTTTTTTATTTACTTTCCTTACAAGTTGTTGGATATTTTTATAGCATGTTATTAATTTTTTTATACTTGTAAAGTTGATTTGATATTTCTTGAGTATTTTATAATGTTTTATAAGATATTTTTATCATATTTTAACATTGCACTGAATTATTTTATTATTTAATTTACTATTCCAAATATATTCTTTACTTTTATTTGGGATATGTTATAATGATGTCTTATATGTAAGGGGCATGGGTCGTTATCATGCTTTTTACCTTTATTTGTTTTTTATTTCCTTTATTTTGTTTCTAATTTACTTATTTGCTATTCTATTTTTAATTTTTACTACCTACTTTTAATTTTAGGGGCAAAATGGTCTTTTTTTTTTCTCACTTTTTATTATCTTTAATCCTTAGTAAATGATTTACAATTAATGTCTTGACTTTTTATTTTATAATAATTAATCTTTTTTACTATTTATTGATAATTTTTACCTCTTATAACTCATTATATATATGTAGGACTGTAATATTGCTACCCTTTTTTGAAAGCCATTACCTATGTTAGCCTACTCTAGACTGCCTACTTTAGATAGCTTTTACTTTGGGTGACTCACAGTTTATTTCATCGATAACCCTTTCTCAAATAACCCTCTTCTAGGTCACTTTTTTTCTAAGTCGCTCCTTCCGTAGGCTTAGCCTCTTAATGAAAGCACTAAATATTATAACCTAACTTTAAGGGAAGAACTCTAAGTTTTCTTCTTTTAGTAATCTAATTTGTGCTATTAGTTGTAGTGCTTTCTACTGTTGTCAACTTTGGAGACTTTAATTCTACTAATGAGTTGGAGTCCTTAGTCATTTCTCCTATTCTAAGGTTATTTAGGGCTATAGGGTTGATAATTGAATTTACCTGGAGTCCTTAAGAACTTAAGGTTTGGGTTTATATCGTTGTTTTAACTTAAGTAAGTTAGTGGTTTTTACATATGTGTTTAGTATTTATTGTATTTTTTTTACCTAAAAAATGACTAAAAATAGGACAAATTATGAGATAAATTGATTTTTTTTTTAGAATTATTTGATGAAATTGATATCTAATGACTTTTAGATACTTATAAAGATGTCAAGACATGATGGAATTAATTTTTGTATAAAAATAACGTTATTTGCTTAATTAATCATAATTTAGGGGTAAAAAGGTAACTTTACATATATAGGTGATGGACTTGATAGCATAAAACAAGCGGCTAGTTAAATTCCCTATATATATTTTTTTTTTAGTTGAGAGAAATTTTTGTGGAATTATTTGATGACCCTAACTATTTGTTATATACATATTCGAATAAATCTTATACATATTCATATTGATTAGATCTAATTAGGATGAGTTTTCATCATATTTTGTGATAATTACATGACCTAGGCTATCATATATGAGTATTAAGGCTAAATAATACATATATTACTAAACTATGCTAGGAAACTATATAAAATATAGTCTATTCATATTATATAATATGGTAACACTTGTTATAGGGATATAATAGAACCTAAAAATACCCTTTAGAAGTCATCTCTTGAGATAGAACTTCTATTATGTATCGCCAAGTTTGTACAAATCCAATGAAACCACTTTTGCTAAAGTTGGATAGTTTTAAGTAATAAAACAAATATCCCCATGATATTATGAACATGTAGATACTATGATAACTTTATCAAAATTAAAACATAACTTGACTAATTAAATATACATTTCAGTTCGATTGGATCAATATACTATAAGTAATTATACAACTACGTATATTGTTAATGTTTACTAACTTAATATAACATATGCAACGAAACTATAATAAACTATACTCGATCTTATCGGAATACTAATATACCTCCAATATATATATATTTATGCATATAACTTAATATAAGAAATAGATAGAACCCAATGTTTTTGTAAATATTATAAAAACTAAATTTGGGTTTTGGTATACATATAGGATCTCTTAGTGAGTAGAATGTCAACGATACGGACCTTCTGCAATAAGCATCAATACAAGTAAGTTAGGATCGTGGCTTTACTACTTGTTGAGATACTATATTAGAGTGTTTGGAGGTTTAAGAGTATTTTTTATTGTGGTTTTAAATTGGTTGTTTGTACGAATGCTATATGTATGATTGGTATTCTATTTGTGACAAAAGTCGAACTCCTTGGCGTACTGTTCTACATGATTTCATAATAATGTTTTGTGTATACTTATTTGGCTATCCCTAAATGGAATTAATAGTGATTTGACTACTAATATAATTAAACATGCATAACAACCTGTTAAAGGAACAATTAGGTGTGTCAAACCAAATATCGACTCTCTTTGATAAGGGTAGCTGAAATGGTCATTTCCCTATCCTTAGTTCAACTAAGTGATAGGTAAAGAGATCCTGCCAAGGGTAGGGTTATAATTTAAAGGTGATAACGGGATGAAGGTGTTCTCCATTGTATAAACTTAGATTTGGTCTGATTTGAGTTACAATAAACTCCTTAATTTGGGTTGGTGTGGATATAATTCCTCTAACCTCACAATTGATTAGATAACATTATGCAATGTTTTAAGTAATTGATTATATTACATTTCATTATAATTAATAACCTCATTTGTAATTGTATGGTACTCTTTTGTCTCCATCTCGCTTATTGAGCTAGCTGTACTCACATTCCTATATTCTTTCACAAGTGACGAGTAGAAGTTTTAAGATGTATAGATATAATCACCCCCCAAGTTTGTGCATGGTTGGTTGGGAAAGTGAGGAAACGAGGAGCAATTGCACATAGGCTTTTGACTTTTTTTTTTTTTAAGGGAAACTAGTTAGGAATCCCTAAGTGTAATACCTTAGGATTTCAAGCTAGTTCAATGACCTTAAGATCTGAGCCTGTAAATTTAGGGCATCGGAGTAAGTTATCAGTTTTATTTTAAACTCTATAGTAAAATTAGAAAAGTTAGACGAAATAGTTTAAGTAAAACCTATTTCTCAAAATAAGCTATATACAAATATTAATTTGAGAAAAATATTAATTTATTGATAAAGTCGATAATTGTAAAATTTGAAGCTTTTAGATACAATAAGATATTATAGATAAGTTAATTAACTTTCAAAAATAATAAATGAAGTTGAATTATACATAATATACATGTATTTACATGTGATATGCATTATATGTATTAAAGATATACATATAATAATAATAAATTATTAAAATTAGGTAAAATGGTGGAAAATTAATAAAAACTTGAATAAGTGAGTCACCAAATGATATGTCAAGCTAGGATTAATTGCAAATGATGAGTCAACACTTGGTTAATGAGGAAATGACATGTAGTACCTAGGAAAAAGTGAAAAATGACATGTGTAATTTTACTTTTTCATTCAAAAAAAATCTTAAAGCCTGTAAATAGGACTCCCAATCTCATTTTCAATATTTTAGCAACTTAAAAACATAAGAACATAATTTTAGAAAATAAAAAAAATTAGAAAAAATAAAATAAAAAATGAACAAGAAATAGGGTTAGACTTGGGTTAAAGCGGTTTAATAGGTTATCTACAACTTGACTTGGTGAGGCTTGGAGGTTCAATAAAGGGTGGTTGGAGAAGGATTTCTGATAAGGTGCGGTGGTCAAGTGAACCAATTTTCTACCCTTGATTTGTTAAATTTGCTAAGAATATCAAATGTTGCCAATTAATTATGAAATTTGGTTTTCTAAGATTATTTTAGGTGTAGATTACTGCAAAAATTTTATTTTAATTAAATAATTAGTGCAAATATGGATTCCTTAAGAAAATGTCCTGTTTGGGCGAAAATTGAATGAATTTTAATAAATATTATATGATGTTGTTTCATGATCAATTTTTGTTTATAATATATCTAATATATATATTTAATTGTCTTAACAAGAATTTTTGAAATTAAGCATTTTTACTATTTTTTATAATTATTTTAAATAAAACTGCCAATTTTTCCGAATTATTGAAATAATTAGTTTTTATTGAAATTAATAAATGAGCCCTACATGTTTTGATTTATAGATGTTTATAATAATATTTGGAATACTTCTTTTTTATCTCACACTTAAATTTGTTTATTTTCCCTAATTTTGCATAATTCCAAACTAAAATCGCTATTTTTGTAAAAATAGATAATAACTAATTTAGTATAATTGATGGTTGATAATTAAACTACATATTTTTTTGAGTCTATAGGATTTTTCATCAAATTATTCGGGCTCATATACTATTTATTATGTATTTCGTAATATAAATATATATATTAGCCTAATATATGATATAATAAGTAATATTCATGTGATATTTGTTAAATATGCAAAAGATTAGTATGTTTAGGTACATAATGAATTCTGAATAGTTTAGAAAATGAGGAAAGTTTTTAATTTATATTCAGGATTTATTTGGGTTAATTATGAATTTATAATGACATACGGTCGAGTTGTAAGATGAAAGGGTATTTTTGGGTTTTTGAAAATATTGATCAATCTTGTTTCTTAATATATATTAATAGTACTCAAAATAATGATAATGACAATACAAATTTTATTGAAATCGAATAAGAAATGAGTAAGATATGATCAAATGAAGTTTAAAAACGCGGAAATGAAAGCTTATAATATTTTGAGTTTGACCTCTACTTGATTTGAAGATTGTGTGATATTTTCATAAGTATGATAAGTAAAGAGGGACCACGCTATGAATTTTAGGATTTTTCCCGATTACTAAGCCTAGGAAAGTGGATCTAACCTATGCTTAGAGTAAATATATTGCTATTCATAACACTGTGTGTTTTTTGATTCTGTGTTGATTGAATATGGGTATATTTTGGGTGAATTGATATGTTACTATAGTGGATGTTGATGTGTTGATTTTGAACGACAGTAACTGTATTCTGGTTAAACCGCTATATTGCCATGTTGGGTAATGATTTGTGCTTATGAATAATTGTGCTAACCAAGGAGGTTGAGTGATTACTAACTCAATTTTTTAGTTGTTCACCTAAGTGAAACCTAAGTCAGCTACTAGAATTCCGTTAGGGAGAGTTTGAAAAACTAGAATCAGATCACTATGTTGAATAAAACTTAAACATTGATTATACTAATTGATATTCTTGAGTTGCCATTGCATACGGCACAAAAAGGGACCTGTAGGTCAGAACTTTCAAAATGAGGCTTTTAACTGATTATGGGAAAAAACATGGCTTTATGAACTCAGTTTTTGGAAACATATAGATTTTATTACCCAAACATTGTAACTATTTTGATAGTTAAATTTAGTAGACTACAGTATGTAGTCTAATTTGGTAATGTTACCACTTTGATTTGGTAAACTACAGTGTGTAGTCTAATTTAGCAGTGTTGCCACTTTGATTTGGCAAACTACTAAATGTAGTCTAATTTTATAAAGTTAGGGGTCCTACTCCAAGGAGCTCGTTACCCATTTTGAAAATGGTAGATTGTAGTGGGTAGTTTAATTTGGTGGGGGTCTTACTCCTAGGCAGCTCCTTATTGCCCTAGGTTCCTGGATGTTGTATCCAGATGCCTAACTATGTTGACTAACCAGAAGAAGTTTAAAAGGCATAGGATATCGATATCGATGCATTCCATGTGCATGAGCATAGTAAGTTGTATTGTTAGTAGTAAATGCACAGTTGGGCGAATGTATATGTGAAGTTGAACCTAGGGGTTATGATTGAAATGTTTTAGTTATGATATGCAATATTGTCTATCATATTGTTTATATTATGTTGCATGTTATCTACTCTAACTCAACTTTAGTAGCTAAGTGTTTTATCTTCAGGTAACTATAACACGAAGGGTCCAATGCTAAGGGGGGATATATGTAATGAGAGCGTGAGTTAGAGTCAGCGAATTTTGTGTGGAGCTTATACTAAGTTAGCAATCTTATTACTGTGAAGATAATAAAGGAAAAAGTTGGTTCATGTTTTGATATAAATATTATGTTGTATACATAAGTTATAATAGGGAATCTAATTGAACTCTGATGTGGCAACTCCTTTATCATATAAACTATGTTATCTTTTGATGAATGAGCTGGTTGATTTAAGTCTTCAACAGGTATTCCTGTGTGATGGTGCACCCCGTGCTATGCTGGGATGTGACACTAAGATACCCACTAGTTTTTTATCTGATTGTAAATAGACTTCAAGACCTATCGCTTTTGTGAACTCTTAGTTTAAATTATAACTCTATATGTTAAAATGCTTATATAAGTACTATTGTAGTATCAGACAACAAGTTATCTTGAATAAGTATTTTGAAAAGTTATACCACAAGTTGATTATTAATAGGTGTTAGATTGGATGCTTTAAGCTAGCTAAGTTGTATACGCCTTGTGTAAATTGTATCTACGATAGTAGTTGTGAGGTTAGCTTCTATCTTAAGTTAGTTTACATGTTAAGACTGTTATGACTTTTCTTATTTGGGGTGTAACATACATCATATAATGCTAATATCAGAGCTTAAGGTTTTAACCATAAGCTACGTATCGTAGTGGCCATTTTTTGAAGTAGATCTCATGCTCTGTTGTACTTTGTTTCTTTTCTTCAAAAATAGAGCAAGTTATCTAAGTTGCTATACGGTATAGTTTCTAACTTATGTTGTGCAGCATCTTTTGTTGAATTTTGAATTTTTTGAAGTCTTGTTGTGAGAATGTTGAACCCCAATATATAGGTACAGATAGGTTATGTTGAGAGTGCTGTTCTTAGTTGTGGTCGCGTCGAGCAACAAACCTCAAGAACTACAGATGAATAGATACAAAACTTTGTTTCTATTGTAGCTGACTTAGCTGTATTTGTACAACAGTTAATGGAGGCCCAACAACTAGAAAGAAATAATGAATGTAAATAAGGTATACGAGATAAACCAAGTGGACATGGTGTAGAAATTTAGACTCCCAGTGCTAGAATGTGCTACAGGTGCAACTTATCCAAGCTAAAGGATTTGCACATCGAAGACTTGAGTTAGGAGAAGTTGAGAACATGGAAGAAGTTGGGGATGAAGATGAGTAGTTCCCCAAGTATGGTGAACGTGAATTCCAAGCTCCTAGAGGGATTGAGCATATTAAGTGTAACTTTTGAGCTTCTCTAGATCTGGTAGTGTTGATGAGTATTTAGACTGGGAAGAAAAGATTCAGAAGATTTTTTTACTTCCATGATTATGAAGACTCGGTACGTATTTGTATAGCAGCCTTAAAGTTTTCTAGGTATTTAGCAATGTGATGAAAGAAATTACAGATCATGCATCAATAAGCTCGATGAGGAATATGAACTTGGGATGAAATGAAACAAGTTTCGAGGAGTTGATTTGTTCCAAAATAGTATGAGCAAGATACCTTCCAATGTCTCCAAGAACTTAAGTAAGGTGGCCAATCTATAGACGAATATATTCGAGAGTTCTAGTTGTTAATGATTCGAAGTGATGTTAATGAATCGAAGCACAAATAGCGGTTAAGTTTATTTCTAACCTGGAGCTAGAGATTGGTATATCAAATAGTAGAAAGGTAGAGTTGAAGTCAACTCAATTAAGCACCAAATAGTTGATTTGGTACATCAAATAGATCTAGCATGTTAAGCCAACTTGCATATGACTAAGCTTAGTATAGTTTTGAGGTCGATCGCCGAGGTTAAGCCCTAAGTAGACTTGATGAAGGCTGAGGTAAGACTAATGCCAAGGAGCTTGAGATCAGGAAGGACCAAGGTCAGAGCTCAGGACAAAGGACTCGAGAAATCAAATGCTTCAAGTGCTTTGGTTTTGGATACATGGCTAGTCAATGTCTGAATTGACATATGATGACCATCAAAGGAGAGAAGCCCTAATTTGAAGTCAAAAGTGCTAGTGAAGGTGAAGAAGAGGTGGATGCTAAGCACTTTCTTGATGAATTCTTAGAGGACCTTGAATCTCTTACTTGACCCAAACAGGGTGAGTAGCACCTTAACATAGTCGTTCAAAGAGCCCTTAATACCTATGTTGCAAAAGAAAGTGAGTAACGAGAAAATCTCTTCCATACCAATTGTTGAGTGAGTAGAAGTTTGTATGCCTTAATTATTGATGGGTGAAGTTATACTAATGTGGTAGCATAAGGGGTAGTGAAGACCATTAAGTTGCTAACTGTCCTTACCTCTAACCTTATGAGATCCATTGGTTGAACGAGAAAGGTGGACTCTAGGTCTCGGAGTAAGTGAAGGTATCGATTTACATTGGGGAAAGGTACAAAGATGAGATATTGTGTGATGTTCTGCCCATGTGCACTTCGCACATATTGTTAGGCTGACCATGGCTATTTGATGTTAAGGTACTCCACGATGGGATGAAGAACACTTACATGTTCTAGAAGGATTTGCCCTAATGAGCCCTAACAAAGTTTAGGAATTGTAAGATAAGATTTTGATATCCTTATAGACGAAGTCCCTAGTGATTTCCCAAGCACAATTTTTTAAGGATGTTAAAAGGGAAGAATTTGTATTTTTGTTAATTAGGAGATTACTTAAACTGAAAGAGGATAGAGTATTGCCAGCCAAGGTGCAAGCCTTGTTCCAAGAATATGTTGACCCGTTTCTAGTCAAGTTGCTGAGATGTTTACCCCCTATAGGAAGCATAGAGCATTACATTGACCTCCAGCTTGGAGTTGCTCTGCCTAACTGTCCTACTTATAGGCTCAATCCCGAGTAAGCAGTTGAGATAAAAAGGTAAGTGGATGAGTTGGTTGAAAATGGATATGTCAAAGAGAGTATGAGCCCTTGTACCATGCCGGCTATCCTAGTGTCATAGATGGATGGCTCATAGAGAATGTGCATCGATAACTGAGATATCAATAAGATTATCATCAAGTACTGATATTTAATTGCACGATTAGATTATATGTTAGATGAATTACATGGTGTACAGATATTCTCGAAATTTGATCTGAAGAGTGGCTACTACCAAATTGAATGAGACTAGGAGATGAGTAGAAAATTGCCACATGACAAAGTATGGTCTTTTTGAATGGTTGATAATGTCGTTTGAACTCACTAATGCATTGAGCACCTTCATGTAACCAATGAACTGTATTTTGAGACATTTGATTGGTAAATGTGTCATTGTTTACTTTGATAATATTTTAGTGTATAGTGCTGACTTAGTATCTCGTGTTGCATACTTAAGGTCAATATTTGATATGCTTTGTGTTAAGCAATTGTTCAGCAGCTTGAAGAAGTGTAACTTCTACCAAAGTGACGTAGTATTCCTTAGATATGTTATATTAGGAGGAGGTATCCAGGTTAATGATGAAAAAGTGAGAGCTATTTTTGAATGGCCGACATTGACCATTATTGCTCAAGTGAGGAGCTTTCTTGGTTTAACTTCATTTTATTGAAGATTCATTCAGAACTTTAGTTCCATAGTAACCTCATTGACCGAGCTAATCGGGAAGAACTCTGAATTCAAATGGTTTGAAAGATCTCATAGTAGTTTTGAAGAGATCAAATCCTATTTGATCTAGAGTCGGTATTAGTGCTGTTCTTATGTAGGAGTGCCGACTAGTCGCGTGCTTTAGTGAGAAACTTAGAGGTATTGCTCTAAATTACTCGACATATGGCAAAGAGTTCTATACTCTTATTCGAACACTTCAAAACAAGCGGCATTTCTTGCTGCCGAGAGAGTTTATTATCTATATGGACCATAAGTCTCTTAATCATCTCAAAGGCCAACACAAAATCTTCTAACGTCATGCTAAGTAGGTAGAGTTTCTGGAAACCTTTTGCTATGTTATTAAGTATAAGAAGGGAAGTGCGAATACTATAGCTGATACCATTTCTTGTTAACATATCCTTATTACATCATTGTAAGCTAAAGTACTTGGGTTTACTACTCTAGCTAACCAGTACAAGCATGATTTTTACTTTGGACCCCTAATGACCAAGTACAGTTTCGAAGGAGTAGTAGATGGGTTCTACTTGAGCTAAGGATTTCTGATGAAGGGAAAGTAAGTATGTATGTCGAGTAGTTCTACCAAAGAATCATCCATTGGGAAAGCCCATGCTGAGGGCTTAGCTAGCCATTTTGGAAAGAAAAGAATTACTAAGCCGTTGAACGAACACTTTTATTGGCTGCGAATGATGAGGGATGTGTATAAAGTCCTTGAATGTTGCAAGGTGTGTAAATGAGCTAAGGGAAGAAAAGGGTCATATAGAGAATACACTCCTCTAGCTATTGTAGCCACCTTACATTTGTGCCACCCCTCCTTTTATGGTTTTAGAATTTTTTTTAAAAAGGGTCCTAATTAATAAAAAAGAAAAAGAAAAAAGATAAATATAAAAAAATGAAAAATTAGAAAAAATACAAAAAATAGAAATTCTAGAAAAAATAAAAAATAGAAAATTTCATAAAAATACAAAATATAAAAATAAAAATAATAGAAAGATAGAACATTTTTAGGAAAAGTAAACTTTTAGGAAAATAAAATATTTTTACATAAATAGTTTTCAAGAAAAATAAAGATTTAGAGTCACGTTGGGATCATTAGGTTTAAATTAATTTCTATTTGGATTGTTTTTATTTTATAGGATAATTAGATTGTTTCATTGTTTAAATGCAATTTACTCGCAAAAGAAGACAGGGCATGGGCAAAATGGCCCAACGGTTAAGCCTTTGGTCTTGCAATTGGAGTTGATAGGGAGATCTTAGGTTCGTTCCCTACGTAAAGCACATTGTACCATACATTTTTTGGCCAGGACAGGAATATGTATCATCCTATGATTAGTTGACTGTACCTAACTTTCTTTCTTTTTCCTTTCTTTCCCCCTTCCTTTCTCCCATTTTCCTTCCTGGGGAGCTTGTTTTGCGATCGATTTTTATCTACTTTTCTTCATAATTTCACCATTAATTTGATAAAATTGTGAAGAACACATGGCTTACTTCAAATTGGATCCCAAAACTTGTCCAGATCAGGCAATTAAAAGGTCAAAATTTAAATGAAAAATTCAAAGAACATTGAATGTTTGAATTTTCAATCAAACTTCCCTTGCATGATTTAAGCTTAATTAATGAGGGATGAAGCTTCCTTTTTGTATTTTAACCATATTTAAACACCTAAGAAGATCTTTTAGTCAATAATTACGCCTGGGTCACACTCAATTGCATTAGATTTGAAATCAAAGCTCAATCAAAATTCATGATTTTGGAAGCAGAATTACTACTTCCTTTGACCTTTTATGTATGATTTGTGCTAGGAATATTTAAATAAGGGGTTGAAGAGCTCGTTTAGGCATCAAACATGACTCAAATCACCTCTCACAAGCTCAAAATCAAGCTTTCTCACTCTAAAAAAACCTTAACCTATGAGTATCTCTCTCTCTTTATCCTCCTTCGAACAAATTTGATCACATAACTAACTTCCCCATGGTCCAAGCTTCTTAACTCAGCCACCCTTGACCCTTCCTGTAACCCTTAGGAGCGTCGCCCAACACTTAGGTTTTGAGTGGCAATGGCCACCATGTAAAACACGCAACTGTACTGAACCATACTCGAAACCAATGCCTCTACTACAAGCACTACCCTCCAAAAACCAAAAATCAAAACCCAACCACTTTTCAAGGCTTAGCTACCACATCATGCATGCAACGGTTACCCTACATTTTTCAAACACCATAAAACCATCACCTCTGGCCATGATGTTGCTCCTATACCCCCATTTATCAATTAAATTGGCATGAATCTGGTCTCACCTACTTGAAAAGCCCTCTAGAATGGCTTAAACCACCTATGACAATTGCTCCTCCTTTCTCTCCTTGCAACCATGTGCATGGCACATATGACTTGAACTAAGGTCTAGATTTGTGCCCTGACTTGACTTAGCTTCTTACTTGTATGCTACTTTGATCCAACGATCTAGACTTTTCTTTATATGTTTTTTTAGTTTTTTTTTATTTTACATTTCTGTTGTAATAAAATCTATAAAAAAAAATGGAAAACAAAAAAAAAGAGAGAAAAAGAAAGAAAAGAAAGGAGAAAGAGAGGGGAGCTCAGTTTTTATTTTACTTTTATTTTCTTTTTGCTTTGGTCTAAAAAGTAATAAAAAATAAATATAAAAAAATAAATAATAAAAATGGAAATAAATAAAAAATAGAAAGTTTTATCACTTAGAAAAATCTATTTTCCAAATAAATAAAAATAAAACAATCCTTTTTAAAATTAGGACATTTTAGAATTTTCCAAAAATAAAAATGCCAATTTAAGACCCTACCCTAAAATTTTTCCTTAAGTAAAACAAAATGGTTTAGAGACGTAAACTTAGTTACTTTTCAAAAATTAAAATAAACCAACGTACATAGCTTTATTGGAAACGAACTATGGAAAGTCTAATTCCTATTAGAGGGTACATAGGTACCTACAAGGTGACTTAAAATGGAAAATTCTTTTATTTTCCCTTTTGTAAATGAACTCAATTTCTTAGTTTCTTCTTTCTTTTTGTAAACAAATTATTTTCGTCAATTTTAAATTTAGAATTAGTTACAAAAGGTAATTTGAAAAATAAACTTAATTCTGGAAAGATAAAAGTAGTTTCTGATTAGGGTTTAATAAGGTAGTTCCCAAATCCAAAATCTCTAGTTTCAAAACCTTTTAAAAAATTGGTTTTATTGAAAAACCGGTAGTTAAGTTATAATTAATTCACCAAATTGGCTATAACTTAACTCTTTTTCTTGACTTCGATTGGGTGGTAACTTCGGAACATTTTTCAAAATCAAAAGAAAAAGTAAGTTTTTCTTAACTCTTAAGTCGAGGGTTACTATTAAATAGGCTAGGTTTTAATATTAATTGGGTTAAGAAACATAATAAATAAAAATTGAAAAATATTAGGCTCAATACCTATACCCAAGTGGCTATAGATCGATCTAAGTATGGATTTCATGCTCGGCTTACTCAAAATGCCTCGAAAACATGAGTTTATTATGGTAGTGGTCGATCGATTTAGTAAAATGAGCCACTGTATTTTCTGCCACAAAACTAATAAGGCTTTATTTGTCATTAACCTCTTTTTACAAGAGATTGTGTGGCTACATGGTATCTTAAAAAGTATTGTCTCAAATTACGATTCAAAGTTTACAAGCTTCTTTTAGTGAACACTATGGAAGAAACTCTAAACTAAACTTATGTTTAGTGCTTCGTACCATCTACAAATAGATGGTTAAACAAAGGTAAAAAATAGAACCGTAGGCAACCTACTTCAAGCTACTATTGATTAGAATCTACATGATTGGGATATCTGTTTACTGGTTATAGAGTTTGCTTACAGCCGCTCCACCCATTACTTAATAAGAAACTCGGTTTTTGAGTTTGTCTATGGACTCAATTCGAATTTTCCACCAGAGATGATTACTAGCCTAACCTCTTTAAGAGAAATTTAGTTCGGTCTACAACATGCTGAAGAATTTCAAAGGTTGCATCAAAAGGTTGCTAAGTAACTAGTTAGAATGGTTGCTTAATAGCAAGAGCAGGGGAATTGAAGACAAAAGCATGTCATTTATAACCTTAGAGACCTTGTCTAAGTTTACCTTCGTAAGGAACAGTTCCTAAGAAGGAGGATGAGCAAACTTTCCCTTGGATCAAATGGCCCCTTCAAGGTCCTACGAAGGATAAATGATAATGCTTATGAGTTGGAGTTACCAGAAGGCTTTAGAATATACCCAACCTTCAATGTTTCCCAACTAACACCTTATGTGCTGGAGAGAGAAGCTAACTAAGATTTGGGGGCATATTTTCAACATTCGTAAGGAGCTGATGAAATACCAACCACTAGACCCCTCACTCGAGTTAGACTTCGAGGATTGTAGGGCCTAGCTAGGAGAATCATGGTTGCTTAGCTCGGCCCTGATGAATACATCTATCAAGAAGGGCATATGGTGAACACTTTGAGTACTTTACTCGAACACACACTTGTCTCTTATTCGCTCATTTAGATATTGAACATTCACATGCCAGCCTATAAGATGTTGAGAACTCTAGTACTGATTTGTCGGGCACCAAGGATAAGCTCCTTGTCCTTGACTGTCATGCTTTCCTCTCCTATTCTATAAAGTTGTTGCCTCACTCAATCACCTCGACAGCTGTTAGTATAGTTCAACAATAGCATTCCAGTGCCTTGCTATATTCAATATAGCCACAATAATAATGTGGCACCTATCATTTTCTTTTTTTGACATTGTACTACATTACTTTTCTTTAATTGTCACATATACCCTTTTTTGGTAGCACTATGTTACTTATTTCTAGCATTGCCCATTTTTATAATTTCTTTATTTCGTTTTGTTGCCTTAAGGACTTATTATAAATAGTCCTTCTTTTTGTAAGACATAATCAACTTTTTACCTCATTATTAATGAATATTCCTCTTGTCCTTGTGAGACATAGCTCTCCAAGCACACACTCCCTACTCTTATCTAATCTTTCTAGTAGCTCGAGATTAGTGACTTGTGAACTTTAGGATTTACTTATGTGTCATATCAAGTAAAGCCTAAGTTGTGTTGAGTTCATTGGTGCATTATATCTAGCAACAACCTTGTGAAAGCTATTGTGTTTGCCTACCCATTTCTTCTTCTTCTTCGATATCTTGAAGGACCTACTGGTCACGTACCTTATGGTAAGCTCTAGTGATTAACTTAGCTCCTAGGCACATCACAAAAGGCATGACCACATAGCAAGGTGTCTCAAAGTTCATAATAAATGAGGTATGTACCTTATCTTCCTTCTCCATTCTAATCTGATTATAACCAGAAAATGCATCCATAAAAGAAAGTAAGGCATGCTTAGCAGTTGAATCCACCATTTGATTAATCCTTGGTAAGGGAAAGTAGTCCTTGGGGCAAGCCTTATTCAAGTCGGTGAAGTCTATACTCATATGCTACTTGCTATTTGACTTCTTAACCAGTAAATAATTGGCCAACCATGTTAGATAAGACTCTTCTCTTAAAAACCCTACTTTTAGTACTTTTTTGAACTTCTTCTTCAATTACTACTTACTATTTTGGGGTGAAATGCTTCTTCTTTTGTTGAATAACCTTTACATTGGGATCTATCTACAATTTATGTATCATGACCTCTCTTAGGATACCTGGCATGTATGAGAGAGTCCATACAAAAACATTGGCATTATCTCAAAGGAACTTTGTCAAGTCTTGTCAGATCTTCATAAGCAATGGCTTCCCTATCTTTGTTGTTTTATCAGGTCATCCCCAAGTTGAATTTCCTTAACCTCCTCTTTAGCACTCTCTATGTTGCTGGAATTACCCTCTAGATTTGCTTAAATATGGAAAACTTCTTCACGCTTGAGCGGCCTTAGGTATAATGACTTAGCCAACTACCGACATCCCCTACACACTTTAACTCCAATAGAAGTAAGTGATTTTGATTTCAAATGTGCCATTGAAGGAACCATACTGAATATGTTTTGGCATGGTTGACCCATGATCATATTTTAGGGTAACTAACATTTGACAACGAGGAAATCTACTTCATCCTCTACCACATTCTCATCATCTCTAATCTGGATTGAGAGAGAGATTACCCAAATTACTCGTACAGGTTAATTATTAAGAGCATATAAGTTATAATCGTATGATCTTAATTCTTTATAATTTTTGGCTTCATTTTGTCGAAGGCATGTTGAAATATCATATCTGCCGAACTTTATATATCAATTTAGAATTTCTTAACCTTGAAGTTGGCAATCCTGATCGCCGGTATATCATCATAAGGCCTTTATATGACTTTAAAATCCTATTTTGTGAAAGAAATAGAATTTTTAACCTGTACCTTCTTGCCCTGCATATTACAAACATAACGTATGTTGTTAGTTGAACTTGAAGAGCAAGCTTGGCCTAAAATGGAGGGCCTACTGACTATGCTGTTTATAACACCACTCGGGGCCCTATTATTGTTACCTCCTTCTCTTACCTCTCTTCTAGCTTGAGGAGGCCGTTTATCATGGTCTCATTCATCTCTTCGCCTTTGGGTCGATAGTTTAATGTATAGGCATTGTGAGCTAAAAACTTGCTCAAATAACCCCTCTAGATTGCATCTTAAATAGCATTTTTGAGCTATATGCATTTATCGAAGTTGTGACCTCTATAGAAATGGAAATTGCAATACTTGTTTGAAATCCTTTGTAATGGGTTTCCCTTCCATTGCAACAACCTCTAATTCCTCACCTCCATTACTATATTAGATATTAAACGATTAAGGGGATGTGAATATAGTAGGTTAGACTACATGGCCTTTTCCTTTCACCACCACCGCCTTCTAAGTATTGATTATCATAACCACCAAGTCTATCTTTTGCACTCTTTTTATTCTTATCATTTTTTAAATCATTTATGCTTTGATTAGCCTCACTCTAGGCTTTTATATTACCTTTTCGACGAATGTAGGAAGTGGTCTTGGCTTTGAACTTTGCAAATGTCTTTCGCTTGTTTTTGGCTAGAGATTTCAAGAAATCTCCATATAGCTTCGCTCTGTCAATTATTGTATTAAGAGCAACACTCATGTCCAATTTAGGAATTTGAACCATTTCGGCCACAAAATAAGCCAAGTTGCCTCTAATTGATTCATTAGACCTTTGTTTGATAATGTTATGGATAGAAGAGTCCTTAATTGGAACTTTTTAAGAAGGGGTCCTACACTTGGTTTATTAGATTTTTGAAAATTCTAAAGTTTCTAATCTTGAAAAAGATCGAGTTTATTTTATTTTTGTTAAGAAAAAGGTTTTCTATGTGGTAAAATGTTTATTTCAATTTCTTTTTTTATTTTGTTTTTTATTTATTTTATTGTTTAAGTTTTAATTGGTAATGTAAAAAAAAAAATGAACCGACTTACCCTGTCTTGTCTTCTTTTTTTATTTCTTTTTCTTCTTTTTTATTTCTCTCTCTCTCTCTCATTTTACAATTACATTTCAATTATGAGAATTAAATA
Organism: Lumnitzera racemosa; assembly: GCA_024138005.1. Classification (NCBI taxonomy): domain Eukaryota; kingdom Viridiplantae; phylum Streptophyta; class Magnoliopsida; order Myrtales; family Combretaceae; genus Lumnitzera; species Lumnitzera racemosa. The sequence goes on from JAMXBC010000006.1 coordinate 87,215,133, forward strand.
AAATAAATAAATAATTTGAAACACAAAACTAAAAGCAAGTTGGACCAAAACTTGTATGTAAGTTAGACTTAGGAAGGAGCGATCAACAGGTTGGGTTAGTATTGGAGCTCTAACAAGACATAGGTCACCAATTAGAGAAGAAGAAGGCTGTTGTGTGATGGGGTGGTTCAGACTTATCCATAACCCAAATTAAGTGGGAAATAGCATTTTTATGAGACTTTTATTTGTGTGGGGGGGGGGGGGTTGGTGGGGTGCGGTAGGGTGGTAAGGCTAAGTGCTACGGCTTAAAGTAGTGATTTAGTGGTGGTAAAAAACCACCCTATAGTGGTGGTGGCAAACGCTGCTTGCGATAGCCGTTGGGGATTAGTTGAAGGTTGGGTCTTAGGTTTTTTATGGTGGTGAAGCTAGTGAATTTGCTTGAAAACTACCATAGAGTGGTGATTTTAGAGAGAGAAAGCTTAGATTTTTGCTTCAAGAGAGTAAGGGGTGAAAAGATTTATGTCTAGAAAACTTGTTTAAGCTCCAATTTATAGTATAGGAACTTAAATCAAGCTTAGAAATTCAACAATCAAAGTTCAATTTTGAATTGAATTTGGATGGGTTTTTGATTGATTTAATCCGACAATTGAATATAACTTACTGTTTTTAATGGTTAAAATGTGATTATGAGGTCCCAATTTTACTAAAAAAAAACACTTTGGAAGCTTCGATTTTCATTGAAATGTTTGAATTGTGCTTGGATTAATGTGAAGCTACAATTGTGGAGTTGATTTTTTTTTTCTGACTTGAAGTTAACCAATTAAATGACCAAATTAGGATGAATTCTTGGACAAGTTCAAAAGTAGGCTATGCCTGGTACACGATTCTACCAAAAATTAGGGTCAAATCATGTCGAAGACATAAGAAAAATGAGCTTAAACATAAGCCATCGAGTTTTGGCCACATTGTGAAAGAATTAGGGATTGGGAATAGAAATGAAGGAGAGGGGAGTCGAGATGGCTTGGCACATCTTGAGCATGTAGGATGCACCCAGCCTCACGTGTGCATTACACATGCCTAGGCAAAAAATAAATGCAAGTACTCGCTTGTTTGTGGTGTGGGCTGAAAGCTTATTAGGGCTTTAAGCCTTATTCTCCCAAACATGTGGACTAGGTCTAAACTTGGTCCAATCTCGTACTCCTTTTTTTTTTCTTTTCTAATAATAAATCAATAAATAACTAAAATAAAAACGCATTATGCTAACTTACAATTAACTGACCTTATAAAATTAAAAAAAAATAAAATTGAATTTTGTAGCAACTTTAATTCAATGGTTTCATCTAAAAATTCTAAGTGCTAATGACTCAATCAACTCAATGATACTAAAGAGGAACCTAGGTTTAAAAATCCTGTTGCTCCTAGAAATTTTTGTATTTCCTATAAATTTTCTATTTTTTGGTGATTTTTCATAAATTTTCAATTTTTGTAGTTTTGTAAATTTTTTTAAAAATTTTTTTCATTATTATTTTTTTAGGTACCTTTTCCCGATATTAAGATCTTTTACCCAATTCTAAAAATTTTTAAATTAAAGGAAGGTAAAAATGGAGTTTCTATAGCTACCCCTCTTTGTAGTGAAGTTTGAACAAATCTTTGTCATAAAGATAAAAAGAGACATTATTTTTGCCTTGAGGATGAAACTGCCTTAAGAAGTGCTACAACTAGCTGGTTGTCTTAGACTTAATCCATTAGAGATTTGGTAAATGATGAAAGGTGAAAGAGAGAGAAGGTGCTCCAAGAGCTAGCCAGTAAGTTTAGAAAGTTCTAGTGCCCTAAGTGCTGGTTAGAAAAATTGATTTAAAACTTTGTCGTACCTTTCTAACTTGACTAACCTAAGCGAGAGCGTCTCTAAAAGATTAACAACCTTAAATTTGGAAATTGATTTGAGAACCTAATAGTGCTCCTCTAAGCTAACTAACTTAAGTAGAAGCATTTATAAAGGACTAGCAACTCTAAATTTGGAAATTAATCTCAAAACCTCGTTGTGCTCTTTTGAGCTCACTAACTTAAGTGGGAATGCCTCTTATGGGATAGCAACCTTAAGTTATAATTGATTTGAAAAACCTAGTCATGCTCTTGTGAGCTCACTAACCTAAGTGAGAGCATCTTTCGGGGACTAACAACGCTAAATTGAAATCGATTTGGAAAAACTGGTCATCCTGTTCTAAGCTCACTAACCTAGGCAGGAGCACCTCTTAAGGATTAACGACCCTAAGTTGGAATGGATTTGGAAAACCTGGTCCTGCTTTTTTAAGCTCACCAACTTAGGCTGGAGCATCTCTTATAGACTAGTAACCCTAAATTAAAATCGATGTAGAAAACCTAGTTGTGCTCTTTTGAGCTTACTAACCTAGGCAAGAGCGTCTTTAAAGGATTAAAAACACTAAATTGGGAAATCGATTTGAGGACACCTGGTTGTGCTCTTCTGAGTTCACTAACTTGGCAGGAGCATCTTTCGAGGACCAGTAACCCTAAATTAGAATCGATTTGAGAAAATTTGGTCAAGCTCTTCTAAGCTCACTAACTTAGGTAGGAGTGTCTCTCGAGGACTAACAACCCTAAATTGGAATCGATTAAAGAAAAAACTTGATTGTATTTTTTGAGCTCACTAACCTAGGTAAGAGCGTCCTTTGGGGACTAATAACCTTAAAAGAGAATTGATTTGGAAAATATAGTCATGCTCTTTTGAGCTCACTAACCTAAGTAAGAGCATTTCTCGAAGATTCATAACCCTAAATTAGAATTGATTTAAGAAAAACTTAGTTGTACTCTTCCAAACTCACTAACCTAGGTGGGAATATCTTTCAGGTACTAGCAACCTTTAATTGAAATCCATTTAAAAAACTTGGTTGTGCACTTCTAAGCTTACTAACTTAGGTGAGAGCATCTTTCGGTGACTAGTAACCCTAGATTAATTTAGAAGCACCCTATGGTCTCGCTAAAAACTTTAAGGGAAATTGATAAAGGGAAGTGCATCATGGGCTCGCTAAGATCTTAAGAGAAATTGATGGAGGGAAGTGCCCTATGGGCTTACTAAAACCTTAAAGATAGATCGATGAAAGTAAGCACCCTACAAGCTCGCTAAAACCCTAAAGAGAATTTGTTAAAGGGAAGTACCCTATGGGCTCGCTAAAACCATAAAGAGAATTTGGTGAAGGGAAGCATCCTACGGGCTCGCTAAAACCCTAAAGAGAGATTAGTGAAAGGAAGTGCCTTATAGGCTAGCTAAGACCCTAAAGAGAGATTGGTGAAGAGAAGCACCTTATGAGCTTGCTAAGACCTTAAAGAGAAATTGGTGAAGGGAAGTACCCTATGAGCTCGCTAAGACCTTAAAGAGAGATTGTTGAAGGGAAGCAGCCTATAAGCTCGCTAAAACCCTAAAACAACTAGACGGTGCTTTAAAAATGACAAAAGATGGGACAGCGTTGTTAGAAAAACAAAGTATAAATTAGGATAGCACTTTAAGAATTGATTAGAACCTTAAAAATGAATGAAAGAAGGGGTGATACTCTAAAGGCCAACTAAAACCTTAAAAAGAATAGATTAAAGATGAGATAGCGCTCTAAAAGCTAGTTAGAACCCTAAAAAGGATGAAAGAGGGTACAATGTTTTGAAGTTGGCTAAAACCTTAAAAAGAATGGACTAAAGATAGGATAGTACTCTAAAAGTTAGCTAAAACCCTAAAAATGATGAAAGGGGGTATAGTGCTTTAAAGCTAGCTAGAACCCTGAGGAAACGTGGATTAGGATAGTGCTCCATGAGCTAGCTTAAATCGTGAAGGAGAGTTTATGAAAGATTAAAGAAGTAAAGTAAGGAATGTATCCAATTGTTAAAAAAAAATTTCCAGACTTGAAAATATTTATAAACAAAGAATGTGTTCAAAGATATTTATGACAAAAAAGGCATAAGGAATCAAGTCCCTTAACGTCTTAGATTAATATAATTAGCTTAAAAGGTGTGATTATAGATGGACAAAAAAAATTTGACAAGCCTTTACTTTCTCTCTTTCTCTCTCTCTCTCTTTTTTTTTGAAAGTTTGCTAACGAGTATGAATTCTTATTAAGGAGCAAATGTTATAATTATCCCCTTAACATCTTAGTCAACTCAACAGGGCATGACCAAGCTCACTCATTCTTTTTTAGGGTCTTAGCCAACTCTAGGAGTGCTTTGCCCGCCTTGGTTAGTTAGCTCACCAAGGTACGACCATGTTTGCTTATTCTTTTTTAGGGTCCTAGCCAGCTCTAGGAGCGCTTTGCCCGTATCGGTTAGTTAGCTCATCAAAGTACGACTAAGTTTCCTCATTCTTTTTAGGGTCTTAGCCAGCTCTAGGAGTACTTTGCCCGCCTTGGTTAGTCAGCTCATTAGGATACGATCAAGTTCGCTCATTCTTTTTTAGGGTCTTAGCCAACTCTAAGAGCGCTTTGCCCACATTGGTTAGTCAGCTCATCAGGGCACGACCAAGTTTCCTCATTCTTTTTAAGGTCTTAGCCAGCTTTAGTAGTGCTTTGCCTACCTTGGTTAGTTAGCTCATTAGGATACGATCAAGTTCGCTCTTTCTTTTTTAAGGTCTTAGCCAGCTCTAGGAACGCTTTGCCCGCATTGGTTAGTCAGCTCATCAGGGCACGACCAAGTTTCTTCATTCTTTTTAGGGTCTTAGCCAGCTCTAGGGGTGCTTTGCCTACCTTGGTTAGTCCGCTCATCAGGGCACGACCAAGTTTGCTTATTCTTTTTAAGATCTTAGTAAGCTCAAGGAGCGCTTAGCCCATTTCACTTCACTTTGTCAGTTCATATGAGCATGACCAAACTTCAATCCTTCTTTTCATCTTTTTGGCCGTCTCTTAGAGCGCCACCCTTCTCTTCTCAAAATCCACAATAGATTAGACTTAGGATAGCAAGCTAGTTGTAGTGCTTCGTAGCATAAAATTCACTTTTGGGGAAAAAATAGTGTCTATTTTATCTTTATGGTAAAGTTTTGCTCAAACTTTACCACAAAGAGGGGCAGCCGTAGACACTTAATTTTTGCCCCCTCTTTTATTTTTCAAATTAGGTTATAGGGTTCTAAATTAGAAAATTTTCAAAAAAATAGAAAATTAAATAAAGCCCAAAAAAAAGAAGAAATTTAGAAAAAATAGGAATTCTAGAAAAATATAAAAAGATAGGAAAATAGGAAAAAGTACAAAAATAAAAATAAATTTAGAAAAAAAAAGAAAGAAATTTGAAAAGTCACAAAATAAAATAGGGTATTTAGAAAATAATAAATTTTAGGTTGTTTAAATAAAATATAATTTTAATTTCAATTTCAATAATTTTGAATAAAAAACTGTTAGGTTTAGGTTTAGATTTGAATCTAGCTTAGGCTAACTTGGTCCATATGTGCAATTAATTACATATATGAATGAGAAAAAATCAATAGCTCAGCTGGATAAGCATCTAGACTTGATATTGCATATAACTTGGAGATCTTGGGTTCAATTCATGGAAGGTGCAAAATGTATCATTTATTTTCTTTTCTCACTTTATCGCCATGTCATCGCCACATCATGGGCCACGTCGTCGCCATGTCATTTGCCAACTCACTTCTAAGTATGGTAGACACACTCCGGTACATTCATATACGCGCAGCTATGTATTTGGCACCACATATTGTCCAGGTTCGTCTAATCCAAAAATGGAAGAAAATTATATTGCATTTAATTTTTTCCATCTTTAACTCGACCGTAATACCAATAAAAAGGGGTCTATTCTTAATTTTCAAAACACAACAAAAACTTCGAAACAATTTAGAAAAACAAAAATTGAAGTTTCCTCTCTCTAGCACATTCCCTACGGTGTTTTTACGAAAACCACCACCATCGGATTTCTCGAGCCGACTAAGCTAACTTCAAGCCAAAGTGAGCCGGCCAAGCCGATCCAAGTCGAAGTGAGCCGACTCAAGCCGATCTAAACCGAAGTGAGCCGACTCAAGCTGAAGTGAGCCGATCCAAGCCGAAGTGAGCCGACCGAGCCAATCCAAGTTGAATTGAGCTGACTCAAGCCAAAGTGAGTAGACCAAGTCCATCCAAGCCGAAGTGAGCCGATCGGAAGCCAATCCGAGCCGACTCGGCTTTTCCTTTCTTTTTTCTTTTTATTTATTTATTCATTTGTTTATTTATAAATGTTATAAATGAGAAAATGAAAAAAGAATGAAAAAAAAAGAAAGAGAAGAAAAAAGAAAAAGAAAAAAAAAAGAAGTAGTCTATTTATTTATAGAAATAGATAGAATAAGTATAAAAATAATAAAAATAAATAAATAGGTTAGTAAAAAAAAATCGTTTTGCCACTTAGAAAAATTGAGTTTTCTAAAAATAAATGTAAATAAATAAATCAATTTTCAAATTAGAATTATTTAGAATTTCCAAAAATAAAATCCAACATAGAATCCCTTATAATCTTTTCTCAAATAAACTCAAAATGGGTGAAAACGTAAACCTGGAAATTTTTCCAAAATTAAAATTAATCAACTCGCTATATTTTCATTAAACGAACTACGAAGTCTAGTCTCGAATAACGAGTACGTAGGTACCCGTATGCAAGTACAGGGCGACTTAAAATATGGAAAGTTTTATTTTTTATATTTTTAGATATTTATGTAAATTAATCAATTTAGTTGCATGTATCATAATTGGATGTTTTTAGAAATTAAAAAAGGTTATTTGAAAAGCGAAGTTAAATTCGAAAAGTTAAAAAGTGGTACCTGTTTGGGATTTAATAAATTAGCCACCGGACCTAAATCTTTGGTTTTCAAAAAAGCCATTTTATAAATTGGTTTTTTAAACAATAGATCAGTAGCTAGGTTATAACTAATCCACCCAATTGGTTATAACTTAACCCCTTTTTCCGACTCCAGTCGGGTGGCGACTCCAAATTTTTTCAAGTTAGATCTTCTTTAAATCCTAGTCAATGGTCAATATTAAACGGGTAGTGTTTAGTACTGATCGGTTTAGAGAAAACCTAAATTTATAAAAAAGAACCGGGAGGGTAAAAAATCAGGCTCGACACATAGATTAGCATAAAAATCAATTAATAAGCGTTAAAATTTACATATAAATACAAGAAAAGATTAAGGCGCATAGATGCAAATGCAAAAGCAAACAACTAAGCAATAATTTGGCAAAAAGAGGGTTTAAGGTTGGGACTTTCATCAGAATTCCATTATTACCGTATAGGAAAAGTATATTACAATATTTTTATGGTATAATGGAATTTCAATAGAGTTCCAACCTTTCATCTGTGACCTTATACATTTCTTGAGAAATAGTTCATTGATTACATTAAAGTTTAAGTAGAGTGGCCTAATCAATTCTAAGCGTTGGTTACACCACAACAGTTGGAGCCTACATAATGGCTCCCTTTTAGGGTCCTAAAATGGCTTGGGTCTAACCGTATCTACTCTGTATCCTTGATGCAATAATTTCCCCTTATTGTCCCGAGTATGTTGTATGAAATGTAAATGAAATAATTAAAATAATGTATATACATGAAATGAATCGTAATAACAAAATAATAAATAACATGGGTATTTTGAAGGGTAAATTTAATTTCGGAAAGTTCCTAAGTGGTTAACCCTCTTAACATCCCTAGTGGAGTTGCCATTTTGTCGAGCTTGATTTTTTCCAATTTTATGAATTTTCCTTAAACCGGTCAATATTAAATCTTACTTGTTTAATATTAATCCTCGATTAGGGCTTAAGGAAAACTAAATCTTTTTTAAAAGAATTTTGTAAACTCATGGAGTTGCCATTAGACTAAAGTCGGAAAAAAAGAGGGTTAAGTTAAATCAATTAGGAAGGTTGATTTAACTTAGCCATTGGTTCACTTAAAAAACCAGTTTTGAGAAAAAGGTTTGAAAACCAAAGATTTTGAATCTGGAGGCTAATCTTTTAAACCCTTACGGGTAACACTACTGACTTTTTTAATTTAGATTCACCTTTTAAAATTACGCTTTTTTTTAAATGAAATTCAATTACTAATTCTAAACTTACGATTAAATTAATTCATTTGCATAAAAATAATAAATCGAAAATATTTACAAAAAGAGAAAATAAAAAGGTTTCCCCTATTTTAAGTCACCCTATAGGTGCCTACATGCTCTCTTTTAGAGATAAGACTTTCCGTAGTTCATTTATAAAATTTTAAGCAAGTGGGTTGATTTTAATTTCTAAATTGTTAGGTTTACGTTTTTAATTTAATTTGATTTATTTAAAAAAACTTTTTAAGAAGGGGTCCTAAACTTAGTTTATTAGATTTTTGAAAATTCTAAAGATTAATCTTGAAAAATATCCATTTTGTTTTATTTTTATTAAGAAAAAGGTTTTCTAAATGGTAAAATGTTTATTTCATTTTCTTTTTTATTTTTTTATTTATTTTATAGTTTAAGTTTTAATTGGGAATGTAAAAAAATAAAAACAAATTAAAATACTCTATCTTTGCTTTTTTTTTTCTGTTTTTCTCTCTCTCTTTTTTTAACAATTACAAGGATTAAATTAATAAATAAATAAATAAATATTTGAAACATAAAACAGGAAGCGAGCTGGACCAAAACTTGCACACAGGTTGCACTTAGGCAAGAATGGTCATCAAGTTAGTCTTGGAGCTCCAACGAGTTGCGGTCACCAATTGGAGAAGAAGAAGGTCGTTGTGCAATGGGCTAATTCGAACTTATTTGAGACCCAAATCAAGAGGAAAAGAGCGTTTTTGAGTATTTTATTGGGAAATGGAGGGATAGGCCAAGTGCCACGGCTTAAAGTGGCTGTTTAATGGTGATAAAAAAACCACTTCGCAATGATGGTGGAAGACGCTACTCATGGTAGCCGTTAGGGATTAGTTGACGGTTGGGTCTTAGGTTTTTTATGGTGGTAAAGCTAATGGAGGTAGTGGATTTGCTTAAAAACCACCGTAGAGTGGAAGTTTTAGAGAGAGAAAGTGAAGCTCGTAGGTTAGGGAGAGAAAGCTCAGATTTTTTCTTGTAGAGAATATGGGGTGAAAAGATTTGTATCTAGAAGACTTGCTCAAGCTGTAATTTATAGTGTAGGAGCTCAAATCAAGCTTGGAAAGTTAATAATCAATGTTCAATTTTGAATTGAATTTAGATGGCTTTTTGATTGATTTATTTCGAAAATTGAATATAACTTATTGTTTTTAATGGTCAAAACGTTTTTATGAGATCCCAATCTTAATAAGAAAAACAGTTTAGAAGCTTCGATTTTCTTTTAAATGTTTGAATCGTGCTTGGATTAATCTAAAGCTACAATTGTGGAGTTGATTTTTTCTTTTTTATGTTTTTCTAACTTGGATTTGACCAATTGAATGATTGAATTCAAATGAATTCTTCGACAAGTTCAAAACTAGACTATGACTAGTACATGATTCCACAAAAAACTAGGGTAAAATTATATGGAAGACATGAGAAAAATGAGCTTGAACATAAGCCATCGAGTTTTGTCTACGCTAAGAAAGAACTGGGGATTAGGAGTAGAAATGAAGGAGAGGGGAGTTAGGATGGCTTAGCACAAGTCAAGCATGTGGGATACACCTAGGCTGGCATGTGCATTGCATACGCCTAGGGTTAAAGTGAAGTAAGCACTCGCCTACTTATGCTGTGGGCCAAAACCTTATCAAGGCTTTAAGCTTTGATCTCCTAAACACATGGACCAAGTCTAAACCTGGTCCAATTCAATACTCCTTTTTCTTCTTCTTTTTTTTCCTGTTCTAATATTAAATAAATCAATTAATAAATAACCAAAATAAAAATGCCTTATGCAAACTTACAATTAATTGAATCTATAAAATAAAAATAAAATAAAATTGAATTTCGAAGCAACTTTAATTCAACGGTTTCATTTAGAAATTTTAAGTGCTAATGAATCAATTAACTTGACGACTCTAAAGAGGAACTTAGGTTTAAAAATTCTGTTGCGCCTATAAAGTTTTGTATTTTCTATAAATTTTCCATGTTTAGTGATTTTTCCTAAATTTTCTATTTTTCCTAATTTTTTAATTATTTTTGTGCTTTTTTTTTTCTAAATTAGGACCTCTTACCTTATTCTAAAAAAATTGAAATTAAAAGAGAGTAAAAATAAAGTGTCTACACCAAACTGTTCATGTCCTTTTTTAAATTCAAAATATCTTATTAGGGCAGGACGGGCTTTTTGGCCCATCAAGTAGCTAAGCCCAAAGTCTCCATTGTCATCAGATTAGGTCGTGCTCGAAACCTTAGCAAAGGAGAATAGGTCGACAGGAAATGTGCTGAGCAGTAGTTAAGGAGGGTAAAATTTACTATCATCAACGTTAATATTGGCTAAATTGAGGGTAAGCTAAGTGTTACTAGTTGGTTGGTTTAATATTATGCAAGCATCTACTTAAATTTAGACATGAAGAGACTAAGTGAAATCCATCGTCTCTTGAGTCAGGTACTTAGATTCTTTAAGCTTTAGATTATCTTGTTGATTTATTAAGTTGCTCAGTGACTTAATTACGTAGTACTTATATTTATGGTTGTGCTTGATAGGGTAAGAAGGACTTAACCGAATTAAGTATTATTTGGCCTAAACAAATTTTTTGTTGCTTGTGCTTGGCTCGCTTGGCTTAAGGGCTCACAGTCGCAAATCTCTTGAGGGCAATTGTTGATCATATGTGGAGAATCCCTAATATACTTACATATGGAACAATGTAGCTAGATCTAGTGTTTCCCTGTTCCTAAGTGTTGGTCATATGACCTTCATCATAGCACATGGTAGTAATCTAAAAGACTTATATTATTATATCTATCTATATGTATAAGAGATCATGGTATGATGGCTTCATGAGAACCGCTTTGTTGTGTGATGACTACAACTTAAGATATTAATCGATTGAATTGTTTGCTTTTACATTACATGCATGTAACTTACTTGGTTTGGCATCCATGTGTGCTATGTTCTAGGATTCATCTCATTCCTTTCTTTTTTAAGCACAAGTAGTGAGGACTACGTTATTTATGAGGAGCCCTTTGTTGATGATTTAGAGGAAGGGGATAGTGTGGATTGTTTATATTTTTATGACAAATAAAAACTCGATGTGGGTTTAAGAGTTGAGGATGGGTTCATGAGGCGGAAACTCAATTACTTTTGGGGATTTAGTTACTTTTTAGATACGTTAATGTACTCTTTTCCTGGTTTATGACATTTTTATTTTGTCTGTAGAGTGAAACGAATCTTTTTGAAGACTTTTGTGATACTCTTGGTTATAGAAGCATTTAAGATTCCTTTAAATTTATATGCTATGACTCATGTTACATGTAATGAATATCTCTTGAGGAGAATTGACGGTTAGTTAAACTTTATGATCCTTAAAGTTTTTTGTTACTGATGTTATGTTTGGCACTTGTGGATTTTAGAACCTTAACATACTTTGAGTTAATTGAGGTATGTTGTGGGTTGTAATGCCAATAGGGTTCCCGAGGCATTATATATGCAATAAAAAAGACGCACTATTTAGTAGATTTATTATGAAAAGTAAAAAAAAAAAAAACTATTAAATAAGGTAATGATAATATTTCAAAGGTTGACTCTTATACTGGATGAAGAATAAAAAGGGAAAAAAATTCATTTAAGTTTTTATAACTATCAATTAAAGAAGATTTTATAGCATTGTAGCCCATCATTTGTTATTATGTTGACAATAATACTAATCATAGTTTGATTACTTCATTAATGTTATAGGTGGAAACAAGAAATTTGCTTGAAAATATTAGTTAAACTTGTGGGAAAAAGATAATTCGTATTATTTTAGGGGCAAGTGATTCAATATTGTAGGTAAAAATGTATTTTGGAAGGTGTTGAGTCTAATATTCCTAGTTTCACTATAGATATAGATAGACAAAATATTAAATTAAATGCAAATAAATGTGGTTGTTATCTTAATCAATAATAAATGTAAACATAATAATGACTATGGTAAATGTAAATGATGTTATATATGAAAGTAACCATTTTCAATGTAAAAAGTGAGTTGAAAAAATTAAACTTTATAACCTTAATTAAATAACAAATTGTAAAATTACGAATAGTAAATAATATGAAATATTGTATTAAGGAGGATGATTTAAAAATAGAAAAAGTCACTTTGTTTTTTTGCTAAATTTTAGTTTTATTATAAAGTAAAAAGAGATATTCAAGATACTTTAAAAAAATTCTAAAGCTAAAGAGAAATTTGAATGTTGCTTGAAGAGTGAAAAAAGAAACAAAGAGAAAAAATTGGCTACATTTAAGTTACAAAATTAAAAATCATGAACGTCATTCAAGAGAGAGAAATTAAATGTAGAGAGAAAATCGCAAATGTTATTAAGAATAGGAGAGAAGAATTAAAAGGAAAGAAAAAAAAAAGGTGAATTACTTAATCTACCCTTCACTTCATTAAGTTAGTTCTTAATATCACATATTTTAGTGGTTATTTTCAACTTAATATCACATGTTTTAATGGTTATTTTCAATATATTTTGAAGATATTTTAAGGAACTAAAAAAAGACACCAAATGATTCCTGTTTTTCGCTTTAATAATATAGATAGATAATAACTTATGAATAGTCATTTTGTGAACCATAATTAATAATAGTATTGTAAGAAATGAAAAACAAAATAGCCCCTTTGAAGTTGCCACATATATTGCTAGTTGTTTTTTTTTTTTAATCTTTTTGTCCCCTTTCTAACTTTTTATAGAACACAAAGAGTAGAAAATGAAAAAATTCCAATGAAGGGTAATGAGCTGAAGTTTAAATAAGGTTATGAGGTAAGATTGTGGATGATGATAAAATTTAAAAATAAAAAAAAATAATAATAACACAACAAACAATAATGCTTAAAGATTTGATCCCACCAATCATGGGTAGGATTAGTTATATAGTATAACTTTCTCTTTTGTGATTAATCATAAACTATATGTTCATTGATATCTATATATATTATATCATTTTTTTATTTATATAATTTGTGTTTCTTAGTTTTTTTTCCCTCGCTCTACCCTTACTTTATGTTAGCGGCATATAAAATATTATAGTATCAAGCATGTCTCCTAAAATACACTATGCATATTGTCAAATCATCTTGATCATGCTTTCCCATCTCATCATTATAGAGGTTATTCTCACTTTCTCATCAATTCATTTTTATGTGATATGTGTCATGGTCTGAGGCTTTCTTTAGCATAGAAATGGACCATGTGGTGGTTACTATCCTATCTTTGCAATAGTAAGCAAGCCTAAGTTGCATGCAACGCTAGCCAACAAGGTTTAAACTTATAAGCAACACAACCAAGGAAGAAAGCTAACAATTTATAAGGGACACAATCACTAATGGAAAAAGGAATAGCACACTTTTATTAATTCCGACAGTAATACAAGGCTGCAATATGTATGTACGGGGGTACAATGTATGTAATAGGTGCCGTCGGTTGTGATCAACCAACATGGTGAGTAAGAGCTTAATCCAGAAGAGTACTCATACCCTCATAAAGAGCTTTACGGACATTATTGAGCCTGGCAGGAGCACACATTAAAACTGGTGAAATGGCACCACTTTCTAAAAGTGGAAATTTCTAATAATAGTAAAACCCTAACTATACAAAAATAAAGTCCCCCCCTTATGTTACAATATGTACAAAAGAATGGCCTCTTGTTAGTATAAGTATCTTACAAAAAGGGACCCTGACATCGTCCCCCACTTAATTCTATTGACGTCCTCGGCAATATATACTGGAGCTTGGATCTGGTGGCGGAGGCCTTTTGGCTGGCAAGGCTGAGTTTCTCTCGGATAAGGGCTTAAGATCTTCTTTAGTTTCCTAACTAGTATCTTCTTCTCCTCGATCTCTCCACTTGACCAAATATTCTTTTTGTTCTTCTCTAGTGGAGGGATCTCTAACTTTTTGCACTGCAAGGATGTCTTCCACGGCTTGACTTAGGTTGAACTTGATCTTCATGTATGACCACTTGGACACATTGCGAGATAGGTCTTCCATGTCTAGAGAATATAGCTTCAAGACGCTGACATGAAAAACTGGATAGACCTTTAACCATGCAGGAGGCTCGCCCTTGTAAGCTGCTCTTCCGATCTTCGATATGATAGGAACTGGACCAATATACCTTTGGATCAATCTTCTATTCTTGTTCCTTAATGATCTGACCTGTTTTGGAAGAAGCTTTATGAGGACCTGATCTCCAACATTAAACTCTCTAGGTCAGAAATTCTGATCTGCCCATTTCTTCATTCTCTTGGAAGCCTTTTCAAGGTACACTTTTGCTACTTCTAAACTCTGCTTCTAATCCCTGGTGAACTAATAAGCTCTAGAGTATCTTTCGGTATATAGTGCTGCTACTGTGTGGGGTAACAGTGGTTGCTGACCTATAATGATCTCTATAGGGCTCTTGTTGGAGGAAGAGCTCCGTAGAATGTTGAAACAGAACTAGGCGATATCCAGCAAGTTAACCCAATTCTTCTGGTTGGCACTAACAAAGTACGAAAGGTATTCCTCCAGCAACCCATTGAATCTCTCTGTCTATCCATCATTCTGTGGATGGTAACTGGAGGTCATGTTCAGCTCGAAGCCCAAGAGTTGGAACAACTCTATCCAAAACTTCCCTGTAAACCTGGAATCCCTATCACTTATAATATTTTGGGGTGCACCCCAAAATTTCACCACATGCTTGAAGAAAAGCTAGGCTATCTCTTCTGCGCTTGAACTGTTTGTAGTAGGAATGAAGATGGCATACTTAGAGAACTTATCAATAACAACAAAAACAGATGAGTGCTCCCCCACTTTTGGTAGGGTGATAAAGTCCATGGAGACGCTCTCCCATGGGTGAGAGGGCATAGGAAGTGGCTCTAAGAGGCCTGCCACCTTCTGCCTCTCATCTTTATCCTGCTAGCAGGTTAAGTAAGTCTTCATATAAGTCATCATATCCTCCTTCATATCCAGCCAGTAATAACCCTGCTTCAATAAGCTTCATGTCCTCTGCCAGCCTAGATGTCCAGCCTACAAAGTATCATGGTACTCTCTCATGAGTGCCCTTCTCAAGTTACTTGCCTTTAGGACATACAATCGGCGCCCCTTTGTATAAATGAAGTGGCCTTCTACCCAAAATCTACACGTCTTCCCTTCTTCAACCAACTGCTTGAGATTTTTGGCCAACAGGTCTTGACCTATGTGTTGCTTGATCTGCTCTTGAATTGAAGTTGAGATTTGACTCACCGACTGGTGTATAATCTGTGCTAAGGATGCTAAATCAGCTCGCCTACTTAAAGTATTTGCCACCTAATTAGCCCATCCATTGCGATACTCAATCTCCATATCAAATTCTGCAAGAAACTCTTGCCATCTAGCTTGTTTGGCTGAAAGCTTCGGTTGAGTCAATATATGGCTGGCAGCAGAATTGTTTGTCTTCACTAGAAACTTAGATCCTAGTAAATAGTGTTTCCAGGTCCTTAGATAATGAAAAATTGCAAGTAACTCCTTCTCTTGGGCTGAGTACCTGCGCTCTGTTTGATTTAGCTTCCTACTCTCGTATGCCACTTGATGACCCTCTTACAACAACATTCTACCCAATGCAATGTTTGAGGCATTCATGTAGACTTCAAAAGGCTTAGAAATGTAAGGAAGTTTGAGGACTGGCTCCTCCGTCACTTGAAGGTACTCTGACATATCACATCCTATGACCAAGCTTGGTCCTTCTTTAATAGATCTATGAGGGATCCAACTCGATGGGAATATCCCTCAACAAATCTTCTATAGTAATTTGCGAGTCCAAGGAAGGACTGGAACTCCGTTACACTCTTAGGCACTGGCCATTGCCTAATTGCTTCCACCTTTGTCGTATCCATTCGGATCTACCCTTCTTCAACAATATGACCCAGGAAGTTGATGCGCTTCTGGGCAAAGGCACATTTCTTATGCTTCACGTACAAATGATTCTCTTGCAGCTTCATGAAAACCATTCATAAGTGCTTCACATGGTCCTGTAACGTCCTACTATACACAACAATATCGTTTAGATAGACGACTACAAATTTGTTGAGATATTCACGAAATACATTATTCATTAAGGTACAAAATGTTGCAAGAGCATTAGTGAGACCGAAAGGCATCACCAAAAACTCATAAGCACCATACTGGGTTATACACGTCGTTTTGGGCTCATCCCCCTCAGCAATGCAAACTTGATGATGGCCTGAGTGAAGATCCAGTTTTGTAAAATACTTAGCCCCACTCAATTGATCAAACAAATCAGCAATTAGAGGAATTGGGTAATGATCCTTCACCGTCAACTTGTTTAGAGCTTGGAAGTCAATACATAATCTCAAACTCCCATCTTGCTTCTTTTGAAATAGAACAAAAGCCCTATATGGTGCTTTTGAAGGTCGAATGAAGCCTGCTTCTAACAACTCATTCAATTGCTTCTTCAATTCGGCAAGTTCGGGAGGCGACATTCTGTAAGTAGCTCTGGCAAGTGGTTTGGCACCAGGAATCAACTTAATCCCGTAGTCCACCGACCTTCTAGGGGGTAATTCCTTAGGGAGCTTGTTAGGCATCACATAATAGTACTCCTTTAGGACCCTCTCTATTTCCTCCGATATCTCCCTCTTTCTTGCTTCCTCTTTCTCTGTAAGGAAAGCCAAGAAAGTTGGCTCTTGATGTTTGAGACCTCTCTTGAATTGGAGAGCTAATAACATCATAGCCCCAATATTCTTCCCTTCCTTGCCATTGTTGTTTGCCTTATTTCTCTAAACTGTCACACAACAAGGCTTTTCACCTATAAATAACAAGCAATCTGCTGCGGGCATGGGAGCAACTCTGGCTTGTCTCAAGAAATCTATTCCAAGGACTATGTTGAAGTCATCCAATGGAATAGCTGTGAAGTTGAGATTTCCACTCCAATCTCCAAACCTCACTTTCACTCCTCTTGTAACTCCTCGGATAGGGTAGGCCTTGGAGTTAACAGCTTTAATCTGGCCAGTGTCCTCAGCAAGCTCTAACCCCAACCTCTCCACCGCAGGCACATCAATGAAGTTGTGTATAGCACCGAAGTCTACCATTGTACCGGCACTCTTGCCATTGATGTTCAACTGGACATACGTCAACTCATTATTGTTCTTAGGCTTACGTCGGACTGAGGAACTTTTTCCAACAGCTGACAACATGTGCAATGCACCCATTTGGGGTTGATCCTCTCCATCACTCCCCAACTCATCATCTTGGCAAACACTCTCTACTTTTTGTGCCATAGCATTGAGTACTGCCCTATATGGACACTCAGCTACTTTGTGTGAGCCATTACACAAGAAACATAAGAATGAGGGCTTCTTACCTCCATTAGTTGCCCCACTCTTTCCGGATTGGTGAGAGTTATAGGATTTCCTTTTACTCGCTCTAGTATTACTACTACTACTTCTACTTGAACTTGGGGCTCCCCCACTTTTAGGTTTACCCGGCTTGACTGACTTTCCACCCTCATGTCCTGTCGACACATTCTTCCCTTTATTGTCATGAGTGTAGTCAGTCAAGTGCTCAGCGGCTGCTTGTGTTGTAGCCAAGTTAGTAACTCGTTGCCTTTGCAACTCATTCCTAACATAAGGCTTCAGTCCTTATAGGAAATAGAATAACTTATCATCTTTAGCCATACTCTTGATGTCCAACATCAATGTTAAGAACTCACAGACATACTTTCTAATGTCATCACCTTGTCGAAGTTCCCTCAACTTCTTTCGGGTATTGTACTAAACATTCTCAGGGAAAAACTGAGTCCGTAACTAAGCCTTCAACTTGACCCATGTATCTACATGAGCGTTGCCATTTTGGATATCCTTATATTTGGTGTGCCACCACAGTTTAGCATCACCAGTTAAGTACATTGTAGCCATGGTGACCTTTGATCTCTCATCATTTGTCCCCACAATAGTGAAGTATTTCTCCATATCAAATAGAAAGTTCTCCAACAACTTGGCATCCCACATGCCAGTGAAAGCCTTGGGCTCAGGCATCTTTAGATATTCTGCATGAACAGGGGCAGGGATAGGAGCATTTCCCACAACTCGAGTTAAAATAGCTACTTGTACCCATGGCTCTTCAACAGTCTCAAGTAACTTGTCTTCTCACGTCTTCTACTTGAGTCTCCAAGTGTTATCTTGCCTCATCGGTCATTATGTACATTTTCTCTCTAAGGGTTTGCATTGTAACACCAAAATTCTCAGCCATCTTAGTCATCTTAGCATTCATCTCTTGATGATTGGTTTCAACTTCAGCCACTCTTACTGACAATGCGACCAAATCATCTATCCGCTTAGACACTCCCTTAAGGATTTCCTCAAGGCTATCTAGCCTCTTGCTCACTTCCTCTTGTCATGTCATCGTCGTTCTTGCTAGAATAACCTAAGCTCTGATACCAACTGTCACGGTCCGAGGCTTTCTTTAGCATAGAAATGGACTGTGCGGTGCTTACTATCCTACCTCTGCAGTAGTAAGTAAGCCTAACTTATACACAACGTTAGCCAACAAAGCCTAAACCTGTAAGCAACACAACCAAGGAAGAAATCCAATAGATTATAAGGGATATAATCACGAATGGAAAAAGGAATAGTACACTTTTATTAATTCCGACAGTAATACAAGGCTGCAATATGTGTGCACGGGGGTACAGTGTATGTAACAGGTGCCATCGGTCGTAATCAAGCAACGTGGTGAGTCAGAGCTTCAATCCAAAGGAGTACTCACACCCCCATAAATAGCTTTACGGACATTATTGGGCCTGGTAGGAGAGCACATTAAAACTGGTGAAATGGCATTCTTTCTAAAAGTGGAAATTTCTAATAATAGTAAGGCCTTAACTATACAAAAACAAAGTCCCCCTTTATGTTACAATATGTACAAAAGAATGGCCCTTGTTAGTATAAGTATCTTACAAAAAGGGACACTGACAATATGCATATGTAATGCTCTAAGCCCAAAAGTAGTGAGTAGCTAAGCCAACAAACATTAATGGCCTATTTCAATCACTTGGCTTAAAAGTTTCAATCTTATGTTAATAAGGTATTTACAACCATAAACTTATAAACTAGTACCACAATCTCTTATAATCCATGTAGGGCACTTAACCTTAGGGTCTCATGATCTCCTCTACCTCTTAAATACGTGACGTCTTCGTTGCAAGACCTTATAACAGGGCCTAAATCTTCCCCAATTTTTGGTGTACAATTCGAGCCACCCATTACCTATAGGTCATCCTAGAAGCATATAATGAGTCATACTCTAATGACACTTCCCACTTTTCTCGAACCTCTTCTCTAAATTGGAGCCAAACCCAAATTATCCACCTACTAATAGGGGGTTTACTTTAATACCATTTGTAATGTTCTAAGCCTAAAAGTAATGAATAGCCCAGCCAACAAACACTAATGAGCCCATTTTAATCACTTGGCCCAAAAGTTTTAAGCTTATGTTGATAAGGTATTTATAACCATGACCTTATAAACTGGTACCACAATCTCCCATAATCCATATGGGACACTTAACTATGGGATCTAGCATTGTTTAGAGATTTAATTGCATAAGGTTATCTAGAGACTTTTATAGTATTATTTGGAGTTTTTAGTCGAATGTTACGCTTGATGTGTCATTAGAGACTAGGGACAAGCAGCAATCGGTAATGTCCTCGATTCTAAGGCATTACAAATGGTATCAAAGTAGACCCCTTGCTAGTAGGTGAATGATTCAAGTTTGACTCCAATTTAGAGAAGAGGTTCGAGAAAAGTGGGAAGTGTCATTAGAGTATGACTCATTATAAGTATTGTGGGAGGTTGTGGTATTAATTTATAAGGTCATGGTTGTGAATATCTTATTAACAAAAGCTTGAAACATTTGGGCCAAGTAGTTGAAATTGGCATATTAGTGTTTGTTGACTTAGCTATTCACTACTTTTAGCCTGGAGTATTAAAGTATATAACTTGACATTTGTGATTCCCATTGCTTTCATCTTTTGCTCATATCTATAGTTTATTTTTAACATGACATAAGAAAAAAGTAATGTTGATCTTACAGCCATTTGACACAACCTTTTATAAGCACTTTACAAATACATTGAATATCTTATGTATCCTTTTGTACCATTTGCCTTATTGTCTCAAACATTTTTGTAATACTAATCCTAGATACTTAAAAAGCTCTCACTTAGATATATCTCTCATCTGCACATACACATGACTTACCCATTGTCGAGGTCCATTAGATGTATATTATACACTTATAGCATAAGTCATGCATTTCATGTGATGTTAGAGAAGCGATGCATGTTAGAAAAATGATGCAAATAAGAGGTCAACTTCAAGTGGAATGAGATAAGGAGGACTTAAGGAGAAGAAATAGACAATTTCAACAATGTAGCATGCTTATGTGACAACGTAAGGAGCTTGATAGCTTCAATTTCATCATTTTTAATATTTGGAGTAGGAGCAACATAAAGGCAAGAAATAGTTGATCTTCTTATGTCTACATTATAAAACTTAGCAATCAACTAAATGTTCTAAATGTGAAGGATTGGGTGGTATTTACAAGGTTCATGAATGAAAAATCATACTTAGATCATCTTTGTGAGGATTGGACATGATTGTTAGAGTTTCTTAGGGCTCATTCATGGGCTTCTAGGCTTATTAATGGTCATACTAACAATCTTTGTATATGAAAGAAAACTAATTTCAACTTAACTCATTAAGGTTTTAAAGAGAGAAATTAGAAAGAGATATCATGGAAGAATGTAGTTTTTACTATTGAATTTATACTTTACAATTGAGGGAATAATCCTTATATAGATATGGTTTATGTCTAAATGTAAGGCTAAGAGTCATTCAATCTAATAGCTACAAGTGAATTCTACTCACTACAATAATAAATACATCTAGTTACCCATACTTACAAAGGTATAACGAATTTAAACAATTACAAAATAGGGCTTCGTAATAGACCTTAGTCTTAAACCAAAACTGATCAATTCATCTTTATTGGCTCCCATTAGTGCCCCATTGAGTGATAGTTTGGAGTTGTGAGTAAATTGTCTACAACATTCTTACTCACCAAATCCCGCAACTTCCTTGTTACAACCTACATCTTGGACCTTTCTTAACTTGGCACTTCTCTAATCTTAATGCAATTTTCCTATTGAACATCTTCTTCATTCTAGTTCTCATGTCATTTTTCAATAGCCATTTATCTCCCTTTGTTGAACATGCTATCTTAATAGTTCCTATTATGTTTTCCTTCATAGGGACTTTAACTTATTCTAATAATTCTTTTGATCTTGATTTGCATAATGTTTTACCATCAACTTTCACCAAAGTATTCTCCACCATAGGTAGACTTTCCTCTTCTTAAATGATGTCAAATTACCTATTTCTCCTTTGTTATAATTTATATTCTTATAATAAATCTTGTAGCTTAACTAGTCTTCTTAGTGACTCAAATTATACATTAAACTTCCTATGCCAAATATAGTTGAATTGAGGAACAATGATGACCAAGACCATACTGGTAATAGGCTTAAAGTCATCCATAGAAATTAACTATACAGATTCCCTCTTGTGCCAAATGCCAATGTTAAATTTCATAATTTTAGCAATCCTTAATGTTAGGATCTCCTTTATTTTAACTATCTTAAGCTGTTTAGCTTACTCCTCTAAATCCCAATCCTAAGTTTAGCACTATGATAAGTTTGTGAAAATACACACTTATCTAAAGGATTTTTTTAATAATTAGATGCGATTCAAGAGATTTTTTAAGCCAAAGTATATGAATTTTCATTAAAATCACATGTAATTTCTCAACATAAGTGTAATTCATATTATTATGTTTTATCGCTTAAAAGTAATATATATTTAAAGAATTTAAGCTTTTTGTATTTGATCTTATAGGTCTTAGGGTTACCATACCATGTAATGGTAGCCCTATTTAAGAAGCTAGAAATTAAGAAAACGAAGAAAACATGGAGCTGGAACTACTGGCTTAACAATATCCCTAGTTACCGTCATGTTGGTAGTTGATTTGAAGAGCTAACTTGAGCAACCGTTAAGCTGGTATACTTACTGGAATTTAGAACAGAATGTGTGAAAGTATCACAGAGAGTGGACTATACCATCATGATTGTAGTCTCAATTATTGTCATGAAGGTATACTGAAACCTTGAAGCAAAAACACACCATTCCATTACAAAGGAAGAGAAGCAATGTTTGACATGTATCCATTAGCTTAACGATACCTTTATTTACTATCATGCTAGTAGTGTCCTAATATAAAAAACACTTTCTTCTTCATTTTCTATAGATTTTGTTTTGCTTTTTCTAGGGTTTAGGGCTTTTCTTTTGCCACTCTCTTCTTCCTTAGGTTATCTTAGATTAGTTTTAGGATAGTTTTATGATTTTTATGGCATTTTCTTATATTTTCATGATTGTAGCATAGACGTTTAGTGGATTTTAGCTCTTTTCAAGGTTTGGGTTTGTGGATTCCCATTGTATCCATGGAGATCGTTGGGAAAATCTTAAGGAACTACATTATTGAGATTGAGAAGCTCGATTTTATAATGTTTCTCATACTTTTTTCATGTTTAATGCAATGTTTATTTTAATGTTCATGTGTATCATGTGTTAAATTCTTATTATCCATGAATGTGATAAATAGTGTTTATTATGCTTATTGGTAGTATGTGAACATGATGAAGAAGTTGTGGTTATTGATGTTCTTATATTGTGATAGTGTAAACTTGGAATTTTACTTAGTTCTATAGTATAATTAGGTATAACTCGAGTGTTGGGTTAATGTCGAGCTAGGTAGTGGTTTCATACGATGGGCTTTCTCCTTTATTATCCTAATAGGGTCTAGATACCGTAATACGATTTAAAAACCTTGAATATAACTTAAGATTCCCAATTTAAATGGGTAATTCTTGAGAAGTGGGGCTTAAATCCTTATACCCAGCCCCAAGCTAAAATTAGTTAGGATGAGAAATCGTATCTAACATAGTTATTTGAGTAATGATGGAAGTTAAATAACTAGTTAATACCATAGATGAGAGATTAAAAATACAATGCTCCTATTACATGATAGAATTTACAAAATGAAAGCAGGATAAATTCTGTGAGTGTGAGAAAAATTCATGTTTAAATTATCATAAATACTCTAATAGTATAGCCATAATGATCTTAGATGATTTTTTATTTGTTACTCATACATCTTTTTATAAAGAAATCCACATCCTAATATTGAGAAATTGCTAAAATCTACATTGAATTTCATTGTAGTTTTTCCTTCTATTTTAGATAACTTGCATGTTATTTCCTTAGAAATTGCTGAATTGGTTGTCTAAATTAAAGTAGAAATAGTAGAATCTAGTATTTAGTCATCTTTATAAATTTTATTCTTTCCTTCATCACAAAATACAACCATGGTTACGTAACTTGTATTATCAATGGATCGGTATGCTTACCGTTAGTTCACTGATTCCACTAAAATTTAATTATTTTTGTTTGTAGGTGAGTCGATTGATAATGTAGTATTTCACTGTTTTTAAAAAGGGGGAAATTTTTATTTATGCGTAACATTAGTGGAAGTGAGATCACAATACCAAACTACCTCTTTTGAAATGAATAGATGTAAGGCTTTTGTATCTACCATTACATTTATCTTCCTCCTAATAACCTTGACTTGAACGTACATTAAGCTTTTCCACTTCTCGATATACTGAGGCTTCATGGTATAAAGATGACATAATGTACTAAGTTGACTCTTCTCATCATCATCTGTTTTGTCTTTCACCACTAATAGTTTAATGTTCCTTATTTGATCACTTCTTAGCATAATGAAGCCTATGACAAAAGTAACACTTGAACTCTTCGCTTTCTTTATTTCTCTCATGTTTTCCTTCATCTTACCCTCTCCCTTCTGTATACTTAGGGACCTACTCCTTTTATTCTTCATCATTACTAGTAAAAGTTCTTAGTTCCTACATTTGAAGCCCCTTTGCTGTTGTCTTGGAGACATTGTTTACCCCTTATATTTCTTACTCTAGTTTAAGCGAAGATTTCAAGCCATCTAAAAATAATATGGAAGTGTCATTTGCACTGAGGTTTGTACTTCCAACATAAGCTCTAAGAAATCCTATACATACTATTTCGTGCTATTTCTTGAGTAAGGTGGAAAAGTTTATTTTAATGTCTCTTTTAGCATTGTGTCGCAATAACTGGTCCTTAAATTCTTACTTGAAATCAACCCAAAAGAGAATCTCATTATGTGACAATTGAAATTTTAGCAAAGAATATTAGTAAATATTTAATTGTCCATAATATTGACTCATGAGCAACAAATAAGAATAAGTAAGAAACTAAAGGGAAAAAAAAAAAGAAAAAATAAATTATTCAAGTGATAACGACATTAATGAAATGTTTAAACCAAAAAAATATATGAAATGATTAAATAAATGAACTTAGGAGGAGTCAAACACACTCAAAACCGAAAGGTTAGAATATGAGTCCAATTTTATATATAAATATAGAGACATGCTTAGGAATTTAGCAATAACCGTAAGATTAGTTAAAATTTAATCTAGCAATAAGCCATCTTAGTATACTATTGATTCCGTTATTAATATGTAAACTATGAATAAATCTAGAAAGTGTGTGTATGAATGTCTATATATATATATATCGATTTGGATAATAGAAGGGGCTTATCTGCCTCATTCCTTACATCATGTAATCGAGATAGCTAAGGGGCACCTCTTATGTTGGGAAAAGGAATAGAACTCTAAAGCTTTGAGAACTAGACCTCCTCAGCAAAAAGATGATCTGCTTACTTCCCCTCATGAATAGAGGCTTTAAACTTGATGGTCTTAAGTCTATTATCTTCACCATAGAGTCTTTTGACCCCTAGTTTAATAATAGATCTACCATGTTAGTCATAGCCTCAAGCTTGTACCAAGAATGCTGTATTAGAGACCCTACTAAGGAGAAAACCACACACGTTCACACACACAAACATATACACAAATAAACATATACACACACACATACACATACGCACACATACAAATTACTTAAAGACCTACCCTTAATGGTTATGTTATCACGTGGAAGAAGAATGAATGAAGGTCTAATAGTTTCAAACATTAAAGGTCATTGTAATAGATGCATATATATATATGTATATATGTGTAATAAATATATAGTTGCTAGCTAATGAGAACTTAGGGAATGATGCCAAAGAAAAGTTAACTTGCAACTAAATGTAACAAAAGCGAACATCGTTTTTAAAAGATATACTTCATGTTTTGTAAAATAATTAGACTTATCATCTTGTTGTACAACTAATCAAGTCCCTCCATCTAAAAACTTATCTAAATCTATAATAGAGATTTCCTACATGACTTTAATAATTAAACCAAATCTTATTTCTCAAGATAATACTTCTCTTAAATTCTTGGATCTAGTGTTTCCTTCTATATAAACATAGTTTATTACAATTAACAACTCTCTACATTTAAAGACTTAATTCACCATCTTAATCCCAGAGCAAACCCGCAAGAGTAAGTATCGTTCCCCTTTTCTCTAGTTTATTTTGTTTTCACCCAATCATTAAAGCTCACAACCATTTATGGTATATTCACTTCATAAAATGAAATAAGCGAGGAATAAAATAAAGTTGTAACAATCTATTACATTGTTTCTTTGAATAAAAGGCCATCTACAAGATAAACCCACAATAAGAGGTAAAAGACAATATTGCCCTTTACAGCTAATAAAAAAAATAACAAATTTTTAGAAAAAAAAAATTCAAACAAATAGGTTAGGAAAAGGAAAAAAAAAAGCAAAAAAAAAAATCCAAAAATAGAGTTGCTGTGAAAAATATCTAAAAAAATTATAGCAGTTCAATTTTGCTTTTGAAAAATCGAATTTAATGCACAAATTCGGCTTTTGAAAAGCTTATTTTTCTTAACAAAATTGGCTTTCCACAAGCAGATTCTTGTATTACTAAAAGTAGCTTCCTAAAAGTCGATTTCATTGCATTAAGTAAATTCAACTTTTGGAAAATAGATTATATGTAATAGGCTTTCCAAAAGTCAAATTTAGTGCAAATTAAAAGCGCCTTTTGGAAAGCCTAATTTATCTGCCCTAGTCTTAGGATTATTTTCCCAAGCACGGTATATTTTGGATTTTTTTTCCCTTTTTCCTAAAATAGGTTAGCCTTCCTTCTCCTTATATCTACATTTCATAGTGGCAACAAACACAAACTCAATTGCATTCCACTATAGGTCAACACTTGCTCTTTTACCTTATTAAATGGTAACTACATGCCACTTGGCAAAATACTACTCATGTGCCACTAAAATAAATCAATAACAGCCACAACATAATCATTGGTAAACAAACATCGTACCACTTCTAGAAAGTTATTAAACCAAAGCACATACAACTCATGCAGTCGTTAACTACAACCAAATCTCTAGCCACATGCACCTAAACAACCGCTGCCTTGTACTAAATCTAAGAACCCATTAATACGAGATTAACCCTCACTCTCTCTCTCCTTCCTTGAGCATAACGATAAAAAATTGTGACAAACACCATCATTAGTGGCTTTTTGTCTACTAAATTATCCCAAGTCATCCCCTTTTGTTGAAAATAACCACAAATAGCTTTCAATGGAAGACCTATTCTTGAGTGTCACCAATGAAGCCTCGTTATTTTAAGTAATTCCCATTTTGGGTTGTGTTGTTTAATTGATGGTGTTGTCTTATCATATTCATTTGTAGGTTTATGAGTTTGTGATAGACAAGAGAGAGGAGAGAAGATGGTGGTTTGTATGATGATGGTAGCTTTTGTGGTAGTGGTGTGTGTAGTTACGTAATGTTGTATGGTGGTAGGTATGTCAGTATTGGTGGTGAAGGAGAAAGAACACAAGGGCAGTGGGTGAAATGTTGGTGTCAATGGTATGTAGTGGTAGTGTGGTGCATAGTAGTGGTATAGTGGTCCATGTATGGTGGTGGTGCATAGTGGTCTGTAAAGGAGGTGTGGTGGTGCATGAATGTATTAGAGAAGAAGAAGAAGGGAGAGGTGATGGGTGCCTTTACTCCATATTAATCCGGATTCTTAGGTTATGATAAGGAACAAGGATTCTTAAACTTCACGAATTGGAATTCTTAAGAAATTGAGATTGCTAAGTGAATAATATAATAGAAGTGCTTTAAGGAATAAAGCGGAATGGGCCATTTCCCCAAGTAAATGAATCATCATATTCCTTTTCTTTTTGCTTCTTTGGACAATATCATCGACAATATATTATAGCAAGAAAAACACTTAGGCCTTCTAAAGGTAACTTTTTATTACATTCTTAATAATTCTCTCACTATCTACATTAGTAATAAAAACATAAATATATGTATGTGTATGTGTTTTTGTACACATATGTGGTTGTTGTAAACAATACGTAAATCATTTTGTCTGTATTTATTTTTAGCAATTTTTTTAAGAAAGTAAAATAAACCTATAAATTAAATTTAGAATCACATAACAAAAATATGCTATATAGAAAGGTTAATGTAAAAAATAAACATATATAATGTGCTTTTCATATTTGTAAAAACAAACCAAAATTGAAACTATATAAAATATGTATCTATGTATATATATATATATATATATATATATATAACAAATCAAGTTGATAAAATAAAATAATAAAATTTCCAAAAGTGTCGAAACCATAAAGATAAGATGGACAATTTTACGGTCTGATCACTCAAAATAACAATATAGTATAGACAAGGATGGACCTAGATTAGAGGGAAGGGGGAGGCAAAGTCAACACAAATTATATTTATGATATATCGTGTTACCAATAATGTAATACACAAAATGTGTTATGAAAAACACATTTTATCAATTATATGATCTAGTTGTTATATAATTCAAATTTTACATGTAATATAATTGTAGATCTATGTCTATAATGTATAATATGATTTACTATATAGATGAAATCATATATAATATAATCGATTTCTATATGGCATTTTTACAAAAGTTAGATGGTATTTGTTTATGTAAATAAAAAATTTATTATTTAGTATTTTTAGTAATTTGTATTTGTCTATGTGAAATAATACATGAATACAATCACAAAACCTATACTATGAAAAGCTTTCATAAAGGGAATAAGATAAAGAAAAGATAAAAGATAAAAATAAAATATAATGATATTTTTATTACAAAGATAAAATAAAATTATACGATAAAAGACAAGTTACAAGTGAAAAAGACATAATATGCTATATATAATAAAAATTTGAAACCTTATGGCAAATGAGAGCAATGATGTTAACGTCTATGTTCATGTAACAATGATAGTAGAATATGGTATTTCAATATGAAAAAACTCTTGGTGAGTTTTAACCCAAAATATATACATATACATATATATATATATATATATATATTCTCACTGACTCTTGCTCTTGAAAAGAATGTTCTTACAATATAATATGTTAACTTATGAATGTTATATAGTGTTTATAGTATATATACATACATGCACACACATACACACACATATATATATATATAGAGAGAGAGAGAGAGAGTGATTAAGTGGAGAATGTGATAAAGAAAGGCAGTTATGAGAGGAAGTGGGATGCGGAGAAAAAAATGCTTTGAGAAAAGATGAGAAGGCGAATTTATCCCTATTATAAAATATTTATAATTTTATAAAAGGTTATTTTAGTATTGGTTTTTTTGTTATATTATATTGATTGATTGTTCAAAAAGTAATTTCAATGACAAGATGCATTAAGTTGTTACTTAAGCCTTGAAGGGCTTTAATAATATATATATATATATAGAGAGAGAGAGAGAGAGAAAGAGAGAGAGAGAGAGGGAGAGAATTAATGAAAAGGTTATTTTTATTTTGAAGATTTACATAATTGTATTTATATGGTTAATTGCTAAACCTATGCCAACCAATACAAAAATATACAATCTGAATTTTAATCCCCAATGACAGTTTTCTTCTCCTCGTTTTTTCAAAAGCTACTATACCGTATTGTCATTTTTGAGGGATTAAACCGTAAAAAACCCTTGATAGGATAGATGGCATATGTTATCTTGACCAAAAAGGGAAACAAATAACAATAATAAATAAAATGAAAGTATTTTTCCATCTTAAATTTGCTAAACCAAATGCAAAGTTGATTTTGAAACTTTAGACCTTTGTTGATATTTGATAATAAGAGGAAGCGTGTTAAATTAATGTAATTGAATATATCTAAGATGTAAAGTATATATCATCATATTCAGACAAAAATAGAAAATTTCAATAAAGAAGATCAACGTTTTAGGGTAAGTTCAAATATGAGATTAACATCTCAAAAAATTTAAATAAGTCATTTACGTTTTATAAAGTGATTCAAATAAGGGATCAAAATTTTACAAAATGATTCCCATATTTTTATCTAGTGGTTATTATTCGTCTTATAATAACTGCATCTCTTATTTAAATTAATTTATAAAATGTTGATTTCTCATTTGAAATTTTCAAAATATTAAACCCTATTTGAACATACTCTCAAACATGAACCTTCTACAATGTAACTTCCTTTAGACAAAATATAAGTTTCAAAACAAAATAATAAATAATTGGAAATTTTATTTAAACTATCATATACCTCCTTTGTTTATGTACGTTGCTCTTTAAAGATAGCAAATTATATATTAAAAATAACATAGATGATAGAATTAAATAATTAAACTATAGTTATTTGAAATTCGAATTAGATGGGGAAAAGGTGAGTAAATATAATCATGAGATTAACTGGTTTTAAATAAAATAGTAGATACCTAATTACTTATTGTTCGCTTAGGTAACATAAGCTTTGAGGATTTCCTATCAAATCCTCACCTAAAGTTTATTATGACTAAGCACAATATACATGTGAGTTACCTTCTATAATTATTATGGTTTCTTATGCATGTAATGTAGTACACCTAGTATTATATGCTAATTAAATGTAAATAAAAACTCAATCATGCATGAGGGTTATGGGCTATGCTTGTGCTTTTTTGATTTACTTCAACTAAATAGAGTAACTTAATTTCAAATAATAATATAATTATGTGAATGAATTCTATGATGCATATAGAGTGGTGTAGAAATTTTTCATTTTTTATTGTTTGTGAATTTGGTCGGTCACCCAAATAAATAAATTTAATAACTATATTTGGCAATATAATTAATAAGACATGCATGGTATAAAATTTACATATCTAAAGGCAATTAATACTACATAATGGTATGTAAAGGCAATAGGATAGTTTGCATCTTCTGATGTTATCTTGCTCTAACCTTTAGAAACTAAGTAATATTAGGCATTGCCATCCTTCCATTAGAGCCTAATGTAGGGATTCATTACTTAGGGATATGGTTGATTGTAGGTTCTCCACATAGCTAAATCCCTTTACTTTTTGCATGAAAAATAAAAGTTAAGGATAGTAGCACCTCAGATTGACTATAAATTGATTTACATGAATGATTATGACTTCTTAACTCGAGGTTTGGGAGGGAGATTATACCCATTCTTATGTATAGTTTCTAGATGATTATATACGTTAGTGCATTTTGTATGCTTAACTTCATGCTTTCATTTAATGTGTGATAACTTGGTTGTATTCATGTGTTTTCATAATATGAGAGAAAAACCTAACTAAGGAATGGTAGCTTATACCCCAACAGTTTCCAATGTTTGCAAGAACTGTTTAGTAGTTATTCTTAGGCAACAAATATAGATTCTAGATTACCTTATGTAAGTTCTTATGTTAGACTTTATTGGTGTCATAGTAATAGATTAAGATAAAACAAGATGAGAGGCGGTAAGGTTTGAAAGTTCAATTGTTATGCAGATAATTGACATATGCAATAGACTTTAATCATATTTTATGATGGTTTGTAAAACCTTTATATAGTAAATTTCTTATCATTACTATATGTTATTTTTATTTATTCCCTAAAAAGAACTAAATTTCCCTTCTGATGTAACTTATGGTAAGAAACGCCTAGTGTAGCATAACAGTTTTAGGTAAAATCAGAGTGAGAGTTAAGTATATATACATAACAAACCAAAAATCTTGTAGAACCTTAACTTTTATTAAGCCACCTAAATTATAGAAGCATAGTTAGAATTGGGTAGCTAGAATTTTGTCTATAAGTATCTTATATATGTATACAAGTAAATACCGAGTTAATCTTTCTCTATTTCTTGTAGCAATCATTGGGAGGTGTCCTTTTTTTTATAAAAATCTTTCCATCTAAAGCCATCTAAGACATTAATTGCCTTTGCACAATGTCTACAAAATCTAAATGTTGATTTAGCAACTTAAGGAGCTCCTAAAATTATAGGAGAATTTTCATTGAAATGGATAGAAGGGTTAAGCAATAATTGGAGTACATGATTAACAAATATCAAGGGGATGATAACAAGCTCATTTGCTCCAATTCAAATATTAATTGGTTGGAGTGATATACTACTTATTTGAGGAAACTAACTCCCAACATTGAAGTCGCGTTCAAGGTGAAAGATTCAACCAAACTAGCTTATCATAATTTTTGGATATGGACTTATATGTCTATACCTAATGTTTAGTTAGCTTGTGATGTGAGGAGATAACATCTATCGTGTGATATAAGACCATAGAAGTCTACTTAGGATCCTTTATAGGGCTAATATTTGACAAACTAATGGATGCAGAATCCTCCATTTATAAATCAGACTACTTTAAGAGAGTTTGTCACTCAGCTACCTCCACTATAGCTACCTCCAAAAATTGTACCTTTGCTCAAGACCTTTCTTATGCCTAAATATGTGAACAACTTAACTTAATGACACTAGTAATCTATATTGATATTATAGTCGTTAATTCAAATCTGATCTTATCCGTAATTCTAAGAGAAATTGCTATATCACCTAACATGGTGGTAGATATGAATATCTGTGAGGGTCTAAAGGCCACATGAGTGATAGTAATCTAAGAGATAGCAGTGTAAGAGAAGATTCAAACATTGGATCTAGTAATCCAGAAGATAGGGCTTATAGTTTTTTGCCATAAAGTCCTATATTTGAACAAGATCATAAATTGCACTAAGTCCTACTGCGTCCAAGTAAAGGATTCTAAGCAATAGGGAAGGTATCCTATGATGAATTTTTTATGGGATGTGATTGATTGTTTAGATAAAGATATTTGACTTTTTTAGCTTTTCTTAATAGGACTTTAGACTAATGTTTATTTTTAGGAAGTGATAAGCTTCTACTTACTTATTTTTTAGAGAGTGATTTTTTCTTGAATTTTGAGTTTATTTTAAGAAAATAATAGTTAATTGATTAAAATCTTGTTCTTTAGGTTTTGGAATGATTTATGAAAGAAAATGAAAAAATAGAAACAGATTTTACTTAATTCGGAGTTAAAATGAGAAAGATATGAAGTTTTAAAGATTGAAATGACCACATGACATGATTGTGTTGTTTTCAATGAAGAATTGAAGCAATTTTTTAAATTGTTAGAAAGTGACATAGTAAAGTTGTGTCATTCTTAAACTTGGTGAAGACATGAAAAAATTGTAAGCTCAGAAAGTGATACGACCATGTCATTGGCAGCATTACCCTAGTTTTACACTATCTATTTAAAGCTTCTTTAAGGACTTTTTGACAAAATTATGAGAGTCAAATTTTGAGAAACTTCTAGGTTAAATACTCAAGACAGTAAGGAATTTCAAGAAATCAAGATTTAAGATTTTACATTGATTTAATGATCTATTCTTTTACTTTTCTCTTAGAGTTTATTCAAGATTTTTTATTTATTATGAATAAGGAGTAGATCTTTTGTGTTTAAGTCTTGTAGAATCTAGATCTAGCATGTGAAATGGTTTTTATTAGATCTAATGAATTTTTTTAGTTTTTCTTGATTTGATTATGTATGCTTGATTTTTTAAATTAGTATATCTGTGAATATTAATCTAAAATTTTGATATTGTATAAAAGAATCGAGAGATTTCTTGTACAATTAAATCTAGGTATAGTTGATAAAGATTCTTGCAAGTTTAGAGATAAATTACAAATTTATTCTTGATCTTTAATACTATTTTTAAGAGAATTTTTTTGTGCTTTAATACAATCTTAGGTTATGCTATTGAGAAGTGATTCTAGTAGGTAATCTTAAGATTAAGGTTAATAGACTTGAGAAAGTTATTAGCTTTAATAAAGAGTTCTTTCAGTCAAGAAAATTAATAGTTTAATTAGATTATCTTTAGTGAAAATTGCACGTATAAGTTTGGGGGAAGTAAATATCTAGATATAACATATAATCTTGAGTTAATTTATAATTTGATTGCTTTCTTGTTTAGCTTCTCTAATTGAATCTTAATTAGATTTATTAATTTTTGCAAATTTAGTCAAATTCTTTAGTTTCTTAAATTCAAATTTGCCGGTTGCTAACAAAGAACTAGTTAGTGTTAGTAATCATAGTCTCTATAGGATGATATCTATTCTTTGAACTATATTACTAAACGATAGGTATATTTGCTTGTTTTCACAAATCAGGAAGGATAACCTTTAATTATGATGTATTTAGATGAATAGGTCTTTAGAAGACCTTAATTTTGTCTTTCGACATACTATGGGTGGTTTAGCTGAAAAAGTATGAGAATATGTATGTGGTATGGGAAACATTATGTATAAATTACCTAAAAATGGAAACTAATATGACTATGTCTATGCATTTGACTTCTGGTGAACATATTTAGTACACATTTAGATATTCTAATTTAATCAATAATTAATAATTGATGATTGAAAGCATTTTTTTCCAGTATATACATTACAACTCACGAGTCATGAACTAAATAATAAAAACTAACAACGTAAATTCTTTGATAAGTAAATGCAATCTTGTATGACTTGTGGCACTAAAGGAATGTTGTAATAAAAGTTCATAAATAAATACAATAGTCTGACTATCAATGTAATTATCATTTAATAGCACTACATAAATTTGTTATTAATTATTATAATATGTAAGTCCCAAAAGTAACAAAGAAGGGGGTGGTTGGTTGAATTGGTTACTTAGAAAAATCCAAACTTTTTTGCAAAGCTTAAATAAAAACATCCCATTTGATTACTTAGCTAAGATATGGCGTGAAATAATGTATAAATAATAAGCAAAACACAAAGTAAAGGAGAGTAAGGATGAGAAGATCAAGCTCAAGAATTATAGTACTTCGACCTTATGCTTACTACACTCGTCCAGCTCTACTGGTAGGGACTCGACAATCCTCACTAGTGTTGTTCTACTATCCACTTTCCACTATCTCAATCAATAGAGGATCAAATACAAGTCTTCTGCTCTACCTCATTAGGTTATCCTTGCCTATACATAGATTTACAAAATTTTGAGTCTCTCCTCTAACTTAAATCTTATCTCTGGAAAAATAAAATTTACAATGACAAGGAAGATATAATACAATGATCCTTGCAACGTAAGAACAAGATAAAATCATAATATTAAACTAGAGTAGACAATATTATCTTTGATTTAGCTTTTAAATGTATCTCTAAATTTTCTCTAGAATGAAGTTTTCAATAAATAATTACAAATCAGTTGTTTGTAAAAAATTTGAATTGCTTAGCTTTTATAAGTTATAATCCCTTAATTTGTAGAAGCTAAATTACCCTTATTGAATACTTCTTCTTGAATGTTGTACTATTACACTTATAATAAATAAAGTTTGTACATTTTCTTATGTGTACAATCTAGTTTGTCTACATAATTCTTGAATATGACCTTCGAAAAATTCAATTCCTTTGAAAATAAATGTCTCCTAAAGATTAGGAGCAAATTTTAATGGTTGATGATCTAAAATTTGAACTTAAAGCTTCTGACATTTCCTTGTTGAAGCTCTATATATGTATGTTATAGCAACTCTAATATTATTAAATAAACTTCCTTTGAAAGTATTGCTACATCAACTCAATTAGAATTTGATAAAGATCTATAGCAATATAGATAAGATCCATCCTTATCTTGTATTATCTTCACATATGTGCTTACGTCTAATCCTTGATCTAAGATTTAATAAAAATCCAATTTGAAATCCTTGAAATCCTCCACTTATCTTGATTATAATCGATCACAAATCTCATGAAAAATTTTAGTTCTTGATAAAATTGATTTGATAAAGATATATCTACTATCATATAATGCTTTATCCAAATAACCGTGTCCTTAAAATAATTTAATTAATCTCCCTTAATCCTTATAGATTTAATGTTCAACTTAGTGGAATGTATTGGATGCATTACTCAAATACATCCAATAAGTGGAGTTAGGCCTTTAAACAATTAAGAGTCTAAGAAACCGCATGGATTTTACTGTTTTGTAAATTACTATTACTATCTAATGTCTCTGAATTAGTCTCTAAATTTTCTTGTGATTTTCGAATTCAGTTCCAAAATAAATTCTTATCTTTTGCTTAATGATTTATACAATTAGCACACTTGTTAAACATTTTTATTTTTATTTTTATTTTTTGTTATCATCAAAATAATGATAAGAGAACTCAACATAATATATAAATATGACTATATAATAAACAAGGTGAATCATAAATGACATGAGTATTCATGTTGATATTTCTTAACCTAATTGAATATATCATATGAAGAGAGGCTTAGGTAGGGGATGCCCTAAGGCTTATCGTAATATTCAGCTTACTAAAGATGGGAGGATATAGCACCAAATGCACTACCTCTAGCATGCAATGAGAAGCGTAAAGTGTTAGAAGTCATAAAATCGATGATTGAATGACAAAATATGATATTACAATAAATAGTCTTAGGGAGGTAGCAGGCTTAAGTTCAACAACAACCACCTACTCCAATATTCACACTTATGTAAGCACCAACTCAAGCTGCTACTACCATACCACCATCTTTAGCGATTAAACAAGATCAACCACTTCTTGGAAACAATAAAGAAATATTCTACTAGAGTTTTTGAAATGAAATTGATATTTTAATGGGTCTTATGGCAAACTAAAGGGATATAAGTGCACCTATCGGTTTATTGTATAGCGGATTTGAATCTAAATATCAATCCTTTAAGGAACCTTTATAATTAAGGGGAAATATCAAAATTATTAGTGATTCTCCCTATTTTCTAATTATCCAACATTTAAGAATCAATTAAACTAATTGAAAACCTAAATTAATTAAATAAAACCCTAACTAACAAAACAAAACAAAATAACAAAAAACAAAGAGATTAAATTATCAAAGAAAACATAATCCTTTATAAATTTATTATTTACTACCTAACTCTATGTGACTTTCAATCTCAATTACTTATTGTACCATGTGAATTCCTCATATAAGTTAACCAAAATTGCTTCAGTGAATCAACTTTTAACCTTAAGTATATTCTACCTAAATTACTTCCATAATAAAATATCTTAAGATTGCATTGAGTCCTTGAATTCCACTATTAGGTTGTGTGTCACCTTAATATGAAGAAATCAAATAGCCAAACCTTATTGTATTCAATTACTTCTAATTGCACCACTTTATTTACTAGAGGATCTTATGAACTCTACATTAATTCAAAGACGATAAAGTACAATGTAATTAGATTGCAATAAGAAGATTATTAATTGAATAACTAAAGAACAATCTTACTTAGAATAAGTAAGGTTCAATAATAATTTATTAAGAACAATTCAACTAAAACATAAAATAAAACTAAAGAGAATAAAAGGAAAGGAAAACAACCCTAGCCTCTAACTTTGCCCTACTTACTTTTTCTAAAAGAGTTCTCTTTATAATATAGGCTAAACTCCTATTTATAAGACTTTAAACCTAGGGTTAGAAGGAAACTTTTGAAAAATTAAGGAATTCTTCCATCAATAATATATTTATGCCCTAGAAGCACAACCATGAATGCCAGATGTAATTCTCCTTTGCAATTAAAGCTCTTGAAATTCTTGGACAAAAGCATCACTAGTAGAAGTGTAAACTCCTCTAGACTTCAATTCTCAACAAAAATTCCTTCCTTCAAATGAAATCTTAAATGAATTCCTTATTAAAGCTCCAAAACTCTATCAAATTCTTCAAAAATCACCAAAAACCCTTCAACAAACTTACAAATGAAGTAAATTACAAATAAGCTCCAAAAAATTCAAAAATAAAGCTAATAATCAATAAAATCTCAACAAAACTACCCTAATTTATGTGTCAAACGAGTGTCATCAAATTCTCCCACACTTAAGCTTTTACTTGTTTTTAAGCAAAATAATTCAAAACCAAAGAATAACATTTTAAGGACTAAAAAAAAAAAAACCAATTATCTACATAGCTTAGAAAATCACATCCTCCTTTCACTCATTAAAAAAAAAAAAAAAAACTCAACAAATTCTTCTAGAATTACCCTATCTTCTTTCATTGAGTAATGCCCTTTCAAACAATTAAATATTAGCATTAAGAACCATATTAGATTTCAATAATTAGTGTAGATAGTCCAAAGTTAGCATTATTACTTAAAAAAAATATAAAGCAAAGATTAAAACAAGTATCAACGAACTACAAAAGAATTATAAGCATTTCACTGCTATGACTCAACAGGATAGACATCATCCATATATTTACTTTAGTTACAAAAACTCAAACTAGATACATACTACATCAACTCATCCTTTGATAATCTCTTTACTATTATTTTCATTGAAGAATTTTTCTTTCTATTCATTATTTTTCAATTAAATTGGAGCAGTTTCACTTAATCATTAAGTCTTAAGCTAAATGACTTTAGGCTACTAGGTATTAAAACTCTCATTTGGACCATCCACAAACTCCATCTAATTTGAATCTTTTCACTTTTATGCAAATCTAGTCTTCACATGGACTTTTCTCTTGCCCCTTGTAACAAGCTTTCAGCCGACAATCCTATGCTCATCATTTAGGTTGACAAGAATTCTTCCATACTGAATAGACATACCATAGGTTTAATTACTTGAGTCAATGAGGCTCACAATTAGACTCTTTAACATTTTATCGCTTTTATTCACTTTCATTCTTTTCTTTTTTTCTTTAATAGGCCCAATTCCAAACCCCTTTTAATTCAATCATTTATTTATTATCCTCTAAATACTTTGATTTTTCAAGAGACTTTTAAGAGACAAATCCCATTTGTTTATCCAATTTAAAAAGAATTTAGAAAGAGATAACTATCCTCTCAAATAAAGTTTAGGAATACAGATAATTAGTTCTTTACCTATCAATATCTATTCTAATCGTAAGTCTTAGTTTAAGTTTTAAGTAATAGGAAACTTTTCACCATAAAGATTTAATTGTTTAAATCTAGCAAAATGAACTAAGGTCATACCAGATCATGGATAATTTCGAAAAAAAAAATCCTGAAAATCATAGAAGTTGCTTTAACATAATAGAATGTAAGTTTCTAAAGGCTATATTTAACAAAAGCCTGAAAGCTTAAGTGTGAAGTACTCAACAATGCATACTCATTATACACATATAAGAAAATCGGTATCTCTATTTCTTCCCCCCATACTTAAATAGTACTTGTCCCAAGTCTACACATAACTACTAAAACACATAGAAAATACAAGGGAAAAAGGAAAATAAGGATAAAGCGAACTAAAACTACCTTGATTTTATTGCATTGATACTGAATTTTTCAAAATCTTCAACATAAATTCCTTTCTTATTAATCAATTTGACTTGCTCACAGCATAAACATGAAAACTAAAATGCAACAAAACTGAAAAGAATAAATTAAACTAAAATACTAAACTATCAAACCACTAAACTACTAAATGTTCAATTAAGCCTTGTAAAAACTGAAGGGGTTCAAATAAAAGCAAAGTAGCTACAAGTAAAATTGGTCTCGAAATACAATCATCCCCATAAAAATAGAAAAGATAGTCTTGATTGAAAAAATAAAGTCACTCATCCTTAGTCTCCTCTTCAACATCCTTATCATTATTATCAGAGTTTGAAATAGGTGATGGTGGTGGTATTGTGATCCTCTAGTGCTTAACGAATACCTCCACTGTAATCCTTGTGTGCTTAACTTTCTTAGAGAGCTTCTTTACTTTTTGATTATCTTTCCTATCATCATCTTCAATTTAGCCATCATAGATAACCTAGGCCTCTAGGAAGATGCTGATGGCTCCTCTCTTTAAACCTTAGGAATGTTAGTACCAACTCCAGCATCCTAAATCTCCTCAACCACTCTTAGAACTTTGGGTAGTACTACAACTTAAGTGTGCCTAGGCTTACTCCTAGTAACCAACTCCATTATAGTAATAGAAATCAACCCTCCGGACTGATCATGCACAACTGAGTTAGAGGACTCCAATAACTCACGAGGAGGATAATGGCTCATAGCCTCATCCAGGACAAGAATTCCTATTTCGACCTCCATAACTTACTCTATTGCCACTAACATTGTTTGTGGAACTATTGAGCAGACGTACCAACCTTCCGAGTAGGCATGCTTACCTACTAAGCGGCCTTATCGTAATCATGACAACATGCAAGCTTACCAGCCTCAACAACTATCCAAAGCCGAGCTATGAAAATGACCAAGATCTGACCTCAGTTCGAGGTGAATATTCATTAGTGATTGATTAGTTGAGAACCAACCTGATCCAGATTAGGTTAGACCTGATTTCATGCCCTCTTTTTCCTCACTTCGTTCAAGTTATATTATATTTTAGAGTGACCAACGACTAGCCACTGTACAATACGTATCTTTAGGTACAACATTCTAGAAGGATTCTTTACTTTCTATTGATGAACTGTTGACCAACGGCCCCATTACTCGAATACGGCTTCGAGGACTCCAATCTCTCATACAGCAAATTCTCTCACAACAACCTACTGATGATGAGAAATTTATGCTGAAGGAATGTGACTGAACTCCTTAAGGTCTCCTAGTTGTCGTACATTGATCTGTACACTCGATAGTAATGATGTTGACTGTTCCCTTGTCGAAGACCCTATGCCGAGTGGTTCCTGCTGAGTGACAAGAAACATACTTAAATGATTGAATAGTTTTTCTCTCCGCATGATGCCATCTCTCTCTCTTCCTTGTCTTTTAAATGCCACAACATTTTGACCCCTCTTGCTTGCTGTGCTCAGAGAATATTCATATGAGACCAATGTTGCACTACCACTTGTCTACTTCATTTGACATTGTACTACTTTTCTATTTTGGTCTTTTTTCCTTTTTACCCTTTTTAGTATGTACTAAGAATTCTCTTTTTGTATATACTTTCTTGTCTTTTCATTATTTATAATGCTACCTTAGAGATTTACTATAAATAGTCATTTTCTCTTGTCAGCTGCAGATAACCAACATTTTACACTAAATATTCTGTTGTTGTGAAACAACCCTCTTCAAGTCCACATTTTCTACACTCTTATCCAATCTTACCGAGTAGCTCAGGATTAGTGGTGAGTGGACCTTAACATCAACTTATGTATCATATCAAGTGTAGTGTCAAGTTGTGTTGTATTCGTTGGTGGGTTACATCTTCCGAACAGCTTCACGTTAACTACTCTTGTTTAGTTGTAAACCCTTTTCCCTCTAATTTTCTTTGATATCTCGAGGGACCCATTTAGTTTAATTCCGTCTTGATAAATCCTAGTGATAACTAAGCTTCTAGGCACACCATTTATATAAAATATTCTTTCTCCCTTTTATCCTTTTTAGTATCATTTATGTATCCTAATTGTAAATTTCCCTTTTATCTTTTCCATGTATGCTTATAACCCTAGTAGGGCTAGTATAAATATCCCATTTGTTGTATGCAGACACAACTCTTTTATCATCAGAATATATAAGTTTCCCTTTTGAGCAACCCTAGTATTCTCATTTATCCTTAACTCTTATATATTCCCTTTAGTAAGGAATAGTGGTGAGTAACCCTATAATTCGAATTGGTGCATTATATCCAGCTGATTATAGGCCAAGTAGGATCAATTGGTGAGTTATATCCGGCTGGTAGCTACTTAGACTTTTGCTAGATTTTTTGTTTTCCTTTTGGTTTGTTAACATTGTGGCACTCCTCCGTGCTTTCGACCTTGGAGACGCATCACTCAAGAAGATTGTCAAACTAACCTAGATTCTTCACAATCTTAGTGATATAGTGTATAGCAAATATGTAGCTAGCTCTACCATTGGTAACTTAGTTCTTCAAGAAGAATGCTAACTTAACCTCTAAGTTAATTTGGTGATGCTTTGCTAAGCTATAAAGATAGACTATATCTATCAAATTAACTACCCCTGTGTTGAATTTTCTACTGATCAAACTCCTTGCCAGCACTTAATGGATGATCCTCAAAGCTAGATCTCTTAAAAGATAAGCTTTAGACTTCTTTGGGCTATACATAACATCACCTCTACTAAGTCTATTTTAAACTATTGTATCACTAACTTTAGTAGGTAATTCAATTGACAACAGTTCATATTCAATACTATGCACAAATTCTTTACGATACATACCAAACACTATCGGCAAGCATGGAAATGGCATACGAAGATCCCCACCATTCACCTTGAAAATGCATAATAGTACTCACTCCACTAACTATCTGGTCAAAATCTAACCTTTATGTATCGAGGAACTCCAATGTCGATTCTTTATAAGTTGGTTCATTGATGGATCATAGCCTGTCCCAACTACTAAACTCTAAAGTTCTCCTAGTTGACTCTTCATAGCCAAATTGTACCAAGTTCTTCGAACCAATGCAAGCAATAATGCCATAGCCTTTCTACCTAAGCTTTCAATACCTCTTCGCTTATTTGATGAATTGGAGCATCAACTTATCATGTGGATGAGATGAGCTCCTTGCACCACCCTTCTTGATAGCATATTTCACTCTAGCCATATCTTTGTTGCTTGAAAGACTAAAATAAATTACACTAAGATTGCAAGAAAAGGGTAAGTTCTAGTGAGAGAGAGTTGTAGAATAGGGGTTTATATAGAGAGAAAGGGTATCGAAAGTGAAAAGGGAAAAAAAGGCTGTGATAGTCAAAATAAAGAAGGATCATGATCAAGTTCACGATTCGTGATTGTGCTTTTAACCCTTGATACATACTTTGCCTATTTGTGATTACGAACAAGGATCACATATGATCTTAGTCATGATTCCTACTAACCTATTTTTACATTTTTTCTTGAAAAGATTACGCCTATGTTCATCAGCGTGAATCTTTGCAGTAATTTTCTATAACCTCTGAAACTCAGAAATTTGTTGAAATTCAGGCTCTGTAGCTTGAAACAACTTGTCAAAACTTATGTGCTCAATCAAATTGTGTTATTGAAGACAAAATTTCAAATAAAACTAAGTTTCATTTACAAGTGCAAATTTTTGAAAACAAAATTATTATAATTCAGAGCTAATTAATTGCTGAAAAAATAAAATTGACTCATATAGGTGATTGATAATGTCTCAAAAGAAATCGTCCTAACTAAGAAAATAAAAATAAGCAAATTTTCAAAAGAAAATGATTAAAGCTTAGGCTACCTTTGAAGGAGTGCTATTGGTTAATGTTGCTTACTCAAGGAAATCATCCTTCTTGCTTTATTTCTACTCTAATCCCATAGGTCTAGGATTTCATTTAGTGTTTCTTGGTAAACTACCTTATTGCTTTTCTGTGATAATTCCAACCAATTAACCTAATTTGTTTTCTAAATTACAGAATAATGCCTCTGTGTTCCTTATTACAGTTTCAATAGCTTGAAATATGGCATCAGAATTACTCATGTACCTATTCAAAACTTCTTCCAAATTGGTATTCTTGTTCTCTTGTTGAGCTTGAACATTCATATTTTGTTGCTAAGCTTGAACATTCTTATTTTGTTGTTGAGCTTGAACATTCTTGTTATGTTGGTAACCTCCTTATGAGAAATTAGGGTAATTTCTCCAATCTGGATCGTAATTATTGTCTAAAGGATTACTCTGTGGTTTGTTAGTAAGAAAATTGACTTATTCTAAATCACAAGCCGGTATCTCATCTTGCACCATATGCACTTATTTCATTAAGCCTTCTATTTTCTTACTAAGACTTTCTACATGGGTCATCAGAGTTGTAACTAAAACAACTTCAAACTTTTTAGAGTCTTTCACTTTAGCACTCACGTTATCTTATCGAGAATCGTTCATAGCCATAACTTCAATGAGCTTTTGGGTTTCATTTGGTGTCTTAGCATTTACATTGCTTCTTATTATGGCATCAATCATTTACCTAGTAAAGGTTTAAATTTGCATCCATAATGGAAGACCATAATGTAAAGATGGCCTCAAAAGGTCCTTAAATCTTTCTCGTATGTCATGTAGTGTCTCATCATTAATTTGAGCATAAGATGATATACCATTCTTGAACTTAGCTATTTTGGTAGGTGGAAAATATTTTTTTCCTGGTAGGTAGAAAACATTTCCCTAAAAACTTCTCACTAAATTATCTCTTGTAGTAATTGATCATCTTGGAAGTGAATTTGTCATCGCTTAGCTTCACCTTTAAGTGAGAAAGGAAATAATCTTAGCCTGATTGCATTGTTTGTAGCCCCATTAATCTTAAAGGTGTCATAGATCTCTAGAAAACTTGAGATATGATTGCTCAGATCCTTAGCAGCTAAACCATCAAATTGAATAAATTGATGCAACATCTGGATCATATTCAGTTGAATTTAAACATTGTTTGATTGAACAGTAGGTCTAGCAATATTAGAGTCAACTCCAGCCACTTTCTAACCACCACTTCCATATCTTCTTCCAAATTTTCTTCCTCCTCTCCTTTGAACTGGAGTGGAGAACCTTGATTAATTAACTTAACTATTTTGTACACTTTCTTGCAAAGAGAACAAGTAGTCTTTTCAATCTTAAAGGTCTTATTCTACAAGATCCGTTCCTCTACTCCTAGTCGTATACTGAAAACATACCTAAGTTAGAGGTAACTAAAAGAATAAAACACCATAAGAAAAGAAGGATATAGCATGTAGATTAAAAATAGTCAAAATAACTAGTCAAGGGATTTTTCTAATATTCTCAT
The DNA here is from genome assembly GCA_024138005.1 of Lumnitzera racemosa. Classification (NCBI taxonomy): domain Eukaryota; kingdom Viridiplantae; phylum Streptophyta; class Magnoliopsida; order Myrtales; family Combretaceae; genus Lumnitzera; species Lumnitzera racemosa. Next base: position 87,259,374 of record JAMXBC010000006.1, read on the forward strand.
AATTTCACTAAGTACGTTTCTCAGAAACGGTGCCAACAACTTAATGGGAGGTAAGTGTATCTATTGGTTTTATAGTATTGCAAATTTGAGTCCAGATGTTGATCCTTCAAGGAATCTTTATAATGAAGAGAAAATATCAGAACTACTATTGATTCTCCTTATTTTCCAAGCATCCAACTTAATGATTAAGAAGCAATTAAACTAATTAAAAACCTAAATTAATTAAATTAAACCCTAACTAACAAAACAAAACAATAACAAAAAACAAAGAGATTAAATTATTTAAGAAAACATAATCCTTAATAAATTCATTATTTAGTACCTAGGTATGTGCAACTTTTCAATCTCAATTACTTATTACATTGTGGGAATTCCTCATATGAGTTAACCGGAATTGCCTCAACAAATCAACTCCTAACCTTAAGTACATTCTATCTGAATTGATTAAGTTTTTAAATTTCACTATTAGGTTGCCTTAATTCGAAGAAACCAAATAGCCAAACCTTACTCTATTCAATTACTTATAATTACGCTAGTCTATTTATTATGGGATCTCATAAACTCGATAGCAAACTCAAACATTGGATCAATTGTCAGTAATATTAATTCAAAGACAATAAAGTACAATATAATTAGATCACAATAGTAAGATCATGATTGAAAAACATAAAATAAAACTAAAGTGATCAAAAGAAAGAGAAAACAACCTTAACCTCTAACTTTACCCTACTCAATATTTTGAAAAGAACTCTCTTTATAACTTAAACTAAACTTTTATTTTAAGACTTCTAACCTAGGTTTATAAGGAAACTTCCCAAAAATAAGGAATTCTTTTGTCAACAATATGTTTATGCTCCAAAAGTATGACCATGAACCTTAGGCATGATTCTTCTTTTCAATTAAAACTCTTGGAAATTCTTGGGCAAAAATATCATAGGTAAAAGCATTGGTGTGATCTTTATCTATGAACTCTTCTAGACTTCGATTCTCAACCAAATTCTTCATTTGAATGAAATCTCAAATGTATTCTTCATTAAAGCTCCAAATCTCTATCAAATTATTAAAAAAAAAAAAAGCTTCAATGAACCTACAAATGTAATAAATTACAAATACGCTCTAAATACTTAAGTAACAAAGCTAATAATCAATAAAACTCAACACAAATACCCTAAAATATATGTGTTAAATGAGTGTTATCATGGACCTGAAGAAGTTGAAGACTAAATTTCTCAAATAGAGTGATTATTTGAAGTGTTTAATGTGCTACCACAACATCAAGTAGCTATTAGAGCACATCTACTTTGACTTAAAGTACGTATATGGTAGGAAAGAAAAAGGTGAGTTTTGTCTTAAGCCATTTCCTAGGAGACTTTCAAAAGGAAATTTTTAGAAAATCATTTCTCTAACAGTCTTAGGATCCAATTCAACATAAATCTATTTTTTTATTACATAAGGCAATAAGAGCATGTAACGACCCAATTAAAACTCCTCCCATCGAGGTATTGTCTGCTTTGGAGTAGAATGCCATATGGTTTTGTCCTTTGGTGTAGCAGCTTCCTAGGAGATCATCCATCTTAGGATTAACCTAACTTGAGTATGCTTAACTTCGAAGTTTTGACATACTCTCGGCCGTTATACCAAAAGGTGTCTCAATTATTAAAGTTCCTTCTCCTTACATGTAAGGAGTAATATAATCCACGCCCTTTACAAAATTGATGTTCTCGTTAGTTTTGTTACATAAGTTTAAGACTAACACTAGTAGGGCTCCACCCTTTCAGCTAATGGATTGCTTTGATACCATTTCAAACAACCCGACTAAAATTCCTCCCACCGAAGTATTGTCTTATTTGGTGTGGAATGTTGTAAGATTCTTTCCCTTGATGCAGCAGCTTCCTAAGAGGTCAACCATCTTGGGATTAACCCAGCTTGAGTACGCTTAACTTTGAAGTTTCAATATGCTTAAGTCATTACACCAAAAGGCGCCTTAATGATTAGACTTTCTTTTCCTTAATGTAAGGGGTATTATAGAGCATTAATCAATATGAATATGAGTTTAGTAGAGTACTATAGTTTGCTCCTAAATCATATAGAGAAGGTGATGTTTTGAAGAAGAAATTATTCTTAGGATGTCTTAAGCTAGAGATGAGGACAATGCTTATTAATTATGAACACCCCACCTACAATGTAATAGTTGAAAAAGCCAAGTGCTAAAAGGGGCAAAAAGGCATGAGTAAGAACAAAATGCAAAAGAGGATCAATTGTAGCTAATAAGAGGACTTATGATAGATGAAGGCTTAGCTATTAAGGGAAGAAGCCTATGGTATATAATCTTACGTCTATATGACCGAAAATTGGGGATAAACCAAAAGCCAACAAGCAAGTATCTTGTTGGAAACGTAGAAGAAAGCACTATCCTAGAGATTGCCAACAACTCAAAAATTGATGCTATTTTTGTGGATCATAGGAGCACAAACTTAAGAATTCTCCCAGAAAATCCTTTACATTTGCTTTATGTGCAAATAAGATGGTCATATTGCCACCAACTATCCTCAGCAAGATAGTAAACTAGGTTCGGTAGAAACTCACAAATTGGAGGAAGGATAGATCAACTCGGACAATGATCAATCAACTCTAGCCTGAGTATTTGCTATGAAAAATGTAGTTGAGATGGATGATGAAGAGGTAATAAACTTAGCGGCTCATGAAGCAAAAGAGCATTCAAATTATGGCCATGTAGCAAGTACTAATTTCACATATCTTCTTTGCTTTGAAATTCTTAATAAATAGTAGAATAAATATTAAGTTAGTATAAAAGGACTAAGAGTATAATAATGATTCAAAGAAAATCTTCCAAGATGATAGAAGCTACGTTGTCTAAATAAGGAATGTCATAGTAGCTTTGCATCTAACATATATCCTATTCGACACAGGAGCTACTCATTCATTTATTACACCTTGCTTAACAATAAAAGTTCAATTACCAGTTCAAGCCACCATAGTTAAATGCGAAGTTAAAACACCTAATGATGGTATGATAACTATAAATGAAGTACTAGGATTATGATCATGGGAAGAACAGTAGAAGCACATATTCTTTGTATGGAAACAAGAAAATATGACCTTATCTTGGGAATGGATTAGATAACATAGTTTCAAGCAATAATCAGTTGTGGAAGCAAGGAAGTGATCTTTAATGATATAGAAGAGATCCCATTACATTTATTGGTGAAACTGTAGAATGACAAGAAAGGGAGCTAATGGCAACTAAGTGGATGAAAAACAAGAAGATCTAAATGGGGATTTTGTCTATTGTTTATACTCTATACACGAGAGAAGAAGATTAAAGTGGAGTAGATATCTCAATGGTGAATGAATTTCAAAAGGAAATAAACTTTACAATTGATCTAAAACCTAGTACTGAGATAATCTCCAAATGCCCATATAGAATGGCACCAATAAACAAAAAGAGCTTAGGAAGTAGTTATAAGAATTACTAGATAAAGGATTTATTCAACTAGTTTTAATACCCTAGGGAGCTCTAGCACTGTTTGTTAGGAAAAAGGATAAATCAATGCAATTGTGCATTAATTATAGAGAGTTGAACAAGGTAGCCATAAAATATAAGTACCCATTGCCATGCATCAATAATTTATTTGATCAACTAAAGGGTGCTAATGTTTTCTTTCACATTTACTTAAGATTAGGGTATCATGAACTCTGAATAAGACTAAAAGATGTGCATATAACCACTTTTTTTAGCTAAATATGGTCATTATGAGTTTTTTGGTTATGCCATTTAGTTTAACAAATGCCCCAGTAGCCTTTATGGATTTAATGAATCAAGTATTCAAACTATAATTAGATAAAGCATAATGGTATTCATTGATGACATCCTTGTATACTCACCAAATTAGGAAGTACACCGAGAGCATCTACAAGTTGTACTACAAATACTAACAGAATACAAGTTGTATGCTAAATTCTTCAAGTGAGATTTTTGGCTAAATCAAGTATCATATCTTGGACACATTATATTGAGAGATGGTATAGCTATAATCCTAAGAACATTAAGGCTATTTTCAATTGGAAAAGACTAAAAATAGTTAATGAAGTAAGAAGTTGATATGCCTTGTATCAAACGAGAAAATAAATAGAATAAAAAATGCTAGCAAAACCTAAATGCAGTTTCCTAGATATGGCTCACCAATAAGTTTACCCAGCGTAACACTCATTTGATATGATGCCTAAACAAATGTAAGGTTTACTTGCCATTACTCTCGCTAAAGGAGTAAATTATAGTGAAAGGAAATGCCCTCAAAGATGAGTGATTTCTATTAATTGAGGATTCAATAGCCTAAGCTAACGTACAAAGATGGCTTCTTATACTCAACCACTAAAGTTAGTATAAGAATGGAAAATGACTAAAATTTCAAAATACAAAGAATAGTAAAAGTGGAATCCTAGTTTAAAACCAAAAAGGATAAAATGGAGAAAAGATAGAAAGAATATGTCAAAAACCATCATTGGCATCTACGTCAATGGACATGTATTAGAAAGAACATCCAACTAATCCATGCCCATCCAAGTTATTGAGTTATTTGAGTACCAGAGCATCAGTTTAGCTAGAAACTAGCTGCACATTCTTCTTTCTTCAATTTTTTTAAAGAGACTAATCTAGGGCTAACATGTGTCTAGTGATGCAAATCTTAATGCTGATTTCTAATGTATTCTTTTTGTATTTTCTCCATTTTACCTCTTTTGGTTATAAACTAGGATTCCATTTGTACTATTCTTTGTATTCAGGCCTTTTAGTCATTTGCCATTTTTGTACTAACCTTAAGGTCAGGTATAAAGGCTATCATTGTGCATCAGTTGCAATTGTTGAATCCTCCGTTAATAGAAATCACTCTTCTTTGAGAGCATTTCCTTTCACTCTTAGCTATTCCTTTAACAAGATTAGTAACATGTAACGCCTACATTTGTTTATGCTTTATATCAAACAGGTGTTAGGTCATGTAGTCTTCTTGGCGAGTCATATTTAGTGGGTTGCATTCACGTTTTGCTAGCATTTCCTATTTTGTTTATTTTCCCATTCAATACTCCTTGCCTATTCCTACTTTAAGGCGTATCAGCTTTACTGGGTAAGCATAGTTCTAATTAGGGCATGTAAAGAGTCAATGAAGTTTTCGTTGTTGTTTTGAGTATGTTTTCACTATTAACAGTTTTTGTATTTAAGTCTATAACTGCTTCAGTAAGTAAGTGTTGAAGTTATGAAGCATGAAGCTATTGCGAACAAGTGTAGTGTTGGTTCGGTTAGTGGATTCATAGTAATAAGTGGGTGTATGTTGTGGATTATAGTACAAGAGTTGCTATAACGATTTTATAGTTGCTGTGGATAGTTGTGTTAAAGAAGCAGTGGCGTTGTTGTTAGCTTTCTTAGTTGTAAAGTGGTGGTTATATGCTATCAAAAGATTTTGAGTTTTTGTGGTATTGGTTCAATAGTTATAGAAGTTATTTTGTTTTCGACCTTATTAGAGTGAGTGTGGAATTGTTGTGGAGTAGTAGTGTTGTTTATACTGACTAAGCACTTTATAGCGAAGATGACTAACCCTAGCATTCAAGCCATCATAGGAGATAATGAAAGCAAAGCACTAAGTTATGGAAGGCAATCTAGTTAGAATCCTAGGTCGATTAATGACAAGTTAGATTGCCTTATGAATGGAAAAATGCTTTTAGCTATGTGAACTAACAGTTAACTTAAAAAAGCTGCTTAGGATGATAGATAAGCTGATGTAGTGTGAGACAGGATAACTTTCGAGGTGATTGATCTAATTACCTAGCTTAGAATATTCAAGTTGAAGGAGCAGAGAGGCGGACTCGATGAAGGATCATTATGGATAAGGTTAAAGAGGAAGATGAGATAGATGAGGGGGAGTATTTTGAGGTAGAGAAGCATAGTGTCCAAGCTCCTTGAGGTATTAATAATGTCAATAACCAAATCTTGACCTTCTTTCGAAGTGGTGACATGGATAAATACCTAGACTGGGAATATAAGGTGGAGAAGGTGTTTGATTGCTACCATTATGCTAAGGAAGTGGAGGTCTAGCTTATCGCCTTCTTCAAATATATAGCAATGTAGTCGAAAAATCTAGTGGTTGCTTGGAGAAGGGATGGTCGGCATGGTAAGAGAAACTAAAACAAGATGAAAAGATTATTGAGAGCAAAATTTATCCTTAACTCTTACATCCAAGATGCGTTTAAGAAACTTAAAGAGCTCAAATAAGGAAATAAAAGTATGGACAAGTATATGAGGAATTTTATATGCTGATGATTCAATGCGAGGTGGATGAACTCGAGCCTTAAACTATTTCAATTGAGATTTAAGATATGTAGTCAAGGTATGTAGGTTTTTTACATTGGAAAAAGCCATTAAGATTACATTAAGGGTCTAGAAGAAGAAGAGAAATAATCCATTTCAAGCTAGTTCAAGCTAACCAATCCAATTAAGCTAAGCTGCTTAGTTTGAGTACAGAAAGCCGGTAAGAGCTAACCCAACAAGAAGAGAAGAGGTTATAGAAAAACTTGTTGAAGGGAGGACAGAGTAAAAGTGCCTACCTGTTGAGAAGAATATTGAGAAAAGGTCTAAGAATGGCCATTCTTCAAGAAGGAAGACTAATGAAATTAAATGCTTTAAGTGCCTCAAATATGGGCACATGGTTGCCCAGTGCTCAAATGTCTTTAGCTAAGTGTAAATTTTTGTGCCAAAAGTTCTTTTTAAGGAAGGGATTATGAAATTTAATAGTATATTGTCACTACAATAACGATACTGATGATATGACTCATATAATGACTTCTTATAAACCAAAACATATGCACATACATACATATAACAACAACAAGAACAACAATAACAGTAGTAGCAACAACAATAGCAGTGGATATTCTGTTAATAATAATAACAATGATAACAACAACACTTCTAATAAAGAGTAGTAATAATAACAACAATTTATCAACATAAAACTTAATGAATTGTTTATTTTCTGTCTTTACCTTATGATATCGAAGACAGCTAAAGCACCTAAATGATAGAACATTAGAATGACATGTAAGTATGTAGGAAAATAAGTTAAATTTTTTATAACTTTACAAGAATACAAGGTCTTAAACATAACTTCTAAGAGATAAAAGAGTCAATAAGAAGTAGGTTTTACATTAAAAACATTTGAAGGAAATATAGATAAACTAGTCAAATTCAATGTCTCTTTACCACTTTGTAGAAACCAACAACAAGGAAATGCATTTATCTTTCACTATACCAAGGCTAAAAGAGTTGGGGTAGAAAAACAAATAAATAAAATATGCTGATCAAAAGACCTACAAATTGGCTAGAAAGCGTAGAATTTAGTGCACATAGATCTAAAATGCACCAAATGTGTTCCCCACCCCCGTGTGATAGGCTATTACTCTAGACCTAACTCCAACCTTTGTATGCTGTTACTCCTTTCTAATGCACGAATAGTAATTTCCATATAGATTTTTTTTCTTTTCTCTTTTCTTCTCCTTTGTTTTGTTTTTTCTTTTCTAGTACGTAAAAAAAAGTATATATATATAAATATATTTATATGATTATAACAATAACCATAACAATACTAACAACAATTAATAGAAATTATCTATAATTATAGTTTCATTTTCCAAACATTAATTTTTACATGCATACATACATACATACATACATACATATATAAACACACATGTATATAAATAGACAATCAATATATAATCTAATAACAAGGAGAGAAAATTACATTGTGGATATTATAACACATTGTCTATATACTACCAAACAATTGGAGGAAATCTACAACCCAATTAATTATATGATGATATGAGTAAATAAATATGTAAGTGTCATTTTAGATGACAACTATGAAAAGATTTTATACAACTAGCTAATTATATAAACTCAAATCCTTTATTTAGTAATTTGTTCCATATATAAGGTCACATCAAAGTAATAGTTAAATAAATTTACATTTCTACATGCACTAGAATCATATGAATTCATAATTAGCACATACTATTATTTACTAGGGCTTATGAGAAGAATTTCCCACTACAATAATAAAAGATTTTTTACTCAACAAATAAGTGGATTCTTAAGAAGCATTCTTACATATTTGAAAACGATGATTTGTTATAACTAGTTGTGTTTGTTAATAATAGAGAAATCATGCCCAATGTATGTGTTTAATGTTAAATGTTTGCTTTGAGTATATTAGTAGGTATGAAATTTGGAAATCTTTGAATTATTGAGTGTCCGAATCATTAATTGATCACTTTCGAAACAAATTTCTAATAAAGGCAAGCTATATTACAAAAAGGACATGCATTATATTTATGTAATCATTTGCAAACAACTTTGCTAATTTGACCTTAGGGGGAAGGTGAAAGAAAAAAGAATATATGATATATTTTCATTTTCTTCCACCATAACGGCCTAACCAAACTAAATGATAGGAGAGGGGGTCATGATAAAATTAACAACTTCTTGTGGTTCTAGGCGAGACTTGTGTGTCCCATTGCACTTCTTATGCTTATGGAATTATGTATGAATTTTGAAAGTGTGAAGCTCCTCTAATCTGGAGCAAAGTTGGGTTATTTTCTTGGTCTCGTACCAGAATAAATAATAATGTATAAATGGCTTATGATAACATGACATGAGTCTTTTATCGCTTACTAAGTACGTGATTTCACACACTCTTGAAATATCTCTTGTAGGAAAATATTGAAAGGGAAGACAAGACAACAATGCTAGTAAAGGAAGAGTGAAAAAAATAAATATTCAATATCGTAATAATTATGATAATATTTGTAAGCATTGGATAAGATGTTAGTTTAGTAGGTTTACAACTAGGAAATCTAGTGAGACTGTATTATAATACGTAGTTATTTTCTTCACATATATATATTCTACTTAATTTCTACTTTATAATATTTTTAGTTATCATGAGACCTTGCATATATGTGTGTATTAATCAATCAATCAATCTATATATATAAATATATATATATATTATGAGTATATACTGATTAAACTACTTGAATCATAATCTTATACATTTACATATGTTACAATTAGAGTTTCTTCTGAGATGTGACAATATCGACATCGATTATCTATGCCAAAAGAAATTATAATTGCGCTTTTTATGTGTGTGACAATAAACTAGTTGCATTAGTTACTCTAAGTCTTGTAGCATTAGGATTATTCTATGTGTTTTGTGCTTATTTTGCATTAGAGTTTGGTATGTAGATAAAATTCATGATATTTGATGTTCTTATGTGTTTGATGCAATATAGTTATTCGTTAATGGTGCTCACCCTTTTTAGGAAATTTGTTTTTGAAGTAATTAAGACATAGACTTGAATATTTGAGATTATCTGATATAAGTATTACATATTTCTATCTAAATTGGAATTGGGTAGACTAACCATATCCTTCAAGTGGAGGACATGATAAAAACTACGGGGTAAATAAAAAAAAGGATATTAAGATTCAAGTCAAACTTCCTAACAAAAATCGAAATTTAAAGTGAATCACAAGTAGAAAGTGAATATGAATATTGTATACCCTTAACTTTAGTCAGTGTTATGGCTAAGTACAAGAAGGACAACTTTTTTATTTCTCATATGACCCATATTGTCATGTGGCATCAAGTGCACTTAGACCTACGCATCAGGCCAACTCAGAACTGCTAGTTCATAGGCTCGACTATAACTGAATCATGATTGGCCCACAGGGGTATAAAGTGGTGGTGATAGTGGTGGTGGTGATGGTGTGTGTTCCTAGCCGGTTTAGCCCTTGAATCAGTTTCTTTTTTTTAATATTTAAGAATAATATGATCTCCTTTTTCTTTTTTTTTAAGTGTATTAATTTATTAATAATTTTAAATTTTTTATTAATTTCCAATTTAATATCATTCCAACTTTTTATATTTTTTTTCTTCTCAAATTTTATCTTTTTCTTATATTCAAGTCTTTAATGTTTGACAAGTTTTACAAAAAGAACTTATATTAACTTAAATTAAATTTTTAATCTATCATTAACACATAATTAATTTATGATTAGTTATTTATCATTAGTCTGATGATAATGTTTTAAAAAAATTATCTTTTACTATTACAAATAAAGTAGTTTTGACATATCATAATCTAATCGATATTATCTAGTTATTTTTTTTTTCCGACTTAATGGTCTTATTTCTCTCTCTCTTTCTTTTTTTTTAGGAGTAAACTGACTGAACTGGGTCGATCCACTGGTTCAATAGTGAGCCAATTAGTGGATCAGCTCAATAATTCATGAACCGTCAGTTTGAGAAGGCGGTTTGGCCCGATCTCTCATTGGTCGAGCTGTTCAAGATTCGAAATCAGCCCTTACACAATCTAAGTGCAGTTATAAAAGCAACCATTTAATAAAGATTGGATTTTTGTGTAAGGTTTACAAGTATTATCCACCCTGCATTTGAATAAATATTAGTATTTTCGATATTGTCCTGTTTGAACTACTTAAAACGTATTGTATTTGAATAAATATTCGTACAAATCAATCTACTAGACCTGCGCCGTCCTTGGAATCGTACCTGACGATTTGTTGTAAGATTACAAAACAAAGAATTCAACATAAGTCGTAGTTTAAATCCATGAATGAACTAACCTGCCAATTTTGGGACCGGCTAGGCTATCCTACGTGCCGGGCATGGTCCCATCTTCTGTGAAATGGCACTTCGCGGTCTATAGCAGATCTAATTTGATGGTGGACTTATCCTAAAACCGACCTGTGGTTCCGTACTGCTTAGATTTCGTATTATAAGGACCGGAAATTTTGCTCTTTAAATTGGTTCTGGAAAAAGCCAAATGGGCCCAGCCCAAGTCATGTGGAAAGCAGATTAGCTCCAGGCCCAAATTGGACCAATATTTTTTCCGCCTTAGACCTAGCCTATCTTTTCCCTTTTTTTTTTTTTTTTTTTTTGTGTTTCTGCTTTTTATGTTACGGGAGAGTTGGAAAAAGAAATAAGACAATAAAATCTCTCGTATGATTCCCAGAAAATGAATAACAATAGCATCTATATAAATTAGAACGGGATAATATAAGAATTAGTTAAAGACGACAGAGAAGAAGATTCATAAGAGGCTCTTCAAATTGGATCAGCTTTTCGTTGCCATGCATCTGGATTCTAGAGTGTCCATCCCTCTGTATAGATGTGTCGGCTCATAATAAAGAGTGCATTCCGTTTGCAAAGCTATTGGGTAAGAGTTGATATTTATATAGATAGGTGATTTTACAGTTTTGTCCTTAATTTTGATAGAATCTATCCCGTCTTCTTTTTCATTATTTATTTTTATTTTTCAAAATCTGAATCGTTAAATTTACAATTTGTTCAATAATTCATATTTAAATAAGTATAAATCAAGAGTGAGATGGATGTTATGATCAATTTTCTAAATAATAAGATAAGGTGATAAAAAAATCTTGATATTAGATGATGCTTAACAAGGAAGGAGAGAAGAATTTTCCTTTTTTTTTCCCTCTAACTATTATATTACAATTGAGAAGGAGAGATTTGAACTAAATCTATCTCGTTGGATTACCGATATTTATATTGCTAGATATAATAGTTTTAACAAAGAGAAAAAGAAGTTAAAAAAAGAACAAAAAATAAGTCATATGTCGTGATGGGCTAATGAGTCATGAAATCCCAAAAAAAAAAAAAAGAGGGCAATGGATCCGTATAATAATAAGTGTTGGCAAGGCTCTCTAGATATGGGCCCTTTAAGTTTGTCTAGATCTGACATGCCTTATTGCTTGGGGCTCATTACTGTGAGCCCAAGCCTTAGGCCTAGATTAACCAAGTCCAAAAAGCTTTACAATGGCTAGATGTATAAGATAAGGACTAGATACCAAGTCAACAGTCACATTTGAGATAAGTGGGACATGTCAGATACCACAACACTACTTTCCCATGCTTGTGCGGGAAGATCTCTCTTACTGACTGTCTTCTAATTGCTAATATCACTCCTCTATAAATATCATACTACCACCTAATGGTAAAGTCTTTGTAGACTCTGTACATTAAACCTGCATATTACTTCCAAGTATTTTTTGCTCTCCAAGAATTTATTGCTAACTTAAGCATTAAAGAGGCTATGTTAAATAATCCTTCGGTATCCCCTCATAGTGTTTTGTTTTGTAGGCTTACTACGTACAGAGCTCAATTACTATCGACAATTACTTAAAGACAACATTTGGTACTATCTATGGGAAACTGAATTCCTATACCTAAAACCTTAAAAACACTAAACACATTTCCTACTATCAATTTCCTTAATACCATGTCTCATTACGACGAGTAAGAAGACCTCTAGTTAGTGAATAACTAACCCGTGACTAATTAGCCCTTCCTGAAGGCATTACTAGAGGAGCGCCTAGAGCCTACGGAACGACTAGTTAAGGAGTTAGCCACTCAAAATAAGCTACTTCATGCTTGCTTTGAAGAAGCTAAGAGGTACAACGTATAAACTCATCCCCTTAAAGCTTCGGATGCCTATACTGGGTAGAACAAACCCTAGCAACAGCAATAAAATGGCAAGAATCAATAACTTAATCCACCATTGCAGCAATAGCCAGCTAGGTCTGTGGCTACCCATAACTAAGCACTAGTTGGCAATGAGCAAGTAGCCGACTCGTAGAAAGTATCAACTCAATCAGCAACATGCCAAACTCATTCGATAGATAATGCTGACTTTAACAAGCTTCGTACAATGGTAAGGAGGCTCTCTGAGTAATAGGGGAGTAAGGCCACTAGCAATGCCGAGCTGGTCGCCAGTAATAAGATACCCTTCATCAAGGGTGTCCATGATAAAGTATTGCCTCTTAATAGCAAACTCCTGTCCTTAGACCAATATGATGGCACTGGTAAACTTGATGATCACCTCCTCTATTTTCATACCCTCATGAGCCTTCATAATTAGAGGGATGCTATCATGTGCAAGGCTTTCCTAGTTACCCTAAGGAAAGTGGCTCGGGCGTGGTTCCACTACCTCTCCGATAATTCTATCAACTCTTTTAACGAGCCGGTACAGAGGTTTAGCCTCTACTTCAAGCTAAGTAAAACCCCGTTTAAGGATACGTTTTCCTTATACCTTATAACGCAGGGTGAAGGAGAATCCCTGCGTGACTATGTAGCCTAGTTCAACAATGCCATGGTCGAGATCTCTCAGTTAGATGATAGAGCTATTGTCCATGTCGCTTAGCTCAGCATCTAACCTTTCGGAGACTTCTTCCGATCGCTTACAAAGAGTAAGCCTAAGACCCTGGCCAACTTTTAGAATAAGGCCTAGAAGTACATCAATCAGGAAGATAACATTCGCGCTAGGCGCGATGTTGAACAAGAGAGGTTAGGAGGAAACCAGGACAAAGAAAAATTGTCCATGAAAGATCACCTCGGTGGTAGGTTGCCAAGCAGATCAGAGGAGGAGAGCTTTAAGAAGAAGAAGCGCTGAGTCGAGTGTAACCCGCTACCCTTCCTATTTATACGCAATACACACCCCTAAATAGACCTATAGCTTAGGTTTATTCTGAGGTAAAGCGTAGGAACCTATTGCAAAGGCCCTCGAAAATGAAGGGAAACCCCAATTGTTGAAACTCAGATAAGTATTGGCAGTTCCCCAATGATCATAGCCATAGTATAGACGGATGCTTCTAGCTGAAGAACGTAATCAAATACACCATTCAGCAGGGCTTCTTCATGGAGTATGTGGCCCATTCGAAGAATGACAAACATTTTGATAATGATGGTAATAGAGTAACTCGAAGGTGACAAATCGAAAACATTCACACTGAGTAGAACAATGACTGTTGCAACGACTATGCCCTTAACGGCGTCATCAACGTAATTATGAGGGGGCCATATCCCCGATAGCCAGTCGAGCACTAGCAGCTTAGTTAATGTCCCATCAGAGGTATTGGTTATGAGGAAGAAAGGATAGAAGTTAGACACTTCCATCTCCTTCCCTGATGAAGACCTTGAAGGGGTTGATATACCCCATAAACATGCCTTGGGAATAGGGGCAAGGACCTCAAATTTTAAGGTCTTAAAGGTTATGGTGGACACTGGTAGTTCTACTGATATACTTTTTCTCCATACTTATGAGAAAATAAGGAAGAAGCAACTGGTGAAAATGATGCCATACCATCATAATCTAATCAGTTTCAATGGAAATACAATTTGAGCTAAGGGTATCATCACGTTAGACATGGAACTTGGTGATGACAACCACGTGGCGTAATGATTCGTAGAATTCGTCATAATTGACTGCCCTTCCCCCTATAACATACTCTTGGGAAGACCAAGTTTGAATTCATTTAGGGTAATCACATCTTCCCTTCATCTGAAGGCCAAATTTCCAACCCCAATCGGGGGAGAGGGGGAATATACAGGTATGATCAAAGGGTCTCATGAGAGCTATACGACAGGACCATCAAAGGAGATGGCATGTTCACTCTGGAGACTAGTCCATAGGAGAAGCCAGCTGAAAAGGGCAAGCCAGGAGAAAAAACAGAAGTCTAGATCAAGCCCAAACTCAAACAGACCACGAGAGTCGAGATAGAGACTCTACTCAAAGTGAAGGATAAGATCATTACTATCCTATAGGAAAATTTGGATAGGTTTGCTTAGTTGACATTAGACATACTCGGAATCTCACCCGACCTAGCGATCCATAGCTTCAATATCAACACTACAGAACTGCCTATCAAGTAAAAAAAGAGGCATTTTACTCTAGAGAGGTAGGTCGTAATTAAGGAAGAAGTACATAAGCTGCTTAAGGCTGGCTTTGTGAGGGAGGAAAAGTACCTGACTTGGCTAGCAAACGTAGTATTGGTCAAGAAGAAGAATGGAAAGTGGTGAACATACATCGATTACATCAACCTCAATAAAGCTTACCCTAAAGACTGCTTCCCCGTCCTAAGGATCAATTAGTTCGTTGATTCCACTTTAGGATATGCCCTACTAAGTTTTATGGATGCCTTCTTAGTGTACAACCAGATCAAAATAAACCTAAAGGACGAAGTCCATACCTCCTTCATCACCTATTACGACATGTCTTGCTACACTATGATGCCATTCTGTTTAGAAAATGCTAGTACCACATACCAACGAATGATGTCGAAATTGTTTAAGCCTTAAATCAGGCGCAATATGGATGTGTACGTCAACGACATAATCGTTAAGAGCCAAAAGCTAGGTAATCATATCAAGGATCTCTAGGAAGCCTTCAACCAGATGCATACGTAAAGCATAAAGTTAAACCCTCAAAAGTGCATCTTCGGGGTCGGATCTAGCAAGTTCCTCGGCTTTTTGGTAACACAAAGAGGTATTGAGACCAACCCTAAGAAGATTACTACCATCAGGGGAATGAAGCCTCCAACCTCAGTTTGATATGTATAGAAGCTCTTCGGCATGGTAACCGTATTGAGTAGGTTCATCTCGAAAAGCGTAGATCGATGAACTAAGTTCTTCAAAATTCTAAAAAATCCAAACAGTTTTGAATAGACTCCAAAGTGCATTGCTACCTTTTAGTAGCTCTTGGACTTCCTCGCACATCTGTAAACCTTAGGAAAAACAGTAGTTAAACCTTAACTCGAGTCCGAGTGTTCTAAACTGTACAATAAATCGATAAGGCGAATGATAATAAAAGAAAATGAAGTTTAATAAATTAAATATAACACCGATAACAAAACCTTCAAAATTTATCAAAACCCTAAATTACTTACTAAAACCCTAAATTGCTTACTAAACCCCTAAAACTCGTTCATGCATCATTAATCGAAATCGAGCTCAAAATTGCTCGAGACCCTAAAATCATAAACGTAAACCTATAAAATATTTAAATATTACACAATAGCAATAAAATTATAGTCGAATGTAATTTTTGACTAAATCGACTATTTGTACGACATTGTAATAAAATTTTCATAATAACTTGTAAAAATTATAATTGTAACGGGTGCCTATTAAATTGATAAAATTTCACAGAATTTTGAAAACTAATCTACGAGGAAATTTGTTATAATTTATATGATTCGAAAAATTACACATAATTGTTAATAAATTTCATTTTCCTTCTCTACTATTTTCACTTTATCTCAAATCTTTTCTTCATTTCCAAATTCAAACCCATTCCCTGCACAAAACATAAAGAAGAGCAAAAGTTAAAAAAAAAAATAGAAAACATAAAGAAGAGCAAAAGTTAAAAAAAAATAGAAGAAGTTACGTAAACAAGTAAAAGACATGTGTGGATTTTGTTTTTGTCTTATTTCAATTAATAAAAAGTGAACTTAGCTTAAAAACTAAGCCACCATCACATGAGCAAAGGAAAGATTATATAAATATGGAAAAAGGAAAAAAAAATTATGCACAAACACCCACCCATAATCTGCAAACCAAGAGGAAAAAAAAGAGAGAAAAAGAAAGAAAGAAAAGAGAAAAAGAAGAAGGAAAAGAAGAAGAAAAAAAACCAAGATAATTAGTAAGTAATTTATTTTAAGAAATATATATGTATATGATAGTATACATGTGTAGAACTATAGTATTTTTATGATATTTTATGGTATTTATGCATATTATACTAATAGTATATGTTTATGTGTATAAATACCTAAGTTTACTTATATGTATAAATATAAGATTAGATATGTATACATGTATGTACATAGGTATATTATACATGAGTAGATGTATTATGTATATTTGCTGGAATACATATGATGAGTATTATGTATTTTATACTATAGTACACATGTATGATTTATACCCAAATTATATATATGTGGTTATTCTTGTATAATTATTTTAGTATATATATACATATATAATCGTATAGTATAGTACATATATACATATATTAACATACTTCCATAAGTAGTAGTATGAGACACATAAATATATATATAATATAAGGTATAAGTGTTATAGTATATAGTATATTATGTATGAAATGTATTGTGTATATATATATATATATATATCTATTTTATGCTAAATGATAAATACTATATAAGCATATGTATATCGAACATATATATATATATATGTATTTATAAGTATGTAGGCCGAATATATATATGTATGTATTTATATGAATGTATGTCGAATATATATATTTATATATATAGATAAATGAATATGTGTATAAGAGTATGCTTGAAATAAATACATATACATATATCGTGCGTATAATATAGATAGTGTATATATGTATATATAATACCGTAATTTACGATTCTACGATAACATAAACTATAAACTATATATTATAAGTATTGGAATATATATATAAATATATATATGTATAATCATAAGGTACATAAGGAGGAAATAAGAAAAGGAGAAAAATAGGAAATATACCCAAAATAACAAATATATGATTTAAATAATTAGTAACTTATAAATATGTTACGAGAAAGCGAAAATCAATATTTTATAATTTTTTTAAAATTTAAATAATAATTTTTGTGATAATTTTTGTATCACAATTTAAGTTACGAGTCACAACGTCCAAAACGGACCTCGTACCGGGAAAATACACTCGAAAACGATCAAAATGGACCAAGCTAAAACGAAAAAAGTAACACGCGATTCGATAAAAAGCTCGAATCGACAGTTTCACATAACTAAGTAAAATAAACCTTACACATTATAACTCTAGTTAGTTTTAAATTCCCTATCTTACACATTTTCCTTATTCTCAGGTGATCACGATATCGACCCTGAGCTGCCAACTGACTATTACGATCTCTGAACTAGCCATGGCCGAGTGAGTTTTTCCTTATGATTCCATACTTGTTTATGCTTGTAAGTAGTGACGCTAAATTATGATGTATAAATGAATGTGTATGGGGTTGGGTTATGCTTGTGCATGATAATTGTTGTGAATTGTTAATCTACTTTAAAGTTCAATAATATAATGTTTGATGCATAGTAGATTCATCAGATTGTTTGTTTGTGACTTGGAATGATCACTGATTAAATATGACATAACTTTTATTCGACTAGAAAAGTTAACTTGGATCATTCATAAATCATGCACTGCATAACTATTTCTGGGCAGTCACATTACACAAAGGTAGCGAGAGGCCATACTTGGGTTGATTATTGAATGTTAGTGATTTTGTGCGGTGCACACGTGCGATATGACCTTACCCTTGCCCGCGGGATGACTATGCGTTGGAGGCACCAATCGCCTGGCTATGGGTCGAGTCCAGAGGCCTTCGTTTAGGGGTGAGTGAGGGCTACGTGAACCTACTCACAATCATATATAGAACTCGTTTTGATAAAGCTGGTAATGGATGTACCATTACATTTTAAATACGAAACACGGAGTTTCGTTATGAAATAAGTTCTAATATGATACCCGGATCTGATTGTACCGAAGAATCTCCAACCCTGACTTCGGAGGGTGTTAAATCTGAGTTACATGCAGTACCTGGTCACCTGTATGTATTTGTTTAGCACACTGCTTGATCATGCATTCATTTGGTTGAATTTAACTATGGTATAACTTGACTGCTGTATGGTTGAGGGAAAATATCTCACTATGCTAGTAAGCTTATACCCTTGTAGACTCCTTTTGCAGGCCGACTTATTCATGGAGTCAGGCCGTTGTATGCCCGAGGTTAGCTTTCTCTATGGGATCAATGTGGGAGTGTTTTGAGGACAGAGAGTACTTTTGACTTAAATGTAAAGTTGAATATGTAATTTTTATATTAGTCTGACTTTAGACATGTTTCAAACTCTATATTTGTAAACTTTTATACACTTAAATTATGTGATATGTTTTCTATATTATTATTCGTCATGAAATGCTATTGCTTAAGCTTGCGCACTCTTGGTAGTTAGTAGTAGTTGTAGCCTTGTATATCGTATAAAAGGGTCGTCGATTGTAAGGGAACTCAATCTACAATCCTTTGTACGGTATACGGCGACTGCCACGACTAGCCCCCTCGGGTCGCGACAACATCCATCGACCATCTTCAAGCCTGTCCATGGGGAACACCTGTTCTTGTACCGAGTCATAAGCGATCGGGCACTTTCTTCTGTAATGGTTAGAATAGTGGGAAGAGAACATAATCTTGTATATTACATTAGTCATAGACTCTACAGGCCTAAAGCTAGGTGCACCCAGGTAGAAAAGTTTGCCTTAGTTGTCATTATCACTGCTTGGTGGCTAAGACCTTACTTTTAAGTACATAAGATAATTGTATTCACGGATCAATCGTTGTATACCATGTTGCAAAAACTTGATGCGTCTAGATGGATGATGAAGTACGCAATGGAGTTGAGCACGTGTGGAATCTAATATCAGCTACAAACGACCTATAAAGCATAAGTGCTAACCAACTTCATGGTAGAATATACAGGAGAGAAGGAAGCATCATTAGGAAATGACAAACCGATGTAGACTCTCTACGTTGACAGATCATCCACCTTTGGGGGTAGAGATGCTGGTCTCATTTTGATTGGCCCTCATAAAGTTACAGTTTGCTATGCCCTTAAGTTCGGGTTTGATTCCAGCAATAACGAATCTAAATACAAGGCCCTTATTGCCAGTCTTAAGTTGGCCAATTTATGGATCTTCTTAAACTCCATGCTTATCGTCCAATAAGCTCGAGGTGAATATGAGGCTAGGGAAGATACTATGGCAAGGTACCTCAAGAAGGTGAAGAGGCTTCTAGCTAAATTCCCTTTGTGGGACATCAGGAAGATCCCCTAACTTAAAAATTAGCAACAAATTGGTTATCCAAGCTCGTCTTTACTAATATATGGAAGCTTGAGGTAAAGGATAGCAAAATCTTTATAGAATACCTGCTAGAAAAAAGCATAACTTTGGGCTCGGCTAAATTTTTGGAATTGACCACAACAGCACTTGAGCCGAGCTGGATAGATCATATCTGAAGCTATTTGGAGCAGCGCACACTCCTAAACGATAGGAGGGAGGCAAAGAAGCTTCGGTACTACACCACCAATTATACATTGGTTAACGACGTCTTGTATCATAGGGGAGTCAGCCTTCTACTACTTCGATGCCTCCGAGAAGGTAAAAGGCTGTGCATCATAGAAGAGCTATACGCTGGAGTATGCAGTAATCATATTTAATCCTAAGCCCTCTACCTCTAAGCACTATGGCTCTGGCATTATTGGCTTACCAAGAGGCAAGACACAAAAGCCGTATCCCAAAAGTGCTCACAGTGCCAGAAGCACATGTTAATTAGTCATGCACCTAGCATTAGCCTCTAACCCCCTAACCAGCCCATAGCCATTCGTACAATGGGGTATTGATATTCTTGGTGCATTCCCCAAAGCTTCGGGAGGATGGCAACTCATAATTGTTATCGTTGACTACTTCATGAAATGGGTAAAAGTCAAAGTGGTGGCAAAGATCATGGAGAGAAGTGTTGAATCTTTCATAAGAAACAATATTCTCTCCCGGTTTGAGGTACCCTATGCTCTCATTGTAGACAATGGGCAATAATTTGATAACCCCAAGTTTAGGGAGTTCTATGCCAAGTGTTACATCACCTCGTACTTTACCTTAGTAGCCTACCCCAAATTGAATGGATTGATCAAGGCAACAAATTGGATTATCTTAGATAGCTTGAAGAAGTACGTAGATCGATTTCAGGGCTCTTAGGCTAACGAACTGCCCAATATTCTATGGGGGTACAGGACTACCCATCGCACTTCTGCAAGTGAGACCCCCTTTTGCTTAGCATTCAGGTCTAAAGCAGTCTTACCCATCTAACTTGAGCTTCCTTATATCTAGACTCAAAGTTTCGATGCTGTACTTAATGAGTCACTGTTGCAAGCAAGTGTCAATACCATCAAGGAAATTAGAGACCTTATCGCAACTCGGGTAATTGCTTACTAGTATCAAGCCACCTGTTACTACAATCAGAAGATCAGGCATAAGGAGTTCAAGCTTGGTGACCTAGTATGCCAAAAGCTAGAAGTCATGGGTTTGCAAGAAGGGCAAGGCAAGCTAGCCCCTAATTAGGAAGACTCAGTTAAAGTTAGGGAAAGATTGGACAATAGAGTATACAAACTGGATGGCGAACTCATCCCATGTAAATGGAATGCCAATAACCTTCAGCTTTATTTTAGTTAATGTATTATTGTGTACATCTTTCCAGAATCAAGAAACAAAGAATTTGCTTCATAATTTGTTATCTACCTCTCTTTCTCTCTCTCTTTGTTGCTACTCAAGCCCTTGAAAGGGTGAACGGACCACTTACTGGGCAAGTTGGAACGCCACCGACCTGACCCCCTTAGGTAAGCTTGGTAAGGGGAAATACCCTTTGCACAAAGGAACTCGCATACACCAGGCAGGTTGGAATGTCATCGACCTGACCCCTTCAGGTAACCTCAGCTAAGGGAAATACCCCTGGTATAGAGGAACTCCCATCTTTCAAGCATGCCGGAACACTATTAACTTAACCCATTTGGGTAACCTTGGCTAGGGGAAACACCCCTTGCATAGAGGAACCCCTACCTACCAGACAGGTCAAAACGCCACAACCTGACCCTCTCTGGTAACCTCACTAAAGGGAAGCACCCGTTGCATAGAGGAATTCCTACACAAATATATTCAAAAGCAAAATAAGAAAAAGCGAGTATACAAGATGAAGGCGAGTAAGAAATTTCATTTATTAATTGTAAAACTACACGGTTAAGGCCATCATCCCAGCCTAACATACATATATTTAAAAAAGGAAAAAGAGAAGACAAAAACAAAGATACTATTGCCTTGGATCAGCTAACTCTGGTAACTAAAAAAAATCTAATGCCTTAACCTACTCGGAGCACTAATTCAACAACGCATCTTAATGAGGCTAGCTTGGTACGGCAGCAAAGGTAAGAGGTTATTGATGAGGGTTGGCAAAAGGATCGCCTTGATCCTGATCCTTATGAATAACATCCTCTAGGGGCAACCTCTTGGCGAACTATTGGGGTAGAAGTGGATGTGGAAGCGCCTTACCTGGCCCCAATAATAGAGGTGGTACCTTAGACATCGCAAGCTTCTTGAGCAATCTCTCTCTTACATGCCAGGGCCACCCTCTTCTCATTGAAGGTTGGGGAACCTAAGAAGTTGAGGAAACTCAAATTAAGGTCTGGATAATAGGAGAGTACCTCCTTCTTCGTGTAGCGAGTAGAGTCAGTGGTTAGGTCTTTCAGTTCATTCAACTACTCTTCGGTTTTTCAATAGTTGGTGACAACCTTTTTTACGGTGGCATCGCTAAGGACCTCCCTACTCTCTATTTTGGAGATGATCTCCTCCATCTTTGAAACCTTCCCCTACAACTCTTGGACCTGTCGCTCTAACCTAACCTTCAAACTTTGCAGCTCCAACGAAGTGGCTTTGATACTTTCGCACTCGAATACCTTCATTACTAGCTTGGTTTATAGCCAGGAAACTAACGCCATTAGCTTGGCATTCTCTTTCTTAACTTAGGCCTTGGCTTCCCTCTCCTCATCCAACTACTAAGAGAGATGAGCCTTGCTCCTTTGTTTATCCTTTAGCTGAGCCTTCAGGTCGTCAGCCTTCTTCACTGCTTTTTTGACCTTATCTCTCTCTTTCTCTCTCTACATCATTTAGCCACACCTAAAGCCCCCCCTACCTATACATAAAAGTGACGTAGGCAATAGTTATCTTTGGATAATTTTTCCAAGTATTTATTAGTATAAGTCTCTAACTCTTGCAAGTACTTCTCATTCTAGCGCAACGCCTCCCTAAAGCCCTTACCTCTCTCTGGGCGGCATCATATTTATTGAGTTAAAGTAGCACCTAGTCGTAGTACTACAAAGAAATGTCGGCCGCTATTAATACAATGAGAAATGAAGCACGTTAATGTAGAAGTAATAGACTTACTTGCCGCATAAGTATGCTCAAGTAGCTTGCCATCTCCATGGTATCGTCCCCACCTTGCCTAGATAGCCCAATTGTCGAGGGTATAAGACCTCGCGGAAGCCTAGTGGGATGCCATAGCATAAGATCATTAGTATAGACCACCCACTTTGACCTTAGGAGCTTCCCTTTGGCTCTCTTCATTTCTTACTCGGGAGTCCCCTTTAAGAACTCTTGATCTTAGAAGATGAACGACACCTCTTGGAATGAGTCTGGCTTGACCCTAAGAACCTAAAATTGTTAAGGATGTCAAAAAATTCATCCCCCAAGTTGCCAACATACTGGTAAAGATGAGCCGTTGGCCACTCATTCCATTTCCCCCATCTTAGAAGCGCTTTTGCCAAGGATCTCTATTTCTTAGCTCCATGCCCTAGCTCTTCAACTATTTTAGAAGCCTTTCTTTTTTACGCAACCACTTAAGGCATGGCAGCTACCTCAACCATCTCCTCTTCCCTCACCCCTAGAAGGGAAAGCATCTGAACGTTAGGCCTCTCTACGTTGCTACGCTGGTCCCCCATGAGAATAGGCTTAGTAGAGGAGATGAGGGTAGGCGCAGGCAGAGCTAGGCCCAAAGGCTTCGTATCCAATGGCTCATCCTATATTTCGATGGGAATCCCTTATGGAGTAGCCCTCAGTCGCACCCTGCTAGTCACCCTAGCCTCTGGCTTTGCCCGCACTACCTTCCCTTTTGGCTCAAAGGCCTTGGTCCTTACCTACCAACGGCTCATTAGTTCGTCCATGGAGGGATGTGCAGGCCTCTTTAAGCTATTGCCCTCGTCCCCTACAAAAATAGGCTCGATGGAGGGGATGAAGGTAGGGGCAAGCAAAGCCAAGCCCAAAGGCTCCGTATCTAATGGCTTGTCCCAGATTTCAATGGGAATCCCCTATAGAAAAGCCTTCAGTCGCGCCTGCTAGTCTCCTTAGCCCTTAGCTTCGCCTGCACTACCTTCCTTTTTAGCTTATAGGCCTTAGTCCTCGCCTGCCAACAACTCATTAGTTCGTCCATAGAGGGATGGGTAGGCCTTATAGCCAAATTTTTGCCTGCAAGAAATTAAATTCAAATAGTAAGTAAAAAGGAAAAAGAAGGCAAAACCAAACGAAGCAATCACTACCATTCGCTAACTTCGTCGTGATTGGCACGGAAAAGGAAACATCCCCCATTTTACAAAGACGTTAGACAAAGCATCCCTATATTGGCACAATAGACGAAGGCATCCACAAAAGGAGCGAACCTGTACCTTCAACCAATTTCTTTACCATAGCCTTCTTCATGCTAGGGAAGAGCTTGAAGATCAAATATCGAAAGTACCTCTCCATAGTCTCTGCAGCATTTATCTCCTAGCTATGTCTAAGTGCCATAAATGCCTAAATCTCTTGGGCAACTTTTACATCATTAGGACCAAGTCCCTTTTCACCCCTGACTCAGACCATCCCAGTCCACCGCGTCCAAAAGTCTACCTCAAGTAGCTTGACCACTACATACTAATCCTGTTAACCATTTACGAAGTCTATGAGCTAGCATACCAGATTCTTTCCTGAACATGACTAGAGATATGGCCACCCGTCGACGTTCCTCCACATGTAAAAATGACTAAAGATCTCAAGAATAGCCTTTACAACCAGGTTCTCGTAGAGCACTTGGAAAGCATTTAGTATCCTCTACCCATTGGGAGGGACTTGTGACAAACTGTACCGGTGGTAGTTAAACAATTCATTTTCGAACCAACTTGGAGGAAAGTGCTACTCAAACTCTAGGTATTTTTCAAACACGACAAAGTGCCTCCTTAATAGCAAGGCCACCGTTTATCCCTACTCGATAAGCTTATCTGCTGCACAAGGATAGCCTCAACAATAAAGTTGCTTATAATCTAACTGGAGGCAGATTGTTTGCTCTTGCTCACTCGGCCACTAGGACCCTTGCTTATCTCAAGAGCATCAAACAAATCCTTAGGAGAAGGCAAGGGGCGTATACATTTACATCTGTTGGGATGGTATTGCTAATCTTAACTCTATCTAGTGCCTCCACGGCCATCCTAGTAGGTTCATCCAGTTGTGCTAGGGTTGAGACTTTGTCCTCTCCTATTGCCTGGGGGTCACTTCTTGTTGATTTAGAGTCAGTAAGGCTAAACCGTAATGAGTCACAACTCGCCTCACCTGTGTTTGCTGACATGATTGCAAAGGGTGATGGAAAAGAAGGGAGTTAGAAAAGCTCTCAAAGGAAGTTTGATGTAGCATAAGAAAGTAGAATTTGTAAAAGTAGAATAGAAAGATTGTAGAAAAGTGGTTTCTTATTGTGACCCTACTATTTATAGGCTAAGTGCTTGGAAAACCGTATAAGTGGTTATTAAGATATGTATAAGCATAAATCCCATGGAATGTTACTGAGTAAACACGTGTAGTGAGTTTTGATCAAACGATCCCCTTTAAAAGGCAAATCACATGTAGCTATACACGAGTTTGCTATGACAGGATACCTATCACATCATGTTAAATACATAGTAAAGCAAGTGTGCTTGGGTCAAAATTTGAAAACGTTTCTTATACAAGAAGTTTCCCCATGATCCTTTCAACCTCTACCTGGTCGGCATGATAGAGGCATGGCCCAATTATGCTTGCTTGGTCCATGATGAGTGCTATTCGACTTGATCAGTTTGTAGCCTCGAATCACCTGCTCGGTGAGATGTGCAGGTGTCTTACTTTGACACCCCAACTGATGCTCTACCTTGCTTGGGTCTTCAGTACTTTGCTTTGACATAATTGCTGACCACCTTGATCTTTCTTACCCCGAACATCTTTGGCCTAGGTATTCACCTCCTCGAACATCCTTGCCTTATTCCATCCTACCTCGAAAATCTCTGCCTTAGCCTGCCTTTAACCTGGACCTATACCCTTGCAATGTTGACACTATAGCATTAGGTCGGGCCCTTTTTAGTCAGATTAGTTATGCCTGAGCAACACATATATCCCTTCTTCTTACCTTCACCTCGGCAACAAGACTGCACCGAGGGGGGAGAGCGAGTGTTGATGAGGCTCTTTAGATATGGGCCCCTCAAGCCCACTTGGATTTGATACGCCTTGTTGCTTGAGGCTCACCACCATAGGCTAAAGCCTTAAGCTTGGATTAACTAAGTCTAAAAATCTCTACAATTGCTAAAATGTATAAGATAAGGATAAGATACTAAGTCAACAACCGCATTCAAGATAAGTAGGACACATCGAATACTACAATACTACTTTTCCATGCTTGTGGGAGAAAATCTCTCTTACTAACTGTCTTCCAATTGTCGGTGCCACTCCTCTATAAATATCCTACTACTAACTAATAGTAAAGTCTCTTTAGACTCTGCGCATTAAGCTTACATATTACTTCCAAGTACCCTTCACTCTCCAAGAATTCACTACTAACTTAAGCATCAGAATAACCATACCGGATAACCCCCTAATGTCCCCTCACAGTATCTTGTTTTGCAGGCTTACTATGTACAAAGCCCAATTACTACCGGCAAATACTCAGAGACGATAGCAAGTATAAGAAGACTTTGCAAACAACATCAAGAGTTAGATAAATGGTTAAGAAGTGATTCTAATGCATGGTAATGGGAGTTAGATGTATATTCAAATGGCTAAGAATCTCATGTATGTGGAAAATGGCCAAAGTCTTTAGGTAAGATATATTTATAGATATTTATAAAAAGATAGACAATTAATAATCACCATTGGATCTATCTTAATTATAGATTTTCTATAGTCTAATTCATGTTTCATATTGGATCATAGTAGCCCTCCATCCCATATTTAATTTAATGTTAATTTAATCTAAACCAATAGACTAATTGTGTTTTCAATGGTTGACATCATTAAATTAAAGATAGGATGAAAAGATAAAGCTAAAGTAGTCAACATAGGAAGCTCCCGTTAATTACTAATGGGATGAGAAATCTAGTAATAATGGGCTTAGAAGGGACATTAATAGCTTAGGAACCATATTTAAGTCTTGCCCATGCTTGAGCCCGTTTAAAAGGGTTATGATTGGGCGATCAATCTTAGAGTACCCTTTCATGTAATAAAATTATATTAACTTGGCTAATTATCTGGATCTTAACAGTAATAAAAAAAAGTTAACCTTTTCTAGATATGGGGTTTGACCCATTAATAGGTAGAAAAACTTTATACCTCTACAACTTGTTATAATACCATTTACACTATTTTGGGGATAGAGAAAATGAATGGGAAGAAAATAAAATGAAACAACTAAGATGGAAAGAAAATGATGGGAAAATATTTGTTTGGGTGAGAAAGAAATGATTGTGGAGAGAAAATTTATTAAGTATTCTTTAAAACTTATTAAAATACCAAAATATCCTTCAAAAGTTTAAAATGTCTTTTCATTGAAATTATTTAATTCTATCTTGTTGAAATTCCAATTCTCTAAACATTTGAATGGAATGAATTTTTTAGGACCGAAGGAAGAAGTTCCACCCATAAATTCATTCCCCAATCCCCTCCCATTCCATACTTTTCCAAACAAGCAAAAGGCAATATCTTGTTTTTTTTTTTTTTTTTTTTTCGGCTGATGGGCAATGTCTAGTTTGATGTGCATATATAATATATGTTAATGGTATCATCAATATGTATATCTTCAAACACGAAAGGATGGGGAAATTCAAATAATCGAGTGGGTTTTTCTTGTTCTTTTCTTTTTTGGGAATTATATACGTGGCTTTTATAATTCTTTATGTCTTGTAATTTCTTCAACATATGTATTTTGACACCAATTCAAAAATGGTTATAGTTAGCTTTCGGTAAGTCGCGATGGAAGATAATAAACATCGTTTCGTTTGATGATGCTTGCAATGGTGATAAATTTATTTTTCCAGTCTAATGAATTACCGTTGGCCAAAAAAAAAAAGTCTAATAAATTATCAATTTTTGCTGCTAGTTGCTACTTTTTATCTCATACCATCATCTACTGCTAAAATATGCTAATTGCTGTAATTGTTTTCAATTATAAAGTAATTTGCCTTCGATAAGTACCAAAATGTAACGAAGATAATGTTTAGAAAATCGAAACATTTTCTGCAAACACGTGAATCACCAAAAATAATGATATCCAAGATATATCTTACGTAAAGGACATCCATCAATCCGAAGCAAGTTCGGTCAAAGTGATGATGTTTGATTCAGAAGTGGAAAAAGTGAATCCTATACGTTGCTTCTGCAATTATTTTCCACCGGTATAACTATTTGGTGTCCACAACCTTAATGGTCTAACCGGAATTTCATCGTTAGCCTAAACCATAAAAGTAATAAATTAATAGGTATAGGTAGATCTATAAATGAATTGAGTCTAAATGATATAGTGTTGAATTTAAGTTCAAGTTTGATTTGAACTCGATCAACTTTTTGAATTTTGAGTTCGAACTTGATTTAAAACTGTACTCAAAATGCTTGAATTATTCGATTTAGATTAAATTCATTTAAGCTCCGCATTTTTTATAAAAAAAAAATTTTTTCGAAAAAGGTGATGTTAATTTCCAAATTTAATTCGAATTCGACTGACGTTTAAGTTGAATCAAAGTTTAATTAGGGTCATAAACTAGTTACACTAAATATCATAAAGTTTGAGCTTAACTTGATACACTGGTGAGTAGTTTGAACTCGTGCTTGACTCAATTGTTTTAAGAGTCAAACTTAAATAAATATCTAGTAGAATTCAAATAGTTTATAAGTAAATTTGACTCATAAAATTTTCAAATTTTATTTAAAGACATAGATATCCTCCTCCTTAAGTTTACTCATTTTTCTGGAAGAGACAAACATTGATAAGTCATATGATTCACTTGAAGTGTAAAATAGTTAGCTTGGAATTTTCCACAAATATAAATTATTTTTATTTTTTTCCTTTATAAATACGTAAAGCACTTCTACTATGCTTCTACAATAGTAGATATGCTCATTTACTTCCGTGGTATGGTATAATCGTTCATCAATTTAGGACGTCAGTGATTTGAATAATTTGTTTCATTATCCTTGGTTTAATACGTGGCAATTATAAATAAGTCTATTTCCGTGATATAAAATTGGTTCATGGGTTTTTACTACAAATAGGAATCCACATGAAATAAAAAAAAAAAAAAAAATCTGAAAACGATTCATCAACATGGATAAACACGCCCCTTATTTTTGTGGAGGACTACAGGATTTCCAAAATAAAAATTATCAGAAAAATGTCTATCATAAGAAAGAGAAACTAATATTGGAATTAAACTGCTCTATTCTTTCCTTCCTCCCAATTTCTTCCCTTTTCCCTAAAAATACAGTGTTGATTTAGAGTTTGAAACAAAACTTGATCAAGCTTATCACTTTTATCATGAGCTTAACTTCTAGTAATATATAATAAGCTGAGCTCGATTCAATTTATCAATATAAATGAAAGAATATTGATATTTAAATTTAGTTAGAGTTTGATTAGATTTGATAACTAGTCGAATTAAGAAATAACTTGGGTTGAATTAAGTAAACTATTTGAATAACATGAACTCGAATTCAGTTGTACCGTTATCAAATAAATTTAAATAAGTATGAAACCAGTATTGAGTAAATTATAAATCGCTGAAGCATCAGGCACCTCATCTGGACGGCTAGAAGTCGTCTCCTTTTCGAAGGGGATCCTATGCCGTGCGATTACAGCAAACTAGTTTTGCTACAGATAAAACTATAGGTTGATGAATACAATGCTAAAAAAAAGTATAAGGTTCCTCAAATGCCCCCATAACAAACAATCAAGGAAACATCGCCATGATACAAGAAGTTGCAATGTGAACCAAAGCGTGCGAGCATTAAACATTCTGAGGCATGATAAAAAAGGTACAATACCCAAATGATTGGTGGAAGCATGTGCCTCCATTATTGCCTATGTAAGACAACACCTTATACCAACGTGGTGAATAGATTATAGGATTCTCCTAAGGAGTGGCTCAAAGGTATAAGTATAAGGAGCGAAGCTAGCACAAGAAATTCTCCAACTCATTTTGATAATTACGTGAATTTGGGCTTCTTAATTTTGAGCTATTTGAATAACTTCCAAAGTTTAAGCTCCATCTTATTAAGCTATAATCCTATAAATTTTCTAAGGTATGCTAAAATTTGAGCTTAGTATTTTTTGACACAATATAATTGTTAGGATTGTGTTATTTCAATATTTGTTATACGTAATACTTTTATAACACCTACAAGATATTGATGAGGATATCTATTATTAATGTTAATCACTATAGCTAATGAGATAAATAGTACAAATGTGTTTTGTTGGTAATATATATATATATATATATATATATCACTAACGATAAGTCAAAATTATTGCTACCAAGACTATTATAATAATTTAATGGTATGAATACTGATTTTTCAATAAAATGGATTAAGTTTGATTCATCCTCCTGCAATATGGTAATGCAATTGTTGATAAGAAAAAAGGGGAAAAAAAAAGTTAAAGCCGTTAACAAGCAAAGATCATATAATTAAAAGTCATTTGAGTGAATGAATAATACCTTTTCATCTATGATAAATGTCACTTTGTGTATATAAGTTTTCACCTTTGAAATTTTGCAAATTTTTCTTTTTATTTTTTTTGAAATTGTGCATATCTATATATCATCTCTAGTTATCACTATTACTTAGTAGACATGTGTTGGCTTTTAATTGATCTACAATAACTAATTTAACAAAATTATATTGGTAAATGTATTTAATTAAACAACATAATAAGAATTGTAAAAAATTACAAAAGAGAGAGAGAGAGAGAAATAATAAGAGAAGTGGAAGAAAAAGATCTTAGGGGCTAATTCTACCCAATCCAAGATTAGGAGGTGGCAATCTAGTTTGGCATGGTGGATCATGATTTACCCATGCTAATAAGTAGTCACCGACTACTTTAAGAAGTTGAAAAGAAAAAGGTGTTAAAGAACACTTGTCTATAATTAATATTGATAGATAAAGATAAACAATAGGGTCGTAAATTGTAAAAAATAAAACATGGGTAAGCAAAGTGTTAAACGTTTAAATATATGTGTGTGTATAGGTTCAAATTTTATGATCATGTGCATGCAACATGTCATATCACATTATATATGACAAAGGAAATAGATTAGATTACATATACGAGATGATCGAGTGAGATAGGATAGAGAGAAGGAGTAGACAATTTTGATAATACTTTAACACATATGGCAATAGATGGAGGAATATATAATTGCGTCAAACTTCACCATGTTCTTCATCGGTCAATAGAATAACGAAATTAGTAGGAATTTTTCTCTCATTCAAATGAGGAAGTAAAATGAGTACTTATAGGAAATGGTCATTAATCCTATTTGTTGATCGCGATGGTGATTAATAGTCAAAATTGAAGTTTTTTATAAATGAATCTCAAGTTGACTATTTTTGTCGATTTAGGCCCAAATGAGTTTTATTGTTTTCAAGTATGAGTTGGATAAGATAGATCGATCCAAGAGACTTTGCTTCAAGCCTATTATGTCAAAATTCTTTTGATCTTTCTGAATTTTTATAGGTTTGACTCTTTTGTCCTATTATCTTAGTTCAAAAAGTTAATATTCATTTCGCTAATTGAACTTAAGACCTAAATTTAGATTTAGCCTTCTAAAACATACAAAGTGAAATTTATCCTTTTTCTTCTATATAGAGAGAATTTAATTTAGCTAAAGTTATTGTAATCTAATAGTATCACTTTCAAATTTTCTTTCCCCAAAGTTGTAACTTAGTTGGGAAAAAAAAAAAAGAAAGAAAGAGGGAAGGAAATTCAACTTAATTGGGATGGTTTGCGGCTTTCACTTTACCGGGAATTAAATAAAACAAACACAAATTTAGTAACATGGGATAAGGTATTATATCGTCGTTGTATCTTGGAAGATTACCATATGAAGAATCTTTTTCATTAGTATTAGAGAAATGGAATAATCTTGAAAGAACGGTGAAATCGCACCTTGAGATATTAGGATCCTTAATTCAATTATCTATGACAACTTTTGCATGTAATCCTTTTATTTTATCTTCTATTATATTATTTTATTTTTGCTGTTGCTACTGAGACTGGGACAGTACGTCAATTCTTGAATGTTAAAATGAAAATGCAGGCTTCGTTAGAAATGGAATCATGTCCAACCAGCACGTGGGTCGTCTCTCTGTCCTTGCAGGTCACAGCTACAGGCCATTATGTCTATCTGCCATTTGTTTCCTAGATCAATATGGATAAAATGAACATTTAATGCATACATGTTCCGTGACATCGTCTCTCAGTGCATCCCGCTTTGGCGCAACGCAATAATTATAGAGATGGCTAAAAATATGATGGTTATTTAATACAATTAAAATATTAATCTAACAACTAATCCTATGAAAAGCGAAGCTTTGCTCCGTAAATAAATAAATAATCGAAGTATTTCTTTACTATGAATAATTACTTTTAAAAAGTGGATTGGATAGTGTGGAGGAAAGGGTTCAACTAGGGTAGTCACATGTATGCTCTGTGAATGATGTGTTACACATGGTTTAAAAAAATGAAATGAGAAAGATATCTCATAGGATAATTAATTGAGAATAAGGTAGAGAAGAGAAACAAATAATCTCGATATCCGAAATGCACAAGTAATATATAAAGTAATATTAGGAGATTATAGACGTTTACCTTATAACTTGAGTGAATAAGATCAGTTCTTTGTATGAATTGCTTGTTTAATCTTAAAGGGTAGAGGATTG
Organism: Lumnitzera racemosa; assembly: GCA_024138005.1. Lineage (NCBI taxonomy): Eukaryota > Viridiplantae > Streptophyta > Magnoliopsida > Myrtales > Combretaceae > Lumnitzera > Lumnitzera racemosa. Next base: position 87,292,176 of record JAMXBC010000006.1, read on the forward strand.
GTAGGGCAATTTTGTTTCTTTGTTCTTTCCAAAAGTTACAAATGATGAGGAAATACTAGGTATATATAAGTTTTTGGATAAAATAGTATCTATTAAATCATCTCGGTGATTAATGAATGAGGTGAAACTTACTTAGTTCACTGTTAACTTGAATGAGCTAGCTAATGGACCTAAGCCAGTAGCCTTTTTATAAGTACATAAATTTACTTGAGAAAAGTTGGAAATAGATAAACTGGTTTAACAATCTTGTTTGGAGCTCACTAAGCCAAATCTCTCTATGTCATCTCAAATATAGATTGGACTTCATGGGCCTCGTTACCTAACCCAATGAGTCAAGTCCAGATAAATAATAAGCTTAGCCTAAGGATTAATATTGTAATTTTCATCCATTTACATTTTGTCCACTGATCGAAATTCTTAGATGGAGTGGAAGTATTTTAGACATCAATAACTTTGAATAGTTAGGTTACTACTTGGCGCATGCATATTGTAAAGAGTTATAGTGCTACCCAAGTGTACTCACATAGCTAAAGACTTCATTTAATCTAACGTCAACACTACAAATTTATTCATCGTATATTTTTAGTGTACAAACTTGTGGCACCATTTAATTGCACATGTTGCTTTAGACATGCTGAAGTAATATTGCTTCTAAGGTAATATATTAGTTGGATCTTCTTTAGTGGATGCTTGTCTTTATGTAGCTCTATTCACCTTTTATTTTTTTATTTAATGTATGTGAATTTTCTATTCCATTAAATTAACCACCACATATTAACCTTATATGAGCAACTTCAACTGTTTTCCAATTTCGGCCTTCTCCAACTAAGTTGGTAAATTATATATCATGTGCTCATTTGTTCGAAAGGAATTGGAATTCTTTGACAAGGCCAATAACTTCATGATCAACAACACCATATCAAGGCCAAAATCATTTTACTATGATTTTTTTTTTTCTTTTCCATTTCATTCTTCTCAAGATTCCTCTAAAATAATTGGGTTTTCAAAGTAGTAAAGACGTCTAAGATGAGTCATCATATGATTTATATATGTGGAGAATTTCAATGTGAAATTTCCACATTATGATTATTGGATGATATTTTCCTAATAATCTTTGTTGACAATGTACGATATATACATTTAGGTGACTTGAAGTTACATTACTCAGCATAAACTTAAATCTTTTTCCTTTTTTTTTCACTCCTTTTTCTTTTATTAATTTACTTTAACGTAACCAAAAGTCACACTAGATGATACACCAAGATTAACACAAGTTAGACTCACGCAACCTCTTGTGATGTCCTCTTTGCAGGTTGGATTTTTTTGCAATAAAATCAAATCAAACCTTCTTAAAATCAAATCAAACCTTCTTTAAATCTTCTTCCTGCCTTTCAAATCTTGCTCCAACAAATTGAATTCTAACATATCCCATCACTAAATCAGACTTAAACATTATTAAAACCATCCTTACTTATCAAATCTTGAATTCAAATTATTGATCTCCATATAAACTTCATCACATCGACTATAAATAATCATATATATGTTATCAATATTTCTTCACTTCTCACAATAATAATGAGACTTGGTAGTAAGTCTTTGGGTTTTTTTTTTTCCTTTTTTTTTCAACATGGCTTTCCTTTGATAGTTGTTATGAACTTTAATCATGTAGTCTCCTTTCAATGAATTTTTTCAATGAGAACGATAATATCCTTTTTTTATGTATAATTTGCGAGCTATGTAGAAAGTGACAAATTTTGACAAAATCAATTACCGCGGCATGTTTAATGGTATATGACATTGCTTTATGCTATGAATTCAGAGACGTCGACTTCTTGAATAGATTATTTGCTTGTCAATGATTTTCTACTTCCAATTGTGAAATTGTTGATCAATGGAATCTTCCATATCTTGCCATCGTCCTTGTTATGATCATATTCTCTTTTGTTTTTAATAAAGGAAAAGTCCATGCTTGGTTTCTCTTATAGTTTCTTTCCACAAATTGAATGTGCTTCATGGGCCATGGTGTGGTTTTGTGATAAGTTTCCTAAAACTGTTCTTTCTTAATTTCCATTTAAATCAACTTTACTTATATTTACGAATTACTTACTTTATTTATTCGATTCTTTCTTGATGTAATTGTTAGCATAGAGTTGAATCGATAATGGGTTGCTTGAAAAATTGCTATCATGATGTAATGAGGGTTCTAATTTGCAATTTTTCTTCAAGTGGATAATAAGAGTTGTGTGAAATTCCTTTAAAATAATGTAACTTGTGTATCATATATAAATTATGCTTTTCATGAATTGGTTACTATATCCCCCCTTATACGGACCTTTGAATGTCTTTCATATATAAGTCTAAGTGCCTGCTACATGTTTAATTCGTTAAACCTTATAGGGATCACATAAAGAATAGTTCATAACCTCCCTGTACTATTAACATCTTTTGGTTCATACATTTCCCAAGGTTGTAGACAACTAGTAATTATAATAGCACATCATATTTGATACTTCATCAGTGGAATTTTAACTTGAACATGCTTGATGCATTTGGTGTTGTCTTGATTCGGACTTTTCCTTCAATTTTGAATTTTCAATCATAATAGAGTTGAATAAATAAATTGTTGTTGGATTTGTAAGCTATTTTCTCCCATACATAGCATCATGACAAATCTTCATTCCTCCCATTTTCAACTTTTTTTTTTTATCTCAAAATTCCCTCACTAAGTTTTGTTTGTTCACAAAAATAGAATTTAGGCCTTCTTTCAATCATAGTGTATGCTTGAACCTTCCTTTATCATTGGAAAATTTTTGCAATTTGGTTAAGTATTGGTTTCTTGAATTAAAGAATATATTGATTTTGTGCTTTAACAGGGAAAGAGATGAAGACCAATCTAAGTTGAAACATGGAAGCTATGAAACAAAAGGATTTACTAGTGCATTGAGATAAATGCTCACCACTCATCCATACCCTTAGGATAAGTGACTAGACGAGACTATTTCTAAAGACACGTTCTTAAACAAAGCTAAGCATTGAGAAGTTCACGCGACACCTTGTGTTATGGTGGTCTCCAATTTATTAAGCACAAGTCTTGTACTAATTCTAGGGATACCATAAGGGGAGATTTAGTATTGTGCTTCAAAAATAAAAGGAAAGAGTTACCTCTCTCTAATACCCAATTCATATTCTTGAAGGAGCCACCCCTTAGATGAGATGATTGGGTGGCATACATTGTAGAGAAATTGGAGTACATGACTCTTTTGAAGAAGGCTAAGGTCCTTTGTGCTATTGCCACTTCTACTCAATTGCAGTTCTCGCAAATGAGTGGAATGGGAGCATAGCAAGCAGTCATTTCTTGTTGGAGTATTCAAACCCATACTAATATCACTTCGTAGGAGTAGATAACTCCAACATTATAAGATGTAGCTATACCATTAAATCTACACAATTTTTTACGAGCCAACCTTATTGCCATAATAACCTCTCATAAAGAGTACAGCTTTTAGACATCCTTAATAGGTGCTTTGCAAGCTTCTTACACTAAGAAGAAGAAGCTATGTTTTGCTTCTTGGCTTGCATGCTTCTTGGCTTGTATTCTTCTTCTTGAAGCGAAGGAAGAACAGGCCTCAAGTCCTAAGCAATGCTTTTAGACATCTTTAATAGGCTCTCAGGCAAGATACAATCCGTCGGATCATCTTAGTGATCAATAGATGATATGGAGCTTGCTCAGTTCATGGTTATCTTGAATGAGTTGGCTAATGGGCTTAAGCTAGTAGCCTTCCTCATAAGTGCATGAGCTTACCTAAGAAATGTTGGAGGTGAATAAATTAGTCCAATGATCCTTATTTCGAGCTCACTAAGTCAAATTTTTTTAAATCATCCTAAATATAGATTGGACTCCATGAGCCTTACCACTTAGCCTAATATGTTAAGTCCAGATAAATAATGGGCCTAACCTAATGATTAATATTGTAATTTTCAACCCTTTATAGATAGAAATTGAAGGTATGAAGGTAAGTTATGAGCATAATTTATATAGACCAAAGGCTAAATCAAACTTAGCCGGGACTAGTTCGGGCCCATTGAACTGGTATTAGCTTGGCTATAGTTGGTTTACTCATCCTAATGGTAAGTTTTTTTAATTTTTATTTTCAATTGGGAAATATATTTTCTTTTATCTTTATTTTTAATTAAAAAAAGAATCACTTATAAATCACAAAAATTTAAAAGTTTGATTGTTTAACTCTATTAATTGTTGGACATGAGATTAATAATTTGTACTTTTAACAATGTGCAATTATTATTATATGCCCATTATTAGTGAATTGAGTGAGCAAGTTTCTTTTATAAGCAATATCTTAAAAAAAAGTTTGCCAATATAATCAATATAAGACTAGACTTATGATGAGTAATACTCATTGTGATATATTATTATTTTAGAGGAAATTTTAAAACACAATATAATCTACATGGAGTAGGACTAGTATTGTAAAGAAAATAATATCTATTTAATATCTGTAATACACTTGCTGTTTTATATATAGTATAAATACATCCCTTATGATTTTTAATGGTATTAAATTATAAATACATTTACATTTTTGCAAATCATTAAAATATATTTATTTATAAATATAGTTATTATCTCAAAAGTTAGGTAAGATTATTTTGTACGAAATTTGTGATATCTTATACCCTAAACTCATTTGGCGGTTAAAGTAATATATTTTATATTATAACTAATAACTTTCATCAACATTAAAATATACGAGTTTTCATGATTATTTTTTTTATAAACTCATATATATTATTTAGTCTCCATATCAACTTATAAATATAAGTACTAATATATAGTTAATTTTATTTTATATTTTAATTATAGTGAATATTTACATTTAATTTATCTAAACTTTTTTTTTTAATTTCTAGGTTAGAAACCGTTGATCCTTTGACCTAGGCTTGGACTCATCAGCTCCACAAATCTAACATATTGAACCGAACTGACCTATTAAGCTCAACGAGTTAGGCAACGGTTTAAGATTGTGGCTCATAGGTCCAAGTCGGATTTGGTCTAATTCATGGACTAGACTCAGCCTCTCCTAGGTCTAGGTTTATAAAAGATATGAATAGTTTTATTCATAATTATTTTATATTGATATAATTTACTTGATAATTATAAGTTCTAGAAAGAAATTGAGGAGTGCTTTAATAATCTGATTAATATTTTATTTTCTGAATATAGGTAAGATTAAAAAAAAAACGTTGGAGTTTTAATAATACATATATATATATATATATATATAATATGTAAGTGTTCATGCTTGAAGGGCCGATGGGATGTTAAATGGCAGAAGACAAAGCATCAATGATGATAATCATTATTGCTACATGGTCCCTCACCCCCTTCGTTATAGAAAAAGGCTAAAAAAAATTCTAAAATTTAAAATCTACGCAACTAATAAAAGGAACAGTTAGTCTTATCTCTTGGAAATAAAATAATTTTTTAGTTCATGCCTTAAAGATTCAAAAAGAGGCCTAAAGGTTATTTTAGTATGAAAAATTACGGCATATTGAGATCGAAAGGTATAGATCCATGACACTGGAAGGAGTCTTGGCGACCAAGCTCTCAAAATATTGATTATTTAAATTTATTAAAAAAAAAAGCCTATGTATTTATATTTTAAAGAGTACCATATTTAATAAAATTGGATATAACTTAACGATTAATACATGTCCATATAGACATGAGTCGAACTACGCCGTCAATGTTATAAGGGTTTATATTTTATCTTATAAAGTAGTAATAATATCAAACTATATAATTTTATAAACTAAAATTGCTTTTTGCAATGAATATCTCTCCATGAGAATTTTTCGATTGAGTATTAGAAGTTGTCATAGGTGTTATTGCAAACGAACTTTTTCCATTTATAAGATGCTATTATATATATGTATACTTTTTGGTGTTTCTAACATTGACTTGAAAAAAAGCAAGTCGCTCCCTCGGCCGCCGGCGAGTTACTTCATTCGCGAGCAAGAATAACATCGCTAACGGGGCAAACACAATGAATGAAAAGCTAACCGAAAGGACGTAAATTGAAGCAATTAGTCCACATGGGGGCATATGGCCGGTTTGGAAGAAGTTCATCACACTATTAGGAGTCACCCCTCTAGGCATAAGTAGGGAAGGTCAAAGAGCCATATATGGCAGTAATACTTTTTTGATGGCAAACAAGTATCATTTAGGTGAAAAAAGAATCCCGCATTTGCAATAACAACATATGAGCTAAGTAAAGGATATATAAGTGGAGATAACCTATTAATCTAATATTTTAAGATTTTGAATTGAATGTAGTATCAAGTCTACAAATGTATTCCTTTATAAAGTCCATATCAAAGCTTTCCCTCGATGATAAAGGCTTGCAATGCCCAATAACAAAAAGTAGTATTAGAGCCAATGATGGTAGTGGTAGTGACTTAAGTAGAACATATAGTATAAATGTGAGTAGATAGGTTGCAAGTATAACTCATGAGGCGAGTTGGGATATAAGTGTGAGATAGGTGAAAAAAGAGTCTTAGATTGAATAGATATGAGTTTAAGTGAACGACATATAAAAAAAAAAAGATTCATTAACCTAATATTTTAAGGTTTTAGGTTGGATGTGGTATCAACCCACGAGCATATTCTCCTCATGCCAACATGCAGAACTTCTTCTTGGAAATAAAGACTCCTTGTGTTGAATAGCATGTCATTGAGAGCTTAGAGATCCCGTTAGCAAAAGAAATAACAAGATTTTGATGATCATAAATTACCACTCTCATGATTGAATGCAATGTATATAAGCACATCAAAATTTTCTCATTTAGGCAATAAATAAGTGTTATTTTATGAGATAGATGGGGAAAGAAACAAGGATTAAAATGAGAAACTAACTAAGATCTATATGACTCTTTGGAACTTTATTTATCTTAAGCTTTATCTATGTACTTTGGTCAATAGTTAGCAATTTTGATGATGGTCCTTATAAGAACACAGAAGTTAGTCTTAAAGACTCTTCTATGGAGCATGAGGAATTATGCTACATGAGTATACAAACTCATCTCTATTTCTTGAAAACATATTCAGTAGTACTAGTATGCTACATGAATTGATGAGTGATGTACAAATTATAATAAAAATTTGACACATAATAATGAATGAATGTATGTTTTTAAAAAGTGCCAATTATGCTTTCACGTGTCTAATTTTTATTGATGCTTATATATGTCACTCATTGATTCACATAGTGTATTAGTATCACTAAAGCCTTTCTCCTATTTCCTTTAAAATCTTGCTCTACTTCATACATATGTTAGAGAAATAAGCTACACTTAATTCTATATTAACTAGAGCTACAAAACTTGCTAAAGAAGTCCTTTATACACTTCGTCTACATACATAGGATTTCTTTTAGAATTGCCTTCTAACTACATCCACTACCTTGTTACAAATTGTAACTCCTTCACAATTATTCTTTCCTTAACTTACTTATACAAGGGATGGACTTTATCAATTATTCATTGAGTTTCTTTTCCTTAGGATTCCAATTGTAAATTGTGGACATCTTCCATGAAAAATTATCAATTGTCGATAGCTTTTATAAAAACTATCAACAACCCCTCTCCTTACCGTCGAAAGTTTTTTCTTTCTTTTTTTTTATTTTTTACCATTAATGGGCATAATTTACTAAAATTGGTGTAATTTACCATAAATCAAGATTGTTTATATAGTATCAATATTTTGAATAACTGTACAATAAAAAACCCCATAAATTTAGTCAAAATTAAGGGTGTTAGCTATCTACTATGATGCCAATGAGGTATTAAGTTATGCTATTCTTTTTTATCATTTTGGTATGTTTATAGTATAATTTTGGGATTGTTTAATAGTATAATACATATATGTAGCCAATTTGTCTAAATATTTAGAACTAGCTTAAAAACTCATTATGTAATGTGAATCATTAATATTGTTACTCATGTTAAGTAATTAGTTTAAATTATAATGTTATATTTCATAACTTGAATTTTAAATTTTTGATAAATAACTAATTAGTTCTATGAACTCAAGGTTATAGATGAAATAAGGTGTAAATAAATTCATTTTGAAAATCAAAGGTTACAAAATTACTTTGTCTTACTTTTGGCACCTCGCTACAAAATTTGAGTTGAAAGAAAGAAAATTTTTTTAATCATAATTTAACATAATGTTTAAATTAAAAGGGAAAATTACAAAATTAATTGTAACTATTGTTTTTTCTTTTAATTCTATTATTTTATTTATTTTTGCTATATGATTAATCTAGCTTGTAAATTTTAAAATAGACAAAAGAAGCTCTTCTAGTGGCACCACCATGCATTACATTAATAATGACTAGGGATGTAATCAAGGTGGGTTGAGTTTTGAGACAGGTTTTATTAAACCCAACCCTATATCCAATAAAGCTTCCTAGAATTCTATAGGTTTTTATCATAGTTCCAAAACCTACCATTATAGGGTTTTTTAAAAACTTGTTGCCAACCAAACCCTACTTACCATACCGTAAAATCAATTTTTGCATTTATGCTTCTTGTGAACAAAATAAAGTATTAAACGGTAAATATGAAATTTCATATAAACTCTAATATATTCCTTAAAAATTAATCTAAAGGTTTGGGGAAAAAAAAAAAAGATAAAGAAAACGTATCTAACGCGTGGCCAAGTTGATATTACAAAAAGAAGTTTACAATATAGGGATTTTAACTAGAAGGTAAATTTCCAAAACCTAAACCATCTTAGTAGAAAGGAGATGATTTCCATTTCATCTTTCTACTCAAAATCATTCTAATGCTCTCTTTTTTTTTTTCCCTATTATTGAATATATTTGATTATATTCTTTATAACTATTATTAAAAAAGGTGAGCTGAGCTTTTGAAGGAAGAAAGAAAGGGTAAGTCACATATATCTACGCCTTACGTATATGCTTAGTTAACAAGCAAACTATTATCTGGATTATCACGATATCTTCATATTCACCAATTTTATAGAAATATACTTACGGTGGTGGATAGATAAAGTAATGGATCAATGATGTGCAGGACCGACAGAAACAAAAGTAAATATGAGAACTTTTATTTAGTGAAAAAGTGGGTATAAATGGATGTTGAAATCAGTAACGGTGGATACACAATTTTATGGTGGTAAAGAAAAAAGAAAAAGAAAAGATGTCAAAAGGAAGTGTAGCTATAGAAAGAAAGACAAAGAGATATCTAGTAACCGTAAAATATATGCTTTAGAAACTAAAACCTATAATAGTTTTATAGAATGATATATCAAGATCACTACCTCAACTCTATATATTTCCTTAATTTTATAAATAAAGTTTGAAAGTATTAAATATCATATTCGATTAAACTATTGCTTATTATATCTACTGCATTACTTTGAGCTTGTATTTTTTGAACATTGAATGTTTGCTACATTAATATATCAAAATAATAAATTTGATAAGTAAAAGTTTAATGAAATATCATATTTAGCATATTCAAATTTTTAGGTGTAAAATTTAAAAAGAAAAATTCAACTGAGTATAATTTTAAACTTTGGATATAAAACTAAAAGAAATCCAAAATTGTAGTGATTTTGATATTATATCCCTTACCTTCTTTTTTTTTTTCCCCCTCTCCTTCAAATTTATTCAATGATGCAGTTAGCTTCTTATCAAAATTTCTTAGTTACTTTAGGTTGCGCAACTCATTTTATAATTCCATTAGTCAACAGCTTCCATATTCCTGTATTTTCGCCATCAAACTGGTATTTAAAGCATCAACGCCATTGCACGAAGGTTGCTTTACGTGGGAAACCCAACGAAATAACATGATTTCAATGAATTGAAAGTGTACCTGTGAAAGCGGTTGCAGTATTGGTTTGTTGTATAACGTCGTTTTATTACGGATTTGACCCTTAACGGCCAAAAGTTGCCATTACGATATCGGATGAAATTGACGTTGAGAGATAATCTTTCTGAATAAATCGTGAATGTATTTCTCTATATTTTTACTTGATATGAGCGCTAAGGTTCGTACATTTGAAAATCAAACATCTAAATCTTCAAATCTTTACCTTTACATAAGCATCTTGAACTCGTTTATGTATATATATATATATATTTGCCAATTTTATTATTTTTTTTCAATAGTAAAATTTTGTCGAAAACCTTATTTTCTAAAATTGAAGACCTAAATTCTTAATTTAAAAATTAAAGGGTTAAGCGCATGTGGAACTAAGTGGAAGGAATAAATTTACAATTATTTATCCAATTTTTTAAGGGGTAACCACACCCACCCCCATAACATTCATCATTCAACTCGTATACTTTTTATTATATGAAAACTGCACAAAAACTCTGGGGAAATATTACTTCTCCCTAATTTTAAGGTTAAGACCATCATATCCTCCTGCATTATGTTGTGCAACGCCATAAATTGATAAGTCGTGCCATATGCAGGCTTTTGGGACCATTGTTGTATCTACTTGTTTAGGTTTTCAACACTATAATTAAGAAACAATAATGATAAATGTCTCGAAAAGCGTTTTTCTCGAAACCATTGACCGCATTAATGTTGGATGAGTTTATGTTATCCAAGTGTTGCATGTACTCAAAAAGCAAGTGCAAATTATCGGTTCAAACCACAGTTTGATAGTTTTTTTGAGTGAAAAAAAAAAAAAAAGAAAGAGGGTATATGAAAGCTCTTTGAAGAAAATTACCCAGTTATCGAATCCGATTACACCCGATGGTAACCTATTAAATCAAATCAAAGAACAAAGAACAAAGTAAACCAAACCGAATATATATATATATATATAGATATATGGTTTAGGAAGATTTAAAAATAGCAACAGCTTGAAATTTTAAGATCGGTTTGAAGGGGTAGGTTGAACCAAATCAAAAATTACTCGCAAACATTGTAAAAAATAAAATAATATTGCTTGTGATAAAAAAAAATATATATATATTCTTTCTCTTGTAATATAGTATTTATAAGAAATTCTACTTTTATTTATCATATTATGTATTTCACTTTTATAACCATGGGTTATCATATTATATAAATATGTTAGCCTCAATCCTATACTATATTAATAAAATTAGTTGTTCAGGTACATTTAAAATTCATAATTTGCATAAAAGCAACTTCATCAATCTCCTATATGGAGCTAATACGTGCTATTATTAAAATGTAATTAGTACTTACAATAAGATATTACCATGATGTTTGACATTGGTAGTGGAAAGGAAGGAAATAATAAAGAATCGTGAGGATATTTGAGTCCTTCCCCTATCTATGGATAATGGAAGAAAACAAAAAGAAAAAAGAATTTTAATCATTGTAAAGACAAAATGAAGTGTAACATAAATTCACTAATATGCCATTAAAAAATAATAATAATAATAATAATATTTATTGGGAAATCCGAAACTTTTTCCTCCCATTGCTCTCCTACGTTATTTCCCTTCTCTTTCCCTCATTAACCAGCATTTTGAAACAAGAGCAATACCCTATTTTGAAGAATATTGTCAAAAGGCAGAGCCTCGTCTTGTATACTATTCGACTTGTCCCTCCAGTGAGATCTTAAATCGGCTATCTGTTAAAATCATAAGTAAGACAATGTTTCTTTATACAGTTCTATTTGATTCATCTTTTTTTACTTAAATCTTACATTCAAAACAAAAAAAAAAAATGGAAATATAATTTTATATATATCTCTTATCTACAATTAATTACTCAATATATTTTAATAAAATTGAATTTATTTACCTTTTATCTTATTCATATTTATAAAAATACTAACTAAAATAATTATCTTAACAAGACTTCCTTAATTATATTTTTTCAGATGCATGCCTTATACTCAATTACCGTTTCTTTTTTAACTTTGTCTAAGAAAAGATTGTGTACTAATAAAGTTTTGATACGTTCAGTATATGTAAAAATGTTTTGATAAGTAAGGTATATGCAAAATATATGTATAGTTATTTTAAAAACTATCATCCATTGCTGTATGTATAAAAATTTTATCGATATCACTAAGAGAAATACATCTAGACGGCGTATAGTACCTTGTCCTTTTTCCAAGTCATGAGCTTTTCATCATTTTGCGCGGAACAGGCCAGGTAGGTCCTGGACCAGGGTTTATTTGCAGGGTCTAGTAAAATTTTAAAAAGAGGAACTGCGTCCGAAAGTTAGTTTCAGGTGAGGGACCATATGTTGTGTCTGCGTGCAAGTCCAAACCAAGTTCAATCCAAAAAACGAAAATGGGAAAAGATTAAGCAACCAATCACAGCCAAAAAGGTTACCATAGTATTAGTAATCCATTTCCCTTCCACATCGTTGTACTTGTACAAATAACACAGCACGGATGAAAGAAGCTTCCCTTTACCCCAGTGTTCATATTATCTTCACAAAAGTTTCAAGTATAGTGGTTAGACACATGTTAAAGATGTGCACTTCTAAGGTTAGCTTTTGAGGTAGAATTAAATGTTTACATCACCGTAGAAAGCCAAGCTTTACTATATTACTCGAGTGAGCATGGAAACTTGTAGCGTCCTCACTTATAATTTAGATTTGGGTACTAGATCGACTCGGTCTTGAATCACTTATTTATGTGTCGATGAGTCGATAACACGGTGAACGGTGATCGATTTATAAGCTGACGATTTCGAATCAGTTCGAGATTTTTAAACCGTTTTTTTTATAATTTTTTTATTTAATTAATTTCTTTATATATATATATTAATATTTTGTAATAATGTGATCTCTTTTTACTTCTTTTTTTTACGTGTATTAATTCATTAATAATTTTTAATTTTTTTTTATTGATTTTTAACTTAATGTAATTCTAACTTTTTTATTTTTTTCCCTCAAATTTTATTTTTTCTTCATATTCAAATCTTTAATATTTGATAAGTTTTACAAAAAGAATTTACATTAACTAAAATTGAATTTTCTATCTATCCTTAACGCATAATTAACTTATGACTAATTATCTATTATTAGTTTGATAATATTATTTTTTAAAAAATTATCATTCACCATCACAAATAAAGTAATTTTGATATGCAATGATTTAGTGGATATTATTCAATTATTTTTTCTGACTTAATAACAACATTTTTTCTTTTTTCTTTCTTTTTTTTTTTTCAAGGCAGTGAACTAGTCGAGCTAACTTATTGGTTTAATGGCAGCTCGACCCAATGGTTCATAAACCGCTGGTTTAAGCGATTCCACCTAAGCGAACCGCTTAGATCCTTATAGCCTAGCAGCTCGGCCCGGCCACTATTGAGCGAGACTAGTTCAAGGCCAGTCCAGACCTATTTATGATTCGAAACCGATTCTTACTCAAATCTATCCTCACACTTATCATACTTTATATGGTTAGATAATTTTAAGAATGGCCACTAAGTAAATATAAGTTTTGTTCTTAATTTTTGAATCGATAACCATATAATATGTTACAAGTTAACCTTCTACCAATTCGTGAACATGTTGTAACCTTTACATTATATATTACAAGTTTCAAGCTGTATCCTACCGTGTAATTTCTCAATATATACAGAGTACGTGAACTTATCATTTACAATGTATGTAATGAATATTAATTTATTTAACAAATACAATGAAAATACCTATTATGTTGTGTCAACATTGAGATTAATAATTATTTTTATCTTAAATCTCGGATTCAAGTTCGGTATTTTGGCTTGTATTTGTGATAAGAGACATACTCATAGGTTCCACAAGTGCCCTAAAATTTGTAGATCTCACAGCACAATTGAGGTGGTTTGAAAATATGATTCGATAAGTTTTGGTTTCAAACTACTGAAAACTATTTCTATATGATATGATATAAGATAGAAATTTGTATATTAACCATCCTTACCTACTCATTCCTAATTTGTAAGGTAAGTGTCTCCATATTTGTCAATTACATATTATGTTTGCAGTACATGTCATTCAAGGATTTTTTTTTATGTTTACATCCTTTGTTTTATAGAATCAGTATCATCATTGGTTTAAGTTTTGATTTGATCATTTTTAAATCTGAATTATTAAACAAACTATGAATTCGATTCTTGAGATTTAAAAATATGAAAATAAATAATAAAATAATAGATAGAATCAACCCCGTCAAAATAAACAACAGAATTATAGAATCTCCCATCACTCAAAGCACGGTGCTAGAGTTTTGCATTGCATTATAAGATTCTCCGCTTCATAATTATGCTCCTAACAAATATAATTTTCTAATAATTATAGCTCGACACTTGCAAAGAGTCCAAATTCATATATTGTAAATTGTCTTAAAACTACGTACACCCTAGATTAATCATTTTACATTTGGAAAATTTGATTCATTCCGAAGGAACATATGACCATTTTTCGTCTTTTTTTTTTTTTTGGTGCTAATATTCTACTTGCAAATAAATTAATAGAAAATACTATTTGTAATAGCTACATCATCGGAATTTAGATGCTATATTAGTGATAAAAAGGATTTTGAGTTTTCTCTCTCGTCATGGGAGTTACTATCTCTTTTGTGGGATGCTTTCATATTATCCTGGTGTTAACTTTTCTAAACTTGCGTACTTTATTTAGTCATCTTTATTTATCTTTGTGTTAACTAGCGTACTTATTTAGTTCTCTTTCATTTTTCCTAGTGTTAATCAGAGATGGCATCTCCTTTGTGTTATCTTACAGTTTCCACTATTAAGTTTGTGATTAGTCTATTTTGTATCTGATTCTTCTTAGATTTAATTGTGTTCTTGTTGACTTTTGTAGTAGGCTATTTTGAGTCAATTTGCACCGTCTGAATATATTTGATTCTTTGCAGATCTCAATGGCATCTTTTGCTAAATTTCCATTAGCATTCCATAACGCCAAACATGAGGATGACGAGATTCCCGTTTTGGACTCAGAAAGAACTTCTAGTGAGTTTCCCCTTATTGGAAGGGTCCTATCTATGAAGCAACTTAATGGAAAGGTTGTTTGCAATATCTTATCCAGAGCATGGTTAGGCTATAGACAGTTTCATGTTAAAACTATGCGTGAAGATCTTGTACTGTACAAAACAGGTAAGCAAGAGAACATTGAAAAAGTGCTCAGATTAGAACCCTAGTTTTTCATAGGAAATCAGATCATTTTGGAAATGATGGGATGCCTCGCTGAAAATCGAAGATCTATGTCTTTTGACTATTCAGTTTTAGGTCAGAATTGAAGGCCTTCCATTGCGGTTGTTGACTAATGACAATGCCTGGCGAATTGGGGCGTGTTTAGGAATGGTAATTGATGTGGAAGATAGTGAAAACTTGAGAAAAGAGTTTCTTTGCATGAGAGTGAAAGTGGACGTTAATACACCTCTCAAGATAGGAAGATGAATTACTGATCATTAGAGTGATCACGTTTGGATTTCTCTTCGATATGAAAGGCTATTCCATTTTTGCTATATTTGTCACAAGTAATGTGAGACTCCATAAAAACTGTAATTAATTTACAGTTGGTTGATTCTGAGACAGTTTGTAAAATTTAAGGTAATCGTGTCAATTATCTGATTGAGCTAGAATTTTATGACAAAGTTAAAAATATTAGTAGAAATAATCCTATAAGTTTAAAATTGAGAAAATAAAATAATAGAATAATTATATATTAAATTATTAAGTTATACATATATTATGCATTATTTTTTGGAAACGTGTAATGAGTTCCGATAATTAACAAATTGCTAGAAATAAATTATATAAATTAATAAAAAATAAAATGAAAAGTTTAATAATTAAGACACACTTTAAAAATTATGAATTATATTAACGTCCCTAGAATTAAGTTAAACCCTCATAACAAAGGTAATAAAAATTAAAATAAATAACAATATAGTTTTAATATCTTAAATTAAGCTTATGTATATATGATTTTGTTAGAATTATTAAGTTTATCAAGTTTAATTGATATACCATATAGTTTTGTAATTTTACATATAGCTTATGATGAATCTTTTGAAATCAATTACGTGATTTTAATAATTAATATTAATAAGTAAAATTATAATAAGATGTATATGAATAAGTCCCAATTAATTAATGGAATCTATCCTTATATATTATATATTAAGAAAAAAGGGTATATTTAGGATCTTATCTTATAACATAAAACTAATGAAAAATTAGTTCTAAATAAGACTAAATGGTAATATAAGTCCCTAAAAGTTATAAGGAATAGTCTAGTAAGGTCGAATTTGAAAAAGAAGTTAAAATACAACTAATATAGTTTATAATATAGAGTTTATTAGGTTAAATTTTAGGGGGAAATACATAAAACCCCCCTTAAACTTTCACTTAAGTATAGCTTAAGTATAGTTTGACCTCTTGAACTTTAAAAGCATGGTTTTTTACCTCCTAAACTTTTGTAAATTAGAAAGTAACCCCTATAACCCTCTTAAACTTTAATTTTGATGTGGAAATACCTCTTAAACTTTGATTTTGGTGTGTAAATAACCCTATAAACATAGGAGCTATTCTTAACCTAAGGGGTTATTTGTCAATTTAAGAAAGTTTAAGAGACAAGAAACCACACTTTGAAAGTTTAAGGGGTCAAACTACACTTACGTGAAAGTTTAGGAGAGTTTTATGTAAATTTTCCTAAATTTTAATTAGTCGAGAAGTAGAAATTTTACATTAGATGTATAAAATAATGTTTTACTATTTTTGAAATATATTATGAAACTTCATAAATAATAAATCGTGATAAAATTATACTCAAAAGGTTACATAAAATTGGATAAAAAAAATTAACATATTCATCACAACCTTAATCAAGGTGGTGAAAGTATCTATATATATGGCTTAAGCCATATGTTGAGAGTTAGATAGACAAGAATTAGGGAAAGAGGCAAAGGAGAGAAAGAGAGGGCGAAGGAAAAAAAAAAAAAAAGAAGAGAAAGGAAAAGAAGAAGAAAGAAAAAAGAAAAATAAAAGATTAGAAGATTTAAATTTTTCTGGTGTCCGATATTTTTAGGTAATTTTATTTCCATAATTATAAGCATTGTTTCTTTCAATTGATATTTATTAGTAGTAGAAAAGATATATCTATGATCTCATTATTTTCCTAAATGGAGAATTTTATCTGTACAATTTTATCAATTTCTTCTTTTTTGAATTTTAAACTTAGAATATTGATAATTATATTTTTATTGT
This sequence comes from Lumnitzera racemosa, assembly GCA_024138005.1. Taxonomy (NCBI): domain Eukaryota; kingdom Viridiplantae; phylum Streptophyta; class Magnoliopsida; order Myrtales; family Combretaceae; genus Lumnitzera; species Lumnitzera racemosa. The sequence continues at coordinate 87,309,446 of JAMXBC010000006.1, forward strand.
TTTTATTTTAGTGACCCGTAAAAGAGCTATTTAAATATATATATATTTATATGAATCATCTTTTCCATATATATATATATATATATATATATAAGCGCCGTGTATTCAAAACAGTGTCTAACTAATTCCATTGTTGGTACATGTAATACAATATGATGATTTTATGTATGAGATAAATTATATATTGTACAACATTTTAAACGTAATTAGTACTATTTGAAAAATATATACGCATGCTATAGACATATATTACTTATTAAAATTACACTTTCACTAATAGCATTATGTTACATTATTATGTTATAATATATATATATATATATAACAAGGGTCACACAAATAGTGATATAGAAAAGATGGTATATATTCGACATGTATATATATAATAGAATGATACATATATTTAATAAAGTTTTGATTATGAGTAATATAGAACTTGAACAACTGTGCAAAATTATAAATTTAAATTGAAAACAATGATTTGAAGTTTATATGTAATAACGATATAAATACTAAAATAATATTTATATTATTGGAGCGAACGGCAACATTATGACTCACATCAGACTTGAGTGAGCAAATCAACGCCTTCATGTAAGTTGGGATCCATGCTTCTTGGAATTTTGAAGTACTATGTTATAATATTCAGAGACTTGAGACTGCTTTTGATTGTGTTTATAACTTGGTTAAATGTATGTATGCTTTGTGTGTTATTGTTACTTGAATTGTAAACTTGGAGTGCGATTTTATATGTTCATATTAGATTTGCTTTGCTTTGTGAAATGATTGATCGCTACCTAACTAGATGTGACTAAATATCGATATTTTATTAATTGGACATGCATAGTGTCAGGGTCCCTTTTGTAAGATACTTATACTAACAAGGGGCTATTCTTTTGTACATATTGTAACATAAGGGGGGACTTTTATTTTTGTATAGTTAGGGCCTTACTATTATTAGAAATTTCCACTTTTAGAAAATGGTACTATTTCACCAATTTTAATGTCTCCTCCTGCCAGGCCCAATAATGTTCATAAAGCTCTTTACGAGGGTGTGAGTACTCTTCTAGATTGAAGCTCTTACTCACTACATTGGTTAATCATGACCAACAGAACCTGTTACATACACTGTACCCCCGTACACACACATTGTAGCCTTGTATTATTGTCGAAATTAATAAAAGTACGCTATTCCTTTTTCCATTCGTGATTGTGTCCCTTATAATCTATTGGCTTTCTTCCTTGGTTGTGTTGCTTAAAGGTTTAGGCCTTGTTGGCTAACGTTACGTGCGAGTTAGGTTTGCTTACTACTGCAGAGGCAGGATAGTAAATGCCGCACGGTCTATTTCTGTGCTAAAGAAAACCTCAGACCGTGACAGTTAGTATCAGAGCCTAGGTTATTCCAGTGAGAACGACCATGACATGATAAGAGGAAGTGAGCAAGAGGCTAGATAGCTTTGAGGAAATCCTCAAGAGAGTGTCTAAGCAGATAGATGATATGGTTACATTGTTAGTAAGAGTGACTGAAGTTGAGACCAATCATCAAGAGATGAATGCTAAGATGACTGAGATGGCTGAGAATTTTGGTGTTACAATGCAAACCTTCAGAGAGGAAATACACATAACGACCAATGAGGCAAGGCAACACTTGGAGACTTAAGTTGAAGACGTGAGAAGACAAGTTACTACTCGTACCTCAATTGAGACTGTTGAAGAGCTACAGGCACAAGTAGCTATTTTAACTCGGGCTGTGGGAAATGCTCCTATCCCTGCCTCCGTTCATGTTCCTACTGATGCTGGACATCTAAAGATGCCTGAGCCCAAGGCTTTCACTAGCGTGAGGGATGACAAGTTATTGGAGAACTTTCTATTTGATATGGAGCAGTACTTTACTGCTGTGGGAACAAATGATAAGAGATCAAAGATCACTATGGCTACAATGTAATTAACTGGTGATGCCAAACTGTGGTGGCGCACCTAATATAAGGATATCCAAAATGGCAACGCTCATGTAGATACATGGGTTGAGTTGAAGGCTGAGTTGCAAACTCAGTTTTTCCTTGAAAATGTTGAGTACAATGCCCGAAAGAAGTTAAGGGAACTTCGATAGGGTGATGACATTAGAAAGTATGTCCGTGAGTTCTCAACATTGATGTTGGACATTAAGAGTATGGCTGAAGATGACAAGTTATTCTATTTCCTAGAAGGACTGAAGCCTTATGCCAGGAATGAGTTGCAAAGGCAACGGGTTACTAACTTGGCCACAGCATAAGCAGCCGCTGAGTGCTTGACTGACTACATTCATGATAATAAAGTGAAGAATGTGTCGACAGGACACGAGGGTGGAAAGTCAGTTAAGTCGAGCAAACCCAAGAGTGGAGGAGCCCCAAGTTCAAGTAGTAGTAGTAGTAATAGTAATACTGGAGGGAGTAAAAGGAAATCCTATATTTCTCACTAATTCGAAAAGAGTGGGGCAACCAATGGAGGTAAGCCCTCATTCTCGTGTTTCTTGTGTAATGGCCCACACAAAGTAGCTGAGTGTCCACATAGGGCAGCACTCAATGCTACGGCACAAAAAGTAGAGAGTGTCTGCCAAGATGATGAGTCGAGGAGTGATGGAGAGGATCAACCCCGAATGGCGCATTGCACATGTTGTCAGTTGTTGGAAAGAGTTCCTTAGTGCAACGTAAGCCCAAGAACAATAATGAGATGATGTATGTCCAATTGAACATCAATGGCAAGAGTGCCAATGCAATGGTAAACTCTGGTGTTACACACAACTTCATTGATGTGCTTGAGGCGAAAAGGTTGGAGTTAGTGCTTGCTGAGGACACTAATCAGATTAAAGCTGTTAACTCCAAGGCCCGCCCTGTCCGAGGAGTTGCAAGAGGAGTGAAAGTGAGGGTTGGAGATTGGAGTGGAAATCTCAACTTCACAGCTGTTCCATTAGATGACTTCAGCATAGCCCTTGGAATAGATTTCTTGAGACAAGCCAGAGTTGCTCCCATGCCCGCAGCAAATTGCTTGTTATTCATTGGTAAAAAGCCTTGCTGTGTAACAATTTAGAGGAACAGGGCAAACAACAACGGCAAGGAAGGGAAGAATATTGGGGCTATGATGTTATCAGCGATCCAATTTAAGAGAGGGCTCAAACATCAAGAGTCAACTTTCCTGGCTTTCCTTACAGAGAAAGAGGAAGCAAGAAAGACGAAGATACCAGAGGTAATAGAGAGGGTCCTAAAAGAGTACGATTATGTGATGCTTAACAAGCTCCCAAAGGAATTACTTCTTAGAAGGTCGGTGGACCATGAGATTACGTTGATTCTTGGTACCAAACCACCCGCTAGAGCTCCTTATAGAATGTTACCTCCCAAACTTGCGAAATTAAAGAAGTAATTGGATGAGTTGTTAGAGGCAGGCTTCATTTGACCCTCAAAAGCACCATACGGGCCTCCTGTTCTATTTCAAAAGAAGTAGGATGGGAGTTTGAGATTATGTATTGACTACCGGGCTCTAAACAAGTTGACGGTGAAGAATCATTACCCAATTCCTCTAATTGCTGATCTGTTTGATCAACTGAGTGGGGCTAAGTATTTTACAAAACTGGATCTTCGCTCAGGCTATCATCAGGTTCGCATTGTTGAGGGGGATGAGCCCAAAACGACGTGTGTAACCCAGTATGGTGCTTATGAGTTCTTGGTGATGCCCTTCAGTCTCACTAATGCTCCTGCAACATTTTGTACCTTAATGAATAATGTATTTCGTAAATATCTCGACAAATTTATAGTCGTCTATCTAGACGATATTGTTCTATATAGCAGAACATTACAAGACCAAGTGAAGCACTTACGAATGGTTTTCAAGAAGCTGCAGGAGAATCATTTGTATGTAAAGCACGAGAAATGTGCCTTTGCCTAGAAGCGCATCAACTTCCTGGGTCATATTGTTGAAGAAGGGTGGATCCGAATGGATATGGCAAAGGTGGAAGCAATTAGGCAATGGCAGTGCCTAAGAGTGTAACGGAGTTGCGATCCTTCCTTAGGCTAGCAAATTACTATAGAAGATTCGTTGAGGGATATTCCCGTCGAGTTACACCCCTCACAGATCTATTGAAGAAAGACTAAACTTGGTAATGGGATGGGATATGTCAGAGTGCCTTCGAGGAGTTGAAGCGTATAGTGACGGAGGAGCCAATCCTCGCACTTCCTGACATTTCTAAGCCTTTTGAAGTCCACACGGATGCCTCAGACATTGCATTGGGTGGAGTGTTGTTGTAAGAGGGTCATCCAGTGGCATATGAGAGTAGGAAGCTGAATTAAATAGAGCGTAAGTACTCAGCCTAAGAGAAGGAGTTACTTGCAATTATTCACTGTCTAAGGACCTAGAAACACTATTTACTAGGATCTAAGTTTCTAGTGAAGACAGACAATTCTGCTGCCAGCCATATATTGACTCAACCGAAGCTTTCAGCCAAACAAGCTAGATAACAAGAGTTTCTTGTAGAGTTTGATATGGAGATTGAGTACTGTAGTGGACGGACTGATCAGGTGGCAGATGCATTAAGTAAGCGAGCTGATTTAGCATCCTTAGCACAGATTGCACACCAGTCAACGAGTCAAATCTCGACTTCAATTCAAGAGCAGATCAAGCAACACATAGGTCAAGATCTGTTGGCCAAAAATCTCAAGCAGTTGGTTGAAGAAGGGAAGACGCATAGATTTTGGGTAGAAGGTAATCTCATTTATACAAAGGGGCACTGATTGTATGTCCCGAAGGTGGGCAACTTGAGAAAGGCCCTCATGAAAGAGTGTTATGATACTTTATAGGCTGGACATCCAGGCTAGCAGAGGACATGGAGCTTGTTGAAGCAGGGATATTGCTAGCTGGATATGAAGGAGGATGTGATGACTTGTACAAAGACTTGCTTAACTTTCCAGCAGGACAAAGTTAAGAGGCAGAAGGTGGTAGGCCTCTTGGAGCCACTTCCTATGCCCTTTCGCCCATGGGAAAGCATCTCCATAAACTTTATCACTTGCCTACCAAAAGTGCGAGAGCACTCATCCGTTTTTGTTGTTGTTGACAAGTTCTCCAAGTATGCCACCTTCATTCCTACCACGAAGAGTTCAAGCACAGAAGAGACAACCCAGCTTTTCTTTAAGCATGTGGTGAAATTTTAGGGTGTCCCCCAAAATATTGTGAGTAATAGGGACGCCAGGTTTACAAGGAAGTTTTAGACAGAGTTATTCCAACTCCTAGGCTCCGAGCTAAGCATGACCTCCAGTTACCATCCATAGAGTGACAGGCGGACAGATTCAATGGGTTGCTGGAGGAATACCTTCGGCACTTTGTCAGTGCTAACCAGAAGAATTAGGTTGACTTGCTGGATATCACCCAGTTTTATTTCAACATCTAGCAGAGTTCTTCCTCCAACAAGAGCCCTATAGAGATCATTACGAGTCAGCAGCCACTGTTACCCCTACACAGTGGTAGCACCATACACCAAGAGATGCCCTAGAGCTTATCGGTTCACCAGGGATTGGAAGCAGAGTTCAGAAGCAGCAAAAGCATACCTTGAAAAGGCTTCCAAGAGAAGGAAGAAATGGGCAAATCAAAATCGCCGACCTAAAGAGTTCAAAGTTGGAGATCAGGTCCTCATAAAGCTTCTTCTAAAACAGGTCAGATCATTGAAGAACAAGGATAGAAGATTGATCCAAAGGTACATTGGTCCAATTCCTATGATATCGAAGCTTGGAAGAGCAGCCTACAAGTTTGAGCCTCCTGTATGGTTGAAGGTCCATCCAGTTTTTCATGTCAGGGTCTTAAAGCCATATTATCCAGACATGGAAGACCTATCTTGCAATGTGTCCAAGCGGTCACACGTCAAGATCAAGTTCAACCTAAATCAAGCCGTGGAAGACATCCTTACAGAGCAAAAAGTTAGAGATCCTTTTACTGGAGAAGAATAAAAAGAATATTTGGTCAAGTGGAGAGATCAAGGAGAAGAAGATACTAGTTGGGAAACTGAAGAAGATTTGAAGCCCTTATCCGAGAGAAAGTTAGCCTTGCCAACTAGAAGACCTCTACCACCAGATCCAAGCTCCAGTACATATTGCCAAAGACGTCAATAAAATTAAGTGGGGGAGGATGTCAGGGTCCCTTTTTGTAAGATACTTATACTAACAAGAGGCATATTTTGTACATATTGTAACATAAGGGGAGACTTTATTTTTGTATAGTTAAGGCCTTACTATTATTAGAAATTTCCACTTTTAGAAAATGGTACCATTTCACCAGTTTTAATGTCTCCTCCTACCAGGCCCAATAATATCCGTAAAGCTCTTTACGAGGGTATGAATACTCTTCTGGATTCAAGCTCTTACTTACCACATTCGTTGATCACGACCGACGGTACCTGTTACATACACTGTACCCTCATGCACACACATTGCAGCCTTGTATTACTATCGAAATTAATAAAATGTGCTATTCCTTTTTCCATTCATGATTGTGTCCCTTATAATCTGTTGGCTTTCTTCCTTGGTTGTGTTGCTTACAGGTTTAGGCCTTGTTGGCTAGCGTTGCGTGTGAGTTAGGCTTGCTTACTACTGCAGAGGCAGGATAGTAAGTGTCGTACGGTCTATTTCTGTACTAAGGAAAGCCTCGGACCATGATACATAGCAACCATTAGAGCAAATTGACTAAGATTCTCAAGCCAAATACAAACCCCCTTTGATGAGGATAGTTAAATTGATAATTTCCCTACCTTAGTCAACTTAAGTAATAGGAAGAGAGGTCAAGGTTAGATTGGGGGTTATGGTTTGAAAGGAGTAACAGGCAAAGGGTGTACCCCATTTGCATAAACCCTAGTTTGGTTTCAATTCATGAATGTACGACATAAAAATCCTCAACCCGAATTAGAGTGGGTGCAATTTCTCTAATTTCATGATAGATTGGATAACGTCATATGATGACATTTTCTTATTTATATTGTATTTTATTAAAATAAGTTAATTGAAAACCATGTTTGTGCTTGATGTGCTCTTTTGTCTCTATCCTGTTTACAAAGCTAATTGTGCTCACATTCTTGTAGACCTTATTGTAGGTTAACAAATGATTAAGGAGATCATGTCATAACTACTCTCAAGATAGTGTACTTCAATAAAGGAGTAACGATAGTTGAAGACCTATAAGAACTAGAATTTTGCTTGCTCATCTTTAGCTTTTTATGGAAACTAACTAGCATAAGATACTTTAGAGATGCCATTGGTTTTCAACGTGTTGTACTAACGCCAAAACCTATGGTTTTTGTAAACATTTCAAAAATGCTAGAAACTTTAGATGTGTAGAAATGTAACTATTTTATTAATTTGTAAACTACTAGTGTTCTTAAGTAGGTATCTTGAAAAGTTCTTGACATCGATTTCATTAATAACAGGTATAGTTCAAAGCAATTGAGTCAAGCATGCCTAATGTGAACTAAGTCTACGGTAATAGCTTTAAGGCTAGCTTTTACCCTAGGATAGTTTAAATGGTAAGACTAATACAACTTTATCTCTTTGGGGTGTGACAAGTTAGGGCACACCAAGATCTATGTGAAATGAAAGAAGGCAATAATCATATAACTCATGCTTACGGAATTTAGCTATGAACATCCACAAATGGGTTAAACCCCCTTCCTAATTCACTGCACCATCAAGGAATTTCTAGTTTTCTTTCTTCTTATGGAGGAAGGCGGTTTATGTAGGTAATTACTGCTAAGTCTTCTCTAACAGTTTCACGTTCATGCAAAGAGGTAGATAATGTGGAGAGTATGGTGACTTTAGTAAAGCAAAATGTGCCTACTAAAGGAAAGGAGATATTGTATGTTGAGGAGTTGGCAGATGGTCGAAGTGAACGTATAGTTTCAAATACTTTATTTATGGCTCATGTGAGATGAGCCTAATATATCCAGTATGGCTTATTTGAAGTTTCAATCTCTATCCCGAGTCAACTTGCAGTTGAAAATCGAATACCCACTTTTGTAAGCTCAACATTAGCCACCTGTCCACAGAAAAACCAAACCAATTTCTCACTCCCCATAATTCTAACTTTATCTGGCCCTAAATCGGTTCCTCAAACCCCAATTGTCTACCATGTTACAAAACTCCTTAAGCATCAAGATTAGGATCCCTTTTTTAACCAAGACCACAGACCTCTTTAATAACCCTACCTGTGATTCCCCAACCAACTAGATTGCTCTGCGAAATGATTTACATTCTAGCTTACACATGGTTATTGACACCCTTACCCAAGCACAGTTTGTACCTAATGCTGGCTTACTAAACCCCTTACCGATCGCTAAAGCCCTCTCGGTGTTACATCTTAAAAGAGAAAAGGAAGGTGTGGAGGCTATCTTGATCTCTTCAATAGGGCCTAAAAAGGCTATGGATGACAAGAGATTAAGGGTTGGTCTTAAGGTACATGTAAAAATATGGTAGGCAAAGGACAAAGACAGTGGTGTCTCTAAAAAGAGTTGTTCGAAGGAATGTGTCATTTACAGATTTAATGGAGGTGAAGATCTAGGAGTTGGTAGATTCATTATAAGGATGTAGTGGTTGGCTTGAAGTAGCCACTAGATTTCCATGAGTTTCTTTAGTTGGAACTGTTAAGGATTAGGTTGATCCATGACAATCAAAACACTTTTTAAGGCTTGTCGCCAATATTGATCCAAAATTGTCTTCTTCATGGAGATGAAGAAAAGAAACTTTTATATTAACCAGTTGAGAAGAAGGCAGCAGTTTACACATTCCTAATATGTCGAACCAAATGGGTTATCTAAAGGTTTTGCCATTTATTGGATTCAGGATATTGAAGTGGAGATCTTACGAGCTGACGCCCATATCATTGACACTAGGGTAAGATTATTTGAATGGGATGATTAGTGTAGAATCACTTAGACCTATGCGCCCCTTATGTTCGGACTTAAATTGGATTTTTAGAGGAGAATAGTTAATTTATCTAAGACAGTAAGAGAGGCATTAATGTGTCTAGGGGCTCAGTTATCACTAAAGCTTACCATAACAGATTTGAACCAATGGGTCCTTTGAAATATAAAAAAAAAAATAGAGTGAGTAAGTCTACAAACTAACTAGAGTAGCTGATGCAAAGTTCCTCGAAAGATACAACATACTAACAAACACAACACGACTTGACACTTCACTTGATATAACAAACAAGTTGATGTCAAGTTCTACCTATCACTAATTTTGAATTACTTGGTAAGATTATATAAGAGTATAAAAATGGACTTAGAGAGGGTTATCTCGCAAGAACAATATATTCAATGTCTATTTGTAAGGTAAAATGATTCCGACTTATAAGAAGAAGGAACTATTTATAGTAAGTCCTTAAGGCAACAATACAAATAAAGAAATTACAAAAAACATACAAAAAGGGGAATTCTTGGTACTTACAAAAAAGGGCAAAAAGGACAAATTGCAAAAGGGAAAAATAGTATAATGTTAGATGAAATTGACAGGTAGCAATGAAACATTGGTTTTGTACAAGATTCTTTTATCACAGCAGGCGAGAGGAATCAAGATGTTGTGGCAACAAAGAAGGCAAGATGAGAAGGAATGCTGTGAAAGTTGGAGGGAGGCCGAAAGAGAAGTACCTGATGGGCAGGAGGCTAGCTTTTGTTACTCAGTAAGAACTTTTGACAACCGAAGGTCAGATGATTCAACTTAAAGCCCTCAACTAAAGGATAGTCGGCATCAACACGAGAGAGAGAGAGAGAGCAAAGCATAATATAATAACCTGGAAGCCTTTAAGGCATACATAAGTGAGTGGGCCAGTAGTCTACAACTCATCAGCTCCCTGAAGTAATTGGAGATTTGCCCTCAAATCATGATCTTCATTGTCATCTAGCACATAGGGAGTTAGGTTGGCGACGTTGAATGTGGGCGATACGCCGTACCCCTCAAGCAGCTCAACCTCATAGGCGTTGTCGTTAATACACCTATGGATCTTATAAGGTTTATCCACTTTGGAAGATAGTTTGTATGTCCTCTTGCCAGAGAAGCATTCCTTATTAAGATGAATCCAAATAAGGTCTCCACGGGTATAAACGACCCATCTCCTTACTCGGCTTCCTTGTTCCTTCTATCGGGCTACAGTCTTGGCCAATTATTCAGCAACGCTCTCATGTAACTTCTGGAATTCCTCAACTTACTGTAGGCTGGGTTGGCTTTTTCCTTATATAGTCAAACTGATAATTAAATCCAAGGGTAAGTTCGAGTTAAGTCCATAAATAGCCTCAATTGTAGGCAAACTCTGTGATAGGCAGGCATAAATCCTAGTCATGCAAATTTTTCCCAATAGTGGCTCACATGAGGTTGTCGACTGTCCTGTTTACAACTTCAATTTGGCCATCTATCTGGGGGTAGCAAGAAGTACTGAACTTGACTTTAATACCGAACTTCTTCTATAGGGTCTTCTAAAAGAAGCTCGTGAACTTTGAGTTACGATCGGACATAATACTTCTTGGTACTCCATACAATCGCACAATTTCTTGCAAAAAGAGATTAGCGACGAATAAAGTATCATTAGTTATGTGGTAGAGAATGAAGTGACTCATCCTGCTGAATCGATCGACTACTACCATGATTGAGTCATGTCTTCTAAGTGTTTAGAGAAGGTCGGGCATGAAATATATGCTTAGGTCGGTCCACAGCCGCTCTGGTATAGGTAGGGGTGTATACTTTCATACGGCTCACTCTTTCCCTTTGCATGTTTACACACCCCGCACCTCTTTAGAATTCAGCGTACATCCTTTATTATTCCTAGCCAGTAGAAATGTTCTTTCAATATCTTAACCGTCTTCTTTTCCCTAAAATGGCCGACTAAACCCCCAGCATGAGCTTCTCAAATGAGTAGTTCTCTTTACCAAATCAATCGATATACAAATCTACTTATCCTTTATCAGGAACCCCTAGTTCAAGTAGAATGTTACGCCCCGAAATCGCAGAGTCGCAACAATCCCACCGTGTAAACCATTCTATGATAGTAATTAGCCTCACAGTGCCTACCATAGACATGACCTACACAAGGCGTCGACGACTCCTCGCTTTGAAGTAAACAGTCCGATTAACAATTAAACTACAATTATGATAAATAGTGCAAATTTCTAATAACGTGTACAATATTATATATATAAGTCCACAAAGCTTCCCAAGAAGTTTTACATAAACATAACAGTTCACTAGATTACATAATAACTATCAGTCTTTCATCCCTAATTACACGGTCACTCTAGTTACATATTATACTAAGTAACTTGATCCTCACACCCTTGGCTTCAAACAGACTAACCTCTAGGTAATTGTAGGGCGGCATAGTAGTTGAAGTGTTCAGAAATTAGAACCTGCAAAAGGATCTATAAGGGTATGAGCAACTACGGCTCAGTAAATTGAATTGGAGACTCATGAATGCATACAAGTAAAAACAGGGTTATCAAACAATTATTTTCATGCAATGCAACAATCAAGTGTCATCGCACAACGTAGTCCGTCCTTTGTGAAATCAGAGAAATTTCACCTGCACCAATCCAGGTTGAGGAGTTTCCATTTTATGTAGCAGCTCACAACTAAACCCAGGCTTGTGCAATGGAGACCTCGCTCTTCCCGCGGCTACCTTCGAACCATTGACTTCACCCTCGCCGCGACCTCCTCTCCTATCACTTAGTTCGACTAAGGATGAAGAAGAGACCATTTTGCAATCCTGCGTTATCCTTTTCGAAGGGGTCAGTATTTGGTTGGAGAATCCTATGATCCCCTAACGGGTTGCAATGCATGACATTTTCGGTTATTAGGGTCGACTAAGATTAAATTCCATTTAGGGTGTTCAAATAATTTCATACCAATTTAATCAGTCACAAAATCACTTATAATACAAATTCAGCACGAATTCAGATACATCAAACACATGCGTAAACTACTTACAATCACAATCATATACAAGCCTAAGTCTCCGAGTACTACAAAACTAGTACTCTATTACAATAAGCAATAACTCAACTTACTTGGAATTGCTCGATTGCTCGATCCCTTAATCGCAAGCTGATTTGTCTCTGGGTGTCTTATAATACAAATAGGTCTTTTTAGTACTTATAATTTATGGTTTCATATGCTAGTTATATTTTAACTCATTTTTTTCCGTGTATACCCATTACGTCCTAATGATTCGTTGTACTTTATTTCGGTGTTCGAATCCTAAATGAGATTTTAAACTTTGATTTCTAAGCCTTAAATATGCTCGAATCCTAATGTGAAATTAATCACATTAAGCTCGAGTGTCCAAATACCCTATTGGATCGTAATTTCGTATTCTAAACTATTCGGTACAGGCTAAACCTAATTGTGGTATTAGATTTATTCCCGATGTGTGAAAATCTTACATTTTGAGATATTTACTTAAAATTAAATGTATTTTCAGATTTATTATTTTTCTGATTTCTCTTATAATATTATCTAAATAACCCTATTTTTTTAGATTTATTAATTTACAATTTCACATATTACTAATTTCTTATATTAATTACCTAATTTCCTAAATTAACCATACTTAATACTCCAAAGGCTAGGATTAGGGTTCCACATCGGAGATTAACATCCCTAAACATCTAATTAATATCTAAATCAGTAATTAACATCTTAATCACCTAATTAACCCCAAATCATCCAACTTTTCCATCATTTTAGGGCTAAAAATTAACTTAAAAATTTTAAAAATTAATTTTAAAAAAATGGCTTCATAGCACTGTTCTATATCATATGAGCATCTTACAAAAAAAAAATTAAGCTCCAAACTACACTCCTAAGCCTATTTATTTTCCATTCTAATCATGTTCGGTTTTGAATAATTTGTTAAAAACCCTATAATTGCAGACGTAATTAAACTAAATCAATATTTTTCCCTAAATCTACATACAATAAAACCTCAGAATAACAAGTTTCGTTATTTTCTGGGTAAAATAACTAATTTTACAAAATTATTCAAAATCAGGAAATTTAAGAGACTAACCGGTCCAAAGCTTTCTGGCCGTCCAAACCCGATCCAAGGCTGTTGACCAGCCTAGACGGTGGGGCTAGAGTGGTGTGGTGGTAGCGGCTCGATCCCAGGTGGTGATGAGGTATGGGTTTCTCTCCCTACAAGAATTTGCACAGTTTCCTTTTCTTTTTTTTTTTTCTGGATTTTCTCTCGATTTTTTCAGTTTTCCTATTTTTCCCAAATGCTTAACTGTCCAAATGACTTCTGAAAATTTTCCCCTATTTATAGACAATTTTTGTAATTATTATGCATTAATTAGACAAGACTTTACCCAATTTCCTTGATTTTTGGCTTTTATGTTGTTTAATTTTTATTAGTTCATTTTTCTTTTACAGATTTTGACTTTCCACGACCTGATTTGGATTATTCTAGGCTCCTTTGATTTTTTTCTGATTTTTTTCATAATTAATTTATAATTTTCCTTAATTATTTACTTAGTCTTTGGCCAATTTAGGTAATTTCGCGTATTTTTATCTACACGTAAATACATGTGGGGTCCATGTGAACATTCCTAATTATTATTTTGGTCATTCTAAAATTTTTAGTATGCATATAATCTATCTTTAGTAATTTATTAGTTATTCGATTACACTTTTCGCCTTTTCGATAATTAGTACTTATTAAGCTTAAAATTTGAAAATTTTATAGTCTTCTATGTTATTACTTATTTTCTTAAATTCAAGTTTACGAGGTCATTTTCACTAATATTTCTCTCAATAGTTTATAATTTGGGTTTGATCGGATCCATTAACCGATCGTCCTAAACCTTGGGTTCTAAGTTCAAGCCTATGGTCACTTAGCTTAGTTTTAGGGCTTACATAGAATCCATCTACGGCTTCACCAACATTACACTTGGCCACTAAGGGTCCATAGTATGGATTATGCTCATACTGATTAAGCAGGGTTCCAAATCCAAGTACCTTGGCTTACAACATTGTGATGAGCATATGACAATGAGAAAGAGTGTCAACCAAGGTGTTTGTGTTCCCCTTCTTATACCTGATAACGTAACAAAAGGTCTCCAAGAACTCAACCTACTTAGCATGACGTCGAGAAAGTTTTTATTATCCTTAGAGGTGCTTAAGAGACTCATGATTAGAGTTGATGATGAATTCTCTCGGTAAGAGGTAATGTTATCAATTCTATAGTGCTCGAACAAGGGCATAGAATTCCTTATCATATGTCGAGTAATTCAGGGCAGCTCCTCTAAGCTTCTCATGAAGTATGCAATTGGTCAGTGTTCTTGCATAAGGACAGCACTAATGCTGACGTTAAACGCGTCGCATTCTACCTCAAAAACTTTCTTAAAATCCAACAAGGTGAATACTGGAGCAGACATCAATTTAGATTTTATATCTTCAAAACTTTTCTAAGCTTTCTACAACCACCTAAACTCAATGTTCTTCCTAGTCAATTCAGTTAAAGGCATAATTATGGAACTGAAGTTCCAAATGAATCTCCGATAGAATGAAGGTAGAGATCTTAACTTCAGCAGCATTAGTTGACAAGGGCCACTCGAGAATAGCTTTGACTTTCTCATCATCCATTCATACTCCTTCTTCAAAACAACATATCCAAAGAACACAACCTCGCTTTGATATAAGACACATTTCTTTAGGTTGCCGAGTAATCTCTTAGCTTAGAGGATGTCAAATACCGATCTTAAATGCTTAACATGAGTGATGAGGTTGGTACTATAGACTAGAATGTCATCAAAATAGACCACAACACATTTTCCGATCAATGTTCAATGTCTATTTGTAAGGTAAAATGATTCTGGCTTACACGGAGAAGGGACTATTTATAGTAAGTCCCTAAGGCAATAATACAAATAAAGAAATTATAAAAAGGCATACAAAAAGGGGAATTCCTAGTACTTATGAAAAAGGGAAAAAAAGACAAATGACAAAAAAGGAAAAATAGTATAATGTCAGATGAAATAGACAGGTGGCAGCACAACATTGGTTTCGTACAAGATTCTCTTATCACAGCAGGCAAGAAGAATTAAGATGTTGTGGCAACAAAGAGGCCAAGACAAGAAGGGATGCCATGAGAGTTGGAAGGAGGTCGAGAGAGAAGTACTAGGTAGGCAAGAGGATAGCTTTTTTTACTCGGCAGGAACTCTCCGCAGTTGAAGGTTTGATCATTCGATACAGAGCCTTTGGCCAAAGGATAGTCAGCATCAGCATAAGAGAGATAACAAAGAATAGTATAACAACCTGGAGCCATCAGGGAATTCAACCATCCACCTTCTGTGTACCATTTCTCGTCATCGGCAAATTGGTGAGAGAGAATTCTTCAGATGAGGGACTAGAGGCCTCTAAGGCGTACGCGAGTGAGTAGGCTAGTGGTCAATAATTTATCAGGCATGGTTGTGCATTAGAGACTGGAATGAGATTCTAATACAGGAAGAGAAAAGTAGGGGTAATCCAAAGCCAATCTCTTAAATAATGGCCTTTCAACAGATGACTTTGAAAGTTGAGCTTATTGACTTAAGTTATAAGGGATAGTTTTGCACATGGAGTAATAGACGGAAGAGAGGCAATAAGGTAATGGAGTAACTGGATAAAGGATTAGGGAATGGTGCATGGATTGACAAATTTCATAATATAGCCATTACGAACCTGCTGTTTAGAAAATTTGACCACTCTCCTTTGTTAATAAACATATATAAATATGATAGCCAAGAATGTTGTCCCTTTCAATTTGACCAAATTGGTGTAACATAGAAGGATATAAGCAAATCATTCAACAAACTTAGCAAGAAGAAGATCTTATTGGGGGTATCAGTGGCTTTCTTAATAAGTTGTTTCGGTATAGGCAAAGGCTAAAAGTATGGAGCAAGGATGCAGTACCGAATTATGCAACAGAAAGTAATCAACTAATGGAATCTTTAACTATGGAATAGGGAAGGAAGTGTAAAGAGATTAATCATGTTGTTGAAGAAGAAAGACAGTAAGCTTTAGATGAAGCCTTAACTAGAGAAGAGTTGTATTGGAAGCAAAAGGCAAGAATGTATTGGTTAGTGTATGGTGATTCCAATATTAAATTCTTCCATTGAGCTACAATGAATAGGAGGTCCTCAAATAAGGTGTTTTGAATCAAAGATAGGAATGGTACATGGAAAGAGGATGAAGATGACTTGTGGCATTTGTTCCTTCAATTTTTCATAGAAATCTTCAAGGAAGAAAGAACTGAAAACCTGTATGATGTGTGAGACTGTATTCCTAAGCTAGTTAGTGATCAAATGAATGACCAATTGATAAAGAAGGTTTCATTGGAGGAAGTCCAAGATGCCGTCTTCTAACTTAGAGCAAATAAGTGCTCAGTCCATATGGTTTCACAGGTACCTTCTTTCAAAGCTATTAGATTGTCTTAGGAAATTCAGTTGTTGATGTTGTTCAACATTTCTTAGAATTAGGTAACTTCCCTTCTAAACTAAACGAAATTGATTTAGTTTTGATCCCAAAAGTCAAAAAACCTTGTAAGTTAAGTCATTCTGTCTAATTAACTTATGTAATTTTTATACCAAAATTATTACCAAAGTGTTAGCAAATTGGCTAAAGCCTTTCCTTCATAGTATTATCCCCCCGATTCAAAGTGCTTTTATCCCTGATCATTTGATCCTAATATTGTAGTGGCCCATGAGGTATCCTATGACTTAAAATTAAAAAAGAAACAGAAAAAATGCTGTTGTACTATTAAAATAGATATGATGAAAGCCTACGATAGAGTCAATTGGAATTTCTTAGAAAAGGTTCCCTATACATTGGGATTTCATGAGGAATGGGTAAAATGGGTCATGAACATAGTTAATTTAGTCTCATATAATTTGTTTTTTAATGGGAAAATAGTTAGTTGCACTTACCCTTCGAGAGGCATTAGGCAAGCGGACCCAATATCACCATATTTATTCCTTTTTGTAGTCGATGTGCTATGGAGATTGATTTCAAAAGTAGTTGATTTGAATGAGCTTAAAGGGATAAATATTAAGTCTACCTACCCATAATAGAGTCATCTTTTTTCTTCATAGATGACTTGTTACTTTTCTTGCTTACTATTGAAGCTAATATTAATCGTTTCAAGGAGATCCTCTCATCTTTTGTAGTATTTTAAGTCAAGCAGTGATTTTTCCGTAAATTATCAATTGTGTTCAGCAAGAATACGCTTGAGGAAAGGAAGTAAAGATAATACCAACTGTTAGGAATTCCTCAAAACAGTACAGGTAGCTACTTGGGCATTCCAATAATATGGGGGTGCTTCAAACGTGCAGCATTAGCACCAGTCAAGGGGAAGATAGGAATTAAAATTCAAGGTTGGAAAGGAGCTCTTCTCTCACATGTAGAAAAGAAGTACTTATTAAGCCTATGGCTTATGCAATGCCAATTTACACGATGGCTATTTTTAAATTTCCACAAAAATGGTGTAGAGAGGTTTCATCTCTAACAAGTAGGTTTTGGTGGGGAGATGATGATAACGGGGGCAAAACACATTAGAAGAGTTGGGAATCTATGGCTATTTCAAAGGAGAGAGGTAGATTGGAACTTTGGGACTTAGAAGCTTTCAATGATGCAATGCTTGGGAAATTAGCTTAGCAACTTCTTCTCAACCCCGACCAACTTTGGGCAAAGGTGCTTAAAGGAGTGTACTTTCCAAATGATTCTTTTATGAATGTTCGAGTTAGGGGTAGAGCCTCATAGGTATGGAGAAGTATCATTGATGGTAGAGAGGTGGTGATATGGCTACGCCGAGGGTAGACAAGGGCGATTGTATCGAAGATGGGTCTAAGCTCATCGAAAGCTTGAAATGAAGTGGGAATGTGCAAAAAGAAAAATTATTAAGCAAAAACCATGATCAACTCTAAAGATATGACATACCATGAAACTATCAAGGACTCACCGATCAACTCGATATGATGCACGAGCTAATCTAATAAGGGTACTTGCTATCTAGCCATGCTTAAGGGTTAGGATAAGAGTGAAGTAAGTAAGAGAGAATGCTCATAAAAAGAAACAATATCGTATATTCAATATCTGATGCATATATTGCAGTTACATATTACAAAGGGTACTAATACTTGGAATATTATGACAACTACTATAAATAGAAATGACCATAAGGGTAAAGTCCTACATAAGTAATGTATAAAGAATAAAAAAGGGAATAAAGGGAAAATCAAGAAAAGCATCCATCCTGTATGGAAGATTCTGTTACACGGTTGCTTGGATACATGGCTGTTGGTTGGTAGGTGAATTTCTAGTAGAAAATAGACAAAACTGTATGGTTAGGCTAGCAACTGCCAAGTAAAATTGCGAGTTCTTCTAAAGTGAGTTCAGCTCAAATATGCTCTAAGTAGTTCATATTCGGGTCAGCTGAACTAGTGGTCAAGTGGGTTGAGCTATTGTTCGAGTATGTCTTAAGTCAACAGTTAAAGATTATTGATAAGCACAGGAAGTTTCAACTCAATAAGGTAGCATATTGGTAGATTGAAGCAACTCGGACTCATCAGGTGTAGGTTGATCTAGGAGAACTCACTTAACCATACTCTTAAGCCCTTGAGTTCGAGATCAAGTAAAGGTTCGGTGCTTTAATTCCTATCATCCCCATCAGGTTGATTAGAATTTGGGATCTAATCTAAATTGTCCTCATTCAATTCTTCCTCAGGTCAGTAAGGGCTGAGGTCAGTAATATTAAGCATATCAAACACTCTAAAGTCTTTTAGTGGCTCTAACCAGTATGCATTGTCATTTATCCTTTGGACTCTCTTGAATGGTCCTTCAACTCTAATAGATAGCTTGCTCTTCCTCTTGTTAGGAAACCTTTCCTTACTCAAGTATAGCCATACTTGGTCATTAGGTTGGAACTGCTTGGTCTTCTTTCCTTTGCCTTTTTCTCTTAGCTTCCTAGTAACTTGGTCAATGTGTTGGGTGATTTGTTAATTGATCTATTGGAGGGACTAAGTTTTGGTTCTTGCTTCTAGATCTTCTTGGTCAGTTGAGGGCATCGGGATGTAATCAAGGGGTAACTTGGGGTTGAAACTGTAGACGACTTCAAATGGGGTATGTCCAATGGTGGTGTGTACAATTCTATTGTAAGCAAACTCTACCATAAGGAGGCAAACATCCTAATCGGCTAAGTTTTTTCCCACTGTAGCTTAGAGTAGTAGCCTTAGAGTGTAGTTGATAACTTTTGTTTGACCGTCGGTTTAGGGATGGCAAGAAGTACTGAATAATAACTTGGTTCTCATCTAACGCTAAAGAGCATGCTAGAAATGGCTTGGGAATTTAAGATTGCGGTCTGAAACCACACTAGTCAACACTCCATACAAGCAAACAATTTTTTTCAAAAACAAATAAGCAAGAGTCGAAGCATCAATAGATTTGGTGCAGGGCATAAGATGCACCATCTTGCTAAATCTATCTACGATAACCATAACAGAGTCTTTACCTTAGGCGGTTTGGGGTAAGCCAAGGATAAAATCTATGCTCAAGTTAACTTATGGTCTAGTCGGGATAGGTAAAAGTATTGCTTTCCCTTGTTCAACTTGACTCTTGGCCTTCTTGTAGGTAGCGCAACCTTCAATCACATGATACAGATCTTACTTCATTTTAAGCCAAGAGAACCTGTCATTTAGTAGCTCATACATCCTTCTTTCTCTAAAGCACTCAGATAGTCTTCCACTATGTGCTTTTCTCACCAACAGTGCCTTCACTAAACAGGTCAGCACATATAATTTGCCACCTCAGAATAGATAACCATCTTCTACATGTTATTCATCTACTGTTTTTCCTTCTCTATAGTGTCTATATGTAGGACCAAAATGAGAATCATGTTGATATTGTTCTTTGATGCTTACAAACCTTAACAGTTTGGTCTACAACTCAATAAGGAGGACATGTCTTCTTGATAAAGCATCGACAACTATATTACTCTTACCTTGCTTATATTTAATGATGACATTAAACCCTTATAGAAATTCAATCTATTGAACTTGGCATTTAGAAAGCTTTGATTGGTTCTGTAGGTACCTTAAGGACTCATGATCCATGTATATAACAAATTCCTTTAGCAGAAGATAATATTGCCACATGTGAAGAGCTCAAATTAATCCCAAGAGTTCTTTGTCATATATATAATAGTTCAGTTGTGCTCCTTTGAGCTTTTCACTATGATAAGCAACAGGTTAACCTTCTTGCATTAGCATAGCTCCAATGGTAACACCTGATACGTCGCATTTAAGCTCAAACACTTTATCAAAGTCTAATAGAGCCAAGACTAGGGCATAGGTCAACCTTACTTTCACCTTGGCAAAACTGATCTCTTCTTTCTTTTTCTACTTAAACTCTACATTCTTCTTTATTATCTTAGTTAGGGGCATAACTATACTACTGAATCATTGGATAAAACATCAGTTGAAGGATGTCAATCCATAAAAACTCCTCACCTCCGCATATGAAGTTGGAGTTAGTCACTCAACAATAGCTTGAACTTTCTCTTCATCAACTTTTAATCCTCTCCTACTAACTACGTAGCTTAGGAAGAACACCTCTTTCTGACAAAAATAGTATTTCTTCATGTATTCGAACAATTTCTTTGCTCGGAGGACATCGAAAATAGCTTAAAGATGGTCAATATGACCTATTAAGTCGGCACTATAAACAAGGATATCATCAAAGTAAACTATAACACATCTTCTAATCAGATCACTCAAAACATGGTTCATCAACTGCATAAAAGTGCTTGAGGAGTTTGACAGTCTAAAAGGCATGACCATCCACTTATATAGGCCATGTCAGGTCTTAAAGGCAATTTTCCATTCATCCCCTTGTCTCATTCAAATTTGGTGGTATCTTAAGTTTAAGTCGATCTTATTGAATGCTCTTGCACCACTCAGCTCATCAAACATGTTGTTTAGCCTCGAAATGGGGTACTTATACTTTGATGGATTACCGACCTCTAGACTCCTCACGCGTACTTGTCTCTACGGCCTCCAATCTCTCACTAGAAGGATTCTCTTTCATCAACCTGCTTAGGACAAGCTCCTATGCATAGAAGAACTATGGGTAAACTCTCTAAAGTCCCAGCTTAAAAAGACTCCACTCTACTCAAGCCCTTCTCCAGTAGCCTATCACTCAAATGCCAAAGCTGACTTGCCAAGTGATGAGCCTAAGGTCACTAAATGCAAAGCCCTACTCTTTCAACCTATGGAAATGATAAGTACCGAAGTCGACCTGCTGAGTGCCATGATCGAGGCCATTACACACCGAGCTCTACTCATTCAACCTACTGAACATTAGCGTCCTTTTCTCGTCTTGGAAATTCTAAGTACTATTCGTCAATAGCAACCACAACTTTAATACAGATCAATCATTACGCCCCAAGATTCCCCAATACCAACCCATTAATAGGATGCCACTTGTATGTTACTTTTCTGACATTCATATTATATTCTTTTTTGTCATTTGTCATATTTACTCTATTTTGTACATACTAGGAGTCTCTTTTTTCATTGCCTTCTATGTAATTTTTCTTATTTGTACTGTTGCCTTAAAGAACTTACTATAAATAGTCCTTTTACTATAGTCACAATCATCATATACTTTACACTTAAGGAATATTTTGTTCTTGTGAGATACCCCTCTTCAAGTACACTTTCTCCTATACTCTTATCTAATCTTATTGAGTAACTTGAGATTAGTGGCAAGTGGACATTAACATTATCTTATGAGCCATATCAAGCAAAGTATTAAGTTGTGTCATGCTCATTGGGGCATCATATCCACTAAGCAACTTTACATAAGCTACCATGTTTGCTGACCCTTCCATCTTTAATTTTTTCAATGTCTCAAAGGACCTACATAGTTACTACTCCCTATGGTAAGCCCTAATGATTACTAAGCTCCTAGGCACATAATATAATCCTGATATCAAAGCTTGAGGTTGCGACTGAAAGTTAGGTGTCAAAGTAGTTCCTATTAGTATGTTTGTTCTTTTATACTTTGTTTCCCAAGTAGAAAATAGAGCAAATTCTTAAGTCATTGTGAGAAGTCATATTGTTGAAGTTGTGTGAGAATCTTCTATTGAATAGTTAACTTTCTGAAGTTTATATTAAAAAATGTCAAATTCTAGTGTTCAATGAGAGATTAATGATGCTGAAATTGATGCTCTTAGTCGCAGTTGTGTTGCTCAACAAGCTATACGAACTACTAATGAGTAGATATAAGATCTTGCTGCTATTGTGGCCAATCTAGCTATTTCTATACAAAGGGCCGTAAAAACTAGGCTGCAAGAGACAGTTGTTGTTGAACAAAGCCTAGAAGACAAATGGGTGAGCATCGAGCACCAAAAGTTATGAACGTAAACCCAGCTCCACCTCGACATGCTGAAGGGGTTGCAACAAGGAGACTTGAGTTGGATAAAGTTGAGGAGTATGAAGAGGAAGGATAGTACGATGGGTTAGAAGAACACAAGTTCTAAGCTCCTAAAGAAGCTGAGCATCTTAAGGTGTGAATTCTAAGCTTTAATGGTTCTGATAGTGCTGATGACTACCAGGACTAGGAGGAGAAGATTGAAACGATATTTGACTTTTATGATTAAGAAGATGTTGTTCGTATTTAAGTAATTATGTTAGAATTTTCTAAGCATGTATCAATGTAGTGAAAGAAATTGCACAATGTACGTCAGAGAGCCCAACGTGAAATTTAAACATCGAATGAGATGAGGAGAGTTCTGAGGAGTAGGTTTGTTCCATAACACTATGAGTAGGATACTTTTCGATGTTTCTAAGAACTAAGACAAGTTAATCAAATAGTGAACGAGTATGTTTAAGAGTTCCAGTTACTAATGATCTACTGTGATGTTAAAGAACCTAAGGTACAAACAATAATAAGGTCCATTTATGGGCTAAGGACTGAGATTGGTAATATAATGGAGGTACAAAGGCTAGGAAGCCTAAATGAAACCATTCGAGTTGCCCAAAGAGTAGAAAGGTAAAGGAGAAGTCAACTTAGCCAAACACTGAGCAACCGACTTAGCTTGTTGAGTAGGATTGGTATGCCAAGCCAGAATGGATATGATTGAGCTCAATATAGTTTCAAGGTAGACCGCCAAGGTTAGATGTTAACCAGACTTGACGATGGCTAAGGAGCTTAAGATCAAGAAGGATCAAGGTTAGAGCTCAAGAAGGAAAACCTGAGAGATTAAGTGTTTCAAGTGTATTGGTTTTGGATATGTGGCTAGTTAGTGCCCAAATCGACATGTCATGACCATCAAGGGAGACAAACCCCAGTTTGAGGTTTAAAGTGCTAGTGAAGGTGAAGAGGAGATAGATGTTAACCACCTGTTGAGCGAATTTTAAGAAGACTCAAGTATTGTGACCCTACCTGGAATAGGAGCTGAATATTGTATGGTTGTACGACTGTTTCTCAGTACCTTCATCTTTAACAAGAATGAGTAGAGAGAGAACCTCTTCCATATAAATTGTTGAGTAAATGGCAAGTTGTGTACTTCGATCACTGATGGAGGGAGTTATATAAATGTAATAGCTCAAAGAGTGGTAAAGGCCTTGAAATTACTAACCTACCCTCACCCTAAACTATACAAGATTCATTGGCTAAATGAGAATGGAGGTATACTTGTTATCGAGAAAGTTAAAGTGCTGATTATCGTTAGTAACAGATACTAAGATAGGGTGTTGTGCGATGTCCTACCCATGTGTACCTCACACATATTACTTGGTTGACTTTGGCTGTTTGATTTGAAGTGTTGCATGATGGATATAGGAACACTTATATGTTCCAAAAGGATGGGAAGAAGGTCATACTAGCCCCAATGAGGCCCAAAGAGGTTCAGGAGTCATAAAAGAAGATCATTAGATCACTACAAAAGAAGTCCTTAGTGATTTCCCAAGCTTAATTTTCTAGAGATGTCAAGATGAAAGAGTGTGTACTCTTACTAGCTAAGAAACTTCTAGAGTTGAGAGAAGCCAGAACCTAACTTGCCGAGGTCCAAACATTACTATAGGAGTAATACGACCTGTTTCTAGTCAAAATGCCGAGACGTTTACTACCTGTAAGAAGTATAGAGCATTGTATTGACCTTTAGCTTAAAGCTATTCTACCTAACTTATCTGCCTATAGGCTTAACCTTAAGCAAGCTGCCGAGTTGAAGAAACAAGTTGATGGGTTGATTGATCATAGATGTGTCCGAAAGAGCATGAGCCCCTATACCGTATCGACTATCTTGGTACCAAAGAACGTTGGCTCATGGAAAATGTACATTGATAATTAAGCAATAAATAAAATCTCTGTTGAATACTAATATCTGATCCCATGATTGGATGATATGCTTGATGAGTTCCATGGTGCGCAACTATTTTTAAAGATTGATTTGAAGAGTGGCTACCACCAAATCAGAACGAGACCAAGAGACGAATGGAAGATTGCATTTAAAATAAAAGATGGTCTATTCAAATGGATGGTCATGTCGTTTGGTCTTACAAATGCATCGAACACCTTTATGTGGCTCGTAAATCGTGTTCTGAGGACTTTAATTGCTAAATGTGTAGTAATTTACCTTGATGACATTCTAGTCTATAGTGCTAACCTTATTTCTCATGTCAAGCACTTGAAATCTGTATTTGATATCCTTCATGCCAAGCAATTATTCGGTAATCTAAAGAAATGTATATTATGTCAAAGCGAGGTAGTACTCCTTAGTTATGTTGTTTCTAAGGGAGGTATTAGAGTTAACGATGAGAAAGTTCAACTCATTTTCAAGGGGTTGACGTCGACCGGTGATGTAGAAGTTAGGAGTTTTTATAGTTTAGCTTCATTTTATCGAAGATTCATTCAGAACTTTAATTCCATAGCTGCCCAATAATCGAGTTGACTCAAAAAAACTCTGAATTCAAATGGTCTGAGAAAGTTCAAAGAAGCTTTGATGAGATCAAGTCTAGGTTGACTTCTGTCTTAATACTCATCCTGCCAGACTTTGATAATATTTTTGAACTAAAGTGTAACGCATCTAGACTCAACATTGGAGCTCCTCTTATATAGGAGCATCAACTAATCACATATTTCATCGAGACACACTGAATTACTCGGCATATGATAAGGAGTTCTATGCCTTTGTCCAAGTGCTTCAGAACTGGCAACACTACTTACTGTTGAGAGAGTTCATTATCTACATAGACTATGAATCTCTCAAGCATCTTATAAGGCAATAAAAACTTTTTCGATATCATGCCAAACTGATTTAGCTCTTAAAAACTTTCTGTTTTATCATTAGATACAAGAAGGTAAGTATTAATACCATAGTCAGCATACTTTCTTATCGACATGTTCTTATTACTGCATTGTAGGCTAAGATACTTAGGTTCGGCACCTTGCCTAACCAATACAAATATGATCCGTATTTTAGATCCCTAATAGCTAAGTGCAATGTTGAGGGAGTTCTAGATGGGTTTTATTTCAGCTAAGGATTTTCGATGAAGGGAAGACAAATTTGTGTGCTAAGTAGGTCTGCTAGGGAATTACTTATCTGAGAAGCCTATGCTGGAGGCTTAGTCAGCCACTTTGGTGAGAAAGGAACGGCTGAGTTACTAAAAGAATGTTTTTATTGGCTTGGGATGATAAAGATGTGTGCAAAGTTCTTGAAAGTTGCGAGGTGTACAAACAAGCTAACGAAAGAAAGGAGCCATATGGAAAATATACACCTTTATCCCAACCAGAATGGCCATGGATCGATCTAAGCATAAATTTCATGCTTGGGTTACCCAAAACACTACAGAGACATGATTTTATTATGGTGGTAGTCAATCAATTTAACAAGATGAGCTACTTCATTTCCTGCCATAAAACCAATGATGTTTTATTTGTTACTAACCTTTTTTTTCAAGAGATTATATGAATGCATGGAGTACCAAGGTGTATTGTGTTTGATCGTGATTCTAAGTTCACAAGCTTTTTCTTAAGAATCTTATAAAAGAAGCTCGATATTAAGCTTGTGTTCAATACTTCTTACCTCCTACAGCCAGACAGCCAGACAGAAGTTGTGAATAGAACGGTAGATAACCTCCTTCAAGTTACTGTTGGGAAGAATCTACATAATTGGGATCTATAACTACTCATCATTCAGTTTACTTACAACCGCTCCACTCGTAGCTCGATAAGAAGGTCACCTTTAAGGTTATATATGGACTTGGCCTAAACTTACCCTTGGACATGATTATCAACCTAACTTCCCAAGGAGAAAGTCAATCAAGCCTATAATAAGCTGAGGAGTTCTAGAAATTGCATCCAAAGGTTGCCGAGCAACTAGCCAAGACTATAGCCCGATAGAAATAACAAGGAAGTTGAGGAAGGAGGCGAGTAATTTATAGTCCGGGAGACCTTATCTAGATCTACCTTAGCAAGGAGTATTTTCTAGGGAAGAGGACAAACAAGCTTTTACCCTGGTTGGATGGCTATTTTAAGATCCTTCGACACATCAATGACAATGCATATGAGTTAGAGTTACTCGAAGGACATGGAGTGTTTCTTGCTTTCAATGTTGTCGACTTAACGCCCTATGTGCCAAAAGAAGACCAAGATTTGGGGGGAAATTTTCAACCATCCCAAGGAACTTATGGATTTTTTACTGCTGGACCCCTCACTCGAGTCTATCTCTAAGGCCTCCAATCTCCTACCAAAAGGATTCTCTCTCATCAGCTTGCTGAAGATAAGCTCCTGAACGTAGAAGAATTATAGGAAAACTCTCTAAAGTCCCAGCTTAAACAAACTTTGCTCTGCTCAAACCCTTGTCCGATCTCCTATCACTCAAATTCTAAGGTCAACTTGCCAAGTGTCGAGCCCAAGGTCACTAAACGCAAAGCCTTCCTCTTCCGACCCAAGAAAATCATAAGTACCAAGGCCGACCTACCGAATACCCAGATCGAGACCACTAGACCCCGAGCTTTACTCATTCAGCCTGCTAAACAGCAATGTCCTTTACTCATCTCAACAAGTCTAAGTACCAATCATCAACAATAGCCACAACTTCAATACAGCTCAGTTACTATACCCCAAGGTTCCTCAATACAAACCCATTAACAGGTTGCTACTTGTCTGTTACTTTTCTGACATTTGTACTATATTTCTTTTCATCATTTGTCATATTTACCCTTTTTCGTACATACTATAAATCTCTTTTTTCATTACCTTTTATGTAATTTTCTTTATCTGTATCGTTGCCCTAAAGAACTTATTATAAATAATCCTTTTACTATAGTTGTAATCATCATATACCTTACACTTAATGAATATTTTGTTCTTGTGAGATACCCTTTCCGAGTACACTTTCTCTTACTCTCTTATCTAATATTATTGAGTAACTTAAGATTATTGGTGATTGGATCTTAACATTAGCTTATAAGTCATATCAAGTGAAGTATTAAGTTGCGTTGTGTTCATTAGTGCATTATATCCTCCAAGTAGCTTCACATAAGCTACTATGTTTGCTGACCATTCCATCCTCATTTTTTTCAATATCTCGAAGGACCCCTATGTTACTATTCCTTACAATAAGCCCTAATGATTATTGAGCTCCTATGTATGTCATACTTGATTGTGATCTTATTCACAACTCTACCATCCACACACATTTGCCCAGCACTATCCTTCTTTGGCATAAGTAATGCAGGCACAACATAAGGGCTAAGGCTTTCTCTTACATATTCTTTCTCTAGTAGCCCATTAATTTGTCTTTAGAGCTTGGTAGCTTGTTTAGGATTCATCTAATAAGTTGGCTTATTTAGTAGGACTATACTGGGTATTAAGTTAATGTAGTGCTTTATGCCTCTAAAAGGAGGTAACCCTTTTAGCAACTATTCTGAGAACAAATTTCTATATTCATTCAATAGTTCTTAAACTTCTTTGGGTAGCATAACTTATTCCTTCAACTTTAATAGTCTCTTCACCAATAGGTAGGTCGGCATATCAGACTTGATGGCTTCTCAAAGCTTGATTGCTTAAGCTAATTTGGCTTATAATTTGCTTACTTGACTCGGGGTCAAGGTGATTTTTCTCTCATCTTTCTCAAACATATGCTTGTTCTGAAATCCATCATAAATGACCCTTTGATCAAATAACCATAGTCGACCTAGCAGCATATGGGATACGTACATGGGTAGCACGTCACATAGGATTTCATCATAATAGTTTCTAATAGAGATTGGTAGTATACTTATTGAATGATGTGTAGTGCTCTCTTTTCATAGCTAATGCAGTTTATAAGGCTTCGAAAACTAGGTCAATAAGCACTACATTAGTAACTTCTACTGTTTACTATGAGCACACATTCTTACTCATTCACCTTGCATGTGATGTGGAATATGCTCTCTTTTTGCTCCTCTTCAATAAAGGGTTTTATACTCATCGCATGTTAGACAACCAAAGTTAAGTTATCTAGATCCTTAGCAAACATATCTTCTTCAACTAATTCATCATTAACCTCAACCTCTTCTTCCAATTCTCTTTTCTCATCTAGCTCTTCATCTATGTTGTCTTCTTCAATCTTTTTGGGGCACCTCCCTTGATAATTATAGTTCTTTGATTCAGACATTAAGCAGCCATGTGCTTAAACTCCTGGCATTTAAAACATTTGTTCTGGCTCATCTTCCTTCTAGATCTTTATCCGTTCTTGTAAGTTTTCGGCTGCACTTCACCATTAGTTAGTCGGCTCTTATGTTCAGCTCTAGCATTTATTTTTCTACTTGGCTTAACACTTAGTTAAGCTTAGTAACTTCCTTAAGCGGCTTAGCTCAATTGGATAGGTTGGCTCATTAGAGGTCAACTCGACCCATTCTTCCTCTATCTTTCCATATGCTAGGTTATTCTTATAGCCTCATCTAATAAAGTAAACCGTTGAAGTTCTATGATATCTCGGATGTTGCTTCTCAACAAAATAAGAAATGTAGATACTGTTTGGGCTAATGGTTCATCCACTTCACACCAAATCATAAGCATTTGGAACTTCTAAACATATTCATCTATAGTTTAGCTCTCTTGCCTTAGCTCCTAAAGCCTAGCAAAAGTATCCTATTGGTAGGTATCTAGCATGAATCCATTTCTAAGGATTCTTTTCATTTCGAGCCAGGTATTGACTTCTCTATATCCTTCTCGCCTCCTCATGGTTTGGAAGTTCTTTCACCATAATGTAGTATACCTTGAGAATTTTATAGTAGCAACTTTCACCTTCTAACAGTCCTCATACTGATAATAGTCAAAAACACGTTTTACCTTTTCCTCCCAATCCAGATAGTCATCAGTATCCTTAGAATCATTGAAGCTCGAGATCTGAAGCTTCACATGATCGACAGTTTGGGGTACTCTGGCTCACTCTTCTTCTTCAATATATCCTTCTTCTTCATCCTCCTCATTTACTCTACTTAAGTCGGTTCTCCTCCACACTCATCCTCTTACTCCTTTACCTCGATTTTGTTGATCTAGGATTTGTCCTCTCACAAGCTGAGTAGCCTAAGGAGTGCTTTGTACTACATCAAGCCGAAAAACTAATGCATGAACAACTTTAGTTAGGTTAGCTATCAAATTAGCCACTTCATCAAGTCGTTCGTCTGTGCTTCTAGGAATGCTATGGGATTGTCAGCCATTATAGACAACACCAATATTATTATCTCCAATCTCTACACTCAAACTTGAGTCAGCCATCCTTTACTCAACAATCATGCTTCTCACAAAACAACACATGTAAAATTTCTAAATACTAAACTTAGTATTTCACATAAAACATGCAACTACTACTTGCTTTATTTTCGCAACTCAAAACACAATATAATAGGGAACACACACAATAGCAATTCAATACGTCTTCTACTTACTCAAACTCTCACATCTAACCTCTACACAACTACAACACACTACCATAACCAACACTTCTTATAATAAAGCTCAAATACAACTAACCTAAATGAATCTCCACTCTAATACTAAGATGATATGACCATGCCTAAGGCAAACAAGGGCTACCGTATTGAAGATAGGTCTAAGCTTTTCAAAAGCTTGAAATGGAAATGGGAATGTGCAAAAAGGAAAGTAATTAAGCAAAAACCACTATCAGCTCTGAGGATATAACACACCATGAAACTATTGAAGACTTATGATCAACTCGATATAATATACAAGTTGATTCAATAAGGGTACTCGCCAGCTAGCCATGCTTAAGAGTTATGATAAGAGTAAAGTAATAAAGAGGGAATGCTCATAGAAAAAGATAATATCATATATTCAATATCTTATGTATATTTTACTGCTACATATTACAAAGGGTATTTATACTCGAAATATTAAGGCAACTACTATAAATAGAAATGACTAAAATAATAAAGTCCTAAATAAGTAATGTATAAAGAATGAAAAAAGGGCATAAAGGGAAAATCAAGAAAAGCATTCGTTCTATACGAAAGATTCTATCATATGGTTGCTCGGACATATGGCTATCGATTAGTAGGTGAATTTCTAGTGGTAAATAGACAAAACTATATGGTTAAGCAAGTGATTAATGAGCAAAATTAGGGATTCTTCTAATGTGAGTTCAACTCAAACACGCTCCAATCAATTCATATTTAGGTTAGCCGAACTAATGGTCGAGTGCACCAAGTTATTGTCCAAGTGTGTCTCAAGTCGACAGTTAGAGATTATTGATAAGCATGGGAGGGTTCGGCTCAACAAGGCAGTAGATTAGTAGATTAAAGCAGCTTGGACTCATCAAGCACAAGTTGGCATAGGAGAACTCGCTTGGCCATACTCTTAAGCCCTCGAACTTGGGCTCAAGTCAAAGGTCTACTGCTCTAATTCTTATCAAGTGGTGCAAAGTAATTATATGTGGAGAATAGGAAGAAGTGATAATCTTAATGTATGAGAGGATCTTGGATTATTACTCTTAGACTGAAAAAAGCGTTGCAGATTTATGATCATAGAAGTAATTAAGTGAGGTTGGTGATAGATTTGTTGAATGAAGAAGAAGAAGGGATGGCAAAGAGATTGAATACAATAGATTTTCCCTCAAAACATCTTTGAAGTTATTTTTCAAATACCAATAGGGTGAGTTGACAATGATCGCATCATTTGGCCCTTAGAATTAGATGGAGAGTATAGCATAAAATCAACCTATCATGTCATTTTCAAGTTGAAACCAACAATACAAGTTAGCAAGCCATGTTCTTCTCATGTAGAGACTTTGTAACAACCCGTTACGTATTCATGTAAATTTATATTAGAGGTGGGTAAGGACCATGAATTTTTGTGATTTTTGTAGTAGGGAAGAGACTGCAAACCACATTATGTTAATGTGTGGGTAGACTAAACTGGCTTGGTTAGATGTTTTAGGTATGAGAATTGATATGGCAAAGGTTACAACCATCGATTGTTGATTGCTCTCATTGTAAGAATCGACAAGCCTGTTGAAGGAGAAGATGAAGAAGTTTATTGGTGTTGTTGGTTTTTGCTATTGGGTAATATGGAAGCAACTTTGTGACAGTATCTTCAATTATACATTACCCAATCTAAAAAAGGTTGCTACGTTGATCCAAAAGGCTGTTGCAGAATTTCACGACATCCCTAACCTAAGTTCTAGTGAAGTAGCAATTAAGCACCCTCCAATCCCACAAATTTGCTAACCTCTTGATGAGAAGATTTGAAACTCAACTAAGACGGGTTGTTTAGTGAGAAACATTGAGTTGTTGGTCTAGGAGTAGTTGCATGTTATTGTAATGGGACATTCAAAGGTATAGTGTGTAGGAGTTTAAAAGCTGATGATTGTTTAGTTACGAAGGTGAAGGTAGTTTAGGAAGCATTAAGATGGGTGAAGGACATGAGGTAAAATAAGATTATAGTAGAGACGGACTCTTCCTTATATTTCAAGTGTCCGCATAGTCAAGAAAGATGATGGTCCATTGTTGCAATTATTTGTGATATTTTACTATTAAAGTCCACTTTGACACTTGTTCTTTTTCTCTTATAAATAGAAAAGCAAATGAGTATGCCAATTGGGTTCTTACTCAAGGAAAAAGAGGCTTTTGTGCTTGTTTTTGGGGTAGAAATCCCTCTAGCCCTCTACTGAATTTGATCAGGATAGATCAACTATTGCACCTACCAAACTTTGTGTAAAGACTTCTTGTACTTTTCTATTCTGGAATGAATGACTCTGTTTAGATTGTTGGAAAAAGAAAAAGTAATAGCTACATCATCAATAACTCTTATCATTCTTTTGGGCTTTGATACTCTTTTGATTAAGCCCTAATATGTATTATGAATATTATTCAATAGAAGTTTCAATTTATATAATCTCAAACAGAATAACATATCTATCAACAAAACATTGATATTAAACTTGGCGGTTTCTCTAAAATATAGATCAAATGAAACTTTTAGATTCACATTTAGGGTCTTCATTAGCATGTTTACCAATCATATGCAATTACATATAATTAATACAACTTAAATTAGATTTTGTATCGAATGTTTTACTCTAAATGCTTTTTCCCTGAGCCATTAACACTATATTTAAGAAGAGGGAAGGAATTAGGAGGTATAAAAAGTAGGAGGAATGAATTAGGGTGGAAAGAAAATAGAAGGAAAGAATTAGTACATGCTCTTATTTGGATTGAAGGATAGAACATGGAAGGAATTTTTTTTTAATAATATTTAAAAATGCTTTAAACTTCTAAATTACTATATTACTTCAAAAACGATGACAAGATTTTAAATAATGATTGTATAATTAAAATTTCAATAACTTTCCATATCAAATTACTCTAATTTGAAGGGAAAAAAAGTGTAGACCATAGGGAAAACTTTCCCTCTTAAATTTATCTCTCCTACTTTATTTTCGTTTCCAAATAAGGGAAAATATATTGAAATTTACGGGTTTTTTTTTTTTTTTTTACTTTCTTTTCCCTCTCAATTCCTTCCTCCATTCCAAACATAGTGTAAATATTACTCTAATCCGAAGAAGTTTGTATGCTACTTATATGACTAAAAAGATAAAAGCACATGCAATATTTTCATACATAACATGATGTTGTTAGGAAGAATTTTCGTAAGTTTGCTCATTATATAGTTGACTGAACTAAGTCGTTGATTCTAAGCATATATCTAAACCTTATGGGATGAAAAAAAAAAAGAAAAAAAAGAATTATTTGGCCTGATTTTCTCTTTTTTTAATGTGAAAATATTGGCTTATCATATGGTGGTCCAATGCAAACACCAATCGTACAGATTCAACCATTCAAATTAAACCTTAAACATAATCACAAATGAATCGTAAATCAGCCTGAATGCATGTATCTAAAACCACCAGATTAAAAAAAAAAAAACAAAAAGGGAAAAAAGAAAGAGGATAGAAGAAGAATATTTGGTCCTATTTTCTGTCTTCATAGTGTAAGAGAATTGACTCAGTTCATTGGCCAGTGCATCGAATCAAACAAAATAAAATAATGAAATAATCGATTCAGTAACTACTTACGGTTTGGTTCCAATGCATGCCCACATGACCTTGGATTGGATTAGGACCGGTCCACATCGTACCTTACCTCTATCCCACAGCATTCCATTTCGTGGGCAATCTCAAACTCTTTCTTAACACTGCCTTTCTCCTTCTCTTTAGTCATGTCCATCTCTTGTCCCTTTCTCCTCTCTCTTCTTGAATTGAACTTCTTAACACACCTCATTTGATCTCTCTCTCTCTCTCTCTCTAGTCCCCCACGCATTGAATGCGAGCGACCACTTCACCTCTCTCTCTCTCTCTCTGTGAATGTGAAAAACATTCCTTCCAAGTTCCGCCACCTCGTGAACTCCCTTTCACTCAATTCCCGCACCCTCTCTCGCTCCTCGACTCTACATTCCGCTAACACACCATCTTCTTTCAGTTACCCTTTCCATAACCAAATGGTTAAGTCTTAACCAACTCGATAAGTACGACTGCTACTAACTGTGGAGTGAGACAGTTGGCTAGTTAGTTAGTTAGGGTTGGTTTAATGTAAAATGGAGATGAGAATGAGCAAGTATAGGCAAGTCAGTCCGGAAAGAGCGAAAGTTTGGACGGAAAAGTCGCCGAAGTATTACCAGAATCGGAAAGTACCGGTGGTGTATTATCTGTGTCGGAACCGGCAGCTCGAACACCCGCATTTCATCGAAGTTCCACTCTCTTCACCTGAAGGTCTCTACTTGAGAGGTAAAAGTTTAATGCAATTGCCGATCGGAGATGTAGTTGAATTTACAGTGTTCGATTTTGTGTTTTCGTTTGCTCGATTTGATTGTAGTTCAGACGCCTCCGTATTCTGTGTTTAATTTGATATTAAAAGTAGTTATTTTGTTTCATTGTAATTATGCTGAACTTAGTGTTTATATCCGAATAATAGAGTTCTGTTTGGTGTGAAATTATTAAATTACTACCGCGGCGGTTCACTGGATTTATTAACTCTGGCAATTCGTGTTATTGTGTGTTAATCAAGTTTTTTTTTTTTTTTTTTTTGTGAAATTATTGAAGGGCAATTACTTCATTTGATAATTGTGGCAATTTATTTCACAGTGTGATTATATTCATTAGCCATGGCAGTTGGTTTTATTGTGTATTCATGTTTTGTTTGGTGTAATATCTTTGAAGGCAATTAATTTATTTAATCAACTGTGGCAATTTGTGTCACTTCCGTTTTTGTCCCTGTAATATAAATTAAAATAGAGTTAGTGTTGTTACGTTTTAACAGATTAGATTTTATATCTGAAACTAACGGTTATGAATTGTCTAACTCTATTTAATTGGCTGTTTGTTCTTTTAGATGTAACTGAGAGATTAAATGTTCTCCGTGGCAGAGGGATGGCATCTATGTATTCATGGTCTTCGAAGAGGTATAGTTTGTGCTGATGTGATCGGTTAATTCAATAGTTTCTGTGTTTGGTTGCTTGTGAGAACTATGGAGACGAATGTGGAATGCTTATATTGATTCTCTACTGTAATTATTGATTAGGTGGCATGATTAAGCTCTCTCTCTCTCTTCTTTTTTTTTTTGTTCCTTCATCCCTCCCCTCCCTCCCCCACCTTTAACATATGGCAGAAGTTACAAAAACGGATTCGTGTGGCATGATCTGTGTGAAGACGATTTAATTCATCCATCCCATGGAAATGAATATGTCCTGAAAGGTTCGGAGCTCTTTGAGGATGCTAATTCAGGTGAAGTAAAACTTTGGAAGCTTTTGTTTTATGATCATTACCGCATCAATTCGGTTCTTGTTCATATTGAAATTCGAATTTCAGTAGGATATAGGACAAGATCTAAGATGGCAATATTAACTTCTAGGTTTTGTTGGTATATTTGATGCAGATCGTTTCAGTCCAGTTGCTAACATTAAAATACAGAGTTTGAAGCAATTGCCTGCACCTTCATCTTCCAGAAGTCAAGATGATTCTTCATCATCTTCGAGCATGAATGGAAAAGACACGAAAAACTCTCTGGAAGATGAGCAGTCTTCCCCAGTACATGGAGCAAGTTCCTCTGGTGCTTCACCAGAGTCTAGAAATGGGAAAAATACTTCTTGGAATGGTTCTTTGAGCTTGGCAGAGTATAAAGTGTACAAGAATGATGGATTAGCTGATGCTTCAACACAGACCGAAGAAAATGTAAGTAGAGGGAAAACCCGAGAAACTTGTACTAGGGGAGTCTCCACGGAGGACGGATTGTTGGATCCTGAATGCAATAAAAACTGTAAAAAAACAGCCACCTCTCGCATGAAGGAAATTCATGGTGAATCCGTCTCCCCTCCTCCAGCATCCTGCAGTGCTTCATCGTCAGGTGGAAAGACCGAAACCTTGGAGTCTTTGATTAGGGCAGATGCTACTAAGATGAATAGCTTTAGGATTCTTGAAGAAGAAGAAATCCGTATACCAACCAATGCAAGGCTCAAAGCTACCAGCATGTTGTTGCAGTTAATCTCATGTGGGTCAATTTCTGTAAAAGACCACAGTCTTGGCCTCATACCAACATACAGACCGAGGTTTTCTCATTCCAAATTCCCATCTCCTCTTTTTTCTACTTCAGTTATGTTAGGGGAACTTGACTGCCTATCAGAGAATCCTAGGCTGATGGGCCTGAGACTGGAAGATAAGGAATATTTTAGTGGAAGTTTGATTGAGACTCAAAGTTTTAGAGAAGAAAGAGATGGACTCTCTTCCCTGAAACGTTCTTCTTCCTACAATGCAGACAGGTTGCTAACCTCCCCGTTGCTTTTCTCTTAGTGTACTGCACAAATGAGTGTGTTGAGATAGATTATCCTCTTTCATATTTTTGCTTAATAACTTCTGTAGCATGTTATAAAGTTCTAGTAATCTTCAAGTGTGTGAAAACTGAATCTGGATTCACAAAGTCCTAGTGCTGTCGAAAGAAGTGTCGAAAAAATTACCTCTTGAAATCACACGATTACATTCCTACATAATAATTGTATACTCAGATGAGTTTGCTCTTTGAGGCATACAAGCTTTAATGCATCACCCTTCTGAATTGTAATTCCTCAAATGTTATAATCATGGCAGAACATTGACAATTGTTGATTATTTTGGTCCTGGCAACTGGCATTAGTATAGAGATACACCTGTTATTATGGTATCACGATCAAAATGTGTACCTGCAATACTAAGCTAAGCAACTGCTTTTTGTTGCTATGCAGTGTATTTTCTTAGATCTTTAGTGGAGAAGTTCAGTGGTTAAATATTGTCAACTGAGGCGGTGATAAACTAGAACAAGTTTTGCGATTCATGTATATGTGCATGAATATCTCGGAATTACATATTCTTGACATTTTTGCACATATGTACGTATATATATCCACTATTTTTTTATGTCCTGAGGGATGTTGTACTCACTGCACCTTTAGTGGTTATGTTGCAAATGGGTTATTGTTGGATTCTTTTAGCTTGGCGATAGATTCATACTATAATGCATTGCATTAGTGAAGCATGGTTTGTATGGGACTTGCATCTATTGGTTCTCTCCAGGTTGTGGTCCCATTTTGTTGTGGATGTACTAGAAATGAGGGAAGAGCATGTTCAAGTGTGTTTCTTTTTGGATTGTTGCATCCAGCTGGAAGTGGATGGTTGTTGCTTGATGTGATGGATAGTTTTCTGCTATGAGTTATGTTAAAAAATTTCTGCTTCTGGAGCACTCTTCAGTCTTTACATAAATACATATCATGCTCAAAGACGAAGCTTCTCTAACTATAGGTCTTCGAAACAATTGGGTTCACCTATGGATGGTGACGAGT
Organism: Lumnitzera racemosa; assembly: GCA_024138005.1. Classification (NCBI taxonomy): domain Eukaryota; kingdom Viridiplantae; phylum Streptophyta; class Magnoliopsida; order Myrtales; family Combretaceae; genus Lumnitzera; species Lumnitzera racemosa. The sequence goes on from JAMXBC010000006.1 coordinate 87,346,840, forward strand.
CAACATCAGGACGTTCAAAATGCATTCCGCTGTCAATCAAGGCTTCTATAGGAAAACAACCGCGATGTGAGTCTATGAGATCACCTGTCTCTGACAAACCACGGATCTCATCAGACATGGCCGATAGTGCCAGAGTTGCACCTGGCAGTGTTTCCAGCGGCAGCAGTAGAAGGATTACTGAGCCGTCCCCTGGGAACCAACCATCCAAGAGATTAGACTCCTTTAGGGAGGAAGAGAAGATGATCAAAATTGAAGAAAGTTAAGTTTTGACTTCTATATACCCTTCACTTAATTTCATTCAAAAAACGTCTGACTGCATTCAGTATCAGTTTTACAATTGCTGAAACTTTTTTTGCCCTTCCCTTTAACAGGCTTGCTTCAGGAGCTCGGGTTGTAATCCAATCTAAGGTGCCATGCGACGTGGAGGTAGGCAGTTGTTAGGTGAATGATTTGCTGTTTCAGAAAAAGAAAAGCTGGCCATGGGAAACTTCAATTTCAATTCTCATTTGAATTTTGAATGAATTAGAAGCGGGTCCTTGCAATGATTCTGGACATCTGGAAAGCTAAAAAGTGGTACCAAAGATGAGAACCCTCGGCTGTCCAGTGGCCAAGGTGGTTGAAGAAATCGAGGTCTGCTGACAGAGTAAATTTTGAGCCTCAGGCTTTATCATCGAATATGATTCTTCCTTTTGGCGCATCTCCCGTTGTATCTAAAGCTACAGTATATACCTTTTTGCTGTGCAATACATTTACTTTGTCCGCACTAAAGTAATTATTGTGCCATTAACAGTTGGTCTCAGCACTGCGCTGCCAGTAAAGTAAGGACTTAGCTTAAAAAAATATTTTGACATAGAGGATGTTTCGGTTCCACTACATGTCTGTAGGGGAGTTCTGGCTTTTCCTAACTTCTGTGTATCAAACCAGCGTCCTTTCGAACTTTCTCCCATATGGATATGAATGGAACATTGCTCGCAGCCATTCCAGCATCCTCAACTCTTTTTTAATGTTCTCATGTCATAGGATGTTGGCCTTAAGAATGGAAAAAGCAGCTGCTCGACATGCTTATGGATTATTTGACCATTGAAATTTTTATTGCATCGTATTAACTTTTATGGATATCTTAATAACCAGATGATAAATTAGCATTTCAATCGACGGGACCATGGAAGTCCCTTAAAAAAGACACGGACCACTGGGAAGAGTCCTTTTATTGTGAAATCGAAAATGATAAACAGTGGTTGGACACTTGTAACTTGCAAGAGGAAATTGCTCTCCTGTGAATCCTACATTGAACCATATATAGATGTAGTTTGGGTAAAAAAAAAATGCAGAGTGTATCCGATATCCTTTTGTAAAATTATTGCTAGACCATAGTTATTGGAAAAACTAAAGCAGACAGAACAAAGGATCTGGCGGCTTGTCGGTAAACTTGGCTCGACAGGCCGGTTCTGAAATCAGAACCGGAACCGGTGTTCCTCATGTTATGTCGATCCGATGAGACAAAAAGACAAAAAGTGAAGGGCAAAACCCAATGCTTGTTGACTTAAAAAGTAAAGAGGACTTTCAAAACCAAAAAGGCAGCTTTTTGAAAGTCCATCCGGTTTTTCACTTGGTTTGACCAGAGCACTATAATATGCTGCCTCAATTGGTACAATAAGGACCTTATTGTTTTGACATTAGGGCGCAATTGTAGGGATTGTTGGCGCTTCTAATAAAAGCACAACAGACTTCATAAATGTATAAAAGGGAAATGTCTGGCGTTTTCTTTTCGATTTATAGTCCAATACCAATTAAGCCTTGTGGAGAAAAGTAATCATTGTGGGAGTTGTGTGTCATATAACACGATTAACATCGCATTAGGAAGCTATGGTCACTGACTAAATTTTTAATGAAATTGACCGGATTCAAATCCCTATTTTTCAATTTGTAATATGTAAAGGGGAAGTGAATAATGTAGCGGTATGACATACACGTTTAAAATTAAATTAAAATTTTTAATCTTTAAGTGAGTTATTTCAATTTTTGTCTATAGCGAAATTCAATTAAGTCTTATACGAATTAAATGAGTAATCTAAAACCTTTTATTTTTACACCAACTAAATCTATTGATAGTGTATCCCATAATTAATGATGACAATAACCATAAATAACTTATTTAAGTATAATAGCGTAAAGATGATCAACTTCAATAACTCAAATAAACATATATGACTAGATTAAATTTTAACATAAATATGGAGCATCTAAATGATCCACTTACAATATAAGTAATCTAGTTAAGTTTTCAGGTTGACATGAGGGAGTTTAGGTGTGATTATCCAATAAGGTTATTGACGAAGATACATGGAAACTAATACCTCTTTTTATTATCGAAGGAAGAGAGAAGGGTTTAGCTTCAAACAATGAGGGACAAGTTAAAGAGTTTTATACGAATGCAATCTCTTTTTTGAAAAATATTATGGAAAATGACTTGTTTTAAAAAAAAATTATAAATATAATATACTGAAGGCACATTAAGTGAATGTATTTTTAGTAACTCATGATTTTTATATTGAAGGCACATTTACTTGATACACCTTCAATTCAAATTGTGACTCTAAAGGCGTATCGTGATACTAAAGGTGCATCAAATGGATACGCTTTCAGTGTCACTTTCTACTAATCTACTAATTCTCTTCTGTCCAAAAAAATAAAGTAATGTTCTTCTAATCCTTAATTTGCAAACTGAATAAAAAGTTTGATATAGTAATCAATTACATAAAATTATAATTAGTGAAACACTTCAATAAATATGGTAAATGGGGAAGAAATAAGCATGTGGGATGATCATCCAATGACCATACAAGTAGAATAAAAGAAAAAGTAATTGTAAATTGTAAAATTAGGATAAATAAACAATACATTGAAATGCAATATATGATGACAAGTGAAATATATTTCAAATAATCAGTATATACAAAAAAGTTGTAATGAGTCAATGATAATCAATACAATGGAAAAACAAAGTGAAAACAAAAACAATAAACTAAACATATTTTCTTATGCCTACACCGTGTAAAGATCCTCACAACACGGGAAAGAAGTGAACCCCCCCGTCTAACGTGTGTCTAGGTAGGCTCAAGCGGTGGATCATCAAGCTGAAGTTCTCTAGGAGGAACTGGGTCTACTGGATGGCCCGAATGCAGCTACGTGACACCCTTACCCATGGATGACTGTATAGGGGTAAAACGTCGCTTTTGAAGAGTTAGTGAAGTCGTGGGGTCAAGATGTTGCTAGAACTCGAGAGTTGTATATGAGCTAAATCCAGCCCTAAAGTTAGATTCGGCTCCTGAAGTGAAAGCAATACCTGACCCAAGGTATGCGTTTATCCCCTATTGATATGCCCTAGGTCTATGGAATAACTGGCATGTAATGAGATATCGTCACTGAGGTCTGCCCGACGACATACCGCTCGAGCCTTATCTCCTCAAACTCTAACTCTACCCTTAGGTGGTGCAGAAGGAATAAGTATCTCCTCGTCAGTAAGTGATCCCTATTCCCCACCGTGGTCCATATGAGGTAGCTCATGTACGCCCTCCTACTGTAGGTAGAGGATAAGGCTACTGTGCTACTCAATGAAGTCAAGTGCCCCATCTGTAATACCCAACATTATAGGATAGTCAGGTACTATTTTGACACTTTTGAGTGAGTCCACCTGAAATAAGTAAAGAAAACAGATGTTGGTATAAATGATAACAAGTATAAACGAGCAAAAAATAAAATAATTGACGATTTTATATGTATGTATCAATCGACCAACGATAGCTCTGTGGTGTGTAATATAACACCAAGTGAACTGTCCATACCACACCAAGTGATTTGTCCACACCACAACCAGTAGCTCTCATCGACCCCTCGAAGACCTTGGATGCGTACTAAGAATCCATGTCCCTGTCCTTAAGACTGGATGTAGGAAGAGTGTATGTTGATCCAGTCAACATCTATCCTACCCCGAAGATCCAACTAGTAGAGTTGCTTTGAGGTGTCAACTTCCTATGGAATTACTAATATCCACCAAACTATTGGACGATACGGTCTGGAAAACACCACTCAATGATATGGAAACATATGAGTGGTACCTGGGCAGTCCAAATGTGTCGCCTAGCAATTCAAAAGTGAGGTAGCAATTGTAGCAACTCCTATGTATAAAGCTCCCAAATAACTTAAAGGGAAGAAGAAAAAGAACAAGAAAATATAAACAACCAGTCAAACAACTATGGTTATCACTTAAGGCCAAGAAAAGGACAACAAAAAGGATAACTTATCATATCATACCTATTGTGTGGTTTACATGTCAAAAGCTGTGCGATACGTGTTACGCCCCGAAGCGGCAGAGTCGTAACAGCCTCGCCGTGTAAACCATTCTAAGATAGAAGTTGGCCTTACAACCGCTATCTTAGACCTGATCTACACAAGGCGTCCACAACTAACCCGCTTTGAAGTAAACAGCTTGTAATTTAAATAATTCATTTACTTAAGAAAGTGAGAAAAATTATATATAATCACTATAATTCAGTTATTACATTATTCAGAAATGAAAAGTAATAACATATGTGTTGATTCTTCAATGTTTTTCCTCACTCTCCAAAATCCAGCAGTTACTAGCTTCAGAGTAGTTGTTGCTACTTCTTAGCCAGCACCTACACGACGTCTATAGGGATGTAGGCAACCACAGCTCAGTAAGTTAGGACGGAGGACTTAAAACTATACCATATACACAACAAGGTTTTCAATCACTTATTAGGTGCAATGCATATGCAAGCAAATGCTATCGCATGACGTTGTCCGACCCGTCGTGAGATTAGAGAAATTGCGCTAGCTCTAATCCGGATTGAGGAGTTATCGTTAATGCAACAGCTCACGACCAAACCCAGACTTGTGTAATAGAGACCTTGCTCCTCCCGCGACTACCTTCAAACCACTGTCTTCACCCTCGCCGTGACCTTCTCTCCTGTCACTTAGTTCGACTGAGGATAAAGAAGGGACCATTTTGCAATCCTACGCTATCCCTTTCGAAGGGGTCGGTATTTGGCCAGAGAGTCCTAAGTTCCCCTAACGGATTGCCATGCATGTCCAATTATGATTACTGGTTGCATATTAGATTAAGTCCAGTTTAGGGTGATCAATTATTTCATGCAAATCATACAATACATGCTAGAGCAACAAACAGAATCATAGCATCACCCATAATCAAGTACATGCGCACATCCAACTATCTAACAAGCACAACCAAGCATAATCTCAAGCCTCCCAAAATACAGCATTGTATTAATCCCAACGTACCTCGACTCCTCGCTCACTCACTCGAGGTCCGATTTACTCAGGCCATCGCCAATCATCCCTATAACACAAACGTGGTTTCAACTTTTCATATAACTATTATAGGTTCGTTTTACCCTATAACGCTTATTGTTAGGTTTTGTTTTGGGTTTAATATGCCTAATTATCTAGGTCTTAAGTCTTTCATAATTATTATAGGTTTGGGGTTAGGTTCGGGGTTAGGTTTGGGTTCGGGTTCGGTTTCCACATCGATTTCTAAATTAGGTTCTAGTTCAATTTCTAAGTAATGTTTTATATTCCAACCTTAGAAATTTGTTTCAACTCTTAATGTAAAATTAATCACATTACTTTTCGATTTCCTAAATATCATTATTACCCCTAGTCAGTATTTTATTTCATCTGGTACACTTATATTCTTATTAGTGTACCGAATTTACTTTTGATGTGATAAATTTTTACATTTTTCATATAATTACATAAATTCAAGTTTCTTATCAGATTTATTACATATCCTTATTATTTATATAATATCAATTTTTATCCTAATATTTTCTATTTATTATATTTTCAAAAATTACATATTATGCATTATTGCCTATTATGTACATAATGCATTTCTAATATTTTTATAACTTTAATTACCATCCCTAAACATCAATTGTCATTTCAAAATATCTAAATTCATCCTAAATCAGATTTTACTCATAATTTCCCAAATTTACAAAATTAACTTAAAGTTAACTATTTTTCCTTATTAATCATTTACTACATAATTAACCTAATAATTACATTTAACGCCCTAAATGCTACAAGTATCATACTCCATCAGATTTTAACATCCTAAAACATATAATTATTCACTAAATCAGTAATTAATCATTTAATTACTTAATTAATCCTAAATTACCCATTTTATGCCTCATTTTAGGGCCTAAAAATTATCTAAAAATTTATAAAATTAATTTTTGAAAAAGGGCTTCATAGCACTGTTCTATATCATCTAAGTAATCTATACAAAAATTTTGGGCTCGAAACTACACTCCTAAGGTCATTTATTTCTAAACCGAAACATACTCGGTTTTGCACGATTTCTTAAAGATCCTATATCACGAGACATATTTTCATCAAAATAATATTTTTCCTAAAAAATAAATACAAAAATATTCTAGAATAAAAAATTTCATAATTTTATAATAATATTTACTATTTTTACAAAATTACACAAAATCGAGATGGAAATCGAACTCACCGATTTGGGTGGCTCCGGCCATCGTCGGTGGCCATAGGTGTGTCGACACACCTAGGCATTGCCACCACCGTGTGGTGGTGGTGGCCGTCCACTCCCAGCTGCCAGTCGGGTCTGGGTTCTCCTTTGTGGCCCTAACTGCACAATTTTCCTTTTCTTTTTTTTTTTCTTGGTTTTTCTCTCAATTTTTTAGTCTCTCTATTTTTCTCAAATCCCTAACTGTCCAAAGGAGTTCTCTGAATTTTTTTCCTATTTATATAAATTTAGGGAATTTATTGTGTATTAAATTGGACAAGACAATTGCCTTATCCCTTAATTTTTGGCTTTTGTGTTGTCTTAATTTAATTGGCTGATTTTTTTCTATTCTTCCCGGCTTCCACGACCCAATTATAGATCATTCTTTATTTTTCCTGATTTTTCTTTATTTTTCCTTAATTAATTATGAATTTTCTTTAATTATTTAGTATTATTTTGGCACATTACGCGTATTTTAAGTAATTACGCGTATTTCTACATATATTTAAATTCATATATAGTACAAATAAATATTCCTAAATATTATTTAGGTTATTTTATGATTTTTAGTATACATATAATTTATCTCTAGCGATTCGTTAATTATCGGAATTCATTTTACGCATTTTCGATAAATACCGAGTTATACACTTAAAATTTGAAATTTTTATATTCTTTTATTTTATTGCCTATTTTCTTAAATTTAAACTTACGGAATCATTTTACTAATATTTCTAGCTTTACTTTATAATTTAGGCTCGATCGGGTCCTTCAACCAATCGAAACCTCGAATGGCTAATTTTGGGGCTTATAATACGCATTTACAACATTCATCGGATGTTCTGTCGTATCCCACACTACTCTCTATCTGGTCGCCAATAACCTATTCTCTTTAATAATAAACCCATATTAACTAAGGGGGGCGACATGTGAGAATTTATCCTAAGCCTAGATCTATAGTAGAATCGCAACCTTTCCTAGCTCATGAGCGTTGGATGATAAGGCAGAGTATAACTGTCAGTACAACCATGCTAAGCACACGTTGCCTCAACTAAATTGCCTAATTACTAAGAAGTCCTCCAGTAAAGGTAGGAACATCAGGTGAATAAGGCTAGAAGATTTCTCCGCAAATATGAATCCTCTCATTAAGTTGAGTATGTACGTACGTGTGTACTGTCTGATCGTCTCATCGTCTACCCCACATGGAAGTATTTGGAAGTACTTGGAAGTACTTTCGCAACCACGTTAGAAATAAGCAAATATCCCTCATTCAAGCAGGTCTCATGCCTAATAACCTCACTCTAACATAAGCTTAGCTCTTCTCATCATCCATCTTAATTCACCCCACCACCGTAAACTCCTCAACTAAAAGTCTAAGCTGGACCTCAACATCCTATAGTGTGATAATCACCTCTCCAATGGGTAGGTAGAATGTGTGTGTCTCGGGCCTCCATCTCTCGACAAGTGCTGTAATCAGATGCCAATCTAACATAATAAATAGGAGCTGTGTAACTCTCCAAAACCCAGCCTCCTGTATATACGACTCTATCCTAGGATGTATAAGGATATCCCGCTCATCCTTGCATAATGACATCTCATTATGCTGTACTTATAGTGCATAGACCGCCTCTTAAACAAACATTCAATTAAGTTAGTAAGTAACACATCGTTAATAAGAGAATTGATTGTAAACGATAATGAAATTACTAACCCTACCTTGCCAGACGGCTTATGAATGGTGACTAGCATGCCTTGTAAGTACGCATGGGTCAATCGATCCTAGCTCCATCTATGTTGCGATCACATACAAACATATTTAACACCAAAAAAATAAATGAATAAATAAATAATATAATATAATCATTTTAGCTATGAATGTATTACAATGTAATGCCTAGATAGAAAGGAACATGTACCGGCTCTATTAATCTTCGAACACCTCCTCCTATTATGTCCTTTCCGCTCACATGTGCCGTATCTAGTTTTATCCGACCACTCTCGAACATCCATCTCCATGTGATATCGCTTACGCCTAGGTTTACCTTTCTTTCATAGTAAGTCAATGTTTGGGTATAGATAAGAGAAGCAAATTTCCAACCAGTTCAGTTTGTCACCAATCAGGTAGAAATGAGCTTGGTAACAATTCATCCGGTTTGCCCACTTATACCATGGTCTTATTGTTGATTTGATATCTACCCCCATACTCGCTGTAGTAGCATATATATGGGAACAAGAGATCCTATATATTTACTACTTTTGATAAGTGTAAGTACGACCCCTAAAGTCAACTGTATGTATCCTTCCTCATCCCTTCAATTCAATCCTCATCATTTGACTACCAGCTAAAACCTCAAAAATATCATTCTGGAAGCTAAATGAGATGACTTTATGTGCTCTTACTTACCTCCTCCAAGTTTCATATGCCTTTAAGGCATAATTAGTATACGTCTTGTCAAAATTGATTGTCTCCTTGGTATCCTTATGCCACTCCTCCCAATTGGCGACACAGTTGTAAAATATCTTCTTCGCTAATACAGTGTTAGGTAATCCATGTGCTAATTTCAAAACAGAATTATAACTCTCGATAATGTTTGATGTCATATATCTAAAGCAGTAACATCCATCATTTATAAGAGTCTACCTATCCAAATCAACATTATCAAATCACGCTGGAGCGTCTTCCTTAGCCTGGGCCAACTTCTCCATGAAACATTCGAATTTCCTTTAATATGCCTGCACACTTGCAAACCAAACAAGTTTCTTGCACAATTGATTTTTGTAGACTGTGTTGAAGTTACTAGCAACGTGCTGCAAATAGTATCTTTAAACTGCGAACAATGGCTGCCAGCCTACTGATGGTTCCTTGTATGCAAAATCAATACCGAATGTCTTGTCAAATATAAGACATAACATTTCTCTCTTCTAGCCGACTACATACACCTTAAGCTTGCGTAAGATCTACCCCCATGTTTCTACCAATTCTATGTCAACAAGAGCAAATGCTAATAGAACTACTGAATTGCCCCCATCCATGTTACAAGTTACTAACAACTTATGCTCGTACTTTTCGTATAAGAATGTGTCATCAACATATACAATAGGTCGATAGTATTTGAAGGCTTTTACACACAGCCCAAATATCTAAAAAACCCACTTGAACTGCGATTAACCTCGCTTTAGCGAACTACTTTAGCCCTAATCCACTTATGTCCACAGGTTAGTTAACTTTATTGCATTTAATAATCTTAGCAACTCATTATACGACTTCTCTTAGTTACCATATACCATCTCGACAAATTTTCACTTTGCCTCGAAAACCCTTCTATTGCTTATTGTGTACCCGTATATAGTTTGCACATCAGCTGCAAGATTAAGTATCCTAATATCAGGGTTGTTCCATACACTATTGATGAATAATGTAGCCATTATGTTGTTATCGAGCTGAGGGTGATCTTGGTTCATCATTGGGTTCATATAAGCGTACGGACCTTCTAAAATTGTTATTTTGAAAAAAACCTCTACTTTCTTCAAACAAGCATGTAGCCTCCACTTACGACCTTGTTCTTTCTTATTACAGTATACTGTATATATAGTTGGTTAATGTTTATATGAAAATTATAGTGATGTCCATATGAAAATTATAGTGGTTCCTTAGGTGGAACAACGTAACTACATCTATGAGATTCCTTTTCGTGTTGAAACGTATACCAACACTCAAGTCATCAGAGTTGACGATGTTGTTGCACATTTGATAACATCTTTCTCAAATGTTACATAATCGTTATCATCATATCAACTGTTGTAAAAAGGGGTAGGGTCTCTCATAAGCCTGTCAATATATATTTATGAAAAGTCTTGAAATTGTCTACTAAACAATACTTTACCAGTTCAACAGTAGGGCCTGCTCGGGCCATCACTGCAAAGTGCTCGAATCGGCACACTACTCCTGACAACATGTGGTATCATCTAGGCCTCTTCCAAATCCTCAGTGTGGTCATCTTTAGGCCCAACATCATCTTTATTACCATCCATATCTGCTGCATTCTCCCCATCATCAATATTTATATCCATGTGCATTCTTTCTAAATATGGATTATAAGACTTTTCATGTTCGACAATGGGACTTAATGCTTTGTTAAACTGCTCTTTTGTGATATTTACGTGCTTGTATTCAAAGAAATCTATGTATGGTTCATTAGACTGATCCGCATTAGTTTGCTCTAGACCAGTTATTATTGAATGTACGTTAGGTTTCGAAAGGATTGGATTGTCTAACTCATGTATTTCATGCTCATCTTGGGCACTCGATTCCCTAATGTACCTTATGTACACTTCCTAAATATTTCATTCTCCAGAAGATTCCACCATCTTAATGAAATTCTCAACATCCTCATCGTTTCTAATGGTCATCAACTTATAGATAACTCCAACATCATAGAAAAAGGGATGCTTATACATGAGTTCATCACTACTTAGGCAACTCCAGCGCATTTTTCAAATTCTCCAACTGAAATGAGAGAAATTCGAATTCTTCCTAATTTTCAACTTCTTAATGGGCTCCCTGTCATACTCTGGTTTCTAACTACTCATCACTATATTTCTGTTCATATAGAAAATAACTTTCACATAATCTGCCATTTGCACCCTAATAATGCCACGATAAACCGAGTATTTAGATGATATAAAAAAAATTTCATCTATACATCGAGCTACAACTTTACAAAATATATTTAATCATCTCATTAAACTATGTCGCCAACATAAATACCCAACTTAGACTTTTTAATTCGACCCAACATAGTAAAAACGCCAAATATATATACATACACACACACAACAAGTTGCACCCACATTCCAACATTATTCATACCTATATTCGTATAACTTATGTATTGTAATATAAAAAATTCCTAAATTTAGATCACATAAAATATATTTTCATCAAATATTAATAATTTATATAACTTACAGTATATCTATAATTACAAAATCTACGTCATTAATTAATAATTTTTTTCTAGAAAAAATATTGCATAATGTTGATTATTACTAAAGTAACAAAAAAATTAAATAAATAAAATTCCTATAAGTTATAGATTGTTACTTGTTATAAATGTACACTTCTGTCTAAAAATGGTACGGTATTCCAACTATGGCTTTCTTCGATTTTTTCTCTGTATTTTAGAAATGTCAGAAACCAATATAAATAAAAATAGACTTTGGCCCCATAAATTGAGCCTTATATAACAGGTATGTTGAAGGTACATACAGTTGATGCACCTTTACTTATAATAAATTATACTGAAAATATATGCAGTGGATACGCCTTTAATATATGCCTTCAGTTACTAAAGACACATCTACTGCATGCATCTTCAATTATAACTAATTATATTGAAAGTACATCCATTATATGTACCTTCAATATAAAAGTCATAAGATACTGAAAACATATTTACTTAATACGTTTTCAGTATACTATATTCATAATTTTTTTTAAAACGAGCCATTTTCTATAATATTTTTTCGAAAAGAATCCACATCCATATAAAACTCCAAGTTAAAATGGGTAGACACCACAATGAGTTAGGTTTGATCGTTCCTCAACTCAAAATTGATCCACGCAAAATCTAAGACTCAATGAAGTTACGAGTCAGTTTGTTTATATAAGTATCAAGGACACCTTTTAAAATCCATCACAAATTAGGTTACCATCCTTGTAAATATTTAAAATGTACACCCAGTTTGTTTATATAAGTATTCAAGGACACCTTTTAAAATCCATCACAAATTAGGTTACCATCCTTGTAAATATTTAAAATGTACACTGATGTTCCTAATTTCTCAGATTGTGTACTTACACGTTATACCCCTTTAACATGACTTAGTCACGTCTCACGTAAATTATTATAAAGTTTCTATACGGTTATGAAATTTATTCAAAGGTGCTTGTATTTGTTTAAAATTATTGAAGGTCCCTTGTCCTATAATGGAGATGTAATGTAGGCATGTCATTAAAATAGTCTGGAAATATCGATGTAATGGTGAAGGTTTTCAGGATAACACTAAATTTAATCGAATTCAAGTTTTCTGTGCATAGTCGGTATCTTCATGACTAAAACGAAGTAAAGGAGTAGAAAAACAAAATAACCTAGCGGAGGTCATTTAATAAATGGATTCAAAATTATGTCAGATAAAGTACATTAATTAATCTCTCATGAAAACAACAAGTCCGAATTCTTTAAAATTCAAAATTAAGTATGCATGACTTAAAATATACTTGATATATATTATTATGAAATTAAAAATAAGATGAAAAATTGAAATGGTAGTATAAAAAATATAAATATGATTGTAGAAAAATTCAAATTGTTACGAAATTCTTATGTTCACTTATTACAAAACTTTTATACTTTTCTATATATTTATTTTTTTATTTTTTATAAAATTGTATAATCGATTTTTGCTAATCGATGCCTAAAATACTTGAAAGCGGAATTTTGTTGTTATTAAATAAACGTTGAGAAAATTCTTATAACCACGTGTACAGCAAAGGGGGAGGTTGATATAAAACCTGGAGATATGATTGAAATACTAAATTCAAGAAAATGTTTTGTTCAACTTTGTTGGATATTGTAATCGTACGTAGTTGCGTGCCAAAAAAAAATTAGTTATTTAATTTATGAAAAATTGGGGCGCTAATTTTGATTGCTTAAAGAACGTGATGCCTGAGATATTTGTATGCTTATAATAGTCCAAAGCGCTGACATAGAGCCTCGGATACTGAAAAAGTGCTGGCTTTGATATTAGATAAAGTTAAATCATTCGATTTACCGAAAAAAGAAAAAGTTAAATCGCACGGTGGATTATTAATTATTTAAATTTCTAATTTTCTATTGCTTGTGTTTTGCCTGCATTTGCGCTTCCTTAATGGGCTACCTTGATTTGTTTGTTGAAATCACATAACATGCCTATCGTTATTCATTCTTTTTAAAATAACAAACTAATTACATTCTGTACTTTTAGAAAATATTTAATACGAGCTAAACATAGCAGCAGGTCAGGTCCAGTCCGGTCCGATCCGCTGTGTTTAGGATTAGTTTAACTTGGACTGGGCCATCCCTAGTCAATTTTATGGAGGACGATTTTACCTTACTTACTTAAATCGACATTCAAACTTCCATTTTTAGGAAAATTTATTTAGTTAATTTTGATTTTTTTAATAATGAAATTTAATGTCATTAAGGATTGTTGAAGGCAAAATAAATAAATAAATAAATAAAAAAGAGTTACAACATCAATAAATAAAAAATTACAGTCCTTGGCATAATAAAGGGTCGTCCTAATTTGGATATGAAATTTTGCAGTCGTCCCACCATCAATAAATAAAAATTACATCAGTTACTTATTTACTGATCTTATTTTTCAATAGATTTTGCCTTTTCTTTTTCTTTTTTAATCCCAAAATGGGATTTTCTCCAAGTGGAGTCCTAGGTTCTACTCCATAATTGCATGAGAAATTTCCCCTTTTTTCTTTTTGTTTTTAAGTTAATGTCGCCCATCTTTGTGTAAGTAACGTTTTTGTTCTTAATTTAGATCTTTGGATCTCCATGTCTTTTAGTTTATTTTATCAACTACTATACATACTCATATTTTGACGTGCTTTAATAGATGAACTGAGTATTCCCTAGCGAAAGTATAAAGGTACCAACTATGGAATTACAGCTATAGTAAAAAAGCAAAAATGCAAGTTTCTTTTACAAAAAAAAAAAAAAAAAAAGTATGAAAATGGTTCCCCATCTTTCACAATTTTTCAATTTCGCTGGGCTATCTTCACATTTGAATTTTTTTTATTTGAGTCATACACTTTCATCATAAGAATGGTGAATGGTTAGAAAATTATTCTTTCTTACCATGTTTGTTAATAATTTCATTAGATATTCCTGACATGGACTCATTTAGTTATGAACTACTAAGACTGTGAATGAGCTATCATATCCCAAGACCATCAAAATGTGATCACTTCGCTATGTATTCTTACATATGGAAAGAACATGCAAGGCATCATGAATATATAATTCCCTTGGTAACTATAAATTTTATATTTGTCTCGAATTTAACAAAAATATTCATAGATGAGGACATCTATAGATTAATAATCCATAAATTCACCTATAAAAATCAACAAATACAAGTCATCATTTAAATAAAATTTATAATAAGTCATTCCAAAACTATTAATTGTTAGTAGAGTTATTTCTGATACTATGAACACTAATCCATATATAATAACCTATGTAGTTATGGTTATTGATAGGCTATTTTGGAATATGGCCCTCTAGGCTAATACCAACCTGTTTAAGACATGGGCAAAGCTATTTAGGCTCATGTACAACTTGTTAGAAGTCCAATTCCATAATTCCATTCATCCAGACCTTTGATTGAGTTATGGGTAATGACCCAAGCTACTATGGCTTGGCAATCTTGCAATCAGAGTAGAAACTTCCCCATTAAGGAGTCTCTTCAGCCTTCTACAAGTTAGTAAACTTGTTCAAAGTACTTGGAGAAAGATAGAAGCCCACTAGCTGAAGGAATGATCTCTAGAATAGAAAACTAATTGTCTCCACCTTGTCCTCATGTATCTCAAGTTATATCTTAATGGATAGATACACTTTCCCTAAATATCAAGATATAATTTCATAGTTATCTCATCCTCCCGCACTATAAATATCAAGGAACTCCTAGCGATAAGGATATTTAGGTACATACTGTTGCTATCTTATTGTTACTATGCCACATTCACCTCCTATACTATCTAACTTAAGCATTGGAGTAGCTTCATCGCCAGACAACCCCTACTATTTTGCTTATGTTTGTCTATTTTGTTAGCCCTTTCACACATTCTCGAAGGATTAGTTGATCAATTCTTAAGATGACAATAGCAACTTTCATCATTGAGAGTATCTATACTTAAAAATTTAAAATCTTAGTATATATGAACTATGAAATCCAATAAGGAGATGTATGTTTACAAGCATGTGTTAATGGTGAACCACATGCAAACTTATAAGCATATAGATATTGATGCATTAACAATGATGAACAATTAACATAATCCTTATTAGCTATCTTATTTAGGTAGAAGGAAACAAGTACAATCAACCTTAACATTATGGGCCAAAACAAAAGTTTCAGATCCTAAAATCGAGAAAAAATTATTTCATACTAAAATCATTGTCTGTATTAGTTTTCGATAGTTTGATCCACCGTTCCCATCTATAGTAGTATTCCATATCTTTACTATGACCTATTGACAACATTTCTCTACTAACCGTAAGTGTACTACGATGATCCACCTGTTTAGAATGCTTGTCGACTTTAGCAGATAATTATAAACTACTTTAACCTAACCATGTGTCTCATAGGGCAACATATGTCTAGTCCATGACCTAATATTTAGAATGGTTAATGGGCTTAATGCATGTACAACTAGCATAAAACAAATTAGAGTTGGCATAAATAAAGTTGATCATTTCTAAACACCAATGTACATAATTAGCAAATAACATTGCATACAACTTGCTTGGATTTCACTTATAATGCTTCACTTAGTTTAATTGGAGATCAATACATAATAGTATACATATAAGAATCACTTCCTAAGGTCTAAAGCTCACAAGATGGACTAATGTCATCAATAACTCAAAATGGTTGATTAGAGTTCCCTTTAAGGGATAGGTGATCATCTAAACCTTTGATCAAGCTCTCACCAAAGTCCTGAGCCACCATAGCCTAGCAATCCTTTAGTCAGAGCCCAAACTTCCCCACTAAGGAGTCTCCCTAGCATCTACAAGTTAACAAACTTGTACAGAGTGCTTAAATACAGAAGAAGCTCACTAGATGAAGAGATAACCTCTTAAATAAGAAAGCCAACTATCTTTACCTCGTCCCAACATATCTTGGGATCTATCTGAATGGATAGATATACTTTCCTTGAATATTGGGATACACTTCCATAATTATCTTATCCTCTCCCACTTTATATACTAGTTAACTCCTGGCGTTAAGGAGAGGCAGACACATATTATTGTTGTCTTGTTGTTGCTATACTACATTCACCTCTCATATTATTTAACTTAAGTATCAAAGTAGTCTCACCATATAATACCCTGACCATTTTGCTTATGCTCGTTTGTTTTGTAGCCCATCTACTCATTCTAAAAGGATGAGATGATCTAAATCTCTACTAGTAGAATTCCTAAGATAACATAGCAATGTTCATCATCGAGATCATTTTACTTAAAAAATTAAAATCCTAACATATATGAACTATGAAACTCAATAAGGAGATATTATCTACAAGCATATACTAATGCTAAACCACATACAAACTTATAAGCATATAGATACTAGTGCATTAATAGTAACAAACAACAAATATAATCCTTATTAGTTATCTTGTTTAGGTAGAGGGAAATAAACACAATCAAGCTTAATATTATTAGCCAAAACAAAAGTTTTGGATCCAAAAAGCTGGAAATAATTATTTCATATTGAAATCATTATTTATATTGGTCATCGATATTTCGTTCCACCAAGTGATGTTCATAGTTCGATTCCGTTCAAGGGTCGAGCCGAAGATAGTTCACTTCAAACATGTAATTAATAGAATCACTTTTAACAATTTAGTGTTTTGAACTAAATAATTTCCAATATAGTTCGATTTGGTTTGAATTGCTTTTTGAAAGCATTGTTTTCTTTCTTTTTTTCATAATATTAATAGTCATTTGAATTTTCAACTATACATTGACGTCCAAACTAGGAAACTTTTACAAGAACTAAAGCCACTATGACATTATATTACGATGATAATGCATTTTAGGTAACAATAAAGGCATATGAGTCTATTAGAGCTAGGAGACACACGTGGAGGATGAGAGTCTAATGAGAAATGACAAAAATAAAAGTTAAGTAAGGATAGATTGAAATGCTAACCACATTTAAAATTAAGTATTATTACTCATTTTTTATTCTTTAATAAGAAACGGTTTGATTTAGGTTCAAATAGTTTGATTTGGTTACATTCCCTAAATCAAATTACAAATCGTTTAAACCTTTACGAAATTGAACCGTAAACCAAATCAAAATCTAGAAGAACTATATTTTATGGTTCAATACGGTTCAATTTGATTCTCAATTTGAGTTGATTTGGTTTGATGGCCAACCTTAGATCCACTACTTTTATTTATAGTAGTGTTCCATACTACTACTATGAATTATTGATAACTTTTCTCTACTATCCCCAGTTGTGCTACATCAATGATCCACCTATCTTGAATGCTTGTAGACTTGACCACCTAATTATAAACTACTTCAACCTAATGGTGTGTCTTATAAGGCAACATTTGTCTTGTCCATGACCTAGTATTCATAATGGTTAATGAACTTAGCGCATGCACAACTAACATAGAATAAATTAGATTTGGCATAAATTTATTTAATTATTTATAAACACCTATGGCCATTAGTAGTAATAACACGACATACCACTTAGTTGGATTTTGCTTATGATGCTTCACTTAATCTAACTAGAGATCAAAACATCATAATATACATAGAGATTAGATTAGGACTCCACTAAAGAATCACTTTCTAAGGCCTAAAGCTCACAAGATGAACCAAAGTGATTGAAAAAGACTGAAAATGGTTTACTAGAGTTTGCTTTAGCCTAAGGTAGTCAACCGTAAGGGAGAGGTGATCATCTATAACATAATGTAATTTATCACCATAGGATATGGTGGATGCCTTTGTAGCCTTCTCCCTAGAAACTATTTTCAAGAGCTAAGTGACTACCTAAGGCACCCCAATCAAGTCTCTACTTGAATTCTATCATTAAACTTAAGTAAACTGTCCGATAGACTTAAAAAACAAATTGAGTCCCCTTAAATAGTAGCCTCCCATTTTTTTTTTTCCTTTTTGCTACTCATTGTTTTGTTATTGAGTTTCTAAAAAAAAAAGAGGAATGGTGAAAAAATGACTAATCAATTTCTTTATATAGATAAACTAGTTGACATTTACTTAAGTCCCTCTCATTTCAAAAATATTTTATTTTGTAAGTCAGGCCTAGTTGCTAGTTGCTTAAGTTTAGCTTAGTATCTACTCAAGTATGATTTGATAATAGTTAAGTTAAGATTGACCTCAAGCTATTCAAGTAACTTATTTAGTCAAACTTAGGTTTTGTAATATTTAACTAAGCTAATTTGCTATTCATACAAAGGTGGAGTGGACAATGAAAGTTAATAGAGTCGAGCATGAAAACTTTTTAAATGAATTGAGTTTAATCAAATCGAGATACAATACAAGGTTGAGTTCATACTTAAGAAATTGGTTTCCCATAGTAAGAAAGTTAGCTTTTAGTAATACGAGACCTTTATATTCATTTTTGAAAGTTAAGGATTTTAGTAGATTTATTAATAAGAGAATTGAGTTTGATTTGTTTTAATAGAATAAGGTTGGGAAAAGGCAATAATTCTCTTGGAATTATTTTGTTTTATAGCTAAGATATTTTTAGAATAAAAATTATATTTTAAGAGAAACAGCATTTCCAAAATAGTGAAGGAAAAGAATAATAACTCATGAGTAAAGAGTAAAGTGTATATATTAAATTAATATATTTAAATTTTGAATTATAAATTACAAAATAGGTACAATTCAGATATTAAATATGATTCTATTATATGGAATACATATTATTTAATGAATAATACTTTAAACGAAATGCAAGATAACTCTTCTACAAATAATGAAGATGGAATTACCATTCTAGCCGACGAAACCAACCAACAGAATGCTAGTCATTTCTTGCTACATGTTATGACAGATTCAGCTCGATTGGCATTCACGTGATAATCAAAATCTTTCACTCAGAAGAAAATGGTAGAGACGCATCGCCGGAAACCAGACACGTCTCTTGAACTCCGATAGGTCTTGTCCATGATAAAACGTTAATCGATTTCCACGTACATCTCGCTGTAAACAAAACAATGACAAACAAACTTAAAACACGTTCAGCTTGTCAGGTCAAATGTCAAAAACTCTTTCTCGATGATAGTGTTGCCGGATAAAACAGGCAATTACAGAATCCAAATCGAAATCAATTTACTTATGTGAACGAGAGTATGCTTCTCTATCTTGTCAATGAAGGGGACCACATGCGTGGTCTTAAATTTAGTCTTTATAATTATCACATTCTATTTACGTGGTCTCAAAATTATGTAATTTGTATTCGGTTTGTGTAGTATTCTTGTGAACAACATGCAACAGAGCCGGTGAGCTTAGCGGAGCCATAGCCTCTTGATTGAAACTAAGGCAACGAATACTCGCAAAGTGGACAATATGGAAGAAAAGCACCTTTGCCTAAAAAGCCAAAAACTTCTTGGCCATATTGATTTCTTAGTTGATTGATTATTTCAAGAATTGGTTTTTCTGTTTCGTGTTGGCTATTAAAAATAAGTTGAAAAAACTATAAAAATAGCCATCCATCTTGTGTTACTTTTTAATTGGATTCATTTGGACTTTTAACATTTTATTCGAGTTATTCACTTTTTTTTATTTTTCTATTTTTATTTATTTACTTATTTTGTTTTGAACTTTTGGGTTTCTATCTTTTAAAAGTGACTAAAAAATACGTTATTTATTTCTTCTAATAATTATCTAGGATTTTCAGGTCATTTGATAGTTAACTTTTTTATTTATACAATATTGTGATTGAGATATTTGCTCTCGATTGCACATTTAAAAATGGAGAATGTGCATTAAGAAAGTAATTTTTCATGTGTTAAATATTCAAACAAGTTACTCTAAACAGTTTTAATGAGTTGATATCATGCAATAATAATGAAATATCAACCGTGAGAGTTGAATTTTAGTTCCAATTGGTCATTATATGATGTCAACGATGTAGCAAATGAGGGATTACAAGTATATAATCTCTAAATTCCAAAAGCACGCCTTTATAATCTCACTACCTCTAATAATTGATATTTACTTCGCTTTTATCCCAACAGTAGTAAGCAGACGTTGTATTACTAGTAACATTTCGTGGTTCGGTTTTAAGTTTAAATTGAATCAAACTGTATTTAAAATAATTTAATTTAAAATTTTTATGAACTAAATCATTACTTTTAATGATTTAGGAATTTAAGCAGAGTTGCTTTAAATACGATTTAGTTCGGTTCGGCTCAACTTAACTTAAACCGCTTCCATTAGCACCTAATTATTCTCATTATATTTCATCATACATAATACACATCAAACTCTGTAATTTTTACTTTGTACTTTTGGAATGCAAGAATTCAAGTTAAAAAAAAAAAAAAGTTTAAGAATTGGATTATAACCTTATATGTAAATATCAAACAAAAAGAGCTAAGGATAATACTTTCTCTCCAACAAGTTCAATTTACTACTCAAATTTATTTTGTAAATTCCTTGCTTGATGGTCAACTTTACAAAATAAACAAGTTGAAAAGAATAAATTAAGAAACGATGAAATACTAAAAACTTGTTCTGTTGCTTTTAGTGCCTAATCTAATACCAACTCATAACATATAATGGGTCATAATCTATTACAAAGTTACAAGTAAGAAGACTTCAGTTTTGCTACAAAAATATTATAAAAAGGGTCTCATCTCTCATCCTACTTCTAATATCCCAATTCAACTTGAGTTGCTTAACTTCAACCATACGTTTTTTTATACAAATTGGGACAAGAAAAAGAAAATCAATACATACTTGTTGCATCATAAAAATACATGGCACGTATAAAATATCATGTAAAAATTGATTGAAAATAAAAAGAAAATCGTGCAATTTGTAAAATGCATATTTATCATATCATAAAATACGACTAAGATGGTCAAATTGCAAATAGCCCTTCTTTGCATCACCTCCCTCCTAATTTTCATCACTAAGATTGTCTCAGATATTACACGCAGACAGTATTTCCAGTAAACCTATGACTGTATGGAAGAGCCTTTTGTGTTTTGTGGTTTAAGCGCAAAGTGGTGGCGAGCGTGTTAACGTTTTAAGGGTAACACTGAAGCATAGTGGCTATGCTTCCACGCCGCGGTGCGTATACAACCATCATATACAGGATTTCGGCAAAATATGATATGCGAATGTCGAATGCTGAAATATTCTCGTTGATATCAATCAGTAACGCAATTACTAGCCCCAGGAGATTACAACTTGAAGGTGCAAGGAGGATTTGGACGACAATGGTAACATAAAGGTAAAAAAAAGGTACCTTTTATTAAACCTAAATTATTTACAGAATGGGAAAGAAGTGCAAAATCTATGCCCAGGGAGATTGGATTCAACTACCCTGGAAACAATAGGTATCCTAGATCTTTCCTAACCAAAAATTTGCAATGACCCACCTTCAGAAACAATGTAAGTTGCAGACTCGTCATCAATGAATGGGTCAGATGAGATCTCTTCATCCAGCAATCATCTAACTGGCTCCTGCACTGAGGAGCATGGAGTCACGGGGCCTCCTCTTGTCTGCCTTGTATTGTAGGAATTGCAATTGAGGCATTTATGCGCCACAATGTGAAACTGGACTTGCGATTGAGTCCCACAATCATTGCAGAGAATCCACACCTGGTAGGGAAGCAAGAATTTTCTTCAGAAACCAATGGAAATATCCATCGATGCGATAATTTGCTACTAATCGCATTAAGATACTTACCATCTTGTTTTGGTACATCAATGGCATTGGAGTTTTTTCTATCTGTGATGGATTTTGAATAGAAATGCGTTAGAATTTGAAGCACCGATCAGGAATCCAGAGGGTGACAGACTAATTATACAAAGACAGACAAAGGAATTGTACCTCTTGATCAAGCTTTCTCCACAAGTCGGACATATCACATATTGATTTTGAGCAAATGGGGCAAGAATATCTGCCATATCAAAAAGTAAAAATTGCATTTCTATCTTAAGAGTCACTGCTTACTAAGGGAGAAACTGCCAAAGCTAAACGATAACAATAAAACTGCACCATATCCAACAAACTTAAACTTATAGATCATGTGATTGTAAATCTTAAATTTATCATGATATTAGAGCAGGTGTTTCAAAGAATCAATATCTTTAATAAGGTGGTCTACTTAATGGATTTCGAATAGATGCTTTTAGCCCACAAATGAGAGGGAGAAATAACCAATATATAAATCCAACGAGCTTAAGCTTTTAGATCAAACAACTTTTGATTTAACATATATCCATTACAAAATTGCAAGACTATTGATGCTCACTTGTAATGTTGCTCCATTTCTTTTACACATTCCAAATGTATGGTGTGTCCACACGGTAAGACTGTAATGTCCCTCATCGTATCAAAAAGGAACTGCAAAACAAGACCATGTACCTTAAAAACTGAACAAGGAACAGATAGTTTTTATTGGCATATTTTCAAATTACATATGTGGAAGTCTTCTTTTACCTCAAAGCAAACAGGACAATTGTGATGCATTGCTCTTTCAACACAGCGATGAGCATTTTTCATCAGCTTCGAATAGCAACATCCTAGAAGAAATTTCAAAATTATTAAAAGACTGGATGAGCTATGGAAAACCACAAAAGGGTAATATGTCAAATAAACGGTAAGCAGGTTAGTTCACTTACCACATTTTTCGCAGTGGAAGAAATTCTCTTTGCCCCCAGTCCTGTAAAAAGTTTTTATCATTTAAGGTTCACCCAATGGTATTAAAAATCCCATTGCGGAGAAAATACGTGTTCATTAAGAAAGGCATCGATGATAAATTAGAGATATAAGGAACTTTGAGGGGAAAAGGCACTTCTTATTACAAGGTTCTAAACGTTAGTATGCCTGTAAATTTACCTGCAGATACCGCATCCATCACAATGATATTGATTCTTTGAAACCTGCGAAGCATAGTAAACATTGCATAAGATTTGGTGTCCAGGGAGAACTTGATGAACAAAATTGAAAGAGCAAGAAGTTGAGGTTCACATCATCATCAAAGAACTTGCACTTTGCACAAAAGTACTTCCCCATGCAAATCCCACAATTTATGCAATTTTGTTGAACCTGGAAAATTTTCAAGCAAAATAAAGAAATTGAGTACAATTTATAAGAAGATTTCGGAACATTTCAAAATGGCATTGATTTTTAATTTTTCTAACTGCCACTTACATCTTGTTCAGTGCTACAGAAGGAGCATATAACCTGAAAAGCCAATATGTCGAAAGTAAGAAAGGGAATAAAGCTCTTTGTCAAGTAAAATTAAAGCAGCTAGAACTTAGAAGATGGCATTATATGCAAATACAAAACTGGATTGCTGAAACCACAGGTGTTTCACTTCTCACTGATGGCATTTGTTTTGCTCAATCACACTAAGTTCAAGCAAGACTTAGTCCAATCACATAAGAGCTAACAGAAAACTGAGAAGCGATTTATGAGGGTTGTAACAAAGAGGTTTGAGTTTGAATTTCTTCAAATATAACTTCTTTCACTGCATATCCTAGGGGACAGATAGTTGCTTAAGGTGTCCCTAAACTATCTACATGTTACCCATGCCACACCTATCGATGCAGAATCATAATTGCCATCTATCAGTCTATCTGGTCATGAGATAGAACTACCAATTGAATAACCACACCGGAAGCATTTGATGGGGTTAATCACATGAATAATAGCTCGAATAAGAAATAGAGCATCACACCTGCTTTACTTCATGGCGAGGGATATCATGTCGTTCTGATGCTTTCGCTTCCAATGAATTCTGTTCCACGACATTCCATTTCACTCAAATCAGGACAAATTCATCCATAAACCATGACTATGACATGTTATAGTTATACTCCCTATTAAGTGCATGTTTCTTTCATGGAAAACATTTTCTAGAAGTTTTTAACAATCAAGACCCCATAATTGTTAAGGCCGTGGAAAATACTAATGGATTTTTAAGGAAATAATTTCGTGTTTCTAAACATGAAATAATTTTCCATGTTTCCAATTGATATTTCCATGATAATTAATCAAAACGGACAACCGGCTGCCAGATTTACCTCCCTTATCCTCAATTGACACTAAAAGCCACACTAACTACTTGAGTGTGATAATTCATGATAACCATAAAACTTTGATTATGCAAATGCTGAGAAAAAGTTGGGGAAAACATTTTCCACGAAAAAAACACACCCATAACTGCTTATGTAACATGCTCCTACCTTCGCTTCATTGTGGCAATGTCTGCAATCGAAAATCTCATTACAGCAAGGTGCTCTTATCTTGCATTTCCTCTTGTAATGCACACACCTAACCACCAAAAACAAAACAACACCAAATTTCAGCAAAAAGCCATATCCAATTTCTCGACACTTTTTCTCATTGACAAGAAAATATACAAACCCGAAACTTCCTGAAGCAAAATCCATCTCAGATCCATTTTTCCCACTGCATGATTGAGAAAAACCTAGCCCTTCCGAAGCAATAAGAGCTTGGCATCCACCCTCCATTTTTCTTTCAAAAGATAGCTCCTTTAACCCTTTAATCTGAAGAAACACAAAAACAAATTCAAACCCAATTTCGGAAACAGAGAAAAGATACAACTTTTACAACCAAAATGAACTCAATTGATTCAACTATGAATTAGATCAAAAAATACACAACCCCTACAACAAAACAAGCAGTATTCATGAAAACTATCAAAATGACTGATTGGTCTTCTCTTCTCTAACACAAAGGCAGATTTTCAAACCCAATTTGAAAAACAGAAAAAGGAAAGATTGTTACAAGAAAACTCATCTGGCTGAGCTAGAATTAGATCAAATCAAAGAAGATATAAGTACAAATATTGGGAAAGCAAATGCACACAATAACATCAGATGTCGATAGTGTACCAGAAGAAAGTTACCTTTTTTTTTTTTTTCCCCTTGAAGCAAGTAAGGAGAATTGAGAACTAAGTTTGATTGTTTTGGATAACGAACTTAAATAAACGTGTGTTTATATAGGTACTGTGTAGGTAAAACAGGGGAAGTTGCTTGGATTCATATATGGTATAGAACGCAGAGATAGACAAGGACACATGACCCATGGGTTTGGTGGCGGGAGTTAGAGAGAGAGAAAGAGAGAGAGAGAGAGAGAGAGAGAGATTCTTAGACTTTGACGATAAAGGAGGTGTCGCTTACATGGAATATGAGCACACGTAAATGGATAATCGGATAACTGTCGAGGGCATTTTCGACATGATGGTAACGTTAACAGGGAATATTGAAAAAAGTTTTACATTCCACGCGCTTCCGGCGGTTCTGGTATTCACGTGCGGGCCAAACTCCAGAATTCATGTTTTGAAAAGCATACAAATCCTTCCGAAAAATAATAGAATCCTATCAATAAATATTACTAAAATAATATAGAGAAGCTGCATATGAATGGTATGATTTTTCACAAACAAAAAAGGGCGACTTCATAAAAAGTAATAAATCCGTTGCGTCATATCTCATTAATTAATAATATAGCAAGCGGATACCTCTCCCTCTATCTCATCAAGAAGTAAGCGAATCTCCATGAGAAGAGTGAAAAAACACTATGCCAAAGCTGCTCATAAATCGGATCAAGAACCATCCCTTACCACCGTTGATAATAGGGACTAAACTTCCTCTTAGGGTTGCTTTACTATTAAAACTAAGCACGATCCCTTCCTTATCCTTCCATAAATATTCCTTTAACAAGTAATCTCTTACTTAAGATATTTTAGTTTTCAACTCCTACAAACATATTAAAAAACCAATCTATCATGTGATCAGATTTTGAGTGTACCCTATCGGGGTGATCCAATCACCTAGAGTTTATTTTGTACCAAGGTATTCACATACTCACCTAAACGTTTGAGTAACTTAGATTGAGATAAATTGAACACCCATAAAATATTCATTCTATAATAAAGTAAAAAGAATAACTTTTTCCATCTATTGACCGGCTTTGTAGGACCATTTTGGCCTACACCTGGCTAAGCTTTATTAGGTAGGGGATCATCTTCCTTTACTAAAAGCGTAGGAAAGAATACACTTACATAAGTAATTAAAGAGGTGAATCAAGTTCTGTTTCTCGTATACGCCTTCATTATAAAAAAAAAATTCATAACTTATGGACAAAAAAGGTGTGCATTTTGATATACACTGAAAGCATATGCAGTACATGTAACTTTAATATATTATAATCATATTGAAGGCACACATATTGCGCACATGTTTTTCGGATGCGCACATGTTATTAGCACCTAAGGCACATGTTATTAGCACTTATGGATGACACAAAATAACTAAGTTAAACTCGAAATACATTATTTCATGTAAATACAAACATAAGCTATAACCAGTCAAACTCTCCCATCTAATACATCAACTTTAGTTGTTGAAAGGAATAACAACAAAATTTGGCGTACAAGATAAACATTTAACTTGCATAAGAGATAAACAAAGTTAGAAATTATGCAATATATTTCATTGACATCAAAAGCTTGAAGCACATTCTAATATTTAACAAAAGTTAAACTTATATTCAAACAAAAGTATATATACATAATAGTCTTTTGTTTATATCAATACAATTAACTATAATAACTAGCATGTCCATCTACTCTTTCCTATGACAGATAAAGGTCCTAATGGCTTAGGATAGAAAGAACACCTTCAGCTGTTTGATGACTGTAAAGGTAGCAGTAGCGTCTCCTCAAAATTAAGAAGAGACACTGGACTAGTAGCAGGAGTTAGCTTTATTGAGTGATGCCTTCACCCAAAAAGGACTGCAAATAGCTTGAACATTGCTTCTAAAGAGCTAGTAGAGTGAGGAGTTCTATCTTATGATGAGACTTAGGACTCATATAAGAGTTAGATTTAGTTCATGAGTTGGAAGCAACTCCGAAGTTAGGGTATGTACTATATCTGGAACTAATGTATCCTAAGTCCACAGAATGCCATTATTGTAACGGTACATCCTAATCATAGTCACCACGACTATGCCCCAGTCAAGCTCTGCATCCCTAAACTTTGGCTCTACCTTTAGGTAGTATGGGAAAAGGTGATATAGCTTCAGTTGTAGGTGCTTTTGGATCCTCATCGTGATTGCTAGGGTGTTGCTACTATTCTCCCTCATGCTGTAGGTAGAATATGAGGCCATTGTGGTACTCGACAAACTACAGCACTCTACTTGCAACATTAGGTATGGATGGATAGTTTGATGCCAACCGAAGCATACCTGAAATAAATAGACATAAAAGTATCAATATACATAACATGAGATAAGTACAAGTGTAGACTGCATATTACGATTGGACAGGCACTTATTAGATGGATTATGATAGCTTCCTAGTGTGTGATATAACGATGGGTGATCTATTGATACCATGGCCAGTAGCTCAGGTCAACTCCATTAGGACCTTAAATCTGTACGATGTAACTATGCCTCATCGCCATACTTAGATGTAATGGTAATGGGTGTAGATCTAGTCTACATCAATCTTCTTACCATAGAGGTTCGATTGGTAGAGCTAATCACTGGTATCTATATCATGTGATGGGAACTGGTACCCATCGAACCGTCAAGTGATGTGGTTAGAGAAACACCACTCACCAATGTGGAAACATATGAGTGGGACTTGAGCCATCTAAATGTGCCGCCTAATCATGTAGCACTTGAGTAACAACTGTAACAACTCCTCTGAGTATGGCTCCCAAGCTACCGAGCAAAAAAAAAAAAAAGTTACGAGAGTTGAGAGTAAGGTATGATAACATAAGCACATAGAAGAAAGGTTAGTATATTGTACCTATTGCATCGTTTGTAGGTCTAAAGTGATGTAGTACACATTCACAACATCCTTAGCATGTTGAGTCATGTCGGGTCATGTCCTACATGACCTCTATTGGGCCACTAATGGCTTCTTATCATCAATTGAGAATCCATAAAGACTAAGTAAGGTGATGTGCAAAAATTTGCATTAAGACTACACCTGCAAAAGAATGGCAACCCTTCTTGATGCGTATCGTAGCCAAGAACAAACAAGGCCGGTTACAGTAATGGGTCCAATTTGTCAAAAGCTTGAAAATGGTGATGGGAAACGCATGAAAAAACAGAAAGGAAATGAAAAGTAAGCAAACCCACGAATAGCTCCAAAGGATATGATGCACCAGTGGAACTTCCAAGGACGCATGATACAACTTGATATGATATACAAGTTAGTTCGATGAGGTTACTCGCCACCCAACCTTGTTTAAGAGTTAGGATAAGAGTAAAATGAGAGTAAACAAATAGGGTTTACGAAAGGAAAATATCCAGTGTATTAATGATAATCTAATAATTTGTGGCTACATGTACAAGGAGTATTTATAATTGAGAAATTATGGAAACTTACCTAAAATTGGAAAAGACAAAATGGTATCTTTTCCAAGAATACAAAAGTATAAAGAATATAAAAGGGTAAAAATGAATATTTAAGAATAATAATGATCAATGTAATAGATTCTTTATGTGCTCTTTGACGTATGGCAATAATGTATTGGTGACGCCATTAGAAGATGTAGACAAAATAGTACGATCTGGTTGGTGGGCGAGTAAAGATGCCGAGCAAGCGTAGACTCGTCTGAATAAGAGTGGCTGAGGATTTGTATAGGGCAAGACTCTCGGCCTCTTGGTAATAATGATGCTAAGCAAGTAATTGGGTCAGATAGGACCGAATTGGCGTGCAAAGTTTGGTTATTGTTAAAGCATTCCTCCAACTAGCTCATAATTTCCAAAAGATATGTAGTCACTCGACATGACATAAAGAGTTGATCAGTAGCAAAGGGTAACTTGGTTTCAACAAGAGTCAGCTAAAGTAGGAGGATTCGCCTTACCAATCCCTCAAGTCCTTAAGCTTGGCGACAGGTTAAAAGCCTAATAGCCTAATTCCCATCACCTCCCATCTTATGTGTGTTCGACTATGTGGTGGAGCATAGCTGTCTATACAGCCAAGCTAAACATACAGAGCCCTAATTGAATTACCTTGCAACCAAGAAGTCCTTTAGTAATGATAGAAAAATCAGGTGGATTAAGTTGGAGGATTTATCCATGAAGATGAATCCCTCCATCAAGCTCAAAATGTAAGCATACATATACTACCAAACTGTCTTGTCGTCCATATTACGGGGAAGTATCTTAAAATGCTCTCACAGCAATGTAAGTGACATACAGGCCCCTCTCATCCTAGCAAGCCTTATACCCAACAAACTCTTACCTATATTCGCCCAAGTTTGATCTTGATTTGGCTTCATCCTCCTTCCCATTATTAATCTCTCTATCAGAAACTTGAATTGGACCTCTACATCTTACAATGTAATTGTAGTCTCTTTAGTAGGTAGGTAAAAGGTGTGTGTCTCTAGTCTTCATCTCTCTACTAAGGTCGTAATTAAGTGTCAATCTATCATGATGAAGAAAAGAAGTTTCACTCCCTAGAATCCAGTATCCCCGTACATAAGGCTCCACTTGAGGATGTATTAGGATATCTTATTTGTCCTCACGAAAAGAAATCTCACTCCGCTATACTTATAGTACATAGATAGCTTCCTATGAGCATGAATACATTAGTAAGTAAGTAATATAGCTTGTATGAATTAGCAACAGCATGTGAGAATATTATTACTCACCCGACCTCTCAAACCGCTTACAAATGATGGTCAGCTTACCTTCTAAGTATGCATAGAATAATAAGTCCGAGCTCCATCTACCCTTGCAAACACGAACAAACATGGCTAGTAATCAGAACAATGTATATGCATTAAAACAGATACACAAAGTGTAATAATATCCCTTTATGTGTATATAGCATTTATTGGCCTCATTAATCTCTGGACACCTTCTCCTATTGTGCCCTTCTCTCCTATAAGCACTATATCTGGTTCTTTCGACCCATTCCCTAACATCTATTTCCATATGATACTGCCTCCTCCTAGGCTTACTCTTTCTGTATAATGGGTTTACATTTTGGTGGAGATATGGGAAGCTCACTTGTAGCTAGTTCAGCTTGTCACCGATCGGATAGAAGTGGGAACAGTAGCACTCCATCTGATTTACCCACTTATATCATGGGCTTATTGTTGTTTTACTATTAACCCTTGTCTTTGTAGTTGCTACACATGCATAGAAGCAAGGGATCTTATATATTTGCTATTTTTTATACGTATACGTACAATTTCTAAGATCAGCTGTATGTATCCTCCCTCCTCCCTTTAAGCTGGTCCTCGTCATTTGGCTTCTTGTCAAAATCTCAAATAAACCGTTCTATAGAGTGAATGATATTACATTATGTACATTTGCTTGCCCCTTCCATGTCTTATACATCCTAAAGGTATAGTTGGTGAAAATTTTGCCACCCGAAATTACCTCTCTTGCTTCCTGATGTTTAACCTCTCAATGGGCCGCTCAATTGTAGAATATCTTTTTGACTAGTGTAATGACGGGTAAACCACGTACCACTTTCAAAACCGATTTATAGCTTTCAATAATACTAAATGTCATGTACGCAAATCGGTAATACCCATCATATGCCAATGTCCACCTATCTAAGTCTACATTAGCAAACCACTCGAGGGTGTCCTTCTTGACTCGTCCCAATTGCTTTATGAAGCCTTTAAATTTCCTCTCCCAAGCCTAAACCCTTGCAAACCACACAAGTTTCTTATATAACTGATTTTTGTAGATTGTGTTAAAGTTGCTTATAATGTATTGTAGGTAGTATCTCTAAATTGCAAATGAAGGCTGCTGCCCATTTAATGGTTCTTTATATGTAGAATCAATGTTGGATTATCTATCAGAAATAAGGCAAAGTATTTCCCCCTTCTAGCCAACTACACACCACTTTAATTTCTAAAGAAACCATCCCCGTGTTTCCGTTAATTCCATATTTACAAGCACAAATGTCAACAAAACTATGGAATCATTTCTATCCATGCTACATGCAATCAACAACTTATAACTATACTTGCTGTATAAGAAAGTACCATTAACACGTACCAGAGGTCGGTAGTATTTGAAAGCCTCCACGCATGGCTCGAAGGTCTAGAAAACCTACTTAAATCGAGGCTCACTTGGCTTTGATGATGCAGTCCACCCCCAATCCACTTGTATTCCCAGGTTACTTATCTTCTACATTCAATAGCCTCAAAAGCTCATTATACAATCTCTCCCAATTACCATAAACTATCTCATTCTCAATAGCCTTTCACTTGGCCTCGAAAACTCTCCTATTGCTTACAGTATATCCATACATGTTTTGTATATTTGTTGTAAGATAGTGTATCTTCACATCAAGGTTATTTTGTACATTGCTAATGAAGCTTCTTGCCATGATGTTGCTATCAATTTGAGGATGATCCTAGTTCATTAGTCTAGTTCACAGAAGTGTGTGGTCTTTATAGAATGGTGATTTTGAAAAGTCCCTCTACCTTCTTCAAACATGTCTATAATCTCACTTACAACTTTTTTCCTTCTTCTTGCAGTAGACCGCATAGACTATCTTCTTCGATATGTTGACTTAAAAATCGTAGTGGTTTGTTATGTAAGATAACTTTATCATATCTATGAGATCCTTTTTGTTGTTGAATTGTATGGTTACACTCAAGTCATTTATTGTGCTGATGATGTTGCACATTTCATTAACATCTTACTCAAATGTTATGCATTCACTGTTGTTATTCTCGTTGTTGTAGAATAGAATAAGATCTTTGACAACCCTATTTATCGCCTCATTTTGTTATGGAAGCTCTTCAGACTGAGTAGTGTACATTAGCACTTTAAGGGAGCAGCGAGGCATGCTAGGCATAACCTCATGAGCAATCCTAACTAGCATACTACTAGTACCAACTTTTAGACTCATTTGGAGTTCTCCTAAATCCTCTCCATTCTCACCATCATCATCATTAAGTTTAACATCTTCCCCTTCATCATGTCTAATCGGCTCCTCATCTCCATCATCGTTGGTATTTATGTCCATATACATTTACTCCACATATGGATCATAAAACTCTTCATGTTCGATAATCGGATAGAGTGCTTCGTCAAGTTTCCTCTTTATGATATCAACATGCGTGGGCTTAGTGAAATCTATGTATGGCTCATGAAACTCATTAAAATTTAACTGCTCCTTACTAGCCATCGTAGATTGCAATTAGAGTGTTGGAAAAGTAAGATTGTTTGTTTGGACCAAATTTTGATTGGTCCGAACACTTGATTCCCCACAATGTCTAACATATACCTCCTAGATGCTATGTTCCTTGAAAGATTCAACTATTTCAATGAAATTTTTTACATCTTCATCATTTCCAATGGCCATCAACTCATAATCAACTCCTCCATCATAAAAGAAATGATACTTATGCACAATTTCAACCCCACTTAAATCAATTCTAGTTCTTCCACAAATCTTCTAGAAGAAGTGGGAGAAGTGAATGTTCTTTCTCATCTTCAATTTTTTAATGATCTCCCTATCATACTCCAACTTCGAGTTGCTAGTGACAATGTTTTCGTTAACATACACAATAATCTTAACGTAATCCACCATTTTTACCTTAGTAATATGAGAATATTCCAATCAATTAGTTAGCAAATCAACCCACTCCCTCAAACATCGCATGACAACATAATAACAATGTATACCCATTGTCTCTCCAAATTCATTAAGTGTTGCATTAAAACTCTATTGAGAATTTTATCAAAGATATGGTGTGCATAAAAATATATCCTACATTTACATGCAACATCTACTTTAACTTCATGAACACTATACAATACCATAATTAGCTTACATGTAAACTATTTGTAACCTAATTTCATAGCTAAGGATTGAATAAAAAACAATACAATTCTAAAACCTAGGGTTTACACATAATGAGATTATGGGATAATCATTTACATTTTCTGATGATTAGCTAATTAGGAAGTTTCAAATGGAAAGAGTTGAATTTGGTAGGAAAATAGGAGAGATCGCAATGGCCTTTTGCGTTTTTTGAAGAGTATTGAGGGAATATTTTGTAAATGTGGCTTATTGTAATTAGTTGGGTGCGATACAAAAGGGGCTTATGGAAGGCACAACTACTAGATGCACCTTTTTTATATTTTAAAAACCAAAGAAGGCAGCTTCAACGCGCAGGCCTTCTTTATATCGAATTCATGAAATTTTTTTACATTAAAGGTACATACTTTGCATGCACCTTCAATATAAAAAATCACCCGCGGGGGGGGGGGGGGGGGGGGGGGGGTGGAGGAGGGAGGAGGGGGGCACAGGGGTGAAGGTGTATGTTTTACTATAGCATTTTAGTAATATTTATTAGTAGGGACCCTTTTCCATATTATTTTCGAAAAAAAAGGAGACCATATTCATATAAAACTCTAAAATAAGATGGTAAATGGATGGGTTTAGATTAGTTTCCAAACAACCAATAACCAAATATGATTTATGAGAAATGACAAATCATTTATCAATAGGAATTGTATAGGTTCACTAATATCAAATTCATTACTGATCAATAAATATAAATAGCATTTAGTTGTAAGAACAGAACTAAACAAATAGAATTAGATTATACAATTACAAAGGCATATAAGAAAATATAATCCTATAATACTATGTTTAGTTTGCAAAATAATGAACACAAACTTTTATGATATCCCTTATTTGGTATATATAAGTACTAGATTATATTTTAACATTTACACCATCAATATTATATTAATTACAATTTTATAATATTTAAAAGGTATGATTTGAATGGAATATAAGAGGGTATTTTTGCGATATAAGAAAATTTATATTTTGTCTAGTGAAGTGAGTTTCGTACTGTACTTTAAATAGGACAAATTTTAAGTTTTTTTTTTTTTTTTTTGCCTTAATGCCCTTTTTTGTTAGTATTGTAATTAAGTCAAAATTGTAAACCAAATATTGGACAAAAAGTTTTCTCTAGTTTAGTCTCATAAATTTTACACAACCAAATGATCCAATGACATATATTTGAAACTTAATGAAAAATTGTAAATAGTTTATTTTAATTATAAATTGAGTATGGATAGATTCTTTAACTTTTAATGAGTATTTATAGCTATGTAAGTCATATAAATGAGTAAATGTAACTTGACCCATGACAACTAGGGTTAAACAAGCCATCCCCTCAACTTAATATATGAACAGATGAACCCAATAATACAATTTATTCGACTAATTCTTACATTTTGGTAGCTTATAGGGTGAATGATGAGAGAGAGTGCAAGATAGAGACGAAAGTGTAAGAAACTAAGGATGTTTATGACTGGTTCAGTTCAATTCAAACCTTTAATGAAATGACCACTTTCGATGGTATGATATATTAACAAAACCCCTTCAAATGTGATTCAATTTAGTTTGCTTTAATTTAAGCCACTTTTTAAAAATACCTTATTATAGTTGATAATATTAACAATTATTAGAGTTTTTCAACCATACATTGATGTTTAAATTAAGGAACATTACTCAAGACTAAGGGCTACATAACATCATATTATGGTGACATTACATTTTTTGTGAAAATGAAAGTACGGGTTTTCTTAAGAGATGAAAGGCAAGAGATGATAGTAAAAGAAGAGGAATGGATTAGAGAGGATGAGAGTGAGATGAGATTACAAAAAATGAAAAGGCAAGTTGGGTTAAATTGAAACATTGATATGTTTTAAAACTAAAAAAATTTGCTTATTTTCTAATTTTTAAAAAGAAATAGTTCTGATTATGTTCAACCCATCAAACTAAACTGCCAACGGCTTATACCCTCTCCAAACCATAACTATAAACCAAACCAAAATATAAAAGATTTGCATTTTATAGTATAGTTTGATTCAATTCTTGGTTTTGTTTGATTAACAACTTTATGAGAAATTGAGATAAAGAATGAAGGATAAAGAGACAAGGAGTGAATGAGAAAAAAAAAAAAAAGAGAGGGAGTGAGAGTCGTATGAGAGGAAAAGAGAGAGACAATGTGAGAAATGAAAGAGTGTGAGACACCAATAAAGAAAGGCAGAAACAATGAGAAGGAGAGATAGTCTATTGTTCTTTTTTTTTTTCTTTTTTCTTTTAAATCTTGCAAGTTAGTGGGTTAACCTAACTCATAACGAGTTATATGTAGTTTAAACTAGGAGTGAATAGGTAATCTTATTGTATGAATACCTTTCCCTACCTTACTTGATTAGACAGATTTAAGGTAAATATTAAGTATCACAGGGTAGGTATTGAGTATCACGGGATAGGTTTTGAATAACCATTTTCCAAAACTTGCTCCCATAAGGTAGGAAACTAATATGATATTTTTATACCTTACATGAATCCTAGAACTTATACTCTAAGGTATACATGATATAAGTTTCGAGGTACTCATTATCTATGCTATAAAATTTATTAAATAATGAAAAATAACTTTAGATGTTTTCGGTCAAGAAAAGAATAAAAACAATATATTATATTAATGTTATAAAAAAAAAAGTCTAAGCCTAACAAAAGCCCTAAACTAAAATATCCTTTATGTGATATTTTCACTTATATAAATGATAATTTTCAATCTAGGTTATTAAAGGTTCTATAAATAATATCGCATAATAAAATAATGAGATAGGAAACACTATTTTTTAAATATGTTTACAAGTTCAACAAGTTTTAGTACATATTTCAAAGGCTTTATGTATGGAAGAACTTATAATATTACATATGAAACTTTTTAAATAACACATAAACTTGAAATTCATCTAAAGATATTTACAGTTCCCATAACGTACTATGTATTTCATAGATCCTATCGAATATAGGTTCTAAGGTGCATCTCAAGTGTTATACAGTAAGTTCTAGTTCTTAAAATTGGAAATTTATACCTAATAGGATAGGATATGGATAAAACTCCATACCTTACCCATCCTATACCTACTTACCCTTAAGTTAGATACGTTGAACTAAATAGCTTACTTTTAAAATGTATTTAAATTTTGAAACCTAACTTGCAAACTAAGTGCATTAAATGGATAAGCTCCTTAGGTAGAACCTAATGCTCACTACCTTAAGACCATTATAGTTTAAATGTATTTAAATTCTAAAACCTAATGTTTACCAAAACTTCAGTCGTTGAATCCCCTATCATCAGGTCACTAACTTCCTTAACCTTCTGACAAGGGATAGGTGTCAACCTTCCTTATATGATCTTATGACTTAACAGAGACCGGTGTTTTCGATAAACAATAGTTAAAGCCTGGTCATTGCAACCCCCTTATGTGAGGAGGCACGCATTCTCTCCAAGTTAATGGGCTATTTTATCAAAAAAATTTAGGGAGAGTTGTCTTATACTCTCAAGTATTCTCTACTTACCCACCTTTATATGTGACTTTTTTTTTTATAACTTTAAATAGACATACACTTTCAATGGTTACCAAACCTCATAAGATTTAACTATTTATGGTATTTGTAGCGAAGTTATTTATTTATATATTTTTAAAAGTTATATGAAAATAATTTTTAAATTAAAAAATTTTTGTAGTCACCAATAGTTTATGTGGGTATATTTGCAATTATGTTAAAAACGTATCTAAATTTGATGCTTTAACATTTTACACACTACGTTAGTTCTTTTTGCATTACTTAATATGAATATTGGCATGTTTTCACTTTTGTAGATGTGTTATTTCTAATTACACAACATGAGTTTCACAATTGTTTATTCACATATCTATATCACTTTTTTTGCCAAATCATATAAAAGTTAATTAAATTAAAACTTTAGTAGATCTAATGGGCTTTCATTTTTTTTTTCTTTTTAAGGTTATTCGTTTTATTGGTGATTATAGATAGTAACTTAAAAGGAATAATAACAAAGATAGGTAAAGTAAAAAGAAATGCCAAAGCTTAACTTATGTGTTTGGAAAAGAAAAGAAATGACAAAGAAATGTAAAGTAAAAACGCAAAAGCTCGGATGTGTATTTTGTGTTTAATATTAAAATATTAATATAATGAGAATTTTTACCATTTTTTTCTTTTTCTCAATATTTTATAAGCTTAAAGGATACTGTATGTACTTTTTTTGTTGTCTTCATGCGATTACCGGCCCAAGTGCTATAGGATATTAAAATTATTTGCCGAAAATATATCTCACGTCCATTGAAATTATTGTAGGATAAATTAGAAACATACCCCCTAAAAGTTATCAAAATTACAGAAAAACATTTGATTTTAAAAATATTGCTCACACCTTTTGAAAAATGTTGACATCTAAAATTTTTTCCTGGATTGTAATACCAAATAGTCGTTTACATGGATAGACACGTGTAATTTAATTTTTGGACGGACTCATCATCTAATTTGAAGATTTTCTTCACACAATTAATGTTTCATCTATTCATATGGGTCAATCATGTAATAAATCAACTTCAAAAACTTACTATTGTATACTAATATAAAAAGGTTGACTCCATATCTTATTGGAGGGAAATTTTTCAATTTAAAATTTATGAAGGGTGTAAGTGCAGTAGCTTAAAAATTCAGAGATAATTCTATAATTTTGATGGTTTCAAGGGTATCAAAATAATTATCCAATATTGTATTGCATTATTTTATGAAGATTGGATGGTGCCCTTTAGTTTCAAACCGCTTACATCTTAAAGAGGGCCAAATTGGTTACATAGCATATTGGGATAAGGCTACTATTAAGTTAGGATCGACTCCCTATCCTAAGCGACACAACATAATGAGTTTAGCCTATATTTGGGATGGTATACAAAATTTTAGTTTGGTCAACTCAGAATAAGTATGATTGGACTAGTTTGCATGCTTTCAATCTATATTTAGGATAATTTAGAAAATTTTAGTTTCGTGGACTTAGAATAAGTATGATTGGACCATTGGACCAGTTTGCATGCTTTCAACCTCTCTTAAGTTCATACACCTAAGAAAAGTAGAGGTTATAGCTAAGAAAACCTTCCTTAAACAACTGATTAGTGTTTCCATTTAATCGCCATTCAACAACCAAAGAACATAAAGGTTAGTTTGTTTTTAAGAGTTGTATATGTTACAAAAATTGCAGTCTCATAAATTAGTAAAGTAGTAAAATAAGAGGAGAAAATTATACGGGAAGGAATCAACATTTGGAGGAATATTCAAATAATGGATTGAACTTTTAAAATGTTCGAATAAGATATTAACATTTAATTAAGTAATTTAAGTAGAAAATTCATTAGATTGCCATCATAACATCATTAGCACTGATCTGATGTGGCACATTATCTACTACGTGGCATCGATGAAGCATTGATGTGGTATTGATGTGGCCATTTTTTTATAAGAAAATAGGAAAAGTTAAAGAAAATTATAAAAAAAATCTGAACATTAATATATACATGTATATCGTCCATGACAAGGACTCTGAGCACCTCTTTAAGAGCGACGCTTTCTTTAGCTTTTATTTTTTTAATTTTTTATATCAGGCTTTCTTTTGCTTCTTAGTCTTATTTTGAAGCACAACAATAAAATCCTTAACCTTAGTTAAACATCTCTTATTTCTTAAAAGGGTTAATATCATGATTGGTGCCTCAACTTTACTAATTTTTTTCAATTTATTATTTAAACTTCTAATTAGTTAAAATAATACCTAATTTAACTTTTAGTTCTCGTATTTAATACTTGGCTTAACTCTGTTAGACGTTATTAGCCTAAGTGGACAAACATACAAATGATAGCATGGCATATGTTGTCAGTTGCCTCATATGACTCTAGCTAACATGAATCAAAACAAAAATAAAGAAGAACTCCTTATGAAGAAAAAGGAATATATATGCGAGAATCAAGAACCAGAGAAAGTCAACCCATTAAACCTTAAAACATCGTCTTATCCATCCTACTGTGTTGCAATTTAAACCTTAATTAAATGTCATGAGAATAGTCTTGATTGAAACCAAAATCACAAAATACCAAGAGAAGTCAAAATCAAAGTAAGCTAAAATCCCTAATTTGCTTGCTTTAAAGAAGGGTAAGAAGGAAGAGAAATCAAGTTTCTATAGATGCGGATGTCATCTATTTCTTCTATGGCTGCAACCCGCTAACTAGCATCTAGTAGTTCTGGACTTGTGTTCTATAATTGTGGGCTGAAGGTGAGGGTTTCACTTATAAGGATATAGATGAACCATATGTTTAATACTGAACTTAGGGTTTCAAGTCACACTCACACCCACACCCATTCTCTCATTCTATGCTTAGGATTTTGACTAAAACTAAGATGATGATATTGTGGTCGTTCAATAGAAAGGACAATGTGGTGGGATTCTCATTGCAATGTGGGTCATTGCGATAAGATGACAGTAATTTTAGGGAAATATTAGGGTTTTAATCACTTATTTTGCACGACACTTATGGCTTTGCTCCTTCTCTCTCTATTGAAAAGAATGGCACTTTGGTTTGCCTTTTTCTATCCAAAGAAATTAGATGGACTTTTGGTTGGGTTTTTGTCCTGTGCATCTATCCTTGTTTTTCTTTCTTCTTTTTTTTTTTCTTTTTTTCCCCTCTTCTCTATTTCCACTAAGGTTAGATGTCTATGTAGCTCCTAAGGTCTTAGTTTCACATGTTATAACACATGTTGCAGCTATATTGGTTGAAGAATTCACCTAGACTAATGGCATCTAATAAAGTTAAGCTGAGTAACAAATATGACAACTAAAAGTTAAATTAGGTATTAAATTGACTAATTATAAGTTTATATAGTATATTAAAAAAATTGCGATAACAATTGCAACGTTAAACCTTTTTAAAAATCCCCAAACACCAACATCATCTCCAACGAATCACTGAATCTTTAACCCTTACCTTCTTTTATACTACGTTGTATCCTTCTTTGCTCCCTCTTGATTTCAACTTTGTGTTTTCTTTTCTTTTTTCGTATCCTCTTTTTGTTTGATTTTTGTAAAGGTTTTCATTGATAAACGGGGTTCTTTACTAGCAATGATGATAACTTATCCTTGCTCATTATAAGATCTCTTGTGCCCTGGGAGTCGAAACATTTCCAACTTTTTATTTGAGCCTTA
This sequence comes from Lumnitzera racemosa, assembly GCA_024138005.1. NCBI lineage: Eukaryota > Viridiplantae > Streptophyta > Magnoliopsida > Myrtales > Combretaceae > Lumnitzera > Lumnitzera racemosa. Next base: position 87,387,546 of record JAMXBC010000006.1, read on the forward strand.
TTTCCCCATTTGCCATTGTTTTGATCCTAATGATCATCTTAAATTCAAATTCAGTCCATAAGGTTTGATTTTTACACTCTCCCAATGAAAGAAATTTCGTTTTTTGCAGATACACAAGAGAACAGCTTGGATTTTTATTTTGTCCGTATTGATATCTAGTTATTGCGTAGGTGTAGAAGATTTCCTTCATCTTAACATGCTGCTTAGTAATTTAAAATTTTGGATTGTCTTTCCAATGTTACCTATGATGTCTTAGTATAATAAATGCTAATTCTGATATATCCATTATTGAATTTCTTTTTTTTTTTTTTTAAAGTTTAGATTTTCTATCTTTTACACTTTTAAAATTTCTTATGTTGTTTTCCTTTTTCTTTTTCATATTTTTTTTAACTTTTTTTTTCTAATTTTACTTTAAATCACCTTCTCAGCAAGGTAGATAATGTGACACATCATATCACGAATAACAATGTTATAATGAAAGTTTAATAGATCTTTTATTTAAATTATTTAATCAAATATTAATCTCTTTTTTAAACCTGTTAAAAGTTTGACATTTTATTTGAATTCATCCCTCAACTTTAATTTCCTTAGGTGTAATTTTCCTAAAAAAAAAAAATCAATCTACATGCCTTGAGTTCCAGACAAATTTCGTGGAATGAAAATTAATACTCTCATTTTTTTATTATCTTTATTTCCCTTAATTTTTAAACTAATGATTGACAATGTTTAGAAATCAAAACAACTTCATGAAATCATTACAATATTATCTACTTTCTTATAGTATCATAATTGATTATACACAATAATATATTAAAAGGATAAATTGGGGAAAATTTAATGGGAAATAGTCCAAATTCTCTTGTGATAAACCCAAGATAGGTATAGTTCATCTCATCTGCCCATACCAGGATAGGAATCCAAGAGTTCACAAATATTTAATCATGTATTCTCATTTAATGATTACAAATTTAGAGAAACAATATTCCACCACAAGAGTTATACCCTCGAAGATGAAAAAGGTTTCAGACAAACAGCAAGTCCGTTTCTCTCGTTCATGACTCTCTTTATGTTATCTCTAAATCGTTAAGGTGAAATGTGAAAAACACGGCAAGCAAATGAATATATCAATTAGATACCCCCACTAAAAATCCCTGCTCACTGAATGCTTTCCTTTGAAATCTATAGAAGTGGAACGTGTGCTAATATTTTTGAAAACTTTATTAATCGGTTCTTCCTAACTTCAATAAAAACTTGTTTATGGTCAAACTAAAATCTACAGGGACCTGCAATTCAGAATATACGTGCCTTAAGTAGATCCAGGGTTGGGCTTGGAACCCTTGAGCCGCCTGTGAACTAGTTTGGTAGTTCATTTTTTTTTTTAACATGTATTCTATAATATATAATGTATATGTATTACACTATATACAATATATTATATAATATACATTCTGTAGTATGTATATATAATATAACATATGTACATAGATAATATATATCATATAATATATATATATTATATTGAAAATTTGTAAATAAAAAGGAAAATCAGGTTCGTGCATGTTGATATGCTTAAATTGCTTATATATGCATGAATTGGTAGGTTTTAAGTCAGTTCAAATTCACCATACATGAATTAGATCGTTGAACCAAAACCATTATACTTATTTAGAGACAATTGATGAATTCGAATCTGGCTCTTTCCATATTAAGCCTTAAGATAACAAGTGTACCTTAATACAATTGTTTATGGGAAAATAAAATTATAGAAAAACAATAAATATAAATCAACCTTGAGTACTAGAAATAGAAACCAAAGCAAAAGAAACATATTGGGAGAAGAACCCCGTTGAGAAGGAATAAGCTTCAGATTCAAACCCACAGTTGCGCGTGGGATAAACCATGTACAAGTATTTATGGGATATGAAGCCGCTTTATTTTATTTTTTTAAGGAAAATATTAAAATTTTTAAGAATATATACAAATAAATATAAGTTATTATTAAAATCATTGTTATATAGTTAATTTCATGGATATATTAAAGTTTTAGTGATCAATATATTTTGAAAAGTTATAACCAATAAAATTACGTATTTTTTATCATTTATATTATAACTTATAAAATGAAGAATTCGAACATGATATATTTAATTGTATTTATATTATGAGATTATAATTATCTTAATTAATAAAATTACAATTTAAAATGTTAAAATCCGAATCCTGTTAGTTGTATATACAGCCTATTTATAGTTTTTCCTAAATTCCTTTTTTCAATAAATATTTTTCAGCAGCATTCAACCAGTACCCGTTATCGAAACCTTCTTCCGATTTCACTTTTTACAAGGAATCTGGACTGCTGGACGTGACTCACTGTGATACCAGATTCGTAGATATTTTCTTCGGAAAAGCAAAAAAGAAGGAGAAAAGCAAAAAAGAAAAGAAAAAAAAAAAAAGAGAGAAGAAAAGGATTAGGATCCGAGTCTATGCTGACAAGCACGGGGCCACACTCCGAACCTCCGACGTCAGTCCGTAACAGCATTCACGGATTTTGTCTCCTCGTCTTGTCGTTTTAGGTTAAACGGTAGATCGAGTCACTGTCGTTCAAAGGTTGAGGGTTTCGACATCGTGTCAAGGTGCTAGTGGATAAAGTTGCATGTGGATAAGGACATCGTGGTATTGTTGGAGATAAGCATGGCATCTTTATATTGGGGGTATAACTAACTATAAGTGGTGGCCTAGTCAGCGTATAAGTAGACGTGCAACAAGCATCTTTTGGTAGCTAGGCTTTTTTCTTGCAATATGAAGAAATAGTTTGACTTATCATCTTCAATTAGGTTTCACGTTATCACCAAACGACATTGGTGCCCTCGTAAAAGAAAAGAAAAACAGAAACCTTTATGTCGTTCTCCAATAAGATTTGAGGTCATGATTCGACCTTGAAATCCTTTATAATTTTACTTCATGAGGCAATTACGTAGGAATGGGATAGAGATCTTATCTATGTTCCATGTCCATTGACCTAAAAGACAATATAAGGAATTATAGCAAAATAAAAGCAAATTTTTTATTCTATACATGCTGTGTAACTAAAACCTTAGCAACTTATATTATGTTTGGTATGTAAATATTAATTAAAATCAAATTGTAATTTTATATGTTTAGAAATACATTTTAAAGTTATAATTTTGATTCTATAAAATTATTTATTTCAATTTTAAAAGGAATTTCGATTTCTAATATCAACTTTAAAAAGCTGGAATCATGGTTCCATTTCAATTAATATACAATTACATAAATATTCTTGTGATATTAAATTTATTAGCACTTGAACAATAAAATATTGAATTTGTTGAAAGAGTGAAACTCATAAGAATTGAAAATTCGTAGATAAAACCTCAACCTCCCCTCATTCTGCCTATAGCTAATGAACATCTGTTGATGATTTTTGTATTCTTCAAAATAAATGGCATGGTACCATATATATTTCGTGAAATGAACATAGAATAATATTATGTTATACGGTGGTCATGTCTTTTAATTTAATTTAATTTTTTTTAAACCGGGTCATGTCTTATGATTAAAAACAACAAGTCACTACATAATACATCTCGTATTATCTAAACGTGATACACATTCCAAATTTGAATTGTAATTTATGCAAAAAAAAAATTAAAATTAAAATTGTTTTATGTAATATAAAAATTCCAAATCCAAATTGTAATTTTTCCACAAAAAACACGGAAAAGTTGCACTACAATATGTAAAAATTCCAAATTCAAATACACATATATATTCACAAAATGAGGATACTGTCAAATACACCATATACATGTTTCTTTCCATTCCTAATATGATCAACCAAATTTAATGTTGGAATAGAATCAATAATTTCATTGGTGTTGCCAAAAATGGGAATAAATTTGTCTTGCTTCATTTTGTTCTATTCCATTCCGATCCTTTCCCTCCAACCAAATATAACACTAATATCCTTTTATCGTCTTCTTTAACTTAAAAGCCCTATGGCTGTCATCTTCAAGTAAGCGGTGCAAGTGAAGTGGAGAAAGTGGGTGGTCGTGATGTCTCTATCTTTATGGATTTATGACTGTGAACATTTTACCTAATTAACGATTTTTCTTTCTTTATTTTTTTCGCCAAATCTAACTAACGAGTTTGATCTCAACCTAGAAAACTCAAAACTTGAATTGAAGATTCGTCTAGATGTAATACTCAAATACGTTTAAGATGCATTAATGCATGTTTATTTTCTCAAAGTAAAGAGATTTCATAAAATTGAAATTAAATAATATTTAAATTTGATTTTAACTCTAAAATTGATTCATATTTTGGTTCAGTCCAATCTATATAACTAGATGCTTAGCTATATATAGTAGTAGGTGTTTATTCGAGTTGTAAGTTATATTTAAGGCAATATGACTCGTTTATAATAAAAAAGACTATAAAGTGGTGTTTAGTTATAAGGATAAAATTGAACAAGAAAAGTATAAGAATAATTGATTAGAACAAACTTATTGTATCATATTTAGTTTATATAGTACTGAATTCAAAATTTATATTAAAAATTAATTATTTATATTAGAAAATAAATAATTTTGTAATATTTAATAAAAATAGTATTAATTAACTCAATATTATAATATAGAGGGGTATTTTTGAAAGTACAAAATATTTTTAGTTTTGCTCCATGAATTTAATTTTTGTATTATTGTGTAGATAAGATAAAATTTGAATCTTTTATCTAGTCTTTATCTAGTCCATTAGTTCAATTTTTTATCCAGTTACTAAGTAAAATTATAAATTAAACATAAGATAATTTTTTTAGTTTAATATCACAAAAATTATGCAACCAAACACTATTTAAAGTTAATCACAAATTCTAAAATTAAATTTACAAATTTGCAATCTCTTTATCTTTTTCAGTAGGACATGTAGTCAATATTTTGGAAATTGGAAAGTTATTGGCAAAAGTACATTTCACTGTAAAGACATTCATTGTGAAATCAAATTTTCATATTATTTTGCATTGAACTATTTCGATCAGGAATTAAAAGCACAATAAATTGGATATTTGAACCTTTGAAAAATAGTTACCTAACTAATGGCTTTAGCGGTTTGAGACCAAGGCCCATAAGCTCAAATGAGAAAACCAAAGCTTTCAGGCCCATGGATAGAGACAATACAGTGAAAAAGTTTATTTGCAAATTTCATTTATAACTGCCCCGTCCAACATTCCTCCACTTTCTTTTCTTTTCTTTTTTTTTTTTAACCATAATATAACTGAAACAACCTAATATTCGCATAAATTAAGAACAAGCGGATATAAAATCGGTAAAATATAAGACCTTACTTGTAACATTTGCTAGAAGGTATAAATTCCTAATTTTTGGAATCAAAACCTAATTTATAACACTTTAAAACCACTCTACTATAATCTATACCTCAAGAAACACACAAGATTTTAATTTTTCCTTTCTTTCTAAATCTATATATAACATTATAAATTCTTCATATACAAAACTTATGAATCTATAACAAAATCTATAAAATTGAAAAAAGTAATTTAACCTACCTTCATCGTTTTAAATTTATGTGATTTTACTACTTAACAAATAGAAACAATAAGGAAAGGAATGGGACACGTAATATTAAATATAAAAATGGAAAAGAATAAGTGAAAAAATAGAAAACATAAAGTGAAATAGGTGGTAGTAGGCTTGGCCATTTAGATAATTAACTTATGATCTTGAGTTCTTTTTTATCAGAAATATTTATTGGACGGAAAATATAATATTATTATTTACTATTAATTTATTAATAGTATTTAATAACTTTTTATAAGATGGATATAAGGCACCTTGTAACCTATATCTTCTATACTTTAAAGTATAGGTTTCAGGTTATAACGTAGAGGACCTTGTACTTATACTCATACTCATACCCTAACCTATAACCTAACCTATAAGAGTAGGTTTTAGAAAATCTTTACTTAAAACTTGCTTTGTGACTTTTAATACCCACTGTAAGCTCTAAAAATAAGCCAAGTGACTGTAGGATCGAATTTAGTATACAAAGTTTAAGGCAATCGATTAAAGGATCTGATCAAACTTAAATTATAAACTAAAATTAGAAATACTAGTAAAAATGATCTTGTAAACTTGAATTTAAGAAAATAAGTAATAAAATAATAAACTATAAAATTTTCAAATTTTAAATATATTATTTGTTAACTACCAAAAAAGCAAAAAGTGCAATGTAATAATTAATAAATTGCTAAAGATAGATTATATATATACTAAAAATCATAAAATGACCAAATAATAATTAAAGATTGTTTACTTGTACCCCACATATATTTACATGTAAATAAAAATATACAAAATTACCTAAATTGCTCGAAATCAGCTAAAAATCTACTAAATAATTAAAGAAAATCTTTAAAAAATTAAGGAAAAATCAGAAAAAAAAAATCAAAGAAAGGGTTAAAGAACCAGATTAAGTTGTAGCAGTAAGGGAAGTGAGAAACAAAATTAACCAATAAAAAACAAGTAACACAAAAGGCAAATTGGAAGATATTTGAGCATTATCTTATCTTAATTAATATATAATAATTCTTACAAAGCTTTATAAGTAGTAAGAAAATTTATAGAGCTCATTTGGTCAGTTAGGAATTGGGAAAAATTGAGAGCACCAAAATTGAGAGAAAAAAATTAGAGTTTTAGAAATTTGATCCAAATCTGTATAGAGGGAATAAGAAGGCCGAACTCACACACCACCATCACTTAGAACCAAACCATCACCACCACTGGGAACCAAACCACCACCACCTCCACCACCTTACTCTAAATCTACCGCCTAGACCGACCGATATATCTGAATCGATGTTGGAGGCCAAAAAACCATCGAACTAGGTGAGTCTTACATTTTCTCCGATTTTGTAAAATTTCTTAAAATTATTTATTTTGTTCAAAAAATTATGAAATTTATTATTCTGAGGTTATATGTAGAATTAAGGAAAAATAGTGATTAAGTTTAATCATGTTTATAAATATAAGGTTCTTAAAAAATTAGACAAAATCTAGTATGATTAGAATTAGAAATAAATAGATTTAGGAGTATAGTTTGAAGCTCAAATTTTTTCTGTAGAATACTTAAATGATATAGAACAGTGCTATATAGCCATTTTTTTTAAATTAATTTTTGAAAATTTTAAGTAATTTTTTAGCCCTAAAATGATGAAGAAAATGGGTAATTTTGACTTAATTAAGTAATTAAATGATTAATTACTAATTTAGAAGGTAATTAGATGTTTAAGGATGCTAATAGTTGATATTGAAACAAAATCCTAACATTTGGAGTGTTGATTGTAATTAATATGGGGATTATATAGTAATTGTGGGAAATTTAGTAATATATGAATTTGAGATTTTAATAAATAGGAAATAATAGGTTAATTTGGATAATGTAATAATAAAATCAATACATAATAAATTTGGTATAAAAATTAATTTTAGGTAATTGGATACAAAATTTAAGATTTCCTTATATCGAAAATAAATTTGATACCCTAATTAAGATTAGAGTATACCAAATAGGTTAGAATACTAAATTAAGATCCAGTATAATATTAGAATACTCAAGCTTAACGTGATTACTTTCACATTAGGATTCGAGTGTATTTAGAATTCCTTATAGTTAAAGGCAATGTAGAACCAAAACTGGAATCTAATTTAGAAATCGAACCCCGAGCAAAGGTAGAGTGAATCATCAATAAATAATAGGTATACATGGAGAAGTGAGTTAAATTATAACTTAGAACATGTATCATCAAAGTATAAGTACTAAAAAAGTGTATTTGTATTATAGAAGACTTGAAGATGAACCAACCTGCAATTAAGTGATTGAGCAACCAAAAATTCTAAATAAGTTGGGTTTATTACTTTACCGTATTAAAGTACTATTTTAGGATACTCGAAGACTTAGGATTGTGTATGATTGTGATTATAAGTAGTTTATGCATATACCTATGTATCTGAATTCGTATTGAAATTCGTGTTGTAATTGATTATTTAATATGACTAGATTGGTATGAAATCGTTTAAACGCCTTAAACTGAACTTAATCCTAATCAACTCTAATACCTTATATTGTCATGCATTACAACTCTTTAAGGGATCATTAAGATTCTCAAACCAAATACCGACACTTTAAAAAAAGAGAACACTGGATAGCAAAGTAGTCTTTTTCTCATCTTTAGCCGAACTAAGTGATAGGAGAGGAGGTCGCGGCCAAGATGGGGCATTATTTCGAAGGATAATTTTAGGAGGAACAGTATCTCTATTGCACAAATCTGAGTTTAGTTGTGAACTGTTGCATAACATGAAAACTCTTCAATCCGGATTAGAGTAAATAAAATTTCTTTAATTTCGTAACGAACCGGACTACATTATGTGATGACACTTACTTGTTGCATTATATGAAAATAATTACTTGATAATCTTGTTTATGTTTATATATATTCATGAGTCTCCAATTCAACTTACTGAGCTGTAGTTGCTCATACCCATATAAATCCTTGTGCAAGCCCTGATTTCTGATTTTTCTAAATAATATGCCGCCCTATAACTATTTGAAGGTTAGTTCTTTTTTAAGTTTGTAAGTGTGAGGATCAATTCGCCTAATAGTTAATGTATAACTAGAGTATCATTAATAGATTGAGACTGAAAGATTGAGATTTAATATGTAAACTAGCTGACTGTTAACTGTTATGATATGACGCAAAATCATTTGGGAATTTTACCGTAATGTACATGTAATTATATATATATATATATGTTTACTTAAAGCTCTTGATAATTATTATAATTTTAGCTAAAGTCTTAATTGAACCGTTTACTTCAAAATAAGGAGTCGTCGATGTCTTATGTAGATTATATCTATGATAGACACTGTAAGGTCAGTTACTATCATAGGATGGTTTACACGGCAGGACTGTTGCGACTTTATGATTTCAGAACATAACTCCCACTTGAAATCTACCAAATCGAATAAGGTAAAAACAAGTTTCACGTACAATAGTTATTCGCTTATCCCTAACTTAAATCTAGTTCATCAACAATCAAATCAAATTAAGCTTAAGTTTAGACTATCTTAGTAACTTAACAAAGTAAGATGGAGTTTCCAACTATGTAACATTTGACATAATCAGAATTTTGATTGAGTTCAAAGCAAATATTTATATGGAATTCAATGGAACTTAAATTAAGTTCAAACTTCTATACAAATTCAATTAACAAATATTATATGTGTTGTAAATAATTGATTTTAAAATAAGCAAATTACGCCTCCCATCACTTAAGATGACCTTGTTCCTTAACAAAACCTAGTACTTAAATCATATCCTTTTTTATAGTATTCCCTATTACAAACGACAATATATATGTATATATAAGCTTAGTCCAACCAAAAATACATCTAAATACCACTTCACTCAAGGATTGTTAATGCAATAGGGCTATAATAGAATCATTGTTCATTGTGAATGGAAAAAGCATATAACAGACACCATATTGTTTGGTTTAACAGAAAAACAAACAAGGATTAGACTAATAATAGAATTTAAATGACCATATCGCCTTTTTCATATCTTAGCCTCTGTTATCTTCTTCTAAATATCCAATGATTCATTCTTCTTTCCTATGCCTCCATAATATACCTTCTTCTTTATTTTTCTTTCTCTAATACTTTTTTTTTTATCAATTCTCTCTCTCTCTGTCTCTCCTTCATTCCACACCCACCCACTCTTACGTCCACCTCTACCTCCGCCTCTTATTCTCTTCTCTCACTCTATCTTTCCCCATGACCCACATTCTTCATATTTCTTCCTTTAGTCCTTTGTTCTTCTTTTCTTTCCTATAACTCTAACTTTGGCCAATGATAGTGCATTGTTAGCAAATTATGCTTAAGTGGTTGCCTAAAATGGTGTTTTTGAATACCCAATTACAATTGAATTGGGATTTGAAAATTGATAATGATTTCGAAGGTTCTAGCATCGAATTGTGGTCTAAATCAATTCCATGCTTCAATTTTTATGGATTAAGAGTACTCATAAAGAAGTTTGGTTTGGTGGCTGTACTTAAGGCTGTTAGTGTTTGGCTCTAATGGTTGTACTTCAATGTTCTTGTTTACTTTACCTTTTAGGAGTTCATGGACCTAAAAATGGATGCCATAGTGGTGTAGGAATGGACAGTAGTGTTGGCAATTGTGAGGAGAGAGTTGAATTTTGCAGTTAGATTGAGAGAAGAAGAACAAGAGGATTGTTTTCCCACTAAATTGTAATTTAGTTCTTTCATTTGACCTAGCAATTACCATTTCTAATATTTAGAAATTACAATTCATTAAGAATTTTAAATTCATGACGTAAACAATATAATAGAGATTTTTAAGGAAGGAGGAGAAAATGGAATTCTTATTCCCTCCAAAGTGAATCACTTGTCAATGTCACACGTTAATCCTCTTCGATTGAGGCAACATTTCTTATTTTATAATATTTTTAATTGTAAAACAGTCAACCATCCACATATTTAATAAAATTGCATAATAAAATTGTACTATAAATAAATATACCTAAACGTACATTATGATTGAACAACCTAACAAACCATTTAACTATAGTTGAGTTTCACACCATCTACTCCAAGTTTAATTCCACTATAATCAAATTGAGTTCAAACCCGAGTTTTGTCATATTATTACCAATAAGCACATGGGTACAATCAAGCATGACTTAAAATTTATGCATTAATTTTATTTCAATTATAAAACCTAAACAAATAGAATTAAGTCAAGCTTTAACTTAATAACTATCATTTTCAGTCAAACTTGAGTTTATCGTGCTCAGACTTAATAGAATGTCGCTATTATTAGAGCTCTAAGTCAAAACTCTAAAGCTTAATCAAGCCCTTGAGCTCAATACTACATGTTCTTTGAGTTAATGGCTCTGGTAACAGCAAAATAGAACAGATCAATCTTCAAAGCCAAAAATACATATCTTCTGATTCACAAGAAATACTTGCGAAAAACCGGTATGAATGTATGAATATAAGCCTCTCCTTCTCCAACTAATAATCCAATATAACTCTGAAAGTACCAAAAAATATCTTCCCCACCCACCGACCCACCCCAACACACACAAAAAAAAAAAAAAAAAAAAAAAGAAAAAGAAAAAGAAAATCATTCAACTCAGTATAGTCTACAAAAACCTTTAACTAATTATTTAAAAAAAAAAAACCCTAAGGAATTCTAAACTGTTTACAAACCCAATCAAACACTTAACCACACTTTTATACAATTAGGGTTAGCTAAAATTTTGCCAGAATGAAGAAAAATCTCATAGAAAGAATTCTATATATAGATGACACCATCCTCCACAGCCAAACCTTAATAAAACCACCACCGAGTGATTGGAAAATCTAGGTGCTCCTCTGCCCTCTACAACATGCCTGTATTGATGACAATATTAGCAAGTGCAAACATCTTCATACAACATTAGGAACAATTGATACTGGCAGATACTTAATCTACAACAACCTACAAAAGATTCGAGGTTCTAGTTCTGTATTCCATGGACCATGCAGAAAAACAGTCATGCAAGCACAAAGGATGGCAGACGACCTAAAGAAAGGGAAAAAGAAAAGGTACTGCACATCCAGACATGAATTCACGAACAGCATGAAAAGAGAGAGGCCGAATCTATACACTGCCAAGCTTTTACTACATGGACCACAACACACTCCCTCTTATCTTGCCTTACAGACTGTAAGAGGATTACCTTTTCTGGAAGGTTTGTCCTTTCTGTCAGCATCATTCTCCCATTCGCCATCATCATCCTCATCCTCATCCTCATCCTCACCAATTTCACCTTTTCCATCATTTCCTATATCACTTTCACTAGCTGTCTCCCACTCTGAATCATCGGTGTCTTGGCCATAAATATCATGTGCATCACCTTGACAGTGAACGCCACCATGTTTGACTGAGGCCTCTCTAAACAGCCAAGCTGCACGCATCTGCTTCTTGACCAATCTCTCAGCATAGTCAGGAACCTTATTTTGCCTAACTGATAGATCGGGGTCATTCGACTGAGAACATTCATTTATAAAAAGAATAGCATCTAATAAGCTTTCTTTAGCTAAGCCGAGCATGTCATAAGCCTGGGCTCTTCTCCAGAGGCTTTTAGCATGTCGATTAAGAGGGCTGTGAAGACAGAGTGCACGAGTGGCATCACTTATAGCAGCAAGAGGTTGCTGCAACAAAAGATGACATTGTGCTCGGTTGCTATATAGGACAACTCTCTCTTTTTTGGATCTCATTGGGCAAAGGGACAGTGCCTCAGAGTATTTGGATGCTGCTCCAGAAATATTTCCGGAAGAGAACAGGGAATTTCCTTCAAGCTTGACCACCAGGGCTGCAGCTTGTTTGATATGAAGATCTTCTTTTGGCATGTTCTTTTCCCATTTCAATCTCTGTCTAGAACTTAGGAGTTCTTTGACTTGTTCCTTTATGCGACTACTCATAGAATTGCCAATACCCTGTGATTGTGTACACTCCTCAAGAACACCAATAATGGTTTCACCAAGTTTTTTATGGTCTCCCAGAGAGTTTATTTCAGCAAGATCCACTAATGCAGGTACTGCTTTATCAACCGCCTGTAACACATACATGAAAACCGTTCAGAGAAAAAGGAAGAAGCAGCAAAATCTAAGAATTCTGTGGCCAAAGCAGCATTAATCATCAGAAGCACAAGTACGTCCAACAAGTTCTCCAATAAAAGCACATGAGAGATAGGATGAAGTCAACCAGCTAAATGTTATCTACGAGAGGTCTTTTCACTAGCTACATGATAGATTTATTTACCTGAATCCAAAACAAGGAAGACATAAAAGAAAGAGCTTGTAGCTAATAATTACCAGCAGGGAAAACTAAGAGAAAGAAATGAAAAAACCTAACCCTAACAAACAAATTCAACAAAAGATGCTATCCTGATGGCGTACTACTTATAGCTTTAGATGTTTTCCTCATTTCTTAAGTTTAGTGTATTGTTTATATACCTACTTGAAAATTTCACAGTTCTGTGTTCATTCTATTTTATGTCTTCAACATGCTATGATAATCTTGGCACATTATACCACTTTGTGCATTTGTTAATGCATTACTACTTTATTTGTAATGGCATTCATTTTGTCAACAAGAAAAGGCAAGTCTAAGTAACAATATGGGGACTGCGTTACTTCCTTGCTATATGCTTCAATAATCTTGTCCCAATATAATTACACAATTATGTCTCTGCAGAAATTATACTCCCGATGGAGGTGAAAAGGTGAATATCAGGAATTATACAGTGAGCAACATAAACAAAACAAAACAGATAAAATTGCACTTACCTTATGACATGTATTTGGATCTTGAAGGAGCCAAAGAAAGCAGTCAATGGCCATATATTGCCAATCATCTGATGAACGGGCAATGTTACATAGTGCCTCAATAATACTAGGACAACTGGCCACAGGTGCCCTTCCAAGCTTATGATGACAGATTGTTCGCAATAAACCAATGCCAGCAGGGGAGTTCTCATTTACAAGTCCACCCCACATGCCCGGAAGTTTCACCAGAAATTCAGGCTTGCATATTGTAGGAAGAAATTCAGATTTAAAAGCAAAACAGTTAATGAGCTGAAGAGACCAGCACTGTAGCTGACTGGCCCATTCTTCTGCCTTTCTAGATTCCATCTCAACACCACCCATTCCCCGAGTAAGGAGATCACAGTGATAGCTCAATCTTCTATCCACATACTGATAAAAATGTGAATATACAATTTCTAATGAACTCATGGCCAGCTGAATGGAGAGCTCAAGAATTTCACTGTGACTAGCAACTGCAGGAAATGTAGTGGCATATGTAGCCAAGTGTCCCAATGCACGCACTGCCACCCTTTGCTCTACCCATGTTAATCTTCCCCTCAGAAGCTCTATTAATGGTGGGATGACCCCAGCATCTACAGCTCTTTCAGCAAATTCCTCCATATTCATGGTGTAGGATCCAATTATATGAGCTGCATAATACGGAATATAAATATTCTGGTCATGTGACAGCCAGCGCCGATTTTTTAGACCCTTCCATATAAGTGCAGCCATGCATTCAAAAATTCCCAGCTCAATGAACTCTGGGTCATTAGGATGTGCCATTGCAGTGTTCCAAAGCCCACTAATTGGAAGTACTTGACCATCATCATCCTGTGCAGGTAAGTCTCTGAAGAACTTCAATATACTTGCTCTACGCTTACTAGGATTACCTTCCTTCATAACACAAAAGAAGCATCCAGGGTATGGGCAATCGGAGGAGACTTTATCCATTCTCAAAAAAATAATCCCTCAACTGTCAGAGAGCACCTAGATTTTCCTCATCTGTCAAGGACTGCAGATCCTTTAGCACTGTGCAAATGGAAATTGATTTAGCATAAAGCTGGACGAAAAAAGCTACCATGCATTGCAATATACAAGATTATTGCTGCATCTAAAAATGTTTTTAAGAATTTATAGTTGGTAATATTGCTTCAGTGATTTCAGGCAAGAAATCCTGTCCTTTGACTTATCTCCTTTCATGAAGCAACAAAATTATATCAAATAGTGTTCAGAACACATCCAAGAAAAAAGAGTTCTTTTCTTTCACTGAACTCCGGATGATGCAAATGCTCGGTTTAAGTCTGGATATCCGAAATCCAAAACAAGTCTATGTATGTGCAATTCAAATACTGGCTAAGAGATCCTATTTTTAGTCAACCTAAACTGCACAATCAGTGAATTTTGTCTTATTATGCGCTAAGTTAAAATAATCTAAACTAAAGAACTCCCTCCTAAACCAAAATAGCCATTCCCTAACAGAAAAGGTCTAAACTTTTATACAATTTTTCCAGCTCGGCACTACCACTCATCCATTTTCCATCAAAACAACAACTAAATTCAGCTACTGTATCTGAAAACGATCCCGTTCCTTTACTTACTACACAATCAGAGAACTGCATTTAAAGCTGAGATCTTGGAACCGAATTCATCAAATTGACACTGACCCATCATTGCTCTTAAACCCTAATACGCAAAATAGCAGATCTTACATAATCTTAAATATCAAAACCTAAAAACACAATCTCAAATATCAAACCCTAAAACCCACAAATCACAAATTATGCTCTTGACAACAATAACAACTTAACCGATAACATTGAATCATACAGATAATAAATCAATACGCTGATGAAAGCGGTCACTTCAAAATCAAAACTTCATTAGAAAAACAAAATAACCCAGAATTCAGTATGGAAAAACAAAACCTCAGTATAGAGTGTACCTAAGACAAGTGTTGACTGAAATTCAAAGTCCAAAGCAAAGTGAGTGTAGAGATTTCCGTGTTGAAACGGTAATAGAATGTGAGGAAAGTGTGTATGTTGTCGAAAACGACAGTGTTTTTGTATGCTGACACTGACAATTGAAAGATCATCAAGGCACTGTTTTTTAGCTAATTATTTATTGCTATTAATTTTGAATTGCCATATTAATTAGAAATCAAAATGGCAAGGATTGTTTCTTGACGCGCTCGTTGAGACGTAGTGGCTGGGTGTCTGATAAGAAAAGAGGGTGATTACAGCGTGGTTGATGGTGCGCGTCGGAAACTGAAAACGACAGGGCATTATTGACTAGATTGGTATATTTGCTTTAAATTATAACAGGTCCCATTAAATTACTCTACGCTGTCTTCTCCACTTCCTCCGGTTTTCAAATTGAAATCAGAAGAATGGGAAGGAAAACTGTAGTGGGTATCCCTAGAAAAGGGAATTATTTTGCCCCACTACAAAACCTCCCACTTCATCTTCTAATCACTGTAATGTAAAAATTAAATATCACATTTTATACTTAAATATTACTCAATTGTATAGTCAATTAACTAAAGTTTACAAGGGTTTACTTTCTATAAATTTTTTGAGATTATTTATAATACTTGGATTAAATAATTAATTGAAAAAATAGGTAAAGTTAATATAGTTGAATGTAAAAGTAAGTAAAATTCAAGTGATTAATTATAAAATGGGTAAAGTTTAGACACTTTTAAAGTTTAATTAGTTAATTGCAAAAATACACATAATTTAAATTTCAAATGGGACATTTAACCTTTGCCCAAAAAAGAAAAAAAAAAGGGACATTTGACCTAATGTTAGTATTGTAAAGATTTTAATAGTTATATGATGGATTAGACAACTTTATTAATGAAACTAGGGTTACAAACCAATTGGATCGAGCTGAGCTTTTAAAGGCTAAAACCTAACTCATTTAAAAATTATTGAATTTGAGCTCGAATCAAACTTTTTATCGAGCCTGCAATTGAGACTCGAGTTTAACTTGTTTAGATAAGCGAGTTTTATTTAGAGCTTAAGGTCAACTCGTTTACTAATTGACCTCGAGCCAAGCCAACCTTAAAACGAAGCGATCTTAAATCCACTCATAACCCTAAGTATACAGAATAAAGAGATATATAAATAATAAAATCAATGAATAGTGAACAAAGATTGAATTATATCTAATATATTTATTTATATTATATAGATTTTGGATTTTAATAATATATAAAACGAGCCAACTCGCAAACCTAAGCGAGTAACTTAAGTTTGTACTTATTTATAGCTCTATATGAGACCGTAAGAAAAGTAAGAAAATCAAACTACTTAACTAATAAGGTTTTAATACTAGTTAAAACACTCAAAAAAGATCTTTTCACATTTTTAAATTACACAATTTAAGTATTTATGCAAATTGAATACATGGAAGGTCAATATTCCTTTTTTAACTCATAGTAAGTATATAAATATTTGATAATATTGCAAATGATTATCGAAAGTTTATGTATATAGTACATGTACCTTTGATAATAGGTACACTAAGTCGCTTGACAAGAATTCAATTTGATGTATTTCATTTGCTCATATTTTTTTTAAAAAAAAAAAGAAAAAAGAAAAAACTCAAATTATATGGTATTACATGATTATATCTAATGCATTTATAAATTAGATAAGTTCATCAATTTATCATTATCAAGACTATTGTAATCTAATGGTATGAATATTCGTCTTCTAATGGGATTAAATAAGTTTAAATTATCTGTCACACCTCAAATCAAAGGATCATAACAGTCTTGCCGTGTAAATTAACCTAAACTAAAAGCTAACCACTTGAACTACTACTATAAGTATAGCTTACATAAGGTATTTACTACTTTCCTGCTTTGAGCTATTCAATTTTAAGTTTAATAGATATCAACTTGTGATGTAACTTTTTAAAATAGCCTCAGAAAATAACCTTGTGACTCAAATGTCCAAAAAAAACAAACTTTATAAATTAGTTAGAGTACAAAATCTCAATATTAACAAAAAATTCTAAAAAGTAAATTGATCTAAAAAAAATAAAGCAATTAGTAAAAGATTTATAAAAGTTCACGCGTTTACAAAGCATAATAGTAATATCCATAATTGAAAACTAGAGAGTCACTAATCGAAACCTTATTAGTTTCCTTATAAGTTAGTAAAACTAATAGTTAAATAAGAATTTAGCCATTGAGTCTTGAATCTTACTCCTTGACCACGTTCTCTAATCTTTTGAAACTTGGAGTAACGCAAGTAATTCTACGAGGAACCTGCAAAACAACAATGGAGAGTAAGCGACAACTCACTTAGTAAGTGGGATGAAAACAATAGCATATATCTTATACGGAGCAACTAAGGTTTTCAATCAAATTTAGTTAGATATTATGCATGTACAAACAAATGCCATCACATGACGTTATCCAATTCATCGTAAGATTAAAGAAATTAAGCCTACTCTAATTTGTGTTGAGGAGTTTGACACCATGCACTTTAATGATTGGAATTAAACCAGGGCTTATGCAATGGAAAAATATGTTTTGCTTAAGACTTCACTTTGAACCACGATCCCCAACTTAGCTATAACCTTCTCTCCTATCAATTAGTTCAAATAAAGGTAGGAAAATGACCATTTCAACTATCTTAATCAAAGGGTTTGTGTTTAGTCTAAGAATTTTAGTCTTTTTTCCTACTGGGTTACGATGTAGGTTCGGTTAGTAGTTAAGCTAAGTTTGTGTTAGATTGCTTTTGAGATAGTCAAGCAATTTCAAATAGCAATACAATATTTAAACACACACGCTACATACGTATAGGCTACTAATTTACAATTATAAGCAAGACACATACTGAGGCCATCAAGTATTCTTAAGTAATACTTTAAAGTGTAGTGAAATATTGATCCCACTTACATGAAATTTATTTGCTTGCTAACGTAGTTGTTCGGTCGTTCTACATTCAAGAATTCTCTATATATTTAGTCAATTCCTTATTTTAGTAACCATATAAGACATGGGAGACCATTTACTTGCTTATCTCCCTAGAAACTAGGTTGATTTGGAACTTAATTTATAAGTTATGTTGGCATAAATATAGGAAGTTAGAGTCATTTCATCAATGAATTATACCTTCGATACTCTCTGAGCTAAATTATGAATGAAATTAGCTATGAAGCTTGTACGCTAAGAATCCTCTAAATCACCTCTTGAACCTTATTGGAGTGAGAGTTCATATCGAAATCAACTTCTGAATCAACCTCTAAATTTGATGAGTATTAAAATTTTTTTACAAATTGTCCTCTAAGGCAGCTTATGAGTGCTCACATACATGTATTTTCATTTCAAGTACTCTCTAAAGCATCTTTTAAACCAATCATATAGTCTACTCAATTTTTGATCTTTTGGCAAGATACCCTCTAAACTACCTTCTAAACTACATGGGCATTTAAATACATAGTAGATTTAACCTATGAGTCAATCTCTAAGTTTAGTAAATACCCAAGATTTCACCTTGAACACCTTCTTATGTAGCTTCTAAGGATTCACTTATCTATAGTTATCCCAAATACCCTTTCTGAGTTATCTTCTAAATGAGTTGTTAGGTCTACAAAAATTTGAGTTTCTTAATAAAAGACCTTCTAAGCTATCTTTTGAGTTTAATTAGCTTCAAAATTTTCAATTAATTTACCCTTTAAGGTTTCCTATGAGACTAGTAACTTTGAAGATTTTAAGAATATTCCCTCTGACTTAGTTTATGAGATTCCCCTAATTCACCACTTGCCCATAATCTTACCTCTAATTTAGTCTCTAAGTGAATATGTAATAGAACATTTGCCCTCAACTTCCTTTGGGTTATCCTCTACCCTAAACCAATATCCCTTAATTAGTTAATTTACTCACTTTTCTTCCAAGTTTCCATTATAGAGTCAATTTGAAACAGTAAGTAACACTTCAAACAACCTTCCTCAGCTTCATTATTTCTTAAATCCTTATACATTACCTCTTAGTTCACCAATTCATCAAATCCAATAAAATAATCAAGTCACTAACTTCACCTTTAAACACTAAATTGCAATTTCCAAAAAAGCCATTTCAACAGCCCTAGTATACAATAACTAGTCCATTAATCATCCAAATTCAGAATCCAAGTGATGTCTTCATTAATAATATATTAATTTTTTTTTTATCAAAAAACATTATTTTGATTATAATTTAGGTCTCAAAAATTCATAAAAATTATAGAAAATAATTTTGTAAAAAATCTTTTCATGGCATTTTGAGCCCCATTATTTCATGTAGTTGTTTAAGTGAGTAATTTAAAGTGTTAGTAAAACTAACCCAGATGACCTAAAAATTTATAAGTATATTAAAAAAATTAGTTGAAGACACCTCGTATATGTGGATTTCAAAAATTTAATAAAATAATAATATAGCTAAATATTGTAATTTAACTATATACATATTATATATCATAAACGTGTAGAATAGGTTCCGTTAGCTCGTAAACTTTTAGAGATAAATTATATATAATAATAAAATTATTATGGGACATAAAATGACATATAGAATATAAGTGTATGTGTTGTGTATAATTTTCAAGTATATGTGTATACCCATAATTAATTAAAGTGTCATATTATATATATTTTAAGCTAAAACAAGGTAGGAA
Organism: Lumnitzera racemosa; assembly: GCA_024138005.1. Classification (NCBI taxonomy): domain Eukaryota; kingdom Viridiplantae; phylum Streptophyta; class Magnoliopsida; order Myrtales; family Combretaceae; genus Lumnitzera; species Lumnitzera racemosa. The sequence goes on from JAMXBC010000006.1 coordinate 87,407,689, forward strand.
AATTAATAAAAATCATAATTAAGTTTGGGTAGCTGGATTTAGTTATTTTAGGCATGTAAATTGGTGTGGGATAGGTGTTAATGAATAAAGATAGGATAAACATGCAAATTAGTCAATGTACAAACTCCAAATTGTGAAGAGAGAGAGAAATTAAATCATTTCATCATCAAACTCATTCTAGAAAATTGAAAAACACTCTCCAACATCTCATTCATGTAAGTGAGGACTAAAAAAAAAAAAAAATTAGAGTAAGTTATAAGGATCAAAGAAGGAAAATAGGGAGAAATCACAAAATTGGTGCGCGATTTGAGCATGTAGAGGTTTGTAAACTTGGGAAGTTTCTCAAAACCAACCATTGTAAGTCTGTAATCAGGTGTTCAAGATTTGGTCCGTAAAATTTAGATTAATTAAGTAAGTTGTTTGATCGAGCCCAATTTTATAACAAAGTTAGAAATATTAGTAAAAGTGATCTCGTAAGTTTAGATTTAAGAAAATAATTAACTATTATAATATTAAATTATATGCATATTATCCGTTATTTATCATAAATGCATAAAATGAGTTTTAATAATTAACGAATCAATGGAGATAAATTATATGCATACTAAAAATTATAAATTAAATTAAATAATATTTAGGAGCATTTATGTGTACCAAATGTGTATTTACGTATAAACAAAAATATGTGAAATTACTTAAAATACCTAAAGTATATCAAAATAATGCTAAATAATAAGGAAAATTCATAAAAAAATTAATAAAAAATAAATAAAATTGTAAAAACATGTGGAATTATCCAAAAATGGGTCATGGAAAGTTGAACATTAAAGAAGAAAATCAACCAATAATAATTAACTAACTAGAAAGTGAAAATGGAAGAGGATAAGATACACTTGACAAGTAAAAAAATTAAAGAAAACACCTAAGCAGTCCTATAAATTTAGAATATCTCCATCAAAACTTATTTTGGCCAATTTAGATTCAGGGAAAAATTAGAAAGAGATGAGAAGAAGAGAGAATCCAATTTACAAAAAAATTAACAAATTATAGTGTAATTAAGGCTATATAAGGAAAATGGTACAAAATAAAGACCTAACATGGTGGTTATAGGGAGTCCAAGGTTTGAAATGGTGTTTTTTTGGGTCAACCTACCCTTGCCACCGATGGAGCTCCGATGGTTGAAAAACTAAAAATGCGCGATTTTCGCTTATAAGTTACTATTTTTATTAAAAATATTAAATGATGTAAAAAAATTATGAAATTTGGTTTCCTTTGGTATTTTTGTATGTAGAATTATATTATCAAATCATATTTTTAAAATTATAAGTGTTTATATTGATTCCTTAAGAACAAGCCTAATTTTAATGAATTTTGTATGAATTTTCAAAAATAGTAAATGATGCTATTTCGACCTAATTTTTTGGTGTACATATTCACCATATGATATATTTAATTTACATAAAAATAATTTTTGATAAAATATAAGTTTAGTGTTAATTAAAATTATTTTTGTTAAATCTGCCCTATTTTTTATATGAAAGAAATAATAGGTTTTTAATTAAACTCCTTAATGAATCTAATTTGTAATGATTTCTAGAGTTTAATTATGATTATGGGCATATTCATGTTGAATCTTATAATTTTATTTGATCATTTACCTAATTTAAGATAATTTTTAGCAAAATCGAACCTAAAATTGATATTTCAGAAAATAATATATATTAAATTGTCTTAGTAATTCTCATGATCAGAATATAACAACTATAATTTATTGAGTATAATATATTTTCTATAGTTTTAACGGAGCTTAGATACTAATTATTATATATTTACCTAGCATTTATGCATAATATGTAATACATATGTAGGTAAAAAGATATATTTAAGTTAAGATTTTTATTAAGGGTTCATTAAGTGAAATTCTAACTTAGATTATCATTAAATATCTTGATATGTTATTAGTAATGAGTGAGGGTATTTGGAGTATTGGGAATATTAGATATGTATATTATGTACATATTAGGTAATAATGGGTAATATGTAAATATAGGAAAATAGATGAGTAAAATAAATTAAGTTAAAATGGATAATATTATAATATTATGAATAAGATATAAATCTGATTTAGAATGTGAATTTACGAAATTATATTAAAAATATAGATCATTCTCACATCGATAGCTAATTCGATAGTTAAATTAGGAATTAAGTGTATCGTATAAACTAGAATACTAGTTAGAGAATAAACATGAGATTTAGGATACCCAAGTGTAATGTGATTAATTTTGCATAATGGTTTAGAATGAATTCCTAGAGTTTGCATATAAAACTCATAATCAAAAACTGAATTAAAACCTAACCTAAACTAAGAATAATTTAGTCTTTAAAGGTGAAGTTAGTGACTTGATTATTTTGTTGGATTTGATGAATTAGTGAAATAGGAGGTAATGTATAAGGATTTGAGAAATAATGAAGTTGAAGAAGGTTGTTTGAAGTGTTACTTGCTGTTTCAAATTAACTCTATAATGGAAACTTGAAAGAAAAGTGAGTAAATTAACTAATTAGGGGATATTAGTTAAAGGTAGAGGATAACTTAAAGGAAGTTAAGGCCAAATGTTCTACTATATATTCACTCAGAAGCTAAATTAGAGGCAAAATTATGAGGGAGTGGTGAGATAGAGGAATCTCAGATACTAAGTTAGAGGGAATATTCTTAATAACTTCGAAGTTGCTGTTCTTAGAGGAAATCTCAGAGGGTAAATTCATTGAAAATTATGAGGTTAACTGAACTAAGAAGATAGCTCATAAGGTTTTCTATTAAGAAACTTAAATTCTTATAGACCTAGCAACTTATTTCGAAAGTAACTCAAAGAGGTTATTTGGGGTAACTATAGATAAGTAAACCTTCAGTAGCTGTATTAGAAGGTCTTCATGGAGAAATCTTAGAGATTTACAAAACTCAGAGATTGACTTACAAGTTGAATCTACTATGAACTTCAACGCCCATCTAATTTAGAGGGTATCCTGCTAAATGATCAAAAGTTGAGTAGACTACACGGTTGGTTCAAAAGGTGCCTTAGAGAGTACTTAAAATGAAAATGCATGTATGTGAGCACTTAGAAGCTACCTTAAAGGATAATTTGTATGAAATCTTTAATACTCATCAAATTTATAGGTTGATTTAGAAGTTGGTTTCTGTATGAACCCTTACTCGAATAAGGCTGAAAGGGAAATTAAGAGGATTTCTACCATAAAAGCTTCATAGTTGATTTCGTTCAGAACTTAGCTTAGAGAGTATCAAAGGTATAATTTATTAACAAAATGACTTTAACTTCCTATACTTATGCTAATATAAATTATAAATTAAGTTCCAAATTAACCTAGTTTTTAGGGAGATAGGTAAACAAATGGTCTCCTATGTCTTATATGGTTACTAAAATAAGGAATCAACTAAATATATAGGGAATTCTCGAAGGTAAGATAAGTGAACAACCACGTTGGCAAGCAACTAAGTTCTAAGTAAGTGAGATTAATGTTTTATTACTCTTTGAAGTATTAGTTAAGAATAATTGAAGGCCTTAGTATGTGTCTTACTTGTGATTGTAAGCTAGTAGCCTATGCGTATGTAGCGTAAGTATTTGAATATTATATTGTTGTTATGGAGTGTTGGATTGTATGTCTTGATTGTTTTATGGTATTACCTACTTTGGACTATCTGAAATTGCTTGATCACCTCACAAGCAATCTAACATAAACTCGGCTTAATTACTAATTGGACTTGCATCGTAACCTTTTAAGGAAAACAACTAAGATTTTCAAGCCAAATACGAACCATTCAATGAGGATAGTTGAAATGGACTTCTCCCCACCCTTAGTTAAACTAAGTGGTTGGCGAGGAAGTCATAGCAAGGTTGGGGACTGTGGTTTGAAGTGAAGTCTTGGGTGGAGCTTATTTCTCTATTGCACAAACCCCAATTTTGTTTTGATCCGCCAAGTGCATAGTGTTAAACTTCTCAAGCTGGATTAAAGTAGGCGCAATTTTTTTGATCTCACAATGGATCAGATAACGTCGTGCAATAGTATTTGCTTGTACATGCATAACATCTAATTAAACTTGATTGAAAATCCTGGTTACTCTATTTCGAATATGTACTATTGTCTTTGGCCTACTTATTGAGCAAGTTGTCGTTTACTCTTTTGTAATTGTTTTGTAGCTTTCTCATAAAATTACTCGTACTACTCTAAGTTACAAAAGATTAGAGAACGGGATCAAGGAGTGAGATTTAAAACTCCGTGGCAAAATTCTTATTTAACTATCGGTTTTACTAACTTATAAGGAAACTAATAGGGTCTCCATTGGTAACTATCTAGTTTTCAACTATGGATATTACTATTATGCTCTATAAACTTGTGAACTCTTATAAATCATTTACAAATCACCTTATTTTCTCAAATCATTTTACTTCTGAAAACTTTTTGCTGAAATTGAGATTTCGTACTCTATCTGATTTATAAAGCTTGATTTTCTCGATCATTTGAGTCACAAGATTATTTTTTGAAGCAATTTTGAAAAGTTACATCACATGTTGATATTTATTAGACTCAGAATTAGATGGCTCAAAGTAAGGAAGTGATAAATGCCTTGAGTAAGCTATACCTATATTAGTGGCTAAAGTGGTTAGCTTTTGGCTTAGGTTAGTTTATATGATGGGGCTATTACGACTCTCTAGTTTGGGAACAACAGTATTTCTATATTGGTTTAGGATAGTTTATAAAAAATTTTTGAAGTGGAAACTATGTCATTATCCATATTTATTTTTGTACTGAAAATTGTTCGATTTCTTCGATTTCTTAAGGACGTACATGATATCTACTAAATTTTTACAAAAAAAATATTTTCCCTAGATTCTATACATGAAAATCTAGAGGAATAAATTTTTCTATAATTTTCTAGATATTTTCTATATTTTTAATAATTTGTTGAAAAATTAGATGAAAAAGGACTTCACTGAAACTGATCACTCTGGTTACCTCCTTATTTGTAGATCTAGGTGCGGCCTACTCTATTCCTTAGTAGTGGCGGTTGGTTTCTAGAAACTCCCTAAGTTCACAAACCTTTACATGCTCAGATTGTGCACTAAATTTGTGAGTTTTTCCTATTTTCCTTCTTTGATCTTTGTAACCCATTCTAAGTTTTTTCAAACCCGCGATTGCATGAATGAGATGTCGGAGAGTGTTTTTCAATTTTCTAAAATAATTTTGATGATGAAATGATTTAATTTCTCTCTCTCTTCACAATTTGGAGTTTCTATAACGTTTATCCTATCTTTATTCATTAACACCGGTCCTATGCCAATCTACACCCCTAAAAATAACTAAATCCAGCTATATTAACTTAATTATGATTTTTGTTAATTTTTTTTAATTAATTTTCCTACCATGTTTTAGCTTAAAATATAAATAATATGATACTTTGATTAATTATGGGTATATGTATATACTTGAAAATTATACACGATACATACACTTATATTCTATATGTTATTTTATGTCCCATAATAATTTTATTATATATATAATTTATCTTTAAAAGTTTACAATTTAATGAAACCTATTCTACTTGTTTACAATAAATAATACGTTAATAGTTAAATTACACTATTTAACTATACCATTATTATTTTACTATATTTTTTAAATCTGCATCCACAGGTTATTTTTAACTAATGTTTTAAATCTACTTGTAAATTTTTAGGTAATTCGAGTTAATTTCACTAATGCCCTAAATTACTTACTCGAACAACTATGTGGAATTACAAGGCTTACATTATCCATCCTTCAAGTTGTGAGATGTAATATTTTTACAAAAAAAAAAAATACAATTATTATTGGGGCCTTATGGTTAGTGCAATTTGGTTTTGTTCAATTGATTTCTCAAAAATGAATTTAAATAATTCATTTTTTTCCTTAGTAAAATCACATTTAATACATTAACTTTATCCATTTTTGCAATTAACTATTTGAAGATTCTTTTTTGCCAAATAATGATTTATTATGATAAACTCAAAAGATGGCTTAATAACCCAATATTTGTAACAACAAAATCCAACAGAGATTGAGGGACAAAATTCATCCCAACCAACATAGATAAACCACGCTTGCCCTTTGTAGCAAGCCAATGACCGTACTTTTTTGCATAACGATGAACAAAATTAAAAGACATATGCATAAAACCTTTTACAAGAGATTGAATTTCAAGAAGATGTAGAATAATTCTCCAAGACCACTTCAAAGGTTGTTTAATACTACTAATAATTGCTACTGCATCTGATTTAACAACTATTTGCTAATATTTGTTCGATTTTGCAAGTCTAATGCTTTCTAGAGGAGCATGTATTGTGATGTCTTTACCTTTCATTAAGTCTATCATTCTTAAGAGTGCTTCAACTATTTCTCGTCTCATGTTTCTTGAAATAATTCCAATTCCTGCTCTCTTGTTGTGCTTATTAATTGCACCATCACAAAGAAAGAACAATGAAAAAGAATATTTTGAGCTAATGAAAAACTATATTACATTTCCTACTATTTATAAGGTTACATAAGATACAATGAATTGAAAATATAATTGTAAAAATTATAATAAATGTTAACTTTATATAGAAAATATTATACTAGATATATACATTCATTAGCAAATCTTGAGGATTTATGATAATTTATTGTTATGTCCATTCATTTTTGAGATTTGTTCTCATCATCCAAACATAAAGATTTGTTACTATCTTTAACAGCCCCTTATAATTGAATGGGGAGATCACAAACCATGAGTTTAGATTTCAAAAACTAAAACTGAGCAAAAAGACCTTTGGTGAAGATATTAGCTACTTGGCTAGCTGTGGGGATAAACTTAATTTAAATGTCTTGATTTAGTAACTTTTCATGAATAAAGTGATAATCAACGTCAATATGCTTCATCCATGCTTAAAAAATGGGATTAGCAATAAGCGTAATGGCATTAACTTTGTCATACCTTATTAATGGAGAAGATGACAATGAAACATGAAGATCTTTAAGAAGCATTTGAATCTAATATAATTCAGCTATTGTATGAGCGAAAATATGGTATTCAGTTTCTACTAGATTAAGAGACAACAGCCTGGTTCTTACTACATCGAGATATAAAAGATTAACCATAAAAGAGACCATAACCTATAGTAGATTGCTGATTGGTTAGATCCCCGTCCCAATTAGAATCACTATAGGCTTATAATATATTTATTCCCTTTGTATAATAGAGGCCATCATCAATGGTTCCTTTCAAGTAACGTAGAACACGCTTAGCAGTTACCCAATATTTAGAAATGGGAGGATGTAAAAATTGATACAATTGATTGATAGTAAATGAAATCCCAAGGCATGCTAAAGTATAATATTGTAAGGCGCCTACAATACTATGATACTCAAAAGCATTATCAAGAGGATCACCATCAATAGAGCTAAGTTTGGTGCTAAATGCACATGGAGCCCTATATGGTTTAGAACCAATCATGCTGGTGCGACATAGAAGTCTAATAATGATAAAGGTGTAGTTTGAATACCAAGAAAGTATGATAAAGGACTAAGATCCTTCAAAGAAAACCTATCCTTTAAATTATTGATAAGAGAAAAGATCAAGGAACTGTGAATATCATAATCAATAGATCATCGACATAGATAAGAACATATAGATGAATGGTATCACGATGAGACATAAAGAGAGATGTATTAAGTTGAAAATCTTGAAAGCCAAGATCAAGTAAGGAATGAGACAATTTTGTGTACTAAGATCGAGATGCTTGCTTAAGGCCATATAATGCCTTATTGAGCCTACACATATGATTAGGATAATGAGAATTCACAAAGCCTTCTAGGTGCTTAATGTATACCTCTTCTTATAAAACACCATATAAAAAGGCATTGAAGACATCTAATAGATGAATATGCCATCCACAATTAACTACTAGAGCCAAAATTAATCTCACCATGGTTGGTTTAATAATAAGACTAAATGTATTAGAGAAATCAACACCACTGATTTACTTAACCCCCTTAGCAATAAGTCATGCCTTATAGTGATTTATGCTAACGTCAACTTGATATTTGATCTTAAACACCCACTTAGTTTTTATGATGTTATAATTAGGTGGACAGGGACAAAGGGTCCATGTCTTGTTAGATACAAGAGCATCAAATTCTTATTTCATAGCATCATACTACGCCTTAAATTGAGATGCTTATTTGTATGTAGTAGATTCTATAATTGAACTAATGGAGTGAAAAGCTATAAGTGGATATTTAGTGGTGTAAAATAAGTGAAAGTCGAAGAAGTTTTTGGGACAAAGAGAACTTGTTTGGATTCAATGATAATGTGATGATTAGAGGTGTGCAAGTAGATTAAACGGGTTGACTCGACCTAACCCATTTTGGCTTGTGGGTTATATGAGTTAACTAATTATGGTCCACTTTATAAACATGCCAAAAATTTGCTAGCCTAACTCGACCTACTTTAGCTTGTAGGTTAAATTGGCCAAACTTCCATCCAAATGGAGATAATTGTGAGTTTCATTTGATGAATTATCCAAGGACCCTTTCTAGATATTATCTAGATTTCTAAGTGTATTTGATAAGTAAAATCCAATATTGAGTGTCGATGGGGTTATTATTTATTACATAACAGTGATGAATTAAACATCATCAAAGTTACGTATATGGTATATTAGAAAAGAATAAGGTATATGTTTTGTGATTCAATTAAAGTAAATACATAGGAAATCAATTGAGATTATTTTAGATCTAGATAATGTATATGTTGACAAAAATCTAAGTGCCCGATGATTACAAGACATGAGATGAATTGCTTCATTTTTCAATATATAATTACATATACAAAAACTACACTAAATATTTCAAGTAAACTAAATCCCTCTTATATGTTGGATAGCAAGTAATAGCACTTGACTTAATTCACTTTTTTTTTCAATGATCATATAGAATGCTATTTTGGCAAAAAAAAAAGAAAAGAAAAAATTGACTATATGGAAAAAGATAGAAAAGACAACAAGAAGGTTCAATCGGGGCTTGAGTTAATATAGATGGAATATTTACTTACTATTTTTTTATTTGAAAAAGCCAAGTTAACTCGGCCTATCATGGATTAACTTACTTTAACCCACGGCTTAAAAGGGCTGGGTTAAATTGGCCCGCTTTTTATACAGGTTGAAAATGTTGGCTCTAACCCGTTTTAAAACAAGTTAAATAGGTCGACCTATAAGTAAAAACCTATTGGTACAGCTTTATTGATGATGGGTTTGAGAAGTTTGTAAAGGAGATGTAGATGGAAGTAGATTAGTTGAATTTATGAGTGTAAGTGGTGAAGAGTTTGGTACAAGGAAAGTGTTTTCATGTAGATTGCTTAAAGAGGAAGAAATATCAAGTAGAGGTAAAGAAAAAAAAGGGAATAGTACTTACTGTTGATCTGATTAGAGGTGCACCATTGTGATTGTGAGAAGAGGACTGCTCCTAAGTTGGAAAAGTATTCCAATAGATGTAGATCTTGTTAGATAAAGAATCAAGACACTTGTATCCTCTTTAGTTAGGTGAATGCCTTAAAAAGATGCATCTTTTGCTTCAAAAGACAATTTTGTTATGAGTGTAAGGTCGTAAAAGCAGATAGCAAGCAAAACAAAAAATTCTCAAATTAGAATAGTTTGGAGCCTTATTGAGTAATTTGTGATATGGAGAATCATTGTGAAGAACAACAGTGGGCAATCTATTTATAAGATAGAGTGTTGTAAAAAAGGATTCAACCTAGAAATTAGAAGAGAGAATAGAATGTGTTAATAATGATAAACCAATTTCCATTATATATTTATGCTTCCTCTCTACAATGCCATTTTATTGAGAGGTATGAGAACAGGTGAACTTATGTAAAATGCCATTCGAAGCAAGATAGTCACGAAAGAAGGTAGACATGTATTCACTACCATTATTAGTCATGAGTTGCCTGATACCAGTAGAAAACAAATTTTTAGTCAAAGTTTGAAATTTAATAAAGCAAGAAAATACTTTTGACTTATTGAAAAGAGGGTACATCTACCTAAATCTAATGTAGTCATCAACAAAAATAACGTAATATTGATGACTACTTTGTGCTTTAATAGGATAAACCTATACATTAGAATGAATTAATTCTAAAGGACATGTAGACTCACGAGTAGATCTATTAAAAGGTAATTGTTTAGCTTTTCCTAATTGATACGACTGATAAACAAAATCAAATTTAGAAGGGCCTTGAATAAGGAGATTAGAAGTGGAGATAACATGTCTCGTGATATTTAAAGATGGATGACTAAGTTGAGCATGCTAAATTTCTAGCAACGCTTTAACACCCAAGAGAGTAACCTTGAAAGGAGTAATATTGATAGATACTTTATTCACTCGAATAGGATATAATCCTCCTTCACTTGGCCCCTCTAGCAATGTTTTTCCTATGTTATTGTCCTTAACAAAAAAAAAAGGGAGAAGATGTGACTATGAATTATTATCTCGACAAATCAATTAATAGAAAGAAGGTTAGTTATGAACATAGGGCAATGAAGCATATTATGAAAGTGAAGGGGGGAATTTGATTTAGAAATGAAAGAGAAAGAACCTTTATTTTTTATTGGAAGACCAAAATCATTACCTATAGCCACTATTTCATTTCCATCATAATTTTCAATGAGTGTAAAACTACTTAGATCATTAGTCATATGTTGCTTCACACTACTATTTGCATACCGTGTGCTATTCTCCACTCCTCCAGCATTAAAGTGAGCAACCATGGCATAGAGTTGTTGTGGAGGATGTCAACCTTGAAATCTAAAATCTATTCATTTGAAACAATCTAATGCTTGATGGTTGGATCTTTTGCAAATTTGACATGGGGATTTAAAGTAGATTGCATTAAGGACATGTTGAGGAATTTTATTGATATCAACACCAGTATGCTTAGACTGATCTCTTTATTGATGTTGAGGAGAAGATTTAATTTTTTTTATCCACCATGAGAATGATGACTTTTGGCCATTGTTGTGAAAGTAGATTACTCATTAGAAGCAATAAGATTTTATTGCTCTAAGGTGAGCTCATATGATAATAGTTCCAATTGAAAATCATCAAAGCCCATTGTTTTCTCACGAAGAGCAAATTGACATGAGGTGGTAAAAGCAAGATAGGAATTGTTTAACCTCGAAAGAACATAGGTTATGAGATCATCTTCCTTAAGTGGTTTGCCAATGGTAACTAATTGACCTGCATATGATTTAATAAGTTGCAAATAATGAACACAAAGTCTCTCTTCTTACTTAAGGGATTGAAGTTGTTTCTTAAGGTAGTTTATCCGATAGTGAGATTGAGAGGCATAGCGACTTTGAATGCCTTGCTAAACTTATCTTGATGTAGATAGTATATAAAGAGTGGAAAAGACTTTCTCGGTGAGAGTAGAATTTAACCAACCTAAGACAAATTGGTCTTTCTTCTCCCATAAAAATTGAATCTAATTAATCTCTTATCATCTTGCAAATACTTAGTTGGGTATGGTTCACTACCATCTACAAAAACCAACAAATCATAGCTTCTTAACACTAAAGGGAATTAGGAAACCCAAACCAAATAATTTGAGCCCATCTAGGCAAATTGACACCAATTGAGCAATATTTGATGGGATAAACCAGAGTTTTAAGAAGCTATTAAAACAAATGAAAAGTAAAACATAACTTGGAATAAGATGAGTTGAAGACTCTAATATTAAGAAAGAAAAATAAAAATAAGAATATTTTGAGCTAATGAAAAACTATATTACATTTCCCCCTATTTATAAAGTTACAGAAGATACAATGAATTAAAAATATAATTGTAAAAGATTACAATAAATGTTAACTTTAAACAGAAAATATTATAGTAGATACATACATTCATCAGCCAATCTTGAGGATCTATGATGATTTATTGTCATGTACATTCATAGTCAAGGTTTGTTGTCATCATCCAAATTTGAAGATTTGTTGCCATCTCTAATACGTAGTTTAACTTAATCATCCCATTATAGGGTAATGTACAACAAGCTTAAGAATTTAATGATCTAGTCCTACTCATGTTCAAGTGATGGCTTAACAAAGGTAATTCATTGATGGCCAAGCTGATCCTTTTCATCACTTAAGCTAGATTAAGATTCACCTCATTGAAAAAGCCTTCATTTTTTATCTTCCAAATTTGCTACGAGGTAATTGCTAGTTTACCCACATCTTCTTTTCTTGGTTACCTTTTGATAGAATGAGTTTTGTTGTAGATAGAAACCAATCTGTAAAACTAACATTATAACTTACATCCATTTAAAGACCAAACATGCCAAACCAGATATAACTAGTTTAGGGACAATATAAGAAAATATGCTTTATTGTTTCCTCATTTTGGCATAAACCTCAAAGAGGATTTGATCTAATCTTTCTTTTATATAAATTGCAATTTGAAGCAATAGTGTTGGAACAAACATGCCAAAGAAAATGTTTGATTTTGGGTAAAATCCACAAATTCCATATAATTTTCCACACTTTTTCAAAAATTTGGTGTGAAGAAGAGGCTCTGTCATTATCCATTATTGATTCTTTCCCACGCAAAAATAGATATCCTGATTTAGCTGTATAAGATCCATACCTATTACTTAGCAAAATCAGTTTGTCCTCCATATGTTTATTAACGTCGGTTATTTTAGTTTTAGCCTCTTTCTCATTACTATTTAGCAAATGCTCAATAAGCTCAAACCACTACATTCCATTCTCCTGATCCCCGATCTGATTAACTCGTAACTACTTAAAATCATTTCTCTCTTCATTCTGAGTCAAGGTGTAGTTAGGAATTGATGGGTTCCAATGTTCTTCAAAAATCCTCACTTTGTCACCATTACCGATTTGCCATAAAAGATGTTTACTGACTACATCTTCCCCAATAAGAATACTTTGCCAACACTAGGAAGGACACTTACCCCTCTTTGCTTGCAAAAGATCTCCATTAGGAAAATAAATATTTTTAATTACTTGTACCTAAAGATCATTAGGACAGTTGAGAATTCACTAAGCTAGTTTACTCAGTAAAGATTTATTAAGATCTACTAGGTCTTTAAAACCCAAGCTATCCTTAGTTTTTGGCATAGCTAAGTCTCTCCAACTTTTCCAATAAATTTTACTCCTTGTTATATCACCTTCCCACTAGAATGTAGAAATTAAGCTTGTCACTTCCTCACACTAAGTAATTGGAAAACAAAAAACACTCATGTCATAAGTAGGGATAACAAATGCTACTAATTTTATTAATATTTCCTTACCACTCAAAGATAAAAAAAATGAGTTTTCCATCCTTGCAATTTTGAGACAATCTTCACTTTAACCCTTAAAAGAGCCTCTTTTTTTTTTTTTTTTTAATCTCCCCCATTCTATAGGTAACGTTAAATATTTGCACGGTTTATTATCTATATCAATATTAAACATATTAGCACAAGTAAGATGAACCTAATTAGTTGTATTCTTGCTAAAAAAAATGATGATTTTTGATAATTGATTAGTTGTCCTAAAGCACGATAATAATCATCCATAATCTTTTCAATTTATTAAGATTACCGACAGAAGCTTTCACAAAACATAGTACGCCATCAGCAAAAAAGCAAGTGGGTTAACTCAGGGCTATGTCTTTTAATTTTGATTCCCTCTAAATTACCTCTCTCTTTCTCAATATATATCATGACCGACAAAGTATCCATAACCAAAAGATACAAATAGATAGATATGGGATCTCCTTATCTAATGCCCCTAGTTAGATTGAAGCTCCCTATTCTCTTTCCATTCACTAGTAAATTATAAGATACTAAACCACACAATTCATTACCTATAGAATCCATGTATCATGAAAACCTATTTTCCTCATAATACTCTCCAGAAAACTCCATTATATCTTATCATATGCCTTAGTCATATCAAGTTTAATTGCATAATAAGGGTTTTTAGGATCATTTCTAGACTTCAAGAAATGAAAAATTTCATGTGCAATAATGGTATTGTCTTGTATCAATCATTTAGGAATGAAAGCATTTTGATAAGGGAAAGGAGTTTACCTAGCAAAGGTTTCAACCTATTACCTAATATTTTAGAGATAATCTTGTAAGAGAAATTGTGCAAGCTAATAGGTATAAACTGGGATAATTCTTTTGAATAGGAAACCTTAAGAATCAAAACAATATTAGAGATGTTGTAATTAAAGGAAAAATACTTAAGCAAAAAAAAATTCTTAAGCACCTCTATGATATACTTCCTAAGGGAATCCGAATGACTTTGGTAAAAGAAGTTAGGCCTTAGAGCTTTCATTGACCCAAGCTGAAACATTGCTTATCGGATTTCCTCTTCATCAATAGCATAAATGAGATTTTCATTTTGCTCTTTTGTAACAACTAGCTTTGTATAATTTAAAACATTGGGCAATTTTGCTAGATATTTAGAAGTGAAGAGATTTTGATAGATACCAAGGAATTCAGTTGCAATATGCTCTTCATCATCTAGCTAATTTCCATCAGAGTCTTTAATTCTCAAAATCTTATTTCTTGCTCTTTGACTCAAAGTCATCTAATGGAAAAATTTACTCTTTCTATCCCCCATTTGTAGCTAATTCACCCTTGCTCTTTGATACCAATAAATTTCTTCCTATTGCATGAGGTAATCTATTTCCTTCCATACATGTTTTTCTTCTTTAAAATCAAAATTTCTTGCATCTCGGTTTTGTAGAGCACTCAATATATTTGTTAGCTCTTCTGGCTTCTTATTATTATGCCTACCACATGTACTTCTCCAAAACAAAAGTCTCATTTGCAATACTTTAAACTCTGTATAAGACCTTGCAAGTCTCCAGGTTGGTAATTGGTTTTCCATCTTTCCTTAAACACTTTGTCATATCCTTCTTAAAGTTTCCATTTAGCTTCATACCAAAAAAATTTGGACCTTTTGTATCAGTCATCCATAAATACAATACTAGTGGAGAATGGTTAGACTCTTTTACTGCAAGATTAATTATTTAGGTATTAGGAAACACACCTCTCTACTTTAGTTCACTAAGCCTCCATCTAAACATTCCTTCACTAAAGTACCTCCATATCTCTTGTTTGACCAAATGTATTTCTATCCCTAGAAGCCTAAATCTTCAAAGTTGCAATAAGAAATCATATCTTGAAAAGCTTGAATCTGATGATCGGGTTTTCTTTTTCCACCACTCTTTGCCTTATGGCAAGATATTTCATTCAAATCTCCAATCACCAACCAAGCCAAACGCACATGTTAAGCAATGTCTTAGTGCTTATTATAGAGCAAGTTCCTATTTTGAACTTCTGGACATCCATAGCTCTAAGAGATTCTCATACTCCTCCCCTTCTCATTAACAATCTATGTATTTATCATATTGTTAGAGTATTGTACTACTTGTACACGAAGATGATGTTGCCACTACAACGCTAAGCCACCACTCACACCTCTTAGATCAACATAGAAACCTTCCTCAAATCTTAAACTTCTGCAAATACATTCCTTGTAGTTCAAATTTGTTCCTTGTTTCCATGAGGAATACAATATCGAGTTTATAGTGAATGATAAGACATTTGAGCTTTCTAACTCTTGAGGGTTGACCCAAACTTCGACAGTTCTAAGATATACCAATTGTGGCGCTTAGGTGGCTGAATTAGGCCAGTCATTGTAGCTTATCACTAAAATTTTATTGATTTCTTCAATCTTCACTTCCACTAATTGTCTTCGAAGTCAAGCTTCCCTTTAAATAAACTTCTTTTATGAATACGAGTACTTTTCCTTCACTTCGCTTTGATAATCTTCTATAATTTAGTACTATCAATCTTTAGGAATTGTAACTCTTTGCACTTCTTGGCTAGATGATATATTGAAATTATTTCTTCTTCTCCTTTTACTCTCTTAATGGATAGAGCACTTAATGCTTTCATAAATGGGAATGGTACATGAAGAGCAGGGGAATATGTTTGAGATTTATCGGGTGTTGCAACTTCCTAGCCTTTATTCCTCATTGAAAAAATCTCTTCCTTGGGGAATATTATAGGGTTACCATGCTCTTCGAAAAAAATATCCTGAGATTATTGCCTTTTTTGCAGCAAAACTTTGTTGGTCAACATCCTGTTGGATATCTTGGTTTAGATCTAGAGAGTAGTAATCGGTAGCTTGCAACTGTTATGTTGGAGATAAGACACATGCTACCTATGTTTAAGGATAAGGGACTAAAGTTGGGATACTTGTAAGATGTGTGGTAGGTTGGAGATAGGTTAAGGTTTAAAGGTTTAATTTGTTGTAAAGGGCTGGTAATACCCCACGGCATGTTAATCTGCTGTGGTAGGTTTTAAGAAAAGCTAGGTTAGATTTGATCACAGTGTATGTTTTGGGTCAATAACTCTAAAGTTGGCTATGTTTTGAATTGCAGAAGAGATGTCTTAATGGATAAATTTAGGCTTTTAGGAATGGGTTTAGAAATAACAAAAGAAAACTAGTCAAAGTAGATAATCATAAGCTATGGTTTAGGTTTGGAACATATGGTAGTGATCCTTTCTAAAATTATTACAGAGAAAGAGAAATAATTATTCTAACTTCCCTTTCTATGGTGTACCGTATAATTATTACTTGAACATTAACCATATTCTTTATTCCCCTCCATTAGAGAAGATTTTTCCATGCCCAAATTATTAACTTCCTTACTTATGGTAGCATTTAAGGAAAGAACTTTATTTACTTCAGAAAATTTAGCACCTTTCTTTAAAGTCAGCCTTTCCTTATTTGCTTCATCTTAAACCTTTGAGCTTTGTGAACCATGTCTCGACGAAGCATCATCACCTTTTGTAGAATTAACCTTAGATAATTTCATACCTGAAGCTATGAGCTCTGTAGTTAATTTACAGTAACGAAAACCTGCCTTGTTTTTCTCATTGTAGTGTACTTCGATATGGCCAATCCTCTTACATGCATAGCAGAAGTCCGAGATCGTTTCATATCGAAAATTTATCTACTCCTTACCTCCATCATTTCTCTTGATTGACATCCCTTTCAAAATTGGTTAGCATATATTATACAGAATCTTTACTCTTAGAAATTCTCTCATGATCTCATTATATTATAGTTCTCAATAATAATCACATCTCCAATAACATTTCCAATTTTTTAAGCATTCACCTCTGTCATCATTTGTAGAGGCAATCTATGAATTTGGATCCACATATTAACGTATGAGAAATTAAGGTCTTCTAATTTCTTCTTTTCATCCCAATGTTGTAGAACCATCATGTATCCCATAATAGACTAAGGATCACACTCTCTAATCTTCATGCAAATAGCTTCATCATTAGCTGAGACAAGAAATAATTTCTCTCGTAGGTGGGATATATTTACTTTACCAAACTACTTCCATGCCTTATGAAGAATATTGATTATTGCCTTCTTGTACACATTTTTATCAGCAATCAATTTTCCTATTGAATAATTTAAAGCTGGGTTTTCTTTAATCTCTAAATCACTTATAATAAGTGCTTCTACTTCATATTCATTAGGTTCCACAGGTTCCATCACAAAGATAAGAACAATTGTAAAAAGATTGAAAGGCCTAAGGGAAAAAAAAAAAAACAAAGAAGACAAGATGACCCAAATAAAACAAGACAAGAAAAGGAACAAAATTCTGCTAGATACTAGCACAAATGACACAATAGACACCTATAGTCACTAACTTACATTAATAGACTTACACCAAGGACAGAAAAGTATGTACTTGAAAAACACAAAAATAAGGAAAACGCAAACACTAATCTTATCGACGATAGATATAACAGAAAGCAATCTAAAAGATTAGGAGATCTTGAAGAAAAGAGAAGAAAATCTTGGACAACACTAAAGAGGTGTGAAGAGTTTTGAAGGAGGGAAAAGAGAACTCTCACATAGAGAGAAAAAAGAGTTAGATGGAATTTTCTTTTCTTAAGGATGAGATCTTGAATAAGGAAATTCAAAATACTAGCTAGAAGATTAAAAGTGTCAATTTGGTACCTAAACTTCGCATATCTTATAATTAAGTACCTAAGTGTTTATTTTCGCAATTAACTACCTAATCTTTGCTAATTTTTGTAATTAACTACTTATTTCAGATACTATAAATGACCTTGAAAAGTTTATTGGTTTTAAATTAATACTTCTAAGTTTTAAGTAGTTAATTGTAAAAAAAGGATAAAATTTAAGTACTAAATATAACATTAACCCCCTTTTTTTCTTATGACATTCAATTCAAAAAATTTTTCATAACAAAAAAAAAAAAAATTGGTTTGATTTGATACGATGTATGGTTTGAATCATAAATAATTGACAAAAGGTTATTTTATTGAAATATATGAAAAATGTACATCTCATTGGAAATTTTATAGTGTAATCACTTTAAATGACTATATGGTATGGTCACTTTTAAATATTAGTAAATTACCCTAATTACAATAAATAAAACCTATTAACAATAAAAGAAACTATTGACATCTTTGTGAAGCTATCAATAGCTTACATAAAAAACAATCAATAAACTCATTTTGTTATCGACAGTTTTATATTTACTGGTAATGGGCCTTATTTACTATAATTTAAATTGATTTATTGCAATTCAAAGGTACTGCAATATATAATTACTTTTGAATGACTACATCATAAAATTAAGCAAGACATAGGGTTAATTACAAATATACCTCTTAAACTTTTTCTCAAATGTAAATAAACCGAGGCCATTGTAACAAAATAACATGAGAACTGGTCTCCTAATAGGATGGATTAGGTTCAAATCTCCTTCTTACTTAAGTTGTAATATATATTACAATTGGTAAAAAAAAAAAAGTATGGCTTTATCTTTTCATAACTTTTTGAAACATGCGAATAACCTCCAAAATGTTTGTAAAATCATAAAAGTTATGGAATTTAATAATTGTTTGAGGTTCTATATGTACATTTTAAAGTTTATGGAGAGATAAAGTGATACTTTAAAAATCCAAAAGAGCCTATTTGCTCTTGACTAATAGTTTAAAAGACATATTAGTAATTTACCTAAAAACATATTCACTATAAAAATATTATAAGAACCTCACTCTACAGTTATATGAAGGAAGGAAGGAAAAACAAAATGAAAAAAAAAAACTGTTATTTTTTTCATGTATTTATGAGGTGAAGGATCAAGTAAAGTGGCAAAAAGAACAAAAAGAAAAGAAAAAAGAGAAAGAAATAAAGCAGCCAAAACAAAACTAATAAATTCTTTACTCTTACTTAAGGTTTGACAAAATATCATTTCAAATCTTTTAAAGGAAGATGAATGAGGTTACAATATGTCTAATTGTCCTTTTCATATAATAGAAGGGCAAAATTTTTATGTCTTAATTTGCTATTCCATTAGCTTTAGGATATAAATGTGTGTGTGTGTGTGTGTGGGGGGGGGGGGGGGGTGCGTGTGTGTGTGGGGGGGTGCGTGTGTGTGTGTGTGTGCGTGGGTATGTGTGTGTGCGTGCGTGCACGTGCATGCGTGCGTATGTATGCATGCGTGTACGCGTGCGTGTGTGTGTGAGTGCATGTGTGTTTAAACTTTATGGTGCAATTCTTTAGCTCTTTTCAACTCTTTAGATTATGCAAATTATTAACTCATTTTGGTTTCAAAAATTTATCAAACCTAACTAGTAAACAAGAAAACATGCTTATACTTTAGTTTGTTTTGGTTAATTTGGTTTTATATCCATCTTTGTAAAGGGACTCTAACGAAATATAATGTATTGCATCTAAACTATAAAGGCCGCTAGTTACCCCTAACTTGAAACACCTAAGGATTAAAGTTAAATCTATTCCTAACTCTCAACTCGAGAATCACTTTTAGATATAGAAAGTACTCCCTACCCATAAAATTAGAAACTATAAGAATAACAATGATAACTTAAGATAATAAATATATGAAATCATAAAAATAACAAACCTAATTAAGAAATAGAAGAGATTAAGGGGACAAAAAATAATAAAACTTAATATTACAATAAGAATTAATTTGAAGAAATGAGTAATTGATTGAATTAATTAGGTAGGTTATAGAATATATGAATTCGTATAAGAAATAAGGAATAATAAAAGATTAATTACTACAAGTTGGAAGATAAGAAACTAACTACAAACGCATCTATCGAGGATAAAAAGAACAAGAAGTAAGAAAAAGACTAATTTGCCCCTAAGAGTAAAAATGAATAATAAAAAGTAAAAAAACAGAGTAGTAAATAGTAAATTAATAGTAAAATAAGGTAAATGAGTAATAAGAAAAGGTAAGAAGTATGATAATGATTCGTCCTCTTGCATGTTAAACACCATCAAGATGTTTTATAGCAAAAAGTAAAGAATATATTCTAAAAAAGTAGATAAACTATTAAAATAATAGGATAAAATGCTAAAATATGACAAAGGACCCAATAAAATCACCTTAAATTGCTAAAAATTAACCAAACCACATCTATAAATGGCAAAAAAGTTATAACATACCTTAAAAATGTCTAAAAAATCTCTAAGAAATGAAGAAACATATCTTTAAAATTTAGATTTGATCATAAAAATTGCAAAATATGTCAATAACTTCTTCGATACTTCACAAAAAATTCAACAAGTACTAAAAAATTGTGAAAAATTAACTCAACATGTCTTAAGGAGTTAGTGACATGAGGTAATTTCCCCAAAAATTTATAACCAATAGAAAATTATAAAAAAGTTTTACAAGGTTAGCTCCTTTAGTATCAATTGCACCTTGGTTTTCTTTGCATTTCCATGTTCAGTTATTATCTCCCAAAATTTATGAGGTGTATAAAAACCCTATTTTTGCTTGTTTTATGTTTATTATAACTTAGGAACCCCATTCTACAGAAGAGGCCAAACAATTTGAAAAATCCACAAAAAAATGAAAAATTTAGAAAATAAAAAATTGAAGAAATTAAGAAAATACTAAAAAAAGGTGAAAAAAATACAAAAAATTGAAAAAAAATAAAAATTAAAAAATCTAGAAAATGAAAAAAAAATTTAAAAAATAAGAAAAATTTGGAAAACAAAAAAAGTTGAAAAGTGTAGGAAAGAAAAAAAAAAGAAAGGGAGAAAGAAGAAAGTTTAAGAAAATGAAAAAAAAAAGAAAATACTAAAATAAAATTTACTACTGTGGTATGTGGCATGCTGTGTGGCTGTTAAGTGGCATGCTGTGTGGCTGTTAAGTGGCATGCTAAGTAGTGTTGCGTAATCACACCAATGTGCATCACCTAGCACTTAATAAATAAATAAAAAAGGGCAGGAGCTGTTTGAACAAGAGCGCGACATAGGGCACGTGGTATATGCCACTCACATGTCCCCAACCAAGTCCCTTCTATGTTTCCCCCTTCCTTCTCAATGCAAAAGGTCAAGCTTCTGTTCTCAATTTAAAATAGATAATGTTTAAGATGTGTCAATTTTTTAGTTTTTCAAAAAGGGAATTTTGCAAAATAAAAAAAAAAAAAAGAAAAATTAGGCAACATTAATAAACAGGTATTTTACACCTGAGTCTAAATTGGTGAAATCAGAGCACATATGGGAAAATTACCTTAAGCTACCTAATTCAAGGTTGCAAGAACATCTCATTATGATTATACATATCTTCATTTCATTAATTTTCATGTAAAAACGTATTCAAATTAGGCCACAAATAGGAAGAACTAAGATTATACACACACATTTGCTCTTTTGAGGAAGATTCAACCTTTTCCCAAATTGGATGTTTCTTAAGTACCACTTACGACCTAGCACTATAAATTGAGATTTCCTCAACACATCCAAATCATTCTCAAGAATTGCAAATTCTCTAATTGGAGTGTAATCACAATTTCTCACTCTAGCTTTCATTAGTGCAAAACTCATATTCTCTCTTTGATTTCTCTTAATATAGAGAAAATCAATTGGAGAAAAATTAGTGGGACATTTCACTCTCATCCTAGAGTAAAGCCCATGCTTTGGTTACTCTTGATTTCGCATAGAATTGGTTGAATTTGGAGTAGAAGTCAGAAGGAAGTTGTTTAGGGAAAGTTCATCAACCAATTGGAGCTTTTAGGGAAACTAAAGAAAGTAGGCTTAGGTTTTCTAGAAATTGGTTTATGGATTTTTGTAGATGATGCTTCCGAGTTCGAAGCCACTAGCCCTACCTAAAGAATTGGTTGGACCACCAAATCAACGCGTAAGGTAAGTTTTTTCCTTCTTTAATTGTTGTATTGCATGTTTGAAAAAGAAAATGAAAAATACAGAAAATTATAAAAATGTATTTTGATCTCGTGTTGCCTTGCTTATATGAGAATGATGTGTTTGTGGCATTTAATTTATCCATGCTTAGTTATTTTAATAATATTAATAAATAATATGTTGGCATGTTGGTTTGATAATTCATTAGATTTGATTTTAATGATAATAAGCTTTATTTGGCTTTAATAAAAAAGACGTTGATCTGTTATTTTAGCTTGAATAATTTGAATAATGATTTATTAATTTGATAGCTTAGTTAATTAGAATGTTGGTTGGAATTAATTTGCATGTTTGATTTGAATAGTTTGTATGTTAATAAACTTGTTTTGATTTTAATAATTAGCATGATTTAATAATAGGCATGTTAATTAGCATGTTAGTTTGTTTAGCTTAATTTTAATTGGCATGTTGAGATTAATTTGAATAATGATTTATTAATTTGATAGCTTAGTTAATTAGAATGTTGGTTGGAATTAATTTGCATGTTTGATTTGAATAGTTTGTATGTTAATAAACTTGTTTTGATTTTAATAATTAGCATGATTTAATAATAGGCATGTTAATTAGCATGTTAGTTTGTTTAGCTTAATTTTAATTGGCATGTTGAGATTAATTTGAATAATTAGCATGTTGGTTAGTTTAATTTGGAATAATGGGTATGATAGCATGATTTGTTAGTTTAGCTTTAATTTGAATAATTTGTTGATTTGAATAAAATAGCATGTTGAATTGGATATAGTAAATTAGCATGTTGGCTTAATCTTAATAATTATCATGTTGATTGGTGAATAATTGGTATTGCCATGTTATTGATTATGTTATGGATATGGGCTTTATTTTAAATAAAGTTATTTTCAAATAAAATGGATTTTTTCTCTTAAATTGTTTTCTGATAAGTAAATTTTTTTTTTCATAAATCAAACAATTAAATTGGCTCTTTTCCAAAATTTAGGGTTTTTTTTTTTTAGAGTTTCCTAGAGTGAACTAAAACCATTTTTTCTAAAAATTAATAAAATATAAGAACTTGAAGTGATGCGAGTTTTTAATAAATAAAATTGGCGTACATACTAAAATTTTCATCAATTAAAAAGTACGTGGGCTTAATCTCGCCTTGTAAGTACGTAGTTATTTTGGGCAGTTCAAAATAAATAAAAAACTTATTTTTCCCCCATTTTTTCCAAATTCTTTTCATTTTTTAAATAAAAATAAAACAAAGTCCATTTACTTGAAAATAAAATTAATGGTCAACTTAATTATTACATGGACTCTTTTATGGGAACCTTCAGATTTTAATAAGATAGCCTTTGAGCCCATGCTTTCTCTAGTTCCTATTTTTCTAAAAAAAAAAAATTGAAAAATCGTAAGCTAGTAGTTGAAATTAGGGCTCATCTACCTATAGACTCTAATTTCAAATCTTTTTCGATTTTAGTCGAGTGGCAACTCCATTTCAAAATTATTTTTTAAATTAAACCTTTTCTTAGTTTGGTTGAGAAGTTTATGTTAAGTAGATCAATCTTAATATAAATTATGTTTAAAAAAGAGAAAAACCAAATTTTCACCTCAACAAGGTGACTTGCTATTGCTTTGTAGTGCTCTAAGGTGGGCTAACACTGAGGTAGTGGTTAGTGGTGGCCGGAGACTTATGTTTTGGTTGTTTAAGTGGTTGGGTATTTAAAATTTCTAGAAGCTTCATTTCTTATTTTTTTGAAGAGGCCCTTTAACTGTAAGTCCTTCACAACTATATCTTTCTATGGTATTTACATTAGATATAATTTTTTATGCTTTTTTTTATTTTCTAGAATTTCATACTAATTATATCGAAAAATACCTTTTTACAACAAAAATTGCAAAACCCTGTTTACTAACCTTTTAAAATCCCTAAACTTTTTCCTATAGTTTCTTATATTAAATATGATTTTTAGACTTTATGATTGCTAGTCATTGAAATATTTTCTAATTATCTTGCTTTTTAGACTATATTTCCTACTTATATATATGATTTATTATATTATATTATATTATATTATATTATATTATATTATATTATATTATATTTCCAGAATAATAATTATTGCAAAATCCCCTTTATTTCTAAGTAATCTTATGTTGATAACAAACATTTTTTTTTTTGGATATTAGCTTGATTATCTACTATTCTAACCAACTTCTTCTATATTTAACTATATTTAACAATGTTCTAAACTCATATGATAATATACTAATAGCTTTGCTTACTTTTTAAAAGAATTATCATTTTCCTCTCAATTTCTAAAGAGTTTTATTATACTTTGTCATTTTAGCCTAACTAAAACTCTTATATCTTGAAAATGATGATTTACTGGTATATAGGGTCCAAATCAAACAGTTACTATATAACTATTCTTACCACTTTCTCAAGAAGTCATCATACTATCCTTCATTACTTGCTTAAGAATATACCCTAAAATCTCTTTTCCTAAGGAAATATTACGAACATTGTAATCTTAATTGAGTATCTCATTTTCTACCGTAGCTTCTATTAAAGATACCTATACTAGAAAACTTAGCCATATTCAAATATAAAACCTTAAACTATAAAGATTCTTATGCTTTTACATAAACTAATACAAACACCATTCTATAGGATTTATTAAACTTAAGAAGTTACGAGCTTGTAAGAAATCTAAGTTAGTGGCCTGCTTCACAACAGTCTTTAATGTGTTAATAAAGGATTGTAAGTTATTATAATGTTTATGCTTATAATTAGTTGCTTGTGTGCATGTACAGTATGTGGTTAACATGCTTGTGGTAGCTAAGCCTACCTACTTAGTGTAAATTGCTTGTGTTTATATTTATAATGTTGTGGAATCATTATACTGCTTAATCACCCTCAAAACTTAACTTAATTCCTATTTAGCTTTTATAGTCATGCATATCACCTCTACGTTATTGTGTGACACCTACCAAACACCACCCATACTATGAGGAACACAAATATTTCCTTCTTTTCAATCTTGTGGAACTAAGTGATAAGAAAGGAGGTCAACGCATAACATAGCTATTAAAATCGCGAGTCACTTATATGATTTTATGAGTCCATGATTTTATAATGTTTTTCTTAATTAAAATGGATATAAAATTATTTCTATGTAGGCTTTAGGTAGAATTATGAATTTTAATGTATGATTTTATAAGTTTACAATTTTACCGATTTCGTAGGATTTTATATGATTTTACTGATTCTATATGTTTAAATGACCAGTAAAATTGCGATTTTAATAACCATACCATATAGGGTTAAGAAGCTATCATGACGGATAGTTTGGAATGGGCATAGAAGGGACGAAAAGGAAGCCCATTGCATAAACTTGTGTTAATGTTGGTGTTTATTTTACAACATATGGCCATGACGTATGGAGCTCCTTGAAACCTAGTTTAGAGTGGGGTTAATTTTTTTAGTCTTACGACACACCAATCAACATTGCACAGATAGTGCTTAATTGATGCACGAAACTTTAAAAGGACTTTTTCGGTTGCTTACTTATGCATGACACATGTCTTATGCCACTTATTGAGCTGTTGTTTTGCTTGCTTTCTTATAGATTTTGTAGATAAAGTTTCCAGATCACAATGGTTGTAACTTCAATCTAGATCAGATGTCAAGAAAACAAGGATGGGAATGAGCGAGAAAGATAAGCTCCCAATACCCTAATGATGTGAAAAACCAAATAAGGTACTATGCAAATCTGCAAATGTATACAATAATCAGTGAATAAAGGCAATTATTCCCCAAGTAATGGCATTGTTTTTAAAAGCCTTATGTATATTAACTACATATGAGAGCAAGCTTAGCCTAAGCTATCAACAATCAATATACAAGGTGACATTGGTTGTTATGGGACCACGGGGCGTGACACAAACTAATTGTTATATGTGAATTTCAGCTCAAGCATCATAACAAGGGCTACCAAGCATGACCTTGAAAGAACTCACTACAATAAGGGATTCCCTAAAGGGGCATTGACCATCATAACTAATAGATTCTAGAATCCTCCTAGAGTAAGGATTCTCCACAACATGTCATGACAGTGATATCGGGGTAGATGTGAACCTATCGAAGGAATAAAGAAAAGAATGAGACTTGATAGTTTAGTAAACTTATGCACCAATTTTATGGATGTGATGTACTGTAAAACTACATATGGACCAACTATCATATTAGATATAGCGCACTAGTCTAAACTAGGTAGGTTACTCATTACAATCCTTGCTAAAGGGATTGATAAGAATTAGAAGTAAAACGATCTTGCAATGGGCAAGAACAAATTATGAAGAAGGGAAAATGTATTCTATTGATGATAATGTCTATTTGCAGCTTACCTTTACGTAGGATGTTTATGCATGAACAATTAGGGTACCTTTTAGTGAAAATAATTTACAAACTGTAGAAGAGGTAGGCAAAGGAGCTTGAATTTTTAAGAGGTTTCTCCTATGTTATCAAATACAAGAAAAGCCATGCCAATGTAGTGGCAAATGCCCTTTTACATAGGCAAGCTATGCTTACTACACTACAAACTAAGTTACTTGGGTTTTCTCTCATCACCAAACAGTATGCTTAGGACCCTCAATTTGGTCCTATTATTGAGAAGTGTAGGGAAGGATTAGCAGTTGGCAGATACTACATGAAGAACAAATATCTATTCAAAGGTTGGAAATTATGCATTCTAAGCTACTTCACTCGCAAGCTATTGGTGTAGGAAGCTTATACTGGACGCTGGTTAGGACACTTTGGTGATACTAAAATCGCCGACCTTCTTAAATAAAACTTCTATTGGCCTATTATAGTGAAGGATATCCATAAGGTTGTTTGGAGCTATGAAATCTACAAGAAGGCCAAGGGAAGAAGGGAGCCACATGGAGATCATATGACCTTGCATACGCTAACCTTACCATAGGCCAACCTCAACATGGACTTTGTCCTAGGATTGCTTAAGACACCCTAAGGATGAGACTCGATCCTTGTAGTTATGGACTATTTTAGCAAGATGATATGCTTTATACTATGGCATTGAACTAATGACGATTTATATATTGTTGATTTGTTTTTGCAAGAAGTGGTTAGAATACATAGAGTTCCTAAGTCTATTGTTTCAAATCAGGATATAAAGCTCTTAAGTTATTTTTAGAAGACAATATAGAGGAGACTTGGCATCAACCTCATGTTCAACTCTAGTAGCCAACTTTACATTGATGGACAAATTGAGGTGGTGAATAAGACCCTTAGTACACCACTCCAAGATATTGTGGGAAAGAATCTAAGGGATTGGGACTTATGTTTACCAGTTGTGGAGTTTAGATACAACAAAGCTGTCTACTATACTACAAGGAAGACCCCCTTTGAGGTTGTCTATGACCTTAACCTAACCATTCCAATTGATTTGGTCAATGCCCTAGCAGCTCCTGAGGAGAGTTAGTCTAGAGTAAACCGAGCCTAAGAAACCTATAAGCTACATCAGCATATGACCAAGCAAATTGCTAAGTTTAATAAGAGGCAACACCATATTAGTAGTCGTGGCCATCAAGCTATTAGTATCAATCTAGGTGACCTAATTTAGATGCACCTTAGTTAAGAAAGGTTTCCACATCTATAAGGGAACAAGTTATCACCTCAACCTGATGAACCCTTCAAGGTGCTAAAGAGGATCAAACACAACACCTATTAGAACGAGTTGCCAGAAGAATACTATGTTTCTTCGACTTTCAATGTATCCGGCATGATCTTTACTACTTAGTAGAAGAAGAAGGGAACTAAGGAGAGTAGTAGATTGAGAACTCGTAGATTTAAGGTCAAATCTCCCAAACCCCCAAAAAATATGATAAGAATCTAAACCCCGAACCCTTGACCAAAAGTTGAGCCTAAGGACTTTAAGGCCTAATCTAATGCGTCTTGGCTTAAGAACTACTTGTGGATGAAGATTCTTCCTATGACTAGGGTCTACTACACTTCATCTGACTTCAGTACTAGACGTTGGTCATAGTTAGGACTACTATTGACTTCTTTCAAGATAGGATGGAAAACCTTCAGAAGCCGGATAACCCAACCTTAAAACAACTTGCCTAAATGTTGAGCAATCTTACTTGTCCGCTTGACCTGATCCACCCATTGCCGAAATATCCAATGGTTTACCAAGGTGATTTGATGAACTAAGCTTCTTTTTTCATTAACGACCAATTGAGCATATTATCTTCCTTTCTTATTAAAGTGGGCAACTGGACAACTCTACATGTCCTGGGAATACGATCCCATGGAGATACCTTATGACAGATTCTTTTGTTTATTTTGCCTCTTGATAACATGAAAATAGCATACATATTCCATAGTAATTTTATGCCATTTTATGTATTAATCTAGTTAATGCTATAGTTTCTTGAGCTTATTCATTTAATTTACATTTCTAGGGACTTTAGGATCATTTGATGAACTTTTGAAAACTTTTATCAAGTTTTGGAGCATATCAGAACAAAAGCATTGATTGAGGAATTGAAGCAGAAGGATTTCAAGAGACAAAGTTCAATAAAGAATACGATTGAAGACCATAGCTGTAGTCAGTGGTAGTATATCCCTCGTCATCAATTTCCATTGAATTTTAAAGATTTCAAAGTAAGTACAAGAATACGCCTAAGCTCCATGGCCATGTATCTTGCTCATGGATAAGTAATGATTCATGAATCGTCTATTTATGTTAAGTTTTCTTTGTAAATCTAGGTCTAACTCTTATAAATAAATATCTAAGCCTCGGTTTGTAGGGAAAACCCCTTTCGAGTAAGAATAAAAAGGGTAAATAATTATAGGGGTTCCTCTATTGTTCTCTTTTATTTTGTTATTATGTCTTTATTCTAATTCCTTAGTAAATTGTTATTGAACCCTATGTTCTTAGATGACTTTCTATTATTGATAATGAAATTCAATCTATGATATTTGCATATTGTAATCTAATTGTATTGTGTTTATTATTGTCTTTAATTTAATATACTAGTGGTTGGCCAAAAAAAAAAAAAGAATAATATACTAGTGATTGAATTATTGCTATTATAGAGTTCATCAAAGCATGTAGTATGATTGACTGATATAATTAGACAAAACTGGTCGACTAAAACATTTAGTAATTCGGTTTTTTCGAATTAAGATAACTTACTAGTATGATTCAAGAGTATCATGCAATTCTATGATGCTCTATTTAGAAACAATTCGGGTAGAGAGGGTTTCAGAATTAGGAATTGGCTAGGAGATGCAAGTTCAATTGGTTCGTAATAGGAATCCTCATAGTCCAATATTGCAATTGAGATTGAATAAGTCACTTAGAATTAGGTAGTAAATAACATAAAGATTTACTAAGGAGTATGTTTTTCTCCCTTAATTTAATTGAATTGTTCTTATTTTTGTTTATTTTTTGTTATTATATTATTGCAATCTTTACCTTACTGTATTTAATTATTCAATTGTATCTTTTATTGCAAAAGTTAGGTAATTAGAATAATTTAGGGTATAATTGCTAATTAATTTGATATTATTCCCATTTATAGTTTCTCGTAAGATTGATCCTTAAACTCTAATCTGAATCTATACTATAACTTGACTGGGTGTACTTGCTCATGCTATAATCCTCCCACATCAAGTTCTTGGAGTCGTTGTCGAGGAACCAATAAAGTAAACTAATTAGGAATTTAGCAAAAGAAAACCCCTTGATTTCTACTTATTTTAACATATCTGTAATATCTATCTCCTTTAGTTATTTTGGTATTCTTCTTCCTTAAATTGTTTATAATTTCTAAATGCTCTTCAATTTATGACTACTAGCAACAATAGCAATTTTGTGGAATTTAATCTAGAAATTGAAAGGACTTCGTGATATCTTCGTAGGAGAGTTCATGAAATAGTAGATTTAATCAATCAATGTTTACTGTTCTGATTAAAATAAGAGTTAGAAGATTCAAAAGTGATCAAGAAATTGAAACTATGGCATTGAACAACAATGACGAAGCTAACAAAATCTTTATGGAGTTTGCAAAGCTTATGGTGACTGGAGTTGAATCTAGTGTCATAAGTCTTGTAGTCTAAGGAACAAATTTCCAAATCTAACCGAATGTCATTTAGATGGTCCAATAATTCATTCACTTTGACGGATTGGTTGATGAAGACCTCAATAACCACATTTCAAGTTTCTTGGAGATCTGCGACACTTTCAAAATCAACGATGTCTCAGATGATGCGATAAGACTTAGATTGTTTCGATTCTCCTTGAGAGGTAAGGCCAAACAATGCATAACTTTTTACCTAAGGTTCCATTACTATTTAGGATAATTTAGTTGAAAAGTTTCCAAGAAAATATTTCCTGCCCACTAAGATGGCAAAATTTAGAAACAATATTTCTGCTTTTGCTCAAATTGACGATGAGATCGTCTATGATACTTGAGAGAGATTCAAAGAGTTGTTGAGACAATGCCTGCATTACAGTTCACCTCCATCGATGCAAATTCAGACATTCTATAATGGGCTTAATTATCTTATGTACCAGATGATTGATGTTGTAACTAGAGGCACTTTGAGTGTTAAGACACCAGATGAGGCCCAAAAGGTGATCAAAGGCATGTCAATGAATAATTAGTAGTGGGATAAGATGAGGTCCAACTAATAGCTCAAGTTGAGAACTTGAGCAAAATGATTGAAGGACTGATAAAACCAGTGAATATAGTGTAGGATGAGATTTTGGTTGAAATCAAGGATGCCAATTTTATTGCTAACTGTGCTCAGAATAATCCTTTCAGTAACACATATAATCTGGGCTAGAGAAATCACTCAAATTTCTGTTGGGGAGGCCAACAAAAATAGTAGAACTGGAATGTGCAACTTGAAAATAGGGCCCCTAACATTGAAGAGTTGCTGAATAGATTTGTCTAGAGTTTAGACATACATTTTTAAGCCAATGAAGTAGTACTAAGGAACACTAAAACTTCATTAGGAAATTTAGAGAGTCAATTGGGTCAATTGGCTAAGACTATCACTGAGAGACCACAAAGAAGTTTGCTTGGAAACACCTTGCTAAATCTTAGATTAATGGGTTCAAAACCAAACTAAAGCGAGAAATCAATTGTCAAGTCAACAACGGTAAACAACACTGCTTCGGAGGCAGCCTAAGTTTGATTTATTTTAAATTTCAATTTTTAAAGACATCTATTAGTATTTTTAGAGACATTTGTTTGTATTTTCTTTACTTTGAACTATTTTTATCAAAAACAATTATTGAAATTTATTCCTACAATAGTAACATGGAAGTTGTCTTCCAATTTGATTGTTATTTGATTTATTTTCTAACTTCAATTCATTTTACTTTTGGATTTTTCAAAGTAATTTTAGGATCCGAGTCAAAGGAAATTAAGAAGGATTGAATTCAAGAATCAAGGAAGAACACAACAAAAGTCCACGACCGTACACTTGGACTGTAATCCTCTTGTAATTTTATTTCGAGAGGACAATGAAAATTGTTGGATGAGAAGTCCACTGTCAGGACCACACTCGTGATCTTTGACCGTACTTATACTAGGGTTACAATATTGGTGCAAAGACAAGGACCATAGCTATACTCCACGATCGAGATTCTTAACTGTGGTTCGATACGAATTTAAACATTATGAGTAATTCCTTTCCATGTCATTCTAAACTCTCTCTCTCTCTTAAAACTACACTTTTCTCTTAATCGTCCCGCTATACAAGCACCAAAACTTCATAAATCTTCACCATCTAACCTCGTGCACTTCAAATCTAAGGTACGTACTTCATCTTTACTCATTTATTTCATTTAATTGTTGCTATTTTGCATAAAAATTGGATTTTTATTTAGGGTACCATGATGAACAATGCGGCTTGCATGTGTAGAAACTTTTTATGAGTGATTTAGGAAAGATAATGCAATAAAATATGTTGTGTAGTCATTATTTCTTAGGAATCACTTGAAAAACACTTACTTGTTAGAGAATGAAATCATGAAGAACATAAAGGGGTTGTGTTTTAGGGTAAAGAAGGAAAAGAAAGGAACGTGATGGAATCTATGCTATTGGCATGTGGTATTGTTGTTAGCATGTGATTTGGGAACTCATGTTAGAAGTATGAAAAACTTGTCGTGATCAAATTTGTGTGTGATTGAAGCATTCCATAGAAACTTATGACTTTCTTAATTTTGATTGAATTATTGATTTAGAATTGTCTTCAAAATGCTATAAAATTCATGTTAGGAATATGGAATTTGTTGTTGAAACAATTGTACATGAAATAGATTATAGAAAATAAGTTCTTAAACAACTGTATATTGAGTGCTAATATTTACATCAATAGAGATGGTGGATAAAAATAGGATTTTATCATGAATTAATCCTATAATTTTACTAATCCATGATTTTAGAAATGTTAACATTTTATTATATAGCCTATGGCTAATTCAATATTTTGCATCTTAATTAACTGAGTAAACTAGCAATTACTTTTGTATTTTGCTAGATTATTGAATTAGCAAGAATTTTTGTAGTATTACCATATTTCTTTTAGCTAATGAGTTTGCTTTCATCAAAGTTGAAATCTTCTTTTATTTTTTATTTCAAAACCATGTTGAGGGTTGAACATACTTCTTGCAAAAACTCTTTAGGCGCAATCCCTATACATCCCTTATTGACATTCTGCGAATCATAGTAGAGGAAGAGATATACCCAATTGTCCAAGAAGAAATTTTGCTAAATCTCATACTTGAGTTAGGAACAAGTTGTTTAAGCTAGCTATGATTCCAGAGTTAAATAACTGATTGAATTTAGTGAATAGGACTGATTGCTGCTGATCAATGAGTAGGTTTATAAGGAATTGACATTAGAAATCTAAGTACCCTGAGGTAAGCATATGATACTATTGAGAATGGTAGAGAGAATACTCTATACTTCAGATGTGATGGTCACAAGGTGACCATGTTGTTTGATGAGTTACCTGTTCGTGTGGGTATAATTTTTAGATTATGTCAAGGAGACCCTATAAATTGTATCAAGGAGTTTTTAAGTCCTTTATGTAGACAAATTTGACTAATGAGGGAGGAGCTTATGACCTGAGAGGTTTAAATTCTCTAAGCAGAGAGATCTAGCTCTTAGATTGATTCATTATGAATTGGCGAAGGGATTTACAGAAAGGAAAAATAGTCATTAAGTAGTAAATGAAAGGGATATTTTGCACTTGCATAGGATGCCCCATAAATTTGGATGTCAAGATGGTTTTCTTTCTCAAGAGCCAAGTTACCGAAGGTCATTTGGATTTCATTGTTGTAGGTCCTTTCATCACTAGGCTAGTAAGAAATACTCCTTGTTTTCATGACCTTCCTTGTATGTAAGTACCGAAGTCGCTTGCCCTACTAAACTATGAGTCGATTAAGGCCATGAGACTCCTTCTAATACTTAAGGGTCCACTTCTTGAGCCAACTAGAGAGATTGCATCTCCATCATCTCGGTTGCTACTAGTTTGTTATCATCTTCAATATTTAGTAAGATTAAGAGGATGGTGATAAAATTATTGAAGAAACAAAGGACCTTGACACATAAGGTAAATTGTGCTGTGGCTAAGATCGATGCGCTATTTGCCCACTATGGTATCCAGCCACCACTATCACCACCTATGCCAAAGCTTGACTCGAATGAAGAGACTAAGGAAGAGGAGATTAAGGAGTAATGTGAGGATGAAGAGGAAGAAGAAGAGGAAAAGGATGGGGATGAGAAAACGAAAGATGAGTGATTTTCTTTTGAATGTTTATTTTGTTTTCAAAAGAATCGGTTTAATTTTTTATAATTGGATGACTGACTCAACTAACTTATTTACTATTGCTTTTTCTTTAGATAATCATTTGACTTTTGATGTTTTGTAAGTTGTGCACGATGCTAACATATCAATACTTGAATTAGTAGTCATTTTACTTAGTTTATTTTGTTTACTTAACTTCTTTTTTTCATTTTATAGTTAGTTTGTTTTATTAGATATAAAGAAAACCTAAAGCTTAATTGAATAAATAGAATTCAAATTTAGAACATCAGAATTTTTCAAAGATCAATGCAAAAACTAAGGAAATTCCAGTTCTTTATATATATATATATATATATATATATATTCTCCAACTTTTATTTTGAATTGCATTGTTATAATGTACATTGAGGACAATGTACAACTTAAGTGTAAGGGGAAATGATAGGTTATGTATGTTAATAATTTAGATATGCACTTAAGCTTGTGAATTTTTCTTGAATTAAAATTCTTAGAAATTTATACCCCATATAAATAAGTAGGAAAATTTTCTTTGAATTTACCTATGAATCCATTATGACTTTAGGATATTTTGCTAAATTTGAGTAATTAAATCCCTATGATTTAGAGTTTCTTTTTACTTAGGCTCAAAGTTAGAGTGAGGATTAGGATAGATATAGCTAAGTTAAGGATTAGTTAGTTTGATTTCTAAGCTTAATTTTAAAAAATAATCATCAATCCCTCTTTTCAAATTTTTTTAGATTGCATGAATAAAGAAGTTTTGTCTTTTGAAATATCAAAGTAATTGGAAAAATAAATTGAATTAACACAAATTTGCTAAGAATTGGTAAAGATCGATGTTATTACCTCAGAAAAGCAAAACTCTTTCTTGTTGCCATTTGTAAAATGTAAATTTGGTTAAATTTGTTAAGGATTGATTATAGTCCCTCAAAAGAGTAAGGTGCTTTCCTGTTGACAATTACTAAATAAATGATAGGCTAAAATTAGTACAGATCGATGGTTTGTTAGAAGAGTGAGATTCTTTCTCAATGCTAATCAGCTTCGATAAAGAAATTAAATTAAATTATAAAAGCCTCCTAATGAAAATTGAAAAAGTAGAGAGACAATTAGAAGATGAGTTGATGTAACATGCATCCAGTCTAGGTCTTTATTAAGAGTGGTGAAATTTCTATAACTTTTTCTTAGCTACTTGATATTTGATTTAATCTCTAATTTAGTTTTTATTTAAGTGATAAGGCTAACATTGAATTATTAGGATAAATTATTGAAATTTTGTAGTTGTTAAGAGTTATTATTTAAGGGTTTAAAGACATTATCAAGTTAAGGAAAAAGGGTGATTTTGAAATTTTTTTTTGTAAAGCTACTTAAATTTGAGGGTATACTTTTTTGGAAGAATAATTTGTTTGCCTTATTCTTAAGATATTTTTATTTTGCTCAAGAACAACTAAAAGCTTAAATGTGGGGGTATTTGATAATTTGAAATTAGCATACATATTCTATATAATTTTGTGTCATTATGTATATTACTATAGTTAATTCTATTGTATTTTGAGCTTAATTCGTTTAATTTATATTTTCAAAGACTTTAGGAGCATTTGATGAACTTTTGAAGACTTTTATTAAGTTTTGGAGCATATTGTAACAAAAGCATTGATTAAGGAATTAAAGCGGAAGGATTTCTAGTGAGAAACAAAGTCCATTGAAGAATACTGTTGAAGACCACAACAGTGGTCCATGGCCATGTACCCCTCATCATCAAGTTTCATCGAATTTTGATCATTTCAAAGCAAGTAAAAGAACATGACCAAGCTCCACGAGCATGTACCCTACTTGTGGACACGGAATGATTCATGAATCTTCTATTTTTGTTAGATTTTCTTTGTAAATCTAAATCTAACCTTTATAAATAGATGCCTAAACCTAGGTTTATAGGGAGAGCCCCTTTTAAGTAGGAGTCAATATAGGGCTCCTCTATTCTTCTCTTTTATTTCATTATTATGTCTTTATTTTAATTTTTTTAGTAAATCACTATTGAACCCTATATTCTAGGGTGACTTTTTATTATTGATAGTGAAATTCAATCTATGATATTTGCATATTGTGATCTAATTGTATTGTATTTGTTGCTATCTTTAATTCAATATACTGGTAGTTGAGTTATTACTAGAGTCTATTGTATAGTTTGTAAGAATAAACTATATGACTAACTAATATAATTAGACAAAATTGGCTAAGTAATTAGGTTTTTTCAAATTAAGGCAGCTTAATAGTGGGATTCGAGAGTGTAATGTGATTCTATGACACTTTATTTAGAAGTGGTTTAGGCAAAGACGGTTTTAGAATTAGGAATTAACCAAGTAACACAAGTTAGGTTAGTTCATAATAGGAATTCCTACAGTCTAATATTGCAATTGAGATTAAATAAGTAAATTAGAATTAGATAGTAAATAACATTAAAGATTTACAAAGGAACATAATTCTTCCTTAATTTAATCAAATTGTTCTTTTTTTTATTTTTTCTTATTTTAGTTATTTCGCTATTACAATCTTTACTTTACTATATTTAGTTATATCTTTTATTGCAAAAGTTAGGTAATTGGAATAATTTAGGAGTACAATTGTTAATTATTTAGATATTACTCCCATATATACTTTCTTGTGGGATCACCACTTGAACTCCAATTCGAATCTATATTATAACTTAACTAAGTGCATTGTGCACTTGCCTTTGCTATGAGCCCTACACATCACTCCTTTTAACATGTGTACTAGGAATCTCATGTATATTAACATGAATTTTACCCTTTTTGTCTTTTCTATTCTTGTAACCCTAGTGACCGAGTATATCAAGCCTCCTTCTTGCACGCCACAACAATATATTAGTCATTCATTAATATAGGTTATACTTGTTCCCTTAAGAAATAGACTTCTCTTTAACTCTTATTAACCCCTTTAGTAAGAGTTAATGGCAAATAACCTTTGAAGGCATCATGTGCATCATATCAAGTGTTTATTAGGCCATGTGGATTGATTGGTGTGCTTTGGTATGTCTAACTTCGAAACACATCACTATCCAAAGTCAAGTTGTGACAAGCAGAGGCACAACTCTTCCTTGTTTAGTTCAACTATTTGCTCTCTAATAGGTGGTACGTCTCTCTACTACCCAATGAACATCCTTCCACATTTTGGGCTAAAAGAACTAAGTACTCAACAACTCAAAAGTCTTCTTCTCTCCAAAGTATCTAGAGAATCCTCTACTATAGGCATCTTGATAGGAATTAAGTTACGGGGCCTTTAACTCGTAGTCGAGCTTGAAGGCTAGAGAGAATGGCAAAGTGAATCATCCTACTCCAACTGACTCTTACTAAAGCTAAGTATCTCCTTACCGATCAACTCTACATGTTAAACCATGTAATTACCCACTTCTTAATGGTTTTGTGCTAAATTGTAGAATGCTAATACAATAGTTGAACCATGCACGCTTACCTGCTCTTGTCTGAGCCGATCAATTGCTCAGCATCACCCTTATAGAGAGACCGAGAGAAACTTTGTGTTGCTCCTTAGCCACCCTTACTCTAACGAACAATCTGATCATACTCTTTGTCTACATCCTCCAACAACCTTACCAATGCACCTCCGCTATATGTACAGGACCACATGTAAAATCTGCAATACTAATCATTACTTTTCTTGAATATTCATTTTTACCCTTTGTATTCTTTATACATTACTTCTTTGGGAAATATTCTTGTACTTATAGTCAGAAATATCAACTTCACATTAATACATTGAATATTCTTCCTTACATAAATACTGGTTTTGTTTAATCTCATTTCACTCATATCTTAACCCTTAAACAAGGCTAGGTGAGTAACCTCATCGGATTAGCTCATACATCATATCTAGTTATGCCATGAGTCCTCAGAAGTTCTATTGGTACATAATATCCTCTAGAGCTATTCGAGGGTTTGCTTACTTTTCATTCTTTTGCGCATTCCTCATCACCCCTTTTAAATTTTCGACAAACTTCGACTCATTCAGCAACCGGCTTTGTTTGTTTTTGGTCATAGCTTACATCATCTTGGTATCAAAGTAGAGGTTTCGTTTAAGTTGCTTTTATTTCGAAGTTTTATCTATACTATGTTTTGTATGTGTGAAACAGAGTAAGTTATTGTATACGTTTAGCTACTGTGTTTACTAGCTATTAAGTTTCTGGTTTATGGAAGTGTTTGCTGAAACATCTAATCGAAGAGTTTGAGAATTAAATCTATCGAAGAAAATGATGGACCTAAGTATTAATATTGGTGTTGGAGATGACAACAATGGTGTCATCCATCATGGCAAACAATCTCAGGGTACTCGCAGAAGTACTAACGAGAGACTTGATGAGGTGCCTAACCTCTTTGTGGATTTAACTTGAGTTGTTCATGCATTGGCTTATAGAACTGTTGAAGCTGTGCATAACAATCCATAAATTGCCCAACCTACTAGAGGTCAAAACCCAACTCAACAAGCTTAAGGTGGAGGAGTAGGCAGATGAGTGAGAAAAAGAATCAACTTAAGAGACATGGATGAGGAGGATGAGGAAGAATATGAAGAAGAAGAGTGAGCTCGAGCACCCCAAGCATCTGATCATGTGAACCTTAAGATCTTAAGCTTTAATGAGTCTGGGAATGTGGATGACTATTTAGATTAGGGAGAGAAGGTGGAGCGAATCTTCAATTATTACCATTATGATGAGTACAATGAAGTGAGAACTACTACTATTGAGTTCTCTAGATATGTCGCCATGTAGTGGAAGAATTTCTAGGCCATGAGAAGGCGAGAAGGTTATTGAAAGATCAATACTTAGCTTAAGGTGAAGAGAATATTTGGAAACAGATTTGTGCTAAAAACTTATCTACAAGACACTTTTACTCGGCTTCAGGAGTTGACATAAGGAGGCCGAATTGTTGAGGAGTATGTCCAAGAGTTCTAAATGCTTATGATTTGCTGTGAAGTGGAGGAGCCCTTAGTGCGAACCATCTTGAGATTCCTTACTGGATTAAGGAGTGATATCCGAGACATTGTGGAACTCCAAAAATTTGCTACATTAGATGAGGCAATATGGATAGCTTAGTGAGTGGAAAGATAGAGAAGAAACTGAATATTGACAAGGATGCTGATTGATTAACCTGTTCAGTTAAGCTAACCTGTATTAGGAAACTACTAAGGTTAGCTGAGTCTTGACCCGATTAGATGAGGGGATGTTAGGATTGATTAGAAGGCTTGAACAGAAGGTGATGTGTTGACTTGAACTTATGAGAAAAGGCAAGGATTTGGTAGGAAGATAAGCCACATCAAGTGCTTAAAATGCTAATAGTTTGGACGTATGGTTGCTTAATGCCCGAATCAAAAGACTATGGTCATTAAGGGAGACATTCCATAACTAGAAGTGGAAATTACTGATAAGGAACATGAGGAGGAGGAAAACACTACCGAGAAAGAAGCTACTAAGGAGAATGAATTGATCGAGGAGGATGTGTTTACCGAAGACTTGG
This sequence comes from Lumnitzera racemosa, assembly GCA_024138005.1. Lineage (NCBI taxonomy): Eukaryota > Viridiplantae > Streptophyta > Magnoliopsida > Myrtales > Combretaceae > Lumnitzera > Lumnitzera racemosa. The sequence goes on from JAMXBC010000006.1 coordinate 87,447,462, forward strand.
ATCAGTTGATACTGGTTATTCGACGCGTAATGAATTTGGATACCTCATGCAAGGAGGAGCAGGGAGAGAACTTGTTTCATATCACCTATAGGGTGAATGATCAAATAATGCATAACAATTGTTTTTGTTTACTCTCATTTCACTTTTATCCTAACCTTCAAGGAAGGCTAGGTGGTAAGTAACCTCACTGGACCAACTCGTGCGTCATATCGAGTTATGTCATGAGTTCTTGGAAATTCCATTGGTGTGTAATATCCTCTGGAGCTGTTCGAGGGTTTTGCTTACTTTTTATTTAGTCTTTATTCTTTCGTGCATTCCCCATCACCCCTTTCAAGCTTTTGGCAAGCTTGGATCCATTCAATGACTGGCCTTGTCTATTCTTGGTCACGGTTCGCATCGTCTTTTACTAATAGTTTCCTCATTGAACAAGTTAGCAAATAGAACTTGCCACCTTAAGATAGGTATCTATCCTCTATAAAGTAGTTGTTCACTAGCCATCATTCCATGCATCAAGTATAGATCGGACCAAAGTGGGGATTTAGAGAATATTATTCCTTAATGCTAGTAAGCCTTAACTATTTGTTTTGAAGGTTGGAAAGGAGAGTGTGCTGCTTAAATAGAGTGTTGGCGACCACATTTTCCTTGTCACGCTTACATCTGATAGCGTAAGTGAAGCCTTCTTAGAATTCCACTTGGTTTGTCTTCATAAAATTTTTTGTTGGCTCCTTAAACACCATAGTGTTCCATGATCAATGTAGATATAAAGTCTTTAGGCAAGGTATAGTGATGCTATACATAAAGAGCTTGGACTAAGGCATTGAGCTCCTTTTCATACATCAAGTGGTCCAATTGAGTTTTTCATTCTGATATGCGATAAGTTGGCCTTCTTATATGAGCATGACACCAATATTAACTCATGAAGCGTCACATTGAAGCTTAAAAACCTTCTCGAAGCAGATAAAGCTAGAATGGGGGTAGAGACCTCTCTTTCACTTTAGTAAAATTTCTCTCTTCTTTTTTTCCCCTTTTGAACTTTACATTCTTCTTGGTTAGCTCAATTAGAGGTGCCATAATCATACTAAAGTGTTGGATAACTCTTTAGTAAAAGGAAGACAAACCATGAAAGCTCCTTACGTTAGTATAGGAGGTCAAAGTAGGACATTTTACAATAGCTCTAATTGTCTCTTAGTCCACACTTAAGTCTCCTCTACTAACCACATAGCTTAGGAAGGCCACTTTCTCCTGGTTGGGAAACAATACTTCCTTAATGATGTATATGTCATGGGCAAATTCTTGATGACACTTCCATCCGACACTTAGTGCTCCTAGCTACACTAAGAAACGCAAATTTCAGCCTAAAAACCATACACATAAGATTTTAAAGAGAAAAAGTATAGAGTGAAACTTTGATTATTAATTGAATTTCATTCAATATCTAGATGAATACAAATGAAGGGGGACCCCCTATATATACAAATGGTATCTATGGATGAGATTTATTTAATCTAACGGTTACAATTGAATCGTATCTACCTACCTTACCTACTATTATACAATGAATCTGGGCATCTTTGGAATCTTTTTTGAACCTTGCAGCTTCTAGAATCTTTCTTGATTCTAAGCTTGGGCCTTTCTCTTATAATGGTCCATGTGAACCTCTTATTGATCTCTTCTTTGTCTTGTCTCTCATTTCCCAAGATAATGTTAGGCATATCTCTAAGGCCCTGAAAGATTAGTCCGTAACATTCTCCCTCAACCAATCTAGCAATGTCATCATCACGACTTCCTTCTTGAATTTTGATCCACTTGATACCTTGACCTTAGTTCTCTATACGTGCCCATATCATGAGAATGCTCTGCAACCTTCTTTCTTAAAGCCCAATGTAACACCTCATCCTTTTCCGTTTTAACCTTAGTTGTTAAGGCTTCGTCCTGCTTTTCCTTATCTATTAGTTTTGAACTTTGTAGGATCTTATTGACTGTTCTTTCTTCAACCTCCCCCACCAAAGTCGAACTATCTCCTTTCATCAATGTTGTCTCTTCCCTTGTAATTTGCATTGATGTAATATGCTTTGCTGCTTGTCTCGTCTTCTTACTTACTAGGACTATGCACTAGAACCCTGATTAAGCTAGTAAATACAATTCAATTAGGGAACGATGATGTTATTGCTCCTATCCAAGAAGTCTATGAAAATAACAAACTTAAAATCATCCATAAGGACTATTTCAATGTTCTCCCATATTCGCCAATTTTCGATGTTGAATTCTACATTCTTTGCAACCCCATAAGTTAGGAGTTCCTTAAAGTTAATTGTCTTGAGCCGGGCTTTAGTTCATTCAACCTTTAGCTTAAACCTAAAGGCAGCATCTTTTGAAATGAATAAATGTAAGGCCCACATATCTACCATAGCATTTATCTTCCTTCTTATTGCTTTAGCCTCTACATTCATTAAACCCTTTTTCTCCTTCATATCTTGAAACTTCATGGCATAGAGAAGACGGATAGTACTAAGATGACCCTTATCATCTTCTTTAGTTTCGTCCTTTGTAAGGAGAGCATCCAACTGTTCCCTTTTTGGACAATCTCGAGCATAGTGCAATCTGTTACAAAAATAGTACTTAAGTTGTCATATCCTTCTCTTATCTACCATCCTACTCCTTCCTCTTAAAGGACATAGAGATCTTCTATCTTCGATATCTTCCTCTTCTTCCCCTTTTATGCCGCGAAGCCGTAGAGTCATAATAGTCCTATTGTGTAAACTAACCTAGGATAGTCATTGACTTCATAGTTACTATCCTAAATAGGATTTACACAAGGCGTCTATGACTTATCGCTTTAAAGTAAACAGTTCAATTACAGTAAATGCTAAAAATTTACATGAAAAGCCATAAACTTAAGTTATATATATACATGATTACATTCATATTATCGTATAATCCTAGGAAATTATACATGCTATGGTAGTATGTTAACTAACCTATCACAATATAAGTTCATAAACCTAAAAGTACTATCAAAACATTAAAGGACTTGATCATACAACCAGTTGATTCTCACTCCCCTATAGCACTTCAAAAAGAAACTGACGTTAAGATAATTATACTGCAACATATCAATCAATGCCTGTATGAAAATTTATAAGGGTTTGAGTAACCAACAGGCCAATAAGTTAGGATGGAGACTTAAAAATGCATAACAAATACAATGAGGTTTTCAAACAATTAATTATATACAATGCAATAAGTAAATTCCATCACATAATGTGGTTTAGTCTATTTTGAAATTAGAGTAATTTCACCTACTCTAATCTGGGTTGAAGAGTTTTCATGTTTATGCAACAGCTTATAACAAAACCTAAGTTTATACAATAGAGACACCACTCCCCCCTATGACTATCCTTCGAACCAATGCCCTCGTCCTTACCGCGACCTCCTCTCCTCTCATTTAGTTTGGCTAAGAATGAAGAAAAAACTATTATGTTATCTCGTGCTATTTCGTTCGAAGGTATCGGTGTTTGGTTAGAGAATCTTAATAGTCCCATTAAGGGCTACAATGCATTTTTAATTAAGGTATTTAGGTTGGTTATAATTAAGGTTGGTTTAAGGTTATCAAATAATCTCACACTACTCAATTCACAATAATCACCATAACACGGCACATATTACCAACATGAAGTCAAATACACACAAGCACATGCACATATAACTATCTACAAGCATAGTTACACACAATCCTAAGCCTTCAAGTACTTTAAAATAGTATTCCAAAATATAATAAAGTTTTGAGCCTAACTTACCTAAAATCCTTGGTTAGCTCACCCAACTAATCGCAAGTCATTTTTCTCCTTGTGTCTTATAATATAAATACTCTTTTAGTATTTATATCCTTATGATATATAACTTTATGTCATGATTTGACTCAATTTTCCACATATATATTATTTATTACTGATTCATCATAGTTTAGTTTTGGAATCAGTTTTTGAATCCGATTTCAATGTAAGTTCTAATTCAGTTTCAACTATGAGTATTATATGTAAATCCTAATAATATGTTCCAAACCATAATGTGAAATTAATTATATTATGATTGGATATCCTAAATATCACTTTTACTCCCTAATCAGTAATATAGCTTGTACGATAAACCCTGACCCTCATTTATGTATTGAATTTACTTTTGATGTGAGAAAATTTTATATTTTTCATATAATTACCTAAATTTAAGTTTTCTACTAAATTTATTATATATTATTATTCTTATATTATCAATTTTAACCTAATATCTTATATTTATTATAAATCCAATGTGACATATTATTAATTTTCGCATATTCACTACATATTACACCTAATAATTACATCTAATAATCCAAATGTTACAATTATCATACCACATTAAGAATTAACTTTCTAAACACCTAATTACACACTAAATCAATAATTATCCATTTAATTACCTAATTAGCCCTAAATCACCTATTTGATGTATCGTTTAAAGCTTAAAAATCATCTAAAAATTTTGAAAATTAAATTATGAAAAATCTCTTCCCAATACTATTCTACATCCTCTAAATGGTTTACAAAAAAATTTTGAGCTTAAACTACACTCCTAATGTTATTTATTTCTAAATCAAATAAAACTCAAATTTACGGGATTTCTTAATAACGGTATATTTCCAAACATAAATTCATCAAAATAAAATTTTTCACTAAATCTACATACAAAAAACCTCATAATACTCAATTTCATAATTTTTTTTAAGTATATTTAATATTTTTACAAAATTAAACAAAATCGGGTTAAAATCATACTTACCTGTCTGATCAACTTCAGGCCACCAGTGGTGGCTACAATTGTGTTGGCATCCTTGGGTGGTTAGGGTGGGGTATGGTGGTGGTGACCATTCAATTGCAGATAGCTGTTGGTCGTAGGTTTACTCTATAAGCCCTAATTGCACTAATTTCTTCTAATTTTTGAAAGAAAAAAGCCTTAATCCTCTCCTTCTGAGTTCTCTCTATTTTTCTTCTATTCCTAATCGACTAAATAAGCTTTAGTTGAGGTTTGGGGTATTTATAGGGTTGCCTTCATTTTTTTTTGTCCCAATTTTTTATTGACAATTGGTCTTATCCTCTTCTAATTTGCTTTCTATTTGCCTTAATGTGATTAGTTAATTTTTTTTCTTGTTAATCCCAACATGCTACAACTTGAATTTGGACAATTCCTTGATTTTTCTTATTTTTCCTTGATTTTTTTGTAATTTTGTGTATTTTTACCTATACATAAATACATATGGAGTATAAGTAAACAGTCCTAAATATTGTTTATGTTATTCTATGATTTTTAGTATGTATATAATTTACCTCTAGCAACTCATTATTTATCGGAACTTATTTTACGTATTTTCGATAAATAATGAGTAATATGCTTATAATTTGATATTATAATATTATATTATTTTATTACTTATTTTCCTAAATTCAAACTTACGTAGTCACTTTCATTAATACTTTTAGCTTTGTCATATAATTTAGGCTCTATCGGACTCTTAAACCGATCGCCTTAAATTTTACATATCGAATCCGAACTTCCAGTTGTAAGGCTTACATTACTTATAGAATGTCAATCTTCCTCCTTCTAAAGTTCCACTACGCCCTCTGCTATAGCAATGGCTTTTGAGATGCTCTCTACCCCCATCACACTCTAATTTTAGCTTAGCTTAGGGTTTCAAACGATCCAAGAACATAGCAAGAGCATCATCCAAGTTGAGGTGTAATATCTCTAGCATCAATTCTAAGATTTCTTGAACATGCTGCTTCACATTGGTCTTTTGTTTGAGTTGCTTAAGTTTGATCTTAGCTTCCCTCCTTGCATTTTAGGGAGTGAACTAATTTTAGAACTCCATTACAAAGAGTAACCATAAGCTAATCTTATTGGCGATTCTTCTCCACCAAATCAATGCCATATCCCTAAAGTATAAGGTTACCATCCTTGCTTTACTCCCATCATCAAAAAGCCCCATCGCCTTAAAGTATTGGTTAACTCCCCACAGAAAATTATCTACTTGCCTTGTGGATCATGTTCCCTTAAAGAACTTTAGCTTTGGTACTTCCACCCTTGTGACCAGTTAGATAGTTACTCCATTAGCAATAGTAGTCTAGCATACTGCCAGTTGATTCTTAAGGTCTTCAATCTTGTTGCATAGCCATGATGGTAACATCAGTTTTGGCTTCATACGCTTCTTCCTTAGCTTCAAGTGCATCCATCCGGGCTTTAAGGATACCTTCTTTTCTTCAAGCTTTTCATCATGCTTCCTCGGTTCCTTTAAGGCTTGGTTCAAAGCTCCTTATAGCTTAGCCGGAGTTCTTCCTCTAACCTATCCATAGTAGCTCCATAGCCATCTAGTTGCTCCTTGGCTTCAGTGATGCTTAGCTCAACCTTGTTAACCCAAATGGTAAAGGAATTCAATAAATCCTTAATAAGAATCAAAATAAGAAAAGGTAGTGGATTTGGAAACGAACAGGAATGGTATTTAAAAGAAAATGGGTACGAAAAACAGAAAGGTTTTGATGGTGAATATGAATGGATATAACTCACTAAGATACAAACATAATCAAGGGGTTTGAGCTCAAAATAGAGTTTGATACGACTTACGAACACTAAATGTCACTTGGGGTTTCAAATGAAGGTTAGATGCATCTCACTAACCGGTTCAAATGAAGGGGTTCACCACAATCTGAGAATAAGATTGATAAGAACACAGGGATGATTAAAGAGTCTAATTAATACTCGATAATCTGGCAAATGCTAACTTAAGTATAGCCTTGCTTCAAAAGAGGAAAGTTTCACTCTCTATATATATCTCTATATATCTATCTATCTGTCTTTGTCCCTATACAAATGTTGCTGTTTATGGTAAGTCCTAAACCCTAGTGGCAAAACTATAATTAATGTACAAGGCCTTAAACCCTAAATAATTTGGCCCATAAATAAAATGAAGGAAAACATAGACAAGAATACAAAATTGTTCGTTTTACAGAACTTGGCATGCATTCATTCGATATGTCCTTGGAGGAGTAGTATTCGAACCAAACAGGGTTGGAATTTGGATGTCTAGGTCCAAGAAAGGGCCCCTAACGTCTCACATGGCTTGGCCGAGACATCAGAGAGGTTGAGCCACAATTGCAGAATCATAAAATCAGTTGGCACAAGCCTCTCTCTAATGTGCCGAGTGGTTCTTTGGTTTCAATTACTCAACTGTGTAATCTGTCGACACTTTGGTTGGCAACAAACTTGATGCTGAGTGTTCATCTTCCTTCCTCTCGTCCTTCTGCCTACAGTTCGGCCTCATCTTGGATGTGGTTGGAGGCTGATTCCCATCATTACTGCGGGTTTGAAAGGAAGTCGTCCTCGATGTTAAGTGTTGAGTACGAGCCAGAATGTCGAATAAGCTTCTCTTCCTTTTTCTCTTCACCATGGTCATACTCCCAAGGTCAGCCAAGAAGAAAATTTACAGCATTCATAGGGACCACATCGAACTCAATCTCGTCTTCGTACTGTCCCGCCTTGAATGTAATCTGAGCGGCCTTATGTACATGGACCATACCCTTATCATTAAACCACTTTAATCCATAGGGTTGAGGGTATGAGTAGGTTGGTAACTTCATCTTTTCCACTATCTCACCAGAGATGATGTTGGTACAGTTACCTCCATCGATAACTAGGGAACAAGTCTTCTCATGCACCAGGCACAGCATATGAAACAAATTTTCCCTTAGTCCGAGATCTGCCCTCAGGTCAGCTCATGTCGCCATAACCAAGAGTTTATCTAGGTCTTCAGGATAGACATCTTCTTCTATCAACTAGTCATTCGGGCTCTTGTCACTCTGACTCTAGATTTGAGCCTTGAGCCCTTTGCCCTTCAAGACATGACCCTTTTATTTGGGCATTGGGACACAATATGTCTATAGCCTAAGCACTTAAAGCACTTCACTTCTCGAGCCTTGTTACCGTGTACCTTCTCTTTTTTAGCAATCTTTTTCTTAGCATGGATTGGTTGATTGGTTGACTAGGCTCGTCTTTCTCCATATTCTTTTCTTACCTTCTGTCAGCATACCTCTCAAGCTCAGGGCTACTTTGTTAAGGTCGACTACTCGGCCTTGATGCCTTTTTCTCCTTTGCCTCTCTACTCTTAATACCAAATTAATTAGCTTGTCTAGAGAGTTGAACAGCTGCAATTCAATTATGTTGGCAATGTTGTCTCGAAGTCTACTCAGGAATTTGGCAATGGTGTGGTCCTGTGGCTTGGCAATTTCATACCTCATCATCAAGGTCTTAAACTCTTGCAAATACTCTTCAACAATACTTCGACTTTGTCTCAGGTGCTGGAAAGCTTGGAGCATCTCTTGCTTAAAATAAGTTGGCACAAAGCATTGGTTCATCAATCTTTTCATGAGCCTCCAAGTTTTGATAAGCTCTTCTCCCTCAGCATCTTACTTAGCAACTAGCTTATCCCACTAAAGACTCGTATATTCAATAAGGGGTAGTGAAGCTAGTTTAACCTTTGTTTGATCAGCACACTTGTAGCACTCGAACAATTTCTCGACTCGGGGAACCTAGTCAAGGAACTCTTCAGGTCGGCTACTTCCACAAAAGGTTGACAACTTAAGCTTTATATTGTTAAGTCCTTAGCTAGGTGCTCAAGGTTCATCCCTTACATTTTGAGTTGGTTGATTCTCCTCAGTTTGGCCACTTGTGTTAGAGCTTTACTCAACCATGTTCCTTCTCGGCCTCTGGTATGCCTAGGAGCTTAGTTATCACTAGGACTTACCGGTATAGAATTGAATTGAAATCGATCCTTCGAGATATCGAAGAAAAGTAGAAGGAAACGATCCATAATCGAATAAGAGTAGCTGACGTGAAGCTGCTTGGATGATGTGACTCGCCAACGAACATAATACGACTTGATACCTCACTTAATATGACGTACAAGTTGATGTCAAGATTCACTCGCCACTAATCCTAAGCTACTCAGTAAGATTAGATAAGAGTGTAAGGGGTATGGACTTGAAGAGGATTGTCTTACAAGAACATAGTATTTAGTATTAAGATGTAAGTTATCTCCGGCTTACAACAGAAAATGACTATTTATAGTAAGTCTTTAGAGCAACATTACAAATAAAGAAATTACAAGAAAGTATTTACAAAAAGGGGATTCTTAGTACATACAAAAAGGGTAAAAAGGACAACAAACCAAAAATGAAAAATTAGTTAAATGTCAAATAAGGTAGACGGTTGGTAATACAACATTTGTCCCGTACGAATATTCTCTGAGCACAACAAGCAGGAAGGGTCAAAATGTTGCGATACTAATGGAGCCGAGACAAGAGAGATGATGGCATGCCGAGAGAAAACTACTCAGCCGTTTAAGTAAGTCTCTTGTCACTTAACAAGAGATTCTTAGCATTAGTTAGTCAGAGCACTTGGCACAGGGTCCTTGGTAAGGAAATGGTCGACATCATCATTACCAAGTGTACAGATTAACGTATGACAATGTAAGGAGCTTAGGGAGTTTAACCACCTTTCTTCGATGTACAATTTCTCGTCATTAGTAGGTTACCAAGAGAAAATTCTTTGGGAGAGAGATTGGAGGCCTTGGAGGCACGTGTGAGTAATGGGATCGCTGGCCGGCAGTACATTAGCCTCGGCTCTCTTATCCAGGCTTCTTGATTTGTTTCGGAGTCAACACTCCTGTCATTTCTTCCTTTCGGCACTGGATGATTTTCTCTTCTTCTCGATTCGGCAACTCTTCTCCGCTATTGGTCATCATGATCAAGTTCATTAGAACCACTTCTACTTGTGGGTGTTCTCTCCCTTCTTTCCTCTTGGCCATTACGTCTGCGGCCTTTGACTAACCTAATAAGTTCTAAATCTAGAACTCCAAGTTATCAACACATCGCCTTAAGCTTCTACAAAGACTGTCTCCAATGTTGTTGACACTATCCTCTAACGTTCTAGTTTGTATAGTAATTTACCAGAAAATTGAAGAAACAATAAAACAGAATTATAGTAACTTAGAAACAACCACTACTTGGCTTCTATAGCTACTTACTACTACAAATAGTATACTACACTATAGAACAATGGTTAACAGAAATGTTAGAACCATAAATTTACTTTGAAGAACACTAGCACACATGTCTCCCCAAAGCTCTAATACTAATATGATAAGGATCAAAATAAGAAAAGGCAGCAGATCTAGAAACAAACAGGAATAGGTGTTCAAAAGAAAATTGGTACGAAGAACAAGAAGGTTTTGATGGTGAATGTAAATGGATATAACCCACCAAGACACAAGCACAATCAAGGGGTCTGAGCTTAAAATAGAGTTCGATATGACTTACTAATACTAAATGTCGTCTGAGGTTTCAAATGAAGGTTAGATACAACTCACTAATTGGTTCAAATGAAGGGGTTCACCACAATCTAAGAACAAGATTAATAAGGGGATGATTAAAGAGTCTAATCAACATTCGATAATCTAGCAAATGCTAACTCAAGAATAGCCTTACTTCGAAAGAAGAAAGTTTCACTCTTTGTATATATCTCTATATATCTATTTGTTTGTCTTTGTCCCTATACAAATGTTGCTATTTATAGCAAGTCCTAAACCTTAGTGGCAAAATTATAAGTAATGTACAAGGCCTTAAACCCTAAAGAATTGGGCCCATAAATAAAATGAAGAAAAACATATACAAGAATACAAAACTGTGCGTTTTACAGGACTTGGCATGCAATCATTTAGTATGTCCTGGGAGGAGTAGTATCAGAACCAGATAGTGTCGGCAGCTGGATGTCTAGGTCCAAGAAGGGGTCCCTGATGTCTCGCATGTCTTTGCTGAGACATCAGAGAGGTCAGCCCACAATTGTCTAGTCCTAGAATCAGTTGGCACGAGTCTCTCTCTGATGTGTTGGGTGGTTCTTTAGTTCCAATTATTCTACTATGTGATCTTTCGACACTTAGGCTAATGACAGACCTAATGCCAAGTGTTCATCTTCCTTCCTCCCATCCTTTTGGCTACAGTTCTGCCTTAGCAAGCATTGATAGGCCTCATCTTAGATGTGGTCAGAGGCTGATTCCCATCAATCCTTGACCTTGCCCTTTGTATGGTCAATCGCTGCTGTCCTTAGTTACCCACCTCATTGACCTTAGAGTTGTTGTTGTTCTCATTTCCAAGCAACATTATTATCTCTTCAAAAGCTTGCTTTAATACCACTTGTCACGGGTAAATTCTCCACAACACTCTGGTGCAGCACTTAACGCTCTTAACTATTCTAGGAAAGCCTAAGTTTAGCCTAAAAACCATATACGTAAGATTTTACAGAGAGAAAGTAAAGAGAGAAACTCTGATTATCAATTGAATTGTACTTAATGTCTAAATGAATACAAATGAGGGGAGACCCTCTATATATACAAATGGCCCCTTATAATGGATGGTTAACATTTATTTAATCTAACAGTTACAATTGAATCATATCTACTTACTCTAGTTACTATTATACAACAAATCTAGACATCTTTAGAATCTTTTTTTAACCTTCTAGCTTATAGAATCTTCCTTAAGTCTAGGCTTAGGCCTTTCTCTTCTAACAGGCCATGTGAACCTCTTACCGATGTCTTCTCTGTCTTGTCTCTCATCCTTAAGATTATGTTGGGTAAATCTCTAGGGCCTTGAAAGATTAGTCTGCGACACATGATCATAAGTGCGGAATCCTGAATCTCTAAGAATCAATAAAGCAGACCTTAACCTGTTAAGAAATCTAACCCAAAACTAGAGTTATTAATTAATGTAACCCTAAGAACCTTAGTATAATTCGTTGGAAGAACCATAGTGATGAGCTGCCGACTATTGGTCCTCTTACTTGTGCATGACTTCGAGGCCTCCAATCCCTCACTCGAAGAATCTTCTTTCAGCGACCTGCCGATGATGAGAGAACCCACACAAAAGGAGGATGGTTAAATTCCTTGACAACCCTAAGAGGTTATACCCTGTCGTGTTCTCTCTCTTATGCTGACGCCAATGTCAACTATTTGCTTGTTGAAGGCTCTGAGCCGAGTGATCTAACTTTCAGTTGCTAAGAGACTCCTGCTAAGTGATGAGACACTCCTCTCGAGCTGAGTACTTTCTTCTAACACTTTCTATACCCTTTCCTCATCTCGGTAAACCTTAATGCTGCAACATCTTGATTCCCTTCGCCTACAGTGATCAAAGAATCTATACGTGGAACTAATGTTGTATTGCCACTTATCCATTTCACTTGACACTATACTACTTTTCCCTTTTGTCATTTGTCCTTTTTACCCTTTTTCGTATGTACTAGGAATTCCTCTTTTGTATACGTTTTTGTAATTTCCTTATTTGTATGGTTACCTTAGGGACTTACTATAAATAGTCTCTTTTCCTTATAACTCCAAGATCATTCTTATACACTTTTATCCAATCTTGTTGAGTAGATTAGGATTACTGGCAAGTGGACCTCAACATCAACTTGTGCATCATATCAAGTGAAGTATCAAGTTGTGTTGTATTCATAGGTGGGTTATATCCTCCAAGCAGCTTCATGTCAGTTACTCTTGTTAGTTTGTAGACAGACTCATTTTGTTTTCTTTGATATTTCAAAGCACCTACTGGTTCAAATCTGCTACAATAAATCCTAGTGATAACTAAGCTCCTAGGTACATCACATAATCTTGATATCAGAGCTTGAGGTTGTGACCGAGAACTGCGTGGTTTAGTTACTACTAGTTTGCTATTCTTGATACTCTATTTTCATTCAGAAGAACATGGCAAGTTTACAATTTATAGTTTATGTGGAATTACTGTATATAAGGATTTCTTGTGAGAGGAGTATTTCCTGACATAGCATTTTGAGAATGTTGAATACTAGTGTTCAAGGAGAGATTAATGATGCCGAGAATGATGCTCATGGATGTAGTTGAGTTACCCAACAAATACCTTGTACTACTGATGAGCAGATACAAAACCCTGCTGCTATTATGGCTAATTTAGCTGTCTTAATACAAAGAGTCTTGGAGAATGGTCTACGAGAGAGGATTATTGAACAGGGCCGAGAAATAAGAAATAAGCTGAGAAGACAACTGAATGATCCTCGTGCACCAGAGCCCATTCCTGTAGACTAAGCACCACTACGACGTGCCGAGAGAATGGCAAGAAGGAGGTTAAAATTGGATGAAGTGGAGGAGTATGAAGAGGAAGAATAATATGTTAAAGTGGATGAGCATGAACTCAATGCTCCAAATGGTGCCAAACACCTTAAGGTATAGATAACGAGCTTCAATGGGTTAGGTAGTGCTGATGACTACTTGGACTGGGAGGCAAAGATGAAAAAGATATTCGAATTTTATGATTATTAGGATGCTATTCATATTCGAGTAATTGCATTGAAATTTTCTGGATATGCAACAATGTAGTGAAAGAAGCTACAGAATATTTACCCGAGGCCCCAATGTAATATCCGAACATAGAATTAGATGAAGAGAGTTATGAGAAGTAGGTTCGTTCTTGAACACTACAAATAAGAAACTTTTCGACGTCTCTAAGACTTGAAACAAGGTAGCAGATCATTGGACAACTATGTTCGAGAGTTTCAGTTACTCATGATCCGATGTGATGTTAATGAACTCGAAACACGAACTATCACAAGGTTATTTCTAGGCTTAGGACCAATATTGGTAACATAGTGGAGATACAAAGTCTTGCAACTTTGGATGAAGCCATTAGGGTGGCATAAAGAGTCGAAAGGCAGAGGTGAAACCAAGTTAGTCGAATGCCGAATAGCCAACCTATGTTACCGAACAGAAGCGACGTATCGAGCTGACTGGGAATGAATAAACATTAAGCAATTCCGAGGTGAAAAGTCATGGACAAGTGCCGATTCGACTAGAAGAAGGCTAAGGAACTTAAGGTCTAAAGAGACCAAGGTTAGAGCTTTGGAAGAAAGACCCAAGAAATCAAATGCTTTAAATGTCTTGGTTATGGACACGTGGCTAGTCAATACGTGAACCACCAAGTCATGACTATAAAAAGAGATAAGCCCCACTTTAAAGTAGAGAGTGCGATCAAGGAAGAAGAAGAGATGAGAGTTAAGTAGATGCTGGAAGAGTTTTAGGAAGACCTTGATGCCGAGATACCTCTTGAGGGCAATGCCGAGTACTATTTTGTCGTTTAATGGTCTCTTAGTGCATTTGTGGCAGAAGAGAATGAGCAGAAAGAGAACCTCTTCCATACGAATTGCTGAGTGAATGGCAAGTTATGTGCCTTGATCATTGAAGGAGGGAGATGTACCATGTTATAGCCTAAGGAGTAGTTAAGGCCATGAAATTACCAACCTTCCCACATCCTAAGTCGTACAAGATTCACTAGCTAAATGAAAAAGGAGGCTTACATGTTGTCAAGCAGGTTAGAATATCAATTACCATCTGTGAAAGGTAAAGGGACGAGGTGTTATGTGATGTCTTTCCAATGTGTGCTTCTCAAATATTACCAGGCCGACCATGGTTGTTTAATTTGAGGGTGTTGCATGATGAGTACATGAACACTTACATGTTCCAAAAGGACAAAAGAAAATAATATTGACACCCATAAGTCCTAAGGAAGTGCAGGAAGCCTAAGAAAAGGTTATTAGATCTCTATAATGGAAGTCGTTGGTGATTTCCTAAGTTCAATTTGCTCGAGAAGTCAAAGACGAGGACTATGTGCTCCTTTTGATCAAGAGACTCTTGGAGGTGAGAGATGTTGAGAAATGCTCAACTGAACTAAAAGCTTTATTAAAAGAATATGTCGATCTATTTCCTGCAGAGATGCTAAAGGGCTTACCTCCTTTAAGAGGCATTAAGCATTGCATTGATCTTCAGCCTGGAGCAGCCCTATCGAATTGACCCACTTATAAGCTCATCCTGAGTAGGCAACCAAGCTGAAGAAGCAAGTTGATGAGTTGGTAGATTACGAGTATGTTCGAGAGAGCTTGAGCTCATGTGCTATCCTTGCTGTACTAATACCAAAGAAAGATGGGTCATGGAGAATATCCATTGATAGTCATGCCATTAACAAAATTAATGTTAAGTACCAATACTGGATCTTACAATTGGATTATATGCTTGATGAATTACATGGTGCCCGTATCTTTTCAAAGATTAATCTGAAAAGTGGTTACCACCAAATATGAATGAGGCTTGGAAATGAATGGAAGATGGCCTTCAAAACAAAGGATGGCTTGTTTGAATGGATGGTAATGCCATTTGGCCTAATTAATGCACCAAGAACTTTTATGCGGCTAATGAATCATGTGCTTAGAACATTGACTGGCAAATGTGTTGTGGTCTATTTTGATGACATTCTGGTCTATAGTATCGACCTTGACACTCATGTTGAGCATTGAAAGTCAGTGCTTGATATCCTTTAAGCCGAGAAATTATTTAACAACCTCAAGAAATGTATGTTATGTCAAAGCACGGTTGTTTTCCTCGGATATGTTGTTTCAAGGAAAGGAATTCTAGTTGATGACGAGAAAGTAAGTGCTATTCTTCTATGGCCTACACTGACAAGTGTTGCTGAAGTGAAGAGCTTCTATGGTTTAGCTTTGTTCTATCAGAGAATCATTCGGAACTTCAGTTCCATAATTGCGTTGTTAACTGAAGTCGAAACCTTAATGATGAGTTGCCGACCGCTAGTCCTCTTACTCACGTACGACTTCAAGGCACCCAATCCTTCACTTAAAGAATCCTCTTTTGGCAACCTATCAATGACGAGAGAATCTATGCAAAAGGAGGATGACCGACTTCCTTGACAACTCTGGGAGGTTATACCCTACTGTGTTTTCTCTCTCTTATGCCAACGCCAACTATTCGCTTGCCGAAGGCTTTAAGCTAAGTGATTTAGCTTCCATTTGCCAAGAGACTCTTACCCAGTGATGAGACACTCCTCTCGGGCCGAGCACTTTCTTTCGACACTTGTTGCACGCTTTCCTCGTCTCGACAGACCTTAATGCTACAACATCTTGATTCCCCTCACTTACGATGATCAAAGAATCTATATGTAGAACCAATGTTATGTTGCCACTTGTCCATTTCGCTTAACATTGTACTACTTTTCCCTTTTATCGTTTGTCCTTTTTACCCTTTTTCGTATGTACTAGGAATTCCCCTTTTGTATGGATTTTTGTAATTTCCTTATTTATATGGTTGCCCTAGGGACTTACTATAAATAGTCTATTTTCCTTGTAAACCAAAATTATATAACATCATAAATATATATTGAATATACTATTCTTGCAAGACCATCCTCTTCAAGACCATTCTTATATACTCTTATCTAATCCTACCGAGTAGCTTAGGATTAGTGGCGAGTAGATCTTGACATCAACTTGTGCATCATATCAAGTAAAGTGTCAAGTCGTGTTGTGTTCGCTGGTGGGTCATATTCTCCAAGTAGCTTCACATTAGCTACTCTTGTCATTTCATAGATAGACTCATTCTATTTTCTTCAATATTTCAAAGGACCCACTAGTTTGAATTTGCTACAATAAGTCATAGTGATAACTGAGCTCTTAGGCACATCACTTAGCCCCTTAATTAAGTAAATTCCTAAACTTGGTATAAGAGACCATGACCTAATGAATTATACTAACCAAATAACCTTAGTATAGAGAAGAACACAATAAGACTAAATTCTTGATTTTTTGATAAGTTCTCAAAAGAACCAAAGAAAAGAAATGAAAATCTTATCAATAATATTAAGTATGTCAAAACTACCTTATATGAAAGTAGATGACTTATTTATATAGAAAACCTTAGGGACTAAACAATATTTCTATCAAATTAGGTAAGTTTAACAAAATAATAAAAGAAAATAGAACTCACAAAACCAAAACACGCTTCATGTACATGTTGGTCAATTATACACGGCATATATATAAATCCAATGGAGAAACACGCCATAGATTCTTCTTCCTAAAAATAAGCTATACACAACGTATTAAATTCCCTTAATACCAATACATGGCGTATACTTGCAATGTCTTCAAATATAAGGCATCTATTTGTAATAACTAAGAGATGCACGGCGTATCGCACCTGCATGGCCAATATATACGACATGTATCCTTTTCCACCCATCCAACCATATTTAATTTATGTCATGCAACTCTAATGTGGGTCCATACTTGTCTATCCATCATGAACAATTAATAAATTAAATTGGCTCCTGCTTGATTCCAATGCAGTCTCCAAATATCTGCCAGTGGCCTTTGTGGCTTCATTAACAATAACATTAAATTCCCCACGAAGTCTTCTAGCTTGATCCCTACTAATAGCTCTAGCTGGAACGTGTAACGAACTCATCGAGCTCGTAGCAACTTGATTCCCATCATTCCAGCTCTCGTTGAAGGTATTCATCCTTAAATCTTCATCGCCTGCATCAAAAGGAGATAAATTGGTAACATTAAAAGTAGCACTTACATTATACTCACTTAGAAGATCAACTTTGTAGATATTATCATTGATCCATCTTATCACCTGAAATGGACCATCACCTCTTAGAGTTAGTTTAGATATCCTCCGAGCTAGAAACTTTCCTTTTGCATGTGCAACCATACACAATCTCCCAACTCAAATGTCACCTGCTTGTAGCCTTCATTGGATTGCTTGGTATCTTGTTCATTCTTCCTTTAAATTTGTTGCTTAACTTGCTCATGAATCTTCTTCATTGCTTCAACCTTTTTCTTAGCATCTAAACTAGAATGCTCATTAATAGACAAATGAAGTAAATCAATAAGCGTTAATGGATTAAAACCATAAATAATTTCAAATGGAGAAAAACTAGTAGGAGAATGAACAATAGAATTATAAGCAAATTCAATGAATGACAAACACTCTTCCCATGATTTTAAATTCTTTTGAATCATAATACACAACAAAGTCGTCATGGTGCTATCAACTACTTCAATCTAACCTTCGATCTATGGGTGATAAGTAATATAAAATAATAGTTTAGTACTCAATTTGCTCCACAACACTTTCTAGAAGTAGCTAAGGAATTTGACATCTCTATCACTCCTAGGAATGTTATGGAATCTAACCATCTCCTCAAAAAACAAATTAGCAATATGCATCGCATTTTTCAGTTTTGTTACATGTAATAAAGTGTGCAATTTTCAAAAACTGATCAACTACAACAAAAATTGAATGACAAAGTCTTTTTGTCTAAGGCAATCTTGACACAAAATCCATTAAAATATCAACCTATGGTTCACTAGGTATGCATAGAGGGGTATAAATTCCATGTGATAGCACCTTAGACTTAGCTTTCCTATAAGCAATGCAATAACAACAGACCCTCTACACATCTCTCCTCATATGAGGCCAATAAAAATGCTTAGTTAAAATGTCTATAGTCTTATGCATAAGTAACTCCCTCAATGAACAATTAAGCATGCACAATTTTCCTTCTCTAAATAAATATCCATCATTCTTATAAAATTTATTAAATGCAACCTTTTCACACACTTCATATACAGTTGAAAAATTAGAATCACTAGCATACAATTCCTTAATAAATTCAAAACCTAACAACTTAGTGTTTAACATAGAGATAAGAGCATAGTTGCATGAAAGTGCATCTACAATTTCATTTTCCTTACCTTGGTAATATTGTATAACATTTGGAAAAAGTCTCAATGAACTCTATCTAGTGCACATGACGCCTATTTAACTTATCTTGTTCCTTCATATGCTTAAGAGACTCATAGTTAGTGCAAATTATAAACTCCTTTGGCCATAAATAATGTTGCTAAGTCTCCAGGGCTATCACTAAGGAATAAAGGTCCTTATCATATGTAGAATAGCTCAAAGCAACTCCACTTAACTTCTTTGAAAAATAAGCTATCGGATGCCCTTCCTATATAAAACTACTCTAATGCTAATACTCAAGGCATTGCACTCAATCTCGAACATCCTAGAAAAATTAGGCAAAGCCAATAGAGGTGTGGAACACAATTTTTCTTTAATTAAATTAAATGATATTTCTTGTGCCTCCTCCTCCCTAGATTTCCCCCCACCACCCCCAGGCCCAAATTAAAACCAATAGACTTTCTTGGTAATCTCAATAAGTGGTGCAACTAGTGTACTAAAATCTTTAACAAATCTCCTATAGAAACTAGCTAATCTATGAAAGCTCATAACTTCAGTTACACTTATAGACGTTAGTCGATCTTTAATTGCCTAAACCTATTCTTCATCCACCTCAATGCCTTTAGTACTCACAAAATTTCCAAAAACACTACTTTTTCCATGCAAAAAGAACACTTTTTCAAATTAGCATACAAGTTTTTTTTTCTTAGCACATCAAGCACACATTTTAAATGTTCAACATGCTCATCTAGACCTTTACTATACACCAAAATCGATACGATTTAGAGTACGAAGTTGACACGAACTACAAATGAGTATTCAAAGTTCAATGGAAATGAGAAATCAATAAGTGGAATAGGGTTTTGGGATGTGAAATTGTACCAATATTATGTACCATGACATAAACACAATTAGATTTGAGCTCAAAATAAGGTTTGATACGACTCACAAATACTAAATTAATACTTGGGTTTCAAATGAGAGTTACATATGACTCTTTAACTCGCTTAAATGAGGGGTTCACCACAATTTCTGGAAGAAGACTGATAAGAACATAAGAAAGATTAAAGAGTAAAACAATACTCAATAATCAGAGACATAAGCTTGAATAGCTCATGAAGATATAAAAAATATTCTTAAAAAATGTTCAACAATCTCTTCTGTTAATTATAAATGTTGCTATTTATAGTATGTCCTAAAACCTTAATAATGAAACTGTAAATAATATACAAGACCTTAAACCCTAAAAATTAGGCCCATGACTTAAAAGTAAAGAAAATGTTTACAAGTGTATAAAAAAATGATAAATGATGTGTTTAACATGAAAGTAGGCGTGCAGGGTATTCAAGTTGTCTTGGAGTAAATCAGGTCCAAGCAGGATCAGGTTGGCAGTTGGCTATCCGAGCTGAAGTTAGATTCTTCGAAGTCTTATTATGATTGGTTGAGCTCCCAATGAGGTTAGTCCATAGTTAAAAGTAATAGGAAACATAATTACGCAGAAATAAAGCATGGAATAAGTTAAAAGTAAAAACCCCTTTTTTATTCTTCTGAAGAAGTTTGATGAATATACAAACAACAAATTCTCGTTGTCTCTCTCGAGTGATTTTGGGAAAGTACAGTACATACTTAGGAAATGATACAAAAGACAAATGGAAAAATGCAAAACTGGGTATAAGGATGGATGAATGGATGTGTTGTGGACAAGTGATGTATTGTTCTTGATGATGTCTATTCTCTTAAAATTTTATGTCTAAAAGTTGATTATTCTTCATAAGTTGCAGTATCTTTTTATATTCTCCCCGTCAAAAGACTCGAATCTATCCTTTTACAGCACTACTTGACATTTCTCATGTACTGGTTCACGTGAAAAGATTAAAAAGAACAATTGTGCTCCTTTCTATCACGCCCATGACTTGAGGCATGATAATCTCGAAAAGAATTATTTTTCATCAATCATGACCGTTATTGAGGCTGTAAACTCTTCATCGCATTATTAGATATTATCACGCCTGTGACAATGGCCGTGATCATCCTCATACTATTCAATCATGGCTGTGATTGATAGGGGGATTGACAAAACTTCCCTGATCACGACCTTGATTGAGAGCATGACTAGGGATGGATTCTTCATGGCTTCATTATCATGCTCATGATTGATGTTACTACACTGATTTCTTCTCCTTCACGGCCGTAACTGACTAGAAAGTTGTTTTCGTATATAATTCATCCCTTTCCTCGTAATTTACCTGAAATCCATATTTTATACAATTAAGTATCCAAACTAAAGAATTAAATCATATTTATGATCAATTTTATACTTAAATATGCTTAGAAAATGTAAAGTAATTTATACTTATCAAGTTATAACGTATGCCTTACATATGAGGTACTATAATAGGCCTCAGCAAGACAATAATATATAGGCTGATAATGGGGCAAACCAAAACCACCCTAATAGGACCTAATAACGATAACCAAAACCACTTAATAATTGCATAATGGGGTGGTCATGATCGCCCAAAAAGGTCTCCAAAGAAAAAGAAATGATTTCAATTTAAAAATTAACTTAAAAGTTAATCTCCTAGATCCTGCTAATTCTTAATATAAATAAACATAGTTGAGAGAATATGTTGATAATGTATTAATGAATATTTCTAAAAATCATCTTTTCATACCTAGAAACAAAGAAGAATATGATATTGTGTTAGTATACCATATATATGCATGTATATATACACTTACCAGATATAGTACTTAAGAAATTTATATCAACAACTATAATCGTAATGGGAGCACAAATAAGCATTATACCCTAATCGATACTTGTGTTTCTCTTTTTACTTAACAGAAATTATCTATACTTCAAACAATTTCCTTTTCAACTTTTTTTTTGAATTCATTATGTTCTTCAAGACGACAAGGAGTACACTTGAAAAGTAAGATTTTAACTGCACCAATTGTCCTATCTCTTAGTAATTGACATGAGATTCTTTCTACATGAAAAGAGGAACACTGCAAATTGCTATCCCCCATCATTTGTTAGTGGACACCAAAAATCAATCATCTTACATAGCAAATTGCTATCAAATAAAGAGAGAGAAAGCTACTTACACCAAGAAGACTGATGCTTTCTTAAAAGTTTCCTACTGAACCTAAGAGCGTCTATTTCCACGATATCTGAAACTGAGACTTCAAATTGTCTATGGCCCATCAGCAGAATTATCTCCATACTTTAGCCTTAATGAAGAGGTATCGTTATATTTTTTTACTACCACCACCAGTAAGAGATGACTCGGGAGCCTTAGGCGGGCGAACCAGAACCATAAACCTTAGTCGATGCAACTAGATGATTCCCAAATGAATTCATTTTAATACCACTCTAGCAAAAATGTTCCAAGATATGCATTAGACTATAGAGCATGTAAAGAAAGGAAAGATAGCAACATTACTTCACACATGATGCAGTTATAGAGACACTTCATGCCAATAAGAACATACTACATCATTTCACATATAGCAGTTTAATGACCAAAACCTAAACCAATAAATGTTCCACACTATATGGTGCAAGTTTATTTGCAACCATTTTGACACTGGGTTAATGATCTAGTCTTGATAAAGAACTGTCACCATTCAAAGCCCAAAAGCTGCTCCATTAAAAAAAAAAAAAAAAAATGTAAAAGGGGGTGCTTCCAAAATGATGTCCAATATGTATCACTACTTAAAACTTTTTCACTACACCTCATTTTACCCTGAAGAGAAATCCCCTTTTGCCATATTATGAGGAATTTATTGATGAAATGAAGAACATCTGACTAGGCTTGTGTTCAGATATATTAAACTCTTCTTTATGAGACTTTTCCCAGAAAGGAACAAAGTTCTAGAGTATAAAATACCTCACCAATTAATCATGCGAGAGTGTGCATCAAGAGAGGCAATTTTCACCAACCATGGAGAATTTTATTACACAAACGACTCAGCCTCAGGAATCTGCTATATTGCTGCTACATAAGATTCGCCTTCAATCTGAAGAAATAGAATGTAAGCAATTCCACTGATATTTACTTGTCAAGGAAAAGGGTGACGAACATTAATGAAACAATGACCCACAGACAGAGGATGCAGATATTTGTAATGATATAATACAAAGGAGGAGAAGGCACGAAAATTTCATCAAACTATAATAGTTAATAGGATAGTCAAAACCAAAGATAAAGAAACACCCAAAATCAAGCGATCGCGGATCTTTTGATGTATGCTATCAATAAACATAAGGAGTTGATATGCACGATACATTAATTTCTACTAACTAGTCTGGGCTATTAGCTCAAGAAGGAAGCAACAAAAAAAAAAAAAAAATGAAACTATGATCGGTGATAATTGCTCAGAAAGAAATGAGATTGCATTCTTGAGCAACTTTTTTCAGTACAGTTGTATTAAAAATTATAACATATAATATTAAGCGCAGAGAAATGAATAAATAATTAAATCGAATAAGATCCTTATCAAATATGTGTTTTTGGACGTATACATATGTGATTATCCAAAGAGATTACTTTTTACCAAAATAAATCTCTTTTTACAATAGAACATTCGAGAAACCTTAGCATCTTCTCAAAATTCATATTATATATAAGATTGAGAAGTAGAAATGGAAAGAATTCAATCACATGCTAAATCTGACACAAGGTAATAGGTACGAGGTAAGCAATATGTAATCAATCCAAAAGTTATTCTTTGATGAATGAACCTTGAATTACTCTTTAATGTTGGAATTTAAAGTCAGCCGGATACCTTTAAAAATAGATAGGGAAAAAAAAAGATCCTTTCTGTATTGCTTAAGAATGCAATCAAAAGGCAACATCACAAATGAAACGCACCTTAACTCTAGGTTTTCCAAACAAATTATCTAATGGAGTCTAATGAAATTTAAAACAAATTCCAATAAAACAGCACAATTATTAAAAAATTCTGACGGGATGTTAAGATATCTGTCGGTCACCCATTCTCGTACAGAGAACATAAAAATGATACTTAAATATGTAGAACCAGGCTAAAGCATGAGAACTGGTATTTAATACTCCAATGGAATATAAAAATTTCATTTATTCCCGTCCGCATATTCCTCTATTCCTCTAGTTTGAATTCTTATTTTCTAACTAAAAACAATAAATAAAAAAGATCATCAAAGTAACGCTAAATGCTACTCCGTAATCTCGATACTACAACATGATCGGTTCTACAATATTGAAAATAGAATTTTCAGTTGGAAAATTAAAAATGGAACCAAAACTCACAAAGAAGAAATGCGTTATAAATTTATAAATATCTACTCAAGGATATCGCAAATTGGAAAACATTTAATTAAGATGTATTCGAATATCCATATGAAACCAAGATTATATCCTTGGACAAGGGGAATAAATTAAGAGAGGAGGAATTTGAATGGATTATACTACATATTGCCCATCTGCAAAAAGAGCATAGCATGGAAATGGATAGAACTAGTTTAGAGAAAAATTTATTTTCAGGATCCACAAAAATCATTGTCTCTATCGTAAACCCACTAACCTGGTTTAATGAAGCCAGGGAAGCCAAAATCTGTTCCCTTCAAAGGTAATTTCTCTTTGTTTGATTTAAAAGAAAGCTCTACAAAGTGAGATAATGTGAGACTTCAATCTACGACCAATAGTCGAGGACTTGAAATAGTGGTATATTTCCAGTAAATATGGAATTTAGGGAAACATGACTTGAGAAGTGAGGAAATGAAATGCTTGTAAGAAGTATAAATCATGAATACTATTACATAAAGTAATTGTAATTATTAGAAATTGATAGATTTAAGATTTTAGAAAATATTTTTAGAATCAAATGAAATTTTACTAAGGGGTTATAAAAGATAAAAGAAGAGCCCTAAAAAAGTTTACTTGGTAAAATAAAGCATTTGAAATACTTAATTTGATAAAAGCGAAATTTTATCGGTATTGTCTATTTTTATTAGAAACATACGAATCCGGTATAAATAATTAATAAATCTTTAGAGATAAATTATTTAAATAAGAAAGTAAATAGAAAGACATTAAATAATGATTAAGAAATATATGTACATGTTAAATGTATTTAGTTATAACTAATATATGATATATATACCCATAATTAATTATAATCTACACCATATATAATTTAGTAATAATTGGTAGGGAAAATTAATAGAATAAGTGATAGATAACTTCCTATGGGGGGATGGGACGTAGCAACAACTGGACATAATGGTGGGGACTTTGAATTTAGCTATGGACACGAGTATTAGTGGATTTGAAGGAAATTAAGGCTAAGACACTCGTAAGTTGGAAAAAGAAAGTTTCCGCCGCCGCACACCTTACTATAAAAGCATTAGAATACTTCTAAACTTCTTTTTTTTATCAGCTGGGGAAGCTTAGAAATAGATAGAAGGAGCTTAGGAAGTGAGAAAGGAGTCCTAAGGAAATATTATAAGAAATAGTGTAAAAATCAAGGTTGAACAAGTAAGCGAGCCACCGAGTAACTAGAAATGTAACCACCATTACGGGTTGAAGGAACACCTCTAAATTAAGGATGCAACTGGATGAGTCATAGAAGAATTTTCAATCCGTTCAACATAATAAAAATCCTAAAGGGTATTTTTCGATAAGGTTTTGGGTTGTTCAAAAAATTTATTGGAAAACTTGCTATTTAGTAAGAAATAACTTAAATAATATCTATTCTATTGCTGATTTGTAGTATTACTTTATATCTATAGATTTTTAACATTGTGCTTTTCCTAATATTTACATTCCATACCTATTTAATTTGTGCAATTAAATTTAAATAACTTACTGTTAAAGGAAGAAAAAAAAAGAAGAGGAGAAAAATGGGTTTCAAGTTCCCCAACGGGCTTATAGCGAGTTTCGAGTAATATCCTCAAAACCTTATAGAGTTTTAGAACACCCTATAGGTAACGAGACGACTATTGAGATTATTAAACCCATCCCAAACCTACTTTGGTCGCATTCCTACTCAAGATAAGCTTTGTCGACACACCCAATAGCCTCTTGGTGGCTAGAAGTTTGGATTTTAGTAAGTGCACCGTTTTCCAATTTTTCTTCTCTAAAATTCTAAAAGTAGTAAACAAAGTCCAAAAACTATGAAACTTGATTTTTCCAAGTATTTTTGTATGAGGAATTCAAATATGAAAACTAGATTTTTGAGATTCCAAGCGAAAATAGGGGGTCCTCAAGAAATTTGGCTTAAAAACAAATGTTGTAATTTTAGAAATAATAAATAATGTATTTTCAACTCTAATTTTTGTGTGTAAGTTCTTCAAAGGGTCTATTTTAATGTTGTATAAATATTTTTGAAAAACTATAATTTCAGATTTCGGATAATTCAGTCTCATATGGCATAAAGAGTTGGAAGTGTAGGAAAGTAGTATTTGTTAAAGTGAATTGGTTTGCATATGTTATATCCTAGCTGCAAATGAGTATTGTGGTGTTGAACTATTTTGGTGGAGTATGGAAATAAGGGAATTAGTGTTGAAGTTAGGTAATTTGATGATTTAAGAAATGTATCGTACAAGTCAGAATATGGGTTTGAGTGTTAAGTAGATGAAAATATGAAATAACTTAATATACAAAACCTAGGTTAGAAGTTGATGCAGAGGATTGGCTACTTCTAGTTATATATATATATATTATATTCAAAATAATTCTTTAATGTTTCTTATATGCATTTAGTTATATAGTTAACTTAAAGGATATATTAATAGTACTAAAGCAATTAGACATTAACAAGTGTTCTACTAAAATCTATTATCTTAAAATCAGATTGATGTGGTTAGGAGTTGGGATATCATGATATCAATGTAGTGTTTGAGGAGATAAGAAATTACGTCAGAAAGTGTGTTAGAAGAATCTTATATACAGGAAGTAAGTCAAAAACTAGGTCAAAAGGTAACTTCAATAAAAGTTGTGTTAAAAAGAATAACACCAAGACTTAGACCCTAAGTATAAGTAAGTTAATAAGGTTGCTCGCACTTGACCTATATTGACTTATGTTGTATGCTTTTTTCTTAGGAAATATGGATAGGGAAAAGCGTTGAGAGTAAGAATAAGAGTTGGTAGATTTTGCTAAGTGTCCTACGTAAGTGATAACTCTAATTTTAAACATATTTTATATGGTGATTTTATAGTATTTTCTTCATTTTTTTGTTTTCTTTAAAGAAATTGATACTTAATTGTGTAAAACTTTGATTTCTAGGTTTGAACGCATTCTAGGATTGAAAATAAAGAAAAGGAATCAAATTTCACTCAATTCAGAGTTCAAACGAAGAAGTTATGAAGTTTTAAAGTTACACAGTCTAGGACATGACCATGTCCCAAGCTGTATCCATGCAGGGAAATTGGCCAGGGGCAGAAAGTTACACCACCTGAGGACACGGTCATGTCCTAAGTTGTGTCTGGTAAAGAAAACGAAAACCTTTTGATACACTATAAAAGGATGGATTAGGTTTTCACAAGGAAGATGAGACATTAGAGAAGACAAGAGACTTGAAGAGAAGGAGAAGGAGAAGGAGAAGGAGAAGGAGAAGGAGAAGGCGAGAACAACACTGACTTCAAGATTAGAGAGATTGTTCATCAATTAAAGCGGTTTTCCATGTTTTATTTAACGCTTTTTTATGGAACTTGTTTTTAGATTCATTATGATAGCTTAGAATTCATGTATTTAGGATTATGGAACTTAGGGTTTCATGTGATTCTTGGATTGATTTAGAATTCTCAATAAAGTTTCTATTTTTGCTTGATTCAATTATGTCGTTTAATTGTTAATTGATATTTCTAGAATATCAATATATGATATTATGCATGTTGATTGAGAAATTACATGTATAATTAGATCTTTACATAATTGAAGAGAATTACATGTAAACTTAGAGATAAGATACATGTTTCTTCCGGACTGTTAATTAATTGTGAGGGAATTCATTATACATTAATACAATTCTAAGTTATATTACTAAGTGAAGAGATTCCGGTAAATAATTTAGGATTAGGGTTAATATGCTTGAGAAAGGTATTAACTTTAGTTGTGAATCCCTCCGGTCAAAAATAATAGAAACCGAATTGAATATATTTTAAGCAATCATATGATTAACTCTAGGGGAAATAATTCCTAGATACGTTATTACTTTCTTGAAGTCGTTCTTAATTTTATCGCTTTTTCAATTGCTTAATTAAGTCTTATAATTAAGTTAGTTTGTTAATTTTAGTATTTTTAATTAATTCAAACTTTCATAATTTTTCGGTTAGATAATAAAGCTAAGGTTAATATTAGTACTCGAAGTCTCTAAGGGATCAACTCGGACTCACATCCGCTATATTAAAACTGATAGGTGCACTTGCCTGATATCAAGTTTTTGGCGCCGCTGCTGGGGATTTTCGATATTAATAACACTAGTTGCTTTATTACTTTGACCATTTTTTTTTATTTTGTTTTCATTGTTTATTTTCATTAGCTAGAGCTGCAATTGATTCTATATTTCTTACCCTTGCAGTGCATGACTCGAAGCAACCTGGAAGATTTGGTAGAACTTGATCCTGGAATTGAGAGAACTGCCCTTCAAAATTTGAGAGTGCGACCTAGACAAATTGTAGCTACCATAGAAGACAAGTCAATCTTTGAGAATAAGGAAGAGGGTGAAGAGACCAACACTCAATTCATTGAGCAAGAAGATCCACCACACATGGCTAACAATGGTAATGAAGCTCGGACCATGTCAAATTATTCAAGGCCTACACTTATTGGAGCTGACTCTAGTATTGCAAGGCCAACCGTCGCGGCTAATAACTTCCAAATTGCACCTAACATCATACAAATGGTTCAACAATATGTTTAGTTTGATGGTCTCCAAGATGAAGATCCTAATGCCTAAATCTCTAACTTTCTAGAGATTTGTGATACATTTAAAATCAACGGAGCCACGGATGATGCCATCCGACTGCAGCTATTCCCTTTCTCCTTAAGGGGTAGAGCAAAACAGTGGTTGAACTCTCTACCACGAAATTCAATCACAACTTGGAATGAATTGGTAAAGAAATTTTTGGAGAAGTATTTTCCACCTGCAAAGACCGCTAAACTTCGGAATGATATTTCTTGTTTTGTTCAATTGGAAGCGGAGACTCTATATGATACTTGGGAGTGGTTCAAGGACTTGCTCAGGAGGTGCCTACATCATGGCCTTCCACTATGGATACAGATTCAGACCTTCTATAATGGTCTCAATTTATCTACAAGACAGATGATTGATGCATTTGCAGGAGGTACTTTGAACACAAAGACACCTGAGCAAGCACAAAACCTGATTGAAGGAATAGCGATCAACAATTATCAGTGGGAAAGCACCAGAGCCAAGCAAAAGGCTATGAGAATTTATGATATGGATTCGACCACTGGTCTGGCAGCCAAGGTGGACCTATTGAGTAAGAAGATTGATGCACTCTCTGTTGGACCTCAACAAGTGCAATCAGATGTAAGTGCCTTTGGTACGCAGGAGTATGGAGCACAAGAACAACTGGAACAGGTAAATTATCTAGGAAATCCACCCATGCAACAAAATAACTCCTATAGCAACACTTATAATCCCAGATGGAGGAATCACCCCAATTTCTTATGGGGAATCAAAACCAAGGCCAGCAGAAGACCAACTTTGGCCCACCTGGATTTCAAAGACCATTACCACTTCCTCTTCCTCAAGAAAAGAAGCTTAGTGTGGAAGCACTTCTCACCAAATATATTCAAGGCAATGAGGCTCGGCTATCCAACATTGAATCATCGTTAAGAAATCAAAAGGCTTCCAATCGCAATCTTGAGAATTAAATTGGTCAACTTGCAAAAATGATCTCTGAGAGGCAACAAGGGACACTCCTAGGGAATACTGAGGTCAATCCTAGGGAACATGTTAATGCAGTGACCTTAAGAAGTGGTAGAAAACTGCAAGTGGAGAAGAAGGATGGTGAGGAAGTAGTTGAGAAAGAAGTGGAAGTCAACCGTAAGGAAGATGCAAAGCCACTAAAATCAAAAGAAAGTATGGAATCACCGAAAGTGAAGGAGTACAAGCCCCCCATCCCTTACCCGCAGCGCCTTAAGCAAAGTTACACTGATCAGAATAAGGAATCCGGTAAATTACTGGATGTTTTCAAACAATTACACATTAACTTACCTCTTATTGATGTCATCTTGCAGATGCCAAAGTATGCAAAATTTCTAAAAGATCTTCTATTGAACAAGAGGAAGTTGGAGGAACTTACAACCGTCACATTGAACGAAGAATGCTCGGCACTTCTCCAGAAAAAGCTGCCACAAAAATTAAATGATCCAGGGAGTTTCACTATTCCTTGTATGCTTGGCAATTTGTTGGTAGATAATGCTTTGGCAGACTTAGGAGCTAGTATAAATTTGATGCCATATAAATTTTTCAAAAAGCTAGGGTTAGGAGAACCTAAATTAACGGGCATGAGTCTTCAATTAGCCGATAGGTCTATTACATATCCTAGAGGCATCATAGAGGATGTTTTAGTGCAAGTAGACAAATTCATCTTTCTTGTGGATTTTGTTATACTTGATATAAATGAAGATATTGAGGTGCCAATCATTTTAGGTCGACCCTTCCTAACCACTGCTAAGGTTGTTTTTAATGTTAGTGAGCATAAGTTGATATTACGAGTCGGGGATGATGAAATAGTTTTTAAAACTCCAGAGGCAACGAACAAATTTCTTGACTCAGAGGACATAAGTTACAATGTTAATGCCACTAATGTCATTACATCTACATGTATGTAGGAAACGCTTACCAAAGATTCCTCAAGCTATTGCTTGCAAAAGAGAGATGAAAATTTGGTGACCAACTCCAATTGTACAGAAGTAGCAACTCAAATAGAAGTTTATGAATTCATTGGGGATAAGAAGGGGATTGATCCACTCCATAAGCCAAAGGATCCTAGGTTAAGATCCTTCAACGAGAAGCCACCAATTTTGAACCAAAACTGTCAAGAAATCATTTGGAACATGTCTTTGCAGTGAAAAGTTCAAAACTTCCAATAACAACCGAATCTAAGCTAAAAGCGGATAAAATGAAGAAGTTTAGGCTACATGAATTTGATAAGTGGCATGATAAGAAGAGAAACTATGGCAGTTATGCACCAATGAAATGGAATTGGCAAGGTTGATGGCCGAAGGGTAAATTTACACTCGTATGGAGAATTCGAAAGCGAGATACAGGAGAAGTTCTATCTCCACCTAGATGAAGAATCATGAATTACAAGACGTATCCCGTCGAGCTGTCAACGTTAACTATAGCGCTTCTTGGGAGGCAACCCATGTCTAATTTTGCTTACACTTTAGTTCTTTAAGTTTGTTTCATTTTATTTTTCTTTTATTTAGCTTTGCCTTGCTTCTTTTATTTGTTTCAATTTTAGTCATAGGCTTTTCCCTTTTAATTTCATTTTTATTCTTCTCTTTAGTTTTCTTTTTTTATTTTTCTAGTTTAATTACTTTTATTTCTTTAAGTTTCCTTTATTTTTAAATGAAATTCATGAACTTAAAAAAAAAACAATTTACGCGGGCATGGGACACGGTCGTGTCTCAGCCCTTGTCCATCCAGGACCCTTTAATTTGCCACACCCACAGAAAGTTACAAGGGCGTGGGACACGGTCGTGTCTTAGCCCGCGTGCGCCCAGCTTTATGCCGCACCTACAGACAGTTACACGGGCGTGGGATATGGTCGTGTCCCAGCCCGTATCCACCCAGTTATCCTCCGCGCAAACAGAAAGTTACACGGACGTGGGACACGGTCGTATCCCAGCCCGTATCCGTCCAGTTTTCATGCACGGGAATAGAAAGTTACACAGGCATAGGACACATTCGTGTCCAAGCCCGTGTTCGTCCAGAATCCATACGATACACACAGAATGTTACACAGGCAAGGGACACGGTCTTGTCCCAGCCCGTGTCTGCCCAGCCCCACATGATTTTGCATACACCCAGTTTATTTAAAACACACACTCTCTCACACAATCACAATCGAACATATCTCTCTCTCATATTCTCTCTTCCCTCCATCTTCACATCACAATCCTTGACATTACGAATCTAGATCTAAGTACCCTCTTCTTAGTTCATATTTTTTTTTTTTTGTGTTCTCTTTCGATTGGCCAAGGCTTGTGAACTTAGATATATAATGATGATGTTTCTTCATTTTGAACTTCTTTTCGACTGGTAGGAAAGTATTAGTTTCTTTTCAGTACATATGTTTCCTTTTTCCTATGCTGCTTTTTCATGTTTCATTTCTTACTGCTATGATTTTTTCTTAGTCGTACATTAGGGACACTGTACGTTATTAAGTGTGGGGAAGAGATATATATGAATTTATTACTGTTTAGGAGACCAATTATTCACATTTGACCCAATTAATTTTTAAGTTAACTTGCAATAGGTGATTAACAAGGGTTGAGCCAAATTAACTGTGTCATCTTGATTATTATTGATCTTATTATACTTTACTAGAATTGATTAGTCAAATTTGTGGAGGGCAATGTTAAGAGTTATTTAGCTTAGGACTTTAAGACTTGAGATTGGAGCAACATCACTAGTTGAGAGTTAGTCGTGGTTATTTTTAAATTTACTTTTATGTATACCTTTCTCTTAGAAATTTTTAAGAGTCTTATAAATTTTAGCAAACAAACAAGTGAAATTCTTCTTTTGAGAAACCCCTGAAAAATCACAATGATTGGAGGTCAAAAGTAATAACAAGTGTATGAATAGAAAAAAATTGGTAAGGATTCATCTTGGTCCGTCAGAAGAGTGAGATTGAGTCCTAATGCCAATTCTAATGGAAAAAAAAAATTTTGATATGGATCAGCCTTGGTCCGTCAAAAGAGCAAGGTTCTTTCCCGCTATCAATATAAGGAATAAGTTGGCATGGATCGGTCTTAGTCCATCAGAAGAGCGAGATTCTTTCCCTCTACCAACATAATTGTACTTAAATAAGATAAAGTTAAAAGACCTCTCAACAAAAGCATGAACTAGGGGGATGATCAGAGGATGAGTAGATGTAAAATGTGTTTGTTTTAGATTATAGCGCTTGGTGAGATAGAGGAAATTTTTATGACTCTTTCTCGGTTGGCAAGATGTTAAATCCAATTTTTAGCTTAAGAATCCTTGGTTAAATGACTCGGGTAAACTTTGATTTTCATAAATTAACTAGTGAACTCTAGTATTAAGTATTGTTGGAGCATTCGAATATGGTCAGATGAAATTGGTTGACTTTATTATTGTAAGTTAGTTGAGAATGATTTTCTTACTTTTCTATGGGTCAAGTGTATTCGTTCACCAGTTTCCTAAATAGTGATAAATTTTATTTAGCGTTTCTTGTCCCGAAAGTTTTGTTTTGATTTATTTGCTTGAGGACAAGAAAATGCTCAAGTGTGGGGAAATTTGATAACTCTGATTTTAAACATATTTCATATGGTGATTTTATAGTATTTTCCTTACATTTTTTGTTTTCTTTAAAGAAATTGATACTTAATTGCGTAAAATTTTGATTTCTAGGTTTGAACGCATTCTAGGATTGAAAACGAAGAAAAGGAATCAAATTTAACTCAATTTGGAGTTCAAACGAAGAAGTTATGAAGTTTTGAAGTTACACAGTCTAGGACATGACCATGTCTCAGGCTGTGTCCATGTAGGGAAATTGGCTAGGGGCAGAAAGTTACACGACCTAGGGACACGGTCATGTCCCAAGTAGTGTCTGGTAAAGAAAACAAAAACCTTTTGATACACTATAAAAGGACGGATTAGGTTTTCACAAGAAAGAGGAGACATTAGAGAACATAAGAGACTTGAGGAGAAGGAGAAGGAGAAGGAGAAGGTGAAAACAATACTGACTTCAAGATTAGAGAGATTGTTCATCAATTAAAGGGGTTTTCCATGTTTTATTTTTCGCTTTTTATGGAACTCGTTTTTAGATTCATTATGATAGCTTAGAATTCGTGTATTTAGGATTATGGAACCTAGGGTTTCATGTGATTCTTGGATTGATTTAGAATTCTCAATAAAGTTTCTATCTTTGCTTGATTCAATTATGTCGTTTAATTGTTAATTGATATTTCTAGAATATCAATATATGATATTATGCATGTTGATTGAGAAATTACATGTATAATTAGATCTTTACATAATTGAAGAGAATTACATGTATACTTAGAGATAAGATACATGTTTCTTTAAGACTGTTAATTAATTGTGAGGGAATTTGTTATACATTAATGCAATTCTAAGTTATATTACTAAGTGAAGAGATTCCGGTAAATAATTTAGGATTAGGGTTAATATGCTTGAGAAATGTATTAACTTTAGTTGTGAATCCCTCCGGTCAAGAATAATAGAAACCGAATTGAATATATTTTAAGCGATCACATGATTAACTCTAGGGGAAATAATTCTTAGATATGTTATTACTTTCTTGAAGTCGTTCTTAATTTTATCGCTTTTTCAATTGCTTAATTAAGTTTTATAATTAAGTTAGTTTGTTAATTTTAGTATTTTTAGTTAATTCAAACTTTCATAATTTTCCGATTAGATAATAAAGCTAAAGTTAATATTAGTACTCGAAATCTCTGAGGGATCAACTTGGAGTCTCTGAAGGATCAACTCGGACTCACATCCGCTATATTAAAACTGATAGGTGCACTTGCCTGATATTAGCAAGTAGATATTTAAGTTTTAGAGTAGATTATATCTACTCTTTATGTGGTATTCTACTAACCTACTTAATTGGATGCCTTAGTTGTGCTTAGATGCTAGTACAATGTGTTGATCGATGAATTGTAAGATGAATTATAGTTGCTATCCTGTATACATTTATGATGTTTTGAACCATGTCGTAATTCCAAGCTTTGTGCTTGCTGCCATGTCTAATGTTTGGCTGTAAGTGTTCAACTAACTTAACAAAGAACTAGGTATCAACCCCACCTCCTAAGGTGTTCACTTAAGTGAACCCAATATCGAGGTTTCAGAGATGGAAATGTAAAAGAAATAAACAAAAGGCTTAGGTAATAAATGTTGAATAAGCTTGCTTATATTATTTGATAGTTGCTTAGTCTTCCTTAGTATGTGAACAATACATTCATATCATGGCATGAAAAAGACCTATGGGTTGAGTTTTCTAAAATTGGGATTTTACTTGATTAAGCTTTATTTTGAAAACCAAGTTCCTAATAAGTAAATGGTTTAGTTTTTGGAAGTTTGGTCTTATAATGCAAGCATCTTGATTTAGAAAGATTGGTTTTGAAGCATATAAAATTGCATAACTTAGGCTAGGTTAAGTTTACTAAACTCTTTCCTAGAATCCTGCATTAGCTAATTCAAATGCTCGGTAATGTCGACTACTCGGATGTCTAAATCTAGGTTTAGGGCTAAGCTAGGACATCGATGTTGATTTATGTCACATGCATGAACATAGCACGTTTGTATTACATTTGTATTGCTTAGTCAGAAAGAAGAGTGTTGTGAGTGGTTGATTCATTGATATGTGTTTATGATAAGATACTGCTTATGTTAGTTTTTGTTTATCTACTCTCACTCAGTTTACAATAAGCTGAAGGGATAAATTATCTTATCTTCAAGTCGTGAAAGAAGTTTAGATAGGACATTGAATTACTAAGGCAAGAAGACTTTAGAATGCTAAGTGGAGTTCATTTCTCCGAAAGGGAAATGAGCAGTTATGGGATTTGGCTTAAGCTCATATAGGTGGCACTTCCAAAAGATTTAAGCTATTAATATATGCTTAGATATCATTTAGAAAAAATAATATGTATCTTCTATAATAATATCATATATACTATAGGAATTGTGTAATTGTGATACTTTAGGTTTAGCTTATTCATGTAAGAGCTTTCGTTGTAATTTGTTATGTTTAATAAGAAGAGATTTAGAGTCAAGTGCTTTATGAATTTGATTGATAGGTAATTTATAAATTTTGACTTATCCTTAAATCAAGGATAGCAATAACTAATAGGAATCAAGGGCAGATCACATGATCTCAAGTGCATGGCCTTATTGCCTTCGTATGCCAAGTTGCCTAGAAGGAATTCACTCTAGAAGAGGAATAACTCCTTTAAGTCGACTTGGCATATCTTCTAAGCTCCTCTAAACTATTCATTATCTCACAAATAAAAGAAGAGGGAGATACTAACACTACCAAGCACAACCAAAGCCGAACAATGTACGTGCTTACTACTAAGCTGACAAGTGTCCAAACCCAAGTTAACCAGTTACCAAGCCAACCTACTGAGCTTAAGGTGCTAAGACCTTACTTTCTGAATAACTACTTCCTAAACTACTAACTTATCGAGCTATTGACCTAAAACTGACCTAGCCATCTTAGCTCTACTAGACATCCAATAACTATTTAGACCACTAGATTGAGAAGCTGACACACATCCTTTTTCTCTGACATTCGTACTGTCCTAGTGAAGGATATTCTTTTTCTGTTATTACCAATCTATCCTTTCTCTATAATCATTTGTCATTTCAAGTAGGTATCTAATTTTGTAATTAGAGGAATCCTATGACATACCCTAATTAGGGCATATAAATACCCCATAAATATATCAATTGAAATGATCATCAAGACTATTCAATGCAGAACTTTTCCCTTTTTGCAAGCTAATTATTTTCTATACTTCGTCTCCCTTATTCTTATTAGTCCCTTTAGCAAAGATTGCGGCTAGTAACCTACTGAGCTTGGACTAATGCATCATATCTAAGAAGTTAGTTAGCCCATGTATGGTTCTACGGTATGTTATATCCATATAGTTAGTGCATGAGTTTGCTAAACCATCGATTTCCATTTATTATTAAGCTATCTTGTAGTTTGAACCTACCCTCAATTCCCATGATATCAATTGCAATGTGTACTTTTCCTGATGATCCATATCAGTAATGAACTGTTTTTAAGTACCAAATATTGAGAAAAATTTTCAAGTAGACACCTAGAAGGTAGAGCATTATAGATAACATAAGATAAGATGTGAAGCAATAATTAACAACACATGATCCAAGCATGCCATGATTAATAAGTTAATCTAATCGCAAAACTTGTCAAAGTGTCCCTCATTAACCAATTCCAATGTAAACAATAAGGTCTCCATTTCTTTCAAGCTAAACATAATAAACCAAAACATAAATAAATTGGCAAGGAAAATTGATCTCAAACCTTCAAAGAAATTAAGTTAGAAACATAGCTAAAAGATAAATTGATGATAAATTCAACATTATTTTATACCAAAAAAAGAAAGAGTAAAATTAGATCTAGAACTGAAATCAAACTAATTATCCCAAATTCAAGAGCATCTAAAGATGATTAATAATTTATCCAACTAGATTTGCATCAAAATATGCTAAAAGTAGATGAGCCAATTGAAAAATTTTTAAACTTTCAGCATGACAAACTTAAGAAACAATTTAACTATGTGAGTACCAAACAAATATTCTTGCCATTTCAATCTTGTAAGATTCCACCACCCTTGTATATGGGTCTCATTATATATTGATATTACCTCAGGTTTCATATCAAGATGCATTAAACCATGTAGCTAGCATTGAGCTGCAACTTTCAAAATCTATCGAACAACAATTATGACATCCTTGTCACTATAACTACTATCTTTCTTGCTTAATAAGACATTGAAAAATAATCACAAACCTACTTATTCAATAAGGTAACAAATGTACAAACACTTTACTCATTAGTAAAGGAAGAATTTTTTTACAAATTTTGCTTTAGTTGCATACATAAATAAGAAAAATAGTCAAACCACTTAGTCCATAACAAGGGGTAGATTGAGGGGCGTTATTTACTTCCATGCCCTAAAGTTGTTGAGTTGAACCTAAGAAAATTAAATTTTTGGTATATATTTGTTTTATTTTTAAGACTAGTACCTTTCTTTTTGTTAATGAAATAATCTCATTAAAATATCACACCAAAACAATGTCCAAATATATAATAATGAGGAGCTATTGTGATTAAAATAATGTCACAACATTTGATCTAAATAAGGAAATATAGAGAAACGAATTAAGGTAAGATATTAAACATAAAATGCTAAAAAGACCCTTAGAAATCCATTGCCAATAATTAACAACCTTTATTTGGATTACACGATATCCATGCAAAATCACCTCATGTCCATACCATCAAAACAACAAAATTAAATTTAACAAAATTTGACAAAACTTGTTAAACATACCGTATGCATTGTTCTTGAAACCAAATTAGAATCACGAGACCCTCAAGAACCCTAATTCCTTCCACTTCGAGGTATTGTAGGGCTTTTTGGTAAGATTAAGTCCCGATGGTTAGATTGGGTTCAATGTTAAGAAAACACCAAGAATGACAAGAGAGAACAAGCGAGATGGCTCTGGTGGAGATGGAGTCCTATTAAAGAAGTAGCCCTTGCATCATTCCTCCTGGCGTAGATTACTCCATTGGCTTGGACCATAAGAAGATGAGAAGAAATGGTGCCATATCTCTAACATAGTGGTAGTAAGTAGTTTTATTGGAGCCATCATGGGGTATATGTCTATCTTGTAAGTGAGTTAGTCTATTAAGTGGGTAGATGATTGACACCATAATTTGATAACTAAGTAGAAAGCTATGTATATAAGAGAAATTACTATGTAAAATTAGAGAGAGAAAAAGGAAAGATATTACAGCTCCATGTAGAGATGTTGCATGAGAGAAAAGGGAGTTTGTGGGGTTAGGGGTAAGGTGGTAAGTGGTGTAATTAGATTTCTGAGGAAAAATGAATCTTTTGTTTTATATTTAAGTACACATGATGTTTAAGCTCCAACATTTTCAGTCAAATTGATTTCCTTCCTATTCTAATTTTTATTAGAGTCCTTCCCGCTAATGTCTAAAAGAAGGGGAAAAAAGTATTAAATTAATCACCACCCCAATATATATTGCCCACCCTTAAAATACATTTTAGGGATGGTTTTTTATCAACCACCCCTCAAAGTTTGTCTTATTAAGTCAGAATTTTTGTAGTGCATATTTTATCTTAAAAGTAGTTTTCCTTTCATTACCCTCTTCATTCTTCTTTGATGATAACCACTTTTAAGATCAATTTTAGAAAAGATAAAAAACCATGCAATTCATCAATCATATCATCTAATCTAAGAATAATATAGTGATACCTTACCATAATTTTATTGATGGCTCTACAAAATGACATACATATGCCTAAGTCCCATCTTTCTTAGAAACTAAAAGCACCAGTACTAGATATGGGTCGATGCTCTCTCTAACAAATCCCTTCACCAAAAGCACTTCTACCTGCCTCTAGATTTGCTTAGTCTCCTCAAGACTACATCTATAGGTTGGCCTATTTGGAATAGTGGCTCTAGGAAAAAATCAATCTAATGCTCAATTCCTCAAATAGGTAATAAACTTCCTAGTATTTTCTCAAGAAATAAATCTTCATATTCCTACAAAAAAAAAATGTAACAACACTAAGCAAAGAGCAATCAAGTTCATTAGTATTCAAATGAGCCTCTTTATACATAAGTACAATCATAGGCCTTTTCTCAAAAATAGCACTCTTGATCTCACTTTTGCTAGCATAACAACTTAATCGTTTTGATCTCTCTCTCTTACTTTTTCTCTCCACCCTATTTTCTTTTGCTCTAATTCTCTTTTCTCTCACTTTCTTGCACTCCTATTTCTTTTTTCTCACTCCATCTTTGATTTTCTCTTATAGTCTCACCTGCTCTCATTAATATGTCTCTCTTTTTAAAGCCATTTGATCTTCATATACTTGTTTTGGAGTTGATGGACCAAGTGTGAAACATTTTCCATCCTTCACCATAGTGTATTGATTTTTGTCTCCATCATGTTACGCCTTCTTGTCAAACTATTACAACTTAACCAATAAAATATGACTCTCATGCATAGGCACCACATCACATAACACCTCATCCCCATACTTCCCTACAAAAAAAAAAAATTTAAAAAAAACTACTTAATCACCTTGATCTCCCCAAAATCATTTAGCCATTGCAATTTGTAGGGTTTTAGATGTTTCAAAGTGGGCAAGCTCAACAATGTCACCAAATTACTACCTAGTAAATTCCTACAACTCCCCTTATCAATAGTTAAGCTACATACCTTCTCCTTTACACAACACCTAGTAAGGAAAATATTTTCTCTATGCTCCTCTTAATCATTCTCTTTAATTTGAGTGCTCAAAGTACGCCTAATAGCCAAACTCTCATCTACTAGCTTAATAAATTTAGAATGACTAGCATCCTCCAATGTAGGCATATCATCCCCATACTCGTACTTGCAATAACATATTCATCATTGACTAAGACAAGCATAGCTCTTTTATTTGGACACTATAATGCTATATGCCTGATTCCATTACATCTAAAACATCTCAATTCACGAAAATGAGTTTGAATTTTAAGTTTACCTTTAGCTTTACTAGTGTTCTCATCTTTTTGCAATGGTGAAGGCTTCTTAGATTTAGAAACAACTTTCTCTTCCTTTCTCTTATTCCCCTTCCAAGAAGTAGTAATCATGGAATTATGTCAACTACTCTTTCTCTTGAGCTACTTCTCTACCTTTATGGCCATATTCACCATGTTCTTCAATTCTACATAATGCTGCAACTTTACTACATTTGCAATATCGACCCTCTCAAAAATCTTCCCATGGTAGCCTAATTACGTAAATTTAGCATACATTTTCCATAGTTATTTTGTGTTATTTTAGATAATAATCTAGTTAATTTTGTGATGTTTTAAGCTTAATTAGTTTAAATTTCATTTTTACGAACCTTTGAGGTGTTTTATGGAGCTTTAAAGGTCTTTATCACATTTTGAAGCTTAATCAAAGTAAAAGCATTGATCAAGAAGTGAAGCGAATAGATTGTGAGCAAGAAAAGAAGCCCAGTAATAATGTATCTCTAAGGTCAAACACATAAAGGAGCAGCACAACGAGAAGGCACCAAAAGAAAACAAAAGGGGATTAGCAAATCCAGGCAACTACCAATCGAATATAATACACTAATTATCCTACTTAGCCTACAATTCAATAATATGACTCACCGGTCTAAACTATGGGGTTAGTCACCACTACTCCTTATTGAAGGGAATAGATAAGAGTTAAGAGAGGGTGAGAATGTTAAGGTTGCTTAATAAGGAAAATTGACGATATTCAATAATGAGATGTTAATGTCTATGCACAATAAATGGGGGTTTATATACTCACCCTACTAGGGTTTCAATACATACATGAAAAGATAAAAGGGTAATTATAAATAGACTACATAAAATATACTAAAAGGGGTAAATGAGACAATGAATATTCTGTACAGAAAAAGTGAAGGGTCAATCTAGAATGTTGTGCTAAAAGACATGTATCGCATGGTGGTTGGTGGTCTAGATTGTGATACAATTCAAACTATGTGAAGAAAGGAGTCTACAATCAGAGCCGACCTAATATGGTTCAGGTCGAAGCTCGATTAGTCTAAGATGTCCAGATTCCTTCAAGTTAGGTATCTCACAACTCAACTCGAATTGGGGTCGAATGTTGGTTGGCTCTAAAGCTCGAATTGGACAGTCATTTGAGGCTAGTCTGCTCGGATGTTGTTTGGGTCATGGTATGGCTACTTGGCAGGTTGGCTTATGAGCTCTATAGGTTAGCACATGTGCTTGGTAGTAGAGTGAAACATGGAGGTTGAAATGGGAATCTTAGTCTTAGATGGGGCTTCGAGCTAGTGTTCTTTACGTAAGCCCTTGGAGTCCTTTAGTTCAGTTGTACGTAATCGGTTCAGGGAGTTGATTCCTATTATCTAATTAGGGGTTGAAAATATTTTCCTTCAAATCCAAAGTGGTTTCTAACCCTTGCTTTGGTCTAGCATCTATTAGGTCTTCTTCATCTGGTATGTAAGGAATTAAGTCGAACATATTGAACATAGAAGAAACACCGTAGTTCTCGGGTAATTCAATCCGGTAAGCATTGTAGCTGATCTTATTCAAGACCTTGAATGGATCATCAACTCATTGAGATAGCTTACTTTGTCTTAGGTATAGAAATCATTCTTAGCTGAGGTGAATCCATACAAAATCTCTTAGTTTGAAAGAAATAGTTCGATAGCCATAACTACTAATCTCTTATTGTCTCTAGTAAAACTTAGTGATTTTTCTTGCTACATATTGATGTAGTTCTTAGGCTCAATCAACTCCAGTTGACACTTTTCAATAGTGTTGAGGTACCAATCAAATCTAGAGGAATTAAGGCCATAGATGACCTCGAATGGACTCTTCTTAATAGTGTTGTTGACAATTCGATTGTATGCAAATTCCACAATTAGTAAACACATATCCCAATCTTTTAAGTTCTTTCCTACAATAGCTCTGAGTAAATTGCGTAGCATCCTATTCACTACTTCAATTTGGCCATCATTTTGAGGGTAGCTATGAGAGCTAAATACAGGTTTAGTTCTGAGTCTTCCAAAAATGGCTCAAGAATTTGGTATCGCAATCTAAAACAATAGTTTTTAGTACTCCATGTAGTCAGACAACTTCATGCAAAAATAAATTAGCAATATATAAAGTATCATTAGTTTGATAGTACGGATGAAGTGTATCATTTTATTGAAGCGATCCATTACAACAAGGATTGAATCTTTTCCCCTGGACATCCGAGGCAACCCTAAGACATAGTCCATACTAAGGTCAGCCCAAGGTAAGGTCGATGTAGGTAGAAGCATATACTCTCTATGTGGCTCCCTCTTTCCCTTTGCCTACTTACATATTTCACAACTATCAACTAACTTATGGACATCCTTGACCAAACTAAGTTAGTAAAAGTTTTCCTTTAATAGATTGGTTGTTTTTGTCTCTCTAAAATGACCAGATAATCTACTACTATGAGCTTCCTTAACCAATAACTTATGCTTAGAACAGTTAAGTATATACAGCCTTCTTTCTTTGAATAGATAACCATCTTTGAGGTAATACCCTCTAACAGCAACTCCTCTACACAACTCAAGAATAGGACTGAAATGGGGGTCATAAGCATATTGCTTAGTAATAAATGAAAATCCTAATAATTTTGTCTACAAGATGGTTAGTAAGGTTTGCCGACATGACAAAGCATTGGCAACCTCGTTGGTGCCTCTTTTCTTTTGTCGAATCACATATGAAAAACCTTCCATAAACTCTAGCTGCTTGGCTTACCTCTTCAAAA
Organism: Lumnitzera racemosa; assembly: GCA_024138005.1. Classification (NCBI taxonomy): domain Eukaryota; kingdom Viridiplantae; phylum Streptophyta; class Magnoliopsida; order Myrtales; family Combretaceae; genus Lumnitzera; species Lumnitzera racemosa. Next base: position 87,490,497 of record JAMXBC010000006.1, read on the forward strand.
GTTTGTTCTGACTCTTAAGATGTTTCAATAATTTATGGTCAATGTAAATTACAAACTTTCGTAGTAGTAAAAGTGTAGCCAAACAGTGAGAGCTCAAAAACGAGAATACAACTCTTTCTCATATATGGAATAATTTAGTGTGACACCATTGAGCTTCTCATTGTGGTATGCAATTGGGCATCGTTCTTACATCAGTATTGCTCCAATGCCAATGGCTAACTCATCACATTCCAACTCAAATAGCTTATTAAAATTGGGAAGAGCCAAAACAAGGGTAGAGGTGAGATTTCCTTTGATCTCCCTAAAGCTCAATTCAACTTGGTCATTCCATCGAAATCCTTCACTCTTTGTTGTTAGCTTGGTCAAGGGGTTGTAATGATACTGAAGTTTTTAATGAATTGCCTATAGAAAGAAGCAAGGCCATGAAACTTTGAACTTCAGTGACACTCTTTGGTGTCAGCTACTTGAAAACAACTCAGACCTTTTCTACATCTACTTTGATTCCTTCTACTGATACTACATACCTAAGAACTTCACCTTGACAAAAAATACACTTCTTTAGGTCCCTATATAATTTCTCGGTTCGTAAAATGTCAAAACTAGCTTAGAGATGTTGAACATAGCTGTTTAGGTTAGCACTATATACTAATGTGTCATCAAAGTATACATCTACACATCTTCCAATCAATGGATTTATCACATGTTTCATCAATTGCATAAATGTGCTCGACACATTCGTAAGTCTAAACAACATAATCAACCATTTGCAGAGACCATGCCTAGTTTTAAAGGCAATCTTTTACTAATCACCTGGTCTCATGTAAATTTGGTGGTAACCACTAGATAAATCAATCTTTGAAAATATTTTATCACCATAAACCTCATCTAACATATCATTGAGCCTCGATATTAGATATTTATACTTAACGGTCATATGGTTAATAACTTGGCTATCAATATATATGTGCCATAAATCGTCCTTCTTTGGGATTAATAAAGTTAGTATAGTACAGGGACTCATGCTCTCCCTCATGTAACCTCTCTTTATAAGCTCATCTACTTGCCTTTTCAGTTTGGCAGCTTATTTAAGGTTCATTCTATAGACAAGTTGGTTTGGCAGAGCTACATCTGGCTATAGATCAATACAATGTTCTGTGTTTTGGACTAAGGGTAGTCCTTTAGGCAACTCTTTAAGGAACAAGTCAGAAAACTCACCAATTAATCTTTGGATCTCATCAAGTACTTCTTCAAGATCCCTTGACTTTAACAACCTTCGGATCAACAAAAACATGGGCTCATTAGCCTTTTCAACAACTTAAAGCTCTTGTTAGCTCATCACTAGGGCTTTCTTCTTACTAACATGAGTAAGCTAATTATGGGTCTCATTCACTTACTTGGTGTCATAGGTTGCAGCATAATCTTCTTCCCATCCTTAACAAAAGCATAGGTGCTTTTGTATCTATCATGAGTAACATGTCGGTCGAATAACTAAAGTCTTCCAAGTAACAGATGTGAAGCTCCAATAGGGATGGCATCACATTCCACTTTTTCCTTATACACATCCTTAACACTGAATGGCATGGTTACTTTCTCGATGACGTACAGAGTACCCTTATCATGGAGCTAATGTAGTTTGTAAGGTTGGGGGTACTTAGAGGTCGGCAGTCCTAACCTTTGCACAAAGGACTGTATAATGACATTGGTATAACTTCCTTAATCTACGATAATGGTGCACAATTATCCTTTGATGGTACACTTTGTATCAAATAAATTCTCTCTAGAGTCTTCCTTGAAGCTTAGCAAGGAGCTCAATACTGGTCTCTGTACTAAAGTCATTGCTTCTCCTTAGTTGGCATAGACATAAGTCTCCTCTTCTTCCTTGGCCTCAACCTTTCTAGTATTCTTCTCCTCTTCTAGCTCACTCTCATCAGTACTATCCACTACATCTCGTCTAAGGATCATGGCACATCAGTTCAGACACTCAGCAGCTATGTGTCCAAAACCTAAGCACTTAAAGCACTTCACCAAACTGGTCTTCCATCCAAAGATCTATCCTTTTTCATATGTCCTCAAAGTCAACTTATCCTCAGTTTAGCTTGGCTAACTTACTCAGCCCTACCAGCTTGCTTCCCTATCATCAGATCGACCATATCTTTACTAAACTTAGGAGTTTCTCATTGGCTTTAGATGAAAAAGTTGGCATGAAACAAGGGCTCAGGAAAATATTAACCTAGGTCAGCTCAAAGCATTTCTCCTCTGCTGTGAATTTAATGGCCTCTTATAGTATATAGAACCTCTACACTTCTATAATATTATGAAACTCATATTTGAGTCCAAAAATGAACCTTGATAGTGTAAGAGCTTCAGGTTCATCTATGTCTACTTAGATCATTAGCATCTAAAATTTTCTCACATAGTCATTAATAGATTGCCTTCTTAGCAAAGTTCCTACAACTTTGCAAATAAGTCTTGCAAGTAGGTTTTGGGCACAAATCTCCCTTTCAGCAATCTTTTCATCTCTTCCCAAGTTTGTATACCTGGTCTTCCATCCCTTGCTTTAGCTACATTCAGATTCTTCCACTACATGGTAGCATATCCAAAGAACTCAAGTGTAATAAGTCATACTATGATAATAATGTAGCCATAACAATCAAACACTTTCTCTACCTTCTCTTCCCACTCCAAATATTCATCTACATCTCCACTTCCACTGAAGGGTAGAATTTAGACCTTAACATTGTCAAGTCTTTGAGGAGCTTGGTGTCTTCACTCTCATGCTTGGTAGTACCCAGCCACTTCTTCTTCTCTATCAGTCTCTACATCTACCTCCTCATCATCCTCTTCTATCTCCTCTAACTCCAACCTTTGTCTAACAACTCAGTTTGCAACTCCTACAGCTTAATGGGGTCGAACGGGGTGATTGGCTCAATTGCCTTAGCTCTAGCATCTCTCTAGAAAATTCTTACTTGAGTTATGATGTGGTATACCTTAGGGTTGTTGTCTATTAACTTACATTACAGTAATAAGACTCTCAACAAGATTAGTGAGTTTGTCGAGCTTATCATCCGTTAACCCTAGAGTGATACTACCATTATAACCATGACCAACATAAGCACTACTACTCTTGTCACCAATAACACCTTGAACACTCAAATCTAACATCATATGATACTTCTACAGCAAATTAAGAACACATTACACAAAAAAAAAAAAAAATCTTCTACCTTACTACTCAAAATTTCTACTAACACACTCTTAACAACTTCAACACCTAATACTCACTCAAACTCAATAGAAATGCACTTGGTCTATTTTTGCAATGCAAAACAAAGTACAATAGAGTAATGATAGGAACCATACTTACTAACATACAAACCTCCACTTCACAGCTTATAACTTCAAACTTACTTCATCCGAACACATTGAAGCAACTATGGAAGGAATACAATAATTACTAACAACAAATGCAAACCAAAACTTCACTACAACTTTACGCACTCCCTCTTGGAATAGTGTTTTGATATTAGCAAAGCTAATGCATCTCCAGGGTCAAACGTATAGAGGAGCACCACAAGGGGATGGAACCAAAAGAAAACAAAAGGGGATTAACAAAATTAGGCAACTACCAATTGGATATGATGCATTAATTGATTCTGTTCAGCTAATAATTTGTTGAATATGACTCACCAATCCAAACTATAGGATCACTCAGTGCTACTTCTTATTAAAAAGAATAGATAAGAGTTAAGAAAGAGTGAGAACACTAAGGTTGCTCAATAAGTAAAATTGATAATATTCAAAAATGAGGTATTGATGTCTGTGTACAATAAATGGTAGTTTATATACTCACCATACCGTGGTTTCAATACATATATGAAAAGACAAAAGGGTAATTACAAATAAACTACATGAAATATACTAAAAGGGGTAAAAGAGACAAAGAATATTATATATGAAAAAAGTAAAGGATTAGTCTAGAATGTTGTGCTAGAAAACACGTATCACATGATCGTTAATGGTTTAGAGTGTGATACAATTTGGATAAAGTGAAGAAAAGAGACTATAGTCAAAGCCAACCTAATCTGGTTTAGGTTAGAGCTTAATCAGTCAAGGATGTCTAGATTCCTTCAGGTTAGGTATCTCGTAGCTTGGCTTGAATTGGGGTTGGATGCTAGTTGACTCAAGACCTCAGATCGAACAATTGTTTGAGACTGTTTTGCTTAGATGTTGTCTAGGTCATGATATGGTTGTTCGGTAGGTTAGCCTATGGGATCAGTAGGCTGGCACGTTTACTCGGTAGCTTCGAAAACTATGTTGGCATAAGTGAAAGCTCAATACTCAAGTCAGCAATAGAGCAAAACATAGAGGTTAGAGTGAGAATCCTCATCCTGGATGGGGCTTCAAGTTAGTATTCTTGGCGTGAGGCCTTAGAGTCCTCTAGTTCAACTGTACACGATTGGTCTAGAGAGTTGATTCTTATCAATTAAGGACCACAATCATGAACCATGGTCATGGTCCCCATACATGTTCCTTACTTCATGTAATTTAATCAAGTTTTCAACATTTTGCACTAAGTGTAAGTACATGCACACACTCCATAACCGTACATGATAGGAATTGGCCTATGACCATCTCCAAGACACGGCCAGCCTATTCTTAGTCGAGGCCGACTTACTCCACTCAAGGTTGAGCTAATATCAAAAGGTCGAGAAAGGAAAGAAAGATAGCTTAGCAACAACTCTGTTGGCTGCTGAGAAGACTAGGGACCAAACAATAGAAGCGCTATGTCCATAGACTAGCTTGGCATATTACAAGGAATCCAGTGCCAAGCAATCTACGAGTTCAGTAATTATAGGCCAACCTCATTAGGAGCTTGTCCAATGACGATAAGACTTTGAAGAATCTAACTCTAACTCGGATAACCAGCTGCCGATCTAATCCTGCTCGAACCTGATCTACTCCAAGAAAACTTAGATACCCTACACACCTACTTTCCTGTTAAACATACCACTAAGCACTATTTTGTACACTTGTAAATATTTTCTTTACTTTTAAGTCATGGGCACTTGTAAATATTTTCTTTACTTTTAAGTCATGGACCTAATCTTTAGGATTTAAAGCCTTGTATATTATTTACAGTTTTTCCACTACGGATGGTTTTAGCACTTACTACAAATAGCAACATTTGTAATCAACAGAGGAGATAGCTAAACAGTTTTGAAGTAAGAATATTCTTGATATCTTTGTAAGTTGTTCAAGCTTATGTCTTAGATTATTGAGTGTTTTACTCTTTAATCTTTCTTGTGTTTTTATTAGTCTTTTTCCTAAGATTGTGGTGAACCCCTCATTGAAGCGAGTTAGTAAGTTATAGGCTCAACCCAAGAATTCACTGATCCACGTTATTTCAAGCTCAAATCCAATTGTGTTTTTGTCTTTATGCATAATATCCATACACGTTCACATCCTAAAACCCATTCCACTTACTGATTTCTCATTTCCATTGAACTTCAAACACCCATTTGTAGTTCATGTCTGTTGTGCACTTCAAATCGTATTAGTATACCTAGCCTATGGACATGCGATGACGTATAAATCTTCTATTTTAGTTAAGTTCTCTTTGTAAACCTAAGCCCATTCCCTATATATACACACTTAGGCTTAAGTTTTCCAAGAGAGCACCTTTGATAGAGTTGTAGGGTAAAATCGTATTGGAGGTCTCTCAAATTACTTCTTTTAATTTCATTATGTTGTTCTTATTCTTGATAAATCATTATTGAAATCTAGTTCTTCTTACAACACTCTTTTATTCAATCTATGATTTTGTCCTTTGATGATCTAATTACACTTATTATATTACCGTTAATTTATATTTACTTAGGTTGCTAAATTATGCATGAGTTTGCTATAGCGATGGGAGTTCTACAATTGAACTAACAAGTGTAAGTAGAAGGAACTCAGTACACTAAGAGAGTAGGTACTAATTTCTTTGGATTATGTTAACCTAAGTAGTCAACCTAATAATGACATCAAAGTTCTTAATGTGATCATGTGACACTCTATTCAAAAGCAATTCGAGTAAAGAGGGTCTCAAGATTAGGAAGAGGCTAGAGACCTGAATCTGACCAATTCAAAATCTAAATTTCATAGGAATATGATTAAGCATCTCTATGGTCCAAGGAATAATTGAGATTTAATAGTTATATAGAACTAAAGAGTAGATAAGAATAAGGATTATGTGCCATTTCTTTTAATTAAATCATGCCTATTTATTTATCTTGTTTATTTAGTTTTGTTCTTATTTCTTTCATTTTTCTTATTCTTATTTCCATTATTTTTTTTATTTTTCCCATTTAATTACAATTATCTCTTTATTGTCAAGTTAGATAACTGGACTTTTTAGGGTAATTTGCTAGTAATCTAGGTTCTCACATACATAGTCCCTTGTAGGTTTAATATTTAAACTCATATTCATTTTAACTATATTATAACTGGATCAGGTGCACTTGCTTGACACCAATCAAGTTTTTGGCACCATAGTCGGGGAGCCAAAAGAGTAACCTAGTTGGATATTACTAAGGAAACCTTAATTTCCAATTATTTTAACATTCTCATAATAATCCCCCTTAAAATTCTTATGATATTAACATGCATTTAACCAATTAAGTATGCAATTATTAGCTAAGGAATCGTGAAGAAGGAAGGATTCAATTGTCAAGCCAATGACTTAAAACAATAGCATTCCTTAGGAGGCATCCTAAGTTTGGTTTGATTAATTTCAATTTCCGTTATTTTTGTTAGTTTGTTCATTTTTTTTTTATTATTTTGCCATGTGTCAATTCAAGTATCAAACTTTCAAAATTAGTTAGTGTTTTCCTACTTGAATAATTTAATCTCATCTAAAAAAAGTTATTAGATTTGTTTGTGCAATAGTAAAATTAAAATTGCATTTTAATTAAGGTGTTATTTTGTCATGACCCTAAAGGGGGGTCCAGTAGGATTATCCAAAAATCATCATATCAAGTGTGTACCCACAATATGAAGATCATTTTGCAAGTTCGAGATTACAAGATTCTAATTAAATGTTTACCTATTATAATACATATAGTTCATTTACTATAGAGCTCAACATTTCACAGTTCACCAAAATCGTAAAGAACTGAAATCCCTTACCAAATAATAAGATTAGATAGTTAAACTTTGTTGAAATTCATAAGATTAAAACAAAGTTTAACAAAGATAGGAACTTTGATTTAAGAGAATATATAAGTATTGAAAATTTCATCTTACAATCTAACATAAGCTCTACCAATACTACTCTAAACTTATCCTTTAAGACTGATTTAAGGAAATGCTCTTCACTCCAATCCTAACCCATTGCCCGCTTTTGAATAACCTACAAAAGGAACTATTGGGGTATAAGTTACATCCATCTTAGTGAGATATTCACTCATACCACCTTTCAAGCATGTTGATTAATCAAGCAAGTGTTATGCAATCAAGTAAAACAAATGCAACAATACACATGGCTAATCGGTATTTGACATGCAATCTAGGCTATATCCCCCCCGATCTTGGGTTGAGGATTCATAATTCCATTAGTGTTCAAGTGTCCAAATATACGTAAATGTCCCTTGGCATAACATGCTTAGCTACCTTAATAAAATAGTCATAGAATCACAATTCTTGACTAAACCATTACCTATGTTAACATAGTGATCAAGAGATAATGCCCCTTGATTAGTCCTAGGAAAACCAAATGGATAACATTCTCCCTGACCTTACGAGAGAACCAATCTCTCGGTCCCTTAGGAGATCCAACAAATGTTCATCCTAAAACCAATATAATCCCCAAGAAGATAAATCTTCTAGTTATCTAAAAGAAGAGAAGGATCTCTTGATCGATCCCAAGAAGGCCCAAGGAAGTGTTAAGAAATGAATACCTTCTCTAACCACCAAATGACCAAAGACTAATCAATTCCCTAATTAGCCTCTAAATGTATGCAAACTCGAAGCAGAAGAATGGAAACAACCCCATCCAGTACATGACTATCCTTAAAGACACTTAGTTTGTAAAAGACAGGGAAGGTTCTTATCTTTTCAATCTATAATACTCCAGGCCATAAGTAGTGAATAACTAAGCCAACAAACACTAATAGGCTTATTTTTAATCACTAGCCTAAAAGTTTCAAGCTTGTATTAATAAGGTATTTATAATCATGGCCTTATAAACTAGTATCATAACCTCCTACAACCTATGTAGGACACTTAACCATAAGGTCTCACAATCTCCCCCTCTTAAACACACGTTGTCCTTGTCGTAAGACCTTATAATTGAGCCCTAATCTTTCTCCCTTTTCAATATATGATTTGGGCCACCCACTACCTATATGTTATCTTGAAATCATTCAAGGAGTTACACCTTAGTGACACTCCGTACCTTCCTCGGACGTTCTCATCGTAAGACCTTACAATTAGGCCTTGATCTTTCCCCCTTTTCGATATATGATTTGGGTCGCCCACTACCTATAGTTTATCTTGAAAGCATGTAAGGAGTTACACCTTAAAGATACTCCCTACCTTTCTTGAACATCCTCCAAATTGGAGCTAAACCTAAATCATGTACCTACTGGTACAGGTTCTACTGTAAAACCATATGTAATGCCCCAGGTCATAAGTAATGAATAACCAAGCCAACAAATACTAATGGGCCCATTTTCAACCACTGGCCCAAAAGTTTCAAGCTTGTGTTAACAAGGTATTCACAATCATAACCTTATAAAGTAGTATGACAACCTCCCACAACCTATGTGGGACACTTAACCATAGGGTCTTACACAATCCATATGTGATACTAGTGGCAAAAAGTAGGATTATGCAGTATGCTTTGCATGATCAATTTATACTTAAGTTGTGATATGCTTAAGATTTATTTATAAAGCAATCAACCAAATTATTGGACACTCACTTAAGAGTACATCACATCACAACCATCAACTATATTATGTAGCATAATTTATAATATCTTCACAAGCAATTCACATAAGTCAAGCACAAGCATTTCTACAATACCCTAAACACAAAGCCAGTCAATATATATATTTAAAGTGCTACTAACTACAACCACAAGTAAGCGACACTTATTGTAGATACTCACATCACCATTTCCTATTACTTGTCATAATAGTCTTCGAGTAGCTTTAAGTCATAATCACCTAAAGGCTCACAATAAGAAGTAAATACTAGATATACATATTAAGTTTTCTTTATTTTTCATATCTTATAACTTTATAAAGTCTTTTATTTAGTTTTGCTATCACATCCAAATTGTCATGTCCAAAGTTCCTTGTAGTAAGATATTCCAATCCTCATAATAGGTTTAATTGTTATGGTCTAAATAGTCAAGGTAAAGAATATGCCCATATGTCCAAAAGTCATATGCCAAATAAGTCCAAGATATGTCAAAGTTTCCCATTTGACCAAAAGATATTAAGATCTTCATAAAAGTCCCGAGATAAGCTCATGAAAACCCTGATATTGCTAAGCATAGATTTATCCATAATTAGGTTATTTTAGAAGGAAAGTGTGATCTCTTAGTTTTAATACTTTAGAGATTTTTGCATATTGGATCAAATAGTGAAATAAGGAAGGTTTTGGTAAGAGTAAAGGTTTCCATTTTGTAGAACATATGTTCTTTAACTCTTGGAGACTTTTATATATAAGATTCAATATAGGTTTTTCAAGTGAAATAAAAGGGATTTCAATAAAGGTAACGGTTTTTAAGGCTTTCTTTTTGTAGAAACATAATATTTGGATAAGAAAAGCTTTGCTTATAATATCAGCTCCATTTTGTAAAAGTAGTTTGATAAATATGAGTTTAAAACTTATTTAAAATAGAGATTTAGATAAGGAGGTTTTGGTTTGCCAAAGGTTTAGTTCAAAGAGATTCTTGAGAAGAGATTGTAAAGATGAGATCAATTTAGTAAAATTTGGAAGCTTATAAAATAACTTTGCTAGAAATAGAGATTTTACTTCTCAAAATTTTTTGGTTGGTTTAAAAGATTTCTATATTATGAAAGTTAGAATAAGTATATGATTTTAAAAGGGTGTTATTTAATCAAAGAATGGTAGTTTAGAGAATGTTGTTAATCTTCTTGATTGAGATTGCTTTTGAAACTCAAAAATAATCCTTAGTGAGACCAGTGTTGGCATTGAGGGTAGGGAAGAGAGAAAAGATTTTAGTTTGGAGAGAGAAACAAATTTGAATATATGGTAAGGATGTGGTCTAAAGGTTTGAAAGTGTCCTTTATATAAAGATGGTAAGATAGGCTTAGAAATTACTTAAAGTAATGAAACTCTTGATTTAAGTTGCCTAATCGACCAAAATTCTAACTCGTACCCCTTTCATGCTTACATATGTGATGCCATAAGTGGTTAAAATTATTAAGACAACTTAGTACAATAATGGAGGCTTATGAAAATGACTTTTGGATGAGATCAAATGGAAGCTTCTTCTTCTACTTCCTTGTCTTATCCAATCATCCATAGAATTTCATAAACTTAAGTAACTTTAGGCTACTCGTTAGACCTTCCATTTACCAAATATCATTATCTTAGAATTAAGGTTGCTCGTTGAAATTGGCTTCTAAGTTTTTAGAAAAGCATCTCTTTTAATGTAGACTTTCTTTGATTTAGCGTTACTTAAGAAGACTAAATTGGACTAAGGATTACTTATTTGGACCAACTTTTACCAAGTCATTTTCTTAGAATTCCATGATGACTCCGATGGCTTTTTTATAATGGTAGGGGTTATTTATAGTAGAAGTCATGATTTGCTTACTAAATAAGCTTTTGGTGGTTTAATCTTATTAAATGGTCTTGATTACATCTTACTTTCCTATGTTTTTTTGTATAGAAATCCTCGGAATATTTGCAAGACATGAGGATTTGTTGGTTTTCTTCTTCTAAGTACTACCACATACAGGGTACTTCTGTAATTCCACACATGTTTCTTCTTCTCATGGGAGGATTACTTCATCTCTTACATCATTCCTCACTTAGTCAATTACTTTACCACTTTCCTTCTTTTCTTCTAGATTCCTTAGATTTTCACCATGAAAACTAAGTCTTCTTTAGTCCTTTTAACATGTGCTAATTTGCTTGATGCACATCTTAGTTAGAGCCACATGTAGTGTTTCATGCATTACTTTTCATTTTGTGTTAGAATGTAAGATGTAGTAAGAAGTATAGGATTACATTACCCTTGATTGCATCATCCTCTTAGCTCACTTCCTTATGGAATTTAGCTTCTTAGGTTTCTAGAATTTGATTATTAGAATACATCCTTATCTTTAGAATTAGCTTTTAATTCTCATTTAACTAGCTTAAGTAAGCTTTAGCTACCAAATTTATCTTAGTGTTGCTTATGTTGAACAAACTCTTTCTTATTCTTATTTAATGACTTTTGATGGCTTGTGTAAAAGAATATGATGATGTCTTGCCAAATATCATAGGTGTGCTAACCAATTTCGATAATCTCTCCCAAATATCTCTTAGCAATTTTAGCATATCTTGAATATATCTCTAAATTTTGTCTTAGTAATTCTAATTTTATACTAAAATTTCTCGAGGTTAACATATTCGATTTGTTTTTGTGCTTTAATTTGTTATAACTTTGAGTTTTTCTAAAGTAATTGCAAAAATCAAGTTAAATGAATCAATTTCATACAATTTCGACAACTAAAGTAAGAACATGGCTAGAGTCCATGCTCGTAGACTTAGCTTGTGCTCCGCATATAATTATTTCAAGAGAAATTAAAAAAAAAATACAAACAAGAGGACTACAGACCAAGACCACACTCGTAGTCGCACTAAGTGCACAAAAAAAAATAAAAAGAACACAGGCCATGGCCACATTATACGGCCATAAACCATATACGTAGTCTAGTACAAATTCAAAGATCACTATATTTACTTCCCACTGTACTCTAACACATACACTCTCTCTCTAAACTCCTATTTCTCTCTATATACACTCTCTAAATCTTTACGAAACTTCATAATTCGATGCCACACTCTACGAATTTAAGGTAAGTACATCATCCTTCTTTAGTTGTTTCCTTAGATTTGTGGTTAGATTATGTAAAAATTTGATTTTTTTTTTTATGAGGGTTTCATGAAGAACATATTTACATGCATGTGTAGGCATCTTGATTTCTAGGAGTGATTTAGGATAATTAATGTCATGTAACATGTTTTCTATCTATTATTTAGTAGAAACTCCATGAAAAATGCATACTTGTTAAGAATTGTAGGTGAGAAAGTGAAAGAAAGAGAAAGAAAGTGATGAGAAAGAGAAGGAAAGTGAAGGAAAATGCTGGAAACAGATGTTGATATCATTCTTGCAATGTGATATACACAATTCATGTTGAAATTTTGAAACTTATGTAAGTATAAAAATCCATAAAATTCTTAGAATTGTTGATATGGATTTACTTTAGCATATGTCCTAAATTTAATATTAGAATTAGGAGATTTGTTGTGAATAATTGCTATAAACAAGTTCTCAATTGATTGTATGCGGAATGCTAATATTCACGACTATAGGGATTATGAAGTTATCAGGTTATTTCAAAGATCAAAAATCAACATCTCATTAACTTATAATTTTATTAATCCATGTCTTAAGAAATTCGTAGTTAAATACACAATATGTGCTACTTCAAGAATTTTTAAGGACTTTTATATCTAATACTAATACACATCTCAATAGAGATCATGCATGAACATAAGATTTAATCTCGAATCAATCCTATAATTGTATTAATCTATGATTTTAGCAAAATTAGCATTTCGGGATATAATTTTTTCCCTAAGATGCTTAGTTGAATAATTTAGCAATACATTAGTAATGAGAGCTAAGTGTTATTAAATTCTTGAATTAGCTATTATCTATAAAACATGAACTGTTTCCTTTGACCCAATTTGAACTTCTCTCTTCTTTTTTGTTGCAAAGACATGCCTTGAGCAAAAAAATACAACACGCTAAAATTTAAGCCTACCCCCTATGCATCTGCTCTTACAATTTTGTCTCTCATGGTAGTAGCAAAGATACTCTTGCTTGTTAAAGAAGGAATTCTACCATATTACATACTTAAATTGGGAGGCACTAGTCCAAGTTGGCTATGAAACTAGAATTAGATAACTAGGCAAGTTTGGAGAGCAAGACCTATTGCTAACCATCAATGAGCTGATATATAAGGAGCTAAATCCAGAGGTACTCACCACCTTCAAGTTAAGCATTAACAAACTCACTCAAGGTAAGCAAAACACCATATATTTCAGATGTTTTGGCAATGAAGTAGGTATGCCAATAGATGATCTTATAATGTATATAGGCCTTTATCCTTTGGATTATGTAATGACTAGGGAGTATATATGGTTACCTTATAAATTACCCTAAGGTGTGCATAAATCCTTCGTGTGGAGTGATTTAACTGGTGGAGGTATGGGAGCTTATGAACCAAGGAGGTTAAAACCCTTCAATTTAATTGATCTTGCTTTGAGATTGATCCATTATGTGTTGCCTAGGGGATTTAATTGTAGAAGAAATAGCCAGGTTGTCATGAATGAAAGGGATATATTGTATATGTATAACATCACTAACAGATGACCCGTCAACTTAGCTATTGGAATGGCTTAGTACCTTAGGAACCAAGGAACTGATCAGCATTCTAAGAATATTTTTGTAGCTCCTTTCATTCTTACCTGGTGATAAATTTTCTCAACCTTCAAAACACACCCTACATGCAAACACCAGATCCTCCTACCCCATTGACTTATGACTCCATTAAGGCAATGCAGTTACCTCAACACCTAACAATCTCTTTGAGCCAACTAGTGAGGCTACTTCCTCATCATTACAATAACGATGTAGCTTCTCTTCTTCAGTAATTAGAGCAATCAAGAAATTTATGGAAAAAATACTAAAGAAGTAAAGGATTTTAACACACAAGGTAGATTATGCTTTGAAAGGGCAAGAATTGATCATGGCACGTCTATAAATTCAACCGCTATCACCACTACCTATGACAAAGCCTGACTTAGAAGAGGAGTCAAATGGAGGGTAAGAGATTTAAGAGGAAGATGATGATGAAGAATGAACTTTTCTTTAACTTTTAGGTTTTCAAAACACTAGGTTTGGTTTTTATTTTGGATGACTATATTTGTAACTTATTACCTATCGTAGTTTTAGATAACTATTTTCACTTTTTATGTTTTGTAAGTTTGTCAAATACTAATGCTTTGATACTTGAATTAGTAGTAATTTTATTTGGTTTAGTTTAACTTCTTCTTTTCTTTTCTTAGTTAGTGCATTTTCAATTCAAAGAAAACTTCGTGGGCATAATTGATTGATGGAACTCAACTTTGGACTTCATATTTTTCAAGATTATTAGCAAAAACAAAGGAAGTCTCGATTCCTTTTCCTTTGTTATTTTATTTTTTCCCCCACTTAAATTTTGATTTGTATTGTATTATATACGTTGAGGACAATATATAATTTAAGTGTGAGTGTGTGTGTGTGTGTATGGGGGGGGGGGGGGGGGGGGGGAGGGAATGATAGATTATGTATGTTATAAATTAGATACACACTTAAGTTTTTGAAAATTTTTCTTTACTAAAATTTGAGCAATTAAATCTCTAAGATTCAGAGTTCCCTATTACTTAAGCTTAGACTTAGACTTAGAATTATGATATATATGGATAGATTAAGAATTCGTTATTTTGATTTCTAAGCTTAATCTTAGAGGATAGTCATTTATCCCTCTTTTTAAAAATTTTTAGATGGGATAATTAAAGGAGATTTTTCCTTTAAAAGCACTTGAAAAATCAAAGTAATTGGAGGTATTAACTAATTAATTAAATTAACTAAAGAATTACTAAAGATTGGTCAGGATTGATCTTAATCCCTCAAAAGAACAAGACTCTTTCTCACTGCCAATCGCAAATGTGAAATTAATTGAAGTTGTTAAGGATTGGTCTTGGTCCCTTAGAAGAGTAAGGTGCCTTTTCGTTAACAGCTACTAAAGTAAATTTAAAAGGGTTAAATTAGTACAGATTGGCCTCAGTTCCTTAGAAGAGTGAGATACTTTCTCAATAATAATTAAACTTCAATAAAAAAAAAAATCGACTTTAGTTTAAAAAGCTTCCTGATGGAAATTGATAGAAGAAGAGGGACAATCAAGAGATGAATTGATATAACATGCATTCAGTTTAGTTTTCAAGTGAAAAATAATTAGGGAAGATTTCTCTCCTCTTGGATTATGGTAAGGAAATCTCTATAACTTTTTTTTATTGATTTATGTTTGTTTAATTTCTAGTTTAGTTTCCATTTAAGTGATGCGGCTAACTTTAAATTATTTGGATTGAAATTCAATATTTCTTTCAATTGTTATTATCTAAGTGTTCTACAGGATTATGAAGTTAAGGAAAAGGGTGATTTTGAAAAATTTTGCTTAGCTATGAAAAAATCTAAAGGTGTACTTTTCTAAGATTACTTATAATAATCTTATCCTTTATACATTTTTCACTTAGATTTTGATCGTTTTGCTTGAGGACAAGTAAAAGTTTAAGTGTAAGGGCATTTGATAACGTAAATTTAGCATACATTTTTTAGTTATTTTGTGTTATTTTAGATATGAATCTTGTTAATTTCGTAATATTTAAACTTAATTAGTTTAAATTTCATTTTTAGGGACTTTTGAGGTGTTTTATCGAGTTTTGAAGGTCTTTATCGCATTTTAGAGCTTAATTGAAGTAAAAGCATTAATCAAGAAGTGAAGCGGATAAATTATGAGCAAGAAAAGAAGCCTAATAAGGACCATGGTCATGATCCCCACACGTATTCCCTATGTTGTGCAATTTCATCAAGTTTTTAAGATTTTACGCAAAGAACAAGTACTATACCTAAACCATGGACATACTATGATGCACGAATCTTTTATTTTATTTTTTTTTTAAGTCTTCTTTGTAAACCTAGTTACACTTCCTATATATAGACACTTAGGCTTAGGTTTTCAGAGAGAGCCCCCCTTGATAAAGTTGTAAGCTAAAATTGCATTAGGAGTCTCTCAAATTACTTCTTCTTCTTTTAATTTCATTATGCCGTTCTTTTGATATTCTTAGTAAATCGTTATTAAAATCTAGTTCTTCTTCCAACACTCTTTTATTCAACCTATGATTTTGTTCATTGATGATTTAATTATATCGAGTATATTATCATCAATTAGTATTTAGCCGAGTTCCTAAATTAATGTATGAGTTAGCTGTAGAGACACAAGTCGTACAATTGAACGAACAAGTGTAATTAGAAGGAATTGAATATGCTAAGAGATTATGTACTAATATCTCTAGATTAGGGTGACCTATATAGCCAACCAAATAGCAGAATCTAAATTCTTAATACGATCTTACGACTCTCTATTTAGAAGCGATTCAAATTTAGAGGGTCTGAAGATTAGGAAGAGGCTAGAGATAAGATTTCTGCCAATTAATATCCAAATTCCATAAGAATAGGATTAAACATCCCCACGATCCAAGGAATAATTGAGACTTAATAATTGCATAGAACTAAAGAGTAGATAACAACAATTTACTAAAGATTATATGTTATTTCTTTTAATTGAATCATGCCTATTTATTTATCTTATTTATTTAGTTTTGTTCTTATTTCTCTTATTGTTCTTGTTCTTATTTCCATTATTTTCTTTTATTCATCTTTGCCATTAAATTACAATTATCTCTCTATTGTTTAGTTAGATAATTAGACTTTTTAGGGTAATTTGCTAGTAATTTAGATTCTCATACACATATTTCCCTGTAGGATCGACAATTTGATTCACATTCATTTTAACTATATTATAACTTGACCAAGTACATTTGCCTGATGCTAATCGTGGCCTTCCTATCCTCCTGCACATCGGCCTTCGTCATCAATAACTCCATCTCCTTATGATACTCCTTAATACTCTTTGACTCCTGTTTGAGAATGTTTGATAAAGTCCATTATAATAATAACTAGGTACAAACTGCTTTCTCATCACTACTTTCAATTCACATCAAGTGCTAGTAAGGCCTTCAAAATTCCTTCTCTTGCTAGTCACAAGTTGATCCCACTAAGTTAAAGCATTATCAATAAATTCAACAATGGCTAACTTTACCTTATATCCTCAAAGTAATTGTGGCAATCAAAAATGAGTTCCATCATCTTCTCTTACTTTATTTATGCATCTGGATCATCCTTGCCTTAAAAAGGTAGAATTTTCAATTTAATACTATTTATATCTAAGTCTACATTCTCAACTCCTCCCCTACACTCCTTACACTGTCTTCCTACATCTACTATTATAGCCCCCTCAAATAACCCGTCCTTAGCATCAATATCTCTGTACTCCTCCTAAACATGCTGTCTACTAGGTAGCTTCACATGTCGTCACTGTAGAGTAAGAGTTCTCTGTTGTAGACTTGCTACCATCACTTCTTTCCTTACTACCTCGTCATTCAAACTAGTCATTTGCACCATCGTATGCTACATCATTTTGGATAAATCACTTATCTCCCATTCACCATCTCCTTTCTTCCCTTCAGTATGATCATCGGGTGTTGACATTTTGTAATAAGGTATGTGATAAGAAAAAATGAAATCATCATAACATTCCTTTGCATGTTTCACTCAAATTTAATGACACTCAACTTTCATGTTTTGCTACTTTTTGTTGGTTATATATCACTCACAATCTATTAGTAGCAAAAACAACTGGATCGATGGTCTCTAATGTGATAATGGGTCCAATACTAATCAAAAATTTCCATTGAACAAGAAATAAAACTCTATTGATAAAAACGTAATTGAAGAAATCAATCAATTTTTTTTTTTTTACTTTGTTTTTCTTTTCTTCTTTTCTTTTCTTTCTTTTTTTTTGGGGGGGGGGGGGGGGGGGGGGGGGGGACAAGAACGACTATGAACTCAAAATAATGAAATGAACAAGATTGAAAACAAGAATACAAGAAACAAACAATTTACCAAACTAAGGATATAAATGAACTTGCAATCGATACTATAGCCAAATCGAATTGGTGAAACCAACTCTTAGATCCCAAGAGCTCTAATACTAAACAGATGCATGATCTTAAGTACAAAATCCTAGATATCTAAGAATCAGTAAAGCTTACCTCAATTAGTTGAGAAATCTAACCTAGAACCAAAAGGTATTGATTAACGTAACCTTAAGTTTGAGAATTCCAAGAACCTTAACATAATTCAATGGAAGAACCTTAGCCCTTTGATTAAGTAAATTCCCAAACTTTGGTATAAAAAAGCACTACCCGATGAATTATACTAACAAATAACCTTAGTATAGAGAAGAACACAACAAGACTAAATCCTTGATGAGTTTGAAAAGTTCTCAGAAGAACCAAAGAAAAGATACAAAATTTTCTCAACAATATTAAGGATGTCATAACTATTTTACATGAAAGTAGACACTTATTTATATAGAAAACCCTAGGGATTAAACAACATTTCTATCAAATTAGGTAAGTCTAACAAAATGACAAAAAATAAAAGAAAATAGAACTTGTAAAACAAAAATATGCACCATGCACATGTTGGTCAATTATACATGGTATGTAGATAAATCCCATGGAGAAACACATATTGTAGATACTTGTTCCTAAAACAAGCTATAAATGATGTGTTAAATTCCCTTAATACCAATACATGGCATGTACTTGCAATGTCTTCTAATACAACGTGTGTATTTGCAGCAACTAAGATATGCAAAGCATGTTGAACTCGTATGGCCAATATATACAATGTGTATCCTTTTGCACCCATCTAACCTTATTTAATTTATGTCCTGCAGTCTAATGTCGGTCCGTACTTGTTTGTTCATCATGAACAATTAATAAATTAAGTTGGCTCCCACTTGATTCTGATGTAATCTCTAAATATTTGTCAATCACCTTTGTTGCTTCAATTATATATCCATTAAATTTTGCACGAAGTCTTCTAGCTTAATCTTTGATAATAGCTATGGCTAAAACGCATAACAAATTCGTTAAGCTCATCACAACTTAATTCCCATCACTTAAGTTGCCAAGTAACTTATCGGCTAATAATACGTTAAAGACAACTTGAAAGTGATCCAAGTGACTTACAAAGCTATAGACTCATATGTTATCAAAATACACCATAACAAGCTTCTCGATCTGAATTTTAATCACATGGTTCATCGACCTCATGAAAGTACTAAGGGTGTTGGATAAGCCAAACAACATGACCAACCATTCATCAAGCCGTAGTGGGTCTCAAAGGCTATCTTCCATTCATCTCCTAGCCACATCCTTATTTGGTGGTAACTAAACTTAAGGTCAATCTTGCTGAATGGTTATGCTCCATATAATTCATTCAACATGTTGTCATGTCAATGAATGAGGTACCTGTACTTTATTATAATTTTGTTGATAGCTCAATTGTCTACATACATTCTCCATGTCTAGTTTTTTTTTTTTTGTATAAGTAATGTTGGGACTATACACATACTGGGGCTTTCCCTTACATATCCTCTCTCTACTAACTCATTAACTTGCCTTTATAGCTCAACAATCTATTTAGGGTGCATCATATAAGCTAACCTGTTGGGTAAGGCATGATAGGTACTAAGCTCACATAATTATCTATCCCTTAGAATTAGGGGTAGACCCTTCGGTAATTCTTTGAGAAACAGGTCAATGAACTCTTCAATTAAGCTCCTGACTCTTTAGGCAGTTTAACCTACTCCCTCAATTCCAATAACCTTTGTATCAACAAGAATGTCAACATGTCTAACCTCATGGCCCTTTCTAATTCAAACTAACTCAAGACCAATGCCTTCTACAAACCTTGGGCAAGTATAACCTATGATTTACTAACTTGACTTAGGATCATTGGTTCAAGGTAACCTTTCTTTCATCCTTCTTAAATGAATAGGTGTTCTTATTCCCATCATGTATGACCCTTAGATCAAACAACTAACGTTGGCCTAATGGCACATATCATGTGCACATGGTGAGGACATCATACAGAATTTCACCTAAATAAGTCCTAATGGAGATTAGCAAGAGTACCTATTAGGACACATGGAGCGTACATTTCTCGTTTAACCAATACAGCTTATACAATCTTTGGCGCAACAAGGTTGACAACCTTAGCTTTTGAACTAGGTTAGTAGACATAACATTAGTGCAACCTTTGTTATGCACAATTAGTACACAGACTTGGTTCTTAACCTTGCATGTAATATAGAGTAGGTTTTCTCTTTGTTCATCCTCAACAGATGGCTCCATACTCATGGTATGGTCAACACTTAATGCTAACTTGTCCAAGTCCTTAGCATATACCTCTTCCTCAACTTCTCCATATTGGCACTCTCCTATATTTCAATCTTTTCCTCGAGTTCTTCATTGGTATTGTCAATTTTGAAGGTTGAGACTTCTCTCTTAGTGACCACAGTTGATCAATTTGGATAGTAAGCGATCATATGTTCGAAACCCTGGTACTTGAAGCATTTGATCTCGCTTGTCTTTCATCTCAAGGCCTAACCTTTCTCAAACCTCATGAACATGTCCTTCTTGCTAGGACAACCATTCTATTTAGGTTTGAACTCTTCTCTTTTGCTTGGTTCCATACTAGATTAAGATCGGCTTTCGCTTTGAATAGGTCAGGTAAACAGAATAAGTCAATAGAACGAAACTCAAACCGTTCTATTCTTTGCTACCTCTCTACATGTTGTGCAATCTTGATAGCCGCATCAAGTGTGGTGAACTATTGGAGCTCAACAATATCTTAGATCTCATACTTTAAGCTAATAAGGAATTGTGACACAGTGCGAGCTTCTAGCTTATTAATGTTACAATGGATCATAAGCATTTGAAACTTTAGTACGTATTCATCAACAATATGGATTCCTTGCTTTAGGTCTTGTAATTAGGTAAAGGTATCTTGCAATTAAGAATCCAAAACGAACCATACACTCATGGTTCTCTTCATCTCTAACTTATAATCTCACAAAACCCTTCCCTTCTTCGTATAACTTGAAAGTTCTTTAACTACATTACAACATAACCCGAAAACTTAAGGGCGGCTAGTCTCACCTTATCATAGTCCTCTTATTGATAATAATAATAAAAAAAAATCCATCCTTCTCTTCCCAATCAAGATATTCGTTAGCATCTCCAATACCATTAAAGGTTAGTAGCTGCCACTTTACATGATCGATAACTTGTAGTACACAGGCTCTCTCTTCTTCCTTGCAGTATCTCTCTTCTTCTAATTCTTCCACATCTTCAAACTTTATCCTTCATCAGGCCTATCTTCCTACTCCTCTATCTTGGTCTTGCTAAGCTTCATAGGTTGCTCCTACAATTTGAAGAATAACTTAAGGAGTATTGTAAATGACCTCAATGACTTGAGAAATCACCAATTTGCAAACTGCATGAGCTAACTCAGTAATCATGGTGGTTATTTCATCAAAAAACTCATTTATGCTCCTAGGGGTGGCCCAAATTTTCCTTCCATAGTGTTAGACACCGTTTCGTTGTCTCTTACAATAGCATTGACAATTGAGTCGGTTAATCTCCTTCGCTAGTATCTACAACAACTTCAACTAAACAAAACCAAACACCCAAACACAACATAACTTCAAGAGTAACTGTATAAGTCAAGACAACACTACCTAGTATATTGACAACTTCAAACTCGAACCAATTAAACCCAAAAACTGTCATTACTATTCAATGCTTTATTTCTAAGTTCAAAAAAAGGGGAGAACAGATTCTATTACCAACTTGTTAAAACACACACTATATGTTTACACAACTACTCATAGAAAACACAACAGTATATCCAAGTCACTCCCAAAATACTAACACTTACGTTACAACCTTACATACATACATAAATATCATAGAACACAGGTGAGGTAACTCTCTCTTGCAAACCTCTACACTAATACCAAAGATGATATGCAAAGCCAAGAGCTAGCAAGAGTAGGGATATTGGGGTAGGTTTGAACCTATAAAAGGGATGAAGAAAAGAACAAGAGTTTATAGTTTAGCAAACCTGTACACCAATTTTATAGATATGACGTACTGTGAAACTATATATAGACTAACTAACTTATTAGATATGATGCACTAGTCCAAACTAGTTAAGCTACTCACTACAATCCTTGCTAAAGGGATTGATAAGACCAGAAGTAAAATGATGTTTCAATGGGAAAGAAAAAATTACAGAGGAAGGAAAATGCATTTTATTGATGATGATGTCTTATTATAGCTTACCTTTACTTAAGGTATTTAACAATTAAGGCTAGCCTAATGTTAAGATAATTTACAAAAATGTGCATCTTACCTAAAATGGAAAAATACTTAGAAGAATATACAGGAAAAAGGGGTAAATCTGTCATATACCAAGTGGGAATATTCTAACTCCACCTATACTGGTATGAATGTCAGGGGATAGGTGTCCTCCTCTAAGTGGATCAAATTTTGTGGAGTAAAGCAAGTAGGGTAGATTCAGACTCCTATGGAATGTCTTCTAGACAGCTCGGCATTAAGGATTCAACAGTTGTTTACTACAGCTAGTTATCTAGGATAGTTTAGTAGTCTAGAGTAGAGTGGACGTCGAGATCAAGTTGGTAAGTGCTCAAACAATATTGATCTTGACTAAAATGGCTTTGAATCAAGGTAGCTGAGCTATTTTTTTAACATGCCAAGCTATTTAGGAGACCATCTAGATTGGTGTTGAGTTGGCACCCTGTTAGTTCCTTAGCCTTCAATACAGTATAATCTCCAGAACACTTTAGAAGGAGGGGAATCTCAGAGTTGAATAAGAGGGAAGTCTCTTTCATTATAAGACGAAGGGTGAGGATTCTTCGAGCCATAACTTCTAGCCCTCTAGCTCAAGCTCAGGTCAAGGGACTAGTTGGTTATTCATATTATGTCAAGATCTTAATAGTCACTTTCCTTATAAATCCTCCCCAAAGGCCTTCTAGCAAGGGACTTCTTTCAGACCCTTAAACTTTTCTACTTCAATTTTTCAAATAGTTGTTGCCACTCTCCTAATTACTCATACCTTATGCATCTTACTGACTTTAGCATTAGAGTCTCTACATTGAAAACAACTCCAACCCTCATGGTGTACTTGATTTTATTAGCTAATCAAATCACAAATTAAGCTACTTCACTTGCAAAACCTCGTTTTAATTGGGCCTCAAACATAGATGAACACATGTGAGCCTATTACACATACCAAGGGATGGATCCTAAACACGAGATGGTTAGAAAAGTAAATGGTATTCCAAGGTTGAGCTAGTCTCATGCATAAACACTTGGATATGACTCACCTAATGCCCCACATGAGCTTAGGAATTGCTTGATATGACATATAAATTCTTCCTAAGATTATTTGCCATTAGCTCTTGCTTAAAGAAGCTATATAAGATTAGGTTTTTTTAGGTTTGGTTCATGGGGAAACACAAGCTCAAGGAAGAAGGATTAAATATTCTGTTAGCAATGATGATGATGATGATGAGGTTGCATAAATGAAATGCTTATATAGTTGTTAATCAGGGCAACTTTACAAGATTTAAAAAAGACTAAATAAGGGTAAAAGACAAAAATAGAAGTATACATTATATGATAAGGGCAAAACGGATAAAACAAAGGTGGTTATTTGTCTAATAAGCATATAGTATTAGAGGACACGCGGCATGCTATAAATGGTAGTAGCTGATAAGAAGAATCATTTGCCTTTAGTTTGATACTAAGCTGAAGGTTAGAGCAAGATGGATCAGAATAGGTTAGCAAGCTTATCGATAAACTCAGCGCTGCATAGGCCAAACCATTGAACTAATAGCTAAGTTATTCATCTTGCATTGCTCGTAGTCTAGATAGCTTAGCAATATGTCATCTTGGTTCTAGGTCAACTATGGACCAGTATTAGGCTCCTCCACCTAACAGATGACTAATGTTAGATGGAAGCTTGAGCATTCGAATAGGCTATCATAACGAAGCTCAACCTCCTCACTTGTAAGCTATTATAGAAGAGCTTAAGGGACCATGTTAGTAAGCCCATAATATTGAGACTGACTTCTAAGACATTAATTCCTATCACCCCCTCTAGGCCGTTTGAGATTCGGGATCAAATATGGTTTGGATTCGTGTTGTGTATCCTTAAGGATGTATAGGTTGAGGTCGGCGATATTGAAGGCATTTAACACTCTATATTCACTCAATAAGTCTACTCAGTAGGCATTCTGGTTGATCTTTTCCACTATCTTGAAAGGTCCATTTTCTCTAAGAGATAACTTGCTCTTCCTAAAGCTTAAAAATTGATCCTTACTTAGATGAATCCATTTTAGGTCTCCAGGTTGGAAATCCTTGACCTTTCGACCTTAGCCTCTTCATTCGAGCTTGGAAACAACTTAAGTCAAGTGATCTACCACCTTCTAATGAATTGCTTTTATGGCCTCAGATCAATCTATAGAAGTTAGGTCTTTTGGGAAGCTCGTAGAGGTATTTAGCCAAGTGGAAGGTCGACATTAAACCCATAGATAATTTTGAAGGGTGACTTGCCCATTACATTGTATACCATCTTATTGTAGGAAAACTCAACAATGGGTAAGCATAAGTCCTAATCTATCTAGTTCCTCCCAACTACAACTTAGATTAAAGTACCTAGGATCCAATTAATGATTTAGGTTTGTGCATGTGTTTAGGGATGGCAAGATGTACTAAACAATAATTTCATTTTGAGGCATCTCTAAAGTGTCTTTCAAAAATAACTTAGGAACTTTGAATCCCTTTTTGACACAATGGTCTTTTTGGTTTTCCATACTACTTAACCACTTCCTGTAAAAAGAGGAAAGAGATGGCTAAAGTATCGTTAGTTTAGTTATACAATACAAGGTGCACCATCTTACTGAACCTATCAATAACCACCATAATGGAGTCCTTATCTTAGGATGTCCTTGGAGCCCAAGCACAAAGCCCATGCTTAGCTTAGATCAAGGCTCGATTAGGATAGGTAAAGGTAAATGAGGCTCTTGTTCAGCTTGGCTCTTGGCTCTTCTATAGTTAGTTGATCACAATTCAAAATACATAAATTTTCTCAACTTTAAAACTTGCATTTGTGCATAAATTTAAGAGAAATTATTAAATTTTATATAAAAACAAATTTTATGCACAAAATGGACCAAGTTAGGCTAAATTGATCAAAATACATGAAATTTTTTCATTTTAATTAAATATTATTAATTTCATCTCATGCTTGTAGGTGTACAAGGGTTACTATGGTCTTAATAGCCTTCACTATTTGATCTAAGAAGCTAAAAAGAGAAAGGTATGGGAATCAAGCCTACCGATCAATCATTAGCCATGCTACCAACTAGCCAATACACCCTGGACCATCAAAGCTGAGCCAATCTATTAAACAATTGATTGGGAGCACAGATAGTACGTGAATAGAAGCTACCAGTGGGGATTCAACCATCTTGATCAATCAATACCTTTTTTACCAATCAATTGGTAGAAGAGTTTATAATTAAGGTTTATCTTGGTTAAAACCCTAATCCTTAAATGTCGTGTTTGATGTTTCTTCAAGATTGGACACACAAAGATGCACTACAACAAAGAGAAAGCAAAAGGAAACATAGAAAAGCTATCAAAGTCCATGTAGCTACCAATTGGATATGACACATTAATTAATCCTACTCAGCCTACAATTCACCGAATATGACTCACCAGTCCGAATTGAAGGGTCACTTGCCACTACTCCTTGCTGAAGGAAATAGATAAGAGTTAAAGGGTAATGAGAACACTAGGGTTGCTCAAAGAGGAAACTTGTATAAATTCTAATAATGAAGGTTGTTGTCTATGTACATTAAGTGAGGTTTTATATACCCATCCCACTAAGGTTACTTTACACGTATAAAAAGACAAGAGGGTATTCTATAAATAAGATATGCAAAATATACTAAAAAAGGGTAAAAGAGACAAAAAAAAATTAAGTATGGAAATATAAAGAATCCTTCTAGAATGTTATGCTAGAAGACATATGTCACATGATGGCTGGTCATTCTAAATTATAGTACAAAATGAACAAAATGAATAAAAGAGGGAGTTTGTAGTCAGGGGCAAACTCGATCTAGATCAGGTTAGAGCTTGGTCAATCATTTGCTAGAGAGTACTTAACTTGAGATGGGGTCAAATGTTGGTGGGTAGCTTAGGAGCTTGGCTCAGATATTCTTTGGAGGCTACTTGCTTAAATGTTGTGTCATGGCACAACTGTTCGATAAGTTTGGTGTACGTGACAGCTTAGTAGTCTAGTCCGTAGTAGTGAGAAACATAGAGTTCAAGGTAGAAATTTCTGTCTTTGATGGTGCTTTGAAATTGTATTATCCAAGTGAGTCCTTGAAGTCCTTTAACTCAGCTACGTGTGATCAATCCAGGCACTTACTTCCTATTATCTGCTTGGTGGTCGAAAAGATTTGTCCTCAAATCTAAAGTGGTCTTCGGTTCTTATTCTTCTAAGGCACTTATGCGGTCATCTTCTTCTAGTTAGTGGGGAATCAGGTCAGACACATTGAAAGTGGACGAAACACCATAGTCATTAGTTAACTCAATATGGTAGGCATTGGGGTTGATTTTCTTTAGGATCTTAAATGGATCATCGGCTCAAGGTAATAACTTGTTCTATCTTAAGTGCGGGAATCATTCTCAACTTAGGTAAATCCATACTAAGTCTCTTGGCTTGAAAGAAACAATTCGGAGGCCTCAATTACCAATCTCTTTTTTTCTCTAATTGAACTTAGCGATCTTCCTTATCACAGTTTGATGTAGCTCCTGTAAATCGCAGGCTAAGTTGACTCTAAATTAACTTTCTTCAACAGTTGCAAGGGTACTAATCAAATCTAAGGGGATAGTAGGGTTAAGAACATAGATGACCTCGAATGAGGTCTTTCCAATAGTACTGTGGACGGTTCAGTGGTATGCAAACTCTAAAAATGGTAGACATAGATCCCAATCTTTCAAGTTTTTTCCCATAACAACTTTAAGTAAATTACCTAGCGTCCTATTCACCATTTCAATCTGGCCATTAGTTTAAGGGTAGCTACTGGAGCTAAACATAAGTTTAGTTCCAAGTCTTCTCTAAAGAGTCTTCCAAAAATAGCCAAAAAATTTTATAACCCAATTTGAAATAATTGTCTTCAGCATTCCATGTAATCAAACAACTTCCTACAAAAAAAAAAAAAATCAATAATATATAGAGCATCATTCATTTGATGGCACAAAATGAAGCGTATCATTTTGCTAAAGCGGTTCACTACAACAAAGATAGATTCTTTTCCCTTGGATGTCTATGGCAACCCTAAGATAAAGTCCATACTAAGGTCAGCCCAAGGTAAGGTTAGTATTAGTAGAAGCATATACTTTGCATGAGGTTATCTCTTCCCTTAGCTCTCTTGTACACTTCGCAAGTTCCAACTACCTTATGGATATCCTTAGCCAAACTAGGTTAGTAAGAGTTTCCTTCAATAGATTGGTTGTTTTGGACTCTTCAAAATGACCAGATAACCCAATACTGTGAGCCTCCCTCACCAACAGCTCACGCGTAGAGTAGTTTGGTATACATAGCCTTCGATCCTTGAACAGGTAACCATCCCTCAAATAATATCCTCCAACAACAACTCCTTCTCGACAATGCTCAAGAATGGACCAAAATAAGAGTCATGAGCATATTGCTCAATAATAAGTAAAAATCCTAGCAACTTTGTTTATAAAGTGGTCAAGAAGGTTTGCCGACGTGATAAAGCATCGGCGACCATGTCATCGCTTCCTTTCTTATGTCAGACCACGTAGGAGAAACCTTCAATTAACTCTAGTCACTTGGCTTGCCTCTTTGAAAGTTTGTTCTAACTCCTAAGATGCTTAAAATAACTTATGGTCAATGTAAATAACAAACTCTTATGATAGTAAGTAGTGTTGCTAGACAGTTAGTTCAAAAAAGAAAGTACAACTTTTCTCATACACAGAATAATTTAGGATAACACCACTAAGCTTCTCATTGTTGTAGGTGATGAGTTATTGCTCTTGCATTAAGACAACGTTAATTCCAATGCCTAATGCATAACATTCCAATTCAAAGGGCTATCAAAATCTAGTAGTGATAAGACAGGAGCAGAGGTGATCTTCTCCTTGATCTCCCTGGAGCTTTGTTTAGCTTGATCACTCTATCTGAACCCATCACTCTTCTTTGTTAGCTTGGTCAAGGTGGCGACTATGATACTAAAGTTTTTAATGAATCACTTATAAAATGAAGCTAAGCCATGAAAACTTCAAAGTTTAGTGACATTCTTCAGCATTGACCACTCTAGAATAACTCAGATCTTTTTCGCATCTGCTCGGATTCCTTCTCTTGACATTACAAACCCAAGAAGATTCCTTCTCTTGACATTACAAACCTAAGAAAAATCACTTCATCTTGCCAAAATGTACACTTCTTCAAATTCTCATATAATTTCTCGATTCATAAAATATCAAAAACTGTTTAGAGATATTAAACATGGTTGTTCAAATCGACACTATATACCAATATATCATCGAAGTACACAACTACACATCTTCCGATCGAAGGGCGCATCACATGGTTCATTAGTCGTATGAACATACTTGGCACATTAGTGAGTCCGAATGATATAACCAACCATTCATAAAGACCATGCCTAGTCTTATAAGGCAATCTTCTACTCATCACTTAATCTCATGCGAATTTGGTGGTAACCACTTCACAAATCAATCTTTGAAAATATCTTGGCACCATAAAGCTCATCCAATATGTCATCGAGCCTCAATATTGGGTATCTGTACTTGACAATGATACGATTGATAACTTAACTATCGATGCACATACGCCATAAACCATACTTCTTCGAGACGAGCAAAGCTAGTATAACACAAAGGCTCATGTTCTCCCCCACATATCTCCATTCTATGAGCTCATCCACCTATCTTTGCAACTCAGCAACTGCTCAAGTTTCATTCTGTATGTAGGTTGGTTTGGTAAGACAACGCTTGGCTGCAAATTAATACAATGGTCTATGCTTCAGACTAAGGGTAGTCCTTTAAGCAATTCCTTAAGAAATAGGTTGGATAACTCATGAATCAGCCTTCAAATTTCATCTGGAACATCTTTTAGGTCTCTCATCTCTAGTAACCTTCTAATCAATAGAAACACAGGCTTATTGGACTTCTCAGCAACTTGGAGTTCTCTTTGGCTCATCACTAAGGCCGTCTTCTTGCTTGTTCGAGTGAACTGATTGTGGGTCTCATTTACTTGGGTTAGGGTCATAGGTTGCAACATAATCTTCTTTCCACCCTTAACAAAGGCATAGGTGTTCTTATACCTATCATGAGTAATACATCAATTGAACAACCAAGGTCGTCTAACCAACGGATGTGAAGCCCCCATGGGAACAACATTGCACACTACTTCATCTCTATGTACATTCCTAATACTAAACGGTATGGTTACCTATTCAATTATGTACAAAGCACCCTTATTATAAAGCCAATATAACTTGTAAGGTCAAGGATGCTTAAAACTAGGCAAACCTAACCTCTACATAAAGGACTATGCAACTAATTGAGTTTAACTTCCTCCATCTACTATAAAGGTGCATAATTTTCCTTTAATGGTACACTTAGTATGGAATAAATTTTCCCTTTAGTTTTCTTTGGAGTTCAGTAAGGAACTTAGTACCCGTCTTAATACTAGGGTCATCACTTTTCACTAGTTAGCATAGACATAGGTCTCTTCTTCCTCCTCGGCTTTGGCTTTTTCAACATCCTTCTCCTCTTTAGGCTCACTCTCGTTGGTGTTATCCACTATATCTTCTCGAAATACCATAACACATCAGTTCAGACATGTGTTCGAAACCTAAGCATTTAAAGCTCTTCACCACATTGGTCTTCTGTCCTGAGGTCTACCCTCTTTCATATGTCCTTGGGGTTGACCTAGCCTTAGTTCGACTTGGCTGTCCTACTTAGTTATCATCAAGTTAGTCACTCCTCTCCTTGGCTCGACTTGCATAGGTCGATACAGAATAAAGGTTTACGAGAATGTTGGCCCATGTCGGCTTAGAGCACTTTTTCTCTATTTTTCGACCCTCTACACTATCTTATTGCCTATTCCAATATATAAAACCTCTACACTTCCACAATGTTGCAATCTCATATTTAAGCCAAAAAAATGAACCTCGATACTATATGAGCCTCTAGTTCTTTCATGTCGGCTCGGATCATAAGCATCTGAAACTCTCCCATATAGTCATTAACAAATCAACCTCTTTGACAAAGTTCCTGCAACTTTGCAAATGTATCCTACAAGTAGGTCTTAGGCACAAATCTACCCTTCAACAACCTCTTCATCTCATCTTAGGTTCTTACACTTTGTCTTCCACCCCTCGCTATGGCTACATTTAGATTTTTCCGCTAAATAGTGACATACCCAGCAAACTCCAATGCAGCAAGTCGAACCTTAACAACATCCATATATTCATAACAATCAAACACCTGCTCAACCTTTAGTGGAAGTGGAGATGTAGATGAATACTTAAACACTAGGGGAAATAATTCCTAAATATGTTATTGCATACTTGAAGACGTTCTTAGTTTTATTAATTTCTAAATTGCGTAATCAAGTCCCATAATTAGTTTAGTTTGTTAATTTCAGTATTTTTAATTCATTCAACTCATCATAATTTTCCGGTTAAATAATAAAGGTAAAGTTAATATTAGTACTCGAAGTCTCTGAGGGATCGACTCAGACTCACATCCGCTATATTAAAAATAATAGGTGCACTTGCCTGATATCAATAGGTTTAGCGCACGTGATAGCTCGGTAATCAGGGTGGCAGTAGTGGGAAAGATAGAGCTCAGGGTAAGAATTTTAGTCTCAGATGGGCCTTCAAGATAGTATTCTTTAAGTGAGTCCTTAGAGTTCTCTAGCTCGTCTACATATAATCAGTCCAAGGGATTAACTCCTATCAACGTTTCATAAGACACGTGAACAACACTTGGCGATACATGCCTACTGATTGATCAATAGACCCTTTTACCAATTGATCAATATCCTAAAGTTATATATACTCGCATTTTATGCAGAAAAAGCAAGCAACAATTAGGTTTTCTTAGGTTTTAGCTTAGTTTTTACAAGCTCTCTGTTGTTTTTCTGGTTCTATTGCTATTTTTATGATGTTTAACACTTATTCTTAAGATTTATATGCATATTTCTTAACATTTATAGTGAATTGTAGTTTGTTTATCTCTTTAATCTTCATTATACTCTTGTTCTCATTTAGATATGTTATTAGCTTGTTTATCTATGGAAGTTGCAGCTATTTCTCCATTTGCTTTTAGTGTTATTGCTAGAAATATGAGTGGCTAAGTTTGTTTTCATAGGTTTGTGATAATGACAAAGATGTAGTTGGTGGGATGTTGTGGTTTAGATATGGCTATGTGCATTTATATGGGATTTTGGTGTTGATGCTTCATTTGAACTTGTTAAAGTGCTTTACATGACTCTCTTGATAGGTTTTTGTAAATGGGTTTTCATAATTATGAAACTAAGAGATTAGTTCTGGAAATTCCTACCTTTACCAATGAGTTCGTAGAGTATTAATGAATGGATTTTTACAACCATGAGACTAAAAGGAAATTAGGAGTAAAGATTCCATTTGATAGGAATCGGCTCCCCAAACCAATCACACCTAGATGAGCTATAAGACTCTAAGGACTCGTGCAATGGATACTAGCTCAAAACCCTATTCAAGACAATAATTCCTATTCTGAACCTAACCTTTTACACTACTGCCAACCTGAATCCCTAGCTCTAATAAGTGCCAACACAGTTTCCAAGATGCCAAGTGGTCATGCCGACCTACCGGGCATACATGTCAACTTATCTAATGTGTAGGCCAACCAACCGAACAGCTATGCCTATTGTCGAACTCTTACCATGATCTAGACAACATCTAAGCAGACTAACCTTAAACATCTATCCAAGGACCAGTACTCAACCCTAGTTCGAGTTAAGCTCCTAACCCAACCAAAGTTAGACCTCTGTCCGAGCCAAGCTATAAGATACCTGACCTGAAAGGGATCTGAATATCCTTAAGTAATCGAGCTCTAACCTAAACTAAATTAGGTCTACTTTGACACTTTTCTTCACTTCATCCAAATTGTATTATATTCCAAACCACTAACCTTCATGTGACATGTGTCTTTTATCACGAAATTCTAGAAGGATTCTTACTTTTTCTATATTGAATATTCTTTATCTCTTTTACCCTTTTCAGTATGTTTCATGCATTCTATTTATAAATTACCCTTTTGTCTTTTCATATACGTAATGTAACGCTAGTCGGGTGAGTATATAAACCCCCATTTGCTTGTATGTAGACATCATTATCATCACAATGTCATATTATTACAAGTTTCCTTTCTAAGAAACCTTAGTGCTCTCATTTATTTCCCAACTCTTATCTATTCCATTTAGCAATAAGTAATAGCAAGTGACTCTATAGTTCAGACCGATGAGTTACATCTAGTGAATTGTAAGGTGAATAAGATTAGTTGATACGTCATATCCGATTAGTAACTACCTAGATTTGCTAATCCTCTTTTGTTTGGTTCCTTTCATTGTGGTGCTGCTCCATGTATATAACCCCGAAGCCGCATCATCTTTGCTAGTATTAGAGCCTAGTTCCAAGAGGGAGTATATGAAGTTATAGTAAAGTTTTTTGTTTGTGTTTGCTATTAGTGGCTACTGTATTCCTTCTATAGCTACTACAGTGTGTTCTTACGAAGTAAGTTCTGAAGTTATGAGCTGTGAAGTGGAGGTTCATGTGTTGATAAGTGCATTCCCTATTGTTACTCTATTATATTCTATTTTTAACTGTGAAAATAGTGCAACTTTATTTCTATTGTAGTCAAGTGAGTATCAGGTGGTTGAAGTTATCAGTGTGTATTAGTTAGGTTTTGGGTAGCAAGTAGAAGCATTCGTTGTGTATTGTGTCATTAATCTATTAGAGAGGTATTACTTTATATCAAATTCAAGTGTTCAAAGTGATATTTGTGACCAAAGTAGTAGCACTCATGTTGGTCAAGGTCAAAATAGTAGTGACACTCCTAGGTCGATTGATGATAAACTTAACCGACTCACTAATCTTGTTGAGAGTCTGGTTACTGCAATGCAAGTTAACAGATAGCAACCACAAGTATATTGCATCATAACCCACTTGAAAACATTTCTAAGAGGCAATATGGCTAAGGTAGTTGAGCTAATCGCCCAATTCCACACCCATTAAGCTAAAGGAGTTGCAAACTGAGCTGCTTAACGAAGGTTGGAGTTAGAGCTAGAAGAGATTGAGGAAGATGATGAGGAAGTAAATGCAGAAAGAATATGGAAAGGAACAAGAAGAGGTCAAATATTATTGAGCACAAAAGCAAAGACATCAAGCTCCTCGAAGACTAAACAGTGTCAAGGTCTAGATCCCAACTTTCAGTGAAAGTGAAGATGTAAATGAATATTTAGAGTAGGAAGAGAAAGTAAAGAAAATGTTTAACTGTTATAAATATACTAATGTTGTTAAAGTGCGACTTGCTGCACTTGAATTTCCTAGATATGCTACTATGTGGTGGGAGAATCTGAATGCAGCCACAGCAAGAGATGGAGAATAAGGTGTACGGACTTAGGAAGAGATGAATAGGTTGTTAAGAGGGAGATTGTATTCAAGACTTATTTGCAGGATATGTTTCCAAAGTTGCAAGAATTTCACTAAGGTAGCTGATTTATCGATGATTATGTAAAGGAATTTCAAATGTTAATGATCAGAGCAAACATGGATTAACTAGAAGCTTACATAGTATTGAGGTTCATTCTTGGACTTAACTATGAGATTCGTAATATTGTGGAAGTATAGTGATTTATAGATTAGAGGAGACCATTAAAGTAGCACAGAGGGTTGAAAAGCATAAGAGAAATGCTCCAAGCCAACTTGGGCAAACATTTTCCCGAGCTCCTATTCCACACCAACCTACTTATGCCAAGCCAAGGAGACCTTCCCAAACTGGGGAAAAATATGGCCAACCTGATGATAACCAAGCAAGCTATTAAAGCTGACCTAAGGAAAGGTCGACCCTAAGGACATATGAGAAGGGATAAACCTCTAGAAAGAAGACAACTAAGGTGAAGTACTTCAAATGCTTGGGTTTTTGACACATAGCTATGAAGTATCCAAACCGACATACCAAAATGCTTAAGGAGATGTAGTAGATAGCACTAAGGAAAGTAAGCCAGAGGAAAGGAGGAATACTAGAAACGTTGAAGCCAGGGAAGAAAAGGAGACTTGTATCTATGCCGACTAAGGAAAGGTAATGACCTTAGTATTGAGACAAGTGCTGAGTTCCTTGCCAAGCTCTAAAGAAGACCAGAGAGAGAATTTATTCCATACAAAGTGTACCACTAAGGAACAATTATGCACCATGATTATAGATGGAAGGAGCTGTACCAACATTGTTGCATAGTCCTTTGTGTAGAGGTTAAGATTGCTAACCTTTAAATACCCCTGACCTTACAAGCTACACTAACTGTATGATAAGAATGCTCTATACGTCACAAAACAAGTAATTGTGCCTTTTAGTGTTGGGAATGTATATAGGGACGAAGTTGTATGTGATATCATCCCCATGGGAGCTTCACATCTGTTACTTGGATGACCTAGGTTTTTCGACCAATGTGTTACTCATAACGAATATAAGAACACCTATGCATTTGTCAAGGATGGAAAGAAGCTTATGCTACGGCCCATGACACCAACCTATGTGAATGAGACCTATAACCAATTCACCAAAGCTAGTAAGAAAAAAGTCTTAGTGATGAGCCAAAGAGAGCTTTGAGCTGTTGAGAAGGTCGATGAGCCTATGTTTCTATTAATCAAAAGATTGTTGGAGATGAGAAATCTAAAAGATGCTCCTGATGAATATTACATATATGTATTTATTATTCTAAAAAATTATTAAAATAAAGATTTAAAGAAAAAGGACACAATGATTTTTTTTTAACTAAAGTAACAAAATGGAATGTAATAAAAAAGCAAAAAAAAAAATGAAAGAAATAAGAAGTAAACCAACCTAAGGTAGAGTTTGGCCATGAAGCGAGTCAAGATGTAGATCATAGGTGCAGTTTCTGATTGAAATACGAGTCTAAGTCAAGTTAGAAAAAAGAATCCAAATTGCCAAGAACAAAGAACTCTAAGTGAGTGATTGAAGATTCATGGGAATTTAATTGGTGAAAGTGAGTTTAGGAATGGTGCAATGGAGTTTAGTGGTCATGTAGGTGGTATAGGGTTGTATGGTTAAGGGTGGTAGTATAGGCATAGCAGGGTGGTTGTTTGAGCTTGTTTAAAGGTTAGGTTTTAAGTTTCTACGTACGAAAAGCTTATTGGTAGAGGGCGAATTCGTAACGGGAGTGGTGATTTATAGTGCAAGTGGTGGTGGTTGTAGCCTAAAACCCCTAGTGGCTAGAAGAGTCATTACAGGCTACGACAAACGGGTAGATGCTACTACTTAAAAGCTAGTGATGTAGGGAACTTCAATAAGACAGCAACTTAGCTCAAAAAGCTTTAAGCTCAAGTCAATTTTAGAGAGAGAGTGGATTGAATTGTGAGTAAAGATAAGTAAATAAGAGAATGATGATGGAAGCTAATGATCTAGGGAGGGCAAGGGAGTTCCAATTTATAAGGAGCTAAGCTCGATTAAGCTTGGTAAGGCCATTAATAACATATTGAACCATTGATGGACAAATCTCAAAATCTTTGAATTTAGGGAAACAATGAGACTTTAAGCTGTAATGTGATTATAAAACTTGATTTCGTTGAGCAAGGAGTAGGTTTGAAGGTTTAGTAGCTTTCTTTGTATCTCAAATTCATAAAATCATGTTCAAGCTAACATCTTAGATATCAAGCTTTATTCAATCTTTTCAATCTAATTTAGCCATTGAGATGTATGAATTTAGATACAAAATATGATGGAATTAAAACTAAACTGTATAGAACACATGATTCTATCATTAATTTGATGGAATCATGCGTAAAATGCAAGAAAATTTGAGGTGAAATGATGAGGATGAAAAGGAAAATGGAGGACAATATGAGATTCAATGATGAAAAAGATGATGATATGACACCACGTACATGCTACATCATCTATATGGACTAATGGTCGTATGCCACATGTTGTAAAGGAATACATGGTCCAATAATAACAAGATGCTTGGCAAACGAGGGTATAAAAGATAATAGGTGCTTTAAACAATTCAAACCCCTAACCTTTGCAACACATGTCTACATGCTTAACCAAATGAGTTGTTAGCCTATCCCCTAATATTATTGGAACTCAATTTATTTAAGTGTTTAAGCAACATGAACTAACCCTAAATGAGAAGGACTTGTTCATGCCCAATTGAACCAGTTTTCATAAAATCAAAGAGATCCTGACAATAAGTAACTAAACCAAATATGCATATGTGAAGAATAATCTAAAATAAAATTAATTTTGTAATTTTCTAAGTCTCCATTCATTATTCATCCAGTTAATCTAATTTGATTTTTTAAGAACTTGATCAATTTAAATCCAATTAAAACTCCATTTGAAGCTACAATTAGCTAAAATTGACCACTTTTAATGATATAAGGCACAATTAACTCAAAATTTAGTTGGAATATTTGGTTTTATAAAAAAAAAACAAATATTCTCTAATGTGGCTTGGAATTAGTCAAGCCGCATACACATATTTTTCTTTATTGACCCTAAAAATGAAATGTCCCTCTTTAAATAACTTGAAGACCATAAAATTGACCTATGACCTTTATTTTCTTAAAGGTTCTTTATTTTTTTTTTTTTTTTACTTTTTCAATTTTTTTTTTCTAAGTTTTCTATCTTTATATTGTATTTTTCAATTTTTCAAAATTTTATATTTTGTAATTTTTCTAATCTTTTACATTTTTTAATTAAGACCCTTTTCTTTATTCTTGAAAAATACTAATGATTTTTTTTTTTACACAAAAATAGGGAGTTTATGATATCATTGTTTGATCATGTTAACAATCAACAGTTGATATTAGTCCCTTCATTAATGCATTCCTAAATGGGTTTACTCTTTAGATCTAGGCTCGATAGAGGCTTCCCTTGGTACATAAGCCAAATTGAGAAAGGTTTGTATTTAATAAACTAATTTAATAGGCCTTACTCTAAGCCTATCATATCTAATCTCTCTTAATTATCTCGAATTTCGTAGACTTAACTCTTTAACCCTATCTTATCCTAAAGAGTCAAACCACAATAATCATAGGGCTCAAAGCCTAGAATTGATTGTAGCCCTTTACAAAGATTAAGGAATTATTTATATTTATGAATCATAATTAGGGATGCAACAACAGTAGGTTTAAGACAAATAATACGATCTCAGAACCCACCATGGTATCTTGATAAGGTAATCCAAAGCCTATTAAAAACCTTGTAGGATTCTTAACTCAACCTAGAGCCCTCCCTACTAGCCTAATAGGGTAGCAAACCCTAACTCTTGATAAGTTAATTATTTTAAGTTGGATAAAGAGTGATTCAAATTCATTTTCTCTTCATATCATATTTTAACATATATTTCCATTTAGCAAGTCTATTATCTCCATTTTGATAATCGTGTTTTCTTAGGTTTCATGATCATAAGCAAGCTTAATGACTTTAGGTTGTTTTGAGTATTTTTGCATTTTAACTTCCAACGTTGCATTTAGACTACACTTTCATTCCTTTCAACAACATAGGCTAGATTTAGTTATTGATGAGGTTATGGAGTTATTCACTTAGGTTTTATTAGCTAAACTTTGTATTTTACTCTTAATAGATTTTAACTTATTATTTTAGCAAGTTGTGTTTATGACTCTTATATACTTCTTTCGATAGTAGTAAGATTAAGCATAACTCATTCATCATTTATCATGTTATAGTTATACCAATATCTTGCAGAAGTTTTATCTAGGTGACTAAGTCTCAAAATCTTGCAATTTCAAATTTACTATATGGTAAAAGTGACTGAGGCTAGCTATTAAAATATACTTTTCTTGAATTAGTTTTTTATTATTATAAAATATTTATTATCTTTTTTTTATCGAGTCTCATTTTCACATCTATTGTTACTTAAATCTCAATAGTTAACCTAAAGCCCTATAGGTTTTAATATAATATTCAAAACAATCTCAAAACATTATAAAATAATATCTTATAGAGTAATTAGTAGTTTGGATAGATTGGATACTCATAATGATCGACTCATTTATACCCCAATTGTAAGCCATACTTCATCTATGAATTCAATGTATGATTCATGGTAATTTCTTACAAAACTTAACGAAATCCAAGCCACTAGCCAGTAAACTGCAAAGTTTGTCTAGTAGATATTAAAAGGCCCGTTCTCTCATATATTAAACTAACAAATACCTTCCTTGATAAGCTAGCAAGATCTGGGATTCAACTAACAAGTATTCTTTTTTCCTATTAATAAGATGATAGAAAATGAAAATTAGCAAATAACCTTTTGATTTATATAAATAGATACACAATCACACAAATTGCCAAGATTTATATGAAATTAGGCACTAATACACATGAAACGGCATGCAATTTTTTACATAGTATAAAATTAGGGCTTTACTATGAAATTAGGGTTTCAAAGTTTAAATATTTGGATTAGGGTTTCTACCAAGTGGAAGACTAGCTTTTGTGTTTAGATATAGTGTAATTTTTGTTTTTCAAGGATTAAATAAGTGAAAGTTTAGATGTTTTAAATATGGTAGAAGAATTAAAGAAAAAAAAAAAAAGGAATGAAGAGGAGGAGGAGGAGGAGAATTGTCAATAATGTTATCCAAATGTGACATGGCATCTTATATAACATTTATAATTAAAATAAATTAATAGTGACACGTGTCACTCTCACATTGGTCAGAAAAACCAACTGGATACACAGAGATGGAGAGTTTGATGAGGTGGTGCCACCGACCTTAGAAAGTTAAATTTGATAATTAAATTGTCGATTTCAAGTTTCATGTAGTCAGATGAAAAATTGGCGGAGATTACCGTGTGGATGCAACATTACCTTATAGTTTCAACAATCAAAACACTTGAACTTCAAGGGCTATTTTTCAATATATATATATATATCCTTATTGTGAACTATTTTCTTTATATAAAATTACCCTAATTTCAAATTCCTTAGATAAGTTCACACCTTCGGAACCCATATAATATGACGCCGTGAATTATAGTATTTTAAGAATCATATTATGAACTCATGATGCGTTGCTTATAGAGAAATAGTTACTCTGTTCCTTCTGTGTTCGTTAAGAAGGGCTTATTTCTGTGTTTCCGTGAGCAAAGTTGCAATGCAATGCATCGGAAAATTTCCACCAAATAAGAAATAGTAATTAATTAGTAAGGCTCCTCATGAACATTCATAATCAATTCAAGTACACCATAACTTCCAACACCAACACCCCCACCCCCCACCCCCCCCCCCCCGCAAGCTAAGACCATTAAACCTATGAGATCCACCATCACGAGCACAATCTATACCCACGGCCAGAACCCTCACCATAACCACCATCACTACTATTAACAACCCCCCAACCGGATGTACCATCATGAAGTAACTATCACTAAATCTTGTACCCTCCCATCACCATGAAATCAGCAGCATCTTCACCCACCCATCCTGACTCACCGTGATGGCAGCATCACATAGCCTAAAAACGATGAACCATACCTGGGTTGCAACATCAACGTCTCACCTCTATTTGAGCTGGGTTCACTCATGAGTTTGTGGTTGGTGTCATGGTGATTCATGCCTGAATTCAAGTTAAATGCCATGGGGAAAAATTGCACCGACATTGTGTTTAGCTTCATCTAAGTCGTAGCTTGGATTCATCGATGGAGCACTTGCCATATTCAAAGTTGCACGTGGGTTCACGACCGCACGAGTTCAATCGTAGCTTGCAGGGTGGGGTTCCGAAGTGGTTTTTGAGTAAGTAGGCAGTTTGCTGCAACAGTGGGGTAAGGTTGGGGCTCCACTAGTATTTTGATCTTACTACACGCAATCAACAAGCCATCAAACTCTAGAAATATAAATACATTGTACAATACCAATTAATAAACCAAACAGACGAGGATTCAAAAGCCCAGTTGGGCCTGCACATGTCTGAATCAAAATAAGGTTTCGATTACCCTTAATATGGGAAAATCCTGTAACAAGAGTTGAAACACTTCAACTAGAGAACAATTCACATGGAGAAAGACAACTAACGCAGACAAAGCACACAAATTTGAAGATGGAGGCACCCCAATCAGCAATATCCGAGCGAGTTGGACAAAGGCTTAATATAGATGGTGGTAGGAAGAAGGTGACATAAATAGAGATGAATGTGATGGAGATAAGGCCAACACTGCAGATGATACGACAACAGAGATGAGATGAGCATGGTGATGGGACATGATCAAGGTGAATAATAAACAATATAGATGGGATGAAAGCCCTGCTTATTCTATAAAACACAAAAACAAAAAGAGAAAGGGCATGGAGGAGGAAGTAAATAAGAACAGTGTGAGTAAACAGCAAGGGGGTGGTGTCAGCCAGCGACCCTATATTTAATCTATTAACAAAGAAGAAGAGGTTAGTGTGGGTGTGTGCTAGTGTGGAAGCCAGACTAAGAGAGCACCAAGAAGAGAAATCAACTGCTAATAGACACTAGCATGTTAATTCCCATATGTACACTATACTACATTATTCTACACCCCAACACAACTGAGTTGAAAAGCCACTTGAACTCTCCACTTGCTTCAATTTCATAAACCGTGACTTATGAGATGGACTGCAAAAAGAAAAGAACCACAATCAGAGATATGTCATTGAAAGGCATCAACAGATAAGAAAGCATTAAGGAAGAGCAAAAAGATATTCCCAGTAATTCATAGGGAATGAGAGAAAAGGAAATATGAACATTTTCTTCATGAGCAAGAAAAAATGATTTCTCTATGTTTATGACTATGAAGTAGTAAATAGAAATGGCCTCTGCTTAGAGTTTGTTGTCTCCCTGCATCTTCCCGACAAAATCTTTCTGCAGCAATTGAGCACATCTTGAAAGAAAAGTAAAGCACACAAAGCTGCAAAAGGAGACAGCACCTTACATATACAAACTATTAACTATAAATGCAGCATCTGACACACCAAAATAGTATCCCTTGGATGGTAGAAACTGAAAGAACTTTTGGCCGAATATGCTATGAATTTCTAAAAGCAAGGTGTATGTCTAGCTGTTTATTTAATGAAGAAGTATATCTAGTTCGGTGGCAGGAATCCCAAGTAGGTAACAGCCACACCTTTTACATATATTGACAGTAAATAATGACAGAGGACATCCTAACATGGAGGACAGGTAGCAAAAGAAAGTAGCAAGTAGATCCTTCCCATGTAGAATGAAAGCAGACTCCTGCTTTCAAATTTCATGTTACTAAATAGCAATCTGCATTACCCCATCACATTAACAAAGTCAACGAAATAAAATTAATTCGCCAAAAGCCAGAGAATTATTTAATCCTAACTAATATTAGTTAAATGACATTAACATATACCTTGGTGCTAGGGAACTCCCCTTGTATTTAAAGCACCAGCCACCTCGAGGTGACAATTTACCTATATGACAACAAAGCATCATTCAAAAATTAAAATTGATACATTATATTTGTCTATTCATAGATCTGCCAGATGGCAAACAAGAGTACCTGAAATTAAGTCTGCTTCCTTGAGTTGGCATCTCTCTGCACCAACTCAGCATTTAAAAGAGGCATCAGTCAGGATATCCATGAAAATGCTTATCTAGTAAATGCACACAATACCAGAAAGTTATAATTCCATACATGATAATATTTGATAGCAATATGCGTTTACAATGACTAAATATTCCCCCTCTAAGATTACTAGTCTTGCAAGGAACTTGATGTGTATTATGCAGATTGCTTCACATTAGATACAAACAACAAATGCCCATGCTTATAAAGATAAACCTTCAAAGCTTAAAGCACAAGAAAGGACGGTAATAGTCTCTCCATGCTCAATCCTATATTTGGGCAAGCACAAGCAATCTCCTTCAAATCAAGTCCAGCACTTCCTAACAATTGGATGTAGGTCTTGCACTTCAACACCATCCATTAATTTGTTACAAACACTTTTTGGAATCGATTAACATTAAAGAAGAGGCTTAACAATTTGGACTGGACTATTAAGCAGACCTGAGGGAGCAATTAAATTCCATTCTATGAAAAGATAAATAGAAGTCGAGGAAAATATATGAATCCATACTATCCTACTACTGTCAGGCACACAAAGCAATACAAAGTCCATGTATCAGTATCTTAACAGTGCACAACTATAAACATGAACATAGATTAGCATTATGAGCTGTACTTTAGCACAAAATGCTCTGGAAAATCTTCAGCAAATCTGTGAAAGCAAGCAGCTCAAATTATTCAGATTTTAACTCACTGATGCTAAGCGAGCTCTCCATAATCTGCCTTCACCAATTTGACATGGTGAAAATTGCCCAAATGGCCATGACTTTAATATTTTGTTAGATCAACCATGTGCAGAATTCTCATCAAAGCCATCACACTTGGACAAAACCCGCACTGCTGTACCCTTCTTGATCCAGGCTGTACATTCTGGCTGATGTTCAAAGGGATTGAGTGGATGTAGATTCCGGTCCTCCAGTTGCACACCATATACAAATGGGAGTCTAAGTACAAGAAAACTCTCAGGTGGAAGAATCACCTGGCATCCAATGCTAAATTCTAATTTCCGTTCTCGATCATGGATAGATGAAGGCAAGCATGATGTCTGAAAATAGTAGCAGCATTTCCACAGAAGGGAAAAAAAAAATTAAATAAATAACATAACATAAAATAAAATAAAAATCAAAGACAATACAGCAGCAATAAGATCATAAAACAAATCTAGAGATCTTTCAACAACAAAAACCAGAAAAGCTAATATGATTATTTTTTTTTTTTTGGGGGGGGGGGGGGGGGGGGGTGGGTGGGGGGCGGCCTGGGGTGGGTTTTTGTGGTAGTGGTGGGGTTTGCTTGAAATACAAGGTTAACCTTGAAATTAACTAGCAATATTTCAAATGTTTTATTGATGGAGAGTCATGGTGATGTAATTGAATCCTGTATGCTGCTGAAAGTGAGGTAATGA
This sequence comes from Lumnitzera racemosa, assembly GCA_024138005.1. Classification (NCBI taxonomy): domain Eukaryota; kingdom Viridiplantae; phylum Streptophyta; class Magnoliopsida; order Myrtales; family Combretaceae; genus Lumnitzera; species Lumnitzera racemosa. Next base: position 87,533,947 of record JAMXBC010000006.1, read on the forward strand.
AGACAAAAGTATCAAAGATAAAATAAGCAGAACAACTCATCTTCAGATATTTAGAATACCTTGATCTAAGGGGCAACACGGTATATTCAAATCATCCTAAATTACACCACCTTGTATTTTAATAAACTGGAATTTGGACCCTTCACATAAGGGGAGGCAGTACTTATAATCAACAAATTCCTACAATTTTTGTTCATGAACAGTCAAAACTGCCTCATTAGATATTCTGAATTACATGAATCAAAAGCAAAACTGGACAACAACATGCGTGATCTTGTAGAATCTGTATCAAATTTTTGTAAGATTCTTATCTTTTTCTGTCCTTGTGTTTTAAAAAAGGAAAGTGAAGAGCTTAACTTAATATTGTGACTTTTAACCTTCAATGTTCATTAACCAAGGACAGTGAATATCAAGAAAGCAAGACATACCTCAAACTGAATGACTGGGCATGTTGCTAACACGACTGGGAAAGGAGGAGAAACCTAGAAGCAAATTTCCACTGATTATTAGGGCCTTGAGCTATCAAAGTACAAAAACTGTATAATATAAGCTTCATATCATCATCCACCAAGCAAATTTTAAAGTCACATGGAAGCAGTAGCAGTTCAGAGCTTCTTTATTAAATGAAAAAGGAACTTTTTAGCTCGTATTATGTCGGGTTAAGGCAATTTTGCACACAGTTGGGCAGCAAGGTATCAATGAGATGAATATCGATGCTCTTCTCACTTCCTTATATCTTAATAGTCAATCCATACTCATTCCTTCAATAATATAAGCTTGATAGAAGTTATGGGCAATGGAATTTATTTAGTGGTTAAAGATTTTATTGTGAGCATGCAAATCCTTAAGTTCATCAACTCTATGGTTTGTCTCTTGTTCCTAAGGTCAATAATCCCTCTTCTATTGGCGATTACCGCCCTATAGCCTGCTACAACACTTTGTATAGTTGCATCTCAAATATTTGGTGGAAAGGCTTAAGTTGGAGATCCATTATCTACAAGGCAAAGAATAAACAGCTTTTATTAAAGGTCGTAGGATTATGGATAACATCCATGTGGCTCAAGAAATTCTTCTAGGTTATCATAAAAAATGCACATAGCCATGCTGTGCAATCAAGATAATGTTCGTTGGTGCTTTCTTGAGCAAGATCGCAGGATTATGGATTTTCCTCCTCAATTACCCATTGAATTATGCAATGTCTATCCACCCCAAAATTTTCACTGAATTTATATGAGGAACTTACTGGTTTTTTTCCTATTACACGAGGGCTACTCAAAGGGGATCCATTTTCTTCTTACCTCTTTGCGCTAGTCAGGGAAATTTCCTCTTGTATTTTGAGAGAAGTAAGCTGCCATGAGGGCCTCAAATTCCATTGGAGATGCGGAAAGGAAAAATTAGACCACTTATGTTTTGTGGGTGATTTAGTGAGTCTATCCAATGCCAACATTTCCTCCTTATCTCTTGTTAACAGCAGTTTGGGGGAGGTTTACTCCTTATCAGATCTGAAAGCTGAAAAATCATAGAGCCTCAATTTCCTAAGGGCAGTGAAGGAGGATTTGAAGCAACAAAGTCTTTCTTTGCTAGATTTTCCTGCTGGAGAGCTGCTTGTAGAGTATTTTGGAGTGCCACTCTTGCCTCCTAAGCCCTGTAAATCCACTTGCCAGAGACTTGTAGAGAAAATTTCAGCCCAGATCAATCTTTGGACCTTGAAGTCTCTTTGTTATGCTGGTCGTCTCCAATTACTCAAGAATACTCTCCTCTTTACATGTCTTTCAGTCAACTGCTTAATTCTTCCTCAGAAGGTACTAAAAGATATGATGATGAAAATGAGGCACTTCTTATGGAATGGTAATGATGAGGATAAGGCTAAGGCAAAAGTGGCTTGAGAGAATATTTGTAAGCCTATGGAGGAAGGTGGCTTGGGTGTACTTGACCTTAAAACTTGAAAGAAACTTGCACAATTGAAGCATATTTGGCTCTTGTTCATGGATGTTTCTCCTCTCTTTGGCCCGATTTGGTCAAGTCTGAATTGGTAAAAAAGAAAAATTTATGGGGTGCTGGGATTCCTGGGAATGCTTCATGGCACTGGCATAAAATTCTCCAAGTAAGGCCACTAGCACAAAATCTTTTTAAATGGGAAGTAGGAAATGGGAACTTAATCTCCTTTTGGTTTGATCCTTGGCACCCAAGAGGAATACTACGTGATTAGTCAGGAGACCAAGCCATTTACCCTACGAGCTTCCCTAAGGAGGTTCAGTTATGCGATTTCATCAATGATCAAGGCTGGGATTTGCCCTCAAGCACACGTTGGGATATGATCAGAGTTGAATTGAGGGAAAATGAGGTTGCCAGAAACAATGCAATTGACCATTTTGTTTGGCAACAAAATTCTTCCAAGGTTTTCTCAATCAACATAGTTATCAGACCCACTTCAAGGAGTTCTTCTCTCCTTTGATCTTTTTTATTCTTTCTGGAGAACTCTAAATTCAACTGGGAGAAAATTGTGGCGCTTGTTGATCTATTACATTCGGAAGGAAAGAAATGAAAGGTGTCTAGGATTCAATTCTCTCTCCTTTGAAGCTTTAGCTAGGAATCTTGTTTGTTACCATGCATCCGCATTGTTTTCTCTGTGTTTTTTGGCTAGAATATCGATTAAATCACCCTTTTGTTATCTTGGTGATCTACTCAATATTCTAGATATCTTTGACATATCTATCCGTTTTTATCGCAGGTTGTTACCCTTTTTGTACTCATTTTACAATTCATATAGATAAAATCTGACCTTACCCAACAAAAGTATGGAAGCCCACATGAATATGTACTAATCAAAAAAGTATTATACCCAAGACTCATAGGTTGTGGTGTCCATTCCACCAGAATGGGCACTTCCTTTCTAACATAAATCATGTTGTGCATTCTAGTAGGCAACATGTAATTGACTTTCCATTCCTGAAGGTATCTTCCTAGTTCAGGTGGGCTAAAGAAAGATAAACTGTATAATGCTGGTTGTTTCTAAAAAGGGAATTACAAAAGATATTTTTAACCAACAGATATAAGAATAGAACAGTGAAAAAGAATCATAGGTAAGAAAATCATACCATAAAAATCCTCTGAAGCTGCGAAACAGTACTGGCAAAATTAAACTTTGGGACATCTTTCCTCTTTGAGTGTTTACAGTGTGGACAGCTCATGTATATCGGTAAATTCCTATTCAACATCGAAACAGCATCTCGAGCACTATCATGGCTGATAGAGTGGAGACTCTCACTGAAATCATTCAAGAGATCGGGAGGTCTTGGCATTGCATCAGATGCCTGGGAGCATTCTTTCCCTTGCCTCAAGGGCTTTAATGATGCATTAGGATACATACTGACACTGCTGATGTCTTTTGACTTGTTCAAGTTTCTGCCTTTCCTCCCACCAAAAGCAGTCACACTCAAGCCAGAATGACCTTTACCATTAAGCTCATTCTCAGAAAATTTTGGAGGAATTGCTCGACCACAGCCAAAAGTTCCATCTGGAGTGTTGACATCAACTTCATCTGGTGATGAATAAAGAGGTCCAAGTTCCTTGAGGTGCTTTGGGTTCAATATGAAACGATGTCCACGAGGACACTCATGTTCGAATCCAACATAAGCTACTGCATGATTTAACAATAGGGGTTCTGTTTTGATTGTTTCATTACCATTCATGTTGATAGATATCACATTTCTCCCTATCCTCAAGAAAGGGTCACCAGAGCCTATCCTGCTGGAAGTTTCCTGAGTAGAAATATCTTCAGATCCTTTCTTTCCCTCATAATCAGCATTGGCATGAATGCTTTCCACAGTTTTCTCCTCCTCAGCGCTGCTTTGCTTCATAACCTTCTCTGGGACCAATGCAGAGGTGTGTTTTCTCTGCTGGAGAGGAGGAAATCCTGAACCTGCACCAGCTGATCCAGCAACTACTTCAGAGAAAGGTTTTTTCATGGAAACATTAGGAAGACCTCTACCAAAACTAATTTTTCTATTGTCAGGCAAGATGTTCTTTGATTCTGTTGGATTTCCAATTCCTGTCTGCACAGTACCTCCATATGATTTTCCAACATTGCTTTTATCAATGTCTGCTGATGAAGTCAATTCAGTTACTGGATACAGGCCAGATCGAAGCGCACCATCTGATCGTAAAAGTGGCGGTAATACTTTTGCGTTCATCTGCTTCTCTGTAAGTATTATCCATTTCAGGAGAAATTTTTGCGAAGCAAAGAACCCACTTTGCAATAAACCTTTATAAGGTTCGTAATACCTCGAACTCCCTAGTCGTATCAAACTCCACGAAGATGGCTTCATAGCTTCTGTAGTAGGTACATCTGGTAGCTGAAATGCAGGGAGCAGCTTATCACAATTTGGTAAGCAGTTGACAATGTTGGCAGATTCAAAATCAAATGGGTCTGCTTGCAGCTGACGTGACCGACCACAAGCACAAGCATGAAGGAAGACATATCCACTGGAATGTGGCTTGGCTGAATCACCTACTAGCGAATCACCTGCCTCAACATGATGTCTTTGGTGCATACAAGGTTTTCCGGTCAGACTAATGGCGTCACACAGCTGTCTCCCAGATCTCCAAATGGAAACACATTCATCCTCCAAAATTTTGGCAAAGTGTTCCACAGAAGGTCCCTTTACCATTGAACGAAAAGCATGTAAAGCCTTATCAAGCTGGATTTCATGTTGAGAAGTAGGGTAGCAAGCAGGCAAATCTTTGAGATAAACATCCTTTGCAGCTGGAAGAGCTTTCTGGCACCACGAAGAAGAAAACTTTCTGTTCATTCCTTTTCCTCTTTCCAACCAGGACACAGCAATATTGAGAGGATCTGTGCCTTTAGGAGCAATACCTTCAGCAACAGTGGAGTTAACATCTCGTTGCCGATGCCTTCGTTTGTTAATTTCAGTCTCATCTATATATCCACGCTTTCCAGTAAGAATACCATGCAAAATAATTTTACTGGAGGAAAGCCATGAGGCAAGATTCGGAAGTTCAGGTGCAGTCGATGTTTTCCCACTTGCAGCTGAAGCTGCAGCTGCAGCCGCAGCAACAGCTACCATACCAACACCTGCTGCAGAACCACTGTTGCTTGTCACTGCAGCCCCCTTACCTCTCAAGACATCAGCCTGCCTAAAAATAAACTCCTTTATGGATATCATATCCCCATTGTTGGCATTCTGACTGTGGCTTTCAAGCAGCAGGGAATCCAATGTTGCTTTTCCATTCAAAACATCTTCCACAAGGCCAATTGCAAATTCAAGAGACTCCCCTCTCTGATTTGTTGATCTATCTAGCAGCAGAACAGCTCTTGATGCATCAAGTAAAAACAATGGAGCAGAACTTGAGGCACCAGCACTTCTGGACCCATTCAGAGTAGTTTCAGATCCTGAGAGTGTCCGGCATTTCTTGATTAAGAAGCGTATCTGTGCCTCTAGGGAAGCCTGCAACTTCTTCTTAAAACCACCTTCAGATTTGCTAGTAGGCCGTGCAAGCACCACCACTGAACCTGTAGTTTTTGCAGGTAATTTTGATCTGGCCATACCACTCAAGTTAGTAGATGTGTTGAGCAACGAGTTATCTGTTGCTTCCTCCATGTTTGAATTGGTACTGGAAGCATCCAAATAATCATCAACAAAGACAAAAAGTACAACTGGTGTACACTGCCCGGGAAACAAAGATGCATATGAACCTAAACCAGACATCAGAGATATTGCAGAACCACTACAACCCATGATACGACTCCTACCTGGAGAAACGTCAGTAGTAGCAGGGGATTTCATAGGTTGTGACAGTGATGAAGAATGAGGCTTCGATGGCATTCCTGGAGCAGCTTTGGACCTGACAAATGGAGCTAAAGCATGCTTGGCTGCTTGTAAGACACGAAATTTTTTCAAAATTTGAGGATCAAAATGTGAGCCCTCAAAGATGTAGATAATAAGATGGCACACCTGCATTTCATAAGGTAATGTGGTCAAATCACAGAAATGTAGGAGCAGCAAACGCTTAAGGCTACTGGATTTAGCAGTACATCAACAATCAAACTCAAACCAGGAAGGCCTTTTACCAAGGAAAAAAGAAAAGAGAAGGGAAAATTTTCAGGCAATTTCCTACTGGGTTGATTCAGCAATGAGCAAAAGAAGGCAGGAATACAAGTAAGCCATTTAACATTAAATCTAATCTTGCAATCTATCACTATATAAGGATCTGTTTCAAGGATGAGCATGTCACGAACCATTTAGTATGCTCTACCGAGTGTCCAATCATGTTTAAGATCAAAAGTTTCAGCATCCATAAAGCCTATTTTACAACTTCAATATACAAGCACAAACCTTCCTGTATAACCAGACAACAATATCAAGTTCTATATATATATATATATATATCCTCAAGGAAATGCATGGAAAGGAAGAAAACAAAAAAGTTATACATCCTCAACTACTAAAATTAATTTTAACTTCAAGACGGAATCAAAGATTGACTACATCAGCCATGCTCTCTTGTGCTGTTGAACACACGAAAAATCCATTTTCAAGATATAGCAAAAGATCCATACACTATGTATGTTGGCACCATGAAAAAGGCTATCTGCAAGAAAGCTACTGCTTGCTTGATTCATATATTTTCATCTTTTTGGCACCAATTTTCAACCGGTGTAAAGTGCAAATTGAGATGCATAAGCCATGAAGATTAATGCTCGATGGTAAAGGAAATCATGCTAGCATTGTACCTCGGTTTTATTTGAACGGATAGGCAAAGTCAATCTATCAATAAGTTTGTGTGTTTTAATACAATAGCATCCAACATGTTAACTCACATCATTACACAGGCAAGCTGGCTCACGAACAACCTAAGTCATGTTCAACTCAAACTTTATTCAAACTTGAGCTTAAACCTATTGCAAAAAAAAAAACGAGATAATATCAAACAAAACTGGCCTAATTGAGCTAGGCTTGAGCTAGTCATGTATTGCTTCAAATCAAGGTCGATTCGATCACATTATCTATCCATTCCAGTCTAAATGAAGCTTTCAATTTTCACGTTGAGCTTGAATTTCAACTTGGGACCATGCTTTCTACTAAACTCAATTACTCCTAGACATGACTGAAATCCTCCAAGTGCAAGAAAAATTACATTTCCGGAGATTTGAAGACCCATGGACTCCACCTAAAAGCATGACTGGTGATTCAATTACAGAGCTCTTACAACATCAATTATACTCTGGATAAATTGTTTAATTATAATCAATCACATTTCCATACTAAAACCAAAAAAGCTTTTCAATTTAAAAATCAGAAGTATAATGAAATAAAACCAAACTCACAGAGAACATGAAGAGCAATCCTTGCATATCGCCGAACTCCCTTTCCTCCACAAACGAATCAAAACCTGACCCTAACCCACCCTCCCTCCCCTCCTCCTTTTCCAAGCCTACATTTTCTCTTACCGGACACTGCGTGGAGCAAAACTGCAAGTACAAAAGCCCTTTCTCTTCCTCGTAATAATACCCGATTCTTCGCATCTTGAACCAATCTCTGAACTCTTCTTCACTATCTGGTCCTAGGGTTAGGGTCTTGTCGAGGCGACCCGACCCGAATGAGTTGCGGTCGAGGACACGGTTGATGAGGTGAGTGGAGGAGTCAGGCATGAGGGAGATGAATCCGACGACAACGACGCCGGAGGTAGTGGTAGTGGGGTTGGGGTTCGGAAAGGGGAGGGGTTGTTGGGGTATGGAGGATGGGGCGGGAGGTGGTCGGGTCAGGACCCGCATTGAAGGGGCGGTGTGCGTGGTCATGTCATGCGGAGGAGTTGACGAAGCGTGATCGAATCTTTTAGTACTTTGGTTTGTATGCATATTTCCATTATATTGCATTCTACATTCATTTGGAGCAAGAATATGCAACGATAAAGGTAATTGAACTTCACTATCTAAAATTTCAACATATTTTTTAATACATTAGCTCTGCTAGAAAGTTGGAGTCAAGAGTATGCCTTAATTTAATGCTAGATATCCACATAATTTTCACTCCTTGAATGGGCGAAAGTTATTATTGAAATTAAGCTTCAATTAGGGATCCAATCGACCTCCTAATTAAAAAATGATATTCATTTAAAAGAGAAAATATAAAAGGCATGATTTAATTTAATGCATAGAACGTCCTTGCAACATGAGTTATATGCTTCACATAATGTTAAAGGAAAAAAATAATACAATTTAAAATGACAATTTCAATGAGATAAATTTGATAGCACTTTGGGAGGACGAATAGATAAGGTTAATATTATAATTGGCACCCTAATTTTACCAAATTTTTCAATAACCACTTAAACTTATAATCGGTACCTAACCTAACACTACTTAATATAGTTAGTTAACGTGGACGATCCAATCAATATATGGCCGACATATGTAATAAATAATAAAACAAACACTTCATATGCCACTTCAATTGCCACATAAATGTCCAATTGGAATAGAAATGAAAAAAGGGGAAAAAAAAAGAGCGGGTAAGATTGAAAAGAAATAAGAACTACATTTGTAAAATTTTCATCAATAGAAAAAGTCAAAAAGTGATAGAAGACAAAATATCCAAAGATCTTCCTTTACTAGAGAATGTCAAGCAATAACTTTTCTATAAGAGCAACATCTATTAAAGTTGAAGGCATACATATTAGTCATATTTGATTGAATCACTAACCCACCCTATCACCATCTTTGTTGGATTCAAAACAATAAGTATAATCAATGTAAGAAAAACCCTAATTCGTCTTTCAAAAAACCCTAATCTATGGTAGAAACCCACTAATCCATGGAAGCATCTATTGAAAAACCCTAAGTGTCCCTACCATTGTCATCCTTTTGGTGCTATATGAAGACATTGTCACATAAGGCAACAAAACAAAGTGGAATCTTTTATTAAAAATATCATCAACTATGCTAAACGCAAGCAAAAGGTACACATTTTTAACTTACATTTCTTTTACACTAGCTTGACTTTAAAAAAAAAAAAAAACAAAAGAAAACAATGAACTCATGTTGTTGCGATATGTGTGGCTTCAAAAGTCTCCATCATGTTATTTATCTTATTGTTATACTTGGTTGCGAATTTTAAGTATTCCATTTTTTATACAACTTGCTAATACATCTAGGTAGTCAGTTTAAAGGAAAAGTTACTAAGCAGTACACTAAAGGCGAACAAATTAGGTGGACAATAAATCTTGAGAATATTAGTAAGATATTTACTTCCTGGGTGACTTCAAGTTTGTAAACATAGAAAAAATTTGCTTTTCGATTCCTATAAAAGCATAGTAAGTGGATTGTTTTGCTTAGGGTTAGGAGAAAATGACCCTTACAATGTTATGGTTGCTTTTCTTGGGTTCCATCATAAAAGTGAGACATATGTAATACACGCTAGTTGTGAAGTCACTCAAGAAGGGGTGGAAGTTAATGTATATGGTGAGTATGATTCAGATTCACAAGAGGAAAAGGAGGTTATGGAGGTGGATTGTCTATTAAACAATGATGATGGGGAAGTGCTTGTTGCATGTACAAAGAAAAAGTCCTTCTTAGCGAATATAAGCACCTATAGGATACAAGGTTTCCACATTGATATTGATACCGTATTTGATGATGATAAGGAAGAAATTCGTGGAACATGGAAGGGAAGTGATGGGGATGAGGTTGTGGAGACAAACAATAATGAAGATAAAATTTGTTTTCTAATGATGAGGGTAGTTTTTATACCAATTCTAGGCTTTAATAATGAGAACGAGATAGAAAGTAAGGCAAGACTGAAAAGGAGGACTAAGAATTATTTTGATCCAAGCATGAATGTTCCGCATATATGTATAGGCATAGTTTTTTTGAATAGGAAGAAATTTAAGATAGCAATGACTAGTTATTCCATATACAACATGAGAGACTTAGACTTGAAATTAAATGATAAGAGGCGATTCAAGCGCAAGAACAAGACATGCCCATTTTCCATCTATGCATCATATGAGTCCTCAACTAAGGAGCTTATTGTCAAAACATACAATGATAAGCATTATTTGTTACATAGGCCACCATTCAAAAACTCTTAAGTAACCTACAAAGTATTTGCAAAGCACTTCTTGTCAAAACTGTAAATCACACCAAAGATGTTTCCTATAGAAAGAAAGAAAAGAGTCGAAGGTGGAGATTACCCAGAATCAATGTCAACATGTAAGACATTATGCATTCAAACAAGTAAATGGGAAGTATAAGATGGAAATTAATCGCCTATAGGATTATTCCATCGAACTAAGGAAGTATATGAAGGTTTTACCAAATATTGTAAAAATTCAAGCACAAAGGCCTACTTTAGCTCATCTATTATACTTCAAGAGATTATTTGTTTGTTTGAATGCTTATAGAATGTTGTTCCTCAAAGGATGTAAGCCAATCTTAGGTCTAGATAGATGTTTCCTTCAAGGTGAGCTAAAGGGTGAGCTATTAAGTGAAGTCATGGGATGGGAATTACCAAATGTATTTGGTAGTTTAGGCATAAGGGGAAGGGGAAAGCTTTGATAGCCAATCATGGTTCTAAGGTGAGTTAGATCCATTAGTAATTTAGGTACTGCATCTGGTTTCACTATTATCAATGATATGAAGAAGGTAAAAATGATAAATTTGTTAGTTATGTATATGTCTAATTGGTATAGTAATTACGAAATAATTTTTATTGAATCTTATGCAAAGGTTGGAGCAAGCTATCAAAGAAAATTACCTACTAATAGAGCAGTGATTCTATGAATGCCGTTTCTTTTGCCCATTGGAGAAAAAAAAATGAGGGAAGTGAGCTATAGTGTCTATTTTGGGCTTCATGTAGCTGGACGACAATTGTTGAGTTGCAAGAAAATTTCATCATCTTAGATAATCGAAACTTGAATTGGCTAATGACCTAATGTAGAAAAATCATAAACATTGGTGCAAGGCTATGTTTGGGCATGGGATCAAGTGCGATGTTGTGGACAACAACATGTTGGAGTGTTTCAAATCCGCTATGATTGAGGCAAGACACATGTCCATCATATCTATGATGGAGTGCATCCAATAAGTGATGGAAAGGATTGCAAATAAAAATTATAGAAAGCATTAAGTGGACATAGTAGTTTACTACATGCATCTATAAGCAAATTAAGAGAAAAAAGATTGCAAGTTTCAATTGTAACCCTTTGTCAAATGGGCACATGGAGTTTGAAGTTATATAACTCAGTGAGGTATATGCAGTTGACTTGGGCAGTTAAACTTGTAGGTGTAACTTGTGGGGTTTGACCAGCATTCCATATACCTATGCATGTGCATGCATATTATATTTGGGCTATAATATAGAGGATTATGTTAGTAACCAATATACATTGGACAAATATAAGAAGACATATGAGCATATGATGGTCTCTGTACCAAGGTCAAAGTTTTACGAAAGGAGCTCACGAGAGAAAATGTTGCTTCCTATTCTAAAAAAAAACATGCCAGGGAGACCAAAAACCAAGTGTAATAGAGAAGAAGGAGAAGGCAACAAGGTAAATAGGAGGTGACGACAATCAATGACATACAAGTTAAGTGGCAAAAAGAACCAGAATTCAAGTGCATGTTCTAATCCTTCTAAGAATTTAAGCAAGGCATGATAAGTAGGAGAAAGTCTTCAAGTGAACAAACAATGTTTCATGCCAAGGATATGATGGCATTAGTAACATGCAATTTTAAACTATTAAAATCATTAAAGCTTGACAAATTTTAAACTTCGTGAAAGTTGTAATTGAAAATTATTTTATTTTCAAGACATAATGTAGAAATAATCAAGTGGTTCATGATGATGTTAAATATTTACTCTCTTAGTTTTGAAAATTAAAAACCATATCATGTGCAATTAAAGAAGCAAGTAGATATTATTTTATTTTATTTTATTTAGAACATATATGATTTTATTATTGTCCTTCATTTAAGTAGATTTAGTTTATTATTTGTGAGATTTCATTCAGTTGTTACCTTTCTTTTTTTTATGATAAAAAATCTTTTATTTTATATTTCACTTATGGTATGCCTCAAGCTTGTAAATCTAAGCAACCCCCTGTCCTATCAACTTTACACTGGAATGAATCTCAAGGTAATCCATTTAGATGGATGTCTCCTAACTTTCCACCATTACAACAAGGAATTGGTGAGCAAAACTCTCCATAAGTGCATGAAACCTACAATAAGAGCATATGTGATAAGAATTTGACCAAGTCTCAACCAATGCTCCCACTTATCACACTAATGGACTACAATCTCTAAGGTGAAATGGATAGTAATCATCTTTAGTAAAGACCCTTAAACTTGGAACACATGTATTCTTATTCATTTGTTTTTTTAGTGTATGCTTAGCTATTACACTAAACTTATGGTAGGTTACAACTAATACAACCCATATGATGTATATGATTTCTTTTAAAAATAATTTTTCAATAAAAAAAACTCCGATAAGTGAACCGAGCCATACATTGTAGTAAAAATAACTGGTGAAACTAAGGTCATTCTCAGAGACTGGAAACTAAGTATTAAATTATTTCAATTCTTTTCTTAGTTAGGTGGTTGAAACGAAATGATGAAACAAATTAAAATAAAATGAACTAATTGACACAAATGCAAATTAAATAAAAATAAAATAATAACATCATAAGGAAATAATTCACTAATAATAACATGGGATATCAACAAAGCCATCATTTGACGAATCAACACATATTCGAAAAATATGATAAAATTAATTAATTAGTCTTTAATTAGATTCACAAGACCTCACTTTCCTTTCGAGTTGATATTTCTCTAGTTATAGCAAAAACATCCCTTTTGAATAGTTTATCTATAATCCCTTATTATGTAGTAAATTTCCTCTCACAAAATTTATTACCTTAATTAATATCAAGGTTCATGCATTTTTCTATATCATAAAAATTAATACTAATCGTATTACGAACATAAATCCTAAAACTAATTCTAAGTGCATGTTCCTTATCAACAATTAAATCAATTATATTCCGATTTCATATAAGTTATTTATTCCCTTTCGAGTTTTTTAAGCTTTATTTATGAAAACATTGTTGGTCAGATAATAGAATCATGAACCATGAAATCGAATGATAAAAAATCTAATCAATTAAATAGTAACATATAATAAATTCATGCATCAATTAAATCATCAGGTCATGTCAAAATCTTATTAAATCTATTTTAGTCTATGACAAAAATAAAAGTTACATAAGAATTCAAGAAATATAATAAATCTTGAAAGAAAAAAATGTTAGAAAACTTAGTTATAATTCTTGAAATGCAAATTCGATTTCTAATCCGATTTTTTTCTTAAATTTTTATACCCTTATGATGAACCCCACAAATTTGTCTTCGTCTCTTCGCGTCTATGGAAGAAGTGGATGAGAAACCAAATCTTTTGTCTTCACGAGGCTACGACAGCTAAAGAAATATAAAACCTAGAATAATAATAATCAAACTCTTATGTCAATAACGGCATGAATATATATACATATATATCTTCCTCCTGCATTCATGGTTGTCACCCTTGTCTACTTATTTATTTTTATTATTATAATTGTTTTTAAACCCATTCGTGAAACCCTTAGCATCCAGAGTCTAATTGCCGATACATGTTAGAAATCACATAAATTTGGCAATCTTCACATGGGCTTCATGTAGATATTACATGGCATGGATTGGAATTGGCTTCGATTAGACTTTTTCCCAACTTATACATGTTTTGGAGAATGGGCCTAACATGGTCGAAACGTGATGGGCTAACGTGAAGACATTGGGCCATTTTTTGATTTTCAATCCAAGTTCTACATAAATCTTGCACTTAAAATATCTTTAGGAATATTTCTCCCATTCGCACATTTTTCCTATCAAAAAGGGTAAAAAATATCTACATAAGTATAGTATAAAGTCTAGATAAAATATAAAACTAACACTTATCACTATATTTCTCCAACCAAATGAAGGATTAAAAAGACTTGTATAAGTCATTTACGTGGACAATAGCTTAGAGAACAAATGACAATACGTCAAGTGAAGTTGTAAGCTGATATGGAAGAGGCATGAGCAGTAAAGTAAGCCCAAGGAAAGAAGTGAAGAGAGAAATAAGTTTTGCAATGTAGGATTAATTGTGTGACAATGGTTCATTTTTGTAAGAAAAAATGGACTACAACCCTACATATAAATCTGGTTGTCTCAAGTGACAAAGACAATGGTACTAGTAACTCAACTCATAAAAGTCGAGTAAACAATCAATGAATGTTTTATCATTGATGTCAAAACAATTTTTTTTTCTTGGTAGAGGGTGGGGGTACTTAAAATATAGCAAATGCAGAATTGTTTTTGTACAAATCAATTATTATATCCAAAGTAGTATATTTTGTATAGGCCAAATGTGTTTTTTTTTTTTAAATAGCCAATATCCAAGTAGTATATTTTATATAAGCCAAATGTGAAATATTTTTTCAAATGGCCAAATAAGTAATATATTTTGTATAAGCTTCATATGGCACATTTTTTATGAATGGCTAAGTCCTAGGTAGGTGATATTGTTTGTGTAGGCAATATCTAAGTAATATATTTTGTATAGGCATCATATGGTACATTTTTTGTGAATGGCTAACTCTTAGGTAAGTGATATTGTTTGTACAAGTTATTATGTAATTACAGATACTTATTCTTACTCACTTTTTATTCTATTTTTCAAATAACAAAGAAAAGTACCTAAAATGAAAAATAAAAAAGGGGAAATTCTAAAGAATACCAAAAAATGAAAAACAAAAAAATACAAAAAAAAAAAGAATAAGTGAAAAAAATAAAAAATAAAATAAAATATGGAAAGATTACAAAATATAGCATTTTTTAGAAAAATAGGTCTTAGTTCATTTTAAGGGTCTTTTAATTTTTTAAAGAGTCAAAAAAACAATTTTAGAAGTAAGATATACATATGTGATTTGATAGCTTCCGAGCTATAGTTGAGATTGTCGGATTTTTCATAAGATCAAATATTTTTACTAAAGTCCATGTTAATTACCTCAAAAATTTAGCCAATTTAAACTAATTGTGGTTTCAATCGAGACCTCAATTGGATTTACATTAATAAAGTTACGAAGAAATCAAATATGAAATTAACGGGATAAGTACTAAATCAAGACTCGAAAAATTATCAAATTTATACTCATTTGAAAAAAAAAAATCATTTGCATAATTGACTTATTTATTTTTAATTTGATGTTATTAGTGGTTGGGAGTTGTAAGCTCCTAAAATCACATTTAGGATAGCCATACTTAAATTTAAGGCTTTTAAAAAAAACTTATTTGATTAACTCCAAATTTTACAGTAAGATCAGAAAAGTTAATAGAAGTGACCTGGTAAAGTTAAATTTTAAAAATAATTTAACAAAACCCCAATTTTAGCCTTAAAAGTGGAATTATTCAAAATAGTATAAAACTTATTAGAATCTCTAAATCTAAGTCCCAAAATATAATGAGGTACTAAAGATAAATTATTTAAGCTTAAAAGTAAATAATATTGCATAAAATAATACATAAAATATATATATGCACTTACAAATATACTAGATGTATATAATAAAGATATCCTTAAATTAACTCGAAACCCTAAATATTGTAAAATAAGTAAGAAATTCAAAAAATTAAAAAGAAAAAATATCTTAAAAATTAATAACATGGGTAAAACATAATTAAATAAATATGATTGCATATTATAGGTACCAAGTATATAGGATATATATATGTATATTAACAAAACTATTAAATAATAATATATTATGCACAAATTATTAAAATACTGACTAAATTCATCTAAAAAAATTCTAGATCTAGTTAAGAAATCATCATAGCAGCCTAAAAAGCATCAAGCAGCTACATCAAAAGTGAAATTTGTTAGAAATTGACACTTCCTACTTGCTATTTATGAAAATAATAACCAAATAAAAAGAAAAAAATTACTTAAGGCTTAATAAAAATTCCAACCAACCTTAACAACTATAAACAAGACTTAAGGATTCATATCAAACATTTTTGAACTTAGGACAATAAAAGGAAAATGTGGAAAAAAATTGGGAAATATAGAAAATAAAATAAGAAAAACAAAGTAGAAACTGACCTAAGCTTGTTCCCAACCCAACCAATGACCTATTATGGAACCCCACTGAACCTAGATAGAGTACTACCCGCCTAGCACCACAGACACACCTTTATCCGCTGCTATCCATCGGAACTTCAATGAACACCAAGTCCCAAATTTTGCCCTATTCTTCAACTAAATTCTGAAAATATTAAATTAATTAGGAAAAATCTTAAAAAATTTATTTCTAAGGTATTTTACATATACTTTCATGTGATAAGTTTAGTTTGATAAAATTTTAAATATTTTAACACTTTCTTAATAAAGTGTATTGTTTATTTAAATCTTTAATTTAAAAATAAATATATTAAACAATGTTGTTTTAGGCTCAAAATTTTTCTATAGGATCCTTATTACATCTAGGTTAATGCTATATAGCCTGATTTTGATTTTATACATGTCTAATATTTATTATATTTTTTACCTTAGAAACTTCTAAAACTAGAATTTTCTAAAATAAATTGATTTTTATGGGAATAATTGATGAAAATGATATGTGATGACTTATGGGCACTTGTAATAACATGAGGACAAAGGAAATTTTTTTGCTTAAAAATGATATTATTTGATTAATTAATCTTAATTAAACGGCACAAACGTAATTTTACATATTTAGATGATAATTCAATTGCATGAAATAAGTTACCAATTTTAAATTCCATATATTTTTCTAAGTTTACAAGAATTTTCATACATTTATTTGATGATCTTAACTATTTATTATGAATTTTCCTAATTAGATGGCTTAATTTACTAATCGAGATATGTTTTTAGCAAAATTAAGCTAATATATGTTAATTATCTAATAAAATCATAATTTTTCTAACTCTAGTCAAATTTAATTAGAAGTTATTTTGTCATAATTTGTAATGTTATATGGCCCAGGTTAGGATATATACATACAAGGGCTAGATAATACATGTTTTACTATGTTTTATTAGGATATTATGTAAAATACATTTTATTTAGATAATATGAAAATAATGTGATAAGGCTTAGTATATTGGTTTATATGTATAGTAGAATTAAAAAATATCATTTAGAAATTGTCATTTGAAATAGAATATGTATTACGTATCGTCGAACTTATACAAACCCAATGATACTAATATTAGTAGAAATTTGATAATTTGATGACTTTATGTAGTAAACTAGGTAATTTTTATAATATTAGGCAAAATTATTATCCAACGACAACCTTTCCATAATTAAAACACAATTTGACTGATATAACACACGTTTTGATACAACTGAAACGATAAATTGTTAATAATAATATAATAACGTATATCCATTAATATTAGCTAATATAAATTCTATAATAAAACTATAATAATTAAGCATGCTATATTTCATCATATATGAATAAGATGCTTTAAATATATATGTGTACATGTGTGTGTCAATTAAAATGCTATTTATATAGTTGTTAAAATACTCTTTATATAATAGATATGGTATAATAAAGTAAGAATATCAAAAAACTATATAAATAGTATTTTAACGAAGTTATATGATAACAAGAAGAGTTAGATGGAACCCTAACATTTTCATAAATTTTGCGAAAAATAAATCTAGATTTTGGTATATATAGATAGGACTTCCAAGTGAACAAAACGCTGAAGTAATGGACTTGCTAGAGTAAGCATCAGTATAAGTAAGTGAGATTTGTGGAGACTGGAGTTTATACTCGCTTATAGTTATATGTAGTTATTTATGCATATGTTATGTCTGTGCTTGATTACTAAGGTGTCGATCAGTAATTGAGTTACATATTTTGTCGTATAGCTTGACCTTACTTAGTATGTTACGAATTAATTGGTTACCTCTAACTGGATTAATTGAAATACAACTTAAAACTATAAAAGGACATGCATTACATCCCATTAAGGGACGGTTAGATTTTCTCTAGCTAAATTCTAATGGCTTCGATGAAGTATAGTGAGTTAGCCTTTTCCCACCTTTACTCAAACTAAATAATAGGAGAGGAGGTTGTAGCGAGATTGAAGATGTCAGTTCGAAGAGAGTCTCAAGAGGAGCAAGGGTCTTTATTGCACAAAGCCCAGAATTAGCCATGAGAGGGCATCGTGGTCGTTATATCGTAAATCTTCAACCTAGGTTAAAACAAGTATAATTTCTCTAACCTCACAATTGTTCGGATAACATTGTGCAAATGGCATGTTGCTTGTTCATGCATTGCACAAAATAATTGTTTGAGAACTTGGTTGCTTTGCTTAACTTGTATATGCTTTTCATATCCTGCCCCTTACTGTAGTTTACTCACTTCTCTATAGATTTGCTTGCAAGTCTTAAGTAACCATGCCATGGGATGATTATCACCAACTATGCAAAGAGTATAATCAAGTTTAAGTGAGGAAGAACATATGCTAAACTATATTTTTGGAACTTTTTTTGGTCTCTTGGAATTAGCTAGTTCTCCTAGGCAATCTAGTAAAATTCTTACTTTTGAGTTGGGAACGTACTGTATATTGTTATTAATATACTATACTAGTCTATTGTGAATATAAGTTTGCCATTTATATAACTTTTAGTATATTTGTGAAGCTGTGAATGCTTTAGAGTAATTGATCGTGTAAGCCTTGTGTATATCAAGGTTATGCTAGCAATTGAGCGGATAATTTTTTATATAAAATTAATAAACACAACGAATTGTTGCGACTTGAAAACTTTCGAGGCATAACAATTCTTGGTTAGTATCGGAGCATAGTTATTAAGAATTGTCTATGAAGCATCTTACTTAAAAATTTGATAGATGTTATAGGATGAGTAAGTGTAGGTGGTAAAAGCTTTAGACGCAGGTTACCTATGTATATATATGATTATTAATTCTTAGGGATAAATAAACTATTATATAAACTTATATATATGTTGATTGTTATTTTACTTAACAAAATCGTAGGACCTTGCTTTGGAATGCTTGGTTGACTTTTAGATGGAATTGGGAAGAATCTCCTATAAATTATAGGACTCAGATGCAACGGTTACTCTTAGAAATAGCCGATTGGGACATCTTTGTAACCATAGATGATTCTGTCAACACATATCATAACGGATTGTCCTATAATCAGAAGGATTCCTAGTTCCTTATGATCCTTAAGTCAGGATATCATTACAATCAATATACCACAGTTATAGCTTTTGAGGATTGACACGTGCAAAGAATGGGGGTGATAGATATGATGATACCTATCTTATGTTTCTTAGCCAAAACTAAACTAGGACAACCTTACCTTGTAGGTTTTGATCAAGTTCCTATAGGAGTATTTCATATCCGTAAACAATATCCAAAGGGAGTTGTGGACAGGTTTCCAAAATCTCCCTATCCCTAAGCTAAGAAGTATGATGCACCACCTAAGCCTTTCAATCCAAATGAAGACATAGTTGAGGTAGTTCCTTGAGGAACCAACTAACGAACATGTAGAGAATCCTATAAATAATGAACCTGTAGAACCTAAAGAAGACCCAAAAGAGGATCTAGAGGATTATCCTGAAGAAAACTTATGGAATGATGTAAACAAGGTATTGGCTCAAGATGCAGCTGTCAAACAGGAAGTAGGTCATAATAGTGTACATGAGGTTATAGTAATTCCAAATACCCCAAAGGTTATGCGATTAAGTTCAAGTAGTGATACCAATGATGAGATAGATGGTAGGGTAGATAATGAGCCTAGTGATGTAGGAGGAGATGTAGATTAGATTCCCTTAGAATATTTGTTAACTTTTATCAACTCCAGCAATGCCAATAACTAATGGATCAAAAATTTAGGCTAGCTAGTAATGGAAAGGATGTTAGAGTCAGTAAATTATGTATGATAGTAGAAATTTTTAATAGATTAGACAATTTTGATGTACCTTACTTCTTTTTGGTGTATCCTAACATTTTGATGTACTTCTACTTTTGTTATGTTTTGAATTTTTAGATCGGATGTATAGGGTTTGTATATGTACATCTTTTGTATAAAGAGTTACAAATATCGAGTTGTATCTTTACTCTCTCATATGTATATGTAAGCAATATCAATGTACATCAAGTATTATGTTATTAGTAGATCTGTAACAGTTAGTAATCTTTTATATTCTAAATTGTGAATAGATGTTTATTATTTGTGTTAATTATATATTATGTGCTAAGAACTAACTAGAGGTATGCAAACGAGTTAAATAAGTTAACCTAATCCGGTCTACCTTAGCCCATTGGTAAACAAGCCGAGCTCATTTAGCTCGTTTTTAAATGGGCTAAAAAACATTAGCCCTAACTTATTTAAAAAGCAAGTTAAACAGATTAACTCATAAGCCAAAGGCATAAATGTATTAAACAAGCAAGCCCAAATCGGCCCACTTTAGCCGAGGTTTAAACAGGCCGGACTCATTTGGCCTGCTTTTAAATGGACCAAAAAACCTTAGCCTAAACTCATCTTAAAAATAGGCCGGCTCGTAGGCCAAAGCCTACTTGCACACATGTATAACTAACACTTAGTAATTGTAAATAAATATGTATCAACTAAGAGCTTTTATGATAGGAATGGCAACGTAAAGTGTTGAAAGTATAGTACTAGATATTATCCACAACACTGTGATTAATTAAAAGGAAAGTGTTACATATATAGTGAAGTGGGTCATATAGTTAGAAATTGTCCTAAGCTAAAAAATGTTAAGTGTAGACGTTGTCGATAGAAAAGACATTTTAATTGCTATTGCCGATAATTTGGTCAATGATTTAGGAAAACGGAGAATACAACTCGACGAGTTAGAATTGGGAATACAAAAGGATCCGATGTTTGATGATATTTTATGGATGAATTTTAAATAATTAGGCTAGTTAAATATTTTAGGGAAAATGCAAATAAATGGATAACTTGTTTATGCCTTATTTGATATAAGAGCCTTACATTCCTTTACTAATCAAGATTTTATAATAAGGAATGAAATTGATATGACTAAAGTAGATACCACATACAAAATTAGGACTCCTACTAGGAAAAAGTATCGACTTGGAAAATTTTAGATGAGGGGTGAATTAAGCTACAAGAGAAGTAGTTCCTAATTCACTTAATAGAATTACCATTATAAGGCTATAATATTATCATTAGGATAGATTGGTTGTCAAAACATAGGGAAAAAGTTGAATGCCAATGTAAAAGTGTTGTTTTAGACGAGGGAAACCTTATATTTCAAGGAAAAGCTAGTAAAGGTAGAGTTATGAGGCTAACTATCGCTGAAGCCTATGAGGAGAACATGGAGAATGAAGAAACTTAGCAGTTTTACTAGATCTTTGCGATGGAAGGAAAGACGAAAACCTCAAAAATATCTGGCATACCTATTATGTGTGGGTTTCTAGATATATTTCTCAATGACCTACTAAGCAGAGCTAGACTTCATAATTAAACTAGTGCTTGGAACATAACCTATTTCTAAGGTAGCATATCGAATGGCACCAACTAAGCTTCAAGAATTGAAGAAGCAACTACAAGAGCTCCTGAATAAAGGTTTTGTTCGACCAAGCGTATCCCTATAGGAGTCCTAGTGTCATTTGTGAAAAAGAAAGATGGTACATTGAGATTATGTAGTGACTATAGAAAAATTAACAAGGTTACCATCAAGAATAAATATCCATCACCTAGGATAAATGATTTATTTGATTAGTTATAGGGAGTGACTGTATTTTCGCAAATTGATCTTAGATCAAGGTATCACCAATTAAGAGTAAAACCTAAAGATGTCCTTAAAACTGCTTTTCGGATGCGATATGGGCATTACAAATTTCAAGTTATGCCATTTGGATTGACCAATGCTTCAGCAATATTTACAGACTTAACGAATAGAATAAATTAGCTATATTTAGATAAATTTGTGGTTGTTTTCATTGATAATATACCGATATATTCTAAAAGCATGGAAGAACATGACAATCATTTAAGGCCAGCTTTACAAAAGTTAAGAGAGAATAAATTGTATGGAAAGCTATTTGAATGTGAATTATGGTTGGATGAGATGTCATTCTTAGGTCATGTTGTATCTAGAAAATGGATTTTGATGGATCTAAAGAAGATCAAATCTATAATTGAATTGAAGCAACCTATAACTATTATAGAGATTCAAAGTTTCCTATGATTGGTTGGCTATTATAAATGATTCATAAGGGACTTTTCAAAGATTGCCAAGCTTTTGACTCACTTAACTCAAAAGGATGTAAAGTTTGAATGGGATGAAGAACGTGAAAGGAGCTTCGAGGAACTAAAGAATTGATTGATTACAACCCTAATATTGACATTGCTATATCTAAGTAAGCCATATAGTATATACAGTGATGCTTCCCATAACGGATTAAGATGTGTTCTAATGCAAGACGAAAGAGTTACAGCATATGCATCATGACAGCTGAGGCCACATGAAAACAATTGTCCTACTTACGATCTTGAATTGGTCACAATAGTTTTTGCTCTATAAATTCGGAGACATTACTTATATGAGCAACACTGTGAGATATATACTGATTATAAGAGTTTGAAATACTTTTTCACTCAAAAAGAGTTGAATTTGTGGCAATGAAGATGGTTAGAATTTATTATGGATTATGATCTGACCATCAATTATCATTTTAGAAAGCTAATGTAGTAGCTGATGCACTTACCTGCCGAAACTATAGACAAGTTATATCTTCTCTCACTACACAACAAGAACTGATTCGAGAATTTGATTTTTTTTTTTTTAACAAACCAAAGATTTGAAAAGTTAGAAATATGATTCAAGTGGCATGTCCCCAACATGTATTTGATGAATCTGGGAGTTGAACGAACTTTACTTAATAGAATTACAAATTTATAGTATGAAGATGAAAATTTAAAGCTAATCAAGTGTAGGTTAATGCATAAGGAGGAATTACCTAACTTCAAGATGGATAATGCAGGAGTGTTAAGATTAAAGGGATGAATTTGTGTGTCTTAAGTTCTTGACTTAAAAAAGGAGATAATGGATAAGGCCCATAATTCTGGATATACGCTACACTTGGGTAGAAATAAAATATATCAAGACTTGAAGTCTATTTTTTGGTGGTATGAAATGAAAAAAGATGTAATACAATTTGTAACAAAATGTATAACATGCCAACAAATTAAAGCTAAGCATTAGAGACTAAGAGGTACATTACAACCCTTAGAAGTACCATAATAGAAGTGAGACCATATTACAATGGACTTTGTTGTAGCTTTCCCTAAAACATAAGTTGGACATGATTTAATATGGGTGATTATCGATAGATTGACAAAATGTGCATATTCTCTACCATATTGTGCTAGCTATTGATTAGAGAAAATGGTTAATTTATATGTCGAGGAGATTATTAGACTGCATAGAGTACCACTTAGTAGAGTTTCTAATAAAGACACTTAATTTTTGTCTAAGTTTTGGAAAAGTTTACATCGAGCCTTAGGTACTAAATTGAAGTTCAACACTACATATCACCCACAATTTGATGGCTAATCTGAAAGGATTATTCAAACTTTGGAAGATATATTAACAACATATATATTGGAATTTAGTAGAGATTGGGATAAACGCCTACCATTTGTGAAGTTTGCTTATAATAACAGTTATCAAGCTATCATACAAATGGCTCCATATGAGGCTTTATACGGATGGAAGTGTCGATCTCCTTTGTATTGAGGAAATGAAGAGTATGCAGTACTAGGCCTTGACTTGATAGCTCAAATGAATGAGAAAATATAGCTAATTTGGTAGAAGATGAAAGAAGCTCAAGATAGATGCAATATTTAGGTAAACGTAAAGAGGAGACATTTAGAATTCCAAGTTAGAGATCACATACATGTAAAGATAAGCTTGTTCAAGGACTTAAATGATTCGAATCTAAAGGAAAATTGGGCCCAAGATTTATAGGCCCCTTTAAGATACTAAAGAAGGTGGGTAAAGGAGCATATCACCTTTCACTACCACCAAAGTTATCTACATATCATGACGTATTTCATGTCTCAATTTTGAGGAAATTAGTAAAAAAAACCCGATGCAATAATAGAGTTACAACCTGTAGGGTTCTAAGAAACTTTGACATTTGAAGATAAACTTATCAAAATACTGGATAATTGGGTTTGGAAGTTAAAAAACAAAGGACTGGAGTATGTAAAATTACTGTAAGGTAGCGAATGTAGAGCGGAAGCAACTTGTGAATTGAGAGTTGTGATGGAAGAGAAGTATCCATGGCCCTTCAAAATCATAGGTTAGTGATCTCTTATTATAAACTTACTTAGTTAATCATGTAAATAGTTGACTCTATAAACCTAGTTATAAGAAAGTTTTGAGGATAAAACTTTTTTTTAGGAGGGGTGGAAATGTGAGCCCCTAAAATCGCATTTGGGGTAACTGTACCTAAATTTAGAGCTTTTAGAAAAACTTATCCGATTGACTCCAAATTTCACAATGAGGTCACAAAAATTAATAAAAGTGATTGGCAAAGTTAGATTTTAAAAATAATTTAACAAAACCCCAATTTTAGCCTTAAAAGTATAATTATTCAAAATAGTATAAAGCTTATCGGAATCCTTAAATCTAAGCCTTGAAATGTAAGAAGGCTTTAGAGATAAATTATTTGCTACAACCCAAAGGGAAATTGGGTGATAGCAGTACTACCGTATAATATGTGAAGATCCAAAATTAAGCGCCATTCTTGATCGAGGGCTTTCGACATATTACTCAAGGCATTCACAATTGTGACTTTCTCCTAGTAACTAACATTAAGTAATAACAAAACATATAAATTAAAATTATGCTATCTAATTAATAATATAGATATGATGGAATATTACATTTTCCCTAAATTAGAGATACAATACCAAGATAAATCAACTGAAGTAGTCTAAGCTACTCAACAATCTAAAAAAATACTTAATAAGTGGAAATTAAAGAGAGTCCATATACATAAACAAATGGTTTTCTCGAGCTCTCGACTTCTTTACATCCCATATATAGACATCCAATTTTTGCCCCTTTTTATTTTTATTATTTTTTCTTTTCTTAATAGGCCTTAAATTATGAAAAACACAAAAAAAGGGAAATTAAAGAAAAAACCTAAAAATTTAAGAAATTTAGGGAAATACAAAAAATAAGAAAAAGCATAAAAAATAAGAAAATTGAAAAATTGAAAAAAAAAGTAAAAGATTTTAGAAAATAACATTTTATTAAGGTAGATTTTTAATTTTGAAATAAGTTTAGAAGTTAAACTGTTGGGCCTAAGCTTAGATTTATATCTAACCTAAGCTTAGATTTATATCTAACCTAAGCTGACCTAATCTATATATGCAATTTAATTGCACATATAAACAAGGCATAAGCCAACGACCTCATAGTTAAACAGATGGACTTAGATTGGGTATTAAGCTTAATGTCTTAGGTTCGAATCATAGAGGAGGCATACAAGGTTTTTTCTTTTTCATCACATCAGGTACTATCACTTGTTACGTGATGACACATGGTGACACGTGGCAGCATCCAGTTGTCGGGTTGGCTGATGTGGCTCCATGTTAGCCCCCTTTTCTTTCCCTTTCCTTCTATTACCCCCTCCTTCCCTTGTTTTCTTAAGATTTGCCGCACTTTTCTCTTTAGGCAACTACCTTTGACTTGATTTTTGAATCATTTTTCGTTGTAATTTCGCAAAATCAATGGCGAAATTGCAAACTAGACATAACCTACTGTAAATTGACATAAGAAACAAGTCTAGATTCAATCAAAAACCTATTCAAATCAAACTCCAAAATTTGAAAAAAAACTTAAATCTCGACATTTTTCATTAACTTCAATTTTGACTTTACTTGATTTCTGGATTGTTTTCAAGTATATAAAGGGTGTTAGGGAGTTCATAAGAGTACAGAGAAACCACTAATAGCCAGTAGAATCATTGCAAAACCCTTTCTCTCTCATTTTCTCTCTCTATCTGCAAACTCTCTCTTTCTCTCTTCGAATCTCCCTCTCTAGCCATTTTCAATTAAATTCACCACCGCGATTGCAACCCTCGAGCTCTTAGGAGACGAACTCGACCACCCTTGTCCTCCGCCATACCCCCTAACAACGCCACCAACAACCACCACTCAAACCCTAACCATTGTAGCCATCCCATCTCAAACCACCACCACCACTACTCCCCATATGAAAATAACCCTACTATAAAGCTCACCATACCCTATAACCCAAGTCCAAACCTTTATTGTACCTCCAGCAGCCACCTCGTACACTACCCAAACACCATCACTGGCCACCATTCCAAAACATTCCCAAACACTACGGCATCGTGCCAACCCCTCCCCCTACCCCCTAATCTCTAATCTAAAACACACAAATCTACCATTACCTATAAAAAAATTTGGCTTGAATTGTGCTAAATCAACCTAGGTTGCTGTTGCTCTTGAAGATAGTGGAACCCGACCTGACGACCCACGATCCAACCCAACCCAACCCGGTCAGCCCATCCCAGGTTTGACCCATACGCCCAATTCATCTGAAGTTTATCTTTTTTTATTTTATTTATTTCTTTTTTATTTTTAGTTGTTGTTTATTTATTTATTTTTTTATCTTAGTTCTTTATTTCCAAATGTAAATGCAATAATACCAAAAAAAGAAAAAGAAGAAAAGAAAAGAAAAAAGGAAAATGAAAAGAGTAAATTTGTTTTACTTTATTTTTTTATTTTTAGTTTAATAAAAATAGATAACATATAATAGGTAATAAATAAATAAGATGATATAATAAAATTAAAATAAAATAACTAGGATAGGGAAGAAAATTATTTTATTATTTAGAAAAATTGATTTTCTAAAAATAAAATAAAAATAAATCAACCATTTTCCAAATTAGGATCATTTAGAATTTCCAAAATAAAATCCAATTTATGACCTTTTTTATAAATTTTCTTAAATGAACCAAACTGAGTAAAAAACGTAAACTCAATTGTTTTCAAATTAAAACAAAATCAACCCACTAAGGTTTTCATAAAAAGAATTATGTAAATCTGATCCTGAATAGCAAGTACGTAGGCACCTATAAGACAATGCTAAAAATGAGAAAACCCGATTAGCCTTTTCCTTTTGTTTAGATAAAATTGAGTCTTGTCTTTCAAAATTAAAAGGTGATTTTTAGGTTTAATTCTAATTTTGAAAAGTCAATGGTGCTCATAAGGATTTTAAATTTCCTAACCCTCAGACCTAATTCTCTAGCTTAAAAAATTGTTTTGTAAAATTAGTTTAAATCATTAGATTAGTGGCTAAGTTATAATTAATCTACCCAATTGGTTATAACTTAACTATTTTTCTTGACTTTAGTCGAATAGCAACTCCAATCGGATGGCGACTCCAAAATTGTTTTCAAAATGAAAAGGAATGATTTTCTTTAAACCTTAATCAAGGATCGGTATTAAATGGATAAGGTTTAGTACTAATCAATTTAAAGAAGACCCAATTTTATAAAAGAATGGGGAGGATGAAAAACCAACCTCAGCACCATACCCTTGACTGATGCAATTGACCTCAAGCATCCCGTAACTTTGCTCCAGCCATAAGTCTTGCTGCAACAATAAACTATAGGGGGATAAGCTCAACTGTTTAGTGAGTAACCTTCCTATTCTACTAATAAGCAATATCAAACATGTGATTAATCAAGCGTATGAATGCATGGTCAAACATATGCAATGCAATAGTATGTATAGTTTATTAGTAACTGTATATAGCACGTTCAAACATATGCAATGTAACAATATATACAGTTTATTAGTAATTGTATATAGTGCGGTTTTAACGCCCACCATTGCCTGGGTTAGGAAGTATTACGTCACGTCAGGATCTAATTATCCACACCTAATTCAAAGTCTCTTGCTATTAATATCACCCTCAATAGAAGACAAAGCACGGCCTCAAGTAAAAGGCAATACGCCCCGAAGCCAAGTAGTTCCTAAATGTCAAGGTAGGAACATGTTGCACTAAGTATGTTGTACGATAATAATTTTCAATACATAAATTACAATATGGATCCATTAGGCATGATCCTCCGTTCTACTGCGTGATACCGACGCTCTTAATATCATGTTATAAGATGCGATGCTTGTCCAATTTAATTAGGGGTCAAGTATTTATTACTCCAATTCATGGGTGATCAATATCTATATATATATATATATATATATATAGACACTCCAAGATCCTAAGTTCCAATGCAACAAGCATATAATATTCATATTAACTTAAAATATTTTGCAACCAAGGTCAATCATATCAAACAAATATAATTTCTCGTTTACCCTAACATGCAACAATTTCAGTTCTTAGATATAATTTAGTATCTTGTTAACTACAAGCATAAACAAGCAAAGAGGGGGGGTGGGGGAGGTAGGTAGTATACTCACTCGGCCATGATACTCAACAATCCTAGTAATCCTCTACCGTATCCAAGTTAAACTCCTCATTTCCTAAAGAAGATAATTAAGGTCTATGAGTATTTTAATTTCATCAATTAACTAAGCTTACCGCTCACTATCTTGAAGTTAGTCATTTTCATAATTCAGGCATATCTTCTTTGTTTTAACTTCGTTTTCTATGATCTTATAGTCGTTTTCATCATTTTGAATTTTCTTTCATTTGGTGAAGTTTTTTTTAAGTTTTTAAGTTAGTAAGTTTTCAGTTTGGGCCTTATAAGAACGTAGGCCCAAATGGTGAGTTAAGTCACTTTAGGGTTTGGGCCTAGTTTTGGGTCTTCAACTTTGTTTTTTACTTTAGACTTTATACTTAATAATTTTGGGCTTCTTTTAAGTATTTTAAATGAGCTTTTTTCTGCCTAACATCTTAAAATTTTAATGTGGGCTGTAATGATACTCTTATAGGTCCAAATGGGCCTTTTTACTAAGTTTAGGGCCCTAAATCACTAAGGGCCTTATGGTGGGTATCTTGAATGGGTCTTTGGGTTTTGTGGGCCTTTTAAATAACTCTTCCTAAACCTTTTAACCTAAGGTTTAAATCTAGTCACCTAGCTACATGGGCTTTAAAGTTGGTTCTTTTAGGCTTTATGTGTCTAAATCACTATTTAAGACCTTAAGATTAAGCCTACTCATCTTTTTTAACTTAAGCTCAACATTGGACTTAAGTTTAGCCCACTTTTAATATGTTTACAAATTTAGGAATTATGGTTCTTGAGGGTGTTAACACCAGTCTTTAGCTCATATCACTAACTAAGCTAGTTTAGGGTCTTAACCATACTTTAGCCTAATTAATTTAATTAATTAAGTTTTAAACCATACTTAACACTAATTAAACATGTCATTAAGCTACTAAACAAGAAGTTCCAAATTTGGTGGGTTCCTGAAAGTGGCAGCCATGAGTTGTTTCTAGGGTCAAAACTTTTATTTTCATGCAACAATTGGTTTTTATAATGTTTTTACTTAAGTAGCCTATGTTTCTACTAATTTATAACCATAATAACTTCATAAAAGTGTATGGAAGTGTTGTGAAGGAATATATAAGGGGCAGCATGCATGGGGAATAAGGGTTTTATCATCCTACTTGATGATTTTCTATTAAAACTTACACTACTCTACACTACTTAGTTTATTAGTGTTGTATCTTCTACTAAAAGTGGTTTTTCTTGCACTAACCTTTGTTAGCCCTTCTTGTATTGCATTAGAACTTCTAAGAAGTTGCTGTAAAGTGAGTTTTAAAAAAGAAAATATTAGTTTCTAACATTATCTTACAAGGAAAACTAGCTTAAGAACTTACCGGAACAAGGTTGATGATGGCTTCTTTAGTAGTTGTATGCCATATGCTTGTAAGTGTGTATGTGTATCAAACGGTTAAGGTGGAGTGTGTGTAAGGCATGAGGCTTGAGGCTTTGTGTTTGGTGGTTTGGAGTGGTGGTGAGGATGACAAAGAAGCCGACAATGATGTGTGCTTGTATGGTCGAAGGGGAAGAAGAAGAAGGAAAGTTTGTGTATTTAGATTTTTGAGAGGGTTTATGAATGTTTCTAAGTGTGTTTAGGGTTTGAGAAAACAAAAATGAGGGAGGGAATGGGAGTGGCCGATCATAAGGAATGGGGGGAGAGAGGGGACCAACTTTGATTTTTAGGCACAATAAAGACAAGGTATAAAATAGGGACTATGTATTATTATACTTTTTACCAAATTAGGTATGATCTTGTCCCCTTAAGATACAAGATATTTTAAAAAGGGATTAAGAGTTTATCTTGTGGTCCTTAATCATGTTTAACTCGTAGCTCACCAAGATGTAATGGGGTTGGTTAAGGATTAGGGTTTGATTAGGGTAATTGATAGTGATTAGGTATGATTAGGTTAATTAAGTGAGATTAAGTTAATTAAGTGGATTAAGATGTGTTAAGGTTTTTGTTGGACTTTGACACTATACTTTAGCTAAGTCAAATGCGCTACACATGTACTTAGGGTTTCGTGCTCATTTATAGTAATTTGATTCACATACGAGCTCAAAGTTAGGGTTTTAATCATTTAGTGTTGCCGATTACTTGTATTAATCAATTTAACCTTATTATTAGTATTTATTTGTGACATTAAGGTATTTGATCACTTAATTAAGGTTAGATGATCATTTTAGGGTTTCAATATCATTTTAAGTTTTTTCAAATATTAGGGTTTGTGCTTATTTAGTTAGGTTTTTAAGGCTTCCTTCAATTAAGATTTTAGTTAAACCCTTAGGGTTCCACTCCTTCACTTAGGTATTCTGCTTTTGAGCTATCAAAATTTTGTAAGGTTTACATTATTTAAGGTGTAAAAGTACTACATAAAATAATATATAAAATATATATATACACTTACAAATATACTCAATATATATAATAAATATATTTGTAAATTAACCCGAAAACTCTAAAAACGTGTAAAATAAGCAATAAATTAGAAAAATTAAAAAGAAAATATATCCTAAAAATTAATAACATGGGTAAAACATAATTAAATGAAAATGATTACTCATTATAGGTACTAAGTATATAGAATATATACACGTATATTAACAAAATTATTAAATAATAATATATTATGCATAAATTATCAAAATACTAACTAAATTCATCTTTAAAAAAAAAATCTGGATCCAATTGGGAAATCATCATAACAACCTTAAAAGCATCAAACACCTGAATCAAAACTAAAATTTGTTAGAAATCGACACCTCTTACTTGTTATTTTATGAAAATAATAACCAAATAAAAAGAAAAAAATTACTTAAGGCTTAAGAAAACTTCCAACCGACCTCAACAACTATAAATGGGACTTAAGGCTTCATTTCATAGATTTTTTAACTTAAGACACTCAAAGGAAAATTCGAAAAAAATTTAGGAAATATAGAAAATAAAATAAGAAAAATAGAGTAAGGACCAACTTAAGCTTGTTCCTAACCCAACCAGTAACCTGTTGTAGAACCCCATCGAACCTAGATAGAGTACTACTTGCTTAGCATCGTCAACACACCCTCACTGGCTGCTACCTTCTAGAACTCAAACGAACACCAGGTCCCAAATTCTGCCTTGTTTTTCAACTAAATTCTAAAAATATTAAATTAATTAGGAAAAATCTCTAAAAAATTATTTCTTAGTTATTTTACCTATAATTTCATGTGATAAATTTATTTTGATAAAATTTTAAATATTTTATATACTTTTTTAATAATGTATATTGTTCATCTAAATATTTAATTTAAAAATAAATATGTTAAACAATGTTGTTTTATGCTCAAAATTTTTCTATAGGATCCATATTACATCTAATTTAATACTATGTAGCCCAATTTTGATTTCATACATTCTAATATTTATTGTATTTTTTACCCTAAAAATTACTAAAATTGATTTTTTTTAAATAAATTGATTTTTATGGAAATAATTGATGAAAATGATATATGATGACTTTTAGACATTTGTAATAATGTCAAGACACTAAGGAAATTATTTTTCGTAAAAATGATATTATTTGATTAATTAATCTTAATTTAAGGTCAAAAACGTAATTTTACATATTTAAGTGATAATCCCATTGCATGAAACAAGTTTCTAATTAAATTCCATATATATTTTTTTAATTTACATGAATTTTTATACATTTATTTGATGATCTTAACTATTTATTATGGATTTTCCTAATTAGATGGCTTAATTTACTAATCAGAATATGTTTTTAGCAAAATTAGGCTAATATATGTTAATTATTTGATAAAATCGTAATTTTTCCAACTCTAGTCAGATTTAATTAGAAGTTATTTTTGTTATTATTTGTAATGTTATATGGCCCAAGTTAGAATATACATATACTAACGCTAGATAATACATGTTTTACTATGTTTTATTAAGAAATTATATAAAATAAATTTTATTTAGATAATATGGAAATAATATGATAATACTTGTTATGTGGGTTTATATGTATAGTAGAATTAAAAATATCATTTAGAAATTATCATTTGAAATAGATTACATATTATGTATCGTCAAGCTCATATGAATCCAACGATATTGATTTTAGTAAAAATTTGATAATTTCATGACTTGGGTAGTAAACTAGGTACTTTCTATAATATTATGGAAAATTATCATCCTACAACAATCTTTTTGTAATTAAAACACAATTTGATTGATATAACGTATGTTTCGATACATTGAAACTATATATTGTTAGTGATAATATAATAACATATATCCATTAATATTAGCAAATATAACTTATATAATAAAGCTATAATAATTAAGTATATGTATAAATATATCTACATTTCATCATATATGAATAAGATGCTTTAAATATATATATGTGTATGTATGTATGTGTGTGTGTGTCTATGGTAGATATGATATAATAAAGTAAGAATATCAAGATTATTCTATTAAGCAACTATATAAGTAGTATTTCAACCAAATTATATGATAATACGAAGAGTTAGATAGGACCTTAATGTTTTCATAAATCGTACGAAAAATAAATTTGGGTTTTGGTATATCTAGATAAAACTTCCATGTGAATGGAACGCTAATGCAATAAACTTGCTGGAGTAAGCATCAGTACATGTAGGTGGGACTTGTGGAGACCGGAGTTTATGCTTACTTGTAGCTGAAAGTAGTTTTTGCTTCCTTGTAGCTGAAAGTAGTTTTTGCTTCCTTGTAGCTGTAAGTAGTCTTGTTATGCATATTCTATACCTATGCTTAGTTATTAAGGTGCTGATTGGCAATTGAGCTACATGTTTTGTTGTATTGCTTCACCTTATTTGGTGTATTATGAATCGATTGATCACTTTTAACTGGATTAATTGAAATATTACTTAAAACTATAAAAGGACATGCATTACATCACACTAGGAGTTGGTTAGATTTTCTTTTTCTACATTCCGATGGTTTTGACAAGGTGTAGTAAGCTAGCCTTTCCCCACTTTTAGTGGAACTAAATAATAAGAGAGTAGGTCGCGGTAAGGTTGGAGACGTCGGTTTGAAGGTAGTCTCAAGAGGAGCAAGGGTCTCAATTGCATAAGCCTGGAATTGGCCATGAGAAGGCATCGTAACCTTTATGATTGGCATTGTGGCCGTCATACTGTAACTGCTCAACTCGGGTTAGAACAGATGTAATTTCTCTAACCTCACGATAATTTGAATAACATTGTATGGATAACACATCGCTTGATCATGCATTGTGAAAAATAATTATTTAAGAACTTAGTTACTTTACTTAACTTGTATATACTTTTTACATCCTGCCCCTTATTGAGTTGTAGTTTGCTCAATCTCCTATAGATTTGCTTGTAGATCTTGAGTAATCATGTCAAGGGACGATTATCACCAAGTGTACAAAGAGTATAATCATTTTTAAGTGAGGAAGAACAAATGCTAAGCTATATTTTTAGAGCTTTTTTTTAGTCTCTTAGAAATGGTTAGGTCTCCTAGGCTATTGTGAATATAAGTTTGTCATTTATATAACTTTTAGTATATTTATGGAACTATGAACATGTCAAGCCTGGTTTTTTCCTCTCAATTTTTATAAATAAGTTTGCCTTAAACCGATCAGTATTAAACTTTACTCGTTCAATACTGACCCTTGATTAGGGTTTAAAGAAAATCAATTTTTTAATTTTGAAAATGCTTAGGAGTTGCTACCAATCAAAGTTGGAAAAAAAGAGTTAAATTATAATTAATTGGGTAGATTGGTTACAATTTAGCTACTGGTCTTTTGATTAAAACCGATTTCATAAACAATTTTGAAAACCAAAGAAAAGGGGTTTGGGGGGTCAGGATTCTTAAATCCTTACGAATGTTATTAACTTTCCAAATTTAATCTTAATCCTAAAATCGCCTTTTAGAAAAGACTATTCTACTAAGCGAAAATCGATTTATTGGTTAAGTGAACCAAATAATTTAAGTAATATAAACTATAAGCGAAAAAATAGGTATTTTCTTTTTTACCGTTGCCCCGTAGGTGCTCACATACTCGCTATTTAAGATTAGACGTATTTAGTTTTTTCCGAAAATATTACCAGGTTGATTTATTTTAACTTTTAAAAAAATGGTTGGGTTTTTGTTTTTACCCATTTTTAAGTTTATTTAAGGAAATTATTCTAAAAGGTCCAGATCGAAGTATATTTTTTAGAAATTCTAAAT
The DNA here is from genome assembly GCA_024138005.1 of Lumnitzera racemosa. Classification (NCBI taxonomy): domain Eukaryota; kingdom Viridiplantae; phylum Streptophyta; class Magnoliopsida; order Myrtales; family Combretaceae; genus Lumnitzera; species Lumnitzera racemosa. The sequence goes on from JAMXBC010000006.1 coordinate 87,568,838, forward strand.
AGGACCCTCATTTTGAAAAAATTCATTTATTTTATTTATTTAAGGAAAAAAATTTTCTAGGTGGTAAAATTTTATCCATTCATTTATTTACTTATTGTTTATTTATTTTATTTTATCTATTTCTAAAAAAAAAATACAAATAAAAATGGACTATTCTTTTTTTTTCTTGCTTTTCTTCTCTCTTTTTTTCCTTTTTTTACTACTACACTTGCAAGGAAAACAAAAAAATAAATAAAAACAAAAATAAAATAAATAAATAAAAATTATGCAGATTAGGTCGGCTCGATTCAGCTCAAGGTTAGCTCAAGTTGGCTTGGTTGACTTAGGTTGGCTCAATCAACTTCAATCAGCTTATGGTCGGCTTAGTTAACTCCAGTTGACTCGGTTGGCTTGGATTGACTCAAGGAGTTGGATTGGAGTGTCTAACCTAGGATTTTTTGGTGTAAGGAATCCGATGGTGGTGGTGCTTTTTACCAAAAATAGCTATAGAGGTGGCTATCCTAGAGAGAGAAAGGGGTCGGGCTGTAGAGAGAAAGTTTTTATTTTGCTTACCTAGAGTGTTTCTAAGCTTATGTTGTGTTGAAAATGAAGAGTAAAATCCTATTTATACCATGAGTACAAGGCTTATGTTAGGAAAGTTAAGAAAAACAAATTAATTCGTTGGAATCCATTAATGAGTATTTTACCTGAAAAATGAAAATTTTCTTGTTTTTAAGCTCAATTTTAAATGCATAAATTATTGAATTTAGACAGATTTTAGGATGAATTCAAAAGTAAGTCACATATGCTACACCATTTTACCATTAAGTTGGTGAAATCGTGTAATAAATGAGGTAAAAAATGGCCTTAAACTGAACACACAAGAAAAGAAAACAGACTGGAATTTTGGAGTTGAATCTATGAAGGAGGAAGGGGGCGCAAGCCACATGCAGGGCGTGTGCCATGCACGCAATCCAAACTTAAAAAGGACGTACTAGATGCATCCCTATTCTCCAATCAGGGCTTTGCCCCGTTTCCTAAATTGTAGACTAATTTCTAGTCCACATTGAATATTCCATTTTTTCAAATATATTAAATAAATACTTACTAAAAAGAAACCTTATCTTAAATGCAACTATATTTTTCCTTTTAAAAAGGAAAATGCTCCTTTGTCCCTAATGAGATACGAACTTGAGTCTCTTTATTATTTATGCATATGTATTACCATCAAGCCATTAGCCTATGCAAATTGCACATATAGACTAGGTCAACCTAAGCTAAATTCAAATCTAAGTTCAAGCCCAGCGGTTCTTATCTAAATTAAAGATTCTACTCTATCTAAAAAATTATTATTTTCTAAATTTCCTAGGTCTTTTATTTTTTTCAAATTTTTTGTGACTTTTTCAATATATATATATATATTTTAATTTTTCCATTCTTTTGTAATTTTCTAAATTTCTTATTTTTTGTGTTTTTTCCTATCTTTCTTTTTTTTGTGTATTTTTCAAAAATTTCTTATTTTTATAATTTTTTATTATTATTATTTTTTCTCTTTAATTTTCTTTTTTTTTTTCTTTTTAATTTAGAACCCTTTAACTTATTCTAAAAATTTTGAAAAATAAAAAAGGAGCAAAAATGGCATGTCTATAAAACGCTTTAGAGTGGTTTGTTGTATAAGCCTTGTGTATGTCATGGTTATGTTAGTAACTGAGTGGACAGTTTCTAGCATAAAATTGATATACACAGTAGACTGTTACAACTTGACAGCTCTTGGGGCACGACAGGAGTTCAATTAAGTATGAATTAATTTGGGCTTAAAATGAATTTTTCTTGTTTGGGTTGATTCCAAAGGCCTATATAAAATTAAATGGTCAAAGTAAGTAAAAAATATGTAGTAGCTTAGTTAGTTAAAGCTTTAGATAAGAAGATGGAGATTTTAGGTTTAATCTATAGAAAGTATAAAATATATCCTTTATTTTCTTCTCTTACCAACATATACGATCGTCCCTCGTTCATACACTTATCCATCCCTCATTAGCACATTTATCAACGTCACCGACGTCACTCATGTTAGTGTGACATCATCTACTACTTTACTATGTCATCACTATGTCGTGACATGTTACTTGCCACATTATCGCCATATCATTGCTACATCATCGCCATATCATTTCTACATCATCGCATTATTTTTTGGCACACTTCAAGGTTGTTAAACTTGTGATTTTATCTAGAATTGCCAGATGGTCTAAAAAATCAAAACGTAAAATTAAAACATAAAAACGTAAGTTTATATGACCTATGTAAATAGCTTTCAAAAAACTATAAATATGTTTATAGTAGTTATTAAAAACTAGAAATATATTATGGAAATAATGAAATGAAGAAATTAAGCTCATTTTCCATAAAAAAAAAATACTTGATTTATAATTTAACATTCATGAAAAAAGAATAAGTAGAGTCAAAAATAAATTTTTTTCCATTATTTTCTTTGAAAAAAGCAATGAATCAAAGAAAATCAAATATTTCAACTCATTTTTAGTTATTAATGGTATAAACTTAAATATCTAATTTTTCTTATAAACTTTTCTATTGGAATTATAAATTGAATGAAGGTTATGAATATTGAACAAAGACTAGAAAGGAGATGTAGACACCCCATATTTGCCCTCTACAATTTGATATTTTTTTTCTTTATCTAGAGAAAGGGTCCTTTATAAAAATAAAAAAATTAATTGAATAGGTCTGTTTTAGGAAACTTAATTTAGATTTCAATATTAAGATAAGTTTAGAGTTCCATCTGTTCATTTATTTATTTATTTAAATTTGTTTATTCATTATTTATATATTTAAAAAAAAAGTATGGGAGCTTGAGACATGGCTAAAAGCCCTATCATATCTTAGGGCCAAAAAGGCCCTTGCCCATTCTAATGTCCAAGCGTATATGAGTGCCTGGCTTTCTTTAAATTAAAAGAAGAAGAAGAAGATCATAAGCGTATGGGTTACATGCAACTTGGTTCATCTCCATCCTCAAGTTTCTTTCAAAAGAAACCAAATAGAATTGAAAAGAAGTTTTTTGGTTTCTAGAACCCTAATCTAAAACAAATTGGATTGAATCAGTTAGTATTATTAAACGGATTTCGCAAAATCATAGTTAAATAATTGTAGAAAAACAGGAAACTAAAATGATAATGTTAAATCCCAAAAACTGAAGATTTATAAGGATTCAAATTTAGATCAAGTTTTATCAAGATGGAAATAATCTAAAATCGGTTAAAAGATATGATCTTAAAGGCTATATATAGGAATCGCTTCTTCACTGAAATTACTTCTATACTCAACTACTGTGCAATTTGATGACGTACACCAAATACTGATCACCCCATCGCTCCATTAACCAGCCATTGATACGCCAATAGCCCACTATTGTAGCTACTTCACATACCACCATCCCCATCCTCACGGCATTATAGCACACACCAAACTCCACAACAACAACCAACCTCAATCCCCGACTTCTCTTTAAACCAAATTCTAACGATTCCTTCTTCTTCATCCCCTGCAACAGCCTATAGTGTGCTCCCTCACGACAACCACTAGCTATACAGACAAGACTCACTACGACACCCCATCCTTGTGACCTACATTGCACGAACAATCATTCTTAACCTAACATACACTACAACAACCTATGGTAGTCCTGTCACTGGATCCCTCTCTCTTACTACTGCTTAACACACCGCTCACTCGACCTCTTCCTCTCTTTATTGCTCAACACCCTAACCTTCGATCACCCTCTCTCTCACCATAACCCAATAGCAACAACAACTCAATTCAACGCCACGACTACCCAATCCCAAAAATCTACCTAATCACTAAAGCAGCTAGTGGCGTTGAGTCTAAGCCCCCCTAAGTCTAATTGGAAATGTACAAAAGTGGTTTTCCTTACTTGTTTTGGTGTCTAGATTGGCCAAAAATGAACCACCCTGGAGCTACTCTTGTTAACCCGTTTGGACTAAACTGGATCTGAGTCCATTAACCCAACCCATGCATCTAGCTCTTTTTAGGTTAATTTCTTTATTTTTTTCTATTATATTTTCATTTTGTTATATTTCTTTGCCTAGTCATTTGTTAATTATTTACAAAAAAAAATAATGATAGTAGATAATAAATAAAAATATAATGATTTTATCCCTTAGAAAGATTGCTTTCTGAAAAAAAAAAGAAGAAAATTTAATAAACTTGTTTTTCCACATTACGGCTTTTCATTTAGAAAATTTTTAGAAAAAAAAACCTCAAATTAGGACCCTTTTCCTAGAAATTTTTTACTTAAAACAAATGAATTAAAATGTAAACTTGGCCGGTTTTTAGAAATTAGAAATAATCAACCCACTAAAGTTTTCAAAATGAACTACCAACGTTTGATTCCGCCTAGCGTATACGTAGATACTTTTAGGACAACGTAAAATTTGTAAAAACTTTAGTTTTCCATCTTTTGTAAATTATAGCTTGAATTCCTTTTTTTTTTGTAAAAATAATACAATTTAATTTATTTACTAGTGATTAAGCTTTGTTTAGAAAAAAAAAAAAGATAATATTGAAAACTAAATATAATTTCGAAAAATTAATAGTGGTACCTGTAAGGGTTTAATAAGGTAGCCTCTAAACTCAAGAATTCTTTTTTAAAAGTTTTCAAAATATAGACTAGTGGCTAAATTAGAATCGATTCACCTAATTGGTTCTAGCTTAATCACTTTTTTTGGTTTTATTAAGTGGTGACCCCAAAATTGTTCAAAACAAAGAAATTGAGTTTTCTTTAATTTTAGTTGAGGGTTTAAATTAAATAGGCATAGGATTTAGTTTAAACCAAGTTAAGGAAAATAAAATAAAAATAAGAAACCTAAAAATCAAGCTCGACAACTTAGCAACTCCATTAAGGATCGTTAAATGGTCTGACCACTTAAGTTTTTCGAAATTAGGATTATTTTTCAAAACACACTTGAGTTGTAAATTGTCCATGTATATTTCCTTTTGTTGTAAAATATAAATTCTTATACTAATATGTTTGCTGCACCTTACCTATGGGGCTTTTGTAAGGGGGTTTTATTTTATCATATGTATAGTAGATGTAGTTAGAAGCAAACCGTCATAGGACCCTAAGAGGGGGCCATTGTGTAAGTTTTGAATGTTGTGAGGCAACTATCTTCTAGAGCTGATCAAGTTATCCCACTTAAGTATCGATGTGACTAAGGAATCGTTTCCTTAAAAACGTATGAGATCACAGAATTTAAGGACCTTTAAAACCCAACCTTTTGCATAAATGAAAACCCTTTTTTCCAAAAGATTAGTAAGATCTTGTAATGTGGCAGACCCAAATGGATAAGTGCAATTGTAGAGTTGTATCTTTCCCTGTATTTCTTTCTTGTATTACCCCTGTATGGTTTTTTTTTTTTTTTTTTGTAATTTTCCCTATAAGTATTCTGTAAAAATAGGCTTTGATTGTAATTATGTTTTTTTTTATTTCTTATAGCTATGGCCAGATCAAATCGAGTTGCTTTCGAAGAAATCCATGTTCATCTACCTCATGGGCTTAAAAAATCATTGTAGACTTGGTTCGAACTGTTTAACCTAGATAGACAAGAATTCATTAAAAGCAAGATTGGGCCTATGTTATCTTTATAGAAAGTCACCATGAACATCACTTTAATACAGGCACTAGTACATTTATGGGAGCCCAAAGCTGTGGCATTTTGCCTTAGCCTATACCAATCGAGTTTGACCATCAAAGAGTACTCCCAATTGCTATAATCCCTTGCTATTACTAATGATGTTTACGTCCCAAATTTAGAAGCTCCTGCACTAAAAATTTTTAGCAAATTACTAGGAGTAAAAAAAAATCGAGATAAACTAAATTATGGTTTAAGGAAAGATTATTCAGATAAAGGACATCATCAATAGGTTTTCTACCAAACTAAGACACAAAGATAAATGTGACATTTTCTGTGTAAAACTAGAAACATGGCACCAACACTGAGTCAATGCCTATATTTTGGTGGTTTTCAATGCCACCTTATGAGTTCACACAATGATATGAACTCATCAAGTCTTTCAAAGAGCGGATCGAGCTGCCTAATGATATAGCTACTTGTTATTGGGTTTAGTATTTTCAGGGCATGAAAGCTGAAGAACTACTTTAGACACCCAGATGGTTTTTAAGTAAGGAAATGGTAAACGAATGTGAAGGTTTCGAAGCAGTACCCCTCATTGGCTTCAACTTTTGTACTGGGTATATTCCAGCCAATGGATTCACCTAGAATATGATTCCCAAGCCATCATTAGAACCTATCTCACTTGACTTTCATAATCTTAACATGATGGTAGCTGATAAGGTAACTAAACTTCTAAGCATTCAATCTCTTTGGCATAAAAGGAAGGTCACCCCTACTACCAAAGGGATACCTAGTAGAAGTCAAACCACCAAGGGATTTCTCCATTAGTAACTATAGAAACTAAAAGATATGGAAGACACAAGGGAGAAAGAAGAAGTCCAAGTTGAAGCCAAACCTAAAGAAGCAAGTGAAAGAGAGCAAGATTTGAAAGCCAGTTGTAAGGAATACCGCCAAAAGATAAAGGCATTAGAAGCAAAGCTTAGGAAGGTTGGAAGCAACAAGGAGATGGAAGCTCCTAAGATTCAAAAGAGGAAGAAAGCACAAGACAAATCCAACAACCATAAGAAGAATAGGACTTAGTTTTTATTTTTATTTCTTTCTTTTAGGAACTCTTTTTCGAATGTAATAAGTGATGTAAAACTTCACAACTTACAAAGATTAATAAAAATTAGTTAGGTTTTACCACATCAAGAGTCTTTTGCCAATTTAAATTTCTTTGCATTCGTATGTCATACATCCCTGCATTTGTATATTTATTTATTTATTTATTCATGATGTGTATACGTGTTAACTTCTTGATTTAGATTTCAAAATAGCTCTCAAATGTCGAGTCTTTTAAAAGAGTCCTATCAAACTACACTCCCAAATTAGAATGGCCACCACTCAAGGAGACAACAACAACAACCCCAAGATTGCTGATCCCATCGAGTTGAGATTCTATTCCTTAGAAAGGGCCATGGAATGGATGGTAGAGTAGATGAGTTTCTTGGTAAATAGCATCACCTTACTCTAAGCCACAGCACGAACTAATGAAGAGAGCTCAAAGGCCCATGATAATTGTCTAAGGGACTCATTAGAGTCAAAAGGAGTGTATCCAAAGGGACACATATGTAGCCCTAGTGAATTCAAGCTTGGCTAACTCAAGACTTAATGCAAACAGTTTGAAGGAGATAGAAAGGAAGTTGACCTAGCAAATAATCGAGAAGATGAGGGCACTTGGGGGCTATAATGGATGAACAGACTGGGATCATTGAGTTTTCTACATATGACATCAGAGCCTACCTCAAGAAATTTAAAATACCGGGGTTTAAAAAGTACAATAGGATAGGATGCCTTAAGCTTCATACCAGATTATATGTAAGGAAGATGAGTAAGTATGTTCAATATAACCCACTTATGGTATAAACATTCCAGGATAGTCTAACTGGTCCAGCCCTTACTTGGTACACCCAACTTGACTTAAACTAGATAAATACATGAGAGAAACTCGCCAGGGCATTTTATGAATAGTACAGGTTCAACGTTGAAGTAACTCTGACCATGATGTATTTAGTCGCCTTGCTGAAGAAGAATAATGAATTATTCAAGGAATAAGCTCAAAGGTGGAGATCCTTAGATACAAAGGTATCCATTCCTATGATCGAGAAAGAGCTTACATCAACTTTCATCAGTTCTTTAGAAAAGCCTTATTTCTCCCATTTAATTAAGCAAGCCTCATCTAGTTTTGCTAAGGTAGTAGCGATAGGGTACAAGATTGAAAGCACCATCTCTTCTGGTAAGCTTCAAGAGCAGTCAAACAGAAGACCATCCACTTTGTCTTTCGTATTAAGACCGACAATCAGCGAACCTAAAGAATCTATAGTTAGCATGGTAAATTCAAATATTAGACCAAATGCTCAAACCCCTTTCAAGACAGATCCACCTCCAACTCAACATCAATTTAGAAATCAACCTTAAGCCAGTAGGCCCCCCAGATGGTTTACTAAGATATCGGTCCCTTTAAGTAGTTGAGAAAAGATAATGTGATCTAGTACGAGCTCCCTAGTGACCGATACAGGCCGAGAATTTTCGATCCTAATTAGAAATGCGAATATCATTGTAGGTAGGTGGGGCACTCAACCGACACACGTTAGAGGTTGAGGAATAAGATTTAAGACCTAATAGATGAAGGGTTGGTGCAATTGGAATTTATGGAAGCCCCAATTCCTAGCATTAATAATGACCCCCTACCTAACCACAACCCAGTTATCAGTATGATTTATGATGACTTCACCATCAACATGATCGGTTTAGACAAGAAGTCCAAGGTTTTTAAGTTTTACAAAATCAAATAGAGCGCAAAAGTGAAGAGGTACACTTTCCACATACCAGTAACACCAGAAAACTATAAAGCCACTCCATTTAACTATTAGGTGGTAAATTAGGATAAGTCAAGTTCTCTAGTAAGGGGAATTACTCGATCCGGGAGGATTTATCACCTAAGTGAAGAGCTCGAGAAGAAGAGTATCCTAGAAGAGGTAGATGGAAAAAGGATCAAACGTGTGGAAGGGCTATCTACCTTTACCAAAATGATCAAGTTAAGTGAAAACAAAATAATGGAATAACTTGTTAAGACTCTAACACAAATATTGTTAATGGGTCTAGTAATGGCATTTAAACCACACAAAGAGGCTCTATTCCTCACCTTAAGGGAGGTTAAGGTCCCTCATGAAATGCCGAATAAGAAGATGGGACTAATCACTAATTCCATCCTTACTATGGATTAAATTTCTTTTTCAGCAGAAGAATTAGGAGAAGGTAGTCAGCACACGAAACTGTTTTTCATAATGGTAAGGAGCAATGATATAATTATTGTTAGAGTACTCATCGACAATGGATCATCACTGAACGTCTACCTATTCGCCACCCTAGATTTGTTAAGTGTTGATACAATGGCGATTAAGCCCAGTTCTACAACAGTTAGGGCCTTCAACGGGTCCAGAAGAGAGATTATACAAGAGATAGACTTACCTATGAATATCAGCCCTCAAAATTTTAGTATCCCATTCTAAGTTTTAGACATCCCAAGATCCTTCAACTTACTCTTGGGAAGACCATAGATTCGTATAATAGGGGCTACACCTTTAAGCCTACACTAGGAAGTGAAGTTTATCTCAAATGGCCAGGTGATTACGATTTTTGGAGATTAAGACTATGAAATTTATAAGAAAATGGCCATACCTTATACAGGAAGTGAAGAGTAGGAAAAGTTTGGTCTATAGATGTTCGAAGAAGTATGCATGATTACCCGTCTTAATAGAAAAAGGAATGGGAGAGTGGAGTTTAAGGAAGGCCAAATCGGTACCTATGGCCTTGGCTACAACCTAACTCCAACAAAAGAATTTCAAGAGAAACAAGCAAGGGATAAGAGAGGTGACAGATTATACCATACCTTGATGACCTTCCTACCACTAACCAATACATTCATCCAAGTAGAGACTTAAGCCTTAGAGTTTGCTAAAGAGAGATCAATAAGCTCATATCATAAGTTTCAGCACCATCTGAATAACTGGTTCTCCATCCTTGTGAAAGGTGACAAGTCTTCCCTAGGGTAATGGGTAAACCATAGTTTAAGTATTTCTTAAATTTTTATTTTCAATTGTCATTGTTCCAAATGTATCGATGAACCTTTCTCATTTAATAAAATATTAGTTCCCTTTCTTCTATTGTGTTTCAATTCTCTTTTACTTACATATACTTTTCTTTATATACTTTGCCCAGATCCAATGATTCAAATGAAAACCAGAATACCTCGTGTAGGTAGAAAATGAGAATACCGATATCACCTCTGATGCTAATAGGTTAATTGTCAAGAGTGATATTAATGACCATAGTGATATGCAAGAGAAATAGCAAAAACGTGAATTGGGTAGAATTTCCATTGGTGAACCAATTGAAACAATTAACATTAGGGTTGAGGATAATTTAAAGAATTTGAAGGTTAGAGGGAATTTGAAAAAGGAGCAAAGAGTAGAGATGATTCAATTGTTAACTGAATATCAAGACATGTTTGACTAGTCTTATAAGATATGCTTAGGTTAAATCCATCAATCATTTCATCATCTACCTACTTAAGAAGACATTAAGCTTAAAAAGCAAAAGTTAAGAAGATTCCGACCTGACATCCTTTTCAAAATCAAGAAAGAAGCTAAGAAATAGCTTAAAGTTGGATTCATCAAGGTATTTGATTTTCCAGAATGGGTAGCCAACATTGTTCTAGTAATAAAAAAGAATGGGAAGGTCTGAGTGTGTGTGAACTTCCAACACCTTAATCAGGCAACGCCTAAAGAAAACTTTCGTCTGCCTCATGTCGATGTCTTAGTAGATAATATAACCAGAAATCATCTTTTCTCATTCATGGATGACTTTTTTGGATACAATTAGATTTGAATGTTCAAAGAAGATAAGACTAAGACGACCTTCATAACAACTTGTGGCACATTTTGCTACAAAGTGATGCCCTTCAGGCTCAAGAGCGCTAGGGCAACATATTAGAGAGTAATGGCTGTAATCTTTCATGACATGATGCTTAAGGAGATAAAAGTGTATGTTGATGATATGATTGCAAAATCCAACAAAAGGGGAGGATCACATAAATAATTTACGAAAGCTATTCGAAGATTAAGGAAGTTTCAACTGAAGTTAAACCTAGATAAGTGTAGCTTTGAAGTGACATCAAGGAAATTGCTGGGCTTCATAGTTAGTCAAAGGGATATTTAAGTAGATCTCGATAAAGCCCAAGACATAATTGACATACCCTCTCCATGCATACTCAAGGAAGTAAGAGGATTGTTAGGTTGTTTGAATTATATAGCTCGATTTATATCTCAGTTAATAGACAAATGTTGCCTTATATTTAAGCTATTGAAAGAAAATGCTAGTTTAATTGGGATGAGGAATGCGAAGAAGCTTTCACAAAAATTAAGGAATACCTCATGAATCCTCCAATGTTGGTAGCTCCTAAACCCGAGAAGTCGTTGTTTATGGCTGGCGATTATTTCAGTAAGTGGGTTAAAGCCTCATTTTACTCGAGTGTTATGAAAGGGGTAGTAGTCAAGTTTATCAACAAAGATATACTGGCTCGATGTGGTACTTTAGAGACAATTATTATTGATAATGGTATAAATCTTAACAACAAATTAATGTCAAAGTTGTGTCGACAGTTTAAGATCATTTATAGAAATTCCACTCCTTATTAGCCTTAGATGAATGAGGTCATGGAAGTAACCAAAAAGAATATCAAAAGAATCATTGAGAAGATGGCGGTCGCATATTGAGATTGGCATGAAATGTTGTCATTTGAAATCATGGCCTATCGAACTTCTATTAGAACGTCAATAGGGGCAACCTCCTATTGGTTGGTATATGGAATAGAAGCTGTATTTCCAATAGAAGTCTAAATCCCATCTCTTGAGGTGCTGTTAGAAACCCAATTGGATGAAGTTGATTGGATAAAGAAACGCACCAAGCAGTTGAATCTGATTGATGAGAAAAGGTTAACAACCTTATGCCACAACATGTGCTATCAACAACAAATGATTAGAGCTTTTAATAAGAAAGTATGGCCTTGAAGTTTTAAAGAGGGAGACATGGTATTGAGGAAGACTTTACCCAATACATAAGACTCTAGAGGAAAATTTGCTTTAAATTATAAAGGTCCTTACATTGTAAAGAAAGTGTTGCCTGGGGGGAGCTTTGATTTTATCTCAAATGGATGGCCCAGACTTAAGGGACCTGTAAACGTTGACGTAGTGAAGTTATACCAACCTTGAAAAATCAATGGAATTTTCGATCAAATCATGAAATGCGAACAATCTTAATATTATTGTGGTCTTATTTTCATTTTCTACAAACAAACTTAGTATCCCTAGTGGTTGTCAATATTGGGTAACACCCCCAACCCTTTTCCTATTCCACCAAAAGGTCTTACTCTTTGTTCTATCTAAATAAACCCTACACATTGAAAACACAAGAGAAAATGAACACTTAATTTGAACCAATGTCAATTGATAAAAATTCTTTTAATACTCTATGACGGTTTACCCTCCTCGATAAGGGAGATTTGTTTTCTATTTTTCATGATAAGACAATATTTTTTTAGCAGATAAGTAGTGCTTGCTTGAGGGTGAAAGTTTGCAAGGGAAATCGATTAAGTTTTTGAGAGACCGGAAATTCAAGATGTAATATCTTTGCTTAGATGATGATGATATTTCATATGTTGGGGGTTACCTTCCTTAACTTCGCCACTAAGCAAAACTTCGTGTACTTCATTTCAAGATTAGATTGAATTTCAAAAGGTTAAACCATTGGTTCTAATCAGATTGCTTAAGAAAAGACTTGATTGTTTGAAAGCTATCAATAAAGCTAAGTAAGTGTTTCTAGACTTGTATCATAAAGATGAGTTAGTTTGTTTTAAGACATTGCATTTGCATTTAACCTCTCCTTAAGATGGTAATCAATCTCTATGGTATTTAACCCTTATACTCTTAGGTCTAGCTAGCTCATAGAGCGTATCTTAATTTGCATTTTCTTTTAGGTTATAGCTAGCTCATAGGGTGCTAACTTAACTCAATTCTCATTTAGGGCATTAGCTAACTTAAGAAGTGCTTTGCTCGATTACCTATGTCAGCCAGCATAGAAAAGTACAGCTAGGTTTCATATCGAATTTTTAGTTAGCGTTGCTAGTCCCTTAAAGACGCTCCTACTTATGTCAATTAGCTTAGAAGAGCATAGCTAAGTTCCATGTCGACTTTTTAGTTAGGATTGCTAGTCCCTTAAAGACACTCTTACCTATGTTAGTCAGCTAAGAGGAACATAGTTAGGTTTCACATCAACTTTTTAGTTTGGGTTGCTTGTCCCTTAGAGATGCCCCTGCCTATATCGGTCAACTCAGAGTAGCATGACTAAGTTTCATGTCGACTTTTCACTTAGGGTTACTAGTCCCTTAGAGACGCTCCCACCTATGTCGATTAGCTCAAAGAAGCATGATTAGGTTTCGTGTTAACTTTTCAGTTAAGGAAGCTAGTCCCTTAGAGATGCTTTAACCTAGGTTAATCAACTCAGAGGAACACGATCGGGTTCTAATATCTTTTAGGATTTTAGGTAGCTCAAGGAGTACTTCGTCCATTCACTTAGGCTAGCCCACAGGGGTATTACCTCCCTTTTAAGTAATTTTTAGGGTTCCTACTAGTCTACAGGGTGTTACCCTCCTTTTAGTGATTTTTAGGGTTCTTGCCAGGCCATTAGGACGCTACCTACCTTTCAATACTTTTAAGATTCTTACTAGCCTATAAGGGTACTACCTTCACCACCTTTCTTTTTGAGCATTTTGTTACCAAATCCCTAGCGAATCAGGCCTAGGATAATTAGCTAACTATAATGCTTCTTAGGACCAAGACATGTCCAAGGTAAAAATGGTGTCCCTTTTGTCTTTACGGTAAAGTTTTACTCAAACTTCATCACAAAAAGGGACAGCTGTAAATACGCCATTTTTTTCCTCTTACAATTTAACCTCTTTTTTCTTTATCTAGAGAAAGGGTCCTTTATAAAATAAGAAAAAAATTAATTGAATAGGTCATTTTTAGGAAACTTAATTTAAATTTCAATTTTAGGATAAGTTTAGGGTTTTATCTATTCATTTATTTATTTAAATTTTTTATTCATTATTTATTTATTAAAAAAATGTATGGGCACTTGAGACAGGGCTGAAAGCCTTGTAATATCTTAGGGTCAAAAAGGCTCTTGCCCATTCCAATGTCTAAGCATGTATGAGCACTTGGATTTCTTTATAAAAAAAAAAAAGGATCATAAGTGCATGGGTTACGTGTAGCCTAGTTCATCGTTATCCTCGAGTTTCTTTTGAAAGAAACCAAATAGAATTGAAAAGAAGTTTTTTGGTTTTCAGTACCCTAATTTAAAACAAATCGAATTGAATTGGTTAGTGTTGTTAAACAAATTTTCCAAAATCATAGTTAAATAACTGTAGAAAAACACGAATCTAAAATGATAATTTGAAATTGATAAGAAGATCCAATCTCAAAGGCTATATATAGGAATTACTCTTCACCAAAAACTCTTCCATACTCACCTACTGTGCAGTTTGCACAACGCACACCAAAAACACCAATCACCCCATCACTTCATCGACCAGCCATTGGCACATTGATATCCCACTGTTGTAGCCCACTTCGTATACCAATAACCCTATCTTCACGGCATTACAGCACACACCGAACTCTACAACAATAGCCAACCTCAATCCCCGACCTCTCTTTCAGCAAACTCTAGCGACTCCTTCTTCTTCATCCCTTATAGCAACTTACAGTATGCACCACTAGCCGTATAAGCATGGCACACCACAACATCCCATCCTCATGACCTATACTGCATGAGCAGTCATCCTTAACTTGACATAGACTACAATGGCGTACAACGGTTCTCTCACTTGACATCTCTCTCTCACTGCTGCTCAATACCCTAAACCTCAATCACCCTCTCTCTCGACATAACCTAATAGCAACATCAACTAAATTCAGTGCCACCACTGTCCAATCCCGAAAATCTACTTAATCACCAAAGTAGCTAGTGGCATTAAGTCTAACCACACCCCCCCCCCCAAGTCTAATCAGAAAAGTACAAAAGTAGTTTTCCTTGCTAGTTTTAGTGTCTGGATGGGCCGAGATGAACCACCTTGGAGCTACTCTTGTTGACCTATTTAGCCTAAACCGGATCCGAGTCCATCGACCCAACCTACACCCTAACTTCTTGACCCGCGCATCTGGCTCTTTTCAGGTTAGTTTCTTTACTTTTTTCTATTCTATTTTCATTTTGTTTTTATTTCTTTGTTTAGTCATTGTTAATTATTTACAAAAAAAAAAAATAATGATAGTAGATAATAAATAAAAATAGAACGATTTTATTACTTAGAAAGAATGCTTTCCAAAAGAATAAATAAAATCTAATAAACTTGTTTTTTATGCATTACAGCTTTTCTTTTAGAAATTTTTTTTAAAAAACAAAACCTCAAATTAGGATCCTTTTCTTAGAAATTTTTTACTTAAAATAAATGAATTAAAATATAAACTTTGCTGGTTTTTAGAAATTAGAAAGAATTAACCCACTAAAGTTTTCAAAATGAACTATGAGTATCTAATCTTGACTAGTGAGTACATAGACACCTTTGGGACGGCGTAAAATTTATAAAAACTTTAGTTTTCCATTTTTTGTAAATTATAGCTCAAATTTCCCATTTTTTTGGTAAACATAATACAATTTAATTTATTTACTAGTGATTAAGCTTGGTTTTAAAAAAAAAGGTAATTTTGAAAACTAAATATTATTTCAAAAAATTAATAATGGCACCCATAAGGGTTTAATTGGGTAGTCCTTAAACTTAAAAAATTTGGTTTCTTGAATTTTTGCCAAAAAGCTTTCGAAACGCAAACTAGTGGCTAAATTAGAATCGGTCCACTTAATTGGATATTTCAAAATAAAGAAATTAAGTTTCCTTTAACTTTAGTTGTGGGTTTAAATTAAGTAAGCGTAAGGTTTAGTTTAAATCAAGTTAAGAGAAATGAAATTAAAATAAGAAACCAAAAAATCAAGCTTGACAGGAGAGGAAGAGAACAAAAAAAATCAGAATAAGAAAGGGAAGATGATTTAATGCTTTAATAGTTAATAGGATAGTAGAAGCATGATTATATATGTAAAATCGGTAAACTCGATTAAAAACGTAAGTTTCTATCAAGTTTGACATATAAAATTGGTTAAAACCGTAAGTTTTTATAAGAAAACGATTTTATATGTGAATTAACTCGAAAAAACCTTTTAAAAGTGTAAACTCGTTGAATAGTAAGAGTTAAATCACATTTTGATAACTATACTTGTATGCATGATGGACACATTCTAGCATACTCCTACCTACGGTGGGCACACTCTTACTTGCGATGGGCATACTCCTAGTGCATTTTGATCATGTTTTTCCACACGTTATTACTTATTTAGCATCATATATTATTTAGGTTCATCTACTTACATCGAGCCTAAACATAGAAGAAATCATTTCGCATTTAATATTCTCCATTCTTGATTCAACCATGATATCTATAAACTGGGGCTTTTACTTCACTCTATACCATTAACCATTACTAAAAAAGGTCATACACATAAGCTCTATTACCTACCTTCTCTCTCAACAGCGCTCATAACAACCGTCGAAGCACTAGGAAATTACATCATTTAGCTGCTATCAATCCCAGGTCCATTTCCTTTTTCTTTTCTATTTTATTTATTTGTTTAGTTTAGTTCATTTGTTGGTATTTAAATAAATAAATTTAATAAAATAGAGGCATTGTGTAGTCTTGGGATGTTGTAGGGTATTTACCATTCGAAGACAAGTAAGGTTACTTGTTTCTTAATAATAATAAATAATAAAATGGAAGTAAAGAAAAAATAAAAAATAAAAGATGACTAAAGAATAAAAATTGTTTCCAAGAAAAATAAACTAGTAAGGCTTTTAAAAAAAAATTATTTCTGCGAATAAATTTTTTAGGACTTTTTAAGATAAACCAATAAGTTAGTTTTGCAAATCTTAGGAATTAAGGCTTAAAAAAAGGTAAAAAAATGAAACCATTTTCATGCTTAAAAAAATTAGTCTTTTTCAAAAATAAAAAAAAGTTAATCAATTTTTTCTTTCAAAATCATGATCAAATAGGGATGTTTTTTAAAAAATAACCACATAAATAAAATTAGAGCACTTTTCTTAGAATTTTTTGAAAAATCAAATAAAACCAATTAATGAAGTAAACCCAGCTTATTTTTAAAATTAAAAAGAACCATTAAAGTTTTACAAAAAGAAACTACGATACTCTGATTTTAAATAGCAAATATGTAGGTATCTGTGGGGGATATCATAAAAAAATAAATTTATTTTCCCTTTATTTTTCTTAAAATAAAAACTTTTGAAAAAAAAAGAAGAATTCAAAAAATTAAAAAATGACAAAGCATATATATATATATATATAAGGAAAAAAATAAAATTTTTTCCTTTAGATTTAAGGAGTATTTTAAAAGTTAAGGCTCGTATTTTAATGTGGTAACCTTTGGGTTTTAATAGTTAACCAAAAAGCCTAGTTTCTCTGGTTTCTTGAAAATTTTTCAAAACAATTTTCAAAGGTAGACTAGTAGCTAATTGGTTTTAATTTACTTGTTTTTTTTTTTTTGTTTTAACTAGGTGGTGACTCCAATTTTACAAAACCCAAAGAAACCATTTTTTTTATTTAACTTTTACCAAGGGTTAAAATTAAATAGGCATATGGTTTAGTTTCATCAAGTTAAGATAAATAGAAAACTGAATTTTAGACTTAATAGTAATGTTACAAGTTTGATGGCTATATATTTTGTATACTTGAAACCTCACAGGTGATTAAAGGGAGGAGGAATGGTTAATTTATTGTCAAATTCTCTACGTACTAGATATTATCAATCTATGTCAAGTGAAAAAGTGCAGCAAGTTTTTTGTTATGGCTTCATGAGAAGCTTAGCCAATTAGGTTATTTTAATATAGAAAATCTTGATAACCAACAAGGTTATTCTGTATTCGCAAATTTTAGTTGTTATGTAGCAGGTAAGTAATGTGATAAGAAAAGAATTTTATTTGCAAACAATTTATTACAAGTATAACAAATGTTCACATTTGGATTTTCTAGTGCATTTGCATTTGCAAGAAGAGAAAAATTCATCTGCTGAAGTTTACTTTCCATTAAGGATTTGGCCATAACATTCAACTAGATATTAGAACCAGCCTTTTTTTTTTTAAAAGTTAGTAAAATTATCAATTTGATTTTTGATTTCCAATATGGCAATATAATCTACTCCATATGGAAACAAAAGATAACAAGGTAATTGATTACAATACATGCTATTGGAATGGTTATGGTGTAGTAGACATAATACAAGATGTTGAAATTATTATAATATAGCAGATATGATACAAGCAAAATTGCCAAGTTTACAATCTGATTGACATAGAAATAAAAAATAATAGGCAATTGAGAGTGAAAAATCAATTTATAAGGAATCGAATTGTTTCCATAATAGTTCTACAAATTGCTCTACATTAGATTCCATGGTAATACTTTCTATAAAAGCAACAAAATTACTTTTCATAATTTTTTGAAACCATTAAATTTCAATAGGCAAAAGTGGAAAGTATATTTCACAAATTCAAGGAAAATAGAATAGAGAGAGATCATCATTAAGCGCATTCCTTAGATTAAGACAAATGTAATAGATTTCAGTTGCTAGTAACAAGTTGCAATATATTTGGTAACTATAAAACTAAATGCAACACATGAAAAGTTGAATGCAATAAAGCTTTCAGCAATTAGTAGTCTACATTAGATGTTCTATGGAATGTGAAATTACACATTCTTGATAGACATGTTCATTATACTAGAATAATTATCCAAGTACAAAAAACTCCCCATCCATGAGACAATGGCCATATAATTATACACTTTGACCATATTTTTAAGTTTAGCTATCTCTTCTTCTGTACATTCATTCCTTTGTTGTAAAGGATTATGATCAGCTTCTAAATCTTCGCATCCAACGACATCCTCTAAAGTAGGCATTCGTAACATCATACTCTTTTTTAATAATCTCAATCTTTCCTCTACCATCAATGTTAACTTTCTCTGTTTCAATCTAAGTTCTTCACTTAAATCCAATGTTTATATATGCTTCCCTCTAGCAGCTTATCCAATGAAAGAAATTGCAATTATTATCCTATAAAATACACATAAAACTAGACAAACTGCTAATTATTTACATTGTAACAAAAAAAACACCAATAACACAGGAATGCATGTGTACACAGAAACATGTTTTCTCCTCATAATTTACATCAATGTACACTAAATCAGACTACTAATTGTTAACTTAAAATCGAATAATCAAACTATAAAAATATAAACAAACATATAGGGAACTTCACTCCAAATTAATTAAAGTCTCATAAAATTGGCTGCCTTCGTTTGTCTCTATCTTTGCAATTGAAACTCTTTTCTTCAATCTATAGTTGTGGAAGACAAGCTTGTTACTTTTTGAAAATGACATATGCATAGTGTCAAGCCTAATATTTTCCCGATTTTATAAATTAGTCTTTTTTAAACCAATTAATATTAAATCTTACCTGTTTAATATTGACCATTGACAAGGTCTAAAGAAAACCAATTCTTTTATTTTTGAAAAAATTTCAGAATCGTTATCTGACCAGAGTCGAGAAAAATAGTTAAATTATAACCAATAGCTATTGGTCTTTCAAATAAATGAATTTTATAAATAGTTTTTAAAACTAGAAAATCAAGTTCGAGTGTTAAGCTTTTTAAACTTTTGTGGATACCATTAACTTTCCAAATTTAGGTTTAATCCCTTAAAATCCCCTTTCAAAACCATCCTACAAAAACGAAATTCAATAATCAGTTAACGAATTGAATAATTTAAACTAAAGTGGAAAAATAGATTTTTTCATTTTTTACAAAATAAAGTAACTAAAAGTAGAAAAACTATTTCTTTTTTATTATTTTTTACATCACCTTAGAAGTGCCTATATACCCGCTATTTGAGATCAAACATACGTAGTTCCTTTTTTTTAAAAAAAAAATTTTAATATATTAGATTTGTTTTAATTTTGAAAATACATCGGGTCTACATTTTTAAGTAGATTTGATCTTATTAGTATGGTCCTAAATTGAGGCTTTATTGGTGGAAAGTTCTAAAAAAGGCCCTAATTTAGGATCATTTGCTTTTATTTATTGTAGAAAACCAATTTTTGTAAGTGTCAAAATGATCTTTACTCACTAACCTATTTATTTATTTCTATTTTACACTCTGAGAAAAAATAAGAATAAACTATTTCTTTTATTTTCTTTTTCTTGCTTTTTCTCTCTTTTTTTTCCTTTAGGTATTTTATATTTACAATTACAAAGGAGAAATGAATACATAAATAAATAAATAAAAATCGAAAAGGTCTAGGGCAGAAGAATGTACGTAGGTTGGAATTAGAGTAGGCTTCGGGTCGGCTCGGTCAAGTTTAAGTTAGGTCAGCTAGATCCAAGTCAATCCCAAGTCTGCTTCAACAATAGTGGCTCGAGGGTAGTGGTTTGAAGAGATTCAATGACCAAAACTAGTGAGGGAAGGGTTTTTTATGAATTTTGAATTGGAGTTATGGAGGGTAAGATTGATGCCACGATTAGTATAGTAGGTTTAGGTAGTGGTTGAGGTAGCAACCGATGGTGGTAGAGCTTCGCATTATTTGGTGGCTACTAAGAGTGAGGGGGTGTTGTGGACAGGGGTTTTAAGGTACGGGGAGTACGGTGGTGTGGCTAGTTTGGCACGAAATGATGGTTAGGGTAGAGTTTTGAGTGAGGGGGTTTTAGTAGCTATGGTTTAGTCAGTGACAATTCGATGATGATTCTAAGGAGTACGGCAAAGGCTTAACTTAGTTGGGTTAAAGAGCTTAAGTTATGGGGAGTTTAGCTAGGGTGGTCGCATGCTTCAAAAGTAGCTAAGGAGGGAGAATTAAAGAGAAAGAAGTAGCGGTTGAGGGAAAGAGAGGAAGACGATTGGGGAAGAAAGAGAGGAGTTTCTTTGTTAATTGTACATATCGAATCGATTGATATCTCCCCTATTTATACTTAAAATGACTTAGTTAAGCTCAAAAAGCTGAAATCAAATTGAATTATTTTAATACATTTTGACCTGCGAAACCTAATTTTTTCCAATTTCAACTCCAAATTCTAATATGTAATTGGTTGAATCTGGATAGGATTTTGGTCGAAAACAAAAATAAGCCATACTTAGTTTGCAAATCCACCATTAATTTGGAAAAATTACAATAAAAGAAGGTTTGAAATTGATATTAAAGATAGCTAATCGGCTTAGTTTGCATTAGCAAATTCTGGGGAAAATACAGGAAAGGGGGAGAAGAGAAAGGAAAATACTAACATAGCGTTGATGTGGCACCACATTAGTTATGTAATCCAATAGGGAAATGCCATATATCCTACTATGACACGTGGCAGCTGGTGTGACGTGTCGAGAGATATGTATCATGCCACGTATACACCATGTGGATTAATACGTAGATAGCATGCTAACATGATGCTTGTTACGTGTGGAGTGTTTAGTCTTGTTCACACGTTACGGTACTTAGACTCTTTAAGTTTTCTGAAGAGAGCTAAGTCAACCTTCCTCACAAGTACTCACAACATACTCAAGAGAGGGAGAAAGTGTTTAAAAAGAGAAGCTTGAGAACATAAGAAAATTTTTACTCAATTAATTGATGAGTATAAATGAGGGGAGGTCTCCCTTATTTATAAGTGGCCTCTTGAAATGGACAGCCAAGATTGAATCAATTAACGGCATACAAGTGGCCTCTTAAAATGGATGGCTAAGATTGAATCGATCGAATGGTCTATATTACATTTATATTTACAATGTTACCTACCCTCTATCCATAAAGATCTAGGATCTTTCGAGATCTTCTGGGATCTTCTAGAAGCTTCCCTCTTAGAAATCCTTATTGGACTTAGGCCTTAGGTTCCTTTTTATATAGGCCAATAGGAACCTCTTAACTCTGGGTCTCTATTAAGGGTCGGTGACATCCTCCCCCACGTGAATCTGGTAATGTCCTCATTGTTGTCTCTTGATACTTGTTAATCAGTGCATTGAATTGCCATAATAGTTTGGTTGGATCCCAACTGGTCTCACTTTCAAGTAATCCTTTCCATTTAATCAAATACTCAATGTGATTCAGATGCCCTGACTCTATTGTGATTCGATCCTTAAGTACTTCTTTTGCATCTTTGTTATATGAGCTTTGTACTCTAATTAGTGCTCGAGTTGATTTCATCCTTCCTGGGTCTTCTCCATCCTCATAGTAAGGCTTTAGCATGCTAACATGGAATATCGGTTGTATCTTAAGCCTTGGAGGAAGTTCCAGCTTATATGCCACTTTTCCTATTTTCTTGAAAATCCTATAGGGTCCTTCATATCTCCTCATCAGCCCTTTGTAAAGAGTCCCTCTTGTTCGCTGTATTAAGTGTAACCACACCATGATGAGATCCCCTACTTAGTTCTTAACATCCGTCCTTTTCCAGTCAACAAACTTCTTCATTCTCTTAGCCGCCTTGTATAGATAGGTACGAGTGATGTTAGCTTTCTCTTGCAAATTTCTTACAAAGTCATGTGTGGCCAGGCTATTACTTTTATACTTAGTAGCAATGTTATTTGGGGTAGTAGGCTGGAACCCTAATACCACTTCAAAGGGGCTTTTTCCCGTAACTACACTAAAATAAAGGTTGAAAGAAAACTGGGCAACATCTAGCAACTTCGCTCAATCCTTTTGGTTGGCACTTACATAGTGTCTTAGATATAACTCCAACAAAGAATTCATCCTCTCCATTTGTCCATCGATTTGTAGGTGTAGACCGGTGGAAAACTTTAGGTCTGACCCCAGCAACTTAAATAACTTGAACTAATACCTTCCTGTAAACCTCCCATCTTAGTTATTGATGATCAACAAGGGTACTTCGCAATATTTTACAATATGCTTCATAAATAACTGAGAAACCTCCTTCGTAAGACATTCCTTTGAAGCAAGAATGAATGTGGCATACTTAGAGAACCTATCCACTATCACCATTATTGTCCTATACTTGTTGGATTTTAGAAGATTCACTGTAAAATCCATGGAAACACTCTCCTAAGGTCTTTCATGAATGGGAAGAGGTTGTAGAAGACTTGCTAGTGCTTAATTCTCTACCTTATCTTGTTAGCATACAAGACAAGTTTTCACATAAGCCTCAACATCCTTCCTAGTGTCAGGTCAATAATACTTGTCTTCAATTAGTGCTAATGTTCTTTGGACCCCTAGGTAACCTACCCATGAAGAGTCATGGCACTCCTTCAAGATTTCCTTCCTTAGCCCCATATGTAAGGGGACATAGAGTCGAGGCCCCTTCATGTACAATAACCTATTCTCCATCTAGAATCTTCGAGTTCTTCCCATCAAGGCACTCTACATCAAGGCCTTTACCTAAAGGTCATGCTTTAACCCTTGTTTAATCTTTTCCAACATGTCTCCTAATGGATGGCTAGCTAAAGCTGCTAGTTCAACCTTCCAACTAAGTACATTTGCTACCACGTTAGCTCTCTTAAGCTTGTGTTCTAATACATAATCGAACTCTGCCAAGAAAACTTGCCATCTAGCCCATTTGGGTGATAGTTTCCTTTAAGTTTGGAAATAACTGGTGACTCGATTATTAGTCTTTACTATAAATCAAATACCCAACAAATAGTGTCTCCACACCCTAAGGTAGTGGACCTGGCCGTCATCTCCTTCTCATGGATAGGGTACTTCCTTTAAGTCTTGTTCAACTTACGGCCTTCATAGGCCAATGGGTGTCCCTCCTACATAAGAACCTTACTGATAGTGAAGTCGCTAGAGTTAGTGTATACCTCATAAGATTTAGTGAAGTCTAGTAAAGCTAGAACCTGGTCTTTCATAGTGGCTTCTTTTAATCCATCAAAGGCTTCCTAACATCTTCCATTCTACAGCCAATCTGTATCTTTCTTGAGTAAGTACGTCAAGTGTGTTGCAATTTGAGGATATCTTCGAATGAACTGCCTGTAGTAGTTGGTAAGTCCCAGGAACAACCTTAATTCAGTTGGCTTAGAGGGTCATTCCCACTCGTAGATAGCTTGGATTTTTGCCTTATCCATCTTGATTTTCCTTTATCCCACCACATGACCCAAGAAGGCCACCTCTTCTTCGGCGAATGAACACTTTTTCAACTTTACATATAATTAGTTTTCCCTTAAG
Source organism: Lumnitzera racemosa (assembly GCA_024138005.1). Taxonomy (NCBI): domain Eukaryota; kingdom Viridiplantae; phylum Streptophyta; class Magnoliopsida; order Myrtales; family Combretaceae; genus Lumnitzera; species Lumnitzera racemosa. The sequence goes on from JAMXBC010000006.1 coordinate 87,592,910, forward strand.
GTAAAGAAAACCTATCTCAAGTGCTGCATATGATCTTCGAGAGTCTTGCTGTAAACCATAATATCGTCTAAGTATACTACCACAAATTGGTCTAGGAATAGGGTTAGGACTCGGTTCATTAATGTACAAAATGTGGTTAGGGTGTCAGTTAGCCCAAATGGCATAACAAGGAATTCAAAAGATTCATACCTGGTGATACATGTGGTCTTCAACTCATCCCCTTCAACAATTCAAACTTGATGATAACTTGACCTCAAGTTTAACTTAGAGAAGTATCTTGCCCCACTCAATTGATCAAACAAGTCAGCTATAATAGGTATAGGGTATTTATTTCGGACCATTATCTTATTAAGAGCCCTATAATCTATGCACAGTTACAGTGATCCATCATGCTTCCTTTGAAATAAGACTGAGGTACAGTAAGGTGCTTTACAGGGGTAGATAAACCCAACATCCAATAGTTTCATCAGTTGCCGCTGAAGTTCTTCTAATTTAAAGGGTGACATACGATAGGGAACTGTTGATGGGGGCTTAGCCTCAGGCTCCAACTCAATTACATGATCTACTTCCCTTTAGGGTAGAAGTCATTTGGGGAGTTCCTTTGGCATTACATCATTAAAGCCCCTCAATACTTCCTAGACCGTCTCCATTATCTGCCACTTCTTTAAGACCTTATCTTCTATTTTTTAGGTGGCTAAGAACGTAGGTTCATTCTGCTTCACCCCCTTACATAACTGGATGGCTAATAGCAACTTAGTAGTTGGATCGAAACTTCAACTGACTGGAACAACACATTCTCAGGCCTTGTCCATGAAAAAAATACAATTGGAAGATGGCACAATTCATGCCCAAATCCCGTCGAGGAAGTTCGTACCAATTACTAGCTTGTAGTCATCTAAGAGAATCACCTTTAGTGTTTCCTTCCCATTCCATTGTCCCATTTGAAAGTTTACATCTCGAGCTACTCCTGCTTTTTGGGTATCTCTTTAGAGTTAAGTGTCTTGAGCTTTCCCTATCCTTTCTCAATGTTTAACCTTATCTTAGCAGCTGCCTCCTTTGAGATGAAAATGTTAGTAGCCCCCATATCTACTAAGGCATTCATCTTGTGACTCACAACTTGGGCTTCCACATACATTAGTCCCTTCAATCCACAAGTAGGCTTACTTTGTATGGCATTCAAGAGTTTCAAGGCATCCAGTTTAGTGTCATTTTAGGTTACTGCCTCCTCTCTAGCACCTAATGCTACTAGCTTGGCCCGGTTTGGACATTACCTAGCTTTGTGAGGGCCTGCACATAAGAAGCAAGAGAACCTATGCTAAAAAGACTCCCCTAAAGGCTCAAAGGCCTTACCTTTCCATACCTGTACCGGACCTTCTCTTCTAGAACTAGACTTTACTCTTTTAACATCTCCCCTACCTTTCAAGGGTCCATCCTTCCTACCTTTATCTATAGGTCCATCACTATACTTGAATTTAATCAAGGCTTTTGCAGTAGCTACAGCCTAAGCAAGGGTTTAAACTCCTTGCCTTTCCAGTTTTGTTTTAGCCCGCCCTTGCAACCCATCTTGGAAGGCAAACATGGCATCCTTGTTGCTTATATCTAGGATTTCTAAAAGTAGCTTGGAGAATTCTCTCACATACTCCTTGAATAGAGCACTTATGCTATAACCTTCTTAATTGGGCCTTGGCATCCTTCTCAGCATTATTGGGGTAGAATTGGGTCTTCAATTCTACCTTGAAGTCCTCCCAAGTAGTTATATCGTTAGCACCTCATTAGGCCCCTTTTTACCTCCTTCACCACCACAGCGTGGCTGTATCTTTTAAGAACATAAGAGCTAAATGAAGCTTGGAAGCATTATCTAGCACTCCTAATGCATCAAAGTACCTCTCTAAGTTCTACAAGAAGTTGTCAATTTCTTTCGTGTTCCTAGTTCCTGAGTAAGGCTTTGGTTTTGGAATGTTAATCCTCCCCATAGGCCCCATTTGGACTAACCTATGGCCAACAGCATAGCCTTGTTATAATATATCTCGCAACCCTTCGACCTCCCTTCTTAGGGTAGCTACCACCCCCTCCAGATTATTGTCCTTTTTCTGAAGGTCATCTATCGCCTGGTTTAGGGTTGACAGCATCTTCGTTGGAAGCTCATCCTCTATCTTCTTTATGCTGTCGTCAACCTCATCCGCCTAATCCTTTAAGTTCCCCCATAGTTAGCTCCAGCCCTATTAACTTGACCTCCGTGGGAGAACTCATCCCCTTAGATAACACTGGATTTGTTAGCTCACCTGTACCAAAAGGAGTCATTAGAGCTCCATCATATTCAACCGCATCAATCTTGTTTCCTGCCATAGCTTCTCAAATCTAGCTCTGATACTACTTGTTATGTGTAGAGTGTTTAGTCTTGTTCACACGTACAACACTTAGACTCTTCGAGTTTTTTGAAGAGAGCTAAGTTATGCTTCCTCACAAGTACTCATAATACACTGAAGAGAGGGATAAAGTGTTTAAGGAGAGAAGCTTGAGAACACAAGGAAATTCTTACCCAATTGGCTAATGAGTACGAATGAAGGGAGGTCCCCCTTATACACAAGTGGCCTCTTAAAATAGATAACCAAGATTGAATCAATCTAATGGTCTATATTACATTTATATTTACAATACTACCTATCCTCTATCCACAAAGATCTAGAATCTTCTAAGATCTTTTAGGATCTTCTAGAAGCTCACTTCTTAGAAACCCTTATTGGACTTGGGCCTTAGGTTCCTTCTTATACAGGCCAGCAGAAACCTTCTAACTTTAGGTCTCTATTAAGGGTCTACGACGTGCTTATGTGGCACTACGTCGGCTGCAATTCAATTATTGATTGTTACGTGTTAGGACATGTGATACAATGAGATCCTGACATATGGCAATGCATTGTATGTATGTTGTGACAAAATAAAAAAGGCATTTTTTATGCCTTTAGTGAGGTTCGAACCTAAGACTTTTAGTTAAATCTAGTACCATATCCAAATGCTTAATCGTTAAGCCATTGGCCCGTACCTTATTCACATGCATATATAAACCAAGTTTACTTAGGCTAAATTCGAATCTAAATATAGGCGCAATGCCCCTCTCCTAATTAAAAATTCTATTCTATTATACTATCTAAAATTATTATTTATTTAAATTTCCTAAATCCACTATTTTTTTCCAATTTCTCTATTTTTTGTAACTTTTTCAATTTTTTGTATTTTTCAATTTTTTTTCCTAAACTTTCTTGTTTTTTATGATTTTCTAAAGTTTTTACTTTTGTATTTTTCTTTTTTTTTTTAATTTTATAAATTTTCTTATTTTTTGTAATTTTTCAAAATTTTGTATTTTTTTCTATATTTCCTAAATTAAGACCCCTTACTATATCCTAAAAATTTTAAAAAATAAGGATAGGAGGAAAAAATGAGGTGTTTATAGCTACCCCCCTTTATAGTGAAATTTAAGCAAAACTTTGCCACAAAGACAAAAAGAAACACTATCTTTGCCCCAAAGATTGAATTTATATTAAGAAGCACTATAACTAACTAGCCGTCGTAAGTTCGATCTGTTGGGGATTTGGTGTATGGTGAAAGGCGAAAGAGAAGGAAAGTACTCTTAAAGCTGGTTGAGACACAATAGATATTAAAAGAAGGTAGTGCCCTTATGTACTAGCATGAATTCTAAAAGAATGTGAAAAACTTGGTTATTAAACTGCAAATGAAAGTTTGAAACCTGGTAGCACCTCACTAAGTTAACTGATTTAGGTACGCAAGTGAAATGCTCCTAGAGTTGACTAAGACCTTAAAGATGGAATTAAAGCTTGGTCATGCCTTTATGAACTAACTAACTTAGGCAGGTAATGTTGAGTTAAAACCTAGTGTAAAGAGGGAAAAGCATGCGATCCAAAAGCTTTAAGCTAGGATAGCACTTCAAAAGCATGCGATCTAAGGGTTTTAGCTTAGGATAACGCTCCGAGAGCATGCGATCTAAGGGTTTTAGCTTAGGATAGCGCTTTAAGAGCATGCAATCTAAGTGTTTTAGCTTAGGATAGCGCTCTAAGAGCATGTGATCTGATGGTTTTAACTTAGGATAGTGCTTTGAGAGCATATGATCCAAAGATTTTAGCTTGGGTTAGGATAGTACTCCAAGAGCATGCGATTCGAAGGTTTTAACTTGGGTTAAGATAGCGCTCCAAGAGCATACGATCTGAAGGTTTTAGGTCAAGATCCGGATAACACTCAAAGAGCATGTGATCTGAAGGTTTTAACTTAGGTCAAGATAGCGCTCTGAGAGTATACAATCCAAGGGTTTTAGCTTTGGATAATGCTCCGAGAGCATGCAATCCAAGGGTTTTAGCTCAGGATAGCGCTCCAAGAGCATATGATCCAAAGATTTTAGTTTAAGTTAAGATAGTACTCCAAGAGCATGTAATCACTAACATTTTCACTCATGGGTAGTGCTCTAAAGAGCAAATGATCCATGAGGACCAAAGCAAAAAGAGCTTATGTAAACATTCTTACAACTTGAGAAAGACAAATTTGTTGATTGGCAATTGTAATAGACAGAGCAAACATTAGGGATAAAGTCCCCTGATAGAAAGAGAAGTAGGTAACATTAGCCATGAGGGCAATCATGTTAAAGGGGATGATTTTAGCCTCCAAGACCAACTTAGGAGCAATTTTTATGCGAGAGCAGATCCTTGAACTTTAGATAAAAGGAAGTTAACTCCTTTGAAAACAATAGTTGCCGAGGTAATGACAGAAGCTTACTGTTAGGTTGACTCTAGAGAAGATGGCTTTTGAATTGTTGAAAACTTGGACTACTAGAGTGATGTGGAAAAAAAAAGAAAGGAATCAAATGAGAGGGAATCGAATTTATTGTTAATAGGTTTGGATTCTCCCAATAATGTGTAGGCTTTTCGGCGACATAACAACTTGATATTCTGGGCCACCTTTATCTAAGAGAACCTTTTCTTTCCTTTAGGGACAAATAACTTTCCATAACTTTTTCAAATTTCTTCTTATCAGAAGATATCTCATTAAAAATAGGTTTAGTCTAAAAGGACTTCCTCACACTCTCAACTTAAATTCCTCTCTCTTGACTTTAATTCCAAAAATTACGATCCACCTTGTAAGTAATACACTTTTAATCGATTTGTTAGATCTTTTTTGGACTGTAATATAATAAAGGCTTTTGGTCCTTAGTTTCATAATAGATATTACTAAAATAGCTTTTTATGAAAGAACTACTCTTTAACTCAGGTTTACAAGTCAAAAACCTTATAAATAAAACTAAAATTGTGCTTGCTCTAATTTCAAATGAAACTTTTATCAAAGATAAGTTATCCCCTTTGATCAAAAGGGCTTCTAAGGAAGGGTGGAATTGTAAGTGAGCCTTGAGCCATGTGTCGATTGCAATTTCTTTGGGGATCATAATTTTGGGGGGAAAACTTTGATATTTGCCCCAACTTCTTTCAAGCTTAATTGCTTTAACTGCATTTTTAAGGCCTTTATTCAAGAACGAGTTTCTATGCCCCATATCCTTTTGGGTTTTAGGGCTTTAAACTTAATCATTTTATTTGTGTCAAGCATACTTTTCATTTTTCATTTCACATATTCTCATTTTTCCTCTTTTTTTCATCCTTCTCTTTTTTCTTTCTTCTTTTCTTTTTCATTTAAGGCAAAGATGATTATTATTTCTTTTGGCTTACAACTCAAAACATATGTGGTTCGTGTTTAGTATTTAGAATAGATGCCTTTCTTCATCTTAAAGGAAATTAGTTATCAATGGTAACAATTAATCTTGAATTGATACGACTAAAGCAAGTACAAATTAGTTTTAACTTTTTCTTCTGATAGATGCTCTTAACCTGCTTTTTGCCCCATTGTGAGGGTGGTTCTCTATAAGGTTTAATTTTGAAAATACCCCAATAAAAGGTTCAACAATGCTAACAAAGGATTTTGTGTTTAGAATATTGAAAATATTGCTTAATTTCATTTTGATTTGTGTATTAAATGCAAGATGGACTTCCTTTAAAGAATGAGTGCAATAGTCTCACAATGATGTATCTTGACTCTTAAAGTATCTTAAGGTTGGTGTTTGGGATTCGTCTTGCCTTTCTTCATTCTAAACTTTTTAACTAACGAGATATCTTAAAATGGGAGAAATGCACACAAAGTACTTTATTTAAATCACTTGTCTTCTACAAATATTGCGAAATATGATTCTATCCTTGAATTAAGTCCAATTAGAATGCCCCTGCATCTATTAGGTCTTGAACTTTGTTTTTCATTTCCTAGCAATTGTCAATAGAATGCTTGTACTGACCTAGATAATATTCACATTGTGAATTTGGATCATATTTCCTTGGCTTCTATCTTGACATTGAAGCTTTCTGTTACAATAAGCCTTCATTTCTTGGTTGGTCAAAGACTTGAGATAATGAGACAAGCATCTGAGTGAACTTTATTTTAGGTATTTTTGGGCCCTTTTGGCTTTGTGTAAGTCTTGACATTGTAGTATTTATATATGCCCCTAAATCTAATGAGGTTGGTCTTTTTTCGATTAGCCTCCCTATCTTTCTGGCTTCTTAAATTTAGCTCCCAACAAGTACAATGTCTGCAAAACTGGCCATTATTTTACCCAACAAGTGCCTATAATATGGTTCCTCCAATGAGTCAATAAAGATATATATTAATTTTTTCTCAAGGAGAGGAGGAATGATTCTGGTTGCCATACCCCTTCATCTTTGGGCGTAATTCTTAAGCAACTCATTTTTCTTTTTTTCTCATTATGTACAAGTCCCAAATCAAAGAAGCTGTCTTAATGTTTTACTTGTATTGCTCATAAAATGTCCGAGCCAATTTCTCCTAAGTATTAATTTGGCTAAGATTAAGCTGAGCATACCAAGTTAATGCAAGCCCTGTTAACTATCTTAAAAAATTGTATCATGAGTTGGTTATATTTGAACATATCTGGCCATTTTGTGAATGTATAATCTAGTGTGTAGCTTTAGGCATTCAGTTCCATCATACTTCTCAAACTCTGATATTTTGAATTTTTCCAGGTCAGTCTAACATCATATACAGAAAAGTCAGTGATCCCAACCTGCTCAAATCCATCATCTGCTTCGTCATTTTCCCCACAGTTTGCTCTAATCAATAAAACCTTACTTTTGCAAAGTTAGTGCTATCAAGTTTGTTGTTATTTCCACTATTAGCCATTACTCTTGATAAGAATCCTCATCTATTAGCAACTTCCTGATTTTATTTTCTTTTTGAAACAATACTCTTCTTTTTAATAGATAAAATGACTTTAAAAAAATGTAGAATACAAGGATAAGACTTATTTACAAGTTGTAAGGATAGAGTATAAAAACATTTTTAAAGGATCAAGAGCCTAAATATTTACAATTGATCATTCTAGGTAACCTACAAGAAAAATAATCCTAAGGATGTATAAGAGAAAGGATTAAAAAGAGTTAGAGTAGAAGGCACAAAGAAAAGGACTTGTGAAGAAATCAAATATTTAAAAACTTAAGGACACAACTGTCACGATGTTATGTAAATAGAAACTAATGAATATTCACAAGCAAAATAAAAAATGCAATATGAGGGCATATGGATGCAAAGATGAGAGGTAGCAAACTGACTATGACGTGGCAAGAAAAAGATTTTTATTACATCTTTGAAGTTTCTATTACATTATTAAAAAAATTATTACAAATACTCTAAAGTCTAAATCTTCTTCTTGTGGTGTCTTGGCTCCTCTTCAATCTTTTTTCTTTTCTTCAACTCAGTTACCTTTATCTATTTGGCAACCTAGGAGATATCTTCAACATGGAATTTTTAGAAAGCTTTGACCCAATAATAGGTAGCAACATCTTTGGGGAGTTTAATGACAACAGCAAACACATCAATATGATTCATCTTCTAGGTGTCTTTCTTATGAAGGAAGTCAAGTTTACGGCTCTAAGTATGGTTAATAAACCAAACCATGAGTAAGATCATATTGGTCTTTAATTCTCCATTCTTCTCTTCTTGGAGATAACTAAGCAATCTAGCTTGTGTCGCTAACAACATTGGAATGTAAGACTTCTCTTCTAAAAATTAGGTCACTAGCTTTGCAATCCTATGATGTATATGAAGTATCTCATTAGGAAATAAGACGATCCCAAATGCTGTGAAGATATAAGTATTGATTCTATATTGCTACTAATCTTCAAAGCTACTATAAAAGAGTTTTTGGTTGTAGCTGGATGGGGTTATGAACCAAATAAAAAGATCGTCTACCCTAATGATTCTCCTATGGGGATTTACCCATATTTTGCATACTTCAAATTTATGGAGGCCTAGGAGCTTTTTTAAAATCTTTGCAAGGCTAGCCATGATATATGGGACATATTTTCTATTTCCGACAGAGGAGACTCCTAATAGATAGGAGCATTTTTCAATGGTTGGGCTAAATCAACATGGGCCATAACAAAAAGACTGACTCTTAAGGTCCCAAAAGTAAAACAAAGCCCGTATCATAGTGATATTAATCTAAACTTTAGGCAATAAGAGGACAAGCTCAATCTTGTCTTCAATAAATTTCTATCAGTTAGGATTGGAAAATTGAAAACCATCTTTCAAGTATTCCCTTGGGCTCTAAAGGCTCATAAATATGGATCTCTTTGAAAAGGGCCTATTTAAGAGAGGACTTAATCATTTTCTACAAAAAGGATGAAAGAAAAATTATATCAAAACTATCCTATTTACGCATGAACTATTGACAATCTAAAGAAAAGAAAATGGTTATAGAGAAAAGATTAAGAAACTTCATAGTTAATTCTTTCCTTTTTTGTTTTTTTTTCTTTTTGGTGTTACCACGTCATATTAATTTACCAATTTTGGGAAAAGGGTTCATGAATACAATTACGATAGGTTCTAAAAGTCCATAAGTTTTGTGATCTCACTCATTTTTAGAAAACACTTTTATTGGTCACATTACAACTTAAGTGGGGCGAGTTAATCAACATCAAGTGGTGTCTACACCATTACATTCGGAGCCTACACAATGGTTTTCCTTCTAGGATCTTAAGACGGCTTAGGTCTAATTATATCTACCATGCATCTTTGATGTAATAAATAAGTCCCCATGTCCCAAATATGTTACATGCAACAAATGTACATTGAAATGAATTAAACAAACAAATAAATAAACAAAATAAATAGCATGGGCACTTCAAAGGACAAACTTAAGTTTCCAAAGTAGTCAACCCTCTTGACATCCTTAATGGAGTCGTTATCCCATTGAGCTTGATCTTTTCCTGATTTTAAAAATTAATCTTCTTTAAACCGATCAATATTAAATCTTACCTATTTAATACTGATACTCGATTAAGGTTTAAAAAAAACGGTTTTTTATTTTATTTTTAAAAACATTTTAGAGTTGCCATCCTACCAAAGTAGGGAAAAATATTTAAATTATAACCAAGTTATTGATCTTTCAAATAAACCAATTTTATAAACCCTTGTAGGTACCATCAACTTTCTAAATTTAGGTTTAATCTCTTAAAATTACCTTTTAAAACTATCCTATAAAAATAAAATTCAATCATTAGTTAACGAATTAAATAATTTAAACTAAAGTGAAAAAATAGGTATTTTCGTTCTTTACAAAATTAAGTAACTATAAGTGGAAAAACTAAATTTTTAAATTTTTACATCGCCACAAATGTACATACATACTCGCTGTTCAAGATCGGACGTATGTAATTCTTTTTTTTTTTTCTAAAATTTTAGTGTGCTAGATTTGTTTTAATTTTGAAAATACATTAGGTCTACATTTTTAAGTAAATTCGATTTTATTAAAAATGTCCTAAATCAGGGCTTCATTAGTGGAAAGTTTTAAAAAAGGTCATAATTTAGGATCATTTACTTTTATTTAATGTGGAAAACCAATTTTTCTAAGTCTCAAAACGATCTTTACTCATTAACCTATTTATTTATTTCTATTTTACATTCTAATAAAAAAATAAGAATGAACTAATTATTTTTCTTTTCTTTTTCTTGCTTTTTCTCTTTTTTTTTCCCCTTTAGGTTTTTAATATATACAATTACAATTACAAAGGAGAAATGAATACATAAATAAATAAATAATAATTAAAAAATAAAAATTGAAACAGTCTAAGCCAAAAGAATGTATGTATGTCGAAATTTAAGCAGGCTTCGAGTCAGCTCGGTTAGGTTCTGGTCAGGTCGGCTGAATCCGAGTCGATCCCAAGTCTTCTTTAACAACAATGGCTCGAGGGTGATGGTTTAAAGCAATTCAATGACCAATATCAACTGGAGAAGGGTTTTTTAGGAATTTCGAATTGGAGTTATAGGGGGTAAGATTAATGCCGCGATTAATAAAGTAGGTTTGGCTGGTGGTTAAGGTGGTGGTCGATAGAAGCAAAGTAACACATTGCTTAGTGGCTATTAAGAGTGAGGGGGTATTGTAGCCAAGGGTTTTAAGGTATGGGGAGTACGGTGGTGTGGCTAGTTTGGCATGAAATGATGGTTAGAGTGGACTTTTGAGTGAGAAGGACATGGTAGATAAGGTTTTGATAGCAGTGGTTTGGTGGTGATTCTAGGGGGCATAACAAAGGCTAAACTTGGTTGCAATAGAGAGCTTAGGCGTAAGGAGTTTGATTAGGGTAGTCACATGCTTTGAGAGTAGTTACGAAGAGAGAAGTGGAGTTAAGAGAGAGAGGAAGACGATCGAGGAAGAGAGATAGGAGTTTTTCTATTGATTGTGTGTGTGGAATTGAGTCAAATCATGTTAATACATTATGATTTGCAAAACCCAATTTTTTCCAATTTCAACCAAATTTTAACATGTAATCGATTAAAACTAAACAAGATTTTGGTAAAAAAAAAATGAAACTATTTAGTTTGCAAATCTGCCATTAATTTGGAAAAATTACAATAAAAGAAGGTTTGAAATTGATGTTGAAGATGACTCAAGCTAAATCTAATATCATATCTAAATACTTAACCGTTAATTCGTTAGCTTGTACCTTATTCATATTTGAATCAAGTCTATCCAATTTAGATTCGAATCTAAGTCTAAGCCCAATGCTTCTCTCCTAATTAAAAATTCTATTCTATTATATTATCTAAAATTATTATTTATCTAAATTTCCTAAATCCTTTATTTTTTCCAATTTTTCTATTCTTTTGTGACTTTTTAAATTTTTCCATTTTTTGTATTTTTTTTCTAAACTTTCTTATTTTTTGTGATCCTTTAAATTTTTTACTCTTTTATTTCTCTTTTTTTTTTTTGTATCTTCTTATTTTTTATAATTTTTCAAAAATTTATATTTTTTCTATATTTCCTAAATTAAGAACCCTTATTGAGGAGAGGAAAAATGGGGTGTTTACACGTAGAAGTGGTTAACATTGTTAAAGACTTTCCTATCTTCAATATCTTGATGTGCTTTTTTCCTTCTTCAACTTTTCTAAAACGAAATAAGATTTTCCTCCTTCGAATTTTTTGAAATGAATTAAAGTTTTCCACTTGATCTAGGTTCATTTTTTTTTTTTTAATTAGGGTACTGAAAAATAAGATGGCACCTAAGCATCCCATGAGTCACTACCCCTTATACTTACTCTATCTCTCTCTCTTGTTTTCATCTCCTTCATACTTTCTATCAAATTGGGGTTTTATTCTTTTCTTTTTGCTTATGTTAAAGGAATGACATTTCCAAATTGTTAAGGCTTTTTATTTTTTATTTTTTATTTTTTGCTTACATGTCCAATTTAATCCAATTAGATGCCTCGTTGGCTTCATTTTATATCTATTTAACATTTTAACACACCTATCACTACATTACTTGGTGTTGTGTCCATGTAATTTAATGATGTTTAACAAAGTTAAGCTGGATACCAAAGGTGACGATAAAAAGTTTAATTAGGTAATAAACTAACCATTTATAAGTTTGGATAGTAAATTGAAAAATTTGATAAAATTAGAGTGACAAATGCAACATCAACCCTTAGCACAAATTTACGCACTTACAATAAATAAAAGTACTTAAAAAGTATGAACTAAAAATAGCTTGAATACAAAAGGTTATTGAATATTTTATCCATGTTTATTTTTTTGAGCTTAAGAGCTTAATAATTAGTCTCGTTCAAACTAACTCAATGATCAATAGATAAGATTATCCAAGTTTTTTAGAATCTTTTTAAGGATTTTTATTCCAAACTCAACCTAGGACTTTCTAAGTCATTTTAAGATATGAGTATAATTATTTGGATCTTACATATCATTAATCCAGGTAATTAGTTCAAGTTATAATTGGATGGAACCTAGTTTGATATAAATTATATTTTATTCATTTATAAAAATCAAATAAGATGAAGCTATTTAAAAAAAATAAATAAAGAGGAAAAGAGGCTTACTATAGAGCCGATCCTCATTGATTCGATTGGAACAAAATACATATACATTACCTATAATAAGTGTACCATTTTCTAATCCAATATGTTAATATGGCTGGATCTATACACAAATCTTATAACTAAATAAGCCATGGTTGTGATTGGCTAAGAATACATATTTTGCAATAAAAAAGACTAAAAGAAAGAATTTGAATTCAACGATCCAAGAGTTCCCACTAGAAAGAACGCAGACCTGTATTTCACTTCCAACTTTCAGGTAAAGTTATTGCTATTTCCCTTCTTTCCATCCATTACCACTTCAAGGGATACCACTCATGTCCAACCCCTCACCTCTAGATAGTTTAATTCAATTCCCCCAAACTTACAACCTTACTTAATAAAAAGAAAAGACACCTAAAACTAAATGAATTTCATGATTTTATAGATAACACAGTAGATTCGACAACCAAGATGGATGTGGAAGGCCACCCTTTGCTAAAAGTTCCTGAGCAAGCTATTTCGAACTCGTCAACAACAATTTACAGCCCTTATACTCAACACAGTGTAAGAAAGAAAGAAAAAAAAAAATCCTATCGAAATGCCACGACTACAATTATTCTCGAAGCTCATAGAAAAAGCTTCCATTTGCTTAATGGTAATGAGGAAATGGAAGAAGACCAAGATACTACCGAAGATAACAATCCAGAAGCTAAGCCATAAGAGATCGAGCAACAATGAGAAATCTTACCAGAAGGAGTTAAAAAAAAAAAAAAAAATCTTTCTCAACATGAGAAAAACAATTACTATATCAGCCATGGAAAAACTTCTATCATAATTAAAGTTTATGGCCAAGCAATAAAATATCGAATACTTATCCCAAAGTTAAGTGCACTCTAGAAATTAAAAAATGAATTCATCATGATAAATCTTGGCATGGGATACTACACTATATCTTTTCGATGGATTGATGATCTCTACATGGTCATTAAAAACGGACATTGGTTTATCTTAAACTATCTTATAATTCGCAAATGGGAACCAAATTTTTAGGCCTTTCGAGCAACTTTCGACACCATTGTAGTATGGATCCAAATTCCGCAACTACCTTCAAAATGTTACTCCACCAAAGCCCTTCGAAAAATTGGCGAAGTTATCGAGCTAGTCTAGTAAATATGATAGGGTTACTTTAAACACTGAACGAAGGGAATTTGTGCAATTATGTATTCAAATAAATTTAGCTAAGCCACTAATACATTCGTTAGTCATAGATGATTTTTGTTATGAAGTACAGTATAAAAGACTTAACAACTCTAGCACACCATTAAATGTTGTAGGGCCCATGCATCCTTTCATATTAGTGACCCTCAAAAGCAAACAAAAACCCGCATCAACTCATTTAATGTGCCGAAAACGTGTCAAAGGAGAATGAAAACTCTGAATCTCCTTCAATAATGGTGACTTCTTCCTCCTGTTCATTCACCTTAAGAAGACTAGGTTCTAGTTACACCCAAATGAAACATAGTGAAATCCTCCCAGAAACTAAATAACCCGACCCGAAACCGGAAACATGAGAGCTTTCATCAAATACAGGCACAAATACCGACGACCCGAAACTATAAACCTTACACCAACAACCACCGATTGGACCAACTTCAACTAGAAAATCTTGAGACCTAATCATGAGATACCGACGCTAATCAAATCTCATAAAGACATCTGACCCTTATTTATTACCCACAAAAAACCCTAAATCCAATTTATATCAAACCTTAAATCTCTAAACAAATCAAACACCCAAATGAAAACTAAAACCGCTCAAAAGCTCACCCTCTTTAAAAAACCCCGATGGACAAAAATGTGAATGTTGCAATATCCCTAAAGATCTTGCATCGAAATTCGCCACTACCAAGACTTATGCTGCCAATGAGGCTTCTTTATGTCCCCTTCCTCAATGGCCAAACCCCCCACACCAATGGAGCTTCACTTGAAAGCATAATACATTAGCTGGCTTGGAATAACTCGTGTCAAACAAAAAAACATGGAGGCTTAGGTTTTCAAGACCTTTAGGCTAGAAATAAGCTTTATGAAGTTAAAAGAACTTGGATGCTCTACCAAAACCAAACCTTTTGGAGCCAATTCTGTCTTTCTAAGTACAAAAACTACAGAAGAGGAAAGGAATTACTCCAAGCACTATCATCCTCCCCTCTATGGAAAAGCCTAGTAAGAGGAAGTGAAATTTTGTTAGAATTAGGAAGACCAACATTAGGAAATGGTGAAACACTTAACGTTTGGTATGATAGATGGCCCACAACAAACATGGTCAGATCTATTATCTATGGCCTCGTTGAAAGAGGAAAGGAAAATCTCACTATAGAGCGAGCTTAGAAATCTATTAATGAGTGGAATAATGAGACAATTGGTTCTGAGCTTTCTGACATCTTATTTGCAATGAATGGGCCATGCTTACTAAGAAAAAACACACAAGACAACATTCTAGGAGTTAAGACAAATTCAAAGTTTGATATACAATACTTTTATAATGAAATTTTATTCCTCGTAATAAACCAAAATCCCCTACATGATTTCAATTGACTTTAGAAAAAAAAAAAGGCACTAAAAACTGCAAATTTTTTTATGGAAAACTTCTACAATGCTCTACCAGTAGCGGATAACTTAATCACCAAAAACTTGACAAGACATTGTTACCCATGTTGTCACAACCGGAGAGAAGATATCAGACACGCAATAATGGCATGTCTAGTAATACAAAGATACTTAATGAAACACTCAATTAACATCACATTTGATCAAACAATACAACATAGTGTATATAGTCCTTGTCATGCTGCTAATTATCAAGCACCAAAGCAATTCATTCTGGTTTATTTTCTCTAGTTATGTTGGAATCGACGTAATCGAATCCTTTATGCCAGAGAAACTAATACAAAAGTTTGGAATATGTCCGGCAGCAAGCTAGATCTTTAGCAAATGAATATTGGGTCACGAATATTTACACAATACATTGTCTGAAACAAGAAATAGTAGTCGATGTTACATGGAAGCCATCATAAGAAGGTTGGCTTAAATTGAATACGTATGCATCCTATTTAGCCATTGCAGTTGGAAACGATAGAGGGAAGTGGATAGAAGGGTATTCCTGTAAACTAAGAACAACATATATACCAAGTATAGAACTCTAAGGGCTTTGGTAGGGATTACAACTTTGTAAACACATTAAAATCACAAACGTAGAAGTTCAAATGGATTCAAAAGTGGCTGTAGAACTTTTATAAGGTATAAATGCTTTAACAAATTACAGATCACTTGCTTTTTACTCTTGCAAGGAAAGGTTAAATGACTTCCTAAACTTAAAGCTCTCTTTTGAACACTCGAAAGCCAACACGGCAGCAGATAATTTAGCAAAAAAAGCAAGACTTTTGAATGGCAAGGAAATTTACTTTTTGGTTCCACCAAAAGACATCCTACCCTTGTTGAGAAATGATGCTTTGCTTTTTGTTTGATGTCAAAAGTTGTACTCTGCAAGGTCTGTATATAAGAACTTAGTTGATGTTGTGAACTATAATAAAGGAATGCCCCCATGATACCATGTAATATATTGCTTCTATAAATGAATAAAATGCAGTCTGTTACCAAAACAAAAGAATTTGAATTCAACTGAGAATACAATTAAATGTAACAACAGTATACCCTTTCTTAAACCTCGATTCTAAGAAGCCACGACTAGCTTGGCCTAGCATAATGGCGGTAGTATTGATGGTTCTATTAATAAGGACACTCATCAATATATTTAGCATTAATTAAGGTTTTGATTAGGACTTTATACTAAAAGTTTCAAGTTTATTGAAGGAGAAATCATTGAGTTGGTGGGAGAATTAAAGCTACTAGCCTTGTTGTTCTACTTAGATAGCTCTTAAAGCTGCCGTTGTTGCTAGGATGATAGTGCGTCTAGAGACGGATCTAGATAGGGGCCAAAAGGAGCCCCAATCACTTCAAAGCCCAAAAAAATATACATATATAGGATGAACATGCATATATGTGTGTATATATTTATATATGTACATCTACATATATAAAACGAATCTTACATGATTTTAGATTCCCTATGCCCCTTCCCCGGCTATATGGTTCTGCGTCCATTCTTGAACATGGTGATTTGTGTTAGTGGATAGGTATGGTTTGCGATGATGATGTGGTGGTCAGCAGTGGTGCACGGATAGCTATAGTCTATAGTGGTACATTGTGGTCTGCTGTCTACGGTGTTCGTTGGTGATATGTGGTGATTCATTGGTGGTTATCGTGGTTTGTTGGGCGAAGTACAAGTAACGAAGAAGAAGAAGAAGAAGAAGAAAGGGGCAATGAGGGAATTAATCATTGAATAGCTATTTATGTCATTGTATTCCACAATAGCTATTCAATATTCGGCAAGTTTCGCTGAATAACTACACTGTCAACTAATTGCTATAATAAAACCATTTTATATAGAATAAAGGTGGAACAACAATTTTATTTGCAATCGAAGGGACGTAATAGTTGGCAGGATGAAAATCCTAATGGGCTATGGTCCTGTTTTTACGTTCTTGGTAAAAATCCAAGTCAAGTGAGCCCAGTCCAAGCACACAACGGGACTTAAAAGCCCAAATGGCAAAATGTCACGACTTCATCCAGAGTCTTGCGACATTGGAACTTGCCAGAACCATAACCTCCCGATCATCTTCTAAATGCAAGCAGCTACTCTATCGCTAACATCGTCCATGGCCACTCACACTATACTCCAACCATCCTATACCTTACCAATCTCATTCCCTAACCCTAACCCTAAAATGAATCTCAAATCCTGCTTCCACGGCGTTGCACTCCAACCCATTCGTCATTCCCTCCCTCTCTCTGCCACTTTCCCTAAACCTCTCACTGTCCTCGCTGCTAGTAAGAAGGCTGTAGCCGTTCTTACGGGTACTTCCAATGTCGAAGGAGTTGTAACTTTAACTCAAGAGGACGATGGTCTGTTGTTCTGCATATTTGTCTTTCTTTTTTACTTGGTTTGCTTGAATTTCTTATTCTATCTTGTGTTTCGAACTCTGGGTTTTGTGAAATTTTAGATTTTGGAACTACCCACGAAACAAAGTTTAGGTTCTTGGATATATTTGTGATTTCTTGCTACAATTTAAATGGCTCTGCACTCCATAAAAACCGAATATGACAATTTTTGCTACATTTTTCGACAAAACACATATGACGTTGTAATATTTCGGAAATACAATTAAGTTCATATTCACTGTGCCGTTGACTCCTATCACACTGTCACTGTAAGTGTTTGGGACTTTGAATGGTGCAATTAAGCACTGAGCTCGAATCGGAAAAATACATGCTAAATGGATCATGCGTTGAAAAGTTTTTAAAAGTCAGTTAAATTTGCAACTATTTTCTATCCCAGTTACACACACACACAAAAAAAAAAAAAAAAAAAAAAACCATAATAAGAAGAAGAATGATTCCGTATGACACAAATGCAACTATTTGTTTATCTGTGAAGCATGAAAAAGAACTTGGTAGATTGATCACTCCAATTATGTAATTTTTTAAGGAAAATGCGAACAGGTGCAAAGAAACTCTTGGCCAATTTCATGTATTTGCTTTTTCCGGAAAATTTAAGGAGTTTCCTTTCCGTGCTTTTCACATGTGCTTGCCCGGGGACCGATTCACAGGACCCTTTCTTGAATACAAGAGTTTAGGGCTTTAAGTGTCGTTTCTTAAAATGCTAGGGTCTTCTTTTCGGGTTTGACATCGCTACTTTCTGCTTCCTGAGTGACTGGAATCTAATGATGATGAATTGGCAGGCAGTAAATTAATGATTGAAGTGGATTGTTTTCGTGCTTTTCTAGGTCCTACAACGGTGAATGTTCGTGTCACTGGTCTAACTCCAGGACTTCATGGATTCCACTTGGTAAGCTAGTTTGTTTTTGCCTAAACTGTTCTTATTTCGAAATGTCTTGATTAATAACCTTATAGGGTGACAACGTCTTTCTGTATAGTAAATTCCAATACATGGTTGACACACTGACTTTCGAAAAAATATACATAGAAGTTGGGGATGGCCATGGCACCTTGCTGTTGATGGCTAGTGTCACTGGAAATTTAGGAAGCAGTTAGTTGATTATCTGAGTTTATAGTTAATTATAGCTGACTGCTGATAATTGTCTGTGATGGTGTTTGTGGGGGTACTGTACTAGTATGGAGTGTTGCCTATAATTGACTATTGTGACGCTTTGTTAGTCCTGATATGCAAGTGGTGCTGATGGTAGTCTGGCAGTGTGCAGGTGGGGATGGTATTCATAGTAGGATTTACACCGATTGATATCCTGTCATTGGAAACAGCATTTTCCACCATGTGAGGAAATCTAGATATAATTCCAGGACATTGATCTTTGGGAAACATATCCTTAGCTTTAATAACTTCTCTATTCAGAAATACACATACTGAATCGTTTTTGTTTTTCCTTTGTCCCTCTAGCATGAGTATGGTGACACCACAAACGGATGCATTTCAACTGGTGAGTTACAGCTGTTATTTTAATTTGTGAGAGCGTATTTCACTTTCTGTCTCATGACTACATTGGATGAACAATTGAGCATATCTTATTTTGCTTGTTGACATTCTTTCCATTTGACTTCAAGGGGCACATTTCAATCCAAACAACATGACACATGGTGCTCCAGAGAATGAAATACGCCATGCGGGTGACCTGGGAAACATAGTTGCTAACGCTGATGGTATCTCTTTGGCTTACAGTATCTTTTGTCTGTTTGTCTATCTGGTTAAATCATTTTACTGTGTCTATTAAAATTTTTGTTATACAGGAGTGGCGGAGGCAACCATTGTGGACAACCAGGTACGGTCTTGTGCATCTGCAAATGCCTAAGACTACATTCATCATGAAATTTTGAGCTTTTGTTTAGTTTTAAGGACTTGATTTTTGCCAAATTTTGCAGGTACCATTGGGTGGTCCAAATTCGGTAGTTGGAAGAGCTTTTGTGGTTCATGAGCTTGAGGACGACCTTGGAAAGGGTAAACATTTTTTCCCGCTACCTTGCCCTTTGTTCTCTTCAAGCAGAAGATATTGGGTTCATTATTTTCAAGGTTTCAGTTAAACACAGTATATTTAAATGGCTTATTGTTTGTGCTTTTCTTTTGTAAGGTAGTGAATATCAGTAATAAACAATAAGCTCATATCAGATCCTCATGAAAACCTATATCAGCAAACAAAATATAAGGAGCACATACAGGTGCTGAGATAATTCTAATAGCTAGAGAGTTACATCTGGAAGGTAAGAGACATATTTGACAGCTAAATAAGGCAAAAATTAAATAAATAAAAGAAAATCCTTAGAACAACATGATTGATGGGTTTGCTACACTCCAGTTTTCCTAGTTTTTCTTTCTTGCCAAATACTTTTGAGGTAGGCCTTCTAATCTTTTTAGGTGCTGCTTTTATGAAAATATACTATTGACATGGTGTCCAAGCCAATCTATACCACTCAGCTCCTAATGTTGTCTGACTAACATGTCGAGGCCAGTGCAAAGACGAAATTAACAGCATCTCTTCCATTATTTTGTCAATGTGTGTATCTTTCTTTCTAACCGTTCCTCTGGTGATGCGTCTGTGTAGGTGGGCATGAACTTAGTCTAACAACGGGCAATGCTGGTGGAAGATTGGCATGTGGTATGTGCAGAATATGCATTGCTTGTTGATTTCTTTATTCCTTTGCTCCAATGTAGTTGCCACAAGCATTCATTTTATTGTTATTACTTTTTTTTTTTGTCCTTTCCCAATGTGAGGAGATTGCCCCTGACCTTCAAGTTCATATATTACAGCCATGTCCGACTTCCACATGTGCTTGAACTATAGCTGTGTCCATCCACCACCCAGAAAGAAAAAATAAATGGGGCAATCATAGCATTCCTTGTGGCTTTGCTAAATCCCTAGGAATGAAGATAAATTATACTTTAGGCTACTTTTATTATACAAACATACGCATCCTTAGCAATGTATAATGTATGTTTATCGGTCCGTAACCTGTGGTTATATGACTGCGGATGCAGGTGTTGTGGGTCTTACCCCTCTCTAGATGGTTTATTTGTATGATGCTGCTTTCCTGGGTAGTCGCTGCTTTGGTTCCACATTCTGCTTCGCTTGTGTGTTTTGAGGGTGTAACATGATTTGAGAGTGTAGGAACAAGATCGATTCCGGCAATATCCTTTCCAATAAAAGCCGAAGTGCCATTTCTTTAAAGTGAATCACCATTTCTTGTATGTGAACTATGAAGGTGAATGAGACATCAACTCTAAATTCCTGTACCACCTATGGTTTTGACAACTTGAATACATATGGATTATGTATGTCTTTCTTCATTGTTTGTGTTGGTATAATTTTATGGTGGTCATTCACTGCTTTGAATAGCTTTGTTTAGTATGAAGAGTGGATTCTGGGAACTTTTCCTAGCAAATGAAAATATGTCATATCATCTAAAGGTGCCAACTTGTACTAAAACCCTTCGATTTCCCTTGACAATAATCCCAGACGAAAAATTTTCGAACAAACATGGCTAGCAGCCTTCACAACTACAGCAACTAGCTAATCCATGGATGCTTCCGGTGAAGCACCACCACTACCACTGCCGCCATATTGAAAATGCACAATCTGGTCGACCACTGCCATGATATAGAAAATGCACAATCTGGTCTGGTACCAGAACCGCAACTGCCCATTTCAGCAGTATCCATTTTGCATGATCATGAGGTACTTGAAATTGGGATTATAAATGATTCGAGCTAAATTTTTAAAGGATAAGGTTTGGTTGGTTTGAAAATTATCAAGCTTAAGCTAGAGTCAAGCTTTTTATCAAGTCTGAAATGGAGACTTAAGCTTTGTTCGTTTGAATAAATAAGCTTTGTTTAAAGTTTAAGTTTGATTTGTTTATTAATCAAATTCTAATTAAGTTGAGTCAAATCGAATTGAACTTAAAACTAGTCGATCTTGAATCATGAGTTTAAGTATATAAAATAAAAAAATATATAAATGAATGGATTAATTATCAGTGAATAAAGATTAAATTATATATTATATATTATTTAATAATATATTATATATTTATGTATATTATATAAATATTAGTCTTTAAATTTTAATAATATATAATATTTATAAACTTAAATGAGTTGATTTATAAGCTTAAATGAGTAAGTTTATGAGCTTAAATTAGTGCTTAAGCTTGATTTATTTGAATAAACGAGATTTATTTTAAATTCGAGCTTAATTCATTTACTAATCGAATTTAAATCAAGCAAAACTTTAAATGGGCTAAGCTCTAGCTCACCTAACCTCATTTGTAGCTCTACCCGATATGCCGGTTGAATTGGGTGATCGTGGGACTCTTCTTGTGATAGTTAATATGAATGGTACAGCGAATTTGGAAGAATGTCTACTCTGGTTAGGGGGCTGCTCCGTTCCAACGAAGTCTGAAAGGGCAATATAATGTTTTGAGTGCATGGACAAGAACTCGTACACTCTTTTTTTTGTCTATAAATTAATAAACACTGTTTGATTCAGTTGAATTTTTAGATCAATTAAAATGGATAATAAAACCGATCAGAAATCTTAAATCTTTTTAAGCCCTATTTGTTTTAAAAAAGATATTCTTTAGAAAACTTTTTCTCCATTTATCCTTATTTTTTTCCTTTCTTTTACCGTAAAAGATAAATAGAAAAGGTTTTTCTTTGTAAAGGAAAATATTCTTCTACTAATTCGACCATTGTTTTATAAAAATAACTTACTCTTTTCAAAACATAATATCATTCTCATAGCTCATTTCTTGTTTCTCTAGGTTTCTGTTCATTACTTTAGGCTAAGCATTAAAGATAGTGCGCTGCGATTGAAGGGAAGTGAAAATATTTGAACAAATATTTCACTCTTTTAGATTTAGCTTTCGGTTTTTACTTTATTTACCCGTATTTTATCTCTCCGGTGAGATTTTTTTGGGGTAAGAATGACGATTTTTCATTCTCGACGTAGAATTTCCTTCGCTCAAAGGATATAACCTTAGTTGTAAATGATATGTTTCCCTTTTGGTTCCAAAGCCCCTTATTGGTTAATCGGTTGTTGTCCAGCTCATTTTTATATGAAATGTCTTGGGAAAGCATTAAATAATAATAATAATAACAACATAAAAGGCCGATCATTACCTCGGAAATGTGATAAGTTGTCCCTATTTCATCCAATTATGTGCATCATGAAAGCCCATTACCAATAGGCTGGGGCTTAGTTTAAGAGATACAAATTGAAGGCCCAATAAGTACTATTTTGATATTCGATTCAATCTTCTAATTTCATTTGCTTCTATTATTATTTGACTCCATTTTAATAGCAGTAAAAGGATCGATACACAACTTACAATGTCAAAAGTACTCCAACTTTAGTTGTTGTTGTTTTAAAAAAAATTACACCTAAAGTTTAAAATTGGTAAATATTGATAACCAATTAAACTTATACCTATCAAATTTATTACTTTACCTATAATTATATTCTCTAACCAATAGTTACCAATTATTTGTAATGTCTTCACCTAAAGATGAAAAAAATAGTAAATTTGATAAGTAAAAGTTTAATTGAGTATTATAATAAATAACTTCAAACTTCAAGTATAAAATTTAATAAGTTAAATTTAATATTTACCAATTTTAAACATTAAGTGTAAAATTGTCGAGACACACAAAGTTCGTGTTGTGATTGAGGTATTATCTCAATAAAAGATAAAGGAGTTATTGGTAATAAGTCCAAAATATGTCAAGTAAAATGTAGGAACTAAAAATGAAATTCAACATTAGAGATAAAAATATTAAATTAAATTCTAGTCACATTTTATTGACATATTAAATTTATCTTTTGATCTTAGACTTAATTTCTATAATGTTGATCCTTCCCTCTTTAATGTTAAATCTTTAGTAACTTTCACCTAAAAATGAGAATTAACCTACATTGCAATTAGGGACGAACCCTAAATCATATAATTGAAGAAAGAGTTAATATTAAAAGGAAAATATCTACTTATCATCACATTTATATTATATCTTATGTATATAAAAATATTTTATTAATGATTTGGTCTGCAATAGGATTAAGGTTAATTGGTCCACTTTATAAAAAATTAAAAGAATAAACCTTATATTAAATAAAATTTAGCTATCAATTTATAAAAAATTGCATCACTATATAAAACTTATGCAAGTTTTGCAATAAAAACATAAATCTAAAAAATATTTGAAAAGGAAAAAGTAAAGAAAAAAGAGAAAATTGATATAGATATAAATATTATACTATTTCTTTTATGATAACTTTGTATAATTGTTTTATTAATAATTATAAAAAAATAAATAACAGTTTGAATATAAGTTATTAAGTAATTAATTATTCAATGATCCACATTAATTTTTATAACGTTAGTAGTAAAGAAAAAAATTACCTAACCAAGTCATATAATTCATACTATTTATCAATAGTTTATGTGATACAATTAGAATATTTATAATATGGATAATATAATTATTATTTATAGTGTATTATTAATAAAAAATATAAATTTATGAGAATTTATTTAGTTAAATACAATTTTATAATTAACGAATTAATTTTTTTTTGTTATTATGAAAAAAAAAATTTAAAGGTAAGAAAGATAAGTATCATTCAAGTAATAAATGCATCTAATAAATATGAGAACCTAATGCCTCATGTTTGTGAAACTTTACACCAAACCATTAGGCTATACCTAATTTTATATTATATTCTACTCTATAAAATGTATTTAATATTTATTTTTCAAAAAATTTTAAAATTAATTGTTTCTCGAGCTTAGAAGACCAGTTAAGGGACACTTACAAGGCCTCCTAAAACCCATCCTTAATTGCGATAAAGTTATTATTGCTCATTGTCAAGCTTAAAATTTGGTTTTCTATGTTTTCTTAAGCTGATTTAAATTAAATTTTATGTCTATTTAATTTAAACCCTTGATATAAATTAACAAAAAGTGATTTCTTTTAGTTTTTGAAAATTGGAGTCATTATTCGGTGAAAGCGAGAAAAAATAAGTAAATTAGAACCAATTAGATAAATTGGTCCGAACTTAATTATTAGCTTACGTTTTGAAAATATTTAGAAAAAGTTTTAAAGAAATTAGAGATAACTGATTTAGGATTAATCTATTAAAACTCGAAGGTTACTATACTAAAATACTAAACCCGCCTTAACATTCTTACATACCCCTCAAACTTAAAGCAAATAATATTTTTTTCTTTTTAAATCTTTTATAATTTTTTTATTTTCTTTTTATTTTTAATTTTTCAAATTTTTTTTTCTAAGAAAAGAAAGGGAGAATAAAACTTTTATTTTTTTATGGTTGTGTTGTAGGTGTTTATATATCTGTTAACAGACTGCCGTAGTTCTTTTTTTTTGGTAAAACTTTTGTGGTTTGTTTTTTTTTAGTTTTTGAAAAGCAAATTGGGTTTACATTATTAACTAGTTTATTTGATTTTTTGAAAAAAATTCTAAAAAGGACCTTAATATTTTTCATATATTTTTGAAAAACTCCTTTTTTCTAATTTTTTAAAAAGGGTTCATTGAATTTTTACTTTTTTTTATAAAAACCTTTTTCTAATTGACAAAATAATTTTTATAGATTTTTTTTTTGAGAAAATTCCTAATTTCTAATTTTTCAAAAAAAAAAAAAGATTTATTGATTTTTGTAAATTTTATTTATTTATTTATTATTTTTTTGAAAGCTTAATATTTTTATTTTAAATATCATAAAACATTTACTTAGGGAAAGAGAAATGGTAAAATAAACTTTTTCTTTTTTGAAATGAACTATGAATTTATTTTTCTAAAAAAGTAAATTTTTTTAGAAAGAAGCTTTCTTTTTTAATATTTTTATTTTATTTTTTACAAGTGGGCAGTATTAGTTCCCAAGGTGATGGTTACTCTATAACGTCCTTTGGGACCATCTAATGCCTTATATTTATTTATAATTTTTTTCTATTTTTTAATTTTTGTTTTTTTATTGTTATAATTATTTTATTCATTACATGTGGTCCTTACTCATCCTTAAGAGGTGCTTACCCCACAATACCTAAGGACTACACAATGCCCCTATAATATATTTATTTTATTTATTATTATTTTTTTAGTAAAACAAAATAAATGAGATAAAATTAAATTAAAATAAAATAAAAAAGAAAAGGAAAAACCTAATCAAAATGTATGGGAATTAATAGAGCAAGTTAGCCTTCTAAAGTAAGTCTGGATCATTAGAGTGGTTATTTGGTCAACAATGGGTTAATGTACAAGATGGGTCGGGTCGATAAAGCGGGTTAGCCCTCTAAAGCAAGTCTAGGTCATTGGAGTTGCCACATGCATTGCACATGTCTAAGAGAGAGAGAGAGAGAGAGAGAGAGAGAGAGGAGGGGGGGAAGGGGGAAGCATTCTGGTGGAGTTTTGTACTTCTATAGGATATTTCGCAAAAAATTATATGAAAATGGGGCATTCTAGATAAATTTTACGTAAATGGTAAGGGTATACCTTCATTGTGCATGCATTTTTTAAATTGAAGGCATGTTACATGAGTGCGCCTTTCTCATTACAAGGAAGGCGCATGTAAAAAGCACAATTTTCTCCGATTTTCTCTCTGAGTGATAACGTGGCCCTATTTTCTCTCTCCAAATAATAGCGTTACCTTATTTTCCTTAACCCATTTATAAGTAACCCTTGACCATCTTTATTCCACAATAATTTTTTAAAATATAAATTACATTGTTAATACATTTATATTTATATTGTCTATATGAAATGTAGTTAAATGATAATTTTTTTTATTATTTATATTTTCATAATATACATGTTGCATTTTGTTTATTACTCATATGATAATATATAGTTATATAAGTTGTGGTGGTTACGTAAAAAAAATATATATGCAACCTGTAAATTGTATATGATTTTATCGATGTATTAGTGAAGCACATATGCATCTATAATCATAGTATATTATGAGATGCTCCAACAAAAAGTGAAATTGATACAATGTGATACCGCACCGAGAAGTAAAGTCGTATGAGAGCTTAAAGCTATAATATGTGATAAGATACCTCATCAAAAAATGAAATTGTGTGGGTATGATGTGATGCCCCATTGAGAAGTGAAGTTGTATGGGTGCTTAAAGTTATAGTGTGTGATAAAATGCCTCATCAAGAAGTTAAATTATGTGGGTACGATGTGATGCCCCACTGAGAAGTGAAGTTGTGTGGGTACTTAAAGTTATAATGTGTGATAAAATGCCTCATCAAGAAGTGAAATTATGTGGGTACGATGTGATGCCCCACCAAGAAGTGAAATTGTGTAGGTGCTTAAAGTTATATGTATAACAAGATGCCTCATCGAGAAGTGAAATTGTGTAGGTGCGAAAAACGCCCTACCGAGAAATGAAGTCGTATAGGTGCTTAAAGTTATAAAATGTAATAAGATGCTTCACCGAAAGGTAAAATTATGTGGGTGCAATAAGACGCCCAACTGAGAATTGAAGTCATGTAAGTGCTTAAAGTTATAGTATATGCTAAGATGCTCTAGTAAGAAGTGAAATTGTATGGGTGCGATATGATACCTTATTGACAAGTGAAATTGTGTAGGTGCGATATGATACCCCACCGAAAAGCGAAATTATATAGGTGCAATGTGACACCCTATTAAGAAATGAAGTTGTGTGGGTGCTTAAAGTTATAGTGTGTGATAAAACATCTCATCGAGAAATAAAATTGTGTAAGTGCTATGAGATGCCCTATCGAGAATGTAAAATTGTGTAAGTACTATAAACCGTACAAAATCGTATGGGCTTTACTAATTTTGTAATTGATGACTCAACAGGTTGTTAATTGTTGATTACGTGAAAATCATTGTGTATGCAGGTGGCAATATAGTTAATGGAATCAATGGTTCACAATATGATAGGGACTTGGTGAAAAAGTTGAAGATGAGGAAGGATTCCAACTTCAATTATTTCCTCTAACGGATTTGTTCGAGCATTGAAGTTAATCCTTGTGAGGTTGATCTTGTTCATTGATATTCTTCTTACTATTAGGGAGGTGTTTTGTATACTTTGATGGCCATTATGAATGATGATGATGTAAAAAACTTCATAGAAATGACCAATGCATTTAGAGAAAACCGAATATAGGAGATATATATTAAGGCTTCCAGTCAACCTAATAGGAGTATTGTCGATAGAACTTTATAGGTTGGGTTTTTCAATTTTCCTCAACCTCATGTGCAGGAAACCAAGGAAGATAGCCTTATGTATAATGGACTAAAAACTTATCTAGTGGAAGACCCTACTTTTGGTGAGGGCAGTGTGAATAAAGAGGCAATTGATACAGAAATAGAGTCAATTTTATAGGATAACCCAGCTATGACCTTAATGAAGATCTAATTCCAATGGGACTTGGAATTAAGGTTGAGAGGGAATACGTACGGGTTGAATATGAAGTAAATGAAGAAATTGTAGAAGTTGAAAACACTATAGATTATGCGGCCATCTCAGAATATATATCGAGCAGCATTTCATTCGTACCTCAGTTTAATACTAGCCAGTGAATTGAGATGGCTCCCCAATATAATCAGACTGGGATGCCAATATCCTAGATTAGAGATTTAATTCCATATATGAATATTGGTGGCGGCAGTAATTATGTGAAATTCAAAGAGGATATGGAGGTGGAGACGTAGATTTATTTGTTAAAGATGTAGATTTATTTGTTGGACAACGCTTTAGTACAAAGGATGAGCTTATTGATATTGTCAAAAGATATCACATCAATCACTATTGTGACTTCCACATTAATTAATCAAAACTGCACTTATGGGTTGTTCATTACAAAGAGAAGGATAGTGGATGCAAGTGGAGGCTATGGGCATCATATAAAGGTTTAATGAGGCTATTCATCATAACAATTTTTAAGGGTCTACACACATGTGTTAACCCTGATGTGATACAGGACCATAGACATATCGATAGTAGACTTATGGTCAATTGCTTTATCAACAATGTTAAAAAGAATCTTGATATAAAGATTGCAAACTTACAGGTAAACATTTTAAATATGTTTGGCTATAATGGGATAAGAAAAAGATTTTGAGATGTGAAGAGAAAGGCTATAGAGATGGTATATAGCAATTAGGAGAAAGTACACAATGAGCTTCCTATTTTGTTGAACGCAATCAAGATTTCAAATCCTGGAACTAAGGTGATTTGGGGATGGAGGGGATCCCCTGAGCCTGGTGTTTCAATAATGAAGTAGGGCTTCTAGACATTTGGTCCATGCGTACATGCATTCAAGTGTTATCAACCAGTAGTTTGTATTGACGGCACATTTCTGTATGAGAAGTACGGTCATGTACCGTTGATTACTTGTTCTATGGATGAAAATGACTGTATTGTCTTGTTGTCGTTTGCACTTATTGACAAGGAGCCTATGGAGACATGAGGTTGGTTTCTCAAAAGATTAAAGGAATTCGTTGTTAGTGGTCAGGAGGAAACAATTTGCTTAGTTATGAACAGGCACTCAAGTGTTGAAAATGCGCTCAACAAAGAAGAAGTTGGCTGGAAAGAACCATTTGCGATTTAGAGATGATGCATATGACATGTTGTCAGCAATTTCAACACAGTAAGTAAGAATCAACTGTGCAAGAAACTGGCTACTGCTGCTATTATTTAGGCACAGCTTAAGAAATTTAAGCATTTAATGGAGTAAATGTTGCAAGTAAAAGAGGACGCACCATCATTGTTTTCAACATTTGACAAGAGCAAATGGATGTTATCCCATGACAGTTTTTATCAATTCAAATATATGACATACAACATTGTTAAGAGTTACAATGCCGTTTTGAAAAGTTATAGAAGATTGCCCCTGATTTCACTTGTCAAGAAAATTTTCTATAATTGTGTTGATTATTTGGAAAGAAGAGTCAAACAAGCGATGAAGGGAATGGATGCAGCTAAGTAAATATGAAGTATGTTGCGAAGAAGCTTAAAATGTGGGCTAGGTGAGCTCCAACTCATTCCATCAAGCAATATAGCCGTGAAAACAAGATATGAGAAGTGAAGACAAGTAAATAGTAAATAAACCTTATATTAAATAAAATTTAGCTATCAATTTATAAAAATTGCATCAGTATATAAAACTTATGCAAGTTTTGCATTAAGAACATAGATCTAAAAAATATTTGAAAAGGAAAGAGTAAAGAAAAAAGAGAAAATTAATATAGATATAAATATTATACTATTTCTTTTATGATAACTTTGTATAATTGTTTTACTAATAATTATAAAATAAATAAATAACATTTTGAATATAAGTTATTAAGTAATTAATTATTCAATGATCTATATTCATTTTTGTAACTTTAGTTGTAAAGAAAAAAAAGTATCTAACCAAGTCATATAATTCATACTATTTATCAATAGTTTATGTGATATAATTAGAAAATTTGTAATGTGGATAATATAATTATTATTTATAGTGTATTATTAATAAAAAATATAAATTTATGAGAATTTATTTAGTTAAATACAATTTTATAATTAATGAATTAATTTTTTTTGTTATTATGAAAAAAAAAGTTTAAAAAAGGTAAGAAAAATAAGTATCATTCAAGTAATAAATGGACCTGATAAATATGGTAAGTGGAGTTCTTTGCTTAGTCTAAAGAAGCTTGAACATCGCGGCTTGACTTAGCTATAGTTGGAATGAAGTTGCTGTTCACAAGTTGCTCAGATTTTCTAGTATAGAGCTTGAGAACAACCATAGGAAGCTTGAGATGCATTTGCTACTATGAGATTGCTACTAAATGCTTAGAGTATGTTCCTTTTGGTTGTCACGTTTTAGCTTGGACTTTACATAAATCATATCAAGTGCTTGTTGCCGACTTGCATATTCAAATTTGTGAATAAATCTAGTAAGGTGTTGCTTGTTGTAGGTTTTTTATCCTAAGAACTACTTGGACAAAAACTCTGTAGGTGCTACATCTAAAGAGTTGCTCTATTCGAACTTTGCTTGGGCGAGGCACGGCTAAAGCTCATACCTAAAATTACTAAACTTGGTAGATACTTTCTTCTACCTGTTGCTTCAGTTGGCTGCCCCTTTGTTTTACTCAAATCGACCTTTGTTTGCAAAGAGCTTTAAATGGCTCGGTTAGGAAGGGAAGTTTGTTAATGTAGATATCCTGGTAAGGTACACTTTATTGGAGTAGATGAGACATCTAGAAAGTTGATCGGCGATTTCTCTCCAGTAATTAACAACAAAGTTGAGCTTAGACTCTTTGACTCAAGTTTATGAAGCTGATAAGAGGCTAGCCATGTAAGTTTTATACCTTTAAGAACTATGTCCCTGACAAACCTATTGCTTTTCATCGATTTGGACATCCTTACTACCAAATCCCTTATGAACTCCTTAATAGACACTATTTACTTAGCTATTATGGCATTAAACGACGAATGCAAGGACTTTAATCTAGTCCTTATTGTTGTAGTACTAAAGAGAAGCTTTTAGGGTTTTGTTTAACACCTTCTTGTTATGCTTGAGATCATGCTTCGACAGTGGTATCGCAGGAGAGATGTGGTGAGAATTATGCTAGTAAGGCCAAGGACATAAAGGCCCATGTTGATGGTGGCATAACTTGTACTGAGCTTAACGGCATGTTTTTCATGGAAGCTAACAGGTAACATAAGGGTTAAAGGTTTTGATGTTTAAGTTTCAATGGCCTTTAATTGTGGGGAGAGTTGATTTTTGATTTTTTCGTAATGTAAGAGGAATTTTGGCTTTTTTCTTTTATGCATCGTCCATAACTCATAGATGGAAGAGGGTGTTATTAATGCTTCGTCTATTATGGCCATGGACTTTTTTCCTTTGGTGGCCAATGCATGCATATTTTAGGAAATAATAGATAGAAGGTATCATCACAAGACTAGATTAGAAAAGATCTAATTTAATAATCATGTTAGTGAGTTGCGTTTCACTAAAGACAAGTGTTTAGTAACATGTTGCTGAGTGTTTTTCTTTCAATTGTATGATTACCTCAAAGACAAGACATTGCTATGGAGGGTGCCAAAGTGTGCTTAAGTACAGCTACTTTAATGACTAAGTTGGTGGAGGTGATAAGTGAATAAACCCTAATTGAGAGAGAAAGTGAAGTCTCCTTACCTAGGAGCTTCATCTCTTACTTATAAGAGATCAAACTACTCTTAGACTTTGAAGTTTAGTTGAAGTCTTACGCTAGTCGGTCTGAGCGTAAGAGTCCATGTTTGGAAAAGCCTATTAACTAGAGTATAATATATTAGATAAGTGAGATGACTCTTTTACTTAGTATGTAAAAAAAATCTCTATAGTACTATTGTCATTGATTTTTTATTACTCCACGACTTCCCCAAAAATCCCTAAACAACTTTGATTCTTACATGCAATAAATGGAAATGGTACATCTAAATTTTCATCCTCTTCATTTTTCTTGATTTTTATGAATCAATGGTTAAGTTTATTTAAAAATTTGAACAACCTTGTGATATCAATATAATTGCCATTTATCTTCTTTTAATTTCAATTATGTGTAGTAATGTTTTAAGAAAATAAATTAAAGAAAATCAAGTAAATATAAGTCGATCTATATTTTTATGCACACCCCAGTGAATGAAGTGAAAAAGAAATGCGGAGAGAAGTCATAAATCATGTTGTACAAAAGAAATCTAGCCAGCCTTAGGGTAAGCATCACGTTATCATTCTCATGAAAAGGAAAGAGAGGAATGGAAATGAGACCCCACATTGCATTAATGCAAGAAGGCAGCTCACGTGGGGGGTGGGGGCATGTACGCACAAAACACCAAAAGCGCATCGTGGGCGATGCAAATTTGTCATTTGCCCATGGTCGTTGGTTGGCTGGTGACACACCTCGAGCGATAAGCCAGAAGCCACCTCTTTCAATACTTTCCTCTCCCATCGGACCGTATGAAATAAAGTCAACTAGGTTCTTTGAAAAAAATTAAAATAAAAATAACAATTCCACTGTCGGGATCCGACGTTTCTGCTTCTAGTCTTGTAGTGACAGAACCAATCACATTGCTCTCTCGACAACTTCAACGCGTTGGGATAATACCGAGCTTTTTTTTTTTTTTTTCAATTTAACATACTAACACGACGTCATGTAAAATAATAAATCATAAAATTTTGAATTATATATATATGAATAAATATATATTTTAAAAAAAATATCAATTATATTTTTACACATAAAAATTTTATAAATATTTATACATTACTTATTAATTTACATAACGTATTAATACTACTGAAATCTTTCTCATTTTTTTTTTAAATTAAGTCTTTATAAACACGTTAACAATATATAGAGTATTTGAGGTGATCTTTATTCTAAGGATCTAAATAAAAAGTGCTCTTAAGATGAAAAAAGATTAATTTTTTATAACATATTATATGTTTTAATGAGTGGTAGATAAATATTAATGACGGTTAAACAAATTAGTATAATCATATATTTATATATTTCAATTTTATTGATATTTAATCATTACTTATCAAAATATATTAATACTATTTATCTAACTTACGTACTAAAGTTTAGTTAATCCGACTCAAATAAGGTTGGTTTCCCCGTCCAATTGAGCGCACTTTAAAAGAAAAAAAAAGTATAAATATCTTTAGTTTTACTTGTTAGTGGTTCCTTATTCCGATTTAAGCAATTACAATTTTTTGTCATGGACGAAATATAAAACAGAATAAGTACAACAGTCCACACTAGTTTATTTTTTGACCTATGATTTATTTTACAACTCTGCATTTTAGTAGGATAGAAGAGATATGGAATCCAACATACTACATTTAAAAGAAAACGGAGAAAACAGTATCATATCATATTAGCCATGAAAAAATAAAACAATATTCTTGTATATATGTATGTGTCTGCGCATATATATTTATATATTCAAATATAAAACAATATATGTTTATGTTGCATGTTCTTTTTTTGTTTCCAAACATAAATGATGATAATGCATTAACATAATAAGCATGTTCAGAATGTGGATTCATATGAGTAAACTAAATTATTTAACTTAGTAGAAATCAAAAGGTGCTAAATCAACGAGAATCCACATGGCACACGTTGAAGAACCCTTGCACTTAAAATAGCGGACCAACGTTTTCTTTTTCTTTTTTTCTTTTTTTCTTTTTGGTTCCGCCCTAACTGCGGAGGAAAATCATGAAAAGCGTCATAGCTTTTATTGGTTTAACAATTTTAAGACTTCGCTAATAGTAAGCATGCAAAAAGGTTTGAGAAATTTCTTCTGTTTTTTTTTTTTTTCCCTAGGCAAACGCATCCTTAGATTATCCTTGTTGAATGTAATGGAAAAAGGTTTATAAAAAGTGATATGCACCACGAATTATTCAGCATACATGGGAATGACTAAAAGATTTAGCACATAATTTAACATATTACAAAAACTATCATAAAGGGTGAAAAAAATAAAAATCAGGATTTTGATTTCCAAGAAAAAAGAAGCAAAATAGAATTCTTCCTCCCTCATGTCATGTCATTGTACAGTACAGTAGACTTATACGTACGTTTTATCTGCCAAAATGGTCCACAATTTTTCCGCCTCTCCACAAACCCCACCGCCCCCCACCCCCCAACTCTCTCTCTCTCTGATTATGAGGTTGTAAATTGTGATAACCGACCTATCGCAATCACCTTAAATTCGTCGCGACAAATGTGGTACTGTGTCTATTTCATCCGTAAGGGGTATCGCATATGTGGAAACAATCCCATTTTAAATTTCTAATACTACGTTAATAATTTAAAAATTATTTTTTTAAGGATCTCTCTTTCCTTTATTCTGAAAATTCTTAAAGGAAGTCTTTGACATATATATATAATATAACAAAATTCACAACATACAAATTTAAATTGATATAACATTAATAGTTATAAAAAAAATAAAACATTACTTTTTAAGGTTCTTAATTGAAAATTTTGAAAAAATTTAAAGAATGATGTTTTTGTTCCAGATCTTATTTCATAAGATTATAAATAAGTCAAGTCGATTATACATTGCTCAATCTTGATTGGTAAATAACTTGAGCTTGAGTCTAAAAAGAAATTTATTTATCTAAACAAGTCAAAAGTTTAAACTTACGATCTTGCTGATTTAGGCTTGTGAGTTGACTTATCAGCAAGCCTATAGACTTTATATATATTACAAATAGTACATATATTATATATTATATACTATATAATAATATCTATATAAGATGTATAAAGATTTAATATATTATAGGATAATATATGATATATAATTTAATCTTTATCATTATCCTTTAATATATTTATTTATCTACTTCCTTATTTTGTAAACTTAGGCTCATGAGTAGGTTTAGGATCAACTTATTTTAAGCTCAACTCAACTCGATTCGAACTCAATTGATAAAAGAGAAGAGTCAAGTTTAAATTTAAGACAAAACTCATTTATCTAAACAAGTTTAGTTGAACCTCAATTGTATGCTTGATGAAAAACTCGGCTCTAGTTCGAGATCGATAATTTCTAAACGAGCTGAGCCTGGACACATAGAAGTTCGGCTCTATTCAATTCGATTTGACTCGTTTACAGCTCTACTATTCCAAGTACATTTAGGTGGAGATGTTATACCAAGAACATTTAATATCAACTAAATATAGGGTTTAGTTTAGATGCTCAACATAAAGATCTTAATTATCGTTTTTCAAATTCAATATGAAGGATACCATTTAACTATGTGTTTGTGGATAAAATTTTATCTCTTTTTAGGGGAAAAGAAAAGCTAATTTGATAAGCTTAGTGGAAAAATGCAATAATAGTATATGGATTTATATGTTGGGATGCCACTAGGCGGGTTATTATAAAGTTTTTGATCCATTCGAACCGTTAAAAGCCTTATAAGGTTGAACCCTATAGAGTTTTGAGATAAGTTCTATAATTAATTTTTAAACCCTATAGAGTTATAAGTTAAGTTTTGAAATTTAAGAAAAAACTTGACGGAAAACCTAAACTTATTTTAAAATAATAATATGTACATATATAAAAGCCATTAATCTCATTGTAAGCCCTAAAGTTAAGTTAAGAAATTATAGGATTGAACTTAGAGCACAAGGTTTAGCGTGATCGATTAAAGGATCCAATCAAACCTAAATTATAAACTATGGAGAGAAATACTAGTAAAAATGATCCCGTAAATTTGAATTTAAGAAAATAAGTAATAAAATAGGAGACTACAAAATTTGTAAATTTTAAGTATAATAATTGCTAATTATCGAAAAGGCAAAAAGTGTAATTTAATACTAATAAATTACTAGAGATAGATTATATGTATACTAAAAATCATAAAATGACCTAAATAATAATTATGAATGTTCACATGTATTCTACATGTATTTACGTGTAGATAAAAACACGCGAAATTACTTAAATTGGCCAAAAACTTAGTAAATAATTAAATAAAATTATTAAATTAATTAAGAAAAATCAGAAAAAAATCAAAAGAGTGTGGATTAATGCAAATATGGTCATGGCAGGTCAGAATCTAAAAAAGAAAAATTAACCAATTAGAATTAAATAACACAAAAGCCAAAAATCAAGGAAATGGAACAATATCATGTTTAATATACATATTAATTACCCAAAATGTCTATAAATAAGGAAAAATTGCAAAAAAACTCCTTTGGATAGTTTAACATTAGGGAAAAATAGGAAACTTAAAAAATTCGAGAGAAAATCCAGAAAAAAGAAAAGGAAACTGTATAGATTCAGCTAGTGAACCAAACTCACACCTCACTACCACTTGGGATCGAGCCACCGCCACCGCCACCGCCACCGCCACCACCACACCACTCTAGCCCTACCGTCTAGGCCGGCCGATACACTTGGACTGGATTTGGACGGCCAAAAAGCATTGAGCCAGTGAGTCCTTTAATTGCCCTCATTTTGAATAATTTTGTAAAATTAGTTATTTTGTCCAGAAAATTATGAAACTTGTTATTCTAAGGTTTTATTGTATGTAGACTTAGGAAAAAATAGTAATTTAGTTTAATTACGTTTAAAAATATAGGGTTCTTAACAAATTGAGCAAAACCGAACATGATTTGAACGAGAAATAAATAGGCTTAGAAGTATAGTTTGGAGCTCAATATATATATATATATATATATATTTTTGTAGAATGCTTATGTGATATAGAACAGTACTATGAAGCCATTTTTTAAAAAATTAATTTTCAAAATTTTTAAGTTAATTTTAGCCCTAAAATGATTGAAAAATTAAGTAATTTTGGATTAATTAAGTGATTAAGATATTAATTACTGATTTAGATAGTAATTAGATGTTTAGGAATGTTAATCTCTGATGTGGAACCATAATCCTAGACTTTGGAGTATTAAGTATAGTTGATTTAGGAAATTAGGTAGTTATTGTAAGAAATTAGTAATATGTGGAATCGAAAATTAATAAATCTAAAAAATTAGGGTTATTTAGATAATATTAGAATAAAAATTAGAATAATACTAAATCTGAATTAAGATTTAATTTTAGGTAATTATATAAAAATGTAAGATTTTATCACATCGAAGATAAATCCGATACCCCAATTAAGAATAATGTGTATCGAATAGTTTAGAATATTGAAATAAGACCTAATAGGATATTTAAATACTCGAGCTTAATGTGATTAAGTTCACATTAGGATTCGAGCATATTTAGGACTTATGACTGAAAATTAGAATCACATTTAGGGCCTGAACCTCGAAATAGAGTAGAAAGAATTAATAGTCTATAATAGGTATACATGGAAAACAGAGTTAAATTCTAACGTAGAATATGAATCCTTAAAGTATAAGTACTAAAAAAAACTCTTTGTATTATAGGACACCTAGAGACAAATCAGCTTGCAACTAAGTGATTGGGCGATTGAAAAATTCTAAGTAAGTTGGGTTATTACTTATTGTAATAAAGTACTATTTTTTTTCTGGTACTCGGAGACTTAGGCTTGTATATGGTTGTGATTGTAAGTAGTTTACGCATATGTTTGATGTATCTGAATTCGTACTGAATTTGTAATGTGAGTAATTTTGTGATTGATTGAATTGGTGTGAAATTGTTTGAACACCCTAAATGAAATTTAATCTTATTTGACCCTAATAACAAAAAAAGTCATGCATTACAACCCGTTAGGGAATCATAGGATTCTCCAACTAAATACCGACCACTTCGAAAGGGATAGCGCAGGATTGCAAAATGGTCCCTTCTTTATCCTTAGTCGAATTAAGTGATAGGAGAGGAGGTCGCGGAGAGGGTGAAGTCAATGGTTTGAAAGTAGTAACGAGAGAAGCGAGGTTTCCATTGCACAAGCCTGGGTTTGGTTGTGAACTGCTGCATAATATGGAAACTCCTCAACTCGAATTGGAGAGAGTGAAATTTCTCTGATTTCACAACGGACTGGACTACGTTGTATGATGACACTTGCTTGTTGTATTGCATGAAAATGATTGCTTGATAATCCTGTTTATGCTTGTATGCATTCGTGAGTCTCCAATTCAACTTACTGAGCTGTAGTTGCTCATACCCTTATAAATCCTTTTGTAGGTCTTGATTTTTGAACACTTCAAGTATTATGCCGCCTTACAATTACCCAGAGGTTAGTTCGTTTGAAGCTAGGGGTGTGAGGATCAAGTTACTTAGTATAATGTGTAACT
Source organism: Lumnitzera racemosa (assembly GCA_024138005.1). Taxonomy (NCBI): domain Eukaryota; kingdom Viridiplantae; phylum Streptophyta; class Magnoliopsida; order Myrtales; family Combretaceae; genus Lumnitzera; species Lumnitzera racemosa. Next base: position 87,631,227 of record JAMXBC010000006.1, read on the forward strand.
AGAGTGACCTTGTAGTTAAGGATGAAAGACTGATAGTTATTATGTAAATTAGTGAACAGTTGTGAATATGTAGAATTTCCTAGGATATTCTGTGGATTTACATATAATTATATATGTTTATTAGAAATTTGTAACATCTATCATAATTGTAGTTGAACTTTTAATCGGACTTTACTTTAAAGCGAGGAGTCGTCGACGCCTTGTGTAGATCATGTCTATGGTAGGTATTGTGAGGCCAGTTATTATCATAAAATGGTTTACACGACTAAACTGTTGCGACTCGGCGACTTCAGGACGTAACACTCATCCTTAAAACTTATATCATTACGTCTAAATTATAAGAAATTGATACTTCATGAAACATGAATTACTAATATAGTAATATTTATAAATAACATATTAATAAACTATAAGTGTTGATAGAATATAGATAATAGAATAATATATTTTGTCTCTTTTCTTTCAACAACTTTAAGCCACATAATATTTATATGGGTACTATTTTTATATTTTTCTTTTAGGTTTATAACAAGGATTTATAATAATGGTTTATTTGAAAATTAAATTTCATGATAATGCGATGCGATGTATTGAGACTTTGGCTTGCTTATATTCTTGACCATTTTATTTTACGAATAAGAGTACTTATTTTTATTAAATATATTTTTTTGAAATTTTTTTAACACGAGCAGATCAGGTCAGGTTTTTTATTGAGTTTTCCAAAATCCTATAGAGATGGATAATGGAAATAGAGTAAAAACCCTATACGGTTTTGGGAAGCATTATAAGGTAAAGTTTAGGTTTTATAAAATCCATTCCAATCCTATCCTGGTGGCATTCCTATTTATAGGAAATATGCACAATATATATGCCTTATAAGACTTATACTTTAAAATAAATGAATTTTACAAAGCATTAGTGATGGTATAAAATTTCTAGATAATTTAAATCAAGAATTACGGTTTTGAAAATCAAGGTTAAAATTTTTTATGACAGTTGCACAAAGTATGAGTATGTTTTATTTTTCGCATAAAGCTTTTTATTAATAAAGTTTAAATTTGTTATATTAGCTTAAGCATTACTTTGTGCTAATCATTGAAAACAAGGCATTCTAAAACATATCAATAAAGGAAATATTCTAGAGTGTTCACTTGAAATATACAAATAGGGAGTATAGAGCATGCGTATTAAATGTGTAATTTTCAGAAATTACGAACTTTTAAACACATATTCATAAAATATAAGAGCTATAACACATAATATTATAAATTTAATCTCTTCTTTTTTAGATTTTATCATCATGTTAATGGCGCATTACATTGTCGTAGTGACAATATGATAGATATTTTTACAATCTTGTATTGTAAGAATATAATCTCAAACTTAAATCGAGAAATAATGATAACATGAGATATAGATGAATGGTTGCTAATAGATTTTGGGCATAAAGCAAAATTTTTAATTGCATGCAAAAATTGTTGTCAACAAACTTGTCAAGATTATGAATCTAAATTAATGCAAAACGGGTAAATAATTTTAAACCAAATAAAAAAAATTTATCAATTTTTTTACCTATTTGTACCTTAGTTGTAAGTAAGTGTTTTCCATCAATTGTCCTATGTTAAATCAATTTGAATTAGGGATTTGTAATGCACTTGGAGATCATTAGTGGTGAAATGTTATGTACATACATATATGTGTGCATATATAGATAGATAGATATATTTAAAATTTGAAGCTGAAAATTAGGGCTCATTAATTTTAAGGTTGACATTTGAAAGACAATTGACAATGTTTTAGAAATATTACCTTTTAGGAAGGCCATTTCTTATGCGAAAAGCAATCGGACGATGAAATTTGATATATTAGAATGGCCATATGTCTCTTTTTGTTGTTGAAGATGACGCATTTTAGACCACACCAATGGTTATTAGCCCTATAATGCTTAATACTGCAAACCTGAGATCTTATTTGAAAATTTTCTTTCATGACACGTTATATAATGGTATGAAAAACAAAAACCCTGAAGTGCATTCATACTATAAAACTCAAGACTCACCCGCTGTATTTTCGTTTTTTTTTTTTTTTTCCTTTAAACTTAAGCATTTCAGATACATTTTCTTTTTCTCCATCAAATAATATAAATAGAAAATCTTGTCCTTATTCTATTTTTGTCCCGTGAATGCTACATGTTTATAGTATCGATATGCTAGTATTAGGAACATGTCCACAGAACAACGACCGACAAAAAATAACCTGGGCTGCCCATGGTGATATCATGTAATATTTATCAACATATGCAAGTTTTCTATTTATTTCTTTATACCATTCTATTCTAATAATACTCCACCGGAGTCTCCGGACAACTTTCGTCCGATACGATATCTTTAGATTCTTTGCTAAACGCTGGGGGAACAAAAGGTGGACGCGTACATCTCAACAATGCCCAATTTACTCCTTGAAAAAATGGATGATGTTTGATTGCCGATGCACCCTTTGTGGACCCTAATCTCCTAACTGGATCTTTGGCCAAAAGCTGTGACATTAGGTCTCTTGCCGCTGCGGGCACCACGGGCTCTTTCGGAAACTCGAGGGCTCGAGCCACTATGTTAGCTAGGGTTTGTTCATGATCCACACCCCTGAAGGGTGTGACACCATAGAACATTTCGTATATAAATATCCCTAATGTCCACCAATCCACCGCACTACCGTGACCCTCACCCGACACGATTTCGGGTGCCAAATACTCGTGTGTCCCCACGAAGGACATGGACCGGACGTCGATCGGCTCTGCCACGAACTCTGGCCCGTTATGGTGGCGGAGTTTCTTCTTACGCTTGCGCTTAGGGTGGAAGCAGGACACGGCAGGAACTATACAATTAGGGAGAATGCAGGAGGAGGATGCGAAAGGACGGGGGTCGGTGAGTTGGTTAGTTTTCGGGGCGGCAAGTGGCGGGTTTTGATTGGAGACGATCTGGGGCGTCGATATGGAATCATCGCACTTGAGGGAAAGATCAAAATCTGTGAGCATGATGTGGCCGTCTGATCTTACTAGTACATTTTCGGGCTTGAGATCGCGGTAGATGATTCCCATCATGTGAAGGTATTCTAGTGCTACTATTACTTCGGATGCGTAGAACCTGGAAGAAGCACGAAATAAAGGCATTGAAATAAGCTAAGTTCCAAATATAAAACTAAGCACATTCACAAAGTGACATACATTAAAACAACAAACCCACCAGCAAGACGACAATCAGAGGAAGGAGTACACAGATTAAGCCATGTTTACATGGAAACATATGGAGAGAAACAAATTATACAACGTAATTTCAGGGGAAAGTGAAGATGATGGATTTAGAAAATAATTGATGTCGCCTGGGACCATATTGACCACTCAATGCATATCCAAATAGACACCCCCCCCCCGAAATATGGCACTTCACTGTCTCTCTTAATTTAATATCATCATTATATAATTTTTGAAATTAATATCATAAATTTGAACTTTTAAAATAAATAAATAAATAAATAATCAGCAGCCAACAATCATGAAGCCACAATTGCGGAATAATAACTTCCTCTTAAGCACCCCACACATGACTTTATAGATTCTCAAATGATGCTATAGAAAGTAGGGGGTGGTGCCTATACTTTATACAGCTTAACAACTCCACAATTAATATAGAGCTAATAGTGCATGGAGCACATTACCTAAAAAAGACCTTATTGCATAAATCTTACAATTTTATCACATCTTGAGTAATGCTAGATATAGAATCATCAAATCCTAAGCAAATTTTTTAGTAGGAGCTGACTGCTGCTGATAAACAGAACACAACCATCCATAAAATCACCTCTACACATTAATAAGCACCATAAACCTTAAACACCCCGGGACATCGCTAAAAGACAAAAACTTTTCACTTCCTTTTATGTTGATTATACATTTAATGAAAAAACAATTATATTGAAACTCGAAAGGTCTATCTTCTGAGTTTCTTACAAATGGCTCTTAATGAACTTATTTTTAGCATTTTCCTAGTAAAGGCATAAAATAGAAAAGAAAAACAAGTGGAATAGATATTTTCTATCTCCAATGATGTCTCATTTGCATCAAAACTAATCACAATCAACACCTAAGCAGTGGCAAATAAATGTCCCAGCATTAGTATTTGATTGTGATTGGTGGAAACACACCTAGAGAACTCATACATTCGCTTATCCAAATGGTGTAAGAAGAAATATAAATAGGTGCATATTATTAGATGTGAGGAACCTACAAGACAATATATGAATCTCATCTAATCCCAAAACTAACACGATGTTAACTTATAATTGTAATTACAACAATTGAAATGCTTATTAATATAGAAGATTGAGGAAAACTACTGAAAATACAAGTCATTTTGCAGGACTGTATATGAGATTGTGATGAAATTATCTTCAAATATAACTTTAGCATCAGCTATAGCATTTTACACAATTTCGTGATGAACTTCGATTCTTTCGATTATAATTTGCTTTTCTTTTTTTTTTTTTTTTTTTATAATGTTGTCTATCATCTTATTGGAATTTCCGTTATGAGCATTTCAAATCTACATGTAGTATTTGTAGGCAAACATAGCCTAGATACACCAACTTATTTCCTTTTCGAAAAATATTTTGATGGATATCTAATTTTAAATAATTAAATTAAAGAAAAGAGCTTTTCGCTTTTCTATAAATTTGCTAATTTGTAACATGCATAGTTAACTAAAAAGTTCCATTTCTAAAATATTAGTAATTGTACTAGAGAAACACGTTAACGACATCCTCGAAAACATAAAAAAAAAAAAAAGAGAGAGAGCTTTTGATAAAACTTTTTCTCAATCTTTTGTCCTCGCCACTTTTTACAAAGTAGCAGCATTGGTGAATTAAAAAGTGTGAGCTGCTGCTTCGGTGCAATCAAAACTTAGCCTTAAAGCCATAACTACTCGAACAAATAGAAACAAGGAGGTACAGAATAATAATGTATGATCATGAACAACTAGATTATTTAAAATTCTAACTTTTTCCAAGATAATAAATATTTAACCGCGAAACCCACCATCAATTTATTTATTTAGCCAGTTCAAGCATCAACATTTATTTTGAGGTCGCTGGCTCATTGATAAATATAATGTAATAACACCATTGTCATTATATCAATTTTTCTAATAACAGAGTCTTCTTCTCCACGTGGGCTTCCAGACTTTTTTTACTTCGCACATGCATGCCCACGTCTTATGCACTTAGTCCAGTACACACCTTCCGAGAAGAATTTTAGGTCAAATAAATTACATAAGACGGTTCGTTTTATTTCCTAAAACGATGTAATTTACATAGAAGAAGACGTAAAGACTAATTATACCACCAAGGATACCTTTTTTTCCGAAAGGAAAACTTAAATACATTTTTCTTTTCCTTTTTTTTGAGTATTATTTATCGTCTACCTTTTTCGGGATCATTGAAAACACGATCAACATTTAATTATCTTGGCTTAACTTACAGTCGATTTTTCAAAATCAATGCTCGGTCAAATACCTAAATTTATCTCAAATCTTCTGTGTTCATTGATACCGTGATTTGCTTTTCTTTTTTTGGTTTTGACTTGTTTTGTTATAATTTGTCATTATTTTTTTTAGTCGTATCAAATTCTTTATATTATAATTCATCATAATTTACTTTTAATGGTGAAGGAATTACTTAATTTTGGAGGTGAAAGATCAATAATATTTTAACTTAAATAAAATGTTAAAAAATAGAGATTTGTAAGGCCTATATAAGCTTTTTTAGAGATTATAGACTAAATTTGGCTTCAAAGTTTTAGAATTTATACTTAAAAGAGCATCTAGGGTAAAAAAACCCAATTTGAATTCCCTCACTTTAGTTGTGACAGCTTTAGTAGTCATAAGTTCTTAAAATAATTATAACAATAGTTGATATTTCTAAATTTTTATTATTACATAAAGAAAGAGCATGGAAATTCGGAAAGCACCCATAAACTCTCCTGATTTTTATTTTCCTGATTTTTTTATTGCCAGTAAGCCCCTGATTTTCCAAAAAAATAAAATAAAATAACCCTGAAAGTGGGCCTTAGTTCTCGTCATCAATAATTCAAATTTGCACTTTCAAACTCAACCAATTGAATTTCATAAAATAATCTACTCAACTGAGTCGAGTCGACTCAAGATAGCGCTGGGCTCAAATTTGAGATTGAAAAAAGAGGAAAAAAAAAAAAACCCCTTCAAAATTCGGGCCAACTTAAATTTGATGAATCTTAAAATTTTCTACTACCGCTTAACTTAAGCTATCACTTAAAGAGTTCGAGTTCTATTAAATTAATCTTATATAAGTTAAAAAAATTAATCTTTTAAATTAAAATATATTGATATGCAATCCAAATTAGACTCGATTAGTATTTATATTACACGTAAGATCTAATTACTCGTTAGTACTTAGAACTTGATAATCATTGTGAAGAAACTTAACTTATTTATACCGTACGTGCATCACAAAGCAATATAATAACCTAACGTCCGGTTCGCTCAATCTCAGAAAACCGCTGTGTGGTCCTAGACCTGACACAGACCAGCCTTGCCAGATGATGGACACATCGTACGACCCATCGTTCTCCACATTTTATTCGCATATCACATCTCTACTCTCATACCACTCCATACAACGCTCGACAACGACAAATATAAATGTCCAATATTTCGTTTTTTTTTCCTTAAAAAAAGAAAAAACCGAAAAACACAAGATTCTGCCATTATCCAAAATTTCAACATTATATTGAAAAAAAGTAATAATAATAAAAATTCAAAAATAGCATTTTTCTTAAAACAGTATTTAATTACTAGGTAAGAAAAATTCAGATTAATGCTGAAAATAAGTTTGACCGACCAAGCCATCTATACGACGTAAAGGCCAACAGACGTGGAAAGTTGTAAATTTTCTTTATATAACATCAAAATATTGCTAAAATTATTGTTGCTATTTTACCAATACGGCAATATTCTACTATTTCGTGCATCTTGGAAGAAATATAATACACTAACTCTAATGATCCGCTATTCATGGGATTTGAAAAATAAAAAGACACAAAATTTGATTTTAAAAAAGGAGTTTATTATTAATATCGTATTTATCCTTTTTAACTTTTTCATTAATTATATAATCAATATAAAAGAATGTGTTAAGTTTCTAATTTAGATTTAGTAAATGTTCGAGACACTAAAATATTTTAATTAAACAAAGTGCTGGATGGAGAGAGGAATGCGAGTAATAACGTTACCTAACGGCAGATTCCTCGAAGCGTTTAAACGGCTGTCGTTGTCGGAGGACGTGAAGATCACCGCCATTACAGAACTCCGTCAGAAGGCAAAGCCATTTAGGCGAGTCGACGCAAGCGTAAAGTGACGGCAAGAACGGATGGTCTAACATCTCCAGTATTTCCGCTTCTGTCTTCGCCCTCCCTTCCTTGCTCCTACTCGCGAGCTCCCGCTTGTCCATCACTTTCGCCGCGAACAACATCGTACTTGGAAACCTGTTGATGTTGTTGCTGTTGCTATTATCGTTACAGGTGGTGATTCTTTCGCTTTCGTTCAGTCGGCATTTGAGCTCCGCTAAGTAGACGGAACCAATATCGCCGGAACCGAGTCGGTGGAGGAACCTTAGGTCGGACAATGTTATGCTGGGACGTAGGGTTGATTTGGTGATGGATGAGAATGAGCCATGAGCTGAACACGAAGCCGCTGTGAATGTGGCTTCGGAGCTTGAGCTCGTGCTGCGTTTGACTTCGGCCGTTGTAGCTGTTGATGTGAAGCTTATGCTCTGGAGGTCGTCGGCTAAGTCATCGAGCCACGGCTCCATTGCACAATGAGAGAGAGAGAGAGGGAGAGAGAGAGGGAGAGAGAGAGAGGTATTACGTTCTGTTTGGGGAGTTTTATTTATTGGTAGAGAGAGAGGGGAGAGAATGGGCCGACATGGAGAGGATAAGTTGGGTCGAGAAGGGTGGGGGCCCATAATGGAGTTTTTGGAGTGTTGTGATGGAATTTGGGGACATGGTTGTTACATGTTGTGGTAGGATTATGTCCATTAGTGTGAAACTATGAACGATGATATCATTTTGTTGGTGATTGATATTGTATATGTGACTTAGGTTTCAAATGTTGGCCTGTTGATACAAGAATGTTGAAATGAATGGAATTTTTGTTACTAGTCTTATCGCTTTCAAGAGCAATGCCAAAAACTATATAATATTCTAATATGAATCGTTGAGTCTTGTATGTTTAGATGGGCATATTTCTCTATTTTCTATGTGGGGTAAATTAAATATTATCTGCATTTAGAAAAGTGAATACAATCACAAAAGCTGATCGAAATATTCTTTGAAAACTTATGGAAGAATAAGTACGTTGAAAATCCTCTACGATGCATGGAAATTTAATGTAGTTATTTATTATATTATTTGAATTATAATCTACGCTTGTGTTGTGCTATAATCAATTAAATACTTTACATTTTGAGTTAGTCGATTGAAGTCTATCTATACATGATTTAAAAAAAAAAAAAATTAATGAAGTGACTTACCTAATATGATGATACAACAATATAAAAGATATGATTAAATTTCAGCATAATCTAGTCAAGACTTAAATGATTAACCTTGAAATAAAACACCCATCGACAAGGATTGGAATATGTACCCTAATAATTATATGTCAATAATAAATTATTAACATAATATAGAGCGATCATCATGGTCTAGATACGTCCAACCAACTTCCTTTTTTCCCCTTTCTTTAAGGTTTAAAATCGGCTTTCTTAGGTATATAACTCAAGGCCCAAGACAAGAGGCATTAACTTTTAGAGTAGGCTGGTTTGGTTGTAAAGGAATTCTATTTCTGGCCCACTTCCTTTCTTCTACCTAGTTCTTTTCCTAGATTGGAGATTATTACATTTAAGCTCCAAGTCTAATTTCAGCAAAGTTTAGAGGAAAAAATTGTTTCTAATACAGTCGTCTCGCCGAAACTTGTATCAACTTTTTTACTAAAAGAGAATTTATAACAATATTTGATATAACAATTCAGAAATCTAGTTTTTAAATAATAATTTTTCTTTTTGACTACTTATAATTTTTCATTTTTGTCAAGTTATGAGTATTTCTAATACCTTTTGTTTATTATAATTTTATTATTTTGAATCTTGCATGGGCTATGCCAATGATGCTTAATACCGGTATTGTTAGGTTTTGTTTGAATAATTGATTCGAATATGTAAGAGAGTTTAGAGGATAAATCAAATTGGCTAAAGATCAAATTGTAGGTGAATCAAATCGAATTAGATTTAACTATACGGATTAAGTCGAATTTGATAACACGTTAATAGAGGATTTGCAACTAACTATATAGAGGCAATTCAAGCTAGATATTTTAATTATGGACATTATTCGATATTTGAAAAGTGAATATTATTCTAGAGAACAATTGATTATTGCCTCTTCAACGCATTGAGTTGCCTTAAACTGAAACATTCCGTTTCCTTTTTGGAATAGATTAAAGAAGGAATAGAAAACTTGTTTTCGAAAAATGATTATTACTAGAATACGCTAAGAATTTCTATTGTAAGGAAAACTTATTCCAATATTTACTTTATCTAATTAATTGGAGTATTAAATTAAATATATAATCAAAAGTACCAATATGCCCATAAATACATACATAATTATTTATATGTTACATGCACATATATATTCATATAAATATATACAAAAAAAATATATATGTTCAATATGTATAATCTATTTACTCTCTTTCTCTCTCTATATATATCACATATATACATAATCTACAAGTCATATATGTACATACATATATATCTTAGTGTGAATATGATGGTCAAATTAGTTGGACTTTCTGTTCCCTTTATAAAGGGATTAAAATTTTCATCTTTTATAAAGTACTAACTATTCGGTTTGCAAACGAGATAGAGAAGACATTAAGACAAAAATTCCTTACATAAAATCGAAGTGAACAAGGTAATAAAAAGTTGAGTGAGAATAGGCCCTTTTTGTTACCTCCAAATAAATGACCCGTAAGTTTTTTCTTTTTTTCTCCTCAATTGATTAATTCTGTTGAAATTTTAGGGTTAATTAGAAATATATATATATATATCTGTGTGTTTATGTGTTTTCATCATTTTCTTGTTACAAACTTGTGCATGATTAGATGTGGAAAATAGACATGATGAAGAAGGAAAAACAAACATTAGAAATTTTTTTATTATAAATAAAAATTGAAATAGCTTTCTAACCCTTTTTCTTCCACTAATTCTAACATCTCGATAAGGATCTTAAATAAAGGAAATAAGTGTATATAAAGTGTGAGGAATCAAAACATATACTAATAGATGGTATATCTACCTTGTGAACGTAAAATAATTAAAATAGGTTTTTCAAACTTTTATATAGAAAGAGTTAAACATATTGTTAAATCATTCCATTTTATGTACATCGCTTGTCAAAAGAAATGAAAAATAACATGTGGTTGTATGCATTCCTTAAAAAAAGTTGTTTCAAAATAAAAAAGATTTGTTTTGATAATTTTAAATTTAAACCGTAAAATATAGCCTATATATGATTCAAAATATTTTTATATAGATAATTTTAAATTTAGATATATATTTATTTAGTGATATCTCTCTATATATTTATCAAAGAGAAAGACAACCAGAAATTAAAGAGGAGATTGAAATGGATTCCATACGGAAAACAAAAAGAGAAATCGTAGGATGAGAGCAAGAGAGAGGAGAGAGAGAGAGAGGACAATGAGAGAGATCGTGGGGATGAATGAAGAGATATTATATGAAAAAGAGTAAGAAGGTTCAGGAGGAAAGAGAAAAAGGGATAAAGTAACATATTTAGCTATTATTTATAATTATAATAAAATATTTTAATATTAATTATTAAATAGATGATAAATAAATTACCTTAAAAGAAAGATATAGGTAGGAATTACTCCAATTAGTTAAATTTCTTTAGCGCACTAGTCAATTCAACATGGGGAAATCGAGAACCCGCTTTCCAGCCAATTCGAAGAAGCCATAAGAACTAAAATGCCCGACATCACATTAGCCAATTAGCTGGTTTTACTAGATTTTATTGCAATAATATTACCTTTAATTAGATTCAATAGAAAGGTTCTATAAGCCTAACATATCTTCTCTCTTTGTAATTCTCGAGGATAACTTCAGACACCAATAGTTGCTTGGTAGAAAGAAATAAGATATTACTATAATTACAATTCCTAAAGAATAGAATAAATGACTTGTAATTATTACTTTATTTAGTTGCATTTAAAATTAAATTAACCATAGAAAATAAATATATCTTGTTGAGCCTAAAATTTGGTTTTTTATTTTTTTAACTTGATTTAAACTATTTGTATCTATTTAATTTAAACCTTCGGTAGAAATTAAGAAAAAATGGTTTCTTATGTTTTTGTAAAATTGAAGTCACTACCTAATTAAAACCAAGAAAAAAATAAGTAAATTAAAACCAATTAGATTGATCAATTTTAATATAATTATTGATTCGTGTTTTGAAAACCTTATGAAAAGTTTAAAGAAATCGGAGATAACAAATTGTAAATTAACTTATTAAAACCTAAAAGTTATTATATTAAAATACTAAGTTGGGCTATAACTTTTAAAATATCCTTAAAGTTAAAGGAAATAATTTTTAAAAATATTTTTCTAGTTTTTTTTAAGAAAAGGGAAGGAAAATAAAATTTTTATTTATTTATTTTAAATGATCACACTACAGATGTCTACGTACCTATTATTTAGAATCAGATTATTATAGTTATTTTTTAACTTTAGTAGTTTTGTTGATTTCAATTTTAAAAACAAAATCAAATTTATATTATTAACTAGTTTATTTTATTTTTAATAAAAAAATCTAAAGAAAGTGCTTTAATTTTACTCATGCGTTTAATTTTGAAAACATTCCTATTGGATACGAAATTTTTTTTAGAAAAGATTATATTAGTTTCTTTTTATTTCAAAAAAGACCAATTTTACTAGGTGAGAAAACAGTTTTTTTTTTTTCTTACACAAAGCACCAAAATTTGAAATTTATAAAAATGATTTATTAGTTTATTTTAAAAAGATAAGTCCTAAAAAAGTTTATTCATAAAAACAAAGTTTCTCTTTTATTTTCTTTTTTTGCAAAACCTTACTAAATTATTTTTCTAGGAATTCTTCTTACTTTTTGGAAGCATTTTCTATTTTTTTTTCTGGCCTATTATTTTTGTAGTAAAAGACTCTATTTCCTAGTCGACATCACTTGTTTGTTTTTATTGGAAAAGTGTTTTATTTTTATTTTTTTTCTACATTTTGGAATCCTTTTTCTTTTTTGAAAAATTCTTTTTTATTTAGAAAGTAAATTTTATATTTTATTATTTTGCAAGTAGGCCATATTAGTCCTAGAGTGGTGTTTATCTTATAATACCTTAGGACCATACAATGCTCCTAATTTATTGTATTTATTTATATATATATATTTTTTTAATTTTTTTGAATTTTATTATTATTTTCTCTTTTTATAATTTTTTATTATTTTTAGGTGTGGGCCCTATTCATCCGTAGAACGCGATTATCTCACAACATCCTAAGACCGCACAATACTCCTATGCTGAAATGAAAGTCTTTTTTATAAATATTTATTATTATTATTTTATTGCTAAAAGAAAAATAAAATAAATGAAATAAAGAATAAGGGAGAGGGTCAAACCTGGTCAATGGGCATGTTGGTCGGGTAGTTGGAGCGGACCGAGTCGGATCTAGAGCTCCATGGGCTATCATGTGCATGGCACATGCATAGGGTAGAGAGAGAGAGAAGGGCGATGACAAGGCTGCTGTAAAGTAAACTGAAGACCAAAACGAGAGGGCAACTACACTTTTATGAGATTCTCTAAGGTGAAAAACCCAACAGTGATGACGCCTCGCCGTGATATGTGGTTTGAGGGGTGATGGTGTGGTGGTCAATTAAAGTAGAGAGAGAAAGTGGAGATGGAGCCTAAATGAGAGCCGCCCTAAGTGAACCAAGGGTGATTCTATGGATTTTCAAGGTTGAGAAACCTAATTGTGGTGTTTGATTTTGCTTGAAACCACCAAGACACAAACTTTTTCAGAGAGAGAAGGATTCACAAGTTAGAGAGAGAAAATAAGCTTAGACCTTTGTGTGGGAGTTGTTGAGTGAAAGATCATGTCCCGAATGAGCTTAAAAGGTTCCTACTATAGTTTTTTTAGCTTAAAATGAAGATGGGAAGTCCATAAATGGAGGATCTTGAAAACGTAGGTTTGGGTTGATTGTGGTTGATTGATTGCGTTCCTAAGGAAATAATCAATAATTGATGGATGATTGAATGTGGGATGGACAAGGAGTTGCCATTCACAGCTTAGAAGCTTCGGTTGTTACTGAAAGTGGCCAAATTTACAAGTTATACGGGATGCGGCTTGTGATTTTTTCTGATTTTCTAGGGAAAAAAGAAAAAAGAAAAAACCCAAATGCGTATATCTAGATAAAAAATTGGTCTAGATTTAAAAAAGGCCATGGCTTCTATTGATTTTTACCTTTTACTTGAAAAAATTTAGTAGAAAAATGAACTTAATCTGGTTGAAAAAAGGGGCGTTAACGTGTTTTTTTCTTTGCTTTTTCTGTACCTTTAAGCTTGAAGCAAGACCATTAATGGAGGTCCTTTTTCATGTCTGCTAATAATAGGCGAACATGCATCATGACGACGGGAAAAGAAAAAATTAAAGTGCCTTCCATTCTTGAGGAGGATCAAACTCACGACCTTTATTTCCCCTCACTTCCAGACCAACTACTTAACTACTCGACCAAGCTTCCCCTCCCTTCTAGATCAGCTACTTTACCATCGGACCAAGCTTGTTTCCTAGATGCTAGTTGCAATAAAATATACTTACCTTTGTTAAGCCGATTTAAATGAAAGGCCTATTGAACAATAAACCTAAAAAATCTACCTAAGCATTTTAAGTCCTGAAAAGCCAATACGTCCTTACAATTAAATATTTAATCTAATTGGCATGTGAAAAATAATTTTTTAAAAAAGGACTAATATGATAAAATTATGTGCTCCTTTTTGTTTAGTGTTTAGCTTTATTTATAACTTCGATTGCACATAAAATATTCAATTTAAATTCGATTAAGATATTGTTTGATGTCATGATAAACTTAAATTGTATATTTTTTAAAAACATTTTGAAGGAGTAAGTAAACCGAACTTCATCAATTTTTTTGTATTTTTCTTAATTAGGAAATTTTCTTTATTATTTGAAAAATAAAATAAAAGGGGGAAAATAAAGTGTACATATCTAAAAATATTAATAGACCCTATCTTAGATTATAACTTAGTTGTTGATTAAGGTTTTATGGATAAGATATGGAAATATGTAAAAAAAGAAAAAAGAAAAAACTATGGAAACAAAAATAACTATTTTTTTTTTGGTTTCGAGAAGAGATCGTAATTCCTTATTTGATAACACTAGAAAATTCATAGAATCGTTTTGTGCCAACCAAACATAGTATTTCTCTACAATGAGGAATAACTATTGTTGATTGTAGGTAAATTAACTAAGAATAATGGGGAATAAATTGGGCTTGAATGGACTAAGCATGGGTCTTGAGATTGCAGTTAGGTTGTATTAATTCCTTACTCTTTAATACTTGAAAAAAGCTCGGTAGGAGTATTGATCGTGGGGGCATTCTAACGCTCAAGTTAGTAACAAAGACAAAGGGAACAAAGGAATTGAAGTGGATGAGCACAAAGATCTTTGTCGGTGGTATTTGCTAGGTATATACCTGATCCTCCTATACTTGGTGGCCTCTAGTACTGTTTATAGCATAAGAGAAGTACGATTACCTGAACATGTTAAGGCTTGGGGTTCACTCGTACTGCCATGTAGTTGATAAAAATGGTTTAGAAGGGTGGTCAGCTACGCCTGTGATCCGGGAGTCTAACATTCTCAAGTGTTGTTGGGTGTGCCAACTATACTAAGGATATCAAGTAGCAATTAATGAGCTATAACCAAGTGTTGGTTGTCAAGCCTGATTTTTTTTCCAATTTTTATAAATTAGTCTTTTTTAAACCGATTAATATTAAGCTCTACTCATTTAATACTAACCCTCCACTAGGGTTTAAAAAAATTGGTTCTTTTAACTTTGAAAATGTTTTAGAGTCACCATCGACTATAATCGAAAAAGAGAGTTAAGTTATAACTAATTAGGTGAATTGGTTATAACTTAGTTATCGGTCTATCGATAAAACTAATTTTAAAATAGTTTTTTTTTAACTAGAGATTTGGATTCGAGGATTTCATTAAACCCTAAATTGGTATCACCTTTTAATTTTTCAAATTTAATTTTGCTTTTCAAATATCCTTTTAATAATGTTTATTTACAAACGATAACTAAAATTATATCTATTTACAAAAGAATTACCTACTAAATGGTGAAAATAATTTTTTTTCCATATTTTAAGCACCACATACGTACGGATACTTAAGTACCTACTATTTGGGATCGGACTTCCATAATTCATTTTGTAAAACTTTAATCGGGTTGGTCTATTTTAACTTTTGAAAAAAAAAAGATTGGATTTACGTTTTTACCTATATTACTTTGTTTGAGAAAAAGAAATTTCTAACAGGTCCTAACTAGGATTTCATTTTTAGGAACCTTAAAGTAGTCTTGATTTGGAAAATCGGTTGGTTATTTTTATTTTAGAAAATGGATTTTCTAAGTGATAAGACAATTTTTTATCTTTTTTCTTTCTCTCTTTTTTTAATCTACTAATCTATTTATTATAGTATTACTTTATTTATTCTTATTCTTATTATTTATTATATTTATATATATTATTTTATCTATTTCTATTGTGCTTTAAAAGATGAACTAAATATGTTTTTCTTTTTGGTTTTTCTCTTTTTCTCTCCTCTCTCTTTTTTTAACATTTACAATAAAACAAAATAAGATAAATAAAAAAAGACTAACAATACAAAATAACTAAAAAACAACTAAATAAAAGGGAAGGGGTCAAACTTGAGAGTTGGACTTCTATACACTGGTCGACCTTTAGATTTCGGGTTGGAGCATGGGTCGGTCTTGGATCTTGCGTTGGGTTCCAGTGTTCGTAGATCGAGTTACAACTAAAAAGAAGAGGAACTGTAGTGATGATATGATTCTGAGCGATATGAACACCGAATTGAGAAGGTAAATGGAATTTAGTGTGTTTTAGATTAGAATTGGAGAGGGGGGGGGGGGGGGGTAGGACAAATGCTATCGTATTTGGTGCGTATTTAAGTGATTTTCAACAAGTAGGCTTGAAGCTAGTAGCTTTGTGGTTGCGATCGGGGTTGTTAGGCGCTAAAGGGTAGTTGGGCTAGGGATTGTGGATGGAGATGGACACAACTACAAGCTCAACTTTAGATGTGGGTGAGTAGTGGTAGAGCTTCAGGTTGTGGATCACGACGGTTAAGGTTTAGAGGATGGTGGTTTGATGAGGTAGCTTTAGCTACGGTAGGCTTCGATACTTGTTGGGTTAGAGAGGTGAAGGAATGGGAAGATACTAAAGTTGTCAGTTTCCTTCAAAATGGGCTTTAGAGTTTTGAATTTTAGAGAGAGAGAGAGCTAGGTCATTGTTAGTGAAAGAGAGAGATTTTGAGTGAGAGGGAGTTTGAGAGTGAGACTACTAATGATTTGTGTTGTTGTTGTCCTTGGGAATGAATAAAGAACTATTTATACTCAAAACGACTCAATTAAGCTCGGAAAGTGGAAAATCAAATTGAATGCAAATTTGCTAAATTCCAATTTTTTTTTTTTCGATTTTGCGATGTCGATTTAAATGCTTAAATGTATGAATCTAGTCACATTCTTGGGTTCTATTTGAAATAGGCCGTGTCTAGATTGCAATTCCATCATCAATTTAGAGAAAATGTAGCAAATAAAGGTTCAAAAATCAAATTGAAGTTGAGTGACCAAAGAGGAAAATTTGGGACAATGTATGAAAAGGGGAGCAAGAGAAAGGAAAGGGATAGAAGTGGGGGCTGATGTGGCACCACGTCAGTTATCTCATCCAATCGTGGCGTGCCATGTGTCCCTGCTGTGATATGTGGCAACTGGTGTACATAGTAGTAGTTGATGTGGCATGCTACATGGCAGATCGCATACTACTTCAATCATTATCCAATTTGATAGCGCCACGTATTAGGATACATAGCATAAAGAACTCCTAACACGTGGTGATGTATCGTAGGCGTTTTGTGGTAAAAAGAATAAAAAGCATTCCTTGCCTTTGGTGAGATTCGAAGGCAAGGCCTTAAGCTAACCCAAGGCCGTTGACTAGATTCAAATTTAAGTTTAGGTCTAATGGCCCTTTCTTTATTTTTATCTAAATTAAAAATTGTATTTTATTAAACTATCTAAAAAAATTATTATTTTCTAAATTTTCTAAATCCTCTATTTTATTATTTTTTGTGACTTTTTAATTTTTTTTTTGCAATTTTCTATTTTTTATTTCCTCAATTTCTTTTTTTTTTTTGGCTTTTCTTAATTTTTTTTTGCTTTTCCTAAATTAGGACTTTTTATCCTATCATAAAAATTTTGAAAAAAAAGGGGTAAAAAATTAGGTGTTTATAATTGTCTCTCTTTGTGGTGATGTTTGAGTAAAATTTTATCACAAAAAAAAAAATGAGACATTACCCCGAGAGTGGAAATTATCCCAAGGAACACTTTAGTTAGCTATTTTATGTTCGTGCACTAGGGATTTTAGTGAATAGTGAAAAGAGAGACAAGGTACTCTAAGAGTTGGCCGGAAAATTCAAAGAGAAATTGGAGTCCAGTCATACCCTTATGAGCTGACGAACTAGGGTGAATATAGGTGAATATAGGTAAATACTCTTTAAGTTGGCTAAGATCCTAAAGAGAGGTTGAAAACTTGATAGTGCCCCTTTGAGCTGACTAACTAAGGTAAAACAAGTAAAACACTCTTTGAGCTAACTAAAACCTTAAAAAGATGTTGAAAACTTGGTCGTGTCTCAATGAGTTGATTAACCAGAGTAAAACAGGCGAAGCATTCCTTGAGCTGGTTAAGCCCTTAAGAAGATGTTGAAAACTTGGTCGTGCCCTTATGAGCTGATGTCGGGCCTGATTTTTCCTGATTTTTAAAATATTTTCCTTAACTCGATTAGTATTAAACCTTAACTCATTTAATATTAACCTTTCATTAGGAGTTAAGAAAAATTTGGTTTTTAATTGTATTTTGAAAATCATTTAGAATTACCACTTGACCAGAATCGAGAAAAAGAAGATTAGGTTAAATCGATTACATTGGTTTGCTTAAAAAAAAAATTTACAAAAAGGTTTGAAAATCAAAGATTTTAGGTTCGAGGGCTAATATTTTAAACCCTTAATAAGTACTACTTTTTTAACTTTCCGATTTTAATTTCACTTTTCAATATAGCCTTATTTACAAACCATTTACATGCAACTAAATTAAACAATTATTTAAAATATATGAAAAAAAGAAAATTTTTCATATTTTAAGTCGCTTCGTATTTGTGTATGGGTGTCTATATACCCATTATTTAGGATTAGAAGTACATAGTTATTTTTTTTTAATTTTAGCGTATTAGATTTGTTTTAATTTTTGAAAATACGTTAGATTTATGTTTTTAACCCAATTTGATTTATTTAAGGAAATTTCTAAAAATGTCCTAAATCGAGAATTTCATTTTTAGAAAAACCCTAAAAAGGTCTTAATTTTGAAAAAAATGATTGTTTATTTTTATTTTAGAAAACTGATTTTCTAAGTGGTAAAATGGTTTTTATTCAATAACCTATTTTTATCTTATTATTATTATTATTGCTATTGTTCATCATTATTTCTTCTAATTTAAATCTCAACTGAAAACAAAATTAAAAAAGAAAAACAAATGGCAGATTCGATATTTTCTCTTTTTCTCTTTTCTTTTCTTTTTCTTTCTTTTTTTTTTTAATTTTTATTATTATAGTTACAAATACATAAGTGATATATAAAATAAATAAACAAACAAACAAAAAAATGTAGACCGATTGGCTTTGGGTCGACTCAAATCTCCTCTTCAACAACAACATCATGGGGTTGATTCAGGGTGATTGAGACGGCAAATTAAAGGAGTGAAATGATTTTCATTTGTTTTGGATTAGGATTGGGGGAGTAGGACAATGCCACGGTGAATTAAGGTGGTTGGGGTGGTTATCAGAGATAGTAGCCAACGGTAGTGGATTTTAGGTTCGAGTAATGGTGGATATGGCTTACGAGAGGGTTAGGGCTTAGGTTTTAAATCACTACAAAGTCAGTTGTGGCGGTAGTTTTAGACGGGGAAGCCTAGATAAAGAGAGAGACAGGGAGAGAGAAAGTAGATCAAAGATCAAGAGAGAGAGATGATTTCCGATCTTCTATGTGTTTTGGAATGAAGAAATGACTCTTATTTATACTAAACTAACATCTAATTAGCTACAATAGTTCAAAAATCATATTAAATGTGTTAATGAATTTTAACTTGAAAAACCAACTTTTTCCAATTTTTGACTTCGATTTTAAATGCATTATCAACTGAATCAGGACTAGTTTTAGGGTGAATTCAAAACTAGGCTAAGCTTAGTATGTAATTTCAGTAAGAAATTGTATGGAAACGTATGAAAATCATGTTAAAATAGCCCATGAAATGGTGACACCGCGTTGAGTAAAAAAAAAAAAAGAGCAAGAATTGGAAATCTAGAAAAAACTCGAGGAAGAAGAAGGAAATGGGGGTGCAGGCCACGTGTGAGGCACGTACTATGTATGCGATTTAAAAATAATGGGGTATGCCTAATGCCCTACCTCACTTACCTTGCTATCCCCCTCCTTCTGATGCTCTCCAATTAAGGCTTCATGCCTTGTTTAAAAAATTGTGGACTATATTTTGGTCCGCACTAAGTTATATATATATATATATATTTAAGAACTAAATACATAAAATTAAATACCTATTAACTAGGCAGTATAAAAGTCTTATCTTAATCATACATTAAGATCTTCTTTTCAAAAAGAAAAGGACACTGTATGCTTGGGGAGATTCGAACTTTAAACTTCCATGTCAACTCTAATGTTATACTCAAGTGCTTATTCATCAGGCATTAGCCTGTACCTTGTCCATATGTACAATCAAATGACACGTATGGATTAGATTAACCTAGGCTAGATTTGAATCTTATGCTTAGGCCCAACGACCCTCTCTTTATTTTAAAAATCCTATTTTTATCTAAAAATTTATTATTTTTCTAAATTTCCTAAATTCTCTATTTTTTGTGACTTTTCAGTTTTTTATATTTTATTATTATCATGAGCCAAACAATGTCATTATTGTGATAGATTATTGTATACCACATAAAGATCTATGATCAACCCCCTTATTGATCATAAGTCTTCTATACGACATACAGGGCTCTTTTCACTTCATGTCACCATTAGGCCCATAGAAAAGTAATATCAAGTCGGATGACTAAAATTAACATTTAATTATAAAAGCACTAAAGTTAGAGTATAAATTCGTAGAATTCCACACTAAATATATATATGTATAAATTACAACGTATTCAAAATTCTATAAATCTGAATTAAGAAAATCTAACCAAATAAGTAAATATATCTAAAAATTACTATTACAAAATTCCCTCTTCACCTTTTTAATGCATAATCCCGTCTCGACTTGAGACTCATCTCGAGCATTCCCTGGCTTGGATGAATGAAGAGGTGATCCTACAACAAAAAGAAATCTATCAGGGTGTAAGCTTATACTTAGTGAGTAAGTCCCTTCGCCATGCCATAGAAACAATATTATTTAAACACACAATATATGAATGCATGAACAATCAGAATGCTAACCATTACAAGCAGCGACTTAGGAACTAGATGTAACTCAGAATTTTACCCTTGTAGTTGGGGTTGGAGATAATTAACCGATACAAACCATCAATTGAGTCTTAGCACTTGTGTTTTTGTTCCACTTGCACCAACATGCTCAAATAAACTTAAATAGATATATAATATATATAACTTTACTTTTCACACGACAAATATACTTTCCTTTTCAAAAATAAAAAATCTAAGACAAAATTTCTAATTTTAGTGTTGTGGTGGCCTTCGCAATCCATATTACATGCCCTAAGCGGAAGCCACAAGACACAGCCCCTTCACTGATGGTTAGTGTCCCTTGGCGCCTAGTAAGCCTAAAAGCACAGGATAGAGACTCAATAATATAAATGGCACATTTGACTAGTCTTAACATGAGGCTTCATTCCTGTAAGCTCCTTCTCATCTTCTACGTGAGGTGATAGTCGATATAGTTATAATGCAAATATGAGAAATACATGACTCATTAATTTTCTTAGTTGAATACTTAATTAATCTAATTTTCATTGTGATTAAGTAAATTTCATTCCATACAATCCATGTATACTATTATCACAACACTTTCCATTATTATCTCATTAACAAGTCATAGCATTCAATCATAACACAATACACATGCATTTCCCATTTCTCATATCCCACAAGCGTTCAAGTTCATTACATAAATTTAAGTGCATCTTCATTACAAGAAAAACCAAGCATGAAGTCATTGAAAATCACTTACTCAACCATAATGGATCGGTTGTAATAGTTTGAGGATAGGTTGTCTCCCATGGTAGGGTCCCCTGAACATCGTAAATATGATAAAGTTAAGAATTTGAGATAAAGTTGAAAGGCTAACCGAAAATTCTTTAAGTTACACTTTTTAATTTAATTTCGTATTTTTTCCGGTTTTACTTAAAACTTTAATCATGTGTAACTTTCTTATTTTAAAACCGATTTTTATGATCTTATAGTTGATTTTCATCATTTTTTAGTGTACTTTAACATGGTATGGTTAGATTTTTAAGATAAGGCACACAAATGTGTCCACTAATTAGAACAATATTGGTCCTCATGGTTTGGTGCTCTTTTGGGCTTAGTTTGGTTGTTGGGCTTTTTGTTATCTTGGGAAATCTTTTGGGCTTGGGCTTAGGACTTTATTCTAAGCTTAAGACACTCTTTAAGGTCAAATTTCCATCCTTGTATTATGGCCTTAGGGTTATCAACTTTTTCTTGGACTCTCATATGGGCTTATGTGATCAAATAGGCTCGATTTTGGTCTAAACTAAGGTTAGTTATTTTGGTAAGCTTAGGGAGTATTATATGGACCTCTCACGAGCTTCAAAACAACCTTTATTGATAGATTAAGGTGTTGATAAGAAATTTGGTGAAGGCCCAACTTGGAGTTCTAAGCTTGATTTGAGTATTTTAGGTTTGGTTTTGAGTTTTAGGCTACACTTGCTTTGATTGGTTTTTTTACTTTGTTTACTTAGTTTTATTATATTTTTAAGTGACTTTTCTTTTAGTTCTAGGTTTAGACAGTTTGGTTCAAGGGTCACTAACTTGGTTTTTCAACTTATTTCATTATTTTCTTAAGTTTAGGTGTTAGATCATGAATTTATGCTACTTATATTCCAAATCCAACTTAACTTGTCTTCCATGAGATGATTATTTAGCTTATGTATTACATAAAAATGATAGATCACATACTTATCATATACTCTATGCCATAGTTCACATTTCAAAAAGTTGGTTTTTTCATAAAAACTTCATATATTGAATTTTCCTTTATACAAAGCTAAATTTGGGCATATGTGACCATGAAGTCAAAAATAACTTCTAAATACTATACATACTCTACACGTCCAACATGTTATCTCCTCTTCCATACATATTTTTCATGATTTTCTTAACCTACAAACTTCTATTCTAGGTGCTAGACATGTATCTTACAAAATACCATCATAGCCTACTCATATTCCAACTTTTATGTGAGAGATTCATAAGCTTATTTCTTAAGGTAGTCTAGCTATTTATCACCTTATGCTCATACCAATGTCTTCATGAAAATATACTCTCTTAACATAGTATACTAGAGTATTTTATCAAGGAAATAAACTTACTCATCCTTAAAGCATAAAAATAGGTGGTTGTGTAACTAAGAGTTTACCTTTGCTCCTTGTTTTCTATCCTTTTCTTGCAAGCTCTTTTAGTGGTCAAGATCCTGATGTTTGGGATAGGTTTTGGGGATGTTCTAAAGTTTCCAAAAATGACTTTTGAAGTGGACAATGGAATGACAACAAAACGAGTTTGTATCGTGAGCCATGGAAGTAAAAGAGTGGTGGCAAGTGTAGATTATGTGGGGTTGGGTATCCTCTTTTAGTTTGTGTGTTTAAAGTGAGAAAAAGAAAGTGAAAGATGAGGGAAAAGGGAGAGTGTTGTCAATCATGACCAAGAACAGACAAAGCCGGTCGCTTGATAGATCCAAGCTTGTAGAACGCTTGAAAAGTGTTAATGGGAAAGGTATGAAAGGGGGTAAAATGATGAATGAAACAGTAAACAAAAACTCATGAATAGCTCTAGAGGATATGATGCATGAATGGAACTTTCGAGGACTTACAACATAATTCGATATGACGCACGAGTTGGCCTAATAAGGTTATTCATCACCTAACCTTGCTTAAAGGAAAGAATAAGAGTGATGCCGAGAGTAAATAATAGTGTTTACACAAGGAAGAAAGTACTTAAAAGTGTATTGAAGATAATTTGATCTATTACAGCTATAAGTATAAGGGTATTTACACCTGTTAGTTAAGGTAACTTGCCTAAAAGGGAAAAGACAAAAAGGACATTTCCTAAAGAAACAATATATATGATACAAAATGGTAAAAATAAATATACAAGAAAAATAAATATACAAGAAAAACAATCATTGGTGCTACAGATTCTACATATGATACGGTATACATAGCGATGCTGCATTAGCGAAGTTGTTAAGAGATGCAGACAAAAAAGTACAGACAGATGGGCTTGTCTGAGTAAGGATGACATAATTAGTCCGGACTCTTTCGATTGGCTTCTCAATAGGGAAGATGCCGAGTAATTGGTCGATTCAGCGTAAGAGAGTGATCATCAACTTGGCATACTGAAAAAAAATGGCCAGTCATACGGTATGGCATGAAGGGTGACTTGGTAAGGAAGTACTCGGCTTTGGTAGAGGTTGGTTGAAACATAAGGATTCGTCATGCCAGACCCTCTAATCCTTGGGCTCAGTTGTAGGTCAGAGGTCCGGTAGCCTAATTCCCATAAGAAAGAGTATGCCAGTTCAAAGAGTGAGAAAATGCATCCATAAAGCTCCCTTTCAATGCATATAAACTTATCACAAAAGTATTACTTTGTAATGATTTGATGATGTAAGTAATATTAGGTGAATAGTAGATGTGAAAGAGAATTGGATTAATGGGTAAATGATAAGGCATACCCCCCCCCCCCCCCCCCTCTTCTTTCTTTTCCAACCAGCCCCTCTAAGAAGCGCTATAGCTAGTTAGCTAACCTAGGCATGGTCCATTGGAGATTTGATAAAAGGTTAAAGGGATAGAAGGTGCTTTAAGAGCTAGCCGAGTGAGTTTAGAAAAGTCTAGCATCTTAGAAGCTGGTTAGAAACATTGTTTTGAAACTTAGTCATGCCCTTTTGAGCTAACTGATCTAAGCGGGAGCATCTATAAGGGACTAACAACCTTTAACTGGAATTGATATGAAAAACCTGGTCGTATTCTTCTGAATTCATTAACTTAGGCATGAGCATTTGTAGGGGACTAGCAACCTTAAGTTGAAATTTGATCTGGAGAACCTAGTCGTGCTGTTCTAAACTTACTAACCTATGCGGGAGCATCTCTTGAAGATTAGCAACCCTAAATTGAAATCAATTTAGAAAACCTAGTCGTGCTCTTTTGAGCTCACTAACCTAGGCAGGAGCATCTCTAAAGGACTAGCAACTTTAAGCTACAATATATTTTTAAAACTTAGTCGTGTTCTTCTGAGCTCACCAACCTAGATAGGAGTGTCTCTTGGGGACTAGCAACCCTAAATTGTAATCGATTTGGAAAACATGGTCATGCTTTTTTAAGCTCATAACCTAAGCAGTAGTGTCTCTCGGAGACTAACAACCCTAAATTATAATCAATTTGGAGAACCTGGTCATGCTCTTCTGAGCTTACTAACCTAGGTAGGAGCATCTCTAAGGGACTGGTAACCCTAAGCTGGAATCGATTTGGAAATCTTAGTTGTGCTCTTCTAAGCTCACTAACCTAGGCAAGAGTGTCTCTTGGGGACTAGCAATTCTAAATTGGAATTGATTTGGAAAACTTGGTCGTGCTCTTCTGAGTTTAGTAACTTAGGCGGGAGCATCTTTAGGATACTAACAACCCTAAGCTGGACTTAGAAGAAGTGCCTTATGGACTCACTAAAAGAGACTACTAAAGAGAAGCACCTTATGTGCTTGCTATAACAAATTGGTGAAGGGAAGTGCCCTATGGGCTTACTACGAGAAAATGGCGAGGAGAAGCTCCTTATGGGCTCACTAAAAAGAATTGATGAAGAGAAGCACCCTATGGCTTACTAAAAGAATATTGGTGAAGGAAATTACCTTGTAGGCTCACTAAGACAACTTAGTGAAGAGAAGTACCCTATGGGCTCGTTACGAGAAATTGGTGAAGAGAAGCACCCTATGGGCTCGCTAAAAAGAACTAATGAGGAGAAGTACCCTATGGGCTCGTTATAAGAAATTGATGAAGAGAAGTGCCCTATGGCTCGTTAAAAGAATATCGGTGAAGGAAGGTGCCCTATGGGGTTGCTAAGACAACTTAGTGAAGAGAAGTGCCCTAACGGCTTGCTAAAAGAATATTGGTGAAGGAGAGTGCCTTGTGGGCTCGCTAAAAACCCTAAAGAAATTGACGAAAAAAGGGGTAACACATTGAAAGTTGGATAAAACCTCAGAAAGATGGGATAGCACTCTAAAGGCTAGCTAAAACCTTAAAAAGAATAAAAGAGTAAGTCGATATTTTAAGAGCTGGTTAGAATCTAAAAAATAGTGAAAGATGCAAAGTGAGGAAATGAAATTTGTTTGAAAAATTCCTGACTTGAAAAATATTTATAGATAAAGAATTTGGTAAAAAAATTACTTAATGATAGAAGAGGTATTAGGCCTTAGATCAATATGATTAGCTTAAAAAAGGTTAGACCACATCAAAAAAGGAAGTAGATGACTTGAACTAAAAGCTTGGCTATTCAAGCCGATACAAAAATGGACAAAAAACTCGTGACAAGCCTTTACCTTTTCTCTCTCCATTTTTTTTAAAAGTTTGCTAACAGGTATAAATCCTCCTTTGATAACTACATGGGGCCTCTTATATTCTTCGTGACCTTGATGCTGAGATGCCTGGTGGGGCCTTGTGATTTTGAACAATTCTTTGTTAAAGGAAAAGTAACTCAAGATTAGTTTAGTTGAAGAGGGCTTCTTTGTGAATTCTTAGTCCATATTATACTCTTGACTATAGTCTTAAAATTATAGTTCATTTTGTAAGTGATATACCTTGATAAATCTATTAGGTCTTTTTTAGTTTAGCATTGTGAGTTTAGGCTTTTGGTCCAAGGGTTTCAAAGAGGACTGATGAGAAAGCCTAATTTAAAAGAAACTTCTTTATTTAAACCAGGTATACAAGTCAAGAACCTTTAGGAAGAATTGGGAGTGTGCTTGCCCTGGTTGCAAAAACAATTTTTATTAAAGATAGAGTATCCTTTAAGATCATAAGAGCTTTATTAAGTAAAGGCGGTATCAGAAGTAGGAAGGCCTTGTGTGATTCAGTATGAGTAAGAAAATCTTTTTCATTTGTGATCTTGGATGTGTAAAGTGACTTCATGTTTCAAGATTTGGGGTTTTGTACCTTTGGAGCCTTCTTTGGTTGGGGCTACTTGGGCTTTGGTTCTTGATTCAGCGTTGTTGCCCTCACTAGAATGTAATATTACTTTTGGGGCTTTCGTTTTATACTTAGGCCCAATTTTCCAACCTCTTTTCTTTTTTCCTAATTATTACTTTTTCTTTTTTTTTTTTAAATTACTTTGTCTCGTTATCTCTTGCTGTTCTCTCTGTTCTTTTGGCCCCAAGAGTGATTATCTCTATTGTCAAGTTTTTGCCTTTTAAGTAATTCAAGGCCCTAAATCCATATATTTATGGGCTTGGGTGAGGTATTTATAAGCTTGAGGTAAAAGGAATTAGCTCTTCTTTATTTCAAAGAAAAATAACTTATAAAGAATAAAAGTCATTTTTCAATTGATGTTAATTAAGCAAGCATAAACCAATTTTATCCTTCCTTCTTGATCAATGACCTTAACCTCTGAATTACCCCATTATGGAATGGTTCTTGACAAGGTTTGAATTTGAAAATTCTCTAAATTGGTCCAACGAGGTTAAAAAAAATAATTGTGTTTGGGATTTAAAAATGAATGCCTCGCTTCATTTTAAACTACATATCGAATTCAAAATGGACCTCTTTTAAGGAATGAGTCCACCATTATGTCACTCAACTCTCAAAGTGTTTAAGGTTGGTGTAGGGGATATAGTTTACCTATTTTCATCTTAAAACCTTTTCAAGTGAGTTATCGATTCCATAGGGAAGAATTTATTTGCCCCAATATTAATCAAACTTAATTCAAAAGGTAGACAAAGATAATTTTATTCCTTCTTCATCAATAACCCTAAACTCCGAATTGCCCCATTATGGGGTAGTTCTTGACAATGGTTAAGGCTATTTTGGTCTTTAATTCTCTACTCTTCTCTTCTTGGAGACAACTGAGCGATTTGGCTTATACTACTAGTAATGTTAGGACATAAGATTTCCCTTCTAAAAATTGGGTTGTTAGCTTTGTAATCCTACGATGTATGTAAAATATCCTATTAGGAAATAAAATAGTTAATAATGCTACTAAGGTGTTGATCCATAAAAAAATTTCTGGTTGTAGCTGGATGGCGTTGCAAACCAAGTAAAAAGATTGTCTACCCTAACGATTCTTTTGCAAGGATTTGCCCATATTTTACATACTTCAGATTCACGAAGGCTTAGGAGCTTTTTGAAAATCTTTGTAGGGCTAGCTGTAGTATCTAGGACATATTTCTATTTCTAATAGAGGAGACTCCTACCAGATGGGAGTAGTCTTCAACGATTGGGCTTAGTCGGCATGAGCCAAAACGAAAAGACTGATTTTAAGGTTCCTAGAAGTGGACTAAATCCTGTACCATAGTGATATTAGTCTGGACTTTGAGCAATGAGAGGACATGCTTAATCTTATCTTCAATGAATTTCTATTGGTTTGGATTGAAAAATCAAAACCACCTTTCAAGTATCCCCTTAGGCTCTATAGGTTCATGAATATGGACTTCTTTGAAAAGAATCAATGTAAGTAAAGACCTAACCATTTTCTAAAAAAAGGATAAAAAGAAAATTACATCAGAACTATCCTATTTACATGGGAATCACATTGATATTCTAAAGAAAAGAAAGAAAAACATTTACATGAAAAAGATTAGGAAACTTCACAGTTAATCTTTTTTTTTTTTTGGTCTTGCCACATTGTATCAATTTGCTAATTTTGGGAAAAGGGATCGTGAATGCAATGTGGTAGGTTCTATAGGTCCTTAAGCTTTGTAACCTCACACGTTTTTGAGAAAGTAGTTCATTAATTATATTAGAGCTTAAGTGGGGTGGCCTAATCAACCCTAAGTGATGGTTACTCCACTACATCCAGATCTTACGTAATGTCCCCCCTCTTAGGGTTCTAAGGCAGCTTAGGTTTGATTACATCTACCTTGCATCTTTGATGCGACAAATGACCCCTTATATCCCAAGTATAATGTATGTAAGATAAATATGGCAATTAAAATAACATTTACATGAAATAAATAAATGTCACGGGTATTTTGAAAGGCAAATTTATTTTCAGAAAGCTTTTAAGTAGCTAACCCTCTTAACGGTCCCCAGTAGAGTCACCAAGATGTTGAGCTTGATTTTTTTTTTATTTTTAAAATATTTTCCTTAACCTGATTAATATTAAACCCTAATCCATTTAATACTAACCCTCGATTAGGAGTTAAGAAAAATTTGGTTTTTAAATGTATTTTGAAATTCGCCACCTAATTGGAGTTAGGAAAAAAAAATATTAGGTTAAATCGATTAGGTGGACTCATTTAACCTAGCAATTGGTCTACCTAAAAAAAGCAATTTTTAGAAAAAGGTTCGAAAACCAAATATTTTAAGCCTAAGGGCCAATTTTTTAAATCCTTAACAGGTACCACTAACTTTTCGATTTTAATTTCACTTTTCCATATACCCTTATTTACAAACCATTTACATGCAACTAAATTAAACAATTATTTAAAAAATATGAAAAAAAATTTCATATTTTAAGTGGCCTTGTAGTTGCATATGAGTGTCTACGTACGAGTTATTCGGGATCAGAAATATGTAGTTCTTTTTCTTTTCTTTTTTTGTAAAATTTCAACGTATTGGATTTGTTTTAATTTTTAAAAATACATTAGATTTACGTTTTTAACCCAATTTGATTTATTTAAGGAAATTTATAAAAAAGCCATAAATCGGGAATTTTATTTTTGGAAAAAATCCTAAAAAGGCCCTAATTTTGAAAAAACGATCGTTTATTTTTATTTTAGAAAACCAATTTTCGAAGTGGTAAAATGGTTTTTATTTGCTAACCTATTTTTATCTTATTTTTATTATTATTGCTATTATACATCATTATTTCTTCCAATTTAAATCTCAACCGAAAACAAATTAGAAAAGGAAAAAAAATGATAGATTTAAGCTTTTCTCTTTTTTTCTTTCCTTATTTTCTTTTTTTCCCCTTCTATCTCTTTTTCTTTCTTTTTTATTTATCATTACATTTACAAAGACATGGGTGATAAATAAAATAAAATAAATAAATGTAGACCAATTGGCTTAGGTCAGCTTTAGGTTGGCTTAAATATTCTCTTTAGCAATAGCATCGTAGGGTTGATTCGGGGTGATTTAGATGTCGAATCGAAGGGGTGAAAGGATTTTCATGCATTTTGGAATGGGATTTAGGGGAGCTATAATACGAATGCCATGGTGAATTAAGGTGGTTACTGGAGATGGTGGTCAATGGTAGTGGATTATAGGTTTGGGTGATGATGGTTATAGCTCATGAGAGGGTTAGGGCTTGGGTTTTGAACCACTACAAAGTCAGTCATAGTGGTGGTTTTGAACGAGGAAGCTTAAAGAAGGGGAAAGAGAGTGGATCGAAGATTGAGAGAGAGAGATGATTTTCGATCTTCTATGTGTTTTGAAATGAACAAAGGACTCCTATTTGTATTAAACTAACATCGAATAAGCTGGGAAAGTTCAAAAATCGAATTAAATGTGTTAATGAATTTTCACCCGAGAAACTAACTTTTTCCAATTTTGACTTCGATTTTAAATGCATTGTTAATTGAATCCAAACTATTTTTGGGGTGAATTCAAAACTAAGCTAAGCTTAGTATGTAATTTCAGTAAGAAATTTTACGAAAACATGTAAAAATC
The DNA here is from genome assembly GCA_024138005.1 of Lumnitzera racemosa. Classification (NCBI taxonomy): domain Eukaryota; kingdom Viridiplantae; phylum Streptophyta; class Magnoliopsida; order Myrtales; family Combretaceae; genus Lumnitzera; species Lumnitzera racemosa. The sequence continues at coordinate 87,661,855 of JAMXBC010000006.1, forward strand.
ACATTAAAATAGCCCGTGAAATGGTTCCACCACATTGAGTAAAAAAAAAAAGAGAGCAATAACTGGAAATTTGGAAAAAAAAAAAAAACTCGGGGAGGAAGAAGAAAAGGGGGGCACAAGCCACATGTAGGGTACATGATACGTACCCTACGTGCGCGATTTGAAAAAAATGGGGTGCACCTAATGCGTAACCCCCCCCCCCCCCCCCCCTTAATGCTTTCTAATTAGGCCTTCATGCCCTGTTTAAAAAATTGCAAACCATATTCTAGTTCGCACCAAGTTATATACATATATTTATTTATTTATTTATTTATAAGAACTAAATACATAAAATTAAATACCTATTAACAAGGCGGTGTAAAAGACACTTTGTACCTAATGAGATTCAAACTCTAGACCTTTATATCAACTCTAATGCTAGACTCAAGTGCTAATCTGTTAGGCCGTTGAATTGTAGCCTATGCTAGATTAGCTTAAGCTAGATTCAAATCTTAAGCCCAGGCCTAATGACCTTATCTTAATTTTAAAAATTCTATTCTGATGTAAAATTTATTATTTTTCTAAATTTCCTACATCTTCTATTTTTTTTTTGTGACTTTTCAATTCTCTATATCTTATTATTTTAAAAAAAAGTTTATTATTATTTTTTAAATTTCTAATTTTTGGTTTTTCCTAATTTTTTTTTTCTAAATTAGGACCGTTTATCCTATTTTACAAATTTTGAAAAATAAAAGAGGGGCAAAAATGGGGTATTTATAGTTGACTAACCGAGGTAAGACAGGCGAAGCGCTCCTTAAGCTGGCTAAGACCTTAAAGAGATGGTGAAAACTTGATCGTGCCCATATGAGGTAACTAACCAAGATGTCAAGGGCAAAGCGCTTCTTAAGCTAGCTAAGACCCTAAAGAGATGTTAAAAACTTAGTCGTGCCCCTATGAGCTGATTAATTAAGGTAAAATGAGCAAAGCGCTTTTTAAGTTGGCTAAGACCCTAAAGAGATGTTGAAAGCTTGGTCTTACCCCTATGACCTGACTATCTAAGGTAAAACGGGTGAAGCACTCCTTGAGTTGGCTAAGACTTTAAAGAGATGTTGAAAACTTAGTCGTGCCCCTATGAGTTGACTAATTGATGAACTGCTGACCAATGGTCCCATTATTCGCATATGGCTCTAAGGACTGCAATCCCTCACCCAAAGAATTCTCTATCAGCAACCTGCTAATGATGAGAAAATTTACATTGAAGGAAGGTGGTTGAACTCCTTAAGCTCCTTGCATTGTCATACTATGATCTATGCTCGCAGTAGTGATGATGCTGACCATTCCCTGGCTGAGTAATTTGACCAACTGCCTCCAAGAGGTTCTTACCAAGTGACAAGAGACTCACTTATCGACCAACTAGTTTTCTCTCGGCATGTTACCATCTCTCTTATCCCAGCCCCTTTATTGCCATAGCATCTTGATCCCTCTTGCTTGTTGTACTTAAAGAATATTTGTACGAGACCAATGTTGCATCACCACTTATCCACCTCGTCTGACATTGTACTACTTTTCCATTTTTAACTTTTGTCCTTTTTACCCTTTTTTGTATGTATTAGGAATCCCCTTTTTGTATAAACTTTCTTGTAATTTCTTTATTTGTAATATTACCATAGGGACTTACTATAAATAGTCCCTTTCTCTTGTAAGCTAGAGAAAACTTACATTTTAATACCGAATATTCTACTCTTATAGGACATCCTCTTCAAGTCCATCTTTCATACACTCTTATTTAATCCTACTGAGTAGCTTAAGATTAGTAGCGGGTGGATCTTGAGATTAACTTATGGTCATATCAAGTGAGGTGTCAAGTCGTGTTGTATTCGTTGGTAAGTCATATCTTCTGAGCAGCTTTACGTCAGCTACTCTTGTTTGTTTGTGGATCATTTCTCTCTAATTTTATTCGATGTTTTCGAGGACCCATTTTAAGTTAGATTTGCTATGATAAGTCCTAATGATAACTAAGCTCCTAGGCACACCATATGATTTCTTAGTATAAGAGCTTGAGGTTGAGACCTAGAGTTGTGTAGTGATAGTCAGTCTGCTATTTGATATATATTTGGGTATGCATTGAAAGCATTTGAGTGAAGTGTCTTTATTGAAGCTTTGTATTTAGAATGTCGAACCCTAGTGCATAGGGAGAGATTAATGATGTCGGAAGTGATACCCATGGTCGTGGTCGAGTTACCCAACAAACACCACGTACTATTGATGAATAGATATAAGATCTTGTTGTTATTGTGGCTAACTTGACTGTCTCAGTAAATAGGGTCTTAGAGACTGAACCGCATGAGAGAGTAGCTGAGTAGGGTTGAGAAATGAGAAATAGGTTGAGGAGGTAGATGAACGAGTGAGCTCTGGAAGCCTTTTTAGTGAACCAACCACCATCGCGATGTAACGACAGAGTTATGAGGAGAAGGTTAAAGTTGGACAAAGTAAAAGAGTATGAAGAAGAAGACCGGTATGTTGGGATTGATGAGAGTGAGTTTAGAGCGCTAAGAGGTGCCAAACATCTTAAGGTACCAATCTAAGCTTTAATGGGTCTAGTACTGCTAATGAATACCTGGATTAGGAAGAGAAGATCAAAAAGATATTCGATTTCTATGATTATGAAGATGATGTCCGCACTAGAATAGTCGCGTTAGAATCTTCTGGATATGCAGCAATGTGGTGGAAGAAGCTACAGAATGTTCGCTTGAAGACCCACCATTAGGTTCGAACATAGAACGAGATGAAGATAGTTTTAAGAAGTAGGTTCATTCCTGAATATTACGAACAAGACACTTTCCAACAACCCTATGACTTGAGGTAAGGTAATAGATTCGTAGATAACTATGTCCAAGAGTTTCAGTTATTCATGATACGATGAGATGTCGACAAGCCTAAGACCTAAACTATAGCGCAGTTCATCTCTGGACTATGGGCTGAGATAGGTAACATCGTAGAGTTATAGAACTTCACAACTCTGGATGAAACCATTCGTGTAGCCTAGACAGTTGAAAGGCAACGACGAAACCAAGTTAGCCCAACGCTGAGTAACCAAACACTAATACTGAATAGGAGTGGCTTGCCAAGATGACCAATGAATGATAGAGTTTCAAACAATTCTGAGGTGGAACGCTGAGGTCATATGCCGAGCTGACTAGACAAGGGCCGAGGTAAGACTAATACTAAGGAGCTTAAGATCTAAAGAGACCAAGGTCAGAGTTCAGGGAGGAAGACTTAAGAAATCAAATGTTTTAAATACTTTGGCTTTAGATACATGGTTAATCAATGTTTGAACCGCTGAGTCATGACCATAAAGGGAGATAAGCCCTAGTTTGAAGTAGAAAGTGTGAGTGAAGGAGAGGAAGAAGCGGTGGCCAATTAGATGTTGGAAGAATTTTGGGAAGATCCTGATATCGAGATACCTCCTAAGGCAGAGTCGAGTATTGTTTTGTAGTTCAATGATCTCTCAGTACTTTTATAGCTAACGAGAATGAGCAAAGAGACAACCTCTTTCATACGAATTGTCGAGTGAATGGTAAGCTATGTGCCGTGATCACTAACGGAGGAAGTTGTACTAACGTCATCGCACAAGAGGTAGTTAAGGCCATAAAATTGCTAACCCTTCCACACCCTAAGCAGTACAAGATTCATTAGCTGAATCAGAAAGAAGGACTACAAGTTTCTAAGTAAGTCAGAGTGCCAATTACTATTGGTGGTAGGTACATAGATGAGGTGTTATGTGATGTCCTTTCTACGTATGCATCTCACGTATTACTCACCCGACCATGGCTATTTGACTTGGAAGTGTTACACGATGGGTATAGAAACACCTATATGTTTCAAAAGGACGGGAAGAAAATTATATTGATACCTATGAGTCCTATAGAAGTACAAGAAGTCAAGGAAAAGGTTGCTAGATCTCTACAGCGGAAGTCCTTGGTGATTTTCCGAGCTTAATTTGCATGAGAAGTCAAGGCCGATGACTATGTACTCCTTTTAGTCAAGAGATTCTCAGAGGTTAGAGAGGCCGTGAACTTACCTACCGAAGTATGGCAATTACTTCAGGAATTTGTCGATCTCTTCCTTGACGAGATGCTAAAGCGTTCATCTCTCTTGAGAGGAATTGAGCGTTACATCGACCTCGAACTAGGGGCTGCCTTACTAAACCAACCCACTTACAGGCTCAATCTAGAGCAGGCAGCTGAACTGAAGAAGCAGGTGGATGAGTTGGTAGATCGTAGAAATATCCATGAAAGCATGAGTCCTTATGTTGTACTCACTGTCCTTGTGCCAAAAAAGGATGGAACATAGCGAATGTGCATTGACAACTAAGCTATCAATAAGATCACTATCAAATACCAATACTCAATCCCACGGCTTGACTAGTTACACGGCGCCAGCATCTTTTCTAAGATCAACCTAAAGAGCAGCTACCACTAGATATGGATGAGACCTAAGGATGAATGGAAGACAACCTTCAAGACAAGGGATAGTTTGTTCGAATGGTTGGTGATGTCGTTTGGACTGACTAATGCACCAAATACATTTATGCGGCTGATGAATCATGCATTAAGATCATTGATCGGCAAATGCGTTGTAGTTTATTTTGATGATATTCTGGTCTACAGTGTCGACCTCCTCGTACATGTTGAACATTTGAGATTGGTGTTTAACATACTCCATGTTGAGAAATTATTTGGCAACTTGAAGAAATGCGCATTCTGTCAAAGCGAGGTTGGATTCCTCAAATATGTCATTTTAGGGAGTGGAGTTTGAGTTAATGAGGAAAAAGTCAGAGCTATTAATGAGTGGCCTACGCCGACTAGTGCTATCAAAGTCAAGAGCTTCCGTAGCCTAGCTTCGTTCTATCAGAGATTTAGTCAGAACTTCAGCTCAATAACTGCGCCATTAACTAAATTAACCAAGAAGAACATTGATTTTAAATGGACAAAAAAGGCTCAGAGGAGTTTTGAAGATGTGAAGTCTAAGTTGACGTCTGCTCTAGTACTCACCCTACTAGATTTCGAGAAGGTTTTTAAGGTTAAATGTGATGCATTTGGTATCGGCATTGGTGCTGTCCTTATGCAGGAGCATCGACCCATTGCCTACTTTAGTGAAAAACTCCGAGGTACTGCCTTGAATTACTCAACCTACGATAAGGAATTTTATGCCCTTGTTTGTATACTCCAAAACTAACAGCATTATTTGTTGCCAAGAGAATTCATCATTTATTTAGATCATGAATCTCTCAAGCATCTTCATAGTTAATAGAAACTTTCTTAGTGTCACGCCAAATGGGCCGAATTCTTGGAAACCTTTTGTTATGTCATCAAATATACGAAGGGAAGCACCAATACAGCAACTGATGTACTTTCTCGCCGTCATGCCCTCATCAAAATGTTACAAGTTAAGATGCTTAGATTTGGCACTTTACTTGATTAATATGAGCATGACCTACATTTTGGACCCTTAGTAACCAAGTGTAGTGCTAGAGGAGTTGCGGAAGGGTTCTACTTGAGTGAGGGGTTCTTGATGAAGGGTAAGTAGATTTGTATGCTGAGTGGTTCTGCAAGGGAGCTATTGGTTCGAGAGGCTTATGCTAGGGCTTTGGCCGGCCATTTTAGAGAAAATAGGACAATTGAGATATTGAAAGAGCACTTTTACTGGCTCGGAATAATGAAGGATGTGCACCGAATACTTGAGAGGTGAAAGTTGTGTAAGTATGCAAAAGGGAGGAGAGGGGCCTATGGAGAATATATACCCCTACCAATTCCCAAGTGGCCGTAGACTAATCTAAGTATGGATTTCATGCTTGGTTGTCCCTATACACTGAGAAGATACAATTTAATTATGGTGGTGGTCAATCGGTTCAGTAAAATGGGCTACTTCATTCCCTACGATAGGATTAATGATGCTTTATTCATTGGCAATGTCTTTTTGCAAGAAATTATGCAACTACATGGAGTGTCGAGAAGTATTGTGTCCAATTATGATTCGAAATTCATGAGCTTCTTTTGGAGGACCCTATAGAGGTAACTTAGCACTAAGCTCCTGTTCAGTACTTCTTGCTACCCTTAGACAGATAGCTAAACTGAAGTAGTTAATAGAACCGTTGGTAATCTCCTGCGTATCACTATTGGAAAAAACTCTCGTGATTGGGATTTATGCTTACCCATCATTGAATTTACCTACAATCGCTCAACTCACAGCTCAACCGAAACATTATCATTTGAGGTTGTTTATGGACTTAACATAAACCTACTCTTAGATTTAATTAACAGCTCGACTACACAAGGGGAAAGTTAATCTAGCCTATAGCGTACTTAGGAGTTCCAAAGGTTACATTAGAAGATTGCTGAGAAATTGGCCAAAATTGTAGCCCAACAGAAGGAAGTGGGAAATCATGGAAGGAGGCGAGTTGTTTATACCCCTGGGGACCTTGTTTGGGTCCATCTTAGCAAGGACCGCTTTCCTAGCAAAAGGACCAACAAACTACTTCCATAATGGATGGACACATTAATGATTACACCTATGAGGTTGAGCTACTCGAGGGTTTTGGCATGTCTACCTCCTTCAACGTCGCCGATTTGACTCCCTATGTACCTGATGATGACAAAGACCAAGATTTGAGGGCAAATCTTCAGCAATCTCAGGGAATAGATGAATTGTCGACCGGTAGTCCCATTACTAGTGTACAACTCTGACGACTGTAATCTCTAACCTGAAGAATTCTCTATCAATAACCTGCTAATGACGAGAAAATATACACCGAAGGAAGGTGGCTGGACTCCTTAAGCTTCCCCCATTGTCTTACTATGATCTATGCTCATGGTAGTGATGATGCCGACCATTCCCTGGCCGAGGACCTTGTGCCGATTAATTTGACTAGCTACTGCTCGAGAGGTTCTTGCCAAGTGATGAGAGACTTACTTATTGACCGAGTAGTTTTCTCTCGGCATGCTACCACCTCTTTCGTCCCAGCCCCTTTATTGTCGCAACATCTTAATCACTCTCGTTTGCTGTGCTTAAAGAATATTCGTACGGGACCAATGTTCCATCACCACCTATCTTCCTTAATTTGACATTGTACCACTTTTCCATTTTTATCTTTTGTCCTTTTTACCCTTTTTCGTATGTACTAAGAATCCCCTATTTGTATATACTTTCTTGTAATTTTTTTATTTGTAATGTTGTCCTAGGGACTTACTATAAATAATCCCTTTCTCTTGTAAGCCAAAGAGAACTTACATTTTAATACTGAATATTTTGTTCTTATGGGACATCCTCTCTAAGTCCATCTTTCATACACTCTTATCTAATCCTGCTGAGTAACTTAGTATTAGTAGAGGGTAGACCATGACATTAACTTATGCATCATATCAAGTGAGGTGTTAAGTCGTGTTGTGTTTGTTAGTGAGTCATATCCTTTAAGTAGCTTCACGTTAGCTACTCTTATTTATCCGTGGACCATTTCTCTCTAATTTTCTTTGATGTTTTGGAAGACCCATTTTAAGTCAAATTTGCCACTGCGGTAAGTCTTAGTGATAACTAAACTCTTAGGCACACCACTAACCAAGGTAAAATGGGAATAGCACTCCTTAAGTTGACTAAGACCTTAAAGAGAAGTTGAAAGCTTAGTCGTACCCCTATGAGTTGACTAGCTAAGGTAAAACGGGTAAAGCGCTCCTTAAACTGGCTAAGACCTTAAAAAGATATTGAAAACTTGGTTGTATTCCTATGAGCTAACTAACCAAGATAAAATGTTTAAAACGCTCCTTGAGCTGGTTAAAACTCTAAAGAGATATTGAAGACTTGGTCGTACCCCAGTGAGCTAACTAACCAAGATGAAACGGGCGAAGCGCTCCTTGACCTAGCTAAGACCCTAAAGAGATGTTGAAGACTTGGTCATACCCCTCTGAGTTGACTAACCTTGGTAAAACATGTAAAGAGCTCCTTAAGCTGGTTAAGACCTTAAAGAGATATTAAAAACTTAGTCGTGTCCCTATGAGCTAAATAACTAAGGTGAAATGGGTAAAGCACTCCTTAAGTTGGTTGAGACCCTTAAGAGATGTTGAAAACTTAATTGTACCCCTATGAGTTGACTAATAAAGGTAAAACGGGTAAAGCGCTCCTGATATGGCTAAAACCTTAAAGAGATGTTGAAAACTTGGTTATGTCCTTATGAGCTAACTAACCAAGATGCGATGGGGAAGAGCTCCTTGAGTTAGCTAAGACCTTGTAGAGATGTTGAAAACTTGGTAAAACGGGTAAAGCACTCCTTGAGCTGGCTAAGATCTTAAAGAGATGTTGAAAACTTGGTCATACCCCGATGAGCTGACTAACCAAAGTGAAATGGGTAAAGCACTCCTTGAGTTGGCTGAGACCCTAATGAGATGTTAAAAATTAATCGTGCCCCTATGAGCCGACTCGCTAAGATGAGACCAACAAAGCACTCTATGAGTTGGCTAAGATCTTAAAGAGATGTTGAAAACTTGGTTGTGCCCTTATGAGTTGACTAACTAAGATGAGATGGGCAAAATGCTCCTTAAGCTAGCTAAGACGCTAAAGAAATGTTGAAGACTTGGTTGTACCCCTATGAGCTGACTAACCAAGGTGAAACGAGTAAAGTGCTCCTTGAGCTGGCTAAGACCCTAAAGAGATATTGAAAACTTGGTCATATCCCTATGAGCTGACTAACTAAGGTGAAATGGGTAAAGCGTTCCTTGAGCTAGCTAAGATGTGTCCCTATGAGCTGACTAACCAAGGTAAAATGAGTAAAGTGCTATTTGATCTGGCTAAAACCTGAAAGAGATGTTGAAAACTTAGTGAAACAGGTAAAGTGCTCCTTAAGTTGGCTAAGACCCTAAAGAGATGTTGAAAACTTGGTCGTACCCTTATGAGCTGACTAACCAAGGTAAAATGAGTAAGCGCTCCTTAAGCTGGTTAAGACCCTAAAGAGATGTTGAAAACTTGGTCGTACCCCCATGAGCTGACTAATTAAGATGAGACAAGTGAAGTACTCCTTGAGCTGGTTAAGACCCTAAAGAGATGTTGAAAACTTAATCATACCCCTATGAGCTGACTAACTAAGATGAGACAAGCAAAGCGCTCCTTCAACTAGCTAAGACCCTAAAAAGATATTGAAGACTTGGTTATACCCTTATGAGCTGACTAACTAAGGTGAAATAGGTAAAGCACTTCTTGAGCTAACTAAGACTCTAAGGAGATATTAAAAACTTGGTGAAACCGATAAAGCACTCCTTGAGCTGGCTAAGACTCTAAGGAGATTTTGAAAACTTGGTGAAATAGGTAAAGTGCTCCTTAAGATGGCTAAGTCCCTAAGGGGATGTTGAAAACTTAATGAAATGGGTAAAACACTACTTGAGTTGGCTAAAACCCTAAAGAGATATTGAAAACTTGGTGAAATGGGTAAAATGTTCCTTAAGCTAGCTAAGACCTTAAATGGATGTATACCAAAAGTAAGTGCCTTATGGGCTAGCTAAAGACTTTGGTTAAAAGTTTGCCAAAAAATAAAAACGTAAACACTGGTTATTATGTAAGTAGACATAGTCTAAATGTGAATGCAAAGTTCAAAAACCAATGCACTAACATTATATAGAAGTACTTACCTGGTCTTGCCAATAGCACCTAAATTGCCAAATCTTTCTTCGAAAAGTCCTAGCAAAACTAACTAATTCGTTTTTCGAAATGAATTCGAATTTTGATCCTTAGTTGTCAACCTAACAAATCTCAGTATGAAGCTTCTGAGACTTTGTTGGCTTTTTTAGAGAAGCCATGGAAAGTAACCCAATACATAATGCCACCCACTATTTTTCATCCATCAATTAGTTGTCTTTTTAGAACTTTTATGAACTAAAACCCTTATTCTTGACTAGTGAATATTTGCCATAAGGTGATTGCTTATTTAGATCTCCTCTTCCCCTGAAAAATAGACAATAAAAACTCCCCATCGAAGGGGATCAATCCGTAATAAAGCATTTAAAAGAGTTTTATCAATTACCAATGTTCTATTTCTTACTTTTCAACTTCTCTCGTGTTTTCGATGTATAGGTTCAATTAAATGGGGTAAGGGAGCTGAACCTTTTAATGGAGTAACAAGAGAGGGTGATAACTCCAGCATTGACAACTGCCATGGATACCAACTTTACTTCTAGAGAATGAAAATTCGACCACAAAAACGACTGGCATTTACGTGTTCTAAGTAAAAATTTCCATTAACTTCTCATGGGTAGTACATCTTTATAGCATTAGCATTGATAGGGTCTCTCAATTCTGGACCATCTATTTGAGACAAAATTAAAGCCCCTCTTGGTAATACCTACTTCACAACATAAGGGCCTCCGTAATTAGGAGCAAATTTCCCTTTAGAGTCTTGTCCATTAGGGAGAGCCTTTCTCAATGCCATATCACCCTCTTTGAAGTTTCGGGGTCATACTCTTTTGTTGAAAGCCTAAGCCATCCTTTGTTGATAACATTGATTATGACATAGAGCTGTTAATCTTCTTTCATCAATCAAATTCAGCTACTCGACACATTTCTTCACCCAATTGGCTTTGTCCAACTGGATTTCTAATAATACTCTAAGAGATAGGATCTTGATCTCTACTAATAACATCGTTTCAATGTTGTATACCAAAGAGTAGGGTATTGCTCTAATCAATGTTCTAATGGAAGTTTGATAGGCCATAAGTGTGAATGGAAACATCTTATGTTAATTTTTATATGTAATAGCCATTTTTTCGATGATTCTTTTGAGGTTTTTATTAGCTACCTTAATGGCTCCATTCATCTAAGATCGATAAGGTGCAAAGTTTCTATAAATGATCATGAACTGTTGGCATAACTCAAACATAAGCTTATTATTGAGATTAGTGCCATTGTTGGTGACGATCGTCTCTGGAGCCTCGTATCGAGCCAATATATTTCTTATGATGAACTTAACTACGACCCCTTTAGTAACACTCGAATAGGATGAGGCCTTAACCCATTTGCTAAAGTAGTTAATGGCGATCAGTATAAAGCGATGCCCATTGGATGCTTTTATAGTAATCGGGCAAATGATGTCTATGCTCGACATTGAAAATGGCCATAGTACAAAGAGTATGTGTAATTCTTGAGGTGAACATTTATCTTATTTGCATAAAGTTGGCATAAGTGACAATGCTTGATGTGTTTGATGCAATCACTTTCCATTGTTGACTAGTAATACCTTAGCCTCATAATTTTCTTAGCTAATATGTAACTATTCATGTAAGGGTCACATACTCCTTTGTGTACTTCTTTCATCATTATCTTGGCCTCTTTGTCGTCTATACACCTTAAAAGTGTACAATCAAAAGGCCATGAGTACAAAGTGGACTTACTTACTAAGAATTAGGTAGTCAATCTCCTGATCATCCTTTTATCCTTTTTCTCGGCCTCTTCAGGGTATGTGCCTTGTTGTAGGAACATTATAATGTCATGGTACCACGACTTTTTGCCATTCATACCTTCAATTGCCAAATAGAAGGCAGTCTTGTCTTTAATTTCAATAGTGAAGGGTTGAATCTCGACTCTACTAAATATCTAGATCATAGATGTCAGAGTGGCTAAGGCATCGGGAAATTGATTCTAGGTCCTCAGTACGTGATTAAAGGTCATTCCTTCGAATTTCTTCATTAGTTCAGTTGAGTGCTAGTGATAAGGTACTAGTTTAGAATCTTTCGTCTTATATTCTCCCTGAGCTTAGCGATAGTGAGTGAAGAATTCCCATATACTTCTAATTCTTGAATATCTTTATCTAGGGCCATTTTGAGTCCCATGATGCATGCTTCATACTTAGCGATATTGTTAGTATATAGGAATATAAGCCTTATAGCTATTAAGTATTGGTTACTTTCAGGAGATATCAGTATTGCCCTAATTTTACATCTGGACACATTAGTTACCCCATCGAAGAGCATTTTCCATTTTAGTGGTCCATTATCTTCTCCTTTATCAGAACTTCCATTAACTGCTAAGATATTTTCATCAAGGAAATTGACTTGTACCACTTGAGGGGTATTATCAGAGGGATTCTCTGCTAATTGATTTGTTAGAGCTTGCCCCTTGACTGAATTCCAGTTCATGTACATAATGTCAAACTCTAATAGTAACATTTGCCACTTTGAGATTTTACCAATTAAGGCTGGTTTGTCTGTCAAGTATTTTAGGGGATCGTGTTGAGTCAACAATTTAACCTGCTAATAGAGCATGTATTGTCTGAGCCAATGCATTATCTAGACCAAGGCACAACAAGTTCTTTCAATTTCTAAATACCTTTATTCCTCTTCAGTAATATTCATACTTAAGTAATGTACAACTTAGTCTTTTCCTTCCTCATCTTTCTAGCTAAGCATACACCCTATGGATTTTGGTAATATTGTCAGTTATATAAATAAAGGCTTCCCAAGTTTAGGAGCTATTAAAATTGGAGGGTTCATGAGGTACTCCTTGATCATTGTAAAGGCTTGCTCTCATTCTTCATCACAATTTATCTTGGCATTCTTTTTCAACAGGTTAAACAAGGGGTGACGTTTATTTGTGAGTTAAGATATGAACTAAGCTATGTAGTTCAAATGGCCTAACAAGCCCTTGATCTCTTTGAGTATACATGGAGAGGGTAAGTTGACTATTGCTTTGACTTTATCAGAGTCCATTGACTGATTATGAAACCTAATAATTTCCTTAGAGTCACTATAAAGGTATACTTCTTTAGGTTGAGCTTCAATTGGAATTTTCTCAACCTATCAAACAATCTCCTTAGATTATCTACATGATTTTCTCCTATCTTAGACTTTGTAATCATATCATCAACATATACTTTAACTTCTTTATGCATTATGTCGTGAAAGATTATAATCATGGCTCTTTGATAAATTGCCCCAACATTTTTGAGTCTGAAAGGCATTACTTTATAGCAAAATGTGCCCCAAGTTGTGATAAATGTTGTCTTGACTTTATCTTCTTCAAAAATTCGAATTTGATAATATCTAGAGAACTCATTTATGAATAAGAAAAGATGGCTTTCAACTGTGTTGTCGACCAAGACGTCAATATGGGGCAAAGGGAAATTATCTTTAAGGGTTACCTAGTTGAGGTCTCAAAAATCTATGCACAGTTTGACTTTTCCATTCTTCTTCATTATTGGCACAATGTTAGCTACCCATTTAAGATAATCAGATACTTTGATGAAACCGACCTCCAATAACTTTTTGACTTCTTCCTTAATTTTCAACAAGATATCTAGTTAGAATCTCCTTAGCTTCTACTCTTAGGTTTGACATCTTCTCTTATAGGTAAGCAGTGGATTACAATTGATGGATCTAATCCGGGCATATCTTCATAAGACTATGCAAATACATTTTGGTATTCAAATAGTAGTGCGGTCATTTTTGCCTTCTGTTCTTCTTTCAAATTCCCTCCAATTTTCAATATTTTGGGCTTTCATCAGTCCCAACATTAATTGTCTCAGTTGGCTTGTCAATGGAAATTCTGCTCATTTCATGTCTTTGCCGGCTTTCTTGTACATCATTGTGGTCATTGACATCACTCTTGACGACTAAACCAATAGGGTCAAAAGTGGTGTCAATATTTTCATCACCTATCTACATGAGATATCTATGGCCTTTATTCTAAGCATTGCATCTAAGCAAAATGTACGTAAAGGAAAGAGTGTAAGTAAGGAAGAAGTGAAGAGAAAGGAGATTGATTCTTATTTAGAAGAAATTCTTTTTGAGTACAACATCGTAGAATAAAGGTAATTATTACAAAACTCTATAAAATACTAAACAATGATTCATCTTTTACCCTAGAGAAGACTTATTGCTATTCATAGGGATGGAGAACCAATTTTTCAAGTATTAGGACTTGTAGGATAGGCTAGATATTTTATTCTTGTTGGAGGTGTCCTCTTTAGTAAGCTCTAAAGTCTGGATGTCAGCCTAGATGAAAGTTTCTGACAATGAGGGGAAAGTCATTAGGGCGTGATACAATCCATAAACTCTTTTGCCCCTTGCTTGCATATTTTGCATCTCATCTATTGGAGTTGGGATGTAGCCGAGCTCATAGGTCCTAACTTGGCCTGCTTTGAATTTTAGCCTCTCATCTTTCTTTCCATCAATAATCATACATATCTTTTCAAACATTTAGAGTCCAAAGTCTTCTTGCTCCTTGATGCCAATATAAGGTATGATCGTTTTTTTATATATTTCATAATCCTGGTCACCCAGAATTGTGATGACCTAAACATTTAAGATGAACTTAACCTTTTGATGTAAGCTTAAAGAGATGGCCCTACAAAATGTATCCATGGTCTTCCCAATAACAGGTTAAAAGTTCTTGGGATGTTTAGGACTTGGAATCAAATGTTGAAAGTCTATGGGCCAATATTGAGTAACAAGTCAATCTCCCCTATAATTTCCCTTCTAGATCGGTCAAAAGCCCTGATTGTTGTTGAACTTAGCTTGATTGCGGTTGCATTGATACCTAGTAGATTTAAGGTAGTGAGATGGTAGACATTCAATGATGATCCTTTATCGATGAGGACTCTAGCTGTGATAATATTGTTTACCCTTACCATTATGAAGGGAGGCTTAGTGTGTTGATTACCTTCTTCGCCCAGTTCCTTGATGAAGAAAGAAATTTGATCCATGGTGAGGATCGAGTTGGTGATAGACTCGATTCTTTTGGTTGGTATCTCGCGAGGGACTTTGACTTCCCTCAAAGTTTTGAATAAAACTTCTTGATGAGGTTCCTATGTTATTAACGAACTCATAAGAGATATTTATGTTAGAGTCTTAGCAAGCTAATCCATTATCTTATACTCACCAGACTTGATTATTTTGGTGAAGGCAGACAATCCTTCCTCCTATTCAGTTGATTTGTTGTTTAGGCTTTCCGGTACAGTTTTCTTTTTTAGGTCTTCCTTTAGGTCATAAATTCTACTAGAGTGAGTAACCCCCCCCCCCCCCCCCCCGTAAGTGAACTCGATTGCTTAATTTACTGCTTGGTAGTTGAGAGGGGCAATTTTATAGCTTTCAAGGGCTAAAGGCATATGGAAGGTATATCTTTAGGTCTTTTGAATTTGCTTTTCCTCTTGTTTGTAGAATTTATAGACCTTGGGTTCTCAATTAGAACCGATCGTGTTGATGGCAGGATTTGAGTCATCAATTATTATGTTGATGATGGGCTTATGGTTAGTCAATGGTTACTGTTAACGTTTAGAGTAAGAGCCTCCATAAAGTCTAGCTAGACTGTGCTTTCGTCAATTAAGTCTTGAATTTTGATCCTTAATCTCTAGCATGAGTTGGTTTAATGGCCTACCTATTGACTCAAGATCAAAAACCTTTGGCCTATATCTTTCATTAGGAGGCTCAACATGAATCAAATTATCTTTTCTTAGTTTTTCAAGGACCTAACTGAGAGGAACTGGTATCTTGGTGAATTGTCTTGGAACCTTGTTAACTTACGACTGGCTTCAGAATTGTTGCTGCATTGGTGGAGGATTTGTTTTAAAGGAGACCTGGGTATTGGACATGGTGTTTAAATTCACCATGTTGATAGTTGCTTCTTTGGTTTAGTTGGTAGCAAGCTTTAGAAAGGGCGGTCTTCTATTTGATGTCTCTTGTAATTTATCGAAAGCGACAACATTTTCAATCCAGCATCTTGTGGCCACTACCTTTATGAAACTAGAAGAGGCTTGCCCAATCAGATGAGAAAAGTAGGGCCTTTTAAGAGTGTTAATAAAAGCTAACGTCAACTCTTTCTTGGTTATGGGGATAGATACCCATGGAGCTAAGGATCTCTACCTCTGGGCATACTCCTTAAATGACTTGTTCTTCTTCTTTTGCTGGGCGACCAAGTCCATCATGGTTAGTGCCACTTCAACATTAAACTTATATTGCTCATAAAATGCCTTGGCCAGCTTCTCTCATGTGTTTGCTTGATTCAGATCCAATTGGGCATACCAGATCAAAGCAAGGCTAGTTAAGCTATCCTGAAAAGATTAGACCATGAGCTGGTCATATTGCACATATTTTCCTATCTTTCGTACATACAACCTGGTGTATAATTTAGGGTACCCAGTTCCATTGTACTTCTCAAAGTCAGGTACTTTAAATTTCTCCAAGAAGCTTCCATAATCATAAGCAGAGAAGACCCTTTAAGCATTTTAATTTTCTCAAAGATTTGTTGGGTCAACCACCTCTTAAGCTCTTTTAATCTGTCCTAATCAGCTTCAAGCTTTAGGTTGATTAGAAATGAGTAAGTGTTTGGCTCGAAAGTCAAGTTAACCTTCGAATAGACCCCTTCCATCTCAAAAGATTCAAAAGTCTGGTTGACTTTGGGGTAGGCTTATTCTGCTTTAAGAGGTGGGGCTTTAGCATTCTTTCCATAATGGCCTTTAGAGTTTTCTTCATTTAATAAGCTATAGACCTGAGTAAGGCGATGCTATTAGCAAGGAAGATCAGTTGATCAGTAATCTTCCCCACTATTTGTTCTAAAGAGTAGAACCTCAGCTCGGTAGGATCAACAATTTTAGGGTTGACACTATTGTGGTTGGTGTTGATGTTGTTGTTTCCTTTGCTAGCCATTCTGGTCTATGAGCAGGTTTTGATAGGACTTCTCTGGAAGGTTTATTACTTAAGAGTTATCTTAGCAACCTGTTTTAGATCACTTCTCAATAAGTTAGCACCTAAATATTTTTCAAATGAAACGAAAGAAAAATAAGAATGCAAAAATGTATAGCAAATATATGTAGAGAAATAGAACCGACAAATAACCAGAAAGATGATAATTTGTATTATTTTGTAGCTTTTGGAGTTCCCTTTTAAATTATTTGAAAAAGAAAATACATTTTCTTTATAAGAGTATTCCTATCTCTAGACATTCTTCTAGTGCTTGGTAGGTGTTGCCTTTTTCTACTTATGGGATTTTACTGGTGCTTCCTTCTTCTTTTCTAAGCTGAGCTCTTCTGTTTCTTTAAGTTCTTTGAGCCTTTTTTAGGTCATTTTTAATTGATGTTCTAAGGCTTGAGAACATTATCTTGATTCCTGAAAATGATCATCCTATATGTCCCATTCTTCATAGATTACTTCTATGCGGGTTTGTAATTGGTCCATGTAAGTCTTGATTTCAGGATCTGGCTCCGCTAGTGCAGGTTGGATGATCTCTGGTGCTTGATATTAGATCTCCCTAGCCTTATGGGACCGATCGTATAGATATTCTTTGGTGACCCTATGCTTGTCTTCTTCTCCTAGCCACTTTCCTGTTAATGTTAAGGTTGACAATCCTTGCTTCCTATAATTATTTGATTGCTTGAAGTTTTGACATCTTTTGTGGTAATGGAATTTGAAGGTCCTTATAATCTAAGGTCATGATATGCAATGGGGGCTTGTAAACTATATCTTGAATTCCCCCGAATTGTCTAATCATATTGTTAGGGTAATAGCCTATGCACAATTTCATCCTGATTACGGGTATTACTTGATAATTTTTATAAACTAAAATTACCCTCTTAAAGCTGCTCTATCTTGTTGTCCATAAAATATTAGCGACTTGGAAATTTTGCAACACTTCTACTTAGAAGTAAGTAGATTTTTCTTTTGGGAGATAGACCTTATCAACAAAATAATTGATCAAATAAATATTATGGGCAAATTCTCCTCGAATAAGACAAAGACCATAACACTTCATGTGACTCATAAACCATACAATTAGTAGTGCCATACTGGTCTTTAGTGCACTATTGTTCTTTTCTTTCCAAATGTTGAGGCTTTTGATTTGTTCTACGAAGAGGGCTTAGACATATGATTTGCCTTCAAGAAACTAGCCTACTAATTCAATAACCTTGAAATGGATGAGGAATTTCCCATTAAGAAATAGGAGAGCCCTGAATGCAGCTAGGATAAAGGCTTTCATTTTGTTTTATCCCTAATCTTTAGGATTGCCATAGAAAATGCCCCGTTTGTTGGCTTAGGCTCAATGGTAAACCAAGCTTTTAGGTCTTCTAATTTGATGTAGTTTTCATTATAGCTTTTAGGGGCCTTGCTCACTTCAACTTTTCTGATCTGCAAGAACCTTGAAAAGGCATTCATTAGGTTAACTTCCAAATTTGGGGTGTATATATTTTCTAAGGAAGGGGCTGGGAGCAGTTGGGTTTACTTTTCGAGTGTTGGATTAATCAGGTACGACCCAACTCGAAAAGCCACTTCCTTAGGCTCTTAAAAGTTGGTTAGGGCCCTAATTAAATTAATCTATATTTTCACCTTGGGAAGCGATAGAATAGGCCCGATCTTATTGATGATGGTCAGTTCCTTTAGAATGAAGTGTTAAAGCCATTGGTCCAGGATAGGCTTGGGGTTGATGGGCTTATCGACGTACTTTTCACTAAAGTAGACGAAGTTGGATGAATAAGCCATTTCTCAATGTGAATTACAAAGGAAAAAAATATGTTACAAGAATGACTGATTATTATTTACAATAAATAAAACCTATTTACAATGATTTTATGTTTACAACATGTTAGAATTACAAGGGAAATCAAAGAAATTCCAAGCTATCATATATTTTCATTCCCATCTTGCTTAATTATTTGTCGATTCTGGATATCATGAATGCATAAAGGGTAGGTTCTAAAGATCCTTAAGCTTCTATGACCTCACTTGTTAAAAAACACTTTCATTGGTCACATTAAGCTTAAGTGAGGGTGGCTTAATCAACCCCGAGTGATGGTTATGCTACAGCACTCGAAGCCTACACAATGCGCCCCACCCCTCCCCAAACATTAAGTTCCTAATGCAATTCGGTTTTAACCATTTCTATCAAATGTTTTGTGGTACATAAAATAAATCTCCCCCTAAATAGTTAAATATTAAAACTAAACTTGCAAAAAAAAAAAAATCAGTATAATTATGGTACAAATAAAAATAAATTGCACTTAGTAAGGTGATTTTTAGAAATTAATTTTAATTTTGGAAAGTTGAATGGCCAACCTTCCTATCCTTCCCCAATGAAGTCATTAAATTCTCAAGCTTGATTTTTTCTCGGTTTTTATAAATTAGTCTTCTTTAAACCGATCAATATTAAACTCTACCCATTTGATAATGACCCTCGATTAGGGTTTAAGAAAATCGATTCTTTTAACTTTGAAAATATTTTTGAGTTGCCACCCGACCGTAATCAGGAAAGAGAGTTAAGTTATAACCAATTTGGTGGATTGGTTATAACTTAGCTATCGATCTATCAATAAAATTAATTTAATTTTTTTTTTTAAAAAAACTAAAGATCTAGATTTGAGGGTTATCCTATTAAATCCTAAACGGGTATCATCTTTTAACTTTCTAGATTTAATTTTTCTTTTCAAATACCTTTTCAATAATGTTTATTTACAAATGATAATTGAAATTATACCTATTTACAAAAGAATTTCCTACTAAATGGGAAAAATAATTTTTTTTCCGTATTTTAAGTCACCTCCTATGTACGGGTGCCTATGTACTCGTAATTTGAGATTAGACTTTCGTAGTTCATTTTGTAAGACTTTTAGATTAGTCTATTTTAACTTTTGAAAGAAAAAACAAAGATCGGGTTTACATTTTTACCTCTTTCACTTTACTTAGGAAAAAAAAAAATTCTAACAAGTCCTAATTGGGATTTCATTTTTAGGAACCTTAAAGTAGTCCTGATTTAGAAAATGGGTTAGTTATTTTTATTTTAGAAAATCGATTTTCGAAGTGGTAAGACAATTTTTTCTTTTTTCTTTTTCTCTCTCTTTTTTTTATCTACTAATCTATTTATTATAGCATTACTTTATTTATTGTTATTATTATTTATTATATTATTTATTTTATTTCATCTATTTATATTGTGCTTTAAAAGGTGAACTATATATTTTTTTATTTTTGATTTTTCTCTTCTTTTTTGTTTTTTTTTTTTTTACATTTACACTTATAATAAACCAAAATAAGATAAATAAAAAAAGATTAAGAATACAAATTGTTTATTCCTGGATGCGTTGACATTTCCTTTTTTTTTTTGTATTGTAATGATTTTTTGTTATTATATTGAAATCTCTCCCCTTTGAATAGAGGATATAGCAATTTCTCGTGGGTTGGCCTTTGGATTTCGGGTTAGAGTGCAAGTTGGTCTTAGATCTTGGGTTAAGTTCCAGTGTTCGTAGATTAGGTTGTAGCTAGAAAGAAGAGGAATAGCAATGGCGATGTGATTCCGAGCAATACGAACACCAAATTGAGAGTATATAGGGAATTTTGTGTGTTTTAGATTAGGATTGGAGGGGGTAGGACAAATGCCACCATGTTTGGTGCACATTCGAGTGGTTTTCGACAAGTGGAGTTGACGGTGGTGGCTTAGCAGTCACGGTCAAGGTTGCTGGACTCTAAAGGATGGTTGGGCTAGGGATTATGGATGGAGACGAACACAACTAGGTACTCAACTTTGGAGGATGGTGGTTCGTTGAGGTAAATTTATCCATGGCTTGCTTTAATACTTGTTGCGTTAAAGAGGCAAAAGAATGGGGAAGCTATTGGAGTTGTTGGTTTCCTTCAAAATGGGCCGTGGAGTTTCGAATTTTAGAGAGAGAGAGTTGGGTCGTAGCTAGTGAGAGTGAGAGATTTCTAATGAGAAGGAGTTCAAGAGTGAGAGTTCTAATGATTTGTGTTGTTGTCGTCCTTAGGAATGAACAAAGGACTCCTATTTATACTCAAAATGACTCAATTAAGATTGGGAAGTAGAAAATTGAAATGAATGCAAATTTGCTAAATTTTAGTTTTTTTTTTTTATTTTGCAATGCCGATTTGAATGCTTAAATGTATGAATATATCCATGTTCTTAGGTTCTATTTGAAATAGGCTATGTCTAGATTGCAATTACATTATCAATTTGGAGAAAATGTAGCAATAAAAGGTTAAAAAATCAAATTGAAGTTGACTAACCAAAGAGGAAAACCTGGGGAAAATGTGGGAAAGGAGGAGAAAGAGAAAGGAGAGGGAGAGAAGAGGAGGTTGGCATGGCGCTAATGTAGCACCACATCAGTTGTGTCATCTAATCATAGCGTACCATGTGTCCTTATTCTGATACATTGCAACTAATGTGGCATGCCACATATCATACCATGTGGCTACTACGTAGTACTACGTCAACCATCGTCCAATCTAATAGCGCCATGTGTCAGGACACGTTGCACAATAAACCTTTAACACGTTGTACAGTGAACCCCTAACACGTAGCGACATATCATATGGATTTTATGGTAAAAATAATAAAACGTATTCCTCGCCTTTGGTAAGATTCGAACCTAAAACCTTAAACTAACTTCGTACCAATTGTTCAAGTGCTTATTCGTTAAGCAGTTGGTCTGTGCTTTGTCTATATGTGCAATCAAATTGCACATATGGACTAAATCAACCTGAGTTAGATTCAAATCTAACCTTAGGCTCAATGACCCTCTCCTTATATTTATCTAAATTAAAAATTCTATTCTATTAAACTATTTATAAAAAAAAAATTATTTTCTAAATTTCTTAAATCCTCTATTTTATTATTTTTTATGACTTATCAATTTTTTTTTTGCAATTTTCTATTTTTTTATTTCTTTAAATTTCTTATTTTTGGTTTTTCTTTTTTCTTTTTTCTTTTTTTGGCTTTTCCTTATTATGACCCTTTACCCTATTCTAAAAATTTTGAAAAAAAAGGGACAAAAATTAGGTGTTTATATTAACATTAAAGACAAAAGAGAAGCGAGGAAGCGAGGAGGCTTGCAAGCGCTCAGTTAAGGATGAGTTGGGCCTTGAAGGCTCATAAGAATTTCCTCGCCTACTATGCTCCAATTGGGTGAGCACAGCATGACGAGCTCTATGCTTAGTGGCTAATTCACCTAGATAGGTCATTAGAGGGATGAGCCAGGTCTTAGGAGCTTATAGGAGTGTCCTTACTAGGGTTCATGGTATGTCCTCACCTGCTGTTCTTAAGCCAGGAAAGCATGGCATAATGAGCTCAATACTTGCAAGCAAACCTTTAGGATGGGTCGCCAACTCGCAATAAGGGCATCTAAGTAGGTTGAGATGCATAAAGGAGAAGGAGTGCTCATTTATGTACTCATCAGTGGGCTCTTAGGGGGTTGGCCTATGAACTGGGCCTTGAGCTGGGTGAGAATTGGGTGTCAACACTTGCCCCTTACTCTCCTTAACATGGAAGACACAAGGAGAGTAGCTTAGATAAAGCGATTGGGCCAAGGCGAGATTGCTTCAGCTGCAAAGGGAGGCTTGATGACGTGATATCTGACACTTCCGATCACGTCCGTTATGCTATACGGTGATGTTCAACGTGGCTGACGTGAAAACTAGACTATTTGGGGTTCTATGATGACTTCTTTAAGAAGTGTGGAGCATATTAGTGATTTTCTTAAGAGTAAATGTGTACATAGGGTACTTTAGTGCCATGCCATGCTATGTTAGTGATCCATGTGCATGAGCTGATCAAGGTCCTTGGTTAGTAGACTGGGACATGTGGCTAGCTAAGATTTAATGCATATCCTATAGTGGGTACATGCTCCGGTAATGGGAGATAATAGGGGCTGGTATCATGTATGACTAACAGCAACAAGAAGGCTTACACCTATATGTTCTCCAAGAAGGATGAGGAGAAGTTGAGGTTAGTTAGTTATGTAGTTAGCAACGTGCCTGGGTGGTGAGTAGAGGTGCCTGTAACTAAGGAGAGGACATTTGAAATAGCGGACGAGTAGTTGTTTTGCATGCATGTGAAGTTGTTTGAGTTAGGACTTTGACTGCCTTTTTCTTTTTGTTGAGTTCTTGAATTTCTTCAAGGTTTCCCCTAGGAGTCTTAATGCCAACATTTGGGCTCAACTACTTACATTCAAGGCATTGTGCCTATGGATTTTCCAAAGGCCAATAGCTTATCTATTCAAGCATTTCTTCCATGTAAAGAGGTCACTTAATGGTTGGGTATACATTACCAATGGAGGTGGGGCACTAAAAATTTTTCATAAACTACTTAATAAAGTAGACGATTGGAAGGAGTTCTTCTTTCATGTACGAGCTTTTGAGCAACTAAGCTTTCGGATGGATTAGATTGTCTCAATTTGAGGGAAGTCATTAAGTCACCTTAAGGCTAAGGATAATAAGGTGAGCACAGAGATGTTGGACCTTGTGGGGCAGAAGAAGCTGTGCCTACTATCTATCTATCGGAAATATGCTGAGGGCGAAGGGCTGTTTGGGTCCGAGACAGGTATCTCCTAACCCTTGTTTAGGAAAAGTGGTTGGGTGTCTACTGCATTACTTTGTTGTTGTAATGGAGGATGTTTGGCCTACTCGTCCGCGGCATAGTAAGTGTACTTGTCTTGTTACATTAATTTGTTAATTTGATCTCTTGTTTCCTTTGTAGCTACGTAGTTGGCTTCCAAAAGGGTGAAGGTAAAACCGCTCAGCATCTGAGCTAGGTGTATGGAGAATGTAGAGGAAGTTAGATAAGAGAGGAAACAGCCTACTATAGAGGGGGAGGGGGAGACTTTATGGCCCCCTTTCAAGAAAAGCAAGAAGAAGAAGGATGGTAGGCAACCAACTGTTATTGACGTAGTGGAGGGTTCAACAGGGGATGTTCTTATTAATATTCCTATAAGTGGTGTAGGGTATAAGGCGGTGGTTGATCGCCTCTAAACATAGTTTTCAAGTTTTACAAATTAAATTCCTAAATTCTATCCTCAACTCGGTTCAATAGGCAAGTGTACCTATTGTTTTATAGTACGGATGAGTATAGGGTTGTCTCTACTGGGAATGGCTATAAACATTAGTACTAATTAATCTTCCTATTATCTAGCAATCTAATTTATCAAGTGATTAATTATTAAAACTCTAAATTGCTGACTAAACTACACTAATCCACAAATTAATGCCACTAACACAATGGTTGCAAAACAATTACTAACAACACATTTAACATGCAGACTTGCTTCACCACTTAGCATGATACTACAAAAATACTTTTTGTCCCAATACTTGTTACTCGTGGGAAATTACAGTATGTAAGCATTTTTCTTGGAACTACTTACTTCTAATCTTAATTGTGTTTATTGGAATCTCTTACTAATTAATAGCCAACTCAGATCGCATTAATGTCGTGTTAATGTATTGATTCCTTTAAGGATGCAGCAACGTTCCTAATAATATCTCTATTATTAGGAGTAAGCTGATCTAATGAACTAGATCTATTCAATAGAATCGTCTCTCGACATATTCTATTGAAATCCATCCCAAGTCAATGTCATGCACTACACCATACTTAGATTCATTAAGTGCAATTCATTGGAATTAACATTTATCAAGAAACCACTATTTCATGTACTTGATCATACTAAATGATGTAGCAAGTCCTAATGTACTACTCACACATATTAAGAACAAAACATACCAATAAAATGCAGAAATAACAAAGAAATTAACATAGAACAAGTAGAAGAATACAACCTTGTTTTGAATTCCACTGTAGAAATCTGATTAATACACGAACAACAAATTCCTATCGTCTCTCTTTCGAGTAATTTCGAGGAAAGGTACAAGGTACAACACTTAGAAACTGTACTAAAAGAAAATAATAAAAAATACAATGGGTACAAATATGTATGAATGGATATATGATCCAATCTTTGTCTAAAAATTGCGATGTATTTATATTCTTCTAATCAAAAGGCTCGAAATACACCACTTTAAGATGCCTCCTGGTATTTAGACTCGTTATACACACCAATTTGTGCGAAACAATTTAAAAAGAATCATTTCCACCTAATCACGCCTATGATTAAGGGCATGATCATCCTTTTGAGGTGGAGTTACGGGCGTGATGAACAGGTGAAAAAATAGCTTTAACCTTGGTCACTCTCTTAATCACAGTCGTGATGGAGGGAGTGACGAGCGCTAAACATTCAAATTCTTTTTTATCACGTCTGTGATGAGTCTCAGTTGATCTTCCTTTAGCATTATTCCTTTATCACGGTTGTGATAGCTCTAAATCTCTTTATTCTTGTCGAATTTTGTTCCTTTGGCTTTTGAATTATCTGAAATTGATATATTACACAATGAATTACCAAGAACTTGAGAAATAAACACAATTATGGTCAATTTACACCTAAATGTGCCTGAAAAGTGTAGAGCGATTTATATTTATCACTAGCCTCTATGGGTACATAGGGGTAGGTTATGCCGGCTATAGGTGCTTAGGTCTCAGAGAAGATCTAGAGAGATGAAGTTCAGAATAAAGAGTGGAATCAAGTCCCTTTTGCTTAGGTCGTTTTTGTGGGAGGTCTAAAGATCTAGGTTTAGTAGGGACTTTCCTCCCTTGAAGGTAAGGTAGAGTGGCTGGATCAACTATCCTCATCTCTCTGGGTTGCTTTTGTAGAGGGTTAACTCACCTAGGTGGAGTAGGGACCTTCCTTTGGAAGTTAAGGCTGCCAAGGCTTCTTAGGTTTGGAGCTCAACCTAGTTGAAACTTAGGGATGTAGTCACATTTGTCCTAATGGAGGATGCAGGCTGACTCAAAGTTGAGAGTAGTTCCTTTTGGAGAAGGGCTTAGTGTGAGAAGATGACTTGAAACCATAGGTAATCTGCAAGACCAGGCAGCAAGCAATAGACAAGGAGATTGCCTTTGTAATTTTACTTTTGTTTTTGTTTGTGCTCGAGGTCAGGGTACCGACCCCTAGAGCCTTGTAATCTTATCTACTATTTAAATAACATTTCTTCTTTTTGTTCATACTTGCTCATTTAACACTTGATTTGCCTTTAGTTTCTCTTCCTTCGTTCAACTATGATAGCTTTGTTGAGCCCGTATTTACTTGCTTTATCTTACATATAAGATTGGTAATATTGAAACATGAAAAAAGTTGAGGCAAATGGTTAGGCAATGAAAATCCATGCAAGGTTGAGAGCTCAGTAGAAATCGACACTGGATAGGTAATAGCTTGCGATGTTACTGCAGTCACTAACTTAAGGCAAGTATTTGGGGATGAAAATTGACTAGATGTTGAGAGCTCGGTGAGAACTGATGCTTGATATGAAGCAACCTGTAACATTAACATGATTACTAAATTGGGTAAGCACTCAGGGATAAGAATTGACATGAGGTTAAGAGCTCGGTGGGGAGTGATGCTCATTAAAAAGTAGCTTATATTGTTAGCATAGTTACTAACTTGGGCATGCACTTTAGGGATGAGAATTAACTCGAAGCAATAGCTTAGCATGAGTTAGAAGTGTAAAAAAGAGAGATAAGTGTAAGGAACTCATCATTTTATTAATTGTGATCATAGTTACAAAAAGTTCTGACCATGCTATAGCACTTAGAAAAAATAGGATCTCAAATTGTTAGCACTCCACGCTCTAGGGATAGACTATTTTTTTAGGGTTTCCAGCTTATAAGCATCTTTCCTTACATCCTCTATTACTTACACTAGACCTTCCCAATTGGAGGCAAGTTTGCCCTATCCTTCACTTGGACCTATTGGCCTTAACCTTCTGCATACTAGGTCCCCAGGCTGAAAGGTCTTATGATTCACTTTTTGGTTATATTAGGCTACTTGTTGTTAGTAAGTTGTTGTCCAAGCTCGTGCAATGTTGTGTACTTCCTTGATAGTATCAAGGCTTGCTTGCAGGGTCATGTGATTGGTGTTAACATCAAAGTTTTGGACCTTGCTGGTTGGTAGCTATAGATTAATTGGGAGAATAAGCTTTACCCCAAACAAGAGACAAAAAGGAGTTTCCTCGATAGAGGTCCTATATGTCATTTGATATCCTTAGAATATGTTTGGTAGTTCATTGGCCCACCCACCTCCTATTCACTCTACCCTCTTCTTAAGGTTGTTGAGAACAATCTTTTTGATGGCCTCAACCTAGCCATTAGTTTAGGGGTGGATAATCAAGGTGTAATGAAGTCTGATGTCATGCTTATCGTAGAATTCTTTGAATTTGTTGTTATTGAACTGTCTTCCATTATTGGTGACCAAACTATATCATACTCTAAAGTAGGAGAGTGTCTGAGTCAATATGAACCCTTTAGTGACCCAATATGTGATGGTTTCTACAGCAAGTGCTTCTACCCATTTGTTAAAATAGTGAATTGATCCTACGATAAATTTTTGGTTGGGTGATACCTTTAGGAAAGGCCAGAGGAAACCTAGTCCATATTGAGCAAATGACCATGGGTTTGTTAGGGGGTATAGTTTTGAGCTTGAAGCATGGGTTACTAAGGCATGCTTTTGGAATAGGTGGCATTTTTGAACTAGGCTTTAGTGTCCTCCTTCATTGTTGGCTAGTAATAGCTTAGCCATAAGGCTTGAATGTATAGAGATTGAGATTGAATGTGGTTACTGCATACTCTTGCATGGAGTTCTTCGAGGACATGAGCACCTTCCTCCTTTTTAAGGCATCTTAATAGTTAGGTGCTTTATACCTATTGATACAATAAGTCATCAATCAAAGTGTAATTAATTGAGGCATAGGCTAGCCTTTTTGCCTTTGTTCGATCTTTAAGTGATGCTCCTATCTTGAAGTATTCCACAATGGGGTCCATCCAGCATGGCTCAGTATTTATAGGCTGTATCTTAAAGACCTCTTGTCCTTGCCCCTTCCATGCTCTGCTTGGAGAGGTATTATATGAAAAGCGGCTTTATCGACATGACGTAGTATGGTGATGACAGATGATGCTAGCTTGGACAACTTGTCTTCTTCTTCATTCTCTACTCAAGGGATCTTATTGACCTTCCTTGAGGTGAACTCAGTGAGCAGGCCTTGGACTATCTACAAGTACTTGACCATCGTTTTCCCTGTGGTCTTGTACTCCCCTTTTATCTACTGGACCACTAGCATAGAGTCTAAGTGAATGTCCAACTTCTTGGCTCCTATGTATTTAGTGATTCTTAGGCCAACGATGGGTGCTTCATATTTGGCTTCATTATTGCTTGCTGGGAAACCGAACTTTAGAGCATAGAGTATTTTTGTGCCATGTGGACGTTACATTGTTATACTTGCCCTATATGCCCCCTTCCTTAACGAGCCATCAACATAGAGGATCCATACTAGTATGGTAAGCTTTAGGTATGGCTCATCCACTCAAGTGTATTCTGCTATAAAATTAGAGAGAATTCGTGCCTTGATTGCTTATCTAAGGCGAAATTGGACTCCTGTGTGCTAAGCTCATAGGGATATTGAGGGGTAGTCGTGGAACTTTTGTCTCTATCTTTCTTGTTTGTCTCGTATCGAGGGCTGTAGTTTAGGGTCTTGAGGCCTAAGAGATCATTCACCAACTCGTGGATGTTGTTGTCTACCTTAAATCAAGCTCTGATGGCATCCTCTTAAGCTACATACTTCTCGGCCAGCTTTATGAACTCATCTAAGGAGTCCGGTGATGGGAATCAGATAGCTTGACCCTTGACCTAAGCCTAAGCTCGAGGGTTTGAAGGATTAACAAAGCAGATTCTCTCATTCCAACAAAATCCAGCTGAGATCGAGTTGATCCTTACTGCCAAACAACTTCATTTGTTAAGCCAAGTTGTTCCAGTTTTTTCAACCATCAAATGTCGACTTAATTCATATTTCTATAATTAGTTAACCAGTCTTATTGTCAACTCTACTCTATTTATGCCAACTACTGGCTTGGCAGTACTTATACCATGAACCTTAGAATATAGTTGAGCCAACATCTTCTCGGAAGAACCTTAGGTCTACTCGACACCTTTGCTCAGCAATCTCCAACCTAACAATACAAATTCGTTGTTTCTACTAAAAGCACCCCAATAATCAACTACCATGTGTCTAACCCCCATATGAAAGGATTTGTAGCATTAATCCTTGTAAACACCCATTTTTGCCGTTTTTATTTTAGTATTTTTGTTGGGCTAGGTTTGAAAAAAAAAAGAAAATAAATAAGTAAAAAATAAAAAAATAAAAAAAACGAAAATTGAAAATAAAAATAAAAAAAGTGTTAAGTGGTATCACTTGTACCATGGACCTTAGAATACAGTTGAGCCAACATCTTCTCGAAAGAACCCTAGGTCTACTCGACACCTCTGCTCAGCAATCCCCAACCTAACAATACAAATTCGTTGTTTCTACTAAAAGCACCCCAATAATCAACTGCCATGTGTCTAACCCCCATATGAAAGGATTTGTAGCACTAATCCTTATAAACACCCCATTTTTGCCGTTTTTATTTTAGTATTTTTGTTGGGCTAGGTTTGAAAAAAAAAAGAAAGAAAATAAATAAGTAAAAAATATAAAAATTAAAAAAAAAACGAAAATTGAAAATAAAAATAAAAAAAGTGTCAAGTGGTATCGAGTCTAGTTGTAACGAGTCAAGTTATATTGAGTCGAGTTATTTGGGGTTGAATTGGATAATGGTGTGTGTTCAATTTGATAAATTCTAAGTTGTTAAGAAGATTAGGCTTCATGAAATATATTTTAGTCTAGTTCGATATAAAGTAGATTTTTATTTAATTTATATAGGGCTAAAATAGATTTAGGATTTATTAAGTAGGTTATTGGGCTAAATTAAGTTGGACTAAGTCAAGCCCAAAAAATAGAAAGCCCAAATTGAAATAGGATTTCTAGAAACTAGATTAAATCTTCAAAGAATCTACAACATATCTTCTGTATCTAAGATTTGGTATCATATCTTTCGTATTTAGGGTTTGTTGAGAACCAGATCTATATTTAAAGAGATATGAAAGATTTGATTATATGGTTTATAAATAGTGAATTTGGTAGTGACATTTGATACGTTTTTTAGAAACCTTAATACATATATCCATATCCTACAATTCATGTACGTCCATACTCGGTCACTAGTATCCAATCACTTCCCCCTTCACTTCACCAGTCATAGCTACACACCATCTAATCTATAATGCCCCTTCATGCTCCAATCCATACACCATGCTAGTCAAACACAGCTGTCTCACCTACTCACTCATTAGCATACTACTGCCTAAGCACTTCACTCAACACAGCTATACTTCACACATAATATCACCCACGATGAAATACACATAAACACAATCACTTAATCTCCTGACACCATAATACACATCCTCATCCTGACACTACAGCATACGTCCACATTCTAACTCTACTAGGACACATGCCATGCTACTAATCGTCTGATCAAATACATACACCAGCACATAGCTGTACTGAACACTAACATACACTCGTTGTTGCACATTCATGCCTACACCATTGTCCATTAACGCATGACCAGTATATGCACCAGGCACATGAATATAGTTCAAATAGTAACAACATAATCAACACGAACACGTTGATCACACATGACTCGACTCGTTTAGATGAAATTATTATTATTTTATTTTATTTTTTTATTACTTAAATTAATTATTTTTACTAATTTATTTTTTTAGTGCAGGGTTTTTTTATTAAACATTTTTTAATATATTTTTTGCTACTTTTTAGATGATTGTTAGTTTTTTGTTAAGTTAGTAAAATTACATTTTTTAGCCAAAATTTTATTTATGAAAAATCGCATATGTTTTCTCTAAGATCCGTATTTTCAGAGAAAATACGTATCTTAACAAATCTTGCATGTAGAATTTAGAAAAAATAGACCTTGACACATAGCGAGTTTAAAAAAAATAAAAAATTTCTTAACCAGAGTTTTTTTTTTTTCAAAAAGATTTAGTTAGTTAGGTTTTTCTTTTTAAATAAATTCTTGAAATTAGATTTTTTAGGTTTTTTTCTTAAAATAATAAATGGTTAAATGAACATAGATCTAGCTCAATTTTCAAATCTAAAAAAGATCTACTCATTAAATATTTTGTAAAAAAATAACTACATTGGTTTGATCCCGACTAGTTTGTACATAAGCACCTTTAGGGTAATTGTATAAAAAATAAAAACTTTTTTTCTCTTTTTCTTAGAAAATTCGTAATTAAAAAATCATAAAAAATTCATTTTAGTTATATTTTGCATACTTGTATATATCTTAGTGTTTTTAGAAAAAACATAAAAATAAAGCCCATTAATTTTTTATTTTTTATTTTTACATGGTGACTTAGTCTTAATAAGTTAAATTCTGAACTTAGTTTCTTTTGGTTTGATTTTCTAATAATAATTTTTTTAGCAAATCCGCAAACTAGTGGCTAAATTAGAGTTTTCCTACCCAAAAACCCTAATTTCATTTTTACTAGTTTAATTGGTTGGCAACTCCAATTTTTTTTTATAATTTTTAAAAATTTTTTTTTTAAAATAAAATTTTTTCCTCAATTTAATGTCGAGTAATTTATATGAAGCAAGTTAGGCTTAATATAGGTTAAATTATAGAAAACCAAAATAGGGCTCGACAATCCTTAATTTCTTTGAGTTTTTATTTGTACCATTAATTATTCCTTATCCATTACTTTTTTTAGACAATACTCTTTTTGTTTTTTCCATTTTAGGTAAGATACCTTAACTTTTTTTTAGTATAAATACCCTTGTAAATGTAGCTACAACATCATCATCAAATATTGAATACACTTTATTGTTCCCTTTTGAGAGCTGGTGCACCTACTTCTTTCTCTACTCTTATCATAATCCTTAAGTAAGGCTAAGTGGTGAGTGACCTCGCCAAGCTACTTGTGCATCATATCGAGTTAGTTTTATGAGTTCATGAAGTTTTCTTCAATGCGTCATATCCTTGGAATGCTTTCATGTTCAAGCTTTCTACAACCTTGGACCCACTTTAATATGGTTACCCTTGTCTAACCTTAGTGTAGCCTATCATCTTGGTATCAAAACGAAGGTTTGTTTAAGTAAGTTGCATTTGAACTTATTGTGAGTAGTGTTGGTTGTGATAGTGTGTTGTAGTTACATAGAGGTTAGCTATGAGTATTTGAGAAAGCAAGAGATGTGTTGATTTGTTGTTGTGTATGTGCCTTATTGTATTATGTTTTGAGCTGTGGAACAGAGAAAGTAGTATTTGTAAACCCTACTTTTAGTAGGCCTAAGACTTGTTTAGGAGTACCTCCCGAACGTTCCTAAAGATCAACTAAACCAAAAACTTAAGTTTATATTTAGGAACAAATTAAATTTTTACAATTCAAAAGCCAATTGTCAATTCAAAAGCTAATTGTCGATAAAACCCGAGCTTGAAGAACTGCGAGCTCTAAAGCTACTTAAAACCCTAAACCTTAAGACCATTAAGGAATTTTAACCATAAATAATTAATCGATAATTTAGTTTGAATAATTTTATTCAACTTTATAAAATTTCACAATTCTACAAAAATCAAATCATAAATCACAAAATAATGTAAGATGAAAATCCTAAAACAATTTTCTATAAGGCTATGCCCTTATCTTCATGCATAAGCCTTACACCATAAATAAGTAGATCAACCAATCACCTTAGATAACTTATCAATTGAGAGTTGGAATCATTTATCAATTGATAACTTATCAAAATCTAGTGATAAGACAATTTCCTTATCACCTCTTCACTTATACTACATATGGACAAATTTTCACAAGAAATCATGAGCTTAACTTTAATAAAGGTGACAAGACCACTCCATGCCATTAAAAGACTTCCCATGGCAGATCTAAAAAGGGGAGAAAAGGGGGCCATGCATTTGTCATTCACCCATCAATCACTTCCTCTTACACATCACTATTCATCCCTTAATGCTTACATCATCAAGAGTTGCAATTGTTGACTTTTTGTAAGCTTTAAGACAATACTTTCAAGGCATTTAAACACTCCTTCTCTCTTCATTCCAACCGGCTGCACTCCTCCCCATTTCTCTCACTTTTAATCTCACTTTCACTTCATCTTTCTCTCTTTTAAAACAAACATAAAAAGGGGAAACAACTTTACCCCACAAAATCCATTTTCTTCCATTTTGAAGCTTCAACTCACGGCATTTTTTTCTTTGTTCATGTGCCATTTTCTTTCATCATTTAAGATCATCTAAGACCATTAGAATCTTTCATAAACCCCTTTCCAAAAGACCAAAGAATTCGGGTTTCAAAAAGGTAAGCAAAAAGGAGGAAGCAAAGTTAAAGGCTTAAGAGGAACCTTAGTGCACAACCACCAAACTTTGCGTTAAGGACGAGTAAGTGATTCTTGTGATGTGTGGATTAATATTTATGTTAGAAGACTTGAATTTCTTGAAGATATGAGTAAGGTTTGAGTTGTTATAGCACAAAAATTCGTTTTAAGAAACAAACCCTAAAACCATTACATGAAGTTGAAATATGAGCATGTAAAGTTGGTGTTTTGTATGGACATTTGTTTAATGCTTTGAATGGAAGATTTTAAGCTAAGGAAATCTTGAAATGAGAACTTTGATGAAGGGTAAGCATGCTGGACGTGAAGGTTCCATGATCATTTGAATGTTGATTTTGTTTCCATTTAGTTAAACATGCTCAAAACTAGACTTAAGTTAAGGAAAAATCCATCACATGAAGTTTTATGAAGAAATCAACCTTGTATGGCATGAGCTATGATATGGAGGTTTTATGAAGTATAAGATCTTTTATTTTTTTTATGTGGAGCATGAGTTAAAGGATCATTTGATGGAAGGGAACTTAAGTTAAGATTTATACACAAGTAGTTAAGTGCATAATCTATCACCTACACTTAAGGAAATGATGAAACAAGTTGAAAAACCAAGTAAGGACCCCTTAGGACCAACATGAACAGATCTGGAACATGGGTAAATGAGGCCTAAAAATATGATAAAAGTGAAAGAACAAAGTGAAAGGATTAACCAAAGCAAGTATGATTAGCATACAAAGCCTAAAACTCAAAACCGGGCCTAAAACTCTCAAAACAAGCTTAGAACTCTAAGATGGGCCTTCAACAAAAATCTGACCAGCAACTTAAAGAACCAAGAGAAGTTGTTTTGAAGCCCATAATAAATCCACCTAAGGCCCCATAAGCCCACCAAAGTCATTAACCTTAGTTGAACCAAAAACAAGCCCATTTGATAACTTAAGCTCACTAAAGGGCCCAAGAAGTGGTTGTCAGCCTTAGGAATATAAATCAAAATTGTAAATCTGATCTCAAGGAGTATTTTAAGCTTAGGATAAAATCTAAAGACCAAGCCCAAAGGATTCCTCAAGCTATCAAAAGCCCATTTACCAAACAAGGCCCAAAAACACTCCAACACATGAGGAACGCTACTGTTCTGACCCATGGACAGAATTTCATACCTCATTTCGAAAATCTAATCTTACCACGTTAAAGTACACTCGAAAACGATGAAGATTGACTATAAGATCATAAAAATCGGATTTAAAACGAAAAAGTTATACGCGATTGAACTTTAGGTAAAAACCGGAAAAATTCCGAGAACTAGCTAAGAATATAACTTAAGAAAAATTTACATAGTTTCTTAAGTTTGCTTCAATTCCTTATAAAAATTATTTCAATGACCAGGAGACACTGTTTTCGGAGATGACTTGCCTCCGGACTACTTTGATTGAACCACATGGCAGAGTGAGTAAATTCCCGATGACTCTTTACTTGATTGTGCTTGTAAAGTAGATGCACCTAATCTTATATTTATAAATTTGGATGCTTGTGGGATATGGGAGATGCATGTGTATGAAATTATGGATGAGTGTGATGACTTGTTAATTATATATAATAATTGGGAATTGTTTGCATGAATATATACTTGTGAATTGTATGGAATGAAATTGGTTGATCACCCTGAAAATCAAGTTAATCACTTATATGATTAAGAACTCAAAATGAATCATGCATTCCCCATATTGCATACGGATAACACCGACTGCCGCTTCACGCAGAAGATGGGAAGGGACTCACAGGAATACGAGTTTCCTGCAGCATTGGGCACTAGCTATGCCATCATATATATTGAGTCTCTGTCTTAAGCCGATGAGCTTACTAGGCGCTAGGAGACGCCAACCGTCGGCGAGGGGCCGAGTCTTGTGGCTTCTGCTTAGGGCGTGTGTTTGTGGACTGCGGGGGCCACCACACCGCTAGACTTGGGATTTTTAAAGGATACAGTTTGATTTTGGTGAAGGAAGTATATATATATATGTATATATGTAGAGTTTTGTTTTGGTATGAGCACGATAGTGCAAATGAAATAAAACCCAAGGTCTAGAACCCGGATTTTGGTTTGGGTCGGTTAATTATCTCCAAACCCCGACTTCAGGGGGCGAAATTCTGAGTCGTATGCAGTTCCTAGGTCACTGCATGCGTTGTATGGCATACTGTTTGTTCATGCATTCATATGATTGTGCATCTAATAAATTTCTGTCGTGTGGTACTGATGAGGGTATTTATCTCACTAAGCGTAAGCTTACTCCCCTATAGATTTCTGTTGGTGCAGGAGAACCTCTTCGTCAATCCGGGCCGAGGCATGCCCGTGGTAAGTCTCGGGTAGAGATGGGTTGGAGCGATCAGAGAGCGAAGAGGACATTTTGTAATAGATTATAGATATTTAGATACTTTATATATATTTATGCATAACTTAGATTTTATGCAGTTCCGTTATGAATTGCATTCGTTTGTAATATTGTTTTGGTGTGGTTCTCATGAGCCCATACAATTAGTTAATTTATAACATAGAAGTAATTTTAGTTAAATTGCTCTATATTACTTTTCTATGGGCCTAGTGGTAACGTAGAGTGGAAGGAGCCTTGTGTGTCGTATGAAAGGCCTATGATCAGCAAGGGGGTTGATAATAGACCTTTATACGGTACACGGCGACCTATCACGACAACGATACTGTTGGGTCGTTATAGTATTTGTACGTTTACTGTGAAGTAGTAAGTCAAGTGTTTAGAAACTGTATGTGTATCATTTTATAAGGATCATTAATGTTGAGTAAAGGATGATTGATTTTAGCGTCAACGCTGGTATTAGAGATGATAAGAGTGGTGTTGTCTACAACAACTGATAACCCCAAAATACTTCTAGAAGCACTAATGAGTGATCCGATGAAATGGTTAACTTAATAGTTAACCTAACTAGAACTACTCATGCATTAGCCTTTCGACTTACTAATGATGTTTAGAACACTCCTCAAGTTGCTTAGCTCGAAGAGGACAGTCCCAACTTAGTAAAATTGAGGTAGATGAGTAAGAGAACAAGTACGAAGAAGAATTGACTTGAGTGAAGTAGATGAAGAGAATGAAGAAGAAGAGTATGTTGAAGAGGAAGAATAAAGCCAAGCACCTTAAACCGCTAACCATGTAAATCTTTAGATCCCAAGCTTAAATGGTTTAGGGATGTCGATGACTATTTGAATTGAGAGGAAAAGGTTGAACGAGTTTTTGACTATTATTAGTATGAGGACCGCAACAAGGTGAGAGTTACTGCTATAGAATTCGCAGGGTATGCTATATTATGGTGGAAGAACTTCCATACCATGAGGAGGCGAGAAGGATATGGAGAAGTCATCACCTAACCTGAAATGAAAAGAATACTTAGAAATAGATTTGTACTAGATACTTATCTATAGGATACCTTTACTTGACTTTAAGAGTTGAGGTATCGAAGTTGAACTATTAATAAGTATGCCCAAGAGTTCCAAATGCTTATGATTCGATGTGAAGTTGATAAACCCTAAACCTAAACAGTTTCCAAATTCCTTACTGGATTAAAATATGATATTCTAGACATAGTGGAATTACAACATTTTACTACACTAGATGAGTCCATCAAAATTGCCTACCGAGCAGAGAGATAGAGGAGAAATTGGTTGAGTTGACCTCCAATCAAATGACTTGCTCAATCTCATCGACTTGCTTAGAGCAGTAGCCGAGCTTCCTAGAGCACCAACCTTAGTAAATGAGCTAAGGTAATGACTGAGCTGTAGAGTCACCTTGGCAACTGAGAATTACTGTAAAGAACCGATGAGAAAAGATAAGGATCTGGGAGGAAGATGAGCCAAATCAAATGCCAAGGATTTAGGCACATGGCTACCTAATGCTTGAATAGATGGACTATGATCATCAAAGGAGATATCTTGAAAGTTGAAGTAGACGGCATGGATGAGGAACCTAAGGAGAAGAGAGTTGAATAAAGAAGTTGAGGATAGTGATGAGTTAGTTAAGGAAGATGTGTTTGATGAGGATTTGGTCAAGTTAATTATAGTTATCTAATGAACAATGAGCATTAAACCCTCTACCAAGGAAGAACAAAGGGAGAACCTGTTCCACATCACTTGTAAGGTAAATGAGCAAGTTTGTGCACTCATAGTAAATAGTGGGAGTTGCATTAATGTAACATTTATTGACTTAGTTTGGAAGCTCAATTTGCCGACCATTTCATATCCAAGACCTTATAAGCTACATTGGCTGAATGAGAAGGGAGTGTTATACATCACTTAGCAAGTATTACTGCTAACCTCTATTGGAAACTATTCTAATGAAATCCTTTGTAACGTACTGCTTATGTGTATGTCCCATGTGTTGCTAGGCTGACCATGGCTATTTGATCGAAGAGTCATTCATGATGGTTTCAAAAACACCTACATGTTTGAGAAAGATGGTTAGAAGATTACCTTAAAAATTATGATACTAAATCAAGTTAGCAAGTTATAAGCTAAACTAGCTCAAGGATCAAAGAAAGCCTTGATTTTGAGCTGTGCTTAGCTTTGAGAAACTATTAAAACTACTATGTTGACCTTTCTATTAATCAAATGACTATTAGAATTGAAGGAGCAAGCTATGCTACCCCCAGAGGTCAAAGGACTATTAGATGAGTATGTAGACTTGTTTCCCAAACAATTGCCTAGAAAGGTAACCCCTTTTTTGAAGCATTGAACATTGCATTGACTTAATACTCGAGGCTACCCTACTAAACAAGCCAGCTTATGAGATGAATTCCTAACAAGTTGTCGAGCTCTAGAGACAAGTCAATGAGCTATTGGAAAAAGGCTATGTAAGGGAGAGACCTAGCCTTTGTGCTATGCTCGCATTACTTGTGCGGAAGAAGGATGGTACTTGGTGAATGTATGTAGATAGTAGAATGGTGAATAAGATCACAATCAAGTACAAGTACCCTATTCAAAGGCTAGATGACATACTAAATGAACTAAGTGGTGCGAAGGTGTTCAGTTTGATTGACCTAAAGTCAGGATATGGCTAGATTCAAATGAGAGGGTGTTCAATAAGATGATTGTCCCATAGTTGGCCACCATGTCTTTTCACCTCATCCTTATCACTTATGCATTGTCCAAATCTCAATTTCCAGTTAGGATAAACATAATAAATTCAATATCTTCACGTCTACTGGTTTTATACTACGATCGTCGCTTAATGGTTATAGTTAAGATATTGGATACTTCTCACAGTTAATACGTATATCAACAAGAATGAATTTGGCAAAGTTGAACTTCCCACCAACTTTTACACTAAGAAGATAGAGAATGACTCAGACTAAGTGGACTTGACTGGATTTAATATAAATTGACATAACTCTTGACAAAAAAGACTTACAAAGACATTAGACACTTTTTTGGCTGACAATTGATATGACATGGCTCATAAGGATAAGAAATTTTATCATAAAAGATACGGGAGTCGTAATAGCCATGAATCTTAATAAAAGAGTCATGAAAATCATAAATTTGTTATACTGTTCTTGCTTATCACTTGTACCAAGGGTACATAAAAGGTATACATCTCATAGTAATGTAATTATATACCCCATTAACTTCACGTACTTTATCGTCATTTAACTCCTTAATTCATAATTATCTACTACCTCATGAATCATAATCTCATTTAATACAAGATCATCTCTGAATTAGCCTCGAATTATACTTCCAATAAAAATTTTGATTTATTCTCAGAATTCTCTCCTAATCATCCACCTTCGACATTACTTATTATTCCATTTGTTCCAATAACAATTTTAGCCTGCATCATTACAACATGCATATCATCCTTAGGATTTGCTCCCAAATGCCTGCTTTTGACTCCTCTTCTACAAATTCTTTTCTTTTCTTTTTCCTTAAAAACTTCTCTTACGATTCCCTTCTCATCCGACCACTTAAATGCTACTATCATTTCCTCAAGATCAACATTTGCTCTATGGTTATCTCTAGTATTACATCCAATCCTTTTATATCTAAGACAACTAACTCCACAATCACCTCATGAGTATCTAGATTCACATTCCCCATCCCTCAATTTATGTTGCATCAATTGTTCTTCTTCAGCAAGGGTTATAACTATTAATTCAATAGTTTATGTAGAAAGTTTATTTCTATCAACATAGTCTTTTGAAATATAGAAGTAAATTGCCCTAATATCAAACAAAGTATATGTATAGGTATAACTACCTCCTATACATATTGGTCCTAAAACATTCCATGATAACTATATTATTACTTTCAAGTATTTCTTATTTATCAACTATTAGCTACTAGGTACTAAAATACTCTAAGTTATCAAGTTCAGAGGTCATACCTACTGCACCCTAGTCAACTCTAACTTTATCTCATTGAACAATGTAAGCGTATACCATACCTCACTCCATGGGCCTAGGTTCTTCCCCTCTAGGTTATTTGTTCTTATTACCCGGTCTTGGTCTATTGGCTTGGTTTTGCTTCTAAATTGGTATCTCCTATTGCTATCTTATACAATGTCGAGCAATATCCCTTAGTCGATGGCATCGGTACCAATATATACCTCTTGAATAAGGATTTTCACACCACTTAGCTAGATGCCCAGTTTCACCACACCTATAATACTTCCCCCTTAATTCTAGGCATTCCCAAGTATCACAACACAACAGTATTGTTGTCGTGGTAGGTCGCCGTGTACCGTATAAAGGTTTATTATTAACCCCCTTGCTGATTATAGGTTTTTCATACGACACACAAGGCTCCTTCCACTCTACGTTACCACTAGGCCCATAGACAAGTAATATAGAGCAATTTAACTAAAATTATTTCTATGTTATAATTTAGCTAATTGTGTGGGCTTGTGAGACCCACACAAAAAAAAAATTACAAACAAAGCAATTCATAATGGAACTGCATTAAATCTGTGTTATGAGAAAAAACATAAAAGTATCTAAACATCTATAAATCTATTACAAAATGTCCTCTTCACTCTCCGATTGCTCAAACCCGTCCCTACACGAAAATTACCACGGGCATGCCTCGGCCCGAGTTTGTGAAGAGGTTTTCCTGCATTAACAAAAATCTATAGGATTGTAAGCTTATGCTTAGTGAGATAAACACCTTCATCAGTATCACATGATAGAAATTTATTAAATGCACAATCATATGAATGTATGAACAATCAGTATGCCATACAACACATGCAGTGACTTAGGAACTGCATACGACTCAGAATTACGCCCCCTGAAGTCGGGGTTTGGAGATAATTAACCAACCCAAACTAAAATCCGGGTTCTAGACCTTGGGTTTTATTTCATTTGCACTATCGTGCTCATGCAAAAACAAAACTCTCTCTCTCTCTCTCTCTATATATATATATATATATATATGTGTGTGTGTGTATACTTCCTTTACCAAAATCAAATCATATCTTTTAAAATCCCAAGTCTAGCAGTGGCCATGGGTGTGTCGGCCCACCTGGGAGTTTCCACCACCGTGTGGTGGTGGTGGCCGTCCACCCCCAGCTGCTCGTCGGATCTGGGTTCCCTTTGAAAGCCCTAATTGCACAGTTTTTTCTAATTTTTTTCTAAATTGAATTTTTCTCTCAATTTTCGCCTCTCCCTAATTTTCTTTGATTTGTTTCTGTCCAAATGAGCTTCTGAATTTTTCTTGCTATTTATAGGGTTTTAGGGGATTTATTGTGCATTAAATGGGACAAGACAATTGCCTTATCCCTTAATTTTTTGCTTTTATGTTGTCTTAATTTAATTGGTTGATTTTTCTTTTTCAGGTTCTGACTTGCCACGACCAAATTTGCATCATTCCACACTCTTCTGATTTTTTCCTGATTTTTCCACAATTAATTTATAATTTTCTTTAATTATTTAATATTATTTTAGCACATTTCGCGTATTTTAAGTAATTACGTGTATTTCTACATACATGTAAATTCATATATAGTACAAATAAATATTCCTAAATATTATTTAGGTTATTTTATGATTTTTAGTATACATATAATTTATTTTTAGCGATTCGTTAAGTACCAGAATGCATTTTATGCATTTTCGATAAATAACGAGTTATACACTTAAAATTTGGAATTTTTATATTCTTTTATTTTATTGCTTATTTTCTTAAATTCAAACTTATGAGGTCATTTTTACTAATACTTCTCTTAATAGTTTATAATTTGGGGTTTGATCGGATTCCTTAACCGATCGTCCAAAACTTAAGTTCTAAGTTTAATCCTACAGTCAATTGGCTTAGCTTTAGGTCTTACATTCTACCCCCCTTTAAAATAGTTTCGTCCTCGAAACTACTGTATATCCATGTATTGCTTACTTGCTAGGATTAATAGTTTACTTAAATTTCTAAGTCTAGACCTTCATCAGGTCGTATCTTTACCTACTCCGTGTCTTAACTCTTGAACTTCTGAATCTGATTATCCAGTATTTTTAGAGGTTACTTCATAACCTTAACTCCCATCTTCCATTCTACTGAGTTATCATCAAATGAAACTTCTGTGTAATCTACTGATTAAGTTCCTGAATTGCTTTCTAAGTAACATTATATTCCTTCTCTACTTAGACCTTTGCTCGATCTCTTAATCCTCCTTTCTTTGTATTCTTGATCAGGGCTTATTTCATCGCTATAGTCTCCTAGTCATATCGTATTATCTTATATCTTAGCTTTACGATCTTGCAAATTTTTT
This sequence comes from Lumnitzera racemosa, assembly GCA_024138005.1. Lineage (NCBI taxonomy): Eukaryota > Viridiplantae > Streptophyta > Magnoliopsida > Myrtales > Combretaceae > Lumnitzera > Lumnitzera racemosa. The sequence continues at coordinate 87,703,754 of JAMXBC010000006.1, forward strand.
TATTGGTTTATTCTTCATTTATTCCTTGTTTGATTGCTTCTTAAATTTTATTTATGATCATTAGTGGTTCTAAATTCACTTCATATCATCACCTTTCCTTTCATCCAAAATCTTCCACTCAAATGATTATGCTACTATCATAGCTTCTCATTTGTTCTTCATACAGCTTAGCATAGGATTAACAGAAGCAAATTTGGCAAATCTTAACGCTTCTCCATCTCGGATTCAAATGAGATGGTTAACAATTCAATTTGACTTGACTTGACTCGAGAAGGATGAATGCGACTGTTGACTGACAAACCCAACAGAAGAGACAGTATTAAGAAAGACTGACTACTTAACAAAACATGACACAACAGAATACACTGATCAAATCAACTTAACATGAGACTCAATAACAACAATTGGACAATTGCAGATTTGCCATGTTTCTGTTGGATTACCTATTGCAATTGCTAATATGAAGTACCTTGTAGCTTCGTATCTTCTTCGTATACTGGATTACTTCAATGGTTTTTTTTTTTTTTATCACCAATTCAACATTTTTAATATCTACCGAAATACTTTCTCCAAATATAACGAACTTGATGAAAACGTATTCTCTTTTCCGAAAATCACATGTCTTCCATTTCAATATACTACTTATGATTACTCAACTTCATTAGTGCTATCCACAAATACCTTGTATATCAAAATACTATTAACGGATACCACCATAAGTGTTTTCATATATAGTTGGCATGCATTTGTTTCTCTCAATTCTGTTACTACAATTTATGCATTAATCTTATCTTGATGTCACTTCACTCTAATATTATTCTAGCAATTAACAATCACTCTTCAAACTCTTAAGGCCTCATTTACAACATCCAATACAGAGTTTCAACCATAAGTTTGATTCTTGATTAACTTAATCATGAGATTCAAATTTCCACAAAATAATCTTCAGAAATACATTTAAACTTTTATATGTTCCTAGTAGATCCAATACTTATTGGTATATTTACCAATCTTTCCTTTATAGATATCAACTAACTTCTCATAATCCACCATCAGTAGCTTTCTTCTTAAATTTCATTTCCATCGTATCTTACAATTCTATGGTTTAATATCCTTCTTCTAATATAAATTCAAAATTGATAGGCAACGATAATCTCAATCATCTTAAATCCTTTCCTGTTCACCAGTTTCTAACTTGTAGGAAATGAATACCTCAATATCATCATTGCACTTGCATTTCATCCAATTTGTATATTCTACGGTGAGGGTACTCATCAACTAATCTTTTTTTTATATTCATACTTATTATTATTCAACTAAGATTAAATGAAAGTCCCTTGCTAAAATCACCACTTATTGCCTAACTTCTTTAAGCTCGGATCCTTAAATAATATCTATGATTAACATTCTTTATCCTCCTATCATAATCGGTTTACTAATAGATAATCATCTCATAAAATTTACTTTCTAGAGAGTTATACCTTTCCTGATTGATGCTTAAAATAACTAAGTAACTATTGATCAAAAGTCCTAATCATCTCCAACTTGTTACTTTAATTCCATCTTTACCATCACTTGTTACTCATCTTACTACTATTTTAAGGTGTTTGATATATATTCAGTTGCAGTTTACATAGCAATCTTACTTCATTTCTTATGTATCATTTAATAACTATCCATCTTATTTACCACTTATAAGTACTATATAATGATATCATTGTACTTGCCTCAGCATTACATAAAAATCTCATGATCCATTTCATTTTCATTTGACTTAACTCACACTTAATTATCACTCCAAACTATATTTCTTCAATTCATGATTCACTAAAGGCTTAAGAATTCTTAATCTGATTGTAGCCTTCAAGCACTATTCCTGCTACTGTTCTTACACATATAAAGGACTTCCAAGATTGATTACCAAAATACTTTTGATCTGTTTACACTCCTAACTATAAATATGTCAATCATCATTGCATTTGCACATGTCCAACAGAATACTCTTTCATCGAGAAGCACAATTACATCCATTAAGAGATCGTTAGGATATCTACATATATGAATAACTAACATAGAATCAATTCTAATTTTCCGAAAAACATGATCAACCATCATACCATATCCATAATTCAAATTACTTATAATGACTATTCATTCAAAAGAATTCCACTACATTTGTCTTCTAACTAATATTATTTCCACTTGCTGATTTACTACTTTATACTTCCATAAGAAAATAAAAAATAACGGTCACTTCATATACTTTATTATCATCAAACTCTTTATTGTTGTCATCATCTGCTATCTCCTAGACTGCATTCTCATTTTATATAAGGTTTACTCCTGAATTAGGTTTTAATAATACTTCTAGTATAGGTTTTGATTCATTTCTGAATTGGTTTCTAACTTTTCCCTCTCAATGTTTTGTCTTTCTAGAATCCACTTCTATACCACGCTTTATTTCACTTCAAATTATACTACCTCATATTTATACTAAGCACTAAGCTAAGATCCTCTCATAAATCCTATAAGTTTCGGATTCACCTTAATTTTCTATACATATTACCATATCTCTCTTGTTCCAAAACTCAAATTGATTTCTACTATTGTTCATGAGCCTTGTCATTTCATCACATCTCTCCGATTATAACATAATTTCATCAACAAACTTCTTAGGAATTTCATCCACAATATTAGCATATCCCACCGATCAGTTCTATTAAAACTCTTTACACCTTCACTCTATATTAACTCAAAGATTATTCTTTATTCAACCTAAATCACTTCAATAACCCACTAGTTTTTACATATATATAGCACTTCCAAAAGTGGTCATCTAAAATGCATCTAATCCCCTTTTATATTTTACTCACAAAGGTATATTACATTATAGCATATGTACATATCTAAAGAATATATGTCCATCAATAAGCACTATTGTATCTATTAAAAGATCAATAGGATCCTAACTTATATGAATAATTAATCATATGATCAATTCAAACTCCTAAAATATAACCAACTAGTACATTGTATTCATCATTCCAATTTCTACCACATTCATCTTCCCATTCATTGAGTATCATTTCCATTTGGTGATTCAGGACATTATATTTCAATAGGAAAATCAAAAAGAGTAATCATCCTATACTCCTCAATACTATTATCTACTATCACCTCATATACTGTATTCTCATGCTGTATATAATCTTATTCTACTTCAACTGATCTAGGAAAATGCGAAAGCCATTCAATAAATCTTTGGGGTTAATCTTCTAAAGATATATGATATGCTAGTTGCAACACAAGTCATATTAGCAGACTGGGGTATCTCTCTTCTATCGTTACTACACATATCTTACTAGCATTGCCTGAATTACAATCTTTCACTCTCAAACCATCCTTATTCAACAAATCATATCATATGATCCCTATTACGCCAAAACTCATATTGGTCTCCCTTATTATCCATAGATCTCATTACTTCTCATTAATTTCCATACAACTCTATTAACAAACTCTTCAGTAATTCCGTCTATAATATTAACATATCCTAACTAACCAATTTCACCATATGATCCCATCACTAAAGTTACATTCGATTAATGCCTATCTCACTTTAGCGTTATAATCGCTACTTATCGTATAGTATGTAATACGATACATTAGTATCCCTTTATTTCTACCCACTCTCAATGTACTCCTAAAATGTCTAATTCTTTTAATTGTTCATTTCAAAGCGAGTTCAGTAAAACTACGCTCTGATACCAATTTAGAACTGTCACGCCCCGAAGCGGTAGAGTCGTAACAGCCCCGCCGTGTAAATCACCCTAAGATAGAAGTTGGCCTTACAACCGCTATCTTAGACCTGATCTACACAAGGCGTCAACGACTAACCCGCTTTGAAGTAAACAGTTTGTAATTTAAATAAATCATTCATCTAAGAAAGTGAGGAAATATATATATTCACTATAATTTAGTGATTACAATTATAGTTTACAATATTTCTGCGAAATATATTTCCTAATTATTACATTATAAAAAAAACGAGAAGTTCTAAAGTAAAAGCTTAAAACTTAAAAATATATGTTCGTTCTTCAATATTTTTCCTCACTTCCCAGGATCCAGCAGTTGCTAGCTTCAGAGTAGTTATGGCCGCTTTTTAGCCAGCACCTGCACGATGTCTAAAGGGATGTGAGCAACCACAGCTCAGTAAGTTAAGACGGAAGACTTAAAACTATACCATACACACAATAAGGTTTTCAATCACTTATTAGGTGCAATGCATGTACAAGCAAATGCCATCGCACGACGTTGTCCAGCCTATCGTGAGATTAGAGAAATTGCGCCCGCTCTAATCCGGGTTGAGGAGTTACCTTTAATGCAACAGCTTACGACCAAACCCAGGCTTGTGTAATGGAGACCTTGCTCCTCCCGCGACTACCTTCGAACCACTGTCTCCACCCTCGCCGCGACCTCCTCTCCTGTCACTTAGTTTGACTGAAGATGAAGAAGGGACCATTTTGCAATCCTGCGCTATCCCTTCCGAAGGGGTCAGTATTTGGCCAGAGAGTCCTAAGTTCCCCTAACGGGTTGCCATGCATGTCCGATTATGATTACTGGTCGGATATTTGATTAAGTCCAGTTGAGGGTGATCAATCCTTTCATACAAATCATACAATATGTACCAGAGCAACAAACAGAATCATAGCATCACCCATAATCAAACACATGCACACATTTAACTATCTAACAAGTACAACCAAGCATAATCTTAAGCCTCCAAAATACAGCATCATATTAATCCCAACTTATCTCGACTCTTCGCTCACTCACTCGAGGTCCGATTTGCTCAGGCCATCGCCGATCATCCCTATAACACAAATGTAGTTTTAGCTTTTCATATAACTATTATAAGTTTGTTTTATCCTATAACGCTTATCGTTATGTGTTGTTTAGGGTTTAATATACCTAATTATCTAGGTTTTAAGTCTTTTATAATTATTCTAGGTTTGGGTTTAGGTTCGGGTTCCGCATCGATTTCTAAATTAGATTCTAGTTCGATTTCTAGGTACTGTTTTGTACCCGGACCCTAGAAATTTGTTTCAACTCATAATGTGAAACTAACCACATTATTTCCAGATACCCTAAATACGATCACTACCCCTAGTCAGCATTTTATTCCATCCGGTACACTTAAATCCGTATTAGTGTACCGAATTTACTCATGTTGTGAGAAATTTTTATATTTTTCATATAATTACCTAAAATTGAATTTTGTTTCAGATTTGTTATGTTCTGATTTTCATTATTTTATTATCTAATCAAACCTAATTTTTCCATATTTATTAATTTTCAATTCTACATATTCCTAATTTTCTACATTTATCACATAACACCTTCATTACTTACACTTAACACTCCATAGACTAGGATTAGGTTTCCACATCGGAGATTAACATCCCTAAACATCCAATTACTATCTAAATCAGTAATTAATATCCTAATCACCTAATTAACTCCAAATTACCCAATTTTTCCATCATTTTAGGGCTAAAAACTAACTTAAAAATTTCAAAAATTAATTTTTTAAAAAATGGCTTCATAGAACTGTTCTATATCACATGAGCATCCTATAAAAAAAATTGAGCTCCAAACTACACTCCTAAGGTCATTTATTTCTAAATCGAAACGTGTTCGATTTTGCATGATTTCTTAAGGACCCTATATTACGGGACATTTTTTCATCAAAATAATATTTTTATACAAACTACATACAAAAATATCGCAGAATAACAAAATTCATAATTTTCTAATGATATTTACTATTTTTACAAAATTACACAAGAATCGGGCTGGAAATCGGACTCACCAATTTGGGTAGCTCCGGCCACTGTCGGTGGCCATGGGTGTGTCGGCCCACCTGGGAGTTTCCACCACCGTGTGGTGGTGGTGGCTGTCTACCCCCAGCTGCTTGTCGGATCTGGGTTCCCTTTGAAAGCCCTAATCGCACAGTTTTTTCTAATTTTTTTCTAAACTGAATTTTTCTCTCAATTTTCGCCTCTCCCTAATTTTCTTTGATTTGTATCTATCCAAATGAGCTTCTGAATTTTTCTTGCTATTTATAGGGCTTTAGGGGATTTATTGTGCATTAAATGGGACAAGACAATTGCCTTATCCCTTAATTTTTTGCTTTTATGTTGTCTTAATTTAATTGGTTGATTTTTCTTTTTCAGGTTCTGACTTTCCATGACCAAATTTGCATCATTCCACACTCTTCTGATTTTTTCCTGATTTTTCCACAATTAATTTATAATTTTCTTTAATTATTTAGTATTATTTTAGCACATTTCGCATATTTTAAGTAATTACGCGTGTTTCTACATATATGTAAATTCATATATAGTACAAATAAATATTCCTAAATATTATTTAGTTTATTTTATGATTTTTAATATACATATAATTTATTTCTAGCGATTCGTTAAGTACCGGAATGCATTTTACGCATTTTCGATAAATAACGAGTTATACACTTAAAATTTGGAATTTTTATATTCTTTTATTTTATTGCTTATTTTCTTAAATTCAAACTTACGGGGTCATTTTTACTAATACTTCTCTTAATAGTTTATAATTTGGGGTTTGATCGGATTCCTTAACCGATCGTCCAAAACTTAAGTTCTAAGTTTAATCCTATGGTCAATTGGCTTAACTTTGGGACTTACATTTGGTGTAGCCTATCATTAAGCTTATTTAGTGATATTGGATCGAATAGTCTCCTAGCAGGGTTAATTCTTGTGATGAGGGCTTATAAGGCCGTTCGAGTATTGAGCTTGGACACCTGTAGCATTATGGGACTAAAGCGCTTGAGGTATGCTCTTAAGGTTTCATTTGATTGCTATATCACGTTATAAAGTATTGAAGAGCCTCTTCTCACCCAAATTTGATGTGTGAGGGTTGTTTTTGTTTTTAACCATCTTGTATATGGTGGCTTGTAACAATGGGCACTAAAATGTTGATTGTAGGTGAATTAAATAAGGATAATGGGGAATGAATTGGGCTTGAATGGACTAAGTATGGGTCTTGAGATCACGGTTGGGCTATGATGACTCCTTGTTCCTTGATACCTACAAAAAACCCCCTAGGGGTGTAACTACATAAGTCCTTCGATGCTCAAGTCAATAAAGAGGACAAAGGGATGAAAGGAATTAAAGTGGATGAGTACAGAGACCCTTGTAGGTAGTGTTCACTAGGTGTGTATCTATGTATGAGAGAGAGAAAGTGTCTGGAAGAGATTTGATCCTCCTTTACTAGGTAGCCTCTGGCACTATTTATAGTATAAAAGGAATATGCTTACCTAAACATGTAGAGGCCTAGGGTTCACTTATACTAGTGGTTGGTAAGCGACATGTGCTACATAGCTAATAGAATGGTTCTAAAGGGTGGTTGGCCACAACCATGCTAGCAGCCATGTCTATGATCTAGGAGTCTAACATTCTTAGGGGTTATCGGGTGTGCCGACCGTACCACAAATGTCAAGTAACAATTAATAAGCTGTAGCTAGGTATTAGTGTTAAAGATAAAAGAGAAGCAAGGAAGCTGAGAGGCATGCAAGCGCTCACTAGGGATGAGTTAGGCCTTTGGGGCTTATAGGAATGTCTTCAGTTAGGCTTACGGGAAGGTCCTCATCTGATGTGCCCGAGTTAGGTGAGCACAACATGATAGGCTCAATGCTCAGTGGTGAGCTCACCTGGATGGGTCTTTAGAGGGGTAAGCCGAGTCTTGGGAGCTCGTAGGAGTATCTTCGTTTAGGCTTGTGAGGTGTCCTTGCTTGTTTTACCTAAGCGAGGAGAGCATGACATAAAGGGCTCATTACTTACATGCAAGACACTTGAAGGAGAATAAGTGCTCATATGTGTGCTCAATGATAGGCTCTCAGGGGGCCATCATCTAAGCTGAGTCTTAGACCGGGTGAGAATTAGGTGTCAACAACTATTTTATTCTTCTCTTATAAAAATCAATCGAACATGTTGTAATACAGCAACAATATTTTCAATGAGTTGTTGTCCTTTTACACCAAAATATGAAAGATTTTAAATATATGAAGAGTCTTAAGTTACAATGTAAAAGATAGTAAAGAAGAAGATTTTCCAAAAGTGCCTAATGTGTCTCTAAGGTTGTATATATGGAGCAATTCCATAACAAAAAAGAAGGAAAAAAAAAAGGGGGCTTAGCAAATCCGAGCGGCTACCAATTGGATAAACCCACCAATTGATCCTACTTATCCTAATAAAAACACTTAAAATGAAATATGAATGCTGGACGAGGGTCACTTGCTACTATTCCTTGCTAAAGAAAATAGATAATAGTTAAGGATAAAGAGAGAGCACTAAGGTTACTCTACAAAGGAAACTTGTAATTCAATAATGGAAGTATCTATTGTTTGCATATAAGGTAGTGAAGCTTTTATACATCTTAAACTAGGGTTATGATAATGAAGGAAAAGAAAAAGTGGATAATGTATGAGAAGATTCCTAAAATATACTAAAAGAGGTAAAAGTAACAATCAATATTCTATATAAAAAAGGAAAAGACTCCTTCTGCAATGTTGTGCCAGAAGATAGTATCAAGTAGTGATTGGTGGTTTGGATTACAGTTGGTCTTGCTGAAGTAAATCCTAGGGTAGCTTGGCATTTAGAGATTCCAACTCGGATGAAGTCAAAGGAAGGCCACGAGTCAAAGCCAACCTAGTTTAGTTTAGGTCAGAGCTTGAATACTTGAAGATGGTCGGATTCTCTTCAAGTTGGTCGGCTCGACAACTTAGCAGCTTGGCTCAAATAGGTGCCTAGTGCTTGGCAACTCGGAAGTCGTGTTAAACTTTACTACAGTTTAGCACTCAGGTCAGTAGAAGTGTAGAAGACTGAGATTAGGGAAGGAATCCTCATCATAAATGGGTTTTTGAGCTAGTATTCTTTGTGTAAGTCCTCTAGCCCGGTTTTGAGTGATTGGTTTGATAAGTTAATTCCTATCATTTGCTTAGTGGTCAAGAAGATTTGTGCTCAAATCTAAAGGTGCTCCTTAAGGTCGTTCTTCTCTGGCTTCTGTTGAGTCTTTATTTGGTTAGTGTAGGATTAGGTTAGAAACATTGAAGGTAGAGGAAACATCATAGTTTTTAGGTAACTCGATTTAGTAAGCATTGCAGTTAATTTTCTTCAAGACCTTAAATGGACCATTAGCTCATGGAGATAGTTTACTCTATCTTAGGTGCAGAAATCTTTCTTGGCTAAGGTGAATCCATACTAGGTTGCCTGGCTTGAGAGAAATAGTTCAGTAGCCATGGCTACTTATCTCTTACTATCTTTCATTAAACTTGGCTATCTTCTTAGTCACAAATTGGTGTAACTCTTGTAATCCCTAGGCTTAGTTGACTTTGGATTAGCTCTCTTCAGCAGTTGTGAGGGTATCAATCATATCTAAAAGAATAATGAAGTTGAGGTCATACACGGCCTCAAAAGGGGTCTTCCTAATAGTGCTGTGGACAATTCAATTATAAGCGAACTCCAAGAGGGGTATGCACTTGTCCTAATCACTTAAATTCTTTCCCACAACGACTCAAAGTAGGTTGGTTAATGTCCTATTCACCACTTGAGTGTGGTCATTAGTCTGATGGTTGCTACTAGAGATGAGCACAAGTTTGGCTCTTAAGTTTCTCCAAAAGGTCTTCCAAAAATAGCTCAAAATTTTTTTTATCCTAATATGAGATGATGGTCTTTGAAACTCCATGTAGTTGGAACAACTTCCTGCAAAAACAAATAAGCAATATATAAAGCATTATTAGTTCGATAGCACTAGATGCAGTATGCCATTTTATTGAAGCAATCCACTATAACAAAGATTGAATCTTATCCCCTGGATGTCCGAGACAACCTCAAGCCAAAGTCTATGTTAAGGTCGGCTAAGGTGTAGTTGGCATTGGTAAGGACATATACTCTCTATGAGATCTTCTCTTACCTTTGCCTACTTGCACCCTTTGCAACTTCCAGCTATCTTGTAGACATCCTTAGCCAATTCAGGCCATTAAAATTTCTCTTTCAATAGGTCGGTTGTTTTGGTTTCTCTAAAATGACTATGTAATCCTTCACTATGAGCATCCCTAACCAATAGCTCTTACATAGAGTAGTTTAGTATGCATAGCCTCTTCTCTTTCAATAAATAGCCATATTTTAAGCAATAACTGCCAGCAGAACTCCTTCTTTGAAATTCTTAAGAATAGGACCAAAATGTAGGTCTTAAGCATATTGCTCGGTGATAAGAGAAAACCTAAATTTTTTCTTTAGGGTGGTCAATAGAGTTTGCCGATGTGATAGAGCGTTTACGACCACATTGGCACTACTTTTCTTGTGTTTGGTCATGTATGAGAAACTTTCCATGAACTCCAACCACTTTACTTACCTCTTTGACAGTTTATTTCGACTCTTAAGATGTTTGAAGGACTCATGGTCTGTATAAGTCACAAACTTATGAGATAAAAGGTAATGTTGCCATACAGTAAAGGCTCAGAAAAGAGAATACAACTCTTTCTTGTACACAGAATAGTTCAATGTAGCACTACTAAATTTCTCACCATGATAAGCTACAGGTTAGCATGCTTGCATCAGTACGATACCAATTCCGATTCTTAATCATCACACTCCAACTCAAAAGGTTTGTCAAAGTTTGGCAGGGTTAAGACAGGGGCGATATTAAGCTTCTCCTTGATTTTCCTAAAGCTCTACTCAACTTAGTTATTCCATTAGAATCCTTTACTCTTCTTAGTGAGCTCAATCAATGGGATAGCAATGATACTGAAGTTTCTATGAATCTTTTATAGAAAGAAGCAAAGCAATGAAAGCTTTGTACTTCAGTAATGCTCTTTGGTGTCGACCACTTTAAGATAACTTACATTTTATCTTCATCAACTCGGATTCCATCTCCTAATACCACATACCCAAGAAAGACAACTTCACTTTAACAAAGCATACACTTCTTCAGGATCCCATACAGTTTCTCAGTATGTAAAATGTAAAAAACAGCTTGAAGATCTAGTATATGGTTGGTCAAGTTCGCACTGTAGACTAAGATATCATTAACCTATACGACTACACATCATTTGATCAAAGGATACATCACATGGTTCATAAGACTCAGAAATGTGCTTAAAGTATTGGTAAGTCCAAATAGCATAACTAACTACTTATAAAGACCACGCTTAGTCTTAAAGGAAATCTTCCTCTCGTTACCAAGTCTCATGAGAATTGGTAATAGCCACTTCATAAATCAATCTTTGAAAATATTCGAGCATCATGTAATTCATCTAACATGTCATCAAGCTTCGGCATATGGTATCTGTACTTGACAGTAATGCAGTTGATTGCTCGGCTATCAATATACATATGCCATGATCCGTCTTTCTTTGGAACAAGTAGAGCTGGTACAGCTTAAGAGCTCATGCTCCCTTTCACATAACCTTGCTTTATTAGCTCCTCCACTTGCTTCTTCAGCTTAATATCCTACTTAAGATTCATTCTATAAGTAAGTTGGTTCGATAAGGCTATACTTAGCTATAGGACTATACAATGTTCTATGCCTTTAGTTGGGGGTAATCACTTAAGCAACTCTTCTAGAAACAAGTTGAAAAATTCATCGATCAACTTCCAAACCTTGTCAAGTACATCTTCTAGACCTCTTATCTCCAATAATCTCTTGATTAATAAGAACATAGGCTCATCAACCTTCTCAATAACTCAGAGCTCTCTATGGCTCATTACTAGGGCCTTCTTCTTACTAGCTTAGGTGAGCTAATTATGGGTCTCATTTACCTAACTTAGTGTTTGGGTTGTAGCATGATCTTCTTTCCTTGATAAAGGCATAAGTGATCTTATATCCGTCATGAGTAATACGTTGGTCAAACAACTAAGGTCTTCTAAGTAACAAATGTGAATCTCCCATGGGACGACATCACATACCACTTTATCTCTATACATGTTCCCAATACAGAATGGTACAATCACTTGCTCTGTAATGTGCAAGGTACTTTTGTCATGTAGCCAATGTAACTTATAAGGTAAGGGTGATTAGAGGTCAATAGTTCTAACCTCTACACAAAGGACTAAGCAACAACATTGGTATATCTCCCTCCATATAAAATGATGGTGTACGATTGTCCCTTAATAGCACACTTGGTATGAAACAAATTCTCTTTTTATTCTTCCTTGAAGCTTGACATGGTGCTCAGTACTCGCCTCGATACGAAATTCATTACTTTACCTTAGTTAATATAGACACAGGTCTTCTCTTCCTCTTCGGCTTCAACTCTTCTAGTACTCTTTCTATCTTCATGCTCACTCTCATTAGTGATGTCGACTACATCTCTTTGGAGCACCGTAACACGTTGGTTAGGATACTTAACAACCATGTGTCCATAATCCAAGCATTTAAAGTAGTTCACTTCATTCATCTTCTATCCAAAGGTCTGTCCTTTCTTATATGTTCTCAAGGTTAGCTTATCTTTAGCTTGACTCTTCTAACCTAGTCAAATATCATCAAGTTGGTCATATTTATCCTTTGCTATAGAAGGTCTCCTTAGCTCAACATGAGTAAGTCAGTGCAGAGCAAAAGCTCGTGAAAATCTCAATTTAGGTCTACCTGGGGCATTTCTCCTCTGCTTTTTGACTCTCTGTGTTATCTTAATAGCCTCTTCTAGTATATAAAATCTTTGTATTTCCATAATATTGTAGATATCATATTTGAGTCCTAAAATGAACCTTAACACTGTACGAGCCTCGGGTTCATCCACTTTAGCTTAAATCATAAACATTCATAACTCCTTGACATAGTCATCAATAAATCAACTTCCTTAGCAAAGCTCTTACAATTTAGTAAAGGTATCTTGCAAATATATCTCAAGTATGAATCTTCCCCTTAACAGTCTCTTTATCTCCTCTCAAGTCCTCATACCTCGTCTTCCATCTCTCACCCTAGCCGCACTCAGATTCTTTGACAACATGATAGCATATCAAGAAAATTCAAGCATAGCAAGTTAAACCTTTTCTACATCAGTATACCTATAACAGTCAAACAACTTCTCAACTTTCTCTTCCCACTCTAAGTACTCATTTGTATCTCCACTTCTACTAAAGGTTGGCATTTGGACTTTGACAATCAAGCCCTCAAGGAGCTCCATGTCCTTGTTCTAGTGCTTCATAATATTCAACTTCTTCTTCTTCTCCATTGACCTCTACATCTACCTCCTCGATTTCTTCTCACTCTAGCCTTTATCTAACAACTCGATCTGCCATTCATCTAGTTCGATAAGGCTGACCTGAGAAATTAGCTAAGCCAACTTGGTAATATCTTCTCTTAGGCACATTCTCAACTCTATCTCAGTTAGGTACACCCCGTGATTGTTGCTTATTGGCTTACATTACAACAATTAAAATCTCATCGAAAGTGGTGAGTTTATTAAGTCTATCATTTATTGACCAAAGGGTATTACTATCATTTTAGCCATAGGCAGCATTAGCGCTACTATCTTGATTATAAATAACACTATGAACACTTGAATTTGATATGATGCATTACTTGTTTTAATAACTTCAACAGTACAATCCTTAATATAACCTTCTATTCACTACCTAAAATCTTATTAACATGCTCTAACCACTCCAATACCCAACACAACGCAAAGCAGTACTAAAATGAAAATTGCTCTGTTTTCATAGTAAAGAATAGAGTAGAATAACGTAATATCAAGTATCACACTTACTTTACATAACTACTACTACTCAACTTGCTTACTTTGAAACCCACTTCAACACATTCAAACACAACTTTAGTACGCCCTACAAGGATGTACTGCAGCATCTATAGAAGAATACAATAGGTACTAACAATAAACATGAACAAAACTCCACGGCAGCACACACCACGCCCTCATGAAACCGTAATCCAATATCAATGAAGCTAATGCATCTTCGAGGTTGTACACATAGAGCAACACTATAATCAATAAGAATTAAAAAAAAAAAAAGGAAACAAAAGGGGGTTAGTAAATCTGGGCAACTACCAATTTGATATGACACATCAATTGATCTTCCTTGACCTAATTCAAACACTCAATATGACATGTGAATGCTAAACTAAGGTCACTCCCCACTATTCCTTATTAAAGGGAATAAATAAGAGTTAAGGATAAAGAGAGAACACTAGGGACACTTTACAAAGGAAACTTGTAATTCGATAATGGAAGTATCTAAAGTTTGTGTACAAGGTAGTAAGGCTTTATACATCCTCAACTAAGGTTACAATAATGAAGAAAAAGACAAAATAGATAATGTATGAGAAGATTCCTATAATATACTAAAAGGGGTAAAATTGAAAATCAATATTTTGTACGAAAAAGGAAAAGAATCATTTTAGAATGTTATGCTAAAAGACACGTGTTAAGCAGTGACTAGAGCCTTGCTAAAGTAAATCTTAGGGTAGCTCAACATTTGGAGAATTTGACTCGGATGAGGTCGAAGGAAGGTCAAGAGTTAGAGCTAACCTGGTTTAGTTCAGGTCAGAGCTCAGATACTTTAAGATGTCTGGATTTTCTTCAAGTTGGGTGGCTCAGCAGCTCAACTCATACAGCTCCTCGGTGCTTGGTAGCTAAGAAGCTGTGTTGGACTTTACTAGAGTTTAACACTCAGGTCTGCAGAAGTGTAGAAAACTAAGATTAGGGAAGGAATCTTCATCCTGAATGGGTTTTCGACTTAGTATTCTCTGTACAAGTCATTGCAATCCTTTAGCCCAGCTTCAAGTGATTGGTCCAAAAAGTTTATTCTTATCAATGTTAATTTTCTAAACTCCTTAAGAAAAAGTCGATTATTTTTTTTTTCTTTTTATTGTCAATAGGATTCGGTCGATAAAGTAGTAACCCTGCAAAATAAAACATTGTGAAGGGCGCTGAGGTAATGTCCAACATAGGCACGTAAATGCTGAAGTCAGTATTTATGTGAAGGGGAGAGCAGGAATGCTAAAAGCTCACAAAGATAGTATGAGTGTACAAAGAGTCAAGGTGTCTTACCGTTAGGATGCTTAAGAGTATTTATAGAAGAGGCTTATTGAGAATTAAGGGAACACGAGCAGCCTATTGGCACGTCTGCACAATCTGGGTAATGGGAGTATGGAGTCCAATGTGTTCAGGATTCGTAAGGTTGTACAAGTTAACTGAGTCTCCAAACTTTATGCATTTGTCTAATAGCTATTATGAGTTTTTGAAGATAGGTAAACTGTTTGGAGAATTTATGTCGAGGTCGGCCAGTAAGATGACTGGACTAGGTGTTAGCAAATTAGGCTGGGCCATGGGCCCAATCAAGTCAGTCCTTGGTCGAGATAAGTCAGCTTGGGCCTTATGGACTCATAACCAAAATATCCTACCAACACTCCTAAACTAAATAATTATCTCGATTTAATCTGGGTTTGAACCCACTTGAACCATTGATCCTTAACCATTAACTTTTTTTAGGACAAAACTAAATATATATTTTCTCTTTCTAGTAATCAACCTAAACTTTTACGTGGAGTTTATAAAATTTTTTAAGAAATTCTAAGTACGCAATAAATCTAAAAGAATAAAACATTTTTTTTTTGGACAATAGAAGAATGGAATATTATGTACTTATTGAGAAAACATGATTACTTGTTAGGAAAGTTAGATAGCAAGTAATTTAGAATATCAAATAATTTTTCTATTAAATTTGTTAAAAGAATATTTCCTATCATCCAAGCATTGCATATTCGATATTATGAATTACAGCAAGAAAAAGAGGAAAAATTTTAGTGAAGCGAAAATGACAAATTGGTATTTATACATTTTGTAGTATGTGAAAGTGATAAGTAAATGAAAAAAGGAAGTGATTAATAATTAATTGCAATGTTCATATAACTTAATGCAAAAAATGATATAATGTTTTACACATGAACAGTTGAAAGATTGAAAGTCTTTCACATGTGTATTATTTCATATAAATGCAAAAGACCACCAACGTTCATAAAACTATAACATATGACATATATTTATCCATAGGAAAATATATTTTTAGTTGTCAAATGTTTGATTGTTTTTCTATTTGAAACTTGAATTTTTTTTTTTTTAACAGTCAAATCCTTAACATTTATAAACATTAGTAAATGAGTCCTTTTCTTTTCACCACTATTAGTTGTTTCATTTGTAGATATTACACAAACCAATTACATGTTAAATTAATTTAAACAAATAATATAATTATTTGTGAATTAATTAACTAAGATAACAAAAACCAAAATAAAATTGAAAAAAAATTAAAAAGAAAAAGCAAAAACAGTGGAAATATTAAAAAAAAAAAAAAACAAAAATTCAACCTACCCAAATCTAAGGTAACCGAAATGACCCACTTTTCATTAGGTGGATTGTGACCCGTTGGAAAAAGTGAGTCTTTAGATCCATCCTTGATGGTGGATGGTGCAACTAGATTATGTAATGTGTCATTTATTAATAGAAAAGCTAATGGCATTAAGAAAAAGGATGCAAATGTTAAGAATTGGAAAATGAAAAGAAAAAAATTTATGACTCAAATAGAAAAACGGTGAAATATTGAGGATTAAAAATATTAATTATTAATATTCACACTGTATTTAAAACAACTTCTAATCATAAAATATATTGGTCTTTGCGAATAATAAGGGGGATAAATTTGGGGGTTGAATTGATTGGTATTAAACTTGAAGATTTTTTTACAAAATATATTTATAGAATCGCTTCTTCATTATTTGCTTATGGTAGTTATCAAAACCTATTTTAATTTTACTTTAGTGGTATTAATGCTATTAAAGTCATAAGAGACTGTGATAGAAACCAAAAATTATGTAGGAAATATAAAGACGTAAGTATAGAGAATATCAGACAAATTAATTTATATCGATTCCATCTTATAGGTTAGTTAATTTTTGTAGCACTATCGATGAGGATCCAGTTTCCTAGTAGCTTATTCTACTATTTGAGAAATTTAACAAGAGTATTATAAGCTCCTTGCTATCAATCACAACCCTAGTATATCTTACACTCCCTAACCCTAGAGTAATATAGAGCTACAAAATATAGTCTTAGCTCCCAAATAACTCTCATGAAGGACTTATAAACATGAACTATTTCAATGAGGATTACAAATATGATTTCCTCAAGTTCTTTGTATACATAGTGGTAACACTATAGCACAAAGAATGCAATACCAAAAAAAAAAAAAGAGTTATAAAATAATAAAAGTCATAAAATAAAATAAAGGATGATTAAGTAATATGTAAGGGGTATTGAGGTGTTTTACAATGGTTTAATAAAGGGTAAAATTGGAATTATAAGAAATTCTTAACGTAACTAGTGCACAAAATATTATGTTTTCTTTTTTTTTCAAAAACTCATTAGATTTCTTGTACACTAAAGAATTAGATTCCTTCTTTACAAATTCTAGAAACCCTCAAGGTAAGTTAGGAATTCTATCAAATCTTATTAGTTTTTAGTGGAAAAAAGGTCGATTAATTTGAATATCTTATGGTAGTGCAAGAGTAATCCATATGAAGAAGGGAATAGCAGGGCTTACACAACCTTATGGGACTTTGGTACTTGAAAAGTCAATTGCAGAAATTGAGATTTTTAATTAAATCTAAGAGTTACACATTAATCTTTTAGGGTTGTGCATTGCTTGGCCAAGGGAAAACAAAGAAACTTTAAAGGATCGTCAAAATTAATGTAATATATCCCTTACAACATAGATTTTCTATAAATCATTATTTTAATAAGCTTTCGGTGATGATTTTGTGATTAAAGTGGCAAAGTAATGGAAAATTGTGGTGTTAATTAAGTCAATGTTGAATTTAAATCAAGGGTTTAAAGATGTAGAATTTGTGAGGTGTTGTTGATGAGGTTTTTTATGTAGAGTTAGGTTATTTTAAAAATTTAAGGGTGCTTTGAAAAGAAAGGAATCACATGCTATAGCTTTTAGAGGTTTGGTTAAGTTTAAAGAGGAGCTTTGGTGGATGAAAAGGTGGTTTTTCAAAATGCTGGGGAGTCGATACAGCCTATCGATATGATCATGTCAATACAGGGTTGTTTTAGGTGGAAAAAACATTTAATGACACAACCATAGTGACATGACCATGTCATTGGCTGTATCCACTTAAAAAGGTTAGCTACAACCATAGTGCCATGACTATGTCATAGGTCATGTCCATCCAAGTGGACAAAAAGTGATACGATCACTCTACTATAAACGTATCACAAGTCATGTACCACCTAGTTTGAGTTTTCTCCTTTATTTGATATGTTCCTTTGTCGCATCAAAATTAAACCTCTTTAAGACTTCATTAAGTGAATTTAAGAAGAATTAACTGGCCAAAATGTAAGTTTTAACTAAGAAAAATCACTTATTCAAGATTAAAGGAGTTTAATGTGTATCTAATGTTTCTAGGTTCTAAAGCTAAGTAAAGCTTATTGGTAAGGGGTTCCAATTATCTAGGTACATGATACATGCTTATTGTATCTAAGTACTAAAATAGTAAATTTAAAATGGATTGAATTTATAGTTGACTTAATTATTTTGTTGTTATTTGTGCTTGGCTCATCTTAAGGGCTCATAGAGGTTGATCCCTAAGAGGCAACATTGATGATCTATGTGACACCTTATCCTTTATAAAGTCTCACGTGGAAAAAATCAAAGGTTGATCTACGTTATTGTAGAGGGAGGCGAAGTGGTATGCCCAACATTAGGTTATAGAAGTGCTCAAAGAAGCATGCCTAATGCTAAATTGTCATATGAATTGAGATGTGATAAGATCATGAGGTCATTATAATGGTTTGTGCAATTGGCTTTAAAAAAAAAGATAATTAAATAAATTATGTAAATTACTTACTTTATATTTAAACACATGTGCTCATACACTATTTGATTATGTACATGCAGTTATGTGTCACATATTGGGCTTCGACTCACCTTTTCATTTCTTTTTCCTCAACTAATGTTTATAGAGATTATAGTTATGGTGATTATGCTAGTTATAAGAGTACTAGAGTTAAGGATTCTAATGATAGCTATCACTATCCTGATAACAATTATGGAAACTATTATTATGATGAGTCATCAATATTAGGGATAGTAATGACGATTGAAATGGAAACCGTTGTTCATATTTGTTTTAATTTGCAATTGTTTATTAGAACTAAGTTGTTCGATTTCATTTACGTTATTTCTTTTCAGAGAGACAATTTAGCTATTTGATTTTATTAGTACTTGTGTAGCACATATTGAGGAAATTGAATTTTATGAGATTTGGAGATTTAAGAGATCACTGATAGTAGTAGTTATTGATGTCAAAGTTTAAGATATTCATTTGTAGTTTTAGAGCTTGACATGTTGATAGACGGCTAGGAACATGTAGCATTTTGTTGGTTTAATTATTTACTACTTTTGACTTAGGGTTTTATAAATTATATTACAGTTGACCCTTTGCTATTAATTAGACGATTCGGGTTTAACTCTAGTTTAGAGAAGAGATTTGAATAGTGTAAGGAGTGTCATTAGGGTGTAATTCCTGACAAATTTCCAAGATGATTTATAGGTAAAGAGTGGCCCAAATCGTAAACCTAAAAAGGTGGAAGACTTAGGCCCAATTGTAAGACCTCGTGATAAAGACATCACGTATTTAAGTGAAGATGAGGGGAAGGATTGCGATACCTCATGATTAAGTGTCTCATATGGACTATGAAAGGTTGTGGTACTCATTTATAAGGCTTAATGGTGAATACCTCATCAACAAAAAGTTATAAGTTTTGAGCCAATTAATTGAAATGAGCTTGTTTATGTTTGTTGGCTTGGTTTATTCATTATTGTTGGCATAGGGAATGCAATACCTTACAAAATATGTCATTCAATAATTCCTTTTCTTCATGTCAAGCATCTTTATCAATCTTATATAGCTCTTTTTATAGCCTTGAAGTCTTCAATTTGCTTCATGATGGAAATAGTCTTCATAATGTATGATAACTATGGAATTAGCCATTATATAAAATTTTCTTCATAAATGATTTGTCGATTGAGCATTTCCTTATTCTCTATTAGCTTCATAAGGTAATAAGCATTGTAATTCTTTTCCTTTACAAGTGATTTGACTTTTTCACTCCAACTTTTGCTAATAGGCTATTTCAACTTCTTTTTATAACACTTCTAATCTAGTGCCTCTACCTCGACTTTTAACTTATGTATTGCTTCTCACTTTTATCTTGCTTTCACTTCTTACTTCCTTCGAAGCTTCTACCTTTAGTTAATAGCTTTTCCAAAACTTTTACTACTAACTTCCATTGCAAAGCTTGAGCGTGTAACTCAATTATAAAATTTACAAGGAAAAAAAAAACTCAATTATAACACTTGCACTTCCAAATCTTTTTTTATGGTTAGAACAACTTTGAAACTTGAGATATAAAATGTTTATCATTTGTAGCTACACATTGAATAAAACTTATTAGTAGCAGTAAGTATAGTATTTTATTATCATAAAAAAATCATTGGAATACTTAATACATTGTTAATATGTTAAGTGGTTTGAACCTACTTAAGCCTTGGTCCTTGACCCCTTACAAATTTTTAAGTCAAAACCCATTTCCGTTCTAAATACCTTAGAGAAAACATAGGTTTTTCTTCTTTTTTTCCCCTTTTGAACCAACTTAAAATCTCATTTTGTGTTTATAAAATTTTTAAGAATTTCTAATTAATAAATGTAAAAAAATGGAATACTATATACTTATAGAGAAAATAAAAGGAACCAATTATAACTAATTACCCATTATTATAACTTAATGCAAAAATGATGTAACTCTTTATGCATGAAATTTCATTCTTATGTTGAAAGATTGACACTCTATATCTGATATATTTATGCTGTATATTTCACATAAAAGTAATAAAGAAAAGAAACAATCAACATTCAAAGAATTACAACATGCGACACATATTTATATAATTAAATAGTAATATCGTAGAATTTTATGAGTACTGGGCTCATCTTCTAAGCCCACATATGTATCTAACGAACGGGCCTAATTGTAAGCCTTCACATCTTTTCATTAGGCATTCAATCAAATTTTTTGCTTGAAAAGTTAAACGAAGTGCTAAAAGAGCTTTTTATTATCTCCGTCTGAGTGAGTACTTAAAAAAAAGAAAATAATAATCGACATACGATGGTATCGTCACACGTATATAGTTGTTATAAATTTATCAAAAGTAATAATTTCAAAAGTTTAAATTGGACAACTAATTCGATTATATATTTGTTTTGTAAAACGAGTATAGCTGTGAACATAAAAAAAAAAAAAACTCTTTTAAGGACGAGGCAAAAATCATAAAATTCTCAGACAAGGATGTTGTTATTTTACAAAACGAAAGTTTTCTCAAAAACCCTAAAAATAAACCTCTTATGCAGTAATGCGATGTAAATTGAATGTGGCATGAAAGAAATGTGTTGTCCTATATTGTACTTTATGCATTACTAAATGAAACTGCACCATTTTTATGGATTTAAAAGAAAAAATAAATATCTAGAAGGTTAACAAATTGATCGTAAAAGGAAAAAAAAAGGAAAATCCAAATACAATAAATAGAAAATAGAGAAAAATTATAAAATTATAAAATAAAATATTGATGGTTATTTAAGATAAAGTGGGGTTATCTAGAATAATATATGATTCGTTTAACAAGCACTTCACCAAAGTATCTTCTTTCAAATATTACATGATTAAATTAGAGGGTCTTTTAATAAAATAAAACAATAATAAAAATTAAAATACAAAGTGGCATTCACTTTAATATAGTAGATAGTTACATGACTATATCGAAGGGTCTTTAGTAAAATAAAAATTAAAAAAAAAAAGCAAAATATTGAAGATTCTAAAAGTGTCATTGACTTAGTATAATATGATAGTTTTTGCTTTATAGTAGTTAACTTATCTATCAATATAGATTATGGCAATAACTTTGTATTCAATTCTACATTTTTAATGTATAGTTTTTTTTTTCTCTCTCTCTCTAACATCATTTTTTTAGAATATTTACACCGTATTAATAAGTTTCTAAAAATATCTTTTACTATATATACATATCTTTTCCCTATGTAACTTCTAATTATCTCTCTATATTATTTACACTATACATTAAAAAACTCCATCCTTTCTTTTTATTGAATTTATTATCTATTACATATTTATATATATCAAGCCAATAACTTTTTAGTCAACTTCAAATTTTAACATATAGTTTTATTTTTTTGTCTCTCTCTCCAACATCATCTTTCTAGAAAATTAACACTATGTATTAGTATATTTCTAAAAATGTCTTCTACTATATATACATATATCTTTCTACACTATAACCTTTAATTCTCTCTCTATATTATTTACACTATGCATTAATAAACTTAATCCTTTCTTTTTATTAAATTTCTTATCTATTTTACATATATATATTAAGTCAATAACCTTTCTTTTTATTGAATTTATTATCTATTACATATTTATATATATCAAGCCAATAACTTTTTAGTCAACTTCAAATTTTAACATATAGTTTTATTTTTTTGTCTCTCTCTCCAACATCATCTTTCTAGAAAATTAACACTATGTATTAGTATATTTCTAAAAATGTCTTCTACTATATATACATATATCTTTCTACACTATAACCTTTAATTCTCTCTCTATATTATTTACACTATGCATTAATAAACTTAATCCTTTCTTTTTATTAAATTTCTTATCTATTTTACATATATATATTAAGTCAATAACCTTCTATTAAATTTCACATTTTTAAATAGTTTTCTTTTTCTTTTCTCTCTCTCCAACATCATTGCCTAAAATATTTACACTATGAATTAATAAGTTTCTAAAAATATCTTCTATTATATGTATATATCTAACATTTAATTCTCTCTCTGTGTTATCTACACTATGCATTAATAAACTCTATCCTTTCTTTTTATTAAATTTATTATATATGTATATATATTAAGTCAACAATCTCATATTAGACTCCACATCTATGTATTATTTTTTATAATTTCTTTTATCTTCATCATATATTGGCATGAGAAAAGTATAAATCAAAGTATTGTAATTTTTTCTTATAGTTGTAAGGCATGAAAAGTTACAATAAATGAATAATTTACTTTATTCAAATTGGATTAGCAAATTTAGGAATATTGAAGTTGAATCTTATAAAGTATTCATTTGTTATTTTTAATACGAGCAACATATGTATAATATTTGTATCTATATAAGTTAAGCCAATAATCTTCTATTCAACTCTACATTTTTAATACCTAGTTTTATTATTATTTTTTTCTCTTTCTCCATCATCTTTCTAGAATATTTATATATGCATTAATAAGTTTCTAAAAATATTTTCTTCTATATGTGTATATCTCTCTCTATTCTATAACATTTAATTCTCTCTCTATGTTATTTACACTATGCGTTAACAAACTCCATCCTTTCTTTTTATTAAATTTGTTATCTATTATATATATATATGTATATATATATATAGATTAAGCCAGTAGTCTTTTATTAGACTCCACATTTATGTATTATTTCCTATAATTTCTTTTATCTTCATCGTATATTAGCAAGGTAAAAGTATAAATCTTAAGTATTGTAAATTTTTTCTTACAATTGTAAGGCGTAAAAAGTTACAATATATGAATAATTTACTCTATTTAAATACGATTAGCAAATTTAGGAATCCTGAATTTGAATCTTATAAAGTATTCGTTTGTTTTTTTTTTTCAATGCGAACAACATGTGAATCTATATTTATCTCTATATATACTAAGCCAATAACCTCCTATTCTTTTTTTAAGCAATAATAACCTTCTATTTAACTCTATATTTTTAACATATAGTTTTATTTTTTTTTCTCTATTTCTAACATCTTTCTAAAATATTTATATTACGTATTAATAAGTTTCTAAAAATATCTTCTACTGTACGTAGATACCTTACTATATACTACAACTTTTAGTTCTCTAAAAAATCATTCATTCAAAAGAAGACTAAACAAGGTGAGTCTATATAGCAAAGGAAGGGCATCCCCTTTCATTACACATACAGCTGGATGAACAAAAATTGGAAACAGCAGAAATATGTAGTAAACAAACATCCGAAAAAAACAAAGGAACAAAATCAATAAAGACACAATCCAGCTGTGTGTTAAGTCCGTCCTTGGCTAGCCTGTCAGTAGCTTTACTCTTCCCTCCATCGACCCTGCTAATCACACATTGAGAAAAAGATGTGATCAGATGCTTACACTCTATAAGAATAGGGTGGCAAATTTCTAAGTCCATATTTGTATTTTGCAACCAAAATAGTACTTGTCGGGAGTCAATCTTGCATAAGAATTTCACTGCCCCCAGGTTTTTTGCTGGAAGTAATCCTTCCCTGACCGCATGTAGTTCAACCTCAGATGGTGATTGGTTTCTGAGATTTTGATAAACTTCGCCTATCACTACTCCATGTGAATTTCTATAAATCGCACCTCCCCCCTAACATCTTGTTCGCCTCCACTACGGCACCATCACTATTAATTCTGAACAAGTCCTCATCAATTTGTGTAGGAGTTGCTACAAGACTCTGTCCTGGCCGCTGCGTCTTTTCTTTGCATCTAAAACACCACCACTCATTAGCCTCTCTCTTGATTTTCGATATTCTGTACACAAGGCAAAGTACTTCGATCTGATTGAAAAACTCTATTGTTCCATTCCTTCCATATTCCTTTGATTGAATAGAGAATGGTGTTCTCTCTTGGTGTTAAGATTGAAGTCCAATTTTTCTTAGATCTCTTGCAACATGTCTTTAACCATTGTACCAGTTTAGTAAGAGAACACTGCTTACTTGGAGTAGAAATCCCAAGTTCACTCCATATGTTACGACCACATTAACAACCAATGAAGATGTGTTGAATAGTTTCCTCTGCTGAGTTGCATAATGGGCAAATTGTACCTAACTGGAAGCCTCTTTGGTTGAGATTATCCTTGGTTGCAATGCTGCTATGACAAATTCTCCAAAGGAGAAACTGAATATTTGGAGGAGCAGGTGCCTTCTATATCCACAACCAATTTCCTTCAGATTGTAACGATTCCTCTATGTTTCCCTACTCTATGTAGGCTGACTCGGATGTTACCTCACCATCAACTCCGAACGGTCATCTGCAACAATCCATAAGTTTGCGATCAGTTTCTAAGGACAAGGTCCCTAACTACTTCGGATGTTGTCATCCAAAGGATACCCAATTTCTTCTTCCCTCCAACCTCTATCATTATTCCATGTGTGGTTCAATAACACGTTCTGACCCTGCCTGGTAATTTGCCCATATAACCAGCTGCATACTTTCTTTTTTCCATTCCAGATATCTGTCAGAAATAAGTGTGAGCTCTATAGCTTACTTTCTTGTGAACCTTCTTCTCCAACCACCGTACTGCTTTGCATAAGTTATTATAAAAATGTGATCCCTTTTTTACTGATCTACGTTAGTGGTCAACTTTGTACCTCTGTTTGATGAGATCAGTCCAAAGAAGATCCTTCTTTTTAAGACACCATGCTAACTTTACGAAATTTGCCTTATTACGCCCTTCGATATCCAACATCCCCAATCCTCCTTTGTCCTTTGGCCTATTGATTTTCTCCTAGCTCACCCGGTGAATCTTCTTGGTCTCCTCCATTGAACCCCAAATAAAATCCTTATGTATCATTTCTACTTTTTCTATGAAGTCTTTTCTGAGGGGAACCACTTGTGCATAGTAATCGACTATACTTTCAAGAGACATAGAGGCTAGAAGCTTCCATCCTACCATGCTAAGCAATTTTGACTTTCAACCTGATAACTTGCTTCTCAGTTTCTCTATGATGAAATTCAAATCTGAATTTTTTAGCTTCCCATCCTCTTTTACAGGGATACCTAAATACTTTTCAAAATTAGCATTGAGCCGAATGCCAAAGATATCTACGATTTTTTGCTTTAACCCACCTTCCATATTTCAGGCAAAGATGATACATGATTTTCCATAGTTCACCTTTTGGCCTTATAACATACAGAAGAATTCAACCACTTTCCTAATTTGGATTGCATTTTCTTGTGACGCCTCACTCATTAAGAGAAGATCACTTGCAAAAAAGAGATGTGACAATTGAACCGTTGATCCTCTGAATCTCAAAGGTCTCTATTTTCCTTTAAGTACCCATTGGTGAATAAGTCTACTCAACATCTCCATAGCCAGAATGAGGAGGTATGGAGATAAAAGGTCTCCTTGCCTTAACCCTTTACTCAAGTAAAAGGATGTTGTTACGGCCCCATTGAATATGAGTTGATATTGAGTTGTAATTAAGCAGGAACTTATAAGCCTAAACCAACTCTTTGGGAATCCTAGGCTATTCAAAGTACAAAACATAAAATCCCACTTTAATCTGTCATAGGCCTTCTCCAAATCAAGCTTGATCATCATTCCTTTTCGTTTTCCCCGTCTTTTCCCCAACAGATGAAGAACTTCCTAAAAAACTACAATGTCATCCCTCGCTGACCGCTTAAGGATAAAACTTGCTTGTTCTGGGCTTATCAGGTCATTTAACATTAATCTAAGCCTATTTACCAACCACTTATTGACCACTTTATAAAGTGTCGTACACAAACTTATTAGCCCGAAGTCTTTAACTTTGTTTGCCCCTACAATTTTTGGAATCAACACTATATTTAACTCCTCAAGTACAAGTCCGCTCATCATAATTTTTTTTACTGTATTACAAATTGTTCCGCCCGCTATCTTTAAGCAAGTTTTGTAAAACTCCACATGTAAACCATCAATACCCAGCGACTTAGGGATTACCCATGCACCAACGATCATTCTTTATTTCCTCATTTCACCATTCCTTCTCCAGGTCCACTCTTTCCTCTTCCCTTAATTCCCTTTGACCACTAATCTATCTCCAAGGCTAGAAACATATGGTTAACCTTTCTATTGGTGAACAAATTCTCATAATACTTGATGAGAAGGTTTTTCATCTCTGCCTCATCACTAATCCAATTTCCTATAGAATGAAACAAACTACAGATCCTCGTCTTCGATCATCTTGTATTGAAACTCACATGAAAAAATTTAGTATTTCTTTTACCATTTATTTCCCAATTTGGTCATGCATTTGCTTTCTAAAGTAACTCTTCTTGTTTTTCAATAATTTTCATTTTTTCTCGAAGTTATCTTCTTCTTGAGATTAATTGTTCGATTGGTTGTTGGAATAGTTTCTCCCTTACATTGTGAATTAGCAAATTTAGGAATATTGAGTTTGAATCTTATAAAGTATTCGCTTATTATTTTTAATGCAAGCAACATATGTATATAGTTTGAATCAATAATTATATTGTATATATTATTATCTATATATAATCCATCTATTGATACTTGATTTTGGATCGGTCATAGGTCCAACCTGAATAGAGGTCTCTCGAGGCCCATAAACGGTTAGACGACCAAGCGCCTTGCCTTGTCTCCTAGTTTCGAAAAAAAGAGAAAAGAAAAAAAGAGAAGCAAACATGAATTACAGTTAAGGACACGATTAGGGGATATGGTCATGTCCTCAATCATGTCAATTGCAACTAACTTATTATTATTATTTTTTTATCTCTTTCTATATAAAGCCTTATTAAGTTTTTTTTAAGGAGAACTAGGCACAACTTTTTGAGAGTTTTTCAAGCCAAAAACATTAAAGTGAGCAAGGAAAAGAGAAGGCTTCAATATTCAACTTTTTGTGGACTTCATAACTCTTACTTCGAATTCTTTTTATACTTTGATTTTAGATTATTATTTTATGACATATAGAGAGTAAATCATTGGTATCTAGGTCTTGTGGAAGCTAGGTCTACTCATATGACATAATTTTTATTAAATCTAATTAATTCTTTACTCTTTTCTTAATTCAACTATGTATGGTTCATGATTTAGGTTATTATTTCCATAGGTAGTGATTTAGAATTTAATATCTTATAAGAGAATTAAGAGATTTCTTATAAGATTAGATCTAGACATAGTTGATGAGAGTTGTTGCAATATTAGAGATAATTTGCAAAATCCTTCCAGAATTTTGAATCAAAGCTTGAAGAATTCGTTGTGCAATTAAGTCATATTATTGAAAAGATATTCTGATAGGTGATTTTAATGTTAGGGTTAATTAACTTGAGAAAGTGATTAGCTTTAGTAGAAAATTCTTCCGGTTAAGAAAGATTAGAGAATAAATTAAATTATCTTTGATGGAATTCATTTATTAGGTTTAAGGGAAGCAAAGATCTAGATATGGTTTGTGAATCTTGAAATAATTTGTACTTTTATTGCTTTCTTACTTTAGTTCTTGAATAATTCTCGACTAGTTGTTAATTTTGTAATTGCTGCAATTAGTTTAAATTCTTTAAATTCTCAAACTTAAAGTCATAGGTTAGATAACAAAGATTTAGTGAGTATTAGTAGTCAAGGTCCTTGAGGAATTAATACTTAGATTCAATCTGCTTATTACAAATTTGACAAGCACGCTTACCTAACAACATCAAGTTTTTGGTGTCATTGTCAGGGATTATTGATATTAAGAAAGCTAGTAGATTTATTAATCTAACCATTTTTTTTTATCTTTTCTTGATTTATTTTCCTTTTCTTTTTCTTGAATTCTTGTATTTTCTTAGTACGATTTAGACTAAGTTTTCTATTTTCTTTGGTGTAGTGCATGACAAGAAATCAATCAAAGGATTTAATTAAAATCGATCATAAGATTAGAATGGCTTTATGCAATTTGAGGCAATTATCTATCAAAGAAATAGTAGAAGCGTTAAATTAAGGATCTCCTTTTAAGTTAAAAGAAGAAGTGGAGTTATTAGAAGGCGAAGTCAAGGTTCAAGTGATAGAGCAAGAATCTAATCACGAAAGCTTGCTTGACGACATTATAGGCAACAATGGGGAATAGAATCAGACCATATCAGACTACTCCTGGCCATCATTAACTGGTACCTAATCTTGCATCAATCGACCAATTGTTGCAGCCAATAACTTCAAGATTAAACCAAATATTATTCAAAATTTTGATGTAAAGACAAACCACATGACCATCTAGGCAAGCCTCAATATGATTAAGGAGGTACGCTACATCAAGCACGCATTCGAATAGTGGCCTACCAACTACGAGTCGATAATATTACAACAAGAAAGTGAATAACAAAGTGTTTTGCGCTAAAGGCTTGGTATGCTTAGAAGCCATATGTTCGTGTGAAGGATAGGGAAAGCTCGTCCCAAATTAGAAAGACCTTTAGAAACCTTCGATGGGCAACTCATTCCTAAAACATGGAATGATAGTGATTTGAGGGCATATTTCACCTAAGGTTATGTAAAAGTGTTCACAATGTCTATAAAATTGTTGTGTTAATGAAATGACTAGTTCTTTACACTTTCTTAACAATTGTTTTAAATGATGGCTTATGCCTTGTACTTCTTTCCCAAGTTGACATTCATCCCCGAAAACGTACCTTAAGTTAGTATCTACACTAACACGACAAATCTATACGTTCTCTCTCATTGCAATATACACTATACATTTATGTATATGGGTCAATTCTTATCCCCAAGCCTATAACCCGAATCAATACTAGCACTAACAATTTGGGGACTAAGGCCCTTACTATCGTGGAGATAAGCTCCCTCAACAAGGTTCGGGCAATGGCACAGTTCTCAAAGCTAAGAGCTTATGCACCTCATAAGTGAGTTGATTGGCTTGGTCCCTTGCATTAATTGTCCTTATAGTCATTACACCTAAGGGGCATACGACCGAGGCATATCAACTTGCTTGGTACACCCACGTAGCCTACTTTCGGATACATCCTCAATCAAGAACTAATATAGCAAGCAAAAAATCTTAAGTAAGCAAACTTAGAATGACAAAGTGAAGAGAATAGAAAAGCATGTAGAAGAGCATGTAGAAAAGAAACAAGAATTTTATTAGCTAAAAAATCATTACAAGGTTTTAGGGGTTAGCATCCTGACCTCGAATACATATAGAGAGAAAAAGAAGGAAAAATACAAATAATAGCATTGGGCCAGTTCTTAACCTATTGCTCAATGCCAGTTCTTCATGTTAAATCTCAACTTTGACTCAACCGCTAGGAGAAGACTTATGTGCAAGTGGAACTACTCTCAACTTCAACTCAACTTACAACCTCATTCGAGAAAGCCATCTCTACTCCCCCAAGCTTCATGCAAGCTAACGTCCGTGGTCTTTGCAACCTTAGCAGCTTCAAAGTAAGCCTCATATCAACCAGATAAGCTGACCTTCTACACGGATGACTCAAGAGGGGTTAGGTGGGCTAAATTTCCAACCCCATCTGTGCTACTGGCCGAGCAATACGAGGGGCTCAAGATCGTCCTAATACTACCCTCTATACTGCCTTTGCTAAAAACCTTTAGACATAGAGAGAGACCTCTTTTGCCACCATAGTCACCATGAAAGCCTTACCTACACAAGAGCTTGAAGGCTCTGCTTGAAACCTCATGTAAATGAGCAACTCCAATGGTAAAGCCATCCTATCAAGTGGTAGATGGACAACAAAGGTCCTACCCCTATCTAAATGTTCTTTACTCAAATGAGGATCTAATCAAGAGATCTACGTATACCCTTAGTCACTATTTAGGGCCATCCTCCACTACCAAGTGACTCTTTACACCCCACAATCACCACTTAATCAAGGACCTTATAAGAACCAAGGCCTTCCTTTAAGTTCCTATAATTTCTCTTTCACTCTAATCATCCTCTACTTATTCATATTGCAACAAAAGGGAACAATAGAGGCACAAGCAACTCTCAAATGTGGGGATATAAAATGCTGGAATGTATCTAAATGAGGAACAAAGAACCCATGCCACCTTTATATGGTGAACCCAAGGCAACCCCAACCATCTACTACCCCTTCATCCGACGGCCCCGATTAAATGGCAACTGAACTAACCTCCTAGAAAACTTAAATGCACCTTATAGCCATTATATGCTTTCTAGAAGGCACACTACTTAAGATGGTAAGATTACTAGGCAAGCTATCTACCCAAGGCATACTCTGCCTAAGAAAAGCATGATGTCAAAACTTGAGCAATAACCAACAAAGATTCCCTCAAGCTAACTTAAGACTTTGTGCCTCATAAAAGCAACTATGGACAATCCAAACAAGTGGTACTCAACTCACATCAAGCATGAGTAAGTCAAAGGGCTTTGAAAAATGAAATGAGTTAAGTCATTATCCTTGGTGCTCAACCCTCATCATGGACAAGTAGGTTAGAGGACTTTGAAAGAAGTAAAATAACCCAAGTCCTTGTTCCAGCGTTGAAGACAACAATATACTAAAGCGAGAAAGGGTAGTAAAAGCGAAGAGGAGACAAAGGAACAAGCCAATTATTAGTGCATTTCCATTCACTAAGAGATTAGTTCTTTACATCATTAGTAAGTAGGGATGGCATCCCAATACCACAAAACAAAAGAAATAGGCATTACACCAGAGCTACATGCAAAATAAACAAAAACAAAACATACGGACAACTCGGTGTAGTTCACTACAATGTTCCCCCCTCATTATTGCCAGACTCTTCTTCATTCTCAACCTCCCTAATGCTTTCCTCTACAAAGCCTTACCTTCCCTCTCCACCAACTCTAGGCTTTAGGTCATTGAACTGCTGTAGGAAGCTCAAGTCTACCTCCATCAAGTGTTAATGAACTTGGTCTTAAGCCATCTATATGATGGTGGAGTTGACATTATTGATCGCCTTCACAATCATTGGATCATTTAGAAACTTGAGGAATAATTGCCCCTTGACCTCAACAACAAGCCCCTCTCCTCCTGATAGCTCAACTTATCTCCAAGCAAAACTTGCATGAACTTTGATAACTCTGATTTTAAATATATTTCATATAGTGATTTTATGATATTTCCCTTATATTTTTGGTTTTATTTAAAGAAATTGATAATTAATTGAGTAAAATTTTGATTTCTAGGTTTGAACGCGTTCTAGGATCGAAAATGAAGAAAAGGAATCAAGTTTCACTCAAATCGGAGTTCAAATGAAGAAGTTTTGAAGTTGTGAAGAAAATTTTGCTTTAGTGCAGAAAGTTATACAACCTGGGGACACGGCCATATCCCAGGCCATGTCTGGTGACGAAAACAGAATCCTTGTAATACACATATAAAAGGATATCTTAGGGTTTCAAAAGGAAGGAGAGACATTACAGAAATGGAGAGACACAAGAGAAGAAAAAGAAACTTAAGAAGAACATCAAGAAAGAGGCGGAAACAACATCAACTTTAAGATTAGAGAGATTGTTCATCAATCAAGAGGGGTTTTCCATGTTTTATTCAATGCTTTTGATGAAACTTGTTTTTAGATTCAGTATGATAGCTTAGAATTCGAGTATTTAGGATTATGGAACCTAGGGTTTCATGTGATTCTTGGATTGATTTAGAATTCTCAATAAAGTTTCTATCTTTACTTGATTCAATTATGTCGTTAATTATTGATTGATATTTCTAGAATATCAATATATGATATTATGCATGTTGATTGAGAAATTGCATGTGTAATTAGATCTTTACATAATTGAAGAGGATTACATGTATACTTAGAGATAAGATATATGTTTCTTTTGGAAAGTTAATTATTTGTATGGGAATTCATTATACATTAATGCAATTCTAAATTATATTACTAAATGAAGAGATTTCGGTAAATAATTTAGGATTAAGGTTACTATGCTTGAGAAAAGTATTAACTTTAGTTATGAATCCCTCCGGTCAAGAATAATAGAAACCGAATTGAATATATTTTAAGCGATCACATGATTAACTCTAGGGGAAATAATTCCTAAATATGTTATTACTTTCTTGAAATCGTTCTTAATTTTATCGCCTTTTTAATTGCTTAATTAAGTCTTTTAATTAAAGTAGTTTGTTAATTTTATTATTTTTAATTAATTCAAACTTTCATAATTTTCCTGTTAGATAATAAAGTTAAGGTTAATATTAGTACTCGAAGTCTCTGAGGGATCGACTCGGACTCACATCCGCTATATTAAAACTGATAAGTGCACTTGCCTCATAACAAACTTCCTCTAATTCCCTCTCCTTGCCTTAGAGCTTACCTCATAACTTTGTCACCTCCTCCTCGGTAGCCTTTGCAGCTACCTTGACCTCCTCCAACTCAGCTTCTACCTTCTTCACCCTACTAGTACTCCAGATTATTGTATGTGATCGACAAATCACCATATTGCTTTTTGTCCTCCTTTAGAGCGCCATGGAGCCTCTCCTTTTCTACTTTCAGTCGGTTCCTCTTATCCCTAACCATAGATCATTGGTACTCGTGATTATGCACAAGTACGTAGTCCAGCATGTCATATAGCTGCAAAGAGGAAGAGACCAAGCTCATACAAGGTGAACATCATACAACAGTTGAAGAAAATTGTTAAGATCACTCACCTTAGTGTACGTCCAGAGTGTCTCTAAAGAAGCCTTGATGTGTCTTTGAGGTTGTAAATACGAAGGCTATACCATAACGGATAGGAATGAAAAGAAAACAAAAAAGGGTTTAGTAAATCCAAGCAGCTGCTTGCTGGATATGATGCACCAACTAACTTTACTTAGCTTAATCTTTACTTCATATGATACATAAGTAAGGATTAAGGTCGTTTTCCACTAACTCTTGCTAAAGGAGCTAAATAAGAGCGGAAGGTAAGAGAGAATACACAAGTTACTCTGCCAAGGGAATTGTAATTCAATAATGAAGTATGATGTCTGCATATAAGAAAAAGAGGTTTATCTACTAACGCCACTAAGGTTATAACTGTATTAGGAAAAGACAAAA
This sequence comes from Lumnitzera racemosa, assembly GCA_024138005.1. Classification (NCBI taxonomy): domain Eukaryota; kingdom Viridiplantae; phylum Streptophyta; class Magnoliopsida; order Myrtales; family Combretaceae; genus Lumnitzera; species Lumnitzera racemosa. The sequence continues at coordinate 87,737,771 of JAMXBC010000006.1, forward strand.
AGGATTAAATAGAAAAGATTCCTTAAATATATTAAAAAGAGTAAAAATGACAAATGATATTTTGTATAGAAAAAAGAACAAATTCTTCTAGAGTGTTATGTTAAAAGACATGTGTCAAGTGGTGGTTGGTTGCAAATGGTCTTGTTGATGTAAGTCCTTAGATAGCTTGGCAGTTGTAAGTTTCAACTTAAATGAAGTCAAGAGAGATTCTGGAAACTAAGCTGACTTGATCTGGGTTAAGTCGAAGCTCAAGCATTTTAGAGCCTCTTAAGGTCGGGCAACTTGGCAACTTCGCTCGAATAGATGCTTAGTGCTTAACAGCTTAGAAGTTGGGCTAATCTCAACTATATTTCGGCCTTTAGGTTTATAAAAGTGTAAGAGCCCAAGATCAATGAAGGAATCCTTGTCTCATAAGGGTTCTTAAGCCAGTATTTGTCGGGTTAGTTCTTCCAATCCTCCAGTTCAACTTCATATGATTGGTCCGAGGAGTTGATTCCTATCATCTACTTAGAGATTAGAAGGATTTGTCCTCAAATTTGAAGGGGTTTCTTGTAGCTGCTCCTCTTTTGCTTTCATAGCGATTTCAACTAATCAGTGGGGAATCGAATTGGCTACATTAAAGGGAAACACCATTGTCCTTAGGTAGCTTAATCTAGTATTACGGTTGATCTTCTTCAAGACCTTGAATGGGCCATCAGCTCTTGGAGATAGTTTACTCTGTCTCAAGTGTAGAAATCTGTCTCGACTGGGTGGACCCATACTAGGTTGCCTGGCTTCAAAGAAATAGTTTGGTGGCTATGACCACCTATCTCTTGTTTTCTTGCATTAAACTTAGCAATCTTCCTTGCCTTGAATTGGTGTAGCTATTATAATCCTAAGGCTTGGTCAATGCTGGACTAGCTCTCTTCGGCAACTATAAGTATGCCAATCATATCTAGAGGGATAGTTGGGTTAAAGTAGTAGATGACCTCAAAAGGAATCTCCTTAGGAGTCTCCTTAGTAGTGTTGTGGAGCGTTCGATTGTAAGCAAATTCCACAACAGGTAATCACAAGTCCCAATCTCTCAAATTCTTCCCCATAACAGCTCAAAGAAGGGTACCTAATGTTCCGTTCACCACTTTGATTTGGTTGCTAGTCTAAGGGAAGTTACTGATGTTGAATTCAAGTTTGGTCTCAAGTCTCCTCCAAAGTCTCTACCAAAAATAGCTTAGAAATTTCATATCTTGATTTGATACGATGGTCTTCAGAACTCCATGTAATCGGACAACTTCCTATAAAAACAAATCAATAATATATAAAGCATCATTAGTTTGGTGGCACGAAATGAAGCGTACCATCTTGATGAAGTGATCCACTACTATAAGGATAAAATACCTCCATCTGGATGTCCAAGGTAACCTTTGGACAAAGTCTATGTTGAAGTCGTCTCAAGGTAAGGTTAGCATTAATAAGGCCATATATACTCCATGCAACTCCTTTCTTCCTTTCACTCTTTTGTACACTTTACAACTACCACTAACCTTGTGGACATCATTGACCACACCAAGCTAATAGAAGTTATCTCTTAGTAGATTGACTATTTTGGTCTGTTCGAAAGGGCTAGATAATCCACTACTATGAACTTTCCTAGCTAACAACTCACATGTGGAATAGTTTGGTATACACAACCTCTTCTCTTTGAACAAATAGCCATCCTTCAGGAAATACTTCAACAATAACTCCTTCTCTGCACTTCTCAATAAAATGTTGGTCTTAGGCACATTACTCGATAATAAGAGAAAAACCCAGTAATTTCATCTGTAGAGTAGTCAGTAGAGCTTACTGATGTGATAAGGCGTCTACTACCACATTAGCACTACCTTTCTTGTGCTTGATTGCATAAAAAAAGCATTCCATAAACTCTAATAATTTTACTTGTCTCTTTCAAAGTTTGTTCTAACTCTTAAGATGCTTTAAGGAATCATGGTCTATATAAATCAAAAACTCTTCGAACAATAGATAATGTTTCCTTACAGTAAGAGCTTGGAAAAGAGAATATAACTCTTTCTTGTATATAAAATAATTCATTGCTGCACCATTGAGCTTCTTACTGTGATAAGCAACAGGTTGGTGCTTTTACATCAATACAGAGCTAATACCAATACTTGTCGTGTCGCATTCTAATTCAGATGACTTGTCAAAGTTTGGTAAAGCTAATACAGGGGTAGTAATAATCTTCTCCTTGATTTCTTTAAAGCTTTCTAGGCTCTGTCATTCTAGGAATCCTTTACTCTTCTTAGCAAGTTTAATCAATGGGGCAGTAATGGTACTGAGGTCCTTAATAAACCTTTTATAGAAAGAAGCTAGGCCATGAAAGCTTAATGGCCCCAATAATGCTCTTCGATGTCAGCCATTCCAAGACAGCTTAGACTTTCTCCTCGTCAACTTGGATTTCGTCTCTTAACACTACATAACCAAGGAAGACAACTTTGCTTTGATAGAACATACACTTCTTTAAGTTCCCATGTAGTTTCTTAGCACAAAGAATATAAAAAATAGCTTGGAGATGTATATGGTTGGTCAAGTCAACACTATATGCCAATATATCATTAAAGTACACGACTACATATCGTCCAATCAAAGGGTACATGATATGGTTCACGAGCCTCATAAATGTACTCAAAACATTACTAAGTTCGAATGGCATAACTAGCCATTTGTAGTGACCATGCCTCATTTGAAGTGTAGTCTTTCACTCATCACTAAGTATCATGCGAATTTGATGATAGCCACTTAGCATATCAATCTTCGAAAAGATTCAAGCACTATGTCACCTATCTAACATATCATTGAGCCTTGGTATGATATGTCTATACTTAACGATAATGTGGTTGATAACTCAGCTGATGATGTACATTTGCCACAAACCATCCTTTTTGGGGACAAGCTAAGTAAGCATAGCACAAGTTCTCATGCTCTCCCCCACATATCCACACTCCATCAACTTGTTAACCTGTCTCTTGAGTTTGAAGGCCTACTCGGGATTCATTTTATAGGTGGGTTTGTTTAGCAAGTCTACACCTGGCTATAAGTTAATGCAATGCTCAGTGCCTTAGACTAGGAGTAGTCCCTCAGGCAACTCTTTTGGAAATAGGTCGAAAAACTCTCTTATCGACTTTTGAACTTCTTCGAGTACATCTTTCAAATTTCTCAATTCTAGTAATCTCTTCACCGATAGGAACATAGGCTCATCAGCCTTTATGGAAGCTTAGAACTTTCTTTGGCTCATCACTAATCCCTTCTTCTTGTTAGCTTAGGTGAGCTAATTACGTGTCTCATTCACCTAGCTTAATGTCATAAGTTACAATACGATCTTCTCTCCATCTTTTGTAAGGGCATAAGTGTTCTTGTATTTGTCGTAAAGAACACGTCAATCAAATAACTAAGGTCTTCCTAACAATACGTGTGAGGTTCCTATGGGATGACATCATGCACCACTTCGTCCTTATATACGTTCCTAATACAGAATGATACAACCACTACCTATGTAACGTACAGAGCACCTTCGTCATGTAATCAGTGTAACTTGTAGGGTTAGGGGTGCTTAGAGGTTGGCAAACCTAACCTCTGCATAAGGGATTGGACGATGACATTGATACTACTTCCCCCATCTACAATGATGGTGTTTGGTTGCCCCTTGATGGTACACTTGGTGTGAAACAATTTCTCTCTCTAATCTTCCTCAAAGCTCAACATTGAGTTCAATAAGCTTCTCTATACCAAAGTCATCATTTCTCCCTGGTTGGCATAGATGCAGGTTTCTTTCTCATCCTTGACTTCAGTTTATCCACCATTTTCGTCTTCCTCCTTAGGCTCACTCTCATCAGTACTATCCACTACATCACCTTAGAGCATCATAGCACATCAGTTAGGAAACTCAGTAGCTATGTGTCCTTAGCCCAAGTACTTAAAGTAATTCACCTCACTCGTCTTTTGTCTTGAGGTTTGCCCTTTCTCATAGGTCCCTAGGGTTAGCTTATTATTGATTTGGCATTTCAAGCCAACTTGGCCATTATCAAGTCGATCATTTTTCTCCTCTACTTGAACTGGTCTTCTTAACTCAGCAGGGATAGGTCAGTGCGAAACATAAGTTCATGAGAAGCTTGGCCTAAGTTTGCTCGAATTATTTTTCCTTTGCTTCTCGACCCTCTGTGCTATCTTAATGGCCTACTCCAGGGTGTAAAACCTCTACACTTTTACAATGTAGCATATTTCATATTTAAGTCCATAGATAAATTATGATATATTACAGGCTTCAGGTCGATCCACGTTTGCTTAGATCATTAACATCTAGGACTCTTTAACATAATTATCAACAGTTCAGCTCTTATGGCGAAGCTCTTGCAACTTAGCGAATATATCTTGCAAATATGTATTGGGCATGAATCTTCCCTTTAGCAAACTCTTTATCTCTTCCTGAGTCCATTCATTTCGTCTTCTATCTCTCACTTTAGCTATAGTTAGATTCTTCTACCATATGGTGACATCTAGAAAATTTAAGTACAACAAGTCAGACCTTCGTTGCCTTAATATACTTATTGTAGACAACCTATTTTTGCCACCCTCCTTAACCCCCCTACCCACCCCTATAATTTTAGATTTTTTTTAAAATAGGACAAAGGTCTTAATTTAGAAAAAAAAAATATAGAAAATATAAAATTTAGAAAAAGTACTAAGTTTAGAAAAAAAAAAAGAAAAGAAAAGAGAGAAGTAGATAATTTAAAATAAGAATAGGAAATTTTAATAGATTTACTACTTTTTTGTGGTCTTAAATAATAAAAATAACAAAGGGAATTTTTAGATTTAGGCTTAGATATAAATTTAGCGCAAGCCGACCTAGTCCATATATATAATGAAAATTGCATATATGGATAAGTACAGGCCAATGGCCTAATCGTAACACATTTAGACTCGTATTGGCAATAAGCAAAGAGGTATAAGGTCAAATCTCACTATAGGCACTTTATGCCTTTTTATTTTTTCCCACCTGCATATGCCACATGTTCACATCTAATTGGGGTTATGTGTTGGCTTGACATGTGGCAGACCCCGATTAGGCAACATGGCTAATGTAATGCCACGTCAATACCTCTTTCCCTTACTGTCCCTATATTTCTCTTATTTTATGTAATCAGCTCGGGGTCCTCACTTTAGGACTATTTTTAGCCAAATTTTCTTCATGATTTCACCAAATTAATGGTAAAATTTTGAAGACTAAGTGGAATATTATGGATTTGTACCACTTTTGCATTCAGATACAGCTTTCTAGAGGGTCAATTTTGCATTTGAAAATCATGAAAAGTTGAACCGAGATTTTTACCCAATGTTGGTTATGCTTGATCCTTGCCTTTAAAGTAAAAATCGAAGCTTCTAATCTTTGTTTATGGAAAGAACTAATATCTTGGACATAGTTTTGACTAGAAATCAACTCCAATTTGTGTCAAAAATCAAATCACGAATTTTCCTTTGTCAGTCAATCTCAAATCAATAGCGATTTAATCCCTTCCATGTTTGTTTCAACTTCAAAAGTATAAATAAGGGACTAAGGAAGCTATTCCAATAGCAAGAAACAATTGAGACACTCCTTATAAACACAAATCCAAGCTTTCTCTCTCTTCAAACCCTAACCTGTGGTCATTCTTTCTCTCTCTAGAATTACCTAACCCTCGATGAATTTTGAACCAAACCCGTGTTACCATTAGACTCCTCGTAGCCTTAGCTTTCATTCTACACCAATCCTAAAGCTCATCGTCCCTCCTAGCTCCACCATCAATACCTTAAGGTTTAAACTCATGACCACCATCACGAACCACCACTCTCTAGTGGTTTTCACCCCAAACCAAACACATAAACAACCTCGCCACTCTTGAGAACCAAGGTTATACCATTAACTCATCCCCAGCAACCACCTCTATGCATTAACCACCACCACTGCTAGAGGCTAAGTTTAAAAACACTTAAAACAATCACAATAATCTAAGGCACCACTCCTAAACCTACTATTGCCAACAAGAAACACATGAAACACCCCTTTCCCACTCGTTTTGGCCACTAAAATCACTTGAATCAAGCCTTTACCACCATCTTCTTCCTTCTCTCTCACCACCTCAACTCAAACCACATGTAACTCGGCTACCCACTCGAAGTCCAACCCGTATGTGCAACTCATGCATTTAAAGTCCAGCCCCCTTTTTACTTTGTTTTATTTTATTTTATTTTGTAAATTTAGTTACTTTATTGTATGTAAAAGAAAAAAAAAGAACAAAAAGAAAAAAAAAAAAGAAAAAAAAGGGAATGGAAGGCTTTATTATTTTGTGAAAAAAATAAATAAATAAATATAATGAAACGAATAAACAAACAAATAATTGAGCTTTCATCACTTAGAAAAATTATTTTCCAAAATAAAATTTTAATTAGCCATTTTTCAAAATTAGGACTTGTTCTTAGAATTTTTGCTAAAAAATAAATATATCAAATTAAGGCTCTTTTTTCTAGAATTTTTCTTGAAATAAAATTAAAATGTTAAGAAACTTAAAACCAACCGTTTTCTCAAATTAAAATCAACTAACACATTAAAGTTTTATCGAATAAATTACAAAAATTTGATCTCAAATAGCGGGTACATAAGTACTTATAGGAAACTACAAGATGACTTAAAATATGGGAAAAAATTGTTTTTCCAACTTTTGTAAATAATTATTCAATTTATCATTTTTGTATATTCAATTGAAATTACTTAGTGGCATGTGAATAGATATTTTTTTAGAAGGATATTATTGAAAGATAAATTTAAATTCGGAAAGTTGAAAGTGATACTCGTTAAGGTTTAATAGGTTAGCCCTACATTCAAATCTTTAGTTTTCAAAAAACCATTTTTAAAATCGATTTCCATACAATCTAGCGTTTAAGTTAAAATCAATCTACCCAATTAGTTTAAACCTAATTCCTTTTTTTTCCTGACCCTAGTTAGGTAGCAACTCTAACTATTTTTTAGAACATGTTTAAAAACCTAAATTTTCCTTAGTTCTTAGTTCGTGATTAATATTAAATGTGTAAAGTTCAATATTGATTGGATTAAGGATAATAAGAAAAACCAGAAAAATCTAAGCTTGACACCTGTAACGATTAAATACCTTCTCTTCCTACGCTATGTATTCATCTGTATCTCCACTATTAGTAAAGGTTGGAATCTGGACTTTAACATTGTCAAGTTTTCAAGAAGCTCAATACCCTCACTCTTTTGCCCTATAGTACTCCCTTTCTTCTTCTTCATCAGCCTTTACGTCTACCTCCTCAATTTCTTCCAACTTAAGTCTTTGTCAACCGGGTCAGTATACTACTCCTCCAGCTCGGTCAAGTTGAGTGATTGGCTCGGCTAACATGGCCATATCTATATTCTTACATGTCCCCTACCTAGCTACGATTAAGCTCTCCTTAAGGTTATTGCCTATTGCCTTGCATAGCAGTGACAAGACTCTCAATAAGATTAGTGAATCTGTCAAGCTTATCATCAACTAACTTAGGTGTATAATTTCCCTATTGAATACAACCTTCGTGAACACCACTCTCGTAGTCACCAACAACTCCTTCAATGCTAGAATGCAACATAGTACACTACTTCTTGACAACTTGGATAGTACAATATTTAATACAACCTTCTATCCACTACTTAGAGTTTTTCTAACACATTCAAACTACTTTTAACTCTTAACTTAACACAACATAACATAAAAATGAACTTTACTCTATTCTATTAATAAAGAAGCATAGTAGAATAGAGTAACAAGAACTATCACACTTACCTCATACAACTACTATTACTTAGCTTACTACTTCAAAACCTACTTCAATATGTTTAAACACAACTTCAGCATACTCCACATGAATACGTTACATTAGCTATGGAAGAACACAGCAACTACTAAGAGTAAATACAAATAAAACTTCATTGCACTTCATATACTTCCTTTTGGAATCTTGCTCCGATACCAATGAAGCTAATGTATCTTTAGAGTTATACATACAGAGGCTGCATTACAACAGATATGAGTGAAAAGAAAACAAAAAGGGGATTAGCAAATCCAAGTAGCTGCTAGCTAGATATGATACACCAATTAACCCTATTTAACTTAATATTTACTTGATATGATACACAAGTAAGCATTAAGGTCATTTGCTATTGACTCTTGCTAAAGGTGCTAGATAAGAGCCTAAGGTAAGAGAGAACACATGGGTTACTCTACAAATGTAATTGTAATTCAATAATGAAGTATGATGTCTGCATATAAAAAATGAGGCTTTATATAATAGCCCCACTAGGATTATAAGCGTATTAGGAAAAAACATAAAGGATTAAATACAAAAGATTCCTTAAATATATTAGCAAAGGTAAAAATAACAAATAATTTTTTGTATGGAAAAAGAAAGAATCCTTCTAAAGTGTTATGCTAAAAGACACATGTCAAGCGGTGATTGGTTGCGACTAGTTCTATTGATATGAGTCCTTAGACAGCTTGCCACTTGTAAGATTCAACTCGAATGAAGTTAAGAGAGATTTTGGAAACTTGGTTGATCTGATTTAGTTCAGGTTGGATCTCGAGTATTCTAGAGCCTCTGGAGGTTAGGTAGCTTAACAGCTCAGCTCGAACGAATGCCTGGTGCTTGACAGCTCAAAAGCTGGGCTGATTTCAACTACAATTTGGCCTTTAGGTTTGTAGAAGTGTAGGAGGTCAAGATCTGTGAAGGAATCCTAGTCTTGTAAGGGTTCTTAACTAGTATTTTTTGAGTCATTCCTTGCAATCCTCTAGCTCAGCTTCGTTTAACAAGTTCAAGGAGTTGATTTCTATTAAGCCTCCACATCAGTTTTTGATGAACTCCTAATTATATATATTTGAGAGAGTGATTTTAATGATTTTCTCTCACATTTTGAGTTTATTTCAAGAAAATGATACTTAAGTGAGTAAAATTTTGTTTTCTAGGCTTTGGAATGATTTACAAAAGAAAACAAGAAAATAGAAATAAGTTTCACTTAATTCTGACCTAAAACGAGGAAGTTATGAGGTTTTGAAGATTTACATGATCAAACAACATGACCATGTCGTTTACACTGAAGAATTAAGCAATTTTCAACGATGGTCAGAGGAGTACATGGCGTAGGGACATGACTATGTTCTTAAGTCATGTCGTTTGTAGGCATGTGTAGGATTGAAAATTTTTCAAGAGCTCAGCTAAATACGTGACAGTGTCCCCAGGTTGTGTCTTTTGCAACGAAACCTTAATTTTGAACTGCCTATTTAAAGCTTCTTTGAGGGTTTTATGACATAACTTAAGCTTGACTTTTTGAGAGACTTTCAAGACCCAAACATCCAAGGGAGAAGGGAACTTCAAGACATCAAGATTCAAACTTTTACTTTGATCTATGATCTATTCTTCTACTTATCTTTTAGATTTCATGCAAGATTGTTGCTCTATCATGTATAGAGAGTAGATCCTTTGTATCTAAGTCTTATGAAACCTAGATCTCATCATGTGACATTCATTTTATTAAATCTAATGAAATCTTTAATTTTTCTTGATTCAACTATGTATGTTTAATGCTTTAAATTGTTATTTTCGCAGGTAATGATCTAAAATCTAATATCATATAAGAGAATTGAGAGATTTCTTATATGGTTAGATCTAGGCATGGTTGATGGAGATTCTTGAAAGATTAGAGATAATTTGGAAAGTTTTTCTAGAATCTTGATTAATATTGCTAGAGAATTCGTTATGCAATAATACGATCTTAGGTCATGCTATTAAGAAGATATTCTAATAGGTGATTTTAAGATTATGTTTAATAGACTTGAGAAAGTTATTAATTTAAATAGAAAATTCTTCTGGTCAAGAAAGAATAAAAATAGAATTGGATTATCTTTTATAAAAATCATATGCTTAGGTCTAAGGGAAGCAACGATCTAAATACGTTATCGAATCTTAAATTAATTTACAAATTGGTTGCTTTCTTGTTAGTTTCTTGTTTGAATCTTAATTAGTTGTTTATTTATTAATTGCTGTAATTAGTTTAAGTTCTTTAGGTTTCTTGAATTTTAACTTGCTAGTTAGATAATATAGATCTAGCTAATATTAGTAATTATAGTCTTTGAGGGATTGACTTAGACTCATATCTACTTACTATAATTTGATAGGTGCACTTACCTCGTATCAGTCTTCTCCCTAAAAAGGTAGTCAAACCTAACCTCAAGCTCTACCATGCGTGGCATAGGCCTCATAACCTGATCAACAGACTACTTCAGCTCTTATTGCATTACAGGTTGCTTGTTTCAAGCAGCCAACTACAAGGGCTTATCATCATCTGAGATGTTAATCACCTAAACCTCAAAATCTTAAGGAGTTACCCCAGAATCGCCCTATTAATCCTATGTTTAACCTTCACTTCACTTTGTTGATCGACGACGCCTCATAAGGTCACCCTTCAAGCTAGTTTCCCTAACTTCCTCAACCGGTCAAGCTTCCTCCATCCCCTACAACTTAGCCAATCCTACCGCCGAACACAGACACCATGCAACTCGAGGCTGCCCTTACATTTAGAGAAGCAACAACACCTATAGAGACCACCTCCACCATAGTTTTAATTGCTTTAGCAATGGTTTGCTGCTATCCCCCTTCTTTTTTATTCTCTTCTTCAGGAGACATTACGATCTCTTCCCCTCTCCCTCCATGGTAGCATGCTTCCTCTTCTTTTTGGCCTCTACCTCTCCCGAGTATCTAGCAATTTCTGCTTGATTTGCTCCAATGCCACCCATATTACTGTGAGTGTAGACAAAAACTTAGCACAATAAGTAAAAGAACAATAACTACACTCACTAGGCTGAGGATGAGTAGACCCAAAATCCCCTCGTTATGACGGTGACGTGACGTAGTAGACACCTTTGCTACCTGCCTTTTGCAAGAATTAGTAAATACCTATCTCTACCCCGTAAACAGGCTCACCATTAGCATACTTTTGGGTAACCGCTAAGAGGTAAGACCACTTCTAATTAGCAAGGTCCAATGCCTCCTCCTTTACCTCATCATCTTCAGCCCTTAAATAGTTTATCAGTGTTGCTTAGATTGGTATTGCCCAGGACGTCAAGAAATTTGGCTCCTTGGGCATCCGAACATGGAAGAAGTATTCCTTCTACTTTTCCACCTTGCTGGGGATGTTGTCGAACACTTTTAATGGCTTGCCTTGAGAAGAAATGTAGACTTAACCATCAGGGCCCCTCTTTACTTAGAGAAAGTACCTAAACCATCGAGCTGTTGACTTTTGGAGTATCCATAAACATATTACCTTGAAACCCAGCAATTGTGCCTAAGCATTTGCATGCAGAAAGCCTAAAACAATTCTGAAGTAATTGTAAACCTTCACGAGAAACTCTAAAAATGGTAACTACAGCCCCAGCTCGAAAGGCTTTGCATAGATGCTAAATGATCACTCGACTATTATCTAGTAGGCCTTCTTACCATTCATACGCATCTCCACTCGCCACTTAAGTACACTTCTCACTAACATATTCACCGGCCTTAACTTTGCGTCATCTTCCATGAAATTCATAAGAACACAAGCATTCTCGTTAGAGTCCGTAGTCTACAATGGCACCTCAGCTCGATCCCCTTCATCATCTAAAGCATATTCTCATCTATTTCCCTTGAGATAGAAGCACCCCTATGCTTACCTTAAGAAGCTGAGAAACTTTGATTGGCCATGTCTAATAAATGAGGAATGGTGAAAAGCGAAGGAAGTATAGTAAAGAATCTAGAATTAGGTTATGAGATCTCAAGGAAAAATTTTGATAGAGTCTCCTCTTGTCTAAAAGCAAAAGTGAGAAGTGAGAGCTCTAAGCTTCCCTTTATATAGACAAGCTAATAGGGAAGACGAACGGTTTTCCCTACTATTGCCATACGCACCAATTGCCAAGATATGCGCTACATCCTAGCCATCCATGTGTCCTAGTTTGCTTATCGATGGCCCAAATCAACCCATACATGTCGATTGCTAACGTAGCTATGCAAACCGACACCTCACATGTGCAATCCTTTCTAGAGAGGCATTAATGCATGCTATTCTTCCCAAAGAACCATCATTACATCTTGAGCGGTCCAACAGTCACATCAATCATGCCAAGGATCGCTGTACATTATAGTAGGTCCTATTAAGCATATCAAACATCACTTTACTTAACGGCGAACATAGGGTACCTTACTTAGACCAAAACCTTTGTCGCCTCGAGCCTATGCTTCCAACAGACCTACTCTCCTCACATCTTTGATGTTGGGGAGAGAAAAGAGAAGATGGAAGGGGCGGTGGGGGTGAGGGTGGTGGGGTATGGGGTATGGGGGAGAAGGGGTTGTAATAAGTGTTGATTAGCTTAAGGCCCAACCTAAATAGAGGTCTCTCAAGCCCATCAATGACTAAACAATCGAATGCCTTGCCTTATCTAAGCATCCCGCTTTACTATAAATAGTGCGAAGAGATGATAGGTAAGGGGACTTAAACCCTTTATACTGCATATTGCCCTTGACATACTAAACCTTGCTAAATCCAAGCACCTTCTTTAAAGATTAAGAGTACTCAAATAATCCTTAATTTCACTTCCTTTGACCTTCTTTGTTGATGTGAGCATAAAAGGGTCCTTGTGGCTACATTTATAAGGGGTTTCTATAAGTGACTTGGAGTAAGGAATCCAACTAAGATCAAAGCCCATTGCACTCCAATTGAAAGAATTGAAGCTCAATTATCCTTATTATACTTAGTTGATTCAGCCACAATCAACACCATTTATATTATTAAATAAATACATTCTATATTGAGCCCTACACTTCCTTAATTTGATTACAACTAAATTCAATTTCGTTAATGTTATTGTTTCGACTACTCTACATCTACTAACATAAATTATACAATTACATTTTATAGAGATAATACAAACCGGCCAATATATTTTTCAAATTTGATCTTGACTTTAGAAGTCTAGATTTTCTTATTTTCTAAATATTTTAAATTCAATAGTATTTATTTTTATGCATGCAGCATAAGTGTATCATCTATTAATATAATTTTAAGAGACTAGGCTGAGAAAATATTTAATATTATATTTAATTTGCACAATGGTACGGTATTTGGTTAAAAAAAAACTTAAGAGATTAAACTTAAAAATTTTGTACAAGAGTGAAAGTGCTGTATTGGATAAAAAAATTTCAAAAAAACCCTGAAATAATGCTTTTCATCTTTTAAAATGTCATGCATCAAACACAGAATAAAAACATCACATTATATTATATTGTACTACTTACACTATCCTTTCGCTCTTATGTTATACCGTCCCAATAATCGAAATCTACCTTTATATATTTTCCTCGTAACCCAAAATTATAATTCAAACTAGAATTGCATGCAAGTAAAACGAAATTCTTTTTACCCTTTATGGGCATAGGTTGAAGAAACCAATTGCCCCTGTCAAATCGTGAGAGTACATAATCTTGTCTAATCGGGCAGCTCTTTCAACATTCAAAACCCATAATTTCCCGCTCAGCCGGTCAAAGAAGTCCACCGCCAGACAGCTCAATTTCACACCAGTATATTTTACCATAAGTTAACTTATAGTTAAATTCGAAAAATGGAAAAATCATTCATTTGTAACGATATTCTTATATATATATATGTGTATGTATATATAATAAAGTTTAGTGATACCTTAAAAAAAAAGAAACAAAACAAACGAGGACTTTATATTTATACCGCTAGGTATAAATTATCGCAATAATTAAAAACAACCACGTATTAAAGATACTTTGTTTGTATTTTTTATAAGACAATTCACTTGATGCATGACTCTTGATGAAAAAATTGCCAAATGCCTATAATGAGCACCAATCCAGACAAGTGAAAAAAGTTCGATTTACATTCTTTTTTCTGCCTAATAAAGCAACACATTTTCTATGGGTTTTTGATAATCTAATTCTAGATTTATCATCATCACGTTAAAATGAAAAGTTTATCTTTTTCTTTGGCTAGCCATGATGACCAATGACTTCAAGTAAATTTATTACTTTTGTTTTTAACTACGAAGTGGCAGGGGTCACTGTGTTTTCTACCTCTTTTGTTTGCATAATCACATGCCCCTCTTTTCCTTTCTCTTTGAAAACTTGGGGTCTAAAAAAAAAAATAATATCCTCGGAAACATCCTAAAGGCATCTCTAAGTTCCGTGACAAAAGATAAGAGAACTTCCCGTAGCTTTATTAACAATTTTTCAAAGTACATAAAAGACCTACGTCGAAAGTGGAAATGCTTTTTTTCTTATAAGCGGGTATCTACCCTTACTGTATCCTAATTCTATGCCCTGAATAATCCTACAACATTGGATAAGTTTCTAATAAGTATTAAAGATTATAAAGTAAATTTTGATATAATTTTCAAGAGCTTACTCTAATAGAATGGAGAGTAAGTATAACTTTTCTATATCTTATATTAATCCTACTGATGGTTGGATTTGGTAGGATAGTTGAGATTGGAAATAATCTACATTAGAAGGTAACCTACATAAATAGCACAATTAAGCTAATAAAGAGGGTGCCAAAGATGGTTTTGGCATGACCACTCCACTTAAGTCAGTATTGAATTATATATGAAAGAGTATAAATAATGTGTGAGAGTAAGGAAATGAGAACTCTTTGCTAGTAGAGGTTACTTCATATTTATATGCATGATAGGTAAATTAAATGTAGAAGGTAGATCACGATCTCAAGATTTTCTCATTGACTCAAGATCTTGTGAAGAAAATCTCAAGCTAGGCACATGTCAACTATAAACTTTTCTTATTTATTGAGCTATCCTTATCTAGTCTTTTTTTGAACTTATGAGCTTGAAGGCCCAAGCTCCAAGGTTAAATGGAGACAGGAGCTCAAGAGATACCTTTTGATGAGTTTGAATGAGTTGTAGGAAGCTCATACCGAACTTTAGAGAGGTCATCTAAGGTGCTAGTAGCTTAGTTTGAATTATGATGAGATAGGGCAAACTCCTTAAAGCTTGGCCTAAACTCTAATCAAGTCAATCTTAAGGCTTCTAAGCTCAGCCTATGCTTTGAGGAGGTTGGCCTAAGCTTAAAGGTCCGAAATAGCCTATTGACAAATCTTATAGCATATCCTTTAAGATATAATTTGGTATAACATTTATAGTATCTTGTATTTATCTTGTAAAAATTATTAAATAATAATATCAAATGTAAGTTAGTATTATGTTTCTATCTTAAATGTTTCGAGTTTTAAAAAAGATAAAGAGAAATAAGTATAAAACTATAGCCCAAACCCATCATCATCCATAAGAAACTCTAGACCTACAACATTTCATTTTTCTATCTCTTTTGTCTTGATTGTATATTTTTATTTTTTATCTCTCTTATCAATTTTTTCCCATTACTTACATTACCTTTACAGTTATTATCGACCTCTTTTATCTCATTTCTTTCCAATGCTAACTTTTTTATTGCTAAAAGGTATGCATGCTCACTAACTTCTCAAAAATATTGGAATATTATTCTTTATTTTTGTATATTTTAATTTACTTTGCTTATAGATTGAAATTTTAAGTTTCATATACATGTTCTCAATACAAATTCTTTTCTATTTTATATTCTAGATGAGATACTTTATAAACGATAGGTTTTATAGCACACGGATTTTAAGATAGTTCAAAAAAAAAAAGTCACATGATACACTCCAAATTTGAAATTTTAGGAATTTATACTTATAGAATAGGGTATGAATGGTATTTCATATCTTAACCATCCTCTATTCGCCAATCTCTAACAATTACATACTTTTATAAAAAAAAAAAAACTATTAAAAATTTATAACACTATACTTGTAATACGTAAAATTTGTGGTAGACTTTGTAAGCAAAGCTTTAAATTCAACTCCATCTTATGTACCATAAAATCTAACACTA
This sequence comes from Lumnitzera racemosa, assembly GCA_024138005.1. Lineage (NCBI taxonomy): Eukaryota > Viridiplantae > Streptophyta > Magnoliopsida > Myrtales > Combretaceae > Lumnitzera > Lumnitzera racemosa. The sequence continues at coordinate 87,753,796 of JAMXBC010000006.1, forward strand.
AACACAATCATGATACTAACTTTAGTAATTCTTTTATTAGAAATTCATCATCTAGGAATAGAGGGTCCACATATGAAATAATACACCTCATATGTGTGGGAATTTTTATCTTTTCGTCCAGTTTTGAGTTTCTAAAGTTGGATCGTCCTTGAACCAACCAACAATTTTTCCATAAAAATAGAGAGCCAATGTGGCAATCTCTTTAGGGTTTCAAATATGATAACCATATAGATATACATGTGGTGTGTCACTTTTAATGGTTTTTGAATACATACGCGTTAGTAGTGGACGGTTTTTAAAAAGCTTACCATATATATGATTATGTGTTTAAATACTATTAGTGGTTATCTAATGTACGTATATATATATATATATGTTGCTGAGTAATATTTAATCAATCTTATCCTCATGTTAGAAGGTTTAAGTATACCATATGAAAATATACAATAAAATATCGCAGTATAGTGATTCAAAATGGTTCGTTTTTCTTCTCTTATTTATTAGAATATGAAGGATAAAAGAACATGAGTAAGGAAAGCAAAGTCGGTCTCTTGTAAAGCAAATTGACGTGTTAAATAAAATTCACCTGTATTTTACTACTGTATGAATAATTTTCAGGAAAGATATTATATTGCGCAATCTAGTAAGTATAGATGAAATTGCCACTAGGCACTACGTAATGTAAATATTCTTAATTAGAGGAAAAGAAAAAAACAGAAAATGTTAACAGATACTGTCGATGCCGACGCATTAGTTAAAATGCTAAGAAAATGAAACTTTCATCTTTTCATAAAAAATGTATAGTCGATATATATTATATTATAAAGTGTAATAATTTTTCTGTTTAAACTTTTAAAAAGCATCACGATATGACCTATTAATAACAGGATTATTATAAACTCTTGCTAGGAAATAATCACAAAATATCAAACATTCAAAGTGTTGCGGTTGGATCTATGAACGGACCGTTGGATCTAGACATGCTAAAAGCTTGTTTCGTGTGAAGTTTAATCTACATGAAGTGCATATATTGGATTAGGTTAGAATATACATACAACTTTTCAAGAGTTCCCGACAAGACAGTTTAACTCCAACTATAAACAAATTCCCATCGTCGGGGCTCATAATTTGCTCTCAATAAACTTTACGAAATGCTTTTGCCCATCGAGCTTGCTTTTTCGTTATACACGTGACTTGGATTTACGAGGCTCTTGCGTGTGTGTCTATATAATATATATATATATATATAACTATAATTACTTGCAGAAATTTCACAGAAAAAAAAAAGGAAAAAATATTCATAAACATTCATAGTAGTCCGAAATTAACTGGCCTAATCGGAAATATGCTTCACCGTAGAAAGGAATAATATAAGAATAAAATTGTAATTTTTAAAGAAATATAATTAAAAGGTAATAGATTAGATTAATATCTTAAAGTGTCTAATCCATGGTTTTCATTCTTTCCTTCTTTCTTCTTTTTTCTTCCATTTTTTTTTAACCAATGTCTAATCCATTGTTTATTAATGGAGAGCATGTATCTTATAGATAGAATCTAGAAATATGTAGAAATAGATAAGAAATAACTATTCTTTTGATCATGAAAAGGAAATTGCAATTATTTATTTGATTAGAATAAGAATCTTATAAAATAATCATTTTGCAAATGAAACAATGCATTAATTTCATTACAAAAATAACTATTTGAAAATAGTAATTATTATTATGATTGTTTCTTTATATATATATATATATATTTCGTGCTAACTATATTATAACTTAGAGAATGGAGATTTGAATTTGGTCCATCATGTTGGGAGATTAATATTTCTACCACTAGGTGATGATTTGCTGAGCGATTAGATAGTGTCTATTAGACTGATGCACATTATTTTTAGGTTTGTATTTTTCGTGTGTTTTGCTATCTATTTATATTGGGAGGTTCATTCAAGCATTATCTATTTATTTATTTTGGCCAAAAGGATTAACATTCATGATGCTTCTTAACTGCCTATTAACAAAAATGGATAAAAGTTACACTTCTTTTATTTGGCACTGTCAGAATATAGTAGTGCTTAAACTATTAAATTTAAGCAGTTTAGTGCTCAAACATCGAAAACTTACAATCCAATACTGAAAAATTGATTTATTGCTCATATTAGTACTTGAATGTAACAAACGTTAAGTGTAAGATAATGTGGCAAACAAATTGTGCTTTTTCACGAAAAAAACAGATACGAATTTTTCTAGGAAAATAGATATAGTAGTGCCCGGACTATTATACAAGGGTAGTTTAGTGCCCAAACATTGAAAATTTATGATCCAGTATCTAAAAATTGATTTAGTGCTCAGATCAATGCCTGAATGTAACATAGTTATTTTTTGTTAAATACTTTATTATGAAAATTGATTTGATTAGTAGCCTATAGGATTTTTTTTTTTATTATGAAAACAACAAATATGAAATTAAGTGTACAATCTCATATTGAAATTAGGTGTTGAAAATCTTGAATACATGCACATCCATGTCTACTAAAACTTGCATTTCATTAGAGAAACATATATAGTTTTTTACTAAGAACTATATGTTGAAGACAAAGATTTCATGAGTAGTATTATGCATAGTACTTAATCTCTTAAAAACTGGTATATTCTGCACCAATTTTCATTTGCTAAAAAGATTAATGTGATTCCATTATTAATTCACATCTTTAGAAATGCTTACTTTGATGAACAATTCTTGATATTTAATGGCCAGTTTCAAGCTCGAGAACATCTATTGTTTATAAATGTAATTTAACAAGTATTTTGATAAGTCTTATTTTAAATATATTTTATATGGTAATTTTATAGCATTTTCCTTTTATTTTTTATTGTTTTTAAAAGAAATTGAAACTTAACCGAGTAAAATTTTGATTTTAATGTTTGAACACATTCTCCGACTGAAAATAAAGAAAAAGAATCAAGCTTCACTTAATTCAAAACTTAAAGGAAAGAGTTATTAAGATTTGGAGCAAGATACAACCAACATTAAGTACAAATTTGGTTCCTATATAGTGTTCCCCGTTCTAAAAATATCCTTACTTGATTCCACATTTATTTTCTAATTTTTCCATTCTTAGTGTTGCTCTTTCTTTGGCTACAATGGAGTTGTAGTTGCTAATGAACCAAAGTTTGCAAGCTAATGTTATATTATCCTTATATAGTCTATCAAGAAGATGCCTTTTCATCACCAGACACGGGCTGGGACACTGTTGTGTCCTTGGGTCATATAACTTACTAACTTTAAGTGCTAAAATCATATTGGGTAAGATATAGTTGTGTCCTTAGGTCATGTAACTTACTAAAAGAAAAATTATAATTTTTCCTATTGTACGGACACAACCTAAAGACACGATTGTGTCCCTAAGTTGTATAACTTTTTTACCATCAATCTTGTTTTCCTTTGACAATGAGCCTCTTGCTTGGATACGATTGTGTTTGCCGGTTTTGTCTCATTTCAAATCTTCATAACTTCGTTTGAGCTCCAAATTGAGTTAAACTTGATTTTTTTTTTTTTGTTTTTAATTCAAGAAAGGAAAGAAGGATTTCCTGCTATTAACAGACCCGTGGCCGCCTGCCTGGTGGGGGCGGCTCCTCCGTTGTAGGTACATGTTGAAATCTTGATATTAAAATTTTACTTAATTAAGTATCAATTTCTTTTTAAAAAAACAAAAAATAAAAGGAAAATGCTATGAAATCACCACATAAAGTATATTTAAAATAAGACTTATCAAAATACTTGCTAAATTACATTCATAAATAGTAAATATTCTTGCACTTGAAACTAGCAGTTACCGATCAGGAATTGTTCATCAAAGCAAGCATTTCTAAAGATGTTGTGAATTAATATTAGTGCAAAATATACTAATTTTTTAGGGACTAAGTACTATGCATAGTACTACTCGTGAAATCCTTATCTTCAACAAATAGTTCATAGTGAAAAACTATCTATGTTTCTCTAATGAAATGCAAGTTTTAGTAAACATAGATGTACATGTATTCAAGATTTTTACACCTAATTTCAATATGAGATCGAACACTTAATTTCATATTCATTGTTTTTATAATAAAAAGAGATATCATATAGGCTATCAATCAAATCAATTTTCATAATAAAAGTATTCAAGAGAAAATGACTATGTTGCATTTAAGCATTAATCTAAGCACTAAATCAATTTTTGGGTACTAGATCGTAAGTTTTTAATCTTCGGGTCGTAAATTGCCCAAGTTTAATAGTTTGAGCATTGCAATATCCATTTTCTCAGAAAAGTTTGTATTTGCATTTTCATGAAAAAGGATAATTTGTTTGCCATGTCATCCTACACTTAATGCTTGTTACATTCAAGCACTCATCTAAGCAATAAATCAATTTTTAGGTATTAGATCATAAGTTTTCTTTGTTTGGACACTAAATTGCCTATATTCAATAGTTTCAGCGCTACTAAATCCATTTTCCCCTCTGAAATCATCTTAAACAAGCATTTATTCCCTCTTAACTATGAAGATTTGTTTATCTGACGAATATGTTAGGAACATGAGTTAAAAATGTGTCGTAAACTAATGCATGTTATTATGAATTGGTTTGCACGCTTTGAGAACCACTTATATTGGTAGTTTCATTTACACAACCTATAGTAATTGGTCATATTATAAAAACTTCAGTTGCATGGGATGGATAAAGTGACTGTGTGAGAGCTATGTAAAACTAGATGAGATTGCATGTGGATATTTTATTTTAAGGAATTGCAATAACCTTCTTAAATTTTGATTTAGGTGTGGATTAACCCCCTAAACTTTCAAAATATGGTTTTTGGTCTCTCAACTTTCATAAATTAGCAAATAACCCCTATGGGTTGAGAATAGTCCCTTAATCTTTGATTTTGGTATGTTGCATTTTCCCTTTTTATTTTTCTAGGCATAAAAAAAAGGATAAATATGTATATTTTTCGACAAACCCATACTGTCTCTATGCCTATATCTAAAACTTATTATGTATTTTATCTATAAATTTTAATATTTTTAGCTATCTATTTTGTAGAAAGGTAATGTAATTAGAAAAGTTTTCAATCTACATTTTGATTGTATATATTATCTCATTTTATACCTACAAATTTATTGATTACATTTAAAAGCACTTAATTATTAGATATATTAAGATAGGTTGAAATGGAGTAGAATAACGATTCCATCCCCTTACAGATATAATCAAATTCCCTTAGAAGTTGGAATCATTGCATGAATCACAATTCTACCTTCTAAAAACACTTAGCTAACAAAGGAAAAGAAATTGAACTAGTAATTGCAATTGAATTTCAAATTCATTTCGACGTAGCAACACATGCAATTAGATGAATAAAGTGTTGATATTTTGGATAATTGAAAGTATGATAAATTTCAAAGTTCTATGATTTTAGTGAATTTACTTGAAATCTCTATGATACGATTGGAATTTCAAGTTTGAAGTCAAGAGGCCATGGAAGTAGTCAAACTCCAACAAATAAGAAAGAGATTTGAGTTGGACTAGAAAATTTATAAACAATGAGTTTTAAATCCTAAAAAGGATTATCACAAAGATAGAAATAGTAGAGATTGTAGTTGTAGAAAGAAGCCTATTGGATACCAAGCTCAGAATTAGAAAATAATTCCAATCAAAAGTTTATCTAGTTCATCAAGAAGAATGCTTAGTGGTTATGGTTTTGAACACAAGTTAGTTTTTAGAACAATAAGAGATTTTGATTATGAAGAAATGAGTGCTACTACTTTAAATAACTAGTCAAAGGCCTTATTGAATGATGCTTCTAATAGACTCACTTGAAGGTGTTTCTAACAGCAACTTCTAGAAAATGTTATTTACACAAGCAAATCTTAGTTTGAACTAGACATTATTTTTACATCTTCCAAGTAAGAAAAGATAATCATATGGAGCCTAACAAATTAGGGATGCAGTTATTTAGATAGTTACCTTATTCCTCTTAGATGGTTATTTAGTTTTTAGATAGTTTTTACATAACTTTTTTAGTGTCGTATGACACCTATTATCTTTATTGAAAGCGTTTATCCCTATTGATCTTATCATTAAAGTATCTTTTTTATTGTGTCGATCCTTTTAATTGATTTAGTTCAGGGTCATACCAACTACTTTAATTAAACCCATTTGATTTCCATAAACTATGGGTAAGATTAACTATAGAAGTTTGAACAATCATTATTCTAGTTTAACTATTGAATTTTGATTCGACCAGTTGTCAATATTGTGTATTTTATTTGTTTCTAACATATTATAAGAAAAATCATGAAAACGTTGTCCTTTTCATTACTTAAAAACCCAATACAATACAATGTCTTGGTCTTTATCCTTATGCTGTCCATTTGGTAAGGACTATATTCTTTCTTGTGGATTTATGCATGCTACTCTAACACTAAACCCAAGTAATGATATGATCACAAACAATTTGTTATTTATAATAAACAAATTACTTGAGATAAGTGATTACAATTTGGCAATCTTGAAAAAATCACATGAGACTGTAATCAATCACCAATTCAAAAAGAAGGAACAAAGGTTAAACCCAACCCACTTTAGTCAAATTTACTCAACACGAAGGAAAATTAAACGAACAACTACACATAACCTAACTTAACTCAACCTCACAAAGATTGGACCATCATGATAAGGACCATGAGGATCAAATTAATCTAATTTAAGCCAAACCATTTAAGAGTTAAACAACACCTTGATAAGCATCAAACTTAGCTTCCTTAGCCTAAATGGCATAAAACAATAAACTCATTTCATCCTAATCCTTAAATTAAGAAATCTCCTATAGTGTTGTTTTGTCTTATATACAATTTCTAAATAAGGTATGAGTGATATGAAGTTCTATAATACGTGTTGCTTGCCATTTTCAACCAAAAACTAAAAATTACTTAACAAAAACAATACAATTCATGCATTTTATGAAGTGAATACACAAGTTAGTTGATTGTAAAATTTTGACTACATACTATCTAGTAGGGATCATGGACCAATTACGTGCTTTTGAGCTCGAGGATTCACTCATATGGTTGGCCAAGTTATCTGAAGGAAGTTAAACTCTAAAGAGCAATGAATTCCTATTAAGTTACTTTGCTCTCCATCTCATCTAAGATACTTCTGAGGTGACTGACTTGTGACTGAGTTGACTCTTCTACAATACGTCAATCTAAGGCCAAGCATTAAACTCACATACTGCTAACCTTATATATGGCCAAAGTAGAGCTAACCTCGATCCTGAGCCAACTAACCAAGGCTGACCTAACTATGGATCACCTCCTGAACTAGCCCTTCCTCAATTCAAAACATTCGAGTCATTGACTCTAACCTGACCTTTTCAAATCTAGCTTTGCTTGGCAAACCATATCATTAAGGGAATAGAATAGATAGCTGACACACCCCTTATTTTTCCGACATCTGTACTTTCCTTTGTAACCAAATATTCCTCTTTTGTCTAATTACAACTCTACCCTTATAAATTATTCTTTTTTTAATAGGAATCTTTTTGTAATTTATACGAACCTAAGACTTACCTTAATTGGGTCATATAAGTATTTGTAAAATTATAATAGTTGCAACAATTAATTCAAGATATTTAGACATATTCTTCTTTCATGAGCTAAGTGTCTCTACTTATTCTCGACTAATTTTATCTAGCCTATTGAGTGTGAACTAGTAGTGAATGACCTCTGGCCATACTTATATGTAATATGAAGTGCAACCTGAGCTCATGTGAGGTGTTGGTGTATCATATCCATCATTGGTGCATGATGACCCTTGCTCAACCTTCAATTATCATTTATCCTTCAGATTTTCTCGAGGTTTAGACCTACCCCCTGGTTACGTATGATATCGCAATTCGTGGGTCCACTTATGGTGTACCGAAGAGCTCAGTTATCACTAGGACTTACAGTTGCAGATTTGAATTGTAATGGGTCCTTTGAGATATTAAAAAAAATTAGAGGGAAATGGTGCATAATCGAACAAGAGTAGCTGACGTGAAACTTCTCGGAGGATGTGACTTACTAACGAACATAACACAACTTGACACCTCACTTGATATGATGCACAAGTTGATATCAAGGTCCAATTGACACTAATCTTGAGCTATTCGGCAAGATTAGATAAGAGTGTATAAAATATGGACTTGGAGAGGGTTGTCTCATAAGAACAGAATATTCAGTATTAAAAAATGTAAGTTATTTATGGCTTACAAGAGAAAATGACTATTTACAGTAAGTTCCTAGGGTAGCATTACAAATAAAAAAATTACAAGAAAGTATATACAAAAAGAGAATTCCTAATGCATACGAAAAAAGGTAAAAGGGACAAAAGACAAAAAATAGAAAAGTAGTACAATGTTAGATGAGGTGGAAATGTAGCAGTACAATATTGGTCACATACGAATATTCTCTAAGTACAACAGGTAAGAAGGGTCAAAATGTTACAATAATAAAAGGGTCGAGATGAGAGAGATGGTGGTATACCGAGAGAAAACTATTCAGTCATTTAAATGAGCCTCTCGTCACTTGGCAAGAACTTCTCAGCAGTGGTTGGTCGGATGACTTGACATAAGGAATGGTCGGCATCATTACTATCGAGTGTACAGATTAACGTATGACAATTCTAAGAGCTCAAGGAGTTTAACCACATTCCTTCGACGTAAACTTTCTCGCCATTAGTAGGTTGCCAAGAGAGAATTCGTCCGGTGAGGGATTGGAGTCCTTGGAGCCGTACACGAGTAATGGGATTATTGGCCGGCAGTTCATCAACTTACATGCCCGTATCACTATGCTTTTGTAATTTTTCATAAGATTAATTCCAATCTCATCTTTCAAATAAACTAATCTAATAAATCTAGCACTTAATAAATAATTAATTAGCTTCGATTTTATTGATGTGTATGCATAATTCCAAGGTAACGTTTAATTGGCAAAACAAGACAATATGAAGAAAATTGGATAGTACTATAGAAGGAGAACTACACAGTACTATATAAAGAGAACTGTACAGTACTATATAAGAAGAACTGGGTAGTTAAGAAGTACTGTATAGTTCAACCCTTTTGTTCCACTTTTGGTGTGTGTTAGTACTAGACATGAACTTTTGCGATATCATATAAGTAACTACAATGGATAAAGAAATAGAGGGAGACATATGGTCTATTAATGATTTAGAAGCTTACAACAGAGCTATTTTTAGAATTTTAAATATATTTATTTATTTTATACTATTAAATGGATTTTTGAAGTACTAAATATGAGATACAAACTTTAGTTTTAGTTCAATACTTCAAGGGCCACTTTATCGAATAACTTAAGCCAATATGCAAATCAAATGATGAAGAAAGAATCTGTCTAATGTGATACCACAAAAATATAGCCAATTATATAATACCTAAAGGTTTTGTGATTGAATTCGAAAAACAAGAGTTTGATCATTTCATTTTATTATTATGGTAATTTAGGCTTAAGGAAACATAGCACACAAAGATTTAATTTGCAAATAATAGTTCATGGAGAAGGAAAAGCTCTATGAAGTACAAAGAAAGCCATAGGTAGGGTGAAGTAGTAGGGACTAACAAGCGAGATAAGATTGTTACAAATAGATTCTAAAAAACTTGGAAGAATTGGATTAAGTACTAATGATATGCCATGTACCTATATACTATTCGAAAAAGACAGTGGTTAAAAGATGTGTACCCCTAAGAATTTTTTAATACTAGCCTTTGAACCCCATAGTATGATTTTAAATTTTCACTAATCTTAGTAATGTTTTAGATAGGCAATTTAGAGAGAGAGAGTTTGTAAGGAAATCTACATTCATTCTCCTATTATTGATTTCAACTTAAGACTTAGTATTCATGTATACTGTATGCTAAAACAAGAACATTTTTGTTCCTATTTTAGATTATTATAGTCCAAATTAAGTCTTATAGTACCCATTAGTGTAGCCAATTCTAAATAAGCTTAGGAATAGAATTAGCACAACAACGTTATGCTCTTGAAAAATTCCCTAAAATTATAGTTTTTTACTTTGATTTTGATTCCATAATACTTGATGTTAAACTTCTTTGGAACCAATTTGAGAATTGAGAACTGGTTTAACTAAGCAGTTCTCCTTATTTCCAAAATTATGGGAGCCAATTTCAATTTCAAGAGTACTTAAGTCTTAAACCAAAAACGATGGTTCACCAAAAGTGGGATGCAAACAAACCAATGTTACAAGCTTGGCTTGTTTATAAATTATCTAGCTCAAGCTTGAGTTAAACTTTTATTAAGCTTGCAAATTAAGGTTTGAGCTTGGTTTGTTTAGATAAATGAGCTTTGTCTTGAGTTCGAATTCACTCATTTACTAATCTAAGCTCGAGTCAAACCGAGCCCAAAGTGAGCTAAGCTCAAGTTTACTTATGAGTTTAAGTATATAAAATGAAGAAATATATAAATAAATAGATTAATGAATGGTAAATAAGGATTAAATTATCTACTATATATTATCCTACAGCATTATATATATTATATAGATATTATCTTTTGGATTTTAATAACATATAATATATAATATTTGTAACATATAACTTAAATAAGTCAGCTTACAAGTCTAAATTGGAGCTTGATTTTGATTTGTTTAGATAAATAAGCCGTATTTTAAGCTCAAGCTTGGATTGTGTTTACTAATCAAGCTTGAGCTTAAAGTAAGTTGAGCTTGAGTAGCTTGTAGGTAGCTCGACTCCTTTATAGCCTTACTCAAAAGCAAAAATGAAGTCAATTGTGACACTATATGGAAAGTAATTATGTTGAGTAAATTTACAAAGATCCAATCATAAATTGGTTAATACATAATATGCTATTGAGATGTGAAACAGAATGCGGGTTTCGAATAACATGCTATGGTAACATATGGTTGACAATATTTTGAAGTACAAGATAGAACAAAAGCTATTGTATCATATTTGGTTTATAAAATGAGACAAATACTGGACAAATCTTAAGTTGTTCATTTCTTAGATTTGGTGGTACAAAAATTTTGAGATAGAACAAATGAAAATTCATAAATGAAACTTAAACTAACATAAATGATATGGCTAGAAAACCATCATTCCAATGTAGTATTGTGTATAACAAGTAACATATAAAATAAAAAGAAAAAAACTTATATTGTACTTATCTTGTAATATACTAGGAATCAAATGTTATCTATGTGTCACTTAGTCTATAGATTTGATCAATAAATTTTTCCATTTACAGGAAATATTCTGCCTTTGTCCCTTTATTAATTTTCACACAATAAACATAAAAGAACAAAACCTAAAATTAGAAGGGATAATATTATATTTGGTATTTGAACTTTAGCTTATTTGTTTATCAAAATACCCAAGTTTTCCAAGTAATAATTTGAGTGCCCAATTTACCTTTACATTGCTAAATTTAATACCTAAGCTACTTCATTAATCGATATTAGACATGTTGGCTTAAAAGCTAAGGGATATTTGACATGCGTCATATCTTATTAAATTAAGAGGGAAAAATGCTGTCAAATCTATCTCACCATACTTTCAATATAAAAACTAAACTGGAATAAAGCTTGTATATGTATATGTGTGTATAACACTAAACTAGAATTAGAATCATCACTAAAGCTTTTTACCATTAGTCTTTAGATTTTACTAAAACCAGAAGATAGAGAAACTTAAATAAGACTCGTAGAGAGAAATCAAAAGCTAAACCTAAACTAAATCAAACTCATCACTTCACAACTTAAAAAACATTAGCCTTTCATCCTCTACCTCCATAGCTACCATCAATATTTGTCGATTCTCTATTACTTTGTCCATTTTGTGAAACTGCTCTAAAGAAGAAAGGGTAGGGATCTAATATTTGTTGCAATTAGGCACAAGCTAAAGGATCCTTAATCCAATCGCTTAATATCATAATTACCCCACCATATTGTCAACACCACCAGTATCATCATCATAATTTGCTTGCTCATACTTTTTTATAATCACCAGCTCTTCCTTTTACATTAAAAAAACATAAAAACCCGGATAAGTTCACCTTCATCATCAAATTTAGCCACCTAGTACTAACTCCCAAGGTTAGCATAATTCATGGACATTACGATGCATTTCAAGCAAATCTAACTCCATAAAATAACCTTCGTTGGTTACCTTTTAAACACCATAAACCCATTTTCTTACTTCTAGCAAGTTTGTGAACCTAATTAAGTTTCATGTTTACAAACATCTTACCTACATTGTTGTTCAACTCAATGAATTCATTTTAAGTTAGGAGAAGGTTAATTAAGGTGAGAGTTACGACAATTGAGATGGTTGCTGAGTATGGTTTCACCTAAGTTTAGAAGTAGTAGTTACTTTTAAGTTGTGAGGTGATGGTTGAGCACTTACAAGTAAGGCCAACAATGTGGTGGGGAGTAGCTACTATTAACTAGAGTTTTTTTTTTTTTTTTTATAGATAAGGGAGGGTTAAATTTGTTTTGTCATGGATTTTAGATGGGAGTGGATTTGAGTTAATTTGTTAATTTTAATGGAGTAATTCCAAAATTTCCACTTAAACTTTAAATGTTTCTTCAAAAATGTTACTTCAATTTTATGTATAAATTTGAAGTCTCTAAATTTCATAGTTGATCAAACTTTTACTTGTAAAATTCACTATCTTACTTTTAACTTATACCCTTTAAGTTTTTAATTAATGAATGTTAACCATCAATTTAAAGCATGGCAATTAGGAAATTGAAACTCTACAAATAAATTTTGATAAGTATAAGTTCAACTAGGTACGGTATTTAACAATTTTAAAATTCTTGTTTAATATTGAAAACATTACATAAAGTTCAAGCAATAATTTGTACCATTGTCTCTATTTTAATATCTTAATTATTTTATTGTCAAGAAAAAATTCCTACATGGCCTAAATTTTGAGTGAGTTTGCTTCTATGAATAACGATAATGTATTATACAATTATTGGTTATATATATATCACATCATTAAGCTTTTTTAACAAAGTAAAAAAAAGGTTGCAATAGTAACACTTGTAAGTTGAATTGGATATTCTTAAGGGCAAAACAAATACCTAATTCTATCATGTTTCTCTTTCATTCCTACATGGTCTAAATTTTGAGTGAGTTAGCTCTTATGAATAATGATAATGTATCATACAAGTATTGGTTATAAATATCACATCATCAAGCTTTTCTAATGGAGTCAAGAAAAGGTTGCAATAGTAATACTTATAAGTTGAATTGGATATTCTTAAGGGCAAAAGAAATACTAAATTCTACCATGTTTCTCTTTCATTGGTATAGATCCAAAAATAAGAGTCTAGATTTCATGGACAACATGGGAAATTGGACATATGATTTAAATTGCGTCCATTAACTCATTAACTCTTATTTTCCCAATATCTTTAAGTCAAGGAGGGTTTTGGTTCAATTGCAAATCTAATACTTAAAACACTTAGATATGGTTTATCATAGTAGAGCAAGCAAACCCTGGACATACCCTTTAGGAATGAAGAAATTTATGAAGCTCTCTCTTGCTTAGGTCCTTAGAAAGCTCTAGATAAAGATGATTTTCACCTTTCTTCTTTAAGAAATGTTGGGATTTTCTTGGCAAGTCGGTTAAGAATCTTAACTTTCATATTTTCTATACAAAAAAAAAAAAATCCCAAAGCAACTTAAGTAAACTTAAATTTCTCTAACTCCCACGAATGGCAATGCCAAACACATTAGGAATTATAGGCCTATATAAATTAGTTAGAAAAATCTTGACTAGAAAAAGGGAAAAGAGTGCTGGTGATGATTAAGCTAGATTTGGAGATGGCTTTTGACACAATTGAATAAAATTTCATCTTTTAAGTCATGCATAGCCTTAACTTTCCTAATTGGTAGATTCGCTTAATCATGAGTTATCAGGACCTTAAAAGGGGCCTAGTAAGATTGCTTGAAAATTTCTATGTCACGTGCGCACCCATGATATAGAAACCATCTTCCAAGTTAGAGATTGTAAGACTTTAAATGATAAATCACTAAGATTACTAATTTTTAAGTAATTAATTTATTGTAAAATATAAATATAAATCATTATGGATGCCCAATATCCCACAGTTCTTCAAAACAGCAAAGAATCAGTATCTCTTACCAAATGATAAAATCAAGTAATATAGACTTAAAAGTTTAAACTTAATAAGGTTGAAAAATCTAAATACGTAAGTGGTATTTATATTTAAAGTTTCACATGAACTAAACAATTTATCTTTAATTCTAACCTCTAAAACATCTTAGCCCTTACACTCAATGCTTGGCTCTTAACACATGTCCTATTATCTTTTAACCTGCAAAAGAAAAACTATTGGAGAGTAAGCTACAAGAGCTTAGTGAGTTATCTCTCGTACTATATTGACAAGTAAGTTATCAAACAAATTATTACAATCATATGAATGCATGCACATACAGTATGCCAAACAATATATGCAGTTGACCAATGCTGCATATAAAACGGACTTTAACGCCTTCCAAGGTAAAGGTTAGAAATACATCGATACCAATCACAATCGAGCTCTAGCACTTGGGTTTTTAACCATAATTTGAATTTCTAAGTTAGCATCTCCATTTCCTAGGAAGCTCGTAGATTTGGGTAAGGTTATATTGTACGAGTGCATCATATAGAAATACTTTAATATATATAAACAACCTCCGCAAGGCCTCTCTTTACCTCCGCATGAAGTGACGGCCGGAATAAGTAATGCAATGCATGGATAATGCATGACCCTTTTAATTTAAGATAAACCAAATATAATTAAGTCAAATTATGAGGCGATCAATTAATATCAATAAACCATCCAAATCACATAACAATCAATCTTACAATCAAATAATCAATTATCATATTTAATAATATTTCTCATAGTAATCAATTAATATCAAACACATGCATATCTCGAAATCCCATGCATCAAGTTATTAATATTAGATTTAAGTGCACTAATTACAAGTACAAATAAGGATAGAGTCATCGAGAGTACTCACTTGACTATGACGTTCACTCTAGTCGTAATAATCGATTGGAAGACCCTCGCTCTCGTTGGGATCACTTGATCATTACGAGATAATAGAGATAATAAGTAATTGAATTAACTAGCAGTTCTAGATATTTATCTACCTAATTCTACTTAGATTATTATCAGTTTTTATTCGATTAAACTTAATTGCTAATTATATGTAACTTTTTCATTCTATTTCCGACATTTATAAACTTATAGTTGTTTTTTATCGTTTTTGGACGTATGTTCACATGGAGATGTCTGTTTTGGACGTTAAGACTCGTTTTTTATTATATGGATCCTATTTTATTAATTAATTTAATTAGCCATTAGATTCTTACACTTAGATAATTTTAAATTGTCTTTACTAATTTATGTGCTTAATTAAGACTAATTCAATTTAGAATGTGTACTATGAGTTTAAAGAAGTTTCGGCCCACATGTATATATATACATATATATTATTATTTTATTATGTTATCTTATATTTTACTATTTTATAGGCTTATGTCATCATTTATGTCATGTATACTTTATACTTATACTCTTTTGTATTCTATACATAGGTTATATGTATACTTATACTTATATTATACTTGTATATATACTTGCATATTTATATGTATACTAGTACATATACCTATATATGCATACGGTTACATATGTATTTTTATACGTATTTTCATATACTTAGTATACCTCTTTAAGAAATCTTCACAAAATCTATATTTTTGCATTTTAAAAGCTTATTTAGCAAGGTATATGTGTATATACTTAGAATGTTCCTTATTTTAGGTTATGTACATAAAAGGATATTTATGTACATGACTTTCTATGCTTATGTACAAGTAGTTTCCTTATTCTTACCTATGTATATGTACATTTATACTATGTATTCTACTCTTATACCTAAGTGTTCCTACACTTATGTACATGTATATAAGAATCCTATTTGTGTCAACATATATGTATATATTACATGATAATTCCAAAACTAACATAATAGAAACAACTAATTACCAATTAAGACAAAAAATTATATGAAAACATACCTCTTTTTCCTTGTAGATAAAGGTGAAAAGTTTACTTAGATGTTAGGATATAATATATGTATTAAGGTGAAGGTAAAAGAAAAAAATGGAAGTTTAGAAAAGGGGAAGAAGAAGAAGAGGTTATGGTTTGGAAATAGAGGGGGAAAAGGGGTTTACTTTGTATTAATTTGTAGTTCATAAGTGGGACACGTGGGGTCTAGAAGGTCCTCATGTGTTAGACGGCAAGAAGGGGGAAAAGAAAGGGGAAAAAAATCAAAAGAAAAGAGAAGAAAACTCCATATGACAATGATATATTTGTTGACTTTTCAACATGTTGACTTGATCAACCTTTTGACTTTGGTTAACTTTTGACTTTGTTAAATGTTGACTTAATCAACTCTTTGAAATTAAATGTAATTTATGGTATATAATGAGGTAATTAAGGAAAATTAGGAAGAAAATTAAGGAAATGAAAGGAAATGTAGAGTTTATTGAATTGATTAATAAGAATATTTAATGAGATCTTACTCTAAGTATTTATATCCTATAACTACATATAGTATAAACATCAATTATACTCTTAACTCTATAAAATACTAACTTAGTTATATGATTAGAAGATGGATGTGATCTATAATACAACATCTTAGTTTTCTAGTAAATTAAATTAGTATTGTAATCATTTATGAATAATTGAAAGTTATCTTAATTATTTGATAATGATTTAGTATGATACTAAAGATATATTAGCAATTAGGGTTTTAGAATAGATTATAGTGACTTAGTACTTTCATATTCTTAAAGTTATAATTTTAGGGTTTTATCACTTTTGTGTACAATCTCTAATATTTATATACATTTAGGGTCTAAAAATTTTATACATGATTGAATCTTCGGTTGTTATCTTAAAGTTTTCATCTTAACTAACTTTATCAACTCTTAAAGTTTTTAAGTACACTAAGGTCTACTTTGGGTATTAGGTTGAAAATTTTAGGGGTTTCCATGAGTCGTATTCATGCCATATGCATTGAAGTTTTAGTAATTGGTGTGGCTCTTCCATCATTCAATCCTCATTGAGCGATTAGACAAGGTAACCTTCTTTCCTCTTTTTTCTTTATTTTTTGCATCAAAACTCTTAGCAAACTCATTAAGAAAGAGGTAAGTTAAGGATTATGGATACCCATTATAGTTAAGGGTAGTGACTTGAAAATATCACATGTAGCTTTTGCCGATGACATTATCCCTTATGTTAAAGCAAATAAGGAAAATGCAAATACCATCTTAAGTTTGGTTTTGATAACACCCCTACCCCACCAAATTCCCTTTAATGTTTAGTTTTGAAAATAAATAGATAAAAATTCAATTTTTTTTTTTTTTTGCAAGAAATGTCCTACGCAATCAACAAGAAGAGTTAATTAGCTCTTTAGATATAAAAAACATTAAATCATTTGGAAAATACTTGGGATATCCACTTGAGAAGGTCTTAAACCTGAAGAGAGTCAACTAAGTTTTATTATTGAGAAGGCCTATAAAAAACCAAGAGGATGAAAGGCTAGGTAGTTAAGTATGGTAGGTAGGATTGTTTTAGCTAAACTAGTTTTTAAGGTTCTACCAGCTTACTATATGCAAATAAGGAAGCTTCCAACTAAGATAATTTGAAAATTAATAGCTTAACACAAATCATAACTAACTTTATGTGGAATGGATCTTCTTATAGGCAAAAAAAATATGTTGGTTTGTTAGAAGAGATTAGTAAAGTATAAAGAATTAGGTGGTCTTGGTTTGGTAAACTTCTATAATAGGAACAAGGATTGTTCCTTTAAAAGGTATTTAGAGTAAAAAAGAGAAATTTCTATTAAACTAAGTTGGTTAAAGTTAGAGAAACACATTTGTCTAAAAAATTAATGGAAAAGAAGGGCTCACTTCAAACTTATTACGTTGGGGGGCTAAAAGGTGCATATGTCATCTATGCCTTTAGCTTTAGATTATTTTGAAGAAGAAGACGCACATGGCATTTGCGCCTTCAATAATGCCAAAAAGAAGGTGCAATTGGTGTATGTGCCTTTTATTAAAACTGAAGGTGTATATACCAAATGCGCCTTTACTATCCTGTAACACAACCACAGTATATAGTAGATCAAACAATCTAAAAAATACAAGGATGTTCTTGACCAAAAGTCTTCTAAAAAAATATGGCCATTCAATAATGCTATTTTATAGCACAATTTCCTCAAAACTTAGCAACGAACTCCATTATCCATCCAATTTCCATGCTCCAAAGAGAAAATATTTGTATAGAAATGAGAAACAAATGCAAGTGAAATGACAATGTTGGAAACATGAAAGTAAGATGAAATCACATTAGTAAATTAACTTCAAGCAAAGTACTATCGGTCTAAAATGATAAGTTTAGTCAAGTTTCGTCAATGCTACATAATTGAATATCTATTTCCTCTTACTCCTATTCTTAGTGAAAACACATGATATTCACGATGCTGTTCCCTCCTTAGATGTTCTTTCCTTTGCAACTAGATAAGCCTAGGACTCCTGTGTTAGAATTTGTTGCTGTGGTGCATTGGTAAAGTTTGACGGATCAACAATTTATATCTATGACATACCTTCGCTATGCATGCTCTTAGTTCTCCTTTTCTGAGGTGTTGGTGGTATGAAAGGAAGATATGCCTGATTATTCATCATCGAAGTCATGAATGAGCCACTGGAAGACCTAGACATAGTGGCAACATTAAGAATCGCAGATAAGCTCGGTACATGAGATGAGCTTAGAGTATTGTCATCATGTTAAGCCTGTTGCTACTGCCATAAAAGTCCCCTCACCTTAACGTGTCTGCCTCATCTAGGTAGATCTGGAGCATCATACTCATCCTCATCATGGCCCTCTTCAACATCATCATAGTGCGTTGCTAGGTGCAAGGGATACAAAGTCACGAGCACATGGTCATGTTACAGTTGTAAACCCTGCTCAGCTTGAGCACTTACCGTAGCATAGTCATCACAGTCAATGGAGAGGCTTATCTGCTAAACTACTCATCTTATAAGAAGTAGAAGAGTTACACATGCTATTCTTAGGTATATCATATAAGCAAAAGCAACTACCAAAAACGTATTTACCAACAGCCTACGTAGAGTTTCAGTATGGTTGAGATGATGATGTATGATCTCCCTATATCATTGTCGATATTGATGCTCAACTCCTTTTGAGCCCTCAATTTGCACGATCCTAAAGTATTGGTCTTGCTACTTAGCTATGTATTGTGCATGATGTCTTACCCAATTTACCTCAACTCTCCCTTATTGATCTATGGAGTTCAATGACTCCATAATGTCAATAAGGCGTAGATACCTCTAGAAACCACCAAATTGGCGTATAACCTGCTCCAGGAAGCACTACTTTATAATTATGAGATCTTTATATTTGGGTCATTTTTAATTAGCCACAAGAACATACTAGCCATTAGATTAGAGTCCATTCGTGAGTGATCTTAATGCATAATTGGATTAACGCATATGTAGGGACACTATAGTCTTGTTATAATAAATAATCCCTCAACCTTCACTTACATCCATCTTCCCTCTTAGCACAGAAAATTGAGTACTTTTTTTTTTTAGATTCGTCAACCGAAAAGTCCATATGATGCTTAATGCAGTACATCTTCACTACCTTTATGAGATCATTCTTAGTGTTGAATCTCATTCCTATAATGAGATCGTCACTAGTAACCACGTTTGAGTGCTCAAGATTCACTGTTTACTTATAATTGATGTAACTTTCATCCCTACTAACTTTAGAAAAGGATATCGAATCACTAACCAGTGAACCAATCATACAAACCTGTAGTGGATGCACGAGTCATTTGAACCTCAATTGCATGTATTGATGTTGGAGTCCAACCTATTGACCTTGTATTAGAGCCTCGAGGAGGATCTACAATAAACTCAAGTTTAACCTCAGTATAGTTCTCACCATCACCCTCGGTGTCATCAAGAGTATAATCTTCATTGTCATTGTCTTGGTCAACACAAATTTCCATGTGCTCGACAATAGGATCATATGGTGGCTCCTTTTGCCAAATTGGTCCAACAGCTTTGTTAATAACATTCTCATTATTATATATAGGTGCAGACATTAGTAGCAGATCAAACTCCTCGACTATGAGTTGGTTAGCCATACTTAGATGCATCGATGGCATTGATCGAGAGGAAGTGTTTGCATGGATTATTTGCTCCTCGGGATCGCTTGTCCTTTCTTCCTCATAAATTCTGCCATATAAGTGGTGGAAATGAGTTGGCCCAAAAGCTTTCACCATTTTCAAATGATTTTCAACATCATCGCTATCTTTTATAGCCATTAAGGAGTAGGTGACAACTCCTGAATACTCATCGGGATTCTTATATAGTATTTCCACGCTACCCATAACTAGCATCAATCTTACCACTACAGCAAACCCTTTCAAACATTTCAACAAAAGTTGCATTTGTCCTTAATTTCAACATTTTCACCGGATCCCCATCTAACTCTATACTGGTATTTCCCCTTATAATATTCCCAAAAACATATATTAACAATTTAACCGAACCCACCATTTTTTACCTATCCATAACACAATTATCATCCACGATCAGTTTAGCGTATGTTGTATATTGGGCATTGCAAGCACAATACACATTCAACTATCCTAACTATACAAACCCTCACATGCATTTCATCGAACATGTGATGGGCACTGTACATTTTACTCTAAACCAACTATTATCTCAAACCATGTTGTACAATCCAATATGCACACATGTTGTTACATGTAATTGTAGTAACATTCACACAAATTTCTAACAATTACATGTATAAAACACAGCAAATTGAACTAGTCTTAAAATAACCTAGGGTTAGTTTAATTTCATCAAATCCATCAAAAGTACATGAAAAAATTGTACCAAGTGAGAGTAATGTAGATTTACCTTGATTTTTAGTAGAGAAACAACCAAAAAAATCAAGTCTTGCAAGTGTTTGAAGTTGCTACATGGAGAGGAGAGAGTGAGAGAGAGAGATAGAGAAAGATGTGTCTTTGTATGATAAAGTAGGGTTCTGTTTGTGTTTTATGAAGTGGTACTATAGTAGTAAAGGTGCATTTAGGGAGTGCGCCTTCACTTTAAGTTGCTACGCAAAGATGGGAGAGTTTAAGAGAGAGAGAGGTGTGTTTTTTTTTTTTTTTATAGCAAAGTGAGGTTCTATTTGTGTTTTATTCGTGTTTAAATAAGTGGTACTATAGCACTAAAGGTACATATGGGGAATGCGCCCTTACTTTAAAGTGAAGGCAAGTGAAGGCACATTCCTTATGTATGCCTTCCTTTTTACAAAATCTCTTTAAGGTGTATGTGTCATGTACACCTTATAGTGTTTATGTATCCTATATTGAAGACACATAAGATGTATATGCCTTTAGCCTTAACAATGAAGAAGGTGTGCATGCCATATGTGCTTTCTTCTTAAAAATAATCTAAAGCTGAAGGTGCACATGGCATGTGCGCCTTCATAGCCTCCCGAACGTAATAAGTTTGGGAAGAGACCATTTTTTCTATTAATTTTTTAGCAAAGCACCATTCGGGTGCATTCCTCATTTAAGTTAAATATTAAAAGCTTTACAAAGGTAGTAGATTTAAAAGTATATAAAGTTTGTCTTTTCTTGCAAAGGAAATTTCGGAATGTGGAAATCAAATTTCAAACTTGAATTACAAAATTCTAAACAATGGGAAAAGAACAAGTCTTTAGTTTGATATATGGGGGAGAGGTGGTGTAGTTAGGCAACTCATTTAAGGCCTATTACTTGCTAATATTGAAAAGCTTACTACTTATAATTGTTTGTTTATAATTGGTGGAATGAAGATAGAATAAGATTTTGCATTTCTAGTCCACTTAAAATCACAATGAGGCCCATTGTGCTCAATTGTCATCATCCTAAGAAAAAAAAACTTAATGAGTGAATCTGTGTCTAATCTTTCCATTAAGGGCATGAATTGGCAACTAATGAAGTTAGTATCTCTTGTCAAGAATATATGGGACTAGATTTAAAATTCATCCTTTTAATCTTTGAATCAAGACTAGGATTTATCTCAATAGTTTGTCGACAGCTAAGAATCTTATATCTAGAAATATTATATGGAGTGGAGTGTGTCAAAAATGTGCAGGATGAAAATGAAGATCTTATGCATGCCTTTAAAGGCTTTAGGTAAATTAAACCAATAATCAAGGAGTGGACAAATGACTATATTAATAGTAAAGGTAATTTCTTAATGTGAATCAAGCTTAGTTTTCTTTAGAGGAAAAGGGATCTACTAAGCACTACCAAGACCATTCATTTTTGGTTTTGTGCTCTATAAATTATATATGTTAAGAAATACAAATTTATATTAATTAGGCAACCAAGCAGCAAGTCTGAAGTAGATTTTCAAAAGATTAGCTTATAAGCACTAGGCTTATTATATGAGGAAAAGAAAATACTAATTTACAAGATTGATTAGCATTTTAGAAGCCTCTTATCCTCGGTTGGATAAAGTTAAACAATAATGGGTAAGTTAATGCTAATATTGATGAGGCAATAGTAGGAGGTATAGTAAAAAATAGTCAGGGTAGATGGCTATTAGGCTATATAAGAAAAATCGAAATGTTGGATATTCTTTCAACTAAACTATGAACAACTCACATTTTAATTATATAAAAATTTTTTGTTTAATGAAATAAATACAAAATCTTGAACAGCTTTTTATCTATTGCATCAAAATTCTGATTGTTAACTTTCTTTAGGTAATGTTATTTTAGCTTGTAGGAAAAAGTTCTCCCTCTCTAGAGATGGAAACTTGAAGCGATTCTAGGGAGCTTATGTAATATATAAAGAAGAGTGTTTCAGGATTTATGAAAACTGTTCAGAGAGTTGCCTTGCAACCTCTACTTCCTCGAGCAAAACTCTCTTTTAATTCATAATTGTTGCTTGGTCTTCGATGACTGAAGTCACTTCCTTGAGATTCAATATTGATGAACCTAGAAAAAGAAGTTGAAGTTTGGAATGAGCATATAATTCTTGAACATATATGAGAGGACAGTATTTTTAAAGACTTTTTTTTTTTCTTTTTCTTTTTCTTAAGGCGAATAGCTCTCGGGTGTGTGGAGTGTAATCTTTGCTATTTCTGAACCGTTTATCTTAATTATCAATAATATTAGTTTTAGAGAGGGGGAGGAAAAAAAAAATTGAGTTGGATATTGAAGTTGACAAGGAAAAGTTTAGGTATAAAATGACCGAAAATAAGTATCAACCAAATAGAAACATAAGAGAGAAAGGGAACAAAGCACCGAACATTAATATGCTACCACGACACAAGTATAGTATGTTTCTTTTTCCTCTGTCCTTTTCCATTTCCAACCCGGAGAAAGATACAGTGAATGGACCGACAACTACTCATTAACGACAACAACATATATGATTCAAGTACATACACAAAATAGACCGAATTCAAAACACACACACACTTTAGGAGTAATTTTAACTAGCAAAGCAATACTTCTCGTGATTTCATTTCATCTACTCTCTCTTTCCGCCTCTTTTTTTTTTTCTTGCTCTTCCTTGATTCACTCCATTCACTCATTCTCTTTTCTCTCTCCTCCATTCACTTCCAACAAGTATCTAATCATCACACACTAACCCAAAAATCTCTCACCTTTACCTTTCCCGGTTTCGAAATTTCTCCTCAAATTCACTTTTTCCAAGTCTAAAACCCTAAATTATCAGCTAATTCTCATCTGGGTTTGCAGTTTTCGGCCATTTTCTTGGTGCATTGGGTGGGTTCTTTTTTTACTTAGATTTTTTTTGGGAGTTATAGTTTTTTTTTTTTTATAATTTCTCTGTTATACTTGCGTGGATTTGCCTTGTTTGCATTTATATCTAGAAGGTTATTTGGACTTTGATGCTTCATTTTTGCTGTCAGGTCATGTAGCTTCATGTTTTTACTTTTGTACCGAGGGAGCTTCTTCTTTATTTTATTTTCATATATAGTTAATTTTGTTTGCAAGTCTTGGTTTTGATTATGAGTCCTGTTTTATAACAATGTGGGTTGATCTAGGTTGGGTATATGGGGAAGTTTAATAGAATTCTGATGTGTAACATATGACGTTCATAGACTTACTTTTTTGTTGTTGTACTGGGCGAGCTTTTCTATTGTTAGTATTATTATTATTATTTGAATTGACTTGGCTTGCAAGCTTTAGTTTTGATATATGATTCCTGTTTTTATGTGTGAGAATCAACCTGTGTTGGATTGGTATTGAGAAGTACAGTTGAATTCTGATATAAAATCTCTGATGTCGGCTCGTAGCTTCAAGTTTTTGTTTCTATACCTGACGAGTTCTTTTAAAAAAAAAAATAATTAGTATTTAATTTTTGGTTAACTTTGTTTGCAAGTTGCAGTTTTGTGTTATATGATTGTGAATTTACCTGGGTTTGGATTCTTATCCAGGTATTTAGTTGGATGCTGATGTAATAAGCTTCTGATGTGAGCTCATAGGTTCAAGTTCTTGCTATTGCAGGCCTAGGTTAGCTTCTTTGTTTGGGTAACCTTGATTTTTTAAAATAATCCTTCTGTTATTTGTAAATGAATCTGGGTTGGATTCTGATTAAAGTGTTTAGTTGTATTCTGTTGTGTATCTGAGCTTTAAGTTCTTGTCTCTTTGCTTTGGTTTTGGAGCTTTTCTTTATGAAAGTGACCTTTTTTTTCCTTTTCAAATTGAAATGAAAGTGACTTCATGTTGGTCATTCGTCACTAATTTATTTTACATACAGTATAAGGGCAATTTTATTTTTAGAGTAAAATGCAAATACAACCCCACTTTTTGTGTGTTAGCTCGGGTGTAATACATGTCTATTGATATTTTTAAAAGAAATTACATAATTATAAATTGTATAAAAAATATTACTAAAATACTAATTGCATTCTTAATATGTGACATAGCATTAGTATACCAAAAGTGATGTCGCATAAATACGACATATGTATGAATATGCATTTTGAATATGCAATAAAAGTTCAAACACATTTTTAAGAATATCATATTTTCAAGATGTGATGTATATATAAATACTGATATCGTATTTTGAAAATGTGATATAGTATTGGTATTTTGGTAATATTTTTTATACAATTTGTGATTATATAATTTTTTTTTTAATTTTGACTGTAAACATGTATTTTTCCTGTGTTAGCCCCTATATTTGAAATTGTGTGTTTAAACTCCTAAAAAAAAAAGAATTTGCATTTAGATCCTGCTTTACTTTTTCCTTGAATAAAATATTTGAAAAACACTAAATTGAAATAAATAAATATATACATGCACATGTATACGTAAATATAATGAGGGCAAATTGGTCAATCCAAATGCAATTTTTTTTGCAATTATAAAATTTCAAGTTAGGAGCTAAGCGCACATGAAACAAGTATAAGAAGTGTATTTGCAATTTACCTTATTCTTTTTGTTCCTCAATAGTATATTCTGGCTTTGTTTGAGTGTGTGCATGATTGCCTATGATTGTCTCTATATATTTTCTGCAAAGGATAGATCGGTTTTTGTCTGTTCAGTGCAATTATTTGTTGAGAAGTGTGTTCTTATTGCTAGAAATGAAGGAAAAAGAAAGAAAAGAGGCATGGTTTTGGCATATTTGTTTTCTTTTTCTCTTGGAGGCTTGCCTGATTGAAAGAGTCTATTACTTAGTTTGCCATGTTATGGTACTGCTGTATGGGCCCTTTTGTTGACATACATGCAATTTTGGAGTTTTGTCTCTGACTGTTTGTGTTTGATATAACAGCATTAGCAAATTTACTTCTGTTTGATACTCTTTGGAACATGTAGAGTTTAGTGCTGCTTTATTTTTGTTGTTTCGTTATTTTTCTAGAATTCCATTAATATGTCAAAGAATTGTTGCCTGTGTCCGTGATGAAATTAGGTAAAATCAGATGCCTTTAGTCGGTTCATGGTTGATACATGGAAGTGCTTGTTCGATTTATGTAACAATTTCTTTGTTTTTTCCGTAGTGTTAACATGATCTGATCTTCTCCAATTTGCTTAGGGAACTTTGAACAAACCACACATAAGTCTTGGAATCAATATGTTCATATTGGATCTGGAAGATGCTGGCAACCTTATACCGTTGCATTCATATTTTCAAATTGATTCAACAGGACTTGGATAGGGTGAATTCTAAAGATTGTTTAAGATGTTTATTGATTGAAGGCATTCACAAGACATGGCTACGGTTTCAAGCAGTGTTGAAATTGTTGAAACAATAGAAGAGGTCCACTCTAAGTCAGGAATGGATGAAGCAACAAGCAGTTTTTTATTTGATTCAGAATCCAAATATTCCATCGAGGATGATATCAACCGTCTCTTTGAGTCACTGAATGTTCGAAATTCATGTAGGACTTCTGGTTTATCACGTGATGCTGGTAGAGATTCTTTACGGAAAAATCCTTCAAAGAGACCTATGAGAGGTGGTTCATCTCCTGCATCAGGAATTGGGATTTCAGAGCCAGTTAGTCTGAAGCAGGCCCTGAGGGGGTTGTGCATTTCGCAAGCATCTGAGATGGCTGCAATGAAGCGATTGTCTAGGCCAGCAAATTTGTCAAGCATCTCAGAAGCAGGAAATATCAAAAGGTTGTACAGGGCTATGGTGGTTGAGGCTGGCAAATCTGGTCATCCTTTGAATGAAGGCAAAGGAAATGTTGTGGAAATCTCCATCTTACCAGAAAACATTGCTTCTAGCTCTTCCAAGAAAGTATCTGACTCTACCCAAATTTCATGCACAAATTCATTGCAACAAAATATTCCTCCTCCTCCAACTGCTGAAGCAGTTGTCGCGGATGGAACGATGGACAGATTGACGTCTTTGGCTCCAGCTCTTTCTTTGCCTATAGACACTGGAAATCATGCATTGAAGGCAGAATGTGGTAACATTAGTTCTCTTGAGTCTTCTTCCATAAATCACGGTAGTCAGAAGGTTTTGGATGCAGATGGGTTTGCTCTTCCCACTGGTGACGTTCCCTTAAAAAATTTAGAGTCAAGTAATGAACATAAAGACAAGTTGCCTTTACCATCTTCTTTGTCTTGCTCCACTATTGGGAATAAGGGAACTAAAGCCACTTTGAATAGTCCATGTCTATTCAGGCCAGTTTTTGGTAACAAGAACTTAATCAAGAAGAAGTTAAAGCATGAATCTTGTTCTGCTACCAGCAGTCGTAAACAATGCAAGGAAAAGGTGGATAGTGAGTCAGATACAGGCAACCTAGAAGGCAATCGTGTCCTGCATAATGAAGAGAAAGAAGATGAAAAAACTTCCCTAGCTTCAAGCAGTACCAAACAAAGCATTGAGGTGAGCTCAATCAGCACAAGCACAGGTATAAACAAACCATTCTCTGCATTGACCTGCAGCAATGGCACTAAATCTCTTTGTAAAGCTGATGAAAAATCGAGGCCAAGAGATAAAGGGGAAATATCTCAGAGTTCCAAGAGTAGCATTGGTGATTATAGCAGTAGCACTAGCATCAGTGAAACAAGTAATGCTAGCAGCTCCAGTTCCTGTGGAAATAGGCCTCACATGTCAAAAGACTTGAGATGGGAAGCGATTCATTCTGTTCAGAAACATGGAAGCATAAGTTTGAGACACTTTAAACTGTTGAAAAGGCTTGGCTGTGGTGATATTGGAAAGGTATATCTTGCCGAGTTGATAGGTACAGACTGTCTATTTGCGTTGAAAGTGATGGACAATGAGTTTTTGGTTACAAGAAAGAAAATGCCACGTGCTCAAACTGAGAAGGATATAATGCAGATGCTGGATCATCCGTTTCTTCCGACACTATATTGCCATTTTTCAACGGATAAACTCTCAGGTTTGGTTATGGAATATTGTCCTGGTGGAGATTTGCATGTCCTTCGGCAGAAACAACCAGCGAGGAGTTTCTCTGAACAAGCGGCCAGGTCTTGGAATTACTTTTTGTTCGTTAAAGAATCATCTCTAAAATGACCTGAAGAGCCATTGTTTCATTTGGTTTATAAATGAATTAATATCTACAGTTAATAATAGAATGACAATGGCCCAAACTGCACCTTCTTCATCCTACCATCGTATATTCAAACTCACTAAGTTATGTGATAGAACTATAAATAGTTATTGTTTGCTCTGGAATAAAATGGTCCCCCTTCTATTGTTCTACAGGATAGATGCAGCCATTTCAGTTAACTTACCCATAAATCATGAACCTACCCAAAAAATTGCAGCCGTTTTTAGCTATCCTCCGACATTTGACATTATCACAAGGGTAAATTAGATAGTATATGGGATAGATGAGGAGTTTTTTGCATTTAAGGATGCACATACTAATGCTGCCATAACCACCTAGATGAAATCTTACAAAGGAATTATAAAATATGACATAGGATGTTCTTAACTAAAGTTGTCGAATTTCTGTTGTGAAGGTTGAGTGGATGGTAGAGAGGTTGATGAGGCTTAAGTCTTGTTTCTTTGTGAAAAGAGAAGGAATAGCAGTTTCATTGTTGAATTTCAACTGCTGAAACAAGTGGATGACAGGGATTGCAGTAGCCTAGAACTGATTTGGAGTGGCCTTGAAGCCTATGGTTCTATTTATTTATTTTCCTTCAACCATAAGACAGTTTTTTAACTAGTAGAGGGAATTATTACATTTCTATGCACACTTTTAGCATATCATGCTGCTAAAGATGCTTCATGATGGCATTTTTATCTTGGATTGTTATATACTTAAATTTAGTAGATCTAGCTACCTGTCTGTCTCCTTTTCTTTTGGACGATTTTATTTTCACGGTAGCATTCACATATGTTGAATATGTTATCATAAAATTGTTTGACTTGATATAATGAGATTTAGCATTAAAATGTTTTATTCGGATGGAATATAGTGGCTCAAAGTAGACTGTTTGATTTTAGCATAGGCATTGTCCTCGGATATTTTAGAAACATTTGACTCTGGTTGCTGCTGTGCAACTTCAGCGGTACTGATCTGAGTAACTACAGGTTTTATGTAGCTGAGGTCCTCCTTGCACTGGAGTACTTGCACATGCTTGGAGTTGTTTACCGAGACCTAAAACCAGAAAACATACTGGTTCGAGAAGATGGTCACATTATGCTCTCAGATTTTGACCTGTCCCTTAGATGTGCTGTTAATCCGACATTGGTAGCAGCAGCATCACCTGACGTGGAGCGGGAGCCAACGAGGAAGTCATCCAGTCCATGCACTGAATCTAGCTGTGTGGACCCTTTCTGTCTCAACCCATCTTTTCAAGTTCCATGCTTCACTCCAAGACTTCTGTCTGTTGGCACAAGGAGTCGAAAGATGAAAGCTGACCTAGCTTCCCAAAACAGTTCACTCCCACAGGTAGTCGTAGAGCCAACAAGCGCAAGATCTAATTCATTTGTAGGTACCCATGAATATCTTGCTCCAGAGATTATCAAAGGTGAGGGCCATGGTAGTGCAGTTGATTGGTGGACATTTGGAATATTTTTGTATGAACTTCTATATGGAAGGACACCTTTTAAGGGTCCCGGAAATGAAGAAACATTATCAAATGTTGTCTCGAGAAGCCTGAAGTTTCCCAGCAACCCGGTGGTTAGTTTTCATGCAAGAGATTTGATTAGAGGACTGCTGATAAAGGAACCTGAGAACCGATTAGGATCCGTCAGAGGAGCTGCAGAGATAAAGCAACATCCCTTCTTTGAAGGCCTTAATTGGGCTCTGATACGTTGCGCAGTGCCTCCAGAGGTGCCAAAGTTAAATGAGGTAGAAATTAATGGACCGCCTTCTCAAAAAGAGACACGAGATTGTAAGGAAACTCAGCAGACACTGGAGCATGTTGAGTTTGAGGTGTTCTAGTCACCTGAGACATTTTTGCCGGTGAAGGAAGAGGAAGATGTTTGCTTTTCTTTATACATTATCAAAACCATGTAACTTATAGATAATCTAGCATCTATGTAAATATAACTTAGGAAGCTGTTAGCATTTGTTATGTATGAGTACTAAAGCTGAAAATCATATGCAAATTACAGAAGGAACAATGTTCAGAGAACTGGAATTACTTCTATTTTCATAAAG
The DNA here is from genome assembly GCA_024138005.1 of Lumnitzera racemosa. Taxonomy (NCBI): domain Eukaryota; kingdom Viridiplantae; phylum Streptophyta; class Magnoliopsida; order Myrtales; family Combretaceae; genus Lumnitzera; species Lumnitzera racemosa. The sequence goes on from JAMXBC010000006.1 coordinate 87,784,134, forward strand.
GAAGAGAATGAGTATAGAGAAAGGTCGAGGATTCTGTACAAGTCCAAGAGTTTGGTGTGTGGCTCCTTTTTTGCCTAGTGGTTTAAGGCTCACAGAAGCTTTTGCTTTGTACTCTTTTGCCTACCAATTTTGAACTTCGAATTTGTCTTTGTAATTGTTTCTCATATGACAGAAAGAGACGAGGGAATCCCAAATGAGCTAAAACAATAAGGTTCTTTTAAGTTCCTAGGTTTTCTTCTTCTTCTTCTTCTTTTTTTCTTCTTCTTCTTCTCTCTCTCTTCCTGCCAATAAGTTTTTAGGTCTATACTTGTCACTCGTTTCTGCCAATAAGTTTTTAGGATTTTTTTTTTTTTTCTACTCCGCCAATTAGTTTTACATTAGAGTTTACCTCAAGGTGATCTCTATTGAATTGAATGCGTTTAAGGCTCGGTTTATCTTGTATCTGACTCGACATTATCAAGTTAAACTTGAATGGTCTACAAGTAAATTTAGCTCGTTTTTTCCTTTTCCATTTGTTACCTTTGATTGTAAATGTTAAATGGTAGTAGAATGCCATTCTCAAGAGAAATTTGAGAATTTCTTCATAGAAAATGTTTTCAAATATCAGATAATCTAATTTTGGAGTCTCGCTCTGTAATGGAGGGGCACTTCTTAGATCAAAGAAAGAAATAGCAAATTGTAAAACCCAAAAAAAAAAATAGAAAGGGAATTGGTGGGCCAATGCATACAAAGGAAAAAGTAAAAAGATTAAGAAAATATTAACGCATACGTTTGTAATTGATCAAATTAGTAGAGGCATATTGAGAGACTAATTGTCCTACCGCTCGTTACTCTTTTCTACCTTCCCACAACCCTATTCCATAAGAAAAATAAACGAAAAGTAGCACGTATCTTTCCCCGACACCTCCCTCGTTTGTGTGGCTTCAAATTTGGTTGCTGCACAAAACTCATCAAGAGCAGAAAAAGCAATCGTTTCTACAAGATTGAAGAGGGGGGGGGGGGGGGGGGGGGGGGGGGGGGGCGGAACTAAGGTAAGATACCAAAAAAGAAAAGAAAAAAAAGAGATGATTCTTGATAAGTTTATTAACTTTTGATTGAGAAAATTCATTTTTCTTTCTAAGGCCTGGACAAAAATGAGATAAAGCTTTGTTCTACATTTTATTCTTCGATTATTTGGTTGTGGTGTGTGTGGAATCAATCCCCACAAGTTACAGGAGTGTTCTAGAGTTGAATTCTAGTGTTGCAGCTAATCTACACACGAGATAGTATTTGCTACTTATGCTTGTTAAGGTTATTGATAACTTTTATTTTAAATATATTTCACATGGTAATTTTATAGTATTTCTCTTATATCTTTGTTTTTTTTTTAAAATAAATTCATACTTAATTGAGTAAAATTTTGATTTCAAGATTTGAATGCGTTCTTGGATTGAAAACGAAGAAAAGGAATCAATTTTTACTCAATTTGGAGTTCAAATGAATAAGTTATGAAGTTAGATAAACAATAAGAATTTTGGTTAGAAAGTTACACAGTTTGGGATACAATTATGTTCCCAGGCTGTGTCCATCTAGGAAGATTTTAAGTGCCAAGATTAGTAAGTTACATAATCTGGGGATACAACTGTGTTCTAAGCTGTGTTTGGTGACGAAAAAGAAACCTTATAATATATTATAAAAGGAGAAGAGTCTTGAAGAGAAGGAGAAGAGTCTTGAAGAGAAGGAGAAGAAAAAGGCGAAAGAAACATCCAATTTCAAGATTAAAGAGATTTTTCATCAATAAAAGGGGGGTTTTCACGTTTTATTTCATGATTTTATTGCAATTCGTTTTTACTTTCATTATGATAGCTTAAAATTTTTGTATTTAGAATTGTGGAACTTAGGGTTTCATGTGACTATTAGATTTATTAATAATTTTCAATAAAGTTTCTATCTTTTCTTGATTCAATTATATTATTTAATTGTTAATTGATATTTCTAGGATATCAATCTATGATATTATGTATGATGATTGAGAAATTACATGTCTAATAAGATCTTGACATAATTAGAGATAATTACATGTGTATTTAGAGATAAGATACATGTTTCTTCCAGAAAGTTATTATTTTGTGTGGGAATTCATTATACATTAATGCGATTTTGAATTTTATTACTAAGTGAAGAGATTCCGGTAAATAATTTAGGATTAGAGTTAATATGCTTGAGAAAGGTGTTAACTTTAATTGTGAATCCCTCCGGTCAAAAATAATAAGGATTAAATTGAATACATTTTAAGCGGTCACATGTTAAATACTAGGAGAAATAATTCCTAAATATATTATTTGCCTTCTTGAAGTCGTTTTTAATTTTATTGCTTTCTAAATTGCTTAATCAAGTCTCATAATTAGGTTAGTTTGTTAATTTTAGTATTTTTAATTCATTCAACTCATTATAATTTTCCGATTAAATAATAGAGCTAAGGTTAATATTAGTACTCGAGGTCTCTGAGGAATCGACTCCGACTTACATCTGCTATATTAAAATTTATAGGTGTACTTACCTTATATCAATTATGAAACATAATATAACTAAATAATAATTTGGCCATTAATAAAAGAGTGATGATTTTATTTAGTTTGACTTTAGGGATCAAGAGGATCAGTGATCTTGGGGTGACATACCAATGATGCTTCTGTCACAGGACGGGAGGTTTAACCTCTTTATAAGTGTCTGTACGGTGTTCAACCCCTTCTTTGCCTTATATATATATTTTTTATTATGGAGGGTGAACCGGTCTTTCTCTTCCTTTCTTCCTAAGACTATTTGAAGCCCCTTTTGCTTTAAGAGTGTCAATCGGTATTATTACTGCCCTCCTTATGATAGGGAACGTCTAACTTCTCAACTGGTTTTGGCCTGTCATGGCTATCATCAAGATAGCGGCATTGGCTCTTAACTAGTTTGCTCACAGCTAGCCAATCCTATCTTGAGAGATTACCCAACCTTACGAACAAACCGCTAATTGATGTCATTTGTTTTATATTAAGCCCTAAGTTGAACCTCCCCCAACTTCCCCCTAACATATGGACCATGACATTCTCTCTTACCTAAATCCACAATGCCCTTGTCATGGGGCCAACTCTTTGCCATTATCCTTCCCTTTGAAATCACCAACTCTATTCTTTCATTACCTAACTCCATGTCAAGATCATCTTTGCCAGGACTTTAGGGCTTTCATAGGTATTCCCTTACCCTTGCTCTTGCCTTCACCCCCATCCTCATCCTCATCCTCATCCTCATCCTCATCTTCTCTTTTAGTCCTCCAAGATCACCTCTTATTGAGTAGCCCAACAGTAGGGTCTACCCTTTAAGTTTACTTCTTCATTTTCTTATGATTTGAGCAGAGTCTTGTTATAATGCTGCTTACGGTACAATTGCCTCTTTTAGCAACGATGCCCTCTAACTGGTGGCCGCTTTTCCTCTTGAGCTTCATTTACATGAGCTCAATTATCAACAAGAATTATCCTTTTCTCCATATAGTACGTTAGGTAACACTTGCTCCTCTAAGCTAGAACTTTTAACTCTAATACCACTTGTCACGGGGACAAAAGGTTTAATCCCTCAATAAGTGCTCGTGCAGTGCTTGACTCTCATTTGCCTCATGTATTTCCTTTGATTACGGAAGGAGAGTCAGCCTTTCCCTTCTTGTCTTTCCAAGAATGCTTTAAGCCGTTCTTACTTTAGGAGAGCTAAGTAGCATTGTCACCATTCTCTTTATGATATGGAATGTCTAACTTTTGAATTGATTCTAGCTTGCCATGGCCATCATCAAGAGTGGCATCAGCTCTCGATCAGTTTGCTCACGAGTTGCCAATCCTTCCTTGAGAGATTATCTAGCCCTATGAACAAACTGCCAGCTAATGCTACTCACTTCACGTTAAGCCCTAAGTTGAACCCCCTCACTTCCCTCTAACACATAGACCTTGACACTTGCACGGTGCTATGTGTCGAGGTTGTGAATACTCTTCTATCGTTTGACAATTAAATCAAAGCTATTTACTTATTGTTTAGTACATGATAAGTTGGTGGATACTTGTAATGCATGTGACTTATGATAAGTTGTTCATGCACATATGTTTGTCGTATTTCATATTATTTCAGCCCACCTCATTATAATTTTTTAAGTGCAAGTACTTAAGAGAGAATTACAAAATTTTGTTAATTTGAAAATGTTCAATAGAATAGTTATCATGACCCAACAATATCGTTATCGTGGTAGGTCGCTGTGTACTATACAAAGGTTTACTATCAACCCTCTTACTGATCGTAAGCCTTTCATATGATACACAAAGCTTTTTCCACTATACGTTGCTATTAGGCCTATAGATAAGTAATATAGAGTAATTTAACCAAGATTACTTCTATGGTATAAATTAACTAATCGTGTGGACTCGTAAGACTCACACCAAAAGAATATTACAAATAAATGCAGTTCATAAGGGAATTGCATTAGAAATTTTAATCTATGTTACAAACAAAAATATAAAAGTAACTAGTTATCTACAAATCTATTACAAAATTTCCTCTTCGCTCTCTAATCGCTCCAACCCAACTCTACATGAGACTTATCACAGTATGCCTCGACCAGGATTAGAGAAGAGGTTTTCCTGCATAAAAAAAAAAAATTTATTGAGGTGTAAGCTTAAACTTAGTAAGATAAATACCCTCATTAGTATTACATGGTAGAAATTTATTAGATGCACAATCATATGAATACATGAACAATTACTATGCCAAACAATGCATGCAGTGATTTAGGAACTGCATACGACTCAGGATTACGCTCCTTGTAGTCGAGGTTTGGAGATAATTAACCAACCCAAACTAAAATTTAGGTTCTAGCTCTTGGATTTTATTTCATTTGCACTATTGTGTTTAAGTCAAAACAAAACTATGCAAGAGAGTATGTCGGCTAGCAAAGGTGTTGGTGGTGCTACATGGAGGTGGAAGGGTATCATAGTAGGTCAAGGTTTAGTTTGGGAACAAGCTAGGCTCGGTCCTTACTCTGTTTTTCCTATTTTTTCTAAATATTTTTTTTGAATTTTCTTTAGGTGTTTTTAGTTGTCAAAATGTTAAATCTAAGTCCTAATATCCTATTTATAGTTTTTTAGGTCGGTTGGAATTTTTCTTAGCCATTAAGTAATTATTTTTTTATTTATTTGGTTATTCTTTTAAGGAATTTGTAAGTATGAGGTGTCAAATTTTTGTTTAGTTACTTTTGATGTAGCTGGTTATTTTTTTTAAGTTGCTCAACATTTAATCCAATCATATTCCATGTTTTTTCTTATTTTTTTATAATTTTTAGAAGATATTTTAGGGTATTTTAGTATTTTATATTAGTATTTAATAACTTTGGTAATATATGTGTATATATATCATACACGTAATGAGTAATTATATACATGTAATAATGTTTCTAGTATATCTTTTATTTTTAAGATACTTTTCCTATTTAATTCTGCAATTTTATCTTTTATTATGTATAATTATGTATATTTTTTATTTTTAAGATACTTTTCCTATTTAATTTTACGATTTTATCGTTTATTATATATAATTATATAATTTTAGGTAAATTTACTAGTATATTTATTATATATACTAGGCATACTCATAAAAATACGTATATGCTCATATAGTATATTATGTTACATTATTTTCTTTTATTGCCTAATTAACCTATCTCTAAGTCTTTGTTGTATTTCAAGCTCAGTTTTAGGAGTTTCGATCAGTTTTATATTATAATGATTAATGACGCTTTTAAGGCTAAAATTAGGATTTTTTTGTCATTATTTTTGAAATATAACCTTATTAGGTCATTTCAACTAACTTTTCTAACTTAGTGGTAAATTGAGATACAACTGCCTTAAATTCGACTTTAGAGTCTTATATAGAGTAAATTCTTATTATTTTGATTACATTCTTTATATTCTTATTATCTTATGGATTTCCAAACGTACAAGAATTCCTCAATTAAGGTTATCAAGTTTCTTGTAAGTTTATAGCCTAATCGATTTACTTTCTCAAATGCCTTAGATCGACTATTGACCCTAATTGTACAAGGACAGAGCTTAACCTTAATTGTATAAGGATAGAGCTTTGTCCTAATACTCAAGTGTTCATGTCTTAATTACTAATTTATGGGATATTACAGCCTATCAAGCTTTTTTGTCAACATTAAAGAATGCAGTAACACATGGTTCAAACATTTGAAACTAAATACCATTTTCTGTTTCGATGAACTATTAGAAGTGTTTCTTCAACACTTTCTTACAAGCAAACTTCCTGTTAAGGATTCTTCAATCCTTAACACCATTAAACAAAATTCTGATGAGTCAATTAGAGACTATTTGGCTAAATTTATGGCCGAAATGGTCCAAATCCCAAAACTGGATATGAGTGTAGCCCTCAACGCCATAATTAACGGAGTCAAGCTTCATGGAGACTTTTTCAAGTCTCTCACAAAGAACAAGCCAAAACCTTTCGCTGAGTTTAAGGCTAAAGCTACCTTATACATCAGTTAAGAAGATAACATAAAGGCATGATGAGAGGCTAATTAGAGCAGAGGAGATGGAAAGAATGACAAGCGAAAAAGTGCGAAGGATAGACTCGGCATGGATAATGACTACAGTTCAGATGCCGAGAGGAAGAGATCGAGGATCTTGACATACTCATCCCATACGCTTGTTAATTGTCCAATCTCGAACATTTTGATGGAGGTACGTGGGGAGAGAGGCATTCTTTTGTGGCCGAAAAGAACGCAAGGGAATTCCTCGAGAAGAAATTCAAACAAGTACTATGATTTTTATCGTAAAAAAGGTCATAATACAATTGAGTGCATTAAACTTAAGAATGCAATTGAAGATACAATACAACATGTATACTTGAGAAAATTTCTAGCACATGATGCCGAAAAAACCGAAAAGCCATCTCAGAGGAGACAAGAGGAACAAGAGGATGATGCTTGGCCAGTAGTGGCCGTGAGAGATGTAAAGGATGTTAATCCGAGCAAAGCACCCAACCGAGTAATTAATACTATTGTTGGCGAACCTTATCTAGGCCAATCAAGCTCGACTAATGCCAAAAATTATGTATGTAACATTCAAGGCAAAAAGGTTAGGATTGACAATACAATTTCTTTCAGATAGGAAGATTTCAAAGGTATCCAGAGGCCGCATGATGATGCACTTGTTATTAGTGCAAGGGTTTACCAACTTCGATGTCAAAAAAATTCTTATTGACACAGGAAGTTCGGTTGACATCATTTTTCAGCATGCATTTAATCAAATGAGACCTAAGATCAAGGCGCAGTTAAGGTCTTATAAGTATGATCTCTATGCCTTTAATAAGCAACTTGTCTAAGTAACCAGAGTAATCGCAATGTCGATTCAGATTGACGACAATGAACATATTGTAAAGGATAAGGTGGACTTCCTAATCGTCAAATGCTGGTCCCCTTGCAACATAATAATGGAAACACCGTGTCAACACTTATTTGGCATTGTCCCTTTAATTGTGCATCTGAAAGCTAAGTTCCTTGCTCTTACGGGAGTTGGTGAATGCAAAGGAGATCAATAATTGGCACGATCCCTATATAAAAGGGCCTTAAGATGGGAGGAAGTATTTCAAGTTGAAACCTATTTAGATCGCAAGTAAGTTGGCATAAAGAATGTTGAGAATGACACCGAGGAAATTTCTTTAAGAAATGATCCTAGAAAGACAACAAGGATAGGAATACCCTTGTCAGCAGATTTAAATCTCAAATCCATAGAAATATTGAAGTATATGTGGATGACATGATTGTGAAGAGCATGAAGAAAGATCAACATCTCATCAATTTAGAGGAGAAGTTTGCTACATTAAGGAGATATAGCATGAAACTCAACCCACAAAAGTGCATCTTTGGCACAACATTAGGGAAATTTCTTGGTTATATGGTTACTCAATGTCGCTTTAAGGCTAATCCAAGAAAGATTGAAATCATAAGGAATATGAAATCACCTCGCACGATCAAAGAGGTATAGGAACTCACTGGGTGAATGCTACCCTCCACATATTCGTATTGAGAAGTGTAGATAGGTGCATAGAATTCTTTAAAATTTTAAAAATCTAAAAGAATTCAACTAGACTGACGATTATGAAAGAGTTTTCAACGAGCTCAAGGAATTTCTTGTGTTACCCCCGATACTCTCGATGCCCATTCTTGGAGAAAGTTTACACTTGTATCTAGTAGTTAGCTACTGAGCTCTTTCTTCTGTACTGTTCTGAATTGACGGCAAAGAGCATCGACCCGTTTATTACGTGAGCCATGTTTTATAAGGGCTAAAGCTTTGGTACATAAAGATTGAAAAATTTGTATTAACAGTGGTTCTTGCGACAAGAAAGTTGAAGCTCACTAGATCATTATCTTCACTAATCAACCATTGCGGTAAGCATTGTAGCAGCTTGATTCTTCGTGGAGGATGATGAAATATGCCTTAGAGCTTAGTACCAATGCTGTACAATATAAACCTATAAAAACATTAAAGGTCTAAGTATTAGCGAATTTTGTAGTCGAATTCACTAGAAAGGAAGATTGTGTGGAGGTAGCCGAGAAACCTATATGGTTTTCTTATGTTGATGGTTCTTTAACACGAGAAGAAAGTGGTGTAGGCCTAATTCTTCAAGGCCCCTACAATGTCAAAAGTTCAATACGCTTTGAAATTCAGATTCCCAACCAGTAACAATAAAGTAGAGTATGAAGCTTTAATTGTCGGATTGAAACTAGAAAAAGAAATTGGTCCTGAAAAACTCGAAGTGTTCTCTGATTCCTAACTGGTGGTAAATTAGGTCACCGGAAGTTACATAGGAAGAGAAGAAGAGATGAGTAAGTACCTATTGGTGGTATAAACGTTCGTAGAAGAATTTTTATTTTTCTCCATTCACAAAATTTCTAGAAGCAAGAATATAGCTATTAACAAATTGTCGAAGTTGGCTAGTATGGCATTCCCTGAGCTAAGTGAGAAACTTTTCGTCAAGTTTTTTCCCTAGAAAAGCTTATCCAGTCTCTTGCAGAGTTGTGAGGTGGCTTTTTGCTCGAGAGAAGAATCATGGATAGATTCACTAGTGAATTATCTTAAAGACGGTACTTTCCCTGATGACAAAAAGAGGCATGAAGATTGGCTTACCAATCTGCAAACTACACATTGATTGATGGTTAGCTGTATATGTGTGACATTTCTCAACCCTACTTTCAATGCCTTTCCTTGAGTGATGCCCAGAGGGTGTTGTCTAAACTACATGGCGGCATATGTAGTAATTACATAAAAGTGCAAACACTGTACATTTGAGCTCTGTAACTTGGCTATTATTGGCTGACTATGAGGGGAGACACGAAGGAAGTTGTCCGACATTGTCCTCACTGCTAGGAGCATGACTTGTTGAGTAACGTACCAGTTACTGAGTTATGTAACTTGACTAGCCCTTGGCCTTTCACCCAGTGGGGGTTAGATATCTTTGGACCCTTTCCGAAATCTACTGCCCAAAGACAATTCATCATTATTGCCATGGATTATTTTACCAAGTGGGTCGAGGCTTAAGTAGTGGTGAAAATCACCAAACAGAATGTGGAAGCGTTCGTTTTTTATTCCATCATAATAAGATTTAGAGTTCCACACATGACAATTACAGATAACAGTCCACAGTTTGACAACAATAAGTTATAGGCATTTTGTGAAAACTATGGCATTTACCTCAACTACATGTCTGTAGCACACCTTCAGACGAATGGACAAGTTGAAGCCGTCAACAAGATCATATTATACGGTTTAAGACGGAAAGTAGATCAAGTAAGGGTGATGGGTAGACGAATTGCCAAACGTACTATGGGGATCTAGAACTACTCACAGAATTATAATGGAAGAGACACCATTTAAGTTTGCATATGGTACAAAAGTCGTGTTGCTAATTGAGTTAGACTTGCTTAATCTGCTGACGCATTATTTTGATGTTATACTTAACAAAGTTGGACCGACAGTGAATCTGGATATTATTAAGGAAATTCAAGACATTGCAAGAGCTAGGGTCGTGGCATATAAGCATAAAGTAGCAAGATACTACAATCAGAAAGTGAAATAAAAGGTTTTTCAACCTAGAGATCCGATTTGCTGTAAGATGGAAGCCATCGATGTGCGAGTAAGTTAAGGAAAGCTTAGCGCGAATTAGGAGAATCCTGTTAGGATCCAGGAAATTGTTGGCGAAGGGGCTTATCGACTAAAAATGTTAGATGGATTTATCATCTCTCGTGCATAAAATGCCAAGAATTTGAAATTTTATTTCAATTAATCTATTGGATGATTTCTGTTGTCACTTACTTGGCGACAACCAACATGTTTGTAAGACTATAGTACTTATTTATGAGAATTATATTTGAAGTCTCATGATGTTTGTTTTCATTATGATTGCCAGATTAGCAAGTTCTAGGCTACATGGCAAATGAATTAATTAAGGTTCTAGCTTAATGTGGTTAACAAACTATACAGATTAACCTCATGGCTGAATTATGTGGTTGGTCTACGCCTCAAATGGCTAACGGATAGTATAAAAAACTGAGTGTGTGAAATAAAACATATCGAGAGAAAGTTGGGTGTGTGAAATAAAACATGATGAGAAATAAATAACATGCGAAATATAACATGAAAAGAAATAAATAGCGTGTGAAATAAAACGTATAAAGAAACAACTAGCGTATGAAATAAAATATACTAAGAAATAACTAGTGTGTAAAATAAAGCATGCTTAGAAGTAACTAGTGTGTGAAATAAAATGTGCTAATGAATAAGAGCGTGAAGCAACATGTGTATACCATATACGCCGTAAAAGTGCAGTATGTGAAATTAAACGTATTGGAGATTTGTATACTATTTTCGCTTAAGTGTCATAAGTACTCGGTACTACCTTGAATATATTTCAATTGATAATTACACAAGAATGCAATGTCCAATATAATAAAAATCCTATGGCCTATTCTTTGATTTAGTAGAAGTGATTTTTAAATATGTGGGCTTCTTTAGCAATTGGGGTCTCAGAGCAGGCAACTTCTTTGGCTTGAGCTTCATTGTCATCGTGATTCATACTCTCAGCTCTTGTTTCATCGCTTTATCTTCATCGGTAATACTAACTTTTTCGTTGACGTCAACAAAGTTAAGACAGAAGAGATCGTAATCAAGATTAAGATTCAAGACCTCTTCTCTTATCGCTTGGACCCCCTCCAACAACTTCTTTCGTAAAAGCCTCTTATATTGTAAACTAGGAGTGACTATATCGAGAGCCTCTTCAACTGATAGTCTTCTCCTCAAAGTCTCCTCCAACTTGGCCGTATGGCTCTATAAGGTTGAGTAGTTGGTCTCTAACTTCTTTATCTGCATCTTGAGCTTATCTCCATCCTTGCTCATTGTGCAAATAGTTCGGCCTAAACCTTAGTACTCTTCTTTTTTCTTCTGCAGCTCCTCTTTCAGGCTTTCACACTTTTTTTACTGTTCCTCCATTTTATCCTTTAGGCTAGAGATTTCATCGGCGGTGAGGTCATGTGCCAATTTCTCAACGTTCTTCTTAGAGCTTTCTCACCTCTATCTTTGCCCTTATCTTCACATTCTCAACAGCAGCAATTTGGGCCTTCGATGCATTGTATGCATCCTCAACTCTTTGTAGCAAATTCATTTAACACAATCAAGAATGATTGGGCATAACACATGGGTACAACTTAAGATATTACCTTTTTTGCCTCTTTGTCGGCCTCATCCAAAGCTGCCAGAATGTAGCTACTCATTTGGGAAAGGAAATATGTTAATAACCCAAACGGATTCAATATTAAAAGCGATGTTTATGGATACTTACATCGTATGATTTTATTGTAATATGGGCCTTATTACAACTGCCGACCCCGTCAACATCCTTATTGGTGATATCTTTGTCTTTCAGAAGAATAATCCCTTTCATTAGAGTTAAAGATTTTGTCCTTTCTCCCAAGGCCAAGTCGCTATCCAAAATTTGGTAGCTCTAACAATGGATGAAGTACTCATTGAACTCATTGTTGAGGATGAATTCGGCACTACCGATGCTGAGAGCTTTTGATCGCATTACCTCCTTTGCCCTTTCATCCAGGCCCTTAACTTTCTTGGTAGGTGGTTGGCTGGCTAATTCCTTCATCGGTCTTTTATCAGCATTCGACGTAGCCTCAAATGCTAGTGATGACCCTTCTGTAAAGTGACTATTTGATCCTCCTCGTCAAGATGTGTCTCTCAATTTTCATCATCCCTCGGCTTGGCAAAAGTTTGAATAATCTTGGTTGGAGGCTCCTTAAAACAAACCTTGGTCGACAGTATTTTCTCACTCTCCTTCTTTCTCTTGACAGTACAAGAGGTCTTCTGTACAGTTGTTTGCTTTGTTACAGCTTCCTTTACTGGTTTCTTTGCGATAGCAGACCGAGTGGTAGCTGCTGAGGTGGTTGCCCTATTATCAGCTTTAATTTTTTTTAGCCTTAACCTGAGCTAGTAGCTTTGCCAGATTCACCTCACCAACACCCATATCTGCAATACGAGTAAATGAATTAATATAAATACGAGAAAAAGATGAACTTACATTTTCCGTGCAGAGCAAAGTTTAAAGTTCACTATTCTCCCCCCAAGTCTTGAGAACGGCTTTCCTTTTGTGGCTATATTTAGTATGGCGATAACACATTAGTATACTTTCTTTTTTAGAAGAAATTGAGTCTTCATTTTCGTAATATCGTATACTTTTCTCGGCGTCCTAGAAGAACATTTTGTTCCTCCTCTTCTCTTGAATTTTCTTCGCTATTGCCGCATCATTCGGCATCAATCTATATCTTTTGTATGTATCGGCTTAGTCCATTGGATCCAGAAGTCTAAGTCCAAGTCCTTATCAGACACCATTGACACGAATTTGTCATGTTACTTGTAAATCTTAGATTCTAACTCATCCATAAACTTATGCCCATGCCTTGCAGCAATAAAGTACCACTTGTCAGGCTGTCTCCGAATAGTGAAGAAAAATTGAAACAGCTGAGGCATAGCCCTAACTTCAACTTCTTCGCAGACTATCTCAAAAGTCGTTAGAAGCCGGTATGTGTTAGGTGAGAACATACTTGATACAACTCCAAAGTAGTTGAAGAAGCCCTTTAAAATAGCCAAAAAAGGGAAACGCAGCCCAAAATCTAAATCTTTTAAGTATATATGGAACTTACGTTCTCTTGGGAAACATACTCTTTCCCTATCTCTCGACCTCCTCAAGTTTCATGTTTTGGGAAAGTCTCGCCAATACTGATTGTATTTTGTGACAATAACTTTGTTGACGAAACTGGTGGTTCCATCTGGAGAGCCATGAGAATAGGCTATTATGTTATACAAATATTTTATCGAGGACCTCCCTTCCTTATCCTCGAGATAATTATTTACAAGAAGCTCATTAATCCGAGTAAGTTTATTTCACCTTGCCTCCATACTATTGACTGAACCACTTGAAAATATGTCGCCTCGCTCCTTATTTGGGGGTGAAAGGTGGCCTCAGTTTCCATTATCTCGGAATCGTATAGAACAAGTCGACGACTAATGTTGTAAACCATACCTGAATGGTTGTATGAAATGAAATAACATAAGTCAAAGACTATGAGGTTGAAGATGAGAAAGCAAATGAAAATTTAAGATGCAACTAGAGAAATGAAATCTGATTATGAACAGTACCTTATATATGAACGATCTGTTCTCGTAACTATAAGTCTGCTTTGACAGTAATGATGCGTTATTTGGTAATGGTGTGGATTGTTGACACGTGTTTCATGATAGAAATTTGATGGTTGATGACTTTCTGATAGTTATTAGGCCTGCAACAAAATGATGACCTAGGCAACAGATGCCATGCCTCCTTTTTCTTGGTTTCTCGAATAGGTAGGAGTTTAGGAATTGCGATCTTTTGATTGGGATGTAATTCGTCTCACTTCCCATCTTGTTCAGAATCAATATAAAGAATTAGTCCTTCACTCAATCTCTAGTGTAATCTATATATGTTACTTCTTTTATTGACTACTCAAACACGAGAGTTGGGGGACAAATGTTGATAGTCAATTTTCGCATATCTAATATACTTGTTCGTTCGATCGCCGATAAGTCAAATATTTGAATCTTTCGATATACCTCTAGAAAGATGAGATACAACAGTTATTATAAACACGATTATATTATATAATTGCCTGCTCTCCCTACATATTAAGAAAGATATCAAATCAAGAAAGTTTTACGTATCTTAACAGTTATTCCGACAACTGTCTTATATATTATAGGCATCTATAAATATGAGGGGAAAAAAATCCGTAAGATCTCTTTAACACTTCACTCACATAGCAAAATCATTCAATTAACTTAAGTATTGGAGTAACCATATCAAATTAATTCCGATACTAAGTATTTCATTATCTTTTGTAGGATTTTTCTTAATCCCAAAATTTACCAATAACACTATTTATAGGTGTGAATAATAAATTGAATGACTATTTATTATTTTTTTGCAATAGAGAATCCTTAGAGAGGGTAGAATTGATTTAAAAAAAAGGCTTCCAGCTATGTTCAAGCCATGACAAAACTTAATTGTCTTAAAAGCAAAAATAAGAATGAAATAAAGAGGACAGCAAATGCATGTCCCTCTTACACCAACTCGAAAAACACAAATGGCCAATCCAAATTCAGATAAATTTTCATGACACCACTCACTACACTGCCTTCTCATTCCTTCCTATTCCTTCCTATCTTTCTGGAAAGAGGGAGAGAGGGAGATGAAAGTACTGTTCACTTGTAATACTAGATTGTCCACCCCATGTTATTTACAATTTTGCCACCACCCCAATTTTCTCTCGCCAAAATCACCCTTTCTCGCTCTTCCTCTTCTAATCAATCACCAACCTTTTTCTCTCCAAATCACTCTCCCTTCAAATTACCGAAAACCCAATTCATATAATCTAATTGCGTCTTCAATTTGCTCATCAATGGCTTCTTCTACCCCACAATCCACAGAGACAAGACCACCCATTTCTGTTCTTTTTGTGTGTTTGGGTAATATATGTAGAAGTCCAGCTGCTGAGGGTGTTTTTACTGATATTGTCAAGAAAAAGGGGCTTGAATCCAAATTCAAGATTGATTCTGCTGGAACTATTAATTATCATGAAGTGGGTAAACTTTACATATTTACTTTTTGTGCCCTATGAACTCTAATGTTGGATGTTTATGTCTAGTGAATAATATTTATGCACTGGAATTCGGGGAAAAATAGAGGAGTTTTGTGATATCGTATGGGCGCAATCTGTGTATTAGAAGGGAGAATCGCAACTCCTTCTGCAATCTAATCAGGCCCGCATGCATTCTCATATTCCGACATGGTGACCCTTTTTCTCATGTGTCAAGGAGTTGCTTGAGTTGGTGTCTCGGACCGTCCAACTTTTGCTTTTATTGGAAGTTGTTAGATCTTTTGTTGTGATCGATTACATGTGGACATCCTTTTGTCTTGAGATGGCAAAGTTTACATTTTTAGTGAACTATCATTAGAGTTAAATAGTGCTACCAAGCTGTGTCATTGTGCTGGAGAATCATGCGTGTTGTTTATGAGGAGATTGAAGTAGAAACTTGGGTTCATTGATATTCTTGGTATAGCAGATGCTATCATATATATATAATCATACTCAATTCAGTGGAACCCTTTGATCTTAAAGGGCTCTTCTGAAATTTCATATTTGAGGTGTTATTTCTTGGTTTTGTATCGGTCATTAATAACTTGATGAGGCTCCTATAGTTCATCATGACCACCATTCTTCTTCCTCATCCTAGCAAAAAATATATGGTTGGCCAATAAAAGCAAAGCAGCGGATGGGCAATAAATAGGGTGCTTGTCCATTTTTGCTCTATTCGGCTGTTCAAGAAACGGCATGTCATCGTGTCGCAGTATGTTAAACTAGAATAGCTGGTTAAAAATATATCTTCTAAAATCATTTTGGGCTTTATTTCTAGGCTTCTAGATTTCATAGACTTTTCAGTTGCATTATCCTGTTATGTAGGAAGTTGATGCTGGCATGATAATCTTAACTTTATGAAATGATGAGTTCATTTTGATTTGTTGTATTTTGATTGGTTGGCTTAGGGTAATGCAGCTGATCCTAGAATGAGGGCTGCTGCTAAGAGACGTGGGATTGAGATAACATCTATATCGAGACCAATCCAACCGTCTGATTTTTGCAACTTCGATTTTATCCTTGCAATGGATAAGCAAAATAGGGGTGAGAAATATCTTTTAACTTCTTGAGTAAATTGGTGACTGCATTTCACAAAATGAGGCTACCTGTGACCTTTAGAAGTGTGATTTGGCTGGATTTTTAATGGTTGTTGTTACTTTGCACAGAGGATATATTGGAAGCCTTTAATAGGTGGAAGTATCGGGAGTCCCTTCCTGAAGATGCACATAAAAAGGTTAATCCAACAATGTTAGACTATGACCAAAATATAGTATAAATTTTCGATAATGTTGTGTTGACTTTACAGGTTAGATTAATGTGTTCATATTGTAAGAAGCACGACGAATCTGAAGTACCGGATCCCTACTATGGTGGACCACGGGGTTTTGAGACGGTAAGCAAGTCCCTATCTTTCTGTTTCCTCAGCAAATGCCTTTGTTGTGGTTTTAAAACTATTAAACATGCAAAACTCGTGCTAATTGCTATGCATCATATATTTGAATAAATAAATAAACAAATGCCATGATGTCGTATGATATCGTACGACCATAATTTTTCATGTCGTGTGTGTGTGGTTTTTAGTTCTCATGGCTTGTGCAGATCATGGTTCTTTGCAAGTTGGTGGTAATTATTCGGATTATATCATTCCCTCTCTTTGATCGAGAATATGAATAATTGCTGGACATGTGGAGAGAGATAAATGAAGAAGTGAAGTCTTTTTTGTCAATTATGCAATCATTCATTTCATTGCGACCATTGATGTGTTGTTAGATGTCCTTTGTTCATTTCCTTGTTGATTCAGTTGGAGAAGATTTGCTGAAGTGTGGTGCATGATCCTCTTCTAGCTGTGCTAAATTATGTTTTCTTCTTTCCTTCCCTCCTGCCATATTAAAATTTGAATAGGCGGAAGAAGGCAGAGAGTAGTTCACATGCATAGTAATTTATCCATAGCTCGTTTTGAGACATCTGCTTTTCATCATGATGCATTGTCCAATAAATTTCATGCCATCATTCCGTTGCCTTGAGCTATAAAATTATTAACCTTTTGTTATGTTTGCCAAAATAATTTCTGCAGCCCACTACTCTCCTTGCACACTTCATCATCACTTGATTCGGTTTTTGATATCATCCGATTAAAACAAAAAGATTTACCCTTTTTATCATTTGCAGGTACTTGATCTGTTGGAAGACGCTTGTGGTTCGCTGCTAGACACCTTCTTGGCTGAAAACAGCCAATTTGCTTAATCTTGGTCGATTAATCTTCTGATTGCCAAGTCCTATTCTCGGTACGATGTGAATGGTGATCATTTCTTTTGGGTGAATTAAGTTTATCAAAAGTGAACTGAGAACGGTATCGTCCAATCTGTTCCTGGCATTTTTCCATTACATGGCGATTTGTGATGGCCAATTTCAAGGTCCAAGTTGCCAGGGAACTCAATGGTTGGTCTAGAGGACAAGAAATCTCATGTCGATTTTCATAATGTATTGGTTTTAAATAATACTACGGATGCTTTTTTAGACTACCTATGTAATGCAAGCTATACTCAACCGTTGGATGGGTTTTATAGGATGTTGACATGCCTAAAGTTAACAAGCCAAATTGAGCCATGTTCCTCTAGTTAAAAAAAAAAAAAAAAAAAAAATGTCGAATCTGCTAGGTGACGCTTAAATATATCGTGGCCTGGATTGAGAAATATAGAACAATCAAATAAAAAGAATTACACTGAAGATATTCACTTCTTCTCGAATCTCGGTTACCTGAAAGAGAGATATTATGAGCTAAGTGAAATATGATCATACATTTCCTTTCCCTCAGTTTGTTGTTACTTTTTTATTCAATTCCTATACGCAGATAACATTTTTGTTTGTCTGTTTGTGTATGCGTGTTTGTTGAGTGTTTTTTTTTTTTTTAAATTTTTATTTAGTGAACGCTTAAGCAAATAAAGAGTATATGTGTTGAGCTATCAAAGGAGGTAATAACATCTCAAGAGGCAGTAAGGCCTAATTGATTGTGTTATAAGGAGCTTTATGATTATGCCGTAATCGCCCCTTTGAATGAATATATGCTTCTAAAAGGTTTTTTATACTGTGCTCGATCCAAAATTTTTATTAGATATAAACTCTTTTTTTTTTTTAGATCTATTGTAATAATGACAGAGATTTCCACATATGGACAAATCGTTAATGATATCAAACTACGATCAATCGGCTTGGATTGACTTCCTAATAGAATGCTTAAATGTATTATAAAATTTCACTTTAAACAATGATTGAATAAAAGACATAATTGAAACTATTATCTTGAATTTCTTTATAATATTATCTATTAGAAATGAATTTTCTAATATTTTATTCCGTATCATTAAAGAATTTATTCATACCTTTAAAAAATAGCCCAAAAAATCAAAAAAATACTTTCATAATTGGTCTATATAGATCCATTATAAAATGATATTGTTATAAATTGATAAGGTATGCATATACTTTAAAGCCAAAATGGATTTTCCTTAATATTTAAGATATCACATGAAAAGGATCCTAGTGGATGAGTGGCAAAGCAGAGAACTTGATTTATAGCATTAATTATAAAAGCTTACGCATAAACATTTCTAAATCATTATTTCTGGCGACTATAATACAAATAAAACCGAGATGAGGTAAAAAAAAACCAGTCACATTTTCATATCTGTTCGGGTGATGCATGATATCATGCATTCTTCATGGGATCTGCATCTTATATTTTCTAATGAACCGAAACCACTGCAACAAAACCTGTTCTTATGATGGCTTATTCGATAAAATCCCCTTGTTTTGAGCTATATTCTCTAAACCAATCAGCAAGAGATGTATAAAGACTACGGGCAAAGTAGAATTTCGTTTTCTTGCAGAAAATTATGGAAGCTGCTTAATTTAACATGTTCGTACATAACTAGTTAGCCCTTACAGCATTTTACAAGACTGATCTGCAAATTATATCATGGACCTTCATGTTAAGAAAAACTACTGCACGAGATGGTCTGACAGCCATGAGCCAGCATATGACTATATGGTGTAAATGCATCTGATGTCTCCAGTGTCTCAATTCATTATCCCTCAGCTCACAGAATGTCCGTTGATGAATTATTGCGGCACCACCTCATTGATTCCGCTGAAATCCCACAATGAATCTCTTTTTGATCTCTTGTAATCCAGTTAGGTCACACGATGAAACTTTTGGTAACACCTTTTCGACCTCTTTTTCTTCTCGGATTGGCACTAATCATGCAAGAAAAGGCATTTACAAGATCCGTATCCTCTTCAGTTACAAGGATTTTTGCTGCAGTTGGGTTGGCAAGGAGAAGCTTTGATACAAGATATCCTGCAATCGACCAGGTCTGAAAGAGGCGAGCCTGCTTTCCAATAAATCTCGCTTGCTTGGTATCATAATATTCAGGCCATTTGTCTTTAGATAAGCGCCTCTCAGCCAATCTCACAGCATTTTCAGCAATCTCTGGTCTATTCATCTTTATGCATGCTCCAGTAAACTGCAATAATCCCAGAACACAATTAAGGTTAAGACAGACAGATCTATCTGAATGTCAATGACTCTGCTCAACATGTGGAATAATAAAAAATATAAAATTGGACAGGAAACTGGGTGGTGTACTTGAAAATTTATAATTTAGGCAACATTCAGGTGACTAAAACGATAAACATCATCATCTCATATTAGCAGCTGCAGATGTTGGGTGTGGTGGGACATGGGAAAGAAGAAGAAGAGAGAGAAGTTAATGGAATTCTAGGTTTTCAGCTTTCTGAGTTGACAGCAATTTAAGAAACTTAGAACACTGTGATGACGAATGAACCATTCATTAAAGCATACTCTACCTTTGATGATGGCCATATATTACAAAGGACTCTTGCATACCATTTCAAAACCCATAATGATGAATTGACCAAGAAATAGAAAGCAAGTGAAACCAATCAAGCCGGTAGCTGATAACAGTAAACTACTGAGTTCTAGGGAGGAGAAACTTAGGTGTTGGTATGATTATTTGGATTTCATGCAACTAACATAACTCATCTACTCCCACACACCCCATATTCATTCGACCATCACACCCAGAGTAAGGGACTAAGATTGTCAGAAGGTATAGAAGCTGATAGTAGTCTCTACTGCTGTTTTTAGGTGAAGCACAGGCACAGAAAGTTAGATACATTCAAGGCTTCAAGTGTAGATATTTTAAATCACTGTTGCATTCAGATAAAAAAGGGGGGAAACCTTTGGAGAAAAGCTTCAGATGTTATGTAGAAAACTCTATTACTACAGTTAAGGTGAAACAACATAGCAACCATGAATTTTTAGAACTCTTAAAATTTACACTAACCTGCCACAGCAAAGTTGGCCAAGCTCCTGCATTATGATAGGACCAGGGACTGCAAAGACGCAACATCAATTAAGCATAAAACAAGAAACAGAATTATAATTACTAACAGAAATCTGCAGATGAAGGCTAAGAAGTTACGTATTCTTGGGATCGCTTCCTGTGATAATTCGCCACTCCTGACCGTCAAGAGCAGGATAGCATATTTTCAGGGGCATCTCAGCCACGAGTTCTGCCCATTGTGCTTCAATGAGATCCAATATGGCATGTGACTGATCAACGGTTGCCAGGCTGCTTATAATAGACCACAAGTTCCCAAGAGAAAAGAAACGAAAATCCATATGAGCAGGCTGAAGGTTTCCAATTAAGTAACCACCTCTACTAGGCATCCATTCCACCAGCCAATGAGGAATCTGATCTGGGTAGATATTAAACTTGTTGACTGCATCATATGAATATTCCTCTGTTCTGTAACGGTAGATCTCATTCAGCTTCTTCATATCAATCCAGTAATATTCTCTGATATGAAAGGATAATGCAACTAAACGGTTGTTTAATGCCCGTAAAAGATCAGTTGATCCATCTTCAGGGGCAAGCATCTCCCGTGCACAAAGCAGAGCAGAATAAAACAATGCCTGTAATACCAAGTGACATTTTATAGGAATTAGCATTAGTCATTTCTTTTTGGCAAGGAAATTGGTGGAAAGAAAGATGGCACAAGCATTTATGCTACTAATATACAATTAACTACTACACATGGGGAAGGTAACGAGAGGATCCTTTATGTAGATTCAGAAGAAGTGGTAGCTATAAAGGCCATGAGCCCCAACAACAGTGTTCATTTTTTTTTTCCATTTTTTATTCGAATCAGTAGTAAAAAAGGCACGCAACCATCATGTAAATATTGATAAATAGGTATTCTTGGAGTCATAAACCAGTTATCCTTGTGAACAAACAAATATTACTATATTCACAAGACTATGCTACTACCTGAATCTCCAAAGGATGGCCATGAATGCCCATGCGGCGATCTATCATGCAAGAACCATCAGTCACCAACAATGTGGGAAACATGTCGAAACCATCAGCAAGACATAACTTTAAAATCATTTTAATCCCAGTTTGTACATCAACTCTTTCTTGAACAGATAGATCTCCAGAGCACTTTCCATATGCTCTTAGTAGTATGATCCACCAAAGCCCAGAATCTACTGGCGCCACACGGCCAATTGCCGCCTCACCAAAATCTGGATCAAGTACTTCTTCTGTTGCATATTCATCACCTTCAAGTGGAACAGTCTTCACCTTGAAGCTTGCAGGCATTAAACCTTGACCAGGGCTATGGCAGTCCATGGTCTTCTCCCAACTCTGTCAAGGAATGGTCCTTTAATGCACTAACAAGAAGTATGGAACCAATAACATAAGCAACCACTAGGAATATGCAATAAGCAATGCATCTTGGTATGCCATCAATATACTCTACTTAGAGATGGATTCTGTCTCCACCGTTGACAAATTGATCAACTAAGATAAGGATGTTTTCAATGGTCCAAAATATACATCCAAAATTGACATAACCACCACAAAGCCTGTTTTATGCATGGTGCAGCATACTATGGTAACCAGCTAGGGGATGATTTTATACCTGTAGTTGAAGTGTATGTAGAATGAAGTTCCTCACAATATCATATTCACCCTTCAAAAGGAAGGCTATTCCAGAAGGCACAAAGTCCCGAATGAAAACCTGATCATAGTTGAGGATACTTGTACTGCTAGGATCGTTAGCAGCAATTGTCCCAACAGGAGTATTACAATAATAAACAGTGGCATCCCGAAGTAGATCCCATGCTTCATCCTCAATTGACTTAGCAGTGGAGCTTTTCTTATCTTTAATCATTTCTTGGACAGGTGAGCCCTTGGATTCTAAACCCTTACTTACATGGTTCAAGACAGCTCCAAACGAGCTTCTTTTCTTCTCGGCTGGCAACCCACTGATATCTTCAGCCCTCTGGCATCTGCAAGATAGAGACTCTGACCTGCCAGCTTTGCTCATTCCATCTTTATGTGGAATAGAGCAAAACCTTATCCCATAATTGATATTTTCTCTTCTATTATGCAGATGCAGCTGCCAAGAACTCCGTCCTTTTATTGAAACTATTCCATTTGAAAAGAAATTTTCTGACCCTAAACAGTTGGAGCTCCCGTTCCTATGTAGTCGAGGTGAAGTGCCACACCAAATCTGTAGGACTCCTTCAGCAGCCGGAAATGACATGGTTAAATCTTATTTCAACACCTCAAAGATGAACTTCTCATGCAGTCAGGAACCTGGGAGAGATATACTAAATGGGATAAGTCAAATGAAACCGAAACTATTAAATGCCACATGAACCACAAAACCTAGATGTCAATAATGCTTCACCAGGAAATCCAATTCAGAATTATTAGATTTAAGTAAATACCAACTGAATATCCACAACCAAGCTCTTGAGGACATCCGAAGATTCCATATCATCAACCTGTTCAAGTTTAAACTAGAACTCAACATGCATTAAATTCCTATTTATCATGTTGAATCAACTAAAATATGAAAAATCATCTCTTGTATGATGATAAGGAGACACCAACAGCAACTCTGATGACAGGCAACTGCAACCAACCACCATTTATGTGCATGGGAACCAATTATAGTTGGCGTGAGGACTAGGCCAAATATAATTAGCACCATCCTGCTGACAAGCAAATATTAATTAGCACCAGTGATCATTTCCTGCACCGCGAACCTTAAGTCTAAAGTCACCGATAGCTAAATATGTTCTTTTCCCTACTAAGAGTCATTTTCAATGGCCTGCTGCAGCCTTAGAATTTTGGATGGAAAGTACTAACCTGTCACCACCTTAAAAAATGGAAAATTTTAGGTTGATTGATAACATCTACGTAAAAATAGAAATTCCCGAGTCTTACAAGTTGCATTGTAGCTCAATCCAAATCTTCAGCCCTCTAAATTTTTCATGGAGTAGGATTCCAAACAATCCAGACACATAAAGCTCTTATGAAAAATAGTAGAAAACTGAATGGTCTGGAATTCTATCTATCTATCTATCTATCTATATATATACACATCAAACTGGGGCATGGTTCAACAAACTACAGAAAGATGACAGCTATGTTATGCGTTGACTATCTCAATGTTCGAACAGAAACTTCACAATACAAAACACAAACATCGAGTTTTGAACAATAAACTGAATAATGCTTCAAGAAGTAATGTAACCAAAATTCACTTACTCTCCGAGTATGTAAAAGTAGCAGATGAAAGAAAAAAAAAAATATATATATATATATAGACACACACACACGCACACATACAAGAGAGGGAAAAGTTACTTTCTAATCAAAGTTTTACCGCAAGATCATGCTGGGATAGGTGTTGAATGAATAAGAGCAAATTTCCGACTTCAAGGGGTTTTAGGATTTAGGGTTTATCTCTCCGTCTTCATGTCTGGTTTGGTGGGAAACAGACAGGAGATGAGACTGGGACAAGTATCCTTCCGTTGAAGCTAGAAGATGATAGCAGTTTCTAGACCTGAGCTGACAAATCTCATTCTCAGAACTCAATCCCTTTCTTCCTTCTTCTTCTTCTTTCTTTCTTTCCTTTTTTTTTTTTTTTTTTCAATTTCATTTCCTGGTTTGGGCCTGATCCAATAAGAAACTTGACTAGATTGTGGCCATGTTGAGTCTACCATACAAAAATAAATAAATAAATATATATAATAAGGATTTTTCCAATGAGATCCTGACCTTGGAGTGATTAGCTAAGATCCAAAACATCTTATTCCGCCATAATTGCCAGTAAAATATCAATTTGTCTTAGTAACTCGAATAGTAAGATAAATAAAGAAATCTTCGTACTAAATTTAGTAAATGGGTATGGAATAATATTTTAAGAAATAATAAATTATATTGTTAAATGTAATTAATATACAGTTTAAATGAAAATAAGCTAACATAAACTCTAAACACAAGTTCATATATATATATATATATATATATATATGTCATCTAACTTAATTAAATCTTTAACAAATGGATAAATTTAAAATTTGTTACAAGAATATGGAAGATTAGTCAAAGTTACTTGTTGAATCAGGCTTTTAGAAAAAGAAGAGTAAAATATTAAGAGGAAAATGTAAATAACTCTCTTAAACTCTAATTTATGTGTAGATTACTCTTTAAATTTTCAAAATATGGTTTTTGACTTTATAAATTTTGATAAATTAATAAACAATCCTTATAGATTGAGAATAATTTTTTTAAATTTTGATTTTGATATATAAATATATCTTAAACTTATCAAAATGTGATTTAAAACCTTTTAAATTTTGATTATGGTGTGAATTTTTTTTTAACTAAAAAAGGAAATATCATTTATATTACTAATTTATCAAAGTTTAGAAAGTAAAAAATCATATTTTAAAAGTTTAAGAGATTAATTTATACTTAAGTTAAAATTTAAGAAAATTATTTATAATTTTTCCAAATATTAATATAGTTAGAAAAGTTAACTATATCAAAATTACTTGTTACATATCGAGAATGTAAAATTTTAGTTCTAGTAAATAATGAGTTCTTAAAGATAAATTATTTAGGTAGTAGAAAAAACAAGGAATTATATTTAAGGGGATATAAAAGTAAATAAATAGATATATTTATACATCAAACATATCCAACATGTAGATTATATAAACTCGAAATATACATATATTATATACCTAAATGAATTATAAAACTAATAAATAAACACCAGGGAAGGCCTAAATTTATTGGACTAGAATTAAAAGATGCATGGCAAACTATGAAACAAAGAGAAGTTATGGTTAATTATAGGTGTATTAAGATATCCCCTAATTTAGAGGAATACTTGCTCATCAAGTTTTTTTTTTGTCACATTATGGGATCAACATTTTAGCACCAATGTCTCAAGCTGCCATTGGGCCAACAAGAGAAAGGAAAACGTGTAGAATAAGTTGACTCGTATCATTAGTAATCTGATCGAGTAATAGGTTAAATTAGATAGCTGCTATAAATACCATGAATCACCGTAAGTTTCCGTCCTTCCTCCTATGACTTGACACCATCATTGCAGTCGATGGTCGTTGGAAAAGGATGCTTTAGTTGCAACTGGATCGAAAAGGAAGTAGAAACAATTTCGAAATTTCCCAAAAAGTTATGGGTAAGTATGACTTTACCTTTTATTTAAATAGTAACCTTTATATAGTTATTTGATATTACATGTTATTTAGTGTGTAAGTAACCCATAAAATGACTCAATATGTAATTAAAAATTAACTTGTGATGATGGTATCCGATTTAGATATTAAAAGTTCAACTATTGATATATTATATTAAAGATTAAGATTTAATATTATGTGGTATTTGATAATTATTATGACAACTTAAGTATAAGATATCTAAAGACAAGAATGACACATACTTCATGATTTTAGCATTGAAATTTAAAAATGCAGAGACATAATCATTATATAATGATTTTATAAATGCCATATGCTTCTTTATAGGACCGAAAATGCATATATAGATAATATGTTCTTTTATGAATTTAGAACTACTAAAGTTAAATTCACATTTGTGTAGTCATGTCCTTATGAATTAACCTCACTAGTATTATTAATTTCATAAAACTATATAATGAAAATAAGAGGCCGCCTATTGCGTTAATGGAAAACATCATCCTACATCGACTTCTTTGGAATTTAAACGTGATTTTACAAATAGAATATATATTTTGTAATGTACAACATGGCATATCTTTTGTTATATTTGGAAAACGATACCTATAATTATTTGAGATATAACTCTTTTGGAATATAAACTATATTAATATATTTATATATATATACATAATATATATGTGTAGACTATCTGCGACGGTTTTGATTCAACCATAAAATGTATGTAGCAAACTATTTAAAAACGTAGATGTTTATTTGATATGCTTAGAAGTTAAGTTATTACTAAACCTTATTGTAGGGGAAAACTTGATGGGTCATTTAAGGTATTGAAGAAAATGGAATGGTCCACAAACACAATACAGTAGCTTTACAAAGCTGCTCTTCGGATATGACTCACCAAAAAATAGAATAGTTTTTACTTGATATTATGCATAAGTAAGTACTAAGATTCATTTGCCACTAACCTCGAACTACTAACAAGATTAGATAATAGTAGGAAGTATATGCTTAGAGAATGGTGTCTTATAAGCATAGAGAGAATATTTATTAATAATGGGATAAAATGATTACGACTACAAAATAAGGGACTATTTATAGTAAATCTCTAGAGTAACTATTGAACCTGGATTTTTCCGGTTTTTAAAATTTTTCTTAATCCGATTAGTATTAAACCTTAATCCATTTAATACTAATAATCGACTAAAAGTTAAGAAAAACTTGTTTTTTAAACATGTCTTAAAAAATACTTGGAGTCGCCACTCAACTGAGGTCGAAAAAATGGTTGATTAAACACTGGATCAAGTAAAAATTGCTTTTGAAAGTGATTTTTGAAAATCAGAGGTTTGAGTCCGTAGATTAACCTATTAAACTTTTAATGGATATCACTTTTAACTTTTTGAATTTAAATTTATTTTTCAAAACACCTTACTAATAATATCTAATTCAATAAATAAATGAAATCATATCTATTTAAAAAAAACAAGAAATTGAAAAATTATTTACAAAAGGGAAAAAAATAATTTTTTCATATTTTAAATTGCCCCATAGTTTCTTATGAGTGCCTATGTACTCGCTATTCGAGATAAAACTTCCGTAATTCATTGTATAAAACTTTAATTTATGAGTTTATTTTAATTTTAAAAATTAACTGAGTTTACATTTCTTAGCCATTTTATTTTTCATTTAAGTAAAATTTCTAAAAGGGTCCTAAAAAATTTTCTAGATGTTTATTTTTTAGAAAAAGTCTAAAAGAAGTCCTAATTTTGAAAAAGATTAATTAAGTTTTATTTTTGGAAAAACACATTTACTAAGTGATGATAATTCTCTTTCTCTCTCTCTCTCTCTCTCTCTCTCTTTTTATGTATCCTTTATTTTTGAAAAAAGAAAAAAATCCTAGAATAAAAGAATTTTCTTTTTTATGGAAATATTTTAGATTATCTAATTTGTAAAGAAAAGCTTTTCTCTTTCTTTTTTTTTCAATAAGTAGATATATAAATAGAGAAATAAAGTAAATAAATAAATAATTAACTAAAAGAAAGAAAGAAGTAAACTAAGCTAAGTAGATTGGGTTAGATCTAGGGTCAGGTGCAGGATGGTTATCAGGTCATATCAAAGGCTTCACCTAATCATAGGTAGGGTCACATGAAGAAGAAGAAGAAGTGGCTACCATGGCTTGCTATGGTGATTTCTAAACCTCCAAACAAGAGTGAAACATCAGTTTCATGAGTTTTTCTTTCTTTCTTTTTTTTTTTTATTAAGGAATGTAGGTGTAAGAGTGATGCATCATTCAATGGTGGTCATTTGGTAATGGTGTAAGGTGGTGTAAGGTAGTTATTGGAGTTAGGGAGAGAAAGTTTGTAGGGAGCTCAAATGACCACAGACGAAAGCAAGATAGGAGTTGTTTTCTAAGTCTTTGGGGTTAAGGAATTCTTTGGTGAAATTATTTTTACAAAAAGAAGTAGTTTAGGTGGTGTTTTGTAGAGGTTAGTAGTGGGTGATGAATTTGGAAGTAGTGGTTCATTGGATGTAGGCCGTGACTAAGGAAGCTAAGGACAGCATTTGGAAGCTAAGAGTTTAGGTGAGCTTTTGGTAGTAGTAGCTTCCTTCGAAAGTGGCTGAAGATGGAGGATTTCTAGAGAGAGAAAAGGGGTACCACCCGTTAGAAACCCTTAGAGAGAGAAAACTTAATTTTAATCTTATATGAAAGGTTTAGAGTTATGTTTAATGCCTGGACAAGTTCTCCCAGTCCCTATTCATAGTTGTTGAAGCTTGATTTCATTTGAAAAGTCTAATAAGCGTCAATAATCTAAGATTTTGAAAT
Source organism: Lumnitzera racemosa (assembly GCA_024138005.1). Lineage (NCBI taxonomy): Eukaryota > Viridiplantae > Streptophyta > Magnoliopsida > Myrtales > Combretaceae > Lumnitzera > Lumnitzera racemosa. Next base: position 87,812,871 of record JAMXBC010000006.1, read on the forward strand.
TAATGGGTTTTGAACGAAGATCATGAAAACGATGTGATTTAGGTGGAATAATAAGTTTAAAATCATTCCTTGATTCACTCTTTTGCTTGAAATGCTTAGTAAAAGGCTTGATTTTCACCAAAATGCTTGAGTTGTACAAAATCAAACTCACGGATTCAAACTCAAAGGAAAATCCATGAGTTTAAGCTTCTTTCAATCCTTAATGCTCATTTTGACCATCTAAAAGATGTATCCAAACACGTTCATAGTATCAATCTAAAGTATTCCAAGAGGTCTTAGTGATTTCACTATTAATTTGGTGAAATTACGAAGATTTGTGAAATCACGAAGAAAATCGAATGAAAAATGGCCTTAAAGTGGTGACACTAAATTGGTTTTGTGGAGGAAAATGTAGGAAAGGAAGAGAAAGAGGAAAAAAGGAAAGAAAAAAAAAATGTTGACAAGGTGCTACGTCAGCTAGGTCGTTTAGTAAAAAAAAAAACGTTACGTATTATAACAAGACATGTGGCCTGGTATATATATAGTATAAATCTTTTACGTCCCATTCAGATCTCACTTTCAATGTTTCATTATGATGTCTAGGGAATTTTATTTACAGTATTACTAAGCAAATTCTTAAGAATCACGCTTTAAGCAAGTTCTTAAGAATAATTCTTTGATACTACCCATAACTGTCACGCCTCAAACTAGAGAATCATAACAGTCTCACCATATAAATTAACATATACTAAAAACTAGCTGCCTTAGCTGCTAACATAAGTATAACTTACACAAGACGTTTACCACTCCTCTACTTGGAGGAGTTTGAATCAACCATTGATATAACTTTTTAAAATAGCTATTGAAAATAATTTATAGCTTAAATATTTGAGGAAAAATCAATTTGTATGAAAAGTAAGAAAAATGAAACCTTACATTTTATAAAAATCTTAAGAATGACGTTGTTAGGAAAAGATAAAGTTTCTTCTAAAGTTTTACTAAAAACTACAGGCTTATAGAGCATGGAATATATCTCATTATCTGAAAACTTGGGGTCATCCAAGGAGACCTAATTAGTTTTCCTAAAAGTTAATATAATCAATAAACCGAGTAGAAATCTGGTCAAGTAATCTTAAATCTCACTTCCTGACCTTGTTCTTTAGTCTTCTAAAACTTAGAGTAGTATTGTTGAGTTTGCTAGGGAAACCTGCAAAACAACTATAAGAGAATAAGCAACAACTTACTTAGTAAGTAGGACAAAGACAGTAGTACATATCTAACACAAATCAACGAGGGTTTTTAAGTAAGTTTAATTAGATGCAATGCATGATCACGCAAATGCCATTGTATGATACTAACCAGTTGTTTGAGATCAGAGAAATTTTGCCCGTTTGAATCCAAGTTCTAAGGAGTTTAACGCCGTGCACTTGCGAATTTGGTCACAAAATCGGGGCTTATGCTATAGAGAACATGCTCTACTTCATACTACCTTCAAACCATGGACCCCAACATGGCTGCAACTTCTTCTCTTGTCAATTAGTTTAACTCAGGGTAAGGAGAGAACCATTTCTACTATCCTTAACAAAGGGGTTCGAGTTTGGGTTACACTTCCTAGTTGTTTTCCCTTGTGGATTGTGATGCCAGTTCGGTTAGTGATTAAGTTAAGTTTGTATTAGATTACTCTTGGGATAATCAACAAAATTCAAATAGTTCAAAGCAAGTAATATTATGAAGCAATTAATGCATCAATCTAGTACTCAAATAGCACATCAGCATTCAAATACATACGCTACATGCGTACAAGCAACTAACTTACAATTACAAACAAGACATATACTCAGGTCTCCTGGTATTCTTAAACAATATTTCAAAGTGCAGTAAAACACTGATCCTACTTACCTGGATAGGATGCAAATCATTATTTTGTTGCTAACCTCTTCTTGCAGGAGATTGTGTGGCTATATGGAGTGCCTAAAAGTATTATGTCTAACCATAATTGGAAGTTCACTAGCTTCTTCTAGAAAACCCTATGGAAGAAGCTCGACACTAAGCTTATGTACAGTACTTCTTGCTACACTTACATAAACGGCCAGACCGGAGTTGTGAACAAGATAGTTGATAACCTCCTATAGGCAGCTATTGGGAAGAACTTACATGATTAGGATCTATGCTTACTTGTCATTGAGTTCGCTTACAACCATTCATCTTACAACTCAATAGGAAGGTCACCTTTTGAGGTTATTTATGGACTTAACCTGAACTTACCCTTAGATATGGCTATCAGCTTGACCATTCAATGGGAAAGTCAATCCGACTTGCAGTGTGCCAAGGAGTTCCAAAAGTTGCACCAAAAGTTTACCGAACAACTAGCACAAACTATGACCCGACTGAAGGAGCAAAGAAGCCGAGGAAGGAGATGAGTGATTTATAGTCTTTGGAGACCTTGTTTAGATCCATGTTAGCAAGGAGCATTTTCTTAGGAAGAAGACAAACAAGCTTTCCCCCAGGTCGGATGGGCCTTTAAAATCCTTAGGTGTATCAACGGCAATGCATATGAGCTTGAGCTACCCGAAGAATATAATGTATTTGCCACTTTCAATGTTGCTGACTTGACACTCTATGTACTTAATGACTAAGAGAGCCAAGATTTGAGAGAAAATCTTCAACAACCCCTGGGAATTGATGGATTGTCGACTACGACCCTCTCACCTGCGCGCGCCTTCAAGGCTTCCAATCACTCGCCATAAAGATTCTTTTTTACTAGGCTATTGAGGATGAGGCGTCGTTTACAAGAGAAGGGTGGAAGAACTCCTTAAGGGCTTATCTTGGCCATACCTTACTTTATCCAAAGCCAAGTACCGAACCTTATCAACCGAGTGTCAAGGCTTAGGACCTTAATCATATAGCACTACACCAATCACCATACCCCCTTGTGTTAAGGTTGAGGTACCGAATGACTATGCCGACTAGCCAAGTGCCCAGATCCCCCTTCTACCAGCTCTAGCCCTTCAGCCAGTTGTCTCTACTACTACTAGTCAGCAATGCTTAACATTTGCTACCAATATGGAACTAATGTCTCGCTACCACCTGTCTTTTACCTGCTACTGTAATTTTATTCCTTTTTATCCTTTGTCCTTTTTACCATTTTTTCATATGTACTAGGAATCTCCCTTTCTTGTATGCCTTTTTGTAATTTTCCTTATTCATATTATTTCCCTAAGGACTTGCTATAAATAGTCTCTTCTCTTTGTAGCCGTAATCATCTTACGTTCCTTTTAGACATTGAATATACTTTTTCTTATGAGATTTTCCTCCCCAAGTTCATTTTTGTACACTCTTATCTAATCTTGCTAAGTAACTTAAGATCAATGGCGAGTGGACCTTGACATTAGCTTATACGTTACATCAAGTAAAGTGTCAAGTCTTATTGTGTTCATTGGTGAGTAATATCCACTAAGTAGCTTTATGTAAGCTACTACATCTAACTTATTGACTTATCCCTTTATTTTTCTTTAATATCTCGAAGGACCCAATTAGTTTTTATCCCTTATGGTAAGCCCTGCTGATTACTAAGCTCCTAGGCACATCATTCTTGACTTACAACTTGTCTTAAGAAATAGGGTAGAGTCTAAATATAAGCCACTTTTTGGTACAAATTCAATTTTCCTAGTGTATTCAAGATATTCATACCAAATCACATTTTGACTTACTTTCTAACACAGTTTCTAACCCTACTGCTATTAGTATATCTAATTACTTCATATGAAATTCAACTTACCTTGAGTTCCAAAGTCTTAATAAATCTGCAAATGCAAAAAATAGCAATTTAGTACTACCCTCATATATATATACTTTTCTGTTTCACCTTCACTTAATATAACTCAATGAAACTTTTGCAATTGAAATCCTAAACCACCAAATACACACCTAAAATTGAAAATTAACATCTTAAAGCTCTTATTCACTCACTTATAGTAACTGCATGTTGGTCAATATAGGTTGAAGCGTGTTTTTATAAAAACCCAACTTAACTCTTTTAGAAAAACCTACTTCTAAAGCACTGTTTTGTGAAAAAAAAAAAAATTTCCCCAAAATTTGACTACTACACTTTGAAAATCTAATCATATAACATCAAATTTCATTTTCTCAGGAGAATAACCACAAATTTTCAAGTTGAATCTACATGAATTGATGTTTCAAAAACGTGATCGAAAATTATTACGCAGGACGTTTTTCTTAAGGACCCATATCTACACTCAAAATTTTGAAAATCTAATTGGCTATTTGAGTTTCTCATGCAAAAACACTTAAGGAAACCAAATTTTGAAATCTTTAGAGTTCATTTATTGTTTTTCCCAAGATTTTTATAAAATCAAAGAAATTTGCAACTCACCAATTACCAACTACTCTGGTTATCGTAAGGAGAGGAGGCTTGTCTACCAGCTTGGTTGGTGGTTCTTCCTTCAAGTGGTGGTCCTGCCTCACCTCCAAGTGATTGTCTTCTCTAAGAACTCAAATATCCCTTAATTTGAGCACTATTTCTCCAAGTTTTTATTTTCACACTTTCTTTGTCTATTTCTTCACTCTAGATTTTTTTTTTTCCAATTCACAACTGCCTAAAATTTGTTTAGGAAGCTGGTTGCAAATTTTTTTATAGCTTACTTGAATTGCTTTCATTTTTACTCCACTTTAGCAACATGTGTAAAGGTGGAATGAGGTGTCCAAAGGGAATGTTCTTTATTCTTTGAAGTCCCAATTATTTGTTAAGCCTAAAGTGATGTTTCTAGGTGTCTTGAGAATTTTTAATAATTTTATATATTTTTTATTTATTTCTTTGGTAATATCCACGCATTTTCGAGTATTTTTTATAATTATGGGTATATATATTTATATAATAATTATATCCGATGTGTTTACATATCTTTTGTATATTATTTTATGTATAATATTAATTATATTACTCATAATTTTTTTCAAAGTATACGTTATTTTTCAAGACTTAATTCGTGCTTTACTAATAATAATAATATAATAAATTATACTTTTTTGGCTATATTTTTAATAGCTTATTATATTTTCAAATTCCAAACCTATGAAAACTCCTTCACCAAAATCACGACCCCTCGTAAGTTTCTAATCTAATTGGATTACCTTCTTGAATACCTTAAATCGGCTACCAAACCTAGTTACAACAATACGAGTCTCACGTGTTCCACTTAAGTAGGAATATTACATCTAAGGATAAGAAAAAATCATAACTAAATTGTTTCCTAACTAACTAAATGATATGGATAATGATGATCATTGAGTAGATCTTAGCCAAACCGATGATTCTTCCACTTCTAAATAACAACTTGCAACAAATTAGGAAAGATTAGATAAACTAGTTGACTTTTAGGAAGAATATCCTATTTCGACCGTTGAAACATGAAGATTTAAATAAGCAACTTCCAAAGCTGAAGGTGTAGTGAAACAAATATACAAAATTCATATATTTATAAGTATTAATGTGAAAGTGTTGAAGATTTATAATTCTTATTTTTTTATCTTCAAATTTATGTGAACTTGAGAAGTATTGTGTTAAGATTGTAACTTTGAAATAGGTTGATTGTATTATAGCCTATGATTAGTGTAGTTAGAGGCTAGTGTGATAGCATAGTTAATTTTAAAGGTCGAGAAGACCTAACTGTGTAAACTCTTTTAAAGATTGATTGATTTGATTTAGTGGAATGATTAGTGATAAGTATAAATTACTTTACTTTTTCAAGGCATGTTTAGGCCTATAATTGATCATAAATGTGGTTTAATTCTTAAGTTTTGGGTACTTAATTGTATAAAATATTGATTTCTAGTAAATAACGAGTAAGGGGATAAATTATACGCAAGAACAATAACTTTCTAGTAAGTTACGGCCACGAGGGGAAGAAATCAGTAAAGTAGTATCAATCACGGGAATGATAATGAAGTAACGAAGAATTTAGTCCTGGTCACGACCTCAATCATAGCCGTGATCAAGGAACTTTTGCCAATCCCCCTATCAATCACGACTATAATTGAATAGCAGGAAGATGATCACACTCTTGATCACGCTTCTAATCATGGGCATGATGAGGTATAATTAAGCAATGAGGATTTCATGGCCTTATAACGGGCGTGATTGGTGAAAAATATTGTCTTCCAAGACCATCACTTCCCGATTCACGGGAGTGATGAAACAATTATTCTTTTCCACCTTTTCACATGAATTAATACGTGGAAAACGTCAGGTGGTGCCTTAAAAAAGTAGATTTAAGTCCTTTGACAGGGAGAATATAAAAATGCTACAACTAATCAAGAAAATAAAAATCTTTGAACATCATCAAGAACAATACATCACCTACCGACAACACATCCATTTACCCATCCTTATACCTAGTTTACATTTTTCCATTGTCTTTTGTATAGTTTTCTAAGTGTTGTACTGTACTTTCCCGGAATTACTTAAGAGAGACACTGGGAATTTATTGTTCGTATATTCATCAAACTTCTTCAGTAGAATTTCGGTTTTACTTTTAACTTATTCCATGTTTTATTTTTGTTTAATTATGATTACTGTTAGTTTGTGTTATTGTTTTATCATACATGAGTAATCTGTTAGGGATTGCTATATCACTTAGTATGATCTAGTGTATGAAAAAGTAATTTCTCGACGTTTGTTAATTCCGATGAATGGCACTTAATAACCCTCTCCATACCTATCCTGCATAAAAAAACCCGCATCATCTTTGTCACATAAATCCTTACTCCAACCCATTCTAACACTTGCACAATCATTCTCATCACAATAGCACTCTTCTAAGGTATGATTTCTTTCTTTTTCTTTTGTTTTTCTTTACGTATATAGTGATTCCTTTCATGTAACTTTAAGGTTTATTTATATATGTTTGTAGTGATTTGTGGACGTATTGTTATAGTAATAGTATTGTGTTTGTATCATAGACTTTGATTTCGCATGAATTTGTAATGGAAGTTGCTTATTCAAAATAAAACCCTAATTCCTCTAGATAATGGTAGAATTGAGGATTACTGCAAATTGAGCCTAAATTGATGAATTTGTCTTGTTATAGTACTTACGTGTTTTATAGAATTGTATTGCTAATTCCTGTTCTGTACGATTGAAGTGTTATGTTTATGTATAATAATGTAACGTTAAGTGTTTCATAGTTGAGGGAAGACAGTCATCCTTAGTTGACATTAGGGCTACAAGTTGAGTCATTTTGAATTCATTTGTAGTGAGTGCTTAGAAGTTGGTTAGGATTGATCATGATTAGTCAATAGATGTGTTATGTTCGTAAGTAGCAAGAAGTTGAATGAGGTATGCTTAGTTTGAAGTGTGCTTGAACTATATATGAGTTTGAACTAACAACCAATATTTGCAGATGGCACCAAAATGGTCAACTACTTCTCAGCATAAGCAATCAAGGGTTGATAGTCTTCCTTCTCCTCCTCCTCGACATTCTGACGTAGCAAGTTCTAATCTGTTAGTTGCTCCATCGGCCGGTATAACTAATGAGCAAATACACAAATTCAAGGAGTTTGCCATAAAGAAGATTATTAAGTGGCATTGTGTGATAGATTGGGACGTACTAGGGAAGTATGGCTTAAAGATTGCCATGCAATGGTAATTAGGCAATGGACCATGGCCGAAGTTGTTTACAGTTCAAGAGAAGACATATCAACAAACAACTCTGGCTTTTCTCTCCTCTTTTAAGATTAAGTACGACTATATCGACTCTAAGATAGATAATGAGGTGGAGTTCTTTGCATTTGGAAAGACTTACACCTTTGATATGCTAACATTCTTACATGCAATGGGGTTGTATACCTAAGTTGAACTTCAAGATGAAGAGTTTGTTGATTTACCCGTGAATTTGCCTTGTAGAACTTTAGTAACTAAGTTTTGGAGGGAAATCTCCAATGAAAACAGCTTTAGGGCGAGTAAATCAAAAGCTTCTACTTTAAAGAAGACTAGTGCTCAGTCTTCCATTATATTTTGGTAAGGACAATTTATGAGAAGCACAAGAACCCTGAAGCAATGGGGGAGCATGATTTATTACCTTTATATAGTATGTTGAAGGGGTTTTTGGCAAATGTGGGCATCTTAACCATAGTTAGACTTCGCCGGTAGACCTTTGATAAGAGTAAGGGTATATTTAGCGGGGTAGGGGCGGGTTAATCAGTAGGATCTTGAGGAATCTATGATTGTGGCCTACAAGTAATAGGTTGAGTGACTCTTATGTTGATCTAAAACCACTTTCGAGAACCTCTTTTAATCAATGGGGTATTGCAAGAGTCTCAAATCTTGATTTGGATATCGAGGACCTTGGAGCTCTTAATTTTGCACCATCAGCTTCTAGCTTCTCAATCGGGAATTTAAAGAGATTAGAGACCGAAGTGGCTGAGATTAAGGAGACTCGAAAGGGGATTATCGAGCTCTTGAAGAATATAGCCACTAAAGTGGGCGTAGCTATACCTTCTTGTTTCTCTCGTCCTTAAACTCAAGAGGACGCTAGTTCTAGTCAACTTCTGGTTCCCCCACCAATACTAGTTCCTTATGAAGAAGAAGAAGAAGGAGATGAAGAGTTTGAAGAGGAAGACTCTAGTAATGACGAGGACAAGTTTGATGAAGATGATAGTGATGATGAAGAAGGCACTGAAGAAGCTCAATAAGCCCTAGCTGGACAAGGTGCTAGTCGTGAGAGTGAGGAGGAGTCCTCTGAGGAGGATGAAGACAGGTTAGATGAGGAGACCTATTCCGTTGATGACTAACTTGTTTCTTTCTTGTTTGTTTTTCTTTTTTTTTTTTTGTTTTCTTTGTTTCCTTTTGATGTATTTTGTTATTTTAAGATGATTAATTTGTTGAGAGCTTACCTTTCCTAATGTATTTTTTATGGAGACTCTCATATCATGAGATTGTCGTTTTCTTTTTCTTTTTGTTTTGTCCTAATAGTCAGGTGTCTTTCGTTGTTCGAGTTGTCATGGTGTTGGAAGTTGTACTCTTTAATCATTTACGAATCAAATGAATTGCTCAAACTTCTTGTTTCAAGGAAGGCTAGTTGTTGTTTCTTATTTTTCATCTTTCTCGTTATTCAAATTCTATGCCTATTCTCTATTTACTCCCTTTCAACATTGAGGATAATGTCTCTCATTAAGTGTGTAGAAGGATAAATTAAGTTTATAAAAAATCTTCTACTTATGTTTGTTTGTTTCAAGTTATGAATTGACTTAATGGATTGTGGATTTGACAGAATAGCAATCAATTTTGAGTTAATTTTGTGCCTTACTCTTGTGGACTTAGTTTACATGATTAAGATTATGGATAGAATCTCAGTGAATCATACTTGCTTGCTATTTAATGAATGAGTTTAGGGGTTAGAAGTGAATTGTAGTCTTTAGTTTAAAGCTAATTGGTTATACTTCTAAATTTTCTAAGTAATATATCTACTTTTAAGAGATTATTTAATCTTGAATGAAAAGGGCAAATGAAGTAGTTCACTTGTTGATACTTCTTGAAAATCTCCTCAAATTAGAATAAACTAAGTGTTTAAGGACTGAATTAGTAAGGGCGGGCTTTGGTCCCTCAGAAGAGTAAAGTTAGACCTTGTTACTAATTTTTGTCTTTGTAACTTTACAATAAGAATTTATAAGGATTAAGTTAGTAAAGGTAGGCTTCGATCCCTCAGAAGAGTGAAGTTTGACTCCGTTGCTAAACTTTGACGTTATAACCAAGTTAGTAAGGGTGGATTTCGATCCCTTAGAAGATTGAAGTCTGACTCTGCTACTGATCTTTGGTATTCGTATGTATTAAAAAAAAAAAAAGAGAGTGAGAGAGAGAAGAATGAAATGAAGAAGAAAAAGGCGAATGCAATGTGTAAGACATATTGGAGAGATTCAAAAAAGAAGTAGAAATATAGGGGAAAGATGGATGCAATATATTTTTCTTCTAGATTAGTTTTTTTTAGGAAGTAATTGAAAGGTTTTTATACACTTAAGGAAGTAGATGAGATATGACCAATTTTCGTTGATCTATTCGGCTTTGTGATTGAGTTTAGACCTTGGATAGATTTTGTTAAATAGTAAGGGTGAATTGTGTTTTACTTTGATTAGTCTTAGAATATTACTTTTTGTATTCTAAGAACACAATAGGGTATGCAGAAAGTCAAGCCACCATGGATGTTATGTCAAATATGCAATTAATTGTTTTGAGTGTTTGTTTGAGAACAAGCAAAGCTTAAGTGTAGGGAGGTTTGATAAGTGTAAATTACTTTACACTTTCAAGGCATGTTTAGGCATAGAATTGATCATAAATATAATTTAATTCTTAAGTTTTTGGTACTTAATTATATAAAATATTGATTTTAGGTAAATCAAGAGCAAGGGGATAAATTATATACAAGAACAACAACTTTCTAATTAGTCATGGCCGTGAGGGGAAGAAATAAATGAAGTAGTATTAATTACAAGCGTAATAATGAAGTAATGAAGAATCTAACCCTGGTTACGCCTTCAATTACGGCCATGATTAAGGAAGTTTTCTAAATCTCTCTATCAATCATCACCATGATTGAATAGTAGGAGGATGATCATGCTCCCAATCATGGGCATGATGAGGTGTAATTAAGAAACAAGGATTTTATGGCCTCAATGACAGCCGTGATTGGTGAAAAATATTGTCTTCTTAGACCATCACTCCCCGATTCACGGGCGTGATGGAAGGGACACAATTGTTCCTTTTTACCTTTTCACATGAACCAGTATGTGGAAAACGTCAGGTGGTGCTTTGAAGAGGTAGATTCAAGTCCTTTGATCAAGAGAATATAAAAATATTGCAACTAATAAAAAAAAAATCTTTGAACACCATCAAGAACAACACATCACCTACCGACAACACATCCATTCACCTATCCTTGTACCCAGTTTGTATTTTTCCATTGTCTTCTATATAGTTTTTTAAGTGTTGTATTGTACTTTCTCAGAAATACTCAAGAGAGATGATAAGAATTCATTGTTCGTATATTCATCAGGCTTCTTTAGTGGAATAAAAAGGGGTTTTTACCTTTAACTTATTCCATGTTTTATTTCTATTTAATTATGATTCCTGTTAGTTTATGTTATTGTTTTATCATGTGTGAGTAGTCCATTAGGGCTTGCTACATCACTTACTATGATCAACTGTATGAAAAAGTAATTTCCTAAGATTTGTTAATTGCGATGAATGGTACTTAATGAATCCAAGTATGGTGTAATGCACGACATTGACTTAGGACAAATTTTAATAGAATATGTCGAGAGACAATTCTATTGAATACATCTAGTTTATTGGAACAACTTACTCTTGATAATAGAAATATTATTAGGAAAGTTGTCGCATTCTTAAAGGAATCGATATATTAACATGACATTAATGCGATCTTAGTTGGCTATTAATTAGGAAGATATTCTAATAGACACAATTAGGATTAGAAGTAAATAGTTTTGAGAAGAATGCTTACATATCGTAATTTCCTGCGAACAACAAGTATTAGGATAAAAAGTATTTTGATAAGAATATGTTAAGTGGTGAAGCAAGTCTGCATGTTAAGTGTATTTTTTGCAATTGTTTTTGTAATCATTGTATTAACTACATTAGTTTATGGATAAATGTAGTTTACTTAACAAATTACAGTCTTAATAATCAATCACTTGATAAATTTGACTACTAGATACTAGGAAGATTATTGAGTACTAGTGTCTGAGTCATTTTCCCAATAGAGATGACCCTATACTCATCCATGCTATAAAACGATAGGTACACTTACCTATCAAACCGAGATAAGGATAGAATATAAGTTTATAATTTGTAAAACTCAGAAGCTCTAATTAGAGGCAATCGACCGGTGAAGACAATCAAATCCCCAGCGGTAAAGCTAGAAGAGAGGACTAACGCATAAGATAGAACCTCTATAAAATCTTACACTTGATCTTCTTCCTTTATCTTTTATTATCTATTTACATGTTGCTCTTCAATGTAATCAAATTATTTTTGTCACGATTATCTTGAGGGGGTTTTAGTTTTCTATGCTTTTTTTTTTTTTTGAAACAATCAATTCATCTCCCTCTTGATTGTTAAACGGGACCAACAATTGGTATTAGAGCTAATGCTCTTTTATATCTAAGTAAAAGATCCCATGGTAGAACATAATTTGTCTATTCAAGCCAACAAAATTCCTTACTTTGATGGTAACAATTTTACTTATGGAAATACAGGATAGAAACTTATATCCAAGCCACCAATTATGATTAGTAGGATATCATTGAAGTGGAAGATATTCAAATTAGAGGCAAAGTTACTACAGAAGATGACAAGAGCAAGGTTGCAATAAATAATAAGGTTGAGAATCTTCTACTCTGTACAATAGCACTTTGTGAATTTTAATTGATATCTTCATGTAAAACTGTAAAGGAAATTTAGGATACATTTTGTAAAACTCATGAAGGAACAATTACTATTAAAGAAACACATTTTAACTCTTTGTTGCAAGAATATGAGTGTTTCAGGTTGCAACCAAGAGAAAAGATAAAAGATTCCTTCAAAAGACTCAATAAACGAACTATCTTCACTTGGCAAAAAGATTGACGAAGCTAATATTGTGAGGAAAGTCTTGCAGGTACCTCCAAAAGTTTAGGATGCAAAAGAGATTGCCATTGAGAAGCTTGCAACATCAATAAGTTAACTTTGTTGCAACTAAGGAGTAAACTCATAGCATATGAATTAGACTTTCTGAGTAAAGAAGATGAACAAGAATCGAAAAGGAAGACTCTAGCCTTTAAGGCTAAAGGAGTTGATTTAGAATCGGATGATGAACAATCCAGTAATGAAGAAGGAAATATTACATTGTTGGCCAAAAGACTCAATCATATACTAAATAAGAGAGGTAAGAAAAAATCTAAGTTTTAGAAAATACAAAGCTAATAAATTTTCTAGTGATGCAAGAACAGGATATAAAGAAGAGAAAAAGAAGGAAAAGAAGGAGCTCATACATTATGAATGCAAAAAACCAGGAGACATAAATGTGAATGTCCTATTCTTATGAAGAAAATGGAGAAATTCAAGAAAAAAAGAAAGGTCCTAATGGCTACCTAGAGCATTTTGGATGAATCGGATACTAAAAATGAAGAAACTTGTAAAGATGATGAAAAAGAAGAAGAGGAGGAGAAAGCAAACCTCTGTTTAATGGCCTCTTCTAAGGTAAACTCAAATTCTGAAACCGATACTTTACCTATTACAATCTGAGGGTAGCTTAATCGAGGCAGGCACTGCATATCACACAAAAGACCATAGATTGGTTCTCTTTTCAGTTGACGACCTTTTATATGACATACAAGGTTACTACTATGGTCATTTACCCAAGGATATGAAGATGAAGATAATATCACTACACAACTTTATATAACATAAAATTTATAATACATTATAGCTATTGTAATATTACAAAACTTATCTCAAAAGACTAGTAAATATTCTACAAAATGATAAAGTTCTTGAACTAACTACTATGTAACATTACACAGATTATTACAAGTTTATAATAAAGTCATATTTTATATAAGTTCACTCTTCTCTCCCGCTTACATGCATACCCCAAAATATTAAACTATCCTTGGGTATGTCTTGATTAGGTGTAATGAGTAAGCCCTCTTGCAACAAAAGTTTACAAGGGTGTAAGCTTATTATGTTTAGTGAGGCCCCCAACCACACAAATAAGCAAGTTATACAAACATTAATTTAAACATATGTATGCATGTTTACATAATATGCCACACAAATACATACAGTTAACTAGGTATTATATATAACTCAGATTTAACGCTCTTTGAAGTCAGGTTTGGAGTATATATGGCATCAATTAGATACGAGTATTATACCTGAACTTACTTCACTACAAAACTCTATGTTTCGTATTCAATTTAAAATAGTTAGTTGTTAGTTGGTTTCAATCAAAAATTAAGTTTCAGGTATAATTGTGAGTGGGCCCCTGTAGTCCGCACTCACCCCTAAATGGAGGCTTCTAGACTCGACCCTTAGCTAAGTGATTAGTGCCTCTAAAGCCTATTAATCCTACAAGCCAATGTAAAGTCATATTGTACGTGTACACCGTACTAAACATTATAATCATGGCCTCTTGCTATTTCCGTATAATGTGATAACCGAAATTAATTATATAATGCATGTTTATTCATGATCCGATTTATTTTATTCGAATCCAATATACTTAGGTCCAATTATTATATAACCAACCAAAATCACAAACAGATCAATTCCTACTGAATCTACTATACAATAAACAATAAGTTATCATATTTCAAGGTAATTTCACAACTTGTCAAGTAATAGCATTCACATGTATAATTCAACCCCACACATCATCCAATTATTAATACCAATTAGTATTCACTAATTACAAGCACAAATATGTATGGAATCATAAAGAGTACTCACTTGATTATGGTGCTTGTTAAGAATCGTAGAAATCCTTAGGGCAGTTGGTGTCCATGTCAAGATCACTTGTTGATTAGGAAGTATGAAAGACAATAAGTATATGAGTAAACAAACTATCCTATGTACTTATTTATATAAATCTACCTATATTTCTATTAAATTTCCTTGGTTCGAGCTATTTTGGTAATCACAAATAGTTTTTTTTTTTGTTTTAACTCCGTTATTTATAAACTTATTGTTAATTGTTGTTATTTTCAAGTGTATATTTGTATAGTAAGATCCATTTTAGACGTTAAAACCTATATTTTCCGAGATAAGTTTAAATTGTTATAAATTTGATTATTTTGAATTGATTAGTATTATTTATCAATTTTAAGCTTTTCTTCATTGTTTTATAATTTAATTAATTTTCTAAATTTTATATTTTTATAATTTCTTATTTTTAATTTCAATTTATATAGATGTCGTTATTTTCCTATTTTAAGCGTAATTTGCTATTTATTGTAATTTTTTATTATTATTAATTTATTTAATTAATTTTTTATTATTCTTTAATTATTTTTAATTGTTTATTTGAGATACATTGCTGACGTGGCACGATTTAGTTTGTAAACGTAACACTTTATTGAGTTTTCTTCATTTTTATATTTCTTAAATTTTACATTATTATTATGCATATTTATATATTATTATACTTAATTAATTAATAGATTATGGGCCTTGATTATGTATTATGGGTTTTAGCTCATTATATATGTATGTATATTTTATTATATTATATTAAATAAGTATATATTGTATATGTATAATTATATATAAGTACTTATGTGTTTATGTACATACATATATTCTTAATTATTTTATTATACTGGAATTTCATTATATATACTTTTATTTAGTATCTTATTATATACATATGTACATATGTATTCTTGTTTATATTATTATATTTACTGTGCTATTAGATATACTTATACTTAATATATTAGTATATGTACTTATACATATATACATGTTTACATACGTATATCTATACATGTAGGCATATGTATGTACATGTATTTATACGCATACTATACTTTTATTGTAATATTTATGTACATGTACATATACATGTACACGTATTTATACATAAGTTTATACATACTTTTATACATATATATTTATACATATTTTCATATTTTCTTACTATCATTTTAGAAGAATTTCAAGATGATACCTATACGTACATATATATATATATAAATACTCAATATTTCTTATGTACATATATATATATTATACTATATAGAGGTGTACATGTAAATATTTATATGTATTACCTATCTTATTTTCTTTTTCATGCATGTACATGTACATATTATGTAGTTATATGTGTCTAAATATAATTCATATATGTGCTCATACTTTAACTAAGCTTATGGTATATTCCTACAAATAATTATATATATATTCATATGTTTAATAGCACATATGCACATATACACAAAATTTCTAAATGACTAAGAATATGTACACAAAATTCTATTACATATATGTGTGTGTGTGTTGATAATATATTTAGTGGATGCATATGCTTATATAGAATGTGTGTGTGTGTGCTGATAATATATTTAGTGAATGTATATATAAGCATATACATCTCACTAAATATATTATCAACACACACGCACACACACACATTCTATACATAACAAAAAAAGGAAACATACATAACTAATTTAGAAGTAAAGATAAATAAAATATATGAAAGAAATAGATAATTACTTGTTTTTAGAAATTTCTGGAGATGTATTTCCTCCTCTTACCCACCTTTTGATGTTGGTTAAACTCTAAGTTAATAGTGTATTGAAGTTCAAGTAATATGTGAAGAAAACAAAGGAAAATGAAAAGTTGAAAATGAGAAGGAGGAGAGAGAAAAGTTGCCCTCCAAATTTTGAAGGAAATGGTGGTTGATTTTATATATAATTTGTAGACAAATCAAGAAGACACTAGAAGATTCCAATGGCCGCATGTTAATTACGGCAAGAGAAAGAAAAATAAGAAGAAAAAGGAAAAGAAAAAGATAAGATAAGAGAATTAAATGCAATTAATGATGGAATTTAATGCACTCGATAAGGACATATTGACATGGTCAAACGTTGACTCGGTCAACTTCTAAAATATTATATGTATTATATATAAATAATTTGGAAATAAAAAAAAAGAAAATAGAGAAAGAAAAATGAAGTGGAAAAATAGAAAATCAAATGTAATAAATCAATAAAACATATATTAGAATTTCCTTACACATTTCTAATCCTATAAATAATATTTAGAATAATAAATATTATAACCATAAGGTAAATTATAAATCATATTATTAATATTTACTACATATTGTCTAAATAACTCATAATGTCTAAATTAACATAATACTAACTTATCTATATAAATATTAGGTTAATAGTAATTATAAAATACAATTATAATTTTTAATGAATTAATTTATTATTTTTATATTTATAAGCATTTAGAAGTTATCTCTAATCATTCGTTAATGATTTTATACAATTTGACATATTTATCAATTAATTGGCTCAATTAAGGTTTTACCTTCTTTGTAACAAATTGTACATTTATTAGCTTAAAATTTAAGTCTTTAAGTTTTCATCGTATTTAGGTAAAACCTTTAGTATTTGCTCAAATATAAGGTTTAGGGTTTTTACATGCAATTAGCATTTGAGTTAGTATTTTAGGGTTTTTCTTATTAAAGTAGTTTATATTTTATAATTTAAATAAAGTTTTTAATCTATACAGCCTTATTAACTCTTAAAGTTATCTAGGTTATCTGGATTCAGCTTGAGATTCATACTACAATTTACGAGGTTTACATTACTTGATGATGTTTATCTAGAAATAGAAAGAGCTTTAAAAGCTTTGTCTAAATCCAATGCAAAGATTTTAAAACTGGACAATGAAATTCATGCTCTAAAAAATGAGAAAGAGGTTTTGTCATAAACAATTGAGATTTTAGTAAGAAAAATAAATGTACTCAAAATTGAGAATGAATCAATGAGTAAAGAAAAGGAGAATATAAGAAGGGAAAACTTGATTATAAAAAATGAGATAAACAATTTAAAAACAAAAGCAGAGGAATTGTCTCAATTAATAAAGGCAACCTTTGTTAAGATTAATTAGAGTAATAGAAAACTACAAATGTTACTATCAAGTCAAAGAGTAGATCAATTTAAAGTAGGATTGAGATATGAATTCAGTTATTACTCGAAAAATTCTCTCAAAATTGTGTTTGTGAGAGCGATAAATGATAAACAAGAGGAGCCCATGTAAGCTCTGCAATTAGAAGTTTAGAGTTAATACATAAAGTTTAGGGTAATCGGATAAGGTGTCCAATTGAGTGTAAATTATATGATAAAGCTAGGAATATTAATAAAAGTAACCTCATGTGTTGGAATTTAGGAAAATAAGTAATAAAATAATAGAATATGATAATATTAAATTATAAGCATATTACTCGTTATTTATTGGAAATACGTAAAACGAGTTATAATAACTAACGTATCGATAAAAATAATTATATGCACACTAAAGATCACAAAATAACATAAATAATATTTAGGAGTACTTACTTGTACTTTATATATATTTACGTATAGGTAAAAATATCCAAAATTACTTAAAATACTTGAAATATACTAAAATAATGCTAAATAATTAAATAAAATTATAAAATAACCATGAACAATTAGAAAAAGGGAGGAAATGTTTAGATTCATGTTGTAGCAAATTGGGATTAAGTAGAAAAAAATTAACCAATCAAATTAGGGCAATTAGAAAGTAAAATGGAAGAAGATAATGGATAAATGTCATCCAAAAAAAAAAAAAGATCAAACCACTTTATAAAATCAACAAGCTTCATTGGAATTCATTCAGGTAGGTTGTGAGTTTAGAAAAAATTGAGAGAAATTAAAAAGTGAGAGTTAAGTTTTTTTACAAAAATAACAAAATTATAGTATAATTAGAGCATAGAAGGAGATCCTTGACCCAATAACCATGACCACCTAAAAATGAACAGCCACCACTAACACACCCTACCACCACCACCAAAACCAGTCAACACACCTAGGTCCATCATTGGTGGCCGGAAGCCAATAGAACAAGTAAGTTCGATTTCTAACCTAATTTTGTTTAATTTTGTTAAAATATTAAATGTGTTTAGAAAATTATGAAATTTGATATTCTAAGGTTTTTATATATGTAGATTTAGAAAAAAAAAATTTTTTTTGAATTTATAGCTAGAAATATATAGTGCTTAAGAAATCTCAAAAACCCAAGTTTATTTTGATTTAGTGTATATGTGTAAAAAAAGAATATGTGAAATTGGGAATGTAATAAGTAGAAAATATTAGGTTAAAATTGATAATTTAATAATAATAGTAAAATACAATAAATTTGATATGGAACTTAAATTTAGGTAATTATATGAAAAATATAAATTTTTCTCACTTCGGGAGTGAATTCGGTAGTTAAATTAGGATTAGAATATACCATATGGATTAGAAAACTAGTTAGGAGTTAAATATAATATTTATGATACTCGAAAATAATGTAATTGATTTCACATTATAGTTTGGAATGAGTTCTCAGGGTTTACGTATTAAATATAATATTTAGGATACTCGAAAATAATGTAATTGACTTCACATTATAGTTTGGAATGAGTTCTTAGGGTTCGCGTATAATACCGTAATCGAAAACTAAATTAGAACCTAAATCGGAAACGAATTCGGAAACTAATTCCAAAACTAACCTAGATTGGTTCGGTAATAAATAGTATATATATTTAGAAAATTGAGTCAAATTATAACCTAAAGCCTATATGTCTTAAGGATATAAATACTAAAAGAGTATTTATATTATGGAACACATGGAGACAAGTTGACATACGGTAAGTTGATTAAGCGAATCAAGAATTTCAAGTAAGTTTGGTTTAATACATCGCTATATTTTGGAGTACTATATTAAAGTCCTTGGAGGCTTCAGGTTATATGTGATTGTACTTATAAGTGGTCATATGTACATATGCTTGTATGTCTTTAATTACTTGCTAAAAATTGATGTGATGTTTTAGTGGTTTGTTTGAATTAAGTGGTGTGAGATTTTTTGGTTATCTTAACTGAACTTAATTGTAAGCGACCTAAATACCTCAATTAAATTTGCATTACAACCCTTTAGGGGACTGTTAGAATTCTCTAACCAGATACTGATACCTTCGAAAAAGATAGTGCTAGGTAGCATAATAGTTTTTTCTTCATTCTTAGTTGAACTAAGTGCTAGGAGAGGAGGTCGCAGTAAGGATGAAGGCAATGGTTCAAAGGATAATCATAGAGAGGAGCAGTATCTCCATTGCACAAACCTATGTTTGGTTGTAAGTTGTTGCATAAACATTGAAACTCCTCAACCTAGATTAGAGAAACTACTCTGATTTCATAACGGACCGAACCATATTGTGTAATGGAATTTGCATCTTACATTACATATAATTAATTGTTTGAAAACCTTGTATTATGTTTGTTATGCATTCTTAAGTCTCCATCCTAATTTATTGAGTTGTTGGCTGCTTATACCCTTATAAATTTTCTTGCAGATTCCGATTGAGATATCGGATATAACTATCCTGAGATTAGTCTCTTTTTGAAGTACCTATGGGGAGTAAGAATCAATTGGATGAACAATCGAGTCCTTTAGTGTTTTATTAGTGCTATTAGGTTTATGTACTAATCTTGTAATACCTTACTTATCAAACTATTATGTCATGTAAATATTTCCTAGAATTGTAAAACATTATAAGTATCTTTATGTTAATACGACTTAAAATTTTTAGTTATATTTATAAATTTTGTCTATAATTATGAATGAGCTATTTACGTCAAAGCGAGGAGTCGTGAATGTTTTTTGTAAATCATATCCATGATAAGGACTATAAGGTCAGTTACTATCATAGATTGGTTTACACGATGAGACTGTTAAGACTTCACCACTTCGAGGCGTAACAGCTGGTAGCTCAAATAACTGATAAAAGGAAGAAAGTAGTAAATAGAACTTACGATAGAAGGTTATATGAAGAGTCTAAAACTAACCAAAATACGAGTAAAAGGTATCCTCTACATAATAAAAGATAGGTAAAGAATAACAAGTACAATTCTTTTCAATCTTATGGATGCTTCTTTTGTGATAGAATAGGACATATAAAAAAATACTGTTATTATAAAAATCTCTAGCAAATAACAATAGCACAAGCTTGATTTATAAAGGACCCAAGTTTTGTTAGGTTCTAAAACAAGTTTAATTCGTTTTGATGATGATAGAACCACGAAGTAAATCATTTCGAATCGTGGTATTTAGATAATAGCTGTACAAATCATATGACTCAAAATGCTTTGTTGTTCGTTAATTTATTTTAGAAAGAGAAAGGATATGTCACATTTGGAGACAATGGGAAAGGACGACTAATTAGATATAATATTGTAAAGGGCTAAATTCAATATTGGGTTTCAAGCCCATTGATTAAATGGATTTAACTCATCAGGTTAAGGTAGTAGGGCCCAAGGAGCTAAGCCCATAAGTTATTGGGATGATTAAGGGAGATTTGGCATGGTAGGCTTGGAGTAAGATCTATTGGATTGGTCAATCCGATCTAATCTTTCTCAACTTGGCTCATACTAATATAATAAGGCCATTTAGGCCTAAGTTCATGAAGAAGGCCCATCTCAAGTCCATTAAAAAGAAGGGATTGATCCTAACACTTGATCGTCATCAAGATCTGACTGGTGAGATCAAGGGCCATCCTCTATAAATACCCCTTTCCCTCCCTCATTTGGACAAGGGAGAATTGGCACTAACATCGTTACTCTGCCAGATTCTTATCATAAAAGATCAAACACTCAAATACCTTAAGAAACATGACATCGTTCTTGATCATTAGTAGAGTTTGATGTCTTCAAGCTCCTCCGCCTGTCACTGAAGTGTTAGAGGCTTGTTGAGATTATCTACTCCTCCTCCCTAGACTTCTCTCTTGGTCATTCCATACGAGTCACTTAAGTTATTTCCTAGTCACGTGTAGTGCAACTTCACATGCGGCACACACGTGATTCTTGCATCCGTACCTGCTCCCTCACAAATACTATTAGTATTTCTCCCTTTTCCATTGAAAATGTTTTTCTTGTGAAAGGCCTAAAGCACAATCTTTCGAGTATCGGTGAACTTTGTGATAAGGGATATAAAGTTATTTTTGAAAAGGACAAATGTTATGCAAATAACAAAGTTGGTAAATCTTTATTATTTGAAGGTTTTAGGAAAGGTAATGTATACAAAGTTAATCCATCAAAAGTTCTAACGGAAAGATGTTTTTTGTCAATTTCTGATAATGCTTTTTCCTAACATAAAAAATTAAGTCATGTTATTTCCATCAACTCGAAAATCTTTCTAAAAACAATATAGTATATGCGTTACCTAAGATAAGCATAAAGTAAGATATTAATTGTACTTCTTGCCTAAAGAACAAAATTGTCTCTACTCCTCATTTGAAAAAGAAAGCTATCTCTATAAACCAACCCTTAGAACTTTTGCATTTAGATCTATTTGGTCCAAGTAAGACAACTAGTCTTAGTAAGAACAAATACGGCTTAGTCATCATTGATGATTTCTCAAGATATTCTTAGGTGTTGTTTTTACAAAACAAGGGTGATGCTTTTAAGAATTTTGAAGTTTTTGCAAAGCGTGTTCAAAATGAAGAAAAACTCCTCCATAGTTAGTTTGAGAACCAACCATGGTAGTGAATTTGAAAATTATGATTTTGTAACCTTTTGTGAAAACCAAGGTATCACTCATAATTTTTCCACACCTTATACTCCATAAGAAAATGGAGTTGTCAAGTGTAAAAATCATACTATGCAAGAGATGGCTCGTAGCTTTCTAAATGATAGCATTGTAGCTAAGTTTTTATGGTAGAAGCTGTTTCTACTACTTGCCATATTATTTATAGAGTCTATATAAGACGTTTCACTAATAAAACAGCTTATGAATTATTTAAAGGATGAAAATCCTCTATATCATATTTCCATAGTTTTGACTGTAAATGTTATGTAAAAATAAACAATCTGAATTTTAGTAAATTCAATGAAAAGGTGGATGAAGCTATCTTTTTAGGATATTTACTAAATAATAAAGCTTATTGAGTCTATAACAAAACCACAAGAGTTATAGAAGAATCAATCAATGTAAGGTTTTGTGAAGATCAAAGAATAGATGAGTCAGACGAAGACATACTTAAATTATAAAAAGTAAAGAAGTATTTTAGAAAACTGAACAACTAGAAGGTTCGGTAGAAACTGAAACTGGAACCTTAGGAAATAAGATAAAAGAACCTGAAGAAAGTATAACAAAATCCTAGTGACATCTACCTTCACATCCTCCTGACTTAATAATTGGTGATTGAGTCTAGTGTGCAAACTCAATCCCGATTGCAAAATATCAAAAATCATTTTGCCATGCTATCTCAAGAAAAACCTACCTCCATTGAAATTTCTTTCAGAAATGAAAATTAGGTTAATGAAATACAAGAAAAATTAAGTCAATTTCATAGAAATCAAGTATGGACCTTAGTTCCTAAACCATCTAATAAAACAATAATTGGAACCAAATGGGTCTTTAAAAATAAGTTAGATAAAAATGGCAAAGTTGTAAGAAACAAAGCAAGATTGGTAGCCAAGGGATATTCACAACAAGAAAGTATAGATTATGATTAAACTTATGCTCCTATTGCTAGATTCGAAGCTATTCGCTTGTTGCTTGGTTTTACCAGTTTTAAAAATTTTAAATTATTTCAAATGGATGTAAAAAGTGCTTTTTTAAATGGTATATCAAAGAAAAAGTATATGTGGAACGCCCCCCCCGGTTTTGAAGATCCCTTTAAGGAAAGACATGTGTTTAAATTAAGAAAAGCTTTATACGACTTAAAACAAGCACCATGAGCATGATATGAATGACTTAGTATATATTTTATTAAAAATGGCTTTAATAGAGGTAAAACAAATACCACTCCATTTCTAAAGCATTTTGATAAGGATATTCTAGTGGTTCAAATCTATGTTGATGACATCATCTTTGGTTATAATAACAAAAGCTATTGCAAAGAATTTTCTAAGACGATGCTGGCCAAATTCGAAATGTCTATGATAAGAGAGTTAAACTTCTTCTTGCATTTACAAATAAAGAAAATAAATGAAGGTATATTTATACACCAAGAAAAGTATACTTGGTAAATCATAAAGAAATTCGGTTTTGAAAATGCCAAAGGAGCATCTCCTCCTATAAGCACTTCAACAAGATTGGATTTAAATCCTGAAGGTAAGAAGGTAAATGAGAAATATTATCGGAGTCTTATTGGATCTTTTCTATACTTGACTGCATCTAGACCTGATATCTTGTTTAATGTTTATTTATGTGCTTGTTTTCAAAGTTCTCCAACTAAATTGCATCTCATTGCTGTAAAAAGAATTTTTAAATATCTTTTGAATGCACCTAAGCTAAGCATATGGTATCCTAAAAATCAAAACATAGATTAAATTAGATATTCAGATGCAGATTATGCTGGTTGTAAAATTGATAAGAAGAGCACTTCTGTTACATATCAATTTTTAGGTGACAAGTTGGTTTCGTAATCCTCCAAAAAACAAAATTCAATAGCATTATCAACTGTTGAAGTAGAATACGTTTCAATTAGAAATTCTTATGCTCAAATCTTGTGGATAAAACAAAAAATGCTTAATTATGGCTTAAATTTTAAAAATATACCAATTAAATGTGATAATACAAGTGCCATTAATTTAACAAAAAATCTAGTACATCATTTTAGATCTAAACATATAGAAATTAGAACCATTTTATTAGAGATCATGTTTCAAATGGAGTTGTCTATGTTGAATTTGTGTTGACTAAACTACAATTTGCTAACATTTTTACTAAACCCCTAGAAAGAATAAGATTTGAGTTTATTAGAAATGAATTGGAAATTTGTAATCCGTTCTCTTGATTATGTGGTGCACAGCTTAATATATATATATATATATATATATTTCACTCCATACGTATCAATAAAATTAACTGACTAATTCACGTTGGTTTCATAAGCTAATCAAATCCTATTTTCCCTCATTCTTGGATAAAGATAGAAACGTCCTTTCAATTGCTTCTTCCCTTTTGATTCTCAAACCCTCACTCCTTTCCTTTCGACTCTAAAACCCTTACTTCTCTTTTTACCAAGTATGGCACCAAAAAGATCTATCTCCTCAAAAGGAAAAGAAAAAGTGACAAGCAAAACCAAGAATCCTCCTTGAGTTCCCCGAAATCCCAAAAGAAGATGAAATCATCTTAGGAGCAGGCTTTTAGTTCAAAGAAAAGAAAGAAGGAAATTCAAGTTAAGGTTGAGTCTAGTAAGAAACCATGCCATTAGTTAGACGTTGGAATGTCTTTAGACAAAAATAAGGTTTATGATCCTGTGTTTCTTGATATTCCTTTCTTTGAAAAGCATGGATTTTACTAGAATGAATTCGTAGATAACTTAGGTTATCTAAGGTTGTTGAATCTGCAAGAAAGTATCAATGTGGATGTTGTAAGAGAATTCTACAATAATCTTGTGATTGATTTAGAAACTGAGACTTTGATTACTCTGGTATTGGATACTAACATAGAAATTACTAGGAAAGATTTGATAGAATGTTTCGATCTAAAAGATTTGTTTAATGATGAAGAATTGGTGAGAATGACTAAAGAAAATATGTTCACTCTTTTAAATGAAGGAGCTGAGGATGATTATGGAAGAGTGGCATGGATTTTTTATTTTAAACTAATAGTTAGAATCTTACATAAGGCTGTTCTGAGTTGCATCTTACCCCAAAAAGGGAGTTTTACAATGAACACTATAAAAGATGCAGTTATCATTCTTGCAATGATAAAAAGAAAGAATTTGGATTCACCTAGAAAGATTTTAAGACATATTGGAAAAAGCAAATAAAGCATGCCATATGGAAATGTCATCATGAAACTATTGAGGTTTAAAGGTTTAAGGATACCTCAAGGAGAGAATGACATCAAGATATTAAAGAAAATTGGTGAAAAAGTTCTTTTACACATGGGAATATAGGTGAAGGATTTTTTAGGGTATTATAATGATGGTGCACATTATGTGTACCTTAAGCACAAAAAGAAATCTCTTGGTAAGTCTTTAGAAAGTGCACTAATTGAGGGGGAGCCTTTTGAACAAATAGAACCTTCTGTAGAAGGTTCTCAAAAGAAAAAGTAGGATGAACTTCTACAATGGTTGATCGGTTCCCTTAATCAACCATCCTCTATAGTTAACAAAGATGGAATTTAAGGTCCTACAGAAACTCAAATGTAAAATCTATCTCAAGTTTCTACTAATGAAATCTCGACAAAGCTGTCCAAGTTCTTGCAAAAACATCATGATAGTGTGTTGAATGCCAAATTTTAACTTTTTAAAATGGAAAGTTAGTTACTACTAAATCAACAATTTATTGATGAAATTGTGACCTTAG
Organism: Lumnitzera racemosa; assembly: GCA_024138005.1. NCBI lineage: Eukaryota > Viridiplantae > Streptophyta > Magnoliopsida > Myrtales > Combretaceae > Lumnitzera > Lumnitzera racemosa. The sequence continues at coordinate 87,838,983 of JAMXBC010000006.1, forward strand.
AAGCCACTGTAGAGTAGAAACTGAATGAAGCTGAGGTTAAAATGAATGAAGGTTTTTTATGATATCATATTACACCTCAACAACATGGAGTTTCTAAAGTTTACTCAAGAACTTGCTAATACTACTAACAGGGTGAAACATGTAGAGAAATCTCTAAGGCAGATGAGTATGAAGTTACAACAATTTCTGAAACAATTAGATATCTATATAGTTGAACTTTACTTAAACCGAGATTCTATTGTATTGCATTGAAGAAATTACCAAAGGAATTGAAGGATTTCATTCTGATACAATTTCTAGATTATGTCAAACCTATCCATCCATCACCAAAGATCATTGATCTTGATGATGAATCTTCTAATCCCATAGAAAAGGTCACCTATAATCCTTTTCTTGATCTATCTTACCGAACCAAACATTTAACTTCTTCCTCCTCCCAGAAGAAATCCTAAAAATAGTTGTTTAGTTTTACTTTAAATGCGCTATTATTAAATATTGTTAGACTTGTTTCTCATTTTGTCAAATGTTTGTTTAATGGTACTTTGATAAATGGTATGATTATTTTGTTGATTCCTTTGATTTACCCCGATGATAACAAAAAGGGGGAGATAGGGCATTCAATTTTATTTTTGCATAAATATGTTTTGTTGGCATTCAATTTTATTTCTACATAAATATATTTTGTTATCATAAAAAAGATGGAGAATATTAGGATTCTCTCTAATATGGTTTCAATAACAACAAAAAGGAAAATATGATGTTATTCGTATCAGTTAAGTGTTTGTAAGAAACCATCTTTGTGCGTAGAAGTTTCAGTAGAACATTTGCACATTTGTTCAAATAAGCAACTAATGGCAATAGAAGCTATGAACAACAAAAGTATAAGTAGAAGGTGATGTGCTTAATTGATTCAGTAGAAGGAACAGTAAAATGTTAAATCCTAAAGTAATCAAATTATAAAAGCTTCAGTAGAAGGTTAATCTAAGAAGAACTAGCTCTGCTGGTTAACTATATTTGGAAAATATAATTAACTCATTCCACTTAAGTAAGAATATTATATCTAAGGAAAAGAAAAGATCACAACTAAATTGTTTCCTAACTAACTAAATGATACGGATAATGATGATCGTTGAGCAGATCTCAGCCAAAGCGATGATTCTTCCACTTCTAAATAATGGCCTACGACAAATCAAGAAAGGTTAGATAAACAAGCTAACTTTTAGGAATAATATATTGTTTCAATCGTTAAAACATGAAGATTTAAATAAGCAACTTTCAATGCTGAAGGTGTAGTGACAAAAATATACAAAATTCATACAGTTACAAGTGTTAGTGCAAAAGTGTTGAAGGTTCATAATTCTTATTATTTTATCTTCAAATTTATGTGAACTTGAGAAGTATTGTGTTAAGACTATATCTTTAAAAGAGGTTGATTTTATTGTAGCTTGTGATTAGTTTAGTTAAAGGTTAGTGAGATAGGACAGTTGATTGTAAAGGTTGAGAAGACCTAGTTGTGTAAACTCTTTTAATGGTTAATCAATTTGATTTAGTGGAATGACCGGTGAAGATGACCGGGTCTCCAGCGATGGAGCTGGAATAGATGACTGACACATGAGGCAAAACCTTTATAAAATCTTGCACCTAATCTTCTTCCTTTATCTTTTATTATCTATTTACATTTTTCTCTTTAATGCAGTCAAATTATTTATGTTATGATTATCTTAAGGGGTTTTTGGTTTACTACGTTTTTTTTTTAATTTTTTGAAACAATCAATTTACCCCCCTCTTAATTATTAATCGAGACCAACATATACTCCCCATAGGGCTCCTTCCTTCACTTAGCTCACTTATACATCTCGAACCATTATAAAGCTTTATGTACATCATTCATCCTTCTTAGCCAATAAAAGTACTCCTTTAGCAATTGAAGCATTCTATTTTCCCCAAAGTGGCTAGCTGTTGCATGCGCTTCTCATATTAACAACTTTAGAATTGGGCTATTCGTTACACACATACACCCCACCTTTCATCAGAAATCCCTAGTTCGGATAAAGCTATCCACCATGCCTCCATAACTATACTTGGCCACAATAGGCCCAAAGAAAGGATCCTACTCATACTAATCCAGAAAAGGTGCCAAACCCAAGTATCTTAACTTATAAAATCGTTATGAGCACATGCCAACACAATAGGGCATCAGCCACATTGTTGGTACTTCCTCTCTTATATTTGATAACATAACAAAAAGTTTCCAGGAATTCGACCTACCTACCACGATGTCGAGAGAGTTTTTGTTAGCCCCGTAAGTGTTTAAGGGACTCATGGTCTTTATAGATAATAAATTCCCTAGTTAGCAAGTAATGTTGCTAGTTTTGAAGAGCTTGAACAAGAGAATAAAATTCCTTATCATAAACTGAGAAATTCAAAGTAGTAACTTTGAGCTTCCCATTAAACTATGCAACAGGTCGGTGCTCCTGCATTAGTACAGTGCCAATGTTTACTCTAGATGTGTTACACTCTAACTCAAAGACCTTATCAAAGTGTGGCAACATAAGCACTGTGATAGAAGTCAACTTAGATTTAATTTCATCAAAACTTTTCTAAGCTTCTCTAACCATTTCAATTCAAAATTCTCTCTAGTCAGCTTGGCTAAAGGGGTAGCTATAGAATTGAAGTTCCGAATTAACCTTCAATAAAATGAAGCTAGACCATGAAAGCTCCTAACATCGGCATCGCTAGTTAGCGTCAGCCACTCGAGAATAGCTCTAACTTTCTCTTCATCAACTTTGATACCTCCACTAAACACCACATATCTGAGAAATACAATCTTGTTTTGACAGAGTACACGTTTCTTCAAGTTCTTGAACAAATGTTCAACTTAGAGAATATCAAATATAGACCTTAAGTGCTCAACCTAAGATGAGAGGTCAGCGCTATATATCAAAATGTCATCAAAATAAACAATAACACGCTTACGAGTTACAGATCTCAAAACATGGTTCATAAGTCGCATGAAGGTGATTGGTGTGTTTGTAAGTTTAAACGACATTACCAACCACTCAAAGAGACCATCCCTTGTCTTTAACGCAGTCTTCCATTTGCCTTCGAGCCTCATCCTAATTTGTGGTAGCCACTCTTCAAATCTACTTTTGAAAAGATCATGCACCATGCAACTCATCTAACATATCATCTAATTGAGGTGATGTATGATGATAGGAAGAACACCTATTCATTAGAGCATGAAGGAAAGAAGGTGAAGCTGAGCCCTATAACGGCCAAGTAGGTTAAAACTATGTATACTCAATTGAGCCAAGTTCTAAAGAAGGAGACTTTAGTGATGCTACAAGTTGAACTGAAAAAGGAGATGAAGCTTGAAGAGTCAACCTAACTATTGGTCAAGAGGTTACTTAAGATGAGAAAATTAATTGAGCAGCTGCTACCTATCGAGGTGAAGTCTCTACTACATGAGTTCGCCAACCTGTTCCCTAAAAAACTGTTAGAAGGTCTACCTCCTATCAAAGGCATTGGACATGCAATAGACTTGCAGCTAAGAGCCACACTACTGAACAAGCTAACATATAAGTTGCATCCTAAACAAGCTACCTAACTATAAAGACAAGATGATGAACTGATGAGAAGTGGTTACGTCCAAGGATCCTTAAGCCTATGTGTTATACTAGCTATATTGGTGCCAAAGAAGGATGGTACATCAAGGATGTACGTAAACAGCTGAGCTATAAATAGTATTACCATCAAGTATAGGTATCCCTTACTTAGGCTTGATGACATGCTTAACGAGTTAAATGGAGCAATAATATTTTCAAAGATTGATCTTAAGTCCAGATATCATCATATTAAGATGTAGGAAGGAGATGAGTGGAAGGCTGCTTTTAAAACACGCCATAGATTGTATGAATGGCTCGCAATGCCATTTAGGTTGTCAAATGTGTTGAGCACATTCATGAGACTGATGAATCATGTTCTTTGAGAACTCATTAAAAAGTTTGTTGTTATATATCTTGATGATATTCTTGTCTATAGTCTTGACTAGGAAACTTACAGTGAGCATCTCCGAGCAGTTTTCTCAAAACATTAAACTGAGAAGCTTTAGGCCAATATGAAGAAATGTGACTTCTATTGACCCGAAGTAATCTTTCTAGCATTTTTTATGAGTGGTGGCAGTATATGAGTTGATGGTGAGAAGATGATAGCAATTACCGAATAGCCTATGCTGACCTATTCGGTTGATGTACAAAGCTTCCATGACTTGGCATCATTTGATCGCAATTTATGGGAAATTTCAGTACTATTATAGCCTTACTCACTAAGCTGTTGAAGAAGAATGTTGAGTTCAAGTGAGGAGAGGAGCATAGGAGTTCTAAGGAAGTGAAGGTGAAGTTAGCTATAGCCTTGTCTTAGCTCTTCCTAGCTTTGGCAAAGTATTTAAAGTAAAGTGTGATGCATCCAAACTAGGCATAGGTGTTGTGCTAATGCAAGAAGGTTGACCTATTGCCTACTTCAGTAAGAAGCTCAAGGGAGCCACACTCAACTATTATGTATATGATAAGGAGTTTTAATCCTTAATCTAAGCTTTGACTGTTTAGCAATATTATCTATTGCTAAGGGAATTCATGATCTATACTAATCATGAATTGTTGAGATACTTAAAGAGTCAACCTAAGTTATCTAGGCGATAAGCTAAGTGGGTTGAGTTTATAAGGGGATTTTCCTAAGTTGTCAAGTATAAGAACGGCAAGAACAATGTAATAACCAATGCCTTATCCAGACGACATTCCCTCTCAACTAAATTGCAAATCAAATTGCTCAGATTTTCTATTACTAAGGACTAATATGCTGAGGATCCGCACTTTGGCCTGATCTATGCCAGATAAGAAGATGATCGAACACTTGATGACCATCATAGGGAAGACGAATACTTGTTCAAGAAGAGGAGATTGTATATTTAGACTTATTCTATGCAAGAGTTGCTAGTACGCAAAGTGTATGGTGGTGGATTGTCTGGACATTTTAGCAAGCATTGAACTCATAAGGTGTTAGCCTCTAGATTCTTTTGGCCGAGAATGATGAAGGATGTCTATCACATCCCGGCATAGTACAGGATACACCATCATACAGAAATACCTATTGAAAACTTAACTTAATCTACTCATTCATCAAAAGACAACATTGTTTACATAATAAAGAGGTTTCTGCATCGGAGTTTAACTGGATTCCCTGTTACAACTTATGTGGACAACATAATATTTACATCAAAACATGAACTAGATTTTTTCCTTTATTGTCTTCATAGTAATAGGTTCTCTGACCTAATACAAGTTCTATACAAAATTCACTGACTCTGACTCACACTCTTAATATATATATATCCCCCCTTAGCGTTGCGCCCTTCACGATGCTATTAACCTAATGATAAAACATTTTATCCCCACAACTACTAAAGCTGAGTGAAAGTGAATAACAAATAACATAACATAGGCAATATGATAGATAATACTGTATATCACAATTGAAACATTTCAATTATAACTCGCAAGTTCAACTTTACATATGCATCCGCTTAACTGGGCATGTACTGCTAGCAATGCAGCATGCTATGCTCATGTATCTGGCATGCATTGGTACCAATATCCTTTGCTCTCTAAACTTCTTTCGGTTAGTCAACATAGTCAGGCATTTGGATGCAACGTCCAGGAACCTAGGGCAACATGGAGCTACCTGGGAGTAAGACCCCCACCAAATTGGACTATACACTATAGTCTACCATTATCAAAAAGGGCAACAAGGAGCTGCCTAAGAGCAGGACCCCCAACTTTACAAAATTAGACTACACATTGTAATTCACCAAATCAAAGTGGCAACACTGTTAAATTATACCACACACTTTAGTCTACTAAATTTAACTATCAAAATAGTCACAATGTTTAGGTAATGCAATCTATATGCTTCCAAATATTGAGTTCATAAAGCCATGCTTTTTCCATGGTCACATAGAAGCCTCATTCTGAAAGTTCTGACTTGTAGGTCCCTTTTTATGCCATGCCATGCCATGCCATGATATGCAATGGCAACTCAAGAATATCAATTAACACAATCAATCTTCTAGTTTTATTCAACCCAGTGATCTGATTTTAGTTTTTGAACTCTCTCTAACAAAATCTTAGTATCTTACTTAGAGTTTACTTAAGTGAACATCTAGAAGATTGAGTTAGTAATCACTCAACTTCTCTAGTTAGCATAATCATTCGTAAGCATAAATCATTGCCTAACATAGCAACATAACAATTCAACCAAGTTACAATTACTGTCATTTATAATCACCACATCAGCATTCACTGTAGTAGTATATCAGTTCACCCAAGATATACTTATATTCAATCAACACAGCATCAAACAGCAAGCTAGTAATATATCTACTCCAAGCATAAGTTAGATCCACTTACCTGGTCTTAGTAATAGTGCAAAAACCTAAACTTCACGACATGGTCCTTCCTTATATCTTACACCTATGAAAATATAACAGAGTCTTTAAATCAAGTAGGGGTCAAACCCAAATTGTTATAAGCTTTCATTTCCGCGTTTTTTAACTTCGTTTGATCGTATCTTACTTGTTTCCTATATGATTTTAGTAAACTTTATATCGCCGCGATCGTTATTTTGAGTGCTATTGATATATATTAAATATCAAGACTAATCAATATTGTAAATATCCAAAAATACTCTTTCGTGTCATAACTTGATCGTACACTACCTTAACTCCATAATTGACCCAAGTAAGTTTTAGTACTGAACTAAAAACCCTAAAAATTATACTTTCCAAACTTATCCAGTAACACTTATTATACCCCAAAGTGTTCATTTGACACATATTTAATAAATATTCTAATAGTACTAGTTACTATATTTCATATTAAGTTAACATATAGGTTTATACTAGAAACATACATAATAAATAGTATACGAGCCCGATTAATTTCATGAAAAATCTTTCAGACTCATAAAAATATGTAGTTTAGTTATTGATCAACAATTACATTAAATTGGCTATTATCTATTTTTACAAAAATAACGGTTTCAGCTCGAAATTATGAAAAATTAATGAAAATAAATAAATTTATGAGTGAAATAAAAATTAAATATTCCAAATATCATTATAAACATCCATAAGTCTAAACATGTAAGGCTCATTCATTAATTTTATCAAAAACTAATTATTTCAATAATTCGATAAAATTGATAGTTTTATTCAAAATAATTATAAAAAATAGTAAACATGAAGATTTTAAAAATTTATTGTTACTGAAATTTAATACATTATATAAGTGTGTTATATAAAAATTTTTAGGCCGAAGTAACATTATTTAATATTTTGAAAATTTTATTTAAAATTTGTCTAAACAAGGCACATCATTAAAAAAGTACTATAAATCAATGTTATTTTAAGAAAATAAAATTACCACATGAAAGTACACGTAAAATAACCAAGGGAAACTAAATTTCATGATTTTATAAGCTACTTTGATATTTTTAGTGAATTAATGAAAATCAGGTAGTAAAATTTGACTCACTAGCGCACAGTGCTTCAGCCACCTCCCTATGTCGGCCCACTTTCTCTCTCTACCATAACTTTAAGTCCTAAGTGGCTCCTTGTCAAGTTGCCTATAGTCTTAAGAACCATAATTCACCATGTTTTCCACTATTTTCTTTTATTTTTTCTAATTTTTTCAAATTTTCTAAAATTATGTTCTTGTGTTTTTAGGTTCCCAAAATATTATAAATGATGTTTGAAGCCCTATTTATAGGTTTTAGGATTTTTGCATATAAAAAAGTAAAATTATACATCAATTTCACGTTTTCTTAGATGTCATGTGTCATTTTCTCCTTAACCAAATGTTGACTTATCATTTACAATTAATCATAGCTTGATACATCAATTGGTGACTCACCCATTCAATTTTTTTATTAATTTTCCATTATTTTACCTAATTTAAATAATTTATTATTATTATATGTATATATTTAAAACATATAATGCATATCACATGTAAATACATATATATTATGTATAATTCGACTTCATTTATTATTTTTGAAAGTTAATTAAATTATCTCTAATATCCCGCTTTATCTAAAAGCTTGAATTTTACGATTATTAGCTTTATCGATAAATTAATGTTTTTTTCATATTAATATTTTTATATAGCTTATTTTGAGAAATTGACTTTACTTAAATTACTTCATCTAACTTTACTATAAAGTTTGAAATAAAACTAATAACTTAGCCCGACGCCCTAAATTTAAGGGATCAAATCCTATAGTTATTGAACTAGCTCGAAATCCTGAGATATTACAATGTCCAAGCTATGCTAGAGAGATGTGCTACCTGTAAAAGGGCCAAGAACCAAGCCAAACAAGGGTAATATTTACCTTTGCCGATCCCGACCAAACCATGGTCTAAGCTGAGCATAGACTTCATGTTAAGTTTGCCAAGGATGTCCCAAGGAAAGGACTCTATCATGGTGGTCGTAAACCAATTCAACAAAATGGTACACTTCATGCCCTAAACTAACGATGCTTTGGCTATCTCTTTTCTTTTCTTATAGGAGGTCGTCAAGCTCTATGGAGTGCCTAGGATCATTGTTTCAAACCGAGACCCAAAATTCATGAGCCACTTCTAAAGGACATTATGGAAACAAATGGGAACCAAATTATTATTAGTAAATCTTATCATCCATAAAAGGAAGGATAGACTAAGGCTATCAACAGAACTATGGGAACTTTACTCCAAGTTGTTGTTGGTCAGATCATGACTAATTAGGATCTATGCCTGCCCATAATTGAGTTCACCTACAACAGGACTGCCCACAGTATCATAAGCATGTCCCTATTTGAGGTTGCCTATGGATTCAACCCTAAGCTTCCACTAGACTAAACGCCTTATCCAAGCTAAAATGAGGGTTAATCAACTACAGAAAGATCTGAGGCCATCGAAGCAATGCACTAAAAGGTCATAGAACATTAAGCTAAGCTACTACCAAGCTTGAGAAGGGAAGCTGATGACGGAAGGACAAAGAGTTTCAACCTGGTGATTTGGTTTAGATCCATTTAAGTAAAAATTAATTCCCAAGTTGGAGGAAGAGCAAGCTATCTCTGAGGGCCATGGACCGTTTAAAGTGCTCGAAAGGATAAATCCTAATGCCTACAAGATTAAACTGCCTAAAGAGTATGGAGTCTCAGACTCCTTCAACATTGCTAACCTCCATTCATATGTTCCTAAAGACGAGCAACAAGAGGCTAAGCCAAATTTGATCCCAAATCTCAAACAATTGAAAGGGGATGAAAGAGATCATGGACCAATCACTCACTCTCGAGCTCCAGGACTTAGCTACATGGTTCCCTGAGCTATCCTAGGGGAGTTGAACCCTGAAGAGCAATGCTTAATCCACTTAGACCTACCAAGCTATCCCATTCCGACCTCTCTCAATCTCATTGTAAGAACCCCTGAGGCGTTTGACCTATTACCGAGCCATCCTCTCTATATTGCACCAATCCAAAGTTGAGCAATGAATCTACCTTTTGCTAAGCCGATAGACAATTGAGGCCAAGTTGCCCTACTTTCAAGCCGACTAGTTGAGGTCAATCAAAAGAATGGCCGCCTACAAGACCATCCTTTCCCAAACCCTAAACAGAAGAGTTACCGAGCTGTCGTCTTAAAAATCAACTCTATTTGGCAAGCAGTATCATTGGTATCATAAACTGGACAGTTGATATGTACCCCCTTTTTCTAGCATTCGTACTATTCTTTTTGTACCCAAATATTCATTTTTGTTTGTTTACAACTTTAACCTTGTAGTTTATTCTTTTTTCCTTTTCTAATAGAAATCTTTTTTTGTAATTTATATAAACCCAGGACTTTCCCTAATTGGGCTATATAAATACTTGTAACATGTAATAGCCATAGCATCAATGATATTGAATTTTTAGACATATTCCCTCACTTTTTTACTTCCTTTGTGATATTTTGTTTTCTTGTGAGAATTAAGAACTCAAAGAGCTATTATTAATCCCTTTAGTAAGGATTGCATTAAGCAACCCTTAGTCTAGTGTTCATACTTCATATCAGGTACTAGCTTAGGTCCATACGTAGTTCTATGGTATATCATATCTGTAGAGTTAATGCACGAGATTGCTAAATCATCAACTTCTATTTACTTTTCGAGCTATCTTGCGGTTCGGACCTACCCCCTTAGTTCTGTATAATATTGGGGCTGTATGTTCATCTTTGAATCCATATCAATACCTCTGCCTTTCAACTCTTTAGGTAACTCGAATAATGACATCTAAAGTCTCAAGCCTCTATACCTCCACTAAATTTTCAATCTCAAATTGTAGTCCAGATATGAACCTCACAACGATTCACACTTTGAGTTCATTAACATCACATTGGATCATCAATTATCGAAATTCTTGTACATTCTCATTATAGATCATCTACCTTACTTAATTTCTTGAAGACGTCGAAAAGTGTCTTGTTCTTAGTGTTCTAAAACAAACCTATTCTTTAGAACTCGTTTCATTTAGTTCCAAGTTTTGATCTTACATCATGCTTGTTAACATGTGGCTTACACTTTCTTCCACCACATCGCTGCATACCCAAAAAACTCTAAGGCAATTACTTGAATATGCACGGAATCTTCAAAATCATAGAAATCAAATATCTTATTGACCTTATCTTCCCATTCCATATATTCATTGGTACTACCAAATCTAAGGAAGCTTAGAACTTGTACTTTAATATGTTCAGTCCCTTAAGGAGCTTGGAGTTCACGTTTGCGAAATTACTTATCCTAATCTTTGCCATCTCCCACGTCCTCAACTTCTCCTAACTTAAGCCTTCATTGTGCGAGTCCTTTAGCTTGGATAGGTCGCACTTATGGTGAATTCATAGCATTAAGAACTCGAACTTCCACACCTTACCCCCTCAACCTATTTAGCACACATCATTCTCGTAGAGCATTTCTTTCTTGAGGTTAAGCTTCGACTAATCTTTATACGGTCATAGCTAAGTTCATTACAATGGTTGTAAGGTTTTATATCTATTTGTCTGTAGTTTATGGGGTCTATTATTTGACTCAACCACAACCAAGAGCATCACTTTCTACATTTGCAATCTCTCCTTACACATTAGGATTCCCCATTCTTCCAATAGAACTCCAATAATCTCTACCTAACAAAGACATAATCATAATATGGCTGGAGACTACATTGAATCAACAACTTCAATACTTGCTCTATTTTGCAGTAAGGAAAACAAAGCACAATAGAATGTACAAACCACTCATAAGAATCAATCACTACAAACACTTAGCTATCGGTTATAATCTTAAGCTTTGATACTAGGATATATGATGTGCCTAGGAGTCAAGTTATCATTAGGTCCTACAGTAGGAGAAAACCTAATGGGTCCTTCAAGGTATCTAAGAAAATGGAATGGTCAGCAAACACAACATAGTAGCTTCATGAACCTAGTCTCTAGATATGACTCACTGAGGAACACAACACGACTTAGTCTTTACTTGATATTATGTACAAGTAATTACTAAGGTTCACTTGCCACTAACCTTGAGCTATTAGTATGATTAGATAAGAGTAGGAAGTACATGCTTGGAGAATATTGTTTCACAAAGACAAAGGGAATATCCATTAACAATGAGATAAGATGATTACAGCCATAAGATAAGGGACCATTTATAGTAAGTCCCTAGGGCAACAAAAGGAAATCTGTGAAATGACATAAAAAGGTAACATGAAATAAAGAGATCCTAGTACGATGCAGAAAGAGCAAATGGGAAAAATACTACAAAAAGAATATAGTGTAATGTTAGAAGAAGAGAATGACAGGTGCCATTGTATTATTGTAGCCATACTAAAGATGGTAGGGTGTTGGAGCACTGTTGCTAAGCTATCTTAATGAGTGTTGTTGAGGCATTCAGATGAGATAGCAATTCGGCAAAGTGGGGAAAGATAGAGTGGCATATGATATCTCAAAGGTTGGTGATAGGGAGTTCGGCCCCAACACATGGCAAGTCGACATCTGGGTTCTCAACACTTGATGAATAGGCATTAGGAAGTCTAGTATCTAGATAAAGGATTGAGCAGAGTAGAGTATATCCGAGCTGGGCGCTTAGAGAGTTCAATAATCTATCATCCTAATACTAAAATTCGTCATGATCAAGCTAAGATGTCTAGGTCCTCCTAACAAGACCTTGTAAGCCCTTGAGTCAGGCTCGAGTTATGGGTCTTGAGGTCAACAATCTATCACTATTGTATGAAAAGTTTATATAAAATATATTATATATGTATATATGTGCATAAAAGATAGGATGCTATCAGATAATGAAGTTCGATGGAGAAATGATGACATGGAAATAAATTTTACAAATGGAAATAATGGATTTTAAGATTAAGTAAGCTTGTAGGGAAAAAATTAGATGAATCGTTGACATGTAACTTAACTACTTTACTTGTAATGGATTTTAAGATTATATAAGTTTTTAGGGAAAAATTTAGGTGAATCTCTGACATGTAACTTAGCTACTTTACTTATAAAAGGAGTTGAACATAGTTTTCCATTAGGGTATGGGATGAATCAAGGATTAGTGTGGAAATTTAATAGGGTGATAGTGTAGTAATGTAGTGGAATTGGTTAAGTTTGAGTCATATCAGAAGATATTTTAAGAGGATTTACTAAGTAAATGTCACATTGAAAAACCTACTTCAAAGTTAACCTAAAGAATGTTCATATGTGATTAATTAATTAGGATGGACTTAAAATGTTGCTCAAATGATTTTTTTAGAACTTTATAATTAATTGAAATTAGAAGATGTTTCAAATGATGCCTTAGAGGATGACTCAATGGATAACCTGGGAAAATCAATTTAAGATAACCTTAAAACCTAAACACTAAAGTGTAATAACATTCCAAACTTAGGTTACAAAAATTAATAATAGGAATAATAGATAAGAATGATGATTTTGCATAGTTTGTATCTGTACTAGAGTTGTCATTTATAATCTATTAGTTAGGAATGCACTATGGCTGCCATAGTTGAGCAAAGTCAAAATTAGGTGAGCAACAAGGAATCCAAGTGTGTGGGATCAATGCCTTACTGCATTTAGAAGCATTATTCAGAATATTTAGTAGCTTTAGTATGCATTTGTTTGTGGTTGTAAGTTAGCCAATTGTACATGTATAGCATATGTGCCTAAATAATGTTATGCTATTGTGAATATGTGCTTTATGTATTGATTGTCTTATGATCTTTGCTTTTTTTGGATTGGCTAAAAATGGTTTATCACCCCAAAAGTAAACTAATTTCAATGTGGCCTAACTTCCAACTAAATATGCATCGCAACCCATTAGGAGAAATGATTAGGATTCTTGAGCCAAACACAAAACCTTGGATGAGGCTAGCTAAAATGGTCATTTTCCCATCTTTAACCGAACTAAGTGACAAGATAGGAGGTCACGGCAAGGTTAGAAGCAGTAGTTTGAAGGTAATCTTAGGTGGAGGGTATTCTGATAGGAATCAAGCAACTAGACCCTTGACTCGAGCCCTTGCTTGAGGCCTCAAAGGACCGATGAAGCAAATTCTCTCATCCTAGCCTATAGTCAAAGAAGCCAAGCTAATCCTAACTGCTAACTTACCAAGAATACCGAGCCGAGTAACTTCAATATTGTCAGTATTTGGATGCCAACTGAAGTTATGCTCCACTGATAGTTTGACCCATTCATACGTTTGCTCAGCCATGCTTATACTAACTAGTAACTCGATAATACTTATGTCAAGAACTCCTAAGCACGTCCAAGCTAACATCACCTTAGAAGAATCTTCAGCTTTACTCGGCAACAACCCAACTAACCGTACAATCTTGTTTACCTTACTAGAAGTGTTACTAATGACCATCAGCCACATATCCAATCATTATGTAAGGGAATTCGCTATATAGACCGGACATTTTTCTTGATTTTTCATTTGTACCCTTTTACATTCCTTGTATTTTGCTTCTTTTATGAAATATCCTTTTTGTCTTTTCCTCTTTTGGCAAGTTACCCTAAAATATTGGATATAAATGCCCTTATATAGTGTAGCTGCAGCATCAATTTGTTATTGAATATACTACATTATCCCTTTTGTGAGCATCCTTTACTTGCTTAATTTTACTCTTATCTTAACTCTTAAGTAAGGCTAAGTAGTGAGTACCCTCACTGAATTAGCTATGACCCACAGGTGTATGCGGTAACTCGAACTAAAAATGGGTATTGGTAGTTCAATGGAAATGAAGAATAGGAGGTGAAATGGAGGTTTTGACTACAAATGTGAGTGGATATCGCACACCAAGATACAAACACAATCAAGGGTCAAGCTTGAAATAGGGTTCGATATAACTTACGAACATTAAATGTCACTTAGGGTTTCAAATGAAGGTAAGGTGCAACTTACTAACTTACTTAATTGAGGGGTTCACTACAATCTTAAGGTCAAGATTGATGAGAACACAAGAAAGATTAAAGAGTTAATTAGCACTCAATAGTCTAACAAAGGTAGGCTCAAAGAGTTCAAGAATATCCTTACTCGAGAAAGGAAAGTTCAACTGTCTTTGTATATCTCTCTTGTCCAGGCTCATTACAAATGTTGCTATTTATAGCAAATGTTAAAACCTCAGTGACAAAACTGTAAATAATATACAAGGCCTTAAACCTTAGAGAATGGGCCCATAACTAAAATAAAGAAAATATGTACAAAACTATGAGTTTAACAAGAGAAGTTGGCATGTAGTCACTCAAGCTATTGTGGAAGGAGCAAGATTTGAACTAAGTAGGGTCAATAGTTGGATGTTCAGGTTCGAGTAAGAACCCTTGAAGTCTTGCAATGCTTGGCCTAGATAAACGAAAGGTCGACCCACAATTGCTGAGTTGTAGAATTGGTTGGCACTAGTCTTCCCATGCTGTATTAAGTGGTTCTTAGGCCTTAAGTTCTTGACTATTTGATCTCTTATCTTCTCTGTAGACGGTAGATTGATTGCCAAGTGGTAACTACAGGCTCTCGGCATTTTGCTATTAATGCGGCCTCTATAAGAGCTGGTAAGCCTCGGATTCTTATTGGTTCACCTCGGATCCTGACATGTCTACCTCAATTTGAGGATCATTGTAGGCAAATTCCTATCATTATGTAGGGTTAAAAGAAAGTCATCCTCGACTTTATACAATGGGCATGAGCTCAAATGCCGAATAAACTTCTCTTCCCCTTCCTCTTTACCATAGGTGTCGGGTTGCTCTAAATCTCTTCAACACTTATAGGGATCAAGCAATAGCTCTTCCCGCCCTTCTGAACCGTACAAGTATTGAGGAAGCCATCATGGATCAGTCTTCAATCATACTTCTAAGGTCGGCTAAGAAGTAGATTTGCCACATTCATAGTCACTACATGGAAGCCAATCTCATCCTCATACAGCCCTGCCTTGAATGCTATCCAAGCTTTCTTATGTATATGGACCATACCCTTGTCGTTAAACCACTTCAATCTACAAGGTCGAAGATGCAGGTAGGTCAGCAATCTCATCTTCTCCACCAGCTCAACAGAAATTACGTTGGTGCAACTACCTCCATCAACAACCAGGGAACAGGTCTTCCCATTCACCAAACATCGAATTTGAAATAAGTTTTCCCTTAGACTTGGATCTACTTTTAGGTAAGCTCGTTGGCTCACCATGGATAAGAGTCCGTCCAGATCGGCATAGACATTCTCTTCTATCAATTCACCTTCCGAGCTCTTGTCACTCTGACTTTCTACTTGAGCGTTGGGTCCTTTGCATTTCAAGATCATGACCCTCTTATTTAGACATTAAGAGGCGATATATCTATAGCCTAAACATTTGAAGCATTTGACTTCTCAGGCCTTTTTGCTAGGTACTTTCTTTTTCTCGGCTAAACCCACCTTTCTCCATCTTCTCTAGTCCTCAGGCTTAAGGCTAACTTATTGAGGTCGGTTAATTCACTTTTGGTGTCTCCTCCTCTTCTGTCTCTCTACTCTTAATGCCAAATTGATCATCTCATCTAATGAGTAGAACGGTTGTAATTCAACTATGTTGGCAATGCCATCTCGGAGTCCACTCAGGATCCTAGCAATGGTGCGGTCCTATGGCTCGGCAATCTCACATCTCATCATTAAGGTCTCAAACTCTTGCAAATACTCTTCAACAGTGCTTTAACCTTGCCTCAGGTGTTGGAAAGCATGGAGCATCTCTTACTTGAAGCATGTCGGCACAAAGCGTTGGCTTATCAATCTTTTCATAAGTTTCCAAGTCTTAATCAGCTCTTCTCCTTCAACATCACACTTAGCAACTAACTTATCCTACCAAAATCTTACATAGTCAACAAAAGACAATGAAACGAACTTAACCTTTGTTCAGTCATCACATTCGTAGCATTCAAACAACTTCTCGACTCAGGGAACCCAATCAAGGAACTCTTCAAGGTGGCTACTACCACTGAAGGTCGGCAGCTTAAACTTGATGTTGTCAAGTCCTTGGCTCTATGCTCAGGGTTCATCCCTAGCATTCGAAGCTAGTTGGTTCACCTTATATCAGCCGCGTCTATTGGAGCTTTGCTCATCCAAATATCTTCTCAACCTCAGCTCTCTTCTTTGGTCTCCTAGGTTCTTAGCATCAATACTTCTGTCATTACTTCTTCTCGGCTTAGGTGGGTTTTCTCTTCTTCTCGACTCAATAGCTCTTCTTGGCCATCGTTCATCACCATTAAGCTCGTTCAAGCCACTCTTACTGGTGGGTGCTTGTTCTCTTCTTTAGCTTATCCAATACGTTTACGACCTCTAACTAAACCAGTAAATTCCTGGATAGAATCAGTCAGATTCTGAATATGATATTCCAAGTTATCAACAGGTCTTCTTAAGCTTCTGCAAAGACTATCACTACTGTTGTTGACACTATCTTCAGACATTGTTGTCTATATAGTAACTTCCACGGAGAAATTCAACAAACACGTAATACACTCAACCTGGAACCTTACTAAAGCAATTCTTAGAACATTACTACTAATAAAAAATATAATAAACAATAACCCAAGAATTACTATGACTCGACCCAACAACAGCATAATACTACAGTTACTAGGAACACGAACAACACACCACAAACAATAAAAACCAATAGAAAATGATGACATAGATTAAGCTTTGATGAACACTTTCACATGTGTCTCACCATAAGCATTGATACCAAGATGATACGACCCATGGGTGTGCACAGTGACTCAGACTAAAAATGGGTATTGTTAATTAAAAGGAAATGAAGAATAAGAGGTGAAATGGAGGTTTTGATTGTGAATGTGAGTAGATATTATGCACTAAGACACAAACATAATCAGGGGTTGAGCTCGAAATAGGGTTCAATATAACTCACGAATACTAAATGTCACTTGGGTTTTCAAATGAAGGTTAGGTGCAACTTACTAACGCGCTCAATTGAGGGGTTCACCACAATCTTAAGGTCAAGATTGATGAGAACACAAGAAAGATTAAAGAGTTAATTAGCACTCAATAATCTAGTAAAGGTAAGCTCAAAAAGCTTAAGAATATCCTTATTCGAGAAAGGAAAGTTCAACTATCTCTGTATATCTCTCTTGTTCAAGCTCATTACAAATGTTGCTATTTGTAGCAAATGCTAAAACCCTAGTGGCAAAACTATCAATAATATACAAGGCCTTAAACCTTAAAGAATGGGGTGATAACTAAAATAAATAAAAAATGTACAAAACTGTGAGTTTGATAAGAGCAGTCGACATGTAGTCATTCGAGCTGTCCTAGAAGGAGTAGTATCCAAATTAGGTAGGATCAACAATTGGATGTTCAAGTTCAGGTAGGAGCCACTAAAGTCTTACAGTGCTTGATCAAGATACTCGAAAAGTCAACCTACAATTCTTGAGTCCTAGAATTAGTCGGCACTAGTCTTCCCGTACTATACTAAGTAGTTCTTGAGCCCTAAGTTCTCCGCTGTTTGATCTCTAGTCTTCTTGGTAGACGACAGGCCAATTGCTAAGTGGTAACTACACCTTTAGGCGTCCTGCTATTAATGCGGCCTCGGCTTCTTATTGGTCAACTTCGGTTCCCAACATGTCAGCCTTAGCCTAGGGATCATTGTAGGTTGATTCCTATCATAGCTCATGCATCTCATCGGGTTAATTTGTAAGTCTTCGATAGTTCCTTGAAGCATCACATCCTTGTAGTTGATTGTGGGTTTTGCTTCTTTACTTTCTATTCTACGCATTTCCATCCTTGTTTTCAAGCTTTCAGTGAACTTAGACTTACTACCGATACGGCCAACCTTATCTGCTCTTGGCTCGACTTATCATCTTGGTATTAGAGTGGAGATTAGTTAGTTATTGTGAAGCACTGTGTTCTACCCTGTTTCGAATGTTCGGAAATAAAGCAAGTTTTAACTGGGTTTTGTTGTCCTTTGAAGTAGCTGTTTGTGGTTAAGGATTACTTAGATTTAAATATTTATATGGAGGTGTAAGTGTGTGAGTTGGTTGATTTAAAGATAATGTTAGTTGTTTCTCGAGTCTTAAAGTTTTGACTGTTGTTGAAGTTTTGTAAAAGAATGACTGATTTGAGTATAAACACCGGTACTAAAGACAATAACAGTGGTGTCATCTACAATAACCGACAATCCTAAAACACTCCTAGAAGTACAGGAAAATGAATTGATGACATGGCTAACTTGATAGCTAACCTAACCATAGCTATCCACATAATAACTTTTCGTCCGTTGAAGCCACTCAGAACACTCCCTAAGCTACTCAACTTACAAGAGGACAAATCCTAACAAAATCGAGGTAGAAGAGAAGAGAACATGTGTAAAGTAAGATTGACTTAGGTGACATAGATAAAGAGGAAGAAGAAGAACAGTATGTTAAAGTAGAAGAACGAGCTCAATTATACAATGCTACCAACCTTGTGAAGCCTTAATGGTTCTAAAATTGCTAATGATTATCTCAATTTGGAAGAGAAAGTTGAACAATTCTTTAACTACTACCATTATGAAGATCGTGAGAAAATGAGAGCTGTTGCTATAGAGTTCTCAAGATATGTTGCGATGTGATAGAGAAACTTCCAAGCCATGAGAAGGAGAGAAAGATATAGAGAGGTAAGCACTTGGCTCAAGATGAAAAAGAGTATTTAGAAAGAGATTTATGCTAGATACTTATCTGCTAGATACCTTTGCTCGACTTTAAGAGCTGAAGTAAGGGAATTGAACTATTGATGAGTATATTTAAGAGTTTCTTATGCTTATGATTTGATGTGAAGTTGATGAGCCTTTAGCCCCGACGGTGTCCAAGTTCCTTATTGGGTTAAGGAATAACTTTGAGACATCGTAGAACTTCAACAATTTACTACATTGGATGAAGCTATAAGAATAGCATAACATGTGGAGAGATAGAGGAGCAATAAACCAAGCGACCTCTAATGAGCCGACTTATCCAATCTGGTCGACTTATTCAAAGTAATCACTAAGCTTAATATAGTACGAGCCGAATGGGAGGATAAGCGTCAAAGTTGAACAGAGGAACCGACCAAGTGACGGCGAAGTGCTACCAAGAACTTTTGAGAAAGGACAAAGCTTAAGACGAGCCATGATAGGAATCAGGCTACTAAGCCTTTAACTCGCAGCTGAGCCTAAGGACTAAAGGGACTGGCAACGCAAATCCTCCTACTCCAGCTGACTCCTACCAAAGCCAAGTTACTCCTTATAGTTGATCGACTATAGATGTTGTGCCAAATGACTATCCATCTCTCAAAAATTGTGTACTGACTAGAAAAATGTCCTTGTAGTAGCCAACTTACATGCACCAACTTGAACATATTTGAGTTAACCACTTTCTCAACATCGCTACCGCCGAGAGGTCAAGAGAGCTGCCCTACTCTAAACCTTAGCCACCCAACTAGCTCATACTTTTTTATTTACATCCTCCAACGACATCACCAATGCATAACTACTACATGTACAGGACCACATGTAGAATCTACTGCACTAATAATTACTTTTCCTATGAATATTCATTTTTACCTTTTGTATACTTTGTACATTACTTCTTTAGGACAATACCCTTTTTGTCTTTTTCCTTTTTAGGCAGGTTGCCCTAAATTCTCGAGTATAAATACCCCTTGTACATATAGCCGCAACACATCAGATTATCATCAATACACTTGATATCTTCCTTGCGTAAAAATTATCTGTTTACTCTCCTTTTTTTTTTCACTCTTATCCTAATCTTTAAGTAAGGTTAGGTAAGGAGTTACCTAACTGGACCAACTCATGCATCATAATACATTATATCCTTTGGAACTGTTTGTAGGTTTTGCTTACTTTTCATCTCTAATCCCATTCTTTCATGAGTTTCCTCATCACCCTTTATAAGCTTTTGGCAAGCTTAGACCCATTCCCACAACTGGCATTGTCTGTTCTAGGCTACGGTCCACATCATCTTAGTATCAGTGTAGAGCTCAGATTGTAGTAGTTCGTTCTCGAAGTTCCTTGTTCATACTCCGTTTTAGGCGTATGAAATAGATCAATTTTCTATACTTCTTTAGCTGTTGTGTTTGCTGTTTATTAAGCTTTTGGTTTGATAGGAGTGTGTTGTGTTGCGTTGTTTAGTGAAATAGTGTCAATTGTAGCACCGAATCAAGGAGTTTGGAATTTGAATCTTTCAAAGAAAATGACAGACTTAAGTGTTGATGTTGGTGCTAAGGATGACAACAGTAGCGTTGTCCACCATGGCCAACAATCTTAAGGTACTCCCAGAAGCATGGACGAGAGACTTAATGAATTGGGCAACCTCCTTGTGGATTTAACTCAAGTTGTTCATGCATTAGCTTATAAACCTACTAAAGCCACGCATAACACTCCACAAGTTGTTCGACCTGCTAGAAGCCAGAACCCAACTCAATAAGTTCGAGGTGGAAGAGTAAGTAGACGAGTGAGAAGAAGGATTGACTTAGAAAATCTGGATCAAGAGGACAAGGAAGAATATGAGGAGGAAGAATAAGCTCAAGCACCCTGACCATCCGATCATGTAAAGCTTAAGATTCCAAGCTTCAATGGGTCTGGAAATCTAGATGGCTACTTGGATTGGGAGGAAAAGGTGGAGTAAGTTTTTAAATATTACCAATATACAATTACGACAAAGTAAGAACTACTATTTTTGAGTTCTCTAGGTATGCTGTCATATGGTAGAAGAATTTCCAAGCCATGAGAAGGCGAGAAGGTTATTAAGAGATTAACGCTTGGCCTAAGATGAAGAGAATACTTAGACACAAATTTGTACCGAATAATTGCTTGCAAGACACTTTTATACTACTTCAAAAGCCAAGACAAGGAGGTTGTACTATTGACCAGTATGTTCAAGAGTTCCAAATGCTTATGATTCATTGTAAAGTGGAGGAGCCCTCAACGCATATAGTCTCTAGATTCCTTACTGGTTTGAAGAGTAATATTCGAGACATTGTGAAACTCCAACAATTTACCATAATGGATAAGGCAACACAAATAGTTCAGTAAGTGGAAAGACGAAGAAAGGGGCCGAATGCTAACAAGAATGCCGACTAGCTAACCTACTTAGTCAGGTTTACCTATTCAAGGAAGTTACCAAGGTCAGCAGAGTACCGAGGTGACTATGCATACAGATGTCAAGATTGAACAAAAGGGCTAACCTGAGAGTAGCATGCCGACCTAAACATGCAAGAAAGGATATGGATATGAAAGGAAGATAAGCCAAATCAAGTGTTTCAAATGTTAGGGTTTTGGACATATGGCTACCCAATGTCTTAATCGAAGAACTATGGTTATCAAAGGAGGCACCCTGAAGCTTGAAGTTAATAGTACAAATGAGGAACCTGAGGAAGAGAGTGTTACCAAGAAAGAGACCTCTCGGGAGAATGAACTAATTGAAGAAGATGTGCTTTTTTCCTGAAGACTTAGATCAATTGATCCTAGTTATCTAACGAGCAATGAGTTTGGAGTCCTCACACGAAGAAGAGCAAAGGTAGAACTTATTCCATATCACCTACAAAGTGAATGACCAAGTATGCGCTCTCATTATAGATAGTGGTAGTTATACCAATGTGGCATCAGTCGATCTGATTACGAAGTTAAAGCTACCAACTATCGTACATCGAAAGCCATAGAAGTTACATTGGCTAAATGAAAAGGGAACACTACACATTACTCGGAAAATACTATTGTCGATCACAATTAGAAATTACTTTGACGAGATTCTTTGTAATGTGCTACCCATATGCGCATTGTACGTGTTACTAGGTCGACCCTAGCTTTATGATAGAAGAGTTATCCATGATGGATATAGAAACACTTACGTATTAGAGAAGGACGGAAGAAAGATTACACTGAACCCGATGCCATCGAGTCAAGTTAATAAACTATAGGTAAAACTTACTCAAGGATCAAAGAAGACTTTGATGATTAGTAGAGCTAAGCTCCAAGAGGCTATTCAAGCCGATGTACCAACCTTCATGTTAGTTAGGTGACTATTAGAGTTGAGGGAGAAAGGTGAGCTACCCCTAGAAGTAAGAGAGTTGCTAAATGAATATGCCGACTTATTTCCAAAACAGTTGCCGGAAGGATTGTTACCCTTTAGAGTCATTGAACATTACATTGACTTGATACCGAGCACTGCATTACCAAACAAATCGATTTATTAGATGAATCTTGAACAAGCTGTTAAGCTTTAGAGACAATTCAATGAACTATTGGAACGAGGGTACATAAGGGAGAGCTTTAACCCTTGCATTGTTTCGACACTCCTAGTGCCGAAAAAGGATGGAACCTAGTGGATATGTATTAACAGCCAAGCCGTAAACAAAATCACAATCAAATATAGGTATCCTATTCCTAAGTTGAACGACATGCTGGATAAGTTAAGTGGAGCTAAGATCTTCAATAACATTGATCTAAAATCTAGCTATCATCAAATTCTCATGAGACCGAGAGATAAATAGAAGACTACATTCAAAACTTTACATAGACTCTACGAGTGGATGATAATGCCATTTGACTTATTGAATGCCCCGAGCACTTTCATGCAACTAATGAACCATATGCTAAGAAATCTGAGAGGGAAGTGTATCATGGTGTACTTTAACGATACCTTAGTATATAGTGCTGATATGCCAAGTCACATTAACCATCTCTATGCTGTATTAGGTGTCCTTCGAGCCAAGAGATTATTTAGCAATCTTAAGAAATGTTGCTTTTGTTAGGAGAAAGTGGTATTCCTAGGATATGTAGTTGGTGGAGAAGGCTTACAAGTGGATGAAGAGAAGATCAAAGCAATCATCAAATGGTTAACTCCAACCACTTATGCCGAGGTGAGAAGTTTCCATGGATTGGCATCCTTCTATAGAAGGTTTATAAGAAATTTTAGCACCCTAATCGCACCCTTTATCAAGTTGATGAAGAAGAACACCGACTTTAGATGAGGAGAAAAAAAAAAGAGAGAAGTTTCACTAAAGTGAAGGAAAGACTAACTTTTGTACCTGTACTTGCTTTACTTGACTTTAAGAAAATATTTGAGCTAGAATGTGACGCATCAGGCATTGGAATAAGTGCTATCCTAATGCACGAAAGCCAACCAATCACCTATTACAATGAGAAGCTTAGAGAATCTCAACCAAACCACTCCATGTATGACAAAGAACTCCTAGCACTCATCTAAGCGCTTTAAGTATGGCAATATTATCTACTGTTGAAAAAGTTTGTCATCTATATTGACAATGAGTCTTTGAGCCACCTCTAAAATCAGACTAAGTTGTCGAAGTGGTAGGCAAGATGAGTTGAATTCCTTAAAGGATTCAATTTAATGATAAAATACAAACATGGCAAGAGCAATGTGGTTGCAAATAATCTTTCAAGAAGACATGCACTCTTAACCGAATTGTAACCCAGATTGTTTAGTTTTATGAGTATCAAAGAGTAGTATTATGAGGATCCATTCTTCGGACCCATATTAAGGCGTTGTGCCAATAGAAGGACAATGGATGAGTACCATATGGAAGATGGGTACTTATTCGAAGGAGAGAAATTATGCGTGCCAACTTACTTACTGAGAGAGTTACTAATTAGAGAAGCCCATAGTAGAAGACTCTCCAGACATTTTGGAGCGAGAAGAACATACGAGTTGCTGAGTAGATGATTCTTTTGGTCGAAAATGTGTTGAGATGTGCACCGAGTTGTTGAATGCTGTGCCGTGTGCAAGAGAGCCAAGTGCCGAGCCAAGTAAAGGAAAGCAATGACTTTGCCTATCCCAAGGAGACCATAGACTGAGTTAAGTATGGACTTTGTCCTCGAATTACCAAGAACAGCCCAAGGTGAAGATTCCATCATAGTCGTCGTAGATAGATTTAATAAGATGGCACACTTTGGGCCCTACTCAAAGACTAATGATGCTTCGGCTATTACTTCTCTTTTCTTGCAAGAAATTGTTTAGTTATACAGCGTACTAAGAAACATAGTATCAGACAAAGACCCAAAATTCTTGAGCCATTTCTAGAAAAATCTATGGAGATGGATCAAGATGAAACTACTATTCGGTACTTCTTGTCACCCCCAACCTGATGGCTAAATAGAGGTAGTCAATTGCACTTTGGGATCACTACTTCGAGCTATAGTAGGCAAAAACTTGACTGATTGGGATGTTTGTTTTCCTTATGGGTCGAATTTGCTTACAACTATACAGTGCATGACACCACCAAGTAGACCCCCTTTGAATTTGTCTATGGTTTTAATCTCGAGTTGCCTCTTAATTACACCCCTATACCTGTATCCTAATAAGAAGACCTTGAAGCGAGAGCTTGAGCACAGTATCTACAGCAAATCTATGACAAAGTTACTTAGCAGATCGATCGAGCTGTCAAAAGAATGCGAGAGAAGGCTAAGAGTAGGATGATAAAAGAGTTTTTGGCTAAAGGGCAAAGAGATGTTTCTAAGCAAGAGGAGAAATAAGTTGTTTGCAAGAGTTGAAGGACCCTTCAAAAACCTCTAAAAAATCAATGATAACACCTACAAATTGGAGCTCCTCGAGAGTATGGGGTTTCGGACACCTTCAACATTATCAACCTTAGTCTATATCACCCTGATGGAGAAGTGAACAAAGACTAGTCAAATTTGATCCCAAATCCAAATCAACTTAGAGGAAATGATAGGAATTAGGCTACTAGGTCTTTAACTCGCAACCGAACTTGAGAACTAGAAGGATTAGAGAGGCGAATCCTCTTGCTCCAATCGACTCTTACCAAGGCCGAGTTACTCCTTGCTGCCGATCGACTATCGATGCCATGCCAAATGACTATCAATCTCTTAGAAATTGTGTGTCGACTAGAAGAATGGCCTTGCAATAGCCAACCTACATACACCAACTCGATCATATCTGAGTTAACCACTTTCTCAACATTGTTACCGCCGGGAGGCCGAAAGAGCTGCCCTACTCTAAACCTCAACCACTCCAACTCGGCTACCCAAACAGCTTATACTGTTTTGTCTGCATTCTCCAACGACATCAGCAATGCGTCTCTACTACATGTCTAAGACTACATATAGAATCTGCTGCACTAATTATTGCTTTTCCCATGAATATTCATTTTTACCCTTTATATACTTTGTACATTACTTCTTTAGGACAATACTCTTTTTGTCTTTTTCCTTTTTAGGTAGGATGCCCTCAATTATCAGGTATAAATACCCCTTATAAACGTAGCCGCAGCACATTAGATTATCATCAATACACTAGATATCTTCCTTACATAAACGTTGTCTATTTACTCTCTCTTTTTTTTTTTTTTTTACTCTTATCCTAATCCTTGAATAAGGTTAAGTGGGGAGTAACCTTACCGAACCAACTCGTGCAATATATCAAGTTGTGTCGTGAGTTCTCGAAAGTTTCACTGGTGCATCATATCCTTTGGAGCTGTTCATGGGTTTTGCTTACTTTTCATTCTAATGCCGTTATTTCTCGCATTTCCTCATCACCCTTTTCAAGCTTACAACAAGCTTAGACCCATCCCCATGACTAGCCTTGTCTATTCTTAGTTGTAGTTCGTATCAAGCCAGATCAATTGTTTCAAGTGTCAGGGATTTAGGTACATGGCCGTCCAATGTCCAAACAAAAGAACTATGATCATCAAGAGAGATGATCTGAAGATTTACATAAATAGCACGGATGACAAACCCAAGGAGAAAAGAGAGTTGGAGGAAGAAGTTGAGGTTTATAACAAGCTAGTTGAGAAAGGTGTGTTTGTCGAAGATTTAGACAAGCGGACCTTAGTCGTCAAGCAAGCAATAAGCATTGAATGATTAGTTAAGGAAGAGCAACACGAGAACTTGTTTCACATCATCTATAAGTTAAACAAGTATGTGTACTCATAGTAGATAGTTAAAGTTGCACTTAGGTAGCATCTGCTAAGCTAATTAACCAACCCAAGCTATCGACCATCTCACATCCGAGGCCATATAAGTTGCATTGGCTAAATGAGAAAGGAGCATTACACATCACTCAACAAGTATGCTATTGATCTCAATCAGGAATTATTCTAATGAAATTCTCTGCGAATTACTACCTATGTGTACATCACATGTACTACTAAGCCAACCATGGCTGTTTGATCAAAGGGTCATTCATGATGGTTTTAGGAACACGTATGTGTTTGACAAAGATGGGAGAAAAATCACCTGGAACCCCATGACCTTAAGCTAAGTAAGCAAGTTGCAAGCTAAGATAGTCCAAGAATCCAAGAAGGCACTGATCCTAAGTCGATCAAAGCTCCAAGAAGCTATTAAGTCTAATATGTTGACCTTCTTATTAGTTAGGTGATTGCTAGAATTGAAAGATCAAGCTAAGCTACTGATAACTCGGATTTTAAACATATTTCATATGGTGATTTTATAGTATTTTCCTCACATTTTTGGTTTTCTTTAAATAAATTGATACTTAATTGAGTAAAATTTTGATTTCAAGGTTTGAACGCGTTCTATGATCGAAAACGAAGAAAAGGAATCAAATTTCACTCAAATCGGAGTTCAAATGAAGAAGTTATGAAATTTTGAAGTTGTGTAGAAAATTTTGCCTTAGTGCAGAAAGTTATATGACCTGGGGACACGGCCGTGTCCTAGGCCGTGTCTGGTGGCGAAAATAGAATCTTTGTAATATACATATAAAAGAATATCTTAAGGTTTCAAAAGACAAGAGAGACATTACAGAAACAGAGAGACACAAGAGAAGAGAAAGAGACTTAAGGAGAACATCAAGAAAGAGGCGGAACAACATCAAGAAAGAGGCGGAACAACATCAAGAAAGAGGTGGAACAACATCAACTTCAAGATTAGAGAGATTTTTCATCAATCAAAAGGGGTTTCCATATTTTATTTTATATTATTGATGAAACTCGTTTTTAGATTCATTATGATAGCTTAGAATTTAAGTATTTAGGATTATGGAACCTAAGGTTTCATGTGATTCTTGGATTGATTTAGAAATTTCAATAAAGTTTCTATTTTTACTTGATTCGATTATGTCGTTTAATTATTGATTGATATTTCTAGAATATCAATATATGATATTATGCATGTTGATTGAGAAATTGCATGTGTAATTAGATCTTTACATAATTGAAGAGAATTACATGTATACTTAGAGATGAGATACATGTTTCTTCCGGAAAGTTAATTATTTGTATGGGAATTCATTATACATTAATGCAATTCTAAATTATATTACTAAGTGAAAAGATTCCGGTGAATAATTTAAGATTAGGGTTAATATGCTTGAGAAAGGTATTAACTTTAGTTGTGAATCCCTCCGGTCAAGAATAATAGAAACCGAATTGAATATATTTTAAGCGATCACATGATTAACTCTAAGGGAAATAATTCCTAAATACGTTATTACTTTCTTGAAGTCGTTCTTGATTTTATCGCTTTTTCAATTGCTTAATCAAGTCTTATAAATAAGTTAGTTTGTTAATTTTAGTATTTTTAATTAATTCAACTTTCATAATTTTTCAGTTAGATAATAAAGCTAAGGTTAATATTGGTACTCGAAGTCTTTAAGGGATCAACTCGGACTCACTTCCGCCATATTAAAACTGATAGGTGCACTTACCTCATATCAAGTTTTTGGTGCCGCTGCCGGGATTTTCAATATTAAGAACACTAATTGCTTTATTACTTTAACCATCTTTTTCTTTTGTTTTCATTATTTATTTTCATTAGCTAGAGCTGCAATTGATTCTATATTTCTTACCATTACAGCGCATGACTCGAAGTCACCCAGAAGATTTGGTAGAACTTGATCCTGAAATTGAGAGAACTGCCCTTCAAAATTTGAAATCACAACCTAGACAAAGTGTGGTGACCATTGACGACGAGTCAACCATTGAAATCAAGGAAGAAGGTGAAGAGACCAACACTGAATTCATCGAGCAGGAAGATCCACCACACATGGCTAACAACGGGAATGAAGCAAATCGGACCATGTCCGATTATTCAAGGCCTACACTTATTGGAGCTGACTCTAGCATCGTAAGGCCAACCGTCGCGGCTAACAACTTCCAAATTGCATCTAACATTATACAAATGGTGCAACAATATGTTCAGTTTGACGGTCTCCAAGATGAAGATCCCAATGCCCACATCTCTAGCTTTCTAGAGATTTGTGATACTTTTAACATCAACAGAGCCACGGATGATGCCATCCGACTGCGGCTATTTCCTTTCTCCTTGAGGGGTAGAGTAAAACAGTGGTTAAACTCTCAACCACAAAATTCAATCACAACTTGGAATGAATTGGTAGAGAAATTTTTGGAGAAGTATTTCCCACCTGCAAAGACCGCTAAACTTCGGAATGATATTTCATGTTTTGCTCAATTGGAAACGGAGACGCTATATGATACTTGGGAGCAGTTTAAGGACTTGCTCAGGAGGTGCCCACATCATGGCCTCCCACTATCGATGCAAATTCAGACCTTTTACAATAGTCTCAATTTATCCACTAGACAGATGATTGATGCATCTGCAGGAGGTACTTTGAACACAAAGACACCTGAGCAAGCACAAAACCTGATTGAAGGAATAGCGATGAACAATTATCAGTGGGAAACCACTAGAGCCAAGCAAAAGACCATGGGAGTTTATAAGGTGGACTTGACCACTGCTTTGGCAGTCAAGGTGGACCTATTGAGTAAGAAGATTGATGCACTCTCTGTTGGCCCTCAACAAGTGCAATCGGATGTAAGTGATTTTGGTATGCAGGGGTATGGAGCACCTGAACAATTGAAACAGGTTGATTATCTAGGAAATCCACCCATGCAACAAAATAACCCTTACAGCAACACTTATAATCCCGGATGGAGGAATCACCCCAATTTCTCATGGGGAAATCAAAACCAAGGCCAGCAAAAGACCAACTTTGGCCCACTTAGATTTCAAAGACCATTCTCACCTCCTCTTACTCAAGAAAAGAAGCCCAGTGTAGAAGAACTTCTCACAAAATATATTCAAGGCAATGAAGCTCGCTTATCCAACATTGAATCATCGCTGAGGAATTAAGAGGCTTCAAATCGCAACCTTGAGAATCAAATTGGTCAACTTGCAAAAATGATCTCTGAGAGGAAACAGGGAACACTCCCAGGGAATACTGAGGTCAATCTTATGGAACATGTTAATGTAGTGATCTTGAGAAGTGGTAGAAAACTGCAAGTGGAGAAAAAGGATGGTGAGGAAGTAGTTGAGAAAGAAGTGGAAGTCAACCGTAAGGAAGATGCAAAGCCACTAAAATCAAAAGAAAATATGGAATCACCAAAAGTGAAGGAGTACAAGCCTCCCATCCCTTACCCGCAGCGCCTTAAGCAAAGTTACACTAATCAGAATAAGGAATTCGGTAAATTGCTTGATGTTTTCAAACAATTACACATTAACTTACCTCTTGTTGATGTCATCTTGTAGATGCCAAAGTATGCGAAATTTTTAAAAGATCTTCTATTGAACAAGAGGAAATTGGAGGAGCTTACAACCGTCACATTGAACGAGGAATGCTCGGCACTTCTCCAGAAAAGGCTACCACAAAAATTAAAAGATCCAGGGAGTTTCACTATTCCTTGTATGCTTGGCAATTTGTTGGTAGATAATGCTTTGGCAGACTTAGGAGCTAGTATAAATTTGATACCGTATAAATTGTTCAAAAAGCTAGGGTTAGGAGAACCTAAATTAACGGGCATGAGTCTTCAATTAGCCGATAGGTCTATCACATACTCTAGAGGCATCATAGAGGATGTTTTAGTGTAAGTAGACAAATTTATCTTTCCCGTGGATTTTGTTATACTTGATATAGATGAAGATATTGAGGTGCCAATCATTTTAGGTCGACCTTTCTTAGCCACTGCTAGAGCTGTTTTTGATGTTAGTGAACATAAGTTGATATTACGGGTCGGGGATGATGAAATAGTTTTTAAAACTCCAAAGGCAACGAACAAATTTCTTGACTCAAAGGACATAAGTCACAATGTTAATGCCACTAATGTAATTACATCTACATGTATGTAGGAAACGCTTGCCAAAGATTCCTCAAGCTATTGCTTGCAAAAGGGAGATGAAAATTTGGTGAGTAACCCCAATTGTGCAGAAGTGGCAGCTCAAACAGAAGTTCATGAATCCAGTATGGACAAGAAGGGAATTGATCCACTCCACAAGCCAAAGGATCGTACGTTAAAATCTTTCAAAGAGAAACCACCAATTTTGGAACCAAAACTGTCAAGAAATCATTTGGAACATGTCTTTGCGGTGAAAAGTTCAAAACCCCCAATGATAACCGCATCTAAGTTAAAAGCAAACAAAACGAAGAAGTTTAGGCTACATGAATTTGATAAGTGTCATGATAAGGAGAGAAACTATGGAAGTTATGCATCAATGAAATGGAATTGGCAAGGTCAATGGCCAAAGGGTAAATCTACACTTGTATGGAGAGTTCAAAAGCGAGATATAGGAGGAGTTCTATTTCTACCTGGATGAAGAATCATGAATTACAAGACGTATCCCGTCGAGCTATTGACGTTAACTATAGCGCTTCTTGGGAGGCAACCCATGTCTAACTTTGCTTACACTTTAGTTCTTTAAGTTTATTTCATTTTATTTTTCTTTTATCTAACTTTGCTTTGCTTCTTTTATTTGTTTTAATTTTAGTCATAGGCTTTTCCCTTTTAATTTCATTTTTTATTCTTCTCTTTAGTTTTCTTTTTCTTATTTTTCTAGTTTAATTACTTTTATTTCTTGAAGTTTCTTTTATTTTTAAATTAAATTCATGATTAAAAAAAAAAGGGAAAAAAAGTTACACGGGCAAGGGACACGGTCGTGTCCCAGCCCGTGTCCATCCAGACCTTCTCAACAGCCCACCGACAGAAAGTTACACGGTCGTGTCCCAGCCCGTGTCCGCCTAGATTTCGGATTCACTACATGGGCACAGACAGTTACACGGGTGAGGGACACGATCGTGTCCCCACCTGTGTACGCCCAGAATTTCCCACCTGCGAACAGAATGTTACACGGGCGTGGGACATGGTCGTGTCCCAACCCGTGTCCGTCCAGTCTATATATACGGGAACAGAAAGTTACACGGGCAAGGGACACGGTCGTATCCCAGCCCGTGTCCGACCATACTCCACACGACTCACACAGATTGTTACACGGGCAAGGGACACAGTCGTGTCCCAGCCCATGTCGACCCAAACTCATACGATTTTTGCACACAGCTGGCGAATGTGATGAGGATGTTGAGGCTAGTGATGACAATGATGATGCTACGATGGTTGAGGCATCGTTTGATGAAGCACATGAAGAGACGGATTCCGATCCCTCTTCTTAGTTCTTCATTTTTTGTATTGACTTTTGTTGTTCAAGGCTTGTGAACTCTGCTATATAATGATGATGCTTCTTCATTTTGTGCTTTTGTTCGACTGGCAGGGAAGTATCAGTTTTCTTTTCAGGACATATGTTTTCTTTTTCCCTATGCTGCTTTTTTGTGCTGTTGTGATTTTTTGTCGTACATTGAGGACAATGTACATTATTAAGTGTGGGGAAGGGATATATATGAATTTATTACTGTTTAGGAGACCAATTATTCACATTTGACCCGATTAATTTTTAAGTTAACTTGCAATAGGTGATTAACTGGTATTAAGCCAAATTAACTGTTTCATCTTGATTATTATTGATCTTATCATACTTTACTAGAATTGATTAGTCAAATTTTTGGAAGGCAAAGTTACGAGTTATTTAGCTTAGGATTTTAAGACTTGAGATTAGAGCAACATCACTAGTTGAGAGTTAGTCATGGTTATTTTTAAATTTACTTGTATATATACCCTTCTCTTAGAAATTTGTAAGAGTCCTATAATTTTTAGCAAACAAACAAATGAAATTCTTCTTTTGAGAAACCCTCGAAAAATCACAATGATTGGAGGTCAAAAGTAATAACAAGTGTATGAATAGAAAAATTGGTAAGGATTCGTCTTGGTCCATCAGAAGAGCGAGATTAAGTCCCAATGCCAATTCAAATGAAAAAAAAAAAAAAAGAAAAAACTGATATGGATCGGCCTTGGTCCGACAGAAGAGCAAGGTTCTTTCCCGCTATCAATATAAGGAATAAGTTGGTATGGATCGTCTTGGTCGGTTAGAAGAGCGAGATTATTTCCCGTTACCAACACAATTGTGCTTAAATAAGGTAAATTTAAAAAGACCTCTCAACAAAAGCATGAACTAGGGGGATGATCAGAGGATGAGTGGATGTAAAATGTGTTTGTTTTAGATTATGGTGCTTGGTGAGATGAAAAAGAGAATTGTATGCACTTTAGTCAAATGGACAAAATTTTTATGACTCTTTCTCGGTTGGCGAGATGTTAAATCTAATTTTTAGTTTAAGAATCCTTAGTAAAATGTCTTGGGTAAACTTTGATTTTCATAAATTAACTAATGAACTCTAGTATTAAGTATTGTTGAAGCATTCGAATATGGTTAGATGAAATTGGTTGACTTTATTATTGCAAGTTGATTGAGAATAATTTTCTTACTTTTCTAAGGGTCAAGTGTATTCGTTCACCAGTTTCCTAAATAGTGATAAATTTTGTTTAGTGTTTCTTATCTTGAAAGTTTTGTTTTGATTTATTTGCTTGAGGACAAGCAAATGCTCAAGTATGGGGAAATTTGATAACTCGGACTTTAAACATATTTCATATGGTGATTTTATAGTATTTTCCTCACATTTTTTGTTTTCTTTAAATAAATTGATACTTAATTGAGTAAAATTTTGATTTCAAGGTTTGAACACATTCTATAATCGAAAACGAAGAAAAGGAATCAAATTTCACTCAAATCGGAGTTCAAATGAAGAAGTTATGAAATTTTGAAGTTATGCAGAAAATTTTGCCTTAGTGCAAAAAGTTATACGACTTGGGGACACGGCTGTGTCCCAGGCCGTATCTGGTGATGAAAACAGAATCTTTGTAATACACATATAAAAGGATATCTTAGGGTTTCAAAAGACAAGAGAGACATTACAGAAACGGAGAGACACAAGAGAAGAGAAAGAGACTTAAGGAGAACATCAAGAAAGAAGCGGAATAACATCAAGAAAGAGGCGAAACAACATCAAGAAAGAGGCGGAACAACATCAACTTCAAGATTAGAGAGATTGTTCATCAATCAAAAGGGGTTTCCATGTTTTATTTTATATTATTGATGAAACTCGTTTTTAGATTCATTATGATAGCTTAGAATTTGAGTATTTAGGATTATGGAACCTAGGGTTTCATGTGATTCTTGAATTGATTTAGAAATTTCAATAAAATTTCTATTTTTACTTGATTCGATTATGTCATTTAATTATTGATTGATATTTCTAGAATATCAATATATGATATTATGCATGTTGATTGAGAAATTGCATGTGTAATTAGATCTTTACATAATTGAAGAGAATTACATGTATACTTAGAGATGAGATACATGTTTCTTCCGGAAAGTTAATTATTTGTATGGGAATTCATTATACATTAATGCAATTCTAAATTATATTACTAAGTGAAGAGATTCCGGTGAATAATTTAAGATTAGGGTTAATATGCTTGAGAAAGGTATTAACTTTAGTTGTGAATCCCTCCGGTCAAGAATAATAGAAAACCGAATTGAATATATTTTAAGCGATCACATGATTAACTCTAGGGGAAATAATTCCTAAATACGTTATTACTTTCTTGAAGTCGTTCTTGATTTTATCGCTTTTTCAATTACTTAATCAAGTCTTATAAATAAGTTAGTTTGTTAATTTTAGTATTTTTAATTAATTTAACTTTTATAATTTTCCGGTTAGATAATAAAGCTAAGGTTAATATTAGTACTCGAAGTCTCTGAGGGATCGACTCGGACTCACTTCCGCTATATTAAAACCGATAGGTGCACTTGCCTCATATCAGCTACCTAAGGAGATTTGAGAGCTATTGGATGAATATGCCGACCTGTTTCTCGAGCAGTTACCTGAGGGATTACCCCCTTTTTGAAGCATTGAACACTATATTGACTTGATACTTGGTGTTGATCTATTAGACAAAC
Organism: Lumnitzera racemosa; assembly: GCA_024138005.1. Classification (NCBI taxonomy): domain Eukaryota; kingdom Viridiplantae; phylum Streptophyta; class Magnoliopsida; order Myrtales; family Combretaceae; genus Lumnitzera; species Lumnitzera racemosa. The sequence continues at coordinate 87,873,742 of JAMXBC010000006.1, forward strand.
CTGCTTATCGTATGAATCCTAAGTCAGCTGCCAAGTTCTAAAGATAAGTCAATGAACTGTTAAAGAAGGGATCTACAAGAGCAAGTCTTAGCCTTTGTACTGTGCCTACATTTCTAGTGCTGAAGAAGGATGGTACTTGATGAATGCGTATAGATAGTAGACTATGAACAAGATTACAATCAAGTATAGGTATCTTATTTCGAGGCTAGATGACATGCTTAATGAATTGAAGGGAGCTAAAATCTTCAACAAGATCAACTTGAAGTTTAGCTATCATCAAATCTAGATGAGGTAAGGAGACGAATGGAAAAATGCATTTAAGACTCAACATGGCCTTTATGGATTGATGATGACGTCTTTTAGCTTATCAAATATCCCGACCACTATCATGTATTGAGAAATTTGATTAGAAAATGTGTTGTAATCTACTTTAACAACATCCTTATGTATAGTGCCGACCTGTCGAGCCACTTAGACCATCTTTAAGCTGTACTTGATGTACTCCAAGCTGAGCAATCATTTGACAACTTGAAGAAGTGTTGTTTTTGCCAAGAGAAAGTGGTTTTTCTAGGATATGTAGTTGGTAAAAGAGCCTTACGAGTTTATGATGAGAAAATATGAGCAATTGCCGAATGGCAACCCTAACCACTTGTGCTAAAGTGAGAAGTTTCTATGGACCGACATCCTTTTACTGACGATTCATTAAGAGTGTCAGCACCATTGGTACACCCCTTACTGGGCTAACAAAGAGGAACATTGACTTTAAGTAAGGAGAGAAAGAAGAGAGAAGTTTTTCTTAGGTAAAGGAGAGATTGACCTCTACATTGCACCAGTATTAGCGTTGCCTAACTTCAATAAAATATCTGAGCTTAAATGTGACACATCAAATGTTGGCATTACAGCTATGCTAATGCAAGAAGGTTCACTTATTGCTTACCATAGTGAAAAGCTACAATGACCTTAGTTGAATTATTCTATTTATGACAAAGAACTCTTAGCACTTATCCAAACACTCCAAGTATGATAACATTATCTATTGTTGAGAGAGTTTATCATTTATACAGATCATAATTGCCTAAGGCATCTCTGAAGTCAAACCAAGCTATCCAAGAGACAAGTACGATGGACTAAATTCTTGGAAAAACCAATGTGGTTGCCAATGCCCTATCAAGAAGACATATCCTTCTTACTAAGCTACAAACTAGACTCAAGATTTGCAAGTATTAAGGAACAATATCCTCAAGATCCCCATTTCAATCCAATATTTGGATGATGTGTAGAAGGAAGAACAATAGATAACTATCATGTAGAAGATGGATATCTATTTCGAGGAGGCAAGTTATGTATGCTAACCTATCCCTTAAGAGAGTTGCTAGTGAGGAAGTTCATTCTAGTGGGCTTTTTGGACATTTTGGAGAAAGAAATATGTATGAGTTGTTGAACAACAAATTCTTTTTACCTAAGATGCGGTGATACGTACATCGGCTTATTGAAAATTATGCTACTTGCAAGAAGGCCAAAAGCTGAGCCAAATAAGGGAAAAAATTCCTTTGCTTATCCCAATCAGACCCTAAACTGAGTTAAGCATGGATTTTGTACTTAGATTATCATGAACTACCCAAAGCTAAGACTCCATTACAATCGTCGTAGACAGATTTAATAAGATGGTACACTTTGTGCCTTGCTGCAAAAGTAACAATGCTTCAGCTATGGCTTTTTTGTTTTTGCAAGAAATTGTTCGTTTGAATGGTATACCAAGGAGTGTGGTGTTAGATCAAGATCCAAATTTTTTTATCCATTTCTAGAGGACTCTCTAATGTCAAATGGGAACCAAACTCCTTTTTAATACTTTCTACCAACCCTAAACCAACAGCTAGACAAAAGTTGTTTATCATACTTTAGGTTCACTGCTCCTAGCTATAATGGAGAAGAACTTAACTGATTGGAATGTCTGTTTACTTGTGGTGGGATTTGCTTACAACCAAACAATACATAGCATCGCTAAACAAATACCCTTAAAGGTCATCTATAGCTTCAACCCAAAGCTACCACTTGATTATGCCCCAACACCTATGTTCAAGCAAGAAGACCCTGATGAAAGAGCTTGAGCACATTCCTTTCAACAGATCTATCGAGAGGTTGCTTGAAAAATTGATCAAGCTGCCAAGAAGTTAAGGGAGAAGAGTAAAGGAAGGAAAATAGTACGGTTTCAGCCCAACGACTTGGTTTGGTTGCACTTAAGCAAAGAAAGATTTCTAAACAAGAGAAAAGGCAAGTTGTCTACCCGAGTTGAAGGTCCTTTCAGAATACTTTGAAAAATCAATGACAATGCTTACTAACTGGAATTACTTAAAGACCATGGAGTTTTTAATACTTTTAATATTGTCAACCTTAGCCCCTATCAAACTGAAGGTGAATAGAACGAAGACCATTTAGTTTTGATCGCAAATCTAAATCAACCTAGAGGGGATGATAGGAATTAAGCAATTAGACCCCTGACCCGAGCCTAAGCTCAAGGCTTTGAAGGATTAATGAAGCGGATTCTCTCGTCCTAACCTATAACTGAAAAAGCTAAGCTAATCCTAACTGCTAACCTACCAAGAATGCTAAGCTGAGCAACTTTGCTTCTATTAGTAATTGAATGCCAACCTAAGTTATGCTCTACTAACTACTAAGCCCATTCATACGTTTACTTAACCATGCTTGTACCGACCAGCCAATCGATAATATTTATGCTAAGAACTCTTGAGCTCATCTAAGCTAACATCACCTTAGAAGAATCTTTAGTTCTGCTTGACAACAAATTGACTAACCGTACAATCTTGTTTGCCATACCATAAGTGCTACCTCCAGTCATTACGTGATGGAATCTACTATATAGACCGAACGTTTTTTCTTGATTTTTCATTTGTACCCTTCTACATTCCTTATATTTTGCTTCTTTTAGGAAATACTCCTTTCATCTTTTCCTCTTTTGGTAAGTTGCCCTAGAATATTGTGTGAGACTTGTACTTGTGCGACTAGGTTCAGTAGTCGATTTAGAGCATTCGAGAAAGTAATCCGATTAGGTTAGAAACTACACAGGTCCGAAAATATTAATTAAGGAATTTCTATAGGCTCAAAATTTAAAAATATAATAAAATATTAAAAATATAGCTAAAATGGTAACAATTTACTTTATTATTATATTATCAGTAATGCGTAAATTAGGTCTTGAAAATTAACTAACATTTAGAGATAAATTATAAAAGTAATACAATTAGTATTGTATATAAAATAATATATAAAAGATATGTATATACACTGAGTATAATTATTATGTCAATATATGTACTTGTAATTATCAAAAATACCCAAAATTGGGTCAAATTCACTAAATAAATTAATAAAATATGGGAAAAATTATGAAAAATCAATAGACAACAAGGAGACATCATTTTAGGTGTGGCAAGAATCCGATAGTGCATGAGGATGAGAGAAACTAATTTATGAACACCTAAAACTACACTTTTCTACATGTTCTTAAGTAAGAAAAAAAATGAGACCATCATTCTAGATAAAGCTTAGCCAGTTGTGAAATAGGAAAAAATTTTAGAGTTAGAAAATAGTGAGAGAAAGTAAAGAAACAAAAATCTGGAAAATTGTAATGCAATAGGGTAAGATTTCAAGTTTCCATAGAAGACGACCACTTGAAAGCAAAGCCAAACCACCACTTAAAGGAGTGCCTAACGGTTGAATTGGTTGACAACCTTCCCTTCCCCTACAATGGTCGAAGCTTAGATTTTAAGTGAGTCGTCAATTTCCTCAAAATTATCAAAATTTTGGGAAAAATGCAAAACAATTATCAAAAATTGTGAAATTTTTTTTTCTTAAGTATTTTTGCATGAAAAATTCAAATCTTCAAATAGATTTTCAAAATTTTAAGTGTAAATATGAGGTTTTTAAGAAAAATGTCCTACGCATCAATTTTCGATTAAGTTTTTAAAAGATAAATTCATATAGTTTCAACTTAAAACTTTGTGGATATACTTTTAAGATGTTGAATTTTGATGTTATATGGTTGGATTATAAAAATTTTGTCATCGAATTTTAGGGAAATTTACGATTTTGCAATAACTGTACTAGACAAGTGATTTTACAAAGGAACTTAAGTGATTTTTTACAGAACCATATTACAACCTATAATTATCCAACTACAACATTTGAAAATAGTTATTTAAAAGTTTAGGAATGACAATTTTTAAGGGTAAGGGGTATTTAATGGTTTACAGATTAATCCTCCCAAAGTTCTAATGTATATGTAAATTAAAGGGAAAATTACAATAGAGGGAGTTAATATTTGAAAATAAGTATAAATAGGAGAACAACATTTCAAAATAATTCAAATAAAGAATCAACGTTTCATAAAGTGGTTTAAATAAGGGATTCATAATAGCTAATCCATCAAATTATTTAAACTACTTTTTGAAACGTTTATCTCTTATTTGAATTACTTTAGGAAACGTTAATTCCTTATTTAAAATTTTTAAAACGTTGATCCTCTAATTAAACTTACCCCCAAACATTAATTCCGTCCGTTATAATTCTCCCATAAATTAAATGATGATATATTAAATAAGAGTATAGATGATTAAAGTGTTAATTCATCCTTATTGTATATGCAAGGTTTAGACTTTTGAAAATGCAGGGTAAGTAGAGTATATATATGCAATAGTTAGACGTACTAGTAATAGCGGCAGCAGCAACAGCAACAAAGTTAGAAATTGCATAAAAAAGTAAGTCAGAATGTAATCTGGTATAAATATGTTAAATACATTAAGAAAATTGGATATGTACCAAAAAAAGGTTTATATTTGAATTTTACCCTATTTTTAGAGACAAACTATAAGTCAAGAATTTCTTAAATAAGAATCTAATTTTGGATGAAGGTTAGAAACTAAGTCAAAATTTAGTCTAGAATTTAATAACCTTGATCACATAAGGAGTTTGACAGTAGGTCAACAAGTGATTGGTATATGAAAGCTATACCTTTATCAAAATCATAGCATGATTCAAAAGTCGCTCGAATAATAGCCTATATCATAAGGATGGTCTAAACCTAAGTAAAAAACTCGATCAAAAAGTAGTTCGATAGAAGATGCAAAATGTAGGAGTAATTGGAAGTTTGAAGATAGTTGGCACTGAATATTGAATCATTGAACGATGGAGGGTACATCAAAAGTCACCTAATTATATCTTTTAAGAATTTACTGAAGTTAAAACTTGGGTAAAAAAACTACTAGGCAACAATCTATACCAAGTCGGAACCTTGGTCAGAATGTACTCTACTTAATTAATACCTAATAAATATCTTTAAAAACTCACCTAACACAATTGAAAACATACTTAAATGTTCATAGTGAATGTATATGTTATATATTGGATGGAAACTAAATATATTATATTAAATTTTAGGAATAATAAAGGAAAACAAGAGTGACGAATGAGGTGATTGAGTATCAATATCCATATAAGTGGGATCAGTATTTCACCGCACTTTAAAGTACTATTTAAAAATACTTTGAGACCTTATTATATGTCTTATTTGTGGTTGTAAGTTAGTAATCTATGCATATGCAAAATGTTTGCTTAAATATGGTTGTGCTATTTTAAGTACTAGACTTATGTATTGATTGTTTTATGATATTATTTGCTTTAGACTGTCTAAAATTGCTTAATCACCATAAAAGCAATCTAACAAAAACTCAGCTTCAATATTAACCGAATCAACACTGCAACTCACTAGAGGAAACGATTAGAATTCTCAAACTAAACACGAACCCTTTAATAAGGATAGCAAAAATGATCATCTCTTCAACCTTAGTTGAACTAAGTGGCAGAAGAGGAGGTCATAATAAGGTTTAGGATCATGATTCGAAGTGAAGTCTCAAGCGAAGCGTGTTTCTCCATTACACAAGCTTTAGTTTGGTTCGATTCCAATTTGCAAAATATGTGGCGTCAAACTCCTCAAAATTTGGATTAGAGTGAACATAATTTCTTTGATCTTACGACAAACTGATCAATATTGTGTGATAACATTTGCTTGAACATGCATTACGTCTAATTAACCTTGCTTAAAAACCTCAGTCACTTGATGTTAGATATGTACTATTGTCTCCATCTCACTTACTGAATAAGTTATCGTTTACTTCCCTATAGTTGTTTTGCAGGTTTTCTAGTAGATTCATCAATACTACTTGAAGTTCTAGAAAATTAGAGAATGGAGTCGAAGAGTGAGATTCAAGACTATTCAACTGGATTTTTATTTAATTTATCAACTATATTAACTTTAAAAAAAAACTAATAGGGTCTGCTTGAGTAACCCATAATTTTCAGCTAATAAGATTTATTCCATATTTTACAAGCCTGTAGTTTTAATTAAAATTTTCATAAACAGTATATCTTTTTGTAAGAACGTAGTTCATGAAATTTTTAATAAATTCAAGGTTTCATTCTTCATGCAATTTATAGAACTTGATTTTCCTTGGAATATAAACTATAAAAAATTATTCACAGTGCTATTTTAAAAATTAAGTTGATTCGTATTAGGTATTGAATTGGATTATTTCAAGCAATGAAGCGGTGAACGCTTTGTATATGCTATACTTACATTAATGGCTAGCTTTTAGAGTAAGTTAATTTAGTCAATGAAACTGTTACAACTCTTCAATTTAGGGTGTAATATATAAGTATGAATGCCCTTATAATATGGCCACAATACCAATCTATTATTGAATATACTACATTGTTCCTTTTGTGAACATCCTTTGCTTACTTAATTTCACTCTTATCCTGCCAACAAGGGTAAGTATTGGGATAAGTCACCTAATGGGGACTTAATTTTGTATGTAGTTAACTTTTTGATAGCATGTTGTTGATTTTGTGGTAACATATGTATGAAATTGGTAATCTCAAGATGCCTTACCAACTTTTTTGCAACTGTTTACAAGTTTTGGTAACCATGTAGTTTCTAGTTACTCTACAAGTTTTTCAGACTTGATAATATCAAGTTGTCCAACGGCGACTTAATGCTAAAACCATCCGCACCAACAGTCCCGGCGCACAGCAAGTCAACATTGCAGTACGAGCATCGCGGTCTCTGCCGCATAATTATCTATCTAGGAACACAAAACTCATTTGCGAGTTTATCTTGGCTATCGAATAAAAGTTTGAACTTGAAGAACCACCTGAATCAAGCATGGTCATAGGACAGTTGAAGTTACACTGCTGTAATTTCTGTGTAGGAAATGGTGAAGATGGAAAGCCATGAAGGAAATTGAGTCCTCTCCTGAAAACACGTTTTTAAAATTACTTGAAATTCCAAACCAATTCGGGAATGAGACGATATTGTGTGAGGTCCTATTAAGATTACTTTTTCAAGAGACGTACTCTAAAAGATTATTTTTTTTAACAAAAGATGCAACAATTTTATTTCCTTTTTCCCAAACATTACTCTTTTTTCCGATCTGAACAATGCATCTTTTTTTTTTTTTTTAAGCTAAAACTATCGCAACAAAGGATCATCATTATTGCCCAGTTCAAAGTGCAAACAAAATCGAAATGAAATTCATTTCCTCCATTCTAAAGCAAAATTTTTTCGATGGCATCTAAAATTTTAATGTGCGTATAAAGCTATTCTGTGCCTCCAGCATAAGCAACTTCCACTGGATAAATTGCTGAACAAGTGATCTGAAGAAATTGAAGAGAAGAGTCTTGCATAGCCTGGAACCAGTACCCTCTTTTTTCTTTTTCTTTTTTTCTCACCATCGACTCTGATAGACTGACCAAAAAACAACAGAGTTGAGTCCAAAGCAATCTGGAAAAACAGGCACTTGTACTGTTTCTTTCTCGAAGAACAGTTCCCTGCAAAAATCTCATAAAAATCTACAATAAAATCTGTACACAAGAAATATCTAAGGGAGAGAGGGGGTGGGGGGGTGGGTGGGTGGGGGTGGGAAAAAGGCTACTGCTTGGGCCATCTTTCCACATCCTCCATATTGTGGTCATTATCATTGTCCCCATCATAATATTCATCGTCGCGCTGTATTTGCTTATCTCGGGCATGCTCTGCAGAGGAATAGTTTTACCAAGTTTAAGATAAGACAAAAGAGTATGGCAGCGATGTTTGGTATAAGTCCAAGTACTTTGAACTTACGATCCATGCGTTCATCGGGATTCTGCTCATCTTCGTCAAAATCAGGAATATAGAAATCAGGTGGAACCTACCAAAACGAGAGAGGATCTCAACTTACGGATAAAACTTTGATTGCATTCTGAAAGCAGCATCCCATCCCAGGTAAAAGCAGAAATTCATCTTAAAATACATCTAAATCCAGCATTAACAAGGTAAATATCGAGACACCATTGGAAATCAAAGTTAAGTTTCATGCCATGTGACTGTAAGTAAAACCTCTCTCCTGTTTAGTGAATCTTGTCATTACTTTTGCATCCACACAAGTAGTACTAAACCATATGATGCAGTTGCAACTCCAAAAATCAGTGAGACAGAGGACCCAGGAGATGGATTAAAGAAACAACAGAGATTACAAAACTACATTTTTCACAATTTTTTTTATATATGAATAAGGGTTTTGCCTGTTAAAGCACTAATTGTTATGTCTGGCAGTCTATATTTACCAGAATGAAGAATGGACAAGCTTATTTGAAAAGTATAGGCTACAAACCTCTTGCATCTGAACACTCGGAGCATGCTGAATGTTTCGAAGATTTTCCAAGACTTGCACTTTAATGGAACTAAGATAGGATTTACTGTTTAGATTTTCCTGCTTGATTAACCAATAGGAAATAAAACCAGTCAACAACACTTGAATTTTGACATACTGGAATATTTCTGGAAAATGCTTGGAGGTACATGCAAGAAATAAAACTTAAGAGTCACGTACCATGTGGCTTTGTGGGATCTTTAATGAATAATCTGGAGTAAAGTACTTGATATAATCATTATCTGGAATTTCTGCCAAATGCATTAAGACTCCCAATCAATATATGAAGTAGAGAAAACAAGAAAAACAAATCCCGAAGGGAAAATAGTTGGATACACAGGACACATTCATGTCTTCCAGCATAAGAACTTGAGCGTGCATGGCCCTATTCGAAAGCTAATGTAAAACGCAAGACACAACTTAAAGCTGAGGTGAATCCACACATGGAGATGGAACTCATTTAAGGGTCATGCATCAACACAGATATCACACTAAAGATCTTCCATTATATATCACCAGCAAGGTCAAGGAGAAGTTAGTCTTCAATTGGGAATATCTAACGTGCCAACAAAGTGCGACAGATGCCTAAAAGCACACACAATTGAACTAGAAGAACAATGTTTTCATCATATACTTAGTGTTACAGATCTGTGCATAATTCAGCATAAACAGTGCTGCAAGCCAGTTCTGTCAGAGTCCGACGAAGAGATATACCTCCAATTCCTTTTCTTGTGTTTCCGTGTCCTATGATTCAAAATGATAATGCTTCAAATATTAAATGTAATATCTGGGTGGTCTTCGTAAAGAGGAGCTAAAAGGGCATGAAGGATAGGGAAGATAAAATAGTATTGGAAAAGAAAAAGAAACACTAGAAGAATGACAGATAGCAGAAACTTAAATGCAGAATAGAATTAACATTAGCATTTGGAATTTTTCATTCATTCCTCCCTCTTTCTCCAATGCTTTCCATTTTTTCCCCCTTGTTTACCTTATGCTTGTTAGGAAAAGCATTTCACATCAAAATGCTCTGTAATTGCATTACACTAAGCACAGGTCAAAAAAGAAAGTTTCAAATTATAAGGCAACGGCAAAGCATCTAGGATGCTCATTTTGGATTCATATCCCTTCTGATCAGTTTCCACATTCACCAAGCGCAGCAAAATAAATCCAAGAAAGGGAACCTGTAGCTCCCATTACATATGCAGAGATAGCTAGTTGAGTCACTTGAACTATGGTGAAGCAAGAAAATCTGGCAGTGTAAATCTTCCCAGCAGCTCAAAGATATAAAGCTACATTCTGCAAAAAGGTCCACCTGGAGGTCATAATAGCTAAAAAGATGTTCATTCAACTATTCAAGTACAGGGCATCACTTGATTTCAAATCCAATTTTCCAAGTTTAGCAATGAATATAACCCCTGATTTCAGTCTTCCAATCTATTTAAGTGTGAAGTTGCCTGTAGCATATAGTGAAAATGAAGAAATCACCACCTTTTTTCTTGAGTTTTTACATATGTAAATATTCATACATATGGCATCCCAGGCATTCCATCCTTTTTTCAGTGTATGTCACTGGAGATGCAAATGAACCCCAGACTACAACCCATTTCTAGCAAGAAACACAAGTAGTAACTACATTTTCATCCTTTTACAATCAGGCCCAGCTAACATCTTCACTTCATTTACTGAACAAGACTGACAGTCACCACTTCAACCAAAAAAACAGACTGACAATCACCAATTGATTGTTGCTTATAGACCTCAAGAATCAATCAAGTACTCTTGAATTTTGGTTGGTGGTAAGCAAGTACTCTAAAATCTACAACAACGTATTATCCTACTAGATAGAATTGGCTACAGCCGGCATGTATCTTTTTATGCCAGCATACTTGGCTAGTTCATCTTGTAACTCCACGAGAAGAATATAGAAACCCCAATGCCACAAATTAGTGCCATATAACCTTGCTTCTATTAGTTAGTTTTGGCATATATTTAAGCCATGAGTAAGCAACTGAATTTCTTTCAGGAGTTAACAATGAGGAAGAAGATCCTTTTAACACTTGAAATTTGAAGCATGCTGCTTTCAAATAGAGCAAATAAATTAACTTGCATTCACATTCCTAGGGCAAAATTTGGGAAAGAAATGCTCAAAAAAGATAAGTGGAGTATAGCAGCCAATTCTCTGATAGGAAAAACACCAAAATAACAGCTTTGAGAAATTAGCTTAGCAAGTTGATTCTAGAGAAATTGTCAGCATGGACACAATTACCTACCATTAGGCAGTTCTGTATCCAAGAGAACCCCAGTTTCAACTGTCCAACATCGAGCAACATTCTCTTTTGTGTACCCTCCTCCTCCAGTTACCTGCAAATATTTGTATGATGCAACGATGATGGAAAGAGAGGGGGAGGGGGAGAGAGGGGGAGAGGATATTGCTGTGCTTGCATTGTGTGTGTGTACCTACGAGAGAGAGAGAGAGAGAGAGAGAGAGAGAGGGGTACCAACAAAGGCAAATTGAACTTCTTCACAAACCTAACACACTCAGCATGACCTGTAACAGGCAAAAAGTAGTGCTATAATTCACTCCAATCCTCTCAAACAAATTTCAAAAATTTAAGGAAACTGCTAAAGTCAAAGGAGGAAAAAAATTAAAGGATTAATAAATAAAATTTGACAGAGAGAGGACAACTACAAGGAGGTATCCACCATCTATTGAGAGACTGAAGCATCCCAAGCGATCCCCAGCAAGTGAATCAGCTCCACATTGGAGAACAATTGCGCCTGGTTGATATGTTTCAACCACTTTGGAGATAATCTACACATTGGTAACGTCTTAGAAAAACTTCATGTAATGTTGTGAAACAAGTAAAATATTCTTGTATGCAGTCTTAACCAAAACTTACAGTCTTGAATAATCGATTGAAGCTAGTGTCATCAATGCCATCCTTGAGCGGAACATTAATGGCATAGAACATTCCTTCTCTTCCTCCTATTTCCTTCAATTAAAAAAAATAGTAAATAAAATTGGTTTCAACTACAGAGCAAATTGCACTGGATAAAACAAGACACTTCAAAATCTAGATTTTTCATATCAACTACTGCTTTAGCATGATAGTTCTACACCCCCAAGGACGAGGGATGATGATTATCAGGTGTGCCAATAGGAGCAAGCATAAATTATACACCACCAATCTGTCATTATTAAACATAAATCATTTAGCAATCTTTATACAACATAATAGAAGTATGTTGATGCAAGTGATACAGCCGCACATAGTAATCATGATCTAACGAATGAGGGTAAAGTAAATAAACATTAACAAGCCCACACCTATACACCAGTCCAAAAATATATTAAATAAATTCTCATTGCAACGACCAGAAAAATGTATCATTGATACAACAGAAAGACAAATAGAGGCTGGGAGAACTTGGACTACCTTGACATCACCAGTCCCTGGAAAGAACCTGTCACCATACTTATGGAAACTGACAGTCATAACCCTGCCATGACAACATCAATAAAATTTGTTAAAATTTAGAACAAGCTTGCATGCTTTACAAAAACGCTCATCAGCCACCAATTACGACATATCAACTTTCAGAGTCACAGAATCATCTCAGAAAAGCTGGAATAAGATCAAACAAAAACACATCATGTCTGAATCTATGTTGACAAAAAGCCAAACAATTTGCTATTGTATGTCCAAGTTCCTCCAATACAGACCAAGTTATGCTGTATCTCAAGCAGAGCTCAGGCAAAATACATTGAAAAGCCTTGATAACCAACTTATCAAACAAGAATACAGGAGATGATCCTAAAGTTTACGATGATTATGCCTTGTAATTCCCAAAAAAATGAGATCATAGTAATCTGAAAGGACAATGATAGTTCACTTCTTTAATACGTTGGTAGGGAAGGAATTTTTTCTTTCCTGTAGCAATCTCAAAGGACCTTTCAGGATGACCATTCTATCTATAGTCCATAAATCTTACACCTAATAATCTCAATAATGAAAAATGTCTGAATGACAATCTACTTTAGCAGGTCCTCAAATTAACTGTAGAATGAACAGACAAGTAGCAGTCCTCAGTTGACCAATAAACAAACAAGAAACTAAAAATCTATAGCATGGTACCACTTTAATTGAATGAGAAGTTTGTTTTGTAATTGAATGAGAAGTTTCAGCTACCTGTCAGTAAAATAGAAGGCTTCCTCCACACCATCACCATGATGCACATCTATGTCAATATACAGGACTCGTGCATGGTACTTCAGCAGCTCCAGTATCCCAAGAACAAGGTCATTAATATAACAAAATCCAGAGGCTTCACACTTCTTGGCATGGTGTAATCCACCAGCCCAGTTTATGGCTATATCACAAAGCTGATTATTCAATCTGCGGGCAGCATCTGAAGGCAAATCACAGTTAGTATATGCCAAAGCTCCAAGCTTAAATATTGAGCAAAAGAATTGGCAAACATACCTATAGTCCCACCAGCATAAATTTGACAAAATTCAAACAAGTTATCGAAGACAGGACAATCTTCTCCAAGATTATCTGAGCAGAAGTATGAAAAATTGAGTTCAATGTACTAATTGAGAAAAGGAAATTAATGACTAAGATGAACAATGAGATCCCAACTACAATTCAGTGATTTCATAAATTAGGTAAAACTTTAAGGCCATTTGCGGCCCGGTAGAAGACATCTGAGACTTACAATAAGAATATGGAAGAATGCAAACTACAAGAAGAATGCAACATTCAATATCCTTTAACATACAAATTGATGCAAATATCTCAGAATTATAAAACTGTTAATATCACTAAGAGTCTAAGATACCATCTAGACATCTTGATAGACTTGACATTCAGTATGATCCTATTTGCCAAAACATGAGGTTACCCAAGTCTACTCCCATTGCGTTCCCTCCAAATCAAAAACAGAGACAACTGAGGGCCAATTTCCATCGTTGTACAGAAGTTACAACTTGTAGGATTGCTCATACTTCCTATTGAGCTGTGCCATGTTACAAAGTTTGTTGGCCAGTAGAATTGCCAGATAACTCTCTTCCATATATTTAGTGTGGTCACGAGTCTCAAGAACAATGAAAAAAAATACACAAACATTCTGTTCTATGACTCCCCGTTCAAACCCTGGATAGCCATCCACAAAATAGAAGCATGCCAAGGAAGATGATCACAGTACCAGATACAATCAGTTGAATGTACCTTCAGTTAGAACTTAGGAAGGGTTCATAGACAAGCTTAATGGAGAAAACATTGTTTTAGGCTTCCAAATAAGTCTTTTTTAGGTAATGTTAGATAACTTCCAAATAACTTCATCTGCTTGGTCTGCCTGGTCTAAGCATGTTGCTTGAAATGGGGCTATTTGCACTAATCACCTCTTAAATATACCCTTCTGGCCAATCCCAACCAGAGGATACATTACTGAACATATCCAAGCTTCAAGGGCAATACCTGAATCATGACTCTGCCTAGCAGCAAAACCTTATCAAGAGGGCCTAAGGGATGCCCATCATCAAGCCACAGAGAGATGAGAGAACCATCCATGGTATTCCAACTAAAAGATTTTCAACTCATCATGCCGGCTGAGCAATTTTTTCCATGCCCAAGAACAATAAGTTGGGGGCTTTGCAACCCAGAAACTCTTCTCTGTAAGCAAATAAGAATGAAACCAGCTTGGCCAAAGTCTGCTATTATGGTCCCTATATATGTTGCGCATGTGCTTAATTTGTGCTGCAATGATGTCAATAATGCCCAGGCCACCATCTCTTTAAGGCAAGCAAACCTGGTGCCAGGAATTTTCCGCAAATCTTCCCTGTTATCTGATCCATCCCCTCCCCACCATAAAAAAGCTACCATCTTTATGCTAAGTTCCTTTAAGCACAAGCTTAAGAAGTAAGAATGCAAAGAACCAACCTTCTTGCATTGCAAATTAAATGGTTTTAAGTAAATGCCAATGCCATGCATAAGAAAGGAGCTTGCTGGTTCAGTGCAAGATTTGCTTGGTAATTCTCTCCACTGAGTTTACACGTTCAGAACTCTTGCACCATTAAGACATCAAAGGAACACCAAAGTATCTTACCAGTAACATTTGAAACCAAGGGTTCAAGATTTGCTTGGTAATTCTCTCCACTGAGTTTACACGTTCAGAACTCTTGCGCTATTAAGAAATCAAAGGAACACCAAAGTATCTTACCAGTAACATACCTAACTTGAAACCAAGTGTTGCACAATTTCAATCTTTAATGGCTCTGGAACCCTACTGAGAAAAACAGTATTTTTCATCTGAGTTTGCCTACAAACCTGATAACAGAGAAAACTGAGTGATAAAACCTGCTCAATCACTGAACAGAATCCACATTTGCACTAGAGAAAATCATGAAGTCATTAGCAAAACAGGTGAGGAAGGCTCTCCTCCTTGCATCTCCAATGGAAACTGAAATTTCCGTGCATTGTTTTCTCCCTCATCAGGTAGGAAAAGATTTCCATAATTAAAACAAAGATCAATGGTGAAATTGGATCACATTGTCTTAACCCTTGAGAACTCAAGAAGACCCCCAGTATCTCCCCACTTATTTTGAGTGAACTGCATTATTCAATTCACAAACATGGCAGGAAAATTCATTGCTATAAGAGTGACTTCAATGAATCTCCATTCCACCAAATTACGAGCCTTCCTCAAAGTCCATGTTCATAGCCCATCTCTCAGCAATATTCTGACAATGATAGTCCCTCAACAATTCTTCAGAAAGCAAAATGTCATCTGTAATCCATCTCCCCTTGATGAAAGCAGATTGTCATGCCCCACTAGGCCTGGAATAAGGCCTTTCCATTCAATTTGCATATCATTAGTGTGACCACAATAAATTCATCAGACAGAGAAATCTATAATCAAAAAACCTCCACATCACTGACTGATCTCATCTACTATTGCAAGTAACAAGAAATTGGATAACTATTGTCACATAATGTTCTCCAAGAATTACATCAAACTATACCACGAAAGAGGACATTTTAGCTATTGTAGCATTCATGATTATAGTGACATTCAATATGATGTGAAACAGACTAAACTGTCTAAACATTGGAGAAGTTACGGTATAGATAGTTCATGTTACATCAGAAACCATGAGGCTTCGCCATTTCATTAAGAAGAACTTCTACAATGGGTGCATCGATATGCCTAATAAATTAATACCAGAACTAGTAGGCAACATGGATGATTGCATTACAACTAATTACCAATATAATTCCACTTAATAGATAATAGTTGAAGAAGGTAACTCATTGCACTTGCAAGCAGATAGGGTGTTATATAGCTTATCAAACATATAAAGCAATACATCTTGCCAATTCATCTGAGAAGAGGTGCTGAGTGTCGGGTGTGATTCGGTGCAGAAATTCAACATAATCAGCTGAATGGAATTGCGCAAGTTCAACAGGATAAGCCTTGTGTGGCCGCTGCATTAAACAAAATACTGCCAATGAGATTCCATGGTTGTATTAGGATAACATAGACTATATAGACATGATTCAGAGATAAGCTTTAGGGAAAAGTAAATCTACTAAATACTAACATAAACTTCCATTTTCTTGTGAAGCTCATAAGAGAGGACAAGATGGTGGGTCATACACAGGCGGTGTGGCTTCATGGGATGGTTTGGCCCAAAGTATACACTGCCCACATCCCCTGCAAGACAGACATTTGCTTTTAGCAAGAGAAAGCAGATGAAAGATGTTTATTATACATAAAAACAATCACGAAAATCATGTTGTTTGAGTAAAAACTTCTTTTTCATTTATTTCTTCTTGTTTTGTGATTAGAGGATCACAACCATTATTGTAAAATCTACTTCAGGATGCATGAATCGCTGATTCATGCAGCACCTATAGGACCCACATATTGGTAAGCCCATCTTTTCTTGTATGTGGAAATTTCTTATGCTAGTACCTGACTAACACCTTCAGTTATTTGAGTATAGGAAGACCTGACAAGAAGTTACAATTTTAAAAAGGTTTCTATAATAAAACACCTGTTAAGCTTACCTAATAAATAAATGCTACTTATAACTAGGTTTGCCATTGAGTCAAGTACTGATAGAGAAATATCGAGCTCCTACAAAAACTGGACTCAAAGTAGTACACAAAGAGACAAGCTCAACTCAATCAAACTTGTTTAGACTCATTTCAATTTGAAAACCTTTCTGTCTAACTAAAATAATATTGAAACCTCAACCCAAATCGACTTGATTTACTCTTTAGCTTGACTTGACTACACTTGCATCGAAATTGAGTATATTCCGAGCAAAACTAGTATAGTTCACAGGTTCATTTGCACCGATAAATGTGCTTATTTTCAAACATCTACTGTGCTAAGGAGGGGAAAGCTCGAGAAAAGTTCTTCTAAATACACATTCCTAGCTTCAAAATCTAAACATTTTCAAATTAACCATTTATCTGAGAAACATTTTTATATAATTCCCAGTCTAAACGAGATTCATACTTAAAAAAAATAAAATAATCACAATTTTGAGGCTCTCAAATGAGTCGTAATAAAATTTTAAACTGGCGCAGATATGGAAAAAAAAAAAAAAGAAGAAAGAAATGAGAAAAAGGGCCAAATATTGGGAAAAAAAAGTTCTTTTTTCCTACAACCTCCTTCTTCTTCTTCTTCTTCCTAGACTTTATATAGTTCAAACAAACAGAGCAATCACAAATCGAATACAAAAGGGAATGTAAAATAAGCAAAAGGAAGATTGGAGCCTCATACCGTCGTAGAAGTAAGAAATTCGATCCTTGGACCGCATCTTGTCAAGAAAGAATTGCTTCTGGTAGTCGTTGTGGCGGCTAAAAATATTTCGACGAGCACATGAGAAAGAGAAGATGTTAGGCGACGGTTGTTCCGACGGCACTCTCAACTCATCTTCCGCTGTTCAGTAGTAAATCTTTGCAGCTAAACCGGTATTTAAATCACAATTAAAGAAGTGATTCGAATCCCGGTTCGATTGAAAAATCGGTTCATAATTGACTGTGTTTCGAAATTGGAAAAGGAATGAAAAATGTGGCGAGGTAAAGATAAAAAGGGAAATAAAGTTTATATACAACAAGTGAAAGTAGAGGAAATTCTATAGAATATTTCCCCTTCCTCTTGTATAATTAACATAAAGGAAATGAAAAAAGGAGAAATAAATGATAATTGGACTAAATTACCATTTATCTTATGCCAATCCTTCCTTTTAAAGGGTCATTTTTGTAAGTTCGTTTGATATCCATTCATTTCTTTAAGAAATAAAAATGGTGAACTAAAATTGACTTCCTATGAATGTTTTAGAATATAATATATTAAAATGGAATAGAAATAAATCAAAATAATAAATGCTTTATTATGCTTGGAAATATCCACAAAATGAAATGAAATGCATATATCATAAAAATTTATCAAAAATACCATTAATTATTAAATATTATTATGTTAAAAGTTGAATGAGTAATTTTTAGTTAATTATATATAATAAGGTTTAGAAGGAATTGTGATTCCTCCATCTAAAAGGTGAAAACAAATACCCCTCTAAAGCTAGAATTATCAATTCTAAGGAATTGTAATTCCGTCTTCTACTTCCAAAGATAGGAAAGGAAATGGAATAGAAAGTCACGATTCCATTTTAGATCCAATCCTATGTACCAAATGTAACATGTAAATGAAAACACTTCCATTCTTTTCTATCCAATCCATCGCCTTTCCATGGGTCATTAAAACTACTAAACATATCATTTCCTCCCATTTCTTTTGGATCCTTTTGATTTCTTTTTACTTCCATCCAAGCATAACGTTAAAGTGAATTATGGGATTAGTAACGATTGATCGCATTAAAGTGATACAAAAATGTTGGGCCATTGGTATTTCATGCAATTTTAACTCTAATGGCTACTTGCTATGCAAAAGTAAATCCTTTATTGCTAAACTGATATTTATACTATGTTATGTATAAAAAAATGTAGTCTTAACCAGTTTGATTGTTCGATGTAGTAAAAAATTGGTTCATGAGTTTTTCTTTCCCAACATAGATGGGGGAAAAAGGGAAATCAATCTTTTAAAGTGAACTATGAGATGAGTTAGGGTGACTAGATTAAAGCAATACGGAGTTATTCCAATTCAGTTAGCTCCTCATTATTCAACAGTAAATTCTTCATAACTAAATTGATATTCAAATTAAGGATAAAAGAAGTTATTCCAATTCAGTTCAATTTCCTGATCTAGTAAAAAATCGATTCACATGTTTCTATTTCTCATTTTTGAAGGAAAAATTGGTCTTTTCAATTTAACTATGGGATGAGTTAGGGGTGATTGGATTAGGGCTGTATGAAGATATAACATTCCAACTAAATTCTTAACTCCAGTTGGCTCATTGCTATTCAACATAAATCTTTTGTGGCCAACCCGGTATTTAGATCAAGGATAAAAATAAGTTATTCCATCTTGGTTCAATTACGGAATCTAATCAAAAATCGATTCTCGTGTTTATATGTCCCATTACAATGAAAGAAAAAAGAAAAATTGATCTTTTAAAGTAAACTATGGGATAAGTTGGGAAAACTAAGTTAGAGCTACAAGAAGTAATCAAGCCATCAGCATTCCTACTACACTCTTGACTCCAGTTTGCTCTCATTGTTTAGCAATAAATCTTTTGTGGTTAAATTGGCTTTTAGATTAGGGATAAAAAGAAGTGATTCTTTCCTAGATTAATTGTCCAATCCAATAAAAAATCGATTTACATATACTTTTATTTTCCATTACAAAGAAAGAAAAGAAAAAAAGAGAAAGTTATCTTTCTAAGTGAATAATAGGATCAGTTAAGGTTGATAAGGTTAGACAGTACAAAGATATTAGAATGTCAATGTTCTAATTATACTTTTGATTCCAGTTAGCTCCCCATTGTACAATAGTAAATCCTTTATAGCTAAACCACATATGGATTGGGGATAAAAAGAAGTGATTCCTACCCAGTTGGACTGTGCAATCTAATAAAAAATTAGTTTACATGTTTTTATTTTCCATTTTAAAGAAAGGAAAAACAAAAAGAAATCGATCTTTTAAAGTAAACTGTAGGATGAGTTGAAGGTTATCAAGTTGAAGCTATATAAAGATATTGGGCTACTAACATTTCGGATGCCCTCTCAACTCCAAATGGTTTTCCAATATTTTATTTAGGTAAACCCTTCATGCATAAACTGTTAATTGGATTGAGATAAAAAGAAGTGATTCCAATACAATTCAATTGTTTAATCTAGTTAAAAACTAGTATGCTAATTTCTATTTCCCATTTTAGAAGGCAGTTGGAGGAGTGGAAGTGATCTTCAAAACTAAACTATAGGATGAGTTAAGGGTGACCAAGTCGAAGCAACACAAAGATATCAGGCCACCAGTGTTCTAACTACACTCTTGACTTCGGTTGGTTATTTGTTGTTTAGCAGTAAAGTTTTAATGGCTAAATCGATATTTGGATCAAGGGAAAAAATGAAGTGATTCTAATCCACTTTTATTGTCTGATCTAGTAAGTGTAGCGTTTATGCATTTCAGTTTCTAATTACATAAAAAGAGAAAAATAAAAATCATTTTCCAAAGTGAACTATGAGATAAGTTAGGTGTTAATGGATTAGAGGAACATGAAGATGTTGGTCCATTGGTGTTCTGACTTTACTTTCAACTCTAATTACCTTTCCATTATTCAACCATAAATCCTTCGTAGCCAAATTGACATTTGAATTAAGAAAAAAATGAAGTGATTCCAACTTGGTTCGATTGCAGTAGAAAAATCAGTTCACATTTTCTATTTCATTTTAAAGAAATTGATTTTTCAAAGTGAACTACAGGATGAGTTAAAGGTGATTGGGTTAGAGCAACATAAGGATATTGAGCCATCGATGTTTTGACCATACTATTGAATTTAGTTGGCTCCTAGTTATTCAACAATAAATCCTTCTTAGCAAAGTCAATATTTGGATTAAGATAAAAAGAGGTAACTTCAACCTAGTCCAATTTTCTAATATAATAAAATATTGGTTCATGTGCTTTTATTTCCCACTAATGAGATTTTAAAATAAAAATAGGAATTGATCTTTAAAAGTAAACAATGAGACATGTTAAGAGTAAATATGTTAGAATGACACGAAGATATTGAGCCACCAACATTCCAACCATGCTCTTTAGTCTAGTTGGCTCCATGTTATTCAATAGTAAATCCTTTGTAACCAATCCTACATTTGGAATAGGGATAATAAGAAGTGATTTCAACCCAGTTCGATGGTTTAATCTAATGAAAAATTGGTTCATGTGTTTCTATTTCCCATCTATAAGAAAGGAAATTGATCTTTTAAAGTGAACTGTAGGATAATTCTTGGTAACCAATTATGGCTCTTAGTTGTTTAGCAGTACATCCTTCATGGCTAAATTGGTATTTAAATTAGGGAAAAAAGGAAGCAATTCCAATCTGGTTCAATTGTTGAATTTAGTAAAAAAACATGTTAACATGTTTTTTATTCTACTTAAAAGAAAGAGAAAAAAATGACCTTTCAATTGTAGGATGGTTTAGGGGTGACTATGTTAATGCAGCACAAAGATATTGCGCCATTAGCTTTTTTACTGCACTCTCAACTCTAGTGGGGTCCCCACTATTCAACAATAAATCTTTTTATGGCTAAACCAATGCTTAAATTCAATATAAAAAGAAGAGGTTCCCTTTCAATTTGATTATTCTAATCTAGTAAACAAAATCTATTCATGTGTTTCATTCATCATTTTAGATAAAGAAAGAGGGAAAATTAATCTTTTAAATTGGACTATGGAATGAGTTAGGGCAATAGGATTAATAAGGTAACTCAAATATATTGGGCCATCAGCATTCCAATTGCACTCTAGACTCTAGTTGGCTCTTTACCATTTTACAATAAATCTTTCATGGCTAAACTAATGTTTAAGTTCTAGATAAAAATAAGTGTTGCCAATCTAATTCCATTATCCATTCTAGTAAAAAATCAATTTACATGTTTCCATTTCCCATTTTAGAGAAAGGTAAATAAGAGGAAATTGATCTTTGAAAGTGAAATATATGATGAATTAGAGATGTTTGGGTTAGAACAGCATGTCAAGATTTGGAATTGGAATCCATTCCAAACCTTTTGAAATTATCCCAAAATTCGTATCCTGTTTATTAGGCTCTTTTTTTCATTTAAAATATAGTTATCATTTGTATCTAAAATTATGAAATTCGAAATGAAAATCAATATCATTTTTAAATATAAATGATAATGAACCACAATATTGAAGTCCAACAAGAAAACTGAAAAACAACCCGAGACCACAACAACTAAATTAAGTATCTATTTAAATTAAAGATAGGATAAAGATTTCATTTGTCTAATCAAAAGTTAGTCTAAAATAAGAGATTATAAGTTAATTGAGTTTGTTGGATTTTATTTATATTTGTCAAATTTAATTATGTTTACTAGTGATACTTTGAATAATTGATTGACATATATTTAAATACTATAAAGTTCTCTATAACATAAACTTAAGTACCTTAACCTATTGGTAGAAGTTCAAATATTTGAAACCAACACCTACCTTATGAGGTTATGACGTTTAATACACACTTTTATAACCTTTGCAAGGACATAAAGAAGGCCTAAAGCTCCCCTTTATCACACTAAACATTCTTTATTTTTTTTTTTACATGAGAAAATATGTATTGTATATATATATATATATTGAAGAAAGCTTTAAATGATATTAAACATAGTAAAGCTAATGCATCTCCGAGATCAGATATATGGAGAGATATCATAACGAAGCAAATCGAAAAGAAACAAAAAAAGAGCTAGCAAAGTCCGAGCAGCTACCGAATGAATATGACACACTACTCGATCCTACTCGACCAATAATCCATCGGACATGACACATTAGTCTGGATTGAAAGGTTACTCACCACTACTTTTTGTTAAAGGGAATAGATAAGAGTTAAATGATAATGAAAACACTAAGATTGCTCAAGGTGAATAATTCTATATTGAAAACTAAATGATCCTCGTATACAAGAAAGTAGGGGTTTATATACCCATTCACTAAGGTTGCTTTACATGTTTGAAAAGATAAAAGGGTATTATATACTGGGTTACATAAGACATACTAAAAGGGGTGAAAGAGATAAAGAATATCCAATACAGAAAATAAAAAATTATTCTAGAACATTATGTTAGAAGACACGTATCGCTTGGTGGCTAAACATTAAGGATATGATACAACATAGGTAAAAGCAGGAATATGTTACAATATGGATCAAGTCAGGAGCCAATCAACCTAGCAATAGGTCAACTGTCTTGAAGTTAGACACTAGTGGATTAGGTCAAGAGCCAATTAGCCTAGTAAAAGGTCAGTTGTCTCGAAGTTGGACGCCAGTGGATCAAGTTAGGAGCTCAGTTCGGTTAATTTTAGGCTATCTTCTAGATTACGACTTTGCTATTGGGCAGGAACATGTTGGACACATGAGAGGATTTGACAGACAAGTCGGATTGGGATAGGAGTCCCCATCTCGACTATGGCTTAAGACTAGTATTTTCCATATGAGCCCTTGAAGTCCTTAAGCTTGGTTTATTGTGATTAGTTTAGAGAGTTAATTCCTATCATCTGCTTGGGGGGTCGAAAAGATTTGTCCTTAAATCTAAAGCGGTTTCTGCACGTTTTTCTAGGGTACCCATAGGGTCTTCTTTTGTTAGTTAATAGGGAATCAAATTAGATATATTGAAGGTAGAGGAAACACCATAGTCATTAGGCAACTTGATCTGTTAGGCATTGCGGTTGATCTTCTTCGGTGTTACGCCCCGAAGTTACAGAGTCGCAAAAGTCCTACTGTATAAATCATTCTATGATAGTAACTGGCCTCACGGTACCTACCATAAACATGTTCTACACAAGGCGTCAACGACTCTTCGCTTTGAAGTAAACAGTCCAATTAAAGGTTTAACTACAATTATGGTAAATTTCACAAATTTTGAATAAACATATATAATTATATGTAAAGGCCACAGAACTTCCCAGGAAATTCTACATATACATAACAATTCATTAATTTACATAATAATTATCAGTCTTTCATCCTCAAACTACAAAGGACATTCTCGCTATACATTACTACTAAGTAAATTGATCCTCATACCCCTGGCTTCAAAAGAACTATCCTCTGGATAATTGTAAGATGGCATAATACTTGAAGTATTCAGAAATTAGGACCTGTAATAGGATCTATAAGGGTATGAGTAACTACAGCTCAGTAAGTTGAATTGAAGACTTATGAATGTATACAAACACAAACAAGATTATCAAACAATCATTTTCATGCAATGTAGTAATCAAGTGTCATCGCACAACGTAGTCCGGTCCATTGTGAAATTAGAGAAATTTCACTCGCTCTAATCCGGGTTCAGGAGTTTTCATGTTATGCAGCAGCTCACAACCAAACCCAAGCTTGTACAATGGAGACTTTGCTCCTCTCGCGACCACCTTCGAACCATTGACTTCACCCTCACAGCGACCTCCTCTCCTGTTACTTAGTTCAACTAAGGATGAAGAAGGGATTATTATGCAATCCTGCACTATCCCTTTCGAAGGGGTCGATATTTGGTTAGAGAATCCTATGATCCCCTAACAAGTTGCAATGCATGACATTTTTTATTATTAGAGTCGAATAAGATTAAATTTTAGTTAGAACGTTCAAACAATTTCACACTAATTCAATTAATCGCATTATAAATTTTAACACACATTCAAATACATCAAACACATGCATAAACTACTTATAATCATAACCATATACAATCCTAAGTTTCCAAGTATCATAAAATAGCACTCTAATATAATGAGTAATAACCTAACTTACTTGGAGTTTCTTAATCGCCTAATTACTCAATTGCAAGCCGATTTGTCTCTGGATATCTTATAATACAAATAGGTCTTTTTAGTTCTTATACTTTAATGATTCACATTCTAAGTTATAATTTAACTTATTTTTTCCATGTATACCTATTATTTACTAATGATTCATTCTACCCTATTTCAGGATTCGGTTCCTAAATTAGATTCTAGTTGATTCTGGAATCTTAAATATGCTCGAATCCTAATGTGAAATTAATCACATTAAGCTCAAGTATTCTAATATCTTATTAAGTCTTAATTTAGTATTCTAAACTATTCGGTATACGCTAATCGTAATTAGAGTATCGAATTTATTCCCGATGTGAGAAAATCTTACATTTTTTTTATACAATTATCTAAAATTAAATTTTATTTCAAATTTAATATATTCTGATTTTTATTATAATATTATCTAAATAACCTTAATTTTTCAGATTTATTAAATTTTCAATTTCTCATATTCCTAATTTTCTACAATTGCTACCTAATTCCTAAATTAATTATACTTAATACTCCAAAGGCTAGGATTAGGTTTCTACATCAGAGATTAACATCCCTAAACATCTAATTACTATCTAAATCAGTAATTAGTGTCTTAATCACCTAATTAACCCAAAATTACCCACTTTTTCTATCATCTTAAGGCTAAAAATTAACTTAAAAATTTTGAAAATTAATTTTAAAAAAATGGCTTCATAGCACTATTCTATATCACTTAATCATTCTATAGAAAAAAATTGAGCTCCAAACTACACTTCTAAGCCTATTTATTTCTAATTATAATCATACTCAGTTTTACTTAGTTTGTTAAGAACCTTATATTTTCAAACGTGATTAAACTAAATCATTATTTTTCACTAAATCTAAATACAATAAAACCTCAGAATAACAAGTTTTATAATTTTTTGGGCAAAATAACTAATTTTAAGAAATTATATAAAATCGAAGCAGATTAAAGACTCACCCGGTCCGATAGCTTTTGGCCTTCTAACACCGGTTTAAATTTGTCAGCTAGTCCAGGCGGTGGGTCTGGAGTGGGGTGCTGGTGGTAGTGGTGGCTCGGTCTCAGGTGGTGGCGCGGTCTCAGGTGGTAGTGGTATATGGGTTTGGCTCACTAGCCTTATCTGTATAGTTTTCCTTTTCTTTTTTTTTTCTTTAGTTTTTCTCTTGAATTTTTTAAGCTCTCTATTTTTCTCTGATTCCTAACTTTCCAAAGGAGCTCTGTAAATTTTCTCCTTATTTATAAAAGTTTTTAGTAACTAATATGTATTAAATTAAACATGACATTGCCCAATTCCCTTGATTTTTGGCTTTTGTATTGCTTATTTTTAATTGGCTAATTTTTCTTCTTCAACTCCTAACTTACCACGATTAGATATTCATCATTTCCTATCCCTCTGATTTTTCTCACTTAATTAATAATTTTCTTTAATTATTTACTAAGTTTTTGGCCAATTTAAGAAATTTCGCATATTTTTATCTACACGTAAATACATATGGGGTACATGTGAACATTCATATTTATTGTTTAGGTCTTTCTATGATTTTTAGTATACATATAATCTATCTCTAGTAATTTATTAGTTATTAAATTACACTTTTCGCCTTTTCGATAATTAATAATTATTATACTTAAAATTTGAAAATTTTGTAGTCTTCTATTTTATTACTTATTTTCTTAAATTTAAGTTTACAGGGTCATTTTTACTAATTTTTCTATCTATAGTTTATAATTTGGGTTTGATCAGATCCTTTAATCGATCGTCCTAAATCTTGTGCTCTAAGTTCAATCCTATAGTCACTTGGCTTAACTTTAAGGCTTACATTCGGGACCTTAAGTAGGCCATCAACTCAAGGAGATAGTTTGTTTTTTCTTAAGTACAGGAATTGCTCTCGACTGAAGTGAATCCATACTAAGTCTCCTAGCTGGAAAGAAACAATTCGACAACCTTGGTTACCAATCTCTTATTGTCTCTGATTGAATTTGGTGATCTTCTTTGTTATAGACTGGTGTAGTTCATGTAATTCTTGAGCTCAATCAACTCTGGATTGACTCTCTTCAGTAGCTGCTAGGGTACTAATCATGTCCGAGGGAATGGTTGGGTTAAGGCCGTAGACGACCTCGAATGAGGTCTTTCCTGTAGTACTATAGAAAGCTCGGTTATATGCAAACTCCATGACTGGTAAGCACAGATCCCAATCCCGCAAGTTCTTCCCTACAACAGCTCTGAATAGATTGCCTAGTGTCCTATTTACCACTTTAGTCTGGCCATCAATCTAAAGGTAGCTACTGGAGCTAAATACTAGTTTAGTCCCAAGTCTCCTCTAAAGAGTCTCTTAAAAATAGCTTAAAAATTTTATGTCCCAATCTAAGATAATAGTCTTCGGTACTCCATGTAGTCGGACAACCTCCTGTAAAAACAAGTCAGCAATATATAAAGGATTATTAGTCTAATGGTACGAAATGAAGTGCGTCCTCTTACTAAAACAATCTACTACAACAAAAATAAAATCTTTCCCTCTAGATGTCTGGGGCAACCTTAAGATAAAGTCCATACTGAGGTCGACCTATGGTAAGGTAGATGTTGGTAGAGGCATATACTCTCCATAAGGTTCTCTCTTTCTCTTAGTATGCTTACACACTTTACAACGATCGACAACCTTATGGAAATCCTTAGCTAGACCTAGCTAGTAAAAATTCTCTTTCAACAGATTGGCTGTCTTAACCTCCCCAAAGTGGCCTGAAAGTCTACTGCTGTGAGCTTCCTAGACCGACAATTCACGTATGGAGCAGTTTAGAATACATAGCCTGCGATCCTTGAATAGATAGCCATCCTTAAGATAATATCCCTTGACAGCAATTCCGTCCTTATACTGTTCTATGATAGGGCTAAAATGAGAATCATAAGCATACTGCTCGGTAATTAGTGAGAATCCCAATAATTTTGTTTACAAAGTGGTCAGCAAGGTTTACCGTCATGACAAAGTGTTGGTGACCACATTTGTGCTTCCCTTCTTATGTCGAATGATGTACGAGAAACTTCCCATGAACAAGCTTGTTTCGACTCCCCAAATGCTTTAGAAACTTATGGTCTATATAAATAACAAACTTTTGCAATAGCAAATAACGTTGCCAAACAGTAAGGGCTCGGAAAAGGAAGTACGTCTCCTTCTCGTACACTAAATAGTTCAGGGCTGGGCCACTCAATTTCTTACTGTGGTAAACGATAGGCTGTTGTTCTTGCATTAGGATAGCACCAATTCCAACTCCCAATGCATCACACTCCAGTTCGAAAAGCTTCTTAAAATCTAATAGTGAAAGGATAAGTGCCAATGTAAGCTTCTCCTTAATCTCCTTGAAGCTTTGCTTAGCTCAATCGTTCCAATTGAACCCTTCATTCTTCTTTGTTAGCTCGGTCAATGGGGCAACTATTGTATTGAAGTCCTTAATAAATCGCCTATAGAAAGAAGTTAGGCTATGAAAACTTTAGACTTTGGTGACATTCTTCGGCGTCGGCCAATCCAAAACAACTCGGATCTTCTCCTCATCTGCTCAGATTCCTTCCCCTAACACTACAAACCCTAGGAACATCACCTCTTTCTAGCAAAACATGCATTTCTTTACATTCTCATACAACTTCTCAGCTCGCAGAATGCTAAATACTTCACAAAGATGTTGAACATGGTTGTTTGAGTTGGTAGTATACACCAATATGTCATTAAAGTATACGACCACACATCTTCCAAAAAGAGAACGCATCACATTGTTCATTAACCTCATGAATGTGCTCGGCGTATAAGTAAGTCCGAGTAGCATAACCAACCATTTGTAGAGCCCGTGCCTAGTCTTAAAAGCAATCTTCCATTCATCGTCTAGCCTCATGCAAATTTGGTGGTAGCCACTCCGTAGATTTATCTTTGAAAATATCTTTGTACCATGAAGCTCATCTAACATGTTATCGAGCTTCGATATAGGGTATCTGTACTTAACAATAATTCGGTTGATTGCTCAGCTATCGATACACATGCACCACAAACCATCCTCTTCGGAATGAGCAAAGCTAGTACAATACATGGACCCATGCTCTCCTTCACATACCCTTACTCAATGAGTTCGTCAATGTATCTTTTTAGCTTGGCAGCCTACTCAGGGTTCATCCTGTATGCAGGTCGATCCGGCAGGGAAGCACCTAACTGTACATCAATACAATGCTCTATGCTTCAAACTGGTGGCAATTCTTTAGGCAGTTCTTCTAGAAACAGGTCGGGAAACTCATTTAGCAAGCCTCTGATTTCTTTTGGAACATTCTGTAACTCCTTCACCTCTATTAGTCTCCTAACCAATAGGAACATTGGTTCATCAACTTTCTTAACAAATCGGAGCTCTCTACAGCTCATCACCAGGGCTTTCTTCTTACTAGCTCGGGTGAGCTGATTATGGGTTTCGTTTACTTAGGATAAGATTAGAGGTTGCAACACTATCCTCTTTCCATCCTTTACACGGGCATAGGTGTTCTTATACTCGTTGTGCGTAACACATCGATCGAACAACCAAGGTTATCTAAGTAGCAAATGTGAAGTTCCCATGTGGACGACATCACACACTGCTTTGTCCCTGTATACATTTCTGACATTGAATGGCATGGTCACTTGTTCAATCACTTGTAAAGCACCCTTATCATGAAGCTAATGCAGCTTATAAGGTTGGGGATGCCTTGAAGTCAGCAGACCCATCCTCTGTACAAATGATTACATAACCACATTAATGCAACTTCCTCCATCTACTATGATCATGCATAATTGGATTTTTATGGTATACTTAGTATGAAACAAATTCTCCTTCTAGTCCTCCTCAGGGTTCAGCAAGGAACTTAGGACTCATCTTAAGACTAGAGTCATCACATCTCCCTGATCAACATAAACACAGGTCTCCTTTTCCTCCTTAGCTTCTGCCTTTCGAACATCTTTCTCCTCTTCAGGCTCACTCTCGTTAGTGCTATCTACTACATCTCCTTAAAATACCATAACACGTCGGGTCGGATACTCAGTAGCTATGTGTCCGAAGCCTAAGCATTTAAAGCATTTCACCTCACTAGACTTCCGTTCTCATACATTCTTGAAGGAAGCCTAACTTCAACTCGGCCGGGTTGTCTTACTCGGCCATGCTGACCTGCTCGACTATAGTTAGGTTGGTCATTCTTTTCCTCGACTCGGTATGGTCTCTTAGGCTCGGGAGAATGTTGGCTATGGTTGACTCAAAATATTTCTCTTCTACTTTTCGACCCTCTGCACTATCTTAATGGCTTCTTCCAAATTATAAAACCTCTATAGTTCTACGATATTACGAATCTCATACTTGAGCCTAAAAATGAACCTCGATACTATATGAGCCTCTAGCTCTTCCATGTCGACTTGGATAATTAACATCCAAAACTCCCTCACATAGTTATCAATAGATTGTCTTCCTTAGCGCAACTCTTGTAACTTTGCAAACGTATCTTGTAGATAAGTTTCAGTTAACAACCCTTTCATCTTATCCCAAATTCTAATACCTCGTCTCCCATCTCTTGCCCTGGCTGCATTCAAATTCTTTCACCACATAGTGGCATACCCAGTAAACTCTAATGTAGCAAGTTGCACTTTGACCGCTATTACGTCCCGAAGTCACAGAGTCGCAATAGTTCCGCCGTGTAAACCATTCTATGATAGTAATTGGCCTCACAGTACCTACCATAGACATGATCTACACAAAGTGTCGACGACTCCTTACTTTGAAGTAAACAGTCCAATTAAGTGTTTAGCTAAAATTACAGTAATTATCATAAATTTTTAATCAACATACATAATTATATGTGAAGTCCACAGAACTTTCCAGGAAACTCTACATAACCATAACGGTTCACTAATTTACATAAAGACTATCAGTCTTTCATTTTTAAACTATAAAGGACACTTTAGCTACACATCCACTGCTAAGTGAATTGATCCTCACACCCTAGGCTTCAAAAGAACCAACCTCAAGATAATTGTAAGGCAGCATAATACTTGAAGTATTTAGAAATTGGGACCTACAAAAGGATTTATATGGGTATGAGCAACTTTAGCTCAGTAAGTTGAATTAGAGGCTTATGAATGTATACAAATATAAACAAGATATCAAGCAATTATTTTCATGCAATGTAACGAGCAAGTGCCATCACACAACGTAGTCCAGTTCGTTGTGAAATCAGAGAAATTTCACCCGTTCTAATTCGGGTTGAGGAGTTTTCATGTTATACAACAGCTCACAACTAAACTCAAGTTTGTGCAATGGAGACACTGCTCCTCCTAAGACTATCCTTCGAACCATTACCCTCATCCTCACCGCGACCTCATCTCCTGTCACTTAGTTCGGTTAAGGATGAGAAAACGACCAATTGCTTTCCAACGCTATCTTTATCAAAGGTATCGGTGTTTGGTTAGAGAATCCTAATGATCCCCTAATGGGTTACAATGTATGACAATTTAGGTCATTAAAGTCGAATAAGATTAAATTTCATTTAAGGTGTTCAAACAATTTCACACCAATACAATCATAACACAAAATCAATTATATTACAAATTTCAGCACGAATTCAGATACATGAAACACATGCATAAACTACTTACAATCACAACCATATACAATCCTAAGTCTCCAAGTACTATAAAAATAGTACTCTAATACAGTAAGTAATAACCCAACTTATTTGGAATTTCTCAGTCACTCGATCACTTAATTGCAAGCCGGTTCGTCTCTGGGTATCCTATAATACAAATAAGTCTTTTTAGTACTTATACTTTAATGATTCATATTCTAAGTTATAATTTAACTCATTTTTCCATGTATACCTATTATTTACTAATGATTCATTCTACCTTATTTTGGGGTTCGATTTTTAAATTAAATTCTAGTTTTGATTCTAGAATCTTAAATATGCTTGAATCCTAATGTGAAATTAATCACATTAAGCTCGAGTATTCTAATATCATATTGGGTCTTAATTTAGTGTTCTAAACTGTTTGATACTCACTAATCCTAATTGGGATACTAGATTTATTCCCGATATAAGAAAATCTTACATTTTTTTATACAATTACCTAAAATTAAATTTTGTTTCAGATTTATTATATTCTTATTTTTATTATTATATTATCTAAATAATCCTAATTTTTCATATTTATTAAATTTCCAATTCCACATATTCCTAATTTCCTACAACTACTACCTAATTCCTATATTAATTATACTTAATACTCCAAAGGTTAGGATTAGGTTTTCACATCAGAGATTAATATCCCTAAACATCTAATTACTATCTAAATCTGTAATTAATCACTTAATCACCTAATTAATCCAAAATTACCCAATTTTTCTATCATTTTAGGGCTAAAAATTTACTTAAAAATTTTGAAAATTAAATTAAAAAAATGGCTTTATAGTACTATTCTATATCACTTAAGCATCTACACTCCTAAGCCTATTTATTTATAATTCTAATTATGCTCGGTTTTGCTTAATTTGTTAAGAACCCTATATTTTTAGATGTGATTAAACTTAATCACTATTTTTCCTTAAATCTACATACAATAAAACCTCATAATAATAAATTTCATGATTTTCTAGGCAAAATAAATAATTTTATGAAATTATACAAAATCGGAGCAGATAAAAGACTCACACGGTTCGATGACTTTTGGGCTTCCAACACCGATTCAGGTATGTCGGCCAGTCTAGACGGTGGGTCTAAAGTGGGGTGGTGGTGATGGCTTGGTCCCAGGTGATAGCTCAGTCCTAGGTGGTGGTGGTGTGTAGGTTTGATTCACTAGCTCTTATTGTACAGTTTTTTTTTTACCCAAATTTTTCTCTTCCAATTTCGATGCTCTCAATTTTTTCTGACTTCTAATTGTCTAAATGAGCTCTATAATTTTTTTTCCTATTTATAGAGCTTAGTATTAATTATTATGCATTTAATTAGACAAGACATTGCCAAAATCCCTTAATTTTTGCCTTTTATGTTGCTTGATTTTGATTGGTTAAATTTTCTTCTTCAATTCCTGACTTGCTACGACCAAATCTACATCATTCCCTATTCCTCTGATTTTTCTTAATTAATTAATAATTTTATTCAATTATTTAATAAGTTTTTAGCCAATTTAAATAATTTCGCGTATTTTTATCTATACGTAAATATATTTGGGGTACATGTAAACATTCCTAATTATTATTTAGGTCATTCTATGATTTTTAGTATGCATATAATCTATCTCTAGTAATTTATTAGTTATTTTCGCCTTTTCGATAATTAACAATTATTGTACTTAAAATTTGAAAATTTTATAGCCTCTTATTTTATTACTTATTTTCTTAAATTGAAATTTATGGGGTCATTTTTACTAATATTTCTATCTATAGTTTACAATTTAGGTTTAATCGGATCCTATAACCGATCGTCCTAAACTTTATGTACTAAGTTCAATCTTACGATTATTTGGCTTAACTTTAGGGCTTACAACCGCATCCTCATACCCATAACATTCAAATACTTTCTCGACCTTCTTTTCCCACTCCAAGTATTCATATGTATCTTCACTTCCACCAAAGGGCAGGATTTATACCTTGACATTGTCTAGCCCTTGAGGGACTCGACATCCTTGTCCTTATGCTTAGCAATAATCAACTTCTTCTTCTTCACCAAACCCTTCAATACCCAACTCTTTATCATCTTCCCCAATCTCCTCCAACTCTAATCTTTGTCTAGCAACTCAGTTTACTACTTCTCTAACTTGTGGCAGTCAAATTGGGCGATTGATTCAATTACCTTGGCCATAGCGTCTCTTAGGGGCGTCTTCCTATGGGTTTTGCTGTTATATACCTTAGGGTTATTATCTATTAACTTGCATTATGATGACTAGACTCTCAACAAAGTTTATAAGTCTGTCAAGCTTATCGTCAACTGACCTTGTGGTGTTACTACTATTAAGACCACAACCAAGTTGGGCACCACTGTGCTTGTCACCAATAATACCCTGAACACTTGAATCAAATATGGTAAGTACTTCTCAAATGAATTAACAACTTGCTAACAACTTCAATACCTAATAGTCACTCAAATAATATAGAAACAAACTTACTTTGTTTTCGCAATGAAAAACAAAGTAAAACTGAGTAACAATAAAACTACTCTTGCTGTCACACCAATATACTACAATAGCTACAGAAGGAACATAGTAGCTATTATCAGTAAAATGAACAAAAACTTCACTACTACTTCACACAATCCCTTGCGAAACCATGCTCTGATACCAGCAAAGTATGCGTCTCCGGGGTCGGACACATGGAGAAGCACCGCAATGAAGCGAACTAGAAAGAAATAAAGAAAAAGCTAGCAAAGTCTAGGAAACTACCAAATGGATATGATACACCACTCGATCCTACTCGACTAACAATCTACCAGATGTGACACACCGGTTCGAATTGAAGGGTTACTCACCACTACTCTTTATTAAAGGGAATAGATAAGAGTTGAATGATAACGACAACATTAAGGTTGCTCGAGATGAATAATTCTATATTGAAAGCTGAATAATCCTCATATACAAGAAAGTAGGGGTTTATATACTCGTTCACTAGGGTTGCTTTACATATATGAAAAAACAAAAGGGTATTCTACACTAAGTTACATAAGACACACTAAAAATGATAAAAAAGAGAAAGAATATTCAGTACGAAAAAGAAAGAATCATTTTAGAACATTGTGTCAGAAGATACGTATCGCTTGGTGGTTGAACATCAGGGATATGATACAACGTAAGCGGAAGCAAGAATGCGTTACAATCTGAATCAAGTCAGGAGCCAATCAGCTTAGCAAAAGGTCAACTATCTTAAAGTCAAATGCTAGTAGATCAAGTCGGGAGCTCGGCTTAGCTAGTTCTAGGCTATTTTTTGGATTAGGACTTCGCTGTTGGGTAAGACCATGTTGGATACACGTAAGGATCTGATAGACAGGTCAGTTGGAGGTCGGATTGGGATAGGAGTCCCATCTCAACTATGGCTTAAGACTAGTATTTTCCGTGCAAGCCCTTAAAGTCATCGAGCTTGGCTCCTTGTGATCATTCTAAGTGGTCGATTCCTATCAAGAATAGTACGTTCAATAATCACTCAAAAGGAGACAAGGTAGAAGCAAGCTCATGAAAGAAGTTTCACTAAGAAATATTATTATTGGTTAATGATAATCCCCTATGCTACTTGCAAAAGTTACTATTTATAGTATATCCTAAAACCTTAATGGTAAAAATGTAAACGGAGTACAAGCCCTTAAACCTTAAAGGAGGCCCATAACTAAAGTTAAGGAAAATATTTACAAGTATACAAAATTGTATGCTTAACAAGGAGGTCGACATGCGGGTCATCCAAGCAGTCTTGGAATGAGTATGATCTTAACTAAGTGAAGTCGGCAATTAGATATCCTGGTTAGGGTAGGGGTCATATAATTCTTAACTGAGCTTCCTATAAGGTTAGCCTATAGTTGCTGAGCTCTAGGATTGGTCGGCACTAGTTTTCTCATGCCAAGCCGAGACATTCTTTGGATTTAGGTCCTAGGCTATCTGGTCTCATGGCTTTTCGACAAACAACAAATCTGATGCTAAGTTGTTTTCTTTCTTCCTCTCAGCCTTCTAATATCAGTTCAGCCTCGGATGGAGCAGGTTGACCTAGGCTAAGGATAGGTCAACCTCTATCTAGAATAGGTCGGCCTTAGCTTAGAACAAGTCAGCCTCCACTTGCAGCAGGTTAGCCTTAGTTTAGGGTTCGCTGTAAGTTGATTCCTATCACTCCTCATATTTCATTGTCTTATAGATCAATTGCTTAATTATGTAGTGATAAATATTTTAAACTCCGATACCACTTTAACTATAACACCTTAGAACTTGAAAAGCTATAGCCTGTCATGTGTCTTAATCATTTACTGAAATATCAAGCATAAAAATTTACTCAAATCTCTAAATACTTATTGAAATAAAAATAATAATAATAATGGAAGAGATCAACGTTTGAGGATAAGTTTAAATAGGAGATTAATGTTTTAAAATTTTAAATAGGAAAACAATGTTTTACAAAATGATTCAAACAAGGGATTCAATTATTATAAAACTATATTTTAATAGCCATTCTATGAAATTACTTAAGCTACGTTATGAAACATTGATCTCTTAATTGAATTTTTCAAAACGTTGATCTCTTATTTGAACTTTTTGAAACGTTAATCCCTTATTTGAATTTACTCCTAAATGTTAATCCCTTTTATTATAATTCTTCCTACTAAAATCTCTAAATATTTTTATTAAAATTTATATTTCAAATAAAACAATATAACCACTAAATAATATCATAAAATTATGAACAAGTACTCAATAATTGTGAAATAAACTCTAATAGTCCTTATCTCAAAAAGTATTTTCCCAATGGAAATACTAATCGCTACTCCTTAACTTAGTAATCTTGACGTTCTTAATCAAAATTTACAAATTCTAGAATTTTCCACTCAGGAACTTGCACTTGAAAATTTTTAAATGAAGTGAACTGAAACCTAGTATGGAATACACAAATACATGCACATGAGTAGGTATTTACAAATTTACATGCATCTCAAGAAAATAGTAAATGCATTATGCATCAGTTTATTATCTTTGTTTTTGGTTAGATAAACAACAATGGGGAACTCACAACTTTAGCACATATATATATATATATATATATAATACCATATAGTACTGGTAATAGGTCCTCCCTAATACCTTAGAAACCAATATTTGCCACAAATTTACCAACATCATTTCTAAGCATAACTCCACTTGAGATAATGTCGTGTAAGGATCATCGAGGTGCTATTCAAGATCATCGATCCTCTCGGTTCCTTAGGCCCAACCAAGCATAAGCAATACACATTGAATTAATGTCTAATTAATTAGTCCAACTAAGCAATTAGCCTAGCAATACAAACAATAAGAAAGTATCTCATACTTGGTTTTATGACAACATGAACAATTCTCGAATCAACTCCTGTTCCTAAAGTAATCATATAAAATAATAAGCCTTAGAATCCTATTTTTGAATTTTAAGAACTACTCTCGATTGTAGGTATTTCTATTTTTACTTTACACTTATAAGTTGATTAGGTCACTAGGTTGAAAGTTGGTAGCTTAGTTTAACTAAGAAGTCTTTAATTATTTTCCAAATTAATACTAGAGTTATTTGTTAATTAGTTAAATAATTTTAAGAAATATAAACAACATAAAATTAAATAAAATGGATAGGATAGAAGGAAGAATATGAAACCAAAATACATAGCTAAGCACTTTCCTACCATATACGTGTATACTTCACATAGTATACACCCTAATACTCTTATTTACAATGTGTACAATAGCAAATGCTGTGTGTTGCATGCCATCAAGTATACAATGTGCGTACTTTGTATACATTATGTACTTCACTTCCATGTACATGTTGTATTCTTCTTCTTCTTTTTCCTTCCGACCCCACTCCCACTGATATTGAACATCTACTTGTGGCCACTTTCTTTATTCATTTGAAAAATCTTTAACCTAATATTCTACATACTTTGGCCACTATAGTTAGTGACTCTCTCTCTCTCTCTCTCTCTCTCTCTCTCTCTCTCTCTCTCTCTCTCTCTCTCTCTTTTGTTTTTCTTTCGTATGTTTCTGAATTAAGGTTTCAAAAATAATACTAACTTTCTCTCTCTTTGTGATGTTTTGCAAAGTGAGGCTATGGTAGCTACTTCAAGTAAGCCAAGACTCTAAGAGTTTCTATTTGTAAACTTTCAAGGATGATTTTCTCCCTTTTCTTTAATTTTTCCTTCACAATGTTTACATGACTGTTATTGTAGTTACGAATCTATTAATTTTGTTATCAGATCTGTTATATTTGGTATATTTGTAGTTACATACACTAATAGTTGATTACAATCTAGATAGATCTATACTATTGCTTATACTTTTACTATATTATCTAATAGTTGATTATAAGCTTTCTAATAGTTTGCTTTGTAACAATTTCCTTCCTTTTTTGAAAAACCTTGCTTGCGAGGTCGAAATTTGCGTATGTTGTCTTGAACTAGTCATAATCTTCCTAAGATGTCTCCTCCATCAATAATCTTAACTACTATACCAAAACTTATCGAATTGTTGACCCATTCCTAATAATTTATCTCTAACCCACAATAGCAAGAGGTACCAGTAAAGGATAACTTGCAATCGCATCTGATGGCAAGTTTAAAGAAGGTTCATCTATTCCATAAGTGATAAGAATCTGACTACTGGACCTTTAACCTGCAACCAAGCCTGAAACCTCGAAGAATTAATAAGGCGAATTCTCCTACTCCAAGCAACTTTTGCCGAGGCTAAGCTGATCCTTACTACCGACCAATTCTTAATGTTGAACCGAGTGACTAGATGTCTTTCGAAAGTAGTATGTTGACTAGCCAAATGCTCTGTTAACAGCCCAAACCTTTATACACCCTTGCTTAGCCATGGCCAAGTTGACCTCTAGATCGACAACATTAGTGCCGAGAAACCAAGAGCTCTAGGATATATTCACAGCCACTCCTTCTCGGATGAGCTTAGGTTTGCTTGGCACCTCAATTCGGTACCTTTGCTCGCCTACACGCCCTATCCTGATTGTACTATTTTATCTATTTCTACCAAAAGCATCTCCAATATGTTGCTGCTACATATCCTAGACTTGCGTAAAGGAATCTGTAGTACTGGTAATTAATTTACTAAAATTGTCATTTGTACCATTTACTATTCTTTGTACATTACTCCTTTTAAACATTACCCTTTTTGTCTTTTCCACCTTAAGCAGGTTGCCCTAGTTTCTTAGGTATAAACACCTACTATATATGTAGCCCCATGATTAGCTTATCATTAATACATTGAATATTCTCCTTTGTGAACGTTACTTTCGTTAACTTATTTACACTTTTACTTTTCTCTTAACCTTTAAGTAAGGCCAGGTGACAATTAACCTTATCGGATAATCTCATCTGTCATATCGAGTTGTGCCATGACTCCTTGAAAGTTCCTTCGTGCGTCACATCCTTGGAGTTGTTCATGGATCTGCTTACTTTACGTTTACTATTCTCATACAATTCCATCTTGTTCTTCAAGTTTTTGGCAAGCTTAGACCCAATCCCAGCGAGCAGCCTTATCATTTTTTAGCTCGATATGCATCATCTTGGTATCAGAGCGGAGGTTTTGTTTAGGTAAATTGTATTTATGTTTTGTGAGACAGTGTTTGTCTTAGTAGTGTGTCAAAGTTGTGAAGATAATCTATGAAGTGTTTAAATAATTAGTAGAGTATAGTAGTTTGTTTTTTAGTATACTCTGTTTTACCTTGTTTTGGAAATTTGAGAACAAAGCAAGTTTTTATGTAGTAGTTTGTTCATTAATATAGTTACTGTGTTTACGGGTTAATTGGATATTTATGTAAAGAGTACACGCACTGTTTAGTTTGAAGGAATAGTGTCAACTGTATCTCAAATTCAAAGTTTGAAACCAAATTTGTCGAAGAAAATGATAGACCCAAGTATTAATACTAGTATTAGGGATAACAATAGTGGTATTGTCCACTATGGCCAACAATCTTAAGGCACCCCTAGAAGTATGAACGGGAGACTAGATGAGGTTACCAACCTTCTCGTTGATTTGACTTCTAACTGAGCTCAACTTTAAATTTCATCTTCCAAACCTAAGCCAAATTCAACCTAAATTATTTCAAAATGGCTCTAACCTTTTTATATGGCTCAAAATATATACGATAAAGACTTTTTAACACCATTTTTAACTTTAATAAATTCCAAGTCTATTTTTAATCAGTCCAATTAAAATATTTTAAAATTTAAATTTCAAATTAAATGGAAGCCCATTTCATGAATCTAATAATTTACTAGACTTTCTTAAAATGTTTTCTAATAAAGTCCAATTTTTTAAAGACTCTGAATTTATTAAATTACATGTATATTTTGAAATTTACCTAAGTCGACCTTAAATGATTGACTAACTCGACTTGTTTACTTTCCAAACTTTTAATTTTTTTTTAATTTTTCAATTTTTTTGCATTTGTTTATTTTTCAATTTTTTTATACTTTTTTCTTTGTAAACCTGGCCTAAAATAAATAAATAAATAAAATGGTAAAAATGGGGTGTCTATAGAAATTCATCCTTAATAATAGCCTGATTTAATGCCCTATAATCAATATAAAAACACCATATTCCATCTTTTTTCTTAACTATTAATATTAGAAAAGAAAAAAGACTATTACTATGTTGAATGATTCCCTAGTATAACATGTCTCTCATTTTTCTATCTCACTTTTTTGAAAATCCAAGTATTTATACGGCTTTAGATTGATAGGAGAGGTACTTGGTTACAAATGAATGTGATTTTGAATCTGTCTCATCAGTAACAATGATCAAGATGCCTTAAACACTCAAGCGAATCTACACAATACTTGCTGCAAGTGAGTATTGTTGGCAATAGGCTCCTCTAATGTGTTATAACTCAGTTCCTGAGCCACTGAGTGAAAGCAATAGTCTACTACATCTATTTTTAGTAATCTTGTCGATTGATTGCGTGAATAGATGCTACTATTGCATATAATCTCCATTTAGTGTTACAATAATGCCATAACGCATGAACTGCAACTATAAAGTACTATAATCAATGGTGATTGGTCCTAAATTCTACAACCATTAGACTCTTAACACCATTTCTGCCCCCTGTATTGGTAGTATGTAAAATGTTTCCTCAAAGTCAACACCCTAAATAGAAAAGGAAACATTTTCGCATCTATCCTCACATAATATCCTTGTACCATTGCCAATTAGTACATGAAACTTAGTAAAAGGGGTTATTGTGAGTCCTAAGTGTTGAACCAGCTTTTGTTGGATAAAATTATGTGTACTCCCTGTATCTACTAAGATAGAGACAGAATTATGACCTAGATGACCTGTAAATTTCAATGTTTTAGGAATTATAGTTCTTGAAAGTGCATGAAAACCGATTGTTCCCGCATCATCTATATCATTTGCAGCTTCTTACACTTCAGGTACACAATCTTCCTCCCCTTACTCACATTCATGCATTTCATCTTTAGCCATAAAAAGTAAGAATTGTTTCTCACATTTGTGACCTTTGTGAAAATTTTCGTCACAATTGTAACAAAAACCTTTTTCTCTTCATACTTGCATTTATGTTGGTGTCATTTTCTTAACCGGCAATGTTTTGGATGGTATTACCATTGAATATTCAGGAGTAAAAGTTGTAAAAAATTTACTCTCTTGTAATTGAGAAGAGAATTGTAATGAAAGGTATTTGTTGTGTGATGCATTAAAGTTTTTGTTCACAACAACATAAGTCATCCTGGCCAACTACACTACATCCATTAATAACTTTGATCTAGTAACTTGTACATCATACTTAATGGATTTCTTAAGTCTAGAAATGAAACATTTCATTAGAAAGGACTTTAGAATTCCGACCACTCTATTATATAATGCCTTAAATTTTACCTAATAATTTGTAACACTTCCTTTTTGAAATAATTTTGCTAATCTACCTTCAACATCTTTGTATTGTGAAGGACTAAACCTGATCTTAAGATCTTTGATGAAATCAATCTACTTATTGTTGAAAATCCATCGATAACATTGAAGTGCTTTATTCTCCAATGTAAAAGAAGCAATTATAATTCTATGATTCATAGGTGTTTTATGAAAATAAAAAAAAAAATTCTATACCTTAAAAATCTACCCAAGAGGATTGGATCCATTAAATTTAGGAATCTCAAGCTTGATACCCTTAAGTAATGTATCCATAGAGTCACTATTTTCTAAAAATGATGAATCTCTGTTATTATCAGCATTAGGTAATGAAATATGATCGTGAGGATTTTGATTATGTTCTAATTTCTCCCTTAACTACATATTCTCTAATCTTGCTTATAGAGATTGTAATTCAATATGTAATGTGGCTACTTTATCATCAATAAATTTTTTCCATTCTTACTGTCGTTGCTGCATAATAACAAACATGCTTTTGATTGTATCCATGTCTACATGAGATCTTGTTCCTGACACCATGGATGAGAGCACCAAATTATTAGGCTCAGCCTACTTCTTTATTCATTTAAAAAATCCTTAACCTAATCTTTTACATACTTTAGCCACTATAGTCAAGTAATGTGACTCTCTCTCTCTCTCTCTGTCTTTGTTTTTCTCTCGTATATTTCTAAATTAGGGTTTCAAAAATAGTACTAACTCTCTCTCTCTCTCTTTGTGATGTTTTATAAGGTGAGGCTACGGTGGTTGCTTTGAGTAAGCAAGGACTTTAAGAGTTTCTGTTTATAAACTTTTAGGAATGATTTTCTCCCTTTGCTTTACTTTTTTTTTTGTAGCTGTCGAGTCTGATTTTTC
The DNA here is from genome assembly GCA_024138005.1 of Lumnitzera racemosa. Lineage (NCBI taxonomy): Eukaryota > Viridiplantae > Streptophyta > Magnoliopsida > Myrtales > Combretaceae > Lumnitzera > Lumnitzera racemosa. Next base: position 87,916,008 of record JAMXBC010000006.1, read on the forward strand.
GGTTTTTATTTAAAATTGATTTCTCATTTCTTGATTAATACTAAATCCTAACCCATTTAATATTAATCCTCGATTAAAGAAATTGAGAAATTCCGATTTTTTATTAAAAATAATTTTTGGAGTCGCCACCCGACGGTCGGGAAAAGAAAAAGAAACCGTAACCGTAACCGTAACTGTAACCATAACCAATTGGGTGGATTGATCACAATTTGGCTACCGGTCTTTGATTTCAAATTCAATGAAGAACCAGAGGGTTCCGAATTCGGGGGCTAACCTATTAAACCCTAACGGGTACCACTATTTATTTACCGAAATTAGGATTATTTTTTTAATGATAATATTTAAAAAAATAAATAACTAAAATCAAAAGAAAAAAGAACCTAAGTTTCTACAAATTTTATCGTCGCTCCGAAGGTGCCTACGTACCCGCTAGCCAGGATCAGACGATCGTAGTTCTTTTTGAAAAAAATTTTAGCGTGTTGATTGATTTTAATTTTGAAAACCGTCCAAGTTTACGTTTTAATTTATTCGATTTATTTAAAAAAAATCTAAAGGGTCCTAAATCATAAGTGATAAAAAAAACTCTCTAAAAGTCTTAAAATTTTTTTTAAAAGGGTTTTTCATTATTAATTTTTATTAAAAAAATTTCCTATGTGAAGATTTCTAAAAAACTACAAGAAAAATCCTAGGCTAACATATAAATATATATTTATAAACCCATATGAAGCAGATTTTTTCAATTTGATCCCCTCTTTTCGTTGTGGTTCTCTTCCTTTTTTATAAAGCCCAAATCAAATCTTAATGTATCTGATTAAACTAGATTCAAATCTAATTTAGCTAAACCCATATGATTTAATTAGATATGATTCTTTTGCAAAGATAGAAAAATAAAGACATTAGTGACTGCAAAGACTCAAACCCGTGACCTCCAACTAAATCCACCCAAGTGCTCTACTACTTTTCCGTTAAGCCATTGACCTATTTCTTAAGATTCATTACAATTAAATTATTTTTAAACTATCTAAATCCCTAAACTAAAAATTTTTAACTAAGCTAAAATTAACACCAACATTAAACTAATTATTCCTAATATAAATTACTTTTCTAAAAATCTACGAAATCTTTATAATTTTTCCTTTTTTTGGTATTTTCATTATTTGTTAATTTTTATTTTTTTATTATTATTATTTTTTTGAATTAGGACTCTTTTTTGTAAAAATAAAAACTAAGACTATAGAAAGGCAAAAATTAGGTGTCTACAGTAGCATTTACACAATTGTAGTTGTAGTTATAGATCTATTAATTCTATTGTTAAATCTAGTATATTTTTAGTTACATCCGCTAACAGTTGATTATAATCTAGACAGATCTATACTATTGCTTATACTTTTGCTATATTATCTAATATGTGGTATAGTATCTAAGTTTATTAGGCTTTTTGATAGTTCGCTTTCTAACAATCACCTTCTTCATCAGATCAATCCCGATCAAATCCATATCCCCAAACTCTTACACATTTAACTTTCAATCTAATGATATCTAAAGAACACTCAAGTGTTCCTACATCAAGAATCAATTAACAAGAATAAAAATACATACCTCAATCAAGAATCTTGTAACAACCATGAGTTGTACTATACACCAATCTTAATCTCAACACCTTAGGTTATACAATCATTGATCATGACCCATCACAAAACTCTTTCTTTTGTCCAAGATTAGCAATTCACCTACTGAGTTAGGGTTCATTCTTTTCCTAACTCCCACCTTTCTATTACCCAAATTTGATCACTTCTACAATACTACAATACCTTCTAACATTAGTGAATAGTGAAAACTAATTGTTCAAATTGAAAAATTACCTTGGTGAAGCCTTATCTAGGTCTCATTCTTGTAGTTCCTTTAGAGAGTGTTAGTCCATAAAGAAGAAAAGGAATGACTATAGCGAGATAGAGAAACATTTATATTGAGGGTTTCCTATTAGGGCTTTTAACCCTTTTTTTTGTTTTCCAGAACTACCCTTACTTAATAACTAGTTTATTTTTATGCCCCTTACTCAAAATATCATTTTCTTTCAATGATTTTTCGAGGTTTTACAATATGACTTGATGTATTGAAACTACTTTTCTATTTATTATGAAAATGGATATGGATTATTGATCAACCTATTTACTTATATTGAAAATAAAATTTTTGTAGTGTTGTTATTAAATAATCTTGTAAAGCAATTATGGAAAGAAATTGTAGTTTACTTCTATATCATGCTACCTTTTTCACTCTACTTGCATCTTTTTTCTTTTTGATCTATTTTCATTAATAGTATAATTCACACAAATTATATATTAATTTTATTTTCTTTACAAGTTGATAGTTCAACTTAAGTTAATATATAAATATATTCTAATGAATAGATGCTTTATTTTTCAACTTCTTACAAAGTTCTTGAGCACCCTTAATCTTTTGCTAAAAGAATTCAAAAGTTTTCATCTTATTATTAAGTATTTGAAAAAATTATGGTGCAATTGTTCATAGCATTATATATATATATATATATAAGATATAATTTGTTCTAATAATTTAAGATGTATTAACTGTCTTAATCTTTCTAAGCTCATGGGTTGATCTAATTAGTTTTCTCTCCTCAGTGACTTTCTCTATTATTCTAAATGGATCAAGTTTATTTGAATTTAAGTATACTTATGGAATTTGATAAGGTGATCCTATCTCACCTTATATTTTCATCTTGTTGATAGAACATTTAAGCAAAATAATCTTGTAAAGTCCAAAAAAATAATGAAAAGAAATTAAATAAATATAGTCTGGTATATCATGTTATTGACTAATGTCTATAGAGGCATTTCAGTCTAATAGAGCAAAGGCAATGCAAAGAAATATGAAATCTTAGTAAGTTCTCTATCATATATTATGGAAAATTCGTAATTCTCTAAAGGAGGGTGCTAAACCCTAAATAAAATTTTGTTTTATAGCATTTTAGAAGTGGAAATTCAACCCTTGAATATTATCCTATCAAGGAAACATGTAAGTAATCTTAAATCTTTGTTTTCCTTTTGATCTTATGATTATAAGTGGATTAAGATTTTGTGTATTGATGAAATTTTGGAGGATGGAGTTATTTGATGTATAAAAGATGTTAAACAATTTAGGATTTATGTTTGTTTGGTTTTGGAGTTGGATGATCAGATTTGCAAGTTATACCATAGAAGTCATGGAAGTTTTTGTATAGATCGCGAAGTTACAGGTGGGAACCGGCCTGCTGGTTTTTGGAAGAACCAACCTACTAGTTCAAAGCAAGGGGATGACTCATTGGCAAGCTAACCTACTGGTTCAAAGTAAGGGGAAGACCACCTAGCAAGCTCGCTCACCAGCTATTGAAGCCAACTTTGGGAAAGGCTGGAACTAACCTACTAGTCCCTATTCAATCGACTTGCCAGTTATTCTCAGGCTGACCCCCTTTTCGGTCAAGCTAGGTTGATGGTTCAATAATGGACCATCAAGTCGGCATTCCTTTACAGTCTTTCCTTCTGATGTTACTAGGTGTTTTTCTAAGCCTACTTCAGCATTTCCCTTTTTCAAAAACCAGAAAGATGTTTTAAAACAATTTTCTACCAACAAGACGTTCTATAAGCTTTCCAAAGTCTATTGTTATAAAGTGGAGCCTAAGATATGAGAAGGGAATAGTGAGGAGTTGAACTTAGTCCTAGTTCTAATTATAGATTATTTCTTGCTAACAAATTCAATGCAACTCGTTGACTCGAAAACTAGTATAATTGTATTATTTGATTTAGGTATGGACACTTGCTTACTTGTTGTGCTTGTATAGGTTATAATTATATTCATACAATTGAAATTAGTTCAAACTCGAACTTAATAATGTGGTGTGTTGCTTATACTTAGCCTTGACTTCCCTCTAGTAGGGTCCAATTAAGTTGGTAAGACACTTGGTGGTTGTATGCGACTCACCTTATGAGGGTTCCTTATTGAAACAATCTAGTTTGATTTTAGAAAGGGTTATGATGGTGATTGGAATGACCTACACCAATACTTTTGCATGCATATATGTAAATATTATATGTTGCTTGTTTAGGGGTTACAGGTTACCTTAAGTCTTACGATATTAGGACTGTATTAGTTGCTAGTTAATAATTGTAATAATAAATGGTGCTTACTACATTAACTTTATTAATGCCTGCATGTGATTTGTGACCATGTATATCTCACACATATGTATTTAGTGTCTTGCACTGGGCATCGCTCACCCTTTAAAGGAATTTTTAGTTTTCAATTGTAGGTACAGGTATTATAGAAAATTTTGATTATTACAAGGAAGCTGAGTATGATTACCATTGTTATGATAAGGAGACTAACTATTATTATTTCGATGATAGGATGGGATTCGCTTAGGTGTTAGACCAGTTACATGGATACTATTAGAGACTATGTTTATTTAATTTCAGTCATGGATTTTAATTTTGTGCATTTGTGTAGGGGTTACCTGTGAACCCCTTATTTGTTTAATGTGTTGTTGAGACTCCTTGTTTTAGAGTAATGAGTTTTATTCTTTTTTTTTTTTTTTAAGATTGAAAGGGATTAGAAGTTCCCGTATCTAAATAAGTTATTACAATTGTTTTGTATTTGGAGATGGGTGGTTATTCATACCACTCCTTATTTAATAATTGTGGAGATATTCTTTGTGGGTTGGAAGTTATATAATTATTTGAGGAATATAGATAGGTAGCAGGATACTATATGCCTTAACACATCGGCTTTTAGGGTTGACCTGTGGTAGGGCTATGGTTTGTTGGGTTTTGAGGCATTACAAATCCAAAATCACATTGTAGTGGAATCTCGGAAAACCATAATGTTAAGAGGCATAAATTTAAAACTCATGCAGTGGATGATCTTGTATTGATGGGATATGAAATGCAAAGTTAATGATGGATGTGTTAAATGTTTTTGGGAGATTTTAGGCTAGAAGGTAAATTTCTCTAAATCCAAAGTACTCTTCTAAAAAAATGTTGAGGAAGGAGTAAGGAAAAGAATCTCTAATGTAGTAAGAATTAAATAAGATGCAAAATTTGGAATTATCTAGGACACCTTACAACAAATTCTAGCAACTTAAAGCCTTCTAATATGAATGTTCTTTTGGAGAAGATTTAAGAGAAGCTAGTCGAATGGAAGTTGAAACTGCTCAATTTCACAAGTAAGAGAATCCTAATCTCTTCAGTAGTTGAGAGTGCAATTAATTCCTATATGTAAGCAGCATTCATCTTAAACTTAATTATAGAAGAAATTAAGCATTTGTTTGGGGATTTTTATGGGGGTCCTCTATTGAAAAAAGGAGCCATTCATAAGGTTGGTGAGGATATAGTCAACTTGAATAAATAGAGTGGAGGGTTAGATTTGCTTGACCTTAAGTTGAGAAATTGAGCCATACTTTCAAAACTTGTCTAGCAAATACAAATAGGGAAAGCTTTGTGGTCAAAGTTATTGATTTAAAAGTATAAACATTTCCCTTTAGGTGAAAGTAGAGGATATTCAAGATTTGCAAAAAGGATAAATGCAAACTCACAGTAGATAGAGTCTTTTACAAAAAGGAAGGTAGGAGATAAGGGGTACATTCTTTTCTAGTTTCGTAATTGGACATCAAATGGTATTCCAGAAACTTTTCTTAATGGGCTGTCGAGCTTGATTTTTTTCAAGTTTTTATTATTTTCCTTAGCTCGATTAATGTTAAATCCCAACCTATTTAATACTAACTCTTAACTAAGAGTTAAGAAAAAACTTGGTTTTTTTATTTTTAAAAATGTTCAGAGTTGCCATTAGACTAGAGTAGAGAAAAAGAGTTAAGTTATAACCAATTAGGTAAATTTGTTATAACTTAACTATTTTTTTTATAAAATCAATTTTTTTAAAAACCAAATCTTTTAGTTTTAAGGGCTAACTTTTTTGAACTTTTAATGGGTACCGCTTTTAACTTTTTGAATTTAAATTTATTTTTCAATAATACCATTAAAAATAAAAGCTATTCACATGCAACTAAGTTCATTCGATTGAATACATAAGAAGGATAATTTTACAAAAAAAGTGAGAAAACAAATTTTTCTATATTTTAAGTCATCTTGTAATTTTATACGAGTGCTTATATACCTACTATTCAAAATTAGACTTCCATAGTTCATTTCTAAAAACATTAATAGGTTGATTTATTTTAATTTTGAAAGGTAGTGAAGCTTACATCTCTTAGCCTTGATTTTATTTGAGAAAAACATCTAAGGGGAAATGTCTTAATTTTTATTATTTTCTTGGAATTTTTTAAGGAAAATCTATTTTTGAAAAGGGTTAATTTGTTTTTATTTGTTTTGAAAAATGGATGTTTTTAAGTGATAAAATATTTTATTTTTTCTTTTATTTTGATTTATTTATTATTATTCATTTTTCTTTTTATTTTGACTAAACATGCTTAAAAAACCAAAACTTCTCTTTCTTTCTTTTTTCTTCTTTTTTTTTTTTTTTCTTTTTTTTTTTCTCATTCTCTATTCTTTTTTCTTTTACAATGAGAATATACAATAAAATACAAAAGAATGAAAGAAAAAAAAATACAAGGAAAATAAAATAGAATAAAAGAAGGCAAAAGGGCCTTACCAATATTGGCAATCTATTTTTTTTTTTTTTGTCTAATGCATTTATTTCTTTGCAAAAAAAGACACAAATGGGAAGAGTAGTATTAGACTATCATGGTAATTGCCATGAAGGATATGCGAATTCAATTGCTTTTCTTATAAAAGTTGAGTGATAGAGCATAGTAATGGACTTAATACATACTGCAACAAACTTAGTTAGGAGGTTATTAATATAATTAATAATGCTAATAATTGTAGATGACTGAAAATTGTTATATTAGTTATTGGGTTAAGCCTATTGTTTATTTAGGCTTGACTCTTTGCGTTAGGTGATAAAGCCTAAGGAGTCCAATCTATAGATTGAGATGTTTCGAGGAGATTTGGTTCAGAAGGCTCGGAACAAGGATCGTTAGATTAGTCCATCCACTTCCAACCTTTCTTAAGCAAGCTTATGCATTTATAAGGAAAGCTATTAGCTTTGGTCTCATTAACTAGCTCATTCTGGATAATTATGAATTGAGTAGGCTTTATCTCATCTGTTGATCACTTAAATGATCGGATGGATGTTTTTTACCTAAGAGCTTATAAATAATTAGCCTTTCCTCCTCATTTAAAATGTTTAGAGAGAATAAAGAAACAAGATTGCTCTATAAAACCTTTGCTCTCTAAGATCAAACAAGCAATTCAGGTAAAGAACTTATCTCATTCACTTAAGCTACAAAGTGAACGCCTGAGGTTCCCTAAAGCTGCCTTATTTGTCACTTGTACATTTGAAATACTGAGATTACCTGTTCTTTCTTCCTGCCTTATTCTTACCTAATCATCTCTTTAGGTGATAATCGCGCTTTACTTCTTTGAAGCCACGTATAGAGCGTCACTTACATAATACGCACATGACTACTTCAATCGAACCCCTACATTTACATTTTGGTGACTCCACTAGGGAAGAGCGATCGCAAAGACATGGCACCTCCTAGAAAGAGAACAACTAGTACGTTCGATACCACATCCCAAGAGCTCAACATTAATATTAAGCTTCCTAAGCAAAATCTACTCCCATCACTTGAGAATATTAACCAGGTTCATTCGATGCTTGAGGCTCTTCTAGATCCCGTATAGACAATGTGGACAATGCAGGAAGCTATGAGGGCTTTAAATCAATTCATAGCTATATTTCAACCCATCTTCACTAGGATAATTGCTACTATTGCTATGCAACAAGGTATGGCTTTGCTAAATCATATGGTTACTGCATAGCCAAGTGCTACTACCTTAGCTCAACCAATAAATTCTCTAACTATTGAGGAGGATCTCCATTAAAGAGGGGGTGATGAAACCCCCCCAACAAAACCTACATGACAACCAACTCTTGTAACGGAGAATGTAAGAGTCTATTTAAGTGGCTCTTCATCTTCACGGGTGCCTACTCCTCCATCCAATCCTACCATCCCAATCTTGAGAGGATCTATTTCTCATCCCAATCTTACCCCTACTCCACCACCTACGTCTACAGCTTCTACTCTAAAGACTTCCTTTATAACAAGGGAAGACTTGGATATTTATATGAGGGAAATATAAGCTAGGTTATCTATGAGATTACTAGAGCTGAAACTCTCATATGATCAATACATTGCAACGAAACCGTACCCTAACGATTATGTAAGTCTTAAATTCATGCTGTTCAATGGTAAGAAAAGAAGTGTAAAGGAACACCTGCTGAAATTTATTAAAACCCTATAGCCTTATAGGCTTGATAATGACCTGAAACTTAGAAAATCCTCTAAATCATTGATGAAGAAGGCATATACTTAGAATGTCAACCTCCCCTCAGGATCAATTGATTCATGAGGAACTATATGTAAGCCTTTCTTAGAAAAATTCTTCTCTATTCAGGAGTGAGTCACGATTATAGATATAGGAAGAACATGACAAAACCTGAAGGAAGATTTGATGGATTACATAGAGCGCTTTAGAGAACGCACTTTAGACATTTAAGATATCTATGATGAAAGAGAACTAGTGAAGATCTATATCTAAGGGATGTTCTCTGAGGATATTATAGACTTGGAGAACCTTTCCTTATGCTCTTTTGCTATACTAATTGAGAATGTACAAAGGACAAACAACTATGTTATGAGGCAACAAAAGGAAAGTAGTAAGCTTAACAAATAAGTAGCATTCGTGTCCTCAACTGAGAGTGAGGACTTAATGCTAAGAAGAGACCTAAGAAAGATACAAAAACTCTTTCGTTTCCATGCCTAATGAGCAAGATACATGCCATCTTCGATCGTTGACTACAGGATGAAGCTATCAAGTTGTTAAGAGTTAAGTGACAACCTATGGAGAGTAAAAGAAGAAATCCCAAATACTGTTGATTTCATAGAACAATAAATCATCCTACTAGGGACTATTGAAGCTTAAGAAAGATATTCCATGAAAGAATTCAAAATGGGGAACTTGTCATCAAAGATAATGACATTCGTAATAACTTGCTTCTAAGCTATGGTACTCATGTTGATGCGAATTGTAACTAAGAACAAACAAGGACTATCGCTGAATGGGTCCAAGCTAGCCAAAAGCTTGAAAGGGCAGTGATGGAGAATGTGTAAAAGAACAAAAGTGAATGAAAAGTAAGCAAACCCACAAACAACTCCAATAGTTATGACACACTAATGGAACTTTCGAAAATTTACAACATAACTCAATATGATGTACGAATTGGACCAGTGATATTACTCGCTGCCTAACCATGCTTAGGGGTTAGGATAAGAGTGAAATGAAAGTAAACAAAACAGTGTTTACGAGACGAAAATGTCAAGTGTATTAATGTCAATCTGATCTCTTGCAGCTACATATGCAAGGGATATTTATACTTAAGAAATTAGGGCAAGTTGCCCAAAAAGGAAAAAGACAAAAAGGGTATTTCCCTAAAAAAGAAATGTACAAATATACAAAGGGTAAAAAGAAATATTAAAAAAAAACAATAATTGTTATAGTAGATTTTTCACGTAGTACTGTATACATGGCATGGGTGCATTGGTGACATTGTTGAAGTATGCAGACAAAAAGGTCAGGTTACTTATCCGAGTAGGGGCAACCGATTAGCTTTAAGTCTATCTCTCGACCTCTCGACAAGCATGAAGCCGAGCAAGTGATTGACTCAAGAATGAGTGTGAGAGGGTGAAGGCTAGCCATTATCTCGACATTCTGTCTCTTAAAGCACAATCACTAGAAAATAGGCAGTCACTTGGCTCAGCATGTAAAGTACGTTGGTAAAGAGATACTCGACCTCGACAGGAGTAGACTAGAGGAAGAGGATTCAACTTGTCAGTCCCTCTAGTCCTCTAGCTCGGTTACGGGTCAATGGTCTAATAGCCCAATTCCCATTACGTGTAGTAGCACATAAGTGCTCTAAAAGTGATTAGTGATTTGATAGGCATAAAAACAAAAAAGGTTTAAGCTATGATATTGCTTTTGTAAATAAAGAATGAATTTCACTACTCAATAATAAAACTTATATTATCTTACTTATCTCTCTGTTCTATATCTTACTCTCTTGAAGTCCAAGCAATGCCCTAACATCTTAACTTCCATACCTTAAACCTAGGCAATGCCTTAGCACCAACTCCCATGCCTAAAGCCCAAGCGATGCCTTGACATCCCGACTCTCACGTTTAAAGCCTAAGCGACACCCTAGCATCTCAACTTTTGTACCTAAAGCCTAAGCAATGCTCTAGTATCTTGACTTCTAACCCTCAAGCCCAGGCAATGCCTTAGCATCTCGGTACCTAAAGCCCAAGCGACACCCTAGCATCTCAACTTTTGTACCTAAAGCCTAAGCAATGCTCTAGTATCTTGACTTCTAACCCTCAAGCCCAGGCAATGCCTTAGCATCTCGGCACCTAAAGCCCAAGCGACACCCTAGCATCTCAACTTTTGTACCTAAAGCCTAAGCAATGCTCTAGTATCTTGACTTCTAACCCTCAAGCCTAGGCAATGCCTTAGCATCTCGGCACCTAAAGCCCAAGCGACACCCTAGCATCCCAACTCCTATGCCTCAAGCTTAGGCAATGCCCTGGCATCCCAGCTCTTATGCCTTAAGCTTAGGCGATGCCCTGGCATCTAAGCTTTCACGCCGAAAACCCAAGCGACGCCCTGGCATCTCGATTTCTATACCCTTCACAACTCAAGCTTGAGCAATACCCTAGCATCCCAACTCTCATGCCTAAAGCCCAAGCGACATCTTGACATCTCAACTTTCGCGCCTAAAGCCCTAGCATCTCTTCTGCCATACCTTAAGCTTAAAAGATGCCTTAACATCTCGAATTTCTCACTTCAAGCCCAGGAGATGCAGTAACATCTCGACTTGCATGCCTGAAGCCCAAGTGATACCTAAGCATCTCAACTCTATTGCCTTAAGCCTAAGCAATGCCTTAGCATCTAGCGTTTGTATAGGAACTGCTGTTTAATTGAAGTAGTGATAGATCTTAGCTTGCCATGCTTCCATCTTACCCATGTAGGAACCACGGTGAGTGAAAGCAATGATGGTAACGAAGATCTTGGTCTTCTTCAAGAGAAACATATGCTATAACTTTATGGTGATACGATCCACTTGCCCACCCATCCAAGTTATACCTTCTTAAGGAAGAAAAATAGGGGATGAGGGAAAGGAAGCTCTCTCTTCTTGATTTTGAATTAGAACACTGACATAATGATGTTGATCCTATCATCCCGCAAAGACTCACTACAGAACAAGCTTGCTGTACATGAAGCCTATTAGGGCCTACCATGTGCAAGTCTTGTTGTGCTTGAGGCCTACTAGGACCTGCTTCATTCGAGGCTTACTAAGACTTGCTTCATTCAAAGCCTATTGAGCGAGATGCTCACTGCGCTTGAAGCTTTCTTGCTTAGGGCTCCTCTATGTAAAGCTTGATGTTCTTAAGGCCTACTATGCTTAAAGCTTGTTAAGACTTACCATGCTTGAAGCTTGCTTGTTAGAAGTCAGTTCCTTACCAAGGAACTACTTAGCCAACTTTAGCTCTTAAAGAAGATTTTGAGGTTGATTGGGGAAAATTAATTATAATATTATTCTTATAAGAATAATGGAAGAAGTTGGTAAGACAAGACATACATAGTATTCAAAGAAAAGAACAATTGAAGCAAAACATCCAAATAATGGGAGAAGTCCTACCATGCTTGTACCAATGTTAAATTCTGAATATTTGTAGATGATGTCTCTGGAAACTTTAGATACTCCACTGAAAAATAATAGCCTACCATACTTCCATTCTACTCGTATGTAAGAACTACCATCAAGTGGAACAGGTAATAAAATGGAGGACTCTCGTCTTCTTTAGAAGAAATGCATGTTTTAATTTATCTTTAATGTACTTCATTCAATCATCTCATTTTGAGGCTGGCTCCTTTAGAAATGTAAATTGGGTAGCTCTTTCCTCTCGTTTTGAAGCACAACACTAAATCTCCTTATGCTTCCATTCCAGTCATTTACGGGAGCTACAATCAAGTAGAAGTAACACTAGTATGGAGGAATTTAGCCTTCTTCAATAGAGTTACATACTTCGACCTTCTCTGCAATGTATGCTACCCAATCATCCCATCCAAAGGGTAGCTCCTTTAGGAATGTAAATTAGGTATTAAAGAGAGGTAGCTCTCTCCTCTCATTTTGAATCTTCCTTGATGGTATCTCTAGAATCAACACAAAACTTACGCTCAATAAACTAAAGACCACCATTAGTGGAGGTGTTGCATAGGCTTCTTGGCGATTGGATTTTTCCTAAAACATGTCTTCAGAGGTAATCTCGTCGAACTACTTATCCCGAGGATACAAGGTGGGTGGCAAACATTTATCTTAATGCACAAACAAGTCCTTCAACTTCACTACTTTCGTGCTTCAACTTGGATTAGCCTTAATCTCTTTTACCACTATCTTCCCTGAATAACATATGAAAAAGAAAGAGAGAAAGAGAAATCTACTGGTTAACAGCAAGTGTCTATTTGGAGCATAGTGTCATATAGATTTAGCAAGTATAAAGAGTAAGTATCCTCCATGATTTGTTTAACTGCAAGTGCAAAGACTATTAATATGAAGTGATCTTAGTCCATCTTCATGACCAGCAGTAGGGTACACATATGTATAAAAAAGAAAAAAATCACTCCAAATACAAATCGAAGGAGAAAAGCTTACCAAACACAAGTTGAGGGAAATCCAAACATGAACAAGGGTTTAAGTCTGTTGCTGTCACGAGGAGAGAAGACCTTGCTTTGTTTTGTGGTTTCAATTTTTGTGAGTTTAATTTCTCTAACCAATATTTATAAGTCCTTGAGCCGAAAAGGATGATTATATGAGCATGGATCTTGACTTCATCCTCTGATTATCGCTAAGATTGTGATGGGAATAGATGAACCTATGAGATATAATGCATTATTAGGAAAAAAAAAAAAGAAAATGTAAAACGAATAGATAATGTTATTGTAATATTATGCAGAGAATGGTATGGAGATGAGATGACTTTATTCTAAGTAAAGTAAATATAAAAAGAAAAAAAGGGGGGAGTGGTGGTGTGGCAGGTGATATGATCACAATGAGGACAATGGCAAGATACGAAAGATTCCATCAATAAACAATTTCACAGTTGGAAGTGGAAAATGAAGATAAGCAAATAATCTATACAAGAAGTCAACATCTCCAAATTCATAGCATAAAGCAATATTGTATATGGTTAAACACGCCACAGTAATTGATTTTATCAGAGCTTGTCAATTTTTACACAACTTGCAAATTATACATAAAGAAGGATATTATCGTTCTCATTGAAAAAAAAAATTGACGAAAGGAGACTACCTGATTAAAGATCGTACCACATGTCAAAGGAAAGCCATGTTGAAAAAACAAAAAGAGAAGAAGAAAGAAAAATAAATAAATAAAGATTAAGAGAAAGTGAAGACCTATTGTTATTGGTTGCTGATACGATCAAATATGAAGTTAATAAAGCGAAGATCTATAAATAGCAGAGTGAAAGATATATTTTGAAGGTTTGGTTTGAAGATTCAATAAAGGTGAATAGATTTGATAAAATTTGAGTTATCTTTGGATATGAAGATATAAAATATTTTAATCAATTAAGGAGGATTTGGAGAGGGAAGAGAAGATTTGGAAGAAATATGAAAAAATCTATTTAGTTACTGAAGATGTGTTGCACGAAAGTAGATAAAGATGGCGTTTGTTAGAGTCACATTTCTCTATCTACTAACATATATATATATATATATATATATAGTATTGTATCGCAAAACAAAATGATAGCATTTCCCTGTTTACTGGTATGAATGAGATATATAACATAGTCAAATAGAATATTATTGAAGCTCCAAAATTTTTAAATGTTTTGATGGTTTTATTTTTCTGTTAATGATCATAAAATGAGAAAGAATTACCAAGAGGAGCCATCATACATTATTTGGTGAATAAATGTCATGGGAGTAATAAATCATAGCAAAGTGCAATACAAAAGCTTATCAAAGTATGGGTTCCTTTGCAACAAAATAGATATTAGCATATTATGCTCAGCTCGTCAATGATCCGAAAGAAGTGTTAATTCCATAGATATTGGAAGTAATCAAGAAAGTAAAGTCAATATTGGTACATCTATATAGTAGTTGAAGAACAACTTCTAAAAATGCCTAAACTCCATTAAATGTGTCCAAGAGACTTTTGGTCAAAAGGCAAAATATAAAGAGATGAAAATTGTTATATTAATTATTAGATTAAGCTCATTCTTTATTTAAACTTGACTCATTGGGCTAAGTAATAAAGCCTAAGAAGTCCAGTCTATAAATTTGGATAATTTAAGGAAATTTGGCTTGATAAGATTAGAGCAAAGATTGTTGAATCAATCCATTCAATTCTAACCTTTCTTAAGTAGACTTATGCATTTATAAGAAAGATTACTGGCCTTAAGCCCATTAGCTAACTCATTCTAGATAATTATAAATTGAGTAGACTTCATTTAATCCGTTGATCACCTAGATAATCAGACAAATGTTATTTTACCCAAAAGCCTATAAATACTTAATATTTCCTCTTAATTTAAAACACTTAGAGAGAATAGAGAAATAAAATTACTCTGCAAAACCCTTACTCTCTATGATCAAACAAGTAATTCAAGTAAAGAACTAATCTCATTTGTTCAAGTTACAAGATAAACGCTTGAGGTCTTCTAAGAATACCTTGTCTGTTTTTCCTCTTTACTTTATTCTTACTTAATCATCCCTTTAGGTGACAATTTTGCCTCACTTCTTTAAAGTTACGTGTAGTGCACTACTTACATAGCACGCACACATGCGATTACTTCAATCGAGCCCCTACATTTACAATATTAATGATTGTTTTTTACACAATGTTATGGTTCTTTGTTGGATAGGATAACCAAGTTTAAGAATATCAAGCTTCCAACTATATAGACTGGGAATATGCTGCATCACAAAACCCTTGGCAAAACCCGCTGCAACATTAGTCCGATTGTGTGTTTAAAAACACCTCGCCTAGAGGTGACAATTAGAGCTCTCTCTCCTCTTTCTCTTGTTAGTGGGAGCTTTTGCACCAAAGTGTGCTGTCTCTTTTTGCTAGTTTCTTTTCCCAGCCCCAATACTATTTGCTTTTATTTTTTGACAATCCTCATGTGTGATGCATTTTACATCCCATTTTCACTAGAATATGCTGTTTTTTCCCTCTAACTAAATCCTAGCAGCCTTGCCAAAGCATAACTTTCATAGCCACCTTGCATTATTCCCAAAAGAAAGTAAATAAAAAATAATAATTCACAAGCACAAAAAAAAAAACCTTCAAAGGTAACTTCCTGGACATAGGAAAGATTAAAATAGGATGTAATAATCATCTAAATTAGCAAGACATCTACGAAAGTCACTATACAAGAAATCTACTACTTATCTGCATACATTGCCTTACATTTGCTGTGTCATTATTATATTCTGCATGAGCCCATCTGGGATTAACTCCGGTCCCAGGCTGGTTCTATTACACAAGTGTCCAAGTATTATAGTTTACGTGTTTCTTCATATCATCACCTGTAAAACTCGAGCTCTCTGAATATCTAGATTTTACCATCACTATTAGCTCATATCATTTCATAAACTACTGTTTATCTTAGCTTTATTCTGTTTTTCTCCCAATAGAGCCGAGTAGTGATGTAGTCCTGTTTCTTTCTCTACCAAATTTACTCATGGATGTCTTTAACAAAGGTAAAGCTCCTATAATGTCCCAAGAGATGGAAAATACAGAAGAGCTTAGTTTGGTACTGGAAGTCAACCCGACCTGCAAGGAAAATGAGGAGCTCATGTTAATAAGTCGTATTGTATCGGACAAGGCGATCAATAGACCAGTAGTAATGAACATTTTAAGGAAAGGATGGGAAAACTTCAGTGAGGTCACATTTTCAGCAACTAGCTTAAATAAGTATGTCCTCAGTTTCAATAGCCAAAATACTGTGAAGGAGATTCTGGATGAAGGACTGTGGTCTGTTTTAGGACATGTACTGGTTTTAGAGAAGTGGAAGCATCATTTCAATTTGGAGGAAATACCACTGAATAGAGTAGCATTTTGGGTGTAAATTCATGGCATCAAGTTAGACCAAATGACGGACTAAAATGCGAGATTGATAGGCAATTTCTTGGGTGAATTACAAGAGTCCGAACCAGTCAAATTACAAAATGGCATAAGAAGAAGCTTTCTCAAAGTTAGAGTCGAGTTTGATGTTGATGAGCCTCCAAAGAAGGATATGTGGGTTGGAAGGCATACAGGGGAAAAATACAAAGTCTTCTTCAAATATGAATGCTTATCGGACTTCTGTTTCCTTTGTGGCAAATTGGGCCACCTAGCTAAGTAATGTAACATAGTAGCAGAATCGAGTAGTGCGTTTGGTCCTTCTTTGAAAGCCCTGTACGTTAGAAATGGATTTTGGTCGGGTTCTAACTCTGACAGAAACTACAACATACCTTAGAAACCAAAAGACCAGCAGTAGCCAGTTGTCGACCCCTCTCAACAAACATCCAAGCAAACATTCAACCCAACCAATTTCCAACCCAACTTACCGATACACATAACTGCCACCCATCACTAAGATACCCCAATCACGCCATTGACTACTACAGAAGCTATTGCACCCCTTTTACCCATTACAATCCAAGCATCCCATGACCACATACACCCCACCTTTTCCTTAACAGACCAAATCCATAATTCCCCTTACATTTACCTCCATAACCTACCAAACACTTGCTGGACCTTATCACAACCCCTCAGAAATCAGTTAGTGTTGCTGGATCCCATGACAAAACCATGAATTCACCTTCTACCCCTCTCATCAGACCTACAGAAACAAGATCACCATCAATTTACTTCTTGGAACTACCCCCTGAAGCACTTGATTGTAACTCTGAAACTCTTGAAAATATTGAAGCATCAAGGGCAGTTATTCAAAATGAGGAAAAAATTAAAACTCAACTTGTGACTACAGCCTTGTGCAAGTTAAATCTGAAGACAGCAAATGATAAGGAAATGTAGTGCTATCCAAAACGAATGAGGCGAGACAACAAACTCTTTGACTTTGAAACAGAGCCTATCTTTACTCTAGGTCAGAATGATGATTTGGGGGCAAAGAAAAGCAAGAAAGGAAGGAAAAGCAAGGCAGTGAAGTTGGAAGAAAGATTGCTTCTTGAATCTTTAGTTGATGTAGAAATTAAGGACTTGGTCCATCCTTGACAGTTCAAAATCTTACACGACTTATCAATAAACACAATCCAAGTTTAATATTTTTTATGGAAACAAAAAATTCTACTAAGTATGTTGATAGTTTAAGGCATCGTTTAAGATATTCAGGTGCTTTCTATTTTCCATCTTTGGGGCTTTTGGGTGGTTTAGCGCTTTGGTGAAGTAGTGATATTGATGTGTTGTGTGGCTGATGCACGTAAGAATTAGCTGATCACTCAAGTTAGGAGACATGATGCTTTTCTTGGATATACAGTCCAAATGATGATAGGAGCAAAAAAGATCTTCGGAGGAATATTATTAATCCCTCTCGGTGTGTTGAAGGGCCTAGGGTTTGTATAGAAGATTTCAACGAAATTATATATGAACGTAAAAAGAGTTGTGGGAGGCCAAAGAACAGAAGACAAATGGAGGATTTTCGAAACATGGTAAGCGAGGCAAACTTGCAAGATCTAAGATTCCAAGGGCAAAAATATACTTGGCTTGACAAACGTTTCTCGGGAGTCCTAGTCAAAGAGAGGATTGATAAATGTTTGGCGTCTATGGAATGGATCGAGGCTTATCCAAAAACTCAAGTTGACCACCACCTACCAGTAGGATCGGACCACGTCGCCCTTATTGTAGATATGGAAAAGAATGATGATAAGGGGTCAAAAAGGTTCAGATTCAAAATTTCTGGTATAGATTAGAAGATTGGAAAGCTATCATTCAACGAAGCTGGAATCAGAATGCATGAATGGATTTTAAGCTGCTGTTGGAAAATCTGAAACAGTGCAGAACAGAACTTGAGAAATGGAGTAGAAAAGTGGTCCCCAACAATAGAGCAGCAGTGGAAAAATTAATTGAGAAACTAGGCGCATTACAAGGCCAGGAAGTAGGGGAAGATTTAGAGGACGAAGAAGAATTAGTTGCCAAACTAAATGATTTTTGGGATATAAAAGAAGCATATTGGCATCAACGATCCCGAGTCAACTGGTTAAACTACGAGGACCGTAATACGGCTTTCTTTCATCACTCAACTCTAAGTAGAAGGCAGAGAAATAAGATCTTTAAAATACAAGATTCAAATGGCAACTGTATCGAGGAGGAGACAGCCATTGGTGGTGCATTCATGACCTTCTTTCAGAACCTGTTTAGAAAAGGGAGTGCTAGAGACTTTTCTACAGCTTTGGAATGGATTGAACCAATCTTCACATTAGAAGATAACCAGGCACTCACCTTAGAAGTTTCTAAAGATGAAATCAAAGCAACGGTCTTCTAATTAGGCGGGTTAAAAGCGCCAAGACTGACATCTTTTTTGGCATCTTTTGTCAAAGCTACTGGGACAATTTAGGAGCACCGTTGTAAAAGCTATGCAAGAGTTTTTCTGCTCAGGTATATTCCCTCATGAGTCCCAAAGCCCGAGTCTGTCAATCATTTCCGTCCAATTAGTTTGTTCAACTTCCAGTATGAAGTTATTTCAAAAGTCATAGTAAATAGCTTAAAACCTTTCCTAAGGAAGATCATTTATGAAAACCAAGGAGCATTTATCTCAAGTAGGCTGATTCATGATAATATCTTAATGGCACTTAAAATGTTCCACTTTCTTAAGAACAAATCTATAGGCAAGTCACATGGTTATGCTTTAAAATTGGACATGAACAAAGCTTTTGATAGAGTCAAATGGAATTTTTTGAAAGAAATTCTACTTAGGATGGGCTTGACAAGTACATAGGCGAATTGGATTATGTCTTGTGTGACTACTGTAGAATACAATACAATGTCATTGTATTGGGAAAAGTGGTCAGTCATCTCAAACCTTCAAGGGGCTCGAGACAAGGTGATCCCCTTTCCCCATATCTTTTCATCTTGGTAGTTGAGATCCTATCTAAAGGAATCACTAGGATGGTAGAGCAGGGAATTTTAAGAGGTTTTAAACCTAGGAGAAATTGTCTAATGGTATATCACTTATTATTTGCAGACGATTCACTCTTTTTTTTTTTTTTTTCCTTATGCAGAAGTGGAAATTTTGATTATTTTGAAGAACCTATTAATAGATTATTGCCACACCTCAGGTCAAGAGGTCAACTTCAGCGAATCTTGTATGTATTTTAGCAAGAATACACCTGTCGAATTGCAACAAAACTTGGCTGCAGTACTAGAAATCCCAACTGTCTCTAATCCGGGGAATTACTTAGGCCTCTCTACTCTATGGGGGAGGTCTAAGATGGAAGCTTTAAAATTTGTCAAAGATAAAAATAACAACTAAATTACAAGGTTGAAAGCACAAGCTGTTGAGTGAAGCAGGTAGGGAAGTACTCATCAAGTCAGTAGCTAACACAATCCTAACATTCTCTTTGAGTTGTTTCAAGTTTCCTAACAGGTGATGTAATGAGGTTAATAGTCTAATAGCAAAGTTCTGGTGGGGATAGCAACATAATGAAAGGAAAATTCACTGGGTTAGCTGGAAAAAGCTCACCAAGACAAAGGATAAAGGGGGTTTGGGTTTCAAAGATTTGCACTTGTTTAACATAGCTCTCCTAATGAAACTGGTGTGGAGGGCCTATAAAAATCCAGAGGCTCTATGGGTTAAGCTTCTAAAAGGTATTTACTTTCCTGAGGAGGATTTCTTGGTGGCTATAAAAGGCAGAAAAGCATCTTGGGCGTGGTAAAGTATCCTTGAGGGAAGGAAATCCTTAATGCAGGGGGTAATCTGGCCAGTTGGTGATGGTGCAAAAATTTAACTATGGAAGGATAGATGGATACCAACACTTCTTTGATGTTGACTACAAAGGACAAATGAATCACCTTTATCAGATCTCAAAGTTTCTAAGATTATCAACCCAGGGAGGCTACTAGGACTTCAGATTAGTGAATCACCTATTATCAGAGGCTGAAATGAAGGCTATTAAGATTATACCTCTTGCTATAAGATCTTGTAAGGATACCCTAACTTGGCTGTTTGATCAATTAGGAAGCTGCTCAATCAAATCGGCATATCATTTCCTCACCAGCGACAAGAGAGAGATCATCACTCAACATTCGTCCTCCTCAGCTTCCATCTCAACAACAGTATGGAAGAACCTATGGAAAGTAGACATAAAACCAAAGTAAAAAATTTTTATGTGGAGGCTACTAACTGAATCTCTTCCAGTAAAATACAACCATTTCAGACGAATGGTAACGGTCGATTTAGAATGTCAATTTTGGGTTGAAACCAAAACCATAGAACACAAGCTCTTTGAATGCCTTTGGGTAGAAAGTATTTGGTTTAGCTTGTTGGATCTAAGGGTAAATCAATGGATTGTGGAAAGAGTTTGGACTTGGTTGTAGAAGGCCCAAGGTAAAACATGATCTACTTGGTAAGTTTTGCACCATATGTTGGTCGATATGGCATAAGCGGTGATGTACACTTTAAAAAAACAAAAAACAACCGAGACCCAATGGGCAGGATGGAGGAAAAAGCAAAGTTCTTTATCTATTCCTATTGTGGTTCCACATGATAGAGCTTGCCCTCAGTCAAATACTTAACTCCACCACCTGAAAAATTGTCTAAAAATTAACATAGATGGGTCTTGATCTGATGTTGACCACTCAGGAGGCATTGGTATTGTTGTCCATGACAGGCTAGGAGATTTAGTTTGTAGTGAAGATGCTACAGTCCTTGGGCCAAATGCAGAGGCAATTGAAGTAATGGCCCATAAAAGAGCCTTGAGCTGGCAAAGTAAAAAAATTGGCATAATTTCATAGTGGAAATTGACTCTCTCACGGTGGCCTACGCTATTAATGGGACAGTTTCTTCAGTGCGCTGGTGCTCTAGCCCCATTTTAGAAGATATCAAGCAAACTTTGTCTTCTTTTTGTAATGCTTCAGCTACATATATCTTTAGAGAAGCGAATAGAGCTGCAAATTAGGTTGCTACTCACTCTAGAAAGAGAACATACCCTTTGGATTAGCGTCTCCATACCCCATCCTCACTTAATAGGCTTTTAATTTTGGATAATTCCTGTTTTCCTCTTTCTTCGAACTTTTTCAGTGATTAATGGTATCGGCTCTTCTTTCTGGGTTAAAAAAGAAAAAGAAAAAAGAAAAAACACTTGCCTATGAGGTTGTTACATGTTAATTTTACTGATGTAAGGCAGTCCATATCTTAGAAAATGGCTAAATTACTTCAATGTATTTGTATCTTCTATAAATAAATTTTGCAATATTACCAAAAAATATAACTGCAATAATTAGTAATTATTTTTCTATGATTAATATATGGCTTCCTCAGATGCATGATCTTGTGTCTATCCATGAACTTACTTGACCACATATAATAGATTTTAGGATCCAATAGGCTCTAATATTCAACTAATGCGTCCATTATCATTAGGGAGAAAGACACTTTCACATCTTCTTGACCTGAAAATAGCAAAGGAGAGAAAAGATTCCTTTTATTGTTTTTTTTAGGGTATTCTTGAGAACAGATGTAATGAAGATGAAGGCAAAGTCTATAGCTTAGAGGAATAGAGAACACATAACAAACTACAACTTTAGGGAATCGAATTTCTTATCCATTGTAGCCGACTTAAAAAGGGGAGTACCTTTCCCCATAGGTATATGATCTAACAAGGCCATGGAACTTGGTTGTAGGTCTTATTCATCCAAATGAAATGGTTTTCTTTTTATTTATCATTAGGCTAAGTAGAACGTAAGAAGTACATTTGTTTCACTCAATAGGTTATAGTGAAAAATGTAGCTGAAATAAGTATAAAATACATATATACACAAAATATGTGCATGCATGTGCAAGCATCACTATTTACTAAGTTAAATTATGAAATAATTATATGACTTCATTATAAATTGCATTTTATATTAAGAAAAATGCATAAGGAAGTAATATGTTTATATGTATACTCATTTTCCTCTTTTTTCCCACCATTTTTTAAATTTAATTATTTTAATTTTCAAGTGTTATGTCTTTTTAACATCTATTTCAATTTTTTGTTTGGTAAGAATAAGACACCAAAAAGGTGGAAAAATAATTACATGTATATCCCTATTCTAAATATTAATTACCTAATAAGTCCTTATATATTTAAATTTATTTACCGTATTTTTACTCATTTTACATAAATACCAATTCAAATATCATTTTTTAATGTATAAAGGGAGAATTACAACAAAGGAAATCGATATTTGGGAATAAGTTCAAATAAGGGATAAACATTTTATAAAGTGGTTCAAACAAAGAATCAACATTTTAAAAAGTTTAAATAAAAGGTCAATATTTTACAAATAATTGAAACAATTTTATAATTTGATTATTCTGAATCATTTATTTAAATTATTTTATGAAATATTTACCTCTTATTTGAACTTTTCGAAATATTCATCCTTTATTTGAACTCACTTCCAAATGTTCATTCCCTCTGTTGTAATTTTCCCAATATATAAAATACATATTTTCAATTTTTTTCTTAAAAGTACTTAGGTTTTCATTTCTCAATTCTCATTTTTTAATCACCACTTTTATCATAATTATAAAATATAAATAGATAATATACAAATAAAATAACTTTTTGAATGCTACAGATAGAAGAGATAGAGATAAGATACAGATTGAAATTAAAAAAAAATAAAGACAACAAATAAAACCTTAGACTACATTTCTCAATAACTCGATGTGACTCTTCTATGAAACACACTATTATTAAGGGACTTGCTAAGATAAGTAGTTTAAGTAACTACTTACCTTTTATTTTGATTAACAATCCTTAAAAAGTGAAAGAATGGAGTATACAAACATGATACATGGGGAGTTAGATTGTTAGTTTTGTTAAAGTAATTATTTGTTTTTGAAAGGAACTATTAAGATATAATTGTAGCTTTGGATTTTTCAATATTCACTAACATAAGTCTTAAAATTCGTAATAGGGATAATATTACATTTAATACCTTAATTTTTGTTAATTTTCAATAAACTACCTAAACATTGAAATTGCCAATTTCAATACATTATCAACTTTTGAAGGTCACTAACAAATAACAATATCTGTGTTAAATTCATTTATAATCATCTATCAAGTTTTTTTTTTTTTATTGATTGTAGACTGCTACATTCTCATATTCCACTTAAGGTGTCCACATGGCCATCTAGGTAGCAAAATTTGATAGCAAAAACCCATTTATTACATGGTACACTACTGTTTTGCAATTATTATTTCTACTACTTAGATGGTTATTTAGGTAGTAAAAAGGATATATCATTGTTAAATAATTGTTTAGGACATATGATATTTCATTAAGTTATAACAAAATTTGGCTAGATAGACAAAGTTAATATAAGTAGTGTCCTAACCTCGAGAAGTAAAAAATTGGCAGAAGCTTGAGTAGCTCATTGAAATATTAGCCAAAATTCACATATCAAGTGAAACATCATACTTTAATAATATTGTTAAAGTAGTATGGATATGGATCATAAAGTCATTTTTATTTATAAGGACTTCCATGAGAATTTTAGAGTGTTACAATAGCATCTTAGAGAACTTTCTTTTTATAGACCTTTTCATTTATGTATAAGTATCTTTTAAAGTTTTTGAGTAGAGACTACTCTGTATAAAAAATTTACAATGAAAAAGAGAAACTAACACTTGTTCATATGCTTATAGAAGAAAAAACAAAACAATAAATAAAAGAAAGAAAAGATAATGGCGTTATTGTAGGGTAAATAGTACATCTTGAGTAGGGACATGTCTGTCAAGTGCTTTAGGGGGAGGGGTGGGTGGGGGGAAGCGTGGGAGCCCAAAAATTCGCCTTCAATCAATAAATGAAAGTGCTTGTATTAAATAACAAAATGAAACAAAGAAAAAGCTCGTTTTAGGGGCCCATCGTCGTCATGGCATACGCTTGTTGCACTGGTGCTTTACATACACGTTACATTAAATGATGAATTAATGCCTGACTTTATTTAAGCATACAATAAAAAGTAGGTGACAAGGTCTATTTCATGGCAACATTTTATTTGTTATGATCACCTGGATTTTTTTCTCCTAAATTTGTCGTATCCATTGATTTTTTTTTTCTTTTGTTTGCTTATATAGCTATATATAATATATTATGTTACAAAGTTTAAGGAATTTGATAGATTGAAAAAAATTAAAAACTCTTAGTTGTTGTAGGTAATTTTGAAAATTGATTGCTGTTTTCCCATTTTCCTTGATAAAAATAAAGAATTTTTCATGTTTGAATTTATATATATTCAAATCTAATTTCAAAAGTATAATTTACTTATTCATAACTTATATATATGATTTGAATAATTTGTTGGCCTACAAATTTTATTGATTGCCTATCTCTCTTTTTTTTTTTCTTTATATATGTATAGTGGAATCAATCATAAATACTATATTACTTTCATAAGTAAGTTTGGCTTTTATATATTGAATCTTAAAAACTTCATTTTTAAGAGTAAGAGTATAATCTTTGTTATATATAGTATATTATGTCTTCATTTACTATGTGATCCTTTTTTTTATTATAGAATTTCTTTTCATGGTACTAATATGAATATCATTGTATCGTATTATTCTCTTTATCTTAGTTTTTCATGAATTTTTTTTTTCAATTTATTATTTCCCGATTATCTTCTTGCATTGTTTCATATGCTAATTACTAGAAAAGCCATAAATGAAATTTTTTTTCGGCAATTATCTTTTAACTTACATGGAAAAATGTATTACTAAAAATTTTGATATAAATTTTATCATTAATAACTTTTATAAGAGGAAAGAGAGGTGACTTAGACTTTGATTCTTTTTTTTTTTATATATATTTTGAAATTATACTTTTTTCTTTATATAACTTTAGTGTCTCATTATTATCTTCTTTATTGTTTCATATACTAATTACTAGAGAAACCATAAATGAAAATGTTTTTCGATGATTGTATTTTAACTTATATGGAAAGATGTATTACTAAAAATTTTAATATGGATTCTATAATAGATGAATTTTATGAGAGGAAGGAGAGAAGACTTAGATTTTGATTCTTTTTTTTTTAAATTTTAAATTTGTATCTTTTTCTTTATATAATAATATAATGGATATAATCTTATTATTATTGATGATGGCTCTCTCTTACCTTTTAATCCTGCATTCATCCTTATACATGGGGAATAGAAAATGAATAAGGAAGGAGAGGTAACTCTAACATCTTTGTCAAGGATATAAAAATAAAACACAATAAAATCACTTAAGCACAGATCCTTAAACAAGGTCGATCCTTAAATAAGAAGCTGCCTTTATCTCTTAAGACTTCTATATTAAGTTCCTTAGCTAAACAACCTAAGAATAAAGGTGCTCTTATTACTTTTGTGCCAATATAAATTAGAGTATGTATATACTCGTGCCATGTCCTAGCCTTTAGCTAAGGATCAATATCTAATCAAAGAGTGCGCTTTATCCATTAAGGACTTTTGTAGAAAATCCCCAACTTAAGTATTTGTGTTAAATACCTCACTTGAAAGAGGCCTAAATGGCCTTAAGTGTAAAATGACAATTTAGGATGAAAGTGATTATAGATGGCTAGTGATGGATTAATGGTTGACAAAGAAAATTATTCACTTATTATTTATTGGTATCTTTTATGAATACAAACTACTACATAATATTAAAAGTCATTAAGTATATACAACCATG
Source organism: Lumnitzera racemosa (assembly GCA_024138005.1). Lineage (NCBI taxonomy): Eukaryota > Viridiplantae > Streptophyta > Magnoliopsida > Myrtales > Combretaceae > Lumnitzera > Lumnitzera racemosa. Next base: position 87,942,120 of record JAMXBC010000006.1, read on the forward strand.
TAAGACAACCAATAGTGTTTGATGATTGAATAATTTAAAAATAGTGTGCTTCTCCATTTGAACTCAATAAAATTACAAAATCATTGTTTGACATTATACCTCTTTGAAAATGATTATCAAATATGTTAATACTAGATGGGGAGATTTGTTGGCTTATGAATTGTTTGTAATAATTAATTTAATAAAGGTGAATTTAATTAAATTATATATTTGTTAAATTATAATTATGGAAAAAGAAAAGATGAAAAATCAATTTATGATGGGATTGAAGGCTACGGTACTTGCAACAAGAAGTTTCATGCACATATTCGGTAAATTTTTATCACAATTATAGTTGTATAATAGCCTTAACTTTTTTTTTTTATTTGAATTGCTTTCTTACTTTAATGGTGATGATGTTCTCAAACTTTAACTACAGACTTAAAAGGGAAATGCCTTTTTCTCTCCCTCTAAACACTCATAAACAAATCATAATGTATGTATTGCCCTTCAATTCTATAATCCTCTCTTCTTTTACCACCTTAAATCTACAAATCCACTCCAACTGATTTTAATATCCACAGATAAATTGCTATTGATATTAGATCTAGACTTTTAAACCATAACCATTATAGTGGATCTATTACGATTAGATTTTCATGACCATGAGTCTACATATAAATTTGGTTATTTTGAAAATTATGGTAATCAAGTCAATGTTGGTTTGTTAGCAGTACTTAAACGGTTTATATCTATTTTTATTTTATTTATATTTCTTATGTAGGATTTTCTTATCACTTTTACCAAATTTTTCGTAGTCACTAATCAAGTGAGCTTTGTTATTTTAAAAGAAACAACGGTATTCTACATGGGATATATTGATTCTAAAAGAGACGTACCCATTTATTTAGTTGAATTTTTGTATTCTTAAGTCTTTGTTCATCATTCCTCACGTACCAATCACTTTGATTAATGTAATATTTTTCCAATAATGAAATTATTTTAATTGCTAAAAAGGAAAAAAAAAAAACCAAAAACTTAAAATTGAGGCATGTAAAATGCACCATCATAATCTTTACGCTTTTCTAGGTACATACCATGTGGTTGACTTTCTAAATATGATATTGAGATATAGCTTTTCTTTAAGAATTGAAATGTTTTTGATAATTTTGCATTGTCATTTCTAGGATAAATAATTTCTTGAGAAATTTATATGTTTTCATAAAAATTAATAAATACTTAGTTTTGCACTCAGGACTTGATGAACCACTACACCTGTAACAACTCTAAAAACAGCTTAATAATATTATTTAAAATCTTTATATCATGTGTACACCCATGATATAAAAATCACTTTGCAAGTAAGAGATTGCAAAACTCTAACTAATTAATTACTATGGCTTTTAATGTGTAATTTATTAATTTAACTTAAAAAATAAATAATTATGGATATCTAATATTTCATAATCTATTAGAACCACAAATAACCAGTATCCCCCATCAAATAATGAGATTAGGTACGTAAATTTCAAATACTTCTATTGGATATCTATTATAAAAGTATCTTTTAGCTAGATACATTATCTTTCCATTCCTATTTGTCTATTATTCTATTGGTTGGAATGCTTTGCACTTGATTCCTAACCGAAATCCCAACTTTTCAGTTAACTTGTAAAAGAAACTATAAGGGAGTAAGCTAAATCTAACTTAGTGAGATATTCCTCCGATTATACCTTTTAAACAAAGTAAGCAAATTAAATTAACAATCATATGAATGTAAATAAATCATATGTAATGTAATGACCATGTATATATAACTCTTTAGAAATTATATATAGCTTGTATTTTCACCATTTGTAGTTAGGGTTAGAGATGATGGTTGGTTAAACCTGGGTTCCAATCACTCTGACTTCTAATATACCAAATAGCTTCATTTGATGATCAATATTATTTTCTTATTTTCTTTCTTTTTTATTCAACCTATGTTGTACTCACCTCTAAATGGTGAACTCTAGGACATAGCCTATTGTTATGTAGTTAATGTCTCCAACGCTGAGCAAGCTTGCAGGTTAAGGTGATGCCATGTTGGACTATGTACTATGCAAAAACTTAAATAATAATAATCACGAGCTCTGCAAGATCCTTCCATCTCGCATGCGTAATGTGGCAGGCAATAAGTCCCTACTCATACATGTTATGCATGACCATTTAATTTAATGAGTTGAATACAGTTATGTTCAGTTTGTTTAATTGACCAAACAATCATCGCAAACAATCATTGCAAACAATCACCATATCAAAAAAAATACTATTAATTTATCACTCCATTCGAATCATATATCTTATGATGTTTTGGTAAACAAGACAAATAATAATCAATCACATGTACAATTCTCAATACCCCATGCAACCAATTAGTAGTAGTCATATAATTAAGTGTGACTAATATATAAGATAATTAAGTATAATAGTCATTGGAATATTTATTTGACCAAAATCGCTAAGGATCATAATACTCTATGGACAGCTCACCCTCTCAATTTTTATTACCTAATAAATAATAATAAAAAGAACCTAATGAGTATTTAGATGTAGTGAAAAATTGCCTAATTAACTTACTATCTACTTATAATTCCCTTTTCGCTTAGGTTTTGATTCTCAAGTAACCTTTTGTTTTACCTTACATCTTTACATTTTCATACTTGATCCTTATCGAGTTTGAGTGTATTTCTTTAATGATAGAATTTAATTAAAGTTGTTAATGTTATCTCACTTTGCTTAACTTATTTATTGTGATGATTAAGAAATATTATTTTATCATATAAGTAATAATATACCACTTAGTAAATGTTATACGAGTTTAGATTTTCTCACTTTTCATAAATTTTATATTAGTATACTGCTATATTAAAATTTAATTGTAATATCCACATATAGTGGGATAAATAGTAGTAGGATAGTATGGTAGTAGAGTTGTGTGAGAAATACTGAAATTATACATTTAAATCATCAACTTGATCATTAAAACTTTAGCTCAACCATAATGTAGTTACTTTAGGAACATATTAGGCATATATGTATACATATATATATATTCTCATTTCAATTATTGTAGATGTATGATTCCATAATATCATGATTATTATTATTATTATTATTATTATTATTATTATTATTATTATTATTATTATTATTATTATTATTATTATTATTATTATTATTATTATTATTTGTTATCATCATTGTTTTGTATTACTATAATATGGTAATTACGATGTATATATTGTAGGCCCCAAAATTAGCCAAAAACTAGCAATTTGAGGTTTTTATCTGTTAAAAGACCCAATCAAGCCTAAATTATAAAATATAGCTAGAAATATTAGGAAAATGATCCCGTAAGTTTGAATTTAAGAAAATAAGCAATAAAATAAAAAAATATAAAAATTTTAAATTTTAAGTATATAACTTGTTATTTATCAAAAATGCGTAAAATACATTCCGATAATTAACGAATCGCTCGAGATAAATTATATGTGTACTAAAAATCATAAAATAACATAAATAATATTTAGGAATATTTATTTGTACTATATAAGAATTTAAATAATATTTAAGAATATTTATTTGTACTATATAAGAATTTACATATATGTAAAAATACGCGTAATTACTTAAAATACGCGTAATGTGCTAAAATAATACTAAATAATTAAAAAAAATTCATAATTAATTAAAAAAATAAAGAAAACTCATGAAAAATAAGGAATGATCCAAATATAGGTCGTAGCAGCTCAGAAAAATAAGAAAAAAATTAGCCAATTAAATTAGAACAACATAAAAGTCAAATTGGAAGAAGATAAGGCAATTGTCTAATCAAATTAATGCACAATAATCTCCCTAAACGTCTATAAATAGGAAAAAAATTCAAAGAACTCCTTTGGACAATTAGGGATTTGAGAAAAATAGAGAGACTCGAAAATTCAAGGGAAAAACTGGAGAAAAAAAATAGAAAAGGAAAATTGTGCAGTTAGAGCCACAAAAGAGAACCTAAACCCGACGAGCAGCTGGGAGTGGATAGCCACCACTACTATACGATGGTAGCAGCGCCCAGGTAGGCCGACACACCCATGGCCACCAATGGTGGCCGGAGCCACCAAAATCTGTGAGTTCGATTTCCAGCCCAATTTTGTGTAATTTTGTAAAAATAGTAAATATTATTAGAAAATTATGAAACTTGTTATTCTGGAATATTTTGTATGTAGTTTTTAGGAAAAATATTATTTTGATAAAAATATGTCTCCCGATATAGAGTTCTTAAGAAATCGTGCAAAACCGAGTATGTTTCGGTTTAGAAATAAATGACCTTAAGAGTGTAGTTTTGAACTCAAAATTTTTGTGTAGATCACTTATATGAAATAGAACAGTGCTATGAAGCCTGTTTTCAAAAATTAATTTTCAAAATTTTTAAATAATTTTTAGGCCTTAAAATGAGGCATAAAATGGGTAATTTAAGGTTAATAAAGTAATTAAATGGATAATTACTGATTTAGTGAATAAGTATATGTTTTAGGATGTTGAAATCTGATGGAGTATGATACTTGTAGCATTTAGGGTGTTAGATGTAATTATTAGGTTAATTATGTAGTAAATAAGTAATATGGAAAAATAATACATTTTAAGTTAATTTTGTAAATTTGGGTAATTAGGTTTAAAATCTAATTTAGGATGAATTTAGACATTTTAAAATGATAATTAATGTTGGGAGATAGTAATTAGAGTGATAAAAATATTAGATATGTATTATGTACATAATAAGTAATAGTACATAATACACAATGATTAGAAATATAATAAGTAGAAAATATTATAATAAAAAGTGATATTATGATAATAAGAAAAATGTATAATAAATCTGATAGGAAACTTGAATTTATGTAATCAGAGGAAAAATGTAAAAATTTCTTACATCAGGAGTGAATTCGGTACACTAATACGGATTTAAGTGTATTGGGTGAAATAAAATACTGACTAGGGGTAATGATGATATTTAGGAGATCGGAAAGTAATGTGATTAATTTTACATTATGGGTTGAAATGAATTTCTAAGATCCGAGTATAAAACAATACTTAGAAATCGAACTAGAACCTAATTTAGAAATCGATGCGGAAACTGAACCCGAACTTAACCCCAAATCTAGAATAATTGTAAAAGACTTAAGACCTAGATAATTAGGTATATTAAACCCTAAACAAAACATAATAATAAGCATTATAGGATAAAACGAACCTATAATAGTTATATAACAAACTGAAACCACGTTTGTGTTATATGGATGATCGGCGATGGCTTGAGCAAGTCGGACCTCAAGTGAGTGAGTGAGAGTTGAGGTAAATTGGGATTAATACGATACTGTATTTTGGAGGCTTAATATTATGCTTGGTTGTACTTGTTAAATAGTTGGATGTGTGCATGTGCTTGATTATGAGTGATGCTATGATTCTGTCTATTGTCCTGGCTTGTATTGTATGATTTGTATGAAATGATTGATCACCCTAAACTGGACCTAATCAAATATATGACCTATAATTATAATCGGACCTATAATTATAATCGGACCTACATGACAACCCATTAGAGGAACTTAGGACTCTCTAGCCAAATACCAACCCCTTCGAAAGGGATAGCGTAGGATTACAATTGGTCCCTTCTTCATCCTTAGTCAAACTAAGTGACAGGAGAGAAGGTCGCGGCGAGGGTGAAGTCAATGGTTCGAAGGTAGTTGCGGGAAGAGTGAGGTCTCCATTGCATAAGCCTGGGTTTGGTCGTAAGCTGTTACATTAATGGTAACTCCTCAACCTAGATTAGAGCGGGCACAATTTCTTTAATCTCACAACGGGCCGGATAACGTCATGCGATGGCATTTGCTTGTATATGCATTGCACTTAATAAGTTGATTGAAAACCTTGTTGTGTTTATGGTATAATTTTAAGTCTTCCATCCTAACTTATTGAGCTGTGGTTGCTTATATCCTTATAGACGTCGTGCAAGTGCTGGCTAAGAAGCGGCAAACAACTACTTTGAAGTTAGTAACTGCTGGATCTCGGGGAGTGAGAAAAAAATTGAAGAATAAACACATATTTTTGAGGTCTAAGCTTTTATTTTAAAATTACTTTTCATTTTCGAATAATGTAATAACTAGGAAATATATTACGGAGAATTATTGTAAACTTTAATTGCAATAACTGAATTATAGTGTATATATATATTTCCTCACTTTCTTAGGTAAATGATTTATTTAAATTACAAACTGTTTATTTCAAAGCGGGTTAGTCATGGACGTCTTATGTAGATCAGGTCTAAAATAGTGGTTGTAAAGCCAACTTTTATCTTAGGATGGTTTACACGACGGGGCTGTTACGACTCTACCGCTTTGGGGCATGACATATATTTAATTATTTGTATATCTAGAAGTATATATTCTTTAAAATATTTGGACTTTAGATACACATGTAGATGCATCGGACTATGACTTCCTAAATAATTTTATGTCATACAGTTTATACTTTATATGTACTTTATGGTATGTGATTTTTGGTTTCGTCTCTTGTAGGAAATATATATATATATTTGTAAATAATTACATGTAGGGTATTTATTTATTTGTTTGGGGGTTTATTCTAATTATCTATTTATAGGACCAATTACTTGAATAACTTATTCATCCTACTTATATTGCTTGGTTTCTCTTAAATATTTAATTGTGTATAACTTTTTCTTTTTAAATTTGAATTTTATAATCTTGTAGTTAATTTTTATTGTTTTCAAACATACTCTCATGTGGCAAGATCCATTTTGAAAGTTAGGACTAGCATTTTCTAGAATGGGCTTAGATAGTTATGCATTTTCATGTAATTAGGCTTATTAATCTTTTATTTATTTCTAATGGGCTTTTCTCGAAGATTCTTCAAATCAAGCTTCTTATAAATTTGTTATTGGGCCTCAAAATTATGTAGGCCTAACTTCTATATATTTTTGTTTTTGTTGGGCTTAGCTTTTATTGTAAGATTTCTTATTGAACTTTCCATGTTTAATTGTGCATCTAACTTGAGTTGGGTTAGGCTTTCTAATTTTTTTTTTTTTTAGGTCTAAGTGATTTTATTGAATTTTGTATTTTCTTTTCCTTTTAAGGCTAAATTTTTTATGTAATAACCCCAAATGGGCTTTTTCTTCAATATTACATACTCTATAAGTTATGGGTCTAATTTATTTATGCATTTTTGTCCCTAATTTAATTAAATGAAAATTTTCTATGTACTCCACTATAATAAGGATACAGAGCAGGTATTAATGTAATTTGTGGAGACATGAATTGATAACTATTAGGGAGATTGTAGAAACATATAAAATAAACTTTGTTGTTAGAAACAAAACTCTAAGTTATAAAGGAGGGGCTTACTTTAGCTATAATGTTAAAATTAAAGATGATTATCATTAAAGTTGATTCATAGCAAGCAATCAATCAACTTAGTCAATGAAATGTTGATATTAATATCTATCACTCAACTTTAGCAACAAGCTTATCTCTCTTCTCATTTTTTGATGCCATCCTTCTTTATAGGGTTGGTAGAGAAAAGAATGAAGTAACGTACATGTTAGGAAAACATGGTCTCAGATTAGAAGTTAATGCTACTTTTGATAGGGTTTCGCTTAGTTTTTTATCGACCTTATATCAAAGAACTTGATAATTAGTTATAGTATTTCATATGGTTTGCATTTGTAGTTGTCAAATACTCCTGGTTTGTACTAAGCACCTTAGCTCTTTAGTTTGACTTCGCTATGATTTTTTTTTTTTTATGAATGAAATGTTTGTTTTACCAAAAAAAAAAAAATCGGCTCTTAATAACCCGATTTTACACGATGCAAGTCTCAAAAATTAAACATAAGAACATTCACTAGTTCTAGACTAGAAAACAAATTATCAAAGTAAGATGATAAATTTGCTCACTAAATCTTCTAAGAAAAATCTGTTTTGGTGATGTATTTATAAGCCTTTAAAAGAAAATAATTGCTACTTTTTTTTTCTCTCAATCAAGCATTGACATTTTGCATAATGACTAGTGTTTAACCATTTTATTTAGACAAAATATTTTATTCTTACAAGACTCACTCACCCTCGATAAGGCTTCATCCATATCTTGCCCTATGTATCTCCAGACGAGGTCTTACTTATCAATAATTCTTTTAATAGTTAAATTAAGCAATAAAGATATGCCACATAAGCATGAATAAATTGTTTTATCTTATCAAAATCATAATTAAATCCTATGTTCAACAATCTTCATTTTTTTTATGAGAATAAAATAATTTAACAACTTCCCTTCTATCAAATTCCTATATATATATATATATATATATATATATATAAGATCAAACAAATAATTCCTCATTTTAATATAGAATACAACTCTATCTTTCCTCCCCCTTTAGCATTAATTTAGTTTATGTACATATTTTTACAAGATATAGTTACTAAAATTAAGAAAACAATTTGAGAGTTTAACTTTGAAAGTAACTATCCATGCATATGGATCTATTTGCAGGTGGCTTATAAATTTATTGGTAGTAGATTCTGCTATGATGCGTATGCAAAATAAAATTATTTAGATTATTTAATAATATTTGTTATAAGAAAATACAAAATTCTTACATTTTAATATCATATATTTATAATCAGAGTATAAATAGCTATATACATATATATATATTATTAAAATCCCAAGAAACTTAAGTAACCGGCACTAATTTCTTCTACTTAAAATTATTGTTTAATCTTTTAATATAATTTTATATAATAAAAATACTAACATTAAACTAACTTTTTAAAATTATAAATATAGTATAATACAGATAAATTTATCAGCCTAATTAATTTTTTTTCATCCTAACCGCTCGCTTCCTAATTTCTCTCTAAGCAATAATCTCCCCACCACCTACCACCTATTTCATGTGCTTATTGTTCCTCTTAATCCCATTCCCTAAACCCCCAATTTCCTTATGTGAAACACCCCACTTTTATACGAATAATTATCATACCTTTTAGCAATTTGGTTTATAACGTTGTTTTGTGGTATAAATGATATTAATGTTCAAATTTAATTTTATACCTTTAATCACATCTTAAATAGAAATATATTTCTTTAATATATGTATTTATTTATGTAATTATGGAATTTAATTAAAATGCTCACACATAGAGATATATTTCTTAAATATATGTATCTAATTGCTTCTAGGGGTAAACGGGTAATTTTGTTGTATAGGATACTTACTCGGATTTTGCTCTAACGAGTAGGTTTTGATAAGGCTATATAATAGGTCTCAGATAGTAATTTTTTAGAACCCATTCCTATAGAGTAAGGTACGAGTATGAATAAAAGGTATCATATTCTACCCTATAGCCTATTCTCTCAAGTATACAAGATACATGCTTATGATACATTTACTCATTTTATACTAATAATTAAATAATATTAAGAAATAAATATATTAAATAACAATAAAACTTACCTCATAGTAAACCATTATACGCTGCTTATATCTATTATTTAGTCCCGCTTTCATCTTCATCTTCTCCTTTTAGTAAAAATTTCTCTCTTCTTTCATTATTTTTTTTTTCTTTTTTTCCCCTATTCTTTCTTTTTTTTTTCCCCTATTCTTCCTCTTTTACTAACTCTAATCTAGTAAAATTTTAAAAATATCTCAGCTCTAAATTTATTATCCAATTTATCATATTAAAATTACTTACTCATGGTTTTTATATTATATGTACAACAATTTTGTGGTTTAACAAAAATTTTATTTTGTGATTTGAAATTAAAAATAAAAAAACAAAAGAAATTTTGATATGACTCAATCAAAGGTTTGAACATTTCTAGCTATATAAATGTATACTATTTTGATTATCAAAGTTTTATATCGTCTTAATTTAAAATATGTCGTAACTTACATAAAATATTACCTACGGTTTAGCGATAGTGTAGTTGTTATTTGATATTGATTATTTGCCCAACAAAAGGTTTTAAAAGAAGATAAAAGGAGAAAAAAAAAATGCAAGTTCTACAGGGTATCAAGTACCTTATAGAATAAGTAAGGTATAGAGTGTAGGGTGGTTTTGAGATGTTATAAGGTAAGTTCTAAATATAAAAACTTGAAATTTGTACTTATAAAGTACGATACGAGTAGAGTTTTATACATTACCTTACTTATCCTATACTTATTTACCCCTAATTGTTTGATTTTGGAATTTCATTAAATGTCTAAATAATTAGTATTGTAAAATTAAACAAATGTGGTGTTTAAAGATAATTAAAGAGTACTAAAAAATATGTTGAATATTTGTATAAACTATATTTCTAGATTAACATTAAGATTAAGGTGAAAAAAAATAAAGAACTCAAAGATAAAACTATTTGAATATTTTTCTTTTGCTTTAGAATAACTTTTTTTCAAAGAAATGTATACAATTGATATTTTATTTTTCATTTTTTAAAAGCAATTTGTAGAAAAATTGATTTAGCTACATATTTAATTCCTCTTAATTGAAATCTTGAATTAAAATATTATAATTATTTTACATTGTAACATGAGTGCATTGTCTGCTAATATATATATTAGCAGACAATGCATCTGCATTACGTATATATAAAATAAATAAAGTTATACTGTGTAATAGAATATATTATAATATTAATATAAAATATTAATAAATGAGAAAAATAGAGAGATGAATGGTTGTAGGAAGAGGAATAAGGTAATAAAAATGTCAATGAAGAGAGAGAGAGTGTATAAAAAGTGATAAAAAAAATGGATAAAAAGGGAGAAAGAGGAATAAATAGATAAATTTATTAATTCTTTATAATTTTAATAGTTTATTTTGTTATTATTTTTTTATTAAATAAATTTAAATAAAAATTAAATAAATAATTTTAAGGGTGATGATTATTTAGGATAAAAAGATTTTTAATAACATAAATTTTATTTATTTATTTTTTCAATATAGTAATTACCTATTTACAAACGTGGCGGCTCATTACTCGCCACCACAGCGTGAGCTTACTTGGAGATGATGTGAGAGTGAGACCGGCCCACAGTTACTCCTTAACCCACGTTACGTGATGGTCCCCCATACTCGTTAGCTCTCTCGTTAACTTTCTCTCTCTCTCCACCTCTCCCTATTCCACTTGCACTTTCTCCTAGTCCATCTCCATACCCTAATTTCCCCCATTTTCAGGTAAGAAGACGATTAACCTTAATTCTACGTCTCAGATCTTAACTTTCACGTGTTATCTTTTCGATTATCCCTAATTTATTTACATTGCTCACTTGTTAATTCTCGATCTTTTTTTTTTTTCCTGCTTTTTCCTTTTCCTTTTTACTTTTCAGTTAACTTGGTCTGTATCTCTGTGATTTGGTTTTATTGTTTTCATTTGCGGCTTGATGTGTCGTTGCGTTTGATGATGTTGATTTTCTTTTTGTTTGTGTATTTTTTTCCCCTTTGGTTGGATAAGAATCGAAATCCATTATCTGTATAGTCATTTTGTTGAACAGGTTTATTCAGATTTAGGTTAATGAATATGGGTCAATTGAAAAATGAACTGAATTATTGGTGATTTTGATGGGTTTGTGCTGAAAATGGATTTGACTTTGGGATTGCAATTTTCTAAAATAGCGCGCTTATACCCATTGAGAAGTATTTACACCATCAAGTGCAGTGCTCGGTCAAATTTTTGCATTAATATACGATCCTAAATTGTTCTTTGAGGCTGATTCATTATTCGATTTGGGATATTTCTTTGCCGATTTGGTATCCGTAGCGACGCCATCATGCACAGTACTCAGTCAAATTTTTGTATCTGATTTGGGATTTTTCTTGGCTGATTTTTGACGTCAGCAGCCAATCCAAATCAAATTAGGTGATGGATCAGTCTTAAAAATATGGAGATTTTATACTGATACAAAAGATTGATTTACTACTGCATTGGGGCAGGAATTTTGTGGTTTCAACATTTTTCAGGGGTTTGAATGCATTATTTGGAACTTTGAGGGGTCACTATGGTTGTGATAGTTATCAGAGGGATGTTGTTGTAATTTACCAATCTTTATTTTAATTATTAAATTGATTTTACAAGAAATTTGTGCCTATTTTTCTCATAATGGTTAAGTCTGTATTAACTTGGCCCTGCTCACATAGATGTTATATACACATCAATATGTATGTACCCTGCTCTGTTCTGATTGTTGTGAATTATGTGGGAAAATATGATTCTGCTTCCTAAATTAAAGTCTTCTGAACTTTTTACTTTGAAAAAGGTGTTCTATTTGGCTGTTTAAATGATGGAGAAATTTATATATTGTCTGCTTCCATGCTATAGTAGTAGCATGGTAAAAACCTGTGGTTTGAGATTGAAAAGCAATGAGGAAGAACTAATTAAAATATAGAAGGGAGTTTTACATTCTGATTAGCTTTTCTTTCCTTTTTTCTCTCAAATTCTTGAAAGCTGGGGTGTGGTTGCGTTGCTTGACTATCTTTAGCCTCCCTGAGATTCTGACACCAATGAAGACTTTGCACAGAGGAAAATAAACATTTTGGCAGTTTGTTCAAGTTTGAGATTGTGGGCTGCATCTTCTTAGAGCACATATCAATTTTAGGATGCATTGTGCTTTGGAGTTAATGTATATGGTTGGATAATCAAGTTGCAAATCCTTTGGAGCTATCTTTTGTGATAGTAGTTGACCCTTTGAAAGTTTGAATTTCTTAGAAAGTAAGGTTGATTGCATTCTGTGGATCATCTCTATATTCTCCTTATGAGGAAGGCATATTGATATTGTATTGTTGCTGAGTATGTCGACCTGTTACTGTGTCCTTACTGTTGAACTAGCCTGCAGTTTTCAATTTGTTAATATATAGATAGAATTCTAGTGCCTGCAAGGACTAAATATTGATTATTTTGGATAAGTGGTTTCTCCTTTTAACAAATTAGACCTGCATGGTATTTAGATTAGGGAAGGTAGGCATGATAAAAATTTTTCTTCTTACTGGATGAGATGTCTATAAACTTACGTCATGAAAGGTGGCTTGATTCTTGGGTCATTTAAGCTCATTAATTGGTAGTTTCGTCTGGGAAAAATGGCATTGATCTTTAAAACTGCTTTCTGTAAGGGCATCTACATTGGAGTTGTCAATTTTTGATGCAGAATGTCGGAGACACCTTTCAGACCAAGGGAGAAGCTTCTAGAAAAGCAGAATTATTATCAAAACATCCATAAGTATACATACCTGAAGGGACCTTTTGATAAGATTACTTCTGTCGCAATTCCTCTTGCTTTAGCAGCTACTACAACTTTTATGATTGTGAGTCTCCATTTATCTTAGATTCTTTTTCCCTGCTCTGAACTTTCTTTGGTATAATTTCGTGCTTTCTGCTGCTTAATGACTGATATACATGTACATACATATATATATATATATATATATATACACACACACACACATATACATACATATATTTATTGTGTGTGTGCGTTGTGTGTTTGCAATGGCATTCATGATGGTTAATATCATTACCTGAAACATTCTTTCCATTTTGTCCAGGGAAGAGGTATCTACAATATGTCTCATGGGATTGGGAAGAAGGAATAATGTTGCAGCTATTATTGGGGAAGCTCTTTGAGTTAGCTGTTTGATTATTTGTGGACGAATTGTGTTTTCCAGCTCTTTATCTTAATAATTGCATAGTTGCAGGCATGTTGCCACAGGATGGATTTTGACCATTACCTTTTATGGCTTTCATTTTCTCTTTGATCAAATTACATTGGTTGTCTCTTCTTTGAGTTGATATTTAAGATCTTCAGTTGTTTAATCTTATTCCTTGGCTGTGCTAATGGTTTGAAAATAATGCAAAATATAGGTCCAGTATTTGGGAGTGGGAAGCTTGGGTAAATCCTATTTTTATGCCGATGCTGACTGCATTAATTTTTTTTGCCAGAGCATTCTTGCTTGACTTTGTTGTATCGATACCTTACCCTGCAGTGACCGAGGCTGCAAAGTTGGCATTGCTGCACTTGATATCACCTATTTGCTGATTGAGTAAATGAGCGTTCTTTTCTTCTATCAAAGCAAATTGAGTATTCATGTAAAAATAAGTGGTAAAGATGATGAAGTTGAAAATGGAACCCATTGAGCTGTTGTAGTGGGCTTTGATGAAATTCACGCATGAGCAAGATAACTTTTCTTATGTTACTTTGACCTTTGGTGGCCACGTATCTTCCTAACCCTCCCGGTGGGGGTGGAGCCGGGTCAGGCTTGCTTGAGTGCGGCACAAAATGGAAAGTCTTTCGCCCAGCTCATCAGGCTCTACGTTTTTATGTACCCCCATTTCTGTCCTCGAAATTGTACTGCCTTTCGTGATGATGTTGAGCATCAGCATGCAAAACGTTGTGTGCTGATGAGCGATTCTCCAAATCCGTCCTGAAGGACGATGGACTGGCATGCATAGAACTAAGCGCAAAGCCATCCTAAGAAAGAAAATCTCGGATCGGTGTAGTTCAAGCCGTTACCTTGATCTTTGGATACATCTAAGTATATTGCGATGAGTTGTTTCGATGATTCTTATAGGCATGCATATAAATAAAATTCAACCACTAAGGATATCTCAAGCACATACTCAAAGTCCAGAAACATCGGGGTAACCAAAAGTAATAATACTATGCTTAAATAACTCCATTCTAACTTGAAGTTGAAATTTCCGAGCTTAAATAGCTGCAAGTGAATGGACGTTGTATTTAGTTTTTACTTGTGTGCATGGAATAGAACACAATTGAAATTTTATTGGTAAACCAGAAAGGCATAGGGTCTATGGCATGATAGATCGACTTGAATATGACAAGAAGGAGAGGTGACCTAGTTTAACATAGAGGTGGAGATAAAGTTAAACATATCGAACACTAGTTGAGTTTGACTCAATATTCATTTGAAATCAATTCGACAACAATCGAATTGAGTTTGAGTTTCATAATAATTGGTTTGATTAGCTTCTAAGTCTATTCAAACTTGAGTTAAGTGTAAATACTAGTTGAATTTGAATCAAGTTTGTGTATTAATATTATTTTATTAAATAATAATATTTTTTCAGAAAAATAAAGTCTAAACGAGCTCAATTCAATTGAGCTCGAGTTTAGTAAGAGTCACTTTGAGTGGAGGTCAAATTAATAATTCTAAACTTAATCAAATTCAACTCAATCACGAGTTTTGAATTTCTAAATTGAGCTCTTGTTGTTAGTGGTTTGAAGATTCCCTTATGATTCATTTGTCTAGCTTAGGATTAGGCTTAAGCCTTTAAAAGAGAACACGTAAGTTAAGAAGGCTTAAGAAGTAGCATAAGCATGTACACTCTGATACTCAAGACATTAGAGTGGATTGAGAAGAATAGAGGATCTCTAATTCAAATACTCAAGAGAGTTTAAAGACGTAAAGAGTACATAGATATGAGGATACAAGTCTCAAAAGTCTGATCCTTTTTCGTAAAAGCATCCTACTGGTTTTATGGACTGGAGATGAATCTTAGGATTTTGCCATTTAGACGATGATCCTCTCTAATTAGTACTTATTCTGTCAAGATGGAGATATATATGGATGATGAATCTCCTTTAGCAGGTAAGGGCCCTCTAGACGGTATGGGAGACATCAAAATTGGGATAGGTGGTTGGAGATCCTCGTTTATGTAGTGGGCCTCTAAGCTTCTAAAAGGTTGCTGAGGCATGTTGAGCGTGAGTCTGTTCTCTTGAGGGTTTTCTTTCATGGTGAGCAAGTTGGATTGTACCTCCATGGCTATTAGAGATGGTCGAGGGCCTAAAGGGTGAAATCTACATATAACACTTACCCTTATACCCCCCAACTCTCCTTGTTGATTAGTTGGCAGGAAAAGGCAGACTAATCTTGATCTTTTAATGGTTGGCATGTGGGGGCATCGTCACTACTATTTTGACTTAAGCTTCTCTTTCCATGGGGCTTAGGCATGAGTTGAGCTATTGTGGATATCAACAGGAGTGGTGCGATCAATCATTGTTCAAAGATGGGTGAGCTTGTTCAAGTAGCTAGATTAGTATGTTTAAACCTTGTTTTGCCTCCCTCGATTAAGGTAAGATGTAAGGTGTATCAAAGGGGTCATGCTAGGCGTTGAGGTTGATGTTATGGACCTTGTTTTTGCCTGTCGAGCCATTCTAAGGGAAAGGTTGTGCATTCTTCTTTCTATTGCAGTTGTTGGGCTTCCCCAAATAGTTGGCTTTAGGTGTCTTAGAAATTAATCTATCTTCTCACATTCTAAAGGATCTTTTTGTATGGTAATGGGCATATATACCTTATGCAAGTGTGTACTTCTAAATTTTAAATGCTGTTGACTAATGGCATCACGTGTCATTTATGGAGAGGATGTAGTTTTTGGGCATGGCCTTCGGCTGTGTCTTCTAATTTATCTAACCTGTTCAATATTACACTCTCTTATGTGTATAGTTAGGGAATGTTGCATGTGTTTAGAAACTTTTTGACTACAGGCAAATTCTACCATTTTGCATAGATTCTTTGGCATGGCTTCTTAAGTGGCATTTATTACTTTTTGAATGTTTAGAGGGGCCCTAACAATATTAAAGGGCTTGTAGCTTCCCTATAAGCATTCCTTATCTAAGTCCATATCTTGTGAAAACATCTTTAATGGATTTTCTCCTGATTTTCATATAAGAATCTTTTCCTTTTTCAAAACATCTTCTCACTCTTTTTCTAGAGTTCTTGGTTCCATCGATAATTGATAGCAGATATCTTTCCTCCATCTCTTTCTTTCTTATTGAGACTTAGGAAGCAAGGAAAATGTCATTCTTTTTCCCTCTTCTCATTGTTTGTAGATGATTCATAATTGTGATGGTGCTACTCTCCCCCTCGAGGTGGTGACTTCGATAGGACCTTGGCTATTATGATCTCCTTCTTTCTCTATTGTAAAATTGGGAGGGTTTGAGGCACAATTAAAGATAATAACACGTATAGGTGGATGAATGATGGACAATCTTACGCTCCCCATAGGTCTTGCATTGATAATTTACTTGAGGAGCTTAGATGCTAGCCTATCGTTATTTTTCCTCACGATTCTTCTATGCTCATGGTCCAAACTTCTCTACTAAGGATATGTCAAATGCTTGAGGTATCAGGCTAAGTAGTCCCTCAAGCTACTCGCCCTAAGGGTGGCATACCATACCCTTCCTGGTGTGAGAATTAAGGATGAAGGCTAAAAGGCTGAAGCATGGGAGATGGAGGATGAGTGTATGCCACTTATAAGCTTCTCTAGTTAGCTATTGAAAGGCAAGATGGTAGGGCCATCTATTATCAAGGAGGATAGGGGGTTGCTCCTTGTAGCAATTTCTTCCTCCTTGCAAAGAAAGGAAGCCTTAAAGCTTCATTGCCTTAGCTTCCATTATTGTAGTTTAGGCAATAGGGTTCTAAGGTTTGTGGTGAAGTTCCTCTTTTTCTCTCCCTTGTTTTTCAAACATGGGTTCATAATAAAAACGATTTGTGGTGTAATCTTTTTGTGAGTCATATTAGATTAGGCATGTGGTGATCTTCCATGGTGAATCATATATACAAAAGAATTTTTCATAGCATTTTTTTTATGACATAAATAATGAAAAATCCATAAATACTTTGTTCATTACTTCTATATTAAGAATAGCTTTGTGGTTTAGTGATTGTCCCCTTGGCAATCTATCCTTTCTATTGGCAATTGATTGTCTAAGGAATTGTCTCCTAAGCACATCAAGAATGTTGGTTAGAAGTTAACATGGATTCATGGAGGGGCTTCCAAAATCTAATGGTAAGGATATGGTAATGGTGGATTTATATAACTAAGCAAATATGCTTTTATTAGGTTGCTCACTTCATACAACAACTTAGGCGGCTCAAGCCTACTTAGAGTATGTATACAAACTCTATGGTATCCTTAATAGTATTACAAGTGATCGAGAGCCAATTTTTTGGAAGGATTTGTTTAAATTTCAGGGTGCTAAGTTGCAGTTATCTACTTTTTACCATCGACAAATTGATGGTCAAAGTGAAGTAGTAAACAAATACATTAAGGCATACCTATGATTCATGACAAGTAAAAATCCTAAGAGATAAAACCAGTATTTAGCGTTGGTAGGGTAGTGCTACATCACTAAGAAAATACCCTACTAGCACTAACAAAATACCCTTTGAGCTTTTGTATGGTTAGGCCCTATCTATTCATCTACCTAAGGTGGTAGCAGACTCGAGAAATACTATTGATGATTCAATGTCATTTAATCGGCAAGACACCATCAAGATGTTAAGATTTTAATTAAAAACGCTCAAAATAGAATGAAACTACAAGCTGAGAAGAGGAGGAGCAAGAGGGAGTTTAAGATAGGAGATTTTGCTTAAGCTACAACCTTATGGAATGGGTAACCTTAGACAAGTTCCTCCTCCCACCTTAGTACTATAATCCTTACAAGGAGAGCAGATAGGACTGGTCAAGTGGCTTAACGCTCAGATTTGTTGGTGTAGTCAACGATACACCCTACTTTCCATGTCTCCTAGCTGAAGAGATTCCACGAGCCATAACTTTCCTCATGAACTCCATTACATAGGAAGTTTTGACAGAAGAGTTAGAATCAGTTGCATTTTTGGAAAGAAAGTTAACAAAAGAGGAAATAGTTATACATTGGCATAGTCGGCCACCATCTGAGCAATACGGGAGTTGTGCCTACAATTTCCTAATTCTCCCCACGTATTTAACGGACTTCGAACTAAAACAAGGGGAAGAGGGCTAGGGTTTGCTGTTGAAGAAGGAGATGTCGGGAAAGTGAAAAATGAAATTGAAGTGACAGGTCTCATCGGATTGGCAAATATGGATAAAGACAACGAGCCTAGACTTGGGCTGAACTCAAATAATAGGCCTGCTTTTGCAAATAGGTCAGCAGTATATTGCACTATAATTACTTGGCCTCCATATTTTTTTATTTTATTTTATTTTATCCTTTTTACTTTTGCATTATTACATTACAAAATTCCTCGCATTGCAGAATAACAGAATTTGCATATACATTGTAGCTAAAGGAACCTAGAACGGACACGATGGATCTCAGCAAGAAAATGACAGTCATGACTCCTGACTCCATAACTTGCCCAGTGAAAAGTGCATATGGCCTTTAACCGTAAAGGCCTCTGAAATTGATTTGGTCTACAGCGAGACGACTTTCGATCTTATTTGAAGTAAAACTAAACACTGGAAAATAAAAACAGAAAAACTAAGTTGTTAGGAATAATTTTTCCCTTCTTAAGATCGACAAGGGCTTCAATGCCATGAATATCAATGAAAATTAACGAAATGGTAGTGGTAATTCGCTGTTTCTAGAAAATTTATCGTCCGTACTGCAATATATCTAAATTTTACCTATGCACAACTCAACCCAGTCACATAGTAATTATTGGACAGTGGAACTCTTTTTTTCCAGTCCGCATATTACAGACTACAGAATATCAAGAAAAGTCATTATCAAAAATACATGGTGATCTATTTCACCTTTTCTCTTACGGATTGTGATTTTAAATGACAATAAACTTGTTCTTTTAGTTTTGGCAACGATTCGCTGCTCCAGGTTTTATTCAGAATATTGAATTTGAAATGCTGACTAACCTTTTAGGCAACCATTTCCTGCCAACGGATTCTAGTTCGAAACAGAAGCGCGGTTATTCGTGATCAACACACATGTTAAACAAAAAAAAAAAAAAAAAAAAATTATGACTTTCAGGGTAAATTATACAGAGAATTATACTGAATTTATTGAATATAATATTAAAATCCTTGTTAGAGTTACGAGTCTAACTAAGATGATACATCTAAAGGACAGTAAATAGGGGGATGCACTATTCCCTTTTTTTTTTTTTTTTTTTAATTCCTTTTTCTTTTTTGAATTTTGTTTAATGAAAAGTAACCCTTCAGCGCTTACTGAAATCTGATGAATTTGAAACCTCGATGAAGGTAAAACTTAAAAGTAGTTGATATTCCTAGCACTTTACTCGTTCCAGGATGTTGTGCTTGAGGTATTGGTATTTATTTATATATTTTTTCTATTAATGTTCACGGAGTTGTGTGGTCAAATAAAATATTGTTAAATTTTATTCACTTCATGTATATTAAACCCTCTGACACTCCTAATAGTGATGATTGACTACTTCTAAACACGTAAACAACCAACCCAGCTCGAAAGTTATTTGAGCAGAATTATTCATCCATCAGGGTACTTAGTTTAACTCATTTCAGATACATATAAATTGGATTATCGAGAAAAAGAAGAGCGGCAATAATGTCATAGATTCTTGCATGATTACTGAACGGCAAGGACATGCAACATGCTGAAGTATCCTTGGAGCGTGAAACAGATAATTTGATTATTTTTTTATTTCCTTTTTCTTTTTTTTTTTTAACCCCTCACGCTGACAATATATATCTTCCACTCCTCTGGATGCTCTTAGAATGCCTTTTACTATCTGTGGAGAACGACATATAACTATATCCACTTAATTGAAGAAAAGTTTGAATAATATTAATATATTAAATAAATCGATAAATAATATGTAGATATTAATAAATTTTTTTATATATATAAATATAATTGATAATTTTTTTAAAAGTATGTGCTTTTATTATTATATGTTTGCATATTATTGATACTTACATGTTTAATGGTTTTGTCTTCAATATTAACTCGCATAACAGTGTTTTTGTGGGCTAAATATATATTAGTTTCATTATCACATTCAAAGATATCCGTACTTATCTCTTCGCCATTTTTTCTTGCCCAAAGTTGCATGCCTGTACACAAAGCTTTTTAGTCTGATAATTTTGTTTTATACAGATAAGACAAATATGAGAATATGGTAATTTTCAGGAAAATATGTTATAAAGTACAGAGGGTATAGAAGAAACATGAAATCACTTATTATATTAAACTTGTATGCAATAAGAATATCCATGAGTAAAATTTAAAATATTCATGCATAGAATGGGATAATTTTCCTGGATTCTTAAAATACCTTTAACCGAACCCTCTAGGTTTTCTCTAGGTAAACTCTTTGTGAGGAATAATATGGAGTTCTTATAGCATTTCCATGGGTCCCTAGAGTGAAAGACCCTTTGTGGAGGTTTTTCTTTATTGGAGCTGTGTCCTTCACTTAAGGATCTCAAAAAAAACCTATTATTATTATTATTATTATTATTATTTTCTTTTGGTTTCAAGTGTTAGTTTTATTAAAAATTTGTATTCTATATTTTGTAAATAATATAAATAAATGATAAGAATATTTGTTTAAGAAACCTTATGGATAAAATAGAGAGGTCTCTAGAAAAAGAGATCTTTAAATTATTAATATGGTATATAAAAATTTTAAATAGGGTTTTTATGGATGTAGATACTCTTAAAAGGGAATCTGCCATCTGTTAAAAATTAGTCTTTTCTTCTCTTAATATTTTCCTTTGGCTTTTTATTGATATTGTAAACAATTGCACCTTAAGTTTTCTTAATTCTTCTAAAAGAATTTGAAAATTAAGTGAAGAATTCTTAAAATAGTAGTTCTTAAAAAATGTTGGTATAGAGGTGATCATATATAAGGTAAATAGGGTATAGGGCTTAAAATGATGAGTAGGGTCTTGTGTTTTACCCATACTCTACCCTGTAAAGTATAAGTCCTCAAATTTTGAAATTGGAACCTATAATATCTTAGAATCATTATGTAACCTTTACCATATAAAACCTATAAGATACCGAAACTTGTAAATTTTGCCTTTCATACTATAAAATTTAAGTTTACGTGATATCAAAAAAATAATTTATATGTAATATTACAGGTTATTTATATAGTAAAACTAATATAACCTATAACAAAATTTATGAGTTTTCTTACTTTCATTATTTTAAATTTATGTGATCTTATCAATTGGTAATGGGGAATGAAAAAAGAGAAAATAATGGAAAACATTAAGTTGGAGAAAAAAATAAAGAATAAGGGAAAGAATGGAAAATGAAAAGTAAGAGAGGTGAAATTAAGTTTGGGAGGGTTATTAACTTATGGGTTTGGGTTCCTTTTCTTTTTCCCTTTTTACTTAAAAATATCTATTGGCCTAAGAATATAATATTATCATGTTTTAGTTATTATTAATATTACTTAATGATTTTTTACAGCTTCAAAATAAAGTACTTAAAACCTACCCCTTTATATTCTAAAGTACGAGTTTCAAAGTGGGTATAGGATAAAAAGATCTTATACCCATACTTATTAGAATATATTCCATAACCTTTAACACTTAGTAAAATCTATTCGATCGAATAGGGTATATGTGATTGCCTTTCATCCACAAGATGTTTTCACAATTAAAAATCACCTTACGTATATGAAGATATTTCGTCTCCTTAGTCTATAACTCTGTTGATATAAGTGAACATGAACTCTATGGTTTTATCCATAAAACATAAGTAAGTGTTAATAAAGTGAAGATCCTGACCACCTCAGGCGAGCATTAAATTTCCTGTCAATAGTTCAAATTATAATCTTTCTTGACAGAAGGAATATTCTAATGGAGTTAGAAGACTTATTGGAGGTAAAAATATTTCAGATTCTTAGCAGTTTACTTGTTCCAAGTTGTTGTGCTTGACATACTAGGATTTTTTTTTTGTTTTTTTATTCGAGTCTTTTATCTTGCTCCACTACTAGTTGTCTTTTTGAGAATAATTCCTAGTGCTTACACATGTTGTGTGGTCAAATAAAACAGATTGATGTATAACAATCGGACGTTTTATATATAAAAGGGAGGAAACCTTTCCTTTCCCATTGCTTTCATCGTAATCATATGTTACCTTATATGATGAATATTTAATACAGTTCTCACTTTATTATGCACAAAATCACGCGATCGACGAAAATATGGAGTTAGATGCAGAATTAATGCGCCGGTGAACGGCAGGATTTTCCTATTGATTAAGATACTTCATGGTGGCCTATCATTTTTTCGTCTTAAAACATTGTCATGGCTAATGTCTTTCTCTTTTAGGTTAGATATACGGTCATGATCACTTGCATCAGTGTTATATAATCTATAATAAAATTAACATGTGATAAGCGTTTTATTGTCTAAATACCGCTAGATATATAATAACTTATGTAGCGTATCCTTGTAATTATTTTTCTTACTAACCAACACAGAGCTTGTATCCAACGTTGTTTAGCTTTCTCAATTTTTTTGAGTGGAAGTAACGTTGAATCTACTTACAAGTCACCGAATTTAGTTACGTTATAATCAAGTTACTTAACCAATTTATTGAGTCTAAGTTTAAGATTTATAATATTTGGTTTGATATACCATTAATCTTAATGAAACTAGAATCGAGTTCACATATAAGTTTCAAACATAGTTGATATATATTAGTTAAATTGTTTTTATTAAAAAGAAAAATAAAATGAGTTTAAATGGACTTTATTGAATTATGTGAAACGCCTTTGAGTCAAGCACAACATGAGCTTTTAAGTTTTGGAATAGAGTGTGAATTTCGGTGTGCAGTCGTAGCTGGACTCTTATACACCCTAACTTGAAAGTTTATAAAAATAGTGGAGATGCATCCTTATGCTTCATCCTTTCAACAACGTTTATGCATTTTTTTATGCTTTATAGAGACGATGACGATATTTTTTCGACATTTTTTATGCTATATCGGTGTCCGGATATGGAGCTTAGACAAAGAATTGTTACAATATAATTAAAACAAAACGGTAGAAGTGATTAGGAGAAAGAGAAAACGATATGGGATGATTTTACATGGACACCTTAAACCAACGTGGGGTGAAAGCCATGGGTAGAGGCGGAGCAATAGATTCACCAAGTCATATAATATGTACTTTATGAGAAGATTAGAGTCTTTTATGCATAAATGGAGGGTAGCAATTTTTAGCATGATATGATGATGGAATACAAATCTTACGTGATTAACAACATTTTACAGGGATAAAATACGAAATTCACATGAGAGACAATAATAAAGACATAATCATGATACAAATAAACATTATATGATGTAAACTACGATTATACATGATTTTTACATCAAGCTTTATATATCTCTAGGATTAATACAAATTCAAAACAGATTTGTAAAAATCGCACTGGAAGCCTATTTATAGATTATAGACCACAGATATACCTATCGCAAATGTACTTTTAAACGGATAATATAAGAAGCATACTAAAATTGACTAACTAAAGTTGACATGAAGTCCCTGATCAATTGCTGTCGATGGTCGTGCTAGATATTTATGCTATGAAACATTTATGTGTTAAATATACATCGTTTGGACTTCCTATAATTAAGGATAACTTTTGCTTTAATTATGAAGATAACTTTGATATCTTGACCCTCATGATAACTTGATAACTCCATTAAGGATGCTATTAGAGTGACCTTCTACTATTATCGCGTTTATCAATATGAAGATCTAATTCACTGAATTAATAAATAATGAACGAATCAGCTTGTAACCATCTGCATTGCTATCCACATGAAAAACGATGTTTTCTCATATATTATTATGAACATTGTGTTGAAGATATAGTTTCCAATCTTGACTTTGTGAGGGTATTGTTGTTTGTGGACTAAATACTATCATCATTTGCACATCAAAGTCTTGTATTAATTTCCACGGTAATTGTCTTTGCCTGAAAATAATAATATCTAGCCCCCTTTTTTTCTTACTCGGGGGAATCTGTTTATTTACCAAAGTGTACTCATCTTTATTTCGAACAAATACTAATGAGAAGTATAAAGTTTTTAAATAATTTATTTATAAATGTAGACGAAGTATGAAATCCAAAGAACAAATATTATTAAACCCCATATTCGCTTAAAAACACACGATATAGTCAATAGATCAGTTTTAAAGGTACCTTACTGGTTGATGATTTTTATTAGGAGTCGATTATCAAGAGATGGAGTTAAGAGGCAATCATTTTTTGAGCTTTAAGAAAATATCATTTCGTTTTTTTGGGGAAAAAGTTATCATCTTACTTTAAATAATTTCCATTGAGTAAAGTCACAACCTTCCAGTAAATAAAAGTATAACTCTATTATTCTTCAAAGCATGCTAATTATAGTGTTCATTAAAACCAAAAACTATTTAGTAAACGGATCCATTCTTATTTTTAATGGAATTGATTCTATCTTTTATCTTATTACTTATTATAATATTTTTAAATATGAATTATTGGATTTATAATTTGTTTAATAATTGAAACTTAAATAATTATAAATTAAGAGTGAAACGAAAGATAATATCATCCCCTTAAAAAATAAAAATAGATAGTAAAAAAATCCAGCTTTCATAAATCTATATGCAATCACGCATCATGATGTCCGCCAACTGCTCCTAATGCTGCCGCACCATGACCGCACCCACCACTGGACTCACCGCCTTTCACCCACCATACCCACAACTTGCACCAACTCGTACTAGACCCAGGCAGGCATGGTTGATTCACATTAGACCCCGGCTCGTAGGGTCAAACTCTTCACCATACCTTAGAACCCTGTGCCTCGAACTACCAGACATGCGAAACTTGAACTACCCATGAACCATCAGACCCACAAGTTGTATTTATGGTTGAGTCGCGTTTGCGGAGTTTGTGGTTGAGTTTTGTCGGCTTTGAGTTGCACCAGTGGTTCTTCATCTTCTTCCTATAACAATCTCTATGGTGGCTAGAGTTTGGTTAAAAAAACAAAAAAAGCATGGCCGGTATAGCCATTATCATTACATTACTAGTACATTCCTTAGAATGTTCTTTGAATTAAATTTAACAATGTAAAGCTTATCACGTCTTGTATATACAAGGGAGTATATGTAGGGCTATTTCAACCTCATTCTATTATTAATTAATATACATTTTATTACATGTTAAATAAAACGAAAACATAGTCCGTATGGAAATATCTTTCAAGAACAAAATGAGGACTAAAGTTACTTTGGGTAAATTTATAAATTAATGATTAAAATTATCTATATTTTCTAAATATCTTGGAGTATAATCATAATATCATCTTCTTTTATATAATTGTAACCATTGATTACATGTGCTTGTATTTAAGGGAATAAGTTTGAAAACAAGTTTAGGAAAACTTTAAGAAAATGATTTTACAGGATTTGAATCATTAACACACATTTATTATTGAAAACACTTCTTGTAGTACAAAATACTTAATTAGGTAAATCAATGAAGCTTTTTCAAGATGAATGAACAAATGCCATTCATAAAAAGAAGGGAAAAATGTATTTTTAGTCCTATACTTTTTCAAAAGTATGCAAAAATAGGAGAACCAAGTTATCTAGTAAAATGAGGATGATGCTTAAGTAAAAATCGAGATAGCTTAGTTGGTAGAGTAGAAGACTAAAAATCCTTGTGTCACTAATTTAAATTTAGTTCCTATTACATGATTAATTGATTTATTCATATAAATTAATTGATATGAATTAACTTCATTAATAGTATGGATCATTATATATTTCCTTTAAATCAATTATTTTTTTTTATTCATCTTGGGCATCCATTAAATTCTAATTAACCTTACGATAGTTGTCAAGATGGATGGAGTTTATGTAATTTTTTTTTATCTCATTTTTTTAGTTTTAATCATATTTTGTACTTTATGTTGTTTTACTATATTATATTATGTAATTAAATATATTTAATATTTTATTATTATATTATGTAATTATATATGTTTATTAGTATATCATTATTAAATTAATTATTATGGACTAATTAGTTGATATGTGTGTAATTGGTTTAATTGTCCTCTGTTTTGCAAGATTTTATTAACATTGAGTTTGGGGACTCAAATAGAAAAGAAAAAAATATCTAGAACTCAAATAGAGTAATAGGTAAATATCGAGAATTAAAAGTGTTTGTTCTTCTAAAAGCAATTGACCTTGATGCACAAAAGTTAGCTTCAAAGTGAACCCTACAAGAGTGACCGATGAATGCTTAGATTTATACTAATGTTCTCATTCACGGAAAGTTGAAATTTTACCAATTTGGTTCAGGTGCCTAAGGAAGTTTCTTACTTCCGGGGCCCAATACATTTACCTTTACTGCCGGACTTTTGCCACACATAAAACCTTTTGATTATAAGAGCGATAGTTCTACAGTTCGACTCTCTTTTTTTTAACAGTTTCTCACCATTAAGGAAAGCTACTGGAAAATAAATTGGTAATCTTTTATCAATTTTATACATGGTGCTTGAAGTTGTTAAATATCATGTACAATTAAATTTTTATTTATCAAATTTTATATCTAAAATTTGAAATTTCTAAATATTATATAAAATTGGATTTTTACTTGTGAATTCTCATTAAATTTTGCACTTTTAAACTTTAAGTTAAAAATTTAAAAACACTCAAAATTCAGATAATGATTTTGCAATTGCCCAAAAAAAAAAAAACTAGTAATTTATTTTATTGGGTGTTTACTTTAAAGAAAGGTTGTTCGTCAACACTTCATATAGTATTCTAAGATAAACAAACCCTCCTTTAGTTGGGGAAATAAAGCAAGAAAGCAACATGTGCTCTATGGTACCAATAAAAAATTGTTAATGATCTCTTAATGAAATGCATGCTAAATGAAAGGAGTACTTTATTGTCATCATGTCGACAAACAGTTTGTTTGGAGAAGAAAAAAACGACAAGCTGCGTGTATTTTAATCCTAGAATAGTAGAGGATCCAAACATGATTGAGAAACTACGAAATTCGATACCCAAGTCCCAAAGCTTGCATCCAAAACTCGTGCGGTAATATAACATATAAAATGTACTTTCTTTGTTTTCTTTTCTCATACATATACAATGTAAGTTAAATATCGAGACTATAATTTTCATTTCTTTCTTATTTCTTGTATTAGGGGTCAATAAGTGGAATGTTAAAAAGAAATATGGGTGTTTATGTCATGTGTATATATATATAGATATGTTCTATAAATACTAATACAATTCGATGTATATAGTTTGTTCAAAGTATGCGTAATACTTGTTTTAGAAATTATCAATTTAACTACTATGTGTGTAAAAGTTTCAGGAAAAAATTTCAATAATACAAACATGTCATGCGTTTTAATGAATAATAAGAAAATATCTATAATATTTAAATAATATTAATAATAGTAAGTTTATTTTATGATGTGATAGAATTTTATTGATAGTCATCCACCATCTGTTAATACAAGTAGCATATTAGTATTATACTTTTTCCCAAAATTTTATTAGTCTATATACACGTGTTATGTCATACTCGATGATTTTTTTTTCCTTTCTTATTCTCCACTTATTTGGTTGTCTATCTAATTCATCTTATGACTTTCACACAATAAATGGGTGGTCCATATCATAACAAGGCATCAGCAAAGAAACCCATTACAACTTTCTCACGTGCATAAGTAGGTGATGATGTTTCATGATCTAAACAATATTTACTTTTACCATTACCTCGTAAATCTATGAAATGGTCTCAATCCTTTTCGATCGTTTGTAGAGGAAAGCCTAATCCCTTAGACCTTACTATTAAGGTAGTGAATCCAATGTAGTCTAATGATAACCATATATCATAAAGGCTTTATGGTATTTGTCGGGTAAATGATTGATTTAGTATAGAATAGTACCAAAAAAGTTTTAAGAATAGAAATAAAGCATATATATCTTTTAAAGATACTCACTACTACTATTATCTACATATACATTATGACATTTGTATATTATTATTTATCAATGCATGTTTTCTACTGTTGGTCTTAGATTTTAGCCAATAAAATGTTTGGATGGGTTTGAATTGTATAACATAATAGGATTATGGTTTTGTGGTCCACTTAGAGAGGCTTGTATTAGGAATACACGTCTAAGAAGATAATGGAGATTGCTACGGAATGGTCACTTTGATACTTAAGTCAGTATAACAGGATAAAGGAAGAGTAATAAGAGAGAGCTAGGCTTCATGGACTTATTTTGCTAAAGGGAAGTAAAACAGTATATATATATATAGAAAAAGAAGTCAAATAGGGCAGTAAGTACTTCATAAACTCGTATGTCCATCTTAGATCCTTAGGACTTAGGGTCGACTGTACCTTAAGATAAAGGTATGGCTGTGTGCCCCTTTTGGGTCTTGTACAAATCCTATTGTGTTTAATGCTTTGGGATGTTATATAGGTTAATGTCTTTAATGTATTATGGCGGTGTATGACTTAAGAGGAAGGCCATATCTAGTTAGGGTATTGAGTTGATATGCCATGCATCCTAAAGGTTAGCAAGTTGGGAAGCAAAAAAGGAGAAGGTTCTTAGGGTACTTCTTTGAGTGGTCGACTTGAATGGGACTATGGGAGAAACCCATGCCATCCATTAAGGGAAACCTAGGATTCTCTGACCAAATACTGACTCCTTCGAAAGGGATAATGCAGGATTACATAATGGTCATTTTTTCATTCTTAGTTGAACTAAGTGACAGGAGAGGAGGTCGTGTCGAGGGTAAAGTCAATGGTTTGGAAGTAGTCGCGGGAGGAGTGGTGTCTCTATTGCACAAGCCTGAGTTTGGTTGTGAGTTGTTGCATTAATGGCAACTCTAGAGCGGGCCGGATTAGAGCAGGCACAATTTCTCTAATCTTACGACTGGTTAGACAATGTCGTACGATGTCATTTGCTTAAACATGTATTGCATCTAATAAGTTGGTTGATAACCTTGTTATATTTATGGTATAGTTTTAAGTCATCTATCCTAATTTACTAAGCTGTGGTTGTTCATATCCCTATAGATGTTGTGCAAGTGCTGGCTAAGGTACGGCTTACAACTATTTTGAAACTACCAACTGTTGAATCTTGGGGAGTGAGGAAAAATATTTGAAGAACAAATATATATTTTTAAGGTCTAAGATTTTATTTTAGAATTTTTCATTTCTGAATAATATAATAATTAAGAAATATATTACGGTGAAATATTGTAGATGTTAATTGTAATAACTAAATTATAGTATATATATATATTCTCACTTTCTTAGATAAATGATTTACTTAAATTACAAACTGTTTACTTCAAAGCGGGTTCTTCGTGAACGCCTTGTATAGATTAAGTCTAGGATAGCGGTTGTAAGGCCAACTTCTATCTTAAAATGGTTTACACGGTGAGACTGTTACAATTCTACCGCTTCGGGGCGTGATACAGGTCATTAGCCTATGAGTTAGGCCTTTCTTAGATAAATGATTTACTTAAATTACAAACTGTTTACTTCAAAGCGGGTTCTTCGTGAACGCCTTGTATAGATCAAGTCTAGGATAGCGGTTGTAAGGCCAACTTCTATCTTAAAATGGTTTACACGGTGGGACTGTTATAATTCTACCGCTTCGGGGCGTGATACAGGTCATTAGCCTATGAGTTAGGCTTGATGTAGGAGAATGAGGGAGGTCTAGATAATTTGGCCTATTCCTAAAGTAGACTAGGCTAGGCCTAATGTGTCCATGACTAAAGTGACCTATCAACACTTATAAATACTAATTATGGGTATTTTCTAAAATTTTTTCCACAAAATCTAAAGCCACAAATTGTTGTTGAAGTTTTCATTAACATCGGATATGGGGTTCAAATTTCAAAGATGTTAGCTAGCTAGTAGCTAGGTTTGTGAGAACATGATTCTTTGGTACATGGCTTACTAGTATTACAATTTAAAAGCTAAGATCAATAACTAAATTCAACTATTATTTGGTTTAGATTAGCCACGTTAATATTAATTAGGTTTAATGTCTAGTTTAATTAACTTAATGAGCTCTTCTCTTAATTTTCATGTAACTTGATCCCATTTTTTGGAAATCCACATCTACTGTAGAGGGTTTCATTTTTCTTAGCCCACATAGTACTTTTCAAGGAAATGATTGATCATGGTGTTAAAAGATAGGTAATCTAGAAATTAGAAGAAATTGAGCAACCTTGTTTGATTGACATCAATATTGTCTTATTTATTTTTTCTAAATATTATTAAAACTAATGAGAAATGGGAAATAAAACCTTATCCATTTCGATAAGATATTAGTATTTATATTGTTAGATTATAAAGGTCTTAACCTTAACTAGTTAAAAACTTGTAATCAAATGCTTTTTTGGTTTACAATTGATGACATCCTTAGATATCCTAAAAGAATGTGGACGGCATCATATAGAAGGCAAATTATTTATTAAGCACTTGATTAGTTAGTTAGCCAGCAGTTAAGTTTGGATAGGTAACAATATGGGCGGTTGCTTCTTTATAAAATATCTACTACTATTATATGTTTCATTATGATTGATACTTGTACACCAAATATACATATATATATATATATATATATATAACATGAATTGCTTAGTAAATATTTTCTCAAAAATACACACTACATATATGTCTCTCTCTTTCTCTTTATATATATATTAATGGTAATTTTTACAAAAACCATACCAGAACAAAACACGTATAAATAAAATGACTCCTATAAATTGTTTATGTTTACTAGTTCCATGCGTTATGGGTTTTATTTATGTTGTGTCCATGTATGAATCAATCAATATGGAAAAGTATATTGAAAGCATAACTAATGTGTTACTTTTGAAACACCAACAATTTATAAACAATAATGATCTAATCAATTTTTGAGACCATGAGGAAGTAAATGATGTAATAATCACAAGATTATTCAAAATTTTAAACAATCTTAATTATTTTTTGGTAAGTTAATCTTAATTATTGATTCATGGATTGATGAAAATGAAGATATCCTTTTCCAAAAACAATGGATTGGAAAATATATATTCGGTTTGTTAATTTTCATCCAAAAACTAGCATCTAAGCTACACTTCCTGTAAAGTATGCGCTGCATACGAAATTTGTACAAGTAGATAACTTTTAAAGGATATATTTAACAAATGATGCAAGTAATTGTCTAAGTAGTTTAATCATACAATTCAAACCGAGATTAGATTGGATCAGTTTCATGATCAAATCAGTTTGAATCAGGTTAAATCAGAGGGATCAACTTGGCTTTAACACCATTGGTTGTAATATATTTTAAGAAAGTTGTAACATATATAATTTACAAGTTTTCTAATATTTATTATATCATTTAGAACTTGTGGTGATATAAAAAGGTCAATATATTAAGACCAAGAAATGCTAAAAGCACCAAACCTTTTATGTACCCTTAGAGGTGAGTAATGGGCTGGCTCAATCTTGAACCAATTCGAAATTGTTGGTTCATGGGTTTGGTTATTGTTGAATTGTGATCAGCTTGTGGGGGTAGTTTCGAGCCGGTTTAGTCGGTCTAGTGATTTTTTTTAATATTTAAAATTTTATTAATTTTTTAAATATATTAATAATTTTTAATAATGTGATCCAATTTCTTTTTTTTTTTAAATATAATAATTTATTAATAATTTTTAATTTTTTTATTAATTTCCAACTTAATCTAATTCCAACATTTTAATTTTTTCCTTTAAATTTTATTTTTTCCTCATATTCAAGTTTTTAACATTAGACAAGTTTTACAAAAAGGACTCATATTAATTGAAATTGAATTTTTTATCTATCTTTAACACATAATTAACTTATGATTAGTCATTTATTATTAATTTGATGATATTATTTTTAAAAAATTATCCTTCATAATTGCAAATAAAATAGATTTGATATGCAATAATCAACTGAATATTATCTAATTATTTTTTTTGTTTTCCTTTTCTCTTTCTTTTTTTTTTAAGGTTGCAAATTGACTGAGCCAACCCGCTGCTTCGGGTGATTTGACTCAACCTTTTAGGGGTTAGTTCAGTTCATCGACCCGTTGGACTGATTTACGATTCGAAATCGGTCCTTACTCAAGTTTATGTACCCCAATTCTTTAGGGATTGATTCATAATATATGCTGCTTACAGGTTTTGTTACTGACGCTTAGGGACACATATCAAATGCCAAAAAGAAAAATCTTTCACTTTCTTTAATATTAATTATATACTTTATGATAAAATATTATATAAAGTATAAAATTTATCATTTTTAATCTTTTAAGAAGGGTTGAAATATTTAATACTATTCTCCATGCCTTTGTACAATTTAGGAGAAAATGAAATGGATAAATAAACAGAAAATGGGATAAGGAGAAAATAATTATTACATACTTAAAGAAAAATTCAATGATGTGTGTGATGATAAATATAGAACAAATAACTCACGCTTTGCTTGTCGGAAACTAGTGTTTTGACAACTTAGAGGGAAGACCTTCTGGAGACGTTGAAAAGAAACTTCGGATTCTGACTGATTACTTGTTCGATTTATCCAGACGTGAAGGCGTTGCAAAAGTCATCCTTCCAGTTGCACCTTTCCACCCATATTCACACATCTAACGAATATAATTATAAACTACAGTTTCTCCTTCTCTATAATCAAAGTCTTGTATGTTGACAGACATATAATTGGCCATTTACACACCGAACGCGTCGTGAACGTGAATACTGATTACTGTAAATTTGTGATAGAATTTCACAAAACGAAATAAATTATTCCTTTTAAAAAAGTTTTGCTACATACATTCGGACGTAGCCCTGTCGCAGGGCTCCGAAAGGGTGGGCTAATGGCCGGTTTGGTTGCAGTCTTCGTACTTGTTCAACCAACCTATAAACCTTTTTTTTTTTTTTAATTAAATCCTGAGTTTTAGACATAAAGTTTTGAATGCAAGAACCATATAGGCCTTGACAACAAAACTTGTATATACTAGACTAAGACCAACATTAAAGACATATTTAATTTATGTATTACTAATAGTAGCAAATCAAATTCTTGCATTATTGATAGCGATATTAAATATTCCCAGTGGGGAAAAATCATTCTGAACTCACATGAAAGTAGTTTAATTTTTCAATTTAACTTAACTTTATATAATTTATTTTTTTTAACTTTTAAATTTCTCTCTCTCTCTCTCTCTTTTTAATTTCTTGTTGGCGACTGCATAGGACCGGATGGGTTCACGGGCGGGGCAAGATCCTCTAGTCGGGCAGGTTTAGTTTTTCAGCCCAACAAGATGGTTTGAACTAAGGCGCAAATCAAAATCGGTTTGTACACATGTCTAATTTAGTATGGATGAAGAAACTAGAGGGAAAGAATATAATATCATAATTCCTAAAAAATTGGTACCTAACAAGTCATTATTTAATATAATTATATATTTTCATTATAAATATATATAACAATTTATTTTTTATGGGTTCATACTCGAGCTTATATTCTATTAATAAGAATAAAAAGGAAAAAAAATTATTGCTTGTTCCTTTCATTGGATAGAGGGGAATAGTAATCCCATCCTCCCTATATCTCTTAGAACATGCTCATTTGTATTTAATGGGAAAGAATGACCATTATGTGGAGTAAAAATTCTAACTGAATAATGAATAACATTTCCTTAGCAAGACCTTATGAATTGTTATTCCTTCTCAATTTACTATCACTTGGTGCTAAAAAGCTTTAACCGCTAGCCCATGAAAAATGGATCGACAAAATATATCAATTATCAAACCTACTATTAGAACCACCACCTTTACCTAACATAACTACAAACCATGGAAATAGATTTTCGAACTGCCTTTACCCATTAAAACCATAAATTGTAGAAGCTTAGGTTTGCAACTAATGGTTTAGCTCATTCTTGGTGGTTCTTGAAGCTAATAGCCATGGTAGCAATGGGTTCAAATGGTTGGTCATTGGTGTTTGTAGTGGCTAAGTTTTAGGGTTAAGGTTAGTAGCCTAGGGTATGGGTTTTTGATTTGAAAAGACATGACTATTGTTGTAATTCTAATTTTTTTCTTTATCTATTCAATACTGTATATTTTGTTCAATGAAACAAAGTAATAAGTTATTACTTATCTATTTTATTTTCAATAAATAGGGATTCTATTATGTTTCCATTACATTCAGCAAAACATATAGATAAGTGTTTCTTATTTTCAACTTAGGAGATATAATGCATCAATATGCATTTCAAAGCCCAAAAATCAATTATAGAGCTTTTTAGCATTTTATCCAATTTAAAATTTAATGGCATTTGTGAAAAATTTTCTAATGTTTTTATATTATTAGTGTTGATACTAATTGACTTTTGTTGTAGATCCAACTTGATTTCTAGATCTTGCTCTTGAAGGTTACAGCCAAATAACAAATATTGATTTTAGTTGCTTCTAGTTGTTAATAAATTAGGTATACACAATTAAAACAACAACATTTGGAGAATCATTACAAGATAGAGAGTCATATACGCTAATTTTCAATTATAAGATTTGTTTCTTGTATGTATACATTCGTTTTACTTTTATTTATTTTGTTTTTTTTTTCTCATTTCCCCATTTGGGGACCCTCTAAGTCAAAAACCAAAAAGAAAGAATAACTCTAGTCAAAAGCAAAATGCAAATTCAAAAAACCAAAAGTCCAAAAGTTCACTTTTAGCTAGTTTGATTTGATTCTATTTTCCAATTTTTAGTTTTTAATGCCCTTCTACTTTCTATAAGTAAGCAATTAGTGTATTATACTTGAATTGGAGGAGTATTATGATGTGAGAGGAGTTTCAGTTACTTCATAAAAATGGTACATGGAATTTAGTACGTAAACTTAATGGCAAAAGAATTGTTGATTATAAACAAATATAATGGGTGAAGAAGTGTTGTATGCTAAGGACACTAAGTACACATATAGTTGATGGCCAAAGGTTATAGTTTGGTGAAGAGAATCGATTTCCATCATTTTTTTTGGTCTAATCATAAAGCTCTTGTTAGTTCACCCATTTCTTACTTTAGTTACCATGGGAGATTTGGAAATAAAGGAGGTATTTGTTAAGATAGTCTTTCTGCATTGTGATATAGAGGAGCAAAAATATATGAGTTAACTAGAGGGTTTTAAATTGAAGGACTGAAAGGATCATTGTTTTCCAAAGAAGTCATTGCATAGACTTGAGTAATCCTAAGATAATGGCAAAAGTAGCATGATATATTCATGTTGAGTATTGGTTTTTAAGTGAGTAGCTACAATCAAGACTATTAAACTCTTGATTCCATCTAAAATTACTAGATTGTTTATAGAATAAGAATATAAAATTAAAAAGTAGGAACGTAAGTTTTTATAACCTATATAGGATAACTTTAAAAAATCATAGACATGCTTAAATAGTTGTAATGAAAATGGAATACAAGATCGAAATAAAAAATAATTTAGAAATTAGGTTCTTTTCCATTAACAAAATTCTTAATCTCTAATACAACATATATAGAGGAAAGATAAGCAAAGTTAAACTAAATTCCTTTTCCATTATTTTGTTTTAAAAAGGTGATGAATTGAATAGAACTAAACCTTTCAACTAATTGAGTTCTTGGCATAAATTAGAGTAAACAAATTTTTTTTTTTTAATAAACTTTGTTATAGGGGTTAAGACCTGAATGAATGCTATGAACACCAAACAAGAACTAAGATAGAGAGAAAGAGGAAAAAATTGAAATAAGATAGAGAAGATGATGTAATTCTCTAATAATTGATGGGTTTTTAGAAGTCTAGTTGTATTTTTTGTTTTTTAGCTTATTCGGCTCAAATAAATAAAATAAGTAAACTTGGTTAAAATCTTAAATCCTATTAAGTTTAATATTTAGACTTACGATTTTACTAGAGTTTATGCAAAAATGATTTTATACTCGATTTAACTTGGGAGAACCTCATAAAATCATAAACTTATAGATTCATATGGGTATAATTATGATTTTAGAAGCTGTGGCTATGATACATGCATACATTTAGCAACTTTCTGCTGGATTAATTTTGTACCTTTTCTTGTTTATCGAAGATTTGTTATTATTAGACATGTTAGAGGTCAAGCAACTTAAGGGTAAATATTATTTCAAATTTGAGACAAAGGACTCGAGTGTAACTAAAGGAACAGTGAAAGTAATATATTTAAAAATTTTTAAAGTTTACGCTAGAAATTTCAAATTCAATCCTAGTAAATACTCTCATTATGTTTTTGGATGGGTTGAAACCTAGTGCAAAGTTAGTGTTAAAATTGCAAGGAATATAGAATACCTCAAAAGCAATAGTCATTATTAAGAGACTATCGAAACTCAAGAATTCGTATGAAAAGTCTTCCACTAACAACAAAGAGAAAGTGGAAGAGGAGGAGGGGGAAGTAAAGAGTATTAGGTTTTAAGCACATCAAAGAGAAAGGGCAAGATAAAGGGGAAGGACATTAAGAATAAGTAAATGTTATGTCCCGAAGTGGCAAAGTCGTAACAGTTATACCATGTAAACTAGTATAGGATAGAAGTTGACCTTATAACTATTATTGTAGACTTGATTTACAGAAGGCGTCTACGACTAACCTATTTTGAAGTAAACAGTTCATAAATTAAACAGGTTATTTACTTAAGAAAGTATGAAAAATATAGAATTTAAATATTGTAATTAATATTCACATGATTTTGTAGCATAAACTTACTTAAGTAATACTTCATTTGAAAATAAAAGATTATAAACTAAGAACTAAGACCTTAAAAATGTATCTAGTCTTCACTTTTACTTCCTTACTCCTCAAGATCGAACGATAGTTAGCTTTAGGGAAGTTATGATGCTGTTTTCAAGCTAGCATCTACAATAATATCTACAAGGATGTGAGTAACCAACTACTCAGTAAGTTGTGACAGAAATTTAAAATTATACATTAAGTATAAACAAGGTTATCAACAAATTATTTTAATACAATATAACAAATGAATGTCATTACATGACATTATCTAGTCCGTTGTGAGATTAGATAAATTATATTCACTTTAATTCGAGTTAAGGAGTTTAGTGCATATTTTAACAGTTCATGACCAAATTTAAGTTTATGCAATGGAAACACCGTTCTTTCCGTGACTACCTTTAAACTATTGACTTCACCTTTGCTTCGACCTCCTTTCTTGTTCCTTAGTTTGACTAAGAATGAAGAAAAAACCAATTATGTTATCCAATGCTATCCTTTTTTAAAGGATCAGTATTTGGTTAGAAAACCCTAAATGTTTCCTTTAATGAGTTGCCATGTAGATCTGATTTAAAATTATAAGTCTTATATTTTATTAAGTTTAGTTTAAGTCAGTCAATCATTTCACACAAATCAAACAATTACAATTTAGAGCATTACACCAGAATCATACAATTAACCTAAAAACATGCACACACAAGCATGTGTATAGTTAACTATCTAACAAACACAATCAAGTATAATTTTAAGTCTTCGAGTACTATAAAACAGTACTCTGAAATACAATAGTGTATTGATCCTAAACTAACATAAACTTCCTGTTGGCTCTCTTAAGGTGTGACTTGTGACAGGTTTCCATTGATAGTCCCTATAATATAGAGGCTATTTTAGTACTTATATAGCTACTTTATATAGGCTTTATTTTGTAACTCTTATTATTATCTTTAGTTTATGGTTTTATTATGTCTAATTATTGAGGTTTTAATTCTCTTACAATTATTTCCGTTTTGAGCTAGGTTTTGATTTTGTTTCTAATTCAGCTTTTGTATCAAGTTCTAATTTAACTCCTCATTTTACTTATTCATAAATCTCAGAAATTCTTTCTACTCATTTTATAGAGTTTACTTAACTTTAACTTGAGTAAAAATGGTATCTAATTCAGTTTCAAATTGATCCCTTAGTATATTAATTGACATTTTGGTTCTGATTTTGCTCTTAAATTAGCTTTTGATTACAGCTTTACACGTAAATCTTAGAATCTCCTTCTGATCTATTTTGGAAGTTCAACTAACTATATTTCAGATATAGTAAGTCTCTAATTTAGCTGCTAGTCAACTCCTTAGTTTACCTTATACACTCAATTTTTTATTTAACTTCTAAATTTATTTTTAATCCAAAGGTACTTTATATTTTAGCATAACATTCATAAGTTTTGTTCATAATCAAATTCAAAATTCATTATATAGTTTATTTCCACTTTAGTAGCTATCCTTTTGTAGCAATGCCAATTATACAAATTTATCTTATATTTTCATATTTGATAAATTATGAATAAACACTAAGTAAATATATAATACTTAGTATTTAAGCTCTATTAAAGTTATAGAAAATATATTATACTTAGTAAATTATGGTTGTTATATTATGATCATGAGAAGTATTAAGATAGTTTAATATGTATTATTTTCTGAAATATAAATTTGAGGTCTGATTTTACTAAAAATTAGCTTAAATTAGGTAAATGATCAAATAAAATTATAAGATTCAAACTGAATATTCCCGAAGTCATAAATAAGCTTCAGAAATCATTACAAATTAGATTCATTAAGGAATTTAATTAAAAACCTATTATTTCTTTAATATGAAAAGAATAGGACAAATGCAATAAAAATAATTTTAATAAATACTAAATGTATAATTTATCAAAAATTATTTTTATGTAAATTAAATATATAATGTGAGGAATATATACACAAAAAATTATCTTGAAATAACATCTTTTACTATTTTTGAAAATTCATACAA
This sequence comes from Lumnitzera racemosa, assembly GCA_024138005.1. NCBI lineage: Eukaryota > Viridiplantae > Streptophyta > Magnoliopsida > Myrtales > Combretaceae > Lumnitzera > Lumnitzera racemosa. The sequence goes on from JAMXBC010000006.1 coordinate 87,981,818, forward strand.
AATTTGATTTGATATTATAATTCTATATACAAAAATACTTGTGGAAACTAAATTTCATTATTTTTGGACATTGTTTGATATTTTTAATAAAAATAACAACTTATAAGCGAAAATTATGCATTTTTAGTTCTTCAACCACTAGAGCTCCACTAGTGGCAAGGGTAGGTCGATTGAAACCACTACCATGTTAGAACTTGGACCCCAATAGCCATTATGTTAGGTCATCATTTGGTACTTGTTTCCTTATCATGTTCTAATTACATAATAATTTGTTAATTTTTGATAAAATTGGTTTCTCCCTTCTTGTCACCTTTCTCTAATTTCTTCAGAGCTCCTAATTGAACAAAATGAATTATGGATGAAGGTTTCTAAATTTATAGATGAATTTAGGGTTTTTCCTCAACTTGTTTGTTGCTAAGTATTTCTTATCTTTTCATTTTTCACTTTCTAAATGTCTAATTCCTATTTGTTTATTTTTCCCCTTTTATTCTTAGCATGTTACGCCTATTTTCAGACTATTCTACACTTTTCGTAATTTTTTTCTTGATTTTTCCTTAATTTCTATAAATTTCCTTTAATTAATTAGCATTATTCTAGCATATTATAAGTAGTTTAATTAATTTTGCATATTTTTATCTATACATAAATACATATATGGTATAGATAAATACTCTTAAATATTATTTAAGTTGTTTTATAATTTTTAGTATGTATATAATTTATCTCTATCGATTCGTTAATTATCGAAACTCGTTTTATATATTTTCAATAAATAATGGATAATTTTAATTATTGAAAGCTCTTTTAGGGCTCTTCTTGCTTAAATTTTTGCCTACAACTACTTTAATCATAAATTGTGAGTGCCTTACTAATCCATTGGAAAAGGTTTATGCTTCTACTTATATAGCTAATCCCTACCAAATCCATAAATCTTTCCCATGTTTTATATAATGACTTATCTTCAACTTGCTTATGTATAACAATGTAATGTATTCTTAATTGATTGGCCTACTTATAGGAAAATATTGGCCTATTTTAGCAACCAACTTGATTAGACAAATAAAAGCACAGACCTTATAAAAATTGCCTATGTTAAATTGAATTGGAGTTGTAATTTAACTATAATATAGTAATTTTGAAACCTAAATATTTAGAGACTTAGGAGCCATTGCAAGTGATGAAAGAGATTTGAATGATTATAAGTTTTACATGGATATGGTACCTAAAAGACCGGTAAAGAATAAAATGGGATTGTAATAATGGGAGAGATGTGATAGTTATTACTTATTTTAAGTCTAAGATAGAAAATACTAAGTTAATATTAGGGGTATTTGGATTATGTGGATAAAATACTTATTGGTCTGCCAGTGATTTGACTGTTCACATTAATTGGACAATCACATTATTATTATCATTATTATTCTGGCTATAGTATTTAACTTTTTATTTGATAAAAAGTGTATATAGGTACTATATTTAGATTTCATCAAAATGAACAAAATGTTTATACGTTCTATAGGTAACACCATTCACGATATGTTTCGTAAAGCAAGTAAATTTTATGATGGTTTCGTGCAGCTATGGAGTAGATTTTGACTCCACAGTTTAGAAATAAGTATAATAAAGTAGAGCATAGGATATGTCGATCACTCTAGAATTACTATTCTTATCTTGTTTTGTTTGTTTTAGAAAGTTTAGCATAAATTGTCATCTTAAAAGCGAACATCGATTTATGCAACATGATTGTTTTATTTCTCATTTCAGCTCAAGCTCACGTTAAATCCTTTCGTGGTTTCCTTCAAAGGTGCATAATGCCAAAGTGAAATTCTCACTCCCTTTAGGCTGAACCCCAATTCGAGCATTTTCGTTTTCCAAGCTCCTTTGTAAGACCAAATGACGACCTCTGCTTCTTAACAACTGATTTCAAATATTTTCAACTCCAAAAAGTAAGTGAACTCGGACTAAAACGTAAGATATGCCTCCTATCTAATCCCATTGAGGCTTCCTCAAGAATTCCTTGCTCTTTTTATGGTCCATGGTAATCTGTTTAGGTTATATTTGGTTACTGGAATGCAAGGACAAAAATAGGATGATATAATTGGGGGTGGAGACTTATCTCAATTAAATCAACATCAAAATTATTGATAGCAAGATATATAACATTATCGTAATTATATTGCATCTTATATATATATATATTAAATGATCTTATTAATAATTTAACTTAAATAATTCCTAAAATTTAATAAGATGAAAAAATTCTTTTAAAAATGATTACGAGTGATTGGTACACTTCATAAAAAATTGTAAGATTAAACTTCTGACTTTTTTGTTATGCATATATACTAAATAAAATATAACTATTAATTGATAAAATAAGTGCATTAATACATAGAAGTTTATCTAAGTTTTGCTTTTAGCAAAAATATAGAAAAAAAAAATTTGAGTAGGAAATCACTAGTAAAGTGACAAAAATAAATTACATAGATATAATTGTTATACTATCTTTTTTTTATGATAACTTTATTTAAGTGTTTCACTAGCAATACTAATAAAAAAAAGAATACTATTTTAAATATAAGTTATTAACCAATTAATTATTCAACAATCTACATTCATTTTTGTAACATTAATTGTAAAAGAAAATTTACCAAACCAAATTATACATTTGGTAAAATTTATCAGTAATTTATGTGATAGGATTGGAATATTTATAATATGGATAATGTAGTTATTATCTATAGTGTATTACTAAGAAATTTTTTTTTAAAAAAGAAGTATAATAGATGTAAAAGGATAAATATCTTTTAAGTAATAAATACATATAGAAAAAAAAGTAAAATGATGTAATAAATGTACGTGGAAAAGGTAAAATGACAAATATGAGACTTGAAATTAAGACCTCATGTTTGTAAAACTAAATGCTTAATTACTTAGTTATACCTAATTTCATATTATATTTTTACTCTTTAGAATATATATTTAATATTTATTTTTTCTTAACATATTAATTTTTTTTTTTTTTGAGTTTGGAGGGTCTGGGGCTTCTATGGACCCTAATCTCCCCTACCTCCCCAAGAAAATAAAAAATAAAAAAAATCTATCTCTGTCGGAATGGAATAAAACTAGCAAGGAATAACATTGATGTTATTTTGTTTTATAACAAAAAAAGTTTTTAAAATAAGAAATGTATTCTATGAGAAATAGCAATTTGAATTACTTATGTATAACCTTTTTCCAAACTAAATAAGGAAATAGTTATTCTAATAAAGGTAGAATGACATTTCTATTCCATAAAAAAAATATAGCATTAAGAAGTCCCCCATGATTAATTATTCTTTCCTAATATTCTATATTATTTTGAACTCCATTTATGTATTAGAGTTGTCTGCATAAAATGAAACATTGAATGAGCTAGGGCAGCAAAACTAAATTTGCACAATGTACTTGGAACAAAAATAATTTGGTAATACTGTAATAGACCAAACCCTAGTTCAAAATAGTATTAATACTGCACCCAGAATAAACAAGTATAATATGCATTCAAATTGATTCTACAAATAAAATGCATGTTGACCAATGACGATGAGAGATCTAAACGGAACAAAAGTTAGGATAAAAAACAAATAATAATGAAATGAGTTAGTCTAAACTTTTTCAATTTACGTAACCCACGGGAACAAAAATAAACTGGTAATAAGCCAAACCCTAAGCCCAAATTGCATTCGACCCTAAATTGACTGTTATTATCCCTTTTTATACGGATAACTCACATTACGAATCAACGTTTTCTCTATTTAAATAATATTTCATTTTATACCTTCTCTAACCATAAATACTTATATATAGAAAAATTCATTGTGCATCCAATATTTTAATAAAATTGAGGGTAGGAAAACTCGAATGTAATTTTTACTCTTATCAATAATAACGTTTAACTTATTATTTCACAATTAAAAAATTTCATAGTTATTATGAACTCAAAAAATCAAAGTTGTCAAATAATCTTATTCAATTCAATTTGATTCAATTATAAAATTATTCCGATTTAATTTTAGTCTAACTCTCAATTGGACCTAATTCATCTCTTCTAGTCTAAATTCTACCGTATGTTTAGATCCACCATTTAAATAGGATAATATTGCGAAAATCTGAGCTGGCCCACTTGCCAAGTTTACCAAACAGAAGCAGAATGTGCATCTTACGCGCTCTCAATGTCCGTGGACTATCACTAACCTTTTGTCCTTCAATCGAAGTTTCTATTTGGTCAGCAAAATACAACATAAAGACCAAAAGCTTTAAACTTAGTGTACAAAACACCACCACTGGTAGCTTTTCACACACACGATATTATCGTACTCGTACCTTTTCACGCACACCATATTATCGTACGGTAACAATCTCCACCGTCGGATCATGTCCCCACGTATCGCCGTCCACCTTTCACGCAAATCCCACGGTAGAAAACTTACTTAACTACTCTAACGTAAAAGGTACTACCCACCCGATCCCTCCGTTGAAGTTCCATCCAAATACCTTAGCCGCGGCAAATGTCTGGTTGTCACATTTTGACCAAAGATTAGAGAGAGAAAATATAAAAAAATAGAGTGTAAAATTTAGAGAGAGGAAGAATATGTTCACTATGTCACGTTCCATTATGTCAATATGTCATATACCAAAGTACTATATAAGACCACATTGTTCAACATACAAAATATCTTTAATTCTCTTACACATACTGCATTAAAATTTCGTAGTCCTCAAAGAAAATTAAATTACGGATTTTGTATTAATTGATTATGGTAAGAGCATTAAATTGATCATATTTTTCATGCTTGGTTTTACGCTAAAAAAAGGTGAACAAAAGTGCTAGTGCTAGTGCTAGTGCTAGTGAATTTAACGTGAAACATTTTGTTGGAGTTGAATTTCAAAGTGTTTTCATCACGATCGATCATAGAAAATGGCGGCGGCATTGGCCGGAGATGATTTTCTGCGGCAGTCAAGCAGCAGCAGGAGGAGCTGGAGCCTGAGGTCGGAGAGTGTGCGCGAAATGTGGAATGCGCCCGACGTGTTTCAGAGGAACAGCACCAGGCAGCAGACGGGTGACGATGAGGAGGAGTTGAAGTGGGCCGCCATCGAGCGGTTGCCGACTTATGATAGGCTGAGGAAAGGGATGTTGACACAAGTGAGGAGCGATGGGAGGGTGGTGCAAGATGAGGTTGATGTGACGAAGCTTGGACAGCAAGATAAGAAGGTTTTGATGGAGAGTATATTGAAGGTTGTTGAGGAAGATAACGAGAAGTTTTTGAAGAGGTTAAGGAATAGGACGGATAGAGTTGGGGTTGAGATTCCTAAGATTGAAGTGAGGTTTCAGAATTTGAGTATTGAAGGAGATGCATACGTTGGGACTAGAGCACTTCCTACTCTTTGGAATTCCACCTTGAATACCATTGAGGTATACTCTTCATTGCTTTCGCAATTTTGTTTATTTACTCTCTTTTTTTTAATATTCCAAGATATATGTGCGGTCACACACGAGATTATATAAGATGAAAGATTTTATTATTAGAGAGAAAGTTGGAACAGCGTCTATCGATGAGAAGAGGAAAGCAAGATTGGGATGGTTTAATTATATATAGAATATGATTTGAATGCGAAATTTTCTGAAAGCCATGCTGTATAGTGAAAATAAAGCTAACTCTTTCCTTTACTCTTTTACTTATATATATATTTTTTTGAAGAATTATGGTCTAGTCCAATTCATAATTCTATCTTGAATGCTTTCTTGGATAATTCTGGTTAATGATCATTTTGTTTCCATGATATGGTAATAAATTCGAAAAATAAAAAATTAGGGATGGTTCGTTTGTAGTTTAAGCCCGAAATTTCAACAATTTCAAACAAAATTGTCATGCAAAATTTAAGAACAGGAATGTCTCGTAGGCTATGTTTTTTAATGTAATGCCTTTTTCTAGTTTTGCAGTGTTCTTTTTTTTTTTTTTTTTTTTTTTTAAGGCAATAAGCTGACAGTGCCTTTTCTAATTTGTAAAACTGATGTCAACAGGCGGGCTTTAGTATGATTGGACTCTCCCCATCAAAGAAAAGGGTTGTCAAGATCCTTCATGATGTGAGCGGTATCATTAAACCATCAAGGTATTAAATGTTGTGCATTCGATTGTTTCTCCCGAAGATTGAACTGTATTTAAAAGCTGATCTATGAAACCAATTCATTTCAGGATGACTTTGCTTCTGGGACCACCTGCTTCTGGGAAAACAACACTTCTAAAGGCACTTGCAGGAAAATCCGATGATGATCTAAGGGTATGTCATTCATTGCAAATTAATATTTTGTGTTTGGCTCATAATGTGGCTATGAAATAGTTGTTTTGGAGGTTTATTTCTATTTGCTGATGCATTGATTACGGACAGGTAACTGGGAAAGTCACCTACTGTGGGCATGAATTTTCCGAATTTGTACCTCAGAGAACCTGTGCTTACATTTCACAGCATGACCTTCACTATGGAGAGATGACGGTCCGCGAAACATTGGACTTTTCAGGAAGGTGCTTGGGAGTGGGAACTAGGTACGATATGTTGGCAGAACTGTCAAGACGGGAGAGAGAAGCAGGAATCAAACCCGACCCTGAAATAGATGCATATATGAAAGCCACAGCTGTGGCTGGCCAGGAAACCAACCTGATCACGGATTATGTGCTCAAGGTTTTTGCTAGTCGCCTTTCCCTTAGTTCTCCCCCTTTGTGACTTACGATTCCACTGGAATTGACTAACAGTGGAAATTTCTTGCAGATCCTAGGATTAGATATCTGTGCTGACATTATGGTTGGAGATGAAATGAGGAGGGGCATCTCAGGTGGTCAGAAGAAGCGTGTGACCACCGGTGAAATGCTTGCTGGTCCAGCAAAGGCATTCTTTATGGATGAAATCTCGACCGGGTTGGATAGCTCCACTACTTTTCAGATTGTCAAGTTCATGAGGCAAATGGTGCATATCATGGATGTGACCATGGTTATATCTCTCTTGCAGCCTGCACCTGAGACTTATAATCTTTTTGATGATATTATCTTACTTTCAGAAGGTCAAATTGTTTACCAAGGTCCACGCGAAAATGTCCTCGAGTTCTTTGAGTACATGGGCTTCAAGTGCCCTGAAAGGAAGGGAGTTGCCGATTTTCTTCAGGAAGTGACTTCCAAGAAGGACCAAGAGCAGTACTGGTATAAGAAGAATCAACCTTACAGGTACATCTCAGTGCCTGAGTTTGTGCTTGGCTTCCATTCCTTCCACGTGGGTCAGCATCTTCTGGATGAGCTTAGGATTCCTTACGACAAATCAAGAGCTCATCCTGCTGCTTTGGTGAAAGAAAAATATGGTCTCTCCAACTGGGAGCTCTTCAAAGCATGTTTCGACAGGGAAGTGCTGCTAATGAAACGCAGCTCCTTCATCTACATTTTTAAGACCACACAGATCACCATCATGGCAACAATTGCTTTGACTGTGTTCTTGAGGACCAAAATGAAGTCGGGTCATATAGAGGATGGAACGAAGTTCTGGGGAGCTTTGTTTTTCAGTCTTATTAATGTCATGTTTAATGGGATGGCTGAGCTTGCAATGACGGTCTTCAGGCTCCCTGTGTTCTTCAAGCAGAGAGATTTCTTGTTTTATCCAGCCTGGGCTTTTGCAGTGCCCATTTGGCTCCTTAGAATCCCCATATCATTTATGGAATCTGGCATTTGGATCATCCTCACCTATTACACAATTGGTTTTGCCCCCTCGGCTGCTAGGTAAGTTCTTTTCTGTGAACACGCTTAACTAATAAGTCACACCAGGTCTATCCGGCTTAAACTGTTAGATCAAATGGTTGTGGATCTGAAATTTTTCATTTATTAAATGTTCTTCTTCTTCCTTCAGTTACTGATCTCATATTTCCAACCTGTTCAGGTTTTTCAAGCAGTTCCTAGCCTTCTTCGGTATCCATCAGATGGCTCTTTCCTTGTTCCGGTTTATAGCAGCAGCTGGAAGAACACCAGTTGTTGCCAACACACTTGGAACCTTCACAATTCTTCTGGTCTTTATTCTAGGAGGTTTCATCGTTGCCAAAGGTTTGTGAGAAAAGTTTCATTAAGGCCCTTATTAAATATGGAAGAAGATGTTGCTATTTTTATTCCTTAAAAGAGACGGAAACACTAATATGCATGTGTGTCTCTACAGACGACATCTCGTCATTCATGATATGGGGTTATTATGCTTCTCCTATGATGTATGGACAAAATGCAATTGCGATCAATGAGTTTCTTGATGATAGATGGAGCACGGTAAGTTCCCCCACAGCTGCACAAGGCTGATCTCTTCATAATTTAAATTTAGTAACTATTTAAGGTGAAACTTAGTTTGATCCACATGAGTATAATATTATCTTTGGAATCTCCTTGTAGCCTGTTGCCAATTCTACAGTCGGAAAGACACTTCTCGCAGGAAGAGGCTTATTTAGGACTGAATCTTGGTACTGGATCAGTATCATTGCACTTATGGCATTCTCTGTTCTTTTCAATGTTCTCTTCATTCTGGCATTGACGTTCCTGAACCGTAAGTTGCACCTCACACCATTACTCTCAACCACGTCATAAAAAGTACCAAATACCCAGCACGTGCTGATTTCTGTTTCCATCTCAAATTTCAGCTCTTGGTGATAAGAAACAAACTCTTGCTGATGATAATTCCGATAATGATGCAAGAGGCCAGCCTAATTCAGAAGGTTTGTGACAGAGATGAACCCTTCAGATGATCATCTTATTCTTATGGACAATATTACTACAACTGTTTTTATTACTATGGGGAGGCATGTAGGAGTCCAGAAGTTCATCGCACTGCTGGTGACTTTAATATGTACCCATCTAATATATTCCTTTCACAGGTATTCGTATGCAAGTAAGGAACAACCGAGGTAATGGCAGCTCCATTGACGGTGAGATGATTGGGCAAGCCCAGAGAGGAATGGTTCTTCCCTTCCAGTCCCTGTCACTTGCGTTTAACCATGTGAACTACTATGTGGATATGCCTGCAGTAAGTAAATGATTCTTTGCACATGTAGAGCTTAGTTACTGGAGGAAAAGTGGATGCAGGTTGCCCTTTATACAGAACAACCGAACTATAGACTAGGATTTAAATATGCATCTAGTTTAGCCCCTGTTGCTCAAATTCTGGAAAATCAGAAGCTGCAATTCTTTTAACCTTTTTGAAATTCAGCTCCATTGCTTTAAGTTGATGTGATGTTGCCTATTCCAGGAGATGAAAAACCAAGGGGTTGATGAGACCCGACTTCAACTCTTACGTGATGTTAGTGGTGCTTTTAGGCCGGGTGTTTTGACTGCATTAGTTGGTGTAAGTGGAGCTGGGAAAACCACTTTAATGGATGTGTTGGCTGGAAGGAAGACCGGTGGCTACATCGAAGGAAGTGTAAGCGTTTCTGGTTATCCCAAGAATCAGGCCACATTTGCTCGAGTGAGTGGTTACTGTGAGCAGAATGACATCCATTCACCATACGTGACTGTTTATGAATCTGTCTTATACTCAGCCTGGTTGCGTCTTTCTAAAGATGTGAATACAGAAACAAGAAAGGTAAATGAACAACCGAGACTTCATTCATCTACACATTTTACTTGCCATTTGTTTAGTGACCGACTGTGAACTCTTTTTCACTCTAGATGTTTGTCAATGAAGTAATGGAGTTAGTTGAGCTTAATCCCTTGAGGAATGCTCTAGTTGGACTTCCTGGAGTGGACGGTTTATCTACTGAGCAGCGCAAGAGGCTTACAATAGCTGTAGAGTTGGTTGCTAATCCATCGATCATCTTCATGGATGAGCCAACATCAGGACTTGATGCTAGGGCTGCTGCTATTGTTATGCGTACAGTGAGGAACACAGTGGATACTGGGCGTACTGTTGTCTGTACAATTCACCAACCAAGCATTGACATTTTCGAGGCCTTTGATGAGGTATAGTAACCGTGAAATTACAGATCCCATAAATTATTAGACGGTCATGTAATTAATACCTTGGGGTGATATTATTGACGGTGTGCAAACCTCATAAGATATCCATTTTGAACCAACGCCTTGTCTATTGCAGCTACTGCTCATGAAAAGAGGGGGACAAGTCATTTATGCAGGGCCTCTTGGTCGTCAGTCTCACAAGCTTGTGGAATATTTTGAGGTACAAATTATGTCTCTTCTTGCTCCTTTTTTTCATTTCCCCCCCGTGATTTAGATGAATCGCTTGAAAAGTCAGAAGACTATAACAGTTGTACAACAAACATAAAATTCTTGGTATTCAAATTAATGAAGTAGTTTTTATCAAATTGTAGCATCTTCCAAGCATCGGGATCATGCTAAGGGTACCATGTGTCCTCATTATTGAACAAAATAAAGAGCAGCTTAAAACACAAAATCTTAATCAAGCATTGTTACTAGGATAAGTAAGTCTTAGCAATTTTTCAAATTTTCTTGCAGGCCATCCCTGGAGTCCCAAAGATCAAAGAAGGGTACAATCCTGCTACATGGATGTTGGATGTCAGTTCTACTGCAGTCGAGGCTCAACTTGATGTTGATTTTGCAGAGATCTATGCAAATTCCGATCTTTATCGGTAAGTTTTTACAGCTCCAAAAATTCTATTCTACTAGTTAGCAATGGCTGCAGATCTTGATGCATCTTCTGGTGATTTTTCAGGAGGAACCAGGAATTGATTAAAGAGCTAAGCACTCCAGAGCCTGGCTCCAAGGATCTTTACTTCCCCACTCAGTACTCCCAGAGCTTCTTAACCCAGTGCAAAGCGTGCTTCTGGAAACAAAACTGGTCTTATTGGAGGAACTCAGAGTACAATGCCATCCGTTTCTTCATGACTATAGTAATTGGTGTTATGTTCGGAGTTATATTCTGGGGCCAAGGAGATAAAGTGTGAGTACTATCACATTTGACCATTTTCCGTCCTATCAAACCTGGATACTGTTTTGTGCTTTCTTTACTTACACAACAATATTGCTCTGGACATCAACAGAAACGAACAACAAGAGTTGATCAATCTGCTCGGCGCCACCTATGCTGCTGTGCTTTTCCTTGGAGCTACCAATGCTTCAGCTGTGCAATCTGTTGTGGCAATCGAAAGAACGGTCTTTTATCGTGAGCGAGCAGCTGGGATGTACTCAGAGTTGCCTTATGCATTTGCTCAGGTAAAAAGCAGTGTGGTTATTGAACTAAATAACAACTTCTTGTAGATTTCACCTTATATGATTTGCAATGTTAACCGATAAATTTAAAATTATAGATCTAGAAGTCTTAAGCTTCGAGATCTTCGAGATGTACTAGCTGTGGATTTAAATTACAATGTTTCAAAGTAGGAGGTCATAAGTTCAAAACACTATATACCGACTTCACCCCTATTTAATCACAGTAATACACTTGATGAGTTTCAATCAAAGTCTCAAAGTGAGGGAGAATCTTAGTTAATAAATACAAAACTACATCAGATCTATCGAACACATTGATTATCTGCTTCCAAGTCTAACATGCATCTCTGCTATCCCAGGTGGCCATTGAGACAATTTATGTTGCAATCCAGACATTGGTTTATGCTCTTCTGTTGTATTCAATGATCGGCTTCAGTTGGAAAGTAGAGAAAGTCTTGTATTTCTACTTCTTCATATTCACGTGCTATACATACTTCTCAATGTACGGGATGATGGTTGTTGCACTCACTCCAAACCAACAAATTGCTGCTATTGTTATGTCCTTCTTCCTGAGCTTCTGGAACTTGTTCTCCGGTTTCCTCATCCCCAGACCAGTAAGCATTCCAACCTTCATTTCTAAATCCTCGAGCACTCTTCTGATAACAGCAATGATGATAACAATAAATACGTTATTCTTGCAGCTAATCCCTGTGTGGTGGAGATGGTACTACTGGTGCTCTCCTGTTGCTTGGACTATTTATGGTATCTTCACGTCACAAGTTGGTGACATTAAGACACAACTGCGGATAGAAGGAGAAACTGGTGTGATGCCCGTAAATGAATTCTTGAAGGAAAACCTGGGTTATGATCATGACTTCCTTGTACCTGTGGTCTTTGCTCATGTTGGTTGGGTGTTACTATTCTTTTTTGTCTTTGCTTATGGCATCAAGTTCCTAAATTTTCAGAGAAGATAGAGGGGTGGGGTTGTCTTTTAAGAACATAGTAAACTATTGTGATTCTAGGACTGATGACTGCATCATACCATGGTTAGTCAAATAGGTCAGCAGAAAACTGTTGATAAATTTTGTATTTCCTTTTTTTCTTAGTAGCTTTGTTTGGCTTTTATTCCCATTTTTTTGTCATTATGTATAGTTATTTTTTCTCAGTATTGAGATATTGTATTTTCAACAACAGAAACAATGTAAAATTCATTACCTCATTACCTTATATATGTGAAAATATGTTCTTAGCTGTTGAGGTGTTCCATCTGATCTAAAAGTATTTGATTCTATGGCTTCTCAAGTGAATTTTACGCTATAAGGAATTGATTCCTTGCTTCGAAGTTTAGGTATTGCACTAAGTTGTCTTATAACTTCATAAAATCAGCAAACAGATGGGGATTTCCCAATTTAGCCGCAAGACAATTTGTTCTTCTGTCTGATTGCATGACAAGTTGCGTGATGGAAGCAAGTCAGATGAGCCTGAGAGTGAATATTGTGCATCAAGCTGAGAAAAATGTGTGTGTAAATTTGCAGACAAGTATGTAGAACCAAAAATGCATTGGTTTTGCATGGATTCTCAATTTGATATGCTAATAAGTAATAAGCTAATGAACATTGTGGGTGCCGGGCATTTTTGATAACTGACAAATATAAAAACCACAGACATACATGCTTAAGCTTTTATCATGCTATAAAAGTTTGGAGATCCTGAGATTAGAGCTTAGGGCACTCGTTTCAACCCTATACTTAAGTGGTCCATTTTATGGGCTCTAATGAAAATATCAACTCAGAAGTGGGTGAGAATATTAACCTATAAACATAAAAACTACATCAAATGTAACAAGTCTGAACTTTTAGGTTAGCTAATTGTAGAGTTGAAATTTATGAATAATACAAAAGGAAATGGAGGTGGTGCAAGAATGTTAATGTTAAATTCTATTTTTAATATATGACAATACCAATCTTCTGCATGATATGTTGCTTTTAATGGTAACCTAAGTAGATGAAACAACAGTATTTAGTAGGATATAGCAATGCATCTACTTAAATTGATTGTCACAGTTATAAGAATAAAAAAACCAATTAATGCCTCTTCTGCTAAGATTTTTCTTAGGTAGATCTAGTCTATATGAATGCTCATAGAGTATAGTACTCCTATCGATATTTTAATAGGGTCTACATGGACTAGGTCCATGTTATAATTTTCCCATCTAAGTCAATTTTTTCCATAATAAAGGTACTACTGTAATAGGATCCACTTGGACTGGGTCCACGCTATTATCCCATACTGTTTCAAAGCATGTTTTACCAACAGAAAACTGTAAAAACAAAAAGTAAGAATCCAATGCTTTATATCTCTCGTGTGAATTATGATGTTGTAGGGTATAAGGTTTGGAGGGAACCTTATTTAAAGTTTTTCTATTTCTTTTCAAAAGAAAGCAGATGATAATTATATGGTCCCATCCAACAAAGGTAAAACTACTTTCTTCAACTTTACCCTTACTAGCATAAGCAACAGCAATATCCTTGGACATCATTGTCTATAATAGAACTGTACAATATTGGTTATGTTGCATAGCATTATGTAGTTTCATGTGAAATTACTCAAGGGAAAAGAAAGAATAGCATTGTGGAAAAAATAAGTGGGAAGACGGAAAACTAGATAAATTGCAATAGGGTGGTAGAGGTTTTCCGCACAAAATATGATGACAAAGAAGCAAACAATGCAGCAGCAGCAACAGACTCGACAGATGAAAAATTCAGCTGGAAATAGCGAGAGCATGATTAGAGATGCCAAGGATGAGGAAATGGCAAGATCAGCTCTGGCTGCATTCAAACTGAAGGAAGAGGAGATTGAGAAAAAGAAAACGGAAGTTAGAGACAAGGTCCAGGCTCAATTGGGCCGTGTAGGTGAAGCAACTAGGCGCTTGAGTGGAATTTGCCGTGTAAGTTACATGTATTGATACAACAATGACTATCAATGCTTACTTTCGCATTAGGTGGGATTTGCTACATGAATTCTGTTTCCGTATTGTATTCTATGTAAGACCATATATTCATTAACATCTGAATATATCTTATCTTTGTTTTTCTGTACGTCTTTTTGGTCTCTCCTATCTTCGTATTATGGTAGTCACCTCTTAATTTTCACATCTACGTGTGTATTGATAAATGAAGAATTTATTGTTGCACAAGTTGATATCTATATGGTAAATCAAAAATGATTATCTGCAGCTATTTTTCCTTTTTCCTTCTTTTTGTCATCTGTCGTGTGTTTTTCACTCTGATTTACTTTGAGTTTCTCGATTTCACAATAAATTCGAAACATAGGAACTTGAAGCTCTCTCAGATCCAATGAGGAAGGAAGTTGCCTCCGTGCGGAAGAAGATAGACGCAGTAAATCGAGAACTAAAACCTTTGTCACATAACTGCCAGAAGAAGGTTTCATACTCAGCTTCTTTACTGTGCTGTCCCTGAAATTTTTCAGTGCATCAACTATGTCTTTGGATCTTATTACGTGTTGGGTGTTGATATATCATCGAAAATTTTAGATACTCAATGGATATATGAAATAATTAGACACTGCCTTGAAATTCAATTCTTTGAAGCTTAATTTCTTTGACAGGAAAGAGAATACAAAGAATCCCTAGAGGCTTTGAATGAGAAAAACAAGGAGAAAGCTCAGCTCATCACAAAACTAATGGAGGTAAGTGTCAGCTTATGCATGATAGAATCCTATCTATGTAAATATTACAACAACAAGCATCAAGACCTTCTTATTCCAATCTGGCTTCATTTTCCTTCCACCGACTTGCTCAGCTTGTTAGCGAAAGCGAAAGACAGAGGATTAAGAAACTGGAAGAGCTCAGCAAAAGTGTAGATATCTTGCACCAATAATAGCAGTGAAGAACAGGCAGGTGAGCTACTTAGTTCTGTTATTCCAACAGAATGGTGTTATATCGTCGGGAAGGCGGCCGTGTTACTCCATTGATGTTCTGCTTGTTCTTTAGCATTCATATTTTATGTAGAACGGAGAAGTGCACAGAAGTATCTCATTTTTCTTGTGATCTTTGTGCCGTATATTTTATGTACTCGAAGTGCCATGCTTCAATGTTGTGGAGTACTAAAATTACTTCAAAATGTCTAGGTAAGTTTCGTTTGTTCTGTGGTATTGTCAGATTAGCTACCTATTTGATGTATGAAAACCGCGAGTATCTTGCTATGACTTTTGATTTTAGTGTTTGATTTAACTGAAAAATATAAGACAGTATGGCCATTTACATGATTCTTCAACTGATATCATGGGAAGAAAAATTACTAACAGGCATTGGAATGCTTTATTCTGTCAAGTAACAAATAATATAACCCTAAGGCCACATCTGTGAGCTTAAATTTTAAAAAGGAATTGGCTGGAAACTAAATCCAACATGATATCAAAGCAATCCAAGTTGTCGAAAACAACCTAATCACAGTCAAAGTAGTTGGGATGCAAGTTCAAGCTGTCGAAATTACCTGTACAACTAGCAAAGAGAAGGAAAAAATCACTTTATTTTAAGACAACTCCTAACTAGTTCGTTTCTAACTTTCTGCTCTATACTCATTCTACCCTAAATCCTGACCCGTCTTGTTACTTCATTTTTGTGTTTACTACGTTATTATAATGCTAATACATGTTATATTCTGGTAAGATCAGATCAAAGGCGTTATATATCGAAAATATAAAGTTCTGCTGAAGTTTTATTTACTCCTAGGATTTTATTGTGAAAAAATTGTACCGGGAGAGTTTGGCTTCTATTTACTTACCGTTGAGAGGTGATCCATAGTTGTGATTGCAGCTGATGGATGGATGGCCGAGTTGATAGTCTATACAAAGTGACAGAAGGTGATTTAATGCACTAATAAGAAAGATACATGCGTTAGTAGTTAGTGGTGTGAAGCGCATTTTCATGCTTGCCAAAATTTTCAGGTTGTGGAGGTCTAAACAAACTAATGACTTTGAGATGCTTCGTTGACCGGGTTTCCAAGTTCCGGTTACTACGGGTTGGTGGGAGATGAAGAAGACATGGTATAGAATGGAGTGATGTGTTCAGTTTTATGTACGGTGAAGGAGATAGACGAAGGAAATGAAGTACTTCGTTGCATATATAGGGAGAGTTGTAAGTTGAGGGAGTTCGAAAATACTAGAAAGAATGAAGAGGGAAAAGGGCAGTCTAATTCGATGGGTTTAATCTAAGTCTTAACCCACAAGTAAGAGGAATTTTAAGCAGTATATCTAAAGGCGCACCATACCTATTTGTTTCAGGCTTTAAGACCAGTTGGTTGCAAAGCGGAATTCAACATGTTCGAGTACCATATTTTAAGTGCACAAACATGAAAATCAATCAAACACGGCATTAAGTATTTTAATTACTTATACATCCATGAACAGTCTAATCCTCTTTTTCTCAGTACAATTCTACCGGTAATAGAGTTGCATATTTAGGATTTGCTAGGGTTTAGCCAACATTATATTCAAAATGTTTCAGCAAAACATGTAAAATATCTTTCCAGTGAGCTCATTTACATTATCCATTCCAATGGAAACTTCAAGTACCTATGGTATACTCACACCACCAAGAAACTAGTAACCATCTTTGAATAAAATCAGCAATAGTTCTTTCTTTATTCGGCAATGAGTTGCTCTAGTTTTCCCACTACTGCATCCATCTCTTCATCTTGTCTGTCTCTCATCTTCTTACTCAATTCTTGTACCTTTTCCCTGACTTCCTTTCCTTTTTCTTCCAACACCACTTCTCTTATCACCTTCGCCACCTCCTCCCTTTTAAACTTCCCATCTATTTTCTTGGCCTCCAAGCCAACCCCAGTTTCCACCACCAATTTAGCATTCCATGGCTGGTCAAGCTGCATTGGCATAGCTATAATAGGCACGCCAAACATGATTGCCTCAAGGGTCGAGCTCCAACCGCAGTGACTGACAAATCCTTTGGTATTTTGATGACTCAGTATTTTAGCTTGTGGAGCCCAACCTTCTACCACCATTCCTCTACTACCAACTCTATCTGTAAATCCATCTGGCAATGCGTCTTGCACTGATAGTTTCTCGTTTCCATGAAACCTTATCACCCAGATGAACCCCATACCACTTAGCTCTAAGCCATATGCAATCTCCTCTGTCTCTTCTCCTGAGAGGAAGTACTCACTTCCAAACGAAACATACACAACTGAACCCGGGTTTACCTCTTCCAGCCATTCCATTATTTTTGCTTCAGCATCTCCTCTGCTCTTCCCTTGCTCTTGAATCAAGGGACCAACTGTAACAATCTCTTTTCCAACTAAGTCCTCGAAATAGTGTATGTATTTTTCTTCTATTTTTCTAGATGATTTCATCAAAATCATTTTTGATGAGCTTTTCATACATCCTGATATCCTCTCATAGTTGGTAATATCCCCATTAGCCATATCCAGAACGAATGCCATCAATTTCTTGCACTCGGTTTCAGGAAAAGTCATGGCAGGAAATGGATACTCTTTACTAGAATTTTTCCTTCCATAATGGATCAAGAAGGAACAAGTAGCTGCTCCGCCAGTCAAGAAAACTAGTGCTTTAATATTCACTTCATTAGCAGCTAACGGCACCCAAGGTTGGAGAAAATCATAGATGACAAGGCTCGGTTTCACTGCCTTCAGGATTTCAGTGAAAGCAGGTTTTGATGAATCAAAGGCAGTTTTGAGTATGTTCATTAAGTGTGGAGGGAGATCTTTGGTTGTGTGGTAACAAGGAGGGAGTTCAGGAAAGTAAGGAAGCTTGAGATCAATGCATTCGATTGAAGAACAGAGCTGAGGCAGAGTATCCCTGATTGGCTTCAAATTAATCGGTGTGGAACAAAAATAAATATGGAAATTTCTCCTTTTTAGTTTCTTGGCTAACTCTAGGAATGGAGATATATGACCATGAGCAAGCCATGGTAGCATTAGGATGCTTCTTTGATGCGGTCCTTGCTCTAGGATGTTATCCATAAGAAACTTCGAAATCCAAGTAATCGCAGAAGCTATGCTGTTTATGTAGTTGAACGAATAGTGAGATCTGCTTGGCACGTTCTAACAAAGAGAAAGTGATTGCCAATTTTAATTAGCATAAGGAAACCACATTTTTTTGTTGGTTTTGTTGCTAGAAATTTTATTTTCCCTTTCATGGACACTCAGATCAGAATATTCCTTAATCAATTCTGCATATGTCTGAGACAAAACATCTGGACAACATTGCTTGACTGATGGATGGAGCATTGATGCTTCAATTCTTCTCACCAAGTTGTGTTTGTGTGAATGTGTTCTGATAGAGTCCAGGCAGACAAAGAGTTTTCAGAATCATATGCTTTATATTTAGAAAACCTTTATGCTTAGGATTTATTGACTTACTAAATTATAAAAAATTTAAATGGATATTGTTTGTTGTATTTTGTTATCATTTTCCTTTTTATCAAAGTTCCTTAAATTTGTATTTGTAAAATTTATCTTTAAAAATGATATTACTGATGTTAGACATGAATGACTAACAAATTTTAATTTCAGAAAAATGATAGAAAAAATGAACTTATTATGTAAGATATGGTAGAACCAATACATCCGTGAAGTGTAAGTTTTAAAGTGATTTTAGGATAACATGGAATAAGTTTCGGTTCTAAACTTTTAAAATATTTATGTATTAAGATACTTTCATTCGGCTTTAGGAGCTAAGACAAGGAGGCCAGATTGTTGATGAGTATATTCAAAAATTTCAAATGCTTATGATCTATTGTAAAGTGGAGGAACCACTGGTTCGAATAGTCTCAAGATTCATCACTGGATTGAGAGGTGATATTCGAGATATTATGGAACTCTAACACTTTACCACAATAGATGAAGCCATTAGAATAGCCTAACGAGTAGATAGGCAAAGAAGGAGCTGAATACTAACGAGGATGCCGACTAGCTGACCTGAACAGGTAAGTTACCTAGTTCAGTTGAGTACCAAGCTAAGTCGAAAAATGGATGTTTGAGCCGAACAAAAAGGCCAACCTGATGGTGAAATGCCAGCCCGAACTTATGAGAAGGGGTAAGGATTAGGTAAGAAGACGAGCCAGATCAAGTGCTTTAAGTGTCAAGGGTTTGGACATATTGCTACTTAGTGTCTAAATTGAAGGACTTGTCATCAAAGGAGGTGTCTCGAAGTTGGAAGTGGACAATATAGATGAGGAACTTGAGGAAGAGATCATTGTTCAGAAAGAAATCATTGTTGAGAAAGAAAATGTTGAAAAAGAATTGATTGAGGATGATGTGTTTGTTGAGGACTTGCACCGGTTGCTCATGATTGTCCAACAAACTATGAACATAGAACCTTCACGATAAGAGAAGCAGAGAGGAAATTTGTTTCAAATCACCTGTAAGGTAAATGATTAGGTGTGTGCCCTCGTCATGGATAGTGAAAACTACACCAATGTGGCATTAACTGATCTTATTTCAAAATTGAAGTTGCTAACTGTTGTACATCGAAAGCTGTAAAAATTGCACTAGTTGAGTGAGAAAGGAGCATTACATGTCATTTGGTAAATACGACTGCCAATCATTATAAGGAATTACTCTGACTAGATTCTCTATGATATACTACCCATGTATGTTTCCTATGTATTGTTAGGTAGGCCATAGCTATTTGGTAGGAGAGTTATTCATAACAGCTACAAGAACACGTACATATTTGAGAAGGATGACCATGTGCATCTTCGGGGATTGAACATATGGAGAGGCATCACAACAAACTAAACCAAAAAACAGCATAAAAAATTAGCAAAGTTTGAGCAGCTATCGAATAGATATGACACATCACTTAATCCTACTTAGTTGATACTATTCCTTACTAAATGGAATAGATAAGAGTTGAATGATAATGAAAATACTAAGGTTGCTCAAATGAATAATTCTATATCGAAGAGATGATTCCACATACAAGAAAGTATGGGTTTATATGCTTGTTTACTAGGGTTACTTTATATGTATAAAAAGACAAAAAAGTATTTTACAACTAGGTTACATAAAACATATTAAAAAGGGTAAAAGAGAAAAAAATATTCAGTGTGAAAAGGAAAGAATCATTTTGGAATGTTGTTTCAGAAGACACGTGTTACTTGGTGTTTGGATGGGAGAAATATGGTATAAGGTAGGTAGAAATAGAGTAATACTTGTTGTTAGGGGCCGACCTGATGTGGACCAGGTCAGGGACCAATTAGTTCTTCTGAAGAGAAGTCAGCTTAATTTAGGGCCGGATGCTTGTGGTCGGATTAGGAGCTCACTTCACCTACCCTTAAGATAAAGTATTGTTGCTAAATAGGGGTGAATCTGATGCATATAAAGATCTGATAGTCGGGTTGGTAGGAGATCGGCTTAGGATAGGAATCCTCGTCTTGGCTATGGCCTAGAGTTAACTAGTATTCTCCGAGCGAGCCCTTGGAGTCCTCTAGCTCAGCTATATGTGATTGGTCTGATGGGTTAATTTCTATCACTTGTTTTTTTTTTTTCCAGAATAAAACAATAAAAAATATAATGCCTTAATTTCTTGTAATTTCTTGTAATAGCAATAAGTTTTGTTGGATTTCTGTCCCTTATATTTGGATCTGAACTTTTTGCTATTAATACTCCCTCTTTTTAGAATTCTTCCTCTAATACTTAAACCTTCACCTTTATCTTTGGAATAAACTTCAAGATCAAATTTTTCCTTAGACAATAAATTAAATTTTTTCATCTTCAAGGGATAAAGTATCATTATTGGCATACAACATGATTTCTTTGAAGTGTTTATAAGTAAAAGGTAAAGAGACTATCAACAAAATTGCTTTATCTTCACCTTCACTCTTAATGTCAATATTTTCTAAGTCTATAATAATAGAATTAAGCTCATTAAGATGAGATTGAATAGGAGTATGTGCTCCTTCAAACAAAGCTTTTTTGCAAGGCTCTTTATCATATATAAAGATTCCAACTTTAACCATAATCTTATAGTGGTGGTTTCATTGGCTACTTCACGAGGAACTTCCTTGGACAAGTAACTTCAATTGCTAAAAGTGTCTTGTCATCCAACTCTTCTCATTACTCATTAGTTATGGAAGTTGGTTTCTTTGACTTCCCAAAGATTTCTTTAATCTGTTTTGGGTAAGAACTACATTCATTTGGACTCGTTAGATAGCAAAACTAATTTTTTCCATTTAACTTCTTAATGTCAAACTTTGTGACAGTAGACATCTTGATACCACTAATAAAGGTATATATGCTATGCAGAAGCACGTAATCAAATCAATGGAGAATTAAAGAGAAGTAAATAATATAAAAGTAATGTAATTCCACTATAAAATGAGAGTACAAAAACCTTGAATAATGATGAGGATAAAAGAACTAATCTTCTCTTACAAATAACTCACTCAAGAAGGAATGAGCAAGTGATGAGCTAATGATTAAATACAAAACAATCACCCTTTTTTTATAGGTGAGAAAAACAATTTTTATCCAATAAATAAAGTATTAGTTTATATACAAGGAAAAATGTTGACCATTAATTTTAATGGTCGAAATTTTTAAGCATAAGAGCCATCCAATTCAACAGCTAAAAAACATAAAAGATGAGAGCCATCCATTTTTAACAATGCTAAAATTCAAGTATTTTTATATTTTACTATCTAAATTATTGCAATCTCTAAAATGTAGTCTCTCTTATTTTAGGATAAATTGCAAAGAAACCACTATATGATGCGGATCGATCTTATAAACTACCAAAATGTGATTTTACCCTAATGATTTTGAAAAGGTAGATAATTTTTAAAAAGGTAAATTGCACCCTAGTTATGTTTTATGATAACAAAACATATTATGTGTGATTTTTATAAACGAATATTGATGTATACAAGTGTTAAAATTTGTGCTTCAAATTCTTATATATGAATTTCGTTGTGGCTCAATACGTTTATCCTTTCAATGGCCATACTTATTATTTGAGAAGGGGCATATTAGTAGATCGTAAACCTATAAATTCATCACGCCCTTCATTAGGGTTTATTTATAGGATGCGTGCAACAATTGTCATTTTTTCAAAAGTTTTATATATATCTTCAGTTTAATCCTTTGTATCAAGATATAGAGATTTTATTGCAAGCTTTATAGATTCAACTCTATCCTTGCCATCAAGATAGAGATTTTATTATCAACTTTACATATTTAGCTCTATCCTACGTACAAGAGGTTTTCTTACTCGCTATCGCTTGTTGTTTTTCTCTTCCAAAGGTATTTTTCCACATAAATCTTATGTGTCATCTTTGATTAACTTTTTGTACTTTACTTTTTTCTAATTGCCAATTGCTTGATCCTATTTGATTCGAAATAGCATTGAAAATCCTAACAAGTAATATTAGAACATAGTTAATCATTTGGATTTTGTTAAGATGTCTATGGTGACAAAGTTCCATATCGAGTTAAAGAAAACTTTACATAGTAAGATAGAAAAATTGCTGACCATGTCTAAAAAGTAGGGTTTTTTTTTTTTTTCATCCCCTCTCTCTCCTTTCTTCAATAAGATTAAAAAATTACAACCAAAGGAAAGGGAGCTTAAATTTAGTCAATTCCATCAGGAAATTGGTGTTCATGTCATTAGGGAGCTAGATGAAAAGGCACTTTCTGCAATTCACCTATACTTGCCTAAGGAGGTTTTTCGTAAAGTGTTGGGTAAAAGTACTATTGCTATACTATGGCCGAATTTACTCGTGTTCAGTCTCAACTAATGGCTATATATGATCAGTACGGCTGAATTTACTTTAATTTACTCTCATCTTCATGAGTTAAATTCTATTATTATGGATCTAGAAAATATTGTTGTTAAAATTGATGATGAGGATAAAGATGTTTTGATTTTGACAACAAAACCTATCGTCATTACAAAGAAGTTTGGCCATCATATTTGTAAGTGTTATGCATTGAAAAATTACTAAGGTAGTGTTTGGTTGTCAAAATTGGACATGACAAAGAGAACTAAATAATACGTGAATAAATAGTATATAATAGTATAACCCTATTATACTAAGTTTAGTTTACGTAATATTGAATACAAATTTTTGTAATGTCTTATGTTTGATATATAAAGTACTGAACTCTTTACTGTATTTTGATATTTATACCATCAATGTTGTCTAATATTGATTTAATCAGATTTTTATATTATTTAGAAAGTATAATTTGATTGGATTATTGAGTTGATATAATTGAATAAGTTACATATAATATTAAATAAAAGCCATAGAATTGCTAGTAATTAAAGAATTATTTATTTATATTATAAACTAGTAAACTTCAAATTATAAACAATAGTAAATAACTTGATAGTACTTAAAAAAGGAAGACAAGAAAAAAAAAAGGAAAAAAAAGTAAAGAAGGAAAGAATAAATAAAAGAAAAAATAATAATAAATAAAAATGAGAAAATTAAAATAAAAAAAGAAAAGAAAAGAAAAGAAGAGCTAAATGAGTTGTATTCTATTTGTAATTATAAAAACATGACATGGCTTATCTTATCCTATGCTTTATGAGATGGTATTTTTGAAATTTCAAAAAATTTGTGTTTTTATCTAGTAAAGTTAACTTTTATATATTTTAGATGGAAAAATTTTTGAATATTTTTTCCAATTCTTCGAGCCTTTTTTTTAATCCAGTAATTAAGTTAAAAGTGCAAACCAGACATTAGTGAAATATTTTGTCCAATCTAATTTCGTAAATTTTGCGGAACCAAACAATAAGACATGGAAGAGAAAAATAAGCAACTAAAAAATCAACTAAACTAGTGCAATTGAGATTGATTTTGAGGGTAATGTTTTGTTGTTTCTTTCCTTTATTGAAAGGGGGAGGAAATCTAAATGGATTCTTCATTTTGATTGTACTTTTCACCTATGCTCTTATAGGGAGTGGTAGTAGTGTTGTATTGATTCATAGTGATGGCCAATATAAAGTTTTGGGAATTGGGTTTGTTTAGATTAAGACCTATGATGGTGTCATGAGGACTCTTTTAAAGTTTTTTATGTTCTAACTTGAAAAGAAACTTGATATCTTTAAGGCCTTGAATCTCTTGGGTGCTAATACACATTTAAAGGTGGAGTTTGCAAAGTTGTTTAAGGTTCCCTTATTCTTATAGAAGCTAGTTGTTATGGTCTTTCTTTATGTCTTGTAAGGTTCTATTGTTACAAGTTTAGCTACTATTTCACATCTTATTATGATTATCATACCATCAATTATGGCACATGTACGTAGGCTATATGAATGAGAATGATATAAACATCTTAAGCAAGGAAGGTCTTCTATGTGGTAAGAGTACTAGCAAGTTAGAGTTTTGTTAACATTGTGTTTCTACGAAATAGAAAAGAGTTAGTTTCTATATTGCAACTTGTTATATTAGAGGCATTCTTCATTATATATATTTTAATCTATGGGAACCTTCAAAATTTCCTTCTACGAGAAGACATCATTATATGAAGACTATTATTGACAACTACTTTGGTAATGTTTGGATTTATTTTCTAAGGCATAATAAGGAAGTTTTTTTTTTCCCCCACTTTTAATGGTAAATGTTGCATTTGGTTTCTATACCATGCTCATTTCTTGCAAATAACTACTTAAAGTTTGAAAGCGTTAATTTGTTACCTAAACTTTGCCTATTTGCAATTAACTACCTAAACTTTATAAATTTTTTGAATTAACCATCCAAACTTTGCTCTTTTTTGCAATAAATTACCTATACAAGTACTATAAATTAATGCGTATTGTGACTAATAACAGATAAGGCCGGTTATAGGATGGGTCTAAACTTACTAAAAGCTTAAAGAGATGATGAGGAAATGTGCAAAAGAATAGAAAAATGAATGAAAAGTAAGCAAACCCACAAACAGCTCCAAATGATATGATGCATCAATAGAACTTCCGAGGACTGACGGAACAACTGGGTTTGATGTACGAATTAGTTCGATGAGGTTACTTACCACTTAGCCTTTCTTAAGGGTTATGATAAGAGTGAAATGAGAGTAAACAAAATAGTGTTTATGAGAGGAAAAATATCAAGTCTATTAATGTCAATCTGATCATTATAGCTATAAACATAAGGGGTATTTATACCCGAGAATTTAGGGGCAACATGCCTAAAAAAGAAAAGATAAAAAAGGTATAGTCTTAAAGAAGTAATGTACAAAGTATACAAGGGTATAAAAGAATATTCATGGAAAAAGCACTGATTATAGTAATAGATTCTAAGAGTAGTCTTGGATACATAGCAGTAATGCGTTGGTAGTGTTGTTGGACGGTATAGACAAGGTAGTACGGGTTGACTGGGTGGCTGAGCAGGAGTTCCACGTAGTCATGGGTTCATTTGAACAGGAGTGGTTGAAGACTCATGCAGGGTAAGGCTCTCGGCAGTAATGAAGCTGTATAAGTGGTTAGGTCGTACAGGATCGGGCTAGTATACAAAGTATGGCTATTGATAGGGTATTCTTCTATTTGGCACATAATTTTTGAGAGATGGCCAATCATTCGGCTCGGCATGCAAAGTTGATCGGCAATGAGATACTTGGCTTAGGTAGGAATTGGCTTGAGCAGGAAGACTCGCCTTGCCAGTCCCTTTGGTCTTCAGGCTTGGCTTCAGATCAATAGTCTAGTAGCTTGATTCCCATAATTTCCTTCAGGTTAATTTTGATTTAGGATTAAATTTGAATGGTCTTTGATCAGCTCTTCATTAGGGTGATACAGACTGAGGTTAGCAATGTTGAAGGTGTCAGAAACACCATAGTCCTTAGGTAGCTCTAATCTATAGGCATTATTATTAATCTTCTAGAGGATTCTGAAAGGTCCTTCAACCCTTGGGGATAGTTTGTTCCTCCTCTTGCTTGGAAACCTCTCTTTGCTTAGGTATAGCCACACCAAGTCTTCTGGCTGAGAATGTTTCACCGTCCTACCTTTGGCTTTCTCTATCATATGTCTAGTGGCTTGGTTGATATGCTGAGTGACTTTGCCATAGATGTGCTGAAGGGATTGTACTCTAGCTCTCGCATCAGGGTCCTCTTGCACGAGCACAGGTGTGGCGGTATGATCGAGGGGTAACTTGAGTTTAAAACCATAGACCACTTCGAAGGGGGTTTGCTTAGTGGTATCATGTACAGTTCGGTTGTAAGCAAATTTGACTACTAGCAAGTAGATGTCCCAGTTAGCTAAGTTCTTATTCATTGTAGCTTGGAGTAGTGATTACAAAGTGAGATTAATCACCTCTATTTGGCCATTAGTTTGAGGGTGATAGGAAGCATTGAATAGTAGTTTGGTCCTCATCTAACGCTACAATGTCCTCTAGAAATAACTCAAGAACTTTGGGCTTCATCGGAGAGTACACTTCTTGATACGTCGTATAACCATACAATTTCCTGTTAGAAAAGAGAAGCAATAGTTGAAGCATTGTTAATTTGCAGTAGGGCACAAAGTGTACCATCTTGCTTAATCTATCTATGACGACCATCATATAATCTTGCTTTAGGTAGTTTGTGGTAGTCTGAGAACAAAGTCCATGCTTAAGTTGGCCCATGGTTTTGTTGAAACTAGCAAAGGAATTACTTTTCCTTGCTTGGCTTAGCACTTAACCTTTTTGTATACGGTACGGCCTTTTACAACTCAGTGCATGTCTTGCCTCATTCTCGGCCAAAGGAAGCTACCTCTCAATAGTTCATAGGTCCTTCTTTCCTTAAAATGCTTGGAGAGTTCTCCACTGTGAGCTTCCTTGATCAGTAATTTCTTTAGTAAACAGGTTTGCATGCACAATTTCTCTTATCGAAATAAGTATCCATCTTTTACATGATACTCGTCCACAGTCCTTCCATTGATACATCACATAAGTATGGGTCCAAAGTGTAGATCCTTAGAGTACCGCGCTTTGATGCTCGTAAATTTAAATAATCTGGTTTGCAGTTCATTTAGGGATGCATGCCTTCTCGAAAGAGTATTTGTAACTACGTTGCTCTTTCCTTGCTTGTATTTTACCATGAAATTGAATCCTTCAAAGAATTGAATCCATCTTGCCTGTCGCTTTGATAACTTGGTTTGACTTCAGAGGTACCTCAAGGACTCATGGTCAGTATAAATGACAAATTCTCTTAATAGTAAATAATGTTGCCATACTTGTAGTACTTGGATCAGAGCTAAGATTTCTTTGTCATATACATAGTAATTTAGATGAGGTCCTCTAAGCTTTTTGCTATGGTAGGCAGTTGGTTGGCCTTTTTTCATTTGGATGGCACTTATTCCAATACTTAATGCATCACATTCTAGCTTAAATATTTTCTTGAAGTCAGGTTGAATAAGTATAAAGGCGGATGTCAATCTTTCCTTTATCTTGACAAAACTTTTCTCCTCCCTTTCTTCCCATCGAAGTCGGTGTTCTTCTTTGTTAGCTCAGTATGCAGTGTAGCGAAGCTATTAAAATTCTTGATGAATCTTTTGTAGGATGAAGCTAGTCCATAGAAACTCCTCATATTGGCATAAGTAGTAGGAGTTGGCCATTCGACGATTACTTAGATATTCTCATTATCCACTCGTAAGGTTCCTCCACTTACTATATAGCTTAAGAATACCACTTTCTCCTATAAAAAACAACACTTCTTAAGATTGCCAAATAATCTCTCGGTACGGAGGGTGTTCACTAGGGTATGGAGATCGTTAGAGTGACTCAGCATATCGATACTGTAAACAAAGATGTTGTCAAAGTATACCGTGACATACTTCCTTATAAGATGTCTTAACACATGGTTCATTAATCTCATGAAAGTGCTTGGAGCATTCAACAAGGCAAAGGGCATGTCCATTTATTCATAAAGTCCATGTCGAGTCTTGAAAGCAGTCTTCTACTCATCTTTTAGCCTTATGTGGATTTGATGGTAGTTAGACTTTAGATCAATCTTGCTAAAGACTTTAGTTCCACCCAACTCATCTAACATGTCTTCCAATCTCGGGATAGGATACCTATATTTGATCATGATATTGTTCATGGCTTAGCTATCAACACACATTTGCCAAGTTCCATCTCTTTTCGTCATTAGGAGCACAGGTAGGGATAATACTTTCCCTAACATAGCCGCTCTTTAGCAACTCATTGAATTGACGTTGGAGCTCAGAAGCTTGTTCGGGACTCATTCGATAGGCTAGTTTATTCAGCAGTGTGGTGTCGGGTAATGAGTCAATGCAGTGTTCTATGCTTCGAATTGGGGGTAACCCTTCGGGTAACTATTCTGGTAACAAGTCGGTATACTAGTTTAGCAACTCTTTTATTTCCAAGGATAGTTCACCCCGTTGCTTCATCTCTAATAGGTGCTTAAATAAAAGAAGGGTCAGCCCATCAACATTGACGGCCTCTCAGAGTTTGGTTCTACTCATCATTAGAGCCTTCTTTGATTCGCGAGCAAGTTTTGTTTACAATTTGTTAACTTATCTCAACAGCATCGGGTTCAGCGTAATCTTTTCTACTGTCCTTCTTGAACATATATGTATTTTTGTACTCATCATGGATAACTTTCTTATCAAATAGCTATGGTTAGCCAAGCAGCACGTGTAAGGCGTACATGGGTAACACATCATAAAGAATTTCGTCGGAGTAATGTTTGATAGTGATCGGTAGTAGTGCTTTTTAGGTGACATATCGTGCTCCTTTCTCACTCAACTAATGTAGCTTGTATAGCTTCGGGTGTACAATAGTCAACAGTTTTAACCTTATGATCAGATCGGTCGATACCATATTGGTACAACTTCCATTATCAACAATTAGTGTGCTCACTTGATTGTTTACTCTACAGGTGGTATAAAATAAGATCTTCTACTGCTTCTCCTCTTGTAAGGTTTCTATGGTCATTGCGCGTTGGACAACTAAGGCCAACTGGTTTAAGTCCTCGGTGAACACATCCTCTTCAATTAGTTCTTCTTGGCAGCTTCTTTCTTAGTAGTACCTTGTTCTTCCTTAGGTTCTTCATCAGTACTTTTTACCTTTAGCTTTAGGACGTCTCCCTTGATGACTATAGTCCTTGTAGACACTTAATTTTTGCCCCTCTAAAGTTTTAATTTTTATTTTTACAAAAAAGGGTCTTAATAAAAAAAATAAAAATTAACAAATAATGAAAATACCAAAAAAATAAGAAAAGAAAAAATTATAAAAATTTCATAGATTTTTAGGAAGTAATTTATATTAGGAACAAATAGTTTTAGTTTAGGTTTAATTAAAAAATTTTATTTTAGGAAATCGAATAGTTTAAATATAGTTTAATTATATTGAATGTTAAGAAACAGATCAATGGCTTAACATATAAGCAACAGAATATTTGAATGGATTTAGTTGGAGGTCACAGGTTCCAATCTCAGTAGGCTTCCTAAATAATTTTTTTCATCCACCACCCAATCCCCATTCAGTTAATCGCCACCATCCACCAACTTTCAAACCCCATTGCCATATGTAGTACAAACAAACTCACCCAGATATCACCATCTTTGTTCAGCCATCTCCCTTATGGTCGTCACGTAGTTAGCAATTCACCGGACCAAGCATACAGTAGTAGCCAATATTAGTCCCCTATCTCTCAAACTCCTTCATAACGCCCCACAATAGTCGCTACACTCAGATCTGCAGTCTTGTACACTCCATTGATCGGCACCGATCAAAGCACACTCCATCGGCCAACAACTAAACACCAACAATTCGTACGTCTTTGCACGACCACGCTACTGCATATGCGATTAACGCAAGCAGAATCTGCACCACACTCGCGTGCCTACAAAAGCTATACACACACGCCACACGACTCAGTACTGCATGGTTAGTAGCTCCAGAACGACAACTACAAACGGTTTTCTTCCCTCGCGTGACCAATTCAATAGTGAACTCTGATCTCTGATCGCGACATCGACCAGCGTTTTCGGTGACAATCCCAACTGACCAATACAGTTCGATCAGCTATACAACAACAACGGCCCACAATGATGTGACCACCGTCTTCGCCCTTGTCCACTATCATAAGAACAATAAGCCCTAACTCCACCGTAGCAGCTAGCCCATCTCCAACACACGCTGGATCAACCTCCACCGCCCCTCAATTCGTCCGACAACAGTCCATACATCACTCACTATACGCCCACACGCCGAGAGACATATACCCACACGCCTGGAAACACATTGAAGAGCAGCAGCAAAGACGGTAGCTCGCGCACAGCCTCTTGAATCAAGCTCCAAGCACTCCCCACATCGAGTCGAGCCCACCGTCACTGTAGCAGCCCTTGCCATGTCCTGCCCATCGAGCAGCTACCATCAACACGCACACACTTCACTATGGGAACTCTAATTACAGTTCGATAACGGCTATACGATCAATAGCACTGATCAGTGCTGCGTGTCCACGACTGACTCCCGTACACTGCTCCAGCCGAACAAACCAAGTTTAGGTTCGTTTGCGGATTATATATATATATATATATATATATAATATAATATATTATTATATTTATTTATGTTATTTGTTTTTTTTTTGTTTGTTTAGTTAGTTATTATTATTTTGATTAACTAGCTAGTTAAGTTTATAACATATGACAAATATATTTATATATAGTTGTTTTTAGTATTAAGTTTTTTTTTTAGAATTCCCCATATAAAAAGTTACCTTTTTTTAAGTTATTTTTATAAAAATTAATAATATATTTTTTAAATAGGATTGTTAGAGCATTTTCTTCTTTAAAAATAACAACACTCAAGAGTTAGGATCCCTTTAGATTTTTTTTTAAGAATAAACTAAATAAATTAAAAACGTAAACTTGGGCAGTTTTTTTCAAAATAAAAATCAATCAACATACTAAATATATATATATATATATATTTAAAAAGAAACTACGATTGTCTAATCTCGGCTAGCGAGTACGTAGACACTTTCGGGGTGACGATAAAATATGTAGAAACTTAGGCTCTTTTTTTATTTTATTTTATATTTATTTTTTAAATATTATAATTAGAAAAATAATCCTAATTTCGGTAAATAGATAGTGGTACCCGTTAGGGTTTAATAGGTTAGTACCCGAATTCGGAAACCTCTGGTTCTTCATTAAATTTGAATCAAAGACCGGTAGCCAAATCGTAATCAATCCATCCAATTAGTTATGGTTTCTTTTTCTTTTCTCGACTTTGGTTGGGTGGCGACTCCAAAAATAATTTTCAATAAAAAATCAAAATTTCTCAATTTCTTTAGTCGATGATTAATATTAAATGGGTTAGGGTTTAGTATTAATCAAGAAATGATAAATTAATTTTAAATAAAAGAAATAAAAAAAATTAGACTCAATAGTCCTATGGTCCGGGCATTGAGTAGCCATATGTTTAAACCCTTGGCACTTAAAGCACTTGATCTGACTTGTCTTCTTGATAAATCCTTACCCTTTCTCATAAGTTCGAGTCGGTACGTCACTGTTATGTTGGCCTTTCTACTCGACTCAAACATCTACCTTTCGAATCGGCTCAGTACTTGATTGAGCTTAATGACTTCCCTGTACATGTCGACTTGTCGACAATTTGGTTGGTACTCAGCTTCTCCTCTACCTCTCTATTCGTTAGGCTATTCTAATAGCTTTATCCATTGTGGTAAATCGTTAGAGATGGGTATATTCATGCTTCCAGTTTTCTTCATGTGCACTTCATCATCAGTTGCTAGGGTACATTCACACCGTTCCTTTTTTTTACACTATTATTGAGCACACCAAAAATTAATGAAAATCACAGTTTTCAATTATCTCTTTTAAGAACCCCAGATCTCCCTAAAATTAAATAAAAAAAAAGGAGAGGCAATTGGAATAACAGCTAGAAAAAAATATATAAATAAAAACCCTACGCTGTCATTTCTTGGAATTTTATATGCGAGATCTAAGATTCGAGTCTCTATTGTTAGCATAATCCAGCTATTAAATGGAGCGAGAGAAACAAATTGCTACAGTACATGACTTAGAGGTATACTTATATTCAAAGGAAAAATATAGTGAGATAAGTATAAACATCCTTTGAAAGTTAGCAAGTTCAGTCTATGCCTTTTTTTTTGGGCCCACAAGGTCAGTCTATGTTCGACCATATTTAAAATCTATTTGTAATTATTTCATTTTTTTTTTAATTTTTTTTGCCACAACATGTGCCTGAGTTGAGTTTCATAATTTACTACCAAGTTGACTAAGTTGACTTACCCTCATATCAGCTTAATTTCTGGAGCTCTTTCCGGTTGTCCATGTTGTTTTTTTGGATCAGGTCCATGTTCAGTTCTTTATTAATTAATTATGATGTCAACATAATGAGTCTCATTTTAATCGTTTTGTAGTTAAAATGGTGTTCGCGTAATTATTCGTGAAATGGAGAGTTGATATATCATGGAGTTCAATTAGACTATAATATAGGACGGGCGGAAATGAAATAAGCAATACGGATTTAAGTCAATTTGTTATAATTTGCTAAGTATCTAGCGTGATTAGTTGAAATATCATGAAGATAATATTTTGAGGATAACGAGTACGTGTTCAGTAATATATATCTTCATAAAACCATGTTTTATTATTCCATAGATGGAACCATATAGGCACATAGATTTAATATGGAGAATTTCTTGCATATCAGTGACTTCATATAAAGTCGTAGTATATAATTGTGATACATATATACATATTTTGATACAATATATAGATTTTGATATATATTTTCATTATCAATATATGCATAAATATGTAGATTGAAGTACAATTCACATATTCAAATAATGGTGATTTTAATATAAATTTATATATTGCATCAAAATTTGTATATATATATCTCAACAAGTTCCTATAAAGTAACAGTACATGTCTTTACGTAAAAAAATCTAATTTGTCTACCATTAATCAAAATATATGGTGTGTTAAAATGAATCTGTTTTCCCAAAATATAGCTTGTTTTTGCTTCAACAAACTCGAGGTGTATTTCGACTAAAAACAGCAACAAATTCGGATCAAACACATGACATGAATCGTCGTAGCTGCTCATTATAGGTTTTCCAAGAAAATGCCATTTCTTTAGACGTCATGTCTTTGACATATTTCCTTTAGGATCAATGGTTTCGAAGGAATATTTTTCAGATCAATGGATAAACATTTAATTTGTAGGAATATTCAAATGATAAATCATGATAGAATAAAATAAAAAGATATATAGGCTCTGTTTGGTTTATCTTATTTCCATCTTATTATTATCTGCTTAAATCCTTATGTTTGGTAAAATTAAGATACTAAAATAATGAAAATATATATTTTTAAAAAATATCAATTAAAATAATCATTTTTAATGTATAAAATATATTTTTTAAAATCTTTTCTTTTAAAAGTATGTGAATTTTCATTTCTTAATCCTAAAACTCTAATTACTATCTTCATTATAATTATAATTATGTAATGGAAATAGGTAAGATAATAAGAAATTTTCTAAACATTAAATTTCAAATTGATGCATATCAGATATAGATAATATATATATATATATAAAGGCAATCCAAATAGGACCATAAATAATAGCTATTTTTCCATTTAAATCTTAATTTCACTTTTAATTTTCTTTCCCCCCTTGAATCCCCGTATTTTGATATTTTTCTATTTGATTTCCACATTTTTTAAAGCTTTCTCATTCAAGTCGTCTCAACAAAAGGAAAAGGTCTATCCTTCATGTCCTCAATTGATTTTCGGATTTTCTAATTAACAACATTAACAATTGATGAACAAATACTCTTCTTTGTTGTCGCGAAAAGGAATTAGTGGTAGACATGATAAAAGTCATTTTTTTCTAGTCAATTTAAAAAGGTGCGTAATTTATATAGAAAACTCAAAAAGTGAAGGATTAAAATAGGAAAACAGTAAATTTTAACATAAAAATTAAGATGCGAAGGTTCAAATAGAAAAATTGTGAACAGTAGGTGACTATTTTCGCTCCTTTTCCATTATCATTCTACGCATAACAAACAATTTTAATTACATTGTGATATTGGAATTATGATGTTTAATAGTTTCTTTGGATTAGTTGACTTGGAATTTTGTCCAGCTCAGTTTATAGATAAAAGGTAATATTATTGAATAGATTAATATTAACTTCTATATTTTTATTTATAAATTGAATTCTAGAATAAATTGTGTCCTGGTTCAAGATTATAATTCGCAAAGAAGGAAAAGCATTGTCATACCTCATGATATTTTTCATTGAGATGATTATTGTGATTGCCTGAAACTCGAAATGCTGTAGTCTGCTAAGTGTTAATAATAATAATTACTTATATGCAAAGGTTTAAAACCTATTTAAAAACCACAATTAATCTAGCAAACTACACATAACTCACACAATAAGGTCTCCTTGTTATTCAATACGAAGCCGCTCTATTGAGTCTCGCTAAGAAACAAATTATCATTATCAAACCTATGACTGGAGTTTGCATAGCTCCTACAGACGATTATCATAAGGCAATAACACTCAGTAACAATTATACTAATATCATAACCATTTAGGAGTTTGATCTCCACAACATTACATATATCAACAAATACCAACAATACAAATCTAAAATGTCACAACCGTAAAGAGAGTTTAGTAAAATCATTCCAAAATCATCATATTACATGTAGATTCGCAATATGAAGAGTACCTTATAAAGTAGAGGTTGCAAAACTTTAATAAAATATTTAGTCATTACATTTAATCATAATATAAGAAATCTTCAAGGGGCAGTGGTTAGCCTAGCAAATATATAGCATCCACCAACCATTCGTTAACTCCTCAAAGGTGATGTGAGCGAGTTCACCATTAAATGCACAATTGTGAGCAAGAAAGGAAGGAAATGAAACAAGGATTGATATTTACCTTTGATCAGATTGTGTCGTCGAAATGCCAGATGACGAGTTTGGAAGGGGTTTTCGCAGGTGGAACTAGCCGCCTCAGTTTGGTCGTGGTGGTTGGGATTAGTCGTCGTGCTAGCCGGAGTTTCCCCTTTCACGCGACAGGGATGGCCAGCAAGGACAATGAAAAGGAAGGGTTAAATTTCACTGCGTAAATCAACGCAAATGTTTTTTGGACTGAGTGTAAAGCTTACCAAGTTAACTCTTAAGTGGTTTTCGAGCTCGTTGCCGGGTTTTGGCCTAACTTCCTCGGGTCTACTAAAGTGCCCTGCTTTCCCTTTATTATAATAGGGGCTGACCTGTTTTCTCCTTTCCTTCCACAGACAGCTAGGAAGGCGAAAAAAATGAGAACCAAAAGAATGGGCAAGGCTAACGATGAGAAAAAAAAAAAAAAAGATAAAGATGGAGTTGCCTTCCTCTTACCCAACATGGAATACAAAATTCCGCCATAGAATGACGATTAGGACCTAACGGAGGCTAAG
This sequence comes from Lumnitzera racemosa, assembly GCA_024138005.1. Lineage (NCBI taxonomy): Eukaryota > Viridiplantae > Streptophyta > Magnoliopsida > Myrtales > Combretaceae > Lumnitzera > Lumnitzera racemosa. The sequence goes on from JAMXBC010000006.1 coordinate 88,017,534, forward strand.
CTTCCATGGACACATCGATTAGAATGGATTGTTGAGAGTCAAAATAACATGGTTCAGCCAAGCTCCAATTTCTCACGCGCTGAATGAGAAATGGAAAACCTCCATGCATGGAGGTCTTTGGGCTTGAGGCACGTGGCATGGGTGATGAGCGCGTCAACAAAGAAGGAAGTAAGATTGGTAAGAGCGACAGAAAGAGAAGCTGATAGTAGGGCGAGTGCGAGAAGCGAGAGAGAGTGCAAGAGATAACCAAAGATGGTGTGTCAGGCTTCCAAGATTTCGTGATCTTTGGTGTTCTTATCCTTTTTGGCCCTTGCCTCCTGGGCATTATAAAGGGATAGATTTTGCCCAATCAATTGGATGTTGCAAGAATTAGAACATTTAGATGCAGGTTTAATTGTTTGTTACATGGCCAATTAAGCAAACTGGGGACTGGGGCCATGGCAACATAGGAAGGGAATCGAGTGAAACAAATATTATTTTTGGGGCCGGCGACTAGGCATCATGGAATCATTGGCCTCGTATACTTCACACATTCCTTATTACTATTATTATTGTTATTATTATTATTATTTTATTTTATCTTGATACTTATCTTTATTATTGCTATATAACCTATTTAGATGTGCTTTGTTGTTGTTCTAATTATTATTATTACAAGTTTTAAAGTAATGCTATAACATCTAAGATGAAAAGGGTTTTAATCATTTTGCAACATATTGGCTAGCGATTTTCCAGAAATTTCTATAGATCCTTAAAGGTAGCACTTTATCTTCTACTCAATAGTCCAAATAATACCTAAAAAATTTTAGAGGTCCACGGTAGTATTATCTTATTATATATATAGAAGATAGGCACTATCATTGTTAGTATTATTTGACATAATATAGTCTTTTCTTATGAATTCTTCAGATTATGGTTTACTTATCGAATTTCTCAAACAACACTTTCAGCTTCACTATGTTTCTATCATCGATGATGATTGTTATATTGTAACACCAATCTTAAAGTATGGTTATAAACAGAATACTATTTATTGACGTATGAAACATAAACAACACTATTTTATGTAGGTGCAAAAACTATTGAGGTTAATGATTATATTGTATAGAAAATAAAATTTTTTTGCTATGCAAGAAATGCTTAATCATACTTCAAAACAATACCCTTTCACAGGCTTAATCATACTTGCACCTATATGTTTTGATTTATTTATTTATTTACTTATTTTACTTTACACTTTTTTTTTTTGGAATATGATTTCAAATATACTTAGCTTGTACGTATAGATTAACTTGTTCACATAACCTTATCATCATATAACAACGGAAATAAATTAATATATATATGTATATGTTATTGAACTGTTCAATCTATCGTATGCATATGAATCCAAATGATATCTAATACTTGCATATAACATACAATCTTCTGAAAGTACTTTATCAGTGTAGATTTATTAATTATATATATGTATACATATAAATCAGAACATATTAATATATTTTAGAAACACAATCTTTAGAAAGTACCTATTGTAAACATAAAATTTTACTTATAATCGTTTAAATAAAAGTCTTTTGTTATTAAATATAGAATATCAAATTATAATTATATGCTTTAGATTACGGTTTATACTTTTTCGAACATTAAAGTTTTGGGGTATTGGAATGGTCGTCATTGATAACCCCCCAAAACTTAGTGAACTTATAATCGAAAGGGATTTTGCTCACGGTCTAAATGTGTAATTTTGAGTTTTTTTTTTCCTAGTTTATTTGTATCAAAATTCAACTGAAATTTTTCAAATGTTATTATGCCCTTTTTAAATTCCTATTTCGATAATATTAAATAATATCTCCTCAAAAAAGGCTTCTTCTTCTTCTTCGTTTTTTTTTTTTTTTTAGTTCAATGACACCCCTATGCCAATGTATTGATTTTTTTTTTCGGCAATTTACGTAATGAGTCTAAATGCCGCTACTCCTCATTGTATATAGTATTCACAATTTGTGTCATCCTATAGGTTATGTACCAAGTTTTAGCCTAGATTATCATAAAGGTTTGCACTACCTAAGGTATTTTTATCTAAAAACAAGAATTTTTGAAGAGTTAGTGAAATACCTAGTATAAAGTATATCGCATAAATATGCACATGATTACACAGTAATATAAACACAAGCATAGTGGTTAAATAATGCACAATCATCCATTTATTATCTTTTACTTTAAGTCTGACACACAACATAGATTTGGCATCTCAAAGCTTGGGTCGCTCAAGCCTTTAATCACACTCATAAATATATAATACATAAATATATGGTGTTGGGTGCTTCCAACATATTGATCATTAGTTTGTCACTTGAGACAATGCCACATACTAAACATTATGTTGACTTTAAGATTACTAGTACTCTTGGTCCCTTAGACCTAGCTACATATGTACTCTGCACATATATACATTGAGTTAGATATGACTTAGGTTCACTAATCTCTAAGCCTACACAAACATAAGAAGCAAACATAGTATCATCTTACCTAAATTAGTCAGCATAACTAACACTTGATGCCCTTTAGATCTTCAATAAAGAGTTATAATAAACTATATATTAGAAGCTTTTGACGATGATTTTTGGTCTGGCTTTATATTAGGCTTCTTTAGCTTGCAAAATAGTAAAGCCGTTAAAGGGGCGCTAGAGTTTCCTCCAACGTGACCACTCTAATATTTAAGTTAGTTGCTGACTTGAGAGAATAAGAAGAAGCCAATAAGTAAGGTAGAGATAGTGTGTAAAATCACCTCCTTTAGTTGGTACATAGATGCAAGTACTTGCTGCTTGTCGAGCTTTCACTAGATTAGCAGTTAGGCATTAGGCCTAGCAGGTTGCCTTCATATTTAAGGCATAGGCTTGAAGTGAAGCCTAATCATAGGCATGCTGATGTCTTGCCCTAAGGACATCACTTCTTATGTAATGCATGGCAGCTCTATAGGCCTCGTTAGGTAAACAAGTGCATAGAGCTCAGATACTAAGCACTTCTTTGGTTGCTTGGCATGCTTCCTTTATCACGTTAGGCTTGGGTTATTATGTTGGGCTCGTTCGACTTATTGCAGGCTTCAAGGCTTAGGCAAAGTTTCAACTATCAACACTTGCCCCATATTCTTGTCGATAACTAGTTCGCTAAGGAGCCTAGTAAACCGTGGTTGCTATTTAATGTTTTCTCAAGGTGCCTCATGTTTAGGCTTGTGGTCGACCTTTGATGAACTTGTCTAGTTGGCTCATTTTTTTAATCTTTCTTAGGTTGTGTGCTTAAGATAACTCTTCTACACTTCTTAAGAATATCTAGTATGTAAGTTAGTTAAGGTTCTCAAGTGTTAGGTGTCGTTGAGATCTTAAATTGTTAGTGTACTACTTTTCATTGGATCAAACGACTTTTCTCTATGTGTTCAATCAGGGACGTTCAGGTGTTTCAATAGACCTTATCATAAACAGTGACATTATTTGAATGCCATTTATTATGGAGTGCCATTTTAGGGCATCCTTAGCTTCTAGTTAAGGTAAAACTCGCTAAAGCATTCCATTCTTTGTTTTTCTCCGGAGTTAGCAAGAAGTTCTTTAAGGATGCCTAGAAGTTCTTGTAGGGAAAACTTTTTGCTCATTTTGTTTCTTCAATGGAGCATAAAGAGCGTTAGTATCTCGATGGACTCTAGTAAAGGTATAATTGAGTCAAGTTGAACCAGTACAATATTGTGCTTGAGCTTGAGTTTAATCAAAAACTAAATTTTGAGCTCAAATTTGACTTAAAGATATATATAAAAAGCTCAAGTTCAGTTCTATTAACTCAATTAAGTTCAAATATTTTAATATATTTTTCCTAAGTAATCTCAAATTTGCTTATGTTTAAAAAATAATTATATTAAAATTTATACCGAAGTTGATTATCGTGAGCCTAATGAGCTTAGTACACTAAAGCTCGAGTTTGGCTTGATTCACTACTCAAGCTTAGGCTTGATCTTGATTCAACCGTTATCAAATCAAATTTGAGTAAAACCCAAGTAAAATTCGAGTAATCTGTGAATTGATTTGGTTTGTTTATATCCTTAATTGAGGAGGCCGTTTTTCTCCCTAGAATCTTCTTCGTTTTCCTCAGTCAGAGTTCTAGTTTCTCATTTCAAACTCAAGGCCTACTTGCTCTACAGGGGCAAATTGCCGACTAGGAGCAACATTACTTCACACCTAGGGTGTACTTTTGTCCTCTGTGGGAATCTCCTTGAGTTTCCTCATGACCTCTAACTTGGGCACAAGCTTATCATACCGCATGCTTGAGAAGATGACAATAAAGGCTAGTGCTTAAGGAAGTCTGCAAGCCATAAAGTCTAAGTGGCAAAGCAATCCCCAAGGTGTTTGAGGGTGTCAGGTTAGGTTTGCACTTAGGTGAGATCTCGAGCCCTCTATTTTCATGAGCGGCAAGTTGATCCTTAGTAGCACCAATAGGCTAGATTGGCTTGTCAATGCTAACTAGATGGTCCCAAATGGACCAGCTGGTCGGTCCATCCCTCCCTGTTACAATTGGTCCACTCCTGTGAATATTGGATAACAATGTACCATTCTTGTCCTTCTCCAACAAATTCGCTTGGTAAAGCTCAATGCATGATTTTCTAACCAAAATTTCACCCCCAAACACTTAATCTTCTTCTTTTATAAGTTTAACACATAGTATACAAGATTAAGGATCTTAGGACTTACTTGAAACAATATTTCACTTGTTGTAAATTTGATATTCTTTAACCACTACCCAAAAAAAAAAAAAAATCTTAACAAAAGGAACTCTAAGATTAGAAACTTCTATATGATCCTGGGTTTCTTAGATCAAAGTGCATAATTACCTAAGAAAAAAAAAAGAATCGACTTGAAACCTTCTTTCTCATCGCATATCTTCAAGCCAAAATAGAAACTTCTACTTATGATTAGAAACTCGGGTTAGCATTGTCCAAGAATAAAAAAGAACTAAGGGAAACCAAAATAAAACTGAACTTACCATCGACCCTTGATGTCTTTTGCATTAGATGGCCAAACACTCCCTTGAAATGGATGACACATCAAGTTGGGATGGGGAAAAGGAATGAAAACAAATAATCGTGCTTTTTAAAAACCAAACTGTAGGTGACTATTGAGCAAGGGTTACTTAAAATGCCTCTTCCCTTTACAATTATATTTATCATCTTGCCATTCCTTGTTTTTTTTCCTATTCCTTTTTAAGAACTGGTTATTACAATTCCAAAAATCACTAAATTTATTCCACATCGGTTTTCTAGAGTAAGAACCTTTTCTTTAACATGTAAGTCATTTAATTGAGTGATCAAAGGTTACTAAAATAGGTGGAAGATGAGTGTGCTACAACTAAAATTAGGGCTCCCATTGTCTTATATACACTTAACACTATAAGATAGAAATTAATTTCTTAAAACAGAGAGCATAAATTGTGATTCAAGAGTGGTATAATTAGTGTCTTTTAGTCTCAATCCACCATATTCAATACAGTATCCAAGCATATGAAAGAAAAATAAGGTATAAGACATCATTATTAAAGAAATAATTCATTTAAATTACGCATTTACTTTAGCTTTTATTTGTAACATGTTTCTTTTTTATTTACTATATTTAATATTACTATTGTTCTCTTTCCTACTAATTATTCAAGTGATATATAGAATTAAATTATAAAAAAAAGCTGAAAAAATGCTTTCCATAAACAAATGACTATTAAATGTGCCTAGTTTTGTCTTCGTATCATAATAATAACCATGTATTATGTACCAAGTCTCCAACCTAGACTTGGGGCCAAGCCTATATTGGCCTGGAAATAGTGGGACACGGTTCAATCGTGATCGATTCATTCGACTCATTGGTTTTTGGGTTTGATTGTCAATTTTTTTTTTATGGTTAGTAATTTATATATATATTTGTTTGTAAAATATGTATATTATATACATATATATTACACAATGTATATGTATATAATATATGTATATAGATAATATACTATATGCAATATGTACATATTATATATATATATATCATATATTCCTATTATGTATTTATATAAATATTTATGACATACATCTTACATAATGTATATATAATATAAAATATGTATATAATAAACTATATATATTAATATGTATATATATATATATATATGTTAATTAGTATATGTAAATTAAAAAAAAAAAAGATTCGATTCAAACCCTCCAGTTCAGTTAGGTTGGTAGCTTGAACCACTTAGACCAGTATGAATCGATAGGTCTTAGATCGATTCAGACTCACCACTAATGGGCCAATTCTAGTTTACTAACCCCACATGTTGGTCTTGTATTAATTCACGATTCTAAATTTCCCTAAGTCTAGTCTAATTTGCATTGAGAAAGCAAGGTAGGAAAGTTATTAATTAAAGCATGCATAGTTTTATGTTGTCTCTCTCTCTCTCTATAACCTTTTACGGAAAGATAATATTCTCTTCATAAAAGAGTCTCTCACGCCTACCGGGAATTTGTTAGTATTGTAATACCTTTTCTTTCTCTTCGTGGTAACTAAGACTTTTTGTTGTAATACTTTCATTATTTTGCTTCATCATACCGCCGAAATTATGCATTTATGTATTTATTTTTTGTGATCTCATATATGCAAATTCCTATTTATTTCATCAATCATCATTGTTCTAGGCATTACCCAAATCCCATCAAATAATTATTAAACTTTAGTTCCGTTTAAAGAAGTTGTGATATATGCGATTAATAATTAGGAAAAAAGAAAAAAAGGATCGATTGCGAGCATGGTCATCAATGATGAGATCAACGTTTCCGATTCAAATAGACGATCTGGTATTCATAGTCTTGAAGGCGACTCTAAACTAATCAACTAGAACACTCCAAAAAACAACATGGCAGTTTTGACACTAGGAGCGAAAAACAGCAAAAGAAACATCCTCTTTATTGCACTCACGAAAGAAAAAGATTTTTGATTTATTTTGTCCTAGGATTAACTAACGAAGCATATCATTTCAGATCCACTTCAGTCTTTTGCCATTCGTCCGGCTTCCAATTTCCATGACTTATTTGGTTCCCTTCTTAGCTCCCTTGCTTGTCTCTGCTTCATTATTCATCATCATCATTATCATCCGATCTCACAACGTTCGGGCCTCTCACATTGAAGCGACTGTCTGAAGGCCCAGAATCAGGTGTATAATTAACAGGAGTGAGGTTTTCAGCTGGAAAACGGATTCTTGCTTTCTTCCTAATGGGTGTGTCTGCCTCTTCCTCTGGCCCGCCAGACCTCTTCTTCTTCATCTTGGCATTTACAGCGGTTCGAGATTTTTCAGGAAGCTTGTTCATGAAATCCTGGAAACATTTCACCAGGAAATCCTCTTTCCCTTCATCAGGAAGCCTTTCCAGGAGATTTCCTATGATTTCCCCGAACACTCCTTTGATTACATCCTCCTTTTGTTCAACGGGAAGTTCTTCGAACCTGTCCTCATCTTCTTGAAATGGCTTAACTATAGCCTCGGCCTTGTCCGCAAAATCCATGAAAAATTTGAAGACGGAATCAAATGTAGCTTTGTCCGCAGCCGCCTTCCTCTTTTCACCGATTGTTGCACTTTTTGAATTTGACATTTGTAATGTTTCAACTAGTCTAAGATTAAGTTTGAGAGTGTCTGCACTGGGATCCCTAATAACTCACTTGATGCAAATTGAAGACGTACCACTACCTGCATTATATACTAATGCCAATGCACATTCTAGACTAATTATTAATCATATAATTGATGTTTGTGTATTATAATAATGTCCTGACAAGTCAATATATAGATGATGTTATCATTGCTTACCTCGGCTGCTTAGGATTTTACTAGGAAAGTCCATGGATCAGTCTGTCGGTAGTAGTAGTTGTAGTATGCATGTTCACATCATGTAGATTAATTAAATAACGATATTAATAATCAACGGTTTGACAAACATGTGGGAATTTTAATCCTCTAGATCTCGATACATCAGATTACGACAAATTTTCATATGGAAATATCCTGGTGTCGACTAAATTACATGGACCGTTTTCAAAATTTCATTACATGGCTGCTTCAGTGTGTTAAATTTTTATTAGGGCATAGATCTCTTGTAAAAAATTGTTTTGTTTTTTTTCTTCTTTTCATAATGTTGGCGGCCAGGGTTTTTGCGGTAGTTACTAGCTTTTTTCCTTTTCAAGCCGTCATCTTCGCTTTGACCAAAGTTCTGCTTTATCCAACTGGAGTCATTTAATCTGCATATATAAAATCGACATCAATCGAGTAAACTGTGAGATCGTTTAGCCTCAAGTCTTCGTTCGAAAACTCTTTTATTTTATTTATTTATTGGTTTGTTTGTTTGTATTTATAAAATTATACAAATAATCTCTAAATCTTGAGGTAACCAATGAAGGATGAAATCAATTTGTAGATACTAAATTACAACTTAATACTATATGATTAACAATTCGCCTTCATTGGTGAGTCACTCAACTCACTTAGGATACTACTCTTGAAGGGAAAAAAATTAAATTTACAAGGAAAGACCCTGCACAATTAGTCATGTGACATGATTTCATCAAGATATCTTTTTTTTTTATTTATTTTTTTTTTGTTTTCATTTTATCTTCGAGGATAGCAATAGCCTCACACCGTTATAGGTGGTTGTATCACCTACCAATAAAGGTAGGTCTCATGACAATAAGGTTAGTTACCATTCACCAATTAATATTAGCATTGTTCATTAAGGCGTAAAGATATCATGATCACCTCCTCACCTTAGGATGGCCTTCAATAGTAGGGTTCTCGAGAAATTTTTTTCAATCAAATTCTTTTTTCTTTATCTTTTTTATATATTTTATTTCATATTATATCATTTGATTAAATTATTTACTACCGTTGTATTAAATTAATCATTTTGTTTTCTTTTGAATTGATGTCTAGCCTTATTTCACCCTTTTTAAATCCTCTAACAAAACCAATTACTCATGAATTAGAAATGACACAAAATTAGAAGTGTAATCGAATTAAGTTGAACTGATACAATTTCAAGTTCGATCAAGTTTTAAATTTTGAATTTGAGCTTGACTCGATTAGCTTAATTAAAGTTGGATTTTTTTATATATTTTCCTTAACCAATATCAGATTCATTTATATATAAAGAAATTGAAATATATTAAAAATTACACTAAGCTTAATTAAACTCGCAAGTTTGATAAGCTTAGTATTACAAAACTCAAGCTTGGATCAATTTACTATTTGAATAGCTCGAGTTCGAGTTCAAGTTTGACTTGACTATCACCAAATTAAATTCAAATAAAACTGAAACTGATCTCGAGTAGTTTGCAAATAAACTTAATTAAATTACACCCTATATAAAACAGTCCATATCCATAGCAAGCATCATTTATCACAACATGAACAAACAAAAAGAGATTCAATAGATATTATATATCATGTGCTATGTATATGTGGCATGTAAATATCAATTACATATTGACATGAATATGAATGATAGGAATACTTTTCAAATTCATTACTACTTTTATTGTGAACCATGATAAAAAATAGATAAGACCAGTCATTGGATGGGTCTAAGGTTGTAGAAAGCTCGAAAAAGGATTAATAGGGAAAATGCGAAAGGGTAAAATAAAGAATGAAATAGTAAGTAAAACCCATGAATAGCTCTAGAGGACATGGTGCATCAATGGAACTTCTAAGGACTCACAGCATAATTTGATGTGACAAACGAATTGATTCGGTGAGGTTACTTACCACCTAACTTTACTTAAGGGAAAGGATAAGAGTGTTGTCGAGAGTAAACAAATAGTATTTACGCAAGGAAAAAAAAAGTACTCAAAAGTGTATTAAGAATGATTTAGTCTTTCCAGTTACAAGTACAAGGGTATTTATACCCATAAATTAGGGTAACTTACCTAGAAAGGAAAATACAAAAATGGAATTTCCTAAGGAAGAAATGTGCAAGATATAAAAGGATAAAAATGAATATACAAAAGAAATAATCGTTGGTGCAATGGATTCTATACATGATATTGTACACGTGGTGATGCTATATTAACGAGGTCGTTAAAAGATGTAGACAAAAAGTACGAACAGTTGGCTTATTTGAGTAGGAAAGGCTTAGTTAGTCTGGGGTCACTCTCTCAACTTCTCGGCAAGGAACATGCTGAGTAATTGGTCGGCTCAACGCTAGTGAGTGATCTTCAACTTGGCACACGAAAGACAGATAGACAGTCATACGGCTTAGCATGAAGGGTACTTAATAATGAAGTACTCGTCCTTAGCAGGGGTCGGTTGGAATAGAAGGATTCGTCATGCCAACCCCTTTAGTCTTTGGGCTCGACTGCAGGTCAAAAATTTAGTAGCTTGATTCCCATCATCCCCTTTAGGTTGTTTTAGATTTGGGATCAAATTCGAATGGTGTTCACTTAGTTCTTTGTCAGGGTGATACAGATTGAGGTCGGCAATATGGAAGGCGTCAGAAACCCTATAGTCCTTTGGCAATTCTAACCTGTAGGTATCATAATTGATCTTCTGGAGGATTCTGAAAGGTCCTTTCGTTCTTACAGATAATTTTTTTTTCCTCTTGTTTAGGAATCGCTCTGTACCGAGGTGCAACCACACCAAGTCTCCTGGTTGAAATCGTTTAGCTGTCCTACCCTTAGTCTTTTCTCATAGTCTTTTGGTAGCTTGGTTGATATGTCATGTGACCTTATCATAGATGTGCTGAAGGGATTATGCTCTAGCCAATGTGTCAGGATCCTTTTATGTAAGTACTAGTACAGGGGTATGGTTGAGGGGCAACTCGAGATTGAACCTTTAGACTACTTTGAAGGGAGTTTGCTTACTAGTGTCATGTATCGTTCGAATATAGGCGAACTTCATCATAGGTAGGCGAAGCCAAGTTCTTGCCTATTGCAGCTCAGAATAGTGACCCCAAAGTATGATTAACCATTTTTGTTTGGCCGTCAGTTTGGGGGTGACATAAGGTACTGAAGAGTAATTTGGTTCCCAGTTGATACCACAGGGTTCGCCGGAAATGGCTCAAGAACTTCACGTTTTTGTTGGAGACTACAACTCTCGACATATTGTGTATTCACAATCTCTTGTAAGAAAAGAGAAGTAATAGCCGAAGCGTTGTTAGTTTTTGTGCAGGGCATGAAGTGTGTCATGTTACTTAACCTATCCACAATGACTATTATAGAATCTTTGCCTCGGGTAGTTCGTGGTAGCCTGAAGATAAAGTCCATACTCAATTTAGTCCATAACCTTGTTGGAACAGGTAGGGGCATTGCTTTCCCTTGCTCAACTTAGCATTTAGCCTTCGTCCTTCTTGCAAACGGCATAGCTTTTGATAACTTGATGCACATCTCTCTTCATTCTTGACTAAAAGAATTGGCCATTCAACAGTTCACAAGTCTTTCTTAACCCAAAATGTCTGGAGAATCCTCTACCATGAGCTTCTTTGATCCGTAGCTCTCTTAGTGAACAATTTGGTACGCTTAATTTTCTACCTTGAAGCAAGTAACTATCCTCTACATGATACTCGTTCACTGTCCTCCCATCGATGCATCGCGAAATTATGGGTTCGAAGTGTAGATTCTTGGAGTACTGGTCTCTGATACTTGCAAACCTAAATAATTTAGTTTACAGCTCTGATAAAAGGCTTATATCTCCTTAAAGAGCATTTGCAATTACATTGCTCTTTCATTGCTTGTATTTTATTACAAAATTGAACCCTTTAAGAAATTTAACCCATCTCTCCTGCCACTTCGACAACTTAGTCTAACTTCAGAGGTACCTCAGCGATTCAAGGTCAGTATATATGACAAATTCTCTCGGTAGTAAATAATACTACCATACTTATAGTACTTGGATTAGTGCCAAAAGTTCTTTGTCATGCACGGAGTAATTCAACTATTGTCCTCAAAGCTTCTCACTATGGAAGGTAATTGGTCGACCTTCCTGCATCAAGACAGTGCCTATTCCAATGCCTGATGTGTTGTATTCCAGCTTACAAATTTTGTCGAAGTTAGGTAGCACTAACATCGGAGTGACGGTTAATATTTCTTTTATCTCGGCAAACCTCCTCTACTCCCTTTCTCCCCATCAGAAGTTGTTGTTTTTCTTCGTTAGTTCAGTAAGTGGCGTAGCGAGGGTGCTGAAATTTTTTATGAATCTTTTGTAAAACAAAGCCAATTTGAGGAAACTCCTTACATCAGCATAAGTAGTAGAAGTTGGCCACTCGGCAATTACTTGGATCTTTTCATCATCAACTCACAAGGCTCCTCTATTGACTACATAGCTCAAGAATATCACTTCCTCCTAGGAAAAGAAACATTTCTTTAGATTGCCGAATAGTCTCTCGGCATGGAGGATATCTAAGATTGCTCTGAAATGTTAACAGTGACTCGGCATGCCGGCACTGTAGACTAAGATGTCATCAAAGTACACCACGACATACTTTCCTTAAGATATCTCAGTACATGGTTCATTAGTCTCATGAAAGTGCTCGGGGCATTTGATAAGTCGAAGGATATGACTATCCACTCTTAAAGTCCATGTCGAGATTTGAACGTAGTCTTCCACTTGTCCCTTAGCCTTATACGGATTTGATGGTAGCCAGATTTAAGATCAATCCTGCTAAAAATCTTGGCTCCGTTGAGTTCTTCCAACATGTCTTCTAGCCTCGAGATCGAATACCTATATTTGATCGTGATCTTATTCATAACTCAACTATCTACATACATTTGCCAAGTTCCATCCTCCTACAGCACTAAAAATATAGGCACATCATAAGGGCTGAGACTCTTTCTTATATAGCCTCTCTTTGGTAACTCTTTGACTTGACGTTGGAGTTTAAAAGCCTACTCGGGGTTCATCTGATAAGCTAGCTTATTTGACAGTGCAGTGCTATGTATAAAGTTAATGCAGTGCTCTATGCCTAGAGTTAGGGGTAACCCTTTAGGTAACTATTCTGAGAACATGTTGGCATATTCATCTAATAACTCCTTGATCTCCTAGGGTAACTCACCCCGCTCCTTCATTTCCAGTAGTTACCTGACCAACATGAGGGTTGGCTCATTAGCATTGATGGCCTCTCGTAGCTCGGCTTTACTCATTACTAGAGCCTTTTTTTATCCTCAAGCAAGTTTCGTTTGCAACTTATAAACTTCTCTCGGCGGTATCGGGTTCAGTGTGATCTTCTGATCATTCTTCTCGAACGTATAGGTGTTCTTGTAGCCATCATGATTAACTTTCCTGTCAAAAAACCATGGTCTTCTTAGCAACATGTGGGAAGTACACATGGGCAGTACGTCACAGAGAATCTGGTTGTAGTAATTCCTTTTAGTGATCGGCAGTAGTATTTGCCAAGTGACAAGTAATACTCCTTTCTCACTTAACTAGTGCAATTTATATAGCCTCGAATGTGCAACAATTGCGAACTTCAGTTTTGAAACAAGATTGGCTGATGCTACATTGGTGTAGCTTCCACTATCCACAATGAGGGCACACATCTGATCATTCACCTTACAGGTGTAATGAAACAAATTCTTGTCTGCTCTCCCTCTTGTGAGGGTTCCACGTTCATAGTGCGTTGGAAAACCATGAGTAACTGATCTAAGTCCTTAGAAAACACGTCTTCCTTAATCAGCTCTTTCTTGGCACTTTCTTTCTTGGTAGGAACCTCCTGATCTTTAGGTTCCTTATCCATACTCTCTACTTCTGGCTTTAGGATGTCTCCCTTGAGGACCATCGTTCGTTGATTCAGGCATTGAGCAACCATGTCTTCGAACCCTTAGCACTTGAAGCACTTGATCTAGCTAGTCTTCCTACTAGACCCTTGCCTCTTCTCATACGGTCGAGTTGGCACTTCATCATCAGGTCAACCTTTCTGCTTAGCTCTGACATCAACCTTCTTTCTTAGCTCGGTATCTGGCAGAGTTCAGTGACTTGCTTGTCCAGGTCGGCTAGTCAGCAACCTCCCTACTACTCGGCTCCTTCTTTGCCTCTTTACTTGCTAGGCCTAACAGCCTCATCCATGGTGTCAAATCATTGGAGGTTCATAATGTCTTGACTGTCTCTTCTCAACCTAGTAATGAATCTTGAAACTGTTTGAGTTGGTGGTTCCTCCACTTCACAATGAATTATGAGCATTTGAAACTCTTGAACATACTCGTCAATAGTTCAGCCTCCTTATCTCAGCTCTTAGAGCTAAGTGAAGGTGTCTTACAGATAAGTTTCCAGCACGAACCTGTTTCTAAGTACTCTCTGCATCTCAGGCTAAGTGTTAATCTCTTAATATCCCTCTCATCTTCTCATGGCCTGAAAATTCTTCCACCACATGGTGGTATATGTAAAGAACTTAATAGCAGTAGTTCTCACCTTCTCATAACCCTCATATTGATAGTAATCAAGCACATACTTCACCTTCTCTTCCTAATCCAGATACTTATTAGCATTCCTAAATCTATTAAAACTCGAAATCTAAAGGTTTACATGGTTAGATGCTTTGAGTATTTGTGTATGCTCTTCTTCAAAATACTCTTCTTCCTCTTCATCAAGCCCTCTTAGGTCTATTCTTTGCCTCACTCGTTTGCCAACTCCTCCACCTCAAATAGGTCGAGCTGGGTTTTGACCTATAATAGGTTGAGCAGCTTGTGAAGTGTTTTGCGTGGCCTCAATGGGTTGGCAAGACAGCACATAAATAGCCTGGGTTAGATCTACTAAGAGGTTAACTACCTCACCAAACCTCTTGTCAGTGTTTCTAGGAGTTCTTTGAGACTATCATCCATTGTAGACAACTCTACTGTCATCACTAATATCAACATTCATAATTAGGTCTGTCATTTTTTTTTTACAGATTCAAAGCTTAAATAAACACTTCAGGAAATTAACAATTAACAACATAGAAATAAATTGAACATAGTAACTTACTTTGTTTCACACACGCAAAAAAAAGTACAACAGAACTTTAAGAAGAAGTAACTACAGTTTATATAAAACCTTTGCTTTGATACTAAGATGGTGCGAACTGTGACAAAAAACGGATAAGTCCAGTTGCTAGATGGGTCTAAGCTTGTAGAAAGGTCGAAAAAGGATTAATGGGGAAAGTGGGAAAGGGAAAAATGAAGAATAAAATAGTAAGCAAAACCCATGAGTAGCTCCAGAGGACATGATAAACTAATGAAACTTTTGAGGACTCACGGTACAATTTGATATGATGTATGAATTAGTTTGATGAGATTACTCGCTACCTAACCTTGCTTAAAGGAAAAGATAAGAGTATTGTCGAGAGTAAACAAACAGTGTTTACGCAAGAAATAAAAAGTACTCAAAAGTGTATTAAGAATGATATGATCTTTTTAGCTACAAGTACAAGGCTATTTATATTCATAAGTTAAGGCAACTTGCCTAAAAAGGAAACGACAAAAATGGAATTTCCGAAGGAAGTAATGTACAAGATATAATAGGGTAAAAATAAATATACAAGAAAAACAATCATTGGTGCAATGGATTCTATATATGATATTGTACACGTGGCGATGCTACATTGATGAGGTCGTTAGAAGATGCAGATAAAAAGTACGAATGGCTGGCTTATCCGAGTAAGGAATGCTTAGTTAGTCTGAGGGTAATTGGTCGGCTCCTCAGCAAAGAACATGCCGAGTAATTGGTTGGCTTAACGCTAGTGCGTAATCTTTAACTTAGTATGCTATAGAAAGATGGGCAGTCATACAGCTCAACATGAAGGGTGACTTGGCAAGGAAGTACTTGGTTTCGGCAGGAGTCGATTGGAATAGAAGGATTTGTTGTACTAGCCCCTCTAGTCCTTAGGCTTGGTTACGAGTCAAAGGTCCAGTAGCCTGATTCCCATCAATTGTGATTTGCACATGGCATATATGTAACGCCCAAGAAAATCCAAAACAGGTAACAAATATAATAAAGAAAACTTATAAAAGAAAAATCAAGGTAGTAAGGTAATTAAATAATTTTACTAAAGGGAACTTTGGGGATTTCAGAGGCTAGGGTTATACACTTTAACTTAGCTTTAAAAATCCTCTCCTCTTAAAAGACTCATTAGACTCTCAACCTATTATAGAACAATGACTCTTTCATAGCGAAACTTGCAAATCCTAAAGGTAAGCCGCAAATCCTTGAGACTTTATTGGTTTGATGAATCCCAAAATCAATTGTAACTCTTATTAATAATATAAGAGGAAGGCTTTGGTAGAGGAGTTAATGCGTAAGGCTAGTTGCAACCCTAGAATTCCTAAAGGTAAGCGATTTGATGTTATGGTAAAGCGTATGATTGAATCTAAAAGCTTGATTTTGATTTTGAAGGTGTTAAACGATTGATTGGATTAGAAGGTTACAAAGGATCTCTCTCTCTAAGGTTTCTGTGAACATCAAAGTAATGCTTTCCTTTCCTTTGCAATCTCGTTCTTTAATAGCAAATCTAAAATCTTTAATTGTAATGAGATGTTATGGAGACAAGAATTTCTATTTTAGAGAAGGAAATTGTGGTATTGTAGGTTAAGTTTTTGATTGGGAGTGGAATCTAGGGTTAGAGAGTGTTGCTCTTAGTGAAAGGAGAGAAAAAAGAAAATAAAGAATCACAGGGTACGAATATGGTTAGGAACCATGGGTGATGGTGCAAACTGAAGCCAAGGATTGACAAGGCTGTTTCTCCCTAAACTTAAGGAGTTAAGACAGTCCCGTCGTATAAACTAACCAAGGCTAGAAGTTATCCCCTTAACTGTTAACATAATATAGTCCACATAAGGTAAACGACGACTCAATCAGCTTTAAAGAGCACCTATTGTATATAACACCTATGGGGTAACACTTTATAAAATATATATTCTCATAATAATAGATAGATTAGTTTTTACATACAAGCTTAAATACATCAAAATTCTATAGTTTTCAAAAGAAACCATACAATGCTATAGGCAAACTACATTACACATACCAATATAACAGCAAGCTAATGAAGTTTATAAGGTCGCTTAGGAAGACCATATAATCCTCCCACAAAAATAAAACGAAAGTGACATGAGCTTTGATCCGTTCATTAGATTTCACTACTTTACTCCTTAACCTGTTAGAACTAACCTGTAAATAACTGTATTGAGTCATCTTTTGCTATTACTCTATACCTACAAAACAATCTATTGGGATGTGAGCTTAACTAGCTCAGTACAAAAGGACGAAATCATAAGAGTACATTAGCATACATAGTTGTTCAATTATTAATTAAATGAAAATGCAACAGATAAATGATATAACATCTCACAATGTTTAACTAGCTCATTGTAAATTCAGAGTAATTTTGTTTACTCTAACCTGGATTTGAAACTATTTCAATGCGAGACAATCAGACTAAAATTTGAGCTTATGTAATGGAGACACTTCTCCTCCCTAGACAACATTTGAACTACAGTTCCTAACCTTATTGTGACTCATTCTTCTATTACTTAGCTCGACTAAGGGTGGAAAAAGGATAACTTCTACTATTCTCATCAAAGTATCAGCATTTAGTCTGACAACCTAATCATTATCTTTATTGGGTTATTATGAATGTCAAGTTAAGCCTTCAATCCATTCAAGATTAGTCTAGTTTATCAGGTAAGCAACTAAGTTTATACACTCAAGACATGATATATATACAAGTAGAAAACAACACTCGGAGTTTAACTCCCAATTATCAATTAGTATCTCAAGTACACACATAATACACGAACATCCAATCTAGTTACAACTACAAACAAGCATTCTTACTTCTTTATGTATCCTAATATGATACTTCAATATGCTACTAAGCATAAATCTCAACTTACTTTCACTTTTTAGCAATTACTCTTGACCGTGGCCTCCTTGATCTTCGGTTACCCCTAAAAATACACAATAGATTAGTTTTCAAGCCTTAATTCCTTAGCCATTAGTTTGTTTTATATGATTAATACAAATTACCTTAATTAGCCGAATCTTCTGAGCTATTATTTGAGTAAATTTATTATGGTTTTCTTCAATGAAAATCCTCTAAGCTATGTTTTAAGTAGTTTTGTAGTAGTTTTCCTTAGTCCAAAATCCTTTGAGTTTGCCTGTAAGCTATTCAAGGGTTATTTATTATATTGATTTTATCTTTTCAGACATCTTCTGAACTCTTCTAGGGTAAGCCCTTGTTTCAACATCCTTTGAGCTACCCTCTGAACTTATTATCAATAGAAGTTTTTATAAAATCATCCTTTGACTAATCTTCTACTTCCTCTGTTTTCACATTTACTTATTAGTTTTTTCCTTTGACTTACTCTATGAGCATCAATTTAATGCATTATTCATTACTAAAATCCTCTGAATCATTATTTGCCTTTTGTTAATGTTCTATAATTTTCAAGTTTACAATTATGAGATTAATTTGTAAAACAAGGAACACTTGAACAAACTTTCATTAACTTCATTTCTTCCTAATCCCTCATATATCTCATCAAAATTCATCAATTATTTCAAATTTACTAAATTAGCTAAATGTCAACTTCACTATGTAACCCAACTTCCACTTCCCATAACTTCTCACTTTCACAATCAATCCCAATCACTCTAGGACAATTATCCATACTCCAAATATGATTCAACTCAATATCTAAGTGAGATTATATAAGGAAACACTATATTCTTCACTAAATTACTATTTTAGGCATAAATTAAAGCTCAAAAAATAAAATAAAAAAATAAAGAATAGTATCGCGAAAAACTTTGACATAACAATTTAGTATTAACTTAAGATAGTTTGTAGAAAAAATTGAGATAAAAACTACGTCATTTACCTAATTTATTTTAGCTTCAAAAATTGTCCAATTTTTTCGATTTCTTAAGGACATATATTTTAGCTACTAAATTTATACAAATTGATATTTTTCCTAGATTCCATACATCAAAATATGTAAGAATAATTTTTTTTTAAATAATTTTCTAGGAATTTTTATTATTTTTGAAAATTTTTACAATATTGGGTATAATTTGAACCTCACCAAAAAATCAACTTCAACCACTCACGGTTGTTCCCTCCTTGTTGGTAGCTCTAGACGGTGGGCGTGCCCCTTGGTAATAGCGGTGGTTGAGCTCTAGGTTTGACTTACATCAATGAACCACCAAACTCTTAATTCATGCATAGATTTTCCAAAATTTTTTCTAATTTTATCCTTTAATTAACTTAACTTCCTATTATATTTCCAAACTCCTTACTTAACTATAGTATTTAGTAAGGAGGGTTTTCTAAATCTTTGGAAGCTATTCAAGCATGGAAATGATTTTCTTCTCTCTCTTCCTTGAAATTTCCCTTAAATACATAAGCCTATTGCATGTTAATTTTACTTCACAACTCCACAATTGTCACTAGCTTTCCATATGGCCTAAACCACTTTCATTCCAATTGCTATGATTTTTCTTTTTTATCATTTTAATGATTTTTTATTAATTTTCTTAGGTTATTTTAACTAAATGTAGGTATATGTAAATACTTAAAAATTACACATGACATATATGTATATATTATATATGTTATTTTTATGTCTCATATAAATTTTATTACGTAAATAATTTATTTTAAAAGTTTATAAACTAACATAATCTATTTTACGTGATTAGGGCAAATAATACTTAATATAGTTACATTGTACTATTTTAGTTATATTATTATTTTATTATATTTTTAATATTCGGGTTTACGAGGTTTCTTCGACTAATGTCTCGAGTCTATACATGAATTTTTTAGCTTAATTGAGTTAGTTTCACTTATATCCTAAATTTACCTACTTGATCTAAATTGCCGAGTACATAGCTCACAAAAGCCGTTCGCAAGGATGGGTGCAAGTTTGTAGAAAGTTTGAAAAATGAAATGGGAATCGCATGAAATCAAGGAATAGTAAATAAGCAAACATATGAACATTTCCAAAGATATGATATACTAAGGAACTTTGAGGACTCACGGTACAACTTGATATGATATATAAAATGATCCGGTAAGGTTACTTGCCACTTAGTCTTGCTTAAGGGCTAGGATAAGAGAAAAGTATGCAAGTAAGCTAATGAAAGCAATATTCACAAAGAGTATATTCAATATTGTAAGATAAGATGATTATGCGACTATATGTATAGTAGGTATTCATACTTGAAAAACTAGGACAACTTGCCTAAAATGGAAAAAACTAAAAGGGTAATACCTTAAAGAAGTAATATACAAGAAATGATAAATGGTATAATTGAAAATATAGCAAAAATGGGTATCTTATACTAAGGATTTTGTCATGCGTTTGCTTGGACATATGGGTCGTTGCGGATGGATGACTTTCTGGTAAAAAAGATAAGTTGTACGTTTAGGTTGGTGACTGTCGAGTCGAGGTATTAAGTAGAGGTAGTAGGTCAATCACGTTGAGCTGAGTAGATAATTCTTCTAAAGTGAATTTGCCTCAAATGTATTAATTTTGGCTCGGATTCAAGTCGGCTGAATTAATGGTTAGATGTAATTTAGGTCAATAGTTAGAGACAAATGATAAGTGTGAGAGAGTTTAGCTCAACCAAGGAATTAGGTTAGCAGATTGTAGTAGCTTGGACTCCTTAGTGGTGGGTCATAGAGAAAGAACTTGCTTATCCATGCTCTTCAACCCTCTGGCTTAAGCTTTAGTTAAGGGTTCGTTGGTTTGATTCCTATCATCCTTGCCAGGTTGCTTGGGATTTAGGATCAAATTTAGTTGGTCCTTGTCCAAGTTTTCCTCAGGTCGGTAAGGGCTAAGGTTAGTAACATTAAACACATTAGACGCCCCAACGTCTTTGGGAAGCTCAAGTTGATATGCATTGTCATTGATCTTTTAGAGTATCCTAAACAGTCCTTTAGCTTGGGTAGATAGCTTGGTCTTCCTTTTATTAGAGAATATTTCCTTACTTAAGTGTAACCACACTTGGTCTCTGGGCAAAAATTGTTTAGTTTTCCTTCCTTTATCTTTCTCCTTTAGCTTTTTGGCAGCTCGATTAATTTGCTGGGTAACTCGTTGATAGATTCATTGGATGGAATAGGCACTGGTTCTTGCTTCTAGATCTTCTAGCTCAATGGGTAGCATCGAGGTGTAATTAAGGGGTAGTTTGGGGTTAAAACCATAGATGACTTCAAATGAGGTATGTCCAGTGGTGGCATGTACTATCCTGTAGTAAGCAAATTCAACTACAAACATACAAAACACCCAATTGGTTATGTTCTTCCCCATTGTAACTTGGAGTAGTGATCTTAAGGTGCGGTTGACTACCTTAATCTAGTTGTTGGTTTGGGGATGGTAAGAGTGTTGAATGGTAGTTTGGTTCTCATCTAACACCAGAGGGTTCTCTAGAAATGGCTTAGAAATTTTGGGTCTCAATTCAATACTATACTCCTTGGTACTCCGTATAAGTGAACTATTTCTTGTAAAAACAAAGAAGTAATAACCAAAACATTGTTAGTTTTAGTGTAGGGCATGAAATGTACTATTTTGCTGAACCTATCTACGACAACCATAACAGAATCTTTGCCTCAAGCAATTCGGGATAATTCGAGGACAAAATCCATACTTAGGTCAGCCCATGGTATGGTAAAAACAAGTAAAGGCATTGCTTTCCTTTGCTTTGCTTGGCTCTTTGCTTTCTTACAGATGGTGCATCTCTTAATTACACAATGCACGCCACACTTCATTCCGTGATAGAAGAATTTATCATTCAACAACTTATACGTTCTCCATTCTTCGAAGTGTCTAAAGAGTCCTTTATTGTAGGCTTCTTTCACTAGCAGCTCTCTCATTGAACAAGTCGACATACATAACTTGCCACCTTTGAATAGATAACCATCCTCTACATGGTACCCATCCACTGCTCTTCTTTCTCTATAGCATTTGTATATAAGACCAAAATGAGGATCATTTTGATATTACTCTTTTATGCTTGCAAACCCTAACAATTTGGTCTGCAACTTAGAGAGTATAATATGTCTCCTCAATAGAGCATCAACAACTGCATTATTCTTGCCTTACTTGTACTTAATGACAAAATTAAATCCCTTTAAAAATTCAATCAATTGAGCCTAGCATTTAGAAAGCTTAGATTGGCTTTGCAAATATCTTAAGGACTCATGATCCATGTATATGACAAATTCTTTTGGCAAAAGATAATATTCCCATATACAAAGAGCTCAAATTAGGGCTAAAAGTTCTTTGTCATAAATAGAACAGTTTAATTGTACTCCTTTATGCTTCTCACAATGATAAGCGACAAGTTAGCCTTCTTGCATCAGTACAACTCCAATGCTGACACCTAACTTATCACATTCAAGCTCAAATACTTCATCAAAGATCTAGTAGAGCCAAGACTGGGGTAGAGGTCAACCTTATTTTTACCTCGATAAAACTTATCTCTTCTTTCTTTCCCCACTTAAACTCAATGTTCTTCTTTGCTAGCTCAATCAGACACATTACGATGGTACTGAATCTTTGGATAAAACGTTGGTAGAATGATACCAATCCATGAAAACTTCTCACCTTGACACAGGAGGTTGGGGTCGGCCACTCAACAATGGCACGTGACTTCTCTTCACCTACTCTCGATCATCTTCCACCAGCTATATATCCTAGGAAGATCACTTCTTCTTGACAAAAACTACATTTCTTCAAGTTTGTGAACAATTTCTTTGCTCAAAGGATATAAAAAACAGTACGAAGGTTGTCAATATGCATTGCCAAGTTAGCATTATAGACACGGATGTTGTCGAAGGAGATGACAACAAACTTTCTGATCAGATATCTCAAAACATGATTTATTAGCCTCATGAAAGTGCTTGGGGGGTTTGATAGCTCAAAAGGCATGACCATCCACTCTTAAAAGAAGTTTTCCATTCATCCTCTTGTCTCATTTGGATCTAGTGCTACCCAGATTTCATATCAATCTTGTTGAATATTCTTGCACCACCTAATTCATCCAACACATTGTTTAGCCTCAAGATAGGGTACTTATACTTGATTATAATCTTATTGATAGCTCTATTATCCATGCACATATGCTAAGTTCCATCTTTCTTTGGCATAAGTAACTCTCCCTTACATAGCCTTTTTTTCAAAAGTTCATTGACTTTTCTTTAGAGCTCAGTAGCTTGCTTGGGATTCATCCAATACACTAGCTTGTTTAGCAGGGCAATGTCGGGTATCAAGTTAACATAGTGTTCAATGCCTTAGAAAGGGGTAATGCCTCAAAAAGGGGTAATCCCTTAGGCAACTGTTCAGGAAACACGTTGGCATATTCATCAAGTAGCTCCTTGACGTCCAAGGGTAGTTCACCTTGCTCCCTCAATTCTAGAAGTTACTTAATCAATAGAAATGTTGGTGCGTTGACCTTAATAACTTCTTGAAGTTCGATTCTACTTAACACAAAAGCCTTCTTTGATCCTTGAGCAAGTTTAGCTTGCAACTTGCTAACTTGACTCGGCATCATAGGGTTTAATGTAATCTTCCTCTCATTCTTCTTAAGCACATATGTATTCTTATAACTGTCATGAATAACCCTTCGATTAAAAAGCCAAGGTCGGCCTAACAGCACATGTAATACACATATGGGTAGCATGTCACAAAGAATTTCATTAGAATAGTTCCCAATTGAGATCAACAGCAACATTCCCTTTTCGTTCAGCTAATGTAACTTATATGGCTTTGGATGTAGAATGATTAACAAGTTTCTTAGTCAGGTTAGTAGATGCTACGTTGGTGTAGATTTCACTATCGAACCTAGTTTTTTTCTTTCCGATTTTTATAAATAAATCTTCTTTAAGCCAATCAATATTAAACTCTACCTATTTAATATTGACCTTCGATTAGGGTTTAAAGAAAACCGGTTCTTTTAACTTTGAAAACGTTTTGGAGTCACCACTCGATTGGAGTCGCGAAAAAGAGTTAAGTTATAACCAATTGAGTAAATTAATTGTAACTTAGCTGCTGATCTTTCAATAAAACCCATTTTTTGTTGAAATGATTTTTGAAAACCAAAGATCTGGACTTGGAGACTAATCTTTTAAACCCTGAACGAGTACCACTTTTTAATCTCTCTAAATTTAAATTTATCTTTCAATATACCCTTATAATGACATTTATTAACAAACTATAATTGAAATTATGTTTATTTACAAAAAATAAGGATTTAAAGAATTAACTACTAAAGGGGAAAAATAATTTTTTTCATTTTTTAAGTTAACCCGTATGTATGGGTGCCTATGTATCCGTTATTTATGATCAGACTTTTATAGTTTGTTCATAAAACTTTAGACATATTGATTTCTTTTAATTCTGAAAATGGTCGACTTTAAGTTTTTTAGTCATTTAATATTATTTAAGAAAAACACCTAAGAGGAAAGGGTCCTCATTTGGTGATTTTATTTTTGAGAAAATTCTAAAATATTCTAATTTTTGAAAAAAAAGTCCATTTATTTTTATTTATTTGAAAAAAAAATTCTAAGTGATAAAACTTTTTAGAAAAATCCTAAAATATCTAAATGTGACTTTCCATAAAATATATAATTACCATGGCTAACATACCTAACTATAGAAAAGATACTTAAATCATGGAAAATGAGTCTAATTATAAAAAGGAAGCCTAAACCATGGAAAAGATGCCTAAATATAGAAAAGAAGCTTAAATAATAGAAAAGATGTTTGAATAATAAAAAACATATCTAAAAGAAAAAAAAATTCTACAAGAAGCCCTAAATTTGAAAAGATTTTATTTATTTTATTGGGAAAAGGATTTTTTCTAAGTGATAAACTTTTTTTTTAAATTAATTTTTATGATTATTTTATTTATTTTTTTGTTGTTCTATAAATAAATAAACTACGTCTCTTTATCTTTTTTCTCTTTCTTTCTTTTCCTTTTCTTTTTCATTTTTTTTTTTGACAATTGCAAATAGAATACAATTATAACAAGAATAAGAACAACAACAACAAAAGAAAAAAAAGTACAATAGTACAAAAATAAATATAAAATATAAATTATGGATAACAAAACACAAATCAAAACCAAAGTAGAGCTAGACTAAGCTGGAGGTCACATGGGTTGGAGCTAGGCATTGGAGCGGTCAGGTGGGGTTGGAAAGCTCTCGCCATGGGGAGTTTCTAGCACCACTTGTCCTAGCTCGAATCCTAGAAAGATAAAAAGGGGCCATGTAAAGAGAAAGAGCGGTGTTGCGAATGGATTTAAGTAATTGCGAGTGATGAGTTAATGGTTTGTAGTAAAATGGAATCCCATATTTATAGGTATCATGGTCGAGTTAAGAATGAAAAATATTAAATGCAATATGATTTTCTTTCATGTTTGGGCTTAGCGAACCTAGACAATATATGATGCTAAATATAAAACTGCGAATATAGGAGTGTGTCCATTGCATGTAGGAGTGTGCCTACCACACTTAGAAGTGAGTTGGTAAATGATGTGGCCTGTGATGTGCATGATGAAGTGAGAAAAGAAAACAAAAGATGCATGTTGCACCTTCTATGGATTGAACCCATGATCTCCAAGTCATATGTAATATTAAGTCCGAGTACTTATCCAAATGGGTTGTTGGTTTTTTCTTATTGTACATATAGACTAGGTCAACCTAAGCTAGATTTAAATTTAAGCTAAGGTCTAATGACTCTCTTTTTATTTCATAATATTCTACTAAACTATTTAAAAGATTTATTTATTTTTTCTAAATCTTTTGTTTTTTTGTATTTTCTAAATTTTATATTTTTGTGATTTTTTTTGAATTTCTTTTTTTTTTTTGCTTTTCTTAATTCTTCTATTTTTTTGTATTTTTCTAAATTTCTTATTTTTTGGCTTTCTTTCTTAATTTTTTTCTCTTTTTCTATATTTCTTATTTTTGGGGTTTTTTTTCTTATTTTTCTATTTTTTTTGCATTTTCCTAATTTAGGAGTATTCTAAAAAATTTTAAAAAATAAAGGGGAAAAAAATGGAGTGTTTACACCTATTATCCACTATGAGTGCACATACTTGATCATTCACTTTGCAAGTGATGTGGAATAAGTTCTCCCTTTGCTCCTCCTTGATGGAGGCTCCTAAACTTATTGCATGTCAGACAACTAAAGTTAACCTATCTAGATCCTCTACAAACATATCTTTGTCAATCAGGTAGGCATTAACATCAACCTCATCCTCCACTTCTTTCTCCTCCTTAAGCTCCTTATATGTATTATTAACTTCAATCTTCAAGACATCTCCTTTAATGATCATAGTCCTTTGATTTGGATACTAAGCAACCATGTCTCTAAACCCTTGGCATTTAAAGCACTTGATATGGCTTATCTTACTTCTAGATCATTGTCCCCTCTCATATGTTCTCGTTGGCACATCATTAGGTCAGCCCTTCTATTCGACCTAGACATCTATCCTTATAGTCAGCTCAATACTTGATTGAGCTCAATAATTTCCCTAAGTAGGTTGGTTTGACTAACCAGGTCGGCTCATTGGGGGTCGGGATGGCATTTTGCTCCTTCTCTGCCTTTCTTCTCATTAGGCTATTCAGATAGCCTCATCCATTGTAGTAAACTGTTGAAGTTCCACAATATCTTAAATGTCATTTCTTAACCTAGTAAGAAATCTAGATACTGTTCGACTTGATGGCTTGTCTACTTCGCATCGGATCATAAGCATTTGGAACTCTTGAACATACTCATCAATAGTTTAGCCTCCTTACTTCAACTCTTGAAGCTGAGCAAAGGTGTCTTGCACATAAGTATCCAGCATGAATTTATTTTTAAGGATCCTCTTCATCTTAAGCCAAGTATTAACTTCTTTATATCCTTCTTGTCTTCTCACACCTTAGAAATTCTTCTATCACATTGCGGTATATCCTAAAAAATCCATAGCAATAGTCCCTACCTTCTCAAGGTCCTCATACTGGTAATGTTCAAAAACATGCTCTACTTTCTCTTCCTAGTTTAGGTAGTCATTAGCACTTCCAGTACTACTGAAGCTTGGAACTTAAAGCTTCAAATAGTTGGTAGCTCGAGGTGCTCAAGGTTACTCGTCTCCTTCATCGTACACTTCTTCTCCTTCATCATCCATTTTACCTAATTCAATCCTTCTTTGCATTCGTCCTCCTACCGATGCGTCTTCAAGGTCAAATACATGGAGAAGTACCACAATGAAGTAAACAATATGGAAAAAAGTTAGCAAAGTCTGGGCAACTACCAAATGGATGTGATGCACCACTTGATCTTACTCTGCCTACAATTTGTTGGATATGACACACTGGTCTGAATTAAAGGGTCACTCATCGCTGCTTCTTGCTAAAAAGAATAGATAAGAGTTAAAAGATAATAAGAATACTAAGGTTGTTCAATGTGAATAATTTTGTATTGATTAGTTAATTGTTTACACATAAGAAAGTAGGGGTTTATATAACCATTCACTAGGGTTACCTTACGTATGAAAAGATTAAAGGGTATTCTACAATTAGGTTATATAAAACATACTAAAAGGGGTAACGAGGGAAAAGAATATTTAGTAAAAAAAAAAAAGAATCATTTTGGAATATTGTGTCAAAAGACATATGTCACTTGATGGCTAGATGGGAGAAATATGATACAAGGAAGGTAAAAGCAAAATAACATTTACAGTAAGGGGCCGAACTGATTTGGGTCAGGTTAAGAGCCACTTAGTCTAATAAAGAAGTCAACTGAATTGGAGTCAGATGTCTGTGGTCGGTCTGATAGCTCGGTTTGGATACTCTTGGGCTATCTTTTGATATAAGGCATTGTTGTTGGGTAGGATTAGATCTAACACATGTAAGGATCTAATAGATAGGTCGGTAGGAGATCCCTTTGACATAAGGATCCTTGTCTTGACTTTGGTTTCGAGCTTGTATTTTCTGCGTGAGTCCTTGGAGTCCTCTAGCTCGGCTACGGGTTATTGGTCCAAGGGCTTGATTCCCATCATTTTTCCTAGGGGTCGAAAAGATTTGCCCTCAATTCTAGAAGGGTTTCGACTTCTTTTTCTAGTGTGTACGCGCGATCTTCTTCTATTGGTTGGTGAGGGATCAAATCAAACACATTGAAGGTAGAAGAAACACCATAGTTATCAAGCAACTCGATTTGGAAAGCGTTGTGGTTGATTTTCTTTAGGACTTTGAACAAACCATTAGCTCGAGGAGATAGCTTGTTTTGTCTCAAGTGTAGGAATCGTTCTCGGCTGATGTATATCCATATTAAGTCTCCTGGGTGGAAAGAAACAGTTCGGTAGCCTCGGCTACTAATTTCTTATTGTCTCTTATTAAATTTGACAATATTCTTGGTTATACATTGGTGTAATTTATGCAACCCTTAGGCCCAGTCAACCCTAGATTGAATCTCTTTAGTAACTATTGGAGCACCAATCATATCTAAATGAATAGTAGGGTTAAGGCTATAGATGACCTTAAATGGGGTCTCCCTAATAGTGCTATGGATAGGTCGGTGGTATGCGAACTCCATAATGTTGAACCTGAGGTTAATTATTTGATTTTGATGAGAACAAAACAAAAAAGTGTGTAATTAAACTTGTTGATTTTGATGAGAACAAAACAAAATGTATGTAACTAACCATGTTGTTTTTGAAGAGAACAAAACAAGATGATGATTAAACTAAGTATTATTTAATTATATTGAGGTAATTGAGTAAGATCAATTAACTTTCTTAATGATTAAATATATCAATTATCTTTCTAAGAAATTTTATCTTTTGAGTGGTAATAAAATGATCTTGAAGTTAGATTGCAAAGAGTATTTGTTTATTATGTATTAAAAGAATTTTTAGGTGATATTTGGTTTACCGGGTTGATGACTCAAGGAAGAATTAAGATGACGGTATAAAGCCCTAAAAAACATAAAGAAAAGCTCATTGGCCTAAAGGAGCCAGTTCACTTGTCGATTATCATGTCGATAGAGTATTTTGTTATCGGCTTGCCGGTAGTGCAAGGTACCAGCAAGCCAGTAAATCTGATATGACTAGCCATTAGAGCATTTGATGCATTATAACGGTAAGAATTGAATGGGATGATATAAATGCTTAACAACCCAACTAAGGACAGTAGAGGACTAATCTTTTGTTGCAATATTTCAACATTCTCTTATATTCGTGTTGTCTATAATTCTCATTGTCTCTTGTACCATAAATTACTAATATTTAAAGAGATTTGAAATGTAATGCTTGTGAGCTATTAGTTGCAAAGTATTGATAGTTAAAAACACTATACCGATAATTCTTGAAATTAAGTTTTGTGTTTTGAGTTGAGATTATGATTTGTGTTAAGAGTTATGTGTATGATACTTATGTAATCAAGTTTGTGTTTGTGTAGCTTTTAGAGCTTGGATTGAGAAATCAATAAAGTGGTGTGAAGTCCTCGGTTAGAGGCATTGTATGTTCGTGGAGACTAGGGGGTGGTTCAAACTCTACGTTATATCTAGGCTTGATCTTCTTTATCCTTATCTCTTTTAATTTCTACACTTATTATTATTTTATTATTGCTTTGATTAGTCTTATTATTGCATTTAGTTGTTTATATAAAAAAAGAATTGCGATTTGTCCTCAAAACTCAATTCACCACCACTCCCCCCCCCCTAACATCCCCCTAAGTTTAGCCTAATGTTCTTCAATCAGTATTAGAGTTAGTCTCCAAATCTTTTGCTTAATCGCATATTAGAGTAATGATCATGACATTTAATATACTGAACTTTATGGAAGGGCAAGCTGTAAATAGACCACCATTAGTAACTAGGAATAATTATCCTTATTAGAAATGTAGGATGAGTATATTCTTAAAAATATAAAATAGGTTGTTGTTGCAAGTAGTGGATAAAGGACCATTTATGATAGAAGGCAAGAAAGAAAATAATTATACCAATAATGATTGGAAGTTGTTAGACTTAAATGAAATAGCTATAAATATCTTGCATTTTGCCATTAATGAAAATAATTTTAATAGAGTTTGTACATGTAAGGGTGCTAAGGAAATTTGGGAAAAATTAAAAGGTACATATGAAGGAACTAGCCGAGTAAAGGATACAAAGATAAGCTTATTATGTTGACAATTTGAAAACATTAGAATGGATCCAAATGAAACTATTGATGAGATGCATAATAGATTCATTAATATCATCAATCCTTTGAGTGTTCTTGGAAAGACATTTACTAACCTTCAAATAAATTCCAAAATCCTTAAGTCTTTACCAAGAGATTAGGAAGCCTAGAGAATTGCAATTGTTGAAGCTCATGATCTTAACACAATGCCAAAAGAGCAACTTCTTGGAACTCTTAAGACTCATGAGATGGTTGAAAAGCAAGGAGAGAAATTCAAGAAAAAAATAATTGCTTTAAAAGCAACCAAAGAGAGCTCTAGTAGTTATGAAAGTGAGGATCATGATGATGTGGCCATGATGACAAGAAATTTCAAGAAATTTATGAAGTTTAATAGGAAATTGGAAAAAGATAAGGATAAAAACATATCTCAGTCAAGGAAGGAGAAGAAGGAAGCAATCAAGTGCTATAATTGCCAAAAACCGGGTCACATTCAACAATATTGCCCAAATCTCAAGAAAGTCGAGAAAAGAGCAAGGAAAAAGGCTAGGATGGCGACTTGGAGGGAGAAATGTGCTTTATGGCAATGGATAATGAGGTATGTTCTACTTTAAATGACTCTTCATTTGATGAGCTCAAAAATATGTATGATGAGTTACTTAAGGAATTTATTAAAGCTTAAAAAAGGAACAAGATGCTGAAATAAATGATAATTGAAATAGGAAGTGAATTTGATCTATTTACAAATGAATATAATAAAGTGAATGATGTTAAAGAAAGTTTAGAGGAGGATAATGAGTACTTAAGATTAGAAGTTGATAAATTAAATAGAAACAATGAAGAATTGAATCTTAGGAATGAGGAGTTGGCTAAGGAAAATGATCAATTCAAAGAAAAGTGTAATTCCCTTCAAACAAAAGTTGAAAGTATGAAAAATGAGGATAATATGGTTGATAGGCTAAGAGAGCTTCAAATTGAAAATGTTATCTTAAAGTTAGGCCTAGATGATTCAAAACAAACTATAGCTAAGTTCGTGAATGAAGAAAAGAATTTAGATAAGCTCTTTAGCTCTCAAAGGCAAGGATTGAGCAAAACCAGAATTGCATATACATGTGCAATACGTCGCAATACCAATTTGAATCATAAAGGCAAGATGGTTTAGGTTCCAAAAGGACAAGGATATATCATTATTACTAACCACAAAGGACCCAAATTTACATAGGTATGAAAAAAGCAATCACATGTTTTTATAGGAACTTCAAATGGAAACAACTCAATAAACTTGAATGGAGAATGCTTAAAGGAAACTCAAAATGCGTCTACCATGGTATTTGATTCAAGAAACTCATTCAAGTAGTCTCTATACAATAATTAGCATATTTTGTGTATACTTGAAGTTTTCTACATTTGCTTAGGCTTTCTTGTGCACATATCTACCATCTCTTGATTTTTAATATCAAATGTTAGCTCCCACATGTTCAAATATTTTAATATTTTATGCTTAAATGTTTGGCTTGATTTGATTATGAAACTATGCATAATTGATATATCTTCAACCACATTTGAGCTCATATAAGTACTTAGGGACTTAACTAGTGCTTTTTTTTTTTTCAATTATTAGCTTTGTGAGTCATGCTTAAACTCTTATCATGTCATAATATGCATATAAATCTTACTTAGAATGGATAATTGAAAATATCATACTTTTTATTCACATTTGAAGTTTCTCATGTATATTTAGAATCATATGTGCATAATTTTTCCATGTTTTGACCTTCTGTTCAAATCCAATTCTTGCATGTTTAATTTTGTCTATAGATTGTGATTGAATGATTAATCTGGCCTACTTTTGTTTTTGCGCAAATTTGATTCCTTTAGACTCAAATTAGGCTCTTATTGTTGTTTGGGAAGTCATGTGATCATTTTGTCCATTTGCATGCTATATGTTGTAATCATGCTACCCTTGTATACCATTGAAACTTGTTTAGACTGCCAATTTATCATAAACATGATTTAGTATGTATGTGTGACATTAAGCTCAATTTGTATTTAATGGTTGATTTTGATGAATTCAAGTGGTGATTTTAGGACTTCCAAATCCTTTTTGCAATATTTTCCTTCCAATAAGCTTGAATATGATGATGAAACTTGTTTGAAGTATTGTTTTGTGATAATTAAGCCTCATTGCTTGAATTTAGTCATTTATGCATTTACATGGCTTAATAATGAACTTTCTAGTAACTAATGGCTTAATTTCGTTAAATTTTGCTAATGTTGCTAAGATACAAACTTTTCATACTCAAGTGAACCTAAGAAACACGCTTATATAGATTCCATGCAAAAAACATAGCATTTAGCATGCTTGGAGCACACTTGAAGTCATTCATAAGCAACTAAGTTGATATATGTACAAATTAATTATGCATTGGTTTCCATGCCTAAAATTGGGTCTTACATGTCTATTTTCATTCATAAATCATGCTTGAGTGGTCAAACTAGCACAAATTGAATTTCATGCACAATTGATATCTCTAGACCTATATTAGCCATAAGAAGCTCTTCTGGCATATTTTGGGCAATATGAGTATTATTTGATTTAATCATGAGTTGTTGTACTTATTTGTAACTTCCTTCATACTTGTAGAATGAACTTATTATGCAATTGTAGAAGGATGTTCACTTGGTCACTATATATTCATATGATTAGCCTCGATCCTAAGGAACTCCTGTGGTGATTATGTGATTTATAGTGTCTTAATACTACAATTTGCTCTCACAATTCTCAAAAGTGTATTTGAAAGTTGCTTGAAGTATTAGTGTGCCAAAACTCTATGGCTACTCAATTGCACTCTTCTCTCATTAAACAAATTATTGGATTTTAGAGTTTGATTTGGCTAAATTTTTAAAATCTAGCTTAAATTTTGCTTTTCCAAGCCTTAATGGATTCAAATAAACTCGTTTGAAGTGTTAGAATACTCATTGAATTACTACAAGTCCAATTTGAATTTGTAACTTTGCTTAATTAAGAGATCTTTATTGTCTTTTCTACAAAATTGCAGAAAACCGGTATGCCGATTACTCAATCCATCGGCTTGTCTATTTACCCCCTTAAATAACAATAAAAATTCAGTTTTGATCATTTAATTGGTAAGTTGGTTCACCTAAACACCGATAAGCCGGTATACTACTCTAGTTTTTCACTTATTTTCAGTTCTGTTCTTGTAACCGGCAAGTCGGTCCATCTCACCATCTGCATGCCGGTATAATTCACTTTTGAAGAAATTCATTTTGCTTCTATTCTTTTAGCTAGCATGCCGGATACCCAAATACTAGTAAGCCGGTTAATCAGTTCTCAGGCATGACTTAAAGTTATGCTGCACCATCTCTCCCTCATCCTTCTTGCACAAAAAACCCCTCTTTCTCTTCCCCTAAACCCTAAAATCCTTCTCTCTCTTCAATCTTCCACTCCAAACTCTCAAAATTATAATTTTTCTTCATCTATCATCAAATTTATACAATCTCTCATTAATCCCTTCACTTATTCAAATCGTACTCTCCTCTTCTCCTTCACACGACTTTCTCTCTCTACCAAACCCTCATCCACCATTAAGACACCACCTTGATGAACTATAGCAGCTTTTAGATGAACTATCACTACCCATCTTACCTCTTTTCTCCTCTAGCTTAAAGATGATGATCTACAAGTTGAATGAATTACTAACTTCCAATCTATTTTGTATATGCTCTTCATTATGTTTTTCTCATGTTATGAATTTAGCCATTAGCTACTATTATTGTTATTTTCTATTGTCTTGCCTTAGCCATTATCTTGGCTTTTATTGCTTATGTTGTTATCTATATTGTTTACTACTTATGGTTCATGTATCTCACGGAGTTATTACACTCCCCATAGTTGGCTCACATTTTTGAACATTTGATCTGGCATGGGCTAATTTTGATGAATTCATTATGGAAATTTTATTTTGGCATGTTTTTTAGTTTCTTTAATTTCACTTTTATAAGAGGTATATCCTAAGGCTTAAGCTGGGATTATGCCAAAATTTTAACTTGAATCCTCTTTCCTCTTTACTACTTGGATCCTCCTCTTTTTGATGAGGCTAAAGGGGGAGAAATATTTGATTTGTAAGAATGTCAACACGTGTATTACATCGAATTGATAATAGTTATTCAAAAGATGATATTGATCCTATAACTATAGCATATCTTGATTCCTTGAAAGTTTGATATATTTTTTATGTGAATTTATTAAAAAGTGAGACTTAGTTCCTTAGCACATCAATATACTCTCATTTTGCAAGCACTCACTTAATCTTATTCTCTTGAAATCGAGTGTTAAATTGAGTGGGAGCATTAGATTGAGGGAGGAGTATTAGATTGAGGGGGAGCATTTAAAGTATAAGAGTTTTGTCCTCATAAAAAAGGGGGAGATTGTTGAACAAAGGGTTCATTATTTGATTTTGATGAGAATAAAACAAAAAGTATATAACTAAACATGTTATTTTTTAAGAGAACAAAACAAGATGATGATTAAATTAAGTATTATTTGATTATATTGAGGTAATTGAATAAGATCAATTAACTTGCTTAATGATTAAATATATCAATTATCTCTCTAAGAAATCTAATCTTTTGAGTGGTGATCAAATGATCTTGAAGTTATATTGCAAAGAGTATTTGTTTGTTGTGTGTTAAAAGAATTTTTAAGTGATATTTGGTCTATCGAGTTGATGGCTCAAGGAAGAACTAGGTTGACAGTATAAAGCCCTAAAAAGCACAAAAAAAAGCTCATTGGCCTGAAGGAGTCGGCTTGCTAATTCACTTGTCAATTATCATGCCGATATAGTATTTTGTTACTAGCTTACCGGTAGTGTAAAGTACCGACATACCAGTAAGTCTAATACAACTAGCCATTAGAGCATTTAATGTATTGTAATGGGAAGAATTGAATGGGATGATATAAATGCTCAACAACCCGACCAAGGATAGTAGAGAAATGATCTTTTGCTACAATATTTCAGTATTCTCTTGTATTCTAGTTGTCTATAATTATCATTGTCTCTTTTACCATAAATTGCTAATATTTAAAGAGATTTGAAGTGTAGTGCTTATGAGTTATTAGTTGCAAAGTATTGAGAGTTAAAAGCACTACACCAATAATTATTGAGATTGTGATTTGTATTGAGAGTTGTAAGTGTGAAACTTGTGTAATCAAGTTTGTGTTTGTATAGCTCCTGGAACTTTGGATTGAGAAATCAATAAAGTGGTGTGAAGTCCTTAGTTGGAGGCATTGTGTGTCCATGGAGATTAGAGGGCGGTTCGAACTCCACGTTATATCCGGGCTTGATCTTCTTTATCCTTATCTCTTTTAATTTCTACACTTATTATTGTTTTATTATTGCTTTGATTATTCTTATTATTGCATTTAGTTGTTTATATAAAAAAGAATTGCATTTTGTCCTCAAAACTCAATTTACACCCCCTCCCCCCCCCCCCCCCCCCCCCCCTCCTCAAGTTTAGCCCAGTGTTGTTTACATAATTGGTAGGTAAAGATCCCAATCCCTCAAGTTCTTTCCTACGATATCTTTGAGCAGATTGCCTAGCATCCTGTTTATCACTTCAGTTTGGCTATCAATTTGAGGGTGGCTACTAGAGTTGAATATAAGTTTAGTTCCAAGTCTTCTTTAAAGATTCTTCCAAATATAGCTAAAAAATTTTGTGTCTCGATCTAAGATAATAGTCTTTAGTACCCCATGTAGTCAGATAACCTCCTGCAAAAATAAATCAGCAATATATAAGGTATCGTTAATTCGATGGCATGAAATGAAGTGACCATCTTACCGAAGCGGTCCACTACAACAAAAACAGAATCTTTATCTCTAGGTTTCCGGGGTAACCTTAAAACAAAGTCCATGCTGAGGTTGCCCCAAGGTAAGGTTGGTGTTGATAGTGGCATGTAATCTCCATAGGGTTCTCTCTTTCCCTTAGCTTACTTGCACATTTCACAATTATGAACTACGTTATAGATATTCTTGGCTAAACATGACCAGTAAAAGTTCTCCCTTAACAGATTGGCTATCTTGGTCTCCCCAAAGTGACATGATAATTCGCTGCTATAAGCTTTCCTAATCAATATCTCATGCATGGAACAATTTTATATGCACAGCCTTCAATCCTTGAACAAATAGCCTCCCTTAAGATAATATCCCTTCGTAGTAATTCCATCCTTGCATTGTTCTATGATAAGGCCAAAATGAGGATCATGAGTGTACTGCTCTGTAATGAGTGGAAATCCTAATAATTTAGTTTGCAAAATGGTCAGCAAGGTTTACTAACGTAAAAAAGCATCGTCGACCACATTCGTGCTTCCTTTCTTGTGTCAATGATGTACGAGAAATCTTCCATAAACTCCAATCACTTTAGCTTGCCTCTTTGAATGCTTGTTTCGACTCCCTAGATGCTTCAGAGACTTATGGTCTATATAAATAATAAACTGTCATTGCAACAAATGGTGTTGCCAAACAATAAGGGCTTGGTAAAAAGAGTATAATTCTTTCTCATACATAGAATAGTTCAGGCATGACCACTAAGCTTCTTACTATGGTGGGTTGTCGCTCTTGCATCAGGACAATACCAATTCCTACTCTCGATGCATTATATTCAAATTCAAAGGGATTGTCAAAATCTGGTAGGAAGAAGAGAGACATCTAGGTCAGCTTCTCCTTGATTTCCCTAAAACTTTGCTTAGCTTGATCATTTCACCTAAACCCTTCATTCTTCTTTATCAACTTGATCATGGGGGCGGCTATGGTACTAAAGTTTTTGATAAACTGCAAAAGAAGCTAGGCTATGAAAGCTTTGAACCTTAGTGACATTCTTTGGCATTAGCCGCTTAAGAATAGCTCAGATCTTTTCCTCATCTACCCGGAGTCCTTCCCCTGATTTTACAAACCCTAGGAAGATCACCTCTTTTTAGCAGAATGTACTTTCTTCACATTTTCCTACAACTTCTCAGTTTACAAAATGTCAAATACTTCGCGAAGATGTTGAATATGGTTGTTTAGGTCGGCATTGTATACCAATATGTCATCAAAGTACATGACCATACATCTTCCAATTAGAGGGCACATTACACGGTTAATTAACCTCATGAATGTGCTCAATACATTAGTAAGTCCAGATGGCATAACCAACCATTTGTAAAGTCCATGCCGAGTCTTGAAGGCAGTTTTCCACTCATTACTTGGTCTCGTGTGAATTTGGTGGTAGCTACTTCGCAGATCAATCTTCAAAAATATCTTGGCACTATAAAGCTCATCCAATATGTCATCGAGCTTTGGTATTAGGTATTTGTATTTGACAATAATTCGATTGATTGCTTAGTTATCGATGTACATGTACCATGATCCATCTTTCTTAGGGATGAGTAGAGCTGGTACAGTATAAAGGCTCATGCCTTCCCTTAGGTATCCTTGCTCTATGAGTTCGTCCACCTATCTTTTTAGCTTGGTAGCCTACTCAAGATTCATTTTGTATGTAGAGTGGTGCTTGGTTGCAGATCAATACAATGCTCAATGCCTTGAACTGGAGGTAGTACTCAAGGTAGTTCTTTAAGGAACAAATCAAAAAACTCATGTAGCAACCTTTGGATTTCATTAAGGATATCCTCTAAATCTCTCATTCCAGTAATCATCTAATCAATAGGAACATATATTCTTTAACCTTTTCAGCAGCTCCAAAATCTCTCTTTAACTCATCACTAAGCCATTCTTCTTATTAGCTCGAGGTGAGTTGATTGTGAGTTTCATTTACTTAGGATGGGTTAAGGGTTGCAACATGATCTTCTTTCCATCCTTAACAAAGGCATAGGTGTTCTTATACCTGTCGTGAGTAACATGTCGGTTGAACAACTAAGGTTATCCTAGCAGTAGATGTGAAGCTCCCATGGGGACGATATCACACAGTACTTCATCCCTATATACACTCCCAATACTGAACAGTACGGTCACTTGTTCAGTCATGTATAAAGCACCCTTATCATAAAGTCAGTGCAGCTTGTAAGGTCGAGGATGCCTTGAGATTGGTAGACCAAACCTCTGTACAAAGGACCATGGAATGACATTAGTACAACTTCCCCCATCCACAATGATTGTAAACAATTGGCCTTTGATGGTACACTTGGTATGGAATAGATTCTCCCTCTAGTCCTCCTTAGAGTTTGGTAAGGAACTCAGTACTCATCTTAGGACTAAGGTAATCACTTCTCCTTGGTCAACATAGACACAGGTCTCCTCTTCTTCTTCGGCTTCAGGTTTTCTAACATTTTCTTCTTTTTTGGGCTTGCTTTTGTCAGTACTATCTACTACATCTCCTTAGAGCATCATAATGCATCGGTTTGGACAATTACCAGCTCTATGTGTGAAGCCCAAGCATTTAAAGTATTTCATCTTGCTGGTCTTCCATTCAAAGGTCTATCCTTTCTCATATATCCTTAGGGTCGGCTTAACCTTAGCTCGACCTATTTGACCAGCTCAGCCCTGCTGGCTTGCTAGGCTGTCATCAGATCATCCATTCCTACCCTCAACCCTATACGGCCTCCATGGCTTAGCTTGAATACATTGGCGCAAAATTGGGGGTCAGGTGAAGGTTGGCCCAGGCTGGCTCAGAGTGTTTCTTCTTTGTTTTTAACACTCTACATTGTCTTATCGCGTTTTCAAAGGTATAAAACCTTTGCACTTCCACAATGTTGTGAATCTCAAATCGAAGTCCAAAGATGAACCTTAATATGATGTGAGCCTCAGGTTCTTTTATGTCAGATCGGATCATAAGCATTTAAAACTCTCTGACATAATCATCAATGGATTAGCTTCCTTAGTGAAGCTATTGCAACTTTGCAAACGTATCTTGTAGGTAGGTCTTGAGTACAAATCTACCTCTTAACACCTTTTTATCTCATCCCAAGTTCTAACACCTCGTCTTCCATCTCTTGTTTTGGCTATATTTAGATTCTTCCACCACATAGTAGCATAGCCAGTAAACTCCAGTGTAGTAAGTCGAACCTTGACATCATTCGTATACCCATAGCATTCAAATATTTTCTCGACCTTCTCTTCCCACTCCAAGTATTCATCTGCATCTTTACTTCTACTAAAAGGCAAGATTTGAATCTCGACATTGTCTAGCCCTTAAGGGACATGGCATCCTCATCCCTACGCTTGGTAATAGTCAACTTCTTCTTCTTCCCTAAACTCTTCAACATGCAAATCCTCATCATGTTCTTCAATCTCCTCTAACTTCAGTCTTCGTCCAGTAGCTCCGTCTGTTACTCCTTCAGCTCGCTACAGTCGAACTGGGTGATTGATTCAATTGCCTTGGCCATGGTATCTCTCAAGAGCATTTTCTTGTGGGTTATGGTGTTGTACACCATGGGGTTGTTGTTTATTAACTTACATTGTTGTGACTAGACTCTCAATAAGGTTGGTTAGTCTATCAAGTTTGTCATCAACATACCCTAAGGTCTTATTGCCATTATGACCTTGACCAGGTTGAGCACCACTACTCTAGTCATCAATAACACCCTAAACACTTGAATCTGATATGGTACAATACTTCTCAAATGGATTAATAACTTTCTAACAACTTTAATACCCGATAATCACTCAAATAGAATAGAAACGAGCTTACCTTGTTTTCATAATAAAAAACAGAGTAAGAGCAAAGTAATAATGAAACTACACTTACACTGAAACATATTGTAGTAGCTAAGAAGGGAATACAGTAGCCACTAACAACAAAGCAAACTAAAAACAATAGGGAAAAAAGTTAGCCAAGTCTAAGTAGCTACTAAATGAATATGACGTACCACTCAATCCTACTCAATCGACAATCTACCGAATACGACATATCGGTCTGAATTGAAAGGTCACTCACCACTATTCCTTGCTAAAGGGAATAGATAAGAGTTGAAAGATAATAAGAACACTAAGGTTGCTCAATGTGAATAATTTTGTATTAATAAGTTCATTGTTTGCATATAAGAAAGTAGGGGGTTATATAACCATCCACTAGGTTCACTTTATATGTATGAAAAGACTAAAGGGTATTCTATAATTAGGTTACATAAAACATACTAAAATGAGTAAAAGGGGAAAAAGAATATTCAGTACAGAAAAGAAAGAATCATTCTGGAATATTGTGTCAAAAGACATGTATTGCTTGGTGGCTAAATGGGAGAGATATAATACAAGATAACCGGAAGCAGAATAATGTTTATAGTAAGGGGCTGACTTGATTTGGATCAAGTCGGGAGCCACTCAATCCGGTAAAGAAGTTAGTTGAATTGGAGTCAGATGTCTATGGTTAATCTAGTAGCTCAACTCGGATACTCTTGGGTTATCTTTTAGAATAAGGCATCATTGTTGGATAGGGGTAGATTTGACACATATGAGGACTTGATAGACAAGTCGGTAGGAGATCACTTCGGGATAAAGATCCTTGTCTTGGTTTTGGTTTCGAGTTAGTATTCTTTGCATAAGTCCTCGAAGTCCTCTGGCTCGGCTAAGAGTGATTGGTCCAAGGGCTTGATTCCCATCACCTACTCTTCCACCTCGAGGTTATTGAGTTAGGATTTGTCCTTTAGCAGGTTAAGTAGCTTATTGGGTGTTTTATACGACTTTCGCAGGTTGATAAACCATTGCATGGATAGCTTAGGTTAAATCAACTATGAGGTTGGCCACCTTGTTAAGTCTTTTGTTTGTATTCTTGAGGGTACCCTAGGGCCATCAGCCAAGGTAGACAGCACTACTATTATCATCCCCAATTCTAGCGTTAACACTTGGGTCTATCATTTTCTTTAATAAACTTAGTAATAAACTCAAAATCTAAGAAACAATAAAAACAGTTTTTCACACTAAACAATACAAACACATACCTTTCCTTACAAAGGTTCAACTAATTTGTGAACACAGCAATTCCTCTAAAATACAATAAATCCACCTGAAACTTGCTCTATTTTCAGGTATAGACACTTCATCTTTGCCTCTTGTAATTTTTTAGAATTTTTAGAATAGGATAAAGGGTTCAAATTTAGAAAAAGTACAAAAAATAGAAAATTAAAAGAAATAATAATGAATTAAAAATTGAGAAAAGTAAAAAAAAAATAGAAAAATTAGAAAATAAAAAAATGATGGAAACAATACAAAAAAAAAAAAAGAAAAAAGGATCAATAGATTTTTAGGTTTTTTGTTAAGGTCAAATAACACCTTAGTATACAATCACTAAGATAGGACTATTCATTTATTTAATTATTTACATGTGTACAAGTCTTGGTCAATTTAAAGATAATTTTAGGCTTAGATCTAGGTTTAAGACTTTACTTATTTATATTATTTTTATATATTTTTTTATTATTTTATTTTAAAAAAATAAATAAACAGGGATTAGATTAGTTTTAGATTAAGCTCGAAGGATTAGTTCGTAGCCTTATGGTACAGCCCTTAGTTTTATGTTTGAAGTGTACGCTGGTGCATCAAATATGTGCTTGACACATGTTGAGCCCTCTTTCTCCCCCGTTTTCTTCTCCTTTCCTCAATTATTTCCAAATTCTTGCTTTGTTTTTCCAGCTCGATAAGTCCGCTTTAAATTTGTTTTTTTACCCCTATTTCTT
The DNA here is from genome assembly GCA_024138005.1 of Lumnitzera racemosa. Taxonomy (NCBI): domain Eukaryota; kingdom Viridiplantae; phylum Streptophyta; class Magnoliopsida; order Myrtales; family Combretaceae; genus Lumnitzera; species Lumnitzera racemosa. Next base: position 88,059,394 of record JAMXBC010000006.1, read on the forward strand.
CGCAATTTCATCAAATTAATTGTGAAGGCACAAAGTAAACTTAGGATATTATGAATTAGGATAAAAAAACACATTTGAATACAAGCATTGAGAGCATTGAATTGGTAAAGAAATTAAAGAAAAACTCAAACTACGGGCTTTACATTCATAGCCAATTTGGCTATTAATAACACTTACCAAGTTAACTCGAGCTTGTTTTAGTATAAATAAGACTATAGTTTTTGATTCTTAGCATTCATGAGCTTTCATATACTCAGAAATCACATACCTAAAAACTTTCTCTCTTTAGTTGCGTTGATTCTCTCTCTTTCTCTCTCTATAAAGTTGGTTAAGCTCGAAACTATTGAGCAAAACCAACCACATAGTAGTGGTCCCCAATCTAACAACTCTCCCACATTTCTTGCCTTAGCCCCTAGTGTCTCGACCATTGTAGGAGACTCGAACGCTAACCATTACAACCCCAAAGCTCAACCACCACTCCCCTTGCTATATTAGTCCAAACTAACACCCTAGCAGTGTTTGTAGTGGTTGAAAAATGAAGACCCAACTCCTTTTCGAGCTCCTTAGTATTAGGCCTGGTGTTTTCCTCTTGGTTTTTAAAATATTTTCCTTAACCCGATTAGTATTAAACCCTAACCCATTTAATACTAATATTTGATTAGGAGTTAAGAAAAATTCTTTTAACTTTAAATACAGTTTTGGAGTCGCCATTCGGCCATAATTAGGAAAGAAAGTTAAGTTATAACCAATTGGGTGGATTGGTTATAATTTAGCTACCGGTTTATTGATAAAACCAATTTTTTAAAACGGTCTTCTAAAATGAGAGATTTAGATTTAGGGTCTATCCTATTAAACCTTAAATATGTATCACTTTTAACTTTCAGAATTTAATTTTACCTTTTATATACCCTTATAACGAAATCTATCTACATGCAACTTGATTTAATTCTAAAATGATAAAGTGATCAATTAGTTACAAAATATAGAAAAAGAAAAATTTTCTTGTTTCAAGTCGCCCCATACTTACATACGTTTACTTACGTACCTGTTATTGGGGATTAGACTTCTATAGTTCATTCATGAAAATTTTAGTATTAATTGATTTTAGTTTGAAAAAAGGGTCGGGTTTACATTGTTTATCTATTTTGAGTCTATTTAAGGAAAATTTCTCAAAAAGTCTTAAATCGGATTTTATTTGTGGAAAATTTCTTAAGAAAAGGTCCTAATTTGGAAAAAGGGTCTGTTACTTTTATTTATTTTTAGAAAATTTATTTTCTAAGAGATTTTTATTTTCTAATCTACTCATTTTTATTTATTTATTTATTATTATTTTTATTTATATAAGCTTTAATTGAAAATGAGTAAATAAATAATAAAAAAACAAAATAAAACTAAGTTATTCTACTTTTTTTTTCTTTTTTTGCATTTATAAATACATGAGTAATAAATAAATAAATTAATTAAAAAAATGGTGTAGATTGGGTCAACTTTGTCAGCTCGGGTCGACTGATAATGAAGAAGGAATAGTAGCAACATGGCGTTTCTCGAGAGGATACAAATACCAAATCGAGCGAGTGAAGTTGGATTTGTGAGTTTTTAATTGGACTTGGGGGGGGGGGGGAGGGGGGTTAAGCTTGGTGCCGTGATGTTCGATGGTCATTTGGGTGGTGATTAGAGTGGGTGACTATGATAATGGTTGTTAGAAGTGAAAGAGAGGTTGGATCTTGGTATTTCAGAAGTGTTAAAGCTTATAGTAGTGGTGGTGGTGGTGGTTTTCGTCGCAAAGCGTCGTGGAGGATGCTATCGTAGAGAGAGAAAACTTCAATTTTTGCTTCTTTAGAGTGTTTCAAAGCTTTATTGTATACTCTTGTGTGTTTCTCAACCCCTATTTATACTAAACGAAGCTTAAACATGCATAGAAAGTCAAGGAAACTGTTAATTAGCAAAATTAAATCAGTGGCATTTTTTACCTATAATGAATTGTTTTCCATTTTTGAGCTTGAATTTACCCACATAATTAACTGAATTTGAATGTGTTTGGGGATAAATTCATATTAAGCTATGTGTACTACATGATTTCACCATTAATTTGGTGAAATCGTATAATGAATGACCTTAAACATAGCATGCAAAAGAAAAAAAACCATGCTGGAAATCTAGAAGTAAAAATCAAGGAAGGAGAAAGGTGCACGTGCTACGTACCCCCATATGTGTGCAATGTACGTGCGCATTGCAAAAATAAAGGGTGTACAACAACACGCCCTCTGTTTGCTTCTCTTGATCAAGGCCAAGCCTTGTTTCCAAAAGTTACAGACCGGTTTTTTGGTCTACAATAATATATATATATATATATATAAAGTATAGGAATAAGATAAACTAAAAACTAAAAATTAGACATTTATAAGTAGCGTGAAAGTCTTATATTAATTATACACTAAGATTTTTATTATATATTTTTCCTAAGAAAGAAAAAGGCACTTTGTGCTTAGCATGGTTCGAACTCATGACCTTTAGTTCTAATGTGATGCTAAACTCAAATACTTTTCCATTAGATTATTGGCTTGTGCATTATCTATATGTGCAATCAAATTGTACATATGGACTAGGTCAGTTTGAGCTAGATTCAAATCTAAGCTCAAGCCCAATAGTCCTCCCTTTATTTTTATCTAAATTAACAATTTTATTCTATTAAACTATCTAAAAAATTTATTATTTTCCTAAATCCCTAAATCCTTTATTGTTTTAATTTTTTCTTTTTTCTTGTGACTTTTTTAATTTTTTGTGTTTTTCTAAATTTTTATAGTTTTTTCATTTTTTCCAAATTTCTTTTTTTTGTGTGCGTTTTTTCCTAATTAGGACCATATATCCTATCTTTAAAAAATTTTGAAAATAAAAGGGGTAAAAATGAGGAATCTACACTCGACTGCCACTAATGAACCAATCAACAGCACCACCATCAAACCAAACCCAAACACCTCCAAAACCACCACTACAAGTGACGTTGTGTCTACCCTCCTAATTGACAATTGGAAACAAACAAAAGCCCTTTTCCCATTCGTTTTGGTGGCTAGAACATGCCAAACCACCCCTTTTATGCTATTGCTGTTTGTCTCCTACTAATGACCCGAATCCAACTCAACGTCTGACCAAATAACTTAACCTAAATCCACTCTAACCTAGCTCATACACCCTATCCAATTAGTCTAGCTCTTTTATATGGTTTTGTTTCAGTTTTTCTTTTCATTTTTTTTGTCATTTTTTTGTACATTCTCTTATATTGTAACTAAAAAAAAAAAAGAAAAAAAAAAGAAAAGGAAAAAAATAGGTAATTTTATTTTTATTTTCTACCGTAAAACATAAAAAGGAAAATAAATAAAAATAATAAAATAAAAAATAAAAAATGAATAACGTTTTGCCACTTAAGAAAATTCATTTTTCAAAAAACAAAATAAAGTCAACTTTTTCAAAATTAGGAACTTTCTTTGAATTTAAAAAAAAAAAAACAAATGAACAAAATCTAGGGCTCTTTAGAAATTTTCCATAAATAACTTGAACTGGGTTAAAAACGTAAACTCAACTATTTTTTGGGATTAAAACAAACCAACCCACTAACTTTTTCAAAACCAACTATGAAAGTCTACTTTCGAATAGCGAATATGTAAATAATCGTACGTAATTACAAAGCGACTTAAAATATGAAACAAAATTTATTTTCTCGCTTTGTAGACAATTTTTCTTTTTTTATATATATAATTTATTTGTGAAATAGATAAATTCCTTAAATGTTTTTTTGAAGGATAAGATATAAATTTAGAAAGTTAAAAATGGTATCAGTTAAGGGTTTATAAAAGTTAACCCTCCAAATAAAAAATTTGGTTTTTAAAACCATTTTAAAAAATTGGTTTTTATTGAAAGACTGGTAGTTAAGTTATAATTAATTCACCTAATTAGTTTTAGTTTAACTCCTTTTTCTAACTCTAGTTAGGTAACGACTCTAAATAATTTTCAAAATAAAAACCAAGTTTTTCTTAACTCGTAGTTGAGGATTAGTATTAAACGGGTTAAGATTTAATACCAACCACATTAAGGAAAAAAAAATAAAAATTGAGAAAAATTAGACTTGACAACTTGGCGACTTCACTGGAAACATTGAGAGAGTTAGCCACTTGAATACCTTTCGAAATAAAATTTACCTTTCAAATACCTATATTATTTATTTATATATACATTTCATGTAAATATATTTTTGTTTTAAATTGCTATATTCACCTATTGCATGCATCATACTTAGGGCTTTTTTAAGGGAATGATTGCATAAAAAATGTAAGGTAGATATAGTTAGACTTAGGCCATCTTAGGACCCTAAGAGAGGGGCTATTGTATAAGTTTTGAGTATTATGGTTAATCACTACTTAGGGCTGATTAGGTACCCCACTTGAACTTTTATGTGACTAAAGAATCGTTTTTCAAAGGCTTATGAGGTTACAAAGTTTAAGGACCTTTAGAACCCACCCAAATTACGTACATTAAAACTTGAGTTAATACACTACTCCTAAAAGTTACAATCTTACTAATATTAAAGTGTTTTAGAAACTCAATCATTTTTCTTTTCAACAATAGGGTTGCAACTTAAGGAATGATGTATTAACCTAATGTAACTAGCATATGCTTGTTTCTACATACATTCTTTTGTTTCATCGATAACCAATTCTTATCTATGAAATGTTTAGGCTTGAAATGGTAGATAACTAAGGGAATATAGGACCTCCTTAGGTGTCACGCCCCAAAGCGGTAGAGTCGTAACAGCTCCGCCGTGTAAACCATCCTAAGATGGAAGTTGGCCTTACAACCGCTATCTTAGACCTGATCTATGCAAGGTGTCCACGACTAACCTACTTTGAAGTAAACAGTTTGTAATTTAAATAATTCATTTACCTAAGAAAGTGAGAAAAGTTATATATAATCACTATAATTCAATTATTACATTATTCAAAAATGAAAAGTAATAACACATGTGTTGATTCTTCAATGTTTTTCCTCACTCCCCAGGATCCAGTAGTTGCTAGCTTCAGAGTAGTTATTGCCGCTTCTTAGCCAGCACCTGCATGACGTCTATAGGGATGTGAGCAACCACAGCTCAGTAAGTTAGGATGGAGGACTTAAAACTATACCATACACGCAACAAGGTTTTCAGGTTAGAGAACCTGGAGACCTTGCTCCTCCTGCGACTACCTTCGAACCACTGTCTTCACCCTCGCCGCAACCTCTTCTCCTGTCACTTAGTTCGACTGAGGATAAAGAAGAGACCATTTTGAAATCCTGCGCTATCCCTTTCGAAGGGGTCGGTATTTAGCCGGAGAGTCCTAAGTTCCCCTAACGGGTTGCCATGCATGTCCGATTATGATTACGGGTTATATATTTGATTAAGTCCAGTTTAGGGTGATCAATCATTTCATGCAAATCATACAATACATGCTAGAGCAACAAACAGAATCATAGCATCACCCATAATCAAGCACATGTGCACATCCAACTATCTAACAAGCACAACCAAGCATAATCTCAAGCCTCCCAAAATACAGTATTGTATTAATCCCAACTTACCTCGACTCCTCGCTCACTTACTCGAGGTCCGATTTGCTTAGGCCATCGCCGATCATCCCTATAACATAAACGTGGTTTCAGTTTTCATATAATGATTATAGGTTCATTTTATCCTATAATTCTTATTGTTAGATTTTGTTTAGGGTTTAATATGCCTAATTATCTAGGTCTTAAGTCTTTTATAATTATTCTAGGTTTGGGGTTAGGTTCGGGTTCGGGTTCGGTTTCCACATCGATTTTTAAATTAGGTTCTAGTTCGATTTCTAAGTAATATTTTATATTTCAACCCTAGAAATTCGTTTCAACTCATAATGTGAAATTAATCACATTACTTTCTGATCTCCTAAATATCATTATTACCCCTAGTCAGTATTTTATTTCATCCGGTATATTTATATCCTTATTAGTGTACCAAATTTACTCCTAATGTGAGAAAATTTTAAATTTTTCATATAATTACATAAATTCAAGTTTCTTATCAAATTTATTATATATCTTTATTATTTATATAATATCAATTTTTATCCTAACATTTTCCATTTATTATATTTTCAAAAATTACATATTATGCATTATTGCCTATTATGTACATAATGCATTTCTAATATTTCTATCACTTTAATTACCATCCCTAAACATCAATTATCATTTCAAAATATCTAAATTCATCCTAAATCAGATTTTACTCCTAATTTCCCTAATTTACAAAATTAACTTAAAGTTAACTATTTTTCCTTATTAATCATTTACTACATAATTAACCTAATAATTACATCTAACACTCTAAATGCTACATGTATCACACTCCATCAGATTTCAAAATCCTAAAACAGATAATTATGCACTAAATCAGTAATTAATCATTTAATTACTTAATTAACCCTAAATTACTCATTTTATGAGTCATTTTAGGGTCTAAAAATTATCTAAAAATTTAGAAAATTAATTTTTGAAAACGGGCTTCATAGAACTATTCTATATCATCTAATTAATCTACACAAAAATTTTGAGCTCGAAACTACACTCCTAAGGTCATTTATTTCTAAACCGAAACATGCTCGGATTTGCATGATTTCTTAAGGACCATATATCACGAGACATATTTTCATCAAAATAATATTTTTTATAAAAAATATACAAAAATATTCCAAAATAAAAAATTTCATAATTTTATAATAATATTTACTATTTTTACAAAATTACACAAAATCGGGCTGGAAATTGAACTCACCGATTTGGGTAGCTCCGGCCACCGTCGGTGGCCATGGGTGTGTCGGCCCACCTAGATGTTTCCATCACCGTGTGGTGGTGGTAGCCGTTCACTCCCAACTGCCCATCAGGTCTGGGTTCTCCTTTGTGGCCCTAACTGCGCAGTTTTCCTTTTCTTTTTTTTTTCTTGGTTTTTCTCTCAATTTTGAGTCTCTCTATTTTTCTCAAATCCCTAACTATCTAAAGGAGTTCTCTGAATTTTTTTCCTATTTATAGACATTTAGGGAATTTATTGTGCATTAAATTGGACAAGACAATTGCCTTATCCCTTAATTTTTGGCTTTTGTGTTGTCTTAATTTAATTGGCCAATTTTGTTCTATTTTTTCCCAGCTGCCACGACCCAATTCTGGATCATTCCTTGTTTTTCCTAATTTTTCTTTATTTTTCCTTAATTAATTATGAATTTTCTTTAATTATTTAGTATTATTTTGGCACATTACGCGTATTTTAAGTAATTACGCGTATTTCTACATACATGTAAATTCATATATAGTACAAATAAATATTCCTAAATATTATTTAGGTTATTTTATGATTTTTAATATACATATAATTTATCTCTAGCGATTAGTTAATTATCGGAATGCATTTTACGCACTTTCGATAAATAACGAGTTATACACTTAAAATTTGAAATTTTTATATTCTTTTATTTTATTGCTTATTTTCTTAAATTCAAACTTACGGGATCATTTTACTAATATTTCTAGCTTTACTTTATAATTTAGGCTCAATCGGGTTATTCAATCGATCGAAACCTCGAATGGCTAATTTTGGGGCTTACATTAAGATTCGCTAGCAATTGCTGGAAGCTAAAGTTTCCTATTTGAAGGTGAAGCTCGAATGCTTTAAAGCTCACAATCAGGCCTTAAAAACCCTTCTTAGATAAGTCATTTGGGAAAACCATGAAATGTTGGAAGACATTAGAGTTCGTCTGCAAGACTTAGTTTAGGGTTTTTCCAGTTTATAGCTAGGAGGTGTAAATGTCAAGTTTTCATCAAATAAAAATCAAGAATAAATGTTAGGCCCTCTTCCTTTGTTTTCTATACTTTGATTTTTTTTTTCAAAATAATAAAATTTCTTTTTAGTTTATCGCTCTTCATTCTTTAGAATTCCCTTTTTGTAAATAAGTGCTTCAATAGAACTCATCTAACCATTTTTCTCTCTTTGAATGAAATGTAAATAAAAATTCATTAACTTGTAAATAAAACCCTAAAATTTTTAGATTTCTTGGTTTCTATAAAATAAAACTTTATCTTTCTCTCTCACAAAAAAAGGGAGAAAAAAATGAGAAGAAAAGTAGCTAATGATTACAAATTCTTATAGGCTCAACCTAAAAACAAGGGAGCTAACCCGAGTATAAGCCTTTAGCCTATTAAGGTAGCCAACCCAAACACGAGCCCTTCGACCCATTAAATTGTCTAATCTAGATAAAGTTACTTGGCCCGTTAAGGAAGCCAACTTAAACACGAGTCCCTCAGCCCATTAAGTTGTTTAACCTGGACAAAGCCATTTGGTCTGTTAAGGAAGCCAACCAAAACAAAAGCTACTTAGCCCATTTAAGTAACCAAACAAATACTAACCTTTGGACTGTCAAGGAAACTTAACCAGATACAATCCCTAGTCCATCAAGGTAGCGAAACTAAGTCAAAACCCCTAGTCTAGTAAGAAAATCAAACCCAACTAAGTTAAAACATAAGGTCAAATACAACCCAAGTCTCGAACTTAAATTGAATGAAAAGTATTATTTCACACTAAGGCATATTTTAAGAAACTTAGGGGTGGTAAGGGTGGTGGGCACAAAGTCTATCTTTACCCAGGGGGAAATACATATAGATTTCTCCTTAAGGAATTGGTAACTCATTTTTTAAAAAGATTGAGGATGAAAAGAGGTAGACTATATCTTACACACTAACCGTAAACATTATGAGAGTTAAGTGACATCGTGGTGAGAACATTTTAAACTCATTCCTTAAAGGAGGTCCATTTTGAATTTGATAGGCAAATTAAAATGAAGTTAGGCAATCATTTTCAAATCCTAAACACAATTATCTTTTGTTAACCTTGTTAGACCAATTTGAAGAATTTTCAAATTTAAATCTTATTAAGAACCATCCTGTAATGGGGCAATTTGAAGGTTAAGGTCATTGATTAGAAGAGAAGGATAAATTTTGTTTATACTTATTTAGGTAACGTTAATTTAAAAACAACTTTTATTTTTGATAAGTTATTTTTCTTTGAAATGAAGGAGATTTAATTCCTTTTCAAACACTGTAAGCTTATACATACCTCACCCAAGCCCATGACTAGGGATTTTAGGGTTTAAGGCATTGAATTTCTTAAAAGATAAAAACTTAACAATGGAAATGATCACTCTTGAGGCCAACGAAAAGAAAGAAGAGACAAAAAAACAATGGGGGCAACAAAAAAAAAAAAAAGAAAAGAAAAAGAGAGAGAAGAAAAAGAATAAAAAAAAGGGCTAAAAAGTTGGGCCCAAGTGTAAGATAAAAGCCCTAAAAGTTATATTATATTCTAGTAGGGGCAACACGATTGAATCAAAAGGTCGAGAATCGAAGCCCAAATAGCCCTAAAAATGCAAAGCCTTGAATCACATTCTAAGCCAAAAATACAAAACCTCCATATCCACTTTGAGTGACATTTCAAAATCATAAACAAAAAAATTTCTTACCCATGCAAAATCACACAAAAACTCCCTACACACAAGACCTCCTACACTTGATAAAAGCTCTTCTAATCTTAAAGATAATTTATCTTTAATAAAAATTATTTTTAAAACTGGGGCAAGCTCACTTTTAGTTTTTTCCTAAAGGTTCTTGACTTGTATACCTGAGTTGAATAAATAAATATTTCAAAATAGGCCTTCTCATCAGTCCTCTTAAAACCATTTGTCCAAAAGCTTAATTCATAATATTGGATCGAAAAAGACCTAACAGATTGATCAAAACATATTACCTACAAAATGGACTATAATTTTTAGGGTTTTAGCCAGCTCTTAGAGCTATCCTATCTTCAATTTGTTCTTAGGGCGTTGTCTCATCTTTTATCATTTTTTTAAATTTCCAATTAGCTTTTAGAGTGCTATCCCATCTTCGATCTACTTTAGGATTCTAGTAAGCTCTTGGAGAACTGTCCTATCTCACATTTAGCTTTAGGGTTCTAGCCAACTCAAAGAGTGCTATCCCGATTCAATTTTCCTAGAGGTTCTAGCCAACTTTTAGAGTATTGTCTTATCTTTCATTATTTTTTAGGGTTCTAACTAGCTCTTAAAGTACCGTCTCATCTTTAATCCATTTTTATGGTTCTAACCAACTCTTAGAGTGCTATCCCATCTTACATTTGGCTTTAGGGGTCTAGCCATCTCATAAAGTGTTGTCTTAATTTACATTTCTTTTAGGGCTCAAGCCTACTCATAGTGTGCTATCTCAATTCAAATTTCCTTAGGGTTCTAGCTACCTTTTAGAGCGTTGTCCCATCTTTCGTCATTTTTTAAGGTTTTGACTAGCTTTTAAAGCACTGTCCCATCATCAATCTCTCTTTTAGGTTTTAGCGAGCCCACAAGGCGTTTTCCTTTACTAATTTCTCTTACGATTTTAGCAAGCCCATAGAGTGCTTCTCTATTCATTAGTTTCTCTTAGTAAGCCCATTGGGTGCTTCCCTTTATCAATTTGTCTTTGGGTTTTAACAAGCCCATAGAGCGCTTCCTTATTCATTAATTTTTTTTAGTGAGCCCATAAGACACTTCCCTTTACCAATTTCTCTTAGAGTCTTAGTGAACCATAGGGTACTTCCCTTCATGAATCTCTCATTAGGATTTTAACAAGCCCATAGGGTACTTCCTATTTCTAATCTCTCTAAGGTCTTAGTGAGCCTATAGGATGCTTCTCATCACCAATGTATCTTTTTAATGAGCCTATAGGGCACTTTTCTTTGCTAATTTCTTTTAAGGTTTTAGCAAGCCCATAGGTGCCTCCCTTTACCAATTTCTCTTAGAGTCTTAGTGGGCCCATAAGGCGCTTCCCCTTTTGTCAATCTCTTTTCAGTGACTTAGCGAGTTTGTAGGGCGCTTCCTACTACCAATATCTCTTTAGCATTCTTAGCAAGCCCATAGGGTGTTTCTCTTAAATTGATTTTAATTTAGGGTTGCTAGTCCCCTGGAGATTCTCTCACCTAGGTTAGTCAACTCAGAAGAGCACTTTTAGGTTTTCTAAATTGACTCCAATTTTAGAGTTACTAGTCCCTTAGAGATACTCTTACTTAGGTTAGTCAACTCAAAGGAGTACTTCCAAGTTTTTTAAATCAATTCCCATTTATGGTTACTGGTCTCATAGATATACTCTTGCTTAGGTTAGTGAGCTTAAAGGAGCACGACTAGGCTTTTCAAAATCGATTCCAATTTAGGATTGTTAGTCCCCTAAAGATGCTCCCACCTAGGTTAGTTAGCTTAGATGAGCACTTTTAGGTTTTCTAAATTGATTTCAACTTAGGGTTGCTATTTCCCTAGAGATGCTCCCTCTTAGGTTAGTTAGCATAAAGTAGCATAACCAGGTTTTCTAAATTGATTCCAATTTAGGATTGCCAGTCTCTTAGAAATGCTCTTTGCTAAGTTAGTCAGCTTAAAAGGGCACTACCAGGTTTCAACTTAATTTCCCCTGCCAGCTCTTAAGGTACTATCCTTCAGTTAATGTCACTTTTATGGTCTTATCGACTTTGAAAGTACTTCCCTTCCTTTAAAACTTTCTAAGGTAGGGCACCATATTCACTTTGTGTTTTAGTCAGCCTTAGAATACCTTTTCTCTCTTTTATTTTTCACCATTCATCAAATCCTCAATGGATTGTACTTAGGATAGCCAGCTATTTATAGGATACTTAGGGTAATTTCAATCTGAAGGATAAAATGATAACTCTGTTTGTCTTTGTAATCAAGTTTTACTCGAACTTCACCATAAAGAGGAGTAGTTGTGGATACTATATTTTTTCCCTACGTAATTTTTAAAAATTTTTAGAACAGGTTAAAAGATCCTAATTTAGAAAAGGCAAAAAAAAAAAATATAAAAAATAAAAAAAATGGGAAAAGTACAAAAAAATAGAAAATACAAAAAAATGATGGAAAAAATATTAAAAAATTTAGGAACAATAGATTTTTACATTTTTGGTTAAGGTCATATAACACCTAAATGCACAATCGTTAAGATAAGACTTTATTCATTTATTTAATTATTTACGTGTGTATAGGGCTTGATCGGTTTAAAGTTAATTTTTGGCTTAGATTTAGTTTTAAGACTTTACTTATTTATTTATTTTTTAGTATTTTAATTTTTTAAAACAAATAAATAGGGATTGGATTAGTTTTGTATTAAGCTTAAAGGCTTATTCCATGGCTTTGTGGTACAACCCAGTACTTGGTTTTATTTTTTAAGCTTGTACATGTAAACATATGCGCACTTGGACGTGTCAGATACGTGCTTGGCATGTGTCAAGCCCTCTCTCTCTCCCATTTTCTTCTCCTTTCCTCAATGACTTCCAAATTCTTGCTTTTTTTTTCCCCTCACTTTGTGAGTCTACTTTTAATCCATTTTTTACTCTTATTTCTTTGCGATTTCACCAAATTAATGGTGAAGTCATGAAGTAAATGTGGGATACTATGAATTAGGATAAAAAAACACATCTAAATATAAGCATTGCAAGCATTGAATCGATAGAGAAATTAAGGAAAAACTCAAAATGCAAGCTTCACATTGAGGGCCAATTTGACCATTGATAACACTTACCAAGTTAACCTGAGCTTGTTTTAGTATAATTAGGACTACAATCTTTGATTCCTAGCATTCGCGAGCTTTCAAATACTTGGAAATCACATACCTACAAACTTTCTCTCTCTAGTTGCGTCAACTCTCTCTTTCTATAAAGTTAGTCAAGCTTGAAATTGTTGAGCAAAACTAACCATGCAGTGGTGTTCCCTACTCTAACAACTCTCCAACGCCACTTACCTTAGCCTTTGCCTTTGCCCCTAGTGTCCTAACCACTGTAGGAGACTCAAACCCTAACTACCATAACCTTTAAGCTTAACCACCACTCCCCATGCCTTATCAGTCCAAATTAACACCATAGTAGTGTTTGTAGTGGTTGAAAAACTAAGACCCAACTCCATTTGAAGCTCTTCGGCCGCCACTAACGAACCAATTAACATCACTACCATTGGACTAAACCTGATCACCTCCAAAACCACCACCACAGGTGACGGTGTTGTGTCTATCCCCCTAATTGACAATTAGAAACACAAAAAAGCCCTTTCCCTTGTTCATTTTGGTGGCAAGAATACGCTGAACCATCCCCTCTACGTTGTTACTATTTATGTCCTACAAAGGACTTGGATCTAACCTAATAGCCTAACATGGATTTGCTCCAACCCAACCTATGCGCCTTATCCAACTAGTCCAACTCCTTTTATGTTTTTCTTTTGATGTTTTCCTTCTTCTTTTTTTAAATTTTTTTATAAATTCTCTTGTATTGTAACAAAGAAAAAAAGAAAAAAATTTCAAAAAAAAAACAAAAAATTAAAAATTAAAAAAAAAAGAGAAGGAAGAAGAAAAAAATAGATAAGTTTATTTTTATTTTTTGCTGTAAAACATAAAAAAGGAAAATAAATAAAATAATAATAAAAAATGAATAATGCTTTGCCACTCATTTTTCAAAAGATAAAATTAAATTAACATTTTCAAAATTAGGACCTTTCTTTGAATTTTCAAAATAAAAACAAACCAAATTTAGGATCCTTTACATATTTTCCTTAAATAACTCGAACTGGGTTAAAAATGTAAACCTGACTATTTTTTAAGATTAAAATAAACCAACTCACTAATGTTTTTGGAATGAACTATGGAAGTCTGATTCTAAAAAGCGGATACATACGCACTTGTACATAATTACAGAGAGACTTAAAATATATATATAAAAAATTATTTTCACCCTTTGTAGACAATTTTTCTTTTTTATATAGATCACTTATTTGTGAAACATATAAATTCCTTAAAAGGTATTTTGAAAGATAAGATTTAAATTTGAAAAGTTAAAAGTAATGCCTGTTAAGAGTTATAAAAAGTTAGCCCTTCGGACTAGAAAATATAGTTTTCAAAACTGTTTTAAAAATTTGGTTTTATCAAAAGACGGGTAGCTAAGTTATAACCAATCAATCCAATTGGATTAATTATAGCTTAACTCTTTTTCTTAACCTTAGTTAGTGGTAACTCTAAACAATTTTCAAAATAAAAACCAAGTTTTTCTTAACTCCTAGTCGAAGGTCAGTATTGAATAGGTTAGGGTTTAATACCAACCGAGTTAAAAATAAATAAATTAAGAAAAATCAGGCTCAACATCGGGCGTTCGAAATAAGGAAAAATAGAATATACACAAAAGTAACTACTATACCCCTTTATCTTATGTGAACACTTCAATGAATCTTTACACAAGCTTAACATGCTACCACAGTAAATACTACTTCACAAAAACTCAAATATAACTTACCCAAATAAAACCTCCGCTCTAACACCAAGATGGTGTAGAATGAAGCCAAAGACTGATAAGGCTGTTAGCAAGGATGGGTCCCAACTTGTAAAAAACTTGAAGAATGAAATGGGAATTGTGTAAAATCAAGGAATAGAAAATAAGCAAATCCGCAAACAATTCTAAGGATATGATGCACCAGGAAACTTTCAAGGACTCATAACATAACTCAATATGACACACAAGATGGTCCAATAAGGTTACTCGCTACCTAACTTTATTAAGGTTTAAGATAAGAGTAAAGTAAGAAAACAAACTAATGAGAGCAATGTTCACAAAGAGTATATTCAATATTCTGAGATAAGATGATTATGCGGCTATATGTATAGTAGGTATTTGTACTCGAAAAACTAAGGCAACCTACCAAAAATGAAAAAAGACTAAAAGGGTAATACCTTAAAGAAATAATATACAAGGAATGATAAATGGTACATTTGAAAATACAATAAAGATGGGTATCTTTTACAAAGGATTCTATCATGCGTTTGCTCGGATACATGGCTCCTTACGGATGGATGACTTACTGGTAGAAAAGATAAGTTGTACGTTTAAGTTAGTGACTACTAAGCTGAGCTGCCAAACAGATGTAGTAGGTTAGCCACATCGAGTTAAGAAAATAATTCTTCTAAAGTGAATTCACCTTGAACGTATTCAGTTTAGCTTAAATTTAGGTCAATTGAGCTAATGGTTAGATGTAGTTCAGGTTGGCAGTTGGAGATAAATGATGAGTATGAGAGGGTTTGGCTCAGCTAGGGCATCAAGTTAGCATGTTGTAGTAGCTCGGACTCCTCGATGGTGGGTCTTAGGGAAAGAATGAGCCTGGCCATGCTCTCCAGCCTTTGGGCTCAGCTTTGGGTTAAGGGTTCGATTGTTTGATTCTTATCAAGCATAGTCTTAGATCGTGTTCCTCTCATAAAATTTTAAATGTGTGAAATTTGAGAAATTCAAAATAAGGGGGGATCATGGCTAGTATACACAACTATGGTCTAAGACTGTAGAGTTTTAAAGAGAAACATAGTTGATGTACATAGCCGTATTCTAAGGGTATGGTCCTTGTAGTTACCTTGTTCCTTCTTCGCAACCTAAGTTTAGTCCAATTTAGCCTAAGAACCTTGTCTAAAACCTTTAGAGAACCTATGAGAAGCTATAGATTGTCATTGAAACAATCTTTATTTTTCTTTTATTACTAATCTTCTAAGCTAGAGTAGATCAAGTTTTGTCATCAGACTCTAGGTACATAACATTGTGCGTTATTTATGCTTTGTAAACTAGTTATAAACTTGTATAAGAACTTAAATGGACAAATAATTTGTTCATCTTAAATATTGCTTGCTACTTGCATGTGGTTCGGCCTAGGAGCCCAAAGTGATAGATCCCTAAGGAGCAATCTAATAATCCTTGCGATGCATTTTCCTATATGGAGTCTTACTTAGAAATGATTTAGGCTAGATTTAAGATGGGACCCCTAGTGGTATGCTCAACGTTAAGTTGCTATAGATAGGGCTTAGAGTGACATGCCCAACGTAGGATTGTAGAGAGGCCTGAAGAGGTATACTCACCACTAAGATGTAGAGGGGCCTGGAGAGGTATGCTCATATTAAGATGTTGAATCAGTTCATGTTGTAATAAAGGTATGAGGACCTCCATTGTGAAATGTATATTTAACTAATTTAAAGATAATTGAATTATTGTATGTGATTTATCTATTTGCACTTAACGCATGTGTTTATGTTATGTATGATTGCTCATACACATGTGCTTGTATGTTATGTATTAAGTTTTGACTCACTTATCTTTGTTTTTCAAATGCAAGAAATGTTGGTGCACAGAGTGACTAAAATAATGAAGATTCTTATCATTGCCTTTAGGTTAAGAAGAGCAATGGCCCCGAATAATATTGTAGAATATTCTAAGAGATTTGATAAATAGAATCTTTAGCCTTATGTGGCATTAACTATTATTTAGTAATGAATTGATCTTATTCGGAAGGAATTATGATTTTATTTAAGGAATTTAAATTTATGAAAATAATTGGACACTATTACTAAAATATTCTTAGAGATTGTAGTTGTTTGTATACTTGATGTGTCATTAAAGAACTAGGACCATGTAGCGATTTGTAGCATCTTGAGTTTTTGGGCATTATAGATTTAATGGTATCAAAGGATATGTTCATGATCTATAGAAAAATAAATAAAATAATCTATAGGATGGTAAGATGGTGAGTGGGAAAAAGCGAGTTAGATTTGATCTTATGAACAAACTTATGATTTGTATTCACAGTTCTACTTAATTATATTATTTGATGTTATTATTTTTGGGAGGCATTTACTTAATTATTTTTGGAGATAATTTATATTGGAAGTTTTATTTAATTATTTGGAGAAAATATATGTCTATAAATTTTAGTTTTGCTTAGCAATATGTGAAATTATAGTAAATGTCCAAGAAATTGCAAGTAGAATTAAATGTATGTTCTTGGAGATATATTAAATCATCTTAATTATTATGCCCTTCCACTTATATAAGATATGATCGATCAATAAACATTAAACAACTTATAAGATTACAAAATTAGATTGAAGATACCAATTTATATATATGCTTTAATTAGATAGCAATTTATGTAGAAATAAATAAATGTCAAAATACTAAATGCCAAATAAGGAGGACTAAAATATTTAGTAATCAATAAAATTATAAATATGCATTAGATTTGGTTGACCAAGAATGGTTACCCGGTATACAATAAATTAGGAAACTGTCAAAGTAAGATAATAAATAAGAATAGTATAATAAAAGATAATGCATAATAAATATATTTGCAACCTTCATAAAATTTAATCTATTAGTGAAATAATAAGTCGAGAAATTAATAACATCAATTAAGTAAGAAGAAGCAAGTAATGGTTTGCCCAATTATCAATGAAAAGATACTAAAACAATAAAATAAAATAATACAGGAAAAAGATATAAGTAAATAAGTTTTGACCACAAATATAATAATTGTTAATCATAGCACCTAACATATTTGTTAAATGCATTAAAAATTATCAAAATAGAAAGATAATAACAAAATATTTTTCTTATCAACATAAAAGTCTGTATAGATTAATTTCCTTAAGATGGCAACGTAACGGTAATAAACAAATGACCTCATGTAATACAATGAACACTAGTAATGGAATATATCGAAGAGTAAAATAATAATCTTACTGTACCTTCCTAGCAAGGAAAGCACAATAATAAAAATAATGAATATCCATCAACATTAATATTAATAACAATAATAGTAATAACAATAACCATGGCAACAATAACTATGATAACCATTATAATAATAACAATAATAATAAAAGGTTATTCAATACAAAATTATCTTAATGAATTCTATATAGCAAGTGATAATGAAAAATTATGAATAATTTAAATAGTTATAAAATCTTAAATGATAATTAACAATGCATCATTAAAAAGAAGTTGTATTAAATCAAAAGAGAAAGAAAAGAGTATACAAGTAATAAAAAGATATAAATAAGCAGATACCATAGATATGCATACATATATACCATATAGAACTTTAGTTACATTACATATAAAATGAAGAATATAACAAAAGGAAACAAAGTATAAGTAAATTAAGATGCACAAATAAAAATAAGAGAATAATTATGTTAAAAGATTTTATATTGATAAATATTGGCATGTATATTTTTGAGAAGGAATGGAAAATTCGTAAGTTTGCCCCTATAAATTCTACATCTTGT
This sequence comes from Lumnitzera racemosa, assembly GCA_024138005.1. Lineage (NCBI taxonomy): Eukaryota > Viridiplantae > Streptophyta > Magnoliopsida > Myrtales > Combretaceae > Lumnitzera > Lumnitzera racemosa. Next base: position 88,077,616 of record JAMXBC010000006.1, read on the forward strand.
CATGTCATGTTATATCTTATTAAGTTATGTTGTATCATGTTATATCGCGTTGTTTCATGTTAGGTCATATCAAGTTGTTTCATGTTAGGTCATATCAAGTTGAGTTTCTAGTCATGCTATATTAAATCTTAGATTCGCAATTCTTACCTATATAATATACATTTAGATTGAAATATATACAACTATTATATAATTTAACAAAATGCCCAACATATAATATATTATATAATTAACAAATGATAGTAGTGCTAGCAGTAATAATAACAATAAACCTAATATGAAAACTAATCAACCAATAACAAAAATATCAATAAGAATAATAGCAATGAATTTGTAACTATATTACAAGAAGGAACATATATACATATGAGCATACCAATAATTACATAAATGAGTTAGAAAGAATTAATATAATAAATTTAAAACATCCTACAAGTATTATTACAATATAAAGAAAAGTCAATAATGAAATACTACTAATAATGAAACAAATAAAATAACTAATACAAGGGAAAGAAATAATGATAAGAACAAGAAGTAAGATGAGTCATGATAATGATAATAAACCAAAAGGATAATAAAATAATAAGTACATAAATCTTCATAATATATGATAAAAGTAACAACAGCCATATCTACAATAAATTTAAAAATATTTGAAAGAACCATAACATCCTTATATACATACTCAAATAAGCAATTAACAAGGTAAAAAGTATGCATAACTTAAAGTGACAAATTATGGTAAGTAAATACAATAGCAATATTAAATCTTGAAATAAGAAAAGTAAAGAAATGTAGTTATGGAAAGAAATAAATTGAGGAACAAACAAGTCAATTAATGTATAACCTAATCAATAAGCAAAGAATAACTAATTACGTATGAATAAATTTTTAAACAATCAAATATACATTTTCAATATCTATTACAACACCTCCCATAAAGAAAAGCAAATATTATAAGTGAGTAATAAATAAGGAATGCATAAATTCTTGTTGACAAATCATATTAAGAACACTTAAAGTATAAGAGCATTATTTAAATAATTAAACAATGATATTAGATATAACCTAATCCTCCTACTTAAATAGGTAAATAGTAAGGTGTAGTGTAGGAAACAAAGAACAACTCCAAATTGACATAAAAAAGATTATGGTAATATCCCCAAACGAGAAGACCACAATAGGAAAGCTATTAAAAAGTAAGCAAATTTGGAGTTAAGAATGGATAAATAAAAGAAAGTTAGATTTTAAGTAATGGATTTTGAGAGAAATTTGAGAATAAATTGGGAAAAATCTAAAAGTTGGGATAGGGGTTTAATAACCTAATGATTGTAGCTCATCCTTAATCTTCCTTAAGTTATTGTTCAATCTATATACCTATAGCAACTTAACTAATAAAGGAAAACAAACAAGAATCAAAACAAGTTTCAAGAGACAAAATGTCCATAAAAATATCTGTTAAACTCCAGTGATAGGATCTTCACATCAAGATATGATCAATGTGAAGTTTAGAATTCCACTCCATTATGATATTTCTCCATCCTCTATGTTTAGCTAGGGATAATCCTTCATGTATGGCCAAGACTTTTACAATTTTAACAGAATCAACAAGGAAAAATAAAGATACGGCTTTAATAAGATAGCCTAATGAGTGCCTACATACAATTCCCACTCCTGCTAAACCAAAAACTTTGTCATAAGAGCCATCACAATTGATTTTGATGGCATTTGCAGGTGGAGGTTTCCAATAATCTTCCATTCAATTATTCATTTATTGTCTCGTGTTGTGGCTAGAATAATTTTAAGACAACTAGTTTGTTGCACCTTCATCGTGATAGTCTCCTACTGTGCAACTTTGCAAATTGATAGGATTTTACACATTAGTTGACAAAGCTCTTCACTGCACCTCCTTATCAATTGAAACAATAAGTACAAGTGGGTTAGGAGGATAACAATTAAAAATGCAAGAGTTCTGATGTATCCAAATTTGACATAAAGTTATTGCAACTATCTTTAACAATTGTAGCAATTCGAATTTCAAGTTTTGATTAAGAGAAACCAAGGACCATAAACACTCATTAGCTCTACTTGTTCTCATGTTTTAATATGAATATTATAGCTTGAGAACCAAATCGATTTAACCTAACTACAGTGGAAGAATAAATGTTCAACCAATTCTTTGAGCCCACAAAAGGTACATAGAGAGTCTTGCCTAACATTTCTATGGAAAAGAAGGTACCTACATTTGAAAACAAGAAACCTTGAAGGGTGAGTGAAATACCTAGTATAAGGTATACTGCACAAACATACGCACAAGCATACAATAATATAAACACACGCACAATAGTTAACTAGTGCATAACTATTCATCTATTACCTTTCACTTTAATTCAAATATGCAGCTTTGGCATCTCAAAGCTTATGGTAACTTAAGCCCCCAAATTACAATCATAAATATATAATACATAAATATGTAACGTTGGCTATTCCTTAATACCCTAGGGTCCACTTTAATATCATAAAAGTGAAAGGTATGTAACTCCACTTAAGATAATACCACAATTAGATCATCGACTTACCACTCTAAGATCATTAATACTCTCAAGCCCTTAGACCTAGCCGCATAAAAAGCACATATGTACATTAAATCAAATATGAATTAGGTTTATTGATCTCTAGGTCTATACAAACACATTATCTGGATTAATCGGTACAAATTACACTTAATTCCCTTCAGATCCTGAGCAAATAGTTGCAATAAACAATATATTAGAACTTATTAACCATGATTTTTGGTTTAGCTCTATATTAGGCTCCTATGAGCTTGCAAAATACTAAGGCCACTAAATTGGGCATTGGAGCTTCCTCCGATACAACCATTTTGGTGCTTAAATTATTTGCTAACTTAAGAGAATAAGGAAAAGCCAATAAGCAAGGTAGAGATAGTTTGCAAAATCACCTCCTTCAACAAGTACCTAGATGTGTGCATTTATACTTTAAACTTTGATAGGAATTGACCTACGACTACCTTTAAGCCATAGTTGACCTGTTCTAAGTTAAGGCTAGCCTACCCTTCTAAAAACAAAGTTGATACTAGAAGGTAGAGAAGGGAAAGAAAGATAGCTCAACAACAGCTCTATTAGCTGCTAAGAAGACTAGTGACCAAACAATTGAGGTCCCAATCTTAAAGACCAGCTCGGCATGGTATGAAGGATCTAGTGCTTACTAATCCTAGAGCTCAACAACTATAAGGCAGCTCAATTAAGCACTGCAAGACTTCAACAACCCCTACCCAAACCAAGACATCTAATTGCCGACCTCAATCGGTTTAGATCCTACTCATTCTAGGACAACTCGAATGACCTATATGATGACCATCCTACTAAAATGTACTATTTTGCACATTTGTAAATATTTTCTTTATTTTAGTCATTGGCCTAATCTTTAGCGTTTAAGGCCTTGTAAACTATTTACATTTTTACCATTAGGGTTTTAGGATGCATTATAAATAGTAACTTTTGTAACTAGGAGTAAAGCTTTTCATTATCAATTATTAAGAATATTCTTAGAGAATTTCCTCTTGTGAAGCTTTCTTAACCTAGTTTCCTTTTTGAGTGATTATTGAGTGTGTTATTATTCTATAATCTACCCGAGTTCTTATCAATCTTCATTTGAGTGAGTTAGTAAGTTGCATCTAATCCTCATTTGAAATCCTGAGCATTGATTTGGCTTTCATGAGTCGTATCAAGACCTATTTTGAGCTCAAACCTAATTGTGTTTGTGTAATGGTGCTTGACATTCTTTCACATTCAAAACCCTCATTTACTAAATTTCCCTAGTAATAACCATTGATTCTGAATACCCATTGAGAGTTCAAGTTTGCTACATACTTCGATCTGAATTAGGCTTGTTGAGATCTGAATGGATCAAGCCAAGCATAGAGTCTAGTAGGTTGCCATCATATGTAGGGCATGGGCTTAAAGTAAAGACCTAATTATGGACATGCTTACATCTTGCCTTTCATATTTAATGCATCGCAACTCCATATGCTTTATAGGTAGATAAGTGTAAAGTGCTTGGGTATTGAGCACTTCTTTGATCACATATTATGCTTCTTTATCACGTTAAGCTTGGGCTATTATGTTGGTCTCTTTTAACTTATTGTAGGCTTCGAGGCCTAAGTTGACTTTTGGCTTTCAATACTTACCCTCTACTCTCTTTAGTGACTAGTTTTTCAAGGAGCTTAATTAACCATGGCTTAACATCGATAACTTAGCGCAACATATAAGTGTGAATTATGGAGAGGCTAAGGGCTGAAGAGCTTGATTTCTCCTATTACTTAATGTTTTCCTAAGGCGCCTCATGTGTGGGATTTTGGTTGACCCTTGATGAACTTGTCTAGTTAACTCATTTTTCAATTCTCAAGTCACATGTTTGAGGTGACTCTTTTGCACTTCTTAAGAATGTCCACCATGTGAGCCAGTCAAGGTTCAATCGTCAATTTGCTCCTTTTAGTTAGATTAGGCAGCTTCTCTCTACATATTTGGCTAAGGGGAATTCAAGTGTTTCAGTAGGCCTTATCATGAACAATGACATTCCTTGAATACCATTTATTGTAGTGTGCTTGTCCAATACATCCTTACCCTTATAAATAGGACCTTTTAGTTAATGCAAAAGCATATCTTGCTTTGTTATTCTCTAGAGATAGTTGAAATTTCTTTAAGGATCTTTCAAATTTCTTGTGAGGAAAACCCTTTTATTCGTTTTGTTTCTTTGATGGACTATGGAGAGCATCAATCTCCTCATAGGCTCTTATTAACAACAAGGGTATAATCAAATAAAGTCATACTGATACAGTATCAAGTTCAGGCTCGTTAAGATTAAGCTTGAGCTTGACTTAAAAACTTAAAGTTTGAGCTTGGCTTGAGTTTAATCAAGTTCTAAATTTTGAGCTCAAGTTGGACTTGAAGATATATATAACAAGCTTGAGCTCAACTTGATTAGGTCAATTAAGCTCTAATTTTTTATAAGTTTTCCCTAAATAATCTCTTATGCACTTGTATTTGAAAAACAAAAAAAATATATTAAAAATTATACTAAGCTTGATTATCATAATCCTAATAAGATTAATATTCTAAAGTTTAAGGTTAGCTTAATTTGTTACTCAAGTAGCTCAAACTTAAGCTTGACCTAATTGTTACCAAAATGAATTTGTATAAAAACCAAGCTAAACTCAAGTAGTTTGTGAACCATCTTAGTTCATTTACACTCCTAACTAGGAAGGGTGGTTTTCTCCATAAAAATCTTTTCCATCTTCCTAAATCATTGATTTAGTTTCTCATTTCAAACTTAAGGCCTACTTGCTCTACAAGCGCATATTAATGATTAGGAGCAACATTACTTCATGCCTAGGTTGCACTTTTGTCCTCTATGGGCATCTCCTTAATCTTTCTCATGAACTTTAAGTTGGGTACAAGCTTATCTTATTGTATGCCTAGGAAGGTGACAATAGAGGTCGATACTCAAGGAGGATTACAAGCTAAGGAATCTAGGCAGCAAAGTAATCCTCATGGTATACAAAGGTGCCAAGTCAGGTTTACACTTAGTTGAGATTTTAGGCCCTTGCTTTTCATGATTAGTAGACTAATCCTTGGTGACATCGATAATGATGGGAATTAAGCTACAAAACCTCTAACTTGCAGTTGAGCTCGAGGACTGGAGGGACTGGGACGATAAATCCTTTTGTTTTAATCGACTCCTACCGAGGCCGAGTACTTTCTTGTTGAGTTACCCCTTATGCCGAGCTGTATGACTACCCATCTTTCTATAGTGCGTTGAATTAAAGTTCGGACTGACTAAGTCATCCCTGCTCAGATAAGCCAGCTAGCCGTACTTTTTTGTCCGCATTTACTAATAAACTCGTTAAAGTAGCGTTGCCACATATACAATATCATGTGTAGAATCCGTTGCACTAATGATTGTTTTTTCTTGTATATTCATTTTTATCCTTTTGTATCTTATTTTTTACTTCTTTAGGAAATACCCTTTGTATCTTTTCCTTTTTAGGTAAGTTACCTTAACTTATGGGTATAAATACTCTTGTACTTATAACTGTGAGAACATAGATCATTGTTAATACACTTGAGTATTTTCTTCCTTGCGTAAACACTGTTTGTTTACTCTTGAGATCACTCTTATCCTTTCTCTTAAGCAAGGTTAGGTGGCGAGTAACCTCACCAGACCAATTCGTGCATCACGTTAAGTTGTACTGTAAGTCTTCGAAAGTTCCATTAGTGCGTTATATCTTCTAGAGCTGTTTATGAGTTTTACTTATTGTTTCATTCATCATTTTTTCCCTTTCACACTTTCCCCATTAATCCTTTTCAAGCATTCTACAAACTTGTACCCATCAGCAACCGGCCTTGTCTATTCTTAGTCACGGTTCGCTACATCTTGGTATCAAAGTGAAGGTTTTGTGTGAACTGTAGTACTTCTTCTTAAAGTTTTGTTATACTCTATTTTTACGTGCATGAAACAGAGTAAGTTACTGTGTTTAATTGACTGTTGTGTTGTTAACTGTTAATTTCCTAAAGTGTTTGTTTGAGTTTGAATCTGTAAGAAAAAATAACAGCCTAAGTATGAATGTTAGTACTGATGATGACAATAGAGTTGTCCACTATGGATGACGGTTTTAAAGAACTCCTAAAAGCATTAACAAGAGGCTTATTAAGGTAGCTAACCTCTTAGTAGATCTAACTTGAGCTGTTCATACATTGTCTTGTCGACCCACTGAGGCTGCATAAAATACTCCCCAACCTTCTCAACCTATTGGAGGTTAGAACCCAGCTCGACCCATTCGAGGTGGAGGAATTGGTAGACGAGTAAGGCAAAGGATAGACCTAAGAGAACTTAATGAAGAAGAAGAAGAAGAGTATTCTAAAGAAGAGCATATACGAATCCTCAGAGCATCCAACCATGTGAAGTTTCAATGGATCTGAGAATGTTAATGAGTATCTTGAGTGGGAAGAGAAGGCGGAGCGTGTGTTTGATTACTATCAATATAAGGATTATGAGAAGGTGAGAACTACTGTTATTGAGTTTTCCAGATATGTTGCCATGTGGTGGAAGAATTTTTAGGCCATGAGAAGATGAGAGGGTTATCGAGAGAATAACACTTGGCTTGAGATGAAGAGAGTGCCTAAGAATAGGTTCGTGCCAGAAACTTATCTCCAAGATACTTTCACTTGGCTTCAGGATCTAAGACAAGGGGGTTGAACTATTGACAAATATGTTCAAGAGTTTTAAATACTCATGATCTGTTGCGAACTGGAAGAATCACTAGCTCGAATAGTCTTAAGGTTTGTTACTAGGTTGAGAGGAGAAATTTGAGATATTATGGAGCTCCGATGATTAGACACAATGGATGAAGCTATTATGATTGCCTAGCGAGTAGAGAGGCAAAAAAGGAGCCAAGTACCAGCAAGGATGCCGACTAGCCGACCCGAATAGGTAAGTTACTAAGCTTAGTCAAGTATAAAGGTGAGCAAAAAGGCCGACCTGATGGTGAAGTGCTGACCCGAACTTATGAGAAGGGGTAAGAGTCTGGTAGGAAGATCAACTAGATCAAGTACTTCAAGTGTCAAAGGTTTATACACATGGTTGCTCAGTATCCAAATCGAAGGACAATGGTCATCAAGGGAGACATCTCGAAGCTAGAAGTAGAAAGTATAGATGAGGAACCCAAGGAAGAGGAGGTTCTTGTTGAAAAAGAGCTGATTGAGGAGGACATGTTTGCCGAGGACTTAGACAAGTTACTCATGGTTGTTTGACGCAGTATGAATGTCGAGGCCTCGCGAGAGGAGGAGTAGAGAGAGAACTTGTTCCATACCACTTGTAAGGTGAATGATTAAGTGTATACCCTCATCATAGATAATAGAAGCTGTACCAATGTAGCATCAGCTGATCTTGTTTCAAAACTGAAGTTGTCAACTGTTATGCATTCAAGGCCATACAAGTTGCACTAGTTGAGCAATAAAGGAGCATTACATGTCATTCAGAAAATACTACTGCTGATCACAATAGGGAATTACTCTGACCAGATTCTCAGTGACGTACTACCAGTGCGCGCTTCCCACGTATTGCTGGGTAGACCATGGTTGTTTGATAAGAGAGTTATACATGATGCCTATAGGAATACGTATATGTTCAAGAAAGATGATTGGAAGATCACACTGAATCCAATGCCACCGAGAGAATTTAATAAGTTGCAAACAAAACTTGCTCATGGATTAAAGAAGGCTCTAGTGATGAGTAGAGCCAAGCTTTGAGAGGCCATTAATATTAATAAGCTGGCCCTTTTGTTGGTCAGGCAACTATTGAAAATGAAGGAGCAGGGTGAGTTACCCTAGGAGATCAAGGAGTTGTTATATGAATATGTCGACCTATTCCTAGAATAGTTACCTAAGGGGTTGCCTCCAACTTGAGAGATAAAGCACTGCATTGACTTAGTACCCGACGCTGTACTACCGAATAAGCCAACTTATCAGATGAATCCCGAGCAGGCTTCTAAGCTCTAACAAAAAGCCAATGAGTTGCTTGAGAGAAGTTATGTAAGAGAGAGTCTCAGCCCCTATGATATGCCTACACTTTTAGTACCGAAGAAGGATGGAATGCGTGTAAATAATTGAGTTGTGAACAAGATCACGATCAAATACAAATATTTGTTCCCGAAGCTAAAAGACATATTGGATGAACTTAGTGAAGCCAAGATTTTCAACATGATTTATCTTAAATCTAACTACCATCAAATTCGCATGAGGCCAAGAGACGGGTAGAAGACTGTGTTTAAGACTCGACATAAACTTTATGAATGGATGGTCATGCCCTTCGGATTGTTAAATGCCCCGAGCACTTTCATGAGACTAATGAACCATGTGCTAAGACATCTCATAAGGAAGTGTGTCGTGGTGTACTTTGAGGACATCTTAGTTTATAATGCCAACATGCCGAGTCACTGTGAACATTTTAGAGCAATCTTGGATGTCCTTTATGCTGAGAGACTATTCGACAATCTAAAGAAGTGTTGCTTTTGCTAGGAGGAAGTGTTATTCTTGGGCTATGTAGTCAGCGGACGAGGCATGCAAGTCGATAATGAAAAGATCTGAGCAATTATCAAGTAGTTAACTCTTATTACTTATGCCAATGTGAGAAGTTTTTACGGATTGGTTTCGTTTTATAGAAGATTCATCAGAAATTTTAGCACCCTCGCTGCACCACTTACTGAACTAACAAAGAAAAACATTGACTTTCGATGGGGAGAAAGGGAAGAGAGGAGCTTTTCCGGGGTAAAAGAAAGATTGACCTCCGTTCTGGTATTATTTCTACTCGACTCTAACAAAATTTTTTAGCTAGAATGAGACGCATCAAGCATTGAAATAAGCGTTGTCCTAATGTAGGAAGGTCGACCAATTACCTTCCAGGGTAAGAAGCTCTAAGGACCCTGATTGAATTACTCAGTGTATGACAAAGACTTTTGGCACTAATTCAAGCACTGCAAGTGTGACAGCACTATTTACTATCAAGAGAATTTGTCATATATATTGACTATGAATCGTTGAAATACCTCTGAAGTCAAACTAAGTTGTCGAAGCGGCAAGCGAGATAGGTTGAATTCCTTGAAGGATTCAATTTTGTGATAAAGTACAAGCAAAGAAAGAGCAACGTAGTTGTAGATGCTCTTTTGAAGAGATATGTGCTTTTATCAAAGCTATAGACCAAATTGTTTGGGTTTGCAAGTATTAAAGAATAGTACTCCAAGGATCCATACTTCAAACCCATAATTTCACAATGCATCAATGGGAGGATAGTAGCTGAGTATCATGTAGAGGATGGCTACTTGTTCCAAAGTAGAAAATTATGTATGCTGAATTGTTCATTGAGGGAGCTACTGATCATGGAAGCTTACAATGGAGGACTCATTGGATATTTTGGAGAAAGGAAGACCTATGAACTGTTGAATGGCCGATTCTTTTAGCTGAGAATGAGAGATGTGCACCGAGTCGTTGAAGGTTATGCTGTGTGCTAGAAGGCCAAGTATCGAGTCAAGCAAGGGAGAATAATCCCTATACTTATTCCAACGAGGTCATAGATTGAATTGAGCATGGATTTTATTCTCGGACTGCCGCGAACTGCTTGAGGTAGAGATTCTGTAATGGTCGTTGTGGATAGGTTCAGGAACATAGCACACTTCGTACCCTGGACTAAGAATAACAATGCTTCGACTATTGCTTCAACTATTGCTTCTCTTTTCTTATAGGAGATTGTGTGAATACACGACATGCTAAAAAGTGTAGTCTCCGATAGAGACCCAAAGTTCTTGAGCCATTTTTGGACAACCTTGTGGCGTCAGTTGGGGACCAAATTATTCTTCAATACCTCATGTCACCCCCAAACTGACGGTTAAATAAAGATGGTTAATCGCACTTTGGGATCATTGCTCAAGCTGTAATGAGCAAGAACTTGGCTGATTGAGACGTTTGCTTACTAGTGGTCGAGTTTGCCTACAACTAAACAGTACGTGACACCACTAAACAAACTCCTTTTGAAGTTGTGTATGGATTCAATCCTGAGTTACCCCTCGACTACACCCTTGTACCAACACCTATACAAGAGCATCTTAATGCCTCGACTAGAGCACAATCCCTTCATTACATTTATGACAAGGTCACTCGGCACATAGACTAAGCTACTAGAAGAATGCGAAAAAAGTCCAAAGGTAGGACCGCCAAACAATTTCAACCAGGAGACTTTATGTGGCTGTATCTCAACAAAGAGTGGTTTCCGAACAAGAAGAGGGACAAATTATCTGCAAGAGTAGAAGGACCTTTCAGAATCTTCTAGAAGCTTAACAATAATGCTTAAAGATTGGAGTTTTTCGAGGACTATGGGGTTTCTGATGCCTTCAACATTGTCGACCTCAGTCTATATTACCTTAATGGAGAATTGAGCGAAACCCATTCAGATTTGATCCCAAATCCAAAACAACCAAAAGGGAATGATAGGAATTAGGCTACCAGACCTTTAACCTACAGTCGAGCTCAAGGACTAGAGGGACTGGCACAACAAATCCTTCTGTTTCAACTAACCCCTACTGAGGTCAAATACTTCCTTGCTAAGTCACCCCTCATGCCGAGCCGTATGACTGTCCATCTTTTTGTAGCATATCGAATTGAAGATTACTCTCTTGCACTTGAGCTGATCAATCACTCGGTATCTTCCTTACCGAGGATGAGAAAGAGAGAGTTTGGACTGACTAAGTTGTCCCTGCTTAGACAAGCAGCTATCCGTACTTTTTTATCTATATCTTTTAACAACTTCGCCAATATAGTATCGTTACATGTATAATGTCATGTGTAGAGTTTGTTGTACCAATGATTGTTTTTCTTGTATATTCATTTTTATCCTTTTGTATCTTGTTCTTTACTTCCTTAGAAAATGCTCTTTTTGTTTTTTCCTTTTTAGGTAAGTTGCCCTAACTTATGAGTATAAATACTCTTATACTTGTAACTGTGAAAATATAGATCATTGTTAATACACTTGAGTATTTTCTTCCTTGCATAAACATTATTTGTTTACTCTCAGCATTACTCTTATCATTTTTTCAATCAAGGTTTGGTGGCGAGTAATCTTACCAAACCAATTTGTGTATCACATCAAGTTGTGTCATGAGTCCTCGGAAGTTCTATTAGTACGTCATATCCTCTAGAGCTATTCATGAGTTTTGCTTACTATTTCATTTGTCATTTTTGCCCTTTCACACTTTCCTCATTAATCATTTTCAAGCTTTCTACAAGCCTCAACCCATCCAGTGACTGGCATTATCTGCTCTTAGTCATGATTCGCAACAAATAAGTTGGTCCGACCTATCATTGCTGTTGGCTACATGGTCCCAAATGAGCCAATTAATTGATCCTCACTTTCCTTTTTATAGTCTTTCTACTCTTTTGGACTATGACACAACAACATACTTTTGTACTTTTCTAACAAATTTGCATAATAAAGTTCAATGCATGATTTTTCAACCAAAATTTCACGCACAAATAATTAATCTTCTTGTCTCATAAGTTTTAATACGACATACAAGATTAAGGATGTAGCAACTTACTTGAAATAATATTTCACAATGTTGTAAATTTGGTTATCCTTAACTACTATGACATAATAATCTAAAGAAAAAAGGAAATCTAAGATGAGAAACTTAAAAAAAAAGAAAAAAAAAATTAGTTTGCAGGCTTCTTCACCAATGCACTTCTTCAAGCCAAAATAGAAATTTCTATTTTTGATCAGAAACTTATGTTACCACTATCCAATAATAAATAAGAACTTAGAGAAACCAAAATAAAATTCAACTTATTACTATCAATCCTTGATTTTTTTTTTTTTTTGTGTTGGAAGGTAGGGCATTGCTTTGAAATGGGTGAAATGTTATAGTAAGAGAAGAAAAGGAATGAAAACAAATAATCATATTTTCTAAAAGCTTAACTGTAGGTAACTCTTAGACAAGTCTTACCTAAAATTTCTTTGCTTTTTAGAACTATTTATCATCTTGTCATTTCTTTTGTTTTAGTTTATTTTCATATTCTTTTTTCAAAAATCGGTTATTACAATTACTAGAATCACTAGATCTATTCCATATTGATTTTCTATAATAAAAACCATTTTTTAGGTACGTAAGTTATTTGATTGAGTAATCAAAAGTTACTAAAATGGGTAGAAGAGGAGTGTACTACAAGTAAAATAAGGGCTCGCATTGTCTTACTAACACTTAATAGCTATACGATAGACCTTAATGCATCAATCTACCTAATTAATTTCTTAAAATAGAGAGTATAAACTGTGACTTAAGATTGGTAGGATTAGTTTCTTTTAGTCTCAATCCACCATCTTTAATGCAGTGTCCAAGCATATGAAAGAAAAAAAAGGTTTAAGACATCATTATTGAAGAAATAATTCATTTAATATTTATTTTAACATGTTTCTTTTATTATCATTTCAAATATTTTCATTTACTATATTTACTATATATTAACTATTATTCTCTTTCCTACTAATTATTACTATTATTAGTAATATTATTATTATAGCAAACTATGCTACAACTTAAGGAAGGGGAATCATAAATCTTAATTCATCTTGATAGGAGACTAATAGTAATATCATTAAATTATAAGAACTTTAACTTTTATTGATTATTTAAGTGATACAAGTAATAAAGTTAAAAATGAAAAAAAGCTTGAAACAATGCTTTCGGAAAACAAACGACGATTAAACGTGTCCAATTTCGCCGCCGTATCATTGTTCTAACCGTGGGTATTCGTTCTATGGATCCGGATTCAAGGTCCAAAGCCCAGCCCACGTCCCTGCGGCTCTAATTCATTCTCTTCAAAATATCCAGCAGCTTCCCCAACACACTTGAGTTTCATCTGCATTCCTTGAACATGTCGAAACCCTAACTCATTCTTTTCGTGACTCACAACAGGAGTGTCCAACCTGCGTTGTGAAAGTAAGGTAGCAAATTTATCAACTAAAGCATGGATGATTTAATGTTGCTACCTCGAACCTTTTATAGAGAGATGTTTTATGTAAATAGAAAAGTCTCTCCCACCTGCGGAGTATTTGTTAGAATCCTAATGCTCTTTCTTTCGCTCTTTCTTTCTCTTCATGGTCACGATACTTTCTCATTGCAATACCTTCATGATTTCGCTTCATCATATCCCCGGAGTTATCCATTTACATTTTGTTATGATCTCATATATGTAAATCCCTGTTTTCTTTCATCATCATTGTTTCAACTTTTAGGCATTACTTAAATCTCATCAAATAATTATTAAAGTGGTTCGATTCGGTGCTTTAGTTCGTTTGAAGTGTTTAATATATACTATTAATAATTAGGAAAAAAAAAAAAAAAAACAGAAGAAGATTGGTTGAGAACATGGTCATTACTCATCAATGATGAGCTCAACATTTGCGATTTAAATAGACGAGCTAGTATTCATAGTCTCGAAGGCGACTCCAAACGAATCGGCTAGAACACTTCAAGAAACAATACGACAGTTTTGACACTCGGTGTGAAAAACAGCAAAGACACATCCTCCTTATTCCACTGACGAAAGAACAAGATTTATGATTTATTTTGTCCTAAGATTATCAAACAAAGCTTATCATTGTAGATCCGTTTCTGTCTTTGGCCATTCGTCCGGCTTCCAATTTCCATGACTTATTTGGTTCCCTTATAAGCTCCCTTGCTTGTCTCTGCTTCATTATTCATCATCATCATCATCATCATCCGATCTAGCAACGTCGGGGCTTCTCACGCTGAAGTGACCATCAGAAGGCCCAGAATCAGGTCTAAAATTAACAGGAGTGAGGTTTTCAGCTGGAAAATGGCTTCTTGCTTTCTTCCTAATGGGTGTGTCTGCCTCTTCCTCTTGCCTGCCTGACCTCTTCTTCTTCATCTTGGCATTTACAGCGGTTTGAGATTTTTCAGGAAGCTTGGTCGTGAAATCCTGGAAACATTTCACCAGGAAATCTTCTTTCCCTTCAGCGGGAAGCCTTTCCAGGAGATTTCCTATGATTTCCCCGAACACTCCTTTGATTACATCCTCCTTTTGTTCAACAGGAAGTTATTTGAACCTGTCCTCATCTTCTTGAAATAGCTTAACTGTGGCCTCGGCCATGAAAAATTTGAAGACAGAATCAAATGTAGCTTTGTCGGCAACAGCCTTCCTCTTTTCACCGATTGTTGCAGTTTTTGAATTTAACATTTGTAATGTTTCACCTAGTCTAAGATTAAGTTTGAGAGTGTCTACACTGGGATTCCTAATAATTCACTTGATGGAGACCAGGTAATATATAGATGATGTTATCAATGCTTACCTCAGCTGCTTAGACTTTCACTAGGAAAGCCAATGGATCTGTCTATCGGTAGTAGTAGTAGTATGCATTTTCGCATTGTGTAGATTAATTAAATAAAGATATCAATAAGCATCGGTTTGACGAACATGTGGGAATTTTAATCCTCTAGATGTCGATACATCAGATTACGACAACTTTCACATGGAAAAATGCTGGTGTCGACTAAATTACAGGGAGTGTTTTCAAAATTTCATTTCGTGGCTGCTTCAGTGTGCTAATTTTTTTTAGGGCATAGATCTCTTGTAAAAAGTTGGTTGTTTTTCATAATGTTGGCCTTCAAAGTGGGCCAACAGTTTTTTTGTTAGTTACAGTTACTAGCATTTGTTCCTTTTGAAGCCATCATCTTCGATTTGACCAAAGTTCCGCTTCATCCAATTGGAGTCATTCAATTCGCACATATGAAAATGACTTTAATCGAATAAAGTGTGCGATCGTTTAACTTAAGTCATCTTTTCAAAACTTTTTTTTTTTTATGTTTGTAATTTGTAAAAATATGCAAATAATCCCTAAATCTTGAAGTAACAAATAAATGATGAAATCAATTTATAGGTATTAAGTCGCAATATGATATTATAGGTAAATCGTACAATCAATCCATAGTTATGGGTGATAATCCAATTTCATTGGTAGGTTATTCAACCCACCTAGGGTACCACTATCGAAAAGAAAAGAAAGAAATTTACAAAGAAAGATCATGAGATAACAATTGAGTTATGTGACATGACTTTATCAAGATAGCTATATATATATATATATATTCATTTTATTTTTAAGATAGTGGTAGCCATACACCCTTATAATTTATAAGTGGTTGTGCCTACTTTCAATAAAAATAGGTCTCACAACAATAGGATTGGTTACCATCCACCACTAAATATTGGCTTTTGTCTAATATCATGATCACCTTGTAGCCTTAAGATGGTCGAATAATTGATTGATAGTAGGATTTTTGAGAAAGTGTTTTCTAGTCATATTCTTTTTTTTCTGTATATTTTATTTCATCGTACATCATTTGATTAAATTATTTAGTAATATCGTCGTATTAAATTAATTATTATTATTTTTAATTGATGTATAACCTTTTTTTCATCCCTTTTAAATCCTTTAGTAGAACCAATGACTCATGAATTAGAAATGATATAAAACTAGAAGTATAGTCAAATCAAGTCAAATTGATACAGTATTTGGCTCAAGTTGAGCTCGAGCTCGAAGTCGTCTTAAAACCTCGAAACCAACATGATTCGAATTCGATTGAGATTTAAATTTTGAGTTTAATCTCAACTTGATTAATTTGAAATTTTTATGAATTTTTCCTAATTATTATCAAATTTACTTATATTTAAAGAAATTAAAAATATATTAAAAATTATATAAAATTTGATTAGGCTTGTGAGCTTGACGAGTTTAGTATTTTAAATCTTGAGCTCCGATTGATTTACTATTAAAGTAGCTCGAGTTTAAGATTAACTCGATTGTTGTCAAATCGAATTAAAATAAATTAGAGCTAAGCTTGAGTAGTTTAAAAATCGACTTAATTAAATTACACCCCTATATAAAACTGTCCAAGTCTATAGCAAGCATCATTTGACATAAATATACCACAGCAATAGATTTGTAAGAATTTTTAATACATCTAATATGGTAATAAGTCCTCCACAATACCATTCCACAGAGTAGTTTCAATAACAAATTTAATACTATTTAGAATTTCCTATCTTTTGTGATAAAGCACTTGGTAAAGGTGATCAACTTATTATCCTTCAAAGAGGCTTATGACCTAAATGAACCTAATTTAGAGGCTATGATATTTTATTCATGTCCATCTTACCTTACTAAGGATATGCAAGGTCCAAAAATCTTACACTCATATTTCTCATCTACAATCTTTTAATAACCTGAAATGTTTCAAAGAGAGCCCCCCAAAATTGGAGTGAGCTATATAAAGCCCAACAAATAATTACTCTATGAACAAACATGGGTTATGAGAAATTACATGTGACCTAAATCTATTTAAGTGTTTCATCAAAACAAACAACATATACTATATTAGCCAAGTGGTTATTTAGATGGGGACAATAAAGCCTAACTAAATATAATGTAGTAGGGAGAGAAACTAGTAGGTAGAAAAACTATCACTTGGTTTCATTGATATCAATAACCATAACAAATGGTATAAGTAATCATCTCATCCTACATTAAATACTCGTATTAACCATTGATAGTTTAATCCACTACATTTGTCCATAGTAGTATCCTATTCTATGGGCTCGACATAATAAGGTATTAATCAATGATCGACAATAAGGGGAGATATTTGATCATTGAGCACCAATGGTCAATCAAAAAGGATTTGGAGTTGACCATTAACCTATTTTGGTCAACTATAGGATATGGTGGTCAACTTTTCCAACCTTGTTATGTTTTTCTCCCCTAAATCCATTTATGTTTAGATATGAGATTTTGATTAGTGCTCTTATTCTCATTCCTAACATATCAAAGTTAAGGTTTATTCATAAATCAAGAGTTAAAAGTTTAGTTAGATTTGTTGTTATGGATATCCTAAGAGCTTATTAAATTTTAAATCTATTCTAGAAATTATGATTAAAACATAGAATTGATATTTGAAGTTCTCATAAAGAAATTAAGGTCTAAATTTTATTTTATTTTATCTTGTAATAATTGAACTTATAACCATTCAAATTAGATCTCTTAAAGAAATTTAGTTTAGGACTTAGATTTAACATGCTGCAGGGTACTCCTCTCTTCAATAGTAATAAACCATATTTTGTTTATAACGCCCCAAACTCAAGACATTACAAATTACCATGTGTTTATGATCCTTTATTGACACGTTAGGTTCTAATTTCAATGCTAAATCTCCAAAATATATATTTGTAGATTCGCCAATGACAATAAATTATAAGTCTCTACAATTTAATATAAACTAAACAATTTCTAACTAATATCTATAACTGCTAACAAGCTAGAACATAGCTCCTAAAACACATGATTATTTAATCAAAGTCCAACTAAACAATATCAACTACTCCTATCAATCATCCTCAAAAATAAAATATTAAGTTTGCTCACCTAATCTTGATAATTATTGTAATTCTTTCCATATTCAATAAAATTAACAAGCTCATTGAATTAACCTGTAATTGTAAACATTAAAAGAACGACCCGAAGCTTAATACATAATACACAACCACATATGCGTAAGCAATTATAAATAAACATATTCACATGCAGTTACATGTAAACAAGTAAATCATACACAATCATTTAATTATCTTAAAATTAGCCAATCACATATCACATAATGCAAGACCTCATAACCCCCATCATAATACAAACTAACTTATCATCTTAGTGGTTAGGCGTGCCTCTTCGAGTCCCTTTATAACCTACGGTTAGGTGTGCCATTACGAGCCCCTTTATTATTATATTGGGTTTGCTACGTCGAGCCCTATTTATACAACCTATATCTATCTCAGATCATTTTCAAGTAAGACTCCATTAAGGACAACATGTCATAAGAATTATCAGGGTTGCTCCTTATGGATCTATCACTTCAAGTCCCTCGCCCAAGCCATACACAAGCAATAACTATTATTTAAGCCAAATATTTAGTTACTTTGTTTGAGCATATATACATATGTAAGAGTAAATTCTGACTTAGCAATCATAAGTAGCATATAATGTTACATACTTGGAACAACTAAACAAACTTTAGCAATGATGGAACCCAACTCAAGTCAACCTCTACTTATGAGGTATTACATGAGAGATAAAATGTCTTTAGAAGTCTATTCTTTGTTCTAAGTCTTTAATATGATCCTTAATTAATCTTGCCTTAATTTAATATTATAGGTTGAACAAGCATCTCAATTAATAATCCTTTGATTAAGGTTTATAACGTATTGTAATTACTTAGGATTTATAATTTAATCATTATATAGGATAAGGAAAACTGAAATGGTATTGAATTCAAATAGAATTAAAGAGAAGAAAACATCAGGGGAGAACTACAGCTGTGATTTATGGCCATAAACCCCTCGTATACTACATCCTCTAGATCACGCTCTCAACACACTTCTTCTCCTTCCATGAGCTTTACAGTTGGAAACATGCCTATGTTTCTTGTTTGTGAACCTTTATTATAACAAATCATCCTCTTTTCTCCAAAAATCATGTCTCTAAACTTCAGCGAAACCTCACACTTTCATTACAAATCAATCACCATTAATAACTTAATCCTTAAACTTGCTTAATTATCATTAAATCAGGATTTTTAAGCTTATAGAAACCATAAAAGATGTAACCTTACCTAAATTCCACACCACAACTTGTGGGACCGATCAAGTTTAATATGTACACAATGATTTCCTTCAATTAGAATTGATATAAGTATTTAGAAAATGTATTTTCCACCATAATTAAATCTTAAAACATTTGCCCCACCATAATTAAATTCTAAAATGTTAACTTTCCATACTACATATATTGAACCATGAAACCCTTTACTTGTTTTCAATAGATTAACCAAGATCTAGAGTTTTGGTTGAAATACCCTTTGTTAGATTTGTATTATGATATTGGAAACTTCAAATTTAAGCCATGAAATCACTTAACCTAACCTTTATCCCACATTAACTTCATAACCAAAGCTTTAGAGAGGCTTATCAATGGAGTTGTACTATCTAAAGGAAAAGGAAAAGGAAAAGGAAAAGAGAGTTATGAGGCTAAGGTTATAGGTTAAGGGTTTGCAGGTTTTTATATAAGTAAGGATAGAAGGTCATTTTTGTCCTTACCATTTAATACTTAATTATTCTCTTACCATTATCTTGATAATTGTTGTTTTTATTTCCTTAACTTTATAGGGTTTTGCATAATTATTGCTTTTATTTCCTTAACTTTGTAGGGTTTTGCATTGTTAGTGTAAATTATAATAGAGGCCCTTAGGTTCTATGTAAAATGTTTATGAAAATCTTAAAGTGTCTCCCATCTTATGGTAGTTTTTAAGTATAATTGAACATCTCATTTATTGTTTTTTAAAAAGATGGTGAACGAATTCTAATTTTCATTTTAGGGTCATCTAATTAATTTTTTTCCTTTTTTTTTTGGAAGTCATGATTATTCCTATGCAAGGACGAAGGCATTAGACATATATGGTGGCGCGTATACATGTCTATATATATAATCTTATAAACAAGTTTAGAATTTTGGGGTATTCAATCAGAATAAACAAAGAGAGCACCCAACAATATTGAAAAATTTCCCTCCTTATTGTTGCCATTTGGCTTTACCTATTTCCCTTGAGGCGATTTTATTTAAACTAATAAATTAATTTGTCATCGATGAAAATTGAAATAACTTGACTGATGATCTCTTTAGCAATTCCAGAAAATTTTGGTCTCAATTACGATTTCATACTTTATAACGAGTTCCTTTTTCCAAACATTCGCAGTATATATTGGTACAAGATTGTTATAAAATTCTTGGACATTTTTTTTTTCCCTTTTTATTATCTGAGTTTTGCCTATATATCATTATAGAAGGAATCGAGTAGAAAAACGTAGTTCCTTACTATGACATCTTTACAAATTCCTTTTGCGAAAGCTTTTCTTTCTTTTCTTTTTTTTCCTTTTAATTTCGCTCTTTTTTATCAAATTGCTGGAAAGGTAAAGGTTGATATCCTATCGACATCCTTGAATCATCGATTTGTTTAGTGCAACGCGTTGAATAGATCAAATCGCTTTGCAAGTTTATTCTACTTTGTACTCAAGTTATGCTTGTCATCATAAGATTTCTTAGATTGATATAAAAGCAAAACTTATGGATTGAATAAATGAATTCGTTCCATGCTTTTCCTTTCTTAGATGTAACACAGTTTTTCTATGTGGAACTGACATTACTAGCTCCCTAAGCTTCGAAGCGACTCATGAGGTTTACTATTAATGCATCTTCTTCTTTAACCAGCTTTTCTACAATCCTAATGGCGTGCTCCATTACAGTTCTCTTTTCTTCAATATTTACAACATTCATGACTTGGAACGTGTCTCTATCCTTGTCAGCATTAAATATTTTCGAGCATGATAATGATGATGATGAGAATCGGGAGTTAAAATTATCAAATAAATGTAAAAATGGTTATTTATCGATTCCTGTGATAGTTAGTATCATTGAAACATTTCTCCAAAACAAAAGGTTACATAGCTATGTAGATTAGGAGGACACTCGTGTACAAGGGAGAAGCACATTCGACATGAAGAATTATAAGAACATGTGTACCCAAGAGGTTCATGGTTATAGAAGGTTAAATTTAAGTGTAGGCTTTAGGACCATTAGTTAGTTGGGTTTGATTTTTTGGGTTAAGGTAACAATGCTCAAAGAGTCGAGTTTAAATATATGAGATAATCAAGATAATTTTGGTATGGTAGACTTAGAGTAGACCTTTTTTGGTTTAGATCACACTAAAATAATAAATAAAGTTTTTATCTAGTCCTAAACCCATGAAAATAGCCCACTCGAGATCTATTAATAAAAGGTTTTAATCTTAACTATTGATCATCATTATGATTCAACGGATGAAATCAACTGCTATTTCCTATAAATACCCCATTCACATTCTTATTTGGATAAAAGAGAAACCTTCATTAATACCGTCACTTTACTAGAATTTTATCTGAAAGATCAAACACTCAAGCATCTCAAGAACTTTACCCCGTTATTCATCAATTGTGGAGTCTAATGCCATCGCACTTCTACCTTTTACCATACGTGTTAGAGCTTTATTAAGATTGCTTATTTTTCCTCCCTATACTTTTCTCCTGATCATCTAACACGAGTCACTTAAGTCATTTTTCTAGTTACATGTACCGCGACTTCACATGTTGTATGCATGTAACCCTTATATCCATACCCACATCCTTACATTTTTTATGACTCCACCGAAAAGGGAAGACTTAATACTCACATCATGATACTTTCAGAGCAAAGATACCTTGATTCAATTAATGGAATTAATCAAGAGCAAGATGTTGCTATTGTGACCAATTATCAAAATCCGCCTCCAACTAGAGGTACTAATTAAGGAGATGACATATAGGAAGGTGTCCTTAACAATGTGCAACTAACTTGTGAGTTATAAGAGATTAATCGGAACCTAAGTGAACTTATGACAATGTTTGCTCAATGTGCACCTACTTTGGTTATCTTTGCTGCTGTGCAACAGGGAACAACTTCCTTAAATACTTCTAGTGTAGCGCAACAACACAACCTACTCAATCGTCTTATTATCAATGAGCAAGTCACTCCTAAAGTTAAGGAGCAACTTCCCACGATGGAACCTATAGCTACACAAGATTTATTACCTGAAGTAAAGAACTACAAAGTTTAGATTAGAGGCTCATCATTCTCACACGCTATACCACATGTCACAGTTATTGACTTTATGCAACCAACACCAATGAATCTCATGCCAAAAAACTCTACACTTGTGAATCTCACTCCCATGCACCTTGCTCCTATGATGTCACTTAGGGAAAAAACATCTACTCAAAGAGATTCATTTGTGACCAAAGAAGATCTGGACATATATTTGAAGGAGATACAGACAAAGTCGACAACTAGGATACCGAAATTGAAACTCTCATATCACCAGCATATTGCTGTGAAGTTATACCCTAAAAACTATGTAAGTTTATAGCTCATGTTGTTCAATAGTAAGAAGGAGAATGCTAAAGAACACTTGTTAAAGTTCATTGAGGCCCTAGAAGTATATGGTTTAGTCGATGATTTAAAACTAAAGGAATTTTCTAAGTTACTTACTAAGAATGTATACATTTGGTATGTCAACCTTCCCCAAGGATTGATTGATTCATGGAGAAACATTTGCAAGATGTTTTTAGGAGAAGTTCTTCTCCATTAAAGAAAGAGTCACCCTTATTGACATGAAGAGAATCTAATAAAAGTCTAAGGAAGATCTCATGGATTACATTGAGCACTTCAGGGAGCATTCCTTGGACATGCAAGACGTTTATGATGAAATGGAGTTAGTTAAGATTTGCATTCGAGGGATGTTTACGTCTCTTGTTGGTTTCTTTCGTTGTGTTAGTTGAGAACATACAAAGGATCAACAATTTAGTAGCATAACATAAGATTTAATTAGCATATATTGTTAGTAAACTTAGTTCAAGAGCAAAGACATCTATAAGTGAGAAGCTTATGAGTATTAAACCATTTGTGGTATACCTATGCTCAATGGGAAAAGTGCACACACTTCTCGACCAATGGCTACATAATAAGACCATCAAACTCCTAAGGGTTGAGCACTTACCAACAAATTAAGAGAATTGTGGCCCTAAGTATTGTAAATTTTACAGGAGTATAAGTTACCCCATAAAAGACTGTTAAACTTTGAAGAAAATATTTAATGAGCAAGTTCAAAATAGAGAACTGATCATTGAAGACAATGATGTCTGGAATAATTCACCTTTAGCTCATAACAACCAACATAGCATCATAAATGTTATCACTCATGACCTCACAAAGACAGAAAGTATGGATGTGCAACCAATTAAGGCATATGAAATTAACCATGAAAGACTTAATATCAAGACCAATGGAGATGACAGTGTTGTTCTTGCTTTACTAAAGACTGCTAATGTTAGAAATTTCTTTGATTTACTTGGCTTTAATGAGGATGCTTAGCTTAATGTGACAATTGCACTCATGAGAATCTCATAATATCAATACAAGAAACATTTTATAGCACATCTTGTATAAGGAATCGTTTCAATGAATGAGGGTGCAATTACATTACTAATGCTGATGTTTGTACAATGAATCCTGACTATAATAACCCTTTATATGTGGAAAGCATACTCAATTGTCATTCTCTTAGGAGGTCATTTGTTGACAGTGGATCTTTACTTAATGTTATGCCAATGTCCACTTTTAAAGTTGCAAAGATAGATATTCGAAACTTATTTAGACAACTAATCACACTACATAGCTTATACGAGTCTTTCATGAAGACAATAGGGGACGTTGAAGTAGACTTTGATATCAAACCTATTCGTGGCTCCCTATGGTTCCATGTGAGCGATGCGCCTATATTTTACCATCTCCATATAGGAAGGACATGGTTGCATAATTATAACATGATAACCTCAACATGGTATCAATTCATGAAGAGTCATTTGAATGAGTAAGACATCTTCATTCCTGCAACAAAGAACTCATTTATACGCAATGAGTCTCACTTCACTAAAGTAGCATTTTTTTTATGAGCATGTGAATGAAGGGGAGACACCCTTAATGGAACCCCTTGAGGCATAACTACCCATAAGGGAAGAAGTTCATGTACCAGCATTTAAGAAGAAAAAGATGCATGGTTGCCATGGGGGTGCAAAGAAAAGAAAGCGAACCAATGATATTATGAAGGTAGAAGGCATATTATGAGCTAAGAAGTGCAAGAATTACTGGTAGTTAGGATGTGTTTTCATTAGTTTTATGTTAGTTTTCATTTCATTTCATTTCATATGTAAGTGCACTAATGACTGCTTTTCATCAATGAAAATTCCTTTTCACATCAATGATATTTTCTAATGAAAATGTGGTAAGTGTTTAGGTATCTTCATTTTATTACTATTGTCACTGTAAAGTAAGAGATTAGTCTCCTTAGTGCGTAAAGTTAATTTCATAAAACAACTTACGCTTAAATGAGGAAAACTAAACCCTGTGATCGATCAAAAGAAAGTAATAATGAATATAACATATAGACTACACATTGTTGCTGACTAGTAAGTGCTTAGTCTCCTAAGCACACGATAATGAGCTTAACTTGTATATTGCAAATTGGTAAGAGCACTAGCTTCGAAGCGCACATCATGCCATGATAACTAATTACTATGTTTCTTGCCATCAAGTAGTGGAAACAATCCCATTGATGAGTATTTAACATATTGACATTTAAAAGTAGGTAACATCTTATTAAGCCATGCGACATAGTCAAGTAATGGGAAATATCTCCTTAACTAATGAGAAAGAATTATTGATTCTAAGCAATCAACGTCATTATTGATATGTATGCACGAGTGAACAATTCTTAAAAGGGATCTTTTATATATTATCATTAATAAGCAAGACTCTTACTTTAATATGTGAGATGAAATGTGAGAGCCCTTAGATTACTAAGTCGAAGCAATCTCACAATTATGCCTATCTTAAAGGAGACCTCTTAAATCATCGAGTCTAAGCAGTCTCACAATTATATTTATTGTACAAGAGGTCTCTTATATCAAAGAGTCTTAAGTTGTCTCAAAGTTATGTTAATCTAAAATTTGAAACTTATGATTGCTTAACACTAGTAGAACTAAGTTGAGCCTTTCCTTCCTACTGCATTATGTCATTTTTAAGAAGAAAAAAGAGATGATAAGATAATATTACTAATTTGTACTAGACAATAGCACTGCTTAAATGAAGCATTGCTCCTAAGCATGTGAAGTTTTTAAAATATGCTTCTCACTATTTGTCAAAACATTGCAAGTCATTAAGGGGATCATCATTGCCCCATTACATTATTGTTTGGCATGCTATAATGAAAGTGGATCAATGAACTTCATTATTGTTGATTCTACATATTCAAGTATAACTCATATTTACAAGGAAATATAAGAGTTATAACCGAGTGATCAAGAAGATCATATGAAATAAGGCTTATGATAGTGCCTACTAACACAAGTGGTCAATTAAAGATATGCACATACAACCAAGGTTTTATGTAAGTGCTCCTATGAAAACAATGCATTGCTGTAAAGCTAAATCGGTATGCCCCTTTAAGGTATCTTAACTTTCAAAGACTAGTGTACTACAATGCAGCATCAAGTCTTCAATGGTATCATGAGGAAATGAGATACATCAAGACTCATTAACTTGCCCCTTCTCCAAATGTCAATAACTAGGGGAGGAAAATTATAAATGTATATGGTCTATGACGAGGCTATTCTTACATGGTGATGATCCCTACCCATTATATTTGCTTTATACAATACTCCTTGTACATGATGTTTGATGTGTGCGTATTTGCAAGGCTTGATGAGTTTATGCTCACTTTGCTAGAAGTACATGTATGCACAAGGTTCAATGTGTACGCAGCACTCCACACATAAGTCTTCTACATATTCGATACACTATGTTAATTCATGACATCCCCCTTTGCTTGATCTAAATGATAATAATATTAAAGCTATTCAACACATGGGATTACTCATATCTGATGTCATGTTGCCTCCTCTTAATGACTCTTGAAAAGTGGTAGCAACGTTTACTACGATTGCTACCCTTGGAGGAGGAGGAAGGAGTGATTACATGTGAAAACTAAGGTAAGTAAGTGAGTTAGTATAGTGAAGTGTTGATGGGTAGAAATCGTACAGCTATACAAGTGAGAAGTTGAAGAGAAAATGACAAAGGGTGGTACAAGGAATGAAGCCTTATTAAGGATTCATGTTTAACTCAAAGATTTGGCTTACCCATGTTCATATCAGAGGACAATTCACATGTTGTTACTAAGTTCATGCTCAATTCACATGTTTGACCTATAAATGCTCGTACATGCTCTTCTTAAAGAATTTGTGTTCAACTCATATGTTTACCTCGCATGTGTTTACATAAAAAGACTCATATTTGAATCTTACACTTCAAGATGAAGCCTTACGTTATGATCAAATCAACTCCCATGTTCACTCATTATGTTGAGAAGGCTTATGATTTAACTACTTGCACTTAGCTTACATTTCAAGCACCATACCTATCTTATGATGCTAAGACCTATATCATGCTCAAGCCTCACATTGTGTTCAAGTGTTAGGTGGTGTTCACTCCTCTATGACGTTCATACCTCATATTGTACTTAGTGCTCACATTGCATTTAAGCTTAGTATCATGTTCAGACTTCGCGTCGTGTTGAGGCCTTGTGTTAAGTTTAGGTCTCACACCGTATCATGCTCAAGACTTATGACATGTTCAAGATTTATTTTACATTCAAGGCTCATGTTACGTTTCGAGATTATGCCAAGTTCAAGGCACACGACATGGTTAAGGCTTATCCTCGATTCTCATGTTAAATCATGTTCAAGGGTCAAGATTGTAGTTGACACTTACTCATGTTCAACTCTAATGTTTAAGACTCACGTTTTCTCTCATATTCAATGTTAAAGTGCAATCCTTATGTTTACTCATGATCAAGACTCATGTTCGACTCATATGACAAGACTTATATTTAGCTTATAAGCTAAGAGTGTCGTGTTCAATTCATATATACAACTTACACGTACTCATATCGAAGGTTTAGAAGTGCTCATGTTAGAAGCCCACATATACTTATACCAAAAGGATTATGCTAAATTGAAGTGTTCAATTCTTATGTATTCATATAGAAAACCTATAATTGGTTCATGTGTGCTTACGTCATGGACTCGCTTTTAAATCTTACATGCTTGTGCTTAGGGTTTATGTTCAATTCATATGATATGCTCACTTAGAAGCTTCATGTCCTTTTCGCATAATTTGGCTCACAACTACTCATGTTAAAGGGGTTGTGTTCATTTCAAACTATCGATTCACAAGTACTCACGTTAAAGAGGTTCGAAGCACAAGTTCAATTCTTATGTTAAGTTCACATTCTATGGTTATGATCGGTTTACATGTTTAAGGCTTGCATTGTGTCATGTTTAAGAATTGTCCCATGTTCAAAGATTTACATCATGATTAGAGATCACGTCATACTTAAGACTCACATATTGTTTAAGATTCATGTTTTATTAATATGTGTGCTCAGCTTGCGAGTTTGCGTTCAACTCCATGTGTTGATATCTAAGGCTCATGCTTTATTCATGTGTGCTCAACTCATAGGCTCGTGTTCTACTCTCATGTATTAAAGTCTAGGCCTTATGTTTAGTTCATCTCATGTGTAAGGCTTACACTCACCTCTCATGTGCTCGTATGTACATACCCTTATAACTCGGGACTCATGTTCAATTCATATTACAAGTTGTAGTTAGTTTTATGGAGATTAAAAAGGAGGCTACACATGACCCAAGCATTATACCTTTTCATTGTCATTTGCTGATGAAGATCAATCCTCATTGGCCCTTAGTTTGTGAATAGTTACGATCCGGACGGTAAATATTCTACATTTTGTAAATCGTACTAGTTTGCTAATTGGTACAAGGGTAAGATCTAGTCCTCAAGTTATGACCGCAGACTTTTGACCTTCAATTGGCGAACAATTGCGGTATGGGTGGTAAAGAGTCTACCCTCTTTAAATCGTACCGATTTACTGACAGTTGCTTGTTCAAGATGTGGTCTTTAAGTTATGATAGTAGACTTTTGACCTTTGGTTGCAAGCAACCATGGTATAACTAGTAAAGAGATCCTTTTTAAAACCCAGCCAATTTGTTGACTACGATAAGTTTGAGATGGTGGCCACTCAAATTGTGATTGCAAACTCCTAAGTATTGATTATATTACCTGCAAAGGATGGATAATGAGAAGATATCGGTTTCACATTGAAAAAGTGGGAGAAGAAGACATAAGAATCAATAATATAGAAACATGTATAAAGGCTAGTATGAGTGCAAAGCTATAGGGATAAGGTATTTATTAATGAAAATTATCCCCGTATTCATCACATGGGAAGAAGAAAGAAAACAAATCTTATCATAACATGGAGTTCAAAACAGAAGTTCAAGCTATGCACACTCATTCATGATGCAAGCCTACATTTGCACCTAACAAAGAATTCAAGTGCAATTATTTGGTAAAAATTCATCAGGGATTACCACACTTCAAATCAATGAGCGATGATTAGAGTTTGTTTCTGAGATAGTGAACAATATATATATATATATATATATATATTTTGGGTTGAACAAAAATATTATTGTTGAAGACTTATTGGAGAAGGCTTATATAATTTGTTCCACCTATGAATTTCTCTATGAAGGAAACAAAAGATGGAGTCAACAGGTGCTAATATTTCATTCTATTTCAATGTAACATGTAGGCCTTTTCAAGTATCAATTACATCTCAAGCTATTAATATTTATATCTCAATTTTGAGAAAATAGGCAAAACATGTAAGCGGATAAGTGAAGGATGAGGGATGTTATCATTTTGATACAGTGCACAAGGATATTATAGTATCCTTTGGTACAAGTTAAGGACATGACACTTTAAGGCAATTGTGATGATATAAATAAATAGACATGCTTCACTATCTTGGATCTTGAGGCATGCTTCTGGTTGATTTATCTTAGAAATAATATATATAGTGAAACAAGGAGATTAGGAGCATACCGTTGTTGATAAGGGAAAAGCCACGATATTCAATCTTCTATGTGCCAGTATTCAACTACGGAAAAAAGCTACTATTAAACAAGCCAGAATAATGTGCATTGATCACAGTTATGATCTGTAGATAATGGAAATTGGAATCAGAATTGACAAAAGGAAAAGAAAAAGAAAAAGAAAAAGAAGAACAAGGAGAAACGTGAAGAGCCTCCATGTGCTATTTTTCGGTGAACAAACCCAAGCCAAGCATGTTCTACATCTTGAGTACGATCATAGTAGCTAAAAGGGAACAAGGCTGAGCAGATTTCTTCCATATACCTGAGCTTATTTCCTGACCAACAAACCAGCTATACATTTAATTGAGCTTCCAACTTTTATTCGCAACAGAATCGAGAAAGACCTGGTTAGGCGACTTCGACTCCGATGAGCTAAACAAGAGGATGGCCCAAGTAACTTGTTAATAGTCAATGATGCTCTTCAATTCCCTCTAAACAGAGCATGAGCGGTACATGTAATAGACCTTACCGAGCAAACCAAACAACCTACTTCCTGACCAAGTTCTTAACTACAAATTTGGCATACTTGACCAAGTAGTGACACTCCATAGAATTTGATTTGTGTACTCATTTAGTGCGCTACCAAGACAAAACTCAGCCGAGCAACACATCCACTTGATGACAGAAGTGAATCATTTGCAAACCCGAGCATGCTTCAATCCGAAAAAGAAGACATAAGCGCTAGTTGAACACCCCGTAACAGCAGCAGCTAAAGAAATTGAGAGCACCACAAGCAGCCATGTACTATGAGATGAGAAAACTCAAGTTAGCACGTTATTTGGTGAGCTATGAACAAATGTAGTTAAGAGTGTACATTTACCTTGTCTACCTTCATCGTCGGAGTGCCAAAAGCGAAACTTGAAGACAATATGTTGGAAGAGTTGCAGAGGATTCGTAGGTGGCCACTGTGAAACATCTTCTATCTTTTTCCATGACGGCTACTAAACCCTAAGCTTTTATACATGATTCAATTCAAGGGGGGCTTTGGAATGTAGGCTTCACGAGTGGACAGCTGACCCTTACTCCTAGTATTTAGCTTTCTCTTATTTGGAGTGAAACTTAAGGCATAACACAAGGGCTTATTAAAGATATATGTCTTGATAAGCTAAGAATTGGTCATGAATTCTTAAAAGGGGCAATCTTGTTCAAGTGAAGCAATACGCTTAATTGATTAGTGATGTAAGTTTGCACACTTAAAAAAAGAAAAAACAAAAAAGAAAAAGAAAATCCGTTTAGCGGGACCGCCATAGCACAACAAATAAGATTTAGTTACCACAAAGTGTTTAAGTTATATGTGAAAACCTTATAAGAAGAATACTCTTAAATGAGAAAAAAATTAAGATAATATTAATACATAGAGTCAACCCAATGAATTCTCTAATGTGAATGTAGCATATAGATTCAACTCAATAGAATCAATAACTTAAATGGATCGAATCAAAGAGATAAATTAGCTCATAAAAATATAACTTAAAGAAGATTTATTTCAAAGTATTGTCTTGGGTGCAATGTGCAACTTAATCCTGCTAGGATATGATACATGATTAAAAGGTGCTGCGAACTCATGCACATAAACAACTCTCAAATGAATTTGGTAGTGATACAGTTGTTCAATAGCATATATGCTTGAGTCATTTGAAAGACTCATTGGATGCCCAAACCCCTTTGGCTTTGTCTGAAGGACTCTAGTTGGGGGTGATGTATATTGCAACCAAGAATAGACAAGGCTAGTCACAAGGATAGGTCTAAGCTTATTAAAAGCTTGAAAAAGGTGATAGGAAAAACGTATGAGAGAATGGAAATGAGTGAAAGTAAGCAAACCCACGAAAAACTCTAAAGGATATGACGTACCAATGGAACTTCCGAAGACTCACGACACAGCTTGATATAATGTACGAGTTGGTCTGGTGAGGTTACTCACCACTTGGCCCTACTTAAGAGTTAGGATAACAGTGAAATGAGAATAAACAAATAATGTTTATGAAAGGAAAAATATACAGTGTATTAATGATAATCTGATTGTTTGCGACTACATATACAAGGAGTATTTATACTTGAGAATATAGGGCATTTTGTCTAAAAGGGAAAAGACAAAAAATTTATTGCCTTAAAAAAGTAATTTATAAGAATACAAAAGGGTAAAATAAATATTTAAGAAAAATAATGATTAGTGTAGTAGGTTCTATATATGATCTTATACACATGGCAGAGATGCATTAGCGATGCCGTTAGAGGATGTAGACAAAAAAGTACGAATATATTAGTTATCCGAGTAGGGGTAACTTGGGATTAGTCCAGGGTAGCTCTCTTCACTTCTTGGCAAAAGTGATGCCAAGCAATTGATCGATTTGGACATAGTTGAGTAGATGAGTGAGGTTTGGTTACTCTCTCAACATTCTTCTAGTAGGTACACAACTTCCGAGAGATGGGCAATCATACAGCTCGGCATACAAAGTTGATCAGCAATACGGAGAAATTTGGCTTCAGTATGAGATGGTTAGAGTAGGAAGATTTACCTCGCTAGTCCCTCTAGGCCTCGGGCTCAGCTAAGAGTTAAAGGCTTAATAACCTGATTTCTATCATTTCCTTTAGTTGATTTGGATTTAGGTTCAAATCTGAATGGTCTCCAATCAGCTCTCTGTCAAGGTGATATGGATTAAGTTCAACAATGTTGAAGGCATTAGAAACCTCATAGTCCTCAAGCAGCTCTAATCTATAGGCATTGTCGTTGTCTTCTAAAGGGTCCTTCAGCCCATATAGACAGTTTATTCTTCCTTTTACTTAGGAACCTTTCCTTGCTCAAGTGTAACCATACCAAGTCTCTAGGCTGGAATTGTTTAGTCGTCTTACCTTTAGCCTTATCTTACATTCATCTAGCAATCCGGTCGATTTACCAAGTAACTTTGTCGTTGATGTGTTATAGGGACTGTACTCGAGCTTTCGCATTAAGGTCTTCTTGCTCAAATATAGGTATAGGGGTGTAATCAATGTGTAACTCAAGATTAAACCCATAGACTATTTCAAAGGAAGTCTGCTTAGTGGTGTCATATATTGTTCGGTTGTAAGAGAATTCGACCACAGGCAAACAGACATCCCAATCAGCTAAGTTCTTTCCTACTACAGCTCAAAGAAGTAATCCCAAAGCACGATTAACTACCTTTATTTGGCTGTCAATTTAGGGGTAATAAGAAGTACTGAATAGTAGTTTGGTCTCCATCTGATGCCATAAGGTTCTCTAGAAATGGCTCAAGAACTTAGGATCTTTGTCGGAGACTACACTTCTTAATATGTCGTGTAACCAAATAATTTCTTGCAAGAAAAGATAAGCAATAGCTGAAGCATCATTAGTCTTGGAGCAAAGCATCATTAGTCTTGGAGCAAAGCATCATTAGTCTTGGAGCAAGGCATAAAGTATGTTATCTTACTAAACCAATCTAAAACGACTATTACAAAATCTTTGCCTTAGGCAGTTTACAGTAGTTTGAGAACAAAGTTCATGCTTTACTAAGTCTAAGGCCTCATCAGAATAGGCAAGGGCATTGCTTTCCCTTACTCAACTTGACATTTAGCCCTCTTGTACATAGTACAGCCTTCAACAACTTGATATACATCTTGCTTCATTCTCAGTAGAAGAAATGTCCATTCAATAGTTTATACGTCCTTCTTTCCTTAAAATGTCTGGAGAGGCCACTACCGTAGACTTCCCTGATTAGTAACTCTCTTAGTGAATAAGTCAGCACGCACAATTTTCCTCCTCAGAATAAGTATCCATTTTCCACATGATACTCATCTACTATC
The DNA here is from genome assembly GCA_024138005.1 of Lumnitzera racemosa. Lineage (NCBI taxonomy): Eukaryota > Viridiplantae > Streptophyta > Magnoliopsida > Myrtales > Combretaceae > Lumnitzera > Lumnitzera racemosa. The sequence continues at coordinate 88,110,804 of JAMXBC010000006.1, forward strand.
CTCCCATCAACACATCGCACAAGTAAGGGCCTGAAGTGTGGATTCCCTAAAGTACTGCTCTTTAATGCTCGCAAAGTCAAACAGTTTAGTCTACAGTTTGGATAGGAGTGTATGTCTTCTCGAAAGAGAATTTGCAACTTTGTTGCTCCTTCCTTGTTTATATTTTATTACAAAATTAAATCCTTCAAGGAATTTAACCCATCTCTCCTACCACTTCAATAACCTTATTGGACTTCGAAAATACCTTAGAGATTCATGGTTAGTATAGATTACAAATTCTTTCGGCAATAGATAATGCTACCATACTTGCAGTGCTCAAATCAACGCCAAGAGTTCTTTGTCATATATAGAGTAGCTTAGCTGAGGTCCCTTGAGCTTCTCACTGTAGTAGATAATTGGTTAGCCTACTTGCATTAGGACAGTGCCTATTCCAATTCCTGATGCATCACATTCCAACTCAAATATTTTCTTGAAGTCAAGCAAAGATAGTATAGGTACAGAAGTCAATCTTTCCTTCACCTTGGCAAAGCTTCTCTCCTCCTTTTCTCCCCATCTAAAGTCGATATTCTTCTTTGTCAGCTTAGTAAGGGGTATGGCGAGGGTACTAAAATTCCTAATGAATCTCCTATAGAAGGAAGCCAGTTTGTGTAAACCTCCTCTCCTTACTACATAGCCTAAGAATACCACTTTCTCTTAGCAAAAGAAATATTTCTTAATATTGTCGAATAATCTCTCGGCATGGAGGACATCTTACACGACACAGAGATATTTACAGTGACTCAACATATTGGCACTATACACTAGGATGTTATCAAAGTACACCATAATACACTTCATCATTAGATTTCTTAACACATGGTTCATTAGTAGTATGAAAGTGGGTATTCAACAAGCCAAATGGCATAACCATCCACTCATAGAGTCCATGTCGAGTTTTGAATGCAGTCTTCTACTCATCTCCCGACTTTATTCCAATTTGATGATAGTTGGACTTCAGATTAATCTTGTTGAAGATCTTAGCTCTACTTAATCCATCCAGCATTTCTTCTAACCTGGGAATCGAATACCTTTATTTGATCGTTATCTTGTTCACAACTTGGCTATCAATACACATCTGCCAGGTTCTATCCTTTTTTAGTACTAAGAGCACTGGAACAATAGAAAGGTTAAGATTCTCCCTAACATATCCTCTTTTCAATAGCTCATTAACTTGTTGTTGGAGCTTAGAAGCCTATTTGGGATTCATCTGATAAGATGGCTTATTCGACAAGGTAGCGTTGGGTACTAAATCAATGTAATGTTCTATGCTTCGAACAAGGGGTAATGCCTCGAGCAACTGTTTGAAAATAAGTTGGCATATTCCTTTAGCAACTTTCTTATTTTTAGGGGTAGTTCACCCTACTCCTTCAACTTTAATAGATGCCTGACTAACATGAAGGTCAGTAAGTCGGCTTTAATGACCTTTTAGAGCTCGGCTATACTCCTCATTAGAATCTTCCTTGATCTAGGAACAAGTTTAGCCTACAATTTGTTAACTTGACTCGGTAGCATTGGGTTTAGTGTAATCTTCATGCCATCCTTCTCGAACACATACATGTCTCTAATCCGTCATGGATAAATCTTCTATCAAATAGTTATGGTCGACCAAGCAACACGTGTAAAGCATACATAGGCAATACTTCATAGAGAATCTTGTCAGAGTAATTTCCGATAGTGATTAGCAGTAGTACTTGTCGAGTGATATGTAATGTTCCCTTCTCACTTAGCCAATGCAACTTATACGGCCTTGGGTGTATGATAGTCGGCAACTTCAACCTTATGATCAGATCAATTGATGCCATATTGGTACAACTTCTGCTATCCACAATTAGTACGCTCACTTGATCATTTACCCTATAGGTGATATGAAACAATTTCTCCTTCTATTCCCCCTCATGTAAGGGTTCCAAGTTCATTGCGCGTCGAACAATTAGGATCAACTGATCTAAGTCATTAACAAACACATCCTCCTTGATCAGTTAATTCTCCTTAGTAGCTTCTTTCCTCGACAGTACTCTCTTCCTCCTCAAGTTCCTCATATGTACTTTCCACTTCCAACTTCAAGATATCTCTCTTAATGACAATAGTCCTCTGGTTCAAGCATTAAGCAGCCATATGCCCAAATCCTTAGCACTTGAGGCACTTGATCTGGCTTGTCTTCCTACCAAATCCTTACCCTTTCTCATAAGTTTAGGTCGGGTTGGTATGTCTCCTTTTGTTTGGCCCTTCTGGTTAATCTTAACATCTCCTCATTATGTTGGGTCAACACTAAGTTGACCTCGGTAGTTTTCCTATATAGGCTAACTAGTCGACTATCAGGTTAGTATCCAACTCCTTAATTGCCTTTCCACTCATTGAGAAATTCGTATGGCCTCATCTATTGTGTTAAATAGTTAGAGTTCCGTAATATCTCAAATGTTACTCCTCAATCCAATAAGGAACCTAAAGATTGTTCGTACTGGTGGTTCCTCCACTTCACTGCGAATCATAAGCATTTGGAATTCTTAGACATACTCATCAACAGTTTGGCCTCCTTATCTCAACTCCTGAAGCCGAGTAAAAGTGTCTTGCAGATAAGTATCTAGCTCAAATCTGTTTCTGAGTATTCTATTCATCTTAAGCGAAGTATTAATCTCTCGATAACCTTTTCGCCTTTTCATAACTTGGAAATTCTTCCACTACATAATAACATATTTAGAGAACTCAATAGCAGCAGTTCTCACTTTGTCGTAATCATCATATTGGTGATAGTAAAAAACATGCTCTACCTTCTCTTTCCAATCTAAGTAATCATCCATATTTCTAGACCCATTGAAGCTTGCAATCTAAAGCTTCTATGGTTAGATGCTCGAGGTACTCAAGCCTATTTTTCATCCAAATCTCCCAAGTCAATCCTTCTTCTCACTTCTCCACGTACTTCTTTACCTACTCCTCCACCTCGAGCTTGTCAAGTTGGGTTCTAGCCTTGAATAGGTCGGCCAACTTGTGGAATATTATGTGTAGCTTTAGTTGGCCTATAAGCCAATGCATGAATAGCTCAAGTTAAGCCTACAAGGAGGTTAACCACCCATCAAGTCTCTTGTCCGTACTTCTTAGAGTACTTTGTATTTGTTAGCCATGGTGGACAATACCACTATTGTCATCTCCAACATCAGCATTAACACTCGGGTCTTTCATTTTCTTTAAAATAGAGTATGAACAGGGTCCTTCGAGAACAAACTACTACAATCCAAATGAAAACCTCCGCTCTAATACTAAGATGATGCGTATCGCAACCAAAAACAGACAAGGCTGGTCATAGGGATGAGTCCAAGCTTGCTAAAAGCTTGAAAAAGGTGATGGGAAAAATGCGTGAGAGAACAGAAATGAGTGAAAGTAAGCAAACCCATGAACAGCTCCAAAGGAAATGATACACTAATGGAACTTTCGAGGACTTACGGTACAGCTCGATATGATGCATAAGTTGGTCCAGTGAGATTACTCGTCACCTAACCTTGCTTAAAGGTTAAGATAAGAGTAAAAAGAGAGTAAATAAACAGTGTTTATGAATGGAAAAATGTCCATTATATTAATGATAATATGATTATTTGCGGCTATATGTACAAGGGGGTATTTATACTTGAGAATTTAGGACAATTTGCCTAAAAGGAAAAAGACAAAAAGGATATTACCCCAAAGAAGTAATGTAAAAAAATACAAAAGAGTAAAAATAAATATTCAAGAAAAACAATGATTAGTGTAGTAGATTCTACATGTGGTCTTGTATATGTAACAAAGATGCATTGGCAATGTTGTTAGAGGATGCAAACAAAAGAGTACGAGCAGATTAGCTATTCAAGTAGGGGTAGCTTGGGATTAGTCTAAGTTAGCTCTCTCGGCTTCTCGGCAAGAGTGATGCTAAGCAATTGATTGGTTCAAACATAATTGAGCAAACGTGCAAGGTTTGGCTGCTCTCTCAACATTCTTATAGTCGGCACACAACTTCTAAGAGGTAGGCAATCATATGACTCAGCATGTAGAGTTGATCGGCAGCAAGGAGAAACTCGGCCTCAACATGAGACTGTTAGAGCAAGAGAATTTACCTTGCTAGTCTTTCTAGTTCTCTAGCTTGGTTATGGGTTAAAGGCCTATTAGCCTAATTCCTATGAGGGGGTAAAATGTAGAAGGCTAAATTCAAGTTTAGACTTTAAGCCCATTAATTAATTAGGTTTGACTCTTTGGGCTAAGGTGATAAGGCCTAAATGGTCAAGTCTAAATATCCAAGATGATCAAGGGAGTTTTGGGATGGTAAGCTTGGAGTAGGACTCATTGGATTATTTTGTCCAATCTAACTTTTCTTGATTTGACTATACTAAAATAATGAATAAATCCTTTATCTAAGCCTAAACCTATGAAAATAGCCCACTTTAAATCTATTAATAAAAGGCTTCAATCTTAATAATTGATCATCATCATGATCCAATGAATGAGATCAATTATCATTTCCTATAAATACCCTATTTACATTCTCATTTGGATAAGAGAGAAACCTCCATTTATGCCTCTACTCTATCAAAATTTTGTCTCATTAAGCCCCTTAAGAACTTTACCTCATTATTCATCAATTATGGAGTTTTATACCATTGCACTTCTCCATCTATTACCATACGTGTTAAAGCTTTACCAAGATTGCTTACTCCTCCTCCTGACACTTCTTTCTTGACTATCCCATACGAGTCACTCAAGTTATTTCTCTAGTTACGTATAGTGCGACTTTACACATTACATGCATGTCATCCTTGCATCCATACCTGCACCCCCATAACGATTAAGATTATGGCTACAATGGTGACCATTTTCTTCTAATAATTTGATCTAAGGGTAACATGGGAAAAGAGCACATTGGTGTTCTTCAAATGTGATCACCACTCTCAAACTCTATTATCTTATTTTGACGTTATTTTTTATTAGTTTACATTTATTGATTATTAATAAATTTTAGTTATTTTTAGTCCTATTTTGTCTTAAGGATGTTAGGGTCTCATATAAACATTTCATTAAACCTTTTGTTGATAATTTAGCTAATGAATAATCGAATTTAAAACATATTTTCTTGAAAAACCTTCTCCTAAAACTCTAGTTCTTAGTAATTCTTTGAATTGTGACGAACGATCTTTCCTTGATCTTATTCAATCGTGTTATCATATTGATTGAATAGTTTCAAACCCTTAAATCACCCAATTGTGTTATCGTATCGATTGATTGTTTTCAAAACCTATTTTATTATAGTCTCTGTGATGATATTAAATTATAATTAATCTAAACCTAATTGAAATTAATTTTTGGTGTTGTTGTATCCAATAGATTGAATTGTTCATATCATTACTTATTTTATTGTTTATTAATAACAAAGAAAAATCATTAAAGATTGAATTTTTTATTTGATTACAAAAACTCTAAAAGCAAAATAACACATATGAGTTCCATATCGTATTAGATGACCTTGGTTGAAATCACTAATCACAACAGCAATAGTGTTAACTATGTTGTTTACAAAAAAATAAAATTAAGAGAGATCATTGACTTTATCTTTCTACATCTGTTATGACTTTATCTTCATGAGGTTTCATTTGATTCTCTCTGTGTATCTGTATTAATTCAACAAGTTTAAGTTTTTCTCATTAAGTTTCTATCAATAATGGAATCATTGGGTCTTATCCTAGTCAATATACTAACAACAACAAATAAGAATGCAATTAATAGATCTTTGTTACAGGTATAATATACCTATTACCCTTCTCGTTAATCTATAAGGTTCTCAAAACCTGTCTAAAAGGGTTTTGAGTGGGTTACACAAAACCCATCCAATAAGATTGAGAGGAAACCTCATTCTTGAACCTGTTACTTATTACCCCTTTTTTTCTTTCAATTCCTAAAGTAGAGGATAGAATATACTTTGGTAGCATGAATTCAAGAATTTATGTAAATCATGTGATTAGAGCATCTCAAGCTTCCCAATTAGTATTTCCTTTGAGAGAATATCTAATACAAACCTGTAGATGAACATACGAACCCAATATCACATGTAACTAAAGGGGTGGGTCCAAGCCACAAGATGACTTGAAAAATAAATGATAGTTGAAGGTTAAGCAAGGGGTTCTCATGCACTGACAAAGGATATGATGCACCAACACCTCACATGAGCTCAGGTCACACTTGATATAATGCACAAGTATTGTCGGAGGTCACTCACCATTAGTCCATGTTTGAATGAGTTAGATAAGAGTAGCTTAAGAGTAAGAGGGATACTTAGCTTAAGAGTGAAAAGGTTCAATGTATTCTCTATATTCCGATGTCTTTAACTTTTACAGTTTGATAGTATTTATATCATCCTGTTAGGGCAAATCTTAAGTTACAAAAATTACAAAAGAATGGTCCTTATTTGCTAAAAACAAAAGAGAATAATTTACAAGGAAAATATGAAATCGTGTAAAAGAAGGAATGCGAACGTCCTTTGTTGGAAAGTATAGTATGGATGTTAGTAAAGGACAGTGCATGCATGTTTTTACTATGATTCTGACAATATTATGGTCCAAGTAGGGGTGGACCATGGTTCAGGCCTGTTCATTGTCAAAAGGGGCTGGACAGTGGTTGGTTCAAGGATGGCTCACATTGGGGTTAGCCTCAAATGGTCGGCTCCTAACAGTTCTTCTCAGCCTTGGCATAGTGGAGATTGCTGCATTCAAATTTGGCGCTTGGACTATGGTTTAGTAGAGGGTTCAGCTCAGCATATTGGTTGATCACCTCGGCAACATCTTGGATGGTATGGAGAGCAAAGTAGCTCGGTATATTGGACTAGGGCAAGCACTGCTCCTCGGTGCTTAACTCTCTTCAGATAGTTTGATGGACCACCTAAAAGAGTCCTCGAGCTCGAAAACGTGTAATTAGACCTTAATCCCTATCATCCCCTTCGGGTTGTTTGTGATTTGGGATCAAATCTCTTTCAGGTCCAATTTGCTCATCTTCGGGAGTGTAAGGTTGGAGGTCTATAATGTTGAAAGAGTTTGAGACTCCATATCCTTTAGGTAATTCGATCCTATAGGTGTTAGGATTGATCTTTTCAAGCACCCTGAAAGGTCCATCAGCTTTAGGAGATAACTTGCTCTTCCTCAAGTTTGGCAATTGTTCCTTATTATGGTATATCTAGACTAAATCGCCTGGTCGAAATTCTCTCTTCTTCCATCCTCAGCTTCGCTTCTCAAGCTTAATAGCAGCTCGACCTAGTTGCTTTACAACTTCAATGGCTTTAACTTTTTCAATGACTGACCAGTTATTACCATCAGTTCTTGTTTAAGGTACTTAGTCCAATGGGAGCTCGGGGTTGAACCCATAGGCGACATGCTTGTGATGCTATGGGTGGTTTGATTATAGGTGAATTCAATGATTAGAAGATACATATCCCAATCTACCATGTTTCATCTGACAATGACCTACAATAAAGTTCCCACAGTTTAATTAATAACTTCGGTTTGCCCATCGGTCTATGGATGGTAGGACGTGTTATCTAATAACTTAGTTCCCAGCTGCCTCCAAAGTGTTGTCCAAAAGTGGCTCATGAAATTAGGGTCTCGATCCAAAACTATGGTTCTAAGTACACCGTGAAGCTTAATCACCTCCTGTAAGAAAAGAAAAGAGATAGCCAAAGCATTGTTAGTCTTAGTATAGGGCACAAAATGTGTCATCTTACTAAATCAATCTATAACCACTATGATGGTGTCCTTCCTTCGGGACGTCCTCGGTAATCCTAACATGAAGGCCATATTCAGCTCAAACCATGGTTTCGTCGAGATGGATAAGGGTTGGTAGTATCCTTGCTCGGCTTGACTGTTTGCTTTTTGATAGGTCACACATCTTTCCAACATGGATTGGACATCTCTCTTCAGCCTTGGCTAAAAGAATCTGGAGGATAATACCTCATGAGTTCGGTACTAGCCAAAGTGTCCTATCAATCCCCCTCCATGCGCCTCGTGCACTAGCAGTTCTCGCATAGAACAGGTCGGGATATTTAGCCTCCTCATCCTGAATAAGTATAGTCATCTAGTGTACGTCCTTCATTATAATGGGCGTAGATAGGACTAAAGTATGAGTCCTCAACATACAAATTCTTAATAGTTGAAAAACCAAGTAGCTTTGTCTATAGTTCCATCAAGAGGGTATGTCGTCTCGATAAGGCATCAACCACTACATTGTTCTTTCCATTCTTGTATTTTATGACATAAGAAAAACCCTCTATGAACTCATCCCACTTGGTCTGTCTCCTGGATAACTTCAGTTGGCTTTTTAGATATCTCAAAGATTCATGATCAGTGTAGATCGCAAATTCTTTGGGCAACAGGTAGTGTTGCCATACCATTCGGGCTTAGATTAAGGAGTAAAACTCCTTGTTATAGGGGGAATAGTTGAATGTGGCTCCTCAAAGTTTCTAACTAAAGTAAACAAATGTCAGCCGTCTTGTATCAACACAGCACCTATGCCTAGTACGGATGCATCATACTCTATCTTAAATACCTTGTCGAAGCTCGATAAAGCTAAAACAGGGGTTGTAGTTAGCTTCTCCTTCACATCTTCAAAACTCCTCCTCTCTTTCTCACTCCATCTGAATTCAACATTCTTCTTCAAGAGTTCGGTGAGTGGGGCAACAATCGTACTGAAGTTCTTTATGAATTGATGATAGAATGATGCCAAGCCGTGGAAACTCTTTACGTCGATAGAATAAGTTGGCTCAGGCCATTCTATAATCGCTCTTATCTCCTTTTCATCAACTCAGATGCCACCTCCACTCACAACAAATCCTAAGAAGAGCATTTCGGATTGGTCGAAATCGTCCTTCCTCATATTAGCATAGAGCTGTTTGGCTCGAAGTTTTGCAAGTACTTATTGGAGGTGCTTTCAATGTGTCTCTAGGTCGAGACTGTATACTAGGATGTCATCAAAATAAACCACAACAAACCTTCCCAGTAATTTCGAGTACATGATTCATAAGTCGCATGAATGTGCTTAGCACATTGGACAGCCCAAATGGTATTACAAGCCATTCATACAAACCATGTCATGTCTTGAAGGTGGTCTTCCACTTATCCCCTTTACGCATTTGAATATTGTGGTAGCCAGATTTGAGATCGATCTTGGAGAACACTCTTACTTCACTTAACTCGTCTAGCATATCATCAAGCTTGGGTATAGGGTACCTATACTTGATAGTGATTTGATTGATGGCTTAGCTATCCATATACATCCTCTAAGAACCATCCTTCTTTAGTACTAACAAGGCTGGCATAGCACAGGGGCTCAAGGATTTGTGCACATACCCTTTCTTCAAGAAGTCATCTACTTACCTTTGTAGTTCAATAGCATGTTTAGGGTTTAGCCTATAGGTAGGCTTGTTCGGCAGTACAGCTCCTGGCTAAAGGTCAATTGCATGCTCGACACCTCGAATTGGGGGTAAACCCTTCAGTAGCTCCTCTAAAAACAGGTTAGCAAAGTCTTCCAGTAAGGTTTTTACCTTAGTCGGCAGCTCTTCCTTCCCAGGTCTCATCTTTAGAAGTCTCCTAACAAGCAAATAAGTAAGTCCCTCTAATTCCATTTCTCTTTTCAGTTTGACTCAGATCGGTACTAAAGCCTCCTTCTTCTGGGTTCGGCTAAGCTAGGACTGCATGACTTTTACCTGCTTAGTAGTCATGGGACTCAATTTCACCCTTCTTCCTTCATGCTCCATAGAACATATGTTCTTCCTGCCATCATACATAACTGCTCAATCAAACATCCATGGTTGTCTAAGCAGAATGTAAGATGTAATCATGGGTAGTACATCACAGAGCACTTCATCTCAATGCTTTCCAATGCAGATCGATACAGACACCTGTTTGTTGACTTATAAGGCTCCCTTATCACTGAGCCAATGAAGCTTGTAAGGTTTTTAATGGCTCATGGTCGGTAATTTCAACTGCTAGACCATAAATCTAGAGGCTGCATTGGTGTAGCTCCCACTATTTAGCCTACTATCTACAATTAATTCACATAGTGATTCATTTACCTTGCACCCAATATGGAAGAGATTTAAAAGAGTCAAGATCGAGAGGCAAGAATCACGCAAGAGAAGATCGCCAGAGCTAGTGACGTTTGAGATGGGGGAGGTTGGATGAACATATGGCGTGGGTGGTAGTAGTTACTGTAGTTGTGTCATTATGGACTCATGGTCAGTGGTTACAAAGGAGATAAAAGAGAGAGAGAGAGAGAGATGATAGAGAGTGAGAGAATGGAGAGATGTGGCTAGTGCAAGGGTTTTTTATGGGGAAATTGTAAAAAACTCTACTAAACTTTGACTTAGGTGTAAATTGACCCCCTGAACTTTCAAAATGAGGTTTTTAACCTCCTAAACTTTCATAAATTGGCAAATAACTCCCATAACCTCTTCATACTTTAGTTTTGATGTGCAAATACCCCCTAAACTTTAATTTTAATGCATAAATACCCAAGCATCCCATAGTTTGGAGGGGTATTTACACATCAAAATCAAAATTTAGGAAGTGTTTACGAACCAAAATCAAAGTTTAAGGGTTATGAGGGTTGTTTTGCCAATTTATTAAAGTTTAGGAGGTTAAAAACCTCACTTTAAAAGTTTAAGGAGTCAATCCGCACCTAAGTCAAAGTTTAGGAGGGTTTTTTGCATTTTGCCTTTGTTTTATTTTTTATTTTGAATTGTTTCTTATTATTATTATTATCTACCAAAAGAAAAAATTGTTCATTATTATATAATATTAAAATGTTTATTATTATTATATTCAATTAGGTTCGGATTTCCCAATAGATTAGAGGCTTGTCTTAAAACCCGGCCTAAACCTTATAAGGTTTTTTTAGCAGGTTGGATACTCTATAAGTACCCACTTGGTTGCATTTCTAATAACAAAACATGTAGAATTGCTTGATGACATTTCTTGATGGTCTAGTACAATTTTGGATGGAAGAGATCAAGAGGTAAAGATGACCCACTAATGTGCTAAAAATTTATGGGTATAAGTTTTCATATCTAAACATGAAAAGAAACAAAAATAAAAAAGTGAAAACAAATAAAAATTTAGAATGATAAAATTAGATACAATCATTATTAACTCCTTTTATAAACAAATTATATAATCCTTTAGCGTATCTTATTATGCAAAGGATTTAGAAGTTTGATTTTCAATCCATCTTTAATAGTAGAATTTAGGTGAATTAGCTCAAGGGTACTATGCTTGATCATGAACCAATTGTCTACCATGCTTGATTGAGATGTATGAAGAGTTTCTTGAGAATTCATACAATTTATCACATTGGTAGATGACATATAAGTGTAATCCCGATATCTTTGAATGCAATTTATAATCAAATTAAAGGGCTTTGAGAGCTTGATCTTGAATTGTTCTTACTTTACGTGTTGTTGCCGATTATAAATTTTAGTATCCAATGGATGGTATCATGTACATATGGCTTGATTTTCATACTTCACATAGCTCCTAAAGAAGTGATATGGGGATAACATGTTGTGGAATAATTTGGAGGAAGTGATAGAGAGGAGAAATAAACAATCTTAGAGGCTCAAATGCATTAGTAATAGGCGAAGGAGTTTAGAACATTAGTCTTACTATTCTTTAGTAGAAAATTGATTGTACTTAGTTTTAGCACTTGTTTGATCTTTAAGAGTGAAGATTTGATAAAAGACTACCATTTTGGTGGCCTTTTAAATTGTGTCTACATGTTGAAATATTACTAAGGATTAATGAAGTACTAGGTCTAATAATATTCTTAAGATTGCCTTAATGGTTAATAAAGGAGACAAACTTGCTTATTTACGATTTTATCGTGGGCTTGCCATGAGTTTAAGTCCTATAGACATCTTTATTGAGTGCATGAGCTTAAAACAAATAGATTGGTCTCAACAATGTTTGTTTAAAGTCGACCAAATAAAATATATCTATGTCATCTTAAGACATATGCCAAATTCTCTAAGCCTTATCATTGGCTAAGGAATACCCTTAAGTTATTACTATCCTAACCTAGATTGTTATGAAGAACCCTTTACAATTTGCCCATGACTAAGATTCTTCAAATTGTTTCTAAGGATTTTAGGCATAAATTACAAGCTTTGAATATCTAAGAAGGTATCTAGTTAACATACATTGTGAAAAGGATTGCACTAGGAATATCCATGAGATAACCTTAAATTATAGAATTATTGTCAAATTAGCCTAAAGATGATGAAGGTTAGTTAGTAATTCCCAAAATATATGAAAAAGGGTAAAAAATTAAATAATAAATTACTTTGAAAAAATTACAAAATATCTCAAATTTTAGTAAAAACATTATTGAAAATTACTTATGCAAAATTTATGAAAATTTAACTGGATATGAATTGTAATGTAAGGAAGCCACCATGAATTTTTTTGGATTTTTCCTATGTATTTAGAATTTATTACAAATATATATTTTCTGATTTTTTTTTTCTATTGTTACAACTTTTCTGTCATTATACTTTTGAGTTTAAAAATACTATCACTTCAAGAAACTATATTGGTTGTTCCATTTTTCTTTTCTTAAAAGTACCCTTTTGGACACAAAAGTTATATCTCATAAAAGAAGTACTCCTTCAGCAAAACATTGCATTTTGTAAATAGTACACCCTCTACAAACAAACATTTAATTTGCAACTTTCATTCGTACGGGTTGAGGAGAACCAAATAATAAAAAAAGCAAATACCATTTGACTTGTCTTTTACGTCAATGATGATCTCATTAGTATTATGTTCTTTTGTTATTGTTCAATATTCACAACCTTTTTGTCATGTATTGGTAGTGACTATAAGCAGTAGTTAGCATATAGGAAGAATATATTTCGTTGTTGTTATTATATGCTATTATGCATTGATATCTATCATTCATTCCTTTTGCTTAAAATTTATGCCTATTTGAAATGTGCCATGTTAATTTAAGTATACAAGTTTTTACCTTAATATCATGCAAACCTACCTCTTCCAATATCTATGATCAATTATTTTGTTAGAAAATGGTGATTGGGTGCAAAACAAATCACCATTATTAAGATATGCATTTTTATTTACTTAAACATGAAATACAAAGTTGAATGTTACAATACATAGGGGATTTGAGAGTTGATATGTGCTCTAAAATTCATGCAAAAGGTGGTTCATGGTTTGTGTTTGAGCAAATTAGGAGATGTTAATAACGTTGATTAGGGCTCTTGTAATTTGCAGTATATAGTGTATCATTTTACCAATGTAATACGGACTAAAATGGGTTTGCACCCTCTTCATTTACCCTTTCTTTAATTTACCTCAATTTACAAATCAATAATTAAGATTATCCAAATTTTTGAAATATCTTATGATGTCATTATAACATTATTATATTCCTTATAATACCTACTATTGATAATACATGACAATATTTTTAGAGGGTAAATTGAGGAAAATTAATGGACAGGATTCATTTTGGAACTAATATTTGTATAACCTTAAACTTGAGAATGAAACATCCTATAGGATTAGATTTTTTTGTCATTAGAATTTAATGCACTTAATAGGGTTTGATGGGAAGTTCATTTAAAAAACTACATGCTTAGATTTATGAGCAAATATTTGGTTTTGTGGAATAAAATTTTCATATTTCTAGTAAGTGTTTATATCTATGTTTTGCAAACATCTATTCTATGACAGTATATAGGGGTAAGTGAGTAACCTTATTATACAAGGTACCCATCTGGACCTTGTTTGACTGGTAGGTTTCAGATGGTTATTTAAGGTCACATGATAGATTTTGGGTAGTAATTTTTTAGAACCTATACCTACATGGTAAGGTGTATATATGAGATTAAGATACCCAATACTCACCTTCAAATTTGTGTTGTAAAATATATAGGGTATAGGTTTAAAGGTACCTTATATTTACCTTGTAATAATAATTAAATATAATTAATATATAAAAAAGAGTACCATTTCATTTTTATAGGCTTAAAAAAATTAACAAAACACAGCTTATGAGTTCCTTAGACTAAACCTAATGTCCTTAAATCAATCTCCTACTCCGTAGTCTTTTCTTTATTACATTTTCTTTCTACTCTAACTTTCTCATTTATTAAGTTTAACTCTACTAAAGCTAAAAAAGAAAGAATTTGTGTGAAGTCGCATAAACAATGTATAATATCCTAGATTTCGAGCCCATATGATCATTCTAAGATCCGAGCCTCTAAATTTAGGGCTTCAGTCTAATATATCAATTTAATTTTAAATTTCATGGTAAGGTTAGAAAAGTAAGATAAAGTTATTCAAGTAAAGTCAATTTCTCAAAATAAGCTATAGAAAAATATTAATTTAAGAAAACGTCAATTCATCGCTAAAGTTGATAAATATAAAAAATGTGAAATTCAAGCATTTAGATATAATGGGATATTAGAGATAAGTTATTTATCTTATAAAAATAATAAATGAAGTTGAATTATACATGTATTAACATAGAACATACATTATTTGTATTAAATACACATATATAATAAGAAATTATTATTAATATAAAAATTGGAAATTTAATAAAAAAATGCAAGGATGAATCATCATACCTATGTGGCAGCTTAAAATTAATTTGGATGATGAGTCAAAACTAAAGAAATGAGGAAATGACACCTCATATATTGAAAATTAAAAAAAAAAAATGATATGTGTAAGCCATATGTCCAATTTTTATAAATTCTTATCCATTTGGAAAATATAAATAGGACTTGTAAACATTAGAAACAACATTTTGGAAGTTTAAAAAAAATAGAAAATCACTCAAGAAAATTTTAAAACAAATTAGAAAAAAAAAAAAAGAAAATTAGAGCAAAAATAGGATAAGAAATCTTATTAGGCCGGTTCAATAGGCTATTGATGTCCAGTTATGGTGACCATTTGGGATCAAGGAAAGCACTACCAAAGGAGGAGTTTCAACAAGGTTAGGTGGCCGGAGAGTGGTCGGAGACGGCCAGTTCAAGTGAACCAAAATTTTGGTAAAAGCTAAGTAATTTTTCTAAAAATAGCAAATGATATTATTTAATTATGAGACTTGGTTTTAAGGAGTTATTTTATGTGTAGAATAATTTAATAATTTTATTTTAGTGAAATAATTATTTGAAATATAAGGTCCTTAAGAAATGGTTTTGTTTGGATGAAAATTGAATTAAATTTTAGAAATAGCAAATAATGTTTTTTCAAGTTTAAAATTTGTACATGACATACTCAATATATTTATTTAATTACAGTAACAAAATTTTTTAAATAATTATGTTTACTATTTATTGTAATTATTTTGGATAAAACTGGCAATTTCGTTGTTTTAGTGAATTAATTAGTTTTTAACAAAATAAAAATATTATCCCTCTATATTATGATTTCTAGATGTTCATAATGATGTTTGGGACACTTGAATTTTATCTTGTGAGTAAATTCACTTGTTTGCTCAATTTTCGCTAATTTTGAGTTAAAATCGCTATTTTCATAAAAATATATATTAGCTATTTTAGTATAATTCATGGTCAATAATTAAACTAGGTATTTTTATAAGTCTATAGGTTTTTTCATGGAATGAATCGGGCTCTTATTCTATTTGTTATGTATTTTCATAATATAAACCTATGTATTAGCTTAATATATGATATAGTAATTAGTATTAATGTGATATTTGTTAAATATGTAAAGGACTAGTATTTTGGAGTACATAATGAATGTTGACCAGCTCAAGGAAAGAGTAATTTTATGACTTTTAATTTAGATTTAGGATTTAATTAAGTTAATTACGAAGTTGTAATAACATACAGTCGAATCAGTAACACCAAATATTGGTTAGTTATGATTATTAAGATATCTTAATAGTGCTCAGAATAACGATCATGATGACATAAAATTTACTAAAATTGGATAAGAAATGAATAAGATACAATCAGATTAAGCTTGGAAGTGCAATAGCGAAAATACATAACTTAATATTGACCCGGTAGTTAACTTGGTGTCTATGTGTATTTTTCTAGGTGTAATAGGTGAGGAACAATCACATCATGAATCTTAGGATTTCACACTACTATCGAGCTTGGGTAAGTGGATATTTCTATTTTTGTGCAAGTAGACTTATGTCTACTTAACTTAAACTTAGTTGTGTTATGAATTATAATGACGTACTGGATTGATTTGATACTTGATTATGTTGAATGTGTGTTGAAAAAGTGAAATGTTTCCTTGTGTATAATTGATTCATCAATATGTACCTCTGTTTGGAAAACTCGAAATTGAACTGTTTTTTAGGGTGTTCACCCAAGTGGCCCCTATGAAAAGAAATGTAATATAAAGCTGAGAAATAAAGCTGAAGTTAAGATAGTTGAATTGTTTATAACGTGGAACTTGAGATTCGTGCTTAATACTAGGTTACTTTGCTGTTTACTGCATTCATGGCATGGTACGACATGAAAGGACCTATAAGTCGAGTTTCTAAAAGGTTTGAAAACTGTTAAGTTGGCTTTGGGACATATAGAATGCATTGCTCAACTTACTCTGGCTACATTGAGTGATTGACTTTGTATTGGATTTTCAAACCACAGAGGGTGGTTTTTGTTAGGGGTCCTACTCCTAGGAAACTCCTTATTGCCCTAAGTTCCTGGATGTTGTATCCAGATGCTCGGGAATGTTGACTAATCGGATGGGGAATTAGAAAAAGTATATGATATCGATACCGATGTATACCATGTGCATGATCATAGTATAGATTTTCTACATAAACAGTTTGTATTGATAACTCGGGTTACGAGATTGAATGTCTTATAGTAATGATCTATTTAAATGTATGTTTGTGTACTCTATATTTTGTTTTATTCACTATCACTTAGCTCATAGAGAGCAAAGGAGATAATTGTGTATCCTCAAGTTATGAAGAGAATTGACTAGGCAACATCAGTTAGGGGAAAAAGTTTTTTGAGAGCACATAAGATGAAGTCAACCAGTTTTAAAGAAGTTTTGTTATATTTTGTTCTTAGTTCTATAAAGGATTTGTACATATAAAAAAAAGTACTATATATATATTTTTTTGTTAAGTTTGTCAGATGTAATCTTTTGTATAGATAGGTGTTAAGCTAAACTCTATTGTAATACTCTTTCATTATAAATAGAACTTATGTTAAGTATAAATAAGTATTCTTGTGTGATGGTACATCCTATGCTATGCCAGGATGTGATACAATGTAGGTTATTAACTTATTTTCTTTTGATTCAATAATTTTTATATATTAGATTTGAAAAATATCTCATAATAAATTTATATAAGATTGTTCAAGTTAAGATTTAGTCTAGATTAATGTTCATACATTTTTTCCCATATGTAAGATTAAGGTTTGTATTGGGTTTAAAAAAGATTTAGCCAATAGGTTAGGATTTTGTAATTATGATGCATAAAGGATCATCATGGATGCTGACTATTAATTAAGAGACTGTAATTTGTAATCTATGAATATTCTTATTGCCAAAATAAATCAATCCCCCACATGAGTTCGATTTGCAATTATTTATTTAGTATTTAAAGTCAAGATTAAGATTTCACTAAAATTAATATGTTTGTATAGTAATGACTAGTGAAAAAATGGTCAAAAAGAAAAATAAATGAAAGAAATTAGAAGGAAAAGAAAATAAATAGAAGAGGAAATTGCACAAGATCCCCTTAAACTTTGACTTTGATGCGGATTACCCTCACAATGCGTCTCCAAGGTCGAATATATAGAGAAAAACTACAATAAAGTAAATAGAAGAGAAACAAAAAAAAATAAAAAATAAAAAATAAAAAAGCTAGCAAAGTCCAGACAACTACCAATTGGATATGACTCACCAATTGATCCTACCGGCTTACAATCTACCAGCTATAACTCACCTGTTTAAATTGAAGGGTTACTCATCACTACTCTTTGCTAAACGAAATAAATAAGACTTGAAAGAAAATGAGAACACTAGGGTTACTTAAAAGGGAACTTATATAAATTCTGATATTGAAGATGGGTATCTGCGTGCAATTAAGTGGGGGATTATATACTATCCACTAGAGTTTCTTTACATGTATGAAAAGACAAAAAAAAAAGGTATTTTTATAATTAGGTTACATAATACATATCTAAAAGGGTAAAAGAGGAAAAGAATATTCAATACGGAAAGTAAAGAATCTTTCTAGAATATTACCTAGGAGGTATATGTTGATCAATGGCTAGATGTCAAAAATATAGTATAAGTGGGTGAAAAGAATTTGCAGTTAAGGACCAACTTGATCCAAATTAGGTCGAAGACTAGTCAGTCCTACTGTAGAGTAGTCACCCTAGGTTAAGGTCAAACATTTGTTGTCGACTCGGAAGCTTAGCTTGAATAGTCTTAGGGCTGTATGCTCGAATATCCTATCATAGTACAATTGTTCAATATGTCTGGTACACTTAAAGGTCTGACAGTTAGGTCGGCAGAAAAGGGAAACAAAGAGGTTGGGAAAGGAATTTCTATCTCTGATAGGGCTTTGAGTTAGTATTCTTCAAGTGAATTCTCGAAGTCCTCTAGCTCGGGTTCATGTAATCAGTATAAGGGGTTAATTCCTATCATTTGCCTGAGGGTCGAAAAGATTTGTTCTCAAATTCGAAATAGTCTTTAGCTCTTCTTTTAGGACATTCATGGGGTCTTTTGCTGGTTGGTAAGGAATCAAGTTAGAAACATTGAAAGTGAGAGAGGCACTACAGTCATTAAGTATCTCACTCTAATAAGCATTATGGTTGACTTTCTTCAGGACCTTGAATGGACCATCAACTTGAGGATATAGCTTGCTTTGTCTCAAGTATAGGAATCATTCTTAGCTAAAGTGTATCCATATTATGTCTCCTAGCTGGAAAGAAACAACTCGATGACCTTAGCTACTAATCTCTTGTTGTCTCTAATTAAACTTGGCAATTTTCCTAGTTACAGATTGGTGTAGCTCTTGTAATTCTTGAGATCGGGTAACTCTAGATTGACTCTCTTCACCAGCTGCAGGGGTATTGATCATATTTAGGCAGATAGTAGGATTAAAGCTATCGACAACCTCAAGTGGAGTCTTCCCAATAATGTTATGGACAGTTTGGCTATATGCAAATTTTACAACTGGTAGACACAGATCTTAGTCCCTCAAGTTCTTTCCCACGACAACTTTGAGTAAGTTTCCTAACATCTTATTCACCACTTCATTCTAACCATCAGTCTGAGGGTAATTACTGGAGTTGAACACAAGTTTGGTTCCAAGTCTTCTCCATAAAGTCTTCTAGAAATAGCTTAAGAATTTGTGTCCTAATTTGAAACAATGGTTTTTGGCACTCCATGTAGTCATACAACTTTCTACAAAAATAAATTAATAATATATAAAGTATTGTTAGTTTGATTACACAGAATGAAGTGTACCATTTTGCTAAAGCATTCAATTACAACAAATATAAAATCTTTTCCTCTAGATATCTTGGGCAACCCATAGACAAAGTCCATGTTGAAGTCGGCCTAAGGTAAGGTTAGCGTTAGCAAGGACATATATTCTCCATGGGGCTTTTTCTTCCCCTTAGCTTGCTTACATGCTTCATAACTACTAACTACCTTATGGACATCCTTGGCCAAACTAATCCAATAAAAGTTTTCCTTCAATAGATTGGTGGTCTTAGTCTCTCCAAAGTGACCGGATAATCCATTGCTATGGGCTTCCTTGACTAACAGCTCACACGTGTAACAGTTTGGTATGCACACCTTCTTTCCTTAAAGAGATAGTGATCTTAGACATGATAGCCTCCAGTAGCAACTCCATTTCTACACTACTCTACAATAAGACCAAAATGGATCATGAGCATTCTCCTCAATGATAAGTGAAAATCCTAATAATTTTGTTTGTAAAGTGGTTAACAAGGTTTACCAACATAATAAAGCATCAATAACCACATTTACGCTTCCCTTCTTATATTGGATCACAAATGAAAATCCTTCTATAAACTCCAACCACTTAGCTTGTCTCTTCGAGAGTTTATTCTAACTCCTAAGATAGTTCAATGATTTATGGTCAATGTAAAAACAAACTCTCATAATAGTAAATAGTACTGCCAAATAGTGAGGGCTAAAAAAGGAGAGTACAACTTTTTCTCATACACGGAGTAGTTTAGGGTAATAACATGATTCACTTAAACTATATATATATAAATAAATCGCGAATACTCCAGCAAGTATATTGGATTGGAATTAAGTAATATAGAAAAAGTAAGGTTATCGATCCTTTGAAGACTAAGAAATTACTAATCCTATACTAGTTCTATCAATATTCAAGCAATTAAAATTAAATTAATTAATCTAATAATTACTTTAAAACTATTGAAAAGAAAATAACTATGAAAAAGCTAAAATTAAGCAATCAATTGAGAATTGTGGGAAAATATAATCCACCCTAAATTACGCAAATCAAATTATTATCATATTATATAGCTTAATAACTATATGGTCATTCAAGTGAAATTATTATACCATAAAACTTAAGGATTTAAACCCTTTAATTAATTAGTAAGCTTCCACATCTTTCAATTAACAGTAGACTCTAAATTATAATCATATATCTCCCGTACTATGATTGTCTAACGTCTTAAATCAATTATCCCTAATGTCTTAGTGAATAATCAATTTCCAAACATTACATTAATCTTTAGATAATTTCTAATTAATTCAATTAACTCTACTTCTACATTAATTAATCAAATCAACTAAGAACTTCTAACAAACCCTATATCAACTTCTGTATAATTAGGGTTTCTAACAATTATAATCAATTGAACAATTATAATTGAAATCATAGAAATTACAATCTTGAATCATCCATATATCTCTTAATACTATAACATAAATACAATTATTATCTTAACTATCCAGGGTTTCATCAATTCCCATAAATAATTTTAGTTAGCTATAGATTTGAAAACAAAAACACAAATATTGATTGAAATTGTAAGGAAATTCATAATTGAAAGCATAAGTAATTCACATAATTGTATAAGAATAATTGAAATAGATGTCACCAATTCTGTATTGGAAAGAAATAATCTTCAATTGCAACTTCAATCTTCGTCTCCACAGCAAAAGCAAAATCCTCTCAATGATTAAAGCGCTTCTCTTGAAGAATTCTTCAAAAACTATCTAAAAACTATTCTACGATTCTTAATGTTTAAGGAAAATTATATCTAAAAAAAGTCCCTCCAATGATGAAACACAAGCTATTTATATAAAAAGTTAGGATTGGCTCGCATGATGCTTCTTTTTTCATGAAGGCCGACAATGTAAGTGTAAGGCCGGTATTTAGGCCGGTGGCATAGCCATCAAAGGCTGGCGGTGCAAGCTTGTAAGTTGTAAGCCGGCTGTTAGGCTAGCTACCTTTAATTCCCATTTGCATGCTTTGATCCAAACTTCATTTATCAGCTGGCTACCTTTAATTCCCATTTACATGCATTGATCCAAACTTCGTTTATTTTCTTAAAATTCCTCTAAATCATCTGTAATTTTACTCTTGAATCCTCTAATTCCTGAAATGTCCAAATGAAAATAATTAAGTACCAATTCTTAATGATTTCTATAAAATTTATAATAATTCTATCTTAATTTTCACTTTTAAAACATGAAAAATATGTTTTTATCATACCACTAAGTTTCTCACTATGGTAAGCGATGGGTTGTCATTCTTGCATTAGAATAGCACCAATTCCAATGCCAAATGCATTACATTTCAATTCAAAGGACTTGTCAAAATCTTATAATAATAAGACAAGGGAAGAGGTGAGCTTCTCCTTTATCTCCCTAAAGCTTTATTCAACTCGATCATTCCATCTGAACCCATTACTCTTCTTTGTCAGCTTAGTCAAGGGGGTAGCTATGGTACTAAATTTTTAATAAATCTCCTATAGAAAGAAACTAGGCCATGGAAACTTATAACTTCAGTGACATTCTTCGGCATTGACCATTACAAAATACTTAGATCTTCTCCTCATCTACTTAGATTCCTTCCCCTAACACTATAAACCCAAGAAAAACCACTTCAGCTTGATAGAATGTACTTTTCTTCAAATTTCCATATAACTTCTCGATTCACAAAATGTCAAAAATTTCTTAGAGATGTTGAACATGCTTATTCAAGTTGGTACTATATACTAAAATGTTATCGAAGTATACGATTATACATCTTTTGATTAAAGGGTGCATTACATGGCTCATTAATCTCATGAATGTGCTCGACAAATTAGTAAGTCTGAACAACATAATCAATTATTCATAGAGACCATGCCTAATCTTAAAGGTAGTTTTCCACTCATCACCT
Organism: Lumnitzera racemosa; assembly: GCA_024138005.1. NCBI lineage: Eukaryota > Viridiplantae > Streptophyta > Magnoliopsida > Myrtales > Combretaceae > Lumnitzera > Lumnitzera racemosa. The sequence goes on from JAMXBC010000006.1 coordinate 88,133,274, forward strand.
AGTCTCATGCAACTTTGGTAATACCCACTTTACAGATCAATCTTCAAAAATATTTTGTCACTATGGTGCTCATCCAACTAGTCATCGAGCCCCAATATTAGGTACTTGTATTTGACAGTGATTTGATTAATTGCTCAGCTATCAAGGCATATGCACCATAAGCTATCCTTCTTAGGGACAAGTAAAGCTAGTATAATACAATGGCTCATGCTCTCCCTCACATATCCTCGCTTTATGAGCTCATTCACCTATCTTTTTAACTAAGCAACCTGCTCAGGATTCATTCTGTATACAGGTTGGTTTGGCAGAGTGGTGCCTAGCTATAAGTCAATACAGTGCTCTATGCTTCGGACTGGTGGTAGTCCTTTAGGTAACTCTTCAAGGAACATGTTAGAAAATTCATTTATTAGGCTTCGAATCTTATTAGGATCATCCTCTAAATCTCTCATCTCCAATAATCTTCTAATCAATAGGAACATAAGATCTTTAGCCTTCTCAGCAATTTAGAGCTCTCTTTGACTCATCACTAAGGATTTCTTATTACTGGCTTAAGTGAGCTAGTTATGGGTCTCGTTTACTTGGGATAGGGTCATAGGTTGCAACATAATCTTCTTTCCATCCTTAACAAAAGCATAGGTGTTCTTATATCCATTGTAAGTAACACATTGGTCGAACAACCAAGGTCTTCCTAGCAGTAGATGTGAAGCTCCTATAAGGACAACATTGTAAACTATTTTTTCTATGTACACATTTCTAATACTAAACAGTACAGTTAGTTATTCAATCACATGCAAAGTACCCTTATCATGAAGCTAATGTAACTTATGAGCTCGAGGATGCTTGGAGGTTGGCAGTCCTAACCTCTGTACAAAGGATTATGCGACGATGTTTATACAACTTCCTTCATCCACTATAATGGTACACAACTGTCCTTTGATGGTACATTTAGTATAGAACAAATTTTCTCTCTAATCTTCCTAGGAATTCAATAGAGAACTCAATACTCGTCTTAGGATTAGGGTCATTATTTCTCCTTAGTTGGTATAGACATAGGTCTCTTCTTCCTCTTTAGCTTTAACTTTTCTAACATCCTTCTCCTCCTTAGATTCGCTCTCATCGATGTTATCTACTACATCTCTTAGGAGCACCATGACATGTTAGTTCAGACACTCAGCAGCTATATGTCCAAAGCCTAAGCATTTAAAGCACTTCACCTCATTAGTCTTCCATTTAGAGGTCTTTCCTCTCTCATATGTTCTCGAGGTCAACCTAACCTCAATTCAGATTGGCCAGCCTGCTTGGCCCTGTTGACCTGCTTAGCTATCATCAAATCAGGAATTCCTTTCCTTAGCTCAACTTAAACAGGTTGGTGTGGAACGAAGGTTCAAGAAAATGTTGGCCTAAGTTGACTTGGAGCACTTCTCTATTACTTTTCAACCCTCTACGCAATCTTAATTACCTCTTCCAAGGTATAAAACCTTTACATTTCCACAATGTTGTGAATATCATATTTAAGCCTAAAAATGAACTTAGATATTGTGACAGCCTCTGTTTCTTCCACATTGGCTTAGATCATAAGCATCTGGAACTCTCTCATATAGTCATCAACAAATTGACCACCTTAGCGAAGTTCTTGCAACTTTAAAAATGTATCTTATAAGTAGGTCTCGGGTACGAATCTACCTCTTAACAATCTTTTCATCTCATCTTAGGTCTTTACTCCTTACCTTCCATCCCAAACTTTATCTGCATTCAGATTTTTCAACTACATTGTAGCATACCTAGTAAACTTTGGCACAGTAAATTAGACGTTGACATCATCTATATTCCCATAACAGTCAAACACCTTCTCAATCTTCTCTTCCCACTCCAAGTATTAATTTGTATTTCCACTTCTACTGAAGGGTAGGAATAGGACCTTGACATTGTTTAGTCCTTAAAGGGCTTAGCATTTTTATTCCTATGCTTAGTAATAATTAGTCTCTTCTTCTTACTCATCAAACTCTTCAACATCTATCTCCTTGTTATCTTCTTCAGTCTCCTCCAACTTCAATCTTCATTTAATAGCTCAATCTGTAACTCCTCTAGCTCGAAGGGATCGAACTAGGTAATTAGCTTGGTTATCTTGGTCATAGTATCTCTTATAAGCATTTTGTAGTAGGTTATGGTACTGTACTCCCTAAGGTTATTGTTTGTTAACTTACATCGCAGTGACTAGGCTCTCAACAAGATTAGTGAGCTTGTCGAGCTTATTATCAATTGACACCACTACTCTAGTCATCAATAATACCTTGAACACTTAAATCTAACATGGTACAATACTTCTAGAACAAATTAACAAAACAATACATCGAAAATATTGCTATAGTCCTACCCATAACTTCAGTTAATACATTCTAACAACTTCAATACTTAGTAATCACTTGAATAAGATAGAAATGAAACTTGCTCTATTTTCGTAGTGAAAAACAAAGTAGGAACAAATTAATAAAGAACTTCTCTTATGAACATAATAACCTCTACTATACAGCTCACAACTCCAAACTTACTCTATACGAACACACTAAAGTAGTTATGGAAGGAATACAACAGCCACAAATAGTAAACATGAACCAAGACTTCACTGCAACTTCACACATTCTCTCTCGGAATCATGCTCTAATACTAATGAAGGTGATGCATCTTCGAGGTCAGACATATAGAGAAACATTACAATGAAGTAAAAATAAAAGAAACAAAAAGAAAGCTAGCAAAGTTCGTGTAGCTACCAACTGGATATGACACACCAATCAATCCTACTCAACCTACAATCCACCGGATATAACTCACTAGTCTAAATTAAAGGGTCACTTACCGCTACTCCTTACTAAAAGGAATAGATAAGAGTTGATAAAAAATGAGAACACTAAGGTTGCTCAAAAGGGAACTTGTATAAATTCTTATATTGAAGATGGTTGTTTGCATATAATTAAATGGGGATTTATACACCCATTTACTAGGATTACTTTATATATATGAAATAAAAAAGTATTCTTACAGTTAGGTTACATAATACATACCTAAAAAGATAAAAGAGATAAACAATATTCAGTACAAAAAGTAAAGAATCCTTCTAGATTGTTGTGCTAAAAGATACGTTTTGATCAGTGGTTGGATGTCAGAAATATAGTATAAGTGGTCGAGAAGAATTTGTAGTCGAAGACAGACTTGATTTGGATCAGGTTAAGGCCCAGTTAGTCTTGCTGTAGAATAGTTAGCTTGGGTTAGAGTCAAACATTTGTGGTTAGCTTAGGAGCTCAACTTGAATAGTCTTAAGGCTATATGCTCAGATATCCTATCATAATACAGTTGTTCCACAAGTCTAGTACACATAAGGGTTTGGTAGTTAGGTTGGCAAAAAAGAGAAACATAGAGGTTAGGATATGAAATTCTGTCTCAAATAAGGCTTCGAGTTAGTATTTTCCTAATGAGTCCTTGGAGTCATTTTGCTCGGCTTCATGTGACTGATTCAAGGGGTTGATTCCTATCACCCCATAAATTTTCAAAGTGTAGTTTTTGGTCCCCTAAGCTTTCATAAATTAACAAATAACGTCCTAAGTTAAGATTAACCTATTAAACTTTGGTTTCAGTGTGTAAACACTCTTACCCACTGAAAATTAAAGTTTATGAGGTATTTGTACACCAAAATCAAAGTTAAAAGGGGTTATATGGGTTATTTTCTTATTTATAAAAATTTAGAGATAAAAAACCACACTTTAGAAGTTTAGAGGGATAATCTACACCAAAGTTAACGTTTATTAAGGGTTTTTTGCATTTTCTCCTAAATAAAAACTAGCTATATTGAAATTTATAAGAAAATAAAATATATACAAGTTTTATAGGATATATTGTAACCTATATAATTTATAGGGTACAAGGGGTATAGGGTATAGAATAGTTTTAGAATGCTATTGGATAGAGTATGGGTAGCAAAATTTGAAAACCTATACCTACAAGACATAGCATAGGTAGAGCCTTATAACTTACCCACCGTGTACCTGCTTATCCCTTATAGTATATAATTTCAAAAACCTTTTTATTAATATACCTTTTTATATTACATTTTCATAGAAAATTATTACGTTAATGTTACTCTTAGGTACAACATATAATAACTATCTATATATGTAAAAAATAACCAATAAGTTTGTGACAACTTGACTCTTTACTTCTCTTTTTTTTTTACTTTTTTAATTCCTTTCAAAAAAGTTTTTATTTTTCTTACTTTTTCATTAATAATGCTTTCTATTATTCCTTTATTACTCGAACACTTTCTTTTCTTATAAGACATGTCCTTTATATATATAGATAACCACATATCAAATAATGCAACTCTCGATATACGATACTATATGTTCTTAACTCACATTATTATAATTTTTCAAAATATTACATAATTTCATTTAACCATCTATGATAGATTTTACAATTTCATCTTCTATTTTGACATAACCGATTCCGTCTTTTATCCTACCATTCATTTCCATTTTTTCAAATCTAAATTGTTGAATTTACAATTTGTTCAACAGTTAATTTGTTCAACGGTTCAATTTTAAAAAGAGTATAAATCAAAGGTGAGATGAATGGCTAGACTGGTCCCTTAAAAAATAAAAACGAGACTGTATAAAAATCCAATCATCTATAGTCATATAAATTATATACATAAAATATATTTGTCTAATTAAATAATTGTGTTAATGCAATTTTAAATACGAACTATATTATATAATTGAATAATTATGTCAATGCAATTTTTCAAATATGAACTTATTAACATATCAATTACAATAATTTTTTGCATAATATATTATTTTTATTAATATAAATATTTTTTTCAACGAAAATTATACGTATTGTACTAACTTTAACTTGTTGTAACTAATTTCTAAAGTTAGCTAGAACTCTCTATGTAGTGCCTAAAAACATGTAAAGGTATGCAAATGAGTATTGGCTTACAAGCTAATTTATTTAACTCGCTTGGTTAGGGTCAAGTGTTTTTGGCATGTTTAAAAAGATGGCTAGACGAATCCAATCTATTTAGCTTGTAAGTCGATTTAGGTTGGCACATTTAATCTACTTACATCTCTAGTTCACGGGCCAAGTCGTTTAACTCGCTTAAAAAGTATGTTAAGGTAGAATTTTTATGTCCCACATAAAAAATGGGTCAAATGAGCTTGGCTTATTTAACTCGTGGACCAAAAAATGCTCGTTTGGATTGATCTATTTAATCTATTTGCACACTTCTAAAATCATGTTCAAAAACTTTATAGCCATTATCTATAAGGTTAAAATGTTTAGATATCTTAGAGTGACTCACCTGTTGAGCCATATTTCAGTTTTTTTTTTAATTTAATATATATTAAGTTTAGTCTGCTTAATATAAATTACTTGACATAAAATTAAGGAAAAACATTTTTCTTAAAAAAAATGTTTAAAAAAATAATTTAAAGTCATCACCTAGTTAAACTGGTAAAAAATCAAATTAGAGTTTTTTCGGTGGGAAAATTCTAATTTAACCATTAGTCTAAGAATATTCTAAAAAATTAATTTTTAAAACATTTAACCAGAAAATATAAGCTCGAAAGCTAACCTATTAAGACTAAGTTACCATGTAAAAATTAAAAAAAAAATTAATTTATAGGCCGTTATTTTTATAATATTTTTAATGATGTCAAAATATGCAAAAAAGTACAAAATGCAATTTAAATGAATCTTTAATAATTTTTATTACAAATTTTTGAAAAAAAAAATTTCATTTTTTATGGTTACCCCGGAAGTGTTTATATACCTGCTAGTCGGAATCAAACCAACGTAGTTCTATTTTTTAGAAAAATTTAGTGGGTTGGTTCTTTTTAATTTGAAAATCAAGTCAGATTTACGTTATTTAGCAATTTATGATTTTCTTAAAAAAAAAAAACCCAAAAGATCTAACTTCATTAATCTATTAGAAAAAAGAAACCTAACTAACTAAATCTTTTAAAAAGACTTCAGTTAAGATTTTTATTAAAAAAAAAAACATTATGTGCTGAAAATGGATTTTTCTAAAACCCTACAAGCAAAATTTGTGTGAATCTACGATTTAGATATGTAATTTAGATACATATTTTTACCAAAGATATAAATCTCGAAGAAAATATACAATTATATGTAAAAAAAGTGCAATTTTGAGAAAAAGACCTAAGATTCATATTAGATACATATCTTCACCAAAGATATGAATATCAAAGAAGATATGTAACTATATCTAAAAAATGTAATTTTATGAAAAAGACGTAAGGTGTAATTTAGATACATATCTCCATAAAAAAATATGAATATCGAAGAAGATATATAACTATATCTAAGAAAATGTAATTTTATAAAAAAGATATAAGATGCAATTTAGATATATATCTTCATTAAAGATATGAATTTTGGAGAAGATATGTAACTATATCTAAAAAAACATAATTTTATGAAAAAAAAATGAAATATGCAATTTAGATACATATCTTTACCAAAGGTATGATATTAGAGAAGATACATAACTATATTTAAAAGAAAAATGCAATTTTGATAAAAAAAATCATGAAATTTATCTAAAAACACAACTTATCTAAAAATTTGCAAATTTATAATTTATATTAAAATTATTAAATGACTTGCGCTAAAAAAACAAGTTAGCAAAATAAAGTTATTAATTAAAAATAAAAGTAAATAAATAACTAAAACAATTTACCCAATTACCTAAGTAGGTTAGATTCAGGGAAATAATTATGCAGGTCAAGTGAGGTGCGTGATTTGATTAGACATGCATGGACTCAAACATAAGTATGAAGTGTTGATTGTGAGTGACTACCATACATGTTATGGCATGGACATAGGCATGTGTGCTGCTGCGTAGAATTCTGTTATGCGTACTACCAAACGTGGAGTGGATCGTACAATGGGTTATAGAGGTACGGCATGTGGGCTATAGACAAGTGAAATGTGTATATGTTGGTCAAAGAGTAGACTATGCAGTATAATGAGTAAATGTGTCGTATAATGTTTATAGGTGAATATGAGGGCTAGAGTGTGACATAAGCTACAATAGAAATTGAATGTGAGTTGATTGTGAAAACATAAATGTAAGGTGAAGTGTTGGAGTGTCAAAATTGGGTACGTAAATTGTATAATTAGTTGGACATGCGAGTGATTGTAATTGTGAAACGTATGTTTTTTTTTCACAGCCCATTGTCCACTATTTATAGACCATGAACTTGAATATTTTGGATCTTTTTATTGTAAAGATTTATTCTTAACAAATACAATATTCATAAGATACGATGATACCTGATTTAGATTTATTAGTTTCATTTAAGATTTAATCTATTCCATTTTCAAGATCAAGTTTTTAGAAACCTCATATTTTCTTTGGGCTTTCTTGTACCGAACTTTGTCTATCTTGTTTAACCATAGCCCATTTAATAAATCCTAAATCTTTTTTAGCCTAGTTAAAATATTTAAAATTGAACCAAGGTCCACATTCATGAGTTTAAATATGATTGGACTTTTCTTAAATAGCATTTTTCTAATAAAGTCCAAAAGACTCTAAATTTATTAAATCGTATATATATATTTTATTATAATATAACTCAACCCTAAATGACTAATTAACTTGATTAGGACACTTTTAACACTTTATTTTTTTTTTCAATTTTTTAATTTTATCTATTTTTTTCAATTCAATTGTCCAATTTATTTTATTTTATTTTTTTAAACCTAGCTAAAAAATAAAAAGAGATTAAAATTAAAATAAAGGGAAGTAAAAATAAGGTATTTATAGCTACCCTTTTTTATAGTGAAGTTAATAAAAAATTTGTTATAAAAACAAAAATACATACTCATTTTTGCTTGGTCCTTGCTTAAAGTGGTAGGGTAAGGACTTTGAATGTTAGATAAATAAAGTCTCGACTTGAAAGGTCCGGTATCCTTAGGATGATAGATTTCTTTAAGGATACATTGCATAAAAGGATAGATCTTTCGAAGATAAGATAGGACGACACTTTATTAGAGGTAAAATAAAACGGCCATCTTATGAACAAGCGATTCAATAACAAATGGGATGGTGCTCTACTAAGCAAGCGATCTTAGAAAAGATAGGATAGCGCTCTACTGAGCAAGTGATCCTAAAAAGGACTGGATGGCGTTCCTATGAGTAAGCAATCTAAAAAATAATAAGACTAGATAAGATAACACTACTTTGAACAAGTGATCCTAGAAAGGACTACATAGCACTCAATTGAGTAGGTGATCCTAAAATGAATTGGATGGCACTCCACTAAGTAAGCGATTTAACAGGAATAGGATAGCGCTCATTTGAGCAAGCGATTATAAAAAAGACTGGATGGTGCTCCAATGAGCAAGTGATCCATTAAGAAATAGGATAGTGCTCCTTTAAGCAAGCGATCCTAAAAAGAATTGGATGATGCTCCAATGAGTAGGCAATTCAACCAAGGACAGGACAACACTCTTTTGAGTAAGCGATTCTAGCAAAGGGTTAAATAAGACGGCGCTCCTATGAGCAAGCAATCCAATAAGGAATATGATATTGCTTCTTTGAGTAAGTAATCTTAGAAAGGACTAAATGGTGCTCTAATGAGCAAGCGATTTAACTAAAGATAGGACAAGGCTCCTTTAAGCAAGCAATCTTAGAAAGTACTGGACAACGCTTTACTAAGCAAGTGACCTAAAAATGAATAGGATAGCTCTCATTTGAGCAAGTGATCTAATCAAGGAATAGGACAATGCTCCTTTGAGCAAGCGATTCTAGAATTCCAAAAACTTTGATGAGTTTTGATAAATTCATATGAAACTTAAGTTTGAGGGATTTCGATGATTCTTTTAAAAGTTAAACTTTTTATTTTTAAGAAATATCTCTTGATAATTTTTGAAAAAATAAAACAAAAAACAATCTTTGATGGAAAATTGTGTTGCTAACAAGTAAGAAAGTCTTGAAGACTCTAACTATCACAAATAAAGGGTTAGCTTGCTCCTTGCTCATTAATCACTCAATCTTTCAATCTTATTTCTTATAGCATAATTCATGATTTTTGAAATCTCTCATATTAATTTAGAGCTTAGGGTAAATGAAAATTCATGTTCTTAAGAAAGTACTCAACTTTTCTTTCCATTTTCTACTAAACAAATAGACATCATTACTTAAAATGTTTAGTTCAAGAGGACTTTCTTGCATTCTTACAGGCTTGTTTTCACTCTCGACATCAATTCCAAAAATTATAATCCATCCTGCAAATTTTACAGTATAGTCAATCAATTAGGTCTTTTCTTTAGGTTTATAATGTAAGGCTTTTGGTCAATGGCTTAAGCAAATGGATATTAATGTGTTTTGACCAATTTTGGGGAAATCATATACAATTCATCTCGAGTTTACAAGCCAAGAACCTATGAGAAACTAAACATGGGCTTGCCCTAGTTTCATGAGCAAATTTTGCTGAAGATAAGTTGATTTCTTTTGTCGAAAGAGCTTCATGAAGAGTGGTATAGTGGGTAGGATCGTAAAATGATGGCTTTGCTTTTAGGTTTAGGAATTTAAAATGTTTAGCTTTTATATATCCTTCACAAATTCTGACTGTAGGCTTATTAGCAATTTAGCTCATCTTTGAAATTGATCACCTTGCTAATATTTTCTCTTTTTTTTTCACTTTTTTTTCTTGTCTTTTCCTTTTTTTTCTTGTGTTTTTTTTTTTTTTAGTCAAGGTGGTCACTTTCTATTGTTGAGTTTTCACTTGATGAGATTCGAAAACTTAAAATCATAGGTTTAAAGAGTATAAGTTTGGGAGAAGTGTATATGGCTTTAGAGTGATTGGAAAAAATTCATAGGCTTAAGGTATTTAAATGAGTGTATAAGCCTGAATGAGGTGTATATGGTTTGAAACTCTTCTTCATCCTAAAGAAATTGAATTATCTATGACAATATTTACTCATGAATTGGCGCAACTAAGGCAAGCATAAGTTAGTCTACTCATTTTCTCCAGATTAAAAATCCCCTAAAGATTCAAATGGGTTTGCAAGGGATAATTTTGTTTAGGATATTGAAATAAATGCCTAACAGCACTTTGATATGTATACCAAGTTCAAGTCATACCTCTTTTAAGGAATGAGCCTATGTACTTGCATTGTAACATTCAACTCTCATGTGTTTAAGGTTAATGTTTAGAGTACGGGTTGCCTCTTTTTCATCCTAAACTTTTCAAGTAACTAGTTGCCATTCCCCTAAGCAAAAAATTTTAAGTCCCAAGTTCAAATTTACTTTATCCATTTTCATTTACCCTAAATCTTACATAAAGTATTTTATTAATGGAAGGTCAAATCATGCCTTGTTGAGTTAAGCTAAGTTCACAACAAAATGCACAAGAAAAACACTTTATTTAAATAAATCTTGTCTCCAAAGTGAAAGGTTATTCTAAAAAGAAATAAATGTAGGAACTAAAACTCTTTTTGATTTCCTGTCCCTTATTTCAACAACTCCTTCTAACTTAGCCAATTTAGTTGAATTGATCTCTTGGAAACATACCCAACTGCTTCAATTGGTGAGCCACCATGTTATACGATAGCAGTATCTAATACTGGATGTCATCTGTTTGAGACCTCTTCATAACTTAGGGAAGGGATACTATTGCCAATATGCCAATTAGCTTCTAAAATGCTCGACTGGATAATTTCTGCATCAATTAAATCTTACACCTTATGCTTTAGTTTCCAGCATTTCTTTATGGTTCACCCTACTTGGCCCATATGATATTCATATCATTGGTTAGGGTCATGATCCCTTAGCTTGTACTTCTTTGCCGTGATTTCACATACTAGCAACCTTACTTCCCTCAATTGCTTAAACACTTCGGGCATTAGAATTTTGAACTATATAAGCTGCTACCTCTTACTATGGATAAGCTTGTTTTGATCCTAGGCTTTTTTTATTAGCACATTCATTCTTGACTTCTTTTTCCCTGAATCATCCTCATGCTTGGTGTAAACCCTACTTTTAAGCGAGCCTATAATTCAATTGAAAGTATTTCTTGAATGTTCCTAAGGATCAACTAAACTAAGAACTTAAGTTTACAATTAAAAATGAACTTACTTTTCTGATTTGAAACCCTATTATCGATAAAACCCAAACCTAAAAAACTACAGACTCTAAAGTCACCTAAGACCCTAAACCGTAAAACAATTAAGGACTTTTAACCCTAAGCAACTAATCAATAGATTAATTTGAATAATTTCATTGAACTCTAGAAAATTTCATAATTTTATAAGAATTGAACCATCATTTACAAAACAATTCAAGAAGTAAATCCTAAAACAATTCCCTTATCTCCGTTTCTAAGCTTTACATGTAAATAAGTAACCCAACTAATCACCTTAAATAACTTATCAATTAGGAGTTGGAGTTATTTATCAATTGATAACCTATCAAAAACTAGTGATAAAATACTTTCCTTATCACCCATTAACTTACACTACATATGAACAAATTTTCACAAGATTTCATATGCTTAACTTTAATAAATGAGATAAGACAATTCCATGCCATGAGAAGACCTTAATGGCCGGTTCTTACAAGCAAGAAAAAGGGGGCCATGTTGTTGTCTTTCATCCATTAATCACTTTATCTTACACACCCTTTAATGCTTACATCATCAAGAGTTGCAATTGTTGACTTTTGTGCATACTACAAGACAACAAAATCAAATTTATTAAATACACTTTCCACTCCATTTCCAACCAACCACTCTTTCTCCCATTGCTCTCACTTTCAATTTCATCTTCGCTTCCTTTTCTCTCACTTTGAAATCAACTCAAAAGAGGAAACAACCAAGCCCCACAAAATCCTATGCTTTACCACGACTTCCAAGCTCCAATCCTCATGGCATTCAACTTCTTCTTGTGTCTTGCTTTTACCAACATTCAAAGCTCCTTTAGGATCCTTAGAACATCCTTCAAACCCCTCTTCAAAGGAACACAACTCAAGTTTCCAAAAGGATGCAAGAAGGAGGGAGTAAGACAAAGAGCTTAGGTGGAACCTTAGTGCATAACCACCATATCTTTACTTTGTGGACGAGTAAGTGTTCTTTATGTTTGTAGTTTAGTATTTATGTTAGGAGGTCATGATTTCTTGAAGAAATAAGTATGATCATAAGTTGATAAACATCTAAGACTACCTTAAGAAGCAAATTCATGAAACCCTTACATGAAAAGTGAATTATGAGTATGTAAAGTTAGTGTTTTGTAAAAATACTTGTTTAACACTTTGAATGGAAGATTTTAAATTGAGAAAATCTTGAAATGAGAACTTGAATGAAAGGGGAACATGCTGGACGTGAGGGTTTAGAAGTCATTTGGATGTTGTTTTCACTTTCATTGAGTTAAATATACCAAAATCTAAACTTAGGTAAAAGGAAAATCCATCATATGAAGTTTTATGAGGAAACTAACTTTGTAAAACATGAACTATGATATGAGAGATATGATAAATGTAAGATCCTCTATTTTCATGTAAATTATGAGCCAAATAATCATCTCATGGAAAATAAGTCAAGTTAAGATTTGAATACAAGTAACTTAAGTTCATGATCTAACACCTAAACTTAAACAAATGAAAAAATAAGTTAGAAAACCAAGCTGGAAGCCCTCATACTCAAACTAACTAGATCTGCAACTTTGGCAGACTGTCTTTTTTGTGTCTCTTTTTATTAGAAGCCACTTAAAATAATGATAAAAATATGTAAGCAAAGTAAAAAGACCAATCAAGGTAAGTAAGATAAGTGTATTAAGCTTAAAACTCAAAACTGAGCTTAAAACTTCCAAAACGAGCTTCAAACAACAAGTTAAACCCACCTTAAGTTTCTGACCAACAACTTAGCATAATAATAAAAGTAGTTTTAAGACTCTCAAAACTTCCACAAGACGCTCTCTTAGCCCAAGAAAGTGACTATCTTTAATTTGGATAAAAAAAAATAAGCTTATTTGACAACTTAAGCCCATTTAAGAGCTCAAGAAGTGGTTGTTAACCTTAGGAGTATAAATCAAAGTTGTAAATTTGATCTTAAGAAGTATTTTGAACCTAGAATGAGATCTTAAGCCCAAGCCCAAAGGATTCCCCAAGTTACCAAAAAACCCATTAACCAAATAAAGCCCAAAAGCGTTCTAAATCATGAGGACCACTACTGTTCTGACCTATGGGAAAATTTTTGTGCCTCATCTCAAAAATCTAACCTCAACACGTTAAAGTACACTTAAAAAAATGAAGATTGACTATAAGATCATAAAAATCATATTTAAAACAAGAAAGTTTTATGCGATTGAACTTTAAGTAAGAAATCGAGAATACGAAAACTAGTCAAAAATATAACTTAAAGGGTTTTAGCTTAGTTTTCTAAGTTTTATTTTAAATCCTTATAGTATTATGATTGTAATGTCTAGGGGACCCAGCTTTCGGAGATGAACTAGTCAAAAATATAACTTAAAGGGTTTTAGCTTAGTTTTCTAAGTTTTATTTTAAATCCTTATAGTATTATGATTGTAATGTCTAGGGGACCCAGCTTTCGGAGATGACCTACCTCCGGATTACTTTGATTGAACTACATGGCTGAATGAGTGAATTCCTAATGACTCTTTACTTAATTTTGCTTGTAAAATAGATGCACCTAAACTTATATATACATAAATTGGATGCTTGTGGGATATGGGAAGTGCATATGTGTGAATTTATGATTGTATGCTATGGCTTGTTAATCATGTAACAATGGAAATTGTTTATGATAATTCATACGTGTGATTGTATGGAATGAAATTGTTTGATCACCATGAAAAACTGAATTAATCACTTATATGATTAAAAAATTCAATGAATCATGCATTCCCCATAATTACATTCGGATAACACTGACTGCTGCTTCACACAGAAGATGGAAAGGGACTCAAAGGAGAAGGGCCTCCTACAGGATTAGACACTAGCTATGTCATCATTTTATTAAGTCTCTGTCCTAAGTTGATAGGCTTACTACGCATCCGGAGACCCTAATTGTTAATGAGGGGCCGTGTCATGTGGCTTCTGCTTAAAGTGTGTGTTTGTAGATTATAGAGGCTACCACACCGCTAGACTTAAGATATTGAAATATAATTTGTTATTCAGTAAAGAAAGTATATATATATATATATATATATATGGTTTTGTTTTGACTTAAGCATAATAGTGCAAATAAATTAAAACCCAAAGTCTAGAACTTAGATTTTGATTTAGGTCGGTTAATTATCTCTAAACCACAATTACAAGGGGCATAACTCTGAGTCATATGTAGTTCTTAGGCCACTGCATGCATTGTTTGGTATACTGATTGTTCATGCATTCATATGATTGTACATCTAATAAATTTCTGCCATATGATATTGACGAGGATATTTATCTTACTAAGTTTAAGCTTACACCCCAATAGATTTCTTTTGTTGCAAGGGAACCTCTTCATTCATCTGGGCCAAATGAATGCCTGAGGTGAGTCCCGTGTAGAGACGAGCGAGTAGGGAATGGAGATGAGATTTTGTAATAGTTTTTGTAGATAACTATTTACCTTTATTTTTGTTCATAATATAGTTTGAAGTTTATGATGCAATTTCCTTTACGAATTGCATTTGTTTGTAATATTCTTTTGGTGTAAAACTTAACAAGTCCACACGTTTACTTGATTAATTGATATCTTAGAAGTTAATTTTAGTAAATTGCTCTATATTACTTATTTATAGGCCCAGTAGTAATGTATAGCGGTAAAAGTCTTGTGTTTCTTATGAAAGGCCTACGGTCAACAAGGAGGTTGATAGTAAACTTTTATGTGGCATACGGCGATCTACTATGACAACGATACTATCGAGTTATGATACTTAGGCTATGAAGCCCTATTCATACTAGGATCTAAGTTTTCGAGCTGCTTGAGTATATAACCCATCGCCATTTTTGTATTTGTAAGTCTTTCTTTTAACCTTACTAACTTTTCTTCTAAGGCTACAATCTTGTTTTTTAGATCCTGGCAGTGGCATGCCCCCTAAGCTTAACCATTCAAATCTATCCCTAGTAACCTTTCCAAATCTTGTATCATTTTGATAATTAGCTTATGAAACTACAACTCTTTAAACCTGTTTGCTCGATATGATGTATCAATGAGCATTGGGGCTCAAGTATGGATTATGGTCTTGACATGCTTAATGTGCTTATTCATAACCCATTATACTGTAGCTATTATCCACTCAAGAGCCTCAGATATCTTAGTTTTGAAAACAAGTGATTATAGGCTTTAAGTTGGTCTAGATCACTTAAGAGGCAATATTTTAAATCCTATAAGAATCCTTTCTCATTAGTAACACTACACAATTTTTTAAAAAAAAAATCAAGTTTTTAATTTTGAAAGCTTTTTTTTACTTTGAAAACTTTTATTGAAAAAATCAATGTTGATTTTTTGTTATAGAATCCTAATGCTGACATCAACAAATATAAAAAAAAAAAAAAGGAAAAGTTGCGACTATGACCAAGGACTTAAGATGACATAAAGGTGATATAAAGAAGTGAAAATTATTTTACAATGAGAAACTTATTAAAAAATGACATAAGGGTGATGATCATGGAAAAAGCTCTATTAGGACCGTGACAACTTAATAGATAAACACGAAGAACGAGAATATAGATATTTACAAGATTGATGACTTTGAGGTGTGAAATAATTTATAATGAGAATCTGATGGTTAAATCTTTTTCATTTTTTAGGTATTCTATTGGTTCCTAATAGTGTGTTACATGTGAAGTATTATAATAGAAATTGACTAAGTAAATAAAATTATCATAAAACTAATTTTTTATCATAAAATATTTTTTGAAGTTTCTTTTTTATAAAAAAAAAATTTGCTGGAAAGCCTTAAAAAATGATAATTCCATAATAATCTTTACCATAGTTAATTTTTATAATTACATGCCCAAAAAAAAAAATTAAAAGTTGATATTGAAGTTTTTTTTTTTTTAAATGTTGGCACATTATGGTATAGGGGAACTATTAATGATTTTGTATCTTCTATGTTAAATGTTATTTTATACAACCTATTACTCATGAAATTAAACAAAATCTACAAGACTCACATATATTACACAACATAGCATATACAGATAAATAGAAAAATTAAAAATATAAAATAAATGTGATGTAATATGCTATACATCGTGCAATACAATCAGGTTGGTAATTAATAAACTATAGGAGTAGAATTATGAATTCGTAGTTGAAAATACAATTGTATCTAGGTGAATCAAAATAAAAAAATTTAAAAAAATGAGGCTCATACACACTTATATATAAGAGTATTGATTCTTTTAATTTTCTTTTTTTTTAAAAAAAAAAAGAAAGTCCAATTAACCAAAGGTTATTAAATTTTTTCCATAATTTAAAAGTCACTAACTCCTTTTCTAAAAAAAAAATGATGTAAGAAGGTGAAGTCTATGGGACTTAAGCTTTGTAGCCTCAAACATTTTCGAAGGAAAAACTTAGTGGGCTATATTGAAACATTAGTAGGTTCGCCTATCATTACTAAGCGAGGGTAAAGACCTAACAACTTAAAGGTTACCTAATGACGACCTGTCCTAAGTTTCTAAGATAGCCTAGGTTTGACTACATTTAAGCAAAGGATTTTTTCTTTTCTGTTTTTATTTTAAAAAAAAAACCCCTTAAATTCCTAATAACGAGCCTATTGGGCTAAGCTTTTCTTAGAGGTATGCATAACTAAAACCTGGTTAATACAACTATATTACAATATATACATAAAAGGAAATAAAAAATGAAAGCCTATTAATTTATTTTTTATTTTTACATAGCTAACCCACTAGGGCCTTTAGTAGAATTGCCAGTTTTTTCGAATCCTATTTTGCTTTCCCTTAATTTAATATATATATTAAGCCTAGCCTATTTAATATAAATAACTCAACATAAAATTAAGGAAAAACATTTTTCTTAAAAAAATTGTTTTAAAAAAATTCTAAAAAATAATAATAATTTGAATTCGCCAACCAGTTAAATTGGCAAAAAATCAAATTAAGGCTTTTTAGGAGGGAAAACTCTAATTTAATCACTAATCTACGAATATTCTAAAAGATTAATTTTTAGAAAATTTAATTAGAAAATATAAACTCGAAGACTAACTTATTAAGACTAAGTCATTATGTAAAAATTAAAAGAAACTAACTAATGGGCCTTTATTTTTATAATTTTTCTAACGATATCAAAATATGCAAAAATTTACAAAATGAAATTTAAATGAATCTTTAATAATTTTTATTACAAATTAAAAAAAAGTTCATTTTTTATGGTAATTGCAAAGGTGACTATGTATCTGTTAGTCGGGATCAAACCAATATAGTTTTGTTTTTTTAAAAAATATTTAGTGGGTTGGTTCTTTTTAATTTGAAAATCTAGTCAAATTTATTTTATTTAATAATTTATTATTTAAAATAACCTAAAAAGTTTAACTTCATGAATCTATTAAAAAAACCTAATAAACCAAATATTTTGAAAAGACTTCAATTAAGATTTTTTTCAAAAAAAAAAAAAAAAAAACCACTACAAGCCAAAAATTGATTTTTCTAAAACCCCATATGCAAGATTTATATCAATCTACAATTTAGATAAGTAATTTAGATATATATCTTCACTAAAATATGAATCTCAGAGAAGATATAATTATATCTAAAAAAAGTGCAATTTTATGAAAAAGACATAAGATATAAATTAAATATATATTTTCATCAAAGTTATGAATCTCGGAGAAGATAGATAACTATATCTATGTAATACCCTAAAATTTCAAGCTATATGATTACCTTAGGATTCAAATCCCTAAATTTAGGATGTGGGGCTATGTTATTTCTTTAAATTCAAATGTCACAGTAAGGTTGGAAAAACTAGATGTAGTAATTCAAGTAAAATAAATTTCTTAAAATAAGTTATATAAAAGTATTAATTTAAGAAAATATCAATTTATCGCCAAAGTCGATAATATAAAAAACATGAAATTCAAGTATTTAAATATAATGAGATATTAGAAATATGTTAATTAACTTATAAAAATAATAAATTATATGTAATGTACATATATTTACATAGAATATACATTATTTGAATTAAATACACATATATAAAAATAAATTATTATTAAAATAAGGTAAATTGACATAAAAATGGAAAATTAATAAAAAAATTGAAAGGATAAGTCATCCATGATGTAGTAGCCAATAAACAATTTGAATTTATGAGTTAAAAGACAAATAATAAGAAAATGACACCTTATATATTGAAAAATTAAGAAAATGACATATAATCCATATATTAAATTTTTATTAATCCTAATCCCATTGAAAAATATAAATAGGGCATATACACTTTAAAAACAACATTTTGAAAGTCTGAAAATAAAATAAAAACATTAGAGAAAATTTAAAAAAAAATAGAAAAAAAAAGAAAATTATAGTAAAAACAGAGCATGGAATCTGATCAAGCTAGTTCAAAGGGTTATGGGAGTCTTGTTACAGTGGTCATTTAGGGGTCAAGGAAACATCATTAGAGGAGGTGTTCCAGTAAGGTTGGGTAAAGGTAAACCAAATTTGTTGTTGAAACTTTGTAAATTTTATAAAAATAGCAAACAATGTTTTTTAATTATGAAACTTGGTTTTTTGGAGTTATTTTATGTATCGATTAATATAGTAGTTTTATTTTACTAAAATAATTATTGGCAATATAAGGTCCTTAAGAAATGGCTTTGTTTGGACGAAAATTGAATTAAATTTTAGAAATATCAAATAATATCCTTTCAAGTTGAGAATTTGTACATAACATACCTAATATATGTATTTAATTGAAGTACCAATAATTTTTTAAACTATTCATGTTTACTATTTATTATAATTATTTTGGATAAAATTGGTAATTTCACTATTTTATTGAATTGATTAATTTTTAACAAAATCATATGAACCCTATGTATTATGGTTTCTGGAAGTTCATTATGATGTTTAGGACACTTAAATTTTATCTTGTAATTAAATTCATCTATTTGTTCCATTTTTTTACTAATTTCAAGTTAAAACTGCTATTTTTATAAAAAATATATAATAGCTAGTTTAGTATAATTCATAGTCAATAATTAAACCACATATTATTGTGAGTCTATAGGGTTTTTAATGCAATTAATTAGGCTCTTATACTATTTATTATGTATTTTTGTAATAAAAACCTATATATTAGCCTAATATATGATATAGTAGTTAGTACTAATATGATATTTGTTAAATATGCAAAGGATTAGTATTTTTGAGTACATAATGAATGCTGATCAACTTGGGAAATGAGGAACTTTAGGATTTTTAATTTAGATTTAGGGTTTATTTGGGTTAATAACAAAGTTATAATAACATACAGTTAAATTGGTAATACAAAAGAGTATTTTTGGAATTTTGAAAAAAATTAATAAGTCTTGATTCGTAAGATATCTTAATAGTACTCAAAATAATGACCGTGACTATATAAAGTTTATTAAAATTAAATAAGAAATAAATAAGATACAATTGAATTAAGCTTGGAAACGCAATAGTGAAAGCGTATAAGAACTTAATATTGACATGTAGTTAACTTAAGGTCTATGCATATTTTCCTAAGTATGATAGGTAAGGAAGGACCATATTGTGAAGCTTAGGATTTTACGCTACTATTAAGCTCAGGTAAGTGGAAATTTCTGTTTTTGTGTAAGTAGACCAATGTTTACTTGACTTAGAGTCAGTTGTGTTGTAAATTGTAATGACTTGTTTGATTAATTAGATACTTGATTCTATTGAATGTTCGTTGAAAAAGTGAAATGTTTCCTTGTGCATGATTGATTTATTGATATGCAATTTTGTCTGGAAAACTTGGAAATTGAACCGTTATTTATGGTATCCGCCCAAGTGAACCTTATGTGAAGGAATGTAATATAAAGCTGAGAAACGAAGCTGAAGTTGAGATAATTGAATTGTTTATAATTTAGAACTTGAGATTCGTGCTTGATATTGGGCTATTGTACTATTCACTACATTCATAACATGGCATGAAAGGACCCATGGGTTGAGTTTTTGAAAGCTTCAAAACTACTGAGTTGGCTTTTAAATATATAGAACTACATTACTTAACTTACTTTAGCTACGATGTGTGACAGACTGCGTATTGGATTTTCAAACCATAGTGGGTGATTTTTGTTGGGGGTTATACTCCTAAGCAGCTCCTTGTTGCCTTAGATTCCTAAGTATAGTATTTGAATTCCCGGGTATATCGACTAACTAGATGAAGAATTGAAAAAGTATATGATATCGGTACCGATGCATGTCACATAGATAAGCATAGCACTAACTTCTTACATAAATAGTTTATATTGGTAACTTGGATTATGAAATTGAATATCTTATGGTATTGATCTAGGTGAGTATCTATTGTGCTTATTTCGTGTTTTGTGCTTATTTCGTGTTTTGTTTTATCTATTCTCACTTAGCTCATAGAGAGCTAAAGGGATACTTATGTATCTACAGGTTATGAAGAGAATTGATAAGGAAACATCGGTTGCAGGGAACAGTCTTTTGAGAGTGCTTAAGACGGAGTTAGCTACTTTTGAAGCAATCTTGCAATATTTTATTCTTATTTATATAAAGGATCAGTATATAAAAAAAATACTATATTTTAGGTTTGTTTAAGTTTGAAAAATGTAATCTTTGTATAAAGAGGTGTTAAGTTGAACTCCGATGTAGTATTCATTTGTTATAAATAGAACTTTTGTTGATTATAAACAAATATTGTTGTGTGATGGTATATTTTTTGCTATGCTGGGATGTGACAATCTAAAAAATGCAGTATTATAAAAAAGACGTGAGATAAAATTTAGATATATATCTTCATGAAAGAGATAATTCTTAGAGGAGATATGTAACTATATTTAAAAATAATATACAATTTTATGAAAAAGATATAGGATGCAACTTAGATACATATATTTACCAATGATATGAATTTCGAAGAAGATATATAACTATATTTAAAAAAAAATGCAATTTTATAAAAAAGACATAAGATACAATTTAGATATATAACTTTACTAAAGATATAAATCTTAGAAAAGATATGTAACTATATTTAAAAAAATGTACGAAATTTATCTAAAAACACAACTTATCTAAAAATTTGCAAACTTATAGTTTATGTTAAAATTATTAAACGATCCGTGCTAAAAAAACAAATTAGTAAAATAAAGCTATTAATTAAAATAAATAAATAAATAAAACAATTTACTCAATTAACTAAGTAGGTTGGATCTAGCGAAATAATTACGTGAGTTAGGTCATATACGTGATTGGATTGGATGTGCGTGGACTCGGACGTATGTATGGAGTGTTGATCGTGAATGACTACCATGCGTGTTGTTGTGTAGATATGGACATATGTGTTGCGTAGAATTTTGCCATACATGCTACTAAACGTGGAGTGGATCATGCAGTAAGCTATAGACATGCGATGTATGGATTGCAGACGTACGGCTTATGTGTGTATTGGTTAAGGAATAGAGTGTATAGTGCGGTGAGCTGTGCGTATGTGTGAGTGAATGTGTTATGCAGTATGTGTGGGTGTATAAGGACCCTAAGAGGGGCCTAGTAGTATTATCTAGAATTTTCATATCATGTGTGCACCCATAATAAGAAAATCGCTTTGTAAGTCAGTGATTACAAGACTCTAAATAATTAATCATTAGGGTTTTCAATTTTAGTTCATTAACCTATTGTATAATATAAATAACTATGGATATCCATTATTCCACAGTTCCTCAAAACCGCATAGAATCGGTATCCTCTATCAAAATAGTGAAATAAGAAAGAAAATTCCAAAAAAATTTAAACTTACTAAAGGTACTAAACTTAATTGATATATTAGTTGTTTTCCCGGAGCATTCCAAATTAACTACACCAGCTTTTCATCACACTGATTCAATGGTAGCACTCTACACTCGACTCCTATCCTTGTCCCAACCATCGATCAACTTGCAAGGAAAAGAACTATTAAGGTGTAAGCTTATGCTTAGTAAGATAAATCCACTCGTCAATACCGTATGACAAAAGTTTATTTAATGCACAAACATATGAATGCATGATCAATTAGTATGCCAAATAATACCTGCAGTGGCCTAGGAACTGTATGCAACTTAGAATTATACCCCCTATAGTTAGGGTTTGGAGATAATTAACCGACCCAAACTAAAATCCAGGTTCTAGTCCTTAGGTTTTATTTCATTTGCATTATTGTGCTTAAGTCAAAACAAAACCATATATATATATATATATTCTTTACTAAATAACAAATCATATTTTTAAAATTCTAAGTCTAGCGGTATGGTAACCGTCGCAATTCATAAACACATGCCCTAAGCAAAAGCCACAAGATACGACCCCGTGCCAGCGATTGGTGTCTCTCAACGCTTAGTACACCCATTAGTTTAGGATAGAAACTTAATAAAATGATGACATACCTAGTACTTAATCCTATAAGAGGCCTTCGTCTTATGAGTCCCTTTCCATCTTCTACATGAAATGACAATTGGTGTTATTCAAATGCAATTATGGAGAATGCATGATTCATTTAATTTCTTAATCATATAAATAGTTAATCTGATTTTTCAAGGTTATTGGACAATTTCATTCCATATAATCGTACGTATAAATTATCACAAATAATTTCCATTATTATATGATTAACAAGCCATAACATTCAATCATAATTTCATACACATGCATTCCCCATATCCTGCAAGCATCTAATTTATATATATAAGTTTAGGTGCATCTGTCATGAACTGAGGACGGTCTAGTTGTGGCAAATGTTGTATACTGTACGAAGAACCTTGATTGGTTACCCTTCTAATCATGAACTCTTCATATAATATACAAGGCTTTATAACCATTAGTTTCCCAAGAACATATAGATCTATATGATATTATCACACAAACATATTTATATAAAATTTAAATTACAAAGTTTACAATCTATAGTAATTTAGTATATCTAAGTCTATATTACTAATAAAACAAAAGTACATAAATAAAAGTCTACATAATCTGTTCTCTTTCAATACACTGGATGGCTCGCTTTTGCCCAAGTCCTCAAGCTAACTTGTGGTATCTCTCGGCCAGCCTCAACTAACAAGTTATCCTGCAGCAAAAGTCTAAGGGGGGTGTAAGTCTAAGCTTAGTAAGCAAAACTTTTAGCTATACTATAGGTAAGTTATAAATACATTATATTCACACATATGAATGGTCATATAGAATGCTAAACAATACGTATAGTTAACTAGTTCATATACGTAACTCAGATTTAATACCCTCCAAAGTCAGGGTTAGAGTATACACAGCACCAATTAAATCCGAGTATTATGCTAGAACTTACTTTACTAAGGAACTCTACGTTCCATACTTAAATCAAACAAGTCTTTTATTTTCATAAAAACCAAAATCTAGTATAATTGTAAGTAGGCCCTTATAGTCCACACTCACCCCCAAACGGAGGCCTCTAGACTCGACTCTTAGCTAGGCAGTTGGCATCTCTAATGCTTAGTATTCCCGTGGGCTAGAGTAAGGTCATTTTGTATGAGTGTATCATAAAGAACCAATAAATTTATAATAACAACCCTCGAATGGCCTTTTTTTACCTCTGTGTGATGTGACAGTTGGAAATATGTCTATACAATGCATGTTGATGCATGTACTAGTTTCTTCTTATGAGCCGAGTATAATTAAATCTAATTATAATGTGATCATCTAATAGTATACACAATAATTTTCTATACTACCATGCAACAAACAAAGTATTATTCGTACTTAAGGTAAATTTACAACTCAGTACATAATAACATACACAAGTATTTCTTAACCCTACATAACAATCAATTAACAATATCATTTAAGTTCACTATTTACAATCACATACAAGCATGGAATCATAGGATAAATACTCACTTAACCATGACAACTCCTTCTAGTCGTAGTAATCAATCGGGAGATCTTCGCCCACCTCAGGATCACCTAATTATTACGATATAATAACGTTAGTAAGTAATTGAATTAACTAGTAATTCTAGATATCTATTTACTTAATTCTACTTAGATTACTATCAATTTTTTATCTGGTTAAATTTCATCACTAATTGTATGTAATTTTTTTGTTTTATTTCTAATATTTATAAATTTATATTCGTTTTTCATTGTTTTTTAATGTATATTTATACGGTGATGTCTGTTTTGGATGTTTAAATCTGTTTTTTACGACATGGGCTAAATTTATTGAAATTTTAACCATGGAAGCTTAATTATTCTTATTACTTATATTTATATTCTATCTTATGACTTAATGATTTAATTAGCTATTAGATTCTTACACTTAAGGAATTTTATATTGGTATTACTAACTCATGTACTTAATTAAGTTTAATTCAATTTAGAAAGTGTATTAGGATTTAAAAGATTTTTAGACCCTAAGTACATGTACATACTTATGTTATACTCTTATGTAATCTTATAAGTTATTATTTTATAAGCTTATGTTTATGTCATCAATTTCTTGTGTCATCGCTTATGTTATCATTTGCTTATGTCATCTTTTAATTGTATTATTGCTTACATCATTATTTGATTACATAAACTTTTACCTCATGTTTAAGTGTCTTATGTACACTTATACATATGTTAAATATATACTTATACCTTTACTATACTTATATATATACTAGTATACTCATACATATACTTATATATATACCGTATTTATACTTGTAGATATACCCGTATACACATAAGGTGATATACGTATTTTTATATGTATTTTCGTATGCCTAAAATTCCTCTTAAGAAAACTTCTCAAATTTCATCTTTTTATATTTTAAGGGTATATTTAGCATGGTATATGTATATATAGTTGGTATATACCCTATTTTAGGTTATGTACATATTGGATTCTTATGTATAAAGGTTTTTATACATGTATTTATCTAGTATACTTTTATAAATACATACTTAAATACACATACACATACTCTTCTTCCATTTACTAAGGCTATTCTACACTTCTAAACATAAAAATTGAATCTTTAAGCCTTTAACAACATATATGTATACAACACATAACTTCTTAAACTAACTAACCTATTTATCTAACTATTAGATAATATAGAGCAATACATAATAACATATCTTTATTTTCTCCTTAAAATATGGTTGCAAAATTTGAAAATTAAGAAAAGTATAAGGGAAAGGGGAGTCATGGTTTGGGAAGAAGAAGAAATGGACTTGATTTTGTGTTGTTTTATGTTTTTGAAAGTGAAAGCAAGTAGGTCCTAAAGGATAAGGGAGTAGACGACAAGGAGGAAGGAAAAAAGGAAGAAAAATCTAAAAGAAAATAAAAGAAATCATTAGAAAGAAAGAGATATTTCTAGAGTGAAAAAAGACATTTTGTTGACTTTTCCATACATTGACTTAGTCAACCCTTTGACCTTGGTCAACATGTGTTGACTTAGTCAACTTTCCAAAATTATACGTCATTTAGTGTACATAATGAAGTAATTAGGGAAAATTAAGAAAAAGATTAAGGAAACGAAAGAAAATAAGAAGTTTAGTGAATTGATTAGTAAAAATATATAATAAGATCTTCCATTAGGTATTTATATCCTATATATACTATTTGGTAAGCTACTTAGTATAATTATTATAGAAAGTGTCATTTAGGGTATTAATGTTTACTGCATGCAACTTAAGTATCAACTAAACTCTTAACTTTATGTAATACTAACCTAATTATATACTTAGAAGATAAAAGTGATATAAGATACAATATCTTAATTTCTAAATGATTACTTTAGTATTATATGTATTTATGAATGACTGAAAGTTATCTTTAATCTTTTACCAATAATTTGGTATCATACTAAGGTTATATTATTAATTAGGGTTTGAGGGAAAATGATGGTGATTTAATGCTTTTCTATCCTTAAAGTTATAGTTTTAGGGTTTTTATCATTTTTAGATAAAATCTTTAGTGTTTACATACGTTTAGGGTAGAAAAATTTTATATGCGATTGACTAGTTATATTAGGGTTTTCATTTTCATTAGCTTTGTTAATCCCTAGATTATCTAATATACTTAAGTCTACTTTAGATGCTAGATTGAAAAATTTGGGGGTTTACAATGTCTATTTTATAAGCAAACTCAAGTAAAGAGTCATTAGAAATTTGCTTACTCACTCATACAGGTCTATTAAAGCAGTCCGAGGGTAGGTCGTCTTCGAAAGCTGGGTCCCCCTAGATATCGCAAATATGATACTATAAAGATTTGAAATAAAACTTAGAAAACTAAGCTAAAACCCTTTAAGCTATACTTTTGACTTGGCTTTTTAATTTTTCCTAGTTTTACTTAAAAGTTCAATCGCATATAATTTTTTTGTTTTAAATTTAATTTTTATGATCTTATAGTCAATCTTCATCATTTTTTAGTATACTTTAATGTGGTGAGGTTATATTTTCGTGACGAGACACACAAAACTACCCATAGGTCAGAACAATAGCTATCTTCATGATTTGGAGTATTTTTGGGCTTTGTTTAGTTAATGGGCATTTTGGTAATTTGGAAAATTCTTTAGGCTTGGGCTTAGGACTTTATTCCAAACTTAAAATACTTCTTAAGGTCAGATTTCCAACTTTGGTTTACACTCTTGGTGCTAACAACAATTCGTTGAGTTTTTATATGGGCTTAAGTTATCAAATGGGCTTGTTTTTTGTTCAAATTAAAGTTAGTGACTTTGTTGGGCTTATGGAGTCTTAGGTGGACTTTTTGTAGGCTTCAAAACAACCTTTCTTAATTAATACTTTAAAGTACTGGTAAGAATTTTAATGAAAGCCCAACTTAGAATTCTAGGCTTGTTTTGAGAGTTTTAAGTTTGGTTTTGAGTTTTAGGCTTTGTATACTTGCTATACTTGCTTTGGTTGATCTTTTTGCTTTGGTTGATTTTTTTGCTTTGTTTACTTGGTTTTATCATATTTTTAAGTGGCGTTTACTTATGTTCCAAATCTGGTCGTGATGAATTCAAGGGGTTCTTACTTAGTTTTTTAACTTGTTTCATCATTTCCTTAAGTTTAAGGGTTAGATCATGAACCTAGATTATTTATATTCAAATCTTAACTTCTCTTCCATGGATGATTACTTAGCTCATACTTTCAATGAAAATAGTAGATCTCATACTTATTACAATCAAAACTTCCATATTATAGTTAATATCTTACAAGATTGGTTTCTTCATAAAAACTTCATGTAATGGATTTTCTTTTACCTAAGGCTAGGTTTGAGCATCTTTAACTTAATAGAAATGGAAATAACATCTAAATGACTCACATATACTCCACATCCAAATGATTTCTCTTTCTTTATGTACACGTTTAATGATTTTCTTAACTTAAAATCTTTTATTCTAAGTATTAAACATATATCTTTACATAATATCAACTTAACATACTCATATTTCAATGTTCATGTATACATTTCATAATTTTTTTAACTTAAAATCTTTCATTTTAAGTGTTAAACATATATTATTACATAATACCAACTTAATATGCTCATATTTTAACTTACATGTAAATGGGTTCATAAGCTTATTTCTTAAGGTGGTTTAGCTATTTTATTATCTTATGATCATGCTAATATTTTCATGAAAACATTATCTCTTGATATGTAATACTAAACTACTAGTATAAAGAAACGACTTACTCGTCCTCAAAGCGAAAATAAGGTGGTGGTATAACTGAGTATCCTCTTAGCTCTTTGTCTTCCTTGCCTTCTTGTAAGTTTTTTTGGAAGCTAGGGTCTTGATTTTTGAAGTGGGTTTTTAGAGATATTCTAAAGTTCTTAAAAGTGGTTATTTATTTATTTATTTATTTTTTTTAAGTTAACAAATAGAGGGCACAAAATAAAGCTTAGTACCATAAGTATGGAAGCAAAATAGTGGCGGCAATGTTGGGATTTTATGAGGTTAGATTTCTTCTTTTGATTTGTATTTAAAGCGAGAGAACAAGAAGTGAAAATGAGAGTGAAAAAAGGAGAGAATGGCAGATTTTTGAATGGGAGGAGAAGAGTGTTCAAGAAGCTTTAATTGGTTGTTTTCTAGTATGCACAAATGTCAACTTTTTGACAAGACTATATGATGTAAGTACTAAGGGGTAAATAGTAGATGTATAAGACAATTGAGTGATTGAAAGTTGACAAGGCATGGCTTCCATTAAGCTCTCTTCCCAACCGGCCATAAGGTATCCTCTTTAGGCATTGAGTTATCTTATCACTTAATTAAAAGTTGAACACATAAAATAATATGATAATTTGTCCATATATAGTATAAGTTGTGGTGTGATAAGGGAAGTGTTTTATCACTAGTTTTTTTATAAGTTATCAATTGATAAATGATTCTAACTTTCAATTGATAAGTTATTTAAGGTGATTAGTTGGTTTATTTATTTATGTGCACAAGTTTTGTGCATGAAGATAAAAAAATTGTCTTATATGAATTTTTTTTTGAATTTGTTTCTTAAATTAATTTGTAAGTTATGATTCAATTCTTATAAAATTATGAAAATTTCTAAAGTTTGAATAAATTATTCAAATTAAATTATCAATTAGTCGCTTAACGTTATAAGTCTTTAATTGTTTTAGGGTTTAAGGTTTTGAGTGACTTAAAGTTTGTGGTTCTCGTAGACGAGTTTTCTCGATAATAGACTTTTGAATTGGAAAATTAAATTCGTTTTTAAATGCAAACTTGAATTCCTAACTTAGTTTATCCTTGGAAACATTTGGGAAATACTCTTAGTTGAATCACAAGTCCGCTAAAAAGTACAGTTTACAAATTATCTATATGTAACATGGCTTACAAGAAAAAATAAGGGAATTGTCTTCGATGAAGTCCTTTTAAGGTTTGGTTTTCAAATTAATTTATAGGTTGTGATTTGCTTCTTAAGAAATTTTAGAGTTTTCTAGAGTTGAATAAAATTTATTGAAATTATATTTTTAGTTATTTATTTAAGGTCATAAGTCCCTAATTATTGTAGGGTTTAGGGTTCGAGTAAATTTAAGTATGTTTTAGGGTTTTTCACTAATTTGGGAGTAATTGACTTACACTTAGGAGCTTAAGGTTTAATTGGCTTAATTATTTAGGATCATTGATTTATTATGCAATATATATATATATCATATGATAGATTAAGAAAAGAGAAGGAAATTGCTTAATAAAATATTTATATATATATACATATTTTGGGGCTACTTATGTATACAAGTAAAATAATTTTTATAAATTTATTAATTTATTCCTTTAACTAGCTTAGTTTTGTTGTTTATTATTACTTGAAATAATCCTTGATTCGTTATATGATTTCACAAAATTATCGATAATTTTATTGATTTATGGCTCTTCAAGTATTAAGATAATTTTATAGAGTTTTAAAAATTTTTATGATTTGATATTTACGGTTTCTATTAAGTTTAGGTTTACATTTTTAAAAGTATGTGTATGTAGGGATTTGGGTTTTTTTTTTTTTTTGCATGATTAGGGTTTCCAAATCGTATAATAAGGTCTTTTAAGTTCGTTTTAAATTTCGAGTCTAAAATTTTAATGGATCTTCATTTTATGTGATCTTGTCGACTTAGGGAAATATCTACGATATTCAAGCTTGACACCATGTTTAGAAGATTAAATTTACAGAGTCTACAAGGTAAATATAAGGGTTAGA
This sequence comes from Lumnitzera racemosa, assembly GCA_024138005.1. NCBI lineage: Eukaryota > Viridiplantae > Streptophyta > Magnoliopsida > Myrtales > Combretaceae > Lumnitzera > Lumnitzera racemosa. The sequence continues at coordinate 88,163,203 of JAMXBC010000006.1, forward strand.
GTATGACGTGAGCTGTAGTGGAAATTATGTGTAAGTTGATCATGAAAACGTAGATATGGGGTGAAGTGTTGGAGTTTGAAAATTAGGTACATAAATTGTATAATTGGCTAAACGTGTGAGTGATTGTAATTATGAAACGTGTGTCTTTAATAGCCTATTGTCTACTATTTATAGATTATGAACTTAAATCTTTTGGTTCTTTTTGTTGTGTAGATTAAATCTTAATAAATCAAATATTCATAAAATACGATGATATCCGATTTAGATTTGTTAATTTCATTCAAGATTTAATCCAATCCATTTTTAAGATCAAGTTTCTAGAAACCTTATATTTTCTTTAGGCTTTTTTGAGCCAAACTTTATCCATCTTGTTTAATCATAACCTATAGTCCATTTAATAAATCTTGAGTCTTTTTTAGCTAAGTTAAAATATTTAAAATTTAACTAAAGTCCACATTCATGAGTTCAAATATGATTTGATTTTTCTTAAATACCATATTTCTAATAAAGTTCAAAAGACTCTAAATTTACTAAATTGTATATATATATTTTATTGTAATATAACACGATCTTGGATGACTAATAGACTTGATTATGATGCTTTTAAGACTTTATATATTTTTATTTTTTTCAGTTTTTTTTTTAAATTTTTATCTATTTTTCAATTCAATGTTTCAATTTTTTTTTTTTTTTGTAGACATAGTTTAAAATTAAAAAGAGACTAAAATTAAGAAAAAGAGTGGCAAAAATGAGGTATCTACATTACCCACTTGAGTCCTTACTCCTTTCAATTAGCAATGCAATCGGGCGAGTCATTATAAGGTTTCTGACCTGCTTAATTCGCTAAAAATCTTATAAGAATTGATTCCATAGAGTTTTGAGATGACATCTAAAAGTAGTTCTCAAACCTTATTGGCTTTAGAAATGGGTTTTAAAATTTAGAAAATACTTAATGAAAAACCTAAACATGATTAAAAATAATATATATATATATATATGAGTCAAATAATTTATTTTTAATACATTGATTATAGGTTGAGAAAATAAGTGTGATCTAAAAGTTAAATGACTCAAAAGAAATAGATGTAAATAGGCTTTCTTTATAGCTTACATTGGCTTATAAAAGTAGGGACTTAGAGATGAATTTTTGGTATGGCCAACATGAGAATGTTGGATGATATTTTATATTATTGTTTATGATTATAATAATATATAAAAAGCTTATTTATGGATATTAAAAATAAATAAATAAAATTATTAATCAAAATAAATCATATGTCATTTGATTTATTTTTTGTCTATAGTTGCAAGTCAATTTTATTTATTTATTTTTTTCATTAATAGATGGGGTTGAGTTTTCAGTAGGTTTTACAAAACTCTCTAGAAGTGTGTTTTAGAAATAAGATAAGCCTATTGGTTTTCAGATGGCTTATGGGGTACTGAATTGGGTTTGTGTTATGGAAAACTTATTTTAAACGTATTCCGATAGTATCCTTGCCGTTAATAATAAACCATGGGTAATGTATTATTCGGCCTGAGCCCATTAGCGTAGGAGTCCGGACGGTTTAGATAAGCTGCACAATTTACCCTAGATCTTCGTTTTTCCCTTCCCGACAGACGATGGACCTGGCAAGCCAGCAACTACAGAGAGATAAGAGTAGCAATGGAGTTTCCAATATTGAAGGAGGAGATCAAAACCCTCATCCAAAACCTAAAATAGTAGTGATAATGGGACCTACCGGCTCGGGAAAATCCCGTTTAGCTATTGATTTGGCTCGTCACTTTCCAGTGGAGATCATCAACGCTGATTCCATGCAGGTGTACCGTGGACTCGATGTTCTCACCAACAAAGTCCCCATACACGAGCAAAAAGGTGCGTACTGATTTATAAAAAAAGAAAGAAGAAGACTTCCTAAATTGATATTGTGTAATGTTCTGAATTTTGAATTTGGAGGATTATTTATATGGATGTTGATTTAAACAGGAGTGCCTCATCACTTATTGGGAACGATTAGCCCTAATGTGGAGTTTACTGCCAAGACTTTTCGTGATTCTGCTATTCCTGTGAGTTGGAGTGTCATCTCTCATTTTATCTCTTGTGGAATTCATGTTAATTTTGAGAAATGTTTGACTAGGATGTGTTTATTTCATATAAAAATGCTTCCAGGCTTCTTTCAACATTTGTTACAAGAAAACATACATCCGGCTTATCCAAAAAAACCTTACAGCTGTCAAATACCGTGCTAATAATTTCAAGAGATGCAGATATTAGAAGATGAGCAGTAGCCAACCACTAATTTTGACAGTTAGCAAAAAACTAATGGAATATAAGGCGTAATTCATTTTCTCATTAGATGACGAGAGAGAGAGAGAGAGAGAGAGAGAGAGAGAGAGAGAGAGAGAGAGAGGTTATGGAGGCGGTCACTAGGAAGAGATTAGAGTAAGTAGAGATTACGATATAAAATCAAAGTATAATATTAGAAATTTCATATAAATGGGTACAAATGGGTCTGACCCATTTATTATTATTGTGAAGTTTTTCTTACATAGACCCATCTAACGGTGTCCTGTCATATTGGGTTGGCAGGTTAGGTTCCAAATTGCTGGTTGATACACTACAATGGTCTTTGATTGCAATTTCTGCCTTTCACCATCAATTGCCATTGATAGTCGCAACCTCTTGATGACAGTATTATGATATTTGAAATTTTCTAGACTGATTATAACAACTGTCAAAAAAAGTGCGGAAAATATTTATGTGAAACAAATGCACCCTTAGTTCTAGAACTGTTTTTGACTTTAATGCGATTGCTAAAACTTTTTAAAAATCTTATAACCACTCCCACCTATCATATCTAGAGAAAGGCTACATTTCTAGCTTTGAAAGGGTTTAGGATTTCTGGATATTGAACAGAATGGGATTGGATATTACTGAGTTTTAGGAGCTAAATAGCAACTATTCAAGAAAAAATTTTCCCCTTCTTCTTGGTAATGGGTGTAATATTTGGGTTAAAGCTTCAGCTCCTCCCAGTTTTGAACGTATTCTCCAGCTTGTTGGTATTTGGAAAGGAATTTAGATTTACTATATTTTGGTTTTTGAGAAATCATGGTGTATTCAGTTGCATAATTGCTTAATCGTAATGAGAAGAAAATTGATCAGCTTGATTGAATTTTCAGATTATTGATGGTATACTGTCACGCAATCACTTGCCAGTAATAGTTGGGGGCACAAATTACTACATTCAGGTATAATGTGGATTTTATTTCTTGTCTTGGGAAGACTGAATAGTATGCGGATTTATTGCATAGCATAGTGATACTGTGCAATAGAAAACTTTATTGAATGGTTTGTTTTCACGAATATATGTCAAGTTCGTTTGTTTTGTATGATCTTGCTAGGCTCTTGTTAGTCCATTTCTGCTGGATGACAAATCATATAATCTGGATGATGGTTGCTTAGGTGAAACTCATGGTAAGTAGTAAACATTTTTGCTTAAGCTATGCATGGGAGAAAATTTTCTTTCTGATATATCGTCACATGGTCCCAGATGAGGAACTTCCAGATTATGATGTTGACTTTGAGAAGGAGACAGAATGTTCCGTTGACTTTTTTGATCGTCTGAAAGCTATTGACCCAGTTGCAGCAAATAGAATACATCCGAATAACCTGCGAAAAGTATAGATCTTTTTGTATTGACTATGTTTTCTCCTCTCAATGTCTTTATGAAAAATTTCCTGATTCAAAATGTTTGTTATGCTATGATGTTTAATTGACATGCTGAATTGAGTTTGCTCTCCATCTGAGAAAGCTCTGGTTAGAAGCAGTTCCCTCATAGGTGGCACTATATTGTATGGTTGATTGATCTTTTGTAGGACCTTGTTAGTATGCTCCTTTTCAGTCTTTTGCCATCTTGATATGAACTCAAGAAGAAATTCACAATGTCACTGTGCAGCATCATCTATTTTATATTGAGCTTTATCTTTGCTCTGAATCTGTATTAAGTTTTCAGGACTTCGAATCCACTTTTCTTATGGCCATTTTGGCTCTCCATTAGTTGCGCTCTTTACTTTATATCCTCTTCAATCATGTGTTGCTTCTATTTCTATATACTTCATGCAATGACTTTACTTTAGCTTTTGTCAAATACATAAAATGCTATTACCTGAATCTTGCATGGTCTAATCTTTGGCAGATCAATCAATATCTTAGTTTGTATGCCCGGTCTGGAGTGCTCCCTAGCAAGTTGTTTCAGAGGAAAAATAATGAGGTTTGTAGTCTCCATGAACTGAATATGCTACATTTCTTTCATCACTGATGTTGGATTTCACGAAGAAAAAATACTTGCTAAATCTCAAATGGAAATCTGTTTCTTCTTATCTAAGCAAATGCCCTAGGTAATGAAGGGAAAGTTTTTATGATTAAAAATGTGAAAGTCTTTCATTTTGGTATGATAGTGTGCTACATCCAGAGAATTGATCAACTCCCATAGTGTTATATTCTTAAATTCAGGGACTGTTGTTTCTTAATTCTTGTTTTTTTCTTTTTGGCTTTCTTATTTTTTTTTGCATAATTTAATGTCTTGTAGCAGCTCACAATACAAACAAAAGTTTTCCTCTTCTGCATGTAGAAAGGGAATAAATAAATCAATTAAATTACGAGAGGCTTCATGAAGTGCTTCTTCAGGGATTAAACTTCCATTTTTCCATATTTTGAGAAAAAGTATCTCTTGTTTTGCATTACAAGAAAAACAGAATGGAACTGTTGTTCCTCCTATTTATTTTCTTTTTGGACTATAAAGACCATATGTAGGAAATTCTATAGTGATTGCATATCGTTTTCTGTGATTGTGGCAGGGCAGAACTGGGGACGTGTTGAAAATGATAGGTACAATTGCTGTTTTGTATGTGTAGATGCCTCTCTCCCTATTCTGGACCAGTTTGTAGAGGACAGGGTAGATTGCATGGTTGATGCAGGGTTGCTTAATGAAGTTTTTGACATCTACAAGGCTAATGCTGATTACTCTCGAGGTCTGTTGCAGGCCATTGGTGTCCGTGAGTTTGAAAAGTTTTTGAGGGTTTACTTGTCTGAAGTTAGTGATAACAGTGGAGGTGAATATAGTCATGAGCATCTTAGAGAAAATATATATACTATTTTGAGATCCACAAGCAGAAGCAAGCTTAAGGTTTTGCTTGAAGAATCTATTGGCAATGTGAAAGCTAATACACGAAGACTTGTTCGCCGACAAGTAAGTGAATTTCATTGAAAATGCTCATAAATGGAGAAATAAATTGATAATCCACATTTGATGTGTTATATTGTGCTTGGTTGGTAAGCTATCAGTGATTTATATGAGTTGGACCACCTTGATTTCAATTTTCCACATTCTTAACTTAATTGGGATAATGTAATGGAGATGCTTATTTCAATGTTTTCCCATGCTCTTGATAATGTTGGTGTGCCATCTTTTCATTGCTCATATGCTCATAGAAATTTACAAGTCTGTGAGTACTTGGTTGTGGTGATTCTAAGAAAGGAAGGGATAAATTGGGGAAAGTGGCATTGGAGGACCAGATTGGGAGGTGTGGCTTTTTCAAATCGAAGAATCTGGATGATTCCAAACTTAGATTTTCATTTCATAAACAAGTCTTGAATTGAGAAATTCCTACCTTTAATAGTTCATCATTGGAGATTGTCACGATGGAATGTAAATGCTCTGTTGCAATCTGTTTCAACTTCCAAGTACTTGCGAATGCTTCCATGGGTTCTTATTTTGGGTATCTGAAATAGGGTTAACCTGGAAATACCTTATAGAGTGACATGACCTTTGTAATTTCTCAGAAAAGGCGGATCTGTCGACTGCAGAAATTGTTTGGCTGGAGCATCCACCATTTTGATGCAACAGAAACAATATCAGGTATCCCCCTCTGAAATATCTGTAATTTTAGCTTATAATTTCTCAGCTTTTTCTTTGGCTAAATAAATAGTTGAGTGAAATTGATTTTTGATCTTTCAGGTTCATCATATAACTATTGGGATGAGCAAGTAGTTCAACATACTGTCGGTTTAATAAGATCTTTCTGCAATGAGAATGAAGATATTGCTCCCATTTGTCAAGTGCAGGATCACTCTCAATTGAATGCATTGGATAGAGACCTGTGGACTCAGTATACATGCGAGGTGAGTCAATGCTAAGCCTTTTGCATTTCATCACTTGCTGTTTATGAACTTAAAGCCTCCACGTTCTTGTACTAAAAAAACTACTACAGGCATGCGATCAGGTACTTAGAGGAGGACATGAATGGGAACAGCATAAGCTGGGCCGGAGGCATCGAAAACGAGTTTCAGGGCTTAGGAAATTTTCTGTTCATACGTTGTCGGAGCAGCAGCAAATACTCTCCCATGGTTAAAGGTGTTCTTTTCTGGTTCTTTTAGTAGTTAGTAGCATCATTGTTTGCAAGGCTAAGTTCTTTGACCAATGGTATATTGCTTCCATTAGCATCTTGGAAAATGTGCTTATTTTATTTTATTTTTTTTATTCTATACACGGCCATTATATTTTTTGGCCACACAAATTGATACTCCGAGGGAAATAGCAGTTATTATCTCCAGCATTATTAACCTACTTTGTTGTACAACCATGAAACAGATTCATGTCTAGTAAGTTTCCCAATAAAAAGATTACTTTTGTACCATAGTGTTTTTTGATTTGTTGATCGGTGCCATAGTTTTCGATTGAGTACCAATTGGCTGATGGAACGCATCCCACTCATTCGCAATTTTTTTTTGCAAATTTTCTGCTTAGACTATCTCATGGCCAATCAGATGCTTTTCACCCACGGTCCTTTGGGATCCATCACTTTTTTATATGTTCCCTATAGATTGAAGGGGAAGAAACACCTGATCCACTATGAACCAGTTTATGGCAGAAAATTTTCAATCTTTGGTTCTCCAGGAAATTCTGCTGTTCTTGCTTTTCTATCTACTGAAATTCCAACTTTCTCTAACCAGATTATTTTGTTTATTTCCAGGACACACCAATAAGTCTTAAATAATAGAATCTTGATGCGGTTCCCAATAATTAAGGTGCGGTTCAGTTTGGAGAAAAATGAAAATGTTGATTGAAGAGTTTTGGAGAGTAAACTTTTGTGCAATCCAGTTTTATGTTGTTTCAAGAGATTGGGAAAGGCGCCTAAACTTCCGAGTGTATTTGCATTGGGTTCCTGTTCGTGAAATTGGACACTGGAAGTCCTTGACGCATGTTTTTATTTCATATCCCTACATCTCTAATAAGCCAAGTATATATAGATGCATCCAGTTAAACGGGGTCTATAACATTAGTTGCCAAGGCCAAAGGATTAACTTATTCATCATCTTAAAGTTGATTATACATTATATTGTAAAGATAGGAATCATATAATTTTTTTCTCTTTTAATATTTAACAAAAACTATCTATATTTATCTATAATATTACAGCAATCGAGGGTTTTTTTGTGACTATTGATAAGCCATTTTGGATATAAGCCTTTTTAAGTCTAAATTTATTCGAACCTGCTATTTCGAGCTAAGCTTCCTGTAGTTTGGATGTCTCCCATAGAACTCAGGTCAAGTTACAAAAAGGTTTCATTGACTTTGCTTGAATCGTCAACATGGAGTTCGATCTGATCAGGAGAAGACCTTTGAGCCCTTGAAGACCTTCGCCTCTGGGCTTGGTTTGACTAGACCCCTATGGAGCTTAAACCACGTTGTGTGGGATGGTTTTGTATAAATGGAAAGTAGACAACGATTTCTAGCCACTCACAAAATCCGAAGCATGTCATGGGATTATGATGTAGTTTTTCGAGATTGGCTTGGACTCATTTGAGGATAAGGCCTCTAAGTTGCTTACATTTCTATATACTTTCTACTTATATTATGTTTGTTTTTCTTTTTTAGAGATTATTAATTTAAATATTAGAGTGGTCATCATCTAGTGTTCTCTTAGCTTAATATGTGCTTGTTTGTTATTGTTTAATCACGTATGTGATTGTTAATATGTGGTTGTTTATTAGTGTTTAATCACTTATGTAATTCTGTCAATCGCTTCCAATATTTTAAAACAATAGCATCTTATGTATATTAAAGAATATATTCCTCAATTTATAAATAATTGCTCTATTATTCATTTCGTGTTCAATAATGGTAGTTTCCTTCTACTGTAAAAAATATTTGCTAAAATGACTTCTCATCTGTAGTTTGTATCTAGTTTATCTTCGGTGCATAAAAACGACCAATCACTTTTGTGTCATACATGTACTACAATATCAAAGTTAATATAATTATTGTATTTACTTTTTATGCACTGGTGAGACGGAGGTTTTTCGCTAGTGTGTATTAAATACTCAAGAAAAATTATATCATCTATAATATTAAAGCTAAAAATGCTTATTTTGGTGTATTGTTATTATTATTTTTTGAGATTGTATAAAAATGAGAATAAAGTAATAAAGTCCATTATTAACTTCCAAAAAGACCACATGTAATTTGTAAGGAAATAATACAAATAAGGGCGCTATTGACAATTCAAAGGTTCTGCTCTCTATTCTCTTCAAAACCATTTCCTTTTGCCCTTTCTCCAGGATCATGAGCATAAATCTGTCCCAGGTTCTATCTCTTTCTGTAACTTCTTATATTTTGCACGTATTAACACATTTTATGCATGGGTTTGCGTCTTACGTATGGTAATATCACTATAATATTATTTAAATAATATTTTTATCTTAGGAAGTTTTATATTATGTAAAACATTAAATGATAAAAATTTTTGCTCAAAGAATCTTATTAAATGTAGTTAAAGTTCAATCAATTAATTTTTTAATACATTAATGTATTGATATGGAGATTTTAGATACGAATTCCTTAAGCACATTTTGACCTAAGAAAGCCTTAGGTCAAACCATTTTGGCTCATGACCAACTTGTTTTCATTACTATCGACTTGTCTCAACTCGTAGCTAACCTGCATGAAGATCCTTCAAATAGTAAATTGGATACTACCCCAAGGACAAGCTCTTTCCTTTAGAGGCTACCTACATCGTGCTCATACCATCGTCTTGGTAGGTATAGCCGAACTCCCTAAGAGTTTGAGCTTAGACCAAATACAAAAGACCAAAGGTAGACTTTGGGTGACTACAGGCAAGAATGGATAAGGTTCCTTGATTTGGTCAGCAATATGACCCTTAGATTCTTAAGCTACAATTGCCATCACGATGCCCACTTGATGGGTGCATATTCGCTCCATCATGGAAATGTGGTCCCCAGATTCTCGCTAACTTTCCATTGTTAATGAAGGAACTTTACCAACGATAAACCACCTTTGCATACTCATTCACTCTTAAGCTTTCTTCCACTCTTATGTCTGTACTTTCCTTTCCCTTAATTGTTCTCTAACGTAACCATCAGAGTAGTTATGCCAAATGATGGTCGGTGTCCATCATTGTGCTTTGTTCTGTAGGCCTACTTTTGGATACTTTAAGGCTAAACATTTCTCATATTATTCTACAAGCAGAATCTTAGAGACAACATTTGATACTGTTTATGGAGAACCAGCTTAATTAAAACCAACTTTTCTAAAGCACTTTATTTCAATTCTCACTAGTAATGGTACGAGAAAACCCTATTAAGGGTCACAATGTTTAGGATTGTAACGCGGCCTTGATTGGTGACTATAGTAATCAAGACCAGCTAATTGTTAATTAATAGTAATTGGAGAATTTGGAGATGGCACTTGGGCAAGTGTTGGCAAAAAATGCTGAGTTCAAGGCCTAAAACCAAAGTTGTTGCCTAAATCGAATGAGCTTGAGAGGTAGAGTAGGGGTAGTATACCTTCTTTAGTGGAAGCCTCCAACGCCAAGAGGGAGTAGAATTGCTACTGTAGTGCCAAGATAGGAACTACACCCTTCCTCCACCTTTAGGTGCACAAAATAAAAAAATGTGACCTATGACTAATCGTAACCATGCCTTTAGTGGGAATGAGCAAGCAACTAAGTCTCATGAAGGTGCCACCTAATTTGCATTGCATGGTTGTCATCTAATTGATAATGCTAATTTGAATCAATTGAGTGAGATTATGAAGAAGCTTATTGAAAAGTAGGAAAGTAAGGCAGTCGAGGGTGTTAGCTAGGTTATTAGTAATAAGACTCCCTTCACTAAGAAGGTATAAAATGAAGTGCTTCCTCCTAATTCTAAGCTTTTTCCACTAGACCAGTATAACGGCATCGGTGACTCAAATGATCATTTATTTTGCTTTTGCATCCTGATGAACCTAATGGTTATGAGGATGCAATAATGTGTAAAACCTTTCTCAGTACATTTAGAAAGGCCATCCAAATATGGTTTAACCATCTTCCACACAATTCTATTCCTTCCTTCGATGAGCTTACTTGTTAGTTTAATCTCCACTTTTGGGCTAGTAAACCCTCATCTAAGGATAAGTTGTCCTTATACTTGATCCGAAAAAATGAAGGAGAGACCCTTTGAGAATTTGTCACTCGGTTCAACAATACCATGGTTGAGATCCCTTAATTGGGTGAAGGAGTAGCTATTTATGCCACCCAGCTAGTTGTCAAGGCTTCTAGGGACTTCTTTTGCTCTTTATCTAAGCACAAGCCAAAGAATATGGATGAATTCTAGTAGAAGGTTGAGAAGTATATGGACCAAGAAGATAATATTTGTATAAAGAATGAGGTCAATCGAGAGAGATTGGATGCAAAAAAGGATAAGGAGAAGGATTGAGGGTAGGTGAAGGATCGACTAGGAGGTAGATCATCAAGACTACAATGACGTAGGCAACTCCAAAGAGAGAAAATGTCCACCACCCGTTTCAACCTATGTGTGCCATACGTCCCTAAATTGACCTCTAGTAGACGTGTACATAGATGTTTGGGGGAAGGGGATTCTTACCCTAACTATGTAAAATGAGGGTTAACCCTAGTCATAGAAACTCTAATTAGTACTACGGCTATCATGGTAATTACAATTGTACAATTGATGAGTGCTTCTAATTGAAAAAAGCTATCTATAATGTCATCAAGAGAAGCTACTTTTGGGAGTACATCATTGGTGCTAATGACTATGTTGAGTGGCCCCTCAAAGATAGTGAATCGAGGAGGTCTATGAGGTAGATAATAATAACAGTCGCAACAACTGAGCCCTTAATTGCATCATTAACATCATCATCGGAGGACCCCATCTTAAGAGCTCTAGCAGCTCAACTAACACCCTATCCAATGAGCAAGTCTTACTAGTACATGAGAAAAGGAAAAAATAAGACACCTCTATCTCCTTTTTTAATGAAGACTTGGAGGGGGTTGAAACCTCTACTAAGTTGCCTTGGTGATAGGTTCTTGGATCTCAAGTTTTGAGGTCTTTAAAATAATAGTGGATACGACTAGTTCTATTGACATCCTATTTAAGCACACCTATGACCAGATACGAAAGAAGTCACCTTATTAGATGAAGCCCTACCATCATGAGCCCATTAGCTTCAATGGGAGGAATTTGCAACCAAAGGGCATCATCACCCTTGACATGGAGAATAGCGACAAGAACAATATCACTAAATAGCCTATAGAATTCATAGTGGTGGATTGTCCGTTCCCTTACAGTGTCATCATAGGGTGAATGAGCTTAATATGTTTCAAGGTCATCATGTTTCCCCTCCACCTTAAGACTAATTTCCCAATGTTGATTGAAGTGGGCATTTATAGGTGTGACCAAAAACTCTCTAGGGAGCTATATGTGAACATGGCCAAGAGGGATGACTTCTTCACTCTAGAGACTAGATCGAAGGAGAAACCAATGGCTAGGGTAAAGTTGGATAAGAAAACGGAGGAGGTATAGATTTGTAGCAACCTTAATAAGACCATGTGTGTAGGAACATGGACACCTGCTAAGCTTAAGGAAGACATCATCTACCTCCTTCAGTCCAATTTTGATCGATTTTCCCATTCCTCGTCTAACATGCTAGGCATCTCTCCTAAATTGGCGAGACATAACCTTAAAATTGACTATGTCATTTAGCCTATAAAGCAAAAGAAAGGCACTTTGCCCCTGAATGATAGGCCACCATTGAGGAAGAGGCTTAAAAGTTGCTGAAAGCTAGTCTGTGAGGAAGAAGTACCTTACTTGGCTAGCTAAGTAGTGCCGATCAAGAAGAAGAACGGGAAGTCATACATGTGTATTAATTATACCAACCGAAATAAAGTCTACCCAAAGGATTTCTTTCCATTCCTAAGCACTAACTAGTTGGTGGATTCAACATTGGGTTACGCTCTATAAGCTTCAGGGATGCCTTCTAGGCTATAGCCAAATTAAGATGGACTAGATGATGAAGTACATACCTTTTTCATTATTGACTTTGACGCTTGTTGCTATATGTTGATGCCCTTTGGCCTTAAAAATGTTAGGGCTACTTACTGAAGAATGGTGGTGAACTTGTTCAAACCACAGCTTAAGGGAACATGGAGGTATATGCAGATGACATGATCCTCAAGTGTAAGCAGCCAGAGTACCACATACAAAACTTGCAAGAGGCCTTCAATTGCATGAGAAAGTATGACATGAAACTCAACATCCAAAAATGCATCTTTAGGGTAGCCTAGGGTAAGTTCCTAAGCTATATGGTCACTTAACGCAACATTTAGACAACTCCTAAGACATGATCGTCAAGTGTAAGCAGCGAGAGGACCACATACAAAACTTGCAAGAGGCCTTTAATTGCATGAGAAAGTATCACATGAAACTCAACATCCAAAAATGTGTCTTTAAGGTAGCTTAGGGTAAGTTCCTATGCTATATGGTCACTCAATGCAGCATTTAGACGAATCTTAAGAAGATTTATGCCATCCGCAAAATGAAGGCCGCCCCCTTCCCTCTCTCGATGGTTAAGGGTGTATAAAAGCTCATAAGGATGATCGCTACTATTGTTATTAGAAACGGGTTGTGCTTAATGGTCTTGTAAAGGAGAAAAATAAGGTTTTGAGAGGTACTGGGGCTAGTTCAGCGTAATCACTTTCATGCTTAAGTTAGGTAAGTGTTTTAAGTCTTTATGATAATTGTCAAAATGTGTATGTGAGTAGGAGTGTCTAGAGAGTTCTTATATAAGTTGACATCCCATATTTATAGGCCTTTATTTGATAACCATAATGGCAATAGTTGAATTGCTTAGGACGTGTAGCAGTTTCTAAATTTTTCCATGGTTAAAATGTGAGGATAAATGGGCGATTGAATAGTTGTTGTTTGGTTAATTATTGAGCTATTTGTACCCATGTTTGAATATTCAAATCCTCATAAAAATGGGCCTTCATGATTGGGTCTTGAGTAATACTGGTCTAAAGCTCCAACTAAAGGTTAGTGGCTATGCTACTAACCAAGTGATAGTGATCAAGTAGGAAACTGTAGTGGAGATTAGTTAAAGGCATGACATTTTGACCAAATCAATACTGTTGAAACGGGTTAGTTGCAAAGCATCATTAAGGGATGAAAATATACTACCAACATTTGCCACATGGCTCTTATGGTTGAGGTGCTGAGTATGGGAGTAGCATTTCAGTGGGATTCTCATATCAGTCGAGTAGGCAAGTGGCTGTGTAATGGTTGAACTTGTAATATGATTTAAAATAGCTTGACCAACAAATTAGGGTAGATTACATTGTCAATGCAGATGCTGTTGTGCTTATTTGAGTTGAGTTACCTTTAAGGAGAATGAAACTTCTAAGTCAAGGGTTGTGACTTTTTGTTTTCTGTTCTTTAGGAGCATACGTGGCAATTATCTTTTCCTTAATCGTTCTCTTTGCACATTCAATAACTGTTAGTAAGATTGTGATTGCTACATTAATCTTAGTTACATGTGTCTTCCATTAGATTAAATCAAATCAAATCAATTTAATTTCCCAAAGACTACCATTTAAAAGCCCCAAACTATTCTCTCCTCTTTCTTTCACTTTTATGTAATTTCCTTAAGTTTTCACTCAACTAAACATTATTAAAGTCCATCTTTAAACTCAAATTCTCGTGTTTGATTAATGAGTTTTCAAGAATCAATGGTATGGCTAAGACTAAGATAACACTCCTTCTTTTAAGGCCACTCCCCTTATGAGACGATGTAATTGGCATCATCTAGTAGTTAGGGTAGTTTGGCTTTAAGTTGCAATAGTGCAATTGAGAGGAAGAAAAACTTTCTCAAATTGAGGCTTTTTTGAGGAGTGTATACTCTAATGATTAAGAATGCAATAAATAGGCTATTTACCTATATAAAATGTTGTGGACTCAATGCTCTTTGAGTTGCAATAGTGCTCTTTCGTTAACCTTTGGTGGTATGGACTTAAGGGATCATTCATTAATGGGGCTAGTTCAAAATCAATAAAATTATTTGTTTAGTTCGTTAACCATATTGGGTTGGAACCATCAAGTTAGTTTGTTTACTGAGTATCGAGTTCTATTTTGATTTTTCTTAATTTATTGTATACTAAGCTTAACCCACTTAATATAAAATACTCGATATTAAACTAAGGAGAAACTTTCTTTATTTAAAAATTGGTAAAAATAGATTAGGATTTCCTAGTTGGAAGAAATCCTAATCAGGTCATTGGCTTGCTGTTTTTCTAAAAATGTTTTTGTTTTATAAAAATTTAAACCAAGAAACTAGGTTTAGAGGCTGCCTTATTAAGACTGAGTCTCTATGTAAAACTTAAGAAAGAAATCAATAGGTTTTTATTATTATTTAATTAAATTTTTTTCTAAAAATATGAAAAACATGCAATGATATTATAAATGCATAAAATTGAAATTATTCCTAAAGATTTACAGCTGCCCTAGAGATGCCTATGTACCTACTAAATGGGATTTAACCGATTATAGTTCCTTTTTTTAGAAAAAATTAGTAGGTTGGTTCTTTTTAATTTGAAAATTGGGCTAGATTTATGTTCTTCAACAATTTATTATTATTTCTTTAAATCTTAAAGATCCAACTTTATTCCCTAATTTTAAAAACCCTAAATGACCTAATTTTTCTTTAAAAGACTCCAGCTAAGATTTTATTTTATTTTTTAAGAAAAGACCACGTGCTAAATTTTTTTTTTTTCAAAACCCTAAAATGTAAGATTTATACAAATCTATTAATATATATAATTTAGATATAGTTTTTTTACTAAAGATATGAATCTTGGAAAAAATATGCAACTATATTTGGAAATGCAATTTTATGAAAAAGATGCTATTTTTTTTTTATGAAAAATGCAATTTATATGAAAAAAATGCAACTTATCTAAAAGATGCAATTTTTATAAAAGTATAACATATATGGCAAATATGTAATACTTATGCTAATATGAGATGAGATTTATGGAATTTGCAATAAAAAAAAAAACTATACTAAAAACTTGTGCTAAAAGACGAAATAAAGTTAGTAAAAAAATGAATTAATAATGTAAATAATTACAAAAAATCCAACCCATCCAAACTATATAGGCAGGTTAGGTTAGTCACATAGATCCAGGTTATGTCTGGAGCTCTAATGGCAATTACACTCTAATGATGTACAAAAGGGAGATGTTGAATTCATGTGATTCGGATTGGTAAAACCAAGCTTGGGTCGATGCCTTTGCATAAAATTGTTCTTTTTAGGAGATCGATGACAAGTGATGGTGAATGCGGGTCACTATTGGTTCTAGATTGTATGGCTATCAAGTTTTGTTGTGTTTAGATGTGTGCTATTGTAGGTGAGTGACAATGGAGCAAAGGTTGAGTGGGTTAGTGGTTTGCACATGGGTATGTATGCTAATTGCTTCTAGGGTATTACATGGAGGTTGGGTTGTACGATGTTAGTGAGTGTAGAATCGAAGGTTAGATTGGTGTGTGAGTTATTGGTGTTAAGTTGAGGGAGGCGTTGTACGATTGGGTTTAAGCGTCACTATGTGAGGGGTCCAAACTGGTTGGGTGTTGGTTTGTTGAGTGGGTTCGAGCGATGCATGAGATTAAGGCTAAGTGTAATAGGCCAACGGTGGTTTAATAGGTATCAGGGCGTCAGTCAAGCGGCTGGGGTATGTTGTCGCTATCGGGTTGAAGATGGAGTATGGATGTATGGTCGTTGGACAGTAAGGATAGTTGTGACTATGATTGGAAAAAGATGGTGGGTTGGCTGTGACTAAGTAATGTGTGTGTACATGAATCTATGTAGAGCCTCCCTTTTATAAATTAATAATCCTAGTGTTGTTGAATCTTTTGGATTTCTTTAGATCTTTTAGGATAAAATTCAATCTTGATTAGGTTTTTAACAAATCTAATTTTTTTTTCACAAGATATAATGATATTTGCTTTAGATTTGTTAGTTTCTCTAGTGATTTAATCATGATTCTATTCAATCCTTAAAAAGAATCTAAAGTGTTGATCCAATCCAATAAAATTAGTTTCCAAAACGCTCAGTGTTTTGTACCCTTTTCATAGTGTTTCTCGAGCAAAATGGGAAAGAAGAAGTGGTCACATGATGTGGACTTAACTGAGAGGAGATTAGGTGTTTCCCATTAAATTCATAATGCGTTATGCGGTCTTGGTGAGCTAGGACAGGTTATGAAACCGACAGGAGATTAACCCCCTAACTTCTAGGACTAGAATACTTAACTCGTGAAACAAATTAAGTAATTTAGCCAATAGTGTAGGGAAATAAGATTATGAGAAGAATTTCTACTAAATAGTTAAGTGAGGTACCCTACTTAATATTGAACTTAAATGAGTTCCACCAAAGCCTAATGAAAAACCATCCCTAATATCTTAGCGGTATACCTTCACTATTATTTTGAAAACATGTCACAAGCTTACACGTTTAGAAATTATGTTTGTTGTTAAATTTCATTCTCATTTAGTTGCATATGTTTTCAACTAATTTCTTTTTATTTGGTTAGCCTATATTAGAGTAGTATGGTATAATTGGTACTTAACCGAAGCCTTTTTCTTAAGGAAATGACTTGGTGAATACTTACTAGTTTTATTACTGTAGTCAATCCTACATATTGATTGGTTAAGAGATTGACACTATTTAAAAAATTTCCATTTATAAAGTATCTTTAAATGCATCAATTTTCATTTAGTGTTCCTATTATCTCACCAGTTTTTGGAGTCGTTGTTGAGGAAAAGTCAATTGTGTTAATATAAAATAAATTGAGGACTATAGGACTAAGCCTAGTGTAGCATAGTTGAGTTGGTAGCTTAGTTTAATTTTTGTTGATTTTGAGCAGTTTTGTTATTAAAGTTTTAATCTTTATCTATTTTCTTATCAATTTGAGTTGAACTGAGGATAAAGTTTGGAGCTTTATTATTGAATTTGTTGAAAAGTGCTAAATTTGTCCATAGTCGAACTGTATTGGGCTAATATAGGTGCTGTTTACATTTTTTCACATTGAAATTTGCAAGTTGTAGTTTGGTGGTTTGGTTGGATTTGGAAGGAGTAGAATTAAGATTTGCTATTTTATATGCAAAGAGGGGCGAGGGGTTTAGTAAAGGAATTTAACCCTAAGATTGATTGAACATTTCACCGTAGTCTTAGAGAAAGAAGGAGAGAGGAATTAGGAGAAATGAAAAACAACCAAGAACCCTTAAATGGAGGAGCTAAAAATGGAGACAATGGACATGGGGGAAATGTTAATGGAAATGAGAATAATCAAGCCTTATGGGAATATTGTGTACCAAATTTGAACGAAGTTGCACCATCGATTACTTGACCGACCATTCAAGCATATAATTTTGAACTTAAACCTATTTTGATTAAGATAGTGCAACTTAGTTAATTTGGTAGAATGTCATTTGGGGACCCCTATGAACATCTTCAAAATATTTTTCAATTGTATGCCACAATGAAAATCAATGGGGTATTCAACGATGCAATTCACTTGAGGTTATTTCCATTTTCATTGCGAGATAAGGCTAGAAGTTAGTTGAAATCCCAACCACCTAATTCTATCACTACATGGATGACTTAGTCTAAAAATTTTTTTCTTATTTTTTTTCTACAAGGTAAAACAATGAAAATGAGCAATGAGATTTCTATGTTTAGAAAATTTAATGGGGAGTCATTATTTGAGAGTTAGGAAAGGTTTTAGGAGTTATGAAGGAAATGTTCCTATCATGGTTTACTTGTGTAAAGTATAGTGAATACCTTTCACAATGGTCTTGGGAATCAAATGTGAATGATGGTAGATGCTACAGTTGAGGGGAGTATTTAGAACAAAAGTGCTGAAGATGAAATGGCATGTTTGAGCAAATGGCATCACATTTTCATGGTTAGTATTCCAAGAGAACTTAACCTACGAGGGTAGTGATGGTACCTCAATTAGAGGGGATAAGTCGACTTAAGGAACAAATTGCATCACTTACCGCTTAACTTGCTTCAAAGAGAAAGAGCTAACCAAACCAATAGCCCCTATAATCATAAGTAGCCTTATGAGTATTGTTTTGTATCTGGTTGAGTAGGGCATTTGAGCACAAATTGTTAAGTTGGAAATCCCTTTACCCATTGAGAGATAATTAGGAGGAACAAGTGAGTGAATGCATTAGGGAATTTCAATTAAGGACAAAGAAACTATAGCCCTTACTCAAATACCTATAACCCAAGTTGGAGAGATCATCCTAACTTGTTACGGGGAGGTAACCTAGGAGGAGGATTTGATAGGAATTAAGTTATTGGGCCTTTGACTTGTAGCTAAGCTTCAGGATTGGAGGGACTAGCAAGGCAGATCTTCTTACTCTGGTTGACTCTTGTTGAAGCCGAGTATTTCTTTATCGAGTCACTCTGTATACTGAGCTGAATGATTGCCCATCTCTCTGAAGTATGTTGATTATAGATTGCCGAGATAACAACCAATTCACTCTTGAGTACTTAATTATGTTCTAGCTGACTAACTACTTGGCCTTACCTTTGTTGAGGTGCCGAGAGAGAGACCTTAGATTGATCCTTAGTCACCCTTGCTCAGACTAGTAATCTGATCATACTCTTTTGCTCGCATCCTCCAATAGCTTTACCAATGTATTGTTGCTAAGTGTATAGGCCCACGTGTAGAATTTGTCACACTAATAATTGCTTTTCTTAAATGTTCATTTTATCCTGTTGTATTCTTGTACATTACTTTTCTAGGGTAATACCTTGTTTGTCTTTTCTTTTTTAAGCATGTTGCCCTAAATTCTTGAGTTTAAATACCTCTTGTATTTATACCTGTAAAGATTAGATTGAACATTAATATACTTGACATTTTCCTCTCATAAACACTACTTTGTTTTTATTTATCTCACTCTTATCTTAACCCTTAAGCAAGGCTAGATGGCGAGTAACATCACTGGACCAATTTGTGCATTATATTTAGTTATGCCATGAGTGCTAGGAAGTTTCATTAGTGTGTCATATCCATTGGAATTGTTTGTGAGTTTTGCTTACTTTTCATTTGCTTTGTCCTTTCACGTATTTCCTCCATCACCTTTTCAGGCTTTGGGCAAGCTTGGACTCATTCAGCGACCGACCTTGTCTATTTTTGGTCACGGTTCACACCAGGATTCAATAGAGGTTTTCAAGGACCTAGATATCAAGTTGGCTAAGGATAGTCATTACCTCCACCTCCACCCGCATAAGGTCTAAAGGAAGAATCAATAAAGCAATCATTGAAGAATTTTATTTGAAGACATGATGCAAAAAATGAATACATAAGAGGCTACTACTAAAGAGATGTACAATTGGCTTATTTAGTACTATTTGAACAAACCCATAAGACAACTACCTAGCAACATTGAACAAAACCCGAAAGATTAAGTTATGACATCTGGTAAGAATGGTAGAGAAGCTAGTGTAGGAGAAAAAAGAATTATGCTTTAATGGAAAGCAAGTTTTTGGAGGTAAATACTTGAGTTCAGGGGATCTTGTTGAGGAGCAAGTTGAACTTGACAATGAGGAGATTTTTCTACCATTGGAGGAAGAATTAATAGCTAAGCTTGAAGGGGACCTTGATGATGGAATGGATAAGGATTTTAAGGAGGAAGAAATTGAAGAAGAAGCCCTTAGTGATGATGTGTATAATTTAGAGACAAATTGAATGATGGAAATCAGTGAAGAAGAGGATTCAAGCAAAGAAGGAAATTGGAGAGTTTTATGAAGGTGAGTTTGTATTACATTTGAACCATTGATAGAGGTTAGACCACACCTTTGGGAGAACGTTACTTAATACATGTTAGTGTTAGATTATGTGATTTCCCGGTTGATTTTATTATGGTGGACATGAAAGACAAAGATCAACCCATAGTTTTTGGATGATCATTCTTAGCTACCTTTGGAGCTATTTTAGACATGAAAGAGAAGGTAATTATCTTAGAAAGTGGAGAAATGAAAGTAATAGTCTAAGCCAAGAAATGAATTCATGAACCAAAAAAGAGAGCAGGAGTTAGATTATGAGAAAGAATTTGTGAAAGGTAGTCTTATAGGGAAGAGGAGGATTAATGAGAAAGGGGAGTTAAGCATGAGCTAGGTAGTTGAGGGATTTGTACCTCGGAGAAGGTATGAAGAACCACCATGAGTAGTATAGAAAAGCCAGGCTAAAATCTTAAAAACAAGCATTTAGCGGGAGGCAACTTGATCCACTATCTTTTCTTTATCTTTTTATTTAAGTTTATGTCTAAGAATTTTCAATTTTAAGTCTTTTTAGTTATGCTTTTTTTTTTTTTTAATGTTATGCAAGCATTTGTGAATAAATAGAAGAAATGTTGAATCCATTGATTTAAAGATACCATCAACAAATTCTGAAGGGATATGAGAATTCAAAACACAACATGAAACTAGGAGAGTTCCGTTCTAGCTTTCTCTTTTACCTTCCATTATATGTGGGTAATACCCCACAACTTCAACCTACTAGCTTTCGGGTAAGTTATATCTTTTATAGAAAAATATGTACTTATAAGTTAGCTCAATAGGTATAAAATGATTTATACTAGCTTTACTATTAACCATGAGAATATGGATCTTAGCAATTGAATAATGAATATAATAATATTACTAGTGACATGAGATAATATGTAAAAGTAATTTATATTCATTTACCATAATTTATACCTATAAATTAATAAAATCACAAATATATGTACGATAAACATATATTAGCTAAATAATTAACAAATCATTATTAATTGATGCTTGAAAGGCAATGTATGGTGCATAAATATAGCCCTATAACCCTTAGTAGTAGTAAACGTTGATTTAAACAAAAAATGCTAGTTTATATTCATTTAGCACTTAATAGGATTATATTGGCATGTGAGATCATTTAAAAATGATAACTAGTTGGCTAGATATCTCCTCTTTATTGGATTAATTGGAAGCATTCATAGGCATGGAAATATTTGAATTACACCTAGACTTGATATGCAATTATATAAATTAATAACAAATAAATGAAAAGTTTAGTTCTTGAGATGCATCCTAGAAATTATGATTTATAACAATGTTTTTAGAATTAAGTTGAACCTTCATAGCTAGGTAATCAAAATTAAAAGAAGTAATTGTATAGCTTTAATATCTTACATTAAGCTCATTTATATACAATTTTCTTAGAACTATTAAGTTTATTGGGTTTAATCACTATAACGTAGAGTTTCGTAATAATTGATATTAGGGAGTAAAATTCTATATAAGATGTATATAAATAAATTGTAAATAATTAATGGAACTTATTTATGTATATTACTAATATTAAAATTTACCCGAAATAATAATATGTGAGAAAAGAAAATTGCGATTATAAATTATTCTTTATTAGTAATGTTGGCGGTAAAGAAAGGGAATATTTTGAAAATTAGGATAGATATTAAATAAAATATAATATAATTAAAATAAAGGCAGTGAAACTGTCACCTATAAATATGGCTTTAAGCCATATGGATTATGTTATCATTAGAGAAAGGGAGAGAGAGAAAGAGAGAGGGGGAGAGAAGGAAAGAGAGAGGAAAAAAAAAAAAAGAAAAGAGAGAAAAAGAAGAAGAAAGAAAGGTAAAGGAGAAGAAGAAGAAGAAGAAGAAGAAGAAGAAGAAGAAGAAAAGATTATATAATTTAATTTTTTTGGTGTTTGATATTTCTAAATAATTTCATTTCCATAGTTATAAGTTTTGTCTTATAATTATTTTATAAATTGATATATAATAGTTTTATAGGAGATTAGCCATAGTCTCATTATTTTCCTAAATGGAATATTTTATTCATATAATTTCATAAATTTATTCTTTTTTGAATTTTAAAATTAGAATATTGATAGTTGTAGGACTTGTATATTATTAATATCGATGCTTAAAATGAGTAGATTTTTAGTAATAATTCTTTATCAAAACTATTAAAATTAAACTTTATATTTTTACAAATCTAGCATCATCGCTTTTTTAAAATTTGACTATATGTAATTTTTAGTAAAAAGTAAAAGTTATTTGAAAAGGTAAAAACTTCTTAAAAAATAGTAGAAACTTCTTAAAAAAATACTAGAAATCGATGTTATATAAATTTCAAATATAAACTTAAATTACAGTGATATTACATAATATGTATCTATGACTATATTAGGCTAAATCAAATGGGGTAAGTCTAATATGCTAGGTAGGTCTCATCTAAGTATTGTATTTTAATTTCTAATCTATTTTTATCAAATAAGTTAGATTCGTAACATTAGTGGAGGCTTTTGGGAATAATTGACTAGAATGTTAGGTAAGTAGATATTTTTATTTTTATGTAAGTAGACCTATATTTACTTGACTTGGAGTAAGTTGTGTTGTAAATTGTAATGATGTGTTGGATTAATTGGATAGATGGTTTTATTAAATGTGCATTAACTGAGTGAAATGTTTCTTTATGTATGATTGATTTATTGATGTGTATTTTTGCTTAGGAAACTTGGAAATTGATTAGTCCTTTAAAGGTTTCACCTAAGTGAACCCTATATGAATGGATGTATTATATAGTCTAAATAAAAAACTGGATACAGGTTATCGGATTGTTTATGATATGAAACTTGAGTTCGTACCTGATATTGGGATACTGTATTGCTTGCTATATTCGTGGTATGGTACAAAAGGACTTATGAGTCAAGTTTCTAAAAGCTTGAATATTGTTAAGCTAGGTTTTGAGCATATAGATTTTCATTACTCAATCAGTTTTGACCACTTGATGTGGTTTCAGTTAGGTTAGCTAAATGTTAGATTTTTAAACCATGATGGGTAGTTTATATTTTGCAAAGTTTTAGGGGTTCTATTATTAGGTAGGTCCTTATTGCCTCTAGGCATAGGGTAGTGACTTTTTTTGGTCAGATTTGGTAAATGCAAAGTTGGGGGTCTTTCTCCTAGGCAGCTACTTATTACCACTAGGTTCCTAGATATTTTATCTAGATGCTTGGGTATGTTGACTAACCAGATGAGTACATTGGAAGAGTATAGAATATTGGTATCGATGCATGTCATGTGCATAAGCTTGGCAAGAATTCTTTGCATAGTTAATTTGTCTTAGTAACTTTCAATATGAAATTGAATCTCTTATGATAATGATATTTGTAAATGTGTGTTATGCTTGTTTTGAGTTTTGTGTTTTGTTTTTATTTGCTCTTACCTAGCTCATAGAGAGCTGAGGGGATACTTATGTATCCTTAGGTTATGAAGAAAACTGACTTGGCACTACCATCAGTTAGGGGAAAAGCTTTTGAGAGCACATAGGATGTACTTAGTTACTTTTGAAGAAGCCTTGTCATATTCTGATCTTAGTTCTAGGAAGGATTTGTACATATGTAATAAAAGAAAGAACATACACACATATACACATGCATACGCACACACGCACGCACACACACGCATATGTACACACGCACGCACGCACACGTACGCACACGCACACGTACACGCACACGCACATACGCATACGCACACACAAACACACACATACACACAAACACACACACACAAACACACACACACATACACACACACATGCACGCACGCACATGCACACACACACAAACACACACGCACATACGCACGCACATGCACACGCACATGCACACATGCACACGCACACACACATACACATACACACACACATACACGCGCGCGCGCACACACACACACACGCACGTGCATGCGCACGCACATGCACACACACACACACACACACATGCACGTGTACGTGCACACGCACACCCGCACGCACGCACACATGCACGCACGCACACATGCACGCACGCACACACTCACACACATACTCACACTATGTTTTAGACCTAGTTATGTTTGGGAGGACGTACCCTTTAGTATAAGCTAGTGTAAAGCTGAACTCCATTGTAGTATTTTTTTGTTAGTAATAGAACATTTTTTGAATATAAACGGGTATTCATGTGTAATGGTACATCTTGTGCTAAGCTAGGATGTGACAATGTACATTGAATTGTAGTATATATACATCTATATTAAAGTTGGCGGTAGGAAAGTTAAATATAATTATCAAAGTGGTGCTGTTCTGAATAAGCTATAATAATTGAATTATTGATATGTTATCCCTTTTGCACACTAATGAGATAATTTTTTCTTAGAAGTTGGATCTATTTTCCTTTATGCTCTATGCCTTTGCTTTTGAGCATGTTATCATCTATAAAGTTTATATGAAAGAAAGTCGAATGAAGTGATTATGGCTTCAATTTTTGAAATATATCCCTTGTAGACAAGTTGTGAACATTTTTCAAAACTTTGTAATCAATTCATGACATCTTCTCTTTGTTTAGTTATGCCCAATTTAAGTGTGGTATAGAGGCTTGAATTTAGAGAAATCTTTTGATTGGGTGTTTGATTTTAGTGTTTTCGGAAGTTAACTTATATATATACACCATTCATTTGAGGAAACAAGTGGTCTATTAATGTTATGCAAACCGAAGTGGGTATTGGATTTTACTTGAATGTTCTCTAATCAATATACAATGAATGCCTAAAAAGAGAACAAAAGCTAAAAAGAAAAACATTGGGGATCAAGAAAAATCATTACATATCAAAAGTATGACTCCATCATAAAAAGAAAATGCAGTTGAGAAAAGAAAAGAAAGAAATAGAAAAAGTGAAAAAATCAGAAATTCAAAAAGAGAATAACGGGTAAAGTAAGAAAGTTATTCCAAAGTAAGGGAGGCGAAGTAAGGTATGATTTAGTGGTTACTGTCTGTTTACATTGCATTAGCATACTTAAGAGACTGATAAGGAAGAAGTATATATTCAAGCCAATCAATTAAACACTAAGACCTCTCACTTAGTTCCAAATGTTAAATGTAACTTCAATTTTTATAAGCCTAACCTAAATGAGAAGTTAACTTTTCTAGGCATGGATTCTTGAATTAATTATACGATCTTTTATTTATGAGCACTTGATTTGGCATAAGTGGAATAATTTTAGAATCACGTTAAAAATATTTTTGCACTACATTGAGTGAATGCAAATTTTGAGCTTTCAATAGGATATCATACTCTCGATTATATGTGAGTATTAAGGAAATGTATGCTTGTCCTATCATTATTTGAAAATTTGATTTTTTCTTACTTGTTTGAGGATAAGTAAGGTTGTAATGTTGGGGGCAGTGATCATTGCTCAAAATATAAAAATTTTCATAACTTTGAAACTTACATTTGTGAATAAATTTAGTGAAAATCTATTAATATTATGTGAATTTAGATTTTATGCATAAAATGGACCAACTTGCATCAAATTATAAAAAAGGAATGAAAAGTGATTAACTTTAGAGGAACTAGATTAGTTTTGTATCATACATATAGGTATACGGGGGTTACCACAATCTTGGTAGCCCCTATTATTAAATTAAGGAGGCTAAAATGAAGCCGTTAGTGAATTTGGCCTACTAATTGGTTTACCCCAAAGCATTAGGGATGAGGTGACCTATGGAGCGGCCAATCGTTGGAGAGGCCGGTGCCATGAATAGAATGTGTAGCAATGGATTCAACCATATTGACTGATTAGTAGCTTTAGTATCGATTGATTGGTAGAAGAAACTAGGGTTAGGGTTTTTTGACTAAAACCCTAATACTCCTAAATGTCGTGTTTGATTAAACATAGAGGCAACTTGGAGTTGATATGTATCTACTGTGTTTCCCCATTGAATTCACAATGTGCTATGCGGTCTTAGTGAATTAGGATAGGTTATGAGATAGAGAGGAGATTGACCCCTTAGTTTCTAAGACTAGATTACTTAACTTGTGATAGGAATTAAGTAATTTAGTTGATCGTGTAGGGAAATGTGACCGAGAGAGGATTTTCTGCTACATAGTTGAGTATGGTACCCTACTCGGGATTGAACTCTAGTGAGTTCCATGAAAACCTAATTAAAAATCATTTCTAATATCTTAACGGCATACCTTCACTGCTACTTAGGAAAAATGTCTCAAGCCTATACCTTTAGAAATTGTGTTTGTTGTTAAATTTTATTATCATTTAGTTGCATTTATTTTCAATTCTCTGCTTCTTATTTGGTTAGCCTAGATTAGAGTAATAGTTAGAATTTGGTACTTAATCGAACCCTTTGTCCTAAGGAAATGACCTGATGAATACTCAGTAGTTTTATTACTGCAGACGAGCTGACACATTAGTAGATTAAGAGATTGACATTGTTTCAAAAATTTCCATTTATAAAGTGTCTTTAAATCTATTAGTTTTTATTCAATATTCATGTCGTCTCATCACAAAACAATCAAGATATCAAAACAAAAATATCTTAAGGATAAGTTCATCATAAAAGTTTATTTTAGACAATTACACCCTCAAATTGAAGGAGCTTTATGGAAATTATTTAGAATTATTCTTTTTCCTTAACTTGTTAATGCCCCTAGAACATGTGAATATTATTACTTTAAGAGCCATTGAATTATAGTAGTCAATCCCAATAATTCAGAGCTTTCCTTATCACTTAAATAAAAACTAGACGAGAGATTAAAACAAACATCAATAAGTGAAGAAAAAGTTATAGAAATTTCACCAGTCTAACTTAAGAGGAAGGAGATCTTCCCTAAATTAATTTTATTATAAAAACTTAGATTAGATGCATGTTACATCAACTCTTTCTTTGATTGTCTCTCTACTTCTTTTAATTTTCATTAGGAGGTTTTTTAACTCAATTTAATTCCTTTATTGAAGTTGATTAGGATTGGGAAAGAACCTTACTCTTCTAACAAACTAAGGTCAATCCTTACAAATTTAGCCCTTTTATCTTTTCTTAGTATTGTTAGCAAGAAAGCACCTTGCTCTTATGAGGGATTGAGGCTAATCCTTAACAATTATTTATTTAATTTTCCTTTTCTAGAATTGGTAGTGGGAAAGAATTTAGTTTATACCTTCAACTACTTTGATTTTTTCAAAAGACTTTCAAAGGGAAAATCTCTTTTGTTCATCTAATTTAAAAATTTTGAAAAAGAGAGATAGATAACTATTTCTAGAATTAAGTTTAGAAATAAAAAATAATTAGTCCTTAATCCATCTATATCTATCCTAATCCTCAGTCTAAGTCTAAGTTTAAGCAATAAGGAACTTTGAATCATAGGGATTTAATAATTCAAAATCAGTAAAGTCTACTAAAGTCATAAAGGATTATGGGCAAATTCGAAAAAAAAATTTGCTTGTTATATATATGAAGGTGCAAATCTCTAAAATTTCTATTTTAAATAAAAAACTTAAAAGCTTAAGTGTTTATATCCAAATTATTAATATACATAACCTATCATTTCTTCCCTACACTTAAGTTATACATTACTCTTCATGTACATTATGGCAATATGATTCAAAATAATATGGGTGAAAAAGAAAAAGAAAAAAAAAACCTAGGACTTCTTTGGTTTTTGGCATTTGATCTTTGTAAATTTTTGAAGTCTAGGACTTAAATTCCATCAATCTAATTAAACTTGAATTTTTCTTTGTGTCGCTAAAATAGGATAACTAGAAAAGGAAAAAAAAAAAAAGAAGTTAACTAGGCAAAATAAAAAGACTACTAAATGCGAGTATCATGAAGTTAGCTCCTACAAAACTTACAAATCATCAAAAGTTAAAAAGTTATCAAAATAGAAAAAGCAACAATAAATAAGTTAAGAAATTACAGTAATCCAAGTAAGAGAAATTAAATGGAGATTTTTTAGAAGGAAAATAAAAAGTAAAGGAAAATCACTTGTCCTCCTCCTCCATGTCCTCACTCTCTTCCTCTTCATCGTCTTCCTATTCAATCTCCTCCTCTTTTGATTTTGGATACCATGGTGAGCTAAGAGTGCATTCACATTAGCCTTAGTACAGTTTACTTGGTGTTCCAAAGTCTTTTGTCTCTTTAGCATTTTTCTCACTATCCTTTTAATCTTACAAAGTACTGAAGAGGATCATGTAAGTTACAACCAAGATGAGATGTTGCCTCTCCAGATGGCTTAAGGAGTGGTTCCTTTGGTGGTGCTAGAAGCTTCATGGCTTGCCCTACATATGAGGGAGATCATGAAAAGCAGTTGTATTCTTTACCAGTTTAGTGATGAAGAGACCTACAAAAATGTATCCAGAACAACCTTCGATAGTTTAGCTCTTGAGAAAGAAAGCCATCTTGATGCCTAAGTTTATAGGGTACTGTTTAGCTATACTATGCATGTATGGGATATTCGTTTAGCTATCACTACTCCATTCCTATATTTCTTGCTTGTATAGCCTCTAACCAATACATAGCGAATAAGTTTGAGAGTTAGATCTCTTGACTTAGAAGTTTTTTTATTTTCCCATATCATACACTCCTTTAATACTCAATTGAGCCCAAACTTAGGCATCACTAGCACCTTATGGCAACTTATATGGTAGCTCCCTATACTCATAAGTCCTTACATAATTGGCAAAATATAATCCCATACAAACAAGTATACCATCAAATGGCACAATCAGATCATGTCCATTACGCTCAAAATACATATTGTTTTGTTAGCCATGGCCTATGTAGTCATGGGCCAGCCTCAAAGTGCTTAGGATCTCCAGTGTCAATTCCTTTGAAATGGTTCATTAATAGTCAGTAGCTAGTCCTATCCGCTAAATTCAATCAATTGCCTTACTCTAAGATCATACCTAGCTTGAGTAAGCACCCTCCAACTCAAGAAAGAATTAGGACCAAACTCCTTCAATAATTTGACATATCGTTTCCTTTGCTAGGATTCCTTAAAGGTTAATAAAGGATGCATGGGAGTGGAGCTCGAAGAGCTTTTGTGAGTTGCATGCTTGTATCTTGGCATGTTTATGAAATCACAAATGAAAGAAGATTTCATGTCTGACAAAAAACTCATGTTCTAAAAGAAATATTGCAATGTTACAAGAGTAATTGCTAATTCAATAATTTCTATCTTTCTTGATTGAATAAATTAGAAAGAATTTGTATAATGAAATGTTAACTTTTCTAAACTCATGGATTAGTGAAATTATAGGATCAGTTCATGATTAAATCCCATTTTCATTCTCTATTGATACAAGTTTTAGCATTCGATATACAATCACTTGAAAACTTGTTTTTATAATACATTTTATGGCATAAATCAAGCTATCTCCTATGGGATTGTTTTAAATTGAGTTTCCATGAATTCTAACATAATTTTTTATGGCATATGGTATATATGAGATAAATCAACAATTTTTCCTAATCATGATTTCTATGGCATAGATGAGATGAATCATCTAACTAGCTATGATCTTTATGGATTATTCTAGTTTCTTACAATCTTAATAAAAAACAAGTTTTGTATATCTAACATGAGTTTCGTGAATCAACATGCCAACAACAACTTCATGTCATCACTTTCCCTTCTTCTTCTTCTTCAACATGCAACACAACCCTTATGTTCTTCATATTTTCAATCTCTAGCAAGTAAGTGGTTTTCAAATGATTTCAAGCAAATAGGGAATATAAGCATGTCTCATCACATTATTTTTTCCTAAATCATTCCTAGAAACTAAGATTTCTATACATGTAAGCCTCATTGTTCATCATTAAGATCCTATTTTTTTTTTTAAAAAAAAACAATACCAAATCTAAGAAAATAAATAGATAAGGATAAAGTACATATCTTGGATGTATTGTGCAAGGTTTGATCTTTAAGGATTTGTGAAGTTTGAGTGATTGTGTAGTGACAGGATTAAAAGAAAAGTTGAGTTTTAGAGAGAGAATAAAGGTATAAAATGAAATAGAAGGGATTTATCCATGGTTATCAAATTTCTACATGACTATGGTTAAGGATCATGGCCATGGAGTGTGGCCAGGGTCCTTGCCTTCTCCATGTTCTTGCAACTATGTGTAACCACGGTCAAAGATCACAGACATGATCTTGATTGTGAGGCTCTCGTCATCAATTTTCTTTTAACTTCTCAAAATAAATTACTAGAGGATCATATTCCATATCTATGGTTATGGACTTTAGCTACATTGTTTCTTTGAACTTAAGTTCGAATTGTATTGATTAACCTTGACTCGTTTTTTGTAATTGCTCCGAAAATTTTCAAAAATAAAGTGAATTAAATTACAAAATTACACCTTATTTGGATGAAAAATTTCTTTGATTACTTGTTGAATGAATAAACTCCAATAACTATTTCTAAGAAATAAAAATTGTTCAAAGTAGGGGTAATATACTAACTAATGTCTCATGGACTCAATACTTGAATTGACTTATGATGAGATAACAAAATAAACAAATGAACAATTGAAATGAAAAGAACTCAAACTTAGGTTGCGTCCCAAGAAGTATTGTTGTTTAACATCGTTAGCTCGACGACTAACTTCTTCTTTTACTTTGGTTCTAAACCCTCTGGTCTGGGATTCATTTAGGTATTTCCAGGTAGACTTCCTTATGGTCTCTCATTGACAATTCTAGCCAATTGACCAAGTTGGGTCTCCAAATTCCTTAGTGTTGCTTTTATGTTTTTGAGTGTTGCTTTAGTGGCTTGAATGGGCATCCGATCTCTATATGAATCTATTTAGCAACTCTTTAACATTAAGGGCCTTGTTTTGAGGTTGTATATTTTCATTCAGCTGCTACTGCTGACCTCCTTAAGAGAAATTTGGGTGATTTCTCCAACCTGGATTATATGTTGTTGAAAGAATTATTTTGAGATTGATTAGCAATAAAATTAACATCTTTGATTTTAGCTAATGTTTCATCTTACACTAAGTTCACCGGCTTCATCAACCCTCCAATTTTCTTACTTAGGTTCTCCACCTAAGCTATCAGTGCAGTCACAGAATCTACTTCAAATTTCCCGGTCACCTTCACTTTAGATCTCACATGATCCTATCGTGAGTTGTTCATTGCCAAGTCATTAATTAGCTTTTAGTCCTTGTCTGGTGTCTTAATACTTAGAGTGCCTCTAGTTGTAGCATCAATTACTTGGCATATATGATAATTGAGCCCATAATAGAATGTTTGGATTTGCATCCATAGAGGTATTCCATGATGTGGGCATCGCTTCAAGAATTCCTTGAATCTCTCTCATGTATCATAGAGGGTCTCACCATCAATTTAAGCATGTGAAGAAATATCGTTTCTAAATTTCACTGTCTTAGCAGGTGGGAAAGGCGAGAAATACTTTCTTAGGAACTTTTCAACCAAATCATCCTAAGTAGTGATTGAACCTTTAAGAAGTGAGTTAACCCACTATTTAGCATTACTATGCAAAGAGAATAGAAACAATCTAAGTCTTACCGCATCATCTGTGATAATGTTGATCTTGAAAGTGTTGCATATCTCCAAGAAGTTTAAGGTGTAGTTTGTAGACTCCACATATTCAACCTTCTAGACATGGTGTTGAACTTGAGTATTGTAGATATTTCCTTAAGTCGACAAAACTACATAAAATGAAAATCGATTGAAATTTTAAACTTGAAACTTAAAATGAACATGAAAGACCTTATTATACGATTTGAAACCCTAATTATGTACGAAAACCTGAATCCCTATATATGCGTGTTTTTAAAAATGTAAACCTAAACTTAATAGAAATCATAAATATCAAATCGTAAAATTTTTTAAAACTCTATAAAATTATCATAGTGCTTGAAAAGCCATAAATTAATAAAATTATCATTAATTTTTGTGGAATCATATGAAACTGATAATGAACAAATCAAGGATGATTTTAAGTAATAATAAACAGCAAAACTACGCTAGTTGAAAGAATAAATTAATAAATTTATAAAATTTATTTTACTAGTGTACTTAAGTAGCCCTACAATATGTATATATATATATAAATATATTACTAAGCAATTTCCCTCTCTTTTCTTAATCTATTGTATGATATATATATATATATATATATGTTGCATAATAAAGCAACGATCCTAAATAATGAAGCCAATTGAACCTTAAGCTCCTAAGTATAAGTTAATTACTTTCAAATTGGTGAAAAACCTTAAAACATACTTAAATTCACTCAAACCCTAAACCTTGGGATAATTATGGACTTATGACCCTAAATAAATAATTAAAAATATAATTTGAATAAATTTTATTTGACTCTAGAAAATTATAAAATTTCTTAAGAAGCAAATCACCACCTACAAATTAATCTGAGAACCAAATCTTAAAAGAATTACATATAAGACATTTCCCTTATTTTCATTTATAAATCCTATTACACATGGATACGTTGTAAACCCCACTTTTTAGCAAACTTATGATTCAACTAAGAGTACTTCTCGAATATTCTCAAGGATAAACTAAGCTAAGAATTCAAGTTTATATTTAAAAATGAATTTAATTTTCCAATTTAAAAGTTTATTATCGATAAAACTTGAATGCAAGAACCCCAAACTCTAAGTCACCCAAAACCTAAAACCCTAAAACAATTAAGGACTTGTAACCTTAAGCGACTAATGAAGAATTTAATTTGAATAATTTTATTCAGCTTTAGAAATTTTCATAATTTTATAAGAACTAAACCATAACTTACAAATCAATTTAAAAAATAAACTCCAAGAGAATTTCATATAAGATAATCTCTTTATCTTCATGCATAAGACTTGTATACATGATTAAGTAAACCAACTAATCACCTTAAATAACTTATCAATTGAGAGTTGGAATTATTTGTCAATTGATAACTTATCATAAACTAGTGATAAGACATTTCCCCTATTACACCACAACTTATACTACATATGAACAAGTTATCACATTATTTTATGTGTTAACTTTTAATTAAGTGATAAGACAACACCATGCCCTATTTGTTTTCTACTTAGCCGGTTGGAAAAGAAGGAAAAGAAGGAAAAGAGAGGCTATGCCTTGTCATTTGTCCATCACTCAAATGTCTTACATATCTACCATTCATCTCTTAATGCTTACATCGTCTAGTCTTGTCTAAAAGTTAGCATTTGTGTATGCTAAAAGACAACCAATCTCTCTCTCTCTCTCTCTTTCACTTTTATTTTTACTTTTTTTTCTCTCACTTTAAACATAAATCAAAAGAAGAAACCCAACCCCACAAAATCTCACGTTGCCACTACCTTTTTGCTTCATAACTTATGGCACAAAAGCTTGATTTTGTTGCCTCCTTTTGTCAATTTCAAAAGCCACTTTTAGGAACTTCAAAATATCCTCAAAGCCTCACTTCAAAGATCAAGACTCTAGTTTCCAAAGGAGCTTGCAAGAAGAAGGAGGAAAAACAAGAAACATAAGAAGCAAAAAGATCACCTTAGTTGTACAACCACCATTTCTACGCTTTAAGACGAGTAAGTTATTTTATTGTTAAAGTGATCTAATATGCATGTTAAGAGACCATGTTTTCATGAAGATATTAGCACGATTATAAGATGATAAAGTAGCTAGACCACCTTAAGAAGTAAGCTTGTGAAGCCTTTTATATGAAAGTTAAAATATGAGCATGTTAAGTTGGTGTTATGTAAAGATATATGTTTAACACTTAGAATGGAAAATTTTAAGTTAAGAAAATCATGAAATGTGTACATGACCGAGGAGATATCATGCTGGACGTAGAGTGTATGTGAGTTATTTAGATGTTATTTCCATTTCTATTAAGTTAAAGGTGCTTAAACCTAGCCTTAGGTAAAGGAAAATCCATTACATGAAGCTTTTATGAAGAAACCAACTTTGTGAGATATGAACTATGGCATGGAAGTTATGATAAGTATGAGATCTATTATTTTCATCTAGAGTATAAGCTAAATAATCACCATATGAAAGAGAAGTTAAGTCAAAGTTGGAATATAAATAGCGTAAGTTCATGATCTAACCTTTAAACTTAAGGAAATAATAAAATAAGTTGAGAAACCAAGTGAGTGCCCCTTGGATTCATCATCGCTAGAACTAGAACATAAGTAAAAGCTACTTAAAAATATGATAAAACCAACTAAACAAAGTGAAAAGATCACCCAAAGCAAGTATAGCAAGTATAGAAAGCCTAAAACTCTCAAAACAAGCCTAGAACTCCAAGTTAGGCCTTTATTAAAATTCTTACCAGCACTTTAAAATATTAAGAAAGGTTGTTTTGAAGCCTATAAGAAGTTCACCTAAGACTCAATAAGCCCAACAAAGTCATTAACTTTAGTTTCAACAAAAAATAAGCTCATTTGACAACTTAAGCCCACATAAAAGCCTAAGAAGTTATTGTTAGCACCAAGAGTGTGAACCAAAGTTGGAAATCTAACCTTAAGGAGTATTTTAAGTTTAGAATAAAGTCCTAAGCCTAAGCCCAAATAATTTCTCAAGTTACCAAAAAGCCCATTAACCAAACAAAGCCCAAAAGCACTCTAAATCGTAAGGATCGCTACTATTTTGACCTATGGGCAATTTTGTGTGCCTCATCATGAAAATATAACTTCACCAGGTTAAAGTACACTTGAAAATGATGAAGATTGACTATAAGATCATAAAAATTGGATTTAAAACGAGAAAATTATACACAATTAAACTTTAAGTAGAAAATAGGAAAAATATGAAACCAAGTCAAAAGTATAGCTTAAAAGGTTTTAGCTTAGTTTTCTAAGTTTTATTTCAAATCTTTATAGTATTGTATTTGCGATGTTTAAGGGACTCGGCTTTCAGAGACGACCTACCTCCGGACTACTTTGATTGACTTGCATAGTTGAGTGAATAAATTCTTGATGACTCTTTACTTGATTTTGCTTGTAGAATAGATATACCTAAATTTATATATGGAAATTAGATGCTTGTGGGATGTGGGAAATGCATGTGTATAAATTTGTGATTGAATGCTATGGCTTGTTAATCATGTAATAATGGAAATTGTTTGTGATAACTTATGCACGCGATTGTATGGAATAAAATTGTCTGATCACCATGAAAAACTGGATTAATCACTTATATGATTAAGAAATTCAATGAATCATGCATTCCCCATAATTGCATTTGAATAACACTAGCTGCCACTTCACACGGAAGATGGGAAGGGACTCATAGGAGGAGGGCCTCTAGTAGGATTGGGTACTAGCTACACCATAATTTTTATTGAGTCTTTTTTTTTAAGTTGATGGGCTTACTAAGTGCCGAGAAACGCCAACTGTTGGTAAGGGGCCGTGTCTTGTAGCTTCTACTTAGGGCGTGTGTTTGTAGATTATGGAGGCGACCATACTATTAGACTTAGGGTTTTGAAAATATAATTTGTTGTTTAGGAAAGAAAGTATATATGTATATATATATATACATATATGGTTTTGTTTTGACTTAAGCATAATAATGCAAATGAAATAAAACCCAAAGTCTAGAACCTGAATTTTGGTTTGGGTCGGCTAATTATCTCCAAAACCTGATTACAGGGTGCGTAATTCTAAGTCATATTTAGTTTCTAGGCTACTACATGCATTGCTTGGCATACCGATTGTTCATGTATTCATACGATCATGCATCTAATAAATTTTGGCCATGCGGTATAGATGGGGATATTTATCTCATTAAGCATAAGCTTACACTCTAAAAGTTCTTCTCCTTGCAAGTTGATCGATAGTTGGGATAGGGACAAGGGTCAAGTGCAGAGTACTACCATTGAATTAGAATGATGAAAAGCTTATGTAGTTAATTTAGAATGCTCTAGGAAACAACTAATATATCAATTAAGTTTAGTATCTTTAGCAAGTTTAGTATCTTTAGCAAGTTTAGAATCTTCTGAAATTATCTATCTTATTTCACTATTTTAGTAGGGGATATCGATTCTTTACAGTTTTGAGGAACTGTGGAAAAATGGATATCCATAATTATTTATATTATATAATGAGTCAATGAAGTAAAATTAAAGACTCTAATGATTAATTAATTAGAGTCTTGTAATCTTTGATTTGTAAGACGATTATCTTATCATGGGTGTATACGTGATATGAAAATTTTGAGCAATACTACTAGGCTCCCCCTAGGGTCCTTACATAGTTGTTGGGATCCTCATCAACCAATACTTTAAATTGAAAAAATTGTTGCATCATTTGAATTTCATTAGACTAGATTTGGAAATTTGTCACTTGCACTACTAGTCTTATGATGCTAGATTCGACTCCGATTACCGTAAGCTTAGAAAACTCCATTATGGTCTTGTTGGCTTTGTCGTTATTTCCTACCATGTCTTTAGTTTCTTGTTCTTCTTTTGAATTAGATTCTAATTCTTCTTTCAATCGAAGTGGTGAACTTTGATTGATTAGATCTACTGCTTCATGAACTCTTTTGTGAAGATATCATGAAGTTCTTTCAATTTTTGGATTGAATTCCATGAGATTCTTGTTGTTACTCCTAGTAATAAACTATAACAATTCAAAATTAGAAACAAATTATAAAAGAAAAGTACCAAAATAACTAAAGGAAAGAATTATTATAGACATATTAAAATAATTTAAAATTTAGGGTTTTTGCTAAATTCCTAATTAGTTTAGTCTACCATTGTTCCTTGGTAATGGTACCAAAAACATGGTTTGGAATGTAGTAGCATAGCATAGGCAAGTTGAGCTATTCAAGTTATGGTATAGATTTGGATTTGAGTCTGAGTGTTGATGTCATGAGAAACCATATATGAGAGTAAAATCTAATTAATTAATAGTATCATCCCTAAAATATTCCAATTACTTAAGTTTTACAATAAAAGATGTAATTGAATAATTAAAGATAATAAAGTAAATATTTTAATAACAAAATAATTAAAATATGAACATAATTGAAAAATAAATAGAAATAGGAGCAATAAAGAAGGAAACATGTTTGTTAGTAAATCTTTATGTTATTTATTACCTAGTTTTAAGTAACTTATTCAACATCAATTACAATATTAGACTATAAGAATTTCCATTATCAACTAACTAAACTCATGTCTTTAACTAATTCTTAATCCCACGACCACTTTACCAGAATTGCTTTTAGGAGAAAGTATTACTGAATTGTATGGAACTCTTGAATCCTACTATTAGTTTACCTTAATTTGGAAAAACCAAACTACTAAATGTTTTAGTTAGCTGGTTTCGTCTTATTGTATTAGTCCATCATATCACATGATCTCGTGAACTCTATGATAGAGTTAAGCAATAATTTAATTACTGGTTTATTGAATTAAATAATGAAATAAAACTGTACAATTATATCACAATATGCAAATATCATAGCTTAAATATCAATACTAATAGAAATATGAAAAGTCACCTTAGAACATAGGCTTTAATAATGATTTATTAAGAAAATCTAAAATAATGACATATCAAATAGAAAAGAACTAAGAAAAATAGTGAAACCCTTGTAATTTTACCCTTTTGACTTTTCTTTAAAGGGGCTCTTTGTGCAAACCTAGGCTTAGACATCTATTTATAAGAGTTGAACCTAAATTTACAAAGAAAACTTAACAAAATTAGAAGATTTATAATTTATGGAATATCTAGGCTCAAGGTACATAACCATAGAGATGGGAAATGATCTTGCACTTAGTCTAACATCTCTAAAATTCGATGGAAATTATATGAGAGGGGTGTACAGCTAGGGATCACAGTCATGGTCTTCACCTATAGTCTTCATTGGATCTTTTTTTTTGCTTGAAATTCTTTCGCTTCATGCCCTTGATCAATGCTTTTCTTTAGATAAGCTCGAAAACTTGATAAAAATCTTCAAAAGTTCTCAAATGCCTCCGAAGTCCTTGAAAATGAAAATTAAACAAATTAAGCTCTAAATTGCTATAAAATCAATTGAATTAATATACAAAATTGCACCAAATTACTCTAGAATATGTATGCTAATTATGTGTTATCAAGTGTTGAAATGTTCGTGCTAGTGTTTGAATATTTAAATCTTGATAGATTAGGCCTTTGGTAACATTGATCATGCTGGCAAAGTGATAGTGATCAAGTGGGTCATTGTGGTAGAGATTATTTAAAGGCATGACCTCTCGGCCAATTATTAATACTCATGAAATAGTTCAACTGCTAAGCATTTGATTTAGGGATGAAAATCTACTATCAATAGTTGTGTTGAGTAGATTCGTGTCTCGAAGTACAAATAGGTGCATGGGAATTCTTCAAGATACTAGAGAACCATAAGGGATTTGAAGGGATATTGCATTGTCATGTTGCCTTTGAGATATTATAGTGATTCTTGAAACATCCACTAGTGCTTTTAAAGTTAGTCATAGAGAAGATCTATTTCTTTACCTGGCCGTTAATAATCGAGTACTTTCCTTAATATTAGTTTGAGCTGAAGGGTGAGAGTACAAGATCATCTACTATATGAGTTATATCCTTCAAGGACTTGATGTTAGGTACAATAAGGTAGAAAAGTTCATGTTGGCATTGGTGATCTTGTCTAGACAACTATAGCCTTATTGTTAAGCTCATTAAGTGATCATCCTGATAGGTTAAGAACTACTATATACTATTCTACATGGGCCAAATGCATTGGGAAGAATGGTGAAGTATGTGCTAGAACTTAACATTAATGGAATCTAACACCACCTACATGAGGCTTATAAGGTCTAGATGATCGTCTACCTTTAGGAGATGATAAACTATGGACTCTCTATGTTGATGATCATCTACCTTGATGGGAGGTGGAGTAGATCGATACTTATAAGTCCACATAGGACCACGGTTTGCTATGCCTTGAAATTCAGGTTCAATACAAGTAATAAAAAATTTGAGTATCAGGACAACTTGAAATTGGCTAAGGAAGTTTATGTCGAATGAATAGAGAATTTCTCATATTTCATGCTCGTTGTACAGTAAATTTGGGGTGAATCTGAAGTTAGGAGGGAATCCATGGTCATATACTTAGAAGTGGTTTGAGCCCTTTAGATTGAGTTCTTTTCATGGAACATTAATAAAATTCCTTAAGCTGAGAACTTGGTAGTTGATGCCAATTTTCCTCTAGGTATATTGAAGCCTAAAGAGAGGGATAAGAAGATCTTCACAGAGTACCTACTGGGTAGAAGCATCAATAGAGACAGCATGGAAGTTCTCGACATCAACACTATGCCCATGGAGCCATGCTTGTTGGACTCCATATAGGAATACATGAAACATGACATCGCTAGCATACTAGAATGTGGTTAGGAAGTTGAGGTACAATGCCACCATATTCTTTAGTGAACAATATCTTATATTGGAGAGGTGTGAACCTCCCTCTCTTGAGGTGTCTTCATCCTAAAGAGGGCCAATGTGTCATGGAAGAGTTACTTATTGATATGTGCAGTAATCACACCAAGTTTCAGGCCCTTTACATCCAAGCCCTTTGACTTGGATACTGTTACTCTACCATGATGTAGTACGTTAAGAAGGTCATCTAAAGGTGCATGTAATGTCAAAGGCATGCCTCAATCACTTATGCTTCAGGTACAGGTCTTTAGCCATTGACTAGTCTATGGCCTTTTGCCTAATGGGGAATAAACATCTTGGGTGCTTTCCCTAAGGCCTTGAGTAGACTATAGTTCATCATTACAGCTGTTGACTACTTTACGAAGTAGGTCAAAACTGAAGTCAAAGCTGTGGCTAAAATCATGGAAGCAACATGGAGTCTTTTGTCCTCAACAAGATCCTCTCTAAATTAAGAGTTCTCTACGCACTCATCGTAGACAAAAGGCGTCAGTTCGACAACCAGAAGATTAAGGACTTCTATGCCCAATATCATATCGCATTCATTACACTTCAGTGATAGACCCTCAGTCTAATGATCACGTTGAGGTAGCCAACAAGACTATTCTTGATAGTATCAAGAAGAGGGTAGATCGGACATAAGGTAAGTGGATGGATGAGCTCCTAAATATTCCTTAGGGATGCCACATCACTCATTAGATGTTGACTGGCAAGATAACCTTTTGGTTAGCCTTTGATTTGAAAGTAATGTTGCCTAATGAGTTGAAACTTCCTAATATCATGACTTAATCCTTTGATGCGATTGTAAATGAGTCCATCCTATAAGCTAGCATAGACATAATAAAGGAAGTGCAAGACTTAGCCTCTACTTAAATAGTTGCCTATTAGTATAGGGTGATGCAGTATTATGATGAGAAGGTTAAGCATAAGGAATTCAAAGTCAGAGACTTGGTTTGTATAAGGTTATAAGTAACAGGCACTTATAAAGGGTAAGGAAAGCTATCCCTTAATTAGGAATATCCAGTTAGAATAAGAGAGAACCTAGGAAATGGAACATATAGATTAGAACGACCTCATGGTGTACATATACCAAGGACTTAGAACATTGATGAACTTAGGTCGTACTTTGAATAAAGTCTATGTATTACATCTTCATGTATTACTTATTAAATTAATGAAAATGAAATTATTCTTCAAAGTTTTGTTCTTATTTAGGTTCTACTCCTACTTTATCCACCATCAATTCTAAATTTCTCTTAATCAGAGCCCGTGATGGGTAAATAGATGTTATATAGATCTAATCCTCATAAGAAGGATTTTTTATCACTATGCCTTTTCAGGATTAGGTAGGTTGGAATACTATTGACCTGGCCCCTTCTAGTAACCTTAGTGGCAAGGTACACCCCGCTTTATAACCTAAGAACTCCTACTTCTACTAGTTAGAACACCACAAGCTCTACCTTAAGAATGACCTCAGCTACCAACATCTAAATGGTCTTTCTAGAATGAGAAACCTCAACTCTTCCTTAGGGCTTAAGCCCTAGAATACCAAAAATATATATGTTACGCTCCTAAATAGGAGGAGTTATAATAGTTCAGCAGTGTAAACTAACATAAGATAAAAGCTGGCCCTACATCTACTATCATAAATGTAGCTTACACAAGGTGTACTCAGCTTAACTAGCTTGAAGCATCTAGTTTAGCAACTATTAATAACAAAACCCATGGTATAGCTTTTGAAATACCTGTCTAAACAACAAGTAGTACGATTTTAGATTATATAAGTAGTATTTTCATAGGTATTTATACATCAAAAGTCCCAGTTTACATAAAAAGTTTACAAAAGCCACAAGTTTTAGAGTTTATGTACAATAAAGTAAGAAACTAGAGGGCGTCCTAGGGTATCTTAGTTAATTTCCACAAAAACTAAAAGAAAGCCAAAACAAAATTCTAGATCTAGAAGGTCTTTAAGTTCCTCACTTCCTTAGCCCAATATACATTAACCTAAGGGTAGTTATAACATTGTATCCTTAATTCTTAGTCGATACCTGCAAAAGAGTCTATAGCGATGTGAGCATAATTAGCTCAATAAGCAGGATGAAGATACTAAATCTACCTTAATAAAAGCAATTGTCACATTAATAAATCTAGGTTCTATAAGATAACCTAAATACTAAAGATCTACTCTATATCCATAATAAAAGAACAATCTTACATGAAATCTAAAAGAAAGGTAAAGGAGTGGATCATGAATCAAAGTAAGGTCTTGAATCTTGATGTCTTAAAACTCCTTGATCTCTTGGGTGTTAGGGTTTTGAAATTCTCTCAAAAAGTCATGCTAATGTTGTCACAAAAAATCCTAACTAAGTCTTAAATAGGACAAGTAAAATAAAAGATTCATTGCAAATGACATGATCGTATCACCTTGATGTGTACGATTTCTTTTAAAAATAATTTTCTCAATAAAAAAAACACTCCAACAAGTAAATTGGGTTGTACATTATAATAGAAATAATTGGTGAAACCAAGTCATCCTTAGGGATTAGAAAGTAAGTACTAGATGATTAATAAATTAAAATAAAAGGAGCTAATTAACTACGAATGCCAATTAAACCAAACTTATGAAATTAAAAATAAAATACTAATGCCACAAGGAAAGAATTCATTAATAATAATATGGGATTTCAATTATGTCATCATTTGATCAATTGACATACGCTTTCAAGATATATTAGCACTAATTAATTGGTTTTGATCAGATTCACAAAGGCTTCACAAAGACTTGCTTCCTTTTTGAGTTGATATTATCGTAATTATGGTAGAAACGCCTCTTTTGAGTGGTTTATCTATAATTCTTACTTAAATAGTAAATTTTTCTCACAAATATTACTACCTTAATTGATATCAAAAGTCATAAATATATCTATGTCATAAAATTTAACATCAATTGTATTAAACACGTGAATTCTAAATTAATCTAAACACACGTGTCTATAACAATAATTAAATTAATTTGAGCCCAAATCTATACGAACCACCCATTTCTTTTTGATTTTTTCAAATTCTATTTATAAAAATATTGTTGGTCAAATAGTAAAATCTTGAATAATGAAAATGGGACAATGAAAAATCACAATTAATTAAATACTAACATATAATAAAATCATACTTGAATTTTATCATTTGGTAATGTTAAAATCCCAATAAATCTAATTTAGTTCATGGAAAAAATAAGAATTATATAAGAGAATTCAATAAACATGATAAA
This sequence comes from Lumnitzera racemosa, assembly GCA_024138005.1. Taxonomy (NCBI): domain Eukaryota; kingdom Viridiplantae; phylum Streptophyta; class Magnoliopsida; order Myrtales; family Combretaceae; genus Lumnitzera; species Lumnitzera racemosa. The sequence goes on from JAMXBC010000006.1 coordinate 88,206,125, forward strand.
TTTTCAAAGCAAAAAGGACTAAAAAATCTAATTATAATTCTTGGAGTATAATTTTAATTTCTAATTTGTTCTTCTCTTGAATCTTTTGTGCCGTTGTGAGAAAACTCTGAAAATTTATCCTCGATCCTTTGCGTGCTACTCCGTAAATCTTCAATGAATAATAAAAAGTGCTCACGGCTGCTGGACCTAAAGAATAATAATAACTATGGATCTCTCTGTGTGGCTACAACCGTAAAAAATATACATATATGTCCTTCTCTCTGTGGCATGAATGTATATCCGTTCCTTGTGCCCTTTCCTTTTCTATCATTTTTTCATTATTATTATTTAAATATAATCAAACCCTTCGGCATCAACAAAAGTGGATAAGATAATAGGGTTGGATAAAAAAACTGTGAATCGGGGATTAAATTGTAAATCGAATTGAAGCAAAAAACTAGTATTTTTGCAAACCGTTTAGTTTACGGTTTGGATTGTTTGTGTATAAATAGTTCATGATTTGGTTTGGTTTGGTTTGTATGTTCATAATTTAGAACTGAATCGAACTTTTTAGTTAAATAAAAAAAATTATGCAATTATGTTGTACCATTTTATATTTTTTTTATCAATCTTCATAAATTTTATCAAAATTTTTATATTTTATTATTTTTTATCATAATTTTATATTAATTATTAAAATTAAGTTGAGTAAATTTTATTTGAAATTTTATATTTATTTAAGATAAAATTATTTAGTGAAAATTTAATACAAAAGGTTCAAATTGTGAACCGAACAGAATCAAACTGATTTTAATTAAGTTCAAAAAATTTATAAATCGAACCGTATAATTATAATCGTTTTAAAAAAAATTAAACTATACATTAAATTTAATTTAATAAGAGAAAGCAAATATACCAAACCGAACAGTGCTCATCCCCATAAAACAATCACTTTTGTTTGTTGCGTGCATGGAGACAAAGCTTGGGCAGTGAGATCCTGCATTGGAAACATGGGCTTGAATGAACTGACATGACATGTTGGTCTCTATTCCATTTTGACTTCAAACTGTGAAGATTATGCTATGACAATTGGACATAAACTGGATAGGTTGAATGGCAAGTGAGCTTTTCTTCACTAAGACATGTGCCGGATGGTTGGAATTGACATACCGTGGACATGGGCTTCTCACCTTGATTTACTTATCCAATTCCAATTTTTTCCGTTCAAATATATATATTTCTCGAATCCGCATATTTTTATATTAAAAACATAAAAATAAATATATTAGTATAGTATAAAGTTGAGATAAGATATATCAAATTTACACTTATCTCACCTAATCATGTCACTCTTGTCCGGAATTTCTTCGACTCTTTCTTTCTTTTTCTTTTTTTTTTTTTAAATCTTGGGAATGTGATGATCGAGGACATGATTGTGTCCTTTGGTTGCTTAACTCTCGTCCATCATTAAAATTGTGTTTCAAATTCTCCTGGCAATGACACAATCATATTGTTTAATCATGTTAATTTTCAAAACTTCATAACTTTTTCGTTTTAGCTTTAAATTGAGTGAAATTTATTTCTATTTTCTTATTTTCTCACATAGATTGTTCCAAAACTTAAAACAAAAATTTTACTTGATTAATTATCATTGTATAAAAATAAACTCAAAATTCAAGGGAAAAAGCATAAAAAATAACCATATAAAATATAATCAATTTATGGCTTATTATAATGCAAGCAACCAAATGAGAAATCACATAATGTTAACCGGTCCATTTTTGGTTGGAGAAATTACATCCACTCTAACCCAGATTTGAAGAGTTTTAATGCGACATAAATTACACTAAACTTAAGCTTGTGCAATATAGAATACTCTCATTCCGAAATTACCCTCAAACCACAACCCTTAACTTTGCCTTGACCTTCTCCTCTATCACTTAATTAGATTAAAGGTGAAGAAATAACCATTTCAACTATCCTTATTAGAGGGGTCGGCAATTGGTTAACACCTAGTCGTTCCCTTAGTGAGTTGTTATACATGTCCAAAGTTTAGGGGTCAATATTTGATTAATTCCAATTAGGGGTGATCAACAAATTAACAAGATAAAGCAAGTTAGGCATATTCAAACAAAGTAGCACTCTAAGCTTGCAATTTAAGTAAGAAATTACACACAAGGCATGTGTTCATTCAACTAAGTTATAAGACAACTAAATGCACTCTTAGGTTTCCAAGTACTCTGATATAGTACTTCAATATTCTGTTATGTATGGATCCCAACTTACTTACATTTCATTGGTTTGCTACTCCCAACCATTGCCTTCTTGGTCTTCAATTGTCCCTATATATATACAATGGATTAATTTTAATCCACATTCAAACCTTGGATTAATAGTAATCCATTCATTTGATACGATTTTAGTTGTTTTAGCATAAGTATTATAAATTATTTTTACTTATAGGATATGATTTCTTAAGTAGTTTACTAGTTTTTATAAGTTATTTTAGATTACAAAATCCTCTAAATTACCCTCTAATTCTTGCTTACTTTAGAGTCCTTAGGGAACCACCTTTTGATTTAACTTCTAAATTCACCTATATTTACATTTTACTTTCAAATTTATCTTTGATTTTGCTTCTAAGTAGATTCCTTAGTATATTATTCATTCAAAATCTTCTATATTTAATTAACTTCCTATAACTAAGGAACTTGTTCACTTTCCCCCTCACTCTTGCTAGGAATAACCTAAGGTAACACTTCATTCTTCAATATTCAGTTTCATTACTTCCTAGCTTCTCAAATAGCATATCCTAATTCATCAATTTTTTAAATTTATCAAGTAGACAAGCTTCTAAACTACTCATGTCAAGGTAAAATCTAGACTTACCCTAACTTCTTACTATAAAACCTAATTCAATAGCTCCAACATGTTACAGATACTTCACTAAATGATTATACTCAAAATCCAATTGAGTTCCTTAGGAAAAATATATTATTTTTTCACTAAAATGGCCATTTTATTTACAATTTAAAGCTAAAAAATTCAATAAAAATATAGCAAATAGTTTTGTAGGAAAAATTTTCGTGGAATCTTAGTATAAATATAGTAAAGTTTACAAAAAAATTTTGGACTTGAAACTACATCAATAAGGTGATTTATTTCAATTCAAAAATTGTTTGGTTTTCCTAATTTCTTAAAGATGTATAATATAATTACTAAATTTATGAAAAATAATATTTTTCTTGGATTTTACACATGAAAATACTTAGGAATAATTTTTTTTTTAGAATTTTCTAGGCATATTTATTATTTTTAATAATTATTCAAATGTCAAAATAAACTAGACTCTCATCGAAAACTTGAGCTCCGACCACCAATGGCGCCACTACTACTATTGGCTAAGTAGGGTAGTGGTTGTTGCTCCTCTTGGTGGTGGCGGCTAGTCTTTAGTAATCTCTTAGCCCCACAAGCTCCTTTAAACCTATATTTATGCCTGATTTTGTATATTTTCCCTAATTTTCTTCTTTAATTTTCTAAACCCCAATTGATTTTTCCTATATCCCTCCTTCTATGCACGATTTCCCAAAGAGCACTTTTGGATGTTTAAAGGACTTAGAATGATCACTTGAGTTGTTTTTCTCCTTTTTAGGAATTTAGCTTATATACTTAACATTAATAGCATGTTAACCTTGTGTAGCTCACTCACATATCTCCTCCAATCCTCCACACCTATTCCTAACTTAATCTAGCTGTCCCATAATTTTTTATGAATTTTCTTAGCTTATTTTAGCTTAAAATGTGATTAATTGGGTATTTAATTAAATACAGGTACATAGTTTTACATAAAAATTACATATGATGTATGTATATATATATATATTCTATATGTTATTTTATGTCATATAATAATTTTATTAGATGCATAATTTATCACTAGAAATTTATGAACCGATGAAGCTTATTCCACGCGATTATGATAAGTATCAAGTAATATAATTAAATTCTTCTATTTTAGTTATATTATTATTTTATTATATTTTTGAGATCCGAGTATATAGACTATTGTTGACTAAAGTCTCAAGTCTAATCGTAAATTTTTATGTTAATTGAGCTAGTTTTACAAATGTCTTAAATTACTCACTTGATACCTAATCGTAAAAGCATGGGATTGACAATATATGCAAACATAGTAAAAAATAAACATGTCGGTACAAGCAAGTAACATATAAAGGAAGAAGAACTTTTCATTTGATCAGAAATTTGTACAATTGAATCAAGCCAGCATACTGGCCCGATAGATTTACAAGAACAAGAGGAGAGAGAGAGAGGATAAAAAAGGAAAAAGTTATAGCCCTTACTTTGCATTGGCCAACTCAGAAAGATTGATAGTATCTTAGGTCTTGATACTTTTGGAAGGAAGGTTGGAAGAAAAGGTTGTTGAAGAAGCCTCGACCTTGGGAAGGCAAAGAGGACTGTCTTTCTTACCTTTGCCACCTTCATTCACTAGAGGAGCAAGTAAGCTTGGAACCTGACCCTTACTAAGAGCAATAGATGGAGGTTGACTCCTTCAATTGTTGGAGGAGAAGGAATATTGTCACATGGGATGACCTTGGTAAATGGGTCAGCGATAGGATCCTTGGTTGTATGAGCTAGCTCTTTTTCTTTGGCATTACAGTCATCTAAGTAATTCATAAAGTATAGATCCAGTCTTGGAAGATGCTCTAAAATAATTACCTACAAGTACTGACTTGCTTTAGTGGCAATCTCTTCACATTCATCATCCTACTCTAGAGTTTTAAACATGTTCTTGACGATTTGCTTCTACGTAGTCGAGTGGATGATGACCATAGTCTCCAGGTTGGCGATATACTCATTTATATCACTAATGTCCATCTTTAGCTCCTTTCCCTCCCTCTCTATGTTGCCCTTTTTCTTGGTGAGGTTCATAGACAAGTCTCTAGTGACTATGTACTCTTCCCCCTTTACTGTGAGGTTCCTCTTCAATTTTTCTACCATGGTACTGAGATCTCTATTGTAAAATTCAAGGTTGTCTACCATTGAATAGAGCTTGGTCCTCACTTTATGCTCCATCTCTAGCACCTTCCTAAGCTTTGCAATTTTAATAGCAGCTTTCTTTTGTGCCTCCTTAGCCTTCCACTGAAGCATCTCTAGCTCGGTTTCAACGTCTTGAGTTTACTACAAAAGAGAATCAACCTTGTTAGTTACTTTATCAAGTCTCATTTTTGCCATATAGCAATAGTGTTTTTCATCCTTCAACTCCGCTAAGCCACTTTTACCTTTGAGCATGCTTGCTTGAATTGCTTAAAAGTCTTAACCATAGTGTCATTGAACTGCAAAAGGGAAGACAACCTTAACATTAGATAAATATTTATGAAAGAAGGTGAATAAAAATGAATATAATGATGACACTTTCCTCTTAGGTTGGGGTACAAAGGTGACATCTAATGTCATCTACATCTGAAATCCTTTCAAAGTCCTTTTCAAGGACTGTTGATAACACTCAATCAACAAACATATTTTAGGATAATTTTGTATATCAATTAAGTTTGTTTTATAGCAATTTGGAGCTTAATTCATTTATATTTCATTTTCAAGGATTTTGGGAACATTTAAGGAATTTTTTAGTGATTTTTATTAAGTTATAGAGCTCATTTAAAGAAAATCATTCATCAAGGAATTAAAATAGAAGAATTTTAATCAAGGAATGAAGTCTAGAGAATATCATAGGTAAAGACCATGGCTGTGATCTCAGGTCGTGGACTTCTTGTAATTATTTTTCATCAAAATTTGAAGATTTTAGGCAAAGTACAAGACCATGCCTCAACTCCATGGCCATGATCCTAGGGCATGGGTTCTATAATTTACGAATCTTCTATTTTTGATAAGTTTTCATTGTAAATTTAGGTCCAGTTCTTATAAACAGGTGTCTAGGTCTAGGTTTATAGGGAGAGCCCCTTTGAGAAGAGTTCTAGGGTAAAGTTATACAAAGTGTCTCTCATCTTTTTCTTCCTTTTGTTTTATCATAATGGTTCTTAATAAATCATTATTGAACTTTAGTTTTTGTTGCAACATTTCCTTTATTCGATCAATGATATTATCTTTGTGTTCTAATTGCACTGTGCATATTGCTATTGAATTAGTATTTATTTAGGTTATTAATTTAATATTTGAGTTTGCTGTAAAGTTCGCAAGATCTTATAGTAAATGAACCTGTGTAATTATAAAAAAATTGAGTAAGCTAAGCGATTAGGCATTTGACATCTCTGGATTAAGGTAACCTAATAGCGAGATCCAAGATATTAATGCAATCTTGAGATGTTTTGTTGTAGAAGTGATTTAGGTAGAGTAATCTTAAGGTAAATTAACTATAGACTTAAATTAACTAGAGATGCGAGTCTAGTTAATTCATATTAGGTATCTCCACAGTTCGATGAGTAATTTAGATTAAAAGTTACATTGAACTAGGTAGTAAATAACAATGGTTTACTAAAGATTACATGTTCCTTTAACTCAATTAATCTTGTTTAGTTAATTTTGCTTAGTTAATCTTATTTATTTAATATAATTTATTTTACTTTATTTTTTTTTAATCTCTTTTGTTTTGTTCTTATCTATTTCATTTTCCTTATCATGTTTATTATTTATTTTTACTTGTTAATCAAAATTATTCTAAATTGTTAAGCTAGATAATTAGTGATTTAACGTAAATTGCTTGTAATCTAGCGTTTCCTTACATTCATGATTCCTTCTGGGATCAACACTTGCACTTACATTCTTTTACTATAATATAACTTGACTAGATACACTCGCTTACTGCGATCATGTTTTTAGTACTGTTGTCAAGAAACCATAAGAGTCAACTAATTAGGATATTAGTAAAAACCCTAATTTTCCAATTATTTTAACATACTTGTAGTAAATCCTCCCCACAGTTCTTTTGGCATTTTTCTTTATTAATGTGCTTCTAACTTTTGGAGTGCTATAATTATTGACTAAGGAATTAATTTTAGGGAGGTAGCTTAAGTTGGTTTCATTTCGATTGTAATTTTGTTTGTTTCATTTATTGTCATTTTATTTTAATCACTTTGAGTATTGAGTCGTTTAGAACATTCGTTGCTATTTTTCCTTATTGGAATACTCTAATTCTATGAAATAGTTATTAGAATCCTTAATTCTATGAACGCTCTAATTTTATGATTTAATTCACTTTTTTTTTTGAGATTTTTCGGAGCAATTTTAGGAAAAAAAATCAAAGGAAATCAACAAAAATCAAATTAGGAGTCAAAGAAGAACACGACCAAAGTTTATTTCCATGGACTTACTAGTAGTCCTCTTGTAATTTAATTCAAGAGAAGTTGAAAAATTCAAGCTGAGAGAACTATAGCTAAGATTATACACATGATCCTTGCCCACGATCACAACCAAATTGAAAGAACATAGAATAGGGCAAGGATCATAACTAAATTCCATGGTTATGACCCTTGACCGTGGTCATGCTTAAATTTGAAAACCATCGATAGTCTCTTTCTATTTCATTTTATGCACTACTTTTGATGTGTATTGGAGCCAAGAATTGATAAGGCCAATCACAGGAAGGGGTAGGTTTGAGCTTATCGAAAGCTCGAAATGAATGATGAGAAGCGTGCGTATAGGATGGAAAAGAAAGTAAATAACCCATAAACAACTCCAAAAGATATGACGTACAAATGAAACTTCTGAGAACTCATGGCACAGCTCGATATGATGTATGAGTTGGTTCGGTGAGGTTACTGGCTACTTAGCCTTGCTTAAAGGGGTAAGATAAGAATGAAGTAAGGTAAAAAAACAGCTATGAGAGCAGTTGTTACAAAAGGGGAAATATGCCGTATATTGATGATAATAATTTGCGGCTACACATAAGTAGGTATTTATACTTAAGAATTTAGGGTAACATGCCTAAAAATTAAAAAGACAAAAAAGGGTATTGTTTTAAGAAAGTAATGTACAAAAAATACAAGGGTAAAAATGAATATTTAAGGAAAATAATGATTAGTGTATCAGATTTTTCATGTGTTCCTAGATACGTGGGAGCAATGTATTGGTGATGCCGTTGGAAGATGTAGATAAAACAGTACGATTTCATTCGGTGGCCGAGTAGGGGTATTGAGTAGGCATGGACTCATCTAAATAAGAGTAGCTAAGGATTCATGTAGGAGAGATCTCTTGGCCTCTTAGCAGTAATAATACTAAGTAAGTGGTCGATTCAGATTTGATCTAGTAGGTGTATAGAGTTTAGCTGTTGTCAGGGCATTCTTCCAATTGGTACATAATTTATGAAAGACGTGCAGTTGTAGACAGCCCATTTTTGTATCTTTTTTCTATGTTTTTTGAAATTTTTAGAATAGGATAAAGGGTTCTAAATTAAGGAAAATAAAATAAAAATAGAAAATCAAGAAAACAAAAAAAGAAAAAGAAATATAGGAAAAATACCAAAAAATAAGAAATTTATAAAAAATACAAAAAATAGAAAATTTAGAAAAAAAAGAAGATTTTTTTGAAAAGTTATAAAAAAATAAAAATAGAGGTTTTAGGAAATTTAGAAAATAATAAACTTTTAGATAGTTTTATAGAGTAGAGTTTTTAATTTAGGTAAAAAATAAGGAAAGGGTTGTTGAGCCTGAGCTTAAATTTGAATATAATTTAGGCTGACCTTATCTATATGTGTAATTTAATTATACGTATGAAGAAATCACAGGTCAACGGCCTAATAAATAAGCATATGGACATGGCATTAGGTTTAACTTAGGATCAAGGGTTGAATCTTATTAAAAGCATCAAAATGCCTTTTATTTTTTCTTTCTTTTTCATATAACGTGCTACCACATGTCAAGGAATCATTGGGCTATGTGTTTGATTGTGACACATGGCACTCTATGATTGGCCTTGACAACACATTTTCCCTTCTTCTTCTCCCCTTTCCTTTTCTTTCCTTCCCTTTCTTACTCAAAAACCAAACATAGTAGATCGATCTGGCGGGCTCTCTCTCTCACTTTGCTCACATCTTAAACCTACCAAACACCCCCCACCCCTAAATACAAAAAAACAAACCTCTCTTTCTCTTAGCCAGTCACTGAATCTATTGTTGCAACACTAACAGACACACAGTTCACAAGACCCACAATTGCACCAACATAGCACGAAGAATACTCATCTTCTTGCTTTTTTCTCTCCTTGCACTATCAATAGTAAGCCCAACACTCCAAATCGTACATTACCATAGGCGACCAATGCCTACTGTAGAATCCTTATGATACAACATACACCATTCAACCACTACAACCCAATCTTTACATATACATGATCGATACACTCATGCATGCCATATATACTACTGTACAACACTAACACTGCAATACAGTCGTATGATACACTATCTACATACACGTCATCCACTAATCAACCACGTATATATACGACTCAATTCCTCAATTGGAGCACCGATCAACCATTAACCCAAACATTGTTACTCCCTTGTCCACTGCATTATAGCATGATCTGTGACCTGAGCCACTAGCGACAGTAGCCCTTACGCTACCCTTGTGACACCACATTGCATACACACTTGCAACTGTGAAAACAAACCCAACAACACCATGTAATAGCAACTAAATTCCCACTACAATAGAGCCTTATCCATGATGTGTCCAACAAACACCACTCAACCACCACTGGCCACCATACCCAAACATTACCCTGACAATGCGGCATCGTGTCTACCCCTCCATCCGCAAAGTCTAATAAATTGCCCAAAAAACCGCCCTCACTACTTTAAAAAACCCACCAAATAGAGCCTGAGCTTCCATTGTTGCCTTTCTTTTGTATGACCCATAAACTATTGGAGCTGACATGAAGGGCTAACTCGAATTTAACCCAAACCTGACACGACTTGAGTTTGCACCTATAGGTCCAACTCGTACACCAACCTTGCTCTAGCTTCTTGATCTGGCCTTATTTCTATTTTATTTTATTTATTCTATGTAAATGTAAATGTAACCCAAAAAAGAAAAAGAAAAAGGAAAAATCGAAGAGAGAAAATGAAGAAAAAAAGAAAGGAAAAGAAAAAGAGAAAAGCTTAGTTTTATTTATTTATTTTTTAGAGAATAAAAAATAAGTGTAAAATAAAATAAATTAAAAATAAAAATAAAAATAAAAAAATAAAAAATGAGAAAATTGTCTCATCACTTAGAAAAACTAATTTTCCAATAAAATAAAAAAATAAATCAACTATTTTTCAAATTAAGATGCTTTAGAAATTCCAAAAATAGAACCTTATTAAAACTCTTAGAAAATTTCCTCAAATAAATTAAAACGGGTAAAAATGTAAACCCAATCTTTTTTCAAAAAGTAAAATTAATCAACCCACTATGTTTTTTGTAAACGAACAACGAAAGTTTGATCCCAAATAATAGGTACGTAAGCACTCATACTTAAGTACAAGGCAACTTAAAACATGAAAATTTGTCTTTTTCTATTTTTGTAAATAATTGATCATTTTATTTTTTTAGAATTAAATTAAGTTACATGTAGATAAATTCCATTATAAGGGTATGTTAAAAGGTAAAATTAAATTCAAAAAGTTAAAAGTTGTACCTGTTTAGGGTGTAATAGGATAGCCCATGGATTTAGGTCTTTTGTTTAGAAAACCATTTTAAAAATTGGTTTTATAGATAGATTGGTAGCTAAGTTGTAACGAATTCATCAAAATGGTTATAATTTAACTTTCTTTCCTGACTACGGTCGGCTAGTGATAAGTATAAATTACTTTGTACTTTCAATGTATGTTTAGGCATATAATTGATCATAATTGTGATTTAAATCTTAAGTTTTGGTACTTAATTTGTATAAAATATTGATTTCAGGTAAATCACGAGCAAGGGGATGAAATATACATAAGAACAACAACTTTTTAGTTAATCACAGTCATGAGGAGAAGAAATTAGTGAAGTAGCATAAAGAAGTATTAATCATAGGTATGATAATGAAGTAATGAAAAATCTAGCCCTGATCACATCCTCAATCACTGCTGTGATTGAGGAAGTATTGACGTTCCCCTTATCAATTACGGTCATGATTGTATAGCAGGAGGATGATCATAGACAGGGTCATGGGCACGATGAAATTTAATAAAGCGATGAGGAGTTTACGACATTCATCATGATTGTGATTGGTGAAGAACATTGTTTTCCTAAACTATCACGTCCCGAGTCCTGGGCTTGATGGAAGGAGCATAGCTATTCTTTTCAACCTTTTCACATGAACTAATACAAGGAAAACATCAAGTGGTGCCTTGAAGAGGTAGATTCGAGTCCTTTGACGAGGAGAATATAAAAATACTGCAACTTGTAGGGAAAAAGGACCAATTAGAATATCAATTCACAAACGAACACCTAATCATTTGCATTTGTACCATTATGTTCCCATTTTACAGTAAAGTTTGTTTAAGTGTTGTAACATACATTTCTCGGAACGACTTGAGAAGGATGATGGGATTCATTGTTCGTACATTGTAAACACTTCTACAGGGGAATTCAAACGGGGTTGTATTTCTTACTTATTTTATGTTAATTTTAGTGTTGTCTCTATATTGTATTATTACACTTTGTTATTTCATTATATGTGAGTATTACGTTAGGACTTGCTACATCACTTAGTATGATCAAGTGCATGGAATAGTAGTTTCTTGATAAATGTTAATTCTGATGAATTGTACTTTATCAATTTAAGTATGGTATAGTGCACGACATTGACTTAAGCTAGATTTCAATAGAATATATTGAGAGATAATTCTATTCAATAGATCTAGTTTATTGGAACAACTTACTCCTAATAATATAATAATAGAGATATTATGAGGAAAGTTACTACATCCTTAAGGGAATCGATGCATTAACATGACATTAATGCAATCTGAGTTGGCTATTAATTAGGAAGAGATTCCAATAGACACAATTAAGATTAGAAGTAAATAGTTTTGAGAAGAATGCTTACATACTATAATTTCCAGTAGACAACAAGTATTGGGATAAAAAAAAATGATAGTATTATGCTAAGTGGTGAAGTAAGTCTGCATATTAAATGTGTTGTTAGTAATTATTTTGTAACCATTGTATTAGTGGCATTAGTTTGTGGATTAGTGTAGTTTAGGTAACAATTTAGAGTTTTAATAATTAATCACTTGATAAATTGGATTGCTAGATAATAGGAAGAATATGAAGTACCAGTGTTTGAATCATTTTCCTAGTGGAGATGACCTTATAACGATCCATACTATGAAAAGATAGGTATACTTGCTTGTTGAATCGAGTTAAGGCTAGAATATAGGAATTTAATTTGTAAAACTCGGAACTTTGTTTAGAGGAGATCAGGCAATGACTTTAAAAAATGTTTTCAAAGTTAAAGAGCCAGTTTTCTTTAAACTTTAGTCAATGGTCAATATTAAACAAGTAAGGTTTGATATTGATTAGTTTAGAGAAGACCAATTTATAAAAACTAAGAGGAAAAAACCAAGCTCGATAGCTTAGTGTCTCCATTAAGGACCTCAAGAGGGCGAACCACTCAAAATACTTTGCCATATTAAATTTTCTTTTCAAAATACCCATGTTATTTATTTATTTGTATGTTCGTTGATTTGTTTATTTGCCTCATCTATATACTTTGTTTTAATTCTTATATTTATTTTGCATACCACATACATCGGGACATGGCGGGATCATTTGTTGCATCAAAGATACAGGATAGATGCGGTCAGACCTAGGCTGTCTTAGGAACTTAGGAGGGAGGCTATTTTGTAGGCTCTGGATGTAATGGGGTAACTACCACTTGAGGTTGATTAGGCCATCCTACTTAAGCTTAATGTGACCAATGAAAGTATTTTCTAAAAATAAGTGAGGTCACAAAGCTTAAGGACCTCTTAGAACCCATCTTAATTCTATATACTCCCTTTTAAGCTTAAGTTAATACATTACCCTTAAGAATTGCAACCCTACTACTCGTTTAAGAGTTTTAATGCAATCAATTTTTTTTTTTGGAAATAATAGTAGGGTTGCAATTTAAGGAAGTAATGTATTAACCCAAATGATCTTAACATCCACATATTTCTACATACTTTCTTTTGTTGCATTGATGATTGATTTTTGTCCATAAAATGTATAGACCTAAGAATGGTAGATAACTAAGCAAATAATCAAGGGAATGATAGGCTTCAGGACGTATCTAGGATTCACAAGTAGCTGCTAAAAGATGAGATTGTTTATTTAAAGGAAAAGCTCGAGTGTTTTGAAGCTCACAACTAAGCCTTAAGGGCCCTTTTGGCACAAGTCATTGGGGAAACTTATGAAATGATAGAGGACCTTAGGTCTTGTCTACGAGGCTTAATGTAGGGTTTTTTTTTTTTTTCCAATTCTCATTTAAAGAGCCTAGAATAAATATCAAGTTCTTGAATAAATATTAGGTTCTCTACCTTTGTTTTTATATTATGATATTTCACATTAATAAAAGTTCTCTTTAGTTTATCGTTCTTCTTTCTTTAGCGTTCCCATCTTTGTAACTAGTCATTCAATAAGCATTCATCTAACTATTGTTCCTTCCCATTCAAGGAAATGTAAAATCTCATAAACTTATAAAGAGAACCTTAAAAAATCACCATCCTTATTTGTAAATTATTTACTATAAAATAAAACTTTATTTTTCACTTTCAAAAAAAAAAAAAAAAGAAAAAGAAACAAAAATTGAAAGAATAAAAATGAAAAGAAAAGTTGTTGACAGTTATAAATCCTTATAGGCTTAAGAAGCTAACCCAAGCTTAGGCCTTTGTCTCACTTAAGCAATTAGCCTAAACACTTAGCTTCTAACCCACACAAGGCCCTTTAACCTATTAAGGAAGCAAATGCTAGCCCTTTAGCCCATTCAACTCAAACACAAACCACTTAACTAGGCATTCAATCGAAACACCAACCTTGGGCCCATTCAGGTAACTTACCCAAACACAAGCCACTTGGCCAGGTAGCTAATCCAAAGACAAACCACAACCATCGAGGTAGCTGACCTAAATGTAATTCTCAGCCCATAAAGGTAGCCAAGCTAAAACCCTGGTCCATTTATAAGGCCAAGCCCAATCATAAACTAAGCCAAAACACAAAGTCAAATATTGAGGCATAATTTGAGAAACTAGGGGGCAAAGCCAATCTTCACCCTAGGCAAATAAATATAGATTCCTCCTTAAGAGATCAGTAACTTGCTTTAAAAAGTTTAGAATGAAAAAAAGGCAAACTATATCTCATACACTTACTTGAAACACTTTGAGAGTTGAGCGACATAATGGTGAGGATACTTTGGACTCATTCCTTCGAGGAGGTCTACTTTGAATGTGATATGTAGATTAAAACGAAGTTAAGCATTCATTTTCAAATGCTAAACATAATTATCTCTTGTTAACTACGTTGGACCAATTTGGAGTATTTTCAAATTTAAACCTTATCAAGAACCACCCTGCAACGAGGCAATTCAGAGGTTAGGGTCATTAATTAGGGGATAAGGGTGAGATTGGTTTATGCTTACTTAAGTAACGTTAATTCAAAAATGACTTTTATTTTTGATAAATTATTTTTCTTTGAAATGAAGAAGAGCTAATTCCTTTTTGAACACCTTAAGCTCATACACTAAAAATCCATGGATTTAGGGCCTTAAATTGCTTAAAAGGAAAAAACTCGGTAATGGAGACAATCACTCTTAGGGCCAAAAGAAAAGAGAGAACAGTAGGAGATAATAGGGGTAAAGCAATTAAAAAAAAAAGAAAAAGGAAAAAGGCTAAAAAATTGGGCCCAAGTTTAAGATGAAAAGCCCTAAGAGATATATTACATCTTAGTAGGGGTAACAAAACTAAATTAAAATGGACGGGAATCAAGGACCAAATAGCCTTAAAAATGTAAGGCCCTAAATCACAATCCGAGTTCAAAAACCCAAAATCTCTATATCCACTCTAAAATCTACCCTACTTATGCTGAACCACACTGGGCCTTCCTACCCACAATATTACCCTTATGTAGTAAAAGCTCTTTCGATCTAGAAAGGTAATTTATCTTTAATAAAAATTGTTTTTAAAATTGGGGTAAGCATACTTCTAATTTCTCTTAAGGTTCTTAACTTATACACTTGTAATGAATAAAAATATTTCTTTCAAAATAGGCTTCCTTATTAATCCTTTTTGAAACCCTTGGACCAAAAGCCTAAATTCATAATGTTGAATTGAAAAAGACCTAACGAATTGATCAAAGCGTATCACTTATAAAATGGATTGTAATTTTTGGAACTGTAGTCGAGAGTAAAATCTAGACCGAAAGTTAGCAAGGAAGCCCTCTTCAACTAAACTAATCATAGGTTACCTTTTCCTTAGGAAAGAATAGTTTAAAATCACAAATGAGAATGCCTTAGGGTCAAGAGCATTAAGAAATCCTACATGATTACCAAGAACAGAGGTGGTTATAAACTTGTTCCTTAATTAAGAATTTATACCCCTTGGTAAACTTTTCTTTTTGTTTTTAAAAAAAAGAGAGACAAGATTTTTTGTCCAATCCATGTTGGCTCAAGTAGCCAAGCTTTTGATTCACGTCATCCGTTTCCTTTTCAAGGTGGCCACATTTTTCTTTTATTAACCTTAGTAGTCAAGATCATTATTCCCTTATTGTAGTTTGTAATGTCCATTAACTCTTTTTCAAATCAAGAGGCGTATCCTTAATGCCTTTTTTTTCGTAAATGGTTTTTCAACACTTTCCCTATAAATACTTTTCTAAGTTAAGAAGTTTTTTAAAACTAGTTGCCTTCCTTACTTTACTTCTTCAATCCTTCATAAACTTCCCTTACGGTTTGAGCAAGCTCTTAGGAGAACTGTCCCCTCTTTAATCCTTTTTAGGATTCTAACCAGCTCTTAAGAGCACTATCCCTCTCTCTTTCATCATCTTTAGGGTTTTAGCTAGCCTTTAGGGAATTGTCCCATCATTTCAGGGTGTTAACTAACTCTTAAAGTATTGACCCCTCTTTTATTCTTTTTAGGGTTTTAGTCATCCTTTAAGGCGTTGTCTTGTCTTTCATTTTTTAGATTCTAGCCGACTTTCAAAGCACTACCCCTTCTTTCGTTAATTTCATTTAGGGTTTATAGCAAGCCTATAAAGCGCTTCTCTTCATCAATTTGTTGTAGCGAGCCCTTAGGGCACTTCGCTTCACTAATTTCCCTTTTAGCAAGCCTATTGGGCGCTTCCCCTTCATCAATTTCTCTCTAGCCCATATGGCACTTCCTCTCATTATCTATTTCTCTTACCGAGACCATAGGGCACTTCTTTTCACCCAGTTCTTAGCAAGCCCATAAGGGTGCTTCCCTTCATTGATTCCTCTTCATTAAGCTTGTAAGGTGTTCTCTTTTTCCATTTTTCTCTTAAGCAAGCCTATAGGGTACTTCCCTTCGTCAAGTCGATAAGGCATTTCCCTTTACCAATTCTCTCTCAAGTAAGCCTATAGGGCAGTTTTCTTCATCGAATCCTCTTTGCGAGCCCAAAGGGCACTTCCTTTCATCATCGATTCTCTTAGTGAGCCTATTGGGTGCTTTCTATTGTTAATATTCTATGAATCGAGCTCATAAGGCGCTTCTCTTCATCAAATCCTCTTAGCAAGCTCAAAGGGCACTTTCTCTCATCTTTGATTTCAGTTTAGGGTTGCGAGTCCCCAAAAGATGCTCCCGCCTAGGTTAGTGAGCTTAGAAGAGTATGACCAGGTTTTTCAAATCGATTCGAGTTTAGGGTTTCTAGACCTCGAGAGATGCTTTCACCTAGACTAGTAAGCTTCAAAGAGCACGACCAAGTTTTTCAGATTGATTCCAATTTAGGGTTGCTAGTCCTAGAGAGACGCTCCCACTTAAGTTAGTATGCTTAGAAGAGTACGAATAGGTTTTTCAGATCGATTCCAACTTAGGGTTGCTAGTCTCCAAGAGATGGTCCTGCCTAGGTTAGTGAGCTCAAAAGAGCACGACTAGGTTTTTTAGATTGTTTCCAATTTAGGATTGCTAGCCCTGTGAGACGCATTCACTTTGGTTAGTGAGCTTAGAACAGCACGACTAGGTTTTTCAGATTGATTTCTTAAGGTTGCTAGTCCTCGAGAGACGTTCTTGCCTAGGTTAGTGAGCTTAGAAGAGTATGACTAGATTTTTTAGATTGATTTTAATTTAGGGTTTCTAGTCCTCGAGAGCCACTCCTACCTAGGTTAGTGGGCTTAGAAGAGTACGACTAGGTTTTTCAAAATCAATTCTAGTTTAGGGTTACTAGTTCCCTAGAGACACTCTTGTCTTAGTTAGTTAGCTTATAGGGGCATGACCAGGCTTCAATTCTTCTTTTTAGCTCTTAGACCACACTCTCTCTTTTTAACCTTTTCATTAAATCCCTAGTGAACTAAACTTAGGATAGCTAGCTAAGGCGCTCCTTAAGATGATTTCCACTATTGAAGCAAAAATAGTGTTTCGTTTGTCTTTGTGGTAAAGTTTTACTCAAACTTCACCATAAAGAGGAATAGTTGTTGACACCCCATTTTTGCCCCATTTTAAAATTTCTTTCAAAATTTTTAGAATATGATAAATGATCTTAAATTAGGAAAAATACAAAAAATAGAAAATTATGAAAGCCCCAAAAAATAAGAAATTTAGGAAAATACCAAAAAGTAAGAAATTTAGAAAAAATACAAAAAATAGAAAGTTTAGAAAAAAACAAAAAACAAAATAAATTTTTTTGAAAAGTCACATAAAATAAAAATAGAGGATTTTGGAAATTTTGTGAATAATAAACTTTTAGATAGTTTAATAGAGTAGAGTTTTTAATTTAGGTAAAAAATAAGGAGAGGGTTAATGGGCCTAAGCTTAAGTTTGAATCTAATTTAGGTTGACCTTGTTTACATGTGCAATTTAATTACACATATGAACAAAGCACAGGCCAACGACGTAATTGATAAGCATATGGATATGGCATTAGGTTTAACTTAGGATCAAGGCTTGAATCTTATTAAAAGCATCAAAATGGCTTTTATTTTTTTCTTTCTTTTTCATACAACGTGCTGCCACATGTTAAGGAATCACTGGGCTATGTGTCTAATTTTATATGTGGTACTTTGTGATTGGCCTTAACAATACATTTTCCCTTCTTCTTCTTCCCTTTCCTTTTCTTTCCCTCCCTTTTTCATTGAAAAACCAAACACAACAAATTGATTTGGGGGGCTCTCTCTTTCTCACTTCGCTCACGTCCCAAACCAACTTAATACCCCATGCCCCTACACACAAAAAAACAAACCACCCTTATCTCTCTTTCTCTTGGCTACTCATTGAATCCACTGTCGCAACACTAATACACATACACAAGGTTCACAGCACCTACAATTGCAACAACATAGTATGAAGCAAACCCATCTTCTTGCTTTTCTCTCTCCTTGCGTTATCAATAGCAAGCGTAACACTCCATACTGCACTTTACATTAGGTGGCCAATGTCCATTGTAGAATCCCTATGACACAACTCATACCCTTCAACCACTACAGCTCAATGATCAGCACACTTACGCATGTCACACATACTACTACACAACATTAACACCGCAACATAGCCACATGACATACCATCCACAAATGCTTCATCCACCGATTAGCCATGCATACATGCGACTCAGTTCCTCTCTAGCAGCACCGATCAGCCATCAACCCAAACACTACTACTCCCCTATCTACTCTATTACAGCATGATTTGTGACCCGAGCCAGTAGCGACAGTAGCCCTGCATTACCTCTATGACATTACACTATACATATGCCTGCAGTTGCAAAAACAAAGCTAACAACACCATGCAACAATAACCAAATTCCTACAGCAGTAGAGCCCTATCTATGATGTATCTAGTAAACACCACTTAACTACTGTCGACTACTGCACCTATACACTACCCTAACATCGCAGCATCGTGTCTATAAATACCCCCCTAAGTCTAATAAACTGCTCACAAAACCGCCCTCACCACTTTGAAAAACCTGTTAGATAGAGCATGAGCTTCCATCATTGGCTCTCTTCTGTATGACCCACAAATTGTTGGAGCCAACTTAAGTTTGCGCCCAAAGGTCTGACCCATCCACCAACCTTGCTTCAGCGTCTTGATCCGACCTTGTTTCTATTTTATTTTATTTATTTATTCTATGTAGGTGTAAAAAGGCAATAGAAAAAGGAAAAACCAAAGAAAGAAGAAGAAAATAAAAAGAGAAAAGCTTAGTTTTATTTATTTATTTTTTAGAGAATAAAAAATAAGTGTAAAATAAAAAAAATAAAAATGAACAAATCATCTCATCACTTAGAAAAAACTAATTTTGCAATAAAATAAAAAATAAATCTATCATTTTTCAAATTAGGGTGCTTTAGAATTTCCAAAAATAGAATCTTAACTAGGACTTTTATAAAATTTCCTTAAATAAATTGAAATGGGTAAAAATGTAAACCCGATCTTTTTTTTCAAAAAGTAAAATCAATTAACCTACTATGTTTTTAGTAAATGAACTTCGAAAGTTTAACCCCGAATATCGTGTACGTAGGCATATACCGGGTGAATTAAAACATGAAAATTTTTCTTTTTCTATGTTTTATAAATAATTGATCATTTTATTTTTTTAGAATTAAATCAAGTTGCATGTAGATAGATTCCATTATAAGGGTATGTTAAAAGGTAAAATTAAATTTGGAAAGTTAAAAGTTGTACCCATTTAGGGTATAATTAGATAGTCCCTGGATCCAGATCTCGCATTTTAGAAAACCATTTAAAAAATTGGTTTTATTGATTGACTGGAAGCTAAATTATTACCAATCCACCCAATTGGTTATAATTTAACTCTCTTTCCTAACTATAGTCGGGAAACAAATCCAAAAAATGTCTTCAAAGTTAAAGAGCTGGTTTTCCTTAAACCCTAGTCGATGATCAATATTAAATGAGTAGGGTTTGTTATAGATTGATTTAAAAAAGACCAATTTATAAAAACTGTGTGGAAAAAACCAAGATCGACAGTAGTTACTCGGCATAACGTAAGGAGTTGATTAGCAGCAAAGAGTAACTCGACCTTAGTAGGAGTCGGTTTGAGTAGGAGGATTCGTCTCCTTAGTCCCTTTGGTTCTTGGCCTCGGTTGTGAGTTAAAGGCTTAGTAACCTGATTCCTATTAACTTCTCTCTCTAAAACTTCATTTTCTTTCATGTTCTCTCACTATACAATCATTTAAGCCCTACAATCCTTAAGTATTCAACTCTTGCAAACAAATATAAGATATGTGCTTCATCATTATCTATTTGGTTTTATAGACTTGTGATTTATATAGATTAAAATATGATTTTTATTTAGGGTTTTGTAATGAAACATGGTTTTGCATGTGTAGAAATCTTTGTTTTTAGGAGTGATT
The DNA here is from genome assembly GCA_024138005.1 of Lumnitzera racemosa. Classification (NCBI taxonomy): domain Eukaryota; kingdom Viridiplantae; phylum Streptophyta; class Magnoliopsida; order Myrtales; family Combretaceae; genus Lumnitzera; species Lumnitzera racemosa. The sequence continues at coordinate 88,226,618 of JAMXBC010000006.1, forward strand.
TATGAAGGATAATGTGATGAAACATGCTTTGTAGTGATTGAAGAAAGAAGAACATGAGTGTTGTGATGAATTATTGAAGAAAGAGGGGATGTGATGATACGATTAGAGTTTTTTACTAGCATGTTTTCCATAGAACTCACGATACGTATATGAAAACTTGTTCTTAATGAAGTCTTTATGCAATTACATTAATCTGTCTCATATGTAAGTACTTCAAAAACAAGTTTTCATATAATTGTATAATTTATGCCATAATTTGTGATCAACAGAGATTGTGAAATAGAATACGATTTAGTTATATTTTGATCCTATAATTTCACTAATCTATGATTAAAAACAAGTTAACATCTCATTATGCAATTCATTGGTTGCTTGAATGAATTAGGAATTTTAATCCTAACTTTACAAATTAAAAAAAAAAACGAGTTTATTATCAATTTGATATCCTCTTCTATATTATCTATTTTAGAAAGATGATGAGGTATAAGCATGAAGGCCATAAGACAATTCAAGCTTTGGATCTACGTGTTTGCTACAAAGAAAGCGATATGCTAAATTGTCAAAACATGAATTTGGCCCAAATTCCATCATTAGTTCGCCTAAGCGGGCTATGATGCTAGAGTTAGGGAATATTTGGAATTTGGTAGATGGGGTTGGTTGTTAACCATTAATGGGCCAGTCTATAAAGAGTTGACTTTAGAAGTTTTGAGTGCTGACATTGGTGACCGATCAAATAAGGAATGGTACCCAAAATACCATATACCTTTGATGCAATAGTTAAAGTGTGATCATAAGATACTGGTTCATCTTAGGTTATATTTTGAAAATTTTATATGGTCTCAAGAGTACAAGGATCTACCCTATAAGCTACTTAGGGGTGCTCAGGTGTAGGTAAGGCTAAGTTTTAGAGGTATATATGGTCCAGGGAAGTCTATGGCTTCCAAGTTGAGAGATCCTCCTCTTATGCTCATACACTATATATTGTCTAGGACCATCATGGGGAGGAGATATAGTAATGGGGTGGTGAATGAATGAGACATTTTATACTTGTACATCATAGCAAAGCGATGCCCAATAAACTTAGGTTTCCATATGGCATTCTTTTTCAGGGGCTAGGCCGTTAAAGGTCGATTTAGCCATATTTTTGCAGGTCCCTTCATCACAAGGTTTGTGAAGAACACCCTTGTATTTCATTATCTTCTACGTATGCAAGTGCTTGATCCCCCTACCTCGATTAAGTTTGAATCAAATAAATCTATGATGCCCCCTCCAACATTGTAGGACCCATTACTCGAGCTATCTTAGGAAGCGACATCATCTTCATCTTAATAGTAGCTTAGATCCTCTTTAGTGATAGGGAATATTACTAAGATAGTATGAAAATTACTAAAGAGATAGAAAACTTTAGCACACTAGGTCAAATGCATTAAGGCTAAGGTTGATGCACTCCTAGCTCATCATGGCATCCTAGTACTATCGTCACTACCACTACCAATTCTTGACTCCAATGAAGAGATAAAAGAGGAGATAGTTAAGGAAGAGAGTAAAGAGGAGGAGAGCAAGGATATGAAAGACTCCGTTTGATTTTACTTTTTATTTGGATAGCTGCAATCGATTAACTATTCACCATTACTTTTCTTTTTTATGACTATTTAACTTTTCATGGTTTATTAAGTTCTATAGGGTTAACTATATGATAATCAAATTAATAGTCTTAGTATTTTTTAGTTTTTCTTTATGTAAATTAACTTCTTCTTTTTCATTTTATAGTTAGTTCGTTTTATTTGATACAAATGAATCTTCAAGCTTAATTGAATTGAATGGAATTGCAAATTTTGGACTTAAAAAATTTTCAAGATCAATGCTAAAAATTTTCTTTTACTCCCATTTTATTATTATCTTTGTGTTGCCATGATAATGTACATTGAGGACAATGTACAAATTAAGTGTTGGGGGGGAGGGGGGGTGTGTGTGGAAGATAGGATATGTATGTTAATGAATGAATTGAAATATAAACACTAAAGCATTTGGTTTTGTTTTTTTCTTTTAAATAGACATTTTAGAAATTTACACCCCCAATATATGATCAAACAAAATTTTCTTTGAATTTTCCAATAATCCATTACGAGTTTAGTACACTTTGCTAAATTTGAATAATTAGATCTTTGTGATTAAGAGTTCCCTCTTGCTTAAGCTTAAATTTAGAGTTAGGATTACGATAGATATTGATGGGTTAGGGACTAGTCATTTTTATTTCTAAGATTAATTCTATAGGATGGTTATCTATCTATCTTTTTCAATTTTTTTAAATTAGATGAACAAAAGAGATTTATCCTTTAAAAGTCTTTTAAAAAATCAAAGTAATTGGAGGTATAAATAAAATAAGAAAAGAATTGCTAAGAATTGGTACAGATCGATCTTGATCCCTCGAAAGAGCAAGATTCCTTCATATTGCCAGTTGTAAAAGGGAATTAAATTAAAATCGTTAAGGATTGGCTTTAGTCTCTTAGAAGAGTGAGGTGCTTTCTTGTTAAAAATACTAAAAAATAAATAAATAAAAGGGCTAAATTAGTAAGGATCATTCTTGATCTATCAAAAGAAGGAGGTTCTTCTTAATGCTAGTAAGCTTTGATAAGGGAATTAATTTGAACTAAAAAGCATTGTAATGAAAATTGAAAAAAGTAAAGAGACGATGAGAGGATGAGTTGATGTAACATGCATCTAGTCTAAGTTTTTGTAATATAACTAATATAAGGAAGATTACTCTCCCCTTGAGTCAAAGTAGTGAAATCTCTATAAATTTTTCTTAACCTATTGATCCTTGTTTTTAATATCTAGTAGAGTCTTTGTTTAAATGATAAGGCTAACTATGAATTATTGGGATTGATTCAATAGTTCTTAAAGAGTTATCATTCAAGTGTTTTAAGGGCATTATCAAGATAAAGAGAAAGGATCATTTTAGAGAAAAAGGTTGTGAAGTCTTTATTTAGAGGGTGTACTTTTCTAAACAAAATTTTGCTAACCTTGTCCTTAAGATATTTTTGTTTGATACTAAGATTACTTTGCTTGAGGTCAAGCAAAAGCTTAAGTGTATGGGAATTTGGTGACACTAAATTGGAATACATATTTTAGGAAAATTTTGCATAATTTTGTATATTAATTAAGTTAGTTTTATAGCATTTTGGATCTTAATTCATTTAAATTTCATTTTCAGGGACTTGAGGGAATTTGATGAATTTTTGAGTGATTTTTATCAAGTTTTGGAGCTCATTTAATGAAAAGCATTGATCAAGTAATTAAAGTAGAAGAATTTTAAGTAAGGAATAAAGTCCAAAGAAGACAACGGATGAAGACCGCAATCATGATCTCTAGTTGAGGACCTTTTGTAAATTTTTTCCATCAAATTTTAATGATTTCAAATAAAGTATAAGACCACACACCAACTCTACTACTGTAATCCTAGGATGTGGTGGTTCAAAGATCTAGTTCTTACAAATAGGTGTTTGGGTCTAGGTTTTCATGGAGAGTCCCCTTGAGAAGAGTTCTAGGGTAAAATTGTACTGAGAGTCTATCATCTTTCTCTTCCTTTAGTTTTATCTCTGGCTGTAGGCCTCTCAAAATTATTTTCCATCAAAATTTGAAGATTTCAAACAAAGTACAAGACCACACCCTAACTCTATGGTTGTAACCCTAAGGCATGGTGGCTTTACAATTTACGAATCTCTTATTTTGAAAGTTTTCTTTGAAATCTAGATCTAATTCTTATAAATAGGTATCTAGGTTTAGGTTTGTAGGGGAGCCCCTTTGAGAAGAGTTCTAACATAAAATTACACCGAAGGTCTCTCATCTTTCTCATCCTTTTGTCTTATCACATTGCATTTTTAACTATTCTTAGTGAATTGTTATTAAACTCAAGTTCCCATTGCAACATTTCCTTTATTCAATCAATGATATTACCTTTGTGATCTAATTGTATCGTACATATTACTACTACATTACTTTTTACCTAGGTTATTAATTCAATGTTTTAGAGTGTTGTGGAGTTTGCAAGATCCAATGGTAAACCTACCTATGTAATTAGAAGAAATTGAGTAAGCTAAGCAATAAGGTACTTGATTTCTCAAAATTAAGGAAATCTAATGGTGAGATCCAAGATCATTATGCGACCTTGAGATGTTTTATTACAGAAGTGATTTGGGTAGTGGAGTTTCAACGTTAGGAATTAACTAGAGATGTGAATCAGGTTATTTTATATTAGGCATCTCTACGATCTGATGAGTAATTAAGATTGAAAATTATATAGAACTAGCTAGTAAATAACAATGGTTTACTAAGGATTCTCTGTTCCTTTAGCTCAATTAATCTTGTTTAGTTAATTTTGCTTTGTTAATCTTGTTTATTTAATATCATTTATTTTATTTAATCTCATTTATTTTGTTCTTGTCTATTTCATTGCTCTTATCTTGTTTGTTGTTCCTTGTTTATTTTTACTTGTTAATCAAAATTATTAAGTTAGATAATTGGTCTTTTAGAGTAAATTGTTAGTAATCTAGCATTTCCTCACATATATGGTTCCTTATGGGATTGACACTCGAACTCACATCCATTTGCTATACTATAATTTGACTAGGTGCATGATCACCTCTAATTAGAGCTACCAAGTCTTACAAATTAAATTCCTATATTTTATCCTTTACTTGGTTAAATAGGCAAGTGTACCTATTGTTTGTTAGTATGGATAAGTATAGGGTCATCTCCATAGGGAAAAGGATTCAAACACTAATAGTAAATATTTTTCTTATTAACTAGCTACCAAATTTATCAAGTGACGGAAAGATTAAATTATCTAATTTACTAGCTAAACTACACTAATCCACAACAACTTTTATCTAATACAAATGCTACATAAACTATTAATAGCATAATGATTTACATACAAACTTGCTTCACCACTTAGTATGATATTACCGATATGCTTTTAATCCTAATACTTGTTATCTATGGGAAACTATAGGTATTTAAGTATTTTTCTTAAAACTACTTACTTCTAATCCTAATTGTGTCTATTAGAATCTCTTTTGAATTAATAGCCAACTCAGATCGCATTAATGATATGTAATTTGTCCGTTTCTCTAAGAATGCAACAATTTTCCTAATAATATCTCTATTATCAGGAGTAAGGTATTCCAATGAATTAGATCTATTCAATAGAATTGTCTCTTGACATATTCTACTGAAATTTAATCTAAGATAATGTGATGCACTACACTGTACTTAGATTAATTAAGTTCAATTCACCAGAAATAACAAATATTAGGAACTCACTAATTTAAGCACTTATTCATACCAAGTTGATTAGCAAGTCCTAATTACTACTCATACATGATAAAATAACAAATTATAGAAATAACAAAGAAATTAACATAAGACAAGTAGAAAGATACAACCCCGTTGTAAATTCCACTATAGGAAGTTTTATAAGAATGAATGATGAATTCCCATCGGCTCTCTCAAGTAATTCCAGGAAAAGTATGGTACAACAATTAAAAATTACGTTGAAAATGGAAATACAATGGATACAAAAGTAAATAGGTGTTGGTTAGTGATATGATGTTTTTGATCTGGTGCTCTACCTCTCAATCTAGTGTCATATCTTCTCCTCTCCTCTGATGTTGTCTCCTCTTTGTCGTAGTATATTTATACTTAACTCATCAAAGGACATGAATTACATCACTTCAAGACACTACTTGATGTACAGACATGTTCCATATATTGGTTTGTGTGAAAAAGTTGAAGAAGAACAGTTGTGTCTACTCTTATCATGCCCGTGACTTGAGGAATGATAGTCTTGGAAAATAAGATTCTACACTAATCACGGGTGTGATAGTGGACGTAAACTCCTCGTTGCTTCATTGCTACTCATTACGCTATACAATCACGAATATGATTGAAGAGGGGATCATCAGTACTTCCTCATTCATGCTTGTGATGAAGGGTGTGATCAATGCTGGCAATTCCAAATTTTCATCATCATAGGAATGATTGAATGAATCTTGATTCTACTTCAAGGTCTTCTTCTCTTCATTGTTATTGCCTTAAAAATCATTATTCATGTGTAAATTTCATCCCATTGCTCTTAATTCATTTGAATTCAATACATTATACAATTAAGTACCAAAAATTAAGAATTGAATCACAATTATGAACAATTTATGTCTAAATATGTCTTGAAAGTGTAAAGTAATTTACATTTATTAGTGCACTTACCAAACAATCAACTGTCCAGTCTACTAACCTAGCATTGCCTCATAGCTATGAACTTGATTGGAGATTGTCATGTTATTAGCTTATACAAACCACACAAATTGAAGGAGCTTGCTACGAGTTTACTTGGCGACATTCCCCTAATTAAGTTTGGAGTTTTGTGAGGGGTAAGTGACCTTAAATTTTTTAGGGAACACCCTTACCCATGAGCACTCAGCTACTTTGGCATTAAGAGCATCCCCTATTTGCTTGGTGGCTCAAAAATGTTACCCTATGGGGCAGTCCCTTAGACTGTTGAAGGTGCCCAAATTTCAGACTTATTAGAGTCTTTCTACATCTCCAGTGTCACAAAACTGGAGGACTTCTTGGTGGACCCTTCTTAAGCTTTCTTCAAGGCTACTTGGATGCCTCATTCTTTGCTACAACCTTGAGCTTCTGCTTTTATTGGGGGTTAGCAACTTCTGTGGGGCATAGTTGTTAAAATCGCGAGTCAAATGTACAAAATTATAAGTTTAGAATTTTATTATATTTTTCTTAGTTAAAATAGATGTAAAATCATTTAGGTATAGTTTTTTTTCCTAGATTTATAAATTTTAATATACAATAAGCTTATGAGTTTATTAGTTTTGTATGATTTTACCGATTCTATTATTTCAAAGTAACATCATAATCATGATTTTGACAACCATGTTTTTAGAGGTAGACAATGACTCCTGCCTTGTGAAAGGGGCTAAGGATGGTGTCCATGATGATAACGGGTTACTGTTACTACTATAGTAGTTAAGTTACAGGCTTCTTCTCATTGGGATAGACTTTTGCCAAGGTCACTTGCCTCTTAGCTTCCTTTCAGTCTTCCTTCTTACCCAAAAGATCATTTCCATCCTTGTAGGCTAGCTTCTTACCTATAAGATAGACAAATGAATGTTAGTATAAGGATATAAAATAATTATATACTAATGTAGATGTACGGAGCACGGGTAAGGTAGAATCCTCATTCCTTATCAACGTCAGTTAGATAGCCTCCTCACATCAAGCCTGCTTTGGTATAACATGGGATCCAAATGTGATGGAGAACAAAAAATGATACCTCCTAGCCACTTTTGCATCATTGCTTTCTTGATCCTTAGGAATAATTTACCGACCAACTTAGAGAAGTATTTATAGATGAGGTCCATTGAGTTTATCATCTCTTTAGACCTCAATTTTATGAAGGCCACAATCTTTAAGGAGGCCTTAGACTCATTCAGGTCGAGGTTCATAATAGCTTCTATACTGATGAGGGGAGTCCATCTTGTCCAAAAATCCACATCAGTTGGTAGTTCAACAATCATGAACTCCTCCTTCCAATGCTTTATGGAGGAGTCTAAATTAGTAACCATCTTCATGCCAAGATGGTTTTGTAGGCATATCCACACATATTAGCCACTCTTCCACAAAAATAGATACTTAAATAGTTGCGGTTGCCCACACTATTAAATACTCACATAGGGCTTAAAAGGCCTTAATCATCCTTTACCCATTAATAATTTGGGCAGTACAACATTAGTGGTAGTTGAATAGCTCATTCTCAAATTCGGTAAAGGAAGGTACATCTAGAATTTGAAGTACTTCTTGTAAACAAAAAAATGCCTTCCTAAAATAAAAAATGACTCGATAATTCTAGCTGGGTATGCATAGCTCCATGCCAAGCAAGTCGTTAATGATGTAGTTCCTCTGATGGTAACTTATATCTGTCTTCATCATCATACTATAGTAGCCATTGGAGAAAGATCAATGGGCACCCATAAGTAACTATTTACGGATGGGGAGTCACCTCCTTGTTATTAGGATAAACATCCCTAGTAAGGCTCTTAATAAGAGCTACTCTATCTATCTTTGTGTCAAGATCCCCTAAGATTGACCCTTTGCTTAAACCGGTGCCTTCATAGGCCCCTCTATCATTGTTGTTATGGGGTAAGATCCTTCATTGCCATCGAATCTGAGGAGGTCAACTCATAATTATTGGAGGTTGACATTATTGTGGAGTAAAAGTTTAAACAAGATTAGAAAAAGTAGAGAAAATTTAAGAAAGTTTGGAAGCAAAAGGAAAAATTTGTTTATTGAAGGAAGCAGGATAATGCAAAAGTGAATAATTGAGCCCCTTAAAGAGTATTTATAAGATTCAAAAGGGGGAAAAATGAGCAAGCAATTATGGTAAACAAAAAATATGGACATCTTGCCATTTAGATCCCACGACATAGCTTACAATTGGATTCAACGGCTAAGATCTTACATTATTAACCGTATTCACAACTACAACAATGTGATAGTTATCAAGTTGTGCAAATGTACATCAAAACGTGCCAAAACAGTAATTTAAAAATTCTACCCTCTTAGACATGCTTCAAAGTTGTCATCTAACCAAAGTCAAAGTGGTTTAAGGAAGGAAGAGTCTCTCACCTAGATAGCTTTACCGCGGGGGGGGGGGGGGGGGGGGGGGGATTGGTGGCAGAAGGGAGTGTGGTGAGGCAATTGTAGCAAAACTTTATGTAGCTTAAACTATCGAAATAAGTCTTCTTTAATGTTGCTCCCTATTTAAGCATGAGACTCATCAGGATGGCTTGCCTGGTTTACTAACTTTTCATGTCCTTAGGTAAAGGGGCTCACCCATACAACTCATTTAAGATAGGTGATGTTCGGATAGGATGGTATACCCATACAACTTACTTAGGTCGATTCCTACCTAAATATGACAATTTCTCAGCCTACCCTTCCTAGTTCGAGCTAGGACCAACCCCAACAGCATACTCATTCCAAATCAACTTAGCTCAGATGCGGGTTTGAACGAAACAATCCATGTCTCTAACAACTCCATCAACCCATAATTTTTGGTCTTTTACAACAAGGACATCTAGTGAGAAGTTAAGTTCTAACTACGTATGACAGCTCAATAGTATGCATTAAGAACCCATTTAACCTTTGACTCCTTGTTGACTTTTTGTTAAGATATTGCTTAGGGGGTAAGGGGACTAAGTGTTGATAAGTGATTTTCGATATGGGTTCATTAGGTCCATTCCAATCTAAGTAAGCCTTAGTCTAAACTATTTCGGCCCATTATCAAACATGTTTCCATTACCACGAATTTGTCCCTAACTATGGCCAAACTACATGAAGCTCCTTTGAATGGTAAATTGGATACTACCCTATGGTTAAGCTCTTTCCTTTAGAGGTCACCTACATCATACTCATACCATTATCTTAGAGAGCATGGCCGACCTTCCTAAGAGTGTGAGCTTAGGCTAAAGATAGAATACCAAGGGCAAACTACGAGTAATAATGGATAAGGATCCTTGATTCGATCAATAGCACAATCGCAAAATTTGTAGGCCATGATTGCCATCATGACACCTACTCTTTATGCTTAATGGATGCATATTCACTCCATCATGAGAGCAGTCCCTAAATTCTCGCTAGCTTATCATTATAAATATAGGAACCATACCTAAATAGCCTTCACATACTCATTCACTCTTAAGCTTTCTTCCACTTTTTCATCCTTATTTTCCTTTCCCTCAAACACTCTCTAGTTTAAGCATCAAAGTGGTCATGTTGGACAACACCTCGACACCCCTCATTATGCCTTGTTTTGCAGGCCCACTTTAGGATACTTTAAGGCTCAAAACTTTTCATTCTAATATACTGGTAAAATCTTAGCGACAACATAGTAAATAAAATTATCATTTACATTACATGTTTTGAAATAATAATAAATTTAAAGAATAATTACTGAATAAAAAATGATACTTATGTTATGTGATTGGAAATAATAGATTTAAATGATATGTATTAGTAGGGTCTAAGCTAAACCATTTGCTATGTAATACTGAATATTAACCAAAGCTATGTACAATGGAATCAACAATATATATTTAGGGTAAATTACATTTAGGGTATTTGTGTTTTTTCCCCCTACTTTAATTGCTTGTATTTTTTACATCTTAGATTCTTGTCTTTTACAAAATTAAGAAAAACCTAACATCCATTTGGATCTATTGGTTGAAAAAGAAACAGAATAAAACATTTTACTAAAACATGCTAGAAAATTTTATATGATTTAAAATTAGTCATAGAGTAGATTAAGGGTTGAGATTTTTTTTTTTTTGAAAATTGAAAGTTGAATGAAATGAAAAAAAAAAATCAAGTTAAAATTGATTCCTATAAGTTGCAATTCAAAACCCTATAGCATTGTATGTTGTCTTATATGGAATGCTATATGAAAGAAGCCTTTTATATATTATTTATTGTCTTAGGTACTCATGAGTAGAAAGGTGCTAGAGGGTGTAATGTGAACTATGCATGGGTATAAGTTGGCTATTAATAAAAGTATTTTTTTTTTCTCTAAAAGAAGGTGCTACATGCCAATTCATGATTATGTTACGTATCATGTCACATCAACAAAAGGTGCCACATGTTGTGCCACATCAACTACGGATAAGTAAGGTTAGGTACTAAAAAAGTTACCACATGTTAATTCATGCTACTACCACGTCTCAATTTGTCCTACATCAATAAGTGGATACTAATAGAGTTAGGGTAGATGGTATAAATGATAATGAAAACTTCAATTAGGTAGCAAATTGAACATTTCAAAATTTAGGTAGTAAATTGCTCATTTAGGGAAAGTTTGAGTACCAAATGTGGCATTAACCCTAATACTAATTAATGAAGCAGGAATAGAGTCATCATTTTGCCTTTGCTTCATTAATTAGAATTGCGATTATTCCTTCTCAAAGGTAGAATCAAATTTTTATATAAAGTCGAATCACCGATTCCATGAAATCACCGATTTCTTGAAATCATGACTTTGCCTTTTAAATGTACTTTTAAACATAAGGAAAAGGGAATGGAACCTAGAACTATGATTCCATTTTGATTCATTCCCACATACCAAACATGATATAAGTTTTTTCTCCAAAGTTACTTAACACTATTTTATATTTTTATGGGCCTCATACCACAACTTTTAAATCCATACTTTTTTATATTTTTTAAATATAATTTTAGCTACATCAAATTTAATATCTATTCAATATAATATGTATTATTAATATTTATTATATTTTATGATAGTTGATATTACTAGTATGACTCTTAGGTGAACTCTTAGTAGTTCATTGGCCATGCGTGGTGATGTACTTACAAAAAGCTCCTTAAGGTCTTGTTAGTAAGGGCCTTTTGACTCTTAAGTTATTAAACAGAGTATTTGAGTTTTAGAGAGTGTGAGGGCTAATGAATTAAGAGAGCTCCTGAGAGGTGTCCAAGTCCCTATACTTGATGGTTTCCTTCTATTTATAGGTAAAGGGAGATAACCTACTCAAACGTATGGCAAGAGAGGATTGGCTAGAACAAAATCGAAGGAGGTGGCACTATCAATATGAGAAAAGACTTCTACTCCTTTGCTGGTTGGTAAAGGCCTGGGGATGGGCTTATCCCATTGATAGAGCATGGTTGCAATAGCTTGGTGGCTAGTCTATAGGTTGTGCGGTAAGCGGTCATTTAATATTTAATAAGGAGAGAGAAAGAGGCAATGAAGGTAGCAAGTTGGACCATGCCAAGTGGTAGACTTTCTATCGATTATCCTAAGATGGGGATGAATTCTCTCTTGGTGGTTAGAAGGTGAAGCCTTGGGCACTTAGGAGAGGGCTTCTTAAGTGCTTGAGGCTTGAGGCTTGAGGCTCAACTAAACTTGTGTTTGCCCAGTCATCAATCACGAAGATGATACTGGTAGGTATCCGGTGGTCAGGAGTGGCTTAAAGGATTTACATACGCTCCGACCTTAGTAAGCGGGATAGGGGTGTATCTTAGATTGGTCGACATGCTTGGAGGGGTCAATGGGTCATAGTGAGAGGGGTCCTTGGTTGTGTTTAGTGAGGTTGCTGATGGGATTAGGCTTTTGTAGCCTTAGGCTAAAGGGTGATCATCGACAATGTTAATAATAATTATTGATAAATATTATATTTGTACATAATTGTAGAATAATAAACAAAATTAGATGATACCCCTTAGGATTAAGACACTGAGGATATCAAGGAACAAAAAAATGTAGATGAAAACAAAATAGGTTTAGTAAGAAACCACAAGCCATTCGAATGGATAGATGGACCATTAGATCTCATACAACCTAACACTTAATTGATATGACACATAGGTGGATGGAAGAGTCACTTGTCACTAACTCTTGCTAAAGGAGTTAGATAAGATTATGAACCTAAGAGGGTTTCTCTTAAGAAAGGAAAATATTCTATACTTAATAGTGGAGAAGATAATCTTAGCTATTACATTATGAGGCATTATATACTTAGACTTGTAGGGTTTATACATATAGTGAATTACATAAGGGTAAAATAATTCTTACATAAGACAAAAATGCATATTCTAGTATATACTAGAAGGGGAAAAAGGGAAAAAAGACAAAAAGAAGGAATGTTAGAGAACCATCCTAAGAGTCTGCGTAGTAGGAAACGTATTGACTTCTAATGGACAGCTTGACAAAAGGTAGGATAGAAAATATTTCAATCTGTTTTGAGTAGAATATGTTGATAAGCCTTTAATCAGCTTAGCAACTTGTATCGGTAGCTTGGAAACGAAGTGAACAATAGAAGGGTTAGCCTTCCCAACCTATGTCACTTTGGCTCGAGAGATTGACTTTAGGAGTTCGGGCATAGTCTTAATAGGTTGTCAACTTGAAAAGGTTCGAACTTGATGTAAAGGGGTCATAATGGGATAACTTTATCTCATTTCCTTATAATGATATTGTTTGCTTTAGATAGTTATATTTCATCTACTTTTATTTAATTGAATTTAGTATTTTTCTCTCATCTTAAATATCCTTAATTATTTTCCAATATACATTACATGAATATGAATAAAGAACTTTTTGGAGAGATAAAATTGCAAGATTACTATGTAATTTCAGCTTATACTAACAAATTTTACATCACTATATTCAAAATCTCCTTAACAAAATTCTCAATCATTGCTTTTGTAGGTTATAAAGCCTAGAAAAATATAAAAATAAAAGAAAAATAAATTCTTTAGTGAGGGGGTGGTATAGCTTATAATTGACTAATGCCTATAAGAGCATTTTAGTTAATGAAAAGATTAGAAAAACCCTTAACCCTAATAACCTATTTAACTCCTTACTTAACCTAATGGGAAATCTTTTGTTGCCTTTGTATGCAAGACACCAAAATTTCATGTATTGCAGTGTTGTGAAGGTTTTGAATCGATTCTTGGGTGTTGATCTAGTTGGGAAACAAGTCAGCATCCTTAAAACTATTGTTTTGATGTTGGTTTGTGTAAATAGAAAAGTGAAGGTTGTTTTAATGAATGATTGGGGTTGTGATTCAGTTGATCTTTAGCATTTGAGGGGTGTTTGGGTAGTTGTCAGTGGAATGTTGTTGGTGGAGGAGTGCTTAGCCATGGTGGTTGATGGTGGGGATTGAAGACATAATAAGAGATATGCTGGATCATAAACTACAATCTAGAGAAATCTGTAGATTGTAGTTGGCATCTAGATGCTACTAAGGTATTAAGAGAGTTGCTAAGAGGCCTACTCCTAGTATTATTATCAGGGACCCTAGAGATAGACTAGTTATGTTGCGGCCTAGGCCTATGGCCTTACCTCTAACTCCTCAAGCTAAAGCTCCTGCACTTATTGTGACTTGTACATGGTGCTTTGGTCTACATGCTTTGTCAACCTGTAAGTGGACTATAGGGGCTTGTTTTCTCTATGAGAAGACAAGACATTTGGGTAAAGACTATAGGGAGGTCATAATTCTCCATCAAGGGTTTTTCTTTAAATGCGGTTAAAGGGGTTATAGAATTGCTAATTGTAGGGATAGAGATGTTGCTACTCAAGTTATAAGGGCACTAGCTACTATACCTCCTAGAGACACATGACATCAACATAAGAGACTTCGTTAGAGAGCCTTAGTGAGAGTTTTTGCTCTTCAGTATTAGGATATTGCCTAATAGGAATCAACTCCTCGGAACAGTCACGCAAAGTCAAGCTAGAAGATTATAAGGATTTACAAGATGTATAACAGCTTAAGAGCCCTTTAAGGATGAAGATTCCTTCATTAATCTCGGATTCCTACATTTCCATTGACATGAGCATTGAACTTTAGTTGAAATTGACTTAGCTTTTGATTAGTTAAGCACCGAGCATCTATCTAAGCTAACTACCGAGTTGCCTGACCTTAAGAAACCCTAAAATGCTTAAGCTTCAACCTGACTTAGATCAGGTTAGTTTAGTTTCCAAAATCCTTCTTCGCTTCATTTGAGTTGAATCTTGCAAGTACCAAGCTATCTGAGAACTTACTTCAACAGGACCAACTGTACTACAGATCATTAGTCACTACCTGATACATATCTTTTGCATAACATTTAAGAAGGATTCCTTTTCCTTTCCTTATAGAATATCGTTTTTCATTTTTACCCTTTTTAGTATGTTTTAGAATTCTTTTTGTATATTATCCATTTTGTCTTTTCCTTCATTATTGTAGCCTTAGTTGATGTTATACAAATACCTCACTTCTTTATATGCAAGCATCATGCTTCATTAGTAAATATAGATATTATCCCTTTGAGAATACTTAGCCATGTCTTCTCTCTTTCCCTTTAGCTATTATTTAGCTCCTTTAGCAAGAGTTAGTGGTGAGTGACCTTAATCCTTGCTTATGTGTCATCTTAAGTGAAATTAAGCCATGTAGGATTAGTTAGTGTATCATATCTAGTTGGTAGCTATTTGAACCTTACTAAACCCTCTTGTTTTCTTTCATTCATGTACGTTGTGGTATAGCCTCTGTGTGTACAGGCTTAGAGATGCATCAACTTTGTTAATATTAGAGCATGGTTTCAAGAGAGAGTGTGTGAAGCACAGTGGAGTTTTGTTCATGTTAGCTATTAGTAGCTATTTTGTTCTTCCATGGTTATTGTAGTGTGTTCATATAGAGTGTACTAAAGTTGTGTTCAAGAGTATTGCAGTGGGTTTTGAAGAAAGTGAGCTGCAAAGTAGAGGTTGTGTGAAGTAAGTGTAGTTGTTATTATTGTTCTGTTTTACTCTGTTTCTTTAATACAAAATAGAGTAAGTTTCATTTATGTGATACATTGTAGGTGTTGGGTGTTGAGTGGTTAGAGTGTATTAGTAAGATTCTATGTAGTTAGTAAAAGGGTTTTATCGAGTATTTTGTCTTTGACATTGTTAGAAAAGTATTGCATTATGTTGGACTCTAGTATTCATGGAATTATTGGTGACTAAGATAGTGACACTAGTGTTGGCCGTAGCTAACATGATAGTAATACTCCAAGTTCAGTTGATGATAAATTTGATAGACTCATTAGCCTTGTAGAGAGTCTTATTATAGCTATGTAAGGAAACAGAGCACCATTGCAAGGAGAACCCAATTGTGATCAAGTAGAGGATGGCAAGAACAAAGATATGGCTATGTTGGCCGAGCTAATCGCCCAGCTTGACCTCAATGAGTTAAAAGAGTACCAATCGACCTGCTCGATGAATAATTGAGCTATAGGAAATTAAGGATGATGATGAGGAGGTATACATAGATGCCCATGGAGAAGAAGAAGAAGAAGAAGAAGAGGAGTACTATAGGGCAGAAGGGTGAAGGTACTGAGCTCTTTCAGGACATGATAATATCAAGGTCTAAATCCTAACCTTTACTGGTAGTAGAGATGAAGATGAATCTTAGAGTTAGAAGAGAAGGTTGAGAAGGTGTTTGATTGTTATGGATATACTAAGGTAGTGAAGGTTTGATTTGCTATGCTTAAATTTTTTAAATATGCCACCATGTGGTAGAAGAACCTGAATATGGCTAGAGTGAGATATGAAAGATGAGGTGAGTGGACTTAGGAAGAGATAAAGAGGTTGTTGAGGGGAAGATTCATTCCCAAGACATATTTACAAGACACATTTGCTAAATTGCAAAAGCTTCACCAAGGAACCTGAATTGTTGATGATTATGTTAGAGAGTTTCAAATGTTGATGATCTGAGTAGACGTGAATGAGCCTAAAGCTTGTACCATGTCACCATTCATATCTAGAATTAAATATGAGATTCACAATATTATGGAAGTATAGAGGTTTTACACCTTAGAGGAGGCCATTAAGATAGCATAAAGGGTTAAGAAGCAAAGGAGAAATAATCTGAGTAAACTCGGGCTAAGTTTCTCATGAACTCCTACTCTATGCCGACCTACCAATGCTAAACTGAGAAGACCTAATCAAGAAGAGAAGAATGACTAAGCTAGTCTGAAGAGCCAAGTTGATGATAAGCTAACCCCGAGGACATACAAGAGAAGATAGACCTTAGGATGGAAGATGAGTGGGGTGAAGTGCTTTAAGTGTTTAGGTTATGGATACATGGCTATTAAGTGTCCTAATTGACATGCTATGATCCTCCAAGGTACTAGCACAGAGGAGAGTGAGCCTAAGGAGCAAGAGAAAAATGTTAGGTAAGCTGAGGTCATGGAGGAAAAAGAGACCTGTATCTATTTTGACTAGGGATAAGTGATGATGTTAGTATTGAGATGCATATTAATCTCGTTTCCATGCATCGAGTAAGAGTAAAGAGAAAATTTATTCCACACTAAATGTACCATTAAGGGCTAACTATACACGAATATAGTAGATGGAGGGATTTGCACCAATGTTGTCACTCAAACTCTTGTGCAGAGGTTAGGTTTGCTAACCTTTAAGCACTTCTGACCATACATGTTACACTATCTACAAAATAAGGGTGCTCTATGCATTACAAAGCAAGTAGTCGTATTGTTCTATATTGGGAACGTATATAGATATGAAATGGTGAGTGATATCATTCTTATGAGAGCTTCACACTTGTTGTTAGGGATACCTTGGTTATCTAACCCATGTGTTATTTACGATGGATATAAGAACACTTATGCCTTTATGAAGGATGGAAAGAAAATTGTATTATAACCTATGAAACCAAGCTAGGTAAATGAAGCACATAATTGGCTCACCTGAGATAGCAAGAAGAAGGCATTGGTGATTAGTTAGAGAGAGCTCCAAGTTGCTAAGAAGGCTTATGAGCTTATGTTCTCATTGATTAGGGGATAATTGGAATTAAGGAATTTAGAAGATGTACCTAAAGAGGTTCAGAAGTTGATAGAAGAGTTTTCCAACCTACTTCCAGAAGAGCTTCCTAAGGGAATACCCCCAGTCTAAGGTATCGAATACTGCATTGACTCGTAGCTAGGTATAGCCTTACCAAACAAACCCGTTTGCAGAATGACCCTTGAGTAAGCTGCCGAGCTAAAGAGACAAGTGGAGGAGTTGATAGTACATGGATACGTGAGAGAGAGCATGAGCCCTTGTGTTATGCTAGCTCTGCTCATCCTAAAGAAGGATGGTATATGGTGCATGTACATCGACACCGAGCTATCAATTGTTGAAGCTCGATGACATGTTAGACGAGCTTCATGGTGCTAAAGTGTTTTTGAAAATTGACTTGCGAAGTAGCTATTGTCAAATTCACACGAGACTTAGTGATGAGTGGAAAACTACATTTAAGATGAGGCATGATCTCAATGAGTGGTTGGTTATGAGGCCATTTGGACTTACTAATGCACTGAGTACATTTATGAGGCTCATGAACCATATGATGTGCCCTTTAGTTGAACGATGTGGAGACATGTACTTTGATGACATATTGGTTTATAGTATTGACTTGGTTAAGAATTTACAACATCTTTGGGTTATTTTTTATATTCTTTGTGTTGAGCAACTGTATGAAAACTTGAAGAAATTCAGATTTTGCTAAGGTCAAGTTGTCTTCCTTAGTTATGAAGTGTTAGGAGATGGAATCCAAGTTGTTGAAGAGAAAATTTGAGCTATCTTAGAGTAGCTGATTCCAAAGAGCATTATTGAAGTATGGAGCTTTATGGCTTAGCTGCATTCTATAGAAGGTTTATTATGAACTTTAATACCATTATTATTCTATCGACTGAGCTCATAAGAGCGAAGCTTCAGGAAGATCAAGGAAAAGCTTACTATTTCCCTTATCTTAGCCCTGCCAGACTTTGACAAGCTGTTCAAGCTAGAGTGAGATGTGTCAGGAATTGGTATTAGCTTTGTCCTAATGCAAGAATGCTAACATGTTGCTTATCACAGTGAGAAGCTCAATGGAGTTGTGCTAAATTATTTTGTGTACAAGAAATAGTACTATCTAAGAGTTTGTAATTTATATAGACCATAAGTCCTTAAAGCATCTTGAGAGTTAGAATAAACTTTTAAAGAGGCAAGCCAAGTGATTGGAATTCATGGAGAGTTTCTCATACATGATCAACCTTAAGAAGGGTAGTGCCAATGTGGTTATAGATGCCTTATCACATTGGTAAACCTTATTGACTACCTTATAAACTAAATTATTAGGTTTTTCTCTTATTATCAAATAGTATGATAAGGGTCTAAATTTTGGTTCTACCCTTAAGAAGTGTAGAGAAGGAGTTGTTACTGGAGGATATTACTTTAAGGATGGCTATCTATTCGAAGAGAAGAGGCTATGCATACTGAATTATTCTACACAAGAGCTGTTGGTTAAGGAAGCTTATAGTAGTAGATTATCTAGTCACTTTGGAGAAACCAAAACAGCTGCCTTATTGAAAGAATTCTTTTATTGGCTTAGTTTGGCTAAGGATGTCCATAAGGTTGTTGATAATTGTGAAGTGTATAAAAGAGAAAAAGGAGGGAATTGCATGGGGGGATATATGTCCGTACCAACACTAACCTTGCCTTAGGCAAACCTTAGCATAGACTTTATTTTAGGGTTGCCCTGGACATCCAAAGGGAGGAATTCAACATTGTAGTAGTGGATCACTTCAATAAAATGGCACACTTTATTTCGTACTACTAAACTAATAATGCTTTTTATATTGCTGATTTGTTTTTGTAGGAAATTGTCCACCTACATGGAGTTCTAAAGACCACTGTTTCATATCGGGATACAAAACTTCTAAGCTATTTCTAGAAGACACTTTGGAGAAGACTTGGGACTAAACTTATGTTCAACTCTAGTAACCATACTCAGATTGATGTTTAGAACTAAAGTGGTGAATAGGACATTAGGCACTCTATTCTAAGCTATTGTAGGGAAGAATTTGAGAGATTAGGACTTGTGCCTACCAGTTATGGAGTTTTCTTACAACCAAACTGTCTATAGTACCACTAGGAAGACTCCTTTTGAGATCATCTATGGCCTTAACCCCACTATTCCATTAGATATGATCAGTACCCCTACAGTTGCTGAAGAGAGCTAGTCTGGAGTTAACCGATCCTAAGGATTATAAAAGCTACATCAATTTGTAGCCAGGAAGATTGCTAAGTTCAATTAAACATAGCAAGAGATTGGTAGCCATGGTTATCAAACTATTTCTTTCAAGCTAAGTGACCTAGTATGGATTCACCTTAATTGAGAAAGATTTCTACAGTTGAGACAAAAACTATCTCCACGAGCTGATGGTCCATTCAAGGTCTTGAAGAAGATTAATCGCAACGCCTACTAGATCAAGCTACTCGAGAACTATGGTGTCTCCTTTACCTTTAATGTATCCGATCTTATTCCCCATCAACTAGTAAAAGAGACTATAGAAGCAAGAGAGGAGAAACCACAAAAGCCCTCCAAATTTAAGGACAAATCCTTCCAACCCCCAGGTATATGATATGAATAAACTCCTTGGATTAGTCACGCAAAGCTGAGCTAAAGGATTTCAGAGACTTAAAGGAAATATACTAGCTTAAGAACCCTTTAAGGATGAAGATTCCTTCATCAATTTCAGATTCCTAAGTTTCTACCTACATAAGTGTCAAACTCTTATTGAAATTGACTCAGCTTCTAAGCTGTTGAGCATCAAGCATCTATTTGAGCCAAGCTGCCAAGTTACCAGACCACAAGAAGTCCTAGAATGCCCATACTCCAACCTAATGCGAATCAAGTCAGCCTAGTTTCCAGAATCCTTCTTGGCTTCATCCAAGTTGAATCCTACTAATGCTAAGTTGTTCGAGAACTTACTTTTGTAGGACAAGTTGTGTTGCAGATTGCTAGTCACTACTTAACATGTATCTTTTGCACAACATTTTAGAAGGATTCCTTTTTCTTTTTGTATAGAATACCATTTGTCATTTTTACCCTTTTTAGGATGTTTTAAGAATCTTTTTGTACATTTTCCATTTTATCTTTTCCTTCATTATTGTAACCCTAGTTAATGTCATATAAAGACCTCAATTCTTTGTATGCAGACATCATGCTTCATTATTGAATATAGATATTATCCCTTTAAGAACACTTAGCTATATCTTCATTTTTTTTCCTTTAGCTCTTACCTGGCTCTTTTAAAAAGAGTTAGTGACTAGCAACGTTAATCCTTACTTATGTATCATATTAAGAAAAGATTAAATTATGTAAGACTAGTTGCTATGTATTGTGTCTCCAGGATCATACACGTAGAGAGATACCACAATGAAATGAACCACAAGAAAACAAAAGAAAAGCTAGCAGAAATTTAGGCAGCTACTGACTGGATATGACATAGCAATCGATCCTACTTGGCTTACAATCAATCGAATATTATGCACCGGTCCAAACTATAGGGTCACTTACCACTAGTCTTTACTAAGGGAATAGATAAGAGTTAAAGGGTAAATGAGAAAACTAGGGTTGCTAAAAGGGAAAACATGTATAAATTTTGATAATGAAGTTATTGTTTACGTACATTATGTGGGGGTTTATATACCTATCCCACCAGGGTTACTTTACAGGTATGAAAAGACAAAAGGGTATTCTATAAATGGGATACATAAAACATGTTAAAAGGGTAATAGAGATGAAGAATATCATGTATGGTAAAGTAATGAATCCTTCTGGAATGTTATGCTAGAAGACACGTGTCATATGGTGGTTGGTTGTTCTAAATTATACTATAAATTGGATGAAATGAAGAAAAGAGGGAGTTTACAGTCAAGGGTTGACTTGATCTGGATCAAGTTAGAGCTTAGTTAGTCATTTGTTAGAGAGTACTCAACTTTGGCTGGGGTCGGACGTTAGTAGGTGGCTTAGGAGCTTGGCTTGAATAGTTTTTTGTGGTTGCTTACTCGAATGTTGTGTCATGGTATAATTGTTCGACAAGTCTAGCTCATGTGACAACTCGGTAGTTAGGTTGACAGTAGTGGGAAACATAGAAGTTTGGGTAGGAATTCCCATCTTAGGTAGGGCTTCGAGACAAAATTCTTCGAGTGAGTCTTTGGAGTCTTCTTACTTGACTATGTGTGATCAGTTTAAGGGGTTGATTCCTATTATATGCTAAGGGTCAAAAAGATTTGTCCTCAAATCTGAAGTGGTATCAGGATCTTATTCTTCTAAGGCACTTGTAGGGTCTTCTTCTACTAGATTATGGGGAATCAGGTTAGATACATTAAAAGTGCAGGAAACACCATAGTCATTGAGTAACTTAATATGGTAGGAATTGCGGTTAATCTTCTTTAGAATCTTGAATAGACCATCAACTCATAGAGATAACTCATTTTGTCTCAAGTGTGGAAATCATTCTTAGCAGAGGTGAATCCATACTAAGTCTCCTAGCTTAAAAGAAACAGTTCGACGACCTCGACTATTAATCTCTTATTGTCTTTGATTGAACTTAGCGATTTTTCTTGTCACGGTTTAGTGTAGCTCCTATAATTCTTGGACTTGGTTAACTTCGAATTGACTTTCTTTAGCAGTTGTGGGGGTACTATCAGATATAGGGGAATACTAGGGTTGAGGCCATAGAAGACCTCAAATAGGTTCTTTCTAGTGGTACTGTAGATGGTTCAATTGTATGAAAACTCTATAACTAATAGATAAGATCCCAATCTTATAAATTCTTTCATACAATAGCTCTAAGTAAATTGCCTAGCATTCTATTCACCACTTTAGTCTGGCATTAGTTTAGGGGTAGTTATTAGAGTTGAATACAAGTTTAGTTCTAAGTCTTTTCTAATGTATCTTTCAAAAATAGCTCAAAAATTTTGTGTCTCGATCTAAAACAACAGTTTTTAGCATTCCGTATAGTTAGACTACTTTTTGCAAAAATAAATCAACAATATATAAAGCATTGTTAGTTCGATGGCACATGATGAAGCATGCCATTTTACTGAAGTAGTCTACTACTATTGATAAGAATCGACTTCCTAGACTGATCATGCATAACCGAGCTGAAGTACTCTAAGGATTCATTTGAAGAATACTAGCTTGAGGCCATATCTGATATAGAGATTCTTATCCTAACCTAATTTGATATGTAATAGGTCTCAAGAACTACAAATGAGGTACTTGAGGTTCGATTGAGGACAATGAATAAAAGGTGAAAACGAGGCTTTGACGGTGAAGATGTATGGATATTACGCACCAAGATACAAACACAATCAATGGCTGAGCTCAAAATAGGGTTCGATTAGACTCATGAACACTAAATGTCACTTAGGTTTCCAAATGAGGGTTAGATGCAACTCACTAACTCGCCCAAATAAAGGGTTCACCACAGTCCTAAGGTCAAGATTGATAAGAACATAAGAGAGATTAAAGAGTTTAATCAATACTCAATAATCCAGAGAGTATGCTTTGAGAGCTTCAAGAATATCCTTACTCAAAAAGAAATGTTCAAGTGTATTTAATGTCTAAATATTCTTCACTATTCTTCCCCAAATCCATCTGCTAAATACAAATGCTACTATTTATAGCAAATCCTAAAAGCCTTAGTGGAAAAACTATAAATAATGTATAAGGCCTTAAACCCTAAAGAATGGGCCCATAATTAAAATAATGAAAATATTCACAAAAATACAAAATGTTGCGTTTAATAGAAGAAGTTAGCATGCAGTCATTCTGGTTGTCCTAGAAGGAGTAGGATTCGAATTGCTAAAGTTAGCAATTGGATATTTAGGTTTATGTAAGAACCCCTGAAGTCTTGCAGTGCTTGGTCGAGATACCTGAAGGGTTAGCCCACAGTTGCTGAGTTCTATGGTTAGTCGACACTAATCTCTCCATGTCGCGCTAAGTGGATCTATAGCCTTGAGGCCTTGGCTGTATAATCTCTCAGCTTCTTGGTAGATGACATATTTGATGCCAAATGGCTCCTTTTCTTCTCCTTAGCCTTCTAGTATTAGCTCAGCTTAGGTAAGAGTTGATTGACCATGGCTTCAAACAGTTTTAACTCAAGTTAGGGCCGATTAGCTTCAATTTTGGATAGGTTGGTGTCAGCTTAGGACAAGTCAGCCTTGGCTTAGAGATAGTCGCAGGTTGATTCCTACCATAATTCCTTATTGATCTAACTAATAAACTTTCATGTGTACCAGACCTGCTCTTGCCAAGTAGCTGTGCTATAACAAGATATCTAAGAAGATAGCCCTAAGACCATTCGAGTTGAACTCCTAAGCTAACCACAAGCATCTGACCCAAACTTAAGCTGACTATTCTATAGTGGTATTGGTTGGCCCTTGACTTGATCTAAATCAGGTCAGCCTCTAATTGCAAGCTCTCTTTTCTCTTCCTCACTTACTTTGTACCATATTTTTGACATCCAACCACCAAGCAATACGTGTCTTTTGGCACAACATTTCAAAAGGATTCTTACTTTTTCGTATTGAATGTTCTTTGTTTCTTTTACCCTTTTTAGCAAATATTAAGTAACCTAATTGTAAGAATACTCTTTTGTCTTTTCATACATGTAAGGTAACCCTAGTGGATGGGTATATAAATCCTTAGTTATTTGTACATAGACAATCAATCAATCATTAATATAGAAATTATTTACGTTTCTTTTGAGTAACCCCATTGTTCTCATTATCATTTAACACTTATCCATTTCCTTTAGCAAGAAGTAATGGTGAGCAACCCTTCAGTTTGGATCAGTGAGTCACATTTGATAGATTATAGGTCAAGTAAGATTGAGTAGTACGTTATATCCATTTAATAGTTGCTTAGACTTTGCTAGCTTTTCGTTTGTTTCTTTCGGTTCTCTTCATTATCGTGTTTCTCCATATATCTGACCCTAGAGATGCATCAGCTTCACTAGTATCATAGCACGGTTTTGAGAAGGAGTGTGTAAAGTTGTAGTATAGTTTTTTGTTCTCTTTACTGCTAGTGGCTACTATGTTCCTTCTTTAGCTACTATGTTCCTTCTTTAGCTACTATGTTCCTTCTTTAGCTACTATAGTATGTTCGTGTAGAGTAAGTTTGGAATTGTGAGTTGAGTATAGGATTTGTGTGTTGATAAGTATGATGTCTTTGTTACTTTGTTCTTGCCTTGGTTTTCACTACAAAAAGTTGAGCAAGTTCATTTCTATTGTATTTAAGTTGTTATTAGGTATTAAAATTTTTGGCGTGTTAGTTGAGGTTTTGGGAAGTACAAAAGCATTGTTTTCCTATGCATTGTGTTGTTAATCTATTTTAGAGACATTGGATCATGTTAGATTTAAGTGTTTAAGGTGTTATCAGTGATTGGAGTAGTAGTGCTAAACCTGGTCGTGGTCATAATGGTAGCAACATCCTTGGGTTAGTTGATGACAAACTTGACATACTCATTAACCTTATTAAGAGTCTAGTCACAGCAACCTAAGTTAATAGGCAACAACCTCAACATATGTTGCTGTACAACTTACCTAAAAATATTCAAGACAGAGGTTATGGCCAAGGTGGTTAAGCCTATCACCCAATTCTACCCCCTTGAGCTAAAGGAGCTACAAACCAAGCTATTAGATGAAGACTGGAGTTAGAGGAAAATGAGAAAAATGATGATGAGGTTGATGTTGAGGTGTATAGAAATGAGGAAGAAGAGGCTAGTTATTTTTTAGCGCAGGAGCGAGGACCTTGAGCTCCTCAAGAACTAGACAATGTCAAGGTCCAAATCTTACCCTTTAGTAGAAGTAGAAATGCATATGAATATTTATAGTAGGAAGAGAAAGTGTTTGATTGTTATGAATATATAGAAGCTGTGAAAGTTTGACTTGTTGCACTCGAGTTCTCTAGGTATGTCGCTATGTAATGGAAAAAATTTGAATGCAACTAGGGCAAGGGATGGAAGACGAGGTGTAAGGACTTAGGATGAGATGAAAAGATTGTTAAGAGGTAGATTTGTGCTCGAGACCTACTTATAGGATACATTTGCAAAGTCTCTACTAAGGAAGCCGAATAGTTTATGATCATGTGAGAGAGTTCTGGATGCTTATGTTTTGGGCCAACGTAGAAGAACCTAGGGCTCGTACAATATTGAGGTTCATTTCTAGATGCAGATTTGAGATTCAAAACATTGTGGAAGTGCAAAGGTTTTATACATTAGAAGAGGTGATTAAGATAGTGCATAGGGTCAAAACGTAGGGGAGAAGTGCTTTGAGTTGACCTGAGCCAACATTCTCTTATACCCCTATTCCATACCAACCTATTTAAGTTGAGCCAAGGAGACCATACCGAGCCAAGGAAGATGAAAAACCAATCCGATGATAATCGAGTAGGGTAGTAGGGTTGAGTAGGACAACTGAGCCAAACCGAAGTTGGGCTAACATCGAGAACATATGAGAAAGGACAGACCTCTAGATGGAAGACCAGTAAGGTGAAGTGCTTTAAATGCTTAGGCTTTGGCTACATGGCTACTGAGTGCCCAAATCGACGTATCATGGTGCTCTGAGGAGATGTAATGGATAACGTTGACGAGAGCGAGCCCGGAGTTAAAAAGGATATTGGAAAAGTTGAAGCCAAAGAATAAGAGGAGACCTATATCTATACCGACTAGGGAGAAGTGATGACCTTAGTCCTAAGATAAGTATTGAGTTACTTGTCAAACTCCTAAGAAGATCAGAGATAAAATTTATTCCATACAAAGTATACCTTTAAGAAACAATTGTATACCGTTATAGTAGACAAAGGAAGTTGTACTAATGTAGTTGTGCAATCCTTTGTGTAGAGGTTATGTCTACCGACCTTTAAGCATCCCCGACCTTATAAGCTACATTGGCTTCATGATAAGGGCACTTTGCACGTGACTGAGCAAGTAACTGTACCGTTTAGTGTTGGGAATGTCTACAAAGATGAAGCAGTTTGTGATGTCATCCATATAGGAGCTTCACATCTACTACTTGGATGACCATGTTTGTTTGACCAACATGTTACTCATGATGGGTATAAGAACACATATGCCTTTGTTAAGGATGAAAAGAAGATTTTGTTGTAGTCCATGACCCCATTCTAAGTAACTGAGACCCATAATCAGCTCACCCAAGCTAGCAAGTAGAAGACCTTAGTGATGAGCCTAAGAGAGCTTCGAGTTGCTGAGAAGATTGAAGAGCTTATGTTTCTATTGGTTAAAAGATTGTTGGAAATGAGAGATTTAGAGGATGTTCCTGATGAGATCCAAAGCCTGTTAAATGTATTCTCTGATCTATTCCTTGAAGAATTGCTTAAAGGACTACCTCCAATCTAAGGCATAGAGCACCATATAGATCTATAGCTAAGCGTCGCCCAGACGAACCAACCAACATACCGAATGAACCCTGAGCAGGCTGTTGAGCTAAAAAGATCGATGGATGATCTCATGAAGTGAGGATATATGAGGGAGAGCATGAGCCCTTATGCTGTACTAGCTTTACTCATCCCTAAGAAGGATAGTTCATGATGTATGTGCATTGATAGCCGAACAATTAATTGAATTACTATCAAATATATGTACCTAGTACTAAGGCTTAATGACATGTTGGATGAGCTCTATGGTGCTAAAATATTTTTGAAGATTGATTTGTGAAGTGGCTAGCACTAAATTCGCATAAGACCAAGTGATGAGTGGAAGATTGCCTTCAAAACTAGGCATGGTCTCTATGAATGGTCGATTATGCCATTTGGACATACTAATGCACTTAGCACATTCATGAGGTTAATGAACCATGTGATGCACCCCTTAATTGGAAAATGTATGGTCGTATACTTTAATGACATATTGGTATATAGTGTCGACCTAAACAACCATGTTCAACATCGTCAAACAATATTTAACATTTTGCAGACCGAGAAGTTATATGGGAATTTGAAGAAGTGTATGTTCTGTTAAGATGAAGTGATTTTTCTTAGGTTTGTAGTGTTAGGGGAAGGAATCCGAGCAGATGAAGAGAAGATTCAAGTTGTCTTGGAATGGCCGACATTGAAAAATTCCACTAAAGTTCAAAGTTTCTATAGTCTAGCTTCTTTCTATAGGCGATTCATTAAAAACTTTAGTACCATTGTCGCCCCCTTGATCGAGCTGACAAAGAAAAGTGATGGGTTTAAATAGAATGACTGAGCTAAATAGAGTTTTAGGGAGATCAGGAGAAGCTAACCTCCACCCCTGTCCTATCACTACCAAATTTTGATAAGTCCTTTGAGTTAGAATGTGATGCATTGGGAGTTGGAATTGGTGCCGTCGTAATGCAGAAGCGACGGCCTATTGCTTACTACAGTGAGAAGCTTAGTAATTTTACCCTGAACTATTTTGTGTGCAAGAAAGAGTTATACTCTCTTTTTGAAGCCCTTACTGTATGGTAACACTATTTATTGCCACGCGAGTTTGTTATTTATATAGACCATGAGTCTTTGAAGTATCTTGGGAGTCAGAACAAACTCTCGAAGAGGCAAGCCAAGTGGTTAGAGTTCGTAGAAGGGTTTTCATATGTAATCTGATACAAAAAGAGAAGTACAAACGGGGTCACTAACACCTTGTCATGATGGTAAACCTTATTGGCCACTTTGTAGACAAAATTACTGGGATTTCATTTATCACTGAGCAATACGCTAATGACCTTTGTTTCGGTCTAGTTATTGAGCAATGTCGAGAAGGAGTAGTTGATGGAGTATATTATCTTGAGGATGGATATCTGATCAAGGACCAAAGGCTATGTATACTAAACTATTCCATGTGTGAGTTGTTAGTCCATGAAGGTCATCGTGGTAGATTATCTGGTCATTTCAAAGAGACCAAAATAGCCAATCTATTAAAGAAAAACTTTTATTGGCCTAGTTTGGCTAAAGATGTCCACAAGGTAGTTGTTAGTTGTTAGTTGTTAAGCATGTAAGCAAGCTAAGGGAAAAGAGAGCTCCATAGAGAGTACATGCCCTTACCAATGCCAACCTTACCTTGAGTCGACCTCAGTATGGACTTTATCTTAAGGTTGCCCTAAACATCTAGTGGAAAAGATTCTATATTTGTTGTAGTGGACCACTTTAGGAAAATGGTACACTTCATTTCATATAATTAAACTAACGATACTTTGTACATTGTTAATATGTTTTTGTAGGAAGTTGTTAACTACATATAGTGCTAAAGACTTTTTTTTTAGATTGGGACACTAAATTCTTCAGCTATTTTTAGGAAACTCTTTTGAGAAGACTTGGAACTAAACTTGTATTTAGCTCCAGTAGCCACCCTCAAACTGATGGCTAGATTAATGTAGTGAATAGGATGTTAGGCAACTAGCTTGGAGCTATTGTAAGAAAGAACTTAATGAAATGGGATCTGTGTCTACTAGTTGTAGAGTTCTACTAGTTGTAGAGTTCATATATAACTGAATTGTCCACAACACTACTAAGAAGACCCCATTCAATATCATCTATGGCCTTAATTCTACTATTCCCATGGATATGACCAATACCTTAACAACTACTGAATAGAGTCAATTTGGAGTTAATTGAACCCAAGAATTGCAAGTGCTATATAAGTCTGTAACTAGGAAGATCACTAAGTTCAATTAGAAACAACATGAGATTAGTAACCGAGGCTGCCAAACTATTACTTTCTAGTCAGGAAACTTGGTATAGATTCACTTCAGTAGAGAATGATTCTTGCATTTGAGATAGAGCGAACTATCTCCTCTAGTTGATGGTTCATTTAAGTTCCTAAAGAAAGTTAACTGCAACACTTATCAGATTGAGTTAACTGATGACTATGGTGTCTCCCCTACTTTCAATGTGTTCGATCTCATTCTTCACCAACTAGTAGAAGAAGACCCTTAGAGTGCCTTAGAAGGAGTAGAGACTACTCTAGATTTGAGGACAAATCTTTCTAACCCTAGGTAGATGATAAGAATCAACTCCCTAGATTAATTATGCATAGTTGAGCTAGAGGACTCTAAGGCCTCATTCGGAGAATACTCTATAGCGAGACTGGCTAGCCCTGGACTTGATCTAGATCAGGTTAGGCCCTAACTGTAAGTTCTCTTTTCTCTTCCTTACCTACTTTGTATCATATTTCTGACATCCAACCATCGAAATACATGTCTTCGGGTACAACATTCCAGAAGGATTCTTACTTTTCTATAGTAGATATTCTTTGTCTCTTTTATCATTTTTAGTATATATCATATAACCTAACTGTAAGAATACCTTTTTGTCTTTTTATACATGTAAGGCAATCCTAGTGGATGGATATATAAACCCCTACTTGTTTGTACACAGATAATCAATCAATCATTAATGCAAAACTTATTCACATTTTCTTTAAGTAACCTTAGTGTTCTCATTATCTTTCAACTCTTATCTATTATCTTTAGTAAGGAGTAGTAGCAAGTGACCCTTCAGTTTGGACAGGTGAGTCACATTTGACAGATTATATGTCAAGTAAGACCAAGTGTTACATCATATCCATTTAGTAGTTACCTAGACTTTATTGACTTTTCTTTTGTATCTTTTGGCTCGCTTCATTATAGTGATTCTTCGTATGTCTAACCTTAGAGATGCATCAACTACAAAGATGAAATCTTTTCCCCTGGATGTCCAGGCAACCCTCGGACAAAGTCCATGCCAATGTCGGCTTAAGGTAGGGTTAGTGTTAGTAGGGGCATATACTCTCTATAGGGGCTCTCTTTTCCCCTTAGTTCTCTCTCTTGTACACCTCATAACTTCCCACTACCTTATGGACATCCTTGACCAATTTAGGCTAATAAAAGTTTTCTTTCAATAGATTAGTTGTTTTGGTCTCTTTAAAATCACTAGATAATCCATCACTATGAGCCTCCCTCATCAACAACTTACATATGGAACAGTTTGGTATACACAACTTTTGGTCCTTGAATAGATAGCTAACCCTAAGATAATATCTTATTAGTAGCTCCTTTTTAGCACTGCTCCAGAATAGGACTAAAATGAAGGTCATGAGTATATTGCTTGGTGATAAGTGAAAATCCAAACAACTTTGTTTGTAAAGTGGTTAGCAAGGTTTGATGACGTGATGAAGCATCGACGAGCACGTTGGCACTTCCTTTCTTATGTTGAATCACGTAGGAGACCCTTCTATAAATTCTAACCACTTGGCTTACCTCTTTGAGAGTTTGTTTTGACTCCCAAGATACTTCAACGACTTATGGTCAGTGTAGATCATAAACTCTCGTAGCAGTAAGTATTGTTACCAAATAGTAAGAGCTCGAAAAAGAGAGTACGATTCTTTCTCGTATACAAAATAGTTTAATGTAGCACCACTAAGCTTCTTCCTATGATAGGCAATCGATTGTCGTTCTTGGATCAGGATGGTACTAATTTCAACACCTAATGCATT
The DNA here is from genome assembly GCA_024138005.1 of Lumnitzera racemosa. Taxonomy (NCBI): domain Eukaryota; kingdom Viridiplantae; phylum Streptophyta; class Magnoliopsida; order Myrtales; family Combretaceae; genus Lumnitzera; species Lumnitzera racemosa. Next base: position 88,257,503 of record JAMXBC010000006.1, read on the forward strand.
GTACTCCAGTTCAAATGGTTTGTCAAAATTTGCTAATGACAAGACAAGGGCAAAGGTAAGCTTCTCCTTGATCTCCATGAAGCTTTGTTTGGCTCAATCATTCCATCGAAACTCATCTCACTTTTTCTTTAGCTTGGTTATGGAGGTTGCAATGGTACTGAAGTTCTTAATAAATCACCTATAGAAAGAAGTAAGGCTATGAAAACTTCGTACTTTACTAATGTTCTTTGGTACTGGCCATTCCAAAATAGCTCAAACCTTCTCCTCGTCATCTCGGATTCCGTCGCTTGATACCGCATACCTAAGAAAAACCACTTCATCTTGGTGAAATGTATACTTCTTTAAATTCTCGTATAACTTCGGTTCATAGAATATCAAAAATAGCTCGAAGATGTCAAACATAAGTGTCCAGGCTAGCACTATACACCAATATATCATTAAATTATATGACCACACATCATCCAATCAAAGGGCACATCACACGGTTCATAAGCTTCATAAATGTGCTTAGCACATTTGCGAGTTTAAACGACATAACCAGCCATTCTTAGAGATTATGTCTTGTCTTGAAAGCAGTTTTCCATTCACCACTTAATCTCATGTAAATTGGTGGTAGCCACTTCACAAATCGATCTTTGAAAATATTTTGGTGTAATGAAGCTCATCTAACATGTCATCGAGCTTCAGCACCAGATATCTGTACTTAACAGTAATTCAGTTGATTGCTTAGTTGTCGATGCATGTGCACCATGAACCATCCTTCTTTGGAAAGAGCAAAGCTAGTATAGTACAAAGGCTTAGGCTCTCCTTCACATATCTTCTCCTTATGAGCTCATCTACTTATCTCTTCAGTTCGACCTCCTGCTCAAGGTTCATTCTATAGGCAGGTCGGTTCAGTAGGGTAGTGCTTGACTGTAGATCAATATAATGCTTTATGCCTCAGATTGAGGGTAGTCCTTAAGGTATCTCTTCAAGAAACAGGTTGGAAAATTCATCGATCAAGCTTTGTATCTCATCAAGAACATCCTCTAAATCTCTCATCTCCAACAATCTTCTAATCAACAAAAACATAGGCTCATTGACCTTCTTAAAAGCTTGGAGTTCACTTTGCCTCATCACTAGGGCCTTCTTCTTACTTGCTCAGGTGAGTTGATTATGGGTCTCATTTACTTAGGTTGGAGTCATAAGTTGCAATATAATCTTCTTTCCATCCTTAACAAAGGCATAGGTATTCTTGTACCCGTTGTGAGTAACATGTCAATCAAATAACTAAGGTCATCCAAGCAACAGATATGAAGCTCCCATGGGGATGATATCACATACTACTTCATCCCTATACACATTCGTAACATTGAACGGCATAGTTACCTATTCAATCATGTGTAAAGCACTCTTATTATGAAGCCAATGTAGCTTATAAAGTTGGGGATGTTTAGAGATCAATAGACCTAACCTCTATACAAAGGACTATACAACTATGTTAATACAACTTCCTCCATCTATTATGATGGTGTACAATTATCCTTTGATGGTACACTTAGTATGGAATAAATTTTCTCTTTACTCTTCCTTGAAGTTTGATAGGGAACTTAGTACTCGTTTTAGTACCAAGGTCATCACTTCTCCTTGGTCGACATAGATACATGTCTCCTCTTTCTCCTTGGATTTAACTTTTCCAACATCCTTCTCCTCTTTGGGTTCGCTCTCGTTGGTGCTATCTAATACATCTCTTAGAAGCACCATGACACATCAGTTTGGACACTCAATTGCCATGTGTTTGAAACCTAAGCACTTAAAGTACTTCACCTCGTTGATTTTCCATCTTGAGGTCTACCTTCTTCCATATGTCCTCGAGCTTAGTCTGGCCTCAGTTCGGCTTAGTTGGCTTATTCAGCCCTGCTAGTTTGCTTGGCTATCGTTAGGTCAGTCATTCTTCTCCTCGGCTTGGTTTGAATAGGTTGCCATGAAATAAGGGCTCGAAGAATGTTGGTCTAAGTCAGTTTGGAGTACTTTTTGTCTATTTTTTGACCTTCTGTTTTATCTTAATTACCTCCTCTAAAGAATAGAACCTCTATACTTCCACAATGTTGCAAATCTCAAATTTGAGTCCACAAATGAACCTCGATATTATACAAGCCTATGGTTCTTCCACGTTGGCTCGGATCATAAGCATTTTGAACTTTCTCACATAATCATCAACAGATCGACCTCCTTAGTAGAGTTCCTGCAACTTTTCAAATGGATCCTACAAGTATGTCTTGGGCATAAATCTACCCTTCAGTAACCTCTTTATCTCATCCCAAGTTCTCACACTTTATCTTTAATCCCTTGCTTTGGCTGTATTTAAATTTTTCCATCATATAGTGGCAAACCTAGAGAACTCCAGCATAGCAAGTCAAACCTTGATCGTGTCTATATATCCATAGCAATCAAACACCTTCTCTACCTTCTCTTCCTACTCTAAGTATTCATCTGTATCTTTACTTCCACTAAAGGGCAGAATTTAGACTTTGACATTATCTAGTTCTCTAGGAGCTTGGCATTCTTGCTTTTGTGCTTGGTAATAATTAGCCTCTTCTTCTTCCTCTCTATACTCATCAACGTCAATCTCCTCATCATTTTCGTCAATGTCCTCCAACTTTAACCTTTGTCTAGTAGCTCGATCTACTACTTCTCCAGCTTGAGGGGGTCGAACTAAGTGAGTAGCTTGATTGCCTCGGCCATAGTGTCTCTCAAGAATATTTTTTGGTAGGTTGTGGTGCTGTATACTTTGGGATTGTTTTCTGTTAACTTTCATCGTGGTAACTAGACTCTCAACAAGATTAGTGAGTCTGTCAAGCTTATCATTACTTGGGAATGTTACTACCATTATGACTACGAGCAGGTTGAGCACCATTACTTTAGTCACCAATAACACCCTAAACACATGAATTCGACATGGTACAATACTACTACCCAAAACTTTAGTTAACACACTATAACAACTTTAACACCCAATAATCACTTAAACATGATAGAAATGAACTTGCTCTATTTTTGTAGTGAAAAATAGAATAAAATAGAGCAAAAAGGGAACCACACTTACCAATGCACAAATCTTTACTACATAACTCATAACTTTAAACTTTATTTATGTAACCATATTAAAGTAGCTACGAAACAAACGCAACAATCACAAACAACAAACATGAACCAAAATTTCACTGCAACTTCACACATTCCCTCTCGAAATTGCACTTTGATACCAGCGAAGCTAATGTATCTTTGAGTTCACATATACGGAGAGGCACTACAATGAAGTAAACTAAAAGAAAACAAAAGAAAAGCTAGCAAAAGTTTAGGCAGCTACCAACTAGATATGATACCCCAATCGATTCTACTTGACCTACAATCCACCAAATATGATGCACCGATTTGAACTATAGGGTCACTTACCATTACTCCTTACTAAAGGAATAGATAAGAGTTAAAGGGTAAATAAGAATGCTAAGATTTCTCAGAAAGGGAAACTTGTATAAATTGTAATAATGAAGTTGTTGTTTGAGTACATTAAGTTAGGGTTTATATACCCATCCCACTAAGGTTACTTTACATGTATGAAAAAATAAAAGGGTATTATATAAATAGGATACATAAAACATGCTAAAAAGGGTAAAAAAGATAAAGAATATCTTATATGGAAAAGTAAAGAGTCCTTTTGGAATGTCAGGCTAGAAGACACATGTCATATGGTGATAAGTAGTTCTAAATTATAGTACAAATTGGATGAATTGAAGAAAAGAGGGAGTTTGTAGTCAGGGGTCAACTTGATCTGGATCAGGTCGGAGCTCGGTCAGTCATTTGCAAGAGAGTACTCAACTTAGGTTAAGGTCAAATGTTGGTAGGCAACTTGGGAGCTTGGTTCAGATAGTCTTTAAAGGTTATTTACTTAGATCTTGTGTCATGGCACAATTGTTTAACAGGTCTGGTGTACGTGACAACTTGATATCAGGTCAGTAGTAGTAGGAAACATAGAGGTTGGGGTAGGAATTCTCGTCTTGGATGGGGCTTTGAGATAGTATTCTCCGAGTAAGTCCTTAGAGTCCTCTAGTTTGGTTACATATGATAGGTCTAAGGGGTTGATTCCTATCACTGTGTTATATCCAACTAATAGCTATTTAGAACTTGCTAAACCCTATTGTTTTCTTTCATTCCTATTCATTGTAGTACAACCTTCATGTGTATAACCTTGGATACGCATCATTACCTCATACACATATACCTTGGTAGGTATCCTTTCTATCTATAATCAAATAGTTTATCCGTTGTTTGATACAAGTGCTTCCCATTCTTATATAACCTATTCTTATGTGAAATTGTGTGGCTTATCTTTTAAAAATCTAAGTTCTAATTAACATGTGAATCCATATGTAGGAAGTAGAGCGGTTTTAAACCAAGTAGGCAACTATTGTTTGATTTACCTTGGTAGGCAACTATTGTTTGATTTACTAGTGTTAGGGCCATTCGATTTTGATGTGGTTTTAGGCATAGATTGATTATCAAAGCACTATGCCACCATCAATTGTCGCAATGTGGTGGTTTCTTTTGAGCCTCTAGGTATAGAGCCTTATAGTTGTCTCACTTATGTGTTATGGGAAAAGCTAACTATAGTTGCCTCAGTAATAGAACCAAGTAGAGTTGAATTGAATTTGGAGTAGATACAATAGTTTAAGAGTTCCTCAATGTGCCTCCCATAGATTTACTAAGGTTGCTACATGAGAGGGAAATCGAATTCAAAATAGAAGTGGTAACAAGAATGTTGCTTACATCAAATTCAACATACAAAATGACACTTACAGGGTTAGTTGAATTAAAGAAGCAATTACAAGAGTTATAGGATAAGGGGTTTATCTAGCTTAGCTCACCACCTTGGGGAGCTCAAGTTCTTTTTGTAAAGAAAAAAGGATGGTAGTTTGCACACCCAATTCTGTTCTAAAAGTGATCTGTGTTTTGGGTACTATCAGTTGAAGGTTATGTTTGAGGATATTGAAAGATGGCCTTTAGAACAAATTACAATTTATATGAATCCTTAGTGATGTCGTTTGGCCTCACCATTGCACCAACAGCATTTATGAACCTCATAAACATAATGTATAGGGAGTATTCAGATATATTTATTGTAGTCTTTATAGATGACATACTTGTATATTCCAAAAGTAGGGAGGAGCATCCCAAGCATCTGAGAATTTTTATGGGTTAGTTGAGGGAAGAAAGGTTGGTTGCTAAGTTTAGTAAATGCAATTTTTGGCTTGAGTAGGTGTCATTTCTTAAGCACATCGTGAATAAAGATGGTATCACAATGGATCTTGAAACATAAAAGCAACGATTGTTTGGCTAAGACTTACTATAGTGTCTAAGATTAGAAGTTTCTTAGGTTAGTAAGATATAATAGAAAGTTTATAGAAGACTTCTCAAGAATAGAGATCCGTTGACTCGGTTAACTCAGAAAGGGGTCAGGTTTGAGTAGATTGATAGGTGTAAAGGGAGCTTCTAACAACTGAGGGATAGACTTAACTATATTGATTTTGGCTTTACCTTATAACGAGAAGGTTATGTAGGATAGCAAAGTAATTACTTGCACCTTGCTAATTGAAGCCGTATTAGAAAAGTTACCCTACTTACGATTAGGAGTTAACAGCTCTAGTGCATATATGTTAAAGTTGTAGTAGCATTATTTAGTAAGCAAGAAGTGCAAGGTGTATACAGACCACAAAATCCTTAAGTAATTCATATAGACAAATCTAAATATGAGGTAGAGATGCTGGTTAGAACTAATAAAAGAGTATGACTTGGACATCTAGTATTACCCAGGGAAGGCGAACATAATGGTTGATGCTTTAAGCAGGAAGCGGAAAGGAAATATGTGAACATACTTACTTCATAGCAACTATTACTAAAGGAGATACGCATATTGGAGTTAGAAGTATTCATTAGAGAGGTAAGTATTAAATTGACTAGTCTTAGAGTACTACCTATTATATAGGATATAATACCTACCTAGGTGAAAGATTACAGTTTATAAGAGATTAAGAATAAGATGGAAGCAAGAAAGCCACCTGATTTTGCAGTGGATGTAGAAGGAGCATTATTTAAAGGTAGGCTACGTATTCTAGTAGGTTTGGCATTGAAAGATGAGTTGCTTAAGGAAGTGCATTACTCGACATATATGGTCTACCATAGGAGTACAAAGATGTATAGAGATTTGAAGGCCCATTACTGGTGGGATAATATGAAGAGAGAGATTGTTAAATATGTGTATAATTACTAAACTTACTAGGTGATTAGAATTGAGCACCAAAGGCCCATAGGGAAGTTACAATCATTACCTGCTAATGAATGGAAATAGAGGCATGTGACTTTGGATTTTGTCATTACCTTACCTAAAATCTTGGCAAAATATAACATAGTATGGGTAATTGTGGATTGGCTGACCAAGTATGCATGGTTCATTCCCATAAATAATAAGTGCTTAATAGAGAATCTTGCTAAATTATATGTCTAAGAGATCATGAGAGGTTGTACGATGTTCCAATATCCATTACTTTTGACTGGGATACCGGGTTTTTGAGTAAGTTTTAGAGAAGTCTACACAAGGCAATGGGCATAAAGTTATGTTTCAATACTGCCTTCCGTCCTTAAACTGATGGGAAATTAGATTATACCATCTAGATATTGGAAGACTTACTAAAGGCTTGTGTGTTTGATTTTGGTGGTTAATAGGACCAACACTTGCTACTAGTAGAGTTCACCTATAACAATAGCTACTAGGCAACTATTCATATGGCTCTCTATGAAGCCCTATGTAGAAGGAAGGGTAGGTCGCCTATTCATTGGGATGAGGTTGGTGAAAGGTAGTTGATGGGACTAAATATGGTACAAGAAGCAATAGATAAAGTTAGATTGATTAGCAAAGAATGCAATTCGGTTGAATTGTTAAAAAAGCTATGTTGACAAGTAATGATACTCACTAAAGTTCTAAGTGGGGGTGAGGTGTTGTTGAAAGTGTCTCAAACAAAAGGCATCGTCAGATTTGGGTTACGAGGAAAACTGAGTCTCAAATATGTTAGCTCCTTTAGGATCCTAGAGAAAATCAAGAAAATGGCTTACAGGTTAAAGCTTCCTCCAAGGCTTGAAGGTGTTTACGATGTGTTTTATGTGTCAATGTTAAGGAAGTATAAGAAACCTAGCCTAAAATAGGAGGAAGAACCACATGTGCAGGTAGTAGATGTAGAACACCTAGAGTTACAGTTAGATATGTTAGTAGAAGAATGATTGGTGAAGATTGTGGATAATAAGGTATAGAAGCCAAAGAGGAGAAATATACTTTATGTCAAAGTTTAGTGATCAAATTGATTTGAAAGAGAGACGACTTAGGAGAGGAAATCAGAAAAAAGTAGTTAGAGTTGTTTCAAAATCAAGGTTAGTAACTTTCAAGGATCAAAATTTTTATTAAATGGGGAAAGTTGTAATGCCTAGAAAAATAAAAACAAAAAGGGCAATAAAATAAAAATAAAATTCTTAAGTGAGGGGCATTATGACTTGTAATAAACTAATGTTAGAAGGGCATTTTAGTCAATGAAAAAGATTAGAAAAACCCTTAACCTTAATAACCTATTTAACCTCTTTCTTAATCTAAGAGGAAACTTTCCTTACCTTAGTATGTGGGACACCAAAATTCGGATCATTGACTTCGAAGTACCAAAAATCACAAGGGGAGGCCGGATTCACTACAATAACATGATCAAAAGGTATGTTGACTACATTAGATATTGGAAAATTCGTTTTTCTATGGAGAGGGGTGAAAAATATAATGGATTTCAAGTATTGCAGTGTTGTGAAGATTTTGAATTGATTCTTAGATGTCGATGTAGCAGAGAAAAAGTAAGTGTTCTTAAAACTATTGTTTTTATATTGGTTTTGTATAAATAGAAATGTTAGGGCTCTTTTGGTGAATGATTGAGGCTGTGATTTGGTTGATCTTTGGCATTTGAGGGGTGTTTTAGGTAGTTATCAGTGGAGTGTCGTTGGTAGAGGAGTGCCTAAAAGTGGTGGTTAATGGCGGGGATTGAAGTCAGCATAAGAGATGCTGAAGATTGGGAATTGCAATCTGCGGATCTATAAATTGCGCTTAGTGTTTGGACGCTATTAGGTCTAGTATCCCAGCATTAGTCCCTTGACTCACCTCGTATGAGTTTTCTTAGAGTGTTTGGACACTAGTAACCCTAGCATTCGAATGCTATGTTGTAGGGGTGTACAACCTTTATCCAAACTTGTTTCCTTCAGGTTTTCCTATCCTATTTTCAATTCCTAAATGTCTTTGACACATTTTCTAGCAACTTTTCTCACCAAAACAAAATCCAAAAACTTCTTTTCCTTAAGTAGTTTTCTTCCTCTAGTAATAACTAAGGTACTTGAAAGGGGTAAGTAGTTAAAGTAGATAAGAGGTAACTTTAGGTTGAGTTTGAAGACTAAACTCGTGTTCATGTTTTTTTTATCAAGTTGTAGCAGAATAAGATTAGCTTGTGACGACTCACTTGAGACAAGTATAGATATTTGCTTTTGCTTGTTAGTTGTGTTTGTATAGGTTGTACTTATAACATTTAACTGGTATTAATGTAAACTTGCCATATATAATGTTTGTTGCATGTACTTAGCTTTAACCTCCCTTTGGTAGGGTCCAATTGGCTTAGTGTAAACCCTATTTTTAGTGGGCTTATGATTTGACTAAGAGTATTTCTTGAATGTTCTTAAAGATCAACTAACTAAGAACTCAACTACGAACTTTAAAGTCACCTAAAACCCTGAACCTTTAAACAATTAAAGAATTTTAACCTTAAATGACTAATTAATAATTTAATTTGAATAATTTCATCTAACTTAAGAAAATTTCATAATTTTATAAGAATTGAATCATAATTTACAAAACAATTCAAGAAGTAAATCCTAAAACAATTTCCTAAAGACAATTTCATTATCTTAATGTCTAAAGCTTTACATGTGAATAAGTAGACCAAGTAATCACCTTAAATAGCTTATCAATTGAGAGTTGGAGTTATTTATCAATTGATGACCTATCAAAAGCTAGTGATAAAACACTTTCCTTATCACCCATTAACTTATACTATATATGGATAAATTATCACAAGATTTCACATGCTTCACTTTAATAAAGGAGACAAGACATTTCCATGCCCAAAATGACACCTAATGGCCAGTTCTTACATGGCTATAAGGGGGGGAGGGGGGCATACTCTTGTTTTTCATCCACTAATCACTTTATCTTACACTCTACTATTCACCTCTTAATGCTTACATCATCAAGAGTTGTAATTGTTGACTTTTGTATATGCTACAAGACAACAAAATCAAATTTCTTAAACACACTTCTACCCTCATTCCCAACCGACCACTCTTTCTTCTATTTCTCTCACTTTCAATTTCATTTTCACTTCCTTTTCTCTCACTTTGAAAACAACACAAAAGAAGAAACAACCAAATCCTACAAAATCCTTCACTTGCTGCTACATTCTAAGCATACATACATGGCACTTTCAACTTCTTCTTATCATGCTTTTGCCAACATTCAAAGGTCCTTTAGGATCCTTAGAACAAACCTTTAACCCTACTTCAAAGGACCACAACTTAAGTTCCAAAAAGGGTGCAAGAAGAAGGAAGTAAGATAAAGAGCATAAGTGGAACCTTAGTGCACAACCACTATATTTTTGTTTTGAGGATGAGTAAGTATATCTTGTATTAGTAGGTTAATATTCGTGTTAGGTGACCATGATTTCTTGAAGATATGAGTATTATCATAAGTTGATATAACATCTAAGACTACCCTAAAAAGAAAACTTATGACACCCTTATATGAAAATTTAAGTATGAGCTTGTAAAGTTAGTGTTTTGTAGAGATACTGTTTAACACTTGGAATGGAAGATTTTAAGTTGAGAAAATCTTGAAATGAGAACTTGAATGAAAGGGAAGCATGCTGGATGTAAGGTTTAGAAGTAATTTGGATGTTGTTTTCACTTTTATTGAGTTAAACATATTAAAATCTAGACTTAAGTAAAGGAAACCAACTTTGTAAGAAATGAACTATGGTATGGGAGGTATGATAAAAGTGAGATCCTCCATTTTCATGTAAAGTATGAGCCAAATAATCATCTCATGGAAAAGATGCCAAGTTAAGATTTGAATGCAAGTAGCTTAAGTTCATGACCTAACACCTAAACTTAAGGAAATGATGAAATATGTTGAAAAACTATATTGGAAGCCCTCATACTCAAACTGACTAGATCTGGAACATTCCTAAAAAATACTTAAAAATATGATAAAAGTAAGTGAACAAAGTAAAAAGACTAACCAAGGCAAGTACGATAAGTGTATTAAGCCTAAAATTCAAAACCGAGCTTAAAACTTCCAAAACGAGCCTTAAACATTAAGTTGAACCACCCTTAAGTTTCTGACTAGCAACTTGACACAAAAATGGAATTTTTTTTTTAAGACTCTCAAGAAGCCCATAAGACACTCCCTAAGCCTAAGAAAGTGACCATCTTTGAATTGAATAAAAAACTAGCCAATTTGATAACTTAAACCTACTTAAAAGCCTAAGAAGTGGTTGTTAGCCTTAGGAGTGTAAATCAAAGTGGTAAATTCACCTTAAAGAGTATTTTGAGCCTAGAATGAAACCTTAAGTCATAGCCTAAAGGAATTCTCAAGTTACTAAAAAGCCCATTGAGCAAATAAATCTCAAAAGTACTCCAAATCATAAGGATCGCTTCTGTTCTAACCTATGGGTAGATTTTTGTGTCTCATCTCAAAAATCCAACCTTACCACATTAAAGCAAACTCGAAAATGATGAAAATGGACTATAAGATCATAAAAATCGGATTTAAAACGAGAAAATTATACCCGATTAAACTTTTAAGTAAAGATAAGGAAAAATACGAAAACTAGTCAAAAGTATAACTTATGGGGTTTTAGCTTAGTTTTCTAATTTTTATTTCAAATCCTTATAGTATTGTGATTGCAATGACTAAGGGACCCCGTGTTCAGAGACGACTTGCCCTTGGACTACTTTGATTGACTCACATGGCTGAGTGAGTAAATTCCTGATGACTTTTTACTTGATTTTGCTTATAAAATAGATGCATCTAAACTTATATATATATATATAAATTGGATGCTTATGGGATATGGGAAATGCGTATATATGAATTTGTGATTGAATGTTATGGCTTGTTAATCATATAATAATGGAAATTGTTTGTAATAATTTATATGTGAGATTGTACGGACTGAAATTATCTGATCACCATGAAAAATCAAATTAATCACTTATATGATTAAGAAATTAAATGAATCATGCATTCCCCATAGTTGCATTCAAATAACATTGATTGCTGCTTCACGTAGAAGATGAGAAGAGACTCACAAGAGGAGGCCATATTGCAAGATTGGGCACTGGCTATGTCATCATTTTATTGAGTTTTTGTCTTAAGCTAATGGGCTTACTAGGTTTCGAGAGACGCCAACAGTTGGCGAGGAACCATGTTTTGTGGCTTTTTCTTAAGGTATATGTGTTTGTGGATTGCAGAGGCCACGTACCGCTAGACTTAGGATTTTGAAAACATGAATTGTTATTAAATAAAGAAAGTATATATATATATATATATTTATTTTAACTTAAGCATAATAGTGCAAATGAAATAAAACTCAAGGGTTAGAACCTAGATTTTGGTTTGGGTCATAGAGGGAATAATTATGAGTCATATGCAATTCCTAAGCTACTGCATGCGTTGTTTAGCATACTTATTGTTCATGCACTCATATGATTATGCATTTAATAAATTTCTACTATGCGGTATTGACGAGGGTATTTATCTCACTAAGTTTAAGTTTATACCTCGATAGATTTCTTTTGTTGCAAGGAAACCTCTTCGTTCATCCGGGCCGAGAGATGCTTGAGGTGAGTCTCGTTCAGAGACGGGTTAGAGCGATCAAGGAGTAAAGAGGAGATTTTGTAATAGTTTTGTAGATAACTAATTACTTTTACCTTTGTTCATATTATAGATTAAAGTTTCTAATGCAATTCCCTCTATGAACTACATTTGTTTGTAATATTCTTTTGGTGTAGAACTTATGAGTCCATATGTTTGTTTAATTAATTTACATTATTGAAGTTAATTTTAGTAAGTAGCTCTATATTACTTATCTATGAGCCTGGTAGTAACATATAATGAAAAGAGTCTTATGTGTCATACGAAAGGCCTGCAATCAGTAAGGGGGTTAATAGTAGATCTTTGTATAGTACATGACAATTTACAGTGATAATAATACTGTTGAGTCATGATAGTTGGTGAGACACCTAGTGTTCATGTATGACTTGCCCTATGAGAGGGTTTCTTATTAAGATGACCTAGTTAGATTTAGGAAGGTTTACTTAGGTATTGGTAGGACCTATACTAATACTAGTATATATTTATATATAGTGTATATAGGAGTCACGAGATACTCCAAGTTATAGGACATTGGAACGGTATTGTTTGCTAGCTAATAAAAAGATAATTAAATTGTGTTTGTTACATTAGATATGTATGTTTGCATGTGTATTCCTATTGTATGCATGTGCTTCTAATGTTCCATATTGGGCATAGCTCATTGGGCATCTGTGGTTTTTCAATTGTAAGTACAGTTGTCGAGCTTGGATTTTTTGATTTTTCATTTGTTTTCCTTAATTTGATTTAAAGAAAAATCGATGCCTATTTAACATAAATCCTTGACAAGAATTGAGGAAAACGTAGTTTCTTGTTTTGAAACAAAAAGGAGTCGCCATTCGGTAAAACTGGGAAACATAATGAAATTAGAATCAATTAGGCGGATTGATTCTAATTTGGTCACTAGCCTGCAATTTTTGAAATATTTTTTCCCTTTTTCTCTTAAAAAAAGATTTAAGAAACTAGATATTTAAGTATCGGGGGCTACCTTATTAAACTCTAATCAGGTACCACTTTAAATGTTTTGAATTTAATACTTATTTTTTAAAATACAATGCTAAATCCTATTTAAAGGTAAATAAATGGAATTATATCTATTTATGAAAATAAAGAAAATTGAAAATCATTAACCAAAAAGGGGGTAAAATAAATTTTTACATGTTTTAAAATCGCCTTGGAGGTACTTATGTAACTTCTAATCGAGATTAGACTTTCATCGTTCATTCTTCAAACTTTAGATGTGTCGGTTTGTTTTAATTCTAAAAAATGCTCGACTTTAGGTTCTTTAGCCATTTAATTATATTTAAAGAAAACTACATAGAAGAAAAATGGTCCTACATTGGTGTTCTTATTTTTGGACAATTTTAAGTGAAGTCTTAATTTGAAAAGGATTGGTTAAATTTTATATTTTTTGGGAAACAATTTTTTTAGGTGGTAAAACATTTTCATTTTCTTTTATCTTGCCTTTTTTTATTTTCTATTTTATTATTTATATTTACTTTGATTGAAACATGCTTATAAAAATAAAAATAAAAGTAAAGTAGCGAAGCTTTTCTCCTCCTTTATTCTTCTTTTCTTTTCTTTTTTTTTTCTTTTTAAATTCTTTTCTTTCTTTCTTTTTTCTTTTGCATTTTTTTTTTGTCACAATACAATACAACATGAAAGAAAAAGAAAAAAGTAAAAGAAAGAAAGAAAGAATGAAAAAAATATATATAATAAAACAAACTACAAAACAAAGGGGAAAAAAAGGAAAGGGATCAGACCAAACTTAAGACAAGAGGCACAGGTCAAATGGTAGGGTAGGAGTTAGATTCGAGTCACAAATTGGGTTGCTTGAAGGGTTGAGGGTCGAATTGGGTCACTTACTAGTCAACTCTGGATTGCACAAAGAGAGGAAAACATGGGTGGTGGTTTGAAGGTGATGAAAAGGAGGCCATCAGTAGTGATGTTCGAAAAACAAGAGTGCTAGTAGCTAAAGGTTGAAGGAAAGTTAGGTTAGGGGTTTTGGATGGTAGTAAACGCAACTATCTACTTAATTTGGCTTGTAATGGTAGTTATAGTGGTGCTTTGCGTAGTTGGTAATGGCAGCTAAGGTTAGAGTATGTAGAGTGGGTTGAGACTCCTAGAGGTCATGGTGGAGGATGGAAGAGGGTAGGTTTGGGAGCTTGAACCGTAGTGGTTCTATTGGTAGCTCTAACTCAACTCAACGAACGCGAGCTTATCCTATTTCTAGAGAGATAGTTTTTCTCGTAGTAGAGAGAGAAAGGGATTTGAGTATGCGATTTATGTGAAGATGAGTGAAGATTGATGATTTTCTAATGACTGAGAGAGCTTAAGGAAACCTAATTTATAAGAAGATGAGCTCGATTGAGCTTGGAAAGCCAATGATGGTAGAATTGGATCAAGATCATAAAACTAATGCGATCTTAGAATTTCAAGAAATAATCTTGGTTTTGAGTTTAATTTAAGGATATCAACTGATACTCTTGCTCAAGAATAAAAAAGAAGGTTCGATTACTTCCTTAGTAACCTAGATTCAAAGGTTTGAGAGAGAGCTAGAATTGTAGACATGAACTTTTTTCAATTTTCGTGGATCAATTTGGATAGGCTAACAACTATATTTGGAATTGTTTTCAATCTAAATTAGAAGCATACCATGCAAATCTTTAAGATTTCACCATTGATTTGGTGAGATCTTGAAGAAACCTTAGCTTAAAATGGGCGTACAGTAGCTTACTTAACAAGGAAGGAAGGAGGGATATTGGCTAAGAAAAGGCATCGATGTAGGAGATGCTCTAAGTATATGTATGTGGGACGCACCTAGAGCACACATGTATAACATGTGCCTAATTAAACAATCCTACTTTTTTGTTTGTTTATTTGTTTACTTTTGAAAGACTTCACCGATCTAACCTAAAAAGAAGTCTTTTGAACCATGATTCTAAAAATGAAAACACTTTGCTTAGGTGACTCAAAATTTCTTAAAATGACCCAAGATTCATATTCATCCTTAAAATTAATCTATTTACTCTATAATTTTAATCTTTCAATTTCTTTTTTTTGATATTTTTTCTAAATTTTCTACATTTTTTTTTGTAGTTTTAAGTTTTCTTTTTTTTTTTTCTGTGTGCGTGTTTTTTCTTAATTAGGACCCTTTTCTTTTATTCTAAAAAAGTTCTAAAACTATAAGGAGGGCAAAAATGAGGCATTTACAACAGGTATTATGGACTCTACTAAATTTTATGAGAAGTCAGACTTTAATTATTATTTTTTTATGAAGAGATTAGTTACTACTACTTTGATGATATAATAAGTTCCACTTAATGGTTGATTTGAGATTATTGGATACTGTTGAGAGTTTTGAATAGTTTTTGGTTATGTATTTAATCTATTGGACTTGTAGGAGTCACATGTAACTCCCTATTGATTTCATGTGTTGTTGGAGTTAGAGACTCTTAGTTCTTTTTCCTAAGGTTTAATAAGTTTAAATAAGTTATAAATGTTTTTAAAATTATATAGGGCATTATAAGTTATTTGTATTTGGAGATGAGTAGTTAGATACACCAAATTTCATTTAATGATGGGGAGAATTCAAATGAAGGGGTCAATATTTGGAGATAAGTTCAAATAGGAGATCAATGTTTTGAAAAGTTTAAATAAGATATCAATATTTTACAAAGTGGTTCAAATAATTTTATGTACTGACTATTATGAGTCTTTTGTTTGAATTACTTTGTAAAATATTGATTTTTTATTTAAATTTTTTGAAACATGAATTCCTTATTTAAATTTTTTGAAACTTTGATCCCTTAATTGATTACTTTGAAATATTGATCTCTTCCATTATAATTCTCCCTTTAATGATGTTATTATATTTAAAATAAGTTAGCAAGCTATTCAATTGTGGTTCACAAACAAGTGGCAAGTTAATAGGTATCTTAGTGTATCTGCTTACTAAATTGATACGTGGCAAGGTTGTGACTTCTAGGGTTTCAGGATGTTACATGGGTATATGATGACTTCTTTGATAATGCAAATTAAATATAATTAGTATATATAGTCCGTTTTAACAATATTTATGATATATTTGTATGGCTATACATTTCTTCATTTTTTCTTATCACATTTTGATTAGATAGTTTATGTATAATTCTTTTTTCTTTGCTTAATCACTAATCTTGGGTGTGGCTAAAAAAAATCGTATAATTTAATTTAATGGTTGTTTTATGTTTTAAATTTTGCTATAGCCATGAATTTAAATTTTTGCATATGTATCATGCATACGCATCTACTAGTGTATGTGTGTACACTTATATGTATGTACGTATAATTGAGTTCCATAGGGTGAACAAAATTAGATCCTTATTCCTTCGCCCTTCTATTATCATAGTGCCCCGTATGTTTGCACATGAGTTATGATGGTGCTAAATTGCATGGGTCTATTTTACCCATATTATCTATATTGTTAAAGTTAAAGGGTTTTATTAATTACGAATAACTACCATTTTAGTGCTTTTATTGTTTTATATTTTAATTTTAACTACTATTATTAGGTATCCCATATTTACATATCGTCTATTTCAATTATTGTTCCATTCACTCATATCTTACCAATTTTCAATCCATAAAATCTACTTTAAATTTATCTATTAAAATAGCAATTGCCAAGTATGTAACAAAAGAAAAACCTTCTCCCTCTCCTTCTTCTCTCTCCTAGAACCTTGCATTAAAATAAAAAGTTAAAAAAGGGAAATCAAGTACTGTTATTTGCGATAATTTGGTATATTATAAATTATAAAATACAATTTTATGCGTGAGTGTATGTCTACTAGTGTATTTGTTAAAAGACAAATAATACACCTTTTAGCTTTCTCTTTCTCGTAAAATGTGTATTAGTATTGGAAAGGGCCAATCGATTTCTTTTTCCTCAAATTCTTTATAAATATCTGATGACATACAGTAATAGTACCTTTTTTTACCTTGCAAAAATTCCAGTCACTCAATTCATGCACATAAGAATTTGACTAAACGTGCCAAATAGAACGGCACTGTTAAATCCTGGCATTTATCATAATTTCCTAACATATTGAATAGTGTTTTAGCAGTTAAAAGAGAGATCAAACAACAGTCAATCACATCTAACAGAGGAATCATCCCATGAAGTGGCCGACAAAATAAGCACTTTTTCTCTTTGTATTTTGGTTTTTTCTTATCATTGAATGTTGATTTATTAAGTATAATCTCCAAGAAAAGGAACCATCCCATGAAGTGGGGGACAAAATAAACACTTTTGCTTTTTGTATTTTGGTTTTTTCTTATCATTGAATGTTGATTTACCAACTATAGTCACATCAACAGGAGGAATTATCTTTGCTATTGCAATCCACTAATCTATTGTAAATTGTGTTGGAGGTATTGGTATGAAGTGTGGTAATGATGTAATCAATAAAAAGAATGACAAGATTGAAATTTCAACTCATTTCGACATAGCCAATCTTCTTATTAATTTTCAAAAAAAGAGACATATAAGAATTTGTTGAAAACCTCATATCAAATATTCATTGATATTCACTATTTATAGAAATACATAATTTAGGATGTACTTATTGTTACTAGTAAATAATTGTCTCTCCAAAAACAACTATTAGAACTATACTATAACTACTAAAAACCACTATTTACAATTTACTAAATTGCTCACTTTTGAAAATTGTACACTTATTATTGATTTTTTACATTTATGCCCTACTATATTCTTAAAATGTAACAATTTCTCCTCTACATGAATTAAACCTTGTCCTCAAGGTTGAAGTAAAAAAATTTTTGGCCAAAAAAAAAAAAAAAAAAGCAAATGACTTTGATATGTTTGATAAAGATACTGGCATCCATCCCTCTAATATAAGTTCCATAAGTCTCATTTACACTAATGTTAGAATCCCATATAAGTACATTTGACTCATTTAGTCCAATGAAAAGTGTGGAGGATTAAGTTTGAAATCTTTATACTTATCTATGTAATCAATATATATCCATATCACTTTTAGAAGAATACTTGCTTTTGTATATCCAGTAACTATACTATCAAGTTTAGAAACGACCATAGGAGCATTGATGGAAACCATTAAATGTGGATTAAAAACTCCCATTCTCGATTTGCTAGTAGGTGGTATGTTGGCAATTTTAGGAATGAAACTTTTCATCAAATCGAATTTGGATTTCAATTTATTGTTATCTTGTGTGGTGAAATTCATCCAATCACTCCATGCTTGAAGCTGTTCCTTTTCAAATTATGGTAGATTTGTCATCTCAAAAGATATCTTTGTATAGGAAGGGAATGTAAAATCAAGGGATGAGTTCTTATTATCCTCTTGTGTAGCATTTTTGTTGGATTCAAAAATGCTAGTCCCCTTGAAACCATTAGTTTCCACATCTACTTGTTCACTAATTACTTCATTTTCTTGCAATTTTTTCTCTTTAGCAATTAAGGTATCCCATTTGGATAAAATAAAAAATTCCAAATCATATTCATGATCTTGTATTATCATGCACATTATTATGAATTCTTGTATTTGAATTCGCATAAACCGTACAGTTTCTGTTATTAAATATACCAACAATTCTAATTTCTTCATTTAAGTTATTTCTATGGCTTAAGTTCTTTCAATTATAGTCAAGAAAAACAAGAGCACCAATGTTAGCAATTGTAGCCCACTAAGCTATTTTAAATTGTGTTGTGGATGTTGATGTAAAGTGTGGTAATGATGAAATCAATAAAAAAGATTAAAATTATAGAGTATTTTGAGACAACCAATCTCCTTGCCAAATTTTAGAGAAAGAAACACCTAAGAATTTAGTTGAAAACTTCCTATCCAATCTTTATTGATATTTCACCATTTATAAAAATACATGATGTAGGACTTACTTAATGTTACTAATAATCAATTTTCCCACAAAAAACAACTACTAAAACTATACTACAATTGCAAAAAACCATTATTTACACTCTACTAAATTGTTAATTTCTAAAAATTGTACAATTATTATTGATTTTTTAACATTTATGCTCTATTTATTCTTAAAGTGTAACAATTCATCCCATGAAGTGGGACAAAATAAATACTTTTGCTTTTTATATTTTTGTTTTTTATTATTATCATTGAATGTTTATTTGTTAAGTATATATTTTATTTTTTTTATTTGTGACACTATGTTGGTGAGGGTAAGGAATATTACTACATTGTTATTACTCAACTGGTTGACAGTACTCATGTTTAGGGCTGGCAATTTGTATTATCATATTATGTCTTATTTTTATATCTAAACAAGATCGTGTTTGAAAAATTTCAACTCATGACATGACTTATTTATTAATCATATATGAATATCCCAACTTATGACCTATCATGTCTTGTGCCCGTTTATTAGATCTCTTAATTATATACTAATTTGTTCAAAGTTACCTTTTAAGCTGACAATTCCATATTGGTTGTTTGTTGATAAAATTCTTTTATGATACCTATTTAATGAAGTGCTTTTCCTATATGAGGTGTCACATATGCCATCAATATAAGATTACAATGCATACAAATAATTGATCAAATAAATTATTGCTCATTTTTTTGGCAAGCAACAATTAATTATTAATTACTTATCAACTCTTTAAAGATATAAATAATTTAGAAAGAAGGATTAACTTTTAACTAATATACTAATTATTGTTTCTTAGCAATTATACAACTCTTAAAGAACCTTATCTAGAAAAGTTCATAGAGAAAAGCTTTATAATCTAAATCCTCCAAATACTATTCTTGTTTAAGCACATATTAAATTTATGTATGCTTCATAATCTGGTCTTGATTTATTAAGTGTTATAAAACAATTCACAAGAAAAAAAAAAAAAAGATTTCCAACATGTCAATGTAATTTTCTATGGAAGGTCTTTACTAAAATTAATAACAACGGATTAGAGGCTTAACCAAAGTCAATTGAGTAATTTCTTCTAAATTATAAAAGACACGAATTTCTTTAAAAAAGAAGACTTACCTGTGAAGAAGATGCAGTATAGGTGTAGCTAAGTGGATATGGAAGTGAGATAAAGAGGGAAGAAAAGATGAACTCTAGCTGTGGCTTGATATCTTTTTACTTTTTGTGTTTGATATTTTATTTATTTATTTTTTCATTTGTATTATATTACTACAATGGTAGGAAAATTGAAAAAAAAAAAAATAAGACCTAAGGAATGAAAATACAAATTTAATAGTAAACAAGTTAGTGGGTCAAACTTGGACCAGTTTATGGGACCTATTTATTTAAACGGATCTATAAATAGGTCTAGGATCTAAATATAAACCTCGAAATGAATTTAATCGTATTTAAACGAATTTGACTCACTTAGGTCTAATATCATTTTTTTCAATATACTTATACATTTAAATTGTATTGTCTCGTATTCAGATTTATTATGTCTAAATCCCAAATTACACTCATGTCAAATCTAGTACTTGGCTTGTCTTCTTATGTTCATTTTTTCTATGGATACATGAATCAATGGTTTAAACCAAATTTCAAGAGACACGTTTGCTCGATGGAAGAAATATTTGATTGGACTTAATATACCACATGTTTGAATGAACGCCGAGAAACTTCTAACTCTGTTTAAATAAGTGATAGTTATACTAGATATTAAAAAAATATATATCATCTATGTTTTTATATGTTAAAATTTTATAACCGTTATATGTCATTGATCCATAATACTCTCTTGAGGGACACTACCTAAGTTTGACCTTTAGGTATTGTTTGGTTACAAAATTTATGAGACTGTTTTTTCTTTTTTTTTTTCAATATTGGTTTATAATTTGAACTTAGTTATTGAATAAAGAAAAGTTTGAAGGATGGAACAAAATGTCTAGATAAAGAGAAGTTTTCATGATATAAATATAATTAAATAAATATTAGATAATATTGAAGATATAAATATCAAAATATAATATTAAATCTAATACTTATATATATCAAATAGGGGATATTACAATAATATATGATCTATGTAAACTAAACGTATTATCTTATACTTATGTTCTTTGGCCGTGTTAGTTTTAGCAACCAAATGCAACTTTAGAGAAAATAAGTTATTTCGCAGACCGAGGGTTGTTTTGAGCAATTGCTCCATATTTTGATGAGATGCTAGTGCATCCACAGTTCCTGCAAAATGGCTAACCACGTGCAACACCCTGTGGGCTCCGTGGCAGGTACTACTGAGCGGCGAGCTCTATCTAGACTTTCTAGGCTTGGAGCACGAAGCTATGAACATATCATCGTCATTAACGATGATTCGCCTCAAGATGGTTTTTGGATACACCCTACGCAAAGGATGTCGATCAGACATCGGGGATTGCTGAGAAAACCCTCAAGTAACGCTTCTTTTTGCATTTATGAAGTACCTCCATCAATGAAGATGATGGATAGGAAATACTTCGATCCTCAAGTCGTCTCAATCGGTCCCTTCCACCATGGATGTGAAGCGTATCAAATGCTGGAAGAGCACAAGGCCAGGTACACACGTAAACATTATTATTTATCTTTGTTTTTTTTGTAGAGATGCTTTATTTTTCCTTCCACATAATATTTCACCCACATTAATGAATGCCAAATACATAATATAGATTAGCAGATGCATACCTGCATTATATGTACAAAAATTATATACAGAAGTATAATAAAATTTAAGATATAAAATAAATAAAAAATTAAATTAAGTATAATACTGGTAATATAAGAAAGAAAAGAAAAGGGCATAGCATCTTGTGGTTAAAACTATAATGGAAAATTTTCAGACTTAAAAAGTCACTTCTCTTTGTTGGGAGAAAAAAAACAAAAGTGACTTCTCTCTTACATAAGTTTTTAGCAAAATTCAGAGACCCTCCAAATAGAAAATGTATCAATGGTTTTGATGGATGTGCCTTTCTAGATTGTAAAGTTACGACTAAAAGCAAAGCAATTTAATATCTCAAGCACAAAACTATTTTTCTTCGTAAGGTCAAGAATATGGCCATCCTTCAAAACATCAAGATAATATACAACAAGCCTCGATCCAATAAACCATTTGCGAGGATATGTTGTTGTTTGTCTTCCACCAATCCGAGACAACACCAGAGTCTACACTTGCCTTCCACAGTTTTACAATTAATCCGAAAGGAATGTTGGTTGGTTTTATTGGAACTGAAATTCTCTCTAACAATATATGATCTAGTGACTAAACTTTTGTCAGATCGATTGAGACTCCATGTTGCATCAAATCAGAAAAAAACGTACACCATATCAACAAAAGCAGACACCTAGAAAAAGGAACCGACAACATTAGTAAATTTTGAAAAGAATCAGATTATATGGTTACAATTATCAAAAGAATGAAATATTCAAATTTTAATTAAAAATATGGAAGTGCTATTTTTTTTTTTTTACCAGTTACTCTCAACGGCATCAAATCAACATTTAGATAATAAAATTTTCTTATTTATCATTTTAAAGATTCAACTACAGACAAATTGATTCTCTAAAGAAAAGGAACCTATAAGAAAATATATACTTAATGGCATCAAATAAACATTTAGGTACTAAATTTTTCTAATCATTATAAATATTCAACAAAAGATATTGACAAATTGATTATAATCAACTTGCCACATTATTAATGGTTACTTCACCAATATTATTTTATATTTTTTAAATCTTTTGTGAGTTCTACTTACATTACTCTCACACCAATATACAAAATAAGTTTTTGAAGGCAAGATACTTGTTTAAGCATCTCGGTGGAGTTAAATACCCCAAGTTGCTCGTATTTTATAATTACAAGTGGAGTGTTTAGTATACGAATATGTGCTAAACAATCCTAATAAACATAACCTAACTATTGACCTTTCTATTTCATACAGTAACTAGAAAATGAATTATGAAAATAAGTCGATGGTCAAATGGAATAAGTGGTTGGTTTTTTACAAAATGGAACAAGATTTTTAGGGGTAGCCAAGAAAACTATTACCATGGTGCGGTTTTTCTAAACAAGAGTTGTTGAATATTTATAAATATAACCAGTATCAAATATTATTAAAATGATATAAGACACTACATATTTTGAATCTGTAAATTGTATAGAGCACAGTTTTAGGTAATTCCTTATATTATAAGATTGGTTTTTGCTCGAAAACTAGGAACCTCATCAAGACTCAAGAGTGTGTATAAAGGACAAGTGTCAAGATATGGACGGCTAATTACAGTAATTGCATAACTGGGGAAGAAAACGAAAATTTTAGCAAATCTCACGTTAAATTTGTAGTATCAGAGAAAATCGTTATAGTGATCGAGCTCTTTCACGGTGTGCAATCGTCTTATTAACCAAATGAATTGATGTCACAGGTACTTTAGATTGCTGGTTACACGTTCAGGTCTTCAGGTGAATGATTACTTTGAAGCCGTCAGAGGGAGGTTGGACGAGATTAAAAGTTGCTACTCCAAACGTATAAATTGCGAGATGCAGGATCTTGTTGCGATAGTTGTTATCGACGGGTGCTTTATCATTGAGATGTTTCGCATGGTGAAAGGCCTTGTGCCTGAGGGCAAGAACGATCCAATCTTAAACATGGCACAATTGTTCCCTTTTCTTCTTCGAGATTTTATGCTGCTCGAGAACCAAATACCCTTCTTTGTTCTTCAGCTCCTCTTCGATAAGTCTAAGACCTCCATAGATGGTGATTTCACCTTAACTAACTTGGCCATAAGTTTCTTCAAGTACGCATTGCCCAAGCCCTTGCGGTTCCGAAAGTTCAAGAAGGACTACGACTCTAGCAAGGTGAAGCATTTGCTTGACCTGCTTCGATTGAGCATGATAGAATCTGTTCCAATGGAACAAGAGCGGCGGCCAGTGGCAGACTGGAAAGACGCGTACCTCCCAAGGATTCCCTCAGCCATAAAGCTTCGTCTCGGTGGAATCAACATTAAGCGAAGAGCCGACAACTTGATTAACATTGGATTTGACGACAAAAAAGGGTGGCTCAAAATCCCAGCCTTAATTCTAGATGACTTCGTTTCCACTTTCTTGTCCAACTGTGTTGCATTTGAGAACTGTGATGCAGATAACACAATGCACTTCTCTACATATGTTACCTTCATGGGATGCCTTGTCAACAAAGAGACCGATGCGGAGTTCCTAACAAATCAAAGGGTTCTACAAAATTACTTGGGAAAAGATGCGGATGCTGCGGATTTCTTCAGTGATCTGGCTGGAGGATGTGTAGTTGATATCCGAAGATCATACTTGGCGGACGTGTTTTACGGGGTAAACAATTATTACGAGAATAAATGGAATCAGACATGGGCGGAATTATGGAATACCTACTTCAGCAGTCCTTGGTCCTTCCTCTCTGCATTGGCGGTTCTTGTCGGGCTC
This sequence comes from Lumnitzera racemosa, assembly GCA_024138005.1. Lineage (NCBI taxonomy): Eukaryota > Viridiplantae > Streptophyta > Magnoliopsida > Myrtales > Combretaceae > Lumnitzera > Lumnitzera racemosa. The sequence goes on from JAMXBC010000006.1 coordinate 88,281,988, forward strand.
CTATTGACTGGAATTCAGGCATATTTTGCTATATTTTCCAAAAAATAACTGTTGATTTCAATGCTAATTAAGACATATTATAAATAATGTGTACTTTCAAACTCTGCCTTCACAATACTACGCTTGCATTAACGAGCACCTTACTGTTGCTTTTTGACACATTTGCCTCGTATGATGTGTTGCTCCTTTGCTTAGATAAAATAACAGACGAAGTGAGTTCTATTGAGACTTGCTTTATTGGTTCTTCACTGAGTTGGTGTCCACCGTAGAGCTGAGCTGGCATCTTAGCAGTCTTTAGTCTTAGCCTATGGTCGAGTACTATAGATACAATCATCTTCATCCTCTCCGTGGATTCTCACGTGCAATCAGAGTGCCAAGGTTGCAAATTGAATTTTATGATTTATGTGTGAGGTATTTCATTCGTCACTTCCATTTCCTTTAGTTTCAGACTCTGTTTTTTCTTGTTCGCCAGCTATTATTGTAAGTTGCAAAACATTCTTGTATTTCTTTGAGAAATCATGAACAATCAGACATAGACTAATCAAAGCATTTATAATCTTCTCTATATTTCTAGATGGGATAATCCAAGTCTGACTATACAAAAGATAGTTTTTAATGGCTTGAATTTTCTATCTTAGAGCCGTTTGATTAAAATTAGCTTAGGCGTTATTGAAGTTAAGAATTGTAGATGGATCTATCATTAAACTTAATGAATGCACCAGCATATGTTAAATGGATTGGATGTGATTATATGGAGTGAAGTTAGAATCTTCATTCGATGGTGGTTGAGCTCTCACAAAATTTTCTTTACACACAATCTACTTTGGAGTTATGAAAAGAGCATAATGAATAATATGGAGAAGGCAATAGTCCTCCTATTTTTCAATTGAAACAAGAAATACACAACTTGAAACAACATAATCAGCCCATTGGAGTTTACTATAACAAGTTGACAAGATATAAGGATGAACTCAATGCATGGAAGTTGTATCCTTCATGTGAGTGTAGTTATCTAGAGTATTGTACATGTGGACTTTGACAAAGAGTTCACAATTTTGATCATAAATTATACTAATGCAATTTTTGATGGGATACAATGAGAGTTTTCATTTTGTAAGGATTCATGTATTTTCAACGAATCCTTCATCTTCTATTAGAAAGGCCTCTTACATTGTGCAACAAATCAAAAAGCAAAAGGAAACCACTTCTATTGAAAGGGTATACTAAGAAGAAACAAGAGTTATGATTCTGTTGAAAGTGCTTCTTTTACTATTTCATAGAATACTAATTCTAAGAGGTATAATAAGAAGAAACGAGCTAAGAGTAAGCTTCTATGAAAGCATTGCAAAGAAGACAAGCATACTGTAGATTCTTGTTTTCAATTGATAGGTTATCTGGATTAGTATAAAAAAATGAAAAATTTCAAAAATACAAGATCGATTTTGAGCTAGTTATCTAATAAACCATGAAGTGTTTCTATTACTCCATTGGAATTATCTAATCCTATAATTAATGATGTATTTATTGCTAGAAGTTTTGCTTATGCTATTAATACATTGATGGCATAAGCAGTTTGTAACGGGTTTTTGAAGATGATAAAAGGTAGGCAACAACAATAGATGGTAATAGATGCAAAAACTCCGACAGTGAATAATGTTGCACACCATTTTGTTGGAAATCTTATAAATCATTCTTGTAATGGTTCTTTTAGTACCAATTGTAGTACATGGATTGTTGATTGGGGTGCTATTGATCACATAAGTCCCTTTTGTGCTTTTTTCTTTGAGTTTCATTGTTTGCCTTAACCAATCTCTATTAAACTTCTTGATAATATACTAAAATCAGTTCAATTAGTTGGTCTTATTCTAGTGAATACTTCTCTAATTCTTAAAAAATGTCTTATTTATGCCAAATTTTGCACATAATTTGCTCTTTATCCATAAAGCTTTAGCCTATAAATGTTTGAAAGCTAAAGTTGATGTTATTTCCTTCATATTTCAAGGCTAGATTGAAGAAGTTATTGCTATTGCAAATGCTATTCATGGGCTCTACATTTTGGAATCAAATGACGTGTTTCTTTTACTAGTCTTAGTCATTCATTTCTTCTTATAACTTAAACATTGATATTCAATTGTTGTCATTCTTTTACGTTAAAATTAAAACACTTGGAGTTGTGTAAACACTTGAAATTGAATGATTTCATTATGATGCTTATAGTTATGCTAAATAGCCTTACTTTAGATGACAATACATTACGGTCTTCTTTTCTTTTTCAATTAGTCTACATTGATATTTGAGGTCCTTACTCTATTGAATCTATTTCAGGTGCTAATTATCTTGTTACTATCCTTGATGAATATAGTTGCTGCACTTAGACATATTTGATTAGTAATAAATCATAAGATGTTTCCATTCTTGATATGTTCTTTAAACTTACCAAGAATCAATTTTCTACTTATCCAAAGGCTATTAGATCTAATAATGGAAAAGAAAATCTTTTACATACATATCAAAGCTTTTCTACTAACCTTGGGATAATTCATCAAAGGTACATTTCTTATACATTGCAACAAAATGGCAAGGTTGAGCATAAAGCCCATCATCTTTTGGGTATAACTAAAGCTTTTGTGTTTTATACTTCTTTGCCTAAACACTTTTGGGGTAAATGTATTCTTGTACCAAGTTATTTGATTAATAAAATACCTATGGCTAAATTACATTTGGAAAACCTTACTGAGTTGTTTCATACTAAACCCACTTATGACCATTTAAGAGTGATGGGATATTTGTGTTATGCAATTATACTTAGTCTTTCTAGAGACAAGTTTGATCCATGAGGAATTAAGTGTATTCTTTCAGACTATGGTAGTAATAACAAAGTCTATAGGATTTATGACATGAGAACACATTAGACTCAAATTAATTGGGATGTCACCTTTTATGAATCTATTTTTCCTTTTCAAAATGCATTCTTCCTCTGTTCATTCACATACACTTATTCATCCTTCTGCTTCTTTTGGCAACGATTGCTATATGACAGTTATGGTTATGATTCTTTTCTTGGGACTAATCGTGTTGGTTCTAATCAAACACATGCTAGTGCACTTATTCATGGTTCTGATAGTATTGCTATTGGTGTAGATGTGTCTGTTCTAGCTTGTGTACATTGTAATTCTGATGTTCTACATACCAATTCTTCTTATATAGATGTTTCACCTTGCAAATCTATACGGTCTACACATCAACCTTCTTGGTTGAAGGATTATGTTCATTCTTTGCTTCCTCTTCCTTCCATTGCTTATCCCTTATTTTCACATTCAACATTTAGTTCTTTTCCTCTTGATTTTGTTGCATTGTTAGCATACATGTTAGCAACTCATGAACCTTTTTGTTATTCACAAGCATCTAAGTGTCAAGATTGGGCAAATGCTATGAATAAGGAATTGGATGCCTTAGAAACAAATGATATTTAGGAGTTGACTTCTTTGTCTTTAGGGGAAAAAGGCTATAGGTTTTAAATGGGTTTATAAGATTAAATATAAACCCGATGGATCTATAAAATGATATAAGGCTAAATTAGAGGCTAAGAGGGGATTGAATACCACGATTGTTTTTCTTCAATTGCCAAACTAGCCCTTGTTAAGGTATTGATAACTATTGCAACTTCATTCAATTAGCCTCTTCATCAAATTGATGTTAACATGCCTTTCTTCATAGCTTTATTGATGAAGAAATTTAGATGAATCCTCCATTGAGTTATTCTAAGGAACTTCATAATCAAGTTTGTAGGTTAAAGAGGTTTTTATATGGCTAAAAGTAAGCCTTAAAATAGCAAAACATCGAGCTTTCCTAATTTCTTCTTCATAAAGTGTTTGTTTAATCTACTATGGATTATTGCTTATTTACTTGGTTTGCTTCTAATGGTTGCTTGACTATGTTGTTATATTTAGATAACATTCTTGTCATGGGCATCATTGAGTTCAAGTAGACACTTCATGACAAGTTTACTATGAAGGACATAGGTCTAGCACATTTCTTCCTAAGAGTTGAAATTTGTCACACTCCTAAAGGAACCTTGTTAACTCAATAGAAATTTGTTTTAGACATATTTTCTAATATTGGTATGACAGGGTGCAGGCCATCCATTGCTCCTTTGCTTTTTGGTTTTCCATTTTAAAAAGAGCATAGTGCTATATTAGAACATCCTCTTGTCTATAGACGATTGGTTGTTCGATTATTGTACTTATCTATTATGTAACCTAATATATCTTTTGTTGTTCACAAGTTAACTCAGTTTGTTTCACAGCTAAGGGCTCCCCATTATCAGGCTACATTTCAATACCATGGGCTTGTCATAGGATGTAAGTTAGAGCTTAATGCATGGGAGTTCGGGGCATGTTTTTCGCACTTGTAGTATTTTTGGACTAAGGTTTTGGCTTCTTCCTTTATTGTTAGACAATAATAGCTTAGGTGGAGGGCTCAGATGTATAAAGTATTGAACTTAATATGGTTAGTATGCACTTTAGTGTGGCCTCGTCTTGGATGTATATGACTTCTTCAGGTTTAAGACATTTGAGGAGTGGTATGCTCTGGCCTTGATGGTATAGAACACCATCGATGAGCATATAGTTGACAAATGTGTCGGCCAACTTCTTTGCTTTGGTTTGGTGTTCTAGCGATGCTCTAATCTTCAAATATTCTATTATTAAGTCTATCCAATAAGGCTGAGAGCTCGTAATCATATCTTGAAGACTTCTTGTTCTCATCCTTCTATACTATGCTCTAAGAGGTATTAAATGAAAAGGATTTTGTCATCGTCGTGCTATACTAGGATAATGGTAGAGGCCAACATAGATAGCTTGTCTACTTTCAAGTTCTTTGCATTGGGGATTTTATTGATCTTCTAAGAAGTGAATACGGTAAGGAGCCCTTGGATTGTTTGGAGGTATTTTATCATTGTCTTCCCTTTTGTTTGATATTCTCTATTTAATTATTGAACCACCAACATAAAGTTCGAGTTGATGTCTAATTTTTATGCTCCAATGTCCTTAGTTATAGTGCTTCGTATTTCACTTCATTGTTGCTTGTTGAGAATTTGAACTTTAAGGCATGGAGCACCTTTATTCCATATGAGCTTTTGTAGATACCTTATTTTACTTCCTTGTAATTTTAGATTTTTGTTTTTTTAGAATAAAGGGTCTTAATATAGAAAATTTAGAAAAAAAGTACAAAAAATTAGAAAATTTAGAAAAGTGCAAAAAATAGAAAAGTTAGAAAATAGGGAAGAAAGGTATAATTTTTAAGTAAAATGAACTTTTTAGGTAAATAAATTTTATTTAGGAAAACAGTATTTAGAGTTGTAAATAATTTAATTAAGTAGCACTTTGTTTTATAGGGTTTTTGGGTTGTTTCATAGGTTAATCACTATTTTGTTGAATAACTTAATAAGGTGCAGGCCAACGGCTTGATGGTACTATACTTTGACTTGACATTGCAAATAACTTAGAGATCTTATGTTCGAATCTCACTATAGGCACAAAGTGCCATATGTTTTTTCACCCAAAACATACTTACCATGTGTTGAAATGCCATTGTGTCACGTGTCTACTATAGACACGTGGCATTGCTCCATTCAGCTATATGTTGATGTGACATCACATCAGTACCTTCGTCCACATGTCAAGTTACGTATCTTGATACATGGCACGATGATACGTTGGCATTTCTACCACATGTCTTGTCAAGACAAGTGGTACAACAACAGTAGATGGTACGGTTAATGTAGCACCATATCACCACCACGTTAGCACATTCTCCCCCCCTACCCCCCCCCCCCCATCTCTTTCCTTTTTTTTCCCTAAAATTCTGCAGTTTCCCTCCATGGTTAGCTGCTTTCAATTTAAATTTCAAGACCCTTTATGTTGTAGTTTTACTAAATCAATGGTGAAATTGCATACTAAACATGGAGTATTGTAGATTGAACCTAAAAACTCATCTTGATTCATCTACTTAATTGGTCAAATCTATGTTAGAAAAGCTAAAAAAAAAGAAAAAATCAACTCTGCAATTGTAGCTTCATATTAATCCAAGCATGATTCAAGCATTTCAAGGAAAATCAAAGCTTCTAATCGGATGTTTTTAGAAAGATTGAACTCTAATAAGTATGTGTTGACTAGTATTTACAAGCTTTTCCTATTCAAATTTGAATGTTTATGTGGGTCAAAATGTGCACGGTCAAGCCTAGGTTTATGGTGATTAATCACTTCCTTCCTTATTTTAAGCTCTAACACCATAAATTAGAGCTCGAACAAGTACTCCTGATACGAACACTTATCAATTTCCACTCAAACTCCACATAAACACTCTCTCAAGTTCTCTCTCCCTCTCTATAGTGACCTTACTCTCTTTGTCTTGAAATCATTTAAGCTCAAAACTTTTCAAGCAAAGCCACAATAACGAATACACTACATATACTCCACACTTTGAAGTTTGACTTATCTTACCCTTCGTTGTGACTTAACGCATCATCACCAGCAACTTCAATCTAAAACCCTAACAGCACACTTCAAAACCACCATGTGCTACCACTTTCATCATAACCTAACACCACTGCCAAACTCGTCGTAGCCTAAAACCTAGAACTATGTCCCTCTTACTCGAACACATACAGATGACACAACAGCCACGGCCTTGGCCAAGACTACTCATATGCATGCCATGCAACCATACAGTTGCATACCTTAATCCCATCCTTATATGACCCAACAACATCACCAATCCCCAATCTTTAATCCATCATCCACTGTAGCAACTTATTACAGCACCAATGCCCTAAACACTCAGCAACCTATACCCCTTTAATCGAACTTGATGAAACTACCTATGTACCAAGCGCATAATAGAGACAATACACGCAACAGTATCACCGCGATGCCCTTCAACCACCCAATTGCACCTCTCTCTTGCATGCATTACCCAACAAGCCTACCACATAGCCATTCAACCCCACGGTAGCCCCATCCATGTATACATACCTAGCAAGGAGCTACTCTCAGACCATGCATGTTGTAACCCAATACATACTCACTAACTTGATGACCAATATAGAGCATTAGCCCCTTGTGATTCAACTTACTATATTACCCATCTATAGACTCCCTTGATTGTGACCTAGCAACACCAACTAACTTAAAAGCCAATTGACAACTATGAAAACACCCAATGTAGTAAACCCAACACCCAATCGTCGCAGTGCCAACAACTAAACACATACGCCAAGCCCCAACTCACTTACGATAGCAACTGTACCCAACCACCATAACTTAAATCTCTTTGACCAACCGAAGCCAACCATAATGCAATGGCCCATTATCGAACACCAACCACTCCCTTATCTTAGTAAACAACCATCCGGTCGCAATAGTAACTGACATACTACAACTAATCATAGTTGTGACACTTACTACGTGCACTTGCAATTAATACCGCCACCCTAACTTTGGAAACATCCTGAACAGCCACTGTTGGCCATGGCATCAAGAATAACCCTCTAAGTCTAAAAAGAAACACATGAAAAATCCTTTCCTTGCTCGTTTTGGTAGCCGTATCGTCCGAAATCTAACTACTCCTAGAGTTTGTTCCAATATGTGACTTGGATCTGACTTGAAGACATTCTTTGGATCCCCTTATCGAATTGAAAACCGATCCGCACATCTTCCTTGGTCCAACCTTTGTCTTGATTCATGCTGCGTTGTATTTTTTTTAAATTTTTTTCCTTATTTTATTTTATCTTTGTATTTGTTGTATCCATAATATGTAATTATAACAAAAAAAAAAAATTGAAAAAAAGGAAAAGAAAAAGAAAAAAAAGAGGTAAGTTTAGTTTATTTTCTTCGATAAAAGCTAAAGAAAAAAATTGAATAAAATAATGAAATAAAAAAATAATAAAAAATTAAAAATCGTTTTATAACTTAGAAAAAATTCACTTTCCAAATAAATAAAATAAATCAATCCTTTTTTTTTCAAAATTAGTACTTTTCTTAGAGTTTTTAAAATAATAATAATAATAATAATAATAATAATAATAATAATAATAATAATAATAATAAATCAAGTTTATGAGAATTCTAGAAATTTTTCTTTAAACAACTCAAACTCAGGAAAAAAAATGCAAACTCGACCTTTTTTAGATATTAAAATGGACTCATCTACCTAAAGTTTTCATGAACGAAATATGGAAGGTTTAATCCTTATTAGAGGGTACATGGACACCTATAGGGTGATTTAAAATGGAAAAATATTTTTATTTTTCCTTTTGTAGATAATTTTTAATTTATTATTTTTTGCAAAATTGAATTAGTTTATTTATTTTTGTGAATATATGATTATTAAATGGATATTTTAAAATATAAAATTAATTTTAGAAAATTAAGAGTGGTACCTGTTAAGGGTTTATAAAGGTTAGCCCTCGAACTCAAATCTCTGGTTTTTAAAATCATTTCTTTTTAAAATCAGTTTTCTATTAGACTAATTGTTAGGTTAAATTGATCTATCCAATCAATTTAATCTAACCTATTTTTCCCGACTTCGGTCAAGTGGTGGCTCGAAACTTTCAAAAATAGAAAACCAACTTTGTTTAACTCTTAGTTAATGGTTAATATTAAATAAGTTAGGGTTTAATACTAACCAAGTAAAAAAAATAATAAATACCAGGAAAAATTCAAGCTTGATAACCTTATAGTGTTACGCTAACCTTACTCTTCCCCTAAGTGGAGGAGCCACTGACATGCAGAGTCCACATTGGTGTATTAATGTCCACCTATGTTTCCACCTCTCCTGTATACTATGGGACTAAGTTTAGGAGAGCTTGAGCCTTAATCACTTACCTTGGCTAGTATTGGATGCCATGAGCACTAAGCTCAAGGGAATCCTTAACCATCCTTCCTAAACTGTTTGGACTTTTTAGAATGGCTTAGAGAGGTTGGTCAGTCAGTATAATGATTTGGAAGGCTTAAAAGTTTGGCCTAAGCTTATGTAACGGGATGACTACTATGAGGGTAAACTTCTCGATCTTGGTGTATTTGTTTTTTGGTCCTTATAGGATGTGGCTTACATAATACACAGGCTTATGGTCTTGTCTATCTGCTCAGATAAGGACTGAAGATAACATATTGTCACTTATGGTGAGATACAAGTATAATTCTTCACTGGAGATGGGTTTTAAGAGCACTGGTATGCTCTCTAAGGACTTCTTTAAATTGTTGAATGCTTGCTGACATTAGGTTGTCTAACTAAACTTGGAAGGGTTCTTCAAGAGCTTGAAGAATTCAAATCACTTATTGCGATTCTAGGTACGAAGCAATTTCGGGCAGCAACCTTCCCTCTAAGACATTGAACTTCCTTTATTGTTCTTAGGGTTGTCATGTTATGAACTGCTTGGATTTTGTTTGGATTGGCCTCAATTCCATGTTTAGTGACCATGAAACCAAGGAATTTTCCTTATGCAACCCTAAAAATACACTTTTAGGGGTTGAGTTCAATTTGATAGTACTAAGGGTATTGAATGTTTCTTGGAGGTTTGCAATGTAACTTTTTCTTTCCTTGCTCTTAATAATCATGTCATCAATATAGACTTCAACATTCTTACCAATCTATGGCTAAAATATAGTATTGACTAGTCTTTGATACATACTCTAGTGTTCTTCAAACTAAAGGCATGACTCTATAACAATAGGTGCTAAAGTCCATAATAAATGAGGTGTGGACCTCGTCCTTGGGTGCCATTTCCCATTAGCCTTCTTTACGAGGACTATGTTTATGAGCCATGTCAGGTATTTTTCTTGTTTTGGTGAATTCGGCTTGAAATAATTTCTGAACTTCTTGTTTGATTGTAGCTAGGCGCTTAGGTACAAAGTGTTGTTTCTTTTGTTTTATTAGCTATACACTAGGGTCAATGTTGAGGTGATGAGTTGCTTCAAGGATGTTAATTATACCTAGCATATCCACGGTTGTAGACATGAAGACATTTGTGTTTTGTTTGAGGAAATCTATGACCTTCATCTTCTCATCCTCAAGTAGGGATGTCTCCATTTGCATGGTCAATCATAGTATGTTTCCGAGATGAATTTCCTCAGTTTTTTCTATTGGTTCTCCTTAAAGGGTTGGTTTTTCGTTGATGGTAGATTCAATGTTCATGATGTTGTCTCTTGTTTAGGCCTTGAGGTAAAGATATGTAGACATATTTTGGTCTTTTTGGGCTTTGCCAACTCTTGTTGGCATCATGAACTTGGCTTTTAGATATCTTTAGCTGATAAGCATGTCAAACTTCGTTATACTAAATCATCCTAGTATGACGTTAGATGGTGACCGGTTGTTAACTACAATAAAGTAGATGGATAATGTAGCGATGTATGCACCGTCAGCCAATCACACTAGTAGGGTGATGAGTCCCTTAATTATAATAGGTCTGTTGCTTTCAAAGCTTGTAGGGTCATGTTTGTATGTTTTACGGGGTTATCGACCTAGTTCGTCGTCTACTTATAGGTATGGTAGAACAAGATGTTAGCTAAGCTACCACGATCGATGAATCTTTTAGGACATTGAAATAGTCAATCTCAGTGTTAATGACTAGAGCATCACTATCTGAATAGACAATGCTGTGTTTGTTGTTTGAGGTAAAATTGATAATGTTATCCATCTTAGGTTTCTTAGTTTGATAAGGTATACTTTGTATCGGGTAGATGTGGAGGCATTGTCTCTAGTGAGACTAAGGCATCCAAAGATGGTATTCACTTATCCTTACCAGCTATGACAATTTTGATCATTGGCGGCATCATTTGTTTGTTGGATTTGGTACTGTTGTTGAGGTTATTGTTGTTACTCAATTTGACAATGCTAGGTTGGTCGTTGGAGTTGGTTTCTTTCATAGGCAATTAGGTGGTTGATGTGGCCCTTGTGGATAAGGCCTTCTATCGTATTCTTGAGGTAGTAGCTCTTGTTGGGTTATGGCCATGAACCTAGTGGTAATCGTAGCATTTGCTAGGGTTGGTTGCATTGGGCATTTCTCTAACATTGGGTGATCGGTGAAGTTGCTCTCAGATATCGTACATGACCTCTTTGAGGGGGCAGTTGAGAGGTGTAAATGAGGGGTAGTTTGCAAATCTTTGTTTTTACCTATCTCTCCTTTCTTTTAAAGAGGATGTCTTGGTGCCTCTCAGCAATTGTTGTTAGCTTCAAATCTTGCTTTGATGGCGTTTTATTGTAGAACATATTTCTTAGCAACTTGCATGAACTCATCAAGTGAGTTCGGCTTGTTGAGAGATCCTGCATCAAAGAGCTTTCTAGTAGGGTCAATTCTTGTAATCAAGGCTTGGAGTGTTATTCCTGTATCAAGCATAGTGACTTGAAGTTTCATGCAATTGAAGCACTTCAGGTATGCAAGTAAGAACTCATTAAGGCATTGTCTCTCATTGTAAAGCATCAAGGTATCTTTACACAAGAGTTTAGACCTAAGGAAATGCTATTGGAACTTGCTCTCTAGGTTTTTGAAAGATGTGATGGAGCCAACAACTAGGGTGTTAAAATAGAGTAAAGATTCCTTTGCTAGTGTGTTAGGGAAAGCTTTACACATGATGGTGATTATAAAGATGTGAAGCCTCATAATGGTATAGAAGTGGACTAGGTCATTATCTGAGTCACCCATTCCATCATAAGTGTTGAAGTGGGGGAGCTTCATGCCTTCAAGTAGTGTTTCCTTAAGGATAAGTGGCGTGAATGGACTCTTTACTATTGTTGAGCATGATGCTTGGATTGATGAGTTGACCTTCTTCTGGTTACATACGTTAGATGCACAGCAGATGTGATCATCTAAATCTTGGATGCTCATCTCCTTGAATGCCTTTCGGGCTCTTCTTGGGGATAGGTCTTTAGTAGGTTTGCTTGTTGCAGAACATTTACCTTGCATATGTATTTTTCTGTGATTGTGGTTTAGCCAATTGTGCAGGTCTTCAAGGGCTTATTGGTTGTATTGAACCTAGTTACGTGAACACATAAGGCATGAAGTTCTTAGGTCGTTGTCTTACCTAGGTTGCAAGGATGAGTTGATCGTTGGTTCTTCATTTGGTCGCTTTTGGGATGCATTTTTAAGTTGAGCCATGTCTCTTTGGATAGCAGTAGTAGACTCTTGAATCCTTCGATTATCTTTAAGTAGTTGTTGGTTAAGTATCCTAGTTTGTTGAATTTCATAGGCTTAAGTGTTAGGTTTAGGGAGTGTTGGTGAACGTCGCTGTAGAGGTGACCTGTTACCATTACTCAACTATGAAGCTTGTTGATTGTTATTTTTACTTTTATCCATCTTGTACAGATTGGCCTAGAATAGTGGGCACCAAAATGTAGATTGTGGTGAATCAACTAAATGTGATAAGGTAGGCTAGATTTCAATTACTTGGATAGGGGTGTTGATGGGCTCCTTGCTCTAAGTCACCTAAAAAAGCCCTTACTTAAGTTAGTAAGGAGGATCAAAGAAAAAAAAATTGAGAGGTATCAAAGTGCTCTATAATAGGAATCAGGCTACTAAGCTCTTAACTTGTAGCCGGGCTAGAGGACTAAAAGGACTGATGCAGCTAATCTTTTAGCTCTAACCGACCTTTGTTGAAGTTGAGCTACTCTTTCCTATTGACTAACTCCATAGCTGAGCCGAGTGATTATACATCTTTCGAAAATCATCTACCAATTGGATGAAAGCTTTGTTAACATCCCCTACCTTTCTATTCACTCTTATTCAAACCGGCCCCTAGTTTAGCAACATTTGTGCTGTAACTGCTCCTCTTCGGCTAAGCCCACATATGTTCGGAGCTCTTACTTAGCACCCTTGCTTGGTAATTCGACTCGGTAAAAATTAAGTTGATCGTATGGATTATTTTTTTTTTTTTTGCTAGAAAGTCATCCACCCATCGCGAACTAAGTGTCCAAGCAACTATGTGCTAGAATCTTCCTTGCAAAATATTCATTTTAGCTGTATCTTCCCATTGTACCCTTTATTATTCCTTATACATTACTTCTTTAGGATACTATCCTTTTTGTTTTTTCCATTTTTGGGCAAGTTTCCCTAGTTTCTCACTTATAAACACCCACCGTACATGTAGTCGCATATCATCATCACCAATATATTGAATATTTCCTTTTATAGACAATTGCTTTTGTTAGCTTATTTACTTATTTCACTCTTATCCTAACCCTTAAGTAAGACTAAGTAGCAAGTAACCTCACCGGACCAACTCGTACATCATATCAAGCTGTGCCGTGAGTCATCAGAAGTTTCACTAGTATGTCATATTATTTGGAGCTATTTGTGGGTTTGCTTATTTCCTTTCTTCTTCCATTCTCTCATACATTTCCGTTAACCATTTCAAGTTTTTGATAAGTTTAGATCCATTCTTGTGACCGACCTTATTCGTTCTTGGCTTTGGTTTGCATTACTTTAGCTCTTTAGGAAATGTGCTCGAGTTGAGTAAGGGTGAATGCGTTAAAGGAACTATGAGGTTCTAAGGGTTCGAATCCCTTTACTTGTTGGCTCCATGCACTATTTATAGTGTAACGAGTATAACTACCTTAGGCATACGTCAACTTATGGTTTGTCCATACCATCTATTGGTAAGGGATATGTGCTTAAGGGTAGATAGGGGGTGACTCTTGGCATTGGTTAACTATGACTGGGCTAGCAGCCATGTCTATAATTTGAGGCTCTTACATCTCCAATGTATGCTGGGTGTGTTGGTCATACCACGGATGTCAGGTCACAATTAATTAGTTAAGTAGAGGGATGGGTGCTATAGACAAATGTTTTTGAGGATATATGAGAAAGGGTCCAAGTAACTCGTAAGTTGTGGGCTAGACTTCAAGGGAGAGCCTGTGGGAGCAAGTGAGGTCCTTGGATAGTGGGCCTAAGCATAGAGGTTGAGTGGTCCCTCATAACTCGAGCTTACCTGGGTCGATCAATTAGATCCTTAGGATCAAGTGCTCGAAGAGTGGGCCTTCAAAATATTTGTGGATAGGCTTAGTGTTTGGACATGGTGGAATGCTTGGATAAGATGAGATGTTTGACTGCCTCGTTGTCAAGAGACCTCAAAGGTTCTTTGCTTGGATTGGGCCTCACATTGGTCTAAAATGAGATATCAACACAACTAATTTGGATGATTCATTGGGAACAGAAAAGAAAAAAAGAAAAAAGAAAAAAGAAAAAATTTAGGTACATTTGTTTACCGTGGCACATTGGTTATCTTGTATCCATGAGTGTATATGTAATTTATGTATCTCAGTCATTGTACGCAAATTTATAGTTGAATGGAATGCGGTTCATACGGTAAGAATCCTTGATTTCAAAGCCTTTCAATATGCAAAGACTATCCTGTTATAGGCTATGGGCAACCGACAATCTTCAGTTGGTCGATCAACTTGTTCGTATAAATCATATTCTTAATTTTTTTTTTCAAAATTATTAAACCAGTGATTTTAACCAAACTCGTTAGAGAATATATAAAATTGGAATCTAAAAGTTTTTATATCCTACGAAAACTAACTTTAGAAAACTATAACTATGTGATAGGGAAGGAAACCTGTATTTTGATTTGCACGCTAACTCAATTACCATAAGTGAATCGAAATAATTATTAAATTCTGTGGAAATTGATAAGAATAGGTTACAAGAGGACTCTCCTTAAGATTTCAATAATTACGATAAATACAAAGCCCTGAAATCCGGGGTGGGAGGGGAGTGGGGGTGGGAACCTACAACTAATTACTGAACGAATAAATTAATAAAATGATAAAAATTTTCATGCACATTGCACACCATCCAACGTCCACAAGATTGCACCATGCAAAGTTGACACATCCACTAGGTGGCGCCATGCAAAGAGGACTTCCACATGAAATAATCCATGCAACAAATGTCTGTATCCCATCTATGCAGCAAGTAGTGAAACTTCAATAATTTGATGGATAAAATAGATCTTCTAGACTTCGGAAATTAAACCCCATTAATATGCTTACAATAACTTTGAAAAAGGGAAGAACTTAAAAATACATGGTAGAAATAAAATTTAGTATAAATTCTGATTATAATATAAGCTATAATACAAGTAACCGAGCACAAAATAATTATGTTGAAAAAAACTAAAGTATAAATATTATTATTGATATAAATTGCATCATAATATAAATAATTATAATATAATACAAAATTAAGATACATTATTAATTATCAGCTTGCTTGTCATAATCAAATATGCAACCACCTCTCCTATGACTATCATCATTATCGTTATCATTATCATCATTATAAATATTGTGACTAGCACCGCTATCAATAATATTCATATTTTCTAACTCTAAGTTTTTTTTTTAAATAATAATACTCCATACTTTATCTTCAATAGTACACATAAGTATCATGAATTTCATATTATCTTGAGTCCTTTACCCTTAACTCTCTAAATCTAAATGTGTAACACCTTTTTTCCATAATGTCACCTTCAACATTTTCCTTAGATCTTGCACTTGAAAGGATGCATACCTAATCAGTTCTCGTTCAATGAATTAAATATATCTTCTTCTTCAACCATTCATTAATATATAAGAGAGATATTTAATTTTGAAGCTAATAGATTAATTAGTTTGAGTTAAAAAAAGTAAATATAGTGTTCTTTTTAATCATAATTAGATGTATGGTTGTCAAAATCGTGATTCTACTATTCATTTAAGTACATAAAATCGGTAAAATAATACAGAATGCTACAAAAATCAGTAAAATTATATGCTCGTAGAATTGTGCATTAAAGTTTATAATTTTTCCAAAAGTTTATATATAAATGATTTTATATCTATTTTAATTAAGAAGAATATTATAAAATTATAAATTTGTGAAATTGTATTTTTAACTCATGATTTTAACAACTATATTGATGCATTTCTTTTACATTTTATAACCTAGTTCATTTACTTAATTTTGATAGTCCATAGATCCAAATTATTGAGATACAAGTGTAAGTTAGAGAATCCTATATTGGAAAGACATGGGTCATGTGAAAGGTGTATAAATGGAGAAAGCCTTTTAACTTAATACCTTAGTGTTTGGGTTAGATATAGTATTAAGCTGATGAGTATGTTCCTGTACATGGCCCATACTTAGAGTTTCCACTTAGTGATGAAGACTCCACATACCAAACAAATTATATCAGAGTTTACAGTTCGACATTAGGAGGATGACAAAAACTATGTTGCCATTTAACCTTCCCTTGGTTAGACTACCTATGTAGAAAGAAGAGCAGTGTGGTGGTGATTCAAGTGAAGACATGTATGGTGTTGTGCCTGATTGTTTAGTTTTATTTTTCTTAGTACGATTATTATAAAATTTTAACCCATTTCATACTAACACAGCCAAAGATTAAGAAAAACTTGGTTTTTTTTTTTTGTGAGTTTAAAAACTTAGAGTTACCATTGATCAGGGTCAAGAAAAAGAATTGATTAAAACCAATTGGATGGATTGATTTCAATTTAGTTATTAGTGTGCGAGAAAATCAATTTTAAAAATGATTTTTGAAAGCTAGAGATTCTGAATTTAGGGGCTATGTTATTAAACCCTAAATGCGTACAACTTTAACTTTCTCATTTTAGTTTTATATTTTAAAATACCCTTTTAACTTGAATGAACAATTATAAATTTAGAAATAAAGAAAATTAATTTTATTTGCAAAAAAGAGGAAAAAAAAAGAAATTAAATTTATTTACAAGAGGAAAATTAAAATTTTTTCCCTATTTTGAGTTGTCTTATAGGTATTTATGTACATTCTAGTAAGGATCAAATTTTTTACAATTCAATTTTGTGAAACTTAAATGTGTGGGTTTATTTCATATTTGAAAGTCATCAGGTTTACGTTTTAATTCAATTATTTTATTTTAAGTAAGATTGTAGAAAACAATCTTAAGTTTGAACAACTTATTTTTAAAAAACTTTAAAATATGCCCTAACTTGAAATGTTCTATTTACTTTGTCTATTTTAGGAAAAAATATTTTACTTTAGTGGCAAAAATGAATTTTATTATCATATAAACATTTATAAAAATAAAAGAAGAAATAAATAAATAAATAATTCTTTCATTTTTTTGTTTTTTTAATAAGTAAATAACTACATAAATAAGAGAAAAGATGGAAATAAATAAATAATTTAGAAGGAAAGGAGGAGGGGTCGAACTTGGGCTGGGTTCGTGAGTTAGGGGGTAGGCAAATGGAGCGGTTTAAGTTAGATGTTAGATGAGAATTGAGTTGAGAAGAAAAAGAAATTGCAATGGTGAATAGGGAATATCCAAGCTATCTTAACGACTATTTTAAGCAAAGAAAGTCATTTTTATAGGCTTATCATTGGTGAAAGGTCATTTGATATTAGTATTGGTAGTCATGTGGTGTTAAATGATAGCGATTTTATTGGTGGCTAAAATTGGGTAGAGAGAGAAAGTGTTAAGAGAGGTTGAAGGAATGGTTATTGAAGTCAAATGAGAGTAGTTCTAAGGTTATTGAGAGTGGCAAGTAGGTGGTTTTATGTAGGGAGATGGTGGTTAGTGACAGTTGTGATGGTGTTTGGTGGCTAAGGCTTCAACTTGTTGGTTTGTTATATGGAGGTCACAATGATGGACTAGAGTGGCTTCTCTTGAAAGCTTAAGATGTGGGGACCTCATAGATAACAACAACTAATCTTGAAAAGCTACAAGTTGCAACAAAATCCATATATATATATATATATATATATGAGAGAGAGAGAGAGAGGCATAGTTGAGGGAGAAAGCTCTAGAGATTTATGTTTGGACTTGTTTGAGTGGTTATTGATGATAACATGGGGATTGGAATGCCTATTTATATTTGCATTAGCTTGAGCAAGCTTAGCAAGTGCAGTAATGGCCAAGTCTATCTTGTCTATGCAAGCTTGGGGGGATCTTGATTTCAAGGAAATAAATGAGATTTATGGAGATTTATCAGTTGGGAATGTGTTATGCTTGCTTCTATAATTGAATAGAAGCTGTAGTTACTTCCTTTGGTGCTTGCATTTATAGATCATATAAGTGATATAATCTCACATTCTAGATTTTTTTGATTTTTTTAGGCCAATTATATCCTTTAAATGAATGTACCTAAATGAACTTTTAGGTCTAATGCTAAGTAATCTATGTAATCTTCATGATTTCACTACTATTTTAGTAAAACCTTAAAGAAAATTAAGTTAGAAAAAGCCATGGACAATAGGGACCGAGTTGGAAGCACATGAGATGATAGAGGAAAAAGAGAAAGTGAAGGAAAAATATCGTGTCAACCAATAAGTGGCTGACACCTTACGTCCAATAAAAAATAGAAAGCACCCCTGGGATTGTGGCTTGAATCCATGATTGCTAACATATGAACTTATGATTTAACTAGCTTAGCTAACTTTAATACCCAACATATCTTCCAAACTAAACATATATATGCCAATAGACCTGCTTAGATTGATTTTAAAATAGAAAATCAGGTTTGGGCCAAATTCAAACCCTAATCAACAAATTCCCAAAAAGGAAAAAACATTAAAATGCACCAACTTCCATGAGTGAGTCTAACACATATATGTTAAGATTATTTTTCAAATTAAGTCCAATGCAATGGTTATATGTGCTTGGGTTTGTTAAGCATGTAGATAATTCAAATTTTACTTTTTTTTTTTGTAAATTAAACAATTTAAATCTAATTAAGGTGTCGTTTGAAGTCACAATTAACTGAAATGAATCTTATTCTTATGAATAAAATATCAAACATCATTCACGATCCAAATATTAAATTTTCAAAAAAATTTAATATTCTCAAATATAGCTCGAAACTATTAAAATTGCATGTGTGCACTTTCACTCTATTTAACCCTTTCCAAGTGACTCGAAAAAATGATCTGAGACCAAAAAATCCTTCTTTCCTAATTTTTTTTTAAATATTTTTTCATTTTTCAATATTTTTTTATTTTTCTAATATCTCTATTTTTTTGTATTTTTTTTCTAATTTTCTAATTCTTTTTTTTTCTTTTTAATTAGGATCCTTTTTCTTTATTTATAAAAATTCCTAAAACTACATAGTGCAAAAATGGGATCTCTACATAAGGTAAGTAGGTAAGATGCAGGCTACTCACAAGGTAGGCTTAGTAAAGTTAATTAACAATCTATTAATGAGGTCATAGAGGTTTTTGCTAAAGTGGGAGTAAGATCTAAGCCAATTGTAAAAGAGACTCACACTTTATTGGGATACAAGTGTGACTTAGAGAATCCCACATTTAAAAGATAGGGTCATGTAAAGGATATATAGTATTAAAGACCCATCAGCCTAATACTTTATAATTTTGGTTAGATATGGTGTCAAGCCTATGAGTATATTTCCTTATATGGCCCATATGCAAAGTTTCTCCTTAGTGATGAAGACTTCCCATGGCCAACACAAATCAAGAAAAATTGTAGAATTGATGGATGTAGAATCAAGAATTAAGAATCAATAAAATTATACACTCATAGAGTTACATACCTAAAACTCATAAATTCCACCACAAGTTTTCAATATTTAAACAATTTTACCTCATCCTAATTAGGAAAAACCTCACAAAATCATAAATTTATAGAATCTTATGAGTTAACTTAGAATTTTAGCAATTGTGATTCTTTTGATAATTATTGATCATATCTATGGTTTAAATAACAGCTCTTTGCTGACAAGCTTTTGCAAATCATGATATAGACATGGTTGACATGGATAAACAAATGATATAATAATGTTTTTATTTTCTTTTCCATAATGATCCAATGTTTAGGCAATATATGTAAACCATATGATGCATTAATTTGCGGATTATGATTACTTTCTAGAAGGTAATAACTATTTCTTATAATCTTTTGAAGTTTTATGGGAAAATATAGAAACATACTTAAAAAAAACTAAAAAGTAACTATTGATAAGCAATTTTGGACCACTAACTCCTAAGGCCTATTCTAACCCCTAAGGACCATGGGCCAACTAACCTTAGCTTATGACTGGTCTAGGGTAACCTAGGTCCTCATTTAGGAAGATTGGTTATGGTTGGATCTACCTTAGCCAACCACAGGACCTTAGCTTGGTCAATTCGAGGCCTTAGGCTACTTACCACAACTAAACCCGTAGTGTCCATTCTACAAGTGACTATAGACCTTGGTAGTTTGCTTGGTAGATTAAGACCTCAAGAATCGAAGAACACTTTGGCCCATCACTTTTCAAGTTGGGAACATATCTTTTAAGAAGACATAATTGCCTATTTGGGCAAGATACATATCTATACAATATTCTCTTCAACAAGCCCATGAATAAGGGAGAATCCATTAGGTAAGATACTTTATACAAACACATAAGCCTCCTTACTCTTGTTTCCTGATTAAATTCATAAACTTAGTGATTTAAGCATTGGAGTGGTTATGCTAGATAAATCATCGATATGTACTAACTGTATTCTCTTTTGTAGAATTCAAGCCCATCTCTTAAGCCTAAGACAAAATCTCTACCGGTGAAATTAAGACAATAACACTTGGCGCTGTCTCTTGGAAGCATTCCATTTAAGGTTGATAATTTTCCATGCCTAGAGAATCAAGAAATCAAAGGTGAAAAGATGGCAAGAACTATAAGGTCTAGGTAGTAAGAACATGTTAACTAACTTCCACAGAGATAGTTACACCTGTCAGAAGCTAAATTGTTAACATTAGGAAGGAAATGGAAGCCGAAGATAAGGAAGTCTAAGGTGACAAAAGAATGCCATCGTAGCAATCGGAGGTAGCGACTAAGGCAATGGAAATAAGTAAGGCAATCTTACCTAAAACCCCAAATTACTCAACTAACCGTGTTGGTGGAGAAATTGATTACCTAGAACGATGATCTCAAGGCTTTGAATACTTAGGTGGTCGGACGTATTGAACTACTCTAAGAGGAGAATGAGGCATTTAGGGCATAGCTGGAAAATGAAGACTTCGATTCCAATGATCTCATGCCTCTCGTAAAGATAGTAAGGATTCCTCTCACTCTAATGGCTCCATATTGGACTACTAGGCCCCATGTTAACAAAGGAAGCATATTGAATAGGACGAGAACCCTCATTGAGTTAGAGATAAGAGTGACTGGGTTGATGACCAAAGTAAAGCCCAAAGGTAATGTAGCCTCGCTTGTAAGATACAGCTTGAGGAGAAAGAGAAAACTCCTTAGGTGGATCAGCCCATTAAGGGTGATAATTACGACCATTTACGAGATTTGGTCGCTAGAATGATGTTTGAAAACTTTGGGAGTGGAAAGATAGGGGATGTAGCTTCAAGCATTAGTAGCAACACTCTGTTCTCTAAAGAAATGTAGGTATAAGTGTTCCCAAATAGTTAGAAGCTCCCTATATTTGAGCCATATGATGGGACAACTGATTTGAAGGACCATTTAATACGTTCAAACTCTAAACGACTTGCATGGCCCTAGTGGCAAGGTGAGATGCAAGGCCTTTCGGGTACTCTTTGTAAGGCTACGAGAATGTGGTTCAATTACTTCTTGGAAAATTCAATCTCTAGCTTTGAAGACCTTCCTAAAAAATTCTCCTCTACTTCTAAGCAAGCAAACCCACTCTAAAGGATAATTCATCCCTTTACCTTGTTTGGCAATAAAGGGGAGAGTCCCTCTAGTCATTCATTGATTGATTCAATAAGATGGTAGTAGAGATATCGCAGTTAAATAATGGAGTCATTGTCCATTAAGCCAACGTGGCAGTTGATCTCGATGGCGATTTCTTCAAGTCAATTACAAAAGGTAAATTGACAACCATAGCCGAGTTCTAGAAGAAGGCTCAAAGGTACATCGACCAAGTAGACAACATTCATGCGTAGCATAGGGCAAACCCTGGGAGGTTGGACAAATGATAAATATAAAATTTATATATTTTTACTTCAATATTGTACTATGCTTATATAAATATTTTCATATTTTGATAAGAAAAATGTGTAGACTCAAAAAATATGCATAGAAAGTATTTCAAATGCGAGTATTGCATAAAAAAGATGAGAAAATTAAATTTATTCAATTAAAGTGAGAAGCCCACCGACTTTACAAGATCCATGTCAAAATAGCCTAATATATAAAGAATTCCATGGCCATGAATAATTTGATTGAAATTAGCTATAAGCCGAATGCTGCATTGCCCATGCACTTCATCTCCAACAATATACCAACGTAGGAGCTATTCATGCATGCAAATGACATCCAAATTTGAATTCATGCGAGTCCGAAATTAGAAAGCGACATGCCAGGAACAACTATAGGTCATCACCAATTAAATTCAAGACCGAACAAAAAGAACTTTCTCGTCCTATCTCTTTCACGTGCCAGTGTGAAGTACTCCCCGGTCATGGAAATGGCACATGGCAACTCATGTCTACAGCAGTTAATGCAAATTTGGGAATAAAATTGAATGAGGGAGTCATTTTCATTTAAGTCGGGTGAACTATTGGGAAAGAAATAATTTTTTATTTATGGAAAGAGATGCTACATTTTTTGTATAAATAGGGGAGGACAAACATTTTAGAGGTCACCCTGTAGTATACTTTTCCTATCAATAATATTCTCTTATTTCTATTTTATTATATTATCTTCTTGTTACTCCGAGGCTACGAGAGATTCAGAATACGTAAAGAGTATAAGATGGAAAAGAAAACAAAGAAGATCAAATCAATTTTATTAATTTCTTTTCCATTAAACATTTATTTACAAATCATTAATCTTGTATTTTGTATGTTGTGCTTATCGTTCCCATGTACTGAACCATGCATAGCAGGATTATGGCATAACTTGATGATGAATCAAGGCATGATTTTATTATATTTTAATATTTAAATGTCTGAAATTTTAATTATCCAATTTCATAATTTACACCATAAAAGTATTAATAATTTTTTTAATGAATAGAACTTGTGAGTTGAAGATTTTTTAAGATTCATATTTCTTAATGCAATTAGTATTAACCTTTGTTACAAAGACATATGGACAAGTATTAATACTAATTAGTATAATTAATTTGTAAAAGGAATTAATTATATGGCAAATGATTTTACGAAAACTACTTGAAAACGATGTTTTTGCTACAATTTTTGCTCATGAATCTAATTGAAAATCAGATAATTAATATCGACATATCTTGACAGCATGCAATAATTTGTCCAAGGATAGTATTATCATGATTTTTCACCTATGAATTATTTTCTCCCTTGGTGATATCTTTTATAGTTATTTAATTGATGTTTCAATTTGATTTGATAGCTTAGCTAGGAAAAGAACTGGCACAATTTATTAATTAGCTCCCAATCTCGAAGGATGATCTAGTTTTCACTGGTAGTTTTTACTATAATGTACGATCTAGTTTGCTTGTTGATACGTCTTCCATTGAAAACTTTATCCTAGGCAAATCATTCACATCAACAACGGAAAAGAAAGAGAAAGGGAAAGTGTCCCAACAAAGGACCACCTAGGACCTAAAGTTGATGATCGAGGCATGAAGGATCGGAAAAGACCCGATCCCATATTGAAGTACGACTAGCATATCCCCTAACTTAGCCAATGAGCGACATCTTCGTTGATGTTCGAAACCTCAGGTAGCTATTGAAGCTCGGGAGTTTGAAGACCAGGTTCACTTACCATGATGACGGTAAGAATTGCTAATACCACAAGGCCACTAGGCACAATACGGACGAATGCTACTAGCTAAAGAATGTGTTGGAACATGCCATCCAACGTGGATTTCTAAATGACTCTGTTGCCAACCTAGCAAATAGGGTTGAGTGACCCTTTAGAGGAGAAAAATGGAGGAAGCCTACTAAGGTGGTGAAGACTGGGATGACCGGCATTAGAATAGAGCTCCAAATGGTGTTATCAATTTGATAATAGGACGACCACATCCTAAGAACAGATTGAATCCCTCTAGTTCAAAGTACACCTTGAATGGTAAAAATGTTTATGAGTTGAGAGGGAAGAGGCAGAAGGTTGGCACCTCCATCTCCTTTACTTAAAGATGATCATCAGCGAATTGAAACCCCACACCAAGATGTCCCGGTGAAATACACCTACATTGTCAATTTCAAGGTACAGAAAATGATGGTGGATATTGGAAGCTCTATAAACATCATCTTCAAGCACATATATGATTTGATGAGAGAAAAGCTACCAACTTAGATAAAGCCTTATCACTACATCCCTATTGGTTTCAATAACCAATAAGTGTGCCCCAAAGGCATAATTAACCTTGATTTGGAGCTTGGGGAAGACAATAATGCATTTGTATGCCCAGTTGAGTTCATAGTAGTTAATTGTAAGTCCCTTGTCATTGGGATCCTTAGAATATCAATTATGGATGTCTTCAGGATGATTGCCTTATCCTTGAAGGCAAAGTTTCTAACCCTAATAGGGGTCGGCATATGATTAGGCAACTAAGCCCTATCACAAGAGCTCTATACCAAAGCCCTTAAGAGGGATGGTGTCTTGTCATTAGAAATTAAGCTACAACAGAAGCTGATTGAGAGGGGGTTGCCCCCAGGAGAACAAACCAAAGAGATTCAACTCGATATTGAAGTCGGGCAAACCACCCGTATTGGTAAGGACCTACTAGAGAACTTAAGGTTGAACCTAGTTGCCATCAAACATGACTAGAATCGATTTGATCATTGCTAAACATGAGCTTCAAATAGATTCGAATTCCAAACCAGTGAAGTAGATGAAGAAATATTTCACCATAGAAAGGTAGGTAGTGATTGAGGAAGAAGTACAAAAGTTATTGAAAGTTTGGTTTATTTGGGAGGAGAAATACCCTATTTGGTTGGCCAACGTAGTCATAGTAAAAAAGGCCAATGGAAAGTGGCGAATTTGCATCGATTATACCGACCTCGATAAAGCTTACCAAAGGATTATTTCCCACTTCTAAAGATCAACCAACTAGTTAAATCAACCTTGTAGCATGCTTTGCTAAGTTTTATGGACACATTCTTAGTTTACAACCAAATTGTGATTGTGCTAGATGATGAAGCCATACTTCATTCATCATAAACTTCAGCACATGCTACTATAAAGTGATGCCTTTTGGCATCAAGAATGCTAGGGCTACCTATTAGTGGATGGTTATTAAGCTCTTTAAGCCTTAATTAGGGCAAAATATGGAAGTGTATATGGATGACATAATCGTTAAGAGCAAAGAACCTTAAAGACCATCTTTAGGATTTGCAACAGGTTTTCGACCAAATAAGGAAGCATATAATGAAATTGAGCCCTAAAAGATGTGTTTTTGAGATGGCATCCGGAAAGTTCCTTAGATACTTGGTTAATCAAAGGTGTATTGAGGGAAAACTCGATAAGCTCCAAGCCATAACTAATATAAAAGCTCTAGTTAGTATAAAAGAAGTATACAAATTGATGAGACATGTGGTTAAACTCAGCCATTACATGTTGTGAAGCATGGATTGATGTGTTGACTTCCTTAAAATTCTAAAGAAACCCTATGGGTTCAAATTGACTTTGATGTGCGATGAAGCTCTCAATTAGTTGAAGGAATTCCTTGCTTCTCTACTAATCCTCTCGAAGCCAATGCTTAGTGAATATTTATTCTTATATTTGGTCATAAGCAACCATGTAAATTCTTTAGTTTTAGTTTGTCTTAAAGGAAGAGAACATAACCTCATATAATACGTCATCTATATAACATAGGGGTAGAATTCTGGTACTCAAAAAGTTTACCCCGACAGTTGTCATGTTCATTAAGCGGCTTTGATTGTATTTTGATGCGCAGTAGTTCATTATTCTAATTGACTAGCCCTTATGGACCATACTCTCGAAAACAGACACCTTGGAGAGAATGATGAAAAATGTCCTTGAACTTAGTGCATATGGGATCCTATACAAGCCCTTTACTGACTTCATGGTCTAATACATTGGAGAGGAACCTCAAGAAGTTGAGGGTCAAAGATCAATGTAGACACTTTACGTGGATGGTTCCTCTACCCGAGGAAGATAGGAGCAATGCTAGTTTTTTAAGGCCCCTATAGCATAGTAATCTACAATGTCCTTAAGCTCGAGTTTGATGCCACTAACAGTAAGGCAGAATATGAAGCCCTAATTATCTAATTAAAGCATGCTAAGGAGGTTGAGGCTAAGGTACTACAAATCTTTTCTAACTCTTTGTCATGGTTTAATAAGTCAAGGGCGAATATGAAGCAAAAGGGGAAAAGATGATGAAGTATTGGAGTTGGTTAGAATGCTAGCCACGATCTTTGCCTCATAGACCACAATAAGAATACCTTAGATAGAGAACCCCAAAGCAAACAACTTATCCAAATAAAGCTTCTATGAGCATCCTGAAGCCCAAAAACAAGGAAAAAAGGTTTTTGTAGAACACTTGCTGGAGAAGAGCACATATTAACCACTTCAACAAATTCTAGTGATGAATATAAGCCTACTTGAACTGTATTGGATGGACTAGATCATCTAACTCTTGAAGCATGATACTGTACCAACTGATACAAAAGAGGTACATAGATTTTGGTACAAGGTTACTAACTACATGATACTGCATGAAACTTTATACCACCATGATCTTAGAATATCCTTACTTCGATGTCCCTAGCTAGAAGAAGGTGGGTAACTCCTAGAAGAACTATACAGGGGAGTTTGTAGCAACCATGTCAAAGCTCAGGCCCTTTACATTTGAGCATTGAGGTTAGGATATTACTGGCTAATAAAGAAGCAAGAAACTAAGTCATTGGTACAACGGTGCATATAATGGTAAAAGCATGTACCCATTATCCATTCCGTAAGTAATACTATAAAATCACTCACAAACCTGTGGCCCTTCTCCCAATGGGGCCTCAACATCCTTAGTCCCTTTCTTAAGGCCATAGGGGGTAGACAGTACATCATAGTTGCTATGGATTACTTCACCAAGTAGGTTGAAGTAGATGTCGTAGCAAGATCATTAAAAGGAACATGGAGACTTTTATCATAAGCTCTATCTTAATAAGATTTGGTGTACCATATATAATCATCAGGGACAACGGCCATTAATTTGACCACCCAAAGTTCCATAAATTATGCTAGAAGTACCACATTAACCTCTATTGTACCTCAATAGCCCATCTATGGGGCTATGGAATGACCCATAGAATCGCGATAGGAGAAACCATGTTTCACCTAGCCTTTGCACCAATGTTATATTATTGGTTAAACACAAACTTCCCAATGTTCACACTAAAAGATTTGACCTAATTGTAAATCCGATTAGCCTCTTTGCCAACCTTAACACAAGTAAGGAAGTTCAAGATATAGCAAGCCAATGTATGGTTGCTTACCAGCATAAGGTAGCAGGATACTTGGTAAGAAAGTCAAACATAAAGTATTTAAGCCTAACAACCTAGTGACTCAAAAATTAGAAGTCATTGGAGCACAAGAAGGTTAAGGTATGTTGGAACTAAACTAAGGAGACCCTGTTAGGGTAAAGGAAGACTCGAGGAATGGAGCTTACAAATTGGAGAGACTAGATGGGACCAACGTTCTTAGGACTTGGAATACTAATAACTTGCAACTCTTTTTTTGAATAAAATCATTGTACTCATTACATTATGAAGTTTAATGGTGCAATAAAATCTTCTCTTCCCAAATTGTGTTTTTGATGAGCCAACCCTAACCAATGCCCTCCAAACTCTTCACTTAGACTAGCATTAGATAACATAGGTACCCAAGAAATTCTGAGGTGATAAAAACCGGGGATGATCCTCGAGGACTAGGTCCCCAAGCTAGGTTTTGAAACTCCTAACCATCTAATTAACAAAATCTTAGGCATAGAGGGAATCCTAAGGCAATAAAGCTTGGGATGATCCTTAAGAGGTGGGACTTTAAACTTAGCTTAGGCATCGAGGAAATTCCGAGGTAATAAAACTGGAAATGATCCTTAGGAGTTAGGTCCCTAAGAAAGCCTATATAGAAAATTATACGCTTAGCATTGAAAAGACTTCACAAGTAGAAAGCCTGGTGGAGGCAAATCACAAAACTATAGGTTTCAAGCCTGGCTATTGAGCGCTAAAGTGTTCTTCGGGAATCTACAAGCTTATACTAAAATTGAAAATCTATGGACTTAATCCATCGAAATTTACATACTTGAGGCAATAGATGCACAAACTTTCAAGTACCTTAGGCTAGGAGAATTACAACATGTTAACAGCTTGGAAAAACTCTTAGTGACGGCATGGAAAGCCTATACTATCTAATGCCTAATGGACTTACCGTCTCGAATAATCACGCAACACTTGTGCCCAAGACAAATCCGATCCATACAAATGATACCATGGCCTTGTACCTTAGAAAACCAGACTAATGATCAAAGATAGGTAGACTTAAGATGGTTAAAACAAAGCCAAAGAGTCCCTATAAGCTAACAATGGATGTAAGATAGGGGAGCCTTAAGGCCATGACACTTGTGCAATCCCTTTAGTACTAAACCATTAAAAACTATGAAGTAGCAAAGATTAAAAAAATAATAGTATGCAAATGAAATAGAATAATGACATTCAACAAATTTAAAGCAATTTTTTATTAATTAAAGCCAACTGGCACTTACAATAGGTAGAAGCTCAACATACGAACCCTTAGTGCAAAATATAAAATCTTAAGAGTATGACCTAATGAATCAAAATACAAAATATAACGCTGGAGAAGTTAGGGGGAAAGTTGTCAATTCCAAGCTCTGTTTACACAACAAGTTGTAGTATCATAATTGCTTCCAGTAGCCTTGCTTGATGAGACAACACCGGTTCAAACCTCATTGAAAGGATAGTATGGAAGGGGAGGGCAGTGTCCACTCCACATCGACACTAGATAATGGAGTAAGGAGCATGACAAAGTTGAGAAGTATTGGGAGATAGAGAACGGGGTAGATACATTTTGTAAGTTGATTGTTGATATCAAATTCCCTACCCATATGGACAATAAGCCCCGTTACTAGGATGTTTGAAGTACTGGACCAAGTTAGAGATAGTAGTCTTGTCCATTAGAGGATGTAAGTTACGATATTAGGGCCTTATGCTGCCTCTTGATGGAAGACTGGAGCTATTCTAACTTGTGCCTTGAACTTAGACCAGGATATTAAGGCTTCAAAATCCTCCAAGGTCTTCCTTATGTTCGCGTATTGGATGACGCTTATAAGGCTATCCCTACAATACCTAATGATAGTGGTTGATGACGATTGACACCCATTGGAGGCTTTTGCATAAGTAGAGCCTTTTCTAAAAGATACTAATGCCTGGTTCACTTGAAGGGAATTGGAATTTAATTCCCTCTTTATTCCTTATTACAGCGTTCACTTGGTTTTTTATCTCCGAGTTGTAATTCCTTAGGAATCTGTATTACGTAAAATCAAGTAATAGGGATTCCTTGATTTAACCAAAGAATCATGATTCCTCACAAAATTTCACAGTTTTTCCAAAAATAATCTCATATCAATTTAACGATGACTACTACTGCTATTGCCATTACCGCCGCCGCCGCCGCCACCGCCTCCACTACCACTACCACCACTAACTATCATTACCACCACCATCACTGACCACCATTATTACTACCACTACTGACCACCATTACTACCACCACCGCTGACCACCATTACCACCACCACCACCACCACCGTTGCCACCGCAACCACCATCACTACTACTACTAACCATTGACTACCAACACATATCGTCACCACCACTGTCACAACCAACTACCACCATCATCGCTACCAACACCATTACCATTACACTGCTGCTACCACTATCACCTTATTGCTATTACCGTTACCTATCACCCATCACCACTGCTATCGCCACCACTGTTACCATTTCCGTCACCATTGTTGCTACTACCGTCACCATCGCCGTCGCCATTGCTGTTGCCACTAACACCACCTCTAACCACTACTATCATCACCATCGCTACTATTGTCACCATCGTTGCAACCATGCTATCCCCCCTCCCCCTCTCGCCCCCTCCCTCTAAGCTGCTGTGCTTAGGATCTTAGTTATCACTAGGATTTATTGTGACAAATCTGATTGAAAATGGGTCCTTCGAAATATCGAAGAAAATTAAAGGGAAATCGTCCACAATTGAATAAGAGTAGCTAATGTGAAGTTGCTTAAAGGATGTGACTCATCAACGAACATAATACGACATAACACCTTACTTGATATGGTGTACAAGTTGATGTCAATGTTTATCCGTCACTGATCCTAAGCTATTCAACAAGATTAGATAAGAGTATATGAAAAATGAACTTAGAGAGGGTTATCTCATAAGAACAGAATATTTAGTATTAAAATGTAAGTTGTTTGCGGTTTATAAGAGAAAAGTACTATTTATAGTAAATTCCTAAGACAACATTACAAATAAAAAAAATTACAAGAAAGTATATTAAAAAAGGGGATTCCTAGTACATACGAAAAATGGTAAAAAGGATAAAAAACAAAAAATGAAAAAGTAGTATAATGTCAGACGAGGTGGATAGGTAGTAGTGTAACATTGATCCCGTACGAATATTCTCTGAGCATAATAGGCGAGAGGGGTCAAAATGTTGAGGTAATGAAGGGGTTGAGATGAGAGAGATGGTGTCGTGCCAAGAGAAAACTATTCGACCGTTTATGTGAGTCTCTCATCACTCGGTAAGAACTTCTAGGTAGCAGTTGGTAGGATTACTTGGCATAAGGTCTTTGGCAAGGGAATGGTTCGCATCATCACCATCGAGTGTACAAATCAACATATGACAATTCAGGGAGATCAAGGATTTTAGCCATATTTCTTTGGCATAAACTTTCTCATCATCAGTAGGTTATCGAGAGAGAATTTATCGAGTGAAGGATTGGAGTCCTCAGAGCCGTTCTTGAGTAATGGGACCGTTGGCTTGTGGTTCATCAGCCCTAGCCATCACCACCACTATCAACCATTGCTACCTCCATTGCTACCACCACCGCTTGCAACCGCTGTCGACCATTACCATTATCTTTACCCCCGCAGTTGATTTCCACCACTACTATCTATTACTTTAGAATTATTTGAGAAAGAAAATGAATCAAGAGTAATTTAGTCATTAAAGTTTTATTACGTATCTATTTTAAGTTGTTTATTAATCTAACTAAACAAAGTAATAGGTAATACACCTTTATTACATTTTTTAAGAATTCTAATTACATTTTTACCTCATTTTATTCAATGAAGTGAATGAACTGTAAAAGAGGGATATGCTTCTTAGCAAAGTAGAGACAAATATTTATAGCGAGGTAGTGCGCACATTGTGTAAGGACATCTCAATTCTCACGCCAATCATGCCTTAATCCATGTACCTGAAGAATAAATGCTGATATTAATGGTAACATGTAATAAATGCACTGTAAGGCATTCTTAGGCAATACATAATGGCAAAAAGTTCCTTCTTAAAGTAGGAAGCCTTAGTTAGAGGAAAATCTAAGCTAAGGTACCTTAACAAATGGTTACTAAAGATCGGAAGAAAGGAAGTAATAGGTTAAACACCAGATGACCCAAGGAATTCCTCAATACTTGAAGTTGATTATACTTTGAATTTGGAAAGTATGAAATAGTAGGTGAATCCAATATAGAGGCAAAGAAGCAAGAAATAAGTAATTTCATTTATCAAAGGTTGAGATACATTATAGTGTACAGAATGAAATGTGCAAAAGTTACAACAACAAAAAATACTAAATAGTAAAAAAACGAATCCACATTGCCCTA
The DNA here is from genome assembly GCA_024138005.1 of Lumnitzera racemosa. Taxonomy (NCBI): domain Eukaryota; kingdom Viridiplantae; phylum Streptophyta; class Magnoliopsida; order Myrtales; family Combretaceae; genus Lumnitzera; species Lumnitzera racemosa. The sequence goes on from JAMXBC010000006.1 coordinate 88,313,843, forward strand.
AGGTGCTTTTGGAGGTCCTTTAAGATAAGGACACCTTGTGAGCCTAAAGTGCATTGCCTAGACGTGGTCCTTGCTAGATCTAAAAGAGGAGCAGCCTCTTGATCGTGAGCTGCCGGTTCTTAAGGACTCCTTAAACCTTTTTTAGTATCTCCTTCATCCTCCTCTTCAAACTCATCTTCACACTCCGGCTCAGGTGGAGGTAGATCTAAGATCATAAGGCATCTCAAGTCAAGTTCTAGAAGCCCACTAAAAAATCTCTTGGGCAGACTTCATTCCCTTAAGAGGCAGTTTCTTTTGGAACTCCATCTACCACGATCCTATGGTGATGGAGTCAAAGATTTCCTATTAAGCAACTGGGGTGAACCTTCCCTGGACTCTAGTATGGCTACCCGCCTTTATAGTTAGCTGATCTTCATTGCGGTAGCTTTCTCCTTCTCAACAATAGACTCCTATGTTACTTAAAACTTGCTCTTTTCTTCCTCCAACTCCTAAGCTAAACGGACAACCTCAAAGCTCACTTAGGAATTGTACTCCTCAATTTTTTTTATCTTAGCCTAGGTGTCCTCTACCTCCCTCGAGGAAGCAGCCACTTTGTCCTCCAGCTTTATAAGTTTTCCTTTGGCTTCTTGAAGCTTCTTTTAGGCCTTGGATAAAGCAACCTTGGCCTCCTCTACTACCTTAGACTTTTGCAATAGGAATGCAGTAGTAATTGGTGTTAAATGCTACTCAAAAGGGAAGGTAATTGGTAGCTTTTGTCATTATATGTTTACAACTTACAATTATTTGCTTTCATGAGGTTGTGATTACTGATTATTGGGATTTACAAATATGGATGGATCTTAATTCTCGATTGAGTCTTAAACTTTTAATTTTTATATTTTAATATTCAAATTTTTTAAAAGTTTACAAAAGAGTCCTTCATTAGCGAACTATTAGTATTTTCATTAGCAAATGACTCTTTTGCAGACTTTTAAAAAGGTTGGCGATTGAAATATAAAAAATAAAAGTTTGAGTATTTAATTAGAAAAAAAATGTTAAAGTTAGAGGACTAAAAGTGCAAAGTGTAATTTTTTGTTTTTTTTTTCTTTTTCATTATTTGTTAATTTTTCTAGCAATAACCACTGGTTACAACTTAATGAATTAGAATAATTAATTATGTTATTAGATAAAATATTAGTTAAAAAATTATTTATCTCATAAAAAATATAATCATTATTTATATATTTTAATTTACAAATGTATAATAATATAATAACTAATTTTACATAGTATCATTAAATTAAATATGATAATTAATTGTGATCACTACTATTTATTTAATTTAATAATTAGAATAAATATCAAATAAATTGTGTAGTTACTTTATTAATACTAGTCTTCTAAATGGATGGACCATGATAAAATCTCTTTCCCCCTAAATTATTACAATATATAATGTAGTTGCCCTTAAAACAAAATATTGCTATATGTTATACTTCAAAGTCGAGGCTTTAATATAATTTTTTTGAATGTATATGGTGGGTGATGTATTAACCTCTCATTGAAATAACTCTCCCCTCTTCATAGTTGGCAGAAAAAAAAAAAATGTTTACTGTTGGAAAAAAAAAAAAACATGTTTCTTGGGGCATTTTGTGACCCAAGGATATTACAACCGCATGAAACCGCTACCTTTCTCAAACCAGAATATCCTTTCCGAAGTATTGCGATGCCACTTTTCAAATTTCCCAACCGGCCTTTAAACAAGCTGACAAGCAATAAAAATACAACAAAAGATGACTCCTTCCGTTTAAAAAACAGATAACTAATATTTTATCTCCAATCACAATTCAATCCTATAAAAAAATTTTCAATTTCGCTTCCATGTTTGCGTAGGTCGTGAAATTCAAACAACCATCTTTTACTGGTCATGCATTCCACCTTTTTTTTCTTGTTTTGTTTTTGTTTTTTTTCTTTTTTAATTGTGCATCAGTGGTGATTGCAACTTGGGAGTAGTAGTCCGTCACGAACCTCACACATGCAATTGTTTTTCTGTATTTTTCTGTTTCCTATCGTATGATTCATTCTTTTTACTTCCAATATATGGAGACGTACTTGTTTTCTTCATAATATGGATTTTGAAATGTATCATATTACATCTGTCACTGGAGGTTTCATGCGCATCATTTTATATAGAAATGACTCAGAATGTTGTAACACGAAAGAAATTCTTTCTTCTTTTTTTTTTATTAATATTGCCAATTTTTTTCATTTGTATAATTTTGGAGTACAACAGTTCTAATTGTTGCTTTCTTTTGGCTGGAAGTAACCACAATTCTTTGGACTCGAGGGCAAATGTCGGGGAAGACGATGACATTTCTATAGATCTTGTGTTGAGAGGTACGGTAATTTTAAATACAAAATTTAAAAGTGAGTTACGATCGATTAAATCACAAAATATAAAATGGGATGTTTACTTAACGAAAATAGATAAGTGCAAGTTTTGTTGTTTAAAAAGGGAATCTTTTTTACCTTCTTATAGCATTACCTTCCAAAACAGCATTTTATTTTATTTGTAATCGCAATTTATGATTTTTATTTAGATTATTCATTACATAATAGCAATATGTCAATACCACCGATCATTCCCTCAAATAGAAATGAGTCTAAAGTGCCCGAGGTACAGCAAACACTACAATTGCCATTGGTATAAATTAAAAGACTTAAGCTGATTTGATTATATTTCTACACTTAAGTTCTTACTAGAAATCTTTTTAGAAATATATAATCAATTTATTTGATATTGTAAGCTATTTATCATTATTTTTTATCTAATTAGAAGGCAACTTTATGGGATAATTTTATTGATTTTTGAATTTGCTTAATCATTATGACCATTTTATACAATGTTAGAGTTGAATACTGAAATATATATGAAGCGTAGAGTTTCCCATTCTTTAAGCTTAGATTTATACTGAAAATTATGAGGGACATTACTAATTGAGAGTTAGTTATCTATATTTCACTTTAGTGTATACTCATTTTTTTTAAACCTTGAGAGCTTTCTAATTTCTAACAAATAAACAAATCATGCTTATCTCTTGAAACTTTCTTCAAAAAATAAAAAATAGTTGGAAGAAAATAAATAAATAAAATAAATTGAAAGAAAAATGGTTCAAAAGTTAAGCCTCAAAATAAAAAAAGAAAATTAATGAAAAGTGCTAAAACACTAAAATGTTTAACTATGGGTCTCCTTGACCTGAGTAATTATATTTGCGAGGTGTTTCCTTAATGTGGAATAATACTTATCAACTTAAGTGATTAGCTCAGATTTGTTGCCTGAAAGTTTGCTGCATGTATCAAGAGAAAAGTTCATATAAAGGTTAGAATTCGCATAAAAGTGAAAAGATCCAAATTGGGTGGGACTCGTAGATGGTTCAATGGGGAGTATTAATGCTAAATAACCTAAGCTCAATAGCTTGTGACTTATTGACTAAGTGAAATTGCTCTCTTGTAATAGAAAATAATGCAAAGAAAAAAAAAAAAGAAAGTCCTCCAATGAAAAAAAAAAAATACTACAGAAAAATTAAGGGATTGGTTGATGTAATATGCATTATTTTTTAATTCTTGTGCTTAAAGAGGTGAAAGAGTGGAGTGTGTTCCCTATAGTTTTTAAAATATTGTTTATTCTAATTTTTAGTTTGCTGTTTGTTTAAATGATGCGGTTTAACTCCCATTTATATAGATTAATTTTTGAATTCTAATATGGTTTTTAATAGCCAATAGATGTATTTTGTCATTGTGTTTTAAGGTCATGTAAATATGATTAAGTGTGATTCTACAGAATAAAAAGTTGTTAGAGCTTTGAATTTGATGATGAAAGAATGAAATTTGATGAAAGAGCACGTGTTCTTATTCTTGAATAAACCATATGTGATATTGATATTGATTTTACAATGTAGTGCTTTCACTGATTTTTATCCTTAATAGTTTTCTTTAATTTTTATTCATTTTGCTAGAATACAAGGAAAAACTTAAGTGTAGGAGAATTTAATAAATACCATATTGCATGTATTTGTATGAATTACTTCTATTGTGTTTTTATACATTTCTTAGGTATTTTTAATTATTTTAGTATATAATTAGTTTCTATTTTAATTTCACATTTTATTTCATGAATTTGAAGGATTTGATAAAATTCTAGATGATTTAAAGATTATTTTCATAAGTTTTAAGGCATAAAAGAGAATCACACCCAATATAGATTATGGATTGAGATAATGGAATGGAATAAAAAGAAATTAGCTAATGAGGGTTTCACATCTAAAATTTGTCAACCATGGACTTGTCGGCTCATCATGTAGTATTGACAACATGTTTGCAATATTCATGATAAGCCATACCATTCTTTTATGTATCTTTTATCCTATGAGCTAAATTTGGAAAGTGAAACAAAAAGATGTATTGGGATATATTTTAAGAAATATTGAAAAAATGTTCAACACATTTCAAAGATACATTGGAGATCTATTTCAAAATTCCTTTTCTATTATAAATAGATAGATAAGCCTTGTAAATAATGGGTACACTATTAATTCATAGGAAAGAATGTTGTTTCTTAATCCTCTCTCTCTCTTATGTTTCTTTTCATTATCTTTTTTGGCAATGTATTAATCTATTTCCTTTTTTTAATATTTAGATATTGAAATCTAGGAATCTATGTAGAATTATTTATTTTATTTTAATTTATTCTCTAATTCTTTGCTATTGAGGTCTAATTGCGTTATGCTTTGATGTTTTGAATTAATATTGAGCTGGTTTGTTAATCAAATGTTTAAATTTGCTATAGAATTTGTGAGATTCTATAATAAATTGATTGATATAATTAAAAGTAATTAAATAGACTAAAAAGTTTAAATAATTGATTTCTCCATATTAGGGTAACCTAATAATATCGTTAAAGTACTTAATGCAATTTGAGATATTTTATTGTAGAACAGACTTGAGTACACTATACACAAGGTTAGGAGTTAATTAAGAGATGCAAGTCCAGTTAATTCAATTTAGGATCTCTCATAGTCCAATTTAAGGATGAGATTGAACGTATTATAGAATATATGGGGAAGTTTAATGTTTAAATATTAAAGTTCACACTTTCTTTTATGTCTTAGTAGTTCTTTTATTGTATTGTTCCTTTAAATTATGATTAGATTTGTTTAATTAAATTTAATAATTTGATGTTATGTACTTAATTGTTAAGTTAGATAATAGGAACATTAAGGCATGTAATAGTTAGTCCCTAAGGGATCAGTAGTCTGACTCACATTTGCTATACCATAAAACTAATAGGTGCACTTATCTCCAATTAGCCATGGATAAAGTTGATATGCCTTAGAGAAGGGATACAAAAGAAATATCTAAAGAAGAAGGGTAAATGAAACAATAAAGAAAGGGTTTAGCAAATCCATGAGCTACTTATGAGATGTAACATCCAACATATCCTAAACAACTTAGTAACTAGCTTCATAATACGTACAAGCGAGTCATAACGGTCAATCGCCATTACCCTTACTGAAGGGGTAGATTAGAGGATCATAAATTCAAGAAAATCTCTTAGGATTGCTCAAAGGGTATATTTCACTAATGAGGAAGATTGATTCGGCTACTAGTACTATTTAGCTTATACACTCGGCCATAAGGGTTCTATAACAAATGGAAATGACAAAAGGGGTTAATAAGAAGAATATAAGATAGATTCCTACTATACATCCTGAAAGGGTAAAGTAGAGAAAGGAAAAAAAAAAGGAATAATATTAGAAGAATTGTCCTTGGGATTTGTGCATAAGGAATGTGTTTGCCTTCAGTTGGATTCTCTAACAAAGCATGAAAAGGGAATAGCCGATCTATCTCCTACAGAATGGATGTGTAGATCTTCAAATAGCTCAAGAACCTAGATGGATAGCTTAGAAATGGAAAGAGCGAGAAGGAAGGTAGATTATCAGCTTGACTCTAGTGTTGGAGGGCTCAAACTTGAGGTGGAATACAAGGAGATCAGGTCATCATAGGATAAGTAGGGAGTAGTCCATGCTTGCATTGACATCTAGCTTAGCTCAATGAAGGAGTAGTAGGCCTTTGATTGAGTAGGAATCCTCATTTTATGCTAGTTCTTGAGTTAGAATATATTAGGCCAGGCTTTGTAATCCCCTAGCTTTGCTCTTATTGATTGCTTTAGGGCATCAATTCCTATCATGTTCCATGTGATAGGGAAGATTTAATACCACCTTCTACATAGACTAGATTGGATATGTTGAAAATGGAGGAGAAATCATATTCTTTTGTTAACTTAATCTAGTAGACGTTACAATTAATCTTCTTTGGGATTTTGAATGAACCACCAACTCTTGGAGATAGCTTATTCTTCTTAAGGTTTGGGAACTTTCCTTGTTGAGATGAACCTAAACAAGCTCTCTTAGGTTGAAGGGAACAATTTGTTTGACTCAACTACAAATTTATTGTTGCTTCTCATTGAACATGGCAAACTGCTCAACTAACCCTTTGCTGTAGTTTGTGTAGCTCTGAATAAGCTCGGTCAACTCTAGTAAGGCTCTCTTGGGTCATAGCAAGGGCTCCTTTAGGTTGAGGAGAGTGATGGGATTGACTCCATCGATGACCTCAAAGGAAGTCTTTTCAATGGTACTGTGGAAAGTTCGGTTATATGCAAACTCTACAACAAGCAAACACAGGTCCTAATCCTTTAAGTTTTTTCCAACATCATGGAGCAATGCGCCAAGGGCCATGTTCACCACTTTGATTTATCCATCTGTCTAGTGGTGGCTATTGGAGTTAATACCGTGGTTTCTTGGTCTAATCTTGACTCTTGCCACGGAAAGCTTGCTGGCAGATGGAAGTTTCGTATTAAAAATTCCTCTGTAATTTTCTTCACCCACTTCCTCACCAGGGCATGGAGGAAACGGGATGACTAAACTCAGTCGAACCAAAATGAGTAAATGCTTGATTGGACTGGTATTGTCACCCAAGATTGAAGGTTCGAGAGGCCTTCCAACTGCAAAATTGCAGATATTCAACGCGAGTTTTACCAATGAATACCCATCATCCACAGTGGTCTTGGACAGATCAAAGGGAAGTTCAAGAACAAAGAAAGGCATTTGGTTTTCAAGCTGTAGAGGATCACGCACGACCGCAGGGAACACCCATACCATGTTTAATATGGGGTCATCGAGCTTCACGCTTGTAAGGCTATATGCCATGCGGACATCTCGATCACGAAACAACCATCAAGAACCATCATCTCAGCAAGATCAAAGCTATTATATTCAATTGGTTGAGAGTAACAATCCCTGATCTTATTCTCGCATTTAGCTATGGCTTCAAAGCAGTCACTGAGGCCAATGCCTTTGGTTGCGGGAGTACGTTGTACCATTTCCGAGAAATACCTAAGCCTTTCAACATAAAAAAACGCAACGGCTAAGTGTATAAAAAATTTTGCTGCATTTGAATTGAATTTACTGCTTGCAACTAGCAACGTTCAAAATATCCTCTCCTTTCTTCTCATTGGCTTATGAAATCTTTATTAAGGGAGGTAAAATCTTCCAGTTTACAAAAATAATTGCCCTTTTAAACTTGGTCCAATGTTTAGGCGTGAACACATTTCTCTGTACTTTAGTACAAAACTTGTAACGTAAATAGTAGCTACATTATCCAAAAGTTCCTAAATAATCTTAAATCAGCAATGATAAAGCGCTTTTCTTTGCAATTCGAAGGTCTTGGAACCTTTTGTGTTGCATAAGTTGTGCCAAGGATTTCGACATGCTGATGGGTTGTGTAGGACCTCCACACGGCTCATGACCTGTACCACCAAGTCAAGGACCAGTGGGACCAATGGATACACTGGAAAAACGAAGAAAGATATAGCTTACAAAATAGGCAGATTCCCCATCACCCTGCCCCGCATCGGAACAGGAGGAGCCAGACAGTTTTCTTCCATTAGTTAATACATCACCATGATCATAACTCAAGTTTAATCAGCCAATTAAAAACTACACGTCAGGTTTCAAAATCAATGATATCAATCTGTTAACACATTTAGTTTAACTACTCTTCATCTCTAGCTTCATGAACACACATAAAATACCTGGTCTTATGGTCTTCAAACATCTGACGGTGTTCACGTCCGTGGTGGTATGGCCCAATGGAGACAGCACAAGGTTGATAGTACTTCTTATTGATTTCCGCCAGATTACCAGGTACTCTAAAAATGGAACATGACTCAGAGCCCGCTAAATCATTTAGCAACGCCTGTGATCTGCTTAATCTTCTTTGCATACGGGATGTTCATTCATGCTTTGTACTAGTCATCGTGATGACATGCTCACGTGGCTGATTAATATTACAATCCAGCTCATCCGTGGCTTCTCTCTCTCTCACTCTCTCTCTCTGTGAATGGACCGTTGGAGCAAGAACTCACCATGACACTAGAAAGGTGGAGTTGTTAGTTCTAATAATGATAGACAAACAGTTAAACAGATTCTGCATTATTCCTCACGCGTAAGGTAAGGAGGACTCTTCTTAAAAAATTATAATAAAAAGGATTAATATTTAAGAGTAAGTTTAAATAAATAATTAATATTTTAAAAAGTTCAAATAAGATATTAATGTTTCATAAAATAACTCAAATAAGGGATCTTGTTATTACATGACTATAATTTAATAATCAATCTATAATATTATTTAAATTGCTTTATAAAACATTTATTCATACTTGAATTATTTTAAAGGTTGATTCCTTATTTTAATCACATTGTGAAATATTAATTGCTTATTTGAATTTTTTGAAACGTTGATATCTTATTTGAATTTATTCTTAAACATTGATCTCATTTATTATAATTCTCCTAAAACTTCTTTCATGCTTCTAGTTAGTGTACAAATTAATCAAACCTACATGTGATGAGCTTAAGTTCAAATACTGTGCTTGTCCGTGAGCTTAATGATTAATTTTTTGTTGCTCCTCAAGTTATATTATATTTCAATTAATTATATTAGATAGATCTTAAATGCTGAATTAAGTTCATATTGAGTGTGCATATTAATATTATTGATGGTCGACCTTTGGCCTAAGACTCCAAAGGCCTAATCTTACCAAAGAGCTTGGCTAATGTAGTACTAAGGTCTCCTTAGCTCAAATAAAGAATAGCTTAGCTTACGGTTGAGCCTTATTTACCCTGCTCAAGTCTTCCCTTGAGCATTATTGTAGCCCTCATTTAGAGAATCTTCACCTCCACTCTCCAACTATAGGAGAAGAGCTTGCCTCTCTTTTCGAGTATGGTCCTTGGGTCACTCACTGACCAACTCAATCGGGCTCATCTTCCTCTCCCCATCTCCTTCTCTCTTGTCATTAAATGCTAAATGACAGTCTAACATTCAACCTACAGTCTAGCCATAGAGCTAGGGTTGCCACTTTCTCCCATCATGACAAGTCAGCCTCTACCAATTGATAGAAAGAGTGGAAGTCCTTTCTTGTATCAATAGTGCCACCTGCTTAAGTTTCATACCAGCTAATCCTCCAACACTACATGTTTGAGCAAGTTAGATCCTTTAAACTATAAATAAGAGTAAGGCCACTAGGTAAAGGACCTCTTAAACACACCTTAGAACTCTCTTGCTCACTTATTCCCTTATCCACTAGAATCTTAATACTCTCCTTACTAACTTAAGTGTTGGAGGACTCTCACTAGCTAAGCTGCAAGAGGCTTTTTGTAGGTCCACCACCGAATATGACAGCTAGACCATTAGGAGCTCACTTAGGAATCATACTCATGATATCCACCATCGCCATTTTGTGCTTATTATTTGAGGCAAACCTATCCTCAATGGTTAGGCAATAGAATAAATACCTTCATCTAGCACTCTTAGGTAGTTTTGATTAATGTACAATAGACCTACCACTGCCACCAACGGAGTTACAACCATCAGACATGGAATAGGTGAAAGCAATGATCCATGAGTTAATGGAAACTAATAGGAAATTCCTTTAAGATAATGTTACCTTATGATAACAATTAATAGCAACACAAAAACTCAAGGAAAAGGATCATTTAAATGATCAAGCTAACCTTGAAGAAACCATTGCTAATTCTCTCAGTTGACCTAGTCGGCACCTCAAGCGCTCACCTACACCACCATTAGACCTCGTGTACCCATGCAACTATATTCAGATCGAGTAGGGCTAGCTATACAATTTACATGATCATTTGGATAAAAATCATGGCAAGGCATATCATTAAGATACACATTTAGGTATGAGTAGGATATAGAGAGACATCTCCCTTGAACACTCACTTTAGCACTTGAAGGGCATGAATGTTAAAGAGCTTTATGAGCACATTCGGCATGCCTCCAGCCTTCAAGATTAGAAATGTCTCGAGTCCTCTACTCGACCTTCAAGTCTAGCGTTGAGCAAAAGCCCATTTATCTCAATCATATTAAAAGAAAGCTTGCCACAAGTTTTGACTTCCTTACCTAAAAACATACGATGGAATGAGCGATTAGGATGACTACCTTGTACATTTTCGTACGATGATGAGCTTGTACAACTTCTTTGATGCAATCATGTGCAAAGCATTCTTAAGCACACTTACTAATGCGACTTTGGTATGGTTCAACCTACTCCTACATGGTTCCATTCGCTCTTTCGATGACCTAACCACTTAATTCAAACAACATTTTCTCAAAAGTAAGTACTGTATTGAGACTTTTCTATGTTGTATAATGTAAGCTAGCGCTTAAATAAGACCTTGCTAGCCTACCTTGAGCAATTTAATTATGCTAAGTTTCTAATCCCTAAAATTGAAATTGAAATAGCACTCTAAGCCATCATCTATAGCTTAGACCTAATAGTAAACTCTTTTAGGCCATAGCGCTATGTTGACTAAATATCTTTGAAGAATTTTTTATTGTTGCTGAGGAATACGTTGCACAAAAAGGAACCATCTAAATACGCCTCAACAAGGACTTGCATCGTAATACTTTTATGAAAGATTGCTTTGGTTTTCATGAGGATTGCCCTTTTATCCTTAAGCGAACGATGGAATAGGTAGAAATAAAAGTTCGTTGATTACACTGCTTACACTCCACTTAATTGGCCCTTAAGAGATATCTTCTACGATGTTCATGAGTGACTACCTCATACCTTGAACATTAGAGAGGCACCTAAAGCCCTCATCTTGAGAAAATTTTGTGATTACCATGGTGCCTATAGCCATAATACCGATGTGTGTAGGCACCTCAAGAATATGGTCAAATGCCTTGTTCATAAAGACTACATCAATCACCTTGTCACTGACGAATGAAACCACCCTTATCCAACTCAGTAATACTGCATTAGGAACTACAACAGTAAACATAACCATAGCAAGACCATTTGCCCAATGACATAGAGTGTAAGGGTAGATGAGGGCGGGTATAAACCATAACAAGGGGACTAGGACTCTTAAACCAAGATTGCTTTACTTAACCCTAGCATGAGGTACTTTCGATTTGATATAAGAAACTAAGAACCAATAAAACCATCTCCTTTACCAACAACGATAAGGATGGCACCGAGATGGATGCTTTATGTCCCTAAAACATTCCTCAATAATGGTAGCTTAGCTGATATTCTCTTCTACTTGTCCTACTAGCAGATGAAAGATAAACTAGATGTAGAACTTCGACCTTACAAGTAAAGATTTATTGGATTTGGTGAGAAGACAATTCCAATTAGAGGCTTAATTACACTACTTGTCAATTTGGGTAACAATAAGCACATTACCTCATAGCTAATTAACTTTGTAGTCATCGACCACTAGTCTTCTTATAGCACCATCCTTAGGCATCCCGGTCTCAATAAATTTGACGTGTACATCAACTAGAGATGCCTTATGAAATTCCTTACACCTTTAGGGGTCGGAATTGCATGCGGAGACTAGAAGCAGTCTATAACACTCTACCTTAATGTGATTTCTCTTGACAAGGTTATGCATATTGAGTCTACCCTAGACATTACACAAATATATAGGGAATGTTGGTAGAGAAGACCAAAGTCGTCTAGTACAACAACTACCTTAACCAGACCATTCGGACAGGGACTTCCTTAACCCCAAAAGAAAAAGAGGACATTATAGCTTTCTTCTACACCAATTTGGATGTTTTTGCGATGTCTTCCAATGAAATGTATGGAATAACCAACATTTAAAAGGCTACCCACCGTTTAAGGGTTGACTTATGCGTTTGACCTGTAAAGTAAAAACAACAACACTTCGCACCTAAGTGGTAGGTTACTATGGAACAAGAGGTGTAAAAAATCTTACAAGTTGGATTCATCAAAGAAGAATGATACTTCAGCTATCTCACTAATATGATCTTTGAAAGGAAATCAAATGGCAAGTGGTGGATGTATGTTGAATACATTGATCTCAATAAAGCTTATCCCAAAGATTGCTTTCCTCTCCTTCGAATTGACTAGCTCGTTAATTTTACATTGACCCATGCTAGACTTACCTTCATAGATAGTAACTCTAGCTATAACCAAATTTACATAGCCCTTGAGGACTAAGTCCATACTTCCTTTATGACTGACTTCGAAACATTTGTTACAATGTCATACATTTTGACCTTAAGAACGCCAGGGCAAGGTACCAACGGTTGGTGATAGTAGTCTTTAAACCATAGTTTGATATAAATGTTGAAGTTTATGTTGATGATATGATTGTTTAGAGCAGGAACAAAGCCAACCACATTGTAGCTTTACATGAGACCTTCGACACTTAGAGAAAGTACCAATTAAAGTTGAATCCTCAAAGTCAACCACATTGTAGCTTTGTACCCTCAACCTGGTCAACTCTATCCTCAACTGCTCGTTCTCCTCTCCGAGATCTTATTGACGTTGCTGTGAAAGTTGAGACATACAATTAATACAAATGAGCACTTAAGAGGGCTTAAACAAAAGAAAATAGGGGTATAAAAGCATCAGACGCTTGCACAACCTTGATTAAGAGGACTTAGACAATAGAAGGCATACTTACATAAGCTCATAGCATCACCCAACCTATTTAGGGTAGCCAGAGCATACTCGTAATATGGCTTATCTTACATGAACTTGGCATGCACCTTCTTTAAAGGCTACTCTCTGATAATGCACATGCTAACAAATGCTTGCATACCACCACTTGTCTCATCCCCGATATGGATGGTACATGCAACATACCATCAGCTTGAGTATTACTTAGTTCCTCTCATCTCCAAGCAGGTTCGTTACCCTTATGGTCAACCTCTCCTTAATAGACCTCCTCTTAGAGGACTCTTCATGTATTGCCTAATTAAAAATAAGTCTCTTTGATCCCCCTTCAGTAAATACCTTTTGCTTATGTGTCTCCCGATCGTACGTATCTTGCTCATGCGCCACTTGCTGGTACACCTTTTGCTTATACACCTCCTAGTCATATGCCTTTAGATCACTGCTATTTTGTTTATGTACATTACGTCTAAGTACACTCATCACATCAACAGCAACAACAATAAACTGTTACTTCACACTTATGTCTAAAGGAACCATAGTCAGGACATCTCCTAACCCTTCACCCATAGGTCGTCTCCTCTTTTTCTTGTTTTAGATAGTTTTCTTACTCTTCTTCATTATGAGAACTACATAATGCCCCTCTATAAGCCTCTTCCCCTTTTCGCAACCCCCTTACTCCCTAATTTCCATCATCTGATCCTTAAAGCTACTACTGCAACATCTCCCCTTTCAAGTATAGCTTTATAGCTTCCACTACATTGAGCCCATCCTCCTTCTACTGGACTACATCAAGAATCCACTCTTTGGCCTCATCATCCTTCTCTTTCAAGTAAGTGATGGGCTTTGTTTGAATGGGCTTAGTGCACTTCATGGGAAAATCCAACTTATGAGTCGACCTCACCAAGAAGATTTGATACTTTCAGTCATCTATTTTGGACTTTTGGCCATAAAACAACATCGTGTGCTCACCTCATCTTAAGTAATACATCTAACCCCTAAGATCACCCTTCAAAAGAAAGAAGTTTCTAAATAGTTGAGCTACCAGCCTCCTCATATGAAATATAAAAGTGCCTCAAAGGCTACCAGTATCTGCTAGGTGTTTGGATGAAGAGAGCTTGGGCAGATATGGAAGTAATCGAATACTTTCAACTAAAATTTAATAAACAACAGTTGCAACCCCATCTCCATAACCCTCTAGTATACATAAAATGAATGCTTGTTGTCCTCATTATCATATGCCCTATAACCCTACTTGGACCTCCTCACCTCCTAAGTGTAGATGTTCTAAATAACCTCTAAGTAAACCTTACGCTAGTGTTCCTCCTTATGCATATACTATACTTTAGTAATGATACCATCACTCCCTTTGGTTGATAACAGTTTCATAATCTCATATTCCTTCTCCTTAGGAGGATACCTACATCAAGGCTTCTCCTCTGCATGTGCTTACCTTACAACCCATGTGTGGCTTCTATTTACATCGCCGATTCTAATTGCTATTGTGTATTGGGGGGAGTGGCGAGCTCATCCCTATGATGCTCATTTGAAGATGCCTCACCTGAAAACCTATTCCTTCATGATTATTGTGGTTGATCAGCCATCTTTGAAGGATCTCACAAATAAAAGGAAAGGAACGGAAAACATAAGAAAGTGAAAAAAATGCTTTGGTAGAGTCTTGACAAAGTAGTTGTGGTGAGTGGGAGTGAACTAACCCTCATGACCCTTATATAGGTTGATAGGACCATACAAAGTGTTGCTTCATTAATGGCCATTAGGAGCAACTATGTGTCGTGATTAGAGGATCAATGGTTAGGGTTTATTTAATAAGCAGATTGTTAGCTAAGCATCGTATGTGTAACATTAATAGGGTATACCCTTTCAAGGCCTCTAATGCTCTAATAGTCACATCCGGTCGGAAGATAAATGGTGACTAAGTCTTTGAGCATACCTAGAGTACCCAGTAGCTCGAGGTTACTAGAGCTCGAGCATGTACCCTACAAGCTCGGAAAAAAGACCTACTAGTGCTTAGCTATGACCTTGAGCATCCTACAAACTATTGCAAGTACGCAAATAATACAAGGTGATCCTATAGGGTAGAAATGTGAAAATAATGAACTTAGTAAGAAGAAGACAAAGGAAAGAACATGGGCACATGGAAAAACTTCATTTCATTAATGATTCAATAATAATTATAAGGTTTTGAGATTTGCATATTAACCTCGAGTATAAGTCAACAAGAAAGAAGAATATAGACATCCCATTTTTGCCCCCCTTTTTATTTTTAGAAATTTTAGGATATGGTAAAGAGTCCTAATTTAAGAAGAGTATAAGAAAATAAGAAATTTAGAAAAATACAAAAAAAAGGAAAATTTAAGAAAATAAAAATATAGAAATTTAGCAAAATAAAAAACATAGAAAATTTAAGAAAAGTAAAAAAAAAAAGAAAGAAATTTAGAAAAATACAAAAAAAAATAGAAAATATACGAAAGGCCAAAAAAAAAAAGAAGTACAAAAAAGTAGAAAATTACAAGAAACTGAAAAGTTACAAAAAATAGAAAAAAAATAGTGGATTTAGGAAGTTTAGAAAATAATAATTTGTTTAGATAGTTTACTAGAATAGAATCTTTAATTTAGATAAAATAAGGGAAGGGCCGTTAAGCTTAAGCTCAGATTCAAAATCTAATCCAACTAGACCTTGTCCATATATGTAATTTAATTGCATATATAAACAAGACATAAGCCAACAGTCTAACAGATAAACACTTGAATATTAATATAGAGTTAGCTTGAGGTCTTAGGTTTGAATCTCATAAAAAGTAGAAAATGCCTTATGTTTTTTTTTTTCCCCTTGCAACACATATAGCGCATGATGCCATATGTTAGGACATCATCATGTAACGTATCCACTGTAGGATACGTAGCATTGCTACACATACGAGCCTTACACGACATTTGGCATGCAACGTGTCAGCCACATCACCACCATGTGTCTTTTAGGATACATGGCAGCTTCTTGTACGTTGACACAGCTAACGTGGTGCCACATCAATACTTTCCTTCTCTTTCCCATTCTTTCCTTTGTTTTCCCTTATAAGAATAGCCTAGTAGTCCCACTTCATGGTGTTTTTTTTTAATCTACCTTTTTTGTGATTTCACCAAATTAATAGTGGAATCACGAAGATTAGTTGGGATACTATGAATTGGGATGGAAAACTTGACCTGATTCATTCGTTTAATCCTTCGATTCAACCTCGAAAAATTAGCAAAACATTAATCCGCGATTTCATCCCTTGCACAATCCGATCAAATTTGAGCTAAACCAAGTAGATTTAAAGCTTTCAACCATGTTTTAGGCAAGTATGCAAAACATTTTAATTACTAAATCAACTAGAATCAAGCCATTTCTTAATAATCAAAGATCACTCGGCTGACATTGAAGGAGACAAATCCAAACATTAATGGTCGTTTCCATGTATGCTTAGGCCAATTCTAGGATAAATAGGTGCAAGGAATCACTTACAGTAGCCAATCACAACTGAAACGCATGCTCTAAAACTCGCCTAAATCCTTTCTCTTTATACCATAATCACCCACGACCTCTTTCTCTCTCTCTTTGATCTTCTCTTTTTAGCTACCCTCACTTAAAACCACTACCATGACAGACTTCATGGTGGCTAGAGACCTAAGACCCAAGTGCTTATTCCTCCTTAGCAACCCACATACGACTGAGCAACTATTACCTCCATCGGCCCTTCATCCAACCACATCCAATCGACCACCGTAGACTACGACATTCACTCTATCACACATACTACACCCCATATCCTCCCCCCCAAATCCCAATAGGAAACCTATAAAAACCTTCCCACTTGATTTGGTGGACAAATCAGCCTGAATTGCTCCTATGCCATCACCTTTGTTATCCTTGCATAGCACACATACAGGTCATGTGCTAACCTACTACCTGACCTGCAACCTGACCTTAACCTGTGCTTAACTACTTCAGCCTAACTCGAGGATAGTATTTGACCTTACCCTGGTTCTATCTAAATTTATTTTCTTTCTTTTGTTTTGTTTTTCTCTCTTTTTCTTTTTAATTCTTGCATTGTAAATGTATTAAAAAAAAAGAGAGAAAAAAGAAAATAAAAAGAAGAGTTTAATGCTTGCTTTATGTTTTATAAAAATGAATAAGGAAATAAAACGAATATAAATAAATAATATAATAAATAATAATAATAAAATAAGTAGATCATGCTATTAGTTAGAAAATCAATTTTTCAAAAATAAAATAAAAGTAATCAATCCTCTTTCCAAAGTGGGACCTTTTTCTTAGAATTTTCCAAATAAAACCCCAATTATGACCCTTTAGAAAAAATTTCCTTAAATAAATTGAAACAAGTAAAAACATAAATTCGATCTTTTTCAAAAATTAAAATCAAGTAACTCGCTAATGCTTTTCAGAAAAGAACTGTGTATGTTTGATCCCAAATAGTGGGTATGTATGCACTCATAGCCAAGTACAGGAGGACTTAAAATATGAAAAGTTTTTTTTTTCCATCTTTGTGAATAATTGTTCAATTTAATTAACTTAGTTGTATGTGATATGATTTGTTGTTTAGAAATCGAAAAAGGGTATTATTGAAAAACAAAATTAAATTCGTTAAGTTAAAAAGTGGTACTTGTTTAAGGTTTAATAAGATCGCCCCCGAACCTAGATCTTTAGTTTTAAAACTGTTTTAAAAATTAGTTTTATAGTAAGACCGGTAGCTAAATTATAATAAATCTAACCAGTTGGTTATAACTTAACTCTTTTTCCTAACTTTAGTTGAGTGGCGACTCTGAACAATTTTTTTTTTTTTTAAAAGTAGTTTTCTTTAACTCTTAGTTGATGATCAATATTAAATGGGTTATGGTTTAATATTGACTGGGTGAAGGAGAATTTATTAAAAACTAGGAAAAAATCAAGCTCGACAAAAAAATATATATATATAAAATTACATCAAAGGGGCTTAAAGCCTTCTTAGTCTATTGCTCAGTAATAGGTACCTATCTCTAAGCTTGCAACTTTAACTCAACCTTACGAAAGGGTCTTTGCCTAGCCTAGTTTGCTCACAAACCTTAACTAAACTACACGACAGGGGCTACCTCCTAGGTTGGTTGATTCACAACTTCAACTTAGCTCACTAGTTTGCCGAGGGGAACCATGACTAATCCTAAGCATCCAAGATGATGGCCTCGATCTCTAAGAAACTTATGGATGGTGCTCCTCTACCTTTGTAGTCAACACTAGACTTAAACTCTCCCTTATCCAACACAATATGGTAATGAACCCTTCTTATGTTGGGCTTGACTACCATGTTGATATTGATAGCTTCAAGAAGGACTCCCTCAGCTCATTAGAATGGCTAGGAGACACTGATCTATTTAGAAGACTTAGCTAAGAACCTTTGGAGAAGACCCGAGTCTAATGGAAGTTACTCAAGCATTCAGAGGTGTGCACAGTGGCTACCATTGAACAAGCATGAGAGAGCATGTAAGCTTATTTAGGTTATCATGCTCTCAAGGCTTAGGACCTCCCTAAGAGTTATATAGTCAATTCAGACTGAACATTTGAGCACCTCACAAGAAGACAAAGGGGGCACATATACCCCTCGATCAGTACATAAGGGCTACTCCTAAACATTGAGCAACCAACTACATCTTTCAATCAATACTCAAGGTCCCACCTTAAGGGTGTAGCATGAGTTTATATGCTCTTTCACTTAATATAATTTTCTTAGACTCACTCATTCTTCACAAGCCTCACATGAATGAAGGAAACTCTATCATACTCTCAAAATCTTGGGTGAAATAAGGAAGAAATGCAATTGCGAAAGAAGAATTAAGAGGGTAGTCCCCCATTAAGCATTTATATAGCTAACGGGGAGGAAACTTGAGCCATCTAGGTATTGTTCCAGACCCATCAAATGGGTAAGGTGAACTAGCAGTTATTTCCCTCATTAATCCTCGACTGTAGAGTTTCCTAAAGTGCATCAGTGATCACATGTAAGGTATGTTCCCCCAAGCATTGTCACTGTGTTTAGAAAAGACTACATTGGAAAAGACCACTTGCAATAGTTATGTCAATGGTTGTATCTAGAAGGTCATTTACAATGCTCTCCTGAGCACCTCTGAGTCACTTGTGTTCATCCTTCGGTATACATCTAACAAAAGCTTCGGCCTCCAGAGATCAAGTCTCTTATACCTTCCTTACTACTTTAATGCCAAGGATAGTAGGGGAGGGTAAGTATTGATGGATACCCTTTGGTTTAAGGCTTTAGAAGCCTAAGCTTACCAAAGAGCTTAGCTAGTATAGTACCTAGGTTTCCTTAGCTCAGATAAAGAATAGCCTAACCTATGCCTAAGCCTTACTTACTATGCTCGAGTCCTACCCTAAACACTCTTGGAGCCTTTACTTAGAGAATCTTCACCTTCACTTTCTAACTATGGGAGAAGAGCTTGCCTCCTTTTTTGAACATGGTCCTTAGGGAGCTTACTAATCAATGCAATTGGCCTTGTCTTCCGTGACCCATATCTTTCTCTCTCATCATTAAATGCTAAATAACTACTTGACATGCAACTGACAACCTAACTACTAGGCTAGGACGGCCACCTTCTACCAATGTGACATGTTAGCCTCTACCAATCGATAGCAAGAGTGAAAATCCTTTCTTGTATTGACTGTGCCACCTCCTTAGGTTTCATACAACCTAAGCAGGTTAAATCCCTAAAGGTCACTGGGTAAGGGATCTCCTAGACACTCTTTGGAGCTCTCTCACTTACTTATTCCCTCATCTATTGGAATAAAAATACTCTCTCCACTAACTTAAATGTTGGAGGGTCCTTATTAGCTAAGCTATAGGGAGCTTTTTGCAGGTCTACTACTGAGGATGGTTGTTGGACCACTAGGGGTTCACCTAGGAGTCATACCTCTAATATCCACCATTAACAAATATTATTTAATTAGTATAGAATTGTTTTTTGATAAATAATAAAATGAGCACAGATAGATTTTGAGTTACATAATCTTGAATCCAGTAGAAGCCTTAGGAAAAAAAATTTATTGGTATTAACATCTTATATGTCTTGATAAGTGGTAAGTAAGCACCAAGGATATTTAGACGCATATTAATTAGATTCTTTCATCGTAATTACTTGAACTTTATACATTTTTACAATTTTACTCTACTTTCAACTAGTTGAATCATACAATCAATTAAAACTTTGGGTATCTCAGTTACTACCTCTATTATGTTATTATAACACCATCGGTCTACACATCATAAATAGCTAATGAATTTGCAATATGTGTAATTGAGGTGATTCAAGGAGTAAGGGGGAATGGAATAGTCATTCCTCTTAAGCGAATGCACCATTTATGTCTTTATCTTCTTCCTTTTGCTTGTATGTGTATGAAATCTTTCAGATTTAGGATAATTGAAGGATCTCAAAAGTATATCAAAGCATATATAATTTCACACTATATTGGATGATGATTCCGTAGTTTCTTTTTTCCTTTCTAACCTTACAACTTTGAAAGGAGAAGTCAAAGTTGGTTTATTCCATTGAAATATTAACATTCTTACTATCAAATTATAATGATCTTAACCAAATTTAGCTAGAAATGGAAGAAATCAAGCTATCTCAATTGATGATTTCTTTTTATATCAAGATAGGAAAACTACTATACTTTCTCTAGTTTATTTGCATCTTGTTTTTTTCATTTCTCTTATCTTATTATTGAACGTTTATTTGTTTAGTGTACATATTCTATTTTTTTTACTTTGTTATGCTAAGGAAGTAGGAGGCATTTGCGAATTTAGTGACAAAATGAAAATTATTGTAATACTTACATTAAATTAGGTCTTCATCTAGTCTTTTTTATAGTCATATTTCTTGAATTCTCATATTATTGTTTTGATGATAACAAAAATAATAATGATAAAGACATTTAATCAATGTGTTGAGTGATGCAGGTTGTAGAATAAAGTTAAGTTTTTATTTAACAATTGATTTTTAGAATCAAAGACAAATTTAGAAACTAATTTAGAGACACTAAATAGTTTCGGATTTTTAAACAATATTACAAGTTAATTGTTTGAAGATCTACCTCTAATTGTTGGATATATTTGGATAATATATCTAACACATTCTACTAAGTTTTACATAAATCCATGGAGATCAAGGAGGATTATCTAAATTTATTTTAAGACAAAGATAGTTAGACAAGTTTTGAAAGATAGTGGATAGATTTTGTTGGAAATAATTTATTAGATGATTATGAAGTTTCTCATGATATATTCAATGGATTATTATCAAAATAATTGGAGGATTTTCTGGAATTCAAATTTTCCTTTATCATAAGCTTAAATCAAGATAATTATGTGAAGCAAATTCAAGATAAGGATGAATCTTATCCACCTTACTATAGGTTTTTTTTTTTTTCAAATTCAAAATAATCTGATACAATAATATTTTTGAGGGTTACATACTTAAGCAAATCAGATCCATTGAAAGGTTCTCATGTAAAGTTGCAGCAAGAAATAATAGAGGATTAAAATTTCAAATTCATGATTCTTCAAGAATGAAGATTTGGTCCTAATTTTTAGGTTTCCATATTAGTAGTATAATTCAAAATTTTTGAAGGGATTTCCAAAACTTAAAAAAACAAAGCCGAGTATATTTACAAGAACATATGTAGATTTTATTTTAGTCTAATGTTTAGATTAAAAATTAAACCAGATTAGAGATTTAGTTTCACAAATTAAAGAACACATTCTCCAATCCAGTAGCTAGTTTAGGATATTCCAAAATTTTTCAAGATCAGTAAAAGAATTCTCTAACATATCAGCAAATAGACATTGCAATTGGTTAATATATAATTAAGCTAGTTAAAATTCTCGAGATACACTAATCTATAACTTTCTACTGCAAACTTTACTCTCAAAAGAATTAAGAGATATAATCAGAAGCCAAATCAACAACAACAATGTCTATTCTACTTTCATGTTCTCTTTTCTTCTTGTGCTTATATTTCGAGGATCATTATATTCAGTCCTCATATTCTCTATAAATCATATTTTTGAGTGATAGGCTTTGTGTTAAAAGAGAGATACAGTATTTTATAGATTTGTGATTAAGTAAGGTTAGCTTAGTGAGACAGAGCAAAAGATTGTACTTGTTTCTCTCTTGATTAGAATATTGAAAAGTGGATATTGGAATGATACCGATGTGGAATATTGGGTCTTCAGCATTGGAGGTGAAAGAGTACATAGGCATAAGGCCAAAGCACTATAATTTTCGAGCTTGGTCTTCTCAACCCTACTCTCTTTTATTTCATGTTTGATTTATCTTTATATATTGTTTCATGCCAACTCTAGCAAAGTAGTCAAGGGGGATACTTTTAATAACGTTATTACAAAAAGCTTAAATTTTCATAAGAAACCAATTCACACAAACCACCCCCTTCCCCCTTTCTTGGTTCTTTTTGAAACCTACATTTGGTATCCATAGTGAAAAACAATATATCCATTGCTACAAATTGTGTTCTTTATTTCAATGGTACCAACTTTGCCTATTGGAAATGCAGGATGGAAAATTATGTTAAGACAACTTATTTTGATTCATGGGAAATCATTGAGTTTGGAGACATCCAAATTGCCATTGATGGAGATCCTGTGTTTATAGAGAATGAAGAGAAAAATTGAAAAGAACAATTAGGCTAAAAACTTGTTAATGATAATAGCTCCATCTGAATATTATCTTATTTCTTCTTATCTAGGATACCATAAGCAAGACTCATGAAGGAACCATAAAAATCAAGGATACTCAAATCAATTCGTTGCTTCAACGATATGAATTGTTTAAGTTTCAATTGGGTGAAAAAATATATGATGTGTTTAATCATTTTACAATAATAACTAATGAGTTAGCTTATCTAGGTAAAAGGATCGATGATTTCAACCTTATCTAAAAGATGTTAAGGATTTTTTTGTAAGTCTTGGGATGCTAACAAGATGGCAATCAAAGAAGCGTAAGACTTGTCTAAGTCAATAATGAGCCAACTAAGGGAAAAGCTGGTTGCTTATGAGTATCATATCAAACATGCGAATGAACTAGAAAGTAGCAAGAAGACAATTGTGTTCAAAGCTTAAGAAGTTGATTCAAAGACCAAATCAGAGATAGATTCAGAAATAGATAATGATAAGTACGTAAACCTACTAGCTAGGAGGCTCAAAAGAATGCTCAAGAAAAAGGGTAAAAAGAAGTTTTTCAATAAACGTTCTTCTTCTAATCATTCCAAATATGATGCGGAGAAGAGTTACAAAGAAGAGAATAAGGAAAAGAAAGAGAAGAATGAGCAGAGGGAGTTGGTATGCTACGAGTGCAAGAAGCCTTGGCACATCAACTATGAACGTCCATTCTTACTAAAGAAACTAGAAAAGTATAAGAAGAAATAGAAAGCATTACCGGCTACTTAGAGTGACCTGGATGAATCTAAGGTAGATTTAGAGTCTAATTTAGAAACAAAAGAAGAGCTTAACCTAAGTCTTATGGTTATCTATGAGGTAAATTTTGACTCTGATGATGATGATAAGCCTAAAAGTGTATCTAAGTAGATTAAGTTTCTTTTAAGAGCACTTAAAAAGGCTAATTCAAATCTGAACAAATGAATTCATTAATGATTGATGAGAATGATATACTAAAAAATCATAAGAAAGTTCTACAAATAGATAACAAAAATTTGAGGACGAGTCAACATAGCTTAGAAAAGGAGAATCTAATGTTAGAAGAGGAAATGAAGGAATTACAAGTGAAAATTGATGATTTATCTTATATAATTGATACAATATTTAACAAGTTTAATGAAAGTAACGAGAAATTGCAATTGCTATTGTCATCACAAAGGTTAGATAATTTTGAAAATAGAATTAGCTATGAAAAGGGAGAATCTTCTAAATTGGTTAATAAAACTGTTTTTGTAAAAGGTAAGGAGATAGTTGATGTTGAACCTGTCAAAAATAATAATTTGCATGTAAAAGCTAAGTTTGCTGTGTGAGGTAGCCTAATATAACGAAAGATACGCTGGCTATAATAAGAAGTATCCAATTAGAGGATACATTAGAGATAAAATTAAAGGCTACCTAAGCCAAAATCTAAAGAACTAGGTAATTCACAAGTATAGATCATCTAATTCTTATGCATGCTTCTTTTGCAACAGATTTGGTCATATTAAGAAGTATTGTTTTTATAAATTGAATAGCTCAGTGTTGAACAAGATAGATCATTGAATAATATGAGCTTGAATTTTGGTGGACCCATGCTAGTCTAGGCTCCAAAAAGGACTTAACCTTATTTTGATGGTTATAAAAGTATCCATGCTAGTCTAGGAGCAAGATTAAAAGGAACGTAGTATATGGATAGTAGGTGTTCATGCATATGTTGGATGTTACTTCATTGTTCACAATCTTAGAAAGGAAAGAAGGAGGCTATGTCAAGTTTGAAGAAGATAGTAAAGGGAAAATAATTGTAATTAGTAATGTCAGCATACTTAGTCTTACGATAGAAAATTTTTATTTAGTTAGATGCTTTAAACACAACTTATTAAGTATCAGTCAACTATGTGATAAGGGTTATAGAATGGTGTTTAGTGGAAGCATATGATAAAAATGGTGATAAATTATTTGAAGGCTTTTGCATGAAAAACATATATCTTGTAGAAGTTGTAAAAGTAAAGACTAAAAATTGTTTTCTATCTATGTTTGATAATGTATTTTTATGGCATAAGAAACTAGGACATGTTAACTTTAATCAATTGGATAATTTGTTTAAAAATAATCTTGCTCATGGTTTGCCCAAACTAAATATAAAAGATGATATTCGTTGTGGTACTTGCATTAAAAATAAGATGAGTGTTGTTTCACATAAGTCTAAAAGGCTATTAGAACTTTTGTATCTTGATTTGTTTGGTCTCACTTGCACATTGAGCTTAGGTAGTAATAACCATGGTTTAGTTATTATAGACGATTTTTCTCGGTATACTATGGTTCTATTCTACAACTTAAGATTAATCCTTTTCTACTTTCAAAAAGTTCTCTAAACAACTTCAAAATGGAAAAAGCTTTTCCATCATTAGTTTATCGACTGATAATGGAAAAAAGTTTGAAAATGATGGTTTTATAAAGTTTTGTGAATAAAACGACATCACTCACAATTTTTCAGCCCCATACACTCCATAACAAAATGAAGTGGAAAAATGTAAAAACAAAATAATCTAAGAAATGATGAGGATCTTATTAAATGAAAGTAGTATAGCATAATATTTCTTAGCCAAGACAGTCTCGATATCATGTTCCATCATTAGTCGTGTTTGTATAAGGCCATTTACAAAGAAAATATCATATAAGCCATATAAAGTTAAAAAATCAACAATATCCTATTTTCATGTATTTGTTCAACATATTTCATTAAGACATCTATAGACATCCCATTTTTTCTCCCCTATAATTTTAGAAATTTTATAGTAGGGAAAAAGAGTCCTAATTTAGAAAAAAAAATAAAAAAAAACTAGAAAATTTAGAAAAATAAAAAATATATAAAATTTAGAAAAAAAGAAAAAAAATAGAAGATTTAGAAATTTTCATAAAAATAAAAAATCTAGAAAAATCCAAAAAATAGAAAATTTAGAGAAAGTACAAAAAATAGAAACTTTAGAATTTTTTTTAAAAAAGAAGAAAATATAGAAAAAAAAAGGAAATAAGAAATAAAATATGAAATTTTAATTTAGCTAAAGTATTTTTTTAGGCCTTAAATAATAAAAAAGAGAAAAGGAATGTTAGGTATGGACTTAGGTTTAAATTTAACCTATATCAACCTAATCTACATATGCAATTTTATTGCGTATATAGACAAGACACAAGCCATAGTCTAACGGTATTGCACTTGGACTCTACATTAGAAAGGAGTCATACAACTTGGGTTCACTTAGCAAAGTGCAAAATTGCACTTTTCTTTTCATCCCATACCTATGTCACATGTAGGGGTAATGATGAGCCTAATGTCATATCAAGACGCATTGCTAATGTGACGCCATGTCAGCTTCTCTTTCTCCCCCTTTCTTTCCTTTTTCCCATGCATTCCCTCCTTTTCCATGGGCAAAATGTGCCTAGACAGCTCACTTCAAGAGCATTTTTTGTCCATTTTTCTTTGCGGTTTCACCAAATTAATGGTGAAATTGTAAAGTAGACTAAAGATACTTCACATCAATACCAAAAAAAAATCTTGATACAATCTTTTGTAGGTAGAAAATGAAGTTTAAAAATCGAAAATAGCTTAAATGTATAGATTTTCCTCCGATTCATTTTACTTGATTCAAGCTACTACATTGAAATCCAAAGCTTCTAATCACTGTATTAGGAAAAAATGAGCAACATAAATCTTGTTTGACTAATCACTTCCTCTAAAATCAAACCAAATTGAGTCAATAAAAGAAATCAATACCATTAACTTCGGTTTTTTATTCAATGCTTTTTCAATTCTTTCCTTCTATATATGAAGCTTAAATACTATATAAAGGGGGTTGGTCAGTCATTCTAAGCATTAAGAATCATATCAAAACATCCCAACAAATTTAATTCCGAGCTCTCTTTGTCCACTACAATGCTACTCTCTTTCTCTAAAAACTAAACTTCTATAGACACTTGCGAAACTCAAAACCACCCCTACTAAAATGCCCATGATGTAAGCTTCAAAAGCCAACCACCCGTGTTCACAGCCGTGGCCTCTAGTGTCTTGGCCACCAAGGGTGTTACAAACCCTAACCATCATACTACTACCACTTCGAAACCCCCATTTCTAGGAACTCCCCTAACAAACCAGCACCACTAATAAATTCTCTATCCCTAAAAACATAGGATGCGATCCTCATCTCATCTTTAGCAAGTCTTTACGAAGAACTACCATCATCACCACCGGTGGCAAATTCCAACAACCACTCAAGAGGCCACCAAATATGGTGGTAATTTACCAAAGCCCCAATCCCTAATATAACTTACATGAAAAAGTACTTTCCTATTAAAATCTCCTACCAGAACCATTGGTGAATTGCCTCCCTGATCATCCCAATCTCCTCCGGATCCTACCTAATGACTAGTTCTCCTATCTATGTTCAACCTGTGTCCCCTGATTTGGTTTAACCCTCTTCTATATCTTGTTTTGGTTTTGTTATGTCATATATTTTTAATTAATTATCTATTTAATTTATTCCTTGTAAATTCATTGTAATTGTAAAAAAAAAAAATCATAATGTGAATAATAGAAAAGCAAAAAAGGGAAATAAAAAAAAAGAAAAGGAGAAAAAGCCCAGTTTTATTTTTATGTTTTAGGGAGAAATATATATTAATAAAAAAATAAATAATAGTAAGAAAATAAAAAGAAAAAGAAAAAACCAAATTAGGAAAGAAATGGGTTTTTATGACTTAGAAAATCATTTTTTAATAAAACCAAAATAAAATTGACCCTTTCAAAAATTAGGAGCTTTCTAAGAATTTTCAAATATATATATAAACCAAGTTTAGGACCCTTTTAGAAATTTTTCTTAAGTAACTTAAATCAGGTTAAAAGATGTAAACTTGACTCTTTTTTCATAATTTAAAACAAATCAATACACTAATGTTTTTAGAAATGAATTATAGAAGTTTGATTTCGAATAGCAGTTATGTAGGCACTTGTAGTAATTACAGGGTGACTTTAAATATAGAAAATTTTCTTTCTCCATCTTTTTTTTTTTAATTGTCCAATTCATCCTTTTTCATAGATTCAACCAAATTAACTTAGCCACTAGTGATTATATTTTATTTTTTAAGGGTATTATTGAAAGATGAGAATAATTTCATAAAATTAAAAATAGTACCCATTAAGAGTTTAAAAAGCTAGGTCCCAGACTAAAAAATCTAGTTTTCAAAACCTCTTTTAAAAATTGGTTTTATCAAAGATTAGTTACTAAGTTATAACTAACCAACTCAATTGGTTATAGCTTAACCCTTTTTTTCGACTCTGGTTAAGTAGCGACTCTAAATAGTTTTCAAACTAAAAACCAAGTTTTTTTTAACTTTTAGTCAATGGTTAGCATTAAATGGGTTAGGGTTCAAAACTATTTGGATTAAGGAAAATGTTAAAGACTTGGAAAAAATCGAGTTCAATAGCTTAGTGACTCCATTGAGGACATCGAGAGGGCTAGCTACTTAAAAACTCTCCGAAATTAAATTTGCCATTCACAATACTCATGCTAATTATTTATTTATTTATTGTTACACTTTGCTTTAATTACTATATATATTTTTTTTCATGCAACATATATTAGGATATGGGAGGTCATTTATCGCATCAAAGATGCAAGGTAGATATTGCTAGACTTAGGCTATCTTGGGACCGTAGGAGGAAGGCCATTGTGTAAGCTTCGAATGCTGTGGGGAAATCACCTTTTGGGGCCGATCAAGCTACTACACTTAAGTTTTGATGTGATCGATGAATAGTTCCCTTGAAAATGCATAAGGTCACAGAGCTTAAGAACCTTTAAAACCTAGCCTAATTGCATTCACGAACCTTTTCCCCAAAATTGGCAAATTAACACAATGTGGTATAAAAAAAAAAGATTAATTGTGAAGTTTCCGAATCTTTCCCTTGTAAATGTTTTTCTTTTTCTTTAGAATATTGATGTAATTCCCATGAAAATAGGATAGTTTTGACATAAATTTCTTTTCATCTTTTTCATAAAAAATGAATAGATCCTCTCTTACACCAGCCCTTTTCAAAGAAGTTTATATTCATGAGCTACTAGAGCCCAAGGGAATATTCAAAAGATGGTTTCAATTTTTCAATCCAAACTAATAGAAAGTCATTGAAGATAAAGATTAAACCCATCCTCTCACTATGGTACAAGCTTTGGTTCACTTATGGGACCCTTAGAGTTAATCCTTTTGTTTTGGCTCATGTTGACTGAGCATAGCTATTGATGAATATTCCTATCTGTTAGGAGTCCCCTTTGTCGGAAGTATAGGATATGTTCCAAATATCATAGTTAAGTTGATAAAGACTTTCAATAGACTCCTAAGCCTTCATGAATTCGCAATATGTAAAATATAGGCAGATACCTATAGGAGAATTGTTAGGGTAGATAATCTCTTCACTTGGTTCACAACCCTGCCCAACTACGATAAAAAAATTATTTTATAGTAGCTTTGAAGATTGGTAGCAACATAGAATTAATGCTTATATCTTAGCAGCATTTGGGACTATTTTATTTCCTAATTGGTCATTTCACATACATAACATGATTGCTGAACTAGTGACCTAATTTTTAAAGGGGAAGTCTTGCATCATGACGCTATTAGTTGCACAAGCCAGATTGCTCAGTTGTTTGCAAGAAGAAAAGAATGGAGACTTGAAAACCAATATGGCTTAAGTAATGGTTTGGTTCATCAGCCATTCTTGAAGCCATAAACTTGACTTATTTCATAAGAAAAGTATCCAAATGATGAACCCCATTGAGGCATTTGCTACTATCATCGAATTGCCTAAAAATGTTGCTATCTACCAATAGGTTAGAGCTTTTAAGAAGTTCCATACTGAAGATATCTCCTGGGTGGCAAGATGGATCGATGCAGTTGAGTAGAAGAAGAGAAAGAGGATGGAAGAAGAGCCAAGATACCATAAGAAAAAGAGGACCAAGACTTTAGAGATTATTTATAATAAAATTTTGAATAATGTAATGGAAACTTCAAAGATGCAATAAAAATCATTTTCTTGTCACATCATAGTTAGTTTGCCAACTCCCTTCTCTACATCTACATGCCCTCATATTGTACCTTTTATTTCTCTTTGCCTATAAATATTCATTATTAGTTTTATTAGCTTATATAACTTAGTGAAGCAAAAATATAAAAAGAATTTTTTTTTAATAGGCTCATATCCTTAGGCTTCTAATTGTAAATTTTTTATTTTGTCCTTTTCTCAATGCCTTCCATTTTAACTCTTTCCTATCTTTTGTCAATGTATATATCCTTAGGATTACATTTCTTATAGGTCACCTTTTAAATACCTGCAGGTTGTTAGTGATTGATTATAAATGTTTAGGTTTCTGTTTCGTTAGAATTGTTTTTCTATATAGATAAGCCTTATCCTTTAAATAAGCCCTTTTGTCTCTAAAAATAAAGGTGGTTTTTAGAAAAAAAAAATCAAGGAGTGGCTAACAAGTGAGAATAATATCAGAAGTAATGGCCAATGGTGGAAATAACAATAAACTTGATGGCACTAACCTTACAGAAGTGAGGTTTTGTTCATTAGTGCAAATTGTAGGGAAAATAATTGAATAGATGAATTTTTTAGTTAACAGCATTGTTCCACTTAGAGCCACAACATCATTAAATGAAGAGCATTCGAAATCTTGACATGGGAAGTCTATTAAAGCACTTCTTCCTAAAATAGAAGAGAAGATTAATCCAGCTTTCTAGCTTAAGACATATTCTTTCCCAGTTAACTTAAAGCCAAGTTAAGAAAGTATCAAAGAGTTGGAAATGAAGTTAACTCAATAGATAACTGAAAAGATGAGAGCACTTGGGAATGCTGATGGATTTGAGCAGGCTAGGATCACTGACATTTCTACGTATGATATTAGGGCCTACCTAGTAAAATTCAAAGTATAAAAAAAGTTTAACTTATGATACAAACTTTCTAAGATAGTCTAATAGAGCCAACATTAACTGGGTGCACCCAACTTGATCTCAATTAGATTAATACTTGGGAAAAATTGGCTCGAGCATTCTATGAGCAATATAAATTCAACATTGAGATGACTCCTTCAATTTAAGACTTGTGTACAATGAGTAAGAAGAAAAGCGAGTCCTTTAGGGAATATGCCCAAAGATGGAGGGGTATGGCAAATAGAATCATTCATCTTCTACTTGAAAAAGAATTAATAATTATCTTTATTGACTCATTAGGGGACCCGTATTATGGCCACTTGTTAGGAAATATAATGGCCAGTTTTGTAGATTTTGTACTTGTTGGAAGCTAAATCGAAGAAGCTATGAGAACATGGAAGATGATAGGAAAAAGACTAGCCCTAAAAGATTTTAGGGCATATATAAATATTATAATATCATAACTTACACCAAGAAAAAAAGGCCTAAAATACTTAGAAGAAAGTTCACTTAGATCCCTATCTCAATATCTCAAGTCTTTGACCAACGAAGAAAGGAAGACTTATTGTAATAGAAAGCCCCTACGTTAGGATACAAGCAAAGGAAATATGATGCAAATGGACAATGTAAATATCATATGGGTCAGCAAGGGTATTCTACTGACAACTTTTGAGAATTGAAAAATAGAGTTCAA
Organism: Lumnitzera racemosa; assembly: GCA_024138005.1. Lineage (NCBI taxonomy): Eukaryota > Viridiplantae > Streptophyta > Magnoliopsida > Myrtales > Combretaceae > Lumnitzera > Lumnitzera racemosa. Next base: position 88,345,326 of record JAMXBC010000006.1, read on the forward strand.
GACCTTATAGATTTAGGAGCAATCCAATTGGATTCAATTTAAGGGTAGGGGTAAATTTCATAATGACCTTTACAAAATTTGTAAAGACAAGGGATTCAAATAAAGCTCTTTGTTTGTGTTTCTCTTATTTTTTTTGAGATTATTCACAAACAGTAAAGGAAATTCAAATGACAATCAAGATATCTCATTAATTAAAAGGTTTAGAATGAAGAGAGGCAGGCTAAATCCTAAACACCAACCCTAAGACACTTTGAGAATTGAGTGACATCATTGTAAGGCCATTAAACTTACTCTTTAAAGGAAGTCCATCTTACATTTAATATATGAATCAAATTGAAGTTAGGTATTCTTTTCAATATACTAAACACAAAATCTTTTGCCAACCTTATTGAGCCTCTTAAATGAAGTATTTTCAAAATTAAACCTTATCAAAGAACTACCTCACAATGGGAAAAATAGAAGGCTAGGAGTATTAATTAGGAGAAAAGGATAAAACTATTTTGTGCTTACTTTAGTCGCATCTACTCAACTGTAATTTTCATCATTAATAACTATTTCCTTTGAAACAAAAAAATATCCTAAATACTATACACTTTAAGTTGCAAGCCAAAAGAAGGAATTATCACCTTTATCTTGAGTCAATATAAGAAGAAGGACAAAAAAAAAAAAAAAAAAGAAAAGGGGCTTGAGAAAAAATGAGGAAATGAAAGGTATGCCCTAGAAACAAATCTACAAAAATAAGGTGATCGAATTCAAAACCCTGAAACTTGAAAATGAGTAGAGGCATATACTTCGTAAGGCCTTTTTCCAAAGTAAGCCCCATCCCTCAAAATAAAAACCCCTAAATATAAAAGAGCTGGGATTAATCTACTCCTTTTGCAAACTAAGGCCCCGCCCATGATTCTACCCTTTCCAACTGCCCTTTTGATTGAAGGAAATAACTTTTTCTTTGTTAAAGTTACTTTTAAAACTAAGATAAGCTTGATTTTAGTTTACTTATAAGGGTCTTGACTTGTCAACCTGGGTTAAAAAGTAATTCTTTCATAAAAAAAGCTATTTCATTAATATCCATTTTGAAACTAAAGACCAAAAGCCTTTTTGTCACATTACAGTCTAAAAAAGACTTAATAGATTGATTGAAAGTGTATCGCTTACAAGATAGATCATAATTTTTGGAATCGAAGTCAAAAGAGAGGAATTTAAGGTGAGAGTGCAAGGAATTGTTTTTAGACAAAACCTAACTTTAAGGTAATATCTTTTGAGTAAGAAGAAATTTGAATAAGTTATGCCTAATAACATGGAAAGTCATTTGCGCTTGAAGAAATGCAAAGACCCTAAAAAAAGAAAGGGCTCTCTTAGATAAAGGTGGCTTAGAAGATCAAGTTATTATGTTGTTGACAAACATACATACTACTCTCTTGGAACCTATGAAGAGTCCAAACCTGTTAGCAAGTCAAAAAATAAAAGAAAAAGAAAAAAAAAAATAAATCCATTCTCTCTCATTTTAGTCCATTTAGGACATGAGTCATCATTCCTTCTTAAAGTCATCTTCTCTAAAGTTAACCCTAGTGGTAAGCTTCTATCATTTAAATGTGGTCACCCTAGTAGCTATGGTTTTTGAGGGAGTTCACTTCTTATTGTACAAGTTTAGAGATATGCTCTTGCATAAAAAATTGCTCCCAAGTTGGCACTGGAGGCCAGAATCATCTTTTATAACATGATCGCCCTCATGTTTAAATTCATCCAATTCCTTTTTATCAAGGGATTTTGTCCCAAATGTCAACTCCATCCTAGATGGCTCCCAATTAACAAACTTGTCATTTTAAATCTTCAAGTTGCAAGGTCTCCCATGAATGTTTACCTAAGCTCTTTTGCTTTGGTCCCTATGGATTATTTACTCTTTAAAGTATTATCCATGTAGTAAAAATGTTAGTGATCACTTACTCTCTAAGTGCTATTCTTACCTAAAACCCACAAATTGCATGCCCTTAAAGCGCTATCCCGACCTAAAACTCTTGGATTGCATGCTCTTAGAGCGTTATCCCAAATCGAAACCTTTGTATTGCATGCTCTTAAAGCGCTATCCCATTTCTTTTCCTCTCTTTAAATTCTCATTGCACTTGAATTATGCCTACCTAGTATAAGCCTGCTCTTAAAGCGCACTAAGTCTTCTTATCTTAATTAAGCTTTCAAGTTTTAGGGTATAAATTGGCTTTTAAGGTATAACCATTCCGTTTGAAAGAGTGGTAGTCATACTCCCTTTTCAAAGATAGCCTGTTCATAGAGCATTATCTCTCTTCCCAATCTTCACTAAATCCTTAATGGATTAAACTTAGGTTAGCTGGCTAGATGTAGTGTTGCTTAAGGCAATCTCATTCCCAAGGAAAAAATGGTGTCTCCTTTAGTCTTTGTGGTAAAGTTTTACTCAAACTTCACGACAAAGAGGGGTAGACGTAGACACCTTATTTTTTCCCAACTACAACATTAAAAATTTTTAGAATAGAGTAAAGGATCCTTATTTAGAAAAAAAAAAAGAATAGAAAATTTAGAAAAAAGCACAAAAATTGAAGATTTAGAAAATTTCAAAAAATAGAAAATCTAGAGAAAGTACAAAAAAATAGAAAATTTAGAAAAAGTACAAAAAAATAAATAAATAATTTAGGGGAAAAAATGGAAATAAGAAATAGAATAAGAATTGTTAATTTAGCTTTAGTATTTTTTTAGGCCTTAAATAATAAAAAAGAGAAGAAGAATGTTGGGCTTAAGCTTAGATTTAAATCTAGCCTAGACAAACCTAGTCTATGTATGTAATTTGATTGCATATATTAACTAAGCATAAGCCAATGGTCTGATGGTAAAACACTTGGTCTCAACATTAGAAAGGAGTCATAGGTCTTAGGTTCAATCCTAGTAATGTGTAAAATTTACTTTTCTTTTTTTCTTTTCCAACATGTGCCATGTGTACGGGTCTTACTAAGCCACATATCATAGCAAGACACATTTCAAAGTCCAATTACGACATGTAGCTAACATGGTGCCACGCCAACATCTCTTTCTTCCCCTTTATTTCCTTTTTCCTACATATTCCCTCATTTTCCATGCATAAAATGTGCCCAGACAACTCAATTCAAGACCTTTTTTGGTCTATTTTTCTATGCGATTTCACGAAATTAATGGTGAAATCGCAAAGTAGACTTAAGATACTTTGCATCGGCACCAAAAACATGTCTTGATACAATCTTTTGTGGTTTCAAAATGAAGTCTAAAAATCGAAAATAGCTTAAATGTATAGATTTTCCTCCAAATCATTTTACTTGATTTAAGCTACTACATTGAAATCTGAACCTTCTAGTCACTGTGTTAGTAAAAAATGAGTATCATAAATCTTGCTTGATTAATCATTTCCTCTAAAATCAAGCCAAATAGAGTCAAGAAAAGAAATCAATCCCCATTAACTTTGTTTTTCATTTCAATGCATTTTCAATGTTTCCCTTCTATATATGAAGCTTAAATACTATAAAAAGGGGGTTGGGCAATCATTCTAAGCATCAAGAATCATATCAAAACATCCTTACAAATTCAAACTTGAGCTCTCTCTCTCTATTGTGATGCCATTCTCTCTCTCTAGAAATTGAAGTGTTACAAACACTTGCAAAACTCAAGACTAATCCTACTAAAATCCCTACAATGTAAGCTTCAAAACCTAACCACCCGTGTTTACTATCGTGGCCTCTAGTGTATTGGCCACCAAAGGTATTGCAAACCTTAACCACCATGCCACTACCACTTCTAAACCCCCATCTCCAAGCAATCCCACTAAAAACCAACACCACTAATAGATTCTTTACCCCCCAAAACATAGGACATGACCCTTATCTCATCTTTAGCAAGTCTCCATGATATGCTTAAGAGCTTAGTTATTACTAGGACTTACTATAGCAGATTTGAACCAATAGGTCCTTCAAAATATCGAAAAAACTTAGAGTGAGTAGCTCCACAGACTGATTAGAGTAGTTGACGTAAAGTTGCTTGAAGGATATGACCCACCTATGAACATAACACGACTTAACATATCACTTGATATGACATACAAGTTAATTTCAAGGTCCACCCGCCACTAATCTTGAGCTACTTGGAAAAATTAGATAAGAGTGTGTGAAAATAGACTTAAGAAGGTTGTCTCTCAAGAACAATATATTCAATGTTTATTTGTAAAGTAAGATGATTCTAGCTTATAAGGAGAAGAGACTATTTATAGTAAGTCTTTAGGGCAACATTAAAAATAAAGAAATTACAAAAAGACTTACATAAAAAGAGGACTCCTAGTACATACAAAAAAGGAAAAAAAGAACAATAACAAAAAGAGAAAAATAGTATAGTATCAGATGAAATGAATAGGTAGCAATGCAACATTAGTTCCTTACAAATATTCTCTAAGTATAATAGTTGAGTAGAAACAAGTTGTGGCCATATAAGGGATTGTTGAGACTAGAAAGGGATGTAGCAAGTATTAGTAGGAGGTCAAAAGAGAACTACTCGATCGGTAGGAGAGTGTCTCATCGCTCATTAAGAAGCTGTCGACAACTGGAGGTTCGATCATTCAGCAAAAGAGGGAAAAGACGGACTAAGGTATAACCTTCTAGAGCTGTCAAGGAATTCAGCCATCCTTCTTCTGCATAGGGTGTCTCGTCATCAATAGGTTGATGAGAGAGAATTCTTCGGGTGAAGGATTGGAGGCTTCGGAGCCGTGTATGAGTAAGAGGACCAGTGGCTGGTAGCTCAAGTGGAAATAAGTTGTAGTGGTATCAGGGATTGCTAAGATGAGAAAAAGATGTAGCAAGTATTAGTAAGAGGCTGAAGGAGAAGTACTCGGCTAGTAAAAGAGTGTCTCAGCACATGGAAAGAAGCTCTCAGCAACTGGAGGTTCAATCATTTGGCATGAGAAGGAGAAGAAAGAGTAGGGTATAACCTTCTAGAGCTGTCAAGGAATTCAACCATCCTTCTTTTGCATAGTTTTTTCTTGTCATCGGTAGGTTGATGAGAGAGAATTTTTCGGGTGATAGATTAGAGGCCTTAGAGTTATGCGCGAGTAAGAGGACTAGTGGTTGGTATTTCATCAATTCCCTAGGGTTGTTGAAGATTTTTTCTCAAATCTTGGTCCTCTTCTTCATTCGGTACATTGGGTATCAAATCAATCACATTAAAAGTAGTAGATATATTGTATTTGTCGAGTAGCTTAAGCTCATAGGCATTATCGTTGATGCACTTAAGGATCTCAAAAGGTCCGTCTGATCTAGGGTAAAGCTTACTCAGTATCTTCTTAAGGAAACACTCTTTACTGAGGTAGGCCTAGATAAGGTCTTTAGGGATGTAAACCACTCGTCTCCTTCCTCAGCTTCCTTGCTCCTTTTGCTAGGCTACAGTTTGTACTAATTCTTTGGCAACCTTTTGATGCAACTTCTGGAATTCTTTGGTGTACTGCAGGTCAGATTGACTTTCCCATTGTACGGCTAGGATGATAGCCATATCTAAGGGTAAGTTTAAGTTAAGTTTATAGATGATCTCAAAAGGTGACCTTCTTATTAAGCTGTGAACTGATCGCTTGTAAGTGAACTCAATGACAGGTAAGCATAGGTCCCAATCGTATAATTTCTTCTCCACAGCTGCTTGTAGAAGGTTGTCGATTGTCTTGTTTACTATTTTGGTCTTGTAATCTATCTAGGGGTGGCAAGAAGTACTGTACATAAGCTTAGTTACGAGTTTATAGGGTTTTCCAAAAGAAACTCGTGAACTTCGACTTACAGTCGGATACAATACTTCTCGGCAACTCATACAAATGTACAATTTCCTACAAAAGGAGGTTAGCAACAAATAAAGTATCATTAGTTTTGTGGCAAGGAATGCAGTGACTCATCTTGATGAATTGGTCGACCACCATCATAATTAAGTTATATCTTCTCGGCATTTGGGGAAGGTTGAGCATGAAATCCATGCTTAGGTCGATCCATGGGTACTCAGGTATGGGCAGGGGTGTGTATTCTCTATGTGGCTCTCTCCTTCCTTTTGTATGTTTACATACCTTATACCTCTCAAGAAGTTGGCATACATCTTTTATTATCCTAAGCCAGTGGAAATGATCCTTCAATATTTCAGTTGTTTGCTTTTCTCTAAAATGGTCGACCAAGCCCCTAGCATTGGCTTCATAGATGAGTAGATCTCTAGATGAGCCACTCGGTACACAAACTTGCTTGCCCTTCATCAGGAACCCTTAACTTAAGTAGAACCCATCCACAATGCCTCTAACGTAGCACTTGGCCACTAAAGGCCTAAAATACTGATTGAGCAAGGTAGCAAATTTAAGTACCTTGACTTACATAGTCGTAATAAGGTTATGATGATGAGAAAGAGCGTCTGCCATAGTGTTAGTGCTCCCTTACTTATACTAGATGACATAATAAAAAGACTCTAGGAATTCAACTCATTTAGCATGATACTGAGAAAGCTTCTATTGCCTACGAAGATGTTTGACAGACATATGATTTGAGTAGATGATGAATTCTCTTAGCAACAAATAATGCTACCAATTCTATAGTGTTCGGATAGGGGCATAGTACTTCTTGTAGTATGTTGAGTAATTTAGGGTAGCACCTCTGAGTTTCTCGCTCAAATAGAAAATTGGTTGGTGTTCTTGCATAAGGACAGCACCAATGCTAATGTTAGACATGTTACACTCTACCTTAAAAACTTTCTTGAAATCCAATAAGGTGAATACTGGAGCAGACGTCAACTTAGACTTCATATCTTCAAAACACTTCTAAGCTGTCTTTGACCACGTAAACTCAGTATTCTTCTTGGTCATTTCAATTAAAGGTACAATTGTGGAATGGAAGTTTCAAATGAATCTCCAATAAAATGAAGCTAGGCCATGGAAGCTCCTAACTTAAGTAGCACTAGTCGGCGTTGGCTACTCATAATAGCCCTAACTTTCTCGTCATCAACTCGAACTCCTTTCCTTGAAACAACATATCTAAGGAATACAACCTCATTTTGAGAGAACACACATTTCTTTAAGTTGTTGAATAATCTCTCGATACAGATGCTCAAAATGAGTGATGAGGTCAGCACTATAAACCAGAATGTCATCAAAATAAACCACAATACATTTGCCAATTAACATTATAAGCACATGATTCGTTACCCACATAAATGTACTTAGCACATTAGTTAGGCCAAACGGCATTACTATCCATTAGAACAGACCATCCCTTGTCATGAAGGCAGTCTTCCATTCATCTCTAGGTCTCATTTGTATTTGGTGGTAGTTACTCTTTAAGTCAATCTTCGAGAAGATGTAGGTACCATGCAACTCATCGAGCATATCATCTAACCATAAGATTAGATATTAGTACTTAATGATAATTTTGTTAATGGTATGGCTATCAATACACATTCTCCACGACCCATCTTTCTTAGGTAGTAGTATGGCTAGTTTGACACATGGGCTTGTACTCTCTCAAACGTATCCGTGGTCTACTAACTCATCCACTTGTTTCTTCAGCTTAATTGCTTGCTTAAGATTAAGCCTATAAGTGAGTCAGTTTAGTAAAGCAACTTTAGTTTAGAGGTTGATGCAATGCTCAATACCTCTTAAGGGAGGTAAACCTTTCGGTATCTCAATAGGAAATAGGTCAACATAGTCTTGAAGTAGCAATTGCATCTTGATAGGTAAGCTCTTGGCTTCTCTCACCTCCAAGCCTCTTGGATAAAAGGAGTACATAGGCCTCGGCCTTGGCCTTGACTTTTTGGGTAAACTAAGCTTGGGAAATCACTAAGGACTTTTGTTATAGTGATCTAGCAATCTTCTCTTGGGCTTCTTGCACATCCTTAGGACTCATGGGTGTTAATATGATTTTCTTCCCATCCTTCTAGAACATGTAGGTGTTCCTATACCCATCATACAATACTCTTAAGTCAAACAGTTATGGTCGGTCGAGTAATATGTAAGAGGCATACATAGGAAGGACATTATGCAACACCTTGTCCTTATACCTATCACCAATGGAAATTAATACTCTAACTTGCTGGGCAACATGTAAGCTTCCTTTTTCGTTCAGCCAGTGAATCTTGTACGGCTTAAGGTATGGGAAGGTTGGCAATTTCATGGCCCTAACTACCCATTGTATTATAACATTGGTACAGCTCCCTTCGTTAATGATCAAGGTGCATAGCTTGCCATTCACTCAGCAATTTGTATGGAAGAAGTTCTCCCTCCACTCATTCTCATTAGCCATAAAAGCACTAAGAGATCACTGAATGACAAAACAATACTAGACACTACTCTCAGGTGGTAGTAGTGTCTTGGCATCAGGGTCTTCTTGAAACTCTTCTACCATCTGTTTAACTCCTATCTATTTAACTCCCATCTCTTGTTCTCCTTTACTTGCACTCTCTACTTCAAACTAAGGCTTATCTCTCTTTATAGTCATGATTCGACAATTTAGACATTAACTAACCATGTGCCTATAACTAAGACATTTAAAGCATTTGATTTCTTAGGTTTTTCTTCTAAAGCTTTGACCTTAGTCTCTTTAGACCTTAAGTTGCTCAGCTTTGCCCTTAAATTTGCCTTCTTTTGGTTGCATCGACACTTTTCCTTGACATTCTACCTCAAAACTATTTGATACTTGATCATTCCCTAGTTGGCTTAGCATGCTACTCCTATTTGGTAGCATAGGTTAGCTACTCAGCATTTGACTAATCTAGTTCTGCTTCTGCCTTTTGACTCTCTATGCCACCCTGATGGCTTCATCTAAAGTCATAAGACTCTGCAACTCCACCATGTTACCAATCTTAATCCTTAGCCCAGAAATAAAACGTGCTACAATTCATGTCTCGGGTTACTCAACATCACATCAGATCATGAGCAATTAAAACTCTTAGACATAGTCGCTCATTGATCAACTACCTTATCTTAAGTCTTGGAGATGTCGGAAAGTGTCTTGTTTATAGTGTTCAGGAACAAACTTACTTCTCAAGACTCTCTTCATTTCATTCCATGTTTGGACTTCTCGTTCGGCTCTCAAGTGGACATTTTGCAACATCTTCCACCATATGGCTGCATATCCAAAACATTCCAATATGACTACTCGAATACAAATAGCATCCTCATAATCACAAAAGTGGAATATCTTTTTTATCTTCTCCACCCAGTCCAAGTAGTCGCTAGCACTACCAGACCTGTTGAAACTCAGAATTTGTACTTTGAGGTGTTCGACGCCCCTAAGAGCTCTAAGTTCACGCCCATTAACACTATCATACTGTTCTTCCTCGTCATACTCCTCTACTTCATCCAATTCTAACCTCCTTCTCACCATTCTTTCGGTACATCGGGGTGGTGCTTAGTTCATAGGAATGGGCTCTAGTGTACATTGTTCATTCATTTATCTTCTTAACCTATCTTTCATCTCTTGACCTTTTTCAACAACTCTCTTATGTGGCCCAGTCTCTAAGACTTTATGTACTAAGACAGCTAAATTAGTTATAGTAGCAGCAAGGTTTTGTATTTATTGATCAATAGTACGTGGTGTTTATTGGGTAACTTAACCTCAACTATAGGCATCATTCTCAGCATTGTTAATCTCTCCCTGAACACTAGGATTCAACATTCTCAAAACGAAGCTTTAGAAAATACTCTACATAAGAAATCCTTACATACATACACAAATACCATACAAACTATGAACCATGAACTTACTCTATTCTTCTAAATGAAAATAGGGTATCTCGAGTAGCAAACTAATAGAGACTATCACTAAATAACTCTCAACTTCAACCTCAAGCTCTGATACTAGGATTATATGAGCTGCTTAGGAGTTCAGTTATTAGTAGGACTTACTGTACTAAATTTGAACCAATGGTTCCTTTAAAATATTGAAGAAACATAGAGTGAGTAGGTTGACAAACTGATTAGAGTAGCTGACATGAAGTTACTCAGAGAATATGACCTACCTATGAACACAATACAACTTGACACTTCACATGATATGACGCATAAGTTAATGTCAAGATCACCCACCACTAATCTTGAGCTACTTGACAAAATTAGATAAGAGTATATAAAAATGGACTTGAAGAGGGTTACCTTACGAAAATAGTATATTCATTATCTATTTGTAAAGTAAGATGATTCTGGTGTATAGAGAGAAGGGATTATTTATAGTAAGTCCTTAAAGCGACATTACAAATAAAGAAATTACAAAAAGGCATACATAAAAAGAGGATTCATAGTACATACAAAAAAGGACAATTGACAAAAAGGGAAAAATAGTACAGTGTTAGATGGAATGGACAGGTAGTAGTGCAACATTGGTTCCTTACAAAGATTCTTTAGGTACAATAGCTAAGTGAAAATAAGTTATGGCGGTATCAAGTATTGTCAAGATGAGAAAAGGATGTAGCAAGTATTGGTAGGAGAGTGTCTCGTCACTTAGCAAGAAACTTTCGCTAACTGGAGGTTCAATCATTCGGCATAAGAGGGAAAAGATAGAGTAAGGTATAGCCTTCCAAAGCTGTCAAGGAATTCAACTATCTTTCTTCTACGTAGCGTTTCCTGTCATTGGTAGGTTGATGAGAGAGAATTCTTTGGATAAGGGATTGGAGGCTTCATAATTTTGCACGAATAAGAAGGCTAGTAGCCGGTAGCTCATCACTTTACGAAGAATCACCATCATTACCACCAACAGCAAATTCTAACCATCGCTCAAGAGGCTACTAAATATGGTGACACTTCACCAAAGCTCCAATCCTTAATAGAACTTACATTAAAAAGTATTTTCCCATGAAAAGCTCCTCTGAAAACCACTAGTGAATAGCCTCCTCGATTGTCCTAATCTCCTCCTCTTTCTTCCCCGTCTGATGTACATGCATAGTATGTGGGACCTGACTTGACCCACTCGCGTATGCTCTAGATCCAACTTGACAACCTATTAGCCTATCTAAGTTCAACCTATGTCCCCTGATTTGGTCCAACCCTCTTCTATATCTTGTTTCAATTTTGTTATATTATATTTTTCATTTATTATTTATTTATTTAATTATTTGTTTAATTTATTCCTTGTAAATTCATTATAGTTGTAAAAAAAATCCAAAAGTGAACAAAAAAGAAGAAGAAAAACATAGGAAAAGAATAAAAAGAAAAGGAGAAAAAGCTTAGTTTTATTTTTATGTTTTAGAGTGAAATATATATTAATAAAAGAATTAATAATAATAAAGAAATAAAAAGAAAAGAATAAATTAGTAAAGAAATGGGTTATACTACTTAGAAAATCATTTTTAGCAAATACAAAATAAGATTGATCTTTTAAAAAATTAGGACCTTTCTTAGAATTTTCAAGGAAAAAAAAAACAAGTTTAAGACCCTTTTTAGAAAATTTCTTTAAATAACCCGAATCAAGTTAAAAAACCTAAACTTGTCTCTTTTTTCATAATTTAAAATGAATCAACCCGTTAACATTTTTGGAAACGAATTATGGAAGTACGATCCCAAATAGCGGGTACGTAGACACTCGTAGTAATTACGAGGCGACTTAAAATATGGGAAATTTTCTTTTTCCATCTTTTATAAATAATTGTTCAATTCATCCTTTTTCGCAAATTCAACCAAATTAACTTGGTTGTATTTGAATAGATATTATTTTTTAAGGGCATTATTGAAAGATAAGATTAATTTCAGAAAATTAAGAGTGGTACCCTTTATGGGTTTAAAAGTTATCTTCGGGACTCAAAAATCTAGTTTTCAAAACCTCTTTCAAAAATTGGTTTTATCGAAAGACTTGTAGTTGAGTTATAATCAATTCACCTAATTAGTTATTGCTTAATTCTTTTTCTTAACTTTAGTTTAGTAGCGACTCCAAATAGTATTCAAAATAAAAACCAAGTTTTCATTAACTTTTAGTAAAGGGTTAATATTAAATAGTTAGGGTTTAATACTAATTAGGTTAAGAAAAATGTTAAAAACTTGGAAAAAATTAGGTTCGACAGCTTAGCAACTCCATTGGGGACGTCAAGAGGGTTAGCCACTTAAAAACTCTTAGAAATTAAATTTTCCTTTTAAAATACCTATGTTATTTATTTATTGTTATACTTTGCTTTAATTACTATATTTACTTTATATGCAACTTACATTGTGATATGGGGGGTCCTTTATCACATCAAAGATGTAAGGTAGATACGATTGGACCCAGGCTGTCATGGGACCCTATGAGGAGGGCTATTATGTAAGCTTCGAATGTTGTGAGGTAACTATTTTCCGAGGCCAATCAGGCTATGACACATAAGCTTCGATGTGATTGATGAACTGTTTCTGCAAAAACACATAAGGCTACAAATCTTAAGGACCTTTAGAACCTACTCTAATGGCATTCACAAACCCTTTTCCTAAAATTGGCAAATTGACACGATGTGGCAAAAAAAAAAAGAAAAAAAAGATTAACTGTGCAGTTTCCTAATATTTTCCCCATAAATATTTTCTTTTCTTTAGAATATCAATGTAATTCCCATGAAAATAGGATGGTTCTGATGTAATTTTCCTTTCATGTTTTTTGTAGAAAATGGTTAAATCCTCTCTCACATTTTCAAAGAAGTTTACATTAATGAGCCTCTAGAGCCCAAAGGAATACTTGAAACATGATTTCTATGTTTTAATCTAGACCAACAAAAAGTCATTGGAGACAAGATAAAACCAGTCCTGTCACTGCTCAAAATTCATACTAATATCGCCATGATACAAGCTTTGGTCCACTTTTAGGACCCTTAAAGTCAATATTTTTTGTTTTGGCCTATATCAACTGAGCCTAACTATTAAAGAATACTCCTATTTGTTAAGAGTCCCCTTTGTCGGAAGTAGAGGGCATATTCTAGATATCACGGCTAGCCCAACAAAGATTTTGAATAGATTCCTAAGCCTTCATGAATTTGAAATATGTAAAATATAGATAGATCCCTATAGGAGAATTGTTAGGGTAGACAATCTCTTCACTTAGTTCATGACCTCACCTAGCTATGATAAAAAAAACTCTTTTGTAATAGCTTTAAAGATTGGTAGCAATGTAGAGTCAACATTTATATCTTAGCAGCATTTAAGACTATTTTATTTCCAAATGGGGTATTTCACATACATCATAGGATTGCAAAACTTGATAGGAATTAGGTTACTAGATTATTGACTCATAGTTGAGCCGAAGGATTAGAGGGACTAGTAAAGCGAATCCTCCTACCCCAACCAACTCCTACTGAGGCTAAGTATCTCATTGCCAACTAACTATGCATGCAGAGTCGAATGATTGGCCATCTCTAGGAAATTATGTGCCAAGTAAAAGAATGCCCTGATAACATCCACATTCTACGCACCAGCTTAGTCCTATCCAATCGGACCACTTGCTTAACATCATTATTTCTATGAGGTCAAGAGTCTTGCCTTGTATAAATCCCCATCTACTCTTGTTTGGACGAACCCACAACTGTGTAGAACTTATACCAGTCACCTAGCTAGCCCGTACGACTTTGTTTATATCCTCTAATAGCATCACTAATGCATTACTGTTACATGTTTGGAACCACTCCTAGAATCTGTTACTATAATCATTGCTTTTTCCATGAATATTCTTTTTTATCCATTATATACTTTGTACATTACCTATTTAGGACTATACCCTTTTTCTTTTCTTTTTTAGGCATGTTATCCTAAATTTTTAGGCATAAATACCCCTTGTAATTATAGCCGTAATCATAAGATTGACATTAATACACTTGACATTAGAAGTTCCATCAGTGCATCATATCTTTTGAAGCTATTAGTGGGTTTTTTGCTTATCCTCTTATTCACTCTCTCGTGCATTTCCCCATCATTCCTTTCAAGCTTTCAGCAAACTTGGGCCCATCATCATGACTGGCTTTATCTATTCTTAGCTACAATTTTCATCATCTTGGTATCAGAGTGAAGGTTTCATTTGAGTTTGTAGTTTGTTTTTGAAGTTCTATTTATACTCTGCTTTGCATGTGTGAAATAGAACAAGTTACTATGTTCGTTTAATTGTTGTACTTGTTAACTATTACTTTTTTGGTTTATGGAAGTGTTTACTAAAACACCTAATTGAATAGTTTGAGCTTTGAATCTATGGAGAAAATGACTGACTTAAATATGAATGTTAGTGTTGGAGATAATAACAGTGGAGTTGTCTACCATGGCCGATAGTCTCAAGGAACTCTCAGGAGCACTGACAAGAGACTTGATGAAGTGGCTAATCTCTTGATAGATTTAACTGGAGCTACTCATGCATTAGCTTGTCGACTGACTGAAGCCGCACATAACACCCCAAAAGCTGCTTAACCTACTCGAGGTCAAAACCCAACTCAATAAGTTCGAAGTAGAAGACTAAGTGGATAAGTAAGACGAAGGATAGACTTGAGAGAATTGGATGAAGAGGACAAGGAAGAGGAAGAGTATTTTGAAAAAAGTGAGCTCGAGTCCCTAGAGCAGAGCATCTGACCATGTGAAGCTTCAATAGATCTAGGAGTGATGATGAATATTAAGAATGGGAGTACGTTTTTTACTATTATCAGTATGAAGATTATGAGAAAGTGAGAACTATTGTTGTTGAGTTCTCTAGATATGCCGCCATGTGGTGAAAGAATTTCTAGGCTATGAAGAGGTGAAAAGGCAACTAAAAGATTAATAGTTGGCCAGAGATGAAGAGAATATTTAGAAATAGATTTACTTTTACTCGACTTCAGGAGCTGAGATAAGGAGGCTGAACAGTTGACGAGTATGTCTAAGAAATCCAAACGCTCATGATCCAATGTGAAGTGGAGAAACCACTAGCATAAACAATCTCTCGATTCCTTAATGGGTTGAGAGGTAACATTTGAGATATTGTGGAACTCCAACGATTTACCACAGTGGATGAAGCTAATAGAATAGCCCAATGAGTAGAGAGGTAGAGAAGAAGCCGAGTACCGACCAGACTATCAAATAGCTGATTATGACAGGGAAGTCACTAAGCTTAATCAAGTACTAAGTTGATTTGATTTAAAGGGTGGATGTCCGAGTCGAGTAGAAAGGCTGACCTGACAGTGACATACCGACTTGAACTTATGAGAAAGGGTAAGGATCTGGTAGGAAAATAAGCTAGATTAAGTGCTTCGAGTGCCAAAGGTTTGGACATATGCCTACTCGGTACCTGAATCGAAGGACTATGGTCATTACAGGAGATGTCTTGAAGTTAGAGGTAGAAAGTACTGATGAGAAACATGAAGGGGAGGAGAGCATTGTCGAGAAAGAATTGATTGAAGAAGAAGTGTTCATCAAGGACTTGGACCAATTGACCTTGGTTGTTTAGCACACAATGAACTTGGAACCGTTACGAGAGGATGAGCAGAGAGAGAACTTGTTTCATATCACCCGTATGGTGAATGATCAGGTGAGCGTGTTAATTGTGGATAGTAGAAGTTGCACCAATGTGGCATCAATTAATCTAATCATAAGGTTAATTTGCCGACCATTGCATACTTGAGGCAGTATAAGTTATATTAGCTAAATGGGAAGGGAGCACTATATGTCACTTGGTAAGTACTACTGTCAATCACTATCAGAAATTATTCCAACGAGGTTCTCTATGATGTGCTACCTATGTATGCTTCACACGTATTGCTTGGCCGACCATGGCTATTTGACAAAGAGTTATCCATAACGAATATAGGAACATGTATGCGTTCAAGAAGAATGGTAGGAAGGTTATATTGAACCCGATGCTGTTGAGAGAAGTTAATAAACTGTAGATAAGACTTGCTCACAAATCAAGGAAAACTCTGATGATGAGTAGAACCGAGCTTCGAGAGGCCCTTAAAGCTGATGCACTGACCTTCATGTTGGTTAGGTGATTATTAGAGTTAAAGGAACGGGGTAAACTATCCTAGGAGGTAAAAGAGTTACTAGATGAGTACACCAACCTATTCCTAAAACAGTTACCTAGGGCTACCCCCACTCCGAGCCATAAAACACAGTATTGATTTAATAGTTGGTGCTACCCTGCCAAATAAGCTAACCTATCAGATGAGTCCTGAACAGGCTTTTGAGCTCCAACATCAAGTTAATGAGTTACTGGAGAGAGAGTATGTTAGGGATAGTCTTAGCCCTTGTGTTGTGTCGGTGCTTCTAGTGTCGATAATGGATGGAACTTAGTGAATGTATGTAGATATTCGGATTGTGAATAAGATTATGATCAAATACAAGCATCTCATTTTAAGATTAGAAGATATGTTGGATGAATTGAGTGGAGTCAAGACCTTCAACAAGATCGATCTTAAGTTTGGCTACCATCAAATTTGCATAAGGATGGGAGATAAGTGGAAAACAGCATTCAAAACTCATAAGACTAATGAACTATGTACTAAGACATCTAATAGGGAAGTGTATCATAGTGTACTATGACAACATCTTAGTCTATAGTACCAACATGCCAAGTCACTGTGAACATCTCCGAGCCATACTGAATGTCCTCCATGCTAAGAGATTATTTGGCAACCTTAAGAAATGTTGCTTTTGCCTAGAAGAAGTGGTATTCTTAGGCTACGTAGTAAGTAAAGGAGGCTTATGAGTAGATGACGGGAAGATCCGAGCAATCGTCGAGTGGCTGACTCCTACTACCTGTGCTAAAGTGAGAAGTTTTCATGGACTAGCTTCCTTCTATAGAAGATTCATTAGAAGTTTCAGCATCCTCGTTGCACCCCTTATTAAGTTGACAAAATAGAATATCGACTTCGGATGGGGAGAAAAGGAAGAGAGGAGTCTTACCGAGGTGAAGGAAAGATTGACTTTCGCCCTTGTGTTATTTCTACCTGACTTTGAGAAAATATTTGAGCTAGAATGTGATGCATTAAGCATTAGGAGAAGTACTATCCAAATATAGGAAGATAGACCAATTGCCTACCATAGTGAGAATTGAAGGTACCTCAACTAAACTACTCCATATATGACAAATAGCTCTTAGCATTAATCCGAGCGCTACAATATGGCAACATTACCTATTGCTGAAGAATTTTTCATCTACATTGACTACGAGTCTTTGAGGTATCTTCGAAGTCAGATGAAATTATTGAAGCAGCAAGTAAGGTAGGTCGAATTCCTTGAAGGGTTAAACTTTGTAATAAAATACAAACAAAAGAAGAGCAACGTAGTTGCATATGCTCTTTCGAGGAAGCATGCACTCCTGACTGAACTACATACCAACTTAATCTCTACAAGAATTACTTACCAGGGATGCTTACAGTAAAGGACTCTCCAGGCATTTTGGGCATAGAAGGACTTATGAACTATTAAATGGTGGTTTCTTCTAGTTAAGAATGAGATGAGATGTACATCGAGTTGTAGAAGGCTATGCCATGTGGAAAAGGGCTAAGTGTCGAGCCAAGCAAGGAAAAGTAATGCCTTTGCCTATTTTAACAAGACCATAGACCGAATTAAGTATGGACTTTGTTTTCAGACTACCACGAACTACCTAAGGCAAAGATTTTGTAATAGTCGTCATGGATAGGTTCAACAAGATGGCACACTTTATGCCTTACTTTAAAACTAATGATGCTTTGGTTATTGTTTCTCTTTTCTTACAGGAAATTGTTAAGCTATATGGCGTGCCGAGAAGTATAGTATTAAATAGAGACTCAACGTTCTTGAGCCATTTTTGGAGAACTCTATGGCAATGGAGGGGACCAAACTACTATTTAATACTTCTTATTACCCCTAAATTGATGGCTAAACAAAGGTAGTCAATCACACTTTAAGATCATTGCTCCAAGCTAAAGTAGATAAGAACTTGGCTGATTGGTACATCTGCTTACTAATGGTCGAATTCGCTTACAACCGGATGGAACATGACACTACTATGCAACCCCCTTTAAGGTTGTCTATGGTTTCAATCCCAAGTTACCCCTCGATCACACCTCTGTAATTGAATCCAAATGAGAAAACCTTGACAGGAGAGGTCGAGCACAATCCCTTCATCAAATCTACAACAAAGTCACTTGGCATATGGACTAAGTCGCTAGAAGACTCCGAGAGAAGGTCAAGGGTAGGATGGCTAAATAATTCTAGTAGGGGGACTTGATGTGGTTGTACCTCAATAAGGAATGGTTCCCAAGTAAGAGAAGAAACAAGCTATCTGTAAGAATTGAAGGACTCTTTAAGATCCTCTAAAAGATTAATGACAATGCTTATAAGTTGGAGCTACCTAAAGATTATAGGGTATCTAACACCTTCAACATTGCCAGCCTTAGTCCATATCACCCTGATGGAGAGCTGATAGAAGACTGTTCAGATTTAACCCTAAATCCAAATAGACCCAAAGGGAATGATGGGAATTAAGCTACTGGACCATTGACTCGTAGTCAAGCCGAAAGACTAGAGGGACTAGCAAGGCAAATCCTCTTACTCTAGCTAACTCTTGCTAAGGCCAAGTATCTCATTGCTGACCAACTTTACATGCTACGTTGAATGCTTGGTTATCTCTTGGAAATTATGTACCGAATAGAACAATGCCTTAACAATGGCTATACACTGTGCACTACATTGGTCCTGTCTGACCCAACCACTTGCTCAGCATCATTACTACCGAGAGGTTGAGAGTCTTACCTTATAGGAATCCTCATCTACTCTTGTTCAAACGAACTCATGATTGTGTGGGAATCCTACTTAGCCACCTAGCTAGCCTGTACTGCTTTGTCTATACCCTCCAACAGCACCACCAAAGCATTACTGCTACGTATCCAAGACCACTCTTAGAATTTGCTATTCTAATCATTTCTTTTTCCGTTAATATTCTTTTTTACCCTTTGTATACTTTATGCATTACTTCTTTAAGACAACACCCTTTTTGTCTTTTCCTTTTTAAGCATGTTGCCTTAAATTTTCGAGTATAAATACCCGTTATATTTGTAGCCATAATCATCGGATTGACAATAATACTGTTGACATTTTTCCTCTCGTAAATACTGCCTGTATACATTCATTTCACTTTTATCCTAACCCTTAACCAAGGCTAGGTGGTGAGTAACCTTACCGGACCAATTTGTACATCATATTGATTTATGTCGTGAGTCTTTGAAAGTTCCATCGGTACGTTATATCCTTCGGAGCTGTTTGTAGGTTTTTTGCTTATCCTCTTATTCACTCTCTCATACATTTTCCAATCACTCCTTTCAAGCTTTCAGCAAGCTTAGACCCATCCCTATGACCGGCCTTGCCTGTTCTTGGCTACGGTCCACATCAAAACTAGTGAACTAATTTTTAGAAGGGAAGTCTTACATCCCAACGTAACTAGTTGCATAAGTCAAATCACTCAATTGTCTCGAAGAGAAAAAGAAAGGAGACCTGAAAACCAATATGGCTTCACTAATGGTCTAGTTCATTAGCTATGCTTAGAGCCATAAACTTGACTTCTTTCATAAGAAAAACATCTAGGTGATGAAACCCATTGGGGCATTTGCTACTATCATTGAATTACTTGAAAATGTTGCTACCATTTACTAGGTTAGAGCTTTCCAAAAGTTCCATATTGAAAATATCTCCAAAGTGGCCAGATGGATTAAGGCAGCTAGGCTAAAGAAGAGAAAGAGGATAGAAGAAGAGCTAAGACACCATAAGAAAAAGAGGGCCTATACTTTAAGGATTATTTGTAATAAATTTTTGAATAATGTAATGGAAACTTCAAAGATGCAATAAAAATCATTTTCTTATCACATCATAGTCAGTTTGCTAACTCCCCTCTCTACATTTGCATGCCCTCATATTATACCTTTTATTTCTCTTTACTTGTAAATATTCATTATTGGCTTTATTAGCTTATATAACTTAGAGAAGAAAAAATATAAAAGGAAAAAATTTTCTCAATAGGCTCATATCATTTGGCTTCTAATTGTAAATATTTGATTTTTTCCTTTTCTCAATGCCTTCCATTCCAACTCTTTCCAAGCTTTAGTTAACGTATACATCCTTAAGATTACATTTCTTGTAGGTTACCTTTTAAGTACCTACAGGTTGTTATTAATTGATTGTAAGTGTCTAGGCTTCTATTTCATTAGAATTGTTTTTCTATGTAGGTAAGCCTTATCCTTTAAATAAGTCCTTTTTTCTCTTAAAATAAAGGTGGTATTTCAAAAAAAAAAAATCAGGGAGTTACTAACATATGAGAATTCTTATTAGGAGCAATGGCTAACCGTGGAAATAACAACAAACTTGATGGAGCCAACCCTATAGAAGTGAGGTTTTGTTCATTAGAGCAAACTGAATGGATGAATTTTTTAGTTGACACATCATTCTACTCAGAGCCACAATGTCATCCAATGAAGAGTGCTTAGAATCTCAACATGGGAAGTCTGTTAAAGGGCCTCTTCTTGAAATAGAAGAGAAGATCAATCCAACTTTCCAACCGAAGACTTATACTTTCCTAGTTAACTCAAAGCTAAGTCAAGAAAGTAGTAAAGAGCTGAAAATGAAACTAACTCAATAGATAATTGAAAAGATGAGAGGACTTAGGAATGATGATGGATTCAAGTTGGCTAAGATCATTGACTTTTCTACTTACGATGTTAAGGCTTACCTAGAAAAATTCAAAGTATTAGAGTTTGAGAAGTATGATGGGATCGAATGCCCAAAGCTACACACCAGATTATATGTCTGTATGATGGGGCAAATATGTTCAAAATAATTAACTTATAGTACAAATTTTCCAAGATAGTTTAATAGAGCCTACATTAACTTGGTATACCCAGCTTGATCTCAGCTAGATTAATAATTGGGAGAAATTGGCTCAGGCATTCTATGAGCAGTACAAATTCAACATTGAGACAACTCCTTCAATTTGGGACTTGCGCACAGTGAGCAAGAACAAAAGTGAGTCTTTTAGGGAATAAGCCCAAAGATGGAGTGGCATGATAACTAGAATCATTCTTCCTCTACCTAAAAAAGAATTAATAGTTGTTTTTATTGAATCATTGGAAGAACTGTATTATGGCCACTTGTTAGGCAATACAATGGCTAGTTTTGCAAATTTTATACTGGCTAGAAGCCAAATTGAAGAAGCTATGAGATTGGGAGGGTTGACAATAAAAAAACCAACCTTACTAGATTTTGGGGCATATACAAATACTATGATATCATAACCTGCACCAAGAAAAAAAGACCTAAAAATGCCTAGAAGAAAGTTTACTTAGATCCCTACCTCATTTTCTTAAGTCTTTGACCGACTAAGAAAGGAAGGCATATTACAATAGAAAGCCCCTATGCTAAGATACAAGCTATGGAAATACGATGCAAATGCACAATGTGAATATTATATAGGTCAGCAGGGCCATTTTACTAACAACTGCTAGGAATTGAAAAATAGAGTTCAAGACTTAATAGATATAGGGGCAATCCAGTTGGATTTTTATTTAAGGGTAGGGGTAGATTTCGCAATGACCTTTACAAAGTTTGTAAAGATAAGGGATTTAAATAAGTTACTTTATTTTCGTTTCTCCTATTTTTTAAGATCATTCACAAATAGTAAAGGAAATTTAAATGATAATCAATCTCATTAGTTAAAAGGTTTAGAATAAAGAGAGGCAAGTTGAATCCTAAACACCAACCCTAAGACACTATAAGAATTGGGTAACATCATTGTAAGGCCATCAAACTCATTCCTTAAAGGAAATCCATCTTGCTTTTAACACACAAATCAAATTGAAGTTGGGAATTCTTTTCAATATGCGAAATAGAAAATCCTTTGCCAACCCTATTGAGCCTCTTAAATGAAGTATTTTCAAAAGTAAACCTTATCAAAGAATTACCCCACATTGGGACAAATAGGAGGTTAAGAGTATTAATTAGGAGAAAATGATAAAACTAATATGTACTTACTCTAGTCGCATCTGCTCAATTGTAATTTTCATCATTAATTACTAATTTCCTTTGAAATGAAAAAAAAAATCCTAAACACTATACACTTTAAGAGACAAGCTAAAAGAAGGAATGTTCACCCTTACCTTGAGTCAATATAAGAAGAAGCAAAAAAAGAAAAGAAGAAAAAAATGAATGATCATCTTGATCAAGAAGAAAAAAAAAAAGAAAAGAAAAGAAAAATAAAAAGAGGAAAAAGAAAAGGGGCATGAGAAAAAATGAGGAATTGAAAGGTATGCCCAAGAAAGAAATCTACATAAACAAAGTGAATGAATTCAAAACCCTAAAACTTGAAAATGATTAGAGGCATGTACCTCATAAGGCCTTTTTTCAAAGTAAGTCCCATCCCTCAAAATAAAAACCCTTCAATCTAAAAGAGTAAGGATAAATCAACTCCTTTTGTAAACTAAGGCTCGCCCATGATTCCACCACTTCCACAAGCCATTTTGATTGAAGGAATTAACTTTTCCTTGGGAAAAGTTACTTTTAAAACTAGGGCATGCTTAGTTTTAGTTTTACCTATGAGGGTCTTGACTTTTAAACCTGGGTTGAAGAGTAATTCTTTCATAAAAAAGCCATTTCATTAATATCCATTTTGAAACTAAGGGCTAAAAGCCTTTATCACATTACAGTTAGAAAAAAAACTTAATAGATTGATTAAAAGTGTATCGCTTACAAGATGGACCATAATTTTCATAATCAAAATCAAAAGAGAGAAATTTAAGTCGAGAGTGCGAGGAAGTCCTTTTAGGCTAAACCTATCTTTCAAATAAGAAGAAATTTGAAGAAGTCATACCTAATAACATGGAAAGTCATTTGCCCTTAAAGAAATGCAAAGACCCTCAAGAAAGAAAGGGCTCTCTCAAACAAAGGTGGCATAGAAGATCAAGTTGTTATGTTGTTGAAAAGCATCCATACTACTATCATGGAACCTATGAAGAGTCCAAACTTGTTATCAAGTCAAAATATAAAATAAAATGAGAAAAAAAATATAAATCCATTCTCTCCCATTTTAGTCCACTCAGGATAAGAGTCCTCATTCCTTCTTAAAGTCATCTTCTCCAAAGTTAACCCTAGTAATAAGCCTCTATCATCTAACTATAGTTACCCCAATTTTGAAGGAGTTCACTTCCTATTGTCTAGGTTTAGAGATATGCTCCTACATCAAAAATTTCTCTTAAGTGGACTCTAAAGGCTAGAATCATCCTCTATAACACGATTACCCTTATGGTTGAAGTCATCCAATTCCCTTTTTATCAAGGGATTTTGTCCTAAAGGTCAGCTTCATCGTAGATGGCTCTTAACTGACAAAACCATCATTTCAATTCTTTAAGCTACAAGGTCTCCCAAGAATGTTTACATAAGCTCTTTTGCTTTGGTCCCTATTGATTGTTTACCCTTTAAAGTACTATCCATGTAGTAAATGTTAGTGATTGCTAGCTTTCGAAGTGCTATGACCAAAACCCTTGGATTACATGCTCTCAAAGTACTATAAACCTTCGAACTGCATGCCGTTTAAGTGCTATCATAACTTGAAACCTTTGGATTGCATGTTGTTAGAGCGCTATCCTATTTCTTTTCCTCTCTTTAAATTCTCGTTGCACTTGAAGTATGCCTAACTAGTATAAGCCTACTCTTATCTTAATTAAGCTTTCAAGTTTTAAGGTATAAACCCATTTTTTTTTAGGTATAGCCATTCCTACTGAAAGAGTGATAATCATACTACCTTTTTAAGGACAACCTACTCATAGTATGCTATCTCTTTTCCCAGTCTTCACCAAATCCCCAATGGATCGGACCTAGGTTAGCTAGTTAGTTGTAGTGCTACTTAGGGAAACTTCATTCCTAAGGTAAAAATAATGTCTCCTTTTGTCTTTGTAGTAAATTTTTACTCAAACTTCACTACAAAGCAAGGTTGATGTAAACACCCCAATTTTAGCCCCAAAAAACTTTAGAAATTTTTAAAATAGAATAAAGAGTTCTAATTTAGAAAAAAACAAAAAAAAAAAAATTAGAAAAAGAAAACACAAAAAATGGAAGACTTAGAAAATTTCAGAAAAATATAAAATATAAAAAATTAGAAAAAGTATAAAAAAAAAAGAAAAGAAAATTTAGGGAAAAAAAAAGGAAATAAGACATATAATAGGAAATTGTAATTTAGCTTTAGTATTTCTTTTAGGCCTTAAATATTAAAAAAAGAAGAAGAAGAGGAATATTAGGCCTAGACTTAGAATTAAATCTAGCTTAGGTCAACTTAGTTCACATATGCAATTTGATTAAATATATGGATAAGGCATATGCCAACGGCTTAACAATTCAATACTTGGTCTTAACATTAGAAAGGAGTCATAGATCTTAGGTTCAATCCTAGTAAAGTGCAAAATTGCACCTTTTTTTTTCTTCCCATACTAGTATTACGTGTAGGGGTATTGCTAGGCCACGTACCATAGCAAGACAGGTGGTGAAGTTTGATTGGGATACATGGCTGACCTAACGTCACGTTAACATCTCTTTCTCCCCCTTTCTTTCCCTTTCTTTCCTTTTTCCCATTCATTCCCTCATTTTCCATGCATAAAACGTGATGGGAATTAAGCTATGGGACCTTTGACCTGAAGTTGAGCCCGAGGACTAAAAGGCTGGCACGATGAATTGTTATGTTCCAACCAACCCTTACCAAGGCCGAGTATTTTCTTGCTGAGTCACTTTTAATGTCATACTATATGACCACCCATTATTTTGTTATATGTCGAGTTGATGATTATGCTATGGTGTCATACCAACCTATCACTTAACATCATCTTTGCCAAGAAGCTAAGAGAGAGAAAATCTAAACTGATTAAGCCATCTCTACTTAAACAAGCCCATCTATTCGTACTTTTTGTCTGCATCTCCTAACAACCTCGCCAATATAGTATCACCACGTGCACAATATCATATGTAGAATAGATAGCACCAATGATTGTTTTTCTTGTATATTCATTTTTACCCTTTTGTATCATGTACATTGCTTTTTTAGGAAATGTCATTATTATCTTCTCCCTTTTGGGCAAATTGTTCTAACTTATAGGTATAAATACCCTTATACTTGTAGTTGTAAAAGATTAGATTACCTTTAATACACTTGAGTACTTTCTTCTTTGTGTAAACACTGCTTGTTTACTCTCAGAATCACTCTTACCCTTTCCGTTAAGCAAGGTTAGGTGGTTAGTAATCTAGTTAGACCAATTCGTGTATCTTATCGAATTGTGCCATGAGTTCTCGATAGTTCCTTTGGTGTGTCATATCCTCTAGAGCTATTCGTGAGTTTTTGCTTACTGTTTCATTCATCTTTGTCACTCTTTTGTACCTTTCCCCATTAACCCTTTTCGAGCTTTTGACAAGCTTGGACCTATTCAACAATTGGCCTTATCTATTCTTATTCACGATTCGCACCATCTTGGTATCAGAGTGGAGGTTTTGTATGAGCTGTAGTTAGTTCTTCTTGAATCCCGTTATACTCTATTTTGTGTATGAGAAACAGAGTAAGTTATTGTATTCATTTGACTACTATGTTATTAGTTGTTCACTTTCTGAAGTGTTTGTTTGAATTTAAATCTGTAAAGAAAAATGACAGACCTAAGTTTGAATGTTAGTGCTGGTGATGACAGTAGAGTTGTTCATCATGGGCGACAATCTCAGGGAACTCTTATAAGCACTGATGAGAGACTTAATGAGGTAACTAACCTCTTGGTTGATCTAACCTAAGCTGTTCATGCCATACGTATAAAACACCACATAAGCTACTCAACTTATTAAAGGTTAGAACCTAACTCGACCAATTCAAGGTAAAGGAGTTGGCAGACGAGTAAAGCGAAGGATAGACCTAAGAGAGCTTAATGAGGAGGAAGAAGAGTATTTTGAAGAAGTGTGTGTATGGGTCACTAGAGCATTTGATTATGTGAAACTTCAGATTCTGAGTTTCAATGTATTTGGGAATGTTGATGAGTATCTGGACTAGGAAGAGAAGGTGGAGCGTGTGTTTAATTATTATCAATATGAGGATTATGAGAAAGTGAAGACTTCTAGTGTTTAATTTTTCAGATATGCCACCATGTGGTAGAAAATTTTTTAGGCCATGAGAAGAAGAGAGGGGTACTGAGAGATTAACACCTGGCTTGACATGAAGAGAGTGCTTAGAAACAGATTCATGCCGGAAACATATCTCGAAGATACTTTCACTTAGCTTTAGGAGTTGAGACAAGGAGATTGAACTATTGATGAGTATGTTCAAGAATTCCAAATTCTTATGATGAGATGGGAAGTAAAGGAACCACTAACCTAAATAGTCTCAAGATTTATTATTGGGTTGAGAGGAGACATCCAAGATATTGTGGAGTTCTAACGATTTGACATAATGAATGAAGCTGTTAGGATTACCCAACAAATGGAGATGCAAAGAAGGAGTCAAGTAACAACCAGAATGTCGACCAGTCGACCAGGATAGGTAAGTCACTAAGCTCAGTCTAGTATTGAGCCAAATAGAAGAGTTGATATCAAAGTCGAGTAGAAAGGCCTACTTAAAGCTATAGTGCCGACCCAAACGTATGAGAAGGGGCAAGAGTTTGGTAGAAAGACTAGCAAGGTTAAGTGCTTTAAGTGTTAAGGGTTTGGATACATGGTTGCTTAGTGCCCGAGCCAAAGGACGATGGTCATTAAGGGAGACATCCTAAAGTTAGAATTAGAGAGCACAGATGAGGAACCTAAGGAGGAGGAGGTTCCTGCCAAGAAGGAAAATGTCAAGAAAGAACTGATTGAAGAGGACGTGTTTCTCGAGGACGTGTTTCTCGAGGACTTTGACTAGTTACTTATGGTTGTCTGGCGCAGTGTGAGTGTGAAATGCTCACGAAAGGAGGAACAGAGGGAGAATTTATTTCATACTACCTACAAGGTGAATGATTGGATGTATGCTTTCATCATGGATAGTAGAAGTGGCACCAATATGGCATTGACTGATCCTGTTTCAAACTTGAAGCTGCCGACTATTGTACATCTTAGGTCATACAAGTTGTATTAGTTGACTGGGAAAGGAGTATTACATGTCATTTGGAAAATACTGCTGCCGATCACTAGAGGGAATTACTCTAACCAGATCCTTTGCGACATTTTGCCTATGTACGCTTCCCACGTGTTGTTGGGTAGGTAATGGTTACTTGATAGAAGAGTTATACATGACAGCTACAAGAACACGTATATGTTGGAAAAGGATGACTAGAAGATCACGCTGAATCCGATACCACCAAGAGAAGTTCACAAGCTATAGGCAAAACTTGCTCGTAGATCAAAGAAAGCTTTAGTGATGAGTAGAGTTGAGCTCCGAGAAGCCATCAATGCTGACATGTTGACCCTATTGTTGGTCAGGCAACTATTGGAAATGAGAGAGCAGGGTGAGCTTCTCTAGGAAATCAAGAAGTTGCCAGATCACTATGTCAACTTATTCCCAGAACAGTTACCTAAGAGGTTGCCCCCAACTCAAGGCATAGAGCACTGCATTGACTTAGTGCCCGACGTTATACTACCGAATAAGCCAGCTTATCGGATAAATCCTGAGCAGGCTTCAGAACTCCAACATCAAGTCAATGAGTTGCTAGAGAGAGGTTATGTAAGAGAGAGTCTTAGCCCTTGTACTATGCTTGCACTTCTAGTGCTGAAGAAGGATGGAACCTAACGGATGTGTTTTGACAACCGAGCTGTAAACAAAATCACGATCAAATACAGGTATCCGATCTCGAGGCTGGAAGACATGTTGGATGAACTAAGTAGAGACAAGATTTTTAGTAAGATTAATCTTAAGTCTAGCTATCATCAAATCCGCATGAGGTCAGGAGATGAATGGAAGACTGCATTCAAGACTTGACATAAACTTTACGAGTAGATGGTCATGCCATTCGACTTGTGAAACGCCTCGAGCACTTTCATGAGACTTTTGAACCATATGTTAAGACATCTCATTGGGAAGTGTGCCATAGTGTACTTTGAGGACATCCTAGTCTACAGTGCTAACATTTTGAGCCATTATGAACATCTTAGAGCAATCCTGGATATCCTTTGTGCTGAAAGACTATTTGGTAATTTGAAGAATCGTTACTTCTACTAGGTGGAAGTGGTATTCTTGGGGTATGTAGTTAGTCGAGGAGGCTTACGAGTCGATGATGAGGAGATCAAGGTAATTGTTGAGTGGCCAACTCCAATTACTTGTACCGACGTAAGAAGTTTCCACGAACAGGCTTTGTTTTACAAAAGGTTTATTAGAAATTTCAATACCATCACCGCGCCACTTATCGAGCTAACAAAGAAGAACATCGACTTTCGATGGAGAGAATGGGAGGAGAGGAGTTTTGTCAACATAAAAGAAAGACTGACCTTCGCCTCAGTATTGGTACTACTCGACTTCGACAAAATTTTTGAGTTGGAATCCGATGCATCGAGGGTTGGAATAGGTACTATCCTGATGCAGGAAGGTTGACCAATTACCTTCCATAGTGAGAAGCACCGAGGACTATGGCTGAGCTACTTCATGCATGACAAGGAACTTTTGGCACTGATCCGAGTAATGCAAGTATAGTAACTACCGAGATAATTTGTCATATATACTGATCATGAATTGGTGAGGTACCTTCGAAGTTAGACCAAGTTATCAAAGTGGTAAGCGAAATGGGTTGAATCCCTTCAGGGATTCAATTTTGTGATAAAGTACAAATAAGGAAAGAGCAATGTAGTTACAGATGCTCTTTCGAAGAGGTATGTGCTCTTATCAAAACTACAGACCTAGCTGTTTGGTTTTGTAAGTATCAAAGAACATTACTCTGCGGATCCATACTTTGGATCAATAATTTCACAATGTGTAGATGGGAGGATAGTGGACGAGTATTATGTGAAGGATGGCTATTTGTTCTGAAAGGGGAAACTATATGTATCAACTTGTTCTCTACGGGAATTATTAATTAGGGAAGCCCACAATGGAGGAATCTCTGAACACTTTAGAGAGAGGAAGACCTATGAATTATTGAATAGCCGATTTTTCTAGCCTAGAACGCAAAGAGATGTGCACCAGGTTGTCGAAAGCTGTACTGTATGCAAGAAGGCCAAGTACCGAGTCGAACAAGCGAAAGCAATGCTCCTACCTGTTCCAATGAGGCCATAGACTGAATTGAGTATGGACTTTGTTCTTGTACTACTACGAACTACCCGAGGAAAAGATTCTATAATGGTAATTGTAGATTGGTTCAGTAGGATGGCATACTTTGTAACCTACACCAAAACTAACAATGCCTTGGCAATTGCTTCTCTTTTCTTACAGGTGATTGTGTGGATACACAGCATGCCGAGAAGTGTAGACTGTGATAGAGACCCAAAGTTCTTGAGCTATTTTTGGAGAATCCTGTGGCATTGGCTAGGAACCAAATTACTCTTCAGTACCTCATGTCACCCCTAAACTAACGGCCAAACAAAGGTGGTTAATCATACTTTGGGGTCAGTGTTTCGAGTTGTAGTAGACAAGAAATTAACTGATTGGGATGTTTGCCTGCTAGTAGTCTAGTTCGCCTATAATCGAACCGTACATGACACCACTAAGTAGATTCCCTTTGATGTAGTCTATGGATTCCATCTTAAGTTACCCCTCGACCATACCCTTATACCAGCACTTGCGTAAGAGGACCTTGACGCCTTGATTAGAGTAACTTGATACATCTATGACTAGATCACTTGACACATTGACTAAGTTGCTAAAAGAATGCAAGAAAAGACCAAGGGTAGGTTCGCTAAACAATTTCAACTGGGAGACTTGGTATGGCTACACCTCAGCAAGGAATGGTTCCCGAACAAAAGGAAGAACAAATTATCTACAAGATTGGAAGAACTTTTCAGAATCCTTTAGAAAATCAATGACAACGTCTACAAGTTAGAACTGCTTGAGGACTATGGGGTTTTTAACGCTTTTAACATTGTCGACCTCAGTCCATATTACCTTAACGGAGAATTGAGCGAATACTATTAAGATTTGATCTTAAATCCAAAACAACCAGGACGGAATGATGGGAATCAAGCTATGGGACCCCTAACCTAAAGCCGAGCCTAAGGACTAGAAGGGCTAGCATGACGAATCCTTATGTTATAACCAACCCTTGCTAAGGCCGAATACTTTCCTTTAATGTCGTGGCGTATGATTGCCCATTATTCTATTGCATGTTGAGTTGATGATTACGCTATGGTGCCAAGCTAACCTATCACTCGACATCATCCTTACCGAGAAGCTAAGAGAGAGAGAATCCGAATTGATTAAGCTATCCCTACTCGGACAAGCCCATCTATCTGTACTTTTTGTTTACATCTCTTAACAACTTTACCAATATAGCATCGCCATATGTATAGTATCATATGTAGAATCTATAGCACCAATGATTGTTTTCCTTATATATTCATTTTTACCCTTTTGTATCATGTACATTGCTTCTTTAGGAAATGTCTTTATTGTCTTTTTCCTTTTGGGCAAGTTATCCTAATTTACGGGTATAAATACCCTTGTACTTGTAGTTGTAATATATCAGATTACCTTCAATATACTTGAGTGCTTTCTTCCTTACGTAAACACTACTTGTTTACACTCGGCATCACTCTTATCCTTTTCTTTAAGCAAAGTAAGGTGGCAAGTAACCTCATTAGACTAATTCGTACATCATCTCAAATTGTGCCATGAGTCCTTAGAAGTTCTTTTGGTATATCATATCTTATGGAGTTATTCATGGGTTTTTACTTACTGCTTCATTCATCTTTGTCACTCTTTTTTTATCTTTCCCCATTAACCCTTTTCAAGCTTTCTGCATGCTTAAACCCATCTAGCAATCGGCTTTGTCTATTCTTAGTTACGATTTGTACCAAAACGTACCTAAACAGCTCACTTTAAGAGCATTTTTGGTTCATTTTTCTTTGTAATTTCACCAAATTAATGGTGAAATCACAAAGTAAACTTAAGATACTTCACATCAATACCAAAAACATGTCTTGATACAATCTTTTGTGGGTTCAAAATGAAGTTTAAAAATTGGAAATAGCTAAAATCTATGGATTTTCCTCTAATTCATTTTACTTGATTCAGGCTACTACATTGAAAATTGAAGCTTCTAATCACTATGTTAGGCAAAAACGAGTATCATAAATCATGTTTGACTAATCATTTCATCTAAAATCAAGCCAAATCAAGTCAAGAAAAGAAATCAATGCCCATCAACTTCGGTTTTTAATTCAATGCATTTCAACGTTTTCCTTCTATATATGAAGCTTGAACACTACAAAAAGGGAGTTAGACAATCGTTCTAAGCATCAAGAATTATATCCAAACATCCCCACAAATTCAAATCTGAGCTCTCTCTCTCCACCATGATGCCACTCTCTTTCTCTAGAAACCGAACTTCTATAGCCACCTACGAAACTCAAGACCGCCTTCACTAAAATCCCTACAATGTAAGCTTTAAAACCTAACCATCTGTGTTCACTACTATAGCCTCTATTGCCTTAGCTACCAAGGGTATCGCAAACCCTAACCAGCATGACATTACTACTTTGAAACCCCCATATCCAAGTACTCCCACCACAAACCAACATCACCAGTAGATTCTTTATGCCCCAAAACATAGGACATGACTCTAATCTCATCTTCAATAAGTCTTTACGAAGAACCACTATTACTACCATCGATGGCAAATTCCAACCACCACTCAAGAGGCCACCAAACATGGTAGGACTTCAAGAAAGCCCCAATCCCTAATAGAACTCACATGAAAAAGTACTTTCTCATTAAAAGCTCCTCTTACAACCACTAATGAATCATCTCCTCAATCGTCCCAATCTCCTCTTCCTTCTTCCCTACCTGACACGTATGCATAGCATGTTGGACCTAACTTAACCCACTCACCATACTTTGAATCTAACTCAACGATCCGTTCTCGTATCTAATTCCGACTTGCGTCCCATGATTTGGTTTAACCTTCTTCTATATCTTGTCAATTTTCTTTTTCCATCTTTTCTAAATACTTGTTCAATTCATCCTTTTTCATAAATTCAATTGAATTAACTTAGCTGCGTATGAATAGATTTTATTTTTTAAGTGTATTATTGAAAGATAAGATTAATTTCGAAAAATTAAAAGTGGTACCTATTAAGGGTTTAAAAAGTTAGCCCTTAGACTAAAAAATCTGGTTTTCAAAACCTCTATAAAAAATTGGTTTTATCGAAAGACTAGTAGTTAAGTTATGACAAATCCACCCAATTGATTATAGCTTAACTCTCAAGAGTTAGTATTAAACAAGTTAGGGTTTAATACTAATCCGATTAAGCAAAATGTTAAAAATTGGGGAAAAAATTAAGCTCAACAAAAATGAGTCTAAATCTTGGTAAGTTTGAAGAACATACAAATGAAAGCATATTTTTACTCTATTCCATAAATAATAAAGCATTTTATATGTTTAATAAGGTTACTAGAATTGTAAAGGAATCCATAAATGTAAAATTTGCTGATGAGATAAAAAAAAATGATTTTGATGATGTTGTGCAAGTAAAAGTCAAAGGCAATGATGAAAATGTGCAACAAGGTCAGACAGGTATGTTTAGAGAACATAAAGTTGAAAGTTCATAGGAACCAAATTTTGAGGCTAAATCAGAAGCTCCCTAGGTAATATCTAAACCTTTTAGAGCAATTAGATTTAACCCTTACCATCTACCTAAACAAGTGATTAGTAATATATACTTTAAAGTCATAACAAGAGTGACTTTAAGAAACATTAAAAGTCATTTTACTTTATTATCTGAGTTTGAATTGAACTCTATTGATGAAGCATAATCTGATAATAGTTGGATGAGTGCCATGTAAGAAGAGGTAACTCAATTTGAAAGTAACCAAGTATGGACACTAGTTCCTAGGCCTAAAGATAAATTGATCATAGGAACAAAGTGGGTATTTAAAAATAAGTTAGATGAGAATGGTAAAATAGTAAGAAACAAGACTAGATTGATAGCTAAAGGCTATTCACAAGAAAAGGGAATTGGCTTAGATAAGACATACACAATAGTAGCTAGATTAGAGGCTCTTAGGCTTCTGCTTGCCTTTGCATGTTATAAAGGCTTTATTTATTCCAAATGGATGTTAGAAGTGCTTGTTAAAATGGCTATATTAAGGAAGAGATATATTTAGATCAATCTCTAGGATTTGAAAATCTATCTAAAGAAGACTCAGTATAAATTAAGAAAAGGTTTGTATGGATTAAAATAAGCTCTTAGAGCTTAGTGTGAAAGACTAAGTGATTTTCTAATTAAAAATGTATTCCAAAGAGGAAAGGTAGACACAACCTTATTTTTGAAACACTATAACAATGATCTACTAGTAGTTTAGATGTACATTGATGATATTATCTTTGGATCTACTAATGAGTTATATTGAAGGAGTTTCTAAGCTTATGCAGGCTAAGTTTGAGATGTCTTTAACGGACAAATTGAAATTTTTCCTTAGACTAACAAACAAGTAATGGGATCCTTGTACATTAAGAAAAGTACACTAACCAGATCATAAAGAAGGTTAGAGTAGAAAGTATCGAAGGAACTATTATAACCATGTCTACTTTAACCAGGTTAAACCTTGATGATACAAGTAAGAAAGTTAATGAAAAACTTTATAGAAATTTGATTGGTTTGTTATTATATTTAATAGCATCATGATCAATCATATTGTTTAATGTATGTATATGTGCATGTTTTTAATAAAAACCAACTGAAACACACTTATTAGCTATGAAAAGAATTTTTAAGTATATATCTTGCACAACTAAGTTAGGAATTTGGTATCCAAAGAACCAGAACTTTGATTTGATTGGTTTCTGATATGTTGATTGTGTTGGTTGCAAGATATATAAAAAAATGTACCTTAGATACTTGTTAATTTTTAAGAGACAAGTTGGTTTCTTAGTCTTCCATGAAGCAGAACTTTGTCACCCTATTCACAATTGAAGCTGAGTATGTTTCCATTAACAATTATTGTGCTTAGATTTTGTGGATCAAATAGCAATTATCTGATGATGGGCTAAATCTGAAAAATATATCAATTAAATGTGATAATACAAGTGTAATCAATTTGACTAAGAATCTTGTGCATCCTTCTAAATTGAAATAGATAGAAGTGAGATATCATTTTATTGATGATCATGTTAACAATAGTGATATAAGCATTGAACTTATTCCACCAAACAATCAATTAGCTGAAATCTTTACTAAGCCTCTAGCTATGACTAAGTTTGAATTTATAAGAAATGAAATTGGTGTTTGTTATCCATTTTCATAAATTGTTGATTGACTAGCATTATAGTATAATAATTTGTATTATATTGTGTTTATATAATTTATGTTACATGTTGCATTATTGTACATTACATGAATTTTTATTTTTATGTTGGATGTAATTTTGACTTATTTTTTTAGTAATGCATAGCACTTAGGTAATTGAGTGTTTATATAAATTAATGTACAATAGTTAAATTAACTTATGATACTACAAATTGGATTGCATATAATTTAGTTTAAATACATTGTTAACTTGTTATAAATAATATATTTGTATATGAATGTTTGTGTATTTTAAAGTAATTATTTAATGTATAATAGATAAGTAAATTTCATGTAGCTGAAATATCACACAAATTAATTATAGTGTGTAAAGTATAGGATATTTATAAAACTTGGTAACCTAGGATTTTGAAATAATTAATTCCCCCATTGCACCGCTAATAGCATCAAATAGGGTTCATCTCTTTTTACTCTTATGTGACTTGATCATGTAAAATACAAATCTCCCTACCTTTTGTTATTTTCGTGTGAGTATATGTCATGACTAGTGAACACCTTCACTTTCTAATGGCCATTTCTTTGTTTCTCTCTCCAATTCATTCTTTGACTAATGAAATTTCTAATGAATCTTTTATAGAAGAAAATCAATCTACGGAAACTTCTCACTTCAGTACAGGTAGTAGGAGTCGGCCACTTGATGATTGCTTGGATCTTCTTATTGTCTACTCATAAGCCTCCTCCACTTACTACGTAGCTCAAGAATACCACTTCTTTTGGGCAAAAGCAATATTTATTAAGGTTGCTGAATAATCTCTCAACACGGAGGACATTTAGTATGGCTTGGAGATGTTCATAGTGACTTGGCATGTTAGCACCGTAGACTAGGATCTCGTCAAAGTACACTATGACACACTTCCTTATTAGATGTCTCAGTACATGGTTCATTAGCCTTATGAAAGTTGTTAGGGCATTTGACAAGCCAAAGAGCATAACTATCTACTAATAAAGTCTATGTCGAGTTTTGAATACTGTTTTCCACTCATCTTTTATCCTTATGCGAATTTAATGGCAGCCAGACTTGAAATCGATCTTGTTAAAGATCTTGGCTCCACTCAATTCATCTAACATGTTTTCCAATCTCGAAATAAGATACCTGTATTTGATCATAATCTTATTCATGGCCTAACTATCTATACAAATTTACCAAGTTCTATCCTTTCTCAGTGCTACAAGCACTGGCACAATACATGGGCTGAGACTTTTCCTAAGATACCCTCTCTCCAATAACTCATTAACTTGATGTTAGAGCTCAAAAGCCTATTCGAGACTCATCCAATAGGTTGACTTATTCGGTAGGGCGGTGTTGAGTATTAAGTCAATGTAATGTTCTATGCCTCGAAGTAGGGGCAATCATTCAGGTAATTGTTCTAAGAATAGGTCAGTGTACTCATCTAGTAACTTTTTTACCTCCTAAGATAGTTCACCCCGCTCCTTTAAGTCTAATGGTTGCCTGACCAATATGAAGGTTGGCACATCAGCTTTAAGAGCCTCTCAATGCTTGGTTGTACTCATCATTAGAGTCTTGCACTTCTCACTTACACCAACGTATGATCATTCACATTGTTCTATAACCATATTGATGAGAAGACCAAAGTAGGTACATAAGAAAAAGGGAAAACTTTCAAGGGTTCAAGTTCTTCAAGCAAAGAGTTATTTAGACTAAGGAGGAATTTAAGGAAAAAGAGACGGTAACAGAAGTATCTAAAGATGAAAAGAAAAATGAGAAATTAGAGGCAAATCCAAAACCTTAAGTAGAAACTGATTCAGAGTATGAACCGGAAACAGTTAAGGAACAATTTGAACAAATCATGGCCGAGAAGAAAAAGTTAAAACCTAAGATTGTTTATGTTTCATCTTCTAAGCAAAATCAACATCTAGAACCCAATATTCTTTATTTTGAATATTTTCAAATGAATGGATTCTATTAAGAAGACTTGCTTGATGTTCTAAGGTATAAGAATTTGTATATTGTTGAAACTATAGTTTTTAGAGAAATGGTGTATAAATTTTATAAAGATTTTGATGTGAATAAGAAGGATATGTAAGTGTCGATTGTTCAAGGGAAAAAAATTATTAATTACAAAAGAGGATATAAAAAAATGCTTTAAGTTGCCTAAAATGAATAACGATAAGGAATTGATGAAGTAGACAAGGAAACAATTTTTTGAGGAATAAAACAGAAGCGAGAGGATTTGGCGTAAGAATGAAGTCAGCATTTTTAACTCTAAGTTAATAGTTCGGCTGTTATACAGAACGGTAATTAGTTCCTAAAAAAGGAAGTACAACTAGTATTTTTAAGGAGGATGCAATGGTAATCTTACCAATGTTGGGAAAGAAAAAGTTAGATATTGCAGCTTAGATTCTTCGGCATGTATTCATGATCAAAAGAAAGAGGCCATATAATAACATTTTGATGAAACCTTTTGAGTATAAGGAAGTCAAAATCTTAAAGGATACCAAAGAGGAAGTACCAATTAGGGTAATTAATGATGCTCATATTAATCATATGGGCATTAATATGAGGAAAAACTGGGTTTTCTATGTGCACAATTAGCATAAGAAAAATAGATTACCTGGATCACTATTTATGGGGGAGCTATCAGAAGTAGTTTCAAAAATAGATTTAGAACCAATGGAAAAGACTAGTAGAAAGAGGAAAGGTAAGGAATTAATAAGAGGAAAGGAAAAGAAAAGCAAGAAGGAATATAAGATTAAGGTTGGTGAAAAGATGAAAATTAAAGAAGGGAAAAAGGTATTTGAGTTAGAGGAGGATTTAGATGAAGATTTTGAGAAAGAAATTAAGAAGGAACCTGATGAAGCTTCTACAAGGAAGGAAATTTCGAGAGAGGAGGTCGAATATTTAATCGAGCTAAAGATGGACTAGTTGCTATCTAAACTGCAAGATAGTCTCAAAGAAACGGTTGAGGGAACATCTTCAAAACCTTTACTTTCACCACCTATTACACTAACCCATTAACCTTTTGTATAACTACAAGTTCTACTCTCTAAAAAGCTAACCTAAGTCCAATTTGATCAACCTGCTTCACTTAAACCACAACTTGCTCCAACTACATTGAGTCCAGCTAAATAAACACTAGCTACTCAATCATCTCCAACTCCATAACCTATTTTACCACTAACTTTATTAACTATATCTAATATGGTAATTGAGGAAACCATGCCACAAGTTCCTTAATCAACTATACGATGCTATTATGGAAAGAACCAACTCCACAACTATCTTTTAACTCTTCAAAAAGGATCAAGAAGAGTTGTCCTAAAGAGAAGAAGAAGTAAATCAATTCAAGACTTATCCTTTTTATGCTTTGGTGTTTAAAGTATCTCTTATTAGTTAGCTTGCTATGTTTCTATTCAAAGTTTGTCATATACTGTCCTTATTCAAGTCCGTTCATAATTTCATAATACAAAGTTTGTTGTGTATTTAGAGTCTATGTTAGAGTCAAATTTAGAGGACAAGCTGATGTTTTCAATTCATTGTCAATGAAATATCAGTAGTTTTGCTTCCTTTAAATTCTTTCCTCCATTTTCTTTATCGTATTAGATTTAGGGGAATAAAATTTAGAAGTTGATAAAAAAAACAAGGGAAGAAGAATAAGGAAAAATATTGAACTAATGGATTTCAAAACATAATATGATATGATAATATTATTTGACAAATAAAATATAGCCTAGCAATCTTAAAGTTCTAGTCTAATAAGTCTAATAATCTTAAAAATGAATTTTTTTAAATTTCTAGTAATATGGACTTTGAAAGTTTCTAGAGAACATGTTTTAAACTTACATCTGGTATGACATACAAAAACATATACAAAACTTTGTATATGTTCATTCAATATTTTTCAGAGAAAGGGTTTTACTATCATAAAAATTAGGGAGAATATTGAGTTCTCTCATTATTGTTTTGTTGATAACAAAAAGAACAAAAATGTTTAATCACTATGCTAAGTGATGCAGGTCATTAAGCAAAGTTAAATTTTTATTTAAGGACTAGTTTTGAGAATTAGAGACTAATTCAAAGACATTGGATAGTATTGAATTTTTACAAAATAGTATAGATTAATTGTTTGAAGACTCAACTCCACTTATTGAATATATTTAGGTAATATATCATATGCGTTCCACTAAGTTGGACATAAATTCATGAGGATTAATGATGATTATCTCAATTTATTTTAGGATAAAGTTAGTTAAATAAGGCTTGAATGATAATGGTTAGATTTTTTTGGAAATATCTTATTAGATGATTATCAAGTTTCTTATGAGATATTCGATGGATTATTATCAAGATAATTGGATGATTTCATAGAATTCAAATTAGACTTTATTACAAGCTTAAATCAAGATAGTAGTGTGAAGTAAATTCAAGATAAAGATAAATCTTATCCACCTTGTTGCAATTTTTTTTTAAATTCAAAAGAATTTGATATAATAGTGTTTGCGAGGTTTATATACTTAAACAAATCAAATTCATTGCAAGCTTCATATTTTATTTTCTTCTTGTGCTTATATTTCAGGGATTATTGTATTCAGTTCTCATACTCTCTGTAAATCATATTTTTGAGTGATAATCTTTATGTTAAAAGAAAGATACATTATTTTGTAGATCTATAATTAGACAAGGCTGGCCTAATGAAATAAAGTAGAAGGATTGTACTTATTTCTCTCTTGATTAGAATATTGAAAAGTGAATAGTTAAACGACATCAATATGAATTGTTGTATCCCCAAATTGGAATCTAGAAGAGTATAGTAAGATAAGGCCGAAATACTATAATTCTTGTGTCTGATATTCTCAACTATGCTCTCTTTTATTTTGTGTTTGATTCATCTTTATATATTGTTTCATGTTGAATCTAGAAAAGTAATCAAATGAGCATTTTTTATAATGTTATTACAAAATTTTAAATTTTTATATGTTACTTCCGGGACCTACAATTTCTACTTCGGAGATCATGATTTAATAATTTAGGCAAATTTGCATAAACAAGTTTTGTTGACAGCTAATGAGCAAATGTTTGCTTATTGATGGATTATTTTTTCTTTTCGTTCAACTCAACATGAGGAGCGCTGTCCAAGTTTTTGACCCTTAATTTTTTAGCCAGAGCGAAACATCTCTATAATAATGCAATTTCGTAACAGTATCTGGCGGGAATGACCTGCAATTAAAAAACGGAAGAAAAGATAAAAGAGATGGATCTTAAAAATGTTTGCATATCTCCTTTTTAGTCCGGATAGCAACACAAACCGTCCATGCACTTGCCGTCCTGTTAAAGAGCAGAGCCACTGAAAATCCTTAATGTTCTGCGATTGCATCTACAGTTCCATGGCCAGTAATCTTGCAGTCGGTGAGTAGTGCCAGAAACCTTATGTTCTGCGACTCCATCTACGTTTCATAAGAAATGGATCATAATAGGGAGATGCCACTGAGACTGATGGTGACACATGGGACAAATAAACTTCAAACACAAATTGACGGACATGTCATCGAGATTAGATGGAAGATCTACTTTTATAAGATGGGGTCTCTTCTCCGCTCCCAAAAGGAAACCTTTCTGACAGTATTTGTATTGTAGTAAGCATGCATAATAGTCGTATCAGATCATTTAAAAAAAGAAAAGAAAAGAAAAGGTCATAACTATAATTAGGTTTAAAAATTACGCTAAGACTCACATCTTAAATTAACCCATAATTCTATGCTCACATTCACGTAGTCAATCAGCCATATGTATAAATCTTAAAAATCTAACTTAGGTTCGGCATTCTTTCAGTAAAGTTAATACTATAGCTTATTTTAGTTCTTTGTTCCTTTTTTTATATCGTTATGTAGTGTTTTCATTAAAAAAAAAATTATATTACATGATCTTTAAGCAATAATATTTGTGTAATTTGGACGCTGTGGTTTTGTTTAATGGTGACAATATCATTTATATATATATATATATATATATATATATATATATGCATATATATTTAACTTAATGGCCTTTTTATTACATAAAGAACTAGTGGTGATACACTAGTGATATGGATGCCAAAAGAACATAAGATGATTACATAGTGTTGAAATATTTATTTAATTTATTATTATCATAGAAGAATTTCCTTTTTTTTAATTCAAATTTTAGATTGTGAAAATTGTATAACACATTTCAATATTCAAATCATGATTTATACATAATTATCCTATTACTAACTTGTTTTCCTTTAGAATAGGAGATTAATTTGGTAATTGTGTGTGCTGTGAAAATCGCCCCTCATTAGTAAATCAATGTGTTACACCAATAATGGTATAATGGCTTAAATAATATATATAGATAAAAAAGAGGGTTCTTGCAACGCCATGTGCAAATTGACTTCAAGGAGCATGGCGCGCATGACGCAATTAGAGTTTGCACTATCACTGGGCTTTTTGTTCGTGTAGTTAAGAGGAGGCTGACTGAGCTGTTTCATATGTCTCAAAACTAGTGGAGACCTGACTCCCTAACCTTGGTTAATGAGAGATTATATTTTTAACTTTATATTGGTTACCGGAAAACAGCATGCTATATTGTATTACTTATGCTTGTGCATCGATAGCACATGGATGAAAAACATTACTTCTTTATGTGTTTATGTGCGTTGTAATGACGGTTCCCTATTTCAAGTCCCATGTACTGCATCAAATCTAGAAGGCTGCTAAATGAAGGCTAAATCGGGATAGAAAAGTAGCAAGTGAACTGGAAGACTTCCTAGCTTTTTTTTTTTTTTTTTTCTTTTTGTTTTACCAAGTTTAAAGTAATTTTTACTAAGAGCCTTCGAAAAGCCTTATGTCGTACTCATGTTTCAGCTATGAAATTCAATAATTTTGACGTGAGTTATTTGATATCTAGTTATGGTAAGATGCTTCATTATTAGTGAACGTAATTTGAGATGATAAGAATAAAGACCTTTGTGCTCGAAAGTATTTATAATGGGTTGTCAGACTAGGATACCATGCCTAGCAATTGAAAAAAAAAAAAAAAATCATACATCAGGTAAAATGTATTGATAATTTCATTAGTCTATTAGCAAGGCTTTAGTGCTAAATAATCTTCGACTACTCGTTAAATGGAATTCTCATACATTGCTGCAGCACTGGCCACCGAAAGGTCCGTTCTACTATAGTTTAATAAATTCATAATTTATTAGGAATAGCATCGATCTCGAATAGCAAAATTTTTAGAGTAAAAATAAGATTCTTGCATGGAAAAAAAAAAAGAATCAATAAAATTAATATGCTTTACAAATCAATTAATTATGTATAAATATTAATAAAAATTTAATATATAATAATAAAAGATATATTTTTAAAAAATTTATCAGTTATAATTTTAAGTATAAATTTTTTATTAATACTTATATTATGTTCATCAACAATACTAAAATCGACATAAGCTGATTTCGGTAATTCCCCGTTTCTATCAACGACATCATGATGTTGAGCCAATACTTACTGGATGTAATCAAGTAAAATATCATCTTCCACATTTTATTGGATGTTCTAATTTGTGCATCTATTAATAATATTGTATATTTTTATTTGTGATGTTTCTTCTTCTTTCGTGGATAATATTTTTGGCTCGGCGTCATAGATGTAGTTTAAACTCAACCATTTTAAAATTTAAATGTATCTTTATTTTCTTCTTTTGTGCATGTGTTGAAATTATTGAGATAGTCTACAAACTCTCGAAGAGCATATAAAAGCATCTATAATTTCCTCACATATTGAATATTGAATTTATAATTTCCTAACATATTGAATATTGAATTTGGTAGGAGAAAAGAGACTAACTTCAACGAGGGACGATCTCGTGTAATAACTGATGATGATCAGGAGGAATAGTTTGCAGTAAGATATGTTGGCATTTAGTATTTTTTTTCTTCTATTTTTGAATATTTATTTGTTTAGTGTATGTTCTCTTCTTCTTCTTTTTTTTTCTTTTTTTTTTTTTTCCGCCTGTTTTTGTTGGTGGTGGGATTAACGACGTTGCTAGTGACCAAATAATTATTGTTGCTGTACTTATGTCAATTTGGTCTTCAGCTAGCGTTTTTATCTAATTATCTACTCCGGAGATGAAACAATAATTTAACCAAAATTTCCGGAAACACGTTTTGTTGACAGCTACAATCAGTAAATGTCTGTCATTTCTGGATTCAACATGTACTTGTTAGTCGTCTTATATAGATATACACACATATAATATAATATAATATATATATATATATGGGCTAATAGGTTCACCCCTCTAGTACTACTCATAGGGCACTCAAACATCCTTTTGCTTTTTAATATTTACTTGTATTATCGATAGCGAGTCAGCCTTCTTTATTTATCCAAAACTGTTTTAAACCCTTCCGTTTTTAGGAGTGCTCTCTGCCATTATTACTGCTCTCTGTATGTTTGGAGGCTCAACTTCCCAACTGATTTTAGCCTACTTTATGGCCATCGTTAGGAGGTAACATCAATTTTCAACTAGTTTGCTCACTAGAGGCCAAATCTACCTTTAAGGGATATCCTACACCATGAACAAACTGCTTGCCAACACCACTTACTACACATTAAGCTTAAGTTGAATATCCTCACTTGCTTTTAAATCCACAAATCATGATATGCTCCTTTACCTAAATCTATGATGCCTTTTTCATGAAGCCAACTCTTTGCCACTAACTTCCACCAAAAGATCACAGACCTTACCCATTTATTGCCTGACTCCAACTAAGAACACCTTCGCTAGGACTTCGGGCTTCTACAAACTTCTCTTGTACCCTTTTCCATTCCTTAATCCTTTGAGGTCGCTTCTTATTCAATGGCCCAATGATAGGGTCTACCCAACTGAAGTTCATTCCATTATCTAAAGATTCGAATAGAGTTTTATTACAATGCAACTCGCAACATAGCTACATCCTCTAGCAATGAAGTCCTCCACTTGGTGCATGCTCCTCCTTTAGAGCTTCATCCACACATGCCTAATTGTTAATAAGAACTATGCTTTTCATTAAGCACATTGAATAGTATTTAGGTGACTCATCAAACTAAAACTTTTATACTCTGCTACCACTTGTCATGGATTGGAAGGTTTACCTATCCTATAGTGTCCGTATAGTACTCGACCATCCTTTACTTCTTCATATTTGCTTGTATTATGATTGGTGAGTTAACCTTTTCCTTTCATGTTAACTTGAGATTATTTCAAGCCCTTCAATCTTTAGGAGTGCCCTTTAGCATTGTCATCAGCCCTCATAGGTTTAAGAGACTTAACTTTTCAATTAATTTTGGCTTACCATAGCTATTATCAAGAGACCGAGATCAATTTCTAACCTGTTTGCTTATGAGAGGTCAAACTCACCTTCAAAGATTACCTCATTTCACCAAAAAATTGCCTACTAATGCCATTAGCTACATATTACGCATAAGTTGAATACCTCCACTTTCCTTCAAATCTACATATCATGATATATATATATGTATATATATACATGCCCATACATATTTAATGGCTTCTTAATTATATAAAAAGCTAGTGGTGATATACTCATGATATGGATGCCTAAGCAAATGTAAACTGAATACACATTAAAAATTTATTTAATTTA
The DNA here is from genome assembly GCA_024138005.1 of Lumnitzera racemosa. Taxonomy (NCBI): domain Eukaryota; kingdom Viridiplantae; phylum Streptophyta; class Magnoliopsida; order Myrtales; family Combretaceae; genus Lumnitzera; species Lumnitzera racemosa. The sequence goes on from JAMXBC010000006.1 coordinate 88,389,369, forward strand.
TCATTATTGTAGAAAAATGTTTTGTTTTCTCTAACTTTTAGATTGTGAAAATTTATATAATTTTTCAAAATCAAATTATAATTTATATATAATTTCCCTATTATTAACTTATTTTAGAATAGGAGCTTAATTTGATAATTATATGAGCTATACTAAAATTGCATCTATTAGTATATCTATGTGTTACACTAAACTTGGTATAATGGCTTCAATGGTATATATATGTAGATAAAAACTTCACATGTTTTACAAAATGCTTTTAAAGTCACAAACTCTATGAATAACAATGTTGATGTAGCCTATAGAGCTAAGACTGTCATAATATAGTGGAATGAACATTTGTTTATTATTTTTGGATGAACTAAGTTCAATTTCTTGTTCCCTTAAAGTTGTGTTATACTTGGGCACCCAACCCCCACCCACCCAAAAAAAAAAAAAAAAGTAGCTTGCATGGGTTATGAGATAAGTTCTTTTCTTTTTTTTTTTTTAAGGTGAGTGGTATAAAATGGTAAGGTATTTTCCAAATTTTGGTATCGAAATCTATTATATAATATCTAAGAATTATTCTAGAACCTATACCCTTTTGACCTTTATGGTACATGATACTTTATGAAACTTATAAAGTTTTAAATCTTAACTAAATTTTTCAACATCTTAAAGCTTTGATAATCTTTATTATTGATACATTCATCAATTTGTCATACCATGTCATCACAAGTGAAATACCCATGAAGTAGAATTCAAGCGCAAAAGCAAAAGAGTCAATAAAACCTTATGTTATGTTTAATATGCTAAAATGGTTTGGAATGGAAAGAAATAGAAAGGACTAGAATATAATGGAATGGAATAAGAACTAGAATGGTAAATCGTTTTTTGTGTTTGAAAATGTCCATAGAATATAATGAATTGAATATGGTATAGTAGTAATTGTCCAAAACACACTTAATTGTTTCCCATCATAATTTGATTGAAAATTAAATAAGTAATTTTCAATTACTATAACTAACGAGGTTAGAACTAACTTGTGATTCCACCCTCTCAAAGGTGGAATGTAATTCCCATTAAAAGACAAAATCAATGATTCCAATGAATTGGATTTTCCCATTTAAAAACACTTTTAAACATTAGAACATAAATGAAATTTAAAGTCGCAATTCCACTCCAGGTTTATTTTTGTGTACCAAATGTGATGTTAGGGTTTCTTCCCCCAATAGAAAAATTTGAATCCTCCCTTATACTTTATTAAACTTTCACATCAACAAAGTCAAGACCCTATTTCTCCTTTCTATTCCCTTCTTCATCTAGGGTTTCTCCATCATCTTCCTTTTAAGGAGATATTGCTACTGCTTCCTTTTGGAGATGTCGTTATCACTTTCCCTTACTTTGTCATACAACTCTATATTAGCACCATGCGATTAATCTTGTAAAGGTAAGACCTTTTCAAGTTTTCAATCCTTATATATTATCAATTGGGATTAGAAACTTTTTCTAATATAGAACCTTTTCTTGCCATGTGCTTAAGGAGAAGAATATTAGAGAATCACTAGGTTATCAATAAGAGTTAAGATTGTACATCATTTTTTTGCTAAGTAAAGCAACTTAGATTGGGCCCCGAGCAAAATCCATTTTAGATCGCTATTAACTTGCCCAAACGTAGTTAACCTAGTGCCTTATATGATCCATCTATAACTGACCATCAAATTGGTAGTGAATGACCCTAAAAATACCATCATGGTCAATCGACCTCTAGTCAACTGAACTTTGGCTTTCCATTCCATTGTCTTGATTTGTTAAGATTGGTTATTGGTTCCTTCAGGCTTTATTAGGATTGAAGGTGAAGACCTAATCTTAATATCCAATAAGCTTGTAAACACTCAAAGAAATGAGGAAGGTGAGTTTTAGTATTAAGATTATGCTCTTTGAACCTTAAGCATTGATCTATATTTTATATTGTATCAAGGGTTGATCTTGATAAATGGAGTTATTATAGCTTTAGATGATAAGTATGTAGATGTAGTTGTTTGCTTCTTACATGTGTTTGGTTATATTAAACCTAACTAATTAACACACAAATAATTAATTATTGTGTTGTTTGTGTTTTTCAGTGATATGATATTGACCTGCAATTCATTATTAATATTAAGCCATGGTCCAACTTTAGTAGTTGTAGTCGTTGATATGGGTTATAGCCTAAATATTAAAAAGTTATAATATGTAATTAATGGTTGAGATTAATAATAATAAAAAAATAACAATACAATGATGTCATAAAATTTTGTAGTGATCCTTTTTTGTTATTCTAATCATCTTCATTTCCATTATTCAAAACTATTTACTCATACGAATCTAAAACATGAATTTTTAACGTGCAACTTGATCCATTATGAACTTATATGCATCATATCTATATTAGCATAAAAAATAGAATACTATTATCTTAAGGATATATTTTTCTACACCACTTATGTTTTTTTATGACATTAATAAAATGAAGGTGTTCCAAATACTATATCTATAGTAGAGAAAATGATAGAAAGTGTTAGAAGACCCTTCTTAAGATAAAAAGAGGAAACATTTCTCAATTTTATTTACTTGCTTCTTTTTTTTTTTTCTTTTTGTTCTTGTTTGATATGTAACTAATACATGGAAAGATATAAATAATTTTTATATTTAATCGCTTAACAAGTTCATGGCCACGTGTACTAGCACAATTATATTTATAGATCCGTGTATTAAGGTAATCTTGTTGCCTAAAAATTACAAATCAATTTCAACATGTGATTCTATTTCTCATTCAATGAAATAATATTATTATCATTAAATAAAAACAAGATACAAAGCATAGTGCTTACAAACCATACTTACTTACATATTAAGTAATATTTTCAAACACTACATAAAGTAACACATATTGTAGATCTAGCCCTCGATAGTCATTTAAAATAACCTATCAAACCCCAATACAAAACAAAACAATTGCAAATCCTAGCATCATCCATAACCATTGATTTGAATCAAAGAAGGCCTTTGCTTTTTATTCTTGATTACTTTCCATACTCCATACCTTTTCATGTCCTAATCCAAAATTCTTTGTAGGTTATAGGATGGCATTTCATCAAAATAGCAAATTGGATTCATCTGCATATGGGCAAAATTTGCCATCTAATCTGCGGCTTGATTAGGCTCATGTGGTATAGCTTAGATCATCATATTCTCTAGTAGGTATGCCCTTTACCTGTACAAAAGAAAAAAAAAATTTGTGTTTCAATTCAAATGTATCATGATTTTCAAATAGATGTACAGCAATGTGCAAGTCCGATTCAATTTCAACTTTTATTAGATTTCTTTATAGACATAGTGTAATTCCTTAGAAAATAGCCCACATCTCAGTTTGTATTACATCTTTTCCACCTAAGCTGCAAGTAAACCTCATAATCTACCTCCTTACTACATTTCTAATCATACTACCTCCATAGTTACTTGTCCTGATATTATGTTAATTGACCCATCCATAAAGAGTTTTAGCCATCCTTCTTCTAGAGGTTGCCACTTGGTTGCAAAACTTGTATTTGATATAAGTACTTGTTTTTCCTTAGGTTAGCCTAATATTCATGATTAAGTCTTCTTATGCTACCTTAAATATCATCTTGTATTAGTTCAAGGCTAATAAGAGCCCAATTCCTTTGAAATCATGACATCTACAAAATGACTCCAAATTGAAAAGTCTTTGATGGATGTATTTGGTTCAAAACTCTTTTCCTTATATAATGGTTATCCTTTACCTAAGCTAAGAAGTCTCATTGAGCTACAGGGTCAATAATATCTTTTGTTCACTAAATAGATCTCAAGTGTCCTACCTTTTAACAACAGTAGAAGGTATGCATGAGATCATCCTCCATAACTCCATATATTAGGCATACAATATCCAATTTAATTTTCCATTGTCTTAGATTTTGTTCTGTTGGTAAACTATTATTCTATAGACTCCAAAGCAAAAGCTTAATCTTTACAAGAAAAATGGACCTCCAATCCAATTCCATTCTTTTACTTCCATGTAATCTTTACTTTATAATATTCTGTATATATGTGAAAGGTTTGGGGAATGTTTTGCCTTACTTAAAACTCCCTTATCATCCCTCTTGTCACTTAATATTGTAAGACCTATGTGATTGACAAGAATGTTAGTGATAGTGAACCTTAACTTTTCATCATCCTACTAATATGGATTAACTAGACACTCATCTACTTTTAGGTTAATAGTTGTATAATCAATTGACCCTTGAATTAGTTGTCTCACTGTTTGGCTATTAACCCATTTCTCTCCCAAAAGTTGGTGTTTTTCCCATCCCCCTAGGATGACCATTCCATTACATTTAAACCAATCACAACCATTGCTCAACTCTTTGATAATAGGGGATGCTTGCTGCATTTTAGGGATATTTTCAATCTCTTTAATCTTTTGCTACTTAGCTTTAATAAGCTGTACCTAGGTTACTTTTTTCATTTTAAACTCCTAATATTTTTTATGAAAGCAAGCTTCATTCCTCCTAAAAAGATCAATTAAGCCTAGTCTCCCAAAGTCTCTTGATTTTGTTATCTAGGCCTAATTTATCCAATGAATACGATTTGTATCATTTATTTCATTCCGCATAAACTCTTTTGCAAGCTACACTAATTTTTTCAACGATATTTTTGTGGAATTTTGGACACTATAGTATGTTGGTAGAGCATCCAAAATTGATTTAATAAGAATAACTCTACCACTCATATTAAGTTGTCAAGCCTTCCAACTAGCTAACTTTTTTTTTTCTTTGCATTTTTTCAATTAACACATTCAATTGGCTAGACATAGGCTTCTTTCTATCTTGAAGAGGATAACCCAAATATTTCCCTCATGTTTCCATCTTTGTTAAACCCAGTAATCCCACACGATCCTCTTTAGCTTCCTTAGCAATGTTTCTTAAAAACAATACAAATGACTTTTGAGAATTTAGTTTTAGTCTTGATAATTTTTCAAAGATTCTCAAAATCTCCATGATAGAATTTGTGAAATGCTAACAATACTCCATTTGACTCTAAAACTCACCCAAACTTCACTTCTAACTTGTTTTTCAATTAATCTACTAAAAAATTCAATGCCATTGATAATAAGGAAGGGGGTATTAGATCCCCTTACCCAATTCCCTTGTCTATCTAAGATGCATCAAGTAGATATCTGATCATTAAAATTTCAATAGAAGTAGTAGTTAGACAAGTGTCAATAAGCTTTATCCATGCTAAAGGGAAATTTAAACTATGTAAAGCCTAATGAATAAATCCCCACTCTATAGTATCAAATGTCTTGTCTAAATCAATCTTTGACATCATCCAACTTTCTTTTATATTTTTTCTTACAAAAGAAGTTTAATAACTCACTCACTCATATGATATTATCAGCTACTTTCCTTCCTTTAATGAAACTAGCTTATACTGGATGAATGATTTCATCTAGATATAACCGTAATCTATTTACTAAGAGCATGGTAATAATCTTGTAGATTATGTTACATAGACCTATAGGTCTAAATTCTTTAACAGAACTTGCCCCCATTCTTTTACGTATTAAAAAAATTTGAGTTTGACTGAAAGATTGAGGAATGCATCCTTTTGAATAACACTTTTGAACTAACTAATATAGTTTTGGTCTAATCAATGCCTAACATTTTTTTGTAAAGGAAAGTGTGAAATCCATCTTTCCCTAATGCTTTCTAAGAGTTTATTTGTAATAAAGTCATATAAACTTCTTCTAATGTGATTGGTCTATCTAACCCTCTCTTTTAATCTTTAGTAAGACCATACCTCATATCCTCCCCAAAAGGATTGGAAATTTTAAATTTTCAACTAGTATAAAATTTTTGGAAATAACTAGTAAGCATATTTGAGATTTGTTCATGATCATATATCCAATTCCCCCATTTGTCTTGAAGACTCGTGGTTTGATTTAAACAATTGTATGATAATATTTAGTAGTTCTTTCTCCATCTTTAATCTATCTTGTACGAGCCTTCATCTTCCATATCTATGCTTCCTTATCTAATAATATGTCAAAGTCCTTTCTTAGCTTCTTTTTTGGTTACATGAGATATTTTCAAGGACATTGAGAGATTGTTGTTTCTAGTCTTTCCAATCTCTTTAGCAACTTACATTTTTGCTCATGTACAATACCAAAAGATCTCTTATTCCAATCTCTAAGGAAGTTTAGCAAGACTTTAATTAATGATTTTAAATTATGTTAAGAAGCTTCCTAACCTTCCTTTATTAATTTAAAAAATGAAGTGTCAATAAACCAAATTGGTTGAAAACGAAAAGCCTTTGCTTTTGAAAATTAACCAAAGTAGGGTACATATTTAAAGATAATGGATTGGGATCACTAGACCACTTTGGTAAATGAAAAAATCCTAGATCCAGATACAATGTTCTCTAGGAAAAATTATACCTAACTCAATCTAACATTCTCTATATTAAAGTACTAATTGTTTTCCCATTTGTCCATGCACCTTGCATAGTTATAGGCTTGATTTTTAGGAAAATTCCTTCCTTAACATTCTTTTCTAAATATGATATTATTGAAATCTCCCATAATATGCCATGGTCTATTATATACCAAGAGTACATGTTATTCTAAGCTATAACTTTAAATTATTAGAAGCATAGGTGACCGAAAAGAACTAACTTAGGTTTGAGTTGTTGACCTTAGCCTACACATGAATTTTTTGAAAGTTCTTTTTAAGAATATGAACTTCCAAAAGTTGTTAACTCCAAAGTAGAATCATCCTACCATTATAGCCTCTAGCTTTAACACTTATGTGATCAACTAGTAGAGTAAGATATTAAAAGACATAAGCTGTTGATTTGGATATCATAGTGTCAAGAAATGCCACCATATCAGGCATAAATTTAGTAAATTCTTGCAAAACAACATCTTGCTCGGTAGATGTGTTTAATCCCTTTAGATTCCATGCTAGAATCTTGATAGGCTTAAGCAAACTCGGGTGATGGTTAATGCCATCTTGTGTAATTGTAGTATTATACAAAATAACTACATTATTCTCAACCAATACTTGATGAAAGTTCAAGATAAAGTTGCTAAAAGTCCTTTTAGTATCTACTAAGGCAAAGACTTCCTTAGTGTTATGTAGCAACAATGTAACTATTTGCCTTTTCTTGAGCTCGTATGTAGCTGGGAGTAGGTACTCTGGTACTAATAGCTATGAGGTTCTGTAAATCTTGTTCACTGCTATTTCTAACATTTTCTCCTACTTCTCCATAATTTTATGTGGATGCATGTCCATGCATGGCATTGCTACTACTAGAAATACTGTGTATTCTCTCTTGGTTTAAATGGTTTAACCTACCTTCATGAATGCCTGTTAACCTTTTGTCCTTACCATCGTTACCTGCACCATTGGTGCTTGGTGCTTTGGTTGAATCTTCTTTGGTAATGTCTTGATGTCATCTAGTTGAATCAGAACCCTTTCCAATTGTTGATTGAGAGTTATGTGTGTAAGATGATAGCTTTAGTCTATCTAAGGCATCTTGGAGTCTTGATGCAAGGCTTTGATATTGAATATCAAGATGGTTTTCCCATCTATTGGTTGAGTTTCTTCTTACTAATTTTTTTTTTTTTTTTGGTTAGTCTTCTTCGTTGGAAGTTTGTAGGTTGCTCTTTTGTAGAAATAGTAGTAAACACATAATTTTGGTCTAGAGTAGTGTTTATTCCATGTAGAACCCCATTTGTACTTTCAATATTCTTTATTCGTGATTTTCCATCATTATCACTTGTCATTATTCCATTACATACCTTAATGACCTTATTCTAATTTACTTCTATAGGTTTTACAAACCTATTTTCTAGTTTTAGCATACTAGCTTATGCCAGATAACCCTTATATTCAGTTGATTCCTTAACTTTTAGTTTTGAGAACTCAACATTATTATTACCTCGCATGTGTGTTATATTGACAATTGTCTTTTGAGATGAGTTTGTCACTCTTACTCTATTATTCTTTCTTCTTTGCACAATTGTCCATTCCCTATACCCTTACATTATTCTTTAGTCTCATTTATTTTATCTTCATTTGTTTTATTGTCATCACTTTGAACCATCCGTATCTCTTTGGTTACCTCCACACTATTATTTATTTCTTTATTATGTAAATCTTCCTCTTGTCCACTTATCTAAGTTTCATCTAGAGTTTTTGAATAAGACTATTGTTGTAGTTCAGACTTTTTCATTTTCTTAAGACAATTTGAAGGGAAATGCCTAATGCAACTACATGTAAACTACATATAAGAGACGACATCTTAATTCCTTTATATTGAACAAGATAGGGGCAACCATCTAATGATACTAAATGAACTAATGGCTCATTAAAATTAACTTGCATACAAAATCTAACAAAATTCCCTCTCTCTACATTGACTATGTATGTATCTAGGCATAAGACAAGGGCAATTGTTTCTCTTATTAACCACAAAATCTAAACATCATAACACTCTAATGGTTGCTCTAGTATTCAAACCTAAATTGATACTAAGCTATATGTTGCCATTGAAGCTTTAAAGTTGGCTTCCTAACACCTAATTGTTTAAAAAGAGCCATCAATAAATCAAGGCTCATCTCTATTGACTCTATTCAAATCATTTTCTGAAGTAAAAGTTATCAAATAGTATCCATGATCCATACTACTCATATCAAAATGACTTGCAAATTTCCAAATGTATCTTAGCTTCATATATAACAACTTGTAACCCAAAGACTATCGATACAATTTGGTGATAAGAGATTTCTTCTATGGTTTATGCAATCTTTGTGCTATTGAGCCATTAGCCTATAACAAAAACACTATAAGGTTCATTTTTCTTTTCTTTTCTTTTGTTTCCTTTTGTGTTATAGCATGGATTCCTTAAGTTATTGAGCTTTGTTTTGTATTCTTTATTTTTTATTTAGTTGATGATAATTCCTCAGATCATAGACGGAGCTCAACTGCATGAAGATTTTTTCGTCTCTTCATTCACTCCCATTTGTTTATGCGTCTGTCATCAATTATTGTCACAGTTTAAAAATCTTAAGGATGATAACCGGGCAGGTTCGAAGTAAGTCATAGGATCTTACATCCCATCCCGTTAGCGAAATGAGATTCTTAGACCCGTCGCAAAATCTTAATGGGTTTTTAACCTCATTCCTAGATCTCACCCCAATATCCTAATAAGGTATCCATTTCTCAACTCATGAACCCATTTACCTTTTTTATTTTAAGCAAAAGGAATATTTTTTACTTGAACAAATTATCCCATTTGTGTAATTGTTTAAGTGAAACTAGGCATGTATTGAATAATAAGGTAATTTCTACACAAAATTTGAAAAATAACAACATACATGACAATAGCATAAAATTAGCTAACATGTTAGAATACATAAAGTTATAAAGTTATATATACTAGGGGTTGAGCGGGTAACCCTATTTTATAGGGTACCCATTCGAATCTTACTCTATTAGGTAGGTTTTGGGTGACTAATGAAGGTCACAGGATAAGTTTTAAGTAATAATTTTCTAGAAAATGTTCCTATAGGGTAGTGTATGTGTTTGAATACAAGATACCTTGTCTCATCCTAGAACATGTTCTCTAAAGTATATAGGGTACATGCTTTATGATACATTTGCTCACTTTGTACTAAAAATTAAATAACATTAAGAAATAAGAATATTAATAATTTTTTTAGTCATGAATAAAATAATAATAAAAACCTAACTCAAAGCAAACCAATATATAGTGCTTGTATTTATTATTTAGTCCTCCCTTCCTCTTCCTCTTCTTCTTCTTCTTCTTCTTCTTCTTCTTTTAGTAAAAATCTCCCTTTTCTTTCACTATCTTTTCTTTTTATTTTTTCCCCTTATCATTCCTATTTTACTAACTTTAGTCAAGTAAAGTTTTAAAAATATCTCAATTCTTAATTTATTATCTAATTTATCATATTGAAATTACTTACTCATGGTTTTTTCATTCTACATATAACAATCTTATGGTTTGATAAAAATTTATTTTGTGATTTGAAATTAAAAAAACAAAAGAAATTTTGCTATGACCCAACCAAAAGTTTGAACATTTCTAGCTATAGAAATGTTCTCTATTTTGTCTACCAAAATTTTATATTGTCTTAATTTTAAATACATTGCAACTTATACAAAACATTACCAATGGAATTATGCATCCAACAAAAAGTTTCAAAAAAAGATAAAAGGAAAATAAATACAGGTTCCACAGGGTAGGTACCCTATACCTTATAGAATTTATAGGGTATAAGATATAGAGTGGTTCAAAGGTATCACAGGGGTCTTAATTTTAAATACATTGTAACTTATACAAAACATTACCAATGGTCTAGTGATAGTGTATTTACATTTGATATTAATTATGCATTCAACAAAATGTTTCAAAAGAAGTTAAAAGGAAAGGAAATATAGGTTTCATAAGGTAGGTACCTTGTACCTTATAGAATCTATAGGGTATAGGGTACAAAGTGGTTCAAAGGCATTATAAGGTAGGTTTTAGGTATAAAATCTTAGAACTTGTATCTATAAAATAGAGTACAAGTATTATCTCAGACCCTACCGACTCTTTACTCTCTCACCCCTAATATATACATCAATATATATATACACATATCTATATATGTATGCATGTATGTATGTATGTATAAACACATCATTCTTTTGTAAAACCAACAAAGTTGATAAAATAATGGTGAAGATCATCAATGTATATAGATATGTATTAGTCCTCAATAATATTTACTTTATCCAAAATATTTAACATATGTTGTAATGAAACAATGCTTTGGTTAGTATATAAAATAAAAACATAAAATAAAATTAATAAAGAAAGAAAGAACAAATGTGTAAACAATGTCACAATAGAAGTAAAGTTGTAGATTTTGAGTATAAGTTCAACCTCATCTAAAGAAAGAAACAACTCTTCAATTGACTACAGTACAGCAACAAGTCATGATTAAACAATGTTTATATTAGGGTGATTCTTCAATCTTTTGAATAAAGCTAATAGCTTGTGATTTTAATATTGAATTGACATTACTCAATTCATCAAAACTAACTAAAATTACTTTTTCCAAATCACCTTATAATAACATTAGCAAATCTATGTCTCTCATGAAAAAATAAACAGTAATATTTTAGCTAATAATTGGAAAAGAGTAAGAAAAAAAATTGATTAGTTGAAGTCACTTCATTAATGTGAGATGCCATTGTTGTGACTGTGATTCATGAAAAGTGAGAACTAAAAGAAGTAAAAAGTAAGAGTAGAGATTACGAGAATAGATTTGAGAGAAAGATATGAGGTAAATTAAACTAGAGCAAACTAGAGAAGAAGGAGACTAGAGCAGAAAGTCTAGATGAGAGAGGATAAAAGAGTAGTGGATGATGGGAAGTATGATTAATGAAGTAGTTAGGTTAGCTTATTGATACAGATACAATTAGAAGATATACAAGAAGACCTATTTGGCTTATGAACTATACTATACATTCATAATAAGATAAAGATATATAGTATCAAATTAGTAAAATAGACTATTGAGGTATGGTTATCAAAATCACAATTCTATTATTTATTTAAATACATAGAATCAGTAGAATCACATAAAATTATACAAAATCATACAAAATTGGTAAAATCATAAACTTATAGAATTGTATATGAAAATTCATTATTTTACTAGAAGTTTGTAAATGAACAATTTTAAGTTCATTTTAACTAAGAAAAAATTATAAACTCACAGAATCATATTTTTAACTTGCAATTTTAATAACTATGTATATACATACTGGAATAGATTGTACGACAATAGCTAAGCAAGAAAATGACAATGATAATTAGATTATAAAAAGAAGAAAAAAAAAAGAGAGGCTATCGGTTACTTCCTAACAAAAAGTATTAGGAGTTGTTGACTCAAAGAAGCTAGTCTACATTTCTTGCTCTATCTTCTTCATTACCCTACAAAGAAATACATAAAGAGACCTATTAAATACTTGAGTGAGACACCCTAATCAACCATTAATACAAACCAAAGAAAACTAAGAGAGAGAAAAAGGGAATCTACTAACTTATATGACTTAACTGAGAGAATATAGTATGTGTAGGGTTTTATTTGAAATAAATACATGGGCCTAGATTGTTATTAGTAATAAGCCCACGAATTTGGTGCTCTCATCTTGTCCATGGCATCTAAATTGCCTTCTTCTTCTAATAGTATGGATACGAAGGTTATTAAGTCAATGTATTTAGCAATGCAATAAAACTAACAAAGTTTTGAAAATACAATATCTATTATCAATCTGTAAATACGACAATTGATTGATTGAGTGGGCTAATTAGAGATTGGTGGGAATTGAAATCTTGATGATGCAAATAATCATAGAAATCATACTAAAGATTCATCATATTTCGTTAGAGAAGCTAATAATTTACTAAAGGGGATTATATTAGACGTACAAAGTTTGGGGGGGTCAAGATCCTCATGGTTGGATCTTTATGATCTTACAGTTCTTTGAATACCATGTTATTCTAGAGGAACAAAGGATCGCAATTGTTTCTGTTGCCATGGAAGATGATGCGCTTCAATGATATTAAGGGATGTATAATAATATATTGATTTCCACTTAGAAGTCCTCTTTACATGATTTAGAGTTATGTTTTGGTCCCTCTAAATTTGAAGATGCAAAAGGAGTAGTGAGGATATCGCATGAATCTTTAGTAAAATGCTTTAGTTTGGGTTTAAAACCCATGATTGGAAGAGAGGTTCAATTTAATAGTCCTATAACTTTACCATATGTTATTTTGTTAGCCAAAATGTATGAAGCAAAGTATAAATGAACAATTTGGTTTCAAATTGACTACGACTATATTTGTTCGCTCTACTTTTAAAACTTTAACAATAAAGTTTGCAAACCACCCACCTTGCCCAACGCACACCCCCCTACCCACTCACCCATTAACACTTCAATAGTCATTAATAATAGTACCCCTAAATCAACTCCAATTTGTAAGTTAATTGCATAAGAAATACAAGTAAGAAGAGAAAAGGGTTTCTCTAATAATCGTGATGAGAAATTTTATAGGTATCACAAATACAAAGCTCAATTTATGATATTGTTATCTAATGATTTGGAGGTAATACTACACTTAGATGGTAGTGAGCACATTGTACATGATGAAACTGAGGAATTATTATAGGAGGAGGGGTTCTAAATATGTGCTTTGAGAAAGATAGGTTATGGATCACATTACAAGGGAAAACTAAAGAGATAGTCAAATATCCCATCATCAACTGCAATGCCTAATTAGACTAAAGCTATGGCGGCTTCTTTTCATTTGGTAGCTTAGGAAATTGTTTAAACATCATCATATATAGTTCTAGAATCATATAGTGATATTTCACAAGTATTGGCCAAATTTTCTCATGTTTTTCAAGTTCTTACATCATGACCACCTCTTAAGGATATTCATCATAGAATCTCTTTAGTGCTAAGTACTTCAATCATTAATGTTTGTCCTTATTACTATCCATAATTTCAAAATAGTGAGATTGAAAAGTAGAAGCAAGAAATGCTTTAACAAGACATAAAATGGCATAGTAATAGTCCTTTCTTATTCCCTATTCTCTTAGTAAAGATGAAGGATGGTAGCTAGCGTTTTGTATTGATTATCAAGCACTTAATCAAGTGACAATCAAAGATGAATTTTCAATATAAACAATCAATGAATTGTTAGATGAGTTGTATGGGGTATGTATTTTCTCAATGTTAGATATGCATTCTGGTAATCAATAGATATGCATGCAGAGGGATGATATTGAAAAGCCTACTGTCTAAACTCATGAAGGGCATTACAAGTTTCTAGAAATGCCATTTGGATTAAGCAACACACCTACTAAATTTCAAGTGCTAATAAATAGGATCTTTAAGCCATTTCTTAGGAAATTTATTATATTTTTAATGATATCCTTATTTATAGTAGAAGTATGGCTAATCATATTACACTTCTCTCCCAAGTATTGCAAATTCTAGCTAACAGCAACTTTTACTTAAAGGGAAGTAAGTGTTCTTTTGCAACAAACTCAATTAATTACTCGGGGCATATTGTAAGTAAAGAGGGACTTAAGCCAAACCCATCAAAGGTACAAGCTATGAGTAATTGGCCTTTACCAACTTCTCTTAAACAGTTTCGCATTTTTCTGGGTATTTCGGGGACTATAGGTGCTTTATTAAAGGATATGTTATAGTAGCATCTCCTTCAATGGATTACTTAAGAAAGATTAGTTTCAGTAGACAGAACAAGCTACTTTAGTCTTTAATTAGCTTAAACAAGCATTAGTTACAATGTATATTCTACACTTAATAGATTTCACCAAATAATTTGTTGTTGAAACTAATGCTTCATGCTTAGGTGTAGGGGTAATGTTTTTTGAAAATAATTTGCCCATTGCTTTCTATAGTAAGAAGTTACCCATTACCTACCATTAATGTAAAGATTCCACTTATGTTTGCAAGTTGCATGCTTTAGTATAGGATGCAATATCTTTTTGGTGCTCATTTTATGATCAGGACTAATCATCATTATAATAAGGAGATCTTCACCTAAGCTAGTTAAACATCTGAACAACAAAATTTTTTGATAAATTTATTAGGCTTTAATTACGCAATTGTTTGTAAAATGGGATTAGAGAATGTACTAGTTGATGCATTATTTAGACAACATGAGGATGCTTCCATTCATGCTATTTCTACTCTTACCGTTGCACTAGATGACAGACTAAAAGAGGAATATCAACATTTATTAGAGTTCCAAAAAAAAAATTTTTGATTGGCAACAAGGATAATAGTTGATGTAGGACTTATCTTGGAAGAATGACTTTTGTATGAATATTACAATACCTTAGCATCAAAGCACTTTAGGATTTTAAAAACATATAAGTGATTAGCTATAGATTTATTTTTAGGGAAAGGATGGGATCTCATGTGAGGACATATGTTTGAAATTGTATGGAATGCTAATAAATTAAATATATAGCTTACGCTCTAGTTGGATTATTATCTCTACTTCTAATACTAAAGTGGATCTAGGAAGATCTTAGCAATGGATTTTATTACATGCTTACCAAAATCAAGAAGAATTACTATGTTCTTTATTATGGTAGATAGACTTTCCAAACACTATCACTTAAGTCCTTTAGATTCACATTTTGTAGCTACATTGTTTCTAGACTTGGTGGTGCCTTTACATGTATTTCGTAAATCTGTAGTCATGGACTAAGATCCTTTTTCTATTTGTAAATTTTGGATAGAACTATTTGGATTAAGAGGTACTAAATTGGCTTATAGCAATGCCTGTTATCCACAAATGGATGGATAAATTGAAGTTTTGAATGAACTATACAACAATATTTGAGAGATTATATGGAGCATCTAAGTGATTAGGTTAGAATTTTTACCTTAGCCTGAATATATGCCGACAACACTTCATTTCATAAAGGAGCTTAGGAAACTCCTTTTGAAATAATGTATGGTTAAATACCACGAACCATTTCATCATATGGTAAGGATACTTCTTCTATTCAAGTAGTAGATGAAGAACCAAAATCTAGAGAGGAAGTTATTTCTTTGTTACTGGAAAAATTGACTAAAGCCTAATAGGGAATGAAAGAAATAGATGATATACATAGTGTTGACATGGTATTTCATCTTAGAGATGTGACGTTTGCATTTACAACCTTACAAATAACTTTTTGTGACATAAAGTAATTAGTATAAGCTCTCTAAAAGGTATTACGGACCTTATAAATTAATCATGAAGGTAGGCATGTATTCTTATGAATTGGAACTTCTACCTTTTTCTAAGATACACAATGCATTTCATGTTTTCATCTTTAAGAAGGCTCATGGATCTTAGTTACCTTCCTTGGATTTGCCATTAGATTTAGTACCAAATCACCCATTATTAGTGCCTCTTTCTATTGTTGCAATACGAAGTATTAATAGAGGAGATACTAAGGTTAAGCAATTACATCCACTGAGAAGGTTTACCAATCGAAGATATATCATAAGAGGACTATGAACACTTTATTTGAACTAATCCAAACTACAACCTTTAGGATAAGGTTATATTTTCATATAGGAGGAGAATTGATACGAATACAGTCAAAAGATATATAAGAAAACCTATTTGGCTGAAGAACTATATTGTACATTCATAAAAAGATAGAGATGTACAATATCAAATTAGTAAAATAGACTCCAACGGTATGCATACACTAGAATAGTAATTGTATTACAATAGTTAGGCAAGATAATAACCGTGATAAGCTATGAAAAGGAAAAAAAAAATACAAAAAGAGGGAATCGATTCCTTTATAACAGAAAGTGTTAGGAGTTTAGTTAACTCGAAAAGGCCAATCTATATTTCTTACTCAATCTTCTTCATTACCTTGGAAAGAAACACACAAAAAAAACCTATTAAACACTTGAGTGAGAAACCTTAATTGACTATCAATACAAACCAAAGAAAACTAAGAGAGAAAAAGAAGCGAATTTACGAACCTGTGTGGCTCGATTGAGAGAATAGAGTAAGTGTAGGGTTTTTTCTAAAAAGAATACATGGGCTGCGTTGTTATTTCTAGTAGGCCCTATATGTATTAGAAATTTACTTATGGTGTGTTGCTTTTTTAAAAAACATATATATATATATAATATACACACATATATAAAGGTGAAAAGAATTTTATTACATTATTCTTCTAATTGATATTTTATTTAATATTATATTATTAATTTATTATTTTTATTGAGTAACTAGTTCTCTAATAGGTTTTTTCACAAATTTCGAAACCTTTCTTAAAACATTAATAGGCTTTTAACAATTTTGCAAAACCCTATTGGCTTGTACACTATAAGGTCTTTAGCATAATGGTGGATCAAATACCCTATTATGACCTTACCCATCCCTAAAAAATCTCCAAAAAGGATATGAGAGCATGAAGTGTTTTAGTAAGTAGGAGAGAGAATAAACTATAGTGAATCTCATTTAAAATGGATCTGATTTTCAAGAAGCACGACGGATAGCATCAAGGCGAGATATTTTGAGGAAGAAAAAGAAAGCTCTTGTTTTGTAGTTTGCAGTAAAACATGTTTGTGTTTTGGCTTTTTCTAATTATTGAATGTTTATTTGTTTAGTATTCTATTTTTTGATTTTGAGATGTTATGGTTGGTGCGTAACATCATCACATAGTTACTAGTGAATAATAGTTTCACTAGTGTCCAACTTTATTTCACCAAAACAAATATCATTGTAGTATTTAGATAAACTTTAAAAGTTTTTTTACAATACGAAATCAGTTTCTTTAAAAATTCTATGTTTTAAGAAACATTGCACTTTATCCCTAAGTTTTTTCATCAAAATTCCTTTAATATTTTTCAGTATTTTTGTGGACCATATAGAATAGCTTTTAAATAACTATTTTTAATATTTTGAAAATACAACTTTAGTATCAATAAATGTAATTTTGTACAATATAATAAATATTGTTCTATTAATATTAATTAATATTATATTCTTACATTAATTAATATTTTATCAACAAATTTAAATATTGCATTTCAGTTACGTTGGTTCGCTTGATATTTTCAATTTAACAATATCAATTAGAGCCACTGGAAATAAATTAATATGTTTTACCAACTTAAAAAAAAAAATAAAGCAAGGCACGTCCCAATGTGAAGGTACTCCACTTATCGCGTAAGGGATCAGACGCGGTTTCTCCGGCAAGGAGAAGGGACGTGGGTTAAAGCTAGCCCTATGTTGACTTTGGTCATTGGGTAGTCTTTTTATATTTATGTCAACTAGTAAATTTCGAGGAACACATTTTGTTGACAGCTAAGTAAATGTTTGTTTATTGATGACTGACCAGGGTTCTTCACCTTAAAAGATGATTACTTATCTCGCAGCAACAGTAGGTGGTAGTACGAGAAACCTTGTACCCAGCAATTGCTCCATATTTTGAGGAAACACTAGTGCATTCACAGTTCACCCAAAATAATTATGCTCGGGACTTCAAAATTGACACCAGTGAAATGCAACGGTTCTCGTCAAGATGCTAAACCTCAAGTACGAGGAAATGAACATGCTATCGTGATTCCTGAATCGGTGCAAGATGATGATTGGGCGTCCCACATGCAAAGGGTATTGAGGAGCGATCCGGTGCTGCTGAGTATACCAGCTGTTAACACGTCTCACAGTATTCATAAAGTACCTCCTTCACTGAGGAGGAAGATGAACAGGAAATATTTTGATCCTCTTATAGTCTCAATCGGCCCATATCACCATGGTCGTAGAGAGTATCAGATGCTCCAAAATTATAAGGCCAGGTATATACACATACGCTTATTGATCTCCTTTATATAAAGATGCTTATTTTTGTTTCTTTATTTTATTTCACTCACTACAGCGGCAAAATAAGAAACCGATTCCTACTCAGGTTCTAACTGTGTGGGAAATTTTCGGCCCTATGTTGGTAATTACTTCTTTGTTCCAATTTTTAAAAATTGCGATCCACTTTTTTCCATTCCGCAAAACAAATATGCTGTTAGAAAAATTAATGGTATAGAAAATTTAAAGGGATCGTTTGTTCGTAAAAGCCTATGGCCAGATTCTAAATTTAAAATAGAAAATAAATTTTACTGCTTTCTTTTGATGTTCTTGACATCATTATCGTTAATCATGGTGATGTTGTGATGACTCCTATTTATATAGGACTTCAATAATTTCGACGATGAGTATCGTTATCTTGTAGTGCTCTAAAATCTATAAATACATTATTGGATATAAATTTCGGATTTAGATATTTTAAAATCTAATCCCACTGATGTACAAGATAAGCTCTCTTACATCCACCCTCAAATCTATTGAAACATGTGAGTCTTCCATCTTACTTGTACTAGAGTACGTATTACACAGTAAACCTTCTGATCTCAAAGAAGCCCAGTAACAAATATAATTGTATTTAAACAAGCTCAATGAAACCTCTCTAGCTTAACCTGTAATTCTATGCCAGATATATATAGCTAAACTATCAAACTCAATCTCATCTCTCAAATCAACTTAACACTATAGTTTATGTTAGTATATATATATATATATATATATATATATATAACAGGGATAATAACGTATTTGGTATCTAAACTATGATTGATAATTTAATTAAATACCTTTTCTAGTACCAATTTCAAGATTTAATCGATATTTTTATGTCTCTATCACTATCTCATTAAACAGGAATTAATAACTAAATATTAACTACATCCCTGTATCAGACTTGCATTTTCAACCAATAGTTGCGTGATACCTGTCCCAAATGAATTAATTATTGTTGAAAAACCACAGGAGACGCCCGTGTGACCTTTAGGTAGTGCTAACAGCAAGCCCCTTCTATCAAAACTTCCAACTAACCAAAAGAAAGATCCTATCTTTACCACCAAAAAAAAAAAAAACCTCAATAAAGTTACAATCACAAAATTACAAAAAGCATCAATTGGAGTTTTATTTTGCTGGACCACTCTAAAAAGCTACATTCATGATTTTTCTAAGAAAAATAGTTACGTTGATGGCTACTCTTCATCGTTGAGAACGTCGAAGCGTGGAGAATATTCTTTCTGACAATATCATTTTATGCCATTTAAACTTGGCTAGACAAGCCTTTGGCTTTATTGGATAAAACAATATAAATGGGGCATAGTTCTTAAAAATAAACACATATACATCACTGTAGATGTAGAGTTCTAATTGCAGCGGTGCATTTAGTATGCATTTCATGCTATACTTGATTTTAAAGATGTAACATGAAATTTTGAGCAGAAATGACATAGAAAGAAAGGGCTGGGAGATAAAGTAGGCAGTTTCAGGACACTTAAATACACGTGAAAGTTGGAATAGTAGCATCAAACGTGCTCGTTTTGAGAAGTAGTGCGTTGTTAAGGAAACAAAACACATTAAGGTTGCCCATGATGACCATTTAAAAAGGATGAATATCATATTTGATATTTAGATTTTGTCTATTTTTGCAAATTAGTTACTCATAATTTTATAATTGCAGTGTGCTATCTAAATTTTTTTAATGTTATCTATAATACCTAGATTACGTTGTTAATTGAAAAAAATGGTAAATCTAAGGTAATTAATTACAAAAATGAGCAAAGTTTATATTGCTAATTACAAAAGTCAATAAAGTTTAAATACTAAATTGATACTTGTAAACTTTAATTAGTTAATTACATAAATAGATAAAATTGAGATACCAAATGTGATATTTATCCTTAAAAAGAAAACAAAAACCAAAATAAATGCCTGCAGTAACATCTCTTTAAATGGCACCACATAGAATTATGAAGAGCTCATCAGGCAATCCTTGATACCAGTTAGAAGAACCCACATGTCCCATGTCGGAACGTACAGTGCGAGGTTTTTTTATTAAATTCGATAACAGTAGGAAACTCGATGAAAGTCAAACCAAAGAAAGTAATGTTGAAGGTTAAATGTGACTTCCTTGCCAATAAATCCTAATTTCATCTTGTACCTAACCCATTTTGTAATAAAACCTATACAAATTAATAATGGTGGAACCATAAAATTTTATTAATTTAAAAAGATATTAATTAATTGATAAATTAATAATTTATTGATTTAAAAAGTACTTTTTTTTCAATTCAATGAATATAAAATTAATTATATAATATAATTATATATCACTAATATATGTATCATATTTTGTGAATTAATTTAAAAAGAAAATTTATTGTACCTATATATTTATGAAAATAAGTTTATATATGGTTTTCATTATTTTGAATACTTAAACAATATTCATTGTATTGATTAATTAAATAAAGTTCAATACAAATCAGTTACATTTATGGGTTCATTTTACTAAATTGCCCTAGTTATGTTTATATTTTTGAAGAATTGTTGATTTATGACATTTATGAAACTATAAATTTATATATGGTCATCCTAAAAATTATTATTTTATTAATTTTATAAATTGACTCACGTTGGAAAGAAAAAAAATATTATTTTAGAGAGGTTATTAAATATGGAAGTATAACTGTAATTAATTTACTCCATGCCAAATAGTTCATTCCATTGAACATTATGCTCTCCATCACCATACTATGGTTATCAGATTGTAACACATGATTATGATCTTATTTTGTATCCATAATAATAATCAAGAATTGGATGACAATATCATTATCCAAAATGATGAAGATCTTGCTGTGAAGCTCTCATACCATGTGGAAAGCTAAAAGTCCAACCATGGAAAATAGTTATTGAGATTCAATGTCATAGTAGCAAAATGACATTTCATTGCTTGATTAACTACAAGACTAACTAAATGTAAGCACATGAACATTAATCAAATAAATACACTTGGGAAAATATATAAATATATTATCCTTTATAGAAAGCTTTGGATAGAGACTAGTGTCTTTTCTTTAGCTATGGCAGTGATGCCATAAAAAGCACCACCAATAAGCAAAGGACTAGAAAGGCAAATGACAAAATCTCTCAAGCTTCTAGCTTCTCCATGGGTTGTGAAACTCCTCTCTAACGAAATACACAAATTAATAAAAGATTTTAGATGTTTTATAAAGTAAATTCGGATTAAGGGTAAGTGAGTAACCTTATCTTATAGGATACCCATACGGATCTTGCTCTATCAAATAGGTTTCAAATGGCTATTTAAGCTCATAAGGTAGGTTTTGAATAGCAATTTCCTAAAACCTGTTTTTATTTGGTATGATACAAGTATGAAGTTAAGGTACCTTGAACCTATTTTAGAACTTGTATCATGAAGTATAAAATGTACAAGCACCAACATACCTTATACTCACCCTATAATAATAATTAAATGATATTAATTTAAAAAAAGGAATATTGTTGTACTTTTTCACCCTTAAAAGGTCATATCACCCACTAACTTACGTAATAGAGCTATATATACTCTATATCATTGTTTAACAAATTCATTAAAAATGGTTAAATGTATACAATGTTTTGCAACCATTAATAGAAGTTTTGTTGAGGAGGAAGTGGTATCCATTGTCCAAAAGGGTAAGTTTAACTTCTAATATGTCATTTTTTATGATAAAAGTAACATTTGTTAAGATTTCATTTCTATTAGTTAAAGGCTCCATTATTAAGGACGCATCAAGATGATTTATAAGGAAAAAAAATATATATTTCATAAGGTATCTTGTACCTTGTAAAATCTATAAAGTACATGGAATAAGGTGGTTCTAAAATGTCATAAGGTATGTTTTGGTTTCAAGAGTTTAGGAACCTGTACTTATAGAGTAAGATATGACAGATCCCTATATCTTATCCACTCCATACTTACTTACCCCTAATTCGAACTTATAAACCTATAAATTATGTGGAGGATTGTTCTAATGTGTTCCCTTAGGATATAATGTGATTTTGATTCCAAAATAAGTAACTATTCCTATAGGATTTAGGATAGGATGTACATTAAAGATGGATGTCAAGTGAAGAAATGCAAGGTTAATTACAAATCGCTAAGGAAAAGTATTACAAGGGAAGGAAATTTTAGAGGAGAAGGGGAAAACAAATTGATAGCACTTTCATTTTTTTCCCTATATATTTTTTATTTTGGTTTAGTAACTTTAGGAAAAATTTACTCTTAATGTAACATAGCCTTAGTTTTCCTATCTTTATAAATTTGCTGTTAATCTATTTGTGGCAATTATCTTTCCTAGAATCCAAATAATGATAGTTTTATGGTTAAATTTATGATGGTTTTAGCACTTCTTAGATTAGATTTTTTAGTAATCTCCTTTAAATTAGAGGAGTAGATAGTTCTCTTACATAAGACCAAACATTTCAATTAATCATAACTATTACTAGTTACAGCAAATGAAGATTTATTGCAATAATTAATAGTATACAGTTTATTAAATGATAAGGATTTGGTTGTAAATGAGTCAAGGTCGAAATGATACAGTGCTAAGTTTAAGTTTGAGTTTGAATTAGACTCAAACTGGTCCCCCAAAAGTTCGAGCTAAACTTGATTAAACTTGTTTAAGATTAATCTCTTAAAAAAAATCTATTCCTCTAAATTGATATATTAGTGATATGAAAAAACTCAACTTGAACTTAATTCAATAGATAACTTAATTTGAAGCCTACTAAGTTTGTAAGATAATTGTGCTCAAATATTGTGAAATATGAGCTTTAGTCAATCAACTACTCTAGCAACTCAATTTCAAACTCAAGTAACTTGAGTTCAAGCTTAAGCTTTACTCAATATTATTAAATCAAACTTAAGTAAACATTAACTTAAATAGTTTTGAGTGATGCAGCATGTAGCATGATAAACTCATGATATGGGAGAATAAACTTATATTATTGGAAAAAGAACCCAAATACAATTGATCATAGTATATTTAATGATATGCCATGACTAAGAACGGATAAGGGCAGTTATATCGGGATAGGTCCAAATCTATAGAAGGGATGCAATAAAGGATGGGATGCAAAATGAGGTTAAGTAAATGTAGGAATTGTTCCAAAGATAAGGCATACTAGGGAACTCTCTTAGGCCAACCAACTTAACTAATATGATGCCAAATAGCTTAGCTAAGTCACTCACCATCAAGCCTTACTTAAGGGTTTGCATAAGAGTAAAAGCAAACTTACTAAAAATAAGCTAACAAAAAGGGAATGTAATAATCTCTATGTTAGTGATGATTGCGGCTTACATTTAGGAGGTATTTATACCTACATTTCTAAGGCAATTATTATTAGAAAAGAAGTTACTAAAATGGGCATTTTACACCAAAAAGAGAATAGAAGAAGGAATATATATAAAATAGATGAATCAGTAAAATACAAGAAAGGGAATATCTAGCTTTGTTTGTACAATATGTTGTTAAAGAACAAGTGTCATGGCAGGACTAGATGAAATTTCACTTGAGTAGGTAGGTTGATCACTCCCTAAGAAGGTCAGTATAGGGTCCTTAGATGTTGGTTTGTTTTGCCTTCGTGTCGTAGCTTGAAATGGAAGTAGTCGTATAGTTGAACTTATCTGTTCCACCATTTAATGAAGTGTTTAAAACTCCTCTAGGTGGGCGATTTATGACCTTGGATAAGGGATAATGCTCGAAGTAGCCTGGTATACGTAGTAGGTTAGATGTGGATAAGAAGTCAAACTCCTCGACAAAGGATGGAAAGAGTAAATTTGTTGAGCCATGTACTCTAGACCCTAGGCTTAAACTTTGGTTAAGGATATAGATGGTTGATTCCTATCATACCCTCCAGCTTGATTAGGATTTGGGATCAAATCCAACTGGTCTTTAAGAAGTTCATCTTCAAGAGAGTAAGGGCTTAGGTTAGTAATATTAAATACATTAGAGACTCCCTAGTTGTTTGGTAATTTTAGTTAATAGGTATTTTCGTTGATCTCTGGAGTATTATGAACGGTTCTTTAGCTTAAGCAGATAGATTACTCTTCCTTTTGTTCGAGAATCTCTTGCGGCTCAAGTGAAACAAATTAAGTCGCTGCGCTGGGATTACCTTCTTTTCCTTTGCCCTTTTTACTTCAACTTCTGTATAGCTTGGTCTATCTACTGAGTTACTCTTTAGTAGATCTTTTGGAAGGATTGAGCTCGATCTCTTGTCTCTGGGTCTTCATAATTGGTTGTAGACACATATACATGGTTTAGGGGTAGCTTGAGGTTAAAATCGTAGAAGAATTTAAATAGAATCTAACCTATAGTGTTGTGGATAGATCTGTTGTAAGCAAACTCAATGACGGGCAAGCAGACATTTCAGTCAACCAAGTTCCTTCCATGATTGCTCATAGCATGGATCCTAAGGTATAATTGATGACCTCCATCTAATCATCAATTTGCGGATTAAATGATCTATTGAAGAGTAGCTTTGTCCCCATTTAATGCCAGAAGGTTCTTTAAAAATGGCTTAGAAATTTAGGATCGCTGTCAGATACTATACTCCTCGACAAGTCATACAATCAGATGATCTCTTGCAAAAGTGAAAAGAAATAATTGAAGCATTGTTAGTTTTAGTGCATGGCACAAAGTGTGCTATTTTGTTGAATCTATCTACAATAACTATGATAGAATCTTTCCCTCAAGCAATTATAGGTAGGTTGAGAATAAAATCCATACTAAAATCAACCCATGGTTTGGTCAGGATGGGGAGAGGTATTACTCTCCCTTGTTCAGCTCATATTTTTTTCTCTTTTATAGGTTATGTACTCTTCCACAACTTACTAGACATCTTTCCTCATCTTAGGCTAAAAGAACCAAGAACTTAACAACTTAAAAGTTATTTTCTCTCCAAAATTTCTAGAAAGTCCTCTACCATGAGTTTCTCTTATCAACAGCTTCTAAGAAAACAATTGATACATAATGTTTTCCACTTCCAAACAAGTATTCATCCTCTACATGGTAATCATCTAGTACTCGTCCTTCCATACACCATGCACACATAAGACTAAAATGAGGAACTTGGTAATGTTGCTCCTTGATGCTCAAAAACCCCAATAATTTGTTTATAGGTCAATAAGGAGGGTGTGTCTCCTAAATAGGATATGGGTAACTACATTTGTCTTGTCACACTTGTAATTGATTACAAAGTTAATCCTTCTAAAAGTTCTACCCATCTTACTTGTCATTTTGAAAGTTTTGGCTACCTTCTCAAGTATCTCAAGGACTTATGATTAGAGTAGATAACAAATTCCTTAAGCAGAAGATAGTGTTGCCACACATGAAGAGCTTAGATTAGTGTTAGGAGTTCCTTATCATACATTAAATAGTTCAACAGTACTCCTCTAAGCTTCTCATTGAAGTATACAATAGATTGTCCATCTTACATTAGTACAACACTAATGCTAGCACCTTATGCATTACATTTTAGCTCAAAGACTTTCTTAAAATCTAATAAAGCAAAAATTAGGTCAAAGATCAATCTCTCCTTCACCTTAGAAAAACTCTTTTCTTTTGTCTCTCCCCATTTGAACTCTATATTCTTCTTCGTTAACTTAATAATAGGTGCAACAATCATATCAAAGCCTTGAATGAAATGTTAGTAAAAGGAAGTCGAGCTATGAAAGCTTCTTACCTCAGTATAAGAGGTCAAAGTTAGCCACTTAGTAATAGCTTGGATCTTCTCCCTATTTACTCATAAGCCTCCCCCACTAACCACATACCCTAAGAAGACTACTTCTTCTTGGGAGAAATAGAACTTCTCTAAATTTTCAAGCAACTTCTTGGTTCAAAACACAGCTCGAAGATGACTAACATGACTAGACAAGTTGAAACATTACAGTAGAATGTCATCAAATTAAACCACAGTAAACTTCCTATCAAGTTTCACAACACATATTTCATTAGTCTCATGAAAGTGATGGGAGCATTGAATAGCCAAATTGCATGACTGACCACTCATACAAACCATCAGGAATCTAAAATTTTATCCTCCATTTACCTTCGGTCTCATTCTAATCTTGAGATAACTAGATTTGAGATTGATTTTAATAAGCACTCGAGTTGCTATGTAACTCGTTTAATGTGTTATCTAACTTGAGAATTGGGAACCTATACTTAACTGTAATTTTATTAACAACTCAGCTGTCTATGGACAATCTCTAAGTTCCATCTTTCTTAGGCATGAGTAAGGTTGGGAAGCGCTTGAGCTGAGACTCTCTCTCACATATCCTCTATCTAGAAACTCATTAACTTGTCATTACATTTTAATTGCCTATTTTGGGTTCATTCGATAGGCTAGTTTGTTAAGTAAATTTAGACCTACCACCAAGTCAATACAATACTTTATCCCTTGAAATGGAGGTTGTGCCTCGAGCAATTCTTTAGGAAATAGGTCAATGTATTCCTATATCAACTTTTTAACCTCTTTCGATAACTCAACTTGCTCCTCCAAGTTTAATAGCCTATGAATCAACAAGAAGATTGGCATATCCAACTTCAATAGAGTATTTATTGTGAAAATTCAAGAATAAAAAATTCTAGGTATTGATTTGTACATGTATCCTTTAGGATCACTAAGTTCTTCTCCTTTATATCTTAAAGAAAAAGTATCTCCAATATTATATGTGAATTCCGTAGTGACCTCTTCTTTAACCTCTAGTAGGATTTCTAAATCTTGAACTTCTTTTTTGCCATTGTGAACATCTTCTCCTTTATTTTTATTTCTTCATCCTCACAAACTTCATCCTTAAAGTCTCCAATTATGGAATTTGAAGTTTGATCTTATTTGTAAGAAATTATTATAGTATATCTACTAAACCTTCCTTGCATTTTTGCAATATAGGTTGTATTATTTCATGATGCTCCTCTACTTATAATTCAACCTCATTCAATAGCACTTGTTCACCTACTAATTTATGTACTTCTATTATGTCTTTGAGTTCCAAATCAATTTCATGAGTAATTTTCATAAATGTACCTTTATTAGATGGTATCCCCTTGACTTTTAAAGGCATCGGAACATACTTCACCCAATTCATCATTATCTTATATGTATGGTCCAAACTTGAATATTGGGCATCAATATTATATTTCCAAGGCATTTTGAGTAATATTTTGTGCACAACCATATCAACTATATCACATTAAACTTCATCATAGTACTTCCTAATAGAAAAATATATTCTATAATGTTCAATTACCTTTTCCCTTCCCATTTTTAGCTTGATTCACTGCAATACAAAAGGATGACGATGCTAATCTAAAGGGAGTTTCACTCTATTCTCCATGTTTCATCTAATTCCGACAAATTCCACTATTTATGATGAGTTTGAACTTGTTGATAGTATACCTAGTTATGAATAATAGGTTTCACCTTCACCATTATAGGCGTTGCTTAGAGTAGAGAATGCGCAAATCTATCAATGGGGGTTCCATGGGTGATATCTACCCATGGTCTACTACTTCCATCTTACTTCCTTTGAGTATTAATTCCCAAAGCATTAGGATAATCTACAATCTCCACAAAACATTCCTTGAAAGTCATAATCTTAGAGTTGTCGGTTGCTTTATACGTTGCTTTAAGCATTGTAAGGTGATTTTCATTTGTACCCCCTGAATTACAACCTAAGTTTCTTAAACACCATTATGAGGATTATTACCATTGCCACTAATCAACGTCCCTGCTCTGATACCAATTAACATAGCGTATAGTGTGATAGACTCACAAAATAGGATAATAAACTTATATTAATGTAGGAAGAACCTAAATAGAATTAATTGTAGGATATTTATAGTCTAATATCCCTAGGGTATATAAGGAAGTTGAAAAAAATCTATATCCCATAAAATTAGAGAATAAAATGAAACATAATAAACTTTCCTAAATAAATAAGAAAATTTTTACTAACATGGTATCTTGTACAAATTCACACCCCAAACAACAAAGCATTTTAGTTTAGGTAAAGTAGACTAAAATTAGTCTTTATTGACATATTATGAGTTTCATAACTCTTTATATGAAAAAAGTGATGACCCATCAAAGAAAATCAGAGCTAAGCTTCTAAACTCATGGTATATGTTCAAATTTTGATGTCTTTGACTTATGACTAAGGATACTTCTAATCATTATGGGATTGGCTTCGAGATGGGGTTGACTAACTTCTCATTTCTTCATTCTCTTCTTCTAATGATCCATCTAGTGCATGACTTGCAATCCTAGCTTGTCTACATCAATCTCCTTTCCTTGAATGAAAAAAAAAAAAAAAAACTTGACCTTAGGTTTGAATACAAGAAGCCCCATTCCTTTTAACTAGTATAACTTAAATTAGTCTTACATCTCCACTAAGATCAAATACAAATCTATAAAACTCAATAAGAGATGAAATATAACAACCTAAATAAATTTGTAATCCCAACTTCTACATATGGTCTTTCCATTCACTATTAATCTCATCAATCAACTATAAGGATACGATATCTTAAAAGCCTCTCATAACATGCATTGATTGAATCTGTATTAATTTTTCCTATGAAAATTCAAGAACAAAAAATTCTTTGTGCTAATTTGTACATGTATCCTCTACGATCATTAAGTTCTTCTCCTTTATATCTTGAAGAAGAACATCTTTAACATCACATGTAAATTTTGTAGGGACCTCTTTCTTAACCTATATGGGGTTTCTAAAAATCTAACTTCTTTGCCATCATGAATATCTTCTCTTTTATTTTTAGTTACTTCATCAATACAAACTTTACCCTAAATGTTTCTTGTTGTGGAATTCGAAGGCTTATCAATTTGAGCCTTATTTGTAGGAAATTGTTTAGGTAAATCTTGTGAACTTTCCATGTGTTCCTGCAATATGGGACATACTATTCCACGATGTTCCCCTACTTCTAATTCAGCCTCATTCATAAAAACTTGCCTACCTATTGATTCATGTACTTTGTTGTCTCTTTGAGTTCCAAATCAAATTTATGAGTGAATTTCATATATGTAGCTTTACTAGATGGTGTCACCTTAACTTTCAAAGGCAATGGAACATCCTTCACCCTATTCATCCTTACCCTATAAGTATTATCCTAACTTTATTTGGCATTAACATCATATTGCCAATGTAATTTGAGTAATATTTCACACACTTCCATATAAGCTATATCACAATAAACTTAATCATAGTACTTTCTAATGGAAAAATGTACTCTAGAATGTTCAATTATCTCTACCTTTCCTATTGTTGCCTTAATCCATCCCAACACAAAAAAAAATTGGTTGCTTCTTTATAGGGAGTTTCAACCTATTCACCACATTTCATCCAATAATATTCCTATAACTTCTATTGTCTAAGATGATCTAAACACCCTCTTATTGATAGTACACCTAGTTATGAATAATGGGTTTTTACCTCCATCATTGTAGGTGTACTGCTCACGAACAAGTGTAGATCTATGAATAAGGGTTTTACGAGCGATATCTTCCCATAGCTTACCATTGCCATCTTGCTTACTTTGAGTATTAGTTCCCAAATCATCAGGACAATCTATAATCTCCTCAAAACCATCCTGAATCGTTGGAATATTAGATTCATCTGTTGCTTTAGACATTGCTCCAAACATTACAATGTGATTTGGGTTTTACTAGAATAAACTATAACTAGGAACCAAGCCTTCTAAACATCACACAAAGATGATTACCATTACCATTAGTCAATATCCTTGCTCTGATACCAACTGATGCAGTATGTGAAGTCGTAGACTCACAATATAGGAGAATAAACTTATATTACTATAGAAAGATCCCAAATACAATAGATGATAGAGTAGTTACAGTTTAGTAATCTTATGATATGCAAGGAAGTTGAATAAAGTCTAAATCCCATAAAATTAGGAAATAAATTACAACAAGATAAATTTTCCTAAACAATATGGTATCTTACTTAAACTCACAAATTTTATATCCTAGATAACTCCAAATGGAAGCCATTTGGTTTAATATAAAGTGGACTCAAATCGGTATATGTTAATATATATAGGCTTTATAACTCTTCAAATGCAAAATTTTATGACACAAAAAAAAAAAAATCTGAGCTAAGCTTCCGTACTCATGGCTTTTGTTTAACTTTTGATGCCTGTCACTTTTGGATCAAGAATTCTTCTGATAATTTTGGGGTTGGCTTTTAGAAGAGGCTGGCCAGTTTCTAGCTTCTTCTTTCCCTTCTTTTGATGATCCAACTAGTTCATGACTTGCAATTCCAGCTCGTCTGTATTATCGAGTATATATGGATCATTTATATTCTTTATTGTAACTATAATGTAATAACAATTAATTGCTGGCACAGGTATTTCAATTTGCTGGTTACCCGTTCGGGTCGTCATGCCACTAATTATTTTGAAGCTGTAAAGGCAAAATCGGATGAGATCAAAAGTTGCTACGGTAAAGATATAAATTACAAAGATGAAGATCTTGTCACGATGATTGTCACTGACGGGTGCTTTATTATTGAGATGTTCCGCATGGTGAAGGGCCTCGTGCCTGAGAGTAAGAAAGATCCTAACATCTTAAACATGGCAGAATTGTTCCCTTTTTTTCTTCGAGACTTTTTGCTGCTCGAGAACCAAATACCCTTTTTTGCTCTTCAACTTCTCTTCAATATGTCCAAGACTAGCAAAGACGGTGGCTGCACCTTAATTGAGCTTGCGTCGAATTTCATCGAGTACGTAATGCCTAGGCCCTTACAATTCCCAAAGTTGAAGAAGGACCACAGTACTAGCAAGGTAAAGCATTTGCTTGACTTGCTTCGATTAAGCATGACAGACGCTTCTCCAGTGGTACAAAAGCGACGGTTGCAAGCTTGGAAGGCAGCATATATTCCAAGGATTCCCGCAGCCACGAAGCTAGGTCTTAGAGGAATCAGAATTAAGCGAAGATATGGCAATTTGATTGACATTGGATTTGGAAAAGGGTGGCTTAAAATCCCAGTTGTAACTCTAGATGGCTTTGTTTGCTCTTTCTTATCTAACTGTGTCGCACTTGAGAAATGTTACGATGACAGCACTAAGCACTTCTCTGCATATGTTGCCCTCATGAGAGACCTTACCAACAAAGAGGCGGACGTTGAGTTCCTATCAAACGAGAGGGTTCTAAAGAATTATCTGGAAACAGATGCTGATGTTGAGTGTTTTTTCAAAACTCTGGCTGGTGTAAATAAAGTTGATATCCGAAAATCATACCTGGCAGACGTCTTCTTCGAGCTCGACAACTATCACGAGAGTACATGGCACCAGATATGGGTAGAATTCTGGAATACCTATTTCAGTAGTCCCTGGTCCTTCCTATCAGCTGCAGCGATATTCTTCGGGCTCCTATTTACTGCAATTCAGGCATATTACGCTATCTTTTCCAAAAACTAGTTGCTGATTTTTATGCTGATACCAATTATTTGTAGATATGTACTCTCCGATTCTGCCTTCACAGGCTATATTTGCTTTAGTGAGCTCCCTATTGTGGCTTTTGGCACATTTGCTTTGTATGACATTGTTCCTTCATCTAACTACGGGAGTTTCTAAGAAATAGCAATATTCTTTTGAATTTCACCGTTTCAGTTCTGTTCTATAATAAATCATTTGCACTTTTTTTTTTTTGGTGGGTAATGGAGGTTTCTCTATGCATTTGAGAATTTCATAAATTCTATTGGAGCAAATAAAGCTTAATCAATTTTACTTGAATCGATTTCTTTAAGGGTCAATTACAAAAAATATACCTAAATTATATACCTTTTACTTTATATGCCTGAGTTATTTATTTCCTTTTTTTAAACTAAACTTTGCACTTTCTTACCTTACGTAACTGTGACATACTTTTTTTTTTTTTTTTGTAACTATATAAATGATCACTGAATCAAATTTTATTAGACGTATAACACTACTATGTAAAGTGAAAAATCATCAAACCTCAAGTCATATAACTTAAAATATATATATACAAAGGAAAATAACATGAAAAGTCAGTTTTTATATAACTGAAAAATGAAATAATGCAAGTATACAAAGTTATTCTTTTCGATTAATACACAGGTATATCAAATTAGAAAAGGTAAAATTCATGTTTGTTTTATATAATTGGCTATTTTTTTTTTAAGTCCTGAATTAGAAGGAAAAAAAAAAAACCATAAAATTGAAAGGAAAAGCTTAAAAGAAAATTGGAGAGATATGGACCACATGACGCAGTCTTACTTTTACCACTTTGTGTTCGTAACATTCTTTTTTCTACTAATAGATTTCGGGATTTCAGAAAAACAAACATATTGAAATACTCCAAGCGTAAATCGTTAAATTCAATGACAAATAATACTGAAATAAGCAAAAGGGCATCAATAAAAAGAAGTAATAAAACCATAATTATTAAGGATATAAAACTCGATGTGTTAAAGGAGAGCATCCTCCATAAAAGAAGTGATAAACCATAATAATTAAAGTATTATTTGTGTAAAGTTATTTTTTCAAATAATACTTGCACAACGTTGTTTGATTCATATGCTATATAAATATTATTAAATCTTATTTTTTTCCATGAAATGGTATAATCCATTGAATATCATTGTAATTTGGAAAAATACCATCCAAACCTCTCAACTTTTACTTTGACAAGAAAAACCACTTAACATGTTTAAAAGTTCTAATTGAGCGATTCCGATGCCTTATCTCCTATTGCAATCGAAATCTTCCAGGTATATGTGGAATGGTTGATCGAATCCTAAGAACAAGGTCATAAAGCTTTATTATTTATAGACAGGCGAGTGGTTGCAAATGGATGGCATGAGGACAGGAGAGCTGATGATGGTCATGTTAGGGATGTGGCAAATATTGAAAATGAGCACTTTACATGTGACCGCGTTAGCATAAACGCCGCATAATCTAGCTTCATATCTTCTAGAACCTCATAGGCAATAATAGCCTTCCTCATTTCCTCTATCCGTTCTTCTGCCCATATGGGATTTGTTGCCCAAGCTGAAAATGGTTTTACCAGTTTAATCAATCCAGGGAGCCTATCAACTCTCCTAAGTCTATCTCTATTCACGTAATGATTTCCATTATCATTTTACCTTAGCATCTCCACATTGTTCTGCAAACGTAGGTGTTTATATACGTCTATTGCTTCTAACTTTACGCCCCTCCTACTAAAGTGTTCACTAAATCGATTAGCTGACCGGAGATGGGTCTAGTAAGTGGGTTAGGTGGTAGCGGCGGCAAAGGATTTTCTGCGTCGCGTTCACAATGATCTTCAATAATAGGAAGATAGAGGTTTCTCTAAAAAAATTTCCATAATACAGAGAGAGCATAAAAAGGAAAAGTAATAGGGTGAATATATATTATAATTCGAGTTATCCAAACGCGGTGGGTTATGATTTAAATTTTAACTTAAAAAAAAAAGAACGGTTAAATGGGTAATACAGATCACCTAGTTAACTAACAAAAATGAGGGAGAAAAAAAAAAAAAAAAAGGTGGGATAAGGTTGAAATTTTAAAAACCAGGCTGCGTAACTTACCTTGCTTAACCTAAGGGTTAAAACAAGCCGGCTAATCCCTGCAAGACGACCTGCCCCGTCAACCCGTACAAATTAAATAATAATAATAATAAATAAAGGTAAAAAAAGTCTTCAGCTTACTTTTTTTAAACAAAACTCTAAAATAAAGCAATGAAAAATAAGAAAATCTTATCTCATTTTCATGAAATTTATATTTGGGAATGAATTGTACAGAAGGTTTTTTTTTTAAAAAAAAAAAGCAACAAAAAATGTTGATTCATTTCCTTCTTTAATTTTGGCTTCAAGCATAAAAGAAACCAAACATGTATGTTTGAGTATCAGGAAATATGGATCACCTAAGTAACACTTGAATTGATTTTCATAAACGGTATTAACATAGATGTCCTTTAGCAAAGGCCATAGATGTATATATTCTTGTCCTTTGTAAACACCGCTATTCGTACTTTAAAATATACCATCAAATTGAAAAGATTTCTTATTTTCATTGTCATACCAGTTCACTTTTTTTTTTCATTAAATAACGTTTCGGTTTCATTTTACCTAAAGGTATCGAGAAAGAAAATTTGAAGAAGTCTTCACACTTTTGAAAGACAAGTTCTTTTGCATAAGCAATTGAAAAAATTAGAGTATGACTATGGAAAATAATTTTTATTTAAGCAAACTATAATGCCTTAAACTTAAGATATCATAACTCATCATGTGTCCCTAGTATCTAAAAACATGTTTAGCCTCTAACCATATTTCTATAATCTCCAAAAACACCTATATAATTGCTAGTAATACTAATAATAAATAAATCTTCATAATCAAATTTAAACTAAATAACCTCGAAATTAATCATTACTAGATAATAAGCTATGTTATCACAACCTAGTTAAAATCCTTCCTCTTCATGCTTTAGTGGCGCACTCGATCCTAAACTCTAAGGTCTTTAACACTTAAACTTCTTAAATAACTCAAAAGTAAAGTCCCTAGAGGAGTGAGCTAAAAGCCTAGTATGTAACACCACATACACATATGCATACCACACAATATACAAAACATATGCATTTAATGCAAAACATATATCACAAACAATTCAAGTTAATTATTTCTTAATTAGCCCACTAAGCACTATAGGGGTACTCATAACCCTACTCGTACTTGATAGTATCTAAATATATAAATATACACTTGAGAATTGCCACCACCAGCCTTAGAATTCTTAGGTTGGGAACTGCCACTAAAGATCCCATCTAAATGATATTGGGAACTGCTACCTCTGACCCTAATATCCTTAAATCTATCTCAGATCCTTTCGATATATGACTACTTAGAACAACGTCACAAATCGATCGTTAAGGTGCTTCCTAGGGTTTTGCTACCTCCGGCTCATAGGTTGAGCCAAGTACAAGCAGTATACAGATTATTTATAGGCGAGTGTTTAATTAATCCATTTTGTATTCTAACTTATCAAGTACAAATAACACTTATAGTGTCATGTATTTGCACTTTGATAATCTTCAATTATTGAAAGAAAATTACTACCATACCCTGATACATTGTTATGACTTATGCTTAGTGGTTCTAAGATTTTCAACTTAAATCTATTGTTGTTGATGAATACCTATAGTTAAGAACCTAGGGAAAGGTCCATCTTGATAAGTATTCAATAATAACTATCGTATTCACTTACTTATATCTACGTACTTATATGTATGCATATACTTATGTATGTATGCATATATATATGTATATATTTATGTATTACCACTACTACTAATTGCTTCTTTTATTTATTGCCTACATTATATTCATGTACATTATTTATTTCCCTATATTATTATTACTATTATTGTCATTTACTTGCTCTCTTATATGTATTCATAATTGTTAAAATCATGAGTCAAAATTACAATTCTATGAGTTTATGTTTTTTTTTTAGTTAAAATAAATATAAAATTATTTATATATAGACTTTTAGTAAAATTATGAACTTTCACATAAAATTCTATAAGCTAATGATTTTTTTGGTTTTATACAATTCTATCAATTTTAAATGAACAATAAAATCGCAGTTTTGACAACTATGTATATATTCTCACATATATACAATTAGATGCTATCATCATTATCATAATAAATTTATCATTTATTCCCATATATATAAGTAAAAGTATCATTATTCTTATTGCATATATTTATTTATCAATTGATATTAGTATTTATGATTGATATGTTACTACTTTTACTACTATTGTTATTAATAATTATCAGTATTTGCTCTTCTACTTATTATTAATTGGTTAACCAAATTGTTTAAGCATATTTAAATGATCAAATTCAACATGTGAAATCTTTTTTTTTTTTATTAAGGGGTAAATTTATTCAATATATGCTAAAAGGAAATTTAGTAGTTGTAGAGTTGGAACTAGCACAATTGTCGATTATTTACTTTCTCTTGAATGCATTCAATATTGATGTTATTACCTATCCTAATCCTTTAACTTTTTATTTCACAACTAATTACATACTCAAAGAAAAATTCTTTTTATATTTTTATAGCTAGCTTATAGAAATAACTTACTTTACAATATTAACAAATTATTAAATTGATTAATTATCACCTAACATAGTTAACTATTAAATGCATATATTATTTTATTTTAAAATTTTAAAATTAAATATCGTATACAAATTTTTTTTTATTTTTCCAATTATAGCACAAACAAATCTGCACTAATAATTCCATATCAAAACTCTCCTTCTTTACAACACTAAATTCTTCTTAGAAAATCATTGTTTAATAAATTAACGTTATGTTGCATATGTTCTTACTACCAATGATTTGATTTCTAATTAACATGCTACGATACCCTTTAATTTTAGTAATAAAGCTATCTTATGAACAATGTTTCTCAAAATCAAACAATAATCTTGATAATCATTCAGTGCACCTCATAACAACATTTTCCTTTTCCTTCTCAAATTCAACCCAAAAACGATGGCAATTAAACTCATAATTTACACATAATCATGAACTCATAATCAACCACTCCTTTTAATCTAAAATTTCCATATTCCTTTGCATCTCAAAAATTCAACTTGTTCTATATCCACACAAATTCCTCTCATTCCATAAAATTATTAACTTTAATATAAAATTAGCCATATAACAAATTAAACTTGCATAGATTAAATATGATTGTACCTTGTTGACTCATGTTCCTAAATCTAACTCAAGATGCTCCATTAGTCAATCACTACATGTAGGTGGGATTTAGACTTTTCTTTCTAATCAACCATAAAATTAGAACTTTGTCACAAATCTCTTTAACCATTCATGGTCTTTCTTGCACTTACCTACTCCTTATGAAATTTCTTCAAACCCTTGAGAGAAACATTATATTATAATGAACCTTACAAAACCTTACAATATGTTGACCTAAAAGTTGAGGAGAAAAGGG
Source organism: Lumnitzera racemosa (assembly GCA_024138005.1). Lineage (NCBI taxonomy): Eukaryota > Viridiplantae > Streptophyta > Magnoliopsida > Myrtales > Combretaceae > Lumnitzera > Lumnitzera racemosa. Next base: position 88,426,992 of record JAMXBC010000006.1, read on the forward strand.
TAGATTTTCCCTTACCCAGATAGAACTCGCAATAGCAATGAGGAGGGAGGTTTTCTTTTCTCTTCTTTTCCTTCTCATCTTTTACATGTTAGGCTTTCCATAAAGTCTTGATTAATAATTATGTGGAATCCCACTCCGTAATGACATCTTCTATACTTAAATTTAAATTATAAACTTATTAACTATAGGTATATCAGTAAATTAAATTACTAAAATACCCTTCCTTTTAATTTTATTTTGTAGGGTATTTCATAATCAATATTAATGATTCAAATATTAATTCCTTAAAGATTAATGTATGACTTTGAGAATAACAAATATAAGAACTAAGCTTCGAGTTTTCTTGACATATACATATTATATTTGTATATTGTGGGTCAACATAATAAAACTAGTATCACTACTTGTAATGGTGTAAATTGTCTTAGTGTGATGACAAAAGCCTTTGAATAAGGAGGTTAGTCATAATACTATAATTGTAAACCTTGTAAATTTTGGGTAGCAATCTAAGTATTCGGAAATGCTCTTCGAGTATTCCTAAGGATCAACCAAACTAATCAAGCTTAATATAAAATTCATTCTCGTAATAATTAACTTCATGATTATAGTTAAACAAGAGAGTTTTAAAGCTTAATATTGATCTTGGAATTATCCAAAACCCTAAACCCTTAAGTATAGTAGAATACTTTTAAGCTTATAAAAACCTTAAGATAAAAGGGCTAAGAACCCTAATACTAACTTGAACATTTGTAAATACTAAAACTTAATAACAATCCTTAACTTACTAAAACCTTAAACCTTAAAATGCAATGAGAACTTCAAAACTTATCAAAACCTTAAAAGAAGGATCGAAAACCTAAGTACTAAGTTAAACACTTAAAAACCCTATATCGAAAGCCTAAACCTAATCAAGTTTGAACCAACCTTAAGATACTTATAACCTATCTTAAAAAACCAATTTGAGGAAAGGAAAAATGTAAGAACTAAACCCTAATTTAACCACTTGAATAACATAATCAAGTAGGACATTTCAAAAGTAGAAATTGGAGAGCCATACATGAGAGCTAGGATCGGCCATCTTCTATCCAATTTCCCTCCCAATTTAAGTTTAAACAAACCAAACTAAAGGATGTGAACCTAATTGAGTTGTAAACTTAGCAAGTTCTTGTTGTTCCTATATAAGCTATTAAGGAAGGGAGGGGGGGGGCTGGAATTCCAAAAACTTTTTGATGTAAATTGTCCCTTTTAATAACTTAAATTGGTGAATGGTGATACTTTAATAATTCCACGTACGATTATCAAAACAAATAAACAACTTAAAGTAAAAGAGATAAGGAGGAGAATATTAAGCTTAGAATTTTATAAAGCCTTAACCTTCTACCTATTGCTCTCTTCCAGCTCCATTACTGGGGATTCGATTTACTTCACTAGTGTCTTTCCACTTGGTTCACTAAATCAAAATCACAAGAAGTTTATAGATAATAGCTCCACTTAGCCTTAACTGCTCTCTACTCTTCTTATCTAGCATTTCTATGATTTAAGCTAATTACAGATCTATAGAGTACAATCAAACTTTTCTCAATACTCAAACAATAAACAAAGTTTACAATTACAATTGAGAACAATGATACAACTCTCAAATAATTTCACATATAAAAATATAAATGATGATTAATGAATAAATCGCTTTTATTCAACTTTCTAAAGAAGTATCTAAGATTCATTTTATGCTTTTTTGATGATAGGAAATGACAATGATCAAAGTATAAAGTAGGTATATTTTTCTTCTTAGAATCATATGTGACATTTTAAATCCTTTCTCCTTTTATACTAGAGTGTTCCAACAGCTAATTTGTTAAAGTTTATCTTTTCTTCATGTTTATCCTTTTCCAACGTTAAGAATAATAATCCACAAATATTTTAGAGAAAATTTAGGAGTTTCAAATTTAAACTTGATCTTATAATCTTATCTTGGTTAGATATAGTTGATCAACAATTTCCAAATAAGCTTTAAATTTGAAATTGAAATCCCACAAAATCCAAAATTAACCTTATCCTTATGTGATTTATCTAAAGATAATTTCTGTTAAAAAAATAATCCCCATGGATCTTGATTCTAGTTTAAGTGAAACATGATTAAGTGTATTTCCCTAATATACACAATGCACAATCTAGTCAAGCTAGGTCTTGTTCACTTCGTATCTAATATTTTGGGAATTTTTTTCATGTTACTCGTCCAAATCAATTATGCAAATAAATTTCTTAAGAGTATCAGTTTACTTCTCTTCAAAGTCTTTGAATAAATTTCTAAAGTACTTATACTAACTTTTCTTGTAAAAGCTTATGTACCATTCTCTAGTGGTTTTTGTACTTGTCACTTTCTTAAACAATTTTGACTTTCTATATAAGTTTTTAAATGCAACTTAATTTGTAATGTTGCACTTTTCGAAATAGTATTTGAATACTTATACACTTGTTAGTTCAATAACATTCCCTTTTTTTTTTCATCAAAATTCATGAGGGATGTCTGACATTCTCCCCATTTTTTATGATAACAAAAACATTTATAAATCCAAAACATAAAGTAATCCAATCGATGTCCAATAAACAGCAAACATGAAATATTACACAACAATGAAAATTTACACAAACAATTGCTTTGCTATACCATCATGATTATCATGTTATGCACTACTTAAATGTTTCTGGTTGTCTCCCTATTTTTTGTTATCATCAAAGATTATTTATTAACACCCCCTTAATATTTATAATTAGATAACATATGTAGAACTAAAAGTAACTTCATTAATGAATGGAAAGAATACAACTAAGTCCATGGGTAGACCTGACATTAGAAAACATAACTAAAGTTTGATTAAAAGAAACTGACAAAATAAAGAACAAAACACTAGAACAAGAAAAATTATTTTTGAGATCTTTTTGTTTTTTTCTTAGCATAAAGCTTCATCCTTCCAAAATATGTCGGAATCGCTTTGCTAGGAGAAGGAGCTGGAATAGATGCACTAACATCTTTTTGGAACCAATAGATAGGGTTTCTATGTTTCCTTCTAGAATAGTATGTTCTTCAACATTTAGAATGGGAGTTCCAATTTGAAGTGTTGGAGTTTCTGAAGGTAGAAACTTAGGTTCTGAAGATTCTAGGGAGATAACTAGAGTTTTTTCATATGCTTGGATAGGTAGTGGATCGGTTTGATTAGTTGGTTGTAGAGTAATCATTAGGGAATAAGGTTCAGTTTTTGTAAATTGAAGATCTAATTCAAGAGTAATTGGTGTAGCCTGTGGAACAGTAGGTTAAGTCTAATCAGGGAGTTTAGATGGTGGATTTGATTGTGGTTTTGGAGGGTTGGTGATGTTAGTCTCTTCCTTAGTGAGATCAACAGGGTTGTTTGGACTGGTTGAAGCTCTAGTTTTGGTTCCTTTGGCAACAATGCGGGTTGATTTTCTAGGAACCATAATTTCTTGAGAGAGAAAAGATTGTATGAGGAGATGAAGGGCTTGGAGATATGAGAAGAAGAAGAAAATAGGAAGGATTTATACTTAGAACAAAAATAACTGACAAATCAAGTGATCTTTATCTTTGCATGAGTGTGGGTTGATTGTTTTTGGACCTACATCTAAGACACTTTAGGATCCACTAGAGAATTTTTTAAGGCCCACTTAATACTTTTCCTTGTGCATGACACATAATCAAGAGAAATAAAATACTAACGTTTGGACTAAAAGAGCTAACTTAAATTTCTACAGTTGTCATTATTTTTAGCTTAAGGGGAATTAATTAAATATTCTCTATGCTAACAAAAAGGATTATATACACCAATTTAATTATGAATAAATTTAAACCTTAATTTATCTAGAGGTTTTATAAATATATCTACAAATTGATATTCAATTGGTACAAAATTAATACTCATATCATTATTTGCAACATGATCATGAATAAAATGATGTCTTATTTTTATGTGTTTCGACCTTGGGTGAGGAATTGGTTTTTTGTCAAATTAATAGCACTAGTATTGTCACATTTTATGAGTATATTTTTATAATTTATCCCATAATCATTCAATTGTTGTTTTAAACAAAGTATTTGTGTACAGTAGTTCCCAATAAATACAAATTTGGCTCCTATTATTAAAAGGGCAATAGAGTTTTGTTTCTTGGAAGATAAAGAAATTAGCTTATCCCCTAAGAACTAGCAAGTACTCTTCCTATCCACTTTGTAACTTGCATAATCAGCATTTAAATATCCTATGAGATCAAAATTTTGACTCTCAAGATACTAAACTCTTAATTTTGTAGTACTTTTATATATTTAAAGATCTTTTTAATTGTAGCCGAGGGTATTTCTATTGGTGAACTTTGAAATCTAGTACATACATAGGTACTAAACAAAATGTGAGGACATGAAGCTATTAAATATAGTAAAGATCAATTAAGCTTTAATATAATTTTTCATTTAACTTTTTGCCATTACTTGTGATATCAAGCTTTGTTGAGGCACTCATAAGAATTAAAGAATCTTTGGTGTTCTCAAAACCAAATTTCTGCAAAATCTATTTGGCGTACTTCTTTTGGTGAATAAATATTCCATTCTCTAACTGTTTGACTTATAATTCCAAGAAGATTTTTAATTCTCCCATGAGTGACATCTTAAATTCGGCTTATATTAAGCTTGAAAACTCTTGACAATATTTCTCATTAGTTGTACAAAAAGTAATATTAAAATAAATATATAAAACTAACATATCTTCTCCACGATGTTTCATGAATAGTATATTGTTTACTTTTGCCTTTTGAAAGTTATTTTTAATTAAGAATTGACTTAATCTCTCATACCAAGCACGGAGAGCTTGTTTGAGACCATACAATGCCTTTTTCAACTTATACACATGATCTAATTTGAAGGGATCTTCAAATCTAAGAGGTTCAACATACACTTCTTTTATAAAGCCGTTTTAGAAAAGCACTTTTGACATCCATCTGATATAATTTAAAAATTTTTAAATAAGTAACTGCAAGTAGTAATCTAGCCTAACCATAGGAGTATAAGTTTCATCATAGTCTATTTTTTCTTCCTAGGAATAACCTTTAGCAACTAAATGAGCTTTATTTTTTTATATTTTTCCATGTTCATCTAGTTTATTCTTATAAACCCATTAGTGCTTACAATTAACTTATCCTTAGGTCCTGGAACTTAATTCTAAACCTACTTTATCTAAAACTGACCAAGTTTTTCTTACATAGCTAAGATCCAATGATTATCATTTAAAGCTTCATCAATTGAGTGAGGCTTAATTTCAAATATTAAAGCAAAATGATTTTCAAAATTTTGTAAGCTTGATCTTGTTTTTACTCTAATCTAACATTAGTAACTACAAGTTTAGGAGGATTATCAGTTTTAAATTTAAGATTTGATGGTGGTGTACGAAAATGTTCAAAACCTTCTAACTTATCTTCTAGACATGTTTCAACAAACTTAGTATTAGTTTCCAAAGAAGCTACTGATCTTGGTTCTATTTTGGATATATTAGGCATTCTTAAAGTTTTTGATGTTCCGTCTAAAGGAGGTTCTAACTTACCTTTTGAATCAAGTCATATGGGATTCTTTTTATTTTGAGGCAATTGGAAGTTCATTATCTGAATCTTCATTGCATGTTTCTTCTAAAAACTTGACATTAATTGATTCTTCCATCACTTTTATTTCTTTATTGTATACTTGGTATGCCTTTGAGTTTAGAGAGTAGCCTAGAAAGGTGGCTTCATCAACTCTCTCTTCAAATTTTCCCAATACCTTTCATATTTTCTTTACAAAACACTTACAACTAAATGTGTGAATTAATGAAACAACAAGTTTTTTACTTTTATAAATCTCATAAGCAGTTTTATTTGTCAAAGGCCTAACATATACTCAATTTATGATGTAATAAGCTATTGATGTAACAAGCTATTGATGCTACTTCAGCCTAAAAATGATTTGCCATACCACTTTCATTAGGTAAAGTTCTCATCATTTCTTGTATAATCTTGTTTGTGCATTCAAATACTCCATTTCGTTATGGAGTATAAGGTGTTGAAAAATTATGAATAATGCCCTTTTCTTCAAAAAATGAGATAAAATCTGAATTTTCAAATTCCTTTCCATGATCAGTTTGTAAACTAATGATGGAGAGGCCTTTTTCATTTTGAACTCTTTTGGAAAATATTTCAAAGCTTTTAAATGCACCACTTTCATGACACATGAACAAGATCCAAGTAAACCTAAAGAAATCATCTACTATGATAAGTCCATACTTATTTCTTCTAAGACTTAGTGTATGGGTTATAACAAATAGATCTAAATGCAATAACTCTAAAAGTCTTTGAGTGGATATAACTTTCTTATTCTTATGTGATGATAAACTCATCTTATTCTTAAGATAAACAATACAATGAATATTTTCATTAGTATGCAATTTTGGTAAGCCTTCAGTTAAGTTCTTTTTAGATGAATTCTCAAGTTGTTGAAAATTGAAACCCTTAAACAACTTAAGTCCATCTTATTAAAGCTAGTACATTTTTCATGTTCAAATGTTATTTTATATCCTTTGTTACACAATTAACTTATACTTAACAGATCATGTTTTAAAACATTAAGCAATAAGACATTTTCAATTGTGGTGCTAAATCAATTATACCTACCATAATTATTTTACCTGTACCATTGTCACCAAATTTCTCATATCCATCTTCCTTCCATTCCAAATTTGTGAACAATGAAGCATCACTTGTCTTATGTCTTAGGCATCCTCTATTAAGATAGTATGTTCCTTTTAACTTAGTTTTGTGTTCTTGCATACATCATAACACGATCAAATCTATTTACGAACCCAACGAAGCTTGGGTCCATGAAAATTGAAGCTCAACTTTTGAATTGAACCTTGAGTATTGCTAAGCTTATATTTTTTTGTAAAAACAATATTTCTCTATGTGACCTAGTTTATTACATAGAAAACAAGCATAAGGTCGTTGCTTAGTGTAGCTATTACTTACAACTTCCTTTTGTCTTTGATTCTTTCTAACATGCTCTTTGTTTATTTGTTTTTGTATCCTTTGAAAGGATACTTATTGTTGTTTTGAGAGTACTATCTCTTGTACCTTCTAATAGGTTCAATTGTTTTGCTTTTGTCCTTTTCTTTGATAGTTTCTTGATTTTCACCTTTTGGTTTCACAAGTACTATTTCTTTCTTTATTTTAGACGTTTCTCCAAATTCGAAACTAAGTCTACATTTTAAATTATCCATTCTTTGATTAGAGATTAACATTTGTAACTTCTAATCACTTTCATCAAACTTTTGAAAAAAATTGTTGATTAACTTAGATAAATCCCCAACTTGATTTTTCAAGTTTTTAATTTCTTCCTTCAGAATAAGATTTTCATTGACTAAAGCTTTATGACCAACATGCAATCCTTCAAAATTATTTTCATTTGCCAACAATTGATTTGTTTAATTGAGATCTTGTTTTTCATTCTTTAACGTCTTTACTTCAAATTTAAGCTTAGAAATCCTTTCACTTAACTTAGAAAGAGCTTTAAGCAATTTGTTGTTTTCAACACATATATCATTAGGCACTTCTATGTTAGAATTAGAATTAGTTTTGAAATTTGTCTTAAAGAGGGCAATAGGACACAGAATCACTTCTTCACATTCTTCTAAATTTTCTAACTCAATTTCTGAATTTTCCAAATCACTCTATGTAGCCATTAGAGATTTTTCTTCTTAAATTTGTCCATCTTCTTGATTAACATTGGACATTCATACTTGATATGTCCTGGCTTTCTGCATTCATAGCATATTATTTCCTTTTTCTCTTCCTTTTCCTTGATTGCCTTTCTTACATCATTAGATTGGTTTTTATTAGGAGAAAATCTTTTAGTAAAAGTTTTCTTACCTTTCTTTTTTAGCCATTTGTTGAGTTTTTAAACTAGAAGTGTCACATCCTTGTCTTCTTTCTCAAAGTTAGCATCTATTTCTTTAGCTTTGAAAGCTATGACCTTCTTCTTTGTATCTTTTGAAGCACTCTTTGATTTGAGAAAATTAGTTTCATATGCCTTAAGTTTGCTCTAGTCTCTTCAGATCACAAGCTACTTCTATAGCAATTTTCTTTGCATTCCAGATCTTGGGAAGAATCCTTAGCATCTTGTACACCATATTTGCATCACTAATTGTTTTGCCAAGAGAAGAAAACTCATTAGTTATGGCAGTGAATCTACTAAAAGAGTCTTTGACTTCTTTACTAGAAAAGATTTGAAAGTTTCATATTGTTGAACCAGCAAATTAATTCTTATGTCCTTCATTGTCTCCATGCCATCATAGGTTTGCACTAAAGTGTCCCAAATGTCTTTAGCTATTGTATAAGAAGCAATTAGATAAAACTCTAAATATACAATAGTACTCAAAAGTAAGTTCTTAGCCTTTGAATTAAATTTAGCTTTGATGATATCATCATTTGATGGAATGATAGTTGGAACTTTAAGATCTCTTGTTGAGATGATTTGCCAAGCCTAATAGGCTAATGCCTTTACATAAATCTTCATCCTGAATTTCCAATAAGGAAAGTTAGTTCCATAAAAAAATGGTGCCTTGTCTGGTTGAACTGTTATACTACCACTTAGTTCATCTATGATCTTAAACTCTAGATGATATTCGAGTAAGGTTTTGATACTAATTGTTGGTCCCGTATAAGATATCAAGAGGAGAGGTGAATAAATATCTTTAAAAAATTTTAAATCTTTTTGATGTAAAACTAAATTGCAAGTCTTAATAACTAAAATTGGTGAATGGTAGTAATTTAATAATTCAACAAATGATTATCAACACTAATAAACAACTTAAAGTAAAAGAGAGAAGAAGGAGAATATCATGCTTAGAATTTTATAGAGCTTCAGTCTTCTACCTACTGCTCTCTTATAGCTTCACTATTGAGGACCTAGTCTACTTCACTAATGTCGTTCCACTTGATCCACTAAATCAAAATCACGACAAGTTTACGAATAATAGCTACACTTGGCCTTAACAACTTTCTACTCTACCTATCTAGTCTATCTATAATATAAGCTAATTATAGATCTACAGAGTACAATCAAACATCTCTTAATACTCAAACAACGAATGGAGTTAAATTATTTGAAATTTCAAATTTAAATCTAATCTTATAATCTTATCTTGATTAGATATACTTGAATAGCAATTTCTAAATAAGCTTCAGATTTGAAATTGAAATCTTACAAAATTCGAAATCAACCTTATCCTTATGTGATTCATCCATTGATAAATTTGCTTAAAATAATAATCCCCATTGATCTTGATTCCAATTTAAGTGAAATAGGATTAAGTATATTTTCTTAATACACCCAATCTAGTAGAGCTAGGTCTTGTTTACTTTGTATTTGATATTATAGGAAATTTTTTCTTTTTATTTTTATGTTACTCTTCTAGATCAATTTTTTTAAATAACATTCTTAAGAATATCAATTTACTTTTCTTCAAAGTCTTTGAATAAATTTCTGAAATAATTGTACTAACATTTTTTTATAAAAGCTTTTGAACCATTCTTTGAAGGTTTTCAAACTTGTCTCTTTTTCAAATGATGGTGACCTTCTAAATAAGTTTATAAGTACAACTTAATTTGCAATTTTACGCTTTTCGAAATACTATTTGAACACCTACACACTTGTCAATTCATTGACATTTCTCTCTTTTCGTTATCATCAAAATTCATAAGAGATATTTAGAAGTTCCCATGCATTTAGACAAGACAATCCCTAATTCCCTAGATAAGTTATACCATTTATAGAAAAAGTAACTTAACCATTTTTGGGTTAAGCCAAAAGTAGAGTTAACAAGATAGCAAACCATACCCTAAACCCACTTCCTACGCTTTCGGTTTGAAAGGGGAAGTATGGCAACCATCTTTTCATCTTTTATCACTTGTAAACTCACAATTAATAGCCATTCCAGAAAGCTTCCACAAATAATCACATCCTATAGATTACACCTCACTTCAACACATTATTGTGACAAGATGAGGAGAAGAAACCCTAAGCTTACCAACTAGCCATTAAACTGCCAAACCCCATTTGTTTTTCCACCTTTTTTTTTCAAGCCACCCAACACTTAAACAAGCAAGAAGAAACTCCCCCCAAATACTACCTCTACTACCCATGTATACACACCAATCGTATGCCTAAATTACCTTTATGTAGAACCTTATTCATCCCCAAACAAGAACACCTTCAAGACTTCCCTAAACCTAGCTATAAGACGGAATTTAGAGCATCAACAACGCACCAAGTTATTAGGGTTCAAGGAGCTCGAGGATCACCAAGGGAAATGGGAAAAATTTAGGAGTAAAGAGGGGTCTTAAGTGAGGCCCTAACCATTTTCCTTTAATCTAAGAAAGTATACTCTACTTTCAAGTAACTTTAGAGCAACTTGAGTAGAGTTTCCATTTCTTATTCTTGTAACTATATCATTTAGAAGTTCTTTTAGTTAGGATAAGTGATAGTTTTTCTTGATGCTTCCTAACATGGTTCATTCACACATAAAGTTTTGCATGTTGTATGTTGTTTCACTCAATATTATACTAGAATAATCTACTTACAAGAAGAAAAACAAGTATAGGTTAGAGTATTAGTAGTGTAAAGTCTTTGCTTAGCATATAAGTTAAAGAAACAAGGAGTGATGATGTTGACTGAAGCCAAGAGCAAATAAGGTCAGTTATAAAGATGGGTCTAAGCTTGCCGAAAGTTCGAAATAAGTGATGGGAGCATTCGAGAGAACATAAAAAGGAAGAAAGTAAGTAAATCTAAGAACATCTCCAAAAGGACATAATGTACTAGTAGAACTTCCGAAGACTCACGACATAGCTCGATGTGACACACGAGTTAGTTTAGTGAGGTTACTTACCACCTAGTTTTGCTTAAGTGTTAGGATAAGTGTAAGGAAAGAGCAAATAAGCTAATGAGAGTAATGTTCACAAAGGAAATATTTAGTGTATTGATGATGACAAGATAATGTGGCTACATGTATAGTAGGTATTTATACCCAAGAATTAGGAAACTTACTAAAAAATGGAAAAGACAAAAAGGGTATTATCCTAAAGAAGTAATATACAAAGAATACAAAAGGGTAAAAACAAATATTTAAGGAAAAGTAATGATTAAGTGCAATAGATTCTCCAGCCAAGCCTAGATACGTAGCACCAATGTATTGGTGATTCTCTCTTAAGATGTAGACAAAATAGTATGATCAAGATGGGTAGTTAAGCAAAGGTGCTGAGCAAGGGTGCTGAGCAAGGGTGCCAAGTAGATGTAAATTCATTTAAGAAGGTGTAGCTAAGGACTTGTGTGGGATCTCTTGGTCTCTTAGCTTCTATGTTACCAAGTAGGTGATTGGTTTGGATATGCTGAGCAGGAGTGAGTAGAAGGGGTAGGCTATCAGTAGAGCTTTCATCTAGTTGACAAATAATCTCCGAGAGATGTATAGTTACTTGGCTTGACATAAGGAGTTGGTCAGTAGCAAGGAGCAACTTAGCCTTAGCTAGAGGAAGAGGATTTGCCTTGTTAGTCTTTCTTGTCTTCGGGCTCGATTGCAGGTTAAAGGCTCCATAGCTTAATTCCTATCATTTCTTCCAGGTTGATTTGGATTTGGGATCAAATCTAGTTGGTCTTTATTTAATTCTCCTTTAGAGTGATAAGGACTGAGGTTGGCAATGTTGAAAGTGTCCAAGACCCCATAATCTTCGGGTAGCACCAATCTAGGCATTGTGGTTGATCTTCTAAAGGATTTTGAAGGGGCCTTCAACTCAAGCAGACGGCTTGTTCTTTCTCTTGTTCGGGAACCTTTCCTTGCTTAAGTGTAACCATACTAGGTCTCCAAGCTGAAATTATATTAACTTCCTTGCCTTAGCTTTTTCTCGTATTTTTCTTGCAACTTGATCGATTTGCTAAGTAACTTTATCATAGATATGCTGTAAGGACTATGCTTAGGCTCTTGCATCAAGGTCATCTTGCTTAAATATAAGCATAAGGGTATGATTAAGGAGCAACTTGCGATTAAAGCCATAGATAACTTCAAAGGGGGTCTGCTTGGTAGTGTCATATACTGTTTAGTTGTAAGCGAATTCTATCATAGGCAAACAAACATTCCAATTAGCCTAGTTCTTAGCTACCGCAACTTAGAGCAGATATCCTAAAGTTCGATTTACCACCTTTATTTGGCCATCAGTTTAGGGCTGACAAGAAGTGTTGTATGATAGTTTCGTCCCCATCTAACACCATAGAGTCCTCTAGAAATTACTCAAGAACTTCAAATCTTGGTTTGAGATCACACTTTTCAATAAGTAGTATAACTAAATAATTTTTTGCAAAAAGAGAGAAGCAATAGCTGAAGTATCATTAATCTTAGACTAAGGAAAAAAGTGTGTCATTTTGTTGAATCCATTCATGATTACCATTATTGAATCTTTGCCTCGAGTAGTTCTTGGTAATCTGAGGACAAAGTTCATGCTTAACTCATTATAGGGTTTGGCTGAGATAAGCAAAGGCATTGCTTTTCCTTACTCAGCTCAGCATTTGGCCCTCTTACATATGGTATAGCCTTCAACAATTCGGTGCACGTCTTGCCTCATTTTCTGCTAAAGGAATCATCCATTCAGTAGTTCATATGTTCTCTTCTCCCCAAAATGTTCGAAGAGCCCTCCATTGTAGGGTTCTTTGATAAGTAACTCTCTTAGTGAATAGGTCAGCATGCACAACTTTGCGCTTCAAAATAAGTATCCATCTTCTACATGATATTTTTTTCACTTTTCTTCCATCGGCACAACACCCAAGTATGGGTCCTGCAGATATTATTCTTTAATACTTACAAACCTAAACAACTTGATCTACAGTTCAGTTAAGAGTTGATCAACCTAAACAACTTAATCTTTAGATCAATCTTGCTGAAGACCTTAGCTTCAGTCAGTTTGTCTAGCATATCATCTAACCTAAGGATCAAATATTGATACTTAATTGTAATCTTGTTTATGGCCCGATACTTAATTGTAATCTTATTTATAGCTTAGCTATCAACATACATTCGCCAAATACCATCTTTTTTCGGTACTAGGAGTACTAGAATAGCGTAGGGGTTGAGGCTCTCCCTTATATAACCTTCTCCAATAGATCATTGACTTATCATTGGAGCTCAACAGCTTGTTTGGGATCCATCTAATAAGTTGGTTTGTTTGGAAAGGTAATGCAGGGAATCAAGTCAATGTAGTGTTCAAAGCCTTTAAACGGTGGTAGACCTTCCAGCAACTATTCTGGAAATAGGTTAGCATATTGTTTGAACCATTTGCTTACCTCAACAAGTAGCTTAGTTTGTCCTTTCAACTCTAGTAGTCTTCTAACCAACATAAAAGTTGGTATGTCAGCTTCTATAGCCTTCGAAGCTTAGTTTTGCTTAGCACTAATGCTTTGTTGGATCCTCGAGCAAGTTTAGCCTGTAATTGGCTAACTTGACTCAACGTCGTAGGATTTAAAGTGATCTTCCTTCCATCTTTCTCAAAAACATAAGTGTTTTGAAACCTATCATGCATAACCTTTTGGTTAGAGAGCTAGGGTCGACCAAGTAGTACATCTAAAGTATAGATAGGTAATACGTCACAAAGGATCTTGTTGGAAGAATGTCCAATAGAAATCAACGACAGTACCGGCTGAGTGACATGTAGTGCCTCTCTTTCATTCAGCCAATGCAACTTATATGGCTTCGGCTATGCTATAGTCAATAACTTTAACTTCTTGATTAGGTCAGTAAATGTTACATTGGTGCAACTACTACTATTTACAATAAGTGTATACACCTGATCATTTACCTTGCTTGTGATATGGAATAAATTTTCTCTTTGCTCTTCCTTAGGTGTTGGTTTCAAACTCATTATATGTCGGATAATTGAGATCAATTGATTCAAGTCCTTGGCAAATACATCTTCTTTGATTAGTTCATTCTCCTGAGTGGTCTCTTTATTGAGAATAGTCTCTTCCTTAGGTTCCTCGTCAGTATTATCCACTTTGAGCTTTGAGATGTCGCCTTTGATGACTATGGTTCATTGGTTTGGATATTGATCATCCATATGCTTAAACCCATTTGATCAAGTTTGTCTTCCTTACAGAACCTTGTCCTTTCTCATATGTTTAGGTTAGTACGTCATTGTTAGGTTGGCCCTTTTGTTCGACTTAGAAATCTACCTTCCTGGTTGGCTTAGTACTTGACTAAGCTTAATAACTTCCCTATCCAAATTGGCTCAATTATCTTGGTCAGCTCTTTGGGGGTCGGGTTAGCATTCTGCTCCTTTTCTATCTTTCCACTCACTGGGCTATTTATATAGCCTCATCTATTGTAGTCAATTGCTAAAGTTCCACAATGTTTCATATTTCACTTCTCAACTTAGTAAGGAACTTAGATACTGTTCATGCTAATGGTTCCTCTACTTTACAGTAAATCATAAGCATTTGAAATTCTTAGACAAACTTATCAATAGTTTGGCTTCTTTGCCTTAGCTCTTGAAGTCAAGCAAAAGTGTCCTATAAATAGGTATTTGGCACAAATCTATTTTTGAATATTCTTTGCATCTTAACCAAGTATTAATCTCCTTGTATCCCTCTCATCTTCTGATAACCTGAAAGTTCTTCCACAACAGGATAGCATATCTTAAGAACTTAACGGCAGCAATTCTCACTCTCTCTCAGTCTTCATATTGGTAATAGTAAAAAACACACTCAACTTTCTCCTCTCAATCCAAATAATCATCTATACTCTTAGAACTACGAAAGCTCAGAATTTAGAGCTTCATATGGTCAGCAACTCAGGGTGCTCTAACTCGTTCTTGTTCTTGTTTGTATTCTTCTTCTTTAACATCATCTAATTCCCCCAAATCAATCCTTCGTCTTACTTGACTACCTACTCCTCCACCTCAAACTTGTTGAGTGGGATTCTAATCTTTAGTAGGTCAAGTAGCTTATAGGGTGTTGTGCTTGACCCTAGTAGGTTGATAGGCCAATGCATGAACTACTTTGGTTAAATCAACTAGGAAGTTGGCCACCTTATCAAGTCTTTCATCTATACTCTTAGGGATGCCTTAAGATTATTGGCATGGTAGATAGCACCACTACTGTCATCCCCAATACTAGCATTAATACTCGAGTATGTCATTCTCCTTAGCTATAATTGACACTATCTCTCTAAATCTAACAATATAATACACTCTTTGCACTAACAGTTAGTTAAGTCATAGTACAGTAACAGTACTAACGAATAAACTGCTAACATTGAACTTACTCTATTTTAAGATATATGAAACAAGACAAAATAAGGTAAACATGAGAACAAGAAACTCCACTCTCCTACTTATTGGAACACTTCCATTGAATCTCTACACTACTTTGACACATGGTTATAAGAAGCATTACTTCACAAATCACAAACATAACTTATCTAAATAGAACCTCCACTCCAATACCAAGATGATGCAGATTAAAGCTAAGAGCAGACAAAGCTGGTCGTAGGGATGGGTCCAAGCTTGTTGAAAGCTTGAAATGAGTGATGGGAGTGTATGAGAGAATAGAAAAAGGGAAGAAAGTAAGCAAATCCATAAACAACTCCAAAAGGATATGATGTACTGGTTGAACTTCCAAGGAGTCATGGTACAGCTAAATGTGAAGCAAGAGTTGGTCTAGTAAGGTTACTCTCCACACCTAACCTTCCTTAAAGGTTAGGATAAGAGTGAGGAAAGAGCAAACAACCTAAAGAGAGCAATGTTTACAAAGGAAATATTCAGCGTATTAATAATGATGAGATAATGTGACTGCATGTACAATAGGTATTTATATTTGAAAATTAGGGCAACTTGCCTAAAAATGGAAAAGACAAAAGGGTATTGTCCCAAAGAAGTAATGTACAAAAAATACAAGAGTAAAAACGAATATTTGAGGAAAAGTAATGATTAAGTGCAATCGATTCTCTAAGCAGGCTTAGATACAAGTAGTAGTTTATTGGTGATGCCCTTAGAAGATGTTATCAAAACAATACAATTATGATAGGTAGCTAAGTAGGGGTGTTGGGTAAATGTGGATTCATTTGAGAAGGCGTGGCTAAGGACTTGTATAGGATCTCTCGGCCTCTTAGCTACTATGTTTTCGAGTAGGTGGTTGGTTTGGATATGCCTTATAGGAGTAAATCGAAGGGCTAGGATAACGAAAGAGCTTTCATTTAGCCAGCAAATAATCTCCAAGAGATGTGTTAAGCACCACCAATGAAAGAATAGGGCTCATCTTTGACCGTAAAAGCTACTTAAAAATTTAGGAAGCCCAAGATAGTAATAAGGCCAAAAAATATTAAATGAAAACTAATTATAAGAAAGTAATTAAGCCTAAATAAAAGGTCTAAGCCCAAGCCTTAATTAATTCTCTAGGTAGGAAAAGCTCGATAACAACACTAAGCCTAATAGAAGGCTCAACTAAGGGAACAATACTGTTCTAGCCCATAACTCAAATTTTGGGCCTTATCTCTCAAATCTAACCTTATCACATGAAAGTACATGAGAAAATGATGAAAATCAACTATAAGATCACGAGAATTAGATTTAAAACGAGAAAGATATATGTAATTGAAGATTTAACTTACTCGAGAAAAATTTGAAACTAAATCAAAGAGTATAACTTTAGTAGAAACTTAAGGTAATATTATAATATAACAAATCCTTATATTATTACATTTATTATGTTTAAGGGACATTGAACTTGGGGACGACCTACCTTCAAATTGCTATAATTAGCAGCTATAGTAGAGTGAATGATTCTTGATGATTTCATGCTTACTTTTGGTTATAGTCTAGTTGCACTTAAGACATATTATGATTAATTGGTTGCATGAAGGGTGTGTAGAATGCATGTATGTGGACTTATGATTGATTACATGACTTAATGGTGATATATGAATAGGGAGTACTTACGTAATTGATATATATATATATATATGTATATTTTTGTTATGGTATGAAAATGCTTGATCACCTAAGTAACTGGACATAAGTATTTATTTGACTATAAATAAAAAATGAGTCATACATGGCATGTTATTGCATAATACTAATTATCACCTTATGTAGAAGGAAAGAAGGGGCTCACAGGAGTAGGAACTTCTAAAGGGATTAGTTAGGTACTTTATTCCATGTTATGGAGTTCTTGTCCTGGCCTTTGGGCTTACTAGGTACTAGGGGACACTAACCGTTTGACTAAGAGTTTTATCTAGTGACTTTCACTTAGGGTTTGTGATGTAGACTGCGAGAGCTACCAGACCATTAAACCTGGGAATTTTTGAAAAGATCATACTCTATATTGAAGTAAAGTGTATTTATATATATACACGAATTTATGTATATAAGTAGATTTAGGCACACAAGTGCAATTTTGGATAAAAACCTAGGTGTTAAAACTTGGTTATTGGTTTGTGTTAATTAATAATCTCCAACATTAACTATAGAGAGCACAATTCTAAGTTGCATACAATTCCTAAGCCACTGCATTTATTGTTTGGCATACTGATTGTTACATGCATTTATATTATTGTTAATATATCACTTATAAGGCATATTAGAGAGATTAACTCACTAAGCGTAAGCTTACACTCCCTTAGATTCATTTTATTGTAAGGCCATCTATTCGTTGAGCCGGGCTATAGGATGCCTGAAGTTAGTCTCAAGTTGGGTCAAGACTATGAGATACTTAGAGCGAAGGAGAGAATTGCTTAGCATTGGCTAAGACTTCATGAATTTCTTTATATTAGGTTGCTAGATCTCCAATAGCCATTTGGATTACTAGTTACTGTTACTATTATTATGGGATCGTCAAGATCCATAATTTTAAATTGATAACTTGTTTAATTATTTAGTAAAATAGCTACTTTGCTACAATGCTATTTGCCTATGTGATCGATGGTAGCTAGGAGTGGAAATAGCCTAGTACATCGTATGGAAGGGTGATGATTGATAAGGGGGTTGATTGTCAATCTTCATATGGTGTATGGCAATCTACCATAACATAGGTACTGTCTGGGTCGTGATAGTAATCGTGTGTTTAGCTAATTAATTTATTTTCCCCATTTTATAGCCTTTATATGTTGATTACCTTCTTATGACTTGAAATATCATGACTAGGTAAATATAAGAGCTTAAAAGAAGCTCCAACTTATGCACTTGCACTTACTTTTGCTTCAACCTAAAAATGACCACAATAACTGGAGGAAAGCTTTTGATAGATAAGTTTGGAAACACTAGTTTCCTAATGAGGGCATTATTTTAGGTACAACTAGTAATCTTAAGAATTTTCATCTGTTTAATTTTGAATTATATTGGACCCAAAACACTTAATATATGATATTTGAGTAGAAATTAAATGATTTTTTAGATGAATTTGAAAGTTCTAGTTTTTAGGAGTTGCCATCAACCAAGGTTGGATAGAGGATAGGTAAAAAATCACATCAATTTTTAGGCAAATTGCTAGTTTGCAGAAAAAAACTAGAATACATAGATTCGAAGACTACTTACTTTAAAGCATAAAAGCTATTATTACTTTGATTGTTATTCATTATTACTTTTTCGAATTAATGAAACATTTTTTACTAAATTCTCCTTAGAAGGATGTCTATGTACTTGCTTATTAGAATTAGACTACCATAATTTGCTTTTTTTCATCTATAAGACTTTAAAGTGTTGGTTAAATTTAATTTTGAAAATATGCCAAGTTTGAATTAGTATCCTCTTTTTATGAAAAATTTAATTCTAATGTCATAATTTATGAAATTCTTAGGAATTCAAAAATTTAAAGAAAATTCATGAGTTTTTATCTCAAAAAAAGGAACCAAAGTAAAAAGCCTTATATTGTATTATTTATTTGATAAAAACTTTCTTAAGACATCTTTTTAAGAAAACTCTTATTTTTGAATAACAATCTATTTGTAATTATTTTTTTTAAAAGAAAAATTATTTAGTACTTCTTTTGAATAGATTTTTTGTTTTTAATTCTTCTTGCTTTATCTAAATATGTACCCCCATTTTTATTTTTCCTAAAACAAAAGACTCTTCTTTCTTTTCTATATCTTTACAGTTTAATAATAATAATAATAATATAGCGTATAATAAAATTAAAGGTTAAGTCAAATGGGGTTACAGGTTAGAACTTAGGCAAACAGGTTATGAAGAATAAGCAAATTGGTAGAAGCTCATCATTTCTCTATAATGCTCGTCGACCATTGGGATGTATTAGATGGGTCTATTTGTCATGAGGAGTTAAACAATGGTGGTAATTCACCAATAGAACCATGGGAGATGATGATTTTGGGGATGATCAAGGTTTAAGATTTTAGGAGTTCAATTTATAGGTAGTTGGGGAATGGATTTATGTACATATGCTAATGGGGAAGTGGTTGATAGTAGTGGTTTCAACTATGGTTGAGTGATTCTATGTAACAAATATGGGGGACAATGAAAATGGGTTTTTGATAGGTTAAAGAGCTAGAGCTCGAATTTGTGGTTTTTGAGGAAGAAAATGAGATGAATTGATTTAAATCTTAGCGTAAAGATCACTATTAAGTAGAAATTTAGCATCAACACTTGAGGAATCAAAAGATTAAGGGTTGATTTTGAAATTATTTTAGCTCGACCTATGATTTCTTTTTCTTAGCCAAGAGTGGGATTCTAAAAGAAAAATCTTCTAGAATTATTCTCTTAATATTAATTAAGGTACTAGAATTGCAAGCTCAAAATTAGCTTATCTTAGAGATTGATCTAAGCTATAAGGGTAGATAAGGAACTAGGGGAGAGAAGACAACTATTCTAATTCATGATGTGTGAACAAGATATGCCTTCACGACACTTTTCCTTTCCTTTTTCTTTTTTCTTCCAAAATCAAAATAAAAATTATAGGGAAGAGAGGTTGACTAGTTAACTGGCTTAGTATAGTCGGTTAAAAGTTAAATACTCTACTCAAGGAATATAAAGAAATAATTAATAAGGAAATTCATTTTTTAAGTGGAGATATTTTAGTGATTTCAAGTTTCAAACTATAGTATAAGGAGGTCAATTATATGGCCCTACTTTTTACATAATAAATAAAGATACAATGGTAATTTACCATCTCTATGCTATGTATAAGATGTGACATTTTAAATTTTAGAGGAAAAAGTCTTGAACCAATTTCTCTCTCTCAGCTCCTTTGGTATGAACCATAGGTGGGGATTTTAGCTCCATTTGTTTTCATTTTGATCAATTCCACTACATTTGAAAGTTTCAAGCAATTTAGAAGTTTTCACTTCAAGAGATGAAAACAATTTAGGAAATTATCAATCATTTTATTAAGATAAGTTAAATTTAAGTGTAGTATGATAAATTTAGCAATCTCTTAAACTCTAAGTGAAGGAAATCAAGAAGTAACTTAGCTAATTCTTAAAGAGGAGATCCACATGTGTATCCTTATCTTAAGTAAGTGAGTTCTTCTTTAGATCTAATAAGCTCAAGTGTAGATTTAATCAATTTCTCATGATTCATTACAAGGAGATATTGGAGATCTATTGAAGTTTGTTAATTGAATTATGAAACAAGATTAGAAAATATCTGAAACTTTAATTGAGGTAGGTTTATTTGGTCTAAAACTCTAATCTAGTGTTTGATTTGATTGTTCGCATATTGAATTAGTAGGTCTTCATGTATATATGTATTGGATGTTGAATTGAAGTTAATAAGATGATTGTACACAACCCATTTTTGTTGCTTTGTAATTTTTAAGAATAAAGAAAAGGGTCTTAATTTAAAAATAAAATATAAAAATTTAGAAAAAAAAATGGAAAAATAAACAATGTTAAAAAATTAAAATAAAGAAAAAATTAGGAAAAATAGAATTTTTAGGAAAAGAGAAGTCTTCTTTCAATTTTAGGGTCTTTTAGTCATCTAGAAAGAGTCATTTCATTTTTAAGATAAAATAAAGTTAAAATACACATATGTGATTTAACATAACCGAGATATATTTGAGAATATTAAGTTTTTTCTAAAAATTTAATATTTAAGCCATGGTTAATTATCTTTTCTCATAAAGATTAATTTATGTAATTAACCTTGCAATCAATGAACGAAAGTTTGTAAAAATCAATAAATTGTCTTCAATTTAAAAGTTAATTTCAACATGTGCTTAATAATTCTAATGATTGCACTTTGAAGTCTCAAAGAGTTAGTCAAATGAAGTTAGATGTTGGTTTGAATTGAGAATAATTGAAATAATCAACAAATTGGTTAAAGAAAAAAAGAAAGAAAAAAGAGGATGGATCGGTTTTAGACCAAGCATTGAACCTAATCCATTTTTTTTTTCCCACGCATTTGCATAGAACCAAGAAGCCCATTCAAAACCTAACCAAGAGCCTAAGGATGCACCTAAGCCTATAAAGGCAATGCGCTACTAACTTTCTCAATTCTACCCATGTATTATAAATACGTACTAGGGCATGTCCTTTACAAGCTCGATACGTGCTAAGCTCCATTTTCTTAGCCATTCTCTAGTAGTTTCCCCCATTTTCCTTTCTAATGCCTCGTGTTCAAGGCATTCTTTTATGAGATTCCACACAAATTGACCAAAGCACATGATAGATTCGTATGCTTGGTACCACTCTCTTTACATCAAAGCTCAAATTAAATTCGAATTCATTTGTTTCCCTATCACAATTGGATCTCAAAAAATAAAAAAATATTAGTGAACCCGATGTTAACTAGTATGTTATTTGTTGAAATCAAGCTACATAGAGCAAATGAAAGCAATCTTTCAATAATTTGAGCAAGAATATCAACTTCTAATTTAAAAGATCAACTCGAATCAACTTGATTTCATCAAAATCCAAAATCATTAGAGTAGGATGATTATGATCAAATCAACCATTAATGGACACTTCCTTGTTTGTCAAACCCAAACTAGTAAAAATAGGACCCTCCTTAAGTTATTTGATCATCTAACTCTCCCTTATTTCTACTATTTCATATACTCCTAAGCTTTCTCTCTCTACTATGCACAACTCTTCCTCTTTATAATTTGTTTAAGTTTGAAGTTCTTTAAGCAAAGATATGATATACATGCATTATTCATGATTGAAGCTTTATTTTCCATCCTTCCCTATTGACTGCCATGACCATAGGTACTATCTCTAGCATCTTCAATCCAAAACCTAAGCTCCATCATTGGTCTTTCTTTAAACACTACCACAAATACTTCTTATTCGAAATTAAATACTCTACGACATGTACTAATCACCTGAACCTTCGATTGATGCCTTCACTTGGCATGCACACCACCTCATAATCATGCTCAACTACTTTCGTTCTTTACCCTGAACCACCCAATTCCAACCATTACGTAAACAACCATCAAACGACAACCATTTACCACCGTACATCCAATAATATTAGTTTCTCCAATCAAAGGCAAATGAATTCATCTTTACCACCTTGAAAATCCCCTTAAAGTAGGCTAAACTAAGTCTATTCAACCGCTGATGTTCCTTTTTGCTTAAAACCCCATTACCGCAATTTAAGCCATCTCAAACCACTATTAGTCTAACCTTTTAACCCATGTCTTGCCTTAGCTTTGACCTAGGTGCAATTCCTTCTTAATTCTTTCATTTTATTCTATTTGTTTTATTTATTTTTTATTTATTTATTTCGTAAAAAAGTAAAAGAAAAATGAAAATGGATAAATAATAATAAAAATAAAAATTTTTGTTCATTAACTCTTTTAGTAAATATTTTTTATTTTTTAAGGAAAAAAAGTGAATCTTCCCTTTATTTTAGAAATTTTTTTTCTCTTTTCCAAAAAAAAAAAACTATTTTCTCATTTAGAAAATATGTTTTCAAAATTTGAAAGAAAAACTTTTCCAAACCATGTATTATTTAGAATTTTGAAACGATAAAATTACCCAAATTTAGGACCTTTTTTTTGGTTTTTTTTTTAAATTAAATGAATTAAAATGTAAATCATGTCAGTTTTCAAAATTAAATTACATAAACATACTTCAATTTCAAAAAACGAACAATAAGAAGTCTAATCCCTACTAGAAAATATGTAGGTACATACAAGGTAACTTAAAATAGGGAAATTTTTTAATTTTCCCTTTTCCAAATAAATTTAATTTCTTATTTTTCTTGTCTTTTTTGTAAATAAAAGTATTTTTTTAATTTTAAGGTTTTTAATTATTCATTCAATTTAAAAGGTTATGTTAAAGCATAAAACTAAATTCGGCAGGTTAAACATGGTGACCGTTTAGGATTTACTAAGGTAACCCCTAAATTCAAATTTTCTAGTTTTCAAAAGTGATTTTCTTGCACGTTAATAGATAGATTGAAATCAATCCACCCAATTGATTTTGATTTAATTCATTTTTCTAAATCTCAATCAACTAGCAACTTTGAATCTTTAAACTTACAGATCAACTAGGTTTTCGTTAATCTCTAGTTGATAGTGAGTATTAAATGAGTTAAGGTTTAATATTAATTGGGTTAAAGAAAATGAAAAACGAAAAGTTAAGACTTAATAGCTAGGCAACTCTATTAGGGACCATTAAGAAGATTAACTATTTAAACCTTTTAAAATTAAATTTATTTCTCAAAATACCCATATTAAGTTGCATTTTATTCTTATTAATTTTTTCAACAATTGTACTAACTCTCTTATGTAGCTCGTATATGGGATTTCACTTTGGGAGAATTTTTCATAACCTAGAGGGGGGTCGAGTTGTGGCAGTACTACCATGTAATGCGATGAGATCCAAAATCAAGCACCATCCTTAACCAAAGGTCTTTAGTGTACCATACAATGTATCTTACGGTTACAACTTCCTCCTAGTAACTAACATTAAGTAATAGTTGAGCACATAAATTAAAGTCATATCATCCGATTAAAACTAGTACAAACATAGATATGAGTAAATATAAGGTTCTTCCCTAAGACAATCATATAATACTGAAATAAGTTATCAATAGTAGTTTAGGCTACTTAAACAAACTAAAGATACCTAATAGTCGAAAATATAGGGAGTTCAAATATAGGTAAATGGTTCACTTGAGCTCTCCACTTCTTCACACCAACCAATTATAAGCTAGTACAACTACTCTCAAGTATCCCGTAACCTAGCTTTAGCTAAATATCCTATTGGAATAACAAACTATAGGGGGGTAAGCTCAATTGCTTAGTGAGTAACCTTCCTACTTTACTAACAAACAAAACCAAACAAGTTATTAATCAAGTGTATGAATGCATGGACAAAAATATGCAATGTAACAATATTAACGCCCATTGTTGCCTGAGTTAGGAAGTATTTAGGCATGTCAGGACCTAGACATCCATGTTCAATTCAAAGTCTCTTATCAATAATATCACCCTCAATAGTAGAAACAACATGGCCTTAAGTAGAAGGCGGTACTCCCTGAATGTAAGTAGTTTTCAAAGGTCGAGGTAAGAACATGTCTTCGAAAGATATCGTATGATAACAATCTCAATATACAATATACAACATAGATCCAAGTAGGTATGATCCCCCATTTTACTACATGATGTTGATGCCTCTAATTTCATGTTGTAAGTTGCAATGCATGTCAAGTTTAATTAGGGGTTGAATATTTATTAGTTGAAATTTATGAGTGGCCAACCAATTATATTTAGACACACTAAGATCCTAAATTGTAATGTAGCAAGCATATATGTTCGTATTAACTTAAGATATTTTGCAAGCAAGATCAATCATAACAAGTACATAAAATATCCCATATCTCCTAATATGCAACAAATTCAATTAGTTGATATAATTAAATAATTCACTAGCTACAAGTACAAAACAAGCAAAGCAAGAGGCGATATACTCACTCAACCATCATACTGAGTAGTCCTTAACTGTGTCTAAGTCAATATCCTCACCACCTAAAGAAGATAATTCAGGTTTATGAGTATTCTATTTCCATTAGCTAACTAAGCTTACCACTTACTAACCTTAAGTTAGTTGTTTTTGTAATTCAGATATATTTTCTTCATTTTAACTCCATTTTTGTGATCTTATAGTTGTTTTCATCATTTTTTAATATTCTTTCATTTGGTGAAGTTATTTTTAAGTTTCTAGGTCAACAATTTTTTAGTTTGGTCCCTATAAAGTCGTAGGCCCAAATGGTAAGTGTAGATACCTAATTTTTGCCCTTTCATAGTCTTAATTTTTTATTTGTTACAAAAGGGGTCGTAATTGAAAAAAATAGTAATAAAAAAGAAAAAAAATTAATAAAAATTAAAAAATAATGAAAATACTAAAAAAAATAAGAAAAAGAAAAATCATAAAAATTTCATAGATTTTTAGAAAGTAATTTATATTAGAAATAATTAGTTTTAGTGTTAGTTTTAGTTTTAATTTAGTTAAAAATTTTAGTTTAGGGATTCAAATAGTTTAAATATAATTTAATTGAAATGAATGTCAAGATGCAGACTAACAGTTTAACGGACAAGTAGCGGAGCACTTGGGTGGATTTAGTTGGAGGTCACGTGTTCGAGTTGCAGCAGTCACCTATGTCTTTGTTTTTTTATCTTTGCAAAAGAAAGATGAAAACGGAACTCATATGTAAGATTATTTGAATCTAGTTGGTTTTATTAAATCAAATTTGAATTAAATTTAGATTTAGTTTAATAAATTAATTAGATATGATGAGATATGATTTGGGAGCAATATATAAAAATACTCGTACACAGCAGGCGATAGTGGATCCGAAAAAAAAAAAGAAAGACATCAATCTTCTTCATCCACCATTACTGCTGCAACTTCACATAGCACAAGCAAAATAGCTTGATCCCCACACCGTGCGCAATCCCTGGACACACCAGTTTACACACACAAATCATGCGCAGAAATCTACATGCATTCAAACTCCATCGAGGCAACTATAATTCACGTTCAAACTCCCTACTTTCTCCGACGATAATCCCTGACGACGTTAGATGACTCTCTGTTCTCCGTACATCAACAGTAGGAATCTATACAGCAAACCAGCTACAATCCAACGAACAACGCAACAGCCGCAATCCAAAGGAACGGTAGCGGAACAACAGCAGAACAACAGCGAAACAGCAGTGGAACAGCAACTCTGACCAGTCGACAGTAGCCCTTCACGTCTTCTGCATAGACAGCCGAATTATCATTGGCACTTCATTAGAATTTGTAGTCGACACAATCGCCGAACAAGTAACCGATGCTTACAACCCCGAATATGTCGAATCTTCAATAGCCAGTCTACAACCAACCCAACGCCACAGACGCACAACAATTATTAGCAATTCGCAAATAGCTACACATCATCCAGCCCACCTATAATAGCAGTCTTCTTCAACAACTAGTTTCGCAGCAGCATACACAGCTAACTACGATCACCAATGCAATGCAGTCCACATACGTACGTCCACTGTCCTTCACCAAATATCAAATCAGGTTGATTATTGTTTATTTATTTATTTATTCAATTATTATTATTTAGTTAAGTTTATAATATGGTATGTAAATAGATATGTATATATATTAGTTTAGGCTTGTTTTCCATAGTTTAGATGTCTTTTTCATAGTTTAGGTTTCTTTTCTATGACTCAGACATCTTTTCTATAATTTAGATTTTTTTTTCTACGATTTAAAAATCTTTTTCATAGTTCAAATATCTTTTCTATTATTAAAGCATCTTTTCTATTATTAGAAATTTTTTTTTCATGTTTTAAGCATTTTTTCTATATAAAAGCTTCATCATGCAGAATATTGCATATTTCATAAAATCTTTAGGGTTTTTCTTGAAAATAAAAAAAAAATTATCACTTAGTTATTTTTAAATAAGAATTTTAATTTGGTACTTTTCAAAAATTAGGTCTTTTTTTATAATTAGGAATAAAAATTAGGCTTCTAGGGATTTTTCTTAATAAAAATAAAATGGTTAATAAAAACATAAATTCAACCAATCATTTTTTTATAAAAAGACCAACATATTAAAGATTTCGGAAAAAACTACGATCGTCTGATCCCGGCTAGCAGGTACGTAGGCGCCTTCGGGGCGACGATAAAATATATAGTAACTTAGGTTCCTTTTTTTTCTTTTGATTTTATTTATTTTTTAAAAAATATTATAATTAGAAAAATAATCCTAATTTCGGTAAATAGATAGTGGTACCCATTAAAAGTTTAATAGGTTAGCCCCCGAACTTAGAACCCTCTGGTTCTTCATTTAAAATTGAAACCAAAGACCAGTAGCCAAATCGTAATCAATTCACCCAATTGGTTACAGTTTCTTTTTCTTTTCCCAGCTTCGGTCGGGTGGCGACTCCAAAAATAATTTTCAATAAAAAACCAGAATTTCTCAATTTCTTTAGTTGATGATTAATATTAAATGGGTTAGGGTTAAGTATTAATCAAGAAATGAGAAATCAATTTTAAACAAAAATCGAAAAATCAAACTCGACAAATTGGCGACTCTACTGGGTATGTTGTTTGATGTATTTGTTTATTTTATTTATTTGTTTTTTTTTTTTTACTAACATTCTTTTTGTTGTGGCAGTTTATTTAAAGGGAAATTTTAGGGGGTTTACTTTTACTTTGTTTTTTGCATCATAAATACATGATAGATACGGTCAGAACCAGGCCGTCTTAGGACCTTAGGAGGGGGGCCATTGTGTAAGTTTCGGATGTTGTGGGGCAACCACCTTCCGGGGCCGATCAAGCTATCCTACTCAAGTTCAGATGCAACCACAGAATTGTTGCTTTGAAAAAACACGATGGTTGTAGAACTTGAGGACCTTTAGAACCCACCCGTTACATCACATGAAAACATTTTTCTTCTTTCAAAAAATTTATAAGAACTTATAATGTGGTAAACCTAAATGGATAAAGGCAGTTGTGAAGTTGATTGTAATTGTAATATTCCCTTGTAAATAATTTGTAATATTTTTCATGTAAAGTTTAGAATGCATTGTAATTGTAATTTTAATTTTGATTAGTCATGGCTGGACCAAGTCAAGGGTCTTTTGAAGACATTCATATTCACCTACCGCATTGGCCTCAAAAACTGCTTCACATGTAGTTTTGACTCTTCAGCCCAGATAAATAGGAGTTTATTAAGAATAAGATTGGGCCCATCCTCTCTTTATAGAAGATCTCCATGAACATTACTCTAGTACGGGCCTTCGTACATCTATGGGAGCCCGAATCTATCACTTTTTGTTTGGGCCTATATCAGTTGAACCCAACCTTTATAGAGTAAATAAATAAAAAATAATAAAAAAAAGAAACAAAAAAAAAAAGAATCAAACCTGTAAAATAATAGGTAATTATCATTGTGCTTAATATTCTACTAACCGAAAATATTCATTATTTTAGGTAAATTCAACATTTTGCAAATAGCCTTCTTCCTTTGGAATAAATATGGTTAAGATTTTTATTTTTATTTAGCCTTTTCCCTTTAGAATTCCTCATTTGTAAATAGACCCTCATTAATGTTGTTCTAGGTTTGTATATAGAATTCTAGTAATGTAACCCTCCATTTACAATTCCATCACTCGGTCTTTGTAACATAAAGCCCTAACTTTTCCTCTCTCTCTTTCAAAAAAAAAAAGAAAAGAAATTTGCTAACAGTTACAAATCCTTATAGGGTTCGGGACAAATACAATTACTTGGCTCATTAAGGTAGTTAACCTAAACAGATCCACTTAGCCCAAGAAAATAACCAACCAAACCCGAACCTTAGCCTATCAAGATGATTCAACCAACTCAATGCCCCTGAGTCATCAAGTCCAACCATGAACCGAACCAAAACACAAAGCTATTAAACACTATCCTAAGCTTGATCCCCGATACAAACAAAAAGGGCAATTCATTAGTCCCTTTCGCTTCAAAAGTTGTTAGTTTCAGCCCATTTGAACTCTAAAGAACCTAACCTAAAATCATATATGGAAGCTCAAGGGCATTAAGACCGATAACTCTAGGGCATGGGGCATTAGTCTTTCAAATTTCATAACCAGGGCATATTCCAAGGAATTGGAGTGTAAGGTTTGTCATCACCTTAAGGTTGATCCATCTCTATATAAGGAATTAGTATCTCACTTTTAAAAAGTTTTGAATGAAAAGAGGCGAGCTGTATCCTATACACTAACCCTTAAACACTTTAAGAGTTAAGAGACATCATTGTGAGGATATTTTGGACTCATTCCTTAAAGGAGGTCCATTTTGAATTTGATATGCAGATCGAAATGAAGTTAGGTATTCATTTTCAAATCCCAAACACAGTTATCCTTTGATAACCTCGTTGGACTGATCTGGAGTTCATTTCAAATGTAAACCCTGTCAAGAACCACCCCCACTGTAGGGCAATTCGGAGGTTAGGGTCATTGATTAGGAGAGAAGGATAAAACTGATTTGTACTTACCCCAGTAATAATAATTTAAGGATAATTTTTGTTTTTGATAAATTGTTTTCTTTGAAGAAGAGCTAACATTTTTTCCAAATACCCCAAAGGTCGCACATACCTTACCTAAGCCAATACACTCTAAACTTATGGATTTAGGGCCTTGATTCATCTAAAGACAAAAACTTGACAAAAGAGATAGTTATTTTTAGGGAGAGAAAAGAAAGAAATGAAATGAAAAAAGAAAAAAAAGAAGAATAAAGGAAAAAGAAAAAAAAACCAGGAAAAAAGAAAATGAAGAAATACCTAAATATTAGGCTTGAGCAAATCCCCAATCAAAGAAGGCTTAAGTTGCTCAAAAAACACAAGGCTTTGAATCACGTTCCTAACCAAAAACACAAAACCTCATATTCATTCAAGATCATGTTTTCCACCGCAAACCAAAAACTCCATATTCAGTTCAAAATTACACTCCAAATCACGAACATAAACCCTTTCTACCCACTCAATTCTCAAACACAAGACCTTCCCACCTACAATACCTCCCTACTCAAAGCTCTTCTAATTTTGAAAAATAATTTATCTAAGATAAAAATTATCTTTGAAACTGGGGCAAGCACACATCTAGCCCATTCCTAAGGGTTCTTGACTTGTACCCCTTGGGTTGGATGAAAGCACTTTTTTTAAAATAAGCCCTCTCAATTAACTTCTTTTGAAACCATTTGACCAAAAGCCAAATTTACAATACTGAACCCAAAAAAGACCTGTAGATCGATCAAAGCGTATCACTTGCGAATTGGACTGTAATTTTTGGAATAGTAGTCAAGAGTGAAATACAGACCGAGAGTGCGTAAGGAAGTCCTCTTCAACAAAACTAATCGTGAGTTACTTTTCCTTAAGAAATGAATTTTTAAGGCTTATCCAAGATGCTCATTGTTACAAACTAGGATGGATATGAGATACCCTACATGATTATAGCATTTTCCTTTTAAATAGGAATTTATATCCGTTAGCAAACTTTCATAGAAAAAGAGGAAAAAAGAAAATGAAAAGACATGAAAAGGAGAGAGGGAAAGCGCAGGCTTGTTACAAGTTTTTCCATTCATTTTCCAGTCTATAGTGGCTAAATTTTCAATTCATGTTATAAAAAAAATTTTCACCAAATTCCTCGTTTGTAAATTTCTCAAATCAAGAGTTTATTTTTTTTATTTTTTATTTTATTTTCAAGTTGGCTATGTTCCTCAGTTTACTTTCAACTCTCAATAGAGCTTAAGCGAATCCAAAGGGTGCTTACCCTTTATCTGTTTTCTCAAGGATATAGCCAGCTCATAGTGTACTATTCCTATCCATATCTTCTTTAGCACTTCAGTCAGCTTATGGAGCGCTATCTAGGTTCATATTTTCATTTAGGGATCTAGTTAGTTCATAGAGTGAAGTCCTAATATAAAGTTTCTTAAGCTTTAGGCTGGCTCCCAAAATACAGTTCCAATTTATAATCTCTTAGGGAACTAGCCAGCTCGTAGAGCGTAGTCCCAATCTGGAGTTTCTTAAACTCCCAGTAGTATGACTTACAGAATGTTACCCGACTCAAAATTTCTCCTAGGGATTTAGTAAGCTCATGGAGCTCTATCTTGTCCAAGTTTCCATATTTTAGGTCTTAGCTAGCTTAAGGGGTGCTTTGACCGTCTTGGTGAGTCAGCTCATTAAGGGCACGATCCAAGTTTTCTTCAGATATTTTTAGGTCTTAGCCAACTCATGGGGAGCTTTGACTGTCTTGGTGAGTCAGCTCATTAAGGGCAGGATCCAAGTTTTCTTCAGAAATTTTTAGGTCTTAGCCAGCTTAAGGGGCGCTTTGACCGTCTTGGTGAGTCAGCTCATTAAGGGCACGATCCAAGTTTTCTTTAGATATTTTTTAGGTCTTAGCCAGCTCATAGGGCGCTTTGACCATCTTAGTGAGTCAGCTCATTAAGGGCACGATCCAAGTTTTCTTCAGATATTTTTAAGTCTTAGTCAACTCATGGGGCGCTTTGACCGTCTTGGTGAGTCAGCTCATTAAGGGTACGATCCAAGTTTTCTTCAAATATTTTTAGGTCTTAGTCAGCTCATAGGGCGCTTTGACCGTCTTGGTGAGTCAGCTCATTAAGGGTACGATCCAAGTTTTCTTCAGATATCTTTAGGTCTTAGCCAGCTCATGGGGCGCTTTGACCGTCTTGGTGAGTCAGCTCATTAAGGGCACGATCCAAGTTTTCTTCAGATATCTTTAGGTTTTAGCCAGCTCATGGGGCGCTTTGACCGTCTTGGCGAGTCAGCTCATCAAGGACACGATCCAAGTTTTCTTCAGATATTTTTGGGTCTTAGCCAGCTCAAGGGGCGCTTTGACCGTCTTGGTGAGTCAACTCATTAAGGGCACGATCCAAGTTTTCTTCAGTTAGCCAGCTCATGGGGCCCTTTGACCGTCTTGGTGAGTCAGCTTATTAAAGGCATGATCCAAGTTTTCTTCAGATATTTTTAGGTCTTAGCCAGCTCAAGGGACGCTTTGACCGCCTTGGTTAGTCCGCTCATCAAGGCACGACTAAGATTCTCGTTATTCTTTTTTAGAGATTTTTTCCAACTCACAAAGACACTTTCCATTATCGTTCTAACCTTCATCAAGTATCTTAACATTCCTTAGGATAGAGTCACCCTGAGGCAAAAACGGTATCTCTTTTGTTTTTGTTGCAAAGTTTTATTCAAACTTCACCACAAAGAGGGGCAGCTATAGACACCTAATTTTTTCCCTTTCATAGTCTTAATTTTTTGTTTTTACAAAAGGGGTCCTAATTGAAAAAAATAATAATAAAAAAGAAAAAAAAATAATAAAAATTAACAAATAATGAAAATACTAAAAAAAAATAAGAAAAGGAAAAATCATAAAAATTTCATAGATTTTTAGGAAGTAATTTATATTAGGAATAATTAGTTTTAGTGTTAGTTTTAGTTTTAGTTTAGTTAAAAATTTTAGTTTAGGGATTCAGATAGTTTAAATATAATTTAATTGAAATGAATGTCAAGATGTAGACTAACAGCTTAACGGATAAGTAGCAGAGCACTTGGGTAGATTTAGTTGGAGGTCACGTGTTCGAGTCGTAGCAGTTGCCTATGTCTTTGTTTTTCTATCTTTGCAAAAGAAAGATGAAAACGGAATTCATATCTAAGATTATTTGAATCTAGTTGGTTTTATTAAATCAGATTTGAATTAAATTTGGATTTAGTTTAATAAATTAATTAGATATGATGAGATATGATTTAGGAGCAATATATAAAAATACTTGTACACAACAGGCAATAGTGGACCTGAAAAAAAAAAAAAGAAAGACATCAATCTTCTTCATCCACCGCACCGTGCGCAATCCCTGGACACACCAGTTTACACACACAAATCATGCGCAGAAATCTAAATGCATTTAAACTCCATCGAGGCAACTGTAATTCACGTTCAAACTCCCTCTTTTCTCCAACGATAATCCCTGACGACGTCAGACGACTTTCTGTTCTCCATGCATCAACCGTAGGAATCTACACAGCAAACCAGCTACAAAATCTACGCAGCAGCCACAATCTAACAAAATGGCAGCGGAACAGCAGTAGAACAATAGCGAAACAGCAACTTCGACCAATCGACAGCAACCCTTCACGTCCACTCTACAGACAGCCGAATTATCATCGGTACTTCACTACAATTTGTTGCCGACACGATCGTCGAACAAGCAACCGATGCTCGCAAGCCCGAATACTCCGAATCTCTAATAGCCAGTCTACAGCCAACCCAACGCTACAGACGCACAACAGTTATCAGCAATTCACAAATATCTGTACATAATCCAGCCCACCTGCAATAGTAGTCTTCTTTAACAACCAGTTTCGCAACAGCATACACAGCTAACTACGATCACCAATGCAACGCAGTCCATGCACGTACGTCTACTGTCCATCACCAAATATCAAGTCAGGTTGATTATTGTTTATTTATTTATTTATTCAATTATTATTATTTAGTTATGTTTATAATATGGTATGTAAATAGATATGAATATATATTAGTTTAGGCTTGTTTTCCATAGTTTAGATGTCTTTTTCATAGTTTAGATTTCTTTTCTATGATTCAGACATCTTTTCTATAATTTAGATTTTTTTTCTATGATTTAAAAATCTTTTTCATAGTTTAAATATCTTTTCTATTATTAAGGCATCTTTTTTATGATTAGAAAATTTTTTTTCTTTCTTTTGTTTTTTTATGTTTTAAGCATCTTTTCTATATAAAAGCTTCATCATATAGAATATTTCATATTTCATAAAATCTTTAGGGTTTTTCTTGAAAATAAAAAAAAAATTATCACTTAGTTATTTTTAAATAAAAATTTTAATTTGGCACTTTTCGAAAATTAGGTTTTTAGTTTTTTTTTTTTTATAATTAAGAATAAAAATTAGGCTTCTAGGGATTTTTCTTAATAAAAATAAAATGGTTAATAAAAACATAAATTCAACCAATTATTTTTTATAAAAAGACCAACACATTAAAGTTTTCGGAAAGAACTACAATCGTCTGATCCCGACTAGCAGGTACGTAGGCACTTTCGGAGGGACGATAAAATATATAGAAACTTAGGTTCTTTTTTTTTCTTTTGATTTTATTTATTTTTTAAAAAATATTATAATTAGAAAAATAATCCTAATTTCGGTAAATAGATAATGGTACCCGTTAAGGGTTTAATAGGTTAGCCCCCAAACTTAGAACCCTCTAGTTCTTCATTTAAAATTGAAACCAAAGACCAGTAGCCAAATCGTAATCAATCCACCCAATTGGTTACGATTTCGATTTCTTTTTCTTTTCCCGACTTCGGTCAGGTGGCGACTCCAAAAATAATTTTCAATAAAAAACCAGAATTTCTCAATTTCTTTAGTCGATGATTAAAATTAAATAGGTTAGGGTTTAGTATTAATCAAGAAATGAGAAATCAATTTTAAACAAAAACCGAAAAATCAAACTCGACAGTAAGTTTGGTCACTTTAGGATTTAGGCCTAGTTTTGGGTTTTAGGCTTGGTTTTTTACTTTAGGCCTTATACTTAATAATTTGGGCCTTCTTTCTAGTATTTTAAATGGTATTTTTCTATTTAACACCTTCAAGTTTTAAAGTAGGCCTTAATGGTACTTTCATGGGTCTTAATGGGCCTTTTTGTTAAGTTTAATTCTCTAAATTAGTAAAGGGCCTATGGTGGGTGTTTTAGATGGCCCTTTAAGTTTAGTGGGCCTCTTAAGTAACTCTTCCTAAGCCTTCTATCCTAAGGTTCAGATTTGATCACTTATGTAAATGTCCTAAAATTGGACTTAAGTTTAGCCAACTTTTGTTAGGTTTACAAATCTATACATTAAAGTTCTAGTGGCCATTATTACCATTTTTAAGCTTATAATCACTAAGCTAGTTTATGGCCTTAATTACATTGTAGCCTACTTGATTTGGTTAATTAAGTCCTAAATTATACTTAACACTAAATAAACATGTTATTAAGTTAATAGAAAATAATTAATAGATCTGATGGGTTCATGGAAGTGGTAGCCTCCTAGTGTTTTTATGGTCAACTCCTTCATTTTCATGCAATACTTGATTACTTATGTATCCTATGTATTTATCCACCTAAAACAATAATTATGACATAAAAATGTGTAGAAGAGTGCTATGGTGTTAAGTAAGAGGCAACATGACAAAGGGAATGGGGTTTTCATCACACTTCTTATTGGTTTAGACTAAAAATCAACACTATACTATCATGCTTACTAGTGCTATAACACGTCATCAAAGTGTGTTTCTTTCTTTACTACCCTTGTTTGTTCTTCATGAAACACCCTAAAACATCTAGTATCATGCTGTAAAGTAAAGTTTATCAAAGAAAATGAAAGTTCCTATCATTACTCTACAAGGAAAACTAAAGAAATACTAACCTAGTTACTTACTGGAGCAAGGAGTGTAGAGGGTCTCCTTATAGAGAGTGTACCGTGAGCTTGTGTGCATGTGAGGGTATGTGTGTATGTAGAAGGACTAGGAGGCGGGAGTGGGTTGGGTATGTGAGGTGTGAGGCTTGGTGGTGAGTAATTTGGAGTGGTGGTGGTGGTGTTGTAGTGATCGGTGGTGAGGTGGATGGGTGGTAGCTGAGAGGAAGGAAGAAGGGAGTTTTAGGGTTTGAAGTTTGAGAGTGTTTTAGGGTTGTGAAAAATGAAAAAGAAAAAAAAGAGTGATGGTGAGGGGGTGGCTGGTCGTAAGGAAGAGAGTGAGTAGGGGGACAAGTTATGTGTGTTTTGAGAAATCAAAGACAAG
Source organism: Lumnitzera racemosa (assembly GCA_024138005.1). Classification (NCBI taxonomy): domain Eukaryota; kingdom Viridiplantae; phylum Streptophyta; class Magnoliopsida; order Myrtales; family Combretaceae; genus Lumnitzera; species Lumnitzera racemosa. Next base: position 88,462,875 of record JAMXBC010000006.1, read on the forward strand.
GCATAAAAGGGGATTGTGTACTTTTATGCCTTTTTGCTAAATTGAATAAGATCTTGTTCTCTTAGGATACAAGATATTTTAAATTCATTAATGGTTTGTGTTTTAGCCCTTAATCATGTTTAACTTGTAGATAATTAAGGTCTAATTAAGGTTATTTATGGACTCGAGCTTGATTAGGGTAATTAACAATAATTATACATGCTTAAGTTAAATAAGTGTAATTAGGATACGTTTAGGGTTTTGTTGAACTTTGATACTATACTATATTTAATATAAGCCCCTATAAGTGTACCTAGGGTTTCCATAAGGTTTGGTGTTTGTTTATAGTAATTTGATTTATGTATGAGCTCGAAAGTTAGGGTTTCAATCATTTAGCAATATCAATCACTTATATTGATCGGTTTAACCTTCCTATTAGTGTTTATTTGTGGTGTGAAGATATTTGATCACTTAGCTAAGGTTTGATGATCATTATAGGGTTTCAATATCATCTTAAGGTTTTTCAAGTATTAGGGTTCCTAAGGTTCTTGTTCATTTAGTTAAGGTTTTAGGGCTTACTTCATTTAGGGTTTTTGATCGAATGTTTAGGATTCGATTCCTTTACCTATGTTTTATTATTATGATTAGGTGGTTCTAGGGACCATTTGAGGACTCTTTCATCTAATTCTACTTTTGAGTTATGGAAATTTTGTAAGGTTTATAGAATTTTATTATTAATCATAAATGTATGTTAGATATAGCTAGAACTAGTCCATCTTAAGACCTTAGAATGGGAGCCATTGTGTAGGCTTAGAATATTATGGGGTAACCACCTTCCGGTGTTAATTAGGTTACCTTACTCATTTTTAATGTGATCAATGAACTATTTCTTCGAAAATGTATGTGGTCATAGAACATGATCAAAGTTAAGTAAATACTTGAGATAAATTGGCTCAAACATGAATAAGGCTTACTTGAATTGTTTTTGGCTTAAGGAATAGGTGAGGTTAGGGTAGACCTCAATTGAGGCAAGATCTTCTAGTGGATCAACTAAGGTAAGATCTTTCGAGAAACTGTATAGAGGAGGTATTGACCGCTATATAGGAGATGTTGAGAGCCCTTTGTAAGATGGATAAGACACCCCCAGCTCCAATTCTACCTCTTGTACGCTTGGAGGAGTTACCACTACCTCCAGTTGAGCAGGTACACTTAGCTTCTATAGCACCCCTAAATCTCAAGCCTCAAAGATGATTAATTCTAGAGTTCATTAAGTATACCAGATACTTCAATAGGGTAGCCAATCACCCCAAGGATGTAAAAGATTAGCTCATGTAGAATGAGTGAACTTTTGAAGTATTTGAGATTCCCTACCATCTATGGGTTACTTATGGTACTTACATGTTGAAGCTCCATGCTAAGGCTTAGTGGGAGTAAAAAAAGAGGTTAATTAGGGGACCAATCACCTAGGAAGTATTTAGAAGGAAGTTTATTGCCAATTACTTTCCTAAGTCATTAAAGTTGTAGTACAATGATGCCTTTCTCTCTATTTAGAAGGGAAACCATACCATATATCAATATGAAATAGAGTTTACAAGCTGCTATAGTTTACTTACAAGGATTTCTAAGTTAGCGACATATTGAGGATATAGGTCTTCATTAGAGGGTTAGACTTAGATACCAAACGCCAAGTGCATAAGTTCTAACCTTGAGACTTCAGGAGGCAATTGAGATGGCCTAGATGATTGAGAGTGCCAAGAGTTTTAAGGATAGGTTGGAGAGGGCTAGGGTAAAGATTTTTAGGAAGAAGCCTTTAAAGGGACTCAGTTTTATCAAAAAGGGAAAGAAGATCATATAAAGTTAAGGCCATCAATAGAGGTTAGGTATTCCAGGTTCTGGATCAGTATAGTGAGATGTTAGAAGTGCAGAGGAGGATGTTATCTAAGAAAGTGCCCTTAGCTTCAGCATAAGTTTTTCTTATGTAGAAAGGGTAGTGATTGAATAGCCGAATGTCCCAAGAGAGCCAAGAAATAGGACACATCACCCTAAATTGCCTATAGAGGAGAGCCACACCAATTACCCAACTGGCTCAACCTATAGCTCTTCCTAGTCACCCAGCAGCTCAAAAGCAAACATGAGGCTTAGGACCTATTCAAACCTAATGGATTACCAACCTCTAGCTTGCTCACTTGCATATGCCTAAGAGACCTCCAATCCCTTATTAAAAGAATTCTCTCTACTCAACTTACCAAGGACGAGAAACTGTACATCGAAGAATGGTGGCTGAATTCCTTAAATGCTTTAAGTGGGTACACCCACTCTACTCTGTCCCTTATACTGAAGCCAAATACTTCCTTATCGAGAACTCTTTGCCAAGTGATGGGGACCTAGGCCCTACACACTAAGTCCTGCTCAAACCTTGAGTTGTCGAGAACTTTCTATCAAGTAATAAGACATAGGCTCTTGCTAGTCAAGTACTTCTCTTATGGCCTACTACTCATACTTGCAGCATTCTATACTCATCATGGTAAACCTATTGTTGCCATGTCATGATCCAACTCAGCCACCATGGCTAAAATTCTCTTAGTACAAAACCATTGACGAGTTATCACTTGTTCTTTTACTTGATACTATACTTTTATGCCTTTTGTCTTTTGTCCTTTTTACCCTTTTCGGTATGTACTAGGAATCTCTTTTTCATGTATGTCTTTTGGTAATTTTCCTTATTTATATTGTTGCCCTAGGGACTTGCTATAAATTTTCCTTTCTCTTTATGACTAGAACATCTTACATTCATTACAAACATTCAATATACTTGTTCTTGCAAGACATTCCTCTTTAAGTTCATTTTTTGTACACTCTTATCTAGTCTTGTCGAGTAGCTCAAGATTAGTAGCAAGTGGAACTTGGTATTAGCTTATGCATCACATTAAGAAAAGTACCAAGTCGTGTTATGTTTGTAGGTGAATCATATCCTTCAAACAACTTTACGTTAGCTATTGTATTCAATTCACCAACCTACTTATTTTATTTTCTTCAATACTTCAAAGGACCTATTTGGATCTCATTTCTTACAGTAAGTTATAGTGATAACTAAGTTCCTAGATACATCATATAATTCCTGGTATCAAAGCTTGAGGTTGTGATCAAAAGCTATTGATGGGTAGATACAAGACCTCACTACTGTTATGGCCAATCTAGCTATTTCTATACAAAGGGTCATAGAAACTAGGCCACAAGAAAGAGTTGTTGTAGAATAGGGTCGAGAAAGGGGAGATAGATCAAGGAGGTTAATGGATGAACAATGAGACTTGGAGCCCCCTCAAATAAACCAAGCCCTACCCCAATGTATCGATAGAATGGCAAGAAGGAGACTATAGTTGGATGAAGTGGAGGAATATGAAGAGGAAGAATAGTATGATGGAGTTGATGAGCATGAGTGTAAAGCTCCTAAGGGTACCGAACACCTCAAAGTACAAATCTTGAGCTTTAATGGATCAGGTAGTGCTAACGACTACTTAAATTGGGAAGAGAAGATCGAAAAGATATTCGACTTTTATGATTATGAAGATGCTATTCATATTTGAATGGCTACGTTGGAATTTTTTGGATATGCACCAATGTGATGGAAGAAGTTGCAAAGCATTCACTTAAGAGCTAGACGTGAAGTCTAAAAATGGCATGAGATGAAAAGAGTCTTGAGAAGTAGGTTCGTTCCTAAACATAATGAGCTAAACACTTTCTGACATCTCCAAGACTTGAGATAAGGTAGTAGATCAATAGACGACTATGTCCTAGAGTTTCAGTTGCTTATGATCCAATGTGATGTTGATGTGCTCAAGATACGAACTATAGCGTGGTTCATTTGTAGGCTAAGAACTGAGATTGGTAGCATAGTGGAGTTATAGAGTCATGCGACACTAGACAAAACCATCAAAGTGGCATAGAGGTTCGAAAGGCAAAGGTGGAACCAAATTAGTCGAATGCCTAGTAGTCGACCAGTGCTAACGAGTAGGAGTAGCATGCTGAGCTAACCTAGAAATGACCGAGCACCAAACAGTTTCAAGATGGATTGCTGAGGATAGGTGTCAAACCAACTTAAAGAGAGTTGAGGTATAGGCAAGACCGAAGAGACCAAGGTCATAGCTTAAGAAGGAAAACTCAAGAGATTAAGTGCTTTAAATGTCTTGGTTATGGGCACATGGCTAGTTAATGTCCAAACCAACATGTCGTGATGATTAAGGGTGATAAGCATCAATTCGAAGTAGAGAGTGCTAGTAAGGGAGAGGAAGAAGTAGAGGTTAGCCAGACATTAGAAGAGTTCGAAGAAGACCTCGATGCCCTAACACCTCTTGAAGTAAGAGCCGAGTACTGTTTTGTTGTTCATTGATCTCTCAATACTTTTGTGGCTGATGAGAATACATAAAGGGAGAACCTCTTCCACACAAATTGCCAAGTGAATAGCAAGCTCTATGCCCTGATCATTGATGGGGGAAGCTATACTAATGTCATAGTGTAAGGGGTAGTTAAGGTCATGAAATTGCCAACTCTTTTGTACCCTAAATCATACAAGATTCACCGACTAAACAAGAAAGGAGGTTTACCTATTATCGAGCAAATTAGAGTACCCCTTACCATTAGTGATAGTTACAAGGATGAAGTGTTGTATAACATCCTCCCTATGTGTGTCTCACACATCTTACTCAGCTGACTCTGGCTGTTTGACTTATGGACATTAGACAATGGGTATAATAACACCTACATGTTCTAGAAGGATGGGCAGATGGTTATACTAGCCCCCATGAGTCCTAGGGAAGTATAAGAGTCATAAGAGAGGGTTATTAGATCATTGCAAAGCAAGTCCTTAGTGATTTCTAGTGCTCAATTTTCCCTTGAAGTCAAGACTAAAGAGTGTGTGCTTCTTTTGCTTAATAAACTTCTAGAGTTGAGAGAAGTCGAAGGCTTACCTACCAAAGCATAGATACTACTATAGAAGTATGCTGACATATTTCCTACTGAGATGTCAAAAGGATTACTACCCTTAAGAGGCATTGAACATTGCATTGGCCTTTAGCTTGGAGTTATTCTACTAAACTACCCTGCTTACAAGCTCAATCCTAAGTAGGCGGCTTAGCTAAAGAAGTAAGTAGACAAGTTAGTGGATCGTAGATATGTCTATGAAAGCATGAGGCCCTGTGCCATGCCAACTGTACTTATGCCGAAGAAAGATGGAAGTAGAGAATGTACATTGACAGCTAACCCATCAATAAAATTACCATTAAATACTAATACCTAATCCCGCAACTTGATGATATGCTTGATGAGTTATATGGTGCTTGCAACTTTTCTAAGATCAATATACAGAGTAGCTACCATTAGATACGAATGTGGCCTAGAGATTAATGGAAAATAGCTTTCAAGATGAGGGATGGTCTGTTTGAGTGGTTGGTGGTGCCGTTTAGTTTAACGTATGCATTGAGTAAGTTTATGTGACTCATAAATCATGTCTTGAGGACACTAATTGGAAGATGTGTTGTCATGCACTTTGATGACATTTTGGTCTATAGTACCGACCTCATTTCTCATGTTGGTCACTTAAGGTCAGTGCTCGACATTCTCCGAGCTGAGAGATTATTCGGCAATTTGAAGAAATGTGGGTTCTACTCAAGTGAAGTCATATTCCTCATGTATGTTGTTTTAAAGGGAGGAGTCTGAGTGGATGACAAGAAACTTAGAACTATACTTAAGTAGCTTATGCTGACAAATGCTACAGAAGTCAGGAGTTTCCATAATCTGGTTTTATTCTATCAAAGATTTATTCAAAACTTCAGTTCCATAACTACACCATTAGCCAAACTGACTAAGAAGAACTATGAGTTTAAGTGATCAGAGAAAGCTCAAAAGAACTTTAAAGATATAAAATCCAAGTTGACTCTACCCTAGTACTTGCCTTGCCAGATTTCAAGAAATTTCTTAAAGTAGAATGTAACACATTTAAAGTCAGCATTAGTTCTATCCTTATGTTGAAGCACCGACCTATTGCCTATTTCAGTGAGAAACTCAAAGGAGATACCTTGAATTACTTGGCATATGGCAAGGAGTTCTATGCACTTGTTTGAACATTGCATAACTGGCAACGTTACTTATTGGCAAGAGAATTTATCATCTACTCTAATCATGAATCCATCAGACATCTCCAAGGGCAATAAAAACTTTCTTAACATCATGCCAAATGGGTAGAATTGTTAGAGTCCTCATGCTATGCCATCTAGTATAAGAAAGGGAGCACCAACATCATGGCCAATGCTCTTTCTCGTTGTCACACCTTCATTACGACTATGCAGGCTAAGGTACTTAGATTTGGCACACTACTTGATTAGTATGAGCATGATCCTCATTTTAGACCCTTAGTAACAAAAGTAACATTGAAGGAGTTGTGGATGGATTCTCCATAAGCTAAGGGTTCTTGATGAAGGGCAAACAGGTCTGTATATTAAGTGGAATGGCTAGAGAACTACTTGTTTGAGAAGCTCATGCTAGAGGTTTAGTAGCCATTTCAAAGAAAAGAGAATGACAGAATTACTGACAAAACATTTCTACTAGCCTAATATAATGAAGGATATGTGAAAGTTCTTAAAAGATGCAAGGTGTGTAAATATGCAAAAAGAAGGAAAGAGCTGTATGGGAAGTACACGCCCTTACCTATTCTTGAATACCCGTAGACTAACCTAAGCATGGATTTCATGCTTGGCCTAGCCCAAACACCGAGAAGATATGACTCTATTATGGTGGTGGTCGATCAGTTCAATAAGATGAGCTACTTCATTTCCTACCACTGAACTAATGATGTTTTATTTGTCGCTAACCTCTTTTTGCAGGAAATTGTGTAACTGCATGGAGTGTCTAGAAGTTTTGTTTTTGACCTTAACTCAAGCTTCATGATCTTCTTTTAGAGGACCCTATAGAAGAAACTTGGCACCAAACTCATGTTTAATACTTCTTATGACCCCTTAGACTGATGGCAAGACCAAAGTTATGAATAGGACAGTCGGTAACCTCTACGAGCCATTGTTGGGAAGAATTTACATGATTGGGATGTATGGATACCTATCATTAAGTTTGCTTACAATTGCTTAACTCACAACTCGATAAGAAGGTCACCATTTAAGGTCATATATGGGCTAAATTTGAACTTACCCTTGGATTTGGTTGTTTGCTCAATTAGTCAATGAGAAAGTTAATCTAGCTTGCAACATGCTGAAGAGTTCTAGAAGTTACATCAAAAGGTTACCAAACAACAGGCCAAGACTGTGGCTTGACAGAAGGAACAAGGAAGCCGAGGAAGGAAGTGATTCATTTATACTCCCAAGGATCTTATCTAAACTCACCTTAGTAAAGAATGTTTCTTAGGAAAAACAACGACCAAACTGTTCTCCGGAGCAAATGGATCTTATAAGATCCTTATGCGTATCAATGACAATGCCTATGAGATTGAATTGCCCGAAGGGTACTGCATGTCCACAACCTTCATTGTCACTAACATGATGCCCTATATGCTTGATGAAGAAGAAGACTAAGATTTGAGGGAAATCTTCAATAACTTTACGGAGCTTATGGTTTACTAACCTCTAGCCCGCTTACTCGCGTATGGCTAAAAGGCCTCCAATCCCTTACTAGAAGAATTCTCTCTCGTCAACCTACTGAGAATGAGAAACACTATACCAAAGAATGGTGGCTAATCTCCTTGAAAGGTTCAAGTGGGTACACTTTGCTTTGATTTGTCCCTTATACCGAAGCTGAATACTCTCGCCAAGAACTCTTTACCGAGTGATGGGGACTAAGGCCTTACATACGATGTCCTGCTCGAACCTTCAATTGTCGGGAGCTTTTTACTAAGTAGCAAGACATAGGCTCCTACTAATCGAGTACTTCTTTTCTAGCTTACTACTCATACTTGTAGCATTCCTAACTTGTCATAACAACCTTATTGTTGCCATGTCATGATCCAGCTCAACCATTATGCCCAAAGATTCCTTAGTACAGAGCCACTTACGATCTGCCACTTGTCCTTTTACTTGACACTGTACTTTTATATTTTTTGTCTTTTGTCCTTTTTACCGTTTTCTGTATGTATTAGGAATCTCCTTTTCATATATTTCTTTTGGTAATTTTACTCATTTGTATTGTTACCCTAAGGACTTACTATAAATAGTCTCTTCTCTTTGTAGTTAGAACATCTTACATTCTTTATAGACATTAAATATACTTGTTCTTGTAAGACATTCCTCTCTAAATCCATTTTCATACACTCTTATTTTATCTGACTGAGTAGCTGGTAGACCTTAGCATTAGCTCGTACATCATGTTAAGTGAAGTGCTAAGTTGTGTTGTGTTCGTAGGTAAGTCATATCCTTCAAATAGCTTCACATTAGCTACTATATTCAATTTGCCGACCTACTTATTCTATTTTCTTCGATAATTTGAAGGACCCATCTGGTTCCATCTCCAACGTTAAGTCCTAGTGATAACTGAGCTCCTAGGCACACAAAACCAAACTTGGAGCATTGGCATATGCTAGGCTTTATAATTTGGAGGGCAATGGAGATTATGCAGATGATGGATTAGATGAGGATGCTTATGCCTATTAAGAGGGAAATGCTATGGGCAGTAGACTTGTTGAAGGTATGTAACTTAACTCATGTTTTCTTTTTTAAAAGAGATTAGTAATGAGTATGAGATATAAGACGTTGAGAAAGTAACAAGGGAGAATTTAAAGGAGTTAAAAGATACCCTATAATTAACTAAAATAACAAAAATTATGATGGTTTAGGGAATATCCATGCCTCCAGTTCACCTATATATGCCTTGTTTGATACTAGAGTAACCCACTCATTTATTACACCTAAGATTGCCAAGCAAGTAAGATTGCTGGTTGAGACTATGGAGTCCATTATTGGGATCAAGACACATATTAGAAGTGTAGTAGTGACAAAGTAGGAGGTAAAGAATTGCCCTTTGAAGATATAAATTAGTGAGTCTTGTGTAGACTTGATTCTAATTGAGATGAACAAGTATGAAGTCATTTTGGGTATGAGTTGGAAGTCTTCAGTGAAAGCTTTGGTGGAAGTGGAGTTTGAATCCTTGAATGGGATGAAAGCTATTTTTAAAGGAGAGTCAACCATCCCTAAAGTGGGAGAGATGTGCTAACATAAGCTAATTGTAGACACCCTATTTTTATAACCTCATCATCTACCCGACGCTAATATTTTTAAATTTTTTATATTAGGGTAAAGGGTCATAACTTAGAAAAAAAATACAAAAAAAATTAGAAAATTGAGAAATGTTAAAGAAAGTAGAAAATTTAAAGAAAATAAAAAAAATAAAAAAATTTAGAAAAATAAAAAAAGAGATAGTTTAAAATAGCATGGCAAATTTCAAATTAGCTTTAGTATTTTATTTAGACTTTAAATAAAAAAAGGGGGGATGGTGAGTTTGGGCTTAGGTTTAATTCTAAGCAAGGCTGACCTAGTCCATGCATGCATGGCATAGGCCAATGGCCTATTAATAACACTCTTTGACTTGCACTTGAAATGACATAAAAATCCTAGGTTTGAATCTCAATATAAGCATAAAGTGCCTTTTATTTTTTACAGAGCATACTTGCTATGCATCAAAATACCATTAGGCCATTTGTCTATTGTGGACATGTGGCACTACTAGGTTTGGTTGCAAGTTGACGTGGTACCATGTCAACATCTTGACCCATATGGCATGATGACACATTAGTATTTTTGTCACGTGTTCAGCCATGTGTCTTGTTAAGACATGTGCTACAATACCACTAGTTTATGTTGTTGACATGACACCACATCAGCCTCCCATTTTCCTTCTCTTTCTCCCCATTTCCCTCCTTTTCCCAGCAAAATTCTAGCTTAGGGTGGTTACTTTGTGGCCATTTTCCATTAGTCTCTCTTCATGATTTCACCAATTGAAGGGTGAAATCATGAAGTTTGCCCAAGATACTATGAATGAGGAGTAAAAACTTGTCCTAATTCAATCATGAAGTAAGCCAAAGATTGAGTTAAAGTTTTAGAAAAAGTTGAAAATGCTTGTTTTTTTCCAGATTCCTTTTTCATGATTTGAGTTGTTCAATGCAATTCGAAGCTTCCATTTGCTATCCTAAGTAAGAATGAGCATCCATAGATCATTATTTGCAATTAAAATCAGAGCTTTTATTAGATTCAAGTAATTAAATCAATCAAAACCCACTTTTATGCGATTTTTTAATCAATGCAATTTGAGGAGTTTTCAAGTTTGATTAACTAGCAAAAGCTATAAATAGGGACTAGAGAATTTGTTCTGGACACCAAGCTTTCACCCTCATACACTTAAACACCTATTTCAATATCTCTCTCTCTCCACTATGATTGCTACTCTCTCTTTAGCTTCTCTTTTTTTTTTTTTTTCTCTTCTCACTTTTGAAGCTTAAAACTACAATAGCTAGCATCATCATGACATTAGTTTCCAAACCCAACCACCCCTATGCTCAGCCATAGCCTTTAGTGTCTCGGCCATAAAAGGGTTTTGCAAACCCTAACCGTTACACCACCACTACATCGAAACACCCATCTCTAGGTGTTCCTTATATAAACCAACAACACCAATAGATTCTCTACCCCTAAAAATACATGTCCTAACCCTTAACCAAACCCTAGTAGCCTCCATGTGTATTGTCAACAACCACCACTAGTAGCCTACCATAAAAAACTAACCATCAAGTACATAGCTTACCCCTCATCCCCCAATTCAAATAAAACTTGCACAAAAGTCCCATCTCTTCCTTGTTTCGGTGGTTGAAGTAAATCAAACCATCCTCATGTGTTGCTGCTTATTAAAGATGGTTTGTAACCTAAGATCCAACTTGACGTAGAGCTCCGATCTATCCTCTAACCCACATCCTATAGCTGAACTAACCCGTATCCTCTAATTTGGTTCGACCCTCTCCTATATTTTGTTGAGGTGTTTTTTTTTTAATTTATTTATTTATTTACATTTCTTTGTAAATTTATTGTAAATAGTAAAAAAAAAAGAAAAAAAAAAGAAAGAAAGAAAGAAAGGAAAAGAAAAAAGAAAAAGCGAAAGAACAAAATGGAAATGGTTAGTTTACTTTTGGTTTATTTATTTTATTTTATTTCTCGATTAACACTTAAATAAGATAAAACGAAATAAAATAAACTGAAGAAAAATAATAAAAATAAAAAAATCATTTTATAAAAATCCACTTTTCAAATAAATAATATAAATCGAAAAATCACAATGGGGGGGACTAATGTTTGCGAGTAAGTTCAAATAAGGAATTAATATTTTAAAAAGTTTAAATAAATAATTAACATTTTATCAAGTGGTTTAAATAAGAGATCAACATTTCAAAAAGATATATCATATCTTCGGAAGGGTAGCCAAATTGTCTCAAAAAGCTTGAAGTCAAACCTTAAATAACCCAAAAAACACAAGGCCATGTATTACATTCCAAGCCCTAAAACACAAAACCTCCATATCTACTCTGAATGACATTTTAAAATCACAAATAGAAAAATTTCTTACCCACGATAAATCACATAAGTCCTCCCCTCTTATAATACCTTCCACACTTGACAAAATCTCTTCTGATCTTAAAGGATAATTTATCTTTAATAAAGATTATTTTTGAAACTTTTAGTTTTTTCCTAAAGGTTCTTGAATTATATACCTAGCTTGAATAAAAGTATTTCTTTCAAATAAACCTTTTTGTTAGTCCTTTTTGAAACCATTTAACCAAAATCCTAATTCATAATATTGGATCAAAAAAGACCTAACAAATTGATTAAAGCATATCGCCTATAAAATGGATTATAATTTTTGGAATAATAGTCAAGAGTAAAATCTAGATCAAGATTGAGTAAGAAAGTCCTTTTCAACTAAACTAATCATGAGTCACCTTTTCCTTAGGAAATGAATAAAATCATAAGGCCCCATTAGGAAACTCATCATTAAGCTCTTAGGACATTTTTAAGAGACCAATAAGAATATGAGATACCCTACATAAGAAGGGGTTGTCCCATTGGTCTCAACTCGTTTAGGGTTCTTAGCCAACCCATAAGGCGCTTCCCATCATCAATTTCTCTAAAGGTTTTAGCGAGCCTATAAGGCGCTTCCTTTCTTCAATCTTTCTTTAGGGTTTTAGCGAGCTTGTAAGGTACTTTTCCTCATCAAACTCTCTAAGGGTTTTAGTAAGCCTGTAGAGTGCCTCCCTTCATCAAATTCTTTTAGGGTTTTAATGAGCTAGGGTGCTTCCTTTCATCAATCTCTCTTTAAGGTTTTAGTAAGCCTATAGGGCACTTTCCTTCATCAGTTTCTTTTAAGGACTTAGCAAACCTATAGGGCACTTCCCTTCATCAATCTCTCTTTAGGATATTAGTAAGCCCATAGGGCGCTTCCCTTTATCAATTACCTTTAGGATCTTAGCGAGCCGAGAGAGTGCTTCCCTTTATCAATTTCATTTAGGATCTTAGCAAGACCATATGGCACTTCCCTTCATTAATCTCTCTTTACGGTCTTAGTGAGCCTATAGGGTCCTTTCATCAATCTCTCTTTAAGGGTTTTAACAAGCCTGTAAGGCACTTCAAGTACTAATCCCTCTCTCTTAAGGTTATAATAAGCTCGTCGAAAACTTATCCGTTTGTTAATCTGTCTTTTGAGCAAGCTCGTAGAGTGCTACCTTCACCAATGTCTCTCTTCAGCATTTTAGCAAGCCTATAGCGCACTTCCCTTCATCAATTTCTCTTAGGATCTTAACAAGATTATAGGGCTCTTTCCTTTACCAATCTCTCTCTTAAGCATTTTTGCAAGCCTATAGGATGCTTCCTTCAAATCAATTCCAATTTAAGGTTGCTAGTTCCCTAGATATGCTTCCAGTTAGGTTAATGAGCTCAAAAGGGTTACTAGGCCCCAAGAGACGCTCCTACCTAGGTTAATGAGCTCAAAGGAATACGAATAGGTTTTCTCAAATTAATTCCTATTTAGGGTTGCTACTCCCTGAGAGATGCTCTTACATAGGTTACTGAGCTAAAAGGAGCACAACTAAGTTTCTACAAATCGAGTCCAATTTTAAGGTTACTAGTCCCCTCGAGATGCTCCCGCCTAAGTTAGTGAGCTTAATGGAGTACGACTAGATTTTTCTCAAATCAATAATAATTTAAGGTTGCTAGTTTCCTAGAGAAACTCCCTCCTAGGTTAGTGAATTTAAAGGAGCACAACTAGATTTTCTCAAATCGATTCCAATTTTAAGGTTGATAGTCCCTTAGAGATGCTTCCGACTAAGTGACTAAGCTTAAAGGAGCATGACTAGGTTTTCTCAAATCGATTGCAATTTTAAGGTTGCTAATCCCTTAGAGATACTCCCATTTAGGCTAGTAAGCATAAATGAGCAAGGCTAAATTTTCTTAAATTGGTTTCAATTTAGAGTTATTCGTCTCTAAGAGATGCTCTTACCTAGGTTATTGAGCTTATAAGAGTAAGACCAGGTTTTCTTAAATCGATTCCAATTTTAGGATTTCTAATCCTTTAGATGTGCTCCTACCTAGGTTAGTAAGCTTAAAGGAGCGTAACCAGGTTTTTCTCAAATCAATTCCAATTTAAGGTTGTTAGTCTTGAAGAGACTCTCTTACCTAGGTTAGTGATCTCAAAGGAGCATGACTGAGTTTTTTAAAATTGAATCTCATTTAAGGTTGCTAATCTCCTAAAGACACTCCCACTTATGATAGTTAACCTAGAAGGATATGACCAAGTTTCAAATTGATTTTTCTAACATGCTCTTAAGGTGCTAAGCCCTTCTAAATTCACTTTTATGTCTCAACCAACTCTTAGAGCACCTCCTCTCTTTTTCATTATTAACCTTTCAACAAATCTCCAATAGACCAAGCTTTGGATAGCTAATTAGTTATAGCACTTCTTAGGGCAAGTGCATCTTCAAGGTAAAAATGTCTTTCTATCTTTGTGGCAAAGTTTACTCACACTTCAATATAAAAAGGAACAGCTGTAGACATCCCATTTTTTCCCACCCCTCCTACCTTGTATTTTAAAATGTTTTAGAATAGGGTAAAGAGTCTTAATTTGGAAAAAAAAAAGCAGAAAAAATAGAAAATTTAGAAAAGTTAAGAAAAATAAAGAATTTAGAAAAAACAAATTTAAAAGAGATAGTTTAAAATAGAATAGGAAATTTCAAATTAGTTTTAGTAGTTTATTTAGACTGTAAATAAAAAAGGAGGGATGTTGGGCTTGGGCTTTGATTTAATTCTAACCTAGGTTGGCTTAGTCCGTGTATACAATTTAATTGCGTACAAAGAAAAAACACAAGCTAATGCCCTATTGGTAATACTCTTTGACTTGCATTTGAAATGACATAGTGATCCTATGTTCCATAGGCATAAAATGCCTTTTATTTTTAGAAAGCACACCTGTTAAGCATCAGAATACCATTAGGCCATGTGTTTATTGTAGATAAGTAGCATTACTTAGTTTGGCTACAAGTTGATTGGTGCCACGTTAGTATCTTGATCTACGTATCAAGCTATGTGTCTTGATACATGGTATGATGATGCGTTGACATTTCTACTACAATTAAACTGATATGGTGCCATGTTTGTGCCTCCTTTTCCTTATTTTTCTCCCTTTTCCCAATGGAATTCCAACTCAAGGTAGTCACTTTGTGGCCATTTTTTATCAGTCTTTCTTTGTGATTTCACTAATTTAAGGTTAAAATTATAAAGTTTGTGAAAGATACTATGAATGAAGAGTAAAAACTTGTCCTAATTCAATCATGAAGCAAGTTAAAGATCGAGTTAAAGTTTCATAAAAGGTTGAAAGTGCTTGTTTTTCTCTAGATTCCTTTTTCCTGATTCAAGTTGTTCAATGTAATTTGAAACTTCTATTTGCTATCTTGAGTAAGAATGAGCATCTTGGATCATTATTTGTAATTAAAATCAAATTTTTTATTAGATTTATGTAATCAAATTGGTCATAACCCATTTTATGCAATTTTTGAATCAATGCAATTGGAGGAGTTTTCGAGTTTGATTGAGCAGCAAAAGCTATAAATAGGTACTCGAGAATTTGTTTTGGCCACCAAGCTTTCACCCCCACACACTTGAACACCCATTTCAATCTCTCTATCTCTTTCTCTACTGTAAATGCTACTCTCTCTCTTTTTCTCCTCTCAATTTCGCAGCATGAAACCACAACAGCTAGCATCCTTATAACACTAATTTTTTAATCTAACCGCCCTTGCACTCAACTATGGCCTTTAGTCTCTCAGCTACTAAAGGTTTTGCAAACCCTAACCACTACTTCGAAATCCCCATCTCCAGGCACTCCTACCACAAACGGACACCACCAATAGATTCTTTACCCCTAAAAAACACATGTCCCAGCCCTTAACCACAATCAACTGTTGATTGAAGTTAGCTTGTGACCTAGGATCTAACTCGACTCTAAGCTCTGCTCCGTCTTCTAACCTACATCCTATAACTTAACTAACTCATGTCCCTTATTTAGTTTAAGCTTCTCCTTTATTTTACCGCGATGTTTTTTTTTTAATTAATTAATTTATTTTTCATTGTAAATGTTTTGTAAATTGTTAAAAAAATGAAAAAAAAAAAGAAAGAATGGAAAATAAAAAAGAAAAAGAGAAAGAAAAAAAGTAAATCTTAGTTTACTTACTTATTTATTTATTTATTTTTATTTCTTGGTTAATACATAAATAAAAATAAAATAAAGAAAAATAATAAAAATTAAAAAATCACTTTATAACTTAGAAAAATCTACTTTTTAGATAAATAACATAAATTAACCCTTCTTGAAAATTAGGACTTTTTCATTGAATATAAAAACATAAACCCAAATTTATAAAGTTTAGGACCCTTTCTAGAAAATTTTCTCAAATAATCCAAATTAGGTTAAAAACATAAACCTAAATTTTTTTAGAAATTAAAACGAACCCATCCACCTAAAGTTAACAAATTATGTAAGTCTAATCTCGAATAACAAATACATAGACGCTTGTATGCAATTACGAGGTGACTTAAAATATGAAGAAATGTGTTTTTGAACCTTTTTTTTTTTGTAAGATTATCCTTTTTGTATATTCAATTGAATGGACTTAGTTGTACGTGAATAGATTTTATTCTTGAGGGTATTATTGAAAGATAAATTTAAACTCAAATGGTTGAAAAAAGTGATACCCGCTAAGGATTTAAAAAATTAGCTCTCGAACTCAAAAATCAAGTTTTCAAAACCATTTTTAATTTTGGTTTTATCGAAAAATTGATTGCTAAGTTATAACTAATCTACTCAATTGGTTATAGCTTAATTCGTTTTCCTGACTCTAATCAGGTAGCAAGTCTAAACAATTTTTAAAATAAAAATCAAGTTTTTTCTTAACTCCTAATTGAGAGTTAGTATTAAATAGGTTAGGATTTTAAACCAATCGCATTAAGGAAAATAATAGAAGCTAGAACAATTCAGGCTCTACATTAATTTCAAATAAAAAATACCCAGCATAGATGGAGACCGGATTGAATGCTACTGAAGTTGGCACAGAGAAGCCCCAACTAAAGGAAATTCAAGTGGTCAATGAATTTCCAAATGTTTTTTTATAAGCTTCCAAGATTGCTACCTTATCGAAAAATTGATTTTGTCATTGATATGTTGCTAAGCATTGAGCCTATATCTAAAGCTCCACATAGAATGGCTCTAATCGAGCTCAAAGAGTTGAAAAAGCAGTTGTAAGAGTTATTGAACCAAGGATTTATTAGACCTAGTGTATATCCATAGGCAACACCTATGTTGTTTGTAAAGAAGAAACATGGGGCTATGAGGCTATGCATAGATTACTAGGACTTATACAAGGTAACTATCAATAACAACTAGCCCTTTCTATAGATAGATGACTTGTTTAATCAGTTTAAGGATGTTAAAGTCTTTTCCCTAATTGATTTGAGATCTGAATACCACCAATTGAGAATTAAGCTATAAGACATTCCCAAGATGGCCTTCAAAATACGGTATGGACATTATGAATTCTTGGTGATACCCTTCGGGTTGACTAACACAATAACTACCTTTAGGGACCTAATGAACCACATGTTTCGAGCACTATTAGATAAGTATGTGATTGTCATTATCGATGAAATTCTTGCATACTCCCCATCTCCTAAGCAGCATGAGGAACATTTAAAGATTGTGCTGTAAATTTTGAGAGCACATAAGCTATACACCAAGCTAACTAAATGTGACATTTAGTTGAAGGAGATCTCATTCCTTGGACACATAATATTAGGTGATGGGATGACAATCAACCCTAAGAAGGTTAAGGCCATAATTGAATGCAAAAGGCTAGAGATAGTCACCAAAGCATGTAGCTTCCTTAGACTAGTAGGGTACTATAGGAAATTTGTCAAAGATTTTTCTACTATAGCTTGACCGTTCACTTAGTTGACATAGAAGAATGTAAAGTATCAATGGAATGACAAGAGAGAGTAGAGTTTCCAAGAGTCAAAGTGCATATTAGTGTCTACATCGATTTTAGTCCTACTTAACAATGATGAGCCCTTTACTATAGATAGTGACACCTCAAGAAATGGACTTAGTTGTATATTAATGCAAGGGAGAAAGGTCATGGCCTATGCTTCACTACAATTGCGACCCCATGAGTAGAACTACCCTATACACAACTTGGAGTTAGTCGTAGTAGTTTTCACTCTCGAGATTTGGAGACACTATTTGATGGGAATTAAGCTATGGGACCCTTGATCCATAGCTAAGCTTGAGGACTAGAGGGGCTGGCATAGCGAATTCTCATGTTCCAACTAACCCCTATCGAGGCCAAATACTTACATGTCGAGTCACCTCTAGTACCGTACCGTATGACCACCCTTTATTCTATGGTATGTCGAGTTAACAATTACTCTCTATTTCCGAGCTGCCCAATCATTCGGTACCATCCTTATCGAAAAGTCGATAGAGAGAATCCGGACTGATTAAGCCATCCCTGCTCAGACAAGCCCATTTGTCTATACTTTTTGTTTGCATCTCCTAATGACCCCGCCAATACTGCGTCACCACATGTATAGTATCACATTTAGAATTTGTAGCACCAATGATTATTTTCCTTAAATATTCATTTTTTCCCATTTATAACATGTACATTACCCCTTTAGGAAATGCCCTTTTTGTCTTTTCCCTTTTAGGTAAGTTATCCTAGTTTGCGGGTATAAATACCCCTATACTTACAATTGTATGATCATCAGATTACCTTTAATACACTTGAGTACTTTCTTCCTTGTATAAATACTGCTTATTTACTCTCAGAATCACTCTTATCCTTTCTCTTAGGCAAGGTTAAGTGGCGAATAACCTCATTGGACCGATTCGTACGTCATATTGAATTATGTCGTAAATTTTCGGAAGTTCCTTTAGTGTATCATATCTTCTAGAACTGTTTGTAGGTTTTTGCATACTATTCCATTCATCTTTGTCACTCTTTTCATACCTTTCCCCATTAACCCCTTTTTGAGCTTTTTGCAAGCTTGGACCCATCTAGTGACCAACCTTATCTATTTTTTGTCACAGTTCACACCATCTTGCTATCGGAGCAAAGGTTTTGTATGAACTAAAATCAGTTCTTGAATTTATATTTTGCTTGTGTGAAACAGAGTCAGTTATTAAGTTCATTTAACTACTATATTATTAGCTATTCATTTTTTGAAGTGTTTGTTTAAATTCTGAATCTATGAGGAAAAATGACATACCCAAATATGAATGTTAGTACTGGTGATGATAGTGAAGTTATCCACTATGGTGTTAGTCTCAAGGACCTCCCAAAAGCACTAATGAGAGGCTTGATGAGGTAGCTAACCTCTTGATAAATCTGACTCAAGCTATTCATGTACTGTCTTACTGACCCACTGAGGCCGTATAAAACACTCTACATGCTGCTTAACCTATTAGAGGTTAGAACCCAACTCGACCATTTCGAGGTAAAGGAGTTGGCAGACGAGTAAGGCGAAGGGTAGACATGAGAGAGCTTGATGAGGAGGAAGAAGAGTATTTTAAAGAGGAGCGTATATGATTTCCCTAAGCATCTAACCATATGAAGCTTTAGATTTCGTGTTTTAATGGATTTGGAAATACTAATGAGTATATGAATTGGGAAGAAAAGGTAGAGTATGTGTTTGATTATTTTTAGTAAGTGAAGACTCCTATTATTGAATTTTTTGGATATGACGCCATGTGGTGGAAAAACTTTCAGGCCATAAGAAAGAGAGAGGGTACCGAGAGATTAATACTTAGCTTGAGATAAAGAGAATGTTTAGAAATAGATTCGTGCTGGAAACATATTTCCAAGATACTTTCACTTGGCTTCAAAAGTTGAGACAAGTAGGCCGAACTATTGATAAGTATGTTTAGGAATTTCAAATGCTTATGATATAATACGAAGTAGAGGAACTACTAACCCGAACAGTCTCAAGATTTGTTAGTAGGTTAAGAGGAGACATCTGAGACATTGTAGAAATCCAATGATTTGACATGATGGATGAAGCTATTAGGATTGCCCAATGTATAGAGAGGCAAAGAGGAAGCTGAACAATGACCCGAATACCAACTAGCTGACCAGGATAGGTAAGTAACTGGACTTTGCCAAGTGCCGAGCCAAGTAGAAGGGTTAATGTCAGAATCGAGCAGAAAAGCCGACCTGAAGATGTAGTACCGACTCAAATGTATGAGAAAGGGTAAGAGTCTGGTAGGAAGACCAGCCAGATCAAATGTTTCAAATACTAAGGGTTTGAACATATGGTTACTTAGTACCCGAACTAAAGGATGATGGTCATCAGGGGAGACATCCCGAAGTTAGATATAGAGAGTATGGATGAGAAACCTGAAGGGGAGGAGGTTCCTGCCTAGGAGAATGCTAAAAAAAAGTTGATTGAGGAAGACATATATGTCAAGGACTTGGACCAGCTACTCATGGTTGTCCAATGCATTATGAGTGTAGAACCCTTACGAGAGGAGGAGCAGAGAGAGAACTTATTTCATATCACCTATAAAGTGAATAAATAGATGTGAGCCATCATCATAGAAAGTAAGAGTTGTACCAATGTGGCGTCAACCGACTTAATCTCAAAACTGAGGTTGCCAACTATTGCACATCCAAAGTCATACAAGTTACATTAGTTGAGTAAGAAGGGAGCATTACATGACACTCGATAAATACTGCTGCCGATCATTATCGACAATTACTTCGACCATATTCTCTACAACGTATTACCCATGTGCACTTCCAACGTGTTGTTAGGAAGATCGTGGCTGTTTGATAGGAAAGTCAACCACAATGGTTATAAGAATACCTACATGCTCAAGAAGGATGATTGGAAAATCACGCTAAATCTGATGCCACCGAGAGAAGTTCACAAGTTACAAATGAAACTTACTTACAGATTGAAGAAGGCTCTAGTGATGAGTAGAGCTAAGTTCCGAGAGGCCCTTAATGCTAATGAGTCAACTCGCCTGTTAGTCAGGCAACTATTGGAAATGATGGAGCAGGACAATTTACCCTAAGAGGTGAGGGAACTATTGGATGAATATTTTGACTTATTCCCAGAGTAATTACCTGAAGGGTTGCTCCTAACCCGAAGCATAGAGCACTACATTGACTTAGTACTCAGCTTTACACTACCGAACAAGGCAACTTATCGTATGAATCTTGAGTAAGCGTCTGAGCTTCAAAGTTAAGTCAATGAGTTGTTGAAAAGAGGATACGTGAGAGAGAATCTCAGCCTTTATGCTGTGCTTGCACTTCTAGTGTCGAAGAAGGATGAAACCTGGCGATTGTGTATTAACAGCCAAGTCATAAACAAAATCATGATTAAATACAAGTATCTGATCCTAAGGCTAGAAGACATGTTGGTTGAAATGAGTAGAGTCTAAATTTTCAACAAGATTGATCTCAAGTCTGGCTACCATCAAATCTGCATGAGGCCAAGAGATAAGTGGAAGACTGCGTTCAAGACTCAACATAGACTTTATGATTAGATGGCCAAGCCCTTCGGCTTATCGAATGCCCTAAGCACCTTCATGAGGCTTATGAACCATATGCTGAGACATCTCATTGGGAAGTGTGTCATGGGATACTTCGACGACATCCTAATCTACAGTGTTGACATGCTGAATCACTAGGAACACATTAGGGTAGTCTTGAATATTCTCTATACTAAGAGATTATTCGGTAACCTAAAGAAATGTTACTTTTGCTAGGAGGAAGCAACATTCTTGGGCTATGTAGTCAGTCGAAGAGGCTTGTGAGCCGATGATGAGAAAATCCGAGCAATTTTTGAATGGCCAACCCTTACTACTTATGTTGATGTAAGATGTTTCCATGGACTAGCTTCGTTTTATCAAAGGTTTATTAGAAACTTTAGTACCCTCGTTATAGCCTTTACTGAATTAACGAAGAAAAACACCGACTTTCGATGGGGAGAAAGGGAGGAGAGGAATTTCGCAGAGATAAAGAAGAAGTTGACCTTCACCTTAGTGTTAGTGCTCCTTCACTTTGGCAAAATTTTTTAGCTAGAGTGTGACATTTCAAGCATTGGAATAAGCATTGTCCTAATGTAAGAAGGCCAACTAATTACCTTCTATAGTGAGAAGCTTCAAGGACCCTAGTTAAATTACTCCATGTATGACAAAGAGCTCTTGGTACTTTTCCTAACACTGTAAGTATGGCAATACTATCTACTGCCAAGATAATTTGTCATATATACTGACTACGAGTCACTATTGTACCACCGAAATTAGAACAAACTATCTAAGTGATAGGCAAGATGGGTTAAATTCCTTAAGGGTTTCGATTCTATGATCAAATACAAGCAAAGAAAGACCAATGTAGTTATAGATGCTCTTTCAAGGAGGCATGCACTCTTTTCAGAACTGTAAACCAAAATGTTTGGTTTTGTGAGTATCAAAGAATAATACTCTAAGGATCCACACTTTAAACCAATAATTTTGCGATGCGTGGATGGGAGGACAGTAGATAAGTATTATGTGGAGAATGGCTATCTGTTCCAAGGAGGGAAACTATGCATGCTAACTTGTTCCCTATGAGAATTATTAATCTAAGAAGCCCACAAGAGTAGACTCTCCGGATACTTTGGAGAAAGGAAGACCTATAAACTATTGAATGGCCGATTCTTTTGGCCAAAAATTCGAAGAGATGTGCACCGAGTGGTTAAAAGCTATGCTGTGTGCAAAAAGGCTAAGTGTTGAGCCGAACAAGGGAAAGCAATGCCCCTAATTTTCCCGATAGGGCCATGGACTGAACTAAGCATGGACTTTGTTCTTGGATTGCCGAGAGCTGCTCAGGGAAAAGATTCTGTAATGGTCATTGTAGATCAGTTCAGTTTGATGGTACACTTCGTGCCTTATACGAAAACTAATGATGCTTCGGCTATTGCTTCTCTTTTCTTACAAGAGGTTGTGTAGATACACGGCGTGTTGAGAAGTGTGGTCTCCGATAGAGACCTGAAGTTCATGAGCCATTTTTAAAGAACCCTATGGCGTCGACTGGGAACTAAATTACTGTTCAGCACCTCATGTCACCCCCAAACCGATGGCCAAACAGAGGTGGTTAATCATACTTTGGGTTCACTACTTTGAGCTGCAGTAGGCAAGAACTTAGCTAATTGGCATATCTACCTTCTAGTGGCCGAGTTTACTTATAATCGAATCGCACATGACACCACTAAGCATACCCCCTTTAAAGTGGTCTATGGATTTAATCTCGAGTTGCCCCTTGACCATGCCCCTATACCCGCACCTGTGCAAAAGGACCTTGACGCCTTGGCCAAAGCATAATCCCTTCAGTACATCTATGATAAGGTTACTCAGCAAATCGATTGGGCTACTAGAAGAATGCATGAAAAGACTAAGGGTTGGTAGGCCAAACAATTTCAACCAGGAGACTTGGTGTGGCTACACCTCAGTAAGGAGTAGTTTCCGAACAAAAGGAAGAACAAGTTATCTGCAAGAGTGGAAGGACCTTTCAGAATCATCTAGAAAATTAGTGAGAACGCCTACAAGTTGGAGCTACTTGAGGACTATGGGGTTTCTAATGCCTTCAACATTGCTAACCTTAGTCCATATCACCTTAATGGAGGACTTAGTGAACACTGTTTGGATTTGATCCTAAATCCAAAATAACCGTGAGGGAATGATAGGAATCAAGCTACCAGAACCTTGACTCGCAGCTAAGCCTAAGGACTAGAGAGGCCGGTATGACGAATCCTAATATTCTAACCAACCCCTATCGAGGCTGCATACTTACTTGCCAAGTCAACTCTAATGCCATGCCATATGACCGCCCTTTATTCTGTGGCATGACGAGTTGATGATTACTTTCTATTGCCAAGCGGCCTAATCACTCGGCATCATCCTTACCGAAAAGTCAAAAGAAAGAATCCGGACTGATTAAGCTATCCCTACTTTGGTAAGCCCATCTATCCGTACATTTTGTCCACATCTCTTAATGACTCCACCAATGCCAGATCAATACATGTACAGTATCACATATAGAATCTATAGCACCAATGATTATTTTCCTTATATATTCATTTTTACCCTTTTGTAATATGTACATTGCCCCTTTAGGAAATGCCCTTTTTTTCTTTTCCCTTTTGGGTAAGATGCCCTAGTTTGCGGGTATAAATACCCATGTACTTGCAATTGTAAGATTATCAGATTACCTTCAATACACTTAAGTACTTTCTTCCTTGTGTAAGCACTACTTGTTTACTCTCAGCATCACTCTTATCCTTTCCCTTGAGTAAGATTGGGTGGCGAGTAACCTCACTGGACCAATTCGTATGTCATATCAAATTGTACCATGATTCCTTGAAAGTTCCTTTGGTGTGTCATAGCCTCTAGAATTATTCTTAGGTTTTTGCCTACTATTCCATTCATCTTTGTCACTCTTTTCGTACCTTTCCCCATTAACCCTTTTTTTAGCTTTTTGCAAGCTTAGACCCATCTAGGAACCAGCTTTGTCTGTTCTTAGTTACGGTTCACACCACTATTTGTGTGGTCTAAGATGTGAGATTTATGCAGATTACGAAAGCCTTAAGTACCTCTTTACTCAAAAGGAACTAAACATGAGACAAAAAAGATGGCTTGGGTTGATCAAGGATTGTGATCTTGGGATTGACTACTATGTAAGATGATTAAATGCTATCACAGATGGATTAAGCCATAAGAAACACGTAGAAGTTACCTCACTCCTCACTGAACAATAAGAGTTGGTTAAGTAATTTCAAAGGCTTAACCTAAAGTTTGCTTGGGCTGAAGTAAACATCAAGTTATAAGTTTGGTCCTAGAACCCATAATAATGGAAAAGATCCAAGAAACCTAGTAAGTTAATCCTACTATAGTAAAGGTAAGAGAAGAGATAGCAAGTGGGAGGTACTCAGATTTTAGCATTGATGAAGAAGGAATTGGCCAAATGAAGGGCCAATTGTGTATACTAGAAGATGCTTCCCTTAAGAAAGAAATCATGAGTGAAACTCACTATTTAGGTTATTTTGTACACCCTAGAGGAACAAAGATGTATTGGGAATTTAAGAAAAATTTCTAGTAGAATGGCATGAAGTAAGAGATAGCTAACTATGTGCAAAAGTGTGAGATATGCTAAAGCGTCAATGTCGAACATCAAAGGTCAGGAGGATTGTTGCAGCTGTTGCCAATTCTTGAATGGAAGTAGGAGCAGATTACCATAGATTTGTTAGTAGCTTACCTCAAACCCAAGTTGGATTTGATGCCATTTAGATAATTGTGGACAGGCTTACTAAATTCGTACACTTCCTTCCAATCAACATGTCTTACTCCTTAGAAAAGCTAGTATGGATTTATGTGAAAGAACTAGTAAGACTCCATAAGGATCCTATAAGCATAGTATATGATAGAGATCTATAATTTGTATCCAAGTTTTGGGGAAGCTTATAGAAGCATTTAGGTACCTAGCTGAATTTTGGCACCGCCTATTATCCCTAATCAGATGGACAGTCAAAAAGAACCATATAAACCTTAGAAGACATGCTGAGGGCTTGCACTATAAAGTTCAAAGAATGTTAGGACATACACTTTATTGAATTTTCTTACAACAACAATTTCCACTTAAGCACTCGAATTCCACGTTATAAAGCCTTATTTGGTAGAAAATGTAGATCTCCTCTGTTTTGGGATAATGTTGAAAAGTTAGCTTCGAGACCTAACTTAGTACATGAAGTTGTGGAAAAAGTGGCTATCATTAAATAGAAGATGATGGAAGCTCAAGATTGCTAGAAGAGTTGGGTAGATTTAAAGAGACAGGAAGTGAAATTCTAAGTTAGCGATCATGTGTACTTCAAGGTGAAACCAATAAAAAGCGTATACTGGGAAAGGACATAAAGGAAGCTAAGCCCTTGATACATTAGACCCTTTGAAGTGATAGATAGAGTTAGAAATTTAGCCTACTAGTTAGCTTTACCTCTAAAGTTATCTAGACTACATAATGTCTTTCATATATCAGTCCTTTGCAAGCACATCCCTGACCTACATAAAGTAATGGAATTGGAGCCAGTACAGTTGAAGGAGAATCTCACTTACAAAGAGCACCCAATTTGCATCCTAAATAAAAAAACTTAGGAATTAAGAATAAAAGAGATTAGGTATGTTAAGGCACTATGGAGAAATCATGAAAAGGAAGAGGAAGCTACTTGGGAAGCTAAGGAAAAAGTAAGGTCCAAATACCTAGAGCTGTTTGAATCACCAAGTAAGTCTTTAAAAAGTTTTTAGGACAAATTTTTTTTTTTAAAATAGGGGAGTATGTAAACCTTACGTGATTCAATAAAAGAAAGTAGAGTTGGATAAGAGAGTCAATAGGTAATCCCTAGAACTACCTAAATATAATGATGAAAACCGTAAATGAAAAGAATCAAACTCTAAATAATAAGTCAAACCCTTAAGAAAGTAAACCCCTATGACCTTAACAATTTGTGTAAATCCTAAAAACCCTACTAACAAAGAAACCCTACGATAATGATAAAGCCTTAGAAGGGATATCAAGGCCTTATTACATAACCAAAAACCTTAACGCAATGAAGAAACCCTAATTATATGGTCAAACCAATCGCTAAAAGGAATTGAATTCACCAATCACCTAAAACCCTAAATTCCTAGCGCATACAAGATCTGATAATTATAAATGGACATGAAACCTAATGCAAACCCTCAGTACACATATAGGACCATTAAACTATCTAAGGTAGAGCAACCAAAGCACAACAAACCCTAATCTTGCCCTAATTATGATTAACATACCCAAATATGCCTAATCACTACAAATTACTTTAGGAAAACCTTAAACCATAACCAATCTTCATTACATCTTAGTTGACAACAAGTCAAACATCATCAAGGGCTAGAAAACAAAGGATTAATTAAGCATAAGAGCATCATGTACTATGAGGAGACAAGATCTTTTCCATTTAGGCAAAAAAGCAAACTAGTACAATGGTCTCAAAAAAGGCCATGTACTCCCTACCTAAATTGGTAAACTTTGTCCCCTTACTCCCTTTGTTGTATGTTAACCATCCCCCTCTTTTGCACTCATTTTCTTTGTTTTTCAAACCCTAGAAACTTACTAAAATACTCTCTAAAGTCACTCACAAAAAATCTTTCATTTTCACTTGAAATACTCTCCTTTCTTTCCCTTGTACACTACGCTACCTTACCCCCTTACTCCACCACCACCAAGTGCAACACTACCTTCTTGCACCCTACTCCATCACTAACAAACACTTCCCCAAGCCTTACCTTCCATAAACCATCGACTACATTAGAAAAATAAAGCAACACTCTTAGCTCTAGTAAGTGGCTAAGTTTAGTTTTTCCCTGTTTTTCCTTAGGATTCATGGTAGTTCCTTGCATTTTAGGCCCTTACATTTCTATGTACATGCATCATCTAGTGTTTTAAGGAAGTACAATGAAGTTTGAGTAAGAATAATGCATGAACTAAACTAAATAGTTTAGGTAGTAACCTTAACATCCAATGAAAACTAGTAGTTAATGTGTTTTACTAATAAATCCTCAAGAAAAACACAATGACACCCATTTTCCATGCATGCTACCACGCTCACCTAAGCTCTTCTCATTCGCTTTCTTCATATTTGTTATATATCTAACTTACTTTAGGAGAAAATGTAATTTAGATGAAGGAAAAAGCATTCAAACAAGTAGTACATAAGAAATGTAATGGAGACCCCCAAAACACTTATAGGATACTACTCTCATGAAGGGCTAGAATCTGTAATTTTTATTTATTAACATAATGATAAGATTATTTAGTGTTAAGTGTGATTTAGAACTTCATTAAGTAAGTTAAGTAAGGTAATAGTGAGATAAGGACCTAAACTAACTTAGTTAGTAATTGATGACTTAGAGATGGTATTAGAAGCTGCCTAATATCAAGACTAGATCTGTATTCATAGTGGAAATGGACTGAACTTGAGGCCAATAGTAGGCTTAAGCCCAAAAAGATAGGTAGAATTGAGCTTAAGGCCCTAAACTGCAAAATGAGCCCAAAATGCTCCAAAGGACCTAAGATTAAGGCCTAATAGTTAAGTAAACAAATATAGACATAACTTTAAAAAACTCATAAGAAGATATACAAGAGGTCCCCTACACCCTAGGCCTATTCAAGACATCTACTATTAGACCTTTAGTAAGCTAGGGCCCTAAATGAGGGAAAAGGGCCTATTTAGGGCCATAAGAGCAATGATAAGACCCAAATTGGAAATTACCAACTTAAAAAATACTAAAATGAGACCCTAAAATATTAAGTATAAGGCCTAAAGCCCAAAGCCAAAAACTAGGCCCAAACTTTAAAGTAATAGAACTAACATCTTGGCTAATGAACTTAAAAGGGCCAAACCAAAACCTTACCAACTAAAACACCTACAAATGACCTCACCAAATGAAAAAACACTTGAAAACTATGAAAAATAAATTCAAGATGACTATGAATGAATCTAATATGAAGAAAGTACAACCAAAATACAAAAACAATTAAGATGGAAATCTATGACAAGAAAGAATAGATAGTTAGTATGAATAGGGTACTTATGTGCCTTAACTGTATTCTCTAAGTGACATGGACACTAAGTTTGATGCAGTTAAGGATTACTAGGACTACTAAATTCCATGGCAAAGTAAGTATATTGACCCCTGTCTTATCTTACTTATGCTTATAACATAAGCACCATTTAATTATATATATGTATGAAATGATTATGCTAGGGGTTGGGGTTGTATGCATATGCTTGAATTAGTTATACTTACTTGATAATAGAAAATTATCTATTTGAACCAAGAATTGGATACTGCATGAGTAAGTAGGACATTAGAGTGTTTGTTATACATATTTGGTTAGTCAATTGTGAACTGAAATAATAAATACTTGACCTTAACGAAAATCATCCATGCATTGTACATTTATGAGTTATTGTTGTTTTTGTATGATGTATTCATGCGACATGTTCTTATCTCAACCTTTGGGATCTAATTGGCTTTAGGAAGTGCTACCTTCTACTTGAGATTGAGTCATGTCTATTGCTTTGGGTCTTTCGTAAGAGAAATTGTTTTGTTCAGTTAATAGATATAGAGGCCCAAATCTTGACTTACCTAAATACTTCCAAAGCTAAGCAATGATGGGCAGAATACTATGCTTTACACAGTCACCGAAGGCTATGTATAATGTTTGTATCTCATATGCTTATCCACATTGCATATGCGTGTTTAATTAACTAGTTTGTAACTTATTTATTTGAAGGATATGAAGCTTACTTACTAAGTAGTTGTAGCTTAACCTCTTCTAGTTTGTTGTTGCAATAGGATCTCTAGTTGCTGTCAAGCCATAAGATGCTTATGGTTAGTACTATCGGCATAAGGATTATCAGTAAGAGGAAGAGGAGAGCATGAGTGGTCACTTATATAATATTTGGATTCTCTAAACTTATTTATATCTCTTAGTAAGTAGCCTAAACTATTAGTTTCATTTTATTTTGGGTGTGTAAGACTTAAATTGGGGAACATTTGACCCTGTTGGTTTATGTTAAACTTATTTATTTTGATTTAACTTATATTTAATGCTCCATTATTACTTGATACAAGTCTATAAGTAAAAGCTAGGGTTATGTGGACACCTTGTATAGTGCACCAAAGATTCATGATCAAGAGTAGTACTTAACCTCGAATCCCTTTATAGTGCACAACAGTACTGCCACAACTTGATCATCCCTTCAGGTTATGACATTTAATTTCTTATTTTCTTGTCTTTTTGTAACTAAAATTAATTTTTAATTTATAAATTTAGCATTATCCTTTCAAATTAAGGGAATTTTAGAAAATAAATCCGATATCAGAAGGTTAAAAATGGTACCCGTTTAAGATTTCATAGGGTAGGCCTTAAATCTAAAATCTCTTATTTTCAAAAATTATTTTTAAAAGTGGTTTTCTCCTACAATAGTAGCTAGATTGGAATCAATCTAACAAACTGGTTTTGATCTAATTCTTTTTTTCTAATCTTGGTTGACTGGCAACTCTGAATCTTTAAACTTATTTGAAAAAAAAAAATAGAACAAGTTACCCTTAATCTCTAGTTAAAAGTTAGTATTAAATGAGTTAGGAATTAATATTAATCATATTAACGAAAATAAAAACTAAAAGACTCTCGCTCAACAATGTTAATTAGAGCTTCAAGTTATACGGATGATGATGTTGGAGTGAGAATGTAGTGTGAAGAGTTTATAGTGTGATTCTTGATCTCTTATGTATTGTTTTTTCTTATGCTAGTCAATTTAATGGATATAAGCTATATGTTTGGTAATATGTTAACTAAAGTGAAATTGTTAAGGTAATACATAGATTTTAGTTTGTGATCTTTGAGTGTTTGATATTATGCTAATATAATGTAAAGTAGCATATGTTATTATGTTGAAACTTTAAAGATTCAAATATAAGAACGGTTGAATTTAAGCCCACTAGTGACTTAAGCTTGACTCTTTGAGTTAAGCAACAAGATTTAATGAGTCAAGTCCGTAGATTTGGGATGATTTAGAGAGATTTATAATGGTGGACTTAAAGTAAAGGTCATTGCATTAGACCTTCTACTTGAACCTTTCTCAAGAAGCTCTTGCCCTAAGAGAGGCTCTTCATGGGCTTAGACTTGGACTCAATAGGAGCCCGTAAAGAATCCATCACTAAAGGGGACTCATCTTGACCATCAAGTGTTAATGTGATCCAAAGGACATTATTGATTGGAATGCTCCATCTTTTAGGTATCTATTTAAAAAAAAAAAAATTCCTTAACTTTTGGTACTTAAAGATGGTACATTATTGCCATTCCTAAGTTAGGGATAAGGCAGAACCAGTAATCTATTAGCCTTATAACAATATAAAATACTTGTTTCCAAAACTCTTCTCATTCCATATAACAAATTACTGTAAAAAACTTAGAGTATCACAATAATAAAATCTTATACAAAACATCACTCCCATTAAAATGGCTCAATATTATACAATCTCATTACAAGATCCATACATCACTTTGATAATCTCTTGTTAAGGCTTTTGCACATAACTTGGCATCATTTTGTAGAGCTCCTTTCTAGTGCTTGAATCCAGTTCCCAATTCACTTCAACTTTTTAGAGGTTTTCTCTAGTATACTTTTTGACCAACATTCTAACTTACTTTTCACTTTACAATTTGCCTCAAAGGTACTAATTTTGTGTGTTAGAGTCTCTTTTCTTCCAAGATGTGAAATCCTAGCTAACCTCTTTCAAAACCTAAGGATAAGAAAACTCATTCCCTCAGCTTACTGTAAGCTGAGTAAGAGTGCATAGAAAGATAACAATACAAGCAGATTTACATCACAAGCATATAAGTGATTCATTAATTCAATTAGGATACTTTTAGACTAGCTAAGAAAATACAAATGCAACAAATACACACTAAGCTAATGCATGTGATGTAAATTAGTACCAATATCTTAGCCCAGCCCTAGCCTTCATTTGGTCGATCAACCTCAATTCGGGCATTTGGACTCAAACCTAGGTCCAGGAACCTAAAAAAGAGTTTAACAAACTGAACCTAACCCAAGCTATGCAATTTTATATGCTTGAAAACTATTTTTGTAAACTAACATATTTATATTAAAAAATGAAGCTCCCAAAAACCAAATAGTTTGCTTAACAAGAACTTGGTTTTCAAGATAAAACTTAACCAAGTAAGATCCCAATTTTAGAAAACTTTACCTTTAGTCTTTTTTGTGCCATGTCATGAATGCTCCAACCGCATACTAAGAAAGACTAGGAAACTATCAAACAATACTAACAAGCTTATTCATCAATTCATTATTTGAGCTTTCTCTTAATTTCATTTATATTTCCATCTTTAAAACCTCGATAATGGTTTACTTAAGTGAACACCTTAAGAGGTGGGGTTAGTAGTTAGTATTAGTTTCTTATCTAGGTTTCATTAGATCCACATCATCAATTATACCAAGCAAAAGCATAACAAAAGTCATCACAAATAATACCTAAGCATGACTTAACCAACAATGTATATAAAAGAAGTTATAAGGCATTTCAAAACTCATTGCTTAACATGTTACATTCATACACACAAGACTAAGCAATTCAACCAAAGTTAGATTAGTTATGAGTAGACAAAATCTACTCTAGCACATAAGAAATCTACTTACCTAAGCCATTTAGCGAATTTCCAAAGCTTACTCTTGCATTCGAAGCCCTTCCTAAGTCTGCTTCACCTAAACAAAACGTGTACAACACTCAAGTCAACATAGGTTAAGTATAACCAAGGTTATTAACTTACTTACACTTTGGGGTCAACGTCATTGTGTTATACTTTTTAAGACAACTTTAGTTCTAGATACTTTCTCACCTAATTTCTAACTTATCCTCTGTTTACAAGGTCCCTCCAACATATTTTCTAAGATAGTTTCTAACCTCCTCAAAATTGTATAGATATTGTTACATTCCATTTCCTTACCACAACATCCTTCATAAGGTAAGAGATTTTAGTAAAACACTTATTAAATATTCATTTGCTATGATACTATCAATATATCACTTAGGTTTACTTTATGGCTAAATGCATATGAAGGACATAAAGAATTATTATAAAAATACATATATGCACACAAAATCAGCCATCCTACTTGCACACTTCTTGATCTAGGTTTGTATATGGATTTATTTCATATTTTCATCTTATTAACATTTTGATTTACATTCTAGCTTACACAATGTCCTTCTTAAATCATCAAATCACTCGATTCTAACACCAACTCTCCTATTTCTACACTCCACCAAAATAATTCATTGTCTCAAACTCATTTACAACTAAGATATTACACATGCAAATCAAACTACTTGGTAAATCTTCCTTTTAAAGCATTTCCAACACATTACTTCCATGTTAAGCAAAAAATAACCAAATCCAACCTTATAGTTTTTCAAAAATATTTAGACAACATTAAAATAGACCTTTTGAGGAACTTATATACAAAAATTGAAGTAAAAACTACATCATTTACTATTTTTGAAATTTATTGCAAAATTCGTTTCTATGCCTAGTTTCTTAACAAACCTATATTTGCACTATGAATATGAAAAATCTGGTTTGATTTTTGGACTTTCTATACAAAAATATTTAGGAATACCAAGTTTCATAATTTTTGGACTTCATTTACTAGTTTTAGAATTTTAGAGAAAATTGGGTGAAAATTGAGCACTCATTGATTAATGTCCCCCTGGCAACTAGTAGCAGCAATAGGGTTGTCGAAAGCTCCATTCTAGTGGTCCTCCTTCAAAGTATATGGTTGGTTGGATTTCAAGTCACAAGTTGATCTTGGTTCTACATTTAGATCCAATTCTTC
Source organism: Lumnitzera racemosa (assembly GCA_024138005.1). Lineage (NCBI taxonomy): Eukaryota > Viridiplantae > Streptophyta > Magnoliopsida > Myrtales > Combretaceae > Lumnitzera > Lumnitzera racemosa. The sequence goes on from JAMXBC010000006.1 coordinate 88,495,928, forward strand.
CCTTAACTTCCCTTATTCTCTTCTTAATTTCTTCTAACACCTTCCCTAACTTTCCACAAGATTTCTTTAGATCTCTAATGTCTAAAGTAGATAACAAGAGGAGTCTTAGGTTTATGACATAAGAAGAAAGAGGTCAGTAGGTTTCTTGTTAATAAGACAAGTGTTGCATGCTAAATTTACTTAAGTTCCTACAAATGCTAAGTGTCCCAAAACCAAAGTAATATTACTTTATACTTAAACTATTACTACAACATCCTACATGGATCTCCCCTACTACTACTTTCATTTTTGCTAATTTGATTATTAACTTGTTAATTTAATCTAATTTATAGTAATTACTTAAGATTTTAAGTTATTCTGTGATATATATATATATATTCATGCATACTACATATACACCACATATCTATATATTCCCTCTATTATTTCACCTCATTTCACTACTTATATTATCCAAGTAATCTATTTTTAAGGGTTCATTAATTATGACAAACTAATTCATATGTTTCTAATAACAATAAATAATATTGTTAAAACTGAGGCTTTTGTTAAATTAAATATTTCATATATTTTATTTTATCAAATAAACTTTTCTAAGGCTCCTATGTTAACTTTTACATCCCTATATTAAAAATTCATTTGTTTTCAAGAATACTTTTAGGAACCTTAAATTTACTAACTCCGAGTAATTATGATTACTTTACATAATTGTACTCATGACTCATCCTTCTGATGAGTACTTTGTTTCCACACTTTGTAAGTCATATTTTCTAAGTTATATGTTTATAAGAAACATGCTACCATACTGTACCTTTGATAGTTGGTCAATGATCAAGATCTTACATTGCTAACTTAACTCTATAAGTACCTCAGAGACTCGACCCCCAAACTACCCCCCTCCCCCCACTTTGATATTTCATTCATTTAGAGAAATGATGCTAAGTTGTCAAATTGCTACCCTAAAAGTTCATTTGGAGTTTAGAACAAGGAACATACCACCTCTTACAAAGAATTATGAAGGTGGTGATTTATAACTCCTTTATCTATCATACATGCATCCGAAACTTCCTAAGATTGCTTACTCTTCCTCTTCATGTCATCCTATTGTATCTTTTAAAACTACTCCTCTAAAGCAACATGTAGCACAAGGCATATGTTGCATTCACGTAACCATTGTGACCAGACCCTAGGCTATTTATCAAACCGAAACAAATTGTAAAATGCAATTTTTTTGTAATTAGGCTTGGTTCGAGGAATGCTTAAATAGTTTACTGTTTGGTTTGGAGATTTGACTCAAATCAAACCACTTATTAAAAAATAAAAAATAAGTGATATATTCTAGTTTTGATATTTGAATCTAACTCAATTTACCTTTTCTTTTTTTTTTTTTGGGTCATTTCTAATTTTACTCTTTGGCTTTACAATTCGTCCATTTTTCTTCACAATTGCCTCTCATATGTAGTTGACCCATATACCTTTACTATCATTAAGATGAAATGTTGTCGTACAATGTTATATAATTTTAGTTTTTGCATAATATTCCTCAATTCAAATATCAATATTGGTTGAAAACTCCCATGATACTTTTGAAAAGTAACTTGAACCAAATTGAATAAGCAGTTCAATTCAAAACTCTAAATTGTTAGTAGCAGTTTAGTTATTGAGAGTTTAAATCGAACCATTTTAAATGTGGTTCGGTTCATTTTAACCTCACAACTGAATTGAACTAGACCATGAATACCCTTAACTAGACTCTTGCATCTACAAATGATTATGATTGTTAGTGTTATTCTCTACTAAAAATTAAAAGAAATGGATAAATTTGGAGATGTGTCTAGTATAAATTAAAGTATTAAAACATTTTGGTTTGATCCTAGTGGTTGTGTTCTCAAAGAACTTTTCTAAAAATGTTTGGATATATTTGAAGTTGAAGCAAGTTTTCTTGAATGAGTTTAATTATGTGGATTAAGAGAATGAGTGTTGTTGATAATCTTGTTAGATTTCAATTAATATTCATTGTGTTGTTACGAACTATACATCTTTAATTTTGTTAATTTATCTAAGAAGATAAGTGATATATTATAGAGACAATTTTCTAGGGAAATTGAGTTTAAGTTTGAATATGAATTTGAATGTTCTTGGTATTCTTGATGTGTTCATGTAATGATTGAAAGTGTTGTTGATTTGGTAACTGCTTAATCTTATAAAAAAATATATTTAAATAATAATTTACATGATATCATGTTACATTTTCTCCAAAAATTTACCTATGTGTTTGAAGGGCTGAATGCATTCAAAGTGTTCATCATGATATTCAACTTATTCTTATAAAAAGTGCATGTTTGATCTTGTCAAGTGGCTAAAAATTGAGAAAAGCATGTATTTGATAGATTTTTTTTGGAATTCAGAATTTGATTATAAGTTGTTCATTGATGTATACCATATTCATATCAACTAAAAAAACTTCATAATCATCAAGATGACGCTAGAAATTGTAAATTGAGATGTTGAATCCAATTCCTAGATAAAAGCAAAGTTTGATCTTCTAAGAATGGCTAAACTTTGTGAAATTGAGCTTCTACGTAAACATATGGAAACAATTACATTTTAAGAAAAATATTAAACATTCTATAATATAATATATGATACAATGAAGAAAATAAAAAAAAAAAAAGAAAAAAAAGAATTAGGCAAACCGGTTGAACCGGTTCATATAGGTTCCCTTTAAATTAAACCGACTAGGTCACTGTTCACTTAAACGTGACCACTGAAAAAATTTATATGATTAATCTATTTTAGTTAAACTGGTTTCATTTTAAAATCAAATTGGGCCAACCATAAAAATGGATGAGACTTTAAATATAATTTCTATTTTACTATTTTAGCTAATTGGTTTATTTAAAATGGATTACTAATTTCATATTACTTCAATTTTCACGGTGGAATTTGATTAATTTGGTTCGAGGTCACGAGGACTACATGTATACAGTAGGTGCCGCATTTTCTATGTCCCTTTTAATTAGTGAGATGGATTTAATAAAACCTGGACTTAATATGACTACATGACTCAATCGTGCATGACCAAGCTTAGACAAAGGTTGACACCCTTTCACCGGGTTACATTCAACCAACGTAGTCCTGAGATGATAAAAGTAGGGGCTTAAACCATATGGTGGCTCGGTGGCTGGTTGTTAAACGGGTCATTGAGCAAGAAGGAAATTGTAACGGGAGCTATAAGGGGTTCATGGGGCCTGGTGTTCGATTGGCACTGCTCTCGATACGAGATTACTAATGGTATTGGTTTTGGACATGGTGATCTTACCTTCCCGTCAACTTCCAATTGCTTGACGCGGTGGGATTCAAACTACCTTGTTCCTGAATATGTTTATTAAGCGTTATGATTTACTCCAGAGTTCATGTTGCTAAAGTCATGCGGCTTGCTTCGCTTAATAATTATCCTAAATGAATCTTGATTGTAGCATTAGATTAGGTGCACATCCGGTGTGGTATAGTATGCCACCTTTTGATTTCTAATACCTAGTTTCACGATCCACTTCTCGTCTTTTCAAGTGATGATCTTCATATCAATGATAGTTATGATGAGCTTTGTATGTAGGGGACTAAATGACGCTAGCTTATGTGTTGAGTGTTGAGTGTTGATGATGCTTAGTACTTCTGCTGCATCTTCATTCGGCCGTTCGAATTGATTTGGGTTTACACTTATGGACCTTTACTAGTTTTTAGATTTTAAAATTTGGACCCTACGTTGGATTCTGTATGGACGTTGTATGGGTGGATTTTATTTGTTTTGGGCCTAATAGGCTTTAGACCTTTCATTGACCTTTATATGGTATGTTGTTGGATCTTTACTAAAATGTTTCCATCAGTTAAAAAGTTTCCTGAATATTAAATTTGGATAAGATTAAGTAACGTGGTTTAGTGATTTTTAGCGAGTTTCACTTAAATAGAACACTGGTTATCGCATTCCATTTGTAGATGGAAATAAAATGATTATGTTTCATTATATTTCGGTTTGTCTAGTTCATTTTTTCTTTATATATATATATATATTATATCTACTCGAATTTTATGTTTGGTTAAAATAAAATACAAAAAAATGAGAATATAATAACACAAATACTCCTTTTAAAAAATTAAATACCTAACGAATCCTTATAATATAAATTTAAATTTATTTACCATTTACTTTATTCATTTAGAACAAATATCATTCCAAAAATTATTTTCCAATGCATAAAGTATAGTTTTCAAAATCATTTATCTTGAAAATACTTAAATTTCACTATTCAATTCTCAAACTTTAATTATTATTTTTATTATAATTATGAAATAGAAACAGATATAGATATTATAATTTTCAAAATTTTAGAATCCAAACTATACAATAAGTGATAAGATATACAAAAAAAGGGGGAAAAAAATCTAAACGGGACGTTCATTTTCAAGTTAACTTCATTGTATGATGCCTTTTTGCATTGCATAATCCTTTTGTAGTGTTTAATAAAATCATGCAAATGGTATAATGTACCGAAAATTTCAATAATTTATTAGCAAAACTTCCTCGCTAAAAATCCTTCAACTCGCCGTTACAAGGAGTTTCCACACATTATAGTTGCAGCATTGGAAAGTCCAACGATTCTATTTCCGGACAAAGTTTCAGCATTGGAAAGTCCAACTGTTCTACTAGTTAGTAACTTCATAATTTATTAGGAAGACCATCGACCTGGAATAGTTCAATTTCTGGAGTAAAATTGAGGGTTTCCAGCATGGCATCGGGTATTTTCATAATTTCTTGTGTCTACAACCCTAATTAAATATGAAACGCCTGTATCTCGTCTGACCTTTCTTTGACCATGTTGACATTTCTTATCATATCAATGACATCATCGCGATGAACCAATACTAATTCTTATCCCCAACGCAATCACACTTTTTTTTTTTCACCCTCTTTTCCCTCACTTTCTAGAAGTGTAAATATCAGATATGCTGGCGCAATGACATCTTCCACATTATAATGGATGTTCGATTTGCGCGTCTGTTGAAAATATCGTATATTTTTATTTGTGCTATTTCTTCTTATTTCGTGGATAATTTTGTCTCCGAATCATAGCTGTAGGTCCATTAAGGAACTCAACGGTGTTAAAATTTTAGCATATCTTTATTTTATTTTGATTTTGCATCTGTTAAAATTAATCTTAAAAAACGGTCAGTTTCAAACTGTGAACCAGTTTAAATGAGCCTTGAATCGACCCGATAATAGCTAAGCCGAATTTCTAGGCTTTAAGAGCCCAGGCAATTCACCTGAGCAGAACCGCTTGAGCTGGCTATTAAACCGATGGATCGACTCGACCGATTCATCCCCTTAATAAAAAATAAGAAAGAGAAAGAGTAAAGAGAGGTCATTAAGTTGAAAAAAAAATAATGAGATAATATCTAATAAGACATTGCATATTAAAGCTATTTTATTTGCAATGATAAATGATAATTTTTTTAAAATAATATTATCAAATTAATAATAAATAACTAATAATAAGTTAATTATGTGTTAAAAGATAGATAGAAAATTCAATTTTAGTTAATATAAGTTTTTTTTTTTATAAAACTTATCAAATATTAAGAATTCGAATATGAGGAAAAAATCAAGTTTGAGGGAAAAAAATAAAAAAGTTGGAATCGTACTAAGTTGAAAATTAATAAAAAAATTAGAAATTATTAATGAATTAATATTCTTAAAAAAAATTAAAAAGAGATCACATTATTAAAAATTAACAATATATATAATAAAATAAATTAATAAAATAAAAAAATATTAAAAAAAAAATAAGTTCAAGAGCGGATTCAAGGCTCTCGAACCGTTAGGCTTAGTGAACCAATCAAGAATCGCTAGCTCATAGGTTGGTCACGATTCATCGTGTCACCGACTCGTGAACCGGCGATTCAGGGTTGGTTCGGCCCAATACCCATCTCTAGTTGAAATTATTGAGGTAGTCAAAGTCTCAAAATGACGACATCAAATTATTTATAATTTCGAACAGTGTTTTAGTAGTTGATGACAGAATTTTGTATAGATTCTATTATATTTGTTAGTTAATTTTACACATGACATTCTTTGATTGTTCCACTTGTAATTATTTGATAGGATAATAATATAGTTAGTTAATTATACTTAGACAGGTAGTATAAAAGACACATTTTGTATTATTTATTTTTATTTTTTCATAGAACAACATAATGCAATCTAAATTCTTCGATTGTTGCACTTGCTAAATTTGCAATAAACACCAGTAGTGATAGCACATAGATGAATCACTAGAAGTTGATATGATATCAGAGCTAAGGTTTTCAAGTATTTCTAGAAACTAATAGCTTGATTGAATTTTTCTTCAAAGTAGTTTATGAGTGTTCTTCTACTAGTGGTCATGAATAACAACACGGATTTATTAATTAATGATCCATTTTGCCTATATGGTTTAGATAATCTTGAAATGATAATAAGCAATATTGTTTTCAATGGAAGTAATTACTTATCATAAAGTAAATCACTGAAATTAGGTTTGGGAGCTAAAATGAAACTTAGATTTGTAGACAGATCTATTATTAAGCCTACTGAGAATTCTAATGATTCGGCTAGGTAGATTCAATCAGATTATATGGTTTATTGTTGATTGTTGAATTTTATGGTGTTAGATTTATCACAAGACTATAACCATGCCCTAAGCATTTTCATGAGACTAATGAACCATGTACTAAGATATCTCATAGGGAAGTGTGTCGTGGTGTACTTTGACAACATCTTGGTTTACAGTACCGATATGCCAAGTCATTGTGAACATCTTATAGAAGTCCTAGATATCCTCCATACCAAGTGACTATTTGGCAATCTAAAGAAATGTTGCTTTTGCTAGGAGAAAGTAGTATTCTTAGGTTATATAATTAGTGGAGGAGGCTTACAAGTCAATGACAAAAAGATTTGAGCAATTGTCGAGTGGCAAACTCTTACTACTTGTATCGATGTGAGAAGTTTTCATGGACTAGTATCGTTTTACATAAGATTCATTAAGAATTTCTGCACTCTTGTTACGCCACTTACTGAACTAACAAAGGAAAACACTGACTTTTGATGGGAAGAAAAGGAAGAGAGGAGTTTTGCTGACATAAAGGAAAGATTTATCTCCATCCCAATGTTAGTATTACTTGACTTTAACAAAATTTTTGAGCTAGAATATGATACGTCAAGTACTGAAATAGGCGCTATCCTAATGCAGGAAGGTCGACCAATTGCTTTCCATAGTGAAAAGCTCTAAGGACTCTAGTTGAATTACTTCGTATAAGACAAAGAACTTTTAGCACTGATCTAAGCACTATATGTATGACAGCACTATTTACTACCGAGAGAATTTGTCATATATACTAACCATGAATCGCTGAGGTATCTCCAAAGTCAGAGCTAGTTATCGAAGTGGTAGGTGAGATGGGTTGAATTCCTTGAAGGATTCAATTTTGTAATAAAGTATAAGTAGGGAAAGAGCAACATAATTGCAAATGGTCTTTCGAGAAGATATGCATTCTTATCAAAACTACAAGCCAAACTGTTTGGGTTTGCAATTATCAAAGAAGAGTATTCTAGGGATCCATACTTTGGACCCATAATCATGCGATGAGTTGATGGAAGTATCGTAGATGAGTATCATATGGAGGATGGTTACTTGTTCCAAAGCAGAAAATTATGTGTGCTGATTTGTTTACTTAGGGAGTTGCTGATTAGGGAAACCTATAGTGGATGACTCTTTGGACATTTTAGAGAGAGGAAGATTTATGAACTATTGAATGGCTAATGTTTTGGCCGAGAATGAGAAGAGATGTACATCAAGTTGTCAAAAGCTTTGCTGTATACAAGAAGGCCAAGTATTGAGCCAAGCAAGGGAGAGCAATTCCCCTACCTATTTTAACGAGGCCATGGACTAAACTTAGCATTAACTTTGTCCTCGAATTACCGCAAACTACCCGAGGTAAAGATTCTATAATGGTCATTGTAAATAGGTTCAGTAAGATGGTATACTTCATGCCTTGCATGAAAACTAATGACGCTTTGACTATTGCTTCCCTCTTCTTGCAAAAGATTGTACGAATACACGGCATGCTGAGAAGTATAGTCTCCAATAGAGACCTGAAGTTCTTAAGCCATTTTTAGAGAACCTTATGTTGTCAACTGGGAATCAAATTATTCTTTAGTACCTCATGTTACCCCCAAACTGATGGCTAAACAGAGATAGTTATTCGTACTTTAGGGTCACTACTCTGAGCTGCAGTAAGTAAGAACTCAGTTGATTGGGACGTCTGCTTGCCAATGGTGGAGTTTTCTTATAACCAAACAGTACATGACACCACTAAGCAAACTCCTTTCAAGGTGGTCTATAGATTCAATCCCAAGTTACCCTTTGACCATGCACCTGTACTAGTACCCATACAAGAGGACCTAGATGCCTCGGCTAAGGCATAATCCCTTCAATACATATACAACAATGTCATTCGGTACATCAACCAAGCTGTTAGAAGAATATGATAGAAAACTAAGGGTAGGACAGCTAAACAATTCCAACCAGGAGACTTGCTATGGCTACACCTCAACAAGGAACGGTTCCCAAGCAAAATGAAGAACAAATTATCTATACAAGCTAATGGACCCTTCAAAATCCTCTAGAAGATCAATGATAATGCTTACAGATTGGAATTGCCTAAGGATTATGGGCTTTTTGATGCCTTTAATATTATCGACCTTAGTCGATGTTACCCTGATAGAGAACTGTGCAAACATCATTCGAATTTGATCCTAAATCCAAAACAACTTAAAGGGAACTATGTGAATCAAGCTACTGAACTCCTAACTCGTAATTGAGCCCGAAGACCAGAGGGACTAACATAATGAATTCTTTTGTTCCAATCAACCCCTACCGAGGCTGACTACTTCCTTACTAAGTCACTCCTTAAGCTATGCCAAATGACTACCACTCTCTTACAGATAGAAGATAATTGTCAATATTCACCCACATTAGTACCTAACCAAGCACTTACTCGGCATCACCCTTGCCGAGATGTCGAGAAAGAGAATCTGGACTGATTAAGGCATCTCTACTTAGACAAGCAAGTTGTCCATACTTTTTGTCCGCTTCTTCTAACAACCTCACTAATACAGCATCGCCACGTATATAGTATCATGTGTGGAATCTATAGTACCAATAATTGTTTTCCTTGTATATTCATTTTTACCTTTTTGTATTTTGTATATTGCTTCCTTAGGAAATGTCCTTTTTGTCTTTACCCTTTTGGGCAAGTTACCCTAACTTATGGGTATAAATACCCTTATACTTGTAGTTGTAAAGTATCAGATTATCATTAATATACTTCTATGTTTTTTCTCTACGAAAAAATTGTTATCTACTCTCAACATCACTTTTATCCTTTCCCATGAGCAAGATTAGGTGGCGAGTAACCTCACTAAATCTGTTCGTATGTCATATTGAATTGTGTCATGAGTCCTTGAAAGTTCCATTGGTGTGTTATATCTTCTAGAGCTATTTGTGGGTTTTCCTTACTATTTCATTCATCATTTTCACTCTTTTCGCACTTTCTCCATTACTCCTTCTCGACCTTTCTATAAGCTTGGACCCATCCAGCGACCAGCCTTATTTATTTATGGTCACAGTTAGCAACATTTCTCATTAATCAAATGCCTATGCCTACTCTCAACTGGAAATCCCCATTTGAAATGTTGTTTCATAGACCACCGGATTATTTTTTCTTAAGAGTCATTGGGTACCTTTGCTATATTATTAATCTTACTCTGTTCAAGGACAAATTCTATCCTAAGGGTGCAAAATGTATTTTTCTTGGTTATGAAATGTGTTAAAAAGGATATAAAGTACTTGATTTGTCAACTACAAAATTCGTATGAGTAGAGATATAATGTTTTTTTAGGAGATCTTTCCTTTTAAGTTAGATTCTATTGTTTTCGTGTCATCAAATTGCTCTACTACTTTGTTGCCCTATGTTGGTCTTGAAACATCCTTCTCATTCTTGTTTCCTCCTTGCACTCATTACCACAAGTGATTTCTCGACAAGACATGTCTTCTACTTGTCTTGTTTCTTCTTCTTAGTTCCATATTGTAGACCATACTATCAGGAGGTTAAATTGCATACATAAGCCCCATAGTTGGTTACAAAACTTTGTATACTTAGCCAGATCTAAGGTATCTGCTATTGTACTTTCATAAACTACCTTACCCCTTTCACATCCTGTTTTACCAAATCCACACATTCCTTGTCCTCTATTTGATTTATACTACTTTGAACACTTGCCTACAGATTATGTTGCTTCTTTGTTTCATGTCTTATCTGTTCATGAACCATGTTATTCTTCACAAGCATCAAAATACAGTGAATAAGTAGATGCAATGCAAAAGGAGTTACATGCTTTAAAAAGCAATGACACATAGGAACCGACTAAACTTCCTAAAGGTAAAAAGGTAATTAGATCTAAGTGGGTCTACAAAGTTAAATATAGACCTGGTGGTAACATTAAAAGATATGAAGCTAGATTAGTTATATGAGGTATACTCAAAAGGAAGGTATTGATTACACCAACACCTTCTCACCATTTGCAAAGCTTAATATAGTAAGTATTCTGTTTACTGTTGCGATTGCTAAGTCTTAGTTATTGCATCAGATTGATATAAAACAATGCATTCCTACATTGGCATTTGAATGAAGAGATTTATATGATTCCACCTGAAGGGTATGATAAAACTCTTCATCACCAAGTATGCAAACTAAAGCGATCTTTATATGGTTTGAAACAAGCATAACACCAATGGAATTAAGAAATTTCAACTTTCCTAGGCAGTCTTGGGTTTATACAATCCCCATATGATCATTCCCTTTTTACTAACTCTTTTAAGGATGGTTTTGTGGTAGTGCTCTTATATGTTGATGACATGATCCTTATGGGTTATAGTGAAGTGCTTATCACTAAACTCAAGAAGAAATTAGATTCTAAGTTTACCATTAAGGATTTAGGACTTGCTAGATATTTCTTGGGTTTAGAAATTTGTCATACGATGTTGGTTGTTTATTAAATCAATGCAAATTCATTTTTGACATCTTAGTGGAGATAGGATTGTTTACAGCATAGCCAATTACAACTCCTTTGCCTAGTGGATTTCAGTTCAATCATGATGATGGTGATCTGCTTGATGATCTTACTATTTTTAGGCATCTTATTGGGTAGCTATCTTACATCACTTTAACTAAACTTGATATTAGCTTTACTATGCTTGCTTTAAGTTAGGCAATGGTAAATCTTAGGTCTTCACATTACTAAGCTGCTTTTCATGTAGTTAAGTATTTGAAGGGTACTATTTCTCTTGGCTTGTTTTATTCCAAGTTGAATGATTTGTCTGTTGCTAGTTGTTGTGATTCTCATTAGGCTGCCTACATTTACGATCGAAAGTCTATCTTAGGTTTTTGTGTATTTCTTAGGAAAGCCTTAGTCTTTTGGAAAACTAAGAAACATACAATTGTTGCTACTTCATCTATTGAAGCAAAGTATCACAATCTTGCTGCACTTACTAAAGAGCTGTTATGGAGAAGTTACATTCTTAAGGATTTATCCGTTACAGTTTCACTTCCTATTCCTACTTATTGTGACAATAAGTCTACTTTGAAAATTGCTTCTAATCCTTGTTTGCACGCACGTACCAAACATATAGATATTGGTGCACATTTTCTTCGAGATCATGTTGCTTTAAGTTTGTCTAATCCTCTCAAGTTGTAGATTTATTCACCAAATCTTTTGGTGCTACATTATCATCTCAATTCCAATCCAAGTTAGCCCTTCAAGATGTCCCAACTTAAGGGGGGGACGACAAACTTATATATAGCTTCTGTTATATTTGTTAATTAGTTTTACATGTATCATTCTTTAATAGTTCCACTTGTAATTATTTGATAAGATAATAGTATAGTTAGTTAGTTACACTTAAGTAGGTAGTATAAAAGACACATTATGTATTATTCATTTTTAGTTTCTTACATAACAACATAATACAGTTTGAATACCCGGATTGCTACACTTGCTACATTTCCAATAAACACCACTAGCAATAGCATACAGATGAATCACTAGATGTTAATAGTTGAAAAGGGATTAATTTAAATGAAGAATCATCTCTTTTCGTATCAATTATAAGTAAATCACTATAGACTTTTCGTAGTTTGCATTACCATAGTGACAAAATGAATGTAGTTAATATGGCCTTAAGCTAGCTTTTTATATTCATATCTACCCTAGAGAGATCAAATAACATTTTCATAAACACATGTTGTTGATAATTATAACGATAGCGTTTAGTTGTATAATTTTTGTGGTATTAGATTGAATAAAAAAATTTATCTTATATTTAGTTTGTAAATTTGCTTGGTGACTAGAAAAAAATTAGGTTGATGGACTAGGCAAAATGTCTAAATTTTGTTCCATCTAGATCATGGTAAAAGAATAAAATTTACTAGATAAAAATAAAAAATATTTTGTATTCCCAAAAATACCCCTCCATTTTATAATATTAAGTTAATGAATATTATTTTTATTAAATATTACAAAAATTATTTATTTTATAATATAAATAAATAATTATTTAATATAAATCTCATGTCCAATATTGTGCTATCCAAATATGATACAATAAGCTTGTATTATCCAGTCTTACTTATATTTGTTCTATCCAATTCTTTTTATCTAGTCTTGTCTACCAATAAGTAAATATTTGTTATTGCAGGATTCAACGTGAGGATTGCCACCCAAGCTTTATTTTGACTTCTAAAGAAGGATTAGTACACCATACATTGGTAAGATAGTTGTACATCTACAACTCATGTAAAAATGGGTTACACTGAGTATTCAATTCATATACGGGAGTTATAATTGACTTTGAAGCAAAAATTGGTGGACAGGTCATCGAGATTACTTGAACTATAATAAGTGAGTTCATGTCTAGTGTAATTGGCAGGTTTGGTTTAAAAAAGAAAATAATAAATTTATTTGAAAATTATGACAATTAACATATTAATTATTAGTGTTTTCAATCTCGACTTATAAACAAATTCAAATCCTTTTTTCCTCACGTTCGTTTGATTTTCTAAATAAACAAATGGCAAACACATACCGTAGACCCATACTTTTTCCTTAAGGATTTTACAATTTAAAATTCTTTGAATAGTTACCGAAATTCCACAAAATAAACTTGACAATTGTCTAATTTCTTATGGCATATTTTCAAATTGGATACGAACATATTCGGTCATTGATGCATTAACTTTACTATAAAAATGCACAAAGTGTATTTGTTAATGGAAGGAAGCAACGCGTTATAATCTTTTGGAAAAAATTAAATAAAATTTCTTTTGCAAGGTAACTATATACACATGAAAATCGGGTAAATGTCGAACTTCATTGCAAAACCAAGGCAAGAGCCATTGCTTGAATGTTATAACAAAAGTGAAATTTTGATTTGAAATTATAAGCACTAATGTAATGCTAATATATATAATACTAATACAAAAGTACCACTCTCTTGTTTTTAGAGAGAGTATTCTCACCTAGTGAATGGTTTCGACACATCAGCTTTTCACACTGTTTGTGTGCACTCATTTGATTACATTTATTCTACTATTTACATCAAAATCTACATAATCTTTTTCTTTCCCATCTACTCACATTACAAAACCATCACAATTCATCATTAAAATCTAAAAGAACAAAAAAATCTCTATGTAAGTTCCAAAAGTAACCAAAAGAGGGGTGAATTGGTTATCTAGAAAACTTTAAACTTTTTTGCAAATAAAGACTTAAATGCATCCATTTGATTACTTTAACAAGTATGGCGTAAAACAATATATAAACAAATAAGCAAAACACAAAGTAAAAGAGAGTAAGGATAAAAGGATTAGGTTCAAGAATTATAGTACTTTGGTCTTATGCCTACTATACTTTTCCAACTCTATTGTTGAAGACTTAGTACTCCACACCAGCGTCATTCCATTATCTACTTTTCATTATCTCAATCAAAACAGAAACAAATACAAGTATTTCTACTTTGTTTCACTAAGTTAGCCTTATCTATACACAAATTTATAGAATTTTGAATATCTCATCTAAGACAAATCCTATCACTCAAAAAATAATGTTTACAATGATAACGAAGACTAAATTAATGGTCCTCTCAAAGTAAGTACAAGATAAAATTAGACTATTAAATTAGAATAGATAGTGTTGTCTCTTATTTAGCTTCTAAATATATCTTTGAATGTTCTCATGAATGAAGTTTGTAATAAACAATTGAAGATCAAATGTCTATCGAGAATTTAAACTTTCTTGCTTTTTATATCTTCTAAGGTAATGTTGCTTTGCTAAAATCTTAGACAAACCTTTGACAAAACTTGAGTAATCTTGAAATATCTTGATTTACTCATCGGTAGTTGTGATCCCTTGAATTATGGAAGCTAAATCATTCTTATGAATCAGTTCAATTCGAATGTTGTGTTGTTGCACTTATATTGAATGAAATTTGCATATTTTCTTGTGTGTATGATCTGGTTTGACCATATAATTCTTTGGTATCCCTTTCAAAAAATTGAATTCCTTTGACAATAAGTGTCTCCTAAAAATTAGGAGCAAATCTTAATATTTAATATTCTTGAATTTAAACTTAGAACTTCTAAAATATCCTTGCTATTACATTGCTTATATAATAACAAATTTGATAAATATCCTTCAAAAATTTGTTATCATGGCTCTATTTGAATTTGGTAAGAATTGACATCAACAAAGTTAAGATTCGTCCATTATCTTGTATTATCTTAACACATATTCCCTTGTTCATTCTTGATTTAAACCTTGATTAAAATTTAACTTAAACTCCATGAATTTCTCCACATATCTCGTTGATAATCCATCATAAATCTTATGAATAATCTAATAATATGACTCAAATCAACTATCATAAAATAGTATGTTTGAATAAACTTGTACTTAAATTAGTTAAATTAAACCTCCTTAATCCACGTAGATTTAATGTCCAATTTAGTGCAATGTATTGGATGTATTACCTAAATATATCCAACAAGTGAAGTTAGGCTTTCAGACAATTAAAAACCCAATATACTTCAAGGATCAAGCTAGTTTGTAGCATTCTAATACTGTCTAGTGTCTCTAAATTAGTTTTTGAATTTTATTTTAATTTTTAAATTCAATTCTAAAATAAATTCTTATCTTTTACTTATAGAAATGCACACTTAACACATGTTAAATATCTTTACTCTTTTTATTATCATCAAAACAATTATGACAAAACTTAACATTCTCTCCATTTTAAATGATAAGAAAATTCTTTCTCAGAAAAATATTGATTAATATGTAAAAGGTTTTGTAAAGGAAGTCATCACAAATTATTAGAAAAAATTTAAAGTCCAAAAATTTTCAAAATTCCTTCATATCAAAACAAGTTTCTAAAGAATCATCAATCCAAAATTAGATTATTATTTTTTAATTCGATATTTTTCCCTTTTTCCAAGTTCCCTACCCCCACCTTTTTTGTTATCATCATTCATATTTTACTCTCCATAAATCTGATATGGCTAAAAGAAATAGATAACAACATGGAGAAACGAACATAAAAACATTAACATTTCATTAACAAGATCTGATTACATCAGGTTGCCTCTAAATTTGACTCTAAACATAATTCTAAATACAAAAGGGACTAAGGCATTAAACCTAGATAAAGAATAGACTTAAACAATGTAGACTTGAAACTAACAAACTAGCATAAAAGAGACACTTAAAAAAATGAGTTGAACTAAGAATTAAGTTGATTTCTTTTTCTTTTTTTCAAGCAGCTCTTCTTAATTCTTGATAGAGTGCTTGAAGAAGATGGTGGAGGTAGAATGGATTCCTTCCATGGTAGCATCATAATTGTAGCTGAAGGAACTTGTGATGCTAGTTCCTCTATTAGATCAATTTCAGCAAATAAGCTTTGTTCAGCTTATGAAGATGAATGAATAGCTAAAGCTTGTGGTTCAGCTATTGCAGTAGGAGATTTGGGAGATGGAGGATGATCAAATTGATCATTGAATGGAATGTTAGATGGTAGAATTTTAGGTTCCGTAGTAGGTTGAGGAGATGACTTCACAAGTGATGTATGAGTAGAAAGAGCTGCTTTGAAGGGTGTCGGTTTAACTTCTTCATTGAGAGATGCATGTAGTTAGGTTAACAACCAATCTGTCTTCAAATTAATCATATGTTCAATTTCTTTTCATGAGATTGCCTCCTATTTGGATGTTTCACCAAGTCCTTTCTTCAATTTAGTCTCTGAATCAGATTCTAAATCTTCCTACGATTCATGTATCTTTTTTCTTCTCTTTAATTTCAAACTTCCCTTTAGTCTTGATCTCAAAAATCCTTTTTACTTTTCTTCTTCTATCCCTTGATTATTTTCTTACCCTTTTTTTTTTAACCAACTCTCTCTTTTGCTTCTAATTCAGGTTCTAAATCATATTCTAATATTGCTCTTAACAACTCTCCCTCAAACAGTGATCTAGGCAATATGTTTTTCTTGTGCTTATTATGCACATAGAAAGCCCAATCATCAGTATAAAAAATCTTGTTTTTCATATTGATACCTATATCATTAAAGTGATCTCCTCCTATCACTCTAATGAGTATTTCTATCTTTGTTACTTTTGGCATTTTTACCTTCTTGTACTCAAACAACTTCATCAAAAAAATTTTCTAGGGTCTCTTCCTTTTGGTCATGAATGCATGCTTAATAATTTGAGTAACTATATTCAACTTTATCTTCCTTAGCATGACCAAAATCATCATTGTATCTTTCTTAGAAATACTTGTAGTACTTCCTTTCTTTAAAAGGATGCAACTAATGACTATCTTATGCAACTTGCGCACAATCAATCTAAAATTAAAAATACTTACTTCTTTCCTTGGCCCGATCCTTTCACCTTTGTTTAACTTCTCAAAAATCTATTTCCATGACCACTTCATCAACTCCCTATCATTGTTTATCTTAAGTATCTTTAAACACCTTTGAATATTTTCCTTAGAAGTTTCTATTTTTGCCTAATCTTTTTAGAAATCTACATATCTCTTTGACCAATATCCAAATTCTCATAAAACCCATACTGAATTTCCCTAAAAACAATGACCTATTTTTATATCCTAGATTATCTAAAAACTTGTCCTAATAAAAGTCATTCTTGAAAATATTGAAACTCAAAGATATTAGGCTCTATATGTTGACTTTGTTTCAAAGATGAAATACAAACAATTCGAGGCTTTACTTTTTTTTCTTTTTAGCTTTGATTTGCTCAAATTGCTCTGCTATGGTTTCTAGTTTTGGTTCAAATTCTAGATCTAAATTTAGTTGTGGTTTTGATTTTGCCTCTAATTTGGTACCATGTTCCTCACTCACAAATTCTTCCTCTTTTTCTATTTCTTCCTCATCCTCTAATCCTTCTTCAGTTTCATTTAACTCTTCACTAGAAGAACTTAGTCAAACATTAAATTTTCCTTTTCTTGGGTATTAGCTTTAGATTTTTCAAGATTAGGATTGGTGTTTTTAGAATTAGGGTTTTGTGGTTCTTGGTTTAAGGCTTGATTCTCATTAGAACTAATGGCATATTTACTAGAAAATACTTATTTTATTTCATATTCTTTGGATCTTTCTTGGTCTTAAAATAAAAATGAGATTATTTCCTAAGAACCATTAAAGAGAGATAGGAAGAGCACAATATGAGCTTTGAGAAAAATCAAAGAAAGAGAGAGAATAAGGAAGGATGATGAGTAGGTGAAGTGTTTACAATTGAATGAGAATTGGAATTTAAAGAAGTTAAAAAATTGATCGTGTGTGAGTGTTAAGGTGTAGTAGGGAAGTGTAGCATGATCAAAAGATGAAATGGAGAGAAAGAAAGAGACATGGCTACTATAAAAGATGAAGGATCACTAGACGTATAAAGGACTTGCATGAAAAAAAGAGAAATGAAGATTTTGAGCTGATTAAATTCAACTTACATGGAAAAAAAAAATTAAGGAGCTCATTAAATGAATTCCAACAGTAGAAAGGGGAGATTAAACAATGAATTAAATATTCTATGATTAAATGATCTAGAAATTTTGCAACACTAATTGTCTTATCATTTATACACAATATTTAATGAACTCTATATTTTAGCTGTGTAGCATTTTATTTACACTAAAATATAAGAATTAATAAAACATAAACTTTATCCAAAATTCAAAAAAAAAAAAATAACAACTAAACTACTTGTATTGAAAATACACATAAGTACACAAAATTTCATAATAACACATAAAAGTTTACCAAATATGTATTATTGTTGTACAAAAAATTACAAGAATGCTAGTCAATAAATTATGTAAATGGATGACAATCATCAATTTCAATTTTAATAAATTCAAATTTAGTCTTATCAAGAGGCTTAGAGAAAATATCAACTAATTGATTATTAGTTGAGACAAATTCAATACTTATATCTCCATTATTAACAAAATCACATATCAAATGATGTCTAACCTCTATATGTTTAGACCTAAAATGGTACACCAGATTCTTAGTCAAATTGATTGCACTTGTATTATCACACTTTATTAGGATATTTTTCAAATTTAATCCATAGTCAGATAATTGTTATTTGATCCACAAAATTTTAGCAAAACAATTGTCAATTGAAACATACTTAGCTTCAGCTGTAGATAGGATAACAAATTTCTATTTCTTTGAAAACCAAGAAATCAATTTGTCCCATTGAAATTGGCAAGTACCTGAGGTACTTCTTTTATCTATCTTACATCCAATATAGGTAGCATCTAAGTAGTCATTCAAATCAATGTTTTTATTCGTTGGATATTAGATTCATAATTTTGTTGTGCAAAATATAACTGACAATCCTTTTTACAACTAATAAGTATGTTTAAATTGGTTCAAATTGAAAACATGCACATATATACACACTTAACAATATGTTTGGTCTTGATGTAATCAAATATAATAGAGAACTAATCAAACTTTTATAAAGTCTTTCATTAACTTTTTTGCCTATATCATCAATATCTAACCTAGTTAAGAAACCCATGGGTGTAGTAATGCCTTTGACATTTTCTATACCAAACTTCTTTAGAATCTTCTCGATGCATTTCTCTTGACCCATCATTAGTTTGTTTTATTTGAAATCCAAGAAAGAAGTTTAGCTCACCCATTAAAGACACTTCCAACTTAGCTTACATAAACTTAGAAAACTCTTTGCAAAACGTTTTATTAGTAGATCCAAAAATAATATCATCAACATAAACTTGGACTACTAAAATATCATTATCATAATGTTTAAAAAATAAGGTTGTACTTACCTTACCCCTTTGCAATCCATTCTTAATTAGAAACTCACTTAGTCTTTCACATCAAACTCTAGGAGCTTGGTTTAATTCATATAAGGCTTTTCTTAATTTATACATATAGTCATCTTTAAATGGATCTTCAAAACCTAGAGAACCTCTTCTTAATTATATCCATTTAAAAATGCACTCTTAATATCCATTTGAAACAATTTAAAACCTTTGTAACAAGCAAAAGTCTAATTGCCTCTAATCTAACAACTAGAGCATATATTTCATCAAAATCAATTCCCTCTTCTTGTGAATAGCCTTTAACTGCCAGTTTTGTCTTATTCCTAACAATTTTACCATGCTAATCTAACTTGTTCATAAATACCCATTTTGTTCCTATGATGGACTTATCCTTAAGCCTAAGAATCATTGTCCATACCTAGTTTATTTGAAATTAATTTAGCTCTTTTTGCATGGCATTTATCTAGCTATTGCCTAATAAAGCTTCATCAATAGTGTTAGGCTCAAATTTAGATAATAAGGCAAAATAATTTTCAATATTTGTCAAGCTAGCTCTAATTTTAAATTCAGTATTGATAATACCTATTACTTGTTGAGTGGATGATAAGTTTTAAACCTGATTGTTTTATAAGGATTAGATATTACTTAGAAAGGTCCTGATCTAATCTCTAAATTTGCTTTTGCTCTTGCTTCTGATTGTACTTCTGGATTTACTTCTGATTTTGGTTACAATGAGCTTTTAGCCTTAGGTTCTTTAAACATACCTATCTATCCTTACTATACATTCTCATTCTAACCTTTAGCTTTCTCATGTGAGTCATCATCAAAATCATATACTTTGATTTCATTAGTAAATTTAACATTTATGGATTCCTTAACTTCTTTTGTAACCTTGTTAAACATACGGTATGCTTTATATTTAAGGAGTATCCTAAGAATATGCCTTCATTTGCTTTTTCCTCAAATTTACCAAGAATTAGACATGTTTTCTTAATAAAACACGTAGAACCAAATACATGAAGGTATAATACTATGGGTTTTCTATCTTTATGAAGCTCATATGACATTTCTTGGTAAATGGTCTTATAACATGATATTGATACTATCTTAGCTCTAAAAAACTATGCTACACCACTCTTGTTTAACAAAGTCTATATTATCTCTTAGACTGTTTTATTTTTATGCTCTACTAATCTATTTTGTTGTGAAGTATAAGGAGATGCAAAATTGTAGGTGATGTTGTTTTGATCATAAGATATTGTAAAATCATTATTTTCAAACTCTATTCCATGATCGGTATGTAAACTAATAATGGTAAAGCTTTTTTCATTTTGAACTTGCTTTGAAAACTTTTTAAAAGCTAAAAATATATCACTTTTATGTCATAAGAATAGAACTTAAGTATACTTAGGAAAGTCATCTACTATCACTACGTCGTACTTATTTCCTTCTAAGCTCAATGTGTGTATAGGATAAAACAAACCCAAATGTAAAAGTTCTATAGGCCTCTTTGTTGATATAACATGCTTTGATTTATGTGAAACATCATTCATTTTATTTTTAATACATGTGGCACAACTAAAATCATCCTTTAGATACTATTTAGGTAAACCACAAGGAAAATTATTTCTAGAGAAATCATCCAATTGACGAAAGTTAACGTAACCAAACTTCTTATACCATAAAAATGTAGTATCAGAAACACTTAAAAGTAACTTTTAGTCTCTACTTTACCTAGTTTAACAAGATATATATATTCTTCTTTCACTTGTCTTTAAAAAATTTTACACCATTTCTATCATAAACCTCTACTTTGTTTTGATTAAACACTATTTTATAACTCTTGTCACACAATTAGCTAATACTTAATAAATTGTGTTTTAAGACTTTAACTAAACTAACATTTTCTATAGTATGAGGAGGTATATCAATGTTACCAATTGTGATGATTTTTCTTTTACCATCATCTCTAAACTTCACATAGCCTCCTTCTTTCCACTTTAGACTTGTGAACAACGAAGCATAACCACTCATATGACCTGAACACCCACTATCTAGGTACTACATCCCTTTCGTTCTTGCTCTATGTTCTTGTAACCATCAAAATAGGGTTAAGTCTTTTCTAGAACCTAAGCTAGCTTGGGTCTACCAAAATTTAAGCTTATATTGTGCAAAGATCTAACTTGCTATGGATTGAACTTGTTCATTTTACAGAAGTAATACTTTTCAATATGACCAAATCTATTGCAAAAGAAACAAGCATGAGAATTAAGTGATATATACCTTTTAATTACTTGATTCCTCATATTTTAGCTTTGGTAGTCTGTGAATCTACCTCTAATGTATCCTCTAATTGGATACTTGTTATTTTGCCTAGTATAACTTTTATTATATTATTTACACTAGATTTAGTCTTAACATGCACATTATCATTTTTAATAGATTCCACTCCAACTACTTTTTTACCTTTGACAAACATGGTTTTATTATTGGTTTTAGAAGATTCATCATGTTCATATCTAAGTCAATTTTTAGAATTATCTAGTTTTCATGAAGATAGCAATAGTTGTAATTTCTTATCACTTTGATAAAATTTGTCAAACGTTGTATCTATGGTGTAAGACAAGTCAATAATTTTAACTTTCAATTCTTTAATTTACTCTTTTAATATTTAATTCTACTTTTCCAAACTATCTTGAGTTGTTCTTAGATTTTCATTATCTATATGCAAAAATTTAGCATTAATTTTTAATGTATCATTTTCATCAATTATCAATGAGTATGTTTGTAACAAAGCATCTTTTTCACTTCTTAGAGCTACAATTTCATCATCTTGTTCATTCAATTTTAAATTAGCTCTTTCAAGTTCTTTTAAAAGGCTCTTAATCTATTTTCGTACACTTCTAGGCATAATATCATCATTAGAGTTAGAATTTACCTTAGAGATAACCGTAAGACATATGTTAGCTTCTTCTTCTAGCTCTAAATTTATTTTTGAATCTATTTTGATTTCATCTAAGTCACTCTAATTAGCCAGTAAAGCCTTTTGTTTTTTTTTTTGTACTATTCCAGTTTCTTTAATAATACTAGACATTCGTACTTGATATGCCCAAGTTTCTTACATTCATAGCTCACCAATTCCTTTTTCTCCTTTTCTTTCTATTTCTTCTCTTTCTTTTCCTTTTTCTCTTCCTTGGAATGATTAAAAGAAGAATATCTATTGAAAAACTTTTTCTCACCCTTTTTCTTAAGTATCCTATTAAGCCTTCTTATCAACAGCATGATGTCCTCATCATCATCTGGTTTTGAATCTGTTTCTAATTCAATCTCTAAATAAGCTTCTTGAGCTTTAAATACAATTGTTTTCTTATTACTCTTTGGTTTATTAATGTACTTGATATGAGATTCATAAGCAAACAGCTTTTCCTTTGATTGGCTCATAGTCATTTTTTACAAGTCTTGAGCTTCTTCAATTGCTTTTTTCTTAACATCCCAAGATCTAGGTAAAATCCTTACTATCTTTCGAATAAGATCATAATAGTTAATCTTTTCACTTAACAATGTCAATTTGTTAGTAATTGCTGTAAAATGATTAATTACATCATATATATTTTCACTTGTTTGAAATTTAAATAGTTCATATTATTGTAGGAATGAATTGATCTGAGTGAAGTGTCTTAGATTGTTGTTGTTGCTTTATAGGTCTCACTCAAAATATCCTAGATGTCTTTTGCAAATTTGCAAGAAGAAATAAGATAGTATTTAGATAGTGCTATTGTTATTAATAACAAATATTTAGCCTAATTATTCTTCTTAATCTTCTTCATCTCAGCATTCGTAAGTGTTAACTCTCCATCATTAGCAAATTAGATGTATCTATACTTAATAATTTCCGATAATCTAAAATCAGTTGCCTTAACATAAATTTTCATCTTGTATTTTCAGTATGCAAAGTTACTACCATCAAAATAAGGAGTACGATTTGTAACAACTAATATATTGTCTTCCACTATGGATCTTTGAACTCTAGATAATCAAGAGCCATGCTTTGATATCAATTGTAGTTCCTAAAAGAAACCAAGAGGGGGTAAATTGGTTACTTAGAAAACTTTTAAATTTTTACAAATAGAGACTTAAATGCATCTCCATAGATTGCTTTAACAAGCATAGCTTAAAAAAATATATAAATGATAAGCAAATCACATGGTAAAAGAGAGTAGGGATGAGAAGATTAGGCTTATGAATTATAGTGCTTTGATTTTATGCCTACTACACTCTTTTAGCTTCATTACTAAGGACTTGATATTCCACATGGGTGTTGTTTCACTATACACTCTTCACTATCTCAATTAAGAGAGAAACAAATACAAGTCTTTCTACGTTATTTCATTAGGCTAGCCTTAATTACATACAGATTTATAAAATTTTGAATCTCTCCTCCAATACAAATCCTATCACTTAAAAAATAATGCTTACAATGATAACAATGACTAAATACAATAATCCTCTCAATGCAAGTATAAGATAAAATCAAAATATTCAACTAGAGTAGATAGTGTTGTCTATAATTTAGTTTTTGAATATGTCTATGAATTTTCTCATGAATGAAGTTTGCAGTAAACAATTGCAAATCAGTTATCTCTCAAAAATTTAGATTTTCTTGTTTTTCATATCTTATGGAGCAACATCTCTTTGATAAAACATTGAATAAACCTACAACTTGAGTAATTTTGAAATATCTTGATTTAGCTGTTGGTAATTGTGATTTCTCGAATTATGGAAGATAAATCACTCTTATTCATCAGTTCAATTCAAACGTTGTGTTGCTGCACTTATATTGAATGAATTTGCATATTTTCTTGTATATTTGATCTGGTTCAACCATATAGTTTATAAGTACCCCTTTCAAAAAAATTGAATTCCTTTGGAAATAATTATCTCCTAAAAATTAGATGCTAATCTTGATACTGTCTTAGATAATTAAAAACCCAATATACTTCATGAATCAAACTTGTTTGTAATGTCCTGATATTGTCTAGTGTTTTTGAATTTGCTTTTGATTTTCAAATTGAATTTTAAAACAAATTTTTATCTTTTGTTTATTAACTTGCATACTTAACACAAATACCTTTACTCTTTTTTTTTTATCACCAAAACAATGATAAGAGAACTCAATACTCTAGTATCATTAATATATCACCTAAATCTAAAACTAGTTTGCAATAACCAACTGATTTTGCAGTTAATTGTATGTACTAATTAACTTTGTAGTCTCTTTCCCTTAATGTTCCTCTTCGATGTCACTTTGTCATCCTTTTCTTTGGTGTCTAATCTTCCATACCTATGAAATTTAGATAATAATTAGTATTCTTATTATCCATTTCAACTCAATTAAATTTTTATTTCCTTCCATTAATTCAAGTCTATGGACAAATCTAACAAAGGTAAGAGGCTAATAATGAACCAATGCTCTAATAGTGACTTTAAGTGTAGTTTGGTCTTAGAAGTGGATCTAGGTGCTGCAAACTCAAAGGGTTTTATGTTGGTGGGAAGGGTTTTTGTTGATAACTCCTTGAATAAACCCACTATGATGAACATTTTAAGGAAGGCTTAGTTTGAGTATGGTGATGTTTCCTTTATGCCTATCAATGTGAATAAATATTTAGTGCTATTTAAGTTTTTTGATATGATGAGGAGAGTACCTAATGAGGGCCCTTGCTTAGTACTTGGTCTTGCATTTATAATGGAAGAATGGCTAATGGATCACAATGTAGAGGAGATTTAGTCAAATTTAATGGTCTTTTGGCTGCAAATACATAGTCTCAAAATTAACGATCTTCTATTGGTGGAGTGATTGAACATGAATCTTATATCATTCAAAAGGCTTGCACAGAAGTTTCTTAAGAATGTAGGTTAATATCAATTATTTGAAGCCCTTAAAGAAGCATATGTAGATTTGTAGAGGTGTGGCATAATCACATTTAGATAAGAGAAATTATCTGATTTTTGCTTTAATAGTTTTTAGTTAGGTCATATCCTTAAGAGTTCTAGTGTGAAGAGCAATGCTAATGAGAATTATGGGCCATGATTGAAGGCGTTGGTAGTAAGAGATGTATTTTAGTTAGGAAGCAAGGGACATGGGGAGGTAGATGACCATTGGAGAGGACATTGAGTGAATAAATCTATAAACCAAGCATATAAGGAAACCCTAAATACTTCCTTACCTAAACACTCAAACTAGGCAAATCAAATCTCTTCAACTAGTAAAACCAATCAACTTAGCCTTAATTCTAAAACCTTAATATTTGTAGGTTTGACAAATGACAAAGCTATTATATCTATACTTACTTGCCTTATCTCACCTCAAAAAAATGCATTTTACTAAATCACCTCCAAAACCAAATACAAGAAAAAACCACCAAACCCTTATATAGTGGAACTACCATTAGATGAAGTAGAGAGGAACAATAATAATAAAAATGAGTAAATAATAAGAAGAAAGGTAAGGGGAAGGAAGAAAAGTGGAATAATAAGAAATGATAAAATAATATGGATAAGACTATGCTAGTTGAAGTGGCTATGAATTAGGTGTTAGTAGAGGAAATTAAAGGTGGTAGTGGTTAGCCTCTAGCAGCTATATGAGAGCCATGAAGCTATTAAGTTGAAATTATTAACAATTAGGTTCTTCTTTGATAATTCAAAACCATCATAGGATTACCAATAAGCATAATCCATGCCTTGTTTTTATAATGGAAACTTGAAAAACAATTCACTATGTAGACAAATGGAGATTTGTTGGTTCATTCCATATGCCACCATTGGGATTAGTTGGGGGTTTGGCTCCTTGGAGGAGAAGTGACGTTGTAGTAAAGGTTGTCGATACAAAAAAAAAAAAAAAACATGATTGTAACAGGAATTAAGTATGTAAATGGTAGGGATTTTGCTATTGTTTCTTGAATTTATTCTCCTTTGAATTGGAAAGGGAAGAAATAGTTGTGGAACAATATTAAACAAGTTTCACATTAGGTGGTGGGTCTATGGTTGTATATTAGGGATTTCAATGAGATTCTTGATGATTGTGAGAAGTAAGGGTAAAGACAAAGGGATAGAAGACAAATTGAAGGATTTGTAAACATGGTATCTAATGTAATTCTTATTTTCTTGGGGTTACAAGGATTGAAATTCACTTAAGTGAATAAAAGATTCAATGGTATTCTAGTTAAAAAAAGAATAGATAGAACTTTGGCATCAAATGATTGGGTGACTTCCTTTCCTAAATCATAAGTTTTCCATCTTGAGTCGATATGATCTTATCATACTACCCTTTGTGTTAACACTTTTTGTACAAGCTAGTTCTTTTAGCAAAAAGTTATGTTTTTAAGAATTTTTGGTAGGCGGTGGAGGGTTATGAAGAGATAAAAGCAAATAGTTTGGCTACTAACGCAAGTGATGATCCTATGGTAAATGCTTTGAAGTGTTTGAACAAAAGTAGAGAAAATTTAGTTAAAGTGGTAAGATGTTTGTACCTAACAATAAAAAGCAAATTGATATGCTTATGAAGAAATTGGAGGAGGTACAAAAGGGTTTAGATGAGGTGGACACAAGTGAAGAAGAGGAACTGTTGAAAGAAATTCAAATCCTAAGGGGAAGAGAGGAAGACTATTGTCATAAAAATTCGTAGGTAAATTGGCTAAATTATAGAGATCGAACTACAAAGTTTTTTCACCAAACAACTTTGAATAGAAGAAGCAAAAATATAGTTTTAATATTAAAGATTCAAATGGTGTTTAGAAAGAGAATGAAAAGGGAGGGTGAGAAGATTTTGCCCAATTTTTTACGTTGTTATATAGTAAGGGGGTGAATAAGGGTATTTGAAGATGTTTGGAGTAGATTGTTTGGCAATTAGTAAGATGGAAAATGAAGAGTTGTGCAAAGATGTGATTGTTAATGAGATCAAATGTGTAGTGTTTCAAATGGGAGCCCTGAAAGTACCTAAGCTAGATGGATTTTTAGGTATCTTCTATTAGAGTTGTTGGGAGGTTATGGGGCTTACTATTACCAAGGCAGTCCGACATTTCTTCACGATAGGTTAATTTCCTATTTCATTTAATATTACTGATTTAGTGCTTATTCCTAAAAATCCTAATCTTGAGTTTATTACACTTTAGTTCAATTAGTTTATGTAATTTTCTCTACAAAATTATTTCAAAAATCCTTGTGAATAGACTTAGACATATCCTAATAAATAAGATTTTTTCTAAAAAAATCAATATGTGTTCATTTCAGGAATGTTATTTTAAGACAATATTCTAGTTGCACATGAATGTTTTCATTTCTTAAAAAGTAAGAAGAAAACCAAAAAATATAGTTATGTTATCAAGTTAAATATAAGTAAGGCATATGATCGAGTTAATCGAGACTTTTTTAGGAGAGTTTTTGGTGAAACTAGGTTTCGTTAGTAAGTAGATTGGATGGATTATGAATTGTGTGACCTTAGTTGACTTTATTATCATTGTTAATGGGAGAGAAGTAGGGAATGTTAAACCTTCAAAGGGTTGAAGCAACGAGATCCGTTAGCACCTTATTTGTTTATTTTGATTAAGCGGATATATTATTGAATAGACAGGGTGATTCTAAAGGGCCTAAAAATCAAATCTCAGTGTCTAGATAACTCATCTTTTATTTGATGATGACTCCTTGTTTTTTATGGACATTTCAGCTAAGAATTTGACAATTTTGATAGCTACAATAGTAGATTTTTGTATTTCTTTAAGTCAGGTTAGTTATGCAAAATCTAATGCATTCTTTAATCAAAATACTCATGGTTTGGCAAGGAGATGGGTCGCTTTATCAATGAGTATAAAAGGAACTACAAATCTGGGACGTTATTTAGGTCTCCTAACTTTAAGGAAAGTTTAAGATGGAAGCATTGAAATTTTCTATAAACAATAGACAAATTACATGGGTGGAAAAGACATTTTCTAAGTGCAACTAGAAGAGTGACCTTGTTAAAAGGAGTGGTGTTTGTGATCCCAACATACTTCAGGGGATGCCTTTGATTCCCAATAAAATGGTGTTAGGATAAGATCAATGCAATTGTCGATTTTTAGTGGTGGCAATACTAAGAAGAGGGGAAAATCCATTAAGTAAGTTAGAGGAGTGTTGTTACCCAAACATAAAGGTGGGTTAGACTTCAAAGATCTCCATACATTTTGCCTTGTTGACCAAGTTAGCATAGAGACTATCAAAACCCTAAACCATTGTAGGCAAAATTAATGAAAGGAATTTACTTTCCAAATGAAAACTTCAAACATGTAAGGAAAGGAGGTAAAGTGTCATTGGGATGGTCAAGTTTATTGGAGGGTAGAGACATATTGCTAAAAGGAACCATATAGAGGATCAATAGGGATGACGAAGTAGTTGTTTGGAAGGATTGGTGGATTCCTAGTATTAAAAACTTTTCCTTGATACCAGGAGGAGGGAATGTGGACCTTAACTTGAAGGTTAATGAAATTATTGATAGAGAAGGCAAATTTTGGAATTTAAGAAGATTATAGGGTACCCTATCAGTAGAGAAAATTAATGCTATCAAGAGAATAAACATTCCAATAAGGGAAAACAAAGATACTTTAGTGTAGCCATTCAACAAACAAAGTTCATGCACAGCCAAATCCATATCTTTTTTTTTTTTATGTTAAACAATCTATAGCTGAAGAGAGTGATGAGTTTTCTCCTTTGAGTTCTGTGACAACAAAGGATTGGAAAGCGTTATGGAATTTAGATACTTAACTTAAGATCAAACATTTTCATTTGAGAGTGTATAATAATACCTTACCTGTGTTTGAAAATTTAGTCAAGCAAGGTGCCATGGATAGCCAACCTTGCGCCTTTTGTGGAGAAATGGAAACTGTGGAGTAAGCATTGCTATTGTGCTCGCGGATAGAGAGTGCATGGTTTGGTTCGCTTGAGTTGAGGATGTTAAGAAGCAAAGTTAGAAAATTCTTGTTATAGATGCAAAATGAGGTCAAAAAGGCAAGAGCTTTTGGTGGTGAAAGCAATGTGTTGATGTGCAAGTTTGCTAAAATTGCTTGGCAAATATGGAAGGAAGGATGTTAATATGTTTACGTAAGCAAAAGTTAGATCCATTCGGTGTATTGAAAAGGATCAAATGTTTCATGAATGAATGGAGTAGCTTGACAAGAAGAGGAAGAAGGAAGAAAAATCTAAGGTTTAGTCATGGTTCCCACATATTGGAATGGTATTATGATTAATGTGGATGGGAATTTTAGTAATATAAATGACCTAAGTGCTTATTGTGGTGTGGCAAGGAAAAATAGAGGGATCCTATTTAAAGGTTTCATAAAATCAATTACGGCCTCACATGTTGAATAAGCAGAGTGTATGGCGTTGAAGGAGGTTGTGCAATGGGCAAAAAGGAATGATATTTAGTTTGTGGTCTTGGCTTTGGACGTAGAGGTTGTGGTGAATTCAATAAATGGACAAGCCTATTTGGTTTAGTAGGCTTGTCAACCAATTCTAGATGAAATACAACAAGAATTGCTTCATGGTCTTAAGATACAGGTTCAGTTTATTTCAAGAAATGCAAACAAGATTGTACATTGGATAACAAAAAAATTTTAGGAGAGGGATGTGTCCTTAGGATACCCTATCTACTCTTGAAAAGCTACTTGATTTAGATATGTTAGCTTGTAATATTTCATGACTTACTATAATGTTGCTGTTGTTAATTAAGTAATGAAATATCTTATTGATTTTTGAAAAAAAAAAAGGCAATGATGTAAACTCAATTTGCTGGTTTGGCCTAAAAGGAGAAAAAGCAAAGGAAAAGTAATTGCATATTATTGGGAAAAAAAAAAGACAAACCTTTATTATGATATAAAAGTTGTTGACTCAAATAATAGGAACCATTAGAACTTGTCTCAATAAGATATAGTGGGTGAAAGAGAGAAAAAAAAAAAGTAAATGTTTTGTGAGTAAGATTAAATGGAAGAGTGTCAATAGCAAATGCTTATTTATTATATAAACAGCGATTCAGAGATTTTTTTTTTTAAGAAAAGAATGAACAAAAGGGTCCTAAATTTAAACTTGTGACCCATTTACTTTCTAAAATGGAATAAATATGATTTAGAATTTTTATTCCTTGAGAATGATTATTATAAGGAATAGGCTAAAAATTCTTATTTTAGTGTTTACTTTGTGTAATTCTTATTACTAAGAATACCTACTCAATGTTTACTTCACCTAATTAAACATAGTGTTAGGTTGGGAATGCAACTAAAAGTGTCAGTTAGCCCTTACTTGATCATTAATTGCAATATTAATAAGGGAACAATTATCACACCAATTCTCTCTACAAAGGAAATTAAAAAATCTACCTCTTCTTAACTAACAACTATTCCCAAAAGAGTTAGAATAGAAAAACCTAGGAAATTGAAAGGTCCTTCCCATTTTTCCAATAAACAAGGTAATAAATAGTTGTAAAAGAATAAATATTCTACTCTCTCCTTATTACTTCCAAATAAACAGGCTATATTTTGCACACATTGTTTTTGGCCTATAAAGGGGGAGAAAAGGAACTTGCATACTATGGAAAGTGTTGGTAGGTATTTTTTTATAAATGCGCCAAAGGCTAAAATTGATAAGAGAAAGGTTTAAGTCCGACCCTTAAAAGACCAGTTCAAGTGGAAATTATCTTCATTTACTATAAATATGAACCAAGACGGGCTTCTCTCTATTTCCATTTGCTTTCTTTCCTTATAAATTGACAATTTTATTCTCGACGAAAAATTGATTTAAATATTAGAATAGTCATACCAAGTACCCTCTAATGCCCTCCTATAGCCATTTTCTGTTTTGCAAATATCGGCATACCAGAACAAAAAGCCACCATCAACAATTGGTACCTTTTCAATATGTAATCTATTGCCACAATGTTAGATGATTTTTTGAAAGTTTGTAGCGGGATGTTTTCTACTTTTACGGTTTCATCTAAATCTGGTTTACTGTAGTTTCGCTTCTTCATTCTCTTCCGTGGACTTGGATAAATTTGTTCATAAATTTACCCATTTATTTCGGGTTCTAGGATTGTTCTTTTCATTTTACTTCAAATCTACGTCGATATTCCTTTTCTTCATATTCCAATGTTTAATGATGCTTCGATTGGGATGGACGATTTCTAGGAAAGGTTCCTTTGTTCTTCAATGTTTCGTTGTGCCAAAAAGTTACGGAAAACTGTCGCATAACTGCCATTCTACAAAACTGTGAAGGAATTTGAACTTCTATCATGTAAAACTAACAAACACCTGCCTTTTATTTTGGGACCAATCGTGTCATAGTCCCCAACATGAAAACATAACAAGTAAAAGATTCCCCTTTTCGATTCTTCAAGATTTTCTCGACAGTATTTGTTTTGCCAATTAATAATCGGGAATTCCTTTCATATTTTCTTTGGTGCTTATTTATACCATTTGGCTTTTGTTGTCGTTAGACTCGAAATAATCAGAGTCTCATTTGTGCTGAAGAATTATCTAAGCAAATTATCTAATATGTGCCAAGCAAACGGCAGCAGCTGGCGGGTTCTCCTACCGAATTGTCCACCTTATTAGATTGGACTCCACTGGTCGCTGGATTGCAGCGAAACGCTCTCGGTTGAAATCCGTGCTTACACCGAGCTTGCGTCATATCGAGCTCTACACAGTCCAGCGGTCCATTACCCGAGTTATCTGTGGCCGAACCAGTCATGGACGAGCACTAGAAGAACGGCAGTAGCTCAGTGTCGATCTTCGTTTATTTTTGGCTGAGTTGTCCTGTTTCATCATTGACTGAACAAAAGCAGAGCTACACGTCCGAGCTACTCTTTGGATTGAAATCCATGCTGCTCATCAGCACTTGAGACTGATACCCGAACAGCTCATGAAGCATCAGAGAGAAACATAGCAAGCTTTAGAGACAAATACGAGCTTAACCCAGCTGCTCACTTCAAAAATTAGTCCTAATCACACATATAAGAACAATACCCGGAAGTAGTCGAGCAACTCCATTGACTACGCAACAAAGTTAAGCTCTATTCGAGCAGGTCCAAGCACGAGCGACTGGGAACTACATAAGCAAACCCTCATGTGCAGATTTGATCCCTGATCGACACGATAAGTAGCCCAGCACTCCCCACACTCTAGCGAGAAGACTCTGGAACCTTTCTGTGGTTTTAAGACAGGTTCAACTCAACCTGTTGAATAATAGGCCAGCTTTAAAATTGATGCTCAGAGTTAGACCGGCCAGAAAGTAAAACTAACCTGTAAGTTTTTCTTCGCCTGGACATGAGAGTTAGTGATGTCCGTAAGAAATTTTTGTTTATTTTTCTTTAGAAAGTCTTGCTGGAATGTGAGAAATTTTCACCTGAGAACTTCATAAATCCAGTTGTTAATATATATACATATGTATTAATTCTATAGTCATTCACCGTAATTCAAGCTCCATTGGCTTGGTTTTGTAATAATTCTATAGTCAAGCTTCTGCTGCAGTCCCATGAAGCATTCTAAGCTTCATCTCCGAGCTAAATACAGAACAAGCTGAGTAGGCACGGACTTCAATGACCAAAATACAACACCAAGCTTAGAGACATCTACGTCCGTGCATCACTCCTGACATGAGCAGCTCTAAATCCAAGCTCCAAATTGGGTCAGAAGGCCGAAGTCCGACCTTTCGTGGAAGCCAAACTGGGGGGCTGTTCGAGGCCGAAATCCGACCTTTCGTAGAAATATGTAAGAGAACCGAGCTGTAAACAACACGACATAACCGAACTCCTTGATAAGAGCATCCGAACGGTATTTGCGAACTGCAAGTTCAGAGCTCCTTTCGTCCGAACACGTCCGGGCTATTTGAAATGCCATGCCGAGCTGTTCAATGACAGGAGCAACCAGGCCATCGTGAAGACGTGATGAAGGCTGAGCAATTCTATCTATCCTTGCACCAAAGTAGAGTTGTCCAGAATGCTCTAAATCCAAGCTAGTTTCATTTTTCCAACCGCTCTCAACTCTTTCATAGCCGAGCTCTTTCATGGCTGAGATATTAGACAAATCTGAGCTCAACGGAAGCTATACAAGCACCTGTAGAGCTTAGTTTGCAAATTTGAGGTTTTTTGTTCAAATCATGTGATAGAGATCTAAACACGGTCAACAATGGCAATGCAGTCCGAGCTACAAAGTTGTTTGCTATAGAGGACTGAAAATTGTTGAGATAAAACTAATTATTTATTTAGACTTGACTCCTTAAGCTAAACAATAAGACCTAAAGAGTCCGGTCTATATTTGGGATGATTTAGGGAAATTTAAAGAGATTTGACTTGATGGATTCAAAACATAGATCCTTGGATCGGCCTGCTCACATCCAACCTTTATCAGGTAGGCTTATGCACCTATGAGAAAAGCTGTTAGCCTTGGGCCCGTTAGGTAGCTCATTCAAGATAATAGTGAATTAAGTAAGTTTCATCTTATCCGTTGATCACCGAAATGATCCAATGGAGATTACCTAAATGATCCAACAGAGATTACTTAAATAATCCAACATACCCAAGAGCCTATAAATATCTAGCCTTTCCTCTTCATTTAAGACTCTAGAAAATATCGAAGAAAAGGTATTCCACTGTGAAAACTCTATTCTCTCAGATCAAATAGCATTGTTCTTATTTGATCAAGCTATAAGGTGAACACTTGAGATCCTTTAAGGATGCCTTGTCTATCATTTATGTATTTGAAATACTGAGATTGCTTATTCTTCCTCCTTACCTTATTCTCACATAATCATCCCTTTTGGTGATAGTTTTGCTTTATTTTTTTGAAGCCACGTATAGTACGCTACTCATGCAGCACTTACATAACCACTCCAATCGAACCCCTACATCTACATTTTTTACGACTCTACTAGAGAAAGAGTAATTAGAGAGACATGACACCTCTTAGGAGCTCGATACTAATGTTAAACTTACTAAGCAGAATCCACTCCCATCGTTTAAGAATACTAGCTAGGACCATTCGGTGCCTCCTTTATATCCCATATAAAAAATGCTGGAAGCCATGAGGGCTTTAAATTAGTTCATGACTATATTTCAACCCATCTTTACTAAGATAGCTGCCACCATTGCTACGTAACAAAGTATGGCTTTGCCAAATCCTATGGTTACTGCATAGCTAGGCATTACTACCTCAGCTCAACCAATTATTCCTCCAACCATTGAAGAGAATCTCCACTAAGGAGGAAGTGATGAACACCCCCCCCCCCCCCCCCCCCCCCCTTCCTTTAGAACCTATACAACAACCAACTCCTGCATTAAAGAATGTAAGAGTCCATTTAAGTAACACTTCATTTTCATGGATGCCTGCTCCTTCATCCAATTTTACCATCCCAATCTTGGGAAGATCCACTTCTCATCCCAATCTTACCCTATTTTGCTGCTTACGTCTACAACTTCTATTCTAAAGACTTCCTTTATAACAAAGGAAGACTTGGACGTTTATATGAGAGAAATACAAGCTAGGTCATCTATAGGAGTACTAGAGTTGATACTCCCATATCACCAATGCATCGCAACAAATCCATATCCTTAGGACTATGTAAGTCCAAAATTTATGCTATTCAATGGCAAAAAGGGAAGTGCGAAGGAACACCTCCTAAAATTTATTGAAACCTTAGAGTCTTATAGGCTTGATGATAACCTAAAGCTTAGAGAATTGTCTAAATCATTGATAGAGAAGACATATACCTAGTATGTTAACCTTCCCTCGAGATCAATTGATTCATGGGGAACTATGTACAAGCTTTTTTTAGAGAAATTTTTCTCTACTTAGGAACAGGTTATGATTATAGACATGGGAACAACACGACAAAACCCAAAGGAAGATTTGATAAATTAAATAGAGCACTTCAAAGAACACTCCCTAGACGTCCAAGATGTGTGTGATGAAAAGAAATTAGTAAAGATTTTCATTCAGGGGATGTTCACTAAGTATACCATCCACCTGGAAAACCTTAATTTATGTTCTTTCTCTGCACTCGTTGAGACTGTAAGAAGAAATAACAATTTCATTGTACAAAAATGGGTAAAAGGTAAAAGATTCAAGAAACGAGCAACATTTGTTAGCTTAGTCTGATGAGAACGTCTTAGAAACAACAAGAAGCCAAGGAATGATAGTTTACAAGGATCTACATCAGCTATATCATTCCCATGCTCAATAGTTAAAATATATGTTGTACTTAACCAGTGATTACAAGATGGGAACATAAAGCTCCCAAGGGTGGAGCATTTACCAACTACAAATGAAAAGAATTACCCTAAGTTCTATAGATATCATAGGACTGTGGATCATCCAACTAAAAATTGCTGGACATTATAGAAGGTATTTAATGACAAGATTCATAATGGAGAACTTGTCATAGAGAATAATGACGTACGCAGTGATCTACTCCTGGTACTGATAGGACTTAAGGTATTGACTAAACCTAAAATGCTAAAGCTGAGCTCATCTACTCCTTGCCCAAATATCTTATTTGATTACTTATTTTTATTTGTATTATTTAGACTTCCACTTCTTATATTATTCCTAAATTACCCCATGTTATTTTTTATTTATAGGAATGCCACTTAGGCATCCTTTTAGCCCTTTTATTTACAAGTTTTCCCTTATATATAAATAAAATGCATTTATAGGGTTTTAGACAGATTTGAACATTAATGAAAAACCCTTTGAGTATTTTTCTCTTAAAAAACTCTCTCTTATTAGCTCTTATCAATTCCTTTAGCAAAGATTGTGGCGGGTAACCCTATCACTCAGACCGATATGTCACATCCGGTGAGTTTTATTTTTATTTGTATTATTTGGACTTCCATTTCTTATATTATTCCTAAATTACCCTCATGTTATTTTTTATTTACAGGAATGTCACTTAGGCATCCTTTTAGCCCTTTTATTTACAAGTTTTCTTTTATGTATAAATAGAATGCATGTATAGGGTTTTAGACAGATTTGAACATTAATAAAAAACCCTTTGAGTATTTTTCTCTTAAAAAACTCTCTCTCATTAGCTCTTATCAATTCCTTTAGCAAAGATTGTGGCGGGCAACTCTATCACTCGGACCGATATGTTACATCCGGTGAGTCTTAGGCCATGTAAAATCTAGCTGGTGTATCATATTCGATTAGATGGCTCACGAATTTGTTAAAACCCTTACTAAACTTACTCTATTTTCATTCCTTCAATAAGATCAAACCTACCTCGATATCATCGTCCTTGTCGGTTCTTGGCGCAACGTATCATCTTAGTATTAGAGTAGAAGTATGGTGATAGGAAGACTTGATTTACTGGTTTGTATTGTACTCTCAAAGGATTTATGAGCTAGATATT
Source organism: Lumnitzera racemosa (assembly GCA_024138005.1). Classification (NCBI taxonomy): domain Eukaryota; kingdom Viridiplantae; phylum Streptophyta; class Magnoliopsida; order Myrtales; family Combretaceae; genus Lumnitzera; species Lumnitzera racemosa. The sequence goes on from JAMXBC010000006.1 coordinate 88,532,853, forward strand.
TGATTTACCATCTTATATAGAGGTTCTTGGGCAATATGACTTGAAGGTGCTCACTTATTTTATATAGCTTCATGGACCTTTAATAGGAATCAACAATTAACATCTGTTGACGTCCTAAGATTTCTATATAATATAATATAATATATAAATATATACATCTATAGTTTAAACAAAATAGAGAGAAAGTTAACTACGGTGTTGCTCGTGTCTAGGGATAGTTTGTTATCACAATCTATGCTTGGCTTTGGGTAGTATGTTTAGAGGAAAATATTGGGAACCAATTTGTTTATTACGGTTGTTCTATAGACAAGAAAAGGAAATCGAGATTTGAAATTAAGGTGGTTGTGATTAGGAATCATATTGAGGTTTTATCAAGACCCATAAGAAATTAAAAGGTTTGTTGTTGGGTTTTAGATTTAACAGTAAATTGGTTGTGGGTTTATGAACATCAATTGCTGGAGTTAGTATTGGAAGTGGCTTCCTTTCGGTATAATGTGAGCAAGTAACAATAGTAGTTGTAGAGTGACTTACGATTGAGACATTATAAGAGTAGTGGTGCATGGTTTTTGGTGTTCAATACTATAGGCTGTGGTTATGAGTATGTATGTGTGGTCAGGGAAAGCACAGTTGCAAGTGCTAAATTGCAGCAGTAACAATGTGTACCATTGTGCCAGTAACTTGTGCAAGTCAGTGTATGATGTAGGTAGTGGTTTTTGGCTGTGTTGATGACTGGGTTTTATATTAGTAGCTATTGTTGTGTAGAGAAGAAAGCAATAATGTGTTCATAGAGTTACATATTGTAGTTGGACTAAGTATGAAGTTGTAAAGCTATCGTGGATGTATGCTATTGTATTAGTGCATAGTTGAAACAAAAGATGTCTAACAGAGTATACTGTCGTGGTAGTGTTTGTGTAAGCGTGTTCTATAGAATTTAGTGTTGTTATGCCTATTAAATTGAAGAGGTTGAGCACTTATGAGTTGTTGTTGAGCTGTTAGAAACTTGCATATACGAGTTATTTATCACTTCATGTCCGTGCTCTTCAAGAAATTATCGAGCTAGTTGCTTGTGAGTCTTGGTTTTGGTGTTGCCCGTAACCTGTAGTACTTGTGCTAAGCTTATTCTATGTGTTTGTAAGCTAGTGAACAAAAGTGTAGTGACATTGCTAAGTTGTTCAATTTGTGTATGCTGCTGGTTGCCAAATTGTTGTAATTCCTAAGTTGACGAGCTGCATTTATGATACTTATTCGAGCTGATTTAATCCAAATTAGCAAGCTACTATGATCATTTGAACTATAGTACTCTAAACTGCAAGTTACCGAACTACTGTATGTGTAAGCATGGAGTTGTGTAGCTATCTAAGGTTACTTAATTGAGTGTGTCGAACTGTGCTTATAGGCGTACTGAGGTGCTAAATTGAAGAACAAGTGTTATTGTGTATTAGAGTGTAAGTTGTTGTTACGTGTTACTACAGTGTGTGCTAGCTGTGCTATTGTGGCTAAGTGCTGAACTACTATACTTCAAACTCTGAGCTATTGTTTCCAAAGTGCCAAGTTAAGTAAACTTTTTCAAAGTTGCTATTGATTCTAAACTCCAATTAGAAAAGAATTGCCGAGCTACATAATTGGTTGTCCGAGCTGTTGTGACCTAATGTTTGTAGAGTTGATTTGAGAAAAAGACTGTCCAATTTTCAAACTGCTACTTAACTAAAGTTAGTATACAAGATAGAGGTTGTGAGTGAAGGTAGCTATGTATTATGGCAACTATCAGCCATTGGGGATGTTAGTGGGTGTTCTTTTAGCATTGTGCGAGCGATAACCTTAAATTGTTTTAGAGCTGCAACTTTATACAGTACATGTGCAAGGATGAATTGAATATAGGACAATGGTATTGTAGTAGTGCTGTTCTACTTTCCATTGAAAACTACTGAAGTCTAAAGTAGATGAAGTAGTGTAAAGAAGTGCTACTTGAGCAAATACCAAGCTATGACAAGTGCTGGTGTTGAGCATGAACTATAATGTATGTATAGGTGTTCATCAATCTATAGTTGTGTTCATAGAGTCTATGCCATGTTTCTTTTGTGCTAATAAGCTTATTTGAATTTTGTAGAGCCAATTTTTCAACTACTGAATCATATGTCTAATTTCGACCTAGTTATTGTTTTGTTGTAGACTACTGTTGAATAATGACCAACACGTGCTGTTAATTTTTCTATTAGAGGAGGAGTTGTTTCAAGCATGAGCTATTGAACTATTTTACCCATATTACACAAGCCAAGCTACTTGTTTTTATACTTTAACACTCATCAGAACCACTACATCTCAAGTCTTAAGTTAAGAAAATTTTTGTAGAGCTGCTACTTGTACCGAACAAGTGCTGTTGTGAAATTGCTATTGTATGTCGCATTGTCAAGTGACAAGCTAGATTAAAGTACAAACCGAGCTAATTATTGTTGAGTTGTTAATACTTGCGATCTAAACACTATTACCTTTTGGTTGTGCTATTGTGTCCATTAGCTGCTAAGTAATTCTCTCGCATATAAGCTTAAGTACCGTACTATTGAATTGAATCTCCTCAAAATGACATATGAAGCTTAATACGATTATGAATATTATTACGAAGACATGAGTTCCATAATTTGATGGATATGGCACTCCGAATGAATATTTGAATTGGGAATTTCGAGTCAATTAGATTTTTGAAAATTATTCTTATCCTAAGCATAAGAGCACCTATGCTATAAAGAATTTGGTGATTGGCTTTCCAACTACTTGGTGGAAGAGAATGATAAATCGAAGAATTGATAGAGGAAACATTAAGATCATTACATAGGAAGAGATCAGGTGTTTGATGCAAAGAAAATTTGTATCCTGAGATCACCAAGACAAAATGTATGATAGAAAATTCACCTATGGAGCTAACCTATCTGAAGTGTTGGATCAGCTAAAGATGATTGAAAAATGATTTAAAGTATTCAAGGATGAAATGAGACAGTAAAGGAATGCTGAGTTAGAGGCTATTGAAGGAGGAGTTATAGAGGTAAAGATTGTTGGAGAAGTGAGTAGTAGAAAGGAAGAGGACCAAGTTGAGTTGAAGTTAAACCTTCATGTTCCCTATGTGATTCCATTACGGACCATCCATACTATTAAGGATGACCATAGGTACTACTACATCTATCCCCCACTTATTGGACTTCTTTATATTGATCCATTGATGGGATTATCTAAGATTAGTGAGAGTCTTAATAGTCTTGTGCCTATGAGATCTTATAGATTACTTATTGATATTTATTGTGGTTGTCGTAATGGATATTCTTACAGGGGTTGTGTTGTGCTCTGACTTGGAAATCTTATGTTGGAAGTGCTAGAACTATATCAATGAGAGAGGAAGAATTTAGTAGTGAAAGAATTAAAGAGTTAGAAGTGAATGAGTTAGGGGAATAGATTAAGGCCATACATGATGAGTGGAAAGAAGGGGTTTCAATAAAGATTTTGGTTTATCATGCTCATGACAAGTAGAGGAGTTGAGGGTGATGCCAGCATTGATCATAGACTCGAACTATCTTTGTATCACTCTCTCTAGTTTTTACAAGTTGGTATTTGATCCTAGTGGCACTTAGAGACACCAATTACCAAGTTTTGGGCTGAACTTCTCTAAAGGAGAGGGAATGATAGGACTCAAGGTACCAACCAAACCTAAAATGTTAGAGCCAAGCTCATTTACTCCTTACTCGAATATCTTAATTGATTACTTATTTGTATTTATGTTATTTGGACTTCCATTTCTTGTATTATTCCTAAATTACCCTCATGCTATTTTGTATTTACGGGAATGCCACTAAGGCATCTTTTTAGTCCTTTTATTTATAAGTTTGTCCTTATGTATAAATAGAATGCATATATAGGGTTTTAGACAGATTTGAACATTAATAAAAAACCTTTTGAGTATATTATCTTGAAAAACTCTCTCTTATTAACTCTTATCAATCTATTTAGCAAGGATTGTAACGAGTAACCCTATCACTCAGACAAGTACATCACATCTAGTGAGTCTTAAACTGTGTAGAATCTAGCTGATACGTCATATTCGGTTAAGTGGCTCACGAATTTACTAAAATCCTTACTAAACCCACTATAATTTCATTCCTTTGACAGGATCAGACCCATACCAATATCTCTACCCTTGTCGGTTCTTGGTGTGATGTATTAGGCACACAATACCTAATGTGGCACTACGAATGTTGTCAGTCATGATTTGAGACAAGAGAAAGGAGATGTGCCATAGGCTAAGGTACATGAAGAGAAGAAAGCAGTAATAGAAACTAACCATGGTACACACCTATCAATAACTGCTGCCTCAATGAAGATCTCTAACTTCAAGAGGCTCTTCAATTTACCAGGATTCAATGAAGACGCATGGCTTGCAGCAATGACTGCACATACCCAGATTTCCTAAAGACAATATGGGGTGTACAATGCAGAACAACTAGTATAAAGGATAGCCAACACACATGAGAATGCAATACTCTTCACTGATGTAGACACGTGTACGAAGAATCTTAATCACAACCATCATCTTTATGTAGAGAATACGCTTAACAGGAATCCCATTAAGAGGACATTTATAGACAATGGCTCTTCTATAAACATTATACCTATGTCTACATTCAAGGCCGCAAGGATAGACAGCCGATGCCTAGTGAAGCAATCTATTATAGTAAATAGCTTTACTAAAACAACTACAGATACAATAAGGTATGTTAATGTAGACTTTAAAGTTAGACTCGTACAAGGATCCATACAATTCTACGTGACCAGTGCACCCGTATCTTACCATCTTCTGGTTGGGAGGAAACGGCCGTATGATCACAACCTCATACCTTCAACATGGTACCAGTGCATCAAGGGCCATTAGAAGGGTAAATATGTCTTCATTCGGCTACAAATAACTCGTTTGATCATAACGAGTCTTATCTAACCGACGTAAGGTTCTTTGATGAGTATGCTAAAGATGGAGACACTACCATTACCAAGCCCTTTAGTACACTATTGCCCACATGGGAAGAGATTCAAGATAAACAAAAGAAGAAGAAGAGAATGTGAGACTCTCATGGGGGTAAAAATAAGTAAAGAAAAGATGAAGCTATAGAAAGTTTTGTTAGGGAAGATGAACAAAGGGTATATTGCTTATGATAATCTTTGGGATATAAGGAGGCTTTTTTATCTTTCTCTGATCCCATATCGGTGCAAGAAACCTAGCCTACCCCTCCTCAAATGTAAGACCAAATGAAACCTTAAGCCGAAGAGATTGAGGAATTGAACTTGGTAAGACCAAGGGAGTCTCCATGACCTATCTTCATTAGCGAGAATCTATTGTAAGAAATTAAAGTCCACTTAGTAGAGTTGTTAAAGGAATATAAGAATGTATTTGCTTAGACATATGATGAAATGATAGGATTGGACCTTAGTTTAGTGGTGCATAAATTGAACATCGTGCTTAAGGTGAAGCCAGTAAAGTAATGATATCGAATTTTTCATGCTGAAGTTGAAGTACAAATAAAAGAAGAGATTGAAAAGTTGCTCTAAGTTGGCTTCATTAAGCCAATTGAATACCCTACCTGGTTGGCCACTGTTGTGCTAGTTAAAAAGAAGAATGGATATATACACATTGTATGGACTTCCATGATCTTAACAAGGCTTGCCCAAAGGATGATTTCTTACTACCAAATATTGACATATTAGTAGATGCTACAGTAGGACATGAATTATTCTCATTCATGAAGGGTTTTAGTGGCTATGACCAAATAAAGATGGCTATCAGAAATACTGAATGCACTGCTTTTAGAATACTAGTAGGAAACTTCCACTACACAGTCATGCTATTTAGACTTAAGAATGCAAAAGCTATCTACTAGGAGGCAATGACTACCATATTTCATGACATAATGCATGACTTTATGGAAGACTATGTTCATGACATAGTTGTTAAGTTAAGATAGGCGTATAATCATTTGACTCATCTACGGCGGGTCTTTGAATGATGTTGTCTATATAAATTGTGTATGAATCCCTTAAAGTGTGTCTTCGGGGTAGCTTCTAGTAAATTCCTTAGATTCATTGTTTCATAGAGAAGGAATTGATGTAGATCTAACAAAGGTGTAGGCTATACGTTCCATGCCCTCACTTACTAGTCCAATGGAATTAAAGACCTTCATAGGAAAGTCTCCTATATTAGGCGATTAATCCCTGCATTAGTAGAAATTTCTCATCCTTTACAACAGCTCATGAAAAAGGGAACTGCATTTGAATGGGGAAAACCTCACAAAGAAGCCATACAAAAGATCATGGAGATATTCACCTCACAAGCAATGATGATAATGCCAGTTAAAGGGTTGCCAATGATTCTTTATTTGATACCTACTAATAAGTCTATCAAAGCTTTCCTAGTCAAGAATTAGATGGTGGTGAACAATTGATCTACTACTTGAGTAGGTTGCTTTAAGGAAGCGAGGTGAAGTACTTAGCTTGTGAAAAGTAATGTCTCACATTGGTATTCGCCATGCAAAAGTTGCACTATTATTTTTGGGCTCATAAGGTTAATCTTGTCACCCATTCAGATCCATTAAAATACTTGTTATCACGAGTCGCTTTTTTAGGAAGGACTACAAAATGGTTGCTCCTCCTATTAGAATTTAACATCACGATCATGCCACCTAAGGTTATTGAGTCTTAAGCTCTAGCAGACCCTTTGGCTCAGTTTCTTGTGACACAAGGGGCTCCTATCAGAGATACAATCACTGTAGAGTTCTATGAAGACTCTATGAGAGCAGAATTAGATGGAGAGTGACAAGTGCAATTTGATGGCTCCTCAAGTAGCACTAAACAAGAAGCTGGGATGATCTTGACATCTTTAGAAGGCCAAGAGATACCTTTAGTTTTTAAGCTAGACTTCTTATGTACTGATAATGAGGTTGAGTATGAAGCTATCCTACTTAGTCTTATTTCTGCTCAAAATGCTAGAGCATCTAACTTATACATTTACGGTGACTTGAACTTAATCATCAACTAGGAAAATGGTGAATTTGCTTTCAAAGAACTAGCATTAGTGCCTTATAAGGCTATAGTATAGTTAATAGTTGGTAAGTTCAAATCAGTGAGGTACAAGCATACCAAATGATCTACCAACCGCTATGTAGGCACTCTAGCAACATTAGCTTCCAAAGTTCCCATTCAAACCACATAGAATAATTTGAATATCCAAGTTATTAAGAAATCCATCCCATGCACGACTTTACAATTAGTGGACTAGAATGAAGAAGTGCAACATGACTGGTGCAACCTTACCAAAATCATAAGGAGTGGAATGACAAACTGCCATTGGTCTGGGCTTACAAAACTTCTAAGCGAGGTCCTACTCAGGCGATACCTTTCTCTTTGGTATATGGTTCTAAGGTAATGATGCTTATTGAAATCTTAGTTCCTTTTATATACTTAGCCCTCAATGCATAATTAGAACTAAACAATCTATGTATGCTAGATCTTGAAGCCTTAGAAGAAAGGCGAAACACTACTAAGTGCAACCTTGCTAATTACTGGAGATGACTTAGTACTACCTATGATTGCCTGGTAAAAAAAAAAAGAAGATATTTTTAGTAAGGCAATGTTGTACTTTATGTAATAAAGCATGTGCGGCAAGGTATTCCGGCACCAAATTTTACATCAAAGTGGGAAGGCCCTTTTATAATTCATGAGATCCATGACAGCGGCTACTACAAGCTCCTTAATTTGAAAACCAATGCAATAGCCCCTCCTATTAACTTTCAATACGTTAAAAAGTTTCACATGAATTTGAAAATCCAAAATTGTATTTGCAATTCACATGAATAAAACATTCAACTTCCATTACTCTATTTCTTTGTGTTCTTTTACTTTCTTTTAACTTGTTGTTGTTGCTATAAAGTTAGAGATTTATCTCCTTAGGGTACAGTTTTAAGTACGTATTATATTATTGTCTTCTTATTGCTACAAAGTTAGAGATACGTCTCCTTAGCACATAAGGCTAATACATGAATAAGTACAAAGAAAGTAATATAAGGTTAAGTATTGGAAATACCCTCTTGACCACTGATAATATGCTTGGCAAATGTTACTATTGCTACTTAACCGCAATTATCTATTTTATCTTATGTGCTCAACTTATTGTTGCTACTAAGTAAAAGCCTCCCTCCAATGTGTAACACTATGCTCTAAGCTTCACAAGCCATAAGAAGCAAATCTTACTATCATGGCATTTCTTTTACAATGTTGCCGCTAAGTGAGGCATTACCTCCTAAAGCACATAATGACCCTCGCTTGCTTTAGTGGCATAAGCTACCTTTAGGCTAAGAAGCCTTGTTATTTGATATAACTAAGCAACTGAAATAAATAAAAAAATAGAAGGATAAGAGAAATGTAATCAAATTTCCTTCAATCAGCAAGTTCCATTTGAAAGTGTTGAAAATAACTTGAATACCAAAAAAAAAGAGGGGGAAGGGGGGAAGAATGAATGTCAACAAAACAAATGAGTATAGCCAAACTCCGCTAAGGGTAGCAATCTAAACCTACTATGAGCTCAGGGTCCATATCACCTAATAAATCTTTTGCTTCATGGTCTATTTCCTCAACAGCGCCTTACAAGGCTTAAATCCTTACCACTAACTCACCTCGACTTCTTACAGCAACATGATAACTCAATATTCTCTTAGCTTTAGCAACAATGGGCTCTAAGCTACCAACCTTCAACTTTAAAAGATGAGCCCCTTCAACACAACTATTCAATTGTTGTAACTTATCATTTGATAGAGACCTCCAAGACTTCTTAAGCAATGATGCAACTTCCCCTAACATTTTTACCATGGTATTAGCTAACTCAATCCCCAACATAGAAGACTCACTAAAAAAATCTTGTTCCATAGCTAAAGTCTCTCCAATTGTTCTAGTAGATGAGAAGGAATCTCAAATCTATGAAAGGATATTATCTCCTCTAGGATCGCTATTGGAGTTGTTACCATGTCTCTACGAGATAAGTTAGCAATTGAGGGTAGAGAGACATCAATAGATGCTGCATATACTTCACCTCCATGAGTCCCTAAGCGTAGTAACCCATCTGCATAAGTATCACCATCACTTACTTTGTTGACTAATAAAGTAATGTCCTGTGCTTCAAGGGAATCATTCAACTTTTTAGTTCCATTTTCATCATCAACATTCCTGTATTGGATTGGAGATTCACCATAATCTACTAAGTTTTCATCATCATTATATGAAGCTACTACTAGTGTAGCAAGATTGTCTGGACAAACCTCGAAGCTTAAGTTAGCAGCATTGTCCTTCTCACAAACTACAACAAGAAAGCCTGTCTCAACCTACAAAAACAAAGAAATAAAATAAAATAAAAACTTATACATATAAAATAGCATAATGCACTTAATAAAGTCACCTCTTGAATAAATGCTTACTTAGTTTGTCTTGAATCCATTAGTAGAGGTGAGGGGTGATTATTGTCAGGACCCTACAGGGGCCTAGTAGGATTACCTACAATTTCTATAACATGTGTGCACCCATGATATGAAAACCGTCTTACAAGTTAGAGATTACAAGACTCTAAATAATAAATCACTAAGATTAATGATTTTCAAGTAATTAATTTATTGTAACATGACATAATATATAATTATAAATAACTATGGATGTCCGATATCTTACAGTTCCTCAAAACCGCGGAGGATCGATATCCCCTACCAAATAATAAGACAGTTATACCAACATTATAAAATTGTAGGAAAAATTAATTTATATTAAATTCTAACATGTGAATATTTTCTACAAAGAGTGTTTATGTATCACTTATAAAGATCTCAACTAACTCTAACACTAATATACGTATCTTCATCTCGCATTCAGCACTCGAGACTTATCCTAATCCCATCGTATGTAAACCTGCAAAAGAAAGACTATTGGGGAATAAGCTACAAGAGCTTAGTGAGCTATCCCTTGTACCATACTAACAAACAAGTTATCAAACAAATTGTTACAACCATATGAATGCATACACACGTAGTATGCCAAACAATATATGCAGTTGATCGGTACTGCATATAATATCGGATCTTAACGCCCTTCGAGATAAGCGTTGGAGATTCCTCGGCACCAATCACGATCGGGCTCTAACACCTGGGTTTTTACCCATAACTTTGAATTCCGTATTTCACAATAAACTACATTTCCATTTCTAAAAATCTAGTAGTTCACAAAGTCCCAAGCCTAGTGGTGAAGTGGCTCCCGCAGTCTACACTCACACCCTACAGCGGAGATCTCTAGACTCGACCCTCAGCTATACGGTTGGCGTCTCCATTGCCTTGTAAGCCTGTAGGTTTAGGTAAGGTCATGTTGTACGAATGCATCGTATAGAAAGACTTTAATATATATAAATAACCTCCCCAAGGCCTCTCTTTATCTCCGCGTAAAGTGACGGCCGGAATAAGTAAATGTAATGCATGGATAATGCATGACCCTTTTAATTTAAGATAAGCCAAATATAATTAGGTCAAATTATGAGGTGATCAATCAATATCAGCAAACCATCCAAATCATATAAACATCAATCATACCATCAAATCATCAATTATTGTATTTAACAATATTTCTTACAATAATCAAGCAATATCAAGCGCATACATATCCCGAAACCCCATGCATTAAGTTATTGATATTCACTTTAAGTGCACTAACTACAAGCACAAACAAGTATAGAGTCATCGGGAGTACTCACTTGACTATGATGACTCGCTCTAGTCGTAATAACCGATCAGGAGATCCTCGCCCTCATCCGGATCACCTGATTATTACGAGATAACAAGGATAATAAGTACTTGACTCAACTAATGGTTATGGATATCTATCTACCTAATTCTACTTAGATTACTATTAGCCCTTATTCGATTAAACCTAATTGCTAATTGCACGTAACTTTTTCATTTTATTTTCAATATTTACTAATTTATAGTCGTTTTTCATCGTTTTCGGACACACGTTCATACTGTGTTGTTTGTTTTGGACGTTAAGACCCATGTTTTATGATATGGGCTAAATTTATCGAAATTTTATCTTATTGAAGTTTAATTATTCTTATTGCTTATGTTTATGCCCTAGTTTAGGACTTAATGATTGAATTAGCTATTTGATTCTTACACTTAGGAAATTTTACATTAGTGCTACTAATTCACATACTTGATTAAGTTTAATTCAATCTAGGAAGTGTATTAGGGTTTAAAGGATCTTCGACTCCTAAGTACATGTATACATAATATAGGTTATATTCTTATGTCATCTTATAATCTATTCTTTTACAAGCTTATACTTATGTCATGGCTTATGTCATCATGTGCTTACCTCATCACTTACTTCATTATGTGATTACATAAGCCTCTCCTCATGCTTATGTCATATGTACATGTCTTATGCACATTTTACTTTTTCTCTTATACTTATGTATATATACCTTATACATATATATACTTATACATCTACTTAGACTTATACCATATTTATACATGTATAAATATGCATATACTTATACGGTTAGATACGTATTTTTTATACAAAAATTCGTATGCCTAATCTTTTCCTTAAGAAAAGCTTCCTAATTCCATCCTTTTGTGTTTTTAAGTGTGTAATTAATGTAGTATAAGTATGTATGGTTAGGTTTTGTTTTAATTTAGGTTATGTACATGGAAAATACTCATGTACCATGCTTATCATGCTTCCTTCTTTTCGGTTTACCTCATGTACACATTCTTTGAGCACATGTTTATGCTTTCCTTTCTTCTTCTTCATGAGTCCTAGAATTCAACACTTAAAGATGGGAACTTTGTGCCCTCTTCTTCAAGATCATACTTTTCACATACCTAATTGTCTAATCTACCTAATTAACTAACTAATGAAGAATAGAAAGCAACATAAAGTAACTTAAGTACATACCTTTAGTTGTGTTGGAATTATGGAGACAAAAGGAGAAGTTATGAAAGTGAAAGAGGAAGAAGAAGCTCACGGCATTAAAGGGTGATTTTTGTTTTGTTCCTTTTGTTTTGTTTTCATAATGAAAGGAGGTAAATGGTGGGGTCTCGAAGAAGAAGATGTGGATGGCAACAATTAAGGAGAAAGAAAAGAAGAGAAAAATCAAAAGAAAAGATAAGAAAAGCCATCATGAAGGAGTAGATATTTTCTTTATCTTTTAGTGTCTTTTGTTAACTTTTCAAATTGTTGACTTTGGTCAACATGTGTTGACTTGATCAACCCTTTGACCTTGGTCAATATGTGTTGACTTGATCAACTTTCCTTAAGCATATATAAATTTGTGCACATAATGTAGTAATTAAGGGAAATTAAGGGAAAAATGAAGGAAATGAGAGAAAATGAGGTATTTGGTGAATTGATTAGTAAACATGGTTGATGAGGTTTTACTTTAGGTCTTTATAGCCTATATATCTCATTTGATAAACTACTTTGGATAACAAGTGCAAAAAGTACTAATTCGAGTATTAAAGTTCACTACATGTAACCTAATCTTCAACTATACCTCTAACTCTAAGTAAGACTATCTTAATCATATACTTAAGAAATAAATGTAATCTATGATTCATTATCTTAGTTTCTAAAGAACTACTTAAGGAGTCAAAACATATATGCATGATTGAAAGTCATCTCTAACCTTTTACTAATGATTTGGCAAAATATGAGGGTTATATTTTCACTTAGAGTTTTAGGGTTTATTATGTTGAATTAGTGCACATATGTCTTTAAAGTGACCATTTTAGGGTTTTTATCACTTTTGAATGGAATCTTTAGCATTTAAATGCATTTAGGGTACAAAAGTTTCTTACGCGATTAATTAATTCTTTTAGGGTTTTCTCTTTCATTAGCCTTATCGACTCCAAAATTGTCTAACATAATTGAGTCTATTTCAAAAAATAGATCGAAAAGTTTAGGGGTTCACAATTGTTCTTAGACTTTAAAGAAGGGTTCACCCCTATTGTCCTATTAGGACATTCCGATTGTTTAGTAATAGCCCTTCGTGCATCTCCACCATCTTAAGACTTGGGCCTTGGGAGTTTAAAAAGGAATTCATAACAATATACAGTAGGTACATAAAGTGTATCACCTACTGATGCTAAGGCATAAGCTTGGAACGCATCTAGGTAATTCATCCAATGTGTCAACCATCTAAGGGAAGTAACCTTAGACTAACTAGTAGAAGAAAAGAATAGTTGTCACTTTCTAAGGTGAATCTTCTTAATTGGACATAATAATTGGCAGTAAGATTCAAAACCCTTGGTTGTGGTAATCAAGCAAGGTACTCCTTAATCAAAACCAAGTTCATGTGCAACTCGATGGTGAGAGTATACCATGACTATTCATTCTAAAAAGCAACCAGCTAAGTCTTTATCTTTAAGAAGTGAAGGCAAGCTCCCTAGAATACATCATAAGAGTAACCTAGCTTGAGAATTGAGAATATTTTCTTGATTTTCCACCATGGTAACCTTATTGTCTAAGCCAGGAGGATAAAGTCTATTATTTTTTTCGTATCTTGCAATCTACTTGACATAAGGGCGAAATGTGAATTCACCTTCAATGTCAATGAGCTGCAAGAGTGGCTGATCAATCGATCCCTCATCCCAAGCTTACGCTCTAAGAAGAGCAAGGCTAGGTTGGTCTTGTACAGTAGGAGGAGAAAAATGTCTTTGAAACAAGTTACAAAAGAAAAGTTGAAGAAACACCAGGTCAACATGTGAAATGATCACATATTAACCTTTCAAACATATGGAAGCATGGTAATATAGGTTCAAGCACCAGTAAAGTGAACCTAAGTAAAAGGGAACTAAAGCGAATCGCTTACCCTAAGCAATGCATATGGCTAAGAGGACGATTCGTAAATTAACAACTTCCAGAAGCCCTCTAAGGAATACGAATAGGGAAAGCCAGAATACAATGAAAGCGGAAAGTTCATACCTCCAATGACGGGATAGAGAATGTATGAGATGAAGAGACAACTACAACACTTGAGTTAAAAAGTAAAAATAAAAATAAAAGAGAGAGAAAGAGGATATTAAGGTACTAACTCTTTCCCATGACCTGGGACTAGAACCTGAGGCCTATCCTTCCTTTGCTCTTCAAAGAAGTATGCGAACCAAGAAGCAAAACATGGCTTCTTCTTCTTAGTGCGGGTAGCTTGCAAAACACCCATTAAGGATGCTTGAAGCTATACTCTTTATGAGAGGTTGTCATAGCTGTAAGGTTGACTCATCCAAAGCTACAAAGATTCAATAGTATAGGTACATCTTCTAATGTTGGAGTTATCTCCCCCCATAAAGTGATAAACGTATGGGTTTGAACACTCTAATGCAAGATGATTGCCAGCTATACTTCCATTCCACTTGTTTGTAGGAACTGCAACCAAGTAGAAGTGGCAATAGCACGATGGACTTTATCCTTCTTTAATAAAGTCATGTATTTTAGCTTCTTTACAATGCATGCTACCTAATCATCCCATCTAAAGGGTAGCTCCTTTAGGAATGAGAATTGGGTATTGGAGAGAGCTAACTCTCTCCTCTCATTTCTAAAGCGCAACACTAAATCTCCTTTGATGATGTCTCTAGAATCAATATGAGGCTCCCACTCGATAAATTGGAAACCACCATCAGTGCGAGGTGTTGCATAGGCTTCTCTATGCTTGGTTTTGTCCCAAAACATATCTTCAGAGATACTCTCGTCCAACCACTTATCTTGAGGATATGGGATAGGTGGTAGACATTTATCTTAATTCACCAATAAATCCTTCATCTTTGCTACTTCTATACTTCGACATAGATTGGTCTTCATCCTTCTTTCCTGTGGTAGTATAAAATCAATATATTCTCTAAGTTAAGAAGCCAATACTCAACAAATTGAAAAAGTTATAGCATTATTGCTAGTACAGGTTGAATTCACTATTGAGAAATAGGAAAACTTTGTGCAACCCAAAGAGTTGTTGTATTCATAAAAGTTCATTAGTACATACAGATGTGCATTGACAATGGCAAAGAAACCTCATTCCACTTATTCATTTGTATATTTCTCAAAGCCTTAGAATGAGGAGAACAGACAAAGGCCTAATGTAGAATAACAAGTAGGCCTTCTTTCTTTTGCTTTACTTCAAAGGAATGAAGACCAAAACCTCCTTATATGATTCTTGGCATGCCATTTACTATGGTAGTATGAGAAAACTATCAAAGGCTCTTGCAACTAATATGACAACATGAGGCATTGAGCATTCACACATCTAAAAACAAAAAACAAAAGAAAAAGAAGGAAAAAATCATCATTGCATGGTAATCAAGGTTTCAACCATAGCGACACCAAGTAATTAGTTAACCTATAACAACTACCACTTCTTGTTTTTTAAGCCATTTGATTTTGACAAGATACAGTAAGAGTTCCAGCAAGGCATGTTGGGTTTCAAGCACAAACCCGTATGCAAGCTATCCAAAAAAGGAAAAAATCTTATGATAGCTATGTTCACTTTCAGTTGGTGATCTAATACAATTCCACATAGACAATTCACTAAACGAAAAAAAAAAGAGGAAGGGCCAAATCAAATTTATGAATTAAGTAATATTGGTTCCATGTTCGTGTATAATCATGCTAAGGGTCCTTTAAATATAAGGAAGATGGTTTGTGGAAATGAAATCGTTGGTCATGATATATGGCCTATCTCTTATGATCAATAGCTTATAACTACAAATAATGATGGTGTGAAAATTCCATCAATTCCCTAACTGAACTATTCAGGTGATAACGATTGACCAATGCAGAGCTTTGCTTCAAAGCTTAGCTCCACTTCATGATAGCACTGTCTTGTTTACTTATATGAATAAAAAAAAACACACACACACACACACATATATATACATATAACAAGGTTGCATGGGATGTTCTAAAAGTTCTAGATTCTTGTGAATGCTCTAATAGTTTTATTTTTTCTACCAATGATTGTAAAAAGAGGAAGAAATGCCAAAAAGAGTCACCATACATACATTATTTGGAAAATCAATGTCATAGGAGCAATAAATTAATAGCGCAATATACAAGCATATCATGCTCAGCTCACTACTGATCTAAAAGAAGCATCAATTCTGTAGATATTAGAAGTAATCAATCAAGCAAGGTTAACATTCAGTGCGTCTACATAACAGTCGAAGAAACAACTTTTAGAAATACCCAAAATGCCCTTAAATGTGTCTAAGGGACTTTTGGTTAAGAAGCAAAATGTAAAGGGTTGAAAATTGTTGAGATAAGCCCATTATTTATTTAGGTTTGACTCCTTAGATTAAAAGCTAAGGCCTAAGGGGTTAGATCCATATTTAGGATGATTTAGGGAGATTTTGCTTGGTAAGCTCGAAATAAGAATAGTTGAACCGGCCCGTCTGCATCCAACCTTTCTCAAGTAGGCTCATGCACATATAAGAAAGGTTATTTGTCTTAGGCTCATTAGCTAGCTCATTCAAGATAACCATAAAGTGAGCATGCTTCATTTCATCCGTTGATTACCTAGATAATCCAATAGATACTAACATGAGCAAGTGCTTATAAATACCTAGTCTTTCCTCTTCATTTAGGATTTTAGGAAAAATTGGAGAAATAGTATTCTACTGTGAAAACTGTATTCTCTAAGATCAAATAGCATTGTTCTCATTCACTCAACCTATAAGGTGAACACTCGAAGTCTCTTAAAACTACCTTATCTATCACTTGTGTATTTGAGACATGAGATTGCATGTTCGTCCTTCCTACCTTATTGTCACCTAATAATCTCTTTAGGTGACAGTTTCGTTTTATTTCTTTGAAGTCATGTATAACACGCTACTCACGCAGTACACACATAACCATTCCAATCAAATCTTTACATCTACATTTGCTATATGACTTTGTTAATAAGGCCGAACATGATCCTGTCCAAGATGCGAAAACTGCAATTTTATAGCAATTTCTGTGCAATCTTTGCCGCAAGCTGCTTCTATAAACGTCCCCTAGTGTCGACTTGAATGTGCCAAGCTTCTCCAAGTGGCCCCTAAAACGTGGTTGAGGCGAGCAACTTCAAACAGCCCAGCTAAACTCTCCGACTAATTCGGCGCACAGCTCACTAGAACTGAGATCCACACATCAGATGGAACTCCAATTGCCAAATAGCTGCAACTTAAGAAATAAAAAGCGAGCTGAGCTGTGACTTGCAACAGCCCTCCTCATACAATGCATCTAGCCCACAGCTCGGTAACACAATCAGATTCGTGTATTAGGTCGAATTCATGTTGCCCAAGCAGCAGCCCCTTGAATCGGCGTCCAAGCTACTTACTTGTGTATAAGAGCAGCTCGTGAAATGTCGAGAAACGTGTAAGTCCGAGCTTATTCCACCGAGGCTGACCTCCAAGCTCCAAGCTCCAAGCTCCGAGCTTCACAATAGTAAGTAACCAAGATTCATGCTGAGCTAGCGCGACCGACATGCAACAGTAGCACAAAAGCCGAGCTACTCACTAACATAGCTGAGCTTTCCATTACAACATGACTGAGCTCCCCCACTCGCATGCGCCAATCTGTGAATCCTGCTACGAGATGGACAGTCGAACTTCACATAAATCAAGCTCGATCCAAGAAGCCACTCTACGGTAGATTAGATTGGTCTCGATCAAACAATTTCTTGGAATGAGGATAATAATCTCTGCTATTGATTGGGCCAAGCTTCATCTTCGTAACAATCCTCAGCTCTTCAGGGTGAAGCAGAGCATGATCCGAGCACCTTTACCCAGGTGCCAACCCGAACTCTAGGACCGCAAATGTCAAACTCCCAATGACAAACTTGAAGACAACCGTAATTGTTCGAGAACCGTGGTACCGCTTGAGCTGTACATCTAAGGAAGCATTTGGATAGAGCTCTATGGCAACAAATCCGAGCTAAACTATCTACAATATGCCGAACCAAGTTGGCTATGGTCGCATCGAGCTACAAAAAGTCCGACCTCCTCTCACTTCATTCAATAGCCGACCTAACTAACCCATCGAGTAGCACATTGGCTACATAAGACAATAGCACGACACGAGCAATCTCAGAATTGAAGGCCAAGTGGACCCGAACAACTTCACTTTATTGACCTCCAATAGCATCACTTTGACTTTGCGGTTTGCTATATGCGTACTTAAGTTCTAAGTAACAGAATCCAATTACTTTTTCTTTTACCAAGCATCAGCATTCCGAGCCTTCATTCTATGTATGGCGAACTCTAGGAAAAGGACCGTCGAGCACCACATACCAACCAAGTAAAGGAAAATGCAAACAGCGGCTGGTTAATTAAGAATTGTGGAGCTGACACGCATGATTGCATGTGTCAAGTACAAACTTTGTTGGAAAAATGATCAAAGCAGTATGTGATTGATGATTTCAAGCTCATACATAGTATGACCGAGAAGAAGCAAGCCTGCATGAGGACAAACCGCATTAACTCTATCGAGCACCATAGCACGTTACTACAAGTGCTGATTAAGCTCAACACAACACTTAGAGCTTTACTGTGACAGCACTAGGCCTATTCATGCGCTAATTCTAGCTTATGAAGGATGAGTAAAACATTATTGCCTCTATTTATGGTTTGTCAGTTATTTATTTTTAAGATATATGCTTTATGTTGTACATCATACTAATCTACAGCTAGAGTTCACACTTGGTTCATAAATTATGTATCTAAGTTATATCTGTTTATGTGTCACTCTATGACCTAAACATCAATGAGCCCAATAATGAAAAGTGCCAACTATTTAGCACTTGAAACAATTTATCAAAATCTTAACAAGTTTATTTTTACCTCATTTAGAGACAACTACGAGAGTTTTAAGGAAAATTAAGACTAGAGAAATGCCCTCTACCTTGAGCCCGCACAAGTATGACTTGATGAACTACTGTTCAATGGGTCTAAACTTTGAGTATTATAAATGACTAGCAAATCACAAAGCGCTAATTCCTAACCCTTATATTTGACAAATGATAGAAAAACGATATCCTTAGGTCTCTAATTTTTAAGAAAAGATGAAGAGATATAAAGCCTTAAGCTCTTTTAAAAGTAACAGGAATAGTAGCTATAAATCCTCCAATAGGATGATGAGCTATTTGTGAGTCTCTAAGTCTTCAACCGATGATAAGCATAATGCTCTAAGTCTAACTAATAGATGAGGAGCTACTTAAAAATCCTAAGCCATTAAACGGCAACAAATAAAATACTCAAATCTTGCATCTTGTACAAATTACAAGTAAATAAGCCTGATGTCCTATATCATTAACGTACTTAAGGTCAATAGGCTTCTTCAAGCCTGCGCCTCTTCAAGCGCTTTAGCCTCTTCAGTTCCTCACCTTTTCAAACAAACTAACATCTTTAAGTACTCCAATCTTCACCTCTTCAAGCCTTTGCAGAATCTTAGTCTTTTTAGGCTTTAATTCATATACATTTTGAAAGTTACTACAAAATCAATCTCTCAAAATATTCTCTTTACTGAACTTGTCACCAGAGAGAGTAGAGGGAAAGTGTTGATAGTTATTTTTTATAAATAGGCTAAAGGCTAAAATCAACTAGAGGAAGGCTTAAGTCAACTCCTAAAGCCTAGTCTGAGTACAGCTTATTCCCTTCCGCTATAAATATGAACCAAGAACCCTAGGTAAGGAGCTTCTCCCCTTTTCTATTCACTTTCTTTCCTTATAATTTGACAATTTCATTCTCCATAAGATGAGTGACTTAAATATTAGAGCCACTATGCTAGAACACCCTTTGATGCCCTCTATAACAGTTTTCTGTTTAGTAGGTACCAATGTACTAGAATGAAAAGCTACCATTAACATAAAGGAGACAAACCTTTATTATGATATGAATGCTGCTGAGTCAACTAATCTAAAATGCTTGAACTTGTCATAATAAGATTAAATGGAAGAGAGACACAAAAGTAAGTGCTTCGTGCTAAGATTAAATGGAAAGAGTGAGAAAAGCAAACATTTATTTATTACATAAACACCAATACGTGGAGTTTATTTTAAAAAAAGAACTAACTGAAGTGTCCTATATACCAGCGCAAAGGTAGAATTTGATTCTAAAGGATAAAAGAAATGTAGTAAACAATCCTGCTAAGAATCCAAAAGATTAAAGGAATGTCAAAAGTGAATGATTTAGTTTCATTGCATAGACAATTATTTTCATTTAACCAACTTATCTCTTATTGTTCATTTTTCATTCAAATGCACAAAGTTGGACACGTAATTAAAAAACTATAATTGGTGGTTTTTGAAATGTTACTTTTGAAAAGGCATAAAGGACAAAAGTTATTATAAATTACTATAGTTTTGAAATTATATATTTTTTTTCATTAATTAAATGCAAAGTTGCATTATTAAATTATATTATTAATAACGATATGTTTTTTAGAAACATAATTAAAAGGTTGAAATGGGATGGTTTTTGAAATTTTATTTTTAAAAAACCATAAGTAACAAAACTTGAAAAGGTATACCAAAATTATACATTACAATATACATAATAGTCATTTCAAATTATTTAAAAATGTATAACTAGATTTAAGAAAATTATATATGATCCATCTTAATTTAAACCCTAATTATATGCTTACATAGTGCCCGGCTGGATGTATTAAGTTTAAAATCTAACTTAGATCTACATCCTTAAGTCATGTCAATATTATAGTTTGCTTCATTTTTGTTTCCTTTTTTTGTCATTACATGGCGTTTTTATTTAAAAAAAAAAAATTAGCTTTGACTGACAACGGTTGTTTAATTTGGATATTATGAAGCATCAGTGATATGGGTGCTTAAAAAATATAAGACGATTATATAATAAAAGATTTATTTAATTTATTATTATCTTAAACAACTTTTTCTTTTTAAAATTTATAATTATGAAATTTTATTAATATCTTTAGAATTCAAATTATAATTTAGGGGAAATTGCGTATAAACATTGACATATGTGCAAATTTATCTTTGACTTTTAAATGTTGTAAATTATACCTCATTGAGTTTGATGAATTGGAAACAAAGTAAATATTTGCTTGCTATATTCAAAAATGCATTCTAAGGTCAATGTTTGGAAAGTTATTTACAATCATTGCAATTTTGCTAAACTATACTATTTAAAAATAAAAAGAACGATAATTTACAAACACAACCCCTTATATTTGGTTCATGTATACTTTTCTCCCTAATCTTTGAAATTGTATAGTTAGACCCACAAATCTTTAAAAATTGTACATTTAGACCCTTAAAAGTAGTAAAAATGCATATTTTTAAAAGATTTGGAGTTTTAAGTATACGATTTCAAAAATGAAAGGACTAAGTACATATGAAGTAAACATAAGAGAGTATATTTGCAATTTAGATTTTTTTTTTTTTTAAATTTGAAGAAGGAAAGATGGCAACTAAAATTTTAAAAGATAAATGAGCAAAAACATAAATAAAAAATTTAATAAATATTAGCTAATTAAAAAAGGAAGCAAAATCTAAAAATTCATTATAAGAGAATTAATGTTTGAGCAACTTAAGGCTAGAAATTAATATTACATGATCAATACATTTCAAGAAAGTGGTTGCTGTCAGTCGATTTTAGTATAAAACTTTAATCCTGCAAAAGTAAGAAGCAAAGGCTAAAGGATATGCCAAAACTAATCCATTATGGCCATTTCGATACCTAAGTGAGTAAGTATTTAGATAAGGTAGTAAGTGAGTTAACAGTTCTTACGGTGCTTTCTTTTCCTTATTTATAGGCAGTATCGAATAACTGCTATAATGGGTAATCATTAGTCATAGACCACGTAGCAGCTCCATAATTAGGCATATGCCTAAAGAATAAGAATAGTGGGTAGTTATGTAATAAAGTCGTGTGGAGATACAATTTTTTGTGCTACTTTTCAAATTTAAAGCAAATAAATGGGTAGGTTAGGTCCTTAAGCCCATCGAATGAGGCAAACCCAGTGCAGTAATTTGTCAAATGGAGTTACATAAAAGGCCTTAGCAGAGAATAGTATAGCTCTATGAGCAAGGAATTAAGTAAGATTGCTAGGTGAAATTCTGCTATCAATATTTCCTCCTTAGCTCCTATGGTAAAAAATTTGACTATAGCAGTTAATAGTAAGAACGGCATTCATTCTCAATTAATCAATAGGTAAGGGGTTTGAGCCTGTGCTTTCCTAAAAGATATAAAATGCCTCCCAAGTTGGTTTGTCATATTATTATTGGCATCCTTGTGTCTAACATTTGAAATAGATCATATTGAGTTTCAAGTGAATGGTCATAACCTTTTGGTTTTCCCAGTCATTTGTTTTTTGTTTAAGTACATAGGATAGCTCGTCCTTAATGCATTACAAGGTTTATTAATTGCTGATAGTATGATGTCCCTTAGATCTCTAGCCCTAAACATGTGTCAACCATCCATACTAAGCCATCTATATAATACCAAATCCCAATTAGCCTTGCTTTAAACTTTTGAGGGGGAGAATTATCAGTACACACATATAAAAGCCTTTTTTCATTCTAATTATCATTTTTTTGTTTTTACTCTTTGCATTTCTCCCTCACGAAACATTCTCTTGTAAATTCTATCCAACCCTTGCATGGTTAATTTTCAACACTTCAATAAGTATGGATCAAAGCATCATTCATTCTCTTATTTCTATAGATTCTAAAGCAACTCTCTCTTTAACCACTTCTCCTTCCCATAGAAGAACTAGTTTAGCTTCTTCATCTAGTAGTTTAGTGGATAACACAATGGACAGATGGGAAAAATGTGCTTACATCAAAGCTCTACCTAAGGACAATTATCTCAATGATAGAGAGGATAGATCAGTTGTCAAGTATTTATATAACAATGTTGTCTATAACAATGACTCTTCAGATGGAGTTGTCAACGGCACTATTCTATCACATGTATCGAAATATAAGAAATATTATCAAGATCTTCCTCATGAGTAGCACTTGTGTAAGCCAAGAGAGGATGAGAGAGTTTGTTTTCCTATTGATTGTGAGTTCCATTCGTATTTGAAATACCTTCATTTTGGGTTATGCCTTTCATTTTCTTCTTTTCAAAAATAATTCTTCAACTACTTTCGTATTGCTCTGAGTATATTCTCTCCTAACACTTATAGGTTCCTTGTCGTGTTCAAGATAATATGCAAGGAACTTGAGTTTAGAGCAACACCTCAATTGTTTGGATTATTTTTCTTGATAAAAATGTAGTTGAATAGTTGGTTTTATGCAATAGCTCGGCATGACTGTACGTTTATGGATAAGTTAGAGTTCAAAATTCGTAAATGGCATGACAAATGCATTTTGATTAGATCGGATGAGGAGTTGGATTTTTGGCATAAATGGATCAAACCCATCTAAACTAAGGACATTGAGTTTGATAAGGACTCGTGGATGAACACATAAACCTAATATCACGCATAACCAAAGGAGATGGGTCCAAGTTGCAAGATGGCCTAAAAAGAAAATGATAGTTGAGGGAGAGTAGGGGTTCTCGTGCATCAATGATGGATATGACGCATCAACGGCTCACTCGAGCTCAAGTCACACTTGATATGATGAACAAGTGTAGCCAGAGGTCACTCGCCACTAGTCCACACTCAAATGGGCTAGATAAGGGTAGCTCAAGAGTAAGTAAGAGGATACTTAGCTCAAGAGAAGGTAAAAATTTAAGTGTATTCTTCTATATATTCTCCTTGTGGCTATTACATTATGTGACTATTTATAGTACAATGTTAGGGCAAGTTCTATGTTACAAATAATTATAAAAATGAATTCTTATTTGCTAAATAAAAGGAAAATACTCTATAAGGAAAACACGAGATCGTACGTAGTGAACATCATTTGTCAGAAAGGACAATATGGTTGTTAGAAGGGACAATACCTATGCGTTTTCTTTATGTTTCTGATAATATTGTGATTTGAGCAGGGGTAGGCCTCTATTGGCCTCTGTTCAAGTATGTTCGGTGTCAGAAGTTTGGTACCCTAATTGCTGAGGAAAGATTGGGGTTATCTCAGGTCGGCTCACAATTTGGTTGTCCTCAGATGGTTTGCTCTTGACTATTGTTAGCTCGGCTTTGGTACCGTAGAGATTGCTGTATTCAATTTTGGTAGTTAAACCAGTCCATTGGAAGGGTTCGGTTCAACACCTCGACTGGTCACCTCGGCAACACCTTGGATAGCAAGGAGAGCAAAGTAACTCAGCAAATCAAATTGGGGCATGCACTACTCCTTGATCCCTATCATCCCCTTCGGGTTGTTTGAGATTTAGGATCAAATCTGGTTTAGGTCTAGCTTGCTCATCTTCGAGAGTGTAAGGTTGGTGGTTAGCAATGTTAAAATAGTTTGAGACTCCATATCCTTCAAGTAATTCAATCATATAGGCATTAAGATTGATCTTTTCAAGTACTTCAAAAGGTCTATTGGCTTTGGGAGACAACTTGCTCTTCCTTAAGTTTAGGAATCATTCCTTGCTAAGGTGTATCCAAACCAAATCTCCTAGTTGAAATTCTCTCTTCCTCCATCCTCGGCTTTGTTTCTTAAGCTTAATATCAGCTCGACCCAATTGCTCTATAACTTTCTAGTGCATGGCTTTGATGGCCTTAACTCTCTTGATGACTGGCCAGTCATCATCAAGCATCATTTAGGGCACTTGGTCTAATGGCAGCTCAGGGTTGAACCCATAGGTGACCTCAAATGAGGACATGTTTGTTACACTATGGGCGATCCTATTGTATGCAAACTCAATAATTGGTAAGCACAGATCCCAATCGGCGGTGTTTCATCTGAAAGTAACCTATAACAAAGTTCCCACAGTTTTGTTGACAACTTCGGTCTGTCCATTGGTCTGTAGGTAGCAGGACGTGTTATACAGCAACTTGGTTCCCATTCGCCTCCACAACATCCTCTAAAAGTAGCTTATGAACTTGGAGTCTCGGTTTGAAACAATGGTTCTAGGAATTCCGTGCTGCTTGATTACTTCCTGTAAGAAAGAAAAGAGATAGTCGAAGTGTTAGTTTTGTAACAGGGCACGAAATGTGCCATTTTGCTAAATCGATTCATAACCTCCATGACAAAGCCCTTCCCTTGATATGTCCTTGGCAATCCTAACATAAAGTCCATACTCAGCTCAAACCATGGTTTGGTCAAGATCAGCAAGGGTTAGTAGTGTCCTTACTCTGCTCGACTCTTTGCTTTTCTGTAGGTCACACACTTTTCTAGAATGGATTAGACATCTCTCTTAATCATTGGCCAAAAGAATCTAAAGGATAATACCCGTAAGTTTAATGCTGGCCAAAGTGTTTTATCAATCCCCTACCATGCGCCTCGCGCATTAGTAGTTCTCGCATGGAATAGGTTGAGATACATAGTCTTGTCTTCCTAAATAAGTATCCGTCCCCCCTATGATAGTCATCTAGTGTCTTTCCTTCCTCACAACGAGCATAGATAGGACCAAAGTGTAGGTCCTTAGCATACAACTTCTTGATGGTTGAAAAACAAAGTAACCTCGTCTACAGCTCGGTCAAGAAGGTATGTCATCTCAATAGGCGTCAACTACTACATTGTTCTTTTCGTTCTTATATTTTACGACATAAGAAAAACCCTCCATAAACTCAACTCACTTAGTTTGTCTTTAAGACAACTTAAGTTGGCTCTTTATATATCTCAAGGATTCATGATTGATGTAAATAAAAAATTCTTTGGGCAGTAGATGGTGTTGCCATACTATTAGGGCTCGGATTAAGGAGTAGAAGTCTTTGTCGTAGACGGAATAGTTGAGTGTGTCTCCTTAAAGATTTTTGCTGAAGTAAGCAATAAGTCGGCCTTCATGCATCAGTACTATACTTATGTCTAGTCTGGACGCATCACCCTCTACTTTAAATACCTTATCGAAGCTTAGCAGAGCTAAAATGGGTGTTTTAGTTAGCTTCTCCTTTACATCCTCAAAACTCCTTCTCTCTTTCTCACCCCATCTGAATTAAACATTCTTCTTTGAGAGTTCGATAAGTGGGGCCATAATTGCATTGATGTTCCCGATGAATCAACAAAACAGGTCAACTTAAGTCATTCTATGATCGCTCTTATCTTCTCTTCATCAACTCGGATGCTACCTCTACTCACAACAAAACCTAAATCACCTTAAAATGGCAAAAGTCACACTTCTTCATATTAACATAGAGTTGTTCAACTTGGGGTTTTGCAAGCACTTGTTTGAGATGCTCTTGGTGAGTCTCTAGGTCGGGACTATACAGTAGAATGTCATCAAAATAAACCATGACAAACCTTCCTAGTAAATCTTAGAGCACATGATTCATAAGTCGCATGAATGTGCTCAGCGCATTAGACAGCCCAAATGGCATTACAAGCCATTTATATAAGCCATGTCATGTTTTGAATGCGGTCTTTCACTCATTGCCTTCATGCATTCGAATTTAATAGTACCCAGCTTTAAGATCGATCTTAGAGAACACTCTTGCTCTGCTCAATTTGTCTAGCATGTCATCAAGCCTGAGTATGAGATTTCTGTACTTGATGGTGATTCAATTAATTATTTAGCTATCCACATACATCCTCTAAGACCCATCTTTCTTTAACACTAATAAGGCTGGTACAATGTAGGGGCTTAGGGACTCGTGTACATACCCCTTTTTCAATAGCTCATCTACTTGTCTCTATAGCTCGATAGTCTATTCAAGATTCAGTCTGTAGGTAGGCTTATTTGCTAGCGTGGCTCTTAGCTATAGGTCGATTGCATGATGCCACGGTTTAGGGGAAGACTGTTCGGTAGCTCTTTCGGAAACAAGTAAGCAAATTCCTCCAGTAAGGTCTTCACCTCAATTGAAAGCTTTTCGTCCCCAGGTCTCATCTCTAGAAGCCTCCTAACAAGCAGATAGGCCAGTCCCTCTAACTCTATTTCTCTTTTTAGTTCGGCTCGAGTCAATATCAAAGCCTCCTTCTTCAGGGTTCGGCTAAACTGGGACTGCATGACCTTTACCTGCTCGGGATTCATGGGACTTAATTTCAACCTTCTCCCTTCATGCTCCACAGAACATGTATTTCTCCTATTCCCATATATAATTGCTAAATCAAACATCCATGGTTATCCAAGTAAATAGTAGGACGTACTCATGGGTAACACATCACAAAGCACTTCATCTTGATACTTGGCTATATAGATCAGTACAAACACTTGTTTGTTCACTTGTAAAGCTCCCTTATCACTAAGCCAATAAAGCTTGGAAGGTTTTGGATGGAGCATGTCTAAAATTTTAGCTGTTGGACTATAAATGCGGAGGTTGCATCAGTATAGCTCCCAATGTGAACAATCAATGCACACAGTGATTCATTCACCTTGCACCCAATATGGAAGAGATTTTCTCTCTACTCGTCTTTAGGTACAAGACTGATACCCATTGTCCTCTTCAATAGTAAAGCGATCGATATGAAGTTACCTTCGTCACTATAGATAACTTTCTCCTCGAATAGCTCAATCTATCCACCCTTCAACTCCTCTACTTCCTCATCAATACTATCGACCTCAAAAGTTGGTGCCTCGCTTTTGATCACCATTGTTCGCCTGCTTGGACATTGAGCGGCCATGAGTCCAAATCCTTGCCATTTGAAACACTTGATCTCACTCGTCTTCCTCCCTAAACTCTAGCCCTTCTCAAACTTCCTTGGGGGTTCCTTTTCTTTGGATCGAGTGGTTGAAACTGGTCGGATCTCAATAACCTTACTTAGTTCCCCTCGTACAGGTTTGCTCGAAACAGTTTGGATACTTCCTAGTTGGCCAATAGGGTATAAGAATCTTCCTGATCGATACCTATCTATCCTCTAGGCAACTATGATTGCATCATCAAGTGTTCTAACGTCCAAGGTTTCTAGGACATCCCCAATCTCATACTTCAATCCGCAAATGAATCGAAACATAGTTCGGTCTTCAAGTTACATGACTTCACATTGGATCATTAGCATTTAGAATTCTTTAACATTAGTGTCAACACTCGATGCTCCTTATCTTAGTTCTTACAGTCTCTTGAAGGCATCCTACAAATAATAGCTCAGCACAAATCTTCTCCACATAACTCTATTCATATCATCCCAACTCCTAATCTCTTGTTCTCCTTCCCTTCTTCTGGTGGCTTGCAAGTTCTTCCACCATAAGGCGGCATAACTAGTGAACTCCAATACAGTAAGTCTAACCTTTTCATTGTCAAGCACCTCATAACATTCAAACTACTTTTTAATCTTATCTACCTAATGCAGGTAGTCCTCGACATCACTACTTCTAGAGAAACTTAGAATACGCATCTATAATCCTTCAACTCTAGGGGCTCATGCATTTCTTTCCCCAGGCTAATTGTACTCCTCTACCTCACCATCTCCTTCTACTTCCTCCTCAATCTCTTTAAGTACTAACCTTTGTCTAGCATCCCTACCAATTCTTTTAGCTTGGGGTGGTCAAGTTGGGGCATTATCTTAGCTAAACTAATCATTGCCTCGGCCTTGCTATTCGCATTCCCTCGTGGGGTTATTTCTAACTTACTGTCTGTCTTCTTAGATGATAGTCATTAGACTAGCTACCAAATACGTAAGCCTATCCAAGCAGTCACCCACTAACTAAGGTGAGAAGCTTCCTTCTTGTCCTTAACCATGTCAAGTACCACTTTCTTGGTTTCCTAAAGTTCCTTGCACACTTGAATCTGACATTGATGTTTACTTCATAATGATAATTTCTCAACAAGCATACAGTCAACCACACTCTATTTTAGCATATTGAAAATAGGGGAAAATAAAGTATAAAACACTTCTCACTACTAAACTTCAAAGCTAACAATAGAAACTATCACATAAGAGTAATGATAAGCTACTAAAAAAATACAGTAGCAAAATCTAGCTTCAAAAGTAGCCAAGCTTTGATACCAAGATGATACGGACTTATAAATAAACATACGAACCTAATATCACAGTTAACCAAAGGGGATGGGTCCAAGCCATAAGATGGCCTAAAAAGTAAATGATAGTTAAGGGAAAGTATGGGTTACCATGCATCGACATTAGATATGATGCACAAGTGTGGTCGGAGGTCACTTGCCTCTAGTCCATACTTGAATGGGCTAGATAAGAGTAGCTTAAGAGTAAGTAAGAGAACACTTAGCTCAAGGGAAGGTAAAAAGTTCAGTGTATTCTTCTATATATTCTCCTTACAACTGTTACATTATGTGACTATTCATAGTACCATGTTAGGGTAAGTTCTATGTTATAGATAATTACAAAAAATGAATTCCTATTTGCTAACTAAAAGGAAAATACTAGGGAAAACATGAGATCATGTGCAGCTAACATCATCTATCAGAAAGGACAGTACGGTTATTAGAAAAGATAGTATGTGTATGTTTTCTTTGTGATTCTGATAGTAGTATGATTCGAGAAAGGGTAGGCCTCTGTTAGCCTCTGTTCAGGTATGTTGCGTTAGAAGTTTAGCAACCTGATTACTAAGGCAAGATTGAGGTTATCTCAAGTCTGCTCACAAGCGGGTCATCTTTACATGGTTTACTCTTGACTGTTGTCAACTCGGCTTCGATACTATAGAGATTGTTTAGATAAGTCCATTGTAGAAGGTTTGGTTTAGCACCTCAATTGGTCACCTTGGTAACGCCTTAGATTGCATGGAGAGCAAACTAACTCGATAGATCGGACTAGGGCAAGCATTGCTCCTCGACACTCAACTCACCTCAAACAACTCAACGAACCACTTAAGAAGGCTCTCGGGCTCGGAAGAGTGTAACTGGTCCTTAATCCTTATCAGAGTTGTTGCCAAATGATGTTGTTACTGCCAAGAAGATTCAAGACAAGTAAGGAAATGAAATGTTTTACTAGGATTCCAAAAGGATCATCTCCAGATACGAAAGGCGGAGCCCATATTTTCTAATGATAAAGGTAGGATTCGTTTAACCTGTTGTACTGAGTTGAGTTATAAGATGAAAGCCTGTCTTCGTCAATTATGGGGGAAGATTTGTTGCCTTTAAGCTTTTCTTGGCATAGATTTGTAAGTTCCATTGTTTCCCTTTTTTTTACAACATTTTCTTTTCTATGTAGATATGGTGCAAGAGATATATACACTAAGAAGTTACTAGCCTAGGCTAAGAACAAAAAACAAAAATTGGATAAGTGGGCTACAAAGGTTGCTATTACCTAGCCAGCAATGTCAAAGAAGGTGGCTAAGGAGCAAGTTATCAAGGAACTTATAGTTCAAAAGAAGAAAAAGGAAACCATTCATTCGGCTAAAGGATAACCGGCGGAATAAATGGAGGCTGTTGGAACTACTTAACTTAAGGTGCTTCCTATAATAAGGGACAATACTAGGAAGGAGCTGCTAAGCGAGCCCAGCTAGGCTATCGCCGCCAATGCTAATGTAAAGGTTGTCCTACAAGAGGTTGTAAATAGCTCAACAAACTAGCTGACTTTCACCGAGCCCTAAGAAAAGTAGTAAGAAAGAGCATGTCAACTAACCTTCGTCTAAAAGAAACAAAGGGATGAACAAGAGTGTCAAAAGGGCTTTGAGGAATAAGGCCTTGGGCATCAATTCTGCTAAGTTTGTTCCTAACCATGAGGAAGGTAAATATTTTATGCTATGTTGGAAGTACATGGTTTTAGATTCTATTTCTGCTTTGAGTGATAGGACAAATTCCCTAGCTTTAATGGAGGGGATTGTTTTGCTATAGGAGAAGGAAAAGGCTAGGATAGATGTGGACAAAGTTTGTGGCTATAACAAAGGCCACATCACTGCTAAGTAATACAATGTAAATTCCTTTATGATCGCAATTTACTTCAGTTCACAATATTGATTCTATTTTGACTCTTTATTGCTATACATATTAACAATCGCATTTTGATGGCCCTGGATGCGGTCAAGGAGAAGATGAAGAAGGTATGTTCGGTTTTACATTCATCATGGTTTTAAGGCCAGTTAATTTATTTAGTTTTGCATTCATTATAGAAAGTAGAGGAGGCTTACAAGTCCTCTAAGGCACAAACTGCTGAGGTCGAGATAACTAAAATGAAGGCCGAGATGAAGGTCCAAAAGTTGAAATGAGAGCTCTTGGCTCAAACGTTGGTACATTCACTGGTGGCTAATGAAGTCATAAGCTTGAAGGCCAAGAATGATGAGCTTTTTAAGGAGGTTGATGATCTAAAGGAGCAGCTCCACAATAAGTGGGAGGAATGTTAGGGGCTAGGAAAGACACATTCCACTATGAATGAGGAAGAGGATAAGTTGAGAGTCTAAATTAAGAACTTTGAGTAGGAAGCAAGCATTACTGAGCTAGAGGAGGTTACAAAAAGGAAGCCTTCTATTAAGGAAGCTTTGTCAATAGTAACTACTAATCGACAATACAAAAAACTTCACAAAAAGTTCTCGCAAGGAGTCCAAATGGCTAAGGTAGAAATTTTGAAGTTTTATCCTAATTACGAACTGACGTGTCTCGACTTCATTGATGTTGATAACAAGGGTGCTAATAGTAGTGATGATGAAGAGGTCAATGAAGGAGAAGAAGGTGATGGTCAAGAGGAGGGTGACAACGAACATGCTAGTATGGAGGTCCTTACGGATGTCGAAGAACAATCCTCAAATGAGACCCCTTATGTCCATAAAGAGACCTCCTGCTCTTCAAACAAAGCCCCAAGTGCCAATAAAGAAATTAGCTCCAATAAGGTCTCTTAAAGCTTTGCTAATCAAGATCGTAATTCCATGCAATCAAAAAGAAAGAATATCTTGGACTCTAAAGGAGTCAATTGACTTATGTTCATGGTTTATTACGACATATTTTCTTTAACTTTAATTGAGGTCGGGATTCCAGCCTTCCTACTATAATTAATCTTTACTTTATGTTTGATGGTTTTAATTCGTGGTACGTTTTGTTTCACACGTAATTAGTACTTTATCTTTTTTTTGACATAGCTAGAGGTGGTTCATTGGTTGTGTAAGACTTAAACTTATTTCATGGTTCATTTTTTGAATTGCGTATTCGCCTATTAAAGGCCAATTTGAGTTTACTAACCTTAGTAGGTCAGAACTTTTTTTAAGGAAAGTTTAGCATTATTTTCCAATTAATATTAAGCTCATTAGTCGATGTTGATCAAAACTTTTTAAGCATTAGTTCATTTTCCGCATAGTTAGAACTGCATTAATCTATTAATTGTAGTTAGATCAAGAATAAAAATGATTATGTAGAAGGATGCTCATGAAATGAAATAGATACTTCATATTAAACATAACATAGGTTGATGCCTTACATTGCTTGAGAAGAAAAAGTAAATGCAAACATGGAACATTGCTAAAAATACAAAACAACTATTTGAAACACAACTCTAGGTTCGTAGCATTTTATGCACGAGGTATGACCTATCCATCTAACCTTTCGAGTTAGTAGACCCTGTCATCTATGACTGCTGGACCCTTAATAGGTCTTCCCAATCTATACTGAGCTTTCCTTGACTGTCTTACGCGCCAATTGCCTCCTATTTCCCATAAAACAAGTCTTTAGGTTGAAATACTTTATGCTTCACTTTCTGATCGTAGTCCCTTGCTGTCTTATGTTGAAAGGTAGTAACTATTACTCTTGTAATGTATCTAATTTCCTCAATTGTGTCCAAATTAGCTATTAAGCCTACCTAATTTACCATGATGTCAAAATTCTATGTTCATAAGTTAGGCAACTCTAACTCAATCAACAAAACAGCTTCCGATCCAAAAGCAAGCGTGAAAGGTATCTCTCTTGTCAAAGTCTTATGGGTGGTCTCATATCTTCATAAAACATTAGGCAATTCCTTGGCCCATCAACCTTTAGTGTGATCAACTCTTCTCTTCAATTTATATATAACAGTCTTGTTAATGGCTTCTACTTGTCCATTAGTTTAAACATAAGCCACTGAGGTATCGTTTAGCCAGGTGTTGTGCTTTTTCATAAAAAACTCAAAACTTGTTGTCAAAGTTAGCTGATTTTCAATTACTATCATGAAGGGAAGCCCAAACCTTATCAAACTATCAGTTGGTTTTAGTGGAGAACTTTAGTCCTACAAAAGTAAGAAGAAAAGGCTAAAGGGTATGCCGAGGCTAGTCCGACAACGTTACTTTGATGCCTAACCGAGTAAGTGTTTAGAAAAGGCAGTAAGTGAGTAAGTGAGCTAAGAGTGTTTAAGAGCGTAAGAGAGTTCTTATGGTGCTTTTTTTTCCCTTATTTATAGGCATGTATCGGATAACTATTATAACAGATGATCATTCATCATGGACCATATGGTAACTCCTTAATTAAGTACATTCTTAAAGAACAGGAGTAGTGGACGGTTATATAATGAAGTCATGCAAAGTCACAACTATCCATGCCACTTTTCAAATTCAAAGCAAGTAAATGGGCAAGTGAAGCCCATTGAATGAGCCAAACCTAATGTAGTAATTCGTTAGATGGAGCTAAATCGAAGGCCTTAGTAGAGAATAGTACAACTTGGAGACCAAGGTACCAAGTAAGATTGTTGGGCAAAATTCTTCTACCAATAATGGGTCATAGTTTAAAAAAGGGGGAATTTTTCGAATGAAATAGTCTTATAGAGAAATTTAAAAGGATTTTCTTTCATTTTGTATATGGCGAAATTTCATAATTTTACTAGTTTGATTTTTCTTAGTACTTTCCAATTTTAATTTTCTTGCCAACAATATCTCTCATAAAGATTAAGTAGGAGATTTCCCACTCTTCAAGCAAGCAGCATCATACAATAAAGCTAATGTCATTTGAGTATGATTGGAAAATACTAATTGTGATTTATTCATTTGTTCATGGAAGTTTTTAATTTTAATTGTCATCTTTCCTTCCCAAACCCCAAAAGAGGAGGGGAAAAAAGTAATTTTAAGTATACCCTTTTATTTTTTCTTATGTTATTTACCCCTTTATTTTGAAATATCGCAATCAAACCCTAAAATCTTTAAAAAAATATGCACTTAAGAGTTTAAATACACATTCTAAAAGATTTGGTGTATAATTGCATGTTTTCATTGATAGGGGAATTAAGTAGATTTGAAACAAATATAAGTGTATATTTACAATTTACCTTTTAAAATTATCTAATAAAAAAAATTCAAATGCATGACCAAGTTTTTAATATTTTATGGTTGAAATTTGTGTTCTTGGAAAAATCAAGGGCCTTAGCCTGGCTTATAATGCTTAAGTACATTAATTTCCTATTTAGAAAGGCCTTGGCTTAACGCTAATAACCCTAGCTAATTTTGTGTTGCCTTACCTTGGTTGTTTGGTTTCTAGACTATATATATTATTGGCTAATGAAAACCTATTTATAGTGTCCATTCCCTGTTGTAATAATCTCATAACAATCTAGTAATAGGACCACTTACCCTGAATAGCTTGATTTCTTTAGTGAAATCCGGGAATTCCAATCAAGCATTAAGCCTTTTTCACAATTAATTTTGTCTCCATAACCCTAATTAAATACGAAACCCTTAAATCTTGTGTCACTTTTATTAAATCATGTTCACATTTATTAGTATCAACGACATAATGATGATGAGCTAATACTGATTCTCAAATTTGATATTCCACTCTTTTTACTTTCTTTTTTCTTTTTCCTTTTTTTTTATATCAGCAACATTGCATAATATGAAAAATGGATTTGAATTTAATCTATCTTATTAAAAGATTAATTGATACAATGCTCTTAGCAATATTTCTACCTTATAGTTTTGACAAATTGCCAGTTAATTGATGTTGAACTTCTTCTTCTCTTATTTCTTGAAGTTGAGTAATATACATAAAAGAAAAATAGGCTCTACATACACACCATTATTAAGGAAATGTATTTTGAATTACATTTTTTTTAACTTTTATTTATAAATATTTCTCTTCTACTTTCATTTTGTTTATTATATTTACAATTTATCAACATCATTATCTCTTACCTATAGTTTTTTTATGTATTATGTCCAATATTGTACCACTCTTCAACAACACTGAAAGCATGTTTATAAAAGGGTGTTTGAGACAAATATCCATAATAAGTACTCGTCTATTTTTATAATTTGTACTTGTAAATAGGTGTTTAACTCAACAAAAGTACTTCAAGAATAACTTATTCTATATTGTATGGGTATGAGTATGAACACAAGTGTCATGTACATGTTGCGTGAGAAGTCACATATGAGTGACTTGTACGGGATGATTAGGAGAGAAGTATAAGGAGGAGAAGTAGACAATCTTAGAGGAGTATAGTAGCATCAAACTCCAAGATTAATGAAGAACGAGGTGGTTTTCTTGAAGTGTTTAAATGTTTGATCTTTGAGGTAAAGTTTCAATAGAGTAACGACATTAATAGGGTTTTTTCTCTTTTGCAAATGAGGATGGGAATGAGGTATTTATAGGAAAGGGTAGTTGACCACATTCATCAAATCATGATGGTGATCAATGGTTAAGATTGAAGCCTTTTATTAACGGATCTTAAGTGGGTTATTTTCATAGTTTAGGTCTAGATAAAGACTTTACTTATTATTTTTAGTATGAGCTAAAACAAGAAAAGTTGGATCAGACATATCGATTCAATGGGCCTTATTCCAAGCCCACCATGCTAAATCTTTCTTGATCATCCCTATAATTTATAAGCTTAGCTCCTTGAGCCCTGTTACCTTAGTTCGAGAAGTCAAATCCATTTAATATTTAATCAATGGGCTTTAAGCCCAATATTAAATTTAGCTCTCTACATTTTCCCCCTAACCAAAGTCCTTCAGACAAAGTCAAAGGGGTTTAGGCATCAAATGAGTCTTTCAAATAACTCAAGCACATGTGCACTATTAAATAGCTAAGTCGTTGCCAAATTAATATGAAAATTATCTTAACACACAGGTTCATAGCACTTCTTATTTATGTGTCCTGCTTTGACTGGATTAGGTTGTATGTTGCTCCCAAGGCAACACTCTGAAATAAGTCTTCTTTAAGTAGCCTCTTCTTGAGCTAAATTGTTTCTTTGATTCAATCTATAAGAATTACTAGTTCTCTTAAGTTGAATTTATACGTTAAGTTCTCATTAGCAATTTCATTAGGTTGACTCTATGTATCAATGCCTCCTTGATCTTCTTCACATATAAGGATATTCTTCTTGTAAGGTCTTTACATATCATGTAATGCTTTGTATTAACCAATTTTATTTGTTGCACTATGACTGGATAGCATAGCGGTCTCATTAGTCGGTTAATGGGAAAAGGTCAAGGGGACAACGCCCCCTACGGGGTTTTAGGGGCATTGCTTCAGAAGCTAAATGAATTTTCATGTCTCTATTTAGAAAACTCATTTGAAAATACATCATCCTTAGTTATTGTACTTAATCTGGTTCAATCCTTAACTAAGGCATTATTTACCCATAGATCAAGTATCAAACCTAGAATACATTCCCTAAAGATTGTAATTGTCGTCAATCACTAACTTTGAGGCTTCATTTGAATGTGTCCAATGTTATGGGCTTTTCAGTAGTTATGTGACACATAATGGCCAAAACAATGATCTCCCTTTCATTCATATCCAATACTATTAGCTAAAGAGGAGATGGTATCTGCATTCCTTTATTTTCCCACCACTATTGATATTTTGACAGCTGGCCCTTAACTTTTTCTTTTCCTGTTTCCATCTCTTCCTCATTTGAAGTCTTTGGGTCCTTAGACTAATACATAACCATTGCTTGAAGCACTACATCCATGCCATTCATTTGCCCTAGCTTCTTCTGATTATTCGTGCTATTCTATAATAGAATTGCCAACATCTCAAATGCATACTACTTTTTGCTATCAAACTCCTTAACCTTAATCTTCGTTAACAACCACCTCAACAACTTTACCCTCTCACAAACTAAGTCCACCACTGCGAGTTTCACTTCAATCAAATCCTCAATAATTGCGAGAGTATTATACACTGTGGCCATTTTTTCGATATCTTTTTCAGATAATCTCTACAAATTATGCACTAAGAGCTCGAGACATTATTCTCTATAAGTGAATCAACCAAAACACTAGCCGGTTCATCATTATCTTCCAACGTGTCTTCATCCATTAAGTCCTGGAGAAGATTGACAAAGTCGATTATGATATCGGTGTTATTATGAGAAAGAAGACTGAGAATGGAAGGGATGGTGTTGAAATTAACAAGGTTGGGATAGAGTTTGGGGCCTCTAGCAAGGATTTTGACCTTTTAGAGCTCTTCATAGAGCTCGAGCTCAGAATAGGTGAAGAGTTTAGGTTAGTCGAGGTACTTGAGATGATCTTCGATGGTTTCTTTGAGTCAGTGTTCGAAGGAGAGAACTAGCTTCTTGAGGGCTTTCAGGTCAAGGAATTAGATAGTAGAATGGGATTTTCCTTAGCTTCGAGAAGGGAGAGGTCAATTTCACCGTTGGTAGTGCCCATGGACTTAAGCTGCAGAAACCCTAACGACTACTGCTCTTTTTATTTAATTTTTTTTTGGAAAAGATGAAGAGCACTGGGGAAGTTCTTGAGTACTATATTTGTGCTTAAACTTGGTAGTACTTTTCTTTTTATGCAAAAAGTAATGAGATATTTCTCATCACTTGATGTCTCTAGTTCTTGTAACTTTTGTATTCGTACCTTTATGTATGTCTTCATAGCAAATAGTCTTATGTCCTCTTCCTCTACCTTTTCGTTGTGCAATTGATATCTTCTAACTGTTCGTCTTTGTAGGTAGCATAATCAACATTTGAGAATTTAGTTTAAAGAGGATCTCTTTACTGCCTGGATTGTAGTTGCCTGTAATCGAAGGTCAAAAGTCTGTAATTACGACTTAAGGACCACATCTCGAACTAGCAACAGTCAGCAAATTGGTTCGGTTTAGAGAGAGTAGATTCTTTACCGCCCGGACCATAATTGTTTGCCAATCGAAGGTCAAGAGTTTACGGTCGTGACTTGAGTATCGATCTTCATCAACAGGTGATAACAAAGAGGTATAACACTTACGTCGCATGTAGCCTCCTTTTGTAACTTCCACAAAGCCAATTGCAACTTGTAACATGAATTGAACATAAGTTTCGAATCATAGGGGCCTGTACACATGAGCATACGAGAGGTGAGCACGAGCCTTACACCTGAGGTGAACTAAACATAGGGCATGACGTTGATATGTAAAAGTAGAACGTGAACATTAATAAAAATGACACTTGAATACGATGTGAGTCTTAAGCATAACATAATCTCTAATCATGACATAAATCTTTGAAGATGGCACAATGGAGCCTTGAAAATGATACAATGCAAGCCTTAAATCGTGTGAGCCAAACATGAGCTTAGAATGTGAACTTGACATGGGAATTTAACATGAGCTTCAAACCCCCTTTAACATTTATAGTTATGAGATAAATCATGTAAAATGTACATCAAGCCTCTAAGGGAGCATAGCATATGAATTTAATATAAACCCTGAACATGGGCATGTGAGAGTTGAGAGTGAATCCACAACTTAAGCATGCATGAACCATTTATAAGCCTTCTATATGAATACATAACAATTGAACACTTTAATTCAGCACAACCCTTTTAGTATGAATACATGTGAGCTTCTAACATAAGCACTTCTAAACCTTCGATATAAGTACATATGAGTTGTGTATATGAATTGAAATGACATCCTTGGCAGGTGAGCTAAGCATGAGTCAAACACAATCCTTGACACATGATATGAGGCCTAAACTCAATGTGAGGCCTGAACACGATGCGAAGTTTGAACATGATACTAAGCTTGAATGTGACGCAAGCATTGAACATGATATGAGGTATACACATCATGCGAAGCCTAAACACCATATAACCCCTTAACACGACGTGAAGCTCAACCATGATATAGGTCCTGGCATTATGGGATAGGCATAGCCCTTGAAATGTGAGCATAAATGAGTTTAACATGTGAGTTGAGCATGAGTCCTCTAATATGAACATGGGTAAGCCAAATCTTCGAGTTAAACATAAGTTCTTAATGAAGCTTCATTCCTTATATTGCCTTTGTCATTTTTCCTTCAATTTCACATTTGTATAGTTGTGTGATTTCTATCTCATTTGCACTTTACTTTACTTTCCTTAGTTTTCGCATGTAGTCAACCCTTCCTCTTCCCCTAAGTGGTACCAATTGCATATAGGAATTGCTATAACTTTCAAGAATCAATAGGAAAAGGCAACACAACATTGTATGTGAGTAGACTCGTATAATGAATAGCTTCAATAATTTCATCCTTTATATTGAGCAAAGAAAATATTACAAACTAGTGTAACGTATGAAATATTTAGAGTATTCATGTGTCAAGTGCCCCATACATATTAAGCCACATGCATATGTGCAGTTCAAGCTTCACAAGCATACGTGCATCAAGCTATATGAACACGTGCACATCGAATACCATACATAAGGAGTATCGTATAAAGAAAATATTATAAGTAATGATCATCATTACATAAGAATAACCTCTTCATATACCGCATCCATTTATAATTTTCTTCCCACAGTTATTAACATACGGAGAAGGGGCAAGTCAACAAGTCTTGATTGACCTCAAGACTTAAGCCTTGTTTCAAATGATCTTCTTGATCACTTAGTTGTAAATCTTATATCTCCTTATAAGCACATGTTGTACTTAAATATGTAGAATCAATAGCAATGAAGTTCATTCACTGGCTTTTGTGCCCTTTTATCTCCTTGACACTTTGTCAACTTTTGTGAAAGTATCTTATCATTATGCATTTGGGGGCAATAGCTCTTCACTTAGCAGTAGTTTACTAGACAACAATGTAGTAAGGCAGCTTCAATCTCCTTAATGACTTGCAATATCTTGACAGATTTTGAGAAGTACATCTTAAGGACTTTACGTGCTTAGGACCAATGTCTCATCTAAGTAGCATTATTGTTTAGTATAAAGTAGTAAAATTGCTTCTTTATCTCTTCTTTCGTCTTAAAAACGACACCATATGGTAGGGAGCAAAGGCTCAACTTGGTCATACTATAAGCAATCATGACCTTCAAATTTTAGATTGATATAACTTTGAGATTACTTAGACCCTTTGATCTAAGGGGCCTCTTGTACAATAGATATAATTATGAGATTGCATAAACTCGATGATCTAAGGGATCTCACATGTCATTCCACATATTAAAGCAAGACTTTTGCTTGTTATTGATAATATATAAAAGATTCATTCTAAGAAGTGTTCAATCACA
Organism: Lumnitzera racemosa; assembly: GCA_024138005.1. Classification (NCBI taxonomy): domain Eukaryota; kingdom Viridiplantae; phylum Streptophyta; class Magnoliopsida; order Myrtales; family Combretaceae; genus Lumnitzera; species Lumnitzera racemosa. Next base: position 88,573,245 of record JAMXBC010000006.1, read on the forward strand.
CATACATAGCGATAGTAGCATTGATTGCCTGGGATCAATAATTTTTTTCTCATTAATTAAGAGGGTATTTCCCACTACTTGACTACTTATCATGGCTTGCCAGGGATTTACTTAGGTTTAAATGTCAATATATTATAGTGTTCATCAATGAGCTTATTTCCACTCATTGATGGTAAGAAGCATAGCAATTAGTTAACATGTAAGCTATACATGATTATCATGACATGATGTAAGTATAAGAGCTAACGCTCTTACTAGCTTACAACATACAAGCCAAGCTCATCATCATAAGCTTAAGAGACCAGGCTCTTACTAACTAGCAATAATGTATAGTCTATATATTATATTTATTATCACTTTCTTTTGTTCAATTGAAGGGTTTCATTTCTCCTAGTTTGGACGTTAACCATTTTGTGAAATTAAGTTTGTACACTAAGGAGGCTAGTCTCTTACTTTGCAACAATAATATTAATAAAATGAAGATACCCAAATGCTTATCACATTCTCATTAGAAAATATCAGGATGGGAAGATGAACTTTCATCGATGAGAAGCAATCATCACTGCATCTACATATGAAATCAAATGAAAACTAGGGTAAAACCAGTGATGACACATCCTATCTATTAATAGTTTTCGCACTTCTTAACTTATAATGTGCCTTTTGCCTTCATAATATTATTAGTTCGCTTTCATTTCTTTACACCCCTGCAACAACCACGCATCCTCTTCTTCTTGAATGCTTGAGTCTAAGCCTCTTCCTCTATAGTTAATTGTGCCTCAGGGGGTTCCACTAGAGGTGTTTCCCCCTCATTTACATGCTTGTCAAAGAATGTTGCTTTAGTGAAGTGAGACTCATTACATGTGAATGGATTCTTTGTTGTAGGAATAAAGATGTCTTGCTCATCCCAATGACATTTCATGTACTGATGCTATGTTGAGGGTATCATGTCATGATCATGCAACCATGTCCTTCATATAATGAGATGATAAGATATAGGCACATCGATCACATGGAACCACGTAAGGCTGTGGATAGGTTCGATGTTAAAGTTTATTTCGACATGCCCCATTGTCTTTATGGAAGACTCATAGAAGCTATTTAGTGTGATTGATTGTTTTACTAAGTTTTGAATATCTATCTTTATAGCTTTAAAAGTTAACATTGGCATAACATTAAGTGAAGATCTATTGTCAATAAATGTCATCTTAATAGGGTGACCATTGGGTATGCTTTCTACATAGATAGGGTAATTGTGGCTAAGATTCATTGTCCAAATGTAAATGTAATTACACCCCCATTCACTAAAGCTATTCTTTGTGTAGGACATGCTATAGTATGTTTCTTGTATTGACCTTGCAAGATCCTCATGAGTATAATACCTGCCTCGAGATGGGCATCCTCATTAAAGCTAAGCAGATGAAGGAAATTTCTAACATTAGTAGTCTTTAACAAAGAAAAAGTAGTATTATCATCTCCATTTCTCTTGATCTCAAGTTCTTCATGCTTAACTTCATGCACCTCAATTGGTTGCACATCCATACTTTCCATCTTTATGGGGTCGTGAGTGATAACATTCACAACACCACGTTAGGTGTTATGAGCTGGGAGTGGGTTGTTTCCGACATCATTAACACACATTCCATCATAGATGAATTTTATGATAGGATATAGTGATGAGTTCGATTTTGATAATTTTTCTTTTATTTTAATAATTCAAGGTTGTAACATTTTCCTTTAGTAATAACATGTAATTTTATTTTTTTTTTTGCTAATATTGTATTTATAATGCCCCCCCCCCCCTCTTCCGTAAAATCCTACATCCTTCCTTGACTATATCCAAATTTTTAAGGAAGCTTTCTTGCTATTTAGTGTAATAGCATTTTCCACTCCCATAAAAAGGAATTCCCTATGTTCCAACATAAAAAAGTTTAATAATTTCATAATTTATTAATGAAGAGTGATAAATTTGAAATTAGGCTTTAAGCCCATTAATCAAATGAATTCGACTATATAGGGTAACGTGATAGAGCTTAAAGAGTTAAGCTCATGTATATATTTGAGATGATCTAAGGAAATTTGGCATAATATACTTAGCGTAAAGTCTATTAGATTGACCTATCTAATACCAACCTTTTTCAATTTGACTCATACATTAAATAAGGCCTTATTAGGCCTAAGCTTACATAGGATGTCCACTTAAGGCACATTAAAGGAAGGATTAATTTTGGTCCAACCCAATGAATGAGATTAATAGTCAACTCCTATAAATATATCATCCTCTCCCTCAATTAGATAGACAAAAATTTTGGCATAAACACCATTACTTTACCAGATTCTCACTCTAAAGAATCAAAGACTTAGTAACATCAAGAATGCAATCTTATGCTCTACTAATTGCAAGGTTTGATGCCATGGAGCTCCTCTACCTATCATAACTCATATTTAGACCTTCAAGATTACTTACACTTCTCTACCATTCCTTACTCAATCATATAGTATGTGCAACTTAAGTCATTCTTCTTAGTTATGTGTAGTACAACTCAACACACGATGCTTATGTAACCCTCACATTCATACTCTTACACCTATATTTTTTTGTGACTTTACTAGGGAAGTGAAACTTGACTTGCATGATGGAACCTCTAAGAAGAAGAGTGCTTAGTTCCATTAATAGTAACAATCAAGAGGTCAACACCACTACTATTGAGATGAATGAATGAGTCCCACCACTACAACCACCACCTATAGATAGGAACCAAGGTGATGTTGTGTAAGAAGAAGTACCTGATAATGTGCAAGCAGTGTAAGACCTTTGAGAGACTAATGAAACTTTAAATGAACTTATGGCAATGTTTACCCAATGTACACTTACTTTAGCTACCCTAGCTATTACATAACAAGATGCAACTTCCTCAAATCCCACTAATGTAACACAACAATATATATTATAGGTGCCTCAGTCACATAACCCTCCTATTGCTAACTAGTAAATCACTCGTAGAGTTGAGGAGTAACCTCCTATAGTAAAACCTATAACCACTCAACGCTCTCAACCTAACATAAGGAACTTAAGGATCTAGATTGAGGGATCTTCATCTTCACGTATCACTTCAAGTGTCAAAATGGCTAGATCTATGAATCTTATACTTATAAGTCTTACACTTATGAGTCCCACTCATATGACACCAATGATAACTAGGACACCTACTCAAAGGGGTTCATTTGTGACCAAGGATGGTCTAGATATGTATTTAAAGGAGTTAGAAACTAAGTCCACAACAAAGGTATTAGAACTAAAGCTTCCATATCACCAACGTATCATCGCAAAGCCGTACCTTAAGGATTATGTAAGCCTAACATTTATGTTGTTCAATAACAAGAAAGGGAATGCCAAAAAAAAAAAAATCTTCTTAAATTTTTTAAGACCTTGGAAGTGTATGAACTTGACGGTGACCTAAAGTTGAAATAGTTCTCTAAGTTACTTATAGAGAAGGCATATATTTTGTATATCAGCCTCCTTCCAAATCCCATTGATTCATAGAGAAGCATATGTAAGATGTCTTTATAGAATTCGCTATTGAAGGGATATTACTATTATTGACATGGGAAAAATTCGATAGATGACTAAGGAAGATCTCATAAACTACATTGAGCACTCCTTGGATATATAATATGTTTGCGATGAAAAGGAACCAGTCAAGATCTATATTTAAGGATTGTTCACTGGATATGTAGTATACCTTAAGAACCTCTCTTTGGTTCTTTGTCATGTTAGTTGAGAATACATGAAAGACTAGTAATTCAATAAGAAGACAAAAGGATGAAAATGTAAGCTTCAATAAGCACACACCATCAATGAATTCAATTTGAGAAGAGGATCTAAGAGGAGTAAAGAAACCGATAGACAATAAACTCATTAATTCTAAGCCATTCTTGGCATACCCATGCTTGATAAGGAAGGTGTACACCATGCTTAACCAATGGCTACATAATTGTAACTTCAAACTCCCAAGAGTTAAGCATTTACTAATGAATGAAGAAAAGAATAATCCTAAATTTTGTAGATTTCATATAAATGTAACTTACGCTATGAAGGACTATTAGACTTTAAAGAAGACAATGATGTCAAAAACAACCGACTTCTAACTTACAACATCCAACATTGTGCAAAAAAAAGTTATCACCCATGACTCTACAAAGATTGCAGAAATAGACATTTAACTAGCTAGGGTGCACAAAGATAGAATTGAAGGACACAAAATCAAAGAAGATGGAGATAATAACATTGTCCTTGCTTTGTTGAAAGCATCCAATGTTAGGAATTTCCTTAATCTACTCAAATTTAGGGAGGATGCTTAGTTCATAACAGCTACTACACTCATAAGAATTACCTAATGTCAAAATGAGAAACATACTATAGGACAACCTATAAAGGAAATGGTTTCAAAGAATGATGTTACGGTTACGTTTACTAATGTTGACGTGTATAAAGAATCCCAATCATAAGTATCCTCTATTTGTTGAAAAAGTTTTCAAACGTCATCCTATCAAGAAGACATTTGTTGACAATGGAACTTCACTTAATGTTATGCTAATGTATACTTTCAGGGTTGTAAAAATAGATGTTCAAAACTTAGTAAATAACCCATCATACTAATTAACTTCTACAAGTCCATGAAGATAATAAGGCATGTTAAGGTAGATTTTAATGTTGGACCTATCCTGCAAGGCCCTAAAAGTGGACTTAGTAGGTTAGCCTAAAATCTTAATATAACGTATTTACCTATGATATAAAGATCGTTTTGCAAGTAGAGATTGTAATACTTTAGCTACCAAGCTTCTAATCATACTTAATCTTTTTGTATACATCTACTTAACTATATATGTAGCTATAAGTGATCCAACAATGTACAGTTCACTAGAACCGTAAAAATTCGGAATCATCTATCAAACAATAAAGAAAGGTGTCTAAATTCCTACAATCATAAAGCTACTTGACACTATAAAAATTTAATTCAACTATCTTGCTTACTTTTCTAAGCCTATTTTTCTATTTTCACAACTTAGTGGAGCACTCTACACCAGGATCTTAGCTTAACCCCAACTTTGTAGTACCTATAACACGAACTATTAAGAGATAAGCTACATTTAACATAATGAGTAACCTTACTACCTTACTGACAAACAATTACAAAAAAAGTTAATTAAATGAGCATCTGAATATATTTATAAGCATATGATATGCAAACGTCGTACATAGCCTATCAACGGCTATGTAAAGTACGGTTTTATGCCTACAGTTGCTTGGGTAGGTACATCAAGACCTAAGTCTTTACATCTAATCTAACATTAGTTCACTTAGTGCTAACAATTCATGTTATCGTATCATGTCTCATTTTTATATCTAAATGGGTTTATGTTCGAAAAATCTAAACTCGTGACATAATTTATTTATTAATTATGTATGAAAACCTAAACCTGTAACCTAGCTATCACGTATCCGGTTTGAATCCATTTATATTAGGATTAACGATTTATGTTACCATATCGTATTGTTTATCGTAGGTTTGATACTGTTTATCGATTAAAAAGCTATCATTAATTCTGTAAAATATTTATAGATACAAAGAGAGAAGAATGATGATAATATTTAAATTTTATAGACAAGTGATATAGTATCTTCATACTTAATAAAGAATGTTACAACCTAAACAAATGTTTTTAGTAAAATAAAATCTTACCAAATATAATAAAATCCAAAAATTTTAAGTTATATAAAATCAATAAATTAAATGGATATTAATATTACTATCAATGTTTGATTTATCACATTAATTCTCAAACTTTCAAGGGAGACATTTAGAGAATTTATACATAATTTCATAATTTTTTATTCATTTAAACTATGGTGTAGTAAAACGAATATATAACATTACTAAATTTACGTTACATAATATCATTAAATTAAGTAGAACCATGACTTAAATAGATATTAGTATTACTACCAGTATTAATTTTAAAATTTATCACATTATCTATCAGATTTTCAAGGGAGACAATCAAAGAATCTACACATGAGTTTGTAATTTTTTACTCATTTAAACTACAATACAGCAATACGAATATATACCTAAAAATATCTCATATCTTTAATTGAGATCTATAACTTTGAAAGAAACGATGTGTACAACAAAATACAAATACTATAGAGTATATAGTGTATCTTGTGTCTCATGTTTAGGTTTAGAAGCTTAGCCTAAACCTGGACATGAATTTCACCGTATTTAAACAAATCTAACCTATTGAAATCGTGTCTTGTTATTTCCAATCCATTGTGCTTAATTCTCAAATTGCTAGCCTTGAGTTCACTTGTTTTGACCTAAAGTAGTAGATATAATTGAAATTCAAATAATGGGTGGCACTCCTCAAAACCATGTAGTTTCCAAAAGGTTGAGGTAAGAACATGTCGCAACGTCGTACAAAAACAACTTAACAAAGTAAGATAATAATAATTAGATCCATAAATGAATGATCTCTCACTTTATTACATAGTGATGATGCCCTTTAACTTATGCAATAAGATGCAATGCATGTTCGATTTAATTAAAGATTGAATATTTATTAATCCGAATTCGTAAGGTAATTAAGAAAATATATTTTAGACATTCTAATACCATAAGGTCTAATGCATCAAACAAGAGTGTTCGAAATATCTTAGGATATTTTGTAAGCAAGAGCATTCCGAAACAAGCACATATGGGTTCCAACATACCCTAACATGCAACAAGTTCAATTATCAAATTTAATTACATGGTGCACTAACTATAAGCACATAATAGAGCAAAATAAAGGGTAGTGTACTAACTCAACCATGATATTTAGCAATCCTAGTAGTCCTTAATAATCTTGAGCTCGGTATCAAAATCACTTGGGTAAGGTAATTAAAGTAAATAAGACTCATATTAAACTTGATCTATTTCCTAATCTCGTTAAAATCCTTAATTTCCTCTCATTTCGTATTTTGTTTCTACCTTTCTCAAGTGCTCTATCTCGCTGTGGGTTCATTCGATCATATTGGCTCTATAGCTTTATGGATTGAGTGAAGCATTTTTATTGTTCAAAGGTTAGTGTTCGACTTTTATGGGGTTTGGGCCTTATTTTAGACTTATATTTATGATTAGGGTGGTAAGCCTTCTTTATGAGCTCTTGGGCTTTTATTTAAGTGTTTTAAGGTAAATTTGTAGTGTAATTCTTCAAGATTTTAATCAGGCTTTAATTATACTCTTATGGGCCTAAATGAGCCCTTTTTGTTAATTTTAAGCCTTATTTCACTAAGGGGCTAATAAGAGATTGCTTTAATGAGCTTTTAGACTTAATGGACTTTAAATATATTATTTTATAAATCCATTAACTTAATGGGAAAATTTAGTCCTATATCTATTGGGCTTATTTTTAGTCTTTTTAATAAGGTTTTGAGCAAATTCACATCTTGAGGCTTAAACCCAATTTAATTGCTATTTAAGGCTTAAGCCCACTAAAATCCTTAAGATAAGTCCATTTTCTTTAAGGGTTCAAATCTAGACTTATTCATTTATTAGACTTCTAATCGTATTTCTAAGATCTTAATCACTAACTAAGCCATTTTAAGCCTTTAATCCAACACTACCTAACTTAACTTGGTTAATAAAGCGACACCACGTTAGCTATGTAGTCACACGACACTTAGACCAGCTAGACAATGTGGTATGGCACAATGAAATGAGCAAAATAAAAATGAAGGTTGTGCACTTAGCTAGAATCAAAACCAAGACCTTTGACTCTCTTCCAATGACAAGACCAAGTGGTTAACCAATGGGCCAATGAGCTCATGCCCTGATTTGTAATGTAAATAAATTGCATTTAAGGTTTGAAGCAACTTGAATCTATTATTTACAAAATAAAAACTACCTAAATAGAAATAAATCAATTTGAAACCCAATGACCCTAAAATTACTTAAAATTCTTATTTATCCTTAAAAAAAAATCCTATTATCCTAAAAAAAACTATTTTCCTAAAATAATTATATTTTTCTAAATCTTTTGTATTTTTTTGTTTTTTCAAATTTTCTTTTCTTTTTTTTGTATCTTTTAATTTTCTAACTTTTTTTTTTTATTTTTAAACTAAGACTCTTTTCCTTATTCTAAATAGTAGGAAAACTAAAACTGCGAGGGGGATAGAATCAAGGTATCTACAAGAGAACTTCTATTTTTCTCTAAAGGTCCAATAGGCTTCTTCCCTTTAACTATGTTACTTTTGCTACAAGAACCAGCATCCAATTTCCTTTTCTTATTCTCAATTTCACCTATAGCTTATTAAAGGTCATGAGCTTGCTCAATTAGATATGTCTCATTAATAATATCTACATATCGCACCAACCCCATTCTCTTAAATTCTGCTTGATAGTAAAGATCAAGCCTAGCCTTCACTTGCTTAACTTTAGCAACCTCATTATTATATACAAGTTCAGGAGCAAACTTCAGTAACATATTGAATTCCCCTTCATAATCTTCACCTTGCTTCCTTAGTTTGTAATACTCCTCACACATATGCTCTCTCACACACTCATGGAAATATTACTCCAAAAAGGCATCCCAAAATGCAGCCTAACCAATAATCTTCAGTATTGTTAGCTTCTGGCCTTTACACTAATTATTTGCACCTCTATCTAACAAAATAGTAGCTATCCTAACTTTCTGATTTTCTTCCACCTCATTACTTCAAATGCTTTCTCTAAAGAGTCAATCCATTCTTCTACCACTAAAGGATAAGTGCTCTTTCTATCAAGTGGTTTCACTATTCGTTGCACCCAAGCTAACTTGTCTCCACCTCCCCTAACTCTTGCTAGTGTAGCCATAAATTGTTGTATCATTTCCACTATCGGTTGCAGTTAGATGAGATTGGGTGAAGCTATTGTGGTGATTCCTCTCTTTATTCCTCTTGTACTCGATTCGATGGTCATCTCCCATGTCCCCTTAGAAACATTTTCTAAACAAATACCACATATAGCTCTACTAGTAAGTATCGCTATTGTTTTATTAAACTATGATACTTTACTACCTGGCTACCACATATGTCTCACACGTACCTAAATGTTATGGTCCCTAACTAATACTCTAATACCACCTAAAGGATATCACATCCTAGCATAGTATAGAATATAACCTCTCAAGCTTTATCTAGCTTAGTTAACAAAAGATAACATCATTCATATGATAAAAGGATGTTACATGAGAGTTTAGCTCAATCTTAGTTTACAACTTATAAGTACAATTCACTATTTACAATAAAACATGAACATTTATTTTTCCTCTTCATACTAGTGAACTTTGAACTTGGTGCACATTTCTCTCCAAAAGATGCTAACTCTAACTAACATTATTCTCTAATTATACCAAACTATTATATTACATTACATAACTGCTAATTCTTACTACTTATATTAGATTAAGATCAATAAGAGGGTTTATACCAAAATAGGGCTTTCTGGTATTACTTCTATTGATACTCGATTCTTGCCCAGATTGAAGCCAATCATGCAAAGAAGCCCACCAAGAAAAGTATAAACAAACATTAAGCTCGTCTTATGTATTGCATCTTACTCGACAAAGCTACACAACATTTCACCTAAGCAAACCAACTTAACCATTGAGCCCACATGCGTCAACCACCTAGCATCAACTCGAATCTCAACTCATTCTCAACTGAGCACTTGCTAACCCTCCCTTCGACATCCTAACTCATCCTTTATCTTTAGTGCCTATTTTCCACTACAGTCCATTAACAAATGTTTGACATTTGTAGTATGGTTAGCACACCTAACAACCCCTATGAATGTCAAATATCTAGGCTGCATATTTGGTTATAAGGTCGATCATAGCTGATCGCCTTTAGAGTCACCTAGTTTCCACTAATGTGCATGCTGTCTATTAACGACCAGTATGAGCAAACCTTGCAGTACTACATATTTAAGTAATCCCTGTAAAAGGTACCAGGTACCATGAGGTCAAGGGTTAAGACTCATCTCTCTCATTTTCTCTCGACTCTTATGACCTTCTCTACCCTTTTGTTTTGATTTCAATTACTACCTTGACTCGCACTATTTCTTACACAAGACGAACACTATACCTTGGGACCTCAATGCTTAACCCCTCTTTCTATTAGTCCTCTTTTCTAACTTGAGCATCAAAGGGCCCATTCTCCTATTAATTCTTCAATCCTTACTCCTTTAAGACAAACACGTGTGCAACAAGTGAGGCTCATTGAATTCTTTGCACCTTGTATATGTTTTTTAATTATAGTTTTAGTGTACGTTACATTTATATATTAATTTACAAGGTATGTATTTATATATGTAAAATTACATTTAATATAAACAAACCTTACTAAATATTATTCTAATCATTTTATAAAAAAAAAATTTTAATATCAATATAATTGGTCTCTAATGATTTGCTAATTATCATAACCCTTTTTGTTTATTTTCGATAGGTAATGAAAAATATATGTATATTCTACAAATATAAATTTTTTAATCATTTAATTACTTTATTTTCTTAAATCTAAACTTGTAGAGCCACTTCTACAAATTTTCCTAACTTCTTCAAAAAATTGGTGCTTAATCGAACAACTGTTGTGATTGCCCTAAATTTTATGTACCGTTTTAAAACAAACCAATTGTGAGTTAATAGCTAATTTGGTGGGATCTCACATTCTGTAGACTCATATTTTATTTCTAAGTATTTGTTAAATTTTAGAATCTACTTCACATGTTGTTAACAATGTTAAGCCCTATTTTGGTTTTCTTTAATTTAACCTATATTAAACCCAGTCTATTTAATATAAATTACTCAACATTAAATTAAGGAAAAACATTTTTCTTTAAAAAATATATAAAAAATTGGAGGTGCCAACTAGTTAAACTGGTAAAAAGTCAAATTAAGGTTTTCAGGTGGGAAAACCCCAATTTAACCACTAATTTACAAATATTCTAAAAAGGTAATTTTAAAAAAAATAAATCAGAAAATCTAAACTTAAAGACTAACCTATTAAGACTAAGTCACCATATAAAAGTAAAAAAAGAAAACTAATGGGTTTTTATTTTTTTATAACTTTTTTAAAAATACCAAAATATGTAAAACTATGCAAAAATGTAATTAAAATAATTTTTTCATATTTTTTTATTACGAATTTTCAAAAAAAGAAAGAAATTATTTTTTTAGGTTGCCTTAGAGGTATCTATGTGCCCACTAATTGGGATTAAATATTTAGAAAAGACTTAGGGGGTTAATTCTTTTTTTTAGAAAAAATGAGCTAGATTTACGTTATTTAAAAATCTATTATATTTTAAATAAAAAACCTAAAAAAAGATATAATTTCATGAATTTATTTATAAAAGAAACTAACTAAATATTTAAAAAAAATCCATTTAATATTTTTATTTTTTAAAAAATCACTATGTGCAAAAAATTTATTTTTCTAAACCCTAAATATAAGATTTATTTAAATCTACTAAGATATGAACTTTAGAAATATATCTTCACCAAATATATGAATCTAGGAAAAGATATGTAACTAAATCTAAAAATGAAATTTTATGGAAAAAGAAAAAAAAAAGCATAAGATGCAATAGGTAATTTAAAAAAAATGAAATTTATACAATTTATCTTAAAAAATTACAAATTTATCTAATTAAAACACGTAACATATAATTTACATTAAAATTATTAAAAAGCATGCACTAAAAAAAAGTTAGTAAAATAAAGCTATAAATTGAAAACAAAATAAATAAATAAAACAATTTACCTAATTACCTAAGAGGGTTAGATCACTACAATCGGGTCGTATGTGTAGCGCGTATACGATGAGTTCGGTCTAGACGTAGCCTACATGGGCTTCTATGTTGTGTTGTGAAGTGCTATAGCGTACTAAACATGGCTAGACATGCAGAGCTACTGTATGGAGTTTTGATTGTGAGTTTAGACTATATAGTGGACTTGGGTTGGATTGCATAAACTTAGACATGCTGTGGAGATATGCTACTGGACATGGATTATAACATGCTATGGTGTGCCAGATGTGGCTAGATGTATGTATGAGTGACTGTATGTTGAATAGTGCTATGGAGATGTGCTACTGCATGGACTATGACGTATTGTAGAGGACATGCTACTATGTAAACTGCTACGTGCAATGTATGCAGGAGATTGTGTGTGTAATTGTGAAAACGTAAATAGTAGCGTATGTGTACAAGAGATTATGTATGTAATTGTGAAAACATGAACAATGGCGTGTATGTGTAAGAGAATGTATGTGAGTGACATGTAGGCCTTGTGGAAGTATGCAGTGTTTAAATGTATGTAGGTATATGAGATGTGAGTGATGTATGGAAATTATATGTATTGGCCATGAGATGTCGATGTATGAGTTTGTGAATTTTGTGTAATTATGAAACGTGAATTACTTTTCAATCGAAAGTCTACTATTTATAAACCATAAAGTTAAATCATTTTGATCTTTTTTGTTGTAAAGATTCACTCTTAACAAATCCAATATTTATATGATATGCTAATATTCAATTTAGATTTGTTAATTTCTCAAGATTTAATCCAATCCATTTTCAAGATCAAGTTTTTAGAAACCCCATATTTTATTTATGCTTTCTATCTTAGGCCTAATCAACCCAACTTAATTGACCACTACCCATAGCCCATTTAATAAATCCTGAGTCTTTTTTAGCATAGTTAAAATATTCAAAATTAGTCTAAGGTCTACATTCATAACTTCAAATATGACAGGGCTTTTCTTAAATAGCATTAAAAGACTCTAAATTTACTAAATCACGCGTATATATTTTATTGTAATCAGACTCAATACTAAGAAACTTTATTATTATTATTTTTTTCAATTATCATTTTTATAATTTTTTTCTCTTAAAAAAATAATTTTTAAACTTAGTTTAATAAGAATAGAATTCTAAGGGTAGTAAAAATGAGCTATCTACAGACAATATAATAATGATAGAATAAATTTCCACTTTTTAAGCTATATTTCCACAATTTTATTGTATTTTTAAATTCCAAACCTGTGGAAACTCTTCAACTAATATTTCCAAGTCCCTCATAAATTTATAGCCTAATTAGGTTACCTTCCTGAATGTTCTAAATCGATAATCACACCTAGTCATATAAGTACATGTCTCATACCCCTAACCATACATGTAGCAATCATTTGATGGCTTAAGTATACTAAAAGCCTAAGCAACACTTTAGACAAGGGTAATGAGTCGTATGTACATTAAATGGCTTCTAGAGAGAACCTTACCCAAGAGGATACATCTACCATGCATATGTACTACCTAAAGTAAACCCTCTCAAGAGGATTACTTGATGTTAGAAAAGATTCAGGCAGTTAAGCTTACTCTATCCAAAAGATCTCATGACGTCACTAAAAGATTCAGTTTGACGTATTCGTCATCCTGGAATGATGAGCCCATTCTAAGGCCTAACGAAACCATAGCTTCCACAATCACAAGGAAGACCCAAAGGATTATTAGGATGAAGTAACCTACTCAGGGAAAAGGCGTTCAAGAAACTTCATGAGAAGATATGATGAATCAATCTACTTGAAAGCATAATTGGCAACATAAAAGACTTAAACGAAAATAAAGTCTAAATGCCAAGCAACAATACATAAGTAAAGAAAGACAATGAAGGTAAAGGTAAACAACACAGAAATAATCCAATCACGACAGCAAAGCGTTTCCATTCAAGTCGATGATAATTACATTTGAGATGAGGAAACATACATCTTGATTCCCTTCGGACGAAAAACAGAGGGAATAAAGAAAAAGTAAGCACACATCACCCGAACTACTAACTAAAACAAGGAAAAACAAAGTTACCCCTAACCTACTTAGTGACAACATCCTCTCCTAGACCTTCCTCTCACTACTTGACTTACTACTAACCCTTCCCATCACCACCCGATGAGTCACCAAAAGCACGTCCCCCCTCTCAACCACTAGCAACACCATCAAGCTCATCTAACCAACATAGGAAAGAAAAACTAGCCTCAACTATATTATGGCAAACTTACCTCTGAACTTCCTCAACTATAGCATACCTAATAGTGGTGAGGGCCTTTTCAATTATGGGATCATCAAAGGTTTTGAAAAAAGTGTCCTACCTAACATCAACAACTAGACCATTCCTGTTCAAGAGCTCTCTACCTCCTTCTATGCAAACTCAGTCCTTGACCCTTCTAGCTTTTGTACCTTGGCTTCTAACTTAGCCTGCACAATGGACAACTTCTCTTCAGTAGCCTTGCTAAAGTCTTCAGCCTTTTTTAGGCTACCCTCCAACTCATCAACCTACCTAGTTAGCTCCATGTATTAGTGCTTCAAGTTAATGAACATGACAGCTAAGTCATTATACACCTTCTTCTCTTGCTCCAGTACCTCCTAAAGCCTCTCTATTGTGAACTGTGACCAAGAACAAACAAGGCTAGCGGCTGGATGGGTCCAAGCTTATAGAAAGCTTAAAAAGGGTTAATAGGGAAAAGTGCGAAAGAGTGAAAGTGAAGAATGAAAACAGTAAGCAAAACCTACGAACAACTCTAAAGGATATGACACACCAATGGAATTTTTGAAGACTCATGGCACAATTCGATATAATACACGAATTGGTCCAATGAGATTACTTACCAACTAACCTTACTTAAGAGAAAGGATAAGAGTAATACTGAGAGTAAACAAACAGTATTTATGTTAGGAAGAAAGTACTCTAGTGTATTGAAAGTAATCTACCTTTTACAGTTACAAGTATAAGGGTATTTATACCCATAAGTTAGGGTAACTTGCCTAAAAGGGAAAAGACAAAAAAAACATTTCCTAAAGAAGCAATATATACGATACAAGGAAAACAATCATTGGTGCTACAAACTCTTCATATGACACTGTACACATGGCAATGCTATATTTACTAGGTTGTTAGGGGATACGAACAAAAAGGTATGAACAGATAGGCTTGTCTGAATAGAGATGGCTTAGTTAGCCCAGATTCTCTATCTCTCAACTTTTCGACAAGAATGATGCTGAGTTATTGATCAGCTCAACGTTAGAGATTAATCACTAACTCGGCATACTACAAAATAATGGGTAGTCATATGGTACGGCATTAAAGGTGATTAAGCAAGGAAGTACTCAGGCTTAGTAAGGGTTGGTTGTAACAGAAGGATTAGTCGTGTTAGCCCCTTTAATCCTCGAGCTCAACTGTGGGTCAAAGGTCTAGTAACCTAATTCCCATCATTCCCTCTGGGTTGTTTTGGATTTAGGATCAAATTTAAATGGCATTCGCTCAGTTCTATGTCAAGGTAATATGGACTAAGGTCAGCAATGTTAAAGGTGTTAGGAACCCCATAATCCTCAAGCAATTCCAATCCGTAAGCATTGTCACTGATTTTTTGGAGGATTCTGAAAGGTCCTTCAACTCTTGCAGATAATTTGTTCTTTCTCTTGTTCGAGGAACTATTCCTTACTAAGGTATAGCCATACCAAGTCTCTCGGCTAAAATTGTTTGGTCAATCTACTCTTTGTCTTTTTTCGCATTCTTCTGGTAGCTTGGTTGATGTGCTAAGTGACCTTGTCATTGATGTGTTAGAGAGATTGTGCTTTAGCTGAAGCGTTAGGGTCCTCTTACACAAGTGTTAGTACAGGGGCGTAGTCGAGGGGCAACTTAGGATTGAATTCGTAAACCATCTCGAAGGGACTCTGCTTAGTGGTGTCATGGACAGTTCAGTTATAGGTGAACTTAACCATTAGCAGGCAGACGTCCCAATCAACCAAGTACTTTCTTACTACAGCTCAAAGTAGTGAACTCAAAGTACGATTAACTACTTTTGTTTGGCTGTCAGTTTAAGGGTGACATGAGGTATTGAAGAGTAATTTGATTCTTAGCCGATGCCATAGGATTCCCTAGAAATGGCTTAAGAACTTTAGGTCTCTGTTAAAGACTACACTTCTCGACACATTGTGTATCTACATAACCTCTTGTAAGAAAAGAGAAGGAATAGCCAAAGTGTCATTAATTTTGGTGTGGGGTACGAAGTGTGCCATCTTACAAAACCGATCTACGAAGACCATTACAGAATCTTTACCTTTAGTAGTTCATGGCATTCTGAGAACAAATTACATGCTCAATTCAGTCTATAGCCTCGTCAAAATAAGTAGGAGCATTGCTTTTCCTTGTTTGGCTTAACACTTAGCCATTTTGAACACAATACAACTTTCGACAACGCGATGCACATATCTCCGCATTCTTAACCAAAAGAATCAACTATTCAATAGTTTACAAGTCTTCCTCTCTCTAAAGTGTCCAAAGAGTCCTCTATTGTAGGTTTCCCTAATTAATAATTCCCGTAGGGAATAAGTTGGCACATATAGTTTTCCCCCTCAGAATAAGTAGCTATCCTCCACATAATACTCATCCACAATTCTCCTATCTACGCATTGCAAAATTATTGGTCCAAAGTGTGGATCCTTAGAGTACTGTTCTTTGATATTCGCAAACACAAACAACCTAGTTTATAGTTCTGATAAAAGCGTATGCCTCCTCGAAAGAGCATTTACAATTGTGTTGCTCTTTCCCTACTTGTACTTTATTATGAAATTGAATCCCTTAAGGAATTCAACTCATCTTGCTTGCTGCTTCGACAACTTGGTTTGACTTCATAGGTATCTTAGCAATTCATGGTCAATATATATGACAAATTCTCTTGGCAATAAATAATGTTTCCATACTTACATCACTTGGATCAGTGCCAAAAGTTGCTTATCATATACAGAGTAGTTTAGCTGCAGTCCCCGGAGCTTCTCACTGTAGAAGGCAATTGGCTAGCCTTCTTACATTAGGACAGTACTTATTCCAATGCCCAATGTGTCATATTTCAGCTCAAAAATTTTATCAAAGTTAGGTAGTACTAATACCAGGGCAGAGGTCAATTTTTCTTTTACGTCGACAAAACTCCTCCCCTCTTTATCTCCCCAACAGAAGTCAATGTTTTTCTTTGTTAGCTTGATAAGTGGCATAATGATGGTACTAAAATTCCTGATAAACCTTTTGTAAAATGAAGCCAATCTGTAGAAGCTTCTCACGTCGGCATAAGTAGTAGGAGTTAGCCACTTGACAGTTGCTTGGATCTTTTTATCAACTTCCAAGCCTCCTCCACTAACTATATAGCCCAAGAATACCACTTCCTCCTAGGAAAAACAACATTTCTTTAAATTACCGAATAGTCTCTCGACACAAAGGATATCCAAGACTATTCTAAGATATTCACAGTGACTCAACATGTCGGCATTGTATATTAGGATGTTGTCAAAGTACACTACAACATACATTCCAATGAGATGTCTCAACACATCGTTCATAAGCCTCATGAAAGTACTCGGGGCATTCGACAAGCTGAAGGGCATGACTATCTATTCATAAAGTTTATGTCAAGTCTTGAATGTGGTCTTCCACTCATCTCCTAGTCTTATGCATATTTGATGGTAGCTAGATTTAAGGTCAATCTTGTTGAAAATCTTAGCTCTACTCAAATTATCTAACATGTCTTCTAGCCTCGGGATCGGATACCTGTATTTGATCATGATTTTGTTTACGGCTTAGCTGTTAACACATATCTACTAAGTTCCATCCGTCTTCGGCACTAGAAGTGTAAGCATAACATAAGGGCTAAGACTCTCTCTTACATAGCTTCTCTATAGCAACTCATTAACTTGACATTGGAGTTCAAAAGCCTACTTGGGATTCATCTAATCTAATAAGCTAGCTTATTCATTAGTATAGTGCTAGGTATTAGGTCAATGCAATGCTCTATGCTTCGAGTTAGGGGCAACCCCTCAAGTAACTGTTCTGGAAACCAATCGATATATTCATTTAGCAGCTTCTTGATTTCCTGGGGAAGCTCACCCTATTCCTTCATTTCCAATAGTCACCTAACCAATAATAGGATAAGCTCGTCAGCATTAATGGCCTCTCAAAGCTTGGCTCTACTCATCACCAAAGCCTTCTTTGATCTGTGAGTAAGTTTCGTTTGCAACTTATTAACTTCTCTTAGCAGCATCTGATTCAGCGTGATCTTCTGGTCATCTTTCTCAAACATATACGTATTCCTGTAGCCGTCATGTATAACTCTCATATCAAACAACCACGGCCTACCTAGCAACATGTAGGAAGTAAACATAGGCAATACATCACAGAGTAATTCCTTATAGTGATCGGCAGTAGTATTTACTAAGTAACATGTAACGCTTCTTTCTCACTTAACCAATGCAACTTATACGGCCTAAGATGTGCAATGGTCGACAACTTTAGTTTGGAAAGAAGATCGGCCAATGCTACATTAGTGCAAGTTCCACTATCCACAATGAGAGTACACATCTAATCATTCACCTTACAGGTGGTATAAAATAAATTCTCTCTCTACTCCTCCTTTCGTAAGGGTTTCACGCTCATCGTATATCAGACAACCATGAGTAACTGGTCTAAGTCCTTGGGAAACACATTCTCCTCAATCAGTTCTTTCTCGGCAGTTCTTTCTCGGCAATTCTTTCTCAGTTGGAACCTCTTCCTCTTCAGGCTCTTCATCCGTACTCTCTATTTCTAACTTTAGGATGTCTTCCTTAATGACCATCGTCCATCGGTTTGGGCACTGAGTAGTCATATATCCAAACCCCTGGCACTTGAAGCACTTGATCTGATACTAGACCTTTACCCCTTCTTATACATTCGAGTCAACACTTCATCATCTATTCGGCCTTTTTGCTTGGCTCTTAGATCAACCTTCCTTCTCAACTCAATACTTGGCAGAGTTTGGTAACTTACCTGTCCGGGTTAGCTAGTCGGTAATCTGGTCATTAATTGGCCCCTTCTTTGCCTCTCTACTCGTTAGGAAATCCTAATAGCTTCATCCATTGTATTAAATCATTAGAGCTTTGGGACAATTCAAATGTCTCTTATCAATCTGGTAATGAACCTTGAGACTGTTTGAGCTGGTGGTTCCTCTACTTTGCAACACATCATAAACATTTGAAATTCTTGAACATACTCATCAACAATTTGGCCTCCTTATCTCAGCTCCTAAAATCGAGTAAAAGTATCTTGGAGGTATGTTTGTGGTACGAATCTATTTCTAAGCACTTTCTTCATCTTGGGCCAAGTGTTAATCTCTCGATACCCCTCTTATCTTCTCATGGCTTAAAAATTCTTCCACCACATGGCGGCATACCTAGAGATTCAATAGTAGCAGTTCTTACTTTCTCATAATCTTCATATTGATAACAATCAAACACATGCTCCACCTTCTCTTCCCAATCCAAATACTTGTCAGCATTCCTAGATCCATTAAAACTTGGAATCTAAAGCTTCATATGGTTAAATGCTCTAAGGACTCATATACACTCTTCTTCAAAATACTCTTCTTCCTCCTCATCAAGCTCTCTAAAGTCAATCATTCACCTTACTTGTCCACTAACTCCCCTGCCTCGAACTGGTCAAGCTGGGTTCTAATCTCTAAAAGGTTAAGCAGCTTGTGGAATATTTTTCACAATTTCAATGGATTGGCAAGATAGTGTATGAACAGCTCAAGTCAGATCTACCAAGAGGTTAGCTACCTCATCGAGCCTCTTGTTAATACTTTTGGGAGTTTTCTAAGACTAACACCCATGGTGGATAACCCTACTATCATCAACAGTACCAAAATTCATATTTGGGTTTGCTATTTTTCCTCACAGATTCAAAATGTAAATAAACACTTTAGAAAGTAAATAGCAAATAACACAACGATCAAATGAACACATAACTAACTCTATTTCACACATGCAAAAAAGAGTACAACAGAACTTCAAGAACTTACTACAATGCATACAAAACCTTCACTCTGATACCAAGATGTTGCAAACCATGACTAAGAATAGATTAGGCCAGTGGCTGGATGGGTCTAAGCTTGCAGAAAGCTTGAAAAGGGTAAATGGGGAAAAGTGTGAAAGAGTGAAAGTGAAGAATGAAAATAATAAGCAAAACCTACGAAAAACTCTAAAGGATATGACACATCAATGGGATTTTCAAAGACTCACGGCACAGTTCGATATATTGCACGAATTGGTCCAATGAGGTTACTCGCCACATAACCTTACTTAAGAGAAAGGATAAGAGTGATGCCGAGAGTAAACAAACAATATTTATGCTAGGAAGAAAGTAATCTAGTATATTTGAAGTAATCTGCCTTTTACAGCTACAAGTACAAGGGTATTTATATCCATAAGTTAGGGTAACTTTCCCAAAAGGGAAAAAACAGAAAGGACATTTCTTAAAGAAGCAATATATATGGTACAAAAGGGTAAAAATGAATATACAAGGAAAACAATCATTGGTACTACAGACTTTACATATGATACTGTACACATGGCAATACTATATTGACTAGGTTGTTAGGAGGTGTAGATAAAAAGGTACGGATAGATAAGCTTGTCCGAATAGGGATGGCTTAGTTAGTCCGGATTCTCTATCTCTTGACTTCTCGGTAAGGATGATGTCGAATTATTGGTCGGCTCAGCATTAGAGATTAATCACCAACTCGACATGCCACAGAATAATGGGTAGTCATATGGTACGGCATTAAAGGTGACTCGGCAAGGAATTACTCAGCCCCGGTAGGGGTTGGTTATAACAAAAGGATTAGTCATGCTATCCCCTTTAGTCCTTTGGCTTGGCTACGACTCAGAGGTTCAGTAGCCTAATTCCTATCACTCTCCACCTTCCATATTTACCTAACTTCTGACTAACTATTGGTATGCTTGATTATGCACAAGAACAAACTCGAGGAGATCATACAGCTACTAACACGATGTATAGTTAGCAAATAAAGCAAGACCAAATACTTTAACAAAAATTATGAGTAACTCACCTTATTATGTCTCCTCAGCGACTTCACCAAAGCCTCAGCATCGCTCTTATTGGCAAAGAGTTACCTAAAGTATGCTTGCAATTGATCAAACCTTTGTGAAGGTCTACCTTAGGATAAAGGAAGAGTTTCCCTCTTATCGTGACAAACTAATGGTGCAATGTCCCAATTGTTAAGGATTTTAATAGTAGGGACCCTAACATTTTGAAAGGTCTGCTATAATTCCTCTTGGTATACATCTACCTGAGCATCCCCTACTCGGACCCCCTGTAAAGCATCTATGCCCTCAGCCTATCCCTACTGTATTAGCCAACTGCTAGAAGTCACCTACGTAAGCCTTAAACTGATAAGAGGCATACCCATTGGAATATCACTCACAACATGTTGAACCACCTAAGGAAGTTTTCGTTGCCCCCATCCTTCTTCTTGGATCTCTTCGAAGGGCACCATGAAGTGTTCCATCCTCCTCCATAGCAGATTACCTTCTCTTGTTACCTAAAGCGAACATACCCTCTAATTGCCTATTATATACGATGAACAGCTTCGCCGTTACCCTTTTGGTAGCTAAGTCCATAACTTCAATAAACCAATAAACTCATTAAGCAAACATATAATATGAAGACAACATACTTACTACGTTGAGGAAGAGCAAGTTTGATGACCCTACTCTAACAACAAAGCAATGCGGTAGATAACTAACTACCCCTCATCGACAAAGGGCAGCAAATACTTGTCTCCATCCTAAACATCGGCAAACCAACTCTATACTTGTGATAGATAGACTAAAGGCTAAGCTTCTTCTACCCTACTAAGTTTAACAGCTCGATACTAGTCATAGTGTCCTCATCTCCTAAACTACTCAAATTTTTGCCCTGATTAGGCTACCTCTACTGAGACGGGAAAACCAACGGTTCATGGGTACAAACATAGTAGGAGAACTCCTTCCAGTTCATCAACCTTGTTCGATAACTCACTAAAGATCTTCAGTAACCCCCCTCAATTGGCAACATATACCCAATTGTCAACCACCCTCTTAACATAGAAGAAATACTTAAGTAGTTACGCTGTTGGCCTCCTTAGCTATTACAGGTACAACACCTCAAATGCGAGTAGCTGTACCTAAGTAGTGGCATTTAAACTCCTTAAGGTAACCTTGAAATAATGAAAAAACTCTACCATGTGTAGAGACCTAATTTTTTCCATCTTCATTTTTATTTTTACTATTTCTCTTTCTTTTCTCAATAGGCCCTAAATTAGGAAAAACACAAAAAAAATTTAGAAATTAAAGGAAACCCAAAAAATTAAGAAATTTAGAAAAATAATAATTTTAGGAAAATAAAAAAAATATAAAAATCATATAAAATAAGAAACACCAAAATTGAGAAATATAGAAAAAATTTTAGAAAATTGAAAAATTACAAAAAATAGAAAAAATGAAAAAAAAAATATAATAGATTTTGGAAAATACTACTTTTATTAGGGTAGATTTTTTAATTTTGAAATAAATTTAAAAGTTAGGTCATTAGGCTTGAGCTTAGATTTAAATCTAACCTACGCTGACCTAGTCTATATGTGCAATTTAATTGCACATATATAAAAAAGCACAATCCAACAACCTAATGGTTAAACACATGGACTTAGATTGGATATTGAGTGTAAAGTCTTAGGTCCGAGTCATAGAAGAGGCATACAAGATTTTTTATTTTTTTATTGCATCAGGGATTGACAGGTGTTAGGATCTCACTACACTACGTGTCCTAACACGTGGCATCCACGTACCATTCTACGTCAACTATCGCATGTCACGTTAGCATGTCGCGATTAGTTAGGTTGGCTAACGTAGCGACATGTTAGTGCCATGTTAGCACTTCCCCTCTCTTTCCCTTAGTTTTCCTTCATTTTCTCTAGATTTCCCTCATCTTTCCTTCTCAAGTACAGCCTACCCCCTTCACTTTGGCTTCAATTTTTGTACAATTTCACCACATACATATGTGATTTCTTACTTTGATTTTGTTTATTGCATGACCTACTGTAAATATAACCCATTAACACGTCTAAATACAATCAAAGGAGCATTCAAATCGAGTACCAAAATTTAGAAAAAAAAAAACTAATTTTTTGGACATTTTCAATAAATTCGAATCCGAGCTTTCTATGTTTCTAGCTTGAATTCGAGTATAAATAAGGTGTTAGGGGAGTTCATTGGACAAAGGAAACTAACTAGAATCACTCAACCCATTAAAGTTTTCATTAAAAGAATTATATTCGTTTGATCCCGAATAGTAAGTGCGTAGGCACCTACGAGGCAACGATAAAAATGAAAAAATTTTAATTTCCCTTTTTTTTAGTTTATATTATTTTGTTTATCCAGTTATAATAACCAATAACCAAGTTCTATCTTTCAAAATTAAAAAGTGATTTTTAAGTTTAATTCTAATTTTGGAAAGTCAATGGTACCAGTAAAGGTTTAAAATTCCTAACCTTCAGATTTAAATCTCTAATTTTCAAAAATTATTTTGTAAAATTTGTTTTAATCGTTAGATTAGTGGCTAGCTGTTTTTCTCAACTCCAGTCGGATGGCGACTCCAAAGTTATTTTTAACATAAAAAGAAACTGTTTTCTTTAAACTCTAATCAAGGATTAATATTAAATAGGTAGAGTTTAGTACTGATTGGTTTAAAGAAAACTTAATTTATAAATAGAACCGAGAGTATGGAAAACCAGGCTCGATAGCTTAGTGACTCCATAGGGGACGTTAAGAGGGTTAGCCATTTAACTTTCCAAAATTAAAATTGATCTCTAAAAGTCATCTTAGTGTAGTTTATTTATTTTTAATTCTTTCTTATTTCTATCATAACTATACTAACATTTTTGCAGGTTTAGTTTTATTTATTTTATTGTTGAGAGAGGGGGGGGAGGGGGGAGGGGGTAGGGTGGATTTATTTCTTGTACTATGAACACATGATAGATACGGTCAAACCTAGGTCATCTTAAGACCTTAGGATGGGGAGCCATTGTGTTTGTTCCGAGCATAGTGGGGCAACCACTGTTCGAAGACGGTTAGGCTACCCTACTTAAACTTCGATGTGACCAAGGAACCATTTCGTAAGAAACATATGAGGTCACAAAGTTTAAGGACCTTTAGAACCCACCGTTCTTGCATACATCCTTTAGGGTTTTAGGGAAGCATTGTTATAAAAGAAAAGATAAACTTAAAGCTTCTTTCCCTATATTTTCCCAAAATTCACTCTCAGCTTTTATCTATCTTACATGTTATACGCTTTAGAATATGGGGGGTCATTTGTTACATCGAAGATGCAACGTAGATACGATTAGACCCAGGCCTTCTTAGGACCCTAGGGGAGGGGCCATCGTATAAGCTCCATGTGTTGCAGTGTAACTACCGCTTGGAGTTAATTAGGCCACCTCACTTAAGCTCAATGTGGCCAATGAAAGTGTTTTTAACAAGTGAGGTCACAAAACTTAAGGACCTTTTCAAGATCTACCGTTATTGCATATACCTTTTCAAGACCTACCCTTAAGTTAATACAATACCCTTAAGAAATTGCAACCCTACTAATCGTTCAAGATTTTTATTGCAATTAAGTTTTTGAAAATAATAGTAGGGTTGCAACTTAAGGGAGTAATGTGTTAACCCAAACGATCCCAACACCTGCATATTTCATGTGTTTTCTTTCTCCATATTGATGATTGATTGTTGTTTATGAAATATGTAGACCTAAGAATGGTAGGTAACCAACAAGAGAATAATCAAAGACTACCAATTGCACTAGGAATCCATAAGTAGCTACTACAAGCTAAAGCTACCTATTAGAAGCAGAGGGCTAGGTGTCACGGTTCGAGGCTTTCTTTAGCATACAAACAGATCATGCGATGCTTACTATCCTGCCTCTGTAGTTGCAAGCTAGCCTAACTCACATGCAACATTAGCTAACAGGGCTTAAACCTGTAAGAAACATAACCAAGGAAGATAGCCAACAGATTATAAAGGACATAGGCATGAATGGAAAAAGGAATAGCATACTTTTATTAATTCCAATAATAATACAAGGCTACAATGTATGTATACGAAGGTATAATGTATGTAACAAGTGCTTTCGATTGTGATCAACCGACGTAGTGAGAAAGATCTTCAATCCAGAAGAGTACTCACAGTCCCATAAAGAGATTTACGGACATTATTAGACTTGGCAAGAGGAGACATTAAAACTAGTGAAATGGCACCACTTTCTAAAAGTGAAAAGTTCTAATAATAGTAAGGCCTTAACTACACAAAAATAAAGTCTCTCCTTATGTTACAATATGTACAAAAGAATGGCCCCTTATTAGTATAAGTATCTTATAAAAAGGGACCCTGACATTAGGTGTGTTAAGGCCTCTAATAGGGCCTTGTTAGCTCAAGTTGAAAAAAGCAAGAGGACCATGAATTGGGCTTTAGAAATGTTTGACAAGATTAAAGCCTAAATGCAAGAGTTAGATTAGGAACTTTAGATGGAGTTAATAGGCGTTGAATAGGTTTTAAGTTTTTTTAAGAATAATTTTTAGGTTTCCTTCTATTTTGTTCTTTGTAGTCTGGTCTTTCCAAAATAAAATTTTTCTCTTTATTCTATCATTCTTCGTTCTTTCCTTCTTTGTAGACAAGTCCTTGAATGAAGTTTATCTAACCATTTACTTTCTCATTCAAGGAAATGTAATTAAAAAAAAAAAGTCCACCATTCTTATTTGGTTTCTTAAAATAAAGTTTTATCTTTCTCTTTCTTAAGAAAAAAGAAAAGAAAAGAAGAAAAATAAAATAAAAGTTGCGAACTAGTAAAGAAATTCTTCTAATCTAGTTCACATGGTTGATGACAAACTTGCCTCCTTAGAAAGGATGTTGCATCAAGTGGCCCAATAATGGCAAGTTTTATTCCCAATAATCACCACTCTCCAGATATCCCAAGATTTGAACCTAGAAAGGAGATTCTCAAATCTAGAAGAGAAGATAGCCATGTTACAAAAGTACACTACAAATCTACAAATGGCAATGGGCCCCATGCTTAGAAGATTTCAACACCTGATGTCCAACATTAATTAAGTTCTAGTAAGCGCAAGTGATGATGGAAGCCTAAGGAAAAAGCCAAAGAGGAGTGAGGAAAAATAAACCCAAGAGACTTAGAGGAGACCATTCACTCAAATGAAGATATCAATCACCCAACTTTTTTATCATTTAAAAGCAGCAAGGGTTATAGCTTGTGAAGCCCTTAATCCGAATTGCAAACCATACAGCTTCGACCCAAAAGCAAGATGTGACTATCATATGGGTCAAAAGGGGCACTCAATTGAAAAATGCTGGACATTGAAGAATAAGATTCAAGAATCGAATGATGCAAAATTCATTCATTTAGAGCTACAACAAGACGATCCTTCTTCAAGTCATGGGGATAGTCCAATTGAGTCACCTATAGCTCCATTTCTTTTGAGCTTACCTATGCCTTTTGATAAAATCACGGGTTATTTTAAGTAATTGGATGCTTGTTGAGATAAGGGGTAAAGAAACTTGTTTTCAATAAAGTATGTAATAGCCGGAATAATACATTTGCCTTTTCAATGAAATGATTGCAATGTTATTTAGGCAAATAAATTCCTCTTCGATAAATTGGTAACTCACTTTTAGAAAGGTTTAGGATGAAAAGAGGCAAATTATTTTCCACATACTAACCTAAAACACTTTGAGAGTTAAGCAACATAAAGGTGAGGATACTTTGGGCTCATTCCTTAAAGAAGGCCCACTTTGAATGTGATACAGGGATTAAAATGAAGTTAGGCATTTATTTCTTGAATCTTAAACACAATCATCCCTTATTTACCCCTTTGGACCTATTTGAAGAATTTTTAAATTAAACCCCAGCGAGAACCACCCTATAATGAGACAATTCGGAGGTTAGCATCATCGATAAGGAGAGAGGGATTAAAATTGGTTTGTACTTACTTCAGTAACGTTAAATTCAAAAGAAAATTTTATTTCTAATAAATTAAATTTTTTAAGGAAGAGCCACTTCCTTTTTAAACCCCTCGAGCTTTTACTTACCTCATCCAAGCCCATTCAACAAAAATCCATGCATTTAGGACCATGAATCGCTTAAAATGTAAAAAGTTGGCAATGGAGACTTAGGGCCAAAGGAAAAAGAAAGACCAACAAAAGAATAGTAAGCTAAATTAATAACAAAATAAAAAAGAAAAAGATGAGGAAAAGAGGTCGGAAAATTGGTTTTAAGTGTAAGTTAAAAACCAAGAAAAAGTCAAAAGCCATATCATATCCCAGTAGGGGTAGTCAAATCAAAAGTCAAAATTTAAATAGCCTCAAATATGCAAAGCTCTAAATCACAATCCAAGCTCAAAAACCCAAAATCTCTACATCTACTTTGAAGCCTCTCTTATACTTGGTATTCCCACCTACAATACCACCCTTACGCAACAAAAGCTTTTCAAATCTTAAAAGGTAATCCATCCTTAATAAAAGTTGTTTTTGAAACTAGGGCAAGTATATTTCTAATTGTTCCTAAGGTTTTCAACTCGTACACCCAAGATTAATATTTATTTCAGCCTTCTTTGTTAGTTCTTTTAGAAACCTTTAGACCAAAAGCCTAAATTCAAAATGTTAAACCTAATGGATTGGTTAAGGCATATTATATGTAAAATGGATTATATTTTTGGGACTATAGTCAAGAGTATAATTTGGATCGAGAGTTTGTAAGGAAATCCTCTTCGACTAAACCAGTCATGAGTTACCTTTTTAAAGATGTTTGAAATCACAAGGCCCCACCAAACGGCTCGGCATCTAAGTTAGGGGGAACATAAGAGGTCCCATGTGATTATTAAGGAAGGGTTCTTTACCTGTTAGCAAACTAAAAAAGAAAAAAAGAAGAAGAAAAAGAAAAAGTAAGAAAAATTATCATTATTTCAAGTCCACGTCAACCCAGGTGGCTAAGTTTTCAATCTATTCTGAAAAAAAAAACAAAAAAAAGGGGTTAAGAGTCCGGGATTTTCTCATTCTTCCCAAAATAAAGGAAATTATACTTAATTTTTTTTTCAACATAAATGGTTTTCACCAAAAGGGTTTTTCTATAAATAGTTTCCTAAAAAATCTGGTAGTGTTTTTGAATAAGTTTTTATCCTAACCAGCTCTCGAATTGGCTATCCCACCTTCTATCCATTTAACTCTTTTCAAGGTCTTTAGCAAACCTATAGGATGCTTCTATTCCTTAATTACCTTTAGCATGCCGATAGGGCCCTTCAATTCACCAAATTCTTTTAATAGGCCCATAAGGCACTTCTTTTCGCAAAGATCTTATAGTTAGTTCATAAGACGCTTGATTTCTTTAAGCATACCCATTGGGCCCCTCTATTCACAAAGTTTCTCTTAATGAGCTCGTATGGCACTTCTCTTCATCATCTCTTTTGTCCTGCCCATAAGACACTTACCTTCCACATCCAAATGATTAACCAATCTTTGAAGATACGATCTTAACTTAGTCTTTTTTTTCTGAGTTTTCTCCCTTCATCACATTCTTCTAAGCAAGCCCTTAGGATCATTCTCCTTTACAGTATTTTCTTAAGCAAGCCCATAGGGCACTTCCGCTCTATTCACTAAATTTTTCTCAAGCAAGCCAATAGGGTACTTCCACTATGCTGAC
Source organism: Lumnitzera racemosa (assembly GCA_024138005.1). Lineage (NCBI taxonomy): Eukaryota > Viridiplantae > Streptophyta > Magnoliopsida > Myrtales > Combretaceae > Lumnitzera > Lumnitzera racemosa. Next base: position 88,601,943 of record JAMXBC010000006.1, read on the forward strand.
CAAATTTCTCTCAAGAAAGCCTATAGGGCATTTCCCTTCTGTTCACCAAGTTCCGTAAGGTAATGCTCCTCACCGTTACCTTTTGGCATAGCATTAACACCAAGTTTAGGATTGCTCGTCCCTAAGAGACGCTCTCGCCTAGGTTAGTAAGCCTAGCGAGGTATAGTTAGGTTTTAGATTGATCTTATTTTAAGGTTGTTAGTCCCCAAGAGATGCTCCTACTTAAGTTAGTGAGCTTAGTGAGGCACGACCAAGTTTCAGATCTATCCCATTTTAGGGATACTACTCCTCGAGAGATGCTCTTGCCTAGGTTAGTAAGTCTAGTAAGTCACAACTAAGTTGTAGATCAATCTCAATTTAGGGTTGCTAGTCCTTAAGAGATACTCCTACGTAGGTTAGTGAGCTTAGTACGGTACGACTAAGTTTTAGATTGATCTTAGTTTAGGATTACTAGTTCCCGAGAGACACTTCTGCTTAGGTTTGTGAGCCTAATAAGATACGACTAAGTTTTAGATCGATCCTAGTTTAGGATTGCTAGTTCTTGAGAGATATTCCCACTTAAGTTAGTAAACCTAGTGTAGCACGACCAAGTTTTAGATTGATCCCAATTTAGGGTTGCTAGTCCCTAAGAAACACTCCCGCTTAGGTTTATAAGCCTAGTAAGGCATGATTAGGTTTTAGATTGATCCTAGTTTAGGGTCGCTAGTCCCCAAGAAGTACTCTTGCTTAGGTTTATGATCCGAGTAAGACACAACCAGGTTTTAGATTGATTCCACTTTAGGATTATCAGTCTCTAAGAGATGCTTCCACCTAGTTTAGTGAGCTTAGTGAGGTACGATTAGGTTTTAGATCGATCCTAGTTTAGGGTTACTAGTCCTCGAGAGACGCTCCCACTTAGGTTAGTGAGCCCGGTGAGGCATAGCTAAGTTTTAGTTCGATCCCATTTTAGGGTTATGAGTCCTAAAGAGATGTTCCCGCCTAGGTTAGTGAACCTATTGAGGTACGACCAAGTTTCTTTTCTTCATCCAAATCCCTAATAAATCGATTTTAGGATAACTGTTTAGTTATTTTAGAGTCATCCTAAGGGCAAAAATAATGTCTCTTTGTCTTTGTGGCAAAGTTTTATTCAAATTTTGCTACAAAAAAGGGCAACTATAGATACCTAATTTTTGCCTTCCTTTATTTCTATTTGTATTTTTATTATTTTTCTTTCTTTTCTCAAATGGCCCAAAATGAGGAAAAACAAAAAAAAGAAAAAAAGTAAATTAAAGAAAATAAATAAATAAAAAGAAATTTAGAAAAATAATAATTTTAGGAAAATACAAAAAATGAGAAAAATCATAAAAAATAAAAAATTCAGATAAGCAACACAAAAATTGAAATATTACAAAAGATAGAAAAATTGAGAAAAAAAATATAATAGATTTTAGAAAAAAATATTTTATTAGGGTAGATTTTTTAATTTTGAAATAAGTTTGGAAGTTGGGCTATTGGGCCTAAGATTAGATTTGAATCAACCCAAACTGACTTACTCTATATATGCAATTTAATTACACATATGGATAAGGCATAAGCTAATGACCTAATGGTTAAACACATGGACTTGGATTAGGTATTAAGTATGAGATCTTAGGTTCGAATAATGGAAAAGGCATATAAGATTTTTTATTTTTTCATTACATCAAGGACTGCAAGGTATCAAGATCTTATTATGCCATGTATCCTAACACGTGGCATCGTTAGGTTAGCCGACCTTGTTGATGTGGCGCAATGTAGTGTGCTTCGTTAGCTACGTGATACGTGGCAGGTCAAGGTTGATAGGGTTAGTTGACGTGCCGCCATGTCAGCACTTTACATCTCTTTCCCTTAGTTTCTCTAGATTTCCCTCACTTTCCTTCTCAAGAATAGCCCATCCCCTTCAATTTGGCTTCAATTTTTGTGCAATTTTTCCATACGCACATGTGATTTCTTACATTGATTTTGTTTACCACATGGCCTACTATGAATCAAGCCCATTAATACGTTTAAATACAGTCAAAGGAGCATTCAAATCGAGCACCAAAATTTGGAAAAAAAAAAACTGATTTTCTAGACATTTTCAATAAATCTAAATCCGAGCTTTCCATGTTTCTAGGTAGATTTCGAGTATAAATTAGGTGTTGAAGGAGTTCATTAGACAGAGGAAACCAACTAGAATCACTTGAAATAACCTCTCCCTCTCCTCACGATCACTTTCTCTCTCCAACTCTCTCTCTCTCTCTTTGAATTCCTCTCTCTAGCCATTCGTAAGCTCAACCACAACAGCGGTTGAGCTCCCTATAGCTTCAGCTCTCCAACCCAATCTCTTTTGACCTCTGTTGTATCCCGTAGCATCGTTACCAACTCGCCAGCACCTTAACCCTAAACGCCAAGTACCCACCTTTGAAACCACCATCTCCGATGCTCTTCGACCCAAACCAACCCTACAGTCGAGCTCCTTGCCACCCTACACCCTCGTTCCAATACCTTTCTTTCACCCAATAGCCTCTACGGCATGCAGCCCAACACCATTGCAACCACCACTTCACACTACCTTCTAAAACACCCCCCAAACGCCGAGGCAACTTCTCTACCCCCCCCTTAATCCTAGTCGAAAATACACAAAAACCCTTTCCCCCATCCACTGGTGGCTTAATCGAGTGGAGCTAGCCCACAGCAAACCCCATCTTTCATGACTTAGATCCGATGCCCACTCCTACTTGACCCGTAATCCATCTCGCACCCTCTTAGTCCAGCCCTCTTCTTCTTACTTTGCTTTGTAAATTTTTTTTTTCTTTTTATTCTTTTCCCTTTAATTTATTTATTTCATTCCAATTGTAAATGTAATAATACCAAAAATAAAAAAAAAAAAAAAGAAAAAGAAGAAAAGAAAGGAAAAAAGACAAAAAGAAAAAGTAAATTTATTTTACCTTATTTCTTTATTTTTTTAGTTTAATAAAAATAAATAAAATATGATAAGTAGTAAATAAATAAGATGATATAATAAAATTAAAGAAAAATAAGTAGGATAGGGAATAAAATTGTTTTATCACTTAGAAAAATTGATTTTCCAAAAATGAAATGAAAATAAATTAACTATTTAGAATTTCTAAAAAATAAAATTCAATTTAGAACCTTTTTTAGAAATTTTCTTAATTGAACCAAATTGAGTAAATAACATAAACTCAATTGTTTTTTCAAAATTAAAATCAATTCAATCCACTAAAGTATTCATTAAAAGAACTACGTATATTTTATCCCGAATAGTTGGTACGTAGGCACCTATAGGGCGACAATAAAAGTGAAAAAAAAAAACTAATTTCCCTTTTTCTTTGGTTTAGATTATTTTGTTTATCCAATTATAGTAACCAATAACTAAGTTCCATCTTTCAAAATTAAAAGGTGATTTTTAAGTTTAATTCTAATTTTAGAATGTCAATGGTACCTATAAGGTTTAAAATTCCTAACACTCGGACTCAATCTTTGATTTTCAAAAACTATTTTGTAAAATTGGTTTTCATTGTTAGATTAGTGTATAAGTTATTACCAATTTACCCAATTGGTTATAACTTAACTGTTTTTCCTGACTTCAATCGAATGGCGACTCCGAAATTATTTTCAACACAAAAAGAAACAGTCTTTTTAAACCCTAGTCGATGATCAGTATTAAACGTATAGGGTTTAGTATTGATCGATTTAAAGAAAACTTAATTTCTAAAAGGAATCGGGAGGGTAAAAAACCAAGCTTGACGCCATAAACTCCGTAAGGAAGTCGAAGACCAAGCTTGAACGGCTTCATGTAAATATTGAACGATTGGCCATCACCTATGTCACATGCCCATTATCCATTCATGGGCACCTCTACTCACCAACTGGACACTTCCCTAGTTACTTGACTCATAAGCCTTAGCTACTCTTCCTTCGCCACATACATAACATGGGCATATACCTTATCATTAGCACTGGTTCTATGCAGCATCTCCTCCTCTTTGTCCTCTTCACCATCTACATGATACATATTACAGAGCCTCCACCATGCACATTCTCTCTTATTTGCCTAAGATAGTATCACCCCCTTATTGTTACCTTCCGCTATTGTTGCTATCATCTCTACTTCGGGAGGAGTGGGATTATTACCCCCTTTTCAATCCAAGTCCTCACAACCCTTGTTCGCTTCCCTTAAAATGGATGGCTCACTTTGCTGATTGATTGTGTTTTGGTCAACCATTTTCAAAGATCAACTAAGAAAGAAAATCACATAAGGAACCAGCTTACGAGTAAGAAATCCAGGAGAGTCTCCCTTAATTTGACAACACAAAGTGAAAAATGAAGCCTTACCCATTCCCTTATGTAGACAAAGTGTAAACCCTACGAAATTTCAATAACACAAAAGCGGAATTAGATGAAGGAGTCCTTAGATAGTCCCTGAAACCACCCCAAACATGATAATGCTACCTAAGTAAAGGAACCAAACCCTAAGTGTTCAACCAAAACCCTAATTAAAGAAAGCCTTAAAAACCTAACTAAACGAGCACAAACCTTAATACTTGAAAAAAACCCTAGAACGATAGCAAAACCATAAAATGATAATTTAACCCTAATTAATTGTTCGAATACCTTAATGTCACAAATAAGTAGTAATAGGAAGGTTAAATCGATTAATATAAGTGATCGGTAGTATTAAGTGATTTAAACCTTAACCTTCAAGCTCATATGTGAATCAAATTACTATAAGCGAACATCAAACCCTAAGGAAACCCTAAGTACATGTGTAGGGTATTTAGATTAGCTAAAGTATAGTGTCAAAGTCCAACAAAACCCTAAACACATCCTAATTGCATTAATTAGTCTAATCATACCTAATCACCACCAATTACCCTAATCAAATCCTAACCCTTAACCAACCCCATTACATCTTGATTAGCTACAAGTCAAATATGATTAATGACCAAAAGACAAACTCTTAATCCCTTTTTAAAATATCTTGTACCCTAAGGGGATAAGATCTTACCCAAATTGGCAAAAAGTACATAAAGTACATGGTCCTCTCACCCTTTCTCTTTGCCACAACCTACCATCACCATTTCCTACCCTCACTTTTGTTTTCTCAAACCTTAAACACACTCACAAACACTCTTAAACTCTTTCAAAAATCTAAACACACAAAACTTCCATCCTTCTTCTCTCTGGCCACTACCAACCACCATAACGCTAACCACCGTAACTCCACCACCACCATTCCAAATTACTCCACACTAAGTTCCATGCCTTACATGCACATTCCCCTTGTTTTTGGACATACTTACACCCCCTTACATACATTAAGGCTCATGACACACAACCATAAAGGGGAAGCCTTCCACACTTTGCTTTGGTAAGAACTTAGGTTAGGTTTTTCATTAGATTTCTTGCAAAATAATGATAGATACTAGTTTTTTTTTTTTTTTTGTTAAAACTTATTTTACGGCAACTCCATAGAAAATCTAAGGCATTTCAAGAAATTCCACAAAGGATAGTACAAGAAAAACCCCTTTTAGTAGAAGTTGTAACACTATTAGACTAAGTAGTGTAAGTTTTAGTATAAAATCTTCAAGTAGAATGATGAAACCCGTATTCCCCATGCATGCCACCCCTTATATATTCTCTTACACACATTTTCACACACTTTTATGAAGTGATTAAGGTTTAAATTGGTAGAAACATACGTTACTTAAGTCAAAACACCATAAAAATCAAGTGTTGTATGAAAATGGAAAGTTTAACCCTAGAAACCACTCTTGGCCACCACTTTCATTGAACTACCAAATCTAAAACTTTTTGTTTAGTAGCTTAATAACATGTTTATTTAGTGTTAAGTATGGTTTAGGACTTAATTAATTAAGTTAAGTAGGCTAAAATATGATTAAAGCCCTAAAGTAGCTTAGTTAGTAATTATAGGCTTAAGAATAGTGTTAATAACCCCAAGAACCACAATGGGCTGATTTGTAACTATTTTAAAAATAGGCTAAACTTAAGTCCAATGTTAGGCTTAAGTTTAAAAAGATAAGTGGGCTTGAGCCTAAGGCTTTAAATAGTAACCCAGATACAAAAAGCCCAAAAGAACCAATTTAGGATCCTATATAGCTAGATCACCAGATCTGAACCCTAAGATAAAAAGCTTGGGAAGAGTTATTTAAAAGGCCTATTAGACCCAAAGGCCGATCTAAGATACCCTCTATAGGCCCTTTAATGATCTTAAGTCTTAAACTTAGTAAAAAGTCCCAATTGGACCTATAAAAGTAGCCTCAAGGACCACTTTAAAATTTTAAAGCGTTGGGCATAAAAACCCCATTTAAAATACTCAAAAGAAGCTTGCAATTATTAAGTGTAAAGCCTAAAGTCAAAAACCAAGCCTAAGACCCAAAACTAGGCCCAAACCCCATAGTAAATCAACTCACCATTTGGGCCCAAGACCTTATAGGGCCTAAACCTAAAACTTATTGATCCAAAAACTTAAAAACAACTTCACCAAATGAAAGAACTTAAAAAAAAATGAAAATGACTATAAGATCACTGAAAATAGAGTTAAAATGAAAAAAATGCCCGAATTACAAAAACAACTAACTCTTAGATAGTGAGTAGTAAGCCTAGTTAATTGGCACAAATAGGATACTCATAAAACTTAATTATCTTCTTCAAGGGACGAGGAGTTTGACTTAGACATGGTAGAGGATTATTGGGACTACTGAGTATCATGGCCGAGTGAGTACACCCCTTCTACTTTACTTGTTTGTGCTTGTAGTTAAAGAACCATTTAATAATGTCAAGTAATTGAATCTGTTACATGATTGGGGCATATAGGATATTGTATGTGCTTGATATGGCTGAACTTGTTTGTAAAGTATCTTAAGATTATATAAACTTATATGCTTATTGCATTAGATGTTAGGATCATGGAGTGTCTGCATATAATGATTGATCACTCGTGAATTAGACTAATAAATACTCGACCCCTAATTAAACCGGTCATGCATTGCATCTTATAACATGATAATAAGGGCGTCAACATCACACAATAGAATGGGGGATCATGCCTAGTGGATCCATATTGTATTTTGCGTATTGAAAATTGTTATTGTACGACATATTTCGTGTGATATGTTCCTACCTCGACCTTTAGGAACTACTTAGCTCTGAAGAGTGCCACCTTGTACTTGAGGCCGTGCCGTGTTATTTGCTAAGGATGATATTGATAACAAGAGACTTCGAATTAAACGTGGATACTTAGATCTTGACATGCTAAAATACTTTCTAACCTAAGCAATAGTAGGCATTAAAACTATGATGTATGCAATTACCAATTGACTATATATATTGTTGTATTGCATATGTTTAACCATGCATTCATACACTTATTTAATAACTTAGTTGATATTGCTCGTTGTAGAGTAGGTAGGTTACTTACTAAGTAGTCAAGCTTAACCCCCCATAGTTTATTATTGCAATAAGACTTTTAGTTGGAGTCAGGCTACTGGATGCTCGAGGTTAATAGCACCAACATGTGATTAAGATGTAAAGAAGTTAAGAGCTCAAGTGAACCATTTGTTTATATATGTAGAATCTTTTTAATTTCCACTTGTCAAGCTTTTCTAGTTTGTTGAGTAGCTTAAACTACTTACGGTGATTTATCTTAGTACCGTATGGCTAAATTAGGAGAAACCTGATATTCCCACTTATCTATGTTATGTTAGTGATTATTTAAATAGTTTAACTTTAATTTATATATTCTGTTATTAATTAATGCTAGTTACTGAGAGAAGGACGTAGTTGTGAATGCTTTATGTAGTACGCCAAAGGCTCTTGATCTTGAACCTTCACATATTACATGGCGGTACTACCACGACTTGACCTTCCTTTGAGTTGTGACACAAAGGAGAGAAGGCAAATGGTTTCTTCTGCTCTCGAAGCATGAACCAATGAAAGAATGTGCACTAAGTCTCAACTATCCACGTATCCCACTCTACCAACCAAGGGCCCTAAATGATCTATGCACATGCATCGCTGATGTGGCCTAACAATAAAGTGGCCCATGAGTCTAGTCACCCTTGAGGGATCATCAATGCATGTGACACAGCCCAAGATCATAATGACACTTTAAGCAATCCAATGGTCATATCAATCATGTTGGATGCTAGTATAGAGGAAAGTAAACCTAACCAAAGATGCCATATGTCACAATACTAAACAACAGATGTAGGCCCCTCCATTTGCAGGAAAGGTAGTCTCACCTCAGCCTGATCCCCTTATACAGATTACTTTCCTCGTATCTTGGACACTAAGGAGAGTGGAGGGGACAAATGTTAATATCCGATTCTCACCTGAATCGAGTCCCATCATGTGAGGAAGCCTACCAAAGAATGTACAGGCGAATAGTATGCCTATCATCTATATCACAACTTGCTCAGTGAAGTTGTGCAACATTTCACCCAAGCAAACCGGCTCGACTGTCAAGCCTATACGTGCCGACCACCTAGCATAAACTCGAGTTTTAGCTCATTCTCAATCGAACACTTACCGACCCTCCCCCTAACGTCCTAACACATCCTCTATCTTTAGCGCCTATTTTCTACTGTAGTCCATTAATGGATGTTTGACATCTATGATACAATTGACACACCTGATAGCCCCTATAGATATTAGATCTCTAGGTTACAAATTTGGTTACTAGGTCAATCATGGTAGCTTACCTTCAAAGTCGCCCAGTCTCTACTGCAACACATGTTTTCTACAGGTAACCAGTATAAGTGAACCCTAAACTGCCATTTGTCTAGGTAATCACCATAAAAGGTACTAAGCATGATCAAGTAAAGGGGACTAGACTTATTTCTCCCATTTTCTCTCGACTCTTACAACCCTTTCTACCCTTTTGTCTCGATTTCAACTTTCTATCTTGACTCCCAATATTTCATACGCAAGATGAGCACTACCTCTTAGGCCCTTAGTGCTTGCCTCCTCTTCTCTTTAGTCCTTTTTGCTAACTTAAGTATTAGAAGGTCCATATGGCTATACCCATAAGGGGATTTTTTGCAAGAATCGAAGAGTAAGAGGTGAAATCTATGCCCATTTCATCCAAACTCTACTCAAGCCCACTTATTCTTAATTTATTCAACCACAATCAACAACTTCCATAATGGTAACATTATTATGAATTCCTAGTTCATTTAACCACAATCAATAACTTCCATAATGGTAGCATTATTACAATTTACCCAATTTACACATTACTTAAAATATAATTATAAAGAGTGATTATCTAATAACTAGTACACATAACCAATTAGTTTGACGAAAAATGCTATAGACTCACAAAATCATTTACTTTTAAGTTTTGAGGTTTTCCCCAAAATAGTATTTTAGGCCCAAATTCACTAAAAATTATCATAAAATAAGTAAATACCCATATTTAACCTTACGAATAGAATTTAATACTTATACTAACATTATCATTTACAAAAACTTCTTCCATATGGATCTTATTAAAAACCCTTATTTTCTTTAATTAAGAAAATCTCTAACTTAATCAAAACAAATTATAATAAATAAATATAGAGATTTTCGAATATCCTTGACACTACAATTTAATAAATTATATAAGTATGTTATACAAAATTTTTCAGCATGAAAAGTGATCATTTGATATTTTTGAAAAATTAATTCAAAATTCATAATAATAGAGCATTTTCTTAAACAAGTACTATAAATCATCAATATTACAATAAAATTAAATTATTACATAAAAGCATGTATAAAATAATCTCAAGAAACAATTTTTCACAATTTTTTAGATTGATTTAATATTTTTAATAAATAATTAAAAATCAAAAATGAAATTAGGACTCGTTAGCACATGGTTGTCCAACCACCCTTTGGCCACCACCCCTTATTGGCAAAGCTTCTCTCACCTATAGAAGCTTAAGTCTAAAGCCACTCTTTGTCATGTTGCATAGAACTATGGAAACATTATTTTACCTTATTTTTCCTAATATTTGGCAATATTTTTTTTAAATACCAAACTATAATTGAGAGAGTTTCCTTAGTTTCTATCTACTAAAGTGACTCAAGAATGATCCCTCAACTCCTTATATAAAACCTTCGTTGATGGAAAAGAGAAAAGGTAGGTCTAAGTGTCCTTATATTATTTTACTGAGGGTAATATAGATGATTAGGACTTACTTTTAATTCACACCTCATTTTGTTTATTCCTAAATCCTCCTGTTAGGTTTCATGCTTGTTTCTTGATATTTCCAAGTTAGTTTCTTATTTTACTTTATAAATTTCTAGTAATTTGGTACAATTTTCATGTATTATTTAATATACTATATTGACTCCAAAATAATATTTTGATAAGTCAAATAATTTATTTCTAAGGGCTTATCTTGTTTTAGGGCTCAACTTTTGAGTTTTTGATAATTATCAATGATCCTGATAGAAATATATTTTATTGAAATAAAATATTTTATAAACTTTATTTTAAGAAATTAACTATACTATGACTCTTCTTCTAACTTTTATAACCTCATATTAAAATTTTGATAACTTTTCTCGAAAGCTCTACGTCGTATTAGATGCCCTAACCCTATCAATATTAAGCAACTAGGATCTTACAATATAGAATTAGGTAAAACCAAGGACGAATGTAGGATTGTACCGGAGGGGAGTAATAAAAGAAAATGTTACAACCTTAAATTATCAAAATAAAAGAAAATAATTATCAAAATTAAACTCGTCACTATTTCCTATCATAAAATTCATGTACGATGGAATATGTATCAATTTTTTTAACAATAGTTCTTTCAACATAAATAAGACAATCAACAAGAAGTTCATCATTTATCTTATTTCTTAGTCTATTCTTCATGATATTTAAGGTGAGAAGAGAGCATTCTGTCACCATAGTTAAAATTGAATTAGTCAAAATTAACCAAATCAAGCAATCAATTAGAGAATAGATTAATACCTTTCCAATTTCCACCATTCTATGATATAAAATAGAAATGGTAGATTAGCCCTTAAATTATGGATAATGAGGAATATCAACTTCATACCGATGCGCTTGTATTCCAAGATGAATTTTTTGTTGCATAGATATTACATTACACGATCAACATTCAACTTCTTGATATTGTTACTAATAACATAGTATACATGTTATGAATAATATATATCATTAATTATATGGTCAGCGAGCATATATTACGAATTATATACGCAATATATATTTAGAATTCTATCTACAATTTATAATAAAATTTTATTGTATAGATGAAATCACATATAATGTAATAGATATCTATATGGTACATTATATAAGTTAGATGATACATTTTTATATAAATCACAAATTGATCATTTAATGTTTCTAATATGGTGTGTGTCTATGTGAAATAATACATGAATACACTCATAAAAAGCTATAAAAAGAAAAACTTTCACAAAGAAAATAAGATAAAGAAAAGACAAAGGGGAAAGGTAAACTTTGTTGTAGTATGCATTTTTATAATGATGATGGTAAAATTCAGTGTAAAAAAAACTTACGATATTTAGTGATTCTTACATTTTGAATGGATTTTTTGTATTCTAATATGTTAATTTATTTATTTATTTTTTGGTTAAAAGATTGGACAAATCATCAATATGTTTAAAATAAAATATAAATATATAAAGTTACAATTTTTAGATCTAAATAAATTTAAATATAAAAGAGTATTGACTTTTATTAATAAATTTAAGATTTATATACTAAAAATAAGATATCTATATTTTAAAATCTTAATAACTTTTTTTCCTTAAAAATGTTGTTAAAAAAATTTGTTTTAAGAAGGATAAAAAGAGAGAAAATAAAAAAAAGGAAGATTCTAGTTGGCATTAAATTAGCAAGTTGCCAAACTTGCACACTGCACCAACATGAGAATGAATTTGGGTTATAATTCCATTTGAATGTGCCATGATTAATGATATTGAATTTAATGCAAATCAACACCGGTAAGAGAATGGGAACGGACAGAAGCCAACGTGTTTGGACTCGTTGGACGTTGATGGGCCGTGGCTTACCCATTATTTTTCATCTCAATTGAATGCAGCTCGTTGGTCGTTGAGGGTAGATAACCAGCAATAATGTTCCTCTGTCCTTTCCACACTTGGATAACATATAGCTGGTAATTAATTGCTTTAGTTGATTCTTATCTGACTTACAGTAGTATTTGTTACTGTTATGCCGAATATTTGTTGCTATTACAAACCAAAAAAAAAAAAAAAAACACTACAATATTGTACAGGTAATTTTTCTGGGTCACAGCACGAAGTCCCCAAGAAAGTGAGGCTTATTTATACTATTTCCTCTCATTTAGCTGATAATTCTGCCTCGGAGTGGTGAACAAACCCAACCATTTTAAAATTTTTGTATCTTTATATTCACTTCAATTTGTATGCGTCTGTCGAAATTATTAAAATCTCGAAAAAAGCGATATCAAGCATAACACGTCCTGACATATTTTGGATAGTGTTTTTAGTAGTTGCAGAAGAGATCAAACCACAGTAAATCACATTTAAATGAAGAATCATTTCATGAAGGAACCTAGTCAAATAGATTTGATTGCGATGTGCAATAACCACAATTAGGGATATTAGCATCAAGAGACGAGCTAAAAGAGCGAGAAAATAAGCTCTTTTGTGATGATTATGTGTTCGATAATATCTTTCTAAATAAAATTTAGGAAAATTACCACGGACTTGTTGCAGTTTGCAGTAAGATATAAGTTTGTATTTTGTGCTTTATTTATTTATTTATTTTTTCCTTATTATTGAATGTTTATTAGTGAATGTTTATTTGCAGAAGGCCAGGAATATAGATAAACACGTTATTTATCTTCTTTATATAGAAATGCTTGTCTTTGTTTTTCTCATAATATTTCACCTACATCATCGATTGCTAAAGAAGTAACCAGTTCATACTCAGGTTCTCGACTTTCTTGTACTGTATGCGCGACAGAACCTTTAAGAAATCGATTGTGTAGAAAATATTTGAAGGATAACTTTGTTTATAAATGATTGTTTGGTCGTTAATCTTTGATGATCTTCTGTATAGGGCTCCCATATAATTGCGGATGAACACCGTAAAATTGTCGACCACGATTTGATAATTGAAGAGATCCTATACCAAAGGATGAATTCTAATAAAATTGTTTTGGAGCGTTCCTACATTCTTAGGATGGAGTACAATATAGCCCACATGAAGAAGATAAAGCCACTATAAGTACTAAAACTTTTAATTTTTTATTTTATTTTAGTATATAAACTTTAAACTCATTTATTTTAATTGCCTAATATTTCAAATCAAATAAAACCGTATTTCTGTTATATAATTTTTATTATAAAATGATAAAATAATAATATGAATACATTAATTTTCATTTTAGTGTAAAAAATGCAATTCAATTAAGATTCAGTTCAAAAGGTACAATGTCATATTGGTAAAAAAAAATGTAGTTCAATTAATACTCCACATGTTATATACACCTAGTGTATTAATATGAATAAAATGTTGACAACAAATAATAATTGAATATGTAGTTTCCAAAATAGTTATGGTGATTGACTTACATATATTATATATGTTAATACTTTATCAATATTTGTCCTCTAAGTATATATAATATGAAATTTATTAGAATTATTGAAATCATTTTCTGAAGAGTAGACAATTGCCGACGATCAATCTTTTTTAAAACTATCCTCTATATTTTTATTTATTAAAATTTTATTAGTGAGGTTAATACCATTAAAATATTCTCTCAGGTACACTGTCCAAGTTTGACTTTTGATGAAGGTATGTTATTTTGCAGTAGCTAGGTGGTGCTAGAAACCTTACCCTACCCATCCATTTGCACCACATATTGATGAAATGCCAGTGCATCCACGGTTCCTAAAAAATGGCCAACCATGTGCAATGCCATGTAGACTCAGTGACAGGTACTACTGTGCAGCGACCGAGATCTAGGCTTTCCAGACTTGGAGCACGAAGCTATGAACATATCATTGTGATTAACGATGATTCGCCTCAAGATGGTTATTGGATACACCCTTCGCAAAGGATGTCGATCAGACATCGGGGATTGCTGAGAAAACCCTCAAGTAGCGCTTCTTTTTGCATTTATGAAGTACCTCCAACAATGCAGATGATGGATAGGAAATACTTCGATCCTCAAGTTGTCTCAATCGGTCCTTTCCATTATGGATGTGAAGCATATCAAATGCTCGAAGAGCACAAGGCCAGGTACACACATAAACATTATTTATCATTTTTATATAGAAATGCTTTCTTTATCCTTGCCTCATAATATTTCACCCACATTAATGAATGCCAAATACATAATATAGATTAGCAGATGCATACCTGTAATATATGTACAAAAATTTTATAAGAAAGTATAATAAAATTTAAGATATAAAATAATTACAAAATTAAATTATGTATACTAATGGTAATATAAGACAGAAAAGAAAGGCGCACAGCATCTTGTCGTTAAAACTATAATGGAAAACTTTCATACTTAAAAAGTCACTTCTCTTTGTTTGGGGAAAAGAAAAAAAAAAAAAAAAGTCACTTCTCTCTTACATACGTTTTAGCAAAATTCAGAGACCCTCCAAATAGAAAATGCACCGATGGTTTTGATGGATGTGCCTTTCTAGATTGTAAAGTTACGTTTAAAAGCAAAGCAATTTAATATCTCAAGCATAAAACTATTTTTCTACATAAGGTCAAGAATACGGCCATTCTTCGAAACATCAAGATAATATACACCAAGCCTCCACCCAATAAACCATTTGTGAGGATATGTTGTTGTTTGTCTTCCACCAATCTAAGACACCACCTGAGTCTACATTTGCCTCCGCAGTTTTACAAGTAATCCGAAAGGATCGTTGGTTGGTTTCATTGGAATTGAAATTCTCTCTAACAGTATATGATCCAATGACTAAGCTTTTGTCAGATCGATTAAGACTCCATGTTGCATCAAATCAGAAAAACATACACCATATCAACAAAAGCAAACACCTAGAAAATCACAAAGAAAAAGGAACCAATAACATTAGTAAATTTTGAAAACAATAAAAATAAATGGTTACAATTATAAAAAATTAAAAAAAAATTAAATATTCAAACTTTAATTAAAAGTATGGAAGTGCCATTTTTTTTTCCCAGTTACTCGCAACGGCATCAAATCGACATTTAGGGACTAAATTTTTCTAATCATTTTAAAGATTCAACAAATGATATTGAAAAATTGATTATAATCCACTTACCACATTATCAATGGTTACTTCACCAATGTTATTTTATAACTTTTAAATCTTTTTTAAGGTCCACATGCATTACTCTCACACCAATATACAAAATAAGTTTTTGAAAGTAAGGTACTTGTATAAGTATCTCGGTGGAGTTAAAAACCCCAAGCTGCTTGTATTTTATAATTAAAAGTGGAGAGCTTAGTATGTGCTAAGCAACCCTAATAAACATAACCTAACTGTTGACCTTTCTGTAACGTACGGTAACTAGAAAATGACTTATGAAAATAAGTCGATGATCAAATAGAATAATGGTTGTTTTTTACAAAATGAAACATGATTTTTCTGGGTAGCCAAGTAAACTATTACCATGGTGGGGTTTTCCTAAACAGGAGTTATTGATTATTTATAAATATAACTAGTATAAAATATTATTAAAATGATATAGACACTATAGAAAGTCTCTCATTCTTTATCTTAATAGATTGTTCTTGGTTATTTTGAATACGTAAATTGTATAGAGAACAATTTTAGGTAATTCCTTAGATTATAAGATTCGTTTTTGGTCGAAAACTGGGGACCCCATCTAGACTCAAGAGTATGTATAAAGGACAAGTGTCAAGATATGGACGGCTAACTACAGAAACCGCACGAAAATTTTAGCAAATCTCGCGTTAAATTTGTAGTATCAGAGCAAATTTGTTATAGTGATCGAGCTCTTTCACCGTGTGCAATCGTCTTATTAACCAAATGAATTGATGTCACAGGTACTTCAGATTGCTGGTTACACGTTCAGGTCTTCAGGTGAATGATTACTTTGAAGCCGTTAGAGGGAGGTTGGATGAGATTAAAAGTTGCTACTCCAAACGTATAAATTGCGAGATGCAGGATCTTGTCGCGATAGTTGTTATCGACGGGTGCTTTATCATTGAGATGTTTCGCATGGTGAAAGGTCTTGTGCCTGAGGGCAAGAACGATCCAATCTTAAACATGGCACAATTGTTCCCTTTTCTTCTTCGAGATTTTATGCTGCTCGAGAACCAAATACCCTTCTTTGTTCTTCAGCTCCTCTTCGATAAGTCTAAGACCTCCATAGATGGTGATTACACCTTAACTAACTTGGCCATAAGTTTCTTCAAGTACGCATTGCCCAAGCCCTTGCGGTTCCGAAAGTTCAAGAAGGACTACGACTCTAGCAAGGTGAAGCATTTGCTTGACCTGCTTCGATTGAGCATGATAGAATCTGTTCCAATGGAACAAGAGCTGCGGCCAGTGGCAGACTGGAAAGACGCGTACCTCCCAAGGATTCCCTCAGCCATAAAGCTTCGTCTCGGTGGAATCAACATCAAGCGAAGAGCCGACAACTTGATTAACATCGGATTTGACGACAAAAAAGGGTGGCTCAAAATCCCAGCCTTAATTCTAGATGACTTCGTTTCCACTTTCTTATCCAACTGTGTTGCATTTGAGAACTGTGATGCAGATAACACAATGCACTTCTCTACATATGTTACCTTCATGGGATGCCTTGTCAACAAAGAGACCGATGCGGAGTTCCTAACAAATCAGAGGGTTCTAGAAAATTACTTGGGAAAAGATGCGGATGCTGCGGATTTCTTCAGTGATCTGGCTGGAGGATGTGTAGTTGATATCCGAAGATCATACTTGGCGGACGTGTTTTACGGGGTAAACAATTATTACGAGAATAAATGGAATCAGACATGGGCGGAATTATGGAATACCTATTTCAGCAGTCCTTGGTCCTTCCTCTCTGCATTGGCGGTTCTTGTCGGGCTCCTATTGACTGGAATTCAGGCATATTTTGCTATATTTTCCAAAAAATAACTGTTGATTTCAATGCTAATTAAGACATATTATAAATAATGTGTACTGTCAAACTCTGCCTTCACAATACTACGCTTGCATTAACGAGCACCTTACTGTTGCTTTTTGACACATTTGCCTCGTATGATGTGTTGCTCCTTTTCTTAAATAAAATAACGGACGAAGTGAATTCTATTGAGACTTGCTTTATTTGTTCTTCGCTGAGTTGGTGTCCACCGTAGAGCTGAGCTGGCATCTTAGCTGTCTTTAGTCTTAGCCTATGGTCGAGTACTATAGATACAATCATCTTCATCCTCTCCGTGGATTCCCACGTGCAATCAGAGTGCCAAGGTTGCAAATTGAATTTTATGATTTATGTGTGAGGTATTTCATTCGTCACTTCCATTTCCTTTAGTTTCAGACTCTGTTTTTTCTTGTTCGCCAGCTATTATTGTAAGTTGCAAAACATTCTTGTATTTCTTTGACAGATCATGAACAATAAGACATAGACTAATCAAAGCATTTATAATCTTCTCTATATTTCTAGATGGGATAATCCAAGTATGACTATACGAAAGACAGTTTTTAATGGCTTGAATTTTCTATCTTGGAGTCGTTTGATTAAAATTGGCTTAGGCATTATTGAAGTTAGGAATTGTAGATGGATCTATCATTAAACCTAATGAAAATGCACCATCATATGTTAAATGGATTAGATGTGATTATATGGAGTGAAGTTATATTCTTCATTCAATAATGGTGGTTGAGCGCTTACAAAATTTTCTTTACATGCAATCTACTTAGGAATTATGGAAAGAGCATAATGAATAATATGGAGAAGGTAGTTGTCCTCTTGTTTTTCAATTGAAGTAAGAAATACGCAACTTGAAACAATATAATCAGCCCATTGGAGTTTACTATAACAAGTTGACAAGATATATGGATAAACTTAATGCATGGATGGTGTATCCTTCATGTGAGTGTGGTTATCTAGAGTATTGTATGTGTAGACTTTGACAAAGAGTTCACAATTTTGATCATAAATTATACTAAAGCAATTTTTTAAGGGGTACAATGAGAGTTTTGATTTTGTAAGGATTCATGTATTTTCAATAGATCCTCTATCTTCTATCAAAATGGCCTCTTACATTGTGCAGCAAATCAAAAAGCAAAAGGAAACCACTTCTATTTAAAGGGTATACTAAGAAGAAACAAGAGTTATGATTCTGATGAAAGTGCTTCTTTTACTATTTCATAAAATACTAATTCTAAGAGGTATAAGAAGAAGAAATGAGCTAAGAGTAAGCTTTTATGAAAACATTGCAAAGAAGACAAGTATACTGCAGATTCTTGTTTTCAATTGATAGGTTATCTGAATTAGTATAAAGAAAAGAAAATTTTCAAAAATACAAGATTGATTTTGAGCTAATTATCTAATAAATCAGGAAGTATTTCTATTACTCCATTGGAATTATTTAGTCCTACAATTAATGATGTATTCATTGCTAGTAGTTTTGCTTGTGCTATTAATACATTGATGGTGTAAGCAGTTTGTAACAGGTTTTTGAAGATGATAAAAGTTAGGTAGCAACAACAGATGGTAACAGATGCAAAAACTCTGATGGTGAATAATGTTGCACACCATTTTGTTGAAAATCTTAGAAATCATTCTTGTAATGGTTCTTTTAGTTCCAATTGTAATACATGGATTGTTGATTGGGGTGCTACTGATCACATAAGTCCCTTTTGTGCCTTATTCTTTGAGTTTCATTGTTTTCCTTAACCAATTTTTATTAAACTTCTTGATAATATATTGAAATCAGTTCAATTAGTTGGTTTTATTCTAGTGAATACTTCTCTAATTATTAAAAAATGTCCTATTTATGCCAGCTTTTGTACATAATTTGCTCTTTATCCATAAAGATTTAGCCTATAAATGTTTGAAAGCTAAAGTTGATGCTATTTCCTTCATATTTCAAGGTTAGATTGAAGAAGTTATTGCTATTGCAAATGCTATTCATTGGCTTTACATTTTGGAATCAAATGACGTGATTGTTTCTTTTACCAGTCCTAGTCATTCATTTCTTTATACATTCATTTCTTCTTGTAACTTAAACATTGACATTCAATTGTTGTCATTCTTTTATGTTAAGATTGAAATACTTGGAGTTGTATAAACACTTGAAATTGAATGATTTCATTATGATGCTTATAGTCATGCTAAATAGCCTTACTTTAGATGATAATACATCATGGTTTTCTTTTCTTTTTCAATTAGTCCACATTGATATTTGAGGTCCTTACTCTATTGATCTATTTCAGGTGCAAATTATCTTGTTACTGTCCTTAATGAATATAGTTGCTACACTTAGACATACTTGATTGGTAATAAATCATAAGATGTTTACATTCTTGATATGTTCTTTAAACTTACCAAGAATCAATTTTCTACTTGTCCAAAGGCTGTTAGATTTAATAATGGAAAAGAAAATCTTTTACATACATGTCAAAGCTTTTCTACTAACCTTGGGATAATTCATGAAAGGTATATTTCTTATACACTACAACAAAATGGCAAGGTTAAGCATAAAGACCATCATCTTTTGGGTACAACTAAAGCTTTTGTGTTTTATGCTTCTTTGCCTAGACACTTTTGGGGTAAATGTATTCTTGTAGCAAGCTATTTGATTACTAAAATACCTATAGCCAAATTACATTTGGAAAACCTTACATGAGTTGTTTCGTACTAAACCCACTTATGACCATTTGAGAGTGATGGGATATTTGTGTTATGCAACTATACTTGGTCTTTCTAGAGACAAGTTTGATCCATGAGGAATTAAGTGTATCTAGTAATAACAAAGTCTATAGGATTTATGACATGAGAACACATTAGACTCAAATTAGTTGGGATGTCACCTTTTATGAATCTATTTTTCCCTTTTAAAATACATTCTTCCTCTGTTCGTTCACATACACTTGTTCATCCTTTTGCTTCTTTTGGAAATGATTTTTATATGATAGTTATGGCTATGAATCTATTTTTCCTTTTAATTGTGTTGGTTCTAATCGTGTTGGTTCTAATCAAACACATGCTAGTGCACTTATTCACGGTTCTAATAGTATTGCTATTGGTGTAGATGTGTCTGTTCTAGCTTGTGTACATTGTAATTCTAATGTTCCACATACCAATTCTTTTTATATAGATGTTTCACCTTGCAAATCTATACGGTCTAGACATCAACCTTCTTGGTTGAAGGATTGTGTTCATTCTTTACACCATGTGTCTTTTGATTCTTTGCTTCCTTTTCCTTCCATTGCTTATCCCTTATTTTCACATTCTACATTTAGTTCTTTTCCTTCTGATTATGTTGCATTGTTAGCATACATGTTAGCATCTCATGAACCTTTTTGTTATTCACAAGCATCTAAGTGTTAAGATTGGGCAAATGCTATGAATAAGGAATTGGATGCCTTAGAAATGAATGATACTTAGAAGTTGACTTCTTAGTCTTTGGGGAAAAAGGCTATAGGTTTTAAATGGGTTTATAAGATTAAATATAAACCCGATGGATCTATAGAATGATATAAGGCTAAATTAGAGGCTAAGAGAGGATAGAATACCATGATACTTTTTCTTCAATTGCCAAACTAGCCCTTGTTAGGGTATTGATAACTATTGCAACTTCATTCAATTAGCCTCTTCATCAAATTGATGTTAACATGCCTTTCTTCATGGCTTTATTGATGAAGAAATTTAGATGAATCCTCTATTGAGTTATTCTAAGGCACTTCATGATCAAGTTTGTAGGTTAAAGAGGTTTTTGTATGGCTAGAAGCAAGCTCCAAAACAGTAGAACATTGAGCTTTCCTAATTTCTTCTTCATAAAGTGTTTGTTTAATCTACTATAGATTATTGCTTATTTACTTAGTTTGCTTCTAACGGTTGCTTGACTATGTTGTTATATTTAGATAACATTCTTGTAACGGGCATCGTTGAGTTCAAGTAGACACTTCATGATAAGTTTACTATGAAGGACTTAGGTCTAGCACATTTCTTCCTAAGAGTTGAAATTTGTCACACTCCTAAAGGAACCTTATTAACTCAATAAAAATTTGTTTTAGACATATTTTCTAATATTGGTATGACAGGGTACAGGCTATCCATTGCTCCTTTGCTTTTTGGTTTGCCATTTTAAAAAGAGCATGGTGCTATATTAGAACATCCTCTTGTCTATAGATGATTGGTTATTCAATTGTTGTACTTATCTATTATGTAACCTATTATATCCTTTGTTGTTCACAAGTTAACTCAGTTTATTTCATAGCTAAGGGCTCCCCATTATCAGGCTACATTTCATCTCCCTCATTTTCTCAAGGGCACAGTAGGCCTATTCTTTTCTATCAACAATCCTTTAACTTTATAAGTCTATGCAAAGGCTAATTGTGGTTATATGACTGATGATTGAAAATTGATTTTTGGTTTTTGTATTTTTTTGGTAACTCATTGGTTTTGTGGAAATGCAAGAAACAAGATACCATCAGTACTTCTATAGCTAAGGCAAAGTATCGAAGTGTTGTTGCTAAAGTTGAGGAGCTACTTTGGTTGTCTTTTATCCTTCATGATTTGCATATACCAATTTCTTTCCTAATAGATTTGTTTTGTGATAATAGTTCCACATTAATTGTAGCTTCTAATCACAAAGCACATAAATATAGACATTCATCTTGTTCACCATCATATTTTGCAGGGTTTTCTCAAGATACTTCATGTTGCTTTAGATTTTTAGCTAGCTCATATACTTACTAAAAATGTCCCTGCAACTCATCTTTCTACTATTTCATCTAAGTTGGAACTTTTAGCAAGTCTTACATGAGGGAGGGATGTTAAGACTTGCTTTATTTATTCTTTACTAAGTTGGTGTCCACTGTAGAGTTGAGTTGGCATCTTAGCTGTCTTTAGTCTTAGTCTTAGTCTTAGTTTGTTATTGAGTACTATCTATTGGATTGTATGCAGTTTTGTTTATTTTTTTCAACCAATAATAGCAAACACTTATATTGTAGATTTTCTCCATTGAATTTAATAAAGGTATATATGGGAGATTTGATCATCTTCATCCTTTCTACAAATTCCCACAAATTTTGGTTACACAAGTTTCATTTTTCCTTTTGGTAAGTTGTCTAGTTATATATTCTCAATGAATTTGGAAATTTATGAATTTTCTAAAGGAGAACAGACTTATCAATTTTTTAATTTTACATAAATCAATTTCTTAAAGGGACAATTATAAAAATATATACGTAAACGAGTTTTATTCAATTTGGAGTTCAAATGAATGAGTTATGAAGTTACATAAACAATAAGAGAAAGTGGCAAATTTTGGTCAAAAAGTTATACTGTCTGAGACACAACTATGTCCCTAGGCTGTGTCCACCTAGGAAAATTTTTTGTCTAAATTTAGTAAATTACATAACCTAGGGATACAATTATGTCTCAGGCTATGTCTAGCGATGAAAAAAGAAACTTTACAATACATTAAAAGGACTTACTAGGGTTTCACACATAACTGGGAGATATTCAAAAGAGAAGAGACTTGAAGAGAAGGAGAAGAAAAAGGCGAAAGCAACACTCAATTTCAAGATTGAAGAGATTTTTCACTAACAAATGGGGTTTTTTTTTATGTTTTATTTCTTAATTTTGTTGCAATTCGTTTTTATTTTCATTATGATAGCTTAAGATTCTTGTATTTAGGATTGCATAACCTAACGTTTCATGTGACTATTAGATTTATTGATAATTTTTAATAAAGTTTCTATCTTTTGTTGATTCAATTATGTTATTTAATTGTTAATTGATATTTCTAAGGTATCAATCTATGATATTATGCGCAATGATTGAGAAATCACATGTGTAATGAGATCTTGACATAATTAAAGAGAATTACATGTGTACTTAGAGATAAGATACATGTTTCTTTCGGAAAGTTGTTCTTTTGTGTGGGAATTCATTATACATTAATGCGATTTTGAATTATATTACTAAGTGAAAAGATTCTGGTAAATAATTTAAGATTAGAGTTAGTATGTTTGATAAAGGTATTAACTTGAATTGTGAATCCCTCTAGTCAAGAATAATAGAGATTGAATTGGATACATTTTAAGTGGTCACATGTTAAACACTAGGGGAAATAATTCCTAAATACGTTATTTGCCTTTTTGAAGTCGTTCTTAATTTTATCACTTTCTAAATTGCTTAACCAAGTCTCATAATTAGGTTAGTTTGTTAATTTTAGTATTTTTAATTCATTCAACTCATTACAATTTTTTGGTTAGATAATAAAACTAAGATTAATATTAGTACTCGAAGTTTTTGAGGGATCGATTCAAACTCACATCCGCTATATTAAAACTGATAGGTGCACTCGCCTTGTATCAATGATATAGAATCATAGTACAAAGGATGCAGCAAGAAAGACCACCTTTATCAATCTAAACTACAAAGATACTTACTTAGAATATGAGAGGGATGAAATCAACAACTAAACAAGTTGTTATCATGGAAATAATCAATAAGTACATTGTTGACTTAATAGTTCTTATAGAAACCAAGCTTAACTCTCTAATTACCTATACCTTTTCTCATTAATCCTAATTAGACAAATTTTCTATTAAGGAGGTTGAAGGACAAAGAGGTGGGATTCTCCTAACGTGGAATACATATGTCTTAAACATAGACATTGACAAACAAACTCCTTAGGAGTTTCATCTTCTATGCGAGGTTAGAGCCACTAATTTAAGTTTAGCCCCTTAAAAAATTTATGGTTCTCCAAACCTTGCTTTCAAACTTATGTTATGGGATAGTTTTAGGTAACTTGCTTCTACTTTACATAATTTGCCTTAGTGTACAATAGGAGACTTTAATGATATAACATTTCCTCATGAACAATGGGGCCAAAAAAATTTTAATAAAGAAAGTGCTTTCAACTACTTAGATTGCATGAATGATTGTGCCTTGAGTCATATGAGGTTTGTTGGGCTCAAATTTACTTGGATAAATGAGCAAAATATAACATCTTTAATATAAAGAAGATTAGACAAAGCTTGGTGTAATAATGAATGGAGATTATTGTACCTTAAATCAAAAGTGTTTCATGTTTGGAAATGGCCATCATATCACTATACCCTACTGCTTAGAACAAATCAACTTAATGGTTTACCCTTTAAGAGTAGTTTATTTAGATTCCAACCAATATGGTTCTCTCACAAGGGCTATTTCCACTTGATACAATAGACGTAGCAAGAATACAACTTTAATTGCATTAGAGCCATTAACAAATTACCTGGAGTCTTTAAAAGATGGAATAAGTTTTTGTTTTGGTTCGATACATCATTAAAAGAAGAGCATTCAAGATAGGTTGCAATCTATTGAAGTTAGCCTTACTTAACAGCTAACGGTTCATTTGATAAATTTGAAACACTACTTAAAATTATAGTTGGAGGAAATCCTAAGCATGGAGTAATGCTTATGACAAATGAAAGTAAGAACTAAGTAGATTTTAGAAGGAGAGAGGAACACTAGATTTTACCAAGCCTCTATTTTAGTTAGAAGAGCATAAAATAGAATTTTAGCCTTAAAAGATAATAGAGAAAAATGGGAGTTTAACCTAATGAAATTAGGGAAGCTGATTAATGATCAGTTCACAAACCTCTTAGCTTCTTCAAAATTCTAAAGTCAACGGGAAAATCCTTTATTGCATCTTAAGAGTTCTCAACTCTCCTAGGAGCAACTCCAAACCATTGGCTCAAGGGTTTCCCTTAAGGAAATCAAATAGGCCATAATTTCTATAGGTTCATGGAAAGCTCCTGGAAAGGATGGGTTTCATTCCCTTTACTTTAAAAGAAGTTAGGAAACTATAGGAAATTCAGTCCTTTCCCTCCTAATTATACTTTTGACTCCTACTTTATGCCAACCAATCTTAATCACACCCTTCTTTACCTTATACCTAAGTAAGGTTAAGCTTTTACAATTTCCAACTTCATATTAGTTAATCTTTGCTCCACATTACACAAGGTGTTGATAAGTGATTTTTGTTTCGATGTGCGGATACTTGTAAAATGAGAAAACGGCTATGGGAAGTACCAAAGTGTACTCTAGCATGGCCATTTCATTGCCTAAGTCAACCATCTTCTCATGTGAAAAAATTCTATGTTTTTATGAAGAATAAGAGAATGGAAGAGTCCCCTTAACTAGGGGTCTTATGTGGTATATATAGCAAGCAAGTTGATACTCATACTTGGATGGACTGAAAGAGTTGAGCTTAAGCCTCAATGTTACTAATTTAGGGTTTCAACCTATTTTACTAAAGAAATGCTATCAACATTTGTCCCTTACTCTCTTTGGTGAAAAAGTCGACAAAGACAATATTTAGGGAGGTTAATTTTCTAAGATCTTTGGAAAACTTGCAATCTAAGGCTTGAAAAGGCTAGAATGCTTAAAGGGGTAAAGGCTTAAAAGCTTAAAGAGGCAAAAGGTAGGAGTAGCCAGAGCACTTACAAATATTGGTATGCCTTAAAAAGCGAAGGCTTGAAGGGGCTGAAGTGCCCAAAGAGACCAATGTGCTTAGAAAGGCTAAGGAAGAATGCAAGTTGCCTAAGCTAAGCATGATTTATGCTAAGTAAAGACATAAGATAGGCTAGTTAGCCTCTAGTTTGTTACTATATAGGACTGTAGGCTTATTCGCTCGTCATTCATGCAAATTTTTAGACTTAAAGTATTTTACTTATCACCACTTTTTAGCTTAGAGTTTTTAAGTAGCTCATTGTCTGTTTATTATACAAAAAATTAAGTTTACACTAGCTTGCCATTTGTAGTATATAGGACATAGAGTTATTAAGAGTTGCTTATCAGCAAATTATACTTGTACAGGCTTAAAATGAGGGGCACTTCTTTAGCCTTGATTTTGATTTTGAGTTATTGTATCTATCCCAATGGGGAGTTGAAATGAACTCACAAAGAGTTAAATAAATTGTCACAAATGCGAACAAATAAAACTTGGGGCAAAACCAGGAATTAAACGTAAGTATCAACAACAGTAGGGCATAAATCTTAAAGATGCATGTCTTGAAAAAATAAATAGCCAACAAAGTGCAACCGGATATATTTCATCTTTGTTTGGGAGTTAAGTGGCTAGATGATGCATAATCCACACAGCAGTCTTGGACACCAATGGGGTTCAAATGGGAATAAGGAATGAGAAGTGAGAATGGGGTTTTGACTATGAATGCATATGGATATCACACATCAAGGTACAAACATAATAAAGGGTTAAGCTTGAAATAGGGTTTGATATAACTCATAAAAACTTATTATCACTTGGGTTTCAAATGAGAGATTAGAGATGACTCACTAACTCATTCAAATGAAGGGTTTACCACAATCTTAAAGGTAAGATTGATAAGAACACGAAGGATTAAGAAGTATAGCACACTTAATAATCTAAAACACCAACTTAAAGGGCTCAAGAATGTCATTACTTTTAGAAGGAATGTTTAAGTGTAAATTGACTGTATGAATATTCTTTACTGTCTATATATCTCTCTTGATAATTACAAATCTTGTTATTTATAGCAAGTCCTAAAGTCGTAGTGGTAAAATTGTAAATAATATATAAGGCTTTAAACCCTAAATAATGGCTCATGATCAAAATAAGAAAAATATTTACAAAGTATACAAAATTGTGCACTTAACGGTGTGGTCAACATGCAACTATCTAAGCTGTTTGTAGACTCGAGCAGGGGCTGGTTGGCAGTCAGGTGTCCGAGCAGGGGGTGAGATATTTGAAAGTCTTATTGTGTTTGGTTGAGCTCCCAGTAAGGTCGACCTACAGTTGTTGTACTTGTGAATTGCTTAGCGTGAACTCTCCTGTGCTGTGCCAAGCTATTCTTTAGCTTAGAGTGTTCAGTTGTATGGTTTCTCAACTTCTTGGCGGATGATAGACTCAAGACCAAAGAGCTCCTTTTTTTTCCCCTTGGTCTTCCGGTAGCTTGGCCTCGACAAAAGTTATTCGGCCTTGGCTTTGAACAATTTGGCCTCAGGTTAAGACGAGTGGTCGACCTCAGCTTAGAGATCGTCATGGATTGATTCCTCTCACTAGATAAACACATAATCTACAAATAATTCATCTTTTTAAATATCAAGTTGAGCTGCACCAATTAGCAATGTGTCAAACACATAATATGTGCATTTGTCCTCGTAGATAGAGGTTGGATTTACAAGCTATG
The DNA here is from genome assembly GCA_024138005.1 of Lumnitzera racemosa. NCBI lineage: Eukaryota > Viridiplantae > Streptophyta > Magnoliopsida > Myrtales > Combretaceae > Lumnitzera > Lumnitzera racemosa. The sequence continues at coordinate 88,629,387 of JAMXBC010000006.1, forward strand.
AGAAGCTCGAACAAGCAACCCTTGGAGCCTAATGTTGCCATGTTAAAGCTTGCTGCAACAATTTTGGATAACTCCACTTCATACTAAGAAGGACTTGGCTATCCTTCAAGTCACTCACAAGCTTCGAGCTTTATAGAAAGGCCATCGCAATTGTTGTTGCAGTTCGACAAATTTGGAAGAGGATAGCTTGGCATGTGTCTTATTATGGGGTCAAGCTTCTTTTTGGAACTCACTATCTAGTAGGAAGTCCGCATTCGGGCTACCATTTGATCCAAAAGAAACTCGGACAGGGGTACACGTATCAATTGCCGCTCTTTATTCATCTCCACATGTTACTTTCTACCTCATAAAAGAAGTTGATAGAAAGAACCGTGAGTGGATTCCAGTATGAACAATGGATACCTATAAAAGTCAAATATCATATCTTGAAGCATCTTATACAAAGTGAGATGCTGTTGCAATCATTGTGAGTTAACTTGGCTTGGCATTGATGCCTAGTTCGGCAAAAAGATTACACGGCACCCTTAAATGGTTCGGATGACAGTAGTTCGGAACGTGGAGCTCCCCGGACACTCAAGCTGTAGCGGCCAATGGCAAGCCATAATGAAGCCTTCTACAGCTGGTCATTCACAAAATTGCAAGCTATAACATAAAGTTCATTTGAGTGACCAAGTTCCATTGCAATTGGTGGAGATCAAATCGAAGCATTTTTGGTATTCAACATGTGAGCTAGTAGCTCAAGCACAAAACTTCACTTGTTGGGCTCACACGAAAACAAGCTGCCGACCAAAATCTTGACTTCCTTGCACGTGTGCCCCCAATTAGGATAGTGCACACTTATTCACACGAGTCTCTACATAAAGTCCAAATGTCAACTAGTTTTGCAGATCGTTCAGTATGAAATAGCTTGGCATTAATTTTGTCTTGTTACTTGAAAGTTTAGGTGGGTTGCTTGCCGACCTATGTTTTTTGAATTATATGGATAGTAGGTGTGACAACATGGAGAATTGTTCGAGTTGCTTATCAGTACTATAGTATATAGCTTGGCGTTTCGCTCAGAAGTCCTCGTAACTTCGATTGCCATTAAATTGTGCTTTGTTTGCTTGTAAAAAGAACGTGACTCTAATTTCAAGTGCTCGATCTTGTTGAAGTTACTCTTAACTTAATGACTGTGTTGACATTGAACTTGACATGTTGGTTGCTGTTGTGTGTGGAATTGGCATGAATTTAACGGCTTGGTTTTGGTAATCGTCTTTGAGCTTTGCCTTGATGTTCAATTTGGAATGTAGGCTAGAGTGTATTCATCTACCGGCATAGCTCGACTGCACAAAACTTGGCCGATATTGTATAAAGCTCAACTCAGAGTGTAATTCGGCCTGACTGCTTGTGTTAGTTTTGAGATACTTTGATTAAGGACAGCAACTTCAGATTTTAAGGCATCAGGTCAGCAAATCGGACGAGGTCGTTCACATTAGCACGACTCGCTGTGAGGTTAAGAGCTTGACTATGAACATCGCTGATCTAACCTTAACGTGGCTATGGATAGTTCTTAGCCAAAAAGAGCTCAGTACATACGAATTTCTCGACATTAGCACTGAATTGCTAGGATTTGCAAATGCCACAACTTCGCTTATGTTTTATAGTCATGGATATGGGATGGGTTCGGCATGCTTGACTGTCATGCACCGATTACCTTCTACCACACCTCGACAGACGTACTTGGAGCAACTCAGCAAGTATTGCTCAGCATTGAGTTATTGGAGCTCGATTCTTTTCTTAAGGTCAGCCTAAGAGTGTTCGGCATGCAGTAGCTTGACAATTCTTCTAATTACTCAGAATTTGGAGCTTTATCTACTATGCAATAAACTCAGATAGAATTCTAGAATTTAGATTCCGCATCTCGCACGTGCAGATACTTGATGCAACTAGCTGCAATTCATAAATATCTTAAACAAAGAGTTTCTCAGCAAGTAGTTAGATAGTTACTCGGCACAATGGACAATTGCTTGGCATCAACCTCTCATTCGGCATTTATAAAAAAGCCTCCATCTAGGCATTTATCAACACCTGTTACGCAAACGACACACACTGTCCACTATCTCAGTGCACTGCACTTCATAAAGGGACATGAACAACTCACTTACACTCCCTGCTCACTTGAAAATTAAGTTGATAGGAGCTTAATCATTCAAGGAATACCTTCATATTAAGAATGTATAGCAAGAGCTTGAATACAACTTTTAGTTTGGCGTTTGACTTGATGTAAGATGTAATAGCTCCGTAAGAAATCTTGCAAATCGGGCTCGGTTGACCCCCTTACTTGGTTGTATAGAGTTTAGTTTCTATTGAGCTCGGCTCTTCTCGTGTCCTGATCAAAGTGCAGTTCGATTGTCATGCTGTAGCTAGTGCGCTGCTCGGCGTTAGAGTATATAGCTCGGTGATGGGGATCGGCGTACTTCATAAGTATGCTTTATAAACATACTGCGGCAGCTCAACCTCTGCGGAAAATGGTCGGCCCAGTTTGTTGCTGAGCTTAGAAGCACGGTAAAGAGCCAAGTAACTTCGCATGGTGGACAAAAGCTCGAGTTGTTACTACAAGCTTCTGCAAAACGAACTGCTTGATGCCGGATCCGTAATATAAGCCGCTTAGAGCTTGGGTTTGTAACTTGACATACTCAAATTTTCTTGTCTTGCTGTAGTGAGCTCGGACTCATTATAGATCATACAGTACTTGGACAATTCGGCGTGAAAACTTTGTGCATATTGAGCTAATTATTTGGCATGTGAAAAAACTCCGTGCAAACAAAAGTTTGGCTTAATTTGGTTGTAAACTCAATACTCCGCATGGAGCTTGACATCACAAGATTGCTCATCTTAGTATTGAGTTGTAAAGTTCAGGCCGTAGTTCAACATTATATCTTTGGCACTAACATTATCGAGAGCTTAGATGAGTGACCTTGTATGGAGTTACCATCAGAGCTTGGATTGTGAGTAATAGATCAGCATCCACACAATTTGTATAAAAGAGGACAAGTTCACACTACACTTCATCAATCAAACTTGTTTAGCCTTCGGATGAAATATTAACTTAAACTTTTCCTCTCTTGGCATTGCATACATCAATCAAGGACAACTTAGTTTAGTGCTAACAGCACAAGTCAAGGCTTGATTGGACATTATTCTCAACATAGATGAAATTCAAAAGCATGTGAAGAACTTCTATATTTTCTTGAGTCACCGATTAGAATTCATTTAAATAATTAGCTTAATTACTCATATTCACCACTTACGAGTAATCACAAAAAGGAGTACTCATACTCAATCATTCATCAACCTATGTATATGTGCTTCACTTAGGGCGGATTGTATATGAATGAATCCCATCCTTAAGATCGACTAGTTTTACTGTTAGTAAATGTTTTCACATTGTGTGAGGCATCGTATGATCTTATGCTCACGATAACATTATGGACTTATGTTTAACTTGGGGACCATATACCCGGCTCATATCTATCATAGTCAATGAATTCTATACATTCAGATATTCCATGCATTTTGATAAGAAAGAGTGAAGTTATAATTCAATGTCTTCATGTCAAACATATTTCTTGATACTTTACTCCATTTATTGCACAAAGCATGCAGTTACTTAAGGATGGTGTAGCGGTTAATGGACCCCTTTCAAAAAGTATAGGATCATTCAACATATAAATGGCAATTACTCAAAAGCAGTTTTCAACTTTGATGGTGAAAATAATCTTGTATACACAAGAATCGAAATTCCAAATCGAATCATTTTTGAAGATCATGATAAAGTAGGAAAAAGAAACTTTAGTGTTGGATTTTAAAGCTAGAAAGAAGAAGAATCCTAATTAGTGAAATATGATCAATTAATTATAAATAGACTTGTATGAATTCCAAGAAGATACAAATAGAAGCAAGAATAGTAAACCAAAGTTGGAAGAATCCATCAAAGGAAGAACATCTTGCTAGGCCATTTCAAAATAACATTGGGAGTTATGGCAATAAATTACATGTTCTTATAGGTGGTGTCAATTATTGACTAGTGATTTTTGTTTCAATACGTAGACACCTGTAAAACAAGAAAATAGCTATAAGGGCAACTACTTTGATGCCTGAGTTAGCCTTCTTCTTATGTGAAAAATAAATAAATAAACAAATTGTAAGTTGTTATGAAGAGTAAGAAAATGAAAGAGATTCCCCTTACCTAGAGGTTTTGTATATTACTTATAGCGAGTGAGTCGATACTTATATCTAGATGGACCATAGGAATTAGGCTTAAGCCTCAATGTTATTGATTTAGGTTTTCGCCTATTTTACTAAAAAAATGCTATCAACACAAGGTTGTCACCAAAGTTTTAGTTTCTAGATTAAGACCTCTATTAGATAATCTTATTCATCTAGCATAGACTAGATTCATCCCATGAAGAAAAGTAGCTGACAAAGCACTAAATGAAATTCTTCATACCTATCATAGGAAGAAGGGACTAAGGGTTGGATGATTCTGAAGCTAGATTTGGCTAAGGCTTTTGACCCTTTAGAATGGGATTTTATCTTCTAAGCTCTACAAACTTATAGTTTTCTATATTGTGGATAAAATTAATCATGAGTTGCATAACCTTAGTACAATCATAAGTGATACTTAACGGGAAACTTTTCCTTACCTTTAATCCTTTCAAGAAGAATTAGGCAAGGTGATCCTTTATCACCTTACTTGTTCATCTTATGTATGGAATATTTAAGTAAAGCAATTGAAAAAAAAGTCGTATAGAAGAGATGGGTGCCTTTTAAAGTAAGTTGGTTTACATTGCAAATCTCATACCTTGCTTATACAAATGACCTCATTTAATTTGCATAAGTAGATAGTCATAATTCAATAAATATAAAGTGTTTACTTGAGTGATTTTCAAGAATATCTAGTCTATAAGTAAACAAATTGAAATCGAGAATTTTCTTTTCTAGAAACATCTCCCCATTAAAGAATAAGGAAATGGTTGATCTTATGGGGATGAAAGAACTTTCTATGTTTCGTAATTGTCTTAGATTCCTTTTAAACAAAAAACTCTAACTTAAGGCTACCAAACTTAATTTCATTATTGAAAAGGCATATCACAAACTCAATAGTTAGGAAGATAAAAGTCTTAGTATGGTAGGGCAAATAGTTTTAGCTAAGTCTATACTCCAAAGTCTACTAGATATTATATCAAATGGCCTAATTACCATCAAACAAAATAAGTAAGCTAATCTAAATTATCAACAAATTCATATAGTCTAATATTGACATACAATCTAAGGTGCATTGGATAAGTTAGGATGGCATTACCAAGCCTATAAAGGAAGGAGGTTTAGGCTTCCTAAATCTTCATAATAAAAGTAGAGCATGTGTAATTAAGAGACACTTTGAAGTCAAATTGAAAAAGTTCTTTCGCCAACTTTTGAAGGAAAAATACAAATAGTTGAATATAGGGAGCATTCATAAGATTTCTTAAAACCTCTCTCAAACCACAAAAGAGATTATATATTCTACATCTTTAATTCAGCAATCTTCAGTAGTATTGATAGGTAATGGTAAGAAGAAAAGCTTTAGTTTAACTCATGGAGTGGGATTGGCACAATAAGAAGTCTTATCCAAGGACTACTCAGTTAAGTAAGTGCAAAGCTATCTATTTAGAACTACTGGATTTCCTTGAATTCATGGAATGACTCTAGAATTGGATTTTGTTTCTCTTATATCCTTTTCAAATACATAGGACCACTAAATCTATCATAGAGCAAAGAACAAAAGAGTATTAGACCCAAATTTTAGGAAATCTCCAACTCTATAGGACATCCACTATGTTTTAAGCCTTAAATATAAATCAAAGACCAGCTAGAATTGGATTTGGAGAAGAAATTTCCCTCCAAAAATTAAAATCCTTTTATTGGGGCTAGCTTACTTTGCTTTACTAATTGCCCACAACTTGTCTTTTAAAGGCATTATTCATTTAGAATCACGCCCAAGATATAGACAGGATAATAAAACTCACATCCTTGCCTTTACTCTTTCTCTACACATTCTTGAGATCATCAATTTGTGACAATTTACACCATACCAATATTTGATCTTTGAAGACTCTTTCTTTTAGTGGATTCAATCCAACTACTACATAAAGAAAAAAAGATCTAACAAATCAATACCCTCCCCCTTCTTTTGCTTTTTTGTTAAAGGAACCCAATATTGTTTTATCATAGAAACATCCAAGAAAACACTAATCCGTCCACTACAGTTGCAACACATGAATTTTGGGTTCATTTAAAAACTACAAAAAGGTTTTACAAGATTGAATGTTTGAATCTACTACTACTTGTCCGTCTATATGTAATGAAACTAATGGAGATCTAAGCTCCAACTTTTATGTCTAGGTTTATGCTAGATTTTTTATAAATATTTTCAGCAATGCACCACTATTACCGCTGAAAAAAAAAAAAAATTGGCATATTACCTATTAGATGCTTCGAAAAGCAGTTGAAAAAGGAATCGTTATTAGCAACAGTGTTCTTGTTAATTGTCTATGACTAATAGTATTGACTAATAAGTATTAATGATAAAGTGTGTCAGACTAATAAACTAAAGAAATTAGCGACATAAAAAAGAAAAAAAAAATACTTCACGTGGGAGTACACGTGAACTTCATTTGCATGCGTCGTGCAATGCTGCACGTGAATCTGCTTGTGCCATTTAATGCTGCTTGCGAATCTGCACGAGCCATGCAATGCTATACATCAATACTCCTATGAAATAACATGCTGCAATACCTCGCCCTGACAAATATAATGCAAACTCGATCAAATTTATTTTCAGTGTCTAATTGATAACTCCAAGGTTAATTAGCTGCATCCCAAATATCATTAATAATACTGCGAACCTAATTTGCCAACCCATGTATACGTGCCGTAGGCATTGGACCATGATACTCATCATTTTCTATTTTTAATAACCTACCGCCATGCTGCAATAGATTAGCATCCCCAAATGATGTCTCTTCGGTGATTTTCTAATCTCAATATGTTAAAGGGAAACTGAAAAGGGATAACAACAGGAAAAGCTTATTCATTAATAGTAATGACATTACATGGGAGATGTGTTGACTCGACATCTTGACTAGTACAATACAACTTGATTAATAAAATATAAAGACGTACAAGGTTGGACGGTTGAAACTCGATAACACATATCTAACAACGAAACAAAATATAACAAAACAACGACGGCCAACACTACCGTCTAAGTTATTATAAATAATATCCCGATTCTGAAGTAGTCAGCTAAAAGATATAGGTGGCATTGACTATAGGTAGAGCTAAATGCATCTTCCATTGGTTTCTTCTATTATATAGGAAAAAGGGATCTACTCGAAGTGTTGTGTAGTTTCCAACATTCCATATATAGAAAGATAAATCAAAGATGTACCTAACTCTATATCGATCTCATTATTCCTACCCACGCCTCCTGCGATTAGAGGCTCCATTTCCGTCTTGATCATCGTCTCTGTTAACAGTCGGACGCTGAACCTTAATACGATCCCGTCCAGTTGGAAAGAACTTAGAGATATCCCTGGAAGTGGGTTGTGCCTTTTCTTGGATGAGTGTGGATGTTCTCTCTTTGACCTTGGCATTGATTTCGAATTGAGATTCTCGTGGAAGTTTTTTCAAGAACTCTTTGAAACATTTCGCCAGGAATGCCTCCTTTCCTTCATTAGGAAGCTTGCCAAGCAAGTTCCATACAATTTCCCCAAAAACGTCTTTGATCACCTCCTCTTGGTCCTCCACTTGGAGTTTCTCAAACATGTCTAGCGAAACCTCCACTTCATCTTCTTCCTGGGGTTCCGGATATGCTACGGTATTAGGGACAATGGTTTCTGCCTTGTTTGCGAAATCCATGAAAAAGTTAAAGACCGAATCGAATATGGAATCGTCGTTGGTTTCCTCGGTCTCGCTATTGTGCTTCCGCTTTCTAGTGCACTCAGCTTCCGCGGAATACATTATTCAAGTATTCTACTTCACTCACTCACTCACTCACTCTCACTTTATGTGATCAAATGTTGTTGATTGTGATGCAAACTCAAAATGGGCATATATATAATGAACCAAAGTCGACAAGCATGTGTGTAATTTGTGTGAGTTAATTCAGTAACAAGTTGACTTTCATTGACGTGAAAAATTGCTAATGCCAGCAAATACAGTCTCAGTGTCATTAATTAAGAATCCATAGCTTCTCAGCAAAACCTGGATCTCGGTTCCCGTATCTTAGATCAGCTCAGTTCTTTGAGATTTTTCCAGCGATCCATGCTCTGGCTGTACTCTCTCTTATCCATTTCATGTCGACAAAATGACTCTTGATTTTCTAACATGTGTTATTAAACGCCTAAAACTCTTTCATTGGACTCGTATATGAGTAATCCATGTGCTAAGCAGAATCTCGTCATCTAAAATATAATAAATTAATTTAAAACGTGCAATTATTCTACTTTACGTTATTACATATACTATTTGTTTAAGGACTTTGCTCATACTTACACATATATAATTTTAATATATTTAATTTATTAGTTAATTTCGATATAATATATTTTTATATTGCGTACTCCATTTGTGCTACGTAAGAAAATCATGCAACATGTGAAATGTATGGAAAATGTAAAATACATAGCTAGATACACTTACAGCACCATTTAAACGGAATTTCCGTACGTTATTATTATTTTTTTCTCTTTTTTTTTCCCCCTTCTTTTGCCAGCAGCGAGTGATCCAGAGGGGCGCTAGGTTTCACTCGCAAAGATATATATTCATTAAAAATTTATTTAGGAAAGAAAATATGTACAAATATGTATATTTTAAAATACAAACAATAACTGGATGCAAGTTTTTGGTTTAATGTTCATTAAAATCATTTTATTTTTTCAAAGTGCATTTACTTGAATTAGAGGTGAATGAGTATTCCTATCTAAATCTAGGAACTGAGCTGGTTCATCAGGTCTGTAGGTTCACAAATTGATTCATGGGCTCATGAATCAAACTGTCATTTTCTTCTTTTGCAAAATATATATATATATATATATATACACGGAAAACATATATATTGTATTATATTATATTATATGTTTATCATATATATTTATAACCAATGAATTATATAGGTTCCATATGGATATAGAATAATTTATAATATCACATATAGATTAATGTTTTAATATCACATAAATTAAATTTTATGGAAAGATGAAAAAAACTTGTATATTTTACAAGATACCTATCATTTGTAAGTTTCATAGAGTATAAGTTTTAAAATAATTCTAATATACTATAGGATAAGTTCTAGTTTCAAAGTTTAAGAATCTGTGTTTTGTGAGATAAGATAGGATGAGTCCATATTCTATCTACTTTATATTGTCTCACCCTAATTCTAATCATATTGTTTTTTTCTTTACCCTTTTCCACAATAACTAAAGCAATAAATTTGATTTATATGCTACATATTCATTACTAATACAACATAAATAGTAATTACATTATTAAAACTACAAATGCTCCGACGTTATTGCGTGAAGCATTTCTAAGTAATAACATGACTTAATGGACTGACGTTATTAAATTAATATGAGGCAAGTGAATATAGATTATTAAGTGACCCGTTGCTTAATAATTTATATGGGAAGTGATATGTTTTATAGTACTGCTAATAAAACAAATTTTTAAAAGGCATCATAAAAAGAAATAATAGACTATTTATCTTCACATCATGTTACTTTTTTCTTTTTACTAGTAATTTCACATATAAATATCTTTTTTATGATAACAAAGCTTAAACAAGCTTTTATATATATATATATATATATATATATATATATATATATACTAGTGTTGATTTTCTTTCAGAAATTGAAAGTTAAAGTTTAACTAATGCATATGCATATATAGTTTATTCTTTTACATTCACACAAAGTGTACATAACATCCTTAATCATTTTTTGAAAAATATTTAACATTCTATTTCTATTGAATATTAGAAAAAGTGGCAAGTGCACTAGTTAACAAAATTATACATATGTATAGGCGTCTGTGAGTAATATATTTTGTAATAATAAGCATATATCTCCTTAAGGATAAATCTAATATTGATTTAAATAAAATAAATCCAGCACTCCAATCTTATGCTTCTACATTCATCCCTATTGGCAAATACCAATTCTTGTTCATCTATTAGATATTGAATAATGAAAAATGTGTATTTGAGCTAACTTATATATTACATAGATCATATTTAATATATATATATATATATATATATTACATGGCACAAAATATATTTAATACAAGTATTTAGATATAACTGATATGTTCAAACGTCGACGTGTTTTATCTGTTATAAATAAATATTACAGGTTACAGTACTTTAAGATAATAATTGTTCATTAGATTATTATATAACAATGATATCGATATATTTACGCAACATATTTTATACTATTCCCTGATCCAGGAAATAAAAAATGAGTAGAGAGTGAAATTTCCAACACTCATTTCCACACGTGCTATTATAGTTTTATAATCTGGTAATTTATAACACTATCATAAGACTATTTATAACTTGTTATAATTTATTTTTTATTTTTAAATATCATATCAATATATTAAGTAATCTTATTTTCAAAAGATTTATAAATTTATCTTTAGATTATTTCATAAATTTTTTTTAATAATTTTTTAAAAAAATTTATGGGAAAAAATTACTTTGCCTAGAAACATGTGCGAGGAAAGCGGGGTTAGGATGCTCTAATGCGCGTTATCAAGCGCTAATTTTTAGGCAAAACGATGGGCTTAAAGTTTCTCCGGCTATAAATGATAATGAGCTGGCGTTGCCTTGTTTTGACCCTTGCTTTCCTTTTTAAAAAAAAATTTATTGATAAAAATTATAGTAATAAAACTCACAAAAATTTTAAGAAAATATTAAAAAATTTTACCCAAAAAACTTAACATGCTAAGAAACTTTAGAAATAAAATAAAAAGTTAGAGACTATTTTAATACGTTGATGCAATATTTAAAAATACAAGGTGAATTGTTTCGGGATAAGCACCTTCTTAACTACACCATTGACCCCAAAGAGCTCAAATATGGGTGATCCCAACTTGGATCTTGCGCCACCTTTCTTAAACCATGTACAAGTTTCTTCAGTTTTGATGACGTCATTATGATGAGCTTATTATCCATCACATCCCCAACGTAAGACGTGACTAATTAGGAGGATAGAAATAACAAAAAGTTATAGAGGGATAAAAAAAAAAAATAGAAAGGTACAGAAATTAATTAGACCATGGTCAATCCTAGACGATGAATATAATAAAAGTGATAAGAAGTGCTAGAAATAAATAAAAAGTTTATATTTATATACATTTTAATATGAAAGATAATGATAGTCTTAATTCATTTTAAAATTCTGATAGTGTCCTCACGTTATTCATGATTTTTATGAAATACATCGCACTTAAATTATGATAGCTTCACACCACCAAATAAAAAAAAACATCAAACTAATTTTATAGAAAACTTATTTCTTTCGTTTATTCAATATCTCAAAATCGATTAAAAGGTTTCACTTATTTATAAACATAGTAATATTAGAAACCTAATTCCTAAAGAAATTAAAAAATTCACTATGTCAAAGATAAGAAGTTAATATAACCAAATAATATATGTCCTTAATAAATAAATAAATCATATATACCTTAAATAACACAAAATAAAAAAGAATCCACATGCTTATTTTGATTCATATTTGATACCATTCTAAAGCTAAAAAAAAAAAAACAACTACAAATCATATATCGAATCGTATTGAATAAAAAATAAGTATTTTTACAATTTTTTTGTTTGCAGTTTGGTTCGATTATATATAAACAATTTATGATTTGATTTAGAGAAGTAAAATAAATTATTGGATTGTTTTGAACTTAATCGAATTATTTATTAAACAAATAAAAAAATCTATGCAATTATTTTGTACCTTTTTAGCCTTGATCTTCATGGATTTTATGAAATTTTTCATATCATGTTCTTCTCTATCATGTTTCTAGATCAATTATTAAAATTGAATTGAATAAATTCTATCTAAAATTTTATATTTAAAAATTTTCTTATTTTATATTTAAAAAATTATCATTTTCTTGTATGTTTTCTAATAAGGTCGATCCTTAGTACTTTTTGCATGTTTCTCATCTCTTTTTCAATGTTTAGTATGCCATTTTTGTTTTATTTATGCCACTTTTGGACAAATAGCTCTATTTCTCCCTTTTTGTTATTATTCATTGGAACAAGGTCTCTTATGATCATCTAATTAAGTTAAGTTTGCTAAGATCTTATATAACTTTTTGCTACGTATCGTTACAAATGATAAATGTGTGAGAAATTAAGTAGAACATATGAAAGTTTAATGGAAACCAAAATATGTTACCATAGATCAAATTGAACTAAACCAATTTTAATTTAGTTCGAAAAATTTATAGACTGGGTTATATATTTAGGCTCCATTGATCATGATTAGACCAACTATGATGTGTTGATTTGAATGAACTTAGGCTTTGTCTCCTACTTCTTAATACCTACAAAAAAGAACCTTATGGGTTAGGTTACGGGAGCCCTTCAATACTCAAGTTAACAAGGAGGACCAAGGAAAGGGGGGATAAGCACTAAAAACTTAGTGGACCATGCTTGCCTTATATATGGGTGATAGGTGTTGAACTTTTGCTTTCTTGGAGAGAAGAGGAGAAGAGATCTTAGAGAATGAGAGAGAAAGAGAGAGAGGGAGGGATCCCTCCTTACGTGTTGGAACCTTGCACCTTTTATGTATGTTACTTGGATATATGGTGATCAAGGATTCGCCCGTACTAGCTATTAACATGTAGTGCACTCTATGGTAGAGGCTAAGCTTCATTGTAGGCAGTATATTGTGGTTGACCAAGCAACCAAATCTACAGCCTAGTGATCTGGCAGAGGTAAAGATGCTAGGTCCGTAGGTTGTATTACGGATGTTAGATGCTCATTAGTGAGTTGCAGTGGGTTATAAGTGTTAAAGACAAAAATAGGGCTAAGGTTTTGAGAAGGGAGTTAGTTGATGCTCGATGAAGGTGAATTTAGCCCCGAGCTTACGTCGATCGAATGATGGAGGGGGTTAACCTACTTGGGAAGTCGTTTTTTAGCTTGCTAGGTAGGTTACGAAGGACAGACTCGCTATCGGTTCACATCTTCATTAGCATGGGCTCATGTCTTTGTGACGGGGTCATAGTATAATGTGCAAATGCTCTCTCACTATTTGTTAGGGTACCGTTTAGCATCCTTTGCGATGGGTTTTACCGGTAGGCCTTGGTTAAGGTGAGAATTGGGTGTCAACACTTGTCTCCCTACTCTCATCAACACTCGAGGCATGAAGAGAGTAATCCATGGGATGTGAGCGAACCAAGGTTAGGCCTCTGAATGGGGCACCAATTTTGCTACTTAGGATATGGAAAATCTTCTTCCTATACATCGGGTTACTATGCCATTGGTGTGACCGTTGTATTGCTCAATGTGTTATGATGGTTGTCATTGGCAAATGCAGTGTACATTGATGGTTTGTGAAGAATGGTTGCATGTGTGGGATAATTCTTTGTAAGGCTACATCACTGATTTGTGTGCAATGATCAATTAGGGCCCTTTTCTTGAGGAGTGGGGCATATGGATAGTTGAGATTTAGCGCATGTCTTATCATAGGATCATGTTTTGAGAGTAGAGAAATAGTTTGCCTTCTCCCCTTGTTTGTCTATATAAAGGGGGCTTGGTTGTTCAAGTCTTGAAGCCATTCCGACTACATTTCCATTACCAAATACTTCCTAAATAGGCTTATGATGGGGTACAATTAATTCCTTCTTACTATCCAACTTTCTAATAAACCATTTAAACTAAATATTAAATCCCTCTCTTTATAGACCAACCTTCTCAAGTTGTTTCTGAAGTGATTTCATCTAAGCTTTTTAAATTATCCAACATTCTAATTAAGTCTCAAAATTCAATACCATCACCCATCTTTTACCAAATAACTCCTTAAGCGAAGCTTTAACATATTTAAAGTTAAAATCCTTTCAACTACTAACTTTCTAGACAAGTTTTTGAAGTCAGTTCAATCATGTTTATTTTACCTAATCAAGACTCTAATATGATTATAATCTAGATCCTTGCAGCAACCAATCTTCTAGTCAAGTATTGAATAAAGAATTTAAGTCATTCTTTTACCAAACCAACTATTTGAATATGTCTCTAAAGTCTTTACAACCATGCTTTCTTTATCAAATAACTTCTCAAACAAGGCCCTAATAAAGTTATAATTATAATTATAATTCTTTACCAAATATCCTTTTGATTAAGGATTTGAACTAGGAATTAAGTTCCCCCTTCTATTAGTTCAACTATCTAAAGAACTTTGTCAACAGAATCAATTTATGCATTTACTCTTAGCGACTTGACCGAACATCCTATTCCACTTTACAAGTGTGATAAAACATGATCATAGAGCAGATTCTTCATACCCATGATCACCTTATCATCCATTATTCTAAATCCACATACCCTTACCTTAATGCATGTAAGCCATAATTGATGATTTGTGCATACATCAAATTCCATTTGATCTAACCAATTCTAAATCGTTTCTACAATAGAACACAGCTTATATCAACTCAAGAACTAGTACAACTTGATTTCCTTAAAGCCAATTACATAAAAACTCTCAAAAATAGCATTTTTTTTTACCAAATTTAGAGGCTCAAAAGTAACCAAAAGTTGTAGAAAATATTTTTGGCCAAAATCATTTTGTAAGATCTAAACATGCAATATAAGGAAGTTTTAGAAAAATTTTGGTTTCAAAATAACAACAATAAGGTAACTCAAATCAGCTTTGAAAATTACTTGATTTTGGTTGATTTCTTATAGAAGTACTAAATCTACTTAAAAATTTTACAAACTGGTATTCCATAGAAAAATATATGTAAAAATACTTCAAAATAATTTTTTTTCATAATTTTTTGAAGTAATTTAATATTTTTAAGAAATATGAGAAAATCGAGCGGAAATTAGAGCTCACTAGAAACATTACCTTCCAGCTACCATCCATTACCCCCTAGTTGTTGGCACCACCTAGCGTTGCTACCATTACTAGGTGGTGGTGGTGGTGGTTCACTTCCAGCACCTCTTTAAACATGTGTTTGTTAATTCTTCTTGTTGTGCATAGTTTTGATTCTAAATTTTTCCAGAATTGTTTCTTCATGATCTACTCCATTTTATATTTTTCCTAAGCTCCCTAAAGCTTGTTTAAAGTTTTGGAGAAAAATTGTGACAATTCCTAATCATGTGAGGTGAGAGAAATTTCTCTCTCCTAATTTTGGCTTCAATACCCTAAATCCTAAGAATGCTACGTGTCATAGGATAAAGCCAGCACAAGTACTTGAACTTTTATATTTTTTCATTTTAATACCTAAAGTTTAAACTCATTCATTTTAGTAGTTAAACTTTTTAAATGAGAAATATTCATATCTCTACCATAACAGCCGTTACTATAAAATAGTAAAAAAAAAAATTATAAGTACATCAACTTTCATTTTCTTTCTATTTTTTTTGTTTAAATTTTATTTTATTTTATTTCATTTTGGTATTTCAACATTTTTAAGTAAAACAAATAAGTATTCTTTATAATGACTCTTATGACATAAATACTAGTTTGTCTCATTTAAAGAGTTAGGGTACTAAAATAAATAAGTTTAGAATGAAAAAAATATGAAAGTTTGGGTACTTCTACAAGCTTTATCCCTATGTGTCATTTGAGGTTTATTACTTAACAACATCTATCCAGCAATTTGATGTGCATAAGCTCCATGCAATCCAATTTGTTTAGGATATATTCATTAATTTTTAGTACTTTTCTTATTAATCTTTAGTTAATGACCTATATTTTCAAGTATCTAAACGTTTTCAAGTATATATAATTATATAGAATAATTACACCCAAGGTACACATACTATTTTTATAAAATATTTCATGCCATTTTAATAATTTTAGTACCCAAAATATTTATCTCTATAGTTTGGTTAATTTTCATTATCTAATTTATGCGTTTATGATGGATAAATTACAACATAATATAATTTTGTAAAATCATCTATTTTGGCTATAATAATATTATTTTATTATATTTCTATATTTCGGGACTTATGGCATTTCATCATCTAACTCTGAGGATTCACATGTATAATACCGTCTCGATAAATCCTACTTTTGTATACGCCCTAAGTTATTCACTCAAAATAACTATGCGAGACTAGGGGCTTACATACATGTCTACATCGGCCATTCGAGAATAGCTCGAACCTTCTCATCATCAACTCTAATACCTCCCTAAAAAATAGTATAACTGAGGAATATAATCGAGGAATACTACCTCGCTCTGACAGAATATACGTTTCTTAAAGTTTCCAAATAAGTGCTCGGTATAGAGAATATCAAACATAGATTTTAAGTACATGACATGAGAGATGAGGTTGGCACTGTATACTAAAATGTCATCAAAGTAGCCAACAACACACTTACCAGTCAATGTTCTTAAAACATGGTTCTTGAGTCGCATAAGGGTACTTGGCGTGTTTTCCAAACCAAATGATATCACCATCCATTCAAACAGACTATCTTTTATTTTGAAAGTAGTCTTTCATTCATCTCTAGGTCTCATTCATATTTGATGATAACTACTCTTCAAATCAATCTTCATAAACCCTTGGGCACTATGTAACTCATTAAGCATATCATCTAACTGAAGGATCAAATATTGGTACTTAACAGTGATTTTGTTGATTACTTAGCTATCAATGTACATTCTCCATGGGCCATCCTTCTTCGGTACTAAAATAGCTAGCATGGCACAAAGGCTTATACTCTCTCGGACATAATCGTAATCAACCAACTCATCGACTTGTTTCCTTAATTCAGTAGCTTACTCAAGGTTGAGCCTATAGGCAAGTCGGTTAGGTAGAGCATTTCCAGGTTGAAGGTCAATACAATGCTCTATACCTCCAATTAGTGGTAAACCTCTCTATAGGAAATAGGTCGATATACTCCTTCAGTAAAGTCTTCACTTCGGCAGGTAAGCTTCTGGCTTCTCCCAACTTTAGAAGTTTTCTAACTAATAAGAGCTCATACTTTTCCTTCTTGATATCTCTGGAAAATTAGGCTTAAGAAATCACTAAGGACTTCCTCTACATTGATCTGGAAATCTTCTCTTACGATTCCTGAACTTCTTTAGGACTCATTAAAGTTGATATAATTTTCTTCCCATCCTTTTGAAACATATAGGTGTTCCTATATCCATCACGTGGTACCTTTAAATCAAATAGCTAAGGTTGACCAAGTAATATGTGTAAGGCATACATAGGTAGAACATCACATAACACCTCATCCTTATATCTTTCACCAACAGTAATCAATATCTTAACTTGCTTGATAATAGGTAGACCTCCCTTCTCATTTAACCAATGAATCTTGCAAGGCTTAAGGTATAGGTAAGTTGGCAACTTCATAGCTTTTACTACTCCTTGTACTATGGCATTGGTACAACTCCCTTCATCAATCATCAAAGCATATAGCTTACCATTCACTCAATAGCTCGTATGGAAGAGATTTTCCTTCTACTCATTCTCATCAAAGAGAAAGATACTAAGAGATTGTCGTATGACCAGACAGTACTCAGCTCTTATTTCAGGTAGGGTCACAACATCTAAATCTTCTTAAAATTTACTTAGCAGGTGATTAACATCCACCTCCTCCTCATCTTTACTAGCACTTTTCACTTCAAATTGGGGTCTATCTCTATTAATGGTCACGATACACTTGTTCGAGCACTAATTAGCCACATCTCCAAAACTAAGGCACTTAAAACACTTAATCTCTTAGGTTTTCTTCCCTGATCTCTAACCTTGGTCCTTCTAGACCTTAGTGTGCATAGAACTATAGTGAGCTCGGCATATCTAGTTTGACTTGGCATACCGGTCCTGTTCGGCAAGCCAAGTCAGCTACTTGACGTTTGGTTGAGTTGACTTCTCCTTTGCTGTTATACTCTTTAGGCTACGTAAATGGTTTCATGTAAACTTCTTAGCCTTTGCACCTCTACTAGATTACCAATCTTAAGCCTTAGCCTAGAAATGAACCTCACTATTATTCGTACTTCAGGCTTGTCAACATCACATTTGATCATTAGTAACTAGACCTCTTAGATATACTCGTCTACTGATATGTTACCTTATCTCAGGTTTTGGAGACATTGAAAAGTGCCTTGCTCATAGTGTTCGGAAATAAACCTACTCTTCATAACTCTCTTCATCTTATTCCATGTTTGGATCTTATGTCTGTTTCTCTAACATACATTCTATAACTTATTCTACCATATTGTTGCATACCTAGAAAAATTCTAACACAGTTATACGAATATGAACGACGTGTTTGTAATCATAAAGGTTGAATAACTTTTCAATCTTCTCCTCCTAGTCTAGGTTGTTATCAGTACTACCAGACCCATTAAAACTCAGGATTTATACCTTGAGGTGCTCAATTCCTCTAAGAGCTCTAAGCTCATGCTCCTCAATTTCATCATATTTTTCCTTCTCTTCATACTCCTCAACTTCATCTAAGTCTCCTTCTTGCAACTCAATTAACATGTCAGGGTGGAGTTAGGTTTATGTTAATAGTTTCAAATGCTTGATGTTCACCCATTTGTCTTCTCAGCTTATCTCTCACTTCTCGACCCTGTTCAACACAAAACTCTCTTACAACCTAGTATCTACAGCTCTTTATACAGTAATAGCTAGATTTGTCATAACAGCAGCAAGGTCTTGTATCTATTTGTTAGTAATTTGTAGGGTTTATTATCATAAGCATTATTTTCGGCATCATTAATCTCTCCTTAAATATTAGGTTTTGACATCCCAATACAAAACTTCTAAGAAATCTACTGCTATACAAAAAATTTTACCCTTGTAAATATTAACTTATACAGTGACTAAAGGACTTGCTCTATTTTTCAATAGGAAAAAAAGTACAATAGAACACTCATATACTAAAACAAGAACAACTACTTCAACACTAAGCTTTCGATCACAACCTTAAGCTCTGATACTAAGATTATATGATATACCTATGAACCCAATAATCACTAGGGCTTGCTATTGAGAGTAGTAACCAAGCAGGTCCTTTGAGATATTAAACAAAAAAAAAGAAAAGGAAATGGACGAACTATCAAACATAGTTGCTTTCGTAAGCTGCGTAGAAGACATGATGCACTAATGAACATAACATGACTTAGTACTTCACTTGATATAATGCACAAGCTAATACAAATGTCCACTCATCAAAAATCTTGAGCTACTAAGCAAGATTAGATAAGAGTATGGGAAATATGTTTGGAGAAGAAGATCTCTCAAGAATAAGTAGATCCATTAAAATGTAAGTCCCTAAGGCAACATAGAAACCTAAGCAATTACAACAAAGGGTAATACAAAAATACTATCATAATACAACACCAAAAGGGTAAAAGGTACAAATAGAATAAAGGAATATAGTATAATGTCAGAAAAAGGAATGACATGTGGTATACTACGATTGGGTCCACATTTTGGAGTCTTGGGATGCTGTGGTCAAGCTTCTTGATGTTGGGGATGTTGTTGATGAATGATACTTGGAGTTGTTGAGATGAATTAAGGATGCTGTTGTTTGGTAGGTTGAGTAAGTAGAGCTCGGCATGTGGGGCACTCAATAACTCAGTCTCAGTACTTGTCATGTTTGTGGATAGGAAGAGTAAGGCTTGATGTAAAGTCTCCTTGGCCTTGGCAGTTGGTAATTCAGTATGTTAGAAGAGAGAGGTTTAGCACATGGTAGCCTTAGCCTCAATATTCAACTGATCGACCTCAATAGTTGGCAAGTTGTTGATTGGGCAAAGGTCAGGGCAGAGTAGGGTACATCTGAGATGGGACCTTAAGGAGTTCAAAAATAACTCCTCTTCATATAAGAGATCATTCTTCATAGGTTGGTGTGAAAGTATCCACCTCAAGAGAGATTGGAGGCTTTAGAGATGAGCATGAGTGAGGGGTTTAGAAGTCAGAAATCCATTTAGTATGCAATGGTAGAGAAGGTGAGGAAGCAAGTTCGATTAAACATGCCTGATGCAAACTTGTCTTTCCTACATTGACTTGATGAACTTAAGGTCATTGTTAGAGGTAGGTTGGATGGTGAGTTGTTCGATGACTTATTAGGAACTTCTAGTAATGGTACGAATGCAGGCCTTAAAGAGGGAGGTGGTGATGGTGAGGTCGGGCAAGAGCTAGAATAGTAGTAGGAGCAGCAATAGCAATAGCAAGTCGAGGATGCTTATAAGCATCTTTGTACTTTTTGTTACTCCCTTGTAGTTATCGTAGGCTACGTATGCCTATGTTTGAATTTGTTTCGTATATTTTTCTTTTGGCAAGGCCTTAAGGTACCTACCTCCCTTTATGTAATTGTTCAAACTTGAATGAATGATGTTTTATTAATGTTAAAGGATGGGGTACTCGAGCTAGGTAGGGTAGCTGGATCGGTTGTCCCTATCGTTGCCTTTATGAAAGAGAAACTCTAGAAGGTAGAGTGAGGACCTTCACTTAAAGGTTGAGTGTCATTAAGGGCTCTACAGTTTGAGGCTCGGCTAGGCCAGACTCTAGGGATGTAGTCACAACGTGAGAGTTAACCAAGTCAAAGTTGAGAGGATTCCTATTAGGGAAGATTTTCTAGAGCAAGGAGTTTAGTTGAAGCTAAGAAAGGCCGTTCAAGTGAAACGAATAGTCATAGTGTAGGAGGAAATTGTATATGTCGAGCCTAGTTTTTTACCCTCCGGTTCTCTTATAAAATTAGGTCTTCTCCAAACCAACCAGTATTAGACCCTTACTCGTTTAGTACTAGCCCTCGACTAGGATTTAAAGAAAACCATTTTTCAACTTGAAAAGATTTAGAGTTGCTACCTGACCAGAGTCAGGAAAAGGGGTTAAGTTATAACCAATTGGATGGATTGGTTATAACTTAGCTACTAGTCTATCGATTTAAAAAAAAAAAAAAACCAAGTTATAAAATGGCTTTTTGAAAACAAGAGAATCTGGATCCGTGAGTTAAGACTTTTAAACCTTTATATGTACCATTGACTTTCTAAAATTAACTTTAATTTTTAAAAATCGCCTTTTTATTTTATAAAATGGAACTCAATTTAACTATTCTAATTGGATAAATGAAATAATCTAAACTAAGAAAAGGAAAATTAGGTTTTTTTTTTAATTTTTTTTTATCGTCGCCTCGTAAGTGCCTATGTACTCATTATTTGGGATTAGACGTACATATTTCTTTTTTGTAAAACTTTAGTGGATTGGTTTTGTTTTAATTCAAAAAAACAATCGAGTATACGTTTTACTCAATTTTGATTTGTTTAAGAAAAATTCCTAAAAACCTCTTAATCAGTTTCTTAATTTTGGAAACTTTAAAATAGTCCTAATTTTGAAATAGGTCTATTTATTTTCACTTAGTTTTAAAGAAATCAATTTTTCTAAGTGACCAATCTTATTTTATTTATTTTATCCCTTCTTTTTTACTTAATTCATTTATTATTTATTATGGCTTATTTATTTTTATTTAAACAAGTAAAAGAAAAAAAGAATAAAGTTACCTTTCTTTTTTTATTTTTTTTCTTTTACATTTACACTTGGAGGTAAACAAATAAGAAAAAGAAAAGAAAAAAAAATAATAGTAATAACAAAATGAATAATAAATAAATAATCTAACAAAAAATAAATAAAATAAAATAAAAAAAGAAACTTAAATAAATAAAAAAGGATCCAGACTAGGAAAAAGATACATAGGTTGGTCGGGTTAGATTAGGTTTAAGTCGTGGAAGGAAGGGAAGCAGCATTGTGTGATGGGGAAGCTCTAGGTGTTTTTTGACCACCTAAACAATGGGGAAAAGGGATTTTAGTGAGTATTTTATGGGATTTATGGGGGGTAGGCAAAGTGTCGAGACTAATGGAGCTTGGGTTGGTGGTTTTCAAATGTTAGCTGTGGGTGGCGGTAGTGGTTTGGCCTTACGGAGTTTGTTGGGTCTGATTGGTCAGTTGAGGAAGGGGTTTTGGAGAGGGGGAGTTTAGTTGTGTGGCTAGTTTGGGTTAAAGGTGGCTAAGGATGGTGGTTTGAAGAGAGAAAGGGGCGATGATTAGGGTTTGATGGAAGGTAGCTTGGAGGAGTCGCTAGGGGCTACGGTAGTAGACGAAGGTAGTTAGGTTTGAGAGCTGATGAATTGGGGGTTATGGCCGTGGAGTTGGGTTGTGGTGGAGGGCTCCAAAAAAAGAGATTTGAAGAGAGAGAGAATGAGCTAAAGAGAGAAAGAGAATCACGAGAGAGAGGGAAAGCTTAGGAGTCGATTTTGAAGCTCAAGAATGGTTGTGTGTTTACTATGATCACCTCCGATACCCTTTATATACTTAAGATTAACCCAAAAACATGGAAAGTTCAAATTGGAGTTAAATTAGAAAAACTGAAATTCAAGTTTTTTCCAACTTTTTAGAGCTCAATTGACTGAGTTAATGCATGAATCTAGACGTGTTCTTGATCGCTATTAACATTAGGCCATCTCTAGTTTGAAATTTCGCCGTTGATTTGGTGAAATTGCAATAAGAAAGGGCCCAAAAATCATGCTAAAGTGGGTAGTCTGAAGAGAAAAGTGCTGGAAATCTAGGGAAAATGAAGGAAGGAGAGGGAAAGAGAGGAAAACGAAGGGAAAAAGAAAGAAGGGGAGGGAAAGGTAAGCTGACGTGGCGCTACATCAATCATGCTAGCTAACCTCGGCATGCCACATGTCATTCATGATACATAGTAGCTAACGTGGCATGCTACGTGGATGGTACATGGCGCCACGTCAACAGGACCATCAAATCCGATGATGCCATGTGTCCTCATTTCGAGAATTATTGAAAGAAAGCACCCAACGGGCTTGCTAAAGACCTTATATGGAGTGGATAATAGAGGGGTTAAAAGATAGCTAGGAGCCTAAAAAGATAAGACGACATCCTAAAGGCTTAACAAGATCCTTAAAATGAAAGACAAGATAGCACCTTAAGGGCTAGTTGGAGCCTTAAAAAGAATAGGAGAGGTTAGTGTTCTAAGAGCTACTTGAACCCTAAGAGAAGAATGGGACAACGCCTCAAAGGTTAGTTAAGAAGATGATGAAGGAAATTGCTTTATGAGCCGACTAAGAGAAACTTGGTGAAAGGAAGTGCCCTATAGAACTTGGTGAAGAGAGGGGCTTACTTGAAAGAAATTTGGTGAATAGAGGGACCTTATGGATTGGAAGGATGAATCAAGTTAGGATTGTGTCTTCATAGGTTGCCCAAATACTAAATGCAGAGAGTGAATGGCTTATAGGTCAGAAAAAAGACTGTTGGAAGTAAAGATTGGTCAAAATGCAAGTGCAAGAAAAAATTAGTGTGCTAACACTGTGTAGAAATACTTGCTCAGCCTTTGTCAATAGCACCCAAACCGTTTAACCTTTTCGAAAATCCCCTATCAGAAAATTACTGACTCTTGTTTTAGTCCCTTTTGATTAACCCAGAAGTTCTTGATATACAACATTTGAGACTTTGCTAGTTCTTTATGGAGAAGTCATGGAAATTATCTTGAGTTTCGCATTCCCCTGAAAAATAGACAATAAAACTCCCTATTGAGGGGGGTCAATCCGTAATAAAGTATTTTAAAGAATTTTGTTAATTACCAATGTTCTAAATCTTATTCCTTAACTCCTCTCGTGTTTGCTATGTGTGGGTTCGATTACATGGGGTAAAGGGAATTGGATCTTTCCATGGAGAGGGTGATTATTCCAACGATGATAATGGCTAAGGATACCAAATTTGCTTGTAGGTAATGAAAATTGGACCACGATGACATTCAAAATGACTGGCACTTTAAAATTCCCATTGGCTTCTTATGGATAGTACAATTTTACAACATCGACATTTATAGGGTCTCTCAAATCTGGGCCATCTGTTTGGGACAAAATCAAAGCCCTTCCTAATAATACTCACTTTACGACATAAGGACCCCCGTAATTAGGGGCGAATTTCCCTCTGGAGTCTTGTGCATTGGGGAGAGCTTTTCTTAATACCAAATTTGCTTCTTTGAGGTTACGGGGTTGTACCCTTTTGTT
Organism: Lumnitzera racemosa; assembly: GCA_024138005.1. Lineage (NCBI taxonomy): Eukaryota > Viridiplantae > Streptophyta > Magnoliopsida > Myrtales > Combretaceae > Lumnitzera > Lumnitzera racemosa. Next base: position 88,653,720 of record JAMXBC010000006.1, read on the forward strand.
GAAGGATCGAGCCATTCTTTGCTGATAACATTGATTATGACACAGGGCCGTCAATCTCCTTTCATCAACAGATTTTGTTGTTCGATGCATTTCTTTACCCAATCAGCTTCGTCCAAATAAGTTTCTGATAGTACCCTTAGTGAGGGGATCTTGACCTCTACTGGTAGCACTGCTTCAGTGCCGTATACTAAAGAGTATGGTGTTGACCCAATTGATGTTTTAATGGAAGTTCGATAGGCTATAAGTGTAAAGGGTAACATCTTATGCTAGTCCTTATATGTGATAGCCATTTTTTCAATGATTCTTTTGAGGTTTTTGTTTGCTGCTTCAACGGCTCCATTCATTTGGGGTTGATAAGGAGTAGAGTTCCTGTGACTGATTTGGAATTGTTGACACAATTCTATCATGAGCTTGTTGTTGAGATTAGTGCCATTATTAGTTATGACTGTTTCAAGAGTCCCGTACTGAGCTAAGATGTTTCTCTTGATGGACTTAACTATGACTCCTTTGGTAACATTTGAGTATGACGAAGCCTCTACCTATTTGCTGAAGTTGTTTATAGTGACTAATATGAAATGATGCCCATTGGACGCTTTTAGAGTGATGAGGCTGATGATAGCTATGCCCCACATTAATAAAGGTCGTGGTGCTAAGAAGGCATGTAATTCTTGAGGTGGGGCGTTTATTTTATTCGTATAAACTTGGCATAAATGACAGTGCCTAACATGTTTGATGTAATTACTTTCCATTGTTGACCAATAATACCCTAGCCTCATGATTTTCTTTGCCAACATGTATCCATTCATGTGAGGGCTACATACTCCTTCATGTACCTATTTCATTAACTTCTTATCCTCTTTGTCATCCACATACATTAAGAGTGTATTGTCAAATAAGCATCAGTATAAGGTAGACTCGCTTACTAAGAATTGAGTAGCTAATCTCCTAATCATCTTTCTGTCTCTTTTTTCGACCTCTTCAGGCTATGTACCTTGTTGTAAGAATGTCTTAATATTATGGTACTATGGTTTTTGGTTATTCATACCCGCAATTGTTAGGTAGAAGGCAGGCTTGTTTTCAATTTCAATAGTAAGGGGCTGAATCTTGACTACAGCAGATACCTGGCTCATAGATGCTAGCGTAGTTAAGGCATCAGTAAATTGATTCTAAGTCCTTCGTACATGATTGAAGGTGACTTCTTTGAAATTTTTTGTTAATTTAGTCAAACGCCGGTGATAAGGTACCAACTTAGGATCTTTAGTTTTGTATACTCCATGGGCTTGGTCAATAATGAGCGAGGAGTCCCCATACATTTCTAATTCTTGAATGTCTTTTTCTAGGGCCATCTTAAGTCCCATGATGCATGCTTCATTCTCAGTAATATTATTAGTATATGGGAAAATGAGTCTTATGACTACAGGATATTGATCACCTTTAGGGGATAATAGTATTGCCCTAATTCCATACCCAGTCACATTGGCTGCACCATCAAATAACATTTTCCATTTTGGTGGCTTGTCATCCTATCCTTTATCAAAGGCTTACCTTTGACTAAATTCCGGTTCATGTATGTAATGTTGAACTTTGATAGTAGCATTTGCCATTTTGAGATTCTACCAATTAGGGCTGGTTTGTTTGCCAAATACTTCAAGGGATCGTGTTGAGTGCATAATTCAACCTGGTAGTAGAGTCTACATTATCTGAGCCGATGCATTACCTAGACCAAAGCATAGCAAGTTCTTTCAATCTCTTAATATCTCTACTCCCCTTCAGTGAATTTCTTGCTTAAGTAATATACAAATAGTTCTTTCCCTTCCTTATCTTTCTAGCCAAGCGTGCACCTTATGAACTCTAGTAATATTGTCAAGTATAGGAATAAAGGCTTCCTAGGTTTTGGAGCTACCAGAATTAGAAGGTTTATGAGGTATTCTTTGATTGTTGTAAAGGCCTGCTCACAGTCTTCGTCCCAGTTGATCTTGGCATTCTTTTTCAATAACTTAAATAAAGGACGACACTTGTTTGTGAGTTGGGATATGAATCGGGCTATATAATTTAAACGGCCTAGCAAACCTTTGATTTCTTTGAGTGTACGTGGTGGGGGTAGGTTAACTATCGCCTTAACTTTATCAGGGTCTAATTCAATACCCCTTTAGCTGATTATGAAACCCAATAATTTTCCTTAAGTCACCCCAAAAGTACACTTCTCTGGGTTGAGTTTTAGTTGGAATTTTCTTAACTTATAAAACAATCTCCTTAGATTTTTCACATGATTTTCTCCTTCTTTAGACTTGGAAATCATATTATTAACATATACTTCAACTTCTCTATACATCATGTTATGAAAGATTGCTATCATGACCCTTTGGTAAGTTGCCTTGGTATTTTTGAGTTTGAAAGGTGTCACTCTATAGCAAAACGTGACCCAAGTCGTGATGAATGTGGTCTTAGCTTTATCTTCTTTAGCCATTTGAATCTGATTATACCCGGAAAATCCATCCCTAAAAGAGAAAATATGGCTTCGGCTGTATTATCGACCAATACATTGATATGTTTCAAAGGAAAATTATCTTTAGGGGTTGCTTGATTGAGGTATCAAAAGTCAACGTACACTCTGACTTTCCTATTCTTCTTCATAACTGGCATTATGTTGGCTACCTGCTTAGGATAATCAGACAACTCAATGAAGCCAACTTCCAATAATTTCTTGACTTTTTCCTTGATCTTCAATAGGATATCTAGTCGAAACCTTATTAACTATTGTTTCTTAGGCTTGATATGCTCTTATGTGGGTAAGTGATAGACCACGATCGATAGGTTTAATCAAAGCATGTCATCATAAGACCATGTAAACACATCTTGGTATTCGGATAGCAATGTGGTTACTTCTATCTTTTGATTTTCTTCCAAATTTCCCCTAATCTTCAACACCTTAAGGTTTTCGTTAGTCTTGACATTAATTATCTATGTTAGCTCATCAATGGAAATTCTACTCATTTCATGTTTTTGCCAGCTTTCTTGCATATCATTATGGTCATCGACATCACTCCCGATGACTAACCTAGTAGGGCCAAAAGTGATATCAATATTCTCATTGCTTATCTGCACGAGGTATCCATGGCCTTTAATTGAGTCGTTGGATCTGGAAAGAAAAAATAAAGTATGCAAAAGGAAGAGTATAAGTAAGGCAAGAGTAAAGAGAAAAGAAGCTGATTTTATTTTAGGGAACTCTCTTTTGAGTACAAGCATTTGGAGAACAGAGGCAATTTATTACAAAATTCTACAAAATACTGGATCATGATTCATCATTTACCCTAGGGAAGACTTATTGTTATTCACAGGGATGGAGAACCAATTATTCAAGTGATGGGATTTGTTGAATAGGCCAGCCCCTTTATTCTTATTGGAAGTGCCTTCTTTAGCGGGTTTTGAGTTTTGGGTTTCGGTCCTGATGAAAGTTTCTGACAATGGCGGGAAGTCCATTGGAGCGTGATACAACTTGTTACCCTTTTTGCCCCTAGCTTGCATTCTTTGCAATTCTTCCAATAGGGTTGGAATGTATCCTAACCCATAGGTCCCAAACTGGCCTTCTTTGAATTTCAGCCTCTCTTCCTTCTACTGATTGGTGATCATGCACACCTCATTAAACATCTGGAGTCCAAAGTCTTCTTGTTCTTCAATACTGATATAAGGTATGGTTATCTCTTTATAGATTTCATAATCTTGGTCACCCAGAATTGTGATGACCTAGCCATTGGAGATGAATTTAACTTTTTGGTGAAGAGTTGACGGTATGGCCTCTACTGAATGAATCCACGGCCTTCACAATAATAGATTGAAGGCCCCTGGAATATCTAAAACCTAGAATGGGATGTTGAACGTATGTGGGCCTTTATCAACTGGTAAGTCAACCTCCCCTATTATCTCTCTCTTGGATCTATCAAAAGCTGTAATCGTTGTTGAACTAGGTTTTATAGCAGTTGTATCGATGCCCAATAGATCCAGGGTAGCTAAAGGACAAACATCAAGAGATGACCTGATGTTGATCAGGACTCTTGTTGCAATGATGTTATTTATCCTCACTATTATGAACAAAGGCTTTATGTGCTGGGCACCTTCTTCACCTAGTTCCTTGGTGGAGAAGGAAATTTGATCCATGGTGAGGATGGAATTAGTGACAGAGTCAATCCTTTTAGTTGAGATTTCATGAGGGACCTTGACTCCCTTAGTGTTCTAAATAAGGCTTCTCAGTGTGGGTCTAATGCCATCAACAGACTCATGAGGGATATTTGTGCTAGAGTCTTAGTGAGCTGGTTCATTATTTTATACTCATGAGACTTGATCATCTTGGTGAAGGCAGTTAATCCTTCTTTATGTTTAGTTTGTTTAGTGTTTGGCATTTCCAATATGCCCTTCTTTTTTAGGTTTTCCTTCGTATCATAGGTTCTGCTAGAGCGAGTGATCACTCTTATAATTGAGCTTGATTGCCCATAGTTTATTGCCTGGTAATTGAGGGGGGTAGCTTTATAATTTTCGAAGGCCATAAGTATGTGGAATGTATACCTTTTAGTTTATGGGAACTCTTTTTTGTAGAATGCATAAACCTTTGGTTCTTGATTTCGATTGATCATGTTAGTGGTAGATTCTGAGTAGTCAGATATTATATTAATGATAGGTCCATGGTTTGGCAGTAGGTTGTTGTTGACATTTGGGGTAGGAACCTCTACAAAATCTAGTTGTACTGTACCTTCATCGATCAAATCTTGGATTTTTTTTTTAACCTCCAGTACAAATCAGTTGAATGGCTTACTTACCCTAGATGATATTGACATCTTGCATTGGGATCAAGGAACTATGGCCTGTACCTTTCCCTAGAAGCCTCAGAATGGAGCAGATTATCTCTTCTTAACTTCTTGAACACCTGACTAAGTGGAATAGGTATTTTGGTGAGCTATCTCGAGGCTCTACTAACTTGTGGTTGGCTTTTATATTGTGGTTGAGTTGGTCGGGGATTCATCCTAAAAGAAACTGGAGAGTTAGGTCTTACATTTGAGTTGACCATGCTAACAGTAGCTTCTCTAGGCTTGCTGGTGGTAAGTTTAGCAGAGGGTGGTCTTATATCTATTGTTTCTTACAGCTTACTAGAGGAAACGACACTCTCAATTTGACACCCTGCTGTTACTATTTCTACAAGGCTTGAAGAGGCTTGTCCGATCAGGTGAGTGAAGTAGGGGCTCTCAAGAGTGTTAGTGAAAGTTGCCATCAGCTCTTTTTCAATCATAGGGGTAGATACTCTTGCAGTTAGGGACCTCTACCTTTGAGCATATTCTTTGAAGGATTTATTGTGCCTTTTCCTTAAGGCAACCAAATCTATGATTGTTGGTACCACTTCGACATTATATCTATATTACTCATAGAACGTTTTGGTCAGCTTCTCCCATGTATTCACTTGATTTAAGTCCAATTGGGCATACCAGGTTAAGGCAGGGCCTGTTAGGTTGTCTTGAAAGGTCTGGATCATGAGTTGATCATACTGTACATACTTACCCATCTTACGTACATACAGCCAGGTGTGTAACTTGGGGTATCTAGTCCTGTTGTATTTTTTAAAGTCAGGTACTTTGAATTTTTCTAGGAAGCTTCCATAATCATAGGCAGAGAAGTTTGTTATTTCAACGTGCTCAAATCCATCATACCCCTCGAGTGTTTTCATTTTTTCGGTAATTTGTTGAGTTAACCGCTCCTTGAGCTCCTTAAATCTGTCCTGGTTAGCTTCAGGCTTCAGGTTGATTGGGAATGAGTAAGTATTTAGCTCAAAGGTTGGGTTGGCCTTTGGAAATACCCCTTCAGTTTCAAAGGATTCAAAGCCTTAATTGCCTTTAGGATAAGCTTCTTCTATTTCAAGGGGTAGGGCTTCAGTATTCTTTCTATATCAGGCTTTGGAGTGCTCTTCATTTGATGGGGCCATAGACCTAAGTAGAGAGATGCTGTCAATAAAAAAGCTCAATTGATCTACTATCTTTCCCATTGTTCATTCCAAAGATTGGAATCTCAACTCCGTAGAGTCAATTACCTCGGAGTTACTGTTGCCATTATTGTTGTTGTTTCCTTGGTTGGCCATTCTAGTTTAAGAATGAGTTTTGATGGGGCTTCTCTGGAAAGTTTGACGTTTAGGAGCCATCTTAGCGACTCAAGTAAAAACCATTTCTCAACAAGTTAGCATACAGATATTTTGAAAAAGAATGCAAATGAATGAAATGCAAGTCAATCACATGGATGAAAAGGAGAGGATCGACAAATGATTAACAGAACGGCAAGTTATTTATTATTTTTGGATTGCCGGAGTCTTATTACATGAAAGAAAGTAAAAGGTACAAATTCATCTATACTAATTTTCATTTTTTCCGTGGGCTAGATGTCATTTTCTTCTTCTTTTGGTCATGCTTAGCCGCTTCTTCAAGCTCTTGAATTTTCTTTTAGGCCATCTTTAGCTAGTGTTCTAGGACGTGTGACCTTTGTCTAGATTCTTGGCATAGGTTCACCCATTTGTCTTTCTCATCATAGAGGATCTCCATTCGTGCTTTCATTTGGTCCATATAGGTCACCATTTCAGAGTTAGGGCGTACAAAGGAGGTTTGAGGGACTTTTGGTACCCGATATCACATTACATCTACCTTATGGAGTTGATTGTATAAATACTCTTTGGTAACTCGGTGTTTATCTACTTCTCCTATGAACTTACTTAGATCAATGTTTGGGCTTACGGTTCAGGTGTCCCACCAAGCTTTGATCTTGAGAAGTTCAGATGCCTTTTCTATGGATTGAGGCTCTTCAAGATTAAGAGTGAATGGTTCCAATGAAGGTTTGTGAATTATGTCCTAAATTCCTCCAAACTGTCTTACCATGTTGCTTAGAAAGTAGCCTATACACCAACTTATCCTGATGAGTGGCACAGCATGGTAATTCTTGCAAATCAGTATGACCCTAATGTAATTGCTCTACTTAGCAATCCACAGTATGTATTCTACTTGGAAATCTTGTAGAACCTCTATCTAGAGAAGGGTCGGGATATCTTTTGGTAATTTGATCTTATCGACAAAAGAATCAATAAGGTCAATCTTATTCACAAATACTACCCTTATTAAATCCAACCCAAAGCGTTTGATGTAACTGATGAAGCACATCATTAATAGTGCCATGCTTGACCTAAGATCTCCGCGGCCTATTTTCTTAAGGAAATTAAGGCTCCTTATCTACTTAACAAGTAAGGCAGGAATGTAAGACTTACTTTCCTAGAATTAAGCCACTAACTCTATTACCTTAAAGTATATAAGAAGAGACCTACTTGGAAACAAGGTAATGGTGAATACTGCCGATACATAGGCCTTGATTCAATTTTCTCTCCAATTCCTAAGAAATAGCGCTTGTGTTTTTTAGAGTTAGGCTCATTCTGGAACTAATGGACTAGATCCCACATCTTGATGGCATATTTGTTGCAGTCGTCTAGGGCTTCGTTTATCTTAATTTTACAGGCCCCTAAGAATTTTGAGAAGATATATGTTGGGCCGAAGCTAAGTTTCGGGACATATATTTCATCTAAAGGAGGAGCTTGGAGTAGTTAGGTGTACCCCTCTAGAGTTGGGCTAATCAGATATGGTCCAAATTGAAAAGCTACTTCTTTGGGCTCCCAAAAATGGACTAAGGCCCTTACTAGCATGATGTTAACCTTCACTTTGGCTAATGAGAGTATGAGTCTAATTTTGTTGGTAATGAACTATTTCTCTCTTGGGTTGAAGGTTTGAAATCACTGGTTGAATATGGGCTTTGGGTTTGTGGGTTTATGGACGTGAATCTCCTTAGCGAAAACCCTAGTGTTGGATGAGCAAGCCATTTTTGAAATATTACAAAGAAAGCATAAATTACAAGGGAAAGACTAATTACAAGAAGAGAAAATATGTAAGACCTCCTATCAATTCTAGGAAGAATAAAAGGAAAAACTTTGGATCTTTGTCATATTTTTCTTTGTTATGTAACATTGCCGCTTTGTTAGTTATTTGTTGACCCCATGAAATGTAATACAAGAAAGTTGGGTTCTAACGGTCCTTAAACTTTGTGACCTTACACATTTACGAAGAAATAGTTCCTTGGTCACATTAACGTTTAAGTGGGGTAGTCTAATCGTCCCTGAATGGTGGTTGCCCCACTACGCCTGAGACTTCACACAATGTTTTCTCGTCCTAAGGTCTTAAGATGGCTTGGGTTCGACTCTATCTATCATGCATCATGATGTAGCAAAATAAATCCCTCCCCTTAAAAATACATAAAACCAAACTTACAAATGATATTAGCACAATTTATAATAGAAAGTGAGTAAATAAATTGCATTTAAGGTGATTTTAGAGATTAATTTTAATTTTGGAAAATCGAATGGCTAACCCTCTTGGCGTCCCTAGTAGAGTTGTCAAGTTGTTGAGCCTGGTTTTTCACCCTCCTAGTTCTCTTATAATATTAGGTCTTCTCCAAACCGACCAGTATTAAACCTTTACTCGTTTAGTACTAGCCCTCGATTAGGGTTTAAAGAAAACTTAAAAAGATTTGGAATCGGCACCCAACTAGAATCAAGAAAAGGGGTTAAGTTATAATTAATTGGGTAGATTGGTTATAACTTAACTACGGGTCTATCGATTTAAAAAAAAAAAAAAACAAGTTATAAAATGACTTTTTGAAAACCAGAGAATCTGGATTTGGGGGTTAAGACTTATAAACCCTTAAAAATCGCCTTTTTATTTTATAAGATAGAACTCAATTTAACTATTCTAATTGGACAAATGAAATAATCTAAACTAAGAAAAGGAAAATTAGGTTTTTTTTTTTGTATTTTTATTGTCGCCTTGTAAGTGCCTATGTACTTACTATTCGAGATCAGACGTACATAGTTCTTTTTTGTAAAACTTTAGTGGATTGTTTTCATTTTAATTCGAGAGAATAATCAAGTTTATGTTTTACCTAGTTTTGATTTATTTAAGAAAAATTCCTAAAAATGTCCTAATCGGTTTCTTACTTTTGGAAACTCTAAAATAGTCCTAATCTGGAAAGAGATCTATTTATTTTCATTTATTTTTAAAAAATCAATTTTTCTAAGTGGTTAATCTTATTTTATTCATTTTCCTTTTTTTTAAATTTATTTTATCCGTTTTTTTACTTAATTCCTTTATTATTTATTATGGCTTATTTATTTTTATTTAAATAAGTAACAAAAAAAGAGAAAAAAGTTACCTTTCTTTTTTATTTTTTGCTTTTCTTTTCTTTTCTTTTTCTTTTTCTTCTCTTTTTTTTTCTTTTACATTTACATTTGGAGGTAAATAAATAAGAAAAAGAAAAGAAAAAATAAAATAATAAGAAAATCAACAATAAATAAATAAACTAAACAAAAACAAAAAAAAACAAAAAAAAATAAAATAAAAGAAACTGAAATAAATAAAAAAGGATCTAGACCTGGAAGAAGATGCACAAGTTAGACTTGGGTTAGTCAGGTCGAAGTAGTCGGGCCCAATCGAGTTTGGGTCGTGAATGGAAGGGAAGTAGCACCGCGTGATGGGGAAGCTCCAAGCTTTTTCCGACCACCTAAACGACGAGGAAAAGAGATTTTAGTGAGTATCTTATTGGATTTATGGGGATCGGCGAAGTGCTGAGACCAATGAAGCTCGGGTTGGTAGTTTTTAGATGTTGGCCGTGGGTGGCGGTAGTGGTTTGGTTATACGGAGTTTGTTAGGTATGATTGGTCAGTTGGGGTAGGGGTTTTGGAGAGTGGGGAGTTTAGTTGTGTGGTTAGTTTAGGTTGAAGGTAGCTGAGGATGGTGGTTTGAAGAGAGAGACGGGTGACGATTAGGGTTTGATGGATGGTGGCTTAGAGGAGTTGCTAAGGGCTACGGTAGTAGACAAAGGTAGTTAGGTTTGAGAGCTGATATTTTGGGGGTTACGGCCGTAGTGTTGGGTCGTGGTGGAGGGCTTAGAAAAGAGAGATTTGAAGAGAGAGAGAATGAGCTAGAGAGAGAAAGAAAATTGTAAGAGAGAGGGATAGCTTAGGAGTCGATTCTGAAGCTCAGGAATGGTTATGTTCACTATGATCACCTTCGATGCCCTTTATATACTCAAGATTAACCCAGAAACATGGAAAGTTCAAATTGGAGTTAAATGAGAAAAACCGAAATTTAAGTTTTTTCCAACTTTTTGGAACTTGGTTTGACTGAGTTAATGTACGAATCTAGACGTGTTCTTGATCGCTATTAACACTAGGCCAAGTTTAGTTTGTAATTTCGCCATTGATTTGGCGAAATTGCAACAAGAAAGGGCCCAAAAATCGTGCTGAAGTGGGCGGTCCAAAGACGAAAGTGCTAGAAATCTAGGGAAAATGAAGGAATCAGGCTTAGTATGTCGATCCCTTAAACCTTGTACTTCATTTGATTAGTAATATAAAACTTTTCCCTTTTGATCATTGCTTTTTTTCGTTGGTTTGCTTCTCTTCAAGTCTCACTATTCAGTTTGACTTGGAGTTGTATTTACTAAATGTTATAACAATATCTTAGAAAAACGTTCGACGATGCCAAATCAAATCATGCTTAAAGGTATCAAGAAAACCAACGCCTAAGTAAAGTACTTGTATCATTAGTATAGGAACTAACTTGGGCAAAACTTAGGGATAAAAATCAACCTAAGGATAGGGGCTCTTAGTAAATCGATGCTTGTGAGAGGTGGTTATGTCGTTAGTGTAAGGACTAACCTGGGCTAGACTTAGGAATGAAAATTGACCCAAGGTTAGGGGCTTGATGTAAATCAATGCTTGAGAGAGGCACCCATGTCATCAATATAGTAACTAACTTGGGGACGAAAATCGACCCAATGTTAGGGGCTTGATATAGCTTGATGCTTGAGAGAGGTCCTTGCATTATTAGTGTAAGGACTGACTTGGGCTAAGCTTAGGGATGAAAATTGACCCATGGTTAGGGGATCAATAGAATAAGAGAGGAAAATGCTAGAAAATTCATTGTATTCAACCATGATTACAGATGCTTTCGATTCTTGTTGTTGCACTTAAGGAAAGTAAGGTAGTAGATTTTGGAAATTCCATGCCTAAGGGATAGGTCATCCTTTTAGCATCTTGAGCTTTTAAGCACCCTTTCCTACATCATCAACTACCTACACAAGGTCTTCCTAATTGGGAGCAAGCTTACCTTACCCTTCTTCTGAGCCGATAGCCTTTAACTTTCTATACACTAAGTCTTCAGTGTAGAAAACCTTGTATCAGACATTGTGGTTGCAGTATCGGGTAGCTTACTATTGATAGGCCATTGTGCATACCCTCGTAACATTGTGAACTTTGTTAATAGTATCAAGGCTTACTTGTAGGTCCATGTGATTAGTGTTTACATCGAAGTATTGTATTCAGTTGGCAGGTTATTCCAACACAATAGGGGGGATAGCTCCTGCTCCAAATTCAAGGTGGAATGAGGTATCTCCTATCGAGGTCTTATGCATCATGAGATAACCCTAAAGCATGTTAGGAAGCTCCTCAGCTTATTTACCTCTTGCTCTTTCTACCTTCTTTAAATTGTTGAGAATTATCTTATTAATAGCCTCAACTTAGTTGTTGGTCTGAGGATGGGCTACTAAGGTGTAGTGTAAGCTAATGTTATGTTTGTTATAAAGGTCCTTGAACTGATCACTATCGAATTGCCTCCCATTATCAGTGATTAACCTATATGGTACTCTAAAGCAGGATAGTATGTTGGTGAGAACAAACCCTTTGGCGGGTCGGACTATGATGGCCACGGCAACTAATAATCTACTACCACTAGAATGAATTGTTGGATTACTGAGGCTTTCTAGAAGGAACTAAGGATGTCTAATCCCCATTGCTCAAATGGCTATGGGTTGGTGTAGACACCTTATTTTTGTTAATTTTTATTTGTTAATTGAGCTAAGTTAATGGATAAAAATAAAAATAAATAAATAAAATAATAATAGAAAATGAAAAAAAAAGAAAATCAAGTTAGGAGTCAAACCGTATCAAGTTGGATTAAGTTGAGTTGTTGGATTAGTTATTGAGATGGAATGAATCAATTAGTTTTAGATTAAACCAATATAGAGGCTCAAAATTAGGATTTATTAAATTATTGAGCTAAATTGGATCGAGCTGGACCTTAAAAGAAAAGCTTGTACTAGCTAAGGTTTTTAGAAGTTAGGGTAAATCTAGGTCAAATCACAAACAAATCTTTCGCATCTTTGATTACGAAAGGTTCAATTTTAGAACCTATAAATAACACGTTGGTCAGTAATTTAGGGAAAGTTTTTTTTTTTACACACAACACATAAAAACACCATATACGCCCCTATATCACTCCACGTGCCACCACCCCGCTACATACGTCACAACCATGCCACATGTACTACTACAATACCTTCATGCATCGCCACGCGTCCCCCACACATTGTTGTACGAGCATCATACGCCATAACCACGTCACACCGCATCACCGCCCAGATCTAAATTGTCGCCATACAGCACCATTGCCTAGGCGTCGCCCAAATCCACACCGTCAGCACCACTACCTATGTATTGCCTACTATTACCCGAAGCACCGCCTAAGCTATCACCTACTGTCGCTTGAAGCATCGCCCATCGATGTCGCTAACATCACTTAGACCATCGCTTAGTCTACTGCTACCGACGTCCTAGACCATTGCCCAGTCGCTCGCTAGTACCGCTTGAATCACTACCTATGCCATTACCTTCGCTTGCCCATATGTCGCCCAAGCTTTTGCCCATGCTATCACCCTCTCTCGCCCGAAGTCTTGCTCGCTCTCACCTAGCTGTATGCCCATCTGCTTGCCTATGCACGCTTAAGCAATCGCCTGAGTCACCGCCCGTGTTCACCTATAGTGTCGCCCACATTGCCTATATCATCAACCAATACCGACGGTCCAATGCTAGGTAATTATTTATTTATTTATTATTCTATTTTGTTTATTTTTAGCAAATTTTATTAATTTGCTTTATCGGTTATTTATTTTTATTATTAATTTATTTTTTGTGTTTTAGTGCAAGTTTTTTTTTTATATTGCAATTTTTATTAAATTAGTTTTTTTTAAATCACATTTTATTTAATAAAAAATATATTTTTGACACTTAGTGATTTTGTAAAAAATAAAAAAGATCTAAATTAAGGTTTGTTTTAAAAAAAGAAAGGATAGTTAATTAGGGTTTTTGTTTAATTTAGGAAAATTAGATTTTTTAGAGTTTTTCTTAAAATGATAAATTGATAAAAAAATGTAAACTCTGACTTAGTTTTCAAAATAAAAATGACCCACTCATTAAAAATTTTATAAAAAAGAGAACTATTGCCGGTTTCACCTCAATTAGCCAGTATGTAGGCATCTTCGGGGTAATTGTTAAAAAAAAATTCCCCTTTTTATAAATTCGTAATAGAAAATAATAAAAAAAATCCTTTTTTTAGTTATTTTTGCCTTTTTAGGTATATTTTAATACATTTTGGAAAATTATAAAAATAAAGCCTATCAAATTTCTTCTAATTTTCACATGGTGACTTAATCTTAATAGGTTAGCTCCCCAACTCAATTTTTTTGGTTTAATTTTCTAAAAATAATTTTTTTTTTTTACATTACTCACAAACTAGTGGTTAAATTATGGTTTTCTTACTCAAAAACTCTAATTTTATTTTTTACCAGTTGGCAACTCCTTTCTTTTTTAAAAAATAACAACAATAATAATAATTTTCCTTTTCATGAGTTTAATGTCAAGTGTTAAATTGAGGAAACCAAAATGACAGAATTGGCGGCTCTATTGGGGAACACTTATGGGTTAGTTAGGTAAAAATTAAAAACTTAATTGATGGGTTTTTTTTTATATTATTCTTTTCTTTTAATGTGTTATAGTAGTATTAATTCTTTTTTAGTAATGCAAGCTTAAGAACAAAGCCTGGCCTAATGGACCTTCTAGGGGGTTAGGAGGAATGTTTTTTTTTTTTTAATCATTTGTGTATTTAGATGTAGTTGCAACTAGGCTACCTTAAGAACTTAGGACGGGTCACCATTGTGTAACCCTCAAGTTGTTGGGGTTATTACCCTTGCCTGGTGGTGATAAGTGAGCTCACTCAAGCTTCGATATAGCTCACAAGGCTTCTCTTCAGAAAGCCTTAAAGCTGCAGAGCTTGGGACCCATAGACCCTATCCTCTTGCATAATTCTTTCGAAAATGGGGCAATTGTTTTTTAAATTATATGAAAAGTTTGATTTAATCTACGTTTAGTTCATCGTCCATTTTTAATTAAATTTTTTTAAAATCTTATATATAAGTATACACGAGCTTCATTTTTATTAAATCGTATTTTGAATATACTTACATAAAGGGGGGCTTTTTGATCGTAGATTTATTGTAATTCCTATAATTTATTAAATTACCGACTCCTATTGCATTGCATACATGTGCAACATATTGCATTTCTATATATTTGATTACGTTCATTTTTCTGTGAATATTTTATTTCTAGTGTTATATGTGTTTCATTTTTTATTGCCCCTTAGTCAGTAAAGGGCTATGCAATTTCTAAGGAAATCTTTGAAAAAGCTATAGAATTAATAACATTGGATCCAACTTTATTCTAAATTTAGGGTCCTTGTTGTAAATAATCGTCGCATTTTATTTCATTTATATCTTTTTGTAATATAGATATGGAGAGTCAGGGTAGTATCAGTCCGGAGTTCGTTAACCCAAAGTACGTTTGAGAAGTCCAATTAGATAAGTACTCTTTTCCTAAAGCCATCCTGAAAAATTGGTTGAACTAGCTTCCGCCCACTAAGCAAAATCATGTCTATAAGAAGATCAGGCCGATCATATCCCTCATGCAGGTCCAGCTCCATTGGCCTCTAATCTAAGCCCTTATCCATTATTGGGATCTAGAATCTATAGCTTTCAACTTCGGCCTCCATGTATTGACACCTACCATAGAAGAATACTCGTAGTTACTTAATACCTCACCCCTCGAATCAGGCATAGCGATCCCTGATCTTAGAGTCTAGCCCGAGAAAATCTTCATGACACTATTGGGGGTTAAGAAGTTAGCTTTGTCCCCATTCTTATCTTCAAAGGGCAAAAAATGTGTTAGTATCCTAAAATTGGTAGAGTGGTTTTTAAGCCCAAATGCCTATTAGAAATATCGTTAGGTTTTCTACGAAGGATATGAACTGTGGGCCGAAAAGAGGGTCAATGCCTTTACTGTACTAGTGTTTGGATTAGTACTATTTCCCTTTAGATATGGTTAGGTCCATTATAGGGTTGTCGAGTTAGTGACTCAATTCTTAGTTGGTAAATTTTATATACTGGTGCTATTGGCAGAACAATTCAGGATGCTTACCCACTTGAAGAAGTAGGGGTACGATTATTTCATGGCCAACCCTACAATCCTTACCGTATGGTTTCTTAGTCACATACAAGGGTATGGAGGGAATCTTCTTAGAGAGTCCTTGATAGAGAATATGGACTTGATTGATGACTTTGCCCGCCACCTCAAGGTACCGAATGAAGCTCAATTTAAGGGATGGGTGTTAGTTATGAGTAAAATGCATCCATCAAATTTTATGTGGACAGCTAGATGGATCCATTACACTCAAGCTATCTTAGGGTGTACCGATTATGCAGGAGTTCCCCTTATTGGTATTATGGGCAGTACCGGATATTTCTTGGCTTGTGTCACCAAACAGCTGGGCCCACTACAAAAGATAGCCTATAGAGACTCCTTGAAGTTTGGATTCCTAATGACCGATAGTGAAGCCAAATATGAAGTACTTATTGCTGGCTTGAAAATTGCCATGGATATTAGAGTATAAAAACATAGCATATACTCAGACTTTATGTTGGTTATATAACAAGTAAAGGGAGAATATGAGACCATGGGAGAAAAAATGGCCAAGTACTGCCATTTAGTATAGGCCATTCTCGTGAAATTCACCTCCTAGGAAGTCAACAAAATCGCTTGAGTAGAAAATGCAAAGGCAAATTGACTATCTAAGATAGCTTTATCCATCATCCCTAGATTACATGACTGCGATAAGCTACTCTTCATACAATACCTCCTTAAGAGAAGTATAAAGATACAATAGCAATAGGTTACCATAATGATAGAAGTAGCTTTCGGGCCTCCCTAGATGGACTCCCTTATTCAATACCTTAGTTTAGATAGCTCATTTTTACTATTTTTTTTTTCTTTTTCCAATTGAGCTAGGTTAGTGAATAAAAAGAAAGAAATAAAAATAAAAAAAATAGAAAATAAAAAAAAGTAATAATAATAATAATAATAAGTTAAGATGTTGGATTAGTTATTAAGATGGGCTGAATCCATTAGTTATGGGTTAAACCCATTTAGGGGCTCAACATCAGGATTTATTGGATTGGGTCAGGCCTTAAAAGAAAAGCCCGAACTAGCTAGGGTTTCTAAAATCTAAGGTGAATCTAGGTTAAATCGCAAATGAATCTTTTGTATCTTTGATTTGAAAGATTTGATTTTGGAGCTTATAAATATCATGTTGGTTAGAGATTTAAAGAAGGCTTTTCTTTTTAAATTGCACACACCCAACAAACAACACATATGCCCCTTAACTCACCTTCATGCTCCCTTACGTGCCACTACTAGTACCTTACGCACCAATACCAGCACTTCACGTATTACCACCGTGCATTACCACAACAGTATACACCGACATACCCATACATGCCCCACCATCACATTCCACGTGTCGCCCAAGCCATGCATTACCATCACGTCGCTGTTGTCGCCTAAGCCACTGCCGTTGTCACCCAGTCCATCCTGCTATCGCCTAAGCTACCGTTGCTATCGCCTAGTCCATTGCTACTACCCCCTACAACCACCAGAACATCACCCTCACTTGCCTAACCTCGCCCGTGTACACCCCAGGCATCGCCTAGATCTTCACTTGAGCCACCGCCTACAGCACCTACACCTCGCTCGAGTCACCGCCAACAACGCCTACACCTTGCCTAAGTTACCACCTACCGCACGCCCAAAGTTACTGCCTAGTGTTGCTTATACCTTGCTCAAGCTACTACCCATTGCACACCTAGATTTAAGCACCAGTGTCGCCCCTTATTGACTAAGCTACCGCCCATCGTACGCCTAAAGTCACCGCCTAGTATCACCCATACTATTGCATACATACGCTTAGGCTCTCATCCAGTCTTCTCCCGTACATTCGCCCAAGCACCTACCCTAATGTCACCTGCATACACGCAGGCTCTCACTTAGTCCTCACCTATACGCTCGCCCACGCGCTCACCCACACTATGACCCATCACTTGCCTAAATCCTCTCCTATACGCTTGCCCAAGCCTATGCCCACGCATCCCTAGCATCACCTAATCTTTTCCTAAGCATGCCCAATACCGCTTAATGCTGACGCGACCTAACCTAAGTGATTTTTTAATAATTTTTTATTATTTTTATTAATTAGTCATATTTTTATGTTTTTTATTTTATTTTATTATTTTTCATTATTAATTAATTAATTTTTTGTTTATGTGCTAGTTTTTTTAAATTAATTATTTTCTTGCAATTTTTTAGATAAATTAGTTTTTTTTTTAAAAAAAGTACATGTTTTGAAACTTAAAGATTTTTAAAAAATAAAATAATAAAAAATATAAATTCAGTTAGTTAGGTTTTTTTATTTAATTCAAAAAAATTAGATTTTTTTTAGGTTTGTTTTCTTAAAATAATAAATTGATAAAAATGTAAACTTGGCTCAATTTTCAATATAAAAATGACCCACTCACTAAAAATTTTATAAAAAAGAACTATGGTCGATTTGATTTCGATTAGTAGGTACATAAGCACCGTTGGAGCAGCCGTTAAAAAATCAAAATTTTTCCCCCATTTTAGAGATTCATAATTAAAAAAATATTTTTAGTTACTTTTGCCCATTTAGGTATATTTTAATATTTTTAGAAAAATAAAAAAATAAAGCCCATTAATTTCTTTTTATTTTCACATGGTAACTTAGTCTTAATAGATCAGCCCCCGAACCCAATTTTTTGGTTCAATTTTCTAAAATTTAATTTTTTTAGAATATCTACAGACTAGTGGTCAAATTAGGATTTTCCCATCCAGAAGCCTTAATTTTATTTTTATCGGTTGGCGACTCCTTTTTAAAAAACAACATTTTCTTTTCCTTAGTTTAATGTCGAGTAATTTATATTAAGCGGGCTAGGCTTAATATGGATTAAATTAAGGAAATCAAAATATAACTCGACAGAATTAGCAATTTCACTAGGGCTAGCCATGTGAAAATAAAAATTATTGATGGGCTTTCATGCTATTATTTTATTATTTTATTTTTGTATTATAGTTGTATTAATGGGTTTTTAGTGATGTAGGCCCTAAGAAAAAAGAAGCTCGGCCCAATAGGCCTTCTTGGGGAATTAGGGAGGGTTCTTTTATTTTAAGTAATAATTTACGTGATTAGATATGGTCGGACTTAGGCCACACCTTAGGAACTTAGGACGAGCCACCATTGTATAACCCTGAAGTCGTTGGAGTCATTACCCCCACCTAGTAGTGATAGGCAAGCCCACTAAAGCTTTAATGGAACCCACTAGTCTTCTCGTGAGAAAGCCTTAAAGTCGCAAAGCCTGGGAGCCATAGGCCCTACCCCCTTGTATCATTTTTTTGAAATAAGGGTAGTTTTTTAAAATTATAGGAAAAGTTTTATTTAATCTATGGTCAGTTCATCGCCCATTTTCAATTAAAATTTTTTTTTGCCCTTATAAATAAGTATACACGAGCTTTATTTTTATTAAATCATATTTTGAATATACTTATATATAGGGGTACTTTTGATCATGGATTTATCATAATTCCTATAATTTATTAAATTACCAACTCCTATTGTATTGCATGCATGTGCAACATATTGCATTTCTATATTTGATTACGTTCATTTTTTTGAGAATATTTTATTTCTAGTATTATATGTATCTCATTTTCTTTATTACCCATAGTCAATGAAAGGTTGCATAATTTCTATGGAAATCTTTGAAAGAGCTACGAAATTATTAACATCGGATCTCACTTTATTCTAAATTTAGGGTCCTCATTGTAAATAGTCGTCGTATTTTTATTTATATCTTTTGTAACATAGATATGGAGAGTTAGGGTAGTATCAATTTAGAGCCTGCCAACCCAAAGCCTATGTGTGAAGTCTAGTTAGATAAGTACTCCTTCCCCGAAGCCATCTTGAAAAATTGGTTGAACTAGATTCCGCTTGCTAAGCAAAATTACGTCTGCAAGAAGATCGGGCCGGTCATCTCCCTCATGCAAGTCTAGCTCCATTGGCCTCTAATCTAGACCCTTATCCATTATTAGGATCCATAATCTATAGCTTTCAACTTCGGCCCACATGTATTGACAACCACCATAGAAGAATACTCGTAGTTACTTAGTGCTCCATCCCTCGAAGCAAGCATAACGATTCCTAATCTTAGAGTCTAGCTTGAGAAAATCTTCATAACGTTATTGGGGGTCAAGAAGTCAACCTTGGCCCCATTCTTATCTTCAAAAGGCCAAAAAAGTCTGAATATCCTATGATTAGTGGAGTGGTTTTCAAACCTAAATGCCTACAAAAAATATCGTCAGATCTTTTGTGGAGGATATGAATCGTAGCTTGGAAAGAGAGTCAATGCCTTTATTATAGCAGTGTTTGGAACAATGTTGTTTACCTTTAGATATGGTCAGGTCCACTATAGGTTTGCCAAGCTAGTGACTTAACTCCTAGTTGGTAAATCTTATTTACTGGCGCTATTGGCAGAATAGTTCAAGACGCTTACCCCACCTGAAGAAGCAGGATCATGGTTATTTCATGGCTAACCTTACAATCCTTACCATGTAGTTTCTCAATCACATACAAGGGTATGGAGGGAACCTTATTAAAGAGTCCTTGATAGAGAATTGAACTTGATTGAAAAATTTGCCTGCCACCTCAAGGTACTGGTTGAAACTCAGTTTAAAGGATGGGTATTAGTTATTAGAAAAATGCAGCTCGCAAACTTTATGTGGACAGTTAGATGGAGTCTTCGTACTCAAGCCGTCTTGGGGTATACCGATTATGCAAGAGTTCCCCTTATCGGTATTACGGGTTGTATCAAAAATTTCCCAGCTTATGTCACCAGATAGGTTGGCATACTGCAAAAGATAGCTTACAAAGACTCCTTAGATGTTGTCACAGTGAATTATCAAGATCCTTATCTATCCTTGGCTACTTTAATCCAATGACTAGCAGAACTTGTGAAGCTATGGGAGTGAAGAGAAGTCAAGAAGACAGTCAATGTAGGAACTTTGAGGGGCAAATTCAGAGAATACTAAGCCACCAAGCATTTCATTTATGATTAATTAGAGAAGATTGGAAAGATATGGTATGAAGCTCTAGATGTATTTAGACACGAGCCAGATCCAACACGTCTTTCATCCATTGAATGGGCCTATTGAGACACCACACGGACCAAAGTTGAAGCCTAGTTCTAGGAAAGTAAGAGGATCGTTGAAGAGTTAAAGTTGGAAAATGAGAGACTGCTAGAGGAAAATCAATTCTTGAGGAACAAGATTAGAGAAAGGGATGTTACGGTATGAAGACTTATGAGGGAAGTTGATGAAGCTCGTCTCAACTAGATTCGTCGACTCTTGTAGATATAAGATTTAATTTTTTTTTTAAGATTAGTTAGGATTTTTTCTTTTCCTTTCTCTTAGTTCCTCGTATAAGTTGGATCATATGATTAATAAATTTACAGCTTTAGTAAATAAAATTTTCATTAATTGTATAGTGTCTTGCTCATTCTTATTATTTATTTGTTTGTTTATTTGACTTTTAAAAAAGAAGAAAAAAACAAAAAATGAGGCAAACAGTAGAATAGCAAACATTACATAAACAAGAAAAAAAAAAACAGAAAAACATCTTTAGTTCACGAAAAAGTCTAGACTCAATTAGAAGCCCAATATTTACTCATTCTAAGGCAAGGATGTTGACTCAGGGTACTAGAAGTGTTAGTCAAACTGAGCCTGACCTAAGAGTAGCAACTTTGGAAGAAAACATGAATAAGATAGCTAAATAGATTCAGGCTCTCACTCAGGCTATTAGGATCCTTAATGATAGACAAGGATCTTAAGCTAACCTAAACCAGAATGTAGAAACGACCCCTCCCCTTGAACTAGAAGATGAAGAATCAGCCCCTAATGCTGAGATATGGAAGAAGGAGATTGAACAGAAATACCGTGAAATGGAAAGAAAGGTCATACAGAAGTTAACCGAGAAGATGAAAATCTTAGAAATAGTGAATGGGTTTGAGCAAATGGGAATGATCAGTTTGCTGACCTATGAAGACAATGAGTTCCCGAAAAGATATAAGGTACCAGCATTTGAGACATATGATGGGGCTGGCTGCTCAAAACTCTATACTGGGTTGTACATTAGGAAAATGGGGAAATACGCGAAGTATGACAAGGTGATGGTCCAAACTTTTCAGGACAGCTTGATTGAACCCACTTTAACCTCGTACACCCAGTTGGACCTAAATGAAAGTGATACTTGGGATAAGTTAGGACAGGCTTTCTACAACCAGTATAAATTCAACATTGAAGTGGCCCTATCCGTGTGGGATCTGAACAATCTACAAAAGAAAACTAATGAGAATTTTAAAGAAAATGCCCAAAGAGGAAGGGGCATAGCAGCTAGGGTGACTCTACCCTTAACTAAAAAGGATCTGACCTTTGCTTTCATTAATACTCTTGGAAGCCCGTATTACTAACACTTGGTTAGGTACCTTACTTCCAATTTTACAGAAATTGTAACCTTAAGAAGCTGAATTGAGGAAGCCATTGCTACAAGGAGTCTCCCTAATCCTGAAATAGTTGAAAAGAAGATATCTCCCCCTAAAATTTTCTAACAAAGCTTAGGAAACCATTATTAGCGTTGTTGATACCGGTAACCTTGTTAGACCCACAACCCTAATAGCTATGATTGAAGGATCTAATCCCTCGCCGAGTCTAAATTAGAACAACTGCCTATAAAGAAGACAATTCACACGTATTCCCATTCCTCTAAGTCAGGTTCTCACACGATTAAGGAAGTAGAATTGGTAAAGACCGAAGGATTATAACCTAGAGCTTCGATGTGATTATCATCTAAGGTAAGTAGGGCATTCTACGAACTAATGTTAGAGACTTGGACATAAAATCTAGGATCTTATTGGTGCTAAATTGGTTCAATTAGATTTCATCCAAACTCCCACTCCCAACGTGGATAACAACCCTTTGATGAATCATGGAAATTTGATCAATATGATCATTGTTGAAGCTTTTGAACTAGAAATCTACATAGACAGTCTCCCCATCACTATTGAGGAGATAGTGTGGAATCTGAGGAAGGTTGGGTACTTATAGGATATGAATCTCCAGGATAGGACTCAAACCAAACCGGCGATATATCGACTACTTAAGGAACGAAAGATAAAGAAAGTTGATACCATGGCTATGATAATTCCAAAACCGCGAAAGAGAAGTACTTAAAGGGAGCATAGAAAGAGACATGAAGTTAGAGATTTGATAGTTGACACCTTAAGAGAACCGATAGGGAAGTTTGAGTATTTGGTGGATTACATCAGTTCACCCGCCATATATGCTGATGCCCTGCCCATTGGATGGGGTCTAGAATTTGAGGAAGAGAACAGACTCATTGCAGAAGCTACGATGGTTGGAATGACTGGAGACAATCCCAAGCTATTGATTTTTTAATATGATGGAAAGACTAAGAAAGTTGAGGAATCGGGAAAGCCTGAGAAGATTGCTTTCAATGTCCTGATAGCCCTAGAGAATCATAAAGCAGCACCTTTAGATTACCAAGTGGTGGATTAAATGACTAGGGCCTCATTACCCATGGTCAGTGGGCTTACCCACTCAGGATGAGTTTATGATCAACATGAGGAAGTCAAGAGGAAATCTACTATGGCAGAGGCTTTTTGAAAAATCTTTGAAGATACGAAAGATAAATATTAGAATGTTGCCAAGAAGATAGTAAAGGCCAGTGAATACAAGATAATACATCAGTTAGAGAAGGTACTAACTTAGATTTCTTTAATGAGCTTATTGTTGTCATCAGATACTCATCAAGGGGCACTGATTAAAATTTTGAAGGAGGTTAAGGCATCTAAAGAGATTTCTACGGAAAAACTGGGGTTAGTGCTAAACTTAATATTTGCAGTGGATCAAATCTCATTTTCGCCAGATGAGCTAAGTAAAGAAGGAGACCAGCACATAAAGCCCTTCTTCATAGTGGCTAAGTGTACAAGGAAAGTAGTTGCCCAAGTTCTGATAGATAATAGGTCATCATTGAATGTGTGTCTATTGATGACACCAAATCTACTTGGTGTGGAGGCGACTAAATTAAAGCTCAACTTGATTTCAATAAGGGCTTTTGAAGGATCAAAACGGTAGATAATTGGAGAAATCGGGTTACAAGTCAAAATCGGCTCGCAGGTGTTTACTATCCCCTTCTAAGTTCTTGACGTCTCGTAAACTTTCAATCTTTTGCTAGGAAGACCGTAGATTCATTCAGCAGGGATAATTCCATCTAGCTTACATTAGAAAGTAAAGTTCATAGCTGATGGACAATTGGTTAATTCTTGGGGAACATAATTATGAGATTTACAAAGAAACAACTATTTTCTATGTTGAGGATGAAGAATTGGAAGACCTAGGGTTATGAATTTTCGATGAAGTTGGTATGATCGAAGGAGCAAGATAGAGGGCATGAGGATGTTTAAAACAGCCTAAGAAGTAGATTGGAACATTTAGGCTTGGGTATATCCCCATTGAAGAGGAGATTCAAGAAATGAAGGCTAAAACCAGGAGCAAAAGAGGGGATTAGCTATACCATGCTTACATGGATTTTCCAAACATTCGTCAAACATTCCTAACACTAGCCGTTGTTCAAGAACCTAAAGTAGCCAATTTATTTAAGGCTCTGACTTAGCAATGCAACATTTGTCCAAATGGGAGAGAAGATGTTGACGTACTAGTTTCTTTGTGAAACTGGTTTTCCATTCCCATGAATATGTCTCTCTAGAAACACAAAATTAGATTAATTAAGAATATTCAATTTTGATAATTAGTCTGATTAGTTAAAACTTTTCTTTCAGACAATTTGAATTAATTCATTCAATAAAATTTGTTTCTTTCTATCAATTCTCCCTTATTAGTTATTTGTTTTCCTTTTCTTTTTTCCTTTACTCCTTAGATTTTATGAAAATGATGAATGTAATGGATATCTCACGCATGTAAACGATGAATGTACCAATATCACCTTCGGCCCTACTAGGTTAAACGTAAAAGATGATATTGAGACTCCAAACGAAATTCAGGAGCATTGGCATCAACATGAATAGGGTAGAGTGATTATTGACGAACCAATGGTGTAATTAATTTGGGAATAGAGGAAAATCAATGAAATTTGAAAATTGGTGGTAATTTAACGAACGATCAAAAGTAAGAGTTGTCACAATTGTTATTTGAATACTTAGACATATTCGCTTGGTCTTATGAAGATATGCCCAGTTTAGACTCGTCTATTGTGGTTCACAAGTTGCCAACCAGGGAAGAAATTAAACCAAAAAGACAAAAGCTTAGATGATTAAGGCTAGATCTACTCCTTAAAATTAAAGAAGAAGACAAGAAGTTATTAGAAGTTGGATTCATAGAAGTATCAGATTACCCCAAATGGATAGCCAATGTAGTGCTAGTGTTGAAGAAAAATGGGAAAGTTAAGGTCTGCATAGATTTTCATGATTTAAACCAGGCATCACCAAAGGATAATTTTCCTTTGCTGCATATTGATGTATTAGTGGATAATACAGCCATGAATCATCTTTTCTCATTCATGGATGCTTTCTCGGGGTATAATCAAATTAAAATGGCGGAAGAAGATAAAATTAAAATAATGTTTGTTATTACCTGGGAAACGTTTTGTTATCTTATGATGCCATTTTGGTTGAAAAACCTTAGGGAAACTCACTAGCGTGCTATGGTTGCCTTATTCCATGACATGATGCATCAAGAAATCAAAGTTTATGTGGATGATATGATCGCCAAATCCAAAGAGAATGAAAACTACATGGATATCTTACACAAACTATTTGAGTGACTGAAGAAGTTTCAATTGAAGCTGAATCTCGGAAAATGCACTTTTAGAGTTACTTTGAGCAAATTGTTGGGTTTTGTAGCCAGTAAGAGAGGAATCGAAGTAGACTTAGATAAACTCAAGGTGATCGTAAGCATGCTTATTCCTAAGACTATCAAAGAAGTTAGAGGATTACTGGGGAGAATAAATTACATCGCTCGGTTTGTATCATAGATAACTAATAGATGCAAGCCATTGTTAAAGCTATTAAGGAAGAATGCCGCGATAGAGTAGGATGAAGAATATGAGCACTCATTTGCTAAAATCAAAGAATATCTCATGAATCCTCTTGTATTGGTCACTCCTACATCGAGATAGCCATTGTTCCTTTATTTAATAATTTTCCTCGAATTGATGGGGTGCATGTTAGGACAAAAAGATGAAAAGGGAAGAAAAGAGCATCCTATATACTATTTGAGCAAGAAATTCATGGAAGACGAGCAAAAGTACTCAAAAGTAGAAGGAACATGTTGTGCCTTAATATAGGTGATGCATAGACTCAGGCAGTACACTCTCTATTACTCAATAGAGTTGTTGACAAAACATGACCTGTTGAGATATTTGGCGGAAAAGCCAGCGTTGATTGGGACAATATCGAAGTGGCAAATGCTACTCTCTGAGTTTACTATCAAGTACGTGAGTTAGATTTCAATCAAGGGGTAGGCAGTAGCTGATGAAAATGTGCTGGTGGCAAACAAATTGAGTAATGAGAAGGTAAGATGGAAAATGTATTTTGATGGAGTAGCCAATGTGTTTGGATGTAGGATAGGAGTAGTATTGGTGTCACTTGAGGATAACTATTTTCCTGTGGTAGCAAGATTAACATTCCCATATACCAACAACATAGCAGAATATGAAGCTTGCATTTTGGGGCTTAAAATGGTGCTAGATATGGGAATACGAGAATTGGAAGTATATGGAGATTCTTCCCTTATAATTCTCCAGATCTTAAGAGAATATAAGACAAAGGACGAGAAATTAATACCTTATCATGAATATTTAAGCGAGCTAGTTCAAAAATTCTAAGAGATTTCATTCACTTACATTCTAAGGATCCATAATCAGTTTGTCGACACATTGGCTACATTAGGGTCAATGATGAAAGTCATAGACGAAATAGAAATTCAGCCTTTGAAGATTCCGATGGAAGGAAAACTGGCTTTTTGTCTTGCAATTGAAGGGAAGGGAACAAAAGAACCTCGGTATCACAACATCAAGAAGTTACTTCAAACGGGAGAATTTCTTGAAGATGCTAATAAAAAAAATAAACAAACTTTAAGAAGGTTAGCTACTCATTTCTTATTAAGTGGGGCCACATTAGACAAGAGGTCATCAAATGCAACATTGCTAAGGTGTGTAGATGAAGAAGAGGCCTAGAAATTGATAAAAGAAGTATATGAAGGAGTTTGTGGTCCTCACATGAATAGGTATATGCTAGCTAGAAAAATCATGAGAATGGGGTATTTTTAGATGATGATGGAATGGGATTGTATTAAGCACATGAGGCATTGTCATTTGTGTTACGTGTACGCTAATAAAATCAATACTCCTCCCTAAGAATTACACATGTTGTTAGCTCCTTAGCCTTTAAAAATTAGTACTCCTCCCCAATAATTACATGTGTTGTCAGCTCCTTAGCCTTTACCGATATGGGGAGTCAATATGATTGGTATAATTTTGCCAATGAATTTAAACGAGCATATATTCATTTTAATCACGATTGACTATTTTACTAAGTGGGTAAAAGCAATGTTGTGTGCTACGGTAACCAAAGGAGTAGTCGTCAAATTCTTGAAAGAGATATTATTGCAAGATATGGTGCACCCGAGTCTATTATTACAGACAACGGGACGTATTTGAATAATAAGTTAATGGATGAAGTGTGCCACCAGTTCATGATCAATCACAAAAATTCAACTCCATATTGACCTTTGATGAATGGAGCAGTTGAAACCGCTAATAAGAACATCAAAGGAATCATTGAGAAGATGGTGATTACATAGAAAGATTGGCATGAGATGCTTCCCTTTACTCTCATGGCCTATAGAACCTCAGTCATAACTTATATTGGTGCAAACCTGTATTCATTGGTTTATGAAACTAAAGCGATATTACTAGTAGAAGTAGAAATACCTTCATTCCGAGTATTGGCAGAAACTCAACTCGATGAAGCAGAGTAAGTAGAGAAGAGAATAGAGCATTTGAATCTCCTAGATGAGCAAAGACTTGCAATGATATGTCACGGTCAATGCTACCAACAGCGAATGATTCAAGCTTTTAACAAGAAAGTTTACCTGACGTACTTTAAAGAGGAAGACTTAGTGTTGAAGAAAGTGTTACCGAATGCAAAAGACCTTAAGGGCAAGTTCACCTTGAATAACGAAGGCTCTTATGTGGTGAAAAAGATGTTATTAGGAGGTACATTAGTGTTAACAGAGATGGATGGCCTGGAATTAAGAGGACTAGTGAATTCGGATGCAGTCAAGTTGTATTATCCATGAAAATGGAAATTTAACAAAGAATTCAATTTTTCTTGAATAATTTATAGTTAATTTTTCATCATTTACAAGTAAAGTTGATATCCATGAATGTTTTCAAATTCGGATAGTCATTGACCAACAAACAATCCACCAATAAACCCTATTGATAGTCAGTTTTCACTCAACTTATACTCATCCTTTCATTGGTCGAGAAGCTAGGTAATCGAATCTCTTGACATTTACCCTTTGTAGAAGACACTCAGCACTTATGTCAGGTAGATGAAATGCTCCTGGTTTGAATTCAAGTTTATAGTGCGAATAGTTATCATAAGCACGATTATATTTTACAATTACTTACTATCGCTACATATTAGGGGAGATGTCAAGTCAAGAGTGCTCCATGTGTCTTAACAATTACCTCGACAACTTCTTTAGACATAACAAACATCTATAAATCTCAGATTAAAACTCTATAAGGTCTCTCGAACACTTCTCATTCTCATACTTACTATACTAAATCACCATTTTAACTTAAGCATCAAAGTGGCCGCATCAGACTGGCCTTAGTACCAAGTATTTTACACTCTCTTGTAGGACTATTTCTTGATCCCAAAATTCACCAACAACATTTTGTGCCGTCTGTTTTTCTCTAAACACGACTACATGGTTAGAACTAGGATGACACAAAGTGCAAGTGCTAGAACTTCCTCCTAACAACGTGAAGGAGGGAGTTGGTCTGCTGATGAACAACAATTGGCTTGACTCAAGTAGCTCTATCTTGATTTAGCCAAAGAAAATTCCAAGCTAAAAAAAAAACATGAATAAATCCTTGACCTTCTCCATAAAAGTTTTCACCTGAATCAAGAAAAAAACGTGGTGATGATGTTGCCAACAGTACCGACGATTCCATTTATTCACCTGAATTGCCAAAAAAGCAAGCAGAGGTTCCCGTACGATCCATAGCTCCTACTTTCAAAAAGATTGATAAGGGCAAGCAATCGTAGCACGTGCATCATGTAGGAACCTCACATGTTAGCACACCGTTTCAGTGACCAAATAATTCCAAATCAAGAAAAGTCCTTTTGTCCTAAAGATTTTGGAGGAAGTAATACCTCGACACATCATGCTGCCTCCATTTGAAACATATGATGGGATAAAGGACCCCAATGACCACTTGGAGTACTATTGAACATTGGCCAAGTTGCATGGTTTAAGCGATGTGGTAGCCTGTCAAGCCTTTCCTTCAACCTTGAGGAATGCAGCTAGCACATGGTTCAAACACCCGAAACCAAATACCATATAATGTTTTAATGAACTAGCAAATGTGTTCCTTCAATACTTCTTTACTAGCAAGCTTCCTGTAAAGGACTCTTCAATCCTGAACACCATTAGACAAAAGTCTGATGAGTCAATTAGGGATTATTTGGCTAGATTCATGGCTGAGATGATCAAAATCCCAAAACTAGATACTTATAGAGACTTTTTCAAGTCTCTAAAAAAGAACAAGCTGAAAACTTTTGTTGAGTTTAAGGCTAAAGCCACCTCATACATCTGATGAGAAGACAACATAAAGGCATGGCGAGAAGCTAATCAAAGTAGAGGAGATGGAAAGAATGAAAAACAGAAAAATGCCAAGGATAAACTTAGTACTGACAATGACAATGGTACAAATGCTAAGAGGAAGAGACTAAGGATCCCAACATTCTCAACTCATACGTCCATTAATCATTTAATCTCGGATATTTTGATGGAGGTCCATGGGGAGAGAGGTATCCTCTAATGGCTGAAAAGAATGGGAGGAAATCCCTCAAGAAGAAATTCAAACAAGTATTGTGACTTACCGTAACAAGGGTCACAATACGGATGAGTGCATTCAACTCAAGAATGCAATCAAAGATGTAATACAACGTGGGCACCTATGCAAATTTTTGGCACATGATGCCGAGAGAATCGAAACACCGTCTCAGAGCAAAAGAGAGGAACATAAGGATGACACTCGACTAGCAATGTTCGTGAGAGATGCATGGGATGTTAATCCCAATAGAGCGCCCAATGGAGTAATTAATACAATTGTCAGCAAACCTACTTTAGGCTAATTGAGTTCTTCAAAGTTGGTTAACGCCAAGAATTATGTTTGCAATATTCACAAAAAGAAAGTCAGGATTGATAATATAATATTTTTTGGGGAAGAGGATTTTGAGGGCATACAAAGGCCATACGATGATGCACTTGTCATCAATGCAAGAGTCGCTAACTTTAAAGTCAAGAAGATTTTCTTTGATATGGGAAGTTTAGCCAATATCATTTTTCAGCATGCTTTCAATCAAATGAGGCCTAAGATCAAAACGCAATTGCAGTCTTATAAGTATGACCTCTATGCCTTTAACCTGTCTAAGTTGTTAGAGTTATCTCTTTGTCGATATAGATCGATGATGACAAGCATATTGTTGAGGACAAAGTGGATTTTCTCATCGTCAAATGTTGGTCACCTTACAACATGATAATGGGATAGCCATGCAAACATTTATTCAGCATCGTCCCTTCAACGGCATACCTAAAAGCCAAGTTTTCTACTCCTATGGGGGTTGGTGTATACAGAGGGGATTAGCAATTGGCATGCTTTTTATATATGAGGGATTTAAGGTAAGAAGAAGTATTTCAAGTCGAGACCTACTCGAAAAGCAAGTCAGTCAGAATAGAGAATGCCGAGAATGATATAGAGGAAATTTCTTTAGGAAATGATCTCGAGAAGATGACAAGGATAGGAAAACCCATGTTAGCTGATGTCCGGCAATGTTTGATTGACTTCCTACAAGCCAATGCTGACGTGTTTACATGGTCACCATTGGACATGCTCGGTATTTTGACAAACGTCATGGTGCATAAGCTTTAAATTGACTCGAATGTAAAAGTGGTCCAACAGAAAAAGGGACATTTTGCACTGGAGAGACAAGCGGCAGTAAAAGAAGAGGTCTAGAAATTGTTGATGGTAGGATTCATCCAGAAAGAGCCTTATTTGACTTGGCTAGCAAATTGTGTGCTAGTGAAGAAATTTAATAGCAAATGGAAAATGTGCATAAACTTCATGGATCTCAACAAAGCCTATCCTAAGGACTGTTTCCCATTGCCAAAAATTGATTAGATGGTAAATGTAACCGTAGGACATGCATTGTTTTCTTTTATAAATGCTTTCTCTGGTTACAATCAAATCAGGATGGACAAGGCCGATAAAGTCCACACATCTTTCATTACCAATTTTGGAATATACTGTTATACAGTGATGCCCTTCGAGTTAAACAACGTTAGTAACACATATTAGAGATTAGTAACGAAGATGTTCAAATCTTAGATCCATAGGAGTATAGCATGAAACTCAACCCACAGAAATGCGTTTTTGGCATAACGTCAGGAAAATTTCTTGGGTATATGGTCACACGACATGGCATCAAGGCTAGTTCGAGAAAGATTGAAGACATAAAGAATATGAAGTAACCTCACATAGTCAAGGAGGTGCAAGAACTTATTGGGCGAATTGCTGTCCTCAATAGATTCGTATCTAATAGTGCGGATAGGTGTACAGAATTCTTCAAAATTTTGAAGATTCCAAAGGAATTCAACTAGACTGGTGATTGCGAAAGCACTTACAATGAGCTCAAAGAATTTCTTGCATCACTTCCAATACTCTCGAAACCCATTCTTGGAGAAAATTTATACCTATATTTATCAGTTAGCTACTAAGCACTTTCCTCTATGTTGGTTTGAATTAACTGCAAAGATCATTGACCCGTTTATTATGTGAGTCATGTTCTGCAAGGGCTAGAGCTTCAGCATACAAAGATAGAAAAATTTGTATTTGTAATGGTTTTCTCAGCAAGAAAATTGAAGCCGTACTTTGAAGCTCACCCGATTATTATCCTCATTAATCAACCATTGTTGTAAGCATTGTAGAGACTCGATTTTTCGGGGAAGATTATGAAATATGCCTTGGAGCTCAATGCCCATGATTTATAATATAAACCCAGAATGGCACTTAAGGCCTAAGTATTGGCAGATTTTTTGGTTGAATTCATAGGGGATGAAGCCTGTATAGAGATTGTTGAGAAACCTATCTGATTTCTTTATGTCAATGGTTCTTTGATACGAGAAGGGAGTGGTGTAGGACTGGTTCTCTAAGGCCCTTACAATGTTAAAGTTCATTATGCTCTGAAATTTAGATTCCTAAGTAGTAACAATGAAGTAAAGTATGAAGCTCTAATTGCTGGATTGAAACTGGCTAAAGAAATTGGTGCCGAGAAACTCGAAGTGTTTTTTGATTCCCAACTGGTAGTAAATCAGGTTACCAAAAGTTATGCGACAAGAGAAGAAGTGATGAGCAAGTACCTATTGGTGGTACAAATGCTCATAGAAGAATTCCTATCTTTCTCAATTCACAAAATTCCAAAAAGTAAGAATATTGCTACCGACAAGCTATCGAAGTTGGCTAGTATGGCAGTCACTAAGCTAAATGAGAAACTTTTATCGAATTTCTCTCGTAGAAAAGCTTGTCCAATCTCTTGCAAGGCTACGAGTTAGCTCTCTACCCAAAAGAAGAATCATGGATGAATCCTATGGTAAATTATCTAAAAGAAGGTTTTGCCTTCAACAACAAAAAGGAGGCATGAAGATTAACTTACTAGGCTGTAAACTACATGTTGATTGATGGTCAGCTATACAAGCGTGGCATATCTTAACCCCACCTTCAATGACTTTCCCCAAGGGCTTCCCAGAGGGTATTGTTTGAACTTTATGGTGGCATATGCAGCAATCATATGAAGGCATAAACACTTTATATTAGAGCATTACGACTTGGCTATTATTGGCCAACTATGAAAGAAGATGCTAAGGACATTGTCTAGCGGTGTCGTCAATGCCAAAAGCATGAGTTACCGAGTAAAGCACCTATAAGTGAACTATATAGCCTAACTAGTCCTTAGCCTTTTTCCCAGTAGGGGCTAGATATCCTTGGACCCTTTCCCAAGTCTACCATCTAGTGACAATTCATCATTGTCGCTGTAGACTATTTTACCAAGTGAGCTAAGGCTAAGGACGTGGCAAAGATCATTAAGTAGAAAGTGGAAGCTTTTACCTTTAACTCCATCATATCTAGATTTGGAGTTTCATATACGATAATTACAAATAATGGCTCGCAATTTGATAACAACAAGTTCCGAACATTTTGCCAAAAGTACAGCATTTGGTTGAACTATACGTCTATAGCGTACCCTCAAACAAATGGACAAGTCGAAGCCGTGAATAAGATCATACTACACAGCCTGAAGCGAAAAGTGGATCAAGTCAGGGGTAAGTAGGCCAACGAACTACCGAACGTCCTATGGGGATATAGAACTACTTACAGAACCTTAACGGGAGAGACATCATTTAAGTTGGCCTACAGCATTGAAGTCGTGTTGTCGATTGAGTTGGACTTACTTAATCTTCGTACACATAATTTTGACATTATGCTTAATCAAGTTGGATTGATAGTGAATCTGGACACTATTGAGGAAATCCAAGACATTGCAAAGCCATGGTCATGGCATACTAACATAGAGTAGCAAGATACTACAATAAAAAAGTAAAGCATAAGGTTTTCCAACCCAAAGATTTGGTTTACCATAAGATGGAAACACTGGGTGCACGAGCAAATTAGGGAAAGCTCGTCGTGAATTGAGAGGATCTTGTTAGGATCTGGAAAGTCTTTGGCAAGGGGGCTTATCAACTAGAAAGGCTAGATAGATCAAACATCTGCGAGCTTGGAATGCCAAGAATTTGAAATTTTATTTCAATTAATGTTGGATGATTTTGCTATCACTCATCTAGTGGCAGCCAATATGCTTGTAAGATTTATTTATGACATATATTTGATATCTTTGTGATTTGGTTATAGTTGCTAAATGAACGAGTTCTAAGTTACATGGCAAACGAATTGATCTAAGTTCTAGCCTAATGTGGTAGAAAAACTACAGAAATTAACTATACAGCTGAGTAATGTGGCTAGTCCACACCTTAAACAATTAACGGACGGTATAAAAATGGGCGTGTGAAATAAAACATGCTAAGTAAAAATGGGCATATGAAATAAAACATGCTAAAGAACAATGGGCGTATGAAATAAAACATGCCGAGGAACAATAGGTGTGTGAAATAAAACATGCTAAGGAAAAATGGGCGTGTGAAACAAAACATGCCAAGGAACAATAGGTGTGTGAAATAAAACATGTTGAGGAAAAATGGGCGTATGAAATAAAACATGTTGAGAAACTGTTTGAGCATAAAATAAAACATACTGAGAAACATAGGCTGTGTGAAATAAAACATGCCTAGAAATGATAGACTTGTGAAATGAAACAAGTCGAAGGATAGTACAGCATGTGAATTAAAACATGCCAAGAAATAAATGAAGTAAATTAAAGCATTTCGACGATTGAGAGTATGAAGCAACATGCATAAACCAAACAAACCGTGAAAGCTACGTTATGGGAAAGCTACATACACTCAGCATTGCCTTGATTATATTCCAGTAATTAATTACAAAAAATGCAATATGCCAATACAACAAGTCCTATGGCCAATTCTCAGATTCAGTAGAAGCGATTCTTAAATCTTTTGCTGGGGCTTCCTCGGCAGCTAGTTTCTCAGAGGGGCCAACTTCTTCGGCTTGAGCTTCATTATCACTTTGATTAATACTCTTAACACTTGTCTCGTTACCTTCGTCTTCATTGGCACCACTAACTTTGTCGTCGACGTTAGTAAAGTTGAGACATGAGAGATCATAGTCAGGATAAAGCTTTAAGACCTCTTCCCTTGCTGCTTGAACCCCTTCCAATAACTTCTTGCGTAGAAGCCTCTTATATTGCTGACTGGGAGTGACTATATCGAAAGCCTCTTCAATTGAAGGTCCTTTCTTCATAGCCCCCTGCAATTCGGCTATACGGCTTTATAAGTTCAATTTGTTTGTCTCTAGCTCCTTTATTTGCATCCTGACCTTATCTTCATCATCGATCATTGTGCAAATAGTCCAGCCTAAGCATTAGCAGTCTTCCCTTTTCTTTTGTAGCTCCTCCTTCAGGCTTTTAGACTCTTTGTATTGTTGTTCCATTTTATCCTTCAAGCTAGAGATTTCATCAGCGGCGAGATCTTATGGCAATCTCTTAGTAGCAAGTTCCTCCCTAAGCTTTCTAGCCTTCATCTCAGCCTTAATCCTCACATTCTTGGCCATAGCAGTTTGGGCCTTTGATGCATTATACACATTCTCAACTTTCTGTAGCAAATTCATTTATTATAATTAAGAACATATCAGATATTACATAGATATAGTAGAGGATATTACCTTCTTTACCTCTTTGTCGGCCTCGTCTAAAGCTATAAGGATGTAGCTGCTTATCTGGAAAAAGAAAATGTGTTAATTATTTGAAGGAGCTGGAGAAAGAAAATGTTTATGGATACTTGCAACATACAATTTGGCCGCAACATGGGCCTTATTGGAATTGCCAACCCTATCAACATCCTTTTTAGTGATATCTTTGTCTTTTGAAAGAATGACTGCTTCCATTAAAGTCAAAGATTTCACCTTATCTTCCAAGACCAAGTTAGTGTCCAAAATCTGATGGCTCTAGCAAGGGATGAAGTACTCGTTGACTTCTCTATTTGGCATAAATTTGTCGCTAGTGATGCAAAAGCTTTAGTACCTATTGCTTCCTTTGCCTATTTGTCTAAGCCCTTGAATTTCTTGATAGGTAGCTGGCCAACAAGTTCCTTCCCTAATCTTTTTCCACTATTCGGATCCACCACAATCCCCAGCGATGAGCCTTCTATGGCAAAGACATTATCATCCTCCACTTCTAGCGATATCTTTCGGTGCTTGCCGATACTCATCTCGACAGAAGTTTGAATAATCACAATTGGTGGCTCCTTAAAATGAAACTCGATAAGCTGTACATTCTCAATCTCCTTCACTCTCTCGGTAAGACGAGAGAACTATGTAGCTGCCTGCTTTACTACAGCCTCCTTTGGTGGTCTCTTTGCAACAGTAGGTCATGTGGTAGTTGTGAAGGTGATCCCCCTCCTATCAGCCTTGGACTTCTTAGCTTTAGCCTGTGCAAGCAACTTTGTAGGATCCACCTCTCTAGCACCCATAGCTATAAGATGAGTAAATCAATTAATATAAATAGGGAAAAAATACGAACTTACATTTTTTGTGTCGAGCAAGGCTCAAAGGTCACTCTTCTTCCCCAAAGTCTCAAGAACGGCTTTCCTCATAACTATACTCGGTACGGTGGCAACACATCAGCGTACCTTCTTTTTCAAAAAATATTGGTTTTGCTATTTTCATAATACTGTATAATTCTTTCGGCGTCCTAAAAAAACATTTTGTTTCTCCTTTTCTCTTAAATCTTCTTCGCTACTGCAACATCATTTGGCATTAAATTTACATCCTTTGTATGTATCGGCTCAATCTATTAAGTTTAGAAGTCTAAGTCCTCATCAAACACTATTAACACAAACTTGTCATGCCACTTGTGAATCTTAGATTCTAACTTGTCCATGAACTTACACTCATGCCTTACAGCAGTAAAGTACCACCCATCAGGCTGCCTATGGATGGTAAAGAAAAATCTAAACAACTAAAGCATAGCCCTGACCTCAACCTCTTCACATATTATCTCAAAAGCCGCCAGAAACCGATATGTATTAGGCGAAAACATACTCGGCGCAACTCTGAAGTTGTTGAAGAAGCCCTAAAAAAAAGCCAAGAAAGGGAAGTGTAGCCCAAAATCTAGATACTTTAGGTGTTTATGGAACTCGTGATCCCGAGGAAAGCGTACTCTCTCCCCGTCTCTCGACCTCCTCAAGTTCCATGTTCTAAGAAGATCTTGCCAGTACTGATTGTACTTTGTGATGAGAACTGTGTTAACAAAACTGGCGGTTCCATCAGGAGAATCATGAAAGTAACCTATTGTGTTATACATATATCTTGGTGACGACCTCCCTTCTTTATCTTCAAGATAATTATCCATAAGAAGCTCATTAGTTTGTGAGAGTTTATCCAACCTTACCTCCATACTATTAGCTGAACCACTCAAAGAATACACCACCTTACTCCTATTTTAGGGAGGAAGAGGAGCCTCAGTTTCTATTGCCTCGGAATTGGACAAAACAAGTCGATAAGAAACTTTGTGAACCATGCTTGAACGATTGTATGAAATGAAATAAAAGAATTCGAAGAATGAGATTCTAAAGATTTGAAAACGAATGAAAATTTTAGGTGCAACTAAAGGAGTAAAATCTGATTGTGAATAGTGCCTTATACATGGACAATCCATTCTTGTAACTACAAATTTGCTTCTAAAAGTATTGATGTGCTGATATGATATTCCCGTGGATTGTTGACGCATGTCTCGTGACTAAAATCTAATGATTGAAAGCTTTTTGACAATTATTAGGCCTGCAACAAAATGATGACCTAGGTGAAAGATGTCATGCCTATAGCTTGTTAGTTTCCCAAACGGGTGAGAAATTTGAAATGGCAACATTTCGCCTGGGATATGATCTGTCATATATCCCATGCTACCCAGCATAAATCTAAAGAATCTCCTACTACTTGGCCCCTGCCGTAATATATATACATAACTCCCTTTCTCATCTATTCGAACACGTTAGTTGGAGGGGCAAATGTTGATAGTTAGTTTTCACTCAACTTGTACTCATCCTTTCATCGGCTAAGAAGTCGGGTAATCAAATCTCTCAGCATTCACCCTCTTTAGAAGACATTCGGTACTTAACTTAAGTAGAAAAAATGCTCCTAGTTTGAATTCAAATCTATAGCACGAATAGTTATCATAACCACGGTTATATTTTACAACCACTTACTATCCTTACATATTAAAGGAGACGTCAAGTTAAGAGTGCTCCACGTGTCTTAATAGTTACCCCAACAACGGCCTTAGAAATAACAAATGTCTATAAATCTAAAAAAAAAAATATTTTGTAAGGTCTCTTAAACACTTCTCATTCTCATACTTACTATACTAAATCACTATTCTAATTTAGGCATCAGAGTGGTCGTACTGGACTGGCTCTGGTACCAAGTATTTTACACTCTTTTATAGGATTATTTTTTTATCCCAAAATTCACCAACAACAAACCCTATTTCTTAGCAACATACACTTAAATACCAAACACTTACTGTTGAGTTTGAATCACTAAATAAATTGAAATTGAATGTTCTTAATAATTTAATCTTGTTCATTTGAAAAGAGATTTATTATTCAAAAGTCATGAAGAGTACATATTGAAATTTGAAATCGAACCAAGCAAATTCAAGATGTAGGCATGGTTCAGAAGAGAAAAGAAAAGAAAATAAAAGAAGAAAGAAAAGAGAAAGGGAAAAGAGAAAGAAGAAGCAAGCATAGACCCCTAGAGAAATTCTGTTGATTGAATGAATATCGGGAGTCAATGTAAGCATGCCAATCAGTTGCTATTTGAGAAATCCTTTAGTCTTAGAAAAATTAATTTTGAAAAATGTCTTTGAAGAGAAATCTTTTGAGGAATTAAGCTAGTTTTGAAAATCAATCTTGGAGAGATCTATCCTCTTCGGATCATCCATTAAACCAAAGTAAGTATTTTTTGAAATTTCGAAGAGATTTATCCTCTTCAAACTATTCGCTAAACCAAAACAAGTTAATTTTACCTCTAATGGTTCTTGCCCTATCCTTCAAAGATAGGCCCCCTTGAAATTTTTTCTCTATCATTCCAAAATAGACACCATTAAGCCCTATCCCTCTAAGATAGCCCCCTTTGAAATTTTTTCATTACCCTTCCATAATAGAGACCATTAAGCCCTATCTTTCCCAGATGGGCCTTTTTAAAATTTTTACTTTATCCTTCCAAGATAGACACCATTAAGCCCTATCCTTTCAAGATAGGTCCCTTGGAAATTTTTTCTCTATCCTTCTAAGATAGATACCATTAAGCCTTATCCTTTCAAGATAAGCCCCATAACCTTTTGCTCTATGGGAAATTTATTATTTACATCAACCTTTTAAGTTGATATTGTTCATCAAAATAAAACATAGATAAGTTCAAAGTAGGGTTTAGTAAAAATGGGTATCTTTTTCTGTCTTTGTAGCAAAGTTCTAATTGAACTTTACTACAAAAAGAGACAGCTGTAGACACCTCATTTTCACTAATTATTTTTTTGTTTGTTAATTGAGCTAGGTTAGTAGATAAAAATAAAAGAAATAACAAAATAATAATAAAAAATGAGAAAAAGAAAAAAGAAAATCAAGTTAGGAGTCAAGTTGGATTAAGTTGAGTTGTTGGATCAGTTATTAAGATAGAATGAATCAATTAATTTTCGACTAAACCAATTTAGAGGCTCAAAATCAAGATTTATTAAATTATTGAGCTAAATTTGATCGGGCTGGGCCTTAAAAGAAAATCTTGAACTAGCTTGGGTTTCTAGAAGTTAGGGTGAATCTAACTTAAATTGTAAACAAATCTTTCGTATCTTTGATACGAAATGTTCAATTTTAGAACTTACAAATAGGACATTGGTCAGTAATTTAGGGAGAGTATTTTATTTCTTACACATGACACCCAAAACACTACATACACCCCCACATCTCTCCACGTGCTGCCACCATGCCACACACGCCACAACTACTCCATACGCGCCAACATACTACCCTCACGCATCGCCATATGCCCCTCATATACCGTTGTACGAGCACCACGCACTACAACCACGTCACACCACATCACTGCCTAGATCCATACCGTTGCCATATAGCATTATTACCCAAGCATCACCCAGATCCACACCGCCAGCACCACTGCCCGTATGTCGCCCATTGTCGCCTGAAGCACTACCCATCATCGCCTAAGCAATTGCCTGAGTCATTGCCTAGGCATCTCCTACTATCTCTTAAAGCATTGCCCATCCCTATCGCCAGCATCGCCCAAACCATCGCCTAGTCTATCGTTACCGACTTCCCAAACCATTACCTAGTTGCTTGCTTGTATTGCCCGAATCACCACTCGTGTCATCGCCCTCGCTTGCCTGTGTGTTGCTTGAGCTCTCACCCATGCTATCACCCTCTCTCACCCATTCTTGCCTAACTGTATGCCCATCTGCTTGCCTAGCCGCTTGCCTACGCACGCTCAAGCCATTGCTTGAGTCACTACCCGTACTCGCCCACAGTATTGCCCATGTCACCTAGATCACTAGCTAACACCAATGGTCCAATACTAGGTAATTTTTTTTATTTATTATTTTATTTTGTTTATTTTTAGTAATTTTCTTTATTGGTTATTTATTTTTATCATGAATTAATTTTTTGCGTTTAAGTGTAGGTTTTTTATATTGCAATTTTTGTTAAATTAGGTTTTTTCTTTTGAAAAATCATGTTTTATTTAACAAAAAATATATTTTGACACTTAATGGTGTTGGAAAAAATAAAATAAAAAATCTAAATTGAGTTTTTTTTTTAAAGAATGGATATTTAATTAGGGTTTTTGTTTAATTTAGGAAAATTAGATTTTTTAGAGTTTTTCTTAAAATAATAAATTGATGAAAAAAAT
This sequence comes from Lumnitzera racemosa, assembly GCA_024138005.1. Lineage (NCBI taxonomy): Eukaryota > Viridiplantae > Streptophyta > Magnoliopsida > Myrtales > Combretaceae > Lumnitzera > Lumnitzera racemosa. The sequence goes on from JAMXBC010000006.1 coordinate 88,694,123, forward strand.
ATAAATCTAGCTTAGTTTTCAAAATAAAAATAACCCACTCGCTAAAAATTTTATAAAAAAGAGATCTGCGACCTGTTTGATTCTTATTAACGGGTACGTAGTCACCTTTAGGGCAACCGTTAAAAAAAATTTCCCTTTTTAGAAATTCGTAATGAAAAATAATAAAAAAAATCATTTTTAGTTACTTTTGCCTATTTAGGTATATTTTAATATTTTTAAGAAAATTACAAAAATAAAGCCCATCAAATTTCTTTTAATTTTCACATGGAAACTGTTAATAGGTTAGCTCTCGAACCTGGTTTTTCTGATTTAATTTTCTAAAATTCAATTTCTTTTAGAATACCCGTAGAATAGTGGTTAAATTAGGGTTTTTCTACTCAAAAACCCTAATATTATTTTTTGCTAGTTGAACCGATTGGTGACTCCGTTGTTTTTCTAAAAAAAATAATAATAATAATTTTTCTTTCCTTAGTTTAATGTTGAGTAATTTATATTAAGTGGGTTGGGCTTAATATAAGTTAAATTAAGAAAATCAAAATGAGGCTCGACAGTTGGTTAATGGGTATAACTCCAAACTAGGGGCATGAGTGATCGACGCATGCCTTAGGTAGGAGTGACATCTTTAGACCATGCTCTTGGCATCCTCCTTCATCATAGGCCAATAATAATTTAGCTTGAGCTTGAGCGCTTGAAGGTATAATGCTTGCGACTAGATATGATTGCTGCTAATCCCTACATATAGCTCTTCAAGGACTCGGAAGCCTTCTTCCGCTTAGAGGCATTTGAGGAGCGCCATGTCCTCATCTATAGAGTACATTATTAATCAGTATATAATTGTCTATGGCATAGGCTAGCTTCTTCACCTCAGCTTGTTCTTTAGGTAATGCCCTAATCTTGAGTGTCGAACCCTATTTTGATTTCCTTTGTTTAACCTAACCCCCTTAATATAAATTACTCAATATTAAACTAAGGAAAAAAAATGTTGTTTTTAGAAAAAAAAAAATAGAGTCACCAACTAGTTCAATTAGTAAAAATAAAATTAGGGCTTTTGAGTGGGAAAACCTTAATTCAACCACTAATCTTTAGGTATTTTAAAAAATTTAATTTTTAGAAAATTGAACTAAAACACTAGGTTCAAGGGCTAACTTATTAAGACTAAGTCACCATATGAAAATAAAAAAAAAATTTGATGGGCTTTAATTCTTTTATTTTTCTAAAAATATTATAATATACCTAAATGAGCAAAAGTAACTAAAAATGATTTTTTAATTATTTATATTATTATAAATTTCTAGAAAGGGGAAAAAAATTATTTTTTAACGGTTACCCTAAAGGTGGTTATGTACCCGCTAATCGGGATCAAACCGACCGTAGTTCTTTCTTATAAAATTTTTAGTGAGTAGGTCATTTTTATGTTGAAAACTGAGCTAGGTTTATATTATTATCAATTTATTATTTTAGGAAAACAAACCTAAAAAATATATAATTTTTCCAAATTAAATAAAAAACCCTAATTAACTAAATTTAGATTTTTTATTATTTTATTTTTTAAAAATAACTAAGTGTCAAAAAATGTGTTTTTTTATAAAAAAAACCTAATTTATCTAAAAATTTGCAAGAAAATAATTAATTTAAAAAAATCGACACTTAAACAAAAAATTAATTAATTAATAATGAAAAATAATAAAAAAACATAAAAACATGACTAATTAATAAAAAAACGATAAACTAACATAAAATAATTAAAAAATTATCAAAAATTCACTTGGGTCATGTTGCACCAGTATTGGGTAGTACTAGGCGCGCACAGGCAAGGATTGGGCGCTATTGGGCTTACGCGGGTATGGGCTTGGGTGAACGTGCGGGTGAAGGTCTAGGTGAGTGATAGGCAACAGTTGGGGTAGGTGCCTAGGTAAGCGTGCGGACGAGGACTAGGCTAGAGCATGGGCATATACGGACGATAGTGTGGGCAATGCTAGATGGTGACTCTAGGTATGCAGTTAGCGGTAGCTTCGGTGAGGCGTAGGTGACACTAGGCTGGTGCCTAGGCAAGCATGCGGACGAAGATTGGGCTAAAGCTTGGGCATATACGAGCGATAGTGTAGGCAATGCTAGATGGTGACTCTAGGCATGCGGTGAGCGGTAGCTTGGGCGAGGTGTGGGTGTTGTAGGCGATGGCTCAGGTGAGGATCTAGGCAATGCTTAGGGCTTGTACGGGCGAGGCTAGGTGAGTAAGGGTAGTGTTTTGGTAGTTATAAGAGGTAGCAGTGGTGAATTGGGCGATAGCAGCGGTGGCTTGGGTAGCAATAGCAGTGTACTGGGTGATAGTAACGGTGGCTTAGGTAGTAGCAATAGCATGATGGTAGCATGTAGCTTTGGAAGTACGTGGAGTGTAATGGTAGTGCGTGTGTAGTTGTGTCGGTATGTGATGTTGTGGTGGTGTACAGTGGTGACATGTGAGGTATTGGTGTTAGTGCGTAAGGTAATAGTGGTGGCGCATGTGGGAGCGTGAAGGTGAGTGAAGGGACGTGTGTATTGTTTTGTTAGGTCTATGCAATTTAAAATGAAAATCCTTCTTTAAATCTTTAACTGATATGATATTTATAAGCTCCTAAATCAAATCTTTCGAATAAAAAATATGAAAGATTCATTTGGGATTTAACTTAGATTTACCCTAGCTTCTAAATACCCTAGCTAGTTCGGGCTTTTCTTTTAAGGCCTGACTTAATCCAATAAATCCTGATGTTGAGCCCCTAAACGGGTTTAACCCAAAACTAATGGATTCAACTCATCTCAATAACTGATCTGACATCTCAACTTAACCTAACTTGATACGACTTAACTCTTGAATCAACTTTTTATGACCTAACTTAATAATTTATTATTATTATTATTATTTTATCTTCTATTTTTTTTATTTTTTTCTTTTTATTTACTAACCTAGTTTAATTGGAAAAAATTTTTGGCAAAAATAAGGTATCTACAGCTGCCTCTCTTTATAGTAAAGTTCGATTAGAACTTTATTATAAAGACAAAAGAGATACCTATTTTTACCAAACCATACTCTGAACCGATCAGCTAATTTGTGTTTTATTTTGATGAAGGATATCAACTTGAAAAGTTGATTTAAGAATAAATTACCCAGCTTGAAAGGACGGGGCAAATGAATGTTTGTCTCAAAAGAACAGAGCAAAAGGTTAAGAGGCCTATCTTGAAAGGACACGGCTTAATGCTGTCTATCTCGAAAGGATAGAGCAAAAATTTCAAGGGGGCTTATCTTGGAAAGATAAGGCTTAATGGTGTCTATCTTGGAAGGATTAAGCAAAAATTTCAAGGGATAAAATTAACTTGTTTTGGTTTAGCAAATAATTCAAAGGGGATAGATCTCTTCGAGATTCCTTTTGGTTTGTGACTTGAAGATGATAGATCTTTTCAAGATTGATTTTCAAAACTAACTTAATTCTTCTAAAGATTTCTTTGCAAAAACTTTTAAAATTATTTTTCTAGGACTGAAGGATATCTCAGATAGCAACTGATTGGCATGCTCACACTAACTCCTGATATTCACTCATTCAATTAACAAAATTTCTCTAAGGGTCTGTACTGGCTTCTTCCTTCCTTTTTCCCTTTTTCTTTTCTCTCTTCTTTTATTTTCTTTTCTTTACCATGCTTGTGCCTTGAATTTGCTTTTCTCAATACCAAATTCTAGTTTTCGCTCTTCATGACTTCTGAATTATAAATCTCTTTTCAAAAGAAACAAAATTAAATTGTTAAGAACATTCGATTTCAAATATTTTGGTGATTTAGACTCAATGGTAAGTATTCGGTATTTAAGTGTATGAGGCTAATAAACAGGGTTTATTGGTGAAGTGGTTATTGTTCAATGACCATCTAAATTCAAAAACATTCATAGATATCAACTTTACTTGTAAACAATGAAAGATTAACTATAAACTTATTCAAGAAAAATTGAATTCTCATTTAATCTCTATTTTCATGGATAATACAACTTAACTACATTCAAATTCACTAGTCCTCTTAATTCCGGGCCTTTCATCTCTGTCAACACTAATGCACCTCCTGATAATACCCTTTTTACCACATAAGGGCCCTCGTAACTCAGAGCGAATTTTCCCTTAGGGTCTTTTACATTCGGTAACACTTTCTCCAACACCAAGTCTCCCTTTTTGAAGTAGCTCAGGCATACTTTATTGCTAAAAGCTTGGATCATTCCCTATTGGTAGCATTGACCATGACATATCGCTACAAGTTTTCACTCATCTAAGAGATTCAAATGCTCTATTCTCTTCTCCACCTACTTTGCTTCATCGAGTTGAGTTTCTACCAATACTCGGAATAGAGGTAATTCTACTTCTATTGGTAGTACTGCTTTAGTTTTGTACACCAATGAATACCGGGTTGCACTAGTAGAAGTTTTGACTAAAGTTTTGTAAGCTAAGAGAGCAAAGGGAAACATTTCATGCCAATCATTATATGTGATCGCCATCTTCTCAAATTTTCTTTTGATGTTCTTATTAGCGGCTTTAATGGCTCCATTCATCTAAGGTCGATATGGAGTTAAATTTTTGTGATTGATTCTAAACTAGCGATACACTTCATCCATCAACTTGTCATTCAAATTTGTCCTATTGTCTGTAATAATAGACTCGAGTATATCGAATCTTGCAATAATATCTCTTTTCAAGAATTTGACCACTACTCCTTTGGTCACCGTAGCATACGACACTGCTTCTACCCACTAAGTAAAATAGTCAATCGTGACTAAAATGAATCTATGCCCGTTTGACGCTATTGGCGAAATCGGACTGATCATGTTGACATCCTACATCGATAAAGGCTAAAGAGCTAACAATATGTATAATTCTTGGGGAGAAGCGTCAATTTTATTAGCGTACACATGACACAAGTGATAGTGCCTTACGTACTTGATACAATCTAATTCCACTGTCATCTAAAAATACCTCACTCTCATGATCTTTCTGGCTAGCATATATCCATTCATGTAAGGAGCATAAACTCTTTCATGCACTTCTTTTGTCAATTTGTCGGCTTCTTCTTCATCTATACACCTGTGTAGTGTTGCATTTGGTGACCTCTTACATAACGTGCCCCCACTTAATAAGAGATGAGTAGCCAACCTTCTTAAAGTCTTTCTATCTTTTCTATCAACATCTTCAGGAAATTTTCCCATTTGAAGTAACTTCTTAATATTGTGATACTACAGTTCTTTTGTTCCTTTCCCTTCAATTGCAAGGCAAAAATTTGATTTTTCTTCTACCTAAATCTACAAAGGCTGAATTTCTACTCCGTCTGTGACTTTCATCATCGATGTTAACAGAGCCAATGCGTTGGCAAACTGATTCTGGATCCTTGGAATGTAAATAAATGAAATCTCTTGGAATTTTTCAACTAGCTCGCTTAAATATTTGTGATAAGATATTAATTTCTTGTCCTTCGTTTTATATTCCCCTAAGATCTAGAGAATTATAAGGGAAGAATCTCTATACACTTCTAATTCTTGTATTCGCATATCTAGCTCCATTTTGATCCCTAAAATGCAGGCTTCATATTCTGCGATGTTGTTGGTATATAGGAATGTTAATCTTGCTACGATTAGAAAATGGTTATCCTCAGGTGATACCAATACTGCTCTTATCCCACATATAAATACGTTGGTTGCTCCATCAAAATACATTTTCCATCCTACCTTGTCACTACTCAATTCATTCACCACTAGCACATTTTCATTAGGAAATTGTGCTTCTAAACCCTTGTCTTTATCTTCTAGTGGGTATTTTGCCAATTGATTTGTTACTACCTACCCCTTGACTAAACTTTCACTCACATACATGATATCAAACTTAGAGAGTAGCATTTGCCACTTCGATATACTCCTAATCAACGCCAGCTTTTTGGCTAAATACCTTAATGAGTCATGTTTTGTCAACAACTATATTGAGTAATAAATAATGTATTGCCTAAGTTTATGCATCACCCATACTAAGGCACAACATGTTCTTTCCACTTCTGAATACTTTTGCTCACCTTCCACGAATTTCTTGCTCAAATAGTATATAGGATGCTCTTTTCTTCCCTTTTTGTCTTTTTTTCCTAACATGCACCCCATCAATTCAATGAGAATTATTAAATAAAGGAACAATGGTTGTCTTGATGTAGGAGTGACCAATACAAGAGGATTCATGAGGTATTCTTTGATTTTAGCAAATGCATGCTCACATTCTTCATGTTACTCTATCGCAGCATTCTTCCTCAATAGCTTTAGCAACGTCTTGCATCTATTAGTTAGCTGTGATACAAACCGAGCAATGTAATTTAATCTCCCTAGTAATCCTCTAACTTCTTTAACATTCTTAGGCGCAAGCATGCTCACGATCGCCTTGACTTTATCTGAGTTTACTTTGATTCCTCTCTTATTGGCTACGAAACCCAACATTTTGCCCAATGTCATTCTAAAAGTGCATTTTTCAGGATTCAACTTCAGTTGAAACTTCCTCAATCGCTCAAATAGTTTGCACAAGATATCCATGTAGTTTTAATTCTCTTTGGATTTGGTGATCATATCATCTACGTAAACTTTGATTTCTTGATGCATCATGTAATGGAATAAGGCAACCATAGCATGCTGGTAAGTTGCCCCAGTGTTTTTCAACCCAAACGACATCACATGATAACAAAACGTTCCCCAAGTGGTAACAAATGTTGTTTTAGTTTTATCTTCTTCCACCATTTTAATTTGATTATACCCCGAGAAACCATCCATAAACAAGAAAAAATGATTCCTGGCTTTGTTATCCAGTAATACATCAATATGCAGCAAAGGAAAATTATCCTTTGGTGTCACTTAGTTCAAATCACAAAATCTACGAAGACCCTAACTTTTCCATTTTTCTTCAACACTAGCACCACGTAAGCCACCCATTCGGGGTAATTTGATACTTCTATGAATTTGAATTCCAACAACTTCTTCACTTCTTCTTTTATCTTGAGGAGTATGTCTAGCCTAAATAGTCTAAGCTTTTGTCTTTTTGGTTTAATTTCTTCCCTGGTTGGAAACTTGTGAACCACAATAGACGAGTCTAAACCAGGCATATCTTCATAAGACCAAGCAAATATGTCTAAATATTCAGATAACAATTGTGACAACTCTTGCTTTTGATTGTTCATTAAATCACCACCAATTTTCAAATTTCATGCATTTTCCCCTATTCCCAAATTAATCACATCCGTTGATTCATCAATAATCACTCTACCTTATTCATGTCGATGTCAATTCTCCTAAATTTTATTTGGAGTCTCAATATCATCCCCGACGTTTGACCCAGCAGGGCTGAAGGTGATATTGCTACTTTCATCATTTACATGCGTGAGGTATCCATTATGTCCATTGTTTTTATTGGATCTAAGGAGTAAAAGAAAAGGATAATGAATAAATAACAAGGAAGAATTGATAGAAAGAAAGAAACAAATTTTATTGGATGAATTAATTTAAATTGTTTGACAAAAAAGACCTAACTAATCGAACTAATTATCGAAATCGAATGTTTCTTATTAATCCAATTTTGCATTTCTAGAGAGACCTATTCATGGGAATGGAAAACCAGTTGCACAAAGAAACTGGTATGTTAACATCTTGTCTCCCATTCGGACCGATGTTGCATTACTGAGTCAAGGCCTTAGATAAACCGGCTACTTCAGGTTCTTGAGCATCAATTGGTATTGGGAATTTTGACGGATATCCAGAAAATCCATGTAAGCATGGTACAGTTGATCCCCTCTTTTGCTCTTGGTTTTAGCCTTTATTTCTTAAACCTCCTCCTCAATGGGCTCATACCCAAGCCCCAACGTTCCAATCTGCTATTTAAGCTGTTTGAAATGACCTTTTGCCCCATGTCTTGCTTCTTTGATCATATCAACTTTGTTAAAAATCTATAACCCTAGCTTTTCTAATTCTTCATCCCTAACATAGGGAATAGTCGTTTCTTTATAAATCTCATAATCCTGTTCCTTGAGAATAGTAACCAACTGTCCATCAGCTTTGAACTTTACTTTTTCATGTAGGCTGGATGGAATTTCCCCTACTAAATGAATCTACGATCTTCTTAGCAGAAGATTGAAAGTTTGTAGGATGTCAAGAACTTGGAAGGGAATAGTAAACACCTGCGGACCAATTTCAACTTGCAACTCGATTTCTCCAATTATCTCCCGTTTTAATCCATTAAAAGCCCTCACTAAAATCAAGCTAGGATTTATTTCAGTCGCCTCCACATCAAGTAGATTTAGCATCGTTAATAGATATACGTTTAATGATGACCCACTATCTATTAGAACTCAGGCAACTACTTTCCCTACATACTTAACCACTATGAAAAGGGGCTTTGTGTACTAGTCTCCCTCTTTACCTAGCTTGTCTGGTGAAAATGAAATCTGATCCACTGCAAATATTGAGTTTACCACTAACCTAAGTTTTTCAGTAGAGATCCCTTGAGGTACCTTGACCTCCTTTAGAATTTTAATTAGTGCCTCTTAATGAGTATTTGATGACAATAATAAGCCCATTAAAGAGATTTGGGCTAATATTTTGCTAATTGGTCCATTATATTGTATTCACTAGCCTTTATTATCTTCTTGGCAACATTCTAATCTTTATTTTCCGTATCTTCAAATATTTTTTGAGAAGCCTCTTCTATAGTAGATTTCTTCTTAGCTTCCTCATGCTGATCACAAACTTGTCCTAAGTGGGTAAGCCCACCAACCATGGGTAATGAGGCCTTAGTCGTTTAATTCACTGTTTGGTAATCCAAATGTTCTACTTTATAATTCTCTAGGGCTATCGGGATATTCAAAGCGATCTTCTTAGGCTTTCCCAATTCTTCAACTTTCTTAGTCTTTCTATCATATTAAAAAATCAACGGCATGGGACGGTCTCTAATCGTTCCAACCATCCCAACTGCCGTCTTGGCTTCTGTAATGAGCCTATCTTCTTTATGAAAATTTGGACCCCATCTAGTAGGCAAGGCTTCAGCGTCTGTGGTAGGTGAACCAGCGTAATCCACCAAATACTCAAACTTCCCTATCGGTTCTCCTAGGGTGTCAACTGTCAGATCTCTGGCTTCATATCTCTTTCTAAGCTCCCTTTAGGTACTTCTCTTCTACGGTTTTGGAATTGTCATAGCCATGATATCGAGTTTCTTTATCTTCCTTCCTTAAGTAGTCAATATATTGCCGGTTTAGTTCAGGTCCTTTTCCAGAGATTCATATCCTACAAGTACCCAGCCTTCCTTAGATTCTACGTTATCTCTTCAATAGTGATGGAGAGACTGTTTAGGTTAATTTTTGGTTCAAAAGCTTCATCAACGATCATATTGATCGAATGCCCATGATTTGGTAGAGGGTTGTTAGCTACATTGGGAGTGGGAGTTTAGATAAAATCTAATTGACCCAATTTGGCATCAATAAGATCCTAGATTTTATGTTTGAGTCTCCAACATTGGTTTATAAAATGCCCTACTTACCCAAGATGATAATCACATTGAAGTTTCAAGTTATAATTCCTCGGTCTTTACCGTTCTCTTAGTATTTCAAATGTCAAGAAGTTCTCCTTCATTAATCGTATGAAAACCTGACTAAGAGGAATGGGAATATGCATGAACTGACTTCTCTATAGGTGGTTGTTCTAATTTGGACTCGGCCAGGGTTAGATCCTCTAGTCATAGCTACTGAGGCTGTGGGTCTGATAAGGTTGTTGGTATCAACAACATTAATAATGGTTTCCTTAGCTTTGTTAGAAAATCTTGAGGGAGGTATCGTCTTTTCCATTGTTTCAGGATTAGGGAGCCTCCTAGTAGCAATCGCTTTCTCAATTCAGCTTCTTGAGGCTATAATTTCTGTAAAATTGGACATAAGATGCCCAACCAAGTGTTGGTAATATGGGCTTCCAAGAGTATTAATGAAAGTGAAGGTTAGATCCTTTTCAATTAAGGGTAGAGTCACTATAGCAACCATGCCTCTCCATCTTTGGGCATATTGATACAAGGCAAGTGTACCTATTAGTTTTAATATAGCGGATGTGAGTCTGAGTCGATCCTTTAGAGACTTCGAGTACTAATGTTAACCTTAGCTTTATTATCTAACCGGAAAATTGTGATGAGTTGAATAAATTATAAATACTAAAATTAACAAACTAACCTAATTATGAGACTTGATTAAGCAATTTGGAAAGTGATAAAACTAAGAACAACTTCAAGAATGCAAAAAACATATTTAGGAATTATTTCCCTTAGTGTTTAACATGTGACCGCTTAAAATATATCCAATTCAATCTTTATTATTCTTAACCGGAGGGATTCACAATTAAAGTTAACACCTTTCTCCAGCATATTAACCTTAATCCTAAATTATTTACCAGAATCTCTTCACTTAGTAATATAATTTAGAATCGCATTAGTGTATAATGAATTCCCACACAAAAGAATGACTTTCTGGAAGAAACATGTATCTTATCTCTAAGTATACATGTAATTCTCTCCAATCATGTCAAGATCTCATTACATATGTGATTTCTCAATCATCATGCATAATATCATAGATTGATACTCTAGAAATATCAATTAACAATTAAATAACATAATTGAATTAAGAAAAGATAGAAACTTTATTGAAAATTATCAATCAATCTAATAGTCACATAAAACGCTAGGTTCCATAATCCTAAATACAAGAATTTTAAGCTATCATAAAGAAACTAAAAATGAATTGCAACAAAATCAATAAATAAAACATGAAAAACTCCTTTTGTTAATGAAAGATCTCTTCAATCTTGAAGTTGGGTGTTTCTTTCGCCTTTTTCTTCTCCTTCTCTTTAAGTCCCTTCTCTTTTTTTTTATCCCATGTTATGTGCGAAACCCTAGTAAGTCCTTTTATAATGTATTGTAAGGTTTCTGTTTTCGTCACCAGATACAACTTAGGACACCATTGTGTCCCCATATCATGTAACTTTCTGACCTTGGCAAATCTTCCTAGATGGACACAACCTGGAGATATAATTGTGTCCCAGACTGTATAACTTTCTGACCACAATTCCTATTGTTTATGTAACTTCATAAATCATTCATTTGAACTCCAAATTGAGTAAAACTTGATTTCTTTTCTTCGTTTTCAATCCAATAACGCGTTCAAACCTTGAAATCAAAATTTTACTCAATTAAGTATCAATTTCTTTAAAGAAAACCAAAGATCTAAGGGAAATACTATAAAATCACCATGTGAAATGTATTTAAAATAAGAATTATCACATATTCTTTAAAATTCTCATTAGTCTTCTTTCATAGATTGTTCAGATCCCACATAAACGAGGCTACTTCAATGTTGAATTTATATTGGTTATAGAAATACTGTACTCACTTATCCCTGTATCAATTTCATTCATGTCTAACTAGGCGTACCAGGTTAAAGCAGGCCCCGTCAAGCTGTCCTGAAAAGTCTAGACCATCACTTTGTCATACTTGTGTATTTCCCCATTTTCCTGATGTACAACCTTATGTTGAGTTTCGAGCAACCAAAAACATCGTATTTCTCAAATTCCAACACCTTAAATTATTTCGGGAAGTCATTGTCTTCATAGGTTAGCAAATTGATCATTCCCATTTGCTCAAACCCATTCACCATTTCTAGGGTTTTCATCTTCTCGGTTAACTTCTATATGACCTTTCTTTCCATTTCACGGTGTTTCTCTTCGATCTCTTTCCTCTATACCTTAACATTAGGGGCTAATTCTTCGTCTTCTAGTTTAGGAGGAGGGGTCATTTCTGCGTTCCAGCTTGGGTTGGCTTAAGATCTTTGTCTATCATTAAGGATTCCAATAGCCTGAGTAAGAGCCTAAATCTATTCAGCTATCTTGTTCATGTTTTCTTCTAGAGTTGCTACTCTTGGGTCGAACTCAGTTTAACTGACATTTCTGGTACCTTGAGTTGACATCTTTGCCTTAGAACGAGTGAATATTAGGCTTCTAGTTGAGTTTACTTACTTAGATGCTATCTTCGAAATCCTATGCGAAAACCTAAGTTTTAGACTTTTGGTAGATTAAAGAGTTTTTTTTTTCTTTTTCTTTTTTTTTTTTGGTTTTTGTGTCATTTGTTATTCCGCGATCTACTTCTTTTTTTTTCTCTCTCTCTTTTTAAAAATCAAACAAACAAACAAACAAATAATAATAATGAGCAAGAGATTACGTAATTAATGAAAATTTTATTTACTAAAGCTACAAATTTATTAATCATAAGATCCAACTTATACGACGGACTAAACGAAAGGAAAAGAAAAAATCCTAACTAATCTTTCAAAAAAAAACTTAAATCTTATATCTACAAGAGCCGATAGATCTGATTAGGACGAGCTTCATTAACTTCATTCGTAAGTCTTCATACTATAACATCGCTCTCTTGAATCTTGCTCCTTAAGAATTGATTTTCCTCTAACAGTCTCTCGTTTTCCAACCTTAACTCTTCAATGATCCTATTACTTTCCTGGAACTTGGCTTCAACTCTAGCCCATATGGTATCTCAATAGGGCAGGTGAAAGATGTGTTGGATCCAACTTGTGTCTAAATACAACTGGAGCTTCATATTGTATCTTTCCAGTTTTCTCTAACTGATGATAAATGAACTGGTTAGTGGCTTGATATTCTCTGACTTTGCCTCTCAAAGTTCCCATATTGACTATCTTCTTGACTTCTCTTCGTTCCCATAGCTTTATGAGTTTTGCTAGTCATTGGATTAGAGTAGCCATAAATAGATAAGGATCTTGATAATTCACTGTGACGACATCCAAAGAGTCTCTATAAGCTATCTTTTGCAATGGGCCTAACTGTCTGATGACACAAGCCGGGAAATTTTTTATACAACCCATAATACCGATAAGGGGAACTCCTGCATAATCGGTATACCCCAAGATGGCTTGAGTGCAACGGCTCCATCTAGCTATCCACATAAAGTCTGCAGGCTGCATTTTGCTAATAACTAATACCCATCCTTTAAACTGAGTTTCATCCAGTACCTTGATGTAACGGGCAAATTTGTCAATCAGGTTCATATTCTCTATCAAGGACTCTCTAAGAAGATTCCCTCCATACCCTTATGTATGATTGAGAAACTATGTAGAAAAGATTGTAAGGTTAGCCATGAAATAACCATGACCCTACTTCTTCAGGTGGGTAAGCGTCTTGAACTATTCTGCCAATAGCATCGGTATATAAGATTTACTAACTAAGAATTAATTTACTAGCTTAACAACCCTATAGTGTACCTGACCATATCTAAAGATAAACAACATTGTTCTAAACACTGCTACAATAAAGGCGTTGACTCTCTTTTCAGCCTACAATTCATATCCTCCACAGAAGATCTGGCGATATTTTTCATAGGCATTTGGGCTTGAAAACCACTCCATTAATCATAGATACTAAGACATTTTTGGCCCTTTGAAGATAAGAATGGGGCTAAGGTTGACTTCTTAACCCCCAACAGTGTTATAAAGATTTTCTCAAACTGGACTCTAAGATCAGGAATCGCTATGCTTGCTTCGAGGGATGGAGTACTAAGTAACCGCAAGTATTCTTCTATGGTGGGTGCCAATACATGTGGGCCAATGTTCAAAGCTGTAGATTCTGGATCTCAATAATAGATAAGGGTCTAGATTAGACGCCAATGGAGCTGGACCTGCATGAAGGAGATGATTGGCTCGATCTTCTTGCAGATGTGATTTTGCTTAGCAGGCGAAATCTGGTTCAACCAATATTTCAAGATGGCTTTAGGGAAGGAGTACTTATCTAACTAGACTTTACAAATGAGCTTTAGGTTGACAAGCTCCAGACTGATAATACCTTGACTCTACATATCTATGCTACAAAAGATATAAATAAAAATACGATGACTATTTACAATGAGGACCCTAAATTCAAAATAAAGTTAGATTCGATGTTAATAATTTCGTAGCTCGTTCAAAGATTTCCATAGAAATTGCACAGCCTTTCACTAACTATGAACAATAAAGAAAATGAGATACATATAATACTAGAAATAAAATATTCATAGAAAAATGAACGTAATCAAATATAGAAATGCAATATGTTGCACATGCATGCAATGCAATAGGAGTCGGTAATTTAATAAATTATAGGAATTATGATAAATCCATTATCAAAAGTACCCCCATATATAAGTATATTCAAAATATGATTTAATAAAAAGGAAGCTCGCGTATACTTATATATAAGGGCCAAAAACAATTTTAATTGAAAATGGGCGATGAACTGACCATAGATTAAATAAAAGTTTTCCTATAATTTTAAAAAACTACCCCTATTTCAAAAAAATGGTGCAAGGGAGTAAGGCCTACGGCTCCCAAGCTTTGCGACTTTAAGGCTTTCTGATAAGAAGCCTGGTGGGCTCCATTAAAGCTTGAGTGGGCTCACCTATCACCACTAGGCGAGAGTAATGACTCTAACGACCTGAGGGTTATATAATGGCGACTCCTCCTAGGTTCCTAAGGTGGCTTAGGTTGGACCATATCTAATCACGCAAATGATTACTTAAAATAAAAGAACCCCCCCTAATTCCCTAAGAAGGCTCATTGGGCTGAGCTTCTTTTTTCTTAGGGCCTACATCACTAATAACCCATTAATACAACTATAATACAAAAATAAATAAATTAAATAATAACATGAAAGCCCATCAATAATTTTTATTTTCACATAGCTAACCTTAGTAGAATCGCTAGTTCTGTCGAATCCTATTTTGATTTCCTTAGTTTAATCTATATTAAGCCTAGTCTGCTTAATATAAATTATTTGACATTAAACAAAGAAAAAGAAAATGTTGTTTTTTTCTTTAAAAGAAGTCGCCAACTGACAAAAATAAAATTAGGGCTTTCAGGTGGGAAAATCCTAATTTAACCACTAGTCTACGAATATTCTAAAAAAATTAAATTTTAGAAAATTGAACCAAAAAACTGGGTTCGAGGGCTAACCTATGAAGACTAAGTCACCATGTGAAAATAAAAAGAAATTAATAGGCTTATTTTTTTGTTTTTCTAAAAATATTAAAATATACCTAAATGGGAAAAAGTAACTAAAAATATTTTTTTTAATTATGAATTTCTAGAAAGGGGAAAAGTTTGTTATTTTTTAATGGTTGCTCTAAAGGTACCTGCATACCCACTAATCAGGATCAAACCGACCATAGTTTTCTTTTGTAAAATTTTTAGTGAATGGGTCATTTTTATATTGAAAACTAAGCCAAGTTTACATTTTTATCAATTTATTATTTTAAGAAAACAAACCTAAAAAAAATCTAATTTTTTCGAATTAAATAAAAAACCCTAACTAATTGAATTTAGATTTTTTATTATTTTATTTTTTAAAAATCATTAAGTGTCAAAACATGTATTTTTTTTTAAAAAAAAAACTAATTTATCTAAAAAATTGCAAGAAAATAATTAATTTAAAAAAACTAGCACTTAAACAAAAACTTAATTAATTAATAATGAAAAATAATAAAATAAAATAAAAAACATAAAAACATGACTAATTAATAAAAAAATAATAAAATAATAAAAAACTTATTAAAAAATCACTTAAGTCAGGTCGCATCAGCATTAGGGTGGTGCTGGGCACACTTAGGTGAGGATTGGGCGATGCTAGGGGTGAGTGGGCGTGGGCTTGGGCGAGCGTACGGGAGAGGATTTAGGCAAGTGATGGGCCATAGTGTGGACGGGCGCTTAGGCAAGCATGCAAGCGAAGATTAGGCGAGAGCTTATGCGTATGCGGGTAACACTGGGGTAGGTACTTGGACGAACATACGAGCGAATACTGGGCGAGAGCTTAGGCATGTGTAGGCAATAGTATGGGCGACAGTAGGTAGTGACTTTAGGCATACGGTGGGCAGTAGCTTAGGCAATATGGGGCGATACTAGTGCATAGATCTAGGTGTGCAATAGGTGGTAGCTTGAGCAAGGTGTAGGCAATACTAGGCGGTAACTTTGGGAGTGTAGTAGGAGGTAGCTCAGGCGAGGCATAGGCGTTGCTGGTAGTGACTCGAGCGAAGCGTGAGTACTGTAAGCGATGGCTCGGGCGAAGATTTAGGTGATGCTTAGGGCATATACAGGCGAGGTTAGGCGAGTGAGGCCAATGTTCTGGTGGTTATAGGAGGCCGTCGCAGCGGACTAGGCGACAGTAGAGGTAGCTTGGGTAGGTGACGGCAGCGGTGGCTTAGGCGACAATAGCGGTGTAATGGTAGCACATAGCTTAGGTGACATGTGGAATGTGATGGTGGGGCATGTATAGGTATGTTGGTGTGTGCTGTTGTAGTAGTGTACAGTGGTGATACATGAGGTGCCGGTATTGGCATGTAAGGTACTAATGGTGGCACGTGAGGGAACATGAAGGTAAGTGAAGGGGCATATGTATTGTTTTGTTGGGTATGTACGATTTAAAAAGAAAAGCCTTCTTTAAATCTTTAACCGACATGATATTTATAAGCTCCAAAATCAAATCTTTCAAATCAAAGATACAAAAGATTCGTTTGCGATTTAACCGAAATTCACCTTAACTTTTAGAAACCCTAGCTAGTTCAAGCTTTTCTTTTAAGGCCCGACCTAATCCAATAAATCTTGATGTTGAGCCCCTAAATGGGTTTAACCCAAAACTAATGGATTCAATCCCTCTTAATAACTAATCTGACATCTCAACTTATTATTATTATTACTTTTTATTTTTTTTTAATTTTCTATTTTTTTATTTTTATTCACTAACCTAGCTCAATTGGAAAAAGAAAAAAAAATAGTAAAAATGAGGTGCCTACACTGAGGTATTGAATAAGGGAGTCCATCTAGGAGGGCTTGAAAGCTACTTATATCATTATGGTGACCTATTGCTATAGTATCTTTATATTTCTCTTAAGAAGGCATTGTATGAAGAGTGGCTTATCACAGTCATGTAATGTAGGGATGATGGACGAAACTATCCTAGATAGTCAATTTGCCTCTACATTTTCTATTCGAAGGATTTTGTTGATTTCTTACGAGGTGAATTTCACGAGAATGGCCTATACCAAATGGAAGTACTTGGCCATTTTTTCGCCCATGGTCTCATATTCTCCCTTTACTTATTGTACAACAAACATAAAGTTTGAGTATATGCTATGTTTCTCTACTCCAATATCCATGGCAATTTTCAAGCTAGCAATAAGTACTTCATATTTGGCTTCACTATTGCTCATTGGGAATCTAAACTTCAAGGCATAGAGGATTTTGGTTCCGTATAGGCCATGTAATGTAATACTAACCCCATTCCCCCTTTTAGTGGACGAGTCGTCAATATGAAGTGTTCAGACTGGTATGGTGAGCTTAAGTCGAGGCTC
The DNA here is from genome assembly GCA_024138005.1 of Lumnitzera racemosa. Lineage (NCBI taxonomy): Eukaryota > Viridiplantae > Streptophyta > Magnoliopsida > Myrtales > Combretaceae > Lumnitzera > Lumnitzera racemosa. The sequence goes on from JAMXBC010000006.1 coordinate 88,711,573, forward strand.
GTTCACTTCAGTGTATTTTACTACGAAGTTTGTAAGGACTTGTGTCTTAATTGCCTGGCTATAAGCTCCTAAAGCTAAGTTTAAGACAACTAAACCTAGATTTAAGGTGTTTAGAGAAAATTATTCGATTAAGTCCAACCTTTACAACTATGATAGAAAAATTATACAAAGTGAAAAAGTGAAGTTATATTATTAGAAATAATGACCCAAAATCTCAATTTTGCCCTTAGAAATATGATTATTTAATATAATATTAAAATACTCAAAATCCCTAAAATTGAGCTTAGATTGCGAAGAGATCTTAGAGATAAGTTAATTAAGCTATAAAATGAGATAATATAGTATAATTTACTATATGAATATACTTGTATTTTTATAAGTATACCTAGTATAAATAATAATTATACTCATAAATTAACCCAAAATTACTTAATTATATATATATATAATATTGTATTGAATTCATGAAAATAATTAAGAAACATATCTGAAAAATAACAGATATATTAGAAACTTAATTATATGAGTATAGTTGTATTTACGTGTGATATATACACATGATATATATACTCGTATATTACTAAATAACTAAAAATTAATAAAGTATACCTAAAATGCTAAAATAATTGAAAAACCTATCCTATAAATTCAATTTCGACTAAGGATTTGCTAGAAAATTGCTATGGAAAATTATGGAGATTTAAGATTGCTGAATCAAAAGCGAATTCAGCTAACAAAGACACCTTCTACTTGCATTTAAGAGGGAAATGGTAAGGAAAAAAATTAAAGAAAATTAAAGAGCACAACAACCTACTTGAACAAGTATATGTAGGTTTTAAAACATCAATTTGCAACTTTACAAGCTAGAAAAAATAGAAATAAAAAATAAAAAATAAAATCGTAGAAAAATAGAAAAAATTAAGAAAAAACAAGGGAATTTTTGCGATACGTTAGAACCCAAACCTACCATGAATCTGCTGTAGAACCCAACCATCCCTAAGCAGTCAACCCATCGTGCAAGTCGTTTGACAACCACCTAACCACCGCTGGCAGCAGTAGCATCCAAGAACATCGAAGTTAAGTTTCTGCCTTGTTTTTTAATAATTCATAAAAAATATCAAATCTATCCAGAAAATTATGGAAAATTTTCTAGTTACGTTATTTCAAATATTCTCTCATTTTGATATTTTTATTTTTGAAAAATTTGTAATATTTGATATACTTGCTTAAGAAAGTTACTGTTCATCCAAAGTTTGACTTACAAAATAAATGTATCAAATGATGTTATTTCTAGCTAAAAATTTTTGTATAGGATGTGTATGATATATATATATAATTTCTATGTATTCTAAATTTTGATTTGAATGTTTTTAATATTTATTGCATTTTTGGCCTAAAAAATAGCTCGAAAATAAGCTAAAATTGTGAAATAAGTAGGAAATTATGAAATAAAATGGTGAAATGGACATTTATTGATCTCTAGTGAATAATAATAATGTTAGGATGGATTGAAATTAATTTAGTGCAAAAAGGATCATAATTAGGTAATTTATGATAATTTAATGGTAAAATAGTAAATACAAATATATAGGCGATAGATCAAAAACTTGAAACCAAGTAATAGCTAAGTTCCCCATATTTTTAGGAGTCTACAAGAATTTTCTAAGAATTATTTGGTGACCTAAACTATTTATTGCGAATTTACATAGTAAAATGGCTTAAATTACAAATCGAGATGTATTTTTAGTAATAGTAGGTTAAAATGAAATAAATAGTTGACTAAAAACTATGTGAGGGTGTATTGATCAAATTAGATAAAAAGTGTATTTTTAATATATTTAATAATATTTTACTGATTGGGATATGTATTATGTGTATTAGGGTTAGACAATACATATATTATAGCAGTATATTAACAAATAAGGTAAAATACAATTTAATAACATAAATTACGTATAACACAATAAAATTTATATAGATGGTTATAACTATAGTAAGTGCTCGAACAACTCGTTAAAAATCATCTCTAAAAATAAGACCCATAATACATATCGTTAGGTCTATATGAACCTAACAATACTAATTTTATTAAAATTGGACAATCATAGGTAATATAACCTATAACTTTATAATATTCTAGAATGTGGGTATTGTAGTAACCTTACTAGAATTAAAACATGATTTAATCAATTAGAAGTAAGTTTCGATATAATCGAAACGATATATAATACATAATAGTATAAATTACTTATATTATTAATAATTAATAACTTAACTCGATATATATATATCTATATATATGACAATAAAACTATATATCATTGTGATAGTATATTTATATATCCCTAGTGTTTTCGATCAAACCCTAATGTTTTCGTAACTATTATGAAAAGTGAATTTGGGTTTTGTGTATATAAGAGCTTTAATGGTCAGACTATTGACAACCCAAGTCTTTCGTAGTGAGCTTCTAAATAGGTAAGTTAGGATTTGTAGCTTCACTACTTATTAAAATACTATATTCAAGTATTTGGAGACTCAAGAGTACTTTTGGTTATGTTTGTAATTAGTTGTTTGTGCGCATGTCATGTATATGTATGATACTCAGTTTTGATAGGAGTTGAACTCCTTGGTATATTGTTTTGCGTATTCGTATCGTTTTTCTATTGTATGAACTTGTTTGGTCACTCCTGATTATAACTAATGATTATTCGACTACAATAAAACCGGACATGCATAACACCCATTAAGGAAAATGATTAGGAGTGTTAGGCCAAATATCGACTTCTTTCAATGAGGATAGTTGAAATGGTCCTTTCCTTATCCTTAGTCAAACTAAGTGATAGGCGAGGAGGTCACAGCCGAAGGTGGTCATGTGAGGAGGATGTTCTCCATTTCATAAACCCAGGTTTGGTCTGATTTGAGTTACGATAAAACTCCTCAATCCGGGTTGGAGTAGATGTAATTTCTCTATCCTCACAATAGACCAGATAACATTATGTGATGTTTCATAAGATTGATTGCATTGCATTTCATCATAATTAATAACCTTGCTTGTGATTGTTTGGTACTCTTTTGACTCCATCCGACTTATTAAGCTAGTTATGCTCACATCCCCATAGACTCTTTTATAGATATTGAGTAAAGACCAAGATGTTCAGATACCGCTAACCCCAAGTTAGTATGCTATTGATTGGGAAAGTAAGGAACCAAGAACCAACTGAACTTGGGCTTTTGTCTTTTCTTTTGAATTTTGAGGAAACTAACGAGGAATTCCTTAGGTCACCTACTAGTTTCCTAACTTATTGTAAATAGCCTGCAAAACCTATAGTTTTTGATAAACTTTGATTATACATTTAACTATGGAGGAGAGATGTTTACGTAAATGCAATTGTGTTATGTGACAACAGGTAGATAGAACATGTATTTTGTAAAGCTATAAAATAGGTTTGATTATTCATATGTATCAGAATAGATACTTTAAGCTAGTTGAGTTGTGCATGCTTTGTGTAGACTGTATCTACAATAGCAGCTGCGAGGTCAACTTCTATCATAGGTTAGTTTATACAACAAGGCTACTATAACTCCTCTTGTTCGGGGCATGATACTGTCTTAGGTGAAATTGGACTCCATAGGCATTGAGCTTGAAGGAGTACTTCATCATCCGACCTGAAGTATCGAGCCTTTGTAGAGTAGTCCTCAATAGTACATTTGTTAATATTACGATTGGATGTGTGTAGAAGTAAGGCTAGAGCTTACAAGCTACAATGACAACTACAAGGATGAACATTTCTATCTATATGTATCTAAGCTTACGCCCTTAGAGGATATGGCCAATGTAGTAGACTGGTTGGTGTTCATGACCGTTGGCTTGGACAAGTAATGAGGATAATTTTTTATTACTGACTGAGAGGTATAAGTATAATTCTTCTTTGGATATTGCTTTGGAGAGTATGGGTAGGGTTGCTGAGAAGTCCTTCAACTCCTAGAAGGTTTACTGGCATGCTGGTGTTTATTTAAACTCAGCAAGGTGTTTGAGCGGATTGAAAAATTTAGCATACTTATCATTGCTTCAAGATACAAAACAATTGAGGGTAATTGTCGCGACCCGAGGGGGCTAGTCGTGGCAGTCACCGTATACCGTACAAAGAATTGTAAATTGAGTTCCCTTACAATCGACGACCCTTTTATACGATACACAAGGCTACAACTACTACTAAATATCAAGAGTGCACAAGCTTAAGTAATATCATTTCATGACAAATAATAATATAGTAAAACATAATACATAATTTATGTGTATAAAAGTTTACGGATATAGAGTTTGAAACATGTCTAAAGTCAGACTAATATAAAAATTACATATTCAAATCTACATTTAATCAAAAGTACTCTCTATCCACAAATAGCTCCCACATTGACCCCGTAGAGAAAGTTAACCTCGGGCATACAACGGCCTAACTCCACAAATAAGTTGGCCTGCAAGAGAAGTCTACAAGGGTATAAGCTTACTAACTTAGTGAGATATTTTCCCTCAACCATACAACAATCAAGTTATACTATAGTTAAGTTCAACCAACTGAATGCATGAACAGGCAGTATGCCAAACAAATACATGCAGGTGATCAGGTACTGCATGCAACTCAGATTTAACACCCTCCAAAGTCAGGGTTGGAGATTCATCGATACAGTCAGATCTAGGTATCATATTAGAACTTATTTCATAACGAAACTCCGCGTTTCTTATTTAAAATGTAATGGTACATCCATTACCAGCTTTATCAAAACGAGTTCTACATATGATTACGAGTAAGTTCACGCAGCCCTCACTCACCCCTAAACGAAGGCCTCTAGACTCGACCCATAGAGGGACAGTTGGCGCCTCCAACGCCTAGTCATCCCGTGGGCCAGGGTAAGGTCATATCGTATATGTACACCATACGAAATCAATAACAATCAATAATTAACCCATGTATGGCCTCTCGCTATCTCCGTGTAATGTGACTGCCCGGAATTAGTTATGCAGTGCATGATTTATACATGGTCCAAGTTAACTTTTTCTAGTCGAATAAAAAGTTAAGTCATATTTAATTAGTGATCATTCCAAGTCACAAACAATCAATCTATTGAATCTACTATGCAACAAACATTATATTATTGAAATTTAAAGTATTGGATGCCTTGAAGAGGGTATTAAATAAGGGCAAGGTGGCTTTTGCTAGTTTACTAGGGAAGGCCTTGTACATGATAACATCTGAGAAGTTGTAGAGGCTCATCATTGTCCGAAAGTGGACAAGGTAGTCGTCTAGATCGGTAATACCATTGTAAGTGTTAAGATGTGGTTGCCTTGCACTTATGGATAGCATTTCTTTAAGGATTGAAGAGATGAATGGGCTGTTTGTTGGTGTAGAGCGTGATGCCCATGTAGATAACTAAAATTTCTTCTGATCATGTACGTTAAGGCATCGTGAATGTATTTTTTAAGCTCATCCATGATCATGTCTTCTTAGTCTTTTAGCGATGGTCTCAATGATAGGCTATCGACTAGTTTGCTAGTTATGGTATGTTCACCTTCCATGTATGTTTTCTTGCAATTGTGGCTGTTCGTATAAGCCTTTGTACAATTGGTGATACTACTGAATTTGATTATGCGAACGTGTAAGGTGTGTGTTGCATTGGTTGTCATTTTTGGTTGATTGTAAGGAGGAGTAAACAATTGCCTCCTAGTTTAGACGTTTTTTAGACACATTTTTAAGTAATGTTACATCTTTGTGTAAAGCTATTGTAGATTCATGGTATTTTCTATTTTCTTCCAGCATTTGTTGGATAAGTAATCTAAGCTACTGGACTTTAGTACTTTCATTTTGAGGTGGAAGTATCGAATCTCCTTCACTTTGTTAAGAGGTTTTGGTATCTTTTACATGGGAAGCTTATGGATTATTGTCTTTGCTTTTAGCCATTGTGGTCGTGGTGACATAAAATAGTGGGCACTAAAATGTTGATCATGATTAGACCAACTATGATGTGTTGATTCGAATGTACTTAGGCTTCATCTCCTCTCTTGCTTCACGATACCTACAAAAAAGCCTCCTATAGGTAAGGCTACGGGGACCCTCTAATGCTTAAGTCAGTAAGGACAACCAAAGAAAGGGGAGATGAGCACTAAGGACATGGTAAACCATGCTTACCTTATGTGTAGGTGTTGAACTTCTACTTTCTATGAGAGAGGAAGGAGAAGAGATCTTAGAGAATGAGAGAGAGAGAGAGAGAGGGAAAGGGATCCCTCCTTACTTGCTAATGCCTAATGCCTTTTATATGCATTACCTAGACACGTGGTAATCAAGGATTCACTCATACTAGCTATCGGCAAGTAGTGCGCTTTACAGTAGAAGTTAGGCTTCACTACGGTTAGTATGTCATGGCTGACCAAGCCACTAGATCTATAGCTTAATGATCTGGTAAGGGTAAGAGATGTTGGGTACCTATTCCATGCTAAGGATTTCAGATGGTCATTAATGAGTTACAATGGGTTGTAGGCACTAGAGACAAAAGTTGAGCTGAGGTCCTAAAGAAGGAGTTGGTTGATGCTCAATGGGGGTGAGTTGAGCCTCAAGCTCATGCTAGTCAAATGATGGATGCTAGCTTGATGTTTGGGGGTTGACTATTGGAGCAGTTGTTATTTGAGTCACTAAGCATCTCTCAAGGGATAGGATTGCTATCAGTTCACATGTTCATTGGCATGGGCTTATGGCTTCGTGAGGGGGTCACAGTGCAATATGTAAGCTCACTATTTGTTAAGGTGCCATTCGACATCCTTAGTGATGGCCTTCATCCGTTGAGCCTTAGTTCAAGTGAGAATTAAGTATCAATAGGTTTGATTTCAAAATAAAAAAAGAATCATTACATTATATTTAATTTGTAAGGTGAGTGAACAATACCAAATAGAACAACAATCACATCTAATACTAATATTCATACTTGAATCTCGAAAGAACTTCACCAAACAAAATTGAAATTCTTGCAAACAATAGCAAAAAAGTGGCACAATATACTAAGGCTAGTAAAAAAGTGGCATACTGTGCATCGAACCATGAACTTAACCGAAAAATCGTTTTTTTGCAAATTATTTAATTTACAGTTTGGTTTAATTATGTATTGTTGATTCTATATAAGAAATCAGGAAGGGGGGTTGTGTTAATTGATATCTTTGAACTTTTGAAAATTTTTTGATATAAGGCAAATACCCTCTTAACAACTTATATTAGTGAACAATGGTATTTTGATGATTCAACACACAATTAATCAATAGTTAAATAGCACAAATTAAAAGATTAAGGAAGGAGAAAATCAGGCTAAGGATTTATAAAGCTTCAGCCTTGTACCTACTACTCTCTTCCAACTCTACTACTGGGGACCTCGTTTACTTCATTAGTGTTATTCTACTTGATTCACTAAATCAAAATCATGAGAAAATTAGAAGTAATTGCCACATATAAGCTTACACAATACTCCACTCTACCTATCTAGCCTTTCTACAATCAAGGCTAATACAGATTTGTAGAGTACAATCTTACTTCTCTCAATACTCAAATAACAAACAAAGTTTACAAATTACAAGTGAGAACAATGATACAAGTTTAAAAGAATTTTGCATTAAATAGAAATAATGATTGATGAATAATTCACTTTGGTGCAGCTTTCTGAAGAAGTATTTGAGAAAATTTTTGTGCTTTTTCAGAAGGTAAAAATTGATAACGATTTTTGTGTAACGAAAATTTTCTTAGAGACATTTCTAACGTTTTGATTCCTTTCTCCTTTTATACTAAAATCTTCCAATGACTAATTCTTTGCAAATTATCTTCGCTTTCATGTTTATCCAAATATTTAATTGATAAAGATAATCCTTAGATATTTTTTAGAGGATCTTGATATTTTAAATTTCAAAATGAGCTCTTCTAATCTTAGTTCAGTCAAATATTCTTTGATCCACAACCTCCAGATAAGCTTCAAATTTGAAATTGACAAAGAGAAATGCTTTATTAGCAAATTCCAAATAAACCTTATATTTAAAATTGAAATCTACAAAATTCGAGACAACTTTTCCCTTATCCATTCTTGTATATATCTTGGTTTATCCAAAAAAAAACAAATTTGCTAAAAAATAATCCACATGGATCTTGATTCCATCTTAAGTGAAACTGGATTAAGTATATTTCCCTAATACACATAATCTAGGGGAGCTAGGATTTTGTTTAATTTGAATATAACATTTTGTTAATTTTCAATGTTACTTTTCCTTACCAACTTTTTGAATAACCTTCTGAAGAGTATTAGTTTTCTTTTTTCTGAAGTCTTTGAACAAGTTTCTAAAATGTTGTATCACTTATTCTTATAAAAGCTTCTAAAACATTTTCTAAAGATTTTCAGATTAGTCTCTTTTTCAAACGATTCAGACCTTTTGAAAAAGTTTTTGAATACAACTCAATTAGCAATTTTTAACTTTCTAAGAACCCTTCTGAATGCTTGCATTCTTGATGATTCATTAGCATTCATGTGATTTTGTTATTATCAAAATATATGAGAGATATTTAATATTCTCCCCCTTTTTAATGATAACAAAAGCACTTTTATAGAACCAAAAATAGAAATCAAACTAAATTGATATCCAACAACTAGTAATAAAAAAATTTCTCATATTCATACAATAAACATGTTATGTAGAACTCAAATGTTTTTGGTTTTTTCTCTCCCCCTTTTTTATTTTCATCATTGATTAACAAATTGTGAAATCATTAATTAACTCCCCCTTAGATTTTATAAATAAATAGATTGTACAGAATAAAAAGACTACATTAATAAAATGAAAGATCATAACTAAGCCCCTTGAATAACAAAAAGAACAAAAACAAGTCCACGACTTTGCATCAGAAAACAAAAGATCCTAACAAAGTTAAAACTAAAATACTAGATAGAGAGAAAGAAAATCATTTCTTAGATCTCTTAGTTTTCTTCCAAGCAGAAAGTTTGAATCTTCTAGAATAAGTTGTAAGTGCCTCACTAAGAGATGGATTGGCTTTAGAAGATGTTGCTATAGAGGAAGTTGGTTCTTTATCGAATGTAGGTGTGATTTGAGCTTGAGCTAGTGCAGAAACTTCTATGTTGGAAGCAATAGAAAGTGTTTCTATGTTTCCTTTTAAAGGTATCTATTCCTTAGGATTCTAAGCAAGAGTAGCAATTTGAGGTGTTTTGTCAAGAGATTGTGGGGAGATGACAAGAATTTTATCAAAATCTGGAACAAGGATGGAATTAGTTTGATTTGTTAGCTGAGTAGAAACAACAGGGAAATGAGGTTTAGTTAGTGTTAAGGGAGGATTTGAAATAGGAACAAATGGTTTAGTGGGTATAGGGTAAGCATCTAAGATAGGAACAGATGATTCAAATGGTTTAGTTAGTTAGGTTTATTTAGGGGTTTTAGCAGGAAAATCAGCAAGATGAGCTTAGTCATTAGGATTGGATTCTTTAACAATCTCTTTTACCCAAGCTTTAAACAAATCCTTCATTCATGTAATCTGATCCCTGACTAACTTGCCTATAACTTCCTTAATTCCTTTAGAAAGTTGTTTAACAAACGCTAAGCTCTCTCCTTGTTTAGAGAGAACAGGCTATAACTCTATATTTTCTAAATCACTATATAAAGGTGACCCAATTACTTCCTTGAATTCTATCCCACCTGATCTTCTAACCAATTTTCCTTTCCTTTTTGGTACTTTCTCAACATGTTCCTTTCCTTGCTTCCTTTCCTTTTCATTGTCCTTCTCTTCAATTATGATTAGCCTTCTTCCAAGATTTGAAGGATGAACAAAAATGCCTCCATTATGTGAATGCCAAAGCTTGTTACTCACATAAATCCCCATCTGCTTCAAAATTCTTTATCCTAGTTTAATAGCATAAAAAGGACAACTTGCTTCACCTGGTATTTTCAATTTCTTAAAATTGAAGAGACTCACCAACAAATTCCCTTGTTATCAAACATCCAAATGCTGCCATATGTGTCTTATCATAAGTTTCACAACATCTACCTTTCTCTTCCCTAACATTGCTAGAATAATAGTGCATCTTCTCTTATTACAAAGGTTAAATTGAATCTTTTAATTAACACAAACGAGTTGACAAATCTATGTAAAATCCTCATTAACAACTTAAATTCAGTACTAAAATATCTCTGCCTATACCCAACTCTACTCCATCATTCAATTTTGTGAACAAATTCTCCTTAGTCATCTATACTAAGTTCTCATCTTCTTGTACTTCTTTAATGCTGAAGCATTTCAGAATGTCCTTTGTTATTTCAATTTTTTGGCCTAGTACAACTGACTTCTACACTTCTTAATTTTTGTTATCAAGTTTCCTATAAAACTCATCTACCAGTTCTCCATTTATAATTCCTCTCATATGAGCCAAACCTTTGAGACTTAAACTATCCAAATACTCTTTCTAGTAAAAACCATTCTTTTCAGAGAAATCTTAATCTAAATAAAAAGAATTCATGATGGAGAGATTTTTACCTTTTATTGTGTATCTTTTCTTGGGTTCTTTTGATTTGGAGGAGGGAATTAAAATCTTTACTTCCACAAACCTTTGCACATTCTTAGAAGCTTTTGAAGTCTTCTTTACTAAAGTAACCTTAGACTTTCGTGGAATCTTCTTTGGTTTTGATATAGGGGGTCGCTCTGGAGGTTTTCTTTCAGATGGTTTGTCTAAGGGATCAGAACCTTCAAATTCGGTAAATTCTTCCGATGAGCTAGATTCTTGCACATTCTAAGCATCTTTTCAGTAACTTCCTGATCTGGTTTAGAATGTCCCTCAGATTTATTCTTTTGATTCACTTTTTCAACAATTCCTTCCATAGGTCCATCATGAAGTTCTAAGGTTAGTTTTTTTCAAACGAATCTTGATGTGTTTCAGTGGATAGATTAGGTTGAGGATCTATAAGAATGGTGGGGTTAGTTTCTTGGAAATGTTGCTTCAACTTTGTATCCTTTGTTTAATTTTTGAAAGTTATTCATGAAATTTTGTTGCATTTTTTTTTTTTTTTTGCTTCTTTCTAATGCAGGTAGTGCTTTTTATACGTTGTTGTACATGTATTATAGATAAGTAGTAATAGATAAAACCGTTAAAGCTACTCATTTATAGGATTTTGAAATTTAAGTCTCAAGAAGATTATCGAGGTCATTGTAGACATCAGATATTTATATCAACTGGATTTATATTAGCTTGTGTTTTTTCAAGACATGTCATTCTATCTTTTGTGCATAGTGCTTTCCTAGGTAGTTGGGATCAGCAAGGATAACCATATTGGGTATGAGCTCAACAAGCTCATTGAACTCATTAAGGTCGAATCATCATTAATATATATGCTGTTGTTTTCCCATATGTTGCGACACCTATTTCTACTACTTATCAAATGATAAGAAAGGCAATGGAATTTGTTGAAATTGAAGGAGGTCTTTACATGTTAGTGCAATGATTTTACAATTGAAATGAGAAATATTAGCTAAAGTTTTAAACATCTACATAACAAGACTCGTGTAATGTTATAAAACCATTTAAGCCATTTGAGTTTATTTTTTTCTATTTTTTATGACCAGTTTTATATGGTAAAATTACAGCCTTTCTTTTGTCCTTTTTAAATGGACATGCTAAGGAAAAACAAGTTTTTAAATGCCTTTCCATCCCCTTTCTTACATCTGAAATATTTTATTTTTTGGCATTGCAAATTTCTAAGCTAATAATACAACCCACTGACAGGTTGACTAGGTTCTCTGTTTTGTTCCATCTTAAGCATAGGTCCTGTTCCAATCTCATTAGTATAGCATCTTCCATGCAAAATTCCTCCAAGTCCATTGCCAGAGGTTCGTAAAAGAACTACATCGTCGGCTAATAATGGGTCATAGGTAGTTAATAGTTCTATTAGGTTATGCATTACAACTTCACCTTCTTATGCTTCCTATCGGTAATTGAATTTGCCAAAATCTTAGATAAGATGGATCTTGCTCTTATGCTGGCTTGTTTCCTCACATATTTTAGCATTAAAATTCAAGTTGCTTGGCTCGAGATTTTAATCAACTATAGGCTTTAGGTTTTGCTAATATCTAATTACTTCTGATTTTTTCTATCAATAATCTATCTTTTTTATTGGTAGCATGCATCTACTTCAAAATTTATAATTAGTTTACTAAAGAGAGAGTCCAATGTCATTACATTAAAGGTTTGCTTTGCTTTGCTCTTTAATTCTTAGAGTTTTTCTTTTATATTGTATTGGCATTACAATTAGGAAAAGCCATCAAGATGACCTATTTTGATTCACTACAATCTAATTGAGTTAATTTGTGTCGTCTTCCAATTTAATTGGATACTATATGATATAGCTAGAACTAATAGTATTCTTCTGTGAAATAAGGAGATAATAACCAAAAGAAAAGGGCTAAATTCTTCCCTCTAAGAATGTTCTTTTTCTACTTATTAAAAGGAGAAAAATAATACATGCTTTGTCGCTTGAATTCTTTTATGTTATGTTATATTGCACTTGAGAACTATTTGTTTTGAAAAGAAAATATTATATTTGTGAATTGAGTCATAAACTTTGTAGTAGTGATGTGATGGTTTTGTTTCCATTAGGTGTTTATGGGCTATCTACACTAGCATTCATCCCATGGACATAAAATTCTCTTTTTGAATTGGTAAAAAATTAATATCACATTTCTTAATTGGTATCATATGGAGGTTATAATTCTCTGCACAATATTGGTTCTAAGTCATTTTTTATATTTGCATGAACATCTACATTGATCTAAATGTTTTGTTTTTGGTATAATAAAACTTGCCTCCTTTATAATTTGATTATTTCCATCAATACGTTCAACACATCAATTTCTTACATCCTTCAAATAAGGAAAATTCTAGTGCCAAGTGTGTGCATAGGCTCATAAATGAATCTCTTTGATTTTGATGCTTGTAGGAGAATGGTGTGAGCCTTTTTGAATAAAGTATGTCAATTATGAGTTGGAATTTGTCCAAGTTTGCAGTTTTGGTCTCTAAAGCAACAACTAAAGAGGAAGCTATTATTACATATCCTATTTTGGAATACTTCAGTTCATTCCTTGCATGATAACCATTTAATAGGTAAGAAGTTCCTTTGTCATATTGTAATACTCCTTACATGCTAGGTGATCTAACTCTAAATCATTAAGGCGCTTTTTGGTGTAACGGCTTAGAGCATGTCGAAATTTCGATGTTAAGCATACTAGGCTTAGAGTAATCTTAGGTTAGGTGACCTCTTAGGAAGCTACTGCATTAGGGATAAAACCGTGCGGTGTTCCATGTCAAAGTGGACAATACCTAGTGGAAGGAGTTTTGGCCAAATCTTTACACATATAAGTTCATGACTTATGCCAGAATAAGTATGAAATGCTTTTTTGAATAAGCTACACAAGTGTATTAGTTCATATTATTTTGTCCATTTGCTTGTGAATCATCATTCAGATTTGTTTGACATACTTATTTTGTATACAAAGAACAATTAGAAGGCTACAATCTTCTTTCAAGTTTTTAGAACAATGGAACTACCATTTATGTCTATGATAAAGATGTTGGTTAGGGAAGAAGAATATTAGGAGATAGAGATATGCTTAAATTGAAAATAGTTATTTTTAGCAGAGGAATGTACTCATTGTGAATAGAATGTATTATGGTATTTGGTTTTGTGAACATTCTTTACCTAAACCAATAAAGACTATAATATTAAGACTCTAATTTTATTTTGGTGCAATTTATCTAAGTTGTTAACTGTAAATTTAACCTTCTCTATGGTTTCATGATTAATTCATTTATCTCCAAGTCTCCATAGATTGATTATTCTTCTCTTAAACTTAGGGGTCAAGATGTAAAGCTAAGTTATGAATTAATATGAGTAGAATTTGAAGATGAGTTACAAAAATTGATGTTGTGAATTTTTTGTTCAATTTAGTTCACAATTTATGATTGGCTTCAAATGGATTATTTACAAAATTTCTATATAGATTTTGATTTAATTTAAAGGGAAGGATAAACTTTGTGTGTGCTTTAATTTTGATATAAAAAAACATAACACAGTTTCATCATGCTTTTAGTTGTTAATCTTATTATCTAACTTTTGTTCTATTTCATGAATATATAAAATGTATTTGTTTGAAAGTTCATGTGCTAATTTACCCGTTGCATTTTAGTCATGTGAGCTTGTGTTATGCCTACTAAATCTAGTCAGTAGAATTCTTTTGGTCAAACCTTAATTGGCTTTCTTTTGCTTAACAATCATTGAGAGTCTTATTCTATCACAAACTATTCTTTAATTACTATTAGGAGTTATGTATGTGTTCGATAAAAGCATACAACATATGCTTTTGTATTATGTATACCTTATATTTCATATGTTAAGGAATATATTATTATTTTCTAACTTATATTTCATATGTTAAGGAATATATTATTATTTTCTAACTTATATTTCATATGTTAAGGAATATATTATTATTTTCTTAGTAGGTGTACTCTTGTCATGTTGAAAATATAGCGAACCATGGAGAAAGTTGTAGAGGAGATAGATTGAATTATGAATCCGTTATGAGAAATAGAAGCAGAAACACTATGTACTAATTAATGTGCAATGCTTGTTCATATTTTTATTAAATATGATTATAGTTGGTAGTGTAACTTTGTTATACATATATATATTATGATACTAGAGTAACATAATAGTAATAATGTTTCGTGTTTGTACATCTAAGAAGATAATGATTTTTAAAAGAAGATTGAAGAATTTTGCATCTTTAATTTTTGTAACATTTGTTTTGGGAGAAAAATACATATAAAGGCTCTTTTGATGGGAGAAGCTTGGATGTACTTTAATGTTGGACAGTTAAATGTACTTTCAATGATAATTTCATATTACATAAAAAGTTGAATGTCTTTTATGAATATGCTTGTGTTAGCTAGTAGCAGGAGGTTATTTTTCAAGTTAGAATCACCAGTTGAATAAATTTTTTTTTTCCTTTAGGGGGCTTATTAGGGTTATCAAAATTGCCCCATTAGGGGCTTATAAAAGTTGTTTAAACTTCCTTGATTATGTTCTATTAAGGTGTTTGCAACTGCCATATAAGAGACCTATTAGGGCAGTTTTGGCTAATCCAATAAAGTTATACTTTAGAAAGTATATAAGCTTTTAGGGTAGTTTTAGCTACCTTAAAAACATCATATGAGAATGGAAATCTTATAGGGTAGTTATCAATGCCCTAAAGACTAATCGCAACACCTTACATGTTAGGCACACATTATAGCTACCTCGATAGTTTGACCTACCATATTAAGTAGCTTATTTGGGTAGTTTTAATCGCCCAGCAAACCTTAATTTGTTGTAGTAAACAGCAAAATAGAAATATGCAACCTCATAATAGGGGCCCCAATGTCAAAGAGTTGCTGAATAGATTCATCTAGAGCTCAGATGTTGGATTCAAAGCCACTTAAGTAGTAGTTATAAACATTGAAGTTTCACTAAGGAACTTGGAGAATTAGCTAGGTCAGTTGTCTAGAACTATCATTGAAAGATTATAAGGAAACTGACTTAAGAATACTGATTTAAATCCTAAACCAGTGTTTTCGGAACCAAACTGAAGGAAGTCAATTGTCGAGCAACAATGTTAAATTACAATGCTCCTTGGGAGATTGCCCAGGTTTGATCTCTTTTAATTTTAGTTGTTACTTTATTTATTTTGTTGTCTTCTCTTAGCTATTTCGAGTATCAAGTTTTTGAGACATTAGTTAGAATTTCTTCATAAAAAACAATATTGGCATTTATTCATACAACAAGTAATTAGTAGAGTTATAATTCAATTGAATTGTTATTTGATTTATTTTTGTGCTCCAATTCACTTTATTTAAAGTTTTTTGGAGCAATTTTAGGAAATAGGTTTAAGGAAATCAATATGACTTGGATTTAAGAATTAGAAAAATAACACGATTAGAGTTCATTACTATGGAATTGGACCGTAATCCTCTCATAAAAAATTTTGAAAAAAATTAAAAAAAAAATTAAGGACGAGAGCTCCATAGTTAGGGCCATGCTCATGATCCTTGATCATAGTTATGCCTAGTTTGCAATAACGTGGAAAAGGTAAGGACCATGGCCACTCTCTACAACCATGATCCTTAACCATAGTTAAGTATGAATTTGAAAAGATAGGATAATTGCTTTCCTTTTCATTCTATAACTTCATTCTCTCTTCAAAACATCACTATCTCTCAATCCTCTTACTAGATAATCACTCAAACTTTACAAATCTTCAAATATTCAATATTGTGCACAACAAATTCAAGGTATGTACTCATCCTTATTTATTTATTTCTCTAGATTGATTATTGTTTGGAATAAAAATACGATTTTTATTTAGGGTTTGATGATGAACAATATGCCTTACATGTGTACAATTTTTAGTTTCTAGTAGCAATTTAGGAGAAATAATGCGATGAAATATGTTGTTTATCCATTATTTGCTTGGAATCTGTTAAAAACACTTGCTTGTTAGAGATTGAAATTGTGAAGAACATGACAATTATGTTGCATGTTAAAAAAGTAGAAGGGAAAGTGATGATATGGAGTTGCTAGCATGTGATTTATGACACTCATGTTAGGTTTATGAAACACTTGTTTTTTATTTAGTTTATATGTATGGAACTCATGAGTTGCTGTTTCACGATTCATCTCATATATGCCATATAACTCATGATTAGAAAAAATTGTTGATTTAACTTGTTTATGTTATATGCCATAAAATCCATGTGAGAATTCATGGAAACTCATTTTTAAAATAATCGCATATGAGATAGATTGATTTATGCGATAGCATGAATTAGAAAAATAAGTTTCCAATTGATTGTGTATCGAATGCTAAAACTTGTATTAATAGAGATTATGAATAAAAATAGGATTTAATCATGAGTTGATCCTATAATTTCACTAATCCATAATTTTAGAAAGTTAGCATTTTATGCTATAAGAATAATTGGTAATTCAATAATTTATGTCTTGCTTGATTTAATAAGTACTTTTGTAGCATTGTAATATTTCTTTTAGCATACCAATTTGGTTTTACCAAACATGAAATCTTCTTTTGTTTTTTTATTTCAAAAACATGCCAAGATATAAACATATAGCTCAGAAAACTTCTTCAAGATTTACTCCCATACACTCCTTATTAACCTTCAAAGAATCTTAGTACAGAAAACAATATGCTAGGTTATCAAAGAAGGAGTTTGGTTAAACTTCATTCTTGAGTTTGGAGGTGCTTATTCAAGTTGGCTATGATACAAACATGAGGCAATTGATAGAGTTCAGTAGTTGGGATTGGCTATTGACTATTAATGAGTTGGTTTAAAAGAGTTGACATTAGATGTCATAAGTAGCTTGAAGCTAACATTCAACCTCATGAAGAATGGTACACAAAATGCTTTGTATTTCAGGTGCAACGGTTAGGATGTGACCATGCCTTTTAATCAGATAGTTGTTTATATGGGATTATATACTGTTGATCACGTTAAGAATTGTGAGTATAGGGAGCTACCCTATAAGTTGCCACAAAGAGTAAGTGATGCCCATGTATAGGTAAAGTTAAGTAATGGTGGAGCTTATGATCTAACAAAATCTAAGGCTTCTCAGCTTAGAGACTTAGCTCTCAAGCTTATCTATTATGTGCTAGTTAGAGGCTTCATTGGGAGAAAACATAGTAATGGATTAGTAAATGAGAGGGACATTTTTTATTTGCATAGTATAGCAAAACAATGCCTTATAAATTTAGGTATTCGATGTCTTTTCCTCTTAAGAGCCAAGCCTTAAGGGCAATTTGGGGTATATTGATGTAGGCAAGTATACCTATTAGCTTATAATATAATGGATATGAGTTTGCATATTAATCTTATAGGGATTAGTATAACTACTAATACTTACTAGATCTTTATTATCTAACCAACAAATTAAATTTCAAGAAACTTAAAGAAGTAAATCCAAATTATTGTTAAAACTAAATTAAAGTTAACTAAGATGCAGTTCAGGAATTAACAAGAAAGCAATTCAATTAGAAATTAATTCAAGATTCAATGTTGCACCTATATTTTGTTTCTCCTAGATTTAACATATGAGCTTCCTAAGAATAATCTAATTTATTCTTTAATCTTTCTTGATTAGGAAAATTCTCTATTAAAGTTAATCACTTTCTTAAGCCATTTATCCCTAACCTTAAAACCACACCTATTAGAATCTCTTCTCAATAGCATGATCTAAGATTCTATTATTAAACAATGAATTCTCTATACCTTAATTTAAAATTCTAGAAGAATCTTGCAAAGTATTTCTAATGTAGCAACAATTTTAATCAACTATACCTAAATCTAATCTTATAAGAAATCTCTTGATTCTCTTATAAGGTATCAAATTTTATATTACTACCTTTGGAAATGATGACCTAAATCATGAAGCAAACATGGTTAAATCAAGAAAATAATAAAGAACTAAAAAATCAAATGCAAATTGTGTCACATGAATAGATCTAAGTTTCGCAAAACCTAGATATAAAAAATCTACTCAATATACATCGCAAAATAAGAATCTAAAAACAAAGTGTAAAAAAGAGTAGAAAAGAGCATTATGAATTCAAAAAAAAATTAAATCTTGAAAGTTCTCGATTTCAAAAACTCTCTCAAAGTCATGCCAAAAAGTTCTTCTCATAAACAAACCTTAACAAGGCTTTACATTGGAAGAGATTAAAAAAGTAGATCGATTGGAAAAAACACAATCGAGGACATAAATCGTGCCTTGTGGTTGTGTCCTAGGCTGTGGTAGTTGAAAATATGCTTTAAATTCTCTTGGAAACAACATTGTCATGTCGTTCGACTGTATTGGTCTTCAAACTTTTATAACTTGCTTATTTTAGCTCTGATTTGAGCGAAATTCATTTCTATCTTCTCATTTTCTCACATAAATTATTTCAAAACCTGGAAAATAAAATTTTACTCAATTAAGTATTATTATCTAAAGATAAACTGAAATATCAAAGAAAATCATCAAAAATCACTAAATAAAATATTATCAATTTAGAACTCATCAAACTTCTCTATTCTTAAGAATTTGCTTATCTTCAAGCAATTTATAACAAAGAAAAATTAGATAAGAATTCTTAAGTTAAAAACCATCATTGGCAAGAAACCGGCTAAAAATTACACTTAACTTGAAAAGATTTAACTTAAAAATCAAATCAATTTTTTTTAAATAACTTCTGCAACTATTATACTCAATATTTTTTCCTAACGTCCAAAGGACACAAAGTATTAGAGTTCACTAGCTAATCTATGTAAATTAAAGTTTAACTGAATCATTTAATCAAGAATTCCGTACTCAAAATTAGATTTAATATCTCATCAATCAAGAAAGAGTCATAAAAATTTTAACCTACTTAACTAAAATGTATACAACCCTCTCTTCAATCTTACTAAGCACTATAATTCAAAGTAAATACATATTACATCCACCCATCTTCTAATCCTCCGCTTAGTTCATTCTTTAGCTAGAATGCTTCAAATTCATTGAATTTATGTTATTAATTAAGCACATTATTTTAGGAGAATTGCATTAGCAATGGGAAAAGATTTCGCTCTTCTAACGGACCAAGACCAATCTATACTAACCTAGCCTCATATTAGAAGAGGGAAAGAACTTTTCTCATCTAAGGGATCAACGCTAATTTATACCAACTTATTCTTTAAACTTATTTTGGCATTAGCAGTAGAATTCAACCTCGCTTTTCTAAGGAATAAGGTGAATTCATACCAACTTTGCCTTATATATATATATATATATATATATTTCATTTGTTTGTTTACTAAGGGTTATAGGACTCTAAAGTCATCTTAGTGGAAAGTATACATCAAAGTAAGCTTCGAAAATAGTCATGACTAACTTCTAACCAATGATGTTGCTTTAATCCTAAGGAATAAAACCCTAGACTAAATAACTAGTAACTTCACAAAAATTTCACCTATTAACTCTGGCAAAGTGTAACTCAAACATCAAAGATCAAGTATTTAAATATATTCAATTCAGTAGAAGTTATCAATTTTCAAATAATTGCAAGTTAATAAAATAATAAAATTGGGTAAAATATAAAAAAAAAATTGGTCTCCTAAGTAGCAAAAGTTTCTATATATTTCCATATCCTCTTCCCTACACTTAAAATCGTACATTTTCCCAATGTACAAAATAAGTCACATAATAGAAAAATAAATCAATCAAAACAATCGTGGATAAGACTATATAAATGTGAAAAAGAAAAACCGATACTCTCCTATAAACGATTCATAAATGCAAGAAGTCAAAAGTTTGAAGTAATCTAAATTAAATGCAATCTCCAATATGAGCTTTAAAGTTCCAAGACATTAACTCCATAATCCTTCTAATTGAAGGCAACATCCATGAGCTTTGTCCTAATTTGGAAGTTAGCTCTTAGTATGATGCTTCTCTTCAGAAGGAAATAAGATTCAAGTCAAATTTCCAATACACTAGAGCTTCTCCACAGTTAGAATAAATAAATAGACTAAAAATCATAACTAAGTGTGCAAAATAAACATTATAACATTGAGGAATTTTGTTAAAAACTTGGTATGCAAGCAAAATTTAGATGTGCTCTTGAGATATTCTTCATGCAATCCAAATAACTATTGTTACAAAAGAGATTCCAAGCATGCTCAAACTCCTAATTCCTCAATGACATGAATCAATAACACTTATATGTTGATTAAATCTAAAACCCTACGTGCTAAAATCAAGAACAAGACATATAAAGCAATAAAATTTAACACTTCAACTCAAACATTTAAGAATCGTATGCCTAGAGTAATGTACTACAAGTGATACAATTGTGTCACAACCCGTATATTTCAAACCTAAAGATTAGCGTCGATTCAAGAACATGTTCGTGTTGATCATGCACATCATCACCGAAATACTAAAATAAATAACATCCACATAACCCACATTCACTAAATAGCATCATGCAAAAACCCAAAGAAAAAACAAAATCCAAATGAGTTCCATGAAAAATCCAAGAAAAAATGAGAAATATCAAGAACTTACTAGAGTACTTGAAGTGAAGTGCACTTAAGAAAATGTGAATTGGTGAGAGTGATGGGTTGTAAATTAAAGATTATTGTGAGTGTTTCCTTTTGTATGTTTGGGTATGAGTAAAAGAGTAGAGAGAAAGAGGAGATCATGTATACGTTTATGTGAGGAGTAATGATAGAAAGACAAAGGAGAACTGGTATGTGTATAATTATATCACAAATGACATATAATCATGCATCCTTTTGTGTGTTTGGCTATGAGTAAGAGAGTAAAGAGAAAGAGAAAAACGTGTATATGATTGTATATCCTTTTGTAGTGCGGCCAAAATTGTCTCTTATTACTAATGCAATCTGAAACACGACTGTGTTTTTGGACCATATATCTTCTTATGGTCCGATCATGAAAGTTTCTTAGAATT
Source organism: Lumnitzera racemosa (assembly GCA_024138005.1). Taxonomy (NCBI): domain Eukaryota; kingdom Viridiplantae; phylum Streptophyta; class Magnoliopsida; order Myrtales; family Combretaceae; genus Lumnitzera; species Lumnitzera racemosa. The sequence continues at coordinate 88,733,187 of JAMXBC010000006.1, forward strand.
CACACGATCTAGGACATGACCGTATCCTATAATCGTGTACTATACTATTTTTTTTTTAACTTTTAAAGTTTATTATTTTCATTTTAATTTTTGCATGCCTATCCTAAATGCAAGAATTGGAAAATAAAAAAAAACTTCAGGAAACAAAAGTATAAGAAATTGAATCAAAGAAAGTTAATGCAAAAATTAAACTAGAGGGAAAACAAATTAGGTTACACTTATAAATTTTGAAATTTCGTTTAGCTTCCAAAGCATTGCTACAAAAGCCTGTAGGGGACACTGTCCCCTTGACCCTTGCTCATTAACCGGTTAGTGGTACTGCCATATGCGTATCGTAACATGAAAGCGAAATTAACCCTGAAATGATAAATAAAAGTCCTAAAGTGCTAAGATAAACAATAAAAATTACTAAAATAACCTACAAGCTAGAAAATAATGAAAATAAATAAATAACTTAGGTTGCCTCCCAAAAGTGCTATATTTAACATTGATAGCTTGATGGAATGCATGGTTTACTTACCTTCATTCGAGTAGAGATGGATCTCCATCCCTACCTTGCTTTCAAACCTTCTAAACAAGGCTAAACTTACCCTTTTTCCATTGGCATAGCACATTCTCTTATCTAATTGCATAACTTCTATCGAGTTTCTTCTTATCTCACCACTCATCAAAGTCATGTTTCTCAAGTCTCTTCTTCTTATGCTTTTGCTTAGATGAGGTGGTTGTAAGTTACTTTAAGCCCCTCACTACAAAAGTATGTTCCAAATGATCTTCTGAGCGTTTTTGCTCTAAGACTGCTGGTTTTGCCTTGGGAGGTTCTAACTTTCCTTCCTTTAGTCTACAAATGGTTCAATCCTTATCTTCACCACATTAGGTTCATTACCTCCCAACTAAGCTACAACTTTTAATTAATTAAGGGTTTTCACCATTTCTCCATCTCCTGTTTTTAAGCAATCATTCATAGGTTCTTTGATAAGTGTTTCTTTCATACATTTAGTAACAACATCATTAGAAGTATCACCATCATAGCTTATACCTTTTGAGTAAAGGAACTTGTGCATTGAATCTAGATTTTGGAAAACAATTTCATCATCCCTGACCCTTAAGATGAGTTTACACTCACTAACATCAAACATAGCTCTAGTAGTAACTAGGAAGGGTCTACTTAGAATCAATGGTACCTTAAGATCCTCATCTATATTGAGGATAACAAAATCAATAGGGAAAATGAATTTATCAACTTGCACTAAAACATCATCTATGATGCCTCTAAGGTATGTAGTAGATCTATCAACTAATTGAATGCATATGCATGTTGGTTTAAGTTCTCCTGACCCTAGCTTTTTAAAGAACTTAAATGGCATTAGGTTTATATTGGCTCCTAGATTTACCAAAGCATTATCTATAGATAAGGTTCCAAGCATACAAGGAAGAGTAAAACTCCTTAGATCTTGTAATTTCTTTAACAACTTATTTTAGAGTAGTACGGAATTCATCGCTCAGTATGATAATTGAAAGATCCTCTAACTTCCTTTTGCTTGATAGAAGATCCTTGAAGAACTTTGCGTACTTTGGCATCTACAATAAAACATTAACAAGAGGTAAGTTCATGTGAATTTGCTTAAAAAATCAAGGAATTTTTTGAATTGCTTGGTTAGATCAAGACAGTCTTGCTTAAGGAATTGATAGGAATCAAGTTACAAGACCTCTGACATGCAAATGAGCACGAGGACTAAAGGGGCTAGTACAACAAATCCTTATTTTTCAACCAACCCCTACCGAAGCCGAGTACTTACTTGTCAAGTCACCTTTAATGTCATGCTGAATGACTACCCTTTATTCTATGTTATGCTAAGTTGATGACTACTCTAATGCTAAGCTGGCTAATCACTCAGCATCATCCTTGCTAAGAGACTGAGAGATAGAGAATCTAGACTGACTAGGCCATTCCTACTTGGATAAGCCCACTCATCCATAGGTTTTGTTTGCATCTCCTAACAACCTTGCCAATACAGCATCGCCATTTGTACAGCATCGTTTGGAGAATCTGTAGCACCAATGATTGATTTTCTTGTATATTCATTTTACCTTCTTGCATCATGTACATTTCTTCTTTAGGAAATGTCCTTATTGTCTTTTCCCTTTAGGGCAAGTTACCCTAATTTACAGATATAAATACCCTTTGTACTTATAGCTGTAAGAGATTTAGATTACCTTCAATACACTTGAGTAGATCTAACCCAAGCTGTTCATGTACTATCTTACCAACCTACTAAGGCTACTCGCAATACTCCACAAGCTGCTTAACCTATTAGAGGTTAGAACCAGCTTAACCATTTCGATGTAGAAGAGTTGGTGGACAAGTAAGGTGAAGTATAGACATAAGAGAGCTTGATGAGGAGGAAGAAGAGTATTTTGTAGAGGAGTGTGTGTGAGTCCCCAGAGCATTCGATCATGTAAAGCTTCGAATTTCGAGTTTCAATGAATCTGGGAATACTGACGAGTATCTGGATTAGGAAGAGAAGGTGGAGCGTACGTTTGATTATTACCAATATGAGGATTATGAGAAAGTAAGGACTACTATTGTTGAATTTACCGGATATGCTACCATGTGGTAGAAGAACTTTTAGACCATGAGAAGGAGAGAGGGATACCAAGAAATTAATACTTAGCTCGAGATGAAGAGAGTGCTTAGAAACAGATTCATGCCAGAAACATATCTCCAAGATACTTTCATTTGGCTTCAGGAGTTAAGATAAGTAGGCTAAACTGTTGATAAGTATGTTCAGGAATTCAAAATGCTTATGATACAATGTAAAGTAGAGGAACCACCAGCCCAAATAGTTTGAAGATTTGTTAGTAAGTTAGGAGGAGACATTCGAGACATTATGGAGCTCTAACGATTTGACACGATGGATGAAGCTGTTAGGATTGCCCAACATATAGAGAGGTAAAGAGGAAGCCGAACAACGACCCAAATGCCAACTAGTTGACCAGGACAGGCAAGTAAACGAGCTTTACCGAATACCGAGTCGAGCAAAAGGGCTAATGTCAAAGCCGAACAGAAAAGCTAACCTGAAGATGTAGTACCAACCTGAACATATGAGAAGGGGTAAGAGTCTGGCGGGAAAACTAGCCAGATCAAGTGCTTTAAGTGTCAAGGGTTTGGATATATGGCTGCTTAGTGCCTGAATCGAAGGATGATGGTCATTAAGGGAAACATCTCGAAAGTAAAAGTAGAGAGTACAGGTGAAGAACCTAAGGAGGAAGAAGTTCCTACAGAGAAAGAATTGATTGAGGAAGACGTATTTCTTGAGGACTTAAACCAGTTACTCATGGTTGTCTGGTGCACTATGAACGTGGAGCCCTCACTAGAGGAGGAGTAGAGAGAGAACTTGTTTCATACCACCTGTAAAGTAAATGATTGAATGTATGCTCTTATTGTGGATAGTAGGTGTTGCACTAATATAACATCGGCCGATCTTGTTTCAAAACTGAGGCTACTGACTATTGCACATCCCAGGCCATACAAGTTATACTGGTTGAGTGAAAAAGAAGCATTACATGTCACTTTACAAATACCGTTACCAATTACTATAGGGAATTACTTTGACCAAATCCTCTATGACATGCTGCCTATGTGTAGGTCCTATGTGTTGCCAAGTAGGCCATGGTTATTTAATAGGAGAGTTATACATGACAGTTATAGGAACACATATATGTTGGAAAAAGGATGACCAAAAGATCATGTTGGATCAGTTGTTGTCGAGAGAAGTTCACAAGCTATAGATGAAACTCGCCCGTAGATCGAAGAAAGCTCTAGTAATGAGTTGAGTTAAGTTTCGAAAAGCCATCAATGATGACCAGCCGACCCTATTATTGGTCAGGCGACTATTGGAAATGAAGGAGCAGGGTAAGCTTCACCAAGAAATCAAGGGGTTGCTAGATGACTAAGCCGACTTGTTCCAAGAATAGTTACCTAAAGGGTTTCCCCTGACCTGAGGTATAGAGTACTACATTAACTTAGTACTTGACGCTATACTGCCAAACAAGCCAGCTTATTCCATGAAACCCGAGCAGGCTTTTGAGCTTCAACATCAATTCAATGAGTTACTGGAAAGATGATACGTAAGAGAGAGTCTTAGCCCTTGTGTTGTGCCTGCACTTCTAGTGCCAAAGAAGGATGGAACCTGGTGGATGTGTGTTGATAATTAAGCCATAAAAAAAATTACGTTCAAATACAAGTATTCTATCCCAATGCTAGAAGACATGTTAGATGAGCTAACTGGAGCCAAAATTTTCAATAAGATTGATCTTAAGTCTGGTTACCATCAAATCCACATAAGGCCAAGAGACGAGTGGAAGACTACGTTCAAGACTCGACATAGACTATACTAGTGGATGGTCATGCCCTTTGGCTTGTTGAATGCCCTTATTACCTTCATGAGGCTTATGAACCATGTGTTGAGACATCTCACCGAGAAATGTGTTATGGTGTACTTTAACGACATCATGATCTATAATGCCAATATACCGAGTCATTGTGAACATATCAAAGCAGTCTTGATATTCTCAGTACCGAGAGATTATTTGGCAACCTAAAGAAATATAGCTTTTGCCAGGAGGAAGTGGTATTCTTGGGTTATGTAGTCAATAGAGAAGGCTTACGAGTCAATGATGAGAAGATCTGAGCAATTGTTGAATGGCCAACCCCTACTACTTATGCCGACGTGAGAAGTTTCCATAGATTGGCTTCGTTTTACTGAAGATTCATCAGGAACTTCAGTACCCTCGCTACACCACTTACTAAATTAACAAAGAAAAACATCGACTTCTAATGAGGAGAAAGGGAGTAGAGGAGTTTTGCCAAGATAAAGAAGAAGTTGACCTCCACCCCAGTGTTAGTGCTCTTTGACTTCGACAAAATTTTTGAGCTAAAGTACGATGCGCCAAACATTGGAATAGGTACTGTCCTAATGCAGGAAGGCCAACCAATTTCCTTCCATAATAAGAAGCTCTAAGTACCTTAGCTAAATTACTCCATGTATCACAAAGAGCTCTTGGCACTAATTCGAGCACTACAAGTATGATAGCACTATCTATTTCCGAGAGAATTTGTCATATATACTAATTACGAGTCACTGCGGTACCTCCGAAGTCAAACTAAACTATCCAACCAGTAGGCGAGATGGGTTGAATTCTTTGAGGGATTCAATTTTGTGTTCAAATACAAGCAAGGAAAGAGCAATGTAGTTGCACATGCTCTTTCGAAAAGGCATATGCTCTTGTCAGAACTACAGACCATACTGTTTGGTTTTGTGAGTATCAAAGAATAGTACTCTGAGGATCTATACTTGGACCAATAATTTTGCAATGGATGGATGGGAAGACATTGGATGAGTATTATGTAGAGGATAGTTATCTATTTCGAAGGGGGAAATTATACGTGCCAACTTATTCCCTACAGGAATTATTAATAAGAAAAGCTTACAACGGTGGGCTTTCCGAACACTTTAAAGAGTGGAGGACCTGTGAACTATTGAATGACTAATTCTTTTGGCCAAAAATGCAAAGCGATGTGCACCAAATTGTGGAAAGATGTGTAGTGTGCAAATAAGCCAAGTATCGAGCCGAACAAGGGAAAGAAATGCCCTTACCTATTCCAATGAGGCCATGGACTAAACTGTATATGGATTTTGTTTTCGAACTGCCATGAACTTCTCGAGGCAAAGATTCTGTAATGGTCATCATAGATCAATTTAGTAAGATGGTATACTTCGTACCCTACACCAAAACTAATAATGCTTCAGCTATTGCTTCTCTTTTCTTATAGGAAATTATGTGGATACATAGTGTATTGAAGGGTGTAGTCTCTAACAGGGACTTAAAGTTTTTTATTCATTTCCAGAGGACCTTGTGGCGCTGACTGGGAACCAAATTACTCTTCAATACCTTATGTCACCCCTAAACTAATGGCCAAACAGAGTTGGTTAATCATACATTGGGGTTACTGCTCCGAGCTATAGTAGGTAAGAACTTGGCTGATTGTCATGTCTACCTACCAATGATTGAATTCGCCTATAACCGCATAGTACATGATACACTAAGAAAACTCCCTTCAACGTGTTCTATGGATTCAATCCCGAGTTGCCCCTCAACCATGCCCCTATACCAGCACCTAAACAAGAGGACCTTGACGCCTTGGCTAGAGCACAATCTCTTCAGTACATCTATGACAAGGTCACTTGGCTTATTAACTAAGCTGCCAAAAGAATGCGAAAGAGGCCCAAAGATCCTTAGCAAGGAATGGTTCCTAAACAAGAGGAAGAACAAATTATCTACAAGAGGGGAAGGGTCTTTCAGAATCCTCTAGAACATTAGTGACAATGCCTACAAGTTGGAACTACCTAAGAACTATGGGGTTTCTAATGCCTTCAACATTACCGACCTCAATCCATATCTCCTTGATGGTGAACTGAGAGAACACCATTTGAATTTGATCCCAAATCCAAAACAACTAAGAGGGAGTGACAGAAATCAAGCTACAGGACCTCTAACCCATAGACGAGCATGAGGACTAGAGGAGCTAGCACGACGAGTCCTTATGTTTCAACCAACCCTTAATGAAGCGGAGTATTTACTTGCCAAGTCACCTTTAATGCTGTACCGAATGACCGCCCTTTATTTTGTATTATGTCGAGTTGATGACTACTCTAATGTTGAGCCTACTAATCACTCAGCATCAACCTTGCCAAGAGGTCGAGAGATAGAGAATCTAAACTGACTAGGCTATTCCTACACAAACAAGCCCACTCGTCTGCACGTTTTGTCTGCATCCCCTAACAACCTTACCAATGCAACATCACCATGTGTCCAATATTGTTTGGAGAATTTGTAGCACCAATGATTGATTTCCTTGTATATTCATTTTCATCATCTTATATCGTGTACATTGCTTTTTTAGGAAATATCCTTATTGTCTTTTCCCTTTTAGGCAAGTTGCCTTAACTCACGAGTATAAATGCCCTTATATCATGTACATTGCTTCTTTAGGAAATGTCCTTATTGTCTTTTCCCTTTTCGGTAAGTTGCCTTAACTCATAGGCATAAATGCCTTCATACTTGTAGTTGTAGGAGATTCAGATTACCTTTAATATACTTAAGTATTTTCTTCCTTATGTAAATATTACTTATTTACTCTTGGCATCACTCTTATCGTTTCCCTTAAGTAAGGTTAGGTGATGAGTAACCTTATTGGAACGATTCGTGCGTCATATCGAATTATACCGTAAGTCCTTAAAAGTTCCTTTGGTGTGTCATATCCCGAGCACTACGAACAGGATACTTTTCGACGACTCTAAGACTTGAGGCAAGGTAACAGGTTCGTAAATGACTATCTCCGAGAGTTTTAGTTGCTCATGATACAATGTGATATTGACAAGCCTAAGACTCGAACAATAGCACAATTCATCTCAAGACTTCAAGCTGAGATTGCTCATGTCGTAGAATTGCAGAGCCTCCTAACTTTGGATGAAACCATTCGAATAACCTAGAGAATTGAAAGGCAATGGCAAAGCTAGGCTAATTAAATGCTGAGTAATTGAACAATGCTACTGAACAGGACTAGCCTACTAAGTAGACTAGGAAATGATAGAGCGTTAAACATTTCCAAGAAGGAATGCTGAAGTCACGTGTTGAGCCGATCAGATGAAGGCTGAGGTAAGAGCAAGACTAAGGAGCTTAAGATTTGAAGAGACTAGGGTTAGAGTTTAAGGAGGAAAACTTGAGAAATTAAATGTTTTAAATGCCTTGGCAATAGACACATGGCTAGTCAATGTTCGAATTGTCGAGTCATGATAATAAAGGGAGACAAGCCCCAATTTGAAGTCGAAAGTACGAGTGAAGGAGAGGAAGCCAGTGGTAATCGATTGGATGCTAGAAGAATTTGATGAAGATTAGGAGGCCGAGATACGCCCTGAGGGTAGAGCCGAGTGTTGCTTTGTCATTCAACGATCTCTCGGTACTTTCGTAGGTAATGAAAATGAGCAAAGAGAGAACCTCTTTCATATGAATTACTAGGTGAATGCCAAGCTATGCACCATGATCATTGACGGAGGGAGCTGTACCAACGTCATTGCACAAGGGGTAGTAAAGGCCATGAAATTACCGACTCTCCCATACCCCAAGCCGAATAAGATTCACTGGCTGAATGAGAAATGAGGATTATATGTTTTCGACCAAGTCAGAGTGCCGATTACTATTAGTGACAAGTACAGGGACGAGGTGGTATGTGATGTCCTTCCCATGTGTGCAGTTCACATATTACTTAGCCAATCGTAGCTATTTAACTTGAAAGTTTTACATGATAGGTATAGAAACACCAACATGTTTCAAAAGGACGAGAAGAAAGTTATATTGACACCTATGAGTCCCAACAAAGTGGAAGAAGCCAGGGAAAAGGTTGCTAGATCGCTGCAGCGGAAGTTGTTGGTGATTTCCCAAGCATAGTTTGCACGAGAGGTTAAGGCTGAAGGCTATGTACTCCTCTTGGTCAAGAGACTCTTAAAGGTTAAAGAGGCTGAGAACTTACCTGTTGAAGTACAGTAGCTACTCTAGGAATTTGCTAACATCTTCCCTACCGAGATGCCAAAAGGATTACCTCCCTTGAGTGGGATTGAGCATTGCATTGATCTTCAACCTAGAGCAGCCCTGCCAAATCAACCTACCTATAAACTCAATCCTAAGCAGGAAACCGAGCTGAAAAAGCAAGTTGATTAGTTGGTAGATCGCGGATATGTCCATGAGAGCATAAGCCCGTGTGCCATCCCAGCCATGCTGGTACTAAAGAAAGATGGATTAGGGAGGATGTGCATTGACAATTGTACCATCAATAAGATTACTATTAAGTACCGATACTTGGTCCCATGGTTAGATGACATGCTCGATGAGTTGCATGGTGCACATAGCTTTTCGAAGATAGATCTCAAGAGTGGGTACCATCAAATACGAATGAGATTGGGAGATGAATAGAAAATAGCCTTTCAAACTCAGGATGGTCTATTTGTGTGGATGATTATGCTGTTTGGTTTAACTAACGTGCCAAGTACATTCATGAGGCTCATGAATCATGTACTCAAAACATTGATCGGCAAATACGTTGTGGTTTATTTTGAAAATATTCCAATTTACATTGCTAACCTTCTCGTTCATGTCAAACATTTGAGATTGGTGTTTAACTTACTCCATACTAAGAAATTATTCAACAACCTAAAGAAATGCGCTTTCTGTCAAAGCAAGGTTATATTCCTTGGATACATTGTTTCAGGGAGTAGAGTTTGAGTTAATGAGGAAAAGGTCAAGGCTATTAATGAGTGGCCTATGCTGACAAGTGCAGCCAATGTTTAGAGCTTCCATGGCCTAGCCTCGTTTTATTGAAGATTTATCTGGAACTTTAGCTCCATAACTACATTATTGATTGAATTGACCAAGAAGAACATTGAGTTTAAGTGGACAAAAAAGGCTTAGAGGAGTTTCGAAGATATGAAGTATAAGTTGATGTCTACTCCAGTACTTGCCCTACTAGATTTTGAGAAGGCTTTTGAGGTTGAATGTGATGCGTCTGGTGTCGGCATTGGTGCCATCCTTATGCAGGAGCATCGACGCCTTGCTTAATTCAGCGAAAAACTCCAAAGTGCTACCTTAAATTACTCAACCTATGACAAGGAGTTCTATACCCTTGTCCGTACACTTTGAAATTGGCAACATTATTTGTTGCATAGAGAATTCAACATATATTCAGATCATGAATCTCTCAAGCATCTTCGCGGGTAGCAAAAGCTTTCTCGGCGTTACGTCAAGTAGGTTGAGTTCCTAGAAATCTTTTGCTATGTCATCAGGAATAAGAAAGGAAGCACCAATACAATAGTTGATGCCCTTTCTTGCCATCATACCCTGATTACAATGTTGCAAACTAAAGTGCTTGGATTTGTCACTTTACCTGATCGATGTGAGCATGACCTACATTTTAGGCCTGTAGCAACCATGTGCCATGATAGAGGAGCTGTAGATGGATTCTACTTTAGTGAAGAGTTCTTAATGAAGGGAAAGCAAATTTGTGTGTTGAATGGTCTACAAGGGAACTACTGGTTTGAGAAGCTCATGTTAGGGGTCTAGCAGGCCATTTTAGGGAAAAGAGGATGATTAAGATATTAAAGAAACACTTTTGCTAGCTTAGGATGATGAGGGATGTGCATCAAATATTTAAGAGGTACAAGGTGTGTAAGTATGCAAAAGGGAGGAAAGAACGCTACAGAGAATATATACCCTTACTAATTCTCGAGTGGCCGTGGACCGATCTAAGTATGGATTTCATGCTCAACCTTCCTTACACATAGAGAAGACATGATTCGATCATAATGGTGGTCGATCAGTTCAGCAAGATGGGCTACTTAATCCCCTGCCACAGGACTAATGATGCTTTATTCATCGCTAACCTCTTTTTGTAGGAAATTATGTGATTGCATGGAGTGCCAAGGAGTATTTTGTTCGACCATGATTCTAAATTCATGAGATTCTTTTGGAAGACCTTATAAAGGAAACTCGGTACTAAGCGCCTGCTTAGTATCTCTTGCCATCCCCAGACAGACAACTAAATAGAAGTATTTAATAGAACCGTCGGTAATCTCCTGGCATCGCTAGAGAGATTTGAACTCTTACGAGGAAACCCCATGTACTTAGTAAAGCCTTTTATGATAGATGCCCAAGTTACTGAAAGTGACGAAGATAAGGGAATGTCATTTAAAGCTCAAGATGACGAGCACCTGCCTATCATTGCAGCATTGTTAAAGGTAGCTAATTTTAGGAATTTCTTTTATCTCTTGGGGTTTAACAAGAAAGCCTGACTTACGGTAGCAACTGCACTTACGTAAATCTTTGAAGGTCAATACGTAGAGTGTAGTATAGCGCAGCCTGTAAAGAAGATAGCCATGGTACATGAAAATGCGATTTTATTTACTGATGCAGACATGTGTATGAAGAATTGTAATCACAATCACCCCTTATATGTGGAAGGTATGCTTAATGGGTGCCCAATCAAGCGAACATTCATTGATAAGGGTTCTTTACTAAATATCATGCCAATGAGTACTTTTAAGGCTACTGGAATCGTTGCTCGATGGCTGGTCAAGCAGCCTATCTCAATAAATGGATTTAACCATGCCCCTACGGATTCTCTTAGGCATGTTAAAGTTGATCTCAAGGTTGGGCCTATCCATGGTACTACTACCTTTCATATGATTGATGCGCTAGTCTAATACCATCTGCTCATTGGTAGGAAGTGGCTGCACGATCACAACTTAATCCCATTAACATTGCACCAATGTATTAAGGGTCATTGGAAAGGGAAGGATGTGTTCATTTCGGCTACAAAGAATCCTTTTGAGTAACATGAATCATACTTTATTGAGTTAGCTTACTTTGATCAATTTCCTGCGGAGGGTGAAACTGTGATAGCAAAACCTTTTGGTGTCCCATTACCGACATGGGAAGAAGTTCAAGAGGGCTAGCAAAAGAAGAGAAGGATGTGTGGATGTCATAGGGGAAGGAAGAAGAACAAGTAGGCTAAGGAAATTGAAAGCTTCATCCGAAAAGATGGAAGAAGGATATATTACTTATGACAGTCTAAGGGGTCTAAAGAGGTATATCTCTCCTCTTCAGATCCCATATTGGTACAAGAAGTTCAAACTGCCCCACAATAGCTATAGGACCAAATGAGGCCACAGGCTGAGGAAATAGTAGACTTGGATCTAGCATGACTAGGAGAGTTACAATAGCTAATCTTCATAGGTAGGAGCCTCCCACGAGAAATAAAGGGGCATATTATCAAATTGCTAAAAGAATACAGAGATGTGTTCACATGGACCTATGAAGAGATGCCAAGATTAGACCCTAGTCTCATAGTACATAGACTAAGTGTTGCTCCAAGAATTACACCTATTAAACAAGGACAAAGGGTTTTCCCCCTGAAATTGAAGTGCGAAACAAGAAAGAAGTCGAGAAGTTATTACAAGCTGGATTCATAAGGCCCATTCAACATCCTACTTAGCTTACTAATATTGTCCCTATAAGAAAAAAGAATGGATAGATAAGAGTAGGTATGGATTTTCAAGATTTAAATAAGGCTTCAAATACATAGGTCAGATAGGTCAGATTGGATCGGGTCGGGTTGGGTCAGATCGGATTCTCCTTCTTCAAGCTCAGCAATAGCTGGAGGGTATGATCCCAGTCTATTCAAACGGATTTTCTTGAGGGTAAAGGTAGATTTATGAGTTTTAGATTGCACTTAGGTGGGGTAGGTTGAATGCCGTAGTGTTTGGTGGTGGTTTAAAGGGATGTTAGAAGTGGTAATCAGCGGCACTGGTTGTTCAGCCGTATGGGGGTTGCTGGGTATGAGAATGGGGTGTGGTATGAGGTTCTGAGGTATGAGAGCTCAGTTGTGCAGTTAGTTTAGGCTTTTAGAGTAGCTGGAGTGGTGGCTCGAAGAGAAAGAGAGGCGGAGGTGAGGGTTTGAATTGTGGTGGTTCGACACAGCTACTGTAAGGTACAACAAAGATTGAAAGAGGTCGAGTTGGCGAGCTTAAACTAAGGGGAGCTCAACCATGGTAGTGATTGGACTCGGTTTTTAGTAGAGGGAGAGGATTGAAGAGAGAGAGAGTAAGTTAGAGAGAGAATTTGATCACAGGGAGAGAGAGAGGTTGTCTTGAGTGATTCTGTTTGTTGTCTATGATCGTATCACCTCCATGACCACCAACTTATACACGAATTCATCCTATAAACAAAGGAAAGTTATAATTAGGTTTAATGAAAAATGCTTGAAAACCTAGTTTTTTTTTCTGATTTTTGAAAGCCGATTTGAAAGTGCTTTTGATTGAATCTAGACTTGTTCTTAGCACCAATTCAAAGCCTGCCATGTCTAGTATGAGATTGATGTAAGAAACTATGTGCCTGTGTGTGGAATTTATTTAGAAATTGAAGCTAAAGTGGAGGGAGTGGGCTATTCTTGAGAAGGAAAAAGGAGAAAAATTAGGAGAAAAATTAGGAGAAAATTAGGGAAAATTGAGGGAAAGTGTTGACGTGGCACTAACATTGCGCTACGTCAACCAATTCCATAAACCCTAACCTGCTATGTATCATCACATGACACGTGCTAGCTAATATGGATGTCACGTGGTGCCACGTCAGCAAGGTTATCCAATCTAATGATGCCACGTGTCAGGACACGTAGTAGTGTGCTAGCAAAAAAAAAAAAAATAAGAAAAAGGCCTCCATGTCTTTGCCAAGATTCGAACCCAAAACCTCCTGCTTAATGCTAATGTTATGTCCATATACTTAACCGTCAGGTCATTGCTCTATTCCTTATCCATATGTGCAAATTGCACATATGGCCTAGGTTGGCCTGATCTAGATTTAAATCTAAACCTAGGTCCAATGGTTCTTTATTCAAATTTATTTAAATTAAAATCCTATTCTATTTAAATGACCTAAATTTTTTATTATATTCTAAATTCCTTATTTTTTTAAATTTTCTATGACTTTTCAAATTTCTTATATATTTTCCTAAATTTTTCATTTTCTTTTATTTTTTATAAATTTCTTATTTTTTGTATTTTTTCTTATTTCCCTATTTTTTTTGTATTTTTCTAGAATTCCTATTTTTTCTAAATTTCTTCATTTTTTTAAAAATTTTTCTAATTTAGGGCCTACTGAGAAAAGAAAGAAAAATAATAAAAATGAAATAAATAAAAAACAAATAAAGGGGAGCAAAAATTAGGTGTCTACACCATAGACCACTTCGCAGGGTGTTTGCTTAGTGGTGTCATACACTATCCGGTTGTAAGTGAATTCGACTGCTAGAAGGCAGATGTCCCAATCAGCTAAGTTCTTGCCCACGACAACTCGGAGCAATGATTTCAAAGTACAATTAACCACCTTTGTTTGGCCGTCAGTTTGGGGATAATAGGAAGTACTGAATAGTAGTATGGTCCTCATCTAACGCCATAAGGTCCTCTACAAATGGCTAAAAAACTTCGACTCCTTGTCAAAGACTACATTCCTTGGCACAATGTATCATTGTACAATCTCCTGCAAGAAAAGAGCAACAATAGTTGAAGCATCGTTAGTTTTAAAGTAGGGCACAAAGTATGCCATTTGTTGAACTAATCCACGACAACCATTATAGAATCTTTGTCTCAGATAGTTCGTAATAATCCAAGAACAAAGTACATGCTCAATTCGGTCCATGGTTTTGTTGGAGTAGGCAATGGCATTGCTTCCCCTTCTCGGCTCGACACTTCACCCCTTTACATAAGGTACAGCTCTCAACAACTCGATGCACATCTCACCTCATTCTCAGCCAAAGGAATCGACCATTTAACAATTCAAATGTTCTTTTCTCCCCAAAATGTCTGGACAGTCCTCCACTATGAGCTTCCTTAATTTATAGCTCCCTTAAGGAATAAGTCTATATGCATAATTTTCTACCTTGAAACAAGTAGCCATCCTTCACATGATACTCATCCAATGTTCTTCCATTGACACACCATGTAATTATGGGTCTAAAGTGTAGATCCTTAGAATAATTTTCTTTGATACTTACAAACCCAAATAGTCCAGTCTACAGTTTATTCATAAGTGCATGTTTTCTCAAAAGAACATCTACAACGACATTGTTCTTTCCTTCTTTATATTTTACTACAAAGTTAAATCCCTCAAGGAATTTAACCTATCTCACCTACCGCTTAGATAACTTGGTCTAACTTTGGAGGTACCACAACAACTCACAATCAGTATATATAACAAATTCTCTCAGTAATAAATAGTACTGCTAAACTTGTAATGCTTATAGCAGCGCTAAGAGTTCTCTATCATATAAATAATAATTCAACTGTGGTCCTTTGAGCCTTTCACTATAGAAGGCAATTAGTTGGCATCCTGCATTAAGACAGCGCCTATTGTAATGCTTAATGTGTCACATTCCAGCTCAAATATTTTCTCGAAGTCAAGTAGAACTAACACCATGGCAAAAGTCAATCTTTCTTTTATCTTGGCAAAGCTCCTCTCTTCCCTTTCTCCCTATCAAAAGTCGGTGTTTTTCTTCGTTAGCTCAATAAGTGATATAACGAAGGCACTGAAATCCTTGATGAATCGTCTATAGAATAAAGCCATTCGATAGATACTTCTCACATCAACATAAGTAGTAGAAGTTAGGTACTCTACAATTGCTTGGATCTTCTTTTCATCCACTCAAAAGCCTCCTCAACTAACTATATAGCCCAAGAAGCCTACTTCCTCCTAGCAAACGTAACACTTCTTGAAGTTACCAAATAATTTCTCAACATGGAGAATATTTAATATGACTCAACGATGCTTGTAGTAACTCGGCATGTTAGTACTGTAAACCAGTTTGTCATCAAAGTACACCATGACACACTTTCCAATCAAATGTCTTAATACGTGGTTTAACAATTGCATGAAAGTGCTCGAGGCATTCAATAGGCTGAATGGTATGACTACTAACTCATAAAGTCTATGCCAAGTTTTAAACGTAGTCTTCCATTCATCTCCTAACCTCATGGAGGTTTGATGGTAGCCAAACCATAGGTCAACCTTACTAAAGACCTTGGCTCCACTTAACTCATCTAACATGTCTTCTAACCTTAAGATCAAATACCTTTATTTGATGGTGATCTTGTTCACAACTCGGCTATCGACACACATCTGTTAGGTTCCATCCATTTTCAGCACTAAAAGCACTGACACAGTGCAAGGGCTAAGACTTTCTCTAACATATCCTTTGTTCAGCAACTCATTGGCTTAATGTTGGACACCGAGTATTCGACAGTTTAGTTTATTCGACAGTATGACACCGAGTACTAAGTTAATGCAGTGCAACCCTTCAAGTAATTATTCTAGGAATAGGTCAGCATACTCATCCAATAACTGTTTGATTTCCTAGGGTAATTTACCCTGCTCCTTCATCTCTAATAGATGCCTAACTAACATAAGGGTTGGCTTGTCAGCATTAATGTCCTCTCAGAGCTCGGCTCTACTCATCACCAAAGTCTTCATCGATTTTAAGCAAGTTTTGTCTACAATTTATTAACTTCTCTTAATGGCATTGGGTTCAATGTAATCTTCCAGTCATCCTTCTCAAAGATGTACATGTTCTTGTAGCCATCATGGATAACTCTCCTATCAAATAGCTATGGCCTACCTAACAATACGTGGGAAGTACATAAGGGCAACACGTTGTGGAGAATCTAATCAGAGTAATTCCCTATAGTAATTGGTAATAGTATTTGCTGAGTGACATGTAGTTTCCCTTTCTCACTCAACAAGTGCAACTTGTACTACTTTGGATGTGCAATAGTTAGCAGCTTCAATTTTGAAATAAGCTTGGTCGATGCCACATTGGTGCAACTTTTACTAGCGACAATGAGGGTACACACCTAATTATTCATTTTATAAGTGGTATGAAACAAATTCTCTCTCTGCTCCTCCACTCGTGAGGGTTCCATGTTCATTATGCATTGGATAACCATGATCAACTAATCCAAGTCCTTAGCAAACACGTCTTCGTCAATTAGTTTTTTATTAGCTTTTTCTTTCTCGACAGTAATCTCTTCCTCAAGTTCCTCATCTATATTGTCTACCTCTAGCTTCGAGACATCTTCCCTAATCACCATAGTTCTTCGATTCGTACATTGAGCAGCCATATGTCCAAACCCTTGGCATTTGAAGAACTTAATCTAGCTCATCCTCCTGCCTAATCGTTGCCCCTTCTCATAAGTTTAGGTCAGTACTTCACCGTCAGGCCAGCCTTTCTAATCAGCTTAGACATCCATCTTTTGGCTTGGCTTGTTACTCGACTATACTCAGTGACTTATACGTCCAGGTCAGCTAGTTGGCATCCTAACTGGTACATGGCTCCTTCTTTGCCTCTTTACTCACTAGGCTATTCTAATGGCCTCATCTATTGTAGTAAATCGTTGGAGTTTCACAATGTCTTGAATGTCACCCCTCAACCCAATAATGAATCTTAAGACTGTTTAGGCTAGTGGCTCTTATACTTCACAACGGATCATGAGTATTTGAAATTCTTGAATATACTTGTCAATAGTCCAACCTCCTTGTCGCAACTCCTGAAGTTGAGTGAAATTATCTTGAAGATAAGTTTCCGACACAAACCTAATTCTAAGTATTCTCTTCATCTTGAGCTAAGTATTAATCTTTCAGTATCCCTTTTGTCTCCTCATGGCTTGGAAATTCTTCCACTACATGATGGCATATCTAGAGAACTTAACAACAACTGTTCTCACTTTCTTATAATCCTCATAGTGATAATAATAAAGAACTTGCTCCACCTTCCCTTCCCTCTCCAAATATTCATTAGCATTCCTAGATCTATTGAAGTTCAGAATCCAAAGCTTCACATAGTTAGATGCCCTAAGGATTTGTACGCATTCTTCTTGAAAATACTCTTCCTCATTCTCTTCAACTAGTTCTCTCAAGTCTATCCTTCATCTTATTCGACCGCCTACTCCTCCACCTCGAACAGGTCAAGCTAAGTTCTGACCTTTAACAGGTTGAGTAGCTTGTGGAGTGATTTGTGCGACCTCAGTTGGTCAGCAAGCTAATGCACGAACAACTCAAGTCAGATCTACTAAGAGATTGGCTACCTCATCTAATCTCTCGTTATTGCTTCTAGGAGTTCCCTAAGACTATTGGCCATAGTAGATAACTCCACTATTATCATCTCCCATACTAATATTTACACTTGGGTCAGTAGTTCTCTTCATTGATTCAAAGCTCAAACAAATACTTTAGGAAAGTAGCAGCTAGCAAACACAGTAGCTAAGATGAACATAGTAACTTGCTTTGTTTCATACACGTAAAACAAAGTATAAATAGAAATTCGAAAACAAACTCTAACTCAAACAAAACCTCTATTCTGATACCAAGATGGTCAAAACAGTGACTAAGAACAAACAAGGTCGATCGCTAAATGCGTCTAAGCTTGTAAAAAGCTCGAAAAGAAAGTGATGGGTAATGTACGGAAAGCACTAATGCGAATGAAGAGTAAGTAAAAACCCACAAACAACTCTAGATGATATGATACACTAATGGAACTTTCAATGACTCATGTCACAATTCAATATGATGCACAAATTGGTCTTATGAGGTTACTCGCCACCTAGTCTTGTTTAAGGGTTAGGATAAGAGTGATATCGAGAGTAATCAGGTAATGTTTATGCAAGGAAGGAAAAATACTCAAGTATATTAATGATAATATATCTACAGCTACAATTATAAGGGTATTTATACTCATAAGTTAAGGCAACTTACTTAAAAGGGAAAACATAAAAGGGCATTTTCTAAGGAAATAATATACAAGATACAAAAGGGTAAAATTAAATATTTAAGAAAATTAATCATTGGTGTAATAGATTTTACACATGATTCTGCACCTATGGTAATACTGTATTAGCAAGGCCGTTGGAAGATGTAAACAAAAAGTAAGTCAGCTTGCTTGTCCGAGCAGAGGTGGCTTAATCAGTCTAGAGTTACTCTCTCAGTATCCCAACTAAGGTAAAGCCGAGTAAGTAATTAGCCAAGTGTGAGTGAAATGAGGATTGGTTGATCCCTTAGCCTTTCGCTTCTTAGCATAATATTTATGAGAAATAGGTAATCATCTAGCTTGGCATGCATAATGTGTCAACAAGGAGATATATGGCCCTGATAGGAGTTAGCTAGAATAGGAGAATCCATCTTGCTAGGCCTTCCAGTCCTCAGGTTTAGCTACAAGTCTAAGGTCCCATTAGCTAATTCCCATCACTAGGTCTAGTCTAGTGTAACCACTTCGATGCCTAAGTCAATAGGTATGTTTGAGAGAAAATGAGTAAAGTAATTAAAGATTATGAGAGAGTTCTTTTAGTGCTTCTTTATATATATAGGCAAATGTCAAGTGTTTGAAACAGCTATTAATCATTGATCATGAGACACATAGAGACCTTATAATTAAGAATATGCTTGAACTATAGGAATAGTGGGTAATTATATAATGGAACCATACCAGGCAATAACTATTTGTACCACTTTTCCCAAGTTCAGAGTAGATATGGAATTGCCTTAGTCAGTGTATGCCAAAAATAGAGTTCATTGCCTTCTCATTAATCGAATAGTCGAATGAGTTCAAAAGATGAATTTTAACTATCAACATTTGCCCCCCAACTCCTATAGTAAAAAATTCAACTAAAGGAGTAAACAAGGATTAACATTTTGTTTGTAGAGTTAGAGAGTGAAAAACTAAGTTTCCTAAATGTCAAGTAATGTGTGAAGTCTTGACTTTATTTTAGAATACAACATATCGTTCCCCAACCAAAAGGTCATAACTTTTCAATTTTCTTACTTATTAACTTTTTCGTAGTAGCACGTACAATAGCTTTCACTCTAACCAGAATTACACTAGATGCTAATAACTATCAGAACCACAATAATTGTCAAATCTCTTGTTCATAACACATGTTAATGATCCGCATTACACCATCTAATCAACACATCATTCCCGTCAGAAGCGTGTTAGGGTTACGATGGGAAATTGATCATATGTAAGGGATTTTTTATATTAAGAGAAGATTTCTTTGTTCTGTTCTCATCTACATCCATAAACTCTTACTTATTTTCAACATCTTGTCTTTGTCTTTTAAATTCTTAAGAGTTTGTGACTTCTATTACATAACCAAAACCAAGTATGGTTTAAAGCATAACTCATCGACTTATTCTTTTAGATTTTGAGGCACTTGAGACAGAAGCTACTTCTCCCCTCCCCTCCACCAACAAAGAAACAAGATGGTGTGTTCCTCAAGTAACTCAGCTAATATTACGATGGAGTGATGAAAGAAACTCATTTGTACAAACTCTCTTGTAGAAGATGACTATCTAGAGGATAAAGAAGGAAGATCTATAGAAAGGTATTTGTATAATGGCATAACCTAATTTAAGGATTCTCTAGACAAAGTTGAAATTGGTACCAATAAAGTTTTTGTTTCAAAATAAAATAAATACTAGCAAAATCTTCCTAAAATATGGAATCTATGGAGTCCGAGAGAAGAGGAAAGGGTATGCTTTTTAAGGGAGCATAAGTTTCACATTTATTTGAAGTACCCCGACTTTGAATTGCACTTCCCATTTTCTACTTTCATTAAGCAATTTTTTAATTATTTTGTGGGTTGTACCGAGAATGTTTTCACCAAACGCTTATCAACTTCTCACAACTTTCGGAAAATTTTGTGGAAAGGTCAAAGTTAAGGCTATGCCTCAACTATTTAGGTATTTCCTTACAATGAGGAGGTAACCGATGGTTAGTAATTTGTGGCCACTAGGCATGGATGAATCGAAGTCCAAAATTTACAAGTGGCATGACAAATTTGTGTCTATTGTATCAGATGAAGAATTGGATTTTTTGGCCCAATGGACTAAACCCATCTATACTAAAGATATTGAGTTGATGCCAAATGATGTTGTTGCTACAAAAAAGATTCAAGAAAGAAGGAAAAACAAAATATTTTTCTAGGATGTCGAGAAAATAATTAGGTGATATAAAAATGTAAAGCAAATTGTCACTGAGAAAAAAGGTGTACTATTGAGTAATTGCTATGTTGAGTTGAGCTACAAGAGGAAAGTCGTTCTCGTAACTTAAGGAAGAATGGTCACCTTTAAGCTTTGCTCAACACTGAATATGTAAGTTTTGATTACGGCACTTTTTATTATAGACATGGACATAGGTGATGTGGATCCCACCAAAATTGTTGGCTCAAGCAAAATCCAAAAAATCTAAATCCAATAAATGAGCAGGTGCTAAAGTAACTGTAAGCTAGCTAGTTGCTTTGAAGAAAGCTGCACAAGAGAAAGCAGCAAAGCAAGTGGCAACTTAGAAGAAGGTGTCTAATCTGATTAGCATGCAATAAGGGACTCGAAAGCTTAGCGCTGTCGAGGCTACACAAGTTGAGGTGATCCGATCCTCATAAAATATTTTTCTAGAAGAAGCGTTGAGAGATTTTGGCCAAGATATTGGTGTCTATAGTGGGTTCATAATAGCCATCATGAGGTTACCAAAGGGTTATCGCTCAAGCAGATATTGTATTCAGTCCTAATAAAAGAAGTAGGAAGGAGCTTGTTAGCCAACCTCCATCTAAGAAATCCAAGACTTTAGAGGAAAAGAGGATAAAAGCCATGAGGAACAAAGCTTTTGGCATCAATAGTATCGAGTTCATCCCTAATAGTGAGGTTGGTGAGTACTTTATTTTGTGCTAGAGCCATAATATCCTCCATAATAATTTAACCTTGCATGACCGAATCAAATCTCTACCTTTGATGGAAAGTGTTATTCTTCTTAAGGACAGGGAGATTGTAAAGAAGGACATCAATAGGGTAGGTGGTTGTAATAAGGCAAACATTACCGCTAAATTGTACAATGTAAGTCAATTGAAACCCTTCACTTACTTCACATGTTTTGTTGCTAACATGATCCTATCTGTATGTAGATTAGCAGCCACATTTTGATGGCTTTAGATGAAGCTAACAAGGAGATGAAGAAGGTAATATTTATTTATTGCTCTATTGGGTGATTCGACAAATTTATTATTTTTATTATCTACCTATTATAGAAAATTAAAGATGCATACAAGTCTTTAAATGTTGAAATTATGGCAATTGACAATGCAAGGGTTAAGGCTAAAATGGAGGCCATAAAATATTAAGAGGAGGTAGTAGCCGAGAAGCTGGTGCATTCGTTAGTAGCTGATGAAGTCTTAA
This sequence comes from Lumnitzera racemosa, assembly GCA_024138005.1. Classification (NCBI taxonomy): domain Eukaryota; kingdom Viridiplantae; phylum Streptophyta; class Magnoliopsida; order Myrtales; family Combretaceae; genus Lumnitzera; species Lumnitzera racemosa. Next base: position 88,755,057 of record JAMXBC010000006.1, read on the forward strand.
GCCTCAAGGCCAAGAGTGAGGAGTAATATAAGGAGATCGAAGACCTAAAGGAGCTTTACAAGAAAAGGGAAGAGTGTTGGGGGTTGGGTTGAACAATTAGTTCGATGAGCAACAAGGAGGATAAGTTAAGGATGAAGATTAAAAAGTTGGAGATTTACAGCTCCAAATTGCACTCTCATATTGCCAAACTAGAAAAGGAAGGAAAGAAAATGCCTTTTATTGAGGAAGTGCTAGAAATCATAACCCCCAATTGGCAATATGAGAGATTACTAGGGAAAAAATTGTTAGAGGGGTCGAAGCAACGATAGAGGAGATTTTAAAGATTCACCCGAACTATGACCTTTCATGCCTGGAATTCTCCAACACCGATGATAATGTCAGCAGTGGTGATGAAGAAGTTGGCAAAGATGTAGGAGCTGAGGTTAAAGTGCAAGGTGATGATAATGACATCAAGGAAAGACTATCCAAAGAGATCCCCTATGTGCTTGAAGAAACATCCACCTACTCCAAAACCCATAGTGTCATAAAAGAGATAAGCTCTAAACAGATCTTATCTTCCAATCAAAATGCTTATACTCAATGTAAGAATAATTTCAAGTCTTAAAGATTGTCACCGTACTTTGTTATTATAGAGTTATTCAAACAAGATTCGGTCGAGTTGCCAAATATGGGACACTTTATTTGTCATTAATATTATGCACATTTTCCTTCATGCATGGTTTAATAGTTCTTGGCACATCTTTTATTTCGCACACATTATTGTTTCTCGACATGTTTTATTTCACGCGTCTAATTTTCTCAACACATTTTGTTTTATGAGCCCAATTTTCTAACACATTTTATTTCACATTTGATGTGTTGGATGTTTCTTCAAATAATGTCTATTAGTTATATAGGACGTAAACTAATTTCCTTATTTGAGCCGTGAGATTGCTTATAAATAACAAATGCATTATTCGGCTTTTCAACTAAGTTAAAAGCTTGCTAACCAATATAGGTTTGAGCTCATTAAATCCATTAATCATAAAATTGATCGGGAATAAAAATAGGATGACATTAAGACTTGAAAGGAGTGTTTACATTAGAAACAAGAACTAGGCTATTTCCTTACAAAACAAGAAGAAATAATTCATGATATCAAAGGGATCAATTAAAATAAAGCTTCAAATTCTCAGCTTTCCACATACGAGGGATAATTGTTCTATCCAACCTCTCTAGTCAATAGGTCTCCTTGCTTACGACTTCCCAAATCCTAATAGGATCCTCCCCATTTGCATTAAGTTTCCCTTTCTTATTACGTACCCCTAACGTCTCTAATTTCCTGCAAACCACATCTTTAGGCCTAAACACCTTATGTTTCACCTTCTAATTATAATACTTAGCTACTCTATGTTGGTACGCAGCAACTCTTGTTCTTACGACATTTGTTATCTCTTCAATGGTATCCAAATTAGCCATCAAACCAACATGGTTGGTCATTACGTCAAAATTTTACGTACATAAATTGGGCAAGTCTAATTCAATCAGCATTACCACTTCTATATCGTACATTAGTCTAAAGGACGTTTCCCCTGTTGCAGTCTTATAGGCAATCCAATATCCCTACAAAATAATTGGCAATTTGTCATCCTAATTGCCTTTGTCTTAACCAACTTTCTGCTTCAATTCATGTAAAATGATCTTATTAATAGCTTCTACTTGCCCATTAGTCTAAAGATGTGCCATAAACGTATAATTTAAATGGACATAGTGTTTCTCACCAAATGCCCGAAATTTGTTGTTATCAAATTATGGTCCATTATCCGTAATTATCGCAAATGGGACCTCGAATCTGGATAAAATGAAGTTGAAAACAAAAGCCCTTACCTTCTACTCGGTGATCTTCACCAATGCTTCAGCTTCTATCCACTTGGTAAAATAGTTTATAGCAACAATAATGAATTGCCCCTAGGCTATAGTCTTTGAAAACGGTTTGAGTATGTCTACCCCCATTAGGTAAAGGGCTAAAGACTTGTTAGACTACATAATTCAGTAGACGGTGCATGACTTAGTACCTCATGCTTCTAGCATAATGGACATTACCGAATAAAAGTTCTTACATCATCTTTCATTGTTGGCCAATAATAGTTGAGTCGTAAAGCACAGATATATAATGTTTATCCCTTCACATGGTTGCTGTATACACCACCATGTAGCTCAAATAATATTCATTGTACATCTTTTGGAAGAACGCATTGAAGGTAAGGTTGGGAAATACCATGTTTATATAACTAATCATCTATCAGCGTGTAATTCGCAGATTGATAAATCAACTTTTGAGCCTCTTTTCTATTGTCAAGAAGGATACCATCCTTCAGATAATCTACAATTGGGTCCATCCAGGACCTTTCCTTTAAGTAAGGAGCTAGTTCATAGCTCTACTAATCAATTTGTAAGGTCTTATTTAGGAGAAACATGATAAAGATCATGTCATTCAAATCAAAAAGTGGCATATTAACCAACTTTGATACCTTGTTAGTGGCAATGTTCCTATTCCTCAGTATCTTCTAGATTGAAAGGGATTGAAATTCCTCCATGAGCATTCATACTATGAGCACATACTTGCTCATTACTTCCTCTTTTGTCGCATAACTACCTTTGACTTAATTCACAACAAGTTGTGAATCCAAAAAAACTTCAATTTTCTCGACACCAATTTCCTTCACCAATCTAAGTCCAACTATCAGGGCTTTATATTTTGCTTCATTATTACTAGCTAAAAATTCAAACTTCAAAGAATAATTAACCTTGACATTGTAGGGTCCCTAAAAAATAAAACTTGCTCCACTTCCCTCTTTGGTCGAAGAACCATTAACATAAAGATTCCATATCGACTTCTTAGCAAAGTCTATGCTGTCCTCTTCACCCATGAACTCGGCTAGAAAATCTACCAACACTTGAGCTTTTAATGCTGTTCTAGGTTTATATTGTACACCATAAGCACTTAGCACCAAGGCATACTTCATCATCCTTCCCAAGGAGTTAGGCCATTGTAAAGCTTGCCATAAGGGCTGAATAGTAAGGACTACAATTTGATGAGCCCCAAAGTGTAGTTTCAACTTCCTTGTAGAGAGAACCATCACCAACATAAATTTCTCAATTTTTGTATATTGATGTTTTGGTCCTTACAGAACTTGACTCACATAATAAATTGGTTAATGCTCCTTACCTTCAATTCGAACCAACATAAAGGAAAGTACTCGGCCACTGATTGATAGATATAAATATAAATTTTCTCCTAGAATAGGTGTTAAGAGTATTGGTGGTGATGCAAGAAATTCTTTAAGCTCGTTGAATGCCCTTTCACATTCATCTGTCTACTTGAAGTCTTTCAGATTCTTTAAAATCTTAAAGAATTCTGCACACCTATTCATACTTCTCAACTCAAACCTGTTAAAGGCAGGTATCCATCCAGTTAGCTCTTGAACCTCATTGGCAGTACAAGTTGACTTCATGTTTTTTATCACATAATTTTTTCTTGGATTTGCCTCAATGTTGTACCAAGTGACCATATATCCTAAAAGCTTTCCCGAAGTAGCACCTAAAACGCACTTCTATGGATTCAGTTTCATATTATATCTCCTTAGAGTATTAAGTGTCACCTCAAGATCAACAAGACGTTGATCCACTATTGTTCTTTTCATAATTATATTGTTGACATATACTTCGACATTCCGATGGATCTAAAGCTTGAACATCATGATGACAAGTTGTTGATAAGTTGCGCCGGTGTTTTTTAACCTAAATGGCATCAACGTATAACAGTCTGTTCCAAAGTTAGTAACGAATGACATGTGAACTTCATCTTCCTCATCCATTTTAATTCAATTATAGTCGGAAAACACATCCATGAAAGAGAGTAAGGCATACCCAATAGTTAAGTCAACCATCTGATTTATTCTTTGCAAAGCAAAACAATCTTTGGGGCAGGCCTTATTCAAATTCGTGAAGTATATGCACATGAGCCACTTGCCATTAGACTTCTTGACCAATACATAGTTATCTAGCTAAGTCGAATAAGGTTCTTCCCTAATAAATCCTGCTTTTAGGAGTTTCTAGAGTTCTTTTTCTATGGCTACTTACTTTTCTCAAGCAAAATATCTTTTCCTTTGTTGGATCACTTTTCCACATAGATTGATTTGAAGTTTGTAGACCATGACATCTCTAGGGATACCCAACATATCTAAGTGAGATTATGCGAATACTTCAGCATTATCTTGTAAAAAGTTGATTAAACTTTGTTGGATGTCTATTGGCAGAGGTTTTCCTATCTTTATCATCCTTTTAAGATTGTTTCTAAGCAAAATGTCATCTATCTCTTCCTCAGCATTATCTATGCCGATTGACTTTCTTTCAAGGTAAGTTTCCACTTGAAAAATTTCTTCTCGTTGTAACACCTTTATATATAATGACCTTGCCAACTATTGGTCCCCTCTACATACACTAACTCTGGTAGGAGTAGGAAATTTGGCTTTGAGGTAAATAGTAGATGGGACCATGTCGAATGAATGTTGATACGACTGACCCATGATCATATTGTATTAGGACCAATACTTGACAACAAGGAATTTCACTTTGTCTTTAGCAATATAATCATCATCTCCAATCTAGATTGGGAGAGAAATTACTTTAGTGACTCAAATGGGTTAATTGTTGAAGGCAAACAAATCTAGTTATAGGAACTCAGTTGTGCTTTAATCTTTGGCCTCATCTAATCGAAAGCATCTTGGAAAATAATGTCTGTTGAACTTCAAGTGCCAACAAAATTTTTCTTAACCTCAAAGTTGGTGATTCTAGTTATAATTACGAGTATTTCATCATTCGGTCTTTGAATGCCTTCGAAATCTTCTTCTTTAAAGGAAACTGTATTGTCTATTTTGACTTTCTTGTCCTATATATTACAAACATAGTGAATGGCATTAGCTGAGCCTAAAGAGCTTGACCGACCTATGGTAGAAGGTTTACTGAAAATTGTGTTCATTATACCATTTGGTGCTCTGCTATTGCTTCTATCACTTGCATCTTTCCTAACTTAACTAAGGTGGGCAACATTCTATTACTATTCTAGTCTTCCTTGAAATGGTTATTCGACATTCTCAACATCATGTGCAAGAAACTTCCCTAAATACCCTAGCTAAATTGCATCCTTAACCATATTCTTGAGTTGGACACACTCGTTAGTATTATGCCCCCTATCGTGATGGAAATCGTAATATTTATTAGAATTTCACCTAAAAATATTTTCTCTCATACTTTCTAGCCATAGTAACATACCTCTTTGTCTGTAGACCTCCATCAATATGTCCACAATTGGATGATTGAGTTGTGTATGAATTGAATTGGTAGGGATGCGAGGCCTCTTTTTCTCGATGTTAGAACACTAATTATCATCCACTCTAAGTTGATCTTTGACACTCATCTTCTCATAACCTTTTTTATCTTCTTTACTTTGATCAGCCTCTCAGCAAGCTTTGATGTTTTCATCCTAGCGAATGTAAGATGTGGCTTTGGCTTTGAACTTAGTAATAATTCTTGGCTTGCTTTTGGTGAGAGACTTAAAAAAGTCTTTATGTGGCTTTGCGCCATCAATAACTACGTTGAGAGAAATGCTCATATATAGCTTTGGGATTTGGACCATTTCGGCCATAAACCTGGCTAAATAATCTCTGATAGATTCATCTGATCTTTATTTTGTCGTATTAAGGATAGAAGAATCCTCAATAGGAAGCTTCCTTGCAAGGAAGTGTTAGAGAAACACTTTTTCCAAGTCCTTGAAACATGAAATTGTGTTTGGATTCAAGTGTTTAAACCATATACTTGCCACATTCCTCAAGGTCGAGAGAAAAGCTTAGTAAGCCATAAGATCACTTAAGTCATGTAACATAGCTAAAGTATCGTATTACTCTAGATAATCTTCAAGATCTCTCATTCTATCATAAGTTTCAAAATACAGTGATTTAATGTGCCACAATATAATGTCGTCCAAAATCTTGGGGATGAAAGGGCTCTTCATTATTTGGAATTATTTAGTCGTTGTAGCAAAGGTACTAACATGCAAGGGTACAGCATGGTACACCTGCACTAGTTGTTTCCCCTTGCCATTTTCTTAATAGTAGTGGTTGAGGGTCCTAATGTAACTTCAACCTGCTTTCTTGGTAATTCGGAAGAATAGATTAAATCATCACTATTCTGGGCATCATGATAGCCGTACGGTTGATTTTAACTTGGGTAAACATTCTTGTAGAGGAGATCAAGGATCTCGTTATGTTTTTTACTCAATTCTTGGCTCTCTTTGGCTAAGTTAAAGTAAAGTTGCACCAGCTTAGCCAAATACTGTTTATCAGTATGCTTACTTCCCCCTTCATGGTAAGGTGGTAAGATGAAAGACCAACACCTGCACTTTTTGTCAATCTAGTTCTCACCATGTGGGTGTATAATAGAAAGTAGACGATGGCAATTCTTCCTATAAGAACACACAAAATTAAGTAATATCAAGGCTAGTCTGGTATAGCTACTCTAATACCTAAGTCAAAAGTGTGTGTTTAAGAGAAAATGACTAAAGTAATTAAGGATTATGAGAGAGTTCTTATAGTACTTCTTCTTTATATTTATAGGCAAATGTTAGATGTCTAAAATAGCAGTTAATCATTCATCATAGGATATGTAGAAACCTTATAATTAAGCACATGGCTGAAACATAGGAATAATGGACGGTTATGCAATGGAATCATGCCAAGCAATAACTACTTGCACCACTTTTCCCAAGTTCAAACCAGATATGGAATTGCCTTAGTTAGTATATGTCAAGAGTAGAGTTAATCGACTTCGTCTCAATCGAAGGGCCAATTGAGCTTAAAGGATGAAATCCAACTATTAACACTTGAGAAGAGGTATGACTCGAAGTAAGGGCATGAAGAGGAGCCATGCCGATGATTGGTAAGTTGCCTATAATGTTAGTACTGGCACTAACTTGGGGCCATAATTCTTGCAATGTCGATGTAAATACCAACTTAGGGAGCATTTTCGGGCATTAAAGCTCTTTTATTGTCTTTGGGGCTATCATGTCATGAACTGCTTGGATCTTGTCTTGGTTAGTCTTGATTCCTCATTCAATGACCATATAACCAAGAAATTTTCCTGATGCGACCCCAAAAATTAGGGGTTAAGCTTCATCTGGTAGTTATGGAGAGTGTTGAATGTCTCATGTAAGTCTTCAATATGGCCTTTCCTTTCTCTGCTCTTAACAATCATGTCATCAATGTATACCTTTACATTTTTGCCTATCCACGGCTTAAAAATGGTGGTAGCTAATCTCTAGTACGTTGCTGCCACATTCTTCAAGTTGAAAGGCATGAGCTTGTAGCAATAGGTGCTAAAATCCATAACAAACGAGGTATAGACCTCATCTTCAGGTGCCATTCGAATTTCATTGTAACTCGAGTAAGCATCCATGAAGATGAGGAAGGCATGTCTTAAGGTGGAAGATAAGTTAATAGATACAAGGAAGAAGGAAACAACCTTTGGGGCATGCTTTATTTAAGTCAGTGTAGTTTATGCATATGCGCTACTTCCCATTAACCTTCTACACTAAGACTACGTTGGCGAGCCATGTAGGGTATTTATCTTATCTTATAAAGCCAGCTTATAGTAATTTCTAAACTTTTTATTCAATCAGTACTTGACACTCTAACGCAATGTGTTGCTTCTTCTTTACTAGTTACATGATGAGATCGACGTTTAAGTAGTAGGTTGCTTCGAGGATGTTGATTATCTCTAGCATATCCTCTAGTGTAGACATGAATATTGGTAAGCTTAACTTTTTCTTCATCATGTAGCATTACCCCAATTCGATTAGTCATTCCTAGATTGCATCCAAGCTCGATTTCCTCTATCTTATAGGCTAGTTCTCGTCAAAGGATTAGGCTCTACTTGGTTATAAACTTGATGTTCATGATGTTGTCTTTAGTCCAGACTTTGAGGTAGAGGGATTTGGACAAAGTTTAATCTCCTAAGACTTCACCTATGCCTATTAGTGTGATAAATTTATCCTTTAGGCATTATTAGCTAATGCTCATGTCGAACTTTGTTATGCTCAGTCAACCTAACATAACAATGTATAGACTGTTGCCTGGTCAAACATATAAGATGATGAGTCCCTTGTCTAGCATAGGTGTGCTACCCTAAAAACCTATTAGGTCATGCTCATATTGTTGGAGGGGCTTATCAAGCTATTCTTTCATTTGTTCATATGTGCGATAGAATAGGATGTTAGTCAAGATGCTATTGTATACTCCACGAATTTTTTTGATACATTGAAGTAGCTAATTTCAACATTGATGTCAAGCCATTGCTATGTAAGTAATCTATACCTTGCTCATCATCTGTGATGAAGGTGATGGTGGTATTAATCTTTTGCTTCTTAGTACGGTATCACTTGCAAGGTTAAGGCCACCAAAAATGGTGTTCACTTGTCCTCTTCAACTGTGACAATTTTGATCATCAGTGATGTCATACTTTTGCTAGCTCTGTTGTTGTTGCTATTGTTACCTAATTCGACAATGCTGGGTTGGTCACTAGATCTAGTTTCTCTCATTTGCAATCAGGTGGTCAATACAACCCCTCTAGAAAAAGGCCTTCAATCACATTCTTTAGGTAATGGTACTTATTGGTATTGTGGCCATGAACATGGTGGTAGTCACAATACTTGTTGAAATTGTTTATGTCAAGTGTTTCTTTAACAACGGGAGGTCGGGGAAATTGCTCTCGAACCTCATAGAAGACCTCTATAAGGGGGCAGTTGAAAGGTATATAGCAAGGGTGGTCCGCAAATCCTTGTTTTTGTCTATCTCTTCATTCCTTAGACGAAGGATGCCTAATTTCTCTTGGGGTTAGTCAATCTTTGGCTGAGCCTTAGGCATTGTCGTTGGCCTCAAGTCTAGCTTTAATAGCATCCTCCTAAGAGACACACTTCTTAGCCACTCTAATGAACTTATCCAGCAAGTCTAATTTATTGAGGGACACTGCATCAAAGAGTTTCCCTGTGGGATCAATCCTTGTGATCAAAGCCTAGAGGATTGTTCTCATGTCAAGCTTCAAAAATTAAAGCTTCATATGTTTGAAGCATTTCAAGTATGCACACAAGGACTCATTATCTTGTTTTCTTACGTTGTAAAGTATGGAGAAATCCTTATACGGTACTTTCGAGTTGAGGAAGTATTGTTAGAATTTACTTACCAAGTCATCGAAGGATGTGATGGAGCCATTGATAAGAGTATTGAACCATAGTAATGCTGCCTTTGCTAATCTAATAGGGAAAGGTTTACACATGAAGGTGTCGTAAAAATTGTGGAGACTTATCATGATGTTAAAGTAGACTAGGTGGTTGTCTAGGTTACCTATCTCGTCGCTTGTGTTAAGGTAGGGAAGCTTCGTGCTTGGAGGCAAAGTTTCCATAAGAATGAGCAACATAATCAAGCTTTCTACTATTGATTGATGTGACGCCTAAGTCAATAACTCAACTTTATTTCGGTCATGCATGCTGGACGTATGATGAATGTACTCATTCAACTCCTCAACATTCATGTCCTGAATGCCTTTAGAGGTCGCATTGGGGATAAGTTTCCACTGGGTTTACTTATTGCAAAATGCTTGCCCTACATTTGTTCTTTATCATAATTATGGTTTAATCGATTGCGTAGGTCTTAGAGTGCCTATTGGTCGTACTTAACCTGATCGCTTGAATATGCTGAGTGTAAAGTTCATAGGCGATAAGTTTTGTTTAGCCGTGATAATGAGTTAACTATTGCTTCCTTGTTTAACCTTTTTTTGGGATGCATTTTTCAATGGGGTCTACATCCTTGTAAAAGGCTACATTAGACTCCTTGGTCTTACAATTGTCTTTAAGGAATTGTTGGACAAGTAATTTGAGTTACTACATTTCATAGGCTTAAGTGCTCAGAGTAAGAGGAGCTAGTGAATGTTGTAATGGGGGCAAAACTTTGCCATCGCTTAATTGTAACAAGTTAGCATCACCTAACTATGCAACTTACAAATTGGTATTTTTGCTATTAGCCATCTTATGTAGAGTGGCTTAAAACAGTGGGTACCAAAATGTTGATTATGGTTAAATCAACTATAAGAGAAAAGATGGACAGGCTTCAACTCCTTAGAAGAGTTCAAATGGGCTCTAATCTAGACGAGTTCCTTGCTCCTCATTACCTATAAGAAGCCCCCTATGGATGTATCAACGAGGGTCCTTCGATGCTTAAGTCAGTAGGGAAGATAGGGAAATAAGGATTGGGGGTCATCAAGTACTAACAATCCTTAGGGATGGTGCTCAAGCAAAGGTATGCCATGAATACTAAAAGGAATGTATAGGTTTTAGAATTGGAGGATGAGAGATAACGATCAAGAAAGAAGGATAAAGATCCCAAATCCCTTTACCTTTTGGCCTCTTATGCTACTTGTAGTGTAAAGAGGTACGACTACCTGGATATGTATTGGCTTAAGAGTCATCCATACTTGGTAGTATGTAGGAGATATGTGCTACGAAGGTGATAAGGTAGCTTTGGGAGTTGGTTAACCATGAAGACGTTGGTAGCCATGTCTATAATCTGAGGATCTAACACTATTTAAGTATGTCGGATATGCTTATCCTACTACGAATGTCATAATGTAATTAATGAGTCGGGACAGGACGCTGATGCCAATGACAAAAGGGAGTGGGGAGATAAGAGAGAAGTGGTGCAAGCCCATGAAGAGCAGCAAGCTAGGCCTTAGAAGAAGCTCATGGGGGTAAGGAGCATCCTTACCTTTTGTGCTCGGACTAGATAGTCGACTCCTCAATTGTAGGGTAAGCCTCAGGGATGATGCCTATGGGGGGATCGTTTAAGTTCTTAAGATCATAGACTTGGGGGATGGATCCCCATGGGGCTTAGAGATCATAGAAACGTTCAAGCGAGTTAGGCTAAAATTAAGTATCAACACAATGGAATACTTTATTCCAATATACATTCCGACAAGATGCAATAATTGTTTGATAATCTATTTTAGTATACTTAGAAGATCTAAATCTGTGGTGTATAAACACCTTATTTTTGTCTCCTATAGTTTTAGAAATTTTTACAATTTTTTTAGGAGGGTCCTAATTCAAAAATATAAAACATTAAAAAAATGAAAAAAAATTGAAAATTTACAAAAACCGCAAAGAAATAGAAAATATAGAAAAATACAAAAATTATAAAATTGAATAAAAAATTAAAAATTTAGAAAAATAAAAGATTGAAAAACGAAAAAGAGAAAAAAAGTAGAAATATAGAATTTTTAGAAAATTAGAGCTTTTTTTAGGGAAAATAAAATACTTTTAGAATAAATATAAGCTTAAAATAATGATGGGGTCGCTAGGTTTGATTTAGTTTATTTTAAGTAGTTTTCTTTTTAGATTAAGTTAGGTTTCTTTTTTGTTACATAAATTAGTAAGACATAGGCTAACAACCCATTTAATACTGCATTTGATCTTGTATTAGAAGGGATTCACACATCTTTGAATCAATTTTCACTAGAGGTACAAAGCACCTTTTACATTTTATTTTGCCTATGTGGACACATGTCAGCCTTTAATTGGTTGACCATATCAACTTTCTTTCACTTTCTTAAGGATTCCTACATTTTCCCACTCAAACATCGCACTTCCAACATCTTTTTTTTTTTTTTTTTGCAATTTCTTTATATTGATGATGAAATTGCGAAGTAGACTCAAGATACTACAAATTGAACTTGAGATTTTATCCTTATACATTCATTTAGAGGGTTTAATTTAGATTTGAAAATTAGGAAAAAAATGGAAAATCAAATTTCCTCGATCATTCAAAATTTGACTAATCCTTTTCATTCAGTGCAAATTGAAGCTAAACAATTCTTTAGCAAGAATAAACATCAAGGGGTTCTTTTTTAATACTAATTATGCTCAATATCGTAATTATTTCAAAATGAAATCACGACCCTGTACATTGCAATTATGGAATTCAATAAGAAAATGAACTTTTCATACTAATCTGAAGCTTCAATTAGTATAAATAGGTATATAGAATCTCAATCCAACATCAACTCATTCACAAACATACATAAAAACCAACTCAAGATCTCTCTCTCTAAGTTGTCATGGCACTCTCTCTTTATACGAATTAGGAGGAGCTCAAAGCTTTTTTTAGTAAAGCTATTATCACGGAGAGATGCCCATTCCCTAAGCTTCCAAACATCACCAGCTCTATCCTTTGCTATGGCTAAAGGTGTGCAAGTAGGCTTTAGCTCTTAAGCCCGCCTATTTAACTCGTTTTTAAAACAAGTTAAGGCTAAGATTCTTTTATCTGTTTAAAAGCAGGCCAAATTAGCCTACCTGTTTAACCTGTGGACCAAAATGGGCCGGTTTAGGTCAACCTGTTTAATAAATTTATGCCTTTAGCTAGTGGGCCAACTTATTTAACCCGCTTTTTAAACAAGTTAGGACCAATATTTTTTTGCCCATTTAAAAGCAGGACAAATGAGCCCCGCCCATTTAACTTGCAGGCCAAAGTGGGCCTAACCGGGTTAACCCATTTAACTTGTTTGCACACCTCTAATCGTGGCTTCCATTACCACAACCAACAACCTCAACCATGAAGCCCTTAATCGCAACTATTCCTAATCAAATAACCACCTTTGAGTGGTTTTCTTTCCAAACCAACATCACTATGATACTCCCTATACCTTAAAACCACCCCTGCATACTGTTGCTCTTCCTTCCTTGTTGAGACCTTAACCAGATACTCTAATCTGACCTAGATCTGACCTAAGTCATCTGCTCTTGACCTACCCCTACTCCAAGTTTGATTCTATCCTCTCTTTTTTTTATTATTATTTATGTTATAGTTCATTTTATTGTATTTTATTTATTTTTTTCTTCCTTTTTTTTTATCCTTTTTCTGTAATGTTAATCTAATTGTAAAAGAGAGAGAGAGAGAGAGAGAGAGAGAAAAGAAACTCAAAAAAAAAAGGAAAGAAAAAAAGATAAGACAAGAAAGGGGAAAAGTTTCACTATTTTATTTTTTCAAATATGTTTCGATTAAATAGTTAAAATATATATAAAAAATTAAAAATATAAAAAATAGATAAAATAAAATAAAAATGTTTTATCACCTAGAGAGATTATTTTCCAAAAAAAAATATATAAATTAATCAATCATTTTGAAAGTTAAGAATTCTCTTAAAATTTTCCAAATAATAAAAATACCAATTTAAGACCCTTTTCTTTTAAGCCTTTTTCTTAAAATAAAATCAATTGGTAAAAAATGTAAAACCTTACTTTTTGTTTTTTTTTTTTTTTTACTTTAAGTTAAAAGAGACCAACTCGCTAAAGTTTTTGCGAAATGAACTAGAGAAGTCTGATCTCAACTAGCGAATATATAGACATCTATACATAACTACTGGGCAACTTAAAATATTAACAAAAAAAATTCCTTTGTAAATTTTTTTCTTTTCCTTCACTTTGTAAATAATTGTAATTTCATTCATTTATATACTTATAAATAGAAATTATTTTTCCTAGTTTAGAAGGGTAATTTTAAAAACAAAACTAAATTCAGAAGGTTAAGAGTGGTACACTTTAGGTTTAATAAGTTAGCCCTTTGATCCAAAAGCTCTGATTTTCAAATTTTTTTCAAATCAGTTTTTACGTGGCCTAGTAGCTAAGTTATGACTAATCCATCCAATCAATTATAACTTAACTTATTCTCGACCTTGGTCGAGTAACGACTCTAAATTTTTTTCAAAATTAAAAGAAAACTGAGTTTTCCTTAATCCTTAATTAAGGGTTTATGTCAAATAGGCATAGGGTTCGATATAAATCAGATTAAAATAAATATATAAATAACCAAAAATTGAAGCTTGATAGCATAGTAACTCCACTAAGGGCGTTAAGAGGGCTAAACACTTAAATCTTCCAAAATAAAATTCATCTTTCAAAGTACCCATGTTATTTTTGTGGTCATTTTCTTGCAAACATCCTTTGTTTTAATTGCTATATTCACTTTGCCATGCAACATACTAAGGATATGGGGAGTTATTCATTGCATCACAGATGTAAGGTAGATATGGTCAAACCTAAGCCATTTTAGGACTTTAGGACAAGGGGGCATTGTGTAAGCTCTGAGTATAGTGGTATAGCCACTACTAGGGGTTGATTGGGCTATCCTACTTAAGCTTCAATGTGAATAATGAACCATTTCTTTGGAAGCACATAAGGTCATAAAGCTTAAGGACTTTTAGAACCTACTCTAATTGCATACACTTTCCTTAAACCATAAGTTAATATACTACTCTCAAAAGTTACAACCTTACTTAAGCGTCTTAGAAATGTAATCATTTTTTTTTATCTATTCTTTTATAAAAGCTAGGGGTATTTTGTAAACACCAAATGAACAATAGGGTTGTAGCTTAAGAAATGATATATTAACCCAATGGTTCTAGCATCTTTATGCTTTTACATGCATTCTTTTATTTCATTGATAAATGATTCTTGTCCGTGAAATGTTTAAGCCTACAAATAATGGCAGATGACCAACAAGTGAACAATCAGAGAATTGATAAGCTACAAACCTCCCTGAGAGTCGCGAATAGCTACTAGAAGCCAAGATTGGCTATTTAAGAGAGAAGCTTGAATACTCTAAAGCTCACATTAGGGCCTTAAAAGCTCTTCTTGAATAAGTCCTAAGAGAAACCCAGGAAATGTTAGAAAACCTTAAAGCTCACCTACAAGAGTTAGATTAAGGGTTTTGAGATTATAGCTAAGGGGCTGGAATAAATGTTAAGATATTATAGCTAAGAACAAATGTTAAGCTTAAACCTTTATCCCATTAATGCAGCCAACCTAAACACAAACCTTTAGCCTATCAAAGCAGTCAACCCAAACAAAAACGTTAGCCCAATAAGGCAGCTAAATCAACTCAAAACCCTTGGTCTATTAAGAAAACCAAGCTTAAACCAAGTTAAAACACAAATCCAAATACAATCTTAATCTCATAAAAATGTAAGTAAACCCCATTCTAAGCTATTTCATCTAAAACATAAAGTCTAGAAGACATCAATATTGACCCATTCAACTCTAAAGAACTAGGCATGTAAACAAACATTAAAGCCCAGGGGAATTTAACCTATAAGTATGGGGTAATTATCTACTTAAGCCATTAGGAACACAAAAAGCTTAAGGCATTTAGTCTTTCAAATTTAATTTTGAACTTAAATTAAAGGTATCATTTCACACTGGGGCACTTCAAGAAACTGGGTGGGGGGCAAAGTCAATTTCCACCTTAGGGCAAATCAATATAGATTCCTACCCAAGGGAATGGTAACTCACATTTGAAAAGTTTAGAATGAAAAGAGGTAAACTATATTCTTCACACTAACCCTTAAACACTTTGAGAGTTGAGTGGCTTCATATTGAGGATTTTTAGACTCATTCCTTAAAGGAGGTTCATTTTGAATTTATACATAAGCCAAAATGAAGGTAGGCTTCATTTTCAAATCCAAAACACTATTATCCTTTACCAACCTCATTGAGCTAATTTGGAGTATTTTCAAATTTAAAACCTTGGCAAGAACCACCCACAATGGGGGCAATTTGAAGGTTAATGTCATCACATCTGGAGAAAAGGATAAAATTAGTTTGTACTTGCTTTAGTAACATCAATTCAAAGATGATTTTTATTTCTGATAAGTTATTTTCATTGAAATGAAGAAGGGCCAACTCTTTTCAAGCTTACACATACTTCACCTAAGCCTGTATACTTGGAATCCTTAGATGTGGGGCCTTGATTCTCTTAAAGACAATGACTCGACTTAATTATGTTTAGGAAAAGAAAAAGGAGCAAAATGATGGGGGGAAAATAAAATAAAAAAAAAAGAGAGAGAGAAAAAAGGAAAAGGAGAGATGAAAAAAAGAAGAAGGAAAAGAAGTTTGAAAATCAGGCTTGTATGTAAGAAAAAAAAAAAAAAAAAAACCCATCTATCGTCTTGCCAGCTTATAGAGCATTGTCCCAACTCATATTTTCCTTTATGGCTCTAGCCAGCTTATTGAGCACTATTCTGATTCATATTTCCCTTAAGGCACTTGCTAGGTCATAAAGCACTATCCTAACTTACATTTTTTTTTTAGAGTTCTAACCAGCTCATAGAGTGTTCTTTCGATTCATATTTCCCTTAAGGCTCTTGCTAGCTCATAGAACATTGTCACAACTCACATTTTCCTTTAGGGTTCTAGACAGTACTTCATAGAGCGCTGTCCTAACTCATATTCTCCTTTACAGTTCTAGTCAACTCATAGAGCACTATCTTAACTCATAGCTTCTCTTAGGGTTTTATCAAGCCTGTAAGGCACTTCTTATCACTAGCTTGTCTTAGGGCTGTAGTCAGCCCATAAGGTGTTTCCACTTTGTCAACCTTTCCTAAAGTCTTAGCCAACCTAAGGCACTTCCCCTTTCAATAATCTTTCTTAAAGTCTAAGCCAACTTATAAGGCATGTTCACCTATTCTAACTAGCTTTCAGGATTTAACAAGCTCAAAAAGCACTCTTCATGCTTAGGTTGGTTAGTTCAAAGGGGCACGACTAGGTTTCATATAGATTTCTCAATTAAGGTCACTAGTCCCATAAAGACTATCTTGCCTAAGTCAGTCAACTTAGAGCAGCACAACTAGGTTTCATATCGATTGTTCAATTAGGGTTTCTATTCCTAAAGAAATGCTCTTGCTTAGGTTAGTCATCTTAAATGAGCATGACTAAGTTTCTCATTGGTTTTTCAGTTAAGGTTCCTAATCCCATAAAGACGGTCCTACCTTAGTCAATCAACTCAAAGGAACACAACTAGGTTTCATATTGGTTTTTCAATTAGGGTTGCTAACCCCATAATGGCAGTCCTGCCTAAGTCAATTAGCTTAGAAGAGCACAACTGGGTTTCATATTAGTTTTTCAGTTATGATTGCTAGCCCTATAGAGATGCTCTTGCCTAGGTTAATCAACTTAGAGGAGTACAACTAAGTTTCATATTAGTTTTTCAATTAAGATTGCTAGTCCCATAAAAACACTCTCACCTAGGTCAATCAACTTAAAAGAGTACAACTAGGTTTCATATCGGTTTTTCAATTAAGGTTGCTAATTCCCTCAAAACACTTCCTCCTAGGTTAGTCAACTCAAAAGACCACTACCAAGTTTTATATCGATTTCACATTTTAGGGTTGTTAGTCTTCAAGAGATGCTCCTGCCTAGGTCAGTTAGCTTAGAAGAGCATAACTAGGTTTCATTTCGATTTCTTATTTAGAGTTGCTAATCCCCTAGAGATACTCTTACCTAAGGCAATTAGCTTAGAATATCACTACTAAGTTTCAATTCAAATCTCATTGAATGTTTTAACCAGCTCAAGAAGCATTTTGTTCGTTGACTTAGGTTATTCTTCTCAAAGGGGCATGATTAGGTTTCAATTCGAATCTCATTTAGAGTTTTGGCTAACTTAAGGAGCGTTTTGCGTATTCATCTAGATTAGGCAGCTCAAAGGAGCATTATTAGGTTTTAAATTAATTTCCCTAGCTAGAGCACTACCGTTATGTCACTTCTACATATCTTTCCAGCTCATAGAGCACTACCTTCCATTTAATGTCACTTTTAGGGTTCTTTTCAACTCATAGGCCGTTACCAAAAATTTAGTATCATTTTAGGGTTCTTTCTAGCTCACAAGGCACTACACTTCACTTAAGGTCACTTTTAAGGTTCTTACCAATGCTTAGGGCACTACCTTTCATTCAATGTTACTTTTAGGGTTCTTATCAGTTTACAAGCTGTTACCCTTCACTGAAGGTTACTTTTAAGGTTCTTGCCAACTCTTAGGGTCTTGCCAACTCTTAGGGTGCTGCCCTTCATTCAATGTTAATTTTACGACCTTATCAACTTTGAAAGTACTTCCCTTTCTTTAAAACTTTGTAAGGTTACAATCAGCTTATAGGGTACTATCTTGTTCAAAATATCCTTGTGTCTCGACCAACTCTTAAAATGCCATCTCTTTCTTTCAAAATATTTTCACTATTCACCAAATCCCTAGTAGAGTCACCAAATAGTTGAGCTTGAAATTTTCAGTTTTTCATTTATTTTCCTTAACTCCTTATCGAGAGTATATATCAAATATGTATAGGCTTCGATATAAATCGGATAAACAAAAATAAATAAAAAACTCGCATGGAGCAAATTTGGGGAATCCCTGCGAAGCATCAATTACTTTCACGGTTCTCTTAAAGCATGTTCAATGGAGGTGTTAGTATAAATTTGATGAACCAAGAATCTACGCATCTATTATCGTCCAACTGCATATTGCCCTACTCGACTATGAATTTTGTTATTTACATGGTTTATATCTTCCCGAAACTTGATCCGGTGTCACCTTTCTTAAGGCATGTTCATGTTTCTTCCCTATCCATGACATCATTATGATGAGCTAGTATCAGTTGTTATCCTCAACGTAAGACCTGATTATTATAGAAATTAGGTGATATTTATTCAAGTTCCGACACTTGATATATGCACGCTGCAAATTTCTGTTTAAGTTATCATTATTGAATATACAAATATATTATCTTTCATATCTTAAGTGGAAAAATTATATGACCAGAAATAAATTTAAATAAGATATGGAACTTTTAAGTGTTTAAATGAAGGATCAACATCACAACATATGATCTAAATAGAAGATTGTATTAGCTAACAATTATAATACCATTAAAAATGATCTAATGTGGCCTCATCCAACACGTGGCGTTAACATGTCTATTACATAGCACCTACATGTCATTTGTTTGCAAATAAAAAAGTGTATAAGAGAAAAAAAATTGCAAAGTTTAAAAACCAAATAATAAATATAATTATATATATTTAATTGATGCAATCAATAAAAAATAAAAGATCAAGGAAGAAAATATATTAAAAATATTAAATTTAGCCACCTTAAGGTCAGAAGTGATCAAGACCACCTATGGAGGATCACAAGCCCATGGCGGTATTTAGTAGCCACCTTAAGCCACCATATTAGAAAGAGAGCATGGGAAAGATAAAGAAAAATTACAACTTGTTTATAACTCGATCATTTTTCGATTCCCATAAAGTGATGAGCAGCCACCCCAAGCTACGGCTTAGTCTAAAGACCTAATTTTGTAAGTAAATTGCAATCCACCTAGTTGATAGCAGTCAAATCGACTAAGTGACCGGTTCGATTTTTTCTTTTCTTTGTTTTTTCATTTGTTAATGATTTTCTCTTTTTTTTTATTAATTAGTTCATTACACACATAAGTATTTAGTTTATAATTTTATACATTTTTAACCTTTATCTAATTTTATTTATTTATTGTATTTTTTTTTTCAACTTTTGATAATTTTGTATATTATTCATCCATTTTACTATTTTATTTTTCATCTGCAAAAATTGACATGTAGACGCAATGTAAGCTCCATGACAAGGGCAAGCGCTCGACAGCTGCCATATCATGTTGTTTTCACTATATCAAATATTAGCATTACGGCAGCTTAAAATGTGTCTTTTGGCTGTCGAGTATCTGTATATTGAAAAAATCCACTTAGTTTGGGCAATATACATTAAAGAAAAGCGGGTTCCACATACGCATCATTATTAAGGAAATATTTCCTTTAAATCACATTTCTTTTACTTTTTATTTTCTTCTACTTTTATTTTGTTTATTATATTTATAATTTATCATCATCATTATCACTTACCTATTGTTTATTTGTGTATTATACATACAAAACATATGCACCATATAGTTATGTTATCATCATCCCCGTCGTCATTCGAGTTAGAAAGGCTGGTTGCCGTTATTGATACAACAAATCCGTTGATTTTTTAAAACAAGCCCAAACCATCATGGGTTATTGAATTAAAATGGCCAACTCAACAACACAACTGGTAGATTATGACAACTTGTATATATCATATGAAAAGGAAAAAAAAAAAAAAACCAATGAATAGTACATATCATTTATATATATATATGATTTATAACTATCAACTATATTTAAATTATATAGTTATCATAATTATGATTTTAATATTCGTTTAAATATGTAGAATTGATAAAATCGTAAATTTATGAAATCGTATATCAAAATTTATAATTCTACAAAAATTCTATATTAAAATAATTTTATATATATTAACTTTAAAAAATATTATAATATTATAAACTCGTAAAATTATATAATTAATTTATGATTTTAATACCTATGGAAGTGACAAGATGAGCAATGGATTTTCAAGTAATTGCATACCATCATTCAACATGTTGGATCCAATTAGTGGCTATACACTCCGTATAAGTTACATGTAGTATGTACTACTCAATAAATTCTATTAATAATTTATCATGTACTGGGGACTGCTTCGAGTTGATTAAGCGCGTTTTACAAATATTATGGGACGTTGAATAAATCGTCACCTTTAAATAAAATAAGTCTCTTCCGTCATTATCATAGAAAAATGGAACAACAGATGGAAAAATTTGTTCATCAAAGGGCGTAACCTTACCTGGAAAATGGAGTCGCCATCTTAACCAGTGCAAGACTAACTTGATAATCCTTATATAACAATGTAACGATATAAAAACACGACAATAATTGGAAAATGTCATCATAAGCCTGCCATATGTTGACATTACCGTATTGAAGTGGCAACGATAACCTATTACAAATTATATCCCGGTATCCCCACGCATTAGGTATATGATAGATACAACTTTGTTTTTTTATCGGTTAAACAAGATGGATAGAACTTGTTGCATGTATAGTTAGGCTTTTCCATTTATAAAGAAAATAGGACCTGTAAAATGTCATTTTTTTTCTTTGCGTGGTTTATGAAAAAGTAAATAAAGGATACATCAAATTTTGTATGTAGATCATGATATACTTACTTTTTCAATATTAAATTTGAATCATCTAAAGTTTCTTTTATACTAAAATTTCTAAAGATATAAATCAGAGATTATTATTGTCAAGATTTTTTAAGAAAGATGATATTATAGTGATGCCACTTAATATTTTAAAAATTTAAATGATAACTTTAAAGAGCTTTACAAAAAAAAAATTAAAAAAGTAATTTCAGATGATCCATTTCCAAATTTACAAGTTTTCCTTCTCTTTTTTCTCCACAAATAATGCGTAAGACGATCATTTTCCTTTTATGAAGCAAGTTGTACTTTGTTCTTTCAGCATCATCAAATTACAACATCCTATCTCTTTCAGAAATATAAGATTCATTATGTTCAATTAACATTATAAATATGTGTACGTAAAACAATAATGAGCCTTTCTTCAACTGCCTAGATCTTGATGTGTCACTACATCAAATATTAGCATTTAGGGCAGCTTAAAATGCCCTTATAATGTATCTTTTGGCCGTTGGGCATCTTTATATCGAAGAGATCCACTTAGTTAGGTGCTAACTTTTCATGTTAGCAGGTTACTGATCTAGTTGGGATCGTTTATCAAATAAAAAGTGGGTTGTTGATCTAGTTGAGGTCATGAACTGTGTGGTACAGGCACTATGTAGTGCCACTATGAACATCTATTAGTGTGTTGATATGTTAATAGATAACTGGGGTTACCTTGAGAACCACACAACTTTTCGTTTAGATTGTAATTCTGTATATTAAATATATGTGCGTGTATATATATATATATATGTATGTATGTATGTATGAATTACTTGTTGGTATCATGGCTTACTCCACGTATAAAGTTACTTGCAAATAATGTTAGACTGTACTGATTAAATGGCTAATCAAATTTTAATTCTTGAATCAAGGGAATGAGCACTCCTGGCATTAATGTTAGGATTCAATTTAGCTCTACTTTTAAAATATTCCTTACATTAGAGGGAATGATCTCTTATAAAAGACAACCCCTGTATCATTATAAAAATTGAATAAAAAGATGTATTATATATTGTATTCATATTTAATTAGTTCTGTTTTTATATATAGTATTTTCAGTTGAGTGCTGCAATAGATTCACGTGCATATGTTAAAACTCAAAAATTCATACATGAGGATTTATGAAAATGGTTTTGGTACATTAAAAGTTATTAAGAGGTAATGTAATGATCTATCCAAATCTCTTCTCACTAAGGTAGTGTTTGCTCTAGCGTAAAATGCTATATGGTTTTATTTCTTAGTACAGCAACTTCCCATAGGATCCTCATCATAGAATTGACTTTACTCAAATACGATTAACTTCAAAGTTTAAATATGCTTTAAGCCACTATATCAAAAGATGACTCGATGATTAGAGTCCCATTAGCTAGTATTTAAAGGATATTACAATTTAAAGAACCAATGTTCTTGTTAGTTTCATTACATAGGTTCACAAAGAAGTTTGTATGACTTTACATGAAGGGTTTCATTCTTTGAATCCTTCTAAAGTGTGTAAGCTGCTCAAATCCTTATATTGATTGAAACAGGCCGGTCGTCAATGGAATGAAAAGCTTACTCATGCACTTCTCTCTTATGGTTTTCAACCGTCTACAACAAATTATTTTTTTTTTTTTCAAACAAACTAAGAGTCATTTCCTTATTTTGCTTGTATATGTGGATGATTTGCTTGTTGCAAGTGATTCAATGGATGCCATTGTCGCAATTAAGAAGTATTTACACGATGCTTTCAAGATTAAGGATCTTAGGGAGCTGAAGTATTTCTTAGGGCTTAAAGTGATACGAAATAGTAACGGTATTAATATTTGCCAAAGGAAATGTTGACCAAATCTCCTCAAGGATACTAGGTTTCTTGGAGCTATGCCTATTTCTTCTTCTATAGTGACTACTATTAAGTTGAGTAAAGATGATGGTTCTTCTCAACTTACTGATTCTTCTATTTTTTCATAGACTCATTAGACAACTATTGTATCTTATACACACTCGATTGGACATTTGCTTTGCTATTCAATAGCTTTCTCAATTTCTTGGTAAGCCTACTATTTTATATCTTTAAGCTGCTCATCATGTACTTTGCTATCCTAAAGAGTCTCCTGGTCTCGGGTTATTTTTTCTAGCTACTCCTTGCATATGGTGATTTAGATTGGGCTACATGCCTCAATTCTAAGTGATCTATGACTAGCTTCTGTATTTTCTATGGAGAGTCACTCATTTCTTGGACATCTAAGAAACAATAAACTATTTGTAAATCATCTTCTGAGGCTAAGTATCATGCTCTTGCTGCCATGGTTTGTGAACTCCAGTAGTTATTCTATTTACTTAAGGATTTTGGTTATGATCATGAAGGATCAACATTACTATTTTGTGATAACCAGTCTGCCATATATATAGCTCACAATCTTGTTTTTTACAAATGAACAAAACATATTAAGTTGGATTGCCATGTTATTCATGAAAAAATTAATCTAGAATTATTAAACTTCTACCTGTTTCTACTTCACAACAACTTGTTGATGTATTCCTACGTTAATGAGTTAGTTGATATTTATCAATACCCTCATAAATACTTATAGTAACAGCAAAGTTAATTAATGAGTTCAGTATACATTCCTACATTTTGTTTCTTCTTTGTTTTATTTTTTTTTTCTATAGCCAAGTATTAAATACAAATTTCAATTAGTGCAGCTTCCATTTCTTTTTTCTTTCAGGCTCTAATACCACCAGTAACGATCGAGTTGGAACTCATCCCATTGAGATATTTTCGACTTTAGCATAGAATGTCACACAATTTTGTTCCTTGGTACAATAGTTTCTTAAGGATCAGTAATCCTAAGATTGACATAAGTCGAACACGCTTAACTTCAAAGTTCTGACGTACTCTAAGCTACTAAATCAAAAGGCACATCAATGATTAAAGTTCTATCACTTAATATTTAATGGGCATTATAGGTAAAATCATATTTCTAATAACTAAGTGATTTAACCAATCTTAAGATTGACATAACTCGAACATGCTTAACTTCGAAGTTCTGACATACTTCAAACTACTAAATCAAAAGGCACATCAATGATTAAAGTTCTATCACCTAATATTTAATGGGTATTATAGGTAAAATCATATTTCTAATAGCTAAGTGATTTATCTACATCTTACTAATAATTTGGAAGATATATTTACAAATTTCCCTTCTCTTTTTTCCCCATAAATAATGCATGAAACAATCCTTTTCCTTTAATCAAGCAAGATGTACTTGTTCATTTCACAACCTTCAAATTTCAACATACTATCTATTTTGTAAATATAAGATTCATTATATTGCAGTAACATTATAAATACATGTAAACAAGACTATATTGACCCTTTCTTTAAGTGCCTAGAACTCAGTGTGTCACTACATCAAATATTAGCATTTAAGGCAGCTTAAAATGCCCTTAAAACATATGTTTTGGTTATTGAGCAACTTTATATCGAAGAGATCCGCTTAGTAAATGGACTACGTTACTGATGTAGTTGGGATTATATATCTAGTTATTGATATAGGTAAGACTGTAAATCATGTCATACGAGTACCATGTGTCAAGGTCCCTTTTTGTAAGATACTCATACTAACAAGGGGTCATTCTTTTGTACATATTGTAACATAAGAGGGGACTTTAGTTTTATGTAGTTAGGGCCTTACTATTATTAGAAATTTCCACTTTTAAAAAGTGGTGCCATTTCACTAGTTTTAATGTCTCCTCCTATTCGGCCCAATAATGTCCATAAAGCTTTTTATGGGGGTGTGAGTACTCTTTTAGATTGAAGCTCTTACTTACCATATTGGTTGATCACGACCAATGGTACCTATTACATATACTGTACCCCTATACACACATATTGCAACGTTGTATTACTGTCGGAATTAATAAAATTGTGATATTCCTTTTTCCATTCGTACCTGTGTCCCTTATAATTTGTTGGCTTTCTTCCTTGGTTGTGTTGCTTATAGGTTTAGCCCTTATTAGCTAGCGTTGCATACGAGTTATGCGTGCTTACTATTGTAGAGGTAGGATAGTAAGCGCCGTACGATCTATTTGTATGCTAAAGAAAGCCTTGGACCATGATACTATGTAATGCCTCTGTTAACATTTATGAGTGAGTTGATATGCTGCTGGCCAATGGGAACGACCATGACACAATAAGAAGAAGTAAGCAAGAGGCTAGATAGCTTTGAGGAAATCTTCAGGGGATTAGCTAAGCGAATAGATGATTTTATTTTGCATTGTCGGTAAGAATGGCCGAAGTTGAGGTCAATCATCAGGAGATGAATGCTGAGATGACCGGGATGGTTGAGAATTTCATTGTTACAGTGCAAACCCTTAGAGAGGAAATGCACATAACAACCGATGAGGCAAGACAACACGTAGAGACTCAAGTAAAAGACGTGAGAAGACAAGCTACTACTCGTTCCTCAATCAAGACTGTTGAAGAGTTACGAACATAAGTAGCTATTTTGACTTGAGCTATGGGAAATGCTCCTATCCCTACCCCCGTTCATGTTCCTACTCATGCAGGACATCTAATGATGCTTGAGCCCAAGGCATTCACTGGCATAAGAGATGCCAAGTTGTTGGAGAACTTTTTAATTGATATAGAGCAGTACTTCACTACTGTAGGGACAAATGATGAGAGATCAAAGTTCACCATAGCTACAATGTACTTAACTAGTGATGCCCAACTGTAGTGGCGCACTAAATATGAGGATATCCAAAATGGTACCGCTCACGTAGATACATGGGTCGAGTTAAAGGTTGAGTTGAAAACTCAGTTTTTCCTTAAGAATGTTGAGTACAATGCCCAAAAAAAGTTGAGGGAACTTCAACAGGGTGATGAAATTAGAAAGTATGTCCGTGAGTTCTTGACATTGATGTTGGACATCAAGAGTATGGCTGAAGATGACAAGCTATTCTATTTCCTTGAAGGACTGAAGCCTTATGCTAGGAATGAGTTATAGAGGCAACGAGTTACTAACTTAGCTACAGTATAGGCAGCAGCTGAGTGCTTGATTGACTATACTCATGACAATAAAGGGAAGAATGTACCAGCAGGATACAAGGGTGGAAAGTTGATCAAGTCAGGCAAACCCAAGAGTAGAGGAGACCCAAGTTCAAGTAATAGCACTAGTAATACTGGAGGGAGTCAAAGGAAATCCTATAACTCTCACCAATTTAGAAAGAGTGGGGCAACCAATGGAGGTAAGAAGCCCTCATTCTCGTATTTCTTGTGTAATGGCCCATACAAAGTAGTAAAGTGTCTACATAGGGTAGCACTCAATGCTATGGCACAAAAAGTAGAGAGTGTCTGCTAAAATGATGAGTTGGGGAGTGATGGAGAGGATCAACCCCGAATGGGCACATTCCAAATGTTGTCAGCTGTTGGAAAGAGTTCCTTAGTGGGACGTAAGTCCAACAACAATAATGAGTTAATGTATGTCTAGTTAAACTCAATGGCAAGACTGCCAATGCAATGGTAGACTCCGGTGCTACATATAACTTCATTGATGTGCCTAAAGTGGAAAGGTTAGGGCTAGTACTTATTGAAGACACTAGCCAGATTAAAGTTGTTAACTCTAAGGCCCGTTCTGTCTGAGAAGTTGCAAGAGGAGTGAAAGTGAGGGTTAGAGATTGGAGTGGAAATCTTAACTTCACAACTGTTCCATTGGATGACATTAGCATAGTCCTTAGAATAGATTTCTTGAGACAAGCCAAAGTTACTCCCATGCCCGCAGTAGATTGCTTATTATTCATGGGTGAAAAGCCTTGCAATGTGACAGTTCAGAGGAACAGGGTAAACAACAATGGCAAGGAAGGGAAGAATATTGGGGCTATGATGTTATCAGCACTCCAATTTAAGAGAGGGTTCAAACATCAAGAGCCAACTTTCCTGGCTTTCCCTATAGAGAAAAAAGAAGCGAGAAAGAGGAAGCTCCCAAAGTAATTACCTCCTAGAAGGTCAGTGGACCACGAGATTGAGTTGATTCCTCGTACCAAACCACCTACTAGAGCTCCTTATAGAATGTCGCCTCCCAAACTTACCCAATTAAAGAAGCAATTGGATGAGTTGTTAGAGGCAGGCTTCATTTAACCCTCAAAAGCACCATACAGGGCTCCTGTTCTATTTCAAAAGAAGCAAGATGGAAGTTTGAGATTATGTATTGACTACCAAGCTCTAAACAAGCTGACGGTGAAGAATCATTACCCAATTCTTCTAATTGCTAATCTGCTTGATCAACTGAGTAGTGCTAAGTATTTTACAAAACTGGATCTTCGCTCAAGCTATCATCTGAGGGGGATAAGCCCAAAATGACATATGTAACCGGGTATAGTGCTTATGAGTTCTTGGTGATGCCCTTCGGTCTCACTAATGCTCCTGCAACATTTTGTACCTTAATGAATAATGTATTTCATGAATATCTCGACAAATTTGTGGTCGTCTATCTAAACGACATTGTTGTGTATAGCAGGATATTATAGGACCATGTGAAGCACTTATGAATGGTTTTAAAGAAGCTGCAGGAGAATCATATGTACGTGAAGCGTGAGAAATGTGCCTTTGCCCAAAAGCACATCAACTTCTTGAGTCATATTGTTAAAGAAGGGTAGATCCGAATGGATATAGCAAAGGTGGAAGCAATCAGGCAATGACCAGTGCCTAAGAGTGTAACGATGTTGTGATCCATCCTTAGACTCGCAAATTACTACAAAAGATTTGTTGAAGGATATTCCTGTCGAGTTATACCCCTCACAGATCTATTGAAGAAGGACCAAGCATAGTCATAGGATGAGATATATCAGAATGCCTTCAAGGAGTTGAAGAGTATAGTGATAGAGGAGCCAATACTCGCACTTCCTGACATTTCTAAGCCTTTTCAAGTCCACATGGATGCCTCAGACATTGCATTAGGAGGAGTGTTGATGCAAGAGGGTCATCCAATGGCATACCAGAACATGAAGCTGAATCAAACAGAGTACAAGTACTCAGCTCAAGAAAAGGATTTACTTGCAATTGTTCACTGTCTAAGGACCTGGAAACATTAATTACTAGGATCCAAGTTTCTAGTAAAGACGGACAATTCTACTGCCAGGCATATATTAACTCAATCGAAGCTTTCAGCCAAACAAGCAAAATGACAAGAGTTTCTTGCAGAGTTTGATATAGAGATTGAGTATCGCAGTGGACGAACTAATCAGGTGGGAGATTCTTTAAGTAGGCAAGCTAATTTAGCATCCTTAGCATAGATTGCACACTAGTCAGCAAGTCAAATCTCGACTTCAATTTAAGAGCAGATCAAGTAAAATATAAGTCAAGACCTGTTAGCCAAAAATCTCAAGTAGTTGGTTGAAGAAGGGAAGATACACAGATTTTAGGTAGAAGGTGACTTCATTTACACAAAGGGGTATTGATTGTATGTCCCGAAGGCGGGCAACTTGAGAAGGGCACTCATGAAAGAGTGTCATGATACTTTGTAAGCTGGACACCCAGGCTAGTAAAGGACATGGAGCTTGTTGAAGGAGGGCTATTATTGACTGGATATGAAGGAAGATGTAATGACTTATATGAAGACTTACTTAACCTACTAGCAGGACAAAGTTGAGAGGCAAAAGGTGGCAGGCCTCTTAGAGCCACTTCCTGTGCCATCTCGCCCATAAGAGAGTGTCTCTATGGACTTTATCACTTCCCTACCAAAAGTAGGGGAGTACTCATCCGTTTTTGTTGTTGTTGACAAGTTTTCTAAGTATGCCACCTTCATTCCTACCACAAAGAGTTCAAGCGCAGAAGAGACAGCCTAACTTTTCTTCAAGCATGTAGTGAAATTCTAAGGTGTACCCTAAAATATTGTGAGTGATAAGGACACCAGGTTTATGGGGAAGTTTTCGATAAAGTTGTTCTAACTCCTAGGCTTTGAGCTGACCGTGACTCCAGCTACCATCCGCAGAGTAACGAACAGACAGAGAGATTCAATGGGTTGCTGGAGGAATACCTTCGACACTTTGTCAATGCCAACCAAAAGAATTGGGTTGACTTACTGAATATTGCCCAGTTTTGTTTCAACATCTAGGGGAGCTCTTCCTCCAATAAGAGCCCTATAGAGATCATTACGGGTCAGTAACCACTGTTACCCTATACAATAGCAGCACCATACACCGGGAGATGCCCAAAAGCTTATCAATTCACCAGGGATTAGAAGCAAAGTTCAAAAGTAGCAAAAGCATACCTTGAAAAGGCTTCTAAGAGAATGAAGAAATGGGCAGATCAAAACTACTAACCTAAAGAATTCAATGTTAAAGATTAGGTCCTCATAAAGCTTCTTCTAAAACAGGTCAGATCATTGAGGAACAAGGATAGAAGATTGATCCAAAAGTACATTGGTCCAGTTCTTATCATATCGAAGATTGGAAGAGCAACCTACAAGGTTGAGCCTCCTATGTTGTTGAAGGCCTATCCAGTTTTTCTTGTTAACGTCTTAAAGCCATATTATCCAAACATGGAAGACCCATCTCACAATGTATCCAAGCGATCACACGTCAAGATCAAGTTCAACCTAAGTCAAGCCATAGAAGACATCCTTGCAAATCGAAAAAACAGAGATCCCTCCATTAGAGAAGAACATAAAGAATATTTGGTCAAGTAGATAGATCGAGGAGAAGAAGATAATAACTAAGAGACTGAAAAAGATCTAAAGCCCTTATCCGAGAGAAAGTCAGCCTTACCAGCTAGAAGACCTCTGCCACCAGATCTAAGCTCTAGTACATATTGCTGAGGACGTCAATAGAATTAAGTAGAGGAGGATGTCAGGGTCCCTTTTTGTAAGATACTCATACTAACAAGGAGCCATTCTTTTGTACATATTATAACATAAGAGGAGACTTTATTTTTATGTAGTTAGGGCCTTACTATTATTAGAAATTTCCAATTTTAGAAAGTGTTACTATTTCACTAGTTTTAATGTCTCCTCTTACTAAGCCCAATAATGTTTGCAAAGCTCTTTACGGAGGTATAAGTATTCTTCTAGATTGAAGCTCTTACTCACTACGTTGGTTGATCACGACTAACGGCACTTGTTACATACACTGTACCCCCGTGCACACATATTGCAGCCTTATATTACTGTCAAAATTAATAAAAGTGTACTCTTTCTTTTCCATTCATGCCTGTGTCCCTTATAATCTGTTGGCTTTCTTCCTTGGTTATGTTGCTTACAAGTTTAGGCCTTATTGGCTAGCGTTACATACAATAGTTAGGCTTACTTACTACTATAGAAGTAGGATGGTAAACACCGCACAGTCTATTGTATGCTAAAGAAAGCCTTGGATCATGATACTATGCAATGCCTCTATTAACATTTATGAGTAAGTTGATATGCTGCTAGCCAACTGGTGTTACCTTAAGAATGACACAACTTTTGGTTTAGATTCTAACTATATACTATATTAAATATATATATAGATGTATGCATGTATATATGTATTTTTATATGTATATATGTATTTCTTGTGGGTGTCATGACTTACTCCATGTATGGAGTTACATGCGAATAATCTAATATTGTACTATTTGAATGTTCATAAATTTTTAATTGCTGGATCAAGGGAATCAGCATTCTTAGCTAATGCTAGGATTTAATTCAACTCCACTTTTTCCATTGATTGAAGAAAATTAAAAATATTCTTTTTATTACTTTTTTCCATTGATGTTCACATGTGATACATTCTAATTCGTCCATATGATTAATTTAACTAAATAAATTAATAGTATATATTATATAAGGAAAATTAATAAAAATCTTAAAAAATATAGAAAAATCATTTAAAATTTCAAAAAATAAAAATAAAAATCTATAAATTATTATGCTGTTTGATATAGTAATAAGTAAACTGAACTTCGCGCTTAATTGCCTAGCTTGCAAAAGATAACACAATAAAGGGTACCGAGGGTTATCCAACATAGTCACTTCGATACTTAAATCAATATATGAAAGTTAGGAGATTAAAGATGCAAAAAGTAGATGAAGTATGCAAATTGATCAAGTGGTTTACCATTGGTAGGTGACTTGATATTTATAGAAGAGAGTTATCGAAAGTTAAGAGACTGTTAATGGATAGGTGGTATGCCTACACGTTGTGAAGAGTGGGATTTTGTAGTCCAATGTGGTCTTGATTTGTAGGAGATGGTAGTTGACTTGGTCTTTAAGCCTTATCCTTTACCTTTTAGCCATTGTAATCTTCTATGATTGGATAGGCTGTCTAACAAACTTAGGCTAAGGTTAACTAGGTGAGCAGAAAAGCTAGATCCAAAGAAGAACTAGTTAGGCCATGAGTTTGGGTAAGTCATCATTGGCTTAAGCCCAAAATGTCATTTCAACACTATGTATTGTTCAAATTAATAAAATGTGATCTTTTACATTTTAATAAATTAAAAAAACTCGAAGTTTGTGAAAAGAAAAATTTAGGAAAATTGAAATTCAACTACTTAGAGGCAAAGGGTGGCTAGTGGTCAATAAGAGGGATCGTACAACCCCTTAGGGGTGTCAAATTTTACTCGCCTAAGAACTTAGGTCACGACCCACTTTGGTCTTACTTCACTATTGAGAAATTAAAGAAAACTTTCATCTCCAAGTTAACTCAGATGTAACTTGCCTCTTTTTAGGTGTAAAACAATGTCAAATCAAAATACCTAATAAGCATTAGCTGTCCCTGAAAAGGAGGTGATCCAACTGTACTTTCCAGTACAGTTACCTTATTACAAATTCACTCTAGTCACTAGTCCAACCTTCGGTAACCCCTCTTTGTAGTTAAGGTAAAGACTCCGAGCATAGTTGACCCCATAGTGTGGCAAGCGATATGTACTAGGCGAAGTGAGTCACCACCTACTTCACTAAGTACATCATGTAACCCATAGGGTGATCGTGGGTGGCTAACTTAAGAAAAAAAAAGGCAAAAAACCTATTTAGTTAAAGTTACGTTAAACAACCCAACTTCAACTCAATGGGTTTTTCAACACTTTTTTTTTTCTTGCATTGGGTAACCAGTCGTATGACCTACTTAGTGAAATGGGTTGCAATCCAAGCCCTTAGGCAAGTAAAATCTAGCTACTCCTAGGGTCTTACATGACCCCCTTAGGAGACTATTGGCCACCCCTTGCCCTTAAGTGTTTGATTTCAATCTTTTGAAAATTTTCAGCATTTTTTTCTATTTTTCTCTAATTTTATTAATATATCATGAATATAAATATTTATATAAGTATATATAAAGTTTTTAATAGAGGTCTACAAATAAGGGATTAAATGGGCTAACCCGTAGGTCAAAACTTATTTATATACCTCTAGATTTTAATTTTTTAATTTTTTTGTCATTTTTCTGATTTTTAATCTATTTTTTTATGCTTTTATTATTTCTAAAACTATTTTATTCTTTTAAATTAAAAAATTACATGTGGACCAATATGTGATGCCACGTATCCATTGTGAGGGAAAATCTAATAAAATATGATGAAATGATCTATTTGATAAAAATTGAAAACATTGAAGACTTAAATGAAATTTTTGTGAAGGATTTTTTTGTACTTTTCTTTGAAAATAAAGGAAAAGATGTTGTATTATATATTGTATTCATATTTAACTAGTCTTGTTTTTATATATAGCGTTTTCAGTTAGAGTTTTCGTATTTCGAAAACTAACAGCGATACTGCAATAGATTTGCATGCCTACGTGAATAAGCCTCTTCCATGGTTTTCTATGCTCGATATATTACAAAGAAAATTAAAGGGATAAAATGTGAAAAAATGTTTTCATTAATAATCATAAAATTACATGGAAGATGGTGAGTGGACATCCTGACTGGTAGGATACAACTTAATTAATTAACTAAACATAGGGACATGCTAGGTTCGAGCCAGATAGCATGCATGACATTGAAACAATATAACAATACAAAGATAATGGGAAAATCCCATCATAAGCCGGCCAATACTTTGTCTACGGCCAAAGCCAAACATGACCTTATTGCTAAAGAGGCAACACTAAATCATAATAAATTCTAATCTAGATGTACGTAAAACTAAGGGCATCTTCCAACAACATTTTTGTACATAGAAATGTAGGATGTAGTTGAAGTCCTACATTCCCTAGTTGTAGTTCCCCATATTCCATGTATAAAAAGATGAGTAAAAGATGTATCTAATTTCATATCCATCCGATCATACCTACCTACGTCTCCTACTTCAATTCTTTTGACCTTTGCACTTACCTACGTTGAGAATGAAGTGCTAAATTTTGATACGCTTCTGTAGAAAGCCAAATTTAATATTGAGCTTTAAACTTATTAATCAAATAGATTTGACTCCTCAGACTATAGTGACAAGGCTTAAGGAACCAAACTCATAAATTACCAAGATGATCAACAGAGATTTGACATGGTAAGCTTGGAGTAGAGCCCGTTAGATCGGTTTATCCAATCTAACCTTTCTTGATTTGGCTTACACTAGAATAATAAAAAGCCTTTACTTAAGCCGAAACCCATGAAAATAGCTCACTTAAGATCTATTAATAAGGGGCTTCAATCTCAACCATTAATGATCGTTATGATTTTACGGATGTGATCGATAACCCTTTCCTACAAATACCCTAGTCACGTCCTCATTTGGAGAGAAGGAAAACCCCCATTAATGCCATTACTCTGCTAAAACTTTGCCTCAAGGATCAAACACTTAAATACTTCAGGAACACCACCTCGTTCTTTATTAATCTTGAAGTTTGATGCCATCGTACTCCTCTACCTGTCACCATACATGGTATAGCCTTACTAAGATTACCTACTCCTCCCCCTTATGTTTCTCTCCTGACCATCCCGTACAAGTCACTCAAGTCATTTCCCTGGTCTCGTGTAACACGACTTTACATATGGTACGCATGTGATACTTACATTTGTACCCAATAGCCCCATAACTCCTCATCACATTCATCTACGTTCACTATTAAGAGCGGAATCCTAATAAGCCTCAGTCGAAATCCAACCTTAATGAGATCATTAGTTGGAAAGTAGGAAGTGGGTTGTGCTAGTTCCTTGATGACTACGGGTGTTCTCCCTTTAACCTTAGCATTGACTTTGAATTGAGATTTACGTGGAAGTTTTATCAAAAGGTCCTGGAAACATTTCGCCAGGAAGGCTTCCTTTCCTTCATTAGGAAGCTTACCTAGCAAGTTCCATACAATTTCTCCAAAAACTTCCTTGATTACCTCTTGCTAGTCCTCCACTTAGAGTTTCTCAAACATGTCCAACGAAACCTCCACTTCATCTTCTTCCTCGGTTTCCGAAGATGGTACGAGGTTAAGGACAATGGTTTCTGCCTTATTTGCGAAATTCATGAGAAAGTTAGAGACCGCATCAAATATGGAATCGTTGGCATCATTGGATTTTATTTGTATCCATTTCAAAAATAGAATACTTTATTTTTGGGATGCATGCTATAAAGGGCTATTCGATAATTAGACTTCTGACCCAATTTAATGCTATATATCAGTTTAATAGGCTACTGATAAGGCCTATAAAATCGGGTCGAGATAGGGATGTTTTAGGAAGATATGGCTTAGAAAGCTTGAAACAGGAACCATTGGACCAGTTATTACATTCTTAACCTTACTCAATTGACTTATGCATGAAAAGAAAGATTAAAAGAGTTCTCTTTGAGCCCGTTTAGACTATGTTCAACCTTAAAAGGAGGTATTTGGACTTAAATAAGAGTTATGAGCTTATTTTATTATTAATAAGCCTATATTATTTTATTATAAGTCATTAAGCCTATTGAAATCCCATACCCTGTGGTATGGTCCTTATGAAGAGAAGTAAATGTCAACCGTTGGATCATCTAATGCAATCCAATGGTTGTAAGCATAATTGTCAAAATTGCGATTTTATCCATATGATTGTACGAGTTTACAATTTTAGATAATTCTTTTGAGTTAACTTGGGTGTAGAAACCCTTTTTATGTAGAAACTTGCTTTTTTAACTGAATTTACATATAAACTCGATAGAAACTAATGTTTTTTCATCGAGTTTACCGTTCTATATATTTGCGTTGTATGAATTAAAAAATTAAATAAAAATTAAATATAACTAACATTTTATAAGTCATCAACTATCAAGGTATTACAATATTTGTCCTATCCTATTCCAATTTTTTACCTCTTTCTTTCTCTCCTAATCTCTTATTTTTTGTTCATATGTTTTATCTAAGTTTTAGCTCCAATAACAAAATATATAAAGAAAACTATATACTTTATTTTATATAGTTAGTAACTTAAAATGAATCGAATTTTTGGTTCTCTTTAATTTACAGCTTTTTTTAGAAAAAAAAAAAGTTTAGTTTCAACTCTATTTGTCCTTCTTTTGTACATATTAGATTTTATATGAAGAATTTTTATGAGAAAAAAAAAAACTTAATTTTTTCATTTTTTTTATTTTTGTCATGTATTTCAAGTCCTAAATAAATACTATAATTATATCAATATTTTTCTAAAGTTATTTTACATAAATTGTAAAAACTTACATTTTACATTTCGATTTAATGTTCTGATTTTACAGACCCTCTAATGATTCTAACTATAATACTGAGTTTAATAAACTTGGTTTTAAGTAATGCAAAATCTCTGCCATCCATCTCAAAGTAATTAACAGTTGAAACTCAACCCTAAAATCTACAAATAAAAGGCTCCTCCTCTCATTTGGGGATATTATGAGTATTGGCTAATTTAAGACAAACATAGAAGCTCAGTTGAATTTATCCCATGAAATATTTAACAAGTTAGTTAGTGAAAAATGAATCAAGAAGATTTAGCAAATGCAAGACTTCATCTTCTCTCATAGCCACATATGAGTACTTATTCCTCCTCCTACAAATCTCTCCATTACATCCATATGCAAGTCATTGGATCAAATGATCTTTAAGATCAATGATCATACATAATGATAAATCACCAATAACAACCCGGTCTACACATGCTTATGTATTTTTCTACATCACTTTTATGCTATTTTGATAAATTCACAATGATGAGGGAAAATTTTGCACATGTCTTTCTTTCTCTCTCTCTCTTTCTTTTTTTAGTAAAATGTGCAAACAACATTTAAAAAGATGAAAAAACAAAATTATTTGTCATCTTCTAAAACATCCCTCAAAGTCAAGAAAAGTTTCAATGATACTAATATATCATGCAAATTGGTGAGTGACACGTAAATTCTAATAAAATTTTGACACGTGAAAAAATAATTAGCACTTTTTAAAAAAATACGTTCCTTCATTGTTATATACCAAAATTTTACTAATACTTGCATGTCATTTACTGATCTTTTTATTTATTTTTGCTAATAAATAAAATTTATTCAAACATAAATTGGATATTACATCAAGTTTAGTGGTTGAAGACCACAATTAATAAACAAAATTCTTTGTAAAGGGGGTAGGGGGACCATTGTCCATAAAATCAATACACAAGTCCTTTTGACCTTAAGATGCAACCTAATTTACACAAGGATTAGCTTAATGGCTAATATAATAAAATAAACAAGAAGAAAAATTGGTTTTAAGGGATAAAATATAGGTTTGGTAAAAAAAAAAAGGGATAAAAATCATACAAAACAAAATTGGACTTCCAATAACTTCTGTCCTTACTTGAAATTCTAGAAAAGGCCAAAAGCAAATCGGTTTTGACATCTACCATACTCTATTACTTTTCCTTTACTAATAGCAAGGCTTCTTTGATAGCTATTACTTTCACAGCTACAACATCATAGAATGAACATGGCTTAGCTACTATAGCAAGGAGTCTTCCATCTTCATCACATGTTACCAGACCAATTCCAACTTATTTCTTACTAACATTCATTAACACGTTGCAGTTGATTTTTATTCTTCCTGTAGTCGAGCAATTCCATAACAAACTTCTCTCATTCATTGATTGCTATGTTAGATTTTGAGCACTATTCATTAAAAGTCAAATGAATTCTCATAACCACCTAGGAAATAGATTTCAATTCTCTCTCTAGGAAACACATCTACGTATAACCTCAAGATTTCAAACCAAATCAACTTCATCCATGAGTGTTCCAAAAAAATATGTTTAACTAATTCTACACTATCACACCATAGACATACGAGGGAATTCAAATAATTTTTCTAAAAAAGAATTGGATTTGAGGCACTAGAATTATTACAAACCTTCCAATCATGGTGCTTATATTTAGGTAATAAGTCTAAAGATCAAATAGTCTTTCTCAACCATTTTATAACTTGAAAAGAATATGAAGCCCACATTTATTTAGCTACAGAAGCTTCTTTAGACTACTGCTTATACCTTGAGCATACTGTATAAACACCTATTCTCTCATGAAGCCATATAATATTATCTTTCCTATCTAGATTCCCCAATGGAATAGCTAAAATTGCCATTAATTCATTTGAAGTTATAATCTTTTTTATTTCGACCAACTTCTAGCAACTAATATTTTTATTAATAATGGAATCATATGTTTGTGAAAGTATTTTAACTAGAATCCTTGGATGCTACAACCAAAATTCTTTTACATTTGAAACCCACAAATCTAACCACTCCAATTCTCCGCCCCTTACCTACCTACTAATCGTAGTTCTTGAGAATAAGCTCCTTACCTAATTATATGCTTTGCCATCCCCATGACAATCTTCCCCCTTTAATAGAAGAAAGGACATGAGAATCCATGAAATAGATACTTCTTAAAATCGTTACCCAAAGAGCATTTGGCTTCATTATGATCCTCCATGCCATCTTTCATAGCATAGCAATATTAAATTCTTCTAGCTCCTAAAATCCTAATCCTCCTTCATTTTTAGGGAATGATAAATCTTTCCATGATTTTTAATGAATCGTCCTTGTCTTATGATCCCCACTTCACCAAAATCTAGTAAACATGGAAGTAACTTCCTTATACCATTATTTTAGGAATTTGAAAAACTCATGGCATAGTTTGGAATTGCAAAACCAACAACCTTTAGTAGCACTTCTCTACTTTCAAGAAATAGCATCAAACTTTTCCATCCTTCCAATTTTGATGAAATTCTATCTTTAACAAACCACAATGTTTAATGTTTTGATCTACCCGCTCCATTGGGAGTCCTAAATATTTACTTTTTTTTATCTTGATCAATTCCCATAATATTAACACAATCTTCACATGAAGCTACATCAATATTAGAGGTAAAAGTCATCGAAGACTTTTGGAAGTTGATTTTTTGGCCTGAAGCATTACAATACAATTCCAACAAAATTTTGAGCCTAATAAGATATAGAGGATTAGCTTCTAAAAACATAAGTGAATCATCAGCAAAAAGTAAGTGTGTTAACTCAGGACTCTCTTTTTTTATTCTAATTCCTTTATTAGACCACTTCTATTATATTTCCTAATCAAAGGTGATACATATTCTGTAACTAGGAGAAATAAATAAGGAGTTACGGGGTCTCTTTGTCTTATTCATCTCGAAGGGTTAATGTTTACAATAGATCTTCCATATATAATCAAATTGTAAGATATAGATGTTATGCATGTCATGACCCACTTAGTCCATAACTCTTTAAATCCCATTTTTCTAAGTAAGGCTTCCAGGAAGCCCTACTCAACTCGATCGTAAGCCTTTACCATATCAAGTTGAATTGTACAATCAACTTTTTTTTCATCTCTTCCTAATCTCTAAGGTATGAAAAACCTCATGAGCAATAATCATATTATCTTGAATGAGTTGAACAGGGACAAAAGCAATTTGATTTTATGACATAATAGAATCTACTAAAGGTTAATGCCTATTGGCTAAGAAGTTATAAAGACTGATAGGGTACAAATGCGAAACAAACTCAAGACACATAATTTTTTATTTGAGGATAAGATTGGAAACATTAAAGGGGAGAGGAAGCATACTTGTGTCAAAGAAACTCTTAATTAACTTCATAATGAAATTGCCAAGAACATCCTAGTCTGATTGAGAGAATAAACCATTGAACCCATTTGAACCTAATGTCTTTAAGGAATCTAATTGAAATACTACAATCAATACTTCTTTTTGGAGCTGACTTGTTAATACTTCATTCATTTCCCTAGTAATGACTTGATCCACTGTAGATAAAACTTCATCAACATTCCATAAACCCTCTAAATAATAGATATCTCTTAAAGAACTTAAGAGTTCAAAAGCTATTTCCTCCTCTCCATCAACCAAGCAATCATTCCTATCTTTAAGCCTCATCACCTTGTTTCAAGCCCTCCTTCTAATGGTTGCTTGGTGAAAAAATCTTATATTTCTATCACCAAAATTATCTATGTGTTAGAATTTTAATACATGAAATCATAATACCTCAAAATCTATCATATGACTCATATATAAGTAATTGATGTGCTAAGCACAATCTTATCATCTAAATTACAATAAACTAATTTAACATGCAAATCTATTTTTCATTATAAATATCTATGATGGATGGATTTCTATACTAGTTCTTTAGATATGGCCCTTACAAGGTTAGTTGCTATATGATTATAGGTTTTATAACTATTTGTTTAAGGAAGTTGCTTAATTATATATGTGTTTTATAATTTTAATACATTTAGTTTATTGGCTAATTTTGATATAATATCTTTTTATATTCCATATAACATTTGTAGTATGTGAAAAAATCATACGATATGTAAATGTATAAACTTACAGCACTATGTAATTAAACGGAATTTCCATACATTTTTGTTCTACTTTTTTTTCCCCTTTTTGACTACAAGCTTATCTAGAGTGGGGTTGGGGATCTGCTTGTTTAAAAAAAAAAAAAAAAAAAAAACTAGAGTATCAAAATCTATTAAGAATGAAATAGGTATTATATGTTTGTATGTATAGGTATACATATATATATATATATACATACATACTAATGGATAACACACATATGATCTATGTATAGATTAAATAACATTAAATTTTTATTTTAATGAACTATATTAATATTAATTTTTTGTAAAATAAAATTAAATAGAGGATAAATAGATAACTTGAAGTGTGGTGGTTACTTAAGGGCCAATCCACTTTAATAATATATATATATATTGGATAATGAGGTGGTGGATATAGTAAAGTAGATGGAACTTGGAAGCATGTCTTTCCAGTCATGACATATTGGGTTTAATTTTTTTCTAAAACTGTTTTACTCTTTCAAGTTGTGTTTATTTTTATGTTTCTTGAATGAAATTATGCCTTTTTCATTTTTTTTTCTCACAATAATAACTATCATAGTTATATAAGAGATACTATATATTTGTGTAATATACCATAAAATAGTAATCACATTATTAATGCTACAAATGGTCGACCTTATTGTATAAAACAATTGTAAATAACCTATAACAATTTTATGACATGATATTGTAACATTATTAAGTTAATATGATAAAAATAAAATTATTTATTCAATAATTGATTGCCTAAAGACTTGATTTGACATGCCATGTCCTGTTACCATTCCTTTACATTGTACTAGAAAAATTTTGTGCATCTAATACAATGTTAATTCATAATTTCTACCTTTTCTCAACTAAGCCTTTTTACTATTCTACTAATTAGCTTGTTAATGGTTCTCTTTTAGCTGAGATCTTCTAAGGCTCAAGCCCATTGCTAAACTCAACTAGCTTATTTAGAGGCCACCCTTACCTTTGCCAAATGATTTCTCTCACTAAGTACATCATTCTGGTCAAGTAAGTGCACTAACGCTACCCATCAAGCATGGAGCGCAGGGGATGATTTCAAATAACTACAAAATACCTCCCACCATTTGAGCTTACCTCTAGGTTCAAATGAATAAAGAGCTCATAGGCCCCTCAAGAGGATCTAAGACCCCAAACACTCCTAAGACGATGCCTAAGCACTCAAGGAGCCTATAAAGATCCAATGCTCCATCTTCTAACCACTAGGAAGGAGCATAACCCCACCACCCACCATGCACAACCACCACCACGACCCCCCCCCCCTAGGTAATTGGAATAAACTTATGATAATATTTAGGCCAAGGCTAATCTTCCTAAAACCTTTGCAAGCTAATTCCTATTTAAGGTTGAGCATATACTAGAAGGCTGAAAAGGGAGGGAAAGATAGCTTAGCACTGCTCTATTGGCTATTAAT
The DNA here is from genome assembly GCA_024138005.1 of Lumnitzera racemosa. Lineage (NCBI taxonomy): Eukaryota > Viridiplantae > Streptophyta > Magnoliopsida > Myrtales > Combretaceae > Lumnitzera > Lumnitzera racemosa. The sequence continues at coordinate 88,796,324 of JAMXBC010000006.1, forward strand.
AAGACAAAAGACGAGATAACGAACACCCTAAGCCCATAGACCAGTTCAGTATGACATAAGGGATCCAATGTTGAGTAACCCACAAGTTCACCAACAGTGGGCCTTCCTCATAGGCAACTTATCCAAACACTACTGAACTTTAGTGACTCCTACACAAATTAGGACATCCAATTGCCAACCTTAACTAGTTCTAATCTTACTCAATCTAGGACAACTTAGACGACTCACATGACCGGCCTTCCTATCAAATGAACAGTTTTGTACAATTGTACATGTTTTCCTTAAATTTAGTTGTAGGCCTACTTTAGGGTTTAAGGCCATACACTATATTTACATTTTTGCTACTAGGGTTTTTTCTTTAAATATCAGACAATAGATTATCATTAGTCATTAATAGTATTTCTTAAAGAAACTTCTCTTGTGAGCTTGCTATAAGCTTAACTCCTTTTGATTGATTATCGAACGTACTATCCCTCTTTAATCTATTAGTGGTCTTATTAATCTTCTTAAGATTATGGTGAATCCCCATCTAAGCTAGTTAGTGAGTCACATCCAACCTTCATTTCATACCTCGAGTATTGGTTTGGTTTTCATGAGTCATATTGAAATCTATTTTGAGCTCAACCTTTTATTATGTTTGTATCTTGATGTGTGATATCTATCCACATTCGCATTCAAACCCCCATTACATTTACTACTTCCTCCATTCCCATTGAACTTCAAATACCCGTCCATGGTTCATGATCGCTGTATGCTTTGAATCGTATCAAAGCTTTAAGGAGATACGCGTGTTAGTGCTCTTTTGAGTCTAGTTGATCAACCTAGCTTTCAAAGTAAAGCATCAAAAGGAGAAGAAGGTACTAGAGGCCAACCAGATAACCTCAATAAGGTAACCCTGAGCTTGAGAGGTATGACAAGAAGAAAAGGTTTGAGAAGAGGATGGAGAAAGGAGAGTCTAGCCGACCTGACTAAGCTCAAATAAAGAAAGTGTAGAAGGAGAACGTGCTTAGCACTAAGGCCCAAGAAGTTAAGTGCTTAGTTTTGTTTGTCTTATTTACCCCCTTTAGCTTATACTAAGTATCTTTATTTTGTATTACCCCTTTTTGTAATTTCATTTTTCCCTTTGTTTTCCAAGGGACTTATTGTAAATAGTCCCTTATTTAGTGTGACCTAAATGAATCATACTTATTGCTAATGAATATTCACTCTTGTTCTTATAAGATACCTTCTCCAAGTACGATATTTACATTCTTATCTAATCTTATTAGTGGCGAATAGACCTTAGCTCTTTGCTTATGAGTAATATTCAGTAGAAACTAAGCTGTGTAGGGCTCCTTAGTGTGACATCCAAAGAGCAGCTTCACGAAGCTATAGTCTTGACTTTGCCAACCATTGTTGCTTTCTTCAATATCTCGAAGGACTTACTATTCAACTCTATGGTAAGACCTAGTGATAACTTAGTTCTTAGGCACATCAGATACTATTTTTCTTAGTCAATTTTGAAGACAGTTATTCACTTTTAGTGGTACTAAATTTTCTATAAGTAATGCTTACCATCCTCAAAGTGATAGTTAAACTGAGATGCTTAGTGGTTCTAAACTTTCAATAAGTAGTGATTACCATCCTCAACATGATGGTCAAACTAAGGTGCTTAATAGAGTCATTTAACAATATTTGAGAATATTTGTTTTGGAGCAACCTATAGATTAAGTTAAATATTTGCTATGGGTAAAGCCCACATACAATACTTCCTATGATCAGGGTGTTGGCTTTATACCATTTGAGGTGGTATATAGCTAAAAACCATGAACTCTAGTATACTACTTAAGAGAGGAGTCAAATTTGGTTATAGTGCATAATGATCTCTCTTCTGGAGAAGAGATTCTACGACTGCTTAAAGTAAATTTACAAAAGGCCCAATAGACCATGAAGAAATTTGTTGACAAGTCATAGTCTTTGGTTGAATTTAAAGTAGGAGATTTGATTTTTGTTAAGTTGCATCCTTCTAAACAGGTGTTTGTTACTTAACAAGATCATCATAAGCTCTCTAAAAGTTATTATAGTTACTAAATGAGTAGAAGATTATTTGTATGAGCTTTAGCTTCTACCATACATACAAATTCATAATGTATTTCTAGTGTCACTACTTAAATCAGCTCGTAGTTGTCATGGTCCCTCATTAGACCTACCACCGGATGCCTTATAAAGTCATTTGTTGATTATACTCCTCACTATTTTAGCTACAAGGGAGATTATGATAAGGACATAAGGTATCTCAAGTCATAGTACAGTAGTAAGGTATAGCACTAAAAAATACTTCTTGGAAAGACTATAGGACATTTAAATAACTCTATTCAAACTATGACCTTAATGATAAGGTCATTTTTCAAGAGATAAGGGAAAATGTTATGAGCGAAAATAGAAGAATCACTATGAAGCCTAGAAAATTTAAAAACTTTGTACTAAATTAGTAGTTTGCACATATAAGCTTAGAAGTTGAGGGGAAAAAAGAAGAAGAAGATAGATTAGACACACCAGTTAGTAGATGTAATAGATCTAACTAACAGAAACTAGACAGAGTTATAGATTGTGTACATAAAAGGAAGAGGAATAAGAAAAGCATCCATGGATGGAGTCCTAATAAAGCTTAATTGTACCTATTTTATAGATAGATTTTATATTGCTTTTATAATATTTTTAGTGTAAATTGATACTTTATTTGTTAAAATTTTACTTTTACACTGTATTATACTAATTTGTATATTTTTATATTTTTTAGAGGAACAATGTGTAGTATTAGAAAATATATAAATGATGATGAAGGTACACAAAATTGGAAGGAGACAAAATTAATTTGTAAGAGCTCTACGAGTATGGAGCACTCCCATAGTCATAGGCTATGGTCGCTCCATGGATGAAAGACATGTGTCACTTATTGAATGAAGCTGAGTTCCCAATTCCAAACATATAGTGTATTTTTTATTCTATGCAAAAATTGAAGCATAGAAAGATTACGTGCAAAGACTATGGTTCTAGACTTCTAGGATGTCGTTATTCTATATTATTTTTGGAAAGAATTGAAGCCATTCAAGAAAGATATATAATTATATCTTTTGGCACTACTCTTTATGGTATCCCTTGTAATATAAATAGTAGGCTTTATAATAGAATATAAGAAGTAGAAACTATAAAGATATAATAGAACATAGAATTGATTTTTCTCTTATTCACTAGTTTAGAGTTTAAAAAGTAGTTTTATTTTCTTTTCAAGATTTCAATATTGGAAATAATAGAAATGATATTTAATCTTGAATCAAAGATTGGAACTCTTACCAAGTTGTTTCATTCATTTTATTAAATTATTGATTTGAGTATCATCTTACCTATTTTTTCTTATTTATGCTTAATTGATATTTCTCATTTAATAATTTAGATTATCAGTTTATGAATTGTGCCTATTGTTTAAGTCTTTAATTCCCTAATCACAATAACATGTATTTTGATTTTATTAGAATATGTGTAAACTTGGATTGAGTCATAAGACCTCTTCTAATTGTTTTTTGTGAATTGGATAATTTGGATTAAGGAGACACCATGTATGTTCTTTAATTCAATTAAGGTTTATGAATAAGAGATGATTAATTTAGTTTATCACTTATCTAAAGATAGAAAGGATAAACTAGTTAATCCTAGGTAGTCACTCATTCAAAGAAGTACCTAGTGCTTAATTACCTTAAAACTAAACATGTTAAAGACACTTTTACTATGATAACTGGTGTTCTAATTAACTGATTTGCAATTGAATGTTTATAGATGTCAAATATCCCAATTTAGTAATTTTGTTAATTTAGCTTTCTTTAGAATTTCATTATTTCATAAACACTTTATTTAAATTGACTAGATTTAGACAAGACTAATACTAATAAAAATTAGACATCATTCCATATGGAATCAACTTAGTTCTCATTAGTATTATTACTACATATGCAACTTGGTGTACATGCCAGTAAAATAAGCTTTTATTATAAAAAGTAGTGTTGTAAAAAGTAAAGTAAGGTTAAATATATTAAGTTTTTGGTACCATTGCTGGGGAATATGTTACTTTAATTTTAGTATTTAGGGCCGTCTAGATTTAGGTGCTTTATTTTCTTTGTTTGTTTTCTATTTATTTTTGTTTTCCTTGTTTATTTTGATAAGTGTATCAGTTCAAATGCAATGATCACATTTGTTCTGCATACAAGATTGCACTACCCATGACTAAGAAAATGACTTGAATTACACGAATGGGATGATTGAGTAAGGTAAAATAGGAAGGAAGAGTAGGCAATCTAGGTAAAGCTCTAATACGTATGGCGGTAAGTAGAGAAGCACAATCGCATCAAACTCTATAATCAATTGCCGAACAATGCATTAACCTTTAGATAATTTCTAATTAATTCAATTAACTATGCTTCCACATTGATTAATCAAATCAACAAAGAACTTCTAACAAACCCTATATCAATTTTTGTATCATTAGGGTTTCTAACAATTCTAATCAATTAAACAATTATAATCGAAATCATAGAAATTGCAATCATAAATCATCCATATATCTCTTAATCCTATAACATGAATACGATCATCATCTTAACTATCTTGGATTTCATCAATTCCCACAAATAATTTTAGTTAGCCATGGATTTGAAATCAAAAACACAAATATTGATTGAAATTTCAAGGAAATTCATAATTGAAAGCATAAGTAATTCATAGAATTGCATAAAAATAATTTAAATAGATGTCACCAATTATGTATTGGACAGAAATAATCTTCAATTGCAATTTCAATCTTAGTCTCCACCGCAAAAGCAAAATCCTCTCAATGATCAAAGTACTTCTCCCAAAGAATTCTTCAAAAACTATTCTATGATTCTCAATGTCTAAGGAAAAGTATGTCTAAAAGTTCCTCAAACGATGAAACATAAGTTATTTATATGAAAAATTAGGGTTAGCTTGCATGAAGTTTCTTTTTTCATAAAGATCGGCTATGAAGGCCAATAGTGTACGTGCAAGGCTGGCATTTAGGCCAACGGTATAGCCATCAAAAGCCGTTGATGCAAGCTTGTAAGTTGCCTTTAATTCCCATTTGCATGCATTGATCTAAACTTCATTTATTTGCTTAAAATTCCTCTAAATCATTCATAATTCCACTCTTAAATCTCCTAATTCCTAAAATGCTCAAATGAAAATAATTAAGTACCAATTCTTAATGATTTCTATAAAATCATTAATAATTCTATCTTAATTTGCACTTTTAAAACATGAAAAATATGCTTTTATCAATAGACTTTACAAGTGCATGGTAATGCATTTGGGCTTATCAAATACCCCGAGCACTTTCATGCAACTGATGAACCATATACTAAGAACTCTGATCGAGAAGTGTGTCGTAGTTTACTCCAACGACATCCTTATAAACAACACCAATAGGCCAAGTCACTATAAACATCTTCATATTGTATTAAATGTGCTAGTTTAGAGATTATTCAGCAATCTTAAGAAGTGTTGTTTTTGTCAAGAGAAAGCAGTATTTCTAAGCTATGTAGTTCGTAGAAGAGACTTACGAGTGGATGATGAGAAGATCCAAGCCATTGTAGAGTAGCTAACTCTAACCACTTATATCGAGGTAAGAAGTTTTCATGAACTGGCATCCTTTTATCGAAGGTTCATTAGAAACTTCAGTGCCATTGTCACACCCCTTACCTATCTAACAAAGAAAAACATTGAATTCAAGTAAGGAGAAAGAGAGGAAAGAAGTTCTGTTAAAGTGAAGGAAAACTTGACTTCCATACTTATATTAGCCTTACTTGACTTCGTGAAGATTTATGAGATGGATGTGATACGTTAGGCATTGGTATAGGCACTGTCTTAATGCAAGAAGGCCAACAAATTGCCTACTACAATGAGAAGCTTAGAAAACCTCAATTGAACTACTTCATATATGACAAAAAACTCTTACCCCTTATCTAAGTGCTCCAAGTGTGGCAACACTATCTATTACTAAAAGAGTTTGTCATCTCTACTAACCATAAGTCTTTAAGATGCCTCTGAAGTCAAACCAAACTATCAAAGCGACAAGCGAGGTAGGTTGAATTCCTAGAAGGATTCAACTTTGTGATAAAGTACAAATAAGGCAAGAACAATGTCATTGACAATGCCCTATCAAGAAGATATGTTCTCCTAACCAAGCTACAAACTTGATTGTTAGGGTTTGCAAGCATCAAAGAATATTATCTTAAAGACCCACATTTCATACCAATATTTAAGCACTGTATTGACAGGAGAACAGTAGATGAGTATCATGTAGAAGATAGTTATCTATTCAAAAGTAGAAAGTTATGTATGCCGACCTATTCCTTATGGGAACTACTTATTAGGGAAGCTCATTTCAATGGACTCTTTAGACATTTTGGGGAGACGAGGATGTACAAGTTGTCGAAAGAGGGGTAAATGCCAACTCGAGTAAGGGAAAGCAATGCCATTACCTACCTCAACCTAACCTTAGACTAAGTTAAGTATGGACTTTGTTCTCAGATTACCTAAAACTACCTAAGGCAAAGATTCTGTAATGGTGGTCATGGATAGATTTAGTAAGATCGCACACTTTATGCCTTACTCTAAGACTAATGATACTTCACTATTGCTTCTCTCTTTTTGTACGAAATTACTCATTTATATGGCATGCTAAATAGTATAGTCTCGGATAGTGATCCAAAATTCTTAAGTCACTTTTGGAGAACTCTAGGGCATTGGATGGGGACTAAATTGCTATTCAACACTTCTCTTCATCTCCAAACTGATGGCTAAATAAAAGTAGCTAACTGTACTTTAGGATCACTACTCCAACATGCAGTAGGAAAGAACTTAACAAATCAGAACGTCTGTTTGCTTATAGTAGAATTTTGTTGCAACTGAACAATGCGTAACACCACCAAGCAAACTCTCTTAAGTCATTTATGGCTTTAATCCCAAGCTGTCCCTTGATCACACCCCTATGCCTATGTCTGAGCAAGAAGATCCTAATACAAGAGCACGTGCCCAGTCCCTACAACATCTACAAGAAAGTTACTTGATAGATTAACTAAGTTGCCAAGAAAATGCGAGAAAGAGCAAATGGAAGGAAGTCAATACAGTTTCAACCTAGAGACCTAGTATAGTTGCACTTGAGTGAGGAGAGGTTCTCGAGTAGGAGAAAAAACAAGCTGTCTGCTTGAGTTGAAGGCCCCTTCAAAATCCTCTAAAAGATTAACAACAATGCCTACAAATTGGAAATAACCAAAGATTATGGCGTTTCTGACAACTTTAACAATGCCAACCTCAACCTCTATCATCCTAAAGAAGGATAGAGCAAAGACTAGTTGGATTTGATCCTAAATCTAAATCAACTTAGAGGGAATGATAGAAATCGAATTACTATGCCTCTAACATAACTAAGCCTAAGACCTTAAAGGAACGATAAGGAACGATAAGACAAATCCTACTACTCCAACCAACTCCTGCCGAAACTGAGCTAATCCTTATTACAGACCAACTCCTTATGCCAAGCCAAATAACTACACGTCTCTTGGAAGTTATATGCCGACTGGAAAAATGTCCTACTAACATCCTAACTCTATACATCTGCTTAGCCTTGACCGAACTAACCTCTTGCTCAACAACATTGGTATCAAGAAGCCAAGAGCCCTAGCACATATACGTAGGCACAAGTCTAGATCTGCTCAACACCCTTACTCGGCCTTCCATCCTAACCCCACCATCTAGTTTATTCCTACCAAAAGCATCCCCGAATATGCCACTACCACGTGCCCCAAACCCACATAAAGGAATTTGCCGCAATAATCATTATTCTTCCTAAAATTTCATTTCTACCCTTGTATTCGTTGTACATTACTTCGTTTAGACATTATCCATTTTTCCTTTTTCCATTTTAGGTAAGTTACCCTAATTTCTTAGGTATAAATACCCACTATACATGTAAATGCAAGGCATCATCATCTATTCATCTTATCTTCAATATACTAAATATTCTCCTTTGTAAACATTGTTATCTTAGCTTACTTACTCTTTTTCACTCTCATCCTAACTCTTAAGTAAGGCTAAGTGGCAAGCAACCTTCCCAGACTACCTCGTACATCATATTGAGCTATATCGTAAGTCTTCAAAAGGTCCTTAGTGCATCATATCCTATGAGGTATTCATAGGTTTGCTAATCTTACTTTTTTTTTCTATTCTTTCATACGGATTCCATCTCGTTCTTCAAGCTTTTGGCAAGCTTATACCCATCCCTACAACAGGCCTTTCTTGCTCTTCGTCATGGTCTACATCACTCCGCATCCCTTATTACCATCTTAATTTGATTATAACCATTGAAGCCATCCATAAATGAAAATTATTCATGCCTTACAGTTGTACCCATCAAAGTATCAACATTTGATAAAGGAAAGTCATCTTTGGGATAAGCCTTATTCAAATCCCAGAAGTCTACACATACTCTTATCTGTCTAATCTTCTTTCTTATGGGAATAATATTAGCAATTGGCTTTATGAATCTAGCTCACAACAATTTCTCAACATCTTATTTGATTTACACTTCTATTTCGGGATAAAAGACCATTTGTCCTTACTTCATAGGTATAACCCCTAGAACAATATTCAGTCTATGCACTATGAGGTTAGGATCCAGTCTTAGCATCTCTTCATAGGACCATGTAAACGTATCCCTATACTCTTTCAACAACTCTACAATATGAACCTTTATTTTTTGTGGAAGATTCTTGCTTATGAAGATTAGCCATTACGACTCTCCTAGTTGCAATAGATCTAACTCTTTTATTTCCTTAGCCTAAGGATTCACTTTATCTTATACTTATTGTAGGGTAAGCTAGACTTCTTGTACTGGTATGAGATTTGCAAAGAAGAGGCTTACCTCTACAAACCCCTTAAATTGTCATAACTAATATACACGTCATTCATCTTCTCTAATGAAACTTTTAATCTTATTAGTTTGCGTATTCTTCTTTCTCTCACCATAACAACCATACATCCTTCTCTTCTTTTGTTAGCCTTCTTGGATTTCTTCTAATGTAGGCAAAGGAACATCAAATGGCTTGGATATATCCATTTCCCCATCCTGAATGAACTCCTCAAAGAAACCCGATTCGGTGAAATATGACTCATGTCAGTCTAAAGGATTCTTAGTAGCTAGAATAAACACATATTTCCCATTCCAATGCCCTTTAATACATTGATGGAACATTGAATGAACTAAGTCATGATCATGTAACCACTTTTTACCCATAAGCAAATGATATTGCACAAGTGTGTCAATTACATGAAAAGATCAATGTTGACATACCCTATAGAGTCTATAAGAGCATGACTAAAGCCGTTTATTGATATGTGCTATTTGATTAAACATCAGACATCAATCCTAATAGCTTTGAAAGTGCTCATTAGAATTATATTCAAGAAAGAACCATTATCAATGAACAACCTCTTAATTGGCTAGTCATTAAGAACACTCTCTACTTATAGTGGACAATTAAGATTAAAGTTCTTTATACACATATCTACTTTAGTAAATAAGATGGCATTTTCATGTGCCTTAGCCATTCTTTTCACAAGTTGCACTGCACTATACTCCTCATACTAACCCTCAAAGATCTGTGTGAGTGCAACCACTGCTGTAAGCCTAGCATTTTCATCAAATCCTAATAAGTAAAAAAAGTTTCTAAAATTTGAGGTCTTCAACGATGCCATAACAAAAGGTGGATACTGATCTTCATAAATTTAGTTGATTTTCCTTTACTCCCGAAGGCTTGGCGCTGATCACTTCAGTGGTGATGGGGTCATGGCTAATGGAATTGACAGCACCTTTTTGTTATTATGAGCTGGAAGTAGATTATTTCTAACATCATTATTGTCTATAATTAATTCAACATAGTTAACTCACTCATTGAATTTTTTCTTCAAAGTGAAACAATCCTTCATCGAGTGACCGATACTCTAGTGAAACCTACAATACTTAGGATTGTTCTTTTGTTCATTTTAAGGGAGGCATTCAACCCTTAAAAGCTTGAGATTTCCATCATGCAGCCATTGATCAAGCATTCAATACACCTTGGCCATTAGGCATGGATGTGTTAGTATTAGCCTAAAGCTATAGGACTTATCATTTCTATATTTGTTCACTTCTCTTTGCAATTCATCCTAAGTAGCATTTACAAACGAAACATGCTTGTTGAATCTTCTAACTTTATTTCTTTTTCAAGCCACTAAGTTATTGGTCCTTTGTACATTCTCAACCAATACAATAAAGGAAATCAAAGAAAGGTTCTCAAGATAGACCATATACTCAAGGAACATTCCTTGAATACAAATCTAAACTGACTTCCTCTCATCACAAACATCTTACATATCTAGAGAACATTCTCTAAAGCATTCAATATAGTCCATGAGATCCTCCTCAGGCTTTTGATAAATTCTTCCTATGCTGATGAGAGTAAACCTTTCTTGAGTAGAGAAAGACTTTTCTAAGAACATCCTACACATTCTACTCCATGTATTGACTAACCTTAGGGTAAGATTAACATACCAAGTGTAGGCTTTCTTTATAAGAGAATTTGAAAATTCTTTTAATTTCAAATCATCATCTAATCCATACACTTCTAAAGTTTCAATAAACTTCAACAAATGCTCCTTGGTACTTTCTTTCTTCATGTTAAACAAAATAAATTTTAGGCTCACATAATCCTTTGGATATCATTTCATAGCAATGTGTGGATGATAAGAGAGCTTCAATTCCAACACAGTTGATATGGATTTCACCTGTATTTCTCTCATGTACACATCTATATCTTCTTTAGTCACAAATGAAGCCCTTTGAGTAGATGTTTCTACACTTATTGACATTACAAGGACAGGGTTAGTGAAATTCATAGGTATAGAATTTACTTGGGCTAAATTCATGGGCTTAGGAAGTATAGATTCAACAATTGTAACATGTGGGGTAGCACGTGAAAATGATGAACCTCCAACATGAATTCTTTAATTTCTGATTTCTGATTTCAGATGGATAATGTTGTATAGATGCAAGCTTCACCATAGGAAGCTGCTCTTCAACCCTAAGAGTGTCTTGCTCACTGATAGCTAGGTAACTGAGTGGTTGGGGAGCTTGTATAACATGTTGTTGCATCATATTAGAAGGACCTAAAGTAGTTACCCCTTGTTGCATAACAACAAAAGCAACCAAAATAGGTATATATTGGGCAAACATTGCCCTAAGTTCATTCAAACTTCGATTGGTTTGTCGATGCTCTTGCGTTAATTGTCCATTATTAGGGACACCTTCTTGCATACCATCTCTTTTATTCCTACCACTAACTAGAGGTAGATCTTAGTTGTTGGTGATAGTAGTACCATCTTGCTCCTAATTATTACTATCTAAAGGATTAATAAGTCTTCTTCCTAGAGGTACCATCATGTAGATATCAAGTCTTCCTCCCTAATAATCGCTAGAAATGTAGGTATATGGGTTCAAATGTAATGATCAAATATGTGCTACATGGTGATCGCACTATACATGACTAAAGAAATGTCTTGAATTACACAAATGAGATGATCGAGTGAGGTAGAATAGGGAAGAGAAGTAGGTAATCTAAGTAAGGCTCTAATATATGTGGTGCTAGGTGAAAGAGTGCAATAGCATCAAACTCCACAATTGAAGAAGAATGAAATAACATTCTTGGGGTATTTAAGTGTTTAATCTTTGACACGGAATTCTAGTAGAGTAATGACGCTAATCAAGATTTTCCACTAACCCAAATGAGGAAATTAAGAGGTTAGTTATGGGAATTGGTAGTTAATCCCTTCCATCAAATCATGATACTAATCAATGGCTAGGATTAAAGCCTTTCATTAATGGGTTTCATATGGACTTTTTTCATAGGCTTAGGCTTAGGCTTAAATAAAGGCATTTTATTTTAATATGAGCCAAACAAAAAAAAGATTAGTTTAAGCAGACTAATCCAATAGGCCCTACTTCAAACCTATCATGCCAAAACTCTCTCGATCATCCTGAATATACATGGTCTTGACTCTTCAGACCTTATCACCTTAGCCTAAAGAGTCAAATCCATTTCAATTATTAAGCTTAAGGCCTTGATTCAAATTTAGCCATCTATAATTTTCTTTTAGTTTCTTTTTAGTATTCGATTTCTACTTCTTTTTATTTTATTTTGTAGGTACTTCTCATAGAGGATTGATGTCTGCAAATTTTTTCATTGTTTTATACTGTAAAGCTTCTAACTCAAATCGTTTCTTTCAAGCAACATGAAGGTAAATCACTATATGAGGTGTGGATGTGATTTCGTACTATGACGATCAAATGCCCATACCATGATATTCCTACGTAGAATCAATGGATAATATTTTATGATGGGATCCGATATCAGGACAAGTTGAAGATTGAAGCAATAGTTAGAGAACCATTGACAAACATGTCAATAGTACAACCAACTAAAATAATTGACAAAGTGGCATGTTTTGAATATGATGAACAACCTTCCTTTGCTAATCCTGTGATCTCAACTCCAAAAAAAGAAAAGAGTGCTAAAAAATTAATAAGCAATATGGAGTAGAAGTGGGAAGAAAGATTTGAAAAACAAAGTTAAATTTTGCAAAAATTAGAGACTTAACTATTGCGGATAGTAGTGCTTTTAACCACCATATAAGTAGGTACAATGGTAAATCCTTCTAAGTCTACTAAACATGAGAAAAATTTAGAATGGCCAATGACCTTGTTTAGAGAGTCACATGCCAATTGCAATTTTCAAGTAGCAAGAGAGGTAAAGCAAACAGAAGAAAAACCAACATGGGAAGCAACAATTGAGAAGCTTGCCAATGTGACCATTAAGGGATATGAAAGATTAGAAAGACGATTTAGACACATCATGAACACGTTTGATCCAATTAAGCCAATCAATGCAAACATCTAAGGTTAGGCAAAAAAGTTGAGTTCCAAGAATGGTCAAATTCAAAGAAAGAAGAGCTACGACAAAGGCACAATCCTGAAAAATGTAAGCCCATTGCCAAACCAGGTATGCCATCTATACCTTTTCTAAAACATTTATTTAAACAAAAAACTAATGAAGATTTTGAGTCATTTTTAGAAATATATATGAAGTTGGAAATTAATATTCCTTTAGTGGATTTATTAGAGCAAACACCTCATTCTAGACACTATTTAAAAGAAATAATAGTTAAGAAAAGGAAAATTAATGTGAGAGAAATAGTCGTGTTAACTCATGCATGAACTGAAGCATTAAAAGATGTTTTTCCCCTTAAATTAAATGATTTAGGGAAATTTACTATAGGAGATGAAAATCTTAATAATGCATTTTGTGATTTAGGTGGTAAGTATAAATGCAGTTCCTTTCTCTATGGTAAAAAAAAAAATTAGGATTAGGAGATATAATTAAAAGAACTGAAATGACAATCCAATTAACAAATAGGTCCTTTAGAAAACCAAAAGGGATGATTGAAAATATACTTTTAAAGTGGATAAACTTATATTCTCTAAAAACTTTGTAGTTTGGGATATAAAAGAAAATCTAGAAATTCCTATCATCATGAGTTGTCCATTCTTAGCCACTTCAGGAGCTATAATTGATGTTTAAAGATAGTAAAATGGTATTAAGGGTTGGAAACAATGAGCTTCATGTAAATGTTACAAAAAGATAGAAAAAGAAAGACCCAAGAAACTTCAATTGAAGTAATAATTGATTCTAACGATGAAAAGAAAGCTTTAAAAGATATTTTTAATAAGGTGCCGCATAGATTTGAGCCACGTTAGAAAAAAAGAGCTAAAAGCATCAAGCTAGAAACGTTAAACAAAAGCACTTGTTATGAGGCAACTCAATTTTTATTTTTTGTATCATTTGCTTTATTTTATTTTGTCTTGTTATTCCAATGCAATAAATTATTTTTTTTTTATCTAAAAGCTTACTAAAAATGTTTTGATCCTTTAATCATTTTATTCCTTTAAAGTTTGTGTGGTGTTTTGTAATTAACATTACAAGAATCGTATAGAAACAATTTTGGTTAAGGGAAATTATGAGAGAGGAGATGAATTAAAAATCTGAGAGGATCATGGGTGAAGAACACACCCGTGATCTAGTGCTTGATCCTCTCGGATCACAGGTAAGGATTTGGAAGACATTAAAAATACGAGATGATCATCGGCAAGAACCATGCCTAAGGTAGTAGTTGTTTTCTTCTCATCATGTACGTGCAATCCCTTAGTTTAAGAAAAAGAAAATCACAGAGAGAATCATGCACAAGGACCACACCCGTCATCCTTAGTTATCCTCCTCACGTGAATAAGATTTTTGAGTTTTCAATTTTTTTATTTTTCAAAAAAAAAAAACTATACCTAACATATCAATTTATGGATTAGTATGATATACATACCTGATATTTGCTAACTTATGTATTCTCTATCTTTATTTATTTGTTATGGTTAGCAAGGTATTAGCCCTACTAATAATAATGCTGCTTTTTGAACTTTCATGTGTGTAAGAAGAGTAATGCTAGGAAATATTTTTAGTTTAGTTTTATTTTTGTCCTCTTAGATGTTTTTCTAATTCTTCCTTTGTATTGTTTTTCTTTTTCTTTTTCTTTTTCTTTTTTCATTTGCAAGGCTTGTATAAACATGAAGAGTATAAGGAATCTTACAACATGATAAGTTCAAGTTCAGTGTTAGAGATAAAATAGGGGAAGTTTCAACTTCCCTTTATCTTTTCTATTATTTTTCCCCTATTGATTTTTATGCTTACTATTGATTATTTGTACATTAGGAACAATGTACAATTTAAGTGCTGGGGCAAGGAATAGGATGTTTAGAAACTAATAAATAAATCTATAAAAGCAATTGAGCTGATTTGATTAAATCCTACACTTAGGATTTTTTGCAAATAATTTTTCATTTTGTTTAAAACATATAGAATCAATTTATTTTATACTATACATCTATTCACCATTATCTCTTATCTAATAAAAGAAGCAACTTTTTAGGATAAATTTTTTTCAATTCTTGTATGGATCTTTCTTGATCATTATGACATTTCTACATACTACAAGAATTGAATAATGAAATTTATATGAATTGTAAAGTTTCCTATTATTTAACCTTAGAGTTACACTTAAAATTAGGATGAACATTACTTTAATATATGCTCATCCTTATAAGCCTTGAGAGCCATCTAATTTCTAACAAATGAACAATGCCTATTTGTTGAAAGTTTCTTGAAAAATCAAAATAGTAGAGGTAATTGAAAAGAAAGATTAAATTAATAATAATGATAATATAAATTGGTAAGGATCAACTTCAGTCCCTTCAAAAAGTAAGGTTCTAGGAAATTTGTTTTTAAAAAGAATTAGTGTGGATCGACCTTGGTCCCTCAAAAGAGTAAATTACTTTCCTACTGCAAAAATTAAAATGGCATAGATCTTTAAGAGCGAGGCTCCTTCCCAATGCCAAAATAATTGTACTTAAATAAAGAAATTGAATTGAATTGCAAATTCCTCTAACGAAAAATTGAAAAAAGTAAAGAGACAACTAGGAGACTAGTTGATGTAACATCCATTTGATTTTAATTATTCTACTTAAAGAGATGAAAAAGGGGAGTATATACCCTTTACTTTTAAAATGTAGATAAATTTTTCTTAATTAAGTTTATATTTATTCTAATTTCCAATTTAATCTTTGTTTAAATGATGTGATTTAACTCCAATTTACATAGATCAATTATTAAATTCTAATATGGTTTCCATGGCTAGTACATATTGTATAATTGTGTTTTAAGGGTACGTAAATATAGTTGAGCAAAATCCAATGGAATAAAGTTACTGGAGCTCCGAACTTTAATATTTGTAACGATGAATGTTGGTGGAAGAATATGTGCTCATCTTTGAATAAACTATATGGGTACTTATTTTTTATTCTATAATTTGAGTGATCATTGAATTTTGTCCTTAAGATTTTTTTACTATTTTATTTATTTTATTTGAAGATAAGCAAAAATTCAAGTGTAGGGAATTTGATAAAGCATAATTGTGGCTATTTTATAGGTAGATTTTATATTACTTTTATAGGTTTTTTAGTGTAATTTTAATATAAATTGGTACTTTATTTATTAAAATTTATTTTTACACTTTGTTGCACTAATTTTTGTTTTTTTCAATAGGAAAAATGTGCAATATTGGAAAAAATAAACATAATGACAAAGGCATGCAAAATTGCAAGGAGACAAAATTAATTTACAAGAGCTCCATGGGCAAGGACTACTCCCATGGTCATATTCCATGCTTGGTCTATGGATAGAAGATGTGTTTCACTTATTGAATAAAGCTGAGTTCCCAATTCCAGACATTGCATATATTTTTTATTCTATGCAAGAATTGAAGCATAAAAAGATCACGTAGAAAAAGTATGGTTCCAGACTTCTAGGGTATGGTCATTCTATATTATATTTAGAATGAATTAAAGCCATTCAAGAAAAATACATAGTTGTATCTTATAATTCCACTCTTTATGGGATCCCTTGTAATATAAATAGTACGCCTTGTAATAGAATGAAAAAAGAAAAGTAGAAACCAAAAAAATAAACTAGAATATAGAATAAAATTTTTTCTCTTTCATTAATCTAAGGTATAAAGAGTAGTTTTATTTTCTTTCTAGGATTTCAACATCTAAAATAAAAGATTTGATATTTGATCTCGAATTAGAGTTTGAAACTCTTAACAAGTTGTTTCATTCCTTTTAATAAATTATTGATTTGGATATTGTCTTATAAATTACTTCTTGTTTGTGCGTAATTGATGTTGCTTATTAGATAATATAGATTATTTGTTTATCAATTATGCCTATTGTTTAAGTCTTTAATTCCCTAATCAAGATAACATGTATTTTGATTTTATTGGAATATGTGTTAATCAGAACTGAGTCACAAGACCTCTTCTAATTATTTTTTGTGAATTGAATAATTTAGATTAAGGAGACGTAATGTATGTTCTTTAATTCAATCATGGTTTAAAAATGAGAGATGATTAATTTAATTTGTCATTTGTCTAGAGATAGAAAGGATAAACCGGTTAATCCTAGGTATTCACTTATGAGATGAAATACCTAATGCTTAATTATCTTAAAAGTAAACCTGTTAAGGACACTTATCATAACTGGCATTCTAATTATCTAGTTTGTAGTTGAATATTTAAATATGCTAAATATCCCAATTTAATTATTTTGTTAATTTAGTTTCCTTTGGAATTTAATTATTTCATAAACTCTTTATCTTAATTAACTAAATCGAGACAAGACTACTACTAATAAAAATTAGACATTATTCCTTATGGATTTCACCTAGTTCACACCAATATTATTACTACATATGCTAACTAATGCACTTGCTAGTAAAATACGCTTTTATTATAAAAGATAGTGCTATAGAAAATAAAGCAAGATTCAGCGTATCCAGTCCTAATTCACTCGAAGAGACCACCATAATACCCTATTAAAAAGGAACAAGATCAAGTTAGTGCCAACCTTATCAATGATCTAATAAATAGTAAAGAAGTAGCAAGAGAGAACTAGGATCTCATAAACACTTGTCTTTGAGAAGTGTCAAAAGAGTCTAAAAGAAAAGGGAGAGAGAAAGAGTTAGGGTTAAGATGGATAGAAGGATACATAGGATGAACTTTCAATAGTATAGGCCAACATACTTCTTTTTTTGGTATATTTATCAAAATCACTAGCTCATTCTAGTAAGAAGAGATGTTTGCATCTTCATGCTCCTAATATATCCTTGCTACATATCTTGATTTTTATCTCTTTCACTAATGGAGTCGATATGATTAGTAAATATATGTTGGTAAGTACTCTTCTAAACAAATACTTGAGGTATGTAATGTGTATCAAATGTAATATTGATAACAAAGTGTATGGATAATATAGATAGTTGTTTTAGATACTATCTATTATGTGCAAAAATTTTATTGATACTTATACGCCATGTGTATATACATATAGCATATAATATCCAACAAATATTTCTTCCTATATTAAAGGAATCTTATGGCTTGTTAACTTAAGGAGAATAAAATAGTCATTTCCTCCTTATTCCTTATTAAGGTTTTATTATGCCATTTAGTTCAAATTTTGTCCCATAATAGCCATTCATGTTGAATCCATATTACTTAAAATTGTAGATTTAAAATTCCCTTCTTTGACATATGAATTGTGATTTAACAATAAATGCTCCCTTTCTTCCCATAATTGACCTAATCAACATTCTAAAACGACCAAAAAAATACCCCTAATTAAATGTACTATAAACGAAATCAACTTAACCAGTCTCTAGCTCAACAAATTTTAGAATCCCCCTCTCCCACTCATCTTGTTGCAACTTACACCATCTCTGTGCACCTTTCTCTCTTAATTTCTTTGAAAAGGTCTCATCTTGCTATAAGTCTCTCGATTTCTCTAAAAAATGTCTCATCTTGCAGCAAGTATCTTTGTCTCCCTCCCTATCAATTTCTTTAAAAAGGTCTCATCTTATTGCAAGTCAACATTTTCATCTCCCACCCTTTCTCTCTCTCTTCCCCACCCTCCCTCTCCTCTAAATAATGTAATTTTACTTAATTGAAAGAAGATTAGATTCATGAGTTGTAATAGAGAAAGATGTAATATTGTTCTTTAGGTATAATGTAATTTTACACTATGTTTGGCTAGCCTAAAATTTGTTAATGGAAATGAAAAAGAAATTGTATGTTTGGATAACTCAAAAGAAATAGAAATCAAATGAATCTAGAAGAAATGGATAGAAAGAATTCTGCTCAAAAGCCTCAACTTTTTCTCTCCAAATTTAAGGAGAAATCTACAAAAAAGGATGGAAATATTGTAAAGATACAAAAATATCCCTAAGCAAAGCTACTATTCATCATCTTCTTCTATGAGAAACAAGTGGGCTATTTCTTTGCAAAATTGTAGCAGCCAAATTGGCCCATCTATCCTCCTAAGAAGGGGCTAAATCTCTTCTCTCTTCTCTCTCTTCCTTTCTCTAAGACACACATTGTCTCTCTTGCTGTTAGTTGTAAAGGATATTTTAGATAATTCAAAAAAATATTTTTACAACTTTCCTTCCTTTTCCACTTCTAATATCTAAGCAATAAAAACACTTATATCTTCTTTGTTTTCTTTTCCTTTCCATAGCCTTCCTTCAATTTCTACTTTCTATAAAATTCCTAAACACAATATTAATTTTGTTCCATTTTAATTTTCCTTGGCCATAAAGATCCATAAAGTTTAAAACTTTTTTCTCTTTTGGGTTTCAAATCATATGCTCTGCTTCTAGAGTTAGGTTTGAATTTCGGGAATTTTGGTTAGGGTTCAACTATTGTTATTATTTTTCACATCTGAATGTGATATGAAGGTTATTTTTCTATTTTTTTTTAATGAGGGTTAGTTTGGGCTATTTAAGTAGCTATTAATGGTTTACTCCACATTAATGTCTGTAGGGGGATTAAGGTAATTGCCATTCAATCACAGTTAAGTAAACACAGTAATATGCATCTTATGTCTATTACACTCTTATTTCATTCTTTATTAATATCTTTCTATCACAGTTAGGTAAATGTAGTAAGATGCATCCCTTATTTATTATACATTTATTTCATTCCTTAGGGATTCCATTCTCGCCTATTACATAGTTAACCTACACTCAACACCAATTACAACTTAGTTTATCTCATCCTACCATTATTGATGCACCATGGCCATATTTTTAAACTGTCACTCAAGGTTGATAAATCAAGAAAAATTTTAACAATACTTGCATATCACATGGATAGATTTTCACGGTAAAAAGATACAAATAAAATTTTAATATGTAAAAATATGGATGATAGATTTTTAAGAATTAATCACTATTACTAGTATATGTCAAAATATCCCTATTACTTACACAACCCAAATTCAAATGCATATGGTATTAATACTAATGAATCTTCTCCCATTATGTGAAATATGGTGGATATTTTCTTGGAATGTCTAGTGTAGGTACTAATGGAAATTATAGTACATTTAATGATATGTATCAACTGTGATGAAGCGAGATTAGAATCTGTAATAAAATTAACGATAGTGGGATGATTGTGGAGCAGATAGAGAATTTGTAATGAAATTAGGTGTTGAGGAATGTGGATTATGAATGTAACGAGAATAAAATAACGGAATGAACAGTGATTGCTTGCTCCAAATGCAGAGCGGATCTTTGCCGTACACAGCAAATAGAGTTTGCAATTCTGATTAAAAAAAAAAAAAAAAAGAATCCAGTATTGGGATAATATTTTTCCTACTTTTCATTGCACTCAAAATATGCTATCCTTCTCCGATATCCAATTCTAAAAATAGTAGAAACTTTTAGAATGCTCTAACATATTCTAGCTTGGTAGCCACGTGTCAATATATGATATTCTATATATTTTTTCTATTTTCTATTTTTTTTTCTTTGATAATATTTCGAGCTTGTAAATACTAATATTTAGAATAAAAATAACCCTCCAACATTATGATTCTATAACATGCAACAAGACAATGTTTTGCACCCCAGACCATCATTATTCGAAACGATTAAGTCCATACAACCGAGCACGTTATGGTTTATTTTTGCCCATAACTTGTGAGCAGATGCAACCTTGACTAGCATGCTTACCCTTTTCTGGAGCCCCAGCGACCTAGAACTATTGTTTCTTTTGTCACCTTGCCTAAGGGATATCCATTTGCTTTATCACAACTAGTGAAAAACATATTAATGCTTAGCACTTTACGTCTGAATCTTTTCTCCTAAAGGAGGGGGGAAAAAATGAGAAGCATATAACAAACAGTAATGGTCATTAATAAAATGTCTTTAAAAAATTCTAATTAGACGCTATATTGTTGAGAGATGGCCAAAGTATATATAATTATCAAATATTTATATCTATTCAATGCACTGGACAACGGAAGTAAATTATGTGCTACATAAACAACACTGTTATAATTCTTTTCCTTCAAAAACAATTAGAAAAAAAAAAATGCATATCCTTGCTTAAGGTGGAAAAAATGAGTATACTCGTCAACACTTCAGTCCTGATAAATCAATATGTAAATCGAGTACTGTTGAGCTTAATTGTCGGCTCAAAATCGGAATTGTAAGACGTGTCTTCCTTGAACTGGTTCTAAAATGGGCCTGGGTGTAAAGATATCAGGCCTGCACGTTTATTGTGATAAATCTGTTATAATTTATTTAGGATTGAAGCGGATATAGATGTCCATGTTTATTAAGCTCATGACACGAGAGAGTTTTTATGATAATACTAGTAAAATAGTGTTATTTTAATACTAATTATTTATTTATTAAAACTTAATTTATATTATTTATTTTATTAAAATACTTTAACCTATTATTTAAATAATAGGTTTTATAAATAAATAAAAAACAATTAATCATGAAATAATATTAAATAATAAGAAAAACTGTTTATAACATGTTATATTAACTAGTATTACAATAAATTGTTAGTGTTATTATAAAAAAAATCTTATGATGATTAGATGATGTATACATAATTCCCATAGACGTGTCCAACATACGAGAAATGAAATATGATGTATATTAAAATTAATTAGTTACTTCCATAGCACGATGAAAAGAAAGTGCTCTCCACATGACATTCTCTCTCAACCTAAGCACTCTCTGTAACGCACATACATATATTGTATACAATTCCATAGGATGTTCTTAATATCTTTTAACATAGATGAAGTGGGGCATTCTTGTAATTCTAGGCTTTTAAACAACTACCCATATCTTTTTACATTATCTCGTTCCTACCTTTTTCTCCTACCCGTATCCAGCTTTCTTCTTACGTAAATCCATTCTCCTTGGTAGTTCCTTCACAACCGTCTCCAAGAACCGCTAAAAACTGAGTTTCTTAAAATAATAATAATAATAAATAAAATAAAATAAAAGTACAAATTCAAAATCAAGGAGGGAGTTTTCGGGTAAGATTTCTATTAGAAAGCTTCAAGATGATACTTTTCTGTTTTGGAGGGATGTAAAACAACTCACCATCGGTGATGTTTCTGCAGTGTTTTATCTCTTACAAGCATGTGTGGTTTGAGCATTGAGTAGATAAGCATCAAACGAATAGAAGTTGATGCGGTGGTGTTCGCTGGTATGTAAGTAGTATATTTGCGGTGGAGTTTGGTTGGACGTTTGCGGGGTGGCTGTGATCTGCGGTTCATGTGATGTGAGAAAAGCAAAGGCGGTGGTTGTTGGTGGTTTTTGACGAAGGAGTTGGCCGGAGTTCTGTATGTAGATCGCTAGTTTGGAGCTTAGAATGCTGGAGGTTGAAGATCAAGACCGACCTACTGGTCGTGGACGTTGGGCGCGGCATGGTAGGAGTCGGCCTGCTGATCTAAGGATGGATCGGCTTGACTTGATTTGGGTATTGTGACTTGCTCGCCTTTTTCTTCCGTTTACGTTAGTTTGTGCGATTTAATTCCTTTTATTTTACAAAAATATACAATATGCTACATCAAAATATGCCACCATGACTTCTTCTTTTATCAATAGGTAGAATGTTATGATAAGTTAAATGCATATTATTTATTATATTATCGGTTATTTTATATTATGTTAGATTGTTAAAGCTAATATATTATATTATGTTTTATATGTAATATATCATTTATATTTTATAGCGTATTCTTGTCGTACATCAAGTTACTTTATATGTTGTTATTTTATATTATATTCTATTATACAATATTAGGTCAGATATATTCTTATATTATGTATTACAGTGTATGTTGAGATGTTATTATATTATATCAAGTTACATATATTATATGACATGTTATTTTATGTTACAATATATCAAGTATCAAGTTAGTTTGTATTTACTAATTACGAAATATGATAGTATATATTATTATGTGTTGTTATGTAAATTACTGGGTTAAGTGTTAAGGTACATCAATATATATTATATAACAAGATTTTTAGTTTATCACCGGTGAAACATATTATCATTATATTTGTTGTTATATTTTAAAGCTACTTAATCATCATTGCCTTTTCAAGTATATTACTTTAATAGCATGTTTTTATATCATGTCATACATATTATGCATCACATAATAGGTAATATGCAATTTTATTATGTTGTCGTGTTACATGATATAATATGTAATTATCTTATACTATATTGTATAGCATGTTATGCTATATATACATATATATATATATATAATAACGTATTACATAATATGTTGTTTCAACGTAGTATATGTTAATATATTACCTCACATGTTGTTATGTTATTATTTTATATTATATGTGATAATATGTTTTTATTTTATATAAGTTAAATATATTGTATTATATTAGGTAACACGTTACTATATATTATACTATATTAAGTTATTTTATATATTTATAAATTAATATTTTACTAATTTGAATATGTTAAATATTATAATGAAAATCAATGTTTCAAGTTATAGTTTCAAATTGTGTATAGTTGCTGTACAACTACGATTGACAAAGTATTATTGCTTAAGAAGTTCTAGCACAAGCAGCTTAGATTATCAATTTATACCCTATGAATCAAGTACGTGACACTTGTTGTTGGTTGTGATTATTAGGCTAGTTAAATGTGAAATGAATTAGTGTAATATTTGACTCTTAAACAGTGTGATGCTTGTGCATAGCTTGGTTTAGAGGCTGGTGGTAGTAGAACCCTAAAGAGCCCCTTAATGATTGATACGTAACACTATCCCTAGTGAAATCACGTATTGAAATGATTTAAAGTAGATTTAGGGATATTAGGGCCAAAGGTAGTAGTTTCCAACTTAAGAATCCTGGGATCGATTGTAGCAATTCCTTGATGTTTATTTGTATATTTATATATTTATATACTATCAAGTATGAGCAAGATTATGAGTATCCCCATGGTGTATGGTGAACTAAATCAAGAGATAGCTAAATTGAATTATTTGTGATCTATGTTTTGCATTAAGTGCATGTGATCAGTATATTATGTGGCATGCATATGTGTAAATGGTGTTACTTATCGGGCTTTTAGATTACTACTCTAGGGACTTTGTTTTTTATGTACCTAAAAACTTTAAATGTTAAAGACCTTAGAGTTTGAGATCGGGTGCACCACTAGTGCATGAAGATAAAGGATTTCATCTAGATTGTAATAATTTAGCTTATTATATTGTAATGAATAGTTTGGAGGTGATTTACTTTAAATTTGGTTATGGAGATTTATTGATCATTATTATTGGCAATTATATAAATGTTTTTAGAGATTATAGAAATATGATTAGAGCCTAAACATGTGATTAGACACTAGAGACATACAATGAGTTGTAGCATCCTAAATCTAGGGCGTTATACTCCCAATCTCCACGAACCCCTCTATCTTCTCCGGTTACTAGAGTGAAAAGATTGAAGCCAATTGAACTCCGATGAAGAGCATCTCGTGCAAACCCAACATGAAGTTCACGAACAAGTGGAAAATCAAGAAATCAAAGAGTAGAGTTTGCCTACCAAAAATCAAGAAATGGACAATCAGGCAAAGGAGCATAAGTTCGCATCCTATAAAGACTCTATTATGGACAACATACCAGATGCCAATGCTTCGCATTTTAGCTTGGATGAACAGATTGATGTAGATGAAGACTCACAGTCAACTCATCGATAGAATTTTGATCAGCTGATGCAACAATTGAAGGAGAACAATAGTATCCAAGAACAATAGTATCGATAGAATTTTGATCAGCAAAATTTCCATAAGCTATGGAAGAAATCATTAATCATAAAATTGTATGGTTAGTCTTTAGGTTACAAAGTTCTTTATTCAAAATTAAGATATCTGTGGAAATTTTGCTGCATACTTTGATATGATAAGAATGAGATCAGGATATTATACTGTTACATTTTTTTCAAAAGAAGATTTAAATAGAATTATTAGAGATGGCCCTTATTTTATAAATGGTTCTTTTCTAACAATACGTCGATGTGAGCCAAACTTTCAAGCATCAATTGCCACATATGATCAAGCAGCATTATGGGTAAGAATTCCGAAATTATCATTGGAATATCATGATTCCCCCAAGTGCTTAAGAGTTATTAGTGAAACAATTGATCCAATTTTGAGGTTTGATACTTACACTGTAAATGTAGAAAGGGATAAGTTTGCAGTAAATTCAATAATACTAGATGGTTATTCCTACTATGTCCAATATGAATGAATTAAATCGTTCTATCTAGGATGTGGATGTATTGGACATTCGGTTTGTTTTTGTCCAAAAAAGCAAATCGAAAATTCCAACAAGCAGCAAAATGAGTCAAAAAATCTAGAAGAGTAATTGTAACAAAGTAGAAGGATATCTCATGCAAGATAATGATAATGTCATTAGTTAAGACTCGCCAGTAGAGGTACAAATGGCATCACGTGAATCTGATCAGAAAAAGGAAGTGGAATCTGATGACATAAGCAATGAGAATAGTGGCGGTTATGGAGAGTAGATCCTAGTTCGGAGAAGAAAACCTAATAGAACAAAAGGTACGTCTGATAATCAAAAACCAAATACAAGTGGCAAGGGTCACATGCAAGTGAATAATAGCGTCGAGCTGACAAAAATGGGCTAGGAAGTAATCATAACCTAAGAGAAAATAACGCGAATTCACCTCAAGGCTTGATAGACAACAAGGAAGAGAGCTAGCATAATACAGATGGAAAAAGCAAAATTCACATATAAAATAAAAACTAAATTGGACCAAAGTCGTATATTTACATCTACAGGTTCCAAAGAAAACACTTCCTCTAGCTCAAGAAAGAGACTAAAAAACTTCTAAAACTTAGCAAGACAACATCTTAACAATGGATAGGAAAGTAATATTAACACTTAGTATCAAATTCATGCATCTAGATTTATCAAATTCATGCATCTAGATTTAGAGATGCGCTTTTGATTAATGCATGTGATTCTAAACCATCAATTGGAGAGAGTTCTAATACACTTGGAGGATATCAAAATGTTGGAAGGGGAGATACAACCATCTCACTCAGTTCCTGTGGTTAGGATTACAATAACAGAAATGGAGGGAGCTATTACTCTCACACGAATGGGACAAACAATTCAATCAAAGGAGAAGTTTGCAGTGGTTCTATCAGTTACCTTAACAATCGAAGCCATGCATCCATTCAAGACCATAAAAAAAATGGGAGAGAACATTAGAGAAGGTGGTAAACAAGATCTACAAAACAACTCAGCTGTTGATTATGGATTACTCTCTTCCGGTTGTGTACAATCTCAAGAAAAGACAAACAGTTGCGCTGTTGCTGGTTAATACGAACAAAGTATTTGCATTTATGGATACAAAAAGAGCACCAAGTAACTTTGTCCTCAATATTCATCAAATTGTGGCCGAAAACAATGAAGTTACCTTTTATAACACAAATGTGACACAAGATGGAATAGAGCATGATATGGTAGCGCTAAGGACGAATGAGGTCGGTCTTATCTATAATGAGTCCAAGCTCATCAAAAGCTTGAAAACAAGGATAAAAACTCATAGAACAGAAAGTAAAGAAGCAAAATCTATGACCAGTTCTTAGGATATAACACACCAAGAAACTACCGAGAACTCGTGAATTAACTTAATATGATGCATGAGTTAATTCGGTGATAATACTCACCACCTAATCTTATTTAAGAATTAGGATAAGAATGAGATTAAGTAAGCAGAGAATGCTCACAATGGGGATAATTTAGTATATTCAATGTGAGCCTTATACTCAATAAATAAGAATCTAACAAGTTAATTTAAGATATTAGTAAAACTAACCTGATTAACTTAAAATTTTATGCATAGACTCAAGACATTAGTCGAAGAAACCCTGTGAACCCAGATATTAAAAATATAATAAATAATAATAATATAGCTAAAATAGTACAATTTAATTATATTAAATATTATTCACCGTAATCGCATAAAATAAGTTTTATTAATTTGTAAACTTTTAGAAATAAATTATATATATAAAAGGATTTATATGGGACATAAAATAACATATATAACATATACGTACGTGTCGTGCATAATTTTTAAGTATGTACTTATCCCTGTATTTAGTTAAAATACCCTAATAAATGCATTTTAAGCTAAAATACTTAAGAAATTAATAAAGAAATCATAAAAAATTATAAAAAATTCATGGGCAACTAGGAATCCATAATTTAGGCGTTTGTAATCCTCCATGATAGATGTTAATTTAGTGTGGCAAGAATTATGCAAAACTGAGCAAGGATACGTAAAGGAAATTTCAAAGAGGAAAGAGAAGAAAATCATTTCCATACAAAAATAGTTCCAAAAATTCAAAAAACCCTCTCTAACAAATACTATAGTCAAGTGAGGAGTTAGAAAAAATCAGAGTGAGTTAAGTTAATCATAGAATAAAATCAAGAAAAATTGGAAAAATCTATGCATAATATAGGTGATTCGATAGTTCACTAGTATAAGGCAGAGTTGGAAGTCAACCACCACTACCACCACCAAGAGCCACACCCATCGCCTAACACCACCAATAAGGAGGGTAGAGCCATTGGTAGTTGGAGGCCAATTTTTCATAAGCTTCATTTTTTATTCGATTTTATGTAAATTACTAAAAATACAAAAAATGGCCAAAAATTTTTGAAAAAGAAAATTATTCTTATATATTTTCTGTATAAAACCTAGGAAAAATATCAATTTATGTAAATTAAGTAACTAATATATACATTTTTAAGAAATCTAAGAAATCGGATAATTTTCGAAGTTGAAATAAATTAGGTAACTAATGTAGTTTTTATTTCAAATTTTTTCTATAAACTATCCAAAATTAATATGAAATTGCTATGTCAAAGTTTTTCATGACACTAGTTTTTATATTTTTATTTTATTTTTAAGATTAAAATAATGCTTAAAATGGTGTATTTAGTAATAATTGATATGATTCTTTGCATAATCTTATTTAGATACTGAGTTTGAATCATATTTGGAGTATGGATATTGTTCCAGTGTGATTGGGATTCAATGATACAATAAGGAGTTAAGGGAAGTTAGTATTTAACTGATT
The DNA here is from genome assembly GCA_024138005.1 of Lumnitzera racemosa. Lineage (NCBI taxonomy): Eukaryota > Viridiplantae > Streptophyta > Magnoliopsida > Myrtales > Combretaceae > Lumnitzera > Lumnitzera racemosa. Next base: position 88,824,599 of record JAMXBC010000006.1, read on the forward strand.
TAGTATATTTGAAACAATTGATGAATTGTGATTAGAATTGAGAAGAAATGAAGCTAAAAAAGGTTTGTTCAAGTGTTACTTCTTGTTTAAAATTTGAATTCGTAACTAAAAATGGAAGAAAGTTAGTAAATAAACCAATTATAAGATATTGAGAAAAGGTAAAGGATTTTGGTAATGAATAATATACTAAATTATTACTTAAAGAGTATGTTAGAAGTAAAAATTATGAAGTAAATGTAAAAACAGAGGAAACAGAGGATTAGTTAGAAGATAATTTTATTAAAACTTGATAACAGAGTCAGATAATAACTTAAAGAATTTTCAAATAGGAAGTTTAACCTAGTGAAGTTCAGAGACTGTCTCAAAGGATAAATTGGTGTAACAAATGACCCTTGTATAGCTTAGAGGCAAACAAGAGTAAGAGTAGGAAAAGGATTAAGGTTGGAACTTCCTCGATACAGGTTCTCTTCAGAGCAGGAAAAAACAACCTTAACCTTTCCCCAGTGGAATAGAATCTAACTCTCAATCCAGGCTTAGACCAGCTTGATGCTATAGAAAAGATCTTAGCACCCCAAAAGTCTGTCTGTACAAACGATCTAGAACTAGGCCTGAAATTGGCTTGAAAGCATTAGGAATGGGAGAAAGTACCGCAAGGCCTTAGCAGCATTCCTTTACAACAATAGGGAATGGAACTAAAGAAGCTTACTATAAATCTACTCAGATGATAGCTTAAATGGTTTGACCAATTAGAAAAACTTGTGAAAATCATTAATTGGACAAGAAATCACGATTTTTAAGGGAAAATAACTTACAACATTTATGACTAAATTACAAAAACATATAAAATAAACTAATAATTAGTGTAAATAGGTCTTAGGATAAAAGGGGTTTGAGCCTATCATGACAAACTACAAGAATACAATTCATTTTAAAAACATTTTCATGAATTTTCTTAAGCATTGTAGAAGTAATTTGTTCCATGTTTTTTCCCCTTTTCCATATAATTGTATCGCATGTAAAACATGTCTTAAAAAAGTGCTAAGATAAGAATTATTTTTTGGGGTCCTTGTAATCTTATTAAATTCAAAGGTTGTCACTATAAAGTTGTAACACCAATGAAATATATATGAAAAAAAAAATTCAATTGTATTAATATATCATGTGGATTATGAATGATGTGGAGGTACTAATAAAAAAAAAACTATAATTTATATTATGCCACTAATCTAGATATATGTATGTATGTGTATTACTTTAGTACCTAAACTTATGCTTATTGAAGTACAACATTATGCGATATTACTATACATTGGCTATATTACAAAAACATTCATTTAACAAGAAAAATGATTATTGAATACAACTTATTACTTCATTAATTTGCCTTTAATTCCAAAAGTAATTCACATTTTGTACCTTATGTGATATAACAAGTATACATAACTTCTTTCCGTCTCTACTGTTTCTTGCCCTGAGATTTCCCTAAAGCAGAAAAACATATGTATACAGAATATGGTATATACCTTTGCACCATGAAATATTTCTTTAGCATAGTATTTCTAAAGGACGAACAGGCTTTAATTTTTGTTTTGGCTAAAAACCCGCATATTATTTATTTCACATTAACAGCTACATCAAAATTAAATTAAGCAGGCTCTGGGATATATAATCCCTCACAAATTACATCAAAATTAACATCTAACAATCCAATGGCTTTACATTTTAAATTACTGATTCTGTATCTTACAAATTCATTCTTGCATAGTGTCCTAGAAAAAAAGATTTAATAATATTAATATATTGGAGGAACCGATGAATGATATATGAGTATAAATAATATTTAAATATCTTAAAATAAAATGATATACTTTTTAAAAATGTCTCAATTATATATTTACGTATCAAAATTTTATTAATACTCATATATCGTCCATTAATTCACAACGCTATACCGTTAGAAACTTTTTTAGTATCCTGCTAACCATAAAGAACATATGACCATGCTTTTCTTCATGCATAAAACATGATATAGCAATTTGGTTCTGCGTAATGTATCAGATCTGGACAACGATATGTAACCAAAATCATGTCATTCATGTTTCCAGAGTTAACATTTGCTATTAGTTTGTGGGAAAAACATAAGCATAGATAGCAAAGAAAGCCTGAATGGCAGTAAAAATGAGCGCCACAACGGCAGCTGAAGCAGACATGAATGACCATGGACTGCGGAAATAAGAATGCATGCATCCTGCCCATCTCTTGTGCCATTTATTCCGATAATACCTATTCACATCCTCATACACATGGGACAAGTAACATGTTCCAATATCAAACGAAATCTCCTTCCCTAGAGCATTGAATAAACCCGCAATTTCTCCATCCGTCCCCAAGTAGTTCTCTATAACCTTTCGATCGGATAGGAACTCTGCGTCCGTTTCTCTATTGGCAAGGTATCCCACAAAGGTGACGTAGGAAGTAATGTGCCTAGAGCAAAAGAAGTAACACTGCTCGAATACGACACAATTAAAAAAGAATGTGGTAATGAAATCATCTAGGACTAAGGTTGGCACTTCAAGCACCCCTGCTTTATAATTGAAGGAAATGTCTAGCAAGTTGTCGCGCTTGCATGGTCTAATCTTTACTCCTGCAATGCGAAGCTTGGTGGCTGATGGAATTACAGCAAGAAATGCATTATCCATGTCTTGCCTCGATCCCTCACTTGGGCATCGAGCAAACTGGACTACACTCAGTCGAAGCAAATTGAGTAGATGCTTGACTTGATCAGCATTGTAACCTAAACTCAGGGATTCTAGAGGCCTTTGCATTGCATAATTGAAGAAATCTAATGCGAGTTTTACCAAGGAATACCCGTCATCTGCAGTGGTCCTGGACAGATCAAAGAGAAGTTCAAGAACAAAGAAAGGGATTTGATTTTCAAGCTGTAGAAAATCTCGCATGACGGAAGGGAACACCCATGCCAGGTTGAACATGGGATCATCAGCCTTCACTTTTATAAGGCCATTCGACATGCGGAGCATCTCGATCACGAAACAACCATCAAGGACAATCATCTCAACAAAATCAGAGCTAGTATATTTAATTAATTCAGAGTAACAATTCCTGATCTCATTCTCGCGTTCAGCTATTGCTTCAAAGTAATTGTTGATGCCAACGCCTCTACGCTTTACCATTGCGGAGAAGTACCTAACCATTCAACAAAATAGATGTAACAGTTAGGTGTCTGAAGAACTTTTGTTGCATTTGAATTTAATCTCCTTCTCTCTGTTCTCCTTTCGCTGTGATTTTTTTTCGATGGTGGTATAATTTTCCAATTAATAAAGTTAGATGGCCTTTAAATTTCGATCTAATGTTTGGATTCAAGCACATTTCTCAAACTTTAGTGCGAAACTTGTAATGTACACGCTGATGGTAAGATCAAGAGTTGTGTTTTAGCATCTCAACACAATTACAATGATTAAAAAAAAAAAACGGTACATAAGAAATCATTTTAAGCTGATATTTCCAAAGTTTGTGACTTTTCTTTAGTTGGTATTTCCACCGTTGTTCTCTGAACCGCTATTATTTCTTTCCCGCAGTTCATGTGAGAGTTACAATGTCTATTACAATCTTTTTTTCCACTTCTTAGATCCTGAGGTCTCACAAATCATGATACTATGACAAACATTTCAATATTTTGAAGAAAAAGTTCCTAACATTTTGAGATAATAAACGTTTAATTCATCACAATAATCACAACACGAATTTGATCTACCGACTACAAGCTACTAATTAAGATTCTGAATTCATCATATACCTGGCCTTATGCTCTTCAAACATTTTATAATGTTCATGTCCATGGTGGTAAGGCCCAATGGAGACAACGTAAGGTTGATAGTATTTCTTATTTATCTCCGCCAGATTACGAGGTACTCTAAATATGCAACAGGACTCAGCGCCCGCTGTATGTTTCAGCAACGCCGGTGGTCTGCTAAATCTTCTTTCCATACGGGATGTCCAATCATTCCTCGGCGTACTAGTCACCGTGATGACATCTTCATGTGGCGGATTACTGGTCGATTCCACCTCGGATATGGTTTCATGATCCGGCGTACTAGTCGCCGTGATGACATCTTCATGTGGCGGATTAGTGGTCGACTCCACCTCAGTCATGGGTTCATCCTCCGACGTACTAGTCACCGTGATGACATGTTCATGTGGTGGATTACTGGTCAACTCCACCTCGGCCATGGCTGCTCTCTCTCTCTCTCTCTCTCGAGATGGACCGCTCAAGTGAAAATGTGTGGAGTGGTTAGTACAAGTATCGACAAGACTGACAGCTGCTCTATTCTGGCAATACTTACTTGCGAGGTGGGTTCATGGTTCTCTGCATAAATAATACAAATCTAATTCAACATTAAGCAGCTGAAAACAAACTACTATATTAGTTAAATGGAATTATGTCTGGATTTTAATACTATTTCAATTAAAAATAAAATTATTTATTAATAAATCAACATGGAGCATCAATTAGCGTAATCAGACTGAACCCAAGCTCATTAAATGTCATGTCAAGTTGAGAACGATCTTAGAATTCTAAACTCAATTTAATTCAAACTTTGAAATTTCAATTTAAATAGGAACTTAAGTACAATAGTATACTATTTCAATCTATCTCCTTTGTAACCCTATACTAATCACATCAATATTAGATTTGTAGGGTCTAGCAAACTCAATAAATCTAAGAGTGAATATCTTTCTGCTTAATATGTAACGGGTCTAAGTAGAGATAAGTATTCATCAATTCGTTAGCATTAAGCAAACCGCCAGGTTAGAAATTAGAACAATTGCAATTGGCCAATTCCTCATATAGCACACATGCATAAGGACAAACATAACACAATCACTTACATACACATAAGCACAAATGTATACACATACACACACATACACATGTACATGCCTTAACCCCTTACCTCTCATATCTCATAAATGCATGGACATATACATACATAATTTTGTACATCCAAAACCAAAAACACAAGCACAACAGTCACTCATACACATAAAAATACATGTACACACATGCCTACCCTCCTTCCTCCCATTTCCTATAAATACATACACAAGGCATAGTCATTTATTGTAATACTCATAGTTTCTTACTATCTTTCTCATTCCCCTTCAATATGTCTATCATGTTAATATTTTCCACATATGATTAAAACTTTTATCTTCCTTATAGTTTAGTATTGCAATAAACATTAATATACATTTATGCAGTGTTACTTGTATTGTTCATTTTTCAAATTCCTAACAAACGAAGCAATGTGATTAGATTTAGGGAAATATATATAGTTTAATGGTTAAAGTTGAAGGTAGGGACTTGTAAAGTTTAGTCATTGCACTTCCAACATAATACAGTATTTTTGAACTTTAAAAATGTATACAAATATATTTTAGAAAGATATGAACCGGAATAATTTTAATATTAGCTTAAGAAGAGTCCTTAATATCAACTATATACGAGTATATGTTTTCAATGACCTTAGCTTGCATGAACAATTTGCTACCCAACCAAATTCTATTGTTGTGACTTGTTTGAACATTTGTCTTTGTTGAGAAAAACTTAATTGCTACCAATGTTCAATCAAGTGGCTGAATTGAAGCATATTGGCTAACAAAGTTCCTTGCAAGTTGACTCACCAAAAAGATGTACATAATCGGCACTAATGGTTGGGGGTGGGTGTGGTTGAATTGAATATTTCTCATACTTCATATCAAAAGTAGAAGTATTTTATAGTATCCATGTTGGAATCAACTGAACATCAAAAGAACCATTATTTTATCTTCCTCTATTCTTAAACTCAATATTACCCTTCATTTCAAATCTTCTACCACAATATGTAGAAGATATTAGCAAAAACAAGAAAAATGATGAGTTCAATCTAACATTTATATGAGTAGTGCTACATAAACCGCACTAATAGTAATTGCAGTAACAATTGCATGTAAAAAAAAAGTTAAGTAGAAGAAGCAACCAACTATTCAACATTCTCATCATTTTCAAAATCCATGCAAGAAATTCTAACCAACACCAAAAACCACATCATCGATGAGATGCCAATAAAGCCAAAATCAATGCTATGAGATGTCAATGCCAAAGGAAGCCTTTTTTCTCCAATTTCAACAAATTGAATTTTGGGTTGTGAGTTTAGGAAAAAATCCATCTTTTCTTCTTCTTTATTTCCTCTGGCTGGTTTTACTTTGGTTTTAAAGAATAAAAGTACTTAATGGTGTTACTTTTTCACTATTTTAAAAAACACAAGTACCCTCTATGTAAAAAATAATAATAAATGTACCAAAAAGAAAAAAGTGTAATAGCGCATATATCTCAATGTAATTTACCCTAATTTTAATGACTTTTGTTTTATTTTTGTATTTTATTTTTTTTTCAAATAGTTGTAGATGTAATATCTTATTTAATTTGGACATACTTGTCTTTGGCTATGAAGAGAATAGTATTTCCATCTATTTGTTGTATCTAAGTGATAATGTAATGAAATTTCATTACACTTTAGTGAGAAAATCTAAATTAATCGGTTGTATATTTTAATATGTTGCACAACAAATGTGTGTTTAAACATAGACAATGGATAATTTTTCTTTCTTCCTTTTAAGAAAAAAAAAAAAAAAACAAAACTCTGATTTATGGATCACAGAACCATGATTTGAAGAAATACGGAGCCTTAGGGCCCGTCTCGGTTTGCCCCTTTGGTGAACCGGAAAATGACAGTTTCGGCCGGTTCAGACTGTGCCGGGTCTATGCCCAGTTCTAGTCAAGCCGTCCAGGGCAGGTGTCTTCAAAAGTGAATGTAAACATTGTAGGTCACGACAACTTACACAACATTGGTCAAAGGACAACGTTGAAGGTATTCGATCGAATATATGCTCTTACGTACGAACCAGCAATAAAAATTAATCTCCAATGGGGTACCGAGAACTAGCAGACACGTCTCTTGGAAGAAATGAATATAAGAGATACAGGCAGGAGACCAGAAGATGTTGCATGCGTGGTCCCACACTTCCAGATATATTACAATGTTAACCTCATGAACCTTAACCACGCTACATGGCATCTTTAAATTTTGTTTGTTTATAGCAGTGAACCGATTGCATCCAACTTGGCATTATACCATAACGCAGAAATTCACGAAACGCGCTGGAAATACTTTGATTCAAGGGACCAAATGTTGCAATTCCCCATGCATCCACGCTGTTTGTGTAAAAGTTAAATAAAACGGAATAATAAAATTTAGAACACGACTTCGGTCAAATTCTATTATAAATTTACATGTTAGAGCATATAATATGATGAGAAGAGAGCGTACGGTATTGATAATTATTATCAACTTTATTGAATATGTTATGTCTCGTATTGGAAGAACAGAGAATGTAATAAAACAAAATTTAGAGCGGAATAATTGTTGTCAAGAAATATTGATGCAATTAACAAAGCATATATAATAGAAAATTATATGTTTTCATATTTTCTAAATTCATAGACACCGAGACACATACATGTAGGGAGATATAATATCAATTATTATCAATATGTACATAAAAATTTCCAAATGATTATAGCCTTTATTCAATCGTAGACTTAGATATAAAACTAATATAAAAAGAGGGTAAAAAGTATAATATATATGTAGTTATCAATTTAAAATATATGCATAAATAAAAGTAATAAACTTACCTAAAATATTATTGTAATTATAATTAACTTATTTAGCAATATATCTTTATATGTGATGGGGCATCATTTAGAAAATGTTATAAACTTTTAAAATATAGGTGAATTTTTATAAATACAAAGAATTGTATTTTATATATTAAATTAAACAAATATTTTAACTATTCTTAGTGCATCATGTTAATAAGGCCTTTTAGATATGGTCTCAAGCTTGTCCCAACCTGATAAGACTTATAACCTATGATAAGTTGCCATTGGTCCAAGCCCAAAACAAAACATGTCCAACTACAGGAGGCCTCTTAACAACTAGAAGACTGGATATGGCCGAACGACTAAATCAACAACTACCTCCTATATATGCGGAACATGTCAAATACCATGATTCCACTCTCCAATACTTGCAAATATAGCTCTACCCACTTATTCATCTTCAACTGCTAGCTCCACTCCTCTATAAATACAAAGCTAACACCTAATGCTAATCTACTTGATACTTTGCCCTCTCAAGCACTCAAATTCTCCAAGCATTTATATTCTCCAAACACTCTGACTTAAGTATCAAAGTGACCATGACAGATAAACCCTTGACGCCCCCTCATTGTGCTCTCTTTTGTAGGCTTGATTACTTGTGTGAAATCTAATCATTCTTAAATCCATACCGATAAAAGTCTTAAGACGACATTTGGCACCGTCTATAGGAATCTAATCCAAGTTCCTACTTAAATACACTAAACATTTACCTAAACATCACCTTTGACCACCATGTCTCGTATTAGCAACCTTGAGAATCACCAATTAGTAAATAACCAATCTGCTAAGAACCAACCCCTCCCAAGGGAAATGCTAAAGGAGCACCTAGTTGAGGAGTTTGTTGCCTAAAATAGGTTGGTCTACGCTCGCCTCAAGGAAGTTAAGAGGCACAGCACATAAACTCAAACCAAACACCCACCCTTACCCCTACCCCTACCCCTACCCCTACCCCAAAAGCTTCTTATGCCCGTATTAGGCAAAACAACCACCAGCAGCAATAGAAGGATGGTAGGGATCAATAACCTGATCCCCTAGTACAGCAACAGCCAACAAGATCTGCGGCTACCCACAACTCAGCTTTAGTTGGCAATGAGCAGGTAACTAACTCTTACAGAGTTTTGGTACACTCTACAACATGATGAGCTCATCTAGTAGAGGATGCTGACCTTAACGAGCTCGACACAATCGTAGGAAGGCTTTTTGAGCAGTACGAGAGCAAGGTAGCTAGTGATGCCAGGCTAGTCACCAGCAACAAAACCTCCTTTCACTAAGGGTATCCAGGATAAAGTGTTGCCCTATAATAGCAAGCTTCTAATCTTAGACCAATACGATGATACTAGTGATCCCAATTATTATCTCATGCACTTTTGCACCCTCATGAACCTTCATGGTCATGGGGATGTCATAATGTGCAAGGCTTTCCCAGGCACCTTAAGGAAAGTAGCTTGGATGTGATTCAACCACTTGCTCGAAAACTCCATCGACTCCTTTAATGAGCTGGTGTAGAGGTTCAACCTCCACTTCAAGGCTAGTAAGCCCCCATCCAAGGACACATCGTCCTTGTATTTAATGAAGCAAAGCGAAGGTAAGACTCTACATGAATTTGTAGCCTAGTTCAATAATACCATGGTCGAGATCCCTTAATTAGATAAGGGAGTAGCAATCCATGCCACACAGCTTGCATCCGACCTTCAGGAGACTTCTTTTGATCTCTTTTGAAGAGCAAACCAAAAACCCTTGCTACTTTTTGGAATAAGGCTTAGAAATACATAAACTAGGAGGGCAACACTTACGCTAGGCACAACGCCGACCAAGAAATGTCAAGTGGAAAGGACAAGGATAGATTTTCCATAAAACATCACATTGGTGACAAGGCCCCAAATAGGGTAGAAGGTAAAGGCTTCAGCAGTAAGAAGCATTGAACTAAGTAGAATCCCTTCCCCCGCTAATCTATACATAATACACCCCTTTAAATAGACCTATCCCCTAGGTCTATTCACAGGTGCGGTATAGAGGCTTACTACATAAGCCTTCCAAAATGAAGGGCAATCCCAGTTGTCAAAACTTAAACAAGTTCTGTCAATTCCATGATGACCATGGCCATACCACTAACAAATGCTTTTAGATGAAAAATGCAACAAATTGTTATTTAGCAGGGCTTCTTTGGTGAATACAATGCCCAACAAAGGAATGACGACCGTTCTAATGATGATGAAGATAGGGCAGCTCGAAGACAATGAATTAAAGGTGCTTAAGCTAAGCAGAATGAAGACCACCACAACAACCAAGCCCCCAACAAAGTCATAAATATAATTGTTATAGGGTTATACTGAAGGAGTTGGCTAAGCACCAGCAGCTTGTTCAATGCCCCATCCAAGGTGTTGGCGGTTAGAGAGAAGAGGTAGAAGTTAGACACTTCAGCTTCTTCTTTGATGAAGATTTAGAGGAGGTAGACATCCGCCACTAAGATGCCATAATTATAGGGGTGGGGATCGTTAATTTTGAGGTCCTCAAGATTATGGTGGACACCAGTAGCTCTACTAACATCCTCTTCCTCCACACATTTGAAAGGATGAGGGCTAGGCTACCTGTTAAGATGAAGCCATATCACCATAATCTCATTTGCTTCAATGGAAGTACTGTTTGAGCCAAAGGAATCATTACCCTAAACATGGAATTTGGCAATGACAATAACATTGCACAACGACTAATAAAGTTCCTCTTGATCAACTACCCATCCCCCTACACCATTCTCTTAGAAAGACCAAGTTAAAATGCATTTAAGGTCATCACTTCATCTCTCCACTTGAGGCTAAATTCCTAATCAAAATTTGTAGGCATAACCAAAAGCTCTCCCAGAAACTCTATGTCAGGGTTGCTAAAGCTAACGAAGTCTTCGCTCTAAAGACGGACTCATAGGAGAAGCTAACAAAAAAAGGTAAACCAAGCGAAAAAACTAAGGAAGTAAAAGTTGGTCCTTATCTTGACCAAACTACTAGGGTTAAGGTCGAGACTCCTTCCAAGGTAAAGGAAGAGAAAATTACCCTCTTGCGGGCCAACTCAGATAAGTTCGCTTAGTCAATATCAGACATGCTTAGGAACTCCCCCGACTTGGCAACCCATAGCCTTAATATTGATTCCACTAAGTGACCTATCAAATAGAAGAAGAGGTACTTTGCCCTAAAAAGGTAGGCCGTAATCGAAGAAGAAATGCAGAAGCTACTTAAGGCTAGCTTAATGAGAAAGGAGAAGTACCCAACCTAGCTGAAAAACGTAGTGTTAGGAAAGAAGAAGTCAAAGAAGTAGTACATATGTGTCGATTATACCAACCTCAATAAAGCCTTCCCAAAAAACTACTTCGTTCTCCCTAAGATCAACCAGCAGGTTGACTCCACCTTAGGGCATAACTTGCTAAGATTTATGGACATCTTCTTAAGCTACAACCAAATAAAGATAGACTTGAAGGATAAAGTCCATATCTCCTTCATCACTGATTTTGGCATGTACTACTATACTGTCATGCTCTTCAGCCTCAAAAATGTTGAGACAATATATTAGTGAATGGTGATGAAGTTGTTTAAACCTCAAATCGGACGCAACATGGAGGTATACATCAACAACATAATTGTCAAGAGTAAGCAGCCCAGCGATCATGTCAAGGACCTCCAAGAGGCCTTCAACCATATAAGAAGACACATCATAAAGTTGAACCCCCAAAAGTACATGTTTAAGGTTAGCTCGAGCAAATTCCTTAGCTTCGTTGTCACCTAAAAGGGTATTGAGTCTAACCTTGAAAAGATACATGCCATTAAGGATATGAAGCCCCCTAACCCGGTTAGAGATGTACAAAAGTAGACCAACAAGGTGGCTATGCCGGGCAAGTTTATCTCTAAGAGCGCAAATAAATGCGTCTCTAAGCAATTGAAAGACTTCCTTACACACCCGCCTATCCTCTCCAAGCTTATTCTATAGGAGGACCTATATCTATAATTGGTTGTAAGCAATCGAGCACTCTCATTTATATTGGTCAAAGCAAAAGGGAGAGAGTACAAGCTCATATACTATGTTAGCCATATACTCTAGGGGCTTGATGTCAGGTCTACTAGAGTAGAAAAGTTTGCCTTTACCATCGTCATCTCAGCACATCGACTAAGGCATTACTTCAAGGCATACCAGATTATTGTGCCTATAGACGAATTGCTGCATACTATACAGTGGAAGCCTGATGCGTTTGGATAGATAATGAAGTATGTGATGGAGTTGAGTGAATATAGAATCCAGTATCAACCATGAATGACCTACAAGGCACATATACTGGCCGACTTCGTGGTTGAATATATAAGAGAGGAGGAAGCATCGCTAAAGGATGACAAACAGGCGTAGACTCTCCAAGTTGATGGATCATCCACCTTGAGGGGTAAAGGTACTGGTCTTATTCTAACTGGACTACACAAGATTACTGTAGACACCCCCATTTTTGCACTCATATCCCCCTTTAATTTTAAAATTTTTAAAATAGGGTAAGAAGTCCTAATTTAGCAAAAATATACACAAAAAAATTTATAAAATTATAAAAATACAAATAAATAGAAAATTTTAAAAATAAAAATTTCTAAGGGCAATAGAATTTTTGGACCTAGCGAGTGTAACAATTTCAAGTCATTAGAAATTTTAGATGAAACCACTAAATTAATATTGGTTCAAAATTCAATTCTATAAGGTCAGATAATTGTAAATTAGTATAGTATATTCAGTTATTTATTTATTAATCAAAATAATGTAAAGAAAAATTTTTCGTTTTATTTTATTTAGTGTAACATGTTTTCATTTATTTAATTTGTTTATTCATTTATTTTTATTTGTTTATTTATCTTATAATTAAAAAGAACAAAAAGAGAGAAGAAAAAAAAAAAAAGGGCTACCCAAGCCATCACTATCCTTAAGCCTAATAAAAGAAGGCTACTATACACCTTTCTCTTCTCATTTGCGCGCATGTAGGGGGTATGTGGTGTCACAGTCCAAGACTTTCTCTAGCGTACAAAGCCCAACAAAAGAAGGCTAGTACGCGCCTTTCTTTTTTCATTTGCACACATAAAGGGGGTGCATGGTATCATAGTCCGAGGCTTTCTCTAGCGTACAAACAAAACGTACAACGCTTACTGTCATGCCCTAGCAATAGTGAGCAAAAGTAACTCACATGCAATATTAGCCAACAAGGCCTAAACCTGTAAGCAACACAAACAAGGAAAAAAGCCAACATAATATAAGGGATATAAGCACGAATGGAAAAATGAATAGCACACTTTTATTAATTCCAATAGTGATAAAAGGCTACAATATGTGTACACGAAGGTAATGCATATGTAATAGGTATCGTCGGTCATGATCAACCAATGTGATGAGCAAGACTTTCAATCTAAAAGAGTACTCATACCCTCGTAAAGAGGTTTACGAACATTTTTAGACTTAGTAGAAGAAGACATTAAAACTAGTGAAATAGCATCACTTTCTAAAAGTGGAAATTTCTAATAATAGTAAAGCCTTAACTATAATGAAAAGAGGTCCTCCTATATTATAATATGTACAAAAGAAGAGCCCCTTGCTAGAATAAGTATGTTACAAAAAGGGACCCTAACATCCCCTCCCCCCTACTTAATTCTATTGACGTCCTTAGTAATATACATAAGAGCTTGGATCTAATGGCAAAGCTCTTCTGGCTGGCAAGGCTAACTTTCTCTAGAATAAGGGCTTGAGGTCTTCTTTAGTCTCCTAACTAATATCTTATTCTCCTCGATCTCTCCACTTGACCAAATATTCTTTATGTTCTTCTCCAATGGCGGGATCTCTGACTTTTCACTCTGCAAGGATGTCTTCTACGGCTTGACTCAAGTTGAACTCAATCTTGACATATGACCGCTTGGACACATTATGAGATGGGTCTTCCATGTCTAGATAATATGGCTTTAAGACACTAACATGAAAAACTGGATGGACCTTCAACCATGTAATAGGTTCAACCTTGTAAGCTACTCTTCTAATCTTCGAGATGATAGAAACCAGACCAATATACTTCTAGATCAATCTTTTATCCTTCTTCCTCAATGATATGACTTGTTATGGAAGAAGCTTTATGAGAACCTGATCTCTAACATTAAACTCTTTAGAGTGGCAGTTCTAATTTACCCATTTCTTCATCCTCTTAAAAGCCTTCTCAAGGTACACTTTTGTTACTTTTGAACTCTGCTTCCAATCCCCAGTGAACTAATAAGCTCTTAGGCATCTCCCAATATATGGTACTGCCATTATGTAGGGTAACAATGGTTGCTGACCCATAATGATCTCTATAGGGCTCTTATTGGACGAAGAGCTCTACTGGATGTTGAAACAAAACTAGGTGATATCCAGTAAGTCAACCTAATTCTTCTAGTTAGCATTAATAAAGTGCCATAGGTATTCCTCCAGTAAACCGTTGAATCTCTTTGTCTGCCAATCACTCTACAGATGGTAATTAGAGGTCATGCTTAGCTCAAAACCTAAGAGGTAGAACAACTCTATCTAAAACTTCCCTGTAAACCTAGCATCCCATCACTCACAACATTCTAGGGCACACCCTAAAACTTTACCACGTGCTTGAAGAAAAGTTGAGCTATCTCTTCTGCACTTGAGCTCTTCTTAGTAGGAATGAAGGTGGTATACTTAGAGAACTTGTCAACAACAACAAAAATAGAAGAGTGCTCCCCTAATTTTAGTAGGGAAGTGATAAAGTCCATAGAGATGCTCTCTCATGGTAGGATGGCATTAGAAGTGGCTCTGATAAGCCTGTTGTCTTCTGCCTCTCAACTTTATCCTGCTAACAGGTAAGCAAGTCTTGATATAACTCCTCACATTCTCCTTCATATCCAACCAATCATAGCCCTGCTTTAACAAGCTTAGTGTCTTCTACCAATTAGGATATCCAACTTATAGAGTATCATGGCACTCTCTCATGAGCGCCCTTCTTAAGTTACCTACCTTCAGGACATACAACCAGTATCCTTTTACGTAGATAAGTTCACCTTCTACCAAAAATCTACAAGTCTTCCCTTCCTCAACTAACTACTTGAGATTTTTAGCCAATAAGTCTTAACCTATATGATGCTTAATCTACTCTTAAATTGAAGTCGAGATTTGATTCGGCTAACTAGTGTGCAATTTGTACTAAGGATGCTAAATTGGTTAGCCTGCTTAAAGCATCCGCCACTTAATTAGTCCACCCACTACGATGCTAAATCTCCATATCAAAGTCTACAAGAAACTCTTGCCATCTTGCTTGCTTGGCCAAGAGCTTTAGTTGAGTTAATATATGGCTAGCAATGAAATTGTCTATCTTTACTAGAAACTTTGATCCCAGCAAATAGCATTTCTAAGTCCTTAGATAGTGAATGATTGCAAGTAATTCCTTCTCTTGACTAAATACTTACGCTCTATTTGATTCAGCTTCCTACTCTCATATGCCACTACATGACCCTCTTGCATCAACACTTCCCCAAATGCAATGTTTGAGGCATTCGTATGGGCTTCAAAAGGCTTAGAAATATCAAGAAGTGCAAGGATTGGCTACTCCATCACTATACGTGTCAACTCTTCGAAGGCACTCTAACATCTCTCATCCTATGACCATGCTTGGTCCTTCTTCAATAAATCCGTAAGGAGTGCAACTCAGTGAGAATATCCTTCAACGAATCTTCTATAGTAATTTGTGAGTCCAACGAAGGACAGTAACTCTATTACACTCTTAAGCATTAGCCATTGCCTAATTACTCCTACCTTAGCCATCTTCATTTGGATCCACCCTTCTTCAACAACATGACCTAAGAAGTTGATGCGCTTCTAGGCAAAGGCACATTTCTCATTCTTTACATACAAATAATTCTCCTACAGCTTCTTAAAAACCGTTTGTAAGTGCTTTACATGGTCCTATAATGTCCTACTATACACAACAATGCCGTCTAGATAAACGACCACAAATTTGTCAGGATATTCACAAAATACATCTTTCAATAAGGTACAAAATGTTGTATGAGCATTGGTGAGACTGAAGGGCATCACCAAGAACTCATAAGTGCCATACCAGGTTTCATACATCGTTTTAGGCTCATTACCCTTAGCAATGTGAACTTGTTGATAGCCTGACCAAAGATCTAGCTTTGTAAAATACTTAGCCCCGCTTAATTGATCAAACAAATTAGCAATTAGAGGAATCGGATAATGATTCTTCATCATCAGCTTGTTTAGAGCATGATAGTCAATACATAATCTCAAACTCTCATCCTGCTTCTTCTAAAACAAAAGAAGAGCCCTATATGGTGCTTTTGAGGGTCGAATGAAGCTTGCCTCTAATAACTTATCCAATTGCTTCTTCAATTCAATAAGTTCGAGAGGCAACATTCTGTAAGGAGCT
Organism: Lumnitzera racemosa; assembly: GCA_024138005.1. Taxonomy (NCBI): domain Eukaryota; kingdom Viridiplantae; phylum Streptophyta; class Magnoliopsida; order Myrtales; family Combretaceae; genus Lumnitzera; species Lumnitzera racemosa. The sequence continues at coordinate 88,840,822 of JAMXBC010000006.1, forward strand.
CTAGCAAGTGGTTTGGTACCAAGAATCACCTCAATCTCATGATCTACCAACTGTCTAGGAGGTAATTCCTTCAGGAGCTTATCAAGCATCACATAATCATACTCCTTTAAGATACTCTCTATTACCCCCATTATCTCTGTCTTTCCTACTTCCTCTTCCTCTATAAGGACAGCCAAGAAAGTCAGTTCTTGATGTTTAAGCCCACTCTTCAATTGGAGTGCTGATCGCATCATAACCTCCATATTCTTCCCTTCCTTACCATTATTGCTTACCTTATTCACTTAAACTATCATACAACAAGGCTTTTCACCCATGAATAACAAGCAATCTGCTACTGGCACAAGAGTAACTCTAGCCTGTCTCAAGAAGTCTATTGCAAGGACTATGCTGAAGTTATACAATGGAATAGCTGTGAAGTTGAGATTTCTACTGCAATCTCTAACATTCACTTTTACTCCTCTTTTAACTCCTCAGACAGGATAGGCCTTGGAGTTAACAGCTTTAATCTAGCTAGTGTCTTTAGTAAGCATTAGCCCTAACCTTTCCACCTCAAGCACATCAATGAAGTTATGGGTAGCATCAGAATTTACCATTGTACTGGCACTCTTACTATTGATGCTCAAATGGACATACATTAACTCATTGTCGGTCTTGGGCTTATGTCATGCTAAGGAACTCTTTTTAATAGCCGACAACATGTGTAACACGCCCATTTAGGGTTGATGCTTCCATCACTCCTCGATTCTTCATCATGGCATATACCCTCTACTTATCATGCCATAGCATTGAGTGCAACCATATGTGGACATTCAACTACTCTATGTAGGCCATTATACAAAACACATGAGAATGAGTGCTTCTTACCTCCATTGGTTGCCCAACTCTTTTTGGATTGGTGAGAGTTATAAGATTTCCTCTAACTCCCTTCAATATTACTACTGCTATTACTTGAACTTGGGACTCCCCCACTCTTAGGTTTATCCAACTTGACTGACTTTCCACCTTCGTGTCCTGTTGACATGTTCTTCCCTTTATTGTTCTATGTGTAGTCAGTCAAGCACTCAGCTACTGCCTACGCTATAGCTAGTTGGTAACCTATTGTCTCTACAACTCATTCCTGGCATAAGGCTTCAGTCCTTCCAGGAAATAGAATAGCTTATCATCTTCAGCCATGCTCTTGTTGTCCAACATCAATGTCGAAGACTCATAGACATACTTTCTAATGTCATCAACCTATCAAAGTTCCTTCAACTTCTTCAAGACATTGTACTCAACATTCTCAAGGAAAAATTGAGTCCACAACTCAACCTACAAATCTACATGAGTATTACCATTTTGGACCTCCTCATACTTGGTGTGCCACCACAACTTAGCATCACCAATTTAGTACATTGCAACTATGGTGACCTCTCTTCTTTCATCATTTGTCCTTACAATAGCAAAATACTACTCTATGTCAAATAGAAAGTTTTCCAACAACTTGGTATCCTTCATACCAGTAAATGCCTTGGGCTCAAGTATCTTTAGATGTCCTGCATGAATAAGAACATGTACAAGGGTAGGGGTAAGAGTATTCCCACTTCTTAAACTGTAACACCAAAATTCTCAACTAACTCAGTCATCTTAGCATTCATATCCTAATGATTGGCCTCAACTTCAGCCACTCTTACCGACAGTACGACCAAATCATCCATTTGCTTGGACAATCATTTGAGGATTTCCTCCAAGCTATCCAGCATCTTGCTCACTTCCTCTTATTGTGTCATGGTCGTTCCCGCTAGAATAACCTAGGCCCTAAAATTGGTTTAAGGCTTTCTCTAGTGTACAAATAGGCTGTACAGTACTTACTGTCCTGCCTCAATAATAATAAGGAAGCTTAACTCATATGTAACGCTGGCCAATAAGGCCTAAACCTATAAACAACATAAACAAGGAAGAAAGCCAACAAAATATAAGGGATACAGACATGAATGGAAAAATGAATAATACAATTTTATTAATTCTAACAGTGATATAAGGCTATAATGTGTGTGCATGGGGGTAATTTATATATAACAAGTACCGTTAGTCATGATCGACAAACATGATGAGTAAAAGCTTTAATCTAGAAAAGTATCTATACCCTCGTAAAAAGCTTTACGGACATTTTTGGGCATGGTAGGAGAAAATATTAAAACTGGTGAAATGGAACTACTTTCTAAAAGTGGAAATTTCTAATAATAGCAAGGCCTTAACTAAAATGAAAAAAAAAAAATCCCCCTTATGTTACAATATATACAAAAGAATAACCCTTTGCTAGTACAAATATGTTACAAAAAGGGACCCTAACACGTAAGATGTACCCTACACATGACTACGCAAAGCTTTCTGCCACCATGTTTGTTTTCTCCCCCGATTCTAACTACATCCTTCTTTTTCTTTTCTCAGTGTCAAAGCCTATGTTCCAAGCCAATTTGCAGGCATTTTCATACATTAACACCCAATATTTTTCATGGAATCATGCACTAGGCACATCTTAGTTTTTAATTACATTTAAAACCTATCTAAATTTAGTTGAATACACAATGAAAATTAAGCTTCAAATTTGAAAAAAGAAAAATCTTTTTTTAAGGTCAAAACTCATTAATATAAATCTTTGAATTAATTTGATTTCTAAACTTTCCAAGCTTAATCTTGGTCCGATTCATATAAATTGAGCATTGAGGGTTCTTTTCCAGTAGGAATCATCTCTTAAATTCACTCAAACATACACCCACAATGTCTCTCTCTCTCTAATGCACCTTTACCCTCTCTATCTAGAAATTGTTCAAGCTAGATGAATTTCAAAAAAATCCATCACCCCTACGAAGTTTCCCATACTCCAAGATTTAAGACCTACTCTCTCTCGTGTTTAATCTTGCCCTAGATAACGAGAACCGACCACCTAAGGTTCAACCACCGTTAGCCACTCACGAAGCACATGCCACCAATCGCCATCACTTGAACCCAATGTTACAGTTGTGATCACCACATCTTAAAATCCCTAGCCCAACTGCCCAATCACACATAATAACCACCGAACACACCAACCACCACCATCGTCACTAGTTACTTAACTCCACCACCTAAATGACTACCAAACATGGTGGCACTTCTCTTACTCCCATAATCCCTAATAGGAAACACACGAATTTACTCTTACCCCTTCATTTTTCCACTTGAATTGAGCTAAATCATCCATGTTTACTGCTACTGTTAAACTAGAATTATGACCAGTAACCTAGTCCAGATCCAAATTCGACCTAATGCGCCACTCAATCCAATCCCCTAACTCGTTAAGCAATTTGGTTTGGCCCTCTTTGCAATTTTTTATTTATTTATTTATTCTAATGTAATTGTTACTAAAAAAGAAGAAAAAAATCCAATAAAAGAAAAGAAAGAAAGAAGGAAAAAAAAAAAGATTCAAAGCTTAGTTTACTACTTCCTTGATTAACACATAAAGAAATAAAAAAATAAGATAAAGTAAAATAAAATAAAGAAAAATTAGAAAAATTGTTTTCACTTAGAAAAAAATAATTTTCCAAATAAATAAAAAAATAATAAATCAACCATTTTTTAAATTAGGATATTTTTAAAACTTTCCAAAAATAAAACCCCAATTTATGACTCTTTAAATCTTTCTTAATAAAGTCGAACTTACTTAAAACTTAAACTTGATGTTTTTATCAAAATTAAAACAAATCCAACACATTAAAGTTTTTATAAAGAACTATATATGTTTGATCATAAATAACAGGTACATAAACACTTTTGGGACAATATAAAATATGTAAAAACTTAGTTTTTTATTTTCTCTAAATTATAGAAATCGTGTAAAATAAATCTAATCTAATTCATTTACTAATAATTAAATTTTAAAAAAAGGTAATTTTGAAAGGTAAATCTAAATTTAAAAAGTTAAAAGTGGTACCCATTAAGAGTTTAAAAAGTTAGCCCTTGAACTAAAAATCTAGTTTTCAAAATTTTTTTATAAAATTAATTTTATTGAAAAAGCAATAGCTAAGTTGTAACCAATCCACCCAATTCGTTATAGCTTAACTCTTTTTCCTAACTCCAGTTGGGTAGTTACTCTGAATAATTTTCAAAATAAAAGCCAAGTTTTTCTTAACTCCTAATCGAAGGTTTATATTAAATAGGTTGGGGTTTAATATTAATCGAGTTAAGAAAAATATTATAAAAACTGGGTAAAAATCAAGCTCAACAATCACAATTTACTATGCCCTCAAGTTTGGGTTCAATACCAACAATAACGAATCCGAATATGAGACATTGATAGCTGGTCTCAAGTTAGCCAAGGAGATTGGTGTCGAGCATCTATAAGTCTCCTCGGACTCTATGCTAGTCGTCCAACAAGTTTAAGGCAAATATAAGGCTAAAGACAATGCTACAACAAAGTACTTGGGGAAGGTAAATAACCTTCTAGCTAAGTTCCCTTTGTGGACCATCACAAGGGTCCCCTAACTCAAAAACTCAATAAGAGATTAGCTATCTAAGCTCACCTCTATAAAGGTATAGAAGCCCGAGGTGAAGGATAGGAAGATCTCCATTGAGTACTTACTGGAGAAGAGCATAACTTCAAGCTCAACAAAGGTCTTAGAGTTAATAGCATTAACATTAGGGTGAATTGGATGGATCCCATCCGAAGTTATTTAAAGCAAGGCACACTCCCTAAAGATAAAAGAGAAGTGAAGAAGCTAAGATACCATACCACCAACTATACGTCGATCAATGGAATTCTATATCATAAGGGGGTCAACCCCCTCCTACTTAAATGCCTTCGAGAAGACAAGGGCCTATACGTCTTGGAAGAGTTACATGCCAAAATGTATAGTAACCACATTCAATCCCAAGTCCTTTACATCCGAGCTCTACGGGTTAAATATTATTGACTTATCATGAGGCAAGATGCCAAGGCTATAGTTGATAAGTGTAAATCACTCTACACTTTTTAGGCACATTTAGGTATAAATTGACTATACTTGTGTTTATTTCTCAAGTTCTTAGTAATTCATTGTGTAATATATCAATTTTAAATATTTCAAAAGCAAAAGGGACAAAACTTGACAAGAACAAGGAGATTTAGAGCTATTACGATCGTAATAAAGGAAGAATGCTTAAGGAAGATTAACTGAGCCTCATCACAGGCATGATAAAAGAGAATTTGAGTGTTCAATACTCATCACTTCCTCTATCACAACCGTAATCAAGGGAGTGACTAAGGCTAAAGCTATTTTTCTACCTGTTCATCATGGCCATGACTCCACCTCAGAAGGATGCTTACACCCTTAATTATGGGCGTGATTAAGTAGAATGTTTGCGACGAGAAGATCACTCCCTAAGTCACGGGTGTAATGGGAGTGGATATAATGATTCTTTTTAAATTGTTTCACATAAATTGGTGCATGTAATGAGTCTAAATGCTAAGAGATGTCTTGAAGTAGTGTATTTCGAGCCTTTTGATGAGAAGAATATAAATACGCCACAATTTTCAGACAAAAAGGAGGATTTGATCATACATCCATTCATACATCTTCATACCCATCATGTTTTCCATTATTTTCTTTTAATACAGTTTCTAAGTGTTGTAAATTGTATCTTTCCTAGAATTACTCAAGAGAGACAACGAGAATTCGTTGTTCATATATTTATCAAATTTCTATAATGGAATTCGAAACAGGATTGTATACTTCTACTTGTTCTATGTCAATTTCTTTGTTATTTCTACATTTTATTAATATGTTTTGTTTCTTCATTATGTGTAAGTAGTATGTTAAGACTTGCTACATCATTTAGTATGATCAAGTGCATAAAATAGTGGTTTCTTGATAAATGTTAATTCTGATGAATTGCATTTAATGAATCTGTGTAGTGCATGACATTGACTTAGGACAAATTTCAATAGAATATATTGAGGACAATTCTATTAAATAGATCAAGTTTATTGGAACAACTTACTCCTAATAATAGAAATATTATTAGGAAAGTTGTTGCATCCTTAAGGGAATCATTACATTAACATGATATTAATGTGATCTAAGTTGGCTGTTAATTAGGAAGAGATTCCAATAAATACAATTAGGATTAGAAGTAAGCAGTTCTAAGAAGAATTCTTACATACTGTAATTTCCTGTAGATAACAAGTGTTAGGACAAAAAGTATTTTAGTAGGATCATACTAAGTGGTGAAGTAAGTTTGCATGTTAAATGTGTTATTAGTAATTGTTTTATAATCAGTGTGTTAGTGGCATTAATTTGTGGATTAGTGTAGTTTAGTTAGTAATTTAGACTTTTAATAATTAATCACTTGATAAGTTGGATTGCTAGATAATAGCAAAAATTATTAAGTATTAGCGTTTGAGCCATTTTTCCAATGGAGACAATCTTATACTTATCTGTGCTATAAAATAATAGGTACACTTGCCTATCAAACCTAGTTAGGGATAGAATATAGGTTTATAAATTGTAAAACTCAAAAGCTCTGTTTAGAGATGATCGGTAGCTTAGAGTTGCCCCTAATGCCAAAAGCATACCCCTATCAATCATGCCCTCAACAACGATCTCCAGCCCTTGATCAACCAATAGCCATTTTCCCAGTAGGGCATCAACATTCTCGGCACCTTCCCTAAGGCCTCGGGAGGTCAGCAGTTCATCATTATTATAGTTTATTACTTTATCAAGTAAGTCAAGGCTAAAGTTATGGCGAAGATTATCGAGAGCAATGTTGAATCCTTTATTTGGAATAACATCCTCTCTTGATTTGGTATCCCCTATGCCCTCATCATAGATAATGGGTGGTAGTTCAAAAACCCTAAATTCAAAGAGTTTTGTGCCAAGCACTGCATCACGCTGCACTTTATGTTGGTCCCCCACCCCCAATCGAATGGTCAGGTCGAAGCTACCAATTGGGTCATCCTAGAAAGCTTGAAGAAGAGAGTAGACTGAGCTCTAGGCGCTTAAATAGACCAACTACCCAATATTTTATAGGGGTATAAGACTACCTATTGCACCTCCACAGGCGAAACCCCTTTTTACCTAGCATTCGAATTAAAGGTAATCCTCTATATCAAGCTTGAGCTTCTCAACATCCAAACTCAAAGCTTCAACACCGTCCTCAATGAATCCCTATTATAAGCTAACGTCGATACTATCAAAGAAATTAAAGACCTCACTATAACTCATATCACATCTCGGCTTAGCACATAATGTACCATCACACAGGAATACCTGTTAAAAACTTAACTTAACCTACTCATTTATCAAAAGATAACATTGTTTACATGATAAAGGGGTTGCTATATCAGAGTTCAGTTGGATATTCTGTTACAACTTATGTGTACAACATAATATTTACATCAAAACATGAACTAGCTTTTTCCTTTGTCATCTTCACAATAATAAAATTCTTGAGTTAGTACAGGTTCCATACAGAAGTCACTAACTCTAACTCTAACTTACGCTCTCAATATATATATCCCACCCTTACCCCTTAATGTTGGGCCCTTCATGATGTAATTAACCTAAGGATAAAATATTTTATCCCCTCAGTTACTGAAGTTGAGTGAGAATGGATCACAAATAACATAATATAGACAATATGATTGACAATATTGCATATCACAATTAAAACATTTCAAGCATAACTTGCAGGTTCAACTTCACATATGCACTCGCCCAACCGAGTATTTACCAACTAGTAATGCAGCATGCTAAGCTCATGCATATGACATGCATTGATACCGATATCCTATGCCCTCCAATCTTCTTTTAGTTAGTCGACATAGCTTAGCATCTAGATACAACGTCCAAGAACCTATAGGCAACAAGGAGCTACTTAGGAGTAGGACCCCCACCAAATTAAACTACACACTGTAGTCTACCATTTTCAAAAAGAGCAATAAGGAGCTGCCTAAGAGTAGGACCCCCAACTTTGCTTTATAAAATTAAACTACACATTGTAGTGTACCAAATCAAAGTGGTAATATTACCAAACTAAACCACACACAATAGTTTACCAAATTTGACTATCAAAATAGTCACAATGTCTGAGCAATATAATCTATATTCTTCCAAAAACTAACTTCATAAAGTCATATTCTTTCCATGATCACTTGGAAGCCTTATTCTGAAAGTTCTGACCCGTAGGTTCCTTTTTATTCCATCATATGCCATAATATGCAATAGCAACTCAAGTATATCACTTAACATAACCAATCTTTCAGTTTTATTTAACCTAGTGATTTGATTCCAGTTTTCGAACTCTCCTTAGTGGAATTGTAGTATCTTACTTAGGTTTCAATTAGGTGAACACCTAAAAGATTAAGTTAGCAATCACTCAACTTCCCTAGTTAGCACAATCATTCGTAAACACAATTTATCAGCCAACGTAACAATATAACAATTTAACTAAGAACCAGTTATTTTCATTCAAAATCACCATATCAGCATCCACTATAGTAACATATTAGTTCACCTAAGATATACTCATATTCAATCAAGATAGTATCAAACAACACGTAGTGTTATGAATAGTAATATATCTACTCCAAGCATGAATTAGATCCACTTACCTAGGCTTAGCAATAGCACAAAATCCTAAACTCCACCACGTAGTCCTTCCTTACTTATCACACCTATGAAAATATAATATAGTCTTTAAATCAAGTATGGGTCGAACCCAATCTATTATAAGTTTTCCTTTCCGCGTTTTTAAACTTTGTTTAACTGTATCTTTCTCATTTCTTATTTGATTTCAACAAACTTTATATCATCACAATTGTTATTTTGAGTAATATTAAGATATCTTAAGAATCAAGTTTTTCAATATTATCAAAATTCCAAAAATACCCTTTTCTCATTATAACTTGACCATACGCTACCCTAACTCTATAATTAACCCAAATAAGCTTTAGTGTTGAACTAAAACTATAAAAATCACATTTTCCAAACTTATTTCGTAATCCTTAACATACCCCAATGTGTTCATTTGACATAGACTTGTTAAATATTTTAATAGTACTAATTACTATATGATATATTAAGCTAATATATAGGCTTATATTAGGAAAATACATAATAAATAGTATACAGCCCAATTAACTTCACAAAAAATCCTACAGACTCACAAAAATATGTAGTTTAATTATAGACCTTCAATTATACTAAACTAGCTATTATCAATTTCTACAAAAATAATGGTTTTAGCTTAGAATTACAAAAAATTAGGAAAAATAAACAAATTTATGTATGAGATAAAAATTAAATATTCGAAGTATTATTATAAATATCCAAAAGTCTAAAACATATGGGGCTCATTCATTAATTTCATCAAAAACTAATTATTTCAACAATTGGGTAAAATTGGAAGTTTTATTCAAAATAATTATAAAAAATAGTAAACATCCTTAATTTTAAAAATTGTTGTTACCAAAATTAAGTATATATATTAGGTGTACTATATACAAAAATTCAAATTGAAACAACATCATATATTTATAAAAATTAGTTTAATTTTCGTCCAAACATATCATTTTCTTAAGGAACCCATATTTGCACTAATTATTTAATTAAAATAAAATTAATACATTAACCTACACCTAAAATAATATTTTAAAACTAAATTTCATAATTAATTGATAACATTTGATATTTTTACAAAATTAAATAAGTTATAAGCGAAATTTTGGTATACTTGAACCGGTCGCCTCCAACCATCACCTGGCTACTGCACCTTGTCAAAAGAGCTTCTCCAACTACCCTCTATTGGACCTTCATACCGCTCCAAGTCAAATTGTGGTTTGGTACACAAACTGCCCTAAACCCATTCCGACCCTATTTCTTGTTCTATTTTTATTTTATTTTTTCCTAATTTTTCCAATTTTCTAAAATTAGGTTCTTGTGTTTTTAGATTGCTAAAATATTGCAAATAAGGTTTGGACCCCTATTTATAGGCTTTAAGATTTTTTGCATGTAAAAAAGTAAATTACACATGTTGTTTTCTTGATTTTTCGATACATGAGGTGTCATTTTCTAATGTTTTGCCTTCTGACTCATCAATTCAAATTGATCCTTAGCTATCACATGATGGGATGACTCATCTTTTCATTTTTTTCATTAATTTTTCATTTTTATATTAATTTACCTTATTTTAATAATAATTTCTTATTATATATGTGTATTTAATACTAATAATGTAGGTTCTTTGTTAATACATGTATAATTCAACTTTATTTATTATTTTTATAAGTTAATTTATTTTTAATATTTCGTTATATCAAAATGCTCAAATTTCACGTTTTTAATATCTATCAACTTTAGCAATAAATTGACGTTTTCTTAAATTAATATTTTTATATAGCTTATTTTGAGAAATTGACTTTACTTAAATTATTTCGTATAACTTTTCTAACTTCACTATAAAGTTTGAAATAAAACGGATAATATAGCCCGACATCCTAAATTTAGAGACTCGATTCCTAGGGTTATTAAATTGGCTTGAAATCCGAGAGTATTACAGCTTAATAACTACTAACCAACATTAAGCAGCCAAATACTACAACCAAAAGATCAGATACAAGGAGTTCAAGGTTGATGACCTAGTTTGCTAGAAGCTAGAGGCCACGAGTTCCCGAGAAGGACAAGACAAGTTGGCCCTAAATTGGGAAGACCCGGTCAAAGTCAAAGAAACTTAGGCAATAGAGCATAGAAATTAGAAAGACTAGATAGTGAGCTCATCCCACATTTATGGAATGCCAATAACCTTTAGCTTTACTTTAATTAATGTACAATCATTTATATCACTTCAAATTTATGCATGAAAGTTCCATTTCACATGAGTTATCTATGTTAACTTCTCTCCCTTACTCTCATACTAAGTCCCAGCCCTTAGAGGGTAAATGGAACCATTAATCAGGCAAGTCAGAACTCTACCTAAGGGGAAACACCCTTTACCTAAGGAACTTCCACTAGCTGAATAAGTCAAAATGCCATCGACCTGACCCCATCAAGTAAGCTTTGTAAGGGGAAACTCCCTTACCTGAGGAACTCCTACAAACCAAGAAGTTCGGACTGTCACCAACTTGACTACCCACGAATAACCTTTAAGGGGAATCATACCTTATTTAAGGAACTTCACTAAGCAGGCAAGTTTGATATGGACTCGTAGACAAACACACAAGCTCAATATCGCACATAGTCGAAGGGGTTAGGTCCGAACCGTGAGATGGTCCAACGATAAATGGCAATCAAAGGATAAGCAAGGTTTACCATGCACTAACGATGGATTTGACATATTAACACCTCATACAAGCTTGGATTACACTTGATATGACATATAAGTATAGCCAAAGGGTACTCGCCACTCATCTACGCTTAATAGGCTAGATAAGAGTAAGCAAAAAGGACACTTAGCTCAAGAGAAGGAGAAAGTTCAGTGTATTTTCTCTGTTTGTTGATCATTGCAACCATTACAATTTCTAAGTATTTACAATACCTAATTAAGGTAAGTCCTAGGTTATAGGAAATTAGAGAAAAGGAAAAAGGGAATAATTTACAAGGATATCAATGTAATCGTACCAAAAGAATATCCTTTGTCAAAAAAGACAATAAGGATGTTAGAAAGGACAACATGCGTGTAATTTTGCTTATTATATGGTCCTAATAATATTGTGAGTCGAGCAAGAGTAGGCTTCAATTAGGTTTGATCAATGCCAGTAGTTCAGCAGCTTTGATTGCTGGGACTAAACAAGGGTTGGCTTAGGGACAACTCACATTCATTTTAGCCTCTTATGGTTGGCTCCTAACAATTATTAGTTTGGCTTGGGAAGGTTAGATGTAACCTGATTTGGTGCTTGGACTGGTGTGTTATGGAGGGGTAGGCTCAGCATGTCATTTGATCACTTCGGTCGTTCCCTGGCTAGTATGGAGAGTGAAGTAGCTTAGCAAGTCGAACTAGGGTAAGGACTACTCCTCAACACTTAACTCACTTCGGATAACTCGTTGAGCCAACTGAGCTAGCCTTTAGGTTTGGGAATACGTGATCAGTCCTTAATTCCTATCATCCCCTCTAAGTTGTTTCAAATTTAGGATCAAATTTGGTTCAACTCTAGGTTGCTCATCCTCGAGAATATAAGGTTAGAGATCAACAATGTTGAAGAGTTTAAGACTCCATATCCTTCAAGTAGTTCAATCCTGTAAACATTAGGATTGATCTTTTTAAGTACTTTAAAAGGTCTATCGACTTTAGGAGACAACTTGCTCTTCCTCATGTTTGGGAACCGCTCCTTGCTAAGATGTATCCAGACCAAATTACTTAGTTGGAATTCTCTCTTCTTCTATCTACGGCCTTACTTCTTAAGTTTAGTAGTAGCTCGGCTCAATTGCTCTACAACCTTCTAGTTCTTAACTCTGATGGCCTCAACTCTTTTTGCAGCCGGCTAGTTATCATCAAGTCTTAGTTAAGGTACTTGGTCCATCGGGAGCTTGAGGTTAAACCCATAGGCGGCCTCAAATAGAGACATGTTTGTTACACCATAGGCAGCCCTATTGTATGCAAACTCAAAGATTGATAAACATAAATCCCAATTGATTATGTTCCATTGGACAGTAACCCACGGAAAAGTTCCCATGGTTCTATTGACAACCTCAATCTATCCATCAATCTATGGATGGTAGGACATTCTGTATAATAACTTAATTCCCATTCGCCTCTATAGTGTCCTCCAAAAGTAGCTCATGAACTTTGGATCTCAATCCGAAACAATGGTTCTGAATATTCCGTAAAGCTTGATAACTTCCTATAAGAAAAGAAAAAAGATAACCAAAGTGTCGTTAGTTTTGGAACAGGGCATGGAATGTGCCATCTTGCTAAATCGATCCACAACCACCATGATAGAGTCCTTCCCTTAGGACGTCCTTGGCAATCCTAACATAAAATCCATACTTAGCTTAGACCATAGTTTAGTCAGGATGGGTAAAGGTAGATAGTATCCTTATTCGGCTCAACTCTTCGCTTTTCGGCAAGTCGTACACCTTTCTAGGACAAATTACACATCTCTCATCATTCTTGGCTAAAAGAATCTCGCAGTTAGTACTTCATGGGTTCGGTACTAGCTAAAGTGTCCTATCAATCCTCCTCTATGCACCTTACGCACTAGCAACTCTCTCATGAAATAGGTCAAGATACATAGCCTCCTCTTCCTGAACAAGCATCTATCTTCCTTACGATAGTCGTTTAGTGTCCATCCATCATCACATCGGGCATAGATAGGACCAAAGCGTGGATCCTCAACATACAAATTCTTTATGGTTGAAGAACCAAGCAGTCTATTCTATAGATCGGTTAGGAGAGAATGTCGTCTTGATTAGGCGTTAGCTACTACATTGTTCTTCTCATTCTTGTATTTTATGACATTAAAAAAAAATTTAAAAATTAAAAAAAAAAAAAACCCTTCATGAACTTAACCCATTTGGCTTACCTCCGGGACAACTTGGGTTAGCTCTTTAAATATCTCAAGGATTCGTAATCGATATAGATCACAAATTCCTTAGGTAGCAGATAATGTTGCCATACTGTTAAGGCTCAGATTAAGAAGTAGAACTCCTTATCATAGATAGAATAGTTAAGTATAGCTCTTCGAAGTTTCTCGCTAAAGTAAGCAATAGGTTAGCCCTCTTACATCAGCATAGTACCTATGCCTAGTCTGAACATATCACATTCTACTTTAAATACTTTGTCGAAGCTTAGTAAAGTTAAGACAGGGGCTACGGTAAGCATATCCTTCACTTCCTCAAAACTCCTCTACTCTTTCTCTTCCCATCTGATTTCAACATTCTTCTTTAAGAGTTCAATGAGTAAGGCCACAATCATACTAAAATTCTTTATAAATCCACGATAGAATGATGCCAAGTTGTGGAAACTCCTCACGTCGACTAGAGTAGTCGACATTAGCCATTCAATGATTGCTCTGATCTTCTCTTCGTCAACTCATATGCCACCACTACTTACAACAAATCCCAAGAATATCACCTCGAATCTGCAAAATTTGCACTTCTTTAGGTTAGTGTAGAGCTATTCAGCTCAGAGCTTAACAAAGACACTTCGAAGATGTTGCTGGTGGGTCTTCGGGTCGGGACTGTATACCAAGATGTCATCAAAATAAACAACGACAAACTTCTCTAATAAGTTTCGAAGCACATAATTCATCAAGCGCATAAATGTGCTAAGTGAATTAGACAAACTAAATGGCATTACAAGCCATTCATATAATCCATGTGCATTTTGAATATGGTTTTCCACTCATCACCTTCATGCATTCGAATCTAATGGTATCCAAATTTGAGGTCGATCTTAGAGAACTCTTACTTCGCTTAATTCATCTAGTATGTCATCAAGCTTAGGTATGGGATATTTGTACTTAATGGTGATTCAATTGATCGCTCGGCTATCTATACACATCCTCCAAGAACCATCTTTCTTTGGCACTAACAAGGCTAACACTATGCAGGGATTAAGAAACTTGTCTACATATCCCTTCCTCATCAACTCATCTACCTACTTCTACAACTTAATGGACTATTCAAGATTTAACCTATAGGAAAGCTTGTTCGGTAGTGCAGCTCTTAGCTGTAAGTCGATTACATGCTTAACGCCATAAATTAGGAGTAGACCTTTCGATAACTCCTCTGGAAACACGTCAGAAAATTCCCCTAGTAAGTTTTTTACCTCGGCAGGCAGCTCCTCTTCTTAGGATATAAAACCTTTGCACTTAATGATGTTGCGAATCTCATACTTGAGCCTAGAAATGAATCTCGATACTATGTGGTCCTCTGGTTCTTCCACGTCGACTCAGATCATAAACATCTGGAATTCTCTTACATAATCATCAATAGATCAACCTCCTTAGCGAAGTTCCTACAATTTTGCAAACGTATCTTGTAAGTAGGCCGCGATTACAAACCTACCTCTTAACAACCTTTTCATCTCTTCGTAAGTTCTAACACCCCGTCTTCCATCACTTGCTCTAGCTGCATTTAAATTTTTCTACCATAGTGTCACATGCCCAATAAACTCTAGTGCAACAAGTCAAACTTTAACAGTATCTATGTACTTGTAACAGTCAAACACCTTCTCGGCCTTCTCTTCAAACTCTAAGTATTCATCAACATCTCTACTCCCATTGAAGGATAGGATTTGAACCTTAACATTATCTAACCTTCGAAGAGGTTGGTGTCCCCATCCCTGTGCTTGGTAATAGTCAGCCTCTTATTCTTCCTCCCCAAACTCTTCAACATCTAACTCCTCATCATCTTCCTCAATCTCCTCTAACTTCAATCTTTGTCTAGCAGCTCAGTTTGCTACTCCAACTCACTACAATCGAACTGGGCAAGTAGCTCGACCAACTTGGCCATAACCCTTCTCTTGAATATTTTCAAGTAGATTTTGTAGTGGCATACCTTGGGGTTATTGCCTGTTAACTTGCATCGCTGTGACTAGACTTTTAACAAAGTTAGTCAATCTATCAAGTTCGTCATCAACCGACCTTAGGGTGTTACTACCATTATGATCATAACTAGGTTGAACACCACTACTCTGATCACTAATAGCACCCTGAACACTCGAATTTGACATAGTATAATACTTCCTAAACAGATTAACAATTTACTGACTTTAATACCAAATAGTTACTCAAATAGAATAGAAACAAAATTGCTTTGTTTTCGCAATTAGAAATAGAATAAAAATAGAGTAACAATGAAACCACACCTACTATAACATAAACATACTACAATAGCTATGAAAGGAATACTGTAGCCACTAACAGTAAAGCAAACTAAAACTTCACACACTCCCTCTTGGAATCATGCTCTGATACCAACAAAGCTAATGTGTCTCTAGGGTTAGACACATAAAGGAACACTACAATGAAACGAGCCGAAAAGAAGCAAAAGAAAAGCTAACAAAAGCATAGGCAGCTACCAATTAGATATGATGCACCAATCAATCCTACTAAACCTACAATCCACTAGATATGACATACTAGTACGAATTAAAGGGTTACTCACCACTACTTCTTACTAAAGAGAATATATAAGAGTTGAAAAATAATGAAAACACTAAGATTACTCGAAGTGAATAATTTTATATTGAATGGTTGTTCCTTACATACAAAAAAGTTGGGATTTATATACCGATCCTTTAGGGTTACTTTACATATATAAAAAGACAAAAAGGTATTCTACAACTAGGTTACATGAAACATACTAAAAGGGGTAAAAGAGATAAAGAATATTCAGTACAAAAAAGAAAAAATCATTTTAGAAAGTTATGTTCAGCAGACATGTATCGCTTAATGATTGGACATTAGGAATATGATACAAGGTAGGCAAAAGCAAGAAAGCATTGTATTTAAGGACCAACCTAATCTGGATCAGGTTGGATGCCAATCAATCTGGTAAGGAAGTCAACTAAATTGGAGTCAAATGCTAGTGGTCGGTTGAGGAGCTTGGCTCAGCTAGTCCTAGGTTATCTTCTAGATTAGGACTTCGCTGCAGTATAGGAGCATGTCTAACACATGTAAGGATCAAGTAGATAGGTTAACAAGAGATTAGTTCAACATAGGGATCCCTATCTCGACTTTGGTTTCGAGCTAGTATTCTCTACGTAAGTCCTTAGAGTCCTCTAGCTCGACTACGTGTAATTGGTCCAGGGGGCTAGTTACTATCAATGAAGGTGTTGGAAACTCCATATTCTTCAGGTAAAACTACCTTATAGACATTGGGTTGATCTTCTCGATTACTATGAAAGGTCTATCTGCTCTCTAGGACAGCTCGTTCTTCCTTGCTTTAAGGAATCTATCTTTACCAAGGTAAATCTAGATAAAGTCTCCATGTAAGAATTACCTAATTCTTCTTCCTTGGCCTCTTCTTTTGAGATCAAATGTAACTTGGATTAGGTGGTCTATGACCTTCTAAAGCATGGCTAGTGTGGCTTTAGATCTTTCGATAGCTTGGGGGTTTGTAATTTGATAGGATGAGGGGATTAGATCAAGCAGGAACTCAAGATTACATCCATATGCAACCTCCTAGGGTGGCTTCTAGGTGACATTATGGATAGTCCAGTTGGATAAGCAAATTTAATGATCGGTAAGCATGTATCCCATTCATTTAGATTTCTTCCCATAGCAACTAATAGTAGATTTAAGGTCCAATTGACGACCCCAGCTTACCTATTTGTTTGGGGGTAGTAGGATGTACTAAACAGTAGTTTGGTTCTTAGACTCTTCCATATGATCTTCCAAAAATGGCTTAAGAACTTAAGGTCTCGATCAAACACTATAGTTCTCTATACTCCATGCAACTTGACCACTTCATACAAAAAGAGAAAAGAAATAGAAGTAGTATCATTAATTCTATTGTATGGCACAAAGTGTGCCATCTTGCTAAATTGATCTACAACTACCATTATAAAGTCCTTCCTATGAGACATCTTCGGTATTTCCAATACAAAGTCCATATTCAACTCAAGCCATGGCTTGGTCGGGATGGACAAGGGTAAATAGGGTGCTTGTTCAACTCAGCTCTTTACTCTATAGCAAGTTACACACCTCTTGATCACATATTATATATCCTTCATTGTTCTCAACCAAAAGAATCTTGAAGCCACAAATTTATAAATTTTGTGTTTAGAAGAATAGGCTCGATAATCCCCCTTCATGTACCTCTCATACCAACAAACAATTTATGTGTTGAACAAGTCAAAAAATGCAACTTTCCACTCCTAAACCAATATCTATCCTCCCTGTGATAATCATCAATTGTTTAGCCATTGTTACACTAAGTATGGATCGGGCTAAATGCAGATTTTTAGCATATAAACCCTTGATCACTAAGAATCTAAGAAGTCTCATCAGAAGCTCAGTCAAGAGGATATGTTATCAAGATAGGGCATTAGCCACTACATTATTCTTACCAGTCTTGTACTTGACAACATAAGAAAATCCCTTGATGAATTAAATCCGCTTAAGTTATCCCTTAGACAGTTCAGGTTGGCTCTTCAAGTATCTTAGTAACTTACAGTCAATACAGATCACAAATTCTCTAGGCAGCAAGTAACATTGCCAAACAATTAAAGCTTAAATCAAGGAGTAGAACTTCTTGTCATACACAAAGTAATTTAATATAGGTCCTCGAAGCTTCTCACTAAAGTAAGTAATTGGTCGATCCTCTTGCATTATCATAGGACATATACTAATTCCAAAGGCATTATATTCTACCTTAAACATTTTGTCAAAGCTCAGTAAAGCTAGGATAGGGGTAGTTATTAACTTCCTCTTCACTTCCTTAAAACTCAATTGTTCCTTCTCTCCCAATATGAACTCAACATTCTTCTTTAATAGTTCGGCTAATGGGGCTACAATAGTACTACAATTCTTGATGAAGCAGTGATAAAAGATGTTAGGCCATTAATGCAAATTTATGAACACACAATGGGCACGAACCACTAATGGGTATGCAACATTCGAGTGGGATGAGGAATGGGAGGTGGAAAGGGGATTTAACTATAAATGTATATGGATATCATACACCAAGACAGAAATACAATCAGGAGTTGAGCTCAAAATAGAGTTCGATGCAACTCACGAATACTAAATGTCACTCTGGTTTCAAATAAGAGATTAGATGTAACTCACTAACTCACTCAAATGAAGGGGTTTACCACAATCTTAGGGATAAGATTGATAAGAACGCAAGAAAGATTAAAGAGTTATTCGACACTCAATAACCCAGCAACGCTAACTCTAAGAACTCAAGAATGACTTTGCTCGAAAGAGGAAAGTTCCAAGTGTAAACACACTGTCTGAATATTCTTCACTTATCTAATCCTCTGCTAATTACAAATGTTGTTATTTATAACAAGTCCTAAAACCATAGTAGGAAAAATGTAAATAATATACAAGTCCTTAAACCCTAAAGAATGGCCCACGATTGAAATAGGGAAAATATTTACAAAGTATACAAACTATGCATTTAATAGAGTTGTCAGCATGTAGTCATCCAAACTGTTTGTAGGCTCGAGCAAGGGCCAATTGGTAGTCAGGTGCCCAAGCTGGGGTGGGATGTTTGGGAGTCTTATTGTGCTTAGGTAAGCTCCCAATGAAGTTGGTCTACAGTTGCTACACTCAAGGATTACTTAGCGCAAACTTTCTTATGCTGTACCAAGCTGTTGTTTATGTAAGCCCCACAACTAAGCAATCCAAGGTTTCGATTGGTTAAAAGACCGATCGAGCCTAAATTATAAAGTAAAGGTAGAAATATTAGTAAACCGATCTCGTAAGTTTGAATTTAAGAAAATAAGTAATAAAATCGGAGACTACAAAATTTTCAAATTTTAAGTATATAACTCATTATTTATCGAAAATGCATAAAATGCATTCCGGTACTTAACAAATCGCTAGAAATAAATTATATGTATACTAAAAATCATAAAATAACCTAAATAATATTTAGGAATATTTATTTGTACTATATATGAATTTACATGTATGTAGAAATACGCGTAATTACTTAAAATACACGAAATGTGCTAAAAGAATACTAAAGAATTAAAGAAAATTCATAATTAATTAAGGAAAAATAAAGAAAAATAAAAAAAATAAGGAATGATCCAGATATAGGTCTTGGCAACTAGAAAAAATATAAAAAATAGGCCAATTAAATTAAGACAACACAAAAGCCAAAAATTAAGGGATAAGGCAATTGTCATGTCCAATTTAATGCACAATAATTACACTAAAGCTCTATAAATAGCAAGAAAAATTCAGAAGCTCATTTTGACAGTTAGAAATCAAAAAAAATTAGTGAAAGTCGAAAATTGCGAGAAAAACCAAAGAAAAAAAAAAGAAAAGGAAAACTGTGCAGTTAGGGTCACAAAGGAGAACCCAGATCTGACGGGCAGCTGGGAGTGAACGGCCACCACCACCACACGGTGGTGGCAACGCCTAGGTGGGCCGACACACCCATGGCCACCGACGATGGCCGAAGCCACCAAAATCAGTGAGTTCGATTTACAGCCCGATTTTGTGTAATTTTGTAAAAATAGTCAATATTATTATAAAATTATGAATTTTGTTATTCTGGGATATTTTTGTATGTAGTTTGTAGTAAAAACATTATTTTGATGAAAAAATCCCCCTAATATATGATCCCTAAGAAATCATGCAAAATCGAGCATGTTTCGATTTAGAAATAAATAACCTTAGGAGTGTAGTTTCAAGCCTAAAATTTTTGTGTAGATTACTTAGATGATATCGAACAGTGCTATGAAGCCCGTTTTCAAAAATTAAATTTCAAAATTTTTAAATAATTTTTAGGCATTAAAATGAGGCATTAAATGGGTAATTTAAGGTTAATTAAGTAATTAAATTATTAATTACTGACTTAGTGAATAAGTAGATGTTTAGGGATGTTGAAATTGATGGAGAATGATACTTGTAGCATTTAGGGTGTTAAATGTAATTATTAGGTTAATTATGTAGTAAATAAGTAATATGGAAAAATAGTACATTTTAAGTTAATTTTTTAAATTAGGGTAATTAAGAGTAAAATTTGATTTAGGATGAATTTAGACATTTTGAAACGATAATTGATGTTTAGAGACGATAATTAGAGTGATATATACATAAAAGGTAATAATACATAATAGGTAATTATTGAAAATATAATAAATAGGAAATATTATAATGAAAATTGATATTGTGATAATAATAAAAATGTATAATAAATCCGATAAGAAATTTGAATTTATATAATTATATGAAAAATGTAAAAATTTCTCACATTAGAAGTGAATTCAGTACACTAATAAGGATATAAGTGTACCGGGTGAAATAAAATACTGACTAGGGGTAATGATGATATTTAGGAGATCGGGAAATAATGTGATTAATTTCACATTATGGGTTGAAACGAATTTATAGGGTTAGAATATAAAACACTCCTTAGAAAATCGAACTAGAACCTAATTTAGAAATCGATGCAAAAACCGAACCCGAACCCGAACCTAATCCTAAACCTAGAATAATTGTAAAAGACTTAAGACCTAGAAAATTAGGTATCTTAAACCCTAAATAAAACATAACAATAAGCATTATAGGATAAAACGAGCCTATAATAGTTATATGAAAAACCGAAACCACGTTCATGTTATAGGGATGATCGGCGATGGCCTGAGCAAATCGGACCTCGAGTGAGTGAGCGAGGAGTCGAGGTAAGTTGGGATTAATATGATGCTGTATTTTGGAGGCTTAAGATTATGCTTGGTTGTGCTTGTCAGATAGTTGGATGTGTGCATGTGCTTGATTATGGGTGATGCTATGATTTTGTTTGTTGCTCTAGCATGTACTGTATGATTTACATGAAATGATTAAACACCCTAAACCGGACTTAAGCAAATATATGACCAGTAATTATAATCGGATATGCATGGCAACCCGTTAGGGGAACTTAGGACTCCCCGGCCAAATACCGACCCCTTTAAAAGGGATAGCGCAGGATTGCAAAATGGTCCATTCTTTATCCTCAGTCAAACTAAGTGATAGGAGAGGAGGTCGCGGCGAGGGTGAAGACAGTGGTTCGAAGGTAGTCACGGGAGGAGCAAGGTCTCTATTACACAAGCCTGGGTTTGGTCGTAAGCTGTTGTATTAACGGCAACTCCTTAACCCGGATTAGAGCAGGCGCAATTTCTCTAATCTGACGACGGTTCGGACAACGTCGTGCGATGACATTTGCTTGCACATGCATTGCAGCTAATAAGTGATTGAAAACCTTATTGTGTGTATGGTATAGTTTTAAGTCTTCCGTCCTAACTTACTGAGCTGTGGTTGCTTACATCCCTATAGACGTCGTGTAAGTGCTGGTTAAGAAGCGGCAACAACTACTCTGAAGCTAGCAATTGCTGGATCCTGGGGAGTGAGGAAAAACATTGAAGAATCAACACATATGTAATTACTTTTCATTTCTGAATAATGCAATAACTGAATCATAGTGATTTTATATAACTTTTCTTACTTTCTTAGGTAAATGAATTATTTAAATTACAAACTGTTTACTTCAAAGCGGGTTAGTTGTGGACGCCTTGTGTAGATCAGGTCTAAGATAGCGGTTGTAAGGCCAACTTCTATCTTAGGATGGTTTATACGGCGGGGCCAACTTCTATCTTAGGATGGTTTACACGGCGGGGCTGTTACGACTCTGCCGCTTCGGGGCGTGACAGTTTAGCCTCAAGTGCTTAGCCATGTAGTCTCTCGGCTTCTCAGTAAGTAGTAGTAGTAGTAGTAGTAGTAGTTTTATCTTCTCTTTTTTCTTTATGTCTTCTTGCCATCCTCCCTAAATAACCCCCTCAAACCCCAATATGCCTTTTCTTTTACAATTCCTACTGATTGTATCTCCTCTCTCTTTTTTATATATTCTTACCACCCCTTCTGAAGACCCCCTTAAACTTTAATATGACTTACTCCATGTAACCTTTTGTCTCCAAATTTCTTCTCAAGAGTTAAGTTTCTAGCTTTCCCCTCTAAAATAAGAATAGGATGTATCTAGACTCTTCTACAGACTAGCTCTCCCATAATTCCTTAGAGGCTTAATATCACAAATACTAGCTCAACTTTTCTTATTTTTAAAATTAAGTACCTAAACTTTAAATGTGTCAATTTAATACCTAATTAAACTCTTCAAGGTTCCTTATACTACCTTGTTTAGCAGTGTTAAGCTCCACTAGCTTATATGGACCCACTAACCAGTAGTGGTGTGATGTGTGAAAATATATGAAATAAGTACAATGCCATCCATCTGGATGTCCAGTTGGATTCAAAAGAAAAGGAAAAGTTTGATAACTTAGAAAAGAAAGAAAATAAATATAACTCATTGAAAGAAGAAGATGAATTGGTTTGTGAATAGAACAAAAGCCCCAATTCAAATGAAATTGAGTTAGGGAGAGGTAAAGAGAGAATGTAAATCCTAATTTAAATCCTTTATAACTAAAATCTTCTTTAAAATCATAATCGATTTATAGAGTTTCAAGAGAGTCGAATGCTTCCTACACATGTGATATGTGAAAAAGAGAAGTAGTGGTAATGGTGGCGGTGCTAGTTAAGGTGTTTCTAGCAGTTGTTGGGATTAGCAGATTTGTTGGACTTTAGATTCTCGAAGACGAGGATGTACCTGTTGTGATGGTTTATGCCTAGAAGTGGTAGAGGATGATCCATAATGGTGGGTTCTAATTTTCATTGCTACCAATTAGATGAATGTTTATAGAAAAAGTTTGAATTTTTACTATACTAAGATCCTCTAGAAACCAATTAATTCCACTAGCTTGCTTTAAGATTGAGTGGTTGTAGAAAAAAAAAAAAGCTAAAGAGAGTATAAGGCTTTGGAGGTCAATAGTGTAGAGAGAGAAAGTGGTTCATGGAGCTTTTACATGTGATTTTTGGTGAAATTAAATATGTTTTTTTAGCTCCATGGACTCTTGCATTATGATATTGCAATTTGAATCAATTTTGCAGCTTTAAATGAGTACTAATTAGCTTTATTGGTGTTGAGAAGATAAAGCTCAAATTTTTTAATTTCATTGAATTGAATATAAAAAAAAAAAAATTGGTTACTTATATCAAACTTTTGATAAATGATGTTAAATTTTCATCCAAATCCATAAAAAAAATGAATAAAATGATATAGATTGGAAGATTTAAGCACTATTGGTTGTCTTACACCATGGTCATTCTCCTTTGTCATTGGTCATTATTTGAACGTCAAGAAAGGTCATATGCTTAGCATATGCCTTGTACATTTAGGTGATTGGTTTTGTGTTAGGTCATTATTGGTTAATGGGTTTATGTAAATTCAAATATTTACAATTTTTTTACACTACTTTGTCGATCATCAAATCGCATTAAGGATGCAAATGGGCGAGTTTAGGATGGGCTTTATGAAACCTGAACCTGCCCCTATAAAATCAGGCATTTCCCAAAACACTGTAAAAACCTTAAATGGTTTTGCCCTACATTCCCAAAATCTAACCCTATAGGGTTAAGAACCCTACAAGGGTAGGTTTTTATAAGATTTAAGAGACCCTATGGGGGTAGGTTTTGATAGAGTTTAGATGGGATTAAAGAGAGAGTAAAGTAAAAGAAGTTAAGTAAGATTATCATTCCATCTACTAACTTACATAATGATAAAAATTGAGAATCAAATATATTGTACAAGGTAGAACTTTTTAGAGATCAAGGACTGATCACTCACTTTCGAGCCCGAGGGCTTTCTTATATGGTCTGCTGAGCTGTCCGAGGAGAGTTAGGTGCCAAGGAGTAATGTTTTCCCTAGTTTGATATGCTGGCTACTTCGCTCTCTACACCATCTAGGAAGTTATCGAGGTGATTGGCTCACACATGGTGTTAACCCCTCCCCATAGCTCAGTCCAAGCAATAAATTAGGAAAACAACCATCTTTAGAGCATCGAGGTCGAGTTGATAATTGTGAAGGGCCGATCGTCCGAGTTCGACTTGAATGTGAGTTGCCATTGATCTAACCCTTGTCCAGCCTCAGCCGTTAGGGCACTAAATTGTCAACGCCAAATAGACCTGATTAAAAAACCATCCCTACTTAGCTTACAATATTGTTAAAATCACAGACTGAGTAAAATGCACGTATGTTGTCCTTTCTGACAACCATACTATCCTTTCTAATAGAGGACGTTCTTTTGTACGATTTCATTTCCCTGTAAATTATTCCCTTTTTTTTTTAGCAAATAAGGAGTTATTCTTTATAATTTCTATAACTTAGGACTTCCCTTAATAGGGTATTATAAATACTCGCAAAATGTAATAGCCGCATAAACATACACAAAAGAATATACTAAACCTTTTTACTCTCTATTGAGCTAAGTATCATTTTTGCTTACTCTTGAGCTATTCTTATCTAACTCATTCGAGCGTAGACTAGTAGAAAGTAACCTTCGGCTATACTTGTTCCTTATATCAAGTATGACTTGAGTTATTGTGAGGTGTTGGTATATCATATCCATCATCGGTGCTTGGGAATCCTTGCTCATCCCTTAACTATCATTTACTTTTCAAGCCATCTTACCGCTTAGAGCTACCCCCTTTGGTTAAGCGTGATATTGAGTCCATGTATTCATATACAAATCCATATCAAAACTTGTGTAAGGAATGCATGGTGGTTAAATTAAGAGTAAATATTTTTATTAATATATATATATATTATATTAGGTTGGGTTTCTGATATGTCATGCTAAGGATAGACAAGGGAAATAATATCAAGGTAGGTAAGATTCTGATCCTATCGAAGGAATGAAAATAAAAATGGGTTTTAAATGGTTTTTAGCAAATTTATGAGCTACGAAGTAGCATATGACACATCGGCTAGGTCTTACATAGCCTAATAATCACTTTGATATGATGCATAAAGAGATAATTAGGGTTGCTTGCCATAATCCTTACTAAAGGGATTGATAAGAGCTAGTAAGAGAGAGCTTTCTAAGAAAAAAGTATATTCATTAATTTGCAAATTCTATCTAAAACCTTCTACATGTGTCCTATTAATACATAGTAGTAAATTTTTAAATAAAGAGACTAAAAAGATAGCCTAACGGCATTTATGTAAATACAAAATAAAACATGAGGGCAATTTAGGAATAATATAAGAAATAAGAACTCTAAATAACATGAGTAAAAATAGATAAATGAGATATTCAAGTGATGAGCTATTGAACTAGGTTGATGAGTTGTTGGAGAACTTAGAGACCTATTCTAAGTTAACTTGAAATTCTGGCCAACCTGATTATGTCAACCTACTAACCTAACCTGTTGAGTTGATGAACTGACCTTGGTTGAGCCAACCTGTTTGTCCATATTAGCTTTAGCTACAAAGAGCTCATAGGTAGGTTTCTAACATAGATAAACCTCATAAATTGGTCTTTGACACATAAAGAACTTACGAGCAAGTCTCT
The DNA here is from genome assembly GCA_024138005.1 of Lumnitzera racemosa. Taxonomy (NCBI): domain Eukaryota; kingdom Viridiplantae; phylum Streptophyta; class Magnoliopsida; order Myrtales; family Combretaceae; genus Lumnitzera; species Lumnitzera racemosa. The sequence continues at coordinate 88,866,877 of JAMXBC010000006.1, forward strand.
AATATAGCCAAAAACTTAGTAATTGGTTAGGTTAGTACCTTATAGCTTACCATTCCCTCTCCCTTGGAGAATTTTCAACTCAAAACTTGGCAATGGGTCACTCATAAATCTACTTAGATAAAAAACTATCTTGTAAAAATAAAACATAAGCATGTAAAAATAATCAAGCTCCACCACCAATGCAATCATCAGCCATCGCTCTTTCTACTCATAATGAGCTCACTTTTTGTTATGGACCCTTTTTTCCATTCGTTGTGGACCTAATCAACTATACCCAAGTAGTTCTAGCAATTATCAATAAAAGGAAATAATGTGATCTCAGGGTCATACAAAAGACCATTAGCTCATGGATCCCCTATAAGTAAGACCTCAAATTGTTCCTCAATCTCAAGCGCTTCTAACTCATCATGTTGGACTAACTCGGATCCTATGATCTCTTCTTCTACAATAATCAACATCCCTTCTACTTCCTTACAATTTAATCTCTCTTCTACATACTCAACTTGGTCCTCTTCATCTCCATCTCCTCAACTTCCTCTTCATTATCCCTTAATTCAGCATTCCTCTATCATCTCATTTTGTCATGAAGTTCCTAAGAATGCCAAAGTGAGACTAGTTGTTATGGAGTTTACAAGTTATGTCGCCTTGTGGTGGAAAAATCTACAATCTAAGCAAAGAAGAGAAGGAGAAGGGGAGATTAAAGATTGGTATGAGATGAAGAGAGTGGTAAAAAGGAGACTTATACCAAGCTATTATTTATATGATGCCTTCAAAAGGTTGTAGGAGTTGAAATAAGGAGGATTAAGTGTTGATACCTATGTGAAAGAGTTCTAAATGTTGATGATCTACTGTGAGGTTGTAAAGCTAGAAGATCAAACTATCTTAAGATTTATCAGTAGATTGAAGTATGAGATTAATGATATTCTTGAAACGAGAGACATTGGATCCTTAGATGAGCTGATCTAAGCTGCTCAAAGGATAGAGAGATGCTAGATGAATAGATATCAAGTTCCTATTAGTTGTCTTACCCCTAGCTAACTTATTCTAAAGAAAGCTATGCGATCAAAACTAAGTAAAGTTGTTGAAGTTTAACTTGCTCCAGTTACCTAAGCTAAGGAGAAGGAACTCCAAAGAAAATTTAAGAAAGGATAGACCTTAGCAAGGAAAGCTATGAAATTAAGTGCTTCAAATGCTAAGGATCTGGGTATACGATGACATAGTATCTAAATAAAAGGACTATGGTGAGTAGAGGCGAAGTGTTGACAATTGAGCTTGATAATATCAATGAAGAAGTTAAATAGTCAAAGGAACTTGGACAAATTAATCAATCAAAGTAGGAAGAGATTATTTATAGTGAAGAGGGTGATTTCATGCTTGCAACTATGGTGTTGAGATGAGTAATGAGCGTGAGTCTTATACTTCAGGACGAGTAGTGTAAGAACTTATTCTACATTGGTTGTAAAGTTAATGAGACACTATGTGCTCTCATTGCAAATAATGGTAGCTATACTAATGTAGCATCTTCTTTCATGGTTTAATAGTTGAAGTCGCCGACTAGACCCCATCCCAAACCTTACCAACTACATTGGCTTAGTGACAAAAGATCCTTGTAAGTGACTAAGCAAATGGCCGTGTTGATCTACATTGACAACTATTAAGATGAAGTTCTTTACTATGTGTTTCCCATGAGTACTTCACATATACTTTTAGGAAGACCATGGATGTTTGACAGGCATGTGATGTATGATGGGAGGGAAAATACTTATTCTTTTGATCATGAAGGAAGAAAGGTGAGGTTGAGTCCCCTATTTTCTGAACAAGTCAAGGCCATGCAGGCTTAGCTTAGTTGAGCCTTAAAGAAGGAGACCTTAGTGATGACATATGTCAAACTATCTAAAGAAAAGAAACATGAAGAATCGACCTTTTTATTAGTTAGAAGATTACTTGAATTGAAGGTCATGAATGTTGAAATACCTGTTAAAGTGAATAACCTATTGAAGGAGTTTGCTGACCTGTTCCTTGACGAATTGCTAAAAGATTTACCTTTGATCAAAAGGAATAGAATATGCTATAGATCTACAACTTAGAGTTGTACTATCGAACAAGATAGTATATAGCCTGAATCTTGATCAACCAGTTAAGCTCCATAGGTAAGTAGATGAGATGATAAAGAGAGGATATCTAATAGAGTCCTTAAGCTTATGCGTTGTCCTAAATTTATTGGTGCTAAAGAAAGAAGGCACTTGGAGAATGAGTATGGATAGCCAAGCTATCAATCAAATTACTATCAAGTATAAATACCCCATACCTAGGCTTAATGACGTGCTTGATGAACTATATGATGCTAGGATCTTCTCTAAGATCGATCTCAAATCTGGATACCATCATATCATAATGTAGGAAGGAGATGAGTGGAAGACCATGTTCAAGACATGAAATGGATTGCATGAATGGCTAGTGATGCCCACATTCATGCGATTGAGGAACCATGTGCTCTAAGAATTGATTGGGAAGTTTGTTGTTATATACTTTGACGATATTCTTGTTTATAGTCCCGACTTAAGGATACATTGTAAACACTTTGGAGTTGCCTTTGACAAGCTCTAAGCCGAGAAACTGTATGATAATTTCAAGAAGTATAACTTTTGTTGGGTAGAAGTAATCCTCCTTGGATTTTTCATGAGTGGAGGTAGAATACATATTAATGAAGAGAAGATTAAGGTGATCACTGAATGGCTTATGCTAACCTTTCTATCAATGTGCATAGTTTTCATGGCTAATAGGAATCAATCTACGACAATCTTTAAGTCGAAGTTGACCTGTCCCAAGCTGATGTCGACCTATTGGAAGCTAAAGCCGACCTGTCCTAACCAAGGCCAAATTGTTCGAAGCTGAGGTCGAACTGCTTTTGTTGAAGCTAAGCTAATACTAGAAGACCAGGGTGAAGAAAAGGAGCTACTCGGCATTAAGTCTATTATTTACTGAGAAGCCGAGAGACTACATGGCTAAGCACTTGAGGCTAAACTATCACGCCCCGAAGCGGCAGAGTCGTAACAGCCCCGCCGTGTAAACCATCCTAAGATAGAAGTTGGCCTTACAACCGCTATCTTAGACCTGATCTACACAAGGCGTCCACGACTAACCCGCTTTGAAGTAAACAGTTTGTAATTTAAATAATTCATTTACCTAAGAAAGTAAGAAAAGTTATATAAAATCACTATGATTCAGTTATTGCATTATTCAAAAATGAAAAGTAATTACATATGTGTTGATTCTTCAATGTTTTTCCTCACTCCCCAGGATCCAGCAGTTGCTAGCTTCAGAGTAGTTGTTGCCGCTTCCTAGCCAGCACCTGGACGATGTCTATAGGGATGTGAGCAACCACAGCTCAGTAAGTTAGGACGGAAGACTTAAAACTATACCATACACACAATAAGGTTTTCAATCACTTATTAGCTGTATTAGCTGCAATGCATGTACAAGCAAATGTCATCGTACGACGTTGTCCGACCCGTCGTGAGATTAGAGAAATTGTACCCGCTCTAATCCGGGTTAAGGAGTTGCCGTTAATACAACAACTCACGACCAAACCCAGGCTTGTGTAATAGAGACCTTGCTCCTCCCATGACTACCTTCGAACCACTGTCTTCACCCTTGCCGCGACCTCCTCTCCTGTCACTTAGTTTGACTGAGGATAAAGAAGGGACCATTTTGCAATCCTGCGCTATCCCTTTTGAAGGGGTCGGTATTTGGCCGGAGAGTCCTAAGTTCCCCTAATGGGTTGCCATGCATGTCCGATTATGATTACTAGTCATATATTTGCTTAAGTCCAATTTAGGATGTTCAATCATTTCATGCAAATCATACAGTACGTGCTAGAGCAAGAAACAGAATCATAGCATCACCCATAATATAACATAACGAGCTAGCTTAATTGGGTAAGAAGCAACTTAGAGAATTTTTTCAACTTCAAATCATCATATAAGCCATAGACTTGTAAAATGTCAATGAACATTCCAGTGCTCCTTAATGCTACTTTATTTTAAATTAAAGCACCTAAACCTTAGACTCATAGTACTTAAGATATGTCCATGTGACTATGAGCCAATTATGTTAAAGCCTAAGATCCAATACTACTATAAATAACTTGACCTGTATTTCCTTCAAGAATATATCCAAATCTTTCTTCATAATTAAGTAAGATCCTAAGGTAAACATCAACCTTATGATATACATGACAGCTTCAATTGCCATGATAAGAGCAAGATTGGGATGCTTGGTAGATCCACCAATGTGATACGGAGAGTAGTATGTAAGGATGATGAGCTATCTCAATAGATTATTGTTTTCCCATCTTAAGAGCAAGATGTTGCTCCTCCTTGAAGGGTGTCCTCATTAATAATAGTTGGATCACTTAGTTAAAATTAAGGTCCTTACATGTATGATTGAAAAATCCAAACCTTTCTTCCCCCCCCCCCCCTCTCCCTAAGACTTCACAAAGTCGAGCCCCTTCCTCTATGTTTTTCCCCTTGAAGAGAAGGACGTATTTCAAACACATGGTTGTAAACCTATCATTAAAATTGTCTTAGGAATGATACAAATACAAAATTATTAATGATTACTTACAAATAGTATTATTCTAAAAAGATATGTGATAAAAAATTATGCATCTCCGGGGTTGAACACATAAAGAGATACCACAACAAAACGAACTAAAAAGAAACAAAAGAAAAAGCTAACAAATTCTAGGCGGCTACCGAATGAATATGACACACCACTTGGTCCTACTCGACCTACAATCCACTAGATATGACGCGCTAATCCAAATTGAAGGGTTACTTACCACTACTCCCTATTAAAGGGAATAGATAAGAGTTAAATGATAATGAAAACACTAAGGTTGAGAACATTAAGGTTGCTCAAATGAATAATTTCTGTATTGAAGAGATGATCCTCACATGCAAGAAAGTAGGGGTTTATATACCTATCCACTAGAGTTACTTTACTTGTATGAAAAGAAAAAAAGGTATTCTACAATTAAGTTATATAAGACATACTAAAAATGATAAAAGAGATAAAGAATATTTAATATAAAAAGGAAAGAATCATTTTAGAATATTACGTTAGAAGATATGTATTGCTTGGCGTCTGAATGGGAGAACTATGGTATAAGGTAGGCGGAAACAAAGTAACGCTTATGGTCAGGGGCCAACTTAATGTGGACTAGGTTAGAGACCAATTAGTTCTTTTGAAGAGAAGTCAGCTTGATTCGGGGCCAAATGCTTATGGTTAGATTAAGAGCTCGCCTCAGCCATTCTTAGGTTGTCTCTTAGGATAAAGTGTTACTGTTGAACAAAGGCAGATCTGGCACATGTAAAAATTTGATAGTCAGGTCGGTAGAAGATAAGCTCGGGATAGGAATTCATGTCTTGATTATAGCCTAAAGCTACTATTCTTTAAGCGAGCCTTTAGAGTCCTCTAACTTAGTTACGCGTAATCGATCAAAGGGGTTGATCTATCAAAAATCTTCTGAATGTATAGATAGTTATATACTAGTTAAAACCCATGCAAATATGTGCATTTTAATTAAAAGTATGTACATACTAACATAAAAATACAAATTATTTAAAGATTACAAATATTAACATTGTACATTTGTAAAATATATGTATATTAGTTTTATATGACTACCAATGACATTTGCACACTTATATATGTAAAAATATTTTATCATTTACTAATAATTTAACTCTTCAAATGTGTCTCGAATTATGCATGGTTATATTAAGTAATGAAAGAGTTATAACTTCACCATTCTTTATACAAAGTTCATATGTCAAACATTTGTTTGAAAGTAAAGGATTGTTAATGGCAATAACGGAGTAAGTGTATATGGGGCGGATAAGGTATAAGGTCCTATTCATATTTTGCGTAGTATGCACAAGTTCCCAAAATTTTGAAATTAGAACCTATTCTATATCATCTTGAAACTATCTTAGGAATATGTTTCCTAATACCTTGTACAACTTATAAATTATTCCATTATATTTTTTTAATATTTAAATTTTAAGGTAAATTTTCGAAAATCTAAAACTATCGACATTTACATAATATTCTATTCATTTAAATCGAATGAAGTACACTCTGTAAAAGTCCGAAAAAGTAATCAAATAAAATTTATCTCATATAACATCCAGTACAAAAAGTGCAAAATAATACATCCGTAAAGAATGTCACATTCTCTATTTATATAAATCTTACAATCTATTAGAAAGTTTAATATAATTAAAATATATAATACCAAATCAACGGTAAGTTTACAAGTATTACATTCAAGAAAAAATGATAAGTTACAGGTAAGGTCTTTAATTGAAGAAGTGATATAATAGTTACAAAAAATAAATAAAACGTTGAAATGAACAAGAAAGAGGTGAAATAAATGAAAATTTTTAGGATTTCTTGCAAATAATGAGTTTGACCTATACCGTATACGTTTATTTGTTAAATAATTTACTTTAAGTACATATTTCAGGATATATACAAGATATGGTTGCATGGTAGATTTTAGAATATTGTAACCAGAATTTATTCTTTGATCTTTAATGTTCATCAAAAACCTATGTAATGGAGCAAGATATTATAAAGTAAAGAATACAAAAAATTACCTACTCATCTTTTAATAGTATTAATAATAAAAAGATATAAGTAAAAAAATACAAGAAATACAAATATTGATGTTAGCATTCACATTATATCAGATGGTTACATATCATATTGATATTGTATTGAGGGAATCGTAGTCTCAATTTTTACATAACTAACAAATAAAATGTTTCCTCGATATACAAATTAAGTCATGTAAAACTTGATAATGTAAAAATTCATTTTGAAGTGTTCTTCTTTTACATTACGAGATTTTGAGAATCAATTTTTAAGCTGCATTTACAAAAATGTTTCGGTATGCCAATGCACCAATGTTACGTTCCTCCCAAAAATTAATTTTTCGAATAAAATGCTATGGATCTTGGTTATTACGGCCTATGGTACAAACGTAGCGCTGTGAAAGCTATTGAAAACTGATAATTCATGAGCTGACTGCATGTACCTTTGTTTTCTTTCGTGGCATTGCGAATGGTATAGTTTCCGTGCATATGACTAAGAAAGCGTACAATAATACAAGACTGCTTCTACTAATTTATTCCTTCGACGAGGGATTCCAATCCTGTCAGCCTCATGGTAAAACTCAGTATTTCAAAATGCCCTACAATAAATAAAAAAAAAAAAAATTTACATGAGATGGAGATCTAAGTCCTGATTTTTATAGTCAGATTTGAACTGCATGTAACTCTTGAACATTGGACCACTAAACAATTCATTACATTACAAAAGAACCTTAATCCGAAATGATGTGACGTCCGAGGTAAAAATAATAACAATAATAATTAATAAATTAAGAAAGAAAACACTAATAAACTATTGTCAACCATTTAATCGAAAAATTTATAATTAATGTTAATGTGAAATTCATTACTTTATCTTTATACATCATTACAACTTCTCTTCACAATCTATATGAGAATAAACTTATCACGAGAATATCATAGATAATTAGATTCTACGGTTCTAATCAATGGGGGAATAAGTTTTTTCTTTTTTTTTTAAGATAGATGGGGATTTCTTGAGAAGTAATAGATGTAAATTAGGAGTCTTAGATTTAATGAGGTTGGCACGTTTATTAATATAATCGCAGGTAAGAGACAATAAAAATATTTTATTAATAACCGCAGTAGTTTTTGGAAACTACTTCTGCAGGTTACATTTTCATTTTACCACTGTAAGTGGCATGTCACAGAGAATGAATCCTTTTTTTTGGGTCCAGCAATCCCGAACTCCATTGTCTATGCTTTCAAGTTGAATATCACTGGGTTGATGACATTGAAGGGATCTAGTGTACAAGACAATCAAATGACTCCATATATCTTCTGGGGCTAATTATGTACCATTTACCTTCTGATATGACGCTTTAGAAATTCATATAGACGTTGAGCTTATGAAAACCGATCGAGGAAACGGATGATACCAGTCCCGTAGTTATACAAAGTGGAACAGTACTAAGTAAAACATTCGATAAATATTCATCTTTAAGCCTACACCAACAAGTGCAATCATCCAGAGTATGATATCATGTATGATACCTCAACCAGAATTAATTGCTACCTTATAAGGTGGACGGTTCAACATAGGGGTCTGATGCGACTATGACATTTATGGTAAGTATGGAAATTTCTAATTTTCTAAGTTCCGTTAATTATAATGTAGAAGAATGAAACATGAAACAGATGTTCTAAACCACTAAAATTCTCACAATCAAGGAAGAAATAGCAGCATCTATCTAAAATACAAGGACTAAATTAATCTTTACAATCAAGGAACTCGAATGAGTTTCATATGATGCATTGCTTATATTTTCATGATGATTGCGTAACAATTCGCTCGAATCAGATATTCTTCAATGATGTTCTACCGACCCCCAATTTTGCATGGATCGAACTGGTCAAAAATAGATTACAAAGAGTCTCATCCTGACAATCTTTTCATTAACTAGTCACCAGAAGATTTTATTTTTAATGGAAACTGAGATCTATTATGATTCAGAGTGGCTCCACTAAGATTCCTTAAAGATAAAGTGTGGCATGTGATCCATGTATTACAGTCCAGTTCATGTACCTTAATGCACATGGAATGACATAAAGAAAACACCAGCAATGAACAAACATCATATTACAGGCAAAGAAAGCAATAAATAAAGCATGCCTTAACAGGAAATAGTTCATTTCATTTCACAGCTAGAAGGCATTAACATAAGGTTAAAAAAAAATAAAAATAAAAAAAATCGCACGTAGGACGGTCCCATACATGTGAGAAATCTAACATCAGGACACTTGCAAGGGACAACGTAACAGCGCATTGAAGCAAAGTGAGTAGTTTCATCAGTGGGTCTATACCTGCAAGCACACGTACCTTTCCATATATTGTGATGCAGATATTGTCCAACAAAGGAGAGACCTCCTCTTCCTTTTTAAGGCCTACAACACGAGGGACGATATGAACGTGCGGAAATTGACAGATTGGACCTCGAAAACTTGTCCTACCGACGGATCATGTGTATAAATTCATGGTTTTAGGGGGTTCATTTTTTGTTCCACAGGTAACTTGGAGTCACCATTTAGATATGGGAGATTTCAAGCATTTAGTCATAGTCAAGTTCAAAGAGGATGCTGTGGTGGATGATATTTTGAAGGGATTGGAGAAGTTAGTCTTGGAGATGGATACTGTCAAGTCCTTTGAATGGTAAGCTAATTTGATGAACAACTTCCGTTTGTATGTTCCGCAAGAGATTTATACATTCCTATACTATCTACAATGTGTAGTTTACTCAAAATTTTCAAACTCAGCGGTACTAAATTATTTGTGCTAACTAGCTAGCGGTGGCTTCTGCTAGTAGAGGATGGGGATTTTGGCACGATGATGAAGGTTGAAGTCCTATTTGAAAGGGAACAAAAGTAAAGGAAAACATTCACAAGGGGTTACTTTCTTCGTTTCTTGTAGAACATTTTCATCCATACAAAGTATATCCAATTTGTTGACAACTAATAAAGAACCATACCAGATTTATCAGCTTAAACTTTTAGATTAGACCGCAGTTGTTCTTAATGTCCCACTTAGGATTTCCTTTCCTCATCTCTATAGGATACAGGGTGACCCTGTTTTGTTCCTCCCAGTGAAAGTGAATCAATGTTAGGATATAGAGTTCTTGCAGCATGAAAAACTTAGATAATTCATTAGCCAAAAAAAAAAAAATAAAAAAAGAAACCCTTCGATAATTCTCCTGGACACGGTACTAGCAGTATCGGGTTATAATCTCTCCATAGCCATTTTACCTCATTTACTCAGAGCATTTACCCTATGTGCTTTTAGCAAAGGTGCTGACAGGACTTCAGAAATATAATAGCGTACACTATTTACTAACCTAATATTTTATATCGGCTCGTTATAAAACTAAACTAAACGTGGATATCAAAGCCAGTGAGGTACGTTTAATTTGATCCTATCATTCCTTGTCCTTAACTAAAGCAACTTACTATGGATGATACAGGGGACAGGACTTGGAAAGCCAAGAAATGCTGAGACAAGGATTCACACATGCATTCTTGATAGCATTTCACAAGAAAGAAGACTTCACCACCTTTGTTGGCCATCCAAATCATGCGGAGTTCTCCACTAAATTTTCCGCAGCAATAGAGAAGGTCGTGCTGCTCGATTTCCCTGCAGTTCTAGTGAAGGCACCGGCATGATCAAGATTGATATTTGCATTAATAAAAGGCACTAGCTTCAAAATTTAGCTTGTGTTTGAGCTTGTTTGTCCGCATATTTGTGTTATCGTCTTCCCAGAAAGTTAGTCTATGTTATGACTGGAAAAGCTACTCCTACATGCCTTTGTGGAAAAATTTGTATTATCATGAAACTCTTAATCTTCTATGAATACACAACAGCTTGATTAATTTGTCGGACTTTTGGCTGACCAAAAATGATTAGCGCAAATCCTAAAATTCGTCTCCTAAACTATTTTGATCAGGTGTACTACGTATAGACCGTTAAACCCCAAAACCATACTTTCTCTGCATCCAATCTGCAAATCATGGTCAAAACCGCTCTTTTTTATGGTCGTCCTTTTAGCGATAGTTTTGCAGTTTTAGCGCTAGTGCGCTGGAGATATGTTCAATAGAAAGGTAAAATCACACTCTGATAACTTGTGCGATCTGTCCGCATCTAACCATTTGCAATTATCCCAAATAATTGAAATTACGTGATGCTGATGGTCCCGCCTTAAAAATATCATGGCAGACTTTTTAGTTTTGTTGCTATGCCTCAACTAATCATGGTTAATTTCATCCAAAAACAGACAATTAAGGTATAAAATTTGTGGTCCCATTCTAACGATCCTGTCTGCCATAATAAATCTTTTGCCACATTCAACGTTTTATCAGCGAAAAGGCTTAGTCAACAGATTTTGATAAAAATCATAGATTTGATGCATTTACTGATCACTTCAAGAAGGCTGTTGTGTGTTTGGCCAAGTTTCAGCCGGTCGTGTCACAGTTTTTTCCAAATTTTTCCTATGCCAAATGTTATTATCATGTAGAATTGACTAAATAAACTATAGCTTAGGTTGGGTTGGGAGGGAGTGAAAAACACTCAAAAAAAGTTGTGATACAGTTAAAATATGATAAAATGAGATCTCAAATGTCAAACTTAATAGAGAATATCCTTCATTTAAGATAAATCTGTGATAGCTTTTATGGGTAAGCTAAGAAAAAAATCATAAAATGAGAAATTATGGTGAAATCATCTCAAATGTCAAACTTAGCAAAAATATCCTTTAACATCTCAGATAAATCTGTGATAACATTTTGGGGAAATTGTAAATAATCCTTAAATTTTAATTTTCGTGCAGGTCGGCACTCTAAATTTTTAAAGTGTACTTTAAAATTCCCATAAACTTTAATAAATTAACAATATAAAATATATTTTATTTTTCTAATTGTAAAAAGTTACACTATTATCAAAGTTTAAAGAAAAAATTTACATTTTTACAATCAAAATTAATAAATATTACATAAATACAAATTAAATAAAAAATATTAATGTCCCATCTTAAATATGCAACATTAATATAAATAATAATATAACATTATAGTAATGGTATTTTGATAATTTTTTTATATAATTTGTAATTATGTAATTTTTTTTTCTAAAATCGGTAAATATATATTACACTTAAGTTTAGAGAGTCTTAAAATACATTTTAATAAGTTTAAAAAAATGTTTGTGTACTAAAATCAAAGTTTAAAAGGGTTATTTTCAACTTAGAAGGTAACTTACCAATTTTTCAAAGTTTAGGAGATTTTAAAGTACATTTTAAAAGTTTAGATAGTCAATCCACTCCAAAGTCAAAGTTTAAGGGTTATTTACATTTTCCCTTACTTTTTTTTTTTTTCTTTCTTTCTCTTTTGTAAGATGAGACTCTTTTTCTTGGATTTTCATTAAGAAGATAAAAAAAAAATACAGGGAGAATTGAAAGCACGCAAAAACCCTCTCAAATTGAACTATACACATCAATAAACAAAAAGATCCCTTGATTGGACCCAAGTGGCAACTACTCTAAAGGTGCTTCCCACAAATAAGAAAAAGGAAATATAATAATTTCCACTACTCAAAATGAGATGCAATTATCAATCCCCTGTAATCTAATAAAATTTTCACTAATTTTCTATGGAATAGATCAAGTTTAAATTCTCCCTTCCTCATAATTAGTAAAAAAAAAAAAAAAAACGAAACAAAAGAAGAGAAAATGATGTGTAATTTTTTTATTTTCTAATCCCCTTAATTACAAGAAAAGTCTTTATCTTACTAATAACTGAAAATACAAATGATCTTTTCTCAAAAATATATTACTATCATGTCTTTAAATATCATTACTATTTACTCTCCAAACATCCAAACATATGTGCTATTAATATTCCAATATATTTGCAGAGGGCCAAATGTAATATTGAGCCTCAAGCCCATTAATCAAATAGATTTGACTCCTCAAGCTAAGGTAATAGGGCCCGAAGAGCCAAGCCCATAAATTATCAGAATGATCAAGGGAGACTTAGCATGATAAACTTGGAGTAGGGCCCGTCGGATCAGTCCATCCGATCCAACCTTTTTTAGTTTAGCTCATACTAAAATAATAAATAAAGTCTTCACTTAGGACTAAACTCATAAAAATAGCCCACTTAAGATCCATTAATAAGGGGTTCAATATCAGCCATTGATGACTGTCATGATCTAACGGATGTGATCAATTACCCTTTCCTATAAATACCCTACTCACATCCTCATTTGAAGAGAAGAAAAACCCCCATTAACGCCGTTACTCTGCCAAAACTTTATCTCAAAGATCAAACACTTAAACACTTCAAGAACACCACCCCATTCTTTATTAATCTTGGAGTTTGATGCCCGTCATGCTCCTCCAACCGTCACCATACATGGTAGAGCCTTACTAAGATCGCCTACAGCTCCTCCTTACGCTTCTCTCCCAATCATCCCGTACGAGTTACTCAAGTCATTTCCCTGGTCACGTGTAGCGCAACTTCACACGTGGCACGCACATAACACTTACATCTATACCTAACACCCTTACATTTTTCTGACGACTCCACTGGGGAAGGAAGAATTAATACTCACATCATAGTACCTCTAAGGCAAAGACAACCGAACCCTACTGAAGGAACTAATCAAGAGCAAAATATTAATACCATAACCAATGATCAAAATCTACCTCCAACTGGAGACACTAATCAAGGTAACGGCACACAGGAAGGTATCCTTGATAATGCGCAATTAACACATGAGCTACGAGAGACTAATCGAAACCTAAGTGAACTTATGGCGATGTTTTCTCAATGTGCGCCTACTTTGGCTGCCTTTACTACTACACAACAAGGAGTAACTTCCTCGAATCCTTCTAATGTGGTGCAACAATATAACCCACCTAACCCTCTAATTGTCAATGAGCATGTTGCTCTTAGCATTAGAGAACAACTTCGGCCCATTAATCAAATGTTATGCCACGTGTCACAATTATTGACTCTATTCAACCAACACCAATGAATCCTATGTCTACAAGATCTACACTTATAAATCTAGCGCGCATGCATCCTACTCCTACAATGTCACTAAAGGCCGAAGCATCTACTCAGAGAGGTTTATTTGTAACCAAAGAAGATTTGAATATATATTTAAAGGAGATATAAGCAAACTCTACGGTTAGGATACCAAAACTGAAGCTTTCGTATCACCAACGCATTGCTACGAAGTCGTACCCTAAGGATTATGTCAGTCCGAAGCTCATGCTATTTAATGGCAAGAAGGGAAGTGCTAAAGAACATCTACTGAAATTTATCGAGACACTGGAAGTATATGGCCTAGATGACAATTTAAAACTGAAAGAATTCTCTAAGTCACTCACTGAGAAGACATATACTTAGTTTGTTAATCTCCCTCCAGGATTAGTAGATTCATGGGGTAGTATGTATAAGATGTTTTTGGAGAAGTTCTTCTCTACTAAAGAAAGAGTCACCCTTATGGACATGGGGAAGATCTGCCAAAAGCCTAAAGAAGATCTCTTGGATTACATTGAGAGCTTCAGAGAGTGTTCCTTAGATATACAAGATGTTTATGATGAAAAAGAGTTAGTTAAGATTTGCATCCAAAGGATGTTTACTGAGCATGCAGTATATCTTGAGAACCTCTCATTGGTTTCTTTCGCTATGTTGGTTGAGAATGCATGAAGGACCAATAATTCTATAGCGAGAAAAAGAAGTGAAAACACAAGATTTAATAAGCACACAAAATCGGTGAACTCAATTCAAGAAGAGGATTCAAGAGGAGTAAAAAGATTTAGAAGTGAGAAGCTTGTGAGCACTAAACCATCTTTGGCATACCCATGCTCAATGGGAAAAGTGCACACACTCCTCGACCAATGGCTACGTGATAGGAACATTAAACTCTCAAGGGTTGAGTGTTTATCAATAAATGAAGACAAGAGTGACCCTAATTATTGCAGATTTCATAGGAGTGTAGGCCATCCTATGAAAGATTATTGGGCTTTGAAGAAGAAATTTAATGAGAGAGCTCAAAACGGAGAACTGATCATCGAGGGTAATGATGTTAGAAACAACTCACTTCCAATTCATAACAACTAACGTAGTGTTGTGAATGTCATCACTCATGATCCCATAAAGGCGGAAAGTATAGACTTGCAGCCGATTGAGGCGTATGAAGTTAAGCATGAAGAATTTGAGATCAAGACAAATGGAGATGACAATACTGCTCTTTCTTTGTTAAAGACTGCTAATGTTAGGAATTTCTTTGATTTACTTAGCTTTGATGAGGATGCTCAACTCGAGGCAGCAGCTACATTGACGAGGATCTTGTAAGATCAATATAAGAAATATCTTATAGTGCATCCCACAAAGGGAATCATTTCGATGAATAAGGGGGCAATTACATTTACAAATGTTGACATTTGTACAGTGAGTCCTAACCACAATCACCCTCTATATGTGGAAAACGTGCTCAATGGTCATTCTATCAGGAGGACATTTATTGATAATAGATCTTCACTTAATGTTATGCCAATGTTAACTTTTAAAGTTGCAAAGATAAATATTCAAAAGTTAGTAAGACAACCAATCATGCTAAATAGCTTCTATGAGTCTTCCATGAAAACAATAAGGTGTGTTGAAGTAGACTTTGATATCAGACCCATCCACAGCTCCACATGGTTCCATGTGATTGATGCGCCTGTATCTTACCATCTTCTAATAAGAAGGAGATAGCTGCATGATCATAACATGATACTCTCAACCTGGCATCAATGCATGAAGGTCATTGGAATGAGCAAGACATCTTTATTCCTGCGACAGAGAACCCATTTATACATAATGAGTGTCACTTCACTGAAGCGATATTCTTTGACGAACATGTGAATGAAAGGGAAACACTATTAATAGAACCCACCCCCCCCCACGCCGAAGTACAGCTACCTGTAGAGGAAAAGGCTAAGACTCGAGCATTTAAGAAAAAAAGGATGTGTGGTTGTCATGGGGTATGAAGAAACAAAAGCGAACCAATGATATTATGAAGGTAGAAGGCACATTATAAATTAAAAAGTACAAGAACCATTGGTAGCTAAGATATGTTCTCATTAGTTTTATCCCAATTTTCATTTCATCTCATATGTAAGCGCAATGATGACTGCCTTTCATTAATGAAAGTTCCTTTTCCCATCACTGATATTTTCTAATGAAAATGTGATAAGTGTTTGAGTATCTTCATTTTATTAATATTCTCACTGCAAAGTAAGCGCACAAAGTTAATTTCACAAAACGATCAGTATCTGAATGGGGGAAACTAAACCCCTGAATCAAACAAAAGAAAGTGATAATAAATATAACATATAGACTAGACATCATTGCTAGCTAATAAGAGCCTGGTCTCCTAAGCGTATGATGATAAGCTTAGCTCGTATATTGCAAGCTAGTAAGAGCATTGGCTCCTAAATGTATACCATGCTATACAGTCAAGTAGTGGGAAATACCCTCTTGACTAATGAAAAAGAATTATTGATCCCAGGCAATTAATGCCATTGTTGCTACATATGCACAACTGAATACTTCTTAGAAGGGATCTTTTATATGTTATTAGTAACAAGCAAAAGTCTTACTTCAATATGTGAGATGACATGTGAGATCCCTTATATCATTGAGTCTAAGCAGTCTCGTAATTATGTGTATCTTAAAGGAGACCCCCTTAGATGATCGAGTCTAAGCAATCTCATAATTATATCTATTATATAAGAGGCCCCTTAGATCAAAGAGTCTAAGCAGTCTCGAAGTTATGTCAATCCAAAATTTGAAGATCATGATTGCTTGACACTATCGTAACTAGGTTGAGTTTTTGCTCCCTACCATGTAGTGTTGTTTTTAAGAAGAAAGAGGAGATAACGAAGCAATTTTACTACTTCATACTGGACAACAGCACTGCTTAGATGAGGCATTACTCCTAAGTGTGTAAAGTCTTTAAGATATGCTTGTCACTATCTATCAAGACATTGCAATTCATTAAGGGGATCGAAGCTACCTTATTACATTATTGTCTAGCACACTACTACTAAGTGAAGAATTCTTGCCCTTAAGTGCACAACGACAAGACACTTTCATAGAAGCTAATGAAAGCGCCAAGGAAATGAGAGAACATGAAAGTAGATCAATGGAATTCATTGTTATTGATTCTACATATTCAATCGCAACTCATACTTACAAAGAAGTATAAGAGCTACAATCGAGTGATCAAGAAGATTACATGAAACAAGGCTAAATCATTGTGCACCCCTCAGGGTATTGTGACTTTCAAAGACTAATATATCATGATACGGCATTGGGTCTTCGATGGTGTTATAAGGGAATGAGGCATCAAGACTAGATGATTATCCGTTCTCCACATGTCAATAACTGAGAAAAGGAAATCATAAATGAATATGGTATATAAAGAGGTTATTCTTGCATAGTGATTACCATTACTCATTATGTTTGCTTTATGCAACACTCCTTATGCACGATATTCGATGTGCACACGTTTGCAAGGCTTTATGTGTATGTACTCGAGATGTTCAAAGCGTACATACACACGTAGCATTTGACACATGAGTACTCTAGATATTCGATATGTTACGCTAATTTGTAACATCTCCTTTGCCCGATGTAAAGGATGACATTACTAGAGCTGTTCATTACATAAGGCTACCACTTGGGGGAGAAAGAAGGTTTTACTACATGTGAAAACTAAGGAAAGTAAGTAAGTTAGTAAAGTAAAGTAAAGTGCAAATGGGATAAAAATCATACAACTATACAAATGGGAAGTTGAAAAAAAAATTACAAAGGCAGTAAAAGGAATGAAGCCTTACTAAGGACTTATGCTTAACTCGAAGATTTGGCTCACCTATGTTCATATCAGAAGACTTATGCTCAATTCACATGCTGAACTCATTTATGCATACGTATCCAAGTTATAGGATTAATGATCAATGTCTTATGTTCGACTCGTGTAATGGGACCTCATGTCGCATTGAAGCCTCACATCATCTTCAAACCTCATGTCATGTTCAGATCTCGCATCATGTTTAAGCCTCAGGTTATGTTCAGGCCTCATGTTGTGTTCAAAGGTCATGTGCTGCTCAAGATTCATGTCACGTTCAAGCCTCACGTTATGTTTATACTTTGCATCGTATTCAGGCCTTACATCGTGTTTAAGCCTCACATCATATCATGCTCGAGACTCATAACATTTTCAAAATTCATTTCATATTCAAAGTTCATGTTATGTTCACAGATTATGTCGAGTTCAAGGCTCACATCATCATTAATGATCATGTTTAAGGTTCAAGTTTGGTTTTGATGTTAAATCATGTTTAAGGCTCATGTTTCGTTTTAGGTTTATGCCGAATTCAAGGTTCACCTCAAATATGAGGTCCACGTCATGGTTGAGGCTCATATGTAAGGCTTATCCTCAATACTCATGTTCACTCATATTCAACTCTAATGTTCAAGACTTGTGTTCACTCTCATATTTAATACTCAAGTGCAATCCTTATGTTCACTTATGATCAAAACTCACGTATCAAGGCTTGTATTCGACTCACATGACAAGACTCATGTTCAACTTAGATGCCAAAAGTGCTATATTCAATTTGCATACTTAACTCATATGTGCTTGTATAGAAAGTTTAGAAGCGTCCATTTTAGAGGCCTACATGTCACGCCCCGAAGTGGTAGAGTCGTAACAGCCCTACCGTGTAAACCATCCTAAGATAGAAGTTGGCCTTACAACAGCTATCTTAGACCTGATCTACACAAGGCGTCCATGACTAACCCACTTCGAAGTATACAATTTGTAATTTATTACCTAAGAAAGTGAGGAAATATAAATATATATATAATAGAATTCAATTATTACAATTAGCGTTTTCAACGATAATAGCTTAAACCTTAAAAATATATATCTATTCTTCAAATGTTTTTCCTCACTTCCCAGGATCTAGTAGTTGCTAGCTTTAGAGTAGTTGTTTTTACCGCTTCTTAACCAGCACCTGCACGACGTCTACAGGGATGTGAGCAACCACAGCTCAGTAAGTTAGGATGGAGGACTTAAAACTATACCACAAACACAACAAGGTTTTCAATCACTTATTAGGTGCAATGCATATGCAAGCAAATGCCATCGCACGACGTTGTCCGGCCCGTCGTGAGATTAGAGAAATTACACCCGCTCTAATCCGGGTTGAGGAGTTGCCGTTAATGCTACAGCTCACGACCAAACCCAGACTTGTGTAATGGAGACCTTGCTCCTCCCGCAACTACCTTCGAACCACTGTCTTCACCCTCGCTGCGACCTTCTCTCCTGTCACTTAGTTCGACTGAGGATAAAGAAGAGATCATTTTGCAATCAGCGCTATCCCTTTCGAAGGAGTCGGTATTTGGCCGGAGAGTCCTAAGTTCCCCTAACAGGTTGTCATGCATGTTCGATTATGATTGCTAGTCATATATTTGATTAAGTCCAGTTTTAGGTGATCAATCATTACATACAAATCATACAATATATGCCAGAACAATAAACAGAATCATAGCATCACCCATAATCAAGCACATGCACACATTCAACTATCTAACAAGCACAACCAAGCATAATCTTAAGCCTCCAAAATACAGCATCATATTAATCCCAACTTACCTCGACTCCTCGCTCACTCACTCGAGGTCCGACTTGCTCAGGCCATCGCCGATCATCCCTATAACACAAATGTAGTTTCAATTTTCATATAATGATTATAGGTTCATTTTCTCCTATAACGCTTATTGTTATTTTTTATTTAGGGTTCAATATACATAATTATCTAGGTCTTAAGTCTTTTATAATTATTCTAGGTTTGGGGTTAGGTTCGGGTTCGGTTTCCGTATCAATTTCTAAATTAGGTTTTAGTTCGATTTCTAAGTCTTAAACATGCTCAAATCCTAATGTGAAATTAATCACATTAAGCTTGAGTATTCAAATATCCTATTGGGTCTTAATCTAGTATTCTAAGCTATTCGGTACACGCTAGTTCTAATTAAGGTATCGGATTTATCCCCGATGTGAGAAAATCTTACTTTTTTATATAATTACCTAAAATTCAATCTTAATTCAGCTGCAATATTATTCTAATTTTTTACTCTAATATTATCTAAATAACCCTAATTTTTTAGATTTATTAATTTACAATTTCACATATTACTAATTTCTTATATTAATTACCTAATTTCCTAAATTAACCATACTTAATACTCCAAAGGTTAGGATTAGGGTTCCACATCAGAAATTAACATCCCTAAACATCTAATTACTATCTAAATCAGTAATTAATATCTTAATCACCTAATTAATCTCAAATTACCCAATTTTTCCATCATTTTAGGGCTAAAAATTAACTTAAAAATTTAAAAAATTAATTTTTAAAAAATGGTTTCATAGCACTGTTCTATATCACATGAGCATCCTACAGAAAAAAAAAATTGAGCTCCAAACTACACTCCTAAGCCTATTTATTTTCCATTCTAATCATGCTCGGTTTTATACGATTTCTTAAGGATCCTATATTTTTAGACATGATTAAACTAAATCACTATTTTTTCCTAAATCTACATACTATAAAACCTCAAAATAATAAGTTTCATAATTTTATAAAACTATTTACTATTTTTACAAAATTACACAAGAATCGGGCTGGAAATCGGACTCACCGATCTGGGTGGCTCTGGCCACTACCGGTGGCCATGGGTGTATCGGCCCACCTGGGCGTTGCCACTACCGTGTGATGGTGGTAGTCATCCACCCCCAGCTGCCGGTCGGATCTGGGTGCTCCTTTGCGGCCCTAACTGCACAGTTTTCCTTTTTTTTTCTTTGGTTTTTCTCTCAATTTTCGCCTCTCCCTAATTTTCTCTGATTTCTAACTGTCCAAATTAGCTTCTGAATTTTTCTTGCTATTTATAGAGCTTTAGTGTAATTGTGCATTAATTAAACATGACTTTGCCCAATTTTCTTGATTTTTGGCTTTTTGTTGTCTAATTTTAATTGGTTAATTTTTATTTTATGGATTCTGACCTACCATGACCTGATTTGGATCATTATTGATTTTTTCTGATTTTTCTTGATTTTTTTCTTAATAATTATGAATTTTCTTTAATTATTTAGTATAATTTTAGCACATTTCGCGTATTTTAAGTAATTATGCGTATTTATACCTACATGTAAATTCATATATAGTACAAATAAATATTCCTAAATATTATTTATATTATTTTATAATTTTTAGTATACATATAATTTATCTCTAGGAATTTGTTAAGTACCGGAATGCATTTTACGCATTTTCGATAAATAACGAGTTATATACTTAAAATTTGAAAATTTTGCAGTCTCCTATTTTATTACTTATTTTCTTAAATTCAAACTTACGGGATCGGTTTACTAATATTTCTAATTTCACTTTATAATTTAGGCTCGATCGGATCGTTCAACCGATCGAAACCTCGGATTGCTTAGTTGTGGGGCTTACACTACATATTCTTGTACCAAAGAGAATACACTAAATTAAAGTGTCTAATGCTTATGTGTTCATCCGCAAGATTTGTGTCTTGTTCTTGTGTGCTAAGCTCGCGGATTCACGCTCAATTCTCACTTGCTCATATTCAAAGTGCATGTTCAAGTTCACATTTTATGGAAGCCCCATGGTTATATTGCATGATTAGCCCAGAAGTGTTTGTATTGAGGGAGAGTCAAGCTCATTTCACATATTACCTCACAAGTGCCTATGTTAAAGGGAGGTTATGTTCAACTCAAGCATGTTACTCTCCTATGCTCATGTCTATGACTTATGTCCAAATCGTATGTACTAAGGCTTGTGCTTACCTCTTATGTACTCATATGTGCATGCCCCTACCACTTAGAACTCACATTTAATTCATGTTACAAGTTGTAATTGGCTTTGTAGAGGTTACAAAAGGAGACCATATATGACCTAAGCATTATACCTCTTCACTATCACCCATTGATGAAGATCGGTACTCAAGTCACAATTGCAAACTCTTGACCCTCGGTTGGCAACTAATCACAGTCCAGGCAATAAAGAGTCTCCCCTCTTTAAACCATATAGATTTGCTGACTATTGCTAGTTCGAGATGTGGTCCTTAAGTTGTGATCGCAAACTTTTGGCCTTCAACTGCAAACAACTATGGTCCGGGCGATGAAGAGATGTTCTTTAAACCAAATTCTCAAATGTTGATTATGCTACCTGCAAAGCATAGAAAATGAAGAGATGTCAATTTTAAAATTTAAAGAAAAAGGGGAGGACAAGGATGTTATAATTAATTACCTAAAGGCACACGTCAAAGTATGAGTAAAATTTAAAGGTTTTGACTTCTCAATCTTATTTATCTATAAAGATTGGCTTGAGAAATTGGACTAAGCTAATCTGGTGAACCTAAGAGAAGATTTTCCAAGTAAGGTATTTTTCAATGTAAAACCTATTGCTAGCACTTTCTTAGTCAAGGCTATTTTAGAGCATGAAATTTTCCTTAAGTACCCTTCTTTACATATAGGAGCTTGGATATGACCAAAATTTTGCTTGCTTTTCCATGCAAAAGTCTCACAAAAAGTCGTCCTAGGGGAAATTGGTTGGGTTTAAGTCATTATTGATACAAGTTACTAAGGGTATTATTTGGAAGAGGTTGCAATTATCTACTATTCTAGGGACATGGTGAAGCGAAAAACATTAAGGAAAAGAAATAGGGAATCACGCCATCCTGCTCCGATTTACAAGTAGAAAATATCATAACATTTAGCAATTAGTTGAAGTTGAAATGCAAAGAAGATAATGAAAGCAAAGCAAGAGCCAACAAAAGCTTACACTCGAAACTCCAAGTACGTAACTCCTTAAATAAGTAGGCCCTAGCGCAATACGAAGGTAAACATTTGGAAAGAAGTCCGAGTTTCGTCAATAGAGCATAGCTAAGCAATCCTATGTCAAGTTCAAGCAAAATGAGACATTAACAGCCCCATATAATGGTGAATCTGTAAATCGAAGTAGCCAAGCTAACCTCTACACAAACCAATCTATAGCAAACAAGAAAAGAAAAAAAATCTTATTGAATACAGATAAAGCTTGACTAAATATTCTCATACGATCCCTCACCTTGGTAGAATTTTCCTATAAACCAAGTCTGATTTGTTTAAGTTCCTTAGGAGAAGTGGATATCGATGGCTTGCCTTTCAAAGTATTATAAGGAGACTCATTAGATGAAATGCCAAGTGTAGCTCCTATATTTTGTTTAAAGTCTCCTTGCCAAACAGATTTATGGCTCACAACAGCCTCTTTTGAATTAAATGTTAAGCTTTTGAAGTAATTAGTAACATCTGAATGAGCTACTGCAGAACTAGGATTATTTCTCAACATATTAGGAGGAGAGGGTAAGATTGAATTATCTACATCCTCTTGAAAGCTACCAAATCTATCCATCATTGCGACTATGTGGGTTCCACACTGCCCACTACTATACAACGATCCACCTGGACTACCAGAAGATGGATCAAACTTGCTAGATGCCATCGCATTAGCTCTCTCACATCCTTCATGGTAGATACCCAGCAAAAGGATCGGTGCAGGACACAGCTATGATGCTATACATAAAGACCTAATATATTCTCTAGATAATAATAAGAGACGAATGACCTTGCTATAATAGCGTAAAAACCAGATCTGCAAGTGTTTTGTTGCAAGGTGTTAAATATTGATATTGCAACTTCAATTACTTACTTTAAGAGAAGTAATTAAGACCTATCAATTGAGTCAAAGTGCTCATGGAACTTAATAGAGAAATGGAAAAAAAGCGGTCCATACAAAGCAAAACAATGTGAATTTGGGGATTTCTAAAACTTCTAAATCGAAGAAGGTTCATACAAAGCTATGGAGAACAAAGAAGAGAGGCCTGTGTTTTGATCGGCAATGCAGTCAAGGAAAACCATGAATGAGGAAGAAAAGCTGTAACATGTCTTGTACAGTAAGGATAATGGAAAAAGGAAAAAGTAGTTGGACACTTGTCAACATTGTGATGGGGAAGAGAAAAAAAAAAAGAAGAAGAAGAAAATTTGTGTATACCATTCTTGTCTTTTACTCAGTTGAAGCAAGGTAAATAAATGGAAAAATAAGATATCGTGCTGCTTTAGGTTGTAAAAAAGGAAAGGATATCCTTTTACAATTGTTAGAAGAGATTTATACATTTTGAAATATTAAAAGAGTGGGAGTGATAAAAGTTTAAGGGGTAAAAGCTAGCTAACTCATGAAGACAATTACATAGGCCCATTTTGTTGATAAAGATGTTTTCTTGAAATGTTTTTGAAGGAGTTTTTTAAATGGAGATTTGTAAATTCGTTGAGCTTTCAGGGGATTACCCCAAAAACCCTACAGGAGATACTGTCCCCTTAACCCATGCCTACTAATTGGCTAATGAGATCGCCGTACTACCAGTCGTAGCACAACAAATAAGATTTGGTTAACACAAAGTATTTACGTTATATATGAAAACCGTACAAGAAAAGTGCTCTTATATGAAAAGAAAATCAAGGCAACAATGATTTATGGAGTCGGCCTAATTAGATTGCTAATGTGAACCTAACGTGCAAATTCAACTCAAAAGGAGTCAATAAGTCATATGGATCAAATCGAAGAGATAAATCAGCTTAAAAAGAGATATTTTAAAAAAGAATTATTTCAAAGTGTTGCCTTGGGGGCAACATATAATGTAACCCAACTAAGACTTCACATACAATTAAGAGGTGTTGCGGACTCGCTAAGATAATTGTCAAATTAATTTAGCAGCGACACAACTATTTAATAGCGTGCATGCGTGTAAGTTATCTAAAAGGCTCACTCAATGCCCAAACCTCTTCGACTTCGTCCGAAGGACTTTGGTCAGGGGGCAAAATGTAGAGGGCCAAATGTAATATTGGGCTTCAAGTACATTAATCAAATGGATTTGACTTCTCGAGCTAAGGTGATAGGGCCCGAGGAGCCAAGCCCATAAATTATTGAGATAATCAAGGGAGACTTAGCATGGTAAACTTGGAGTAGAGCCCATCAGATCAATCCATCTAATCCAACATTTCTTGGTTTAACTCACACTAAAATAATAAATAAAGCCTTTAATTGGGCCTAAACTCATGAAAATAGTCCACTTAAGATCTATTAATAAGGGGCTTCAATCTCAGCTATTGATAACCATCATGATCTGACTGATGTGATCAATTACTCTTTCCTATAAATACCCTACTTACATCATCATTTGGAAAGGAGAAAAACCCCCATTAATACCGTTACTCTACCAGAACTTTATCCCAAAGATCAAACACTTAAACACTTCAAGAACATCACCCCATTCTTCATTAATCTTAAAGTTTGATATCATCGCGCTTCTCCACCTATCACCATACGTGGTAGAGCTTTATTAAAATCATCTACTCCTCCTCTCTACGTTTCTCTCCTGATCGTCTTGTGCAAGTCACTCAAGTCATTGGTCACGTGTAACTTGACTTCACACACGATACGTATGTGATACTTACATCTGTACCCAACAACCCCAAGATATTTTTTCCTTAATTGCCTGCACCGATGAGCATTTCGAAATGCTACGACATGGGTAGGGATATCAATTAGAAAAAGCATTTAGGATTGGTGGAGTCTCGTAGGACTCGGAGAGTGAAATCATGATGCCAAAAGCTCTCTATACAAAGCTAGGCACAAGATTAAAAGCTCCAAAAAGGACAAATTACAAAAGTACTGACAACCCCAACGTGGAAAAAAGACATAAAAAGGACAAAGAATCTGAAAAGATCATAAAGGGTTATGTAATATTCTTCCAGGATTTGCAAATTATTTAAAAAAAAAAAAAAAAAAAAAAAAAAAAGAAAGAAAGAAAACTTATAGCATATTCCAAGTTTCATGATCTTGTCTATCCTTAGCTAGAGAATTAAACAAAGTTATGAAACGACGAACGTTTGCCTTATGAGGTCCCAGAAGTGGTAAGAAGGAATACGCATGTACCAAAGCATAAAGAGCTAGGACACTTAAAAATCAATAAGAACTCCAAAGTGGCAGCAAATTTCTTACAGCCTGTTTCTGCGGAGAATTTAGGCAGAAATATGAAAACATACACGAAACTCCATGTTCTAGTACCTCAAATCTTCAATTTCTTCATTCAAATTAGCATGGCCGAACAAATTTCAGCAACATTTTGCGGAAATATCCAAATCAAAGAACCTTTCTTGAATTCAAACTCCACCTTGTCGCCCCCGTTAAGCCGAGCAATCCTCTGCAAAGATCAACAGCTTTACTTCAGAACTTCTCTAGGATTATTTCCGATTTCCTCAATTAACTACACGCAAAAACTATTGACGGTTTCACACAATTCTTCTTGTTCTTCTCAGTTGCATTACATTTCTCCTTCACTTCTTTCTGCCGGTTTTCCTTTACCTCCGCAACCCAACTTGGTAGTATTCATAAACTGTTCGAGTAAAGTTCCTGAATCGAAAATCTTTCAGAATTGCTCCCACTTCCATCCATGCTTACCTTCTTCAAAAGCCCTAATACATGAAACTGAAGTGCCTTATTCATGCTTGCTTGTCAATGATCTTGAAAGGCACAAGATAGATTTGGATCCTAAAACCATGAACTGCTCACACTACCGCTGGATATACAAGGATGCTTCTATTGGTGATGAACATGTGCCAGGGACTAGGATTTCTTTCGACATCCCTGATCATGTCCCTAGCCCCAACATTTGCCATGAGTGCAACAAGCCTAATGGAAAATGCGGTGTAGGGTTGAAATGCATTTGCCATCCAAAGGAGTGCAGTAAGTATCTTTTCTATAACTTACTTCTGATGTTTTTCTTTTCTTGTTTGCTATTTTAATACATATTTAGATCTTCATCTTGGATATTGCTTTTTTTTTTTTCCTTATTTTTCAGGGGACAAAGTGATATCAAAGGGTACATCCATCTACACTGCGGGAAGAATCCTCTTTTCTTTTGTTGCTTCAGTTTTTGCATCTGTTTCCTTCATGAAATATTGACAGGACACTAGTTGTATATGAATTCGGATATCAAATATTCTTTATAACAGATGCAACCAATGCCCTTATCTTGAGTGCTGTGTGTTCTGCATCCTGGTCATGGCTTGCACAGACTTTACTATTAAGTTCTTCTTAACCTATGAATAAAAAATCACGCCACATCTAACCAATCTTAAAACTTTTAGATCGGATGATTGTAGATTCAGGTTTATCACAGTACAGAGCAGGAGCAGGAGGTCTTAAATACTTCAAAACCCCTAGCAGTGCACTTGATGTGCTTCAAGACAATATATACAAAACCACACCACAAGTGACAAGCTTAAATTTTTAAATAGATGGTTATGGGTCTAAATATGATCAGGTCTTTCTTGAAATCCATCATTTTCTTATGCTTCTTCTTCATATCAAGGCCACAGAATGAAGACATTAACTGGGAAGTGACCAAGCGAAATGAAAAATAAATGCTAAGGTGAAATCCACCCCATAAAATCCATATGTGAAAGAGTACTCCGTTCTATTAATTTTTAAGGACCACTTAGAATTCGTGATAGCATATCAATGGTTGATCAAGTCAAGAAATGCTTTAAAAAAGGTCATTCCATGGTTAGTGGCCTTGCACTAATGGACCACGCCATGCGCACAACTTATAGAAAGAGTTAGCTCTCATTGTAATGTTGATAGTGAATCGAGTTGACTCGATGAAAGTTGCAAACAACCTTACATTAATGCTGTTTTGGAAAACCCATCAGCTTTCAAATACAAAAGTGATCTTCTACCTATAATTTTGGCAATTCAGTCTGAATGGAATAATTGAAAAGGGGTAGATGAAGATGAATGAAAACGCAGGATGTTTGATTCATGAATAAAGTTTTCTGAATTTCAAAATACTGAAATCCTTTCTCTGTTATACAAATTCTACAAGCTAATCACAAACAATAACCAAAACAAAATTTTCAAGCTAAACAAAGCTCCAATTTTTCAAATTGTACACTTATTTCCGTGATCAATAATATAATTCTTATAACTGTTGTTAGTTGTTCACCATGATATGACTATTACATCGATGTGAAACCTAAAAAAAAAAAAAAAAACAAAGAGAGAAAAATATGAGAACGGAACGTTACATGACTTTTTGATACAATTGTTACGTTATATTCGTGTGTTTATAATTTAAATTGGGGCATGATTTATTTATTCTTTATCATTCCAGTAATTTTTTACATTCTATATTTGAATAATAGTTAGGTTATAGCTGATGGTTGCAAAAATTGCAAGATCCATGCAGCTAACCATGGTAGTGAATACAGAATTAAAAAACTTGGAACGCCCCGTGTAATTTTGAAAGTTCAAAGAGGTGGAGCAGGCTTAGCACAATGGTTAAGCTAGTAAAAAGCTCTTGAATCTCTCGTTCAAGCACGAGCGAGAGGATGACCTGGTCATAATTGAAGGTTTACGATAGACTTGTATAACACCTCCGTTCACTCGTTAGTGTCTTGTCCTGGATCATTGAATGATGGGAAAAATGAAAGAGAAGGCCGTGACTGAGGTTCCATTAAAATGCAAGACTAGGAGCAGTATCACCATGTCAAATCCAATCAAATATGAAAGCATGGTTCCACTTGGTTCCTTCTTTGACGAATTCTTAGCACATTGTCTAACAGTCGAGAGACAAAAGTGGCATCAGCATCTATCCATAGGTATACACTCCCTTTACTCTTGTCCCGTTGTATGGATTTAGTGCATAATGCCTTCATTTTAGGGAGTAATGTCAATGATAGTTCATGAACCTTGAATGTCGTTTTATTTACCACGAATTCTTTCTCAACATGACAAAACTAGTACACATGAAAGTCACTAAGTTTTTTACCGGATCGATTGTAGTTTTACACCTAAGGTTTAAAACTATAAAGTAATCATTTCCGGTGAAATTTATATTTATCAAGTGTACTAGTTTTCTCGCGTTGAGAAAGAATCCGTGGTAATTGTAAATTACACAAAAAGGTGAAATATTAGTAAATTTGATATGGTAAAAATTGGATTGCATATGATATTTAATAACTCTAACATTAGAAGAAAAAAATAAATAAATTGCAAAACACACCCCAAATTCAAATTCTAATTTTAAAATTATTTCTTGGTACAAGGTCTTAATCCATAGCTTTTTAGCAAGAAATTTAATTCTTTTACTTCTATATAAAATAAGTCTGTAAATGTTAGGCCCATGCCCACTTACACTATACAATACTCTTGTATGCTATTATGCCAGATATTATCTCAATCTTTCTCTCTTTTCTCTCAAACTCTCTTTAGGATCTATCAACGTATTGTACAAAACCCTAATCTCACAAGTTCTCTCGTATTTAGTTTTAACTTTTGTTCCCTCTTTTTAGATATTACTTTGATGTTCACTTATTAACTTATCTTTGTTTGTTTGTGTGAGGTGTTCAATGGTGATTTGAGTTCACTTGGACTCCAAAAGGTTGAGAAAGGAAGAATAGATTTATATAAGAGGGTTTCGAAGCCTTTTTCCTCTCTTAGACTTTTATTTATGCTTTTGCTTGTACATTTGTTATAGATATGTTACAATTTCATTTAGATCTAGTTACAACTGCTATACATTTGTTAATATCGTTATACAATTGTTAATTATTATTTGATTTACATGTACAAACTCTCTACTTTTTTGAAAAATCTCTTTGTCTTGTCGATTTCTTTATGCTTCCACAACTAGTTGTAACATTTTCCCTTAGTTATTTAAAAAGGACCTTGTCCTCAAGTTCATATGTCAAATAAACTTATCGAAAGTCATCCAAATCTTCCCATGTTGTTTCCTCTAATGGTAAATCCTACCATTAAACTAACACTTGAGGCACCCATTTATCCTATCGTAAAATCTATCCAGAACCCAATATAGAGAGTAGTTCTAAAACTAAATGT
The DNA here is from genome assembly GCA_024138005.1 of Lumnitzera racemosa. Lineage (NCBI taxonomy): Eukaryota > Viridiplantae > Streptophyta > Magnoliopsida > Myrtales > Combretaceae > Lumnitzera > Lumnitzera racemosa. The sequence goes on from JAMXBC010000006.1 coordinate 88,896,644, forward strand.
CCTTTCAAAACTTTAGAGGTAAAGCTAAAGAAGGAATGGTAGACCATTTGGCTGCCTTCAAAACCTAAACATAAAATACATTATGAATCTTTATTGTAACAAGAAGGGCTAATTCATATGCACATGTACCCACCTTCTTTGTAACAGAAAAATGGCCATAGTATCTCTGGGATAGTTTATGATGTCCCTAAGTTAGAGGTGTAAATAAGCCAAGTTGAGATGATACAATACGAAGCTCGAGCTTGAGCTCAACTTAAAATTTTCAAACTCTAGCTCAATCAAGCTTTGAATTTTGAGCTCGAGCTCAACTCAAAGTAATAATCAATAAATTAAGGCTTGACTCGATTAGGCTCACGAGCTAGTCGAGCTAAATACTATAAAGCTTGAGCTTAACTTAATTAACTACTCAAGTAGGTCGAGCTCAAGCTTAGTTCAATTATTTTCAAATCAAACTCAAATAAATAACAAGCCGAACTCGAGTAGCTCATGAATAGTTTGACTCATTTACAGTCCTATCTTGAGTCATAAAAGTCTGCTGATAGGGTTAAAGTTTCACAAGGACCAAATCACCCACCATAGAAGATACATCTAATCTATGCTAATCAACATAAAACTCCATGCACTATTGAGCCTTCAATAAACTCTCCTTCAAAACTTTCAGGACTTCAGCCTATGTAAGCAAATCCTACTCTACTACCTCAACCATAAAAAGTACCTCTAACATAAGTAAGAATGGTCGGAGCCTTCCTACCATAGACTACTTCAAAAGGAGTAGTAGAGGCACCTTGATGAAAAGTGGTATTATAAGAAAATTCTACCCATGGAAAAAAATGTACCTACTCTTAAGGATGTTCCGTCACATACCCACTTAAGTACTATTAAATGACTCTATTTAATACCTCAGTTTGTGATAGATTGCCAACGTTAGGACCATTCACCTAAGCTAGCCTCTAAGGACTACAAGCTCTTGCAAAAAGAATCTAGCCTTCTCAACTTACTGAAGATGAGCTGATAAGGTCCGGCATGGATGAACATACAACGTCCAGTAACACATAAACCAAACGGTATAGGTTCGGACTATAAGATGGTCTGAAAGGCAAATAACAATTGCGGGTTAAACAGGAGGTCTCCGAGCACCAACAATGGATATGACGCACCAACACCTCACACGAACTTAGATCGCACTTGATATGATGCATAAGTGGGGCCGGAGTTCACTCACCACTAGTCCATACTCAATAGGCTAAATAAGAGTAGCTCGAGAGTAAGCAGAGGTCTAAATAATTCAAAAAATGTATCATCTATTGCAGCCATTACAATATACAAGTATTTATAGGACCTAATTAAGGTAAGTCCTAGATTAAAGTAAATTACAAAAAAGACTTCCTACTAGTAAAGGAAAAGAAAAATAATTTACAAGGGTATCAATGTAATCATGTAAAAAGAATATCCAATTGTAGAAAGGACAATATGAATGTCAGAAAAAAGGCAAGATGTACGTCATTTTTCTCATTCTGTAGTCCCATTGACACTATTAGCCAAACAAGAGTGGGGGTTAGATAAGGTCAGTGTCGACCTCGACAGTTTGACAATTTGGATAGTTGGGACTGGGCAGGATTGGGTTCATGGATGACTCATTTTCAAATGAGCCTTGAGGGGGTCAGCTCTTAACAACTAATAAGTCAACTTTGGTATAGTTATGTTTAGCAGCATCCTGATTCGATGCTTGGGCAGGTATACTTAGAAGGGGTCAGCTCGGTACGTTAGTTGGTCTCCTTGGCAGCTTCCTAAATGTAAAGAGTGAAGTAACTCAACAAGTTAGACTCTGAAATTCATTACTCCTCAGCATTCAACTCACCTTAGATAGCTTAACAAACCATTTGAGAAATCTTACGGGCTTAGGAGAGCGTACTTGGTCTGTGATCCCTATTATCCCCTCTAGGCTATTTGAGATTTAGGATCAAATTTGACTCGGCTCTAGGTTGCTCATTCTCGAAAGTATATGAGTTAAAATCAACAATGTTAAAGGAGTTCAACAGTCCATATCCTTCAAGTAATTCATTCATGTAGGCATTAGGATTGATCTTTTCAAGCACTTTGAAGGGTCCATCGGCTCTAGGAGACAACTTACTCTTCTTTAAGTTCAAGAACCGTTCCTTCCTAAGGTGGATCAAGACCAAATCACCTAGTTGGAATTCTCTTTTCTTCCATCCTCAGCCTCACCACTCGAGCTTGGTAATAGCTTAGCTTAACTACTCTATAACATTTTGGTAAATGGCTCTAATAGCCTTGACTCTCTCTATAGCTGGTAAGTCATCATCAAGTCTTGGTAGGAGTGCTTAATTCATTAGAAGCTTGGGGTTAAACCTATTGACAACCTCAAAAGGAGACATGTTTGTTATGCTATAAGTGATCCTGCTGTAAGAGAACTCAATGATTGGCATACATAGATCCCAATCTACCATGTTCCATCTAACCATAACTCGTAGTAAAGTTCCCATAGTTCGATTGACAACCTTGGTCTATCCATCAATTTGTAGATAGCTTTGTCCCCATTCATCTCCATAGTGTTCGCTAAAAGTGACTCATGAACTTTGGGTCTCAATCCGAAATAATAGATCTAGGTACTTCATGAAGCTTGATTACTTCTTGCAAGAAAAGAAAAGAGATAGTCGAAGAGTCATTCATTTTAGAACAAGGCATAAAATGTACCATCTTGCAAAATTAATCCATGACCACCAGGATGGAGTCCTTCTCTTGGGACGTCCTCAACAATCCTAACATAAAGTTCATGCTCAGCTCGAACTATGGTTTAGTTAGGATGGGTAAAGGTAGATAATATCCTTACTCAACTCAACTCTTCACTTTTCGACATGTCATATACATTCCCAATACGGATTAGACATCTCTCATCATTCTTGGCTAAAAGAATCTTGAAGACAATACCTCATAGGTTCAACATTGGCCAAAGTGTCCTGTCAATCCTCTTCCATGCACCTCATACACTAACAATTATTTCATGGAACAGGTCCAGATATATATCCTCCTCCTCCTGAATAAGTATCTGCCATCCCTTCATCCAGTAACCATCCTTCCTCACACTTAGCATAGATGGGACCAAAATGTAAATCCTTAGTGTCATGCCCCAAACAGGAAGAGTCATATCAGTCCTGCCGTGTAAACTAATCTAAGATAGAAGTTAACCTCACAACTGTTATCGTAGATACAGTTCACACAAGGTGTACAACTCAACCAACTTGAAACGTCTGCTCTGACACCTGTTAATAACTAAACATGTGATAAAGCTTTTACAAAATACTTGTTCTATACAGTCTGTTGTTTAGTCCCATAACAGTAGTTATACAAACATTTTATGTCCAAAGGTAAAGTTTACAATCAGAGTTTATTAACAACCATAGGTATTGCAATCTATATACAATAAGTTAGGAAACTAGTGGGCTCCCAAGGAATTCCTAATTAGTTTCCTCAAAAACTCAAAAATATAGTTAAAAGATCAGGTTCAATTAATTCCTCGATCCTCACTTTCCCAAATAACAACACACTAACCTAGGAACAGTAGTATTGAATATCCTGACCTCACTCAACACCTACAAAAGAGTCTATAGGGATTTGAGCACAACCTGCTTTGTAAGTAGGACGGAATCAGAAGAGTACTGTACAATCACGAGTAAGGTTAATAATTATGATGAAATGCAATGCAATCAAACAAATGAAACATTGCACAATATTATCCAATCTACTGTAAGGTTAGAGAAATTACATCCGCTCCAACCCGGATTGAGGAGTTTCATCGTGACTCAAGTCAAACCAATCCTAGGCTTGTGCAATGAAGAACACCCTCCTCCCATGACCGCCTTCGAACCACGGCCCCTAATCTTGCTATGACCTCCTCTCTCGTCACTTAATTCGACTAAGGGTGGGAAAAGGACCATTTCAACTCATCGAAGGAAGTCGATATTTGGCCTGATACTCTTAATCATTTCCCCTAATAGGTATTATGCATGTCCAGTTTCATTTTAGTCAAATAAATGTTAGTTTTAACCAGGGGTGGCCAATAAGTTCACACAATACAAAATCCATGCAAGCATGAAGAATAGCACACTAAGGAGTTAAACTCTTGTCACAATGGAGTATCATCTACACACACAGTATACGCACAATCAACTAACTACAAACACAACCAAAAGTACTCTTAGGTCTCCAGATACTTTAAACAATATCTAAACAAGCGGTGAAGCTACAATCCCAACTTATTTGTTTAGACGTTCACTATTGCTAACTCGAATCATCAACCATCGTTGTATTGGAATATCTTATTTAACAAAAGACCTAAATTCAGTTTTCGTAATAATTACGAAAACATTATGATTTAATCTAAAATGGTTATATATATATATATATATATATTATTTCCATAATATATAGTCGTATTATCACTATATATCGAATTAAGTTATTAATTATTAATATTGTACATCATATATACTATTACGTATTATATATTGTTTCGATCATATCAAAACGTACTTTTAATTTATTAATTCACGTTTTAATTCTAATAAAGTTACCAAAATATATACATTCTTGAATGCGATAAAGTTATAGGTTAAATTACTTAAGGTTGCCCGATGTTAACAAAATTATTATCATTGGGTTCGTATAGACTTAACGACATGTTTTACGAGTCCTATTTCTAGAGACGATTTTTAACGGGTAGTTCAAGCTTTTAATACAATTATATGTAATTATATAAATATGATCGTACTATACGTAATTTACGTTATTAAATTGTATTTTACCTAATTTTTTATATATTATTACAATATAAATATTATCCAACTCTAATATACCAAAATTGTATCCCAATCAGAAAATATTAATAAATAGAATAAAAATATTCAATTAATCCAATCTAATCAAAAATCATAGATATATTTTTTATTTAACTATTTAATTCATTTTAGCTTATTAATATTAAAAATACACCCCGACTTATAAATTAAGCTATTTTACTTAGTAAATTTGTAATAAATAGTTTGGGTTACCAAATGATTCACCAAAAATTTCTATAGACTCCTAAAAATATGGGGAATTCAGTTATCACTTGGTTTCATGTTTCCAACTTATCGCTTATATATTCGTATTGACAATTTTACTCCTAAATTGTCATAAATTACACAATTATAATTCTTTTTATACCAAATTAATTTCAATATGACTCAATACTATTATTATTTATTATAGATCAGTATATGTCCATTTCATCAATTAATTTCATAATTTCCTATTTAATTCATAATTTCAGCCTATTTTGGAGCTATTTTCAGGCCAAAAAATGCAATAAATATTAAAAATATTCAAATCAAAATTTGGGCTACATATAAAATATCTATATATCATACATATCCTACGCAAAAATTTTCAGCTAAAAACAACATCATTAGTACATTTATTTTATAATTCTAAATTTGGATGAATAGTATATTAAATATTATGAATTTTTCAAAAATAAAAATATCACGTGAAAGCATGTTCAAAATAACCTAAGTACAATTTTTTTCATAATTTTTTGGGTGAATTTACTAATTTTTTAAAATTATTAAAAAATAGAGTAGGAAATCAACCTTGATATTCTTGAGTGCTCCAACAGGTGTAAAGTGGTGGGAGTATGTCAGAATACTTAAACGCTGGGGGTACTCCTTGGTGGTGTAGTGGCTTAACAGCAGAATGATAAGAGCCTTACGAACTAGCCAAACATAGTGATTGCTCTATTTTTCCCATAATTTTTTTCTATTTTCTACAATTTTTTTTTTTAATTTTTCTTTCTATTGTTTCTAGTTTCAAAAAATGTGAAATAATGTTGTTTAACAGATTTATAGTGGTTTAGGTCAGTTTCTTTTTCCTTTATTTTTTTCTCTCTTTTTCCTCCACTAATTACAAGTAGAAGGTAACTCCTTCCTAATGAATCAACTTTTGATTCATCAACTATCAAGTCTTACAGCATACCACAACTTCCCAGCCGCAATTTGAGTGAATTAGATGAGATTTTCTTTTATCTTCGACATTTTAGGTATATTTTATTAAGATTTAATTATTTATTAATATACGGGTATATATCCCATGTATATATCACACGTAATATTTAACTATACTCATATAATTATTTTTTAATATATCTTTGATTTTTAGGATATATTCTCTTAATAAATTTCATGAATTCAATGCAATATATATATAATTACATAATTTAGAGTTAATTTACGAGTATAATTATTATTTATACCGGATATACTCATAAAATTACGTGTATTTTTATCTAGTAAATTATAATATATTATTTCATTTTATAGCTGAATTAACTTATCTCTAAGTTCTCGTCGTAATCTAAGCTTAATTTTAGGATTTCCAAGCATTTTAGTGCTATATTGAATATTTATATTTCTAAGGATAAAATTGAGATTTTGAGTCATTATTTCTAAAATGTAACTTTACAATATCACCTCGACTAACTTTCTATCTTAGTCGTAAAGTTTGGGCTCAATTAAAAGTTTCCCTAAAAGCCCTAAATTTAGGCTCATTTATCCTAAACTCAATTTTGAGAGCTTACACTTAGTATACAAATTCTTACAGAGAAACCAAAAAGCCTTGTCTGCGGTTAGTCATGAGGGAATGTCGACTTAATAGGGCACCAGCCACTACATTATTCTTCCCATTCTTATATTTCACAACATAAAAAATCCCTTCATAAAGTCGACCCATTTGACTTATCTCCAAGACAACTTGGGTTGGATCTTCAATATCTCAAAGATTCATGATCGATGTAGATCACAAATTCCTTAGGTAGCAAATAATGTTACGATACCCGTAAGGCTCAAATTAAGGAGTAAAACTCCTTGTCATAGACAAAATAGTCAAGTGTATCTCATTGAAGTTTCTTGCTAAAGTAAGCAATAGGTCGGTCTTCCCGCATCAATACGATACCTATGCTTAATCTGAATGCATCATACTTTACTTCAAATACTTTATCAAAGCTCACAAGAGCTAAGACAGAGGTTGCAGTCAACTTCTCTTTCACTTCCTCAAAACTCCTTTACTCCTGCTCTCCTCATCTAACATTCTTCTTTAATAGTTTAGTGAGTTGGGCCATAATCATACTAAAATTCCTTATAAACCTACAATAAAATGATGTCAAGCCATGGAAACTCCTCACATCAACCGAAGTGGTCAACACTAGCCATTCGGTGATTGTTATAATCTTATCTTCACCAACTCATATGCCTCCACCACTTACAATAAACCCCAAAAATATCACTTCAGATCAGCAAAAGTCACATTTCTTTAAATTGGCATAGAGCTATTCAGCTCGAAGTTTTGTAAAGACTCTTTAGAGATGTTCCTGGTAAGCCTCCAAGTCGGGGCTATACGCTAAGATGCCATCTAAATAAACCATAGCAAAATTCCCTATTAATTCTCAGAGCACATGATTCATCAAGCACATAAATGTTCTTAACATGTTAGACAATCAAAACAGCATTAGAATATATTTATATAATCTGTAGCATGTTTTGAATGCAGTCTTCCACTCATCAACCGCTTGCATTCAGATCTAATGGTATCCTAATTTGAAGTTAACCTTAGAGAACACTCTTACTCCATTCTCATCTAGCATGTCATCAAGCCTTAGTACGGGATACTTATACTTGATGGTAATACGATTGATTGCTCAGCTATCTATACATTCTCCACAACCCATCTTTCTTAAGGGCCAACAAAGCCAGTACAGTATAGGGGTTAAGGGATTCTTACACAAACCCATTCTTCATCAACTCATCTACTTACCTTTACATCTCGACGGCTTATTCAAGATTCAAACTATAAGCAAGCTTGTTCGATAGTGCAACTCTTAATTGCAAGTCAATGGCATGTTCTATACCTCAGGTAGGGGGTAAACCTTCCAACAATTCATTTAGGAATAGATCGGTGAACTACTCCAATATCGCTTTCACCTAGACAAGCTATTCCCTTTCCTCGAATCTCATCCAGTATTCTTCGAATCAGTAGATAAGTTAGCCCTTTGAGCTCCATCTCTCTTTTCAGCTTGGCTCAGGTCATTACTAAAGCCTCTTTCTTCAGAGTTTGGATCAGTTGGGTTTGCATGACCTTTACCTGTTCAGTAGTCATAGGACTCAATTTCATCATCTTGCCTTCATGCTCCAGGGAACATGTATTCCTCCTTCCATCATATATCATAGCTCAATCGAACATCTACGGTCATCCAAGTAAAATGTAAGACACACTCATGAGCAACACATCACAAAGCACTTCATCTCAATAAATGCCAATGAAGATCGGCACAAACACCTATTTGTTCACTTGTAGTACGCCTTTATCACTAAACCAATGAAGTTTATAAGCTTTTGGTTAGGGCTTAGTCAGCAATTTCAATTTCTAAACCATAAATGCAAAGGCTACATTGGTGCAACTTCCATTGGTAACAATCAAGGCACATAGTGACTCATTCACCTTACATCCGATGTAGAAGAGATTTCCCCTCAACTCGTCCTCCAATATAGGACTGACACTCATTGTCCTTCTCAACACTAGAATGACTGACACTCATTGTCCTTCTCAACACTAGAATGGCTGACATAAAGTTGCCTTCCTTAATATAGATAACTTCCTCCTTAAACAGCTCATTCTGTTCATCATCTTTCAACTCCTCTACTTCTTCATCAGTACTATCTATTTCAATAGTTAGCGCCTCGCCTCGGATTACCATAATCCTTCTATTCAAACACTAAGTCACCATGTGTCCAAATTCTTAGCATTTGAAACACTTGATCTCACTCATTTTCCTTCTTAAGCTCCAACCTTTCTTAATTTCAATAGAATCTCCTTATCTTCTATTCGGGTAATTAGAGTAACTCAAGCTTCAGTAACTATACATGGTTCTATCTGTACAGGTTTACGTGAAATAGATCGACTATTGCCAGGTCGGTTGATGGAAGGTCGGAACCTTCCTATTCAACATCAATCTATCCTTTAAGCAACTTAGATTGCATCATCAAGTGATCTAATATCCATGGTTTCTAGGATATCTTTGATCTCGTACTTCAATCCATCGATGAATCAAGATACAGTTCAATCTTTTGGCTTAGTAACATCACATCAAATCATTAACATCTGAAATTCCTTAACATAACCTTCAACATTCAATCCTCCTTACCTCTATTCCTGTAACCTTTTAAAGGCATCTTATAAATAATAGCTTGGCACAAACCTTCTCCTCAAGATTCTCTTCATTTCATCCCAACTCCTAATTTCTCGTTCTCCTTCACTTCTTCAAGTAGCTTGAAATTTCTTTCACCACAAGATGGCATAACCAATAAACTCCAACACAATAAGTCTAACCTTTGTATTATTGGGTACTTCATAGCATTCAAATTACTTCTCAATCTTGTTTACCCAATCCAGGTAGTCCCCAACATCACCACTCCTAGAAAAACTTAGAATACGTATCCTTAACCTTTCAACTCTAGGGGCTTAGACATTCCTCTCTTTAGGCTCATAGTACTCTTTTACTTCATCGTCTCCTTCTTCTTCTTATTCTTCAATTTCTTCGAGTGCTAGCTTACTCCTAGTAACCCTTCCCATTCCTTCAGCTTAGGATGGTCAAATCAGAGTATTAACTCAGCTAAATTGACCATTGCCTCTCTCATATTGCTCACGTCCTTTGTTTTGGTTATTTTTAGCTCGTTGTCTATCTTCATTGATAATAGTCACCAAACTAGCTAATAGGTTGGTGAGCTTATCTAGTCGGTCATCTATTGTTGAGGTATGAAGCTTCCTTATTGTCCTTAGCTATTCGAGCACCACTCTCTTAGTTTCCCAAAATTCCTTAAAAACTTGAATCTAATATTGTTAGCTAACTCATAAGATTGATGGTTAAAATACTACTTAGAGTTTCCTCTATGAATAACAACAGTATAACAATAACTAATACTCCCAACACTAAGACAACTACACACAATGTACAAGCAGACAACCACACTCTTTTTTGCATATGAGAAACAAGAGAAAACAAAGTAACAAAAGTCTTCAACACTATTCACCTACTAAACTCCTAATCTTAGCAACAGGACTTCGAATACACAAACAATAACAAATTACTCAAAGAACAAAGTAGTGAAAACTAGTTTTTGAATGTAACCAAGGCTCTGATGCTAGGATGATAAGGTCTGACATAGATAAACACATGACGTCTAATATCGAATGAACCAAAGAGGGTAGGTCCTGACCATAAGATGGTCCAAAAAGTAAATGAGAGTCTTGAGTTGAACAAGGGGTCCCCATGCACCGATGATGGATATGATATACCAATGCCTCACATGAGCTTAAATTACACTTGATATGACATACAAGTAGAGTCAAAGGTCACTTACTACTAGTCCACACTCAATAGGCTAGATAAAAGTAGCTCAAGAATAAGTAGCGAAATACTTAGTTTAAGAGAGTATATTTGAATAATTCAAAAAATGTATCATTTGTTGCAACCATTACAGTATATAAGTATTTATAGGACTCAATTAAGGTAAATCCTAGGTTAAAGTAAATTACAAAAAAAAATTCCTACTAGTAAAGGAAAAGGAGAATAATTTACAGAGGTATTAATGTAATAGTACAAAAAGAATATATGATTGCAAAAAAGACAATATGAATCTTTGAAAAAGGCAAGACCCACGTCATTTTGCTCATTCTATGGTCCTAATGACAATACTAGACGAAAAGGAGTGGTGATTAAATAGGGTCAACATTAGCATTAGCAATTCAGTAGCTCAAATAGTCAGGATCGAGCAAGCATGGGTTCATGGATGACTCATTTTTGGATCGGTTCTTGACAGCTAACAAGTCAACTTCAGCATAGTTATGTTTAGTAGCATCCTAATTCGATGCTTAGGCAGGTATGTTTAGAAGGGGTTGGATCAATACACCGATTGGTCTCCTCAACAACTTCCTAGAGTAGAGAGCGAAGTAACTTGGTGGGTTGGACTATAGGATGCATTACTCCTTAGCATTAAACTCACCTCAGATAGCTTGGCGAACCATTTAAGCAAGCCTAAGAGCTAAGAAGCATGTGATTGGTCTGTAATCCATATCATGAACTCTAGTACTAGGAAGGCATGATGCTAAACTCCTTACATGCCCAACTCAAACATACTCTGCTCTCTTCCATTACATGCATAAATATCAAGCTTGTAGCCCGACCCAACATGGCCAACCTACCAAGTGCCAAGGCTATGGTCCTTAACTCCTACCTCTAATCCCTATCCTACCGCCTGTTGAATCCCATTCTACTAATCAACTACAACAACAAATCAACTCGAACGCAACACCTCAAGACTCCAGGATATGAATATAATGTCAAACTACCACCTATCCCACTTTTTTTCTAATATCGTACTATGTTCACTTTGTTTTATTTGTCCCATTTGCCCTCTTTAGTAATATACTTGGTTTCTTTGCTTCGTATTACCATTTATGTAATTTCACGAATTGCCCTGTTGTCTCAAAGGACCTGCTATAAATAGTCCCTTATTATTGTAACTAAAATCATCTTACATCCTTTAGCAATTAATGAATATTCTCTCTTGCGTCTTGCGAGTAACCTTCTCAAGTTACAAACCCACACTCTTATCTAATCTTGTTGGTACCTAAAGGTTAGTGGTGAGTGGACCTTAGCTTATATTCATGGGTAATATCTAGTAAAGCTTAAGTCATGTGGTGTTCATTGGAGAGTCATATCCTGTAAACAGCTTCATGTAGTTACTAGAATTGCCAACCTACCCATTTACCCATTCTTCGATGTCTTTAGTAACTCTTTTGATTGCTCCTACAGTCAAACCTAATGATAACTTAGCTCCTAGGCATATCATACTTATACTTTGGTATTAGAGCTTAAGATTGCAACCAACAACTGAGTGTTATAGTAACTAATTCTTGTGAAAGTTTATGTGTTCTATTGTACTATGTTTCTCTACTACGAAATAGAGGAAGTACCGAAGTTGCTATTAGGTTTAGTACTTAGTAGTGTGTGTATGTGTGGAATCTCTTATGGGGTTGTAAAAGTATGGAAGTCTTGTTGAGAAAATGTCAAACCCTAGTGTACAAGGAGAGATAGGTGATGTTAAGAGTGATGCTCTCAATCAAGGTCATGTTGAACAATAGGCCCCTTAAACTACAGATGAACAGATTTGGAACCTCACTACCATTGTGACCATTTTGGCTATGATCGTACAAAGATTAATGGAAGCTTAACCTTGAGAAAGAAATGTTGAATGTAAATGGGGTATGCAAGATAGGCCAAGAAGGAAAGGTGTAAGAATTCGAGCTCACAATGCCATGAATGTACCCCTAGTACGACCTATTCAAGCTAAAGGACACATACGACAAAGGCTTAAGTTAGGAGAAGTTGAGGACGTGGAAGATGGCAAAGATGAGGATGAGCAATTTCTTAAGTATGATAAATGTAAGCTTCATGCTCCTCAAGGGATTAAACACATTAAAGTGTAAGTTTTAAGCTTCTTTGGATCCAGTAATATTGAAGAGTATATGGAATGGAAAAAGAAGGTTGAGAAGATATTTGATTTCTATGATTACAAAGATTTAGTACATATTCAACTAGCTACTTCAGAGTTTTCTAGGTATGCAACAATGTGATGGAAGAAGTTGTAAACCACATGCTAGTGAGCCCGAAGCGAAATCCAAACTTAGAATGAGATGAAGAGAGTTTTGAGAAGCCAATTTGTTCCTAAGCATTACGGATAAGATACTTTCTAACGTCTTCAAGAACTCAAGCAAGGTAATTGATCTATGGACAAGTATGTCTAAGAATTCCAATTGCTAATGATCCAAGGTAATATTGACGAGCCAAAAGCACGAACAATGGTAAGGTTCATTTCTAGTTTGAAGCTTGAGATTTGAAACATTGTAGAGGTGTAGAGACTTAGGACTTTACACAAGACTATCTAAATCGCCTAAAGAGTTGAAAGGCAAAGGAGAAGTCAGTTCAGCCAAGCTTCAAGCAACTAACCTAATATACCAAGCAACCTTAGCTTAACAAGCCAACTTTGATATGACAAAGCCCAATATAACTCCAAGAAGGACCGCCAAGGTCAAGTTTTGAGCAAACCTGATAAGGGCTAAGATAAGGTTAAGGCTAAAAAGCTTAATGTAAAAAAGGACTAAGCTCAGAGCTCAAGAAGAAAGACCAGAGAAATTAGGTGCTTTAAGTGTCTTGGCTTCAAACATGTTGCTAGTTAGTGTCTAAACAAATGCATGATGATCATTAAGGGTGAAACCCCATAAATTGAAGTGGAAAGTACAAGTGAAGGAAAAGAAGAGGTTGATGTTGGCCATATATTAGATGAGTGTCGAGCCTAGTTTTTCTTATTTAAAAATTGATTGATCATTTCCTGATTAATACTAAACCCTAACCCATTTAATATTAATCCTCAACTAAAGAAATTGAGAAATTTCGGTTTTTTATTGAAAATTATTTTTGGAGTTGCCACCAGACCGAAATCAAGAAAAGAAAAAGAAACCATAATCAATTGGGTGGATTAATTACGATTTTGGCTACCAATCTTTAATTTCAATTTTAAATGAAGAACCAGAAGGTTCTAAGTTCAGGAGCTAACCTATTAAACCCTAACGGGTACCACTATTCATTTACCGAAATTAAGATTATTTTTCTAATTATAATATTAAAAATAAATAAATAAAATCAAAAGAGAGAGAAAAAAAAGAATCTAAATTTCTACATATTTTATCATCGTCCTGAAGATGCCTACGTACCCGCTAGCCGGGATCAAACAATCGTAGTTCTTTCAAAAAAATTTTAGTATGTTGATTAATTTTAATTTTGAAAACTACCCAAGTTTACATTTTTAATTTATTCGATTTATTTATTAAAAAAATCTAAAGGGTCCTAACACTTGAGTGTTGTTATTTTATAAAAAAATTCACTAAAAGTCCTAAAAATTTTTTCAAAAGATTTTTTTATTAATTTTTATTTAAAAAAAAACAACTTTCTATATGACAACTCCTTAAATAAGATCAAATCCTAACAAAAATAACCAATCCTAACAATTCCTATAACTATCTACCAAAATAAAACAATTCCATACAATGCTCCCATATAAGAACTAATACTAAAACTCCTAAACTAAAATATACATATATCATATATTATGTTAACTAATAAATAATAATATATATAATAAAAATTAATCTTAACAATCCTTTATCTAATATTTATATGTCTTTATATTTATATTACTACTTATTAAATAGACATTTACTTATTAAATAGATATTCACTTAAATCAATATAGTATACCTAATTTATATTACAAAAAAAAAAAAACTGATGCTAAAAAAAATCCTAAATTATTATCTACATAAATAATGCTAAATCACTTAAAGTTCTAATAAAATAATAATATAATATGATATAATAATATAATATAATATTTAATAATAGGAACTAAAAAAAAAAAAATACTTGAATCAGTATCGATTGTACAGTGCTGTTGTGGATGTGGAGTATGGATGTACGTCGAGTGATGTAATGGTTGCTATTTGTGGGAGGCTGTAACTGAAGTTGCTGTTGACGTGGGTTATCGTTGGTGTTGGCTACGAAGGTGGTCAACGATGTACTCGTGCGCAAATCTGTATAACCGTGACAGGGGTTGGTTGATGGGTATTGCCATGCTTCGTGGATTGCAACAATAAAGAAGGGTGGGTGTTTGGGTAATTGACAGTAATGTTCGTGACCACTGTGCAGGAAATATGTCGTATGATCAATAGTGGAGCGTCGTGCAGCTGCTATTCGTAGGAAGCTGTATGTGTATACCTGATCAGTGAAGTGTTGGGTTAGCAATTAGTCATGTTTGGTGTCTGTCAGTGCTGTGGATGAACCATCAGATGCTGTTGTGGATGGTGATGGAGTACGGCTTGGTATGTAGCTGTTGCGTGAAGCTTAGACATGGACTAAAATTAGAGTGCAGCTGCTGTTGCATGTGGATACCGAGTCGAAAACTTAAAGATGAGCTAGAGGGTCTGAATTGTCGCATGGTTACGTGTTGAGAGTGGGTACGGCAATCGGTGATATTAGGGCTAGTGTGTTCTGTTCGGTCAATGGGGTTGTAGCTAATAGAGTGGTGTCCGTTGTTTGTGTAATGGACAGTAGCTGTGTAGGCTGTGAAACATGGATATTATGGTTGAAGTGTTGGAAAAATAGAACTTTTTTTCCTTTTTTTACTAAGTATGTCTATTTAAATAATCCAAACCAAATCATATCTATTGTATCTGATTCGATAATAATTTAACTAGATCCAAATTAACTCAAATCCGAGATCCAAATTAACTCAAATCCGATTTAATAAATTCTCTCGCTCTTGTAAAATATAGATAAATAAAAGGCATAGATGCTTGGCGAAACTCGAACCTAAGACCTCAAATTAAATCAAATCCGATACTTAAATATTTATCCATTAAACCGTTAGACCGTTAAATTGTACTTAAACTACCTGATTCTCCTAAATAATTATTTGTACTAAACTAAAACTAAAACTATTTGTTCCTAATATAAATTACTTCCTAAAAATCTACGAATTTTTTTTATAATTTTTCTTTTTCTTATTTTTTTGGTATTTTCATCATTTGTTAATTTTTATTATTTTTATCTTTTATCAATTTTTTCTTATTTTTTATTATTATTTTTATTTTTGAATTAGGACCCCGTTTTTATAAAAAATAAAAATTAAAACTATAGAGAGACAAAAATTAGGTATCTACAATGAGTTTCAAGAAGATTCTAGCACCCTGACCTAACCTAAATTAGGAGAATATTGCATGGCTGTCTGAATATCTCTCAATACCTTTATTATTGATGAGAATGAATAGAAGGGGAATCTCATTCACACAAATTGCTACATAAATGGCAATCTGTACATCTTAATCTTCGATGGAGGGAGTTGTACCAATGTAATAGCACAAGGGGTAGTAAAGGCTCTGAAGTTGCCAACTTACTCTCTCCCTTAACTATACGAAATCCATTGGCTCAATGAGAAAAGTGGACTTCTAGGTATCAAACAAGTACGAGTGTCAATCACTATGATGATAGATACAAGGACGAGGTGTTGTGTGACATCCTACTCATGTGTGCCTCCTACATAATTCTTGGCCGACCTTGACTATTTGATTTGCAAATACTTTACGATGGATATTGAAAAATGTACATGTTCCAAAAAGGTGGCAAGAAAGTAGTATTGACCCCAATGAGACCTAAAGAAGTTCAAGAATCCTAACCTAAGACATCCAAGTCCTTACAAAAGAAGTCACTGGTCATTTCCAGAGTTAGATTCTCCAAGGCCATTAAGTCCGAAGAGTGTGTCTTTCTATTTATCAAGAGACTACTTAAGCTGAAAGAGGTCGAAGCATTGCCAACTAAGGTGGAATCCTTACTCTACGAGTATAAGCTCACCTCCAAGGACTATAAGCTCTTATGAGAAGGATCCAATCTCCTCAACTTGCCAAAGACGAACTCCAGTACTAAGAAGGCATGATGTTAACCTCCTTACATGCCTAACTCAAACGTATTCTACTCTCTTCCTCTACATCTATAGATGTAGAGCTCATAACCAACCTGCTAAGTGCCGAGCCTAAGGTCCCTAACTCCTTCCTTCGAGCCCCATCCTACTGACCTATTGAATCCCATTCTGCCAATCAACTATAGTATTAGATCAGCTCAGCCATAACACCTCAATACTCTAGCATACAGATGAAATGACAGACCACCACCTGTCCTACTCTTTTTCTAACATTGTACTATGTTTACTTTATTTTATTTATCCCATTTGCTCCTTTTAGTAATATACTAGGTTTCTTTGCTTTGTATTACCCTTTATGTAATTTCACGCATTATCTTGTTACCTTTAGGGACCTACTATAAATAGTCCCTTATTATTATAGCCGAAAGCATCTTACATCCTTTAGCAACTAATGAATATTCTCTCATGTATCTTGTAACTAGCCCTTTTGAGTTATAAACGCATACTCTTGTCTAATCTTTCTAATAGCTTAAGGTTAGTAACGAGTGGACCTTAACTTATACTCATGCATAATATCGAGTAAAGGCTAAGTTATACAACATTCGTCAATGAGTTATATTCTACAAGCACCTTCATGTAGCCACTAGAGTTGCCAACGTACCCATTTACCTATTCTTCAATATCTCGTAGGACTCATTTGATTTCCCCTACGATAAGACCTATGATATCTTAGCTCGAAGGTACATCAATTTGGCCATCAAACTGAGGATGCTAAGCAGTAATTAGAGATAGCTTTGTACCACTTCAATGGAAAGTTCCTTCCAAAAATGACTAACAAAAATAAGATCATGATTAGATATTACTGTTCTAGGAAACCCTTACTGCTTAACTACAATATTAAGAAACAAAAAGGCAACCTTAGAAGCAATAAAATAAGATCCTAAGGTACCCAAATGACAGCACTTTAACAATCTACCAATATCAACCAGTATAATTGAGTACCCCTATGACTTCAGAAGAGAAGTCACAAATTTCATAGAAACATCTTCCTATACTTGATCAAGCATTGGTAAAGGAGATAGCAACCCTTATGGACTCTTAATACTATACCTAATCTGTTAACAGATGGTACAAGTCCACACATAAGCTTCCACATCTACCTTCATCCCTTCCTAATAGAATTTAGATGCTAATCTCATATATGTTTTAAGAACCCTAAAGTGACCTACTGCAGGTACTAAATGATACTCATAAAGAAGCTTAGGAATAAGCTTTAAGATAGGCACCATTTCCATTGTTTCTCCTACTACATATCATCGATCACTTTTTTAAAAGCAACTAGTTGATGATATTCCTATTGCAACTCCTCTATCAAATGAAAGTGTGGTAAGGAATAAGCTATACATGCTATGTTGTCTAGAAAATGAATCAACTACCTTATTACCTTAACCCGACTTATGAACAATTATGTAGTCATAACTAAGTAACTTAGCCAAATATTTATATTGCTCAGGTGTCCAAATAACCTAACTCAATAGCTCCTTAAGACTTCAATAATCAATCTTTACTACAAAATGGGATCCCAATAAGTATTACCTCCATTTTCTGATTACTTCAACCATAGCATACAACTCCCTAACATAAGCAGATAGTTTTGTCAAATGAGAAGGCAATTTCTTGTTGAAGTAAGCAATAGGATGTCCCTCCTATAATTAAACCTAAGGAAAGGTTAGGTCTGGCCTGGAAAACAAATCAGAATTGGTTCAAACCTAGTAACCTATAATATAGTTAGCACCTAGTTACTGCTATTATGACAAAACAACACACATTACACTTTATTGTGACAAAACAGCATACGCAATCTAATCCACGTACATGTATCATAAATTAAAAAAAAAAAAACAATAACTGCACTACATACACATTCAATCTGATCAACACTACACATACCATGCACATACTAAGTTACTAACATAGGTAAGATAAATTACTTTAGTTGATGTAGATCGCTAGGAAAGGTACAAATGGCAACCAATATAATGAGAACGGAGGGTAGGTCCTAACCACAAGATGATCCTATAAATAGATGAAAGTCAACAGTTTGGCAATCCCATACACTAACTCCATATATATGATGTACCGTAAAACTACATATGGACCAACTAACTTACTAAATGTGACACACAAGGCCACGGTAGATGGGTTACTCACCACAATCCTTGTTTAAAAAACTCATAAGAGTAAGGGGATGAGTAAGCAATAAACACTTAGCTCAATAAGGAAAATATTTGATTACTAAGGATGTCAAACATCACAATTATTGCATGTTATAAGTATTTATATATCCTAATTAGAGCAAGTCTTAGGTCATTACAAAATGACCAAAAAGATTCTTACTAGGAAAGGAAAATACATTTGTTAGAGGGGCAATTCAATAATCACAATTAAAGGAATATTCTTGTATCTATCATGAATAACAGGTCAATCGAACAACTAAGGTCTTCCTAGTAATAGATATGAAGCTCCCATGAAGACAACATCACACACCACTTCGTCCTTGTACACACTTCCCACACTAAAAGGCATAGATACATGTTCGGGGGTACTTAGAAGTTGGCAATCCTAACCTCTACACAAAGGACTTTGCAATGACATTAGTACAACTTATTCCGTCCACTATGATGGTATATAGTTGTCTTTTTATAGTGCACTTCATATGGAATAAATTCTCTCTCGAATAGTCCTCGAAGTTCAATGAAGAGCCCAATACTTGTCTTAATACTAAAGTCATTACTTCTCCCTAGTCGGCATAAACACGGTTTCCTCTTCCTTCTTAGCTCCAACTTTCCTAATAGTCTTCTCCTCCTCGAGCTCACTCTCGTCAGTGCTATCTATTATATCTCATCGGAGCACCATGGCACATCGGTTTGGATACTTAGCAATCATGTATCTGAAGCTGAAGCATTCAAAACACTTCACCTTACTAATCTTACATCCAAAGGCCTGTCCCTTCTCATATGTCCTCGAAGCCAGCTTAACCTCAGTTTAGCTCGACTTGAACAGGTCAGTGCAAAACAAAAGCTTAGGAAAACATTGGCCGAAGTTAGGTCGAAGCATTTCTTTTTTGCTTTTCGAACCTTTGTGCTACCTTAGTTACCTCTTCCGAAGAATAAAACCTCTATGCTTCTACAATATTGTAAATCTCATATTTGAGTCCAGAAACGAACCTTGACAATATGTAAGGTTCCGGTTTATCTTCATCGACTCAAATCATCAGCACCTAGAATTCTCTCACATAGTTATCAACAAATCAACTCCCTTAGCAAAGTTCCTACAGTTTGGAAACTGTGTTCTACAAGTAGGCCTCAAGCACAAATTTACCTCTCGACAATCTCTTCATCTCATCCCAAGTTCTTACTCCTTATCATCCATCTCTCGCTTTGGCTGCATTTTGATTTTTCCACCACATAGCAGCATACCCAAAAAATTCAAGTGTAATAAGTCAAACTTTAACAGCATCGATATACCCATAACAGCCAAACACTTTCTCTACCATCTCTTCCCACTCCATATATTCATTAGCATCTTCACTTCAACTAAGAAGCTCAGTGTCCTCACTCTTACACTTGATAGTACCCAGCCTCTTCTTCTTCTTCTCCTTCAGTTTCTACATCCACTTACTCATCTTATTCCTCAATCTCTTCCAACTCTAGGCTTCTTCTAGCAACTCTTTCTATAACTCCTCTAATTCAATGGGCTCAAACTAGGTGATTGGTTCACCCACCTTAGTCATAACATCTCTCTAGAATATTTTTCAAATAGTGTGGCATTGTAAACACATAATTTTTGCCCTAACCCCCCCCCCCCCTCCCCTTATTTTTATTTTATTATTTTTCTTTCTTTTCTCATTAGGCCCTAATTTAGAAAAAGTTTTAAAAAATAGAAAATTAAAGAAAACCCCAAAAAATGAAGAAATTTAGAAAAATAAGAATTCTAGAAAAATACAAAAAAATAGGAAAATAGGAAAAAGCACAAAAAATAAGAAATTTAGAAAATAATAAATTTTTAAGTTGCTTAAATAGAATAGATTTAATTTAATCAAACTTAAAATAAAAGACCATTGGACCTATACTTAGATTTAAATTTAGCCCAGGCTAATCTAGTCCATATGTATAATTTAATTGCACATATAGATAAGACATAAGCCAACAACTTAATGGTAAAAGACATAGACTAAGCGTATGGATTAAACTAAAAGACAGGGGTTTGAAACTCATTAGAGCTATAAAGTTGGTTTTTTTATCTTTTTCTCTTGAACTCTATGTATAACCACGTATCAAGCCATTACTAGGCCACGTGGCATCTTATAATTCGCTTAAACAACACAAATTCTTTCCTCCCATTTTTTTCTCCTCTTTCCTCTTCTTCCTTTCACTTTCTTTTTAAAAAAAAAAACATTTGAACAAAATAAAAGGGGGACATTAGAAGAGAAGGAAGAATTGATTTTCAAAAGAAAAAAAACACACAGAGCACAAGGGAAGGGGGGACAATCACATACAAAGGGGGAAGAAAAAAAAAAGAGGAAAAAAACAAAGGGGGGACCTACTTTAAACAGACCACACATCCTCTCTCTCTTAGAAAGCCAAGTATCTCTCTCTCACTGTCAAATCTATCTCTCTCTCCCATACTCCCGGACATTTCCCCTCTCTACGAGCACTGCACGCTAACCATCCAAACCCACAACCACAACGTATACAATGTACACACACACCAAACCCACACCACACAGATCACTAACACCACCCTCTCAGCCTAATTATCCCTTAACACCATTGTCTCTTCACTGTACAACCCCAACGCCAACATACACAGCCCACTTCCTCTTTCTCTCTCTTAACTGACCCTTACTCCCTCTTGCTGCCTTCTCTTTCAACCGCACAATAGCCCCTGCCACCACACACAACCCAATCTCTCTTACTCTCAACTGCAAAATACCCTCTCCATGATCTTCTCCTGCTCCTATCATGTAACCCTCAACCCATATGCAACCTTGCTACAATCTACAACAGTCCACAAACCACAGCACAACCCTCAACCAAACTACCGCCCATACACGTAACCCACAACTCATTCACACACAACTAACTACAGAACCACACATATACAATGACTTATCACTGTGACAACAACACAAATCACCCCCCCCCCCCCCCCCCCCCCTCCTCCTCCCCCTCCCCCTCCGTCACGAACCTATACATAACTACCACTCCCTTTAGCTACCTCCCAAATGCCGACTACTACCGAACCATCACCTTAGGCAATGGCATATGAGCAAACCCTTAGTTTCCAATAAATTAGCCATAAAAGTGGCTTTTCCCGCTTGATTCAGTGCTTAAAACCACCCTAGGTGCATCCAAGAGTAGTTGTTGCAAGCGACCCAATCCGCAACTCGCATCCAACCCGCGCTACAGATCCGACCCAATTTGTGGAGCTCCAATCCAACCTACAACTCGCTAACCAACCCACACTCGGCTGCTTCAATCCAAATCCTTGTAGTTTTGAGTTCGACCCTTTTTAATAATTGTTGTTGTTTTTTTTGTTTTTTTTTTATTTTATTTCATTCTTGTAGTGTGTTGTAATTTAAAAAAAAAAGAAAAAGGAAAAGGAAAAAGAGAAAATAAGAAAAACCAAAAAAAAAGAAAGAAAAAGAGAAAAGAAAAAAAAAAAGAAAAGAGAAATTTTTTTTATTTTTAGTTTTTTTACCATTTTAACAAAAAGGATAAGTAATAAAAATAGAAAATAAAAAAATAAAAACAAAAATAGTAATAATAAATATAATAAAAGAAAAGCGTGTCACCACTTAGAAAAACATATTTTTCAAATAAATAAAAATAAAATGGATCCTTTCCAATTTATGGTACTTTAGATTTTCTAAAATAAACCAATTTAAGACCCTTAGAAAATTTCTTTAAATAAATCAAAATAGGTAAAAACGTAAACCCAGATGTTTTTCAAAAATTAAAATTAATCAACCTACTATGTTTTTGTTAAATAAGCTATAGAAGTCTGATCTCAAATAGGAGGTACACAAGTATTCGATGGAAAGTTTTATTTTTTCCATTTTTAGATATTTATGTATATTGATCAATTTAGTTGTGTGTGTTATAATTAGCTGTTCTAGAAATTAAAAAGGGTTTATTTGAAAAGCAAAGTTAAATTCGGACAATTAAAAAGTAGTACTTGTTTAAGGTTTAATAAATTAACTCCCGGATTCAAATCTCTGGTATTCAAAAAGACATTTATAAATTGGTTTTTTTAATCGATAAACCGGTAGTTAAGTTATAAACAATCCACCAAATCAGTTATAACTTAACCTCTTTTCCCGACTTCAGTCAGGTAGTGACTCCAAATCTTTTCAAGTTGAAAAAAAAAATGGTTTTCCTTAAACCTTAGTTGAGGACCAGTATTAAATGGGAGGGTTTAGTACTAATTGATTTAGAGAAGACTTAATTTTATAGAAAGAACTAGGAGAATGAAAAATCAGGCTCAATAGGCACACCTTGGGGTTATTGTCTATTAATTTGCATTACAATAACTAGACTCTCAACACGATTAGTGAGTCTATCGAGCTTACCATCAACTAACCCAAGAGTATTACTATCATTATAACCACAACCAGGTTGAGCACCATTACTTTAGTCATCAATCATACCTTAATCACTCAAATCCGACATAGTATAACACTTATCTTAACAACACAACACACAACAAATACTTCTATTTACTACCTAAAAATCTTACTAACACATTCTTAACAACTTCAATACCCAACAATGACTCGAATACAATAGAAAGACACTTACTCTATTTTCATAGCAAAAAACAAAGTAGAATAGAGTAACAATGGAATTACACTTACCAATACACAAATCTTCACTATACAACTCAAAGTTTCAAAACTTACTTCATACAAACACACTAAAGTAGCTACGGAAGAAACATAGTAGCTACGGAAGAAACATAGTAGCCACGAAAGAAACATAGTAGCCACTAATAACAAACATAAACCAAAACTTCACTACAACATCACACATGCTCTCTTAGAACCGTGCTCTGATAGTAACAAAGATAATGTGTCTCCAGAGTCGAATATAAGGAGGAGCACCACAACAAAATGAACTAAAAGAGAATAAAAGAAGATTAGTAAAGTCCAGGCAACTATTAATTGGATATGACGCACCAATTGATCTTACTCAACCTACAATCCACCAAATATGACTTATTAATCCAAACTATAAAGTCACTCACCACTATTCCATACTAAAAAGATCAATTCGACATGACACACCAATCGATCTTACTCAGCCTATAATCCGCCAACTATAACTTACCGATCCGAACTATAAGGTTACTCACCAATACTCCTTACTAAAGAAAATAAATAAAAGTTAAAAAGGATAATGAGAACACTAAGGTTACTCAAAAGGGAAACTTGTAATAATCTGATAATGAGAGTGATTGATTACTGCATACAAAACAAATAGGGTTTACATACGAGCCCCATTAGGGTTACAACCATGTATGAAAAGACAAAAAAGGGTAATTTACAATTGGAATACATGAAATATACTAAAAAGGATAAAAGAGGCAAAGAATATTCAGTATGGAAAAAATAGAGAATCCTTTGGAAATATTATGCCAGAAGACACATGTCACATGGTGGCTAGTGTTCCAAAATATAGTACAATTCAGAAAAAATGAGGAAAAGAGAGTCCATAGTCAAAGCTAACCTAATTTGGATTAAGTCAAAGCTTAGTCAATCAGTTACTAGAGAAAATTTGGCTTGGACCAAGATCGGATGTTGGTGGTTAGCTTAGGAAATCAACTTGGACTATCATTTGAGGCTAGTATACTCAGACGTTATCTATATCAAGGTACGATTACTCAACGAGTCAGCCTATATGCTTAGAAGGTCAATACATCTACTCAATAGCTTCAAGAACTATGTTGTCATACGTGATAGCTCGGTATCCAAGTCAACAATAGAGTAAAACATAGAGATCAGGATAAGAATTCTTGTCTTAGATGGGGTTTCAAGCTAATATTCTCCGCATGAGTCATTGGAGTTCTCTAGCTCGACAACACGTAATTAGTTTAGGAAGTTGATTCCAATCACCTCTATTTGATTTACTTTATCTCATGCTATCTCCTCCTCTAGGACATTTGTCAACTAGACACCAAGAATGCCTTTCTTCATAGTCATCCTAATAAGACAATCTTCATGAAACAACATCCTTGTTTTGTACACCTTCGTTATCCCCGTTATGCCTTCCAACTTCAAAAGTCTCTCCATGGTTTGAAACAAGCTCCTCGAATGTAGTTCCATCATTTTAGTAGCTTTCTCTTACTCTTAGTTTCGTTAAAGTAAAGTTGACACATCTATGTTCATTTTACACAATCGTTAAAGTAAAGTTGACACATCTATGTTCATTTTACACAAAGGTATGATACTTTGGTCTTTCTTCTCTATGTTGATAACATCACATTCATTAATAATAACACCCTACTTCTTAATCACCACATCTCAATTATCTTCCAATAGGTTGCCATGAAAGATATTGGTCCCTTGCATTTTTTTCTTAGCATTCGTATCACTTGCATTGCTCAAGATATTCTCTTTTTGTCAATCTCAATTTATTCATGATCTTCTCAAACGTCATCACATGCACTTATCTAAGCCAGTCAAAATCCCTCTATTGCTTTAGAGTCATCTCAACACTTACAATTCTCCCCCATTCCAAAACCCTACTACCTATTGTTATATTGTCAACACATTACATTACCTTACAATTACTCTACCAAATATCAATTTTGTGATGAATCAATTAAGTCAATACATGCAAAAACCCACTATAAATCATATGCTAACAACAATATGGGTTCTCGGCTTCCTACAAGGGAAACAAACACCAGGTTTTCCCATCATTCACATACTACGTGCCTCTTTGACTTCTTTAACTAATTAGGTTAGGTGTCCAAACACTCATTGCTCAATGATAAGTTATACTCTTTACCTTTGTCACAACCTCGTCTCTTAGTGATTAAAGAAACAACCCACTATGTATAGAGGTTCCATTGATGGTTAATATAAAGCTCTTGTCTATGCAATTGCTGAATCTACGTGGATCCCCCATCTTGCTTATGAACTTAGTGTTCCCATTTAACGGCCTATTATTCTCTATTGTGACAACCTTGGTGTAGTTTTTCTTTCAGCAAACCCTACCCAACATGATCACACCAAGCAATCGACATTGACCACCACTTTGTTCAAGAAATGGTTTTACAAGTCAAGCTCTAGTTTGTTACATCCTAGCACATCATCAATGTGCAAACAGTCTTACCAAGAATCCATCCATCTCAACCTTTCATGATCATTACTCCAATCTCACATTGACTTTGGCACCTTGAGATTGAAAGGGCATATCAATATATATTTATATACATCTTTATACACTTTATTATTGTAGGGTTATTTGAGTCCATTCATTTTGACTTTAGGGTTCCTTTAGATGTTGTATTATACTACAAATACACTTGTAAAAATAAAATTGTATCTTCTTTGTTTTTATTGCAAAATAGTACAAATCCTTCACTTTTACATTGTATACATGAAGTAAGATCAAATTGAGCATGGTTCTTTGTTTTGTAACTTCCTTCCATATTCTCTCATTTTTTTTCCCTCCAATTACGGAGAAAAAGGAGATTTAAACCCTAATTTATTTCAATAGATGATCAGTAGTGATGTTATTAGACTACAACGACCTTAGTAACGTTACTTCCATATTCAAATCATAATTATGTCATAACAATTAGAAAAATTGCAAGATCCATGCAGCTAATTAGGGTAGCAGATGCAGATTTTTTTTTTTTACCAGTGTAATTTATTTAATTATACATTTTACAATAATATATAGTAGAATGCTACAACGACGAGACTCGACACGACGATTAAGCTAAAATCCCTCTTGAAACTCACATTCAAACAAGACGGACAGAATGACTTGGTCGTAAATTTAAGGTTTTATGTTAGAATTGTATAACCTTTCTGCCTACTCGTTAGAGTCTTGTCCTAGATCAATGGATGATGGAAAAAGAAGAAAGCAGGCCATATCAAGTTCAATAAATTCTTTCGACTTTGTTCATTTTTGTTGACGATTCCTCAGCACATTGTCAAAAGTCAAGAGACGAAATTGGCATCATTAACATCTATCCATAGAACTTAATGCAATTTTAGTAACCGCCAAAAAAAAAAAAAATATCCATAGGTAAACTCAATCCTGTAAAATACATAAAAACCGCAATATGTATCTGTATAATCTAGTTATAAATACTAAGAGAGTTAAAGGAATGTGTTCTAGGGGGCCTGCAACGACTCAAACTAGCAGTGATTATTGTTTTCTTGTAGTTAGAAAAAGCCCAAAAAATGATAGCCATCAAAGGGAACAGCTATTCCAAAGTCTAAATAATCTACTGCCTAACTTAGATTTCCATGTGTTTGGCATGTGTTGACAGTACCATACATGAACACAAATCTTATGCTTATCGCAATTCAACATTCATCGCATACTCATGTGGAATTGGACCTAATGGTTAATCAATGTAATGAAAATCAAGCCGTTTCATGACGTTTCCACCTTAGTAATCTAAGTTTCTACCTACTTATATTTCACAATGTCAACAAAACCCCACTTTCCGCAAAAAGAGGTTAGCCAACTCCATCATGATAATTACAGTTTTTCAAAATGGGGCTCCCTTCATGGTGCCATAACCCCATATTTCAAAATGAGGACCCTCTAGGAGAACGGTTTGGTAAATGGTGTCAAAGAAATTGACAGGCATAACAGGAATTAGCGTGTAGATTACTCAAGGCCCTCCTTTTTTTCTTTCTTTCGTTTTTTTCTTTCAGTTATCAGATATAATTATAATAATCTCAAGAGGTTACATCAACTAATGGACTTTTAGCAATGAATGGTTGTTAAGATGATGGTAGTGGCCAGCCATTAGTAATTGATTTGTAACTTTAGGAAATTATTGGTGGAAAATAATTTTCTCCTTCCAATAAGTTTTGTGATGGTTCACAACTGCCATGGTTCATTGGCTGCTGCCTTCACCTCCTTTAATCACTTGCCTCTTGTAACTACAACTTCCTTCCTGAGATTACTAGAACAATATTTGACAATCACAAAACTCGATATATCAAATGTTGAAAAATGAAACCTAGAAAAAGGTTTTACACCAAACAAACACGCCTTGAACTATTGAAAGTTCATTTTTTCACTTTTACTTTTCTGATTTCCTCTTGCTTCTGACAATTTTTTATTTGTTCCTCATTCCTGAACCACAGAACTGATAGAACTCTAAGGTTGAATTCATTTTAGGACCTTCTAGGTGAATATGCCACAACAATTCACCTTACTTACTAAAGCCAAGAAGCAAAGGAGTCATGTATAGCTTGTAAAGAATCTACAAGGTGTCTACAAAGAAAATATTCGTGACAATGTATCAAGAATTCAAGACTATTCAACCTTAGCTTTCCATGAATGCCACAGGTGATGTGGCGTGCATTGCGGAGCAACTATTGATTTTATATGATCATCTCATGCTGTGAATCATTATACAGAGATTTGCGAAATGACAATCAAAGGCAAAACTTTCTCACTGCATCTCACCTGCAAGAGGGGGAAACATGACTTCCTTTTGGAACAAGCCACTGAATACAGATAGTCACTATATCTAAATTCTGCTTAATATCTAGACAGCTATAACTGAAAAAAAAAAAAAAAAAAAAAAAAGAAATTAAATTTACTTCTCAGGTATCAACATTAAAGCTTTAGAATTGCTTCATTCTATATAATATTTATTCCAGAATTCGTATGATCAAAAGAAAAAGAATTTCACTCAACAGGAAGAGAAGTACAAAACTTGCAAATCTGCTTGTTTCGTTTTGCAAGGAAAGAATACGCAATGACCCGGACTGATATCTGATCTATTTTAAGAAAAACTGCCGCCAATCATGTCTTACTAGGTTGTTTCCATAGAAAATATTGCTTCGACTAACTCTCAATGTGTTTGCTTCATCGTCATCTCTTGCTGGCATATATCAGCAAAGAGAATTCAATTGTATTTTGCTTTTTATGGTCCAACTCATGTTCCAACCATAATTCTTTTTCCTCTCCATTTCTTGCCTGGAACATGAATACGGCGTTGCCATCTTCTGAATCAAAGAACCAGTCATGAACATCCCACATCAGATCTACCACCAAATCATCCGTGAAAATCGTCTGGCTGCCCCTGAAGTTCCACTGCAACCTATTTACGTGCCCCACCATCTTCCTGTCAATATATATGGATAAATACGGGTGCTTCCTTCCTCGCATTTCTCCAGAGCATTTGATCAATATCTCGTGCAAAGCACCACCATCACAGAACCGAACCTTGGTGCTATACTGTGAATCGCCTAAGAAATGCTCTCTCTGTGAAACAAGGGAAAATTTAGCGGTAGGAGTATTCACTTTAAATTTCTTGAAGACAGCTTCCTGTGCCATGTCACCTATAAGAATCCCCACTTCTGAATCAACCATTACTAGGAGATAGAATCCATCAACGGGTTCGGGTTCTCTAGGATCATAGTTAGCATTCGAGAAGTCCCACAAGACTTCAATACCGAATTCCTCGTGTTGGATCTTCCTATTGCCTTTATTCTTCCCAAACAACCATGAGTTTGAGCTAAGTATGAATGGTGTTGTTGAGGGGTTATCACCGAAGCTTATGCTTAGGCCGGGATGATTCACGTTGCCTCTTCGGCTCCAAGACACCGTGATGAGGAGTTGTCTTTCGGTGGAGAGGATGCTTCTATATATATAACTGACAGCAGTCTTAACCGAAAATGTTACTTTAGAATTTGTACTAGAATCGCTATTAACAGTACGAGGATGGAACACACTCAAGGCCTTTTCACTAGTGCAAGGAACTAAATCTCTCATCGTCGAGTAGCTTTTAGTTGAAATAAGATCAGCTGGTTGTGGTGTTAAATCTAGCGGTTTCTTTGCGACGGAAAAGGGTGGAAGGTGGGAAAAAAGAATTGAAGGCTAGAGAAGGGAGACAGTTGTGTTTCTTGATATGAGTTTGTTTGTAGGGACTCATTTGAACATGAAGGAATAAATAAGGCAAGCAAACGTAAGTCTTTGACAGGTCTGTGTTTCACTTAGGTAGGATTCTTTACATTAAAAACTGCCAACTAATTGGGAAGGAAGGGATCAAAAGGGCTAAAGCAGAAGTGGAAGTCTCAACAAAGTAGATATCAACCACTATACAATTTAAAAAGAAAAGAAAAGGGACTTGAAAGGAAAATGTTAGACTTGGCCTGCTCTAAATTTCTCTATGACACCATTTTTGACATGGTCATTCTATAACCCTTTCTTTTTTTTTTTTTTCCTTTTTAATCTTTTTACCAAGGTATAAAACATATGAAATTCTTACACATGGTAATAGTAGCAGATGGTTTCTTAAAAAAAAAATTTGATAAGCATTTTCAAAAACTATCACATATTAATAATTTATTAATGATATCAACTATTTATTCATCCAAGTAGCGTCTAACAATAAAGCGTTTCTCCCTTTATTGGATTAAATATAATTGGACACCTAAACCATGTTATAACACTTATAAATGGTTAAATCAAATTTATATTACAATTTATCACAAGAATTCCTAGACCTTTATTACTAGAAGAATTCTTTGGTATGTTAAAATTTACCAAATAAAACAAAAGATGACATGAAAACAGCACCAAAAAAGAAGGGAAAAAAAAAAAAAAGATCAAAAAGCGATATATCGCTCCTTGACATTACAAACAGAAAATTATGAAGGCAGATAAGAATGAATAGAAAGATAAGATAAATTAAGTGGTGCCATAATTTTACAAATTGCCTAAACATAAATGAAATGGGCCTAGTGATGGCAAATGTGAACCCAGAAGAATAAATTTAGCCACTTGGTTTCCCAACTGCTACTTCCAGGTCCCAGTGCAGATGCAAGGAACGGAATGGGATACTTTTATTGCCCTCCCTCCTCATGAAATAACTTGTCAAACTAAAATAAGCAACATGGTATTGCTTTCTTAATTAGCACTCTTTGCCAAGGTCTGACAATCTAACCTAGTAACATCAATATTGATTTCTCAACAAATGGATTAAATTCAGCTCCTCCTCTCTACAATCATAATATATATATATATATATATATATATATATAGTTGGTTTCACTCATTTTTTAAGGAAAGAGATATCCTCCTGTAGAGAGAGTACTAATGATCTCTATTTCACCAGGGATGGATCAAATGAATTCCTATCCCAAGTTAGTTTTTTTCATTCTTTTATCTTATTGGCCTTGTGTTTTTTTGGTAATAGGTCCACGGTGCAATAACTATTCAACTAAATATTATAAGCTGAAAATCGTATTATAACAATCAATGGTTATAATTTAGCTGTATAATTAAAGTCACAAAGTTTGATTCACTGTCTAAAAGCTTATATCCAGCTAACTAAAATAGTAGAAGTACTCGGAAAGCCATGCGTTGGAAACAGCCAAACAGGAGGAAAGCTTCGCTGCTAAACTTTTGCATAAAGGAATGGAGTCGTTACATTTTATAAGCTGAATTTCTAGAGTGGGAAACTGGATTGGTTGCTTTCCTGGTTTCATTCGTGTTCTGCCTGAATTTCTTCAAATCTGTAAACACGGTATGGCTCCATTATAATAATATCAAAAAAAAAAAAAATTACCCAGCTTAGAGAAAGCGAACTGCATTGATTTTGAAAAGAGGAGGGTGGTGGACATGTAATCAATAGAAAATTGGGCTTAATCATTTCATTGCATGTTACAAAGTTAAGCTTATTTTAAAGGATTATGATAAAGCATCCTCTTCCTTAAATTCACTGCCTTTATAAAACGATATATCAAATATTCTTTGGTGAAAGAATACATGTTAGAGGTAAGTTAACAAATTTCGTAAACAGAAATTAATTGAGTATAATATTCAGTAATTTTAAGTAGTGATTATAATATTATAACATTATACCATCTTTTTAGTTAACTTTATTAATAACAGAAAGATTTCAGATGGCTGCTAAATCAAATATAATTATACATCATGATCGACGATATAATCACCAGCCAATGCACGTCCCCTTGAACTGCAGGTGCCTAAATTTAAGTTTAATTAATTACAAGTTAAATTACAAATGTTGAAGTTTATCGACAAATAAAAAATAAAAAATACATGGCAATCTTTATCTACGAGGTAGTTATCAATTATATGACCGAAACATGGGAAGGCATTAACCTTGTTGGTTTGCGATTGCTGGAGAAGTGAAAACGATTGGGATGAAAATAAAATTCGTTTCCTTATAGCAAATCTTTTGACAAGTATTATTGGTCCTATTGTGCGAATCTCTACAGTAGAGATTTCAGAAATTTTTATTTTGGATGTACGGAACAACCCATCTGGAGTGACATCTATAGACAATTATACAAAGCATAGTACCCAATATGTAATAAGTGGGACTGAACAGGGTCAACTCCGTTTTCCCCAAAATAAAATAAATAAATAAATGAAACTTCTCCAATAGAGAATACAACATTACACCCTTCCGACCACAATAATCTCAAGACAAGGACAATTTAGGAAATGCAATATGTCCTGACGTAGAATGATGAAAGATTCACCAACATATGTTCAGAAATTACAGAGAAATTGATGGAATATATATATATTAAGAGAATCTCATAACTTTGAGCAGATGGATTTTCAATCTTAGATTTGTTTAAGTTTTACGATCAAGAAGAGGGAATATATAAATATCTATATATTAATGTAGAGGACTAAATCTAACTCTTAAGTTTTAAGCTCAATAACGAAATAGATTTGATTCTTTTGACTAAAGTGATAAAGTCCAAAAAGTCAAGCCTATAAGAATTCAAGATTATCAAAAAAGATTTGGTATTGTAAACCTAGAATAAAGTTTATTAGATCGGTTCGTCCGATCTAACATTTCTTTATTTAGCTCACATTAAAAGATAATAAAACTCTTTACATGAGCCTAAATTCATAAAAAAAAACTTACTTGAGATCCATTTACAAAAAGCTTAAATCCTAACCATCGATCAATATTATGATCCAACAGATCGAATTCAGCTACTATCTTCTATAAATATTCTATTCATTTCCTTATTGGGAAAAGAAACCACTTCCAACTAACGCTATTACTTTACTTAAATATTGACTCAAAGATTAAACACTTGAACATCTTAAGAATATTACCTCATTTTTCAATAATTATGGAGTTTTATTGCATCACACTTCTTTACCTATCACCTGACATGTTAAAATCCATCGAGACTGCCTACTTCCCCTCCCTATCATATCTCACCTTATCATTCCATATATGTAGTTCAAGTCATTTCCTTAGTCACATATAACGCGATCTGACAAACAGCATGTACGTGATCTCTTTTAATTTGAACCTAAATACAAATATGTTATAGAATAATATATAATATAATTATTATTCACCATTCATTAATATATTTATATATTTTTTCATTTTCTATTCTTGAACTCATGAGCAAGCTCGACCTCAACTCATTTTCAACTCAATTTGGCATGAGTTCAATTAGTAAAAAAGCAAATTCAATCTCAAAACAAAACTCAAACCTCAATCTGTAAGCTCAATAAGAAAACTCAATTCAAGCTCAAGGTCAATCATTTTTAAATGAATCAAGCTTGAGTCTTCAAAAGCTCAACTCAATTAAACTCATTTACAATTTTATTCCCATGTTATTTTTTTTCAAAGAATTTTTTTTCAAAGAATGATATTTTAGACCATGGCTGTTGTAGAAACTACAAGGTTGTACATGATACTAGCCAATTGAGCAACCCAATATTGCTGATTGATGGACCACTGCTTTTGTTACTTTTATTCCTATAAATATACTTCATTATCATACCAAAAAAAAACTACCATATTACCTTCAACAGTTCTTCCTTCATTCCCACTCATATTGCTGTAACTTCAATTATAATTTTTTTAATTTATTAAGTTAATATACTTTTTAAGAGATACAAAGAACCAAAAATCTTTTTTTTTTTTGGCATAGTATATATATAAATTTTTATGTATGTAAAACACCCACAGTGCCTTGTGCTTTAATAATACAAATAATCCGATACGGAAAAATAATCAAATGCCAAACAACATAGAACAAAAATAATATGGAAAGATTACAACAACACTTGAATACCATACAAATTACAAACTTTTAGAATAGTGCAACTACACCATATATATAATATGGACGCTGTGAAATATCATATTTACCAAGTCAAGTTTTCCTACTAATATACAATTATAGTTATTTTTTTAAGATACATTTATCGCCTGATTTGACTTATATTGACCGTTAAAACATCAAATGAATAAATGAAAATCCCAAATTAGATAACTGATCAACCTTGGAAAATAATCCTAACCACATATTGACAAAGAAGAGTGGCAGAGTATCGTATTGCGGGAGAAAAAATTTTCAGAAATAAGAAAAGAAAAAGCAGATAGAATAAGAAAAGACGATTTAAAAATAACTAAATAAATTAAAAGCTAGAGCCTAAATTTGAATCCAAGCTAAAAGAAGAGATATGCTTTGATATGAGCTCGAGTCGATTTCAAGCAGATGAGGGTTTCTTCAATTACAAAAGACATTTTGTCTTCTTCAAGGCCAAAAGTTGCCACACCCTTTGTCGTTTCCCACAATTATTATTTGTCGGAGACAGAGATGACGCTCCATCGACAGGGTGCATGTGGAGGCTTGGTTTCATCCTCCCTTTAACACCCACCAAAATATCAATTATCACAAATCGGTCTCCCATGACCATTTAATTAACCTTGAAAGTCAAAGACTCAAAAGGATATCATAGCTTACAGGAGCAAAAGCATTTTTATTCCTCACCAGAATTTTATCCTTAAAATTATCAAGCCAAAACTTTGTTTTTAAAAGATGGGTCAGTAATCCAGTTGATGAAAGAGGCTATTATATTCTGTAAATCAGAGCAGCATCATTTTTACCTGACATTCATTCAGATTATTTAATAATCATGTGTCAATGTAGAAAATAATGCATATAATCTCAAGGAACAGGGAAGAATTCACTACGTGTACAAGAATTGTTCATTCAGTTTAGGAGGAGAAATGCAGTCTTCAAGCTGTACGTGACAACAAACTGACACTGACAAGAAATCATAAACAAAGTATATCGAGAAAAATATAGAAGTCGGCACTTAAGATTTACAAGCCAGATCAGAAAGTTCCAAACAGACATCATAGCAGTACAAGACAACAATGCATGCATATGCTGTTTTTACATAGTATACCTTGGAAAGACAGATGACTAAAAAAAAAAGACTAGCTATTGAAATGGTGTTGTACACTTGTTGAATGAAAGGAAGAATTTTTGGCATTAAACGCCATAATTAAATAAGGATAAGAATTACCTAGATGCAAGAGAGAAAAAGAACCTCGATTAAGGATAAGCTATACACATAACAGCACCTGTCAAAAAGACTTTGGCACCCAAAAGAGATATGCTTAAGCTTAACCACAGTAACACCACTTCCCAAGCCGTAATCTCAATCTTGGTGTCGGCTACAATGATCCTATTTCATCATTCGACTCTAGCTATATCCTCTTTAATATACAAGCATATTTGTTTCCATTACAACCTTTTGGTCTACCCTAAACCGTGTAATGTTAGTGGTTTCCAAAGAGTTCCAACACTTGATGGGTGAATCAAGAAATCATCTTTGCACATGGCTAAACCATCTCAAGCATGCTCCCATAATTTTCTAATTTGTGGGTGCTACTTCAACTTTTTCCTTGATAAATTCATTCCCTATTCTTATCCATCCCCCTATGCGCATGATAACGGCTCACATCTTTTGTTCATACACATAGTTCACCACTCAGCATTCAGACCCATATTAACTCCAGTCCCATTGCTTACCTTCAAGCAGTATGAGAACTTTGTTGTCACATGAAACACCATAGACCTCACTATTTTAACCATCTTGCTTTAAATTAAATGCATCACATTTTTATTTATGTCTCCATTTTTTTCCCCCTCCAAACAATAATTATCCAGTATACTCAAATTTCCACTTGAAAGTGTCTCTTGTTCCCCAACTTTCACAGAGGACTCACTCGTATTCCTGTGGTCACTGAACTTGAGTTCCATATCCTCTGCTTTTACACTACTCAATATATTACTTTTCACTTTAGAGTTTTCCTCTAAAATTTGAGTTTTGCACTCTCTCTCCTCTACCATATATCTGAATGATGTCATTGCAAATAATACATACCATCTTACCATTCATTGAATATCTCCAGTGGATTCTTCCATGACCAATATGAGAAAACAGGAGTTGAAAATCAATCCTCAGTGTAGGTCGACCCATAGATAACAATCTAGTCAAATGTCCAGATACCCACCTTATCATTGGATTTCCATGTGTCTGATAGTCTCTACATGTGCTACTCTTAACATCTTTCTACCATGTCTTCCCTGGGTCAATAAATATCATAACAAATCCTGCTTAGTCTCTTGATATCTTGTAATCTTCTTAGGATGTGAAGGTCTATCTACATAGAAAATTCTTTACACAAACCTCCAAATGTTCTTACCTTATCATTGTATTTCAATAAATTGCACAACATTATATCTCCTTTATTCAAAGCAAAGGCACCAAACTACTCTCTTCGGTGGTCATACACGTTTTTAGTTTTCAAAATCTTGTTATGAAGGTTAGAAGCTACAAAATGCAATTTTTTTCAAGGTATTTTCACACTTCAATTGGGATGCCATCTATTCCAACCATTTTTCCATTCATTAAAATAAACCTGTTAAAGCTACTAGCTTTGAATCTACAACACAGTTGAAGAAATTTGGAGATATTGTACGTTCACTAAATATAGACACAGAGAACTATTTTCAAAATTTGCCAAGTAGTGTAGCCTTACTATAGTTCAATAAGGGCCTTATAGAGTCCTTTCTGGCTCATGGCTTTGGCACAAGTTTGGTCCCATTTTGAAATGGGTGTTTGAACAGTAAATATATAAGATAATAAATAAATAATAAGAGGACAAATACACAACACGAATACAAATCAGACACAGGCAATATGCAGACAAAACAGACTCTAAAAAGTTTACACCATGGAAGCTTTTGCAAAGCGAGGAAAATTAACATACTAGCTACTGGTTCTGAACCAGCATCCTTCATTCCTTGTATAGACCAGATACCATCCTTCTATAGACCAGATACCATCCTTCTATAGACCAGATACCATATTTTTGTAAATTAGTCCAAGTCAATAATCATATAAACTCTGAGGCATTGTCGGTGTAAACACCAGGAAAAGAAACAATCCACCTCTAGGGGATCCTGAAAAAGAACTCAACTTCAACAATGTCAACTTTTAGTGGTTAACTGTCATGTCAAAAGATTTAATTTTAGCTGCACTCAATAGTCAGCATTATTTTTCTTAGGGATCTGCCCACAAATGGCAACAACCAAGCTGTGCAAGTTGACATTACTAACAAAATTCAGGTAAGATGTCAACAGAAGCTCCTCATAGACCTCCCCAACTTAAATATAGACAGACTGCAATAAAGGCTGCCAAGAACCATATTGTGAGGTAGATACAAGGAGTAGTCTTACATTTGCATCACATTTGATGCTTCTGGAGACACCCTACAAGTCAAAAGAATCAACAAATACATAGTTTTGGGGGATGCGATTACATTTACATAAAACCAGATGGTCTAAGAGCAGATTATAGTTACCATTGTCAACAGGTTCTGCCTCAATTACCATGAAGGTACTTCATGGAAAGCAAAGGATCTATTGACAATAGGATTGGAGTGTAGAGACTTTATCTAGATGAACACAAGAAGAATTCAATAATTTAATATATTTGAAACTAAAATTGAATGAAAAAGAAAAATGTAAGATATTCTTCCAAATCCTGCAGTGGAGATTTGCCCGACCATGTTAGTGCAGCTGAATGTTCCTCATACAAATACTCATGATGAGGCAAATTCAACATAAGTATCTTCAGGTTAACGGAAGGTTAAATCCGGTAAAAATGTCAAACAGCCAATAATGTAATCCATTTTGTAGGATTAATCAGATATACACCAACTAGAAAATACCATTACA
The DNA here is from genome assembly GCA_024138005.1 of Lumnitzera racemosa. Taxonomy (NCBI): domain Eukaryota; kingdom Viridiplantae; phylum Streptophyta; class Magnoliopsida; order Myrtales; family Combretaceae; genus Lumnitzera; species Lumnitzera racemosa. The sequence continues at coordinate 88,934,603 of JAMXBC010000006.1, forward strand.
TGTTAACACATACAAGATATCATCTGCTTTTTTTAAAGCAAAACTGGCACCTTTGATATCCATGGTAAAGGAAGAGAATCAATTGCTGGATGATTTAGTTTAGTGTGCCAATGAGAACAAATAGGAAGCCCTTTCCATGATTTCACCTCTATCTCTAAAAAGAACCTCAAAAAGATTATTTAATACTTATTTCATAACACACATCAAAAATTTTATTTCAAAACTAAAAAAAATCATCCAGTGTCTCAAATTTAAAGTAGATACATCTCATAATAACAGGAAAAAAGACCTCTAATAATCAAAGAGGGGGCTACAGAATGTTAAACCTTGGACCTCCACTCCCAACAACTGAATGGGACCTCAGGGAAGATCAACAATGGTGAAGATGCCTCCATTAAAGCTTTTGGCAACCGCTAGATAGGGCTTATGTAATTAACAAATCTACCTGTCCAGTGTCCAGCCATCAAGAGCAATAGCAAAAGAAAGATATGTCAGAAATCTGTCTATACAAGACAAATTTAACCAATGACAAGAAGATGCAAGTCAGAGGATAAATAAGCAAAGCAGAGACAAAAAACCCAAAGCTGGCACAGGATGGAACAAAGATAAGGTGAATACCAGAGTTAAGAGAGGTTGACCAACACAGGTGAAGACAAATTACAAACACTCCATTTAATTCCAAAAAGAAAAATTCACAGAAATTCAAAAGACCCTGACACAAGAGACTTGATGTAGCTTGCAAATTGAGCCTTCTGAGGCACTCTCCCGTGCACCCTTTGCATGGATATTATACAAATGAGAAGAAATGAAATTTGGTAGTATATAAATTTACCCAACAAGCCTAAATCTTAATATACCTTCTACTAAGTCAATGGTGCTTCACAATGCACCTAACTACAGAAATCATTGCAGTTTAGTCCAAGGAGAAAAATGTTACTCTGCTGGTTTGGAGCCTAAGTTAGATAATTTTACCAAATTGATCCCACTGGTTCCTCGGCACTCATGTTAAACAAGATTTCTTCTTTCATGGATGCAAAAGAAAAAGAATTAATATGAGGGGAACAAACTATATGGTGAGTAAATATATGCATAAATACACGAGTTACGATTAGAATTGGATGATACAAGTAGATCTTTCTCACACTAACATGTGTTTTTTATTGTCTACTCTTAAAAGCTGTTTGAATATCCATTATCCTATCCTAAGAAGCACTTGGAGAGCATTAGATATATCATAATTTTGAACAGAACGACTTTTGGCACGCAAAAATAAAATTTATGATAAAATATATAGTTACAGCTATTAACTCAAGCTGGAGATCCCATGTAGCAGTTATCCAAAAGCAGCTTGAATAGTTAACATTGTAAAAAAACTAAAAGTATAGTCACGTTTTTACAAGAATGAAACAATTTTCTACCAAAAATAAAAAGCAAGGCAAATAAAATTTCCCCTAATCCGTACTCTGAATTAGCATATTTGTAGTAGTAGTAGTAATAGTAAACAACACTTCCTGCTTGCATGTTCTACATTGCTGCAAAAGGAAATAAGTGACTGTTGTCTCAACAATACAGCACAGTAGAATGAGAAAAAGAGATAGAAGAAAGGCTAAAAAAAGAGTCCACATTACTGAAGTGGCTAAGACATGGGGCAACTTTATGTTTAGTATCAGCTCTAATTCAAACCCTATCCCAGGATCATCATTCACCTACATGGCCTTCTTCTCATAAATGCATATCCTACCCGAAGTTGCGCAAAACACTAAAAATGAGGAAAACTATCTAGCCTTTATACAATGTATCAAACATGGGCTGACTAGTAAAACAAGTCAGGTAGTCTACCATGCTGATGGCATTTATACATGAAAACTCAGAACATAGACAAGTGGCAAATGGCACAGAGAAGCCGTTAGGTTATGTTTGTTCCAGCCCATTACCATTTTGAATTTACTTTTTCTCCCTTTTCTTAAGAAAGAAGTAAGCTGTTCTCCAGTCAAAGATTGCAAATGAAAACTTAGTTATGAAACAAACACACACAACTAATAAAAGCTATTCAAACTCTAAACTATAAGGAAAGGATCTTTTACAATACATACAGAGTAGAGTAACAGAGGTTTCCACGGCGACCTTCATGCTAGATAATATTCTGATTATCTAATACAACTCATAAATGAAATCTACAGTCAATGGTGAAACCAGACTTTTCATGTAGGGTGAGTTGACTGGTTTCCACCAGTGGCAGTGACACTAGGTAGGTTATGATAAACTAAACCAATATCAGTATCGACAGCAGATGTACGACCTCTCTGTTCTAAAAAAATTAACAAACCGTAGATTGCCTATCAAATTTCAAGAAATTGAACTATAGGAATTGGATGCTAGGCATTGGAATCTGAGAATGAAAGCCAAACAAGCCTCCAAATTCAACATGATTTCAACATGAGGATACCAACGGGTCACAACTTGGATACATGAATCACCATTCACTATTTACCTAGACTCAATAAATGAACATCCTAACAAATATGACGAACTCCAGAAAGTTCATTTCTTTTACCTTCAGAAGAACTGCTAACATCGGTGGGAAGCTTCGAGACCAGGCAAGCAGACGCAGTAGCGCTATGGAACGGAACAAGAGAGTTCAATTCACGCCTCAACAACCTTTACTCCAATCAATGAAATCGCATTTAAATTAAATTCAAAAATCAAACATTGACATTTTACATTCAATCAAAAGGAGCATACACAAAACCACATGAAACCCTAGAGGATAGACAATATGAAATGTTGCATGATTTGTACCTTGGAGAGTGGGAAAACGATGGATTTGGAGGAATTGAAGGGCGCGGTGGTGCGAATACACGACGCGGTGTTGAGTTGGCGAGTCGAGAAGCGGTTCGTGAAATGTTGGTCGTTAGGAACGTCGATCTTCGAGCAATTGTAGACAAGGACATGGTTGCGATTCAGAAAGTTATCTTCTTTGAGATTTCCGATTCCGTCAAAGAAAGCCCTAAGACAGGTAAAACCTCTCTTAAACCCACTTCAAAGTGAAATGAAATACAAAAAACAAAATGAAGAAAAGCATTATAGGGTAAATTGGGTGTTAACCACAAATAGTAAAACGAAAGGGAAATTCGGCCAAAAGAAAAAGAAAGGGAAAAGAATTGCACTCAGACTTTTTTAATGTAATATTTTTTTTTAATTTTAATATTTTTTATCAATTTATCCAAAGAAGAAAATAACATAGATCTCTTAATTTTTCTTATCCTAATTTTTCTTAATTACAAATTAATAGTTACAATTATCTAAATTTTTAAAATATTAAGTAACGCCATGATACTATCTTTTTTTTCCTTATAATTTCATCCTTTAATTTAACATAATTCATAAGATATTATTTATAATGTACAAGCTCGTAGCGATTACTTTCTTTCCATCAAACCACCCATTATATAATCAATTGTCAAGTAGATGCTTAAGAAAAGAAAAATTATCTTGAGATGGTAAATTTAAAGGAAATTAGGGTAGATTTGAAATATTAGATAATGCTTGAGAACATGTTTTCAAAAATTTAGAGTCTAAAAGTTAAATTTCGAAAATAAAAGCTAAATGCTGGTGAATCAAAACATATAGGGTATGTTTGCAATTTTCTAATGAAATATATACTTTCATTTAATTGTATAGGAGGAAAACTTGTATAAAAGATGACAATTTATTTTTATTGGTGTGTTAGAAAACTATATAATCATGCAACCAATCAACTACAACATGATTTGTGTTTTCATACTTTTACACTTTACTGACATCTTTCTATTAATCAATAGTTGGTTCTCAATTGTAAATGCCATGTAATATGCACGTATTTTTCCAAGAAGATCCCACATCATACATGTTTTACTTTCAAACCACTCAATCAAATGAAATCTTTCATTTTCTTCTCTCTCGAATATGAAATGAAGAAGCTTAGGAGGATATTATTTTTGTCCGATTTTTATCTTTAGATAAGGTTTACATGATATGGAGTTCTACTTGGGAACACGTGTCAAGTGCCATGTAATCGAGTACTTATGATTGTTTAGTGGAGAATAATATAATAACAAAGATAATAAATTGCAAAGGTGTGAAAACAATGTCATGTTATTGTAATTTTTTCATTATTTTATCTTCAAGTATTATTCCTAAGGGTAAGTTTACAATTTAGTATCCATGCTACTAAGGCTACCAATTTGACAAATGTCTTAACCTAGATATAACACAACACAAATATCAATAGGTTTTTGTAAACAATACTTGACATCATTAATAGACAGGTCATATTTATTGAGAACTGTTTATAAACATTATCAAGTCTACGTTCAACACTTAAAACATGTTTATAAACTTATTTAATAAATAAGTTGTGACACTTCATACTCAAAACCCCAAAAATTACCATGTGTCACTATTAACTAATGACATGTTGATATGCTTAGGAGCTCAATTAATCTCTAGGACTTAACGTAAAAGGTAGTAACTAATGGATCCTTTAAGATATCGAAGAAAAAGAAAATGGTTCAGTAAACACAGCAACTTTCATGAAGCTACTCTTCAAATATGACTCCCCGAGGAACACTACACAACTTAGTACTTTACATTATATGACATACAAGCTGTGATAGGAATAAAGTCACTAAACCATTAACGCAAGCCTAAACTCGAAGGCTTAAAGGACTAATGGAGCGAATTCTAATGTTTCCGCCAACTCCTGCCGAAGCCTAGCTAATCCTCATTACTGACTAACTCTACAAGCCAAGCCGAGTAACTATTCGTTTGTCAATAATCGAGTACCGACATAAAATATGCACCACTAACAACTTAATACTTTTCACACGTCTACTTAGCCATGACTATGCTAACCAACAGCTCGATAGTATTAATGCCAAGAATCCCAGAGCAAGTCCGAATCCATATGTCTCAAAAGGACCCTTAGGTCTAGTTGGCACCTCTGCTCAACAATTCCCATCTTAACCATACCACTTATCTATTCCTTCTAGAAGCACCCCCAATGGTCGAATGCTACATGTCTACTGCCACGTGAAAAGGACTCTGCAATACTGTTCATCAATTTCTATGAATTTTCATTTTTACCCTTTTATTATTGCTTATACATGACTTGTTTAGGCAATATCCCTTTTATCCTTTCCATTTAAAGTAGGTTACCATAACTTTTCAAGTATAAATACCCTTTGTAATATGAAGCCACAACATACAATCTAATATTGAATATACTTTTCTTTCGTAAAGCTAATGTGCTTACCACTTTTTCTTACTCTTATCCTAACCCTTAAGTAAGGTTAGGTGATGAGCAACCTCATCAAGCTACTCGTACATCATATTAAGTTAGCTTTTGTGAGTCTATAGAGTTTCCTTGATGCATCACATCCTTAGAATCATTCATGGTTTGCTTGTTCATCTCCTTTTTTTGGTTCCTGCTTTTGCATTTCATCACATTACCCTTCAAGCTTTCTACAAGCTTAGACTTACCCCAATACTATCACCCTTATCTACTTTCGACACGATATATTATCTTAGTATCAAAGTAAACATCTGTTTGGATAAGTTATGTTTAAGCTTCCTTGTGAGTAGTGTTTGCTATGGTAGTGTGTTGTAGTTACATAGTAGTTAGCTATGAGCATTTGAGTAAGTAGAAGACATAATAGTTTGTTGTTGTTGTATACTTAGCTATGCTTTATTTCAAGCATATGAAAATATAGCAAATTTTCAATTGGATCTATTATTCTTCGGAGTAATTACTATGTTGACAGCTAGCCGAAACTTTCATATGGAAAAGTGTGTATGTGAGTTGTTTGGCTTAAGAGGAAAATGTCTGTTATTTCGTGGATTCTGAGTTTGTTTACTGAACTTTGTTGAGAGGATGACAGATCCAAGTGTAAATGTTGGTATTAGAGACGATAATAGTAGTGTTATCCATAATAGATAACAACCCCAAAACACCCTAGAAGTACAAATAAGGGAATTGATGAGATGACTAACCTTATAGTCAATCTTATTAGAGTTATTCATATATTGGCCTTTTGACCTACTGAAGCTATGTAAAATACACCCTTATCCAGTCGATCTACGAGACGATAGATCGAGACAACATATTACAACTCGACAAGATCGAGGTGGAGGAGTAAGAGGACGTGCACGAAGAAGAATTGGATTAGGTGACATTGATGAAAAAGGAGAAAAAGAGTACAATGAGGAAGAGGAGCGAGCTCGAGCACCTCGAGCTGCCGACCATATGAAGCTTCAAATTCCAAGCTTCGATGATTCTAGGAATATCGATGACTATCCAGATTGGGAATGGAAGGTAAAGCATGTTTTTACTATTACTAATATGAAAACTACAAGAAAGTAAGGACTGCTATTATAGACTTCTCAAGTTATGCCACAATGTAGTGGAAAAACTTCCAAATTATAAGGAGATGAGAAGGATATAGGGAAATAAATACTTGGCCAAAGATGAAGAAGATACTTAGAAACATATTAGTACTGGATACTTATTTGCAGGACACCTTTGCTTGGCTTCAAGAGTTGAGACAAGGAAGCTAAACCATTGATGAATATATTTGAGAGTTATAAATACTCATGATTCGATATTAAGTGGATGAACCATCAGCCCGAATAATATCCAGATTTCTCATTGGATTGAGAGGCAACATCCGAGATGTCATGGAACTTTAAGGGTTTACCACATTGGATAAGGCCATACGAATAGCCTAACAAGTGGAAAGATAGAGGAGGAACAAGCCAAGCTGACTTGTCCAATTAAGCTGACCTACTCAAGGAAGTTACCGCGCTTAACAAAGTACCGAACCAAGTAGAAGAGCAGATGCCAAAGTTGAATAGAAGAGCTAATCAACTAATGGTGAAGTACTACTAAGAACTTATGAGAAGAGATAAAGATTTGGGATGAAGATGAGTCAGATTAAGTATTTAAGTGTCAAGGGTTTGGACGCATGGCTGCCTAATGTCCAAACAAAAGAAATATGATTATCAAAAGAGACATTTCAAAACTCGACATGGATAATATTGATGAGGAGCTCGAGGAGGAGATTGCTCTTGAAAAGGATACTCCCCAGGAAGATGAGCTTATTGAAGAAGATGTGCTTGCTAAGGATTTGAAAAAATTAACTTTGGTTGTCCAACGAGCGATGAGTATGAAACCCTCTATCAAGAAGGAGGAAAGAGAGAACCTATTCCGCATCACTTGTAAAGTAAATGAGCAGGTTTGTACACTCATAGTAAATAGTGGAAGTTGCACCAATGTAGCGTCTACCAACTTAGTTAAGAAGCTTAAGTTACCGATTATCTCACAACTGAAGCCATATAAGTTACACTAGTTAAATGAAAGGGAAGTACTACATGTCATTCAATAAGTATTACTTTCAATCTCTATTGGAAATTATTCTAATAAAATTCTTTATGACATGTTGCCCATATATGTATCTCATGTGTTGCCAAGTAAACCTTGACTTTTTGATAACAGAGTTATACATGACGGCTTTAGGAATACATATGTATTTGAGAAAGATGGAAGAAAGATTACTTTGAATACTATGACGCCAGGTCAAGTTAGCAAGCTTGATGAAAATCAAGTTACTGGACTATTGACCCGCAATTGAGCCTGAGGACTAAAGGGATTAGCAAGGCGAATCCTCCTGCTCCAACCAACTCCAGTCAAGGCCAAGTATCTGCATGCCAAGCTGAGTGACTGTCTATTTCCTAGTGATTGTGCATTAAGAGACAGAATACCGAAACAGCAGCCAACCTTCACCCTTTCATACTCATGCCTGAGCCAATCACTTGCCTCGCTTCACACTTGCCAAAAGTGTCGAGAGAATGACATCAAACCAATCTTCAGTCACCCCTGCCTAGACAAGCAACCTTCCCGTACTCTTTTGTCTACATCCTCTAACGGCATCACCAATGTAACACTACCACGTGTACAGGATCACATGAAGGATTTACTACACCAATCATTACTTTTCTTAAATATTCATTTCTACCATTTTGAATTCTTATACATTACTTCTTTAGGGTAATACCCTTTTTGTCTTTTTTTTTTTAAATAAATAACCCTAACTTATTAGGTATAAATAACTCTTGTATCTTTAACCATAATCATTAGATTGACATTAATATACTTGACATTTTTTCTCTCGTAAGCGCTAACTATTTACATTCATTCCACTCTTATCCTAACCCTTAAATAAGGTTAGGTAGCAAGTAACCTCACCAAATCAATTCATGCATCATATCAAGTTGTGCCGTAAGTTCTCGAAAATTTCATTAATGCATCATATCCTTTGGAGCTATTCATGGGTTTTCGCTTATCCTTTTATTCACTCTCTCATGCATTACCTCATCACTCCTTTCAAGCTTAGACCTATCCCCACAACCAGCCTTGTCTGTTGTTGGCTACGATCTATATCATCTTGGTATCAGAGCAAAGGTTTCGTTTGAGTTGTAGTTTGTTTTCGAAGTTCTGTTTATACTCTGTTTTGCATGTGTAAAATAAAGCAAGTTATTGTATTTTTTTAATTGATATGCTTGTTAGCTGTTACTTTTCTAGTTTGTGGAAATGTTTGCTAAAACACCTAATTAAAGATTTTAAGCTTTGAATCTGTAGAGAAAATTATTGACCCAAGTGTAAATATTGGTGTTGGAGATAACAACATTGAAATTGTCCACCATGGCCAACAGTCTTAGGGAACTCCTAGGAGCACTGACAAGAGACTTGATAAAGTGACTAACCTCTTAATAGATTTAACTCGAGCTGTTCATGCATTGGCTTACCAATTAACTGAAGCCATACATAATACCCCACAAGCTGCTTAACCTACAAGAGGTCAAAACCCAGCTCGACAAGTTGGAGGTGAAAGAGTAGGCGAACAAGTAAGAAAAAGGATTAACTTAGGAAATTTAAAAGAAGAAAATAAGGAAGAATATTATGAAGAAGAAGAGCGGGTGCTTCTGACCTTGTAAAACTTTGAATTTCAAGTTTCAATGAGTCTAGAAGTGCAAATTAATATTTGGAATGTGAAGAGAAGGTGAAGCATATGTTTGACTATTACCAATATGAGGATCACGAGAAAGTGAGAACTGCTGTTGTTGAGTTCTTTGAATATACCGCTATGTGATGAAAGAATTTTTAGACTATGAGGAGACGAGAAGGCTATAGAGAGATTAACACTTGCCTTGAGATGAAAAAAAAAACTCAAAAATAGGTTTGTGCCAGATACTTATCTGCAAGATACTTTTACTTGGTTTCAAGAGCTGAGACAAGGAGGTTGATTTGTTGACAAATATGTCCAAGCGTTTCAAATGTTATGATCCGCTATGAAGTGGAGGAACTACCAACACGAACAATCTCTAGGTTCATCACTAGATTGAAAGGTGACATTCAAGATATTGTAGAACTCTAACGATTCACAATAATGGATGAAGTCATCCGAATAGCTCAACAGGGGGAGAGATAGAAGAGAGGTGGAATAACGACTAGAATGTTGACTAACCTTCCTAAACAGATAAGTCATCAAGCTCAGTCAAGTACCGAGCTGATAAAAAAGGTAGATGTCCGAACGGATTAGAAGGGCTGACCTAACAATGCCGTACAGACCCATACTTATGAGAAAGGATAAGGATTTGATAAGAAGATGAGCTAGATCAAGTGCTTCAAGTGCCAAGGTTTTGGACATATGGCTGCTCAATATCTGAACTAAAAACCTATGGTCATCAAGGGAGACATCCTAGAGCTAAAAGTGGAGAGTACTGACGAGTAGCTTGAGGAGGAGAACCCTATTGAGAAAGAGTTTCTCATAATGATGAGCTGATTGAAGAGGAAGTGTTTACCAAGGATTTAAACCAGTTAGCCTTAGTTTTCCAACACATAATGAACATAGAACCTTCACAAGAGGAGGAGTAGAGGGAGAACTTGTGTCAGACCACCTGTAGGGTGAATAATCAGGTGAGTACGTTAATTGTGAATAGTGAAAGTTGAATTAATGTATCATCAACCGATTTGATCACAAGGTTGAAATTGCCAACTATTGTACACCTAAGGCCATACAAGTTGCATTGGCTAAGTAAAAAAGGATCACTATACGTCACTTAATAAGTACTACTATCGATCATTATCAAAAATTACTCTAACGAAATTCTCTGCAATGTATTGCTTATGTACGCCTCTCATGTGCTACTTAGCCAACTATGGCTGTTTGATAGGAGAGTTATCCATGATAGGTCCAAGAACACATTTTTTGTTGGAGAAAGATGGTTGAAAGATTACACTGAACCCAATGCCACTGAGTGAAATTAACAAACTGTAAACAAAACTTACTTGCGGTTCGAAGAAGGCTCTGATAATGAGTAAAGTTGAACTCCGAGAGGCCATTGATGATGATGAGCCGACCTTTATGTTAGTCAGGCACTTAATAGAGATGAAAGAGCAGGATGAACTACCCTAGGAAGTGAGAGCACTATTGGATGAATATGGCGATCTGTTCCCAGAAGAGTTATTCGAGGGGTTGCCCTTACTCCGAGGCATAGAACACTGCATTGACTTAATATCCAGTGCCACCTTGCTGAATAAGCTAACCTATCGGATGAGTCTTAAACAGGCTTCTAAGCTCCAACGTCAAGTCAATGTGTTACTAAAGAGAGGGTATATTAGGGAAAGTCTCAGCTCTTGTGTTATGTCAACGCTTCTAGTATCGAAAAAGGATAGAAACTGGTGGATGTGTATAGACAGTCAGGCTATGAACAAGATTACAATCAAATACAGGTATCCTATTCCGAGATTGGAAGACATGTTAGATGAATTGAGTAGAGCCAAGATCTTCAACAACATCGAGCTTAAGTTTGGCTACCATCAAATTCGCATAAGGATGAAAGATGAGTGAAAAACAACATTCAAAACTTGGCATAGACTTTATGAGTAGATGGTCATGCCCTTTGGCTTATCGAATGCCCCAAACACTTTCATAAGACTAGTGAACCATGTGCTGAGACATCTAATAGAGAAGTATGTCGTAGTATACTTTAATGACATCCTAGTCTACAGTACCAATATGCCGAGTCACTGTGAATATCTCCAAACTGTACTGAATATCCTCCATATGGAGAGATTATTCAGTAACCTTAAGAAATGTTGTTTTTGCTAGGAAGAAGTGATATTTTTTTGTTATGTTGTAAGTAAAGGAGGCTTGTGAGTGGACGACGAGAAGATCCGAGCAATCGTCGAGTGGCCGACCCCTATTACCTATGCTAAAGTGAGAAGTTTCCATGGACTAGCTGCCTTCTATAAACGATTCATTAGAAATTTTAGCACCCTCACCGCACCCCTTACTAAGCTGACAAAGAAGAATATCGACTACCAATGAAGAGAAAAGGAAGAGAAGAGTTTTGCCAAAGTGAAGGAAAGGTTGACTTCCGCCCTTATGTTAGTTCTACCTGACTTCAAGAAAATATTTGAGCTGGAGTATAACACATCAAGCATTGGGATAGGCGTTGTCCTAATGAAGGAAGGCCGACCAATTGCCTACCATAGTGAGAAGCTTCAAGAACCTTAACTAAACTACTCCATATATGACAAAGAGCTCTTAGCACTGATCCGAGTACTGTAAGTATGGCAGCATTATTTATTGCCGAGAGAATTTTTCATCTACATTGACCCGAGTCTCTGAGGTATCTCTGAAGTCAGATGAAATTGTCGAAGCGACAAGCAAGGTGGGTCGAATTCCTTGAAGGGTTCAACTTTTAATAAAATACAAACAAGAGAAGAGCAACGTAATTGCAGATGCTCTTTTGAGGAAGTATGCACTCCTGACTAAACTGTAGACCAGATTGTTTAGGTTTGCCAGCATTAAGGAGCAATACTCTAGGGATCCACACTGCAAACCCATATTTGCACAATGTGTTCATAGAAGGACATTGGACGGGTACTATGTGGAGGGTAGGTACTTCTTTTGAAGCGGAAAATTGTGAGTACCAACATACTCTTTACAAAAAGTACTTATCAGGGAAGCCCACAGCAGAGGACTCTCCAAGCATTTTGGGGAGATAAAGACTTATGAACTGTTGAATGGCTATTTCTTCTAGCCAAGAATGAGACAAAACGTACACCAAGTTATAGAAGGCTATGTCATGTGAAAAAGGGCTAAGTGCTAAGCTGAGCAAGGGAAAGAAATGCCTTTGCCTATCCCAACAAAACCATAGACTAAACTAAGTATAGACTTTGTTCTCAAACTACCACAAACTATCCGAGACAAAGATTCTGTAATGATCATCATGGATAGGTTCAATAAGATGGTACACTTTATGCCATGCTTTAAAACTAACAATGCTTCAGCTATTACTTCTCTTTTCTTGCAGGAAATTGTTAAGCTACATAGTGTGCTGAGAAGTATAGTATCAGACGGAGACTTGAAGTTCTTGAACCATTTTTAGAAAACCCTGTAGCAATGGATGGGGACCAAACTGCTATTTAATACTTCTTATCATCCCCAAACAAATAGGCCAAATAAAGGTAGTCAATCGTACTTTGGGATCACTACTTCGAGCTACAGTGAGCAAAAACCTGGTTGATTGAGACGTTTGTTTACCACTAGTCAAATTTGCTTACAATCAGATAGTACATGATGTCACGCCCCGAAGTGGCAGAGTCGTAATAGCCCCGCCGTGTAAACCGCCCTAAAATAGAAGTTGGCCTCACAACCACTATCTTAGACCTGATCTACACAAGGCGTCCACAACTAACCCGCTTTGAAGTAGACAGTTTGTAATTTAAATAAATCATTTACCTATAAATATGAGGAATTATATATATCTGTTATCATTCAGTTATTGCAGTTAAAGTTTACAACATTTCTCTATAGTATATTCCTTAGTATTATATCATTCGGAAATGAAAAATAATTCTAAAATAAAAACTTAGACCTTAAAAGATGTGTTTATTCTTCAATGTTTTTCCTCACTCCCCAAGATCCAGCAGTTGCTAGCTTCAAAATAATTGGTTGCCGCTTCTTAGCCAGTACCTGCACGACGTCTATAGGGATGTAAGCAACCACAGCTCAGTAAGTTAGGACGGAGGACTTAAAACCATACCATACACACAACAAGGTTTTCAATCACTTATTAGGTGCAATGCATGTGCAAGCAAATGCCATCATACGACGTTGTCCGGCCCGTCGTGAAATTAGAGAAATTACGCCCGCTCTAATCCGGGTTGAGGAGTTGCCATTAATGCAACAGCTCATGACCAAACCCAGGCTTATGTAATGGATACCTTGCTCCTCCCGTGACTACCTTCGAACCACTGTCTTCACCCTCGCCGCGACCTCCTCTCCTGTCACTTAGTTCGACTGAGGATGAAGAAGGGACCATTTTGCAATCCTGCGCTATCCCTTCCGAAGGGGTCGGTATTTGGCCGGAGAGTCCTAAGTTCCCCTAATGGGTTGCCATGCATGTCCAATTATGATTACTGGTCAAATAGTTAATTAAGTCCAGTTTAAGATGATCAATCTTTTCATACAAGTCATACAATATGTGCCAGAGCAACAAACAGAATCATAACATCACCCATAATCAAGCACATGCACACATTCAACTATCTAACAAGCACAACCAAGCATAATCTTAGGCCTCCAAAATACAACATCGTATTAATCCCAACTTACCTCGACTCCTTGCTCACTCACTCGAGGTCCGATTTGCTCAGGCCATCGCCGATCATCCCTATAACACTAACGTGGTTTCAATATTTCATATAATATTATAAGTTCATTTTATCCGATAATGTTTATTGTTAGGTTTTGTTTAAGGTTAAATATACCTAATTATCTAGGTATTAAGTCTTTTATAATTATTTTAGGTTTGGGGTTAAGTTCAGGTTCGGTTTTCGCATCGATTTCTAAATTAGGTTTTTAGTTCGATTTCTAAGTAATGTTTTAGATTCCAACCCTAGAAATTCATTTCAACCCATAATGTGAAATTAATCACATTACTTCCCAATCTCCTAAATACGATTACTACCCCTAGTCAGCATTTTATTCCATCCGATACACTTAAATCCGTATTAGTGTACCGAATTTACTCATGTTGTGAGAAATTTTTACATTTTTCATATAATTACCTAAAATTGAATTTTGTTTCAGATTTGTTATATTCTGATTTTCATTATTTTATTATCTAATTAAACCTAATTTTTCCATATTTATTAATTTTTAATTCTACATATTCCTAATTTTCTACATTTACCACATAACACCTTCATTACTTACACTTAACACTCCATAGACTAGGATTAGGTTTCCACATAAGAGATTAACATCCCTAAACATCTAATTACTATCTCAATCAGTAATTAACATCCTAATCACCTAATTAACCCTAAATCACCCAATTTTACCATCATTTTAGGGCTAAAAATTAACTTAAAAATTTTGAAAATTAATTTTAAAAAAATGGTTTCATAGCACTGTTATATATCACATAAGCATCCTACAAAAAAAAATTGAGCTCCAAACTACACTCCTAAGGTCATTTATTTCTAAACCGAAATGTGCTCGGTTTTGCATGATTTCTTAAGGACCCTATATTACGGGACATGTTTTCATCTAAATAATATTTTTCCTACAAACTACATACAACAATATCTCAGAGTAACAAAATTCATAATTTTCTAATTATATTTACTATTTTTACAAAATTTCACAAGAATCGGGCTAGAATTTGGACTCACCGGTTTCGGTAGCTCCGGCCACTGCGGGCCGCCGTGGCCTTGTCGGTCGGCCTGGGCGCTGCCACCACCGTGTGGTGGTGGTGGCCATCCACTCCCAGTTCCTCGTCTGGTGTGGGTTCCCTTTAAAATCCCTAATTGCACAATTTTTCTTTTTTTTTTTTTTTATTTTCTGGATTTTCTCTCAAATTTTTCGGTGTTTTGATTTTTCTCAGATCCTAAATTGACCAAAGGACTTCTGGAATTTTTTCCCCTATTTATAGACAATTGTAAAAATTAATGTGCATTAATTTGATGGGATTTTGCCCCAATTCCATGATTTTTGGCTTTTTGTTTGTCAAATTCTTATTGGTTATTTTTTTTTTCTTGCTGACCACGACCTGATCTTGTTGTAGCTTATCCTCTTCTGATTTTTTCTGATTTTTCTATAATTATTTTTTATTTTTCTTTATTTATTTGCTTAGTTTTAGGCTAATTTAGGTAGTGACACGTATTTTTATCTACACGTAAATACATGTGGGTACACGTGAACATTCCTAAATATTATTTTGGTCATTCTAAAATTTTTAGTATACATATAATCTATCTCTAGTAATTTATTAGTTATTTCATTACACTTTTCGCATTTTTGATAATTAATACCTATTATGCTTAAAATTTGAAAATTTTATAGTCTCCTATTTTATTACTTATTTTCTTAATTTCAAGTTTACGGGGTCAGTTTTACTAATATTCCTCTCAATAGTTTATAATTTGGGTTTGATCGGATCCTTTAACCGATCGCCCTAAACCTTGGGTTCTAAGTTCAATCCTACGGTTACTTGGCTGAACTTTGGGGCTTATACATGACACCATCAAGTAAACCCCCTTTGAGGTTGTCTATGGTTTTAATCTCGAGTTGCCCCTCAATCATACCGTTGTACTTGAATTCAAATGAGAAGACCTTGATGTGAGAGCTTGAGTACAATCCCTTTAGCACATCTACAACAAAGTTACTTAGCATATCAACTAAGCCACCAAAAGACTACGAGAGAAGTCCAAGGAGGATGGCTAAACAATTCTAGTCAAAAGACTTGGTGTGGCTGCACCTCAGTAAGTAACGATTCCTGAGCAAGAGAAAAAACAAGCTATTTACAAGAGTTAAAGGACCTTTTAGAATCCTCCAAAAGATCAATGACAATGCTTATAAGTTGGAGCTACTTGAAGATTATAGGGTATCTGACACCTTCAACATTGCTGACCTCAGTCTATATCACCCTAACAGAGAGCTAACCGAAGAATGTTCAAATTTGATCTTAAATCCAAATCAACCAGAAAGGGAATGATAGGAATTAGGCTACTAAACCATTGATCCATAGCCGAGCTTAAGGACTAGAGGGACTGGCAAGGTGAATCCTCCTACTCCAATTGACTTCTATTGAAGCTGAGTATCTCCTTACTAACCAACTCTACATCCCAAGTTGAGTGACTCTCTATTTCCTGGTGATTATGTGCCAAGAGATAGAATGCTTGGACAATAACCAACCTTTACCCTCTCACACTCATGCTCGAGCTAATCACTTGCTCGGCTTCACACTTGTCAAGAAGTCAAGAGAATAACACCGAACCAATCTTCAGTCACCCTTACTCGGATAAGCTACTTGCCCACACTCTTTTGTCTACGTGCTCTAACGGTATCACCAATGTAACACTGCCACTTGTACAGGACCACATGAAGGATCTACTATACTAATCATTACTTTTCTTAAATATTCATTTCTACCCTTTTGTATTCTTGTACATTACTTATTTAAAATAATACCCTTTTTGTCTTTTCCCTTTTAAGCAAATTGCCATAACTTATTAGGTATAAATACCTCTTATATCTATAATCGTAATCATCAGATTGACATTAATACACTTGATATTTTTCCTCTCGTAAACACTGCCTATTTACACTCATTTCACTTTTATCTTAACCCTTAAGTAAGGCTAGGTGTCAAATAACCTCATCAGACCAATTTATTCATCATATCAAGTAGTGCCATGAGTTCTTGAAAGTTCCATTGGTACATCATATCCTTTAGAGCTTTTCATTCATTTTTCGCTTATCCTTTTATTCACACTCTACATTTCCTCATCACTCCTTTCAAGCTTTTCAGTAAGCTTGTACCTGTCCCTACAACTGGCCTTGTCTATTCTTTGCTATGGTCTGCATGAAAGCTGCAAGCTAAACTCGCTTAAGGATTGATGGGTTACCGACCTTTAGCCCATTTATTCGCGTACACCTCAAAGGCCTCCAGTCCTTCACTAGGAGAATTCTCTCTCATCAACCTACCGAGGACAAAATAAACTGTATACAGAAGAATGGTAGTTGAACTCCTTAAGAGCTCCGGCAGGATATACCCTACTCTGCTTTATCCTTTGTACCGACATCGACTACTCTCTTACCAAGGCCTCTTTGTCGAGTGATGTGGACTAAGGCCCCACACATCAAATCCTATTCGAACCTTTAATTGTCGAGAGCTTAATGCCAAGTATTGAGGCATAGGTTCCTACTAGCCGAGTACTTCTCTTTCAGCCTCCTACTAATACTTACGACATCCCTTACTTGTCTCGACTATCTTTCCCTAAAGCAGTAGAGTTGTAACAATCCCATCATGCAAACCATTATAGGATAGAAACTAACCTTACAGCCTCTATCATAGACTTAATCAATACAAGGTGTCCACAACTAACCTGCTTTGAAGTAAATAATTCATAAATTTAATAAGTTATTTTCTTAAGAAAGTATGAAATCATATATATATACAAAGATTCAAGTATTACAAATAATGTTTGCAAGGTTTTGTTGTCCTATATTTCTTAAATAATACATTATTTGAAAATAAGAGATTCTAAATAAAAGCTAAGACCTTAAAGATATATCTGTTCTTCAGATGTATTTCCTCACTCCCCAAGATCCAGCAATTGCTAGCTTCAAGGTAAATATAAGACGCTTCCTAGTGAGCGCCTACAACAACGTCTATAGGAATATGAGCAACCATAACTCAATAAGTTGGGATAGAGACTCAAAACCATACAGTAAACACAAATAGGGTTATTAACCAAATTATTAGGTGCAATGCATGTTCAAGCAAATGCCATCACACAAAGTTGTCTAGCCTGTCGTGAGATTAGAGAAATTGCACTCGTTCTAGTTTGGGTTAAGGAGTTTCCATTAATGCAACAGATCACGACCAAACTCAGGCTTATGCAATGGAGATACTACTCCTCATGTGACTATCTTCAAATCATTGACTTCACCCTTACCATAACCTCCTCACCCATAACTTAGTTTGACTAAGGATGGAGAAGGGACCAATTATGACATCCAGCGCTATCCCTTTCGAGAGGGTTAGTATTTGGCTGGAGAATCATAATGTTTCCCTAATGAGTTGCTATGCAGGTCCAATTTAAATTTAGGGGTCAAATATTTAGTTAAATTTGGTTTAAGGTGTTCAATCGCTTCAAACAAATTACACAAACAAGTCCAAAGCAACAAATCAGTACTCATATTAGCAGCTTAAAACAAACACATACACATAACCAACTATCTAATAAGAATAATCTAGTACAATTTCAAACCTCTAAGTACTATAAATTAGTACTTAGAATTATATTAATGTATTAATCCCATCTTACTTGGTATCCTTGGTCACTCACTCAACCAACTGTAGATCGACTCGTCTCTGTATGTTTTATAATATAAATACGCACTTTAGTATTTATCTTTTGATGATATGTATATGTATATATACTCTAGGTTATGATTTAACCCAATTCTTCCTATATATATATATATATATTAGTTATTATTAATTCATCTTAGGTTAGTTTAGGGTTTGGTTTCCAAATCCGATTCTAATTTAGGTTCTAAAGTAATTCCAATTAAGGATATTATATGTAAAGTCTAAAAATACGATCCAAACCTTAATGTGAAATTAATCACATTAAGCTCAAGAATCCTAAATATCTCATTTGGTCTTAAGTTAGTATTCTGTTTTACTTAGTATACTTAAATCTTTATTATTATACCCAACTTACTTCTAATGTGAGAAAATTTTATATTTTTCATATAATTACCTAATTTTAAGTCTAGATTTTGTATATATTCCTATTATTAGTATAAAATCAATTTTTATTCTAATATTTTCTATTTATTATATTTCCAATTTTTCATATTATGTATTATTACCTACTATGTACATAATATACATATCTAATATCCTCATTACTTCAAATATCATCTCTCAACTTCAATCAACATCTTAAAATACCTAAATTCATCCCAAATCAGATTTTACATCTAATTACCCTAATTTACAAAATTAACTTAAAATATACCACTTTTACCTATTACATTTATACTACATAATACCCTAATAATTACATCTAATACCCTAAATATTATAAATATCGTATTTCATCAGATTTCAACGTCTCAAAATATATAATTATCCCTAGATTAGTAATTATCCTTTTAATTACTTAATTAGCCTAAAATTACTCATTTTATACATCATTTTAAGGCTTAAAAATTTCGAAAATTAAGTTTTCAAAAAGGGTTTCGTGGCATTACTCTATATTACCTAAGTAGTCTACACAAAAATTTTGAGTCCAAAACTACACTCTTAAGCCTATTTATTTATGATCCGAAACATATTAGGTTTTATATGATTTCTTAATGACAGTATATTTATAGACATAATTTTATCAAAATAAAAATTTTCCCTGAATCTACATGCTTAAAATCCTTAGAATACCAAAATTTACAATTTTCTAAGTATATGTAGTATTTTTAACAAAATATGAAAAATCGAGAGAAAGATCGGATTCACCGAAAGCGGCGGCTCCAGCTACTAGTAGTAGCCCTAGATGTGTCAGTAAGCCCAAGCACTACCACCACAATGTGGTGGTGGTGGCCGTCTATTTGCAGATTACCGTCAGATAATGGTTTCCTTCTAAAGCCTTAAATACATAAATTTTTGCACCTTTTTGCAATTAAACCGAACCTTAAGATTTCGCGTTCTCTCTATTTTTTTTTTCTCTCCAAACAGACCAAATGAGCTCCTGTAATTTTTAGGGTATTTATAATATTGCATAGATAATTTTCTCTCATTAATTTGACTTTATATTAACCTTATCTTATCTTTATTCTACTTTCTATTTGATAATATTTGATTGGTTGATTTTATTTCTTTTATTTCTAAGCTGTCATGACTACATTCTAGACATTTCCATAATTTTCTTGATTTTTCTTTAATTATTCATGCATTTTCTTTGATTAATTAGCGTTATTTTAGCCTATTTCATATATTTTAAGTAATTGCATATATTTCTACCTACATATAAATTCATATATAGTCTAAATAAATACTCCCAAATATTATTTAAATTATTTTATGATCTTTAATATGTATATAATTTATTTTTATGAATTTGTTAGCTATCAGAACTCGTTTTATGAGTTTCTGATAAATAACAAGAAATTTACGTATATTTCAATATTATAATAGTTAATTATTTTATTATTCATTTTCCTAAATTTAGACTCTTAGATTCATTTTTACTAATAATCCTAGCTTTATTGCAAAATTTGGGCTAGATTGAACAGTTTTGCTCAATCGCCTTAATTCTACAAACTGAACCCTAAATGCCTAATTGTGGGTCCTATATCGACAACCCCTGAGGTCGCCATGTCATAATCCAGCTTAGCTGCTGCACCCATAGATTTCTTTGTATGGAACCATTGATGAGCTATCGCCTGTCCTTTTTACCTGATACTGTACTTTTATTCCTTTTGTCTTTTGCCTTTTATGATTTTTACCCTTTTTCGTATGTACTTGGAATGTCCTTTTCATGTATGTCTTTTTGTAATTTTTCTCATTTGTAATGTTGCCCTAAGGACTTACTATAAATAGTCCATTTTCCTTATAGCCAAAAAGGAGACATTATTCCTTACAAATATTGAATATTCTTAGTCCTTTCAAGATATTCCTCTCCAAGTCCATTTTTTTATGCTCTTATCTAATCTTACTGAATAGCTCAAGATTAGTAGCGGATGGACCTTGACATTAGCTTGTGCATTACATTAAGTGAAGTGCCAAGTTGTGTTGTGTTTGGTTCATAAGTAAGTCATATTCTTCGAGCAACTTCACATCAGCTATTGTATTCAGTTTGCTGACCTTCCCATTCTATTTTCTTCAATATTTCGAATGGCCCATTTGAAGCTCTAATGATAACTAAGTTCCTAAGCACATCATATAATCTTAGTATAAGAACTTGAGGTTATGATCGAGAGTTGTATTGTGATAGTTCCTACTAGTCTGCTGTTTGTTATACTCTGTTCGCATTTAGAAGAATAGGGAAAGTCTGCAATCTATTGTTCGTTTGGTATTTTCTATGTGTATAAGAGTTTATTATGTGAAGAGTGTCTTCTGAAGCTTTGTATTGAGAATGTTAAATCATAGTGTTCAAAGAGAAATTAATGATGCTGAGAGTGATACTCATGGTCACGTTACCCAACAAGCACCATGTACTATTGATGAGCAAATGCAAGACCTTGCCACTATTATGGCCAATCTAACTGCTTCGATACAAAGAGTCTTGGAGACTGGGTC
Organism: Lumnitzera racemosa; assembly: GCA_024138005.1. Classification (NCBI taxonomy): domain Eukaryota; kingdom Viridiplantae; phylum Streptophyta; class Magnoliopsida; order Myrtales; family Combretaceae; genus Lumnitzera; species Lumnitzera racemosa. Next base: position 88,956,026 of record JAMXBC010000006.1, read on the forward strand.
GAGAGAGAAAGTTATTATTAAACAGGGCTAAGAAATGAGAGATAGGCTGAGAAGGTAAATGAACGAGCAACAAGCTCCCGAACCCATTCTTATGAACCAAGCACCACCCCATCGCATCGATAGCGTTACGTGAAAGATACTCCAATTAGATGAAGTTAAGGAGTATGAGGAGGAAGAGCAATATGTTAAGATAGGCAAACGTGAGCTTAGAGATCCTAGGGGAGTCAAGCATCTTAAAGTACATATTCCAAGCTTTAATGAATCTGGTAGTACTAATAACTACCTAGACTAGGAAGAGAAGATTGAAAGGATCTTTAACTTTTATAACTACGAAAATGTTGTCCGAATCTGAGTGGCTGCATTGGAATTTTCTAAATATGCAGCCATGTGATGAAAGAAGTTACAGAATGTCCACCTGAGAGCTAGACAAGAAGTTCAAACATGGAATGAGATGAAAAGAGTGCTGAGAAGTAGATTCATTTTCAAATACTACAAACAAGACACTTTTCGATGTCTTCATGACTTAAGAGAAGGTAACAAATCAGTAGATGACTATGTCCAAGAGTTTTACCTACTCATGATTCGATGTGATGTTGATGAGCTCGAGACACAAACTATAGCTCGATTCTTTTCTGGGCTTAGAACTTCATATTGTAAAGTTAAAGAGACTTAGAAGTCTAGATGAGGCCATCAGAGTGGTACAAAGGGTTAAAAGGCAAAGATGGAGCCATATTAGCCAACAAGGACTACCGAGCCAAAGTAACATGCCAAGCTAATCAGATCATAGCCAAGAACCAAACAGTTCTTAGGTGGACCGCTGAAGACAAGTACCAAATAGACCTAAAGAGGGTCGAGGTAAAGGTAAGGCTGAGGAAATTGAGGGCCAAAGGGACCAAGGTCAGAGTTCAAGAAGGAAGACCCAAGAGATCAAATGCTTTAAATGTTTTGGCTATGGGTACGTGGCTAGTCAATGTCCGAATGGTTGAGTCATGACTATAAAGGGAGATAAGCCCCAGCCTAAAGTAGAGAGTACAAGCAAAGGAGAGGAAGAGATAAGAGTTAAACAGATGCTGTGAGAGTTTCAGGAAGACCCCGATGCCATAACATACCTAAGAACGATGCTGAGTAATGTTTTATTATACGACAAACTCTCAGTACTTTTGTGGCCTATGAGAATGTACAAAGAGAGAATCTCTTCCATATGAATTGCTGAGTGGATGGTAAGCTATGCGCCTTGATCATTAACGGAGGAAGTTATACCAATGTCATAGAGCAAGGAGTAGTTAATGCCATGAAATTGCTAACCCTTGCATACCCTAAGCTGTACAAGATTCACTAACTAAACAAGAAAGGAGGTTTACCAGTTGCCGAACAGGTTAGAGTACCAATTACCATTGGAGATAGGTACAAGGATGAGGTATTGTATAACATCTTTCCATATGCTCTTTACACATCTTACTCAGCTGACCCTAGCTATTTGACTTGAGAATATTACACGATAGGTATAAGAACACCTACATGTTCCAAAAGACTGGAAGAAGGCTATACTGACCCTCATGAGTTCTAAGAAAGTACAGGAGTCACAAGAGAAGGTTGCCAGATCACTACAACGAAAGTCCTTAGTTATTTCTCAAGTTCAATTTTTTCGAAAAGTCAAAGCCAAGGAGTATGTGCTCCTTTTAGTCAAGAAACTACTGGAGTTGAGAGAAGCCGAAAGCCTACCTGTCAAGCTACAAACACTACTACAAGAGTATGCCGACCTATTTCCCGTCTAAATATCGAAAGGTTTAACACCCTTAAAAGGTATTGATCATTGCATTGACCCTCAACCTAGAGCTACCCTACCAAATCAACCTATCTATAGGCTCAATCTCAAGTAAGTAGTCGAGCTAAAGAAACAAATGAATAACTTAGTTGATCGCAGATATATCTAATAGAGTAGCATAAGCCCATGTGTTGTATTAGCCATACGAGTACCAAAGAAAGATGAGTTGTAGAGAATGTGCATTGATAGTCATGTCATCAACAAAATTACTATTAAGTACCGATATCCAATCCCATAATTAGATGATATGCTCAATAAGTTACATGGTGCCCGCATCTTTTCAAAGATTGATCTGAAGAGCAACTACCACCAAATACAAATGTGACCTGAAGATGAATAGAAGACAGCCTTCAAGATAATGGATGGTCTATATGAATGGATGGTAATGCTATTTGGTCTGAAAAATGCATTGAATACTTTTATGCAGCTCATGAATCATGTACTAAGGGCACTGATTAGCAAATGTGTTGTAGTTTATTTTGATGACATTTTAGTCTACAATATAGACCCCATTACCCATATTGAGCATTTAAGATCGATATTCGACATCCCCTGTGTCGAGAGATTATTCGGCAATCTAAAGAAATATGTGATCTACCAAATCGAAGTTGTATCCTTCGGATATGTTGTTTTAAAGGAAGGAGTTCGAGTTTATGACTAGAAAGTCAGAGCTATTCTTGAATGGCCCACGCCGACTAATGCTACCAAAGTCAGGAGCTTCCATTGTCTGGCTTCATTCCATTGGAGATTCATTCGAAACTTTAGTTCTATAACTGCGCCATTAACCAAACTAACTAGGAAGAACTTAGAGTTTAAGTAGCCAGAGAAAGCTTATAAGAGTCTTGAAAATGTAAAGTTTAAATTGACATCTGCTCCAATACTCACCTTACCGGATTTCAAGAAAGTTTTTGAAAGAGAATGTAATGCGTTTAGAGTCAGCATTAGTACTGTCCTTATGCAAGAGTGCTAACCCATCACCTATTTCAATGAGAAACTCAAAGGAGTTATCCTAAATTACTCAACATACGACAAAGAGTTCTATGCCTTTATTCGAATACTGCAGAACTGGCAATATTACTTATTACCAAGAGAATTCATCATCTACTCAGATCATGAATTTCTCAAACATCTCTGAGGGTGACTAATGGGAATCAAGCTACTAGGTCTTTGACCCGTAACCGAGCATGAGGATTGGAGGGGCTAGCAAGGTAGATCCTCCTACTCCAGCTAACTCTTACCGAACCCAAGTATCTCTTTGCTAAGCGACTCTACATGTAAGCCGAATGACTACCCATCTCATTAAAGTTGTTTACCGAATTGTAGATTACCAAGACAATAGCCAAACTATGCACGCTTACTCATTCACGTTTGAGCCAACCCATTGCTTAACATCACCCTTGCTAAGAGACCAAGAGAGACTCTGAACTGATCCTTAGCTACCCCTGCTAAGATAAGCAATCCAATCATACTCTTTTGACTATATCCTCCAATGGCATCGCTAATATATCTCTGCCATGTATATAGGACCACATGCAAAATTTGTTACACTAATCATTACTTTTCTTGAATATTCATTTTTACCCTCTTGTATTCTTGTACATTACTTTTTTAGGACAATACCCTTTTTGTCTTTTCCCTTTTAGGCAAGTTGCCCTAACTTTTAAGTATAAATACCCCTTTTAGCCGAAATAAGGCAGATTGTCACCAATACACTGAATATTCCTTTTCTCGTAAATACTGATTGTTTATTTTCATTTCACTTTTATCCAAACCCTTAAGTAAGACTAGGTAGTGAATAACCTCACTAGACCATCTGGTGAGTCATATCAAATTGTGTTATGAGTCTTTGGAAGTTCCCTTGATGCGTCATATTCTTTAGAGCTATTCATGGGTTTTGCTTATTCTTCATCCACTCTTTCATGCATTTTCCCATCACCTCCTTTTGAAACTTTCGGTAAGCTTGGACCCATCCAGTGACCAGCCTTATCTGTTCTTGATCACGGTTTGCATTAGCAGCAAAAACTTTCTCAACGTCATGCCAAATGGGTTAAATTCTTGGAGTCTTTCTACTACATCATCTAATATAAGAAAGAAAGCACCAATACTATGGCTAACACCTCTTCTTGTTGTCATACCTTCATTACAATAATGCAAGCTAAGGTACTTGGATTTGGCAAGCTATTAAATTAATATGAGTATGATTCATATTTTAGGCCCTTAGTAAACAAGTGCAACGTTAGAGGGGTTGTAGATGCGTTCTACTTGAGTTAGAGGTTCTTGATGAAGAGTAAGTAGGTTTATGTGCCAAGTGCATCTGCTAGAGAGCTACTCAGCCAAATGGATCATGCTGGAGGCTTAGCCGACCATTTTGGAGAAAAGAGAATGGTTGAAATAGTGAATGAACATTTCTACTAACTAGTGATAATAAAGGATGTGCACCAAATTTTTTAGAGGTGCGAGATGTGTAAACATGCAAAAGGAAGGAGGGAGCCATATGGAGAGTACATGGGGTATGTGAATTGAGTTATTGTTGGGGTTACTATTGCTAAGTTATGCTGAAAGCTATTAAGGTGATTAAGTGAGGCTACAGCTTGGTAGGATGGGAAAAAAGAGCTTGGTGTATAGGGACCCTAATCTTGGCACTCAACAGGTCGATAATTAAACAGGAGTCTGAGTAGAGCAAAGTGTATCCAAGCTAAGGCCTCAGAAAGTTCTTCTACTGCTCTTCTATGTACTAGAGCTTGCCTTTAGCAAGCTAAGAAAATAGGATCCTTCTCATGAGATATTGTAAGTATAACGACCCAACAGTATCGTTGTCGTGATAGGTCGCCGCGTACCGTATAAAGGTCTATTATCAACCCCCTTGCTGATCATAGGCCTTTCATACGATACACAAGGCTCCTTCCACTCTACGTTACCACTAGGCCCATAGACAAGTAATATAGAGCAATTTAACTAAAATTACTTCTATGTTATAAACTAACTAAATGTGTTGTCTCGTAAGACCCACACCAAAACAATATTACAAACGAATGCAGTTCATAACGGAACTGCATAAAATCTAAGTAATGCATAAATACATGAAAGTATCTAAATATCTATTACAAAATATCCTCTTTACTCTCTGATCGCTCCAACCCGTCTCTACCCGAGACTTACCACGGGCATGCCTCGGCCCGGATTGACGAAGAGGTTCTCCTGCATCAACAGAAATCTATAGGGGAGTAAGCTTACGCTTAGTGAGATAAATGCCCTCATCAGTACCACAAGACAGAAATTTATTAAATGCACAATCATATGAATGCATGAACAAACAGTATGCCATACAACGCATGCAGTGATCTAGGAACTGCATACGACTCAGAATTTCGCCCCCTGAAGTCGGGGTTTGGAGATAATTAACCGACCCAAACCAAAATCCGAGTTCTAGACCTTGGGTTTTATTTCATTTGCACTATCGTGCTCATACCAAAACAAAACTCTACATATATACATATATATATACTTCCTTTACCAAAATCAAATCGCATCCTTTAAAAATCCCAAGTCTAGCGGTGTGGTGGCCCCCGCAGTCCACAAACACACGCCCTAAGCAGAAGCCACAAGACTCGGCCCCTCGCCGACGGTTGGCGTCTCCCAGCGCCTAGTAAGCCCATCAGCTTAAGACAGAGACTCAATATATATGATGGCATAGCTAGTGCCCAATCCTGTAGGAAACTCGTATTCCTATGAGTCCCTTCCCATCTTCTGCGTGAAGCGGCAGTCGATGTTATCCGTATGCAATATGGGGAATGCATGATTCATTTTGAGTTCTTAATCATATAAGTGATTAACTTGATTTTCAGGGTGATCAACCAATTTCATTCCATACAATTCACAAATATATATTCATGCAAACAATTCCCAATTAATATATATAATTAACAAGTCATCACACTCATCCATAATTTCATACACATGCATCTCCCATATCCCACAAGCATCCAAACTTATAAATATAAGATTAGGTCCATCTACTTTACAAGCACAATCAAGTAAAGAGTCATCGGGAATTTACTCACTCTGCCATGTGGTTCAATCAAAGTAGTCTGGAGGCAAGTCGTCTCCGAAAACAGTGTCCCCTGGTCATTGAAATAATTTTTATAAGGAATTGAAGCAAACTTAAGAAACTATGTAAATTTTTCTTAAGTTATATTCTTAGCTAGTTCTCGGAATTTTTCCGGTTTTTACCTACAGTTCAATCGCGTATAACTTTTTCGTTTTAAATCCGATTTTTATGATCTTATAGTCAATCTTCATCGTTTTCGAGTGTACTTTAACGTGGTAAGGTTAGATTTTCGAAATGAGGTATGAAATTCTGTCCATGGGTCAGAACAGTAGCGTTCCTTATGTGTTGGAGTGTTTTTGGGCCTTGTTTGGTAAATGGGCTTTTGATAGCTTGAGGAATCCTTTGGGCTTGGTCTTTAGATTTTATCCTAAGCTTAAAATACTCCTTGAGATCAGATTTACAATTTTGATTTATATTCCTAAGGCTAACAACCACTTCTTGGGCCCTTTAGTGAGCTTAAGTTATCAAATGGGCTTGTTTTTAGTTCAAACTAAGGTTCATGGGCCTTAGGTAGATTTCTTATGGGCTTCAAAGCAACCTTTCTTGGTACCTTAAGGTGCTAATCAGATTTTTATTGAAGGCCCATCCTAGAGTTTTAGGCTTGTTTTGGGAGTTTTAAGCTCGGTTTTGAGTTTTAGGCTTTATATGTCTACTATACTTGCTTTAGTTATTCTTTTCACTTTGTTCTTTTACTTTTATCATATTTTTAGGCCTTATTTTCCTATGTTCCAGATCTGTTCATGTTGGTCTTAAGAGGTCCTCACTTGGTTTTTCAACTTGTTTAATCATTTCCTTAAGTTTAGGGGGTAGATTATGCACTTAACTACTTGTGTACAAATCTTAACTTAAGTTTCCTTCCATCAAATGATCCTTTAACTCATGCTCCACATAAAGAAATAAAAGATCTTATACTTCATAAAACCTCCATATCATAGCTCATGCCATACAAAGTTGATTTCTTCATAAAACTTCATGTGATGGATTTTTCCTTAACATAAGTCTAGTTTTGAGCATGTTTAACTAAATGGAAACAAAATCAACATTCAAATGATCATGGAACCTTCACGTCCAGCATGCTTACCCTTCATCAAAGTTCTCATTTCAAGGTTTCCTTAGCTTAAAATCTTCCATTCAAAGCATTAAACAAATGTCCATACAAAACACCAACTTTACATGCTCATATTTCAACTTCATGTAATGGTTTTAGAGTTTGTTTCTTAAAACGAATTTTTGTGCTATAACAACTCAAACCTTACTCATATCTTCAAGAAATCCAAGTCTTCTAACATAAATATTAATCCACACATTACAAGAATCACTTACTCGTCCTTAACGCAAAGTTTGGTGGTTGTGCACTAAGGTTCCTCTTAAGCCTTTAACTTTGCTTCCTCCTTTTTGCTTACCTTTTGAAACCCGAATTCTTTGGTCTTTTGGAAAGGGGTTTATGAAAGATTCTAATGGTCTTAGATGATCTTAAATGATGAAAGAAAATGGCACATGAACAAAGAAAAAAAATGCCGTGAGTTGAAGCTTCAAAATGGAAGAAAATGGATTTTGTGGGGTAAAGTTGTTTCCCCTTTTTATGTTTGTTTTAAAAGAGAGAAAGATAAAGTGAAAGTGAAATTAAAAGTGAGAGAAATGGGGAGGAGTGCAGCCAGTTGGAATGAAGAGAGAAGGAGTGTTTAAATGCCTTAAAAGTATTGTTTTAAAGCTTACAAAAAGTCAACAATTGCAACTCTTGATGATGTAAGCATTAAAGGGTGAATAGTGATGTGTAAGAGGAAGTGATTGATGGGTGAATGACAAATGCATGGCCCCCCCTTTCTCCCCTTTTTAGATCTGCCATGGGAAGTCTTTTAATGGCATGGAGTGGTTTTGTCACCTTTATTAAAGTTAAGCTTATGATTTCTTGTGAAAATTTGTCCATATGTAGCATAAGTGAAGAGGTGATAAGGAAATTGTCTTATCACTAGATTTTGATAAGTTATCAATTGATAAATGATTCCAACTCTCAATTGATAAGTTATCTAAGGTGATTGGTTGGTCTACTTATTTATGGTGTAAGGCTTATGCATGAAGATAAGGGCATAGCCATATAGAAAATTGTTTTAGGATTTTCATCTTATATTGTTTTGTGATTTATGATTTGATTTTTGTAGAATTGTGAAATTTTCTAAAGTGGAATAAAATTATTCAAACTAAATTATCGATTAATTATTTAGGGTTAAAATTCCTTAATGGTCTTAAGGTTTAGGGTTTTAAGTAGCTTTAGAGCTCGCAGTTCTTCAAGCTCGGGTTTTATCGACAATTGGCTTTTGAATTGTAAAAATTTAATTTGTTCCTAAATATAAACTTAAGTTTTTGGTTTAGTTAATCTTTAGGAACGTTCGGGAGGTACTCCTAATCAAGTTTTAGGCCTACTAAAAGTAGGGTTTATAGTAAGCCTTAGAGGCGAGCTTAGGTGAGGGGTCTAAAGGTCTGCACTTCATCACACGCTAAGGTATAAGCATTAAACTACAATCTCCAAAACGGATGTATTAATCTTCTTCAAATAATCTCATAGAAACAATAACCATAAGACTAAAATTCTAACTATTCTAACTCATACATCATCCTCAAAGTAATATATGTCCCCATCCTAATAATAATGGTAAGGGTCTTCATACTCATCATAGTCTATCTATTCATCTAAAAATCCTATAGTTGAAAAAGAAAAAGAAATGAGTCAGATTCAATATGTGAAAACCACAAAAAAAAAAAAAGCATTCCATGTAATATACAGGTTCAGATGCATTAATGCAACAAAAATATCAAACGGTCCAAGTAATATCTTTTTATTAACATGGAACCATTACAATTTAGGATCATTTGGAATTAATCCCAAACTTGGAGTAACAAATGACTCCAACACCTAAATCATAAGTTGCGATACTAGTACCATGCCCTTAGATTCTATATTGGCATTGGAACACTAGTATTTTAACCTTAAACACCATTAAACTAATTGGTACCAAAACACTACTATTGTAACTCCTATACACCATCCTAGATCTACCTCAATTCATTCAATACACAACTCAACTCCAGACAATGTCACATACTAATTATCAAGGTGCCACCTTAGAAAAATTGACACTATGGTTCCTTGAGCTCAGCAAGGCACAAGGAACACATTGCAATTATCATTCCAGAAAATTAGTTCCATTTCTTTTTCTATTAACTATACAAACATAAGCAATAAGCATGGTTAACACAAGCAATAATGGAAACCACTATTTCATAACTTGTATCACCTTATAGACCTAAGCATAAACAAAGCACAATTTCCTTAGTATCATATTTTTAAATTGTAAAACTCTAATTCTAACCTTATATCATTTTACTTTATCTTATACTCATATATTTAGGTTAATAGTCATCATCCAGGGTTTAAAGTTCATTTTGAATAACCTTAGTATAATTACTAAAGATTAGACATGTTATTGAAAGAGGAGGAGAGAGAAATAAGATAAAATAGAAAGACAAAAAGAGTATGGAAAAATACGGTTGTACTTCTTGGTCGTGCTTATCTATATGCATAGCAACCCTTAGTCAAGGACAAGTTTATGCCCATGTTCTTTATCGTGAACCCTTTGTTCTCCAACTTCACACTTATGCTTCCTTTCTTTTACGCCTATTCTTCATTCTTTAGTGACTCCAAAGAAGTTCACAGGTAAGAATATGGTTGTGTTCTTACCCATACTTCTCTCATAAGCTTTTTTTTTTTTTTCTTTTTTCTCTCCTTCAATCCCAAACTTCCATAACGCTTCACAACTTCAACATAACATTCTAAAAATTTAAAAATCTACTCCTTTTTTTCTTTGAAAAACACAATGGGAAGTACTTAAGTGTACTTCCCCGAAATAATAAATATGAGATTTAGCAACAATTGTAACAACCAAGGTTGAAGAGTACCTAAATTAGCTTGGTTAAGGCTTTTGAATAAACACCAAATTTCCACTTTTCACTCAAATTCACATCTTTCTCTCCTCCGAACATCCTTGGTCAAACCATCATACAATAATCTCTAAAACTCCATTCCAAAACAAAAGATAAAAGACGCTTAAATGTGTTTCCTCAACCACAAAACTAAATTCATAACACAATTTACAAGAATAAGTCACATATATTTGTTTTGATCAAAGTGAAGATTTCTTGACTAAAACCCTAATGCAATCTAAAAATCCTTCAATTCAAAACATATAAGCAACATCAAAATCTCTTTAGGATTCTTTCATTTTAATAGATTAATTGCATATCAATTAAGGTCCTAAGGCAAACCTTTTGATTCGTGCTCTAAAGTTATTTCCTTCTGTAATAGTCAATTTGCCATCGTGTGATCCTATAGATTAGAGTATGCTCCCTTTGCAATGAAAAGGCAAAAGTGTAGAGACTAGGTTCAAAGGAACTTTTATGACTAGGGTTTTTAGGTTAAGATATGCTTTATATTAAATTCCTACTCTGCCATCACAAATAAGTCTTATTTACTTCATTATCACCACTTATTTTTACTTATTCTTTATTTTCCTTTTCATTTTTTTGTGAAGTCTTACACAAGTATCATAAATATATTTAGACAAGATGCTTAATGTTGTTTAAAGATTTAAATATCTAATATTATCTACCTACTATAATCTCCATCTCCATATCCCTTTCTCTTTTCCGCTCTCATCAACTATTGTTGATGCTCTACCATCAATCTAACCAATTGTCATTGTTCTCTTTCGTAAATGCCCTCACCTATTTTGACTCCAATTTTAGTAGAAGTAATGTCATTAGATTTTGATTTCTTCTTATATTCTAAATCTAAAATAAAAGGCATAATACATGTATGTGTATATGGAATCAATTTAACCTTTACTTTTGTATATAAGCCTATTTATAGTAAATACTTTATTAAAGCTCTAACCCCATCAGTGAAAAACTTTTCCTCTTATATATACTGAATTGAATGTATAAATTAGTTTGTGTTTAAGTTAATTACAACATGCTATGTGTTTGTTACAAGAAAATTATTCAAAACCCTACATTATGGTACCTTAGGGTGCAATTAAAAATGTCCAATCAACTTTGTCCAAAATCAAGGTCCACTAGAACTCTTATTGTTCTAATTGTCTAAATTTGATCTACATCAGTAGCTATAGTAGGTTAAGGTCATGAAGTAATTAACAATAGTAATAGGTGTGTTTCATTTGTAGCTATTGATTTGAATTAATAGGCGACTTAGCACTTTCAATTAACCTTTGGTATGCTTAAGTGTCATACAAGAATACCCTTTGGCAAAAACTTCGTGACTACCCCAATGCTACTTTTACATAAAAGGCGTTCCTTTATTTGTAAACCATTGCTTCATTGAGTGAACACATTCCTTAGAGCATCTCTTTTTGCTTTCTCACTCTAAAACTAGTATAGATGGTTAGTTAGGCAACTTAGCACTATCGATTAACCTTTGACATGCTTAAGTGTCACATGAGAGCACCTAAGCAAAACCTTCGTAATATGTTAACCTGATAGGAATAACCATGATGTAATTTTTTTTTTTTTTGAATTTTGTTATGTAGCACTCAAAATCTAAATTAATGGTTGGAATTTTGAGCTTTAGATAATCATTGAACTTGTTTATGCATTTAGCTCAAAAGTAGAAGACCATCTTTGCAAGCAATTTTGTAGTTTTGAAATGTTGTTTCTTCTATAGTCATTTGTCAAACTAAGACTAATTTAGAAACATGATTTTCAAATAAAGATTTGATAATTATGATATATTTTTGTTAATTCCTTTCGCCATATATATTTTCAATCTAGATATGAAACACTCTTTTTTAAACAAATTGGGCTACAAGTTTAAGTTGTTAAATATGATTAATAAATAAGTCGTATTACGAGTTCCAATCTTCCAACATAAATCCATTTAGATGTGGAAGTGAAACATAATTTATTAACACAAATTGTCGACCTAATTCCACTTGCTATTGATGGCTCGTCCAATTTTAAGAAGGAAAAAAATAAATAAATAAAAAATAAGTGTGCTTTAGCAGGTGACATTTTCAAGAAGTTATCTTCTTTCCTGTTGATATTCACTTGATTTTAATGTGCTAATATCTTCCTTCTACCCAAATTGCGTTTATATTTCGGAAAAAGACATTAGAAGTCCCTATATGCCATCATATGAACATCCAAAGATGAAGTTTTTCATCTGGGAATAGAGAGAATCAAATTGTATTATATAATGATTCATAAACAAAACTTTGAGTTATAGCCTTTTAGGAAGTGAAAAGGGTTCCTCATCAATAGTGATAACTTGCGAGGTTTTAACATCTCTTTAGGTCACTTATATATTTTCAAAAGTTAAAAAAGGTGAAATTTTGAAAGTTTAGAAGATAGAATGTATTTACAATGATCCCTGATTTCTTTTGTATGATGAATTCTATAGGCCTTACTCTAAAAACCCAAATGAACACCAACTAATTTCAATATTTGCAGAATAGCAAAACTAAGTGCTGCTAGAGGCTAGGATGATTGTGCCACGATACATTTATGGTGACAAAGTGGATATACCAGTGTTTTCTTGTGTAACTTAGTTTATTCACTATATGAACAGAACAAGACTAGCCACATGCAATACAATAAGCCTCAAAATTCTTTCTGTAACGGTAGAATCATGCGTATTAGCAAAGTGGGATTGCTCAGAAATCTTCGTCATCCAACGTAGACCTGGTAATAGGTATCGACCATCTCCCGAGATGCGCGGTGTAATTTATGCACCGTATGATACCTTGACCGGCTGGCCCATCAGGGAAGTCAACGACACTGATGCTCCCTGCATCAAGGTGAAATGATCCAATCCAATCTTTTGTCAAATTCAAGCAGTGAGCCATCATTGCTATGTGAGTAACAGGATCACCAACTGCAACCACTATCTTCTCTGGCTCAGAATCATCAGATAGTTCACGCAAGAGTTGTTTCCAGGCTCGTCCTGATTGTTCCCACAATGCGGTCATAGCTTCATTGTCAAATTCTTTCAACCATCCGGGTTGCGATGTAGAAACTGGGGATGGGCTCTGCAAGGGCAGTAGACGTGGTAAAGAAACATTTTAAGTGCTTGTATTAGGAATGCAAATAAACCGAAACAGCTATACAAACTACTCGAGTCTGGTTTGAAATTTACTCAAATTCCACTTAACGACAGTCAAGTTGGAGATCAAGCTACTCGAGTAATTTATTGAGTCAAGCCTAAGCTTCAACCTACAATATGATTAAGTCATAAACATCACTGAGTGAGCTGACTAGCTGAGCTGAAAAACATTTTTATCAAATTCGAGCTAAGTTCAAGCTTCATCATTGACTCAATTAAGGAATATATTCTTTTACAAGTAATTGAGCTTGCATGAGTTATCATACATTATGAGAAGGAGAAGGAAAGAGAGAGAGAGAGAGAGAGAGAAGAAATGAGGTAGAATTCAAAATTACATTAGCATGCAGGAGTAATGTAATGGTTGACAATGCGTGGCATGATTACTTGCCTGCTTTGATTTCCCTAAGATGTCTTCAGCATCAAGCTCCCCCATCTGATTCATCTCAACATAGCGTGGAACACAGTCAGCCCCCAAGCAATCAGCTGCTTCTTGTACCTATCATCATGTTGGCATATCATCTTTGCCAATAAAGGCTAGTGTCTCAGATGTATGGAGACTACATGACTTGAGAGAACCTTGGATACAAGCTTACTCTTGATATTGTCATAGCTGTCTCAACACAGGCACCCTTCGGGCTGCATATTATGGAGCCTACCTTCAGATCAAGAAGCAGCTCTGCGATTTTCTGGGCCTATTGATTGCAGAAAGAATAGTAATATGAAGCTATATTAAGTATGAGAGGATCCATCTCCACAACCACACCATTTGATAATATTGACATTACAACATGGTCATACCTGAATTACTCCAAGCATGTTCATTTGTCTATTCTCTAAACTCAAGGAATCAGCCTACAAAACACGAAGTTAGGTATTACGGGAAGTGCCACAATGGAAAATATAGTGTTGGATCAAAAAACTCTGGTTGCCAAGAAATGCCGGGATCATTAGATTAAAGCAATTACCGTCTTCAGAACAAAAAAAAAAAAGCAATTACCTCCCAAGAAAAACACTTCTAGGCTATAGTGGACAAAGAGCCCTCTCAATTTAGGAAAATTCTAAGATGGACTCGGTCTGTGTAGACCATATTAGAGGATTAAATACTTGTACTATGTGTTGGTATGGGTACTATCTACAGGGTCGATGTGGACCAAGTGTACTTGAGAAAAGATCCTAAATGTAATAACAGACCATATAGACAAACATGACAACAAACTCCGTTCACTAGGGACTTAAAAGGGTTCAATAAGAGCATAATTTCCGTTCCAAATCAATGATGTATGCTCCAACACAAGACGAATAATTCCTGAATGCATCATGTACCCTTATTCAGAAAGTTTTTCATGTGGGGGCACATAGTTGAAAAATAAAACATGAAAATAGTCTCGTAACTTTGATGTTCCAATTCATGGTGTACTAGGAAGCAAGTCCTTCAGCCATCATTTTTCAGCAGCAGCTAAATGAGCCGTTCAACCTTGTGATATATTTACTGGCCTCTTTGATTTGCAGGTTTCTCATGTCAGTCTCATCCAATCTGAAGCATGTCTCTTTGCAAGTCAGCATGTTTATTTCTTTACAAAACAATCGGAAAGCTTACATATCTCCTTTATATACTCTTAAGCCTCTCAGATGGCCAAAATTGGATCATTGACCCACAATTCTACTTAGCTGACTCTGGCGTGTTGTGGTGCCTCCTATCAAATTATATATGCAGAGATGAGGCAAAATGAAAAATTTAAGGAATAGCTTCTATACCCCTTCGCTGTTCTGTGTAACCCCATGACAGACAAGAATTACCCGCTTCCTGGTTTTTCTACCCGCAGAGCTTCCAGCAGCGACAGGTGATCCCGGGGTCTGCACTAACATTTACAAAACAATTACTTGAGGTGCATACCATATGCCATCAGTTCATCATCCAAACCTTTAGCTGCTCTACATCACAGGTCTACAAATTATCCATTCAACTATAAATTAAGGATGAAAGGTTCTGTATGATCTCACTTATTGAGAGTGGGCATGTTGCTCCATTTCTGAACGAGAGCTAGTAACAGTCCCACCGTTGTTTTATCAATAGCACCACTTTAGTCAATTAGTTTACAGAAGTCATGACCATGAGTTTGATTCTCAAGCAACGCATACCTGATTGAGACGATTGAGGCATATATATGGAGGCCCACCCTCATCTTTTGGAGTACAATCCAACACACTGACACCACAATTGCTCTGAAGTAAAACCCGAAAGTATTCTGTTCCCAATCCTGATTTTCAAGCACCAAAAAGAAAAAGGTTAACGGAATTTCACAATTAAGAGTGAGTTGATTACATTAATCGATTGTGCAAATGCAAAGAGGTATACCAATTGCGGTTGCAACGAGAGCCTGATTAACAGCGTTGTGAGCAACCACAAGAACAGACCTACTTTCATGGGCTAGAATTTTACTCCAGCAATTCCTAGCACGTGCCCACAACTCCCTCACTGGGTAATGACCATCAATATTGAAATTCTTAGCATCCACCTGCCATTGCCGATATGCTGCACCGAATTTTGCTTTCCCTTCATGTTTCAGCAATCCCTAAGACCCCAACACAAGTCAAGAATCACTGAAAGACGTAAAAGATAAGCTCTCTTTTAATACAAATGCTTAAACAGCTAGTGGGCTAACAAGTGAAAGCAACTATACTTGGAAAGAGTAGAGGTCGATTTCCCTCAAGTCTGAATCGGTAATCATCTCCTCCTTCCGGGCGCCCCAAATTATTTCAGCCGTCCTTTTGGATCGGACAAGAGGGCTATAACAAATCAAATTCATTTTTTAATTAAAGTTAAAAGTCACTTCCAGAAATTCTTTCTCATATGCAAGAACTAATCAACCTGACACATTATCTTCCATGAAATAAATGATTCCTTGATTTTGAAAGTGTAACTTGCAGCTGATCTATAAAGTATAAAATTGCACTTGGTTTGGTGAATATGAAGTCAACTTAACTTACACAATAAATCAATGTTTTCACCATATTAAGCCTTTTTCACTCATCCTGGCAGTTACACGAATAGAACATATTTCCAAAGATGATTCTTGATCTTTGTGTCCTATGCTGACTTTAAGAATCATATCTATATTTATCTTCATTCAATCTCGTTTCACGAATTTGGTAAATCAACTTAGTTGCCGTGATCATTACTCTTGAACCTTACTACCTATCTGGTCATGCACATTCATTTGTAAAAATATGAATATCAGTCAAAGTTAAGCACAAATAGTAAAGAACTGTTGAAAGTTCCACCCTATTGCGGGAAGATTTTCACTACCATTATTATTATCAACACGACACCCTCCATAGTCAATGCTCTGTGAACATCCATAGCATGTTTCATAAATTTCAAGAAATCATGGTTGGTTGGTAAGAGATTGGATAAATTGCACTAACACCACCTATATAAAAATTATAGTGACACCTGAATCCCTAAAATAGCACAACTACACCACTTGAAAATTTTTTATACTAGAAAATTTCTCCCGCAATGCAATACTGATTTAATCATATATATGAATATCCGCTTGCAATTACTTTTCGGATCGTTTCACCATGAGTGTAAATATGCTATTTCAAAAATTTAGATGACATGAGATTTTAATACTATCCAATAGTATCACCGTAATTTGCCCGTCGAATTCTGATTTGTCTGTGCTAAGTTGAGTATGATCTCACTCCTAGTGAAGCAACACAAGATTAAAAGTTATAATGACCGAACCGAACTAAACCAAACTGAATCGAACCTAGAGAAGCACACATCGAAGGAATCATCAATGAGCATTTGTCGTGAAGTCTCAGCCTGAGACTCTCCTTTAGGTGTAAGAACAGCATAGTCGGAACTTCCTTGAATCCTTCCTTCCTGATTCCACGTACTCTGTCCATGTCTCACCAAAACCACCCTCTTGGCGGCCTTTATCTCTGGCAAGGCTAATTCAGGCGAACCATCAACTCGTTTTGAGACTGAAGGCTTCTTCTCAGTAAGGGTCGAAGGAGAAGAAGATCGGATAGTGAAATTGAAGTGAGTGGTGCTTGAAGTTGTTGGGTGTGAGTGGAAGTGGAGTCTGAGAGGATTGTGAAGCACGAAGGAATATGTGGTCGACAACATCGTTTGTTCAATATTCTCTCTCTTACGTTGTGGGTTTCGGTTTCTGTTTCTGTTATTTGCCTTGTGTGTTCCTTTAACGGTTTCGCGGTTTCTAGTTGTCCCCTTTGTTGATAATGACATTTGACATTTATTTTCCTTGCAAAGTAATTTCTAGATTCTCAGCTAATAGCTCCAATCTGGATGAAATTATTTTGTTTTCCCAAGCGCATTTATCTAGTCTGTCTCGTCCATGATAATATAATCGCTGCATATGAGACTTTTCATCATTTAAAATTACATAAATTATGTAAGAAATGGCATCATTTTATTGAAATAGTTATGACAAAAGCTTATAATAGAATAGAGCCTACTCTTTTGACAAATGTTATAAGAAAAATGGGTTTTTTGTGACACTTAGATTATGTTGTTTACGAATTATGTTAACTACATTGTACATAAATTTAATGACCGGTGAATTTACATCTATAAGAGGGATACATGGATGGAGGATTATTGAATGAAACATTCCTCTATGATATTTGGAATAAAAAGTCAAAAGTAAAAGCTAAAGATTTAAAAAAAAAAAATGACCTTTTGAGTTTTCAAAACTGTATTTGATGTAAAGTTTCTTACATTTAACTATTGTGTTGTATGTGTAAGTGGATGAGAACTATGTGTTTGCAAGAGAGAAAAGAAGATTGAAGAAAGTGTGTATATTGTATTCTACTCAAAATAATGTACAAACTCATGTTTATATATATTTACTGCTAACTAACTATTAAACTAATCGACTAACTAACTCTAGCTAACTAATAGCTAATAAATAATTAGTACTCTAACACCCCCTCCTCCCAAAGATGGAAAGTAAATGTTAATTACTCGTATCTTGGACAAGAGGGAATGAAAATGAATTGATGTAAGCCCTTTCATAAATACATCTGCTAGTTACTATTTAGTTGAAACATGTATAGGCAAAAGAATACCCTCAACAACTTTATCACGAACAAAATGAAAATCCATCTCTAGATGTTTAGTGCGTTCATGAAACACGGGGTTCTTTGGTATATGAATAGCTAACTAATTATCATAGAAGAGTTAAATTGGTAAGGAGCAAGTGACTTGAAATTCTTTGAGTAAAGTAACAAGCCAAAGTATTTCACATGCGGTTGTTGTTGAGGCACGATACTCTGATTCAACAGAACTCCTCGCTACTATCTACTATTTTTTCAACTTCCAATTGATAAGTGAGCTCCCTGAGAACACACAAAAACCTGTAGTAGGCCGTCATAAATCAAGGTAGCCTCTCCAGTCACTATCACTATAAGTACGGACAATAAGGTCATTAGAGGAAGAAAACAAAATCCCTTGTCCAATTGTTCAAACATAGCACGAAAGATGTTCCAATGCCTGCTGATGTACTTATCTTAAACTATTCATGAATTGACTCGAGACCTTTACTATATAGGTAATGTTTGGTTGTGTAATACTCAAATACAAAAGTTTTCCAATAATCTTTCTATACTGTTCAATAAGATTAGAAGTATCATGACGAGAGAACTTGTAGTTTACCATGATTGGTGTCAAAAGAGGCTTGGCACCAAGAAAACTAGTCTCAGTTAAAAGATTTAGAGAAGAACTTTCTCTATGACAATACTAATCCTTGCGATGATCAAGCAAGTTTAAGCCTAATAAAATATTTGAGTGGACCAAGATCCTTGATTTTGAATTGAGTATGCTTGAAGACTTTGAAATGATCAATGAGTTTAATTTTCTTACTGGCCACTACTATGTCATCTACTTACACAAGAACTACAAGTAAATCATCACCTGTTCCCTTAACAAACAATAAATAATCACAATGTGATTGGATGAAACTATAAGCTAATAATGACTGAGTAAGCTTAGCATCTACTGCTTGGATGCCTACTTCAACCAGTAAAGTGATTTGGTAAGTTTACAAGCGAATTAAACACCAAAACTAGAATGTTGTTGAACAAACAAACCAGAAAGAATTTCCATATATACTTCTTCATAAAGATCACCATTAAGAAAGGTATTGTGTACATCCATTTGATGCACATGCCAATTATATGTGGATACCAAACAAAAGAATAACCTCATTGTAACATGCTTGATTACTGGACTAAATGTTTCCGTATAATCAAATCCCTCCTTTTGACTACAGTCTTTAGTCACAAGACGAGCCTTACACCTATCAACAGACCCATCAGCTTTAGTTTTGAGTTTGTAAACCCACTTACATCTAATAGTGTATTTTCCAGGTGGCAAAGGTAATATAGTCCAAGTGTTATTAGCAACCAATACTATGAGCTCTTCATCCATGGCTTTACACCAAGATTCTATGTGTTTAGCCTCTTTAAAAGAAGAAGGTTCTTTAGATTGAGATAATTGCATACCAAAAGCCCAAAATGAAGTGGAAAGAGAATCATATGATAGCACTCTGTTAAGCAGATGACTAGTGGAGCAAGTTAAAACAACATCAACATTGTTTTGTTTTGCGAGAAGACCAACATGATAGTCTATAAGATAAGAAGGAGGCCTATGCTCCCTAGCACTTCTACTAACGGACACAATATGTCTAGGACAAGAGCTACAAAATCTCTACTAATAAGAGAAGAATGCTCATTGCTAATAGACTTAGATGTTTCAAGAAACAAAGAGAAAAGATGCTCTACATAACTTATGGCTTCAACAGATGGTAATGGGACTAATGCTAAGGGTAGAGAAGCTTGTACTCAATAAGTCAACTAATATGGAAAAATGTGTTTAATAAAATGAACATTCGTGATATTAAGTATTTATGAGTCACCAAATCAAACTGCTTATAACCTTTTACTCCTATTAGATATCTAACAAAGACACAAGGACATGCACATGGACAAAACTAGATTAATGTCTAGTAATGGTAGAACCAAAACATAAAGAACCAAAAACATGAAGGTGAGAATAAGAAGGAACTTGTCCAAATAACAACTGGTACAGAGACTTTCCTTCTAAAACATTAGTCAGCAACCGATTAAGTAGATGTGTTGCCATTAATATAGCATCACCCCAAAAGCAAAGTGGTAATGAGGATTGAAACAAAAGAGCTCGTGTT
The DNA here is from genome assembly GCA_024138005.1 of Lumnitzera racemosa. Taxonomy (NCBI): domain Eukaryota; kingdom Viridiplantae; phylum Streptophyta; class Magnoliopsida; order Myrtales; family Combretaceae; genus Lumnitzera; species Lumnitzera racemosa. The sequence continues at coordinate 88,976,365 of JAMXBC010000006.1, forward strand.
GTTGCGATCAGATGTTGATGTTTTCATTCAACAATCCCATTTTTTTTTTAGGAGTTTCAACACAAGAAGTTTGATATATGATTCCTTTATATGAATAAAACTATGCCAAAGCAAACTCCGTTCCATTATCACTATGCATGACCTTAATATGAGAACCAAACTGTATATTTACCATATGGAAGAAGGCCGAACAATCATAGTAAGATCATGTTTTGATAGCATCAAATATACCTAAGTGACTCTAGTAAAGTCGTCTATTATTATAAGAAAATATTTATGGCCATCAACAGTAGACATAGCATAAGGAACCCAAATATCCGAATGAATCAATTCAAAAGCAGCTACAATATTCTTAATATGTGTAGGAAACTCCCATCACTTCTATTTAGCTAAAGGACAAATCATACAATCAAACTTTTTACAATCAACTATTTTATTCATCTAACTAATATTTTTTAAGCACTTATAGGAAGGATCCCCATAACAAAAATGCCAAATATTAAAAGTTTCAAGCAAATTTTCTATTCAATGTGAAACAAAACCACTTAACCAACAAATTCCTTCGACTTGCCTTGGAAAACTAACTACTCATTCTGACAAATATAATCCATTTCTGATCTTAGCTCGCCTCATCATTCTCTGATTAGAACAATCCTAAACCGCAACAACACCATTTATAAAAACAGCAGAAAAATCATTATCTCATATTAGCCTTGTAACTAAAATGAGGTTAATACTGAAATGAAGGAAGAAATAAAACTCCATGAAAAACAAGTTATGGAGATAAAACCACAGTTCTAACATGAATAGCCACAATTTGTTGTCCATTAGGTAACAAAATAGATTTATCCTTTAGAGACTAATAAGTATAAAAGAGATCCAACAAACTCATCATATGATCAGTAGCTCTAAAGTCTAAAATCCAACTAACAACATAACCTTATGTACAGTAAGAAGAATTTTGCACAATACTTACCATATGACTCATTGAAGCAACTGCTTCTTTACCATCCTGTGGAATTGAAACAAAATAAGAAGAAGAAGACATTGCTAAGGTAGTATTAGTATTTCATGCATCAAAAGTATTTAACATTGATAGGAGATTGATAAATTGGTCCTTTGTTCAATTGATTCCTCTTAGATCAACATTACCAAAATTTGAAAAACTAGAACCAATATTACTAAACATCTACAACTATTCTTGATCACATAACACACCTTTTGTTTAACTGTCCAAAATAACATGATTCCATTCAGATACATGTTGCTTATTAAAGCTATTGCTTCGAAAATGTGGAGGGAATCCTATCAACTTATGAAACTTATCCTTCAGATGTCCCCTCTTCTTATAGTAATTGGAAACAATTTCATTTTTGCCTCATGACCTACTATCATCAACACTTACCATAGTCAAGGCATCATTCAAAAAAAAAATCTTTAGGACATTTAGCATGCTGGAACTCATCCCTGATTACTAACTTGTATGCTTCATCTAGACTAAGAAAAGGCTTCAAAACTAAAATTTGGGACCTGAGTGCAGAAAAACTCTCATTCAAACCATTTAGAAATTTGAAAACACAATCTTTTTTAGCCATCACCACAAACTTGTCAAAACATTTATGATCATATGAACCACAAGAACAGTGCAGAAGAGGTCTATAATTCCTTAACTCTTCCCAAATAATACTCAATTCAGTGAAATATTTGTCCACACTATGAGAGCCTTGAAAAACATTACTTAACATGCGATATAGCTGACATATCCTTGTATCATCGAGTTGAGAAAACCGTAACTTTAGCTTATCCCAAATATCTTTGGATGAGTGCATAAAAAGCACTATTAAAGCAATCGAAGATGAAACTAACCACAACAACCACGCAATGATCAAGTTGTTACAGCAACTCCCAATAGTATACAACTTATTGGTAGTTGTAGGTACTGGAATGGAACTATTGACAAAGCCTACTTTATTACAAATCGAAAGAGATAACAAGAATGATCTACTCTAAGTATTGTAATTGAGGCTAGACAGAACTAGTGTAATCACAATAAAATTTTGCAAATCCAAATGTGAATGTAATAAGGTGAATTCACATCATCTTATTGTAAGGAACTCATCCTAATCAACTAAGATATGCTCTGATACCAAGCAAAGTTTCTTAGGTTTAACTACTATGCTATATGTGTAAGTGGATGAAAACTTTGTATATGCAAGAGAGGAAAGAAGATTGAAGAAAGTATGTGTATTGTATTCTACTTGAAATAATGTACAAACTCATGTTTATATACATCCGCTGTTAACTAACTATTAAACTTACCGACTAACTAACTCCAGCTAATTAACAGCTAACTACAAAACTGAATAATTAGTACTTTAACATGAGAAAAATGAGGCAACCTACATCTACTTTGCTAGTGGCTGATGCTCTTTTTATTATGCTTTACTAAGACTGATTGGAATCAAGCCACGAGACCCTTGACACACAGCCGAGCCTAAGGACTAGAGGGGCTGGTATGTCAAATCCTTATGTTTCAACTAACTCCTACCAAAGCCGAGTACTTCCTTACCAAATCACCTTTAATGACGTGTCGTATGATGGCCCATTATTTTGTGGTTTGCTGAATAGATGAGTACTCTCCAATGTCAAGCCGTACAATCACTCAGCATCATCTTTACTAAGAAGCCAAGAGAGAGAATATGGATTGAATAAGCCATCCTTATTCGAACAAGCCCATCTGTCTATACTTTTTGTCCGCATCTCCCAACAACTTCACCAATATCACATTGCTACGTATACAACATTACATATAGAATCTGTAGCACCAACGATTATTTTTCTTGTATATTCATTTTTGCCCCTTTATAACATGTATATTGCACCTCCACCCCCTTAGGAAATTGATTTAGGGAGTTTCACTATTCCTTGTATGCTTGGCAATTTGTTAGTAGATAATGCTTTAGCAGACTTAGGAGCTAGTATAAATTTGATGCCGTATAAATTGTTCAAAAAGCTAAGGTTAGGAGAACCTAAATTAATGCGTCGGAGTCTTCAATTAGCCGATAGGTCTATCACATACCCTAGAAGCATCATAAAGGATGTTTTAGTGCAAGTAGACAAATTCATCTTTCCCATAGATTTTGTTATACTTGATATAAATGAAGATATTGAGGTGCCAATCATTTTAGGTCGACCCTTCCTAGCCATCGTTAGGGCTATTTTTTATGTTAGCGAGCATAAGTTGACATTACGGGTCAGGGATAATGAAATAGTTTTTAAAACTCCAAAGGCCATGAACAAATTTCTTGATGCAGAGGACATATGTCACAATGTTAATGCTACTAATGTCATTACATCTTCGTGTATGCAAGAAACGCTTGCTAAAGATTCCTCAAGCTATTGCTTGCAAAAGGGAGATGAAAATTTGGTGACCAACCCCAATTGTGTAGAATGGTAGCTTAAATAGAAGTTCATGAATCCATTATGGACAAGAAAGGGATTTTTTACTCCACAAGCCAAAGGATCTTAGGTTAAAATGTTTCAAAGAGAAGCCATCAATTTTGGAACCAAAACTGTCAAGAAATCATTTGGAACATGTTTTTGTAGTGAAAAGTTCAAAACTCCTAATGACAACCGGATCTAAGCTAAAAGCGGACAAAATGAAGAAATTTAGGCTACATAAATTTGATAAGTGGCATGATAAGTAAAGAAATTATGGAAGTTATGCACCAATGAAATGGAATTGGCAAGGTCAATGGCCGAAGGGTAAATTTACACTCGTATGGAGAGTTCGAAAGCAAGATACAAGAGGAGTCCTATCTCCACTTAGATGAAGAATCATGAATGAGAAGACGTATCCCGTCGAGCTGTTGACGTTAACTATAGCGCTTCTTGGAAGACAACTCATGTCTAACTTTGCTCTCACTTTAGTTCTATTAGTTTATTCCATTTTATTTTTGTTTTATCTAACTTTGCTTTGCTTTGCTTCTTTTAATTTGCTTCAATTTTAATCATAAGCTTTTCTTTTTAGTTAAATTTTTTATTTCTTTCTTTAGTTTTCTTTGTCTTATTTTTCTAGTTTAAGTACTTTTATTTCTTTAAGTTTCTTTTATTTTTAAATTCATGAATTTAAGCTAAGCCAAAAAAAAAAATAGAAAATTACATAGGCATAGGATACAACTATATCCCAACCCATGTCCATCCAACCCCTTCAATGGACCGTCACCACAAAAAGTTACACGGGAGTGGGATACGGTTGTGTCCCAGCCCGTGTACGCCCAAAACATGCATCCGCTACAAAAAGTTACACAGGCGTGGGACACGGTTGTATCCCAGCCCGTGTTTGCCCAAGAAAGGCACCCAAAACAGAATGTTACATGGGCATGGGATACAGTTATGTCCCAGCCCGTGTTTACCCAGCACCCACGCAACATTAATACATGCACTGCACAACATTATCAAAACACAAACACACACAACTTCATTTCACCTTTCATCTTCTTCTCACGATTTACTTTTCATCAGCAAATTTCTTCATTAAATCCAACCCGATCCAAGTAAGTTCATCTCATTCTTTTATGCCCTCTCTTGTTCATGCTTTGTTTTCATCATTGTTTAGGCATGCTTAGGTAACCGAAATTTAGGTCTTTTGTGAGTTGGTTCATAAATTTCGTTTGAGAATTTACTTGGTTTTTATTCTTTCATGATAGACATACATATTTGCCTTGTATTGATAGATTTACATGCCTTTATGATGCCCCTTATAGCTAGATATTATTTTATGATCTATCAAACATGAATTTCGGTTGCAAATTCAATGTCAACTATTCAATTATGCCATTTAGGGTTAGAATTATAAGAGTAATTTTGGGACATTTAGAGTTTTTGACGTATTAAGACGCCTTCTTTTCAAGAAGATTGTAATGTAATGAGTCTAATGTATAATTAGTTGGATGAATTTGTTAACCATTTCTTTTAGTCTTACTAGTTTTGTGGATGCACTCTATATGTTTGTTCAAATGTCCCAATGAGATTTCTTTTAATATCCATCACTTCTACTCTATAAATCTATCTTAGTTTGAACTAAGTGTGGCAAATATGAGCATTTTTTTATTTGGTGTGGTGTTTCTTATCAAGTAGTCAATGGAAAATCGTTCAAAGTAGGTCCAAATCTGTTACGTCATCTTCCACTCATCAAGGCACTATTATCGAGCTACTATCCACCCTTTCTCCACTAGAGTATATTATGCTTTAAGGCAGGGAAGTATTAGTTTCTTTTTCAATACATGTATTTCTTTTTTTCTTATGATGTTTTTTATTATTTCATATCTTACTATTGTGCTTTCTTAGTTATACATTGAGGACAATGTATATTCTTATGTGTGGGGAAAGGATATATATGAATTTGTTACTATTTAGGAAACCAATTATTCACATTTGACCCAATTAATTTTTAAGTTAACTTGCAATAGATGATTAACAAGTGTTGGGGCAAATCAACTATGTCATCTTGATCATTATTGATCTTATTATACTTTACTAGAATTGATTAGTCAAATCTTTGAAGGGCAAAATTATGAGTTATTTAGTTTAGAACTCTAAGACTTGAGATTGGAACAACATCACTAGTTGAGAGTTAGTCATGGTTATTTTAAAATTTACTTTTACGTACACCTTTCTCTTAGAAATTTTTAGAGCCCTATGATTTTTAGCAAACAAACAAATAAAATTCTTCTTTTGAGAAACCCCTAAAAAATCACAATGATTAGAGGTAAAAAGTAATAACAAGTGCATGAATAGTTAAAAAAATTGGTAAGGATTGATCTTGATCCGTCAGAAGAGCAAGATTGAGTTCCAATACCAATACTAATGAAAAAATTGATTTGGATCGGTCTTAGTCCATAAGAAGAGCAAGGTTCTTTTCCGCTATCAATATAAGGGATAAGTTGGTATGGATCGATCTTGGTCTGTCAGAAGAGCGAGATTATTTTCCTCTACTAACATAATTGTGCTTAAATAAAGCAAATTTAAAAAACCTCCCATCAAAAGCATGAATTAGGGGGATGATTAAAAGATGAGTGGATGTAAAATGTGTTTGTTTTAGATTATGGCGCTTGGTGAGATTGAAGAGAGAATTGTATACACTTTAGTCAAATGGACAAAATTTTTATGACTCTTTCCCAATTAGCGAGATATTAAATCCAATTTTTAGTTTAAGAATCCTTGGTTAAATGAATCGGGTAAACTTCGACTTCCATAAATTAACTAATAAACTCTAGTATTAAGTATTGTTGGAGCATTTGAATATGGTCAGGTGAAATTATGACATTGTTAAGGGTGGAATTGATTGACTTTATTATTGCAAGTTAATTGAAAGTGATTTTCTTACCTTTCTTCAGGTCAAGTATATTTATTTATCGGTTTCTTAAATAGTGAGAAATTTTGTGTAGCGCTTCCTGTCCAGAAATTTTTGTTTTGATTTATTTGCTTGAGGACAAGCAAGTGCTCAAGTGTGGAGAAGTTTGATAACTCTTATTTTAAATGCATAAGTGTCTGGTGATGAAAACGAAAACCTTACAATACATTATAAAAGAACTTATTAGGGTTTCGTACAAGAGATTGGACATTCAAAAGAGAAGAGACTTGAAGAGAAGAAAAAGAAAAAGGCGAAAGCAACACCCAACTTCAAGGGGCTGGTATGTTGAATCCTTATTTTATAACCAACCCCTGTCGAAGCTAAGTACTTCCTTGCCGAATCACCTTTAATGCCATATCGTATGACAACCCATTATTTTATGGTTTGCTGAGTAAATGAGTACTCTCCAATGCAGAGCCGTACAATCACTTGACATTATCTTTGCCGAGAAGCCGAGAGAGAGAATCCAGGTTGATTAAGCCATCCTTACTCAAATAAGCCTATCTATCCATATTTTTTGTTCGTGTCTCCTAATAACCTCGCCAATGTCGCATCACTACATATACAGTATCACATATAAAATCTGTAGCACTAATGATTATTTTCCTTGTATATTCATTTTTGCCCTTTATAACATGTACATCCCCTCCCCCCTAAGAAATGTTCTTTTTGTATTTTTCCTTTTAAGTAAGTTACCCTAATTTATGGGTATAAATACACTTATACTTATAGTTATAAGACATCATATAATCTTCAATACACTTTTGAATACCTTCTTCCCTACGTAAACACTGTTGTTTACTTTTAACATCACTTTTATCTTTTCCTTTAAGCAAGGTTAGGTAGCAAATAACCTCATTAGACCAATTCGTACATCACATTGAATTGTGTCGTAATTCCTCAAAAGTTCTATTAGTGTGTCATATACTCTGGAGTTATTCATAGGTTTGCTTACTATTTTCATCCTTTCCTTTTACCTTTTCGTACCTTTCTCTATGGACTCTTTTCGAGCTTTCTGCAAACGTAGACCCATTCAGCGATCGGCCTTGTCTGTTCTTGGCTAAGTTTCGCAACAAAAAGAGATTAGTAATAAATTTAATAGGGATCAAAATCAAGAATGATAGTCTTTTCAGCTCACATACCTTACTAACGATCCCTTCTCTTTTACTAAGCTTTTGTTAAAAATATTGTTTTTCTTAAAGAAATTTAGGTTTGTTATGTCATGCTTTGGGCCAATTGATACATTTCCAAAAATCCTCTATTTCCTTTTGTAAGAAAATGATTGTGCCATAGTCTTACATATTTACGTAGATAAGGGGCTAGGTAAGTATCTATATCTTTACCATCACAATAGGGAAAATTAAAGTAAGAAGCATTAGCATCCATAAAGGCAAAGATTGTTTTCAAACTTAAAGGGTAGAGTTAGTTTATCTCTATCTCAAGGGGTTAAAAGAGGCATTATTCAAATTTGTTGCTTTTGCAATTCTTAGAAATGCAATGAGCATATTCAATCTTCCCTTAACATAGTGTAAGGAAATATCAAGTCCTACTCCTAGATTTTAATAAAGAGGAAATGAATTTAGAAGGAAAATATATTGGACAAGTTAGTATAATTCCACATTTTAATGTAAAAAAAAAAAAAGAAATGATCCATCATCCTGAGGGATTGAGATGTGATAATATCATACAAATAAATATCAAAAGTATTAAAGTACAAGGCTCAATTACACCTTAGATAATTTTTCAAAACTTAATTTACCTATTAGGCAATTTTGAACAATGAGCTTTCAAGGCCAAGGCCAATTCCGACCTCCATGGACTATGGGCCGACCTATGATCATTTATTATTTACGGTTTTATTACACTACTCGAGGGGAAATATTTTGTTTTCTAAAAGCATTTATTTTTCCTAACGTGAGCTTCTTATAGATTTAAAACAACACCAAAGATGTATTGACTTTTGTTTCGTAATCCATATCTTCCTTGATTTCTGTCGATTTGTTTATGTCGTTATTTAAATCATGATAACTGTACCTTGAAGCATGTTAATTTAACTTGTCTTACACGTGAGTTTTCTCTTTAGAATGATGGTTGTTAATTGCAAACAGGTACCGGAAATTCGTAAAATTTCCTGCTGGCATCGATGGCGCCAATGGGAACGATGTGATCCGCCCAAATGAAGGTGCAGCCTTAGTGAACCCGATAGACCGGAATATCTTTCCCCCGCATAATTTTTTGCTGGGCTTATCTTCGGTGATATATCTCACCCTATGCCTCTACTAAGCTTCCTTGATAGTGAATCGTCTAAATAAACCTAATAAAGGCCAAAAAAGATTTCACAGGGTATTACACGAACTCTATATATATCTATATAAAGTATGTGTATTAATAAAATTTTAACACACATAATAGTAAAACAAGTAATTCTTAAAACAATTATCACCAGTGTTTTTTTTTTTTTTTTTTTAACTCTTATTCTTTAACTCAAGAGCATAAATTTTAGTACACATTATTGATAGGGATCTAAATAGCTGTTTAAAACCGTGTTTAGAATGGAGTTAGTGGATAAAGTATTCTCTTTTCATATGTTGTCTCCATCGTTTACAGATGCCGGAATAAAAAGAATATTATGAGAGTTTGTGGAAAGATATAATCAAGATTATGGTAGCGTGTGACTATCAAAACTGAATAGTATGCGGATTTCACAGCATACTTCAAGAAAAACGTCGAATTATATTACATTTTGTGTATATAATACTAGACACGAGTTTTTATAATTGAGGAAATTTAAAAAATCAAAAGAAAATTAATTATTTATATTAAAATTACCATAAAGTTTAATCAATACTGTAATTTAAAAATTTGGTGTATGGTAATTTTTAAAATTTCAAAAATATATTGATTCTATATTACAAATATATTTTCATATCACTAAATATATGGTACAATTTTTTTAGTTTTAATTTAATATCTCAAAATCTTTTTCCTTAGTAATTTAGATCAATGTACAAATCAAGCAATATACTAAAGAATTTGTTTAGTACTATACCATGAAAATATAGTAATCAAACAATAATTGTATTTAATATGATGCATGACAACACATTACTAGTGAATAAATAATGGAAAAAATGTAAATCACTCTCATAAATTATAACTTTAGTATAGATATGACATATGGCTTCAACGTTGTAAACAATCCCCTTAACTTTAATATATTGATATATAAATAAAGTTATTCATCAAATCGAATTGAATTACAAAATATAATTTTTTTTTGTTTCAGTTTGATTCTTGGTTTAGATAAGAGAGGATCCAAATAGGTCACAGCTTGATTCAGGAGGTCGAATTACATTAAACCGCTTAATCTCAAACTAAATCAATTCTTAATAAAAAATAAGGGATATTTTTTAGTATAATCTAATTTACCTTCTTCTTTTTTTTCATTTACCATTTTACTCTCAACCTCTATAATCCAATTATTTTCTTTTGCAAATGTCTCTCATCTCTCATTTTTAATCGATTTGTGCACCTTCATTATCATTTAAGATGGAATGTCATGCAATATAATATTACGTGGTTTTAATTCTTATCTAATATTGCTTGATTTTAACATAAATGTTGGTTGAAAGCACCAATTTCTATAATTATTATCACAAGAAAATGGTGTTTTCTAAAAGCAGTTTGAATTGAAGTACAACAAAACATGTTAGTTCCATTCAAAATCTTAAACTATTAAAAGTAATTCGATTTATTAAAAGTTTAAACCAAACTATTTTAAATGTGATTCAATTTAGTTCAATTTTTAAATTAAAGCATGGATACTCCTATATATAATGTCTAGAGATTGCAATGTATTTCTTTTTCTACTTAATGTAAATATCTTTTATACTATCAATTTATCGAAATTTAATATGTTATTTGCAGCTTTTGAAAATTCATGATTATACCGGTGTTAAGATTTAAAAAGAAAAAAAGTCTAGGAGTATTTGCGATTGTCCAAGACGCCAAAACGTTCATTAAAGTTTTGGTTATCTAATCTGCTTCCATATTTTTGGGCCAAGCAACAATGTTCGTTTCTCAGCCCGAGAAAAGGGAAAAAGATGAAATCCAGTAACAGCATATGAGCTTCGTGTTGGCTGAATAAGCCGAATGGACTTGCAAAGGGCATCCCACCGTCCAACTTCAATTATTAAAGTGAAGTTAACTCTAAACCTCCATCATTCACGATTATGGCCATCATATTTAAGAAATTTATTTATTGAAATTAACTCTATATTTTGATTTCGATTTTAATTATTCATAATTAAGTTAAGACCGTTGATGATTTCATGGATATAATTTGATAAACTATAGATAAAAAGATGACAGAAATTGGATTTTGCACAGATTCGGATTCCTACATTGTCCTTTCCTCAATTTTTATTAATTTACCAATGAACATCTAAGATTGTCTAAACTCTTAAGTTATCTTAAAATATCACCATAGTATCATCCTCTTCTTCTTTTTTCTTTTTTCTTTTTTTTTTTTTTGGTAATTTTATGAATTGATTATACATTACGATATTTAGAGAGGGGGGAAATCAATGGAAATTGAGACAATCGATTTCCATTCCATTCCATACATCTTAGTAAGGTATTAATGCGGTTATACAACTTGATATAGATTTGAATTGTCAAATGCAATATGTGATAAACATTGCATATTAAAAAATGTTATTGGTATGAATAAGCTAACTCTCTCATCACGTATGCAACACTAAACCAATAGCCCTAAGATGTATCGAGAGAGCGGTGATAGATAAATGAAATACGCCGGCACAGTTAGATATGTAATTAATTTCTTTCTATGGACTTAAATTATTTATTTTAGTAACATATGAATATGGATAATCTCCTATTATTAGCTAAGTGGTATAAATATTAATATTTTAAAAGATGGATGAGTTTCGATTTTTTTTTTTCATTAAATAAATAAATAATTAAACTCTTTTTTCGTGATATGTATACCCGAAATCTCATTTGGTAAGAGACTATGAAAAGAAAATTTTCACTTTTAAGAGTACCTATAATACTATACCGTAGATGAAACACGAACAACGCAGTTTTACCCCGGAATTCGTGCCTTCCCTACAAAATACAAAATTTAAACCCTTCTTTCCATGAAAGCTTGGCTAACTATTGGAGATCCTCATTAATTATATATATCAAAGATTTTATCAACAACGTAAAGAAAGTAAGTTCAAGGAACCCCATGAAAGTCTTGATTCTCTTCAGAATATCCCTTTGGGCTCCAACCTTCTAAATTGTAACTAAAGAAGTGGTAAGGGATTAATGCTGTCAATTTAACTTTTTTCTTTTAGGCTGAGTGCAATGGAGACCAAGGGATTATCAACTCCATGATAATAGAAGAACACCATTGGTATTGTTAGATTATAAAGGTTTTGACCAATTTATCCATTTGAAGACTATTAAATTTCCACAATCAGAAAGAAAGGTTTCATTATTCAATTGTACTTACGTAAATAGAAATTTACAAGTGACTTAAAAAATCATAACAAGCATCAATTGTTGTTTCCAAATCTATTTATGGATGTGTTTTGTTTTGTGAAAAATATTATTTCCAATTTTCTTATGTTTGTTATTACTGGAGGCCCAAAATAAGTAGACATCATGACAATGGAAAATCCCGATGGAATGCACAAGTTGCAGCTAACGGGTGATGATGGTAGTTAACTATGACAACTGTATGACAACTGTACAACTAATATTAATGAAAGTTAAGAGAAACCGGTTCTGGTTTGCATTTTTTTTTTTTCTGAATGAAAATTTATATTCTTTATTTTCCATTAAATATTTACGATGAAAGCTAATCATTTGTCACTAAGGATTCTCCATTAGCATTACCTTCCACTACTTATTACTAAAAGCCAATGGTGCTTATTATATTTTAAAATTACTTCAATAATATTCGACAATGGAATACTTTCCATTATAACAAATGTCTCAAAAAGTTCCGGAAACGTTTTTTCTACCGATCTAACACAGGTCGAGAGAAGGACCATTTAGAAGTTAAAACTACTGCTTACTTCACCAAAACTATAATAATGTAATGAAACTCACTACATTGTTAATAAAAACACAAAGAAACAGCCAAAGCTCTGTTCGGATAATATCGGCACATCAACATCACCAAAAGCAGAAATGAAAAACTGCATGGACCTCCAGGAGTGGAGGGATTTTCAATAGCGAAAGAAAAAACCTGAAAAGGACCTCTAAGCAAAATATCGTTATAAAAATTTAAAAAAAATAAATAAATAAAAAAACACCGATCTCTTTTATGAGTTCGATGAGCAATCCAGCTACCTTTTTCATGTGTCTGGTGTTAGACATGTATCTTTCTTTTCATAATTGCAGGGTCGACTGTATTGTGTGAGTTGGATCCTGCAGGGAAAAAAAGGAAATGGCCCATGCTAGTGTGCCAAAATAACCCACCACAAACCCTAGAAAAGGAGATTAAATCATTGGCCACAAGCAACATCAAAGTCCTTCACATATACAACTCAACAAGAGCTGACTCTCATGTTGATTCATTCCATGCTGCTGTCGTAGGGCCATCTTCTTCATTGAACCACAAAACATTCTTTGTCATTAATTCCACATACACATTGGTAACTCGTTGTCAACAAAGCATGGACCTAGGATTATATCAAAGCCGAACGAACTACTAAAATAAATAAATTAGGTAAAATTGTATAATAAAAAGCAAACTTTTCATAAAATTTTGAGCTAGGGGGTCTGTCGAAAGGTCTAGCCTCCCTTAGTCTATTGTCGGATCAGTAAGCACTCTCGATGATGTATTGCATTTGCATATATCCCACTCACACACCAAAATATATACGATTTTAAAAATAGTAAATATTTACACTTGCTTAGCATAATGATTAAGAAAAATTATAATTTCCATACAATTATATATATTGCATTATATGATTACCATGTTTTTGATACATAAGTATATACATACTATTATTTGGAGAGAAGCCCATCACTAAAATTTTATTATGAAGGAGAAACTTCAATAAAACGATGACATTAAATAAAGAGTTTTCAACCAAACCACTTTCATGTTACTCAAATCGACTCAATATACATAAGTATTTCACATGGCACAATAAAATCAAGTTCTAACTCTAGCTATTTGAGTAGCTTACCAATCTAAACTCAAGTTTTCACTTTTGATGACCTTATAATCTTAATCAAAATTAGTTTCAGTCTAATTTTATCTTAATCGGTCATTCATGTATAATTTAACTTAAAAGTTATTTTTGTAAATAGACATACTTGAATGAGGCTACTCAGTCTTTTCAATTGAGATCAAATTTTAAAGCTAAAGCTTGACTAAGCTCTAACTTTGCTTTTCCAATCAAATATAAGTTTGACCTCAGTACCATTAAATATGATTGGTTTTCTTTACAATCCGATTAAATCATTGGATAAGTATGTCGTGATTAAGATCATAAATGAATCGAGTAAAACAATAGAGTGTTTTAAACAAACTAATATTTTTTTAAATACTACTTGTAAGATTGAAATGCCAAGATTTAGATCCTCATGAATACACACCATAGATAGATGATATTAAAAACACCGTGGTGAAGTAAAAGGACTTTTTTTCTTTTTTTTTTTCTCTTTTGAATTATACGTTATAAGAGACGGAGAAGGGGATCACACATATTTCAATTCTATAGAGACCCGGTGTTTCAAATTGTAAGATTTAAATTATTGCTTTTTGTCAATTTTATACTAGATAAAGGATTGAAAATGATGTAAAATAATTTTAAAATCCAATGGTGCGAGAAAGAAACATAAAGCGCGTTTAACGAGAGGATGAGTCAACTTTGTAGAATGATTCAAAAAAAATTTTAAAAATGGGTCCATTTCTTGGATTTGAACGATTTCATAATACTAGGGGTGGTCATATCATGCTTATCCACATAATCCAAAAACAACAATCCACTAATTTCCAGTTAACGCAAGTCGCTTTCGAATCAAAACGGCTTTTTGAATTTCATAATAATCATAATTATTGTAATAAGTTGATACGTCAAGCCAGTCTATGTTTGAATATGTAGTTCGGTCACGGGAAAAACGAAATATAGCTGGTGAATCCAAAATTAGCCGTTTCTTTCTTCAAACTATTTTGGTTTTTAGATAATATATATATATAAGCTAGTTTTTGTAACGTCTTGTTTTCCCACAAATGCATAATCTCGATCAATAGATCTATTAAAGAAAACAAGTTAGTCCTCGATTAAAATTGGCACATAGGACGCATATGTATCACTATTCCCATAATTGTCCACTGCCGATCCTATAAAAAATGTATACCAATTTGTTTAATTTTAACACATATTTAAATTAACTTTTATAGTTTAACTCGATTTGATTCCGATTCACCGTTCGATTAAATTTAATTTTTTTCTTAATTTTTTAATCTTCTCATATATTGATATTAACCATTCAGATTCAAGGCCAGACAATACTGACTTTTAGAGTTTCTAGATAATCTAAATATTATTTGAGCTTTCTCTATACCATTTTCAGCCCACAAATGACATTACTTCATGGAGACTTGTGAAAAGATAAAAGGGAGGTCATTTATATATAAAAAGCTTGTAAATAGAGGTTGTTATAACTTTAGTATAAAAATGGAACGATATATAAGGTTTTGATGTTCTTATATAATGTTTTAAACAATTTGATCTATATATTTACAGTAACATCTTACATATATAAATTTAAAAATAAAATAATATCAGTTTGATAAGAAAAAAAAAAATAATCTTCCTTTTTATCTTTCTTCTCATGAAGTATGATCTAGATGTTGTTAACATTCTAAATCAAGATCTTAACGCGTCATAGAGAAAGTTTTGTCTGCCAATCCCTTTCACTCTTACAACGATTAAACCACAGCTAGCAGCTTTTAATTGATTGCATTGCATCGCATTGCTTGCTTGTGGAAGGGAGGCCATCATCAACGCTTTGTATATATTTTGGGACCCATTGAATCGTCGTCGTCCACTTATCAAACTTGGAATGTAATTTTCTTTCTTTGCTGGTTTGAACATTTTGGCAACACAATATCAGTTTTATAAAAGTCCATTGGCCAACTTTTCCTACATCAAGTTAATTTATTGGTTTTCACGAGTCTTGATTTCCGGGTTTACTCATCAAACTTGCCCGTTAATATCCTAGCCAAAAAAAGTGTAGGGCCCGAATTGGAAATCATTGCCTCTGTAAAAAGAATTTGGACCGTCTAACACGACATGAGCAAAAAGAGTTTCTTTTTATTAGTTAACGTCCGAGTGACTGAAAGGTAGCAGAATCAAAGATGATCGAGAAGATTTACGAGGGAAATAATCCCCTTTTTTTTTTTTTTACCTTTGTCAGACTTTTTATAATGTTTAAATCCATTTTCTTAAAGCCCTTAAAACTCCCATCTAAACTCATGTATATGGACTCAGGTCAGGTGGTGAGGAATGTATATATCATACGTATTTTATAAAACAAATTTTAATATGATTTTAAGTCTAATTCTCTTAATTATTGTATGATTTTACATCCATCCTTACTCCAGCCATTAAGGAAATCCAATGGCAACCCTTTTGTTTGTTTACTTTTTTTTTTTTCCTTTACTCCGAGCATCATCATTTGCATTTCCTCTTTTTACACACTTGAGAAGAAAACGAATGGATGGGGTCACTCGTTGCAGTGGATACTTTGGCTGATTAATTATCTGTCTCGTTTTGAAAGTGGTGCGTCTGTGGCATCTAATTAAATAAATATTATATACACAGTGACCGATGAATGGTGCAACTGGTCATCTTTATTTACTTTTAATATCCCACTGAAGATCCGAAGGATTTTGGTTAAAGCATCGTGCCCAAATCTAATAGGGCGTTTTTAACTTCTTATGTGTAATTATCGTTGATAAGCACGAACAATGTTATCGAACAATCTAAGACTTTTATTTCATTCCTTAATCCAAACCATATGCACCTAAAATGGTTTAAAACCATATGGCTTTTTCACTCTAACACGGGAAAAATGTTGAGCGTACCGAAAAATAAATCAAATCTGAATGGCGAAACATACACTAAACGTGGTGCCAATTTTTGCTTTCCGTCTTCACAAACCGAAAATGTTTAACGCTTATCTATGATTCGTATATCTGACTATGGGGTTCGACATATTCTTTGCACAATACAAACTCATTCTCAAACTTTACTACAAAACTTCACAAAATGTCCTAATGCTCTCCATTTTTATGCGTTAATATCCTCGCTACTTTCAGGTTTTCTCTTTGGCAATGAATTTGGGGAAAAAAAATATTACAAGATAGATGAGAGGTGGAAAATTTAATCTTTTCGCCAATAATATGAACAATGTAGTTTTCCTATCTTAGATTATAGTAGTTATAATCAGTAGATATATATAAATTTATGCACCGGGCCGATCCAATGCGAAACTATTGATTCATGGGCTCAAGCACAATTGAACTGCGATTGAGCTATGGAGGGCGGTTTAATCAACTTGGTGGTTCAAGGATCGAGGAATCGATTTAACCTTGGAATCATTTTTTTAATATTTAATTTTTATTAATTTCGTTTTTTTAAATATATTAATAAATTATAATAACATGACTTCTTTTCCTTTCTTTTCTTTTCTTTTTAAGTATACCAATTTATTAATAATTTCTAATTTTTTTATGAATTTCCAATTTAATATGATTCTAACTTTTTTATTTTTTTTCTCAAATTTTATATTTTCATCGTATTCAAGTCCTTAATATTTAACAAGTTTTACAAAAATGACTTATATTAACTTAAATTAAATTTTTTATCTATTATTAATATATAATTAATTTATGATTAATCATATATTATTAGTTTAATGATATTATTTTTAAAAAGGTACCCTTTACCATTGCAAAAAAAATAGTTTTGACTTACTATAACCTAATGAATATTATTCAATTATTTTTTTTCAATTTAATCCAACTATTTTTTTTTTTCAATTTAATGGCCTCTCTTCTCTTTCTATATTTTTTTATTAGGGAGTGAACTGGCCGATCTAATCCGACCCACCAATTCAAAAGGTTCAGGAGAACGGTTCAATCTAGCCTTCCACAAGCCAAATTGATTCATCGCTCGGAACTAACTTTTGCATGAATCTAATTGAATAGTTTAAATAATTTATTTATTTAATATTTATGCAAAGAATGATACGAAGGTGCTTTAATCTATTGGAGTTAGAGGTTTTTTCAGCTTAAGGAGTTTGATCTGCAATTTCAAGGTAGGTACTTAATATCTCAAAATTGATTCTGTGAATTGGATAATGATTTGGATAGATCGATGTTAAATTGAGTTAAATAATGGAAGAGAAACGATGGTTTTTCTATTTTTTAGAATGATAGTTTTACGGTCAAATAGAGACACCAGTCATAGGTGGATGCTTCTTAGCAATACAATTCACGTATATATTATATTGAAAGCAAGATTTGAAATGTTTAATAACTGATAGTAAAATAAATCTAAAAAGTGGGGTATTAGATGCTAAGTTTATGAATCCAATACAAAAATATATATTTGTTTCAACATTTGAAGGGGAAACCCTCCAAGTTTTAGAGAGGCTTTCTATAGGCTACTAAAGGATATGGATTATCATAAAAATATTGAGTTATCACGTTATCTGTAACACAAATTTACTTTTATTTATTTATTTTCTATGTTTAGTGACTCTTATGGATAGGACTACTTAACTCTAAAATTTTTTTCAATAACATTATAAAACCAATAGAATTAATGTTTTATATACAAAATAGATTAAGTTATAGATACAGTGATAAGCTTGAAGGAATTCTAATTAAAATAAAAATTAATATATAAATTTTATTTGCTAACTTCACTTATAAGAAAAGAAGTTATTTCAAACAATCCCATTATTAAATGGGATGGATATTTTTCATCGGCATTTTCTATTTTCTATCTCAACTAGAGAGTAGATAGAGCAAAGATGTAGAATTATTATTAATTTTTCGTTTTGGTGTCTAAATATGATTAGTGGAATCATATAGAGAACAATTATTAACTGCTCATTCCAATGATAATATATCAATAAAATATCATAATTAAAGAACATATATATTACTCACAAGTACAAGTTAAGTGTGTTGATTCGCTTTGACTTGCTTATAGATGTAGGATGGAATTTTCAACCTAACCCGCTTTACTGCAAGTTATGGGTTAAGCAAGCTAACTCACAAATTGTAATATCAATAGTTGCTCAAAAAGTAAATTGTTTTGTAAAAGTGAAACAAGAGAATTTCAATCTTTAATTGTTTCTCAATTAAACCAGTATAATGACTAGTGTATTAGAAATGATTTTATAACGTTATATTTTAATTTCATTTAGAAATTGTATATTTAATAGAGATTGGTGGAGTTGGATTAAACTTGTTATAGTCTCATAGTTATAAAACTCAACTCATATTTCAAGTTTAAACAATAGGTATTTAGTAAACCAAGAGAGACAATGGGATTTTAATCATATAATTTGAATATTGTTTATCTTATAATACATGGATCTTTTATATTAATCAACCATCTAGAGGTTGCTTCCAAACCTCTCGAGTCCAATAATAACAAGTTTAATACTCTTATTTATTGATTTTTGCTTCCAATATATTATTAATCTACCATGTCTTTGATGCCTATATTAAAGAAATATATTTGGCTCTTCTTAGTTATCTCGGCAACGATAAAAATTGTACATTCAATTAATTATTTGAATTCTCTATGTCTTCATATATTTTACAAAGGTGTAAATTAAAAAAAAAAATTGAAAAGAAAGTTCAATTCAAGCTTTTCTAAGACCGTGATATACTATCAAAAGAGAAAGTATACGTAATATACAACAAATAAGAAAGCTTTTAGAAAATATTTTAGTCCATATAATCTTCATTTATTGATTCAGTTTCTCGCATTTTAAATTCATCTTATAAATCTTATTCTAAATAAGACTCTTTAATTTCTTTTCTCCCTTTCTATTATAAAATTTTTTTCCTCTGTTTTTTAAGGTTTGTTGGCCAACTCGCCCTACAATTGGTCGACACATGCTAAAAAAAGAAACACGCTTTCAATTGGGTCAAAAATTTTTATTCTGACTTGCATTTTTTGTGAGTTGCGCTGGTTGGTCTAAGTAACCCGCCTTGCTTGCACAACTTTAAAAGAAACCATCCTTATCTACCTGACTCTTCTCTTACTTTTATATCGTCTTATTCTTACCTACAACCACTTTTGCACCATTATAACATAGTGAAATTACCATTAGACCATCTTAATATAGTGAATAAAATTTCATTTAAAATTTTGATACCAAGAATATAGGGAAATTAAAACTTTCTTTCCCTTAATTTAAAACAAATAACACATATATCTTGTTTTCATCCTAACTGAAAACGATAGTTCTTCATAATGTGAATTTTGACATTACTACATTATAGTCATAAAACTTCACAAAAGCATAAAAAATCTCTTTTTCATGTATCTATAACCTCATTACTTCTCTTTCTATATATATATATATATATATATATATCCTCATTAGTTTTAAGTATTGTTTTTTCTGCAATAAATTTGAAAAGAAGAATAAAATCATAGATAGCAGATGGTAAATTTTGTTGCTTGAATTTTGTTAGTAAAGATTATTCCCTTTTGGTCTTGAAGAAAGCCTGTGTTTACAAGAGAAAACATGGTTAATGGGCGTCAAAGATTATTCGGCATGACAACTTCAATGTTTAAGTCGATGTTTATGGGACTAAATGAAAGAGAAAGCAACAAGGCTTATGTATGTATGTGTAAAGTGTCTTATCCGTAGGATTTAACCCTTATTTATAGGTTTCTTGGGGATAATAAGGATAGATTTGTATATTGCCTAATTAGGCAAATGTATCTTCTAAATAGATATGGTCCGAGATTCTTGGAGGTGACATGACAACTCTACTATTTTCATAAAGTGATAGTTTCATAGCATTGCTCAGTATCCGAGATCCAAGCTTCTTAGAAAAATTGCTAAGATTCCAATTCAAATCAAGGTATTGACCCAACCTTCATAGAGTACAAGGACAATGAAGGTCGGTCATAGTACGAATTATCTTCTAAGGTCAAGATTTGGATTGCTATGGATCGATCATAGGTCGAGATAAAATAGCCCATAGTCCATAGAGGTTAGAATGGGCCTTAGGGCCTATGGTTTGAGATTACCCATAGCAATAGAAACATCTAATCTTTTTACAAATAGTATAAGGATTATAATTTTCCTATTCTATCTTCTGGGTCTTCCAAATTTATTAAGATGTTGTGTTATGAAGTTGATGGTCACATTTTATTTTTGGAAAAGAAGTAATGTTTTTCAACTTTTAGAATGGTAGTTTTCTAACTAAATAAATACATATATGATGCTTTAGTTACATTAGCAGAAAATAAGGGAGTGTAGTGAAAAAATAAATAGAAAACATGTATGAAACTATTAATTTTCTCTATAGGTATTTAATTCTAATTAGTAAAATCATATTTAGATGATGGTAAAAAAAATCATATTTAGATTAATAACTATTCATTTTAATAGCAGCAAATCGATTACATACAATAATTTAATAATACATAGTTTTTGCATAAATAATAATTAACAGATGGTACACTTATGATGTAAGTACAAAAATAAAAACTTCAAAATGGTACAATAACAGCCCATTCACTTCATTGAATGGAATGAAGGAGGAATGTAATATGAATTTTTAAAAAATGTAATAAGGGTGTAATACCTATTATTTTATTTTGTTGAAATAATAAATAGTTTAAAAATGGTGGCAGTGGTAGTGGAAATCAACTGTAGGGACGGAGGTAGTAGTAATGGTCAATGGTGATTGCGAGCGATGATGATGGCGGTGGTGGTGGCTGGGGGTAGCAACTTGGGGTGGGGTAGGGGGGATAGTTGCGACGGTGGTGATGATAATAATTGTGGTAATGATAGCAGTGGTTAGAGGTGATGGTAGGTAATGGTGGTGGCAAGTAGTGGTGGTGGCGATGGCAATGGCGACGGCGATGGTAATGGCGATGGCGATGGTGGCATCAGTGGCGATGGTGATAGGTGATGGTGATGGTAGTAGGGTGATGGTAATAATGTTGGTAGCGATAATAGTAGTAGCGCTAGTAGCGGTAATGATAAGTAGTAGTGGTCGGTGGTTAGTAGTATGGTGGTGATGGTGGTTGCGGTGGCAATTGTAGCGGTAATGGTGGTAGTGGTGGTTATGATGGTCGGTGGTGGTGGTAGTGGTAATGATAATGGTGATAGTAATAGTGGTTGGTAGTGGCAATGGTGATGGCAATGGTAGTGGTGATCATCGTTAAATCCATATGAAGTTATTTTTGGAAAAAATGTAAAATTTTATGAAGAATTGTGACTCTTTAGTTGAATTAAGGAATCCCTATTACTTAATTTCATGTAATAGGGATTTTTAAAGAATTGCGATTCAGAAACAAAAAAACCAAGTGAACGCTATAATAAGGAATAAGGGAGGAATTAAATTCTAATTCCCTTTAAGTGAACAAGGCATAAAAGTTATTAGATATTGTATTTATTTAAGAAAAAACATAAAATTTTAGGATTAGATGCCTCTATTGAATATTTCAACTTAGAATATTTAATAAATAAGAAAACTATGGAATCATTAAGTATAACTGAAATAATAAGGCATGAGAATAGAATTTAAATTTAAGGTTTTGTTGGTTTCATTATCTTCATAAAACGTAAGACTATAGAGATCATGTGGTTAGATATTAAGCAATTGAAAATATAGTTTTTACTTAAATAAAAAAACTTAATGGTAATTTAACTATTATTAATATTCTTTAAGTGGGGTATGGAGTCAAATAAGCTAATATTAGCTCAATAATAAAAATAATAATATAGAAAATATAGATGTAGATATAAATATAAAGGATATAGAGATAGAAAATACTAGTATCCTATAATGATAATTAAATCATCATAATATGTGTTGATAAACTAATTTGGATATGAGGCCCTAAGCTTAGATCAACCTATCCAAATCATGGATCGAGCTCCTATAGCCTAATCTGAACTCTCCATACCCGAATTAATCTCCTTACAACTAGGTCATCCTCAACAAGACATAAGTCAAGTATATAAGAGCACTACCGACCTCACTAGAGATTGTGCTAAGCCATCGGCTATAAGCCTGATATGAAGGGAACAAAGACCTCTAATCTACCAAAAACCTTAGCCTTCTAGCCCAGTTTGGCCAAACCCAGCCCCTAGTACTCAAATAAGAACTATGCGAGAAGAACTTGGTAAATAAGAAAAGTTAATGCTATTATGATGCAAATCCCACCAAATCTAGAGTAAATCTCAAGAAATTAATCTCCTTCCTAAAATGGATCAATCCTGCCCTATATAAATAGAGAATGATACCTTCTAGTAAAGGACCCTCATTTTCTCTATACCTTTCATACATATAATCTTCCCTATTATCTATTATCGCCCTTTGCACTACTTGGGTATCAAAGTGGTTACACTGAACTATCTTTTAGCACTCCCATAGCCTCTGTTTTCTTCTTTTGCTGGCAACTCTAACACTAATCAAATATCTCAACATGACAATATGAAAAGAAATAAGATCTCAATCTTTTTCATAGCACAAGTCTCATATATTTAAAACCTCATAGAAAAAACCAATTTGTAGTTTTCTCACTCTTTGACTCATTGTCATACCATCTCCGTATTACCCATAATCATTTCTATACCATCTTAATGTAAGGAAATCACCATAAAACCACTTAGAACTCATTCATTTTGCTAAATATAGGGAGAACGAAATCATTAACCCCCTTTACTCCAAAAAATAACAAATGGGTCTTTTAAATTGTTTACTCGACATAATAGTTATTCAATAAGGCAAAAATTCTTGTCAATATTGAACAGTTATTATAAAGAGGGACCTATAACTATCCATTGGTCATGTTCCCTAACTACTCTTCTCTTCTTATGGTTTTTTGTCCTTCCTTACATACCAACACCGTACCCACATCCAATTTACACTACGTGCTTAGACCAATGGATCAAATATGACCACTAGATGTACGCTCAAGCATCTATATCTAAAGTACGACCCGAGCTCAATAGACTAACGTAGTTTTTGTGTTACAAAGTAAACTTATGTAATTGTCAAATCGAGATTGCATTATTCAATTATGTGTCAAAAATCTATGAATGGAACTATTTGAAAACTAAGATTTTATGGCTTTGAAATAATAGTTTGTTGCTTCTTCTTTTTTTCCTTTTCCTAATAGGTCCAAACAATAGTGTAATTGATGCGATGTATGTATAATGAGGAGTTTGCATAGGTTCTTTTTTATTTTATTTATTCTAAATTTTTTCCTTGATTTCATATATATCTCTTTTCTAGAAAATTATTTGGAAAACTCTAAATATTGAAAGTAGCATACAACTTTTTTTATGATATTAATGTTAATATCTAGTAGTAGGTAGTGGCTAGGCTTTAGGATTAGAGATGGTAACTAGTTTTGATTTGAAAATGTGTGGGTACTTTTGTAATTTTAATTCTATTCATTATTTATTCAATATATATACACATATATATGTATATATATCATATCTATGTCTATATCTATACTATTAGACCACTAAGTTTTTCATTCAACTCCATAACTATAATATAAAGTTTAATTCTATTTTTTCTCTCTCTCATCTTAACTTATATATAGCCACTCAAGTTTTGTTCAACTCCACAATCTAAATATATAACTTTAATATATGAAGTTTTTTCATCCCATTTATCTTTCTCTCTCTCTTTAATGTTTTGGAAAACACCTTCTTCTATGTTATATTATATCTATATCCATATCTTCTATACTATTTGTGTGGTAAGGTCACTACAATTGATCAATCATGTGCAATAGGCAATCGTCAACCTAAGAGATGTCTTAAATTGATGGCACATGAACGGTTGTCATTAAGAAGAGGCTTAGAAGGAAAAACAAGTAAACTCAACATATCAAATGTGTACATGTGATGAGGAATCAAACTCGGTGTTTTTTCTTGTTCTTGAATTATTCTTGCTAAATTACTTGTTTGATCTTCAATAGAGTGATTCCAACAAAATTTAGATATTTCTCTTAAGTTAACCAATACTTTGAATGTATCAAATGATAGGAGAAGCCTCACATTTATAGAGTTTAAAGATCAATCCCGTTTGTTAGATGGCTCCGAGATGCCTGTCATTGAAGCCTTATCTTTTCGTTTAGCCTTAATAAGTTTGGACATGGGTTTAAATGTATTTAAAGCTCATGGCAATTAAAGAAAGCCTACTATTATAATAAATATGCTTAAAGCACTTTTAAGCTTTCTTGAGGCCCATTTAGGCCTAACGAAACCCAAATGAGTTTAGAAAGGTGATTTCTGAGTCTACTTTTCATATACAAGATATTAAGAGCAGAAAATTCAGCCTTGCAATTCCTATTTCGAGCCTACCACAATAAATCTCCTTAAAACATCTTTAATTGGGTCTAGTTTACTAATCTTTATCACTAGCCTAAGAAATCAATTTATAACATTAAATTGAGCTAAAAGTCTAATTGCAGAAATTACTAATTATGCTATTTAAGCCACAAATTTTTTTATTCAGCTCTATTATCGTAATACAAGTTTTAATTTTACTTTTTCTCTCTTGTCTTATCTTATATATGTAACCATTAAATATTATCCATCTCCTTATTATAACCTATATCTACTATATCTATATCATAAAACTAATACTATATATTCATCTCTTTACCCCCCTAAATTTGGATTAACTATAGCAAAATTATTATGAAAGCCTTTTAATATCATCTAATCGAAACCCATAAAGCACAAAAGAGGATTTTGGTGTCTATTTTAAGTTGGCCAATTCCCTTTAAAATATTTATCATTTGATTTTTAATTTTTCGAGACAACTTGTAAATGCTTAATAAGATTAATGATTTGTCAATAATTTAAGGCTTTACAATACAAACCGATATATGTTGAAATGGAATTTTTTTTCATGATTGAACTGCATTAACCTAACAAATATAAACCAAAATGGCAATTTCCTATTATTATAACAACTTTCGTAGTTCTTTTTATCCTATTATGAAATAATGTATGTTCTTTTTCATTCTATCCCTCAACATCCTATCTCTTTTTATTTCTTGTCATCAACATTTCTTTCTCTTTCTTGGCAACCTTAGCAAAACATCATTGCCATAAAACTTAAGCTAACACTTTTGCTTACATGATTCTTTTTAATTGTTAGACTAATACTGGGTCTGTTTATAATTTTTCATAATCATTATAATATCTATATTACAAATTTTTTCAATCATTGTTCGATTTATTTTTCAATCCACTTTATTGTAAGTTAATTTTTTTTTATATGTCCAATCTCATATCTTTTTTTTTTTTGTTCTTTTAACCAATCGTTCTATCTCCTTCTATTAAACTTTGAAGGTAGTTTAATTGTCATAAAAAAAAATTTATTACATATAAAATGATATTTCACCATTGTAATTTAATTAACAAAAAAATATTTTTATGTAATGAAAAATTATATTTGTTTGTTGCAGAAAAAATATTATATTGTTTATATGTGATGCAAACATACAAATAAGAGTTAATGTATAATTAGAATTATTTTCTCATGTCTATTGTTATATGTAAATTAAGAATATAATGTATATAGGTGTGGAAAGTCTTAATGTTAGTATACAATTGTTAATAAGAGATTCCAGACATGAGCTCTCGGGACCCAAATCAACTTATTTGGTCATGAGTTGACCTATTTAGGCCCATGACCAACATGTTTAGAGCATTCAAGACCTCTAACTAAGCTCTTTCCAAAGACTTGAGCTCTCTTTAAGTTAGACCTATCCATTAAAGCTCTAAATTGCTTACTCCTAAAGAGTACTTAACTTTAAATAAGTTTTGTGCTCGACTAAGGAGCTTAGCTAAGGATAGAAGCTCTACACTATAGTGAAGCCCGGCACCAAAATGGAAAGTTAAATGGTCAAATTGTATCTCCGGATTTCTCGAGATTTTCCATCATCCAAAGATGAATTTTCCTTATTCAATAAGATCCATCCTTATCCTTGTTTCCTAAATTATATATATAACTCCACTATAAATAGAGGTGATAAGCCCATTGGTAAGGCATCTACACAAACACACTATCAGACCTTTTTGCTATCTTACTATTAAATTCTTCCTATACCACTTCAGCATTAGAGTAATGACGCTAGACAATACCCCAATGCCGCGCAACAAGTTGACGTGAATTAGTTCATCCTTATTTCCTTAAGAATATGCTTATAGCATTAAATGTATATATAGAAAATATATTACTATCCATATTACTATAATTCAATACATAGTCATTCTTTTCTTAAAAGTCCAAACTATTTGTATCGATAAAGGCACCAAGACATACTGTAGTCAGTTATTTTCAAAACCATTCCTGTTCAACTGTAATTCAATTTCTCCTTTAACCCAATGAAGTGAACAAAGCTTTAATATAGTGAAATCAAATCTTAGTTATCTTTTTTATTCAATAAGCCTCATGTATTTAAAACCATCTCGATAAAATAATAGTAGCCTTCCTCATTGTCTCTCACTCATTAGCCAGTCCACATACACACTCTGTGCTCCAATTCCCATAAAGGAAAAGAAAAAAGTTTTCTCTAATTAAATTTTAGAATCTAAGCAGTTTGGGGATTTTTTATTTAAGATATTTGATATACTAAATCCAGCACAAACATATATTTCTCATAAATAGTTTCATTAGACATCTATTACATATAGAGTAAGTGTGTAGAAATAAAACACATGCATTAAATTCATCTAACATTAATTCCTAAATCACTATTACTAATACTAATTTATAACTAATGACTACTAGAAAATCAAAGAACCAAAGTCAAGATACAAGAAATTAATGAACAATATTTTGATTTATCAAATGTATGAAACGTTCTAAAATATCTAAAAAAGAATATGCTTTACTTTTCTCTGTTGCATTAGCTTCATCACTCTATCACTTTTGCCATTATTCCTCACCACAACATAAATTCTTTTTAGAACTTGCTACATGATAAGCGGTTGCATTTACCATTTATTTTCGAACATTACGCAATATTGATATATATATTTGCATGATTTCGATTAAAAATACTAAAATTGGAAAACAAACACATATATGGTCGTTGAGTGTAAGAAACAGAAGATAAAGTTTAAATAATTGCCAATATTTGTAGATCAAACTAAGAAGAGTTTGATTGAGTCATTAGAGAGTTAACTTTTCATTTAAGAGCCTAACAACAGCTACAATAACAACTACGAAAAAAATAGCAGTAGTGATGACTCAATGGTAATAACACCTCTACTCTTCAAATAGATAAAGGACCAAGATCTAATTCCTCTTTAAATTCCAAGTGACAACAAGACAATAAGTAGCTTCAAATGAATATGAGAGAAGTGGAGATCTTTAGCAATAACAAACTTGAAAGAAGAAGCAGTAGTAACACAGTTCTTTAATCATCCCATCAATGTTCTCTTCTTAGATTTAAATAGCTCAAATTTTCTTGAACAAACTTCAACCAAGAGAAGATAAACAGTGGCTTTAAACAACAAGTAAAGCTCTCGCTCATCTTCAACATGAACTAGAGAAGCTAATGCATTTTAACTGTAACACCTTGGAACCCGAGACACTACAACTCACCTTGTGTCAATACCAAAGTACTAACAAACAAAGGCTTAGAATTTGTTAGTAACCTCAATTGCACTTAATATGTAAACCAAAAGTCATACTAATATTAAGATAATCTCAAAGTCACAATATAAGCAGTTTTATGAGTCTCACCTGACATCAACATCAAACCACAGTGGTAATTAGAGAGTCTACCATGGTCTAAAAATTTAAATGAAAAAAATAAGCTAACAATAGAGTCTCACATGCTTCTAATACAACTACAACAATCTAATACATAACCTGAGTCAACATTACCCAAAGAGTCCATATCTCATATACTTTCACAACTATACACATACCACTAACAGAACTCTCTTACTACTCCTTGTAGTACTTATAGTCATCATCGCCTATGTCATACACCAAGTTGTACCCTAAGTCATCATAGAGATCTTGGTCTCCTGCATCTAAAAACAAAAGTCCCTGAAAGGTAAGCAAATATGCCAAGTACGAAGGTTATGCAATCACACACGCATGATCAAGCATAACACTTGTCATGCCCCAAATTGGTTAGGTTATAATAGTTTGTCGTGTACAACAATCTATAATTGTAGCTGACCAGTTTAGTTAGTAGAGATAGAATGTCATACATAAGGTGTTGTAAGCATAACTCCTTTGAAGCACACCATTCAACAGCAACATAACAAGTATAACTTGAAAATAGTTTAGTACCTTATATATAGATAAAGAGTAAACACTAAAAGTTTGTAAGTACAAAAGCTGCATAGGTTCAAATCAAACCCCTATAGATACAAAACATTAACATCATAGTCTAAAAACTATTTCCAGGTTTATATCACAAAGCTTAAAGCTCTCTTTGGATCCCAATCCATCTTCACCTACATAAAGATCTGTAGAGGAGTGAACAAACCATACCTTAGTAAGGGGGTAGGGGATCAACATTGTACATAGCAAACATCATACAAGTTTTTTAAGCAATTAATAAGTGCAATACAGCAAATCAAATGATATCCGCACGACATTGTCTGCAACATCATGAAACTAGAGAAATTACACCTACTTTAGTCTAGGTTGAGGAGTTTTGCAAGCCAAATCACAAATGACACCAAACCCAGGAATGTACAATGGCGACATTGTAGCTCCTCATAAAAACCTATTGAGCTAATCCCTGACCTTCGTTGCGGCCTTCTTTCCTGCCAGTTAGTTTGTCGAAATACAGGGAAAGTATTTCCTTTTCCTCATTGAAAGGCTAGCATCGAATGTCAAAATCTTAAATACGATCCCCTAGTAGGTTAAGTTGCATGTCCAGTTCAAAGGTTTAGGTCAACTATCATTATTTCATTGAAGTTGGTGGTTAGAGAATTCAATGGACACTAAGCAGAATGATAAAGTATTCCAACAGCATGATACATAAAACAATAGTTTCTAAGCACATGCATGATACACGCACATCCAAAACTACTTATAAGCACAACTAAGTACAACGGCTTACAATCCCCTAGCACTTGATACATACCCATACATGTAGTAAAGCATAAACCTACTTACCCAGTAACTTGCAACGTGAACGTTGATATTCTTTTGAAGCTTTCGTTCATATTAAAATCTTATATAACATAACAAAAACTACTTGTTATACTTTCATTCTAGCTATCCTAATTAATCTATTTTAACTAATCAATTTATTTTTATCCCATAGTTATATTACCATAATTATTTATTATAATTTATTGAATCCTATTGTCATTCTATGCTTCAAAATATGTATATATATACATATATATTTTATATATTTGCAAAAAGGAATTTGAGCTATCATCGATTTTTATAAAGTTTAAAAAACAAAGTTGTTGTGGAATAACGCATACAACCATCTTTGTATGAATGATTGAAGACTTCATAGACTATTATATAGTTTGTATATATGGTTATATATGTAAGATGCTAACTAATATGCATGTCTATATAGGTTTATCATTCTTACTAGTTTAGGGCTAACATATATGCATTAACAAATATAAGATGACTAAATGAAAATTTACATACCATAATTATAATATGTACTTACACCTTTTATTATGACTGTAAACAATTTTCTTATATATATGTTAATTATTGATATACTAAATCGAGATGGTATGTATAATATACTATTTTGATCACATCACAAGGTGGTACTTATTCATTAAATCACATTACAATTCCAAAAAACTTAGGATATGATAATATTTCCTTAAAATATTATGACAATATCTATTATAACATAAAGTATAGCAAAATTATCATTAATGAATTCATAAGACTGTAACAATATATATCCACTATAAGCTCATTTACTTGCTTTAACTTAACACATGGTCAAAGGGAATAATACACATCTTCCAATGTTGTCAACTATTGAGAACATCATGACCTTTGTTAACATTGACTTTAACCTAAAGCACGACAAAGATGGTGTGAATGATCAATTACGGCGTAGTAGAAAACAAGTAGTGATTGACAAAGGTCCTAATGACATTGAATATCGATCTACTAATGAAGAAATTTTCGTTCTATGAAAATCCTAAGGAAATTATCGTTTCGAGATACATTGTTAAACAACGTTCCAGGTGTGCACAAGAAATTCTATTTCCATAAAACAAATGTAACTTCGAATGTGGAATAAGATGCTAAGACAGATGATGCAAAAGAAGAGGAAGAGAGGCTAAATCAAGAAGTAGTGAATGGAATTTGTTATGTAAACTTCTCAAAGATTGAAAATGATATGACATATGTACCTTGGAAAAATGCCCTAATCGCCAAGGTGATGGGGCTAAACCTTTGGATTTAAGATTGTACATAATTAGCTAATAAAAATTTAGGTAGCTATTTCCAATTTTAAATTAATTCATTCAAGTGCGGGATATTATCTAATATGTTTAATTGCACAGAAGACTTTCAATAAGTTATACGTAATGGTCCCTAGTTCATCAACGGATATTACCTAGCCCTGAAATAATGGGAACCTAATTTTAGACAAAGATATTAGAATTTAATTCCACAACTGTTTGGATTAGAATAGCGAGGTTACCTATTGAACTATACTCACCTATGGCTATTCATTGAATCAGAGAGAAAATAGGCCTGATTCTTAGAATTAATTCTATGATAATTAATATGGAAAGAGGGAGATTTGCAAGGATCTGTGTGTAAGTGGACATGGATAAACCTCTAAAATATGCGATTTTTGTAAATCAATTGCCTATAAAGTTGTTCATGAAGGCTTTCGAGGGTCTGTGGTACTTGTGGATGTATTAATCACTCCTAAGCAACCTATGCTAGAAACACAGTGAACAATGTTTAAGAAAATCCTCAACACATTTGATAAGATCAAATTAATTGTGACGAGACACGAGTTAATGATGAATCAAGAATGGAGAAGCTTATAGAGGAACATGTTGCAATTAAAGGGAAAATGTCAATCCCAAAAAATGCAAATAGAGAGGAAGATTTAGAAAGGCTAAGACTAATGAATGGATAGAAGTGAGATTGAAAAAACAAGGTAAGGAAGGACAAGTGGTCAAAAGGGGAATGGGGATAAAAACTCTAAAAGAAAGGTGACTGTAATACTCCTTATATGCTAGGAGAAGGAACTCTAATCCTCGAAGCGTCTTTTAATGTAGCGGCTTAAAGCACATCAAAACTCTGAAGTTAAGCATACTCAAACTTAAGCAATTCCAAGATGAGTGATCTCTTGGGAAGCTACTACACTAGGGAACAAAACCATGTAGCGTTCCATACCAAAGCAAATAATACCTCAATGGGAAGAGTTCCGACCAAGTCGTTACATGTAGGTACAAAGCAGTCTACTAGTCAGAAGGATGGAGTCTTACCTAGTGGTGGTTCTAGATTTATGTAACAAAACTGACGAGAATGTTAATTTTATAAGAAGGTAGATTGTAATACCTTTTATATGCTAGGAAAAAGAACTCTAATCATCGAGACGCCTTTTGGTATAGCAGCTCAAGCATGTCAAAACTCCGAAGTTAAGTATGTTCGGGCTGAAGCAATCCCAAGATGAGTGAGCTCCTAGAAAGCTACTATACTAGGGGATAAAACCATATGGTGTTCTACACTAAAGTGGACAATACCTCGAAGAGTTCTGGCCAAGTCATTACAATGACTACGAACTCCAAAGCAAGTCAAATTGGTGAATAGAGGATTGGAGCTAACATAATGGACCTAGGAAATTGGAATGTGGAGCCATTTAATGAAAAAGAAAGGTCACCGGTTAGGAGATCTACAACAGTTGAAGATAATAATGTTAAAAAGATATACATTAATCCTCCTTCTACAGGTGTATCTCTTCAAACAAAGGAAATAAATCATTTAAGGGATATTATTAATCAAAATAGAGAATCGTCCATAAAAGACGCAAAGCAACCTTTTGTTTTTAGCTAAGAGAGAAACATTAACAAACTAAAGTTCCTAAAAAAACTTACATGGCCATATAGAACCCATAATGGACATAGAACTGGTTCTACTCATCCTATAAACCACACTAACCCCCGCCTACACCCCCACCACCCCCCCCCCCTCCCCTCTCCCCTCCTCCCCAACTGGAGACTCAAAGAGATTCAAGGGTGTAGCAATTTCAAGTCAGGAACAGGATGCACAAGGTTTATGTGGAGATCATCTAAATAGAATTCATGCTTTTGCAATGGAGAAGACTCAAAGAGCCAGAAGTAATACTCTTGCCCTAACCCGAAAACCAACCTAAGTATATGACAAACCAAGGACTAGTGGAAGGACTGTTGGAGGCAATAACAACAATCAAAATGCTAACGCCCAATCAAGACATCTCCAATGCAAGATACCTAACATGAATAGAAGCTACTTGCAAAGTAATGGAAAAAGCCCTACTAAGGATGGTGCAAGAAGATCTAGACATTCAAAGAGTGCCTTTCGTATTCATGGTAGTAAAAGAGATGAAGAGCCACTTGTTGATCCCAATACTGGTAATGTTAATGTCATTAGAGCGAACAACATGTCGGCTATGAACATGGAGTATCCATATCCAAAGGGAAGGGAATGCTCGGCCTAAAATTAATTGGTTTAAGTTTACATACAAACTCTCTACCCCCAAACTTATGGACATGTTGGCTTCACATATAAGATCACATCCTTTTAAAATATTTGCATAGAATGTGCATGGAGCTTCTTCCCATACAAGACAACAATTCATCAAGGAATTTATCACCAAATATGACCTACAAGTTGTAGTCTTATTTGAGACCAAACTAAATCGTGGAGGAGCGAATGAGCTCCGATAATTTTTGGGTTTCAATGAGATGTTGTATGCTGATTTTAATAGCTAAAGAGGAGCCATTATTATGCTTTGGCAAAATCAAGTTGTGCATGTTAGGAATCATCGGATAGGACACAGCAAATCCTAGCTTAGAATGAGGTAATCCCCTTTAACACTTCTTGGTTAAATTCTAGTGTATATGCACATCTTAATACTAGTATTAGGAACCTTCTCGAGTAAGATTTAATTGAACTGTCAATGATAATAAATGGCCCATGGGTCATGATTGGCAACTTTAATGATATTTTATCAAATGATGAGAAGTAAGGTGGTAGGCCAATAATACAGTCAAAAGCACAATCATACTAAGACTGTATGGATATTTGTGGAATGTTGAACTTAAGGTATGTAGGCCAGAGATTTACTTGGTTAAAGCATTTCAAACTTCTAGAGGATCTTACACAATCAAGACTTGATAGGGCCTTGGCAAACTACCAATGATGTAGACTTTACCCTAAAACCAAAGTTTTTCATTTGTCAGCACCCTGTTCTGATCACTATCCTCTTCTATTGAATACTATCCCATCCATTAATATGGAGCTACTAAAGAATAGAGCATTTCGCTTTCAGCATATATAGGCTGACCATCTTGATTTTAAGGGATTTGTCGCAATATAATGGCACTTTTCGAATGAAAATATTAATAAGGATTTGGAATTGTTCACTAATAAGCTCAGACTTTAGAATAGGGAAGTGTTTGCTCTAATTCATGAGAAGAAGAAAAGTTTCCAAAAGAAAATTGAAGAATCAATGCAAAGATTAACAAGTGACTCGAGCCAAGCCCTTCTGAATAGGGAAAAATTCTTATAAGAAGCCTTAAAAGAGGTCTTGAACCAAGAAGAAAAATTGTGGGCAGCCAAAGTAAGATCCTCTTGGTTAGTGGATGGAGAATAAAGTACAAAATTTTTCCATGCATCCATTCTATCAAGACGAGTAAAAGCGCATATTCTTGGATTATTTGATAGCTATAGGAACAAGATAACGAACCATGAAGATCTGGAAAACATTATAAATAAGCATTATCTCTATTTGTTCACGACAAATAGATGTCTGGTAAGATCCACTTCTCTATCGCGGCTAGTTAGATGGTAGACTTTCAACGAGATGAAAAGAGTTTGACTCTCCGACTAACATTACAAAGGAAGAGGTGAAAAAGGCAATATAGAGCATAGCAAACCATAAAACCTTGGACTTGGATGGACTGCATTCTCTCCTCTTTAAAACAAGCTGGTAAACTGTGGAAGACTCAATTTTTAATTTTGTCTAAGATATATGACACAATGAAAAGATTCCAAACGAAATTAATCAGACCCTTATTTTCTTTATTCCAAAAAAGGAAGGTGCTAATCGATTGAATGACTTTCAACCAATTAGTTTATATACAACACTCTATAAGATGGTTGGAAAGATTTTAGTCAATAGATTAAGACTAGTTCTTGCATATATTATTAGCTTAGAACAGTCTAGTTTTGTTCAAAGCAAATCCACTATGGACAATATTCTTATCTTTCAAGAGCTCCTACATTATTTGAAAAACAAGAAAGGAAACAAGGCATGGATGCTAGTCAAAATAGATTTGGAAAAAGCATCCGATAGGATAAATGGGATTTCATTTGATAAGCACTTCAAGGTTTTAAAATCCTTGAAAAATGGACAAATTTAATTAGTTTATGCCTTACTAGTAGCTCCTTTAGAATATTGCTAAATGGGGCAATGTTAAAGGAATTTTAGTCATCTAGCGGCTTGAGATGAGATGATCTTATGTCTCCATATTTGTTTGTTATTGCCATGGAAGTGTGTAGCCATAGTATTAATGATCCGGTATCTATTGGAGAGTGGAAACCCATCAAATTTAGAGGTTCAAAGCTCTCACTATTGTACTTTTTTCGCTGATGAGCTCATTCTTATTGGGGAAGCAATGGTATAGAATACAAATTTAACGCATAATGTCTAGACACAATGTAAATTATTCCAAATCTTGTTCTCTCTTCTCGAAAAATATACGTCCATCCCTAAGAGAGCAAATTTGCAACACCTTTGGAATAAATGTGAATGCTACGTTGGGTAAATATCCTAGTATTTTAGTAAAAATTAGTGGTTAATTAAAGTCCTTTGACTTCTTTTTGCTAAAGAAGACCAAGAGAAAGTTGTTTAGCTAGAAGTAAAAAATTTTGAGTGCTCCTACTAGGAAAATCTTAGTTACTTCTATACTAGATAGTATAACTAATTACTATTCTCAGATGATACCACTACTAGCAAAAATCTATAAGAATTTAGAAAAATCATAGAGATTTTTTGTAAGGAGACTGTAAAGGGACAAAGAAAATACGCTAAGTCTCATAGGATAAATGTACAAAGTCAAAAGAAAAAGGAGGATTTGGGCTTTTAAATCTCTCTACAATTTCACAAAGCCAATTTCACAAAATTTGCATTAACCATCTGAAAGAAAGATCTCCTTTAGACTAAGGTTTTCAACACAAAATATAAATGGTAGAATAGAGACTTTGTAAGGAAAAAAGGATCAAACGCCTATAAGTCTATCTTAAAACAATCAACTTGGCTAAAAGATAAGCTTACCATACCGCCATCATAAGTATCAAAAGCAAGTTTTTTTGTAGATAGGTAGACGAAGTATGGCAGAATGCGTAAGTTAGTGCAGGGAACACTTACTCGTGGAGTAGAGATGCTAATGGTGGGAGTAGCCTAGGAAGAACCTTATGGTTGGAATGAGAGTAGGATTGGTTTCCCTATTGACAAGACCATCATGGCAAAAGCTAAGGACCTATTACCCCATTCTACAAGAAGCCAATATTTGGGATGGAGAACTTGATAGTTATTGGATCTATAATCCAAAGAAAAATAGTTTATAAATCTTCAAGTAAGAACAAAATGGTACAGATATAAATTGCAAACAA
The DNA here is from genome assembly GCA_024138005.1 of Lumnitzera racemosa. Taxonomy (NCBI): domain Eukaryota; kingdom Viridiplantae; phylum Streptophyta; class Magnoliopsida; order Myrtales; family Combretaceae; genus Lumnitzera; species Lumnitzera racemosa. The sequence continues at coordinate 89,012,931 of JAMXBC010000006.1, forward strand.
GACTGGATATGGAGAACACCAACAATTCCGTAAGTGTAGCATATGATTAGGCACATCATTCATAAAGGATTGCTAACAAAGGACCAGTGAATTAAAAGAGGCGTTGCTATAGATAATCGATGTGTTTTCTATAACGTGGATCAAGAAAACTTAAGGCACATCTTTTGTACTTACCCAATGATTAGATGCGTGTAAAACTCCTTTGGTTGGTACTCCTTATTAGCTTTTAACACACACAAAGACATGGTAGAGTGAATCAAGTTAAACTCTTTTTCAAAGGAGATTAAATGGAATTCTCCCACTTGGCCATGACAAACGATTTTCCTATTTATCCTCAAAGGTATATATAGAGAGAGAGAAATGACCAGATTTTCTGGGAAAATAATGATGTGACATAGACATAGTATGTACAGAGGCACATAAATGGTAAGCAATAAACAAGAGAAGGAAATTGTTGGAAGGTATGGACACTTAGAGATGGATTTAGACAAGACCACCATATGGATGGATAAAGCTAAATACAGATGTAGCGGTTGATTAGAAAGGAGTTAAAGCTATTGTATCAGTAGTAGCTAGAGATGAAATAGGGAAAATTGTTGGAGGAGGATGGAAAAAGCATGCCAGAATTTCACCCATAAAAGCTAAATTGAGTGCTATCCACTTTGCTTTACAAATGGCAAATAACAAAAGGTAGAAAAAGATCATTATAGAATTTGACAATTCCCTTGCCAAAGAGATGGTTGAAAAAGGACGTGCGGAAGGAGCCTCAAATTCTGTTATTATCCAACATTGCCTTAATTTAACTAATAAACTAAAAAATGTAATGTTTTACAAAGTTAGGCATGAAGCAAATGAGGTGGTAGATCACTTAGTCAAAGAAGGACCGGACAAGAATTCCTCTTTTTTCTTTCAATTTTCTTTTCCTAATGTTATTACGAATTATGTTTTGTATGATTTTGGCATTGACCGGAATGTTTGTTGGTTTGGGGGACAGACTATGAGTGTTGACCCCCTGGATAGACTTGTTAAACTCTTTTGTCTTTGTCCTTTTTAATAAATTTATTTTACTAGAAAAAAAAAATTGACACATGGTCAAACATTTCATATGTTCTTCTACCCGAGTACAAAAACATCAAGCATAAGATATACTTTACAACATCTCTATCAACCTATTATATTCCCATTTGTATTATCCATATAAGCAATTTACAATACTTATCTTCAAAATTTCATCATAAATATCAAAGTCCCACCCCTTTCAATTTAGTGCCCCTTCAATCATGCTACAAGAATGATAATTTTTTTTTCAAGGAATTCTTTCTATATTAAATTCCTCTTGTTTCCTTAAAACAACGCATATTATAGTCCTATTATAACACAATAAATATCACATACTAAATGCCACACATTAATTTACCTACCTAATACTATTGGTGCTCTTTCTATTCCCATATTAGACATCAACAATATACTAGACTCTTCAATTATTATAGGAAAATTCATTGTTGTCAAAAAGTGTATATATATATATTATATAATACAAACAAAATAAACCAATTTTATCCTTGTAAAATAGTTTATTTATTACTTTTTTTTCGAATAAAAATTATACTTTTATCCTTAAAGAAGAGTAAAAACATCCAGATAATTATATCAATCTTCATACTCAATTTTATACCATTATATTAGTATAATAGCTACTTGGACACAAATTCATGAATCACTCTAAAATAATCATTCTCCAAAATCCATATAATGCAGTTTAATAGATGAAAAATATAATAGACAACAAATGTTTTATTTTACTTAAATCCTTTTATTAGCACAACATAGATATTACAAGAAGTTTATATTAAATTGTTTAACCTCAAATAGCATTATTTGAATAATGAAGTAGTTAATGTGAATTTGTAACAATAGGGCAAATTGTTGAGGGTATACTAGATGTGCTAATAATTTCCTCTAAATAAGTTTACTATATAGAAGTAAGATGAATGTATATATATATATATATATATATATATATATATATAGAGAGAGAGAGAGAGAGAGAGAGGTTGATTTGATTATTTGAGGAAATTTTTCAAATTTGGTTGAGAAAAATGCGCTTACCGAATTTGATGTAGCGGGCCAATGGCAAGTGGTTGGTTGGTTTCAAGTGGGTCGACACAATAATGAACCTCTAAGTAGTAGGTCAATTGGGAATAACTAGATCCAAGCTATCATATAATCTTCTTTTCTTCTTCCTTATTTTTTTTTTTTCATTATACTACTTCTGTTGTACCATTTTTGCTATGTAAATTTTTTTCCCCTGGTGAACTTTATTTGTGTAAACAATAACTTAGTTGCTTTATTGGGATTTTATAAAATGTAAAATCGGTGGAAAAAGATGTTGGCTTAATCCATGTGTCCGTGAAGAATTTACATGGTGTTAACTATGTTTAGGTGTTTAATTTGGAGTCCCAAATTGTCCATGCATGTACTCCAATTGTTGCCACACAAGATCATCCCAACACAAGTTAAAATTAACTTTAGTTTTATAATTTCTTGTTAGTTATTTGTTGTAACTTATCCATAGTTGGGGGATTTATGTTGATATATGTATAATTGTATCACATCTATAAGGCTTACATATTATTTAACTTATATAATACTTAATATATTCCCAAATTTCATTAGATTGCAAAATTTAATCCCAAGTTCGAAAAAAAAATAAAAATAATAACTATAGCCTAATTCTCTATCTATGTTAGAAATTTTAAAGATGTCTACGTTCAGAGTTATAATTTGACATACCCATTTATCAAATTTTTGTGTCTTTAAGACAACTCCATGTCATCAAAGTCCCTACTTAAGATGGCCTATAGTTAACATCATGCAAAGTAAAGTGCTTCGGCTCACACTTCACCCTTCTTTAGAAAAGTTTTATCCTTAAAACTTTTAATTATCCTATTTTATCACAACAAACCACTTGTTATTAGGTAATATTTTATAGTAGTTAAGGGAAATAACCTGTTATTCGAACAACCAAGGATACTTCTCTTGCATGACTACTTTTGGTTCCTATGTTGCTTCCTTTGAGCCGTAGGTTCCCCATTGTACTTTTACGTATTCCAGGTCACGATTCCTTAGCTTCCAAGTATGAGTATCAAGGATTCGTATTGGTTTTTCCTCGAATGAGAAATTTTCCTTAAGTTCCACTAGCTTCAAGTTGATAATCGTATTTAGATCCTTAACAAATTTCCTTAACATTGAAATAAGGATTTCATCGTGATAGTTAACTAATTTTGTGGGTAAACCCAATCGGTATGATATTTTACCAATTCTTTCTAATATCTCAAATGGCTTGATATATCAAGGATTTAATTTCCCATGTATTCCAAACCACTTGAATCCCTTAAACAAAATAATCTTCATATACACATGATTGCCTACTTCAAATTCCAATGGCCTTTACTTTGTATCAACCCAACTTTTACGACAATCTTGGGCTTTTTTCATCTTTTGTCAAATGATTTTCACTTTCTCATTCATTTATACAATCAATTCTAGTCCAAGTGTCATTTGTACCTCATTTTCCCAATAGAGTGGTGACCTACACTTCATTCCATATAACACTTCATATGGTGCCATTTAAATTGTAGCTTGATAACTATTATTGTATGCAAACTCAACCAAAGGTAAATACTTGTCCCAATTTTTACCAAATTCAAGGACACAAGCTCTTAACATGTCTTTCAAAGTTTTGATAAACCTTTCGGACTGTCCATCCATCTGTAGATGATAGGCAGTACTAAACTTAAGTGTAATACATAGCGCTTTGTGCAGACTTTCCCAAAATTTTGATACTAATCAGGTATCCCTATCAGATATAATACTTAATGGCACTCCATATAATCTAGTAATTTCCTGTATGTACAGTCTTGCCATTTTCTCTAGATTATATCTGGTTTGGTAAGGAAAAAAGTGAGCTAATTTAGTTAAGCGATCAACTATCACCAATATTAAATTGTACCCACTTCGAGTCTTGAGCATGGCAACCATAAAATCCATAATGATAGGATCCAATTTCCATTTCAGAATCTCTAAAGGTTGCAACAAACCCCCAAGTCTTTCATGTTTTGCCTTTTTCTGTTGACAAACTATACATTTTGATACATAACACATCACATCACCCTTCATACCTTTCCACCAAAATGTTTTTCTTAAATCTTGATATATTTTGGTTCCTTTACAATGTAGTGTATAACTAAAGTTATGTACTTCCCTTAATATTTCCTTCATCAAATCCATTTCTTTGGGTACACAAATCCGTCCTTTAAACCTCAATAATCCTGAGTCATATATTTTGAAGTCAAGTACATAGCCATGAGTGAACCTCTTCTTACCTTCCTATAATTCTTCATCTCTTAGTTGGTCTTGTCTTATTCAATCAAATACGGTGGGTTCCAATCTTCAATTCAAAAGTTCCTCATCCATCTCATGCCATTGGAATCTGATAACTCTAATTTTAAACATATTTCATATGGTGATTTTATAGTATTTTCTGTATATTTTTTGTTTTCTTTAAAGAAATTGATACTTAATTGAGTAAAATTTTGATTTCTAGGTTTGAACGCGTTCTAGGATCGAAAACGAAGAAAATGAATCAAATTTCACTCAAATCGGAGTTCAAATGAAGAAGTTATGAAGTTTTGAAGTTGTGCAGAAAATTTTGCCTTAGTGCAGAAAGTTACACGACCTGAGGATACGGCCATGTCGCAAGCCGTATCTGGTGATGAAAACAGAATCTTTGTAATACACATATAAAAGGATATCTTAGGGTTTCAAAAGAAAGGAAAGACATTACAGAAACAAAGAGACATAAGACACGAAAGGAGATTTGAGAAGAACACTAATCAAGAAGCGAGAACAACATCGATTTCAAGATTAGAGAGATTGTTCATCAAATCAAGAGAGGTTTTTATGCTGTATTTTACGTTTTTGATGAAACTCGTTTTTAGATTCGTTATGATAGCTTAGAATTCGAGTATTTAGGATTATGGAACCAAGGGTTTCATGTAACCCTTGCACGATCGCTGAACACTTTTCATCCAAAATGATTGTAGAAAGCTCCTTAAGCTTCCTCTTGTTAGATAACAAATCTTTCAAGAACTTAGCGTACTTCGGCATCTGTGACAAGGCATCAACAAGAGGTAAGTTAATATGCAGTTGTTTAAAGAGGTCAAGGAACTTACTGAATTGTTGGTCATTTCGATCTTTCTGGAGTCTTTGGGGATATGGGATAGGTGGTTGATATTCCTTCACCTTTGATGGCTCTACATCTGCCGTTGCTTTCGTCCCTTCCTTGTTCTTGCTAGTTTCTTCGCTACCTTTCCTCTCAACATGCAACTCCTTCCCATTTCGAAGTGTCACTGCCTTAGCATGTTCCTTTAGATTGGGTTCTGTATTTCCCGGTAACGATCCCTACAGTCTTTCAGAGATTAGCTTCGCAAGTTGACCAATTTGGTTCTTAAGATTGCGATTTGAAGCCTCTTGATTCCTCAGCGAGGATTTAATGTTGGATAAGCGAGCCTCATTGCCTTGAATGTATTTTGTGAGAAGTTCTTCCTCACTGGATTTCTTTTCTTGAGAGAGAGGAGGTGGGAATGGTCTTTGAAATCCGGGTGGGCCAAAGTTGGTCTTCTACTGACCTTAGTTTTGGTTTCCCCATGAGAAATTGGGGTGATTCCTCCATCCTGGATTGTAAGTGTTGCTGTAAGGGTTATTTTGTTGCTTAGGTGGATTTCCTAGATAATCCACCTGTTCCAGTGGTTCTTGTGCTCCATACCCCTGCATATCAAAATCACTTACATCCGATTGCACTTGTTGAGGGCCAACTGAGAGTGCATAAATCTTTTTACTTAATAAGTCCACCTTGGCTGCCAAAGCAGTGGTCAAGTCCACATCATGAATTCCCATGGCCTTTTGTTTGGCTCTAGTGCTTTCCCACTGGTAATTGTTCATCGCTATTCCTTCAATCAGGTTTTGTGCTTGCTCAGGTATCTTTGTGTTCAAAGTACCTCCTGCGGATGCATCAATCATCTGTCTAGTGGATAAATTAAGACCATTGTAAAAGGTCTGAATCTGCATCCATAGTGAGAGGCCATGATGTGGGCACCTCCTGAGCAAGTCCTTAAACCGCTCCCAAGTATCATATAGTGTCTCCGCTTCTAATTGAGCAAAACAAGAAATATCATTCCGAAGTTTAGCGGTCTTTGCAGGTGGGAAATACTTCTCCAAAAATTTCTCTACCAATTCATTTCAAGTTGTGATTGAATTTCGTGGTAAAGAGTTCAACCACTGTTTTGCTCTACCCCTCAAGGAGAAAGGGAATAGCCGCAGTCGGATGGCATCATCTGTGGTTGCATTGATTTTAAAAGTATCACAAATCTCTAGAAAGCTAGAGATGTGGGCATTGGGATCTTCATCTTGGAGACCGTCAAACTGAACATATTGTTGCACTATTTGTATGATGTTAGGTGCAATTTGGAAGTTGTTAGCAGCGACAGTTAGCCTTGCGATGCTAAAGTCAGCTCCAATAAGTGTAGGCCTTGAATAATTGGACATGGTCCATTTTGCTTCATTCCCGTTGTTCGCCATGTGTGGTGGATCTTCCTACTCGATGAATTGAGTGTTAGTCTCTTCACCTTCTTCCTTGATTTCAACAATTGACTTGTCATCAATGATCGCCACACTTTGTTTAGGTCGTGATTTCAAATTTTGAAAGGCAGTTTTCTCAATTTCAGGATTAAGTTCTACCAAATCTTCCGGGTTACTTCGAGTCATGCACTGTAAGGGTAAGAAATATAGAATCAGTTGCAGCTTTAGCTAATGAAAATAAAAAGAAAAAAAATGGTTAAAGTAATAAAGCAACTAGTGTTCTTAATATCGAAAATCCCCGGCAACGGCGCCAAAAACTTGATATGAGGCAAGTGCACCTATCAGTTTTAATATAGCGGATGTGAGTCCGAGTCGATCCCTCAGAGATTTTGAGTACTAATATTAACTTTAGCTTTATTATCTAACCAAAAAATTATGATAAATTAAATTAATTAAAAATACTGAAACTAACAACTAAACTACTTATGAGACTTAATTACGCAAATTAGGAAGCAATAAACTACGAACGACTTCAAGTATGCAATAATGTATTTAGGAATTATTTCCCCTAGAGTTAATCATGTGATCGCTTAAAATATATTCAATTCGGTTTCTATTATTCTTGACCGGAGGGATTCACAATTAAAGCTAATATCTTTCTCAAGCATATTAACCCCAATCCTAAATTATTTACCGGAATCTCTTCACTTAGTAATATAATTTAGAATTGCATTAGCGTGTAATGAATTCCCATGCAAACAATCAACTTTCTGGAAGAAACATCTATCTTATCTCTAAGTATACATGTAATTCTCTTCAATTATGCTTAGATCTAATTACACATGCAATTTCTCAATCAACATGCATAATATCATATATTGACACTCTAGAAATATCAAATAATAATTAACGACATAATTGAATCAAGTAAAAATAGAAACTTTATTGAAATTTCTAAATCAATCCAAGAATCACATGAAACCTTAGGTTCTATAATCCTAAATACTCGAATTCTAAGCTATCATACTGAATCTAAAAACGAGTTTCATCAATAATATAAAATAAAACATGGAAAACCCTTTTGATTGATGAACAATCTCTCGAATCTTGAAGTTGATGTTGTTTCCTTCTTTCTTGATGTTCTCCTTAAGTCTCTTTCTCTTCTCTTGTGTCTCTCTGTTTCTATAATGTCTCTCATGTCTTTTGAAACCCTAATATGTCCTTTTATATGTGTATTTCAAAGATTCTGTTTTCGTCACCCAACACGGCCTGGGACATGGCCGTATCCCCAGGTCGTGTAACTTTCTACACTTAGGCAAATTTTCTACACAACTTCAAAATTTCATAACTTCTTCATTTGAACTGGGAATTGAGTGAAACTTGATTCATTTTCTTCGTTTTCGAGCCTAGAACGCGTTTAAACCTTGAAATCAACATTTTACTCAATTAAGTATCGATTTCTTTAAAGAAAATAAAAAATGTAAGGGAAATACTATAAAAGCACCATATGAAATATGTTTAAAAGCAGAGTTATCAATCATCAATGAAAATAATGACAAATTTATTCAAATATGGTTGGTATATCTGATTAATTAAATCCATAAACACTACTGGTGCATTTGTTAACCCGAAGGGCATAACTTGAAATTCATAATGTCTATATCTTGTGCAAAAAGCAGTTTGATGAACATCTTCTAGTCTTATTCTCAATTAATGATAACCAGATCGTAAGTCAATCCTTGAAAACGCTGTTGACCCTTGCAACTGATCAAATAATTCATTTATTCGTGACAATGGATACTTATTCTCAATAGCTACTTTATTAAGTTCTCAATAATCAATACATAATCTCATTGATCCATCCTTCTTTTTAATAAACAACACCAGCATACCCCAAAGTGAGACACTAGGTCAAATATATCCTTTGTCCAATAATTCTTGCAATTGTTTCTTCGATTCCTTAGGAGCAATGCGATATGGAGCTTTTGATATAGGTTTAGCTTTAAGTACTAACTCAATGGAAAAATCCAATTCATGATGTAGAGCTAACCTCGGTAAGTCATCCGGAAATACGTTTGGAAACTTGTAGAACACTATTATTTATGATAACTTAAGGATTTCTTTTCCTCCGTCAATTGCATACAACAAGCAAAAAGACCACTCTTCCATACTTCTGACTAGCTCTATTATCACTAATCGCACAAGTTTCTTTTTACTAACCTCTCCATGAAACACTTCATCACCATTATTTAATATAATCTTTCTCTTCTAAAAATCAATATTAACTTGATATTTAGATAACAAATTGATACCCAATATAACGTCATAACCTTTCATGGGTAATACAATCAAGTTTATAGGAAAATCCTTTCCATCTAACACTACTTATGCATTTTGCACCATATCCTGAGTTACTACCTTCTCCCCAGTAGGAGTACTTACTCCAAATATTGATCTACCCTTTATTACCGCAATACTAGTTACTCCAACAAATTCTCGACCAATAAAGGATTTGGATGTGCCCGTATCAAATAAAACACTAGCTAAACATTTGTTTATCATAACTTTTCCTGTTCACAAATTGTATTAGCATTCATTAATCTATAATATCCACTTAATACTTAAAAGTATCAAAGCTTAAGAATTATTCAAGTCTTTTAATCAATTTAAGAGAATAATAAAAGGTTACATACTTATTATGAGACCGTCTTCATTACCTTTAGCCTCTTTGATATGCTTAAGCTGATCATCATAGTAATCTCCTATTCAGTCACCTAAATCAACATCCTCTTTTATTTCTTCTAAAGCAAAAACCCTTGCTACTATCGTAAGATCACTTTCTTCTTCAACTTCGATTGCTACTAATTTTCCTAGCTTTATATGGACAATATCTATAAAAATGCCCATTTTTCCTACATTTATTACATTTGACATTTCTTAAAATAAGGCAACTTTGAGATAGGTATCCCTCTTGGCCACACATATAGCACTTTCCTTGCAATTGTGGGCATTCTCAAGGAAAATGCTTATTCTCACATTTCCAGCATTAGATATTCCCTTCTTGATCAAAGAAACTTTGTTGCATAGGTTAGGTCATATTATTAGCTAGAGTAGTGAGCCACTTTCCTGGGTTTGTATGTTCAAATCTTAGGTTGGGTCGTTTTATTGCCAGCCTCAACTGACTACTACTATCTCCCTTACCCACTAATTGCCTTTGCAACTTAATATGATTGTTTTCTAATTGTCGAGCTTTTTCCATAACCTCTTTATAAGTGGTAAAACCATAGTCCCCCAATTTACATTGCATCATAAGTTCAAAGCCTCGTATGAACATAATTCTCTTAAAATCACCATCATTACGATAGTGATGGGGAGTATATTGTAGTAGTCTATTGAACTTTGACTCATATTAGGATATGCTCATACTTCCCTTTTTCAAAGCAAATAAGTTGTCAACAATTTTTATCTTTCTTAAATTCCCTTTTAAAATTTTCCCACTTTATAGCCTCTTCAAGACCTCTAGCTTAGGAATCCTACCAAATTTAGGCCTTTGATTGGAGCATAAAAGTACCATAAGCAACCTTTTGAAGATCTGGAATCTTAAATGGGATGTAAGACCTCTCTATTAATGCTAACCAATCATCAGCTTCCATGGGACAACCCTTCTTTCCATCGAAAAAATTCATTGGCTTTGATGAAATTGAGAAGTTGATTTACATCCTGAGGCCTGATCTCCTAATTTTCCATTTCTTGAGATTGCCTGTTTTGCTCATTTCCCCTTATGATCAAATGTCGTATCAAAGTTCCTTATTGTTGCAGCATCATGTGCATCGTATTCAGAATTTGTTCCATAGGAAGTGGGATCGGAGGTGGTGGTAGGGGTAACCCTCCACTAGGTACATTACCATGAGATTCTCCTTATTGAGATCTCTCATTTTGTACATTTCCAGATTTATCCTTAGCTTGTGATTGCACATCTTTAGGGTCTCGAATTTGGTGTGACATTTTCTAATTTATACTTAGTTTTTGTTATCTTGATTTACTTGTATTCACATGATCATATTACATTACATAGGGTGATTCATATGATCACATTATATGTAGAGTAGTTCATATAACATACTTCATGGCTACATGTCAAGTGGCTACTCAAACCCGTACTCGACTTAAAAAGCCTATCTTACCTTAGCATGACATTACAAAGGCATATTTATAGTAAATCATCTTACAAGAGACATTACATACTTCAAACATACTTAAGTTCACAAAACAAAATCATATATCATTTCATCTTTAAGGGTCTAGATAAGTAGTTTAGTCAGTATCCTTGTTGCTTGCTTTAGTTAAAGAAGGGGTCTAGTTAAGATAACTACAATAGGATGAGGTATCATGGTTTATATCACTACCCAATCGAAAGTAAAGCTATTAGTCTCTTCATTTTCAATTTCCTCACTAGTATCGGAATCAATTATGATCACTTTTGAGTTGGGTTCAACATCAACTATACGGATCTCACTATCACTTTCCTCGTTTACTTACTGTATGGAAAGATCACTTTTACCAGATGCCTTTACTTCCAAATCATAGCCATCCTTAGACATGCCCTTTGGAAAGCTTACCTGATAGCCATCTTTAGATCCCTCCTCAAGCATCTCCTCTTTAGGATCGGATTCATATTCCTTTTTGGAGTTAACGCTATCATGGGGAAAATAAGGGGGTGAATGATCCATTAATCTGTAATTAGTAACATTTTCATTAATCCATTGGTACATGCCAATTCATTTCTTCATTTATTTAATCAAGTAAGAAAATGTTATAATTTATTTTACTATTAACTATATTTATTATTTAACGACCCCCCATTTTCTTTTACTAAAAAAAAAAATTGTAGAAACTATTTCTATTAGTACTTCCGATACATACAAGTAGTATATAGTCTTATGTCTAAGTCTTTTATTCCTGAACTCTCATTAATCCTAAATTGTCTATTTCATTTTTATTTTTATGTAAGATGTTTCAAAGCCTGATCCTTAAGAATCAAGCTTTGATACCACTTCTGACTATTATGCCCTAAATTGATTAGGTTGTAACAGTTCGTCGTATATAACAATCTATAATTGAAGATGATATGCTATGTCGAGAGCTGACAAGGGTGATGCTATTAGGGTGGGTCCAAGCTTGTAGAGAGCTTGAAAACGAAGATGGGAAAATGTGCGATTAACAATGAAAGAAAACTAGCAAAACTACAAACAATTTCGAGGTATTGTGCACCAAGGAAACTTCACGGACTCATGGCTTAACTCTATATGATGCATAAGCTGGTTCAATGAGGGTAGTTACCACCTAGCCTTACTTAAGGGTTAGGATAAAAGCAAGGAGATGCAAGTAAGTATACTTAGCTTGTGAAATGAGAAGTATATTCAATATCAGAGGTATGATGATCCTTATGGCTATATGTTACAATCTATACCCAAAATGTTAGGGCATCTTACCTAAAATGGAAAAGACAAAAAGGGTATTGCTTAAAAGAAGTAATGTACAAGGAATAATAAAGGGGTACAAATGAAAATTCAAAGAAATCAATGACTAATGCAACAAAATCCTTTCACATGAAGCTGGACACATAGCAATAGGTTACTAGAGACACTTTTGATAGAAATAGATAAATGGTACAGTTAGGATGGAGGTTGCCAAGCAAGGGTACCAAGTAAACCTGGGGTCCTTCCAAGAAGTTATAGCCACATATATGTACTAGGGTTCTTGACACCAATATTGTTAAGCTGAAGGTTAGCATGGTCATGGCCAATCAAATGTATAAGGGGTTTAATTGTCAGTAGTGCATACTTTAGGTTTGCACTTAACTACTGAAAGATGAGAAGTTACTCAGCTCAGCATATGGAGTTGGTCGATAGTGAAGATCAACTCCGCTTCGATAAGAGTTGGCTAAAACAGTAGAATCTGCTTTGTTAGTCCCTCAAGACATCGCTCTCGTACTCAAGTTAATGGTCCGGTCATTCGATTCCTATTATCCCTTCTAGGTTGATTTGGATTTGGGATCAAATTTGGCTAATCTTTGCTCGATTCTCTTCAGGTTGGTAGGGACTAAGGTTAGCAATATTGAAGGTGTTAAAGACTCCATAATCCTAGGATAATTCCAGTTGATAGGCATTGTTGTTGATCTTTTTGAGTATTTTAAAGGGACCTTCAACTCGGAAGACAACTTATTCCTTCTTTTGTTTGGGAACCTCTCTTTGCTCAAGTACAGTCACTCAAGTATAGCTGCACCAAATCTTTAGGTTAGAATTGTGCTAACTTCCTTCCTTTACTCCTTTCTCTCATTTTCTTGGCAACTTGGTCAATCTGCCGAGTAACTTTCTTGTAGATTTGCTATAGAGATTATACTTGGCCTCTTGTATTAAGGTCTTATTGCTCAAACATGGGTATAGGGCATAGTCAAGGGGTAACTCTTTTAGATTTGCTATAGAGATTGTACTTGGCCTCTTGTGTTAAGGTCTTATTGCTCAAACATGGGTATAAAGCATAGTCAAGGGGTAACTCTACATTGAAGCCATAGACAACTTCAAAGGGTATTTCTTTGGTGGTATCATATAGTGGGGTTGTAAGCGAATTCTACCATAGATAAACAAACATCTTAAGTAGTCAAATTCTTCCCTACTATAGCCCGAAGCAATGATCTTGAAGTATGATTGACTACCTCTATTTGGCCATCAGTTTGGGAGTGGCAAGAAGTGCTGAATAGTAGTTTAGTCCCCATTCAACACCAAAGAGTCCTCTAGAAATGGCTAAGAAACTTCAGATCTCTATTCAAGACTACACTTTTAGGCACACTGTGTAATTGAACAATTTCCTGCAAATAGAGAAAAACAATAGCCAAAGCACTGTTAATTTTAGAGCGGGGCACAAAATGTGCCATCTTACTAAATCTATCTATGACGACCATCACAGAATCTTTACCTTGGGCAATTCTCAACAATTCAAAGACAAAGTCCATACTCAACTCAATCTAAGGTAGGGTTGGGACAGACAAAGGCATTGCTTTCCTTTATTCGACTAGGCATTTTGCCCTCTTGCAAGTAGCACAACTCTTAATAATTCAATACACATCTTGCCTCATCTTTAGCCAAAATAACTATCCACTTAACAACTCATACATTCTCTTCTTCCCAAAATGTCTGAAAAGTGCACTAGAATGAGCTTCTCTAATAAGTAATTTCTTAAAGAACAGGTCGATACACATAACTTGCCTCCTTAAAATAAATACCCATCTTCTACATGGTAGTCATCCACTATCCTTCCTTTAGCACATCATCCAAATATAGGACTAAAATGGGGGTCCTAAGGATATTGATTTTTGATGCTCGTAAACCCTAACAGTCTAGTTTGCGACTCGATAAGAAGAACATGCCTTTTCAATAAAGCATTGACAACTACATTATTCTTGCCTTGTTTGTACTAGATCACGAAGTTGAATCCTTCAACTAATTTAACCCACTACGCTTGTTGCCTTGATAACTTGGTCTAACTTCTGAGATACCTCAAAGATTCATGATTTGTATAGATGAAAAAATCTCTCCGCAATAGATAATGCTTCTACACTTGGAGCACTCGAATAAGGATTAAGAGTTCTTTTTCATATACTGAGTAATTCAACTGAGGTCCTCTCAACTTCTCGCGATGGTAAGTAATTGGTTAGTCTTCTTGCATCAAGACAACGCCTATCCTAATGCTCGACACGTTACATTCAAGCTTAAGAATTTTCTCGAAGTCGGCCAAAGCTAATAATAGTGCAGAAGTCAATTTTGCGTTTACTTCAACAAAACTTCTCTCCTCTCTCTCGCCTTACTTAAATTTGATATTCTTCTTTGTCAACTCAATAAGAGGTGTAACAATGGCAATAAAATATCTTATTAGTCTTTGGTAAAAGCATGCCAATCCGTACAAACTTCTCACCTCGACACTAGTGGTTAAAGGCGGCCATTTGACAATAGCTCAGATCTTTTTATTATCGACTCTCAAGCCTTCTCTATTAATTACATATCCCAGAAATACTACTTCCTCTTAACAGAAACAACACTTCTTCAAATTACCAAATAACCACTCAGTTCATACGATACGGAGATGTTCAATGTGTTTCAGCAAGTTAGCACTGTATACAAGGATTTCATCAAAATAGACCACAACACACTTTTCGATCAAGTTTCTAAGAACACAATTCATCAATCTCAAGAAGGTGCTCAAGGCATTTGATAGGCTAAGAGGCATAACCATTCACTTGTAAAGTCCATGCCAAGTTTTGAATGCAATTTTCCACTTGTTTATCGACCTCATCCAAATTTGATGGTAGCCAGACTTCGGATCAATTTTACTAAAGATCCTAGCTCCATTCAACTCATCTAACATGTCATCTAACCTAGGGATTGGATATAAATACTTGATTGTAATCTTTTTCACTGCTCTGTTATCCATGTACATAAGTTAAGTATCATTCTTTTTCAATACAAGCAGCACCGATACAACATAAGGGCTGAGACTTTCCCCTTACATAACATTTTTCTAATAGTTCATTGACTTGTCTCTTGAATTCGATAGCTTGCTCAAGGTTCATCTGATAAGTTAGTTTATTCAGCAAGGCAGTATTAGGTATCAAATCGATGCAATGTTTAATGACTCTAAAAGGGAGTATTCCCTCAAGCAATTGTTTAGGAAACAGGTAAGCATACTCATCCAATAACTCTTAGACCTCTAGGGGTAGTTTAATTTGCTCAACTCTAGCAAGCGCCTGATCAATAGAAAAGTCAACATGTCGGCCTTAATAGCTTCTTGGAGCTCCACTTTACTTAAAATCAAAATCTTCTTAGGTCTTTGAGCAAGTTTAGCTTGCAACTTACTAACTTGACTTAAAATCATAGGGTTTAATGTGATCTTCCTTCCATCCTTTTCAAACATTTAGGTATTCCTAAATCCATCATGCATAACCTTTCTATAGATACCCCATTTTTGCCTCCTTTTTATTTTTTAATTTTTAGAATAGGGTAAGGGGTCCTAATTTAGGAAAAAAGCAAAATGAAAAATTAGAAAAAATACAAAAAAATACAAAATTCAAAAACAAAAATGTTTTAAAAAAAGAAAGAAAAAAAAAGAGATTTAGTTTGAAATAGAATCGAAAATTTTAATAATTTTAATGCTTTTCTAGGCCTTAAAATAATAAAATAACAAAGGGGATTTTGGGACCGAGCTTAGATTTAAATTTAGCTTAGGCTGACTTAGTTCATATATATAATTTGATTACACATATAGACAAGGCATAAGCTAACGACTCGACAGTTCCACACTTTGACTTACATTTAGGTTTGGCTTAGAGATCTAGGGTTCAAATCTCACTAAAGGCATAAAGTACCTACAAAACACATCACCACATGTCAAAGGATCACTAGGCCACATGTCTAGTTGTGACACATGACACTTCATGATTGGGCCACGTCAGGTATGCCATAGACACATGTCAGCCAAGTGACATGACACATGTCACATATACGCAGCACCACACAGATACATATCAACCATGTAGCATGACACACCAGTACCCTTACGTCATCGGCTACATATCTCATTAGGATAGGTAGCACAATGTTATTGGATTGTGCAACTGATATGGCGCCATGTCAGCACTCTTTCTTTCCCTTCATTTTCTCCAGAAATCCTACATATTCCTTCCTAAGAAGCCAACTTCAACATTGATTTCAACACCCTTATTATTGTAATTTCGTCAAATTAATGGTGAAATTGCAAACTAGGCATAGAATACTGTAATTTGAACTCGAGAACTCATCTTAATTCACTCATTTACTTAGTCAAATTTGAATCCAAAAAGTCAAAAAAATAGCTCCATGACTTAAGCTCCTTCTTGACCAAACACAGCTAGAAGTTGAGGATCGATTTCTAAAGCTTCCACGAATCACAAATGGTAAGAAAAAACTCCAATGAATGACCTTTGACTGTTGATCACGCGTTAAATCAAGTTAAAAGTGTGTGCAATCAAAGTCAAACCCATGGCTATCTTTGACATTCCATCTTCGATTCGAGCCCTAACATTATAAATTGGAGCTCAAATAAGTAGTTAATATAGAAGAACACTCTCTCGAACTCTCTTTCAGCTAAACTTTCTCTCTCTCCCATACTCTCTCTTCCTTTTGAGCTCTTACGCTCTCCACTATCGGATCTCTCTCTTTCTCCCCTATCGGCTCTCTCTCTCTCTCCCTACATTTCTCTCTTTCTTTGGTCACTTTCGAGCCAACCCCGAACCACCAATAGTGTCCCCATCTGATAAGCTCTCTAACCTAACCATTCGTAGCCTCAGCTGTGCCTCTATTGCAACCACTACTCCTACCCATCCAAACCTTAGTCACCCCAACACCTTGTTGGTAATACCACCCTAACCTTCATAGCGAATCAAAATAACCTCACCATAAGACTTGCAGTTGTCAAAAACCCCTACCTAGACACTTCACTCACTTCTAGCAACTACCCCAAGCAACAACTACGACCACTACCGTGTGGAAGTTTCCAAACCACCACCATTTGACCACCAAACGCAATGGCACAACTCTAAAGCCCCCTATGTCTAATGCGAATCACATGAAACTATGATTTCTGCTTACTTTGATCAATAAATCGCTTCAAATCGCCCTCCCCACTCTGTTGTTTGCTTCCATCCACAACCAGAACTCACGACCTGCTTTGCATCCAACCCGTTCAATTGGACTCAATCTGAGATCTACGCTTCTTAAGTCCAAGACCCGTATGCCCAAAGCTTCAGTCTGGCCCTATTCGATTGTTTTGTTTATTTTCTGTATTTTTTTTACCTATTTATTTATTTATTTATTTTTATTACAATTGTAAAAAGAAAAAAGAAAAATTTGAAAAAAATAAATAAATAAGAAAAAAAAGCTAAAATAGCTTAATTTTAAATTTTTATTTTATCAATTAAAACTTAAATAAAAATTATGATAAAAGAACAAAAATAAGATAAAATAAAATAATCTTTTATTGACTTAAAAATTTTATTTTTGGAATAAATAAAAATAAATCAATCCTTTTTCAAAATTAGAACTATTTTGGAATTTTCCAAAAATAATAATCCTAAATGAGGACTTATTTCTAGGAAATTTTCTTAAACAAAATAAATGATAAAAAAAGTTAATCCGGGCATTTTCAAAGATTAAAAGTGATCAACACACCTAAAATTTCATAAAAGAACTACATATATCTGATCTCGAATAATAGGTATTTAAACACTTCCGAGGTGATGTAAAAAACTAAAAATTTAGTTTTTTTCCCATTTTTTAGCTTTAATTACTCAAATTAGTAAAAATAAACCAATTTATTTAAATTCCAATTTTTGTCCTTAAAGGTAAATTCAAAGAATTAAATCTAAATTTAGAAAGTTTATGGTACTTGTAAGGATTCAAAAAGCTTAACCCTTAAACTCAATCTCTGGTCTTTCATAAAACTTTTTCCAAAAATCAATTTTTCCTACATAAACCAGTATCTAGATCAAAACCAAATCCACCCATATGGTTTTGATTTAAACCATTTCCTGACTCTAGTTAAGTGGTGACTCCTAAAGCTATTAAAAGTCTTTTAAAAAGTCTTAGTTTTCCATAAAGCCTTAGTCAAAGATTAATATTGAATGGGTAAAGTTTAATACTAAACGGTTTAGGAAAAACTTATAGAAAAACCAGGAAAAAAATCAAACTCAGAAACTTAGCGACTCCATTGGGGAAGTCAACAATTAGCCATCTAATTTTCTAAATATAGAATTAATTTTTTAAATCACTTTACCGAGTGTAATTCATTTATTTATTTGTTATTATTTCTTGTCTATAATTGTAGTAACCTTTTTTTTTTGTAGGGATAGCATTATTTAAGTTTTTTGAATTAAAAGGGGGAAGGGTAGATTTATTTTATGTATCATGAGTATATGGTAAAAACAGTCAAACTTGGATCGTATTAAGACCCTAGGACGATAGGGCCATTGTGTAGGCTTTGGGTGCTGTGGTGTAACCATCATTTAAGGTTGATTAGGCTACCCCCACTTAAGCTTAACGTGACTAATGAAGGCATTTTCTAAAAACAATTGAAGTTACAAAACTTAAGGATCTTTAAAACTCACCCTAATTGTATATACCTCTCTTAAAGCTTAAGTTAATACACTACTCTTAAGAATTGCAACCCTACTAATATATGAAAGTTCTAGAGAAATAATTAGTTTTTTAAAAGGTAAGATCAAATCAAACAGTTAGGTTGCAACTTAAAGAGGAATGTACTAACCCAAATGATTATAATGCATGTTTCCACGTATATTCTTTTATTGATAACTGGTTTTTGTCTATGAAATGTTTTGGCATACAATGGCAGATAACTAAGTGAATAATCAAAGAACCGATAGGCTACAAGACCCCCTTAAGATTCATAAGCAACTATTAGAGGCTGAAAATGCTTATCTGAAGGAAAAGGTCGAATGTTTTGAAGCTCACAACCGGGCCTTAAATGCCTTTCTTAGAGAAGTCATTGGAGAAACCTATGAAATGTTGGTGGACCTTAAAGCTCGTCTACGAGACTTAGTTTAGGGTTTTTCCAATTCATAACTAGGAGGCGTAAGATAAGTATCAAGTTTCATAAAAACAAAAAAAAATCAAGAATAAATGTGAGGTCCTCTTCCTTAGTTTTCTATACTTTGATTTTTCTTTAGTTTATCGTTCTTCATTCTTTGTAAATAATACTTCAATAAAACTCATTTAACCATTTTTCTCTCCCTCAAGTAAATGTAAATAAAATCCACTGACTTGTAAATAAAACCCCAAAAATCATCATATTTATTTGTAATTAGACTTCTCGGTTTCTGTAAAATAAATTCCATCTTTCTCTCTCACAAAAAAAAAACAAAGAATAAAAAAAATAAGAAATTTACTAACAGTTACAAATTCTTATGGGCCAACCCAAATAAAACCCGTCAGCCTATTAAGGAAACTAAACTAAACATAAGTCTCTAGGCCCGTTAAGGGAGCCAACTTAAACAAAACCACTCGGTCCATTAAGGAAGCCAACCTAAACACCTACCCCTCGGCCCATTAAGGCAAGTACTAATCCTTGGCCCATTTGGGCAGCTTATCCAAACCATAACCCATTACACTAACACTCAACCTGTCAAGGTAGTCAAATCAAATACAATCCTTGACCCATTAAGATAACTAAACCAAGTCAAAACCCCAAGTCCATTGAGAAAGCCGAGCCTAACCATAAACCAAGTCAAAGTCAAATACAACCCAAATTTCAAACTTAAATTAAATGAAAAATATTAAACTAAAGCATATTTTAAGAAACGGAGGGTCAAAGTCAATTTCCACCCTTAGGTAAGTAAATATAGATTTCACCATAAAGAATTGGTAACTCACCTTTAAAATGTTTGGAATGAAAAGAGACGAACTTCATCCCATACACTAACCCTTAAACACTTTGAGAGTTGAGTGACATCACAAGGAGGATACTTTGGACTCATTCCTTAAAGAAGGTCTATTTTGAATTTGATACGCAGATTAAAGTAAAGTTAGCCATTTATTTTTAAATCACAAATACAATTATCTTTTATCAACCCTATTGGACCACAGCAGAGAAATTTCAAATTTAAACCCTATCAAGAACCACCCCACAATGGGGCAATTCTGACGTTAGGGTCATTGATTAGGAGAAGGATGAAATTTGTTGGTGCTTGCTTAAGTAACATTAATTCAAAAATAACTTTTATTTCTGATAAGTCATTTTTCTTTGAAATAAAGAGGAGTCAACCCCTTTTCAAACACCTTGAGCTTACCTTACCTAAGCCCATACGCTCCACATCCATGAATTCAGGGCTTTAAATCTCTAAAAGACAAAAACTTAGTAATGGAGGTAATTACCTCTTAGGCCAAAGGACGAGAGAAGTGTAAGAAATAATAACGCAAAGTAAATAATAAGGAAAGAATGGGGTAACAAAAAAAAAAAGAAGAAGAAAAGATAATAATAGAAAAAAAAAGTAAAAAGAGAAAAAGGCTTGAAAATCGAGCTTGTATGTGAGTGAAAAGCCCCCAATCGAAGAAAACCCAGAAGATATAAAACCCATAATTAAAACCTAAACATTCCTAAGAAACACAAAACCCTTATGCCCATTCTGAACTACATACACACTCATCCCAAGTCACAAACAGAAAGCCCCCTTTACCCATCACAAGCATAAGGCCTCCCTACCCTCAATACCATCCTTACCTAATAAAAAGTTCTTTTGATCACAAGAATAATTCATCATAAATAAAAATTATTTTTCAAACTAGGACAAGCATACTTCTAATTTTTCCTAAAGATTCTTGACCTGTATACCCAATTTGAATAAGTAAATCTTTCAAAATGAGCCTTCTTATTAATCCTCTTTGAAACCTTTTGACTAAAAGCCTAAATTCATAGTGTTGAACCAAAAAAGATGTGATGGATTGAACAAGGCGTATCACTTACAAAATGGACTATAATTTTTGAGACTATAGTCAAGAGTGTAATTTAAACCGAGAGTTCACAAGGAAGCCCTCTTTGACTAGACTAATCATGAGTTACCTTTTTTCTTAAGAAATGAATGTTTAAAATTATAAGGCCCCATGAGGAAGCTTAGCATCAGGGTCAGGAGACATTTTGCCTTATGCGATTACAAAGAAATGGAATAATTATAACATTTGCTCTTTAATAAGAATTTATACCTATTAACAAACTTGAGAGAGAGAGAGAGAGAGAGAAGGTAAAGGCTTGTCACAAGTTTTTATCCATTTATCAAAGTCTATGTTAGCCTAACTTCTAATTCATGTCATTTGTTTCCTTTTCAATGTGGTAACACCTTTTAAGCCGATCATATTAATCTAAGTCGTTAATGGGCTTAATTGCTAATGCTTGTTCTTTGTCATAAATGGTTTTCATCAATTTCTTTGTCTGTAAATATTTTTCAAGTCAAAAAGTTTTCAGACGAGTTTCTTTTCTCACTTCGCTTCTTTTAATATATTTTTAGAGATCTAGCTAACTCTTAGAGCGCTTTCTTGTCTCATTCATTTTTAGGGTTCTAGCAAGCTCTTAGAGTATTATCCCGTTTTTCATTCATTTTTAGTATTCTAACTAGCTTTTAGAGCACTATCTCATTTTTTAATCCATTTTTAGGGTTCTAGTTATCTCTTACAGTGCTGTCTTGTTTTTTAATCTATTTTTAGGGTTTTAGCAAGCTCTTAAAGCTATCTCGTTTTTTAATCTATTTTTTTTATTCTAACCAACTCTTGGAGCTTTATCCTATCTTTCAATCCATTTTTAGAGTTTTAACTAACTCTTAGAGTACTGTCTCGTCTTCTAATTCATTTTTAGGGTCCTGTTTTTCGTTCATTTTTAGATTTTTAGCCAACTCTTAGAGCGTTATCTTGTTTTTCATTCATTTTTAGAGCGTGGTCCTGTTTTTTGTTAATTTTTAAGGTTCTAGCTAACTCTTAGAGTGTTATCCCATCTTCAATTCATTTTTAAGGTTCTAGCTAGCTCTTAGAGTGTTATCCTATCGTTTAATCTATTTTTAGGGTTCTAACCAACTCTTAAAGTGTTGTTCTAACTCATATACTCCTTTAGGGTTGTTAGCCAACCCATAGGGCACTTTCCCTTACCAATTTCTTTTAAGGTTGTAGCCAGCCTATAAGGCGCTTTCCTTTGCCAATTTCTTTTAGGGTTTTAGCCAACTCGTAGGGCGCTTTCCTTTACCAATTTATTTTAGGGTTTTAGTAAGCCTAAAGGTTGCTTTCTTTTATCAATTTCTCTTGTAGCGAGCCTATAGGGTACTTTCCTTTACCAATTTCTCTTTCAAGAAGCCTATAGGACTCTTTCCTTCACCGATTTCTCTTTCAGCAAGCCCATAGGGCGCTTCCTTATTCATTAATTTCCTAACAAGCCTATAAGGTGCTTCCTTTTTTGTCAATTTAGGGTCTTAGTTAGCTCAAGGAGCTCTTCGCCCATTTACCAAAGATAGTCAGCTTAGAGGAGTACTTCCAGGTTTTTCTCGAATTAATTCTAATTTAAGGTTACTAGTTTACTAGAGACGCTCCTACCTAAGTTAGTCAGCTCATAGGAGTGCAACCTGGTTCTCATTTAAGGTCTTAACTAGCTCAAGGAGTGCTTCACTCAACTTAAGGAGCACTTCACCTATTTACTTATGATAGTCAGCTCAGAGGAGCACTTCCACGTTTTTTTCGAATCAATTTCAATTTAGGGTTACTAGTCTACTAAAGACACTCTCACTTAGGTTAGTCAACTCATAAGGGCAAGACCAGGTTCTAATTTAAGGTCTTAACTAGCTTAAGGAGCATTTTGCCCATTTACTTAAGATAGTCGACTTCGTGGAGCACTTTCAAGTTTTTCTTGACTCGATTTCAATTTAGGATTACTAGTTTACTAAAGATGCTCCCACTTAGGTTAGTTAGCTCATAAGGGCACAACTAGGTTTTCATGTAAGGTCTTAGCTAACTCAAGGAGCGCTTCACCCATTTACCTAAGATAGTCAGCTCGAAGGTGCACTTCCAAGGTTTTCTCCAATCGATTCTAATTTAGGGTTGCTAATCTATTAGAGGTGCTTACGCCTAGGTTAATCAGCTCAAAGGAGCACAATTAGGTTTTAATTTAGGGTCTTAGCTAGCTCAAGGAATGCTTTGCCCACTTACCTAGGTTAGTCAACTTAAAGGAGTACGATCGGGTTTCAATTTAGGTTCTTAACCAACTCAAGGAATGCTTCACCCATTTACCTAGTATAGTCAACTCAAAGAAGCACTTCCAGGTTTTTCTTGAATTGATTCCAATTTAGAGTTGCTAATCCCTCAAAGATGCTCTCACCTAGGTTATTCAACTTAGAGGAGCATAACCAGGACTCATTTAGGGTTATAGCTAGCTTAAGGAGTGCTTTGCTTATTCATTTAGGATAGTCAACTCAGAGGAGCACTTCTAGATTTTTCCTCAAATCAATTCCAACTTAGGGTTGCTAGTACACCAGAGACGCTCTTACTTAGGTTAGTCAACTCAGAAGAGCACAATTAGGTTCTCATTTAGGGTCTTAGCTAACTTAAGGAGCACTTCACCTATTCACTTAGGATAGTCAACTCAGAGGAGCAATTCCAGATTTTTCCTCGAATCGATTCCAACTTATGGTTGTTAGTCTACTAAAGACGCTCCTACCTAAGTTAGTCGGCTTAGAAGAGTGTAATTAGGTTTTCATTTAAGGTCTTAGCTAGCTCAATGAGCGCTTCGACCATTCACCTAGGATAATCAGCTCAAAAGAGCACTTCTACATTTTTTTTCAATTTAATTCCAATTTAGGGTTACTAGTTTACCAAAGAAGCTCCGCCTAAGTTAGTTGGCTTAAGGAACACGACCAAGTTCTCATTTGGGGTCTTAACTAGCTCAAGGAGCATTTCGACCATTCACCTAGGATAGTCAGCTCAGAAGGGTACTTCCAGGTTTTTCTTGAATCTATTCTAATTTAGGGTTGCTAGTTTACCAAAGACGTTCCTAGCTAGTTTAGTTAGCTTAGAGAAATACTATTAGGTTCTCATTCAGGGTCTTAGCCTGCTCAAGGAGAGCTTTGACCATTAACCTAGGATAGTTAGCTTAGAAGAGTACTTCTAGGTTTTTCTCGAATCAATTCCAATTTAAGGTTGCTGGTCTACTAGAGATGCTCCCACTTCGGTTAGTCAGCTTAGAAGAGCACAACCATGTTCTCATTTAGGGTCTTAGCTAACTCAAGGAGTGCTTTGCCCATTTACCTAATTTAGTCAGCTCATATGGGTGCGATCAAGTTTTCAAATTCTTTTAGGGTTCTTACTAGCCCATAGGGGTGCTACCCTCTTTCACCTTTCACCATTCACCAAATCCCCAATTGATTAAGCCTAGGAAAGTTAGCTAGTTATAATGCTTCTTAGGATAAATCCATCTTGGTGACAAAAACAGTGTCTTTTTTTTTTTTTGTCGTTGTAGCAAAGTTTTACTCAAACTTCACCACAAAAAAGGGCAACTATAGATACCATATTTTTGCTCTCTTTTTGTTTTTAAATTTTTAAAATAGGGTAAGGAGTCCTAATTTAGGAAAAAGAACAAAAAAAAATATAAACTAAAAAATAATACAAAATTCAAAAACAAAAATGTTCTTAAAAAAAAAAGAAAGAAAGAAAAAAGAGATTTGGTTTGAAATAGAATAAAAAAATTTAATAGCTTTAGTGCTTTTCTAAGCCTTCAAATAATAAAATAACAAAGGGGATTTAAGGCCCAAGCTTAGATTTAAATCTAGCCGAAACTAACCTAATCCATATATGTAATTTGATTGTACATATACACAAGGTACAGATTAACACCCTGACAATTCCACAATCTGACTTGTACTTAAGTTTAGCTTAAATATCTAAGGTTCAAATCTCACAAAAAGCACAAAGTGCTATTTTTTTTTCTTCACAAAACACATCACCATGTGTTAAAGGATCACTAGGTTAAGTGTCTAGTTGTAACACGTAGCACTTCATGATTAGGCCATGACAGCCATGCCACGGATATGTGTCAGCTACGTAGCATGACAAGCCAACACCCCCATATCATCGACTATGTATCACATCAAGACATATGGTACGATGTTATTAGATTGTGCAAATGACATGGCGCCACTTTAGTTCTACGTCAGCACTCTTTATTTCCCTTTCCTTCGTTTTCTCCATAAATCCCACATATTCCTTCCTAAGCAGTCAACTTCAACATTGATTCAAGACCCTTATTGTTGCAATTTCGCCAAATTAATGGTGAAATTGCAAACTAAGCATAAAATACTGCAATTTGAACCTGATAACTCATTTTAATTCGCTCATTTACTTGGTCAAAATCGAATCCAAAAAGTCGAAAAAATAAGCTCCATGACTTAAGCTCCTTCTTAACCAAACACAACTGGAAACTACGAATCGATTTATAAAGCTTATACGAATCACAAATGGTAAGAATAGACTCTAACAAATAACCTTTGATTGTTGATCATAGATTGAATCGTGTCAAAAGTGTATGCAATCAAAGTTAGATTCATGGCCATCTTTGACCTTCTATCTTCGATACGAGCTTTAACATTATAAATTGGAGCTCAAATAAGCAGCTGATATAGAAGAACACTCTCCCGAACCCTCTCTTCCTCTCACGCTTTCTCCCTCTCCACCATCGACTCTCTTTCTTTCTCCCTACATTTCTCTCCTTCTCCAATCACTTCCGAACTAACCCACAACTACCAATAAAGTCCCCATGCAACAAGCTCTCTAATCCAACCATTTGTAGCCTTAACCGTGCACTCTATCCAACCACTATCACCTACCTATCTAAACCTTAGCTACTATAACCTCCTTGTTTAAAACACTACCCTATCCCTCACAACGAGTCAAAATAACCTCACCATAAGACTCGTAGCTATCGAAAACCCCTACCTACACACTCCACTCACCTCTAACAACTATCCCAAGCAGTGATCGCCAACATCACCGTATGGAAGTTTCTAAACCACCACCATTCGGCTACCAAACACGGTAGCACAACTCCTAAGCACCTTATCTCCAATATGAATCACATTAAATTGTGATTTTCTAGTCAATTCGGTCGACAAATCACTCCAAATCGCCTTTCCCATGTTGTCGTTGGCTTCCATTCATGGCCTAAAGTTGCAACCTGCTCTATGTTTGACCCATCCAATCCAACCCGATCTAAGATCTATAGTGCCCAAGTCCAAGAGTTGTATGCCTAAAGCATTGGTCCGGCCTTATTTGATTGTTTTTTTTTATTTTTTTATCTATTTATTTTTATTGTAATTGTAAAAATAAAAATAAAAAAGGTAAAGTAGCTTAGTTTTAAATTTTTATTTTATTAGTTAAAACTTAAATAAAAAAATATGATAAAAGAACAAAAATAAGATAAAATAAAGAAAGATAAGAAAACTATTTTATGACTTAGAAAAATTTATTTTTCGAATAAATAAAAATAAATCAATCCTTTTTTCAAAATTAGGACTACTTTAGAATTTTCCAAAAATAAGAATCCTAAATTAGGATCCATTTCTAGGAAATTTTCTTAAACAAAATAAATGATTAAAAAAACGTTAAGTTGGGCATTTTCAAAGATTGAAAGTGATCAACACACCTAAAATTTCATAAAGAATTATGTATATCTAATTCTTGATAGTAGGTACGTAGGCACCTCTAGGACGACGTAAAAGATGAAAAATTAAGTTTTTTCCTATTTTTTAGCTTTAATTACTCAAAGCAGTAAAAAAAATAACTAATTTATTTAAATGTCAGTTTTTATCCTGAAAGATGTAAAGAATTAAATCTAAATTTGGAAAGTTTATGGTATCCATAGGAGTTAAAAAAACCTATCCTTCAGACTTAATCTTTGGTCTTTCAAAAACGTTTTTCCAAAAATCTATTTTTTCCATGTAAACCAATGTTTAGATCAAAACCAATTCTACTCATTTGGTTTTGACCTAAACCATTTCTCGACCTTGGTTAGGTGGTAACTCCTAAAGTTATTAAAAGACTTTTAAAAAGCCTTAGTTTTCCTTAAAGCCTTAGTCAAGGAACAATATTGAACGTGTAAGATTTAGTATTGATCAGTTTAGGGAAAACTTATAAAAAACCAAGAGAAAAATTAGGCTTAACACCTCTAGTAAAAAAGCCAAGGTCTGCTAAGCAATACATAAGATGCATACACCGATAACACGTCACAAAGAATTTCACCAAAATAATTTCCAATAGAGATCGGCAGCAATACTTACTGAGTAACATGTAGTGGTCCCTTCTCATTTAGCCAATGTAACTTATACGGCTTTGGGTGTGAGCTAGTTAGCAACTTGAGCTTTTTAACCAAGCCGATAGAGATAACATTAGTGTAACTTCCATTGTCTACTATAAGCACAAACCTTGCATGTGATGTGGAATAAATTCTCTTTTTGGTCCTCCTCAGTAATAGGTTCCAAATTCATTGCACATTAGATAACCAAAATTAGCTTGTCCAAATCTTCAACAAACACATCTTCATCAACTAATTTGGCATTAACCTTAATATCTTCCTCCACTTCTTTTTCCTCCTTTGGCTCCTCATCTATGCTGCCTACTTCAATGTTCGGGACATCTCCCTAAGTGATCATAGTTTTTTTGTTCAGACATTAAGCCACCATGTATCCAAACCCTTAGCACTTAAAGTACTTGATCTACCTCATCTTCCTCCCAAATCCTTGTCGCTTCTCATAAGTTCTCGATGATACGTCAACATCAATTGGTCGGCCCTTCTGTTTAGCTCACACATCTATTCTTATACTCGACTCGGCACTTTGCTGAGCTTGGTAACTTCCTTGAGTAAGTTGGCCTGGTTAGACTAATCGGCTCATTAGGAGTCGATTCAGCCCATTCTTCCTTTACATTTCTTCTTGCTGGGCTATTCTTATAGCCTCATCCAATGTAGTTAATGTTAAAGCTCTATGACATCTCAGATGTTGCCTCTTAATCCAGTGAGAAATTTAGATACCATTCAGGCTGATGGTTCCTGTACTCCACATTGAATCATGAGTATTTGAAACTCCTTAACATTTTCATCAATAGTTTAGCCTCCTTGTCTCAACTCTTGAAGCCGCATAAGTATCCAATACAAATCTATTTCTAAGTATCCTTTTCATCTCAGGCCAAGTATTAACTTCCCTATATGCTTCTCGTTTCCTCATAATTTAAAAGTTCTTCCACCATATCACAGCATAACCTAAGAACTTTATAGCAACAATCCTTACCTTCTTACAGTCCTCATACTAATAATAATAAAAAACATGCTCAACCTTTTCCTTCTAATCCAAAGAGTCATCTACATTCCTAGAACTATTGAAGCTCAGAATCTAAAGCTTTATGTGGTCGATAACTTAGGGTACTCAAGCTCGATCCTCTTCCTCATTATACTCTTCTTTTTGTTCATCATCCATATCATCCAAGTCAATCCTCCTTCATACTTGTCCTCCTACTCCTCCTCCTTGAGCTTATCGAGCTGCGATTTACCCTCTCACAAGTCAAATGGCTTGGGGAGTATTCTACATAGCTTTAGCACGTCGAAAGGCCAATGCATGAACATCTCTAATTAGTTAGGCTATAAGGTTAGTCATCTCATCAATTCGTTCATCTGTACTTCTAGGGGTGTTCTGAGGTTGTCATTCATGGTAGATAACACCACTATTGTCATCTTCAATACGAGCATTAACACTTAGATCCGTCATTCTCTTTGATAAAACTCAGTAACAAACTCAACTTCTAAGAAGCAACAAATATGATTCCTTTAAGCTAAACAATATAAACATACTCTCCTACACGAATGTTCAACTAATTTGCGATCACAACAACTACTCTAAGGAATAGTAACCCAACAGAAACTTTGTTTGTTTTTATATGTTTGAAATAAGGTAAAACAAAGTATATAGCCACAACAAGCTATTACTCCTTCTACTTACTCAAACACTCATAGCTAATTTCTATGCAACTACAACATACTACTACAACAAACACGACTCACAAGAAAGCTTACGTACATTTACCCAAACAAACCTTCTCTTTAATATTAAAGATGATATGTCGCGTTGAAAGTTGACAAAGGTAACAATATCAGGGTAGGTCTAAACTTGCAAAGAGCTTGAAAAATAAGATAGGAAAATACGGAATAACAATGAAAGCAAACAAGCAAAACTGATGGGAATCAGCCTCCGACTTTATCCAAGCCAAGGCAGACCTATTTGAGGCTGAAGCCAATCAATGCTTGCCGATGCCAAGTTGAAGCCAGAAGGATGAAAGGAAGAAGAATAACCACTCGATAATAAGCCTGTCGTTGACCGAGAAGTTGAGAGACCACATCACTGAGAGTAGGATCCACTCAATTTGGCATAGACAGACTATTGCCTACCAACTTCAGTACTTGGCAATTGTAGGTCAACCTCTCTGGTGCCTCGGCTAAGCCACACAAGACTTTAGGGACTCCTTCCCAAACTCGTATATCCAACTATCGACCTTATCTGGTTCAGATAATACTCTTTCCAAGACATGCCGAATGATTACATGCAAACTTCCCCTATAAAATGCACAATTTTGTATTCTTGTATATGTTTTCCTTTATTTTATTTATGGGCCCAATTCTTTAGGGTTTAAGGCCTTATACATTATTTACAGTTTTGTCACTAGGGTTTAGGACTTGCTATAAATAACAACATTCGTAATCACAAAGAGGATAAACAAAACAAAAGAAAAGAATATTCCCATACAAAGAGTGAAACTCTTCCTCCTTCAAGCTGGACTATACTTGAGCTAGCAGAGCTTCCATTTGTTGGGTTATTGAGTGTTGATTAAACTCTTTAATCTTTAACATTTCCTGCGTTCTTATCAATCTCGACCCTAAGATTGTGGTGAACCCTTATTTGAGCCGGTTAGTGAGTTGTATCTAACCCTTATATGAATCCCAAGCGATATTTAGTGTTCATGAGTCACATCAAACCTTATTTCGTAATTGTGTTTGTGTCTTAGTGCACAATATCCATCTACATTCACACTCAAAACCCCTGTTTTACTTCATGTTCTTCATACCTACTCAAATCCATGAATGCCCATTATATTCGTTTGACCCGCTGGTGTATCATACGCATCATATTGGTATTAGAGCTTTGGGGAGATACGCGTGCTAGTAATTCTTCAAAGTTTGATTCATGGTTTAGACATTTTTGTTAGTTGTCATTCTGTAGTGTAGCGTGTTCGTATTTTAGTAGTTACAGTAATGTGCTGACTAAGTTGAGTAACAGTAATTTTAGTAATTGATTCTAATTACCGTAGTGTTTTTGTTATAAAACGTGTTTGTTCAATTTTCTAGAAAATTATTGTACGTACAAGAATATCGAAAGATAGCGTCAACAATAATAGTGATAGTCCTTATGGAAGCTTGAGGAGACGTGTTGATAACTTATAGTATCAGATTCAAATCTCACAAACTTTATCCAAGAACTCACTAGTTTAGTTAAGGGCTGCAGTCGTGATATCCGAGAAGAAAGAAGGGAATGGACACCCACTAGTAGGAGTGGCTCTAATGAACTTGATCATGATGAGCAACAGCTAAGCCAAAAAGAAGAAATGAAAGGAGTGTTGACTCTAAAACAAATCGAAAAGCTTGGAGAAGAGAACTGAGGCCAAGAAGGGACATGGCCGAGCAGAGCTCCAACAGAAATGGCCAATCTGAAGTAAACCAACCAACTCGGAATGCAAAGGATGAAGCCCAATCACATAATTGAGGACTTGATAATATAAAGCTTAAGTTAGTTACCTTCAGTAGAGGTAGCCAACCTGAAGAGTTCCTCAACTGAGTTTCCTGAGTCGAGATGTTATTCGAGTGCTACGAATGTAATGTCGAACAAAGGTCAAGCTAGCTTCACTATCCCTTATTGAGTATGTAAGCCTTTGGTAGGATAAACCGGTGGCCAAGCAAAATGCTGAAGGAGAAGAGCCGATAAGAACTTGGAGGCTTATAAAACGATTAATGAATTAGCACTTTATGCCGACCTACTTCAAGTAAGAGATGCTCCATGCGTTCCAACACGTAAGACAAGGTCGAAATACTGTTAAAGAGTATTTGCAAAAGTTTGAGACCTTGATGACGAGATGTGAGATTGTCGAGCTACAGAACCGCACCATTGCTAAGTTCTTGAGTGGACTCGAAGATGATATTGCCGACATAGTTAAATTGCAGTAATTCAACTCTTTGGACAAGCTAATTAATTTAGCATTAACAGTAAAGAAACAGAGGAGAAGGAGGCATCAGAGCTAAGTAGTCGACCTCAACAAGGTAGCCTCGAGCTTGAGAGGTATGCTGAGAGAAAAGGGTTAGAAAGGAGGATGGAGAAAAGAGAGCCTAACCAACTTGTTTATGCTAAGAAGAAGACTACTGAGAAAGAAAAGGTACCTAACAACAAGGCTCAAGATATGAAATGCTTTAAATGCTTAGGCTACGGATGCATTACATCCCAATACCTGAATAAGAGGGTCATGGTCTTGAACGGTAAAGGGATTGAAGCTCAAATCGAGAGTCAGAGTGATAATAGTTCGGGAAATTAGTTGATAGAAGAAGATGTCTATGCCGAGAACCTGGATAAATTCTTAGCTATGTCGACATGAGCTAACTTAAAGGTAGATCCTGGATAAAGGGAAAATTTATTTCATATGTAGCGTTTGGTGAAAGGGAAGACCTATTCCTTAGTTGTTTATGAGGGAAGCTATACTAACATAATCTCTGCCAAGTTAGTAGAAAAGATGAAATTGCCGACCAACCTGTATCCTCGACCCTATGGATTGAAGTGATTTGATGATAAGGGAATAGTCTATGTGCATAAAAGAGCTCGAATAACATTTAAGGTAGGGCAATATAAGGATGAGATTGAGTTCAACGTGGTCCCTATGAATGCCACAAATTTTCTTCTTAGCCGACCATGGGAGTATGATCAGAAAGTGATCTATGATGGCTTCCTCAACACTTACACTGTTCGGAAAGGTGAGAAGAGCTATTGCTTGACCCCCATGAATGTTGATGAAATTTAGAGATACTCAGCACCCATGGTGAAGTGAGCATCCTGGCCCGTGCTTAACTCTTAACATTGAGGATGACTTCTTTTCGAACTTACGGTAATGATGGGAATCAACTTCTAACTACATTCAAGTCGATGCAAACTTGTTCGAAGCCGAGGCCGATTGATGCTTACCAATGCCAAGCTGAAGCTAGAAAGATGAGAGGAAGAAGAGTAACCACTTGGTAACAAGTCTGTCATCAATTGAGTAGCCGAGAGACCACATCATCAAGAATGGGATCCACTCGACTCAGCATGGTACGGAGAGACTATTGCCAATTAACTTTATCACTCAGTAATTGTAGGCTAACCTCTCTAGTGTCTCGGTTAAGCCATGTGAGACTTCAGGGACTCTTTCCTGAACCTGTACATCTAATTGCCCACCCCGTCCAATTTGGATACTACGCCTTCTAAGACATGTCGAGTAACTACATGTCGAATTCCCCTATAAAATATACAGTTTTGTATTTTTTTACATATTTTCCTTTATTTTATTTATGGGCCCAATTCTTTAGGGTTTAAGGCCTTCTATACTATTTACAGTTTTACTACTAGAGTTTAGGACTTGTTATAAATAGCAACATTTGTAATCACAAAAAAGACAAACAAAATAAAAGAAAAGAATACTCCCATATAGAGAATGAAACTCTTCTTCCTTCGAGCTAGGCTAGACTTGAGCTAACAGAGCTTGTATTTGCCGGATTATTGAGGGTTGATTAAACTCTTTAATCTTTAATAGTTCCTATGTTCTTTTCAATCTCGACCCTAAGATGGTGGTAAACCCTTATTTAAGCCAATTAGTGAGTTGTATCTAACCCTCATTTGAATCCCAAGCAACATTTAGTATTTGTGAGTTATATTGAATCCTATTTCGAGCTTAAATCCCTGATTGTGTTTATGTCTTGGTGCACGATATCCATATACATTTACACTCAAAACCTTTGTTTTACTTTTGTTCTTCATACCCACTCAAATCTACGAATACCCATTCGATTCGTCCAATCTGCTATTGTATCATACACATCACAAAACCATGAACAATTCTAAGGATATGATAAACTAAGAAAACTTTACAGAATCACGACTCAACTCTATATGACACATGAGCTGGTCTAATGATGGTACTTGTTACCTAACCTTGCTTAAGGGTTAAGATAAGCATAAGGAGATGAAAACAAGCACACTTAGCTCATGAAAGGAGAAGTATATTCAATATTTAAGGTATGATGATCCCTACGATTACATGTTACGACAATATTTATACCTAAAATATGATAGCATCTTACATAAAATGGCAAAAATAAAAAGGGTATTACCCAAAAGAAATAATGTACAAAAAATAATAAAGAGGTACAAATGAAAATTTAAACAAATAAATAATTAGTATAGTAGAATCCTTTCACTTAGAGATGGACATGTAGCGATAGGTCAATAGAGATGCTTTTAACAAAAACAAACAAATGGTACGGTCAAGATAAAGGTCACCGAATAGTGGTGCTAAGCAAACCTGAAGTCCTTTCGAGAAGTCATAGCTGCGAATATATACTAGGGTTCTCGGCACCAACACTGTCAAGCTGAAGTTGACACAATCATGACCAAGCAAACATATGAGTGGTCGGGCTGTCACTAGTACATACTTTAAGTCAACACTCAACTACAAAAAGATGAGAAGTTACTCGACTCGACATATGAAGTTGGTCAGTAGTGAGGATTAGCTCGGCCTTTGTAAGAGTTGGTTAGAATAGTAGAATTTGTTTCCCTGGTCCCTTAAGACCTCAAGCTTAAGCTTGGGTTAATGGTCCAGTAGTTTGATTCCTATCAAAAGCTAACCACTTTAGCTAGCATAAATTAAATGTCATAAACAAGGCGTCACAAGCCTAACTGCCTTAAAGCAAACCAGTTAGCAAAAACATAATAAGTATAACTTGAAAATAATTTAGTACCTTATATATAGATAAAGAGTAAATACTAAAAATTTGTAAGTATAGAAGTTGCATGGGTTCGATTCGAACACCTACAAATACAAAACATTAACATCAGAGTCTAGAAACTATTTCTAGGTTTATATGATAAAGCTTAGAGCTCTCTTCGAATCCCAATACATCTTTCCTAATCATCTTCACTTCATAAAGATCTACAAAGGGGTGAGTAAACCACAACTTAGTAAGCGGTAGGGGATCAATGCTATACACAACAAACATCATGCAAGTTTTTCAAACAATTATTAAATGCAATGTAGCAAATCAAATGCCATCTACATGATGCTATCCGGTTCGTCGTGAAACTAGAGAAATTACACCTACTCTAGTTTGGGTTGAGGAGTTTTGTGAGCCAAATCACGAATGACACCAAACCTAGGAATGTGCAATAGAGATACTCTAGCTCCTCCTAAAAACCTATCGAGCTAGTCCTTGACCTTTGTTGCGGCTTCCTCCCCTACCAGTTAGTTCACTGAGGTATAAGGAAAGTACTTCCTTTTCCTTCGTAAAAGGCTGGTATCTTGTGGCAAAATCTTAAATGCGATTCCCTAATGGGTTGAGATGCATGTTTAGTTCAAAGGTTTATGTTGATTGTCTTTATTTCATTAAAGTTGGTGGTTAGAGAATTCAACAGACACTTAGCAAAATAATGAAGTATTCTTACAGCATGATACACAAAATAGTAGTTTCATACAATATTGGATTCTTTAAATAATGTGTCTCGATTCTAAAACTTAAGATAAGAGTATGCTTCACCGAATATTAGAATTTTATTCCTATGTTGAAATCATCCTAGAGTTATTATAGTTCAAGACCTCTAAAAGTAACATAAGTTATTGAAACTCTAAGGGTGTTAAATAAAGTATTTTGGGTTTAGTTCTATGTTTGATTTGTGTTTAATCATGATCTAGTTTGATAGGAACAAGTTTGGGGTTTACAAATGTAAGTTTTAAGCATTTTTGGTCAACCATCGTCAAGTTCGTAGCGTGAGGTACCATCGGGCTAGTTTTGTAAATAGAATTGAATTCAATTTGTAAGGAAAGTGACCTCATCGATCGGCTGGCATTTAGGAATCCCATCAGGTTAGTTCCTTTGAGAACCAATACGATGGTTCTTCTCCACCGTGTGTAGACACGTTTTCCCCTTCACTCAAATCCTTGAAACCTTTCCACTTCTCATCAAAATCTACGAGACTACATTCATCCTTTTCATCAAACATTATTCCACTCTCCTTAGTAAAATTTATAACTTTAGAATCCCATTAAAACTACAATTTTTACTACAAATCTTTTAAGTGAAAAAAAAAACTTACTCGTATAAGAAATCTCTTTGTGTGTTGTCCTTCATCTTGTTTTCTTTCAAGAATCTATCAAGAACACCCTAAAACATCAATAACTACCAACATATATGCGTAGACCTCTCATCTCTTCCATAGTCAACCAAGGATTTCACTTACTTATAAGGTTTTCTTCTCTAAACTTGAACTATTGTAGATTTCTATTCAAGAACTCCACTCCTTTTATGGTAAACAACAAGACTTGTGTCAAGAACACCCAAAAACAAAAGAACTTAAAGAAATATAGCAATTCTACAGATTTACCTTTTTTCTCATTGGTCTCCTGTAATGGTTTTGCAATTTTTGTTAAGGAGAAGAAAAGTATTAGTTCAGGAAAGAGTTCAATTCTTGTACATTATATATGATACCTTCTGGAGCCTTTTAGATAGGAATTGACAAAAATAGCCCTATCCTCTTAAGTTTATAACCCTTTTGCCATTCCATATGTAATTAATATTACTTAAGTATTTTTATTAATTACTTTTATTTTAATAAAAATATTGGTTATTACACTAACCATATAATATAGTTTTTGACCCATGCCAAGATCTATAAGTTGATGGAGCTCTTTAAGCATGTAAAATTTGACTCTCCTTAACAAAGGATAATGATAGAGCTCCATTCTCTAAACTAAACCACAACATTTAATCTTAACCGATGTCTAATGTTTTACATAACTCCAATGTTATTCAATAGATGAAATAAATGAGTAGCAATGAACTTACCTTCCCTACTGTAGGTCCCGTGTAAAACATCAAGAAGAGGGGTAAATTGCTATCATTTGCAAAAATGAAACTTTTTCGATTTTTAAAACAAACTCCCCTCTAAATAAGTTAAATAGCACGACAAGTAGTAGAAAATTAATTATTTAACTTTACGTACAACACAAGTAATAAAAGTTAGAAACTAAACAGTATAGAGAGAAAGAAGATCGGGCGATTGATTTATAGAGCTTTAACCTTTTGTCTACTACTCTCTTACAGCTTTACTGTTGGGGACTCGATCCTCCTCACTGATATCATTCCACTAGTCAAATATTTTTACTAAACAAAAATCAATCAAAGGTTACAAGGATATTCAGTCGCTTCTCTATCCTATTTTACTAGCTCTTCCTAAGCTAAACATAAGACATAGAGAACTCCCTAACTTTACACACACTCAATTACACTATCAATAATGTTTACAAAGAAAATAAGACAATACAATTAAATAACTCTTTATAACTTTCACACAAATGCAATAACAATGAAATAATAAAACTATTTTCGCTTAGTTTCTGATTAAGTTTCCAACAGTGTTCACGATAGAGATTTTTGAATTTCAGTTCTTATCTTCATTCGCATCTATCAATCTTGTGCAGCTTCAATTTATGTTGAATCAATCTTCTATGTAACAGCTAGAAACGACTATTTCCTGATTTTTCTCCAGGAAAACTTGATTCAAACACAATTGGTTTTGTTGTTGGAGAAATATCCTATGAAAATGGGAACCAAATGTTTGAATTTTTTGAAAACTTGAATCATGATGTTCCTCATTTGTTTCTACACCAAGCTTAAGTTATTTGAAAGTTATTGCACATGATGATTTCCTACAACTCTCTTTTGATTATGTGGAATTTCAAAAAAATTTGAATATCACACTTCAAATGGTATGGATAAACATGAAAAGATATGATCAAATCCTTGTATAACTTGCTCTTCAAGACTAGTTTAGCACCCGATCATAGCTTGTTTATTATTTGCCATGAACAAATTTGTTCCCTTCTTCAATATCGTTTTTTGAATATTAACATAAAGTTCTCATAAAAAAAATCTAGTTGAATTTATCCACAATATTCAACCTTATCTTTAGCAAAATATCTTGAAGTTCTTAAATTATTGCCAACAAAATAAGCTGCAACTTTATCTCCAAAAGCTTGCAAAAAAAACTATACTAAATTTTTAATTTTTTAAGCATAACTTTATTCAATAAATCCTCATAAAAAAAAAAACAAAATTTTATCTAATCTTGATATACAACACTAATGCAGTAATTCGTTTTACGGTTAATGTCCTTAATGTATTTGACCAAACTTGCTAAGAATATCATATCTTCTTTCCAAAATTATATTGCTCAAATATTAATCAACCATTTTACAAATCTAGTTCTTGAGCATTTTTATAAATTAATTCAACTTAAAATTCCCATAGACTTAACCATTTCAGTGGAACAAAATTGAGCATATTTTCCTAATATACCCAATAAGGTGGAATTAAGCCTTCTTGCAAATTTGTCCAACTTAATTTGTTCAAATTATTCAAAAAATAACTTAGGAACAATAATTGATATAGATTCCGTACACTAACTGTACTATTCTATTCTCTTACTGATATACTTTCTGACACACATTTTGACTGCATAAATTCAAACTTATTTTTCTTTTTAACCTTTCTTTTCTCTAGGATATCCTGCATACTCAAATAAATTTGTTAAGTTCATTCTCATCTTTTTGTTATCATCAAAATATATTAAGAGAAAACTCAACATATATCAAAAGTTTGAATCTTCTATTTAATCAATATTCTGCTTTCCCTCTTGAAAATGTTTGACTCTTCTATGATAGTTGATGCAATCAAAGGCGAGAAATTAGAATCTATAATGCAATGGAGCAAAAATAGAAAGAGGACTAACATAAAACTAGATATATTTTGGGGAAATGGGTTTAGAGGTAAAATAAAGATAATATAAATGCAAATTCTAGAGTCGCTTACTAATACTAAATGCAAATTAAGTTTGAACAAAAACAATATTTGATGGCACATTTAAACATTAAGAAATTCGAGGTGTAAAAAGATCGATATAATTCAATAGGGGTTTACAACTATCATAAATTATTTAAAAGTACCTTAAGATTAAAGAGTTAAACTCAGTAATCACATAAGACTTATAAGAATACTTAGTACATTAGAATAAGTAATGATTGTAGATTATATAACATATTTTTTTTTTTTAACCATGCAAAGATCTACGAGCTATTGAATCTCATCAAGCATATGAAATTAGACTTTCTTCAATAAAGGACAATAATAGAACTGCATGCTCCAAACTAAGCTACGACGTTTAATCTCAATCGATGTCTAATATTCTACGCAACTCTAATGTTCTCTAGTAGATGAAATAAATGAGTAGTAATGAACTTACCTTTCATATCCAAACATTCGAATCTTCCATGTAATCAAGGTTACGCTCTTTCTTATGAAAATGTTTGACTCTCTTAAGATAGTAGATGTAATCAAAGGCAAAAAGTTCAAACCTGGATTGCAATGGAACAATGTTAGCAAGAGGAACAAGCTATAACTGGGTATATTTTGGGTAATAAGTTTAGAGGGAAAATAAAGATGATAACAATGGAGATGATCAATGATTACAGGTAAATTTAAATAAGAGATCCTTATTTCAAAAATTTTAAATAAGGAATGAACATTTTATAAAGTGATTTAAATAAGATATCAATGTTTTACAAAATAGTTCAAATAATTTTATGAAATGGCTATTAAAGTATAGTCTTATAA
Organism: Lumnitzera racemosa; assembly: GCA_024138005.1. Classification (NCBI taxonomy): domain Eukaryota; kingdom Viridiplantae; phylum Streptophyta; class Magnoliopsida; order Myrtales; family Combretaceae; genus Lumnitzera; species Lumnitzera racemosa. The sequence continues at coordinate 89,052,189 of JAMXBC010000006.1, forward strand.
TAACTGAATCCCTCATTTGAACTATTATGTGAAACATTGGCCCCTTATTTAAAATTTTTGAAGTGTTAATTTTCCATTTAAACTTACCACCAAATGTTAACTCCTTCATTTGTAATTCTAATGCAAATTCTAGAGTAGCTTACTAATACTAAATGCAAATTAAGTTTGAATCATAAACAATGTTTAATGCACACTTAAACATTAAGGAATTTGAGATGTTAAAGGATCAATATGATCCAATAATGGCTTTACAACAATAATAAATTATTAAAAAGAACCTTAAGATTAAAGAGTTAAACTAAGTAATCACATGAGACTCATAATAATACTTGATACATGAGAGCAAGTAATGATAATGGGGGTTTCAATAGGAAAAATTTGTAAAACCCTAAGTATACCCTAACATACCTCCAATGGAAAAGTTGTAAAATAAGGAAAGTTTGGTAACTAATAACAGAATATATAATGTTGAGTTCCGTCTGCTTTATCTTATTGCTACTATCTAACTAGGGGCTTAGTTGTTATTTGGACATGGTTAACACTGACTCTATAAATACCTAACATTCGAATGGGAGGTAACTCACCATCTGGATGGTAGGCCTTCTTCATGTAACCATTAGGTTATTGATCAAAGTGACATTTAGACAATGAATAGATGCACAAAATGCTTATATGCGTTGTCTAGATGGTGGTTTAATTCTTATTTAAACAAATGGCCCATGCACTAAGACTTATTGGTCTCTTGACCTTCTTAACCATTTTGCTCTACAAGTTTAGGTCTTAATTTATACTTTGGCTTCCTAAGAGGTGGTATAGGGTTTTAAAGGCATTGTCACATTGCAATGGTGAATGATTCGTCCTCAAATCTAATGGTTCACCTTTCTTAAATAAGACAAATTGTGAGCGATAAATAAACTCTAGTTTGTTTTCTTCTTTTTAATCATGGCTAATTGGTCTCATTGGACTTTTTTAAACTCATTGGTTACAAGGCATAGCAAAATCTAAAATGAGCAAGTATTTTGATAGCCATTTTATAGTGTCTTCCTATCAAATTGTCATGGCTTTCCCAAAATAACACATATCGTGCTCATGTAAACAATCTCATATAACACATACAAATACAACATATGGTTTAGAAATTAAGAAGCATAATATTTATATCCTAAGCATTTAAAACACTGTACTTCACTAGATTTTTTCTTCATTCAACACTTTTCTTGGTCTCCTGACCTTCTTAGCCATTTTGCTCTTCAAGTTTAGGTCTTGATTTATCCTTTTGCTTCCTAAGAGGCGGTATAGGGTTTTAAAGGCATTGTCACCTTGTGATGGTAAATGATTCATCCTCAAATCTAGTGGTTCACCTTTCTTAAAATAAGACAAATTGTGAGCTTTAAATAAACTCTACTTTGTTTTCTTCTTTTTAAACATGGTTAATTCATCTTTTTAGACTTTTTTTTACGCTCATTGGTTATAAGGTGTTGTGAATCGTAACCAAGAACAAACAAGGCCGGCCGTTGGATGGGTTTAAGCTCGTAGAAAGCTCGAAAGAACTAATGGAAGAAAGTACAAAAGGAATGAATGATGAAAGAAAGGTAAGTAAGACCCACGAGCAACTCTAGAGGATATGATGTATTAATGGAACTTCCGAGGACTTACGGCATAGTTCGATATGACGTACGAATTAGTCCAATGAGGTTATTCGTCACCTAGCCTTACTTAAGGGTTAAGATAAGAGCGATACCGAAAGTAAACAGTGTATTTACACAAGAAAGAAAATACTCAAGTGTATTAAGAATAATCTGATTCCTACAACTACAAGTACAAGGGTACTTATACCTATAAGTTAGGGCAACTTACCTAAAAAGGAAAAGACAAAAAAGAATTTCCTAAGAAAATAATGTACAAGATACAAAAGGGTAAAAATAAATATACAAGAAAAACAATCATTGGTACAACAGAGTCTACACATGATAATATACATATGGCGATGCCACATTGGCAAGGTTGTTAGAAGATGCGGAGAAAAAGTACAGACAGTTGGCTTATCCAAGCAAGGATGGCTTAGTTAGCCTGAAGTCTCTCTTTCTCGACAAGGAAGATGCCAAGTAATTGGTCAGCTTGGGCGCAAGTAAGTAATCTTTAATTTGGCATACTACAAAAAGATGGGTAGTCATACTACTTGACATGAAGGGTAACTCGGCAAGGAAGTACTCGACCTCAGTAAGGGTTGGCTAGAACAGAAGGATTTGTCGTGTCAATCTCTCTAGTCCTCGGGCTTAGCTGTAGGTTAGAGGTTTAGTAAATCGATTCATATCATTTCCTTCGAGTTGTTTTGGATTTGGGATCAAATCCAAATGGTCTTCGCTTAGTTCTCTGTCAAGGTGATACAAACTGAAGTCGGCAATATTAAAGGCTTTAGAAACCCCATAGTCCTTAGCCAATTCCAATTTGTAGGCATTATTATTAATCTTCTAAAGGATCTTGAAAGGTCCTTCCGCTCTTGCAAATAATTTGTTCTTCCTCTTATTCAAGAACTGTTCCTTATTGAGGTATAGCTATACTAAGTCTCCCAGCTGAAATTGTTTAGCCTTCCTACCCTTAGTCTTTTCTCGCATTCTTCTAGTAGCTTGGTCGATGTGCCGAATGACCTTATCATAAATGTGCTAAAGGGATCGTACTCTAGCCGAGACGTCGTGATCTTCTTACATGAGTATGGGTGCAAGGATATGATCGAGGGGCAACTCAGGATTGAAACCATAGGCCACTTTAAAGAGAGTCTACTTAGTAGTATCATGTATTGTCCAGTTATAAGTGAACTCAACTACGGGTAAGCAGATGTCCCAGTCAGCTAAGTTCTTGCCCATCGGAGCTTAGAGTAGTGATCCCAAAGTGCGGTTAACCACTTTTGTTTGACTGTCAGTTTGAAGGTGGCAGGAAGTACTGACTAGTAGTTTAGTCTCCATCCAATGCCACAAGGTCCCCCGAAATGGCTCAAGAACTTTGGGTCTCTGTCAGAGACTACGCTTCTCGGCATACCATATATCTATACAATCTCCTGTAAGAGAAGAGAAGCATTAGTCGAAGCATTATTAGTTTTTTAGCAGAGTATGAAGTGTGCCATTTTATTGAACCAGTCTACGACGACCATTATAAAATCTTTGCCTCAGATAGTTTTCAATAGTCCGAAAGCAAAGTCTATACTCAATTCAGTCCATGGCTTCGTCAGGACAGGCAAAGGTATTGCTTTCCCTTATACAGCTTGGCACTTAACCTTCTTGCACACGGCATAACCTTCGACCACTTAGTGTACATCTCTCTTGATCTTCGGCCAATAAAATCAACCATTCAACAGCTTATAGGTCTTCCTTTCTCCAAAATGATCGGAGAGTCCTCTATTGTGGGCTTCTCTAATCAATAGCTCCCTCAGTAAATAAATTCGTACGCATAATATTCCGCCTTAGAATAAGTAGCCATCCTACACATGATACTCGTCTATTGTCCTCTTATCGACACATTGCAAAATTATGGGTTCGAAGTGTGGATCTTCAAAGTACTGTTTTTTGATACTTGCAAAGCTAAACAGTCTGGTCTGCAATTCTGATAAAAGCGCATATCTCCTCGAAAGAGCATCTGCAACTGTATTGCTCTTTCCCTGCTTATACTTTATTACAAAATTAAATACTTCAAGGAATTTAACCTATCTCGCTTATCGCTTCGACAACTTGGTCTAACTTCGGAGGTACCTTAGCGACTTATGGTTAGTATATATGACAAATTATCTCAACAGTAAATAGTATTGTCATACTTATAGTGCTCAGATTAATACCAAAAGTTTCTTATCATATACAGAGTAGTTCAGCTGCAATCCTCGAAGCTTGTCACTGTAGAAGGCAATTGGTTAGCCTTCCTACATCAAGACAACACTTATTCCAATGCCTGATGCATTACACTCAAGTTTAAAGATTTTCTCAAAGTCAAGCAAAACTAATACCAGAGTAGAGGTCAATCTTTCTTTTATCTCGACAAAGCTCCTCTCTTTCCTTTCTCCCTAATGGAAGTCGGTGTTTTTCTTCGTTAGTTCAGTAAGTAGCGTGACGAGGGTGTTGAAATTCCTAATGAATTTTCTATAAAACGAAGTCAGTTCGTAGAAACTTCTTACGTCGGCACAAGTAATAGGAGTTGACCACTCAACAATTGCTTAGATTTTCTCATCATCAACTCGCAAGCCTCCTCTACTGACTACATAGCCCAAGAATGCCACTTCCTCCTGGAAAAAGTAACACATCTTTAGATTATCCAATAGTTTCTTGGCACGAAGAATATCCAGGACTACTCTGAGATGTTTACAGTGACTAGGCATGTCAGTGCTATAGATTAGGATATCGTCAAAGTCCACCACGACACACTTCCTTATGAGATGTCTTAGCACATGGTTCATTAGTCTTATGAAAGTGCTCGGGGCATTTAACAAGCTAAAGGGCATGACCATCCATTAGTAAAGTCCATATCGAGTCTTGAACACAGTTTTCCACTCGTCCCCTGGTTTCAAGCAAATTTGATAGTAGTTAGATTTAAGATCAATCTTGCTGAAAATCTTGGCTCCACTTAGTTCATCCAACATGTCTTCTAGCCTCGAGATCGGATATCTGTATTTGATTGTAATCTTGTTTACAACTTGGCTGTCTACATACATCTACTACGTTCCATCCTTTTTCGGTACTAGAAGTATCGGCACAGTATAAGGGCTAAAACTTTCTCCGATGTATCCACTTCCAAGTAACTCATTGACTTAGCATTGGAGCCTAGAAGCTTATTCGGGATTCATCTAATAGGCAGGCTTATTTGGTAGTGTAACGCCAAGTATTAAGTTAATGCAGTACTCTATGCTTCAAGTTGGGAGCAACACCTTAAGTAACTATTCTAGGAATAGGTTGGCATATTCATCTAGTAACTCCTTGATTTCCTATGGTAGCTCACTTAGCTCCTCCATTTCCAACAATCGCTTGACCAACAAGAGGGTCGGCTCATCAACATTGATAACCTTTTAGAGATTGGCTCTATTCATTACTAGAGCATTCTTTAATCCACGAGTAAGTTTTGTTTATAACTTATTAACTTTTCTCGGCGGCATCAGATTTAGTGTGATCTTCTGGTCATCATTCTCAAACATATATATGTTCCTATAGCGGTTGTGTATAACTCTCCTATCAAACAACTATGGCCTATCTAACAATATGCAGAAAGCACACATAGGTAGTATGTCACAGAGAATCTAATTAAAGTAATTCCCTATAGTGATCAACAGTGGTATTTGCCAAGTGACGTGTAATGCTCCTTTCTCACTCAACTAATGCAACTTGTATGGCCTCAGATGTACAATAGTTAGCAACTTCAATTTTGAAACAAGATTAGTTGATGCTACATTAATGCAGCTTCCACTATCCATAATGAGAGCACACACTTGATTATTTACCTTACAGGTGCTATGGAACAAATTTTCTATCTACACTTCCTCTCGTGAGGGTTTTACATTCATAGTGTGTTAGATATTATAAGTAACTTGTACAAGTCTTCAATAAACACATCCTCCTCAATCAGCTCTTTCTCGACATTTTCTTTCTCGATAGGGGCCTCTTCCTCCTTGGGTTCTTCATCTGTGCTGTTTACTTCTAGCTTTGGGACGTCTCCCTTGATGACCATTGTCCTATGATTCAGGTATTGAGCAGCTACATGTCTGAACCCTTGACACTTGAAGCACTTTATTTAGTTCGTCTTCCTGCTAAACCCTTACCCTTTCTCATAAGTTCAACTCAGCACTTCGCTACTAAGTCGGCCTTTTTGCTTGGTTTGGACATCAATCTTTCTGTTTGACTCTATACTAGACTAAGCTTAGCGACTTGCCTATCCAGGCTGCCTAAGTGGCACTTGGCCGTTAGTCGGCTCCTCTTTTGCCTTTCCATTGGTTGGGTAATCTTAACAGCTTAATCTATTATGTCAAATCATTGGAGCTCCATAATGTCTCAAATGTCTCCTCTCAACCTAGTAATAGATCTTGAGATTGTTTAAGTTGGTGGTTCTTCCACTTCGCAATGTATCATAAGTATTTGAAATTCTTGAACATAGTAGTCAACAATTTAACCTCCCCGTCTCAACTCTTGAAGCCGAGTGAAAGTATCTTGAAGATAGGTTTCTAACATGAATTTGTTTATGAATATTCTCTTCATCTCTAGCCAAGTATTAATCTCTCGATATCCCTAGCCAAGTATTAATCTCTCGATATCCCTCTAATCTCCTCATGGCCTGAAAATTCTTCCACCACATGGTGGCATATCTAGACAACTCAACAACAGTAGTTCTCACCTTCTTATAATCCTAATATTGATAGTAGTCAAATACATGCACCACCTTCTCTTCCTACTTTAGGTACTCATCAGTATTCCCAGATCCATTGAAACTCGAAATTTGAAGCTTTACATGGCAGATGATCTAGGGACTCATACGTACTCTTCTTCAAAATACTTTTCTTCTTTCTCATCTCCTATGCCTACCAAATCAATCCTTTTCCTCACTCGTTCGCCTACTCCTCTACCTTGAACCGGTCGAGCTAGGTCCTAACCTCTAATAGGCTGAGCAACTTGTGGGGTGTTTTGCATAGCCTTAGTGGGTTAGCAAGACAATGTATGTACTACTCGAATTAAATCCACCAAAAGGTTAGCTACCTCATTAAGCCTCTCATTAATGCTTCTGGGAGTTCCTAGGGATTATTGTCCATGGTAGGTAACTACATTGTCATCGACAATACCAACATTCATACTCGGGTTAGTAATTTTTTTCTCTTAGATTCAAAGCTCAAACAAACACTTCAAGAAATTAAAATTAACAACACAACGCTTAAATGAACACAGTAACTTACTTCTGCTTCACATACGCAAAATAGAGTATAACAAAACTTTGAAAGCACACGTCAAATCGAACAAAAACCTTCGCTTTGATACCTAGATGTTGCAAATGGTGACCAAGAATAGATAAGGTTGGTCGTTGGATGGGTCCAAGCTTGCAAATAGCTCGAAAGAACTAATGGAAGAAAGTGCGAAAGAAATGAATGATGAATAAAAAGTAAGCAAAACCTATGAACAGTTCTAGAGAATATGACATATCAATAAAACTTTTGAGGACTCACGGCACACTTCTATATGACGTACGAATCGATCTAGTGAAGTTATTCACTACCTAGCCTTGCTTAAGACTTAGGAAAAGAGTGATGCCAAGAGTAAATAGTGTATTTATGCAAGGAAAAAAAATACTCAAGTTTATTAAGGATAATCTGATTCCTATAGCTACATATATAAAGGTATTTATACCTATAAGTTATGGTAACTTGCCTAAAAAGAAAAAGACAAAAGGGCATTTCTTAAGGAAGTAATGGATAAGATATAAAATAGTGAAAATGAATATTTAAGAAAAACAATCATTAGTATAACGGATTCTACATATGATACTGGCGATACCACATTGGCGAAGTTGTTAGAAGAGCGGACAAAAAATACAGACAGTTGGCTTGTCCGAGGAAGGGTGGCTTAGTCAATCCGGAGTCTCTCTTTCTTTGTTTCCTGGCAAGGAAGATGCCGAGTAATTAGTCGGCTTGGGTGCGAGTAAGTAATCTTCAATTTGACATACTATAGAAAGATGGGCAGTTATATCGCTCGACATGAAGGGTAACTCAGTAAGGAAATACTCAGCTTTTGCAGAGGTCAGCTGGAATAAAAGGATTTGTTGTGTTAGTCCCTCTAATCCTTGGGCTCGATTGCGGGTCAGAGGTCCAGTAGCTTGATTCTCATCACAAGTCATAGCTAAATCTAGAATGAGCAAGTATTTTGATAGCCATCATATAGCATCTTCCTATTAAATTGTCATCGTTTTCCTAAAATAACACATATCGTGCTCATGTAAACAGTCTTATATAACACTTGATCCACATACTTCTTAATAACGAGTAGCACTCTTACTTACTCGTACATACATATTACTTATGCTTTAATGTGTTTGAAGTTTTCAACAAAATAATAATAATAATAATCATGATATTCTCAATGTCATCTTTTACTTCCCCTTTTTCCTCTTCACTCACTACTTTAAGTTTAGACAAACAACCTTTTATGGATACAACATATGGTTTAGAAATTAGGAAACATTATATCCATATCCTAAGCATTTAAAACACTATACTTTACTAAATTTTTTCTTCATTCAACACTTTTCTTCAAACTCTTTTACTAGGCTAAATAGACACTTTTGTTGGCTATCACTTTCATATCTAAACTTTGGCTCCTTTTTTCCTTCATAGCCTCTAACACTACTTCTTATATCACCCTTATTTTCATCACCACCTATAACTCTCTAGGAGACTTGAGAGTATTTGACTTAGAAGTAGAAGATGATGGTCTAAATTGACTCTGTTGATGATGCCTCTCAACTTTAGCTACCAATATATCACATCATCAAGTGTCATATAAAATTTGAGCTCTATAAAATTCCTAATTTCGTATTTCAACCATATCATAAATTTAGCAATTGTTTGATCCATTGTTTTGTTTAAGTTACATTGCATCATGAATATTTTAAACTCCTTTACATAATTATCAACCCTTAAACTGCCTTATTGTAGTGCTTGCAACTTTAAAAATGTTTCTTGAAGATAATATGGAGGTATAGAATGCATTTTCAACAATCTCTTCATTTTTTTCTAAGTTATGATTTTATCTTCCCCAGCCTTCCTACATTGAGATTTCAAAGTTTCCAATCACATAGTTACAAACCTAGTAAACTTAAGAGAAGTTAATTTTACTTTAGTTCTCTCATCATGTTGACAACATTTAAACTCTAATTCCATCATTTGTCTTTACTCCACATAATCATCTGATAAACTATTTCCTTTAAAAGTTCTTATTGTTTCAACCCTCGACATAAGATTTCGGCTACCAACTACATGTTCATTCGCTAACTTACTTCCCTCCTTTATCGCATCATCATCATGATTACTTGCATGTAGCTGATAATTTTTCCTCAAATTCATGTATTAACTATATTTCCTCTCACATTTAACACTTATGTTTGAAAAATCAACACCATTTCTACTGAAACTATCATTTGTTCTTCTAAGGCAAAGCTATTACTTGCATCTCTTTTACAATTATCTCTTCCCTAACATCTATCACCTATTATTCCATAAATGCTTTCACTTTCTTATGAATATACACAAATGCTACTTTAACTTAAGTAATGTACAAACACAACTCTAATATAGTACAATCTCAACTAGTTAATTGGACACTACTTCAATGTAACCAACAACTCTACAACAATTATAATACTTGTAAACAACCATTAATTGCAGTGAAGTCAACAACTTTCCAACTTTACTAACTAAACCTCAATGAATAAAGAGAAAGGATTTGATGTTTCCTTAAGCTATCATCTCTAAAGCTTTTATATAAAATTTATGGTACAATACTGGGTGAGAAGTTTAAGTCCAAATTACAATGGAATTACACAAATTAGAGGAGCAAGTTAAGTTAAATATATTTTGGGTTTTTGATGAGCTTAGAGGAAACACGAAATAAATGTAAAGTAAAAATAGGGAAAAAAAAAAACAGTTTTACGTTGGTTAAATGTGGGTTTGAGTTGGTTTTATAGGTATACAAAATTAAGAGTAGCTTTATAAATTTAGTGGGGTTTAATGGGAAAGCAAAATTTTGCACTTTCGATAACCGACAAGTTAGGAGCTGTTCTTTTTATTCTCCAACATGGAAAAAATCGAAACAAAGGGATAAAAGTAGTTAGAGAAACATGTAAGTGCAAGAGAGTCAAATGACAAAAAATAGAAGAAATAGACAGCTATTAAAAACAATTTGAAAGATAACGTAGTGCAAATGTGGAGTCGAATAAATTGATACTCACTTAATATAATAGTATATTGTAGATACCTATTGATCAACTTGAAAAAAAATTCTAATTTAGAGTATATAATGGGATAAAGGTAACAAAAGTGCTTATATTTTTAACATTTGGCAATTTAGTGTCTAAACTTTCATTTTTTATGATTTAGTACTTTTTTCTTCAATTTGGTTTTAATTTAGTGTTTTGATTAACAGTAAAATTAATTATTGTTACAATTTTTTGTATTTAAGTGTCTATACTTTAGTTATAATTGCAATCTAGTATTTGTACTTTTGTTTAAATGTATTTTAGTGTTTGTTCATTTGTTAATTTATTCTAAATTAATTTCTGAATTTTTATAGTTGATATCTTATTTTAACATTAAAGAAATTTATTTATATCCAATAATTTCTACCATGCATAACTTTTATATATGATATTAAATTTTAGCATATATTATATTTTTGGAGTCTTCATAACTACTTTTATTTAAAAATAAGATTTGATATGTGTTATAGATATAACAATCAAGTATAATTTTAGAATGATTATAAATTGTAAATCAAGTGGTAAAAAACATTGGTATTAAGACTTACTAAACAATGTAACTTTATATTGTATATATCCAGTAGTATCCTTATATTAATTTTTATCATTTTGTGAACTTGTAACTTACAAATCAAATATTGTATAGCTGCAACTATATAATCATTGGAAAGCTCGTGTTATAAGCTACTTAAAACTATTTTAATCTAAAATTATACAAATGAAAATCATTCACATTGTAGATATACTTGTCTAAATATTTATATTTTAGAAGTAATGAATTGTTACAAGGAAAAAATAAAATGGCTAAAGGAAAATTTCGTAATTCATTTGAACTTTTTGTTTATAATATTTTATTTTCATAATTTTTATGTTTTTTGTATTTCTTTTTTATTTTTTTAATAGTAGTCCACATAGGTCACAGATGTTTTCTAAATTATGTGATTTCCGATGCATTACAATTAGCCTTACTTTCCCATGCATTACAATTGAACTTACTTTTATAAATTTATTTATTTTTATTTTAAATGACTTTTATATGTTGCAAACATGTTTTTTTGAATTTTGTAATGATTATAATCTTAAAAATCACATTAATTTTGAAGAAATACAAAACAAAAGAAAAAAACAAATGACTTAAACAAAGTTATTTGAGAAAAAGGAAAAGTTTTTAAATTTATAATTTCAAGTTAAATTAACAATTTTTAAATAGTCTGTAATATGAATTTTTCAATAAACAAGGTTATAATAATACAATGCATGTTTACAAGTCATGGAATTAAACATTTCAAAAGTTATTATCAAAATAGCGTAAGAGATATAGTAAAATATTATACTGTGTAGATATATATTGTTTAAAGAGTAAAAAAATTTACATTTCAAGGTTAGATGACAAGTAGTTTATATGTTACGATCATTTTAAATGTTATTTGGTTCATCTAATTTTAGAAGACTTGTATTTGATCTTATTTTTAAATAAAAATATGTCATAGTAGCTTTCAAATAATATAAAGTTTATAAAAATACAATATTGCAAGCAAAAGTTATGTAAGTTGAAATTTTCGACAGAAAATTATATTTTTTTGTTTTCAAAATAATTTATTAATTAAGAAAAATTAAAACTTATTTTCTTACAAAATGACATGTGATCAAATACTAAAATACATCAAAATTAAAATACAGACACTAAAATATTTTCAAAACTAAAATATAAACACTAAAATGTAAAAACAAAAGTTAATGGCCTTAATTTTCCATTAATAGAAACACTAAAATGAAGATTGAAACATTAAATTATAAAATATAAAAATTTAAATACTAAATTGTCAAAATCTAATGGTATAGGCAATATTTTGCCTTCGTCTCGACTATAATATATGGTATTGGTTTCTACAAAACGGGACAATAAGCTTTTTAAATTAATATGTGGGTTTGATATTCATTTTTCTTTTCTCGATTTTAGTAGAGAAAAGGTAGAATAAAAATACATAATTATTATTAATTTTTTTATTTAGGTATCTAAACACAATTGATAGTATTATATTGTGGACTTAATAATAATCAATTTCGAATATAGACACAAACATTGCATATATATAAATGATAACTAGTGTCAATAATTACTTTTTTAATCGTCCAATAATAATTATTAAATCATCCTAATAAAAGAAGAAATCAAATCTCTCTCTACATTTACGGCAAAAATCTCCTCCATTTAAAACATTCCGAGAAAACCAGTCCGCGGCTAACTCGCCCCCTCTCTCTATCTCTCTCTCTCTGTATCTCCCCTCTCACTGTCTCACATCCACTCTCACTCTCTCACTCTTGCCCATAACCATTTTTCTGTCTCTGTGTCCTAATCTAAAACAAACCGCAAATACACTCTTTGAGCTCTTACTTAATCGGTAATCACTTCAAAGAAAACCCTAACACACTCTTTCACATTTCACTTGGCAACCACCATTTACGTGCAAACCCTAACTACAACCCTCAGATCTGTCATGGACGCAAGTATCGGACCTATATGTGACTAGTTTACCGCAAAATGCCAAACTCCAACCCGAAACCACGTCCTCGACCCGGACCGTGGCCTCCGGCACCGGAGTCATCCGCAATGGCGCCTTCTTCCTGGGCCAAAAAGACTGGATTCCGTCCCAAATTCTCCGGCGAGACCACCGCTAGTGATTCCGGCCAACTTTCCCTTCCGGTGAGGCAACGCGATGCCAATTTGAATTCCAATCCTGCTCAGACTCCGAGCCTGAATGCCCAGCCCGACCTCGAAGCTGGCCGGGCTCGGCCTCAGGCTCAGCTGGTGGCGGAGCCTGCAGTGAATGGACAGGCGCAGGGGGAGAAAGTGCCGCCTGCTGCTGCAGTGCCGGCGGGGAAGGAGAAGGAGAGGGAAGCGGGGAAGGATCAGCCAGTGAAGCGGCGGAGGGATTCAGACGGTGGCACGGTCAAAGGGTCAAGTCCTGGGACGAATAGAAGAGCCTCGGCGGCAACGAATGAGGCGGCCCGCAGGCCGGCAAGGAATGAAGAAGTTGTGGAGGTTTTGCCACATACGGTGGAGGATGATGGATTCGTGGGGAGGCATTCTCATATGAAGTACGAGCTTAGGGATGCACCGGGGCTCGGTATGTGAAATCTCATTAATTTATAACGTTATGCTGATTTTTTAATGTAGTTTACATTTGTTTAGTTTAGTTTTAATGTAATTTGCATTCGTTTAGGTTAGCTTCTATGTAACTATTATTATAATGGATTAAATTACTGTATAAAATCGATGATGTCATTAGGAGTTTTGTTGTTGTCGACTTGTTGTAATGCTCTAAGCATGTGTCATTTTAGTCAATAATTATAGGTAAATATGAATGAATACCGAGTGATGCGGTGATTTTGACCCAAGTGCTTATAGGATAAAATTATGAATCACTAAGTTAAAAAAGAAGTGGTCTTCAGAGTTTTTTTTTTTCATTTCTTTTTTTAAGTAAGTGATTTCTAGGTTGATTGATTTATGGAGCTGGCAATGTGTGTTATTTATTTGATTTTACGCCAATTTCGTGCGGGTGCTTAAAATTTATAGAATTAATTAAATATCGCAAGAATTAATTTATTTTATAACCGTGTCTTATTTGGCTAAGCATGTCCCCTATTTTTGATTTTTTCGGATGAGTCTTAATTTTTATTTATTTATTTATTTTTGGGATTAGTGCCTAGTTTAGATTTTGTCTCCATAACTGTCTTCCGTCAATCTCGTGATGAGCTGTGATCCAACAGAACCGTTCTTTTTGTATGAAATTCATCAAATAAAGGAGAGACCCTTCAGCTATGGATTTTTGTTGACTTTGATCAGTGGTCCAATTTCTTCTTAGTGCCTGTCTGCTTCAAGCTCCGTATAATGGATTACGTAAGTAATTGCTACATTGGATGAAAATTAAAAAACTTTCACTTCTCTTCCGATCTAAATCTTCATTCTATTTTAGACTGTGTCAAGTATTTGAAGTATGGAACAAAAGCTCCAATTCTACTTTAAAAAAGCAGTTCCTATAAAAACTTTTTGGAAGTAGGTTTTTTGTTACCGATCGTTAATTCCCAACAATGGGACAGGTGGAATCTTTAGCTCTTTGTAGCTTTTTCTTTCCTGTAACTCATTAATAGTATAAATAGTGAGAAAGAATTTATGTAGGGGCTTCCTGAATAACATGACTGGAAAGATTTGCATAACAAACCTGCAAATATAGTAAGCACTAGAGTTTACAAAAGCAATACTCCAGGGGAAAGAAACTAGGGAAATCAAACACTAGGTAGGAGCACAAATTTGAATTAGGGGAGAATCCTTCTTGCTAGAGTAGATGAATGCTGGCGCCCATTTCCAAGACTGGTAGCAAGCCTTGCCTGCTAGATATGGTAGACTTTCGTTGCAAGAGCTGCCTCGCCAAGAGAAGGCACTGGAGATCAGGAAGCTGAGGCAACACAAACTATTAGAGATCTCCTGCCGGACTTTTGACAACAATGCACACTCAGGGAAGAGGTGCGCGTGGTCTTCATCAACCATTCCAATAGCATCTTGAGTGCTGGATGAAACTCCATGGGAGAAACTTGTTTACAGTACAGAGTTTCCAATTCTAGACAAGTCAGAGGATGAAAGCATGCTTAAATAGACTTGTGAGATGGAGATCTCTGCATCTCCCAAGAAAAAAGGATTTATTGAATAATAGAATTGATATTCGGGAGAAAATTATTGGATCTTTCTAGCTTTTGTATTGAAAAAAATTGTTAATCATCCCTTGTCCAGAATCAGCATGCCCTTTTCATGGTTATAAAACCTTATTTTAATAGATAATGGGGGTTTTCTTAGTTTGTGTCATTTAGTGGCTGCACTGGCTGTGTGGTAGAATTTGGATAATAGTCCTGTACTGATTGTTTTGATCTATAATGTTGGTTCAGTAGCAAAGGTTGAATTGTTTTCTTTGACTTATGACTAATTGCTTTCCATCTTTCTAAACTTTCAGTACCGATTGGTTTCTATGGCTTCCAGCATTTCCTTTCAATGTCGGGTTCATTGTTTCTTATTCCACTTGTCATAGTTCCAGCCATGGGTGGATCTCAAGTGAGTACATCCAAATCCTTTTTTGTTTTTTTCCTTTTAACTAAAGAAAGTTATATGTTTGCTGAATACACTATATGTGACTGGACTGAGATTGTAGGAAGACACTGCAGCTGTGGTTTCAACAGTGCTCTTTATGTCTGGAGTGACCACATTATTGCATACATTTTTCGGTTCAAGGTTGCCCTTAGTCCAAGGTCCATCTTTTGTTTACCTAGCACCTGCTCTCGCCATCATCAACTCACCTGAATTCCATGGTCTAAGCGGAAATGTGAGCTAATCAGCTACTTATTGCAGCCTGAATAATGATTATTTTGCTTTGCATATCTCGAGCAGCATGTTGACAATAGTTTGTTTTTCCTTCTTGAACATAATCTTCACCCTGTCACTTGCCTGGTACAATAGCTATTGTTGCACCATTGGTTCCATGACTGATGCATATGCACATTTTATTTGCTTTTTTCTGTTGCAAAACAACCTAAAGAATGACTGGTATAGGAGCAGTTTTGGTAACCATGTGAATAATCCAAGATGAGGTAGTCATCATCTTGTTCAGAATGCAGAAAGTGGAATGAAAAAGAAAAGGCTATGGTCTCTTTTCTCTATATGTCATGCTATGGGGCATGGGGAAAAGTGGATTGCCTGCCTATGCTCCTAGGAGCCCTGCCACTGTATTAAGAAGCATTGCTAGCCAATTGCCGTTCTTATCTATTTAATTTTTTATAAGTGATGATATTCCCTCGTTCTAGTAGGGATGTCTCTTTTCTCTATAAGCATTGTTTGGAATTAGGCATGTCTCCTTTTGGGTACTTGAAAATGTTTGACTGTCATTCTAGTAGTGATGACAAAAAGTGAGGTATATAACTTGTTTACGGCATAATAAAAGTTGTAAATGAGAAGTATTGGTGACAATGTGGCTATTTAGCAACTCCACAAGCTATTGTACTGGGAAACTTTAGCTGTCATCATCATCTAGCTGCGCTATGTACAAATGGCATAGTTTCTTTTTTTAAAGCCTGAAAGTTTGATAAAGTTGACCATAGTTCAACTCTTGATATCTGTGCATGAAATATAAAAGATCAAAACCTTAGGGTTAACAGTTTTCTTTTTCTTATAATACCTTTTATATTTTGTGAAGAATACCATCAATCCCTTATATGTTGTTTTTACTGCAGAATTTCAAGCACATTATGAAAGAGCTACAAGGTGCAGTGATTATTGCTTCTGCTTTTCAAGTAATACTTGGATACAGTGGACTTATGTCACTATTTTTGAGGTAGCCAGGAGCCATTTATTCTGCACTCTGGAATATGTTGCTTTGCCTATTCATGATTGCGTTGTTATTGAGAACGGAATTTGACCAATTATGCATAACCCAAAGTGAAAATTAATAGCCATCTGAACTTTTATGAGAATGCAGTCTAATGTAGTTAATTCCTTCACGTGTAGTTCTAGGTTATCTTCTCCACAATGTACTTCAATGTAGCTATTATTTAGATCCTTGAATGAAAAGCATTTGCAGGATGCTTCATATTGCCTATTAGTATTGCTTTTAGAAAATGTTACAAATCAGAGATACCTTCATACCTCAACCTCTGTGGTTAATTGAACTGTATTTTTTAGTGCAAGAATTATATAAAATCAACCTTTTCATCATGGCATGTGATCAAGGGATTTATTTCTGAATTTGTAGGTTATAGGCAGAAAAGAAACATGAATCTTTTTACCTAAATAAAAATGAAAACTTAGGTTGGGATCTGTCTACTGACAATTTGCCAAAATGGAAGTTAATTGCTAGAGTTCTTGATTTTGACATGAAATTAAGGCTTAGTGGTTCAACCTTGCAATGGTAAGTAGCGATGTTATATTTTCAAATCGTTTAGGTGAAATGGAGGATTTGGCTCAATGTTGATATGCTAAGTGGCAGTGTCATTAAATGGCATCTTTATGGAATGGGAATGCTCTTTGCAAATATATGATTCAGATTTTGGTTAAACCATCAGAATATGTAATTAGGTTGCTGCTTGTACAGATATACTTCTTCTTATAATAGCATGGAGAGAGAGAGAGAGAGAGAGAGAGAGAGAGAGAGAGAGATAGAGAAGAGACCCACAAAGAGAGAACCCTTGGCATAGATGTTACAGCTATCAAGTTGATCAGAGGGTTGCACAAAATGTAGTTGTTCTATATTTTGGTTGGTTCGTAGTTTGATTCAAAGAGGTTTTGAAACAATTCATGGTTTAGTTCAAGGTTTGAACTAAACCGAACTGAACAATATTAACCTGCGCTGTACTGCTTCTTACTCAAAAAATAAACGCCAATGAATAGGCCCCAACTCGATACACCTGATTGTCAAAAAGAAGAAAAAAGCAACTCAGCCCTAATCTTAAGACATTGACTTCTAGTCCTCAATGCCTCCACTCCTCCATCATTTCACTCGTCAACCTTCATATTAGATTAGACTCTCACTCTCAATTCATGCGTTCACTGAGTTTACTCGTCTCTTATCACAATGTCAATTTCTCCTAGTCTCACAGTCTCACAGTCTTACTCTTGTCTTTTAGTCTCTCCTTAATCCCTAGATTGGCATACCCTAGTGTTCTATAAGTGGATAGTCCTCTTTTGCTCTCAACTTGCTTATCATGTAATGTGCATAATCTAGTAGTAAATTTAATAGATGGGTAAAGTAGCAAGTTGAGCTTGTTTAAAGGAAATTATTATGCATAATTTTTTGTTTTTTTAATATACATGTGTGGTCATTGTCCAGTTGTAAATTTTTTTTTACTTGAAATTTTGCATTGAATTGTATGAGTAAAAATTTATAGCAATAGATGTATGTTTTAAATAGTCAAATGTGATCATAATAACTACATACTTTTTTAAGTAGTTGTAATTGAAGTGAACCAAACCTGACTTTGAAATGGTTTGGTTTAGTAGCATGAACCATTAAAGGTGGTTTAGTTCAATAGGCATTTGAACCTAATCATTTTAAATGCGGTTCGGTTCATTTCAGTCCTTGAACCAAACCGAACCGAACCATGAGCAACCTAGTTGATGCTGACTGATTCTTTGGCTTGAAAGAAATGGAGTGAGATATATAGGTGATTTCCTAGGAGTTGTGGCATCATCAGCTTGTATTTGTCAAAGAAGTCCTGAAGAAGATATGAAGTGGAAGAAATGGAAAGTGCTTGGGGGGGTTTTCTACCTTATCAAGCTGATAGAAACAAGCTGGCAAATATTAAATGAAGATGCTACATAAAATGGAAACTTTTTATAAGTCCATTCTTTCTCTCCTAGTTAGCTGTTCCTTCCCTATTTACCCTTCCCAAAGATGTTGATGGATGTTGGTAACGTAGTAGCATATTAGGTGGTACTTCTTTTAAGGTCTGTTTTTTTTTGGGTTTTTTTTTTTCTCCTTCTTTAGTTTGGTATCAGTTCCTGTGCAAAATATTTCCCGTTTGTTTCATCCCCTTTTTTCTTTGATTTTCTTTTGGGAAGTTTATATTTTTGTTTGTTTCGTTATCCATATCATAAAATTTTATGCTTTCCTAAGAAATTCCAATATCTTTGTATTGTTACTCTTTCTTAGTTATTTGGTCTGATTTTTTAATCATGTGTATCCTATCACCTGATCCTTGTGAATGTTCTGTTAGCAAATAGCAACTGTACCTTTTGCTAGGCATAAATTGATGGCTTTAATAGCTTCATTACATATAATGCTTGATTATCTTACATGAATCTCGTTCACGTATATCTTTCAGGCTAATCAATCCAGTGGTTGTGTCCCCAACCATTGCTGCTGTTGGGCTTTCTTTTTATAGTTATGGTTTTCCTTTGGTTGGGACCTGCCTTGAAATCGGTGTACTTCAGATACTGCTCGTTATAGTTTTTTCACTTGTAAGTTCACTGTCCCCCTTCCTTGGAAGCATCAACTTTCTTTTTCTGTTTCCTCTTTTCTTCTATGTTTCCAAATTTTTTGTTAGGATGCTGTACTCTGCAGCAAGCTTTCAGTATCTCATTAAATTTCACTCTCCTATTGGATTGTCTCTAATAATGTCTTCGTTGTGGCAGTATCTTCGTAAGATATCAGTTTTGGGGCATCGAGTTTTTCTCATCTATGCAGTAAGTTATCCTTCTTTTTTTCTTCCCAGAAATACCCTTTTTCCTCAAGTACATGTGGTTATTTGATTGAATTCATAATTTTAAATTCAATCGATAATCATACAGTAACTCCCTTTGGCTTCCTTGTAATTTTCAGGTTCCATTGGGTCTTGCTCTCTCTTGGGCTGTTGCTTTCCTGCTGACTGAAGCTAATGTTTATACCTATAAGGGTTGTGATGTTCATATTCCAACCTCAAACATAATCTCTGAGCATTGCAGGAAACATATTTCCAGGATGAAATATTGCAGGGTCAATACCTCACAAGCTTTAAAATCTTCTCCCTGGTTTAGATTTCCTTATCCATTACAATGGGGAACTCCAGTTTTTCACTGGAAAATGGCTATTGTTATGTGCGTCGTATCAATAATCTCATCCATTGATTCGGTAAGTGATCTATATTACACCCTTAGCTAGTAGAGTTTTCTGTATTACGTGGCTTAACCAAGTGATTATTTTGTTATATTACTTCTTTTTGGGTCTTTTCTTCTACACTGCACTATTTGTGGACTTCTCTACATGGAAACTTTGGTTATGTTGGTTGTTGATCCACTTATACTATCTCGTGAAATTACAAGGATGAAACTATGAAATAAATAGGTAGGCTTAGCTATACCTATTTCTACCAACATTATCTATTTACTTTGCCATAGCTAGGATATTATTTGAAATTTGCACCAGCGTTTATGTCTGTCACAGATATAATATTAGAAACCCTGGTGTGTACTCTAAGTAAAATCGTAGGTGTAATAAGCTGACTGGAAGATGTTGATACAAATTGGTGCACCCAGGCTTGTCTATCTTGATGGGTGGAAAGATCCCTAGGGGGTTCATTTCTCTATTGAATCTGAAGAAACCCTTTCTCTCATTTGGTTACTCTCTAAGAACATCTTTTTGAAAATAGTTATATGTAATGATCCATCTTCTTCTTCTGATCATCAGCAAGCATTTCTTTTGTTTTATAGCTTTGTTGTACAATATTTAGCCCAAGTAGGACATTTAATTGGACAATGAAGTGTCAGATAACATCAAGATGGGGAATGAGGATGTATTTGGGTTTACAGAGAGAAAGAAACCTTTTTCTCTGGCTCTTTGCTGGATAGGAAGCATATAAATTTCAGTATTATGTTAGAGGAGAGGTTTGAACGAGTTCGTTATTAAGTTTGGAAAATGCTGAAAAATTGAAGGAGACTTCGATGTGCTAACATTTGAACTATTACCATTGAAGGACAAGAATAGGATTTACTCTTTATAAGAAAGATTTAGAGTAAGTGATACAATCCAAAAGGTCAAATAAACTTTTCTCATAAGCATAGTTGCAAAGGTGCTTATTGTAAGTCTGAAGATAGTGATGGAGAGCCTTGTGTGCAAAACCTAAATGCTTTTGTGAATGTTGGGATAATTTTAGATGCATCATTACCTGTGAAGTTGCTATGCTTTAAATGTGAACTAAAACACAGTTTATCTGTAAACTTCACAAGAAGTTATGACTATTCATGTGTGTTGATTAATATATAAATGCAAATGGCTGTAATAAACTGTTGGAAATTGAATATAATTAATGATAGTATTTGTATAGTTGGTACAACAATAGCATAGTAATTAAGGAGTCTAATGCGGTGTTCCCATTAAGTCCATAAATAGAAGTGTAGTAGTATCGATAGAGGTAAGTAGTAATAAGAGAGTATATATAGTTATTTTTCTCTAGTAGAGTGTGTATAAGAAGCTCTAAGTTCTGTGTCTAGCAGCATTTTGCTTAGAACAATGTGTCTTAGCCCTGTGTGTCTAGCAGCATTTTGCTTAGCTCTAGTAGAGTGTGTCTTAGCCCCTAATTCTATCAAATTAGGGTTTATAATCTCGAGGAAAAGGTCAGTTTTTTGTGGGCAAACTATTTTTTAAAATAGGTTTCTGGTAAAAGTAATTTGGGAAATACCGTTGCAAAATTGTAATGTCTAGATGCAATTTTGCTTTGGCCATTTTCCCATCATTTGTGGACAAGAATTTCAAAGAAATCATATGTGAGAATTGCGATTTGTAAATTGCAGATGTAAGCTGTGATTTCAAGTTGAAATCACATTCTCCTGTGTGCAGATTATAAATAGCAGGAATGTGCAAGGTCTACATGTTATTTGCACACAGCAACTTCCTGCAGCAAATGTGTTCATGGGTGTGTTGTAAACCATGGTTTAATAGGGACCCCTCATGTCCAGAGTGCGTTGGTTTATATGTATGCTGAGTTGAGTTTTTGCCACAAGTGTTTGATGTCTGAACCAGTTGTTTTGTGTCAGACGGCAATGTTTAAGTGCTTGTGCAAAATGTAGGGATTTTGTAAAAATACTATTCATGTGAAAAATCGGATGTCTAACATGGGATTTTTTTATATATTGCATAGCTCACATGCAATTTCTTTGTAAACTTACTCCTCATCTCGGTGGAGAAATGACCCAAAATCGCAGCTTATGGTATTTTGCAAGTCATTTTCACCTGACCCCTATTTTATAAAATAGTTTGTCCACAAGGACAAACTGACCTTTTTCTCTTGTAATCTGTTATCACCCCTTTTGTTCTCCACGAAATTTAGCTGCAGCAAGGTTTGTAATATTTTATTATGTTTTTGTGTCTTTTTATTTGGGTATGTGTCTTTCGTGCAAGTGTTGTAGTGGGTAGTTTGTGGGAAGTGTAGTATTGTGTAGTCTGTAAATTGTTGTTGCAGTTTAGTGGGCTGCTAAGTGCAGCAGTGGACGTGTCCTGTAGGAGTAGGGTCTGATTTAGTGGGTTGCTGTTATGTAACTACCTATTTGTGTGTTTGTGTATAAATGGAGCTTTGGCTTATTTAATGGAGGTAGGTCAGATTTTATTAAAAAAATATATGTATAGTAGTTTAACCGGAGATTGTCCGGCTCTCTCCAATGTGCCTAGAACCGATCATTCATTATAATAAAACATGGGAGGAAAATTCCTAAGCCTATTCTCGGCTGTGATATTGTTGTTAATAGGCCTAACACAAGATTCCAAGGGCAATCTTGTAACAAATTGGTGTCTAAGCTAAAGATGTTGGAAGAAATCAAGCAACTACAGCAGCAGTTCCAAGACTTCATGGCTATATATAAGTGCAATCAGGAACAACTGGAGACCATGTCCTAACAATGGACAAATTTATCCAAAGAAGTTTTGGCCAATAGGGGAAAAGTCAAAGTGACTGATGAAGTTAGTGATGAAGGAGGAAACACGGAGCAGGCTTTGGCTTGTGGTGGCATAATTGAGAAAGGTATTGTGTTATCCAAGTTTGTACGACTAGATTTTCCAAAATATGATGAATCAATGGATCCTATTGGGTGGCTTAATGGATGTGATCGCTTTTTCAAGCACCATAAAACATTGGATGAAGAGAAATTGGGGATCTCTGCTAACCACGTGGAAGGAGATGCCTAGTTATGTTTCTTGAAGTTGGAATGTGATAGACCAGTTATCAGTTGGGAAGAGTTTAAGGTCCTTTGTAACGAGCAGCATGGACCTCCTGTATGCACCAATCCATTGGGGGAGTTGGCAAAGCTAAAACAGGGAGGGTCAGTGCCCCTGAACTCACTCATTAACACTGGAGCAAGAGGTGGCGTTGTTCTTGAGTGGGTTGAAGGAGTATACTGTGGTGGATGTGAGATCCAAAAGCCCAAAGACCTAACACAAGTGGTAAGCTTAGCAAGATTATTTGAAAGGAGAAGTTTAGCAATGATGGAAGGGGCTCTAGGCAGCCAAAGCAATTGAGTGCCTTATATAAAGAGGCTAACTTGTGCAGGATTGGTGGATAAAAGAGCAAAAGGAATATGTTTTAATTGCAACGAACCATTCATAGTGACACAATTGCAAAAAGCTATTCTGGCTAGAATCCTTTGAGGAACAAGAGAGAGAGCGCATTGAAGCTGAAATTCAAGGGAAGAGGAGGTTGAAGGAATACTATTTTTTTGCATGTGAGGACACGTGTGATTTCAAGAGTGAGAGTAAATGTTATCACCCCTTCTATTCTAGTAGTAGGGTGGTTTGTAATATTTCATTATGCAAGTGTTGTAGTGGGTAATTTGTAAATTGATTTTGCAATTTAGTGGGATAGTAGGTACAGTAGTCGATGTGTTATGTAGGAAATAGGGCTGATTTAGTGGGGTGCTGTTATGTAACTTTCAATTTGTGTGTTTGTGTATAAATGGAGATTTGGCTTGTTAATGGAGACAGGTTAGAGTTTATTTTAAAAAAAATATATATTAGATAACTAGTGATTGTTGGGTTCTCTCTAACATGCATGAAACTCATCGTTCATCACACGAAAATGCTGGGGGAAAACTCCTAACCTTGCTTTTGAAATCGATATTGTTGTTACTAGGCCTAACACAAGGTTTCAAGGGCAATTGTCTAACAAAATCGTTTTAATCTTCAGTTTCTTGTCAATTGGTCTAACCTGGTTATATCCATTTCTTGATGCTAAGAGCAGTTATTATATTTTTGAAATAAAAAAGAAAAAGAACACAACTCGAGAGAGGAAAGAAGAGAATGGCTATAGTTGAAGGACTCAATTGCCAAACCCTGTGAGAGGAGATACTAACAACCTATAAAGAAGAGAGAAAGGAGTTTTCTTTCTCATTATGTTGAGTAAAAAAATCCTCTCATCTTGCTCTCTTCCCTTCCTAGTGTCCTTCCTCCCCCCTCATCTTTCCTTCTATCTTATCCTATCGTTTTGACCCTTCCTTTCCTCTCCTTCACCTATCCTCTATGTTCTTTCTCTCTTCATCTTCTTTTTCTCTCTTTGAGTCTTTCTCTAGTTGCTATGCCCCCTTCGGTTTCTCTTCTTAGTTGCTCATGTTCTTCTTCCCTTTTCTTTTAGGTTCTTGTTCTATCTTAGCTTAGGAGTTTGCTGTTCTACTTTATTTTAGTTAGTTAGTTTGCCATTTTGTTCCTATCTTAGATGGTGTTGTTGATTGTCCTCCTTTCTTAGTGGTGTTCTATTGTTTAGTTGGTTTTTGTTTTCTTTGTATTTCTACATCTTCTTAGGTTCTCTCTAGTTTTGTGTCTTTTCTCTGAGATGACTTTTGTGAGGAGGGCTAAAAAACTCTCCTTTCATGAAGTCGCTTCCAAAGCTTTAGTGGCTGGTCTGGTGTCCTCTTCAAGGAGCATGAAAAAGAAGAAAGCAAAAGTCTTAGTTTCCACTGGTAATTCTTTGACTACAGCTTCAGTGAAGAAGAAAGTGCTCCTCAATGGTAAAGAAGGCTTGGTGCCAAGTGATCAATAGGAGGATTTGAAGTTAGTGGAGCCTAGGTTGAGGGTCAACAATCTTTTGAAAAGCTTGGGCATGGAAAAATGAATGGGGTAGAAGATAGCTTCTCTTCTTAATATTGACTTAGCTTCCAAGGCACAAAAGGAGGTTCTTAGGGATGCTGTTTTAAGTGAAAGTCAACAATCTTTTAGCAGTTTACTTTACAAAAATTGACAAAAGTGGCAGATGATGTTGAAGTTAGGGCCTACAGTGAAGGGAAAGTGGTTTCGAAAAACCACTCTTCACCCAAAGAACCCCCCCTTTCATTGAAGAAGTGGTTTCACCACCAAATCCAAATCTATTGGCTCTAAGAATTAAGTTGGCTCTATCTTACCATCCTCCATGTTGTGAAGGAGACACGATAGTAGTTAGACCCCCACCTTTTGTTTCGCTATTGGAGAAAATATTTAGAGGAACACATCAGTTGGTTACTTTTTGGGATAAGTTCAAAAAATTGAAAAAGATGCAGGGGACAAGGAAGGCCTTCTTGAAGTGCTTACAAATGGTTGTGGATACTACAATTTCATGGATGAGGAATTTCTCCTTGGAGTCCTACAGTAGCCATGGTTTTTTTGGCTCATAATAGATCATTCTTGCGAGATGGAGAGTTGAAATGGCACTAAATAGAGATTGGTGAAGAAAGATGACCATATGGGTTAAACTCTAGAGTATCCCCATGGAATTCTTACATAATGAATGGGTTCGTTATGCTGTAAGTGCTATTGGTAATTCCGTTCAAGTGGATATTGTCACAACGAAGAATGAAAGAGTTAGATATGCGAGAGCAGTAGTGGAAATAGAAGCAGATGGTGAGTTTATCTATTCCTTTGAAATGGAATGTAGAGATGGATTGTGACATCATATTGATGTGGAATGACCAACTCCCTCCAAGGTGCTCTTCTTGCAAAATATTTGGCTACAATGTGCACAACTGTCTTATCCACCAGATTCTTGAAGCTTTTGTGGACCTAACCATGGATCCTTATGCTTCTTCTAGCAAGATAGATGATGGGGACAATGTTCCCTAGTCTACAAGTCCTCTTGCACGACCTACAACCCCTTCCAAGAGAGTGGTGATCAAGGATGTTGGAGAGAAGGGTGAAGCATCATGTAACCCACGGGCACCTATTCCACTCGGGAAGGGCAAGAATATTCTTTCCATAGTGGGGTTCGTTAAGATGGTTCTTGCTACTTTAAAAAAAGGAGATCTTTTGGATATGGAGAAGCCTTCTTCCAGTGAGGAGGGTGACAATGATTTGATTAAAGACTCAGGATGCCTGGGTGATAAATCAAGTTGTTGTGCAAGTGAGAGTGGCTCCCCTACTCCCTCTCTTGTTCTAGGTACTGACTCCTCGTGAGACAGTAGGTTCAATTGGCTCCCCAACTACTATCTCTCTTCCGCTTAGTGACAAACAAGATTCTCCTATGGTTTCCCTGGAGAATGAGAAGTAGATGGAAGTGTCTAAGAGGAAGGAAAAATCTAAGAAGAAGAAAGAGTGGGTAAATCTGGAGGCTCCTCTAGATGCATGAGTTGCTGATCAGTGGATTTTTCACTTGCTCTTTGTATATATTATGATAGGAGCAAAGAATATTAGAGGGTTGAATGACCCTATAAAAAGTAAAGTGGTGAATAAATTGTGCAGTGAAAAGGATTTTTCTATTTTGGGTTTGTTGGAAACTAAAATGAAGGAGCAAAATTTTCAAAGGATTAAGAATTGCACTTTACCGAATTGGAGTGTTGAAACTCATCATGTGAACCAGCTGTAGGCGGCTTGAAAACTTGGATGTTTGGGCAGTTTAGGCGCTTAAATCTTCATATCAGCTCTTGCATTGTTAGTGTGAGTATCTACAACAGGGGAAAGCCATCTATATCTTTTGTTTATGTAGACCAAGAGAATGGGAGAGAAGGATTGTGGAATGACCTTTTAGAGATTAAGCAAAGCACTAATAAACCTTGGCTTATTATCAGAGACTTCAATGAATGTAGAAATTTAAACGAGAAGAGTGGTGGGATAGGTATCTTACCTAGAGGCATGGAGGTTCAATGAAATCCGTTATCAATTGGAAGTCGATAAAATGTGGTTTTTGGGTCTAATCTTCACTTGGACTAATCGGTTCCCTTCTAACACCATCCTTCATTGGTTGGATAGAGCGTTAGCAAACAATTTGTGGATTGATTCATACAAGAAGATGAGTTGCAATTCTTCATCCAGGCATCTTTGACTATTCTCCTTTAGCTATTTCCTTCCTTAGCGCCTTGGCGATGAGAAGGAAAACTTTCTTCAAATACTTTGATTTTTGGAGAAATCAATCGAATGTCTTCTGTATTGTAAATAAAGTTTGGTCAATTGAAATTGAAGGCTCCCTCATGTTTAGAGATTGTAAGAAGTTGAAGCTGCTCAAGCCTCACTTGAAGAAGTTAAACATGAAGTACTTCTTTGGTATTTCTGAGCAAGTCAAGCAAGCCAAGGAGGAGCTTGATACCATTCAAATGGCCAACAGATCTAACTTTATTACAGCAGAATGGGCAAAAGAAAAATCATGTTTTGTTGATTTCTATTTTTGGAGTGCTCTTGAAGTCTTTCTTTAGGCAAAAATCAAGAGCTATGTGGATTAAGCATGGAGGCAGGAATAATAAATATTTTTTTAGTTAATCGAAGCATAGACAATATAACAACTGCTTGTCAACTATCTCTAAAGAAAGTGGTGAAAGGGTACAAGCCTTAGATGACATTAAAGCCATGGCTATTCAACATTTTCAATCGCTTCCAAATGATGGTTCTCCCTCTTGCTTGGAGGAGGATAGAGTGGAAAATCTGATCAAGCATAGGATGACAAAAGGCGAAGCCAATGAACTGGTTAGACCTGTGAAAAATGAGGAAATCAAGAATGCCATGTGGTCTATTTTAGAGATAAGGCTCTGGTCTAGATGGTTTTGGTGCAAATATTTTTAGGGAGACATGGGAAGTTGGAGGAGAGGATGTGTGCTTAGATATAAAAAATTTCTTTGCATCCAGGAGAATGTTGAGTAAGGTTAATTTTGTCTATCTCAGTTTGGAAGGAAAGGAATGGAAGATGAGTGGATGGGTTCACTAACAGTATTGAAATTATACAAGGAGCAGATTTAGGGTGCATGTTGTAACCTTTAGTTTTGGATACTGAGACTACTATTTGTTCCTAGCATCCTTTTGTTTTTTTAGACACTAGGCTCAAATAGCAGTTTTGTGAAATCTTTGTATACCTCTTATAAACAATTTTGAGCAATGAAATATATCTCATTAACCCAAAAACAAAAAAGGAGAGAAAAAATCTTGATTACTTCTCACCATTGATGCTCAAAATAGAGTCATACAAAACCCCCACCTAAAACACTTGAACTCACCACCCAAATATAGATACATGAACTCATCACTCAAATTCAACAAAACCACCACTATAAACCCATGGACACTAAGAAACCTTGTTGATTCGAATTAGCAACCAGACCCTATCACCAGTGCACAACCACTGCAAACCCATGGACATTGAGAAACCTACAATAATAACCCAATTTTTCTCAAACCCATTGTCCTAAACCCTATAGCACGACCTAGACATGAACCGGTGACCCAAGCTCAGTCGAAATCTCATCAAGTGGAATCCGTGCACCAACCTACATTCTGACCAACCATCTTCTCCAGAGGGTATTTGAAGATCACATTTACGATGGCGGAATTCCATTGATGGGAGTGTTTGGTTGATGAATTGAATCAACTCATGGTGAAGGCAATAAAGCAGTTGGAAAACCAGGAGTTTAGTTTGCCTATACACAATGCACTTAGTCAAAGGACGATGAGAACCGATGGGTTGAGGATCCATAAGTTCCCATCGGCAAAACCCTAAATGGATGTTCCTGCATATGAGATCAATAGTTGCACAGAGTTCCACAAACGCCAGCAAGCATGCAAAGAACCATTTGAGAGTTCCTACCATGGCAGAACTGAGTTGTCTGTTTGAGAAATGTTATGAACTGCTTCTTGAAGGGTAAAGTTCAGAGTTGATGACTGCTGGTGTAGCTGACTTGAATGGAAGGGAAGAAAAGCCTTGTTGCTGGAGTTGAAGCCTTTCCATTGGAAGAACAATTTGGTAAGCTTCCAATATCTGATCCTTGGCTTACTTCATTCAGTAGAATCCATCAAGGAATGTTCACTTAAATGGAATTGAATTCCAGCAAGCAACTACCATCCTCAGATTTGATCACAACTTATCTGAGTAGTGTAATAAAGAAACAGATTGAAATAAACTCCAAATTTTCCAATAATGTAAGCTTTGCTGAATATGGAAGTTCAGGCAAATTCAATTGATGAGGTGGACAGTATAAAGAGGTCTCTTGGGGGTTTCGTTTTATGCTGAAGTCACATAGCAAAATTTGAACCTGAGACTTAGCATGGAATTATTTGCTTTAGAGGCAACGATAACTTTTGTTGAAAAGGGGAATCATTATGGAAAAATGGTGTTCTTAATCTAGCTGGAAGAATTAGAAGTTATAAGGACGACAAGCAAGCGTTGGTTTTTCATTTTCTTCTTTTGTCCACTGTCCTTTGGAAATTATTCTCTTTAACAATCAGCCTATCATTGGTGGAGGTTTATGGCTTGTAATTTTTGGTTTCTAAAGCATTTGAGAAGCAATTGTGCATTCACAGTGAACTGCAGCTAGTTTAAACTATCACTTGAAAAGATTTCCGTGCTTTTGGCAAGGACAACGTGATTTCAAGGGGAGGCTATTATTTAGGTATTAGATATAATTATTAATAGGATATACGTATAGCTTGTCTTAAATAGTTACTTCTTGAGGAGTCCAATGAGGTGTTGCCATGTGGTCCCTAAGTAGGAAAGTAGTTTTATAAATAAGGGTGAGTAGTAGTGAGAGTGTTAAGTCATTTTTCTTATTTTTCTCTATTACAGACTGTAAGGAGCTCTAAGCTCTGTGCTTAGGAGCATTTTTCTTCCAAGTGTGTGTCTTACAAATTAGTGTTTGTAATCTTTTTATATTAAATATAATGGTTCCTATCATGAACAAATCAAACAAGTTGCTGATTTATTTCCTATTCCCAACTTACTTCTTGGTTTCCTTAATGGGAAGCCTATAGAGTTCGTCCACATATGTGCAAGTCTAGAAAAATAGACAACTTAAATAGGGGACACACGTTCCCTGAAAAATAAAATATAGCAGAGTACATGCAGCGGCTGTTCCCTTTATGAGTTATGCATGGAGAATGTGCATTTTCTTGGATTGCCTTTTGGAACACAGACATGTATGTAGCTTATAGGCTCAAATGCACTGCAAAGGAAGAATCACAGAATTGCTAGAAGACCAATTTCTGTCACTGCTAGCCAAACTATGGTTTGATATGGAGATAGAAAGAAAATCATCTTTTAAAAAGCAAAACATTATGTTGGCAATAAATAAAAAAGAAGAAGAAGAAAGAAAGAAAGGAAGAAACATTTTAAGACTTGGTACTTTGGGAAGAGCTTGTTTCTATATTCATTACATTCTTGGAATAGGAAACAAGGGTTCATATATTTGTTATTGCCTAGGTCTTTCCTGACTCTATATTGCTGATGATCTTGTGTAGATAACAAAGTTTCTATTATATCGATAATACTAAAGCATGTGGCTACTACCTGCTGTTGGTAATTCAGTGTTAGCTGCAACCAATCCCCATATAAAAAGAACTAGGAAAATCCATGTCTCATTAAAAAAGTCATCTGTTTTTCTTATGTTTTATCAGGTAGGTTCATATCATGCATCATCATTGTTGGCGGCATCACGGCCT
The DNA here is from genome assembly GCA_024138005.1 of Lumnitzera racemosa. Classification (NCBI taxonomy): domain Eukaryota; kingdom Viridiplantae; phylum Streptophyta; class Magnoliopsida; order Myrtales; family Combretaceae; genus Lumnitzera; species Lumnitzera racemosa. The sequence goes on from JAMXBC010000006.1 coordinate 89,082,548, forward strand.
CCAACACCAGGGGTTGTAAGTCGAGGGATTGGTATCGAGGGCCTTTCAAGTGTCTTGGCTGGTTTTTGGGGCACAGGAACTGGGTCATCAACATTAACTGAGAATGTGCACACTATTGCAGTGACTAAAATGGGAAGTCGTCGGGCAGTTGAAGTAGGTGCATGTGTATTGATTGTGCTATCTCTAGTAGGTAAGTCCTTTCTCTGATAAGATTTCAAATCAGTGAATGTTTACACATCGTTACAATTTCAATTTGTGAAGCTACTACCTATTTTTTTTTTTGGTAGAGTACCTATGTATCTGTTGTCATAACACTGGATGTAATTGCTGAAAATATGGGCATCGTAGTGATTAGTCTGTATATTTATACAAAAATATCAGAAATATGGCTCAAAATATTTGTCCATTGATGCCTTATTATCACAGGTAAAGTTGGAGGATTTATTGCTTCAATTCCTCAAGTCATGGTTGCAGCTCTCCTTTGTTTCATGTGGGCAATGCTTGCTGCTTTAGGTCTGTCTAACTTGAGGTACAGTGAGGCTGGAAGCTCAAGGAACATAATCATAGTTGGCTTGTCTCTGTTTTTTTCCCTTTCAATACCAGCCTACTTTCAACAATATGGAATCTCCCCGAACAGCAACCGCTCTGTTCCAAGCTATTTCCAGCCTTATATTGCAGCTTCCCATGGACCATTCCAGAGCAAGTTTGCTGGGGTATGCTTCTAGCTTTCTTGTAGAAGTTACTTTGCTCTGTTATCTAACATTAGTTTCATGGTCAATGCGTATGTTAGAATGATGTAATAATGTAAATATCACTACTGCTCTCCTTTGCCCATGAGAAGGGGGGCATAATACTTGGATTTACTTTGGTTCAAAGTCATCTCTATTAACGTGTTTATCAAAAAAGAAAAGAAATTGTGTGTATGGGCTAAAGGTCTGATCAGAAATCTGATAGTCATGACAGCTTATATATTAAACTTAATCTATGAAGAGTTTGCTCATTGATATAGAACATAAAATTTTCCAAGAATTTGAACTCAATTAGCTTTGTGAGTACCAATTCAATGAACTGCTTATACTGAAATATGCTTTTATTTTAACCATGGGTTTTGTCTTTTTCCTGCTGAAGTTGAGTAGAAAACTATGAGAAAGATTTTTCTTAGGTCCAGCAGTTTAGGATAATGTCTTTCACAGAATTTGGGGTCTGCTACGATAGTTAGTTTAGCCAAAATGAAGTTTGAGGAGGGAAAATAAAAAATAACTCCAGTTTTTGCTGGTTTTTGATTTACGAATTCTTAGGAATAAACCTCTGAATACTCTTGGGTGTGATATTTTGAATGCATTGCGACTATAGTTTGGAACGATTTAGTTTCATCAATAGAGGGAAATGCAATGCTCCTACATGCATCAGAGGGTTTCCGTAAATAATTTGGTTCTCTTTCTGAAAAATGCTATACCTGCAGGTAAACTATGTGATGAACACATTGCTATCTATGCACATGGTTATTGCTTTTCTTGTTGCTGTCGTTCTGGATAACACTGTTCCTGGTAGTAAAGTAGAAAGAGGTGTATATATCTGGTCAGAAACTGAAGCTGCAAGGAGAGAACCTGCTGTTACCAAGGACTATGAGCTACCTTTCAGGGTTGGCAAGTTTTTCAGATGGGTGAAATGGGTTGGATTATGAGTGGAAGAAGTATTTTGTTAGTCTGGTGGAGCAATTATTGTATGGCTGCTTTTTTTTTTAATTTTTTTTTTTTTTTTACCAGAACGTGATTCTATTCGATTGCCATTCCAATCTGTTCCGGCGGGGCCATGCATTCTGGGCTTTGGGTTTTTCTTCAAGGTGTGACCAGGCTGTAGATCCTTCCCAGACGAGTTATCTTGTAAATTGAGGATGCAATTGGATATGGTCGTGTTGTAATCTTTTAAGTTATAAGAGATGTAACTAGTTGAGATGCTGGATTTTCCAGATGAATACGTTATGCTGTTATTCGGCACACATTTGGATCGATCTTGTATATTCTTTTTGCATTCATCCTCCTTCGCTCAACCATCGATCGGAATCAAATTAAGAAATTTTTTTTTTTTTTTGTAGTATCTACATTTATGTTTGTGAATGCCTCATAATTAATTTGCTTGGGGTTACTTTTTCCCCTTTGATGGTTATTCTTGGTGTCTCTGTTCCCTCCCTTTTGAGGCTGTTGTGGACATTTCAGCCGTTATAGATTTTAGGTTTGGCTGTTCGGTGATTTCTCAAATTCTTTTACCAAATCCACTAAAATATTTTATTGTAGTAGTAATAGTGTAGCTTCTTGTTGTATGTGCTACAGGAATTATGGGGGCTTGGATCACTTGCCTATGTATTGGATTGCTCACAGCTGAGCATTCATTAGGTTGAATGGTGGAACGGTATAATTGCAACTGCCACTTTCAAAACCATGTATACTTATAAAACTTATCTAGAAAACTCAAACCATCACTATCAGTGATCTTCTTGCTGGCTCTATGTAGGTTTTACGTGCATTTTAAAGAAGATGAATGTACGCATTATTGGGATTTTAGGAGTTTGTTTATCTGTGTCTAATTGTCTTAGTCTATATTCTTCGCAATTTTTGCTAGTATTTAGGCGGAATATATCTGGCGTCCTACTGTAGTATTTTCAAGTGAGCATGGCAAGGAAATTGCACGATTGTGAACCGCGTGGTGGCTTAATAAAGTTGTACTAATTCTTACCTTAAATATCGTTTAAACCGGATCGATTGGATTTGATTTTTTTTTTCCCCCTAAAATTATAATATGGCGTAACTGAAAGAAAAGAAAAGACAAAAAAAAAAAAAAAAAAATCGTAGAGACTGGAAACGTTGTGAATATGGCTGTGTCTATTACAATGTATGCAACGTACTACCTCGTTATTTGACAAGACAGTTTTAGGAGTAGTAGCTTCAGGGGCTATAGTTATCATCAGTGGCTGATTTTTGAGTCCTGCAAAAACACGATGTCGGAAAATCGATGTGTTCCTAGAAAACTCTAAAACAGTCGGAATTTTTTTATGATTTTTTATCATAGTTAAAAAAAAAAGAAAAAAAAACTATACTGTTATAAAAAAGTTATAAAAACTATCATAGTTACCATAAAAAATTTACAACTACCACAAAAAAAAAACATAAAATTATCACAAAATCAGAAAAAACACAAATAACAGCTGAAAAATCAGTCCCTGACGACTCTAAGATTCTCTCTCTATTGACCGTCAGGTTTACATCAATTTGCCCAACATAAAATCATCGCCAAATGGGAAAAGGAAAAAAAAAAAAATCCAAGAAATTTGAAAAAAAAAAACTAAAATAATCAATTTTGGGAAAATATTTCTAAAGTTACAACACTTGAAATTGTTTATTAAAGAAGCGATTTTAGTTGAAACTAAAATCGTTTCTTTAAAAGGTTATTTTAAATACCGAAATTTTGGATTATTTTCCTAAGATAGGTATTTTTGAGTTTTTTTTTTTTTTTCTACTTTTTTCCTTTTTCTCATTGGCAAATAGATGGCCTATCCCTTCGGGAAATTTCTTGACTACTTCAAAAGGAAAAAAAAATAAAAAAATCTTGACTACTTATTGTGTGGTTGGTCTAGTTTAGATTTATCTAAGAATTTTCTATGATAGTAGTTACTCCATCAAGTTACATGAAATAAATATAGATAAAATTTTCTGTGATTTTATTTCTTGGATACATTTATTTGTGATAGTAGTTACCTTTTTTTTCGCATCCAATTGTCAGGTACCACTTTTTTTTTTAATTTTCCACTATATTATTACATTCAAAATGTATAATAATCATTCAAAAGATATTTTTCTGATTGAATTTTTAAGAATTTTTTTATTATATGTATTTTTCACATTCCAAATGTTATTTTAGAAAAAAGTACAGAAATGGTCGTTTGAATTTTATTATTTTTATGGCAAAGTTTTTTTTTTTTTTCCTTTTGTCTTATTTAAGTCTTCTACATTTTCCTGATTTTAATTTAAATAGAAAAATCCCTCATTCATATCCATTAATAATTAAGTATATATTTTCAAAAAAAAAAATCTTGGTGGAAAATATTCAATTGCATCATTAATAAAGATGAGAAATGGATTTTTTCTGATGGTTTTGAAAAGGTGGGATGCTTGGAGAAAAATTAAAGGTGGAGTATCATAATGATAGATAAATTTAAAGGTGAAGAACAATAGGGGAGTAGCCAAAAGCGAAAGGCAATTTTGGTGTTTTTCCATTTTTCTTTAAAATGCTATGGTGGGTGAATGTTGTGTACGGTTAAACAATATCATCTCAATTTTCATAATAATGAGGGTGATCAATGTCGAAATAAGAGAATTTCTGTTATATCTATTTCCGAGTTTCTTTTTAGAATTTTTAACAGGAAGAAAAAAAAAATCAAGCAAATTAAAATTGTTAGATCAGTAAAAGTATGCACAACCAATTTCCGTCCATAATATAAACAAAATTAACATAAGAAAAAGGTGTTTGCAAATTTTGTTTTAAAAAAATGAAATAATGTCATTCTTCATTACAAGTTATATATATATATATATATAGAGTATGCGCGTTATACGTAAATAGATTTGTACAGCTTCATACATAACAAAAATGTGACTATGCCAATACACACATATCATTCTTCAAAATTGTGTAATGTAGCTATGATGGTAATATTTTATTAAAATAATCTCTTAAAACATACATATACATATACACATAACATATATAATCTTTAATTCTTTTATCAAATTTCATAATTAATTTTTTCTCTTGCTCGGCCCTATTACAGATGCTGGATATGATGGTTGCAAGGACGATTTGGAACTTTGCAATTAATCGGATATTCGGAAGAAAATATAAAAAGAAACCTGTTTTATATTTTTATGAATTAGTTTTTAAAACTTTATTTAGTTTATTTTAATTTTCGACTTTTTCAAGTCGTATCAAATAAACTTTTTATTTAAACTTTATTAAATTTTTCGTTACTATAGATACGTGTCAGTATATAATTAATTTATATAAATATAAAGGGGTTTCTAATATTTACTTATATATATAAATAGGTCATTAATTTTGTTATTTAGTATATTTTACTTCTCAATATATTCATACATAATAAAAAAATAGAGAAATATATTTTTACAAATTTATTAAAATATTGATGACTAAATAAAAGAATAAAGACCGATTATATATACATATATAGATAAATATTAAAAATTTTATTGTACTTTTTCCAAAATAAAATAACATCTAGTAGAAGTGAATCTATAACGTTACATTTACAAATGCATTCATACACCTAATCGTCTTTGTGTAATTTTGTGCCCTTTAAATCATACATATGTTGCTATTTCGGAGAAAATTTAATAATTATTTTTTATAAAACTCGAGGGACCTAGATCCCTTCCTATCCACATAGACCATCCTTGGACAGTTGAATGATGGAGTAGACAGTCGTAGTCCTATTAATGGCACAGTAGAAATAAGCCCCATGTCATATACATATTTATAAAAGTCAACTTTCTCTGCAAACGCAAACGCCTGAATGATTTACAAGGGGAAAATGGAAGACGGTAGAGATGGATTAGCTCCAATGCAGTTAGGTAAATTTATTAAATGCCAATTATCCGTCTTCTATACTTTTATTTGCACCGATCCTTCTTCTTTCTTCTCTATATATCTTATTCATCCGTCTACTAACTTACCAGATTATCTCTAACACATCATGCAATTATATGCGCCAGCCGCTGTTTTGCTTGAACCATCAAAACCAAACCAGTTTTCGACATAGTGGATATTTAATTTTATTTGCTTTGATCAAATAGGTGTCCTACTCTTCTTGAAATTGTTACTACAGATCCCAAACTTTGGATTCTTACTTATTATATTGATTTTAATATTTCACGTGGGTGGACAAACACATGTATGTATGCATACACACACATACACACATTTGCATCGATCTTGGAGAAACGAAAATACTGATTTTTTTTTTCTTCTTCTTTTTTTTTTTCCCCCCCCCTAATAGTCTTTTCAATTATCTATATTATTTAACAATCCCATCATGGCCCACTTTACGTCTTTGATATACTCTAATACGATAGAATCATTAGTACTATCATACGTTGAAAAACATAAGCCTGTTGAGATAGCTCTATCAAAATGCATATAAATTTGTTGTTTGGATCCGCATCCCTACATGTTATAGAATGTAACTTTAGATTTATTTTATTCATTCAAAACGGTACAGGATCGATGAAAATCCGAAAAAGATGTAAAATTTATATGAACGGAGGTGTGCAACTATTGCAAAACAGATTGGAGGACCTCCAGGTTACGCGTTCTCAATAAAGCATAGAAATATACTTTCCGAAAAAACGACCTTGTGAGTGTGTATCCAAATCCAAGTCCATGATGTTCGTACTATTTGGATTTTTGTGTAGTTGGATAGGTTTCTAAATTCTAGGCGAGTAAAATATAAATGGTAGGTATTTATCATAACCCACCTTCAGACCTATACTCGGAACCTTTCACGCTTTCTTTCTTTTTTTTTTTTTTTTTTCTTTTCTTTGTTCTTTCTTACCAATTGAACCTTTCACGCTTTTTATTATAAGTTTCAAGTTCTGAACTATGCAATATTTTTTTTAATAGATGAATGGTAGCTTCAACATGACTCGTATAAAATCAATCGTACATAATTATTTTTTACAAATATAATTGAAATTCATTCACTTTGATCTAACTTATAATCCATTCTTTTCGGCTAAGACTTAGCTTGATCGTCACTAAAATTTCTAATGTTAGTTAATATCATGGTCAATGTTTGTTGTATTTTATCATTATTGTTTTTTTTACTTTTCAGAAATCCATTTTTGTTAAAATTTTAACCTAAAAGCGATATTAACTTATAATTTGGATATGATAATTTTATACATAAATAATAACTAATAATATTTAACATAAACACGGTAAAACATATTTATAAATTCAATATGATACTTTATAATTTATAGGTTTCACAAGTTACAGGTTTTATGGTGGCTCAAGAGGGTCATAAAATACACCAACAAATACATAGGCCTTGTTTTATGTAGGATAGGTGCAATTCTATCGATTTTTTGATATAGAGGAAAATGGAATCTACGTATAATATGAATATTATAAATGTGATATCTAATGTCCCGTGTTAATAAATAGATGAAAGATGTACGTAATTTTAGACTTATCCATTTGCATTTATTGTATGCTCCACAAGATAGAGTTCATTTCTAAATTTGTTAAAACCTATAATCATAGAATATAGCATAGAGATTTATTCTTAACTTACTCATTTGTTACTCATTCATCTCTACTAATACTATATGCAATCACCAATTTTGAGAATGACGGAATTCTCACATCAACAAGTTTTAAAGTTTTCTTTCGAGAGTTACTAATTCTGCAAGATTTTCAAAAATATACCCTATCTATGCAAATTTTAAATATCGAATGATCGATTGGCTTTTAACATCTTTCTCTTTTATATTGATAATCAGCAGTATAAACAATTAAATTTATTCGTGAATTACTTGAGCTTTGTTTAGTATAATTGAGTTGATCTTGAATTCATGTTATTCGAGCGGTTCATTGAGTTCAACTCAATATTCATTAGCTCACAAATTTGGTTGAGCTTGATTGAGCATAAATGTTAATAAAATTGGATATTACCATTGTTTTAATAATAAGGAAAATATCCTTTTTGAAATGAATCGAAACTAAACAAACTTAATCGAAACGGTTTTAAGTTTGTTTAACGTCACTTCGTCACACTTTAAGTCATGCTAGAATTCAATCATTAAGATGAATCAAGTTTGTATCCAATACTATATTGTCTTAGACATAGCGTGAATGTTTTTAACATTAATTTATGGTTGCGCCTTTCATTTATGGTTGATTTGCTGATAACACGTGCTTATCTACAATCATTTTTCTTCTACGGCTGATCTTAGTAATCAACATAAATCTAGATATTAAAAAGATTGAGTTTATTTACTTCCCCACAAGACTATCCTAGTCTTAATCCCAGTCGTCAAGAAATGACACGCGACATCGTGTGGTGGTCTTCTTATCTTTAATCGGAACATCGAAGTAACTTCTCGGTGTCCAATACGCCGAGCATTCTTGTGCTTTAAGAATAGGAAGATAGTGTGGCACGTGGAGCATGACTACCATGATAATACCTTCGTAACGTTGTTGTTCTCATACATGGGAACAGAGGGAAAAAATAAAAAATAAAAAAATAAATTTTGAGTTTACGTGAATGTGTAAAACGTGTGGGTTGGTTAGTCATCAAGTGATTTTGAAGTCATAGGAAGTGGGTAACCTGGAAAATCAAGCATGGCTTTCTAAGGTCTTCTTTCACACCTACTTTTCCAGCTATCTTTCCGTGGAATGTTTAGTCAGATTGAGAAGCAAATACTAGAAAGGATGCTTTTAGATTGTTATCCTTTAAACAATTGTTAATCTTTGGTTCAAAGTGACATGGGACATATATGTATCCCTTCAACAAAATCTCGAATTACATATTACTAGAAAATCCTAAATCAAAGCAAGCAATACATTCAAAAACTTTTTAATTTAGGATTTGAGAGTTAAGTAACTATAATGTTTTGTCTGATTTAGGGCTTCTGAGTAAGGAGTTGTACATGTCGAGGTTTGACTATTTGCTCAATAGAGAGCAATGCTTGTCCCGTATTTGGGGAAAATGAAAAAGACAAATACGTAGGCCAATATATTGTAAAAGTTGTTCCTCTTATAAATGGAGATAAAGAAAGGGAAAGTTGTCAAATTTAATTATTTAATATATTTTTTTTCAAGTACAAAAGCCACCATCTTTTAAATAAACAATTATTTATAAAGGACAAATTTAATAGTCGCAGGCTTCCAAATTTTTAAGAGTGAATTTTCAATATATTTCATTTCTTTCGCTTTCCTTTTATCTTCCAAATAATCCTATTATTATTTTTTTCCTCCCATTTCTACTTCTCCCTAATTTCTCCCTCCTTTCTGAATATAGTGTTAGGCTTTTTACAAATCGACGGAGTATAAATAAGAAAACCCATTGAAAAGCTTATTGTTGTCATCAGCCTGAAATAAAACTTCATTAATCCTATAATATGTGGATATATAATAGTAATACTATTCGTGTTTTATAAAAACCGGCAAACATCAAAATTTAACTAGTTTTATTTGCGAAACATATGTTATCTATTTATTTATTTATAGCCTCCCTCACTTGGCCAGCGAGCCTCTGAATTTCTTCTTCTTCTTCTTCCCAACTACTACGTGTCTTCTTACTGGTCAGTGGCCCGTGCTGCCTTCATTTGTTTATTTATTTTTTCCCTTCGTTTGTTCTAATGGCAAGTACGTGTCTTCTTACTCGCCAATGGAAGTACAGAAATGTCGACTACCCCACACCACACATTGCGAATTGTCTGAAATTGGAGAGACACCGGATGAGGTCGATATGTAACTATTCATCCTTTTTCGATCGTGATGTGTCTACTTTATGTCATATCAACGTTCTTATTATGTTCTTTTTGCCAAGATATAATGTAACCATGTCCGATTTTAACCCGATTCAGTTTATTACAGTGTTACAGATTGGTTTCGAACAATTCTTAAAACTTTCATTGGTTTGGATTGGATTATAGAAAAATATTACTATCAGATGAGGAGTTACAACTCAATTAAACTCTAACCTAACGTGTTAAATCTTTTATATTATTGCATTTAATCTGGTTTGGTTAAACTCGTAGTAAAAATGTGTGATTGATTATTACTCGATGGTTTTTAAGCGTTTAAATTAGTTAGTATTCAAATCATTTGATTTTTAGGGATATCTTTTATATATATATATATAATATTAAAGATAGGTACGGTTCAATTTTATACGGCTTACTCTTCATTTTTACATGGAATATAATATAATGGTTTGTTTTTTTTTTCATTAAATTTAATCATACGATTCGATTTATAAATTTTTCAAATATAATTAAAATTGATTTCATTCGGTTCGATTTATAGTTTAATCTGTTTATATCAAATTTTTTCTAAATATTATTATTTTCAATAAATATAAAATTTTAAATAGCATTCATTCAACTTAATCTTAATAATTGACATAAAATTAATATAAAGAATGATAAGATATAAAAAATTTGATGAAATCTATAAAGATTAATTTAAAAAATATATAAAAAAGTACAAATTAACAACATAATTTTCTATTTCTTTAACTAAATGGTTTGATTCAGTTCAGCTTAAAACGGTACTATTCGATTCGCTTCTTCAAATCGAACTACAAACTTTTTATATATAAACGATTTTAATAGCAAACCAAACGGTTCGTAAACAAATTGATTTTTCGGTTCGATTTATGATTTAATCCACGGTTCATAATTTTTTTACCTACCCTTATATAGAACTATAAACTTTATAGTATTTTTATAAAATTATATGAGCTTACCAAATAAGTTTTGGAACCCTATAGCGTTATTGTGTAGGTTTCAAGCACTTTTAAAAAACCTCCATGGTTTACGGTGAGTTTTGAGATATTTGCCGGGGTATCTAAATAAATTAGTGTTTATAAAACTTGTTTCAAATTTGTTCAATCGTATCCCTAATGCTATTTAAACCTACTGGATGGAAGGTAAGATGGAATAGAATAATGGAGAAGGAGAGCTAAGAGATAATTGCAATAATTTTCATGGAATATCTTGATGTGGGGAAAAACGATAGGAGAAGGATGGCAAATTGAGAATTGCAACAAAAGGGGAGGCTAAATGAGTACCATAAGATTTCTCAACAACTTCTCACGCAAATCTCGGAAGCTATCACTAGTGTTTCCAATTACACTAGAGTGAGATGGGTTTTATGTATAATTCTATTTTAGAATATGAAGCAATAAATTAGACATATGGAAATACGATGATAAAAGAGGAAAATAAACTCTAGACAAATTGAGTAACCAATTGACCATTTAAGGGTATAAAAGGCAGTTTAAAAGTTCGCTTATTAGTTGGTTCTTCTTTTAATATTTGGCCGTCAACCTCTAACAATGAAAAAAAAATTCACTAAATAATGTATGAAATATACATACACACACATATATATATATATATGATGAGTATTACCAATCATGTTTGAATATATAGTAACAATAGTATTTTAATAAGTAATTTTCTTTTTTAAACAACTACATAAATTACCTTGTTTCAATCATGATTGATAGTTTATATATAAGATATATATGATGTGTAGTATCGAGTGAATCATTTTTCCTATGCGTCCTGATCAATTGCCCAAAGCGAAGAATAGCTCTCCAAGTTTGGTTTTCTAGCTCTACATATCTCGTGTGTGTGAGATCACCAAAATCCAATATATATTAGGTTTTACTTTTAATAATAAAGTCTCGTAGGAAAACTCTCAATGAACAAAGCTACGCTCGAGAAGTCTCTACCTTGTCTTGATTATCGAGTAAACGTGACAAAAACACGAACCACACCTCTGCTTCACCAAAAACTCCCTTCTACCTACCCCCCTGTTGTCCCTATATTTTGGTCTTCGCTAGCAGCATCTAAATGAATGCAGGAAAGGTCTGGTCAATCATATTTGTCCTCTTCAATCTCGAGGTCGAACCGCTTCACTAGATTTACCTTGTCCTCGAATGGACGTAGGCACGGATCTGATTCGGACCAGAACCGAGAACGATCTTGTCGAGTCTTGGACCAGCCAACTTGCGGGATAGGTTTTTGGATCGGTGAATCTTGACACCACTGTTTCTTTTAAAATTTGAATTGTAAACTAAAAGTAAATTAGATTTCAAACTAAAAATATTGAACTCAAAAGCCATGTAAACTTTCGTCCATTTTACGATGTAGCTGTTGAAAATTGCACTTATTTATTTATATATAACTACATCTAATTTCACTTGTAACAATGGTAATAGGAGACAAAAATTTAGAGGTTACAAAAGAATTAAATAATAAAAGCTAGTTTTACATTATTAAGAATGAAAATTTTCTTTTTCTAAACGTCTATTCTATATATAATAACTAGACATGCTCTTAATGTATTATTATTATTTTGTTGCTAATAATAACACATTAAATGTTGTAAATGAGAAATAATTTTCTTTTTTCTACTCACATAGAATTATTTTAAATTTTTAAAATTTATTTAATTTTTCAGTTTTTCAATTTTATTTTACATTTTTATTCTTTTCCTTTTTTTTTTTTTTCTTTTGACGTTGATCCATTTAGACTCGCCAAGTCCTATGGGTCCGAATCCTTGACTTGATGAGTCCTCTTGTGGTTTAGACCGTGGAGGTGGGGTTGGGTCTGATTCATTCATGCCCTACTAGCTCAATTTTGGATCGGGTCTAATCGGGTCCCTAGTTTAGACCCGTTAGATCTTTATAGGTCCAAGTTGCAATTGTCTTGAAACATGTCCACCAGAGTCGAATATTGACCAGCAAATCCCAATCTTGGATCCACATATAATAGCTCGATCCCTTTCAGTTTAACGATGTTATTTCATTAAACCATATCTTATAGAAGTGAAATACCGATAGTTAAAATGGCAAAAACGAAACTATAGTCATATAAAGTATTAAAGGACGAAAAATCATATATGCAATGTAAAATTTATTCAGGAAGTTCTCATGTATATATAGATTTCAGGCTACACAAGATACGTTCATCTCAAGGAGAAAAATGTAGAGTGGACTCATTCCACAGGTAAAAAGATAAATAAAAGAATAGAAAAATTAAAAAAAAAAAATAAACCGAAAGAAAGAGGGAAGAAACAATTTATATAAAAAAAGAAATTCAGGCCGCGGACGTCTTAACTAACTGTTGGAGATGAATTATTCTGCAATACAATTGCTCAGTCCACGCGCTCTATGAAATCTAATTTAAGTAACAACTGTGACGTAATTATATATGTTCAATTTTATAAGACATGCTATTATTATAATGAAAATATTTAGTAAGTGTTTCGGGAGATATCTTTAAGATATTAATCTACATCCGAGCAAAAGGATTCTTAAACTTTCAGTAACTTTTTTTTTTTTTTTTAAATAGGATATTAAAATTCATCTTCATATAGGTAATTCCTAAATATACTTCCATATTGTTATTTCGCGTGTACTTAATTCTCAATGTCAAAACTGAGTGTTTATTTCTTTCAGTGTTCACATTTAGTGCATGTTTTATTATTTTTTTTTTCTTGTTGCATAAAATAATTAAAAGTATTAAAAATTAAATAGAATTTACATAAAATCACAAAAAAGGTTTTTTTTTTTTTAGCTTTCGAATAATTTGGTATAATTAACGTTCTATTTAATATTTTATTACTTTTAAGGAAAAATGATCATATAGGGATATAAGAATACTTTCTAAAAGGATTTAGGAGTTCACATGTTCACTTTTAAAAATAAAAGATCTAATTATAAAAAAGTTTATCTACATTTCACTATTATAGATATGGTGTTCCTTTGCTGCATCTCTGTGTTTCTCGCTACACCCACTTGTCCAACTTATCAGTCGGAAATTGAAGTACTTGTTTGGTTCTTCCAAACTAGAAGCCTTCGTATTCTACTTCTTGGTGATTTTTTCATTTTATCCACATAAGCCATATTCTAAATTGATAATTTTATTTAGAAATGGGGCCAATAATAAAACATTACCATAAAATAAAGGTTAGATTTAGACTCTTTTTTTCCAAGGAACGAGTATTTCATTTTGGATAAATACCAACAAGATGCACTTAAAAGAAATAATAACGAGGAAAAATTAAATATGCCACTCTTAACCATTACGTATGTAATAATACGGATTATTATTATTATTATTTCTGTCTATCTAAGGTTTTGGAAAGTTCTGTTTTATATTACACGAGTATGAAGATTCAAACGGACGAACTCATCTTGTTTTAAATTATGCAAACTTTGTATTAGTATCCTGACCGTATATTTAACCTAATTTAGTGATGGCGTCGACATTCTGATACGTCATGAGAAAAGTTCTTCTTCTTCGATTCCGTACTTGATAGGTTTTCAAAGGTTTTTGCCAACTGTCAAATAAAAAAACTTTTACACGTTTCTATATATCTATTCTTTTTTGAAGATTATAAATCTTAAAAATGTGAAATGTTTCTTTCTAGGAAATTCTTGCACTCATTACCTGGACCCTCATGAATATTTATTGATGCTATACAAAATGTTTCGTTTCTTTTTGGGGAAAGTATAAACATGTCAGTCTAATTTTTTGCAATTTGACTTCTTCACGTTTCTATCAAGAACATTATAATCTAATGGATTAATACTAATTTTTTAATGGGATAAATTAATTTTGATTCTCCCTCCTCAGAATTAAGTTGCAATATGATAGTAGCAAATAATAATAATAATAATAATAATAATAATAATAATAATAATAATAATAATAATAATAATAATAATAATAATAATAATAATAATAATAATAATAATCACATTTCTAAGGGTTTTTGATTCGCGTATATTAGTATCAAAAGGTTGTATTTTTTCAATCCCTTGGGAAGAAAGGGAAGTGGAAGGTTTAATTTGTCAAGAACTTATTATCCTTTTATCTAATTGAATTGATTGCTTGATTTGGCATGTTATATGTAGATAATATAAGTTGCGTAATGTGGCATTTGTGTGTAGGGGTAGGTGCAGTTGGGTTCACTTTGGTTTATAGAGTGAACTACATTTTATAAACTAAAAAATTATATTTACATAATGTATAATCTCATCAAACTAGTACTATATTTATCTCATAATAACAAGTATTAATATCATATAAGAGGTTGATAAAATCAATATTTATGCAACAAAAAAATTTTCAAATGTTAATTAACTTTATTCACCAAAGTTAGCATATGATATAGATTTTGAGTCAAATTGTATATATAATTTATCAATTATGGTAATACATATATATTCCAATAAATATAAATTGAAAATTCTTTTAAATGCTATGTTACAACAAAAGATCCCTTTTAATTATAAGCAAAATATTACCATGTTTATAAAATAGCTTTGTTTGATTTATTTTTCTATACTAAGTATAAATTATCAGTTTTAAATTTTTTCTAAACCTAATTGGAAATAATGTCATATTTTCGATTGATTTGATTTGTGGATTTGCTCTATTTTTGCCTCACTCCTATTTATATATGACTGTACACAATAATTGTATACGAGGCATCATTGCTTACTCAATTTGAAATCTCTTCCTCTATATGGAAAGTTGATTTAATAAATCAAGGATGACTTAGGTCGAGAGTGGGAACTGGGAACAATGTTGGTGCACTAAACATATTTTGATTATAGTTGAATTAATGCAAGCTTAGGTTGATAACAATCTTCTTTAGGGATCGTTAATGTCTACTAGAGATGTAGACCTCTAAACCTAAACGAATTACTGAGAGGCGCCACTTAGCAAAGCTTAAACTAAGCACCTAAAAGTTTCGTCGATTTCATTTGAGGCTCAATCGAGTCACCACTCTCAAACTTAACTTGACGAGAATGAAGACCTCTGAGATCTAAGGGACTTTGGTCTTTTGGCCCATATTGACCAAATGCGGCTCATGAATTCAAATGGAGGTGTGAGGGATTAGTTTGACATATATAGTAAGCACTACTATTGATAGTTATTTTCACAAAATCCAAAGTAGATTTTAAGATGTTGAGCTATTTTCCTAAAATAGATCGATCTCATCCCTTATAAATAGAGGACGAGGTATCTTGGTAATAGATCTAGAATTTTACATTGAAGCATTTTTCGGCATTACTCTCATCTTTGTTTCTTTGTTTTGCAAGTGATATTAACCACCTTCTAAAGTCCTCAATAAAACGGTGGTTATGCAATTTGGAGATTTTTTAAAACATCAATGAACAAAATAATTCGTAAGTTTTTATCATGTAAGTTGAAAAAGTCATTTTAAGTAAAAAATGTGGATTTATAGAGTTATCGCATACATCAATTTGAGCCGTTAGAGGATGCATTGGGTAGAAACCGTTTCCAACATGGTATTTATTAGTATAGATAGCGCTCGACTCGTGCCTCGTTGGAAAAGACAAGCACTTAAATACACTTATGGAGAATCAGAAAGGTGATAGATAAATTGATATCTTCACTTTGAAAGGAAAAGGAGAGATGGGAAGGTGAAGATGAAAACAGAAACCGCGCCCTTTTGAGAACTTCTTGTGGGCATATATAAATTTCGATTTCCTCGTGAAAACAAACGATTTCCACTGGCAAATTTATATATTGGATATGGAATTGGAATGTAACATGGTGGTCTTTTCAGAGGTAACAGATTCACAAAAACAGAGAAGTTGTCATTTTACCCTCTCTCATCCAGCAATAGGATGTAAGAAAAAAAAAAAAAAACAAAACACGTTTGCTAAATTAATAAATAACATATAAATATTAATAATAATTTTATATATGATAATAAATAAATAAATATATATTTTAAAAATATGTTAATTATATTTTTATATATCAAATTTTTATCGATATTTATATATTATTTATTGATTTATATATGATATTAATATCACTTGAAGTTTTTCTAAAAAGTCCGTACAATTTGCCTTGCAAGCCACCCTGGCTAATAAATAAAGAAGACAAAAGGGACGACTAAAACCAGATATACTTTATATGTATAGTATGGGGAAAGAACAACCTCATATAACCACAAAAGTAACTGTATTTTATCAGGAGTCCAGTATGTCTAAAGTGTAATGTGTTATTTTCTGGCGTTCATGTGTGGTTTCCCTCATTATGTCGGTACGTGAGTTCCTTATCACACATTGGTTGAGTACTCCTTTGGGGTGAGATTCTATAATGATTTGGTCAAAAACCAAGTAATATATCACATATTATTCAACACTAATTGTAAGTGTTTTTGCTAAATATTTTATTTTTCAATAATTACAAAAAAGAAGGAAATTTAAATTTAATTTATTCAATGAAAAAAATCAATATTCATGTTATTACGATACAAGCATCATGATTTTTTTTTTTTTTGGTTGAATATTAATAGTATGTCATGTGTTAGTCGTTTTATAATCCAACTTTACAAAATGGGATTTATAGTAATTTTTGGAGAATTTAACTCTCCGGAAAATAACGTGAGATGTGATAGGTGGTATAAGATTTATTAAGTAATGCATTTCGATTGCTCAAAAAGACTACAGTTATACATTTAGATGAGAATATGTCATCATTTTAAGGATCTAAGAAACTGAAGCTGAGGGTTCACAAACTCTTAAACAAAGGTATACAATAAAAAATTCATTATGGGCACGGGCTACATTTTTGTAATTGCATTAAAACTATACATCTGTAATTGCTATAGGACTCCTCTTGATGAATTTGACATGATATTTCATTAATAGCTTAAATTATTCGAATAGTTTAACAAATCAAGTTTATAATTGAACTTTTTAAATAGCTTATAGTATAAAGCTTGAGATTCATGATAATAAATTTTACAAACTCATCATAATTAAGCTTAACCGAACTTAATTGTGGCTCTAAACCAAGCTGATGTTAGACATAAATATTGAGTTGAAAAGATAAATAAAATTTTTAAAATATCAGGAGCCTAAAGACGAAGTAAATTAAGCCGACACGACCTTTTACAGTCTTTATATACTGCGATGAATATTATTCTTTGCTGCCAATTGACACCTAGAATTGTCATTTGTGTATCTGTTAAGTCATTTGATTGAAATCATTACAATCCACTAAGATTGCAATTTCTTCGAATCATAAATCGCGACTTATAAATACTAGAGCTTTCGAGGAGTTGGTGAAAAGGACAAAAATTATTGCAATTGTCAGTGTTATGATTAGAAAGGCCATGCACCTAATCTTTAGGGGCCCAGATTTTTGTGACAATGGAAATGGTAGCTAATTGCGTTATTCCGTGTGATTGATTACACAAAAGTATACTTGTGTTTTTATTACTTTTATTAAATTCTGTATTTACCAACTAATCGCTACTATTTGAAAAGAGGAAACCACATACATATATACATATACATACATAAAATATAAATAAATTAAAGCAAAAATATGTAAAGTGAAAAAGGATAAAACACAGTCTTTTTTTTTTTTAAAAAAAACTAATCCTTGTTGAAATTGGGATTAGAAAGGCATGGTCTAATTTTAATTGGGCTCCTAAATTTTATGGTGATGGGAATGTTAGGTTTTGCTTTCTTGAAAATGTATCGGCCATTATTTGTTTATTATAAGTTAATATTGATATAGCCTAATTCCTAATTGTGAATTGGGTTGGAACCAGCTTAAAAATATGGTGGTGAGTTGAAAACCAAAACCAACATGATTGGCTAGTTCTCCACTAGATTGGGGCTTGGGTCTTGTACCCAAGACTATCGACATGCCACCTTAAAAAGAAAAACTACAATATAATTTTAAAACACAACATTTTAACTTGCAACAAATAAATACACCTATCACTTCAATTCATATGCCAAGAAAAAAAGGAAAATACATTAACACTTTGCTAATGCTAGCTTTTTGGGCATAAACCAAGAGCTTAAGGCCTAAGCTACAGGGAAACCTCACCTCAATAATAATGAATGGGACCCTAACATTAGCTTAGCTCATATGATTGATGGGTTGGCTTGACTTCTAGAACAGTTGGACCCTGTCGTTGGTTAACCAAGCCTTCACTTGTATATGCGCGACTGTTAAAAGGTCATGTAAAGGCCTAGCTAATGTGTTGACTCCCCGAAACACGACTCTTCCTAAGGGCCTCTTCTAATTTAGTCGTACTGCATCTAAATTGCATAAAAATATAATGTGACATTTGATTGCTGTCTAACAGTTTATCCCATATCGACCTACATGGTAAAAGCGTACGGGACCGTAAAGCGTTAATGAGGAAGAGATAGATATAAGATCTAAAGGTAATCATTCTTTCTACTGATATTAGAAACCTTGTCAAAACCCCTAAATCATGGGATTGTACAATCTAACTTAACAAGGGGTTTAAAGCAATGCCTATATATAGTCTTCCTTTGGGTCCCCCTTGAAGGTAAGCTCGTAATTTTCTATCACCACATTTAATTATCATTCATAATTCTTTTTCCTTGAGCTTTGTCCTCTTTATAAATCTTTCTTTGATTTAAATATTAGAGTGATCATATTGAATAATATCCTGGCATAACGACTCACCCCTGTTTATTTTCTAGCTTTACCTTCTGTTTAAGGCCCGATCCCCTTGGGAGGCCCAAATGACTTTACTAGTAACAAAACTAAGGCAATATACTCCATACACAATCAAGCATAGACAATTCACAATAATGCAAACAAATACACATATAAGAGTGTGTACATACATTTTCATCTTTTCTATAAATATGTAGTGCACATATACATCATTTTGCACAAACACAAGCATAAATACACACATACACAAACATCATTTGTTTATAGTTTCCTTTAAATAAATGTATCACATAATTATAAACTTATAAACATAATTATAAACTTATAGTATTCTATAATACATGTATTGTAATATGTTACGCCCTAAGGTCGTATAGTCATAATAGTCTTGTTGTGTAAATCAACTTATAATGGTAACTGACTTCACAATGCTTATCATAGATATGATTTACATAAGGTATCGACGATTTCTTGCTTTAAAGTAAACAATTCAATTAAGAATTTAGCTAAAAATTACAGTAACAATTAAAACCTTAAATTAATATATATATATATATATATAGTTACATATCTATTACTGTAGAATTTTCAGGAGATTCTACATCATAACATAATGTCAACTAATTTACATATCATATATAAGTTTTTCATCCTAAAAATACTAGTAAGACCTTAAATAAAACTTAATCATTGATCGGTTGAGTCTTACTCCCTAAAGTTTCAAAAGAGAACTAACCTCTAGATAATTGTAAGGCAGCATAACAGTTAGAATAATCAAAAGTCAAGACCCATAAAAGAATCTATGCGGGTATGAGTAACTACAGCCCAATAAGTTGAATTGGAGACTTATGAATGTATATAAGTACAAATAAGATTATAAAGCAATTATTTTTATGTAATGCAATAAACAAGTGTTGTTACACAATGTAGTCCAGTCTGTTGCTAAATTAGAATAATATCACTCGCTCCAATCTGGATTGAAGAGTTTTCATGTTATACAGCAGCTCATAACCAAACTTATGTTTGTATAATGGAGGCATTGCTCCTCCTAAGACAATCCTTTAAACCAATGCCCTCATCTTCATTGCGACCTCCTCTCATATCACTTAGTTTGGTTAAGAATGAGGAAAAGACTAATTTGCTATTCAACGCTATCTTTTTCGAAGGTGTCGGTATTTAGTTGGAGAATCCTAATAATTCCTTAAAGGATTACAATGCATGTCTTTTATGAGCCCTAAAGTTAAGCTAAGTGACCGTAAAATTGAACTTAGAACACAAAGTTTAGGGCAATTAGTTAAATGATCCGATCAAACCAAAATTATAAACTATGGAGAGAAATAATAGTTAAAATGACCTTGTGAACTTAAATTTAAAAAAATAAGTAATAAAATAGAAGACTATAAAATTTTCAAATTTTAAGTATAATAATTATTAATTATCGAAAAGGCGAAAAATATAATCTAATAACTAATAAATTACTAAAAATAGATTATATATATATTAAAAATCATTGAACGACCTAAATAATAATTAGGAATGTTCACATGTACTCCACATGTATTTACGTGTAGATAAAAATGTGCGAAATTACTTAAATTGGCCAAAAACTTAGTAAATAATTAAAGAAAATTATTAATTAATGGAGGAAAAATTAGAAAAAAATTAGAAGGATAGGGAATGATAAATATCTAGTCGTGGCAAGTTAGGAGCTGAAGAAGAAAAATTAGCTAATTAGAATCAAGCAACATAAATGCAAAAAATTAATGGATTTAGACAATGTCTTATCTAATTTAATACATAATAATTATCACCAAGCTCTATAAATAGGTAAAAAATTCACAGAACTCTTTTGGACAGTTAGAAATCAGAGAAAAATAGAGATCTTTGAAAATTCAAGAGAAAAACTAGAGAAAAAAAAAGAAAAGGAAAATTGTGTAGTTCGGGTTAATGAACTAAACCCATACACTACCACTACTTAGGACCGTGCCACCCCCACCACCCTACTCTAAACCAACTGCCTAGGCCGATCGACACACCTGGATCGGAGTTGGACGTCCAAAAGGCATCGAACCAGGTGAGTCCTTTATCTGCTCCAGTTTTGTATAATTTTTTAAAATTAGTTATTTTACTCAGAAAATTATGAAACTTGATATTCTAAGGTTTTATTATATATAGATTTAGGGAAAAATAGTGATTTAATTTAATCACGTCTGAAAATATAGAGTTCTTAATAAATTAAGCAAAATCGAGTATGATTAGAACTAGAAATAAATAGGTTTAGAAGTATAGTTTGGAGCTCAAATTTTTTTTTTATGTAGAATGATTAAGTGATATAAAATAGTGCTATGAAGCGATTTCTTTTAAATTAATTTTTGAAATTTTTAAGTTAATTTTTAGATTTAAAATGATGAAAGAATTGGGTAATTTTGGGTTAATTAGCTTATTAAGATACTAATTAATGATTTAAATAGTAATGAGATCTTTAAAGATGTTAATCTCTGATGTGGAAACCTAATCCTAACCTTTGGAGTATTAAGTATAATTAATTTATGAATTAGGTAGTAATTGTAGAAAATTAGGAATATAAGAAATTGAAAATTTAATAAATTTGAAAAATTAGGGTTATTTAGATAATATTATAATAAAAATCAAAATATACTAAATTTGAAACAAAATTTAATTTTAGGAAATTGTATAAAAAATGTAAGATTTTTCTTACATCAAGAATAAATCCTATAACCTAATTAAGATTAGCGTGATCATTTAGCCGATCACCCTAAATTTTACATGCTAAGCCTAATTCTACGATTACAAGGCTTATATTTATGGCTTACATAATATATGTTAGCATCTCTTCAAGTTGTTTTTTCTTGTATTAATTTTTTTTTTTTAAGAATCTTGAGCTATTAAAACATGTGATTAGAGTGAAGCTTACAAAAAAGTTGAGGATTGAAAAGAGACGAAGAAGATAACCACTATGATAAGACTTTTGTCTCACTTTGGACACTTGTGTAAGCTTATGACTGAATGCATAGAAAAATATTTATAATAAAATATTTATCGTAAAGAGTGTCACCATCTTTTTATTTAAGTTTTATTTATGCTACATTGTATTGTTTATATGTAAGTGATCACTAGCCCTATTTTCCTTATGTTTTAATTTTCTCTTTAATCTACTCAATGTTGGGCACTTTTTTGACTATGATGTTAAAGGTCGAGAAGTTGGTAAGCGTAAAGTGAATTAGAAAGTAAATTGAAATATTTATGCAAAACGAAGATAAGGAATACTTATACGTAAATGATATGGCAAATGGTACAATAAGGTATGGCAAAAATGTTTGTAATACTTGTATAATTGTGAATATTTTTCATGTATTTTACCATAATTTCATGTATTTTGTTCTATGGTGCTAATATCGAAATTACTGTAAAAATAGTAGTTTTTTTATCTATTTTTTATTCTTAACTTTTTTGATCAACTTGAGTAAATGACACAATAATGGTGATTGCAATATAAATTATATGATTACTTATAAATTTTTATAGTGTGTGAAAAATTATTAAAATCAACAATGATGCAACATTGTCTATATTTTAGTTGTGTGGGGTGTTATTTTGTAATTATTTTGTGTATGGATAACAATACTACCTTCTTTACTTTCCACACATCATGTAGTGTAATTGTATTGATATTCATGTGTATGTCTGTGTCATTGGATAAATGAATGAATGAATTTTGTGTTCATTCACATTAATGACTGAATACTAAACTATATGTAACTGTAATTTATATAATTTTTACCCAAAATGAAATTATTGGGTATTAGTTTAATTAAAACCGGATAAGCAAGTAAGGAAAACTATAGAAAAAAAAAAACAAACAAAAGAAAAATTATGGAGGCCAATTCCAAAGAATTGGTATGGTATTGGAAGAATTTAGACCGATCCTGATCCCCCTTAATGCCAAACCATTTCCCTTGCCAGTAACACAAATGCAGATTTAAAATCTTCATTATTCATCTTACCATTAAAATCTCCATTATTAATCTTTCTATTCATTTTTAATAAAGAAAAAGACAAAGAATAAGGATGTCTCTTTTTTCTGAATAACTTGTTAATCAACCCATCCCTTTCACTAGGTGAATTTGGACATGGTTGATCTATATCTTTTCAAAATAGAGTCTATTGTGTTTTAACTTTATTTGTAATCATTTTTAGTTTTAGAAGTAAATATCTTATCTAGACTCCATTTATACCATTTTTATTTCTAAAAGCAAATGTCTAACAAGTTCTTATACCATTCTCCTGTAACGATAAAATAAGCTTGAATTTCCTTCTATCATTAAGATTATCTAGGGGAAAAAAGTTATTACTTTTGTAGCTTATTTTTATATAATCATTAATGTTGTATATAATTCTTCAAGTATATCTAATTCTTATCTAATATATTGCTTAAAATATATGGATAGAACAACAAGAAAATAAGATCTCTATTTAAGAAATAAAATGAAACAATAAACAATCTAGGTAAAGAAAGGGCAAACTATACCAACCAATTTTACCTACTTTAATTTTCCTAAACCAATAGAACCTAAGGTTCTAATACTCTAACAGTATAACTATTGCGTTTTCATTGGAATAATATAGGATTGATTCTCTCTTCCTAAGGGGGAAAAAAAAAAAAGAGAAGCACTCTAGTATTTTGTATAATTGTTATATGAATCCACACTAGTAGACGCTTATTAGGGGATTATTTTAACTATTTCAATACTAATTACATATTTAACAATAAGACAAAAAGTAAACACCTTTTCCTTTTCTAACTTCTTCATCTTCACGAGTAACCATTAATGTTTTCCTTTTCTATATTCTGCTTCTCCCTTGGTGTCATTATTTTGACCCAAACAAAATATTGAAATTGAATTTAAAAAAAAATAAAAAATGAAGATTGGGGCAACTGTGGTAGGTATGGATTTGACCGTACCATCCATCACATGAGAGGAGCCTATACTATATAACCCCTCAAGCTCCCCTTACCTTTACTCAGCTTGACGTTCCAAAGAACAACAAGCTTTCATTTGTAGTTCTCAATAACGCGCATATAGTATTAAAATCCTTAGGGCTCTTTTCGGTTCTCTTCGTGTAAATAAGTAGAAATTCAGTCCTACTCACCCAAAAATCCTAAAAAGGAAGGATCAATCTGCAAAATTTGATCCGTAACCATGCAAGCCATATCTAGTTCTCCACACAATTTCAGTTCCCTCACTCGGCCTCCTCCTCGACTCAGTGGACTCGCTCGATGCGCCTACCGTTCCGACTCAGTTTCCTTTCCCAACGGCATCGGCCCAAGCCGAGCTGACTGGCAAAGCTCTTGCGCTATCCTTACCGGTAAAGTCCTTTCTCAAGAGCAACCCACCACTAATGCCGGAGCTGACCATATCGCCGCTGTCAACGGCCACAAAACCGCCTCCGTCGACCTCAATCTTGTCCCTATCGACAGTAGTTTGAGCTCGCCGCCGGTAGCTCCTCAGCCGCCAAAGCCGCTGACGATAACTGACCTCTCGCCGTCTCCAATGCATGGATCTCAGCTCCGTGTGGCGTACCAAGGCGTTCCCGGCGCGTACTCAGAAGCCGCCGCCGGAAGAGCGTATCCAAATTGTGAGGCGATTCCATGTGATCAGTTCGAAGTTGCTTTCCAGGCGGTGGAGCTCTGGATCGCTGACCGCGCAGTTCTTCCTGTGGAAAACTCTCTCGGTGGTTCGATTCACCGGAATTATGATCTCCTTCTCCGCCACCGCCTGCACATCGTCGGAGAAGTTCAGCTTCCAGTCCACCATTGCCTTCTAGCACTCCCAGGCACAAGACCGGAGTATCTCAATCGCGTGATTTCACATCCTCAAGCTCTTGCACAGTGCGAGAACACACTAACGAAGCTCGTGCCACAAGCCGCGCGTGAAGCCGTTGACGATACAGCCGGAGCCGCAGAGCACATCGCAACAAATAATCTCCGCGACACAGCCGCAATCGCGAGCGCACGCGCGGCAGAACTCTATGGCCTTCAAGTCTTCGCTGACGGGATCCAGGACGACTGCAGCAACGTCACGCGCTTCGTGATGCTAGCGCGTGAGCCGATCATTCCACGAACCGACAGGCCGTTCAAGACGAGCATCGTGTTCGCGCACGAGAAAGGAACGAGCGTGCTATTCAAAGTCCTGAGCGCTTTCGCGTTTAGAAACATCAGTTTGACCAAGATCGAGTCGCGGCCTCACCGCAACCGTCCAATCAGGCTGATCGACGATGAGAACGTGGGGACGGCGAAGCACTTCGAGTACTTGTTTTACGTAGATTTTGAGGCGAGCATGGCAGACGTTAGGGCACAGAACGCGCTGGCCGAGGTTCAGGAGTTCACGTCCTTCTTGAGGGTTTTGGGAAGTTATCCTATGGATATGACACCTTGGTGCCCTTCTCGTGGAGACTCTAATTCCGACCAATAGGAGTAAAAAGAAGGGATAAGGGTTTTTTTTTTTAATTTATTTGGAATCGGAAATATGCAATTTTTAGCCCACTTGCTTTTTGGTTGGGGGTAGTAAAAAGAATCCTTTCTTTTGTAATTTTTAGTTTATTTCCAGAAAAATCGTTGTTAAAAGAATCCGAAATACATAAGTTGGTCATCGAATCATTGTTGTACGTTCAAATTCCATATGTGACTCTATCAATATCACATGTTCGCAAGTCCCGACGTTATCAGTTTTCCTTTCCATCAGTCGTTTTTTCTTATTTTGCCGACTTTTATTATACGTATTTTACAAGCTGATGGTAAGAGGGAATCAACCTATTCTTCATCGATAAAATAGCTATCATCATGCTCGAAAAGTTTGATGATTGTTTGAGTGTTTATTATGTTTTATATGGTTGTGTCTTTGAGCAAATTTCAAATGGTGGTCTCAATGGAAAATTCTTATTAAATATCAGATGTTTGTGGATGTCTCAATAATAGTCTTATTTACTTGCCTATTTAATTTTGTTTACTCAAATTTCGTCCATTTTTTCACCAGCTCCTTCGATTTATATATTTTATTTATTTACTTTTGTTATGTTTACTATTTAAACCTGCAATTTTGTTGTTCAAATATAAATTTTTAAATGACAAACCAATCTTGTTTTATTTTTCCTTCCTGAGATCAATATATATTATATTTATTAATATGAAGTAGAAATGATAATATATATGGCGGATGATTGTTTTGAATCATCTATACGATTTGTGTGTCAGCTAGTAGGTGTAACGTTTACTTTTATGTGAATACATGCAAAGAAAGTAAATCGTGCAGGAGTGTCGTTGACGATTTATTACTCCGTTTCCATATTTGACAGATTCAAATTTCTCCGGCGGCAACACAGTCGAGTGCAAAACAAGAAAACCAACGAACAAATACTTACATGCCAAGGATTCTTTTTGAACCAGTCATTTCATTAGGTGAGTATGAATTCATTGGTTAATCTATTCCTTAAAATATGATTCGAGCGAAGAGTATACCATATCATAACTGCTGCTAAAACCCTTAAACTGTTTTTGTTTATGGTTTTTTTAGTGATAACTTTTGAGGTTTTAGTATTAGATTTGTGGAATATACACATATTTTATAAAGTCTTGGGGGATGTGAGGTCATATTTTGACAGTCTAATGGATTTATGTACGCTCGGCCAGTAGATTGACAGATGTATATATGTATATATATATAAATTTTTTTCCTCAATTTTGATGGAAACGGTCTTTAAGTCAATACTGAAGTGCCTTCACCTAACGATTGACATGATTTTCAAATGAAAATTGCTGGTTTTCTTTGAAGTTACGCCTATCCGCAATTATTTTCCATATTACATTGTTTGCGTTAATTGTCGTATTAAGATATCTTCATATAGCTTTTCTTAAAATTAGGAAAGATAATAGATGTATCTAAAGTTTAAGGGTTATTTGTAACCTTTGAGATTTAATGAGACTTTAGCAAGTGAACCGAGATTTTCAAAAGGTACAAGTGGATAAAATTAGGATTGGTAATTTGATTAACCCATTGTGTCTTGTGTCTGTATCTAAATGAGTTTGTGTTTCGAAAAAATTTACTTGTAACCTAATTTGTTTATTAGTAGTGTATAGAAATCTAAACTCGTAATCCAACTCATTTAATAAATATGCTTTGTATTCGAGTTAGACATATTTATTGATTAAAAGTTATAATTAAATCTATAAGATAGTTATGAATTTATAGGAAAAAATGATGATCATAAAATTTGTTGGTCTCGTATAAGATCTTAAGAGGAGGGGTAAATTAATATTTTTAAAAAATTTTGAAACTTTTTCATTTTAATTGTGAATCAAAATTATCCCTCTTAATAACTTAATTTACTAAACAATAGTATTTCAATAATTCAGCACACTAATAACACAAATAAATAACTTAAAGTAAAGAGATAGAGAAGAGAAGAAAATTAAGCTTAGGATTTATAGAGTTTTAGCCTTCTGTCTATTACTCTCTTTTAACTTCACTGATAATGACTTGGTCTTTTTCATCGATACTATTTCACTTGATCCACTATATCAAAAACAAATTAAGAGAAGTTTATAAACATTTTCCATACTTAGCCTTCATAATTTTCTACTCTACCTATCTAGTTTATCTACAATCTAGGCTAATTATAAATCTACATGATATAATTAAAATTTTTCTTAAACAATACTAAAAAATGTGTACAAACTAAATTAAGAACAATAATATAAATCTGAAATAGTTTAGCACGAAAACAATATTGAAGATTATTGCAAAAGCTGCTTCAGTTCAACTCTCTGAATAAATCTTTGATAAGTGTTCTATGCTTTTTTAGATAGTAGATAGTAATCATGATCGGAATGTAATGCATGCATTTTTTTTCCTCAAAATTATACTTAATATTTTGAAATGTCTTTTCTTTTATTGTAATGTCTTCCAATGGCTAAAATGTTGATGTTTATTTCCACCTTATGTTTATCCAATCCTAACATCCAAAAAATAATACATAAATATTTAGAGAAAATCTTAGAGTTTAAATTATAATTTGATCTAATCTCAGTCAGATCTCCTTTATTCGATATACTTTGATCATTAACTTCAAATAAGCTTGAATTTTGAATATGATATCCCGGAATATTTCAAATCATCCTTATCCTTATCTAATATTAGATATTTTCTTGTTTGTTTAATTATTTTCAAAAATTAATTCTCTTAAAAATAATCCCAATAGATCTTAATTCCAACTTACGTGAAACGAGATTAAGTGTGTTTTCCTAATATACTCAATCTAGTGGAGCTAGGTTTTGTTTACTTTGAATACGATGTTGTGTTATTTTTTAGAATTACTCTTCCAGACCAACTACCTGGATAGCCTTATGAAGATATCTCAGTTTATTTATCTTCAAAGTCTTTGAATAATTTTTTGAAATGTTGTATTGATTCTTCTTATATAAGCTTTTGAAATATTCTTTGAATAGTTTCCATACTTGTTTATTTTTCAAGTGATTCAGACTTTCTAAATAAGTCTCTGAACGAAACTTAATTTACAATTTTAAACACTCTGAAAAACTATCTAAATATCTACACACGTGTTAGTATATTAGTATTTTTCTATTTTTGTTATCATCAAAATTTATAAGAGATATATAACATTTTCTCCCTTTTTAATGATAGCAAAACACTCATAAGTCCAAAATCATGTAACAATTTGAAGTTTAATATATAAATAGCAAGAGAGAAACATTATTAAAAAATAATGATATAATATGCAAATTACTGTGTTGTCATATTTGCTTGCTTATGTTTAGTACTTAATTGATTTTGGCCTTTCTCCCCATTTTTGTTATCATTAGCGGTTATTTATAACTCTCCCTTAGTGTTTATAATTATACAACATATGTAGAACTGAAATGGACTTTCATTAATGAAAAGAAAGTACATAGCATGGTCCATAAGTGGACTTGACATCAGAACATAAAACAAAAGACTTAACAAGAGTTGATTGAAATAAAACATAATTTAACAGTAGAACATAAAAGACAAAACACTTGAACAAAGAATTTATTTCTGTGTTCTCTTGGTTTTCTTCCTGGCACAAAGCTTCATCATACTAGAGTAAGTTAGAGTTGCTTTGCTAGGAGAAGGTTTAACTTCAATTTGTTGTTTGATACTAGAAGTTGGTTTAGTGCCTTTCACAAGAGTTGGAGTAGATTAAGCTTGACCAAATGCACTACCATCCTTATTGAATAAAGAGTTTATGTGTTTCTTTTACTAGTGGTTTGTCCTTTAGGGTGAAGAATAGGAGTTGCAATTGGAGGTATCAGAGTTGTAATTGCAAGGGGGGGTTGGAGATTGAGGAGAGATAATTGGAGTTTTGTCAAATTCTTGAACAGGTAGTTGATTAGGTTGATCAACTTATGTCATAAGAGAATGATGTTCAGGTGTTGGGGTTTAAGGATTTGGTTCAGATAGTGGTGTAATAGGTTAAGTTTCTTTATCAGCCTTAACTCAAACATTATTTCTTTGACCTAGATTTTGAATAGGTCCTTCATTCCTAAAATCTAATCCTTCACAGCCTTCCCAAGTACTTCCTTGATTCTCTAAGAAATTTGCTCAACAAATACAAAACTTTCACGTTGTTTGGAGGGAGGAATTTGTAATTTTGTAGTCTTTGAATCACTATTTGAAAATGATCTAGTCACTTCTCTGATTTCAATCCCATTAGTCTTTTTTACCATCTTTCCTTTCTTTTTTTAACCTTCAACAGCAAGTTCCTTACCTCCTTTCCTTTTCTTCTCACCATTCTTCTTTTCAACAATGGTTACCCTCTTCCTAATGTGGGAAGGGTGAACATAGACTCCCCCAATTGGGAGAGTGTTAGAGTTTGTCAATCACATAGATGCATATTTGCTTAAATATTTTATGTCCTAACCTAGTAAGATAATAAGGACAGTTTGTGTCTCTTGGTAATTTTAGTTTCTTAAACTTAACTAGGGCCATCAATAAACTTTCATATTGCTTGACATCTAAATGTTGCCATATATGCCTCATCATCAAATTCACTAGGACCACATTCCTTATGCTCAACATAGCCGTTACAACCAACACATCTTCCCTAGTTATAGAAGTTGAACTACCCCTTCTAGGTAGCATAAAGGTATTAATAAATTTTTGTAGAATCTTAATTAGCAAATCAAATTCAATGCTGAATGTATCTCTACTAACACCTAACTCTATCCCATCATTTAGCTCTGTAAAAACACTTTCCTTATTAATTGTACTAGATTTTCATCTTCTTGAATTTCTTTAATGCCAAAACACTTTAGAATGTCCTTTTTCGTAATCTCAATTTTCTGATTCAACACTATAGATTTCCACACATCCTGATGGTTATTGTCTAACTTTTGATAAAATTCATTTACCAGCTTTCCATATACAATACCTGATACGGGATCGAGATAAGAAAGAAATGATAGCGGATTTGGATGAAAGAACAGGAATGGGTATTCAAAAGGAAGATGGGTACGAAGAACAGGAAGGGTTTTGATGATGAACATGAATGGATATAACTTACTAAGATACAAACACGATCGGGGGTTTGAGCTCAAAATAGAGTTTGATACGACTCACGAATACTAAATGTTGCTCGGGGTTTCAAATGAAGGTTAGATGTAACTCACTAATTGGTTCAATTGAAGGGGTTCACTACAATTTGAGAATAAGATTGATAAGAAAGCGGGGACAATTAAAGAGTATGATTAACACTCGATAATCTGGCAAATGCTAATCAAGTATAGCCTTCTTCGAAAAGAGGAAAGTTTTACTCTCTGCATATATCTTTGTATAGCTATCTGTTTGTATCTATCTTTATCCATCTATTTAAGTACAAATGTTGCTATTTATAGCAAATCTTAAACCTTAGTGGTAAATTGTAAATAAAGTACAAGGCTTTAAACCCTAAAGAATTGGGCTTATAAATAAAATAAAAAGGAAAAACATGTATAAGAATATAAAACTACACATTTTATAGAACTTGGTATGCAGTTACTCAACATATCCTGGGAGGAGTAGTATCCAAATCGGACGGGGTTGGCAATTAGATGTATGGGTTTGAGAAGGGATCCTTAACATCTCGTGTGGCTTGGCCAAGATACTAGAGGGGTCGGCCCATAATTGTCAAGTCATAGAATTAGTCAGCACGAGTCCCTCTCTGATGTACTGAGTGGTTCTTTGGTTCCAATTACTCAGCTGTGTGATCTCTTGGCACTTCGACTGATGATAGACCTGATGCTGAGTGTTCATCTTCCTTCCTTTCGTCCTTTTGGCTACAATTCGGCCTTGGTAAGCATTGATAGGCTTCGACTTGGATATGGTCGGAGGTTGATTCCCATCATTACTAAAGGGTTGAAAGAAAGTCATCCTCAATGTTAAGTGTTGAGCATAGGTCGGGATGCCGAATAAACTTCTCTTCCTTTTTCTCTTTACCATGGGTACCGAGTGCCTTTAGATTTCCTCAATGCTCATGGAGGTTAAGCAATAGCTGTTCCCATCCTTCTAAACGGTGTAAGTGTTGAGGAAGTTGTTGTGGATCACTTTTTATTCATACTCCTAAGGTCGGCCAAGAAGCAGATTTGTGGCATTCATAGGTATGATGTCAAAATCAATATCATCCTCCTATTGTCCGGCCTTGAATGCTATTTGCACTCTTTTATGCATATGGACCATACCCTTGTCGTTAAACCATTTTAATCCATAGGATTAGGGATGCAGGTAGGTCAGTAACTTCATCTTTTCCATCAACTTGGCATAAACAATGTTGGTGCAGCTACCTTCATCAATAACCAAGGAACTGGCCTTCCCATTTACTAGGCACTGTATGTGAAATAAATTTTCCTGTTGTCTGGGATCTGCCTTCAAGTTAGCTTGTTGACTCGTCAAGGATAAGAGTTCATCTAGATTTTTGGCATAGACATCTTCTTTGATCAATCCTTCCTTTAAGCTCTTATCACTCTGACTCTCAATTTGAGCCTTGAGCCCTTTGCCCTTTAAGACCATAACCCTTTTATTTGGGCATTGGGATACAATGTGTCCGTAATCTAAGCATTTAAAGCACTTCACTTCTCGGGCCTTATTGCCGGGTACCTTTTCTTTTTCAGTAATTCGTTTCTTGGCATGGATTGGTTGGCTAGGCTCTCCTTTCTCTATCTTCTTTTCTTGCCTTTTCTCGGCATATCTCTTAAGCTTAGGGTTGCCTTGTTGGGGTCAGCTACTTAGCCTCTGATGCCTTCTTCTCTGATACTTCTCTACTCTTAATGTTAAATTAATTAGCTCGTCTAGAGATTTGAACGATTGTAATTCAACTATATTGGCAATGTCATCCTGGAGTCTACTGAGGAATTTGGCAATGGTGCGGTCCCGTGGCTCGGCAATCTTACATCTCATCATTAAGGTCTTAAACTCTTGTAAATACTCTTCAACAGTATTTTGACCTTGTCTCAGGCGTTGGAAAGTATGGAGCATCTCCTACTTGAAATAAGTTAGCCCAAAGCGTTAGTTCATCAACCTTTTCATGAGCCTCCAAGTTCTAATCGGCTCTTCTCCTTCAGCTTCTTACTTGGCAACTGGCTTATCCCACCAAAGACTTACATATTCAACAAGGGATAGTAAAGCCAACTTAACCTTTGTTTGTTCATTTTACTCGTAGCACTTGAACAATTTCTCGACTTGAGGAACCCAGTGAAGGAACTCTTCAGGTTGGCTACTTCCATAGAAGGTCGGCAACTTAAGCTTTATATTGTCAAGTCCTCGGCCAGGTGCTCGGAGTTTCATTCTTTGCATTCCTAGTAGGTTGGTTTACCTCGGATTGACCACTTCTGTTTGAGCTTTGCTTGGCCATATCTCTTTTCAACCTTAGCTCTCTTCTTCGAGCTTCGTAGTTCAACTTGGAGTCAATACTCCTATCATTTCCTCTTTTCGACATTGGCGGGGTTTCTCTTCTTCTCGGCTTAGCAGCTCTTCTTAGCTGTCTTGCATAATTACAAAGTTCATTGGAACCACTTATACTGGCGGGTGTCTGTTCCTTCCTTTCTTCTTGGCCATTACGTCTATGGTCTCTAACTAACCCAATAAGCTCCTGAATAGAGTTGGTTAGATTTTGAATCTAGAATTCCAAGTTGTCGATACGTCTCCTCAAGCTTTTATGAGGATTATCTCCAGTGTTGACACTATCTTCTGATGTTCTTGTTCGTACAGTAATTTACTAAAAAATTGAAGAAACAACAAAACAAAATTACAGGAACTAAGAAATAACTACTATTCGGCTTTTGCAGCTATTTACTACTACGAACATCACACTACACTATAGACCAATGATTAACAGAAATGTTAGAACCACAAATCTACTTTGAAGATCACTAGCACCTGTATCTCCTTAAAGCTCTGATACCAATATGATACGGGATCGAGATAAGAAAGAAATGGCAGTAAATCTGGAATGAAAGAACAGGAATGGGTATTTAAAAGGAAGATGGGTATAAAGAATAGGAAGGGTTTTGATGGTGAATGTGAATGGATATAACTCACTAAGACATAAATATGATTAGGGGTTTGAACTTGAAATAGAGTTTGATATGACTCACGAGCACTAAATGTTGCTCGGGGTTTCAAATGAAGGTTAGATGCAACTCACTAACCGATTCAAATGAAGGGGTTCATCACAATCTGAGAACAAGATTGATAAGAACGAGGGGATGATTAAAGAGTATGATTAACACTCGATAATCTGGCAATTGCTAACTCAAGTATAGCTTTGCTCGAAAAGAGGAAAGTTTCACTCTCTGCATATATCTCTGTATAGCTATCTGTCTGTATCTATCTTTATCCATCTATCTAAGTACAAATATTGCTATTTATAGCAAGTCCTAAACCTTAGTGACAAAATTGTAAATAAAGTATAAGGCCTTAAACCCTAAAGAATCAGGCTTATAAATAAAATAAAAAGGGAAAATATGTATAAGAATACAAAACTGTGCATTTTATAGAACTAGCATGCAGTCACTTAGCATGTCCTAGGAAGAGTAGTATCTGTATTGGACGGGGTCGACAGTTGGATGTATAGGTTCGGGAAGGGATCCCCACATCTTGTGTAGCTTGGCTAAAACACGAGAGAGGTCAGCCTATAATTGTCGAGTCATAGAATTAGTCGGCACGAGTGCCTCTCTGATGTGCTAAATGGTTCTTTGGTTCCGATTACTCGGTTATATGGTCTCTTGACACTTCAATTGATGACAAACTTGATGCTGAGTGTTCGTCTTCCTTTCTTTCATCCTTCTAGTTGTAGTTCAGCCTTGGTAAGCATTGATAGGCCTTAGCTTGGATGGTCGTAGGCTGATTCCCATCAATACCTCTCATATTAGCCAAATTACTTAGACCTAACTCATCTACATACTCCTTCTAATAAAATCCATTTTTCTTAAGGAATTCTAAATATAAGAAAAAAGATTCTTTGATAGATACGCGTTTACCATTCACAGTGTATCTCTTCTTTGGTTTATCTCTTTGTCTGGAGGGTGTTTTTTTGTAGTCTCAGCTTTCTAAGGCTTCTACACATATTGAGGAGCAGCCTTTAAGGTCTTTTTCATAGGCTATGAAGCCTTGGTCTTGCGAATTATCTTCTTGTGTTCAGGTTCAAGAGGTTGTTCAAGGGGATTAGATTCAGTTTTAGATTCTTTTTCAAATGACTTTACTCATCTCAAAGTTTTAGGGTTTGGGTCTTTTCGGATGGTTCTTGTTGAGGTTCAGTGGGTTGATTGGGTTGGGTTTCCAGAGCGTTGGTGATGTTGATCTCTTATTTAATGAGATTAACCAGGTTATCTATATTGCTTAGGGTTTTGGTTTTTGTACATTGAGCAACAATGCAAGAAGATTTTTTAGGAGACTTGTTTTCTTAAGAGAAAATGTGAGTAGGGAGATGAAGAGTTTGAAAGAATGAGAGGAAGAAGAGAAAATTATAGCTTTATACCTGAAAAGGGAAAAACTAATGAATCTTGTGGTCCTTATCCTACATACGTGTGGGTGAATCAATTGGACTCACCTCTAAGATATTTTAGGAGTTACTAAACAATTTTTAAAGCCTACTACTTGCACCTTTCATGTGAACTACGAAAGCTTTGATGAAAAACAATTGCACACGTTTGGACTTTCAGGCTTAAAAAAATATGCTCTATCTACATGTGTCAAAGTTTTAAACTTAGTAGGAGGAAATAATTAAATACTCTCTATGCTAACAAAAAGGATTACATAGACCAACTTTATTACGGGTAAATTCAAATCTTAATTTATCCAGTAGTTTTATAAATATATCTACAAATTGATATTTAGTTGGTATAAATTCAACACTCATATCATTGTTTGCAACATGGTTATGAATAAAATGATGTTTTATTTCTATGTGTTTTGATCTTTAGTGATAAACTGGATTTTTTGTTAAATTAATAGCATTAGTATTGTCAAATTTTATGGGTATATTTTTATAATTTATCTCATAATCATTTAGTTGTCATTTGAACCAAAGAATTTGTGCACAATAATTCCCAATTGAAATATATTTAGTTTCTGCAGTTTAAAGGGCACTAGAATTTTGTTTCTTGGAAGACCAAGAAATTAGTTTGTCCACTTAAGAACTGGCAAGTACCTGAAGTACTCTTTCTATTCACTTTGCAACTTATATAATCAACATCTAAATATCCTAAGAGAAAAAATTTGACTTTTAGGATGTCAAATTCCTAATTTTACAGTGCTTTTTTATATATTTAAAGATCTTTTTAACTGCAGTTAATTGTATTTTATTGGAGAACTCTAAAATCTAGCACAAATATAAGTACTAAACAAAATATTAGGATGTGATGTTATTAAATATAGTAAAGATCCAATTAAGCTTTGATATAATTTTTCACTTACCTTTTTACCATTATTTGTGATATCAAGCTTTATTGAGATACTCATAGGAATTGAAGAGTCCTTAGTGTTTTCAAAACCAAATTTCTTCAGTATTTGTTTGGTATACTTCTTTTGGTGCGTAAAAATTCCATTCTTTGTTTGTTTGATTTGTAATCTCAAGAAGAAGTTCAATTTTCTCATGAGTAACATCTCAAATTCGACCTACATCAAGCTTGAAAACTCTTGACAATATTTTTCATTAGTTCCACCAAAAACAATGTTATCAATACAAGTCTGTACAACTAACCTATCTTCTCTATGATGCTTCATGAATAGTGTAATGTCAACTTTTCCCCATTGAAACCATTTTTAATTAAAAATTGACTTAATCTCTTGTACTAAGCATGAGGAGCCTGTTTGAGACCATTCAATGCCTTTTTAAACTTATATATATTATATAATTTGAAGAGATCTTCAAATCTAGGGGGTTACTCAACATATATCTCTTCTTTTATAAAACAATTTACAAAAGCACTTTTTATATCCATCTGATACAATTTGAAATTTTTTTGATAGGCAAATATAAGAAGTAATCTTACAGCTTCAAGCTTAGCTATAAGAGCATAAGTTTCATCATAGTTTATTCCTTTTTCCTGAGAGTATCCTTTAGCAACTAAATGGGTTTTATTTCTTACTATTTTTCCATATTCATCTAGCTTAATCTTGAAAACCCATTTAGTGCCTATGATTGACCTATCCTTAGGTCTTGGAACTAGATTCCATACTTGATTTCTCTAAAATTGACTAAGTTCCTCTTGCATAATTAAGACCTAATTGTTATCATTTAAAATTTCATCAACTAAATGAGGTTCAATTTTAGATATTAAAGCAAAATGGTTTTCAAAATCTTAGTCTCTGAAGAACTTTCTAATCTTAGTTCTATCTTAGATGCATCAGGCATTCTTGAAGTTTTTGATGTTTCTTTTAATGGAGGTTCTGACTTACCTTCTAAATCATGTTGTATAAAATTCATTTTATTTGAAGCAATTGGAAGTTCATCATTTGATTTTTTATTGTTTGTTTCTTCAACAAACTTGACATTTATTGATTCTTTTACTATTTTTGTTTCTTTATTATATACTCCATATACCTTTGAGTTAAGAGAGTACCCCATAAAGATGGCTTCGTTAGCTCTTTCTTCAAACTTTCCCAATACTTTTCCTGTTTTCTTTATAAAACACTTTCAGTCAAATGTGTGAAAGTATGAAATGGTAGGTTTTCTTCCTTTATAAATCTCATAAGTAATTTTATTTGTCAAAGGCCTAACATATACTTAATTTATAATATAACAAGCTGTTGATGTTGCTTTTGCCCAAGAATGATTTGGTATACTACTTTCATTAAGTAGCATTCTCGTTATTTTTTTAGATAGTCCTGTTTTTGTGTTCAATTACTTCATTTTGTTGTGGAGTATAAGGTATTGAAAAGTTATGAGCGATGCCCTTTTCTTCACAAAAAGAGATAAAATTAGAATTTTCAAATTCCTTTCCACGATCAGTTTATACACTAATGATGGAGAGGCCTTTTTTGTATTGAACTCTTTTTGAAAATATTTCAAAATTTTTAAATGCATCACTTTTCTGATGCAAGAACAAGATCTAAGTAAACAAGTCCATACTTATTTCTTCCAAGACTTAGAGTGTGAGTTGGACCAAACAAATCTAAACGCAATAACTTATAAGTAGATATGATTTTCTTACTCTTATGTGATGAAGAGCTCATCTTATTCTTAAGACATGTAGTACAATGAATAATCTCATGAGCATGCAATTTGGTAAACCTTCAATTAAATGCTTTTAGATAATTTCTCAAGTTGAGGAAAATTCACATGTCCTAATCTTTTGTGCCAAAGTATAGTGTTATCAATCATAGATATGAAGCAACTTTCAGATGACACTTTAGATGGTTTAATTGAGTAAATATTCTTCTTTCTGAACCCTTCAAACAAAATTAATCCATCTTCATTAAAACTAGTACACTTATCAGGTTCAAATGTTATTCTATACCCTTTGTCACACAATTGACTTATGCTTAATAAATTGTGTTTTATACCTTTAACCAACAATACATTTTCAATTGTGTGAGGTGTCAAACCAATTGTATTTATCACAATTATTTTACCTTTACCATTGTTACCAAATTTCACGCATCCATCTTCCTTCTATTCAAAGTTTGTGAATAATGAAGCATTACTTGTCATGTGTCTTAAGTATTCATTGTCAAGATACCATGTTCCTCCACACATTACAACATAATCAAGTTTATCCATGAACCCAGCAAAGCTTGGGTTCATGAAAATTCAAGCTCGACTTTTGAATTGAACCTTGATTATTGTCGAGCTTATTTTTTTTTTAAAAAAGCAATATTTCTTTATGTGTCCTAATTTATTATAGAGAAAATAAGCATAAGGTCTTTGCTTGTTACACCTATCACTTACTACTATCCTTGCACTTGGATTTTTTCTAACATACCTTCTATTTAACCTTCTGTTGTACATTCTGAAGGGATAGTTATTGTTTTGAGAGTATTATCTGTTGTACCTTCTGGCATGTTTAACTTTTTTTCTTTTGTCCTTTTCTTTAACTAGTTCTTAATTTTCAACTTTTGATTTAACAAATACTATTTCTCTATTTGTTTTACATGTTTATACAAATTCAAAACCAAGTTTAGATTTTGAATTATCCAATCTTTGACTAGAGATCAGCATTTATAACTTCTTATCGCTTTCATCAAACTTTTCAAACATGTTTTTGATTAACTTAGCTAAATCTTCTACACGGTTTTTCAAATTTTTAATTTTTTCCTTCAAAACACGATTTTCATTGACTTAAAACTTCATGAGTTACATGGAATCCTTCAAAATTATTTATCAAAATATCATTTTCATCTGCCAACAATTGATTTATTTGATTGAGAGCTTTTTTTCATTTTTTAACATCTTTACTTCTGATTTTAGCTTAGAGATCTTGTCATTTAACTTAGAAAGAGCTTTAAGCAGTTTGTTGATTTTAGTACATATATCATGAGGTACTTCTATGTTAGAGTTAGAATCAATTTTAGAATTGACCTTAGAAAGTGCTATAATACATAAATTTGCTTCTTCATATTTTTCTAAACTCATTGACTTAGTTTTTAAATCTTCCAAATCACTCCATGTAAACATTAGAGATTTTCTTTTCTTCTTAAATTTTTCTATCTTCTTAATTAACATTAAACATTCATACTTTATATGTCTTGGCCTTTTACATTCATAGAATAAAATTTCCTTATTGAAAATTTTTTCCTCTTTTCCTTAATTGCCTTACCTACATCATTAGACTGATTTTTATTAAGAGAGTATCTTTTAGTAAAAGTTTTCTTATCTTTCTTCTTTAGCCATTTATTGAGTTTTCTAGCTAGAAGTGTCGCATCTTCATCCTCTTCTTTAGATGAGTCTTGTTCTTTAGAATCAGCATATGTTTCTTTGGCCTTGAAAGCTATGACATTCTTCTTTATATCCTTTAAAATACTCTCTGATTTGAGAAAATTAGTTTCATACGCTATAAGTCTGCTATGCAACCGACTCAAGTTTAGTCTCTTCAAATCACAAGCTTCTTCGCAGTTTTTCTTACATTCTAAATTTTGCAACTAATCCTTAGCATCTTGCGTACCGTATTTGCATCACTAATTGTTTTGCCAAGAGAAGACAATTCATTAGTTATAGTAACAAATCTACAAAAAGATTCCTTGATTTCTTCACTAGGAAGAATTCTAAAAGTTCAATATTATTGAACTAGCGAGTTGATTCTCGTATCCTTGATTGTCTTTATACCTTCATAAGTTTGCACCAAGGTATGCCAAATATCTTTAGTTGTAGCACAATAAGCAATTATATAGAATTCTAATTATACAATAGTACTTTAAAGTAAATTTTTAGCCTTTGAATCAACCTCAGCTTTGGCGATATCCTCATTTGATGTAATAATGGTTGGAATTTTGAGATCTTCTATTGAGATGATTTGCTAAGCTTGATAGTTTGATGTCTTCACATAAGTTTCTGTCCTAAATTTCAAATAAAAAAAGTTAGTTCTATAAAAAAAAGGTACCTTGTCAAGCTAAACTGCTAAACTACGACTTGGTTCACTCATTATCTTAAACTCTAGATGATATTATAGCTAGGCTTTGATACCAATTATTGGTTCCATATAAGATATCGAGAGAAGGGGTTTGAGAGAGAGAGAGAGAGAGAGAGAGAAAGAGGGGGGGGGGGGATTGTTGAATTGATATCTTTAACAAATTTTGAATCTTTTTTTTTTTAATCACGAATCAAAATTATCCCTCTTAATAACTTAATTTGGTGAGCAGTGGTACTTCAATAATTCAATACACTAATAATACAAATAAATAACTCAAAGTAAACAAATAGAGAAGAGAAAATTAGGCTCAGGATTTATAGAGTTTCGACCTTCTACTTATTACTCTCTTTAACTCTACTGTTGGTGACCCGATCTTCTTCATTAGTATAAAAAACAAATCAAGAAAAGTTTACAAACATTTGCTACACTTGGCCTTCATAAGTCTTTGCTTTGCCCATCTAGCATCTCTAAAATCTAGGCTAATTATAGATCTACAAAGTACAATAAAAATGTTTCTCAAACAATACTAAAAAATATTTGCAAACTAAATTAAGAACAATAATATAAATCTCAAATAGTTTAGCACGAAAACAGAATTGAAGATTACTGCTAATGCAGCTTCAGTTCAACTCTCTAAATAAGTCTCTGAGAAGTGTTCTATACTATTTCAGATAATAGACAGTAATCATGATAGGAATGTAATGTATGCATTTTTTTTTCTCAAAATTGTACTTAATATTTTGAAACGTCTCTTCCTTTATAGTAATGTCTTTCATCAGCTAAAATGTTTATGTTTATCTCTACCTTATATTTATTCAATCTCAATGTCAAAAAAATAATGCATAGATATTTAGAAAAAATCTTGGAGTTTGAATTTTAATCTAATCTAATATTGATTAGATCTCCTTTATTGGATATACTTTGATTGTCAACTTCAAATAATCTTGAATTTTGAATTTGATATCCCATAACATTTGAAATCAACCTTATCCTTATCTAATATTAGATATTTTCTTGTTTGTTTAATTATTTCTAAAAGTTAATTCTTTTAAAAATAATCTCCATGGATCTTAATTTCAACTTAAGTAAAACAAGATTAAGTGTGTTTCCTTAATATACTCAATCTAGTGGAGCTAAACTTCGTTTACTTCGAATCTAATGTTGTGTTATTTTTTAGAATTACTCTTCCAAACTAACTATCTGGATAACCTTCCGAAGATATCTTTGCTTACATTCAAAATCTTTGAATAATTTTTCGAAGTGCAGTATTGATTCTTCTTATGTAATCTTCTGAAATATTCTTTGAATATTTTCCACACTTATTTCTTTTTCAAGTGATTTAGACCTTTTGAATAAGTGTCTAAACGAAACTTAATTTACAATTTTAAGCATTTTGAAGAGCTGTCTGGATACCTGCATACTTGTTAGTATATTAGCATTCTTCTCTTTTTGTTATAATCAAAATTTGATGAGAGATATCTAATAAAATTAACAAATAAATATGACATTATTTTAACACTTTTACATAAAATTACAAGCCAACAATAGTTTAATAAAGTAAGGTTTGATCAAATATAGTAAATCTAAATATTGATTGATTATATAGCATCTTGATATTAAGTTGAACTATGTGTTAATAGTGTATTATTATTAGAGGTAATTTCCTTAAAGAGATAATTAAAGAATAGACATATAAAAATTTTTTATTAATGAAAAATGAATGATGTTGAAATATTTATAAAAATAATTTAGTTTATTACCTTTTCTATAAAATCAATACTTTGTACATAAAAAATGTTTCCATAGTTTTTGAATTCAATTAGCTGTTGTGCTGATCAAGAATTTGATTGTGTATTAAATATGGATTCTAAAGCTATTGTAGATATCAATATACTTAAAATATGACATGCCATTTTTGGCAATATTGTAATAATTGGACCAGCCTGGCTAGTTCAATTGAGTTGAATTGAAATCGAACCTTAAAAGAAGGTTAATCTAAGCTCTAGGCTTGTTTTCACAATAGACTGAATGGACTTATGTGACTCAAGCAGTTCAACCATGACTTAGTCAGCTTAACTGGGTTAGTTGAGTCCTAATGTAGTAATTTCATTAAAAGAAAAAAAAATCAAAGAAATTGAAAAAAAAAATCTTATTTAATATAAATACCTAGTTGGGTTCTATGTATTTTGGGGCTCAACAATTGTAAGCCCTAAAACATTTAATGCAGTAAATGCATTGTCATTATATCTCACTAATGCATATGAGGAGTCCTTTTATATATGTTGCCTTCTTGAATATTTTAATAAATTACCAATATGGGACTAAAAGTTGCTATGAAGTAAGGAAAGCAACCAAATACTTAAAAAAGAATTGTGAAATTTGCAATTATTTCCTAATTAGACTAATATGTCCATCACCAATTATTTGCTCATGATCTTTATTTCATACGGTACCATCACATAAATATTTATCATTTTAAGAAAAATTGTCATAGTTATGTAAAGTAAATGACTCCAAATTAAATTAGATATAAGACCTAGTAGTTGTCTTTCTAATATTCGAGGGGTAGTTGTTATATTGTAATTTGACTAATGAAACAAAATTAGGACAAATGGGAATTTGTTTCACATGTACATGTCTTGAATAT
This sequence comes from Lumnitzera racemosa, assembly GCA_024138005.1. NCBI lineage: Eukaryota > Viridiplantae > Streptophyta > Magnoliopsida > Myrtales > Combretaceae > Lumnitzera > Lumnitzera racemosa. The sequence goes on from JAMXBC010000006.1 coordinate 89,125,665, forward strand.
ATATATATATATATTATAAATGCACTATTATATTGTGGCTTATTGTTAGAGATGTGATATATACGCTCTATTCTTATGTGCAACGAACTTCTAATAAAAAACCGTTCATCGTAATCAAATGTAACAAATTTATATATGTCAAATTTAAACTTTTGTAGAAAATGATAGATTTAATATTTACAATATTCATAGTAATATCAAATATGAGAATCTAGGACATTGATAATTTATCAATATCTTGGATTAAAAAAAAAACAATAATAGGACTTTCAATAACATAATCTTAGAATTTTTCTTCTTTATTGACGTTGGTTTAACCTTCAGTCAAACCCAGTTCGACCCCTTAACCCTTTCACATGTTTGGATCAACCTCCCAAACCAGGTTTGACAACACTGATTTTCTTAACTTAAGGATATTAAGATTTATTAGTATTGCAATAACTCAAAGTACCTTATTTAATAATCATATATCGCTTCTCATATAACTATAACTCTAATTCAAATTTATTTGTCTCTTCTAAGTGAGTGCATGCTTTTAAAGGATTGAAATATCTAGATAAATAAATATTCTGAGCATCATAACAAATAAAATAAATTTAAATCTAGTATATATACTTTTAAGAGTTAAAGTTACTTGTATGTTGTCTGTTCATTCATCATTAATAGAATTTTAAGCTCTTGACTTACTACTACCATTTTTTGGACATATATTTATGCTATCTTCTCATATTCATGAAAAAAGAGAAAATGATGTTCTTGTAACTATCAAAATATTGTTTATTTTAAAATTAAATGGATTTATGGATTAAACTTGTAACATGTTTATGGGACCTATTTAGTAAATGGGTTCCTAAATAGATATGCAGTTTAAACTTAAATCGAACATGAATTATATCATGGTTGAACAAATCTAATTTGTTTATGTTTTCGCGTCAATTTTTTCCATACATAAACCTGTTTATAATTGTATCTAAATTCATGAGTCATATCCCAAGTTGCTAATCCTAGGTAAAATCATACATTAAAAGCTTAAAAAATTTATCCATATTTGATAAGTCATTTAAGGATAGTATTTATAGTTTACTCTTAGTTTAATCTTAGAGCTTATCTGTTGTTCTCCATGGATCATCCATTTTATCGTTTAATATAAAGTTTTTGTTTTAGGTAGTAAAAGTTTAATTATCCACTTGCTTTTTATTAGAAAATCGCTTCTTCAATCTCATTATCCATTTGTGGAGGAAAGAAAAAAGAAAAACCTCATTCTCCATTATAGTCGCTTTATTACTTTTTATTAGGTAAGATTAAGCTAGACTTCGGCATATGTTATACCCAACCGAGAATAGGCTTAACCCTATTGGTTTCTAGTTCCCCAACAGGAAGAATTGTGATTAGTCTATGTAGGGTTGGCAATTTGGGACCTGACCAATTAGACTTAGATACGATGCGACACAACATGATAAGATTTAAATAGGTTTGTACATAGAAAAAAATTAACATGAGTTATAAATGGATTCTACTAGTGTAAATACGTTTAAATTCATGTGTGCATTTGTGTCTAGGTTCTATGCTCGTTTGTTAAGTAAGTCCCATAAACCAGTTCGAGTTTGACCTTTTAACTCATTTAACATTAATAAGTTTTTTAAATTTTTCTTATTTCAAACCGAAACTCTAAATCTAAAACATGATGACAAAATAAGGTTTCATTTACTTAAAACATGGTCACCAAAAGTCCTCACTTCATTCCATCCATTTAAGTACAACACTAAAACTCAAGTGTGAGTTTTCTTCTTTGATTCCCCCCGCACCCCCTTTACTCTTGGATGAAGATAAGAATCATAAAGCCCCATCTTAGATGAGTGGGTTTGTTTTGATTTTTTTTTTTAACTATTATTGCTACTTTTCACATGATAGTTAATCACAACAATCTTAAGCAAATGCATGTTAGTGTTGAAATTTCCATCCCTCAATAGTGTAAAATTATCTTGATTTATTTTACGTTATGTACTTATTGGAAATTATCATGTTGCTTATATGGTATGAAATACCAAACAAGATTGGTAGTTTTACAATTTTTTCATGTGAATTTGAGAGTAAATTCTTTTCCTTATAACTTGTTTTAGCATGATTCAGTATTTATAGAGCATAAATGTTATTTTATATTAAGTGTTAACATCCTAAGTCATTTGTATCTATAAATCTTAAATATTATTACTGCCATTTTCTTTTTGTATCTTATATGTATATATTTTATAAAATTTTAATTAATAAACGGGTCTAACCGAGACATGACATATGCTTACTAACCGAGTTGAATTACAGCTTTAGGTTTTCATATATGATTAATAAACTGTTGTGTCATAGGTTGAGATTTTTTATATACGAACTTATTTAGACAAGGAAATGAGATATGGTATGTTAATATGAATTGTTAGCCTTAGGTCCATGATAGGTTGTATTTAAACCAGGTCTTGGACTCGGTAGATTACACTTCTAGGTCTTAGACTACTGAATGGTGATGCAAATTTAAATTTTTTTTAAGAAAATACCTTAATGCATAAAATAAAATAAATTTAAAATTTGAAAAAGGACACCAACAACCTTGTAATCTTTAGCCCATTAATTAAAACCTTTGTGAAAGATGTGTATTTATTTATATATGACTACATTTAACTTAATTATAGCATTAAAAATGTAGAACAAAAATCTAGAAGCTTTAAAGTAAAACAAAAGACAAAAATTATTCCCACATTGTTAAGAGATGGGATTTTACTTTTGGTAAAAATTTATATATACTAAATGAGACATACTTTAAAAATATATTTATTCCTTATATTGTGTATATTAATATATAAAATGTTGTGCTTATGGATAGAAAATTATTTTTCCTAATTTATATGTAAGTAGTTTAAATTTTCAATATTGTTTAACAATATATATTTTTATTTATTATGATTTTAAATCTTTTTTTTTTGGAACTGTCATTTCTATAAAAAAAATTCTATTAGCATTTTATTTGGACATGCGAGGTCCATGAGCTTGGACATGTGACCCATCCTTCACTTATAGACCCAGCTTATCCACAGATAGGTCATGACCTATCTTAGTGGGGCTAAATTTAGGTTTGACTTTGTTGGATTGGTTTTAGATCGAGCCTAACTTGGCCTTGGTTCAAGTTTAGTTAAGCATATGAAGTAGGGGTTATTTTACGTATTTATAACCATCCAGTCCATCATTTAGTAGTTGAAATCTCTGTTAAATTAAGTTTTATAACTATCTCAATGGCTAGTTGATGGACTGGATGGTGTTGATGATGATAAAGTAATTCTAGAGCCAAATAAATTGAATGAAGAATCAAATGAAATCAAACTATAGAATGTGATTTTTTTTAATGTTTCATTTCACTTCATTGTTTCATTGACAGAGACGTCAAATGGTTTGCGGTTTGATTCGAGTGTTGAACCAAACCTAACTGCCCTTCTTACTTAAAAAAAAAAGTCTCTCTCTCTCTCTCTCTCTCTCTCCTTTGGTTAAAATTTTGAATGCAAACAAAAGGCTTGACTTGGCAACTTTATGATGATGGAAAAGAAAAACCTTAGCCTTAAGACATCTACTCTTTATCCTAATCCTCAATGCCTTCACTCCTTCATTTTACTCCCATACATGCTAGTCTTCATGTTGAATAGGACTCTTACTCTCAAGTCTCACATTCACCACGTTGACTCTCATCCTTCATCTTTGTATTGGTTCCTCAATCTAACTCTGATCTTTCAACCTCTTCAAATCCTTAGACTAACATGACCCTAATGATTTGCAAGTGTATGGTTCTTTTCTCTTGTCAATTTGCTTATAATGTATGTTGAATGTTGATGATCTAGTAATAAATTTATAATAGAGGTTTAAGTAGTAAGTTGAGCTTATATGAGGGGACTCATAATTCTTTTGTCTTTGATACGTATGCATTGGTTATAATCTTTTTGTTAAATTTCTATAACTCGAATCTTGCATTAAGTTATATAAGTAAAAATTTTGCTTGAGCGGGTAAAGTGTAGTTCGTACGTACTCTATCTTATAAACACCTACTCTTAGATTTTGAAATTGAAACCTATCTTATAATATGTCTAATTGCTTTGGAAACTATACCATATAGATATATAGGGTGGAGCTTGTAATTTATTTTTACATTTTTATAATATAAAATTTTTGAGATATATGTCCTAATAACCTATAAATTTTTTGCATACTTGTAAAAATCTAGTTTGAACTTATTTAAAAAGAAAGTAATCTACATGTGGTGATTTGTACTAAATAAAATTTAGTCCAAACTTACTTTAAGAATTACTAATTTAATTTAAGAACAGATTAGTGATGGATACTTAAAATTATAGAAAATGAAAGAGGAACTCTAACAATAATAGATGAATATGAAAGCAAAAAATTGAGCTTAGATTTCTTTGGAGTATAAGAGAAATTACAATGACAAAAATAAAATGAGAGGCAATAAAGCAATGAAGTATATAATATGTTTCATGGTTTTTGTTACTTTATACAATCAATGAGCTTCTCATTGATTATACATTGAATTAAAAATATCATGTTTTGTCATATTCAATATTATTGATTAACAATACTTATAATAATAGTATAAAGTATCCTGGAATACTGTGCTCTATAATTTTTAGAATACAAAATCTAAGGTAGATAAAGGGAATTGGGATGTTTCCCTTATATTCTACTTTCGGAAGTAGGTTTTGAAAAAAATGGAATCCAAATATATCCTATGACGTTTAATATAACTTATTCACTTATGTAAGATAAAGCAAGTATCAAGTTTAGGTAAAGCTACCCATTCATTGATGTGTATTGTGAATAATGAAATGTGATGAAAATAATTAGGTCTTTTAAAAGCAAATTGAATGGAATTTAATTGAGGCAAACTACATTGAAAAAGGTTCAATTCAAAGTCCTACATTTTTAAAAACGATTTGATTTAGTAGCTTTTAAATCAAATTGAGTCAAACCATAAACATCTTTAGTTGATGGGACCATATAAATGTAGTGAACAAGGTAAGAAGCTCAACATGACAAATGAAAACAAATCTTTGGAAAGATTGGTTCTTAGTGGATTCTTTGATATCTCTTTGGACACGTTCTTTTATTTTCCCTTTGTTAAATTTGAAGAATTAGTTAATTATTAAACTTAGTGAAATGATTAAATTGAAAGCTAATGAGATAAGGACATACCGAATCAAATGGAAAAAAGTGGAATTGCAAGAGATGAGTTATTGTAGAGAAATGGAAAATGATGTGTGTTAGTAACTATTATAACTGAATGTATGGGACCAAAGTGTTTATAATAGTAGCTCACATGAGTATGTAAGAAGGGGAATTGCAAGAGATGAGCTATTGTAGAGAAATGAAAAACAATGTGTATTAGTAACTGTTATCACTGAATGTATGGGACTGAAGTGTTTATAATAGTAGCTCACATGAGTATGTAATTATAACAATCTAGTCTCATTGATAGATTTAGTTAAGGGATCTACTAGTTAGAGATGTGAAGGTTTAAATTCCACTTGAAGAAATCCTAATGCAACATGGTCACAAACAAAGTGCACATCAACTTCAGTATGCTTGGTGATAGCATGAAAAAGGGTTATCAGTTGTCATCTTGGTAGATTTGTTGTCAGTAAACAAAGTAAGAGGAAGAGCCAATAAAATTCTAAGATTATGCATGAGAAATCATAACCATAAAAGCTCCTTTATTATCGAGGCAATGCTTTGATATTCTGCCTCAGCAGAAGAAGTAAATATTGTAACTTGTTTCTTTGTTTTTCACAAAACCATTACAGTTCCAAGAAAAATAGAAAACCTCACAAGGGACTTCCTATCATGTTTACATGATCCCCAACTTGTACTACTATAAGCAAGTAATGATAATGAACTTATAGAAGAATAGAACAAACCTTTATTAATAGAGCCTTTAAGATGTCTAAGAACATGCATTGTAATAGCCAAATGTGATGTGCAAGGATAGGATACAAACTGACTTAGTTGCTGTACTAAGGAAGATAATTTAGGTTGTGTCATAATCATCTAAAGTAGACAACCAACAATTCGATGAAACACACTTGGATTAGCAAGTAAACTACAAGATTCATTATCCAAGTGTAAACCAAGTGAAAATAGTGAAGAAGGCTTACCACCAATAAAACCAACATTAGCAAGAATATCTAAAGCAAACTTTCGTTATTTTAAGAGAAAACCAAAGGATAAGTGAAAACTTCTATTTTAAGGCCTTATCAAGATCATTCTTAAGTTGGTTAATCTTTAGAAGTGAATCTCCTACAATGAGAATATTATCGACATACACCAAAATTACAAGAAAACCAAGAGGATTATCTTGTGAACAAGGAGTAATTGGATCTCAAATGTACAAATCCAAGTGAAACTACAAATTTCAAAAATTATTTATTCTATTTCTTTAAAGGTTCTTTCAATGTATAAAGGGATTTCATAAGCTTGCAAACATAATTGTTTTGAGCCTCGTAATTGTTTGGAGGGATCATATAAATGTCCTCAGCAATAAAACCATGAAGAAAAGCATTGTTTATATTTAATTGATGAACATACCAATTTTTTATAGAAGCACTATGATACTTGAACTGAAGTTAATTTGGCAACAAGTGAGGAACTATGAGTGTAATCAATACTCTCTACTTATGTGTAACCATTAGTTACTAATTTAGCCTTGAATCTTTCTATAGGCTTACACTTGACTTTAAATACCTACTTGAACCCTATTGTTTGCTTTCCTAAGGGTAAACGTGTAAGAATAGGAGTTCTATTAGATTCTAAGGTTAACAATTCCTGATTCATGGCCTTAACCTGTTTAGGATCTTTCTTAACTTTTTGATAATCTTATAATTCTTTGATTGCAAACATGTTAGCTAAGGAAGTCCTATAATCATGGGGAAAATTTGAAAAAGAGTGGTTTTTGAACAAGATGTGGATAACAGATGAGAGGAAACAACTGATGAACTATGATGCATATTGATAACTCTTATTTTAAATACATTTCACATGGTGATTTTATAGTATTTCCCCTTATATCTTTGGTTTTCTTCAAAGAAATTGATACTTAATTGAGTGAAATTTTGATTTCAAGGTTTGAACGTGTTCTTGGATTGAAAACGAAGAAAAGAAATCAAGTTTCACTCAATTTAGAGTTCAAATGAATAAGTTATAAAGTTTTGAAGTTACACAGTTTAAAATACAACTGTATCCCCAGGCTGTATCCATCCAGGAAGATACGCCAAGGTCAGAAAGTTACACGACCGGGGGATAGATTGTATCCCAGGCCGTGTTTGGTAACGAAAACGGAAACCTTACAATACATTATAAAAGGACATACTAGGGTTTCGCACAAGGGATGGGACATTCAAAAGAGAAGAGACTTGAGGAGAAGGAGAAGAAAAAGGCGAAAGCAACATTTAACTTCAAGATTGAAAAGATTTATTATAGACAAAAAGGGTTTTTCATGTTTTATTTATTGATTTTGTTGCAATTCGTTTTTAGTTTCATTATGATAGCTTAAGACACTTGTATTTAGTATTATGGAACCTAGGGTTTCATGTGACTATTGGATTTATTGATAATTTTCAATAAAGTTTCTATCTTTTCTTGATTCAATTATGTTATTTAATTGTTAATTGATATTTCTAGAGCATCAATCTATGATATTATGCATGATGATTGAGAAATCACATGAATAATGAGATCTTGACATAATTGCAGAGAATTACATGTGTACTTAGAAATAAGATACATGTTTCTTTCGGAAAGTTGTTCTTTTGTGTGGGAATTTATCATACATTAATGCGATTCTAAATTATATTACTAAGTGAAGAGATTCCGGTAAATAATTTAGGATTAGGGTTAATATGTTTGAGAAAGGTGTTAACTTTAATTGTGAATCCTTCCGGTCAAGAATAATAGAAATTGAATTGGATATATTTTAAGCAGTCACATGTTAAATACTAAGAGAAATAATTCCTAAATATGTTATTACCTTCTTGAACTAGTTCTAATCAAGTCTCATAATTAGGTTAGTTTGTTAATCTTAGTATTTTTAATTCATTCAACTCATCACAATTTTTCGGTTAGATAATAAAGCTAAGGTTAATATTAGTACTTGAAGTCTCTGAAGGATTGACTCAGACTCATATCCGCTATATTAAAACTGATACGTGCACTTGCCTGATATCACATATTATAAATGAAATCTTGAAGCCATGATGGAGGATATTTTGTTCTTATATATCTATAAAGTGAAAAATCAGAGTATATAGAATCCCATATAGAGGAACTAGACTGTGCATGGTCTATGATGTGCTAATTAGATGTAACTATAACAAGACAAGTAGTATTAGGGAAAAAAAACTTGATCCTTTAGACTAACATAATTAATAGAAGGAAACATTTAAGTAGAATCATGACTAGAGATAGGTCTAAAAAGTGATATTTCTTATTTGAATAGAAAAATATGCTCAATAAAATGCATATCTTTGCTAACAAACAACTTACAAGAAGACAAATCATAGAGCTTATAACCCTTTTGATTAGATGGATAACCTGTAAACACACAACATCTACTTTTAGTGTTAAATTTATCATGTCACTTAAGAATAGTTGCTACATAGCACAAACAACCAAACACCTTAAGATGGTCATAAGATGGAGTTTTATGAAACAAGGCTCAAATGTGTTTACCAACTTAAGAAATATGTAGGCATGAGGTTGATGAGATAGGTAGCTGTTAGAAGACATTCTCCCTAAAATGTTTTAGTAAGATATGCATGTATATAAAGGGCTCTAGTAATATTTAGTAAGTACCAAAGCTTTCTTTCTATAACTACATTTTGTTGGGGTATATAAGGAACACTTATTTGGTGAAGAATACTATATATAGCAAATAAATGTTGGCATTCTTTAGACATAAGCTTACTATTATTACCTAATTAGATAACTTTAGGTATGGTAGTGAAACATATTTGAATATAGGTAATGAAATTTGAGAAAAGAGAGGGAACTTAGTATTTATGGGTCATTAAAAAGGTTTAGATGCCTTATGTCATGTCATTAACAATATTAAAAAAAAAAATTAGCACAAAAGATAGAACTAATGTTATATGGTTCCTACACATCTATATGGATCAAATCAAAAGGGTACAAAGATGTAGAAACACTATGATTAAATGGCAAATGGTGAAACTTAAAAAAAAAAACAAGTATCTGAAAAGAACTTAGATAGATTTTTATATTTAAATTGTGGCAAATGTTGTAGTTTCGAAATTAATACATGTCTATGTTTATTATGAAATAGATCTAAGAACATTTCTTTATTGGAATAAGGTATAGAAACTAAATATGAAGAATAACAATGAACATATTTATGACTAGAACTAGGAAGAGAACGACTAACAAAAGAATCAATAGATGACAAACTTTTCTCATAAGGCTTCAAGCTTATTACATATAGTCTATGACAGCTTTTAGTTGATACAATAATTGCTTTAGTTTTGGGGTCTTGAAATTGATATTTTTGAGCATTAAACATAGCAATTAGTTTAGTTTTTGGAAGTAGTTTATTGACTGATAAAAGATTGTGACAAAAGTTTAGGATAAGGAAAACATCAGTTAATATAATTAGTTCATTCAATTTGATGTCCCTAATATCTAAACAAAAAACATATTTCCATTGGGAAGTTTAACATGAACAGGTTTTGGTGATGTGTGTTTTTTGATTCAAAGATGTGGGTGTGGAGTCATGTGGTTTAAAGCACTTGTGTATACAATCTAGTTAACCATTTCATTGTCATGTATAGTAACAGAAGCTAAGATAGTGTTGTTACATGCAAATGTCATCGTTGAAACATGTTTATCTGCTATGCTCTACTCTTTCAACGCCATTAAAACTTCTTGATATATCTCGAACACAAGTTGAGAATTAGTAGCTGAAACTTAAGTCATGCCTCTATTACTTGATTCTAGAACACTCCTTATATTCATATCATTGCTGATATCAAAAGGAGTATCAGTTGCAACATAACAATTGATTGAGCAGCTTGAGTGACTACTTTGCTAGGCCTTTTTCTTTCACACCCTTAAATCCTCGAGATATCCAGTTATCTTGAAGTGATTCTCAATTGAATGAATTGTCTTTTTACAGTGAACATAAACAACTTTACCAACTCCTTTATTCTGTTAATCCTTCTTGTCATAACTTACAAACTTGTTTTGATTCTTTACAGCAAACACAATAGATTCTTTAGTCAAGTTAATTCTTGAGATGACTTATTTTTTATTTAATAATTTGAAAAACAAGATAATAGGCTCGTTCACTGATGGTAAAGGTTCCATGGATCAAATTTCATTTCTAGTGTTCTTGTATGCATCATTAAGATCCATTGAAAATTGAACAAGCTTAGTCTTATTGTCTATGTCTACCATCTTGTTTACCAAGATACAATCATAGTTATTCATAACACCACATTTGCAAATATGCGGAGATGGCAAACTACATAGTTCATCCCATAACTTCTTTATTTTGTTGTAGCACATGCTTACAATTGCATTACCTTGTTTAGAATTGACAAATATCTGATTGAAGTTGGTATTATAATAGTCCATTCATAAGACTGAATCTCTTACAAATATCTCTCTATAGCTCTTTAAGGAATTTGGCATATAATAATGGTTTAGACAGTTCTTTAGTCATAGAATTTAAAATCCAACATTATATCATGAATTCACTGTGAATTCATTTTTGTCCATTTAGAGAATTTAGTTTTGATTTCAAAAGTGAATTGTTGATAACCCATATTGTAGACACCTTATTTTTGCCCTCTCGTAATTCTAATTTTTATTTTTTATTTTCAGGAGTCCTAATTTAGAAAATAATGAAAATTGAAAATTGATAAAAAGACAAAAAAAAAAAAGAAAAGAAATTAAAAAATACAAGTGTCAAAGGTGTTTGAATCAGTCAATCAGTTGTTTAGGGTTTCATTAGGCAATAGTTGAAAGTACATTTAATAAATTTAGAGTCTTCAAAATTTTTGGGCTTCATTGAAAAATATCACAATAAGATATTTCAATGGATTGTTATCCAATTTAAAAATATTTTAATGGGGTTAATTAAGATAGGGCTTTATGTTTATTAAATTTGAAATTGGTGACAAAATATATTTAGTGTGTATGTTTTGGGCTATTTCAAAGGGTTATGGTCAATTTGAATCAATTTAGGTTAAGTTTGGTTCATGATAGAAAACCCAAATTAAAGGTGGGCTTGATAAAAGAAGTCAAGTAAATTTAGGTTGCAATATTTAATAAGAAAAAGCCTTAGGTGAGTTGGAATGAGGCATAGGCTTAGACATGTGTAGGATTAAGAAGATAGGGGTTTGATTCCTAGTGTAAGCACTTTTGGGTGCACTACATTTCTTTTTTTTTTTGGCCATGGTCACATGCTCACCATTGTCCTCTTTCTCTCGAATTTTTTAAGAAAGCAATAGAAAGGATAGGAATTAATTAAGTTTCTAGAATTCAACCTTAGTATTCAATTTTATCAAATTTTTGTTGTTTTTTAACGAATTTAGCAAAATCGTTAATGAATCTAACAGTAATGATATCAAATCTGAGAAGACAAAGATTTAGTCTAGGTTGAGTTTTATTTGAATCTAACATAAAGATTTGGTGGATGGTTATATAAGAAGGGATCTAACTTGATAGCAAGGGGACTTTTATTAAGTAGCTCTACAAAAATGAGTACCAAAAACACCCAACTTGATGACCTCCCTCTCGTCCATAAACCCAATTCTTAACCACACGCCAAACATACAGTGACAGTCATTGTTGTAACCAAGATACATATATAACACCACACAGTGTAGTGCCATCAACTTGATGCACACCTTTGATCATTGTCCTCTCGCATATGTAGCAATGCCCCCAATAATATTACTTCCTGATGCCCCATACACTTACTCAGGCCACATCTACTGTGACTTACTACAGCAGCTACACAATTGCCTGCAACTTAGACCCAACACCATCCTCCTTTGATCACATACGGAAACCAATACAATCCCATTCCCTTTTCCTCATTGTCAATGTAGCAGCCTACACATATATTTGATACACATCCCATCCTTCTTCAACATCATGCAGCCTCCCTTTTCATAGAACCAAGCCTAATAATAACACTACAATACTCGACCATCCTCACACAACCCACTCCCAAGCATACATCTGATGAACGACCTAAACATCTTCTTTACCACTCATCCACTGTAGCATGATTTGCGAATTGAACTAGCCTAACTCCATGCTCTCGTCATTAACCCCACTCTTACGACCTACCACTAAACAGCAGTTGCTCTATCCTCTTACCAAACATAACTGCCTTACTTTCGCTCATCCCCATCCACGTACAATGAATAGTGCAGCACCGACCATCCATATAGCCCCAAACACCACACTTAACCCCACTTTCGCGTATTACCACTAAATGATAGCCCCTGATTGATGCATTGAGTCTAGTCCCCCTAAGCTTAAAAGGAAACATACAAAAGTCATTTTCCCTACTTGTTTTGGGGCTTGGACTGGTTGGGATTGAACAACTCCAAAGTTCCTCTTGGTGACTTGATTTTGGCTAACTTGGCCTTGCATAGGGCCCCACGACTTGAGTTGACTGACCTTCGGTTTTTACTACCATCAGCTTAGGTCCTTTTGTCTTTCCTTTTCGTTTTATGCTATTTTTTTTTTAATTTTCTTTTGCCCTTACTTAACTTAGCTAATAGAAAAAAGAAAAAAAAAGTGCAATGTATATATATGTGTAGGATGTTTTATTTAGATTTTAATAAATAGATATAAAAAAACAACAACATTTTGGCACTTAGAAAACTTATTTTCAAAATAAAAAAAGAATATATATATATTTTTTGAAAATTAAAGCTTTTGTTAGAATTTATCTTTTAATATGTAGATATGAAAAATTTAAGACCCTTTCTAGTTTTTTTTTAACCTAAATGGTTAAAGAACGTAAACTCGATTGATTTATTTATTTTTTTTCAAAATTAAAATAAACTAACATGTTAAAGTTTTTAGAAAAATACTACGGATGTTTGATCCTGACGAGTAGGTATATTGGTACTTCTAGGATAATGTAAAAATCTATAAAAACTTAGGTTTTTCTATTTTATTTTGTTTTTATTTTTCTTAAAAATATTTAAAAAAGGGTAATTTTAAAGCCTAATTTCGAAAAATTAATAGTGGTACCAGTTAGGGTTTAATAGGTAGCCCTTAAATTTAGAATCCTCTTGTTTTTATCAAATTGAAATCAAGGACCGGTAGTTAAATTATAGTTAATCTACCTAATTGATTACAATTTCTCTTTTTTCTGACTTCGATTAGATAGCGACTCCAAACTTTTTTTTAAATTAGAAAAAAGAATCGGAATCTCCTAATTTCTCTAATCATAGATTAATATTAAATGGGTTAGTGTTTAGTATTAATCGAAAAATGGGAAATGAAATTAAAATAAGAAACTAAAAAATCAAGTTTGATAGCTTAGCGACTCCACTAGGGACATTAGGAGGGCTATCCACTTGAGTTTTTCAAAATTAGTATTACTTTTCAAAAAATATTTGATTTGTAAATTGTCTATGTAAATTTTCTTTTTCTTTTTGTTGTAAAATGTGAATGCTTGTAATAAACCTTTTGTTGCAACTTACCTATAGGGCATATTGGGAGGGTTTAATGTATCACAAGTGTATGGTAGATACGGTTAAAACTAGGCTATCTTAAGATCTTATAAGGGGGACCATTGTGTAAGTTTTGGATGTTATAGGGTAACCACTTTTCCGGAGTTGATTAGGCTACCTCACTCAAGTTTAGATGTGACCATAGAATCGTTACTTTGAAAAACACGATTGGTCACAAAACTTGAGGACCTTTAGAACCTACTTTGATTGCATATACGAACTCTAACCGATGAATAAATAATATTGGGGGCATATTATCTGAGGGTCGATATTATGTTGGAATTCCTATATTATTCATGTAATTTTCCATGTATATTAGTTCCATGTATAGGACTTGTTCATTGTTTTCTTGTATTTTATTTTGTAAATTACATCTTTGCAAATGTAAAAAATTCCTTGTAAATTATATTTCTATGTAACATCTTTCTTGCAAATTTATTATAATAATGGAATTCCGATATAATTACAATCCTAAACACCTAATATTGCCACATTACTATTTGATTCCTGATTCCTTGTATCTGTGTGTCTTCATTTTACATTTTTTTCCTTATCTTTATTCATCTGTAAATATTCTTACTCGATAATTATGTCCTAATTTCTGAAAAGTTAGGTTCACAAATAATCATGTTTTGCTACTTTGTAAAATATTACATTTCTTTAAAATGTTGTTCTTAAGTTGATCAAAAGTGAAAAGAAATAAACAAAAAGAATTAATCCTGTAAAATAATTTTAGGTAGTTGCCATTTCACCAAGCACTTTGCAAGATAGAAATATTCATTCTTCCAGATAGATTAGTACCTTGTAAATATGCTTCCTCATTTAGAATAAATAGGATTTAGAAATGATCTTTGGTTTCATTAAATAATAATTGAGCAAAATGTTAGGCTCTCTTTTCTTTGTTTCTTTTTGCCATAATAATAAAAATTCCTTTTAATATAGTATTCCTTTTCTATAAATAGACCCTTAGTAGTGTTGTTCTATATGAAAATAATTTTTGTAAGCTTGTATATAGAAACCTAAGAAAGCAATCCTCCATTTATAATTTGGTCACTCATTCTCTATAACATAAAACCCTTAACTTTTTCTCTCTTTCAAAAAGAAGCAGAAGAAGAAGAAGAAGAAGAAGAAGAAGAAAAAGAAGTTGCTAACGGTTACAAATTCTTATGAGACTTAAGACAAACATAAGCCCATAAATTGTTAGGGTAACCGAACCAACTTAAAACCCTTGGTCCATCAAGTCCAAACATTAACTATGTCTAAACACGAGGCCATGAAACACCATCCTGAATTTGATCCCTAGCACAAGCAAAAAGAGCGATTCACAATCCCTTTTACCTCAAAAGACGTTAATGTTGGCTTATTCAACTCTAAAGAACTAGGCCTAAAATCACGCATGAGATCTAAGGGGCATTAAGACCTATAAGTCTGGGGTAATTTAAGCAAGCACGCAAATGGTATGAGGCATTTGGTCTTTGAAATTTAAATCAAATGAAAGGTATTGTTTCATAATTAGGGCATATTTCGAGGGACTAGGGGCAAGGTCAATCTCCACCCTTTGGAAAATCAATCCTTACGTAGGGAATTGATTTTTTTTTTTTTTTAAGTTTAGAATGAAAAGAGGCAAGCTATATCTTACACACCAACCTTTAAACACTTTTAGAGATGAAAGACATTATGGTAAGGGATTTTTAGACTTATTCTTTAAAGGAGGTTCATTTTGAATGTGATACGTAGATTAAAATGAAGTTAGGAATTTATTTCAAAATCCTAAACACAATTATTCTTTGTTAACCTTGTTGAACTAATTTGGAGTGCTTCAAATGTGAACCCTATCAGGAACCACCCTATAGTGATGCAATTTGGAGGTTATGGTCATTGATTAGGAGAGAAGGATAAAATTGGTTTGTGCTTACCTATGTAATAACAATTCAAGAATAACTTTGGTTTTTGGTAAATTGCTTCCTTTGAAGAAGAGCCAAATGTCTCAAGACCACACATATCTGATCCAAGCCCATACATTCGGAACCAATGGATTTAGGGCCTTGAGTCATTTAAAGGCAAAGACTTGAGAAAAGAGATAATTACTATTGGAAGAGAAAAGCAAGAAATATGGGGCAAAGTGAGACTACAAAAAAAAAAAGAATAAAGAAAGAAAGAAAGAAAGAAAAAATAAAAGAAAGAAAGGCGTGAATATTAAGCTTGAGAAAAGCTCCAACCAAATAAAGCCCAAAAGCCCGAGTTGTTCTAAAAATAAAAGGTCTTGAATCACATTCCCAACCACTAACATAAAACCCCATATCCATTTCGGAATCACACTCCAAATCATGAACATAAAACCTTCCTATCTATCTTGAATCCCACAATACCTCCTTACTCAAAGCTCTTCTGATCTTAAAAAATAATTTGTCTAAAATAAAAATTATTTTTGAAATTAAGGTAAGCACACATTAAGTTTTTTCCTAAGGGTTCTTAACTTATATACTCGAGTTAGATAAAAGTATTTCTTTCAAAATAGGCCCTCTCATTAATATCTTTTGAAATCATTTGACTAAAAGCCCGATTCACAATACTGAATCTAAAAAAACCTAATAGATTAATCAAAGCGTATCACTTGCAAACTAGGCTATAATTTTTGAAATAGTAGTTAAGAGCGAAATTTAGACCGAGAGTATGTAAGGAAGTCTTTTCGACTAGATTAATCGTAAGTTACCTTTTCCTTAAGAAATGAATATTTAAAATCATAAGGCTTAACCAAGAAGCTCAGCATTAGACATTTTCAAGGAATAAGAAGAATATGAGATGCCTCACATGGTTACTAAGGAAGAGGATGGTTATAACACTTGTTTCTTTGATAACAATTTGTATTCGTTAGCAAACTTTCGAAAAAAGAGAGAGAGAGAAAGGAGAAGAGAGATAGAAGAAAGGAAAAAGATGGAGAGAAAATAAAGGCTTGTCACAAGTTTTCCATCCATTTTCAAGTCTATATCGGCTTAAGTGGCCAAATCTTCAATTTACGTCATCTACTTCTAAGTCATTCTCTTGATGTAGTTTTTGATGTCTATTATTTCTTTTTAAGTCAGATACCTTATCCCTAATACCTTTTTTGTCATCAATGGTTCCTCATTTGTAAATTTCTTAAGTTAAGAGGATTTTCGAATTGGTTATGTCTCTTAATTTTACTTCTTCAACCGCCATATAGGGTTTTAGCGAGCCTATAGGGCACTTACCCCTTTGTCCATTTTCTTTAGGGATCTAGGTAGCTCACAGAGTACTATCCTAACTCAGGTTCTCATATAGGGTTTTAGTTAGCTTAAGGAGCGCTTTTCCCTTTCACCTAGCCTCTCGTTAGGATGGTAGTCAATCTCCAAGGCATTTAACCCTTACACTCTTAAGTTTAGCCAGCTCATAGAGCGTTGACCTAATTTTCATTTTCTTAAGGATTTAGCCATCTCATAAAGTATTGCTTTGATTTATTATCTTTTTAAGGTTCTAACTAGCTCTTAGAGCACAGTCTCG
Organism: Lumnitzera racemosa; assembly: GCA_024138005.1. NCBI lineage: Eukaryota > Viridiplantae > Streptophyta > Magnoliopsida > Myrtales > Combretaceae > Lumnitzera > Lumnitzera racemosa. The sequence continues at coordinate 89,143,001 of JAMXBC010000006.1, forward strand.
ATTCACAATTTCTTAGGGTTCTAGCTAGCTCCTAGAGCGTTGCCCTAATTTATGGGTTTAGCAAGCTTATAGAGTGCTATCCTAATTGACATCATCTTTTAGGTTCTAGCTAGCTTACAGAATGCTTACCTAATTTAATTCTCATATAAGGCTTTAGCTAGCTTAAGGAGTGCTTTGCCTAATCACCTAAGTTAGTTAGCTCAAAGGAGTACGACTAGGTTTTATGTCAACTTTTGGTTAGGGTTGCTAGTCCCTTCAAGACGCTCCTGCATAAGTCAGTCGCTTTGAAGAGCATGAGTAGATTTCATGTTGACTTTTTAGTTAGGGTTGGTAGTCCTTTAGAGATGCTCTCGTTTAGGTTAGTTAGCTTAGAAGAGTACGACTAGGTTTTTGCTTAGGATCTTAACCAGCTTAAGGAATACTTTACCCAATTACCGAGGTTAGTTAACTCAAAAGGACACTACCAGTTTATCATTCAGGGTTTTAGCCAGCTCATAGACGCTACCCTCTTTTTAATATCCTTTAGGGTTTTAGCTAGCTCAATGAGTGCTTTGCTTGTTCACTTAACTTAGCTATCTCATAAGGCACTACCTTCCTCTTAATATCTTTTAGGGTTTTAGCTAGCTTAAGGAGCGTTCTATCCATTCACTTAAGTTAGCTAGCTCGTAGGCTGTTACCATTTTTTTTAGTACTTTTAGGGTTCTTGCCAAACCATAGGGGCGATACCCTCACTACTGTTCTTTTCGAGTGTTTTTTCACCAAAACCTCAATAGACTAGTCTTGGGGTAGTTAGCTAGTTGTAGCGTTTCTTAGGACATAGTTATCCCTAAGGTAAAAATGACGTTTCTTTTATCTTTATGATAAAATTTTATTCAAATTTTACCACAAAGAATGACAGATGTAAACACTTCATTTTCACCCCCTCGTAGTTCTAATTTTTATTTTTTTATTTTTAGTGCTCCTAATTTAGAAAATAATGAAAATTGATAAAAAGAAAAAAAAATTCCAAAAAAAAGAAAATAAATTGAAAAATACAAGTGTCAAAGTTGTTCGCGTCGGTCCATCAATTGTTTAGGATTGGATTAGGCAATAATTGAAAGTACATTTAATAAATTTAGAGTCTTCAAAATTTTTTGGCTTCAATGAAAAATATCAAAATAAAATATTTAAATGGATTGTTATCCAATTTAAAAATATTTTAATGGGGTTAATTAAGATAGGGCTCTATGTTTATTAAATTTGAAATTGATGACAAAATATATTTAATTTGTATGTTTTGGGTTATTTTAAAAGGTTTTGGTCAATTTGAATCCATTTGGGTTAAGTTTAGTTTAGGACAAAAAACCAAATTAAAGGTGGGCTTGATAAAGAAGTTAAGTAAAATTTGGGTTGTAATATTTAATAAGAAAAAAAAGCTTAGGTAGGTTAGCATGAGGCATGGGCTTGGACACGTGTTGGATCAAGAAGGCAGGGGTTTGATTCTTAGTGTAAGTGCTTTTGAGTGCATTCTTTTTTTTTTTTTTTTTTGCCATGGTCACGTATTCACCGATGTTAACTTTCTCTCGAATTTTTTGAGAAAGCAATAGAAAGGATAGGAATTAATTAAGTTTCTAGAATTCGACCTTAGTATTCAATTTTATCAAATTTTTGTTGTTTTTTAACGAATTTAGCAAAATCGTTAATGAATCTAACAGTAATGATATCAAATTTGAGAAGACAAAGATTTAGTCTAAGTTGAGTTTTATTTGAATCTAACATAAAGATTTGGTGGATGGTTGTATAAGAAGAGATCCAACTTGACAGTAAGGGAACTTTTATCAGGTAGCTCCACAAAAACGATTACCAAAAACACTTAACTTGATGACTTCCCTCTCATCCGCAAACCCTACTCTTGACCACATGCCAAACATACAATGACAGTCACTGTTGCAACCAAGATACACGTAAAACACTACACAGCGTAGCACCATCAACCTGATGTATGCCCTTGATCATTGTCCTCTCACATGCATGGCAACGCCCTCAACAGTATAACTCCCTGACGCCCTATACACTTATTCAACCCATATCCACCGTGACTCACTATAGCAGTTATACAACCGCCTGCAACTTAGACCCAATAACATCTTCCTTTGATCACATATGGTAACCAACATTATCCCATTCCCTTTTCCTTATTGTCAACTTAGCAACCTACATACATGTTTGACACATGTTCCCATCCTCCTTCAACACCAAGTAGCCCCCCTTTCATACGATCGAACCTAGTCATAACACTATAATCCCTAACCATCCTCGCTTCTCCCACTCCTAAGCATACATCTGATGAACTACCTAAACATCTTCTTCGCCACTCAGCTAATATGATACGATTCATGAATAGAACTAACCTAACTCTACGCTTGCATCATCAACCCTACTTTTGCGACCGACCACCGAATAGTAGCTGCTCCATCCTCTTCACCAAACATAACTACCCTACTTTTGCTCATCCCCATCTGCGTACAACGAGTAGAGCAGCACTGGCCATCCATACAGCCTTAAACGCTACACTCAACCCCACTTTTGCATGCTACCACTAAACGGTAGTCCTTAATCAAGGTGTTGAGTCTAGTCCCCCTAAGCCTAATAGGAAACATATAAAAGTGGTTTTCCCTACCCATTTCGGTGCTTAAACTTGTTGAGATTGAACAACTTCAAAGTTCCTCTTAGTGACTCGATTTTGGCTAACCTAAACTTGTGTGGAGCCCTACAACCTGAGCTTATTGACCTCTAGTTTTTACTGCCATCAGCTTAGGTCCTTTTCTCTTTTCTTTTTGTTCTATGTTATTTTTTTTATTTTCTTTATTTTCTTTTGCCCTTGTTTAACTTAGCTAATAGAAAAAAGAAAAAAAGGGCAATGTATATATATGTATATATATATGTATAGGATGTTTTATTTAGATTTTAATGAATAGATATAGAAAAAACAACATTTTGGCACTTAGAAAACTTATTTTCAAAACAATAAAGAATATATATATATAATAAACTTTTTTTTTATAATTAAAGCTTTTGTTAGAATTTATCTTTTAATATGAAGATAAGAAAAATTTAGGACCCTTTCTAGTATTTTTTTAAGATAAATGGTCAAAGAACATAACCAATACCAGTAATTTTTTTCAAAATTAAAATAAAATAATATAATAAAATTTTCAGAAAGAATTATGGATATCTAATCCTAACTAGTGCGTACATAAGTACCTTGAGATAACGTAAAAATATGTAAAAACTTAGGTTTATTTTATTTTATTTTTCTTAAAGATGATGAAAAAGTATAATTAAAAAAAATAAAGCCTAATTTTAAAAAATTGATAATAATACTCGTTAGGATTTAATAGGTAGCCCAAATTTGAAATCCTTTAGTTTTTATTAAATTGAAACCAAAGGCTAGTAGTTAAATTGATTACGATTTCTTTTTTTTTATTAACTTTGGTGAGGTGATGACTTCAATTTTTTTTTTTAAGTTAGAAAAAAGAGTCGAAGTTTTTCAATTTCTCTAGTCGACGATTAATATTAAATAAATTAGGGTTTAGTATTAATAAAAAAAATGAGAAATAAAACTAAAATAAGAAACTGAAAAATAATACTAGATACTTTTCTTGGACTTAGCTCCAATTGCTAATCTAATTGATTGACTCAAACTAAGAAAATTAGTTCCATTAAAGATCATGTTTATGATCATAGTCCCAGAGTTATTAGATCTAGATAGAAACAATGGATCACTATAAGATAACTCTTGGTTTGCATTGATGATGAACTGCGTTAATGAAATAGTTCGAATTGAAGGATGCAACTAAACGAAGAACAAAACGGAGCCCAAACAAAGTGCAACCAATTACTCTGATACCATATTAAACTTAATGAAACGATCCAATTGAAAACTAATGAGATGAGCACTTACTTAATCAAATGGAAGAAGAGGAATTACAAGAGACGCAGAGTAATGAAAAATGATTTATGGTCATTATTGTTATAACTAAATGTATGGGACTGAAGTATTTATAAAAATAACTCACATGATTGTGTAATTAGTGCACGTGTGTGAAGATAGTGAGAACGCTACGTAAAAAATAACTTAAACAATTTTCTACATTATTTAACTCTTCACCTCCCTTCTCTTGGAAAATGGTGGTGATAAGTCTCCTTTAGCCTTTTAATATAGCTTAGTAAAAATATCTGACACAATTTCCTATTGTCAAGACAAAGCCAAAATATCTCCATGGACTCTTACATCCTAAGGCACAATGTTTTTTGTTTCCAAATGTTGACAACAAATTTTGAACTTGACCCAAAGCCCCATAGTAAGAGATATCTATGCCCCTATATAAAGTTTATTGCACGCTATTAACGTAATACTCTTTTATAATACAACTATATATCTAGATAGCTTGATTAGCAATAGCAAATCACTCTAAATTTTAATATATTTGATATTCTAGTGAAAAAATAGAGTTTCTTTTCTCTTTTATTTTTTATTTTTTATTTTTTCAATTTTCCCCCTCTCTTCTACGTTGCAAAAGGAAAAATTTGTGTAAGTGTGGATAAATTATAACAGAAAATTTTGTATAAATAGACTTGACCACCAAAAGACACCGACTCCAATATGACAGTTGAATGGCTTTTGATTTAAATTACATCTAGCAATACAATCCTTCTATGTTAAGTCATAGTCTTAGTTCATTTGATATTACACTATATATACATAATTATCTAATTATTATTATTTTTTTCTACAATTATCTATTAATTTAAGCACACAAATTATGTTATTTCGAAATTGTACAAACTTACATCATTTTGAAAACATCTATTAGAATCAACACTTTGTTCAAATGAAGTTTCTAAGGTAATGTCATGGTTTGTATTTCAATTTCGTCATTTCTCACAGTTATATACTTGAAGTTTTAATTTGTTTTATTATACATCTAGTTAAAGATTTAGCTGTCATTTTCTACACTAAAACTAACTCTAATTTATATTATTAGTCTAATAAGCATGATCAACTAATGGGGTAACTATTCATTACCATAGTAGGGTCGAATGACTCTTGCAACCCATATTTTTGAAGTGAGTTGTGACTCACTATTTTGCTGTGGGTGGTCAATAGTTGCCTTATATGGGGTAGTTGGTTGTCACTTGTCAGGGTTTGTACAACCCTCTATGGTCGTGGACAGTCATTGCATTAACTTATTGTATTGATTGAAATAATAGTGTGAATTGAAGTTAATTAAGGTATATATAGTGATAATTAAAATTTTGATTGGATGTATAATTAGCAAATCAATATTTGAGGTATATAATTGTAAAAATTAATAAAGTTATAGTATAAATTGTGACATTAACTTATTTTTCAAATATTTTATTAATACTTCATTTAAGAAAAACATTTTTCGTTTGAACAAAATATTTAACACATGATATAGAAATTATATCACACATAATAGTCAAATGTAGCCATTTCATCCCAATGAAATGTCAGTTTGATGAACAAAACTGATGCAATAAATATATCTAATATATAATAGCATATAATTATAGAGATTAGGATGGCGATACCGTTGAGCATTCAGATACTTGTCTCTTCAAGATTACATCTAATTAAAGGGAATGGATTGAAGACAATAAAATGCTCATTTCATGAAGCCCTCTTATTCCAATATTTGGTTGGAAAGCATATAAAAGGTATACAAACTCTAATATCCCTTCAATATCAAGTGATGAAATCTTAATCAACAAAATGTCTTTTAGTATAATAGTCTCGAGTTAATAGGAGCTTTAAGGTTAAGCGTGCTCAGTGGAGAGTATTTTCAACATGAGTAACTTCTTGGGAAGCAGCTATACTTGAGGATAAAAGCGAGTAGCATATTACACTAAAATGCATAATGCTTCGATATATAGAGTTTTGGTTGAGTTATTATAGAGGTAGCATCAAAGTAGTTCATTAGCCGGAAATAGAAAAGTTAATGTACTATATAGAGTAGGTTGCTAAACTTGCGATTCTGCTTAAAATTGCCAAAGGGTACGTAGAATCGAATATTAGGTTGACTATAGGTCAGCCTAGGCTCACTTGAAACAATTTTGTTTTTCCTTAAAATGCTGTGTATCACTACTTGTTAACTCTTACGTGAGACTTACAAAATATCCAAACTCTAGATTGTTCAGTCAGAAAATAGGTACGTCTCTCCCCCTTCCGTTTTCCTTTCTGATTTCATACTGTTATTTTCTCTTTAACTATAGTAACTAGAGTTTGCAAATTCACTCACTACAATGATGATCTGAAAAAGAAATTCATAGATTTGAAAAGTTGATATTACAATCTATGTCCCGATATCTATTTTATTAATTTCTCTAATATTGTGTATGATATCTAATATGTTTGTTCTTTATGTGTGAGATATGAATGAATGAAGGAATAGATAGAATGGTAGATGAGATCTTTATTGATGAACCTTGGACTTTAAGTGCTAGAGAAGCTCCATTATAGGAATGTTTTACTGTTTAGGGTTTTGATACTTAACTCATACTCTCTTTTTCTATTTATATGTATCTCAGTTCCTATTTGTTTGCAATTGTGAATTGAAAAGTTTGTTTCTTTAGTTAATAGTTTTACAATCTGTAACTGTTTGTACAACAACTTATAAAATTAATTGTCTATATGACTCCTCATGTTGCTTGTTATAGTATGTTTAAGTCTTTACACTTACTCATCCAAATACCTTGGACGTCTTTTGTTTATCCTTGGTTCTCTTCCATTTTCTATCATAATACGAAACTAAAGGATACATAGAATTGAAATGTAAAATCAAAACGTAAAAACATAAGTTTCTATAACTTATGTAAAATAACTTTAATAAAACCTATAGATTTACTTATAGTAGTAAAATATAAAATAAATGATGGAAATGAAGAAATTTAGCTCTCTTTCTATGAAAATATTTTTAATTTATGAGATAACATTTACAAAAAAAGAATAAGTAGGGTAGAAACTGTTTTTTTTTTTCCATTTTTTTGTTTAAAAAAAGCTATAAATTGAAGAAAACCTAATGTTTTAACTTATTTTGAATTGTTAATAGTATAAACTTAAATATATGGTCTTTCTTATAAACTTTTCTATTGAAGCCTAAATCTAGATGAAGACTATAAATGTTGAAAAAGGGATTTGGAGAGAGAAAAAGAGGAAATAAATTAAAATATGATAGGAAAGATGAGTTAATTCTTTAATAGTCAATAGAATAATAGAAGCTTAGTTACATTTTTTTTAACCCATTCAACTCATATATGTAGAATCATAAATTCTATTAAAAACGTAAGTTTTAATTAAGTTTAATATATAAAATCAGTTAAAAGCATAAGTTGCTATAAAAAACGATTTTATACATGAATTAAAAAGTCATATAAAATTATAAACTCGTAGAATTTTATTGGTAAAATCACAATTTTAACAATTATATATGTAAGACAAAGTGCCATGATACAAGGGTGCTTCTTAAACTTGTCAAATGTAATTCTAAACCTATGTAATGATATTAATGAGGAAATTAATTATATAAGTAGGGAAGATTGTGATATCTTTCAAATATAAAGTAATGGAACTCTAATCAATGAGGCATTGTTTGGTGTAACAACAAGAGGTTCCCTACAAATTCCAAGGTTGAACATTCTTACTTAATAGTATTCTTTAATAGCTATATTAAAGGATAAAATCATACCCTTATTATGCTAAATTGATATCTGGATATGTGAAATCCTTGTCTAGTTGTTGCACAAACTTCCCCCATCTTCTACTGGTTTCACCAATGTTCTTAAATTCTTATTGGTGTTTTACCAATGTTCTTAAGTTCCGCCCTCCAGCCAATATGGTTGTAGTTTTGTGAATTGATTAAAAAGGCAAGAAATTCACTATCCTCATAATGTTGATTCCATAATTTAAAGGATATTTACACTTAAACATCATAATAAAGGTAAACCATGCGGGTCATCTTTTTCTAGTTGTATGAACATCCTAAATATTCAAAACTGAACACCGTTTTCCCTCTACATGTATGGGTCCTATATTTTCTTTTTTGCCATTTATTTCTTGTCGTTAAATATCATACATGAATCCATATTTTCTTCTCATCTATGCATAACATGCTACAAATAGTGAAATGATCTCAAAATATTGAGATTAATCTAGAGATTAGATTTGCATGAAAATTTTACTTGTTTGCCATCATATATAATAAATGTTACGTATTTATTAATTATATAAAAAATATTATCAATTTACTAAGTTTATTTTACATCGTAGAAATGTGACAGATATTTGTATTTATGATGGTATAGATTATATGTTATCTATGTAGCATTTTGAAAATGTGACATGTACCATTAATGTATATCATATTTACTAAAATGCGAGATAGTTATAATAAGTAAAACATTAAATTGTATTTATGAAATCTGATACTTTTATTATTTCAATATTGTATTTTTCAAATGTAATTTAAGGTTTGTATTTATATAATATTTTTATCTAATTCATATTTATGTAATTTTTTTTCTTATGAAAAACAATAGACACTTGCTTCGCTTGATTTGTATCAATTCTCCCTTACCCAAAAATGATTAACGAATTTTTCAATTATAAATGTCCCTTTTCGTATTAATGTTGTGAATCTCTAAGTATTGTTTGGTTGTTGTAATTTGGTGGTATTGGATTGGATAAAACTTTTTGTCCTTTATTTGGTATGCATAATTAGTTATAGTATTAGATAAAAGAGGTCATAGAACACTATATAAAAGCTCAAAACTTTGTACAATTTATTTGATGATGCAAAAATCTACTTCACATAATACAAAATGAATATATTTTTAATATTCTAAAAATAACCTTACGCCTAAATTTCAAATCACAATATTGAATTCTATTGTAACTTATATTACCAATAGCTAAACTTTTTAATTTAAAAAAAAATTTCAATATTAAAAATCCGAATCCAATATAGTGTACATCGGACATAATGCATTAGGATTATATTATCCTGTATTCTTTCACTGTGCTGTCAAGTTCTCCCTTTAACAAACTAAACGCTACCGAGGAAACTTAAACACAGTCGAAGATTCAAGTTCATAAATCCTTCGTTTGAGAATGTGGAGTATCCCTACGAACAAGAAAGTTTGTACATATAGTTTACGCAATGTACCCTCTTGATTAATTAGTGGAATACAGTAGTTTCTTTTAGTGAATCTTTGCTCTTATCTTTTCTCCTTCTTACATTTCTATTGTCTGGTTTAATGACGTAATTAATAAGTTCCAAGTTCCAAAGGATCAGTTGGGCATACGAAATGAGAAAAAGTGCGATTTCCATGCGTGTAATGTAATTATAACCTTTACAAAAACCTACGTACCAAAATATGTAGAAATTGTAGTTGATAGTCCCTCAAAAATACGACCTTCATGCTCTAATTGCCGAGGAATGCCTAAATAGCACTTTTGTGGTGGTAAAAGACTAAGCTGCAATTAATACTTATAGAAAAATATATGTGCTTACTCGTATTATTTTAAGGATAGTAATTATTTATGAAGTGTAGTATATGTTAAAGTGTTTGTTTTTTTTTTTTTTTTTAGTATTATATGTTAGGTATTGTTTGTGCATGGTGTTAATATGTGGATGAAATTTTGATATATATAAAGTAAACACATTATATATGAATATCGATAAAATTGTACTATATATATATAATATAGTGTATATATGTATAGCATTAACGATAGTTATTTTAAAAACTATTTATTCTATTATTTAAATATATAAAATTTTTATTAATATTTATAAATTATGCATCGATACACACGTAGATGGCATTACATCCAATAAATCATTTTTCCTTCTTTTAAGAAAGTATATCTATGAAAGGAGGTCAGAAAATCAGATTCAAGGATGGCTGCAGTTAACGTCGCTTTTCTTAAATAGAAAATTTAATGCATATCCTGGACAATTAGTAGTTGAGAAAGCATAACATTATTAATAGTTTCTTCTTTCTGGCATACTCCGAAATTATAATTTTTTGTCCCCTTAAAAGCGTATCTCCTTGGAATTCATTGATTTCCGTCCTCACCTTACCTTGAGTCCACCTACCCATAGAACAAGGCCCTACCACAATAAACAAATAATACAAAGGCCACATGTTTTTTAATATACTCATAAGGGTGCATTTTAATGGCCAACATCTTAGCTTTAGTTGCTAGAATATCCAATTTCAAACCAAACGTAACGTAGGTTAATTTTCCGTATAAATCTTGTTTTAATTTCTGTTGCTTATAATACACGAAGAGAGATGACTTAACCCCTCCACCTGTACCGCCATCTAAAAGGGAAAAAAGAAAAGAAAAAAAAAAAAAAAAAACAAATCACGCTTAAAATAAGCTATACGGTCGAGAAATTTTTAGCTCATTTGGAAAGGAACCTTTTGAGACAAACATTTAAAGTGAACATTACACATCTAAAAGTATTGATCAAATCTCCTTTAAAGTCCATTATCACCTCCTCATAAGTTTTCAAAGTACGCACATATGTCTTGGATTATTATTAAAATTCGAAAATGGTGCTATTTATGGCTCTTTTTAGTAAAAGATAAGAGCTTCCGTAATAATTTGTGCATATTTATTTATTTTTTTCTAAAGTTATAGAAAAGTGAATACACACTTTATGAGATTACAAGGTTAATTAACACCTAATCAATAGATTTGAGATAAATTTGCAATTATCTCAAATTTAAAATAAACTAGTAATGATTTTTTTTTTTTTTTTTTTTTTTTAAGGATATGCTTTATAGAGCATATGGCGATCCTAATGACAAGCTATTTGGAATCAATGACATTAGCAAGTCATAATGATTCGATAGAGTAAAATAAAACCGATAGATCTTGTATCATACAAAACGTATAGCTATGTGGAAATGAACCATTAATTTTAGTAAAGTAAGTAAAATGAGGGTTTGGTGAAGAAGGGAAGGGATTGACACAAATGGATGGGGGTGGTAGGTGAAGGAAAAGAGAAATGTGAAGGACACAACACCAACACAATAGTAGTTGAGACTGAATACTTCACCACAACGTCTTTCATGCATATACCTGACCTGCGTCGGTAGTTCCTGCTCATCATGCTGTCTATCTTTTGGGGTTTAAATATCTGTTATTCATTTTTTTTCTCATAAAATTTTATTAAATACCTTTAACACTATTATGCTATTTAATAGCATAAAAATAATTATACGAAGTGTGATTATAAATTTCTCAATTACCAATTTTTAATCCAACTAACCCACTACCAATATTTTCTCATTCACCCCTCCATTATTATCTCCTCGTTTTTTCTTTTTCTCCTCTTTAACTTACGATCAATATTTTCTCTTCAACTCCTTCGTTACCCTCTCCTTATCCTTCCTCTCTCCTACGTTTCCTTTTAATTTTTATTTAACAGTTTTAATTCATTTTCTTTTTATGATTTTATATAATTGATAATCCACTATTATTTACGTATAAGACACAATTTAATAATTATTTTATGTTTTAAATTTTATCATACTGTTATTTTTATTTTTTTCCACAGTCGTGCATATCCCGCTAGCATTAGTAAATAGCAATTCCTTTCTAATTAATTCTTCATAAGCCCTTATAATGGAAAGTACCTCAGCCCGGGACATAGATGCTATTGAGCCATTAAATTTGTTAAATCCATTAATCGACAAAGAAGGTATATATTAAAAAACTCTTTTAACTATAGAACTTGCCCGTGAAATGAATTTTACCTGAAAAGAGTCAATTGTGATAATGTAATAAAACTATATACCTTATAAAACTTTATAATTTAGCGACATGGATATTATAATTTTCAATGAAATCTTTTCCACTATACTTACCGTGTGAAATACTCTTGTTCATGCATTCTGTAATCAACCTTAAATATATATATATATATATATTAATTTTTAATATTTAACCATATGTGAAACACTCATAAACATGACCATATGTATATATATATAGACACACGTACATACCTACATGTGGATTTCTAACATGCTTTTTTGAGTATAATGTTAGTCATTCTGGTTGATATTGCTCGAAATAATCCAGAATTACATCTTCTATAATTTTATCCGACCAACAAACAAGGAGTAGGGGTACGAAAAATACAACCGAATAGATCTGTTCAAGAGTACGTCCTATATAGGGATATTTTAATTTCTTCTAGAAAACAAAACCCACTAAATCTTTAATTCGTAATAAATCCTAATAGCACACAGCACAATCTTACATAAGGACTTAAAACAAAAAATAACAAACACATTAAAAATATCTCCTGTTTTAATAGTACTAGTATCTGTATGAATATAATTATAGCGGTGGAAACGCAATGCCAATGGATCGTTAATGGTACGAATGATAGAATAATAATAAATCTGGCATTAGTAGTGGTTGATTCAGGAATTTGGGGTGGTGAAGGAAGGAAAATGATATCGAAAGAGGGGGTTGCACGTACCGCGTTTGTTAAGAAGTTTTAAGTGAGTGAGAGAAAGTAATTTCAGCTAAAACATTGTTGGTGCTTCACTACGGTAGTTAATCTGTATTTTTTATGATTTCAAAATTCATATTATCGTTCTTATCAGGATATTATAAATTACCCCCTCCATTTTCTCTAAAAATCATTATGGAAATTTGGTGCATTTTCTACGTTAATAGTTTTTCCAAATGGTGGAGTAATGTCATTTTGCAAGATATTAGAAGAGAGACCATCATCATTATACTGCTATAACCTATACATATCAAAATACATCTAAATAATCTACCTTGACTTCTGGGAAAATTCATAAATAGAGCCCATAGGGATGTTGAAAAGAATCTCAAAATGAGAGAATAAACATTGTAAAAAGAAAACTAAAATCAATGGTAAAAATGGGCACTTTACTTTAGCCAATATCATACAAAATATATGTGCAAAGTAGTTCTATATTATTTTGTTGCATATCTTCAAGAAAGTGCAAAAGGAATAAAGAAACTGAAGATTGGCTTGAGGAAAAAGACAAAAAGGAAGAAATTAGAATCAACAACGGTGAGGAAATGAGAGAACACGCACAGCTTCCATAATTTATCTAATTATCGAAGTGATTAAAGAAAAACCAAATGGGTTATCGATAAAAATTTTATAAAAGCCATGTGAATAAGACTTATCTTAGACTCTAAGATTATATCACTAAATCCAGTTGCTTGGCTTACCTCTACAATGAATTGTATTCGGTAGGCTTGAAAACTGGGCTGAATTGGCTCCATTGATTTCGATTCCAAAAATATTGAATCATGATCGGTTTGTCTCCTTTCTACCCGGGCTAGTTCAATTAATCTAGCGGTTTATTGGTCTGAATTAGACCTGTAAACCAGCAAAATTAATTCTTTTTCTTTTCATAAACTTGATATATATATATATATAATCTTTTTCCTTCTCTCTCTCTCTAATAGTACTCGACCCATCGAACCACTCATTTGAGCCTAAGCCCAAGGTTTGGAGAGCATGGTCTGGTGAATTCTTACTTTCCTTCCTAATACTAAGTAGTCTAAGCTATTGTCCGAACTTGACCTACCCACCTTTCCAATTTTTCTAGCTATACACCCTAACATTGGTCATAGAGTACCAACCTGAAGGTGTACTAGATGACCCCTTTAATAGCTCAACAAACATACTCAACAGATCAACCACATTGATTTTGAGCTATGCTTACTAAGGTCCAAGTTACTTGACCATGTACTGAGATGACCTGGGGTATCATTTGATGATAAGTGATTACTTGCAAGGGCTAACAATTGAACTCCTAGTATTGAGCTATTCTGAAGCTATTAACTTGTCTAAGTAGTCATAAATTCTACTTAGTGGAGCCTTGTCCACTTAAGTTGCAATGCGTGTCCTCTAATATCTGTAATAGTACAGAGGGCACTTGAATATTCCCCAATGTACATTATGAATTTACACCTCTCCCCATATATCATTACTAATACTTTCTTACTTTGAGTAAAACGCCTATGTTAGTAAATTATCTTTCATTATAAGTTGTGCTAATTATTCAATTATAAATACCTACGTGAAATGTAAGCCACATTGGTCATTAAAAGTATAGAATCCCCTTTTCCCTTGTAATTTATTCTTTTTTCCATACAAGTTCATATTACAACTTACTCTTATCAATCCCCAGGCGAACCTTCCATGTTATCACTTTGTGTCTCATATCTAATTAGGCTGTATAGTATTTGGTTGGTGTGTCATATTAAACTAGATATCTCACAGATTTTAATAAAATCCTCACATACCATACTACTTTTTTGTTCTTTGAATAAGTTTGAACTCATCTCAATATCGCCACCCTTGTTGGTTCTTAGCTTAGCATATTATCTTGGTATCAAAGTAGAGGTTTGACAAGAGTTTTTGTGCACTATGTTGTGTAAGTGAACTTGGGGAATCTGTATGTGAACCGTAAGTTTGGTATAGTAGAAAGTTTGGTGTAGGTTAATGGTGTCGAGTATTTTATAGTAGAGTGAGTAATTGTGCAAAGTTGTGGGCATTTTGTGGAGTCTAGTAGTGTGCCCTATTCCACTATATTTTTCGAGCTTGGAAAATAGAGCACCTAATAATGACTTGGAGTTTCTAGGTTGTTATGGTCCGTATGCGAGTTGTAACCAAAGTTGGGTTATGTTGATTTGAGTTTAGTAGTAGTTGATGCTAGTTGTACTGTGATTAGTTGTTTAGGCTTTTGTTTGTATTTGCATCAAACATGCTATTAATAGGGGAAATGATTGACCTAAGTGTTAATGCTGCAATTGGGGATAATGAGAATGGTGTCCAACATTATAGTTGATAGATGCTGACCACCTCTAGAAGCATTTATGAGTGCTTTAATGAGATGGCCATGATGATTACTAAGCATTTATGAGTGCTTTAATGAGATGGCCATGATAATTACTAAGTTGATATGTGCAGTTCGTGATTTAATCACCTAACCTATTGAAGTTATTTACAATGCTCCTTATGTTGTACTTGGAATTGGAGAAATAGCCCAAGAAGTTTGGTAAGACAGAAGGCCATTCCCAATTCAATAAGCATGAGATGGAGGAGTAGGGAGATAGGCTCGAAAGAGGGTTAACTTAGGGGATGTGGAAAAGGAAGACGATGAAGAATATTACAAAGTAAGGGTAGGCAAAAAAACCGTTTGAAACAAACTAAATCATAAACCAAACTAATCCAAACGAAAGAAGTGGTTTTTTTTTTTTTAACGGTTTGGATTGGAGTTCAGATTGGTGCCCTCCAAACAGTTTACGGTTTGGTTTAGGTGTACAATTCGAACCACTCCTGTTACTTCAAATAAAATCGTTTATTTCTTAATAAAAATTAAGGACCAGTTACATGTTATTACTTATTGGTGTTACATTTACCCCATGAGCCTAGTCCATTCAATATCTATTATTCACTCTATCTTTTGCCTTAGTATAAACAAACCCTAGCCTCTCTTCACTCCAGTCCTCTTCCTCTATTACAATTTCATTCATGCATAAATGGCAAAGGCAAACCCTATTCTCGCCAGTTCCTTGTGCTTCCACTTACTCACCTCTTGATTCCTCCTCTCAAATTAACAATCATGAAGGTTTGTTGCTTGAACTTCTTTTTATATTCTTTTTTTAGTTTCTTCTTCGTTTTTACATATATATATATTAAGTATTAACAATGAATAAGCTTGACCAAAGTTAAATTGAACATGATCTTGAAAATATATAAATTTTCAAGAACCCTTTTATAGATTTGGTTATTAGATTAATGCGTTTTATAGGTTATAGGTCTTCACTATAAGTTTAGTTTATGTAGTTTACTATACCATGCTAATTTTTTTCAATATGCTACTTGGGAAGTTTTTTATTTTTTATTTATTTTTTTATTAGACATAATAAAGAGATAAAGCATAAGTAAACAAGATTATTATTACAGTAACATGTTAGTGCTACTTAGGAAGGTTTTTGGTTCAGTAATAGCTAAAAAATTTGCAATCATATCATTAGAATTATATCTATGTCTATTGAATGATTTATAACATGAGTATAGCATATGTGTAAGTTAGAGATTCTATGAAGCTTTCACATTCAATGCCTCTCTTATATTCATATGGAGATAGTAGTTTTGTTACTTTATTCATTTGTTTCATCATATATGGTATCATCTTTGAATATTGATTATTGTATGTTGAAAGTGTTATGTTTTAGTAATGGAAATCCACAATTCAGTAATAGATTTATAGAAAAATAAGATTGTTTGTTGGTTATATTTCATTAATTCTTTTTTTCCAGTGGTAAAGTATTGTTGTTTTGTGAACAATGAATTATTTCAAAGTATTGTTGTTTTGTGAACAATGAATTATTTGAAAGTATTGCTGTTTTGTGATGTTTGTGATTTGTAAAATCTAATTGAAGCTCAACTTCATTTTATGTCATGCAGATGTCTAGACCTAATGACAATGGAAAACCAAGCGTCAATAATAATGGACGTGTACCGATGCATTATCTTGATTACAAAGTCGCAAAGATATGAGGTATGGGATCATTACTCTAAGAAAGAGCATAATGGAAAATTGAGGGCATTTTGTAACTATTGCTAAAAAAGCTTTGCATTTAAAAGCTCTCGAGGAGCTAGTATACTAGATGCACATTTGAATAGATGCTCCTAATATAAACTTAGACATCCAAATGAAAAACAAAAGACAATTACTAACTTTATTGATACCAAAGGAGCTATTAGCATTGTGGTAATTAGATTTGACCAAGAATTGTGTAGAAAGAGATTAGTTAGGATGTATATTGGAGCTGAATTGCCTTTTAAGTTTGTCGAACATGAAGAGTTTGATATGTTTATGGAAGCAGTGCAACCAAAGTTTGGTGTTCCTTCTTGTAGAACATTGATACGCGAGTGTCTACAATTATTTAGGGAAGAGAGATGAAATTTGAAAAGATATTTTTTGTCATATGCTCGAGTTCGTTTCGCATGGACTTCAAATGAAAAATTTAATTATATGTGTCTTATTGTCATTTTATTGATGATCAGCAGAATTTGCAAAAAATAATTATTAATTTTTGTTAAATTGTTGGACATTTTGTTAAGATTATTGGGAAAACTATTGAGAAATGCCTTATTAGATGGGGTATCACTAAGATCCTTACTATAACTGTTGATAACTCTTGCTCGAATGATCTAGGCGTTCAATATTTGAAAAAAAGATTTCAGTCTTGGAATACCCTTATCATAAAAGGTGGATTTCTTCACATGAGATGCTGTGCTCATGTTTTAAGCTTGATAGTGAAAGAGGGATTGAAAGAGATAGATGATTCTATTTATAGAATTCAGAGTGCAATTAGATATTTAAGAGCGTCCTTTAGAAGATTGGCTAGATTTGAAAATTGTGCAAAGGAAGAGGGAATTGAAAGTAAAAGCCTTTTTTGTTTAGATATTGAGATAAGGTGGAACTCTAGATATTTAATGTTAGAGACAATTGTTGAATTTCAAAAGGCTTTTGATTTGTTAAATATTCAAGATGAAAAATTTGGCCAGGAACTTAGAAAATTAAAGGGTATGCCTGTGGAAGAAGATTGGGAGCATGCATGTTGCATTTTGCCCTTTTTAAAGAATTTTTATGATACTACAATAAATAAATTTGGCTCCCTTTATGTCACATGTAACAATTTTGTTGAGGAAATATTAGGGTTTGGTTATGAAGTTAAGGAAAAATGCAAAAGCGTTAACATATCCTTAAGTGTAATGGCTAATAAGATGAAGAAAAAACAAGATAAATATTGGGGTAATGTCAATAACATCAATGCATTATTGTTTGTTGTTGCTATGATGGATCCTTGTAAAAAATTATCTTATGTTGAATAGATGGTTAATAAGTTTATGATGACGATAAAGCAAATGAATTGATGGGAAGGATTCATTATGCACTTCATGGTATGTTTGCTCATTATGAGTTTATTGGTGGATTGAAAAGGAAGAAGTCCAATCCATCCCTTGAAAATTGTAAGATGAGTGCTTTAGGGAAAGATAATGAAGGTAAACCTAAATCATGTAGAGCTATTTTTATGCAACAAATTAGAGGGGAAGCTTTGGTAGAGAAAAATGAATTGGAGAAATACCTAGGGGAAGAGTGTGAAACTTCTGTAGAGACATTTGATATATTAGATTGGTGGAAGAAAAGCTCCTCTTAGTATCCTATCTTGGCTATGATAGCAAAAGATGTGCTGATTATTTCAATATCAACTGTTGCTTCAAAGAGTGCTTTCAATAATAGAGGATGGGTGCTTGATTAATTTTAGAGTTCTTTGACTCCAACCATGGTAGAGGCTCTCATTTGCGAGCAAGATTGGTTTAAAGAAACTCATATTTTGAATAACTATGAGGAAGATTTTGAAGAACTTCAATAGATTGAGTCAGGTTTGTAATTTTTTTTTAATGTCTTTTTATTACTTCTTTCTTATATTTCTTTACACTTGATTTTATGCTTATATATTTGTAGAAGAGGGCTTTACTACTACTAATGTCACTACTTTTGTGGGTCCAACACTTGCTGCTCTCAGTCTTGATGATTGATTAAAGGTCGTATAAATATTGTGTAGTTTGATTTTAAGATTTAAAGCATATATATTAATATAAATTATGTTATTTATAACTAACTTGTTTTATTGTATTATTGTATTACTTTCTAGGTTCAATTGAAGTTGCTTTTGAAGATTTATGATGCTGGAATATGGATGTGATTCAAGGATCAAGATGTTTATCACTGTTGGCTAGTTATTTGCTATTTTTTTTAAAAGTACCATGTAGACCTTGTTATGTATTGAACTTCTTGTTGTAAACTATTGGATGATGTATTTTATTGATGGATGATCGACTGTGGGAGATTATGTGGATCATATGTGTTAGACTTATGGATTATTATGTTCACTTATCGTTGATTGGGATCCTTTTACTTTTAGAATTAAAGTTGGGACGGTTTTGTTGTTCAATAGTCAAATTGATTTGTCTAGGAAAGTGGCATGTGGTAGAGAAGGAGCATGAGCATTGATTTTTTTTTTTTAGTAATTAAGCATTGTTTTTCCAAGACTTAGCAGGGTACTATAATTATAATTGCAAAAAAGCCAAACCATGTTACTTTTCTCCCCTTCCTTTCTATTCATTTACATGCATAAATAAGGAGTCATGATTGAATTTGTTTGTGTTACCTTAATTCATTTATATGTGTAAACGACTAAATGATAATTTAGGTTGGAAAACAAAAAAAAAAGAGATAATTTTGGTTTAATTCGTAATCTGATTCAAACCGAAACGGAACCAAATCGTTATTTAATTGTTTGGAAAATTTCTTAATCCGAACTATATGGTTTGGTTTATGAAAAAGAAAAAATAAACCATAAATTATGGTTTGGTTTAGTTTTTACACAAAATTGAACAAATTTGAACCATGCCCACTCCTATTACAAAGCCATATAAAGAGCTCGTACACTACAAGCTATTAACCATGTAAAGTTGCAGGTGTCGACCTTTAGTAGTGTTGGTGATGCAAATGAGTGCCTTGACTGGGAAGAAAAGGTTGAGAGGATTTTTAATCATTACCAATATGGGGATTACAATAAATTTAGAATATCTACCCTTAAATTTATAAGATATATTGCGATATGGTGGAAGAATTTTCAAGCCATGGGAAGATGAGAGGAGTATCATGAGATCAAAACTTAGCCTAAGATGAAGAGGGTTATGAGAGTTAGGTTAATTCCAGACTCTTACTAACAGGATACTTTTGTATGGTTGCAAGAGTTAAAACAAGGAAGCCACACTATTGATGAGTATCTATGAGGATCCTAGATGCTCATGATTTGTTGTGAGGTCAATGAGCTGAAAGCTTGGACAATTTCAATATTCCTTACCAACGTCAATGTGTTGGAGATCTAGAATTTTTAAGGATAATAATACCTCAATGGGTTATCAATTTAGAATATTTCAAAAGGATTGCAACATAGTGAGACATCGATTTGAAATTTTTCAATAGAGATGGCACCTTAATGGGTCAGCAATCTAGGATTTTTCAAAAAGGATAGCATCTTAGTGGGTCGATGATCGGAAATATTTTAAAGGACTTTAATGAGTTTAGGAAAGCGGTGGACTTAAATAAATTTTTAAGAAAGTTCCTTTTAACAGTCTATTTTTATCAATGAAAATTTTGCCATTCATAGAGTCTTTATTATAGATTTAGAAAATTGCTCCTTTAAAAATACAAAAAATTGCTAATAAATAAAGTGATCTAATAAGCCATTTTAGATTGCAAATAAGTAGTATGTTTACTCTATTGTTCAATAATCACTCGCTCCTTTTCCAGTCTTGCCTAAGAGCTTAGTTCTTTTCTTGAATCATGCACTTTGGACCTATCTTAGCTCACATAAATCATCTCTTAAGTGGTTAGCTCTTTCATTAGATCTCTAAACTTTTTAGGGGCTCTAACTTTGATTATATGGGTAAATGAACATCCATACCCTTGGGAATGCATTGATGGTTCTTTCCATTCTAAGATTTCAAATACTTCTATAAGTATCTCATTTCTAAATCGTTCAGTCCAAGAGGGCTCCCTCTTACGATCTTTTGAATTATTTTTACTCTTTACTTCAATTCCAAAAAATTTTGTTCATCTTGTCAATGGTACGCTTTAATCAATCTATTAGATCTTGTTATATGATTGCAATGTAGGCTTTTGGTTGCTAATTTTAACAAAAGGCCATCAATTTGTTAGCCAAATTTAAGAGCATTCATTTTTTTTTTTTCTATCAATAGTTTGAAATTAAAAAAACCTAAGAAAATTTAAAATAAGATTGCATCAATTTTAGAGTAATTTTTCCCTAAAACAGTTTTAACTCTTTTGATTAGAAGGGACACTAGTAGGGTAGTATTATGGATGAGTCATCATGATGATACTTAGGTTTCGAGCATTGCAATGTCCAAAAAACTTATGATATCTAAAGGTACTTATAATCATCTCATTTGTTTGCTTTTCCTCTCTTGTCCTTCTTTCTCTTTATTCTTTCTTTTCTTTTTCTTATGATTTTTTAATCTTTTGTTAGTAGGCCTTTCTATTACGAAGTAGCCATTCCTCATCTTTATGGTTTCCTTTTTGAATAGCTTGATGTTAAAAATACTTATGCCTAAAACCTTTATGGACATGTTGGACGAGTGCTCTTCTTCATTTTAAAATATTTGAATAATTTATGGTAGTTGTGATTAAGAAAATTACAAGTTAATTCATCAACTTCTCTTCACTTTATATTCTAACCTCTTAATTGCCCTAGTGAGTGATAGCTCTTGACAAGGTTCATTTTTTGAAAAACACTTCCCTAGAAAAACTTAAAAGGTTTTAGTGAGGTTTAAATGTATTTAGGAAAGTGAAATGAATGTCTAGCATCACTTTGACATTTTAATGGCTTGGGCTAAAAGTGTGGCCATTAACTAAGCCAACATTAAACACTGATTATACTTTTTCAACCACTTGATCCAAAATTTACTAAGTAGTACTAACATGGTATTCACTACTTAGCCTTATGAATTAATACTAGTTCTCTCACACACTCAATATTATACTATATTTCACATGGGTATCATAATCTCCCTTATTAAAACATGTAACATCCTCAACGTGAGACCTTGTGATTGGATCGATCTATTCCTACTTTTGATATGTGGTTCAGTTTAGTCTTACTACTCTCAACTATAGGACATCTTAGAAGCATGCTAGGAGTAGTAGCCTAGTGACAATCCTCATTTAACTCGGATGTCTTCTCTATATCGAGTCAAAATTGGCCCACCAGCTTCTATGTTAGTTCGTCCCTAAGTCATTGACTTGCTAATAGGGGTTCAGTTCTTATACCATTAGTAACAACCCAAGCCAAAAGTAACTAATAACCAATCTAACAAATACTAATGTGCATTTTTTCAATAAGTTGGGTTAAAAGTTTCTAATTAAAATTAATATAGTATTCACTATTTTGCCATATAAACTAATACCATTTATCATCTAAGATTTAAGTTGGACTATATTTCACATGGGATATGACAAACTTACGTACTGAGTTCAAGATAAACATCCATTAAGGAGCAAATCAAATCTTTATCATAATGTCAGAACACCCTCGGTGTTTTGGGTTACTATTTAGAGTTTGGTTTGCCTCTTTTAATTATAAACTTATCAGCTGATGAGATACTTTTTTGGGTAGAAAAATTTAGAGCTTTTAAACTTTTATTGATTACACACCTTCCTTGTTTGGCCTAATCCTGCTAAGTGATCCCTTCCTTAGTCATATGCTTCTCTTTTTTTTCAATCACTTTGAAGAAATTTCTCCTAGGCCTAGTCGGCTTGATTAGTCTACTATTATTTAGTAAAGATTACACATTTGGATTAGGAACGAAAAAGATGGAGAAATTACAAATGGTAAACTTTACTTAAATAACATTGTCTCCATATTAGATGCTCAGCCACTTTCTCAACCAATTGAAGTAGAATTTCACTACTGTAAGTAGCCCATCAAAAGTTGTGTTGTGGCTTAGAAGGGGATTGTTGTTGCCAATGAACTTATTAACCTCTAAGAGATTTGGTTGGATAAGCTTGGCATCAATCATATTTTGGACTCTATTTTTCAATATCTAACAACATTCTATAGAATGGTTGATCTAACTCATATAATATTCACATTACAAATCAACAACCTTTTGTTTGTATCCTTTCATGGGTATCACAAAGGTTAGCATATTTTTTTCTCTTAAATGGTTGAAAACATAGGGTATTAGGATATTTAATTGAGTGAACTGACCTTCTTTAGAACCTACGAGTGGGCTTATCATGGCTTCATTCCTTTAAGATTAATGTTGTTTGCTCTTAGCTCCATGTCATTTAGCTCGTTCTTAATATTGGTCAATAATAATTACCTTTAAATCTTAGGGTAAGGTATCTTGCCGATGATGGAACTATGTCCTAAGGATTCTTTAATGCAAAATCCATAACTTCTTAATGGCTATGAAGCTTTCTTCTATGCTCTTACTACAACATGCATCTTTTGGTTGACTAATTGGCTTTTTCCTATTGCCCTTGATAAATGTGCAAAATTGCACATTTATCTTCACTTAATTACTATACATTTATGCATTTCATGATACTTTTATTGTGAATTATGTTTAGAAATCATAAGAAATACAATTTTTTTGTCAGTTGCATAAATAATGAGAAAAAGGATCAAAATATGACTTAAAGAGCTTTATATAAACTCATGTATTCATATAATAATTTTATGCCTTTTTATATATGAGTTTATGAAATTCATAAAAGAAAGAGTCATGTCAATTAGTTATCTAATCATGTTTCACAAGGACACACACTTAGATCAGTTGCTTATGCTTCGTTTTCATTAGTATGAGCTTATTGGTTCTCTCTGTGCTATTATAGCAGATGTCATGTACAATCCATCAATCTGAGTTGCAAATGTTTTAGCTCATTAGGAAGTTCATACACCAGCTATTTGAATTTGAACAAAGTAGCCCTTTTCACAACTAAATATAACAACTTTATGATAGCTCATTGAAGTATAGAAGCCACTGTCTAATTTGAAACAGATCATGAGTTCAATTTAGGGACAAAGGCTACCTATTAGTTGAAATCCATTTGCTAAGTGTACCGTACAACTATGACAGCTTATTTGGACAAAAAACAATTCATACGAATAGCAGCTATTGTAGTTGAAATGGCCCAACACCAAGAACAACAATTGTAATTAATCAGTAGCTTGTGCACCAAGTTTCACATGCCATGATGCAATAGTAAGTTAAAATCTAAATGAGTAGCTTCTCTTTTGGACTTTAACTTATCTTAACTTAAGAGAAACAAAACAAGCCCAATGTTCATTCACTTCAACAAATTAAGGTGGCTATTGACTTTTGTGGACTAAAAAGGAACTTTCTGTGTCGAGAATATTTAGTGCAATGTCGTAAGTTCCACTTGATTCCAACTTGAGAGGTATAATTGAACCAAGCAACATAAGCCAAGTTGCTGTTCGGACATATTGATGCAAAACATTTACCCTTCTTAAATGCCTAAATTATTTATCATCTTGCAATTCTTTATTAAAACTAACTTATCTTATCTTAGTTTGGACACATACACCAGTTCATTGCTTTCCCTGGATTTGTTTAATAAGTGACATAGGAGTTATTGTTGGAATTTGTAAAAGAGCTTCTCAAGTTTCTCCATTATAGCAACTACATTGCAAGCAAATTTTACAAACGAGGATAGCCAAGATTAGAGCAACTAAGCAACTAGTTGAACCTGAGCTCTCTTTCCATTCAAGTACACCAAAGACAGCTTCCGCTACAACCAAACCAATCTCCTTAAGTATAAGAGCAACGCAGCTAAGTTGAACTCTTTAACAACCTATAGTAGTAGCAGTTCAAGATACCTAAAGTGCAGCAGACCCGAACACTCCAACTTGCAACAGCTTGTACAACAGAGCTCCAATTTCTATAATAGCATCAACTAACTATCTAGAAGATGAATTCCATGCAAACTGAGTTGCTAATTTTAATAGCAATTGCATTTGACTAGGCCATAGGCTTCAATCGGTGTAACTGCAATCATTTCCATCGAGTGAGCAATGTAGCAGCTAGACACGTAATTTGCAGCTATACTCTACACATATATGGGCATTAATGTGAGTTTAAAACTAGCAAAGCCAATAAACAGCATCTGGTTGATAGGAATTTGACCACTGGACCCTTGACCCGATCCTGAGCCTAAGGGCTAGAAACCATAACCAAGCGAATTCTTTGCTTATGTCCTACCATTGAGGAATCTGAGTTGCTGCAATTTGCCGACCTGATGCCCTGGCTGAGTCGAACCTTCTTATATTAATTGATTGTCTCCAGCTATCGACTCGATCTATACTTAAACATCAGCTCAACCTATCCAACCACATAACTTGCCAACCTAAATCCGAGTTGTGCTGAATACATTTGAGCTAAATTCACCTTAGAAGAATTTTCTACTCAACTCGACATAGCCGACCTACCATCTCTACTAGGTACCTTGGCTTGGTAGTCACCAACCTGAACATATAGATTGTCTTTTTCTGCTAGAAAGTCAGTCATCTATAGAGAGCTACGCGTTTGAGCAATCCTATGACATAATCTTTCTTATAAGATACCCATTTTTTTTGTATTTTCAATTATACCCCTTATCATTCCTTGTACATTACTTCTTTTAGATATTACCCTTTTTGTCTTTTCCATTTTGGGTAGGATATCTTAATGGTTCGGGTATAAATACTCCATTGTAAAGATTGCCGCATCATCATCATGCTTTAGAATATTGAATATACTTCTTGTCATGATCATTGCCCTTGGCTTGTTTGCTTAGTTCACTCTTATTCTAACCCTTAAGCAAAGCTAGGTGGTGAGTACTCTTATTAGACTAGCTTATGTGTTATATTGAGTTGAGCTGTGAGTCTTCGAAAATTCCTTAATGCATTGGTTTGCTTCTTTTACTTTCATTGTTGTTCACACAATTCTCATCTTGTTCTTCAAGCTTTCTACAAGCTTAGACTTACCCTTACGGTCGTCTGTTGGATGGATTCATATTACTGGCTTAGATAGAGTAGTACCTAAGTAGTAGCTAACGTGAATTGCTCTTTAGTAATTGTTTGAGCTCCTTTTGCAAATCGCATCACATGTTAGTATTTTTCTAAGCAGTTGATAACTCCTTCTTCTCAAACTAAGCACTTCGGGCTTTATATCAAAGCAATGACCAATCATAATGGCAGCAGACCATGATATCCAAGAGTTTTAAGTAGCATTTGATCATTCCACCAAGCAATAGCTGAGTTGAGATCAACTAGTAGTAGAGCAACAACATAGATAGCAACTAATGCCTCTTCTACAATCTTAGCCGATCACTATTTGTACTGAGAACATGTAGTGAGTTGAGCATAGTCAACCAACACTTAGTAGCCCCTATTTGTATTGAGAACATGCAAACAAGCTAAGTGACAGTAGCACGTAAGCTTCATGATAAGTAGTAGATCATGGACTTCTTCTAAGTTCAACAAAAATTTGAAGAAGGCCTCACCAATGTTAGCATAATTATGATAGCTAGAATCTTAAGAACCTATTTGTTGGTCCCGTATGAGATATTAAGAGGGAGGCCGGGGAAGGGGGGTAGTGAGGGGTGAATTAATATCTTTAAACTTGTGAAAACTTTTTCGTTAAAGATGAAGTTACCCCTTTTAACAACTTATAATGGTAAACGGTGATAATTTAATGATTCAATGTACAATAGGTAATAAACAAAACTAAAAGAATGTAACGAAGGAGAAAATCAAGTAGAGATTTTATAGAGTTTCGGCCTTTTATCTACCACTCTCTTCTAACTCCACTACTAGAGACCTGGTCTACTTCATCGGCGCTGTTCCACTTGATCTACTAAATTAAATCTCAAAAATTACAAGTACTTGTTACAATGACTTTACAATACTCTACTCTACCTATCCTAGCCTCTCAACAATCTAGGCTAATACAAATCTACACAGCACAAACTATCTTTTCCTTACAATACAGTATTGAGATTACAAATGAGAACAAAAGTATAAGTCTCAAATAATTTTGCACTTAAAAGAAATAATACTTATTGTAGAACTTTGATTCAGTGTAGCTTTATGAAGAAGTATTTGAACAGCTTTCTGAAACTTTTCAAAAGGTAAAAAAGTGATCAAGATTTTTTTTTTTTTTTATGTAATGATAATAATTCTTTAGAGTTATATCTCATAATGTTTTGAATCCTTCTTCCTTTTATATTGAGTTTTCCAACGGCTAAAAATCTGAAGATTATCTTTCATCTAACCGTTAGTTATTTAAGATAATTCCTTGGACATTTTCGGAGAGGATCTCGATCTTTTGAATTAAAAAAAAATCTCCTTATCTTTTTATATTAGATATTCTTCAATCCATAACCGCCAGATAAGCTTCTGTTTTGATTTTGAAAAGATCAGCTTTTGTTAGCTATTTCCGGATAAGCCTTGTGTTCAAGATTTGAAATCCCACAAAATCCAAATCAACCTTATCTTTATCCAGTCTTATATATATCTTAATTCATCCAAATATATTTTCTCTTAAAATAAATTCCCATGGATCATGATTCCATCTTGAGTGAAATGGGATTAAATGTATTTTCCTAATACCCTTAATCTAGTAGAGCTAGGTCTTGAATAATCTGAATTTGATTAAAATTAATATTTTACGTAAGTTTCCAGACCTGCATTCTAAATAACCTTCTGAAAAGTATTAGCCTTCTTTTCTAAGAAGTATCTGAATAAGCTTCTAAGGAGCTGTATGAATTCATTTTATAAGAGCTTCTATAATACTTTTTGAAGACTTTCCAGAATAGTCTAATTTCAAACAGTTTGAAGCTTCTGAATGTGACTTAAATATGCGAAAATATAGTTTCTGAAAAACTTTCTATAAGCTTGCACTCTTAAAGATTCATTAGCTTTTAACCCTCTTTGTTATCATTAAAATGTATGAGAGATATCTAACATTCTCTCCCTTTTTTATGATAAGAAAAATGTTATTATAAAACCAGATCGCATAAAAAAAAATTACAAACATATATTCATGCATCATGCAGTGTTTATCTAACGTAATGTATTATGGGTGCGAGTGATTGTGGTTTTTCTCTCCCCCTTTTTTGTTATCAATTTGAATAAACTCCCCCTTAATCTTTATAAAATATGTAAGTTTGAATATGATAAACAAAGTATCAAGTGCAGAAATTGCAATGACATAAGAGATCAAACTGCATTGATTAAGGAAGTGACATAACTAAGTTTAGAAATAGGAAATAATAAGTCCACAGATGGACAGAAACAAAACAAACAAGATAAGGTTTTTGCTAGTATAAGAGAAAGAAAAGCATAAAAGTAGGCATTTTTCGGATCTTTTTGTTTTTTTTTTTTCCTAGCATACAACTTAAATCTGCCAGAATATGAAGGAAGAACTTTGTTAGCAGCAGAAGTTGTTTTACAAGCTGTTGCCACATATGAAGTGGATTCTTTGTCTTTATTGGATGGTGGTGTAGTTTGGATTGGAGCAAGTGGAGAAGTGTCTTTGGTTGAGGCTACAGACAGAATTTTAGTGTGACCTTTAGGGGATATTTGTTCTTTTGGGTTGAGAATAGGAGTGGAAGCTTGAGGTATCTTTTTAGGGGATTGTGATGAAATGACTGGAGTCTTTTCTGAAGTTGGAATAGGATTGAGTACATTTTGATCGATTGGTTAAGAGGAAGGATTAGGTCCTTGTGGTGTGACAGGAGTATTTGAAATAGGAATAGATCGTTCTTTAGAGGGAAAAAGAGGTTCAGAGGTTTGGTGCTACATAAGGAGTTCAGGATCAATGGAATTATATGTTTGGACTGAAGGATTAGTTTCTAGGACAGACTCCTTAATCTAAGCCTTTAATAAGTCTCTCATGCCAATCATTTGATCCTTGATAATCTTTTCTACAACAGCTTTGATTCCTTCAGAGAGCTGTTCCACAAAAACTGAGCTCTCTCCTTATTTATATTGAATTAAGTGGCTCTTAGAATTCTCAGAATCTCCTTCTAAAATTGTCCCAGTAGGTTCTCTAAACTCAATGCCACCTGACCTTCTAATTAGCTTTCTTTTCTTCTTTGGTTGCTTCTCAACTACCTCCTTTCCTTTCTTCCTTCTCTTTCCAATTCCTTTTTCCTCAATGATAATGACCTTTCTTTTTTATATTTGAAGGATGAACAAATATTTCCCCATTATGTAAATGTCACAATTTGTCAGTCACATAAATTCCCATCATCTTAAAGATTCTCTTGCTAAGCCTTATAGGAGAAAAGGGACAATTTGTCTCTCTTGGAAGTTTTAGTTTTTTGAAACTAAAAAGGGCCATTAACAAATTTCCATAAGGTCTCAAATCTACGTGCTGCCACATGTGTCGCATCATTAACTTAACAACATTTACTTGTTTCTTGCCCAACATTGCCAATATCACCAATGCATCTTCCTTAGTTACTCAAGTTGCACTACCTTTCCTTGGTAGTACAAAAGAGTTAACAAACTTGTGAAGAATTCTAAATGACAACTCAAACTCTGTACTACAAATATCTCTTCTTGTTCCCAAATCAATTCCATCATTCAATTCAGTAAATATTTTTTCTTTTGTCAACTGTCTTATGCTTTCATCATCATTGAATTCTTTAATGCCAAAGCATTTCAGAATATCTTTCTCAGTAATTTCTATTTTCTGTCCTAGTATAGTTGATTTCCACACTTCTTGATGTTTACTATCAAGTTTTCTATAAAACTCATCAATCAAATCTCCATATATTACTCCACATAAATCAGTTAGTGCACTTAAACCTAATCTATCTAAATAATATTTCTAATAAAAGCCATTCTTCTCAAAGTATTCAGAGTCCAAATAAAATGAGTCTTTGAGTGAAAAACTTTTACCTTTGATTATATACCTTTTCTTGGGTTTCTCCTTTAAAGGGGTAATTATGAACTTGGCTTTGTTTGACTTGTTCACTTTTTGGGAAGACTTTGATTTCTTCTTGATTGAGGTAGCTTTCTTAGGCTTTTGAACAAATTTTCTTGGTCTCGGAACAGAATTAGGTTCTAAAGGATCTCTTTTAGAGACTTCTTTAGATGGTTTTTCCAAGGGTTCACATTCTTCTAAATCAGCAACTTCTTTGGAGGAGCTGGATTCTTTATCATCTTGAACTACCTTCTAAATTGCTTCTTGGACTTGTTTAGAATGCACTTCAGAGGCATTCTTTTGATTCAATTCTTGAACAACCTCTTTCAAAGGTTCATCTTGGAGTTTGAGGGTTAGGGTTCTTTCAGATGATCTTTGGTGTGTTTTGATTGGATTTGATTATAGGTTTGCAGAGTTTGTGGTTTCTTGTTCATCAAGAACGATAGGATTCTTGGGATCATTTTAAATTTTCGATTTGACTCCTTTAGCTGCAATGCGATTAGATTTTCTAGGTGCCATTAGATTTGAGAAAAATATGAGAGAGAGTAAGGATAATAGGGAAGGTTTGATGAGAAGGAGGAAAAATAAGAAAAGAAATGAGACTCTCAATGAATTTAAACTACCAATTTCATTAGTATTTAGCTGAGAATTGTGGACCCATTAGCGACATGCTAATCACCTATTAAGTGGATTTACTTAATGGACCCACTAAGGAAGATTTTGTGGACCCACTAATGAACATGCTAATGCCTACAATGTTTTCTTGTCCAGCAGATTTTAAGTGAGCTTGCTTGAAAAAAAAATTAAAACATCTATGTAAAATTAAATGAGAAACATGATTAGAAAAATGGATTACACACACCTAGTTCATTATAAATGAACTCAAATCTTAATTTATCCAAAGGTTTAGTAAAGATATCAGCAATTTGATATTCAATTGAAATAAAATCAATACTCACATCATTATTTGCAACATGATCATGTATGAAATGATGCCTTATTTCTATGTATTTTGATCTTGAATGATGAATAGGATTTTTTGTTAAATTGATAGTACTCGTGTTATCACATTTTATGGGAATATTCTTATAACTTGCATAATTAGCATCTGAATATCCTATAAGATTAAAAATTTTACTTTTAGAATGCCAAATTCCTAATTTTGCAGTGTTTTTTTATATATTTAAAAATCTTTTTAACTGCAATTAAGTGTGTTTCAGTTGGTGAATTTTGAAATCTAGCACACGCATAAGTATTGAATAAGACATCAGGTCGTGAAGCAATTAAATACAATAAGGATCCAATTAAGCTGGGATAGGGTTTTTCACTTACTTTTTTGTCATTATCTGTGATGTTAAGCTTTGTTGAGGTACTCATAAGTATTAACGAATCCTTGGTATTCTCAAAACAAAATTTCTTCAATATTTGTCTGGTATATTTCTCTTGGTGAACAAAAATTCCATTCTCTGATTGTTTGATTTGTAATCTCAAGAAAAAGTTTAATTTACCTATGAGTGACATCTCAAATTCTACCTGCATCATACTTGAAAATTCTTGACAATTTATTTCATTAGTTACGCTAAAAACAATATCATCAACATAGATTTGTACAACTAGGATATCTTCACCAAAATGTTTCATAAAAAGCGTGGTATCTACTTTTCGTCTTTAAAAGTCATTTTTAATCAAGAATTGACTTAATCTATCATATCAACCTCAGGAATCTTCAAATCTAGGAGGTTGATCAACATACACTTCTTCTTTTATGAAACCATTCAGAAAAGCACTTTTTACATCCATTTGATACAATTAAAAATTTTTCAAACCAGCAAATGTAAGTAATAATCTTATAGCTTCTAATTTAGCAATAAGAGCATAGGTTTCATCGTAATTTATTCCTTCTTCCTGTGAATAACCTTTAGTTACTAAACGTGCTTTGTTTCTAACTATTTTTCCATGCTCATCCAGTTTGTTCTTGAATACCTAATTAGTTCTAAAGATTGACTTGTTTTTAAGTCTTGGAACCAGATTTCAAACCTGATTTCTTTGAAATTGACTTAGTTCATCTTATATGACAAAAATCCAATTATTATCATTTAAGGTTTCTTCTACTAAATGGGGTTTAATTTTAGAAATAAGAGTAAACTGATTTTCAAAATTTTGTAAGCTTGATCTTATTTTTATTCTAGATCTAACATTACCGATTATAAGCTCAGGAGGATGATCGGTTTTAAATTTTAAAGTTGATAGAGGAGTATGAGAGAGTTCAAAACCTTCTGACTTATCTTCTGATACAGATTTTGTTTCTGTTCCATTAAGCATTTTAGAATCTTCTGACGTACCTTCTGAAGGAGGTTTTGATTTTCCTTCTTTTGAATCAGGATGAACTGTCTTCTTTTTACTTAAAGCAACTGGTATTTCATAGTCTGATTCTTCATGGGTTGTTTCCTTAATAAATTTAACATTTATTGACTCTTTCATGACCACTATTTCCTTGTTGTATACTTGGTATGCTTTCGAGTTTAGAGAGTAGCCTAGAAATATGGCTTCATCTGCTCTCTTTTCAAATTTTCCCAAGACTTTTCTTGTTTTCTTAACAAGATACTTACAATTAAATATGTGAAAATATGAAACCGTAGGTTTTCTTCTTCGATAAATTTTGTAAGTAGTTTTATTTGTTAAGGGTCTTATATATACATGATTGATGATATAACAAGTTATTGAAGATACTTCAGCCCAAAAGTGTTCAGCTATATTACTTTCATTAAGAAGAGTTCTCGTCATTTCTTGGATAGTCCTATTTTTACGTTCAACTACTCCATTTTGTTGTGGAGTATAAGGTACGGGAAAGTTATAGATGATGCCTTTATCTTCACAAAACGAAACGAAATCAGAATTTTCAAATTCCTTGCCATGATCAATTTGTAATTTGATGATGGAGAGGCCTTTTTCATTTTCAACTCTTTTTGAAAATATTTCAAAACTTTTAAAAGGATCACTTTTATGATGCAAAAATAAGAACCAAGTAAATCTAAAGAAATCATCTACTATGATAAGACCGTATTTATTTCTTTCTAAACTTAACATGCAAGTAGGGCTAAAGAGATCTAAATGCAATAATTCCAAAGGTTTTTGAGTAGAAATAACCTTCTTACTCTTATGAGATGATGAATTCATTTTATTCTTCAAGCAAGCAGAACAAAGAATATTTTCATAAGCACGTACCTTAGGTAAACCTGAGACTAAATTCTTTTTAGATAGATTCTCAAGTTGATGAAAATTCACATATCCTAGACTTTTGTGTTAGAGCATAGCATTATCATTTATAGAAATAAAGGACTTTTCAGATGAAACTTTAGATGGTTTAATTTGATAAGCATTCTTTTTCTTGAAACCTTTAAACAGCTTTAAACCATCTTGATTAAACCCAACATATTTATCATGTTCAAAAACTATCCTGTATCCTTTATCACACAACTGACTTATACTTAATAAGTTATGTTTTAATCCTTTAACCAGCAATACGTTTTTGATTGAATTAGGCACCAAACCAACTGAGCCTATCATAATTATTCTATTCCCACCATTGTCACCAAATTTCACATAACCATCTTCTTTCCATTCTAGATTTGTTAACAACAAAACATCACCGGTGTATTGAACATCCACTGTTAAGATACCATGTTCCTTTTATCTTTACTTTAGAGTCTTGCATACATTAAAGCATAATCAAATTTGTTTACGAACCCAATGAAGCTTAGGTCCATAGGAATTCAAGCTCGTATTTTGATTTGTTCCTTGATTATTACTAAGCTTGTATTTTTTGTAAAAACATTATTTCTCTATATGACCTATTTTATTACAAAGAAAACAAGCATAAGATTTCTGTTCAGTATACCTATTACTTACCACTTCTCTTTGGTTTTGATTCTTTCTGAAATACCTGTTCAACCTTCTGTTGTACCCTCTGAAAGGATACTTGTTGTTGTTTTGAGAAAATCTTCTGTTTTTCTTTCTAATAAGTTCGAACACCTTGTTGTTTTCCCTAATTTTAACCGTTTCTTGCTTTTCATCTTTTGATTTCACAAAAACTATTTCTTTCTTTGTTTTAGATGTTTCTCCAAATTCAAAACCCAGTCCAGATTTTGAATTATCCATCCTTTGGCTAGAAATCAACATTTGTAGTTTCTTATCACTTTCATCAAACTTGCAAAATGAATTCTTAATTGATTTAGATAGATCCTCTATACGGTTTTTTAAATTCTTAATTTTTTCTTTTAAAATTAGATTTTCGTTAACTAACGCTTCATGACCAATATGCAGATCTTCGAAGTCATTTTTCACAAAATCATTTTCATCTGCTAGCAACTTATTAGTTTGACTAAGTGTATGCTTTTCAATTTTCAATGTTTTAGCCTCAGATTTAAGCTTAGATATTTTATTGCTTGACTTGGAAAGGGCTTTGAAGAGTTTGTTAATTTCAGCACAGATATTGTTTAGGGTACATCTAAATCTGAATCAAAATCAATTTCAAAGTCTACCTCAGAAAGTGCCATAGGACATAAATTAGCTTCCTTGTATTCTTTTGAACCTTCTGATTCAGTTTCTAAATCCTCCAAATCACTCCATGTCGCCATCAAAGATTTAGGTTTCTTCTTCAATTTCTCCATTTTCTTGATCAACAAAGGACATTCGTATTTGATATGCCTAAGTTTCTTGCATTCATAGCAAATAATCTCCTTTTTTACCTTCTTCTCTTCTTTTTCTTTGATTGACTTCCCAGCATTAACAGACTAATTCTTATTAATGGTAAACCTTTTAGTAAACATTCTCTTACGCTTTTTCTTAAGCCATTTATTGAACTTTTTGGTTAGTAGTGTCACGTCCACATCTTCTTCTTTAGATGAATCTTCTCCTTTTGAATCAGTATCTGTTTCTTTGGCTTTAAAAGCTACGGTCTTCTTCCTTATATCTTTTGAAGTGCCTTCTGATTTGAGAAAATCAGTCTCATATGCCATGAGCTTGCTACACAATCAACTTAGTAGTAATATCTTCAATTCATAAGCTTCTTCTATGGTTGTTTTCTTTGCATTCCAAATTTTGGAAAGAATCCTTAGTATTTTGCGAACCATATCTGCATCACTAATAATTTTGCTAAAAGAAGGCAGTTCATTAGTTATAACAGTAAATCTACTGAAGGAGTCTTTGATTTCTTCACTAGAGAGAATTCGAAGTGTTTCATATTATTGAATTAGTAAGTTGATTCTTGTGTCTTTGATGGTTTTCGTACCTTCGTAAGTTTGCACCAATGTGTCCCAAATGTATTTAGTTGTTTCATAAGAAGCGATTAGATAAAATTCAGAACATACAATAGTACTCAACAAAAGATTCTTAGCCTTTGAATTTAGTTCGGCTTTGGTGATATCATCTCTTAAAGTGATGATGGTTAGAACTTTGAGATCTTTTATAGAAATAATTTGCCAAGTCTGATAATCTGATGCCTTCACATAAGTCTCCATCCTGAATTTCCAATAAGGAAAATTAGTTCCATAAAAAAAATGGTGCCTTACCAGGTTGAACTGTTAAACTGCCACTTGATTCGCTTATGATCTTGAACTTTAGAAGATATTAGACTAAGGCTCTAATACCAATTGTTGGTCCTGTATAAGATATTAAGAGAAGGGTGAATTGTTATCTTTAAACTTTTTAAAACTTTTTTGTTAAAAATGAAGCTACCCCTCTTAACAACTTATAACGGTGAATAGTGATAATTTAAGGATTCAATGCACATTAGATAACAAACAAAATTAAAAGAATGTAAGGAAGGAGAAAATCAGGGAGAGATTTTATAGAGCTTGGGCCTTTTGTCTACTGCTCTTTTCCAGCTCCTCTTACTTATTGGGTTTTACACTGATAGATTTAATGAATTAATGTGTTTTATATATTGTTCAATATCAATTTTGAGTATTTATGTATTTTTCTAGTTAGTACTTAGCCAATACTTTTTAGTAAGATAAAGTTTCATGATATTCAAGAGGGTTTCAATAATTTGTAATGAATATAACTTAAATTTCTTAAAAGGCTCATCATAGGGATATATAGGTTTTAACTAAATTCTTGAACTCACATACTTAATGTGATTGAAAATATGGTATGGGTCATGGAGACATGCTAAAATCATATTTTTAACTGGAGTAGTGATTTCAGTGTAGGTGGATTACTATTTACCTGATTGTTATAAATAAATCACCTTGATAGGTAAATTTATGCTATAATTAGAATTCTATTACTCCAGGAGGTAGGCGAGTTCTAGTTAGTTTAGTTAAATCCCATTTTGTCCCTTTTTAATATCGCATAAAGGCATCATATTAGTTAAATGAGAATAGATTTGCAAATCCCAATTTTATTCTTTTTATCTCCTAAACCCGGGACACTTATAGTGTAGCTAAGACATTTGGTTTAGTATTCACCTTGTTTATTAGTTTTTACTTTTTTTTTGTTTAATTATCGATAGCTTAGCTTAGGAAAAAACTCGAGTTGTTTAGTACTTAGCACCTAGCTCGTAGCTCCCTATGGAATACAACATTGACTCACTGTTTATATTATTTCTACAACCTGATTCACTTATTGGTGTTCACTTTCTTTGTGAGTCAGCCTTCTCTTTTCTAATAATTCCAAGTGCCATTATTTTTTCCACTTCTATTGTAACTTAATAGTTATTTCAAATTTACCCTTTGTAAATGGCTATTTTCCTTAAGGTGTTAGGTTAATTATTCTATAAGCATATCCAATTTTTCTATATTTTGGACCATATTGGCCTCTTCTAATTTATTGCGTGGTTTAATAAGGGATTGTTGTTAACCTTAGGACTTGGATTCCTGTTGAAATATGGTCAGATCAGTTTTGCATCTATTAAGTAAAATTTTCATTTTTTAATTCTCTAACAATTGTTTATAGCACAACCTTCATAGCCTATGTTATATTCACTTTCTACTATAGGGTCATATTTTCATGGCTTGTAATTTGGTGAAGGGGATTTATAGTATAGTAAGCTTCCTTCTTATAATTGATTGACGACTTCAGACATTAGGGTTGGAATTTAGGTGAAGATTCTTTTGGATATTTTCAAATTTTGTCTATGTTGTATGGACTTTAGGCTAGTGTTCAATGTATTTGGCTTGTGTGTGATCAAATAAGGTATTTTAACATGACCTTCAAGGTCACTACATTTACAATTTCTCCTAAACTTGCTATGGTTTGTCTCTTCCTTGTTAATCTTCTTATCTTTATGACATATTCCACTTTATTTTCAATTGTGACCATATCTACAAGGTTGTTGTATGCCCAAGCAAGTGACTAAAGTAGGGTTCACTTAATGTATAGAAGAACATGGTGGTTAGCTCTTTCTCAAGCGAATATACCGTGACCCTGGTTGTAGTAAATTTCTACTTTAGGGCTTACTCTTTGAAAGACTCAATTTGCTTCATAGTCATGTAGCTTATGCTAGTCGGAGAAGGGGTTGCCTCTTCATTTAACTTATACGGCTTTAAATCCACCTTTAAATGTTTGTAACTAATTAGAGAATAAATAAGTCACTATTTTTTACTAAATCTCAAAAAATCCCAGTAGGTCTAAAGGTAAGCATAGAACCAACCTAGTTAAGGATAGAATATACTAACTAACATGCTTAGCTCATGTACCTATGCCTTGTTGGCCTAATTCTTTTTTTTGCTAATTCTTACAAAATAAGAGTGGTCTACCGAACCAAATGAATCTTCATTTTTTACCAGCATAATGCAATAATAATGCAACTATTGCATTATGATACTAAAAAGAAAATAATTAGTCCATTATCAAGCGAGAAAAGTTTTATTGGAACTTCTTACTTGCTTAATAGTTTATCCTAAATCTCATTTTTATATCATAATCAGTTCTACCCTTGCTCTTAGATAGCATGAAAAAGTTTCCAAGTCATTTATTATCCATAAATTACCAAGAGGAAGTACAAAGAAAGAAAAAAAAAATTTGTGAACAATAAGATTGGTTTAAACATCACATAACTAAAATTTATGGACAAAAAAAGAGAGAGAATATCATATAATTAATGTCTTCTATTTTGAGCTTATATGTTTCCAAGTCTGGTTTAATCAATTGCATCCATTTGAATGCTTAAGTTTTTCATCTTATTACATCAACGTTCTTTCTTAAACCACTTATTTTTCAATTTTTGCATCACAAATATTATAAAATTCGTAATCCTATCAAGTAAGGTTATTAAACTCACAATTCTATCTAAAATTGTTAGAGAGTTCGTAAAATCGGAAAGTAAATCGAAACTTAAGTTTCTATAGTCTATGTATAGCTTTAAAAAACTATAGATATACTTATAATAGTTATAAAAAGACTTAAAATACATATTTGAAATAAAGAAATGAAGAAATTGAGTTCTTTTTTTTTATAAAAAATTCTTAATCTATAATTTAACTTGTACAAAAGAAGGACATAGAGTTAAAACTAATTTTTTCTCCATTATTTTGTTTATAAAAAAAAATTAAAAAGAACTAAATATTTCAATTCATTTTGAGTTATTGATAGTATAAGCTAAAGTATATAGTTTTTCTTTTAAATTTTGCTATTAGAACTAAAGCTTGAATGAAGGTTTTGAATATCAAACAAGGGACCAAGAGACAAAAAGAAAGAGGAAAGAAATTGGACTGGGGTATGGAAGATAATGTAATGCTTAATAATCGATAGCTTGAAGAAACGTAATTGTATATTTTTATTTTTTAGCCATTCAATTTATATATGTAGAATCTATAAATTTGGCAAAAAAACATAAGTTTCTATCATGTTTAGTACTTAAACTTGATTAAAAATGCAAATTTCTACATGAAAATAATTTTACATCCAAATTAACTCGGATGACCCTCCTAAAATCATAAAGTCATAGAACCGCAATTTCGACAACTATGTTACCAAGATAAATTAATATCAACATATTATGCCAAAGATTTTATTTAAAAGTAAAACTCAAAATGTAAATGATTTTATAAATTTCAAATGCTTGTGGAGATTGATTCGGAAAATGATTTTCCCTTTTGAAAAAAATAAGTCATTTTTCGAAAAGAAAAGGACTTTTCATTAATGGAAATGGCACTTCCTTATAAGAGAAAATCTATTCTACGTAAAGGCCTTTTTGGGAATAGCAAAGAAGGGAAAATAAAAAATTATAATTTCCAAAAATCGTCTTTCTTGAAAAAATTGGGCCTTGATCTTCATTAAGTTTCTTTTAAACAGAATACTATTAAAAATTTAGACAAAGGTACGTTAATAACCTCTATCATAATGTGAGGTTAAAGAGAAAAGCTTAATTGATTATCACCAATAATTTTTATTACGTCTGGGACAAGGGGATGCAATTGTTGTACTACATATTTCTACTTACAATAGAAATTTGCAATGACTCATATTCTAATGATGTCCACAAAATAAACTTTTATTTATGACTTTTAAATAATAGTCTTATAGGTCTATCATCAATTAAAATATTATATGAATTTTCTTCAAAATCAACTTTCTAAAATAGTCGAAGAATAAAAATTTTAAGTTGTCTCAAAAACATTTACCTAGCTATTCTAAGATTCCGTTTACTCTGTACTATCTTGATTAGACCAACTATCATATGTCTGACCAATAAGATAGGTCATATCCTAACTCTTCATAAGGGTTAGAAAACATATTAATACTTGAAACAATTAAAATTTCAATAGGCTGAGCTATTTAACCCAATATGTAACTACTATATCAAGTATACAAACACATATCACACTACAAGCAAAGTTATTAACAACCAACATATATTTAGTAAATTATATATGTGAAAGGTCATTTGATTAGACACCAATTGTTGAATTCTCGACAAGGAATGCTAGGCCCAA
The DNA here is from genome assembly GCA_024138005.1 of Lumnitzera racemosa. NCBI lineage: Eukaryota > Viridiplantae > Streptophyta > Magnoliopsida > Myrtales > Combretaceae > Lumnitzera > Lumnitzera racemosa. Next base: position 89,182,626 of record JAMXBC010000006.1, read on the forward strand.
ATTTGGCTTAATACCAGTGGGTTAAGCATGCACAAATATAAGCTATCAAGAGCTCAAGATTTATCTTTAGTGTGTCAACTCCAATGCTTAAGTCAGTAAGGCCGTCAAGATTAGACAACCAAGTAAATAATAATAGTGAGAGAATAGCATGGTCCCTTTACCTAAAGAGCTTCAGGTGGTATTTATAAGAGTAGAAGGGAATGATAGATTTGGTAGGTATAATCTCCCCTTATCTTACATTGGGACTGAAAGAATCTTTAGATATGATCCTGTTGCCATATTTATCTAATATGCCTTCTATTACTCCTTTTAGGTAAATAGGCCATGAGTTGAGCTCAATTTTGGAGGGCCAAGGGCGAAATGCACTATTATCACCAATATTAAAATTTTTCTCATCCCAATTTCACTATTGGTACTAGATACCAAGCCTTCACCAGAAGCCCCTACAAAGCTATCTTGAACCAATGATGCAGTGAGACTATAGGTTTGCTTTAGAACCTCAATTCGCATAACTATAGTTAGTTGATTCATAACCTATCATCATATCCTATCATCAATACGTAATTGTTCAATGCTTAAGCTAAAGCCATTTCATCTTAAATGTATATCTCCATTATAGGTTGATAACACATAGTTCATAACCTATCATCATATCCTATCATCAATACGTAATTGTTCAATGCTTAAGCTAAAGCCATTTCATCTTAAATGTATATCTCCACTATAGGTTGATAACACATAGTCCATAACCTACCTATCTAAAGTAGTTTTCAGCTTTAAGTTCAAGTAGAAATAAAACATGCATTTTGTTTAGCCTAGATAATTATTGATTCATTTCATCTATCCTATAAGCACAATACAAAAGTAATAGTAATAATGTACCTTATGGTTGCTTACGAGTCCAAAGGTACATATAGAACCAATAAACATCTAGAATTAATATCTTGATATGGCTAAAAAAAATGATTCTTAAATCTAACTAGCAAGTTTGCACTAAACCAATCAATCAAGGTCCAAGTAAGTTAACAAAGAACTCTAAAGCTTTACACGGTTGTCTTTGCAATAACAATATCAACCTGGTTGAAGGTTTGGTAAACATACTTACCATTTAGGTTGATTAGGCTAATTTGGTCAATTTCACACATCTTAGGTCAAGCAGGTGACCTACTTGGTCAACTACCTAAATTCAATTTACTCTAAGTATTCAATTAATCCATAAGTCAAAATTTTAAGTAACTATTTTATCACAATTCTCAAATTACATACAAATCTTCACATGCCTTAAATTTATATTTCATTTATTGGTCCTCATTTTCATAATACTATATTGAATTTGTTTGCTTGCATCTTGTTAACCATCAAATGAAATTATCTTCCATTACATTAAATTCAAACTCTATATTATTCAATGATTTGTGCTTATTTTTTATTAAGATTTCACAACATAGAACATTATTTGACACCATGATGTAGATTAATGCATAAAATGCTTATCTAAAAAATAGATAATGAATTTGCTAACCTTAGTGTAAGCTGTAGATACCTTATTTTTGCCATTTTGGTTTTGTAATTGAGCCATAAAAAATAATATAAAATAAAAAATGAAAATCAAAAGAAATAAGGAAAAAAATAAAAAATTAAAGTGTCAAATCAAGTCAAATTGAGTCCAATCGTATCGAGTCAAATCAAGTCCAATTGTAGCGAGTCTAATTGAGTCAAATCGAGTCGAGTCGAATCGTTTAGTATTGAATCGAATAATGGTAAATGATCGATTTATTAAATTCTTAAGTCATAAAGGATTGGGTTTTATTAAAATAATTTTAGTCTAGTTCGATATAAAGTAGATTTTTTATCTAATTTATATTGAGCTAAATAGATTACTGGGTTAAATTAAATTGGATCGAATCGGGCCCTAAAAATAAAAAACCTAAATTAAGTAAGGTTTCTAAAAGTTAGGTCAAATCATTATATAATTGTTATTGAATCTTCCATATCTTCGATATAAAAGATTCAGTTGTGGTTTTATGGTAGAGTTTGGACGTTTAATTATATATCCCACAATTCGCAACACAATCCCCTTAACATGATCAACAATTCACAAGTCCACCACCTACAACTGTCCTACTATTCTTCACCGAATTCCATAAGACACATACTGCCATAATCCATGCATTTGCTTGACCACATCGCAATCACACGACTCTAAAATCCAACACTCTAACAGCTGTACACTTATACATCCACTTATACGCCATACGTACATAAGCCACATTGCCCTGTCCCTCATCCTCAATTCACTACACATTGCCACATCCATACATTGTCGCACGTTGAAGTCAACTTCTTGATTCGACCAAACATACCCGCTGGAGACACCTTCACTTGATCACTTGTCACCTGAAGATCCACAATCTAACCGACTAAATATAAGTTGACACAACACTTGACGCCAGATCATATGCCCTAACTACATCCTAACATATACGCGTCCTACTCATCCTAACACAATACTCAATACTAAACATACGAGCCACAAGCCAAACAGTAGTTCATGGTACGCTTATTATATGAAAGCCCCCTGACCTAAACATCACACGCCTTTAGTCACATGAGTACTAACTGTATGCATAGTTCACTCGCATACACAATCTCAACACGTCGCGTATGACACACATAGCTATCCCTGAACACGATACACACCATGTACGATCAACACAAACATACCAATCATGCGCAACTCGACGCATAGGTAAAAATTGTTTTTTATTTTATTTTATTAGTTAGTTCAATTATTTATCTTTTTAACGTAGGTTTTTATTATTTTCATATTATGTGTTTTTTTTAGATAATCTTGATTTTTAATAAATTTAGCTCAATTACATTTTCTAGTAAAATCATGTTTTTTTTTTTAAATAAGTGTATCTACATTGTATCGAGATACGTATCCCGTGGTTGAGATTTAAAGAAGATATGTATCTTAACGTATTTTGCAGTTGAGATTTAGAAAAGATAAGTAGCTAGATTGTATCTCGATATATCTTACAATTGGGATTTAGAAAAGATATGTGTGAAGGTACATATCTAGAATTATATCTTAGTAGATCTTGCATGTAGGGTTTAAAAATGATATCTTTTGATACGTAGTGAGTTTTTTTAAAAAATAAAAATATTAACTAGAACTTTTAAGAAATATTTAGTTAGTTAGTGTTTTCTTCAATTTGTGAAATTAGATTTCTTCGATTTTTAAAAAAATAAAAATAAATAAATAAATTATTAAGTAAATGTAAATCTAGCTTGATTTTAGAAGTAAAAATTCCACCTACCAAATATTATATGTATCTATCTATCTATATATATAAAGAGAATTATGGCCGGTTTGATTTGACTAATGGGTACGTAAGCACCTTCGAGGCAATCGTATAAAAAAAAGAAATTTTTCTTGAAAATTTGTAATAAAGAAATAATAAAAAAAATCATTTTAGTTATCTTTTGTGTATTTGTATATATTGTAGTATTTGTTTTAGAAAATTGTAAAAATAAAGCCTATCAATTTTTCTTTAGCTTTTACATGATGACTTAGTCTTAATAGGTTAGTCCTCGAACCTGGTTTTTTCTAGTTTAATTTTCTAAAAATCCTTTTTTTTATAGAAAATACGTAGATCAATGGCTAAATTAAGGTTTTCTTATCCAAAAACCCTAATTTCACTTTTTATCAGTTGAACTAGTTAGTGGCTTCAATTTTTAAAATATTTTTTTAAGGAAAAATGCTTCCTTTATTTTATGTCGAGTAATCTATATTAAGCGGGCTAGGCTTAATATGGATTAAATTAAGAAAAACGAAATATGACTGGATAAGAAAAAAACTAGAATTTCATAAATTCTATAGGTATCCAAAATGACCTTTAGCTGACTAAAATTGACTTCATTAAACAAACTCCTGATTAGGGTTTGATTGATGGCTAATTTCAGACATAAACCTTAAGGCCCAATAAGATTAAGGTCTAATAGCTTAATTTGATCAAGCTTAACGACCTAAGAATGAATACCCCATCCACTTGACCCCATAGCTGATCCATAAGGTGCTTAGCGCTTAAGCTGAACTTAATGTCAGAAGGCCATGTAGATAGAGCACATAACACCCACATATCATTAAATGAGAAAGGATAAATATAAGACCTGGGTAATTATACTCTTTGTCTCTTAATACTGCAAAAAGATGGCACTAAACCTACGTCCAAAGAGTTTTCTAAAGATGCTCTAGGTATAGATTATCAACCAATCAGGACTCAACATCCCTACCTTTAAATACCTAGGTTCCCTCTTCAATGACATATATAGATACATACATACTTATGCTTACATATGTTCAACTATACACAATGCTCTTACTCTTTATTACCTACAATTGACATAAGTATTGGAATGGTTATGTCTGGGAAAACTTTGGTGCTTATTGTAGTCATGTATCTTATTGTAGGTCCTTTGAAGCCCATTATCCGGTTAAATGGAAAACATAAGTTAGTAGGTTTTATTGGAAGAAGACATTAAATTAAGAGAATACATTGATCACTTACTAGTTAATATACGTTTTTTAGAAACCCTTGTGATGTCACCTCTATTATACCATAAGGGGTTTTCCGTTAGTTGTTCATCTATTTCTTATTGATGGTCACAACAATAGGGAATTATGCAGATTTGAGATTTTCTTACCTGTAGAAAGGAGCAAAACACACACTACAATCCAAAAAGTTTAGGGATTTGCACATGGAAGAGGAATGGAGGAGGCGTGATGGTGGAAAACCCTTAGGAAAGAGGGGTGTATAAGGGTTGGGGAGAGGGAGAGCTTAAGGTTTATAGATTTTTAGATGATTACAAGTGGAGAGAGAGAGAGAGAGAGAGAGTTTAGGTGATTTAAAAATAAAAACTTTATGGGTACATTGGCTTTCATGCCCCCGGTTTTGAAGTAATTATTGGGGTAATTCATTATTCCTGGTGTTAATCTTACTAACAAAAATATTAAAGTTCTTTAATTAAGTTTCCTAGATAAATGTTCTAAGATAATAGTTAGAAGCTATCATGGTTTGTTAATAACAATTAGAAGGAGACTTAGAAGTTGATCATATTTGGAGATATGAATAGCATGTTTAGAAGGAGTTAAATAAAGTTGGAAAAGATTCTTTTAAATAGATTAGAAGGTTGATTAGAAGCTCGAGTAGAAGAGAATCTAGAAAATGTGCAAGGTAGTAATAGTTAGAAGCTAGCTTAAAAGGTTCTCTAGAAGTATAAAATAAAGAAGTAACATGACTTAGAAGCTAAGTTAGAAGTTATGATAGAAAAGAAACAGATCAAGTTAAAGCCTAACTTTTCGTAAATATCTTGTTTATTTTCGTATAGGTCAAGGCCTAGTACCACTTGACACGTATATTTGGGTAATACACTGTCTAGTTTCATTATGCATGTTGAAGAATCTATTCAAAAGATAGATTTATCAGAAGTTGATTAGATTTTATGGAACCAGTTATAACTAATCCTTATCCTCTTTATTGATTAACATTCAATAGTCAGAAGTTATCTAAAATATTAAGAGAATTATATGTTGAAGTAATTAAATTTAGAGGAGAAACAAATGTCAAATTTCTGCAATTAACAACATGGATATGGACTAGAAGATTTGAATCAGTCATAAATTAGCCATTGAAGAAAGACAAATACAAATTACCAACTACAAGATTAATCCTAGAGCTTTTTCAATTACTATAAAACTATCTTCATTTTAAATTGTTTCAAGCTTATTATATCTTGTACCTATACTATCAAAGACTGAAAAGTTCTATTTTGTTGTACCAATTGTTAGAAATAGGAGAGTATTTCATTGTGGATCTGTGTAGCTTGGATAGTTTGAAGGTAGCGTAGTGTGACCAAGGCTTGTAATAGCATATTATACTATCTTATTTTCTAAATAGTGGAACATCCAATTTAGAAGACTGGATCCTAGTAATGGAGTTAGAAGAGTAGATGTAAGGACAAGGCCAAACCATTATAAGGTCTTGTGTTCAAGCTCTTTTGAACTCTCATTTCTTTATTTTGCTGTTATAGTTATTGAATTTATTTTCAAAAACACAAAGCTTTCTTTTAGAAGTTCTCAGCTATTGAGTTAAGTAATTAAGTGGGATTTTTAGATAGAAAAACTTTTAATTTTATTAGCAATCAATTCAACTCCCTTCCCCTTGTTTGCTTCTTTGATTGCTTAAGAGGGACCAACAAAATTAAATTGGTGAATTCATGAAAACACATGAAGATCTTGTGATTAAACCAAATAAATAAATTTTCTTCTAAGCATAGCAATCGACACAATGAGTAGACTAAAGTTCAATGTGAAAATGGTGTTAACCAGCTTGCTACAAGCACAATAAAAGGTGGATCAACCACTTATAGACCTAAAGGCACAATGAGCCTATTACCAAAATGGTTTAGGTTGGCCCGACACTAGACTTCAGTAAGGATTAGAACTGGTTGCCGATCATGGTCGTGAACCAGTAGCCTAGATAGCTAGGTTAAACTAGCTAGGGAGTCATCAGTTCATACTAGACTAGGTGATTCAACCCTACCGACCTGTATGAATTGGCTATTCCATTAACCATCGAATTGAGCCATCATCTAAAATAAAAAAAGGGAAGTATGAGAATATAGGCTAATCCTATGTTGATTTGCAAGCATAGGCAATTTAAATGCCTATAAAGGTAATAAGGATAAGATAGGTGAAAGAGGGAAAAAAGAAAAAGAAAAAAAGGAGCAAGAAAATCTTGAATTTTAAATGCCGAGGCTTGGGTTAGGATGTATATATACATATATATATATATATGCTATGCAAAGAACCGAGAAGGGTGGCGATATTACGATGAGTTGGAATCTATTGAAAGAACTAAAAAAGTAGTATTGTTTCTGAGGGTTTTAGTAAAATTCGTGATCTATCTAATTGGATATGACATACTAATCAAATACTACACTGTTTAATTGCCACTTTGATATGATGCACATAGTGATAACTAGGGTAACTTGCCATAATCCTTGTTAAAGGGATTCATAAGAGCTGGTTATAAGATGAACTTGCAAGGAAACAAGAACAAGTTACAAGGTAAAGGGGATTTTACATTTCTCATGATCAATGCAGCTTACATTTCAAGTGGGTATTTATGCATGAATAATTAGGGAAACTTACAATGAAAGACAATTCACTAGAATGGGCATTTTACCCAAAGTAGGAAAAGTACTAGGAATGACATATAAGGAGAGGGGTAAACCTCTAATGTATAATGGGGAATGTTTGAGTGTCCTCTATACTAGTATGGATGTTAAAGATCACACATCACAGCTTGAGTGGATAGGGGCTCCATTAAGTAGAATTTATGACGATTCAGACAGGTTGGCATTTTTTGAATAGCTCAGTACTAGGGGCTTGGTTATCGGCTCCTATAGGTAATTGCCTATCACCAGGTAGTATCCTAAGTTAGATGGGCACATGGTTAAGCAACTTGGGCTTTGGTAGGCATAGCTCGGAATCATGATGACTGAGCTATTGGATACATTTGTCGAGCTATTAGAGGGGTTGCCTAATCCACCTTCAAGTTTGTACTCTATAACTGCTATTAAGGGTATATAGGTCGGAATATTTTGAAAGGCAAGGAAGGTCAGGTTCAAACAATAGTTTGAACTCCTAGGTATTGGTATGGCAAGTATGAATCCATTAGACTATGCTCTCCAAACCTCGAGCTTGGGCTCAATTAAAGGGTCTAGAGGGTCGATTCTTGTCATCCCCTCTGAGTTGATTGGGATTTTGGATCAAATTCAAATGATTCTCTCATTGGACATCTTTCTGGAGTTGATAAAGGCTTAGCTTGGCAATGTTGAACATGTTAGAAACTCCGTAATCATTAGCAACTTTAGCTGGTATGTATTATCATTGATCTCTTTGAGTATTCTGAACAGTCCTTTAGCTTGGGTGAATAACTTATTCTTTCTTTTATTCAAGAGTCTTTCTCGCCTCAGGTGCAACTAAATTAGGTTATCGAGCTGAAACTACCTTTTTCTCCTTCTTTGTCCTCTTTGTTCTAACCTTTGCATACCTCGGTATAGTTGATTGGTTACCTTCTGGTAAATCTTATGAAGGACTTAAGCTCGGTCTCTTGCTTTGAGATCTTTTAGGTTAGTCGGGGTGTGGGTATATGGTTGAGGGGTAGTTCAGTGTTGAAACTATAAATGACCTTGAATAGGGTTTGACTTGTGGTATTGTGGATAGATCGATTGTAAGCAAACTCAATCATGGGAAGATGAACATCCCAGTTAGTTAAATTCCTTCCTTGAACAACAAACCAAAGGTGCAATTGACGATCTCTGTCTGGGAATCAATTTGCAAATAACACAAAGTACTCAAGAGTAACTTGGTTCTTAGCTAATGCTAGAGAGTGTTCTAAAAATATCTTAAGAACTTTAAGTCTCTATTGGAGATTGTATTCCTTAGTACATAGTATAATTTGACAATCTCCCATAAAAAGAGTAGAGAAATAACTGAAGCACCATTAGTTTTAGTACAGGGTATAAAGTGTGCCATTTTATTGAATAGGTCCGCGACAACCATGATGGAATCCTTACCTTGTATTATCCTAGGTAGCTAAAGATCAAAGTCCATGCTTAACTCAACCTAAGGCTAGGTCTGAATAGGCAAAGGCATAACTTTTTCTTACTTTGCTTGGTCCTTCACCTTTCGATAGGTTGTACACCTTTCCATAACTCGATGGATATCCCTCCTCATTTTAGGCCAAAAGAACTAAGTACTTAAAAGCTCGAATGTCCTCTTCTCTCCAAATTGTCTAGGTAGTCCTCCATTATGAGCTTCTTTTATTGATAGTTCATTGATCGAACAAATTGGCACATAGAGTTTGCCATTCTTAAACAAGTACCCGTCTTCCACGAAGTAGTCGTCTACCCATTATCTATTCATACACCAAGCATAGATAGGACCAAAATGAGGATACGGGTGATATTGCTCCTTTATGCTTACAAATCTAAGTAATTAAGTCTGAAGGTCGGTAAGGAGGGTGTGCCGCCTAAATAGAATGTCAACAACTACATTTTCTTTGCCATACTTATACTTGATGATGAAAGTGAATCTTTCCAAGAATTCCACCCACTTAGCTTTTCATTTAAAATATTTCAGTTGGCCTCTCAAGTGATGGGGATTAGGCTGTTGGACTATTGACCCATAGCCAAGCCCAAAGACTAGAAGGACTGACAAGGCGAATCCTCCTGCTTCATTTGACTCTTATCAAGCCCGAGTATCTCTCTACTGATCAACTTTGTAAGCCAAGACGAATAACTACCCATCTCTTGGAAATTATGTGCTAAGTAATAGAATGCCCTAACAATAGCCATACTCTATACACTAACTCGAACCTATCCAACTTGCTTACTTGCTTGGCATCATTACTACCGAGAAGATGAGAGCCCTGCCCTTTATAAATCCTCAACCACTCCTGTTTAGATGAACCTATGACTACTTGGAACTCCTGCTCGACCACCTAACTGGGCCATACTGCTTTGTCTACTTCCTCCAATAGTACCACCAATGCACTACTACCACGTGTTCGAGACCACTCATAGAATTTGCTACTGTAGTCATTGCTTCTTCTGTGAATATTCCATTTTACCATTTGTATACCTTATACATTACTTCTTTAGGACTATACGCTTTTTTGTCTTTTCCTTTTTAGGCATATTATCCTAAATTCTTGGGTATAAATACCCCTTGTATTTGTAGTTGTAAACATCAGATTAAACATTAATATACTTGACATTTTCCTCTCGTAAAGACTACTTTGTTTACTTTCATCTCACTCTTATCTTAACCCTTAAGCAAAGCTAGGTAGCAAGTAACGTCATCGGACCAATTCGTGTGTTATATTGAGTTGTGTCATGAGTCTTAGGAAGTTTCATTGCTGCATCATATCCATTAGAACTATTCATGGGTTTGCTTACCTTTCATTCGTTATTATTCTTTTGCACATTCCCCATCACTTCCCTTCAAGCTTTCAACAAGCTTAGACCTGTTCAACGACCGACCTTATTTGTTCTTGGTTACGATTTACATCATCTTAATATCAAAGCAGAGGCTTTGTTTGAGTTATAGTTTATTTGAGTTATAGTTTGTTTTTAAAGTTTTGTTTATGCTCTGTTTTGCATGTGTAAAACAGAGCAAGCTACTATATTCATCGTAGCTGCTATGTTTGCTGGCTATTTAGTTTTTGGTTTAGAGAAATGATAGATCTAAGTGAAAATGTTGGTGTTGGAGATGACAACAGTAGAGTTATCTACCATGGCCAACAATCTTAGGGAACCCCTAAGAGCACTGAAGAAAGACTTGATGAGGTGGCTAACCTCTTAATAGATTTAAATTGAGTTATTTATGCATTGGCTTATCAACCTGTTGAAGTCACACAAAATACCCCATAAGTTGCTCAACTTATCAGAAGTTAGAACCCAGCTCGAACAATTCTAGGTAGAGGAGTAGGCGAACGAGTAAAATTAAAGATAGACTTAAGGGAATTGGATGAAGAGGGAGGGGAAGGATATTTTGAAGAAGGGTGAAGTCGAGTTCCTAGAGCATCTAACCATGTGAAGTTTCGAATTTCAAGCTTTAATGGATTTAGGAGTGTTGATGAATGTTTAGAGTGGGAAGAGAAAGTAGAGTATGTTTTTTACTGTTATCGGTATGAGAATTACGAGAAAGTGAGAAACACTGTTATTGAGTTCTTTGGATATGCCGCTATGTAGTGGAAGAATTTCCAAGCTATGAGGTGGCGATAGGGCTATCAAGAGATTAACTCTTAGCTGAAATGAAAAGAATACTCAAAAATAGGTTCATACAGGATACTTACTTACGAGATACCTATATTTGGCTTTAGGAGCTGAGATAAGGAGGCCGAACAGTTGACGAGTATGTTTAGAAATTCCAAATGCTCATGATCAGATATGAAGTACAAGAACCACTAACATGAACAATCTCTAGGTCCCTTACTAGATTAAGAGATGACATTCAAGACATTGTGGAACTCTAATGATTTATCGTAATCGATGAAGCCATCATAATAGCCCAATAGTAGAAAAGCAAGGAAGAAGCTGAGTACCGACCAGAATGTCGACTAGCTGAGTATTGATGAAAAACTTAAGGAGGAAGAGAGCATTGTTGAGAAAGAAGCTGCCGAGAAAGAACTGATTGAAGAAGATGTGTTTACCGAGGACATAGACCAGTTGACCTTAGTTTTCTAACGCGCAATGAACATCGAATCTTCACGAGAGAAGGAACAGAGGGAGAACTTATTTCATACCACCCATAGAGTGAATAATCAGGTGAGCACACTAATTGTTGATAGTGTAAGTTATACCAACGTGGCATCGATTGATCTGATCACAGGGTTAAAACAACCGACTATTGTATACCCAAGGCCATATAAGCTGCATTGGCTGAGTAAAAAAGGAGCACTACATGTTACCCGATAAGTACAACTGCCAATCACTATCAGACATTACTTTGATGAAATTCTTTGTGACGTACTACTTATATACGTTTCACACGTATTGTTTGGTCAACTATGGCTGTTTGATAGGAGGGTTATCCATGACGGATACAAAAACACGTATATGTTCGAGAAGGATGGCTGAAAAATTACACTAAACCCGATGCTGTCTAGAGAAGTTAACAAATTGTAGACTAAACTTGCCTATAGATCGAAGAAAGCTTTAGTGATGAGTAGAGCCGAACTCCGAAAGGCCATCGATGCTGATGAGCCGACCTTTATGTTAGTTAGGCGTCTGCTAGAGGTGAGGGAGCGGGGTAAATTATCCTAGGAAGTAAGAGCACTATTGGATGAATATGCCAATCCGTTCCTAGAAGAGTTACCCGAGGGGTTGCCCCTACTACGAGGCATAGACACTGCGTTGACTTAAAACTTAGCGCCGCCTTACTGAATAAGCTTGTCTATCGAATGAGTCTCGAACATGCTTTTAAGCTCTAACATCAAGCCAATGAGTTATTGGAGAGAGGATATGTTAAGGAAAGTCTCAACCTTTACGTTATATCAGCGCTTTTAGTGCCGAAAAAGGATGGTACCTGGTGGATGTATGTAGATAGTCGAGCCGTGAATAAGATTACAACCAAATACAGGTATCCTATTCCGAGATTGGAAGACATGCTAGATGAGTTGAGTGGAGCTAAAGTCTTCAGCAAGATTGATCTGAAGTTCGATTACTATCAAATCTGCATGAGGCTAGGATATGAGTGGAAAACTGTGTTCAAGACTCGACATAGACATTATGAATGGATGGTCATGCCCTTTGGCTTGTTGAATAACCTAACCACTTTCACAAGACTGATGAACCATGTGTTGAGACATCTGATAAGGAAGTGTGTCATGGTATACTTTGACATCATCCTAGTCTACAGTACCAACATGCTAAGTTACTGTGAACATCTCTAAGCCGTACTGAATGTCTTTTGTGTCGAGAGATTATTCAATAACCTTAAAAGTACTATTTTTTGCCAGGAGGAAGTAATATTCTTAGGTTAAGTAGTAAGTGGAGGAGGCTTACGAATGGACGACGAGAAGATCCGAGCAATCTTTGAATGGTTGACTTTTACTACTTATGTCAACATGAGAAGTTTCCATAGATTGGCTTCATTTTATCGAAGATTCATCAGGAATTTCAACACCCTCGCCGCACCACTTATTGAGTTAATAAAAAAAAAAAATCGAGTGCCGATGGGGAGAAAGGGAGGAAAGGAGTTTTGCTAAGATAAAGGAAAGGTTAACTTCTGTCCCTATACTTGTTTTGCTTGACTTCTAGAAAATATTTAAGTAGGAGAATGACAACATTATCCTAATGTAAGAAGACCAACCAATTGCTTATTATAGTGAGAAGCTTAAGGGACCTTAACTAAACTACTCCGTATATGACAAGGAGCTCTTAGCATTGATTCAAACAATGTAAGTATGGCAGCATTATCTATTGCCGAGAGAATTTGTCATCTATACTGATTATGAGTCCTTGAGATACCTCCAAAGTTAGACTAAGTTGTCGAAGTGGTAGGTAAGATGTGTTGAATTCCTTAAAGGATTCAATTTTGTGATAAGATATAAGTAGGAAAAGAGTAATGTAGTTGCAGATGCTCTTTCAAGGAGGCATACACTCTTGATTAAACTGCAGACTAAACCGTTTAGGTTTACAAGCATTAAAGAGCAATACTTTGGGGATCTACACTTCGAATCCATATTTGTGTGGTGTATTGATGGACGGACAGTAGATAAGTACTATGTGGAGGATAGGTACTTGTTCCGAGGAGGGAAGTTGTGTGTACTAACCTATTCACTATGAGGGTTGTTGATCAAAGAAGCCTACAGTGGAGGATTGTCTTGACATTTTAGAGAGAAAAGAACATATGAATTGCTGAGTGGTTAATTCTCTTGGCCGAGAATGAAGAGAGATATATACTGAGTTGTTGAAAGCTATGTTATGTGCAAGAGGGCTAATTGTCGAGTCAAACAAGGAAAAGCAATGTTTTTGCCTATTCCGACAAAACCATGGATTGAATTGAGTATAGGCTTTGTTTTCGGACTATCATGAATTGACTGAGGCAAAGATTCTGTGATGGTCGTCATGGATAAGTTTAACAAGATGGCACACTTTATGCCTTATTCCAAGACTAACGACACTTTAGCTATTGCTTGTCTTTTCTTGCAAAAGATTGTACGATTACATGATGTACCGAGGAGTGAAGTCTTCGATAGAGACTCAAAGTTCTTGACCCATTTCTAGAGGACCTCGTGGCTTCAGATAGTAACCAAGCTACTATTCAACACTTCCCATCACTCCCAAACTGACGGCCAAACAAAGGTGGTTAATCGTACTTTGGGATCACTTCTCCGAGCTACAGTAGACAAGAACTTGGTTGACTGGGACGTCTGTTTACTAGTGGTCAAATTCGCTTACAACTGAACAGTGCATGACACCATTAAGCAAACCCCCTTCGAAGTGGTATATGGTTTTAATCTCGAGTTGCCCTAGAGGACCCTGACGTAAGGCTAGAACACAATCCCTTCAGTACATCTACGACAAAGTCACTTGGTACATCGACCAAGCTACTGGACGTATGTGAAAGAAGGCCAAGGGTAAGACAACAAAACATTTTTAGCCTGGAGACTTGGTGTGACTGCACCTAAGCAAAGAGAGGTTTTTGAGCAAAAGGAGGAACAAACTATCCCCAAGGGCTGAAGGACCTTTCAGAATCCTCTAGAAGATTATTGATAACGCTTATAGATTGGGGCAGCCTACAGATTATAGGGTATCTGATACCTTCAATGTTACTAAACTTAGTCAATATCACCTTGATGGAGAGCTGACTAAAGATTGTTTAAATTTGATCCTAAATTTATGTCAACTCAAAGGGAATGATGAGAATCAAGCTACTGGACCATTGACTCATAGCCGATACCAAAGACTAGAGGAATTGATAAGGCAAATCCTCCTGCTCCATCCAACTCCTATCGAGGCCAAGTATCTCTTTTCCAATCAACTCTGCATGTCAAGACGAATGACTACCCATCTCTCGAAAATTATTTATTGGGTAGTAGAATGCCCTAACAACTTGAACTTGTTCGACCCGACCACTTGCTCGGTATTATTACTGTTGAGAAGACAAGAGCCTTGCTTTGTACGAATCCTCATCCACTCCTACTCGAATAAACCCATGACTGCTTGGAACACCTGCTCAACCACCTAATTGGGCGGTACTACTTTGTCTACTTCCTCCAACAGTATTACCAATGCACTACTGCCATATATCTGAGACCACTCATAGAATCTACTACTGTAATCATCGCTTCTTCCATAAATATTCCTTTTTACCCTTTCTATACCTTATACATTACTTTTTTAGGACTATACCTTTTTTTGTCTTTTCCTTTTTAGGTATGTTACCCTAAATTCTCGAGTATAAATACCCCTTGTATTTGTAGCTATTAACATCAGATTGAACATTAATACACTTAACATTTTCCTCTCATAAACACTACTTTGTTTACTTTCATCTCACTCTTATCCTAACCCTTAAACAATGCTACTTAGCAAGTAACCTCACTGGACCAATTTGTGTGTCATATCGAGTTATGCTGTGAATCTTCGGAAGTTCCATTGCTACATCATATCCGATGGAACTGTTTGTAGGTTTGCTTACCTTTCATTCGTTATTGTTCTTTCACACATTCCCCATCACTTCCCTTTAAGCTTTCAGTAAGCTTGGACCCATTTAGCGATCGGTTTTGTCTATTCTTGGTCACAGTTTGCATCATTAGGTATCATAATGATTTATGGTTAGCGTAGATATTGAACTCCTTAGGCAAGAGGTAGTGTTTCCATACTTAGAGACCTCGATCAAAGCATAGAGCTCCTTATCGTACATTGAGTAATTTAATTGGGCTCCTTTGAGCTTCTCACTATGGTAGGAAATAGGGCAGTCTTCTTGCATAAATACAACACCAATTCCAACACTTGAAGCATCACATTTTAGTTGAAAAACCTTCTCAAAGTCTGGTAGGGCTAAAACTAAGGAAGACGTTTACTTCTCCTTCACCTCAATATATTCCTCTCTTCATTTTTCTCTCCACTTGATTTATACATTCTTCTTGGTTTTTCTATAAGAGGTGCAATGATCATGTTAAATCCCTGAATAAATCTTCAACAAAAAGAAGCTAAACCATGTAAACGTCTTACCTTAGCATATGAGGTTGGGGTTAGCCACTTTACAATAGCTATGATTTTCTCACTATCTACTCACAGGCCTCTTCACTAACAACATATCTAAAGAAAACCACTTCTTATTGGTAGAAACATCATTGCTTTAAATTACTAAACAATTTCTCAGCTTAGAGGACATTAAACATGGTTCATAGATGTCTAAGTGGCTCTATAGGCCAAGACTGTAGACCGGGATGTCGTCAAAATAAACTACAATAAACTTTACAATTTGATTGCACAATACATGGTTCATGAATCTCATGAAGTACTAGCGATGTTTGATAGACCAAATGGTATAAATAACCATTCATATAGACCATGTCGGGTCTTGAATGTTATCTTCCATTCATCACTTGGCCTCATCTTGATCACATCATCTTAATCTGGTGATATCCAAATTCAAGGTCGATCTTGCAAAATACCCGTGCTCTATGTAGCTCATCTAACATATCATCAATTCAGGGAATGGGACACTTTACTTAATTGTTATTTTGTTAATAGCTCGGGTGTCCAAACACATTCTTCAAGTCCCATTCTTCTTCAACACAAGTAATGCTAGAACTATGCATAGACTAAGGCTCTCCCTCATGTAGCCTCATTCAACTAATTCGTCGAGTTACCTTTATAGTTCAGTAGCCTATTTGGGGCTCATCTCATAAGCAGGCTTATTAGGTAGGGTGGGACCTTACATTAAGTTGATGTAATATTCTAGTCCTCGGAATGGGGGTAATCCCTTAGGTAGTTCCTTGAGAGATAGGTCGAAAAATTCTTTAATCAACTCCCTTACCTCTTCGAGCAAGTTAGCCTGACCTCTTAACTCCAATAGACTTTGTATTAGCAAAAAGGTTGGCATATCCAACTTTATGGCCTCTCTTAGCACATATCAACCATAAAAAAAAAAGTCTTCTTAGAACTTTGGGCCAATTTAGTTTGCAAGTTGCTCACTTGGCTCAAGGTCATCGAGTTTAAGGTCATCTTGATTCCATTCTTCTCAAAACAATAAGTGTTCATGTACCCATTGTGCATGACTCTTTAGTCAAATAGCTAAGGTCGGCTCAGTAGTACATGTGATATGTACATAGGTAAAACACCATAAAGAATCTCATCAAAGTAGTTCCAATGGTGATCTGTAGGAGTACTTACTAGAATACAAGAAGTACACTTTTCTCATTCAACTAGTGCAACTCGTATGACCTCGAGTGAGACAAGGTTAGCAACTTTAGCCTTTGAACTATGCTAGCAAAAACAACATTGGTGTAACTTCCACTATCCATAATGAGTGTATATAGTTAATCTTGGACCGTACATGTGATATGGAATAAGTTCTCTTGCTACTCATCTTCGACAGACAATCTTATGCTTGTAACACATCGAACAACTAAAGTTGGCTTTTCCAAATCCTCAGCAAACACCTCTTCCTCAATAAGCTCATCTTGAACCTTCTCGGCATCATCCTGTACTTTAATCCTCTCCTTAGGCTTTTTTTTAGTACTATCTACTTTAAAGGTTGGGACCTCTCCCTTTATGACCATGGTATGGTGGTTTGGGCACCGAGCAGCTACATGTCTAAAAACCCTAAGATTTAAAGCACTTAATTACACTTATTTTTCACCATGACACCCAAAATTTTTCAAATCTCCTTGATACATCCTTTTCGATAGGTTGGCATCCTTGCTTAAGTTGATCTTCCTCCCTTTTACTTGACTTGATACTAGTTTGAACATAGTTACTACTGGGAACAAGTCGGTTAGCTAAGATAAGTCGACTCAATAAACCTCACCTTTCTACACGTTGAGTTATTTTGATGGCCTTATCAAGTATAGTAAATTGTTGAAACTTTACAACATCTTTAACTCATAGAGGTATTGCTAATAGTAGGGATCTTTGGATATTACAATTTCTAGCTCTATAATAGTTCTTTCGACAACATTTTTCATTGATCGTACACCAAGGCTCTTATATTCTAACACTTGTTTACACCTTCCTTTCTAGATACTTTATATTACTATTCACAATTTAGTAAATAAAACAATCCTTTCCTTCTTATTAATTGCTACCACATCTAGATATGACTTCAACTAAAACCCGATAGTAGACACTCTCTCAATCTTTATCCAAAAACCCATAATAATAAACTAAATCTACAAAGTCCAAGGACAATATAAGAGAGGACATGTTCACCTATTTTGTTGTCATCACAAAACAAACATGTCATTGATTGCACTACATTTCTTCATATAAGAGTGCATTGGGTTGGCACTACATTATTTATTGCTCCTCATATGAAATGTGTTGATCTTGTATAAGATATAAGGGGGTGGGTGCGGCGTGCATTAATATCTTTGAACTTTTTAAAAAAATTTCGTTGTAAAAAAAGAAAATTACCCCTCTTAATAACTTAATTTGGTGAACAATGGTATTTTAATAAGATAACACACAAATGATCAACTCAATCAAATAGTACAATTTAAAAAAGATAAAGAAGGAGAATATCAAGCTGAGAATTTATAGAGTTTCGATCTTCTACTTACTACTCTTTTACAACTCTACTGTTGGGGACTCGATTTACTTTACCGATGTTGTTCCACTTGATCCACTAAATCAAAATCACGAGAAGTTTAGAAGCACTTGCTATACATGGACTTTTACAACACCTTGCTCTGCTTATCTAGCCTCTCTATAATTTAGGTTAATTATAGATTTACAAAGTACAATTGAACTTCTCTCAAACATCAAACAACAAACAAAGTTTATAAATTACAAGTGAGAACAATAATACAAGTCTTAAATAATTCCGCACTAAAATAGAAATGACAATTGATTAATAATTCGCTTCAATTCCAATTTATGAAGAAGTATTTAAGAAACTTTTGATGCTCTTTTAGAAAGTAGAATTTGATTACAATTTAAGTGTAATGAAAACATTCTTATTTTCTTAAAGACGTGCTTAACGTTTTGAATCATTTCTCTTTTTATACTGGAATCTTCTAACGGCTAAGTTATTGAAGATTATCTTCACTTCATGTTTATCCATATTTAATGTTAAGGATAATCTATAGATATTTTTAGAGAAAATCTTGGAATTTAAAATTTAAACTTGATCTCATAAACTTATCGTGATCAAAGACAATTTGATTAGTAATATCCAAATAAGCCTTAAATTTAAAATCTAAATCCCACAAAATCTGATATCAACCTTATCCTTATTCATTCTTGTATTTAACCTTATCCTTATCTATTCTTGTATATATCTTGATTTATCCAAAATAAATTCACTCAAAAATAATCCACATAGATCTTGATTCCATTTTAAGTGAAACGAAGTTAAGTATATTTCTCTAATACACTCCATCTAGTGAAGTTAAGCCTTGTTTTCTTCAAATATGATATAAATTAATTTTCCACGTTACTTTTTCAAACCAACTTTCTAAATAACCTTCTAAAGAGTATTGATCTTCTTTTTTTTGAAGTATCCAAGCAAGTTTCTGAAATGTTGTACTAATTCTTCTTATAAAAGCTTCTGAAACACTCTTTGAAGATTTTCAAACTAATCTCTTTTTCAATTAATTCAAACTTTTTGTATAAGTTTCTGAATGCACCTTAATTTACAATTTTAAACTTTCTGAATACTTGTATACTCGTTAATTCATTAGTGTTCTTCTCTTTTTGTTATTATCAAAATTCATGAGAGATATCTAATAAAATGTTTTACTTTTGCCAAGCTAAGAATATGCCAAACTTGATTCTATAATGCTTTGTCAATATGGTAGGATGATGATTGAATAAGTATTTTATATTTAAGTGATTTATATAAAATGCATAAAGTAATTATATAAGGCCCAAACTCATTATCTAATTGTGGCCTACATGTTTTTCTATGAACCAAGTCAGTTTAGGTTTTTTTTTTTATATATATAGTCTTCGATGGGAGGACTACATATATGTATAAAAACCACTTGGGTCTCTAGCCTTCACATACTCAAAACCCCTAAAAAAACAATACACCATCAAGAGAGTTGGTAGGGAATAGAAGTATCCAAGTTCCAAAACTAAGACAATTTTGAGAAAAAAAAATCGAATAATCAATGGTTGGAGGTATGTTAATCTTATTTCGCTTATGTATGATTTGGTAAACAAATTGAGATAGTTGATCTAATAGTTAGTATCAAAGCATTTTTATCTCTACCTTGATTAATATTTTCTCTTGTTAGATGGGCTTAAATCTTAAATAAGCCATCATGTGTGAATTAAGGTTTTGATTAGGAAATATAATAATTTGTATAAGGAGTTATTTTCCCTAATTTTAAAGATTAGGTTTTGAAGAACTATAGAAATCACATGGCATATTTTTACGATATAAAATTGAGGTTGATCGTCAATTAACATGTGGAATATATATACATATGAAACATTTGACATTACGGTTTGATCTTGATGAAAATCTTTAAGCAACCTTGACAACATTGTACCTTGTCTTTATTTGCATTTGGCCTTTTCTTTCATCTAATATCCTATCACATTGTCTTCATACAAATCTTTATATATATTTCTATGAGTGAATTCATGTTTAATGAAAGGAATCTTGACATAATTCATCCATCCATAAAATCATGTTAATTGAATTCCTAAGGTTGAAATTTAGGAACATTGACTTCGACTTTCAATGCTATCATTACCATATTTGCGACTTCATTCTCATGAGAGGTATACTTGATTCCATCGAGATTCTAGTTGTAGTTTCTTGTCCAAAAACAAAAGTGGATCTATCAAAATACATACATACATATATATATATATAAGAAGAAAAAATCGAAGTCTAAACTATTTTGTTTTTATTTCATCTTAATTTCTAGGATTGGTAATTAAAGGAACAATATATATCACCAATATTATTATGAAGATGTCATGTGATCATATGATATAATTTTTGTTAATTAAAGAGTAACCACCGCATCTTTAATTATAAAAAATTACATATCAAGTATATTTGATTACTTATAGTAAATGACATCAATTGTAATTAGTCATATTAAATATAATAAATTTTATCCCACATGAATTTTTATTATATTTTTTATGATTAATCAAGGATGGAATAATGGATTATTTTTCTTTATTTTCCCATAGGGATTAAGAAAAGGAACATAGTTTGTTAGTTCCATCATAAAGTATATTTATGAATCTTTAAATAATTTTGTGCACATATGGTAATACAAGCAAAGAATAAGATGCAAGCCAAACCAAAAGGGAAGGCTAAAATACCTGCTCAAGATGGCATCAAGAAGGAATCTACTTATTTGTTCTGTAGAAAGAAATGACACATAAAGAAGGATTGTGCCAAATATAAGACTTGGCTTGAGAAGAAAGGTACTTCCATCTCACTTGTTTGTTATGAATCTAATATGGTTGATGTTTATCATAACACTTGGTGGATTGATTCTGGTTCTACAATTAATGTTGCAAATACCTTATAGGGCTTTCTAAACCAAAGGAAGCTAGTAGGAAGTGAGTAGTACATTTATTCAAGAAATAAGGTGTCCTCATAAGTGGAAGCAGTTGGAACATGCTGTTTAATTTTAAGTTCTAGTTTTAATTTAGATTTGGAAAGGACATTTTATGTACTAAGTTTTTCAAGAAATTTGATTTCAATTGTAAGACTTGCATCTTTGGTTTTTTTTTTTTTTTTTTACAATGGATACTTCTTTAAAGATATTCCTTAAATTAGAATTTGTTGGAGATGGTATAATTCTTAATGGACTTTACCAAATTAATTTGCAAAATGTGAGGCATGTTCAAGATGGTATTTAAAGATGCGTTATGAATAAAAATTCGTTCATGTTGTGACACTGTAGATTAGGCCATATATCTATTGAAAGAATTAAAAGATTAGTGAATGATGGAGTACTTGGTACTCTAGATTACATCGATTTTGATACTTGTATAGATTGCATAAAGGGAAAGTAGACTAACAAGGTAAAGAAAGGTGCTAAGAGGAGTTCAAACCTATTCCAGATCATACATATAGATAATTGTTCTCCAAATATGGACATGTATGGTCAGAAGCACTTCATCTCTTTTATAAATGACTATTCATAATTCATGTATCTCTACTTGCTTCATAACAAAAATGAGGCATTAGATGTCTTTAAAATGTTCAAAGTAGAAGTTGACAAACGATGCAGAAAGCAAATTAAGATTGTGAGATCAAATAAAGGTAGAGAATATTATGGTAGATATACTGAGGATGGATACGCACTCAATCCTATCATAAGATTTCTTCAATAGCATTGAATAGTTGCCCAATACACCATGCCTAGGTCTCCAAACCAAAATATTCTAGCAAAAAGAAGAAATTGGATATTAATGGACATGGTGTGAAGTGTGCTTAGTAGTTATTAGCTACACAAATCCTTGTGGATTGAAGCTCTTAAAACGGCTGCATATATATTGAATTGAGTTCCAACCAAAGCTATACCTAAAACGTCATTTGAGTTGTTTAAGGGTTAGAAACGAAGTTTGCGACGTATACGCATTTAGGTATGCCCATCTAAAGTAAGATTTTACAACCAACAAGAAAAGAAATTAGACCAAAGGACGATAAGTGGGTTTTTCATTAGGTATACTGAAAAGTCCAAAGGATATAGATTTTATTATCCATCTCATAGCATTAGCATTACGGAATTAAGAAATGCAAAATTTCTCGAGAATGACTTGATTAATGGGAGTGATCAATCTCATGATTTAATTTCAAAGAATGATCATTTTGACACTTAAACTTCCACTTCGAGTGAAAGATTAGTTATTATACACAACACCCCTTAAGTCTATCTTAGTGTTGAATAACCAGTTGTTGAAGTTCTACAAGTAGCTGATGATCTAGTCTATCAAACTGTTCAACAAGTTCCTAAAATTGTTGAACAACATGCCCATCAACAAGATGTTAGTCCAACATTAATAAGATCAACTAGAGAAAGGAAATTAACAATACCTAGTGATTACATTGTATATCTACAAGAATCTGACTACAGTGTTGGAGCTAAAAATGATCTTGAAAAGTTTTCACAAGCCATGAGCTACAGTGAATTTGATTTGTGGTATAATGCCATAAAGGATGAGATGAATTCTATGGCATATAATGGAGTCAGGGATCTTGTCAAGTTTCCTAATGGTACAAAGGCCATTGGATGTAAGTGGGTCTTTAAAACTAAAAAAGACTCAAATGGTAACATTGAGAGATATAAAGCAAGACTTATTGCCCAGGGATTCACTCAACAAGAAGGAATCGATTTCATGGAGACCTTTTCTCCTATATCCAAGAAAGATTCCCTTCACTTGATTTTGGCTTTAGTTGCACATTTCGATCTAGAATTGCATCAAATGGATGTGAAAACAACATTTCTCAAAGGAGAGCTAAAGGAAGTGGTTTATATAAAACAACCTTAAGGATTCTCTTCTAGTGATGGTGAGCATTTAGTATGCAAGATCAAGAAATCCATATATAGATTGAAAAAAGCCTCTCGTTAATGGTGCTTGAAGTTTCATGATGTAATCTCTTCCTTTAGTTTTGAAGAGAATGTCATGGATCAATGTATATACCAAAAGGTTAGTGGGAGTAAAATTTGTTTCCTTATTATATATGTAGATGACATTTTGTTAGCAACAAATGATGAGGGGTTGCTATATGAGGTGAAATAGTTTCTTTCTAAGAGTTTTGATATGAAGGATGTAAGTGAGGCATCTTATGTCATTAACATTAAGATCCATAGAGACAGATTTAAACGAGTTTTGAGTCTATTACAAGAAACCTATATCGATAAGGTTTTAGAGAGATTCAGAATGAATGATTGTTCACTAAGTGTAGGACCCATTGTGAAGGATGATAGATTCAATTTGAACCAATGCCCGCAAAATGAGCTTAAAAGGAACAAATGAAAAACATTTGATATGCTTCCGTAGTTAGAAGTCTAATGTGTACCCAGGATTATACCTGACATTGCTTTTGTTGTTGGAATGTTGGGAAGATATCAGAGTAATCTAGATATAGACTACTAGAGAGCAGCCAAAAAGGTGATAAGATACCTTAAGGGTACTAAAGACTACATGCTTATGTACAAGAGAACCGATAATTTAGATGTAATTGGTTATTCGGATTCAAACTTCACTGGATGTGTTGATTCATGAAAATCAACATTAGGATATGTGTTTATGCTTGTTGGTGGAGCCATTTCTTAAAGGAGTGCAAAACAGACATTGACAGCCACTTCTACCATAGAAACTGAGTTTGTTTCTTGTTTTGAGGCAACTTCACATGGTATATGGTTGAACAATTTTATATTTGGGCTTAGAATGATAGATTCCATCTCTAAGCCATTGAAGATGTACTATGATAATTCGGTTGTAGTTTTCTTAGCTAACAACAAAAGTAGAATTCAACGTAAATACATCAACATCAAGTATTTAGCCACGAGGGAACGCATAAAGGAATATAAAGTGGTCATTAAGCATATAAGCACTAAAATGATGTTAGTTGATCCTTTTACAAAAGGCATGCCACCGAGGGTTTTAAGGATCACGTAATATGATATGTGATGAGCGTTCTGGTCATTTATGTTGAAACTTACTTTAATTGGTTTTATTTATTTATTTATTTTTTTGTGTACACATTTTGGTTTCAAAACAACTATATTCATTTGGACCTTAAAATAAACATGAGGTTTATTCATAAAGTTCACTTGCATTAAAGGAATAAAATACATTATGATGCGTAGAAGATAATGCTCGTTCTAAGAGGACCTATCACTATGATCCGTGTATTTGATTTCTTGTTTAAAGATAATGAATTCATATAATTTAGTATAAAAATATATAGGCCAAGTGGGAGAATGCAATACATATTTTATATTTAAGTAATTTATATAAAATACATAAAGTAGTTACATAAGGACCAAACCTATTATCTAATTGTGGTTCATATATTTTTCTATGAACCAAGTCAGTTTAGGGTTAATTTAGTTTATTTTATTTGTAGTCCTTGATAGGAAAATTATATATATATATATAAACTACTTGGGTGCTTAGCCTCCATTACTCAAAAAACCCTATAAAAACAAACACCATCAAGAGAATTAGTCAAGGGGCTAGAAGTATCCAAGTTTCAATACCAAGAAAGGATTGAGAAAAAAAATGGAATAATCAATAGTTGGAGGTATGTCAATCCTATTCTACTTATGCATGATTGGATAAACAAATTGAGATAGTTAATCTAACAAATGAGGCATCCGTGCTATCCTAGATAGAGTTGCAACAAATAAAGTTATATGCCAATCTAACACTATACTTCACTGTCTTCTTGTATGGCCATTTAAGGCAATCCTGCATTACGAAGGATAAGGGAATTTTCAAAAAGGCATCAACGGACTGCTCATCAAACCATCTATTGAAGCTTCTGAACATTCCAATGACTTGATTCGACATTGATAAGATCTGATACATGCAAATCTAGATTGAACAAAGCTTAAATGGGTTTGACTTAATATATACTAAACCGTAAGAAAATAGTGAAATTTTGGCTCGATAGATATTTATAATTAAGAAAAGAAAAACAACAATTTCGTATACACACGCATCTACTACTCAATAAATGACAATTATACTAAAAACTCTATATATATTTCAAATTTATAAATAACTTATTTACTGAGTTACTTATCATTTTTAAGTACTCGGAATATATAACGATTTTGTTGATATTTCATCCAAAATTCCCCTTCATGCCTCATGGCCTTGTCACACCAGAATTTGTCATCATTGAATATTATCCGTGCTACTCTACTATGGTTCCAATAGTGTCCCGTCCATTCCAGGACCCCTGCTCATGTGCATATTGCGTGGAAATGATGTAGAAGTAGGAAAACCAGACACTTCTCAGGAATTAAAAAAGGACGACATGGAGCAAATTTTGACGTGTATGCCCTGTATTGATGTGGTCTAGAAAGAAAAGGACAAAACCAAAGGTCCTTTATGGTCTTCTTCATAAAAAGAAAAAACAAAAAAATGAAAAACGGTGATAACATAATATAAAAGTTAATTGTAGACATAGGAGGGCGAAATGGAATCGCCATGTACCCTAACGCGAGACCGTTTAGATCCCAAAATTGAAGAATAAGCTCTTTTACTTGCCCCAGTGGCCAAAGAGGTATAAGTACAGGTGCACGGCAGTCTGATCGGTTTGGAACCGGTCCTAAATCTCTGGTTTACACGTCGACGATTTGTTGAATCAGGTTCATCTCTCAAAAATCGTTTTAAAGGTTTTTGAACCGTGTTTTCTTTTTTATATTTTACTTTTTAAATTTAATTTTTTGTATTTCTATCAATTACTATTAATAATTTATCATTTACTTGTGTGTTTTTTTTTTTCCTTCAAATAATTCTAATACTTTATATAGATATATAATAATATATGGACGGTTTACTTTTATTTTAGGTTAAAATATTTTTTCCATTCTGAAATAATTAATTTAGACTAGATAAGTATGATAGTGTTTATTTTGTTTGTTTTTTATTTTTTTAAAAAAATTAAAATTTGAGTAGATCCAAATAGGTAGTCGAAACATTGGTTCAATTAACAAGTCAGTTTGTTCAAGGATCCACCGAATTAGTTGTTTTGTAAGGTTGAACTACCAAAACCGTTCAGATTGAATGATTTATCAATCGATTCAAACTTATTCCCATTCAAACTGAGTTAGTTTTAGGATGATTTATGATTTAAAACCAATCATTAAACAGACTTAGATATAAGCACTTTATACCATTTTCCAATCCTCTCTTAAGAGGTAGAGATTGGGCTGATATAAAAAATACATTAAGTTGGGAGTGGATACAGTGAATATATTCATGTATGCATCTATACATATAAATATAAATATGTATATAGCCAGTATTACTTCTAAATAAAAAGACAGACGTCTCATTATAAAGAGGCAATGATTGGTCTTGTTTGATCGTTTGCGTATATATGAATTTTATATGAAAAAAAAAATAGAGTATTCTTTACTTAGTAACATAGGATTGACCTTTAATATTCTTTTTAGTTTTCTTTTTTCTTTTTTCCATATTGCTATCATCATGGTGTGGTTGGGTATTTCCTTTTCCCTTAAAAGGTTTCGATATAATTTGTTATAAACATAAAAGTAAGTAATGTAAAGATAGATTGAAATTTTTGAGTTCAAAACATAAGAATTTTTCTTTCTTATTTGAAAAAAATATATATATTTTAGATCGGTTTAACGAGTCTAAAACTTAATAGGAGCTAAAACTATTATAACTTAAATGATATGAATATTGATTATCTAACGTAATAGAATACGTTTAAATATTTTCTCTTTTAATTATAACATGTAATAGTTGTATAAAAATAATAATAAAAAAAAAGTCTTGATAGGAAATGGGGGAAAAAAACAAAAAGCGAGTCTAAGGCAGGTAACTGGCATCATGGAACCAGTAGGTCCTACAAGCTAGGGATGAACCGGTCTTTATTCAATGGTTAGGAGTCCCTTCATCCGCTAGTTGTTGGTGGATCAGGTTTGGCTGAGTTCCATGCTTATTTCTAGTGTAGCAATTGATTTAGAATACTTGAGGACAAAAAGAATCTAAAGCAGGAAGACACGAAAAATCAAAATTGTCATCTTAATGCCAATATATATACAACATGGGATTTCGTGTCTACCAGGATTAGTTTAAGTTAAGATTCCTTTTTATCAAAGTGATGATAACCAATGAGCACAATGAGAGAAGAACATTAGTACGATTATATATTGTTTTTATGCTAATTCTTTAATTATACATCGAAACCATACAAGTTATTCCCAACTAAAATTAAGATGTAGTTTAGCCCCACTTGGGGGATGCATGCTTAAGCACTGACGCTATTTAATAACGTGAAAAACCCTTCGGCAATTTAATTTCCATAAAGACAAAGGCTAAGATTCCTAAATAAACAATTTCCAACGTGAGTCTATTTTGGTGTCTTGACCTAAATAAAGGTTCACCTTTCACCAACTTTTGGAGGGCAGCGGTTGAACTAAAGTTAAAAGGACTTTTAAGGAAGCCACAGGGATGCTTCTTTTCTTCAAGTTAATTGGTCAAGCTAAGACTAGCAGTCTCCGTCAACATCAATTGAATTTAATTAATTACTCCATCATTGTCCACATAATCATAATAATAATAATTTTTAATGTAGTTGCAGCGTGTCGGATGGTGGGCAAAGGAGGACATCAATTCTCGTATGGTAGGAATCACCATATTGCTTTTCAGCGAAATTGTTAAAAAGGGACTAAAAATGAAAACAAGAGAGAAAGAGAGATTTTACCCACATATAGAAATATTTGCAAGTTGATTTGATATAGGGACGGTAAATTGTTTGATGGTATAGATTTCAAAATGAGTATCCATGTGACTGGATATTTTTCATTGTAAACTTTTGGAATTTTAAAGTGGGTAAGATATGATTTTATCTTTATATATCATAACCTTAAAATTATAAATCTTTTTGCATTTCGTAATATATGAAAGGTATCTTGATATGTAAAATATCCCTAATAGGTATCATTAAGTATGAAAAGTATGATTGAAACCCAACTAAGAAAGCTTAATTTACAACCGATTCTTCTAATCCAACACTGCGCATTTCTAGCGCACTCTTGAGTTGGTATTTTGATCTAATTATGTCATTGTGAGTTGGTATTTTGATCTAATTATGTCATTTTTTTTTCTTATATTACGATTTTAGTATAATATGCTATGATTGCATTTACTGTAATTTATTTATTAAAAATGATATTGACTTGCAATTTTCATATTAGGATTTGGGGTGAAAAGTTAGGGTATATAATTAACACAGTAAAAAAAAAAAAATTCATAGATCCTTGAATCAACGATTTTGTGATATAAGTTCGAGATGGCTTCATTGGATTATATGTAAAGTCATGACTTGAAATTTTTTAAAACCATATTATAGGATGGTTATAAGGAGAGAATTATATCCTATTCATGTAATATTTCAACTTAACACCGACGTTGAGATGATACACTTAAAATTATTGGTTGAATTTTTTTGATTTAAACATTAATATGAAAACTTCCACAAGATTTTGGATTAAATTTTTTTTAAGATCATGCTTTATTCATCCTACCATATGTAATTATAGTCTACCTAGTTTATGAACTAGAAAATGATCTTATGTATTTAAAGTAACTCGTCTAACTATCGTAAAGGGATCTCCAAATATTGAATAGCTGTTTAACGATCTATAAAAGTAAATAAATCATGAATAAAGAAAAAGTAGGATTCGATTCTATCCGTCTAATATGCTACATTTAGTACCTTATGAATTATAAATAACCACATCTCTTATTTCAAAATTTGTAGGGTTAAGGTATCAATCTACATGCTAACCCTTTGAAGCATAATGTTGTCACAGCTCTTATATTTACATATGCCCATCGGGTATGTCAATGATAATCAGAAAATGGAAAAATTGCATATAAAAGGATAAATGTTTTATTGAAATTCATATAAAGATGGAAGAACTTAGAAATGGATCCTAAAGTTACTTTTCTGCTAAAATTTTTTAAAGTTACAAATTAATGTTTGTTATTATCTAATTTTTGAAATATTTTATAATATCATTATGACGTCCTCTTTTTAAAAAATTTAGATAATGAAAACCTTTGATTTGTAATTTTAGGGAAAATGTAAACTTTAGAAAATCTAAATCGAAAGAATTTAGTATTGAAAATAAAATAAAGATGAAAGTCATTTAACGTGATGCAAATCGGGTATATCATTATCCTGCTGATATGACTCCATTATAATTGGCTGAGATAGCATACCAAGTGCTAATAAAATGCGAATATGATGTGTGTGGTGGGAAATAATAATAATAAATGAGAAAAGTACCCAAACCAAAAACTGCCTATTATGATGAGACAATGGAAATCCAACCGCCAACTCGAAGGAACACCCTCCTATTGATCTTGTACCTTTGGTAAAAGATTATCAATTTATAAGCAATTCAATGTTACTAATATTCTGGTACACGTGGACTTGCTTCTTGTTATCAAATGGTTCTCTACCTTAACTATAGGTTGGAATATGGAACGATATATCTTGGATTAGGAGCAATAACCGTTTTCCCTTTTTTTTTTTTTTTCTTTTGCCTAAAGAACTGGATTTGCTTCATTTAGATTATCAAAATACAAGTACATATAGTATTGACAAAATACATTAAAAGAAATTGGAATCTAAAGATTCAATAAAAAAAAACAGACATATTTCCAAATTTCAAGATCAAGATGGATGACATTGGCCTAGAAAAAATTCCCTGTAGTCACATAATAAAATCTAGGATTCTAGGTAGAAAAGATCTCAAATTAGGATGATAAACAAAACAGAAAGTAAAAATAATTGTAAAAGAATCTAGATGTGAAAATATGACTTTAAAGTGACTTTTATTCAAGATGAAGCAACAACTGCAAACTTGAATTAAGACATCCTTTTATTCTAATAGTTATACAACTAAAATTGTAGTTGCACTAGTTAGGTTGTGGATGGATGACCAAAATATAATTTTCGCCTCCCCTAGAATTTCTTAGAGCAAAAATCCTAAATGGGAGAGAAAAAGAAAGAGAGAGAGAACATGCTCCCATCGATTGACTTGCTAAAAACGTAAGCCATGGTTAAAACCCTTTTTTACTATTATTGCTTAAACTCTTGCTGTTGATTCTTTCTTCTTCTTTTTTAAAAAAAAAAAAAAAAATTCACTGTACAGGATTGAATAGGTTTCCGCATTTATCATACTATTTACTTTCTTAATAATAATAATAATAAAAGAAAATTATAAATAACATCCTTCAATTATGATCTAAGTATAAATTTATTCTAAACATTTAAATATTATGAATCACTCTTTAAATTTTAATAAATTAGCGAAGCAGATGACATTTCTTTTTTTAAGGAGAATCTTAAAATATATTTTGATAAGTTCAAGAAATGTTTTGGCACCAAAATTAAACTTTAGGTGCTTATTTGTAACCAATGAGAATTATTTTTCAAATTATTAAAGTTTAAGGAGGTAGTTTGTAATATTTGAAAGTTGATGAAGTATATCCACACTTAATTAAAGTTTAAGGGAGTTATTTATATTTTTTTCATAATAATAATAATAATAATAATACTAATTGTGATCGTGCTGAATGAAATTAAAGATGGAGTCGGTGATGATGTTGTACACTTCCCTAGTATTTATATTTCATTTGGTTACTACTCCCAGCTGTTCTTTGTACTTTTCGATTTAGATTGACTAAATCATTGTTCGAACTACCACTTGTTTCATTTTTGAAATGAAAAGTTTTAAATATATCGTTGTTTGATTAAAATAAAAATTGCCATTGGTAGTAAACATGATCGCGATGTCCTACTATTTCAACCAGAATTCAGCAAGGCTCGGGCTTCACAATGGCTAAAAATAGGAGTAATAACAACTTCTATGACGGTTGATAATTTGTTCATACTCATATTTTTATGTTATTTCGAATTTGTGTTATTATCAAAATACGAATTGAATAGTGACCATAAATAAATAGTTGATAACATAATCATACTTATTTGTATTAAAGTTACATATCTTCATATTATATACAATTTGTATTAAAGTCACATATCTTCATGTCATGTATTTCTAATTATGCCATATTCATATTAATTATCATGTTTTGTTAGAAATTTCCTAACACCCTAACTTCCAAGGTAGCATCACCAAAATGTAAAAATGAAATTATCTTATTCATCTTTAAATTTTATTATTATTTAAATGTCAAGTTATCAACATTTTTCTAAGACGGAGATGAGAATTGGACATATTCCATTCATAGTGCTAGTATCATTTATTTTCTATGGATTATCTTTGAAGTACTAATGGTTTATAAAATTTAGAAGTGGAACCAATTCTATCATGTTTGAGAACAAGCTTAGGAAATGTATCATTGGAAACTATAACTTACAGGATGTCGGATATGAAATTTATGAATTTGTTTATATCTATTAAGAAATGAAAATATTATTTCACTCATTAATTTGTTTGAAAACAAAAACAGCAGTTTGAACGTTATTAGCTGTTTTTTTTTTTTTTTTCCTAGAATGGATAATCTAGTTTGGCCAAAAAAAAAAATGAATGGACAATCTTGAAAACTAAGAACTCCAACATTTGTTGAAATAAATTACTTATCTATTTTGCATTGTGAATCATACCTTATCGTTATAAGGTTATTTTATATTTATTGACTGCTTCAACGAGCGAATTGCTAAGGGGAGCTTTTTATTGGCATTAATCATGCTTTTCTACAGATAATTGGATTGATTAGATGCTTCTGTTATAGTTTACAAATTTAATAACATCAAGGATATTGTGTAGAGTATAATTTATGTGCAATTATTGGTATGCAAGGATATCTTGAAGTTTGAAATACATGGTATGCAAGATATAAGTCAGCAACAGTGTATTTAGTTAAATTTAAATGTGAACAAATACAAATACTTTCGTCCAATGCCCAGATTGAATATTATAAATTTAAAGGATATAACAATTTAAGAAGCAATGAAAATAGAGTAAAATGAATGTGTCAAAGTTTGAATTAATGGTGTAGAAGGTGGAAATATTACTGTCGTCTCCGAATTTTTTCAATAGAGATTAAAATAACTCGTTCTGGCTTCTGCAAAATAAAAAAAAAAAAAAAAAAAAAAAAGCTATAAGAGCGACATTAGAAGATATCCTAATATGACTATTTTGATATTTAAGTTAATATCACAATTATGAATAAAAACCCTAAAAAGGATAAGAGATGAGAGAGAGAAAGAGAGAACCCTATAAATGGCTTCATCTCTTATTTAACATATCCAATTAAGTCGAATTTAAACAGAACTATAAGAGCTGAACTTTCATTATATGCCTCTCGGTTTAGGTTTGGAAGATATCAACTACTACTATCCTATAAAAGAAAATTTCTGCATTCTATTAATACTAAACTTTCAATGGTATAACGACTCAAACATACTCAAGGCAAAACAACCATAATTTTTTTTTTTTTGGATTCGCATAGGGACTTACTGTACATCCCTAGTAAATATTCCAAGCAAATTTTTTATGGTTGGTAAGAGGTTAATAATGAGTTTAAAAAATTCGAGGGACAATGTCATAGATACTTAAACTGTAATCAAAAGTTCAATTTATTATCTAAATTTTTAACTTGTCAAATATGATACTTATTATAAATTTTTTGTATTTTATTATCTAATCTAAAATTTGCTAGTTTAGTCACTAGCCAAAGTTAGACACATATTACATATCTATGTGAAGATGTAATATTAATAACAAAAAAGTTTTGATTATGTATTAAATTTGATAAATTAAAAATTCACGTAAAAAAAATAAATTTTTACCAAAGTTCAAATAGCGTTAATTTCCAAATTTTGATACCAAAGTTTACCTTATGAAATTGGAACATAGGGAAGGTGTTCAAACGTTGCAATATAGTGTCTTATCAAACGAGTAAGTAAAATACAATTGGGTTACAAATAATACACAGTTGGACAGTATTGCTTGAATTATTATAAAATTCATAATTTCATTGATTTTTTTTTTCTAAATTTGGGCAATTTTGATAACATATGAAAATATTGGACGCTTCGATATTTGAAAAAATAAATAAACTAAAAGATATATTTCATTTTCATTTTCTCAAAGTCCAAATGTAAATTGGAATCAAGCCATCTCCCCTTCTTCTTTCTTACTTTTATAATTTCATATTTCTCAAAGGAGGGACTAGAGATGAGTATGTAAACCTATTATATCAAGTACATATCTATACCTTAGTTATATAAGTTTCAAATTGCTATTAAGGGTTATAGTATGAGTTTTGGGTATAGATTTTCTACAACCTACTTCCACGGTATAAGGTCTTCTCATCCCACACTCATTTTAGAACTTATACTCTATGGTATAGCAATTATAGGTTTTAGGATATTCTTTATCCACAATATAAAAAATTATAAAATAATATTAATAAATGAATAATAATTGATAATATCATATTTTTTGGCCAATAAATGATAATAACCTTAGATGTGCATCTTCTATTCATTTTCTTATTCTTTCTCGTTTTCCTCTTAACTTTAAGTTTTTCATTTTTTCCCTCTTATTCTTTGTCATTTGATAACTAGGGACTACCATTTTTGTATAGAATTCATTGTACTATGATACTATTTTATTACTTGTAATTGTTTCACGGTCAATTCATAATTGAACTATAAATTTATAACTCGCTAATTTAACCGTGTTAAACTAATATAAACTGAAATTGATTCATACAGCTTATTATTTATATTCTATCTCATCCATGCTACAAATTCATTGAATGAATGCATTAATCTTCTCTTAACTGCACATTAAATAAATAATTCAGGATTAGTGTCTAAACAAACATACAATATTATTAGTGGAATGCAATTGAATTAACCACATCTTGATGACCAAAAAAAAAAAAAGGGACTACACTTCTTCGCATAAATAATAAATATCATAAAAATAAATTATCTAATAAAATTAAGGTGCCAAACACCTCTTTGATGTTCTATATGATATGAAAAAAAAAAAAAAACAAAGTATATTGTCTAAAAGAAAAAATAGCTTCCTTAATCCACTTCCCCATGTCTATGCCTTACAACTTTTTCACCATCACAACTTTTCTCTATAATAATTAATAAAAAAAAAAAAAGCGAAACAAAACAAAACTAAATTTCGACTTTCCATGAGGACATCTTACAACAATTTACAATGAATATGTTGACTATATTATTATTTAATATGAATAGTTCCGCATTTTATATTGTAAAATATACATCTTACGTTCGGCTTAAAAAGAAAAGAAAAAAAAAAGAAAAAGAAAAAAAAGGTATACATGTTACGGACACATGTACTTTTGGTAGTAAGTTTAACTTTGTACTGGAGTTCAGATATCCCATTTTCGTGGGCTCAACGTCTGTAGGCATTGGGCTCAAGAGTCTAATATTGGGCCGTAGACCAAAGGCTCAAAATACGCTTTTGAAACCACATGGACTTTAGAAAGCCCTTGAACCATAATCAAGCCCGTGAATATATAAAATCGGAGAACCTAGAAAATAAATGTATATTAAGTAATCATGGATTTAGAAAAGTATTTTTTTAAACAACTTTGTACATACTTTATCTGAAATTACTTCACTAAAGTTTCTTAATAATTTCTTAATGTACTTTTTAAAGTTTTATGGGTTCCATTACAATAATTTTAGCCAGTGAAAATAAAAAAAAAATAAAGAAAAAAACCGCAAGTTGCTGGTGGCATGTCAGAGCAACCTCACAGTACTTATTTTACTTAAACTATATTTTTATGGGGCTGATTCTTGCTAGCTTAGGGCTTAATAATTTAAGTATTGGCCAGGATGAATAAACCGAACCATTTTTTGAAGATAAAAATTTTCGTCAATTTCAGCTAAAAAATTCTCCCATAATATTTTCAAAAAGAAGCTTCGTGTTTTGTATTGCCCTTGAATGCTTTGTCATTATTATTAATATCACATCTTTTTCTCCTTTAGGTTCAATCTATAAATCATTAATCATAACGTTGTTTGATATAATGTCATGGAGCCTAAAGGTGTCATAACCGGTTATATATTCTTAGTATCTAATAACATATTAAAACTCTAAAATTAACTATAACCATCAAAATCATCTTCAATAATTGCCATTAGTATAATAAAACAAACTTGCATAATTTAGACAAACTATAACAACCTAAACAACTCATAGGCAAGTCATCTCCATGATAATTGTATTTTGAAACAAAATTCACATCTTAAACAAAAACAAAACCTAACAATAGATCTAAATCACATGTTAACATTTAGCTTTACCAATCATCCATAAGTTACCAACACAAATTTCTAAATGCCTCTCAAACCTAACTTACTAGTAGTAGTCTTGATCACAATGTAAGTAACAAACTCAACCTTAATTCCTGTAGTTGCAAAAATGAAAGAATGAACCAAAACCCAATACGTAACACATTAGCACATACAAATATCAAACCAAGTCATATAAATGTATATAATGTAAGTTACATTAAGTATAAAGCAAACAATCAATTAATTATCTTAAATGTAGGCCAGCAACCAATAAGAGAGTACTTATGATCTCGCCAAACCATAATTTTTGTTCATATATATAGGTAGATATAAATGTATATTTTCCTTTTAAGTCATTTATGTCCGAGTATAGATTTTAGATACTATAAATCCTAGAATTTTAGTTGTATCATTCTATATAAAAGTCTACTTGGAAAACTTAACATATAATTAACAGTTGCTTCTCTAGGGATTTATCACTGTAGGCCACTAAAGCAAGTGGTTCAAGCATAACTAGCAACTAAGCATAACCAAACAATCAAGTACTACATACCTGAGTCATTGAGCAAATTACCAAGCCCAAATGGGAATCTAAATAGCAAGATAACTAAGTACTTGACTAAAGAAATAACAAGTTAAACTTATTTCCTTCCTCTTTTCATTCCTTTATACTATTACAAGACCTCAACTTAACTCTATCTTATTGCTTAGTTTTCCTTCACATTTAATCCTATTATCATGACTAAAGACCTCCTTTTTAGAGTAACAAAGTTGGGTAATAACTTAACCAAGAGGTAAAGGTTGGAAGAACCTAAGAAAACAAAAGGGGTCTTGAACAAGGGAGGGTGTCTAGATACTACAGACATTAGCATTTGGACACTACAAGAATGACCATCATATAAAGCTAGTGTTTGGATGCTGCCTCCTAAGGAGTCCTAACACTAGCACCTATTCTGTAAGTTTTTACAGGACAACACAACACGACTCTAACTCTACACTTCTCCAAATCCCAACCTTAATTTAATACAACTTCTACACTTTAAAGAACACGAATTGAAACATGATTTTCAGTAATTCCTAACTTTAAATTCCACTCATAACTTAGTTACAATAATCAGTTTCTCACTACCATACTTCAATAATTCTTTAATCTTAGCTCAACTTCAACCCACAATCCAACTCTAGGTATAACCCCTTAAAGACTAAAAAACAAGAGAGAAAGGATTAGAACTAACTTGGAATTGGATGGAGCTTCTTATTGTCTTAAAAACAAGCCAAACCCATGAAAGGGTTGCAACTTTACACACAAATTTGGATTACAAAAGGGCTATTAGAAAACTTCATTGAAATGGAGCTTTTTCAACAAGAAACTGCTTAAAGATGTGGCTAAGGGGATTATCTTAGGGCTTAATTTTGCATGAAATTCCATAAAGTTTTGATTGTTCAAGAGCTCTTCATTGTTGGCTTTAGGAAGAGTTTATGAGAAGAAAAAGAAGAAAGGTTAGAATAGATGAATGGGAGTTTAGGGTTTTAGAATAGAATGGTAGTAGCTAAAAGTAAAAGAAAAGGATACGGTCTTACAAAGTTTTGAAATGCCCAAAATTCCATTGGTTTTGAAAACATTTTCTTAACATATTACAATTAATTTTTAAAAGTTTCATTTTCATTTTTCATATAAATAAAATGGAACATAAATAATAGTAAAGCATGCAAAACACATAGAAGTACCTCACCATAGTCTCCATTTAATCTTTATTTCTTTTTATTGATTGTTAGTTTTGAGATTTCATAATTTATAAGGCTACATTCTTAGCCTATATTATATGAGTAGGCATGAAATGGAAATTCATGATATCTATAAAACTAGTTACCAAATAGGAATAGATATAAGGAGAGACATACAATTGAAGATGAAATACTAACTAAGCAATCTAAGAGGAGATGGATTGCGTTTAAATAGATATTCTCAAAAAATACTAAATTAACAAATGAATGAATGAATGATAAAACAAATAAGATATAAAGAGAGAGAGATCAAGCTTTTGATTTGAAATGCAATTTGATTTAGTATTATCAACATAATCCTACTATCACTAACTTATCTAAAGTAGTCTTCTTACAACCTTTATTGATTCAAAAATATAGTCATTAATGACCAGATATACAAAACCAAAGTCTAGCACTTGGATTATAAGAAATAAAACACTAATTGCATTAGAACTTTTCCTCTTAAGAATAAATGGAAAAACTCGTTTGTAAGAAAACAAAAGAGTAAAGGGAATAAGTATGCTCAAATTGCATTTGGTGTATTTGTAGCTTATCTAAAACATTTTCTGTCAATGCTTTTGTGTAATTTATTAAATATTGATGAAGAAGTATAAGAAATATTTTTTTGCCACTTTGTTTAAACATTGATTCAACTCATTCGACCACTCTTTCAAAATATTTAGATTTATTCAACAGCCTCTAAAGACTAGCTAAAACAGTTTTCAGATTTATTTAACAACCCCACAAAGAGCCTTTAAGGATCGTTTCTATTAGTCTTTATCTAAATGGCTTGAAGACTTACTTAAATGAAGTCCCATAAAAAGAGACTTATACTTGACCTTATTGAAACGACAAATGGGGTATTTAAATAATATCATTATAAAACTATTAGGTATATAAATGGGCTTTAGCTCACGGGTCGGTCTGTTTAGCTCATTTAAAATATTTGTTAGGTTTGAGTTTTTTAACCCATTTAAAAAAAAAAAGGTCAAATTAACTCAACCCATTTAAATCACGTGTTGAAGTGGATCGATCTAGATTGGCTTATTTAATGTACTTATGCCTTTAGTCAATAAACTAACCTACATAACTTGTTTCAAAAGTAGGTTAGGTCCAAGTTTTTCTTACTCATTTAAAAAGTAGGCTAAATGAACTTAGCCTTTTAACCTAAGGACCATTATGGGCTAGATTGGGTTGGGCCGTTATCCCATTTGCGCACCTCTTTAAACTATCAAGGACGATAGAAAGCTTCAGAAAGTATCTTATCCTTTGTAACGATGTAAGTTAAAAGTAATAAATAACCAATTAACATGTAACTAATGGATCCCTTTTGCCACTTGACCTAAAAGTCCATAACTAATGTTGACTTAATGCTCTCTCTTTTTCCTACAATATATATGAGACTTTACCTACGTGGGATATGAAAACTCCAACTAACCCTCTCCCCTCCCCCATCTAAATTGTTTACTTATTGGTAAGGGATTAGTTCTAATACATTTATATCTACCCATCAGTAGTGGTTTGTTAAGTTAACAAGGTGACCACTAGGTCTCTTAAACTAGCCACTAGCAATCTAAAAGTTCCTAATCAGTATTGACTTGATATTCATTACTTTTACCATAGAAATCAAAATTAGTTTTCTCTCGTTATTTATATAGGATTTCATTTACATGAGATGTCATAGACATGTTAAGCTAGTTATAGAGGAAAAGTTGTCTCATTTTGACTCCATGTGAGTACTTTCTACTTTGATAGTCAAATGGAGTGTTATACATGCATGAAAACACTCCGAGAGACTCAAGCAAAGTATTTAATATCTAGGAGCTATAATGATAATTTTACGTGATGCCAATAAAGTTCTCACCAACTTCATTTTTCAAGAAAACTTATTCAGTGATACATTTTTGAAAGCTTAATAATATCTCATTGAAATTAATTAAAATACATCAATTAAACAAGAGAGAAGTTACTTTGTCACCTAATAAGATATGTTAATTCATCTCTAAAACAAGTAATTGAAACAATGGTTTAATCAATTAAACCTCAAAACAATTTGCTAAATGGGCCTTGGACTATTATAGCTTTGCTATATTATATTTTCACTTTTTTGTTGTTTTCTAATTTAATTATTTATTTTTATCTTAATCCCTACTTTAATTAAAGCATGACTTTTGCTTTGATATATTCCTAGTATGATCTTCATACCATGTGTTTGTCAAAATAAGATATAAAAAATATAATATATATATATAATTCTCTTATAAAAATATATTAAGTTTGTTCTTTCCAATGAATAAAACATCTTTTAACTTTTTCCCTAAGTATATAAGTTTCCACTTTCCAACTCATGCCTAAATCATCATTTTTACCATAATTATAAAAAAGGATTATACAATGTGGTCCTTTTTTAGTTATAACAAAAATGAAACTTTTAATAGTTTCTCGCAAAGGCTTTTGAATGCTTCTTCTACTATTAACTTATTGTAATTTGGTATGACTTACAACTTAAAGTGATTATAATATACAGTTAACATTGAGTAGCTGCAATACAAAATGTCTCATAAATGAGAGACAAAAGAAAAATTTATCCTAACATTAGGCTTGAAAAATTTAAAATATGTAAAATACAAATCAAATAGTTTTTCAAGCATCAAGTTTTAAATATATATAAATTGAACAAAAAACAAATAAAAATAAAGAATAGATAGAAAGTAGAGAAATAAAAATCTAAATAGGCTTTTGATACATATATGTTTTTTTCTATGTCATTTCTTTTGCGTTTAGATTCATTGCAAGAGAGTTGATTGAGTATGTTTACCCTTAATTAGGATTTTCTATACTAAATTGTATATGTTAATTTCTTCTCTCAATGTCTTTGTTTATTTTGTTTATATTTTTCTTGATTCCATGATGATTATGCTTATCACTTTATATTAGTTACTTTTTTTCTTTTTTCTTTTTTGTTTCTTTATGAATTTTGTAACATCTAAGAATACTTACAAAGATGAGATCTTTGAGTTTTGAAGAGTTTATTCATCATGGCTCAAATATGAGTCCTTACTCTGCTCTTTAAAAAATAGTCAAGAGTTTGAGTTTTTTCCTTGGTTTAAATGCTATTTATTTTAATTTTTATTTAAATAAAAGGTAAAAAGTGCAATAAAAAAAAGTAAGAAATTAGTTAAGACTTTGTAGTTGGGTAGCATGGAAATTAGTGCAAAACTCGAAAACAAGATAAGAAAATAAAGAGAAAATAAAAACAAGAGCGGTTATGTTGCTAAGGGTAAGCCTGGCATTAACAAGGATTGCAAGGGGTATTTTAGATGAAGGCAAAAGTTGGTAAACCTTAGGAATTTAAAGGTTTAGTAGTGTTTCTAGAAACCCTTTTTCCAACTTTTCTCCCTTACACACAACTTTGTCTCTTATTGTTTTACGCACGTTGAAAATAAAAGAAGAGAAATGTTTAGATTTGAAGTGATTAGGTTAAGGAAGGCCAAGGTAAGCATTTATGATGTCTTTTTACTAAAAGGTTTTGCTGGAAAAACATTGGATTTTCATTTTTTTTGCTAGAGTAGCAAGAAAAACGTGTCTGTAGGCCTAACGAACGTTCTATAGTAGATCCTTAGTTGTATGTCCCAAGTAAAACTATTGTAAGGTTTTGTCTATAGAGATCTTAGTTAAATTCCTACAAGAATTCGTTTTCTTCATAGGGTATTGTAGAAAAACAAATATAGGGTATCACTTAAAGAGTTTACAGCGTGTTCTTAGAGGTAGGAACGCTACTATTAGGTTTCTAAAGGTAAGAGATGTTGTAGCATATATATGTTCTTGTTTTGAGCTTGTCCTTGTGATTTTCAAAAGTTTGTTTTGATGTTTGGGGTTATGTTGTATGTTAAGAGGGTGTTTGGCTTAGTGAGGAGTCATTTTTCTTACGGGTTTTCGAGTTAGGAGTGTCGAGTTACAAAAACGATGGAAGTAAGGTGTGGGAGCGGGGATGTATGCACCACTACAATTTGCAAATTGCAACAGGCATCTGTATGCCATCCCCCTTATCGTGCAGACGCTAAGTGCAACTTTTTACGTTTTGATCATAGCATTCGGACACTAGATAAATTAGCATCTGGACACTAAATGAATTAGCATCCGAACGCCATGACCCCTGATGTGTATAATGACATTCCTTTAGGTTTCTAAATATTTTTCTATCACATTTCCTTGTTCTTAATCCTTTCCTGAACAATCTTAAACATATCTTAACATCCTAAACCTATCTTAAACCCAGCCTATTTTCATAGCAATTCTAGGACCCTAAAAGCATTGAGTTACAAGTAATGAGTGTCATGTTTTAAGTTAAAGTTTGGTGTTTGTCGAGCTCTATTTTGATTTCCTTAATTTAATTTATATTAAGCCTAGCCTGCTTATTATAAATTACTTGACATTAAAGTAAAGAAAAGAATTGAATTTTATTACCGATTCAAATAGTAAAAAAATAAAATAAAATTAGAGTTTTTGAATTGAAAAACCCTAATTTAACCACTAATTTATGAATATTTTAAAAAAATTAATTTTTAGAAAATTGAACCAGAAAATTAGGTTTGTGGGCTAACCTATTAAGACTAAATTACCATGTGAAAATAAAAAAAAATGATAGGCTTTATTTTTTATAATTTTTCAAAAAAATATTTAAAAAATACTCAAGTTCACAAAATATAATTAAAAATGATTTATTATTATTTTTATTAAAAATTTCTAAGAAAAGGGGAAAAAAGTTTTTTTTTTTAATTTTTTTAACGGTTGCCTCGAATGTGCTTACGTATCCACTAATCAGGATCAAACTTACTGTAGTTCTTTTTTATAAAATTTTTAGTGAGTGGGTTATTTTTTATTTTGAAAACCGAGCCAATTTTATATTTTTTTATCAATTTATTATTTTAAGGAGAAAAAAACCTAACAAGCCTGACTTTTTCGAATTAAATAAAAAACCTTGACTAACCAACTCGTTTTGAAAAGAAACTCAATTTAGATTTTTTATTTTTCCAAAACCCCTATATATAAAAAAGTATCTTTCCTAAATCCTGACTTCTAAGATACAATCTAGATTCATTTATTTTCTAAAAAAAAACATAATCTTACTAAAAATGTAATTGAGCTAAATTTATTAAAAATTGAGATTATCTAAAAAAACATGCAATATGAAAACAATAAAAACCTACATTAATAAAAATAAATAAATAAGTTAGTAAAAATAATTAAATTATCTAATAAAATAAAAATAGCAAATTAAGAAATTTTACCTACAAATTGAGTTACGCATTGAACACTGTTTTTAGATGGTCATAAGCGTGATTGAGGGAGTGTTGGTTGCTATTTCCACTTATCACGGGCGTGATAATTAGTATGTCAGCTGCTATTTCCACTAATCACAGGTGTGATGGTTGGTGCGTCAGTTACTGTACTGATGGCTTGCGATGCTATGGTGGTGGTTTGTAGGGGTTTTAATGGTGGCGGTTTGTAGGGGTTTTAATGGTGGCACGTGTGATGTGCGGTGGCGACTTGTGGGATGTGCATAGGGTATGCGTAGTGTTTTTGAAGGAATGTGTAGGGTGTGCATGTAAGAGTGTGATTCTTTATGTATGTGAAAGAATGTGATTAAGATCCCCTAAATCCCTGGCCAACGTACTATTTGTAAACTTAAAATCGAATCTTTCGTATTTAAGATATGGAATGTAGGATTGCGATTCTTTCAAGATTTACCCTAACTTTTAGAAATCTTAATTATTTTGGGCCTTTTTTATTCTTCCAAGGTCTGATCCAATCTACTACAACTTAGCCCAATAATTCCCTAATTTGATTTTAAGCCCTTAAATTAGATTAATTCAGCCTACTTCGTTGCTTAATCTAACAATCCAACTCAATTCGATTCAATACAACTCGACTTATGACCTAACTTATTATGACTTGACTTGATTTTTTTTATCATTTATTTTCGTTTATTATTATTTTTTTATTAACCTGGCTCAATTATTTGA
Source organism: Lumnitzera racemosa (assembly GCA_024138005.1). Lineage (NCBI taxonomy): Eukaryota > Viridiplantae > Streptophyta > Magnoliopsida > Myrtales > Combretaceae > Lumnitzera > Lumnitzera racemosa. The sequence goes on from JAMXBC010000006.1 coordinate 89,226,255, forward strand.
AATAAAAAAAAATTGGCAAAAATGAGGTGTTTATAGTGCTAAATAAACTTAGAAACTAAGTAATCATGTTGTTTCCCTTGTAAATAGGTTGTGAGATACTTATATCAAATTCTGATCAAATGACATTGTTAGGTATAGGGTTTATTGTTTGTATGTGCATAAGACTAGGAATGTTAAATGGACTTAATGAAAACTCACCTTAAATAATAGTGTTGCTTGTACTTGGCTAGGCTCAAGGGACTAGGAGGGCCAAATTTTAGGGTGGCACCCTGATGATCCTTACATAATCATATCCTGATTGAAGTCACACTTGAAAATGATTTGAGTAGATTTAAGTTGACACTTAAACACTTCATTACTTGGTTATTAGGATATTAGGGAAGATCCAACATTGATATATATATATATTGTATACCAAAGTCATGAGTTACTCTAAGTTCTGGAACGTTAGAATTGTGTTACTTATTGGACCTAAACAAGATAATAACTAATGCTTGTTGCATGTAGATGATTGTATTAACTGTCGTATGTGTTTGTGCATTTTGCTATGTTTCATGTGCATGTGTTTGTACTCTATATTGGGCTTTTGCTCACCTCTTAAGGTTTTATGTTTTTAGATATAGGTATAGGTTTAGGTGATTTTGAGAAGTATTACAATGATTATAGGTATTACGGTGATGAAGTTGATTTTTATGACTATTGCTATGATTTTAGTGATGGCTTAGTGATGGCTTTTATTTTAAATAGATTTCACATGGTGATTTTATAGTATTTCCCTTACATCTTTGGTTTTCTTTAAAAAAATTGATATTTAATTGAGTTAAATTTTGATTTCAAGGTTTGAAAGTGTTTTTGGATTGAAAACGAAGAAAAGGAATCAAGTTTCACTCAATTTGGAGTTTAAATGAATGAATTATGAAATTTTAAAGTTACATAGTCTAGGACACAACTATCTCCCCAAGCTGTATCCATCCAGGAAAATATGCCAAGGTCAGAAAGTTACATGACTTGGGGACACGACTATGTCTCAGGGCGTATCTAGTGACGAAAACGGAAACCTTACAATACCTTATAAAAGGACATACTAGGGTTTCGCACACAACATTGGACATTCAAAAGAGAAAAGACTTGAGCAAAAGGAGAAGAGAAAAGGCGAAAGCAACATTCAACTTCATGATTGAAGAGATTTATCATCAACAAAAGGGGTTTTTCATGTTTTGCTTATTGATTTTGTTGCAATTTGTTTTTAGTTTCATTATGATAGCTTAAGATTCGTGTATTTAGGATTATGGAACTTAAGATTTCATGTGACTATTAGATTAATTGATAATTTTCAATAAAGTTTCTATCTTTTCTTGATTCAATTATGTTATTTAATTGTTAATTGATATTTCTAGAGTATCAATCTATGATATTATGCATGATGATTGAGAAATCACATGTGTAATGAGATCTTGACATAATTGGAGAGAATTATATGTATACTTAGAGATAAGATATATGTTTCTTCCGAAAAGTTGTTCTTTGTGTAGGAATTCATCATATATTAATGCTATTCTAAATTATATTACTAAGTGAAGAGATTTCAGTAAATAATTTAGGATTAGAGTTAATAGGCTTGAGAAATGTGTTAACTTTAATTGTGAATCCCTCTGGTCAAGAATAATAGAATTGAATTGGATATATTTTAAATGGTCACATGTTAAATACTAGGGGAAATAATTCCTAAATACGTTATTTGCATTTTTGAAGTCGTTTTTAGTTTTATCGCTTTTTAAATTGCTTAATCAAGTCTTATAATTAGGTTAGTTTGTTAATTTTAGTATTTTTAATTTATTCAACTCATCACAATTTTCCGGTTAGATAATAGAGCTAAGGTTAATATTAGTACTCGAAGTCTCTGAGGAATCGACTCGGACTCACATCCGCTATATTAAAACTGATAGGTGCATTTGCCTGATATTACTTAGCATAGTTATTGGAGTAATGAAAGTCTTTTTAGCCATGTTGATAGACTAAGTTATTTACTTTTATTTTGTGTTACTTAGGTCTAGGGAAGTCACTTGAGACTTCTCAAGTCCTTGTTAGTTGGTTGTAATAAGTTGTCAAGTTTGAAGATATGAGATGTTGATTTTTTCTTTATGGCATTTGAGACAATTGCAAAAGATTTTTGTGAATTGAGGATATTTCAAGATATCCCTAAAAAACATTGCATGGGAGTTAACATAGGTAATAGGTGATTAATGAGGCATGTGATGACAATAGCAAGTAGTTTTAGATGCTCGATATGTCAGTAGATTATAGGGACACCTGGTAGGCTATAATTTTCCAAGTATTGGGGTGTTATAGCTTTAGTGATATCAGAGCCTTAAGTTTTAAATTTAAATCATAAACAACCTAAGCTTGAACCTTAGTAGAAGTAAGTCGCAAATCAAAGTGTTATAACCCAATTGTATTAAAGGGATGAGTAGCGTAAAAGGTTGTGTTGAGTTTTGTGCCTAAAGTAGTTCATTTTATTTATGTTTTTAGTAGCCTCTTATTTTCTTATGCTTGTAGTATGTTTAAGTTACCTAAACCCTTCCTTTAAAACTAGCTTACATGACTTTGTTCATGTGTTCTCTTTTTATAACATACTTAGACGTAATGTTACTTTCAACTCTTCATCTCATCCTTAGGGCGATAAGGACACTAACCCAAGCTGCATCCCCTACCAAACAAAAACCATGTTGAGACAGGTTTGTCACCTCAAGAGTAGAGACCTCCACTACTAGCTTAAGGCCAGCCTACCCCTGGCTAGACTTAGGGCTAAGAGTAGACCTACCTTTACTAGGGCATGCTAACCCCAAACCTAACCCAACTACAATATGATCAGGGATATGGTTTAGATATAATAACTAACTCTTAAGTTGTAAATTCGATGAATGCTATGATAGGGGTATTGGTGCTACAGTAGCAACAGATTCAAAGGAACATGCAAGTGATTCAAGTGAATACCAAGAATTGGAGACAAGAAAGGTAAGTTGCTATGGATGCTAGTACAAGTAGTTGTACTGGCAAAAACACTTTTGATCGGTTTATGAATATTACCCAAAACTTTTACCCTAAATTGAATGATCCAATGGGAGTTGAGGAATGGATCATTAAGGTAGAGAAGTCCTTTGCTATGGCAAAAGTACCAGATAATAGGAAAGTGACCTATGTTACCTTCTTTTTGAAAGGTTCAGTAACCTAATGGTAGGAAAATGCTCCTAGGATTGATAGAAATGCAGTTGGTCCTATCTCTTCTATGGTGCTAGCAACCTTAAGTACAAGGACTGGGGAAGAGTTGAAGCATAAACAGGTACTGGTAGTATAGGAATTCTTAGACATCTTCCCAAACAATCTACCCGGTCTACCACTTGATAGAAAAAGTGAGTTTAAGATAGACCTAATGGTAAGCACTAAGCTTATTTCAAAGTTAGCACACAGAATTGTGCTTGCTAAACTTGTTGAGTTAAAGAAACAATAGTAAGAGCTATAGGACAAGGGTTTCATTAGGTTAAGTTTGTCTTCTTTTCTATGCCCTGAAAAGGTGAAGTTGTAACAGTCCCGTTATGTAAGCTATCTTAAGATAGAAACTGTCTTTACATCTACTATCTTAAGATAGAAACTGTCTTTACATCTACTATCTTAAACCTAGTTCATATTAAGTGTATTCGACTCTACCCCTTTGAAGCGTCCAATTTATACCTGTTTCATATAAACCTATAGAGTAATCCTTTGAAATAATTTATTAGAAATAAATTTTTAATTTGATTTTAGAGTAGTAGTAAACCCCATAGGTATCTATCATTTCATATAAAAACCAAAATATTGAAAACTACTAAGCTCCTTAAGGAGTCCTATGTAGTTTTCCTTAAAAGATAAGGAAAACAATACTAAGGATTATAACCAGCCATTTCTTATTGCATTTCACTTCCCGTCCCAGTTTACTAGTGCCTTGGTGTTAGGTAGACACTTGTAATCCATTTGAAACTTGTAAAACAAACTATAAGAGAATATCCAACAACTTACTTAGTAAGTGGGGCGAAGATAGAAGCATGCATTCAGTATATCATAGGCATAGTTTTCAACCAAGTTGGTTAAATACAATGCATGTACAAGCAAATGCTATTGTATAATGTTATCCAGTTCGTTGTAAGATCAGAGAAATTTTTCCTATTCTAATCCGGGTTGAGAAGATTGACATCATATACTGATGAATTAAAACCAAACCAAGGCTTGTACAATTAAGAACACCTTCTTTTCGTCACCACCTTTAAACCATGCCCCCCCAACTTTGCCATAACTTTCTCTCCAGTCACTTAGTTTGGCTAAAGGTAAGGAAAGGACCATTCCAGTTATCCTCATCGAAGGGAGTTTGTGTTTGGTCCAAGAATCCTAATCGTTATTCCTAGTGGGTTGCAATGCATATCAAATTAGATGTTAAGTCAAGTTTAGTTAGTTGATTATTAGGGTGATCAACTAAGTTTAAGCAATTTAAGTATAATATTCATAAAACAACCATAAAATGAAGCTTAGCTCTCATCACAGCAAAGTAAAACCTAACTACAAGTGTTGTATACGCACAAACAGTTACCTACAATCACAAGCTAATACATATTAAGATCTCTAGATATTTTGAAATAATACCTCAAAATGCTATAAAGAATTAATCCTACTTAATTGTAATGAAGCTCACTCTGACAAATCTGGAATGTTAGGGCTTTACTCACTCGGAAGTCTTATATATATACTGAAGCCAATACTCAATTTTTGTAAGATTTATAAAAACGTTAAGGTTTTATCTAACATTTAGCTGAGATATTAATTATACAATTATTTAGTAGAGTTTCGTATCTATATATTTATATAAATAAACATTATATATATATATATACACACACACACACATATATATTTTAAGTATTTTATTTTATTATATAGGTTATAGCAATTTATTTAATAATATCTACTATACGTAATTTACTACTACTTATATTATATTGTTTCGATTATATTGAAACGTGTTTACTATTGTTTATATTACACTTTAATTACAGAAAGATCTTTATAGGATGATATTTTCTATAATATTACAAAAACATCTAGTTTATTACCTAAAGTGATTTAACTTTTATAAAGTTAGTATCATGGAGTCTATATAAACTCGACTATATGTTTTACGTATTCATTTAAAAGATTATTTCTAAAAAGTATTTCTAATTATAATATACAGATAAAACTGTATAGTAACTAATATTATATTGATATTGTATTGTGTAATGAAAAATATATGTTCACACAATTTTACAACAAAATATAATGAATCATATGTACTCAAATTTTACGAAAGTACTGATGTTAAATTTGTTAAAATATAAAGTTTAATTTTTAATAGTTTCGATAAATGATTATTGCTAGAGATATACTTATTTTAAGAATTAGTGCTAATAATATATAAGTCTTACAGCCATCAATATTCTAAGTTCATAATTCGAAAAAATAAAATAAAATGGTGTATAGAAAATATTTCGTTTAGAACAATAATGAAATAAGGAACATCTCTTTTCTATAACTATTAAATATCAATTAAAAGATAACACTTATAATCATATAATGGAGATTACCTACAAATATTAAATGTCAAAAAATTTTAAATCTTCTAGTTCTTTTTCTTCTTCTTCTTCTCTTTTTGTTTCTTTTCTCTCTCTCTCTCTCTCTCTCTTCCCTTCCCCTCCTTCTCTCCTCTCTTTCTCTCTCCCCTTCTCCTCTCTTTCCCCTGCCTCATCTCCCTCATTCTCTATAAGTGGCATAAAGCAATATATTTATATGGGCACATTTCATCACCTTTATAAGATAGTTAAAAAATATATATGATTTTTTATAGATATTTTAATAAATTTTGTACATTTTATTCAATACCTACCTAAATTCCTAGAATATTCAAAGAATATTTCTTCTTTTGATCACCAGCATTATTATTAAAGAATAATTCATAATCAAAATTTTATTTTCTCACATATCGTTATTTCGAGAGAGTTTTAACGTAATTATTAGTAAAAATATTAGTAACTTATAATATATACTTAAATTACATTAATTATTTGGGACTTATTTATATACATCTCATATAGTATTTTACTCACTAATATTAATTATTAAGACCACGTAGTTGATTCTAAAAGATTCATCCTTAGTTATATCTAAAATTACAAAAGCCTACCTTATAGCGATTAGATTTGATAAACTTAATATTTCTAAAAAAAATTTATATAAATGAGCTTAAAGTGAAATATTAAGTTATATGGTTACTTTATTTAAATTTTCTCCTAATCATGGGAGTTTAATTTAATTCCATGAATGTTATCATAAATCATAATTTTTAAAGTATCTTTCAAACATTAAATTTTTCAATTGATTTCTTATTAATTTATGTGATTATATATCTATGTCTAAATGTAATTCAAACATTCCTACACCTATAAATACTTCCAATCAATCTAACAAAAAAGGATATCAGACTAATTAGGTTTATACTGATTCAATTACTTTTACATATTATCCCATGCTATTTGTAATATTATTATACTCATTATTCTATTATCAAGATTCATTTTCTTATAGGTATTAGTAAAATTAGTATAAACTATTTTACACATATTGACCTAACTTATAAATATATTTTTCTATAAAAGATGTAAATTATTCAAACGTTAGCAAGTCAAAGTCATGTGGCATTATATATTATATATTTTTAGACTTTCGAGTTAATGTATGGGTATAATTATTATTTATATCGGATACACTTATAAAAATATGTGTATACCTATATAGTACATTATACTATATTATCTCATTTTATAGCTTAATTAACTTATCTTTAAGTTTTTATCGTATTTTGAGCTCGATTTTAGGGGTTTTGAGCAATTTTGTATTATATTAAGTAATCATACTTTTAGGAGCAAAATTGAGATTTTAGGTAATTATTTTCAAAATCTAATTTCACTGAGTCACTTCAACTAGGTTTTTTACTTTAATTGCAAAGTTTGGACTCAATCAGATAACTTTTCTTAAAAGTTCTAAATTTAGATATGATTGCATTAAATTCAACTTTAGGGTCTCATATAGAGTAAATTCTCGCTATTTTGATTATATTCTTTATATTCTTATTATATTATAGATTTCCAAATGTATGAGAATTTCTCGATTAAGGTTATCATGTTTCTTGTAAGTTTTTAGTCTAATTGATTTACTTTCCTAAATGGCCTAGATTAATTATTGACGTTAATCGTATGAGGACAAGGCTTTATCTTAATACTCAAATGTTCATGTCTGGATTGCTAATTTATGGGATATTATATTCTTAGGGAGCCCCAGTTCTTTTTATGAAGAAGAAAGATAGAAGCATGAAAATGTGTGTGGACTGTAAAGATCTAAGTCAGGTGACAATAAAGTACAAGTATCTACTTTCTTGAATTGACGACCTGTTTAATCAATTGCAAGGGGCCTGAGTTTTCTTAAAGATAGATTCAAGGTCAAGCTATAATCAGTTGCAAAGGTAGAAGATGTTGAGAAAACAGCTTTTTGAACCATAAATAGGCTATACGAGTTCTTAGTTATGCCATTCGGCCTTACTAATGCACCTACGATATTTATGGACCTTATGAACTTAGTATTCCAAGAGCATCTAAATAGATTCGTTATGGTCTTCATTGATGATATTCTCATATACTCTAAAAGCAAAGAAGAGCATTAACAGCATTTGAGAATTATCCTAAGCAAACTCAAGGTAGAGAAGCTGTATGTTAAGTTTAGCAAGTGCGAACTTTAGTTGGATCAAGCAACCTTCCTAGGTTTCATAGTAAACAATAGAGGTATATTAGTAGATCCAAAGAAGATAAAGATAGTTATAGAATGGCTAAGACCGGAAACGGTAATCAAGATCAGAAACTAGGGCTTGCAAGGTATTACGGGAAGTTTATAAGAGGATCTTCGAGATTAGCAGCACCCTTAACTTGGTTAACATAGAAAGGGATAAAGTACGATTAGGATGACAGATGTGAATAGAGTTTTTAGTAGTTGAAGGAGAGACTTGTGACTACTCCAATGTTATCCTTACTGCATAGTACTAAGGAATTCATCATTTACAATGATGCCTCAATCTAAGGACTTGGGTGTATATTAATGTAGAACGACTAGGTGATAATATATGTATCACATCAGCTTAAGCCGTATGAGAAAAACTACACAGTCCATAACTTAGAATTGGTAGTAGTAATCCATGCCCTGACGTTATGGAGGCATTACTTGGTAAGGGAAAGGTATAAAGTGCTTACCGATCATAAGAATCTAAAGTACTTTTTCACCTAGCGAGACCTGAACATGAGGTAGCAAAGGTGGCTAGATCTGGTAAAGGACTATAACCTAGATATACAGTACCACCCGAAGAAAGCTAATGTAGTAGCAAACGCTTTAAGTAGGAAGCAACATGGAAACTTGGCCAACTTCTTAACGATGTAGAGGCCGTTACTAAAAGATATGAGAAGGTTAGATTTGGAGATTTTGACAAGAGAAGTAGGCTATAAGTTGGCAAATATGCAAATTCAGCCTTTATTGGTAAATATGATTAAGATGGCCCAAGTTGAAGATAAGGGTATATAGGAAATAAAAAGGAAGATGGAAGTAGGAAAGGTAGCAGAGTTCATGGTGGTTGTTGACAGAGTACTCAAATACAAGGGTTGTTTATATGTACCAGGTATACTAAAGTTGAGAAGTAAATTGCTAAAGGAGGTACATTATTTAAGATATACTATATACTTGAATAGCACGAAAATGCACAAAGACTTAAAGGCACACTACTAGTGGAATAACGTGAATAGGGAAATCATAAAAGTATATGTCATTTGTTAAGGTACCAACCTTGTCAGCATATCAAAATTGAGCATCATAGATAGGCAAGTGAGTTATAGTCACTACAGGTTCTAGAATTGAAGTAAGAGTAGGTCACTATGGACTTTGTGATATTGCTACCAAAGACTCTGAGTAAATATGATGCAGTCTAAGGGATTATAAACCAACTAATGAAATCAGTGCACTTTATTCCCATCAACACTGGTTACTCGTTGGATAAGCTAATTAAGTTATTAATTAAGGAAGTAGTGAGGTTGCATGGAGCATCGGTAAAGATTACGTTGAATGGGGATACTTGTTTTACGAGCAGGTTTTAGAGAAGTCTACATAAGCCTTAGGTACGAAGTTATAGTTCAGTATGGCCTTCCACTTACAAACCGATAAGCAATTAGATAGAACTATACATATCCTCGAGGATTTACTGTAGGCTTATGTACTTGATTTTAGTGGCTATTAGGACAAACACTTACCTTTAAATCATTTTTACCTATAACAATAGCTATTAGGTGATTATTCAAATGGCCCCTTATGAAGCTTTATATAGTAGGAAGTTAAATCACCCTTACATTAGGATGAGGTTGGAGAAAGATAGGTTATAGGTCTAGAGTTGGTATAAGAGGCAGTAGATGACGTAAGGTTAATCAAGTAGAGAATGCAAACTACATAGAGTCATTAGAAGAGCAACATTGATAAGTAGAGATGTCTGTTAGAGTTTTAAATAAGAGATGAGGTTTTGTTAAAAGTATCTCTATCTAAAGGAATTTTTAGAATCGGGCTGAGAGGGAAGTTATCTCTAAGGTATATTGAACCCTTCAAAGTGATAAAAAGAATTGGAAGCGTGGCATATGGATTGGAGCTTCTTCCTAGGTTAGAGGGTGTTCATAATATCTTTCATGTAGCCATGTTAAGATAGTTCAAACCCAACTAGGAGCAAAAGGCATAACACTGCTGTGTATAAGTAGCGGATGTAGAGACCCTAGAGTTACATCCAAACTTGTTTGCTGTGGAGCGACTTGTTAAGATTATAAAAACAAAAGTCCAAGAGCTAAGAACAAGACAGATACCCTACAAATAATTCAGTGGGTAGAACATTTACAAAGGGAAGTGACTTAGGAGCTAGAAGAAGAAGTGAGGAAGAAGTACCTAGAGTTGTTCCAAGAGTAAGGTATGTAAACTCTTAACTTTTGAGGATGAAAGTTTTTGTAATGAGGGGAGAGTTGGAAAACCTAAAAACAAAAAGAGAAAATAAAAAGAAAAATAAAAGTAAGAGTTGTTATATTGCTAAGGGCAAGCTTGGCATTAACAAAGATTGAAATTGATATTTTAGGTAAAGGAAAAAGTTAGCAAACCTTAGGTATTTAAAGGCTCAGTAGATTTTTTGGAAACCCTTTTTCTATCTTTTCTCCCTTAAACATGACTTTATCACCTAAGGTTCGATGCGCACTGAAAATTAAAGAAGAGAAAGGTTAAGATTTAAAGAGATTGGGTTAAGGAAGGCTAAGATAATCATTTAGAATGTCTTTTTACCAGAGTTTTGTTGAAATAACATTAGATTTTCGTTTTTTTGCTAGAGCACCAAGAAAAACGTTTGTATGGGGGCTTAACAAATGTTCTACAACAGATCCTTAGTGGTATATCCCATGTAAGACTATTGTGAGGTTTTGTTTTCGGACATCTTAGTCAAATTCCTACAAGAATTCGTTTTCTTCATAGGGTATTATAGAAAACAAATTTGGGTTTGAAGAGTCTACAGTGGAGATAAGAGCACTTCTATTGGGTTTCTAAATGTAAGAGATGTTGTAGCATATATGTGTTCTTGTTTTGAGTTTGTCCTTGTGATTTTCAAAGGTTTGTTTTGAAGTTTAGGGTTATATTGTGTGTTGAGAGGGTGTTTGGCTTGGTGAGGTGCCATTTTTTAGATGGGTTTTCAAGTTAGGAGTATCGGGTTGTGAAAACAATAGAAGTAAGGTGTGTGCAAAGGATAGTGTTCTAACACCATCCTCCTTAGCATCCAAACACCAGGTGCAACTCTATACCTTTTGATCATAGTGTTTGGGTGCTAAATGAACTAGCATCCTCGGATGCTATGACCCTTGATGTGTACAGTAACGTCCTTTTGGGTTTCTAAGTGTTTTTCTAATGCGTTTCCTTGTCCCAAGACCATTCTTGAACAACTCTAAGCATATATTGACATCCTAAACCTATCTTAAACCTAGCCTATCTTCATAGCAATTCTAGGACCCTAAAAGTGTTATGTTGTAAGTGAGTGAATGTCATGCTCTAAGTTAAAGTTTAGTACTAGATAGACTTAGAAACTAAGTAATCATGTTGTTTCCCTCATAAACAAGTTGTGAGATGCTTCTATCAAATTCTAATTAAACGCTACAGTTAGGTAGAAGGTTTGTGTTATTTGTGCATGCATAGGTCTAGAACTGTTAAATGGACTTAATGAAAACTCAACTAAAATAAGTGTGTTGCTTGTGCTTAGCTGGGCTCAAAGGACTGGGAGGACAAGATGTTATGGTACCTTGAGGTGCCATCCCAATGATCCTTATGTGGCGGCATCCTAATTGAAGTCATGCTTGAAAATGATCTCAGTAGATTTGGGTTGATACTTGGTTACTAGGGTATTGGAGAGGACCGAATACTACCACTTATATATATATATATATATAAATAATATTATGTACTAGAGTCATGAGTAACTCCAAGTTTCAAGATGTCAAAATTGTGTTATTCATTGGACCTAAACAAGATAATAACTAGTGTTTGTTGCATATAGATAATTGTGTTAGCTGTTGCATGTGTTTGTACATTTTGGCATGTTTCATGCACATGTGTATATATCTTGTATTAGGCTTTTGCTCACCTATTAAGGTTTTATGTTTTTAGATGTAGGTACAGATTTGGGTGATTTTGAAGAATATTACAATGACTATAGGTATTATAGTGATGAACCTAATTTTTATGACTATTACTATGATTTTGGTGATGGCTCAGTATAGTTATTAAAGAGATGAAAATCCTTTTGGTCATGTTGATAAATAGAGTTATTTACATTTATTTGCTATTACTTAGGTTTAGAAAGGTCATTTAAGACTTTTCAAGTCTTTATTAGAAAACAATAATAAGTTGTCAAGTTTTGAAGATATGAGATATTGAGTTTTACTTTATGGCATTTGAGATAGTTGTTAAAGATTTATGTTAAGTTATTTTGTTTAAATAAAATATAATGAGAATTCAATTCTTTGTATTTATTGGTAAATTGAGAAATTTTCAAGAGATATTTGAAAAATATTGCATGGAAATTAATATAGGTGAAAGGTGATTAATGAGCATATGATGACAATAACAGGCAATTTTAAATGCTTGATGTATTAATAGATTATAAAAACATACGACGGCTTATAATTTCTTTAAGTTCCGAGCGTTACAATTACTCTCTCATCAAGATGAATAAGTTTTTGAATCCCCTTCTATGTTCCATTGTAATATATAATACAATTAAAAAAGAAAAACAAAACCGGATATCGATTTAGCTAGCGTAGCCTTCGAAGACAATCTATATGTACTCAGTCGTCAGTATCCTGATAGCGTCTGCTACATGTGTAACCCGACATGACCTATCATAGCTTTTTTGTTTTCGTTTTTTTTTTCCCTCCATATATATGTTTCATGTTTCATTACATTAAGACATAAGGTTTCGGTTAGTTTAGATGGTTTATGACCATAATCGGTTAGTGCTTGTACTTGGCAAGTTACTAATTTAATGCTATCAAAATTTTTCTTTTCCAAATTTAAGATCTTTTTCTTTTGATGCATCTTAATTTTAACATACTATTCTAACAACATGTAAAAATAAATCTTCTATTAAGATTTGATAATATAAAATATCATAGTTTTAGATTGCAAACATTAAATTTATCAGTAAAAATAAATAACCTTTTATATTTGAATTTATTTAAATCTTAAAAATTGTAACTTGTTATATTTATATCTTATTCTAAGGATGTTAATGATTAACCTAATCTATTGACAACAAAAATATATATATATATTTTGCAAATTAACATATTGAATCATAATAGCATCCTTTTTAAAAGCAAGAGTCACTAAGTATTGTAAGTTTTTTCATATTGAAACATCATATTTTGCCATCATCTTCACATGAATGCATATTGCAATAAGGATTCTTTTTTATTTTTTATTTTTTGGTCTTTTCTTTATCTTATTTTATTTATGAAAGTTTTTCTTAGTATATCTTTTTGTACATAGACATATATTAATTATTAGAAATATTAAATGATAAATTTGTAATTTATATAAACAAATATCAATAAACTTATATAAAATATCACATAGATATCAATTTTATTATATATTATTTCACTTATGTAGTAAATCATATTATAAATTATAGATAAAGTTCTAAATATATATAGCATATTCTATTTGTAATATATGATACCTAGACTATATAATTAATAATATGTGTGGTTCATAAAATGTATTGTCTTGCCTTCAAATAGGCCTGGTAGTGGCATCTTTATAAACCGTCGTTCAACATGTGCACTTGTTGTCCGATAACTACCTTGTGGTTAGAATGCATGAGATGACATCTATTGACACCTATAACTTACTTATTCTAATCATGGACTTTTTAACTTGTTTATATTTGCACTTATATAGATACAACCTGTAGCATCTTATTGGCTTTCAATCATGAACTTTGTAAGCATATAATCTATTCAACTTGTAGATATATATTTATGACCATCCAAGACCACGAGGAGTTAGTATCCTCTACCAAATAATGAGAGAGCCCTTTTATCACTTTATGGCATAATTTATTTTACAACTTCTTACAATAACTACTCTTTCTAAAGGATACTTGCAAGGAACAAAGAGAAGCACTTGGAACTTGAAGTCCTAACCCAGCTTGCTTTCGTTGTGACTTGCGAAAAAAAACTACAAGGGAGTGAGCAAACCACTGCTGTAGATACTTAATTTTTGCCAAGGGTCCTGATTCAAAAATAAAAAAAAATAAAAAAAATTAATAAAAGATAAAAAATAATAAAAATTAACAAATGATGAAAATACCAAAAAAATAGGAAAAGAAAAAATTATTATAAAAAGTTTTATAGATTTTTAGGAAGTAACTCATATTAGGAACAAATAGTTTTAATTTTAGTTTTAGTTTTAGCTTAGTTAAAAAATTTTTCATTTTAGGGAATCAGGTAGTTTAAGTATAATTTAATTGTATTTAATGTTGAGGCATAGGCCAACCGCCTAATGGATAAGTATTGGAGTATTTTGATTGAATTTAACTTTAGGTCTTGGGATTAAGTCTTAACAGATATTTATGTTTTTATTTTTCTATTTTATAAGAGCGAAAGAAATAAATAAGATTTATATCTAATTAAAAGAATTTGAATCTAATTTGATTTTAATAAATTGGATTCGAGTTAATTTGGATTTAGTTTATTTATGATCAAATCAGATACAATAAATATAATATGGTTTGGATTATATAAAATTAAGCAATCCTGACTATTCCATGATCTCGTCGAAATAGTTTTCAGCGACCGATTACTGTTCAACCCTGCTAAACACGAACACCACTGTGCCATGCACGCTTGAGCACACCATCACTCGAAGCACACCGTACATAACTCTCCACACACGAGCACACGTCTGAGGATAACACCTAAAGTGCACCGCTAACTGCCAATGAACTACACTCCCGCGCACGAATCAGCCTAAGTTCACGTTCAAGAACACACTAGTCGCTTCAAACCCATAGATCTGGCACGTAGCACTCATCCTCTCCAACCACAATCAACACGCTGTCTCTCTCACGATGCTTGACCTGTACATGCACACGGTTAATGGTGCCCAACAACAGTGAATGCGTCACTCTTGCATACAAGTACAATTGCCATCCTCTGAAACGCATCCATGCATAGCAAAGATGTGCGATAGTCAGCTGCTAATGCGTCCGTTATTGCTCCATCCATCATCCAACGATTCTTTTCATCGCAGCAGTAGTCACAATAGAAACATTGACCCTCGCTGCATGTAGCAATTGCGAATTGCATACACCACCGTCACTACACAACAGACACGTCCACGACTACTGTTGTCCACATTGCTGCTATCTGCGTCTACTGCTGCTCGTTGATTGAACTTATATACTATTGCACTTAACCAATAGCGGCCGTAACACAATTTGACGCCAACTCCGATCACGCCGCAAGCTACTCATAGCGCCAAGCACTATACATCGCCTACTGCACTTCACATCTACGCTATTCTTCAAGCACAACAGTCATCCACATGACTAACACAACAGGCAAGTCTACCGCTACTGTCCACGACCAGTGTACGTCTACGCTGCTACTGTCCATGACCAGGCTTGCCATAATGACCAACGCCGAACACCATCACAGCAGATCCACGCAGCAGTAAGTCTTGTACAGTCATATACTACAGCCTGACAAAAAAGCACACACCATCCTCGTTCACCCTGTCTCTTACAGCCACGTCCAAATAACACTTCACTACAATCTCCTGTTCAGCAACGCCGAAATAACTTTCTCCTTCGTCTGCGATTCCCACATCTCGTCCAAACCGCACGCTTAATTGAGACGTTCCTCCACCGACGTTGATCATTGCAATAGCAACATCTACGCCCCCACACGTGAACACCGTAGTTCGCTCTTCGCGTCACGTCACTCTGATTAGTGCGCGACTACCCTGTTGTAGCATACCATAATCACCGACTAATTCTCCAACGAACGTGCGATTACCATCCACGTTGCTATATTCATCCTCCTGCTGACGATCAGACGGGGTCTTGAAGAGCAGTACGTTCCTTAATCCTTCAACGACAATCAGGTTTGGTTCAATTTATTTATTTATTTTTATTGTTTTATTATTTAACTATTATATGATATTGTATTGTATTATATTGTATTCTTATATGGTGTATACAGATATGTGGACACAACAGGATTTTTTTTTAGTATTAATTTTCTAATGTTATTTAGATTAGATAAGGATTTAAGTAAAACGGTCATTGAAGCGTAAGTAGCTAAACAGGGACATAAACATTAGATTAGGAACCGATAAGATTGGTTTTATTACATATATATATTATTATATTAGTTATACTTTATTAGTTAACATAATATATGATATATGTATATGTTATTATTTTAGTATTAGTTCTTATACTAGTGTATCATATGGAATTAATTTATTTTGATATATAGTTATATATATTAGGTCAGGGATTGTTGGGATTGATCATATCTTAAGATTTGGTTTATCATATAAAAAGTTGTTTTTTTTCTTTAAATAAAAATTAATAAAAGACCCTTTTTTAAAAAATAGGATTGTTAGAGCATTTTTTTATAAAATGAAAACACTCAAGAGTTAGGACCCTTTTAGATTTTTTAAAATAAACCAAATAAATTAAAAACGTAAACTTGAGCAATTTTTAAAATTAAAATAAACCAACACATTAAAATTTTTGAAAAGAATTACGATTGTCTGATCTCGGCTAGCAGGTACGTAGGTACCTTCGGGGCGACGATAAAATATGTAGAAACTTAGGTTTTTTTTCTTTTGATTTTTTTTTATTTATTTAGTTTTTAAATATTATAATTAGAAGAATAATCCTAATTTCGGAAAATAGATAGTGGTATCCGTTAAGGGTTTAATAGGTTAGCCCCTAAACTTAGAACCCTTTGGTTCTCATTTAAAATTAAAATCAAAGGCCGGTAACCAAATCGTAATTAATTCACTTAATTGGTTACGGTTTCTTTCCTTTTTCTTGATTCCGGTCGGGTGACGACTCTAAAAATTATTTTCAATAAAAAACCGAAATTTCTTAATTCCTTTAGTCGAGGATTAATATTAAATGGGTTAGGATTTAGTATCAATCGGGAAATAGAGAAATCAATTTTAAATAAAAGAAATCGAAAAATCAGACTCAACAACTGCTCAATAAGCTCGTCCTTCACTAATACCTTTTAAGCAAGTTGTTAATCATTAATTAACAAATAATTCTATCTACACACAAAATGACTGTATGCGCGATGAATGCAACAAATACATCCATGGAGGTTAGGAACCACGGAAGGTTTAGATTTGCATTGTCTACACTTCGATTGTTTCACTACCTTAATCATACGATGGTACCTCACCTTAATCGGGAGGCTATCTATGGGTAAAGGTCTCATAAACAAACTTAATGCTTAGCTATTGTCGAGAAAACATCCATTTTACTCACTGCTTAAGGACCTATTAACTTTGAAATATTTACGATAATCTAGGTGGCCTCGACTTAGGACACTACCATCAACATCTACCATCATGGACATTCTAGGTATATTTGATTCCTTAGGCTAGTAATTTATGATTTTTTATTATTCAGGTGACCATAGAGATGATATACACAAGCAGTCAATTAATCAATTAATAGCAATCGACAAGCAGCATGCAATATCAAGTAGTAACTAAGTAGTAAACCATAAGAACTCCATCACTTGAGCATCTCATAGCGCTAATTGGAGCAATTCTTAGAGCAGTTGATATGCTACGGGATCGCTTGACCAATTGCTAAGTTTCGAGCTATATTAGAGACCTACTTGTGAGTTCTATATGTGTTGATGACCTGTTTGTGAGTTCCTCAAGTGTCGAAGACTATTTATGAGCTCTTTATGGCTAAATTTAACATAGACAGATAGGTCCACTCTCCTAGCTTGGCTTGACTAAGTTAGCTCAACTAGATCGACTCTCTTAGGTTGACTCTCCTAAGTTGGCCCCCCCAAGTCAACCCCCCTAAGTTAGCTCTCCTAGGTTGGCTCGGATGAGGCCAAGTTGACAAATTGTCAGCTTAGTAGAATTTCAGATCAGCCCAGAATAAGTCTTTAGGGTCCTAAAAGCACATTAACTTAACTTATTAGCTCATCACCCGAATAACTCATCTGATTACTTACTTTTAGTTTTGTTATTTGAACTTCTTATTTCTTGTATTATTCTTAAATTATCCTCATGTTTTATTTTGTATTTATAGGAATGCCACTAAAGTATCTTTTTAGTTATTTTATTTACAAGTTTACCACTATGTATAAATGAACACATGTGTAAGGTTTTAGATGAATTTTGCATATTAATGAAAAACCTTTTGAGTCTTTTCTCTTAGAAAGCTATCTCTTACCATCTCTTATAAATCTCTTTAGTAAAGATTGTGGTGAACAACCTTAATTATCTCTTTGTGCGTTATACCAAATCGATGATTAAGCCATGTAAGATTTAATTGGTGTGTTATATTCGACTAAATAGCTCATGGATCCACTAAAACCTTCACAAAACCCATCCATTTTTGTTCCTTCGATAGGAATGGATCTACCTTGATATTGTAGCCCTTATTGGTTCTTGGCATGACATATCAGCAATAATCAACAAGACTGATGGAATCACCTAAAGCATGATGAGACAATAACTTAGGTATTGAAAGAATCATCCTATGCTTAAAGAAGCCTACTCCATTCTATGTAAAGCTCAACTAATCCTATATTTATGCTTTATTACTTATAGATATGGATATCTTCAATCATTCTATGGTATTTTAGTTACATTGGTTAGTCCATAGTGACTTGCCTATTCTTTTCATTTAAGTGTATTTTATAAGTGCCAAGTAGTTTTCTCAAGGTTCATTATTCCATAGCCTTATGTATTAGTTTTATTATACTTATTTCGATTTTATGTTCCTTAACTTAATTTGTATTCGTATTTCACATAATCAAGCTTAGCTTATGTAACTTTTATCTTGCATTGCACTACAAGGTTGATTTCCACTAAGATCGTTACGATTATTTCATGTACGTATTAGTACTAATCTTCTACTTATAGTCCCATTGACACACCATCCTCTATTTGAGGATCCACTTGCTTTTTGATTTAGTCTTTGCCTTATGCATTATTCTATTTTCAAGATTCTATCTACAAAGCGTATACATGTACAAATATGAAGGCTTGATTATTGAAAAGCTTTTGACCTATAGAAATTTTAAGTATTCTTATAGTCTTTAGTTTGTTGATTCAATTTAAATTGGTTATGTCTTGGACAATTTTGATCGAAATCATGTGTATAAGTAGTTATTTCAAAGCTCTATATGCTTAGTTTCATTCTTAGAACTCATATAATATTCTTAAGTTGTTAGGTGGTAGAAGATCCTAATTGGTTTCTATGCATATGAGTTCTATTATAACTTGTTTCTCCTTTTTGGTTCTTTTTTATTAATCCTATAAATGGTAGTTCACCTAAAATTTTCACTTGATAAATTTAAAAAATAAGATTTAAGCATTCATTCATAGGTTAAGATGAGTAAGTGTTATAATAGTTAGGTTTGAAAAGTTATGGGAGAGTCTTATTTTTCTTCACTTTCCCAAGGATGTTCAAAGGCCTTGTTTTGTGGACAAAACTCAAGTTTTGTACTTAGAATCTAATGAAAATGGAGATAATCTATTCCTAATCAAATGAAAACACAAGTTTAGGGTCTTAAGGAACTTTGAGATGTGGTTTCACTAAATTTGAAGGTTGGATGAGAAAATGGCTAATAAAACAAAATGGATGGTCATGAAAAATGATTAGGGAACAATATAGAGATGTCAAACTTTTAAAGGTTGGTTTATGTCTCTAATGGAGGTGTTTTGAGATCAATTTTTACTAGAGTAAACTTAAGGGAGTTAAGAATCCTTACAATTTGGTTTTACTTAATTTGGAAGTCATATGAGGAAATGATGGCTAAAAAATAGTAAGTGAACTAGAAAGATGAGCAAAAGATAGATCGGTAGTTCTCACTTCAAGAAGCCTTAGTGGTTGAGCTTTCCAATGAAATTTTTACATAAAAAGACCTTAATGTACCTCTAAATCTTAAGGAATGGAAGCTTACTATTTTTAGATCTATAGTGGTTGTAAAAATTTTCTAGGTTTTGGTTAATAGGAGAGATTGATCGGATGTTGGTAGAATCTTGTTGTTTTAGGGGTTGGTTTAAGGCCCTATTGGTCGAATTTTGAGATGAAAATTTAATGGAAAAAACTTTAAGGTTATAGCTAAAATTGAGAGGTATAATCTTGCTACTTCGAGTTCCATAGAAGATGCAGTAAATTTTGAGATCTTAGTTGATAAGGTTGGATAGTCAGTGGTCAGCATAAGTGTCTCATAGTTTTGGGGTTGGTTTGGAGCTTTATTGATTGAGTTTTAAGATGAAACTCAACAAAAATAAACTTTAGAATATCCTAAGAATTAAGAAGTAGAAGCTCATCTTTTCAAGTGTTGTATAAATCAAAGAAATTTCTACAATTTTAGTCGATAGTAAATAACAGGCAGAGGACAATGTAGATCTGTTCTGATGTAGGGGTTTGTTCTAATCCTTATGGGTTCCATTGGTGTAAACTTTACGATGTTGATAAAATTTAAGAAGTAGAATCTTAGTATTTCGATATGTGTAGAAGTTGTAGTAATTTTGGAAATTTTGGTTGGTAAGGTCTAATTGTTATTGCTAAGTTCATTTAGCATATCCTAAATTATTTTGACTATATCTTTAAGTGTTTCTTTGGAATTTTGCAAGTAAATAGTCTTTGCAAAGCTTATTTAATGTGCTTTTAGTTGTTAAAGCCAAAATTTGTTTTAGAGTGTAGCGAAGAACATAAAAATTAAATCAAAATTAAATATACAGCTAAAGTGTTTTAACTTAATCTTCTTCTTATTGTTACTTCAATTCTAGACATCTAAGGGATTTGACTCACTATTGAACATCATTGTTTACATTCCAGTTAAGATCATAGGGAATAACAAAGTAATTTAGCTACTACAAATTCATTTTAACTATATGTATTCCATTATTAAGAGTTCCAAGTGCATTGCTTAGCTAATTCAGGTATTTTAGTAGTTAGATGTCAACTTAAACTATTCTAAAATCTTCATATATTTACAAACAAAATTTATTACAGCACCACCAGCAACATACATAGATGTATCAACAAGTTATAGTCTCCATTTGTAAGAAAGACAAAGGAAATTGAACTTCAATGCTTAAGCTATCAAGATGTACTAGTTTTAACTTCATAAACTAAAAAATCACCAAGATAACCTAATAAATTGCAACATGTAAAAGCAATAGGTTGAAGTTATTACCTCAAACAACTTGATTTTATACTAATCTAGAGAACTACATGCTGAAATGAAAGGATGATTGTGTTTTAGAGCTACTTTTCCACATGTAACTCTCAAAATGGAAGAGAAAGGAAGAATAAGCTCACCATTTGTTTCCAATGATCCTTGTTGTTTGGATTGGTGGTTTGGTTGTTGTTACATGTAAGTTTTGGTTTGATTGTTGTGTCGAAACAAGGTAGAAAATCAATGGGAAGGTAGAAAGAATCAAAGAGGGGGTTGGTAGAGAGAAAAAGAAGTGGAATGATAGAGGGTTGAAGAGGGAGAAGGTTTTGGTTGGTAAGGGGAATCGTGTGGGTCCAAGCTAATTTTTGCAACTTAATTTTGTTTTATTTAATTTATTAGACTATTGATTCTTTTGACAAAAAGTAGTGTGTAGATTAATCTATCTAACGATGTAGATGTAATTCCTAAACATGGGAGTTGGAACTAATGATGAGATGTCTAAAATCCCATTGGTTTAAATGATTAATAAGACAAGTTCTATTGGCACTCTTTTTTAGTCTTAATTTAAATAGAAACATAATAAGACAAAAAGATCTTAAAGTACTTAAATGGTGCTATTTATCTATTATAAGGTGTGCAAGCTAAGATTTACATAGGATGCGAATTGAATCATATTCGATTTCATATAAAAATATTTTACTATTTATAAAGTTTTCAATTTTTTATTTGAACCTAAATTATTACGAAGCTAATTGCTTAATGTTCATTAGTTTAGAAGAATTAAAACTCCGCATGACATTTTAGTAGTTTCTATAATGCTCATAGCCATTGTTAGTACTATTTCTAAATTCTACCTATTAACTTGTGATTGCATAATTTGATATCACGAGAAAATTTTTAGGGCTCACATAGACCTTAAGCCCCTTCATTTGGTCAATACTTCGTTCGTCAAGCCTCTAAGGGTATCGAAACCACTTTTCTCTCTAAAAGATCATGTCTAAGTTTTGGGATTTCACATGTGCATATAATAATTGTTCAAACTTTTATGTGCATATTACGCAAGCTCATTAACTAGTCATATTGTCTATCATAATTAATGCACTTAATAAATAAAACTTTTATACAATTTTAATACATTTATCTAATTAAATATATATGTATTGCATTATGGGAAAAAATTATAAATGAAAATGATTTTGATAAAATTGCATTGATGATGGCCCTAATCCTTACTTATCCTTTGTCAGTCCTTGATTATTAGTGGAATGCATTTATTTGAATTAAACCCATATGTTTGTATAAATAATTAAATATATATTATATAAAATAAAATCACTTATCTAATAATATTATAGTCCTAAACACCTCGTTAGTATTCTAGTATATTGTTTAAAAAACAAAAACTTCTTTATTTTAGTACCTTCCTACTTTTTCATCATCACAATTTAAATAAATAAATAAAATATAAATCTCCATGTAGGCATCTTGCAACCGTTAATCATTAATTAATGTATTTTATTATATTGTTATTAAATATGAGTTTGATTTTTATATTTTAAGGAGTACTGTCACAATATATATCTTAACTTCATTGGTTTTTGCAATTATATATATAAAGTATTGATTTGGCTAATCATATACTCAATTGAAAATTTACTCATCACCATTTATATTCTAGTTAACTTCATTTCACATTGTTAATCCAGTTAGTACGATTAGTTAATTGGGTGACTGTCAATAGCTTTAAGTAGGTTGGACAACCAAACATACCTTCGCCCTTTGACCCTAAATAGCTTAAGTTGCCAATAGGTCTAGTGACTCTTATTTTTTAACTTGGTTGTGTCTTGTTATTTTATAAGGAGTGACTAGTAGCAATTTATTGGGGGTAGCATGACTCCTCTAAGGTCATGGATACCCCATTAGTTGATTATATTGATGAAATTAACGATGTGAATTCGAATTAATTGAAATATAGACTATAGTAACTAGATCTTTAATTTAGAGTATAATTAGATAAATTGGAATTTCAAATCTATAATTGAAAAAAGTAACAAAGTTAAGATGTAAGTCGTAATATAATTTCTATATTTTAATGCATGTATATTATAAGTGTGTGTTTTTTAGTATTATTAGGGTAAAGGGGCTATAGATACATTGATGAATGCTTTTGAGTCGATTTGGGCTTTAAAAAGCCCTTCAACCATAAATCAGGCTCGCGAATATGAAAATGGAAAACCCATTAAATTAAAAGTACTTGAATTAATCATGGATTATGGTTACCTAGTACAACCCACGGTCCTTATGTTACTTAAACCGTTGTTCTATGGGGCTGTTCTTAGCTAGCTTAGCGTTAATTAATTTGGATATCTATGCCAAAATTTTTTTTATCAATTTCAAATAAAGATTTCTCCTAGATAATAAAAAATTAACAGTCGATCCAATTGTAATTTGTGTAACAAAAGGAAAAACCTATAAAAATTACTCATATTGAAACATATATTATTCACGTGACTTATAGATTATGAAAAGAAGTAGGAATATAATCATATAGAAAATTTTTAATGAGCATTATATAAAAAAAGCAAATAAATTCTCTTATAAGCTGGGGCTATATGAAAAGTACAGTTGATTTAAGAAAATTGTGTATCCCCTTTTTTTCTATTTTTTCAGTTACATTTACAATACAATAAAATATGTATATATAACATCAATAATGAAAAACGTACCTACTAAAAGCTCTAAAATAGATTAGGAACAAAATGAAAAATAGATTGCACCAATCATCAAGAAACTTCAAATATGGATGTTTAAATTCAATTTCTATCTAATAAAAGATTAAAACATTAACTTAATATTTTCACTGGAAAAGTAAGTTAGGAGATTATGAAATACAAAGGGAAAACACATTTCCACGGGAAAGATGAAAGAGTTTGTCAAATTGAAAAAATTATCCAAGTCTTGTAATTGGTGTTTCTCATTTCTTATAGAAGGAGAAAAAGGGACTAAATAAAAAAATTTTAAAAAAAATTGAAAGGAAAAAAGGCATAATATTTATGTATCACGATCCCTCTACCCAAAAGAACTTGATATCCTTGGTATATTTCACTTACGTTCCATAGTTCACCATTGACAATGTTTGGTAAATGGCAAACAAAATGAAACAAAAGAACCATATATTGTAGAGCAATAGATGGAATATATGGATTATATTGGGTTATGGATGGTTTGCGGTGTATTATTTTTTGATGTCATTTGTGGGAACATGGGAAGAGTAAGGGAGTCAGTAGCAATTCTCGAAGAAGAAAGTGGCAACATATGAATTATCAATATTACTCCTATACATGTCATGCCTTTCTCGTATCATTTTTCTTATATACTTTTAAAGATAAAAACTAAATAGTAAAATAAGTGTTAAAAATTAAAAAAAAAAATTATTTGAGCTTAGTTGCTTTAATAATATAGATAATATATTAATTAAATTACTAAATATCTTCCAACTTTCCTTAATAACTTCCATCTATTACATTATCCAAATATGGGAGTTATGATTTTCGAAAATCATTTTTCATTGCCAAATGAATAAATGGGGCACGTTTATTGAGCTTTCCTTTTAAGATACAAAATGTCATTCCCACTTTCAGGTGAAAAGAAAAACCGCGGCATTAGTTTTAGGATTTAAAATATATGGTTACGAGATTTTAGGTGTAGTGTCCCCTATTAATTTCATTACATTGTTATATTAAATTATCTATATGTTTAAAACTTACAACCACCAATTATTGTTGGAGTAAGTTTTGGAAATGGTTACCATGAAATTACATGGAATTCGAAAATGACAGACTATGCAACTACTGCGCACAATGATTCATTTTGCCAATACGATTGATGCTTCTTGAAGTGAATCGACCTTGTAAGTTTCCTTATATATTAATCAAATTACGAAAATTTCCCCCAACTTCCCTTAATAACTTCCATCTATTACATGTATACAAATATGGGAATTATCATTTTCGAAAACCATATTTTTTTTCTACAGTATGAATAATTGGGCATGTTTTTGGAACTTTCCTTTTAAAATACAAAATCTCAATCCCACTTTCCAGTGAAAAGAAAAACTAGGGCATTAGTTTTAGGATTTAAAATATGTGGTTACAATATTTTAGGTGTTGTGTCACCCATACATTTGTATTGTGAATGAAAGTGCAGTTTTAAAAATTTAAAAAAAAAAGGGAAAATTAATTTCACAACATTGTTATATTAATGATCGGTATGATGAAAGCTTGTGGTCGCTGCAACTGCCAATGATTGTTAGACTAAGTTCCGGAAATGGTCACGATGCAATTAAATGGAATTCGGATAAGACAATCCATAAGACTACCACGCACAATAATTTTGTCAATATGACCCTTCTAGAGCATCTTCCATCTAGATATTATTCGTTTTGATACAGAACATTACATAATTTTATTCTTTAGTGAAGTAACATTTTAAGGATGTTACCTATTATATGATTGACTTAATTTGAGTATACTTAACTTAGAGTTTTGACATATTCCAATCCGGTATACTAAAAACACTTTGATGATTAGAGTTTCATTACCTAATATTTAAGATATATTATAATCTACTCTCTTACGGAATTGACATAGGTATTATTTGCTTTAACAAGTAACGTCGTACATTTTTGTCCTTGGTGCAATATTGGAATTGCCTAACTTGAATATGCTTTACTTTAGAGCTCTAACGAACTCTAAGCTACTATTTCAAAAGACATCTTGATGATTACAGTTTCACCACTTAATATTTAAGTGTTATTACATAACTCTTCGATCAATTGTTGATTGTTGCACACCTATGTTGTTTCTCTTAAGTCTAACCACAACTCATTGGGCTTCATCATAGTTTCCATATTCAATTAGATGATCATGCCTATATAAAGATCAGATTCTCAACAATCATTGGTACAAAGTTGCAATCTTCTTCCAAATTTGTAGTATTTGTAAAGGACTCTCTCTTGGCTTTCTAGGGAAGTTGCCACTCTTTATGTTGTCATTGTTATAGTTGCAATACTATTGAACTTTTTTTTCTTTCTTTAAGTTCCATGAGTTTCCTTTTCCTCTTATAATCCTTACTTTCACCATCTCCAACATAGTTCACCTTAGAGTTATTTGGAGGATTTATGACATCACACTTGTAGACATCCCTCCTCTAAGCATATATGCCTTGGGATCTTTTGTATGGCAAGGAATTTAAATATATGCAATGTTACGCCCCAAATTTGAGGAGTTGTAACAATCCCACTATTTAAACTAACTTAGGTTAAAAGCTATCCCTTTAGCTGCTAACATAAATATAATCCACACAAGGTGAACGACAACTCAACTAGTTTTGAAGCAGTCGGATAGATACCTATAGTATATGAGACTTGTAGAGTATTACTTCACGAAATACATTTTCTTATCTTTATATATAGATTAGTTTTTATACACAATTTTATATACATCAAAAGTTCCATAATTTTCAAAAGAAACTATACATCTTTATAGGAGGACTACATTACATCTATAGATATAACAACGAGCTAGCAAATACTATAAGACCTCCTAGGAAGACCTTATAATCCTTTCACAAAAGAAAAATAAAAGTGACATGAGCTTCAATCCATTCATTAGACTTTATCACTTCACTCCCTAACCAGTTAGAATTAACCCGTAGACAATTGTAACGAGGCATCTTTAAGGTTTATTCCATACTTACAGAACAATTTATTAGGATATGAACTCAACTAGCTCAATAAGAAAAGATGGAGTCATAAGAATACATTAGCAAACATAGTTATTCAAACATTAATTAAATGCAAATGCAATAGATAAATGGTATAGCATTTCACAATGTTTAACTGTTTCATTGTGAAGTCAGAGTAATTCCGTTTACTCTAACTTGGATTTTAATATGACATAATTAGACTAAATTTGGGCTTGTGCAATGGAGAACACCCTCCTCTTTAAACAATATTCAAACTACAGTTTCCAACCTTACCGTAACCCTTTCCGTTGTCATTTAATTCAACTAATGGTGGAAAAAAGGATTATTTTTGTTATCCTTGTTAAAGTATTAGTATTTAGTCAGACAACTTAATCGTTACCCTTATTGAGTTGTCGTGAATGTTAGGTTAGATCTTTAATCAACTCAAGATTAATCTGGATTATTAGGTGAGCAACTAAGTTCATACGTGCAAAATATGATATATCAAACAAAAAGTGACATTCGAAGTTCAACCCCCAATCACGACTCAATATCACAAGCACACATAAGGCACACGCACATACAATCTAATTACAACTACAAATAAGCATTCTTACTCTTCTAAGTATCTTGACATGATACTTTAATATACCACTAAGCATAGATCCCAATTTACATGTTCTTTTTAGCAATTACCCTTGACCATGGCCTCCTTATTCTTCAATTGTCCCTATGAATATACAGTAGATTAGTTTTCAAGCCTTAATTCATTAATCACTAGTTTGTTTTATATATTTTTAGTTGTTTAGTCATAAATTTCATAAGTCAATTTCACTTGAAAATCATGATTTCTTGACTAATTAATGATTTTTATAAATTACCCCAATCGGCCAAATCCTTTGAGTTATCATTTGAGTGGAATTATAATAGTTTTCTTTAAATCAAAATCCTTTGAGTTTGGTTGTAGGTAGTTTTATAGTAGCTTTCTTTAGTCCAAAAATCCTTTGAGTTATTATTTAAGCTACCCAAGGGTTATTTGTCGCTCCAGTTCCATCCTATGAGATAGCCTCTAAACTTCTCCAAGTTAAGCTCCCTATTACAATATCCTTTGAGCTGTCTTCAGACTCTATTATTTATAGGATTTTTAATGAAATTATCCCTTGACTAATCCTCTGCTTCCACCCTCCGCCCCCCCTTTTTCACATTTACTTCATAATTTTTCCTTCTGACTTATTTTTTGAGTATCAATCTAATGTAAAATTTATCATGAAAATCCTCTGAGTTATTATTTACTCTAAACCAAGATCCTAAATTTAATTAGATAACTAACTTTCATTTTGAGTTACAATTATAGCATCAAGTTGAAAACGTCAAACAACACTCCAACCAACCTTCCCTAGTGTCATTACTTCTCAATTCTTCATCCATTATATCACAATTCATCAATTATTTCAAATTTAATAAAATAGTCAAATATTACTCTTCACTATTTAAGGTCGACTTCTAACTTCTTATAACTTCTCACTTCACCAATCAATCCGACTACTCCAAAATAGTATATACACTCCAAAATATGATTCAAACTTAGTATTTAAGTGGGATTATTAAAAGAAACAAATTATTTCCACTAAATACACTATTTTAGGCATCATTTTAGGCTAAAAATCAAATAAAAATATGAAAAATGGTATCATGAAAAACTTTGGCACAATAATTTAGCATTAACTTAGGTAGTTTGTAGAAAAAAATTGAAGTGGAAATTACGTCATTTACCCAATTTATTTCGGTTGTGAAAATTATCTGATTTCTTAAGAACATATATGTTAGTTGCTAAGTTTATACAAAATGATATTTTTTCCTTCATTCTATACACAAAAATATGTAAGAACAATTTTTTTCATAATTTTCTAGACATTTTTGGTATTTTTAGTAATTTTAACATAATCGAACAAAAATGGACACCTGCTGAAAATTAAAGCTCTCACTACTAGTGGCTACTCCCTCCTTATTGGTAGCACCAGGTGGTGGGCGTAGCCTCTGGTTGTGGTGGTGGTGGTTAAGTTTTAGGTCCACTTTACACCGATGAACTGCCAAACTCCTAATTCATGCATTGGTTTTTCTATTTTTTCTTGATTTTATTCTTTGATCAACCTAACTCAGTCTGATTTTTTCTAATTCCATACTTGCATGTTTAATATGTTAGAAAAGGTTTCTAGATTTTTTTCAAGTTATTTAGATGTCCAAATAAATTTCTTTCTCTCTCTTCTTGCAATTTCCTTTCAATATCACTCTCCATTTGCACAATCTTCATTATCCATCAAACCAACGGCTATCTATGGTTTTTCCACATGCCTTACAATCCAATTTTCAATTACTTATGATTTTATATTAATTTTTGTAAGTATTTTAGCCTAAAATATGTATATTATGGTATTTTAACTAAATATATGTATACGAACGTATTTGAAAATTATATACGACTCGTACATATATATTATATATGTTGTTTTATGTCCCATATAAATTTTATTACATATATAATTTATCTCTAAGAGTCTATAATTTAACTAAACTTACTTTACACATTTACGTTGAATAATATGTAATATAATTAAATTATACTATTTTAGTTATATTATTATTTCATTATATTTTTAATATCTGGGTCTACGAGGTCTCTTCGATTAATGTCTCGAGTTTATACATAAGTTTTTAAGCAAATTATATTAGTTTCACCAATACCCTAAATTTACTTCTTCATTTTCTATTTACCAAACATAAGGCTCACATGCAATAGCTTATCCCTATAGCCATTCCAACGAGGAGGCAATTTTGACAAAGTAGCTCCCACTTGAAGTGACTCGGGAAATAACACGTGCATGTCATAAAGCCAGTTAACTAACACTCATAAGCAATCAACATGATTTGAAATGGGAATGTAATCCAATATCTTAATCTCAAAGTATTTTAATACAAAAAACTTATCCATATATTACCTCTTACATGTTGTGTTTATCTTCTAATGCTTTCCAAATCTCCATTAGAAGTAAATTAAAATGTAAAGATCATATGAGTTATTTGTTACGGTGTTCATATCATTATTTCTAAAAGCAAACTTATCATTTGCACGTTTCTTCATAACATCTTATGACTTTGTCTTCTCTTTTGGGCTTACATCTTCCTTTAGATATTGATTTGTTTAAGTACATAGAGCAAGAATGTCAGGTGCATTAACCATGGATAGCAAGAAAAGCATCTTATATCTCTATTAGTTAAATTTGAATCTATCTAATTTGATGAACTATTAATTCATCACTCTTCGACTTGCATTGGCTTAAATAACCATAATTAAATTTTCTAGATTGTTATGAAATAAGGCTTAGAACAAATGAAATTAGAATCTAAAACAAGGACTTGGAGGCATGATAAACTGCTTTCCAAGGTTGCCATAGCAACTATTGAAATGTAGAATTCGATTAAGAAACAATAAAATCTAGAACGATGATAGCAATTTTCTAATTTCTAAACTACACTTGAGATTTACATGGAGATAATCTTTTTCCAAAGATTTTTAGTGAAAGATGATGAGAGAAGTTGTGTAAAAATTCTTGCTAAATTTATGCAAGACTAAGAACTTAAGCAATAAGTATGATTTCAAGAAATACAATAAATCATTATATTCCTAAGAGTCATAATCCTTGGGATTGAATTTTAAGCATTAGATTGTGATTAAATTAATTACTAATTGATGTAAACAATTTAACATGAAGCAACACATTCTATATGCTTGAAACAACACACATATTTGAGCTAAAGTTACATTTTTTCACACGAAGTGATGTCGTGCAAAATCCTACAAACAACTATATCATCCAAATCTCCTATAAAAAATGTCTGAGCAAGTATCTTTGATGGAAGCTTTTTACTTTCATCATGACTTCATCTATTCTCACTTGGAGGGATTCGAATGAAGTGATATCCATATAATCTCTCTTCTATTCTGGGAGATTTCATTAGGTTCTCACATAATGAGATTTGAATGATATATAACTTTTCACAAGATACGAGATTTGAAGTTAAAATCACATTTGATTAATGTTCTAAACTGAACACTTAGTTTTGCTATCACTTTTAACTAATTATTAGGCTCTTATTTGACTGCATGATTACCTTATATACTTGGTTTACGGTCTATATTGGCAATATATTTGATATGATATTAGTAAATAGGGATCTATAGTTTTTAGCTACATTAATAGAATTACAAATACCGGTACAAATCAGGTTATCAATCATTATAGGTGAAGAATGTATTTTGTAATGCCCTAAGTCCAAACTAATGACTAACTAAGTTAACAAACACTAAGCTTTTTTCAATCACTTGACTTAAATGTTTTTAATTAGTGTTGACAAAATATTTACTACCATTGTTTATAAACCAATACTAATTATTTCACACATTCCATGTGGAACTTCACTTAACATGGAGTATCACAATCTCATTCATATACATGACATCATCGTTTTAAGGCCTTATAATTGGACCAATTCTTTCCCTCTTAGTATACAATTTAGTTCTTGACTTTGATACCGTTTGTAATTTTCCAGGCTAAAAGTAGTGAATTATTAAGTCAACAAACATTAAGAAGCCTTTTTTATGCATTTAGTCCAAAATTTTCTAATTAGTATTGATTAACATTGTCTTAGAAATCAAATCTTTTCCACTGTTCATGTAAGACTTCATTTAACATGGGCTATCACATGTTATGTGGATTAATAGTTGAATACCCCAACCTATCTTCTTAAGCTACTTGAATATGATTGTAATGCTTGTTTATTTACACAATGCAACACTTAATCTCATAGGAAATGTAAGCTCTATATATAAGCCAAGTAACTATAAAATCGAACTTAGTAAATAAAGTTTATGACGATTAGTTAAAGAATCCAATCAAACTTAAATTATAAATTAAAACTAGAAATATTAGTCAAAGTGACTCTGTAAGTTTAAATTTAAAAAAATAAGTAATAAAATAAGATAATATAAAATTTTTAAAATATAAGTATATTACTTGTTATTTATCGAAAGTATGTAAAATGTATTTCGATAACTAATAAATCGCTAGAGATAGATTATATATATATATATTAAAAATCATATAATAACTAAAATAATATTTAGGAGTGTTTACTTGTACCCCATATGTATTTACGTATAGATAGAAATACACGAAATTATCTAAATTGCCCAAAATTTGTTAGAAGATTGCTAAATAATTAAATAAAATTATAATAAAAATTAAGGAAAAATAAGAGAGATAGTGAACAATCCAAATCTAGTCGTGGCAGTAAGGGGAAAAGAAAGAAAATATTAACCAATAAAAAACAAATACATAAAAAGTAAAAAATAGAAGGGATATGGGCTTTATCTTCTCCTAATTAATACACAACAATTCATTTATGACCCTATAAATAGAAAGAAAATTTTCAAAGCTCATTTAGTCAGTTGGAAACTGAAAAAAATTAAGAGAACCAAAATTAAGAGGGAAATTAGGGTTTTAGAATTATTTTTCCCAAATCTATGTAGTAAAGGTAAGTAGGTCAAACCTACACATCACCACCACTTAGAACCAAGCTACCACCACCACCCCGCTCCAAACCAATCGCCTGTACCGGCCGATACACCTGAACCAGTGTTGAAGGCTAAAAAGCTCGCAATCTAGGTGAGTCTCAAATCTCCTTTGATTTTGCAAAATTCCTTAAAATTATATTATGTCTAGAAAATTATGAAATTTATTATTCTAATGTTTTATTGTATGTAGTTTCGAGAAAAATAGTGATTAAGTGTAATCATATTTGTAAATATAGGATTCTTAAGAAATTGGACCAAATCGAGTATGTTTAGAATTAAAAATAAATAGGCTTAAGAGTATAGTTTGGAACTCAATTTTTTTCTGTAAAATACTTAAGTTTTGTAGAACAATGCTATGAAGCCATTTTTTTTAAATTAATTTTTGAAAATTTTAAGTAATTTTTTAGCCCCTAAAATGAGAAAAACAGTTAATTTTAGCTTAATTAAGTGATTAATTACTAATTTAAAAGGTAATTAGATGTTTAAGGATGTTAATCTCTAATGTGAAAACCTAATCCTAACATTTGGAGTGTTAGTTGTAATTAATATGGGAATTATGTGGTAATTGTAGGAAATTTAGTAATATGTAAAGTTAGGATTTTAATAAATATGAAATAATAGGTTAAATTGGATAATATAATAGTAATATCAGTACAAAAATTAATTCTAAATAATTAGATGAAAATTATGAAATTTTCTCACATCGGGAGTAAACTCGGTACACTAATTAGGATTAGAATGTATCAAATAAGTTATAATACTGAATTAAAACTTAGTATGATATTAGGATACTCGAGCTTGATGTGATTACTTTCAAATTAGGATTCGTGCGTATTAGGATTCCTCGTAGTTGAAAATAATTTAGAATCAAAACTAGAATCTAATTTAGAAACTGAACTCCGAGCTAATGTAGAATAAATTGTTAGTAAATAATAGGTATATATGGAGAAGTGAGTTAAACCATAACTTAAAATATATATAATGAAAGTATAAGTACTAAAGAGACATATTTGTATTATAGAATACACGATGGCGAACCAACCTGCAATTGAGTGATTGAGCGACCGAGAATTCTAAGTTAGGTTTATTACTTCACTGTATTTGGAGTCCTATTTTAAGGTACTTGGCAACTTAGGATTGTGTATGATTGTGATTGTAAGTAGTTTTATGCATGTACTTGCGTATCTGACTTTGTATTGGAATATGTGTTGTGATTGATGACTGTTATGACTGGATTGGTATGAAATTGTTTGAATACCTTAAATTGAATCTAATCCTAATCGACCCTAATACCTTAAATTGTCATGCATCGCAACCCTTTAGAGAATCATTAGGATTCTCTAACCAAACGCTGATACCTTCGAAAAAGATAGCGTTGAATAGGAATTTAGTTTTTTCCTCATCCTTAGTCGAACTAAGTGATAGGAGAGAAGGTCACGGTGAGGATAAGGGCATTGGTTTGAAGGATAGTCTTAGAAGAAGTAGTGTCTCCATTGCACAAACCTGAGTTTGGTTATGAGTTGTTGCATAACATAAAAACTTCTCAACCCAGATTAGAGCGAGTGAAATTACTCTGATTTCACAACGGACCAGACTACGGTATGTGATGACACTTGCTTGTTACATTACATTGTAATCATTACTTGATAATTTTGTTTGTATTTGTATGCATTCATTAGTCCCCAATTCAACTTATTGAGCTGTAGTTGCTCATACTCATATAAATTCTTTTGTAGGTCCTGACTTCTGATTACTTTGACTAATATGCCACCTTACAACTATCCAGAGGTTAATTCTCTTTCGAAGCCTAAGGGTATGAGAATCAATTTGCCTAATAGTTAATTTATATCTACAGTCTCATTAGTATCTTTAAGACTAAAAGATTGATATTTGATATGTAAACCAGCTAACTGTTATGATATGATGTAGAATCACCTGAGAATCCTATAGTAATGTACATGTAATTATATTTATATTAACTTAAAGTTTTAATACTTACTGTAACTCTAATTAAATTCTTAATCGAACTATTTACTTCAAAGAAAGGAGTCGTTGACGCTTTGTGTAGATCATATCTATGATAGATACTGTGAAGCCAGTTATTATTATAGAATGGTTTACACAACGGGATTATTGTAACTCTGTGATTTCGAAGCGTAACACTTTTAACAATGGTTGATGAATAAAGTATCGAATTATTGTTTGGCTATTATAGTAAAAACAACATCCTTAGTATGTACTACATGCACATAAAATTTATTATCTATAATTGAATACAGTAGTTAGTAAAGTGATGTGAATAGAAAATAGCAGTACAATTAAGGTTGTAAGAGCATTAGCAATGATAATGATGTATATACTAAAGTTTTGCAATAAAAACGACTAGAGAGACATTGAGATTGAGACAAAATGCTTAAATATTTTTAAGCTATGAACTTCTGGATTAAACCTAAACTATTAGACCTTATAATCAGTCCTTAAATAAATTAAGGCTCAAGCAAACACATGGGCTCTATGGTTTTTAGATATCTTAAGAGAAATACAAATACTTGTGTAAACTAGATAGCTAATAATTGCAAGAGAAGAATGTATTGTATGGCTTGGTAATTGTAATATTTACTTACTTAGCTAAATTTGTGCTGCTATTCGATTTGGTAATCTAAGTTGTTCGGTCAGAGTTGGCAAACAAAATTCTGATGCATTACAAGTCTCTAAATAATTGAATATGCAGGGAGTTGGAACTTCTGCTGATGAAGCCACTTGTATCTTAAAAGATGGGATGAGAAATTTGGATGCTAATGGAGATTTTATATCTAACTATGCTAGTAATCTTAAGACTTTTAGTTGTACTGGAGCTGGAGCTCATGTTTTAGGAAATGCACTTAATTTTGCAAATGGGATTAGTAGTTTTGCAATTGTTAATGGGAGGAATAAAGGATTAAGTAGAGACTAACAGTTGAATCAACAAGTTATGTGGCGTCCACCAAGAGCTGATGTTATTAAAATAAATTGTGGTCGCTTGGTTGATGAAAGTATTGGTAATGCCAGAACCAAATTTGTTTGCAGGAATAATCATGGATAGCTCCCTGAGGCTACTTGTCACAGTTACAAACACATTGATAGTCTTATTTTAGAAGCTTTGGCAACAAGTGATGGCCTTTTAGTAGTGAGACAAAGAGGATGGACCCGAGTTGACTTGGAGACAAATCCTAAGCTTCTTTATGAGTGACCATTATTGGATAATCAATACCATTGTTAAGGGTATTTTATCATTGAGTTAGTCAATTTCTTCCCGTAATTTTAATTTAATTTCAAGAAAAGTAAATGCATGTGCCAATTGAGTTGCATCCCACTGCAAAGTAGAGATGTCAGATGTGTTGCAACCTTTGAGTATTTAAGCACTTATCCAGTTTACTTAGTTTATTGTTTGTAGACTAGTTTTCTTGTCCTTCGAATGGCCTTTGTTGAACAAAGTATTGTTCTTGGCAGTAAAAAAAAATGAAGCATTGGCTGATATAAAAAAAAAGAAGAAGAAGCTAAAATGGGAGGGGAAATAGTAATAATCATATTATATATATAAACATATAACTTAAGAATCTGCCTACTTTTATTTGTACTTTGAGATAAAATGTGATTGTAGTGGTCATTATCTTGGATTCTTTCATAAATTCTAATAATTTTAGTGGAACTCAACAATTTTTATAGCTTAAGACCCTATGTTAATTAAATTTTTTGGTGGACATATGTAAATTGAATTGCAATTATCCTATTGAAACTGTTGCGGAAAATGTAGAAACTTAATAACTTTGACTTATATGTGAATTCATCTCTTCAATTTTTAAATATTACAAATGGCCTTTTTAAACTTTTATAAATTGATAAATAACCTCTTAAACTTTGACCTTAATGTAAAAACACTTCTTAAATTTATCAAAGTATACTTAAAAGACTTCATAAACTTTTAAATACTGCAAATCACTCCTAAACATTAATAAATTGATAAATGACTCTCATAAGTTGCAAATCACATTTCTAAACTTCAACCTTAATGGGAAAGCACCCCTTAAATTTATCAATGTATTTAAAAATCCCCTAAACTTTGATCATAATATCACTTTTTATAAATAAAAAAGAAATTTTCATTCATATTACTAATTTATCAATATTTAATGAATTAATTTGTAGTATTTGAAAATTTAAAAAGTAAATTTATATTTAATTCAAAGTTTAAGAAATTATTCATAGCTTCCTATTTATATATAAAGTCCGAATTTGTATATAAAGCTCCATTCATTCCTTGTACTTTCCTCGAGAAAAACTCAATAATTATAGATCCTAAATGATGGTCACCCAAATCGCGTAGTAATCTTGATTCCGACGAATTTTCATGAACCAAGCCTCATTTGCTCTTTCCATTTTCTGAAATTTGAGACAATGTGAGTCTTGAAGTACGAGATTTAACCAAAGGATGCATGTTCCTATGCCAACAAACTCCATGCCCGAGACTTAAATGGGTAAATAAAATCTTTTAAGTGATCTATGAATATATGTACTACATTGGCACTAGATCTTAGCAAATCACTAGAAAAATTGTGCTTGCAAATATTTAGAAAGAGGTAAGATAGTGATTGAACGATGGGAATATAAATCGAGACACGTTTCATTTCAATAACACGAAAAATTGACGATTAATTAGGGTTTTTTAGAATGTTTGTTTATATGAGTTCAGGAGATTTTAGAGGATAATTATAGATTTTTTCTAGGACATTTACGATTTTAAAATGAAAAATTTTAAAAGGAAACTTTTGAAATCTTAGAAAATCATGAAAAGTTTTATGTAATTTTTCTTATGAATTTCCTTTTTCCATAATTTTCCTATGAATACACAACATTACGAGCTCAGAGATATTGCAATTATAGTTTCAAGGAAAATTATAAGTTTTAATGCAAATTACAAAAAAAAAAAAAGAAAATTGCCATAATACGTATGTATATATATATATATGTATATATATATATTTGGGTAGAAGCAATGATATAGAATTGGCAAATGTTGAGGAAAACAATCCAATATTTTAGGCAATATACAGAACTCATACTGTAGCCCTAAAGCTTTTACGAGTGTGCTTAAATTTTTTTCCTTTTTTTTTTTTATGATTTGTCTAACAACTATGAGCCAAGTCAAATATCCCCTTCCATAAATAATATTTTCGTGAATCATGAAAGAAAATCGTAAATTATTTGCGTAACAGTAGCAAATCTTGAAGAAAATTTTAAAGTGAAGGATGATTATAAAAGTTATCAAGGACAATTATGAACTTTTTGAGGGTATTACGATATTTAAGAAAAGCTGTAAATTAAAAGAAAATTAGAAAAATGCAAATTTTCATCAAAAACTCTCTTCAAATTCCATAGCTTTACTATTACTTGTGATTTTCCTTTATTTTTATTATATGTTCCAAGTTTTTACGATATTTTTTTTTCCCCTTTATGTTTAGTAATCTACATGCATAATTGCTGTGTCATGCCTTAGAGTGTAGAAGATGTAGCATCAGTAACTCTCGATCGAACGCCTAGCAAATAGCAAACACTTAGGAAATAAAGGAGTCCCGAAACCAACAAAAAAAAAAAATACTGGACACTCATGTTATAGCCTAGTCATGATCATAATTGAATAATATGAATGCACTACTATGTACAACAGCCATCAGATTCTAGATCACATTATCATTTAGTCTTATTATTCACACTTAACGATATAACCTGCCTCCTTTCGCCAGCCTTATTGATATTTATCCCATAAAAGATTGACGTTCCACTTACACCATGTCGGAGTTAGCACCACAACTGTAACCACTACTTTGCTTCCTTCCAACCAATTTGCTTAGGTGGGCATTATTCACCAGTGCATAATCTGCACCTTGTACGCCATGCTTGGAGTAGGTGTTTTGCATCTTAACCGACCACTACATCCCAATGCCACAATCCACTTAAGCGACCACCGTAAATCAATCTTAGTTCAATATCCATTACTTAAGGCTAACAATCGTTAACATGATATGATAATATGCGTAGATTGAATATAGTTATAAGGAGATGAAATATGAAACTAACATGGCATACCTTAAGGCTGTAGACTATTCATTTTGTGATCTCAATTCAATTTTGAATTTTTTTCTTTTTTACATCGACATGAATTCAGATATGTAATAAGACACTAACCCTATACACCAACACCAATTGTCGGGCCTAACCCTACACCATGGAGGAGGGCCCGAATCCAATTATTTCATGCTAATTACTTTTCTAGTCTGTTGGTATTTAAAAAGATAGGTTGATCCATGACTGTGTATCTTATATCTTGTTAAGAGTAGACATCCTATGATAAGCAAATTCAATGCCAACCGGCATCCTACATTCAATTTCAGTTCCAAAACTTGACTCAACACAAGAAGAGAACCTTGAACACAATCAAATGCGACAAACAACCGAAGGAAGCCATTTATTCACTATATTGCCTCAATCAAGCGTTATGTCTTAAAAATTTAATTAATATTTCACCCTAAAAGCAGGGGATTTGATCAACTTAACTTGAATTTTAGTTGACAAAATTTCTCAGCAGTCAGATTTCACGAAAAAGCTCAATTACTTGATTTACGTCAAATTTTGATTAACAAAACTAAAAAAAAAAAGAAGAAAAAAAAGAAATAAGGTGTTGTTTTGATCAAATTGATAGTTGACAGCTCTTGTACTTTGTTCAAATAAACAACCTTAGACTCGAATCCTTCCTTACCTAACCGACTTAATAGTTGAAATCCAATTGTGTCAATCAATCTAAAGCTTGCCATTAACTGATATGTCCCATTCTAACATTTGATTTAATTAATCCATACAAACCGCATATTTAATTGTTGTTGACTTAAGATAGAACACATGAGTGTCGGAAAGGGCCTGTTTTTTTTAACCCTATTTTTTGTTGATAACAACACTTAAAACATTTTCTACACACTAATTAAATTTTAGTTTTCATGAATTAATTTGTTAAGTTTCAGTTAATATATATCTTTTAAGGAAAAAGGTAAGTACTTTATTCTTTTGATCTTTTATGAAGTGCATTGTGCATACTAAGCATTTCATAAAAAAAAAAAGTTTAAACTTTTGATTATGTTGAATGTTACAAAAACCCTTTGCTATACGTAAGATGCGTTATAATTATACTAAAAGGTAGGTAATTTTCTACTAATAATTTATCCTATAGATAAGTTTAGGCATTCGATTACATGGTTTTGTATAAGGATATAAGCAGTCGAGTTTTAACATTCTTAACCCAATCAGAGCCAATATCTTTGCGATTAGGTCTCTAATGAACTTTTGAATTTCTTAAATACCTCCATAGGGTTTCTAGTTAGCTTTTGAGATAAATTTATGACCCAACAAGAAACTTAGACTTGATCAAAATATTTATACCATGACATTTTATGTCAACTTACCAATTTATTTTTAAAAGTTAAAAACTTAAAAGTAAAACCCTTGAGACTATGATCCATAAAGAGAAACATAAACATGCTTCAATATACATTATATGGAATAGAGGGGAATTGAATTGTAATTTAATATGAATGAAATAAAGATATAATAACCATTATATACCTATTAAATTGTTTACTTGACATGAAAACAATGTGAGTAATTATTTATAATAGAAGCAATATATCAATTTTGCCCTTCCTATGTAACCAAAACCCTAATATCATGTTTGGTATATGGGATTGATTTGGAATGAAATGAAATTGAATGGAATAGATAAAAAATTAGAATCATAGAATCTATTCTTATATTTGGAAATGCATACAAATGAAATGGAATAAGATGTGTTTATAGTAGTACCTGCTGAAAATGCCTTAATTATTGAATGTAATAATTGGCTTCAAGACTAAATAAGTAATTTTAATTAATGATAATTGATGAGGATAGAATGAAATTGTGATTTCACCTTATCAAAAATAAAATTAGATTTCACTTTGAAGCTGATATTAATAATTCTAAAGAATTCCAGTTACGCCTTCTAAAAATACTTTTAAATATGAAAAAATGAAATGAAATATGGAATCATAGTTTTATTTTAAGTTTATTTCTATGTACCGAATGTGACGTAACAACCTAATTCCCTTCCATCTTAATCCTCCAGTAAA
Source organism: Lumnitzera racemosa (assembly GCA_024138005.1). Lineage (NCBI taxonomy): Eukaryota > Viridiplantae > Streptophyta > Magnoliopsida > Myrtales > Combretaceae > Lumnitzera > Lumnitzera racemosa. The sequence goes on from JAMXBC010000006.1 coordinate 89,266,946, forward strand.
AACCTCAATTGTCATTGCCGTCATATCATCAATGGTGTGACCCATAAACCCAAAGTTGTAACCGTACAAATTTGATTGATAGAGAATATTAGTTATTGCCAATTAACACTAATTGACCAATAATAAAGTAAGCGACCATGACTAACGTCCATTTCACACATATGCAGCTACATCGAACAAGGTTGGTACAGTGAATCACAAAATTTTTCGAGCAATTTAGACGATGAAACAACAATTGATAATGGCACTACAAATAAACATGCTCCATTAGTCAATAAATATTGCGTGGGGAAGGGGGGAGTGGGAGAGAGAGAAAGAAACAAGAAATTGCTCGTGGTGGTTGATTTCGCTAAAGATGGAAGGTTGTCAAATGTGGTTGGCTTTGCTAATAGTGTTTCGACAGATGATGGGTTTGGTGGTGGTGGAATCAAGTGATGACTCTAAAGGAAGGGCGTTTACGTAAGGAATGATAAATAAATCATTGACGTAGAGATGATTATTCAATATTTAGCATAAAGCAATTAATATGAAATGGCTATTCGATATCCAAATCATAAACAAATATCGGAATAGCCATCTATATGGATAATGAAGGAACAACATAACTATTCACCTCAAGTGAATATGATACATGTTTTAAGCTAAGGATGCTACGGGAGCATCGGGATCAGATAAGCGGATTTCAAAAATTGTAGAAGTTGTTCGGTCAGTTCTTTGTTCTCTGGACTTAGCAATACTGTTTAGTAGTTATGTTTGTTCAAAGTTGCGAACATAAGCACTTTTGATATTGTTTTACAATGTTTTATTGGTTTTATATTTTCCCATACTTCATTTAAGATTCATTTAAATAGTAATTCCAAGATACTTTTAATGAAATTGTATTATTTAATCATATAGGTTGTATGGTTTCCCGTCAACCTATTGGATGGGCATAAGGGATGGAGTTTAAAAAAAAAAAAAAACCTGTAAGATTTAGGACTGGTTTAAGGATACCATATGGGTGTTGGGTTAAGTTCAAGATTTATAAAACCTATTCAAGACCTGCTCTAATTTGATCCCCAAGTTTGCATCCATCCTTATAAATATCCATTTAACAAGAACCTATTTTAATTCAATCCTTAACCTTCTCTTAAGCTATTTTCTACCTTGATTCATACTATGTTCATTACTAACCTTAAGTTAATCATCCCGACACACAAATCAACTACTAATAACATACTTTAGCACCATATTCATACAACCAATGAACTTCGTTTGTTTTGATAACTGATTTTTATTTATAAAATTAACACATGGCGTATACTAATAATCGAATACATAATCTAATGAATTATGGTTAGAAAAGTTAAATACATAAATAGTTATAGATTTCACTAAGTATAAACTAATATTTCTTTAAAGCACTATCTTATGAATAATTAAAAGAATATTTCCATTATAAGCAAAATGTTCCGTTGTTTTCTTTCTTTTCTTAAAGAAAAAAGTTTGGTTCGGTTTAAGTGTCAATCTAGCTCAGTATATCTACCAAATCAATTAAAAATTTTCGATTCGATTCGGTTTGGAAAAATTTCAAACCTAATTGTTAAAAGAAAAGGAAATTATACTTTGGTTGAATGAAAAAAAGATGGCACAAGGATCAAAATAATCAATTAGGCATATGAAACAAGCATGCAAACAAAAGGCGCAAGGTAACTTTCTTGCCAAGTTTCTACATTCACTCATCCGTTTGCATTAAGTGATTATAGAAATTCTAGTCCGACAATTTAGGGAGAATAGCCACGTCTTGGAAATACATTACATTAATCCAACGTCATAAATGGTTAGAGTTTACTTCTCAATTGGATGGGGCGGTGCCTTCTTTCTTATTTTTTCTCTAGCGACATCAGTCCATTCTTAGGAGGAAGCTCAGTCTTAAACCTTGGCAATCATTCGGAGGAGTTCATTTACTGTTTAATGCCAAACCGGTAATTAAGCAAATGACCTCCCACTCTATCACGCAAAGCTTAAGGTGGTGCCTAAGTTTAGGATTAGCAAAACTAACCCTCTGAGCCGTGTGGATAACACAATCCTGTCTAGGAACTATGCATTTCATTATCTAACCATTTAGGCAATTATTGAGTTAATGCTATTGTGAATTTAATGGTTAGATGATGGTCTTAAACAACGTGACGATAACATAACATCAAATGGTCATCGCACTTCATGAGAAGCCAAAAAATTATCCAATGACAGCCTAAGCTTCCTTTATTTCCAATCTTTTTTTTTTTTTCTTTTTTCCCTCACAACCGTACTTAAGTACGTCTTTCTCCACCACCACCACCACCCCTTCTCTTTTTTTTTTTTTCCAACCATATTAAAGCACTTTTAAAATTGGACTATTTGAAGTTTTTTGGAAATAGGTAAGCCTTAATTGGCTTATTTACGAAATTTGAGAAGCTAAACAGAACAAATACCAGCTATTCCGTGGTGGGAAAGAAGGTTCATTAACATGGCTTAGACTATGATGGTTTTGACAACGAGTGTTTAGTAAAAACCGTATGAAACGAGTTTTATGATGTATATGAAAAAATTACATAAAAAATACAATTTTATAGATTATTATGTGTGTGTGCGTGCATATATATATATATAGAGAGAGAGAGGCAAGTAATATCATGTGTTTTGAGATACTTCTTCCCATAACTGGTGGTGATGATACTCGTGATTTTTTTTTTTTGTGTTTTTTTCCCCTGCGAGTAAATTAAAGTGCATACAATGATTTAAGGTTACGCTTCTTACACCACCCCCTTTGAACCTGGACTTTAATTTTCAGACGGAATGTTGGGTATCTATAGGTAAATGATGTACCATGGTTTATTCTCAGGGTGATAAATATCTAGTTGTTCTTTCATAAAAGAGAGCATAAAGGGTAGATGCGGATACGTTGTATGTATAAATAAATTAAAACGAAACGTTTATATATTGATAGAAAAGTAGCTATGGACACATCGCATCCTCAGCTAGACCTATGTTCTTTTAATGTTGAGAAAGTGGCGTTCTATTTATGAATCCGTATGAACTGACGGCCCACGTACTCCACACAAAAAGTATTTTGTTTTTACTTTTTCAGCAAGCACGTAAATATATATATATATATATAGATAAATATTTATAACGAGTTAAAATAACAAAATTTATATTTATATGGATAATTTATAAAGAGAGTAATCTCCTACTGTTATAATCTCTATGAGATTTGAAGGCGGATGCTCTGTGTATATTAAAAACTTTTTTTTTTTTTTTTGGTGATATAGCTATTTGTATTTGGTAAACCTAATCAACAGCCATTGATAAATGATCAGAGTGAAAAAGATAGATGCCATTTTTGCATTAAAGTCTAAACATCCAAGGGGATGTGATGAACCACATCTAGTGGACCCAACTGAGAAGCACCAAAATTGGCCATGTGGATCACACAGAACAAACCCCTAGGAAAAGGACAGGATCATTCTATTCTCGTTAGAGTAAGGCTCGTAATGGGTCTACATAATATTTTAACATTTCACTTTCTCATTATTAAAGGTTACAAGGGTATCTGAACATGTACACGTACAAAGAAATCTTTGTCTACGTACAATTTGTAGATCGCCTTTTTTGTTATACCAAATTAAGGTTTTGGCTAATTTTACAGGAATAATGCATTAAAAATTTCTCAATTTACTTTCTAGTTGGCCAAAGCCTCGTGGTACGAATTAGCGTGAACATCATTCTCCTATAGTTGTAAATCCGATTATACTCCCTTTCTCGGTCCTTCATAAAAATGAAAATATGATTGGCAAATAGAAGATTACATGCATTCTTCTAACTATCATAGTATCATTTGTCCAATTTATTTAGTAAAAACACTTGTTCATAAATCGTAATTAAATGCTTTTTTTTTTTTTGTAAATATATTTAGACTACTAAACACTTAAGAAAATATCAATTATTTCTCTATTCCTTTTTTTTTTCTCGAATTATTTTTTTATTCTTTTCTTTAACAATCTCCATATTAAGAAGATGCACTCTGCATGATGCTTGTACAACAAAGCAAGTAAAGAAAACTATAAAATGTATTATAATTCTATTCTAATCTTATTTCGTTCCCTCAATCAAATATACCGATTCTCATAACAAATGTTGTAAATACCGTATCTAGTATATGCAGCAAAAGAAAGCAATAAGCAATTGAATAGTTGATAAGTAAAGTATGACCTCTTATGTTTTCGCAAATCAATAATTTGAAAAATTCTCTTCCTATAACTATAAAGCACGAAGCCTACTTGATTTACTCTGTTTTAGGTAGGTGTTGAAACAAAACAAACATCCAATAGAAAGGGGTTCGTTCGTGGCATAGCATGGCAACAAGCCTGCCACACCACATCTGCAAGGAAAAACATTAAACAACATCAGAAGGATAGAATGGAAACGTTCGCACGTATGAGGATATATTTATTTAATGAGCGTGTCCATCGTCTTTAACAAATCTTAAAGCTCATTCATTCTCATTAACCAGCGTAATAAACAAAAGGTTAATTACACTGATTAAATATACCCATCTTTTCACACTTTTCCGCCTTGTATTGTTTCTGATTATTTATACTTTACCTACTTCTCTATAATTAGAAATTAAAGAAATATGTGAAGTGTATTTAGGTGAGCTATTAGAACTTGAGCGGAGTATAAAATCCTTTTTCTATCCATCTTGCAATTTATATCTTGTAGTACCTATGAGGTATACTAAGCTTTGTGGAACTTATCATACTTCTATCACATTTTTATAATATAATTATTTGAGTAAATTGTCCAACAACCTATTAATTTTTCTTTTTTACGTATTGTAATTGGTAAAACAAATTTTGTTTTACTTCATCAATTCTCCACAAGACTCGGACGGCAGGCATGAAAATATTTGGATAAGTTTTTATTTCATTGGAAAAAGAAGACAATTTTCTTGTGATGATTTATATTGAGTAAAATCTAATAAAAAATTTCTTAAAAATAAGCTAATTTCATTCAACAATAGATGGATATGGATACTTAAGCAAAAAAAAAAGAAAAAAGAAAAAAAAGAAATGGGACCTTAACGAATAATAAACTAATATGGAAAAAAATGAAACTATACTGATTCACAATCACATTTGTTTATGTTTATAAATAATAAACAATAAAAGATTTCTTAGAATTGTGAGCAGTTGAGCAGCAGTAAAAAGAAAATGAGAGGTGTTAAAGCAATGAATGATGTGGTAATATATTTTAGATATTTTAACTTTTATAATGGGTAAATTAGCTTAGCTTTAAACATGTGTTGAGTTATAAATATTATATATCATATATCATTATCCACTTAATCTTGTAAAAATCTTACAAGGTTTTGAGAAAGGTTTTAAGAATAGATTTAAAACCCTATACGGGTGCATATTGGGTTTTTGGATTTACAAAAAATTTAACAAGAAAACTTAAACTCGGTAAAATAAATTTATTAACATATACATATATATTTTAATTAAGTATATCATATTAAAGAAAAATTATTAAAACACCAATATCATCATCATATAAGGTTCCACTTGAACAATCATTTCAAGCAAATTTTAACTAATTAAAGATGCATTATTTTTCCTCATAAAAAAAACATAGCATTCATTTATTTATTTATTTTTTTCAAAGGGAAAAACAAAACAGTATAAAGAAAACAACTCACGTTGATAATTTGGTGCCATGGTAAGCTTCTTATACACAACTAAGTCCATTAAAATCCTCAATAGCATGGCATTTCCTAACAGCATCAACTCCACGATCTTCTCAAGTTTGTGTTTTTTTAGACATGGAGAGTAGAGTCAGTGTCCTCAATTAGTTAAAACTCCCTATATGGGCGGGTACTGGGATCGGAGTAAGAATCCTACACCTTACTTTTTACTAGTAGGTTTTGAAAAATGGAACTAAAATGTATTATTTAACTTTCAATACTTAGAATCTATTCAACCATGTATTGCAAAATAAGGAGAATTGTTTTTTATAAGAAAAATTGCATTTTGGTAAGAGAAACGAGAAAGAAAATAATGCTTTTTGTTTTTTCCCCTGTATGTATTATTCGAGATGTCTACTTTTAACGTCAATATAATTTTTTTAAAGATATCCAAAACCATAACCAAAATACAAATAGACTTGAATAAAAAACACAAATTTATTAGAGTTGATATAACTTAATGATATTATTATTAATTTTTTATTAGAATAGATCTAGATTTAAATAAGTCATCTCACAAAGTTAAAAAAAAAAGAAAAAAAAAACACATGTCTCTGTCCATAATTAACTCTAAAAATTCTTCATATATGACAAAAGAAAAGAAATTTTCAAGCATAAATAAGAATAAACTTTCTCCAACAACGATATCTCTATAAAGAAAAATATAAATATATTAAAAAGAATAATGACTTGAGAATGACAATCTCTCTCTTCCTCTGGTCTGGATAATAATAATAATAATCTTTCACCCGTAAATAACAAATAATGTTTCCTTTCATAAATAAATAAATAAACTAAAAACCCTTTATGTGGAATCCGGTAATCTTTCCTAGCTGGTCCCTTTCGTTTACTATAACTTTTCCCTTCTCTCTCTCTCTCTCTCTCTCTCTCTCTCTCGAATTTTTTTTCTCCTTCGATTTCTCGAGACATGGTGGTAATAGTCTCCTTCTTCGACAGCACATTATGATCCACATGCTTCCTAGTTCTAGTGCTCTAATGGCAAAAAACGAAGAACAAGCCTGAAAGTAAAGAAAGAAAAGGAAGGTTTATTTCTATCTCTCGCTGTCTCTCTCGCGTGCAAAAAATGGTTTCTTCTTCTTCTTCTTCTATTCGATTCCTTGACCAGTATTCCAATCAGGTACGTGCTTCTTCTTCTCCTTCCTTTAGCAAAAGGAACAATAATATTACTGTAACACCTAGATATTCCAAATCTCAAATGTGTCTTCACAAGATTCTGCACATAATCACTTCCCACCAACAACAACAACAACAAGAAGAAAGAAGCAGCATCTCAAGAACGAATGGTTCAGAATTGATGAGCGATGATGGTGCTTTAGTACATAAAGATCAAGACTTTATGTGTTCTAGTAAGAAAAGATTATTGGGTATTGACTTGAATTTAAGATTAGGGTGTTTGTTTGAAGAGTCCACCTCGATCGAAAAGAGTGGGACCAGTTCTCAAGGCGAATGCGAGCCAAAATTAGTCATTGAAGAAGAAGTTAAAGATCGAGACTTTAATGGAGAAGATCATACTAATGATGATGAGGAGAAGGAGAAGGATAAGGAGGAAGAGACTAATGATGATCATTCTGAGATAACTAATTTGCAGTTTCAAGGGTGTGAGAAGGACCAAAATGGAAATTTAGAAAATGGGCAGTGTCAAAAACATGGAAAGAGCGAAACTTCGGGTAAGAAATTGAAAAACGAAGGGTTTTTGGGGTTGTTGGTTGAAGCAGCCAGGTGGGTTTCTGAGAATTACTGTAATGATGGTGGTGAAAGTGATGAAAAGAGTCAGGAGGAGGAGGAGGAGGAAGAAGAAGAGGAGGGGAGTCGAGTTCGAGGTGGTAGAGTGATGGAGAAAGAAGGTGGGAGTGGTGGGCAGAAATGCAATAAAAGTAAAATCCTGGGGTCAAAAAGAAAAGGGGGTTGTGACAACAATGTGGATGTTAATGTCTATGTCGTGGAGTACGAGGATGATTGTAAGTCGCCGGTGGTGAGATCGAAGAGAGGGAGGAGTCAGGTGTTGCCGGTGAGGTATAGAGACTCGGTTCTTGAGCCATGGAAGAAAGGATTCTCAAGACCACCGCAGAGACTGTTGGCTAGTTGCAATAATAAACGAAAGTCGAGGTAAAGAGTGTAAAATATGAAAATTTATGTGGCCCAAAAAAAAAAAAAAATTGCGAGAGTTGTTATGTTATATCGTTTTTGGAGATTTGGATTGGATCATAGGTTTTTTGGATATTCCATCTCGTAATTTTGGTTTCGTTTGTCAATAACTTGGGTTTCTGCATCATAATTTTAGTCGTTATTGGCTATTGCTCATTAGGATCTAGTTTAATATGTTACGACATTCATGAATTGCATTGCCATGTGCTGTATATATATTTCCAATCGATGGAGAATGAATTAAAAATGGATCCATCCCTTTGAAAACAAATAAGTACTGTTAGGGGATGGACAGGTTTGAGTATGAATATTTTCTTATATGTTATTAAAAGTTAAGATGACTTTAAAAGTATATGAATTCGATGAAATTAAAATTATTGTAGTGCAATGGTATCATATCATATGTATTCTATTGAAATGGATAAAATCATTAAAATTTCTTTTCTCACATAATTGTAATTTATTAATGGAGTTATAATTTTTTATTTCTTACAATTATTATATATTATAATTGAAAAAAAGAATGATTCGAATTTATATAACGGTTACAACTAAATAGTAAAATCATAATTTGCACGCATAAGATTATAGATAGGGGATGGTTAGAAAAGAAAAAAAAAAAAGAGAAAAAAGATTATAGATATGGAACGGATACCTTCCGTCCTGATTCTATTACCGAACATGGAACTTTGAAGTTGGCTGGGTTATAATTCTGTGATCTGATGATGATACATGGAAGTTGTAGAAAGACGAGACACTAGACAGACACACATGACGTGATTGCGTCTGTAGCAAGATAAATGTAATGCAAGATTTTCTCATTTCTTGAAATAGGTGATTTGTCTTCTTTTTCAATTTTTAAAATTGTTTTCACTTTTTTTTTCGTCAACGTTGATATGATGAAGCCATGTAGCTAAGCTTCTTGCCATTTATAAAAATAGAAAAAAAAAAACTATACTGTGTTTTTTCCTTTTTTTTTTTTTTTTTTATTCCCCCTCCTGATAAGAAAGTGCACTGTTAAATCATCATTATCCTGTTAGCTAGACCCCCTTTTTCTTTTTCTTTTTCTTTTTCTTTTTTCTAATATATTTTGTAGCACTAATTTTTAAATTATTGTTATTTTATTTGTATTCTATGAGTTAAGTGTAAGTACCATTATCCATTGTAAATAAATCTATTATATTTATTATATACACTTAAATTTCTTATATTTGAATTGAACATTTAAATATTAATTTTTTTATTAAAAAATGAATTTGGATTTCTTTATAATCATTTCACTCTTGATTTTCCACAAGTTCTTTTAGTTTTACTGTTTTCTAAACGTAAAATAGTAAACACAAAATGTGAAAAAAGAAGAAGACATGTTTAACAATTTTGAAGTTTAAATGCTCGATTTAAAAGGTGAGGGGTTAAACTTCCACGAAAAGATACAAGTATTTATAGTTTACCGTAAAATAAAACAATTTAGCCAAATTACAAATTACTAAACTAAATTACGAATAAGTAATTTGTCCAAAAAAAGCTGCAAATTAAGCAATTCATATATATATATAAAGTGTATATGATGCGGTAATTGCAGCATCGTAGGGAAAATAAATGATGATATTTTAATTTGATAAATGGAAACGAGAAGGTTAAGGTTTTGATATTGACAGGACAGCTATAGTAGTGCTTCGGTGATTCCGTAGCTTTACGATAAGTTTTGTTTTGTCAAGTCCCCTTGATGTCTAGCGAGAATAAAGGAAAACGAAAAAGTCCTTTCAATGGAGGCTGATGAAATATTTTTTAATATCCTTTCGGTATGGCTTTTCTTTTGTTGGTCAAATACAAAAAGTACGAAAATATCTGGGAATTATCGGAAGATTAATATGTGGGGAGTTCGTATGGGATTGGAAATAAGGTCTCTTCGCGTATGCTTTATTGTAGGGTTCTAATTATTGGTGACAGAAAATTCATCATTAGGAATGATATATAACGTATAATGCTTAGAATTGAATAATAATTGATAAAAAGCTTAACACATTGCTTATAATGTTTGAAAAACCGCCATGGATGATATTGTTGAGCTCCTATTTTCATGTCTAGCGTTAATTAATTCACGTGATTTGTCGTTTTTAGTGATCCCTTCTTTTGAGTGGTGGTGATATTTCGTTTGGTGCGGAATAAACGTCTCTCGTATGATTAAATGGATAATCCCCCCACACGAAATGTAGGAAAATGGCCATTGGACACGAATGTGTACCCTTCTGTCCCAAACGCAGGAAAAGCCAATTGCCCGCCTCCAGTCTTTGTCCTTTAAAACCCAAATATTGTCCAAAATGTGCTTTGGTTTGTTCAACTATCTTCTCTTTCATTTATTATACAGAAACTAGGGTATAAAAGACCTTCTACTCTTTGTATTTATAGCTCGTTCATTTTATTAAATAAAATGAGAAAAAAATATAATTAAAATTTTTAAAAAATATATTATAGTTGTAATATTTATTATTTTATTTAGTTAGATTAATAAATAATTTAAGAAGAGATATATAATAAAATTTTAATAATTAAATTATCTTTAGTTTATTTTATTTCTTAAGTAATTTTAAAATAATAGATGAAGATGGTGAAAATCGACTATAGGGATAGAAATGGTAGTAATGGTCGACAGCGGTGGTTGGGGGAAGGAGAGGGAGGAGGGAGGAGGGGCGAGGGTTGGTGGGGGTAATTGCGATGGTAGTAATGATAGCAGTAATGATGATAATAGTGATGGTCAAAGGGTGACGGTAGAGGTGGCAGTAACAACAATAATGATGGGTGATGGTAGTGGCAACAGTATAATAGCAATAGTGTTGGTGGCAATAATGGTGGGGTTGGTGGCAGTTGGTAGTGATAGTGGCAGTAATGGTAGGTGGTGGTGTTGGTTAGTAGTTAATAGAAGTAACGAGGGTAGTAATGGTAGTGGTAATGGTGGTTGCAACGGTAGTAGTGACAGTAGCGGTAATGGTGGTGGTTATGATGTTGGTCGTGGTGGTAGTGGTGCTGGTCGGTAGTGGTAGTAGTGCTGATGCTGGTTGATGGTGATAATAGTAGCAGTAGTGACAGTAGTGGTGATAATAATAGTGGTTAATGGCGGCAATGGCGATGGTGATAGTGGTGGTAGTCATCGTTAAATTGATAATTCCTACTACTTTATTTCACGTAGTAAGGATTCTTAAGAAATTGCGATTTGAAGACAAAAAACCAAGTGAACACTATAATGAAGAATAGGGAGGGGGGGGGGGGGGGGGGGGGGGGGGGGGGGGGATAGGGAGGGGGAAGGGGAATTGGATTCCAATTCCTCTCAAGTGAATGAGATATTAATATAGCCCAAAATTTTTTTGACTAGCAGTAAAATCGTGAATGGTGTGAATTATAATTAGGCAATATCACTTCTCTTTACCTTGTGAAAATAAAAAATACTTAAGGGCACTTAAAAGATAGGAATTGCTAAGAATGAAGAGAGTAGAAATCAAGGGGATACACAATAGAAATTGATCTTTGCATTTGAAATGGTTTGATGCAAACACTTAATGAATTGAACATTTTTTAATGGTTTAGGGTTTTGAATTGAATCGCTTCAAATGCGATCTAGTCAAGTTCAGTTACGTTGGAATCACTTTTCAAAAACACCATGTTCTTTTTTATAATACTAATAGTTATTGAAACTTTTTACTAATATTGATATCCAAATTAATGAATATTATACAAGAATTAAAACTACATTACTTTATATCACAAAGACATTGTAGTTTAGGTGATAGAAAAGGTGCATAAGTCTACTATTGATGAAAAACAATAATAAAGAAAAGGAAGTGAATTATGGAGGTTTAGAGTGAAATGATAAAAAGGAAAAGTTTGATAGAGTTGATTTGAAAGGGTTTAAAACTCGCTTACTTTTTTATTTTTATTAAGCAGGGGTTTGGCTCAGGTTCAAATGATTCTGCTTGGTTCAGTTTGATCCCTCGAATTGAATTGCAAACCTCGTGGACCCTTTTCAAATGGAAGCAGAAATCAAACCCAATATAAAAGAATTGTGTTTTGCAGTTTAGCTTCATTATCGGTTTGGTTTGATGAACAACCGGAAAATCGATGCCTACTCATATTGCCTTCATTATGTGATTGCACCTAAATTTTCTTTAAGTTGATATCATCCGATCCATATTTGTATAAGAAATAATAGCTATTTTTTATTGGATTTTTAAATGCTCATTTCTTTTAAAATGCTTCATATGTTCAATATTTGCTTGTATTGCAATAAATTTCATTTTCGAAAGAAATTGGTGTTACTCTTATAAAAAATAAATAAATAATAAATAACAATGAAGAGCATGTTTCTTTCTTTTAGTTATTCATTAATTATTATGTGTGAGGATTTTATAAAGAAATATCACCCATGATAGATTATAATATTAAGGGAAGTTTCATATACTTAAGGATGCAATTGGTGTGGGTTTTGTCCAAACCCATCTTTTTTGAATTAACGTTTTCCAAAACCCTATAGGAATCTGATAAAGTTTTACTTCCTATTTTAAAAATCCGGCTCTATAGGATTCTTAACCCTATACTCTAAAGGGGTGGGTTCTTATAGGATTTAACAAACTCTATAGAAGTGAGTTTGTATAGAGTTTAGATGGAATTAAGAAGAGAATAAAAAGGAAAAAAGTTAAGTAGAATTATAATTACATTTACTAACTTACATAATAATAAAATTTAAAAATTAAATATCTTGTATAATATAAAACTTGTATAAAATATGTATTTCATATAAATTAAAAATAAATATTTTTATTAATATATACCTTTTTTATTAGATTGGGTTTTTCATTAATATATATATTTTTTTTTATAATCTTAAAACTTGACCTTAAACCTTATAAAGTTTTTATCGGGTTTGACGGGTTGAGTGTCATTTAACGGCTCCATCCGATTGCATCTATACATATACCGAACGAAATCAAGATTTTAGCTTAGCTAGTATAGATGTTGTTTTATACGAGAATGATGAAGTTATAAGTTCAATGAAATAATCAGAGGAGCAGCAAGGACGAAGCACACAAAACAGTGAACAATTTGCGTAAGGTGTCCCGGCAAGAAAGGAGCAGAGACACCGAAGTAATGAAAACATTAAATGCAGACAGAAAAACAATGCACATTGTTATTACCTACTTACCGTTTTTAACTGTCCTTTGTCAGCAGCTACGATCTCTCTCGAATCATTTTCTCTTTATAGATCATATAGAGGTTGTCTATCTAAACACTCGAGGTTACCTGCTGTAGATCGATAAGGAAATTTTCAATATAAATCCTGTCCATGAGCTTCGTAAATATGGTGTACGTATACCTTGTGCATAATCTCCATTTCATATCCCAATATGAATTATATAGACTAGGTCTATTGAAAAATTACTAAAGCCCAAGGATTGTTCTTGACTAGAAGTCAATTAATCTAAGGAATGTTGTGCAATTCACTCCAAGTAGTGGCAGGTTGGCCCTAGCCACGGGATGGTCATGGGTCAAGAACCACCATTGTAGAAGGTGGCACGAGCCACTTCGGACAATGGATCTCCTCTCATTACCATAAAAAAATAAATCAAAGAATTGAATCAAAACTCCGATATATATGCTTTGAGTTATAGGATTATATTATAACCTAATAATCATTATTTTTATTTGATTTTCGGGTAGTCAGCAGTGGTTGATGGCAATCGGTGGTAAATGACAACTTACCATCCTAGAGTCATCCAAAAGCGAAGCTGGAGGCCCACGGTTTGTAATTGGTCAGAGCACTCCCACCTTACAATATTCTTGTAATCCTCAAAGTGGAATATTTGCATAATCCGCGGTGGATCCAACACTCCTCTGGTCCTAGGATAATCGTTCGTGAAAGGGGTAGCGATTTATTGCCTAGGGTTATACAATTTCTTAGGTTTTATATTTTTATTTTTAATTTGTTTCTTATTTATGTATTTTTTTTAATCATTTTTTAAGGGTCATTAGGGGCGAATTGAATGTCTTGAGGCACTTTTCATTACGTATGAAAGGTTAAATAGTTGTGTGCAATACTAAGTGATCAAAAGCACATTAAATAGGAAAAAAGTTCTAAACCGAAAATTGTATATGAAAGTTAAAAGCAGATAAAAGATTCCCAAGAAGGTTCTTTGTAGGTATCCTAATTATGACTTGGTTATGAAATTGAAATTTGTAAGGTATACTATGAATTAATCAATTAGACTTTTCATGCACTTCTTAACCGGGCATACAAGCATTTTAGAGCATTTCAGTATTAGAGGTCACAATTTCTTTTTTTTTTTTTAAGTCCAATAATTCACCTCAACATATCATGTGTAAATACTAATTTAAATATGTAATAGTGGTAATGGTTTACTTTTAAAAAACCACTATTCATTTTTTAAAAACTAGGTACACTTAAATTACATATACGAGTATTTCATTAAAAAATTACTAAATCTTATGTATTTACTAAAACATGCATGTTTTAAATTTAGGATTTTTGTATTGTTACAAGCACTATTGATACTTTGTGTGATTATTTGAAGATTTGCATCATATGTCCACTTCCATGTGCATACCTCTTTCATAAGCTTTTATTTTTAAAATAGGTATACCATGTTCATGTGATTTAATTTGTTTTCTCCTATAGAGAAATTACTTGAGGATTTATAACATTGATTGCGGATGCTCTATTAGAGTTGGCAAATGAACCTTTATTAAGATAATTACATAAGAGATTAAACTTTGAAAGCAAATGTATTATTTGCTGCCATACTACAATATGGGTGATCATATATCACTTGTGTATATCTATTTATGTTTACATTTTATTGTCAGTAGATTTGCATTATAATTTGCTTAATACTATATGGTTAACTACCTTCAGAGATGACGATCCTTCCAATGAACAAGTAGAAGCCATACATCATGTATGATCCAAGAAGCATTATAAAGCTTGATTATTATTGTAGTAAGATCTAATTTGAATTACTTTTTTCCTTTATGCATTCATAAGTTATTTTGTCACAACAAAATTATTATTCGTTCTTGCAGGTTTAAGGCTTACGCTTACATCCATTTTCGTCTTCATAAGGTATGGCAACATCATTACTTACTTTCTATATTCCGTAAGTAAATACTATCTATAAAACTTTCCATGATTTTTTTTCTTGGATGCAGTTCTTTAGCATTAGGAATTTGACCAACCAACTTATGTTCCAAGAGATTGATAACATAATGACTAGGTGGTACAACTTCATAATGTTATGTTTTATACTGTGATACAAGTTCCCAAATTAAAACATAGGTATCAAAAATGAAAAGAGAAAAAATGTAGGTATCTTAAGTATAATTTACCCTTTTACATTACTAATAGATAAGCTCAACAACCCTTATTGCGAGGAAAAGAAAAAGAAAGAAAAACCAGCCTTAGCCTTAAGACATTAGCTCCCAATCTCTAACACCTTTACATCTCTTTCATTCATTCTCACACACACTATCCTTCCTGTTAGATTTGACTATTAATCTCAATTAATGTCATCATCGAGTACACTTAGCTCTTATCTTATTTCCAATTCCTCATGTGATTTACTCTCATTTATCTCTCCTAATTAGTTGATTGGCGTATAGTTTTGTGAGCATATAGTCCTTTCATCCTCTTAATTTGCTAATTATTTATGGAACATTTGACTAAGTTCAAATAGGAAAAATGGAATAATTATTCATTCCCTATAGACAAATTTCTTTTGTTTCGTTAGCGGAATAGTTCTTCCATGAAATTGCTACTACTATAAAATGAAGAATTGTAATTGTATTACATGACCAACCAAGAAGCTATTATTTAGTCTTTTTTAGCATAATTTCATATCTACCTATAAGACTTCAAAAGAACTATAAAAGACAGTTATTACTTCTCTATTTTATTTGTTGAGACTTGTAATTCTATTTCTAACTCATTTTACTAACTAACCATATCATTAATGTAAATGATCTAACAGGAAATTTATGTGATAAATTTGAGTAGTAAATTGAGCTTGTTTATTATCTATAATTCTCTTATTTTATATGAGTATTTACAATTATAGTCCACTTGTTAAATACTTAAACTCGAATGCATCGTATTATACAATTAAAAATTATTGTGCTTGATGTGAATGGTGAATAGTGATGTGATTAGAATGATTAGGCGATTTAAATCAAAATAAACTACATCTTAGGTAGTTCAATTTAGAATCCTAAATTATTGAAAGTGATTTGGTTTACTGTAGGTTTGGAATGAACCATTTCAATAATGGTTCAATTTTGTTCAACTTCAAAATAGACTAAACTGAACCGTGAACATCCTTGTTTTGCTATCATAGAGAAATTTATACAGAATCTTTGAATAAAACTTTTCTTCATTCTTCAAAATTGTTGATCACGATTAGACTAACTAGGGTATACATACTTGGGTGGAGTCTAACTTGATTGGGCTTAGGCTTTACCTCCTGCTTCTAGATACCTACAAAAAGCCCCCAATGTAGGTGTAACCACATAAGCTCTCTAACACTCAAGTTAGCAAGGAGGACCAAGCAAAGGAAAGATGAGCATTAAGTAATAAATGGATCGTACTCACCTAGGGTGTGTGCGTGTAGTGTGTTGAACTTTTGTTCTAGAGAGAAAGGGAAGGAAAATGTTCTTAGAGAGTAAGAGAGGGCTCCCTTACTTCCTAGTGCTTGATGTCTTTTATGTAGGTTACCTGGAGATGTAATGATCAAGGGTTTGCTCATAATGGCTACCAACAGATAGTGCACTTCGTGATAGACCCTGAGTTTCACTGCAAGTAATATGTCGTGGACAACTAAATAACTAAATCTACAGCTCAGTAATCTGGCAGGAGCAAGGGTGCTAAGTGTGCCTGTCGTACTATTGATGTTAGACACTCATTAATAAGTTGCAACGGAGTTGATGTGAACCGCAACCAAGGACAGACAAGATCGGTCACAGGGTTAGGTCTAAACTTGCCAAAAACTTGAAAGGGTGTTTGGAAAATGTGCGTAAGGATGAAAAACGAATGAAAGGTAAGTAAAACCTTCAAACAGCTCCAAGATGATTCATGGCACAGCTTGATATGATGCTCAAGATGGTCTTGTGAGGATACTCACCACCTAACCTTGCTCAAGGGTTAGGATAAGAGTGAAATGAGAGTAAATAAATAATGTTTATAAGAGGAAAATATTTGGTGTATTAATGATAATCTGATCTCTCTACGGCTACATGTACAAGGGGTATTTATAATCAAGAATTTAAGGCAATTTGCTAAAAAGAAAAAGACAAAAAAGGGTATTGTCCCAAAGGTATAATGTACAAAGAATGCCAAAGGGTAAAAGTGAATATTCAAGAAAAATAATGATTAGTGCAACAAATTCTACATGTGGTCCTATATACTTGATAGAGATGCATCGGTGATGCTGTTAGAGGATGCAGACAAAATAGTACGATTTGATCGAGTAGCCAAGTAAGGGAGCCAAGCAAGCAGGGATTCGTTTGAGCAAAAGTAGTTGATGATTAATCCAGGGTAGTTATCTCGGCCTCTCGACAAGAGTGATGCTGAGAAAGTGGTCGGCTTGATCATGACTAAGTAGGTGTGTAAGGTTTGGTGGTTGTTAGGGCATTCTTTAGGTTGGCAAACAATTTTTGAGATATGGGAAGTCCTTCGGCACGGTATAGAGAGTCGATCATCAGCATAGAGAGTCGATCAACCTCGGCAAAGTTGGTTAGAGCGGGAGGATTCGCCTCGCCAATCCCTTTAGTTTATGGGCTCAATTGTAGGTTAAAGGCCTCGTAACTTGATTCCTATCTTCCCTTTGGGTTGATTTGGATTTGGGATCAAATCCGACTAGTCTTCACTTAGTTCTTTATCAAGATGATATGGAATGAGGTCAGTAATGTTGAAGGTATCCGAAACCCCATAATTTTTGGGAAGCTCCAACTTGTAGGCATTGTCATTGATCTTCTAAAGGATTCTGAAGTGTCTTTCAGCCCATGTAAACAACTTGTTCCTTCTCTTACTCGGAAACCTTTCCTTACTTAGGTGCAACCATACCAAGTCTCTTAGCTGAAACTATTTCAACGTCCTACACTTGGCCTCCTTATGCATACGTCTGGTAGCTTAGTTGATTTGTCGAGTAACTTTATTGTAGATGTATTGTAGGGACTATGCTTAGGCTCTCATGTCAAGATCTTCTTGCTCTAATACAGGTACAAGGGTATCATTGTGGGGCAACTCGAGATTACAACCATAGATAACTTCGAAGGAGGTTTGTTTGGTGGTGTTATGTATTGTTTAGTTGTTAGCAAATTCGACCAAAGACAAATAGACGTTCTAATCAGCTAAGTTCTTGCCTACTGTAGCTCAAAGCAGTGATCTCAAAATATGATTGAGTGCCTCTGTTTGGCCATTTGTTTGGGGGTGACAAAAAGTGTTCAATAATAGTTTAGTACCCATTTGTTGCCATAAAGTTTTTTAGAAATGGCTTAAGAACTTCGGGTCTCTATCTAATACTACACTTTTCGGTACGTTATGCAACTAAACAATTTCCTGCAATAAAAAAGAAGCAATAGTCAAAGCATCATTAGTCTTTAAGTAAGGTACAAAGTATGCCATTTTACTAAACTATCGCCTATGACCATTATAGAATCTTTACCTCAGACAGTTCGTGGTAATCTAAGAATAAAGTCCATGCTCAACTCAATCCATAATCTCATCGGGATAGGCAAAGGCATTACTTTCCCTTATTTGGCTCGACATTTAGCCATCTTGCATATGGCACAACCTTGAACAACTTGGTGTAAATCTCGCCTCATTCTTGGCCAAAAGAAATGCCCACTCAACAATTCATACGTACTTCTCTTCCTAAAGTATCCATACAGTCCTTCACTGTGGGCTTCTTTAGTCAGTAACTCCTTTAGTGAACATGTTGGCATGTACAATTTCCCTCCTCGAAACAAATATCCATCTTCCATGTGATACTCGTCCACTGTCATTCCATTGGCACAACGTCTAAGTATGGGCTTGAAGTATGGATCCTCAAAGTATCGTTCCTTGATATTTGCAAACCCAAACAATCTGGTTTATAGTTCAATCATGAGCGCATGTCTCCTTGAAAGAGCATTTGCAACTATGTTGCTCTTTCCCTACTTATACTTAATGATAAAATTGAATTCTTTGAGCAATTCAACCTACCTTGCTTGCTGCTTCGATATCTTGGTCTAACTTCAAAGATACCTTAACGACTTGTAGTTTGTATAGATCACAAATTATCTCGACAGTAGATAATGCTGGCATACTTGTAGTGCTCGTATGAGTGCTAAGAGTTCTTTATCATATACGAAGTAGTTAAGTTGAGGTCCCTTGAGTTTCTTATTGTGGTAGGCGATTGGTCGGACTTCTTGCATTATAATTGCACCTATCCCATGCCTAACGCGTTACATTCCAACTCAAATACTTTCTCTAAGTCAAGCAAAGATAGTACAGGTGTAGAAGTTAATCTTTCTTTCACCTCAACAAAACTTCTCCCCTTCTTTTGTCCCCATCTGAAGTTAGTGTTTTTCTTTGTCAGCTTGAGAAGGCGTACGACGAGAGTACTAAAACTCCTTATAAATCTTCTGTAGAAGGATGCCAATCCATGGAAACTTCTTCCTTCGGCATAAGTAGTTGGATCGGCTTGACAATTGCTTGGATTTTCTCCTCATTTACTCATAAGCCTCCCTTACTTACTACATAGCCTAGGAACACCACTTTCTCCTTATAAAAGCAACATTTCTTAAGATTGCTAAATAACCTCTTTGCATGGAGGACATCCAATACGGCATGGAGATATTTACAGTGACTTAGCAAGTTGGCATTGTATACTAGGATGTCATCGAAATACACCACGACATACTTTCCTATTAGATTTCTTAGGAAATTGTTCATCAAGCGTATGAAAGTGCTTGAGGCATTCGATATGCCGAATTGTATAACCATCCACTTATAGAGTCTATGTCGAGTTTTGAATGCAATCTTCTACTTAGCTCCTGACCTCATGCGAATTTGATGGCAGGTAGACTTCAGATCAATCTTGTTGAAGATCATAGCTCCACTTAATTCATCCAACATATCTTCCAACCTAAGGATATGATACTTGTATTTGATTGTAATCTTGTTCACGACTTGGCTGTCAACACACATTTGCTAAGTACTATCCTTTTTTGGTACCAGGAGTGTTGGAACAACACAAGGGCTAAGACTCTCTCTTACATACCCTCTTTCCAGTAGTTTGTTGACTTGTCATTGTAGTTCAAAAACCTATTCGGGACTCATTCGATAAGCTGACTTATTCAGCAAGGTGGCGCTAAGTATCAAGTCAATGCAATGTTCTATATCTCGAATAGGGGGTAACCCCTTGGGTAACTATTCAAGAAATAAATCGGCATATTCATTCAACAACTCTCTTACTTCCAGGGGTAGTTTGCCCCATTCCCTCAACTTTAAGAGTCACTTGACTAACATGAAGGTCGGCACATCGGCTTGAATAACCTCTCAGAGCTCAACTCTACTCATCATCAAAGTCTTCTTCAATCTTTAAGCAAGTTTTTCATGCAGTTTGTTAACTTGACTCAGTAGCATCATGTTTAGCGTAATCTTCCTTCCATCCTTCTCGAATACATAGGTGTTTCTATATCCATCGTGTATAACTTTTCTATCATAAAGCCATAGTCGGCTTAGTAACACGTGTAGTGCATACATGGGCAACATGTTGCAAAGGATCTCATCGGAGTAATTTCCAATTGTAATTGGTAGTAGTATTTATCGAGTGACATGTAGTGCTCCCTTCTCATTCAGCCAATGCAACTTATACTGCTTTGGATGCGTGATAGTTGGCAACTTTAACTTCGTGACCAAATCAGTTGATGCCATATTGGTGCAACTACCACTATCCACAATTAGTATGCATAGCTGGTCATTCACTGTATAAGTGATATGAAACAAGTTCTCCCTATGCTCTTCTTCACGTGAGGGTTCCATGCTCATTACACATTGGACAATTACGATCAACTGATCCAAGTCCTTGGTAAACACATCTTCTTCAATTAATTCATTCTTCTAAGAAGTTTCTTTCTCAGCAATACACTCTTCCTCTAGTTCCTCATCAGTACTTTGCACTCTAACATCGGAGTGTCTCCCTTGATGACTATAGTCCTTCGATTTGGACATTAGGTAGCCATATGTCCAAACCCTTGGTATTTGAAACACTTGATCTAGCTTGTCTTCTTACTAGATCCTTACCCTTTCTTGTACGTTCAAGTTGGCATGTCACCTTCTGTTCAACCTTTTTGGTCAGTTCTGACATTTGCTTGCCTATTTGCCTCGATACTCAATTGACCTCGATAACTTCCCTGAATGGTTTGATTAGTTGGCAGTTTGGTTAGTACTCAGCTTCTTATCTGCCTTTTCACCGGTTTAGCTATTCTCATGGCCTCATCCATTGTGGTAAATTGTTGGAGTTTTACAATATCTCGAATGTCACTCCTCAACCTAGTAAGGAACCTAGAAACTGTTCGTGCTAGTGATTCCTCCACTTTACAGTGGATCATAAGCATTTAGAATTCTTAGATAAACTTGTCAACAATTTGTTCTCCTTGTCTCAGCTCTTAAAGTCGAGTAAAGGTGTCTTATAGATAAACATCTGCTACAAATTTGTTTCCGAATATTCTTTTCATCTCAAGCTAAGTATTAATTTCGCTATATCCTTTTCGTCTCTTCATAGCCTAGAAACTTTTCTACCACATGACAGCATACCTAAAGAACTCAACAATAGCAGTTCTCACTTTCTCGTAATCCTCATATTGGTAATAGTAAAAAACATGTTCCACCTTCTCTTCCCAAACCAAGTATTCATCTACATTTCCAAACTCATTGAAGCTTGGAATCTAAAGCTTCACATGGTCGGATGCTCGTGGTGCTTGAGTTCGCTCTTCCTCTTCATAATACTCTTCTCCGTCCTTTTTCCCTAGATCTCTCAAGTTAACCCTTCTCCTCACTTGTCCACTTACTCTTTTGAACTTGTCTAGATGGATTTTGGCCTCTAGTGGTTCAAGTAGCTTGTAAGGTATTAGGCATAACTTCAGCATGTCGATAAGCCAGTACGTAGGTAGTTGGGGTTAAATTTATTAAGAGATTATCTACCTCATCAAGTATCTTATTTGTGCTTCTTGGAGTACCTTGAGATTATTGGCCATGGTAGATAACATCACTATTGTTATTCCCAGCACCAGCATTAACACTTGAGTCTGTTATTCTTTTCTAATAGATCCAAATTTTGAACTCCTCAATTAGGTGTTCCAGCTAACACTACCTCTCTAAATCATACAACATACTTCCTCCAAAGTAGGAGCTTAACAACAAGCAAACATGACAGCTAAATTAACACTGAAAACTTGCATTGTCTTACATACCTAAAATAGAGTGTTGACAAAACTTTGAAACAAACTAATATAATCCAAATGAAACCTTCGCTTTGATACCAAGATTATGCGAATTGCTACCAAGGATAGATAAGGTCAGTCGCAAGGGTAAGTCCAAGCTTGCTAAAATCTTGAAAAGGTGATGGGAAAATGTATGTAAGGACGAAAAACGAATGAAAGGTAAGAAAAACTTATAAACAGCTCCAAAGGATATGATGCACCAATGGAACTTTCGATAACTTATGGTACAGCTCGTTATGATGCATGAGATGATTCAGTGAGGGTACTCACCACCTAACCTTGCTCAAGGGTTAGGATAAGAGTAAAATGAAAGTAAATAAACAATGTTTACAAGAGAAAATATTCAGTGTATTAATGATAATTTGATCTCCTTACGGTTACTTGTACAAGGAGTATTTATACTTGAGAATTTAGGGGAACTTATCTAAAAAGGAAAAGACAAAAGATGGTATTGTCCTAAAGAAGTAACATACAAAGTATACAAAATGATAAAAGTGAATATTTAATGAAAATAATGATTAATACAGTAGATTCTCTACGTGGTTCTATATACTTGGTAGAGATGCATTGGTGATAACGTTGGAGGATGTACACAAAACAATACGATTTGATCGGGTAGCCAAGAAAGCATAGACTCGTTTGAGCAAGAGCGGCTAATGATTAGTTTAAGGCAGCTATCTCAACATCTCGGCAAGAATGATGCTGAGAAAGTGGTTGGCTTGGTTATGATCAAGTAAGTATGTGAGGTTTGGTTGTTGTTAGGGTATTCTCCAAGTTGATACACAATTTTTTAGAGATGGGAAGTTAATTGGTATGGCATAGAGAGTCAATCATCAGC
This sequence comes from Lumnitzera racemosa, assembly GCA_024138005.1. NCBI lineage: Eukaryota > Viridiplantae > Streptophyta > Magnoliopsida > Myrtales > Combretaceae > Lumnitzera > Lumnitzera racemosa. The sequence continues at coordinate 89,290,261 of JAMXBC010000006.1, forward strand.
AAAGAGTAACTTGATCTCAGCAGGAGTCGATTGGAGCTAGAGGATTCGCTTAACTAGTCTTTTTAGTCCTTGGGCTCGACTATAGGTTAAAGGTCTAGTAGCCTGATTCATATCAGGAGTATAGGCGCTAAAGGCAAAAGTCAGCTTGCGATGTTAACGAAAAGGTTAGCTAATGCTCGATGGGGCAGAGTTGAGCCCCAAGCTTATGCCAGACGATCGATGAATGCTAGCTCAATGGTCGAGGGTTGAATTACTCGAATAGTTGTTATTTGACTTGCTAAGCAAGTTGCGATATGGAGGATAGATTCACCATTGGTTCACATCTTCATTGGCGCAAGCTCATGGCCTTGCGAGAGGGTCGCAGTGCAAAATGTGAGATTACTGCTTATTCGAGCGCCATTTGGTGTCCTCTATGATGGGCAACTAATAGGATTCCAAGTACTAACCTGATGCCGCACCAGGTTTCATATCACATGGGAGGCTTGCTTGTGAGCTCTACGCTGTTGGGTGACCAATTTATGAGATATATTAGCATTGGACTCCCTGACTTGCCCTATTAGGTTTGCCCTATTATATTGAGTATGCTTCGCTTTACCTTAACCGAGCCCTCCCACAGATCCATCTCTAAACTATGGCAATATTAGAAGACTTGATGTACTCTACGTGTTCTATCTTGGCTACTATGTATGCCTTGCTTTGCCAAGTCTTCCTTTCTATACTTAATCCATTCTGCGCTACTATGGTCAACTCTATTCTATTACATCAAGCCTTCCTCACCATAGCAAGTCTATCTTGCCTTTCTAGCTTGGCTTGGCCAGTTCTGCTTGGTTTGGTTAGTTAACTCCAAACAAGTCGGCCATGTCCATGTCAGATTGGCACAATTATGTGAGGTCAACTACTATCATATTAGGTCAGCCTTAGGTCAGTCACTACCATAATTAGGTTGGTTAACATGCGAGGTTAGTTACGACTACGATAGGTCAGCCCCAAACATGACAAGTCATCCATAATCAGGTCAAAGCATTAGCCCTCACTTAAAGATCTCACTTGGCTATTTATTTTACTTATGTATTTGGATTTTCTATTTCTTGTATTTTACTTATAATTAGCGTCATGTCTATCTTATATTTACAGAAATTGTCACTAGGGCATTCTTAGTCATTTTATTTATTTACAGCTTTACCACTTTATATAAATAGAACACTTATGTAGGGTTTTAGGAAGACTTTGATATTTTAATGAAAAACCCTTGAGACATTTCTCTCAGAAAACTCTCTTCTACTCACTCTTATCAATCCCTTTAGTAAGGATTATGGCAAGTGACCCTATTACTCAGACTAGTGTGTCACATCCTGTGAGTCTTAGGTCCATGTGTGGTTCTACGGTACGTCATATTCGTAGAGTTAATGCGTGAGATTACTAAACCATTGACTTTCATTTATCTTTCGGACCATCTCGTAGCCCAGACCCATCCATTGGTTTTCATGTGATACTGGGTTCTGTGTGTTCATCCACGAAATCTATATCATCTTACCATCAAAGCACAGTTCTGAAAAGGGAGTGTATGAAGTTGCTGTGAAGATTTGTTCATGTTTATCGATTAATAGTTGTTGTGTTCTTTTTCGTGGATATTGGAGTTAGTCCAATTGGAGTAGGTTTAGAGATCTTGAGCTACAAAGTGGAGATTTGTAGGTTGATAAGAGTAGTTCCTATCGTGCTCTATTGTACTTTGTTGTCCATTGCAAAAACAGAGGAGGTTTATTTCTATGTACGCTTATGTGTTTGAATGTATTGGTTACCAGAGTTAAGTTAGAAGTGAGCTTTTTGAGGTTGAGCCATATTGACTGTGGTTTGGTTTGGGTCGTTAAATTTGGACAGAGGTTCGTTCAATGGGATTCTTTCGTATTATCACAACAACAATTAGTGGAACATGTTGTGGCTGTTTGTGTTAAAATAAGAGTTTTCGACATTAATTTGCAGTGTTTGGTGGTTGTTGGCTACGGAAGCTTTGTTGTTGTCATAGTAACAGGTGGTAGATTTTCTTAGGTGTTGCACTAGACAAATTGGTGCTAGTGGTGATTATGGTTGTGCTAGTGGGTATACTGTTATCTTGGGGATTAGCATAGTGCTTGGTGCTCGAAGTGCAAGTGCCTAAATAGAGCCAAAGAAGTGAGGCCTTTAGGTTTTGAGCTGTACAAGCATCCAAGTTGCTTTAACCTAATAGCTGAGTGAATTTTAGTATCCAATTCGAGTTGAAGTGTCGAAGAAAAGTGGAAGATCTAAGCTGTGCAAGTATCCGAGCTGTTGTATCCTTGAAATCACCGTATTGGATAGTTCTAGTTATTGCCAACGAAACTTCTTATAGGCTGAGCTAGCTGCTAAATTAATACCTCTATTCAACATGGCTTATGATAATCAACAAAGATATGGTTATGACTATGACTATGAAGACATAAGGTCAAGGATACCCAAGTTTGATGGTTATGGATCTCTAGACGAATAATTAGATTAGGAATTCTAAGTCAATAGAATCTTTGAAAAGTATTCGTACCTTAAACATGACAAGGAATACATTACAGAGGAGAAACTTCAAGGCCTTGTTAGGACTTAGTAGAAGAATGAAGTAAGGTGAAGGATCTTTAGAGGGGCGAGTTCTATATGGAGCTCAATGAGACCTACAATGAAAGAAAAATTTGTACCCCTATTATATCAAGACGAATTGTATGAAGAGTTATCTACCTTGAGGTAAGGACAAATGAGTGTCCAGGAATTTGCTAAGGAATATAAGGCAACCCTGAATTGATGTAAGCTATATGAATCTCTTTTGTGTATTATCTCAAGATTCATAAGAGGATTGAGACTAGAAATTACACAACGTGTTAACCCCTCAAGAGTAAGAAGCTTGAATGAGGCTATCCAACTAGCCTTGAGAGAAGAATCCACCGTTGGTACCAACCATTATGATGTATGGGAATAACTAGAGGTTATACTTGATCAGCTTGAGGAGCTCAGAGGAGAAATGAACTAGCAAAGGGATATTCGAACAGAGAGAGCCAACGAGAAAGAAGACCGAAGAAAGAAAGTAGGGGAAGGAGAGATGGAGGTTGCTAGAGAGATGAGAAAGACCGAGCTGCATTGCAGTTGAAACTCTATGTTCTTGAAATGATTCCACTATCCCTTATAAATGCCACAGACGATCGCTCCAAGAATTACTACGTTTGCTTGCTACATATTAGAATCCTACGTCCTAATCATCTGACAAGTTTACATGGCACTGATATGAGTAGTTATAGCATCGCGCCTATGAGCTATTATCAACTATCGGTTGGAGTTTATCAGGGTTAAGGTGATGGATACATATATTGGGGATACGTCATGTTAACCCTTAGGACTCTCCTGTTGGAAAGGGTTGAGGTATGTAGATGGAAGGAGAAGGAAGAGTCGAATAATGAGGAAGTAGGGGGAATGCTGATTACAATTGATGAGGAGATCATGATGTCTAAGCTAGTTGAGCTTGAAGAGGTGGAAGCACTTGCCATTGAAGAGTCATCTTACATCCCGTCGACATAAGATCTACGAGTCCATAATCTTTTATATGACCCTGAGATCGTGTTGCTTCCCGTAATTGATAGTTGTTGGGACTACTAAGTTATAGTTGATCCGATCTATGATGAGTGGAAGGAAAGATTTGAGATAAAAGATGTGATTGATAGAGCCTATGACGAGTGGAGGGAGCATCAGTTGGTGATGCCTTTGTTGCAAGAACTAGAGTGTATTCCTATGTTTAAATTTCAATTTTATCGATTGGTGTTCGATCTTGGAGGGATCTGAAGCTGTTAATTACCAAGTTTTGGGTTGAAACTCTTCTAAGAGTGAGGGAATGATAGGATTCCAAGTACTAACCCGACGCTGCGCCAATTTTTGTATCACATAGGAGGCTTACTCACGAGCTCTACGCTGGTAGGTGACTAATTTATGAGATATGTTAGCGTTGGACTCCCTGACCTGCCCTGTTATGCTAAGTACACCCCGTTTTACCTTGATCGAGCCCTCCCACATATCCATCTTTGAACTATGACAATATTAGAAGACCCGATGTGCTCTACAAGTTCTATCCTGGCCACTATGTATGCCCTGCTTTGCTAGGTCTTCTTTGTTATACTTGATCAATTCTACCTTACTATAGTTAGCTCTATTCTATTTTATCAGGCCTTCTTCACTATACTAAGTCTGTCCTACCCTTCCAGCTTGGCTCAGCCAGTTTTGCTTGGTTCAATTGGTTAACTCCAAACAAGTCAGGCATGTCCATGTCAAATCAGTACGGTCATGCGAGGTCGGTTACTATTACGTTAGGTCGGTCGACATGTGAGGTCAGTTACGGCCACAATAGGTTGGCCTTAGACATATCAAGTTGGCCTCGAACAAGACAGGTTGTCTAGAATCAGGTCTGCCCAGATCACAGCTCCAAGTCCCCAACTGCTCTTTAGAATCAAAGCATCAACCTTTACCCAAAGATCTCACTTGGCTATCTATTTTGCTTATGTATTCGGATTTTCTATTTCTTATATTTTAATTGTAATTAGCCTCATGTCTATCTTATATTTACAGAACTTGCCACTAGGGCATTCTTAGTCATTTTATTTATTTACAACTTTACCACTTTGCATAAATAGAACACATGTATAGGGTTTTAGAAATACTTTGATATTTTATTGAAAAACCCTTGAGATTTTTCTCTCGGAAAACTATCTTGTACCTACTCCTATCAATCCCTTTAGCAAGGATTGTGGCGAGCAACCTTATTACTTAGATCGATGCAACATATCTGGTAAGTCTTAGGTCCGTATGTGGTTCTACGGTGAGTCATATCCATAGAGTTGGTACACGAGATTGCTAAACCATCAACTTTCATTTATCTTTCGGGCCATCTCGCAGCCCGGACCCATCTATTAGTTTTCGTGTGATACTAGGTTTCGTATGTTCATCCATAGGACCCGTTTTTGCTTTACCCATTGGGCCTTGATTTAGGTGAGAATTTAGTGTCAACACTTATTCCCCCACTCTCCCTAGCGTTTAAGGCGTGAGGAGAATAATTTGTGTAATGCAATTGGACCAAGGCCAGGCCTCCAGGCTAGGCACCAGTTTTGCTACTTGGGTTGTAGTAGATAATGTCTCTAGTTGGGGCTCATTTTCCCATATATTGAGTTACTGCATCATTGATGTGATTGGTAGGCTGCTCAATGTGTCATGATGGCTATCATTAGGAAATGTTGCGTGCATTGATGGTTTATGTAGAACAGCTCATGCATGGGAAAATCTATTATCGGGCTACATCATGGATTCGTGTGTAAGGATTAATTGGGGCTTTTAGCTGAAAAAGTGGAGTACGTGGATGGATAAGATTTAGCATACATCCTAGTGTAGGTTTGTGCTCTAAGAGTGGTGAAACCTTTTGTATTCTCCCCTTGTTTGTCTATATTAAGGGGGCTTGGATGTTCATTTTTCACTTTGCTTTGCTTACTTAGAGGAAACTCTGCTAAAATTCTGACTTGCTAGCTAACTGCTTTTTATTGTATGCTTCCAATCTTTGTTGATCACTTGTGATGGTTGAGCAAAGACAACTGGTAATTAGAGTGAGTCCTCCCTTCCTTCTTTTTTGAGGGAAGTAGATGAAGATTGCAAGAGCTCATCTTAAGCATGGGGGTAGTAGCCTTTCTCTCCCTAAAACAGTGGCTATGGCAAGAGAAGAAGATATGGTAATACTGTCTTAGAAGTAGAGGAAGGAATGCATGCAGCAATGTCCTTATGATGCATACCTATCAGATGGCGAGGAGGACAACATTAGGGCAATTGTTGCGGACAACTATCGCGAACGAGCCCGCTTGTGCCCATGTTCCTAACTTTGCAAGCAAGGAGAAGTTAAGGTCGGTTCGCTGAGTGGTGGGAGTAGTACTTGGGTGGCTAGTGGAGGATCTCATGGATAGGCAATAAGCTTATGACATAGGGGATAACCGATCAATCGGTATTTATACGAAGCCGTTTAAGCTTGGTCTTCACCTCCCTTTTTTAGAATTCTTGCTAGAGTTCTTTTGGTACTTTAAAGTTGTATTGGGCAATCTTAATGCAGATGCGTGGATTCGACTGCTTGCTTTTGAGGTGCTGTGCATTTGGGAGTTGCAACAGCCAATCGTGCAACTATTTAGTTACGTCTTCTTTATAAGGAGGGTAACTGATTGGTAAGATTACATCGTTACTCGAGGCAAGAGTATTAGTGTTATTGATAAGCCACCAAATATGGTGGAAGGAATTCTTTGACTGCGCTCATGTTCTCAAGCCACTTGATTTTCAAATCGATTAGAGATGGTCCATTTGAGGCAGCAAGATCAAAGCCTTAGGAGATGAGGACATGATGGCTAGCATTGAGCTCTTAAATCTGGCGGGTTAGAGAAAGCTCAAACCTTTGTCGATATGTGAGAAGTATAAGAATGTAGCGTCGTTGTTTGTGATGGTGGTAGGTATTTGTTATGCTTAGTCAAGGAGGGGTAGCTAGTTATTTACAGTGCCACATCACCTTACTGTTAGAGTAGGGGACGTTAGGCTGCTCATCTTCGATGTAGTAAGTGCCTTATCTTTACTTTAGTTTATTTTTCTAAGGAATTTGTTTGTTCTTTTGTAGCTTTAGAATTGGCTACGGAGAAAGCAAAGGAAAAGTTGCTGGCTGTGCAGACTAGGCAACTCAAGAGTGTTTGAAGGCTTAAGAAGAGAAGGTGGCTTGAGTTAGAAGGGGAGGGGGAGAGTTTGCATCGCCCTTTAAAAGGTCAAAGAAGAAGAGTAGAAGGTAGTAGACCCTTCTTGAAGTTGTTTAGTAAGGAGGTAGGGATGTACCAATAGGAGTATCATTGGGGACTTTGATAATGGGTTCGAGGGCATTTGGTGGGGGTGCAGTTTCGGAGGTTTCAGTTGGGGTTACAGTCACCGAGTAAGGCCTTGAGACAGTAGGTCCTTGAGTGGATATGGAGCGGGTAAGTTCAAAGCGAACCCTTGAAGCTGCTGTTGAGGATGCTATCAAGATTCTCAACAATGAGTGTGTTAAACCTTTGGTCCATCGTAGTAGGAGAGTAGCTTGTAGATCAGCTTGCTAATAGGTTTGAGCAACTATAAGCATGGTTCAGGCGATTGGTGGTAGGTAGGAACGAAGTGGAGGCCTCAACAAAGTTGTTAAGGAGGCCTAATGAGCTAAGATGATCGCATGTTTCTATTGAAGTGCTTAGTCTTAGTTTGAGTACTAACTATGTATTATGCTTGCAACTATATGACTTGGTGGATTTCATATACAATCGATCAATCCTTCAATCAGAGGGAAGCCAGGCGAGGGTTAAGGTTGAGAGGCTCCAGAAGGTATGGGAACAAGAGAAGAAGGTGTATGGAAACTTAGCAGTCACCTTTAGTAACTAGGAGCACCAGTACAGGTAGGTCCATAGTCAAGTAGATAAGTTGAAGGATGACCTAAAGGTAGTTAAGGAGATCAGCAAAAGTACTAAAGATAAGCTAACAACTGAGCTGAGGGTAAGGGGAGAAGAACTAGAGAAGCAGCAAGCTGACCTTGCTAAGAGGGAGCCTAGGCTGCCGAAAAGTAAAAGGTTATCAAACAAGGTTGAATGCGATCTCTTTATGGAGACCTTGGACGACCCCATGATCAAGAAGGCCATCACCATGGCTAGACATGCAATGGTGGAAAAGGTTCGAATACAAATTTGACAAAACACGCCTGTTGCGGACTTATCCTTCTTGTGTTGGCTAGATGAACTCTAGGTTGCTATTAGAACTAGGCTAGGTGGCAAGTCATTTGGTGATTAGTGGGCCTCAAGGACGGAGGTGGTAATGGTAAGGTCAAGCAAGAGTAGCAACAGGTCAAGGATGCTTAGGAACATCATCGACCTTTATTTTTCTTTTTAGTAGTTAATGCCAGCAATGTGTGCCTATTTTTGGCTCTACCTTCTATAATCTTATTTTTGTAGAGGTTGAGATGCCATCTTCCCTTCGTTTAATGAATTAAGAGCTTGAATGAATGAGATTTTGCTTAATTGGCTTTGATTTCCCTTTTGTTTCCCTTAGCCGTTGCTTCTTGTGTTTTTATTGTGGTTGCATACTTGAACTCCATTCATTTTTTGGTTAAGTCTTTTGTATAGAAGATGATACAAAGCAAACTCTAATACCCAGTTTCCTCATGAAATTAGCTAAATTCTTTGTCCTTAGGTAGGTGATTTGTACCCCCTTGTTAGTAGCTCTTTGTAGGCCTGGTCGCTTGCTTGCATGCTATCATCTCGTACTTATCCTTGATTTCTGTCTAAGTGTTTTTACTTGTGGTGATGTTTACGTATAGGCTGATACACCTTGCCTCCTCAGCAAATTGTAATTCTTGGGGTTCTTATAAAGGCTCAGAGTCATGGGGTGACAAACCTGCCAGAACGTATCTTATGATAATGTCATAGGATCTCCTTAGTAAACTAATCTTTGATAGGGTGAGTCTTTTACGGACATACGCTATCCTCTTTACAGAGTTTATTTTAGGTAACGTACACTTTTGGCAGGTGTAATGCATATTGTAGCTAAGAATAGACAAAGTTGGTCACAAGGGTAGGTTTAAGCTTATCAAAATCTTGAAAAGAGTAATGCGAAACGCGTGATTGAACGAAAAGTAAGCAAAACCCATGAATAACTCCAAAGGACATGATGCACCAATAGAACTTTCGACAAGTCATGGTACAACTCGATATGACATACAAGTTGGTCCAATGAGGTTACTCGCCACCTTGTTTTGCTTAGCGGTTAGGATAAGAGTAAAATAAAAGTAAACAATCAATATTTATGAAAAGAAGAATATCAAATGTATTAATTGATAATCTAATCTCCCTATGGCTATATGTACAAGGGGTATTTATACCTGAGAATTTAGGGAAATTTGCTCAAAAAGGAAAAGAAAAAAAAGGTATTATCTTAAAGAAGTAATGTACAAAGAATACAAAAGGATAAAAGTGAATATTTAAGAAAAAAATGATTAGTGCAGTGAATTCTATACATGGTTGTGTACACGTAGCAAAGATGCATCAGTGATGCCATTAGAAGATACAAACAAAACAATATGATTTGATTAAGTAGCCGAGCAAGGGTATCAAGTAAACATGGACTCATCCGAGCAGGCGAGGTTGATGATTAGTCTAGGGCAGCTATCTCAGCCACTCGGTGAGAGTGATACTGAGAAAGTAGTCAACTCGATCATGATCAAGTAGGTGTGCAATGTTTGGTTGCTGTTAGGGCATTCTTCATGTCGACACACAATTTTCAAGAGATAGGAAGTCATTCGATGTGGTATAGAGAGTCAATCATCAGTAAAGAGTAACTCAACCTTAGTAAGAGTCGGCTAGAGTAGGAGGATTCACCTCATCGGTCCCTCCAGTCCTTGGGCTTTACGGGTTAAAGGCTTAGTAGCCTGATTCCTATAATTCCCTCTAGGTTAATTTGAATTTAAGATCAAATCTGACTGGTCTTCACTCAGTTCTTCATCAGGATGATATGGACTGAGGTCGGTAATGTTGAAGGTATCTGAAACCCTAAAATCTTTGGAAAGCTCCAACCGGTAGGTGTTGTCGTTGGTCTTCTAGAGGATTTTGAAGGGTCCTTCAACCCGTACAGACAACTTGTTCCTCTTCTTGCTCGAAAACCTTTCCTTGCTCAAGTGCAGCCATACCAAGTCTCTTAGCTAAACCTATTTCAATGTCCTATCCTTGGCCTTCTTACACATATGCCTAGTAGCTTGGTTGATCTATCAAGTAACTTTGTTGTAGATGTGTTGTAGGGACTATGCTCAGGCTCTTGCATTAAGGTCTTCTTGCTCAGATATAAGTACAAGGGTATAATCAAGGGGCAACTCCAGATTAAAACCATAGACAACTTCAAAGGAGATCATGTACTGTTCGGTTGTCAATGAATTCGACCACGAGTAAATAGACGTCCCAATCAACTAAGTTTTTGCCCACTATAGCCAGGAGTAACAATCTTAAAGTATGATTGACTACCTCTGTTTGCCATCCATTTGGGGGTGACAGGAGATGCTAAATAGTAGTTGGTACCCATCTATTGCTATAGAGTTCTTTAGAAATGACTCAAGAATTTCAAGTCTCTATCTGATACTACTCTTTTCGGCATGCCGTGCAACCAAATGACTTAATGACAAAAAATTAAATCCTTCGAGGAATTCAACCTACCTTGCTTGCTACTTCAATAACTTAGTCTGACTTTAGAGATACCTTAAAGACTCTTGATTAGTATAAATGACAAATTCTTTTGACAATAGATAATGCTACCATACTTAGAGTGCTCGAATGAGTGTTAAGAGTTCTTTGTCATACACAAAGTAGTTTAATTGAGGTCTCTTGAGTTTCTCATTGTAGGAGGCTATTGGTTAGCCTTCCGACATTAGGATAGTACCTATTCTAATGCCTAATATGTCATAATCTAGCTCAATTATTTTCTTGAATTCAGGTAAAGATAGCATAGGTACGGAAGTTAATCTTTCCTTCATCTCGGAAAAGCTTCTCTCCTCCTTTTCTCCCAATCTAAAGTCGATGTTCTTATTTGTCAGCTTAATAAGGGGTGCAGCGAGGGTACTAAAATTCCTTATGAATTTTCTGTAGAAGGAAGCCAGTTTGTAGAAACTTCTCACCTTAGCACAAATAGTAGGAGTCAGCCACTTGACGATTGCTTGGATCTTCTCATTGTCCACTCGTAAACCTCTTTTACTTACTATATAGCTTAAGAATACCACTTCCTCCTAGAAAAAGTAACATTCTTAAGATTACGGAATAATCTCTCAACATAACGGACATTCAACACGGTACGGAGATGTTCACAGTAACTCAGCATGTTAGCATTGTACACTAGGATGTCATTAAAGTACACCACGACCCACTTTGCCACTAGATTTCTTAGCACATGGTTCATTGGTTGCATTAAAGTGCTCGGAGCATTCGACAAACCCAATAGCATAACCATCCACTCATAGAGTCCATGTTGAATTTTGAATGTAATCTTCCACTCATCTCCCGATCTCAAGCGAATTTGTTAGTAGCTAGACTTCAGTTCAATCTTGCTAAAGATCTTAACTCCACTCAATTTAGCCAGCATATCTTCTAACCTGGTGATTGGATACCTGTATTTGATCATTATCTTGTTCATAGCTTGGCTGTCAATATACATCTGCTAGTTACCATCTTTTTTCGGCACCAGGAGTGCTAAAACGACATAAGGGTTGAGACTCTCTCTTACATACCCTTTCTCTAGTAGCTTATTGACTTATCGTTATAGTTTAGAAGTCTGTTCAGGACTCATCCGATAAGCTGGTTCATTTGGTAAGGCGACGTCGGGTATTAAGTCAATACAATGCCCTATACCTTGGAAAGGGGATAACCCCTCAGGTAACTATTCAAGAAACAGATTGGCATATTCATTCAAGAACTCTTTTACTTTTAGGGGTAGTTCACCTTGCTCCCTCAACTCTAAGAGTTGCTTAACTAACATAAAGGTTGGTATGTTGGCTTGAATCGCCTCTTGAATCTTAGCTCTAGTCATCATTAGAGTCTTTTTCAATCCTCAAGTAAGTTTTTCCTACAGTTTGTTAACTTGACTTGACGACATTGGGTTTAACGTAATCTTCCTGCTATCCTTCTTAAACACATAAGTGTTCTTATATCCATCATGGATAACTCTTCTATCAAATAGTCATAGTTCGCCAAACAACAAGTATGAAGTACACATGGGCAGCATGTCGCAGAGAATCTTATCGGAGTAATTTCTAATTATGATAAACAGTAGTACTTGTCGAGTGACATGTAGTGCTTCCTTCTCACTCAATCAATGCAACTTGTACGGCCTCGAATGTGTGATAGTCGGTAACTTCAACTTCATAATAAGATCGATTGAGGCCACATTGGTATAGCTACCACTATCCGCAATTTGTGTACATACTTAATCATTCACTTTACAAGTGATATGAAACAAGTTCTCCCTTTGCTCATCCTCATATGAGAGTTCCATGCTCATTACGTATTAGACAACTAGAATCAACTGATCTAAGTCCTCGGCAAACACATTCTCCTCAATGAGTTCATTCTTTTGAGAAGTTTATTTCTTGGCAATGCACTCTTCCTCTAGTTTCTCATCGGTACTTTCCACTTCTAGCATCAGAGTATCTCCCTTGATGACCATAGTCCTTCGGTTCGGGCATTGGGTAACCATATGTCCAAACCCTTGGCACTTGAAGCACTTGATCTGGCTCATCTTCCTACCAGATCCTTGCCCTTTCTCATACATTCAAGTTGGTACGTTACCTTCTGTTTGCCCTTTTTGGTCAATCCTAATGTCTACTCACTTGTTCACCTTAGTACTCAATTGACCTTAATAGCTTCCCTTAACAGGTCGACTAGTGGGTAGTTTGGTTGGTACTCGGCTTCTTCTTTACCTTTCCACTCATCGAGCTATTCGCATGGCTTCATCTATTGTTGTAAATTGTTGAAGTTCCACAATATCCTGAATATCACTCCTCAACCCAATAAGGAACTTAGAGACTATTTATACTGGTGGTTCCTCCACTTCACAACGGATCATAAGCATTTGAAATTTTTAGTCATATTCATCAACAGTTCGGCCTCCTTATCTCAACTCTTGAAACCGAGTAATTGTGTCTTGTAGATAAGCATCCAGCGCAAATTTATTTTTGAGTTTTCTCTTCATCTCAAGCTAAGTATTAATCTCTATGTATCCTTCTCGTCTCTTGATAGCCTGAAAATTCTTCCACCACATGGCGGCATAACCGAAAAACTCAATAGCAATAGTTCTCACTTTTTCGTAATCTCTATATTGGTAATAATCAAAAACAAGTTCTACCTTCTCCTCCCAATCCAAGTATTCATCTACACTTTCAAACCCAATGAAGCTTGGAATTTAAAGCATTACATGGTTAGATGCTTGTGGTGCTCAAGCTTGCTCTTCTTTTTCATAATACTGTTCCTTGTCTTCTTCTCCTAGATCTCCCAAGTCAATCCTTCTCCTTACTTGTCCACCTACTCCTTTACCTTAAACTTGTTGAACCGGGTTTTAACCTCTAGTAGGTCGAGTAGCTTATAGGGTATTAGATGTAGCTTTAGTAGGTCGATAAGCCAATGCATGGACAACTCGAGTTAAATCCACTAAGAGATTAACCACTTCATCAAGTCTCTCATCCATGCTTCTTAGAGTACCTAAAGATTGTCGACCATGGTAGACAACACTACTATTACCATCCCCAGCACCGGTATTAATACTTGGGTCCATCATTTTCCTTAGCAACTCAATTTCAATCTTTAAGTTTGAACTACGATTAATACTATTTCTCCAAATTTGACAACATAACACACTCTCCACACTATCGGTCGGCTATGTTGTAACATAGTAACAACACCAACGAATAACCCGCTAACACTAAACTTGCTTTATTTCCCGGATGTTCGAAACAGTGTAAAATAAAGTAACACTAGGCAACTACTTCCACCAAATCTCTACATAACTTACTTAGAGAAATCTTGCTCTAATACCAAGATGATGCGTACTACAGCCAATAATAGACAAGGCCAATCACAGGGGTAGGTCCAAGCTTACCGAAAGCTTAAAAAAGGCGATGGGAAATCAGCAATCGAACAAAACAAATGAAAAGTAAGCAAAACCCATAAATAACTCTAAAGGATATGACACATCGATGGAATTTTCAAGGATTCACGGCATAACTCGATATGATACACAAGTTGGTCTAATGAGGTTAATCACCACTTAGCCTTACTTAAGGGTTATGATAAGAGTGAAACGAGAGTAAACAATCAGTGTTTATGCAAGAAAAATATCTAGTGTATTAATTGATAATCTAATCTCCTTATGGCTACATGTACAAGGGCTATTTATAATCGAGAATTTAGGGCTACCAATTCAAAAAAGAAAAGAAAAAAAAAGTTATTGTCCTAAAAAAGTAATGTGTAAAAAATCCAAAAGGATAAAAGTGAATATTCAAGAAAAACAATGATTAGTGTAGCAGATTCTACATGCAATCCTGTACACGTGGCAGAGATGCATTGGTGCTCTTAGAGGATGTAGACAAAACAGTATGATCTGAACGGGAAGCCAAGTAGGCATGGACTCGTTCAAGCAAGAGTAGCTGATGATTAGTCTAGGGTAGCTATCTCAGGCTTTCAGCAAGAGTGATGCCAAGAAAGTGGTCGGCTCGGTCATGGCCGAGTAGGTATGTGAGGTTTAGTTGCTATTAAGGCATTTTTCGAGTCGATACACAATTTTCGAAAGATAGGAAATCATTTGGTGTGGTATAGAGAGTCAATCATCAGTAAGAAGTAACTTGGCCTCAACAAGAGTTGGCTGGAGCAAGAGGATTTACCTCCCTAGTCCCTCTAGTCCTTAAGCTCAGCTACAGGTTAAAAGCCTAGTAACCTAATTGCTATTAAGGTGGAACTCTTTGAGCAGGGTGCCCTTAAGAAGATATTTAATGCACGTATAGCTTATCATTAATTCCTCAAGCGTCGTTTGGGTTCTCGATGTGTTGGAGTCGTACGGGAATTAGCATATGTACGGTTGGGGACATCTCATGGATCCTATATAAAGGGTATGTGGGTCCTTAACTTACTATGCCAATCACCCAAACAACTTTAGTAGGGTATCGGTAAGAGTTGACACAAGTGTGTCTAAGCTGATCATGTTGAGGGATAAGGTGCTTGAGCTGGGGAAAGGTTGCCTCTGACCTCTTCCTTCGGGTTATGATCATGAAGTGGACAGTTGCTCGACTGTAGTGGTCAGATCTCGAGCTATGACTGGAAGGCATACGTGGCCTTTGGGTCCTCTTCTCTCTATGTCCCAATAATGCCGAATAAAAGAGGCAGGCTACAAGTACAACCTACCACTTATTCGTAACAGCCTCATGGTAGGAGCAGTTATCTGTACGGGGTTCTAGGTAATCTTTTACATGCACTATCGCAGATGACCTTGAGCAAATGGGGGTAACCATGGTGACAATGGCTATAGAGGGGGTCTTTTTTTCTCCTTGACTTGTAGATTAAGACACTTATAGGAATCCTTTGCTTCGTGAGTCCTTTGGTTCACTCTAAGTGAAATATCGACCTTCTTTTGTCGTCAACAAGGCCTTGACAACTCAACGCTCTAGGTTGAGTAGTTGGATTAGCTGTCCCCACTGCTACTTCTGCAAAACAAGCTCTAGAAGGTAGAGTGAAGACTTTTGTTTGGAGGTCGAGTATCACAAGGATCCTTGCAGTTTGGGGCTCGGCTATGCGAGAATCTAAGTATGTAGTCACAACGTAGGAGCAGTTCGAGTCAAAGTTAAGATGAGTTCCTCTTGGGGAAGAGTTTTCGGAGTGAATAGCCAAGTTGATGCTAAGAGTAGTCATTCAAGTGAGGCGTATAGCCATATTGTAAGAGGAAGTTGTATGCCTTTGTATTGTTTAGCTTCTATCTTGATGTAATTCAGCTTGGTATGTCGACCCATTAAACCATGTACTTCATTTGATTAATGAAATAAAACTTTTCTCTTTTGATCATCACTTTTCGTTAGCTAGTTCACTTCCCTTCGGCTCTTACTGTTCAATTTGACTTGGAGTTGTATTTAATAACTGTTATAACAGTGTCTTACTTAGATGAGTGTTTAGGGATGAAAATTTGACTCACGTTCGAGGCCATGATGTAAATTAATGCACGAGTAGAGTGCCTACATCATTAGTGTAGGAACTAATTTGGGCAAAACTTGAGGATGAAAATCGACCCAAGGTTAAGGGCTCGATGTAGATTTATGCTTTAGAGAGGTGCCTGCGTCACTAATGTAGGAACTAACTTGGGCAAAACTTGGGGATGAAAATCAACCCAAAGTTGAGGACTTGATGTAGATCAATGCCCTAGAAAGGTACATAAGTAGTTAGTGTAAGGACTAACTTGGGTAGAATTTAGGGATGAAAATCACTAGGATTAGGGGCTCGATGTATATCGATGCCCGTGAGAGGTACCTGCATTATTAGTATAAGGATTAACTTGGGGCTAAAAATCGACCTAAGGTTAGGGGCTCGATATAAATCGATACCTTTGCATATCTCTACCGTATTAGAGTAAAGACTAATAGGGGAATGAGTGTTTGGAGACGGAGATCAACCCAAAGCCGAAAGGCATAAGAGAAGAAGAGAGGCACATATGGGAAACTTCATTAATTCATTATATTCAACCATAGTTATAAGTGCTTTTGATTCTTGTAGCTATAATTAAGGAAAGTAAGGTCTTAGATTCTGGGCATTCCATGCCTTAGGGATGGGTCATCCTTCCAGTATCTTGAGCTTGTAAGGACCCTTTCCCACATCATTGACCATGTACACAGGGTCTTCCCAATTGAAGGTAAGCTTGCCCCGCCCTTCTTTTGAGTTGGTAGCCTCTAACTTTCTACACACTAAATCTCCAAGGTCGATAAACTTTTATTAGACTTGTAGTTACAGTATCGAGCAACTCATTACTAATAGGTTGTTATATGTACTCGTGCAACGTCGCAAACTTTGTTGATGGTGTTAATGCTTACCTGTGAGGCCATGTGATTAGTATTCACGTTGAAGTACTATATCCTACTATTAGGTAATTCCAAACTAATAGGGATGACGGCTTTTACTCCAAATGCAAGGCAAAATGGGGTTTCTCCAGTCGAGGTCCTATGCATCGTGCGTCATCCCTAAAGTATGTTAGGAAGCTTGTCAACCCATCTACCTCCTGCTCGTTCGACCTCTTCTTTAAACTGTTGAGGATTATCTTGTTGTTGTTGGTCTGAGGATAGGCTACTAAGCTGTAGTGTAACCTGTTGTTATGCTTGTTACAAAATTCCTTAAAATGAGCGCTATCAAATTGCCTCCCATTTTCAGTTATCAACTTATATGGTACTTTGAAGTGGGATAGTATGTGGGTGAGCATAAACCTTTGGATAGCTTAGGTTGTAATGATCACAACAATCGATGCCTCTATTCACTTAGTGAAGTTATCCACCACCACTATGATGAATTATTGGCTTACTAAGGTTTTTAGGAAGAGGCTAAGGATGTTTAATCCCCACTGCTCAAATGGCCATAGGCTTGTTAAGGGTTGTAACACCAAACTGGGGCCATAAGTAATCGGCGCATGCTTTTGGTAGGAGTGACATCTTTGGACCATAGTCTTGGTGTCATTCTTCATTGTAGGCCAATAAAAACCTAGCTTGAGTGCTCAAAGGTATAGTGCTTGTGATTAGATATGATTGCTGCAAATTCTTACATGGACCTCTTCAAGCCTCGAGCGCCCTCTTCTGTTTGGAGACATTTGAGGAGGGAAGTGTTGTGTCCTCGCCTGTAGAGTATATCATTGATCAGTGTATAGTTGGTTGTAGCATAGGGTAGCTTCTTTGCTTCGGCTCATTTCTCAAGTAATGCCTTGTCTTGAGGTACTGCGTAAGTGGGTCCATCCAAGAGGGCTTTGGGGCCACTTTGGTCATTTCGGCGACTTGTTGTTATTTTACCTCTATTCTTTTTTTAGGGAGATACTGTATATTGGCTTATCCCAGTTGTGTGATGTAAGGATGGCAAATGAAGCTATCTTAGATAGTCCGTCTACCTCTGCATTCTCTGCTTGAGGGATTTTGTTAACTTCCCAAGAACCAAATTCCGCAAGAAGGCCTTATACTAAAAGTAAGTACTTGGCCATTGTTTCACCCTTGGTCTTATATTCTTCATTGACCTGTTGTATAACCAGCATAGAGTTTGAGTGTATTTGAGTTTTTCTACTTTGATAGCTTTGGCGATTTTCGAGCCAACAGTGAGTGCCTCATATTTAGCTTCATTGTTCTTCACTGAGAAATAAAACTTCAAGGCATAGAAGATCTTTGCTCTATATGGGCTTTGTAGTGTGATACCAGACCCACTCCCTCCCTACCCCTCTAGTGAAGGAGCTGTCAATGTAGAGTGTCCAGATGAGTATGGAGAGCTCGACTTAAGGTTCATTTACTCTAGTGTATTATGCTATGAAACCTATGAGGACTCATGCTTTAATTGCCTATCATGGGTGGAATTGAATTCCATGGGAACTTAGCTTAAGGGAATAATTCATCATTAGGCCTGAAGTATCAGGCTTTTGTAAAGCAGTTCCGAGTGGTATATCCATTAGTATGACGATTGGATGTAATCGGAAGTAAGGCCTAAGCTTGCAAGCTACGATGACAACTACGAGGGCGAATTTTTCTATTTTGGTGTATCTAAGCTCGGGCCCTTAAATAATGTGGATGACGTAGTTTATTGGTTGATGGTTAGGGCCGTTAGCGCAGATGAGTACTGAGGATAATGCTTTATCACTAACTATGAGGTATAAGTTCAATTCTTCTCTAGGTAATGGTTCAGAGAGTATGGGTGGGGTCACTAGGAAGTTATTCAGCTCTTGGAAGGCTTACTGCTACACTAGTGTCCATTTAAACTTAGTAGGGTGTTTAAATAGATCGAAAAATTCTGTGCACTTATCGGCACTTTGAGATAGAAACGGTTGAGGGCATCTATCTTTCTTGTTAGTTGTTGGAACTCTTTAACCTTAGTCAATGCTTGCATGTCCTAGACTACTTTGATTTTATTAAGGCTGGTATCTATCCCTTAATTAGTGACCATGAAACCAAGAAACTTGCCTAAAGCAACTCCAAAGATGCACTTATGGGGGTTAAGTTTCATTTGGAATCAGTGGAGGGTTTGGAATATCTCTTAAAGGTCGTTGATGTGGTTTTTCTTGGTTTTGCTCTTAGTGATCATATCATCAATGTAGACTCAAATGTTCTTGCTTATTTGTGGTCTGAAGATATGGATCACCAACCTTTGATATGTGGCTACGGCATTTTTTAGGCCGAAGGGCCTTACTTTGTAACAATAAGTCTTGAAGTTTATGACAAATAATATATGGACTTCGTCTTGAGAAGCCATTCAGATCTAGTTGCATCTAGAGTAGGTGTCAATAAAACTGAGAAGTACATGACCAAACATCAAATTGACGAGCTGGTTTATACATAGTAAGGGGAAGCAGTCCTTTAGGCATGCCCTGTTGGGGTTAGTGTAGTCAACATACATGTATTATTTTCCATTTGCTTTCTTAACGAGTACTGTCTTGGCAAGTGGGGAGGGGTTTTTCTCATGCCAAATGAAGCTTGCTCGGAGTAGCTTCTATAGTTTCTCCTCAATTGCTGCTTGACATTTGGGGGGCAATTTATCGTTTCTTTTGCTTGATAGGTCTAATGGCAAGATTAACATTGAGGTGGTGAGTAGCCTCAGGTATATGGATGATCTCCGACATGTCTTTTGGGGTGGATGTGAAGACATTTAAGTTTTGCTTAAGGAATTCTGTTAATTCGGCATTGTCGTTGTCTAGCAATGCAGCTCCTATTTTGGTTATCATCCTAGGGGCGTTAAATATTTGAACTTCCAAGGTCTTTTCTACGGGTTCAGCTCATATTATAGAAGTAGAGGAGTTAATTAACTCAATGTTCATGACATTGTTTTTGGATTGGGATTTAAAGTAGAGAGTGTCTTGGACAAAGCTTGATCACCTCTGGCCTTGCTAATTCTAGAAGGGGTCACGAACTTAGCTTTGAGGCATTTTTTTTGCTGATAAGCATGTCGAATTTTGTTATGTTTAGTCTACCAAGGATGGCATTGTATGGTCACCAAATGTTGACAACGACGAAGTCCATCAACTAGGTAGTAACATGTTCGTCATCGTCTAATCAAAGGGTAAGGTTGTATTTATACAGCTGAAGGGGCTTGTTGAGTTGTTCTTTCATTTTCCTTGAAGGCATCATAGAAGAGTATGTCTATCAAACTTCTACTATCAACAAACATCTTGGGAATGTTGAAGTACCTAATTTCAGTGTTTATGACTAATGTATCACTATGGGGCAGGTTGATTCCATATTCGGTTGCTTCGGTAAAAGTTTTTGTTGTGTTGGTCTTTAGCTTCTTAATTTTTTTTAATAATATGCACCTCATGTTTGGGTATCAAGTTGGTATTGCTTGAGAGGAGGTCAGGTCCATCGAATATGGTGTTGACTTGATCGCGTTGTCCTATTCAGTTTTGTTTGTTCGTAGAGGCATTGGCCTATTGATTATGGTGTTACTGATGGTTATCTACTTTACATAGTTAGGTTAGCCATTGAATTTGGTTTTTATCATCTATAATGAAGTGTTTAATGTGAGCCTTTGCGAACAAGGCCTTTGATTGCAAACCTAAGTTCGCCACTTCTAGCGTCTCATGAATACTTAGTGGTCTCAGGAGCTGCTCTTAGACTTTGTACATGATTTTGCTAAGTGGTTGAGTTAGGGGTATGTACGAGGTATAGTCTTAAAATTTATGCCTTTACTTTTCATGTTTTTCTCATGCAGAGGGTTGTGGTCTGAGATGGTAAGGTCCTAAAGGATCCTTTGTTAAGATGCAAGTGTTATTTTCCACTTCAAAGCGAGCTCTAATGGTGTCCTCTTGAGCTATGTATTTCTCGACAACTTTCATGAATTTTTCCAAGGATTTAGGCTTACTAATGATACTGCGTTAAAGAGACTTCAGTTAGGATATATGCTTGTTAGGAGTGCCTGTCGAGCTGTTCCTGTGCTTAGCTTGGAAATTTGTAGCTTCACTTAGTTGAGGCACTTAAGGTATGCTCATAGGGTTTCATTAGGGCATTTGCCTAACATTATAAAGGATGGAGGAGTCTCTTTACTGGACTAAAAAATTGAGGAAGTATTGTTGAAACCTACTTCCTAAGTCGCTAAATGAAGTGATGGATGCCTTAAGGAAGGTGTTAAACTAGAGTAAGGCGACTTTCGCTGGTGTATTATGGAAGGCCTTACATATGATGGCATTTGAAAAGTTGTGGAAGATCAACTGTTACGCCCCGAAGTCGTAGAGTCGCAACAGTCCTGCCATGTAAATCGTTCTATGATAGTAACTGGCCTCACAGTACCTACCATAGACATGATCTATACAAGACGTCGACGACTTCTTATTTTGAAGTAAACAGTCCGATTAACGATTAAACTACAATTATGATATATATTACAAATTTCTAATAAACATGTATAATTATATATAAGTCCACAGAGCTTCCCAAGAAGTTTTACATAAACATAACAGTTCACTAGATTACATAATAACTATCAGTCTTTCATCCCTAGTTACATGGTCACTCTAGTTACACATTATACTAATTAACTTGATCATCACACCCTAGGCTTCAAACAGACTAACCTCTGGGTGATTGTAGAGCGGCATAGTGCTTGAAGTATTCAGAAATCAAGGGTATGAGCAACTACAGCTCAGTAAGTTGAATTGGAGACTCATGAATGCATACAAGCACAAACAGGCTTATCAAGCAATTATTTTCATGCAATGCAACAATCAAGTATCATCACACAACGTAGTCTGGTCCGTTGTGAAATCAGAGAAATTTCACCCACTCCAGTCCGGGTTGAGGAGTTTCCATGTTATACAGCAGCTCACAACCAAACCCAAGCTTGTGCAATGGAGACCTCGCTCCTTCTGCGACTACCTTCGAACCATTGACTTCACCCTTGCCATGACCTCCTCGCCATGACCTCCTCTCCTGTCACTTAGTTCGACTAAGGATGAAGAAGGGACCATTTTGCAATCCTGCACTATCCCTTTCGAAGGGGTCGGTATTTGGTTGGAGAATCTTAAGATCTCCTAACGGGTTGCAATGCATGACATTTTCGGTTATTAGGGTCAAATAAGATTAAATTCCATTTAGGGTGTTCAAACAATTTCATACCAATTCAATCAGTCACAAAATCACTCACATTACAAATTCAGCACGAATTCAGATACATCAAACACATGCGTAAACTACTTACAATCACAATCATATACAAGCCTAAGTCTCTGAGTACTACAAAACTAGTACACTATTACAATAAACAATAACTCAATTTACTTGGAATCGCTCGATCGCCCGATCTCTAGGTCTTTTTAGTACTTATACTTTATGGATTCATATTCTAAGTTATATTTTAACTCATTTTTTTCGTATATACCTATTATGTTCTAATGAGTCATTGTACTCTAATTCGGGGTTCGAATCCTAAATTAGATTTTAAATTTTGATTCCTAAGCCTTAAATATGCTCGAATCCTAATGTGAAATTAATCACATTAAGCTCGAGTGTCCAAATATCCTATTGGGTTTTAATGTAGTATTCTAAACTATTTGGTACACGCTAGCCCTAATTCAGTTATCGAATTTATTCCCGATGTATGAAAATCTTACATTTTGAAACATTTACTTAAAATTAAATGTTATTTCAAATTTATTATTTTTCTGATTTCTATTATAATATTATCTAAATAACCCTAATTTTTTAGATTTATTAATTTACAATTTCACATATTACTAATTTCTTATATTAATTACCTAATTTCCTAAATTAACCATACTTAATACTCCAAAGGCTAGGATTAGGGTTCCACATTAGAGATTAACATCCTTAAACATCTAATTAATATCTAAATCAGTAATTAACATCTTAATCACCTAATTAACCCCAAATCACCTAATTTTTCCATTATTTTAGGGCTAAAAATTAACTTAAAAATTTCAAAAATTAATTAAAAAAAAATGGTTTCATAGCACTATTCTATATCATATGAGCATCCTTCAGAAAAAAATTGAGCTCCAAACTACACTCCTAAGCTTATTTATTTTTCATTTTAATCATACTCGATTTTGAACAATTTGTTAAGGATCCTATATTTTCATACATAATTAAACTAAATCACTGTTTTTCCCTAAATTTACATACAATAAAACCTCAGAATAACAAGTTTCATAATTTTCTGGGCAAAATAACTAATTTTACAAAATTATTCAAAATTGGGAAATTTAAGAGACTAACCGGTTCGAAGCTTTCTGGTTGTCCAAACCCGGTCCAAGGCTATCGGTCGGCCTAGACGATAGGGCTATAGTGGTGTGGTGGTGGTGGCTCGGTCCCAAGTGGTGGCGACTTGATCCCAGGTGGTGGTGATGTGTGGGTTTCTCTCACTACTCGAATTTGCACAGTTTCTTTTCCTTTTTTTTTTCTAGATTTTCTTTCGATTTTTTCAGTTTTCCTATTTTTCCCTAATGCTAAACTGTCTAAATGAGTTCTAAAAAATTTTCCTCAATTTATAGACGATTTTGTAATTATTATGCATTAATTAGACAAGACTTTGCCCAATTTTCTTAATTTTTGGCTTTTATGTTATCTAATTTTAATTGGTGGATTTTTCTTTTACAGATCTTGACCTGCCACAACCTGATTTGGATTTTTCTAGCCTCTTTTGATTTTTTTCTGATTTTTTCCATAATTAATTTATAATTTTCTTTAATTATTTACTTATTTTTTAGCTAATTTAGATAATTTCACGTATTTTAATCTACACATAAATTTAAGTGGGGTACATGTGAACATTCCTAATTATTATTTTAGTCATTCTAAAATTTTTTGTATACATATAATCTATCTTTAGTAATTTATCAATTATTAGATTACACTTTTCGCCTTTTCGGTAATTAGTACTTATTATGCTTAAAATTTTAAAAATTTTATAGTCTCCTATTTTATTACTTATTTTCTTAAATTCAAGTTTACGGGGTCATTTTCACTAATATTTCTCTTAATAGTTTAGAATTTGGGTTTAATCGGATCCATTAACCAATCGCCCTAAACCTTGTAGTCTAAGTTCAATCCTACGGTCACTTAGCTTAGCTTAGCTTTAAAGCTTACATTATTATTGTTCAAAAGTGGACGAGATGGTCATCTAGATCAGTAATGCCATCATAAGTGTTGAGATGTGGTAACCTTGTGCCTGTAAGGAGCATCTCTTGAAGAATTGAAGAGATGAATGGGCTATTTGTCACCGTAAAGCATGACACTCGTGTGAACAATTCAACTTTCTTTTAATCATGCACATTGGATACATGGCGAATGTGTTCATTGAGCCTGTCCATGTTTTTTCCTTCATAGTCTTTTAGCGATGGCCTTCGCTTTAGGTTATCGACTTGCTTACTTGTTGCTGTGCGCTCGCCTTCCATGTGTGTTTTGCTACGGTTGCAGTTCAACTGTTCGCACAGGTCTTTGTGTGATTGGTGATTGTGCCAAATCTGATTATATGAATGCATGAGGCATGTGTTGCGTAGGTTGTCATTTTTGCTTGGCTATGAGGAGAAGACGACAGTTGCCTCCTTGTTTAGATGTTTTTTAGATGTATTTTGAGTAATGTCACATCTTTGTACAACGCTACAATTGATTCATGGTATTTTCTATTTTCTTGTAGCATCTGCTGGACGAGTTACTTAAGTTGTTTGACTCCGATACTTTTGTTTTGAGGCAGAATTGTTTGATCGCCTTTACCTTGGTGGGAGGTATTGGTATCCTGCACATAGGAAGCTTACGAGTTATTGTTTTTGCTTTTAGCCATTGTCACTGTAGTGGTCTAAAACATTATGCGCTAAAATGTTGATCACTGTTAGACTAACTAAGGTATGCAGGCTCGAGTGGAGTCCAACTCAATTGGGCTTAGGTTTCACCTCCTGCTCCTCGTTACCTATAAAAAGCCCCCTATAAGTGTGACCACATGTGCCTTCTAATGCTTAAGTTAGCAAGAATGATTGAGCAAAGGGAAGATGAGCATTAAGGACCTAATGGACCATGTTCGCCTAGGGTATGTGTGTATAGTGTGTCGAACTTTTGTTTTGGAGAGAAAAGGAAGGGAAAAGTACTTAAAGAGTGAGAGAGGGCCCTCTTACTTCTTGGTGCCTAGTGCTTGGTGCTTTTTATATGGATTACCTAGACATGTGGTAATTAGGGATTCGCTCATATTGGTTACTGGCAGACAGTGTACTCTATGGTAGAAACTGAGTTTCATTATGGGTAGCATGTTGTGGTTAACCAAACCACTAAATTTGCAACTTAATGATCTGGCATAAGCAGGACTGCTAGGTGTATTGGTCGTACTATGAATATCAGACGCTCTTTAATGAGCTATAGTGGAATGTAGATGTTAAAGACAAAAGTCAAGCTGAGATGTTAAGGAAGAGGTCAGCTGATGCTTAATGCGGGCAAGTTGAGCCCTACGTTTACACTAGACAATTAATGAATGCTAGCTCAACAGTTAAGGGTTAACCTACTTAGATAGTTGTTATTTGGCTCGACTAGCAGGTGAGCTCTCTGTTTGCTTAAGTGCCATTCGGTGTCCCTTGTAATGGGCTTCACCCATTAAACCTTGGTTTGGGTGAGAATCGGGTGTCAACAATAATAGAGTAAAGACTTATTATCTTTGGGATCTAATGGTACATTCTAAATAGTTGCTTAATACCCTAAGGGATCAACTTTTTTATATGAGTGAATTCCTAACTTTTCTGTTATATCTATATCATAAAAATATAAGATTAACTTGTTCTTTCCTTTTGGCCAACTTTGTTAAACTTTTAAGGAGAGAGAATTCGAATCTAATGCATTCCATTGAGAGACCAGTGTTGATGCCAGTGTGCTATAAAGGTCTTGGCAAAATAAATAGTTCTTATTGGATCAATTTAAAAACTCACGAATGGATTATTGCAATAAATTGTCTTCAAATGATCGTTGCAACTATATATAAATATGAATGACTAATTTGCTATTACATTGGTTGAAAAAAATTTTGGTCTTAAAAATTTTATAGAATCTTGTATTTTAGAATTTGAAATCTTTCCCTAATTTTAATACCTTTTAAGAGAAAGATATTTGCTGTCCCGGACTCCCAATCTTAAAGATACCCCCACTAAGTACAACACTCTTACTTTGTTGGAGTAAACTTACATTATTATGTACTAATTCATTCTTTAGATAATTAAATAAAATTGGCTCGGCATTCTCGAAATAGGAAGCTTCAGACAACCAATAACTATGCATTTTCACTCGCTATATGATTGCATTTTACCTAGAAAAGTTTATTCCACATTCTAGATATTCAAATATAATTGATTCGACACACATAAGACAGGCAATGACTATCCATTTTCGCGGGCTATGACTGCATTTATCCAAAGAAAATTCTATTCCACGTGTTAAAATTTTGGGTGTTGATTAGTTGCTCAAGATTTACCGATGCGCATGGCAGGCGATGAGTCTCTTTCTTCAATGTATGTGCTGCTTAATTTGTTTTGAAAATTAAACTACCCAATATATAAAACGGCAATACAAGAATCGAACTAGTTTGCGTGAGAATTTGTTATTACCTGAACGCTTGCACGGTTGGTTGCTATGTCTAATGGTCCGTACACTTGGTCATCTTTATTTTTATTTATTTCCCCGGTAGTTGGATATGAGTCGTTCCTTTTCCGTTGACTACCGTTTTATCTAGATTTTTATTGAAATATAGAAAAGTCAATGTTTAAAGTTTGAATTGGGTAAAATTAAAATAATATGAATATTGTCTGCCCGTCGAATGTCAAGTTTTATTTTTTCTCGTAGAGTCAATATCTTATACAAATGTAAAGTTAGAATGTTTTTTGACTGACACTAAAGAAGTATCTAGCTAATGGTGATCGTTTTTCGACGTAATTTACCATTGGAAGGTTCTTAGCCTACGCATTCATTTCAAACGCCACCTTACTTGCTTAGCCTTGGGAGTACTTGTTAACAGTTAAAAACAAAATTCTTTTGGATAAAATGCAACTACATCCTTTATATGTATTTAACCATCTTACCTTTAAAATTACAAGTTCATGCTTATGATGGCACATTTGATTTATAGAATGAAATAAGGTAGAATTAGAATATTCTTCAATAATAGAGTAAAGAAACAATGTTTATATCTTATAGTCATTTTCAAATCTTACAAAAGATACGAAACAATACTATAAAAAAAAAAAAAAGAATAACTAGCTCCTTATATTTATTTAACTCATTGGCAATTTGACTCGTTTATTATTTAGCCTACATATGTGGGGTAATTAGAGGCCATGGAGGGCAATGGATCCAAGGTTATTGATACAAACTAGGGTAGGTAAATATAATAGAGGCCAAATTATGGGTGGTTTATTAAGGCTTATATCTTTGATTTCAAAAGATAAAGATTGAATTGGATTCAGTCCTTATAATTGCTTTTCTAACATCACAATATGATTGCAAAATGAAATACTACTCTATTCTTAATTTGCGTCGAGAAAAGCTTTACTTGATCAGTGAGTAAAGGCTTAGAGTAGTTCCTCAATGATCCTTTCATTGTTTTTGACAAGTCACCATTAGCATCTAATAATGCCATTTTAAAATTTGATGTACAAAGTTTGAGTTATGTTGGGGTTTCGAGAAAGTCTTTGCAAAATGATAGTATTGGATCAAATTTTGCAATAGCCTCATGTAGAAGTTTGTAAATATAACTTTTGGTGTTTTTTGTATGTTTATAATATAAAGCTCTTATATTACCAAAAAAAAAAAAAAACTTGTTGGTCTTCAAAGCAATTGACATTTCTTGTTTTTCAGCAATAGTAATTTCTTGGAAAACTACTTTGTCAACCAAATATAAGATTAGGTTAGCAAGTAAGGAATACCAATTTTATTTTATTCTTATGAATCAACCAAACATGTTTTAAATCTTTTTTTTTTCTTTTCTAAAAAGCGCTTTTTGGTATATTATGATCAGCCACCCATTAAAAATAATCTTAAAATGTATATATTATTTTCAAAATTCTTTTATATATGGATAAAATAATAAACTGAGGTTGAAAGGCATATATTTTAAGATATTTTTGAAGGGAGAATATGGAGCAAATATAAAAAGACATATTTGCAATTAATTTAATTCTCTTAATCTTTCTAAGACTAATTACACATTCTATGAAATATTAAGAAAATGAAAAGGAGGACAAAGGTGAGGTATAAAGAAAGGGGAAGATTTAAGGTACAAAGAAGCACCGGTTCAACAGGGACACATTTTAATGAAAGGGGTTCAATCAAAATAAACTACAGGTAATAATTCCCAATCACCGGATTCAAATTGTAATGCAGAGGGGAAGACAGCGGACTTTGTCTTAAATAAGGAAATGATATCTCCCCCAATTAGTAGAGATTATAACCGAAGAGTTGCGAGAAGGGGAAAGGTTACGAGAAGATAATACCTCCGGTAAATGTATCTTCTCATTCCGATTTAATGTCATCTCACAATGGAAACTTAAACGTGAAAACTGTGGAAACTGTTATACAATCTAAAAGCCATATTTTTTTCCTTTGGTAGCACTGTGCAAACAAGTAAAGACACCTCTTTGAAAAAGCTTGCGCGGAAGCATGGACTCAATGGTAGGAATTGAATTGTTCCTGCTTCTCCTTCTAGAACAAGGGCCAATGCCCGTGACACACGAAGACTCAAGAATATGGCTATCCAGAAATGAGAGATCGTCTTCATTGGTGTATGTCGGGATAATTCAAGTGGAAGTGACAAACACAAACACCAGATGGGTCTGAAAAAGAGTGCCAGAGGTAACGTTCGAGCCAACTTATCGGGAATGCCCAATATATATGACTCGACAAGGTCGAGCGGAGGGCAGGAATGAAGGGATCCTATTGATCCGAACACCAATGTTCAAAAAACTGACGACAAATTCAACTTCCTAGCTTATGTGGAGACAACTTGCAAAGGGATGACCGAATTCATCGTGGCTTCTACTCTGGGTCGCCCGGACATTCAAAGAGCCCCGTTCATCTTCACAGCACAAGAAGTGGCTTGCAACTCAAGAAGGATTCTAGCAAAGAAGATGGCAATGACCATAGTTTTGGCCATGCAAATGGAACGTGAAGGTTCAGAGGGTGGGGGGGAGAAAATCCATCGCTAACTGAGTGTTATAAACTCAGTTGCAGTCTTTCCCGATCTAAATTAATGGGATACCTTATCTTCGCACATAAGACCCCACCCTTTCAAGATCTTTGCGTGGAATGCTAGAGGCACAGCTTCAAGAGCACGTCGATAAGTGCTAAAAGACCTCTTACAGGTGGTGATAATAACAGAAACAAAGATGAACCAAGCGGGTGCGGACAGTTTGAGACTCTTCCTTGAATTGGACTGCATGATATGTGCTGAAGCTGAAGGTCTAAGTGGCGATATCATTATCCTATGGAAGTAGCAGTTGGTGGGAATTAGAAGTCACCAAATACATATCATTGTCGACATTGAGATAACACCCTTCGGCTTTAATTGGTTTATTTTGGCCATTTTACGCACATCCTGCATATGATATCAAACAAGGTCTATGGCATGACTTATCGAAAATTTGAAAAACTATTTGTGTGGCCCATGGTTATTAGGAGATTTTAATGAAGTTTTGATGAATGATGGAAAATGGGGTGGTCGAGACATTTCCCAATCTAGAGCATGAAAATGTCAAGATTTTATGAATACTTGCCGCATGGTAGATTTAGGATTCGTAGGCCCTAAATATACCTGGACCAAACGCACCTCCAAGATAGCTGACCTTATACAATTTAGGATCGACAAAGCATGGGCAAACTATGAGTGGAGGGGGCTCTTTGCCTGGAAATGAAAGTTTCTCATCTATCATGCACTAGCTCTATCACTGCTTGCTTTTTATTGATATGCATCCCTCCATTAGGATGGGAATAAGAGATCTTCGACCATTTCGCTTCCAACCAATGTGACTTGACCACCTCGAATTTAAGAGCTTTGTGGCAGCCCACTGGAATCTAGATTCGACCAATATAACTCAAGATTTGGATGTATTTAAAGAAAAGCTTCGGAACTGGGATAGGGAGATTTTTGGAATTATCCTAGTTAAGAAAAGACAGTTGGCAAAGAAAATTGAATACATCCGAAGCAGAATTCATACTGACCCCAGTCAATCCCTTATCGATAGGGAACTTGCTCTCTAAGAAGCCTTCAAAATGACCCTTAGACATGAAGAAAAATTATGGCCAGTGAAAGCACAAGCAAAATGGATTCTTGATGGTAAGGAAACCGGTTAATGGATCATGATAATCTGGAGAAAATGACGAATGAGTTCTTCTTAAAACTTTTCACGACAAAGAGAGTGTTCGTAAGATCCAATCCACTGACATGCCTGCCCAAATGGCGTTGTTTTACTTAAACAAGCATAGTTGAACTGATGAAGGATATTTCTCGAGTTGAAGTGAAAAGAGCGATGTAGGATATTGCCAATGCTAAGTTGCCAAGAATCTATGGTCTCCATTCTCAGTTTTACAAAGAGTGTTGGACTACTATTGGGGAGTCGATGTTCTAAATTATTGACAACATTTGGAGAACGGGGGTTATCCCACCAGACATCAACCGAACTTTCTTGGTGTTGATTCCTAAGAAAGATGGAGCAAATATATCGAAAAACTTTTGGCCCCATAAGTTTATGCATGACCACTTATAAGGCTATAGGTAAACTTCTGGTTAATCGTCTTCACCTGTATCCAAAAAATATCATCAATCCGGAGCAATCTAGCTTTGTACCTTTAAGGTCCACTCAGGATAACACTACAATATTTCAAGAACTGATGCACTCACTAAAATGGAAGAATGGTGGGAAGAGCTGGATGATGGTAAAACTTGACCTTGAGAAGGCATACGATTGGCTATAGTGAGACTACATTCGCCACGCCCCTCTTATGTTTAAATTTTCTAGGGAAATGGATACAAATTACAGGATCGTGTCTAGCAACAAGCTCCTTCAAAGTGATTCTAAATGGAACAATGTTCAAAGAGTTCCAACCAAGTAGAGGTGTCACTTGTTAGACAAGGAGACCCTATATTCCCGTATCTTTTCATCTTAACTGTCAAAATCTTAAGCCATTGTATAAAAGAAATGGTCCGCAATGGAAGCTGGAAAACGATCAAGATAGGGGGGACGCAAATTGAACTGTCTCATATGTTTTTCGTCAATGACTTGATTCTTATGGGTGAAGCCACAATAGAGAACGTTAGATTCATGCATCAAATTATGGTAGCCTTTGGCATTATGTCAGGGCAAAAGGTAAACTACAGCAAATCGTGTGCCATCTTCTCGTCCAATACTACAAACCATTTGCAAGAGCAAATTTGCAATATCTTCGAGATCAATCGAAATGCTAAATGGGGAAAATACTGCGGATTGCTAGTAAAAATGGGGAACTTAAGTTCTAGGGACTTGTCATTCCTAATTGAGAAAACGAGGGGGAAGTTATCGGGGTGGAAAGCCAAACTATTGTGTGCACTAGCAAGGAGACTCTTGGTCACAATAAACCTTGAGAGTATAAGCAAATATTATTCTCAAATGGTTCCTCTTCCAAAAGAACTCACTTTGCAACTCCAGCAGATGGATAGAAATTTCCTTTGGGGATAAAAGGACGGGGAAAAGAAAATCCATTGGATTTCACGGGATTGAATAAAGTGCTCATGAGAGCGTGGTGGGCTGGGCTTTTTGGACCTTGATGATTAAAGCAAAGTATAGATAGACAAATGGTGAATTTCAAAAGAAAAAGGGTTAGACATTTTTTGCTTTTCTAAGGAAATGGTCGGCATGGCTACATGATAAAATGACTATCCCACCACACAAAGTAAGTACTGACAACTTTTGGCACGATGCCTGGTTGAGAGGAGGGAAAATATGTAAGTGGCTGTTTGGTCCTATTCCTAGGGATAGAGAAAAGCTAACTATAGCAAAGATATGATCACGAGAGGGCTGAGCGTAACATAAAATTGGCTTTCCGATAGACACAAGGATAGAGTCAAAGCTGGGAAATATCGATCCTATCATTCTAGTGGAAAGTGGAGATGGAGACAGACTGGATAGGATTTGGCCACATGACTCCGATGGCAAAGTGTAATACCAAACCTTTTATGAAATGCTATCCAAGGAAGATGGGATACAGACATCTTAAAAATGGGATTGGATTTGGCACATACCAACTATACCGCGTATTCAACGACTGATATGGAGAATTGCTCAGAAAGGATTACCTACGAAAGAAAATCTGGTGAAACGGGGTATACTAGTGAATCAAATGTGTGTATTCTTTTGAAGGTATGTCGAAACTTCGAACCACTTATTTATGCGATGTCCAATTATCAAACAAGCATGGCGCAGCTGGAGGTGGCCTTTAATACCGAATACCAATGAAGAGGGATGTTTGAAAGATTGGGATACGAAAGAATGCGTATGTTAGGAAGGTTCCTTGGAATAGCACATGTTGCCCACAGGCTGTTATATTTTTGTCTGCTTTACGTGGCATCTGGCGAGATAGGAATGCCCGGTATTCAACCGTGGGTCAAATGAGCATGAATGGAGGGGCCACGGATGGTGGGCGCTGAAGAGAAGGCACAAGTTGCATAGAACGGGTAGAGGGTATATATGTTGTTGATCCAAACCATTAGAAGGTTAGTTTAAGATAAACTATGATGCGGCGGTTAATTGGAGGGGTCTGAAAGCGTTGGTAGCGGTGAACGGAAGAGATTGGGGGTGGGAGAGTGTGTGGAGGCCTGGAAAAGAAACTGGTTGGTTTAACTCCGATAGAGCCTGAAATGTAGGTTATTGTCTTTGGGCATAGATTTGCTGTGGAAAAAGAGTCGAGGAATGCCATTATTAAGTTAGACAATGGTTAAGCTATAGACCCGGCCAAAAAGGATGTATAAAATCTATAGTTACTATTGACAGGTCACTTTGGGTAGAGACTTTTCAAACTCGAACATATTTGCCAAACCTTACCTCGCTAGGTTCACTTTGGTAGGCCTCGAGCTTGGCCTTTAGTAATCTAGGCTCATGAAGAACTATAACGTTTATAAACTATAAAATAAGGATAAAACAGTCACGTCCTAAATATTAGGGATACATCGAACACGACAGCTCTACTCTTCTATATTTATAAGAGAAAATCTCTCCTGCCAACTGATCTCCAACAGTCGGCTCCACTCTGCTATAAATACCAGATATTTACCCAATAGTAACTCTCTCTATAAACTCTGCATTTTAAACCTCGCATTTAGTATTCGATATACAAAAAGCTTATTGCTAACTTAAGTATCAAAGTGATTACGTCGGACAATCCCCTGATGTCCCTTCATCATGCATTATTTTACAAGCCCAGTACATGCAGACCTTAGCCAACTACCGGTAAGAATTGAGAACGACATTTGGCACCGTCTATGGGAAAGAGAATTCTTACACCCAAAATCCTAAACACACCAAACACATAACCCACATCAAGCCTTTCTACATCATGTCTCAACGTGAAGAGCAAGGAAATTAACAGTTTTTAAACAACCAATTTAGGGGCAACCAGCTCCTCTTAAGAGTTATGCTGGAAGAACGCTTGGAGCACATGGAGAATCTAGTTAAACAGTATGCTGAGCAAAATAGGGAGCTTCGAACTCGCCTAGAAGAAGCAGAGTGTTATAGCAAACAAACTCACCATCCCGAAGCTTTGGATGCCTGCACTAGGCAAGACAACATCCAACAGCAACTATAGAATGGAAGGAATCATCAACCCGATCCACCGTTGTGACAGTAGCCAACAAGGTCTGTGGCTACTCGCGGCTAAGCTCAGGTTGGTAATGAGCAGGAAGTCGACTCGCAGGGAGTTCAGGCTTATTCAATTGTATGATAGGCTCAACTGATGAATGATGCCAACCTAAATGAGCTGTGTGTGATGGTAAGGCGGCTCTCCAAGTAGTAGGGGAGCAAGCCTACTAGCAATATGAGGCTAGTTGCCAGCAATAAGACTCCCTTCACCAGGGGTATTTAGAATAAAGTATTACACCCCCAACGGTAAACTTCCATCCCTAAACCAGTACAACGGCACTGGCGACCCTGATAACTATCTCCTCCACTTCCGTACCCTTATGAACCTTCATGGTCACAGAGATGCCATACTATGCAAAGCCTTCTTGAGTACGTTGAGGAAGGCAATACGGACGTAGTTTAACAACCTCCCTAATAATTCAATCAGCTCCTTTGACGAGCTGGCCAAGAAGTTCAGCCTCTATTTCAAGGCTAGTAAGCCCTCATCTAAGAACACATCGTCCTTGTACTTAGTAAGGCAGGGTGAGGGCAAGTCCCTGCACAACTATGCAGCCTGGTTCAATAACGCCGTAGTTGAGATCCATCAACTCTCAAGTGGACGAGAGAGTTGTTGTCCATGCCGTATAGCTTGGCATCAAACCCTTGGGAGATTTCTTCCGATCGCTTGCAAAGAGTAAGCCAAAGACCCTAGCTGACTTCTAGAACAAAGCCTAGAAGTACATTGACTAGGAAGACAACACTCGCTCCAAGTGCCAGGCGCGATGCGACCAAGAAAGGTCGGGTGAAAAGCAATTAAAGGAGAAATTGTCCATTAAAGATCACCTCAGTGGAAGGATGCTGAGTAGGCTAGAGGGGGAAAGATCTAGGAAGAAGAAACACTGAGCAGAGCACGATCCTCTCCCCCCTCCCATTTATAGCTAGTACACGCCTCTAAATAGACCCATAGCCTAAGTTTATTGTGAAGTGAAGCATCAAAATTTGCTGCAGAGGCTATAGAAAATATAAGGAAACCCCAGTCACGTGAACTCCGACAAAAACCTGCTAGTTCCAGAACGATCACGGCCATACAACTAAAGAGTGCTTCTAGTTGAAGAATGCCATCAAATATGTCATTCAACATGGCTTCTTTAATGAGTACGTAGCACATTGGCTGAACGACAACT
Organism: Lumnitzera racemosa; assembly: GCA_024138005.1. Classification (NCBI taxonomy): domain Eukaryota; kingdom Viridiplantae; phylum Streptophyta; class Magnoliopsida; order Myrtales; family Combretaceae; genus Lumnitzera; species Lumnitzera racemosa. Next base: position 89,325,087 of record JAMXBC010000006.1, read on the forward strand.
GGTCCAATAATGACATTGATAGGGCACCCCAAAGGCAATGGACCGAAGATGCCTAAGTGGAGCAGAATAATGACTACCACAATGACCATGCTCCTAATGGCATCATAAATGTAATAATGGGGGGCTTACACCTTGGGAGCCAGCTAAGCACTAGCAGTTCAGTTAATGCCCAATCAGAGGTGCTGGCAGTTAGGGAGAAGAGACAAAAGTTAGATACTTCCATCTCCTTCTTCAATGCCAACCTTAAAGGGGTCGACACTCCCCACCAAGACACCTTGGTTATTGAGATGATGATCTCAAAATTTGAGGTTTTGAAAATCATGGTGGACACTAGTAGCTTTTTTGATATACTCTTCCTCTACACATATGACAGGATGAGGAAGAAGCTGCCTAGTAAAGATAAAGCCATTCCACCACGTTCTAATCGGCTTCAACGATAACACAATCTGAGCTAAGGGCATCATTATGCTAGATATGGAACTTGGCAATGATGACCACGTGATACAACGACCCTTAGAGTTCGTTGTGATTGATTGTCCCTTTTCATATAATGTGCTTTTAGGAAGACCAAGCCTAAACACATTTGGGATGATCACATCCTCCTTGCATCTAAAGGTTAAATTCCCAATGCCCATGGGTTTAGGAGTATGTAAGTACGATTAGAAGCTCTTACAAGAGCTATATGTTAAGGAAGCCAGAGGCAATAGTATCTTCACCCTAGAGATGGGCCTATAAGAGAGACCGAACGAGAGAGGCAAGCCTGGAGAAAAAACTGAAGATGTTCAGATCAGTAACTCTCCTGACCAAATAACGAAAGTTAAGATTGAGACCCCAGCCAAAGTAAAGGACAAAATCATTACCCTCTTGTGAGCAAATTTGGATAAGTTTGCCTAATCAGGGTCCAACATGCTCAGAATATCCCCTGACTTGGCAACCTACAGCCTCAACATCGACACCACTGCAAGGCCTATTAAATAAAAAAAGAGGCATTTCGCCCTAGAATGACAAGCCGCAATCACGGAAGAAGTGTAGAAACTACTCAAAGCCGGTTTTGTAAGGGAGGAAAAGTACTCGACGTGGCTGAAAAACATGGTACTAGTGAAAAAGAAGAATGGAAAGTGGTGCATGAGTGTCGATTATACCGACCTCAATAAAGCCTGCCCTAAAGATTGTTTCGTCTTCTCAAGAATCAACCAGCTTGTCCATTCTACATTAGGATACACCCCCCTGTATTTTATGGATGCCTTATTGGGATATAACCAGATAAAAATAGACTCAAAGGATAAGGTCTATACCTTCTTCATCACCGACTACAGCACATACTGCTATACTGTAATGCCATTCGGATTAAAAAACGTTAGGGTCACATACCAATGGATGGTGATGAAATTGTTCAAGCCCCAGATCAGGCGCAGTATGGAAGTGTATGTCAATGACATGATTATCAAGATCCAGAAGCCGATCAATCATGTCAAGGATCTCTAGGAAGCCTTTGACCAAATGTGTACACATGACATGAAGCTGAACCCCAGAAGTGTATTTTTGGCTTCGACCCTGGTAAGTTCCTCAAATTTCTAGTCACCCAAAGAGGTATTGAGGCAAACCCTAAGAAGACCACAGTCATTAGGAGAATGAAGGCCCCAACTTTAAGCTGAGACGTATGAAAGCTCACTAGCATGGTGGTTGCTCTAAGCAAATTCATTTCAAAAAGCACTAACAGATGCATTAACAAATGCATTGAGTTCTTCAAAATCTTTAAAAATCCAAAGGGTTTTAAATAGACTTCGGAGTGCGCCGCTGCCTTTCAGTAGCTCCAAGACTTCTTTGCTCATCGACCGGTTCTCTCCAAGCTTCTCTCGAAAGAGGATCTATTTTTGTACCTAGCCATAAGTGAATGGGCTCTCTCCTCTGTGCTGGTCAGAGTAAAAGGAAGAGAATACATGCTAATATAATACGTTAGCCACATACTTCATGGGCCTGAGGTCAACTACACACAAGTAGAAAAATTTGCATTGGCTGTCGTCATTACTGCCCAACGGCTAAGGCCCCACTTCCAAGTGTACCGGGTGATTGTACTTACAGACTAGCTACTGTGCACTATGCTGTAGAAACCTGATGCATTTGGACGGATGATGAAGTATACAGTATAACTAAGCGCATGTGGAATCCAATACCAGCTACGAATAGCTTACAAGGCTCAAGTCTTGGTCAACCTCGTAGTAGAATATACTAGGAAAGAAAGATCGTTGGGAGACGAAAAACTGGTCTAGATTCTTTACGTTGATGGATCATCCACCATTGGAGATGGAGGTATGGCCCTTGTGCTAACCAACCCGCATAAGGTCATCATTTGTTACATCCTCAAGTTTGGGTTCGATTCCATCAACAATGAATTTGAATATGAGGTGCTTATCGCTGGCCAGAAGTTGGCCAAGGAGGTTGAGGCCAAGCAGCTGCGGATATTCTCGGACTCCAAACTCATTATACAGTAGGTCCAGGGTGAATATGAGACTAGGGATAGCACCATGGCTAGGTACTTGGAGAAAGCGAGAGGGCTCTTAGCGGACTTTCCCTCTTAGGACATCGAAAGAATCCCTCGAGTAGAAAATTTAACTGCCGATTGGCTATCCAAGTTGGCCTCCATTGGCATATGGAAGCTCAAGATGAAAGACAACAAGATCTTCATAGAATACTTGGCCAAAGTTCTAGAACTAACTACATCGATACTAGAGCCGAATTGGATGGATCCCATTCGGAATTACTTAGAGGAGGGAATGTTGCCAGAAGACAAGAGGGAGTCGAAGAAGCTTTGGTACCACGGCACCAATTACATACTAATTGATGGTGTCTTATACCATAGGGGAATCAACCTCCTTTTACTTTGGTATCTCTAAGAAAGGGAAGGATTACGTGTTATGGAAGAGCTACACCTCGAAGTGTGTAGTAATCATATCCAGTCCCAAGCCTTATACCTTCAAGCACTGCAACTTGGATATTACTAGCCTACCATAAGGCAGGACGAAAAGGCTATAGCCTAAAAGTGCTTACAGTGCCAAAAAGCATGACGAGCTCATGGCCATTTGCCCAATAAGGGATCGATATCCTCAGTGCCTTCCTGGAAGTATCAAGAGGATGGAAGTTCATAATTGTTGTCATAGACTACTGCACGAAGTGGGTGGAGGCCAAAGCTATGGCTAGAATCACGGAGAGAAGTATAGAGACATTTGTCAGAAATAACATTCTCTCCCGGTTTGGAGTCCCCCATGCACTGATTACGAATAATAGTCGACAATTTGACAACCCTAAGTTCAGGGAATTCTGTGCTAAGTACCACATCACCGTGCACTTCACCTTGGTCGCTCATCCCTAATCGAATGGACAGGTGGAGGCAACTAATCAGGTCATCTTAGACAGCCTTAAGAAGCGTGTAGATAGATCTCACGGCGCCTGGGCCAATGAGTTGCCTAATATCATGTGGGGATATAGGACTACGCATCGCACTTCGACGAGAGAGACCCCCTTTCGTCTAGCTTTCAAGTCAGAAGCTATCCTCCCTATTAAGCTTGAACTCCCCAATATCCGAACTAGAAGTTTCAATGCCGCCTTGGATAACTCATTGTTATAGGTAAGCGTTGACACAATCAAGGAAATTAAAGACTTTGTTGCTGCTCAAGTTACTGCATATTAACATAGGATCACCTGGTATTATGATCAGAAGGTCCGACACAAGGAATTCAAGGTTAGTGACCTAATATGCCAAAAATTAGAGGCCACAAGTTCACGAGAAGGCTAGGGCAAGCTAGCCTCCTAATTAGGAGGACCTGACCAGAGTTAGGGAGAAGTTGGGCAATGGAGCATACAAGCTAGAAAGATTAGATGACGATCTTATCCCGCGTACATGGAATGCCAACAATTTACGCCTCTACTTTGATTAAAATCTCATCATGTAGTGTTTTATTTTCAATTCGAGTCGAAATAAAAAGCTTTTGATTGATTGCGTACTTCTCTCTATCTCCTTTTGTTTTAGTTACCTTACTAGCCTTTCAAAGGGGCATATGAATAGTTACTCAGGTTGGTCAGAACGTCACCGACTTGACCTCCTTAGGGTAACCTCAATAAGGGGAAACACCCCTTCCATAGAGGAACTCCCACGAATTGGGTAGGTCAAAATGCCACCGACCTGAGCCTCTTAGGGTAACTTTGGCAAAGGGAAATATCCTTTACACAGAGGAATTCCCACGAACTAGACAGGTTGAAATGCCACCGACCTGAGCCCCTTAGAGTAACTTCGGCAAGGGAAAACACTTCTTACATAAGAACTCCCATGAACCGGGTAGGTCGGAATGCCATCGAACCAACCCCCTTAGGATAACCTCGATAAAGGCAAACGCCCTTTGCATAAAGGAACTTTCCTAACAAAATCTTGAGCAAAGGTCCACAAAGCTTATAAAGAGAATAGTGAAACATGAAAATCTTCATTTATTTATTTTACACTTTTATTTACAGGGTAAAGGCCGTCATCTTGATGCTAAACAAAAAAAAAAAAAAATTACCAAACCTCGCTACCGCTTGGGATTAGCTAACTCGAATAAATCTAAAAAATCTAAGGCATCAATCTACTCCGAGCGCTGATCTATAGGCACTTCAGCCAGTAGGCCTTGAGCTACAAGAGAGCACAAGACATGTGAGTCAGGAGCAACAGGACCCCTCGAGGGGGAATCTTCCCTAATGACGGCTTTTAAGGCATCCTCTTGCCGAGTTGCCAAAGTAGGGCCAAATATAGAAGTGCCTTCCCTTCTAACCAACGCTTCCCTCTTCTTAATGAATGTAGGGGAGTCTAGAAAATCCAGGAAGCTCAAGTCCAAATTTGGATAATAAGAGAGGATTTCTCTCTTGGTAAAGTGGGCGGAATCAATAAATAGGTCCTCTAGCTCCTCTAACCGCTCCTCGATAGCCCTATAGTTGGCAACTGCCTTCCTTGTGGCAGCATCGCTGAGGACCTTCTTGCTCTCCATCTTAGAGATGATCTCTTCCATCTCCAAAACCTTACCCTGCAACTCCCCGACTTACTGCTCTAGACTAGCCTTTAAGCCAGCTAACTCGAGCGACGTGGCCCTAATGCCCTTACATTTTCTTTTTTGACTTGGGCCTTAGTTGTGCTCTCCTCATCTAGTCGTTGTGAGAGATAAGCTTTCGTCTTCTGCTTGTTCTCGAGTCGAACCTTCGGTTCCATAACCCTCTGGGTATCCCTCTCTACTTTGCCCCTCTCTTGCTCCGCATGCTTAAGTTGTACCTAAAGCCCTGGCACCTACACAACAAAGCAGCAGAGATACTTGTTAGCTTGAGCAAATTTTCTCAAGTACCTCTTCCTATAAGGCTTCGCCTCTAGTAGGCACTTCTTCTACCGATGCAACTCTTCTTGCAATTTAATTACCTCTTTCTAGGTGGTATGGGACTTGCTCAGCTACAGGAGCATTTGGCTGTGGTACTACAAGATGAAAATAGAACATACAAGTTAGTACTAGGCGCTACAATACAATGTCACAATAGCATGGAAGACCTACCTACTGCATTAGGGTACTCAAGTAGCCTGCAGTTTGTATGGGGTTACTCATACCCTCTTAGGAGATCCTCTCCAGCATAGCCCAATCACCAGGGGTATAAGATCCCCATTGAAACTTGGTAATTGAGGGTTCAGTAGCATAGCGTCAAGCCATTAGCACGGACCTCCCATTTTAGCTACAGGATCTTTCTCCGAGCCCTCTTTTTCTCCATTTCAGGGGCCTCTCTATTCAGTACCTACTCTAAGGAAGTGTATGGTGCTTCTATGAATGAGTCTAGCCCCAACCCCAGCCTCAGCCCCAGCCCTATCCTTTGAAAATTGTTGAAGACGTCTAAAAACTCATCCCCAATGTCATCCACGCTCTGGAAGGGATGAGCTAAGGGCCACTCATTCCAGTTTCCCTTAGCTAAAGGGTCCCTTGCTAGGGGATTCTACCTCTTCGTCCCTATACCTGGCTCCCCGGGTACCTCAGGAGCCTTGCCCTTATCGCCCACGATCTTCTTCGACTACCCTTGGAGGGGAAAGAACCTACACGTCGAGCCCCTTTGCATCGATACCTTCATCACATACGAGGATGGGTTCAGACAAGGGGATAGTAAGAACGGGTAGAGCCATGCTCAAAGGCGCCATGACCATCGACTAATCATGAATGACGAATGGAATCCCCTGAGGTATAGACCTTGACTATGGCTTGCTGGTCTCTCCGAGCCCTAGCTTCAGCCTTGCCGCCTTCCCTATCGGTTGACTTGCCTTCAATCGCGCCTGGTGTCGGCTCATCAAATCATCCAAAGATAGACAAGTCACCTTTGGAGCCAAGCTCTTACTTATAGGAAGACCGATCTAAAGGTAACAAAAAGAAAACAATGAAAAATCAAAGGAAACTATGATTACCATTTATAAGACACTGCCGTGACCAACACAACCAAGGAAGTCTACCCATCCTACAGGCATTGGATGAAGCACCCAAACACTAACACAAGAAACAGGCATGTAGGAATAAACCATTACCTTCAACCCACTTCTCTGCTACAACTTTCTTCATGTTAGGGAAGAGCTTGAAGATCGGGTTCCGAAAATACCTTTCTATGATCTTCATAACATTGATCTCCTAACCACCTCTCAATTCCATAAAGGCTAAGATCTCCTCGATAGCTTCAGCATTGTTCAAACCCAGCCTCTTCTCACCTCCAGTACGGACCATTCTTGTCTACTGGGTCCAGAAGGCGACCTCTTCGAGTAACTTTACCATCACGTATTCATCCTACTAACCTTTGACTGAGTTGACAAGGCCGTAGAACAATTTTTTTTCCTAGACACGGCTGGAGGTAAGGCCACTTCCCAACACTCTTCTACATGTAAAAGTGGCAAAACAACTTAGGAGTAGCCCTTATCACTAGGTATTCGTAAAGCACTTAGAACGCCTTCAATACCTTCCACCCATTCTAAGAAATCTACGACGAGCTACAGCAGTAGCAGTAAAAAAACTCTCTCTCAAAATGACTTAAGGGAAGGCACTACCTAAACTCTAAGCACTTTTAACAAGGCCACCCGTTCGTCCCAGCGCAGCAGCTTAGTATGCCACCCGGGTCTCGCCTTTACGAGGAAGTTGCTCATGACCCAACTGGGGGTAGAATCCTTGCTTTTGTTGGTACAGCCATCGGGCCCTTTCCTCATACTAAGAGCGTCGAATAAATCCTTAGCAAGGGGCAAGGGAATATTCGTATCTATGTCTCTAGGTATGGCATTGATGATTCTAGCCTTTTCTAACGCCTCTATGGCCATCTTCATAAGTTGGTCGAGTTGTGCTAGTGACGACACTTCACCCTTCTACGCTTGAAGAGGATTACTCCTCGCAAAATCTGAACTGGAGGTAAGTTCTAGCGAAGAAGAATTAGTCTCATCCCTGTTGGTAGACATGATTGTGATTATTGAAAAAGAAAATTGAAGCTTCTGAAGAAGGTTTGAGAGTTTAAACACGAACACAGAAATTATGACAACTAAGCGAAAAGATTACAGAAAAGTGTTCCCTTTTCGTAGTCCTCCTATTTATAGGAAAACTACCTAAGAAACCGTATAAGCGGTTATAGGGATACGTATAAACACGAATCCCTTGAAATGCTACCCAGCAAATATGCGAAAAACATTTCTATGGGATAGCCATCTTTAAAAGGGAAAAAAGCCAATAGTTGCACGTTAGTCTACTGTAACATGACACCTGTCACGTCGCATTTAATGTACCAAATGCAAGTAGGCAAAAGTTGCATTTTGAAAATCCCTTTAATAGGAAGCTTCTTCAGGGCCCATCTGATCTGTACCTAGTCAACATTACGAAGACATGACATACCTATGCCCATTCGATCCCTATCAAGCCTTGTTTAAGTAGACCGGTCTATAGCATTTGGAGCACATTTAGCACCCCTACTCTCTTAGCCTCAGACACTTTCAAACCAGTAGACCGCTACGTAGGATGACTCACCACTTCGAGCCTTTCTAACCATGGATCTACAACCTCATCACGTTAGCATCATGGCATCGAATTGAACTTCCTAGAGTCAGATTACTCACATCTAAGCGGCCTGTGCATTCCTTCTCCTTACCTCTTCTTCGATAATGAGATTGGGAGGGGGTAAGTGTTGATAGGATATTTTGGGCAAAGACCTCTCAGATCTGACTAGATCTGCTAAGCCCTACCTCGCTAGGCTCATCTCTCTAGACCTTAAGCCAAGCCTTTAGTAGCCTAGGCATATGAAGAACTGTTGTTGAGTCTGATTTTTTTATTTTTGTTTAAAATTGATTTCTTATTTCTTAATTAATATTAAACCCTAACCCATTTAATATTAATCCTCGACTAAAAAAATTGAGAAATTCCGGTTTTTTAATTAAAAATAATTTTTGGAGTCGCTACTCGATCGGAGTCGGGAAAAAGTCGGGAAAAGAAAAGAAAAGAAATCGTAACCAATCAGGTGGATTGGTTACGATTTAGCTACCGGTTTTTTATTTCAATTTTAATAAAAAATTAGAGGGTTCCGAATTCGGGGGTTAACCTCTTAAACCCTTAACGGGTACTACTATCTATTTACTGAAATTAGGATTATTTTTCAAATTATAATATTTAAAATAAATAAATAAATCAAAAGGAAAAAAAAAACCTAAGTTTCTACATATTTTATCGTCACTCCGAAGGTGCCTACGTACTCGTTAGTCGGGATCAGACGATCGTAGTTCTTTCAAAAAATCTTTAGTGTGTTGATTGATTTTAAATTTGAAAATTGCCCGAGTTTATATTTTTAACCGATTTAATTTTATTCAAAAAAAAATTTAAAGGATCCCAACTCATAAGTAATTTAAAAAAACTCTCTTAGGCATCCTAAAAATCCTATTGATATTTCATTAATTTTTACTTCTAAAGGTTGGTTTTCTAAGCAAGAAATCTAAAAAAAATAACCTTAAAAATTTTCCTAGACTAATATATACGTATATATCTATACCACTATTATTAATTAACTATCTAAATAAGTAAAAAATAATATACTTAGTCTATATACATATATGAGGAAACTAACACAAAAAGAAACCGCTAAGTTAATATATGTAACCACATATAACTAACTAAGGATCTAATATAATACAATAACACAATATAATAGAATAACTAAATAAAAAAAAAAACAACCGAACCTGATTTTGTGTCCACTATGCAGTAAAGAGTTGCTTGTGAAGTAAATCCACCCAAATACTCTGTTACTTATCCGTTAGGCTGTTGGTCTATATCTTGACACTTATTACAATTAAATTATATTTAAACTATCTAAATCCTTAAAATAAATTTTTTAACTAAACTAAAACTAAAACTAATTATTCCTAATATAAATTACTTCCTAAAAATCTATGAAATTTTTATGATTTTTCCTTTTCTTATTTTTTTTTTTGTATTTTCATTATTTGTTAATTATTATTATTTTTATTAATTTTTTTGTTTTTATTATTATTATTATTTTTTAATTAGGACTCTTTTTGTAAAAATAAAAATTAAGACTATGGAAGGGCAAAAATTAGGTGTCTACAACTGTAACAGCTACAAACTACAAATAAGGATAAAACAGTCATGTCATAAATATTAGGGACACGTCAGATACTACAACTCCACTCTTTCACACTTACAGGAGAAGATCTCTCCCGCCAATTAATTTCCAACCGCCGGTTTCATTTCGCTATAAATACCAAACATCTACTCAACAGTAATTTTCTCCACAAACTCTACATTTTAAGTTTGTGCATCTAGTATTCGATAGATAAAAAACTTATTATTGATTTAAGTATTAAAGTGATCACGCCAAATAACCCTCGACGTCCCTTCACTATACATTATTTTGGAAGTCCAATACATGCAGACCTTAACCAACTATTGGCAACAAGTAAGGAACGACAGTTACCTTTGGAGTTCTTAAACATTGTAGACGTCTTTTGAATTACTGAATTCATTTTTGCAGATCAACCATAAAACAAGTCAAGTAGCAGACATCCTAGCAAAGGAAGGCTTAAGTTCAGATTCGCGTTTTTCATTTAATTCTATGTTCTCGCGCTATGTTTGTTGAACTCAATTGTTTTTTACTCTGGAGTACACCAAAGTGTCGTAGTTGATTGGCGTCTATGTAGTGAGGACACCCAACCAGGCTAAGTTTGTTTTGTGTTCGTGTTCGTGTTCGTGTTAGTGTTAGTGTTCGCGGACATTTTGTTTTATGTTTTATTTCATGCTTATTTACCGTTACTAGCTTTGGAAACAAAAAAAAAACAAAAAAAAAACAAAGGAAGAAAGCAAAAATTTCCATCTATATTACTTGAAAAAAAAATGTACCACCTAAGCATCTGTTTTCATTCTTCGTGGTTAATTACTTATTTAATCCCATAATACTACGTCTCATTATCCCATTATTATTTACACATTTAATGTTGGCTTCCACGTATGGGACTTTAGTCAAAACACCAATATGGCATTAGGCTAAGACACTGTTGGATTTCCATTTTATTAAGCCTTTGGTAAGATGCACGTTTTAATCTAGACCTTATTTCACCTAACTTTTACTATATATGCTTATAGATATCTCGTGTTTTTGGGAGCATTTATTGTAATACGTATGTATTAATTAAAAAATTCTATCGTGTCCTCATTTAAATTCTTAATATCTTTATAAAAATTAATGTATAAAATTATAAAATAATAATTCCCAATCAACATATTTTTCTTTTATAAGTATATCTTAGATGTAGGGTTAACAATTAGTATTATCGTATTGTATCTTATTTTCATATATAAATTGATTTGTGTTTAGAAAATTTTAACCCATGATATTATTTTTTTATTAATCTTGCATGAAAACCTAAACCGATAATCCAACTCTTTCAATAAACATATCTCATGTCTAGGTTAGACTTGTTTGTTGATCCAAAAGCTATAATTAAATTTATATATAGAAAGGGAGAAAAAAGCAATAATAAAATTTAAATTTTACAAAGGTAAATAACATAGTATTTTCATAATTAATATAAAACTACAATTCAAATAAAAGTTTTAGTAAAACAAAATCTTACCAAATATAAAAGATCCAAAAATTTAAGTTATGTAATATCACTAAATTTAATAAAACCATGGATAAATTGGATATTAATATTATTGTTAGTATTAATTTTCAAATTTATCAGATTTCGGAGATAGATAGTAAAATTATCTATACACAAGTTCATAATATTTTGCTAATTTAAAGTAAGATATAGGAAAAAAAATATATAACATCACTAAATTTAAGTTATATAACATTATTAAATTAAGTTGAATTGTAAATTAAATTGACATTAGCATTACTACTAGTATTAATTTTCAAATTCATCACTTTGTCCGTTGGATGTTTAAGGAAGACAGTTAAAGAATCTATACATGAGTTTGTAATATTTTATCATTTTAAATTACAATATAGTAAGAAGAACATATAGATACAAGTAGTGAGTTTTATATTTCTAATTGAGATTTTTAACTTGAAAAGAAATGATTTGTACAATAAAATGAAAATATGAAAGAATACACAATGTCTTATGCCTGAGTCTAAGAGTTTAACCTAAATCCAAACACAAAGTTAATTATCTTACATTTGTGTCTTGTGTTGATTTTTTTTTTTCACATACTAATTTATTTAAATTGTGCTGTACCATGTTTGTCTACTGTGTCTGAATCCTAAGTTGTCAGCCCCACCTTAGAAATAAATGTATTAGTAACATCTAAATGAGAGAATGCATGTGTTTGTGCATATATGTATATGCATGTCTAAATTTATAATTATATACACCTATATGTGTCAAAGCAATTCCATTGACAAGCCATATCTCATTTAGAAATCAATCTCATGAGTGAAACTTCTTGTTTTAATAAAAAAATTGGATTGGACTTTTTTATAAATAATATTTGTTAGAGTTAGTCCCATGTCACTTAATATCTAGATTCTAGATTACTAGGTAAATTCTGGACTTATTCTGTTATCACCAAACTTTTAAACTAGTAGAAAATTTCTTTTTGCAAGCATTTTATAATTTTTGTTCTATTTATTGAGCAAATTAAGATAATATTCCAAACATGTTCCTCTTCAAATAGAGACTTGTTAACTAAGCTATGGAAATGCTTGTCAAAATAACTTAGATTACAAGTTTAAGTTTTCAAGTATCAACAACAAACAAATTATTTTGCAGGTTGAGCTTTCATATAAAAACCCGTTTTAGCCTCAACAAATAACACCATCTATTAAAACCAACGTGAAAAATTCAATTTCAAAATCGTAACATGCTTATAAGACTTTGCACCAGTGGGATATTCCAGCGTTGAAGGTTTTGTCAAAATGTTCCAATACCTTTACCCACTCCACAAGGAGATGGAAAAAGGCAACGAAGAGATACGGATAAGGTCGGAAGGCCGGTTACCGATTTCTTTAAATGAGCGAACCTTAGAGGTCAACTCAGCGTTCCTTTTTTTTTCCCCCCCCCCCCCTGTCTTTTCACTCTATTACAATATTACGAGATTGCCTACTGAGTAAGTGTTTCTTTCACTTGGGAAAGTCTATGATCTTGACATGACTTTCCTATGGCTAACAGCTAACTATCTTGGCAATGTTGGGCTCCTTAATCAAAGTAGGATCTGGATTCCATTTGTAATATAGCGTAAATCATGGTAAAGGAAAACTTTAAATAATAATTTAGAAACAATAACCGGAAAAGTTTTATGTGTATTCATAAAATTGAAAAGAATCTCCGCATTTAGAAATTTCAAAATATTCTTCATCCAATTTTCTTTTTTCTTTTTTTTTTCAATGAATGAAAAAGTTCGGAATAAAACTTAGTGAGCAGCCGATTATTTTTCCTCGATAGATTATTTTTACTTGCGAGACTTTAAATAACCTAAATCGAATACAAGTTGGTAGAACTCCAACTTATGATTCGATTCTTCTTGTTTTATCGTTATTTTTTGCTTCCTAGTGGCGTTTTTAGCAGTGGAAGAAATTGTTGGAATTCTATGAAGTAATAATCCTTCTAACTAGCTAAGATTACAATTAGTATTTGGTGCATAGACCATTATCGCAAGGCAAATAAATCAACTCAATTCTCCAACTAAATGTGCCTTACCCCCATATTTATCATCCTAGTCGTCATCTCTTTCTTGGCATATTGATCTGAACAGTTTGATCCCTATGCGGTCTTTTTCGGATCATATAAATATTTGAACTTGACAAGAAACCTAGATTGCTACAAAATCTTATCATAATATCAACGTTCTTTAGTCGTGATTTACATGGAATAAGATTTTTTTTTTGGATATTTTATCCTAGAACATGACTTACTAAAGCCTATAAATATCATTTAATTTTTCATTAGTTAGTGCTCTTTGGTAAAATTAAAGCTTATTTGTTCTATCTTCAAATATTAGAGATCTAAGTCCTATTTGGATTGCGTTTACTTTTTCTGAATCTTATTTATATCTATTTTTACCTAATATTTATCTATTTGAAAGTTGATGTTTGAAAAACTATTTTATCTGTATTTTATTTGTTTATATTTTATAATTATGAATATAGTAATTGGAATGTTAGAATTAAGCAACAAAAATTTATATACTTTTAAAAGAAAAGATTTTAGAAAATATATTTTATAAATTGGTGGTGATTATTTTAAAAAATATTTTTTTAAAAAAAATAAAGTAAATGGTAGATAAATTCAATTTTATTAAAATTTGTTTTGTATTTAATTTTAGAAAAGGAATATATATATATATAATCATATTTATATTTTTTTTATTTTATTCTTTAAGTAAATAATATTAACATAAAAAAAAAAAACCAAACATAATCCTGTTAGTTACATAGCTAGGGATGGTGGTGGCGGAATGGGGGAAAAGAAAACAAGAATCTTCAGAGAGAAGTTTAGGAATAATTATTCGGATTGTGGGACGATGTTGGGAACATATTTTCTTTAACGGGAAAATCGTACGAGAGTGGACATACAAGTGGGTCCAAATTAAAACAATTGATGAATAGGAGATGAAACTGTTAAAAGGTGGTGCAAATTAAGGATACTTGTAATATATTATCGATATAACATGTTTAAGCGTTAAAGTGGACGATGATATGACTTGTGTTACTGAAAACTTTCCCTTCTACTCTTACGAATATTTTCATATCTAGACCAAGAGGTTGACAGAGAATGAATCAAGCGTCCAAAGGGAAAGGGTCAAACCTGGATCAAGTTAGAGTCACTAAAAATAAAGTAAATTACATGAATACCTCTCGAGAAATTTTGAAATTACATGAAATCCAAAGTTTTAGAAAATTAGCCTAGGAAAAAAGCTTGTGGTCTTAAACTAGTATTGAGTTTGAGCTTGACTCTGCTTAAAAACTTGAAGTTTGATCTCGATTTGAATTCGATCGAACTCTAAATTTAAAGCTCAAGATCTATTTAAAAATATGTTTAATAAATTCAAGTTTAATTATATTAACTCAATTAAATTTAAAAATTTTATAACTTTTTTCTAAATAATCTTAAATTGACTTATATTTTAAAAAATATATTAAAAATTATATAAAGTTTAGTTAAGTTCAAAAACTTACTAAACTTAGTATTTTAAAGCTCACTCTTAATTTAGTTTGTTACTTAAATAACTCGAATTTGATCTTGATTCGATTATCATCAAATTAAATTCAAATAAAAATCAAATTGAATTCGAGTAATTTATAACTCGAATAGATTCATTTATCCCCCTATCCAAAACCATCGTACTCTCATCTGTTTGATAAAATGTCACAATCACTCTATACCGCCATTTGTTTGGTTAAACGTGGATGAAATGCCCCATTCACTCTAATTTCTTTGTTCTTTCCTTCGGCTGGTAATTTCGATTATTATTATCCCATTTACGTCCAAAATTGAGAAGTAGCTCATTTTATGCTAGTTCTTTCTTCTGCAAATGAGAAAATTGTTGATTCATTCTCAACTTTGGAGTTGCTGAAAATGGGCAGTAGGTAGATCATGATTAACTGGTCACAGAATATAGCGGCATCACACATCGAGAAGCTCGTTCCACTAGAAAGAGATATAAAGAAAGCCGTACATATTTCGATTCCGCGACAGCTGAGTATGTCAATGGTCTTCAACATGATTACAATACCTCCGGCTTAAAAAGTAAAAAGGTTTATGCCACATCAGTTGTTTTTGACACCTACGCAACCAACTAATGCAGATAGCGGGGCCCATAGCCTTTTCAGGAGGAGACTGATTTGAAAAGTATTGAGGTCTGTATAATTTTAAATTTTTTTAAAGAGTTTACTCAAAAAAAATATATGAATATATCTTTATTCATAAAGTGATAAGATTATTTATGTTATTGGGATTTAAAAAGTTTTGAACTTTTTATAATTTTTTTTTTATCTATATTAATTTATTTGTTTTCATAAATTGATATGCTCTCTTAAAAAAGCAAAAGAAAAAAAAACATTTTAACCTTAATAATCTAATTGAATTTTATAAGAATCGAGTTAGATTAATAAAAATTAACGGAGTTGAACTATTGTCGGATTAAATGAGTGATCCAAAGAGATTTTATATCTAGATGAAGTCAAATGGAATTGGATTAGACAAATCCAGATTGGAGACATTGATTTGAACTTGGACCAAAACTTTCGTCCTCGTAGTTTTACCTTTTCTTTAACCCGTAAGGCCAAAGGGAAAATACGGTTTTCCAAGAAAGATCCGTGGGAAAGGTTCATCCCAGCAAAATTAAGTCAAGCTAAGACCATCGGACCGAATTTTTTTAATTAAAGGGAAGTATTTTCAAACAACTTGAACATGTAGCTATGTGTTAGATTAAACCCTCGACAAATGATAATTTTCAACAAGATCATATTAATCCACTCAATTAGCTGTGATACCTCCTTAAGATCTCTTATCACATGGTAAAAATATATAATGCTTTAGAGTCCCATTAACTAAACGCACAATTGTATATTATGAAATCTCAAAATATTTTGAATTACTTTATAATTAAAATTAATCTTCCAAAAGTCGAGTAAACAAATATCGATGATTCTCATCTCTAGAAAACATCAACGTTGGTGAAAAGATGAATGTACTTGGGTTTGTAAAGCTTACACTTAAAACTAAATATTGTATTCATGATCATTAAAGTTATCAGTTAACTCAAAATTTTATGAGTTTATAATATTGTAAAAGTTTTTTTTTTAATTAAAATAGATGCATAATTATTTAAATTTAAATTCTTAGTAGAATTTTAAATTTTAAGTGTACGATTCTAATATTAACCTACTACGATTTTAGTGGTTATATATGTTTTGAATGGTTGTAAAACGTTCCGATTAAATATGCCGTCATATGTTGCTTCCAATTGTTGTATTTGACCTGCCAATGCTTTGAACAAACGAGACATTTCCAAACACTTTTTCATACCAATCCATCAAATACCACTTTCAAGCTAAAGCTTTTAATTTGAAACCTAAGGAAACCATAACCCTGAACATGCTGTTGTCAAAAAATTTCTACGCTTAGTCCAAATGTTTAGGAATCGAGATGCAGCTACAGCTAGTGGTTTAGAAGCATTTTCCTTTATCCTTAATAGAAGCAGCCAGTAATCGTGGCAAAAGCAAACTTGAATGTACTACATCCAAACTTACGAGTTTGCATTACCATCATGTTCGGATTAGTTCCCCTACAGTAAAAATCCCCCAAAACTACCCATGACTGTTGAAACAAAGCTGTTCTAGTTATTAGATCTCGCCGTAATCCTTCCCTCTCTGAGCCTGAGCACTCGGCATACGCTGCTTTGACAAAGCACAGTCTTCATCCAGACAACTAATAAGAAAGTCTTTAAATACCAGTCTTTGCGGCCATTCCAATTTGGATTGTATTAGCATCAGTTCTAAAATTGCCAGGATCTGAATGATTCCTTTATTTCATAATGAAAAAATGCGAGACGGTCCTACATGATTATTGCATACTGGGGACAACCTCATGGCATGAAATCCTAGCATAGGGACCCTTTTGGGGTCAGCATCTCCCCTTCTCTTAGCCGGCTGAACACATGAGACAAAGGGATCGGGATCCGACTGAATTGTCTTCTAGTCGCCTCAGTAACCTGCTATTACCAATTCTCTCTAATATTTTAACATGAGCAATTCGCTGGGAAGCTTGTTTTGAAATTGACTCCTTATCACTTGAGTTTCTAGTAAATCTCCGTACTAAAGGATAGTGAAAACTTCCATGAATTTTCCTCTTTGGATGGACCTCTAAGTTCTTCATCACTTGCGTACAGAAATCCTCATCATCCGTTAAAAATGATCTTACCTACACTATAAAATCGTGCTCCGAAACATCGTGTTAGTCATGCGAATCTTCTACAACCTCCGCAGTTCCTTCAACTGCATTTCCTTCATACTCATTTGTATATATGGAAATGCTGATTCAAAGGCTCAATCAAAACATTCGCAGTACAATGTAAGCCTCCTGAAGGGTCTTCTTTCCTTTCTCGTTGTTCTGAAGACACACGGTCCATGTTTCCCCGTATTAGACCTTCGATCGATCTCTTGATTTCACAATATACTTGAAGTGCTTAGTGAGATAGTTCCATTTCATCTGACTTGGGATAGACTCTCCTTCAACCGCAATGATTTGTGCCGAAGCTGATGGAATGTTAAACTGCAGTGTGGAATGGATGTGTGCGTAAAATAAAGAAATGAAGGTTTTTGTAAATGCAAAGAAGAGATTCAGCTGATTACAGCTCAGCGGGGAATTATCTTTTTTGGGGTTTTTCATTCATAATCTTTTGATACAAGATATACATGAATATAGGATCAAATATCACGATTAACATCTCTAACTTTATCATTTTTTACAATTATATATATAAAATTTCGACTTGTCTACATCTCAGTTAATTTCAATTCATAATGTTAATCTAATTAGTACAATTAATCAATAAGGTCACCCATAGCCTTACGAGAGTCACAATACCCTTGATATGTAACTATTGGTCACCCTATGCAAAACAATAGGTTGTGAGCCATTTTAAAAATATGGGTTGTAAGACTTACTAATTGTTATAGGTAACCACTTACAACTTTAGCAACATCACACAACCCCCTTAAAACTATAGGCAGTCATCTCATTAATTGATTGCGTTGATTAGATTAATGGTATGAATTAGAGTTAATAAAAGTGTAAATGGTGACAAATAATTCTCAATTTTATATATAATTAGATAAGTCGAAATTCTAGGTATATAATTAGCGTAAGTAGTAAAGTTAAGGTGTTAAACCATGACATTATCCCTATGAATATATAATGGCCTCTCAAATCCTAGAACCTTGTAATATATTCTAACACGTGCCAATACGTAGTAGTACATAGTATTAATATATATATTTTCTATTTTTTCTTTTCCAATAATAATTCTAAATACATAATGACGACTCATTATATCATTCCCAAGTTAAGGATGAGACTAAACCTATAATCAACCTATCAAGTCAACTGAAGAATGCACATATCTCAGAAAACTTCTCTTTATTAATACTAGCAATACATAGCAAAACTTTTTACAATAACGGTCATATCCAAAGTATCATAGTTTAACTCTCTTGTTCAACTCATTTCCAATACATAAATTTATCTTTAAATTCATAAAATTGCATACGAACTTTGAATATAACACAAAGATCTTCTTGTGAAGTTGGTAACTTCCTTAGACTTGATTTGGAGTCCTACATGTATTCCTTCTTATTTGCCCAGCTTAGCTTCTAAGTCTTAACTTGCTTCATCTTTGGTGTTTAAGATTAGATAGGCCAATCCCTTAGCTCTGGTTTTGAGCCAAATGAGTACAAAACTAAAACTATGATACAGAATAACAATAATCAAGGGTACTCTTGACAACAACTAAGACTAAGTATACTTAATCATATATTTAGTAGCCTAACATAAAGAGTTAATAACCCAACATATCTAAGTATCAAGATGATAGTAAAAACATGTGTAACCATTTGTGCATCATGTGTGAACATTTAATAAAAATATATATACTGGCACCGATATCCTAACCCAACCTAAATTCTCATCTAATTAGATTAAACTCCTAAGTATTTGGATAAATAATCCAAGAACCTAGCCAAAAACCTTGCATAGTGTTATAGTGAGTAGGCAAACCCAACCTTACTGACCACTTTTGTGGTTGGAATTTGTTGACAATGCAATTCTATATATTTGAAAACCTAACCTAGCAAGATCCTGGTTTTAGAAAACTTTACTTATAAATCCTTAGTATGTTGTGTTATGCCATGAATACATCAATCAACATATTCAGGTAAACTAAGTAAGAAACTCTAGTGAAATACCATGAATTAGGTAAGCATAACTTAGTCATCAACCCAATTCACAAATATGGCACTAGAGAAAATACCTGAACTTAAACACAAACCTAACCTAATGTTCACCCCTAATTCACCAATATATCGAAGCATACCACATCATAAGGAGTCACCAAATTACAAGTTCAATAAAGAAAGTCATCATATTCTTAGCAGAACAAATAGCAAACATTATTTTAAATCTTTAACAACTAAGCACAAATCCACAACATGAGATTCACTTAAGCGAACTTCACGACAACACACAACAAGTAAGTAAGTGGTCCAAGTTTCTGATCACCATATAAACACAGAACAATGTAAAGTGACCAACAATGTCTCTTTTGTTCCAGTTATATCGTATTATATCGTAACCATGTATATAATCTTATTAAACTTTAGTAATCGGTCAATTTAATTCCTATTCCCAAGGTTAAGTTTTTTATTCCGTATTTGGTAAGGTACTTGTTATTAGGGGTTCAAAAATTAAGGTAATTTCTTAGTGAAGTTTCTATGGAAAATATTCTCAAATTTAGCCTTTGACTTACCTTTTGATTCATTTGAGCCAAGTTAACTTTAAGATTCTTAATGATACATTCTATGACGTATCATTTGAGACTCCAATGTACCTTTTCATCTTATAAATCCTCCGATTCAATCTCTTCTAAATTCTAATTTAAATTTCCTACTTAAAAGTTCACTTAATTATTCTCTCAGTTGTTTTTTTTTTTTTTTATGTTAATCTCGTAATGCAAAAACTTTCCAAAATTCCACATTACACTACATTCTCGACCACTTAAGATATGATCCATAGATTATCCACTGTAGCAGATTATTTCACATCTGGTCATTTATAGTACTGGACACAATCATTTCTTTTATTTACCGAGATTATTACATTTAAGCTCTAATTCACTATTTAACCATTAAAAGAAGCATAGAACACCAACCGAAATGCCATGGATTTTTTTAAATGTATCTTGGTCATGACTAATCATCCTATCAACCATATATGTAGTCCCACAGGTCCTCGTCCACTGTTCTTGTTATAGGAAAACAACATCATCATAACAAAATACTAAAGAATCTTTGATAAAAAGAATCCATGTGATCCATGATTTATTAAAGGTGTGAGTCCGACTCATAATTTAATATAGCAAGATTTGTATCTGATGTAATTTGAGTTTATTATTGTACATCTTCCCAAACTATTACTTTAAGATCACATAATTAACGCAGATTTTACTAATTTAGTTACCGATTACCGTTCACACGGGATTTTAGAGAATTAAGCAAACTTGAGAATATAGCCGCAGGCCAATCTTCGACCTGAAGAGATTACTCGAATGGACAAATTCCTTTATATCCGTAACAACAAAATGATTTAAGGAATCCCAAACATAGCTTGATACCATCAAACCTACCAAGAGCTCGGGTAGCAGTTGGAATTTATATATGGAAGATTTCATTGTTGCCACTGCTTCTCAAAATTACAGCTGTTTTTTCCTTGTTTGTCCAAGCTGTGTGTGCTAAGCTATGTGTAGGTGTTAAGTTGTTGATTTCCTACATTTGATATTAATATTAACTCAACAATAGATGATTTGGAGAATAAGCCATAGTATAACTATAATATGAATCCTGAAACTAAGTATAGAAATTGATACGCTCATATACAACTCGAACTACTATTTTAAGTGAAATATTGCTACTCCTTGAGGAAATAATGCATAAAGAGCATCTAGAACCAAAACCCATCTACACAGTACACACCTACATTTAAAGGATCCATTAGATCCTCGGTGGATTCTCCTTCCAGCACTATTGATTTGTTAAGCCCCATAATGTCTAAGATAGTAAACCTATCACTACAACAACTTTATCGCACTATAGGTATGACATAAAATTCACATGAAACTAAATGATGCCATTAGGAACAAGAAGCAAATAGGCCTTCCTCAAAAGTAGAAGACCTTAAGGATAGAATTAGGAAGTAGGCACCGACACCTACTTAGCATGCCTATAGATAGTAAACTAAGAATCTGACATAGAATGAACTCCTTGTAAGATAGAACAAGTTCCATGAAGCATAGGCACATTCTTTGGCTTTCTAAAGTGTTGACTTTATGTACCATATCCTAGGTGATCTTTGCTTCGTTTGTTGATTTCCATTCAAAGGACAACTGTCATTAAGGATTCCTTACCCTATAGTTACATGTTGCTTGTGCTTATTAGTTTAGTTTTGCCAGCTATCATAAAATAATACTGAAACTTGGATGGAGTATTGAGGAAATTAAAGGGTTGAATGCATGTTCTTGGATGGCTGATTTGCTATGGACTAGTTAAATAAAGAAGAGAAATCATTGCTTGTTGCTTGATTATATTGTTGGGAGTTTAGTAGATTTACTGAGTGTTTGTCATAACTACTTGATCAGCTGTAAAATGACAAAGTAAATTGCTTCACTATTTTAATAACCAGTCATACATAGCATTTGTATTGCATGTAAGAAGAATGATAACTGTGCTCTATGTGTTTGCTTGAAAGGCCATATGGAGGTAATTCTCCATATGATGTTACCTTACCTTGACCTCTAGAAACTACTGCCTGCACTGAGAGACACTGCCTTTGATTGGGGCTTAACAATTGAACTGATGGTCGCTATCGGGTGGGGACATCAGCATGGGGATACTGCATGAACCGCCCCATGTATGTGAATAGCTGAAAGTTGGGTCCCACATAAGTCGAATTCACTAATGGACTCAAGCACTGCAAGCTGTTATAAAGATTACAAGTCTAGGACCCAGGGCTATTCAACGAATTTGTCTCTTAACCCTTGGCCTCAAAGGGGCGTTAAATCTAAATCCCACATGATTACTAGTTGGTCATGTGTTTTGCTACATTTCATATGGTTATTGCTTACATCGCATATTAATGCTTGAAAACTTGCTTGACCTCCTTACATGAAAGGATGTTATGAGAGTTCCACTAGCTGAGCTTTGTTTTTTCCACCCCTCATAGTCTTTCCTTATAGGTTATTCAAAAGCGGAATAGTTTAGGATTCTAGGCGCTAGGTGCTTCATCTTACATCCATTGTTTATGGGATAGGTTTAAAAATTATTATTGGGATATAATAGTTGCTGATCCTAAGTGAAATGAAAAGTATAAGGTTAGGCACACATAATTTGGATTGAATTTAAATCTATAATTAGTTTGTTCAGTTTTGTACAAGTCTATCAAGAAGTATCCTGATCTTACCATTTGGTGGGGGATGCCAACCCTTTGTGATCCTGTATGGCAAATATCTTATATTTACAAGTTATCAATCAATGGATTTTATAATTGAAGCCAACGTGTTGTTACAAGTTGTACATATGTGTGTATTTACAGGTACTATATTTCAACGATAAACAGGTCAATAGGTTATACATATATATAGGTCTTATATGTGGATGCAAGCAAGTTGCAGGTATCATAAACAGAATCTTGTGCACACTAACCACAAGATGGTTAACGAGTAGTTGGTACACATGCTAAATGATGGCTTGTAGGTGATGCCACTGTTTAGCCCTACTTGAGGTCATGATACCAGTCACCAACACCACCAAAGCTATCTAAAATCACCTTTAGTTGATCAAAAACCACCACCAAAAGCTGCTGATCGTTGGCTTTAAATGAACCACTAGCTACTGCTTTCGGAAACCTATTTGTGCAGTGGTCTGCTGTAATGCCATCAAAACCAGGAGGAAGAGCACCTCTCAAAAAGCTAGACCAGTATAGCCCACAAGGCCAACAACCATCGACGAGCTTTAAAGAAACCAAGCCATTTCTACTCCTTGCTTTGATATTAAGAATTTATCGATCGCCTTCTACTATACTTCTCTAAGGTTGTCAACAAATTATAAAATGACTTGAGTTTGACAGCCACTTTGCTGTCAATAACTATATATTGATTTATCAATTGTCTCCTTACGTGTTTATTTTTTTTTTTCTTTTTTAAAGAATGGGCTTCCTTTATTGATATTATGCTGAATATTCTGAATATTAAAATGTACTCATTTCATATTGAAAAGTACTGTTGAAGGGAAGAGTTCACTATAATTCGAGGGTTCTTGCTATACTATGAAATAACTGAAAGTTTATAGAAGCTATTGATAGCTTTACACAAATTGTCGATGGTTTCCTATTTTTTCCCTTTGGAATAACACTATAGTAAAACGTATTGACTTGCAGTAAATTTACTCGATTGCAAGCAATACCCGCTTAACAAATATTATAACCCATCTAGTAACATAGCCAAACACTAGTTAAATTAGTACCGGTTATAATTAAATCTCTCTTTATAATAAAAATGGATAATATTATGATTTACATTTTAATTTATTACTTTTTATAGTTATACATATGAAATTTTGAATTGTTTATAGTTATACACCTAATTGAAGATTTAGTTGTCGTCATCTATATCTTAATTAATCTAAATTCATACTGTTAATTCAGTCAGCATAATCAACCAATAAGATAGCTGTTCATGATTTTAAGAAAGTTATAACCACCTACCCAACTCGTGGGAAACTACCCATTACGACTAGTAGGTCTTTTAACCTACATTTTTTAAGTGGGTCATAATACTTCTTCTTCTTAGAGTGGTTAGTGACCATGTGTATGGGGTTATATGACCCCTCTAAAGTCATGTTCGGTTACCTTATTGACTAATCGTACTAAATAGTCTAACGATGTGACTTGGAACTAACTGAAGTTTAATTAAATATTTAATTAGATGTATAATTAAACAAATCGAAACTTTAAGTGTATAAGTATAAGAGATAATGAACTCAAGGTGTAAACCGTGATATTAATCCCAATAAAAATCTACAATTATGTTTATGTAAGATGTTAACAACCTTACACAAATTGCCAACAGATCTAACTCTCTAAATGCAATAAAAACTACCAAACTTATAGTAGAAGTTCTCCTCAAACACCTGTTACTCGTCAATAAGCAATACTTAATTAACAGTTATTATAACCTTGTAATATAATCTAACACTAGTCAATTTGGTGCCAATTACAATTAGATCTCTCCAATTACAATAAAAATACACATGAATATACATAAATGTTGTCAATAGCCTTATAAAGATTATCATTGATCTATTTTTTACTTATAAAATACCTGTAATTACAATAAAACCTATCGACTTATTGTAAAAACTTTCATCAAGCAATTATTACTCAACAGTAAGCAATACCCCCCTTAATGGTTACTATAACCTATTAAAAAATAAAAAAGCGTCCATTATTAGTAATATAGCCCAACACTAGTTAGTTTTGTACCAATTACAATTAAATCACCCAAATCACTATAAAAATACACATGAATGTTCATAAAAGCTATGGCCAACCTTACACATATTGTCAATAATCTCATATTTTTCCCCATAAAATACCCTCAATTATAGTAAAACATACCAAGTTACCGTAAAAATCCCCCTTAAGCAGTTATTATTCAGCAACAAGCAATCCCTTAATGATTATTATAAGCTATTAATAGTAAAAGCACCCATCATTAGTAATATAGCTTAATGTTAGTTAATTTGATACCAATTACAGTTGAATCCCCCAAATTAAATTGAAAAATTCACACGAATGTTCATGGAAGTTGTCGAAAGTCTTACGTATTCTTCCCATAAATACCCCCAATTATAGTAAAATTTACCAACTTGTGGTAAAATTCCCATTCCAACTGTTATTAGTCAACAATAAATTAAATCAGTGTCGTTTAACAGTAAATATTGGTCCATCCATGATACAAAAGCCCAATCTTTAGTAAATAATTATACCCAAACTTTGAAAAATATTTATACAGTATTATAACATTGTTTGTGTAACATTACTTATAGATAGTATTATATGAATGTACAATATATTTATAATGTCAAATGTGTATATAATTATATATGTTATGTAAATATATATATCTTATGTTATATATAGATATTTACAAATATCGACAAACGTAACACTAATTGTTATATAATATTATAAAAATATATATTTATATATTTAGTATTATATATGAGATACCCAGATTTAATTAGTATGATAAATATTGAGTTTATTTCAACCCTACCAAAGCCTAGTCAATTATTAATTATACCTAGTAAACATCATATATATATATATATATATAAAAGTAAATATAATATGACCAATCAAGTAGAAAGTTGTGATAATATGGAAGATGAAGCTTCCAATATATATTGTACAAAGCCTTTCATTAAGCAATTTCAAAAACATAGAAGTTATATTTTTTACAAAATATTTTTCTTTAATAAAGAGAATTCATACATTTTTTTCAGGAGAATATCTTTATAAGATATTCACCTAAGTACCTAGAATAATTCCTATGGAAGAAAAAAAGAAAGAGGACCGGGCATTAGGAAAAATTTGAAGACAAGGATCCTCCCTATACATCGCAAGATGACGAGGATTATCATACATTAGTTGATGTAAAGATTTTGAGATAAAGGAATCTTCTTTCTAGACATATGATAGATAATATGTAAACTTTTTATCTTTTATCAATATAGGCTTTTATCCTTTATCAGAAAATAATGCAATTATTTGTATAGTCTTTATTATTTTTCAGAAAAAGGATAATAGGTGTAAAGTTTACTTGTACAGTTTTATTTTAGATAATTTTACCCTTCTTCTAGTTTCCAATATAAGGGTATGCCTAGCCTATTGAAAATTTTGTAAATACTATAAATAGGTATGTAACCTCACAAGTAGAGGGCGTGTACACATTATATACAAGTTCTCTAATAATAAAAGCTCTCTTTTCATACACTTTCCCTTTCTCTCTAGAACACTCTTAAGGGTTAGGGAAAATCCGAAAGGAATGAGTAGGCAATAGGGAAAATTCTCTACACTAAAAATTATTTTTTCCTTCCTTCATCGTCTCAAGTATGCTCTAAGGTTATCTCATCATGAGAATCCTCCCTATCAAAATAGGATGATTTTCTTTTCATCTTTCATCACCCTTAATATACTTTGGAGTCGCTTCACCATGAAGATCTTCTTGATTAGAAAAAGGATGATTTTATAGATAACTCTTTCGTGTAAATACCTTACTTACTATCTTTAGGTCTGGAATTTTACCTTCTAAACACAAATATCCCAACAGAAGTACCATTTAGGCCTGATTTGAGTGATGTATAGGTTGTCTAGAGGAAGTAGTTGAAGGATGAAAGTTGAAGAAGATAGATAGGGTAACAATGGTTGAAGCATGACCGCTTTTCTGAAGAGTCTAAAAATTGTCCAAAATTATCTCCCCATGAAGCAAAAATTCGAATTAAGAGAGGTACCATGTTATTTATCGATTGAAAAACATACTTTCCTTTGTCAACCAACATTTACATACTTCCTTGTTTCTTTCTCTAAGCATTAACTCCTTAGTTGCCAAACTCAAAGAGTAAAGGGACCTACTCTTTAAGATCTATTTTTTCCTCTTATTATTTCACTATGATTTCTAACTATAAATGTTGGACTCTTATGTTTAGATTCTAACTTCCTAATTACTTTTAATTCTTTTGAATTTTTTACATACATTTCAAATTCCTTAATTTCATCATTAGTAGCTTGTATTTTCTGACTTTATATTGTTAGGTCTGGATATTTAATTCTAAGTTTACATTCTACCTTATTCTTATCCCAATGTTTTTGGGGATTTTCTCTTATTATCTCTCTTTTTTTTCAATTTACTTAGTAATCTATCTATTTGTAGTTCTCCTACTTCTAACAAATTATAAATTTTTTCTATATCTAAAAATTCTTTTTCTAAGGCACATACTTCTTCCATATTTAAAAATTCCTTTTCTATATCTAAAAATTTTTCTAAAGCTTTCTAATTTTGAAAAATTTTCTAAAGTGTAAAAAGATGCCACCACCACGCTTTTTTGCCCACTTTGATGTGTATAAAATCTTATCATATGTTAAATGTGTATATAATTATATATGTTACATAAATATATATACCATATGTTATATATAAACATTTATAAATATAGATAGACATAATGCTAATTGTTAAATAGTATTATCAAAATATATATTTATATATATAGTATTATAACATATACAACTATATACTATAGGTGGAATATATATTATTATAATGCTATATTTATATAGTATTATTATATTATTTTGTAGTATTATATATAGATAGCGTTATGACATTATAATATAATATTTATCATATACAACTATATATTATACGTAGATGTATATTGTCATAACATTATATTTATAAACTATCATTACATTATATTTTTAATATTATACAGATAGTATTACAACATTATATATATAATATGCTAATATGTATATAATTAGACATATTAAGTAAATATATATATGCATTTTTAATGCTAAATATTAGATTTTAGCATTATAGATATAGTGTTATAATATAACACTATATATGTATATATATAATGTTCAATCTATATATAATTATATATGTTCCATAAATATATATAATACATATATACATTCTTAACGCTAAATATATTTAGTATTATAATGCTACAATTTCAACATTATATATAGATAGTATTATAATATTATATTTATATGTTAAATGTGTATATAAATGTAGATTTGTTATGTGAATATAATATATATCATATGTTATATGTATATTTATCAATAATGCTATATATTATGTAGTTTTATAACATATTATATATATATAAATTCTTTTAAGTGGTTAGATTTTACACAAGATCCTAGAAAATATATATTTTAGTTTTATAATTGAGAGATTTAATCATTTCCTATAATATGCTCATAAACTACTTCATATCCACTATTAATTATGTTGTTTAAAAATCTACGCCATCTGCTAGTGCTACTTTTCTTATTATTCATATTACTATGAAATCTTACAATTGCTTCACAATAAGTTCTTACTAATATTTCTTTCTTATTTATTATGAATAATCTAAAACTATCTAGTCCATAAGTTACAGTTAATAATTTTGCATCTATACTACTAATAAATCCTTTTTTTTTTTAAATTTCCACTACCATATCTATATATTTGCTTTGTTTCTTTAGTTGCATATTTATGGGGTTTGGATTTTAAAATAGCTTCACATCCCGCTTCACATCCATTTGTTTCATTTGTATCTAATGATAATTTTAAAGATGGTAGTCTTTCAACTCTTGTTTTGAGTTCTTTTACTAGCTTCTCATCTTCTAAATTAAAATACTTCTGACCTTTTAAACTTATTTTGCTATATAAGTATTGTACTAGTTTACTCAAATCTTTGATAAATGGCTTAGCATGGTTTAATAATCTTAAGAATTGTTGTGATTTCTTTGTATCTTCTATTTCATTAGGAAATTTTAAAATTTTCTTACTAATATGTTCCTGTAAGTTAATTCTTCCATCTCCTATTTATGTTCTTAAAAACTCTATATTTCTTCTAAACATTACTGCCTTCCTTTTACTTATTACTATTACATTTTTAATAAATTCTAATAAAACAACCTTTAAATTAAATGACTTGTACATTCTTTTCTAATGTTTTAATGTATAAGTATATCATCTATATATATGTAAACAAAATCTTTATACTTATTAAAAATCATATCCATCTTGCTTTGGAAAACAAATGGAATATTTTAAGCCCAATGTCATAATAAGCCATTCATAATGGTCTAAAAGGCATAACAAGCCATTTACAATAGCTCGATCGATATGTAAAAGTCATCCATTCAATGCTTTCTAGAGCCACTCTAATCTGCAAGAATCCACTTTTACAATCAAACTTGCTAAATCATTGACTTCTCTATATGTTATTTATCAATTGTGTTTTATTCGGTATGTAGTAAGAGTCATCTTATGTATTATCTTTTAATCTTTTATAATTTATCACCATTCTACTTTTACCTCTTACTATCTCACTATGATTTCTTACTATGAATGCTGGATTTCTATATTTAGATTCTGATTTTCTACTTACTTTTAATTCTTCTAAATTTTTTATATGCATCTCAAATTCCTTAATTTCATCACTAGTTGCTTCTATTTTTTTACTTTTATTGTTAAGTCTAGATTTTTTATTCCCAGCTTATATTCTGCTTTATTCTTTTCCTAATGTTTTTAGGGGTTTTCTCCTATTATTTCTTCTTTTTCTAACTTGCTTAATAAGTTATCTATTTTCGATTCTCATACTTCTAATGGGCTATAATTCTTTTCTTTATCTAGAAATTCTTTTTATAATTCACATGCCTCTCCTATTTCTAAATTAATATTTGAAAAATTTTTAAACCAACCCACAACAAAGCTTAGAAATATAAATGATTTAGTATACTATTTTAATCAAAATAGAAAACCTATTAAGTATAATTATTATGATGTTGAATTGTATATGGTGCTCTTGGTACATTACCTAAACTATAAACTTCTAAGAATAAACTTGTTATATTACTTATGCTACTATGTTCCACTAATTTTTTTTTTTTTATCTATTTTACTACTTATTGTACTAACATTTGATTGAGCTATACAAATAGCTAGTATTATAATATTATATTTATTTGTTAAATATGTATTTATGTTATGTAAATATAATGTATATCATATTTTATAACTTTCTAAGAATTTTGAAGTTCTAACTTTTGACATTTTTTTACTTCTTTATATTTTTCTATTTCTTAAAATTAATAATTTACTAGGCTTTAGTAGAGCTGAAATAATTCAATATCTATCATACTAATTAAATTTAGGTGTCTCGTATATTCAAAAATTTTAGTTTGTAATCTTCTACTTTGAAAATTTATGTATGGACTATCAAATTAAAACATAATCTTTTTGAACATTCCATAATCTATTGATTCCTAAACGGTATATCCTATATTTTCAAAAATATTTTGAGGAGAAATTTCAGGTAAGGAAATGTACATATGTTATGTAAATATAATGTATAGCGTATGTTATATGTATATTTATGCACAATGCTATAATTTTAATTCAACCAAAATAAAAATTTTATATGTTATATGTATTTTATATCAGAGATTTACTTCTATTGAGAGTTGTGTTTCAAAGTTAATATATAATTTTAATTCAAACATAATAAAAATAGATTCTGTTAATTTTATGTGCATGTATACCAGCTCTTTTTCTTAGCAAATATAGTCTTGCTCTTTTTCTAATGATTGTACAATATGTATCGATCACTAAGTCTTCTGGTAAATTATCTTAATGTAAGGATATAAATTCTTCTTCTAAATATCTTATTTCAACCTGTAAAGAAGAAATTTTGTTTTGTAGCTCCTTTAAAACTTATTTCTATTATTATAAGTATTCCTTTAATTACTTATAAAAAACTAGCACAGATAAAATGAGGAAAGCTCATAACAATGTTTTTTTTTTTTTTTTTGAAAATTTCTTGATTGACTAAAGATAAAACTCATGTTGGTGTTTAACATTATTGGTGTAAGATAAAGGAGGTTTCTGAGGTGTTTAGGGAACAAATTGTAAGGCGTAGTCCTATTTGGATTTTGGTTTATCTAACATTTCCCTGTAAAAATTCCCTAACTAAGAAATTAGGTAGAGTTTGATTCTCCTTTTATGAATTCAATTTCAAAATTAAAGGCTATAAAATCGTTTTCTATCTAGCAAATATTTACTTAGAGAAGTTTTTTACATCCTTTTGTAATATTTCTTTTACAAATTTACAATCAATTCAAATAAGCAATTTTTTATTGAACAAATCGTATTGAATTTTGGAAACACAAAGAATAATTGATAAAATTTCATTTCTAATAGTAAATTGGTTTATTTGAGCTCCTTGCCAAATTGCTGAATGAAATCTAACAATTTAATCTTTTCCTTTACAGCACTTTTGATTGGTGAAATCACTATTCCTTTCCATCTTTATTTCTTATAAAATGTCTATTTTTATGTTTGATTGTATTTTGTGCAAAAACATCATAGAATTCCCACTCTTAAAATTAAGAATGGCCATTCCTCTTAAAATGCCAAGCAAGATCCATTCCTATTTTTTTTTTTTTACTCTAAATAACCCCATCATAATTAATTTATTCCAAATTTAATATTGTTGAAAATCAAAAGATTTTTTTTTTAGGTTTTCTTTATAAACTTATCATAAAAAGATATCTTTTTACTTCCCAAAATAACATATCAAAAGATATCTTTCTATTTTTAGGCAAAAGAAAAATATCTTTTACTTCCCTTCATAGACCAAGCAATGGTCAATATTAGAGATTTATAATAGGTTATGTATGTTTATTGTCATAGTGATATTATTTTGTATACTTTTTTTTTTTTGTTTTTTTACACACAGTGGTGTTAAATTAACAAAAACAGGTTAATTTGTTGCAATATTTGATATTTTTATTTATCAATGATTGATAAAAACATATTAATTATAAAATGGAGATTTATTTGAACTAAATAAGTTATATGTTCTATATATATATACATATATCTAGTGGAAAAATGGATTTTTAAATTTATTTGTGAATAATGAAATATATTTATATACATATATATAATACATTGGCAATATATTTCTATTCTAATAATTTAATTATATATTTATATTTTGCATATACTTTACAAATATGTTTTATTTTAAAAAAATATGAAAGTTATAATAAGTTGTATAAAGGAACATTCTAATGCTTTTATTAGCTATTTAATACTCTTTCTTCAAAATCATTTTACCAACCAAACAAGCATCGACGAGATATCAAAGTTATTTATTACTACTGAATATTTAATTATTGGTTATATTTATGTTACCAATCTAATAAGTAATATAATATCAATTTATATCAATATAATTCTAAATATGTAAAAAAAATTATTACATTATAATTAGCAACCAATATATGTTATATTAGATTATTTTTATATTATATTATATAACATTTAATATTATATTTTGCCATATTACATAGTTAGTATTGTTGTTAGGTAATTTTGAGTTAAAACTTCAATCCTCTAAAGAAAGAGAAGGCTATGAGGTATTAGGGATAGTCCAATGCGGCCACTCTAATACTTAAGTTAGCAAATGATTATGGAAAGAAACTGAATAATAGTAAGTTATCAAATATTTCTTACAGTATTTCTTCCTCGTATTTATTGGTGAATGTTAAGTGTCTAAAATAGCAATTAGTAAAGTGATTATCGGGACATGTGGAGGCCTCTTGATCGGGTAACTTTCTAAAATATAAAAATAGTTGGCAGTTATATAATATAACTATACTAAGTGATAACTATTTGTATTGCTTTTCTCAAATCCAAATCAAATGTGAATTTGTATTATTCAGCATTAGCCAAGAATGGAGTTACTTGACATATCAATAGTAAGTGGCCGAGCAAATGAAATTCAACTGTCAACAATTTTTACATATTGTTATTGTAAAACATATACAAAATATATTACTTACTAGAATCATATGACATGAATTTGAAATGTATTGTCAATATAAATGCAATCAGTATTTGTTATTATATTAAACGATTAGTATTTGTAAATAATGTTTATTAGACTTACTATACTTGCTACACTGTGATTTATATCATATTGATAATAATATCAGTTTAAGTATTGAAAGCCACTAGCATATAAAATTTAATGTAATAAAATTATTAGTTAACGTATATTATATTATATATAAAATATTGAAAATTTACATTCGATATTACATTATTACTATTATAGTATTATTAATTCATATAAAGAAATATCATTTATAATATTGTACAACATACTTTTCCTAATATTATATAAAATACATTGCATAATATATTATCCATATAAGATTTATAAAATTATATATTATACATATTTACTACATATCAATACAGTACTAACTATAATGCATGATATATTATATTATATTATATTATATTATATTTTTTACTAATATTTATATTTTATCTATATTGTATAGCAACATACATGCATATGTATATATATAATATTAAGACCCTTGAGGTGTTTTAGTCTCTCGTATATATTAAAAAAGTACATCACTCAATTTATAAGTAATTCCCATATAATTTATCCCTCAATTTATATTCTAATGGTGTATTCCTCCCATCATCCAAGATATTTACTAGAATCACTTTCCATCCCACTTTTTTTTTTCTCCCATCTATATTTGATGTATGGAAATAACCGATCACTTACTTTGTATTTTACATCTACCGTAAAATTGAAGCTACTATAATTATTGTATTTATTTTTTTATGTACTCAATGATTCGAGTGGATTTTCCACTAGCACAACATTCAGAAAAACAATTAACGGAAATGAAAAGGGAAGTCATTTAGGAAAATAACAATCATTTTCCTCTAACAAGAAAACATTTTATCTTAAGTACTGTTTTTATAGACGAACACATGAGAAGGCATGAATTTTTTTATTTGGAAATCGTCTGTTTGGCTGTAATGATTCTCAAGTACTATTCCATTGATTTGGTGTTAAAAAGAAAAAGAAAAAGAAAAAAGGAGCATAGATTCAAAGCGAGCGCACTTATTACCTCCAAAACAAAATAATTTTTGGCTTAAGATTTCTTTTTTTTTTTCTTTCATCGATAATATGACACGTAATATAAAACGATTACCTATCTTATATCGTATCCTTAACGAAAAATATTACTAAATTAAATTATTCCTTCATTTGAACATGAATGGTACTTTTTTACTTTCTATTTCATTTTCCTTAACTTTCCTTCCTTTTATATTCTTTCTGGATAACAAAAGTGTAAATGGCAAAAAATTTTGGCCAAAAAAGAAAAAATAGCATAAGCTTTTATAGTAAGAACAGTAAAATATGAAAATGGGAACGACTCTCAGATTTTGGTTTGAATACTTGTACAAGTACTTTCGCCTCCACTTTGAATATACTAGTAAATAGGCTCTTATATATTGGGACAACTTGACGTGATTTATGTGACAAATGTCCACTGAAAATTCCAATATACCAATCATTTTTGGCTGAAATGTATAATCAAATAAATAAGAATTTCCAACTTTCTTATTAAATCGGCTTAAAAGATGTCCAAAAACAACCAGTTTAGAGATCGTATTTGAAATCAATCAAAGAATTAATACGGAATGTGATAAAAAAAAAAAAAAAAAAGAAAATGGGTCAGCAATGAGCATCAGTAGACTAATCATCATTTGTAGCAGATGCTACTTTCCCAGCTTTATGGACCGGTACGTGAAATCTTGTTGACAGCTGTCTCGGAAGCCTAGTTTTACGGTCAAATCCTCGAACGCAAACAAAACCTGCGGATTGGAAAAAAAAAAAGGAAAAAGTATATATTTTGGGAAATTTGCTTCACAATTAATTCTTGAGTTGGTGGTTACTGGTGACATAAATCTTTCACGGTGTATATGAATTGAAAGAGCCAACCATGCGTCCGTATAAGAATACACTGTATAAAAACTTTTAGATGAAATCTGAAATTATATGCGTACCTCTCCAGAAGCATTGCTGTACTTTCTCCATAGATAAACCTATTTGAGAGATTTTACAACTAATTAGTCCATAAAAATCCAAATTAATTTGTTACTTAATGTTGATTAATAGATAAAATACCTCGAAGAATTGCTGATGTGTTAGTTCCAAAATACACCATCCTCCTTGAAAGATTCCATAATAAGTCCCGACGAACATTGATTGGTTGATGGCTTGACTCGTGATCGGCAAAGACCTGAAACAAATTTATAATGCATTTTTACAATAGATTAGTCTTGATACACTAATATGACAGTGGTACAAATGCAAATAGAGAAAAATTATGTTCCATCGTATTATCACCTCATTCACTTGAAAGTACGTCCCATTAAGAGGGAATCTTGATTGCATTGCTGTTCGACAGGGTATCTGCTTATGCATTGTGAATGTATCAGTCTTTTGACCAAAGATGAACCATTAAAATTACAAAAATAAAGGTGTTCCCACCAAAATTGTTCCTCTTATTGTTTCACAATTCTCAGCTGGAGTAGTGCTACTTTGAGGGGATGTTTCCTCCAAAGAGGCTTCGCTTGGCAGTTTGGAACCATGGCATTTTGTTGCTGGTTTAATGTTATCTACAATGATCCCATAAAGTCATAAATAGACATGGTCACACCTTAAAATCATGAACAATCATTTTTTTTTCTTTTGTTTTCATTGTGGAATTTCTCATTTGAGAAAATTGCGGGAAAAAATTTATATAATATCTTATTTAGCAAAATTGTATAACTCTGTAAATTTTTAGTACCTGATCCCCATATAGCAAAAAGGTAATGGGAAGGATCCTCAAGTTCTCGTCGTTCAAACTGTTGCATGCATACAATCAATCGAAAGCTTCATCTCATAATCTTATCCTACAACACAAGAATCTAAGAAGTGTGAGAAAGAGTATTTACGGATTCAAGGAGAGGATGATCATCTGGAAGTTCATACCTGCAAAAAAAGTACAACCATTACACAAGTTGGAGATAAGATTTATATTTTTCCTTTTTTTCTTTCTAGTTTCCTCAAAGAAGGCATTATTTTCTATCTAATCTATAAGAATATATAAATTAATAGAGGATGTAGAAGGAGAAGGCTAACAAAATGAGATATGCTAAGACCCATTTCATATAAGAATTTCCTATTAAGCCCTTTCCTACTTTTGTGGGAATTGATCACATCTTTTGTCACAGACTAGTAACTAGGTCTCATTGATGAATGAAAGGAATAATTAGCTGACAAACTTGAAAATATTCATCCTTTTATACCTACAACCATACTTTGAAGCTTTTGATCAATTTACTCACGTGAAAAAATTTTAATTGGTGCAAATAATTTAACGAAAACTTACACATGGTGTTCGGTCCTTAAACGGGTTACGTGTTTCAATTTGGGCATAGGAATTGATGCAACTTCCGGTGGTAAAGGAATCAACGCTTTTGACATTTCCTCGGACTTTATTCCACATTCATCGCTACACCTCCATGAATTTTCCACATATTGTCCCAAATGGAGATTGATCATTGGAATTTCATCACCAATATCAAGGCAAAAATCTTCAATGTCCATTTCCGTTACTTTATCACATTCTGGTTTGGGAGAATCTGGCTCTTCAATGATAGGCTCAACATAGCTAGTGGCATATGTATAATCTGGATATATATCTACAGCAGGGAGCGATGGCCATACCACATTTGAAACATCAAAAGGATTTTCATATGATTCTCTTGAAACTACTAGAGACCCCATATTATTATTTTGTGGAGCGGGTAAGGAAAGCTTAGCACTGCAAAGAGTCAAAATCAAATAATTCAACAACATGAACCCTTTAAGTTCATAAACAATGTGCTCTAAGTTCATTGGACATCTAAAAATTTAAAATTGTTCACTAATCTAAACGTGCTTAAGTATCATGTAAGCATAATAGCAAAATAGCATTATATAAACATCCCTTGATTTAAGAGTGAAATGAGCATTTAGATGCGGTTAGAGGTGAGATAAGTCTTACCATGCCAATTTCAATAAAATAGCTTTTCTAATGCCAATTGTCATAAATATATATTCATAAAAAAATACATCTAAATTTTAGAAGCTTGAAGGATAAAAAAAAAAAAAAAAAACCTTGCGAATGCGCTTGCAAAATGTCTGCATTCTCCTTTCATTGGACATGCATTACAATTGGGATTTTTCTTCGTACAAAAAACCTGCAAGCATCTTACAATAAACACCTAATACAAGCTACCCTAGTTTAACTTCATTAGCATAATGTACACATAATAAAGAGGGGCATACCTTCCCAAACGTAATTAACTGATAATGCAACTCATACCTATAAAAAAAATTTAAAGAAAATCAGCAAGATGCAAAATATTCTATGTTCATGAGCTTTAAGGACTAGGGAAGAAATTTAAGATATACAATGTTCTTTGGTCGAGAGTGCATAATCGTGGCCAGAGATACTTCTGAATGTCATCCATTACAGGATACCTACAAATTAAACAAAAGAAATAAACAAATTAGTACTTCTTATTGCTTCAACCTCTCTTTTTATTATATATTAACCTCTTCCCATAAGTAGAGAAAATTACTTTTCCAATAAATGAATTTGTAAATTTTCTGGAAGCGGTTGGAGAGGGACCCAACCAAGACGTACGGCTATCCTACCAACGTTCGTATCAACCTAGTAAAGAATAGATAGAGTTGCTTTTTGTTAAGGAAAATCAACACTAGAAAATTATGTAGAAAGAAAATTTAATTATATCTTTTACAGGGAAAGCTATGTGTTGGAGTGCCAAAAGCCGTACACACTCTACACTTTTCAACCCAAGTCCATTAATTTCAAGAAGGTATTGCCTACAAGCAAGAGCCATAAACAAGTTATATTTTCATAGAGTGAAAATACAAAAGGTTAAGCTTGGAGTATCTAAGTCAACTCTTTTATCTTACTTAGCCTTATCGGGTGGACAATGTCGTAGCCATTCAAGATCAATACTATTTTGATGCATAACCAATTCATTAAGGAATTCCTGCACAATTAATGACCCATCAGAAGCAACCTCATAAGAAAGCTATAAATAAACATGATATCACGCAAATTAAGTACTTAACTTACTTGGATTCTTGCAGCAATCAAATTTTGTTGACCACGCTCTTTAATTGCCTCAGCCACTTCATTAACCTTTGCACATCTAACTGCCTCCCAATTTACTGAATCACTATGTTCAAAACATCTTGGCCCATAAGTGGAATGACATCTTCTCAAATACTCCCACTCAGCAGGATTGGACTTCTTCTGCTCAACCTTCTCCTTATGTGATTTTTGTATAGATGTTTGGTGCTTTTCTTTTGAACCTGCCGTTTCTTTTTTAGTGTGCCTTGCCATTTTCTTGTTACTTCCATTACCATCCAATGTTGGGCTTAGTGCAATTTCATGTCCTTCTACCATTTTGTTAATGAGACTACTAGTCTCACCAATTTGTTTGTCTCCAAAACTTATCTCATTCATAAACCCCATTTCTAAGTGATTATTTAGAGAAGGGCCATGTTCATTCCATGATAAAAGCCCATTTGCATTTTCTAATTTAAAATCTTTTGCATATTTATTAATAAAAGCCGTACAGCTCTCAAGATTGAAAGGATGAGTAGATGGAATAGATGTACTAATATAACTTTTGTCATCTTGATTTTCAACCAATCCTTCACCAACTGCTATCAGAGACTCAGCAACCTTTGTATTTCCTAATTTTTCATTGTGACTTTCTTCTGTTATTTCTGATCTAGGAGCATTAGTGATATTCGCATCACCAATAAATGTGCTTTGGGACTTTAGGTGGAATTTTGCAGCAAGAGACATAAAGGCCGAGCTGGAATACATGACATGATTAGCGTGTAAAATTCTAAATCTATGGAACTTCGATATAAAAACCATCTTAATAAAATCTAACAATAAAAAAAATTCTAGTAAATATTTTGGCTTACCTTGAAAGGTTATCTGACACATTTTGAGTCAGGAAAACTCCAATTACTGAGTCCACAACAGAACCTCTCCATGGAGTGAACCGCCTATCGCCTATAAAGAAAGCATTTTTTAAAATCATTTCCAATGTGAGAAGTGCATCATAATTGAATTTACATTAGAAATATGTTCTTCAATTTGGTTATATAAATATTTTCTTTTTCTAAGCAAAATTCATATTCAACATTTTCTTTTTCTGATAGACATTATTCTATATTTTCCTCTCTACTTTAGCTATTCATGAATATTAGTTAACTAGCTGCTATGCTATGATCTTTACTTTATATATGAAACCACTACTCTATAAACATCATTTATTGAGACATATACTACCTAAGATTAGGTACATGCGAGCTATGAATGAATCAACTCGTCCACGGAACACTTGTCTTTCTTCTTCCCAATTCTTCTCCATTTCAAAGTCTTGTTCTTGTCCATCATCACTAACGTCTTTTAGCCTCAATTGATTCCACTTTGCCATTGTCAATGCATCCAACATGACTTTAGGTGCTTTCATTTGCTTGGTACTTTTGTAAGGCACCATGGCACCTACTTCGACAATAGGTGTAGGAATATCTTGAGGTACTAACATCAGCTGCATATCGGTGCAATTTGAACAAGTAGGCTCAGAAACAGGGTATTGAAGTTCCTCAAGTGATAGTTCTTTATTTGTACCTGCAAAAGGATCCAAAAGTCTATTAACATACTTCAATATTGTGATTAATTATCTGTTATTCTCTCAAATGTAATTTTAAACAAGAAGGAAAAGAAAGAAAAAAAACCTGTTGAGTCAATATCAAGCTTTTGATCTTCTATACTTCCATTATTTTGATCATCAAATTTGAAGAGAAAAGGGACATCTAATTCCAAAGTCTCCATTACTTGCCCAGAGTGGAAATCTGTGTCTAATAAACCTTGCATATCAATGTATGCATCCAAATGTGAAATGGTCTGAGCACATCCAATGGTATCAAGATCAGCTTTGTTTTCCTTTTGTTGCTCAGCGAACAACCCATTGAAAGAAGCTGTAAGGTTCTGATCACAATTGGTAAATATGTCACAATTCGAAACCCTATTAAGAGATTCTACCAGATCAATGGCATTCTTCAGTAGATTCTTTGAGGTGTGCATACGAATAATGTCATGCATTTGCAAATCAACTACATTTTCCATTTCTTTACATGACCCAAAACTAAAAGTGTGTCTTTTCCTATTCTTGCTCCTCTTTTTCTTGAATGTCTTGGGAAAATAAACAAGCAGAACATATCTTGTTTTATACTTTTTCCCAGATTTTTTGGATAGCCGAAATATTGCTCTCTTTCTCCTTTGTGATCTCCTTTTCTTAAACTCACTTGGAAAACAAACATCAAATTCATGTCTTTTGCAAGCTACCTCTTCTGTTCCTTGAAGTGGCTGCATTACAGGATGTCTTTCAACTAAATCATTGCACAATACTTTACAAGTATGTGAATTTGATAAGGCAAAGTTCACATCTGGCAAATGATTCCCCTCACCAAAATCTAGTTGGCGTTTACATGACTTTTGCTTTGGTTGTAACGTTGTATCCTTGTTTGCAATTATCTCAACTTCTAGAGTTTGATGGGCTTCTTTTAGTCCACTAGCTACTCCTGGGATAGTCTCTGAACTTTCTAACTTTGTTTTCCTCACATATTTCCTCTTGCCTGATGAGTCTTTTGTAGATGTAACCTTTGGAATTTTAGATTTAGGAGTTTTCTTGGGCCTTCCATCAACAACTATTTTAGGTGTATGATGCTTCTTCCTCAATTTTTGTCGCGGCTTTTTGTTCAAATCTATCTCAACTTTGTGCCTTTTGCTTAGATTATGGGTCTGGAATGGAGTTGAAGGAGCAAATGAATTAATCTGCTGCAATTGATCCTTATGGGGAATTTCATAATTCTCCATACAAGTAGAAAGAAATACATCTTGTTTTGCAGAACCTATAAGATTGCCTACAGATAAAACATTGGCTTAGAAAGAGAGAAAAAAAAAAATTGAAGCAATTTCTCAATTTTATCATTTTATTTTAAGTTACTAAAAGCAGGTAGCAGCCCTAAGTATTAAAATAAAATAACAATTTAGAAAGAAAAAAATGTTACTAAAAGCGGGTAACAATTGCATCATATAATATTTTTTTCTTTGTGAAGACAACTTTATGTTTATGTAAATCCATACAAAACACCATTTATGAGAGAACAATTATCTTTTCTCCCTTGAGTACTGCTTAACTTGTTCATTAGAAAAGAATTATTATTGAAGGCATACAAGGTAATCAAATTTGTAATAGTTAAAGGCACATAAATTCTACCAAGAAAATACCTGAATTGGCAATATCATGAGCTTTAACCAAATTATTTTTCTCGTCACTCCTATCCACCTCATTGTCACACTGAACTAGTGAATTTGAAACATAAATATTCACTGTGCTATTAACTACAATGCTTCTTGTATTCAGAATCTGCTCATAGCCCTGATCACTCTGAATGGCTGGACTCAAGAGCTCCAATGAAGAATCATTGTCCAACATTGCACTACTGTTGCACTCTCCCACACCTAACTCATCTAAGCAACCAAAAATTCTATTACTAGAATCCACTAGATGACTTTTGCTCAACATATTTTCTCTATTGCAAATTTCATTTTTATGCAAATCTCCTGATATATTTGAAGCAAATGACTCTCTTTCTCCCTCTCGCTCTCTTGCTTCACAGCCTTTAAAATTGCCATCATTATCATCTTCTAATCTCTCGTTCAAAACATCCTCCTCCACTATATGTTCTCCATCACAAACGTCACCTCCACAAAATTGCTCTCCTAATCTCTGGACCAAGATGCTCTCTTCATCAATTGTTGCACACACTATTTCTTCTCTATTGCAACAAGTTTCTTCACTACATATCAACTGCCTTGAATCTTCTCTATCATCTTCTAATTTCTGATCCAAAATCCTCTCTTTGCTGTAAATGCCATACATTATGGCTTCCCCACATATTTGTTGTCTCAATTCTGCAAGGCTAGCATTATCCTCTACTCTCTTCTCCAAAACACCATTTTCACCATGTGTTGTCTCCTCTACATGTAAATGCTCTGAAACATTCAAATCAAAACACTCTACCATCCCTTCTTCACGACTCTTAAACCCATGCACACCCCTGAAACCATCATCAAAAGCAAAAACACCCTCTATGCCCTTGAATCTTGAATTGTCCAGCATGAATTTAATGGTTCCTCCCACTTCTTCCATCACACCACCATCAGAACTAACACCTCCATCAAGACATTGCAGAGCAAATTTACTATTCTCAATATCACTTTCCAATTTTTGAATTTTTCTTCTCGTATATACATTGCTCGGCTTAATGGGAGTCATGGGTGCAAAAGTTTCCTGCTTTTTACCATCCATTTCCATAGCACCAACACTTCCCTTGAAGCTTTTAACTTTTCTTCTATAGACCTAAAATAAAAAACCATAAAAAAAATTCAGAACCACATTTATATTTAAAATAAAACACAAACGCAAGATTTACATACATACATTACTCATAGGTGCAAAAGTTTCCTGCTTTTGACAATTCATTTCCATAGCATTGGCACTTTCGTCGGAGCTTTTAACTTTTCTTCTATAAAACTAAAATCGAAAACACAAAAAAAATTCAGAACCACATTTATCTATCAAATAAAACAGTAATTTTAATGCATCACTTAAAACACCCATAAGAATATTGTTGCTAAAGTTAAATCAAGTCAATGTTAACAGCTTTACACTAGTAACACTCATACATTGATGGAAAAGCACAAAGACTTCAAATATAGCAAGGGTTGAATTACCTGATTATAGCGTTGAATCGTGCCCATGTGGGGTTGAAAGTTGAAAAAACTAACGGATTTTCAGCGGAATAATGGAAGAGTAAATGTGAGAGAGCGTACACCGCTCTAAACCCTAAATGAATACATCAAGCGAGAGAGTGAGAGTGAGGTGAAAGGGAGATTGTGTGTTTTTTTTTTTTTTTTTTCGTGAGATTTTGTTTCAAAGAGTTGGTTGCATGACTATCTCTCCTCCCAACTGCCTAAAACTCGAAGCCGTTACCACTGTTGACATGGT
Organism: Lumnitzera racemosa; assembly: GCA_024138005.1. NCBI lineage: Eukaryota > Viridiplantae > Streptophyta > Magnoliopsida > Myrtales > Combretaceae > Lumnitzera > Lumnitzera racemosa. Next base: position 89,368,280 of record JAMXBC010000006.1, read on the forward strand.
CAAAGCAATTAGTATTTTAAATTTTAACTATTTAAAAGAAAAACAATGCAGGAGTCCAATGAAAACTCTTTCGGTTTTCAGTTTTATATTTTCACTAGAAACGCCCATAGAAAAATAAATATTATAATAATGCAACCTATCTATCGTTTATTAATATTTTAATTTGTGTGATACACTTGAGATTTCATTTCCAATAAAGATACATTTTAAATCTTGAAAAAGATACAGAGAACTGAATGTTAACGCAGATTTTTTTTTTTTTTTTTTGGTGCTATACACTTTGTAGTTTGTATTTGGTTTTCGGTCGGTATGTATAATTTAATTTGGAAAAAAGATATGGAAAGTGAAAAGAAAAATCTTAAAAGATTTGCTTATGAATATCTTCCTTATATAAAAATTAAAAAGGCTAATCAAGTAATTTAAGTACAGTATCTTTTTTTCATTATTAATAGATAGATGTGGTTTCCATTTATATGAAATAAAAATAAAAAATGGATCTATTGTATATGTAACTATATATACATAAAAATAGTAAAAAATAATTATTGTTATACATAAAGCAAACTAATTTTTTTTTTTTGGGTAGAGTATAAAGCAAACTAATTACTTCTTGTGGATTGCCTACCTTTATATAGTTTCTCTAACTGTCTTTAATTGCAATAAATTAAACTGTAGTATGATTTACTTTATGCAATATATTTTACGTAAATTAGTATGGATTAAAACCAACCATATTTGTACAGAAGTATAATTCCCATTAAATTGTATTTACCCTACAACTACTATAGTCTATACCTCTCTTTCTATATCTATTTTATAAATGACATGGGATGTTTGGTGTTTCGAGGAGTAATGAAGCATTAATGCCAGCCGCTTAGTCAAAAGATTGATTAAATTTTTTATATTTTTGTAGGGGAAAAAGGTACTTTTCATTTCAAATTATGAAAATTCTATAATATCAATATATCTATGTTGTTTAATCCCTGGTGATAGTGTTTTTATTTTTTTTTATTATTACTTATATTATACTTTTGCAATCTAATATTCTATGTTATTTACAATTATTAATTTCATAATAATACATGTGCGTAACTATTATTATACTAAGGATATAAATGTGAACGAACTTAATTATTCTCTCTCTCTCTTTTTCTGCGCCATACCCACCCAAAAAAAAAAAAATTAGAAACCTTTATTTTTTCTTCTGACATTCTTTATTTGTTTTTCCCATTTATTGTTACTAGCAAATGATACACCCGTTATGCATTTAAAAAAGATAAAAATAAGTATGACAAGTGTTATAATTAAAATAATTATAAAAATAGTATAATACAAAATAATAACAGTTTAATTGAAAAGATTTGTAAGTAAAAAGTAGTATTTAAGAAGTTTGTAAGTTGGATTTAAATTTGAATTTGAATTTTTTTTATAATAACTACCATGATTAAAATTATAAGATATATATGGTAGTTAATAGGTAGTTAAAAAAATGGTTTCTCTTTAATATAATAAATGAATGTTGATTACTCTTACCCATAATTTCTATTCTTGTTTTTTATGGTTTCTATTATAGATAATTGCTTTGGTAAACTTTTGAGATTTGGGATTGGTTATACGGTTTGATTGAAAAATTAATTATGAAAATTTTATATTTTTATTTAATTTCATAGCTTAAAATTTTATATACAATGTAAAAAAAATATTTACTTTTATTTATAAGTAATTTGTACTTTCTAGATACATATTATAGGTCCATTATACTTTATCGTTTTTATTAATAATTTTATATGTATTCACTAGTACATCTGTAATGTGAGTGTAGTCTTCTGGTAATATTAAAGCCTCACTTATTCCTTTGGTGTCTTATTTTTGGCTAAAGTCTTAGTTATATAATTATAATTTAAATTATTGAATTTGCAAAGCGGCCCTTAACCATCATTATTTATTTTCATAAATTTCATATTAAATTGTCATTTATAATTTTCAATTGAGATATATTTGTAATTTTATGAAACTAAATCTAATTTGGTAACGTGGATGCTACCAAGAAATTCAAAGCATTTTCAAATTAGAATTATGAATATTAAAAACTAAATATGTCTTAACATTGAGTAATTGATATTTTTATATGAATGCAAACTAATTGCTGAGCAACAATTGCGTATCACTGTATAGTTTCTTTTATTTCCTTAATGCAATCAACTAAATGCAATAAATGCAGTATGATTTGCTCTGTAATTTTTTTTTCGTGGATAAGCATGGATTAAGGCCAACTATTTTTGTATAGAAATAAAATCCCCCATTAAATTGCATTTAATCTATATATATCTGCTACAAATCATGTCTTTCTTTCTCTATAAGATGGGATATTTCGATTTTCCAAGAGTATAAAAGCATTAATGTCCGTTGTTTATACAAAAAGATTGATCAAATTCTTGAATTTTCGTGAGGGGAAAAAGAATTTTCCATCTTAAGTTATGGACATAAAAGAATCTAATTATTTTTTAATATGGAGAATAACCACCATCTCATAAAAATAAAATTCCAATTTGGTTTTTTATTTCAAAAAGCTATTCAAATAATAATATTATGATCTATACTTTTTTTAAAAAAAAAAATGCAAGGCATGTTGATTAAAATTAGGATTGAGCAACCTCATTCCCCTCCCGTATCTTGCTTGACAAGTATGTTCTAATTGTGAGAATATATGTATATTTATCTATTTATTATTAAAGCAAATGAAACCTTAAGTAATCATTTTTCTTAAAATTACATATTTATCCTTTATTTACTATTATTTAACAAAAAATAAAATATTAAAATTATAATTAATTGATAAATATGTCTACTTATTCCTTTTCTCTCTCTTCATTTCTTTATTCTCTTTAACTTTTTCCTCTTTCCCACTAACCGCACATATATCTCTCTTTTCTCTCTCCTCTCTCTCATACTTTTCTTACTCTCCCACCTTTCTATACCTTCCCACTAATTGCACTTACATATCTCTCTCTCTTTCTCTTTCTCCCTCTTCATTTTGTATATTTTATATACGCAATACGGTATATCGACCACTAATATTATTAAAGCCCTTGAATGCTTAAGTAACCGTAATCCTTAAAATTGCATAATTATCCTCTACTTGTTATTATTTAACAATAAAATAAACTATTAAAATTATAAATAATGGATAAATTTATCTACTTATTCCCCCTCTCTCTCTCTCTCTCTCTCTCTCTCCTTATCCATCTCTCTACTTACTTTTATATACAATTTTTTGTCTCTTTCCCACTTTCTCACTTTTCTACTTTTCCGTTTTTCCACTTTTTCAATTTTCCGCCTATTTACCCCATTCCCCTACATCTATCTCTTACTCTCTCTCTAGTAATTTACATAACAACTTTTCTTTATTTTTATATATCTTATAGATTTTATATTTATATTTTTTGTTTTATATCTCACTTGATAAAATACCAAAAAGGTTAAAAAAACAATAAAAAAAACTTTATTATGTTTATTTTTTCCTTAAAATGCATTATATATAGATTAAAATTTTAGCTAAAAAATTTCGGAAAGCAAATTTTTTTTATATTGACAATAATATAATCATATATTTATCTTTTCTCTAAATGCATCATATATAATTATATATAATATATGATTTCAGCAGCGAATATTTGCCCATAACCTATTTAGGCTAGAAGTTTTATTAAAGAAAAATGGAATATTAATTTTTTTTATGTATCATTTGGCTTTAGTATATATCAATTTGTTTTATAAATATTAATTTTTCATTTCCTCGATACAAAATGTGATAATAACATAATCAAATATTTTCCTTTTCCCTATAATGCATATGTTATAAGCAATGTAAACTAATAGTTTAGTTTAAAGAAATAATAAAAGTAAATGTTCTCAATATCGATAATAACATAATCATATATTTATTTTTTCCCCAAAATGCATTATATGTAACCAACAAATGATGCACCGATGATGTATGTGTGTTAGATAAAATTAAATTAAAATCTTTTAAAAGTTTTTTTTTTCATTTTTTTTCCATTAGATTATAAAGTTTTCAATTTGAATAATCAATTTTTATAAACTTTTGGAATTTATTGATTCTATAAAGCGTTTTCATTTACATTAATTATTTTTATTATATATTTTTAAGCCTTTTTTTTAGAATACAAATGTTCCTCTAGTTAAAGAAAAAATTGCTTAATTCATATTTCATTTTGATTTAATAGTCTTATGAATACGTTTTCGTAATTTACATTAGAAAAACTAAAAGTTTTCATCATATAATTCATTTTTCAAATACAATAAAATAATTAATAGATGATTATATTATTATCAATATTGAGAATATTCTCTTTCATAGATTCCTAAAACTAAAATATTTGTTTATATTACTTATAATAAATAGTGTATTTTAGGGAAAAAATATCTAGTTATATTATTATCTCATTGTGCATTAAAGAAATGAAAAAAATATATTAATTTTATATTACATATAATTCATTTTAGGAAAAAAAATATAATTATGTTATTATTGATATTGAGAACATTTACTTTTATAGATTCTTTAAACTAAAATATCACTTTAGATTCCTTATAACATATGCATTTTAGGGAAAAGAAAAATGTATGATTATGTTATTATCATATTGTATATCAAAGAAATTAATATTTCATAAAAAAAAAATTGATGTATATAAAAACCAAATGATACATGAAAAATTAATATTCTCTTTTTCTTTAATAAGGCTTTTAGCTTAAATAGGCTATGCGCGACTATTTACTATTGAAATAGTGTATTACATATAATTATATATGATGCATTTAGAGGAAAGATAAATATATGATTATGTTATTGTTGATATCAAGAAAATTCACTATTACAAATTTCTTAACTAAAAATTTAGTCTACATTACTTATAACATATAATGTATTTTAGGGAAAAAAATAAGAATTTTTTTTAATATTTTTGGTATTTTATCAAGTAAGATATAAAACAAAAAAATATATATATATGAAATCTATAAGATATATATAAGTTGCTAGAGAGAGAGTGGGAAAGAAATATAAGCTGCAGTTGATATGAGAAATTGAAAAAGCATAAAAGTGGGAAAAAGACAAAAAGTTGTATACAAAAGTAAGTAGAGAAATGAATAAGGAAAAGGAGGGAAAGAAGAGTAAGTAGATAAATTTACTCATTATTTATAATTTTAATAGTTTATTTTATTATTATTTTTTTTGTTAAATAATACCAAATAGAGGATAATTATATAATTTTAAGGATAACCATTACTTAATTCTTCAAAGGCTTTAATAATATAGATATACAATTTTTTTTTTCATTTCTTTAACCCACAATGAGATAATAATATAATCACACATTTTTTCCCTAAAATACACTATTTATTATAAGCAATGTAGATAAATATTTAAGTTTAAGGAATCTATGAAAGTGAATGTTCTCAATATTGATAATAACATAATCATATATTAATTATTTTATCGTATTTGTATTTGCAAAATGAATTATATGATGAAAACTTTTAGATTTTTTAATGTAAATTATGAAAATATACTCATAAGACTACTAGATCAACAGCTGTGCTAAAATATGAATTAAGCAATTCTTTCTTTAATTGGAGGAACATTTGTGTTCTAAAAAAAATGCTTACAAATATATAATAAAAATAACTAACTTAAATAAAAATGCTTTATATAATCAATAAATTCCAAAAGTTTTTAAAAATTGATTATTGAAATTTAAAATTTTATAATATAATGGGAAAAAAAAGAAAACAAAATTTTAAAGGATTTTAATTTAATTTTTTTTAAGACACGTATCGTGGTTACACCATTTGCTAGTGGTTATTTATGCCTTTAGACTTTTGACAAATCATCTATAGCTAAATTGTTTGTTTCCACATGTCATTTTGTCTTCGTGCAACTTTTTAGGCTCTTATAGGTTTAATTGTAGAGTTAGTTATGTTTGTTGATTTTGTATATAAAATTCTGTATCAAAGCTTCAATACAATTTGATCATTTTTCTCCTAACTCTCTTCTTGTGTAAGTTGCTCTCAACTATTTTAGCTTACAATTGAGCAATCTTGTTTGATTCTATAGAACTCTACATGGTATCAAAGTGATTATAACTAAGTATTGCTCATCATCTCTTAGATATTGTTTGTACTTTGCTTTCTTAATCGTCTTTTCGAGTTCCTGCTTGATTAATCATGAGTATTGTAGTAAATCCATCTACTAGCAATCCATTATATCTTAGTAGATCAAATAATCATTCAATGACTATAAGAAACATAGTTTTTGATGGTACAAATTACATCGCCTAGAGCAAGGTAGTGAAAATGGCGTTAGGTGCTAAACTTAAACTAGGTTTCATTGATGGTAGCATAAAGAAACCAGATAGTACATCTGTTGATTTGTTGAAATGGATTAGATATGATTTTATGGTTGGCCGTTAAATTCTATGAGTAGTGATCTCTCCTAAGGATTTTAGTACACTCAATCTATTATTGAGCTTTGGAATGAAGTTAAAGAATGATATGGAAATGCTAATGGACCTATTATATTTCAAATCCAGTTGAGATTTCTAATTTGAAATAAGGAAACATGTCAATTAGTGCATATTACAATCAATTAAAATGGTCTTAGGACGAATTGGAAGTTGTTCGTTCTTATCATAGTTGTGAGTGTGATTATTTATCAAAGTGCACTTATAATCTTAAAGATCAAATCTTGAGTTTTGAGTCAAACACTAAGCTAATGCAATTTTTAATGGAAATAAATGAGTCTTATGAAAGTGTGAGGAATAAGATAATTTCTATGGATCTTATTCCATTTGAGGATGGAGCCTTTTACTTGTTGCAACAAGTAGAAAAACAGAAAGAGATTACTTTTGTTTGCAATAGTAAGTTAGACATATCAGTTTGTTTGGCCAAGAGAGCTGATTTTTCGAAAGGGCAATTTGATAAGAAGAAATTTAGAGGATAAGGAAGTAAGGTAGTATGTCGTTATTGTAAAGGTGAAGAGCATTCAATGGAATCATGCTTTCAACTTGTTGAATATCCCAGTTGGTATTAGGGAAGAAGAAATCTTAAAGGGAATCGAAGTATAGGAAAACAACCTATTGCCTCTACTTCTTATTGTATTTCAAACACAGCTATCTTTGATACTCCACTTGAGACTCAATTTGCAGATGCAAATAATGAAGACATAGTTAAGCTAGACAGAGGAGTGCTTGAATCTTTGTGCTAAAAAATTATGAGGATGATGTATGAGAAAGATACAACAAGAACAATAGCATCCACGACCAACATCATGGAATTTGTAGGTACGGTTTCTAACCAATCTTTTTGTTTTTGCTCTATAAATAAATATGTTTTTTATTAGGTAACCAATATTGGAGCCACTAATTACATGAGTCCTTATTCCATTTTATTTCAAGACTTGCAACCTTTGCTTAAACCAATATGTATGAGATTACCTAAAGGAAGAAATTTGGTGGTATCCTATGCTAGCTTAATTAGAATTAATGAAAGCCTTACTATCAAGAATGTTTTTCTCGTTCTACAATTATCACACAACCTTTTATCAATTCCAAAACTCCTTCAAGACCATCAATTGTTTGCCATTTTTTACAAAACCCTTTGTAAATTTTAGGAGTCTAATAGTAGATTAAACGTAGCAACAACAATAGTTACTAAAAGGGTGTATCTTTTGCAAGTTGATGCAAATACACGAATTGTTTGTAACAAAAGGCCATCTAATTCTTGTACTTTTCATACTACTACAAATTCTTCTTTCCTTTAGTTGTTGCATGCTCTTATGGGGCATCCTTCTATTTCCGAGTTAAAACACCTATCATGTAGTAAAGATTTAAGCATATAAAATTTCCTTTATAATGTATGTTGTTTAGCAAAATTTCATAAGTTGTCTCTCCTAGAAGCAAACATAAGTTAGACTTTTCTTTTCAGTCGTGACATGTTGATATTTGGGGACCATATGGTGTTGAATCCATTTCTAGTATATGCCAAGCTTGTTCTTTGCTTTGACAATTCTTCTACTCTATTAAGAATTAATTTAGTTTGTTTCCTAAAACAATTTGCATAGACAATGGTAAGGAATTCTTGTCTAGTGATTGTTAAATTATGCTTCAAGAATTAGGAATTGTTCATCATAAGACTATTCCTTACACTCCTCGACAAAATAGAGTTGTGGAAAGGAAACATATGCATCTCTTGGATACTTTAAGAGCATTACGTATAAATGCTAATTTACCCAAGGTCTTTTAGGGGGAATGTGTTCTTACTATAACTTGATTAATAAGATGCCTATGGAAAATTTGGGTTAGAAAACTCCATATGAGGTACTCTTTAGAATAACACTACAGTATGACTATCTAAGGGTTATGGGCTGCTTGTGCTATATAAGTACATATCTACATTCTAAAGACAAGTTTAAACCATGAAGAGAGCAATGTGTTTTCTTTGGCTATGTTTCTAGACAAAAGGGGTACATAGTTTTTGGTTTGTTTGTCTAGTAAATGTGTCATGTTGTCAAGGGATATTGTTTTCTATGAACACATATTTCCTTTTAAGAAAAATTTGTCTAATCCTTCCTCATCTTTTGTGTCTTTTCCTTCAAATTATGTCTTGCTTGAGTCTAAGGATCCTTCCACTTAGTTGTCAAGTCTTCCACAAATTAATTTTAGAGATTAGTCTTTTACTAATCATAACATACACATTCCTGTCCCTAATCATACTTTTATTGGTAATGAAGTGTAGCCTTCTATTAGTAGTGGATCTCATCCTCTGATATGTTCATGAGGAATACGCAAGTTGCCTAGTTAGCTGAGTAGTTTGTGCATGATTTATAGCAGCCTAATGCAATTGATATTACTGTTGTTGCTGATGCTAATGGTGAAAATTTAGCAAACACACATTAAGTTTTGGATGTAATGCTGCTGCTACTTTGTCTATTGATGTTAGTAGTACTTATTATTCTTTGCTTAAACCTAAATCCTTTAGCCATTTACCTTATGACTATGTTGCATCATTGGCTCATGCTTTAGCTACCAAAGAACTGCATACTTATTTTCAAGTTGCTCAACAAAAAGGAAGGGTAAAGGCTATGAACAAAGAGCTAGATGCTCTTGAATGTAATGAAACCTAGTAATTAATTACTTTGCCAAAAGGGAAGAGAGCTATAGGGTATAAATGGGTCTTTAAGACAAAGTATAAGCCCAATGGTACTATTGAGAGGCACAAGGCTAGGTTAGTAGTGAAGGGTTATACACAAAAGGAAAGGATTGATTACCATGAAACTTTTTCTCTAGTTGCTAAGTTAGGTAGTGTAAGGCTTGTTTTGGCTTTAGTTATTGATAGAAAATGGCCTTTATATCAAATTGATATCAACATCATATTCCTTTACGATTACTTAAATGAAGAAATTTATATGATTCCTCCGGAAGGTTACGTTAAGGCTTTACTTAATCAAGTTTGCCAACTAAAAAAGTCTTTATTTAGTCTTAGTAGGCCTCTAGACAATAGAACCAATAGATTTCTAAATTCCTTACTTCCCATGGTTTTACACAATCATGATTATTCACTATTTACTCATCATAACTCATATAGCTTTATGGTTATTCTACTCTATGTAGATGATATGTCAATTTTAAGCGATGAGACAACTTTTATTTCTTTTATCAAAGCTGAGCTTGATCGTATATTCACTATTAAAGATCTAGTTCAAGCACGGTTCTTTCTTGGCTTAAAGCTTTGTCTTACTAATGTAGGCCTTTTTATTAATTAGTGGAAACATATACTAGATATGTTGAGTGATGTTGGCTTATCAGGATGTAGACCAGTGCATTCTCCTTTTCCTATTAGAGTTAAACTTAACTGAGATATAGGGGGTCTTTTTGATGATCTCGGTCTTTATTGCAAGCTTGTTGGTTACTTGCTTTATGCTACTCTAACAAGGCCTGTATTTCTTACTTAGTTCATTGCCTTAGCCAGTTTATTTCTTCACCACGAGTACCTCATTTTCAAGTCTTGTTACATCTCTTGCACTATCTTAAAGGCTCATTCAATATGGGATTTTTTTATCCGACTGATAATGAGTTATCTCTAGCTGCTTTTTCTAATTTTGATTAGGGATCTTCATCCTCATATTGTAAGTCTTTGATGGGTTTTTGTATATTTCTTAGGAAGACATTAGTTTCTTAGAAAACCAAGAAACAACCAACAGTAACCGCTTTAATTACCAAAGTGGAATGTTGAAGTCTAGTTGCTACAACTAAGGAAGTTTTGTGGTTCTCCTGTTTGCTGCATCATCTTCATCTTCCTATTTCTTTTCCCATTTCTTTACATTATGATAATAAATCTACCATTTTGATAGCCTCTAACCCATGTCTTCATAGACGTATGAAGCATACAGATATAGACATTTGTTTCATTAAAGACCACATTTAATCTAGATTTCTTCATCTGGTGCATGTTTCTTCTTGATATCAACTTATAGACTTGTTACGAAGGCTTTACTTGAACAGCGACTCCGCTTACTTTGTTCCAAGTTGGTCCTTCAATCGAGTCCAACTTGAGGGGGGCATGTGAGAATACTTATATATAGTTATTTATGCCTTTAGACTTGTGATAGATTGTATATAGCTAGATTATTTGTTTCCAAATATCATTTTGTCATTGTACCACTTGTTAAGCTCTTATAGGTTCAATTGTAAAGTTAGTTATGTTTGTTGATCTTGTACATAAGGTTTTGTATCAAAGCTTCAATATAAATTGATCATTTTTCTCCAAACTCTCTTACCCTGTAAGTTGCTCTCAACTACTTTAGTTTGCAATTGTCCAATCTTATTTGATTCTTTGGAACTCCAAATTAATTAGGTATTAAGAGTTACAAAATATGTTCTAACTAGCAGTTTTTTAGGATCTCCTTTTTTAAGGAAAGTTACAAATATGATGTCCTTGTACAATTAATGTATCTACCTTGAAACCATAATCCAAGGTATATAGGATACAATTTCCTTGATATCTTATACTTAAACCTTAAAATTTATTTAATACTATCATTACTATTAATAAATTTAAAAGAACATTATATTTTCTTTCATTAAGAAAACTGATAGAATAAAAACAATATTATATTGATTTTTGAAAAAAGTGACTTAAACCCAATACAAATCTAAAACCAAATCTAATAATTGAAACCTAATAATAGTAACTTTTAACTTCAAGAGGTAATATTTGTGATTAGTTCTAAAAATTTTTTATCTATATTCTCTTTTATGCATGTGCCCATATCATTTATCATTAACTTGTTTGGTATAATAAAAAGTACCATCTAACATTCAAGTTTCATTGATGGAAAGAAACCACCTATTGGGATTATTTACGAAGATTCAAAGGGAAGAGTAATTGTAGCATTCTCCAAATAAAATAAAATAAAATAAAATTCACCACCAATTTCACCCTTAGAAGTCGAGCAATGGGTCATCTTTGGAGCACTCAAAGTAGCTCATGATCTGTGGCTTAACAATTTCTTTATTGAATCCCTTTTTCTCTTGGCTATAGACTACATTACCCGACAATATCTAGCATAAGATTTTTGTATCTAAGTTACTAGTCATTGTAGAGATTTCATGCAAAAATTTAACATTGTTCATTTTTTGTAAAGTATCCTATGAGATGAAAAAAGTAGTAGATGAACTTACCAAAGCAAGGTTAAACAAGAAAGAAGATGCTTATTTTTTTTAAATCTCCACTAGAGAATGTTCTTACTATAATTCCAAAAAAATTATCTTGACTTTTGTAATGTTGTTAAACCAGGCAAAGATCCAGATGGACTAGACTATGTTTTTGTTTTCGTTTGAATAATATTACATGTTCTTACCTAAGAAAAAAGAACATTCAAGCTCCTTTTTTTTTTTTTTTTTTGCCAATAGGTTCCATAAAATGTTTTGAAAATCATTTTTGTGCCATAGAAAAGGAAATATATAATTGAAATTTACTATAGAAAGAACATATGTAAAGTTGAAATTTATAAGAATGTTGAAAAAAATGACAAATACTTGTAATTTTTATAGGGTATCCTATACTTGTAATTTTTATAAGAGACAGATTTCAAGGTAGTTTGTACTAAAAGTAAGTTACAATTTCAAAAATTCACGAACCTATACTTACAAGGAAGGGTATGAATAAGTCTCATACCTTATTGACTTTGAAATTACTTAACCCTAAAATGGGTTCTATAGGGTAGGACATATCAATTATATACCCAAACCTATGTTTCTAATCTTATTCTTGTATGTAATTGACTAAGTGAATATTTTGCAATTATTATTTCCAGTAGTTGATATTGTTTAATGTGTTCAACATTCACTAATCCATTGATATATTATCTATTAATTATAATTATATTAAGCCAAGACTTGAGTTAGGACTTTATACCCCCTTAAACATTTTTTTATGCATAAAATGCAAACTTTTAGCCTTACGTTTGGAATTATTTACATTTTGCCATTCTTGTGAATTGGAAAAATTTCCTCCTATCTTGATATAATAGTTTATCTTCTAAATTTTGAAGTACATCTTATTTTCAAGCAAACAATATATTTATGAAGATTTACAATTAGAAGAGAAACTAATAGTAAAAGGCACTAACATTTTCAAATTTAAACTTATAGTTAAAATCCAACTTATCTTTTTTGTGTCTTAGGTATTACTAGCAAATGATGCACCAACAATGTATATATAAAAATAAATATTATTAAGTTTAAAATATTTAAAAATAAGAAAATCTTGGATATATAAAGTGGGGATTGTATTTGAAAAATATATCGAACGGTTTTTATTGTTTATATGAAATGCAATTATGTAATTAATGTTGGTAGACATATAGTGGTTGAAACGATAACATTAATATAATTAAAAGTATTTAGTTGTAATTAAATTATTTTAATAATTTTTAAGGAGATGCAGGTTTGAATGTAAAATGTATTTATGTAATAAATAGATAGATGGATATAGATAACAATATATATAATACAATTACTAATTCAAACTATATACAAATGTTGCTTGCACAAAAAATAACAAATGAATACTTTATAAGATTCAAATTCAATATTCCTAAATTTGCTAATCCTATTCTAATGAAATAAATTATTCATATATTACAACTTTTCATGCCTTAAAATAACAAGAAAAAAAAAATCACAATACTTAGATTTATACTTTCAACATGGCAAAATGTGATGAAGATAAAAGAAATTATAAGAAATGATATGTAGATGTAGTGTCCAATAAGAAATTATTAGCTTTATATACATTCATATATATATATATATATACATATACATAGAAGATTAACAATTAATAATAATAAATAAATAAATTATAGTGAATTAAATATGGAAGAAAACCAAAGTGAGGTGAAAAAAAAAAACTTTACGTTATAAATGTAGAGTCTAATTAGGGGTTATTGCCTAAACAATAATAGATAGAGAAATAAGTTATAATAAATCAAATATGAAAATTAATCAAAGTGGGGTGAAAAAAAAATTAGATTGTAGATGTAGAGTCTAATAAGAGATTATTGGCTTAATATATATAGGTTGATAAGTTATAATAAATTAAATATGGAAATTAATCAAAGTGAGATGTAGAAAAATAAAAACTCTAGATTATTGACGTAGTGTCCAATGAGAGATTTTGGCTATATATATATATATATATATATATAAGATATAGATAAGCTTTAAATACTAACTTACCTATATTTTGAAATTTCAAAAACCATAAACCCCTTTAATAATAATCCCATTATCTCTTCCTCATAACCAAATAATCAAAACCATGCTTGGTATCCTTCAAATGATAAGTAAATTATAAAGTTGATAGTACATGATATTTCAAGATAAAAGTATTGATGTGGTACTCATTATTTCATATCCTATTAGAAAAGAAATGCATTCCAAATATATTAATAACTAAAAATGAATTGCTTGTATGTATATATGTACCAAGATAAAAATTAAATAAATGCAAGAATGTACTATTCAAATGCTAAAATTTGGAAATAATTAAATATTCAATTTTGCATGAACACCTTGTCCTATAGAAGCTTACAATACCTACTTAGATAGCCAATAGGTAATATGTTGTACTATTCATATATGATAAAGAATCATCAGCAATAAATAATATATTTTGTTATGTTTTAACTTGATAAAATTTAAGCTAGGAATCCACAAAGTAAACTCTTTCTCCCTAATATTAAGGTGAGAGTGACCCTATATAGGTTGTGGTAGTTACACCGAGAACGGTGGCAGTTACATCATATATTCTCCTTTCTTTTTCTACTAAATCAAGGAAAATTTGATGAGTTTATGAATCTTTAGTTCCTGTATGACAATCTGGATGTAGCATACTAATGACATTTGTATCAAACTAATGATATTATACCCGTTTTCACTCAAATACACAAGTCCTATCAGTTACTAATTAAGTATCAACTTAATATAACTTAGTTTGTTCAGCATTTTCATCCATCATCTTTTGTGTGCATTTGTCTAGTATCTTTCTGGTTTGTGTCCGATCATTATTTGTTGCCACTATGTCTTCTTTACCTGTTGTTGTTGGTCTGTTTGTAGCATTTCTTAGGTGCTCTCTATTTTAGCTATTCTACAGTTTGATTGTATATTGTTAGTCTTCAGTCTATGTTGTATTGGTTTTATCCTTACTCGGTATGGATTAGTTTACGTCCTCAAGCATGGGGCTAATCAACTCCAGTCGCACTAATGATTCTTCTCAAAATGGTTTATATCTATAAGAAAGTACAAACTAGTTAAGGAAAATGAAATACTAATGATTGGCAAAATAATCTCCAATGGATCTCTCAATAAGGATAAGGCAATGAATATTCTCATATGGTCTTGGAAAGATTTTGGCAATGTAAAAATCTCCTCTATTGGTACAAACCTACTTCCATTTGCTTTTAACAATTATGAAGTTGCATATTTAATGCAAAATGAAGGCCCCTAGAGGAGCATCATAGGGCATTGCTTAGTGTTGGAAGAATGGAGGGGTGATTTAAGAATCGGATGTGGACCTTAATGCCTAGTTGTTTTTGGTGCATATTGGTCTTATATAAGATATTAAAAAGAAGGGGCGGGGGGGAGGGGGTGTTGAATTGATATTTTTAAATTTTTTAGAACATTTTCATTAAAAAATGAAATTACCCCTTCAACAACTTATAACGATATGATTCAATGCACAACAATTAATAAATCAAATTAAAAGAGTGTAAGGAAGGAGAAAATCAAGCAGAGATTTTATAGAACTTCGGCCTTTTACCTATTATTCTCTTCCAGCTCCACTGTTGGGGACTCGATATATTTCACTAGTGTTGTTCCACTTGATCTACTTAAACAAATCACAAACAAACAATAAGCATTCGTCATAATGACTTTACAATACTCTGCTTTACCTATCTAACCTCTTTATAATCTAGGCTAGTACAGATCTATCGAGTACAAGCTATCTTTTCTCTATAATAAAGTATAAATATTACAAGTGAGAACAAAAATATAAGTCTCAAATAATTTTGCACATGAAAGAAATAATGTTTGTTGAAGAACTTTGATTCGATGTAGCTCTCTGAAGAAGTATTTAAAGAACTTTCTAAAACTTTTCAGAAGGTAAAAACTTATCATGATTTTTTGTGCATGAGAACTTTTCTTTAGAGTTGTATCTCGATGTTTTGAATCTTTTTTCTTTTATATTGTAATCTTCCAATGGCTAAAAATCTAAAAATTTTCTTTACTTCCATATTTATCTAACTATTAGCTTGCAAAAGATACTCCTTGGATATTTTCAAGAGAAGATCTCAGTATTTTGAATTTTAACAAACTATTCTCCTTGATTTATTTAGATAATATATACTTAAAATCATAACCACCAGATAGATTTCTTAAACTTAACGAAAAGGAAATCCTTATAAGATATTTCTAGATAAAGTTCATTTTGAATTTCTACAAAATCCGACTCAACTTTATCCTTGTCCATATTTGTGTCTGTCTTGATTTTTCAAAAATTAAACCGCTCAAAGATAACCACCATAAATCTTAACTTCATCTTGAGTAAAACGGGATTAAGTGTATTTTTCTAATTCATCTAATCTAGTGGAGTTAAGTCTTGATTAATTTGAATATGATTTAAAACTAAATTCAACGTCATACTTCTAAACTTACTTTTTGAACAACCTTTTGAAGAGTATCAACCTATTATTTCTAAAGTTTCTGAATAAATTTCTGAAGTGTTGTACTAATTCTTCTTATAAAAGCTTTTATAATACTTTCTGAAGATTTTCCAGACTAGTCTATTTTTAATCAATTCAAAGCTTTTGAAAAAGCTTTTGAATGCAACTTAATTTTGCGAAAATTAAACTTTCTGAAAATCCTTTCGTAAGCTTGCAATCTTAAAGATTCATTAGCTTTTAACCCTTCTTGTTATCATTAAAATGTATGAGAGATATCTAGCATTCTCTCCCTTTTTGATGATAACAAAAATGTTATTATAAAACTAGATCGCAAAAAATATTCACAATCACTCATTCATATATCATGCAGTGTTTGTCCAATGTAATGTAATAGTGCGACTGATTGTGGTTTTTTTTCTCCCCCTTTTTTGCTATCATTCTAAATAAACTCCTCCTTAATCTTTATAAAATATGCAAGTTTGAATAAACAAAATCTCAAGTGCAAAAATTGCAAAGACATAAGAGATTAAATTGCATTGATTAAGGAATAACCAAGTTTAGGAACAGAAATAACAAGTCCACAGACAAAAAAAAAAAAAAACAAACAAGATAAAGTTTTTGCTAGTATAAGAGAAAGAAAAAAATAAAAACAATCATTTTTTGGATTGCTTCATTTTCTTTTTAACATATGGTTTGAATCTACCAGAATATGATGGAAGAGCTTTGCTAAGAGAATGAGTAGCTTCAAAAGATGTTGCCATAGATAAGGTAGGTTTTTTATTTTTATTAGATGGTGGTGTAGTTTGGCTTGGAGCAAGTAGAGAAGTTTCTTGGTTGGAGACGACAAATAGAATTTCAGTTTGACCTTTAGGAGGTGTCTGTTCCTCAAAGTTAAGAACAGGAGTGGAAACTTGAGGTATCTTTTTAGGGGACTGTGGTGAAATGACTGGGGTCTTTTCTAAAGTTGGAACAAGACTAGGAACATTTTGATCAATTGGTTGAGAAGAAGGGTCAAGTCTTGATGGTGTGACAGGAGTATCTAAAATGGGAACAAATGGTTCATTAGTGGTGAATTAAGGTTCAAATGTAAGTTCAGAGGTTTAGTGCTATGCAGGAGGTTCAAGATCAACAGAATTATGTGCTTAGTCAGAAGCATTTGTTTCTAAAACAAACTCCTTAATCCAAGCCTTGAATACGTCTCTTATGCCAATCATTTGATCCTTGACAACCTTTTCTACAACAGCTTTGATTCCTTCAAAGAGTTGTTTCATAAAGACTAAGCTCTCTCCTTGTTTAAAGTGAACTAGATGCCTTTTGGAACTGTCTGAATCACCTTTTATAACTTTCACAGTAGGCCCTCTAAACTCAATGCTACCTGATCTTCTAATCAATTTTCCTTTCTTCTTTGGTTCCTTTTCAACTGGCTCCTTTCCTCTTTTCCTTTTCTTTCCATCCCCTGTTGCTTCAATGATAATGACCTTTCTTTTCAAATTTGAAGGATGAACTAATATTCCCCTATTATGTAAATGCCACAGTTTGTCATTCACATAAATTCCCATCATCTCAAAGATTCTCTTACCAAGCCTGATAAGAGAAAAAGGAAAAAAATTTTCTCTTGGAAATTTTAGCCTTTTGAAACTAAAAAGGGCCATTAACATATTTCCATATAACCTTACATCTACATGCTGCCACATGTGTCACATCATTAAATTCACAGTATCTACCTGTCTTCTGCACAACATTGCCAATATTACCAGGGCATCTTCCCTAATCACTAAGGTTGCACTACCATTCCTTGGTAGTACAAAAGAGTCAACAAATTTGTGAACAATTCTTACCAACAATTCAAACTCAGTACTAAAGATATTTCTCCTTGTTCCCAAATCTATTCCATCATTTGATTCAGTGAATAACTTTTCTTTTGTCAACTATCCTAAGCTCTCATCATTTAATTCTTTAATACTAAAGCATTTCAAAATTTCCTTCTTAGTGATTTCTATTTTCTATCCTAGCATAGTTGATTTCCACACTTCTTGATGTTTACTATCAAGCTTTCTATAAAATTCATCAATCAAATCTCCATATATTACTCCACGTATATCAACCAAACCATTTAAACCCAATCTATTCAAATAATCTTTCCAGTAAAAACCATTCTTCTCAAAGTATTCAAGATCTAAATAAAATGAATCTTTGATTGAAATATTTTAACCTTTTACAATGTACCGCTTCTTGGGTTTATCCTTTAGTTTGAAGGAAGGAATTGATGTCTTAACTTTGGGCAATTTTTCCACCTTCTGGGGAGATTTCGAAGTCTTCTTGACTAAGGTAACCGTCTTAAAATTTCGAAGAGATTTTCTTGGCTTCAAAACATGATTAGGCTTTGAAGGATCTCTTTTAGAAACTTCTTCAAATGGTTTGCCCAAGGGTTCAGATTCTTTCGATTCAACAACTTTTTCAAATGAACTGGATTCTTTATCATCCTAAATGACCTTTTGAACAACTTCCTGAACTTATTTAAAATGTACTTCAGAGGCGTTCTTTTGACTCACTTTTTGAACAGCTTCTTCCGATGGTTCATCTTGAAGTTCAAGGGTCAAGGTTTTTTCAAAAGATTCTTGGTGTGTTTCGGATGGTGGATTTGGTTGAGGATTTGTAAGATTGGTGGTTTCAGTTTCTTGTTCATCAACAATAGGATTCTTGGGGTCATTTTAGATTTTTGATTAAATCCCTTTAGCTGCAATGCGATTCGATTTTTTGGGTACCATTAGAGGTTTGATGAGAAAAGAAAAATGAGAGAGAAATAGGAAAGGTCTAATGAAGAGGGAGAAAATGGGAAAAGAAATGAGACTTTAGAGAACTTAAACTGTCAATTTTAGTGGCAGTTAGCCGAAGAGAGTGGATTTACTTAATGGACCTACTAAGAACATGCTAAAGCCCATAAAGTTTTTGTGTCCAGCAAATTTCAAGGGGACTTAGATGTGACAAACAAATAAAAATACAATTACGAAAAACTAAATGAAAAGCCAAATTAACAAAAGGGATTACAAATACCTAATTCATTATGAATGAACTCAAATCTCAATTTATTCAGAGATTTAGTAAAAATATCAACAAATTGATATTTAGTTGAGACAAAATCAATATTCACATCATTATTTACAACATGATCACGAATGAAATGATGCCTTATTTCTATGTGTTTTGATCTTGAATGATAAACAGGTTTTTTGTCAAATGGATAACACTTATGTTATCACATTTTGTGGGAATATTTTTACAATTTATTCCATAGTCATTTAATTGTTGTTTTAAACATATATTCAGCTTCTACAGTTGAAAGAGCAACTGAATTTTGTTTCTTAGAAGACCATGAAACCAATTTATCTCCTAAGAATTGACATGTTCCTGAAGTACTCTTCTTATATATTTTGCAACCTGCATAATCAACATCTGAATATCCTATAAGATCAAAATTTTTACTTTTAGGATACCAAATTCCCAATCTTGCATTGCTTTTTATATATTTAAAAATCTTTTTAGCTGCAGTTAAGTGTGTTTTAGTTGGTGAACTCTAAAATCTAGCGTACACATAAGTATTGAATAAGATATCAAGTCATGAAGTAGTTAAATATAATAACGATCCAACTAAGCTATGATAAAGTTTTTCATTTACCTTTTTCCTATTACCTATAATGTCAAGCTTTGTTGAGGTACTCATAAGTGTTGAAGAATCTTTGGTATTCTCAAAACCAAATTTCTTCAATATTTATTTAGTGTACTTCTCTTAGTGAACAAAAATTCCATTCTTTGATTGTTTGATTTGTAATCCCAAGAAGTTTAATTCACCCATACGTGACATCTCAAATTTTGCCTATATCAAACTTGAAAATTCTTGACAATATAATTCATTAGTTGTACCAAAAACAATATCATCAACATAGATTTGTACAACTAGCATATCATTACCAAAATGTTTCATAAAAAGTGTAGTAACTACTTTTCCTCTTTGAAAGTCATTCTTAATCAAGAATTGACTTAATCTATCATACAAAGTACGAGAAGCCTGTTTAAGTCCATACAAAGCCTTTCTTAATTTAAACACATGATCTGATTTGAAAGGATATTTAAATCCAAGAGGTTGATCAACATACACTTCTTCTTTTATGAATCCATTTAGAAAAGCACTTTTTACATCCATCTGACACAACTTAAAATTTTTCAAATAGGTAAAAGTAAGTAACAATCTTATAACTTTCAATCTAGCAATAGGAGCATAGGTTTCATGATAATCTATTCCTTCTTCCTGTAAATAACCTTTAGCTATTAATCGTGATTTATTTCTAACTATTTTTCCATGCTCATCCAGTTTGTTCTTAAATACCCATTAGTTCTAATGATTGACTTGTTTTTAGGTCTTGGAACTAGAATCCAAACCTGATTTCTTTGAAATTAACTGAGTTCATCTTACATGGCTAAAATCCAGTTATTGTCATTTAAGGCTTTATCTATTAAATGAGGTTCAATTTCAGATATAAGAGCAAACTGATTTTCAAAATTATGTAAGCTTGATCTTGTTTTTATTGTAGATCTAACATTACCAATTATAAACTTAAGAGGATGATCATCTTTAAATTTTAAGGATGATGGAGGAGTATGAAAATGTTCAGAACCTTCTGACTTACCTTTTGAAGGTTTTTCAACAAACTTGGTATTAGCTTCTTAAATACCTTCTGATACAAGTTTTGTTTCAATTTCATCAAGCATCTTAGAGGCTTCTAAACTACCTTCTAAAAGAGGTTTTGTTTTTTCCTTCTTCTAGGTTGGGACGAACTGTATTCTTTTTGTTTGAAGTAACTGGAATTTCATCGTTCAATTCTTCATGGATTGTTTCTTCGATAAATTTAACATTTATTGACTCTTCCACAACCTTTGTTTCTTTGTTGTATACTCAGTATTCTTTTGATTTTAGAGAGTAGCTTAGAAATATGGCTTTATCTACTCTCTCTTCAAAATTTCCCAAGACTTTTCCTATTTTCTTAACAAAACACTTACAACCAAATGTGTGAAAATATGAAATCATGAGTTTCCTTCCTTTGTAAATCTCGTAAGCCGTTTTATTTGTCAAAGATCTTATATATACCTGATTAATGTTATAACAAGCTATTGAAGCTGCTTTTACCCAAAAATGATCAGCTATATTACCTTCATTAAGAAGAGTTCATGTCATTTCTTAGATAGTCCTATTTTTGCATTTAACTACTCCATTTGTTGTAGGGTATAAGGTGTAGAAAAATCATGGATGATGCCTTTGTCTTCATAAAACGATATAAAATCATAATTTTCAAATTCCTTGCCATGATTAATTTGTAATTTGATGATAAAGAGGCCTTTTTCATTCTCAAATCTTTTTGAAAAGATTTCAAAACTTTTAAAAGCATCACTTCTATGATGCAAAGATAAGATCCAAGTAAATCTAGAGAAATAATCTACCATAACTAAACTCAACATGCAAGTGGGGCCAAAGAGATCTAAATGCAATAACTCCAAGGGTCTTTGAGTAGAAATAACCTGCTTACTCTTATGAGACAACAAATTCATTTTATTCTTTAAGCAAGCAGCACAATGAATATTTTCGTGAGCATGTACTTTAGGTAAACCTAAGATTAAACTCTTTTTGGACAAGTTCTCCAGTTAATGAAAATTCACATGTCCTAATCTTTTGTACCAGCACATAGCATTATCATTTACAGAAATAAAGTAGCTTTTTTATGATACTTCAGATGGTTTAATTAGATAAACATTCTTCTTTCTAAAACCTTCAAATAACTTAAAACCATCCTTATTAAATCCAACACATTTATCATGTTCAAAAACTATTCTATAGCCTTTATCACACAACTGACTTATACTTAATAAGTTATGTTTTAATCCTTTAACCAGCAATACATTTTTGATTGAATGAGGTACCAAACCAATTGATCCTACCGGAATTATTTTACATCTACTATTGTCACCAAACTTTACATAACCATCTTCTTTTTATTCTAGATTTGTGAACAACGAAGCATCATCGATCATGTGTCTTGAACATCTACTGTCAAGATACCATGTTCCTCTTATCTTTGCTCCATAGTCTTACACACATTAAAGCATAGTCAAATCTGTTTACGAACCCAGCAAAGCTTGGGTTCATAAGAATTTAAGCTCGTGTTTTGAATTGAACCTTGGTTATTATTGAGCTTGTATTTTATGTAAAAACAGTATTTTTCGACATGTCCTATTTTATTACAAAGAAAACAAGCATAAGATTTCTATTTAATTTACCAATTGCTTACAACTTGTCTTAGGTTTGGATTCTTTCTGAAATACCCTCTGTTCAACCTTTTGTTGTACACTCTAAAAGGATACTTGTTGTTGTTATAAGAAAACCTTCTGTTGTTCTTTCTAATATGTTCAGACACGTTGTTATTTTTCCTACTTTTAATCATTTCTTGCTTTTCATCTTTTGATTTCAAAGAAACTATTTCTTTCTTTGTCTTAGATGTTTCTCTAAATTCAAGACCTAGTCTAGATTTTGAATTATCCATCCTTTAACTAAAAATCAACATTTGTAGTTTCTTGTCACTTTCATCAAACTATTAAAAAGTATTCTTAATTAACATAGATAGATCTTCCATATAGTTTTTTAAATTCTTAATTTCTTCTTTTAAAATTATATTTTCATTAACTAAAGCTTCACAGGAAATATGCAATCCTTCAAGGTCATTTTTCATAAAATCATTTTCATCTACTACCAACTTATTAGCTTGACTAAGTGCATGTTTATCAGTTGTCAAAGTTTTAACCTCGGATTCAAGCTTAGATTTTTTTATTGATTGACTTGGAAAGGGCTTTGAGTAGTTTGTTAATTTTAGCACATAAATTGTTAGGTACATCTAAATCAAAATCAGATTCAATTTTAGAATCTACCTTAGAAAGTGCCATAAGACATAGATTAGCTTCATCGCATTCTTTTGAACCTTCTGATTCAGTTTTTGAATCCTCCAAATCACTCCATGTCGCTAATAAAGATTTATGTTTCTTTTTTAATTTCTCCATTTTCTTGATTAACAAAGGACATTCGTATTTGATATGCCCAGGCTTCTTGCATTCATAGAAAATAATCTCCTCTTTGACCTTCTTCTCTTCTTTTTCTTTGATTAACTTCCCTGCATCAACAGACTGATTCTTATTAATAGTAAACCTTTTAGTAAATGTTTTCTTACCCTTTTTCTTGAGCCATTTATTAAGCTTTATAGCTAGTAGTGTCACATCCTCATCTTCTTCTTCAGATGAATCTTCTCCTTTTGAATCAATATCTATTTCTTTAGTTTAAAAACTAGGGTCCTCTTCCTCGTATCTTCTAAAGTACCTTCTAATTTGAGAAAATCAGTTTCATATGCCATGAGCTTGCTACGCAATTGACTCAGTGTTAATGTCTTCAAATTATAAGCTTCTTCTATGGCTATTTTCTTTGCATTCCAAATTTTGGGAAGAATCCTTAATATTTTACATACCATATCTACATCACTAATAACTTTGCCAAGAGAAGATAAACCATTAGTTATAGTAATAAATCTACTAAAAGAGTCTTTGATTTCTTCACCAAGAAAAATTCGAAATGTTTCACATTATTGAACTAAGGAGTTGATTCATGTATCCTTGATTGTTTCCATCCCTTCATAGGTTTGCACTAAAGTGTCCTAAATGTCTTTAGCTATTTCACAAGAAGCAATTAGATAAAATTGTAATCGTGCAATAGTACTCAACCAAAGATTCCTAGCCTTTGAATTGAGTTTGACTTTGGTGATATCATCTCTTAACGTAATGATGGTTAGAACTTTGAGATCTCCTATAGAAATAATTTGCCAAGCCTGATAATTTGATGCCTTCACATAAGTCTTCATCCTGAATTTCTAATAAGGAGAGTTAGTTCCATCAAAAAATGGAGCTTTGCTAGGCTGAACTGTTAAACTACCACTTAATTTACCCATGATCTCAAACTCTAAAAAATATTAGAACGAGGCTCTGATTCCAATTGTTGGTCTCGTATAAGATATCAAGAGGGAAGAGTGAAGTAACATCTTTAAATTTTTGAAAAAAATTTTGTTAAAAAATGAAATTACTCCTCTTAACAACTTATAATGGTGAACAGTGATAATTAAATGATTCAGTGCACAACGATTAATAAATCAAATTAAAAGAGTATAAGTAAGGAGAAAATCAAGTAGAGATTTTATAAAACTTTAGCCTTCGGCCTTCTACCTATTGCTCTCTTCCTGCTCTAGTACTGGAGACCCAGTCTATTTCATCGGTACCGTTCCACTTAATCCACTTCAACAAATCATAAACAAATTACAAGCATTTGTTACAATGACTTTACAATACTTTGTTCTACCTATCTAGCCTCTTGATAATCTAAGCTAATATAGATCTACAGAGTACAAGCTATCTTTTCTCTATAATAAAGTATAGATATTACAAGTGAGAACGGGAATACAAGTCTCAAATAATTTTGCACTTAAAAGAAATAATGCTTGTTGTAGAACTTTGATTCGATGCAACTCTCTAAACAAGTATCTAAAGAACTTTCTAAGACTTTTTAGAAAGTAAAAACTGATCATGATTTTTTGTATACAAGAACTTTTCTTCAGAGCTGTATCTCAATGTTTTGAATCCTTCTTCTTTTATATGGTAATCTTCTAACAACTAAAAATCTAAAAAATTTCTTTACTTCCATAATTATCCAATAATTAAATTACAAAAGACAGTCCTTTGATATTTTCGAGAGAAGATCTCAATCTTTTGAATTTTAACAAACTATTCTCCTTGATTTGTCTAGATCAGATATACTTAAAATCATAATCACCAGATAGATTTCTTAAACTTAACGAAGTGGTAATCTTTATCAGATATTTCTGGATAAAGTTCATTTTGAATTTCCACAAAATCTAACTCAACTTTATCCTTATCCATATTTGTGTCCCTCTTGATTTTTCAAAAATTAAACCACTCAACGATAATCCCCGTAGGTCTTAACTCCATCTTAAGTGAAACAGGATTAAATATATTTTCCTAATATACCCAATCTAATGGAGCTAGGTCTTGATTAATTTGAATATGATTTAAAACTAAATTCAATGTCATACTTTCAGACTTACTTTTTGAACAAGCTTTTGAAGAGTATCAATCTATTGTTTCAAAAGTTTCTGAATAAACTTCTGAAGTGTTGTACAAATTCTTCTTATAAAAACTTCTACAATACTTTCTAAAGATTTTCCAAACTAGTCTATTTTCAATCAATTCAAAGCTTCTAAAAAAGCTTCTAAATGCAACTTAATTTTGTGAAAATTAAAATTTCTGAAAATCCTTCTATAAGCCTATAGTCTGAAAGATTCATTAACTTTTAACCCTTTTTGTTATTATTAAAATGTATGAGAGATATTTAATAATGTAATTCTTATATTACAATTAGATCACCTATCAAGCACTAATGCAAATAAAGTAAGGGCTAAAGTGGGAATAATGGTGGCAATGGATCCTGTAGTCATGCCAAACGGAACAAGAAGAAGTTTCCTCTAGGTTAAAGTTAAAGTGGATAGCACCAAGCAGTTGAAATCTAAGATACAGATAAACATAGAGATGGATCTAGATATAGGGCAAGTTTTAAATACGATAGGCTTTCGAAATTTTGTTTTGACTCGAAATATTGGGGGATTAGTAAGAGCTGTAGCTATTAGAAGAATAATGGTGAATTTTTTAGGCTACAAATGAGAACATTTCCACTAAAGGAGTAAATGTAGAGGTCGGTCACAAGGAAGCTAAGCGTGGGACTAGAATGGAGGCTAAAAGCATTGAGATGTTTAGGTATCAAGTCACAGAGGATGGTGAAACTGTACATAATTCAAATACAATACTACAACATATAACAAACCAACCATACATCAATCCCTCGTATACTACTCCACCTACCCTTAACCCATCCAAAACTAGACCTATACCCTCATGTTTAATCTATCTACCTAATCAGTCTTCCTAACTGTTGTCTAAATCAATACCTAGTAACAACATTTTGTTTGACCAAGTTACTAAGGAAACATAAATTACCTACTTTTTTCAACATGGTATAGCTTGTAGACCACTTAAATATCTAATTCCCATCCATTAAACCCATCATGTATTTGAGCATCACCTGCAGAAAGAAGATTACTATTAGTCAAATAGTCTTGTACAGCCTGTTTTACCAATAAGCAGCCTAAATAACACTATACAAAATAAGAAGTGTATAAAGAATGAATATTAATAGTGACGCCATCAGATGATGAAGAAGGTAAGCATGATAATGTTAGTCCAAGTGAGGAGCACAAGAAAGAGCATGTTGCTAAAGGTGCTACAAACCATCTTAGTTTTGTGGAAGCATTCTCATAACTTACAATACAATGCACTCAAAAGCAAGGGACATGCGGAAGTTTGAAGAAGGGGAGGTTCTCTATTGATGAGCAAAATAGGAATGTTGAGAAGAATGCAACAAAGAAACTAGCGAAATTGAGGAAGAAAACGGTTTCTAGTTAAGGAAACAATTGAGTTATATGAAGTTCCAATTAACTCTTGTGACATTAGTAGTGGCACTATGATTTACTTATCATGGAATTGTCAAGGTTATGGCTCTACCTTAACGATTCCTAATTTATGGGACTTAATTGGCATGTACAGCTTGTGCTCCATTTCCCGATGGAAACAAAGAATGTTAAAAGTAAGTTAAAGAGGATAAGGAATTGACTACGATATCCAAGTTGATTCTATGTACCATCCCAAGGTTTAAGTGGAAGCTTGTTGTTGTGGTGGATTTCTAATCTTAAAATAACCATACTAGATAGTAGTAGATGGTATATTCATTCTAAGGTTTGTGAAGGTAGGATATTTCACATGGTGCTAAGTACAAAATGATTATTGGTAAAATGTTGAAATGTAGAACGCATTGATTGAATTCTCCAAGATGGTAGATGGGCCTTGGATTTCTGTTAATGACTTAAATGAGATTATTGATGATGTAGAAAAAATTAGAGGAAAAAGGAGATATAGAAGGCAAATTTATGCATTTCCAAATATAATATCCCAATCTAATCTTCATGATTTAGGCTTCATCAACTAGCTATTTACATGGTATAATAAGTGTTATATGTTGTTTTAGTTTGAAAGCGAACAGATAAAGGGTTGGCTTCAACTACTTAGTTAGATTGTTTCCCTATAACTTGCATTATGCATGAACCATCAATTAGGCCAATCCATGTCACACTTATTATCCATTTGGATTTCAGGGATGTTACAGGAGAAAATAGTTTTAGGTTCGAGAATATGTGAAGATTAGAGGAAGAGTATGGAAAAATTGTAGAAAGATGTTGGTATGAATCCAATATGTCCATAGATTTGGAAACTATAATGAGTAGGCTTCATTTATGCAATAAACAACTTACAAAGTGGAGCAAAATGGCCTTTCCAAACAATAAAAGATGTATTGAGGAGCTTAAAAAGCAATTAGTAGAACTACAAGCTCATGTCAATGATGAAAACTTGGAAGAGGATATGAGAATTCAAGTGCAAAGTGAAGATTTATGGTGCAGGGAGGCGTTATTTTAGCACCACCATTCGTGGGTTAATTGTCTTAGATATAGTGACAAGAGAACATTATTCTTTCACCATACTACGCTAGCTAGAAGGGGAAGGAATAAAATTCTTAAGCTTGAAAGAATAGATGGCCTAATGGAGGAATCTAAGGTTGAGATTGGAAACATTTTTGTCAACCATTATGCTAAGCTTTTTTAAATCTAGTGGATGTAGAAATTTTGAGACATGCATGTAGTAGGTCAATGAAGTAATTACAATAGATATGAATAAGATTTTATGTACACCTGTATTAGCTAAAGGAATTAAAAGTGTGATGTTCCAACTTGGTGCGTTTAAGGCTCTTGGCCTAGATGGGAAGTCTATGGGTATAATTTAGCCTACACGAAGAATATAGTGAGGAGATCCTTTATTACCTTATCTTTTCATAATGGTTACAGATGTTTTGTCTAAAAGAATATTGAAGATAGTAACTCAAGGGATAATTTAAGGAATTTCAATTAAAAGCAGTTGTCTTATTCTAACCCATTTGTTGTTTGTAGATGACTCCTTGTTTTTTCTAGAGGTTGATATTGGAAGTGCAAGAGCTTTGAAGAGCATTTATTAGAGTATTTTTATGCTTCAGAACAAGAAATTAATTTCACAAAATCCACAATGTTCTTTAGCAAAAATGCTTCCATTGACGATAGGCAAGATTGAAGCATGATTTTATAGATTCCTACAACAAAGAAGCCCGGGAAGCATTTTAGACTAATTATGGTTTGGGGTAAGTCAAAGTGCCAAGCTTCACAATATGTGAAGGAGAAGATTTTTAACAAGCTTGAGGGTTGAAAATAAGGGTTGTTAATAGAAGCCGACTGAGAATTCTAATTAAAGCTATTGGAACAGCAATCTCCACATACTTCATAGGGATTTTTAAGTTCCCTACTAAGTGGTATATGCATGTTGATGTGCTCTTGGCAAAATTCTGGTGGGGGAAAAGGAAGACGAGCATAGGATACATTGGTTACGATGGGATAAGCTATCTAAGGCAAAGCACTTACATGGAATGGGATTCAAGAATCTATAGGATTTTAATTTAAGTATGCTCACAAAAGGTAGCTTGGCATTTGCAGTAAAATCCCACAACCTTATGGGCACATGTACTCAAGGGTGTTTATTTTTCGAATGAAGAGTTTCAATTTGTACAAAAGGGTAGACATGCATCTTAACGTTGGAGCAATATTTTACAGGGAAGAAATGTATTATTTCAAGGAGCTATATGACAAATGAGAATGGTGAAAGGGTCTTTGTAGGAATAGATAGATGGATTCCATACGTAACTAGTCACAAATTGGAAAGGGGTTAGAGTATTGATCTAAAAGTGAGGGTGGCTGATCTACTAAATGAGCAACAACAATGCAATCTCAGAAGTATTGGACATCTATTGAGTAAGGACGAGTGCAAAACAATAAGGTCGATACCTATGATTATGTTAGAAGGTGAAGATAAGCTTATATGGCTGCACGATAGATGGAGCAAACTCATAATGAAATCTATGTTCCACTTCTTGCAATCAAAGAGGTGTAATAACAGTCAGAACCCATCATCATCTTTTGTAGTGTAAATGAAAGAGTGAAAGATAGTATGGAGTGCCAATATGTTACCGAAAGTAAAACACTTCTTCTAGGGGGTGCTTTCTAAGACCCTACCTACTTCTCAGAATCTGTATAAACATAGAGCAATCCTAAATCCGTGTTGCCAGTTCTATGGTAAGGTAGAGATTGGTGACATTATGTTGTAACTAGGTGGGTTGTGTATGGTACAAAGCAATAAGTCTTAAGATTGATAAAAAAGTTGTAACCTCTTTTAGCATATGATGGAGATCCATGGTGCTTGTGTCAAAGGGGAGAAGTAATAGCGAATCCAAAGTATTAAGAAAGGTCATGGAGATAGCATGGAGTTTGTGGAAGGAAAGATTCGAGTGTACCTTCAATAATCAATAGCCAAAGTTGTACCAAATAGTAGGTCACTTACATTAGTGGTAGGTAGAAAAGGAATGGACGAAGATGATAGCCTATCCAGTTAACACAACTGAGGCTCAACTAAGGGTTAAGGATGTAGCTATAGTATTAAATGTACAGTATAATTAAGACTCCCATTTTAGTTGTTCAACAATGGGTTAAAGTGAAGATGGCCAACTTGTCAATGCCACTTCGGCTAGCAATGGCACAACATCTGATGATGGATGAGTTCAAATTTGGTAGATGTGGGGGGCGTGCAAGGAAGAGAAGACGTGGGGAATTGCGTTATAGTAGATGAGAATGTTGAATAAGGTATCAAATGTAATCAAGGTTTTACAACCAGTATAAATCTGAGGATGGAGGTAATTATGAAGCTATGTTGATGAAAGTGAGTTAGTGACGTGTAGAAGAAGGTGTTTACAACAACGAAGGGAGAGGGCAACTGTTAAGGTTTTCGTGGATGCCTCTTGGGTTAATGAATGTCAAAAAGCTAGGCTTGCTACAATGGATTTAGGCCTAACTAATGAGTTATTAGAAGGTAGATCTTCAAAGTCTTAGGTCCAAGCTCTAGAGGAGGCTGAATGTCAAGCACTTGTTTTGGCTTTATATTTGGTATGAGATGTTGCTTGGCCAAAGGTGCAAATTTACACTGACTGCTTAAATTTGGTTGATCCATTTGAAGGACATATTAAGGAGCTTCATTAGACAACTGTACTATATTTCCAACAAGCCAAAGTTTGTTGTCTTTGCTTGGCTCTGTTAATATCTATATTACTCATATTAGTAGAGATGCAAATGAGATTGCAAATATGATAGTCGTTAATGTTAGAAGAGAATTATGGCCATTTGCTTAGTGGTTAAATCTCCCATGTACCCGTCAGTGGTTACAAGTCAATTTGTTTGATTCAGATGAAATTTCTTATATGGATGTGTTACATCTCGATATAGCACAAGATGCACCATTATACAGATAAATCTGTTATAAATAAGCTTAATTCTCACAAAACAATACTTCATTGTATATATTCAGTGCTAAAAGGAGTTCAACTGTAGGCTTTTGATTACAAATATATGCATCATTTATAAGTTTTCAAAACTTGAGCACTAAACCCCAACTAAACTTTTAGGACTCCATTGTACTTGTTTAGTGCACTTTCATTGTCAAAATAGCTGACTCTATCTAACGCTCTCCAAAAGTCTACCCTAATGTTGGTGACACCTTACAATCTGCAATCTAACTTAAGGATAAGAGAAAACCTATCCCCTCAGCTATTGTTGAGCTAAGTAAGAGTATATAACAAGCAACAGTATACAAAGCACATAATGCAAGCATACAAATTTCATATTCAATTAATATCCAAGTAGTGAATAAGACAATGCAAATTCTATGCCATGCTAATTCATGTGACATGCATCGATACCGATATCTTAACCAGCCTAGCAACTCATCCTGTTTGGTTGACTACAAATTCGAGCATCCTAAGAATATATCCAGGAACTTAGCAAACATTTTAGCCTAGCAAAACTATAAAGTGTAATTGAATTTTTGGTCAATGTGAAACTATATGTACAAAAAACTAGCTTTGAAAACTTATCTTAGCAAAACCATTAGTTTCAGAAAACTAATCCGTAGGTCTTTGTCCTGCTATACCATGAATACATCAATCAATTCTTAATCAATCATCAAGTATAACAATAAAGCTTATCATGTTTTATTTAGATAAGTTTTGAATTAGCTTTTGAGTCGAACACTCACTATATCACAAGTTTCCATAAGATTTGACTTACAACTAGGTTTGGAATACACCACATAAAACATTGCTAGCATCATGCTCACAAAGCACATGAGCACCAAGTATTTACACAACGAATCCAAGCAACATCCTGACCATTACGACAATCATAAATAAGAACATTCACTATTTGTCAATCAAATGTAAGTCAAATACTTTACACAACAAACCCAAATAGAATTTAGACAATCATATACAAGAGCATTCATTTTCTACCATTTAGATGCAAATCTATTCCCTATACCCGCAAATCCACTTACTTGGCTGGTGATTCAATCCTAACTTACTCGTTAGCATAAACTTCCTCCTTCATAACTTCACTTAGAATGAGTAAGTATTTTTAATGGTCAATTATAGGTCATGTGTGTATTGAATATATTTATGTATGTATGTATGTATGTATGTATATATTCCTGTTATATACTCGCTAGTTGATTGTTAGTTTGTCTTAAGTTAGTTTTGGTTGACTCTTTAAATTCAATTCTGATTTAGCTTTTTTACTCTCTAATTCAGCCTACTTTAAAATTCTTAGTTAGGTACCAGTTAACTTACATCTACAATTCATTCATCAACTTAAATCTCCTAATATTACATCTAGTTCAATCGTCTAGATTCAATTTATCCAAAAATACTTATCATAGCTTATAAATCTGGTTCTAAATTAGATTCTAACTTGCCCAAAATATCATGCGCACTAATCTAATTTCCACTTTTCAATTGAACTAACCTAAGATCATTGTAAACTAATCTAGAG
The DNA here is from genome assembly GCA_024138005.1 of Lumnitzera racemosa. Lineage (NCBI taxonomy): Eukaryota > Viridiplantae > Streptophyta > Magnoliopsida > Myrtales > Combretaceae > Lumnitzera > Lumnitzera racemosa. Next base: position 89,400,803 of record JAMXBC010000006.1, read on the forward strand.
ACAATAGCAACCAGAACTCACTCACATTACATTGTTATACCAATTTTACCCTTTATCAACATACTAAGTAAAATAGGTATAAATAGTTGAAAAAAAATGTATTATTTAATATTTGTACTTCATGAAATCCATGAGACACACATTATATTCAGAAAATAGTTGGAATCATATTCTGATCGTGTAAAACCTTTAAATATGATATTATATATTATGCTCCATAATACGTATTTAAGCTCTATTTTATCAATAAATAGCTAAAATTTCTAAATAATTATACTTTTCCCCAAAATCATAGTATAGCATATACTTTGATAATACTAAGCTCCAAAAATCAATTCAACTTAAGGAAACCAAATTTCATAATTTTTTGAGTTAATTCGATATTTTTAGAAAATAAAAAAAAAAATCATATGGAAAATCAAGCACTCATCAACGCATAGTGCTCTAGCCGCCCTCCCGTCACCCAGGTGTGTCAACCCAACTTCTCTTACCCTCAGTAGCTTAAGTTCAAGGCCACGTGACGTCAGGTCTTCGTTTGTTGTAAAAACCTTAAGTACCTGTTCTTAATTCGAATTTACACTATTTTTCCTTATTTTTATTTTCCTTCCTAATCTTAGTTTTTGAGAGAATTCCTAAGTTTCTAAATGTTGTCAAGGGTCTAAAGTTTACTCCAGATATGGTTCTATAAACTAGGAGTCAGTAGGGGAAATAAAAATGATGGTCCAAGTGTCGATTAGTATAATTGCTAGGTGTAATGCCATGGTTCGTATCTCCAATTGCAATTGCCAACTCAAAAGCTATAATCCTACTAAATCTAGATGATGCCATGCATGATTCCAAAGTTTGTGGGTGTTTCCTTTTTTTTTATAATTTTTTCAACTATTTATTATATATTTAAGCAATTTCTTAATATATATAATGATATACTAATATAATGGTTACACAATGGGTATGCTACATGACTATATGATCATATTATAGGTTATTTAATCACTAAATATTATTTTTATAAGTCAAATAATTTATCACTAATAGTTCATTATGTTTTGAGTTCAAACGTCGATCTCCCAATAATTAACAAACGTACATAGTAAAAGTTTTTTTATTGAAATTAAATATTTTATATACTTTATTTTAGAAAATTAGCCTCACTAGGACTTTTCGTCTAACTTTCATAACCTCATATTAAAATATGGCTCAATCCAAACAAAATTATCCAAAAGCTTTAAATCATTCTAAACGCTCTAAATGTCTTAACTTGTATTGGTTAGTTAAGCAACTAAGATACTTAATCAACCAAGGTTTCAAAGGACACTACTTGTTATTAATTCAATGAAGTTTGTGTTATTGGCCAAAAATAATAAAAAAAAAATAATCCACAAAGTGAAATGTGAATTTGAGCTGCGATTTTGGGATTTCGAAGAAGTTGACATTCTTTTTAAATACTTATTCAATTTCGATTGTTGTTTGGTAAAGAAGGAAGTTGGATTATTTTTATTGTTCAAAATCCGTTGCCGTGAAATGAACTTGATGACCTATTCTTCTTCGTTTTTCCTTTCGATAATACGAAGGAGATAATTAAATTTTATATTTTGTTTTCCCAATCTGTGATTGACAAAGTGTTATCTATAATATTATAACTCGTTTAAAGCTATATTAGTTTCGGCTGATATCAAAAGTTAGTTATGGAGTATATTATCATAATATGTTTATTATTATGCATCATGTATTCCTTGTGTAATAATTTTTTTTTCTCCTTTTCAAATTCTATTAGATGAACTTTGGAAATTTTATGTTTCCGTCGTTCAAGACCAAAGTTCCATTTGTTTTATGGACATATTTGCTCTTTGTTGTGTAATACTTTTTTTTTTTTTCTGTTTTTGAATTCTATAAGATTAAGTTTGAAAATTTTGTCTTTGCATCATTAAAAACCAAGTTTTAAATATTATAATGTCCTAAATGGACCTCATCCGTTGTTTCTATTTATTTTTGTTTTGTTTTTCATGGCATTATCAAGAAACCAAGTATCTATGTTTTGATAAGAAACAAACTCAATAATTATGTATTTACATCAATCATGAAATTTCTTAAATGATCAATGAAACTAGTTAATTAGAAAATTAAACCTCAAATGAAGTAAAAACTCAAAATATATTGATATATCATCTATAATCAACAAAATAGCACTCCAACATACAACATACACAAATAGCTAAAAGACATTCAACATGTACAAATAAGCATTCTAGTTGATTTATTGGAATATGCTCCGAAGGCAATTTGGCTGCCATTATGTTGGAGTTGGAGTTTCGGTTGCAAAGCAGGTGTCAATGGAGTTCCTATTATGGAATAGAAATAATAGAATTCTCTCTACATGTAAAAAAATGTACCAACTTAAAGAATACAACATAAAATATAGATAAGTACCAAGTTGAACAAAGAGTTAGAAAGAAGAGGGAAAAAAAAAATAGAAAACCAAGTCCAAGTAATACAAACAAAAAAGCTAAGAGAAGAGAGAATGCCTATAAGTACTGATATGAAACAAAAAACTAGGAGAGACAATTTTATTGAGAAATTTAATATAGTAAAAGATAAGCGACAATTAGCAGATGATGTAGGAAAGTTCATCGAAAATCATGGAAACATGCACAATTCACATAACAAAAAAATTATAATTCCTTCTACACAAAATTCATATAGCAGTTTGAATTACAAAAGCAAAAACACATGTTCATGCATACCAACGATCTATGATGAGTGTTCATCGCAAATTGCTCCAAAAGACAATGTCAATGGGTTTAACGTTGAAGTTGAACTTTTAGTTTGTGGCGAGTCATGTTTCAAAATAGAAAAGTTACAATTTGCTCTACTTGCAATCCACATCATGATTTAAATTTAAAAAAAAAAAGAAAAGAAAAAAAAAGAAACATATAAAAACTACATACCAAGTTAAGAGAAAGTTCTAGCAAATATAAATAGACCTAGGTAAGAGCTGGTTCGAAACTGTGAACCAGCCTGATATTAGCCAAGCCAAACCACCGGGCCTTAAGGGCTTTGGCCTTTCACATGGTCAGAACCATCCGACTCAGTAGTTTAAGGACCGTCGACCAATAATAAAATAAAATGAAAGGGGCCGATCCTTTCTGACCAACAACCACGCACCCCCTACCCCTACCTACAGCCCAACCCCCCCCCACCCCCCAATGCCTCTATGTGCAGTTTAAATTGTTAAATTCACTTTTGGTTGCTTACCCCTTACTTTTTCACTTTAGGCAAATACAATTCAAATTTTGTGGCATCGAAACATTTAGAAGTTTGAATTTTCAAAATTCAAACAACACATTCACACCTTCCTCAATCCTTATAAATTGCAGCTTTCGACTTTCGATATACAACGGCTATTACTCTACAAACTAATTAAATCACTCTAACTCTAACCATTCTACTTTCAAATTTTTTCAACTGTGAAACATTGTCTTAGAAATATTTCCTTCTAGTAACCACTAATATCTGTGCATAATTCTCCATTCTACTACACTAAACCATTTACACTACCAAATAACAATGACATACACATACTAGTGATATAATTTCCACTTTATTTTATCTTACGTATTATCTCTATCTTTCATTCATAAATCTTTGTTGTAGTAAATAAGAAAAAAAAAATATTAGCATCTATGGAAAGATTTTTGCGTCGTACCTTCTCCAATAAAAAGCATGATTCATCATCTAGTAGGAAAATAAGGGTAAGGGCACTAGAAGTTTCAATACATCATTTGAGCTACAACAATTTAAGGACGTTCAAGTGCACTGAGATAACGAGTACAACCTATATGACCAGAGGGTACATGATGTGGTTTAGAACATAGAAGAAGAAGTCACACCACCTTTAAGCTTCAATGTAGAACCTTATCGCATGAGTAATCGAGATACACTACCTCTTGCCTTTGACGTTGAACAACAACGCATGAGTTACCAAGGTATGCTACCTCCCAGTTTCAAACCTCCACGCATAAGTGTCCCCGAACATCTTACTAGATTTGAACCTCCATATATGAGTATCCTTGCACGACCTGTAGGATTTGAACCCCCACCAATGAGTTGCCCCATAAACATGTTCAAGGATAAGGAAGATGACATAGAAATTATTCCCGAAATATAAAAGCAACATATAGGACAATATAGGCCCAGCAATTCGAGACCATCCGACTCAAGTAAGTCTCCTAAACCTAGTAAGTTTAATATTTTTATTATGCATTTCCATAAAGGTACAGATGAAAGGGGGAACTCAAGGGCATTCTATAATTACTGCTATGTAAGTTACTCATGGAAAACAGGAGAGGAATATGGTACCCTCAACAGGCACTTGAGGTCGAAGCATCCTAGGGAGGTAGGAATAGATAGTATGCAACAACAGATTACCCGAGATGATGGTTCATCCGATCAACTACTAATGAGGTATGATGAAGAGAGGTATAAGTATAACCTGGCATAATACCTAGCGACCATGTACTTGTTATTTAACGCGGGTGCATCCAAGCAGCAGAGTCAATCCGAATGAGAGGCATTCAACCCCAGTTCACTACAGTATAACCGCAAAATGTTAACCCGAGCGACATAAGAGCTCTACCAAAAAGGTAAGAGGGAGCTCGCAGATTAGTTTGCTTCCCTATATACACATGTGTCCATATGTGCAAACATATGGACAGATCCTTTTCGTAATAATTCTTATATGGATGTTACTATTCACTGGATAGACGATAATTGACAACTTAATAAGCGACTATTAGCTTTAAGGGTATTTAATGAGCAATACACGGTATAAAACATCTATAAAATTATTAGAGGAATCCTAAATAAGTACGGATTAGTGAGAAAAAAATTTTCTATTGGTTTTGATAATGCAAATGTCAATACTGCATCAATATCCGATTTGTAAAATTACTTTCAACTAGCGTTGGGGGGGTGGGGGGAGGTTCCACATACGTTATGCATGTCATATTCTTAACTTTTGTGTCAAGGATAATATTACAACTTTGCATGACAGTATAGCTCTAATTAAGAACATCGTCAAGACAATAACACAGAGGCCATACCTTTACAAAAAGTGGAGGAACTTCTGTATGGAGCGTGGGAAGAGGTCTTAGAAGCTTAAGATGGATGTACAACACTGTTGGAATTCAACTTACGAGTTGTTGGATAGCACAGTTCCTTACAGGAAGTTGACATTTTCCCCAGTAATTGGGATATTTATATCCAGCTACTAAAAGTTCCTTATAGCTGTCTGACTTTACAATATACAACATACATGAAGTTGACATTTTCCTCAGTAATTGGGATATTTATATCTAACTACTAAAAATTTTGAAAGTTTTTTATGATGCTACTAAGACTTTCTCACAAGTTTACAGGCCCGATGTTCACTTGTTTGTTATATCAGCCGTCAGTATACTTAGCGTACTACTTCAGACCCGTAAGAACCCAAACCTGTATGCATGCGGATACGATATTATGTTAAAGTGCTTAACTTATTATAAAGACATTCCCCGTATTTATCTTATAGTAACCATTTTAGATCTTTGTTGTAAAGCGAAATTATTACTAATGTATTTAAAAATTTATTATGGTTACATTCAAGATCTAATGGATTCCTAAGACGTGTAAAACTTGGAAGCACAGCAAAAAATGTTAATAGCGATGACCGACATAGAGGAGATGCTCAACGACTACTAAAGTTGGTATAGTGGCCAGTCATCAGTCTCTCCTTTGCCACCTACTAAGGAGTAGCCCTACTCATTTATGGGTAAGTAGTTACTAATGCAAAAGTTTAGGAGGCAACGGTTTAGTGGTCCAATTTTGAGATACAACACTACACCAATACGAATTTTGAGTTTTCTAAGAATATCTCTATTAAAGACTTCGATATTTTAGAGTAGTGGCAAAGACACAGAAGTGACTACCCACTCCTATCTTGCATTACCCATAAAGTACTTGCTACTCTAGCTTCGACCGTTGTCGTTGAGTAAGCAATTAGTACAACAAACCTGATCGTCAACGAATGTCGATCCTCCCTATCTGTTATCAACATTGAGGCAAATGCTTGTACAAAAGATTGGTATAAGGCGGCCTGCAGATAATAAGAACTATACGGGACATTAAGCAAAGAGGGTGATTACTTCAATGACTGGAATCAATCTAATGGAAGCCCAAGCTTAGCCACAGGTTCCACTCTTGGTCACAAACATGATCAGCTACCTCAAAAGGAGACATAGTAAGTTTTCTTTTCATCCTTTCCAAAAAAGTTTTATCACGTAAAAAAAATCTTTTTTCCTAATTATTCAAAAAAAAAAAGTAAATGTTATGATTTTCCCAAAAGTAGTGATCTAGCATTATATTTTTCTAAATTATAATCGAGTAAAATAATTTTTCTTCAAAAAGTTTAAATTGAATAGTCACGTACACTTGGATTCTTTTTGTAAAACGTAAAATTAACCAACAAACTAAAGGTTTTCTAAAAATCTAAACTAAACTAAGGCAATCTAATTCCAATTAACAGATATATAGGCACCTTTTAGGTGATAGTAAATACAGTAAAAATATATTTTCCCTTTGACCACTTCACTTTACTCAATCAGATTAGTTATTCATGCTGTAAATTACTTTTCTATATTTTAATTTTAGTCTATTTTTAATGTATTCTTTATGGAAGGATTAAAGAAAAAAAAAGGGTTGAAGTATCGGTAAGGACATAAGGGAAAATTTTGAGAAAAGGGAAAAAAAAAAACCAGCTCAAAGACCTTGAACCAACAAGCCCATTGAACTGATCTTGAATCGCCAACTCATAAGCCGATCACGGTTTATCATATTATTGACCCATAAACTACGATTCAAGACCGGTTAGGTTCGACACCTACCATTAAGTATAGATATTGAATAGAGAGAAATGTAGTAGTGCAACATGAAACAAATATAGCTTGTTTTTCAATATAACAATATTGCATTCCTATCTTCTCGCTAAAAATAAACATGTACAATAGGGAGGATGGCCTACAACAGTAGTTTCCCATCGTGGAAACAAACAGAACGTGGGAAGACATTTGCTTATAATAAGCTAATATTATGGAGAGTCGAATCATTATTACTACTCATTTAATGATAATAGATAATTACAATTTAAATTATTGAATTTGCAAAGCGACCCTCAACCATCATATTTACTTCTATAAATTTCATATTAAATTGCTATTTACAACTTTCCCTCAATTAAGATATATTTGTAACTTGATGAAGCTAAATCTAATTTGGTAACAGAAACGTTACCAAGAAAAACAAAGCATTTTCAATTTTGAACTATGAATATTAAAAATTAATTATGTCTTAACATCACCTAATCAATATTTTTGTGTGAATGCAAATTAATTGCTTCCTATTAATTGTGTATCACTATATAGTTTCTTTTATTTCCTTAATGCAATCAATTAAATGCAGTATGTAGATAAGCATGGATTTAGACTTAGTCATGTCTTCCTCGACTAGGTTGGTTTTGATTGGGTATTGGTAGTCATATGCTATGATCCAACTAACAATTTTCTGGAATATGATTTTACAAGTTATGGTATGGATATAATGTACTCACCATGTAACTTATATTTTAAGATATATAGAGTATAGTTTATAAGGTATCTTGTACATACACTTTAAAATTTATAAATTTATTTAATATTATAATATATATTAATAAATAAATAAGGAACTTATACTTTCTTTTATCAAGAAAACTAATAAAATAAAAACAATTGTATATTGATGTTGCAAAGAAATGACTCAAACCTAATACAAATCCTAAATTAAATCTAATAATTAAAACCTCAAAATAATAACTTCAAAAGGCAATATTTGTTACTAGTTCTAAAAAGTCTATGAGCTTTATTGTCTTTTGTGCATGTATCTATATGTATTTATCATTTAATTATTTTACTAATAAAGAGTACCATCAAACATTCAAGTTTCATGTAATTCTTCTTCTTCTTCTTCTTCTTCTTCTTCTTTTTTTTTTTTTTTTGCCAATAGGTTCCATATAAGGTTTTGAAAATCAATTTTATTGCGTGGAAAAGAAAATATGTACCCTAAATTCGCTATAAAAAAAAAAAGCACATGTTAAGTTAAAATTTATGAGAATATTGAAAAACAAAAACTACAAGTTATGTAAGGAATCATGTACCCTATATTTATATATATATTTTACCAATAGGTTCCAAATATATTTTTCTAATTTTACTCTTATATGTAATTGACTACATGAATATTTTGCCATTAATATTTGAAGTAGTTGATATCGTTTAATTTGTGCATCATTGGCTAATCTATTAATTATATGAGGACTATAGACCATGCTTAAACATTTTTTAATGCATAAAATATAAACTTTTGGTCTTACTTTTGTAATTATTTACATTTTGGTATTCTTATGAATTCATAAAATTCCCTCCAATCTTGATATAATAGTTTTCCTTCTTATTTTTCAAATACAACTTATTTTTAAGGAAACAATATATTTCCCAAGATTTTTTTTTCCAACTATTTCCTAAGATTTACAATTAAAAGAGAAACTAACATTAATAGGTACTAACCTTTTCAAATTCAAGATACCATTACTTAACCCTAAGTTCTTATTATATGCTGCAATGAAGCAAAGTCATTATGTTGTTTAGAAGTTTTGTATTTTTCAAATATATATATATATATATAAATCTTATATTGTTGTTTAATATACTATAATTTCTTTCATTTTCATCTCATTTTAGCATGCTAAGAGCACACATCAAGTTACAATTTTTTAATAACTTGGCTATATCTTTTATTTTTAATATCTTTATGTTTATCATGAATTTACTTAAGATACACTTTTATAATTCATCTTCCAAATTTTCTTCAAGGTGTAAAAAGTTGCAACATATGAGCAATTATTTTATTGAATAGGAATAGCAAAAATCAAGAATATAAAGAAAGTGGATGTTATAAAGTTTTTATTTGTTACATTTTTATGCTAACAAAATGTGTTTATAATTTGACTCAACTATTGTATAGTTGATTTACTTTATTCATGAACCTATTGTTCCAAAAACATTGAGAATAATTATTGTAATTTCTCTAGTTTTGTCTCAACAACTAAAATGTATTGTTTTCAAATTTTCATTTATCTACAATGAAAAGGGAAAATTCCCTTAAGGGACGTTATATAATCTTTACAAAAGAAGAAACTTTATTTGTACAAAAGGGGGGTAAAATAGAAAAACAGCAAAAGGAATATGCATTGTTAATAGTACAGAAAAGGACATAGTACAAGGGACATGCATCAAGTAGTGAATAAGTTCTATTATGGGAAGGGTAGTAGAAATGTAAGGAATTGGGGATAGGTCAGATACCCTTAAATAGGTAAGCAATCATCATAGATAGCTTAGATGCTGCTCAAACGAGTCAATGGTAAGAGTAACCAAACTACTTAGGTTGGCCAAGAGGTTAAGTGCATATGTTAAGAGAGAATAAAGGGATTACAAGAGCTTGGAAGGTAGTGCAACTTAATTGTGTGTGGTAAAGAAGACTATTTCTCAATGGGTTAGTAAGAAAGAGCTCGATGGACTAAACCAAGTAAGCTTTGGGCTCAGGATTGGGTTATGGTTTTAGATTGATTCCTACCAGCTAGAGTAAGAGTACTGTTGAGTAAGAATTGATGAAGGCAATAATTCTTCAAGTAGGAAAGATCACCTAAGATATAATAAATATAACTAAGAACTTAGAATGCTAAAAGAATTTCCATGTGCGAAATGAAGCTTTCTTGTTTAATTTGAAGTTCATCTTATCCTAAATCCCTGATATATCTTCTACAAGTGTAATACAGTTTTATCATCACTCATTCCTTAGCTTGATCTTTAAGTTCATTTAGGAGTTAAGAAAGTCACTTCATAGAGGTTGTGTCACTATTAGGTAACTTTTCTCAATGCTATTGGACTGAATTCATTCTAAAGTCAACTATACTCTCTATTTACTTTTTAGAGTCAATTAGGAAACCTACGAAGGTTTTAATTATTCTTTTGACTTAGGTTTTTATATGGATTTAGGTTCAAAGTACATTTTATGGGCAATTCACTCAAGGAAGATAATGACCTTTTTATATGGGTAGTAATCTGAATCTTATATGCAAATATGGACTTTTTATTCCTAATTTAGGTCTTCATTTACATTATGGTGAAATTATTATGTTTTAAGGTCATATATTTATAGAATGATATTGGATTTGAACTTATTTAAACAGTGTTACTCATTTTAATTCATTTAGAGTAAATCTTAGAGTTAACTTCAATTTAGCTTTAGAATATGCCATATCCTTACTTCTACCTAATTTATTCTTGGTTAGCACTTATGACTTTAATTTTGTTTTCATATTTTTACAACTATAGTTTAGGTTAGTAAAGGTTTCTCAAATTTTGGTCAAGCGTGAGCTTTCATCAAACAAATGAAGTTTTGGTTCTAAATTTAACTATTAAATAATATGGACGATCAATATTCAATGAATTTGATTGGCATGCTTTTAGGGACCTTGTATCATGATTATACAAGAGCAAGCAAAGAGCAAGTTAAGCATTAAAAGAAAAAAAAAAAAACAAAGGTATTTTATCCTTTATTATTATAAAAGGCTAAGCAAGTAAGAGTATAGTTTCAATCTTAACAATTCCATTTCGTTCCGCTATATCTTAGTTAATTTGAATCAAAATCATGCATATAAGTAGACGTTGTAAAGATTTACATGTCTAGTTTCTTTCTAGTGTTTAAATATTGATTTCAAGTCATTTGTGTAGTGGAATTCAATAAAACAATCCTTATACAGATTAAGCTGGCTTTAAGTTGTTTCCACTTAATCCTATAGGGGGTTTTACTTGAAATTTTGGTAAGATAAAATAGCAAGTTAAAATTTAGGTAATATATTATGATCTAATATAAGTGAACAAGGTTGTGGTTATGTTCAAAAGTGTAATGCCCCAGAACTTGGATTGCTACAGCCCGTTACGTATCTCTAGCCTCTACTAACATGTTAGGTATAAACCTTTAACTAAAATCTCCAATCAATCGCAATTTAACCTGTAAATAATTTCAACAAAATTTATTTCTCCAAATAATTGAAGCAATCTACTATAACTATTTCAATAAAGAATAAGCTCGAATAAAAATTACACAACTATAGAGTAAAATTTACAATTTTCTAAGCATATTTGTACAAATCATATAAAATACTTCAAATATTCTACTTCAACTCATGTACTCTGACTAGATAAGCCTTAGGTGACTCCTTATGATCTAAACACCAAATAAAAGTAAATATTAAAAGTTTGATAACAGGTTCAGTCAAATCCTCAGTCTTACTTAACTATACGAAGCCATTCCCAACATCTTGATAATATTTACAATAATTTGCTACATCACCTTAATTTTCAAGGCTACTATACTAAATTTCATAATTGCCATAGCATACTTACACCTAAAAATTTTATGAAGGGATGAGTTGAAACCTAAACGAAATAGGCAATCATATGCTCATGAGTAAGCATTCACAATTCCACATACATCTCAAGAAATTACTAATGCAACATGCACTAATTATTATCTTTATTCTTAGCCAAACAACAACATAAGGGTGCTCATGACCCCAGTACACATATGTAATACATATAGTATTAGTGTAGGTCTTCCCTAACACCCTAGTAACAAAGCATCCAAGTAACAACCTAAATCTATCCAAATCATTTCCTAGTATGACTCCAATCAAGACATTGTTGTGCAAAGATTATTAGGGTACCACCCCAAGGTTTAGTCTTTCCAATCCCTTAGGCCTAGCTAAGTACAAGTAGCACAGCACAATTTAGGTTAAGTAATTTATTATGTCAGGCTTATTTTCCTAACGTACAAGTTAGAACCAGTCATAACACAAACTCCAAAACTCAATTCACGGGCTATACTTATATCGGAATGATACACCTTCTCTTAAACCCTAACTTATCTAACATTACCCTTTAACCCAAAGTCATAACCCTCACACACTTATAACTCATGACACTAAAGGAACCTTTTATTACTATGTTGTTAGATTGATTTACAAGTTGTTTCAAATGAAGATTAGTGTTTCAAAAAGTTTGGGAAAGGGTTTAGGATAGGAAAACAAACTTGGAAAACCCTAAAAAACTCAAAGAAACGTTACTGTAAGAATCAAGGGTCATGGTGTCTAGATGTAAGTTTAACTGGCGTTTGGACTCCATGCTCGAAAAGGAGTAGAATGCCTTTAGCTTCCAAATGCTAAGTTGTAATTTGCAGTTTGTTATAGACTGCAGTAATAGTTCATTGCTCAAATCTCCACCACTTTCCGTTGTTTTCCCAAACGACCACTCCCGACTAAATTTCCCTTCTATGACACATCTCCACAACAAATAAAACAACCTACAAACACTTAAATACAACTAAAAACTCATATCAACAATTGAAATTCTTATTAACAAAACTCAAACACAAAACCATAAATCCTTCAATAACACTTACCTTTAGGGATCCCAAAACTTGCACTTTCGCCATCATACATACATCATAGGACCCTCTTAGAACCACCTTAGGTTCATTTTATTCACTATCCTATAAAGAAAAACGAGCTTTTAACAAAACTCAATTCGAAACTTAAAAGAAAATGGTTTTCAACCCTTGCCTTGAAGACTTCTACCTTAGACTATGTTGCACGACCAAACATCTATGATAAGATTCCCAATTAACCTCTCCATACTTGTTTTCCTCACTACCCTAGCCACAAAAACGAATTTTTTATGTCCTTTGTACAAAACTTCAAGAGAAAAAGAGTTTAACACTCACATTTACTCTCTTGTGATCAATCTTCGTTAACACATTGGAATCTGTTCATGGTTAACTACACATGTAGGAACTTTAGCATACAAGCGGTACAAGAGGGTTTGTGAAAAAGGGTTTTCTAAACCTTAATTGTAGCTTTTATATTATGATTCACTGCACTTTTTCTCATACCCAAAATGCCTCTGCTTAAGATTTATAATATTGCTTAAGCCTTTCACATAAAATATTTTATTTTACTTATTTTCTTCTTTTTTTTTTTTTCCATTTTGCTTGGGGTTTTACAAAAAGATTATAGAGGTGTCCCTTTTTACTTTTATTTTTCCTATAGGTCTTTAAGTATCTTATTTCAATACTTGAAGTCTTGCACTTAAAAATAGATCAAAACAAATTTTCTTCCTAACCAACCAGAAAGATAAGTAATATTTGAGTTTTGGTTTTCAAGGTTGTATAGAAAAATCACAAGCAAGATAAAATTGATGGACATTGAAAACAACTAGGGTTAGAACAAGGGTGTCGTCTTTTAAGGACTAGTTCAAGGTTTTATTGGCCAAGTTTTGAGGTGAAAGTCTACTAGAACAAACTATGTGATGTTACGAAACTTGAAAGGTGGAAGTTTGGTAATTCGAGGCTTATGATGATTGCAGTAATTTTTGAGATTTCAATCGATTGAGGAAAATAATTAAAGGTCAAAACAAGGGAATTATAATTTAAGGGTTGGTTTTAAGGCCTTATTAGTCAAAGTTTGAGATGAAAATTTACTAAAAAAACTATAGGATCTTAGTTAAAATATTGAGAAGTGAAATCTTGTTATTTCAAGGTTCGTGAGAGGCCATAGTAAATTTCAAGATTTCAGTTGACGGGATTAAACATCACAGCCTAATTCCCTATGACTCGATTGGTCTTAATTTGATTGAATTCCTTTTTCTATAGATTAAGGTCAACTAATCCACTTACCAAGGGTCTATTTTGTCTTTTGTATTCTAAATCCTATAAGGTTCAGGGGTCATTCTATGTTTCATTCACCAAGGGTCTATTCAGTCCTTTGTATTCTAAATCCCACAAGTCATTCTATGTTTCATTTAACGATGAACTAAATCAGTCGAATAGTGTATATAGGTACTAAATGAGATCATATGGGGTTTATGACCTCTTATGGCTTTGGGGTAGGCTCTTCAACCTTATCTTAACTTTAATATCTGGTCAGTTTGGAAGAATTAGAGTCTTTCGACATTTCAAATGCCATAATTTGAAGAAATCAACTTGTATGGATTTCTAGGCGCGAAGATGGCTTCTAACCATAAAATCAACAACACGCAAAGAATCCTATGGTTCTCATTATTGCATATGCAATAGCTAATTAAATGGAAGGGATCCATGATATCTTGCAAAAACACGAAATTGATCAGAGTTTTCTACAGCTTTAAACGTAGAAATGAAGTTGAAGTAGCCTTGTGGATTTTTCGAAATGCAAGAGGGTTTTCCAAGCAGCGAATACAAGGAAGTTCCATGAATACACCTAGATGGAAGAACAAAGATCGTAGGAGAAGTGATTGTAAGCTTTTACTTTTGATTGAAGGCTTTGGAGCTTGAACTCCACCTAAGACATGTTGGGCATGGTGTGTAGGACCATGGAAGTTGCTGGAGTTGAAGTAAAATGTAGTGATTTATGTGGTATTTTAAAGCGAAAATGAAGAAGATGTAGGTGGGTTGGTCGGTGGTTTGAAGAGGAAGAGGGCGGTTTTTTAAAAAGAAAAAAAAAAAGATTTCTCTCCCCTCTTTGGTCGTGTATTTTATGTTTATTTTGTTTAGGGAGCTAAAGAAGAAGAAATGCAGAACTTTTATACATTGATGTTTTAGCTAGAGTGTGGAGTTGAACTATCATGCATGGGAAAGGGAAAAAAGACATGAACTTTCACTGGCTAAAGATTATAGAGTAAGAGACCTTATTATGAGCTAAGATTTGATTTGAAATTTGAAATAAAATACAAATGCAGGATTTTTTGGTTGTTGAGCATAATTTTGGAAGGATTTTAGGAGGGAATTACACTTCTTAAAAGCTAAAATAAATTAATTATTTTATAAATTAATTAGATCACAAAGTTTATATATATACATAGGTATGATTTAGTTGTGTGGTATATTCAACTTCCTTATTTTTCTAAGTTCTTATATTATAAAACTTTGTGCAGTTACTTATTTCAATCATTAAGGGGCTTCCTATTAGTTGAGTTGAATTAAGGCTAATGAGAGGGTTCCACTCCTATTCTTTATATTCGAAACTCATCCTTGTTCCTTAATCTCAAATTTCAAAACAATAAGACTTACTATCTATTCATACCTATAATTTTTAATATCCCTTAACGGTTAAAACTCACAACCACTACTATCCAATAGTATAGATTGCATTTTTCTTCCTAGACAAATATGCCCAGCTTTTGGGGTTTTACACGAAACATCACATAAGAGTTTTTAATGGTCGTACTGTGTTTTGTTCTTGAAGTTGGAGAAATAATTTCTATATTAGTAATAAGAAAGGGAGGAAAAAAAAAAAAAACTAAGAAACCCATGGGATTGGGTCAAATCCAAATCCATGATCACATGCAGCTTGCCGACTAACTCATGGTGTTAATAGCCCATCCCTAGCTAACTCTTATTTGACTTGTGAATCATTATGTTTATGTGAATTAAACACTCAATTTTTGAAAAAAAAAAAAAAACATTTCCAAGAGAGAGAGAGACATAGAGGAAGGGAGAGAAAGAGACTCATTATCGTAATGTAAATATTAATTTTTTTAATATTTATATATATATAATGTATACAAAATACAATAATAATGATTTTAAAAACTATTCATTTCACTATCAAAACAATAATAATTTAATTAGTACCTATATGCTAACTATATATAAAGAGATAATGTGTAAAACTTAATAAATGTTTTTTTTTTTCCGAGGTGAGATTGTAGCAATTGAGGATGGCTATTTAGTTTGCTATTTGGATTTTAGAGGGGAAAAAAAAATAACACAGAAAAGAATAAGAGAGAGAATATATATATATATAAAAAAAAAAGATCCTGAGCTTCAAGAAGAAGAACAAAAGAGGGGTTCCAAAGTAAATGACACGGCAAATTGATGTAGAAAAAAATACTTAAAAGAATTTCCACATCGGTATTTTGGTTGAAAAAGTTGGTTGTATTTATTTGGCGTTACCTAATAATGTTTGAGGACATATTCTTGAACTCGTTTCAGCAGCCGATAGAAGCTTCGATCCAACAAAATTGCAGATTCGGGAAAATGAAAAGGAAAATTTGTAACATTCTAAACTAAAATTGGTAAATAATTAAATTAATAAATATTAATAAATTTTATATTTATCACCATAATCTTATAAATGAATTACAATTCTCTTCCACACAAATCATGTGAGAATTAAAAAATAAAAAACTACCGTGGGCATGCTTATTTAGCTTTTATATGTGGAGTATCTAGGAAAACAAAAATAATTTGACTTTTCGATCCAACAAAGCCTTTTGATTTAACCTGATTGGATGGAAAAACAAGGGTTGCTGATTTTTGGGCTAGTAGAAGAAGAAAGCCGGTACAGCCAGCGATAGAGAAGACTGTTGATATACGGATTCATGGGCTGAGGGAAAATCAATATGTCGTAATGATAGATGCTTCTATACAGTGTAAGCAAGGGACAAGCTATGTAAGTTTAAGGAGAATGCTACGGCTGATACTTTAGCAAAGGAACGAGACTTTTGTAAAACCTCGCCTGCGGGGTTTTTTTATTTTTATTTTTTTGAGGTGGATAGGATGCATGAAAAGTTGTAAGATTCAATTGATAGAAAGAAAAAAGTATCAGTTTTCTTTGACTTTTTTCTCATGTAAATTTTATAAAATTTGACAATAATCGTAAAATAATTTATTTACCTTATTATATAAAAGATATTGATAAAATATTTTAAATTTAGGCTCATCGGCTCTATATCAACTTGCCTTAACCCACAACTTAACTTATCTTTCTCTAGATTTAGTCTCCCCATCTACTGAACCAATCTTGGCTTAGGCCCATTAAATGGTCTATCCAGTTATAGTATCCCATAACGGCTACAAAATAGAAGATAAAGATGGAAAATCAAGTCAACAACCACTTTCCATAATTTAAGACCCATGATTCAAGAGCACGTTAGATTACACAACACCACTCTTTATAATGTACAGACATGCTACCTACCCACTAACAGTCCTTCAATTTCCGATAGCCCTCCTTTATAAATACCGAGTTACCTTCAAACAATAAACTACTTAATCACTTTGTGTACTTAACTTGTTCTTTACACTCAAAGTATCCTTTTCCCCACAACTACCTAATATTAACTTAAACATTGAAATGGTCAAGTCAGACAACATCCCTTTCTCTTATTGTGTTCTCTTTTACAAGCTATACAACCAAACATAAAGCCCAATCTTATTAATACTCTATCAGCCAAATCTTATAAACAATAAAAGGTATTTGAAAATTGTACTTTATTGAGTAGAAAATACCATCTATATTTAATTCTTGTGTTTCACTAGGGTATTTTATACCTTTCTTTATTTTTATAAGACCCATTATTTTTAAAATAACTTAAGTATCAATTTTGAATGATTAAAATTAATTTTCTTATATATATATATATATTCTTAAGTTTATTATTATATACAGTCTTCTAAATATCAATTCATGAAGGTGTTGTTTTATCTATATATGGGCCAACTGGATCTCAAATTGTTTCCTACTCATGATAGGTTAATCAATAAACCATAAATCACTCATGACCTAAAGTATCTAATCGCATTATATCTTATCCTCCTTTATCTAAGATAGATCTAGTGTATTTTGCACCTAGATATATTACTCATGATCATGTTTTTCTTCCCGAGGCCAACACTTATGCATTATTGGTGTCACACAATTTTCAAAAGTTATATTACTTCTAAATAATTACTATCTTTTTTTATCTTCTATATTTAGATAATATGGTAGTTCCATTTTAATTCAATCCATCATTACTTGCCTTCTTCAACTGTATATATCTGTAATTTATACATTTCATCATTTGAATATATAGTTTTTGAAAAGTCTGAAGACTTAATTACTAAAATTAGAAAAATTTACTAATTGAGAAATCCTAAGAACTTATGAAAATTGACTAGTTAAGTTAAAAATTTTATAATTTGATAAAAAAATTAAAAATTAATAAAATACTTTAATTAATTTAGTTTTTTTTATCCTTTTAGCACATATATCATGTGTGTACGGTTCGCTAATATCTAAGAAGGGGAAACATACTGTAATTAATCCAAATTAAAGAAAAGACCAAGTACCCAACCATTAATCCTATTATCTATATTTCCTTTTTTTTAAATAAAAGGGGAATTTATAGCTTGCACAATGTATGAATAACAAAAAAGAACTTTATTACGAATCATACATCAACATGATGCATGTTGTCTATTTATACTAAAGAAAAATAAAAAGAGTGGTTATAGATGGAAAGGAATATTTTTCTATATTGAGTTTAAAAACTTGGTCTTGCCCAATAGAATGGAACCTTCGTAACCAATAGGAAAATGCTTCATATAAAGTATGTATGTGCAATATCCCTCGAACAAAATATGGTTTCTGTCATGATAATTCAAATACGAACAACGTCAATAGTCTATATTTTGTGATGTTAGTCGAGAATATTTTATACTTGTACGTATCAATTGATAATTATTGTTTTTCTTATATATTTATTACTGCAATGAATGAAAAGGTAAAAACTTTCGATATTCTATATTATAACAAACAATGGTTTGACCAATAGGAAAATGCTTCATATAATATATGTGCAATATCCCTCAAACAAAATATGGTTTCTGTCGTGATATATAATTCAAATACGGACATCATCAATAGTCCATATTTTGTGATGTTAGTTGAAAGTATTTTCTACTTATATGAATCAATTGATAGTTTGTGTTTTTCTTATATATCTATTACTGTAATAGATAAAAAAAAAAGGTAAAAAATTTCGAAATTCTATTATATTATAACAGATATATATCTGCAATTATAGCAATGCTTTTCTTCATGCGTATATGATGGTTTATGATAAAAACAAGCATAGTTTTGAGTGGAAATAGGTATGACAGCAACAAACATAGGATTAATTTCAAAATTCATAGTAATAAGGCCTAAATGAGTTCACTGAAGAAAGAGAAATTTTTTACAGTGGAAACATTATTGAAAAAAAAAAAAAAATCAAAGAATTCTAAAACCTTATAGTCTAGTATCATCAACACCTCTTTTAATTAGATAGATAGTTTCAATTCTCCTCTTTCTATATATTATAATGTGCATATAGTAATTGGAAAAAGAAAAAATCACTAATTGATTCCTAACTAATTAAGTACTACCCTTCTCTTAGTAAACCAAAGTATTTATAGGCAGATCATAATTACGAGATGATGGTCTCGAACCAGTGTAATCCATCTAGCTCTAGCGCAAAGTGCAGTGGCTGCCGCAATTTCCTGATCGAACCTTCACTCACCGTCCTGTTATTGTTCTCGGCATCGTTGCTCTCCATAGCGTTGTCAGTATTACTCTTGTTTTGTTGCTCCTCTTGGTTGGCTTTAAATTTAGTCCTCAAGGTTTGACTCAACAGCTCGGCGCACCATAAATCGGGAGAAGTGAAAATGGAATTCATGGTTTGCTTCCTTTACAATATTTTGCCGACTAGAAAGAATGTGAGAAGTGAAAGTTATAAGTGTTTATGAGATTGTGTGAGAATCCGAGATTCGACTTGGACTGTGTTTAAGATAGGATAGGATTAGGAAATAGGAGCAAAAACTATAGATTTATTAATTATGATCAAAAGATGGCAATAATCCGATAGATCTATAAATATTTTATTGATGTGATATGCTTTAAATTTGATTTCCGATAATAATGCACTTTGAATCCTGAAAAAGATATAATCATCTTTTATTTAATACTAATATAATTGTATTTAATATATATATATATATATATATAGACAGAGAGAGAGTATTTATTTTCTAGTATTATATGCATTGTGAATGCATTGCTTCTAGTACACATATATCTATATAATTGATAATTATATAGTTATGTGCTATTGCTGCATATATTATTATAGGATCATGCGGTCGCGATGTAGGTGCCCAAAAGAAAAGATATGATTGTAATCTAAATATATAAATTTCTATTTTTATGTGGTTCATTGTTGTGTCCAAGTAAAACACGAAGTAGTTATATATGATGTTTGTTTCATGAAAAATGTAACACTGCATCCCCTATCTTTAAAATGTACTTATGTTCCCTCAATGCAACGTTTCAAAACTTCTCTAATTATAAAGGGTCAAGGTGATTTAGCTTAATATTCAATATAGATGGCTATTAGTTAATAATGCATTCACACTGTATTTGTCAAAATAAATATTTTATTGTCGTGTTTGGTGCAAAGGAATGATACAAAATGGAATTGATTGAAATGGAATAGAATGAAATAAGTAGTGGATTGAGAAATCCCTTTCTATATTTGAAGATGGTCATGGAATAGAGTGGATAGAATGACATTGAATTCTTAAATAGGTATATTTATAGAAAATACCATTAATTGTTGCATGCTATAATTTCTTTAAATGTTACAAGAGTAATTTTAATCATAATTAATAAAATAAGAATAGAATCGTAATTCAACCATCTCAGAGATAAGGATGGTAATTTGAGAATTGACCAGCAAACACAAACACAACATGACATGATTTTAAATGAGTTCAAGTCAACAAAAACTAACACAAATAATAAACAAGTCAAATCCAAACATGATACATTTAAATTCTTGCTTGGGTTTGGTTTTGAATCCTAGACCCATTTACAAACTCGTTTATTAAAAAGGTCTCATAAATAGGTCTTGAGTTTAACCCACAAACTCGTTTATCATTAATAATTATATAATACTTACTTTTGATTTTATCTTATTTTTATTTTACTTTACTGATCACTTATAATTTTTTATTTTTATGTCAGTCTCGAGTTTCTACCACTCTTTTTGGCTTTTATTCTTCTCCTTCCCAACCACAACTCTCGCAAAACTCGATATTGTGTTTATTAATTTTCTTTTCTTTTCTTTTTGTGTGAAGTTGTTTGTTTATTTTGTATAATGCAGCTTTTTGCTATTTGCATTGTTATTTACATTTGATTTTGTAATTCTTCGTGATTTCTATTATTGAATCATGATCTAATTTTTTTCATTTACTATAAAACTGATCATATTTTTATATAAGTTCCTCATTATGGCATCTAAAAAAAGCATAATTAGAAAACACTTGAATCCTTTAATTGAATAGTTATTGACATAGAGGACAAAACTATTTGTTATTCTCATGAATGGTAGTAACATCGATTCAAGCTATGGTTCCACTTAATTTATAACAACAAATCATTATCATTGAAGGGTTATAGGGTAGAAGGGGATAAAACCATTTGTCATTCTCATAAGTAGTTCTACTTAATTTTGAATATAACATAATATGATGGAATATATGTTATTTTTTGTATGTGGTAAATGAGAGTTCAACAACCATTTTCTATTGGCAAATCTAATTGGAGGAGATACTCATTATAAGAAGGTTCAGCAGCTATTGTTAAGATGTTTTTAAGCATAGGAGAAAAGGAAAAAACTATTTGTTATTCTCATGAATTTTCTTTATATAAAAAGCAATTTAGTTTAACTATTAATTTTGATTTTACTTCCTTTTGATTGGAGTATTTGCTGTATATTTAGAAATTCCATCTTCTGAGTATAATCTCTACAAAAACCTTTCGTAAGTTACAATACATAGTAATTAAGTGTTCACTAATCCCTAAAAATGAAAAGAAGACTAAGGAAAAAAAAAAAGAAAAGAGGGGAAAATACTAGAATGGTGTCACAATATATCAATGAAGCACTCTTATTAAATCTATAAGTATTTCTAAATTTATTTCTAACCTTTTAATCAACAAACGGGTTCAACCAAACATAAGACACGCTTATTAAATGGGTTGGGTTATGTGCTTAGATTTTTAGACACAATCAATAAACGAGTCGTGTCATGAGTTAAATTTTTCTACATACAATCCCATTTAGATACGAATACAAGACATGATACTAAAATACGAATTGCTAACCTTACTTAAAGGCGAAATCGAAATCAAATTCCCTTTTGAAACCGGAATCGTCAATTCTATAGATTCACGATTCTATTTTCAGAACATACTTCCAAATAAGAAGAATGAGAATGAAAATGAAATTCGAAATCATGATTTCATTTTGATCTAATCCTGTATATCTTCTTTTTTTCTTTTTTTTTGAACAAACATAACACTTCATTCATTCATGAACAGAAACATTACAGTTAAGAGGTCTAAAAAGACTGTCAAGAAAAAGCAAATGGTTCAACTAAGATGGGAGATTTAAGTCCCAAAGACTATAATACATCCCAATTTTAGCCTGGATAGCTACCTAATGTGCATAACTATTTGCTTCACAGTAAATAAAAGAACATGAACAACTATTAAAATACAATTTCAATAGACGAATATCATGTATTAGTCCAACTAATCTCTAAGGCGGTAGTGATGATGAATTAATGGTACAAATGCTAGTCAAAGAGTCAAATTCAACAACAATATGATTCCAACCTTAAGTTCTTGCTATTCACATTCCCTCTCTTATCGCCAACAACTAATTAACTTCTACATCCAATGTTAGAATAGTAAGGGCCATAGCTTGTAGTAGTATTGCTAAAGAGTTGCAACTCACAATTCTAATGCCACCTTTCTTATGTTATGCATCCAATGATGGATCACAATTTATTATAATAATATCCACTATAAGCCATTTCCACAATTGGGTCTCAATTGTAGTTTCTCTAGGTTGCCGACCGTGCGAATCTTACATGGAGTGATCGCTAGCTTCATTGCTATTCAAGCTTGTTAAAAGGTTAGAAGTTACAAGATCTATTAGTAGAAGTTCCTTGCGTACAGCCTTTGTAATTGCAATTGGATTTGGATGCTTCTTACCGGGGGTATAATGATTTCGATGAATCCATAAGAACCACATAATCACAACAATTTAAAGAGATAAAATCAATAATCTCTCTTTTTGTATGGTTGACATTTTACAAGATGTCATCAATCCATCTATCAAACATGGTAATGTTATACTCTTCAATTATGATGTTCAGTACTTCAAAGTAAACTGCCTTGACCCACTCATAATGGAAGAATATATGTTTTGCACTTTTAACACAACTACAAAATAGCCATGAGGATTAGGTAAAATATTCCTACAAAACAAATTTATTTTAGTTTCAAGCGGATTAAAACAAAGCTACCATAACAAATATTTATATTTTGGTTGGCAATTTAAGTACCATATCACTTTACACACTTTTGAACCCATATCATGGGAAGTCAAAGCATCCTTACAATTATGCATTATAACAAAATTATTCAAAGTGTGATAGCAACTTTTCATAGAGAACACTTCACTCCTCTCCTTAGACTATGCAATCATGTCCTTACCCAATCCTAATGTTACTAGATTTTGTAAGATTGCATTCCTCTCCTCTTCTATAATACTATCCTTAACCAAATCTAAAGCTTAGGTAAGGTTTGTAAAATAAAAAATAGCAAACATCTTAAGATCAGCCAAAAGTGGGTTTGTAAACCTTGTAGATAATTTGAATGCTGGTAGGTCAAGAATCAAGGGGTCAGTCCAAAAATTAATTAATTCACCATTGCTAACTTACTAAATAAGATGATTAGTGATAGCTTCTCTTCTGGTTAAGATACTTTGCAAAATCCATGAGGCCTTACTTCCTTTTGAAGCTCTTAGAAAATCACTATATAGAAAGT
The DNA here is from genome assembly GCA_024138005.1 of Lumnitzera racemosa. Classification (NCBI taxonomy): domain Eukaryota; kingdom Viridiplantae; phylum Streptophyta; class Magnoliopsida; order Myrtales; family Combretaceae; genus Lumnitzera; species Lumnitzera racemosa. The sequence goes on from JAMXBC010000006.1 coordinate 89,424,663, forward strand.
AAATATTCTCTAACAAGCACACCCATCTCAATAGGGCATAGTTAAATGATTTCAAATCTCTAAAACCAAGACCACCAGATTCTTTTGTTTTAGTTAACTCTTTTCATTTTCTCCAATGAATTTTATTCCCAACCTTACTTTCTTCCCACTAAAAGTTAGAAATTAGGCTATCTACCTCCCTGCACGATCTATTAGGGAAACTAAAAATACTCATAGAGTAAGCCAGAATAGCATATGCTACCGACTTAATCAAAACCTCTTTTCCCTCGGTAGATAGTAAATTACGCTTCTAAACCTGTAATTTCTAAAATATCTTTTCTTTAACAAAAGCTTTCACTTGGTTTTTTTACCGACCCTAAGAAATAGGTAGACCAAGATACTTACATGGGCAATTTTCACCATTAATCTCTAACACTTCACTACATTCCTTCTGAACAAAATCTAGAGTGGAAACACTAAATACCATTGAGCTTTTCTCAAAGTTCACCTTCTATCTAAACAAGTCATAATATGAGATATAATCCCTTTTAAACCTTCAAGATTAATTCCATTAGCCTCTACAAAGAACAAGGAGTTATCAACAAAAAAATGAGTGAGTAAGCATTAGACTCGTTCGTTTTATGCAAATGCCATGTAAAGAACCTATTAAACTAGCCTTATGAGTCATTTGTAATAAACAATCAACCATTAGTGAAAACAAGTATGGTGATAATGAGTCTCCTTGTCTAATGCCTCTAAAAGGACAAAAGCTCCATATTCTCTTCCCATTAACCATCAAATTATATGAAATAGACTTAACGCATGACATAATCCACTCGATCCAAACCTTAGAAAATCCCATTCATCTCACACCTCTTCTAGAAAGTGTCATTCTATCCTATCATACGCTTTTGTCATGTCTAATTTGACTACCTAAAAGCATTTTTTTCCAATGTTTATTTAATTTTAAGAAATGAAATATTTCATGAGCCATGATAACATTATCATGTATTAAATAAGTAGCGATAAAAGCATTTTGAAAGGGAGAAACTAATGAGTCTTTTGTCTAATTCCACACATATACAAAACTCAGGTTGGATTGACAGGCTAATGACCTTCAGACATAGTCTAACTTTGGGATGGTCAGTTGGCATTCCAAAGTTCAAACCTTTTTCCTTTTCTTTTCTATTTTGGCATACCAAAGTCATTATTTTGATCTTTCAAAAAAGTAGATAACTTTTTTATTTTTTTTTAAATGAAGAAAATGGTAAATTTATTCTTAAATATTATATTTATGTAGTCTAAGGAAAATACTTCTATAATTTAATATGTATTACATTAGGTTTCTATTGTGAAGGAAAAAAAAAATCTCCTTTTTAAATAGTTCAATTCAGTTCATCTGTTTGAACTAACATAAATTTTCAATTCAACTTACACTATGTTTTACAACTTTTAAATTAAAGTTATATAAGGAATGCTGAAATCACCTAAAATGGAATATATGGGAGTGGGATGGAAACAATACAAGAATAATAAATCATTTCCAAAGTTTGGAAATGATTATAGTGGAATCAAATGTTTATATAGTAGCATTTGTAAAAAATTCCCATATAAGTAATTTTAAATTAAAATGATTAGTGAGTTGGAATGAAAATGCGATTTCACCCATAAACAATGAATTCAATTCCCTTTAAAGTTGAAATTTCCAATTCTTTCTGAAATCTCTTTCAAACATGGAAAAGAAAATGAAATATAGAATCGCAATTCTATTTCAAGTCCACTCTCGCATATCAAATATAAAATAAGCAAAAATAGAAGTATGTGGAAACATTTCCCTTTTACTTGTTTGGTCAATACAAATGTAACAAAAAGAACAAATATATAACTTGATTGAATTACTCTTCCTCTGGTGTTTTTGTAACTTCTCACAATTTCTACTCATTTTTTTTATTTAAACTTCAAACTTCGAGAAGAGAAAAAGACGGTTTTCAACTCTTTTTCTACCAAATTCATTATAATTTTATTCCTCTAAAACCACTATACACATCACACACAATTTCCTCTTCTTTCCAATTACTCCTTCAATTTCTTTTAATTTCCATGCATCCAAACACAATATTAATTTAGAGAAGATGGTTTACATTTGTAGACAAATTCCTTCTTTTCTTTTTCCAAAACTTTTGTAAACAAATTCAAGATGGTACATTTTAAATTTTACTCAATTTGGGGTAATTTATAAAATATTAATTTTGTTATTATAAAAGAAAGGGTAGATTTTTAAAATAGAAAATGATGCATTTAATTCTCAAAACTATGTCAATTTGAGTCTTTATTTTTTATTTTTTTCTATCTAGTTTAATCCTTATATTTGTTAACATTTAAAACAAAAGAGACTTTTGTTAATTCCATTAGATTTTCACTTCATTATTTTTAAATGTTACTTTTTAATTAACCTTATAGTAGCTAGCCAAGATAACCAGTGGTTGCATAATCTTTTTAAGAAGATGTATGGAGAAGGCTAAATCTAATCCTGGGCCTTAAGCCCAATAATTGAAATGAAAATTAACTTTTTGAGTTAAGGTAACAATTAGCCTAGAGAATCAAGTTCATAAGAATTTGGGATGATCAAGGGAGATTTGGCATAGTGAGCTTAGAGTAGGGCCTATTAGATCGGTCCTCCCCATCCAACCTTTTTTAGTTTAACTCATACTAAAAGATAATAAAGCCCTTTATTTGAGTCTAAGCCTATAAAAAGAACCTGCTTAAGATCCTTTTATAAAAGGTTTAATCATAACCATTGATCAATATTATGATCCAACAAATAAAATCCACCTACCACCTCCAATAAATACTCCCTTCATTTCCTCATTTGGACAAGAGACAAATTCCAATGAACACCATTCTTCTATTGAAATCTTGTCTCAAAGATTAAACACTCGAACATTCCAAGAATATTACCCCATTTTTCACCCATTGTGGAGTTTGATACCATTACACTCCTCCACCTATCACCTAACAAGTTAGAACCTACTGGATTGCCTACTCCCCTTCCCTATCCTATCCTACTTAATCATCCCATACATACGAGTCAAGTCATTTTCTTAGTCATGTGTAGCGCAATCTGATATATAGCACGCACGTAACCCTTTACAATTTTGACTCACACATTTTCTGGTGACTCCATTGTTGAGGAAAGATTTAACATTCACATCATGGTACCTTTGTAAAGAAGACCTACTAGTCCTACGGATGGCAATGATCAAGAACAATATGGTACTATTGTTACCATCAATCAAAATATACCTCCAGTGGGAGGTACGAATCAAGAAGATAGTGCTCAAGAAGCTATTCTCAACAATGCATAACTAGTACGAGAGCTACAACAAACTAATTAGAATTTGAATGAGCTCAGAGCAATGTTTGCTTAATCTATACCTATTTTGATTGCTTTCGCTGCTATGTAACAAGTAGCAACTACTACAAGTCCCTCCAATGTGATGCAACAATATGTAAACCACTCTTCTCAACCACTTAATCCCTTGATTATTGGTGAACAAGATACTCTTAGAGCTAAGGAACAACCTCCTATGATAGAACTTGTAACTACACAGTATACCCTGCCTGAATTGATAGATCAAGGAATTCAAATAGGAGGTTTGTCGTTTTCACGTGTTACAATTCTTGAATCTGTGCACCGTCCCCTAGTGAATTTGGCTCCAACATATTCTATGCCTATCAATTTCACTAATACTGCTCCTACGATGCAGTAAGGACAAAAACATCTACTTAAAGGGCTTCATTTGTGACTAAAGAGGATTTAGATGTGTACATGAGAGAAATACAGGGAAAGACTACATCAACTGTGTTAGAACTAAAGCTTTCATACAATTTATGCATCGCTATCAAGCCATATCCAAAGGACAACATGAGTCTAAAGTTCATGTCGTTTAATGGGATGAAGGCGAGTATTAAGGAACACTTGTTGACATTTATTGAGATTATAGAAGTCTATTCTTAGATGATGGTCTGAAGTTGAAGGAATTCTCAAAATCCCCCACAAAAAAAAGCCTATACTTGGTATGTCAATCTCCAACCAAGATCAGTTGATTTATAGGTGGAATGTGTAAAATGTTTCTAGAAAAATTCTTCTCTACTGAAGAAAGGGTAACTCTCACCGAAATGAGACGAATTCGTCAGATGTCTAAGGAGAATATCATAGACTATATTGAGCGATTCAAAGAACACTCTTTAGATACAGAAGATGTTTGTGATGAAAGGGAATTAGTTAAGATTTGTATTCAAGAAATGTTCCCTAAATACGTGATATATCTCAAAAACCTATCATTGGCTTCTTTTATAGCATTAGTCGAGAATGCACGAAGGACTAACAATTTGGTGGCTCTATAGAGGAATGAAGTTAGGAGGTTCAATAAGTGTGCTTCATTTGTGAATGCTGCTCAAGGGGAATCACAAAAAGAAATGAAGAAACCCAAAAATGAAAAGTCCAACAACTCTAGGCCTATACTGACGTATCCTTGCCTAATGGCCAAAGTACATCAAATGTTAGATCAATGGCTGTGTGATGGAAATCTTAAACTCCTAAGGGCTGAACATCTCTTTACAAATGAAGAGAAAAGCGATCCTAAGTACTGCAAATTTCACCAAAGTATCAGTCATGTAATTAAAGATTGTTTCACTCTGAAAACAATATTCAATGAATGGGTTGCATACGGAGAGTTAATTATAGATAACAACGATATTGGGAATAATCCACTTCTAGCTTATAATAACTAAAAAGGTACTATCAATGCCATTAGCCATGACCCCTCCACAACTGAAGTGGTCGATGTACGATCTGTAGGAAGTAAAGGACAGTCAATGGAAACTCAAGACAATAAGTATCCACCTCTCGTCATAGCATTATTGAAAACTGTAAACTTTAGAAACTTTTTTGAGTTAGTAAGATTCGATGAAAACACCAAGCTTGTAGCAGTAGTTGCACTTACATAGATCTCTGAAGGTCAATATGCAGAATGTAGCACAGCACAGCGCAACCTGTAAAGAGAATAGCCAAGGCACAAGAAAATGCCATATTATTTACTGAAGCAGATATGTATGTGAAAAGCTCTAGCCATAACCATCCATTATATGTGAAGGGTGTTCTTAGTGGCTATCCGATAAATAGTACATTCATTGAAAATAGTTCCTCCTTAAATATAATGCCGATGAATACTTTCAAAGCTATAGGGATTAATGTCCAATGCTTGATTAGACAATTCATCTCGATAAATGGCTTTAGTTGCACCCCTACAAATTTTGTTAGGTATGTTAATGTTGACCTTAAAGTTGGTCCTATCCATGGCACGACCACTTTTCATGTGATCGATGTGCCTATGTAATATCACTTGCTTATGAGTAGAAAATGGCTGCACAATCACAATTTAGTTCCCTTAACTTACATCAATGTATCAAAGGGCGGTAGAATGGGAAAGATGTGTTTATTCTAGCTACGAAGAATCCTTTTAAACTACATGAGTCGTATTTTACTAAATCGGGATTCTTCAATAAGTTTGCTGAGGATGGGCAAACAACCATAGCCAAACCATCTAGTGTTCCCTTGCCTACATAGGAGGAAGGTCAAGAGGACTAACAAAAGAAGAAAAGGATGTGTGTATATCATAGGGGGAGGAAGAAAAATAAGCAATTTACTAAAATTGAAAGCTTTATTAGGGAGGATGGAAGACGTGTGTACCACTTATAATGGTTTGAGAGGTTTAAGGAGGTATGCCTCTTCTCTTCAAGTCCCACAAAAAGGCAAGAAGTCCAACTTGCCCCACAACAATTACAAGATCAAGTGAAGCCTTAGGCCGAGGAAATAGAAGAATTAGACCCAGTATGGTCAAGAGAATCGCAACAGCCAATCTTCATAAGTAAGAGGCTCCCGTGGGAAATAAAAGTTCATATTACTGAGTTATTGAAAGAGTATAGGATTGTGTTTACGTGGAATTACAAACAAATGCCTGGATTAGATCCTAGCCTTATAATGCATAAACTTAATATCGATCTAGTAGCTATGCCTATAAAGCAAGGACAAAGAGTTTTTCATCCTAAGATTGAAGTGCAAATCAAGCAAGAGATAAAGAAATTATTACATGCTGGGTTTATAAAGCCAATTGACCATCTTACTTAGCTCGCTAATATTGTTATTGTAAGAAATAAGACCAAATAGATAAGATTATACGTAGATTTTCGAGATCTAGATAAGGCTTATCCTAAGGATGATTTTCCTTTACCAAATGTTGATACTTTGATAAATGTAACCATAGGTCATGAGCTATTTTCATTTATGGATGGCTTCAGGAGGTATAATCAAATTAAGACGGCAATAGAGGATGTAGAGTGTATAAGTTTTCGAACACTAGTTGGGAACTTCTATTACACTTACATGCCATTCGGACTTTAAAATGCAAGCACCACATATTAGAGGGCAATGACCACTTTATTTCATAACATGATGCATGATTTTATAAAGGATTATATTGATGACATAGCCATCAAGTCTAAAAGTGCACTTGATCACTTTGTTCATTTGAGGAGAATGTTTGAGCAATGCCGACCATATAAGCTTCGCATAAACCCCCTCAAATGTGTTTTCAGAATATCTTTAAGGAAATTTCTTAGCTTTGTTGTGCATCAAAAAGGAATTAATATTGACCCTACAAAAGTGAAAGCTATAAGATCAATACCATCTCCTACCACCCTGAAGGAATAAAAAACTTTCATGGGAAAAGTCTCATACAACAGAAGGTTTATACCTACACTTACAAAGATTTTACATCCATTACATCAACTTTTGAAAAAAGGAGCTTCATTTGAATGGGATTAAATCCATGAAGAGGTATTCAGAAGACTAAAACAATCTTGATTTCCCCACAGATTATGACCATGCCTATTAAAGGAAAGCCTTTAGTCTTATATCTTACCTATAGACAGATTTGTTGGAGCTTTACTTATGCAAGAAGTAGATGGTCAAGAGTAACTTGTATAATATTTGAGCCAAACCCTTCAAGGGAGCGAAGTCAATCACCTGACTTGTGAGAAGCATTGTCTCATGCTGGTATTTACCATGCAAAAACTATAGCACTACTTTCTTGCACATAAGATCCATTTGATGACTCATTAGAATCCAATCAAGTACTTATTATCTCAGCTAACTTTGTCAGGACGAGTAGCTAAATGGCTACTTCTCCTTAGAAAACTTGATAGTCTGGTACAATCCCCTAAGGCTATCAAGTTATAAGCTCTAGTTGATCTCCTCGTACATTTCCTAAACGCCCAAGAAGGATCAAGTAGAAATACCATATCAGTTAAACTCCATGAAGATTCCTTGATGATCGAGACAAAAGGGAAATGGATATTGCAATTTGATAGCTTAGTAGGAAATCAAGGTTGGGGAGTAGGAATTGTATTAACATCACTTAAGAGTCAAGAGGTACCACTAACATTCAAACTTGATTTTCGATGGACTAATGGAAGCTAAATACAAAGCATTGTTACTTGGTTTATTGTTGGTACAAGAAGTTATATTACATAATTTATGTATTCAAGGCTGTCAAGCATGATATTTTCCCCGTTTTTATAAATAAATTTTTTTTAAACCAATCAATATTAAACCAATCAATATTAAACCATACTTGTTTAATACTGACCCTCGACTAAGATTTAAAAAAAACCAGCTCTTTTGTATTTTGAGAATGTTTTAGAGTCGCCATCCAACCCGAGTCGGGAAAAATAGTTAAATTATAATCAATTGGGTAGATTGGTTATAATTTAGCTATTGGTCTTTTCAATAAAACCAATCTTATAAAACAATTTTGAAAACTAGAAAAACGGATTCGAGCTTAGGATTTTTAACCCTTTATGAGTACCAACAACTTTCTAAATTTAATCTTAATGTTAAAAATCACCTTTCAAAAAACTACCCTGTAAAGTAAAACTCAATCATTAGTTAACAAATTGAATAATTTAAGTAATTTAAAATAAAAATGGAAATAAAGGTTTTCTCATTTTTTTGCGTTCTCTGTTTGGGTAAAGGAGAAGGTATCATCGATAAGGTCAGGTTATTGCACTAAGGCGATGCTGAGGTAAGGATAAGGGAGTAGGTCTTTAGGTTCACTGCAATTGGCTTAGTTGCGGTAGTGTAAGACTTTGTGTGTAGCTACCATATGTCCAATTGAGAGAGAGGGTGGGCTGTCAGTTGAGTTGGTAGTGGTTGGTGAGGATATGCAATGGGTTAGGTGCTCGAAGTTGCTATTACAAGAAGCAGAGAGAGAGTTAAGGTGGTTCTGAGTTACTTAATCGATGGTCATAAAGTACAAGTGAAGGATGATGGTCAAGAGAGATCGATCAGTATTGTTGTTGTGTCCTTGTCTAAGAATTCAATTTGAAATTTATTAAAATTGCTTAAGTTTCATACGTTGAGCAATAATAAATTCCATTAATCTTGTTTTTGTGTGGGAAGGGGAGGGAAAGAAAAGGAAAGAAGGAGAAAGAGAAGGAAAGTGGTGTTAATGTAGAGCCACATTAGCCACATAATCCAATAGGAGAATGCCACGTGTCTTATCACGATAATGGTAACTAGTGTAACGTGTCAAAGGACACATGTCATGCCACGTATACGCCATGTGACTTGACACGTGGATGGCTACAATCCAAGTAATATATGTCACCTGTCTGGACACGTGGTTCAATGAGATCTTAATGCATAACAATGCATTGTGTGTGTGTTGTGGAAAAAAACCAAAAGCAAAAGGCATCCTTATGCCTTTGGTGGGGTTCAAACCCAAGATCTCAAGTTAAACCCAATGCTAAATCCAAGTGCTTATTTATTAGGCCATTAGCCTATGCCTTCTTCATATATGCAATTACGACAAGGTCAGCATAGGTTAAATCAAAATCTCAGCCTAAGCTTAAGCCTAATGGCCTTCCCTTATTAACACCTAAAACTCATTAAAAACTTATTTAAATTTCTTAAATTTTCTAATTATTCTAAGTTTTCTAATTTTTTTATAATTTTATAAAAAAAATTAATTTCTTATTTTTTGGTTTTTCCTAAATTAGGACTCTTTACCCTATCCTAAAAATTATAAAAAATGGGGTATCTACAACTACCCCTCTTTATAGTAAAGTTTAAATAAAACTTTAACACAAAGACAAGTGAGAGACTAATTTTGCCTTAAGGATAGAATTTGTCCTAAGGAGCGCCTTAGCTAGCTATCTTAGGTTCAGTTTACTAGGGATTCAATATATAGTGAAAAGAGAGAGAAGACGCTTTAAGAGCTGGCCGAGCAAGCTTAGAAAGGTCTAGTACCTTAGGGGCTGGCTAGAAAGATCAGTTTGAAATTTGCTTGTGCTCTTCTAAGTTAACTAACCTAGGTGAGTAGGCGGATAGCTCCTAGAGATGGTTAAGACCCTAAAGGGATGGATTGAAAACTTAATCGTACCTTTATGAGCTAACTAACCAAGATGATATGGACAAAGCGCTCCTTGAGCTAGCTAAGACACTAAAGGATGTTGAAAACTTAGTCGTGCTCTTGTAAGCTGATTAACTAAGGCGGGAGCATTTATAGGGGACTAGTAACCTTAAATTTTAGAATCGATTCAAGGGAAACCTAATCATGCTACTTCTAGCTGACTAACCTAGGTGGTAGCTTCTCTAAGGGACTAGCAACCCTATGTTGGAATCAATTTAGGAAACCTAGTCATGCTACTTCAAGTTAACTGACCTAGATGGGAGCATCTCTAAGGGACTAACAACCCTACATTGGAATTGATTTGAAAATCCTGATCGTGCTACTTTGAGCTAACTAACCTATGCGAGAACATCTATAGGGTACTAACAACCCTATACTATAATCAATTTTAAAAACTTAGTGATTCTCTTTTGAGCTCACTAACCTAGGTAGGAGCGTCTCTAAGAGACTAACAACCTTAAATTTTGGAATCTATTTAAGGGAAACCTAGTCGTGCTACTTTGAGCGAACTAACTTAGGCAAGAGCATTTCTAGGGGACTAGCAACCTTATTTTAGAATCGATTTAGGAAATTTAGTCGTACTACTTCGAGCTAACTAACCTAGGCAGGAATATCTCTAAGAGATTAGTAACCCTAAATTGGAATCAATTCGAAAATCCTAGTCATGCTACTTCGAGCTAACTAACCTAGGCGGGAGCACCTGTAGAGGACTAGGAACCCTATATTGGAATCAATTTTGAAAACTTGGTCATGCTCTTCTAAGCTTACTAACTCAAGCAGAAGCATCTCTAGGGGATTAGTAACCTTACATTTTGGAATCAATTCGAGGGAAACTTGGTCATGTTACTTTGATCTAACCAACCTAGGCGGAAGCGTCTTTAGGAGACTAATAACCCTATGTTGGAATTGAATTGGGAAACCTAGTCGTGCTACTTTGAGCTAATTGACCTAGGTGAGAGAATCTCTGAGGGACTAGAAACCTTAAATGGGAACCAATTTGAGAAAACTTGGTTGTGCTCTTCTAAGCTCACTAACCTAGATGGGAGAGTCTCTAGGTAATTAGTAACCTTAAATTAACTTAGAAGAAGTACCTTATAAGCTCGCTAAAAGGAATCGATGATGGAAGGAAGCACCCTATGGGCTCATTTGAGAGAAATTGGCTAAGGAAAGCACCCTAAGGGTTCACTAAAAGAAACTAGTGAAAGGAAGTACCCTATGGGCTTGCTACAACAAATTGGTGAAGGAAAGCTCCTTATGGCCTTGCTATGAGAAATTGGCGAAGAGAAGCGCCTTATGGGATTGCTAAAAGGATATTAGTAAGGGAAGTACTCTATGGGCTTGCTACAACAAATTGGTAAAGAGAAGCGCCCAGTAGGCTTACCTAAAGAAATCCGTCAAGAGAAGTGACCTATGGGCTTATTAAAAGGAATTTATGAAGAGAATCGCCCTATGGACTTACTACAACAAATTGGTGAAGAGAAGCACCTAATGAGCTTACTAAAAGGAATCTATGAAGAGAAGCACCCTATGGGCTTGCTAAAAGGAATTAACGAAGAAAAGTGCCCTATGGGCTCACTAAAAGGAATCGATGAAGAGAAGTGTCGTATGGTCTGGCTAAAAGGAATTGACAAAGAGAAGTGCTCTATGGGCTTACTAAAAGAATATTAGTGAAGAAAAGCACTTAGTGGGCTTACTAAGGGAAATTGATGAAAAACAGTGCCCTATGGGCTCGCTACAAGAAATTAGCAAGGAGAAATGCCCTACAGGATTGCTACAAGAATATTAGTGAAGAAAAGTTCCTAATAGGTTTGCTAAGGGGAATTGATGAAGAGAAGCGCCATATGAGCTCGCTACGAGAAATTGGCAAGGAGAAGCACTTATGGGCTTGCCACAAGAAATTGGTGAAGAAAAGCACCCGTGAGTTCGCTAAAATAAATCAGTAAAGTGAAGCGTCTTATAGGCTCTCTAGAAACCCTAAAGGAAGCTGATGAAAGAGGAGGTAGCACTTTAAAAGTTAGCCAGAACCTTTGAAAGACAGGATAGCATCCTAAAGGCCGGTTGGAACCCTAAAAATGAAAGATGAGATAGCATCCTAAAGGTTGGCTAAAACCCTAAGAGGAACTGATGAAAGAGAAGGTAGTGCTTTGAAAGTTGGCTAGCACCCTAAAAATGAAAGATGAGAGGGGATAGTGCTCAAAGAGCTAGTTAAAACCCTAAAATTGAAAGAAAAAAGGGATAGCACTCTAAGAGCTGGCTTGAACCCTAAGGAAATTTGACAAAGAATTGAAGAAGTAAAGTAAGAAAAGTAACTAGTTTGAAAAAAAAAAAAAAAAACTTCTTAACTTGAAAAATATTTACAAATAAAGATATTAATGAAAAATCATCTAATAACAAAATAGGCATAAAGGATTAAGTCCCTTAATGACTTAGATTAATGTGATCAGCTTAAAATGTATGACCACATTGAAAATAAAATAGATAACCTAAATTGAAAGTTTAGCTAATTGAGCTAATACAAACCAAAAAACTTGTGACAAGCCTTTGCTTTCTCTACCTTCACTTTTTTTTTTGGCGTCTTTTTTCTTTTCTTGAAAGTTTGCCAATGGGTATAAATTCTTATATGAGGAGCAAATATTATAGCTGCCCCTTTCCTTCGTAATCATGTGGGGTTTCTCAATGCCCCTAACCTTAGGGCTTTCTCATGGGGCTTTATGATTTTAAACATTCCTTTCCTAAAGAAAAGGTAACTCATAATTAGTCTAGTCAAAGAAGACTTCCTTATTAACTCGCAATCTAGATTTCCCTCTTGATTACAATTCTTAAAATTATAGCCCATTTTGTAAGTGATACACTTTGATTAATTTATTAGGTCTTTTTCAATTCATCACTATGAATTTAGGCTTTTGGTAAAAGGGTTTCAAAAAGGACTAATGAGAAGGCATATTTTGAAAGATATACTTTTATTTATCTCAAGTGTACAAGTTAAGAATCTTTAGGAAAAATTAGAAGTATGCTTGCCTAAGTTTCAAAAACAATTTTTATTAAAGATAAATTACCTTTTAAGATTGAAAAAACTTTTATTGAGTATGGGAGGTAGTGTGAGTGGAGAGGCCTTGTGTGATTCACCATAGATGGTGGATGTAGAGGTTTTGTGTTCTTGATCTTTAGAATGTGATTCAGGGTCTTATGTTTTTTGGGGCTATTTGGACTTTAGTTCCTACCTTTTTTATTCAGTTTAACTACGCCTACTGGGATGTGATATACCTTTTGAGGCTTTCGTCTTGTACTTAGGCCTAATTTTTCGACCTCTTTTTCTTTCTTCTTTTTTCTTTATTTTTTTGTTGCCCCATTCTTTCATTTTTTTTCTTTTTTTACTTTACCCCTTTTCTTTGGGCCTCTATTGTCGAGTCATTGACTTTAAGAGATTGAAGGACCTAAATCCATAGGTTCTGAGCATGTAGGTTTGGGTAAGGTATGTTTAGGCTTAAGGTGTTTAAAAAGGAGTTAACTCTTATAAAATTCATCTTTGAATTAATGTTATTGAAACAAGCACAAACTAATTTCATCCTTCTCTCCTAATTAATGACCCTAACTTCTAAATTACCCTAATATGGGGTGGTTCTTGATAGAGTTTAAATTTGAAAAATTTTCCAAATTGGTCCAATGTGGTTAATAACGGATAGTTATATTAAGGATTTGAAAATAAATGCCTAACTTCATTTTAATTTACATATCAAATTCAAAATAGACCTCCTTTAAGGAATGAGTCTAAAATATCATCACTACAATATCACTTAACTCTCAAATTGTTTAAGGGTTAGTGCATAGGATATAGTTTGCCTCTTTTCATCCCAAACTCTTTTTTAAAAGTGAGTTACCAATTTCTTAAGGAGGAGTCTATTTTTTATTTGGCCTATGGTAGAGATTGACTTTGCCCCCTAGTTTTCAAAACATGCCCTAATTTTTGACTTTGTGTTTTGGCTTAGTTTATGATGAAGCTTAGCTTTCTAAATAGACCATAGATTTTGGCTTGGCTTGATGATCTTTTTGAGTTGAAGATTACATTTGGTTAACTACCTTGATGGGCCATGGTGTCTATTCGTTGGATGCCTAAACAAGTCAAGTGTTTAGGTTGGCTGCCTTAATAAGTTGAAGGGCCTTGTGTGGGTTGAATGCCTTAACGAGCCAAGTGTTTGGGCTAGCTATTTGAATGGGCCAAAGGCTTAAGCTTGATTTTTCTCCTTTGTATTTTGGTTGAGCCCATAGGGATTTATAATCATCAGCAACTTTTCTTTTCATTTTCACTTTTTTTTATTTCTTTTCTTCTTTTTTTCTAGAGAGAAAAATAAATTTTTATTTTACAAAAACCAAGAAATCAAATTACAAATAAGGATGGTGATGTTTAGGGTTCTATTTAGAAGTTTATGAGATTTATTTACATTTCCCTAAGGGAGAGAATGAATGGTTAGATTATTGGAGTACCTATTTACAAAAGAGAATTTTAAAGAGTGAAAAATGACAAGTTGAAGAGAACTCTTTATCATTTTGGAAAATCTAAGTATAGAAAACAAAGGAAGAAAGCTTAACAATTATTCTCAAAGCTTAACATTTATTATAGGCTCTCTAGATATGAATTGGAAAAAACCTTAAACTTAGTCTTGTAGATGAGCCTTAAGGTCTTCCAACATTTCATGGGTTTCCTTAATGACTTGTCCTAAAAGGGCCCTTAAGGCCTAGTTGTGAGCTTCAAAGCATTCGAGTTTCTCCTTTAGATAGGCAATTTCATTCCTCAATAGTTGTTCACGAATCCTAGAGAGGTCCCGTAGCCTATCATTCCCCTGATTGTTTGCTTAGTTATCTACCATTCTAAGTCTACACATTTTATGGACAAGAATTAGTTATCAATGCAACCAAAGAAAGTAAGTAGAAATATGCAAATATTAGGATTGTTTAGGTTAATACATTACTCCTTAAGTTACAGCCATTTTCAAAAATCTATTGCATTAAAACTCTTGAACAATTAGTAAAGTTGCAATTCTTAAGAGTAGCGTATTAACTAAATCTTAAAGGAGAGTATATATAATTAAGGTGGGTTCTAAAAGGTCCTTAAGTTTCACTTATTAAAGAACACTTTCATTAGCTTATTAAAGAACACTTTCATTAGTCACATCAAACTTAAGTGGGGATAGTCTAATCAACTTCGAGTAATGATTACACCACAGTACCTAAAGTCCACACAATGGGTACACCCCCCCCTCCCGTTCTTAGGATATTAATATGGTTCGGGTTTGATTGTTTTACCATACAAATATAACAGAGAAATTAAAAAATTAGTATAACCATATACAAATGTAGTAAATAATAACAAATAAATAAATAAACAAATGAATAAATTACACTCAATAAGGTAATTTCAAAGAATTAATTCTAAATTTAGAAAGTTAGATAGTTAACCCTCTTGACATTAATTCCCCAATAGAGTCGCCAAGCTGTCAAACTTGATTTTCTCTCGATTTGTATAAATAAGTTTTTTTTTTTTAACCAATCAATATTAAACCTTACCTATTTAATACTAACCCCAACAAAGATTTAAAGAAAATCAGGTCTTTTGTATTTTGAGAATGTTTTAGAGTTGTCATCCAACCGGAGTTAGGAAAAATAGTTAAATTATAATTAATCAAATTATAACCAATTGGGTGGATTTGTTATATTTTAGCTACTAATCTTTTCAATAAAACCAATTTTATAAAATGGTTTTGAAAACTAGAAAAATGAGTCTAAGGGTTAAGATTTTTAAACCCTTACGGATACCAACAACTTTCCAAATTTAATCTTAATCTTAAAAATTACCTTTCAAAAAACTACCCTATGAAGAAAAACTTAATCATTTGTTAACGAATTGAATAATTTAAGCAATTTAAATTAAAAAATGAAGAAAAGGTTTTTTTTTTTTTTATTTTTTACGTCATCTCAAAGTTTCCTAAGTAGCAGCTATTTGAGATTAAACGTACATAGTTCTTTTTCTGAAAAATATTAATTGCTTATTTTGTTTTAAATTTAAAAAGTAGCCAAGTTTACGTCTCTTAACCATTTTTTTTTTATTTGGAAAATTTTCTAAAAAGATCCTAATCGGCTTATTTAATTTAGGAAAACTCTAAAGTAGTCCTAATCTAAAAAACGAGTTGGTTTATTTTTTTATTTATTTGAAAAGTAGGTTTTTTAAGTTATAAAACACTTTTCTTATTATTATTATTATTATTATTATTATTATTATTATTATTATTATTATTATTATTATTATTATTATTATTATTATTATTATTTCCCTTATTTTATTGTATTTTTTATCTATTTTTTTTATTTATGCATTAGTTGAAAATAATAATAATAATAATAATAATAATAATAGACTAAGCCTCTCTTTTTTTTTCTTTTTTTTTAAGCTTTTCTTCTTTTTCTTTCTATTTCTTTTTTTTTTTTACAATTATAAGTTACAAATTCTAGTTACAACAAATAAAGAAATAAATAAAATTAAAAAAAAAAGTAACATGAAATAAAGCCAGACAAGAGTAGATGCATATTGGTTAACTTGAAGTAAGGGGCATAGGTCAACAGGTCGGACTTGCTAGCTCGGGTCGGGTTGATGCTTTACTGGATCAGATCGAGTTGATGCTCCACTGGATCAGGCAACGAGTCAAACTTCAAGCTCGACACGATTTGCAAGCAACAATGTTGGCTAGATGTCTCTTCAATCCATTGTAAGGCCAAAATGAGGGGGGAAAGTGGTTTTCATGTGATTTGTATTGGGTTTGGGGGGTATAGGGACGACGCCACGGCCAACAATAGTTGTTTTAGGTGTTTCCAAAGTAGGACGGCGACGTTGGTTGAAGGCATGGTAGTAATATGTGTTATGCGATTTAGCTTCGATAGGCAACACAGGTTACACAAGGATAAGGGCTATAATTGAGTGATCTGAGAGAAAAAGGTCAAGGTTCAACAATAATGAGAGAAGGTAGCCAAGTAGATGGATGGCAGCAATTGTACGTTTAGGTATTGATACTGGTCACGCATCAAAGGTGTTTGGGATTGCACAAGAGTGGTTAGGTAAGAGAAAGAAGGAGCTCGAATGATTAGGTCAAGTCGTGTGTACATTGGATCTAAGAGAGTGAAGGGATGTGTTGAGCATGTCGCGCATGGGTATGTGACAGTAGTATGTATATGAGTTAGGTAAAGAAGAGGGTGTTGTTACATCATTTAGGTGAAGGAGAGGGTGTCGTTGGTAAGGTCGAGTTGTTACACTTAGGCAATGTTGAGGTAGGGACAAGGAAATGGGTCTATAATTGAGCCAGTTATGGTAACGTAGAATTGTTGTGTGTAATTGTCATGTATCTAATCAAAACAGAGGGTAGGTTGTTAGTTAAGTCAAGGTAGTGGTCGGTGAGGATATGCAATGGGTTAGGGGCTCAAAGTTGCTATTGCAAGAAAAAAAGAGAGAGTTGGGGTGGTTCTAAGTTACTTGACTGGTGGTCAAAGTAGTGTAAAAGAAGGATGATGGTCAAGAGAGATCGATCGGTGTTGTTATTATGTCCTTGTCTAAGAATTCAATTTGAAATTTATTAAAATTGCTTAAGTTTCGTACATTGACCAATAATAAATTCTGTAAATCTCGTTTTTGTGTAAGAAGGGGAAGGAAAGAAAAGGAAAGAAGGAGAAAGAGAAGGAAAGGGGTGCTGACGTGGCACCACGTCAACCGTATAATCTAATAGGGGAATGTTATGTATCCTATCATAACATGTGGCAGCTAGCATGACATGTCAAAAGATATATGTCATACTACGTATACACTACATGGCTTGATAAGTAGATGGTTGCGATCCAATTACTAAATACTACGTATTAAGATATATGGCTCAATGAGATCCTAACACAAGGTAATGTGTTATGGAAAAAAAAAAAACAAAAGCAAAAGGCATCCTTATACCTTTGGTGAGCTTCGAACCTAGGATCTTAAGTTAAACTCAATGCTAAATCCAAGTGTCTATCAGTTAGGAACTTTATAGAACAATTAGTACATCTAAGTGCAACTTCTGTTTCAACCTTGAGGAACTTTATCAAAATTAAGGGGATGTTGTATTATAAGGGTCCAAAAAGTATATTATCTCGTTGCATTGGATCTAAAGAGGCTTGCCTCAAATTAGATAAATACCACTAGATTTAGTGTAGGGTAGAGGGGCTACCATTATATCGCCGTATTCAACGTAGAAGTTATTATTGGCCTTCAATGGCAAAGGATGCACTCCAAGTTCAAACATATTGTCCCAAATGTATTAAGCTACCCAATCAAGGTAAATGTAATTTTGTATTTAGCGCGGGTGACTGGAGGCATCCGTACATTGATTACTTCAAAAATAACATATTACCTACAAATGCTACAGATGCCAGACTTATAAAGTGCAAGGTCAAGAAATATCTCATACATGATGGCAAACTCTATAGGGTATCATTCTTAGGGAAACCCCTAAAATGCATTGCCCTTCGTGGCGAACTCTACAGGGTATCATTCATGGGGAAACCCCTAAAATGCATTGCCCCTCGTGAAACGGAAATAATTTTGGCCAAGGTACACGCTAGAAAATGTAGAGAACATTAAGGAGGAAAGAAATTATATTATTATTTACTTAATAGGGAGTATTATTAGCCTATAATGGAGGCAGAAGCTTTCAATTTCACCAAAAGGTATGTCGTTTGCCAACAACATGGTGATGACATTCATACCCTAACAGTTACACTTCACAGTCTCACAACTCCTTAACCTTTCATACATGGGCATTTGACCTCATTAGACCTATACATCCTCCATCAAAGGAACATATCTAGATTTTTGTTGGAACCAAATGCTTTACAAAATAGGTGGAGGCAATTCCTTTGAAGAAGGCGATAAGACCGACTATTGCAAGTTTCATAAAGGAGAACATCATATGTAGATTCGGGATCTTGAAGCACATTCTATCTAACAATGATACTCCTTTCATTAATTCTCATGTTCATCAACTACTGGTTTCCTATAGTATCAATTATGGCAAGTCCATGCCCTATTACCCAAAAGAAAATTGGTAAGCTAAGACAACGAACAAAAAATTATTGAAAGTCCCTAGTCGTATGGTACATAACAATCATAAGGAATAGCACAACAAGCTACCACTAGCACTTTTCGCTTATAGGACATCAAAACGAAGGTTGATGCAAGTAACTCCCTTTTCTTTGGTATACAAAGCTAAGACGGTGGTTTCAATAGAGGTCTTGATCCCATCTACTAGACCATAAATACTAAGCTTGAACCTAACATATTATGAATGATAGATTTGGAAGCATTAGACGAAAGGTGTGATGCTGCTAAGTATAATCTCGTTAACTATCAACACAGACTTAGAGTGGCTTACAACCACCTAGTGAAGAAGAGATCATTTCATCATGATGATGTTGTACTTCATGCAGTCGAGCATGTACGTCAAGGTATTTCAGCACCAAAATTTACACCCAAGTAGGAAGGGCCTTTCATTGTTGAGGAGGTACATGAGAGTAGGTTTTGCAAACTTTGAAGTCCCAGAACCGATACCATTACAACATCTTTAAATTTCCAATACATTAAAAAGTATGATATATCATAGTTCAAATAAAATATGCAACTCTAGTTACACGAGCTTACTTTTAATCAGTTGTTTTTCTATTCAATATTTATCTGCAATAAGCATCGCATAGCTGCTACTTAGTAGGAGCTTTGCTTATTATGCGTGTGATAGCCTTGGTTTCATGTCATGTGTAAGCTCCCAAAAATTAGGTTTAGGACAACCGAGCTCAGATTTAGGGCTTTTAGGGAAACTTATCCAATTGAGCCCAAATTTTATGACTAGAATAAAAAAGTTAGTCGAGATATTACAGTGTAGTTAGATTTTAGTAATAATGACCCGAAATCCCAATTTTGCCCTTAGAAATTGGAATATTTAATAAAGCACTAAAATGTTCGAAACTCCTAAAATCGAACTTAGATTGCAATGAGGACTTAAAGATAAGTTAATTAAGCTATAAAATAAGATAATATAGTATAATTTACTATATAAAAATACACGTAATTTTACGAGTATACTCAGTATAAATAATAATTATACCCATAAATTAATCCTAAATTATGTAATTATATATTTATTGTGTTGAATTCATGAAACTAACTTTAGAACATATCCTAAAAATAAAAGATATGCCAGAAACTTAATTATATGAGTAAAGTTATATATTTCACATGTTATTTACATTGGGTATAAATTTGTATATTAATTAAATAACTAATTCTAACATATAATATTTATATTTAAGCAATTATTTAATAAAAGAAAAAAGGAAAATTGATCAAATACATTGGAGATTTGCTGGACGATGAAGCATGGCAGGAAAATAGGATAGGAATGCTAATTCAAAAAGCAAATTCACAACATTAGGGCGCCTCATGCTTAGGAAAAACAAAAAGAAACTAGAAAGAAAAATCCAACACCTTCAAATAAGAAAATTTTAGCAGTTTGGAATCAGAAATACTTAGAAAGAAAAATTAGAAAAAATCGTAGAAAATAAAAAAAAATAAAAAAATAAACAGAACAATTACCGAGCAAAGTTAGTTCTTAGGGTTTCCTTTGATCTGCTATTACATCACTCCACCACCAAGGAGTACCCCCAGCGTCTAGGCGTTCCGACACACCCCCACCACCCCACGGCTGCCGGAGATACCAAGAACAGCAAGGTCAAATCCTTGCCCTATTTTTCAAGAATTTTTAAAAATTAATAAATCCACCCAGAAAATTATGAAAAAAAAATTGTTCTTAGGTTATTTTAAACATGCCTTCATGTGATATTTTTATTTTTGAAAAATTCCTAATATTTAATATACTTTATTAAGAAATCTACTGTTCACCCGAATATATAATTGTAAAATAAATGTACTAAATAATGTTGTTTCTAGCTGAAAATTTTTGTGTAGGATGTGCATGAGATGTAGGTAATTGCTATGTAGCCCGAATTTTGATTTGAATAATTTTAATATTTATTGAATTTTTAGGCCTGAAATTAGTACGAAAATAGGCTGAAATTATGAATTTAATAGGAAATTATGAAATTAATTGATGAAATGGACATGTACTGATCTATGATAAATAGTAATAGTATTGAGTTAGATTGAAATTAATTGAGTGCTAAAAGAATTATAATTGGATAATTTATCAAATTTAGGGGTAAAATCGTCAATATGAAAATATAGGCAATAGGTCGGAAACTTGAAACCAAGTGATAATTGAATTCCTCATATTATTAGAAGTCTATAGAAATTTTCGGGGAATTATTTGGTCACCCAAACAATTTATTACGAATTTATAAAGTAAAATGGCTTAAATTACAAGTCGGGGTGATTTGTAATATTAATAGGCTAAAATGAATTAAATGGTTAAATAAAACCTATATATAGGATTCCTGATCAAATTGGATTAAATGGACATTTTTATTATATTTATTAATATTTTCTTATCGGGATACACTTTAGGTGTATTAGAATTAAATAATACTTACATTGTTACAATATAAGGACAAATTAGATAAAATATAATTTAAATCTGTAAATTACGCATAATACGATCATTTTTATATAATTATGTATAATTATATTAAAAATTCAAACTACCCGTTAAAATCCATCTCTAGAAACAAGATTCGTAAAATATGTCGTTAGGTCTATACGAACTTAATGACACTAGTTTTGTTGAAATCGAATAACCTTAAGTAATCTAGCCTATAACTATATCATATTCAAGAATATACACATTTCAGTAACCTTACCAGAATCAAAACGTGAATTAATAAATAAAAAGTATGTTTCGATACGATTAAAACGATATATAATACGTAATAGTATATATGATATACAGTATCAATAATTAATAATTTAATTCAATATATAGTAATAGCATGACTGCATATTATGGAAATAATATATATATATATAGATATATAACCATTTTAGATTAAATCCTAATGTTTTCGTAATTATTACGAAAACTAAATTTGGGCCTTTTGTGTAATTAGGACCTCCTAAAGACGGTTGACAATTCAAATCAGCAATAGCGAACATCTAAACAAGTAAGTTGGGATTGTGGCTTCACCGCTTGTTTGGATACTATTTAAAGTATCCGGGGACTCAAGAGTACTTCTGGTTGTGTTTATAACTAGATGATTATGCGCATGCTGTGCGTATGAATGATATTCGGTTGTGACAGGAGTTCAACTCCTTGGTGTGTTGTTCTCCATATTTGCATGGATTTTGTATTATGTGAACTTGTTGGTCACCCCTGATTAACACTAACAGTTATTTGATTAAAATGTAATTGAACATGCATAAACATCAGTTAGGGGAAACGATTAAGAGTGTTAGGCTAAATACCGACTTCCTTCTATGAGGATAGCTGAAATGGTCCTTTCTACATCCTTAGTCGAACTAAGTGACAGGCGAGGAGGTCGCTGCAAGGTTGGGGGCCGTGGTTTGAAGGCGGTCATGGGAGGAGGGTGTTCTCCATTGCACAAGCCCGGGTTTGGTCTGACCTAAGTTGCGATGAAAATCTTCAATTCGGGTTGGAGCAGATGTAATTTCTCTAACTTCACAGTGGACTAGATAACACCGTGCGATGTTTTCATTCGAGCGATTGCATTGCATTTCATC
Organism: Lumnitzera racemosa; assembly: GCA_024138005.1. Lineage (NCBI taxonomy): Eukaryota > Viridiplantae > Streptophyta > Magnoliopsida > Myrtales > Combretaceae > Lumnitzera > Lumnitzera racemosa. Next base: position 89,446,926 of record JAMXBC010000006.1, read on the forward strand.
ATGATTATTAACCTTATTTGTGATTGTACAGTACTCTTCTGACTCCGTCCCACTTACTGAGCTAGTTGTGCTCACATCCCTACAGACTCTTTTGCAGGTGTTGAGTAAAGACAAGATGTTCAAGTACCACCGTTCCCAGGTTAGTATGCTGCTGTGTGGGAAAGTGAGGATCAAGGAATTAACTGAACCTGAGCTCTTGACTTTGTCTCTAAGTTTTGAGGAAAACTAATTGGGAATTCCCTGGAAACCCACTAGTTTTTCTAACTTATTGTATATAGATCGCAAAACTTGTGATTTTTAATAAACTCTAATTGTAAATTGTACCTTTGGACATGAAATGTTTGTTTAAATACTGTTATGGTACTAAACAGTAGGTTGTATAGAACAAGTATTTTATAAAAGCTCTACTACAGGTTTGGACATTTACAGGTGTCAGAATAGACGTTTCAAGCTAGTTGAGTTGTGCGCCTTGTGTAAACTGCATCTACGATAGCAGCTGTAAGGTCAGTTTCTATCTTAGATCAGTTTACACGACGGGACTGTTATGATTCTTCTTGTTCGGGGCGTGACATCATGCTAACCAGTAAAAATGTTGTCTCTTGGGTGCAAACATGGTTCCTTTTATACATAGTTCAATTTTGTTATCTTATACTCTTCTTGGGGTCATTTCAATATGGTTAAGAAGTAAGTAATACCCCCTTAACACATTAAATGTTGCCTTTATTGATGACAAGATCTAAATTATAATTAAATGTTGCTTGCAAATAAAATGCACAACATTCTATTCTTTATTCTTTGAAATGAATCCTTAATACCAAATCTATATCATGATTATATTACTAAACATAACGCATACTATAACGACTATGCTTTCATTAACGCTTATAAAGAACTAAGTCAATACAATGATTCATTCAACAACATAAAAAGCATGAGAAAGGGCAAATAGCAAAGTAGAAATTTCCTCCATTCAAAGTTTACAAGCATGCATAAAAGTCCAAGACTTAAATGATGATTACTCAACAACAAAGCACTGATCTAATGGAAGTTTTGTGATCTATGTTTCCAATATGCTTTTGAGTCTCAAGCTTAACCTCTCTAAGTTCCGCCTTAAGTTGATCATGTCACTTAAATTCAGCCAATTAAATTAGAACAACAAAAGGAAAATTGGAAGAAGATAAAACAATTGCCTAATCAAATTAATGCACAATAATTCCCCAAGACCTCTATAAATACCCTAAATTTTTCAGAAGCTCATTTTGGATGTCTAGAATTGTAGAAAATTAGAGAGAGGCGAAATTGAGAGAAAATTAAGATTTTTACAAAAAATTGTGTAGTTAGGGCTTTTAAAGAGAACCAACACCCGACGAACACCCAAGAGTGGACGACCACCATCACCACACAGTAGTGGCAGTAGCTAGACTGGCCGATAAGGCTACGACGGCCGATGGTAGCCAAAGCAACCTACATAAGTGAGTCTGATTTTTAACTCAATTTTGTTTAATTTTTTAAAAAGCATAAAATTTCTTAAAAAATTATGAAATTTGGTATTCTAATGTTTTTAAGTATGTAGATTTAGGAAAAAAATTTATTTTGATGATTTTGTATTTAGAAATATACAATCCTTAAGTAACCATGCAAACATAAGCTTTATTCGGATTAGAAATAAATAATTTTAGGAGTATAGTTTTGAGCCCAAAAATTTTGTATAGACTACTTAAAGGTTATAGAACAGTGCTATGAAGGCCATTTTCAAAAATTAATTTTCAAAATTTCTAGGCCTTAAAATAATGCATAAATGGGTAATTTATGGTTAATTAAGTAATTAAATAAGTAATTGTTGATTTGATGCACAATTATTTATTTTAGGATGTTGAAATCTGATGCAGTATGTTATTTGTAGCATTTGGAGTATTAGATATAATTATTAGAATATTATGTTGTAAATATGTAATAGGTAAAAATGATAAATTTTAAGTTAATTTGGTAATTTAGGGTAATTAGATTCAAAATCTGATTAAGCATGAATTTAGATATTTGGAATGTTATTTGATATTGGGAGATAATATTTGAAGTGATCAAAATATTAGATGTGTACATTATGTACACATTAGGTGATAATATATAACATAAAAGTATGACAAATTAATAATTAGGAAAATATTGTTTAGAATTGATATTATGATAATAATAGGAATATATAATAAATCTGATAGGAAACTTAAATTAGGGTAATTATATGAAAAATGTAAGATTTTCTCATAACGGGGATGAATTTGATAATTGAATTAGGATTTGGCTGTACTGCATGGACTAGAACACTAGTTAATGCAATTAATTTCACATTATGGGTTGGAATGATTTCTTAGAGTGTACATATAAATCTCTAACCAAAAACTAAGTCAAAAACCTAATATAGAAATCGATGCGAAAACCGAAACATAAATTCACATAATTCAAGAAGAATTGTAAAAGACTTAAAAACCTATATAATTAAGTATATTAAACCCTAAAAAAAAGATAACAATAAGCGTTATAGGATAAAACCAACCTATAATAGTTATATAAAAAACTGAAACTACTTTTGTATAATAGGGATAATCAACGATGGCTTAAGCGAGTCGGACCTCGAGTGAGTGAGCGAGCGGGGAGTCCAGGTAAGTTGGGATTAATACGGTGTTGTATTTTAGAGGTTTGAAATTGTACTTGTTCTGAGCTGATGATATGATTTTGATTTGTTGCTTGGTTTGTACTGTCTGAAATGATTGATCACCCTAAACTAAACCTAATCAAATATACAACCAGTAAACATAAATCGGACCTACATAGCAATCCATTAAGAGAAACCTAGGATTCTTCGGCCAAATACCAATCCCTTTAAAAGGGATAGCATTAGATAGCATAATGGATCACTTCTTCATCCTTACTCGAACTAAGTAATAGGTGAGAAGGTCACAGCAAGGGTGAAGTCAATGGTTCAAAAGTAGTCATGGGAGGAGTGGTGTCTCCATTGCACAAGCCTGGGTTTAGTCGTAAGTTGTTGGATGAACGGCAACTCTTCAACTTGGATTAGAGCGAGTGCAATTTCTCTAATCTTACGACGGGCCAGACAACGTCGTATAATGGTATTTGTATGTTCATACATTGCATCTAACTAAATCAGGTGATAACCTTATTTGTGTTGGTGGTATAGTTTTAAGTCCTCCGTCTTGACTTACTGAGCTATGGTTGCTCATATCTTTATAGACGTTATTACAGGTGCTAGCTAAGAAGCGATATACAACTACCATAAAGCTAGCAACTACTGGATCTTGGAGAGTGAGAAAAAACATTTAGAGAACATACATATATTTTAAAGGTCTAAGCTCTTATTTTTGAATTTTTCATTTTTGAATAATGTATTGACTAGGAAATAGATTACAATGAAACGTTGTAAATGTTAATTGTAATAACTGAATTCTAGTGTATATATATATTTTCTTACTTTCTTAAGTAAATGACTTATTTAAATTACAAACTGTTTACTTCAAAGCGGGTTGTTCATGGGCACCTTGTGTAGATCAAGTCTAGAATAGCGGTTGTAAGTCCAACTTCTATCTTAGAATGGTTTGCATGGCAAGAATGTTACGACTCTGCCACTTTAGGGTGCAATACAACTTTCCTAAGGAAGGTCATTATGGTTTTCATCATTTTAATACTTAGACAAATTGAACCAACCTAGAAATCACCTTTCATAGCTCGTAAGTCCTTTAACGGCTATAAGAGATATAATGGAATTTTAAATCTGTAAAATGAAATATATGCCCCTGGAGACTTAAGTACACTAACCATCCCTATATTGGGTACTTCTTCTTCAATTTACTTTAGTATCTCAACAATTGAAGTAGGGTTAGTATTGTTATGAGCTACAAGTTAAGGGATCTGATTTTAGACTATGGTGATATCATCAATTACACTTAAGGAAATACCATCTACTATACTATTTGTCGACTATCAAATAGTCTTACGGCCTTCAAGACCTCAATATACTCTTGGATATCAGCTTCCTCTAAGTGTATAGCCCTACAGTCACTTCGTTCAATAATATTACTTAACTATTTCAAAACTTGAGTTTGGTTTTCATTTGGTAGTTCTAGTTGATCCACTTCATTGTCAGTTTGAGCTTGGTTCTCTTCTTGATTGCCAACACTATCTATTGGATCACTTCCATCATCACCCCCATCTGTATCTTTAGAAGATTCATTAGTATCTATGGACTCATCATCATTCTCACCATCATCTATGATCTCAATAAGGTGTTTGTTTACTTAAGGCGCTTTCCCAAGGCTATGATGAACAAGGAAAGGAGGAAGAACGAAAGGAAGTTGCTAGAATGATTTGTCATTCTTCAGTACGGGAGTAGTTGAATCATCGACTCTCTTATATGTATTCCACTTTACCAAAACATTTGGTACATTTCTATTTTCCTCGTGCTACAAAGAAATAAAGAAAAGCGATGAGTAAATAAGTTATGAGGCATAAAAACACAAATATCAAAAGAGAGACATTAACAAATATGATACCTTGCAAATGCGTAAACGCTTGAGTTATCTAATGATAGGTAATCTATGAGTAGAATGGTCTTTCCCATTTCGATTCTTTGCACTAGAAGGTGACTTCTTCTTTTTATTGGGAGCTCAAAATAAGAGTTCATCCTTATAAATAGTCCTCATTGGAAGTTCACTCTCGACTAGTGTAGTCACATATTTCTTAAAGTCTTCAAGACAACCCGTCCAATATGTAAGCTAACCAATGGAAGAAATCTCATAATGACTCATAAATGGAAAAAACAAATGCCTCACTTCCAAACGTATGTTTCTAAAATCCTTCAGGCTCAACAATGTACAACACTCATTAAAATCATCATCAATTAATATTTTTGAGGGGATGCATTAGTAGAAAGCGAACTGTTAAGTGACCCAGTGTGGCGCATATAACGTCACTCTATACTTAAGAAAACGATTGGAGGAGTTACCCTATTCATGTAAAGAGGGGAGACCTCCAAGTAAGCACCAAAGGATAAAACTAGCTTCAACAGCATTATGTCTTTCTCTTGCACCAAGTAAATTCATTATATCTTTCAAACCTTTTAGATAAACGTAGAGGAACCATAAGTACCTAAGTATTATGCTAGTGTAAAGGTGAAAAGTGACTTCTTTGTAATTATCCAAGACATCTAATAAGGTACCCAAAGGTCACCTATTGACCTACGCTTAAGCTCATCATAGCTCACTACATTTGGACTTGTTAAGACAAGAACTATAATATCCTTTATACATTTCATAAAAGAAGATATACAAGAATACCATGTATACATGGGATGCGATTGCATACCAACCCATTGATTAAATGGAGGCCTTGTAACGGAGATCGAAATGCTTATACAATGATCCTAAGTAGAATAGCCCCAGGGCAAAATGCTCCTCACGTGCTATACGGATTGCTAAGTGAAATAAATGTAAGCTCACACCATCCTCTAGGCTGTTAGCAAACAAGTACAAAGATAACCAACAAACAAGAAAATTTTTCAATTCATACTTGCAAGAAGAGACTATTCATGAGATAACTTAATTAGACTATCAAAATGGAATGACAAGTAAAAGTATTGGTACTCACTCATATTCTTCATCCCTTCAAAGAAGTGTCTCACCTAAGCACTAAATGTGGCTTTCTTGCGAGTATCTATGGCGTTCTTTCTTTTGGCCTCCAAAATCGAGATTAGGTCTTGATCTTCTTTTGAAATCATAGAAGTGGTAATATCGATTGCACCTCATAGAAGTGGTAATATCAATCACACCAAAATCATGGAGATGCAGGAGAGTGTTGATGCCCTCAAGCGTAGGTGTAATCTCGCCCCATGTAACTAAAAATGTATGCTTCTAGGTACTCCAACGATACATCGCCCTCCAAATCTATATGTCGTTAGATCAAGGACAGTTAAAATGAGAGGAAACATACACTAGAAAATATACATTTGCTTTCTCTAAAATATCAATGTAGGTTGAGTTGTTCAAAATGTGGTTCACCCAACTAACCTAGCCGGCTATGAGTATCTGAAGAAAGTGAAACAAGCTTTTAGACAGCAGGACCTCTTTCTTTTCATCATTAAATCTGAGCATTATGTCCTCTCTTATATTTCTTGTCTCATGCACCTGAAGCTTTCGCCTTATGACGTGTAGAGTATCTTAAGCAATTGGTTACTTATATAAGTCTTATCTTCTTACATCACTCCAAAAGGAATCCTCTTTTATTGTCACATCGAGCCACTTATCTTATAGTGAAGGTACAACTGGAATATAACTATCCTAAGCATTAATACTTGTTTGCCCTTACTTTTCTTGGGCATCTTCTTCTTGGACTCCTTACCCATCTTTAAATATCATTTATGAAGTTGAATAATGAAGGTCAGTTAGTTGTGTAGTGAAAAGCAAGAAATTCAACATTACTAAAAGTACTGTATGTTGGATAAAAAAAGGGGGGGTAAGGGAAAGAAATATACATTGAATTATCTCAAAAACCGAGAATCACAAAAAGGAAGATTAAGTAATTATTTGTTATTGTTGCATAACCAAATATATATATATATATATGTTGAAAAACTCTGTCGAGCCACACTTGATTCAAAGGCGGAGAATGCAATATTAATTTGGTCAGAGGAGATTGCTCAAGAAAAATATGGATTGTAGGAGATATCTTGCTTAGTATGAAGTTAACTAATTGCTAACAATCTCATATGAGTGCAAGCTTAGTCGCCAACTGACTTCTGATAATTTAACACTTCCCTCATCAAAATGTAAAAGAACCCCTACGATGAATCTACCTATATAAACACCCTCCATCTTTTATCTCTCCCTCATCCACTCTACCCTACCCTCATGCAAAAAAAAAAAACAAAAAAACAAAAAATAAAACAAAGAAAGAAAGAAAGAAAAAATGAAAAAACAAATTCATCTCTCTCTCTCTCTCTCTCTCTCTCTCTCTCTCTCTCCCATTTGTATTCTTCCTCCCCTTCCCATACAAATATATGGACTCATGTTTCTCTCCCTCTCAACCTTGACACATCCACCTCCACTCCACCCCCTACCTACCCCTTCCTCGCTTTTGACTTCAATGAATATGTCCCCTTCCTCTCACATAAACATAGCCATGTATTTCTCCCTCTTAGCCTCGGCCACTCTACCTTACCTCCATATAAACACAGATTCATTTAACCTTAATGGATAAACTCATTTTTTTTCTCTTGTATGTAAAATGGGAACATCAAGCCATTTTCCCTTAGAAGTTGGAATAGCTAATGCTTTAATATAAACTTTATCCTTGTTTGGTAAGATCTTCGCCAATGTCAGTGTTGATAGCCTAATATACATTACCCTGCAACTAACGTGGTGCTAGAAGCAAAAAGGATGCATCCATATGGAAAAATGTTCTCTCATTCTCATTATATTAGTAGCCTTGAGCTAAAGTGTATCTCAACTTGAAAACACATCAAGTGAATATCTAGATTCATTTTGCCCCCCTGATATTAAGAAGGCAAGGTTGTTGCTTAAGAGTGTTATACAAATGCAAGATGTTTTGGATTGAGGTTTGTCATCTTGCTAGTCCTAATGAAGCTAAGGCATTTATTACTAGGGGGGGTTAAGTCAATACCGAACTCAGTGAACTTGTAGATGCAAGTAGCAAAATTGGAGCATGATGATACTAATAAAAGTAAGGTTTTGAGGAAAGGGTTGGAGGATATTCCAAATTATGTTAAGCTTTAGAAGGTGGTTGTTAAGTTAGCTAGTGAAGAGGATGAAAATGAGAGTTGATGGGATTCGTATATTCACTCTCTATTCTACTAACTCTTCAATCCAGACTTTTTCAGCCTCTTCTCATTATAATAATTGTAGAATTTTGTCAATTTGTGTTAAGTTGGTGATTTTAGGTATACATATAAGGTATTTGGTTTTGTTGGTTGTGAAAGTTGGATATTAACTTTGGTTCTAGGACTAACCTTGTTTGCATGAGCGGTTTAAGGTGTTAGATGTTGAAGTTCAGTTGAGTTAAAGGATTTTTATGCTTTGGATATGCCTAAAATACTAGCATAAAGGAGGGAATAGCCAGTATTGATTACGTATGTGGTGTCTTTAACGCAATGTCTATAAGGAATGATGCAATATTAAGTGTCGAGCCCTATTTCAATTTCCCTTAATTTAACTCCTATTAAACCTAGCTTAGTTAACATAAATTACTTCACATTAAATTAAGGAAACATTTTTCTTTTAAAAATTGTTTAAAAATAAAAAAAAAATAGAATTGTCAACCAATTAAACAAATAAAAATGGTCACTAGTCTACAAATATTCTAAAAAATTATTTTTTTTAGAAAATTAAACTAGAAAAACTAAGTTCAAAGTTTAACCTATTAAGACTAAGTCATCATGTAAAGATTAAAAAAAATACTAATGGGATTTTATTTTGTATAATTTTTCTAAAAGTATTAAGATATGTACAGATATGCAAAAATATAACTAAAATGATTTTTTTATAACTTTTATTACGAATTTTCAAGAAAAAGAAAATAAAAGTTTTTTTTTTTTTTTTATGGTTACTTTAGAAGTGCTTACATACTCGCTAGTTGGAATTAAACTAACGTAATTCTTTTTTTAAGAAAAAGATTTAGTGGGTGGATTTTTATTTTAAAAGAAATCAAGCTAGATTTACGTTAGTTATCACAATATTATTTATTTTAAAAAAATATATAATTTTGCAAATCTATTTAAAAAAACTCTAACTAACTATATCTTTTTAAAAACTCTGATTAAGATTTTTACTTTTTAAAAAAAATCTATATGTTAAAAATTGATTTTTTAAACCCTAAATGTAAGACATACTAAGATACACCAAAGATACGAATCTCGAAGAAAAAATATGCAACTTTTCAAAAATTGTAATTTTGGGTAAAAAATTCAATTTAATTAAAATTTTATAAAAAAATTGTAAAATATCATGAAAATTATTAAAATTTATATAAAAAAAAAGGCTTATACTAAAAAAAATAGTAAAATAAATTAATTGACTAAAAAAACAAAATAAATAACTAACTAAAATTTTTCTAAAAAAATTATCCAATTACCTAAATAGGTCGAATCATGCATGATCGAACATATGTGTTGTAATCGTATGTGCTCAAATTGTTGCTATAGCGTGGACGTGGGTACAGATTGTGTGTGTGTGAAATCCTTGTTGAAATCTAAACTATGTATGTATGTGAAATCCAATCGTGTGTGTGCGTATGTATGTAAATTTGATCATGCTTAATGTATGTGTGTGTATGTTTGGTCAGGACGTAGACATGTATGTGTATTTGTGAATGGAGAGTAAGCTGCTGTGCCAGTATGTGTTTATGTGGTGTATTTGAGTATCATATGTGTGGCAATTTGTGTGCAATGATATGTTAGCATATGTGTAAGTGATTAGGTGAGTAAGAATGTTGGTGTTTGTGTGAGTGTGTGAGGCGGTATGATCGGTGTATGTATGTAGCAGTACTTATGAGGGACGATAGAGTATAGTGCTTGTAAGGGATAGTGGTGAGTGAAGGATGGTGGAGTATAGTATTGTAGGGGATTGGTCTTGAGTAATTGGTTGGGTGTAGATGATTAGGTGTACTTAACCGAGTGTATGAGGAACTGAATGTGCAATGTTTATGTGTTGGGTATTGTATACGTGAAGAGTGGTAGGCGTAGGAAATTGTGTTGTGTTGTGAATTTTGAAAACGTCTCCAAACTTTACAGTCAAATTACTATTTATAAGCCATACACTTGAATCTTTTGAATCCTTTTGGATATAGATTTAAACTTAACAAATCTAAAATATGAAAGATATAATAATACCCGATTTAAATTCATTGAAGATTTAATCTAATTTCTAGAAATCTTATATTGATTTAAGCTTTCTTTCTTTAGGCCTAACTCAATTTATTTTAATTTAGCCCAAAATACCCGCTAACTCATTTAATAATTCATAAGTCTATTTAGCCTAATATATATTGGACTGATTTAAAAATATTTTTTAAAGCCCGATTCTTTAAGACTTAGAATTTATTAAATTGAACATACACCATTATCTAATCTGACCCTAAACGACTCTACTTGATTCGATACGACTTGACACCTTATTTCTTATTTTCAATTTTCATTTTTTTATTATTTATTATTATTATTATTATTATTATTATTATTATTATTATTATTATTATTATTATTATTATTATTATTATTATTATTATTATTGTTATTTATTATTATTTTCAATTCAATTTTTTTGTTTTTTAATTTTTATTAAACTAGCTTAAAAGTAAAAAGAGATTGAAATTAAAATAAAGGGTGTCAAAAATGAGGTGTCTACAGTAGTTTGTTCTAGTTTTGGAAGTATAGGAAGGCATGCAAGAAGGAATAATTATTTGCTTCTTGATCTGTCATCCGGCTCGCTAGAGGAGACCACTGATAAAGGTTCTCCATCTCCACGTATTGGTCACGTGGCGTTTTTTTTTTTTTTTTAGGTTAGACATTATGTTTTTTATCGTTGGTGATCAGGATGATTCTATTATTATTCTCAATGACATATGGTCCTTCTATATAGCTAGCTATGAGTGGAAATTATTAGAATGCACTGGAAGCCATTTCCTTCTAAGGCATCAATGTATTGCACCTATCTTAGGTTCAAAGATATGCGTATTTGGTGGAATCAACAATGATTAATTTTCCTCATCCTTCTTTGTGTTGGATATAGGTACACTTTAGAGGAATTTAAGTATATTTTCACTTAGTTGTTCACACAACACAAAGAACAACAGTAGAGCAAACCACGCAATTACTAAGTTTTTTTCAAAAAGAGAGAGAGAGAGAGGAAATCATAGTTATATCGAGTAGAGCAATTCTCTAGTCCTAAGTTGTTCCTTAAAGTCACTCTTAACTAATTTAGTTCTTCTCCAAATTCACTCCAAATGTCAGCCAAAGTGTTGCTTCACTCTTTAACTCCTAATCTTCTTTGTTAGATAAGCTTCAAAGGGATCATGCTAGTCTCTAGTCTTTAAGCTCTACGGCTTTTTCTCTAATTGCTTTAGTCTTCTACACTAATTATCCTTCACTAGTCTTCCCTAAACATGTTCTACTATGTTCAAAGGTTTTTGTGGTTATCATTTGTCTTTGGGATCTTCAGAACTTCGGTTTTCAAATGGTCTTCAATACTTGGTTTCTTCAAGTGGTATTTTTTATGACTTTGATAGTCCATTTATGTTGTTTTGAAGGTAGAATTATGAATAGAATGAAAAAAAAAAAAGAAAGAAAAAGAGATAATGAAATTGAAGGAGCATGTGTATTTGGTAAAAGGAAGTAAAATCGAAACAAAATGTGTATGGGGACAATGTTAATAAAATTGAATGAATGAAGTCAAAGTGAATATGGGACATAAACAACTTGAAATTGAAATTAAAAGAGAGAGAGAGAGAGAGAGAGAGAGAAAGAGAAGAAGGAGAACAGTATGAGGTTACAAGAAATCAAAAGCGAATGTTTATGAATAAGGAAAGAAATGCGTTCTGAAAGAAAAAGGAAAGCTAAAGGCCTAAAAGGGATAAATTCAAAGAAAAAATATACATAAAATGAAACGAATGGGGACTTAAGCATAAATGAAGATTGAGGATGAAAGGATAAAAAAGAAAATGAAATGAAGAGAGGTAAGTGTATGAAATACACAAAAAATGTGTTTAGACTACTACAGTTACAATTTTAATGAAGGAGGATTTAATTGTATATGCTAATTCTAGAGGTTGAGGTCAGCATGGTATGCACTAACTAAATTGTGACACTTGTCCTTTTACATAACAAAAAATATTCTTTGAAATATTGCAGCATCTACTAAATCTTGACACCTCATTTAAGCATGTATGTGTGCAATAAACATGACCATTGTAGTTCTTTCCCCTCCCCCCCTATTGATGAAGTGATGATGCATATTAATTCAACCATATTGTGAACAATCACATAAATATTGGGAATTTGACACATCACATTATTTAGATAATCTACCGAAGTTGCAACGTGGAGTTGATACATGAAGCTGAACTAATGAACTAGCCTTGGATTAAAAACAAAAAAAAATGTCACATGAGGTTCTCATGTGTATTAAGATGAATAAAGAAGGTAGACCAAATTTGCAGTACTAAAATAATGCCAAAAAAAAAAGGACTCATGTATAGTACTACATTAGGAAATAAGAGTCATACTATTAGGGTTTATGCTCAGAAAATATAAATAAATTAAAGGAAGTAGGGTAGGGAGAAAGAAGTGGATAGTGATTTTACCGAGTCATTCACTAAAGGCCAAAATGTAACCTAGTGGAAAAGAATTTCGAATGGTTCTTTATCATGTATTTCATGAGATTGATACACACCCCATGATTAGTAAATGGGGATTACTATATTACATTAACATAGTGTTTAGCTCAACATCAAATAGAAAATAAGTCAAAACTTTTAATCACGGTAATGATAGTGAGAACTAAGAAGGTAATATACATAAGTATGATGAAAGAAATAAGTTGATTTGAGCTAAGTTGATTAGGTTTTGAAGAAAGCGTACTTTTTGTATATTCATGTCTTAGGGGGCATTTCAATTTTTGACATTAAGAAAGGGATTCGTTATTTTTTAAAATACCTAAGCTTATTAACTTATAATTGAGTTATTCATTGTTCATGGTACCATTTAAGGCAAGATTAGAGTTTTGGTTTAAACTTCATTAAATATTGCCTTGAAAAGCAATATATCTCTTCAATCAGCTAACACAACATGTGCAATGATTCGACATTGCGACTCATGCACTAAGAAGTCTTATAAATTATCCTAAATCAACTTCACTAGGCATCTATACCATAAATCGCCCAAAAGAAAAATTCATCAGTTATTTAAACACATCGAAAATAGTGCAGTTGTTCCATAGCGCATGCGCCGGGCAGCAAGTTAGTCTTCTAAAAAGTTTCATTCGATACCCAAACCCTTTCAACTCAGTCTAAAAGATTTTAGTTAGGGGGAAAAATATAAAGGGCCAAATTTGATCCTTGGCCTATAAACCAATAATTGAAATGGATATTGACTCTTTAAGATAAGATGACAAAGCTTAAAGAGTCAAGTTCATAAGAATTTGGGATGATCAAGAGAGATTTGGCATGGTAGGCTTGAAGTAAGGCCCTTTAGATCAATTCATCCCATTCAACCTTTTTTGGTTTAGCTTACATTAAGAGATAATAAAGCCATTTATTTGAGCCTAAGTCTATAAAAAGAACCCACTTGAGATCCATTTATAAAAGGTTTGATCTCAGCTATTGATCAACATTATGATTCGACAAATTGAATCCACCTACCACCTCCTATAAATACCTCCTTCATTTCCTCATTTAAACAAGACATAAATTTCAATGAATGCCGTTACTCTATTGGAATCCTGTTTCAAAGATTAAATACTCGAACATTCCAAGAACATTATCTTGTTCTTCAACCATTGTGGAGTTCAATGTCATTACGCTCCTCCACCAACCACCTGACATGTTAAAACCTACCAAGATTACCTACTCGTCCTCTCATCCTATCCTACTTGATCATCCCATATGTATAAGTTAAGTCATTTCCTTAGTTACGTGTAGCGTGATATGATACGTAACACAAACGTAACCCTTTACAATTTGGACTCACATAATGCATATTCCTAGTTTTTAACATTTATCTACTTTTTAATATGAGCCTTAATCTTTTTTAATTTAAATTGTTATATTTTTAAAATCTTACAAAAGTGGAGGTTCCATTAAATTATTTATTAATTCATAACATGTATCAACTTATGGCCTGTTTACTTGGGGGATTGGAATTCTATTCCCTCTTTATTCCATATTACAACATTCACTTATGCCTCGTTCAATTTCGAGAATGTGAGTTCCATTCAAACCTAATTCTCTAAACAGCTCCATATACCCATGTTTACTTGTATTTGGTCGTTAGAAATATGGATTCCATCGAATCTCATTTCCTTCAAATCATGGAACTACATTTCCCCTTTGTCGCCTAATGAATTAGCATTCCCCCCCTCTTTCTCCTTGCTTTAATCCCCATAATACTCTTGTTAAAAATCAATATTGACAATTTCTACCCTCACACATATTCATCATATTACTTTTAATACTCTTTACTCTTAGCTATTCATCCATTGATATAGAACTCCACCTAAAGAAAACCTTAATCCACCACTCCGATCACCCATCCATGAATGTAGGAAGATCGTTGTCCTCCTCTCGTTGGCTATTCCAACTCGACGTTGGGTTCAACTCACACAGTTGTAGGTCAAATCCATCGTCACTCTCCACTCGTAACTGAAGACCAATGAAGGAAAAGTAAGTGATTATGATACGTTTTTTGGAGCACTCATGGGTTAACAGTGGCCTAATTAACCTTAACTTACTTAATGTACTGTCATTGTGATGCTATTTTGGAGTTAAATTTTCTATCATGCAACCTCCTTTTTCTTAATTTTATTTTCTGTTTTTCTTTTTTGGTAAAGGAAGATGTTTTAAATTCCATTGTTGTGCTCAAAACCTATAAAATTTTAACTTTCCTTTGCTATAACAGAATTCTTGGATATGCCACTTAGATGTTTGATTCTATGGTCCATAGCAGTTGACATAATTGGAAGTTATGTTGGTGATTCGCATTGCTATGTTGCATTTTGTTTTTGATGCCATTGCTTACTAATTTGTTTAAAAATTGGAAAGGATTGGATCATAGTTTGTTGATTTGCAAAGCTTGATGAATCTATAAAATTTAGGTCATGCTTGCATGTGTGTTCTGCTTCGTACTTGAAATAGATGCTTTAAGCATGGTATTTATAGGCCCCCTTTCTTATTATGGAGTCAGGGGACCTAAATAGTTCTAGCTTGATATTAGCAAATGAAGATTTCCTATCTCTTATGATTTGATGATTATGCTACATATATGCATCAGTTTTTCAAATTCTGAGAGTCTTTATCGAGGTAAAAAACACTATGACCTATTTTTGAATTGCATTAGGTTGGAGTTGTTTCTGGCTGAATTGCAGTGTAAGTACAATAGGATATCTTGAGTCAAAATTTTGTCTAGGAAAAATTGATCGCAACTATTGATGACCACAAAATTCATATTACAACAATTGCTCAATCAATTCTTCATTGAGCATGTAAAATTTCTATTAATCTTGCTACACCTTAACCTTTACTTTGATGAGATGATGGAAATTAAGAGGCATTTCTTAGTTTAAAGATGAAGATACTCCTGCAATTATGTGCCGCTTTTGATATATATTTCATTTCTTCTATTGTGGCATCAAGGACAACTGGTTAAGATTAATTGAATGAAAGCTATTAACTTATTGATCATAATAAAGAAGCGGAGGGGGGAAAGATTATTTATGGCCTGGTTCATACTCTTCAATTCCCTTTAAGCTTTCAATTATCTGTTGACATGTTGCTTGACTTTCCAAATTATTAACTTTCTCCGGCCTTTACCTAGTTGGCAATATCTAAAGAAGGAAAAAAAACTGGTTATTCTTGCTAAGTACTAGTTGTTACTCCAACATTTGAATCCTTCACAATGGACTTCATTTTACTACTAATGTTACATCTCATTTTAGTAGTGCTAGTCTTCTAATGTCCAAATTCCCGTCTACTATATTTTTCTTGAATATGGTTATCTTGGTGTTATAATGTTATTGAACATCCTACTACATGGTAGCTTAAGGTTTCTCCATGTTATACAATTAGAAGAGGAATGAATACTACATATTTCATTTAAAAAGACAAATTTAGTCCAACAATGCTGATAAGTAAAAATCTTGAAACGTTAAATAGGAAATTTATATGAAATTATATTTCTTTATCAAATGGAAAACCTTCTTACAACAAACTCATGGGAGCACTTATTAATTAATATAAGAAGAAGGGGGTTGAACATATTTGATTAAGGCAGGAACTTAGTGTGGTGGAAGTATGTAGTTGCGTATCTTTTAAATTTCTCTTTTTATCCTTGCTCATATTTGAAATGTATGATATGTATTATAGTAGATGATGAGTTAACTTTGCACAGCAATGAACTACAAAGGAGGAAAAAAATTTCATGCTTTGTCCTAGCTGTATGGTTGGAGTATTGTGAAATTACATATCATGTTATGTTCCATTTATGTGCTTAGTCATTACATTCCTACCATCCCCGTGTTTGGTCGTACTAATTGAATTTCTACCAGTACCGTAAATACATTAGGAAGCTAGTCTATAGTGATGATATTGCATGTGCCGAGCAACTACAACTAGATAGGTGTTCATTCTTTAAACTATGCAAGATGTTAAAGGCTATAGGATATTTAAAAAATAGTGGACATTTGCTCATTGATGAGCAAGTAGTTATGTTTTTGCATACACTCACTTATCATGCAAAGAATTACAACAGTTAGCTAATATTTCCATACTGTTCTAAATGTAACTCTTCATCTTAGTGATCGATTGCTCAAAAAGCCTCAACTAATTTCTAACATGTCTTCAAATGCTCATTGGAGGTGTTTTAAGGTATGCCCTCAACCTTTTTATTGTTCATACATAACTTACACCATATAAGAAGCTAACAGTTTGCTTCTCATGTAAAACTGCTTGGTCACTGTAGACTGGACACACATCCCTATTAAAGTATCCATGAATTACAAACCAAGATAGAGAACTTGAAAGAATGACATCGCAACCAACATGCTAAGTGTTTACACCCCAAGCATGCAATTTGTGTATGTTCTACTGGGATAAGAGGGATCTACAGCAGATAGTAAGGTTCTTCGAGATGCAATAACTCAACAGAACACCCTTTATGTTCCTTAGGGTAATATTTCTTGATTTATCTAACTTTGCACTTCTTTTATTAGAAAATATTCCTAATGATCTAACCATAATCCCATCCTTCAAATAGGATGCTACTACCTAGTGGTTGGTGGTTATCTAAATTGTGAGGGCTTCTTCGCACCCTTTAGAAGTCAACGGTATCATCTAAGTAAATGGCATTAGAGTCATGGTCATCAACCAAGAACCCTCAAAGAACTATTCAATTTAAGACATGCTTCTGTACGTAATGTAATAGAAAGGTGCTTTAGACTTCTCAAGATGAGGTGGAGTATTCTAAAAAGTCCATCATTTTATCTAATAAGGATCTACAATCGTGTCATCCTAGCATGTTGTTTGTATCGTAACTTCATATGAGCAGAAACGTCCTAAGATCCCCTTAAGGAGGAAGTGGTCAATACAAAGGATAGCAATGCAGATACAAACGATGATTTAATCATGACATTGGGGAACAATGATGCATGGTCCACATGGAGGTCATAATTTGCTAATGACATGTTCAATGAGTAGAGAGCAACTAGAAATAGAAGCAATTACCTTTAAGATGTTAGTTTATGAAATGAACTTACTGTGATGGTATCCACAGGAGATCGGGATATGTAACTTTTTATTTTCATAGCAATCACATGCTGGCTCTTAATTTATTGCTACTTTAATTTTATAGTAGTGTTATTATCTTCTAAGACCTAGATTGTACCGCCTATCCTACTTATGTGAATTAATGCATTATGTACTATGATTGTAGCCAATGAATTCATGGTAGCTCATCTACTTTTGTTCTATAAGGTGCTATATATTTTACCTTATAGTTACAACATCAATTCCTTCATACATTGCTTGCCTTTTGCTTCACTATTTTCGATATAAGAAAATGTAGATAGAGGAAATGTAGTCAACACATCCTGATACAAAAGGCCAACAAACAACCTAAGCGAAAGTGGATTGTTCAAGAAGACCAAGCTTTAGTGGCGGCTATGGTAGATTTGTATAATAGTAGGATACAAAATGCTAACTGTAGCTTTAAGTTAGGGTACTTATAAGAGTTAGAGTATAGGCTAAGCATTGGCCTACCCAACAGTAGGTTGAAGGCCAAACCTAACATAGAGTTGCAAATCAAAACTTTGAAAAAGGACTGGAGTGTTGTGTACAACATGGTATATAGGAGATCCACTAGTAGGTTTGGATGGGAAGACAATAGAAAAATGGTTA
This sequence comes from Lumnitzera racemosa, assembly GCA_024138005.1. NCBI lineage: Eukaryota > Viridiplantae > Streptophyta > Magnoliopsida > Myrtales > Combretaceae > Lumnitzera > Lumnitzera racemosa. Next base: position 89,465,106 of record JAMXBC010000006.1, read on the forward strand.
GGACTGAGAAACATGCATAGGATGTGCATCTAGAGGTATGCTTTCTTTTGTCATCAAATTGTAATGCGTGTGTTTATTTGATTCAAAAGGATGTCTTTGTGATGTTGGTTTTTTTGCCTAGCAAACCTTAGGTATTCTATACTAATACTCACATGACATGCTAATTGCCGTTTATCTAGACCATCTATGTACATATCACTATACTTATTGATATTAAAGAATGGTCTTAATTATGGTTTGCTACGTCACCTATTTCTCTTTTTTTTTTTTTTTTTTGCAAAGCCACCTTACAGTGTCTACATTTGTGACTAGTAGTTTCTCATACTTATTTAAGTTATTTACAATATACGAGAAAGATTGTGCCATGGGCTACGATGCTCAAACAACCAAAGACGTGATTGAGGAGATAGAAATTGAGTAAATAGAGAGACAATTGAAGATGATATACCACCAAAAGAGGAAGCAGTGGAGCCATCTATCCACCATAGCGCAACACGGCCTAATTTGAAGAGAAAGAGGGTTACGCATTCGGAGGAAGGAGTGGTTAATGTAGTTATGAGATTTGAGGATGGAATGAAGGAAATGAAGAGTTCTATTCATGAATTGGTGCAAACTTTAGTAATATACAAGACAACAAAGAATATAATGAAATTGAGAAACTTTCTTAGTGGCATTGAAGGCCTTACACAAGCAAAGATCTTAGATGTACTAGATAAACTCCCTGAGAAGCCATATAAGGTCATTGTATTGTATGACCTACCACTCGAAGAGTGGTTGGACTATGTCCAGATGGTAGTGCATCATATAGCAAATTAGCAATAAGCTTTGTCAATGATGATGTCTAGTGGATTGTCTTTTTTTGTTCAATGTTGATGAATATGTTGACTTCTTATCCTCCACGATGACATAAGGATTTTTTATGTCTTTTGAAAGTAACTATTATATTTCAAACTTAGTAAGAATGTATGAAGGTCCATGAATGTAACCACTAACGTAGATATAAGCAATTGGAACTTGTGGTTGTTCATATTTTGATGGGATACTTCATGAGAACATATTGTTGTATTGCATCTAACTTGAAGCATATACAATGCCTCTATATTATTGTAAATATATGTACTACTTTTGACTTGAAGCATAGACCATGCCTCTATATTAATGTACATAGATGTTACTGACTTGTTATGATATGTATATTGCAGTAGTGTTAATGAATCAATATACTGATAATTTCTGTATTGTCAAAACAGGCTACTAATCATGGGATTAATGGAAACATTCAGTACAACCTCCCTTTTATTCCCTTCAATTTTCATATGTCTTGAATCCCATGTCATACAAATCATGATTAATTGTTGTGGCATCTTAAAATCATTCAAATAAGCCTCTATGCTGCTATCAAAGATGTTATGAGATGGATTTCCCCCTGGAGACAATAGCTTATACTTCTCCTGTAAACGTATCTTGGTATCTTGCAATTTCTAAATGTAGCAGAATTTTCTGTTAGTTATGGAATGGATGCTTCCTCATTCACTATTCTATTTTGTTTTGAAGATGTCAATACTAATGGCAATGCAAGCAGGTTTCATTGGAAAATGAAAATTATGAAGAAATCTTACCAAGTCATTGTATAAGGAAATCAACTTGTTGTTCTCTCTAGATATTTTATTAATTAACTAACTAAATTAAATGTTAACCCTATAACAATCATAAAAAATTCATGAGCTAATCTTCTTATCAAGTAAGCAATTATAGAATATAGTCAACCGGTTAGATAGTGGTGTCAACTGTACATATAGTTGCATCAGGTCTTCTGACCTCAAAATGTTTGCTCGGACCGTCTGGACAGTTACATTTGGACCATTCGGACGATTACACTTAGACCATTCGAACGGTCTCAACAAATACTCTTTAGTTTTGACATTCTATATGCAACTGGGATCAAGGATTTTGACCATAGAATACCTCCTCGAATTGTCCAAATAGTTGCATTGAACTATGGGTATGGTTCCAACAGTTGATTCAAAAATCCAATTTTTATCAAAAACCTTCCAAACAATTTCCCTAAACCATCCGACCAGTTTACCCTATTTTTGAAATTCACCTTGTTCTTGTAAAAAAATAAAGGAAGAAAAATGCACTGGATTATAATAGTTCATACCCCCTCCCCCCCCCCCCAACTTGTGTTTCTAGCGTAATATTTCTTTCAATGAGGAGGCAGTTCTTTAAGACATGAACTAATTTTCTGATTAACCTTGACAAGTTTTAAGTTTTTTTTTTTTAATTAATTCAATATGTAGCTAGTCCAATTGGGAACAAAGTTGTCCTTCAGCAACTTGGGTAAACGATTTAAAGGAAAGAAGGAAAACAACTTTAAATAGTAGTTGAAACAATGTGTAGCATGAGAATGCACAATGTACTCAAGATTATAATATGTTTCTTGATAGACCTGTCAAAGTACAAAATTACACAAGATTTCATTACAATAATTCGTACGCTTTGGCGCATAAAGTGTTTTGAGAAAGTAACATCACCATACATATAAAAGATAGATAAGGTTTATACTGGGCTACAATTTCATTAAGCTAAGCATTGATACGGCAACCTACTCATGCTCTTTCTATCGATTACAAAATAAGTAATAGCCATTACAACGTTCACGAGGAATGAGGTACATAAAAGTTCCAATAATATTCTCTTCCTACTTGATCACGCTATGCACAAAGAGTTTAACAATCTTTCCCTTTCTTGTAATGATAGCAACTCATGTTAAAGCTCCATACATTTCATTTGCTTTGCCTAAAATTGTTGATTGCAGTGCTCTATATGATACAAAACCTTCTTTCCAAACTTCAATCTGTATTGGCATGTTAGGGGATTAACCCACTTAAAGAACTTATAGCCTCCCTTATCCTACGTAATGTGTGGGAGTTAAGCTAAGTATGTAAGGAAATTAATGGGTAAAGAAAATTACAATAATAATGGTATCTATACCCAATAACTTGCATATGAAATAATAACCAACTGTTTCTTACAATAACAAACTAGGGTTTCTTGTTTCGAAACATGAGAGGCCGATGAATGTAAGGCATTAGACAGGGTAATGCAACTCGATCTACTCCCTGTATGGCTGAAGGAAGTCAAGCTTTGAACTTATCATACACATGAGAAAGCAAATGAATATATTGATTATGTTATAGCACATTGTTAAGTAACACTAACATATCCTTTTACGTTAGACCAAAGCAATTTTATGTAAAAGTGAACTCGTGGGGGTCTACTATAATTTACCCCACACCTACAATTCAAATAGATATCAATAGACTTGTTCTATTTTTTTCCAATAAGAACACATTATTAGCTCGATTTCTCACTGCTCAATCTAATCTCATACAATTACATTAACTCTATCATTATGACAAGTTTACTATTATATAATTTGAGATGAGATAATTCATATGACTTAAAATTCCTATGGATGAACTTTTGTGGAAATATTAGAAAATTGACAGTTTCAATAAATATAGAAAGGTCGTTCATGTCCACCCCATTTACTGTAAACTATATAATCACTTAATTAGTATTTATTTAAGTTCATATTTGTAGAGCCATTTTGGGTGCAGAAAGGAAGGGCTCTCTTCAGAGTAACACTACATAAGGGATGGGAGGAATATGATGGCTATACCGAGTAAAAGATTTCAAATATTATGTATGCTCCTCAAATATAATATCATGTGTGATTTGAAATTACAAGAAGATTAGGATTGAAGGGATGTAATGGTAAATTGGTTTGGTAATAATTTGTTAACTAAATATGTGTAAACCTCAAAGCAATTTATTTACTTTTTGTATGGCTCCAAAAAAGAGGCATGCTTCCAACTTAAATGGCAACACAAAACTTTATGTAGACATTGTTTCACATGGTTGTGATTAGTGGCATCACCAACTACTCTACTGAAAGCTGCTTCATCTAAAATATTAGCATCTTCAAGCAATAACAAAGCATGCATAGCAATCTACATAAAGCTCAGAGCAATTCACATCCTAAATGCAGATACCACTCTTACTAGTTCACCATAATTGAATGGATAATATTATAGAAGAGCTAATGAGATTTTTTCATATATTTTATTTGTCCAAGCAAGGGTTATATTTTAAAAAGTAAGATTCAGAGTGCAATTTATATTCTTTATGAATGAGTGGAGCCATGTGAATCTTTTGCCTTTTTAAGTTGCGTAAAAAAAAAAACCTAAAATGTTAGATAGTAAAGCTCGTAGCAATTCACATCTTAAAATGCAGATACCACTCTTACTAGTTCACCCTAACTGAATGGAATAATATTGTAGCATCATTAATGTGAATCTTTTGTCTATTTTTCTTTTTTTGTTCCTTTTCTTTTTTCCCTTTCATTAGAGCCCTTACACCATCCTAATCCCATACGAATTTGGTTAAAATCCTTCCATGCAAAACAAAAAATGTAGAATCCTTTCTGTCAAACCTGCAATTTAATGGTAAACTCATACCATTTTGCATCCTTACTCCCTCGAATATAAGGGGAAATAATAGCGTGGCCTTTTTTTCCCACATATTTTACACCCATGGATAGTAGCTGATATCACTCAATTAATCCACACTGTTGGCTACAAATACACAAGCAACTTCACCAACTATTTAAGCACAATAGATTAATGCACTTATTAATTTCTAATAACGACTATTTCTTATTTATGCTAAGGGATTATTTGAGCAATAATAAAAATCGAGATTATAAAAAAGAAAACATAATATTGGACATATAATCCCTTAATATGGAGCACATGCTTATGCAAAAATTAGTCAACAATATAAACAAAAAATGATAGCAATTGCTTAGACAATGCAATACAGTTATAATGTAGCTATCACAGGCATGGAAAATCAACACAAACCACATTTTCTGATTTCGATGTCATGCTTGAGAATGTAGCAAAAATAAATGTGAATCACACTCATAGATGGAAATATAAACACGATGGAACAAGTAACGTACCTTGATGAATATGACTGATTTTGGGGAACAGCTTACAAACTTCTACTAAGGCTATCTTTCTCCATATGGGGGCGTTGGCCTAATGATTGGGGAATAAGTGACATCAATGAACAAGGATGTGTTGGGTTAGGGAATGCCGGTGATGTAAGATGGTGACATCGGCTGTCATACAAGTAGGGTTTCTACAATCGAGAAGGGGGGGTTAAGGACAAACATTGATTTGGGTTTGTTTTGTTTTTTTTTTTAATCTTATTGTGTTTGTTTTATTTTATAGGAGGGGTAGTTTGGATATTTTTATTTTAATTCAATACATATTCCTTGTTATATTATTCCAAATAAATGGTGTAATTCTAATTCTATTACTTTTAAGTAAACATAAGAATAGCCATTCATATCTTATTATGTACCAATTCCATTCTTTAGTAATTACAATTCTATTCCTCCCTTATTCTATTCCATTAACTAAACATGCTATTAGTTTTTTGTCACAAAATCAAAATTTTGTAGAAATCCTTATTATTACTTGAAATTAAATAATAGAAATTCCTTAATTCAACCAAAAAATTACGATTCCTCACTATTACCACCACCGCCACTGCCACCGCCACCAACGCTGCCACCATTATAGACTACTATTGTTGTCGCTGCCGCTGCCGCTACCACCACTACTACCATTAACTACCATCGTTGCTACTGCCGCCGCCGCCACCGTCGCTATCGTCACCACCATCACCATTTTTATGCCTTAAAGTTATAGAGTTATAACAGTCCCGCCGTGTAAACCAACTTATAATAGGAACTGACCTTATAGTGCCTGTTATAGATATGATCAACACAAGGTGTTGATGACTAGTCACTTTGAAGTAAACAATTTATTTAAAAATTTAACTAAAATTTCCAGTAATGATTAAAACCTTAAGTCAATATATATAATTACATATACATTACTATAAAATTCCTAGGTGATTCTACATCATATCATAATAACTAGCTAATTTACATATTGTACATCAGTCCTTCATCCTAAAGCTTCTAATAAGACAAAAACTTGATCATAAGTTGGTTAATTCTCACTCCCTAGAGCTTCAAAAGAGAACTAATCCCTAGATAGTTGTAACGTGGCATAATTAATCAAAAGTCAGGACCTGTAAAAAAATCTATGCAGGTATGAGTAATTACAACACAATAAGTTGAATTGAAGACTCATGAATGCATATAAGCACAATTAAGGTTATTAAGCAATTATTTTCATGAAATGCAACAAATAATTAACATCACACAATGTAGTCCGATTCATTTTGTGAAATCAAAGTAATTTCACCCGCTCTAATCCAAGTTGAGGAGTTTTCATGTTATGCAACAACTCACAACCAAACTCAGGTTTGTGCAATAAAGACTCTGCTCCTCCTAAGACTATCCTTCGAATTAATACCCTCATTCTCACTGCGACCTTCTCTTTTGTCACTTAGTTTGGTTAAGGATTGGAAAGAGACCGATTTGCTATCCAGTGCTATTTTTTTCGAAGGTATCGATATTTGGTTGGAGAATCCTAATGATTCCCTAAAGGGTTATAATGCATGACAATTTAGGGTATTATGGTCGATTAGGATTAGGTTTAGGTTTAATTTAGGGTGTTTAGACAATTTCACACTAATCTAATTATAACAATTATCAATTATAACACAAATTCTAATACGAAGTCAAATACACAAGCACATGAATAGAACTATTTATAATCACAATTATACAAAATCCTAAGTCTCTTAGTACTTTAAAATAATACTCCAAATATGGTGAAGTAATAAACCTAATTTACTTGCAATTCTAAGTTGCTCAATCACTTACCGCAGGTTGATTCATCTTCGTGTGTCCTATAATATAAATACACTCTTTTTTAGTACTTATACTTAGATAATACATATTCTAAGTTAAGATTTAACTCAATTCTCCTTATATTCCTATTATTTACTAACGATTCATCTTAGGTTAGTTCAGGGTTCAGTTTTGAGTTTTCGAATCCAATTCTAATTCAAGTTCTAATTCGATTTCAACTACGAATAATCCTAAAATACGTTTCAAACCTTAATGTGAAATTAATCACATTAAGCTCGAGTATCCTAATATCATACTAGGTCTTAATTTAGTATTCTAACTCATTCAGTAGACTCTAATCTTAATTAGTATACCAGATTTACTTTCAATATGAGAAAATTTTATAATTTTTGTATAATTACCTAAAATTAATTTTTGTACTAGATTTAATATGTACTGATATTATTATCATATTATCCAATTTAACCAATTATTTTACATTTATTAAAATTCCAATTTCACATATTACTAAATTACTCACAATTACTACATAATTCCCATATTAATTGCAATTAACACTCTAAAAGTTAGAATTATGTTTTCACATAAGAGATTAACATCCTTAAACATTTCTAAATCAGTAATTAATCCAAAATTTCTCATTTTTCTCATCATTTTAGGGCTAAAAAATTACTTGAAATTTTCGAAAATTAATTTTAGAAAAAAAAAAGCTTTATAGTACTGTTCTATATCACTTAAATATTCTATAGAAAAATTTTGAGGCCGAAATTACACTCCTCAAGCTATTTATTTCTAATTTTAAACATGCTCGATTTTGTTCAATTTCGTAAGCACTATATATTTATAGACATGATTAAACTTAATCACTATTTTCCCTTAAATCTATGTACAATAAAACATCAAAATAACAAATTTCATAATTTTATAAGCAGAATTTATAATTTTAAAAAAATTTACAAAATCGATTGAGATTTGGGACTCGCCTAGTTTTTGAGTTTTTGACCACCAACATCGGTTTGAGATGTGTCGACCGGTCCAGGTGGTCGATTTGGATTAGGGTGGTGATGGCGATTCGATTCTAAGTAGTGGTGACTCGTGGATTTGGCCTAAATGTATAGTTTTGTGAAATTTTTTTCTAAAACTCTAATTTCTCTCCAATTTCAGTGCTCTCTAATTTTCCTAATCTTCTAACTGTCCAAAGGGTCTTCAATTTTTTTTTGGCTATTTATAGAGCCATAAAGCAATTATAGTACATTAATTTGGATAAGACAAAGCCCATACTTCTTTCTATTTGCCTTTTTTATTGCTTGATTCTAATTGTTTTTTTTTTTCTTCTTCCCTCAACTGCCATGACTTGATTTAGAGTATTTCCTATTTCCTTGATTTTTTTTTCTAATTTTTCTTACATTTTTTTTCTATTTTTTAAAATTATTTAGCAATTTTCTAGCAAATTTCAGACAATTTAGGTAATTTCGCGTATTTCTACCTACACGTAAATACTTATGGTACAAGTAAACACTCCTTAATATTATTTAGGTCATTCTATAATTTTTTATATATATATAATTTATCTCTAGCGATTCGTTAATTATCAAAATGTATTTTTTGTATTTTTGATAAATAATGAGTAATATACTTAAAATTTAAAAATTTTACATTCTCTTATTTTATTACTTATTTTCTTAAATTCAAATTTATAAAATCACTTTTACTAATATTTCTAACTTTAATTTATAATTTAAGTTTGATTAGATCATTTAACTGATCTCCTTAAATCTTATGTAATAAGTTTGATTCTACAGTTATTTGACTTATATTTAAGGATTACAACCACCATCATTGACCACCACTACTGCCACTACTAATCATAATAGCCACACCTCCATCGCCCGTTACCACTTATTATCGCCACCGCCCACTACCATCACTGCCATCAACCACCATCATTGTTACTACTATTACAATTGATGCCACTACCATTGTCATTGTTACTATCGCGTCGCTATCACCACCACCACTAATCATTATAGCTACTATCATACCAACTGCCATTGCTACGACCATTATTACCAATTATTGTCGCCACCATCATTATCAACAACCGCCACCAATTATTACTTTAAGATTAATTGAGAAAAAAATGGATCGAAAATAATTTAATCATTAAAATTATATTACATATTTATTTTTAAATTATTTATAAATTCAATTAAACAATGTAATATGTATTATACCCTTATTCTATTTCTCATGAAATTCTCGTTCTATTTGATAAAGTGAACGAGTCGTAAAAGTTGGTTAAAGGTAATTAATTTAATAAAATGATAATATTAACTAATAAAAAATAATATTAAATAAATTTACTTATATAATATGATAAAATAATGAAAATTATATAAAATCTCTTTTCTATTTTATTTGAATTTTCAATATTTTCAAAACCTTATAAAGTAAGATTTTCATTAAATCTAAAAGGTTTTCTATGTTCTCAAGCATATTTTAGCTTCTTATTAGCCTTAGGATAGTTGGGTAATATGGTTGAGAATTCCACAAATTTTTTTATTTATTTTTGTATTTTAATTATTTTAGTGTAATTTATTATTATTTTATCTTATAATATCATTAAATACATTTAACATTATTTATATCGTATTATATAACTAAATACATTTAAAATCATTATCTTTTCAAATTAATACTTTGGACCAATTTGGGGCTAATACTGAGTTAACTAATAATTTGACCAACATGATAAAAGTCCCATTTTTAGAAAGTTTTAAAAACATTAAATATTTAAATAGAAGGGAAAAAAAATCAATGTGGTAAATATTACGTATTAAAAATGTACTTTTCACTAATTTTTTATCATATTATATAGTTTAATATGTTTAATACTATTTTTACTACATTATATGACTAACTATATTGAATATTATTTTGTGAATTGAATAATTGATTATTGCCGACTATTTAAAAACCAATACATGCAACGGACGTATGGATATTTATTGGATTTTTATAAGAGGAGAAAAATGTTGGTATTTAAATCAAAAAAATTAGCGAAATGTGATTTTTTTTTTTTTTCCTTTAGACAAACTAGTATAAAATAAATCAAACTTAAAACAAAAAGGAAAAGGAAAAGGAAAACAGACAAGTCAAAAGGGCATAAAACCCCATACTCCTTCTGAACTCCCAGACAAAAACCCCCTGCTGTTCTTTCTAAACCTTCTTCTACCCTCTTTCACTTCTCTCTTTGTTCCTATCACCTTATCTTCTTCATCTTCGTGACCTCTGCAACCCCAACTTTTGTCAAACGATAATGGCAAATGAAGAGCCCGAAACCCCACAAGACCAGCAATCCTCTGATACCACTCCACCCCAACAAGCTCCCATTTCAGACTCGGACTCCGAATCTGACTCCGAGTACTCGTCCGACGAAGAAGATGAACAAGAAAACGTCCCAGCCGATTCCGAAGAGCCCTTAACCTACATTCGCCCAGGAGATGAGACGGCCGACCTTTTGGATTCCGACAACACGCCGGAAGCCAATGTAAAGCGCTTCTCCAATATCCTAGAGAGCCGCCGAATGCGGCGGAAGCAAGAGGAAGAGGACAAGAGCTACGTGTTTTATGAGGACTTGTTCGATTTTCCTGAGGATAAGGAGAAGTGGAGAGAAGAGGATTTGAAAGAATTATGGGCGGATGCGCCCTTGGAAGCTACGAAACCCGGGTGGGATCCCGTGTTTGCGGATGAAGAAGATTGGGAAATTGTTAGGGAGGAAATTAAGGCTGGGAGGGATCCTGTTATTGCACCGTTTTATGTCCCATACCGGAAGCCTTATCCTGCTATACCAGATAATCATTACGATATTTCGAACCCGAAAGCAGTTGTTGAGGAGTTGGATAGGATTGAGGAGTTCTTGAAATGGGTTAGCTATATTTTTCCTGATGGTAGCTCGTAAGTGATGCTTTTTTGAAATTCTTTTGATTAGATTGAATGCTTGTGATGTGTGCAATTGATTGGATTGTGGTTATAATGGTCGATTATGTGATTTTTGTGTGGTGGATTGTTTAAATGTTTGCAGTGCAGGTGTAAAATTATACAGTATGAGTAGATGAAAAATAAGAATGGTTGTAATATGTAGAAGCATGAACTGCATTGGCGGTTTAGGTGTAAAATTAGAGGAGTTGGAAACCATAGTGGAGTAATGGAATTAATTTAGAAACAATGTAATGTATGCTTGTGTTCTCATCACCCAAATCAAGTTGAGCCCATAAATTCAAATTTGTAAAACCGAAAACAAATTATAGCTAATAGAGTGACCTGCCCTTTAATGCTATAGATGTTTGAGTTCAAAATGGTTGGATTTAATCGTGGAGAGGAGATAGATTTTTTCAGTCCTATCCAGTGTCAATGGCAAAATGCCTTGTAATACGCATTCTCCATTTTGCCTCTTTCATTCATATTTTGTGATCCATGGGGATAAAGATAGGTACTAAGATAGGATGGGAAAATTCTATCTATATGAGTGAGTTTGGCACATAGGATACTCATAGCTTGAGGCACAATTTTGCTTTGCTGAAAGTGTTCTTTATATTTTCTAGTGTTAGTTATAATCTAATCTTTATGTTTGTAAAATTTAAGGTCTTAATGAAATTTGGTAGAGCTAGTTAGTTGCAGCCTGACTGCTTGAGTTTTGAGATGATGGGAGGTCATGGAAGTTCTTGGTGAGTGTTGATGGTTGATGTCACAGCAATAACAGTGGTTTATTGTTTTATCTTGCTTTGAAAGAGTCTGTGCAGTAGTTAATCTTGCATTTTATTAAAATCAGGTTAGGCATATGCACTTTGATGGTTTATATCAAGTTTGATAGAAATTGAAATCTGAATACATTTTAAACTGTTTAAGACTGCATTGAAAAGAGGAAGGTACTTTCAAGAGAGTACTAGATACAGTGTGTACTGAATGACAAAACCAAAGCATTCTGTTAATATTCCATTCCAATCAGCTTTGGAATGCAAAAGATAATATTAGTGCTTTTATGCACGAAGTGAATGTTATCTCAGTGCTGAAATTGCTAGATAATTGTATTAAAAATAAATACATACTGTTCGATGGGAAAGCAGCTTAGGCTGATGGGTTTCATCTTTAGTATCGACAAGACTCTTCCCAAGGCTATTCTCTTCCAAGGTCATAGACCATAGCAAGTCAACTGCGATGAAATTTTCAGTCAAATATGAAGAGGCCTCTTGGAGGATGGACTACAATTGACAGTATGCAAATAATATATTTCTCAACTTAGATGGATTTGTTCCCTTTTCTTATTTTCACTGCTATATATTTTTTTCTTTTTATTTTTCAAATAAAAATACGTCATTTTGTCAAGCTTGTTATGTTGGATTATAAAAGTGTAATGTATTTAATATAGAGCAATTTAACTAGAAATTGTATGGCTCTTCTAAACACTAATAGTTTGCAAAATGGAGGCCAAGGTTATTGTTTTTGTTTATGCATAAGAAACTTAATGTTTTCTATCTATTTGTTAGTGTAATGTCTGTAGAGATGGACTTGGTAACATCTAGCGATTAAATTCATCTTCCATGTTTTCTTTCTTCACATCTCTCACACATATAGTTTCGTTTCTTGAAAGGAAAGTTTTCTTATCCCATGGATTGAACAATTTAATTTTAGGCAGCTTTATTTTATTCTAGGTATGAAGGCACAGTCTGGGATGACTTGGCTCATGGAAAAGGTGTCTATGTTGCTGAGCAAGGCCTTGTTAGGTATTTTGGCTACTAATGTTGGCAGAAACTGAATATTAAAAATTCTAGCCATTGTATATTGGCTTATATGCCAGTCTTTCTGTGGATCAACCGTTTCATAAAGCACTGTTTTTCTATAGGTATGAAGGTGAGTGGCTTCAAAATAACATGGAAGGTCATGGAGTAGTTGAAGTTGACATACCTGACATAGAACCCCTACCTGGCTCCAAGTATGTAGCTGAACCATTAATGGGTTAGCTATTTTAAGCATATATTCTCCTATAACAAATTTACTATCTCTACTAACAGGCTTGAAGCGGAAATGCGTGCTGAAGGGCATGTTTTCTCTCGAGACTTCATGTCTCCAGAAGACAGAGAGTGGCTGGAGAAGGACATAGAAGATAGTTTCCATCTAACTGGGGGGAATTACGAAATACCTTTTTATGAGAATGATGAATGGATCAGACAATTCGGTAAAAACCCGTGAGTTTTTTAACTTGGGTTTGTTTGCATAGAGATCTCACAATGCTCCCTCTATCTCTAACTTTTCTGCACAGCCACCCCTCCCCTTTCCCATTATGCAAGATAATTCATGGTATTAATGTATGAAGAGTGAAGAAGTGGCTTATCTATTGAAGAAATGTGTTGAATAGCAAAAGGAAAGTTGAATCTTGCATTTTTACCATCTCATTTTTGCGAAAACCATTGATTCGGGCTCAAAAATTGGTTGAGTAGTATGCAGACACCACTTGGCGCTTGTTTAGCGATGAGAATAAATGGACCTTGATATCTTTAGCCTTTTCTTTTCCATTTTTAAGTTGTGTGCTTTTCTCTCTTTTTTCATATCTTGTATTACTTTTGTTGTTTGTTTGACTGATCCTCGTGTCTGTAAGTTCATCAGTAACATTTTAAGATACGGATTATCATACTTTTAATGCTAGGGAGAAAGGTCGATACCGCTATGCTGGTCAATGGAAACATGGGAGAATGCATGGTTGTGGTGTTTATGAAGTGAATGAGCGTCCAATATGGGTATGTTTCAATTATATTTTGTCTATATCTTATGTGTTTTGTTCAATTATGCTTTTTGGGAACTATTCTTATGTGTTCCTTATTATTTATTTTTGATAAGTTCATATGTTCCTTGTTAGTTTGGTATAAGCTAACATTTGAGTTTGCGGTTTTCTTTGTATCCTATGTGTTTGTAATTTAAGTGACCAATTGTAATAAATTCATGTACTTGATATTATCAACTAAAGTAATAAGTATGATTGAAGTACTTAAAGAGAAAATGCAGATTCTTCTTTGCAAACGGTTATCTTTGCCTCACAATCACTTTTTTTTCTTTTTATAGTGGAGAGCATGGCATAATTGAATTGCTGGTCAAATATAGTTTCTGCTGGGTAGGTTGTTCCCAAAAGTGTTTTAAGTGCAGTGTGAAATCTAAGATCTCATGCAAATTGTTATGAGAATACCTAGCCTTATCCACTATCCCAATTCCTTTTGCATTTGCTGGTATGGTCTTCATCTTCTTTGCTTTTCTATTTTCTTTTAATTCATCTGGTGGTATTTATATAAAATAAATGTACAGCATGGTTGTAGGAATACAAGAAAGAGAAAAGTGAGGGAAAAACATCAAAATGATAACCTCCAAGGGGTTGGTCGAGTGGTTAATGCCTAACACATACTTATAACAATTTGCATGAGGTCTTGGGATGAAATCTCACTATGGACACCACTTGAGGTTACCTACATGATGCAAGTTATTTGTACTTGGTGCACGGGTCTTGTAGATGGTTTGTGTGCCTAGAGGTAGCCAGTCGCGTTATAGCCTTGTCTTCACCAAAAAAAAAGGGAAAAGTTTGTATAAAAGCTCTTTATATTATAAAGTAAACGTCGCAATTTCCCAGTGAATAGCAGGAGGAAAGAAAGATTAAGTCTTCTCTAGATCATTTCAACTATAAGTTGTTATCACTTCTATTATTCCTTTCATGCCATATGTCGTATACTGCAGCTGAGAAACCTAATCTCTACTGCCAAATTAAGGGATCTTTGTTTCAGCCACTATGCTTAATCCATGAAAAATATTCCTCCATCCCATAAGTTAGATGGGCATATGAAGTGGTCTACCACCCCCTCTGGACTTTCTTAGCGAAAGAATACTCAAAAAAGGTTTGCTGATGTGACTCATTTTCTTACATGTTCAATCTGCTCGCGCCCTATATAGGAAGATTGTTGACAAAGAACTTGAGACAGGCTATATTCATAGGTTATTTAACCAAGGTATATCATTAAAAATAGATGATCTATATAAATTTAATCGAGATAGCACAAGGCATAGGGTTCATTTTATGTATTTATATCATAAATTTGTCAAAAGTTTATGGTGCGAAAGATCCATCTATATCTAATATAAATTGTAACGTTTACTTTTTAAGTTAGCTTTATAGTAAACATTTTGGGGAACTTTTTAAGTATAATTTATATAAAATAAATGTACAGCATGGTTGTAGGAATACAAGAAAGAGAAAAGTGAGGGAAAAACATCAAAATGAGAACCTCCAAGGGGTTGGTCGAGTGGTTAATGCCTAACACATACTTATAACAATTTACATGAGGTCTTGGGATGAAATCTCACTATGGACACCACTTGAGGTTACCTACATGATGCAAGTTATTTGTACTTGGTGCACGGGTCTTGTAGATGGTTTGTGTGCCTAGAGGTAGCCAGTCGCGTTATAGCCTTGTCTTCACCAAAAAAAAAGGGAAAAGTTTGTATAAAAGCTCTTTATATTACAAAGTAAACGTCGCAATTTCCCAGTGAATAGCAGGAGGAAAGAAAGATTAAGTCTTCTCTAGATCATTTCAACTATAAGTTTTTATCACTTCTATTATTCCTTTCATGCCATATGTCGTATACTGCAGCTGAGAAACCTAATCTCTACTGCCAAATTAAGGGATCTTTGTTTCAGCCACTATGCTTAATCCATGAAAAATATTCCTCCATCCCATAAGTTAGATGGGCATATGAAGTGGTCTACCACCCCCTCTGGACTTTCTTAGCGAAAGAATACTCAAAAAAGGTTTGCTGATGTGACTCATTTTCTTACATGTTCAATCTGCTCGCGCCCTATATAGGAAGATTGTTGACAAAGAACTTGAGACAGGCTATATTCATAGGTTATTTAACCAAGGTATATCATTAAAATTGACATAACTAAAGCTTATGACACCATCAGTTGGGAGTTCCTGCAAGTTTACTTACATTGCTAACACCCAAGGTTCCTATAATTTATTTTAAGTAAGCCACCATAAGCAACATTGCCTCAGATTGTACCACATAGTTGAGATAAATTTATCTGAAGTGACTGCTCATTCTGATCAAACTTTCCCACTCTCAACAATAAGAGGTTCTTACAATTTGTTATCAATTCGAGTTACTGATTATCTACCTTAGATTATCACATGCACAATATGTGGGCTCTGCATAGTGATAATGATGGCTTGCTACCCCTGACCCACGAATACCCCTGAGTTGTTCTCACCCAAAAAAAAAAGACACCTCCAAGTTGTGAGTTGGTAGACTTTTGAGTTTTGAATAATGTCAATTGGATCATGCCTTTGGAGGAAATTGGAAAATATGGAAGCTGTTAGCATAGCCCAAGGTCCAGCTTTTTCACAGGATAACTTTTGTTGGTTGTATTCAGTATTCTTATACGCAGAAGCTAGTTCCTAGCCATTCTTCAGTATTATGACCTGGGCACTTGATGACAAAGATAAGAAGAAAGCTGCATCTTTTCTTATCTAATAAAATAATTTCCTTACCCAAAAAGAATATCGCTTGGAGGGGGACAAAAACTTTCATGAGTTAGTTTTGCTTTGTTAAGCATAAAGATGCAAACTGATTCAGAATAATTTTGGTATATCATATGAGAACAGTGGGTTTGAGGTGTCAACTTTAGGCTACATCCTTGGTTCCCAGATTGACTGTCTAACTATTTGTTTCTTCTGTCTATTTCAATTGTCTTAATTTCATTTTATGAGGATTGCATGTCACATCTATGCAGGGTAGATTTTATTTTGGGGAGCTACTGGATGATACTTATGGATGTGATGAAGATACTTCAGCGGTATAATCTATTTATATGGTGAGTATTGTTCTTCTTTTGATGGTTGTATTAGCTCTGATACCCTGTCTTGCTCCAGCTTCATGCAGGGATTGCAGAAGTAGCTGCTGCTAAGGCTCGGATGTTTGTCAACAAGCCTGATGGAAGTAAGCTATTCTGAGAGCTTTTGCTACACTTTCTTTCAGTTGAAACAATAAACACGTGCTGCAGCTATCCAGACAAGAAAAAGAAAAAAAATCGAAGAGGATAAATTGCACTATAACAGGCTGAAATTTGTTATACATGTAGGTGATTATCATGTGATAAGGTGTCAGTTTGAAATGCTATCACCTTAGATATACCCCTAATTACCAGTTGATTCTCTCTTTTGAATGTCTTAGATGCAGTACCTTTTTGTGAGAGATGTTCTGACTGTAGAACCAAGTCGTCGTGAAATATATTTAGACAAAAGGAGTCCTATTAAGTGAGAGCAATGGGGCTAAGAACATGGCGCTACAACATGACTAAAACAAGTTATTTTCTTAGTATACCTGCTCGTCCAATACAATTCAGCATTTTTTGTCCCTCCATTAAGGGCTTTTATATATATATATACCCATTCTCTTGTTAGCCTGCATTAAATGTGGCTTTATGCTTTGACAGTGGTTAGGGAAGAGAGGGGTCCTTATGGTGATCCTCAGCATCCATATTTTTATGAGGAGGAAGATGTGTGGATGGCCCCTGGCTTTATTAATCAATTCTATGAAGTATGTCACATGTTAATTTACATATATTTCTTTTGCATCTTTTCTTTCTTTTGTTTGGACAACTGTCATTGGCATGAAAATCTTTCTATATTTGATTGCAGGTCCCAGATTACTGGAAAACTTATGTGCATGAAGTAGACAAAGAGAGAGAAATGTGGTTGAACTCCTTCTATAAAGCCCCTTTAAGATTACCTATGCCTGCTGAGCTTGAGCACTGGTGGTCAACATGTAATGATAATATTTTGACCTCACTTCCTTGCCCTCCTCACCTCCACCCCCAATTCTGCTTGCATCTTCATTACAAAATAATGGTGGCCATCAGCACAGAAATAGTCTCTTTCATGTGCTTTTTGTCTTTGGAGGATGATGGAAGTTTAATCGGAGAATCTAACTTCATAAAAAACCTAGATGCTGAGGTGCCACTGCAGATGAATAGATTAGGAAGGAAAATTCTTGCAAAATTTGATATTCTGGATTACATTGTCATAGCTTGAGCATCCATATAATATTCTTGCAGGGGGGAAAATCTTTTCCTTTTAAGCAAGAATTGCAAGCCATATTCTACATGGGATAAGATGATCTCTACTTCATTACAGGCCATATTGTCTTGTTCAAAGACACTGACCTGTCACTTCTCTACAGAAAATGTAGTTTGATTATTGATTTAACTTTTTACATACCGCCTGCATTGTGCTTGACATGAATTTACTCTTGAAATCAGATGAAACAGTTCCAGAATTTGTTCTGATAAACAAGGAACCAGACCCTGATCCCCAAGATCCATCAAAGCTGATATACACAGAAGATCCTTTGATCCTTCATACCCCCACTGGGCGGTTGATAAATTATGTGGAAGATGAAGAACAAGGAATTCGTTTATTTTGGCAGCCACCTTTGAAAGAAGGTGAAGACGTCGACCCAGATAAGGCAGAATTCCTACCCCTTGGATTTGATGAGTTCCATGGGCGAGATACTGGTGTGAAGAAGGAAGGTTTCTTGAAAAGGCTTGTTCTGGCAATTGAAAATGCATTGAAACCAGGATTTGAGAGACTAGAGAAGTGGACAGAAGGGAAGAAGAAAGCCAGTGAAATGAAGATGAAACTGATTGAAAAGGAGCTTGACCTTATAGAGGCAGAGATATGTTTGGAAGAAGCTATTGAAGACATGGATGAGGAGTTGAAGATGAGGGAGAAAGAGGAGGAGGAGGCTGAAATGGGTCTGCAGGAGGAAGAAGCTGATACCCCTGCAGCATCCAGACCAGATGAAAAGGCTTCTATTGAAGAGGAGGAAGAGGAAGCTGAGGAGGAAGAGGATGAGGACGATGATGTTGCACCATCAAGTTTTGGATCTGTTGCTCCGCATGAGGATTCGCCAAAGAATGGCCAGAATAGGGGCAAACCTGGGCAATCCCCATTTTCCAGTTGTTCGTTGGTTTTTGTTCCTTCTAGCCTTCTCTCTGCTGTGAGTATTCTTTTCTTCTTCATTTAGTTTATTGCTGCCATTTTTTTCATAGATAATCATGTGGTATTGAATTTCTGAGTTACCTAACATTATAGTCTCTACAGAAGTAGAAAGTGAGGTGTTGTAAGTAGAGCTTGAGTTTGCTTTTCTTTGATAAACTTACTTGATTCTTGTCAGTATTTGTTTCTGCACTTGGAAACACTTCTACCTCTTTCTTCCCTAAACTTGACCTAGGGTGACAGTGGAAACTGTCATTACATACTTTATAAATTATGTCGGTAGGAAGATGGCACACATTTTTCTTGCAAAAAGCATTTGGAATAAATGGTGCCACCCTTCCATAACCATTTCTCTTGGCAACAATTTATCAGGAGTAAATAATCTCTCTTCTATTTTCAACTGGTTTCTTAATTTTTTGTGCAATTTTTGTTACCTTGCTTCCATGGTCTTAGAATCTTGGAGCCTAATCTATACCTTCAACTCCACTTGTTGTATGAACATTAGCTCCATCTGTATAGATGGAGGTGCAAGTAGACATATGCTTTACTCTGGTGGATATTTTCATCTGTCTACCCTGTCTGATGGAAACTTGTATAAGATGCTTTTTTGTTGGCTATTAGGTTTCTTCATGGCTGCAACCATCTTTTTGTCCAAAGAAGCCAAAAACCATGATAAGGGAAACGGCTTTTGTCAGTGAGGTTTCTGATGAGCTTCGCAGAATTGGTAACACTGTAAGATACCCCCTCATGCCTGACAATAGAAGAGGTTTAAGAGTGGTGAGGAGAGAATCGATAAAACCCCAAATGAAAGCATCAATAGGGAGTACATCTCAGTTGGGATCATTATCTAAGATTTTGTTAAGTCATTCACGACGAGTGAAACATGAGAAAGATTCACAAGAGTCTAGAATATCAAAGCATCATTGGCTGCAGGAAGCACCTGTTGGGGATTTAGGGAGCATATTGTCCCTGCACAGTCCCTTGTATTTTTCACAGGCATGTATGGATAATTATACTATGTGGTGAATGATGCTTGGCCTGTACAACATTTATTGGATTCATTTTCCCTATAAAGGTCAGTTCTGTAATGACGACATCTGATGGTTCTGGCCTTTTTATTTAAGACATTGGCTAACCAATTGATCAGGGATAGTTTGAAGAAAAGGAAATGAGATATTTTACACCTGCTGGAAGATTTTTGCAGATATATACAAGACATGAATATCAGTGTTCGTTTGTGCAGGGATTTCAGATTCTAGTGGTGTGATTGCTGACCCATGTTACATGCCGATATCTAGAATGGTATGTGTTTGTATGGATGTTTTAAATGTCACTCTACTCATTTAGATGTGCTGGGAGGAAACCCTCTTGCATATACAAGTAAAGAGAACCATTAATTATGCATTTTCCTACGCACATGTAGTGAGTTTTAGTTTTGCTGTTGGAGTTCCAATTGGTTCTAGATACTGTTTCGTTTCCCTTTAGTGCTAGACCAGTCCAACTCTGGTTAACCCATAGTTTCCCTAGACAGAGGGTAAGCACAGCCCATTTGACGGGTAAAACTAAATAATTTATAGTTATCAAAATCATGATTATATTGTTTATTTGGATGTGTAAAATTGGTAGAATCGTATAAAATCATACAGAATAAATAAAATTATGCATGAAAAATCATAATTTTAATAAGTTTGTACTTAAGCGATTCTACATCTATTTTAATTAAAAAAATATTATAAAATCATAAACTTGTAAATAAAAAGTAAAACTATATAATTTATGGTTATTAAAATCATAATTATATTATTCATTTAGATATACAAAATCAATAGAATCGTATGAATTTGTACAAAATTGATAAAATCGTATATAAAAATTAATAATTTTATTAAGTCTGTACATAAATGATTTTATAATTATTTTAATTAAGAAAAATATTACTGAATCATAAATTCATAAAATCAAAATTTTAACTATTATAAATATGTTCTCATGTTCCTTTTCTAAATTGTGAGGGACAATTTTTCAAAGAAGTGCAAGGGTGGCTGCGATGTTGGTCGTCCTTTGGTCTGCCCTTACAAAAGGTCCTACGGTCAACTGGCTACGCTCGCGGGAGGATGTTATGTCTGTTGTGCGGTGCTTCTGTTGAAAATATGGTTATGGTGGTAATAAAAACCATGTAACGGGGATTCTAGTTCCAGCTTACATTCTTGGGGTTTCTTCATGAGGATTTGCATCTAAACTTTCATGCAACATCCAAGTTAAAAGATTGAATATTGCATCATTAAGGGTATAAAAGATTGAATAGCCGTTAATGGCAACGAGAAAATTTAACATAAGTGAAACCTGGTTTCAATTTCCCCTTTTTATTCTTATTTATCTTGCCTATTTTATATCTTTTTACTTCTTCTTTTATATATATATTATTATAATTGGTACTTTTAGTTAGCTTCGTAAAAACGAATTAGAATGGCTATTACCTCCTTATAAGACTCTTATTGTGTTTAGTTTGTGAGAGAGCGATTCTTCAAATTTCCTATTACTATTGAATTACGAATCGCATTAATGGCTATTCATTGGTACTTCTTTGCATATTTTTAGTACCTGTAAAACTCTAATCTACAGGCAAGTCATAGACCATACCACTTAGATTCATCCCTATTGCACCACCTAATCATAACTTATGAATCCCCGCAACCCAAATTGCTTGACTGCCCCAAACCCTGTCGAACTACTTGATTACGACCATCAAACTCACAAGACTCGAACGGCTTAACAATGTTGAATTCCAATGGAACCAAAAACCACGATCGTAGAACCCATGGTGTTTTGGTTTTATAGAATGAGCCAGTTGAGGTGTGTGGTTCCTGAGCTAAGGTTTAGTAGTAATTGTAGACTAAGATCCAAAGGTCATGAGTAGTTTGGTACTTAAGGTATATTTTTAATGCATTATTTATTCCATTTAAAACCGACTAAACAAAGTTATAACTTTACTTTCTTATTTTCTAATCTTATCATGCAAATCAAGCGTGCCAATAGGCTTTGAAGCACATTTATGTTGCTTCAATACAAGCATAGGGGCGGCCATGTACCTTCAATTTATACCAATAATTTCACGAAAGTTTACGCATCCATCCAAATGATATAAAGGTAACAAACAACATCGTGGGATCATGCATGACTCAAGTTGCGTTTCAATTATAAACAAAGGAGGAAAAAATAAAAAATAAAAAATAAAAACAAAAATTGGTGGGACATCATAACTTTAAATGTACACTTGTGTGGTCCTTTTTTTTTTTTTTTTTTTTTTTTGTTTGTCGCAACATCTTTATAATAAGGTATCAAAACCGACAGTGTTATTGGGCAAACAAGTGGACATTAATTTGAATTGTAGCACCAAATGGACATGAAATATGTGTTTATCTCTCTCTATATCCATGAGCACGCTGAATTCCTCAATTATTGTGATTATTACAGCACGAGGATATTTTTGTTCAATTTTGCCAAATAATTATGCACTACTCGTTCCAACTCTCCTTTTATTTTTCTCCTAAGAAAAAAAAAAAACACTTGGTATTAGTATGTGGATATGGATGGATCAAAAAGTCGATCCATCACACATCTGGCTTATTTAATGGAACTAAATTTTTTATAAAAATAATCCATTATTAATTTTAGCATGAGACTGATCATATTATAAGTTTTTTTTTAATAGAAAATATGATTTCATGGCTCTCACTTTTAAAACCCTACTAGCTAGTATAGAGAAAATCAAAATTTTAACAATATGAGCTCTCTCTCTCTCTCTCTCTCTTTTTTTTTTTCCCAATCACCCCAATAATATGTCCATAACTTTGATAGAAAATATTAGCAAATTGGATTCTATAGAATTCTATTATATGAAATAAACCAAACGAAATGCCTTCATCCTTTTTCTTATTTTTAATTTAATTCTTATAAACTCAAGCCTAACTCCTTCCTCATGGCAGGCTTACTGTTGTCCTCCATCATTCATGTATTATTTTATATTATTATCCTCGAACTGTGGCTAAAAAATAGATGATCTATATAAATTTAATCGAGATAGCACAAGGCATAGGGTTCATTTTATGTATTTATATCATAAATTTGTCAAAAGTTTATGGTACGAAAGATCCATCTATATCTAATAAAAATTGTAACGTTTACTTTTTAAATTAGCTTTATAGTAAACATTTTGGGGAACTTTTTAAGTATAATTTTTACAATCATACTTTCAAATAGATAATTATTACCGCACTATAAAAAAGTTATCGCTATTACTAGCTCTTAGTATCAGTAACTAATAATGATGTGAAACGAAGGTGATAGCAAATGACTAGTAATAGTAGTTAACAATTACATATGAAGTCAACAGAAAATAAAGAAGAATGACTTTGCTTTTAAAACACGGAAATCCATTGATATTAAAAGTGCTTGTTAATCATGATTTAGGAAAGTTGGTTGGTATGGTTATCTAATTTAATGTATTTGAAAATTGAAATTTCGTTTTTGTACGCTCGTAACGTCAACTAATTTAATTACGACGCATGAGATCCAGACTAAGACTTATGACACATGAGAATCAGATTCCTGAGACGGAAATTTTCTGTTAAATTTCTTCAGTTGATCCTCGATTGCCTCGTGCGCCCACATCGTATATACCAATACAAGATGCTTTCTATCTAAGATGCCTGGTAACGTGCGTATGGATGATGTCGCCATTCCTCGTATTTGGATATTCTCGAATTGCGAATTAATCCATGTCCTTGGTTAAAGACATGGGCGGCTGTTGGTCCAAAGACCCTCTTGTTCTATTGCGGGCCCAATGATGAGATCATATATCGGTTTATTAACTTCTAGCCCCTAAAACTAACCGAAATTTCATTTTGTGTACATTTATTTTCATCTTTTATCATTTTGTAAACTTTGCTTATCTATGCTCTACAGCTGCTAGGCAGAGGATATGTGTTAACTTCTCACTTATCCACAATAATTAATTTGATAAAATAATATATTTCATGTATTTAATTAAATAATACTAGGATAAATAGCAAATATATCCTCCCTTCTTATATTTACTTTACATGTTCATAGCTTTCTTATTTTGAAAATCAAGCATTTATATCACCTAATCTATAGAAGGAAAAAAAAAAAGTGAATTTAAAGTCTTGCATGTCCAATTTACCCTTTATTTTATACATTTTAAAAAAAAAATAATTATTTTTTATTATTTTATATATCCAACTCATGCAAAAGCCTACCCTATGAAGCTAGAGTTAGCTCAACAGTCACTTTCTATTCAAATTGCATTAGCAGGTCTTTCGATTTTGCTAGGTCTAGAGAAATACTAAAAATCCATCAACTAACCTAAAGCTTGCAAACCAATCACCACCTCAAGAGAGTTGCATGACCTTACCCTTTAGGTCATGACAAGTCATCCCCTTGTCTTGGAGTGGCAACCTAACAAAGTTTAAGGCTTTTTTCTTTTTTTTTCCTTTTTTGTTTTCTAAAATTAGTATTCATTGTCGTACCTTGTATAACCCACCCTTTATAAGACAAGAAGCCAAACGCTTTCGACCTTGAGGTGAATGGCCAGAGGAGTATGGTTTTTGACCTTTTTTTTTTCGTAATATATTATTTTAATGTATTGTTTATGGAATTTAATAAATAATATTAGTTTATAGAATTAATTACTGTGGACTACTCATTTATTGATGTGTGTTTGCTGACTAGCATTAATACATAATGATGAGACACAGATGATAGGTTTATTAAGATGAAAAATGAAGGTAAGGGGTTTGTAAAAGCATAAAAACATGGTCATTTTTTTCATAATTTTCTCTAATTATATTTAATAATATTATTTATTAAATTAATTATGATGGAGCAATTATATGCTCACATTTATCTAGTTGATTAATACTAAAAAATAGTTATAAGATGTGTGTGTGTGTGTGTATATATATATATATGTGTGTGTAGAAAATGAAAATACAGTGTAAACTATACAATTATCAAACAAATCCGTTTTTAAGATATTACAACTTAAGGGATACATATATACTTTTAAAAGTTAAGGCAAATCACATCATAAGAGTATTAAAAAATGTATCCGATCAATAGAGAATATACACACTCAGTTGAAGAAATTCACAAAATGTGTTGCATCAACATCTATTGTGAAACAGGACATGTGCAAGACAAAAACCTGAGCAATATTCATTGATTCGCTCCGGAGAATTAATGTGCTGTAGTAGAATGGATTCGAATCCTACGTTGCGTAAATCGACGTCACGTGGATTTAGATCCCATCTTATCTCGTTTTACTCTTCTTTGAATTCTAAACATTGTTGTGAACATTAGGATAACAATGCTTAGATTTGAGCAATATCCATTGTCTGTTAGACAATCATTTAGTGGTTTCGACATACCTAGACTTCATGCGTCCATTTCAAACCAAAATGGCCACATGCTCTGTGAGTTATCTATAAGGCAATGCTTATCTAATGTCTAAGTAAAATTATAAAAGTGTGAATTATCTTTTTACGCTTGATCTGTGTTTAGCTTTTTAACATGTGCATTAGTTATAGTATTCTTCGTTAAGCAATTGACACTCCTCGGATTAAAAAAAAAAAGGCATGTAATATGCATGTGTCCTCCAAGATAAGCATTCACCGAAACAACCCCACTTTTATTAATAGAGATTGAGACTTGAGAGAGTATGTTCTGTTTTCTCTAATTTAGATTTTTTAAATGGGGCATGTGCAATTTCGGATCTCATAACCTATTCGATGATCATGTGCAAGTCATGCACCATATTCACACGAAGAATATTTAAAGTTGATCAATTCAAGTGTACATCAAGATCTATTAAATCTCAAGATATAGTTTGCAACACCAACGCCATACTTCATTAAGAATATTCTCAAATCCAAGCTCTTGTTGGATATGGAACCATTGCTCTCCCAGAAGTATCCAAGTCTTTTTCCTTTTCTCCTTCATATAGGGTTTAGTATCAAGGCGACGTGACCCACAAACTTGAATCAACCTTAACGAGTAAGTTTGAGGCCGATTTTATTGGAAATGAACTCCCAATTCTTGATTCCAAACCTATAGATTTAAGAGCCATTGGATTGAAGCTTTGAGTTTAGGTACTCTAGCAACAATTGACTTGATAGTTTAGAGACGACCATCAACGATTGGTTAAGTGATATTTCTTTACAATTTCTTAAACATCATATGATAAGTTCAAAAATTTACCATAATTTTCAAATTTCGATACTAATGCCACATGGAAGCAATACTTGTTCATATAATTCTCTCTTGAAAGGATTTTTTTCTTCTTTTTTTTTTTTTTCTTTTTTGGCTACAATAGCTTTAAGATATAGAAAAAGAATTAAATATGATCTATCTCCTTGTGAGATCTTAAAAGGATTTACATACTCTTTATCACTATTATTATTATTATTATTATTTTTTCATTATTCATGATCTCAAACCAGCAAGAAGTCATATATATGTAACGTGATATTAACTTAATTATAAGAAAAACAAGTTTTCATTTTTTAGTGTTCCATACAGTGGGTAGATCCTTAGGTTTTAGGTTCAATATTTGGAATGTTCTTATCCTAGAATAGCTCATAACCTGTAATACTCTATCTGTACACGTATTTTGTCTTTTTATTCATAAATGAAAGAATGTGGTCAGGAAGATATTGATAAAAACACTGGACGAGGATGAGATATATTGGTCGATATGCTAAAGGCCATGGCAGATAATATATATATACTTCGACACTGAAAACTTTGACCAGTAGTACAAATTAAATATTGGTTGCATACTTTTACAGTCTATGTAAAACAAGGATTGAGATAGGTTGGAACGGTAATTGGCGGATAGGTTTTGATGTGACAAGCAATTACTGGTTTCATAAAAGATGATCGCCACAAATGAAAACGGTAACCTTTGCATTCGTTCATTTAGGGCTGTAGATAAGTTAAACTCAGGCAAATCTTTAAAAGATCAAGCATGGTTTATTAAAAAAAAAATTATCTCTATAAAATCGGGCTTTTATCAAGTATAGCTCGAGCTTGATAAGAAATTGGAAGGTTAGGGTTGACTTGAAATGATGTTTAATTTACATTATCAAGTATAAATAAATGCAAACTCAAGAAGGTTGAGCTTTGCTTTAAACTAAAACTCGGAAAACTTAAATTTTCTCAAAATAAATCTGCAAATTAAAAGTTACAAAAATATATGTATCTAGCTCAATATTTTTTTTAATTTAATTTCATAACTTTACAGATACCACAAACAATCCTTAATAATCTCAAAATCCATAAAAACATGTACAATAAAATACTATTATGCCCCATATTATATAATATTATATATATATATATATAAACGATTCAATTTGCAAGCTTAATAGAAACTCGAGTTTAGCTCGTTTCAATAAATAAGCCTTATTCTAAAATCAAGCTCAACTTATTGACAAATCAAACTTGAGCCAAGCCAAATTTAAAATGAATTAAGTTTAAGTAACTCACAAATAGATACTCATTTGCAACCTTAGTTGTATTGTAAGTGTGATAAAAAGAAGAAGAAGAAGAAGAAGAAGGAAACAATGGGTATTCTTAGAAGGAAGATTGAGGGATAATCTTGAGAACATCAATAAACTTAAAAAAAGAAGAAGTATGAATTACTAATTTCTATTTAAGTAAGTGTTTGTTTCATTTAAATAAGGAAGAAATAACATATGTGAATCACTTAGTAAGTAACTAATCGCAAAAGGAGATGATGTTAGCATTAGAAAAGAAAGAAGGGAAAATTATGCAATCCTCTCTAAAAACTTTAAAAATTGCTTAAACCCTTAGTTTTTGAAATGTTGGTATTTACCACCTCGAAAATAAGTGTTGATATGGACATGATAAATTGTGTAGTTTTTCCTGATTACATTTAAACAGACATAACTTTTTATTTAAGAAGATTTTTTCTTATTATTATTATTATATGTTTTAGAGAGCTGATTTTTGAAATATTAAAAAACTCTTGTTAAGGCTTGTTATTGGCTTTTATTTTATGAGATATTTTAGTGATATTTTAGGAGTTTTCAAGATTGTTTTTAGATATAAATAGCTTCTTTTCTCTTTTTATTATTTCTTTAGGAACAATATTTTCAAGAAATAACAAAATTTTTAAATCACTTTTCCCACTTTCCATATATTAGGTGGTATTAAAGGATGTAATTAATCTAATTTGATGTCAAACAACGGAGAACGAGTTCCCACTATCCAAAACGTTACTCAGGATGTGGCAACCTTGTATACAATCATAATGGCGTTGAACAAAAATTGGTCAGAGATTCCGAGCATTTAAGAGACTTGTTGAAGAGATTGTAGATCAATCGGATGCCTTATAGATGGTGATAGACTAAACCTTAGGGATGATATCGCCTTAAGAGAACTTATCAATAAGCTTGTTCATACGACCTATGAAGATGAATCAAAAGAAGATGAATGCGCTATAGAATTTTGATATGCAGATTATGCTGGTGTTGGTAATTATTATGACGGTTGATGTAATTATGGTAGACGAAGAAGGGGTCGTGGCTGTGGTAGAAGCTAATATAAAGGGCGAGGTAATTATGATAAATATTATGAGGGTCTAGAAAACAGCAACTTCAAATTGAAGGTTGATATTCCATGCTTCAATGAAAATCAAGGAATAGAATATTTTATTAACTAGATCATCGAAATAGATAAGTTCTTTGATTATATAGGAGTTTTGGAAGAGAAGTAGGTGAGAATAGTAGCAGACAAATTAAAGGGTGGTGCATTTGCATGGTAAGAGAGATTGTAGAGTTAAAGAATTCGCAAGGAAAAGCACTCGTGAGACCATGGTTTAAGATGAAGTAGTTGTTAAAAGTAAAGTTTCTTCCTCTTGGTTACAATTAGATCTTATTCCAACAATACCAATGATATTAGTAAGGCCAGAGATTTGTTCATGAATATATAGTGGAATTTATGCAACTAGCGTAGAGAAACGATTTGAGAGGAAGCGAAGGGCACTAGGAGGCTCGGTATATAGATGGGTTAAAACCGCATATTCAGGGTAAAATTAGAGTATAGGATATGAGAAATCTAAGGAAAGCCAAAAATATGGTGTTGAAGGCATAATTAATGTTATAGGAGAGCACGAGATATGATCTTAGTTGCAGA
Organism: Lumnitzera racemosa; assembly: GCA_024138005.1. Lineage (NCBI taxonomy): Eukaryota > Viridiplantae > Streptophyta > Magnoliopsida > Myrtales > Combretaceae > Lumnitzera > Lumnitzera racemosa. Next base: position 89,494,302 of record JAMXBC010000006.1, read on the forward strand.
AGTTATGGTGGGAGTTATAGTATAGAGTATCAAAGGGTAGGCTATAGGGGCAAGGTAGTTCAATATACGCCATCTTGTAGTGATAAAACAAAGAGGGAGAGATTAGTCGAAAAGTCAAAGGCAACGAATGACAAAGAGGGTAGAAGACAACTAATCCTTATACTAAACCTAAGCCATTCAATGGGAAGTGTTGATATAGGCAAGTATACTTATCAAATTGTAATAGTGGATTAAGTCCAAGTATTGATCCCTCAAAGACCATGATTATTGGTATTCGCTAGATCTTTATTATCTAATTGGTAAATTAAATTTCATGCAACTTAAAGAACCTAAATTAAATTGCTGCAACTAATAGATTAACATCTAATTAATAATTATTCAAGAACTTAAACAAGAAATCAGTAAAATTATAAACTACTTCTAAGATTTGAAAAAACGTATCTAGCTCTTTGCTTCTCTTAAATCTAACATGTGATTTTCCTAAAAATAATATAATTTATTCTTTAATATTTTTTTGTCAGAAGAATTTTCTACTAACGTTAATTACTTTTTTAAGCTAATTAACTTTAACCCTAAAATCATCTATTAGAATCTCTTCTCAATAGCATGATTTAATATTGCATTATTGAATAACGATTTCTCGATGATATAATTCAAAATTCAAGGAGAATATTGCAAATTACCTCTAATGTTACAATAGTCCTCATCATCTATGCCTAGATTTAATCTTACAAGAAATTTCTCAATTTTCTTATAAGATATCAAACTTTAGATTACTACCCACGGAAATAATAACCTAAATCATGAAACAAATATAGTTGAAAAAAAAAAGACTAAAAAATTAAATTAATCAAATAATAATCATATCACATAAGTAAATTTAGATTCTACAAGACCTAGATATCAAATATCTACTCTTTATACATCATAAAATAAGAATCTAAAAACAAAAAGTAGAAATAATTAAAAATAAGAATTATAGAATCTACAAAAAAGGTTAAATCTTGAAATCTTGATGGTCCTTTATTCCTTGATTATTCTTCTCTTAAAAAGCTCTCTAAAAGTCGTGCTAAAAAAAATTCTCTTTAAAATAAACCCTAACAAGGCTTTATATAAGAAGAGATAAAAAAATAAGTCAGTTGGAAAAGATATGACCAGGGATAAAATTGTGTCTTTTAGTTGTGCTATAATTCACGTTTGTTTCTCTTCTTTTTTCTAAACTAGGAACAACATGACCAAGGATATGGTCATGTCTTTTGGTTGTGTACTAGTCTGTGACAGTTGAAAATAAGCTCTAACTTTGCTTGAAAATGACACAATCATGTCGTTTGGTTATGTTGATCTCGAAACCTTTAAAACTTACTCATTTTGACTCCGATTTGAATAAAATTTATTTTTATATTCTCATTTTCTCACGTAGATCATTTTAAAACCTAGAAAACGAAATTTTTCTTACTTAAGTATCATTATCTCAAATAAGCTCAAATTTAAAGGAAAATAATAAAAAATCACGAAATAAAATATATGCAATTAGGAACTCATCAAGTGTTTGAGGTGCTTGGAATTCAAGTACAATTCTAATGAATGCCTGAAGAGATAAGTTGTAAATTTAGTTGAGAGAGAAAATGAGGAGGTAGATAATGTTGTGTGTAAACCTGATGATGATAGTAGATAATATTATGAAGATGAAGAGGAAGAGGAAGAACAGTTGTATGTTGAGAGAAAGCTCACGTTCTCCTTCAAGAAAGAAGAAGACAACTAGAGCCATAAACTATTTCAAAGCAAGTGTACTATGGGAAATCATTGTTTTGATCTAACCATCGATAGTGGAAGTTATGAGAATATCATTAGCAGAGGGGTTGTAGATGCATTGAAGCTCCCAGTTAAACCACATCTTAATCCATATACACTTGGGTGGATCAAGACAATAGAGAAGACTCAAGTTAAGGAGTAGTGTAGGTTACCTTTCTCTATAAGCAAGTATCTAGGTGAGACGTATAGCGATGCAGTTAACATGGATGCTTGCCATATCCTTTTTAGTAGACCTTGGCAATTTGATTAGAATATGCAGCACTTCGAGAGAGATAATGTGTATAGGTTGGAAAGAGAAGGTATACAGTTCACTCCAATACCAATGAAGAGAGGAAGTTATTCTAAAGTTTCTAAAGTGGAGGAATGTAACTTCTTTACCACCGGTACTTCAGTACAAGAGATGGAAGTAAATGTAAGGGAGTTTAGGGTAATTCATGCCTTAATTGCAAAACAGGTAATAGCTTTGGGGGAGGAGAAGATGGTGGATAAGTAGCTAGAGGTAGTTAAACCATTATTAGAGGAGTTCGTAGATGTTACGTCAAATGAGCTTTCGGATGGCTTACCTCTAATAAGAGATATTCAACATCAAATAAATTTGATTCCAAGCTCCAGTTTACCTAACCTTCCTTATTATAGGATGAGTCTAAAGGAAAGCAAGATTTTAAAGGAGAAGGTAGAAGAGTTTCTAAAGAAAGGGCATATTTAAGAGAATTTGAGTCCGTATGCAGCTATCATCCTATTGATCCCCTAGAAAGATAGGAATTAAAGAATGCATGTGGATAATAGGGCAATTAATAAGATTACAGTTGGTTATAAGTTTCCCATCTCATAGCTAGATGATATGTTTGACAGATTGAGTGGAGCAGTTATCTTTTCAAAGATAGATTTGAGAAGAAGGTATGATTGGATTCGAATTAAGTTTAGAGACAAATGGAAGATGGTGTTTAAAATGAAGGAAGGGTTATATAAGTGGCTTGTCAAACGCATCAGTACCTTCATGTAAGTAATGAACTAAGTATCGAAACCCTTTATTGGAAAATTTGTAATTATTTATTTTGATGATATTTTGGTTCATAGTAAGTTAGAGGAGAAGCATTGTTGCATATACATAAGCCGTTAATTGTTTTGAGAGAGAATAAGCTATATGTTAATTTGAAGAAGTGCATCTTTATGTCAAGGAAGTTGCTATTTCTTAGCTTTGTTGTTAATTTTTTGGTATCTAGGTGGATGAGGAGAAAATAAAGGCAATTAAAGAGTGGCCTACTCCTAAAATAGTTTCTGAAGTTAGGATCTCTTATAGGTTGGTGACGTTTTATAGGCTGTTTATAAAGAATTTTAGTAGTATTGCAACCCTAATGACTAAGTGTTTAAGGGAGGGAAAATTTAAATGGGGAGCTGAGGCTAAGGCTAGTTTTGCATTGTTGAAAGAAAAGTCGTATTTTGCACCAGTTTTAGTATTACTGGATTTGATAAATTGTTTGAGGTTGACTGTGACGTGAGTGGTGTGGGAATAAAAGTAGTTCTTTCTCAAGAGAAAAGGCTAATTGCATATTTTAGTGAAAAATTGAGTGATGCAAGATAGAACTGGTCAACTTATGATATGGAGCTCCATTTTATCTTGTAAGCTCCTAAAGACGTGGGAGCATTACTTAATTGGCAAAGAGTTTGTTTTATATTGAGATTTCCAAGTACTGAAATATTTAACAATCAAACTTAGATTGGCGAAGACATGCATGCTAAATGGTTTCAATTTTTATAGAGATTTCCTTTCAAAATTAAGCACAAAGCTAAAGTAGAGAATATAATGGCAAATGCCTTGAGTTGCTGTGCAAATTTGTTGTTGACTTTAAGTCATAAAATTGTAGGTTTTGACTGCTTGAAGGAGTTATATGGAGATGATGAGGATTTTAATGATATTTGGGTTATGTATAGTGATGACCAAGTTTGTGATGATTTCCACATTCATGATGAATATTTGATGCATGGTAATCAACTTTGTATCCCTAAAACAACCATAAGGGAGAAGTTGATTTTTTATTTGCATGGAGGTGGACTTAGTGAACATCGGGCCAAGATAAGACATTTGGTGTAGTTATAGAGATGTATTTTTAGTCTCATGTGAGGAGAAATGTTTCCAGATTTGTACAACGATGTTATATTTGTCAAATGGTGAAGGGCCAATCTTAGAATACTAGATTATACATACTCTTACCAATACCTTAGAATACATGGGAGGATCTCTCTATGGATTTTGTACTTAGTTTACCCTAAACCCAAAGAGGGTTCGAGTCTATATTTGTTGTTGTTGATAGGTTTTCAAAGATGGTGCATTTTATCCCTTGCAAGAAGACTTCAGATGCATTTGGCATAGACAAATTATTTTTCAAGGAAGTTGTTTGCTAGCATGGAATGCCAAAGTCAATTACTTCAAATAGGAATAGAAAATTTTTAAGTCACTTTTGGAGAACCTTATGGAAGATGTTTGATTCCTAACCAAACTTTAGCAGTACAACGATTCCTCAAACAGATGATTAAATTGAAGTAGTCAACAAGACACTTAGTAATTTAATTCAAAGCCTATGTGGCAATAGACTAAAGCAATGGGATGCAGCTTTAGCACAGGTAAAGTTTACTTATAATACTGTTGTACATTGTTCCATTAGAAAGGTGCCATTTGCTATTGTCTACATAAAGCCATCTTAACATGCTTTAGATTTGCTTAAGCTTCCAATAGAGATAAGTTTGAACACTGCAGCTAAGAATTTAGCAAAGTAGTGGTAAACTACTACATTAGAGGTGAAGTAGTAGTTAGATGAAAGTAATGCAAAGCATAAAGATGCAACTGAAAAGTGTAAGAGAAAAAGAGCATTTATTGTTAGAGATGAGGTCATGGTATTTCTACGAAAGGAGAGGTTTCTAGCAGGCGTACAAAGCAAGTTACTACCTAAGAAATATGATCCTTATCAAATAGTTTAGAAGATAAATGACAATGCATGTGTCATCACATTATTAGATAGTATGGGCATATCTAAGACCTTTAATATGGTAGACATTTGTCCTTTTTAATCATGTGAAGAATCGTTGTATCCAAATAATGTACCCAACTCGAGATGAGCTCTTCTCAAGCGAAGGAGCATGATGTGGACATAATAAATTAGGTAGTTTTTTTTTTTTTTTGTTAAGTTCAAATAGGTGTAACTTTTGATCTTAGTTTTCTTATTGTTATATGATTCTAAGGATCGATTTTCGAGTCCTATAATAATCTAGGTAAGCTTGATTGATGTCTTTTCGGGCTTAAAAAATGCTTGTTAAGGCCCGTTATCGGCTCTTTTATTTTTTAGGTGATATCTTAGGTGCTTTAGGGATTCTTTTTAGGTATAAATAGTTTCTTTTTATCTTTTCTTATTTCTTTAAGAACCATTATTCAAGAAATAATAGAATGTTTCAATAGCTTTTCTTGCATCCCTTGCATTAAGTGTGAACCTAGTTTTTTCCTTACTATATTATCATATGTAAAATAAGTTTATATAAATGATTACAAGATAATTTTCTAGTCAATTTAATTAAATTTATCTATATATTTAAATTAAGAAGAAGAAGCGAGGTAGTATGTAATTTTTCACACATATAATGTGATATCAACTTATGAGAACTATACATTTTCATTTCTTCCAAATTCCATACTATGGGTAGGTCCTTAGGTTTTAGGTTCAATATTTGAAATTTTCTTATCCTAGAATTGCTTCGAAGCAGTAATGTTTGATGATTTAATAAAAATAAAAATATACACATATTTTATCTTTTTATTTGTAAATGAAAGAATGTGGCTACGGAGACTTTGATAGAAACACCGGATGCGGATGGTATATATTGGTTGATATGCTACTTCAACATTAACTAGTGGTATGAGCATACAGATTAACATTGGTTGTAAACTTTTGCAATCTCTGTAGAATAAGGACTAAGATGGGGTGGACTATACTTAACAGATAGGTTTGGATGTGACTACAAATTACCAGTTTGATGAGAGATGATTGCTGCAAATGAAAACTATAACCTTTGCACATTGTTACAAATGAGTTGAATTGGATCAAATTTTAAAAGATTCAAGCTTAGTTCATTAAAAAAATTAAAGAAAAAATGAGTTTCTATCAAATTTAAAGATTTTAGATTTGAACTTGAACTCGAACTCAAACTCGAGCTCGAACTCAAATTTGAGAAGAAATCTAATAGTTGAGCTAGATTTGTAGGGTTATTTATATTTTCAAATAAAAACACTTACAAACTTGAGTTCGAGTTAGGTCTTTAGTTGAAGCTAAAAAATTCAATAGTTTAAGCTTGTTTTCTCAACATATATCAACAAAACTTGCCTAAATATATATATCTTGTTTGATTTTTAATTGAATCTTGTAACTTTATATGTATCATAAAGAAATCTCAAAATAAATAAATCCTTAATAAACTCAAAATCTATAAAAAACAAAATAGGTACAAAATACTTTATATTATAATGTATAATATGTATAAAACTCATGAGCAGGCTTATTAAAAATTTAAATGAGTTAGTTTGTGAGACTAAATAGAGACTCAAGGGTTTTTTTTTTTTGGTAACTTAGTTTGTGAGACTAAATAGAGACTCAAGGTTTTTTTTTTTTTTGTAACTATACTATTACAACTAAGGGAGGGGCGAATATAAACATGATCCATCTCATTGATAGACCAATGTTTATGGTACTAAATTACAATGGTTTTGGCAAAAAAAAAAAAGTTTAAGTAAACAAGCTTATTAAGTGGCTTGTTAAATACACAAACTTTATTTTAACTCGAGTCAAGCCAAGTTTAAGAGGCTCATAAGCAGTTCACTCATTTATGCTTTAACTTTATTATAAGTGATAAAAAATAAAAGGATGAAAAGCAAAATCTGAGGCTAAGTCTTGAGCCTAGCTATCAAAGTATAAGCTAAGATGGGTCAAATTTGATTCGTGCCTATATTTACTTAGAAGTGTTCGTCTAAATAGTAAAATCATTACTAGAAATTGTTGTACTTTGTAATCCAAACACAAATATCCACTTTGAAACCATAGTAGGTAATCTTATTGTATGGGTTATCCACCTCAATCGTACTTGATCGGATAATTTATGGGTAGATAATTAAGATTAAAAGGTAGATTCCAAATGATAATTTTCCAAAACTTATTCCTACAAATTAGGGTACGGGTATGAAATCATGGTACCTTATATCTATCCTAAAACCTATACTTTGAAGCACACATGGTACAGGTTATAAGGTATCTTGTACTCACCCTTTAATAGTAAATTAAATAAAATTAGTGAAAAAAATAAGCATTCCATCCTATTAAAATAAAATAAGACCCATCATATTGAAAACCCTAAAATAAATGCTTACTATTCCCTTCCCTTCCATCTTTATTCTTTATTCGTTACTCTACTATCTTCTTTTTCTTTTTTTCTACTCATTCATCTTTCGTGAAATCCATCATCTAGGAAAGTTCAAAAAATGGAATATGAGTTTTTAGTTTCTACTTCTAATGCAACATACAAGCCATAAGGTATGTTAATTACTTATTTTCTATGATGGAATAGTTTCTTTGTTTTATGTTTGATGAAAAATTTGGTATTATTATTTGAGTGAAATCTGATTTTACTAATACATGTACCTTGTAGAAGAAGAATACTTTAGTTTGAAAGATTAGTTAAATTAAGCAATTACTTTTGAAAGAAACAAAGGTCAGGTAATCTATAAGGTCCCTATACTCTTATAAGGTACAAGTTACATGGTAATTCCAAGGTAGCATAAGATAGGGTATGAACGGTAAAGTTTCGGAATCTGTATTCCTATAGTAAGGTACAGGTAAGGCCCTAAACCTTACTCACCCAGTACTTGTTCACCCTTGTTATATATTATCATTATAGAAAATACGAGATAATTAAAATGAAAGGAATCAATATTTGAAAAAAAGATTATATACATAATTAATGTTTCGAAAAGTTCGAAGAAGAAATCAATATTTCACAAAATAGTTCAAATAATTTTATGAATCGGTTATTATTTATCCTTTATTTGAACTGTTTTGTGAAATATTGATCCTTTATATGAACTTTCTTCTAAACGTTGATATGTTATTTGAAATTTTTGAAATATTAATCTTTTAATTGAACTTAATCCTAAATATTGATTTATTCTATTATAATTCTCCCTAGGAAATACGTTAAAAATATCGATATAAATCTGGGTGATTATCTTTCCCTTTAAGCTCTTAAAATAAATAAATAAATAAACTACAAAAACAAAACCTTTTTGTAACAAACAAATATCTTTTCAAAAAATTATTTTTAATGTAGCAAAAACTTAGATGTAGAAAACATAATAATATTTTTGATGTATGCATTGCGCAGGATAATACTGTACTTATAGCACATTAGTTCGTCCTTTTTTGAAGTTTAATACATTAGGCTAGTATACTGGTCCTCATAATCTTCTGGATTTGCCTTATTTGCATGAATACCACGTTCTTGCTTAAACTTGACATAAAAGATAGTTCATTGCTCCTAATTGTTCTTCAACCGAAATTCAGAGGGTTGGTTGTAGGTTTTATGGCTGGATTAAAATTTGTTTGAAACGGCTTACCCACACTTGATTGTCTATTACTGAAATCTAATAATTGATTTTATCGGTACTTTATAATATAATAGCATGAATATTGATTTTCACTTGGAGTAGACTAAATTTGATTTTTTTTTTTTTATAATTGTAATATGTAATAATTAGAGGAAAAAAAAGAAGAAGAAAATGCTAATGATATTAAGTCCGTTATATATCTTAATTCGACTAACATTTGAATAGAATGACCAATCGAATAGAGTTTAAATTAGTTATCATTATAGGACCTAAAAATGAAGATATAGCACACAATGTTTTTTTTTTTCCTTTTCTAAAATGATAATTTTATTTATTCAAGTCTCGTTGAGGAGTATTCGAAACAATATTAACAAACTTGAAATGAAAAATTCTTATATTTCTAAAACCAATTAACAAATTAAAAATAATGTACAAGATTATAGAAAAAGTTTATTTTCACATCATAGTTTAGCATTTTCATTTTTCTATAACAAGTTGAAGTTGAAGCATCCTTCTTTTCACCGTCTTTTGACATAAATATCCGTTCCCATTAACTGGGAGAACAAATCCATTACTCAAACACACAATACAAGACAAGTTTTGAAATCTTAATTAATCTTTTGATGATAAAGTCTATATTACACGGCATTTATATACCAAACAAGGGTGCGATCCTAGTTTTGTGTGGTACCACGTCAATTGAGGTTGGCTAGCGAGGATTGTCTGTCCCTTCTCTTGCTATGAGAAAATGACTCGTCCTCAGAGATAAAACAAGAAATGAAATTAGATGATTTATATCAATTCAACAAAGAGGCTGCGAAAAAATTCGCTCCGACTTTACGACTATCGTTTACACTAAAAGTAGTGCGAGAAATTGAACATCATATTATGATATAAATATAAATCCAATGCAATTAGGAACGTGAATATTGAGATAAAATACGGACAAATACGAGATACAATATAAAAAATATAGTTACGGTATAAATAATTTTAATGATTTGAGATCTATATTCAGTTTTATATATTATTTGCACTAATATGAACGTGACATGAAATAAAACAAAGATCTAATTTGCCAAAACAAATTGTGACCTAATCGCAATATTGACCTAGTAACTACTATAAGAGCTTATGTTAAGTGCTAAAAAAAACATTGTCCAAACATTTTTATTATTCATAATTACTGTTGAAATAATATAGTTTAATAATAATAATAATAAAAGAAAAAGAGTTTAGGAACCGATCGAGCTAAGAGTAAACCGGTCGAAGGCGATGGGAGATAATGGGCTAATAGTTAGTGATGGCAAAATCTTCCTTATTGAGAACAGCCAATAATTGAAAATTGTCAGTCGTGAGGAAATCACTCTCTTTGTTGCTTTCCATGGACTAATCCGTTTAATATTCTCAACAACTCCGGAAGATAGGTTTGCATAAAACAGCCGCATTATTTAACAATAAAGCCATGCTATTTAAATTCTCGATTACCTTCTCAAATATCCAATTGAATTGATGCTATTTAAAGTTGGGTGTGATTAAACATTGTGTCCAATTGAATTTTTATTTGTCAGATTCATTATTTTATCATCTTTAAAAAAAAAAAAAAACGGCATGAGAAATTTTTACGAATAAATATTATACTTAATAAAGTAAAATTGAAAGCTACATAAGGTTGCGATAATAAATTTGATATGGTAGCTCCATAATTTGGCTACGGTATCAAGTCTTCCAATTTGTCGACAGAAACAGAGAGAGATATGTAGACATATATCAAGCACGTTAAATGATTTCAGGGATACCTATTAGTCCTGGATACTCTGGCACAAATTTTTAGAATAACTTTTATCTCAACTTCTTCTCACTTGTACTTCTACATTCATGAAGAAAAAGGGAAGAAAAAAAAAAAAGATTATATTTCACATTTGTAGCCAAAAGTCTTATTTTGCTTATGAATCCTACAAATATTAACGCATAAATTACCAAAACCTATAACAAATCATGATTTTTAGCGGATTAATATATAAAGAATATCTAGTTTCGACATTTGTGCACTTCCTAATGTTTGAGTTATTATAGAGTACCGGACAGATCAATTTAAAATAAAATTTATTAAGCATTACATACTATATTTTTGAATTGATAGTTTATAAATTAATTATTACTTATAATTTATATTATTTATAAATATATTAGCATTTTAATAATATTTACCTTTTTAAGTATACATTTCTCCCTCTATCTACGTAACTTTATTGCATTAGTACAACATTATGCGCATAAAAAAGGGTACGGGGGCAAGTAAGTGCTTGTGGCTCAAAATGTCCCCGTGTACTATTTCTCAACCACAGTTGAAAAACCACGTAGACCATATATTACAACAAAGAACAAACCGTAACCACCTCTCTGGCAAAAGATAAAAAAAATAAATAAAGAAAAGAAAAATTTAATTACGTCGAATATGCGAGTTCAAATTAGACCAAAAGTCTTTGAGCAGAGCAATGCCAGACAAAGACACTACTTTACCACACCTCGGTCCCAACCTCCACTAGTTAGAGCCACTTGGCCACTTGGGTGTGTGTATATATATATATACATTATTTTATTCTCATCATTGCAACAGAACTTTCGGATGTCGCCTACACCCCATACGCCAAGATGGACTGCACTATACACGTAATTCTAGAATTAAGCCTTCAATATGTATTGTTATCTTTAGTTGAAGATAAATAGAAATGGTAACTGAGTTATAAAGGGCAGACGTTCAAAATTTTGACAACCAGGTAGCATTTGTAGGATAATACAGCATAAAGAGAGCGGGAAAACCGTAAAACTCGATAAAAAAAAAAAAAGAAAGGGAAAGGGTTATATAATAATAATAATAATAATAATAATAATAATAATAATAATAAATTTTTGAAATATAAAATAATGGAATGAATATAATAATATAATAAAAACTTGAAAATATGATATAACTTATAATTTATAAGGGATAGTAGGGGGCAATTTGATCATAAGAAAGGATTTAGATTTCTTACTATTGGTTATCCAAAATAAATTCCATATATTTTCCCTACCAAATTATCACGTTATTTTTCTACAAGAATAAAAAAATTACGGATTTCAACTCAACCATTTTCATATGCAAAATCAAAATTCGGATCTAAAGGCTAAGGTAAGGGAAAAACTTATAAAACTTTAAGAAAATGCAAAGATACAACAATTTTAAGTAAACCATTCGTTAATCTAACATACAAATTTGTTTTTCTTCAAGAAGATATCATAAAAACCATAAAGATTTCCGTTTTTATAGCTTCACATGATTACAATTCAAGTCTAAGGTATTTCTTATCAAGAATTACATGTAAGTAATATTCTTGCCTTGTTTCCTTGAAGAATTCTTAGTTTTGTGGTTTTGGTATGGGTTTAGTTAAAGCGGTTGATGAGGTAGATGGGAACAATGATGATATGGTTATGGCATACATTACGTAATATTAGCGATGCCGAGGTGGTGTTAAAGTGTATGGTGTCGGGGTATGAGGTACGATGGCATATACACGTCGTGCATAAACGTGAGACTGTGTGTATATTGTATGACCGTATCATTGTATGTGTTGTGTAGGTATATATGTCAATGTTGGGTATAGGTATGTGAATGATCATGGGTGTATTAGTGTGTGTAGATGTGAGACGAGGGAAAGTAGGATGTATGCGTGTGTGCAGACAATGGTTGATACATAAATATTATGGGATGTTGAAAAGTGTATAGAATAATATGAAAAGATATGTGGAGTGCAGTTAAACTCGGACGTTGGAGTAAAAGGTTGAATAAAAGTAAAAGAATGTTTAGTTGTGTTAAGGATTAATGAATTGAGTTTTAAATTTAGTATTGCATTTGTAACCAGGTGCTTGGAGTCTCATAGTGCCAGACTTCGTTGAGACAAGAGAATTAGGTACAAGATACGTATTTATTGATTATGTATACTAGATTAGTATACATTAATTGAATATAAATGAAACTCGGACTTAACTATTTGATGCTTATACTTGGCTTCGACCACCAACTGGTAGGATTCAGTGGTGTTGGTAAGGTACTTGGTGATTTTTGCGCGACGTTGTTTTCGGTGGAGTCCCGTACTAAAATGACCCAAGTAGATTGAGAATAGTTTTCGATACTCAGGTGATTGGGAAGGACCCAATACCAATACTTATATGGTATTTATATATTGTATGTGTAAGGATCATAAGTAACCTTAAGTCTCGGGATGTAAGGATTGTACTGTTTGTAGACTTAAATAACCAAATTTAATCGATTATTTGTTGCATTTATGATTGTTACTCTTATGTGTTCAGCTTATTACATTTATGTTCATGCGCATATATATGATATCCTGTACTGGGCGTTAGCCCACTCTTCGAGGAATTATTGTTTTTCAACTATAGGTTCAAGGTATGAAGTTTATGGTAATTATTCTATAGGGGATGCGAGTTATGATTATCTATATTATGAGGTTGAGGGTGATCTTTGTTATTATGGTGATGTAGCAGAGACAACATAGCTTAGCTTTTAGGAGCAAACTATTGAGAATATCTGTTATTGTTTCGTGTTACATATATTTGGAGGCTGTTGATTGTTTGGAGTTGCCTATGACTCCTTTAGATGATATTACTTTAGGTTATTTGTCTCAAAGTTATATTGTATTCAAGTTCATTCACTTGTAACTGTTGAGTTCGTTTACTATTGTGATATGTGGAAATTGGGTGGTCAACATTTCACTTTAATTCAGATTTAAGGTTATTAAATTGTGAGTCGGTAGATTTATGTAATTAATTTATGGATCTTAGTCAGGTTGCAAGTTCCTAGATGCTTGACATATTAATAGAAGCTAAGAACACGTAACAGGTTGTAGTGTTCCAAGTTCTAGGGTGTTATAGTTTTAGTGATATCAAAACCTAGGTTGAGAATCTTTAGGGAAATAGGAATGATAACTCATAAGTGGATAGGATTTGGATGATTAGAACTCGTTACCCCCTTCATTACTAGCGTGATTAACTAGGGTTAAGTGATTGGTGCCCATCACCCCCTTCATCACAGGTGTGATAAGAGAGAATTAAGTGAGCAACAATCGTTACCCCCTCCATTACGACCGTGATCAAAGGAGTAATTGTTGCTGGAGTAAAATTTCACTTTTCTTTATGGCCATGATTGTGTCCCCCCTCCCCCTTCATCATGGCTATGACTAGTGGAGATGTAGTAGACAAAAGAAGAAGAAGAAGAAGAAGAAGAAGAAGAAGAAGAAGAAGAAGAAGAAGAAGAAGAAGAAGAAGAAGAAGAAGAAGAAGAAGGGAGAAGGGGCTCAGGTAGCTAAGAGTTATGTTTGAATATGAGAATGAATTGTCAAGTGTTTAGTTATTGAATCTTTAAGATAGCGAGATATGAGAAGAGTAGGTAGTTAAGGGGCTATGCTTAAATTTGGAGGAGTGGTTCTTACTGAGGGTTTAAGTTAAGTTGCTTTAATCTTACCTAAATATATTTTCCTTGCCATTATATTACTATTTGTTACTAGTTAATATGTATATATGCCTCTTTTAATTGCCATCTTACCTTATATTGACTTTACCCTATTTTCTTCTTGATTTTCCATCATGTTTTACTCTTATATTTGGTATCTTATATATATATATATATATATATATATATATTCAACGCTAGTATCTCTTTTTTACTTCTCTTTCAAGACTTCCTTATTCTTCTATAGTTTACCTAAGTGTAATGGAGGAAGAGTTAGATTAGTGTAGTGGAGGTGACATTGGAGTTAGAATTGGTAGAGCTAATCCTCTTGATATACTTAGTAATATAAAACAAATAAAATACTTTATACGGAGTGAAATATAAACTACTTAATTCATATTAAGGATACAGAGACAATTTATGAATAAGTTACTCATAATGTGCCTATATGTACATTCATAACCAAAACCTAGTGATACTATATGTGATAGTATAATTTTATGAATAATAGGAAGATAACATTAAACTTTAAAACTCAAAGAGAAAGTTAAAAACCCTTAGCATTAAATAAGCAAAAATAACCAACTATTGGATTCAAAAAATTCGATAAACTTAAATAATAAATCATAATGCCTCTTAGGATAAATAAGACACCTTCAAAAAAATTTACGATATAATAGAAATTGGAGAACTATAAATACTATTGTCAATATCAAGACAAAATATAAACCAACTTTGCTAAATTACTTATAATGGATATCGATGCAACAATCAATTAAAGATACCAATTCAAAGATGAATAATAGGCAATAGTGATAAATCGAGTAAAAGATTAAAAGTGTAAATTGGTGTTCCTTTATACATTGGCACATATGCATGTGAAATGGGGTTAACGAGTCCTTCTTTCATGTCGAGTCAGAGTTATGTCCAGTTTGTCGATGTATTAGTTGTGTTGATAGTTTATGTTGAGTCATATCATGTGAGTCAAGTTGAGTTGTTAGTCTTGTCTCTTCAAGTTAGTTGTCTGTGTTATATGTTAACCCCGTATTATTTGTATATATACCAAAATGTATAATATGGAAATTTTCTTAATACTAAATGACTAAAGTGTGAAAATAGGTAAAGTGATAATTAAAGAACTAAAGATTGAAACATAGGTAATAAAGTCTTCTAATAGTAAATAACAAATAAATTAATAGTATATAACAAGCCTCGAGAAGAGTGATTTATAAATACCTATAACTTGGATTATTATAGTAGTAATAATAAGGAATAGTAACTAGGGAGATTACAAAGGATAACGAAATACACAAAATCCAGCAAACTAACAAAAGCCTAACTAAATCAATTTAAAAAGTGAGATTAATCTTAAAGGACACAAAAAGCATTAATAGTCGATGAATTGACTACATTAAAATCTACAAAGGAAATAATTAATTGATATGACTTAACCAATAATAAAAAAAGGTATATAAATAATAATAATAATAATAATAATAATAATAATAATAATAATAATAATAATAATAATAATAATAATAATAATAATAATAATAATAATAACAATAATAATGATAATGGTAGTAGTAAGACTTTCTATTACGATCTAATAATGAGCTGAGGATAAGTGAAAGAGATAATAAGTCATTAAGTGAGGTGCGGTAGCAATAAATTGGGGGGTGGGGTGGGGGTTAACTCTAGAATTGTTGAGAGTATAGTAAGTTTGAGAAGTGTTACCTTGAAATCGTAGAGTTATATAGAGAACTGTTATGATTAAATGATAATAAATGTTTGACTCATAACAGAAAGGTTAATTGATGATTAAAGTGGTAACTAAACTTGATGAAAGAAAGAAAGTAAAGTGAAGCAAGTGTTCTCAAAGTATAAGGGAACAGAAATTAAATGGGCACTTGAGGAGGAAACCAGGAGAAAACATTCAGAGTTGTTTTAGGATTTAGGGTTATAAATTTTCAAGGATGATAGTTTTATTGAGAGAGGAAAACTGTAAAACCTGATTTAAAAAAAAGGAAAAGGGTTATATAATAATAAGAACAACAACAACAATAATGATGATAATGATGATGATCATAATAATAATAATAATAAATTTTTGAAATATAAAATAATGGAATGAATATAATAATATAATAAAGGTTTGAAGATATGGTATGGCTTGTAATTTGTATAGGATGGTAGGGGTCATTTGGTCATGGGAAAATATTTAAACTTCTTACTATGCCTTATTCTAAATAAACCTCATATCTTTTCCTTATCAAATTATCACATTACTTTTCTACAGGAATAGAAAAATTACGGTTCTCAACTTAACCCCTTTCAAATTCAAAGCCAAAATTCGGATCTAGGGGCTAAAGTAAGAGAAAAACTGATAAAACTTTAAGAAAACGCAAAAATACAACAATTTTAAGTTAGTCCTTCATTTATCTAACATAGAATTCGTATTTTTTTTTTTTAATAAGATATCGTAAAAACCATAAAGATTTCCGTTTTTGCAGCTTCACATGTTTATAATTTGAGTCCAAGGTATTTCTTATCAAGAATTGCATGTAAGTAATGTTCTTGCCTTATTTCTTTGAAGAATTCTTAATTTTGTGGTTTTAGTATGGGTCTAGTGAAAGCGGTTGATGAGGTATATGGGAACAATGGTGATACGGTTACAACATAAATTACGTAATGTTAGCGATGCTGAGTCGGGTTGGAATGTATGGTGTTAGGGTGTAAGGTACGATGGTGTATGCATGTCATACATGAGTATGAGACTATGTATGTGTTGTACAATCGTACAATTGTATGTGTTGTGCAAGTGTGTGTGTCTATGTTGGGTATATGTGTGTGAATGATCTTAGGTGTATTGGTGTGTACGACTATTTGTGTAGATGTGAGATGAAGGAGAGGGGCGCGTATGTATGTGTATAGATAAGGGTTGGTGTGTGAATATTATGGGATGTTGAAAAGTGTATGGAAGGATATTCAAAAATATGTGGAGTACGGTTAAAATTGAACGTTGGGTCAAAGGGTTGAATAAAATTGGAAGAATGTTGAGTTGTGTTAAGGATTAATGAATTGAGTTTTAAATCTGGTATTGCATTTGTAACCAGATGCTTAGAGTCGCATAGTACCCAACTTTGTTGAGATAGGAGCACCAAGTATAGGATACATGTTTGTTAATTGTGTGTACTAGATTAGTATACATTAACTGAACATAAATGAAACTTGGACTTAACTATTTGCTATTTTTACTTGGCTTTGACCACCTATTAGTAGGGTTCAGTAGTATTGATGAGGTACCTAGTGATCTTTGTGCAATGTTGTCCTCGGTGGAGTCCCGTACTGAAATAACACAAGTAAATCTAGGATAGTTTTCAGCACTCGGGTGATTGGGAAGAACTTAACACTAATACTTATATAATATTTATATATTGTGTGTGTAGGGGTCATGAGTAATCTTAAGTCTCGTGACGTTGGCACTGTACTGCTTGTGGACATAAATAAGCAGATCTAATCGATTGTTTGTTGCATTTATGACTATTACTCGTGTATGTTCAGCTTGTTACATGTATATTCATGCTCATGTTTATGGTATCTTGTATTAGACGTTAGTTCACTCTTCGGGAAATTATTGTTTTTCATCTACAGGTTCAACGTGTGAAGTTTATGGTAGTTATTCTATAGGGGATGTAAGTTATGATTATCTGTATTATGATGAGAAGGGTGATCTCTGTTATTATGGTGATGCAGCAAAGATAGCGTAGCATAGCTTAGCTTTTAGAAGCAGGATCATATGTTATTGTTTTATATTATATATATTTGGAGACTGTTAATTGTTAGATGATATTACTTTAGGTTGTTTGTCTTAGAGTTATATTGTATTCACGATCATTCACTTGTAACGGTTGGGTTCATTTACTATTATGGTATGTGAAAATTGGGTGGTTGACATTCCATTTTAATTCATATTTGAAGTTATTAAATTATGATTCAGCAAATTTTATATAATTAATTTGTAGATCTTAGTCAGGTTGGAGGTTCCTAAATGCCTGACGTATCAGTAAAAGTTAAGAATACATGGCGAGCTGTGACATTCCAAGATTTGAAGCGTTATAATACGGTACAAGAAGTATCACATAGCATTATACTATGTTTGATGCATGCCTTTTGAGAAGTTAAGGGAATTACTTTTAGTATTTACTAGAAGATTTTCATTTATCCAATGATAAGATTCTTGCATCACCTAGGTGGTATAAATTTTTAAGTTTTGTTGGGTTTTTAAAGGGGTTTCTTATCCATACCTTAACTAAACTGATCTTGCAAACAAAACATGGAATTATATTTTATGTAATTAATACATGGGTTAATTAAAAAAAAAATTCTCAGGGATCAATCATCAGCGAATAAAAAAACACGAACTTTTTTAGTGTTCCATTATATACATGCATGAATTTATAATATATGTATATTCTTACAGAGAAAAATATAGACTACGGATAATTCTTTGCTGATAATTGGTCACACGTAAAGTTTGACATGATGAGGTGACTTTCACGATATAGTCATAACAACTTTAATGCATGCTACTGGGAAAGGGTCAATCGAGCGAGTTGGATACTGGCATCCCGGACTAGGGCGTTGTATTTAATTTAAATTTCGATATAAACTCTTTTGTTTTAATTTCGTATTCTAAGTTAGAGTTTTTTTTTTATATTATCACAAAATCTTCAACCAGTTGAAAATTTTAAAATCAAGAAAATTGAAACACAACTTAAATTAGTCTGGGGCTACAATAATAATTCAGCATATTAAAAAAATAAAAAATAAAAAGGAGCTTTCAATAGCTAATTAGTAGCAGCAGATAACAGTCGTTTGACTAACTATGACTTATGTAACTAGGTAGGTTGAACTCCCACCTCTACTTTTTATCCTCTACCCTTAATTTTTTTTTTCTATTTTAATGTATTAGAATGAGTGCCTATACAAGTTAAAAGTAATCAATTCATAGCTCGATTTACAAGGAAAAAAGACTTCTCATATTTTATTTCTCGAGAGTACCAAATTTAAATCGTTTAAACGACTTAGACCAATTCTTCCATAACTAAGATATATACTTGCTAATATTACGAACCTTAGCTTATTTCCGATATCCTAGATTCTCTTCCTTTTCTGTGTCTTTTACTTCATATTTCTACTACGACGTACCTTTTATCTCCCAATGTAAGAATCCAATTATTTAAAAAATTCATACGGAACATACAGTTAGAGGACCAATATAGTTATAACCAAAGAAACTTCATCACGAATTTCTTTAAAGAATAAAGAAATTAATACTTATCAAAATTGGAAGTTGATGAGTATCGTCACTAGAATTCTGCTGGTGGAGTATGAGATAACCTGGCTTAACGTAAGAGAATAGTAGGCCTGTAAAATAGAACATAGTGAAGGGCAATAAAAATTTGTCCAATATGACCATTTTGATGTTTAAATTAGTGTTTGGTTGTCAGAATAAACAAGTGAACATAGAGAAGGTTTAGTATTAAAAAAAGTCAAGGTGGTTTACTGTTAGAATGCTTAGGGCTATTTATAAAGGAGAGTTACCGCGAATCTTCGAGTATGTTCAACATATTGGCATGTCTACATGATCTGTGTAAGGGGAACGTGCAGTCCGATGTGTTTTAGAATTATAGGGATGTAGTTGTTGACTAGGTCTTGGAGCCTTATTCACTTATATTGTTACCACTATGACCGTTCTAATGCTAGGTTGAGGATAGGGTATACATTAGATCCTCATCCAGAGACTCTTCAGATAGATCGGTCATCAAGTATATTAGGTCAGGCATTAATGGATCACGTCAGTCTTGAGCTCAAGCGGGTTGGCCCAATGCTTAAATAGGTCGGTGTGGAGTTAAGGGACTCATGTCCAAAATTTCCTATCAATAACCCCCTTTACCCCTAGTTATGGTAGTTTTATTACTATTAAGGTAGCAAGGAGAGTCAATAGCTAAATCGGTTCCTTAGCTACATAGCTAAGTCGATCTTGTGTTCTAGAGCGTCATAACCAATGGAAAGAATGGCTAGAGATATCTGTCTATTGAATGCTAATTCGATCTGCTAGGAAGCCGCTTTGGTGACCATTAAGGAAAAGGCTACCATGTTTAGCCTGAAATCCATCCTAAGTGAAGCATCATCCTAAGTTAGTGACATATTCATATTCTATCTGTCTTAATGCCTCAAAGGGTTACGTACAAAGCTCAAGAGGTGAGGTACTAAGCTCATTAAGTATGAGGGAGTCTCGAGCTGTGGAGTTATTTATGATAGATGACATATACTTGTGTTTACTTAGACCGAGGTTATGCCCTTAAGGCCAAATAGGTTCAAGTTACCCATACTAGTCAAACAAATTACCCAAGTTATTTAGTTGGTGAGGTGATGGGTAGCTTAAGGAGGTGAAGAGCCATTGGTGAAGCTTGTGAGGAAAGCTAAAGCTTTCAAATTTTGAATTTGGTGTATGTTCTCGAAGCATCATAAATCCGATTTGATAGCTATCATATCCATATGGTTATGTGTCTAATTAAAGGTATTTTGTCATGTAGATAGCAACTGTTTAATTTAAATCGCATCCATATGGGAAGATCTCAAGGGTCCAATGTAATTGCACTGCTTCAAATTTTGATAACCGTTAGACGCTTTTCTAATGTGTAAGGCCTATAAATACCCTTTAAGTCAACTATTTTCGCACTTGACACATTCCTTACTTTTGACTCTTAAATTGTTCTACTTTTCACTATTCTTTCTCTCTTCTCTTACTTTCTTCAATTACTTTTATCAATGCAACCATGTTACAATCTGGCAACTTTGAGCACTCAAGTTTAACCAATGGAGATCTTACATCTATTAAATTCGAAGTCGGTAAGGATACTATTCTACCTTTAACGATGGTGGGCAATTCATCTTTAGCAACGGCATGAGCAAAGGATGAGGGTATGAGGGATGTAGAACTAGAGATTGATAGGGTAGCACTTATTGATGCCATCTTTTGCGATGTGTATCCCCCTAACAAGGCGAATGAGGAAGCAACTATTAATTTTTATGAGAATTTAGAGATTAGTGCAAGGCTATACGGGCTAGTTAGTAACTGCAAGTCATCTAATGTAATTACTATTTAAAAAATTACTTCTTAGGGACTTCGATTGGACCAACACTGTAGGTGCCAAATATAAACGAGAGGGTTACTCTCCTTTCTAGGAGGTGCTTTGTTGTATATGAGCGGTGTTTTAAGTTTCAGATGCACCTCCTTTCCACCAAATTCAAGAAGGAACTCTCCAGTTTCCATTAGGTCTGTTCTACTCAGATCCCTCCTAATAGGGAAAGATTATTGAGATCATTCCAAGCCCTATGAGAGTGTTTGATAGTTTGTGCAACCCTGCAGGTATTCAAATGGCTTTATTTATAGAAGAGTGGCAAGGGGTAGGTGTATCTACAAAACAACCTAAACAAGATATTATTTTGTGGTTTAGATTCTTTCGTCAAGTTTTGAAAGAATGAGGTCATAGTCATGGAGTTATCCATGGAGGCCGACTTTTAGACTCATTGGACTCTATTGATCCTTACAAATGCTATTAAGAAGCTTAGTGCAAGTCATACTAAAGATATGATGGAGATTGAAGCCTTCGTGGCCTTAAGGAATAAGGAGCTAATCAATGCAAAGGAAATAGTAGAGAAGTACTTTTTCGATCCAATCTCCAAGCTATTCCCAAGTATGGAGAAGGCTATGATGAAAAAGTAGCTAGGAGATAGGGGCTCAAGACCTAATGTGTCTGGTTCTTCCATTGTGCTAATGCAGGCTTACTAGAATTCACTCTTCGTTCGTTGTTGCTAAGGAATAAGGATTCCATCTCGCCTATGCTAGACATGGCACAGTTTGTAAGTTTTTTGTCATAGCGCTAATGTATGTTTGCTTTGTTATAGGTGATAGACTTTCTCAACCTAACGGGGTGACCTCATTAAGAGGAAGGAGGTTAGGGTATATCCCCAACATCAAGAGGCATTGGAGAAGGTCCAAATTGTCAAGAAGAAGTCCTTTGCTAAGGCTAGTCAAAGGCAGTTAATAGTTCTAGATGTTGTCCCCTTAACCACATCAGCAACTAAGCTAATGGCAACAGAGCCAATGATGTTCGTACCATTAGAGACTAACGTTGTGGCACTACCTACTTAGCCGTAGGGAGCTTAAGAGACTTCTTCCTCTACCAGTCCTCCTTCCTCTTTTACTGCACCTCTTACTCCTAAAGCCGCCTTACTTATTGCTAGTGAGAGCCGTATTGACCCAAAACT
This sequence comes from Lumnitzera racemosa, assembly GCA_024138005.1. Taxonomy (NCBI): domain Eukaryota; kingdom Viridiplantae; phylum Streptophyta; class Magnoliopsida; order Myrtales; family Combretaceae; genus Lumnitzera; species Lumnitzera racemosa. Next base: position 89,516,606 of record JAMXBC010000006.1, read on the forward strand.
TAAGGCAATTATGGAGCTTAAGATGAAGAAGGAGCCATCCACGAAGGCCCATAATGAGTTCTTCATCCTCTTAAAAACCTCTAAATCAATAGGGGAAGTTCATAAGATAAGAGTTTGTGACTTCCCTAAGGCATACCCATACAAAACAACTAACTAAGTGGGTGATGCCCCTCAGTTGGAGCAATGCCTTTAGTTGAGGGTATATCCAGAGAAGTTATAAGTGATGTACACTTCTCATGATACCCCCCCCCCCCCCCCCCTTGCTGAAGATAATAAGATAGCTACTTGGAGTGAGAGGGGCAGGTTACTATAACCAATGTAAAATGTCTATGCTAGGGACATGACTCTATCTTACAAGGACCTTAGTTACTAGGCCATGTTAAGTTATAATATTCCATCAAATTAGACTACACTAGAGAATAGTTTTGAAAGTTTCCCTAACATGTTGGACTTAGTGAAACATTTGGGCACCTTAGATCATCAGTTAAGTATTATTCTTTTAAAGTTTGTCAAGTGTAATCTTGTTATGGTGAGCATTTCAAATGAAAATCATTATTATATTCGCAGTACAATGGCCTAATGCTAAAGTGGTTTGAATGCTTCGATGTTAGGGTAGAGAATGTAAAAGGCTTGAAAGCGAATCTTGAAGTTAAGAAGGCTTCTCATAAAGATACAGAGTTTAAGTATATGCATAAATTTGATAAGTATAAGCTTTCATTGAAACAAGCTAAAGAGATGGAAGCCAAGTTGGAGAAAGTTCGGAAGGAGGAAGGCGAGGCCTATCAATATGCAATCGTTGAGAATGTTGATCTCTGAAGATAGCTAGAGGTTGAGTAAAAGGCAAGGGCTAAGCTGTAGAAGGAGCTTGATAAAGAAAAGAAGGCTGAGGTTAAGCTCAACTCTTACAATAAAGAACTTAGTGCTAAGGTAGCGAAGGTGAAGGCTAAGCTAAGCCTGAAGGAGCAACAACATATATCTGCCGTGGACCTATCTATGAGCCTGTCTAGGTCGAAAGGGAAGTTGGAGAAGAAGGTTAATGACATTGATAGGGAGGTAAAAGATGCAAAGGAGTGCATTGCGATCTTAGAGACTAGGGACATTGTCCACCCTATAAAGATGAGAAGCTTGGGAAGAAATTTCATGAAGACTTCTTCTTCAACAAGGAGTAGATCGATGAGTGTGAGCATATTGTAATGGAGACAAGCTAAGAGATCATGGATAAAGTGGCGGAGGTTTATCAACACCTAGATTTTAACTTCTTGGACTTCCTTAATGGGAATGCCCATGCTAAATTGAAGAAGGCTATGGCAATTGCTCAGGTTGTGACTCTAGCTTTTGATCTACTAACAATTGATGCCCTAAAGGATGCTCCCCTATCTTCTTCTCGGCAATCTCCTCAGTACCTTGTTGAGGGTCAAGATTCAACTATGCTACCCATCGCTCCGATAAGTAATCAAAGTAGGATTAATCTTCCCTCTTCCCTTCCCCCTTCTTGGAGACAACTTCCTAACCAATGACTATAGATCAACTGTTTAAGCCAATGATAGAAGCTTTGAATTTTTCAAGAGTAGCTAAGTTGGTTGATCTAAAGTAAGGCCTAATGAGAGTTTCTGTTTTCTTTGTTGCATTTTTCTTTTCCTCTCTCTTTTGTTTGCCAAGAAGTGTGCTTTGTAAGAATTTGTATAGATTGGTATGCCAACTTTGCTTTGTGTAACCACTTGTGATATAATGGAAAATTTGACTTTGTTTTTCGTTATCTCTTTTACCATCATATCTTTAGTACTTAATGTATTTTTGAGGAGCCACTTGTGGCTCGGGTTATTGGGTTGAAGAGTTGGTGTTGCTCTTCAGCACGATCATTGAGCCATATGCGGCCTAGTTCATCTTGAGGTCAAAGCTAGCTATAGTCTAATTGGCTTGATGGGAGATCCTTAGCTATACGTGGGGTACAACCAACTGCTAAGGTTATGCTATGGGGTTAAGTTAATAGTATTCCTACTTGCCTAGGCTTGAAAAGGAACATTCGTTAGGAGTCCTTTCAAGGGCTTGACATTTATGCATTCATTCACTCATTATGACCTTGGACAATAGAGATCATAATAAAAATAATACTTAAACAAAAGATGTGCACAAAGTACTGGGAAAATGAGCTTTTTTTATTAACCATTGATAAGTACATGAATTGTTGTTACAAATGCTAGTTGAACTACAATCTAAGGTTATATGCATTCCATGTATGAGGGATGAGTTGGCCATCTACCTCTCAAGTCGATAGGTGCCATTTCCCAAGTTCTCCCATACTCTGATTGGGTCTTCTCAATTGGGGGCTAACTTTTCTTGTCCTTTATGAGAGCCATAGCTTATAGTCTTCTGTGAACTAGGTCTCCAACTTTAAATTCTTTTTGTTTAACCCTCTTATCATAATACCCAGCTGCCCTGTGCTGGTAAGCGATTACTCGAGCTGCGATAAGGTCTTGAATTTATTCTATTATGTCTACGCTAGCTTGCTAAATAGACTCATTTGCAAGTGTATTGAAGAACTGAGTTTTGAGGTTTAGGAGTTGTAACTCTATAGGTAAGATGACTTTTAAGCCAAAGGACATGCGAAATGGTATCTCCTCAATCAACTAATAGTAGGTGGTCTTGTACCCACATAAGATGTTTAAGAGCTCTTCTACCCATTTGTCCTAAGTTCAATATATCCTCTTTTATATGTTGTTGAGCATGATCCTATTGGTTACCTTAACCTGGCCATTAGATTGGGGGTATGCAATTGAGATGAAGTAAAGGTTGATGTGGTGTTTAGCATAGAACTCCCTAAACTTTAGGTTATTGAATTGACGCTCATTGTCCATTATAAGGACATAGGAGACTCTGAATTTGGAGAGGAAGTTATAGTGAATGAAGGACTCCATACTCCTCTTTATGATCTTAACAACGGTTTTGGTTTCAATCCATTTTGTAAAGTAATCAATTGCTACAATTTTGAACTGCCATCCTCCAAATGCTTTTGGTAAGGTGCCGAAAATGTCAATGCCCTACTAGGTGAAGGACCAAGGACTGGTTAATGGTTAAAGATTGGAGTTGAGGGTGTGAGTGACCAGAGCTTACTTTTAGCATTATAGGCACTTGTGAGCTACTACATTTGCATCTTGTATCGTTGTTGGCTAATATAATTTGAGCTAGAAGGCTTGGATTAGAAGACCTAAGATTGAATGTGGTTGCTACATACTAGCATGTAAATCCTCCATGATGTAGAACCCTTCTTCAAGAAAAAGGCATCTCAAGAGGGGAAAGCTAACCCCTCTTCGATAAAGGATGTCATCAACTAAGGTGATATCTCACTTTCTTAGCCTCCTTCTTGTTGGCCGAAAAGGTGCCTTGTTTTAAGGACTCCTTAATAAGGGTCTATCCAATTCAGCTTAGTTGGTATAATGTTGAGCTCTAAGACTTCAGCTCTATCCAAGCTAATGCTCTTTTTTGGTAAGTATTTGATATATATTTTCTTGTCCCTTACCTTAAGCCTTTGTATTCCATTAGAGGTGAGTTTAGACAACAGTTGGTTACCAAGCTCTTAGTTTAGGGAATTTTTGTGATATTTCATGAAGGGAACTCAACTAGAAGAGTCTTTACCTTCTCTAAGTACCTTACCATAGTGTCATCTCTAGCTTTGTATTCACTTGGACTTGTTGGATGATGAGTATGGAATGAGAAAATAATTCTCAATGTTTAGTGCTAATCTCTTTAGCTAACTTAAGACTAGCAATTGAAGCCTCGTACTTGGATTCGTTATTGCTTATGCCAAATCTGAATTTAAGGGCAAAACAATCTGTTATCTTATACGATCCAATAAGCATTAAATCCATACCTCCTCTTCTAGAGGTAGATAAGCTATCGACGTAGAGAGTCCACACCAATTTATTGTCCCCGAATGGTACTTTCTCCTCTCTAGTGTACTTTACGATGAAGTCAGCCAAGACTGGTACCTTGTAGGTCATTCGTAGTTGATATCGAATCCCATACACGCTAAACTCAAGCCTATACTTTACCATTTGTCCATCATCAGGATTTTGAAGCACTATGTGTAAAGGTTGATCTAATAGTATGATGATTTGGTACCGTTAGAAGTATGGTTGAAGTTGCTGTGCTGAGATTACTATGACTTAGGTGCATTTCTCGATTTTGAAATGCCTAAACTTAAGCCCTTATAGGATGTAGCTTACATAGTACACAAGCCTATCCTCCTTTCCTTCGGTCTGAAGTAGGATAGACGATAGTACCCTATTGCTAACGGCCAATTAGAGGTATAGGTCTTCCTTTGGTATAGGCTTTGACAATATCAATAGGTGCTTTAAGAAGTTTTGTAGCTCTAAGAAGGCCACCTAGTTTTAGGGCTCATTCAAATCCCTTAAGATTCTTAAGGAATTTAAAGAACTCTGCACATTAGTCCACACTTTCTAGAGATGAACCTGCTTAGCGCCAATGAGCTTTTGTACTTCCTTTATAATGGTAGAAGGCTTCATGTCTCTTATGGCAGTTATCTTCTCAATATTAGTTTTAATACTATGCGAAGTGATCACGAAGCCTAGAAATTTGTCGAAGGCTTACCCAAAAACGTATTTTTGGGGATTCAACTTCATGTCTCACCTTCTTATCCTATCGAAGGCCTCCTGTAAGTCTTTACTATGGTCATCCAGTCATTTTCTTTTGACAATAATATTGTCAATGTACACTTCCTCCGCCCTAGCTGCAACTTAAACAAGTTGGTCACCATTCGCTAATATGTCGCCCCTACATTTTTAAAGCCAAAGAGCATTACTATGTAGCAATAAGAGCCTAAGTCTATAATGGAGGTATATACTTTGTCTTTTGGGTCCATCTTGATTTGGTTGTAACCTAAAAAGGTATCCATGAAGCTTAGTATAACATGACCTAACATGGAGTTTACCAATTAATCTATTATTGGGAGGGGAAAACAGTCTTTTGGGCAAGTTACACATTCGCCACTTCTCGTTCTTCTTTTTTACTAACATGATGTTTACTAGCCAGGTCAAGTACTTTTCCTACTAGACTAAGGCAGCCTTTAGTAGCTTCTATACTTCCTCTTTGATGATAGCCTACCACTCTAAGGAAAAATGCCTCGTTTTTTTACTTGACAGGCTAAATCTTATCATTGATTTTGAGGTTATGGGTTGCCAGGTCAATTGATATGCCAAGTATGTTTGATAGCGACTAGATAAACTTATCATTATTGGATAGTAGGACTTGAATAATAACTTCTTTCAACTCGAGAGGTATCCCAATCTTAACTTCTGTAGTCTAATTGGGGTTGTTGCCAATTTGCACCTCTTCTGTCTTTTCACCTATCTCACCTCCCTCAGCCAACTTTTCTCGTAGTCCAGTCTCTAACACAAAGACATTGTCTCCTTTGGTTGCCTTCACATAAAGCTCCTTAAAGAGCTTTTGGTTACATCGAAAGATTCCCACCTCAATTAGAGTATGGAATTTGGCCTTGAGATAAAGGGATGATGTAATGACTTTGAAGCTGGTGAGGCTTAGTCGTCCCAAAATTACGTTATAAGGGGACAGGCAGTCTGCTACTATGAACTCCATTAGCTACTTAGCAATGATGTCATTGTCACCAAGCTTTATGTAGAGGGTAATGATGCCCTTAGGCAATATGGTCTATTCCTTGAATCCCATTTAGACGTGCTGGTATGACTTCATCTGCATGGATAGCTTCTTCTACATCTTATCATAAGTGTGTTTTAAGAGGATATTGGTAGAGCTACTAGTGTCGACCATGATTTTCAAGACTTCAAATCTCGAGATCCTTGCCCTATCACAAGGGCATCATGATGAGGGGTGTTGAGCCCTAATTTTCGTCAAAAAAGGAAATAGAGGTATCCCACCTCTATCTCTTCTCCCTTTTGACATCACTTCAGACGGGGCATTAGCTATGCTACTAGAGTTCGGTTGGCTCTTAGGATAAGGTCTCCTAACTATGATGTTGATGATGTCATTGGGGGTTCAATTGTTACAACGATCATTATTGTCTTCTTCTCAAGCATCTTCAGTTCGTCATCTTTGAGGAGCCCTTTCATCCTTGTCTTTCATGTTGGAGACATATTCCCTAAAGCAAATCCTTTGGAAGGCGTACTATACAGTGCCCTTAGCCAAAAACACTTGTCCATGGTGTGGTCATAGTCTTTGTAGAACTAACAATATTTATTTGAATTTCTATAGCTAGTGCTACCCTTCATCTTATGGGGTTTCTCAAGCAAACCTCTCCTACAGACCTCCATGTATACCTGGCTAATAGGCTGATTGAGGGGTATGTGCTAAGAATACGTCGAAAAGGGTGGCAGAAGATTCTTGTCTTTAGGGTTTCCCCCCATTAAGGCGATTGTGCATCTTATCACTAAGGTAGTTCTTAACAACCCCTTATCTTTGTCTTCTTTTCCTCCTCACCTCTTTAGGTCGGTTTCATACTTAGCATGGATGTTGTCCTCTTGATCCTTATATTTCTAAACCTTCTACTAAAACTTAGTTAGGGTCTTTAACTTGTTCTTGTAAATAGAGTGGAAGAAGTCCCAAGATGACCTTAGGCCGAGTTGGGTAACATGAACAACAACTCCTTTGTCTAGTTAAGAGATCTTCATCACGACGTTATTGAATCATAGAATGATTTCACGACATCAAATACAAGGACGACATGTCCTTCAATGAGGGCTTGCTATCTTGGAAATGTAAACTGAAATGAAGGGCGAGCTCATTGAAGGAATAAATGGAATTCTTGGGTATGTGGTTAAATTACATCCAATATGCCTTCTTTAATGTATCTAGAAAGGCCTTACGCATGATGGATCCCTATAACAATGGAGGTTCATGAGAATATGGAAGTGAAGTAGGTAGTCATCTAGGTCCCATTCCATCATACTAGTCTAGGGTTAAAAGCTTAGAGTTCGAAGGAATGACTTCATCTTGGATACCCTTAGTGAAGGGAGTTTTGCTACTAGAAACTTGGCCAGCACCTTCAACAACCTTGTTCTTCCACTTCTTAGAGAGCCCTTTTACCATTTCATGGAGCTCATTTATGTTAGCATTATCGGCCAGATGGCATTTTCACAATGAAAAGTGAGTACTACCCCTATAAGAGTTAGCTACTTGCTCATTGCCAATGAGGGTATGATAACGGGTGGTTGTGGATTGCGCTTTCTAATATTGCATTGTAAGATGTAGGTGAGGTGCCCTATAATCCTCCTACTGGGGGTAATGGTTCTAGTTGCCTCGGGTATCTGCGGCATCAATGAGGGAAGGCATCTTGCTTTGCCTTTCCACTTCATCTAACCTAACTCATAGTTCCCTATTTTAAGCCTCCATTTCAGTATTTTTAACTAAGAGCACTTCAAGGGTCTTCTCAAGCTGCTTTAGACGACATTGTTCAATAGTGAGCTTAATTGGGGGTTGGTTGTCATTTGGGTTAATAATTCTCAACATGGTGGTCAGAGTAGAAAGAAAATGATAAGGGAAAAATGTTTGGTGGTTTAAGAAACGAAATGAGTTACCTTCCCATAGATGACACCAAATGTCGTTAGCAAGATTCTACCAAAAGAATATAAGGCAACTAGGCTTTGAGCAAGTGAATAGTTAGCTTGCAAAAGAGAATATAGTAAGGGAAATTGGGAGGATCTCTGGCGTGGCTACTTCGATACTTAAGTTAGTGTTTGGTAGCAAAAGAGTAAATAAGTAAATGCAGAGAAGGCTTAGTATGCAGAGAAGTCAAGATGATTTGTTGTTAGAGTAGCTAGAGCTATTTATAAAGGAAGGTCATAGCAAATCTTAGAGTACGTTTGATATGTTGGTACATTTACATGATATATGTAGTGGGAACAGACAATCCAACATGTTCCAGAATTATAAGGATGCGGTTGTTAACTAAGTCTTTAGAGCCTTATCTGCTTATCCTATGACTGTTATGACTATCCTGATGTCAAGTTAAGGATAAGGTCTACATAGATCCTTATCCAGAGACTCTTCAAACAGATTGGTCACTAAGTAGATCGGGTCAAGCACTAATGGATTACGTTGGTCTTAGGCTTAACCTAGTTAGCCGAAGGTCTAAACAAGTCAGTGTGGATGCATAGGACTAAGGAACCCATGTCTAAAATTTCTTATGATCATGTATTTATATCATAAATTTTATCTTAGATTACCATCTTTTAACTACTCTAAAAATTTATTTTAAACAACAAATTTAGGGATAAAGCCAATAGAAATACTTGAACATTCATATTTTTTTTTTTAGTACTTAAATTTTAAACTTATTTATTTTAGTACCCTAAATTTTTAAATGAAATAAATTAGTATCTCTATCATAATGGTTGTTATTATAAAATACTAGGATAATAATATAAGTACATCAATTTTTATTTTATTTATCTATTAGTGCTCAAATTTTATTTTATTTCGTTTCGATATCTCAACTTTCTAAAGTAAAACAAATAGATATTTTTTATAATAACCTTTATAAAAACATTATAAAAAAATGATTAACAATAATATATTGTAAAAAAATAAAAATATTATTATTAATGTTGTTATTGATATTGTTATAAAAGATAACAACAATAACAATAATCACAATAATAATAAATAGAAAAAATGAGAAAGAATTAAAAATAGAAACATGCTTATGGAATTAATCTTGTATTAATCCCTTCTAACTTTCACACCGATCAATTTGATTCAATATTTCAATTCTTACTTGGTTTATTAACTAAAGTAATTCTTTATATCCATTTTAATCGATTTTCATTTTTGCTATTATTATTATTATTATTATTATTATTATTATTATTATTATTATTATTATTATTATTATTATTATTATTATTATTATTAGCGATGATAAATAATGATAATAATGATATAATACACATTATATTTTATTTGGCGATATAAAAACTCATAAAAGTCGAATATCGTCTATAAAAAGCACATTAAATAAAATTTCAAAACTCTAGTTTATTCTTTTTTTTTAATATATTGTAATTATTTATTATTATTTGTTGCTTTTTGATAATGTTTTTATAAAGTTTATTATGAAGAATACTTATCTGTTCTACTTTAAAAGTTGAAGTACCAAAAAAAAAATTCAAGCATTAAAAAATAAAATGAAAGATGATGTAACTATATTATTATTCTATTATTTTATAACAATAACTATTATAACAGAAATACAAATTTATCTCATTTAAAAAGTTGAGGTACGAAAATGAATGGATATAAAGTTTAGATATTAAAATAAAAATATATGAAAATTCAAACAATCCTATTAGTTTTATCCCAATAAAATTTTTTTAAACATATTCATTAATAAAGCAATCGGACAAAGTTACAATGAAATTTTAAGCAAATATATAATAAAATACTTAATTATCATAACAAAATCACCCATCATTACTCAAACGTAATAGTAGAGAATAACCTTAAAATTGTTCTTTGATACCTCCTATTTTTGGATAGAAAAGTTGTCATACAATTCCCCTAAATGTGAAAAATATCCTTAAAATAATGTTTTTATGGTGTCTCTACTGATTAGGCGATTACAATCAAAATATCAGCACTAAATAAAATGTGCCAATTCACGTACGCACCTATGTTTTCGGTTTCGGTGAAAACATTGTTGAGATTATGCAGGTATTCATCCAGAAGTTAGACAATTAAGACAATACTATGTTTATTTCTTGAATGCCATATATAATATCCTCCTTATTCTGAAGAGGGAAAAGCAACAATGATAGCGTCAAAATCATTGTGGGCAGAAAGACACGAGAAAAACAATTTAGGCCCACGGAGGCTAACATTATCCTATAGGACCCTTCGACAATTTCCCAGTAAGTACTCGCTCTCTTGAGGGCTCGTTCATGATTGTGCACGTGACAAACATGTGACACGTTCTTTGCCTTTCTTGCCCTTTTCCTCAGCCGCCATTACCGAGTGAGCAATCATGCATTCAACTTCACTTCCCACGCTTGTGCTAAAACCCAATGGTAACAAACACTCGGATCTAGATTCCGCCACATGTATCGCTCCACGTGTCCGCCTACCCACGCACAAGTCGCCACCACGATGCATCCTTAGACCACATCTCCTTTTCACGCACATCTAACTTCCATGTTTCGCCGGTACTGGCCTGTCGAACGGAATATTACAGCGTAATTCGGGAATTATTCTTTGGACTTTCATTTGTATAAACTTTATTATTATTTTTTATATCATGAATTTTATCCATTTTTGTAATTAACTGGAATTAGTTTGGTACATAAAAATAATGCAAATTTTTACAATTAATTATCTAAATTTTATTAATTTTTGTAGTTAATTATCTAAACTTCAATTATTTTTTGGAGTTAAGTATCTGAAAATTGCTTATTTTTGCGGTTAAATATTTGAATTTCATTCATTTTTATGCTTAACTACCTATTCCAATATTGTAAATAAATTCAAAAAATTTATAGGTAGTAAATTTATATTAAAATGGGCAAAATTCAATTACCTAATGTGACACCCAATCATGTTTTTTCAATTTATAAATAAATAATTTGGCATTGTTTAGAATTTAAACAGCTTACGACATCTTAGTGATGCCAATATGTCATATGCTTTTCTTCAATTTCAACTATTAATTATGCATGTAATAATATTTCAAAAGAATAAAAGAAAAATTGAGCTATATAAATTTAGCGCAATAAAATGAGGATGATAATTAGTAAATTATCAGACACATACCATCTATTAACATTTCTGGTTGGAATTCTGCTGTGCCATAACCATGTCATGTTTTATCTAGCTGTATTACGCGGTTCATACCGTAATTTTCCTTTCCGGGGACAGAGCTTCATATTTCATAGCACCAAGTGCGCCTTATATTTGCCGAGAAATTCGAGTATTTGTAATTGTTTCCAAAAGAAAATTATTAAAAAAGGTAACGGAGTGATATCATATTAAATTCACTATTTTTGTCGATACACTGTATTATGGTTTAGTTCGATTAGATTTAAAGTTAAAATTCAACTACTTTTTAAATAGTTTATTTTAAACATTTAAATGAACGGAATTGCTTTTATTGGTTTAAGGCTTTTAATCGAATAGCTTTAAAGGCAATTCAATTCGGCTTGGTTTAATTTGAACCACCTTTTAGAAACAACATTTTTTTAAAATAATATTAATAGTAATTAAAGTTTTCAATGAATATTGATATCTAAATTGGAAAATATTATGTAAGAATTAAAGCAACATAGCACTATATCACACCAACATTGGATTTAAGGTGATAGTGAGAGTATACAAATTTGCTACAAATGAAAGATGACAGTAATGGAAAATGAGTGAAGACAGAGGTTGAGGTGGAGAATGAAATGAGAAATGATTATAAAAAAAGAAGAAGAAGGTAAATAAGGTTAGTTTGAAATATTAATAGAGTTTAAAACTAAAAAATTATGCTTATTTTTAAGTTTCTAATAATAAAACAATTTAATTAGGGTTTAAGTGGTTTGATTTAGTCCATCCTCTCCCGAACTGAACCATAAACTATTTAAACACTCTTCGAGCTTAATTGCGATACAATTCGAAATATAAAGAAATCGTTTTTTGTGATTTGATACTGTTTGATTTCTCAGTGCAGTTCAATTTGATGAATAACCCTGCTTCTTCTTCTTTTTCCTTTTTCCTAAGGACAAACATACTTTAATAGCTACGATAATTATAATAAATTATTATTTCAAATTATGAAATTACCATCTTAATCTTTTTCCTTCTTTCTATTTAAGTTTTTAAACTTTTAAAAATGAATGGAACAAATTGTTTCAAGTTTGACGTGTATCATCATCCAATGAATTGCAACAATCAATTTATTTGTATAATTAAAACAAAAAAATATAAAAAAAATTATGAAAAAGGAAAAAAAATCCCCTAAGGGAGAGCCATTTAGAAAAAAAAAAGGATAATAAATAAAAGAAATCTAAGTTTATATATTTTTTCTTTCTTTTCTAATATCATATAGGAAAACAAGTTAACTAAATTACTTTGTTGTCTCAAACCACTCTAACCAGATTATTTTGGTCATTTTCATTTGGAAAATTTTATAAAGCCTAAGTGAATTAAATAAAAGAATTTTCAACAAGTTAATCATTTCCAAATATTCATCTGACTTATTTGGCAATTTGAAAGGAAAATATAATTTACAACTTTAAATTTTCGAGAACAATTTGTATATCTTATGGAAATAGGTTCCCTAATGATGGCATGTTTTCTTTTTCCTTAGAAGCTCTAAAATAAATTGTCCTCCTCTTACAAAGATGATACCTGTATTTTGCTTTTAACAAAAAGGTGACATATGCCTTTTAAGTTTTTGTTAATTTAAACAAGTACACCCTAAGGAGGTCACACAAGCATCCTAAGGAGTCTACCAGTTACATACTGTGACCATGGGGTGGTTGAAAAATAATAAAAAAATATGTAGGTTACACATCATTATGGGTGAGTTTTGTGACCTAAAAACCATAGTGAGTAGCCATTACTACCTTAAAAGTAATTATAATAAAGGAAAATTGATAAAAATAACTTGATTGAGTTTTGAGTTTTTTCCATCAATTTTCTCTTTTCGGTGATTTTTGTTATTAGGAGTGGCCACCCATTATTCTAATGAGGTTGTGTAGCCATTCATTACCATTTGCACATTGTACGAATTACCTACAACGATGAGTAGTGACCTACATGCTTTTTTGGCTATTTTCTGGCCATTAGAAGGTCGAAGTGGCTTGTAGCCTCCTAAGGGGCGGGGGAAAGGGTGTTGTGCACAATTTTTATCGGTAATTGTAGATACCTAATTTTTGTTCCTTCATAGTCTTAATTTTCATTTTTACAAAAAAGGTCCTAATTCAAAAAAATAACAAAAAAAAATTAATTGATAAAAAAAAATTAATAAAAAAATTAATTAATAGTAAAAATACCAAAAAAATAAGAAAAGGAAAAATCATAAAAATTTCGTAGAATTTTTGGAAGTAATTTATATTAAGAATAATTGGTTTTAGTGTTAGTTTTAGTTTTAGCTTTAGCTTTAGCTTAGGTAAAAAATATTTAGTTTAGGGAATTGGATAGTTTAAATATAATTTAATGATAATGAATGTCAACGTATAGGCCAACGGCCTAACACATGAAAGTCGACTCCTCTTCGTCAAATTCTGATCCACTTCTCGATCAAGATGCACGATTATGCGAGATTCAATTTGATAAAAAATATTATTTTTTTAATTTATTAGTTAGTTTTATTGTTTATTTTACTAATTTATTGTTTTTTTTTGTTTAAAAAGAACAACAGTACTCCTGGCTTGCTTGCGACGACACAATGCTCACTACTTCGCCACGAACCAAATACTATTACTGATCATCATTGTTCAAGCAAATAGGAAATTCATGTACTTTCTTACAGTTTTGATTCCTTTTATTTGTTTATTCATATTGCCGTTATTATGTAGATTTTTAGTTTTAGGAGATTTGTATTGTTTTATGTGAATAGTTGTTAACTAAAGCATCTTAGTTTTATTAATTATGTAGATTGAGAATTAATTAGATTATATTGGTTTAATTGAAGGTTTATTTAATAAGTAGTAATATGCTTTAGTATTAGTTATTATATAGGGGTATCATATGGATTATTATTATTTTTTTTTTGCAATATATATATATATATATATATTAGTTTAAGATTCGTTAAGATCAGTTTTACTATATATATACATTATTATGTTTTATCAGTTAAAATAATATATAATATATGCATATATTAGCATAAGAGTTTTAGTGATAAATCTTGTATAAATGTATTATATGGAATTATATTATTGGTGAATATCCATATATATTATTTTAGGGATTATTATGATTGGGCATTTATTTTTTAGATTTGGCTTTACTTAAGGATTTGTCACATAAAAAGTTGTTTTTTTCAATAAAATTAATAAAAGACCTTTTTTTTTTTAAAAAAAAGGATTATTAGAGCATTTTTTTTAAAAAATAACAATACTCAAGAGTTAGGACTCCTTTAGATTTTTTTAAATAAAGCGAATAAATTAAAAATGTAAACTCGGACAGTTTTTTAAAATTAAAATAAATCAACATATTAAAGATTTTTATAAGGAACTATGATTATCTGATCCCAGCTAGCGGGTACATAGACACTTTCGAGGCAACGATAAAATACGTAGAAACTTAGGTTCCTCTTTTTTCTCTCTTTTGATTTGATTTATTTATTTTTTAAATATTATAATTAAAAGAATAATCCTAATTTTGGTAAATAAATAGTTGTACCCATTAAGGGTTTAATAGGTTAGCCTTCGAACTTGAAACCCTCTGGTTTTTTATTTAAAATTGAAATCAAAGACCAGTAGTCAAATCGTAATCAATCCACCTAATTAGTTACGGTTTCTTTTTCTTTTCCCGATTTCGGTCGGATGGCGACTCTAAAAACTATTTTTAATAAAAAACCGGAATTTCTCAATTTTTTTAGTCGATGATTAATATTAAATGGGTTAGGGTTTAGTATTAATCAGGAAATGAGAAATCAATTTTTAAATAAAAAATCAAAAAATCAAACTTGATAGTGGTTATTAGTCATTTTTCAACCTTAAGGTAGCTAGTAAGTGACTTTTTTCTTTTTCTAATATCATTTTCTTTAGATTCAATAATTTTTAATTTTTATTAAATTATAAGAATAAAAATATTTAACAATATTATTTTATTTAATTAATTTTTTACGAACGAATAAGATATGTACAAATGTCTATATTTAGAATAAATAAAAATTAAAACAAAATACAAATACTAGTTACCCCTTTCTCAAAAAGAGTAAAATACAAGTAGAATTATGGTAAAACCCCTAAATCAGGGGTAACTTTTTTTTTTTTTTTTGTAATTTACCTTATAAAATACATATGAATATGCATCATATCATCACTAGGATTTTGCTGATAGAGTGAGATGATTAAGCTTTACACGAGGATGTGGTAAGCATACAAAACGAAACACCGTGAGGAATGCTAGGGTATTATTTAATATAACTATTTCGATACTTAAGTTAGTAGATACACGAAAAAAAGATAAATAAGAAAGCTAAAAAATTTAGATAAGTTAAGTGTGCGAAGTGTCAAGATATTTACTTTTGAAGTGCTTGGAACTATTTATAAAAGAGGGCTGCCGTGAATTAAAGGGGCACATTTGACATATTGCCACGTTCACACAATTTAGATGGTGGAAGCGTGGAGTACGATGTTTTAGAATTATAGGGCTATGATATTTAACCAAGTCTCTAAACCTTATTCGTGTGTCTAATAGCCGTTGTGGTAGACTCGAGGTTAGGCAGATCACCAGAAGGAGTTGGCTAGTCTAGAGACTCTTGAAGAAGGTTGATTAGTGGGACAATTAGGTCGATCACGAACCTAATTAAATCGATGCATTGTCCGAATAAGTTGGCATAAAATACCGTATCAACACATCCCATTTAAATTTTGTTTTCTACAATTAAAACTTTCTTAATTTTTTTTGTGCTTTTTACAATTTTTTATAGATAAAAAATCATTCTATTTGAAAAGAGTTGTTTAGATCCACGAGTAGATGTACAAATATGTTTCTCTAGAAGAAAAACTCTTTCTAAACATTCAATACTTATCTGTATTTTAAATTTTCTATTTTTTTCCTTATCACTGTCTTTTTTTCATGTTGTTTTCCTCTAGATTCTTATTGAAATAAGATATAAAGAAAAAAACATATAAAAGTAATATTTGGGTAAAGTACAAATAATACCGTCTAAACCTACAACCTTTTTTTTAAAAAAAAAACGAAGAAGAAGACAGAACTAAGGGATAAATAAAAAACAGATTAAAAAAAAAGCTGTGTAAAGTTGTAACTTGTAATGTGATAATTGATTGTGAAAAAGGAAATAACTAACATTTAGAAACAACTCATGACACAAATAAAATAAGGATAATATGACATCTGTAAATATTCATGATCCAGTAAATAATTACTAGAAATTGAAAATTTGTACACTTTTTAATCTTAATTATATAGTTTATTTAAAAAATTAAAAGGTGGGAATTTAAATAATTACTCTGTTTTAGGATAATCAAGTATGATATGGTAGATATTAAGCACACATCTCCTTAGCCCAATAATGGAACCTGTTAGGAAGATAAATCATTCGGATAAGATTAGATTTTTTTTTTTCCTTATATTTTTTTAATTTATAAATCACCATCGAGATCATTTAAAATTTTTAAATAATCTGTATTGCCATCGTGGCATTATTTTTTTTCATTTAATCTTAGGAATATTCAGGCAAAGTAAATTTCCGTTGGTACAGAATCCACGTCCATTCAGAACAGTGAAGAAATAATTGAGTCTCGAATACTCATGAAGAAAAAAAAAACATATTTTAATATGTTCCCTCTCAGTAACCGGATATAGCCGGTAACAGGTACTGCAAAAAAATCGTGCCACCTTCCTCCTTCCTCTTATCTTCCAGTGTCCTCGCCACTCTCCACCATATAAATTTGCCGAAGGGCTATGCTCTTTTTCAACTCCTTAACGAACCGCTGCTCTATCTTCCCATATTGGCCCTGGAATTCTCCTTATTAACGATTCTACCCTTCTGGTTATGTTAGCTTCCTGCGACGGAGAATCCGAGAGCCCTAGCAGCTCCTCTCGGCCAGCTCACGGCTTCCCTCGCCTGAGGTTCTTCCGATACCGTCGCTTGAAGTGAAGTAAAGTACACGAAACCGCCATATTAACTCTAACTGCAACCGAACCAAACTGAATCAAATCGAATTGAATCCGTGTGTTGTATTGGATTTTTTAATTTATTGCTATTTAAGTTGGTCTAGTGTAAGTTAATGCCGACGGCGACACCAAAGAGTCACCGGAGGGGAGCCGGACTGCCGGAGGAGAAGAACCGGAAAGGAAAGTTATTATCGGAGAAGGCTTCGTCGTTTCACGGGAGAAATCCGATGGTGATGGATGTGACAAAGGAGCTCAGACGACCGAGGACGGTGCCGGACTTGCTCCCCGGTAGGAGTTTTTCTCAGTCACCGTCGAGGTCGTTGGAGGAAAGACCGCGACTCACGAAGCTGCTTTTGAACGTGACGGTTCATGGAAGCGTAGGAGCCATACAGGTGGTGATGACACCAGAATCAACCGTCCGTGAACTGATCGCCGCGGCGGTGCGGCAGTATGTGAAGGAAGGTCGCCGACCGATCTTGTCCACGGCCGATCCATCGTGTTTCGACCTTCATTATTCACAGTTCAGCTTAGAAAGTAACGACACTTTCTCTTTTATTTTTCTTTTCCGATTCCATTTCGTCAAGTTTCATTTCGTTAACAAAACCAATAAGACATTTTACAGGTTAAATTTAATAGCTAATAGTTAATTTTTGAAGATATAACACTTCATCTTTGTCCATCATGTCGGATTCCAGTCGGTGTGGTGTGATTAATGGATTTTTTTTTATTTTTTTGTGGTTTAGGTTTGGATAGAGAAGAGAAATTGATGGCCTTGGGGTCGAGGAACTTCTTTCTTTGTCCGAAGAAAAAAGCGGCGGCTGAAGACGCGGGAAGTGCAAGTGGCGGTCGTGTTGTCACGACGTCGTCTAGTTCGTGTTCAGATGAAGCCGCGAAGCCAACAAAGAACGGGTTCAATTGGCTAAAATTCATGGATTTCTTGCTGTGATTGCAGATCATTCTATGATTATTACTATTATCAGTATTATTATTATTTCTGCACTATTGTTATGTAAAAAAAGAAGTTCAAAATTGTTTCGAGTCTTTTTAATTTGAACTCCTTGTAGGTAGAATTTGGAATGCAAATGTGGCCACTAAGAATTTTTCATGGTAGTTATATTTATTTCCTTTGTTTGGATTTTTCGTTGGGTTGCAAAAAATATAGGATAAATTGTAAATAAATTATTGTTTCCCCCTGTCTATATGCACTTTTTAGAACCTTAGTGATTTTTGATACATAAATATCCCTTTCTCCCCTTAAAAAGTAAAATTTGATTTTCGTATCTTTCTTATTTTTTTATTCAATGGAAAAATAGAAAACTGGTGTTATCTTTTTTTCTTTCAACTATATTATACAATTCAATTTAGGAAAGGAGGAATTCGATTGTGATTCATTTTATTTAGTGATTGCTCAATCGTCTCATTAAATAATGTTTAAATATTTACTTTTAAAAGATAGAGGGATTTACACACTAAATTTCAACAATTTAAAAGATTTAGATGTGTATAAAGTAAATAAGAACGAATGATGCACTGACGTTACTCCATGTTTTACAAGCCATTAATGAATTATATACCTTCTACGTTTTGCGACTAACTCCATGTAAAGGCAGTATTTAACTAGACCACCATTAACTCCATGTAAGGGCAACATTCAATATTATAGATCCCAATAGTTAATAGTATAGAATATATTAAATAATCAATTAATAACAGTTAAAAGAAGGTTTTCACTTTAGTTATATAGATGAACGTTGTTCTGTCATTTGCTGAAAAATAATAACAAATTTTATCCGACAAAACTCTAGAGTGTAGAAGGGAGTGTGTCGCAGAGATCTAATAATCTTGTGCGTGTAGGTGAACGAATGGGATTTAGGCTTGTTTACTTCACCGTAATAGTTATTTGATTCCTTTTTTTTTTTTTTTTGAAATGCTTATTATGGGGTTTAGTTCAATTTGAGATCCAATACTAATTTTCTATGTAATTACAATTTCTAAAATTACTGAATTAGGATTCCTTATGTGGAGTCATGAATGGCAATTCAAGATTTGGTTATTTTTTTCTTCCTAAAATATCCTCATGAGAATTACCATCTTACAAAATTATATCATTATTAGCTCTAAATATGGATTGCAATTATGTTCTTTAAATATGGACTTGTCTTCCTCTCTATCTCTCCTACCTTCTATCTCCGACCACTTATCTTCGCCACCATCCACCAGACTCGTGAATCAACACCACCGGATTGCAAATATGTTCTTCTTTTTTCTCTTCAATTTGTTTGATTTGTTCTTCTTTCTCTCCATTGCCACCACCAGACTCACAAATTAGCATTGCTAGATTGTAGATTCGTTCATTTTTTTCTTCAATCTTTTCTTCCTTCTCATCAATCTATACATCTCCTCCATTTATACAGTGCTACCGAACTCTACGGATCGTGAATTTGTTCGCCCTTCCTCTTGCAAATTTATACAGATTTGTTCTTCTTTTTCTTTGACGGAAGGATTGGAATCGATTAATAGTTTATTTTAATGAGAGATGATCAACACGATTCAAAGAGAGCCAAACAAGTCTTTGATTCGATCAATAAGATTGTGGACCACAGATCTTAAAAAATCCCAGCATAAATTTATTCTTAAGTTTATTTTGAATTTGTTTGGTTGTAGTGTTGTAGTTTATTTTGAATTTTGATTGTCATTAGTTTTGATTTGAGATTAGGGTTTTCTAATTTGGATTAAGGTTTTAATTTGGCTTTTTTTTTATGATTAGGGATTTAAGTTTGGGATGAAACTGATTAATGTTCTTTTATTTTATTATTTTGCGAATATATTAGGATATTATGGATATTTAAATTACCCATTCAAACCTTATTCTTTCATTTATAGTTAAACTAGATGACTAACTAAACAACGTAATAAGTATTTATAACCTATTATACCTTTATTCAATTCCTTAGTAACAGCGATTTTATTCCCCTTTAATACATTCATCGGACTAAATGAGACCTTAGGGTTTCGGAATTGTTAATGCCGCATACACTACTGCGTAAGGCTTCTGTTTTTGTTCATGTAGACATGGCGTGGAGTGAGCCAATGAAGAGTGCTGGACTTGGTGTCATTAGCTGTGATCATAGGGGTCGCATGTTAAATGGTACTTCAAGTTCTATAGTTGCCCCTTTCCTTGAAGTGGCAGAGTGCCTTGCGTTACAACTGGCCATTGAAAAAGTTGGTTTTTTGTGTTATGCATAGGCTGTCTTCTTTCTGGACTACTAGATGTTGCTTAGGGCTCTTTAGGGTGAGATTAATGGGCTTCACTGGACTACACGACCTTATTTTATCCGGCGTCTATAATGTATTAATAGACCATCGCATCTCCACTTGTCTTTCTAGTTTGCTTATCATTTAGTTAATCAAGCTGCAGACCAAATAGCTTCATTTCTTGGAAAGGGGAAAATGTCCCATTGGTGGTTTAACTTCCTATTCGTCCTTTAGAAGCTATTTTTTAATGATGTTGTTTCTCTTTCTGTTTGTGGATGTTGACACTACTTGTAGTTCTTGTGACTTTGGTTGAATTGAAATAAATGACATTTTTTCTTTGGAGAAAAAAAAAAAACTCTAGAGATAATGTAGGCAAATAGATTCTCATAAAATATGTTCTAAAACGGAACTCACAAATCAGGAATATACCATGTTTTGTTTCTAATATAAAAGCAGTAGTTTACTAGGGGAAAAAGAAAATCAGGAATATACCCTATACATTAAAGGTAGATCTTTTATAATTATTTCTTCTTTTTTTTTTTTTTTAATTCCAATCCTTTTCACATAAACTGGTATTACAACGCTACTCGATTAAGCTGTTTTAATTGTTTGGCAATCAGTCAACATAAGTTAAGAGTGAATGAACTTTATTATATCATTAATGACCGTAAGCACTCATATTTGCTCCCTCTTAACATACATCTATATCCACTTTTCACATAAGTGGAAGCTTAGAAAAGATAAGTATCAAATTTGAGGTAAATTATATCAACCGTTGCTAAAAATTATAGAAATTTTAGAACTCGTGACATTTTTAAAAAGTTTCAATTTTTTTTTTGATAACTTAGCTATTTATATATAAATTACAACTAATCTGAATATTGACGTGGTAATTGACTACATTTTTTAAAATATTTGATTAATTTAATTAGTTAATATAAAGAACTTAAAAAATGAAAAAAGAAGCAAAAATAGAAGAAAAATATAAATAGTTTTAAAAAGGTAACGAGAGATTGTTTACTAAAAACATAGCTCTTCGTAAAGTCGTAAGATTATGTATGGGGGCTAATGCCTGCCTAATACTGGAAGGTCAAGGAAGTTGGTAACCTGATGACAGAAGACCTAGCAATCGAAGCCTTAGTGAACGATAAATGTAACTATAACGGTTCGAAGATAGCTAAATTCCTTGGTAGGTAAGTTTCAACTTACACGAAAGGCATAATGATCTGAGCACTATCTTGAAGAGAAACTTAGTGAAATAGATATGTCTGTAAAGATGCAGATTACTTGCACCTAGACAGAAAGACCTTATGAAGCTTTACTGTTCTTAGGATTGGCTTTGGGCCTTTCTTATGCAACTTAGGTGGAAGGGAAAGAAAGCCTCCTTCTGGGGAGGTAGGGTTGGGCGAGCCATCAGTGAGATACCATTCTAGATGAGTTATAATTCTAACCTTGTGTTAGGACTTATAAGCCAAAAGACAGTCTTGGGCCTCCTAAAAGGTAATGGAGGCATGCAAAGGTTTCCTCGAGCTAGATGAAGATTGGCCCTTGAGTGCAAAGGCAGAAGGGAGCTTGACTACTGTAAGCCCCACAATTAAGCAATCCGAGGTTTTGATCGGTTGAAAGACCCGATTGAGCCTAAATTATAATGTAAAGCTAGAAATATTAGTAAACCGATCCCGTAAGTTTGAATTTAAGAAAATAAGTAATAAAATAGAAGACTACAAAATTTTCAAATTTGAAGTATATAACTCGTTATTTATCGAAAATGCGTAAAATGCATTCCGGTACTTAACGAAACGCTAGAGATAAATTATATGTATACTAAAAATTATAAAATGACCTAAATAATATTTAGGAATATTTATGTGTATTATATATGAATTTACATGTGGGTATAAATACGCGTAATTACTTAAAATACGGGAAATGTGCTAAAATTTTACTAAATAATTAAAGAAAATTCATAATTAATTAAGAAAAAATCAAGAAAAATCAGGATAAATCAATAATGATCCAAATCAGGTCGTGGCAGGTCAGAATCCACAAAATAAAAATTAACCAATTAAAATTAGACAACACAAAAGTCAAAAATTAAGGAAATTGGGCAAAGTCATGTCTAATTAATGCACAATAATTACACTAAATCTCTATAAATAGCAAGAAAAATTCAGAAGCTCATTTGGACAGTTAAAAATCAGAAAAAATTAGGGAGAGGCGAAAATTGAGAGAAAAACCAAAGAAAAAAAAAAGAAAAGGAAAACTGTCCAGTTAGGGCCACAAAGGATAACCCAGACCCGATGAGCAGCTGGGAGTAAATGGCCACCACCACCACACGGTGGTGGTAGTGCCCAGGCCGGCCGACAATGCTACGACGGCCGACAGTGGCCGAAGCCACCCAGACTGGTGAGTTGGATTTCCAACCCGATTCTTATGTAATTTTGTAAAAATAGTAAATAATTTTATAAAATTATGAAACTTGTTATTTTGAGGTTTTATTGTATGTAGATTTAGGAAAAAATAGTGATTTAATTTAATCACGTCTGAAAATATAGGGTCCTTAAGAAATCGTGCAAAACCGAGTATGATTAGAATGGAAAATAAATAGGTTTAGGAGTGTATTTTAGAGCTCAATTTTTTTCGTAGGATGTTCATGTGATATAGAACAGTGCTACAAAGCCATTTTTTTTAAATTAATTTTCGAAATTTTTAAGTTAATTTTTAGCCCTAAATTGATGGAAAAATTGGGTAATTTGGGGTTAATTAGGTGATTAAGATATTAATTACTGATTTAGATAGTAATTAGATGTTTAGAGATGTCAATCTCTGATGTGGAACCCTAATCCTAACCTTTAGAGTATTAAGTATGGTTAATTTAGGAAATTAGGTAATTAATATAATAAATCAGTAATATGTGAAATTGTAAATTAATAAATCTAAAAAATTAGGGTTATGTAGATAAGATTAGAATAAAAATTAGAATAATATTACAGCTGAATTAAGATTGAATTTTAGGTAATTATATAAAAAAGTAAGATTTTCTCACGTCGGGGATAAATCCGATACCCTAATTAAGACTAGCGTGTACCGAATAGCTTAGAATACTAAATTAAGACCCAATAGGATATTTGAATACTCGAGCTTAATGTTATTAATTTCACATTAGGATTTGAGCATGTTTAGGATTTCGAAATCGAACTAAAACCTAATTTCGAAATTGATGCAGAAACCGAACCCGAACCTAACCTCAAACCTAGAATAATTATAAAAGACTTAAGACCTAGATAATTACGTATATTAAACCCTAAATAAAACATAACAATAAGCGTTATAGGAGAAAATGAACCTATAATTATTATATGAAAACTGAAACCACGTTTGTGTTATAGGGATGATCAGTGATGGCCTGAGCAAGTCGGACCTCGAGTGAGTGAGCGAGGAGTCGAGGTAAGTTGAGATTAATACAATACTGTATTTTGGGAGGCTTGAGATCATGCTTGGTTGTACTTATTAGATAGTTGGATGTGTGCATGTGCTTGATTATGGGTGATGCTATGATTTTGTTTGTTGCTCTAGCATGTATTGTATGATTTGCATGAAATGATTGATCACCCTAAACTGGACTTAATCAAATATATGACCAGTAATCATAATCGGACATGCATGGCAACCCGTTAGGGGAACTTAGGACTCTCCGGCCAAATACCGACCCCTTTGAAAAGGATAGCGCAGGATTGCAAAATGGTCCCTTCTTTATCCTCAGTCGAACTAAATGACAGGAGAGGAGGTCGCGGCGAGGGTAAAGACAGTGGTTCGAAGGTAGTCACGGGAAGAGTAAGGTCTCCATTACACAAGCTAGGGTTTGGTTGTGAGCTGTTGCATTAACGGCAACTCCTCAACCCGGATTAGAGCGAGCGCAATTTCTCTAATCTTATGACGGGCCGGACAACGTCGTGCGATGGTATTTGCTTGCACATGCATTGCACCTAATAAGTGATTGAAAACCTTGTTGTATGTATGGTATAGTTTTAAGTCTTCCATTCTAACTTACTGAGCTGTGGTTGCTCACATCCTTATAGACGTCGTGTAGGTGCTGGCTAAGAAGCAGCAAACAACTACCCTGAAGTTAGCAACTGCTGGATCCTGAGGAGTGAGGAAAAACATTGAAGAATAAACATACATATTTTAAGGTCTAAGTTTTAATTTTAGAATTATTTTTCATTTTTAAATAGTGTAATAACTGAATTAAAGTGTATATATATATAAATTTTCTCACTTTTTTAGGTAAATGATCTATTTAAATTACAAACTGCGGGTTAGTCGTGAACGCCTTGTGTAGATCAGGTCTAAGATAGCAGTTGTAAGGCCAACTTTTATCTTAGGATGGTTTATACAGCGGGGTTGTTACGACTCTGCCGCTTCGGGGCGTGACAACTACAAAACCCACTTGTCGAGTGGGGATAAAAGTCGAGCTTAGTGATTTGATGGTGTCGAGTAGAATGGCCATTGCTTAACAGATAAAAGTTACTCTAGGGATAACAGGTTGATCTTCCCCAAAAGCTCACATCAATGGGAAGGTTTAGTACCTCGACGTCAGCTCTTCGCCACTTGGGGCTCTAGTATGTTCCAAGGATTGGGTTGTTCACCCATTAAAGCGGTACATGAGCTGAGTTCAGAATGTCATAAGATAGTTCAGTCCATATCCAATGTGGGTATTAAAGCATTGAGAGGCCTTTCCCTAGTACGGGAGGACAGGGAAGGACATACCTCTAATGTACCAATTATCATGCCTACAATAAATATTGGGTAGCCAAGTGTAGAGCAGATAACTGCTAAAAGCATCTAAGTAATAAGCCTACCTTAAGATGAGTGCTCCTATTCTGACTTCCCAAAAGCCTCCAGTAACACATCTGTAATAGTGATGAGTTCTCTACCCTTAGAGGATGGAGTAACAGAAGTTTTGAGAATTCAAGAAAAGGTTATGGTAAGATAAGCCGTTTATCATTATGGTAGGTATCAAGTGCAAGTGCATGATATATGCAGTTGAGGCATCCTAATAGACTAATAGGCTTAAACCTTGTTTCTACATGACCTAATCAATTTGATCAAGCATTCGCCATCTATTTTCATTATCCAACTCTTTGACAACATGAAAAAACCAAAAGCTCTTCACCCCTTCTCTATCTATCCAAGAGATGGAAAGGTAAAGGCCTTTGGTATCCCCTCTCATGCCTTTTTTTATTCATGGTTTGATATTTTGGTGTCCTAGGCATAAAGGAACCACACCAATCCATCCCAAACTTCGTGGTTAAACTCTAATGCAATGATGATACTGTAAGGGAGGTCCTGCGGAAAAATAGCTTGACGACAGGATAATAAAAAGTTTAACACATCTCATTCTTATTACTACTTTTTGAAAAAGAAAAAAAGAAAATGAAAAGGTCATTTTATTAAAAACCCCAATTATGAAATTCCTTCTCTCCCACTTTACACCTTGGAACGCATCATTATTATAAAGAAAAAGGCACTTTCACATCTTCTTAACTCGAAATGGCTAGAGAGAGGAAAGGTTCCTTTTTTTTTTTAAGGTACTCCCAAGAATAGATCAAGTGGAGACAGGGCTGGGCTTATAACTTAGAGGATTAGAGCACATGGCTACAAACCACGGTGTTAGGGCTTCAAATCCCTCCTTACCCACAACTGGCTCAAAAAGTGAAGGACCTTTTCCTATAGGGGTATGATTGGGATAGTGGACCCAAGGCTAAGGAACATGGGTATAGGTATTTTGTTGAAATGAAATGTTTTTTTTTTATTCATCATTAGGTTAAAAAATAAAAATAAAAAAAATTCCACATTTTTTTTTTGTTTTACACCTCATAACTCTTTATCAACCAAGCTTGATCAAAATAGCAAAGCAAGTAAAAGTATTAGTAGTATAGCAAAAATGCATTCCTCATCATTCACATGTTTGGTCGCGGTAATTGTGGCCTCTCAAAAGAATTGATAACTACATCTTTAATGCACTTGCCAGTACATTTGAGAATTCTTAATTGGCTAGTTGTAAATAGCCCCAGGACTATAGAATAAGGGGTTATCTTGGACCTACACCAAGATATTGATAGTCATTCTCGGATATTGAAGAACAAAATGTGATATGATGAGATAAATTGCAATAAAAACAAAGACATAGGGAACGAAGGGGGGTTACTTACTCTTAACAGTCAAAGCGAACCCCTTCATTCTAAAATTCATAATGAATTGAATCTCCCCAAGTAGGATTTGAACCAACAACCAGTTGGTTAACAATAGACCACTCCACCACTGAGCTACTAAGGATCAACAAGAGATTAGATCTCATAGAGTTCAATTCCGTTCTCAACTCATAAGCAATATGTACTCAGTTTCCTTCATAACTCCCGGAACCTTTTCGGAGTGGCTTCGTTCCATGCCTCATTTAATAAGGAATCTCAAAGTGGCTCTATTTCATTATATTCCATGCATATTACAATTCCATTCATTTAATATCCTTTTGGTATCATTGACATAAGAGATGTCGTTTTGAGTCTATGTCTTTCTATTTCTATATATGGAAAGTTTAAAAATCATCATATAATAATCCAAAAAGAAAAGAAAAAGTAGAGATTTCTAATGATTTTGAAATGTTTTCTACTAGGTAATCTAGTATCCTTATGTATGAAGATAATCAATTTGGTTGTTATGGTCGGACTATATTATGGATTTTTTACCACATTCTCTATAGGGCCCTCTTATCTCTTCCTTCTCCAAGCTCAACTTATGGAAGAAGGAGAAGAAGGAATGTAGAAGAAGGTATCAGCAACAACAGGTTTTATTGTAAGATAACTCATGATATTCATATAGATATATTATGTGCCTCTGCATATAGCATTAGGTAGACCTTATACAATAACTGTCCTAGCTCTACTGCATCTTTTGTTTCATTTCTTCTAGAACAATTACAAACACTTTTTTTTTTATTCTGGATCTACTACAAAAAATTTAATGCGTAATCTTAGCATTCAATTTGTATTCTTGAATAATCTCATTTTCAATTATTTAACCATTTCATTTTACTAAGTTCAATGTTCAGCAGATTAGTCAACATTTACATGTTTCGATACAACAAGTAGTTTTGTTGGTTGGTTAATTAGTTACATTTTATTCATGAAATGGGTTGAATTGGTATTAGTCTGGATATAGTAAAATAATTCTATTAGATCTAATGTGCTTATTTGATCTAATAAGTACCTTGTGTCAGAATTGAGAAATTCTATGGCTCAAATTTTTAGTATTCTCTTATTTATTACCTATATTTATTATTAGGCATAATACCATCCCCTATTATTACTAAAAAACTGAAACAAACCTTAGAAACAAAAGAAAGGGGGGAAAGTGAGGAAGAAAGAGATGTAGAAATAGAAACAACTTTCGAAAGGAAGGGGATGAAACAAGAATAAGAGGGATTCACTAAAGAAGATCCTTTTCCTTCCCTTTTTTCAAAAGAAAAAGAGGATCCCCTTAGGAAAATTGATGAAAGGGAAGATGATGCGAACCATAATCAAGAATAGATAAAGTTGGTTGCTAGATGGGTCTAAGCTTGAAGATAGCTTGAAAGATCAAAAGAACTAATGGAAGAGAGTACGAAAAGGAATGAATGACAAATGAAAGTTAATCAAAACCTACGAACAGCTTTAGAGGATGTGATGCACCAATGGAAGTTCCGAGGACTCACAGCACATTTCAATATGACGCACAAATTGGTTAGGTGAGGTTACTCGCCACTTAACCTTACTCAAGGGTTAGGATAAGAGCGATGCCGAGAGTATACAGGGTATTTAAGTAAGGAAGAAAATACTCAAGTGTATTAGGGGTAATCCAAATCTCACAGTTATGAGTACAAAGGTATTTATACCCATAAGTTAAGGTAACTTGCCTAAAAAGGAAAAGATAAAAACGGAGAAGGTGCAAAAAGGAGAAAAATAAATATACAAGAAAAACAATCATTAGTGCAACGGATTCTATACGTAACACTATACATGTGGCAATGTTACATTGGCAAGTTTGTTAGAAGATGTAGATAAAAAGTATGGATAGTTGGCTTATCCGAGTAGGGATGGCTTAATTAGTCCGAAGTTTCTCTTTCTTAGCTTTTCAGTAAGGAAGATGTTGAGTAATTGGTCTACTCAGGCATAAGTGAATAGTTTTTAATTCGGCGCACTATAGAAAGATGGGCAGTCATATAACTTAATTGAAGGGTAACTTAGCAAGGAAATAATCGACCTTGGTAGGGGTCGGCTCGAATAGAAGCATTTGTCATACCAGTCCCTCTAGTCTTCAAGCCCAGCTGTGGGTCAGAGGTCTGGTAGCTTGATTCCCATCATTCCCTATGGGTTGTTTTGGATTTGGGATAAAATTGGAATGGTCTTCACTAAGTTTACCTTTAGGGTGATACAAATTGAGGTCGATAATGTTGAAGACGTCAAAAACCCCATAGTCCTCGAGCAATTCCAATCTATAGGCATTATCATTTATCTTCTAGAGAATTCTGAAAAGTCCTTCCACTCTTGCAAATGATTTGTTCCTCCTCTTATTTGAGAATTGTTCCTTATTAAGGTATAGCCATACCAAGTCTCTTGGCTGAAATTGTTTAGTTGTCCTACCCTTGGTCTTTTCTCGCACTCTTCTAGCAGCTTGGTCGATGTAACAAGTGACCTTATGATAGATGTGTTGAAGGGATTGTGCTTTAGCCGAGGTATCAGGGTCCTCTTGCGTAGGTACTGGTATAAGGGCGTGGTCAAGGGGTAACTCAGGATTGAATCCATAGATCACCTCAAAGAGAGTCTACTTAGTGGTGTTATGTACTATTTGGTTGTAAACGAACTCAACCACTGGCAAGTATACGTCCTAATAAGCCAAGTTCTTGCCTATTGCATCTCGGAGTAGAAAGTGCAATTAACCACCTCTATTTGGCCGTTATTTTGGGGGTGACATGAGATACTAAAGAGTAGTTCAGTTTCCAGCTGATGCCATAAGGTTCTCCAAAAATGGCTTGAGAACTTTGGGTCTCTATCGGAGACTACACTTCTTAGCACGCTGTGTATCCGCACAATCTTCTGTAAAAAGAGAGAAGTAATAGTCAAAGCACCGTTAGTTTTGGTAAATGGCACGAAATGTGCCATTTTACTAAACTTATCCACAATGACCATTATAGAATCATTGCCTCGAGCAGTTCACGGAAGTTTGAGAACAAAGTTCATACTCAATTTAGTCTACGACCTTGTTGGAATAGTTAGGGGCTTTGCTTTCCTTTGCTCGGCTTGGCACTTGGCCTTCTTGCATACAACACAACTTTTGACAGCTCGATGCACATCCTTTCTCATTCTTAGCTAATAGAATCAACCGTTCAACAACTCACAAGTCCTTCTTTCTCTAAAATGACCAGAGAGTCCTCCATTATAGGCTTCCTTAATTAGTAGCTCCTCAAGTGAACAAATCAGCATGCTTAATTTTTCACCTTAGAACAAGTAGCCATCTTCTTCATGATATTTGTCCACTGTCCTCCCATTAACGCATCGTAAAATTATGGGTTTGAAGTGTAGATCCTCAGAGTACTATTCTTTGATAATTGCAAACCCAAACAGTCTGATATGTAGGTCTAATAAAAGTGCAAATCTTCTCGAAAGAGTATCTGCAATTACATTGCTCTTTACCTACTTGTACTTTATTACAAAATTGAATCCTTCAAGGAATTTAACTCATCTCACCTATCGCTTCAACAACATGGTCTAACTTTAGAGGTACCTTAGCGATTCATGGTCAGTATATATGACAAATTCTCTCGGCGGTAAATAGTGCTATCATACTTACAGTGCTTGGATCAGTGCCAAAAGTTTTTTGTCATATACAGAGTAATTCAACAGGGGTCCTTGGAGCTTCTCACTATGGAAGGAAATTGGTCATCCTTCCTACATTAGGACAGCGCTTATTCCAATGCTTGATGCGTCGCATTCTAATTCAAAAATTTTGTCGAAGTCAGGTAGCATTAACACTAGGACGAAGGTCAATCTTTCTTTTATCTCTGCAAAACTCCTCTCTTCCCTTTCTCTCCATCGGAAGTCGGTTTTCTTCTTTGTTAACTCGATAAGCGGTGTGGCGAAGGTGCTGAAATTCATGATGAACCTTCTGTAAAATGAAGCCAGTTAATGGAAACTTCTCACGTCGGTACAAGTAACACAGGTTGGCCACTTAACGATTGCTCAGATCTTTCCATCATCGACTTGTAAGCTTCCTCCATTTATTAAATAGCCCAAGAATACCACTTCCTCTTGGCAAAAGCAACATTTCTTTAGATTACTGAATAATCTCTCGATACAGAGAATATCTAGAATTGCTCTGAAACGTTCACAATGACTTGACATATTAGCACTATAAACCAGGATGTCGTCAAAGTATACCACGACATACTTCTCTATGAGATGTCTCAGTACACGGTTCATTAGTCTCATGAAAGTTCTTGGGGCATTTGACAAGTCAAAGGGTATGACCATCAATTCATAAAGTCCATGTTGAGTCTTGAATGTAGTCTTCTACTTATCTCTTAGCCTTGTACGGATTTGATGTTAACCAGATTTAAGATCAATCTTATTGAAAATCTTAGCTCCACTGAGTTCATCTAACTTGTCTTTTAGCCTCTAGATTGAATACTTGTATTTGATTATGATCTTGTTCATAGCTCGACTATCTACACACATTTGCCAAGTTCCATCCTTCTTCGGTACTAGAAGTGTAGGCACAACATAAAGGTTGAGATTCTCTCTTACATAGCCTTTCTCCAACAACTCATTAACTTAACATTAGAGTTCAAAAGCCTACTTAGGATTCATCTGATAAGCTGGCTTATTCGGCAGTGTAGCGCCAACTATTAAGTCAATGCAGTTTTCTATACCTCAAGTTAGGAGCAACCCCTTAGGTAATTATTCTGGGAACAGGTCAGCATATTCATCTAGAAACTCTTTGATTTCCTAGAGTAGCTCAACCCACTCCTTCATTTCCAATAGTTGCTTGACTAACAAGAGAGTCAGCTTATTAGCATTGATGGCCTCTCGAAGCTCGACTTTACTCATCACCAGAGCCTTCCTTAACCTGCGAGCAAGTTTTTTTTTGTAACTTATTAGCTTCTCTCCCCGGTATCGAATTTAGTGTGATCTTCCGATCATCCTTCTCGAACATATACGTGTTCCTGTAGCCGTCATGTATAACTCTCCTATCAAATAACCATGGTCCACTTAACAACACATGGGAAGTGCACATAGGCAGTACGTTGTAGAGAGTCTAGTTAGAGTAATTCCTTATAGTGATTGGTAGTAGTATTCTCCGAGTGACATGTAATGTTCCTTTCTCACTCAACCTGTGCAATTTGTACGGCTTCAGATGTGCAACAATCGGCAACTTGAATTTTGAAACAAGATCGACTGATGCCACATTGGTGTAGCTTTCGCTATCTACGATGAGGGCGCACACCTGATCATTCACCTTATAGGTGGTATGGAACAAATTCTCTCTCTGCTCCTCCTCTCGTGAGGGTTCCACATTCATAGTACGTCGAATAACCATGAATAACTTGTCTAAGTCCTCAGTAAACATGTCCTCTTCAATCAGCTCTTTTTTAGCAGTTTCTTTTTCAGTAGGGACCCCCTCTTCCTCGAGTTCTTCATTTATACTGTCTACATCTAGCTTCGGGAGGTCCCCTTTAATGACCATTGTCTTACAGTTCGAGCACTGAGTAGCCATATGTTAGAACCCTTGATAGTTGAAGCACTTAATCTAGCTCGTCTTCCTGCCAGATCCTTACCCCATCTCATAAGTTCGGGTTGGCACTTCACCAGTAGGTCGGCCCTTTTGCTCAACTTGGACATTAATCTTTTTGTTTGATTCTATATTCGATTGAGTTAGGTGACTTGTTTGTCCAAGTCGGCTAGTCGACACCTGGGCCGTTAGTTAACTCCTCCTTTGCCTTTCTACTCGCTGGGCAATCTTAATAGTTTCATCCATTGTGTCAAATCGTTGGAGCTTCACAATGTCTCGAATCTCTCATCTCAAGCTAATAATGAATCTTCAGACTACTCGAACTGGTGGCTCCTCCACTTTGCAACATATCATAAGCATTTGAAATTGTTGAACATACTCATCAACTGTTCGGCCTCTTTGTCTCATCTCTTGAAGTCGAGTGAAAGTATCTTGAAGATAAGTTTCCAGTACGAATCTGTTTCTAAGTATTCTCTTTATCTCCAGCCAAGTATTAATCTCTCGATCTCTCGATCTCGTTTCTTCATGGCCTGAAAATTCTTCCACTACATGGTGATATATCCGGAG
Source organism: Lumnitzera racemosa (assembly GCA_024138005.1). Classification (NCBI taxonomy): domain Eukaryota; kingdom Viridiplantae; phylum Streptophyta; class Magnoliopsida; order Myrtales; family Combretaceae; genus Lumnitzera; species Lumnitzera racemosa. The sequence goes on from JAMXBC010000006.1 coordinate 89,549,090, forward strand.
AACTCAACAACAGTAGTTCTTACCTTCTCATAATCCTCATACTAATAGTAGTCAAACATACGCTCTATCCTGTCTTCCCACTCCAGGTATTCATTAGTATTCTCAGATCCATCGAAACTCAAAATTTAAAGATTTACATGGTTGGATGCTTTAGGGACTCGTATACGCTCTTCTTCCTCGTCTTGCATGCTTGCCAAATTAATCCTTCTCCTCACTCATCTGCCTACTCCTCCACCTTGAATGGGTCGAGCTGGGTTCTGACCTCTAATAGGCTAAGTAACTTGTGAGGTGTTTTGTGTGGCTTCAATAGGTCAGTAAGACAATGCATATACAATTTGGGTTAAATTGACTAAGAGATTAGCCACCTCATTAAGTCTCTCGTCGGTGCTTCTAAGAATTCCTTGGGACTGTCGTCTATGGTGGATAACTCCACTGTCATTACCAGTACCAACATTCATACTCGGGTCAGTCATTTTTCTTCATAGATTCAAAGCTCAAACAAACACTTCAAGAAATTAATAGTTAACAACACAATGCTCAAATGAATTCAATAACTTGCTTTATTTCATACACGCAAAATAGAGTATAACAAAACTTCGAAAACACACATCAACTTAAACAAAACCTCCTCTCTGATACCAAGATGATGAGAAACCATGACCAAGAACAGATAAAGTCGGTTAGTAGATGGGTCCAAGCTTATAGAAATCTCGAAAGATCTAATGGAAGAGAGTACGAAAAGGAATGAATGATGAATGAAAGTTAAGCAAGACCCATGAATAGCTCTAGAGGATGTGATGCACCAATGGAACTTTTGAGGGCTTATGATACAATTTGATGTAATGTACGAATCGGTTTGATGAGGTTACTTGCCACTTAGCCTTGCTTAAAGGTTAGGATAAGGATGATGTTGAGAATAAACAAGGTATTTACGCAAGGAAGAAAATACTTAAGTGTATTAGGGGTAATCTGAATGTCACGGTTACAAGTATAATGGTATTTATACCCATAAGTTAGGGCAACTTACCTAAAAAGGAAAAGATAAAGGGTATTTCCTAAAGAAGTAATGGATAAGGTGCAAAAAGGGTAAAAATGAATACATAAGAAAAATCATCATTGGTGCAACAGATTCTATACATGATACTGTACACGTAGTGATGCTATATTGACGAGGATGTTAGAAGATGAGGAAAAAAAGTACGGACAGTTGGCTTGTCCTAATAGGGATGGCTTAGTCAGTCCGAAGTATCTCTTTCTGAGCTTCTTAGCAAGGAAGATGCCGAGTAATTGGTCTGTTTAGGTCCTAGTGAGTAATCTTCAATTTGGTGTACTATAGAAAGATAGGTAGTCATATGACTTATCATGAAGGGTGACTCGGTAAGGAAATACTCGGCTTTGGTAGGGGTCAGCTGGAACAGAACAATTCATCATGCCAGTCCCTCTAGTCTTCAGGCTCGACTGCGAGTCAAAGGTCTGATAGCATGATTCCTATCAAAGCCTTACCCAAAGCCTTATAAGTTACATTGGTTTAGTGATAAAAGAGTCCTAGGTATTTGTGCCGATCTACATTGAAAATTACTGAGATGAAATGCTCTATGATGTGCTACCCATGAATGCGTCCCATATTTTACTTAGGCGACCATGTTTTATCGAGTAGTAATATATGATGGGAGGAGGAATACATGTTTTGTGGAGCATGAAATTAAATCCTATGATTGCTAAGCAAGTAAGTGATTCAGTCCCAACTAAGCCGAACCCTAAAGAAAGAGGCTTTGGTGATAACTTGAGTTGAGCTTAAAAGAGAGATGGAGCTCAAAGGATAGACCTATTTGTTAGTTCGAAGAATTCTGGAGATGAGACCCAAGGAGAAGGAGTTGCTTGTTGAGTTAAAAACCTTGCTAGAAGAGTATGCTGACTTTTTGCTAGAGGAGCTACCGAAAGGTCTGCCCCCAATTTGAGGCATTGAGCATGCAATTGACCTGCAACTTGGAGCTGTATTACTAAACAAGCTAGGCTAAATCCTAAACAGCTCGTTGAGCCACAAAGACAAGTAGATGAGTTATTAAAGAAAGGGTTTATGTGAGAATCCCTTAGCCCCTATACCGTACTTTGTTAGTGCTAAACAAAGATGGATCTTGGTGAATGTATGTAGATTATCGAATAATTAATCTCATTACCATTAAGTATAAGTATCACATACCAAGGCTTGATGATTTGTTAGATGAGCTGAATGGAGCGAGGGTGTTATGTAAGATCAACCTCAAATTTAGATACCATTCGATCTAAATGGATGAAGGTGGTGAATGGAAAACTACATTCAAGATATGGCATGGTTTATATGAATGCCTTATAATGCCATTTGGACTGTCAAATGCGTTAAGCACATTTATGTGCCTGATGAATCATATGCTCTGAGAATTGATAGGGAAGTTCATCGTGGTTTATTTTGATAACATTTTGGTGTACAACCTTGACTTGGAGACTCAAAGAGCATCTTTGAAGAGTCTTTGTAAAACTCTGAACTGAACAGCTCCACACCAATTTGAAGAAATACGACTTTTGTCGACCTAAAGCGATCTTCTTAGGGTTTGTTGTGAGTGGAGGTGGCATCCGAGTCAATGATGAGAAAATAAGAGCAATCATAGAATGGCTTATGCCAGCCTGTTCTATCGATATGAGGAGCTTCCATTGCCTAGCATCATTTTATCACAAATTTATAAAGAATTTCAGTATGATTGCGGCCCCACTTGCTAAACTATCAAAAAAAGAGCATTGAATTTAGATGGGAAGAGAAAGAAAAGAGGAGTTTTGAGGAGGTGAAAGAGAGGTTAACTATAGCCCCCGTCTTAGCTCTGCGAGCTTTGAAAAGCTTTTGAAGCAGAGTATGATGTGTCCAGACTAAGCATAGGTGTTGTGCTGATGTAAGAACGTCGACCTATCACTTACTTTAGCAAGAAACTTCGAGGAGCTATACTCAACTATTCCATCTATGATAAGGAGTTCTACTCCTTAATCCAAGCCTTGACGATATGGCAATACTATCTATTACCTAAGGAATTTGTGATCTATACTGATCATGAATCCTTGAGATATTTGAAGAGCCAACTCAAGTTGTCTTGGAGGCGAGCCAAATGAGTCGAGTTCATGAAGGGTTTTTCTTATGTCATAAAATATAAGAATGGAAAGAATAATGTAGTAGTCGATACCTTATCGAGACAACATGCTCTCCTGACTGAGCTGTAAACTAGGCTACTTAGCTTTTCAATAATAAACAATTTATATGCTGAAGATCCGCACTTTAGTCATATCTATGCCTAGTATGAGGACAGACAAACATTGGACAACTATCACAAGGAAGACGGATACTTATTCAGGAAGAAGAAGCTATGTATCCCTAATTGTTCCATAAGGGAGTTGCTAATGTATGAGGTGCATGGAGGAGGGTTGACAAGACACTTTGGCCAATGCTAAACCCATGAAGTGCTATCTGCGATATTCTTTTAGCTAAGAATAATGAGAGATGTACAGTCCATATTGGAAAGGTATGCGATTTGTCGAAAGACGAAAAGCTAAACTGAGTAAGGATACTATTTACCCTTGCTCATCTTAACCAAACTATGGTCAAAGCTAAGTATGGACTTCATGTTGGGGTTACCAAGGACGTCTTAAGGAAAGGACTCTATCATGGTGGTTGTGGATCAATTTAACAAGATGGCACATTTCATGTCTTATTCTAAAACTAACAACGCTTTGGCTACCTCTTTTCTTTTCTTGCAGGAAGTAATCAAGCTTCATGACGTATCTAAAACCATTGTTTAAAATCAAGACCTTAAGTTCATAAGCTACTTTTGGAAGACACTATGGAGACGAATGGGAACTAAGTTTTTGTACAGTACGTATTGCCATCCATAAACTGATGGGCAGATCGAGGTTGTCAATAGAATCGTGGGAACTTTGCTACTGGTCATTGTTAGATGAAACATGGTTGATTTGGATCTATGTCTACTAGTCATTGAGTTCACCTACAATAGGACCGCCCACAGTGTGACAAATATGTCTCCATTCGAGGTCACCTATGGGTTCAACCCCGAGCTTCCGATGGACCAAGTACCCAAATCGAGACCTGATGATGACTAGTTAGCCATAGAAAGAGTCAAGGCTATCAAAACCATGCACTAAAAGGTGGCAGAGTAATTAAGCTAAGTTACTGCTAAGCTTGAGGGGCGAGACTAAGGGTGGAAGAAGAAAGAGTTTCAACTTAGTGATCTGGTTTGGATCTACCTTAGTAAGGAGAGATTCCTGAATTTGAGGAGGAGCAAGTTATTCCTTAGGGCTAATGGACCTTTTAGAGTGCTCGAAAAGATCAATCCTAATGCTTATATGATTAAACTACCTGAAGGATATGGAGTTTCATACCCTTTTAACATCGCCGATCTCTAACCTTACACTCCTAAGGACGAGTAACCTGGCATTGAGCTAGATTTTATCCTAGATCTTAAACAACCTGGAGGGGATGATAGGAATTAAGGATCGATTACATGCCCCCGAACCTGAGGACTTGCTTAGATGGTTTGTCGAGTTATTAGAGGTGAGTTAAGCACCAAGGAGCAGTGCTTACCCTAGTCTGACCTATTGTACTACTTTGCTTCTTACATCATTTAAGAAGCTACCAAGGTGACCAGTCGATGTGTCGAGCTGACCTCTCCATCATGCAAGCAAATCAGAATACTATCAACCTGACCACTACTGAAGCCGGGTTGACAGCTGCTAGGAGGCAACTACCCGAAGCTGACCTAAATGTGAGTCACCCTTAAGCAAACCCCTGTCTAATCTTAGTAATCAAAGTAGTCGAATTACCAACACTGACCAGACTTGATCAAGACCTACCCTTGCTTAGCCAGTAGTGTTATTAGGACTAGAGAATAAGCAAAATTATGCGTACATTATCCTTTTTTGACATCTGTACTATCCTTATTGCCAACAGATATTTTTTTTGTATGATTACGTTGATACTTCTGTAAATTATTCTCTTTTTCCTTTACTAGTAGGAGTCTTTTTTTTTTTTTTTTGTAATTTACTATTGCCTATGATTTACCCTAATTGAGTCATATAAATACTTGTACATTGTAATACCGCAATAGTTATGATTTACTCTCTTGAGCTAAGTGTTCTGTTGCTTACTCTCGAGTTACTTTTATCTATGCCTTTGAGCATGGACTAGTGGCGAGTAATCTCTAGCTACACTTACACGTCATATCAAGTGTGTCTTAAGCTGGTGTGAGGTATTGGTGCATCATATTTAATGTTAGTGCATAGGAACCCTTACTGATCCTTCGACCATCATTTACTTTTCGATCCTTCTCGTGGCCTGGACCTATCCTTTGATTATGCATGATATTGGGTCCATATGTTCTTCCATGAATCCATATCACTTAGTCTATCTTCCAAGATTTAAAGTATACTCTATACTTACCTCTTATGAGGATCCTATCAATAACAAATGAATCATATGATTCCACAAAGAACAAGTATTGTATTCTAATATGTTCTTAGGCTAAAAGACAGGTTCAAGTAAGATGCCACTGAAGGCATGAGGCCATTGTAGGCGCATATTAGAACTAGTTACTTTGTTATGGTAAAACACTAAAAGTCCTTTTTGTAGACACCTAATTTTTGCTCCTCTATAGTCTTAATCTTTATTTTTACAAAAAGAGTCTTAATTCAAAAAATAAATAAATAAATAAATAAAGATAATAAAAATTAACAAACAATAAAAATACTAAAAAAATAAGAAAAGGAAAAATTATAAAAGTTTTGTAGATTTTTAGGAAGTAATTTATATTAGGAATAATTAGTTTTAATATTAGTTTTAGTTTTACTTTTAGTTTACTTAAAAATTTTATTTTAGGGAATCGAATAGTTTAAATGTAATGACTGTTAAGACACAGGCCAACGGCTTAACGGATAAGTAATAAAGAATTTAGAGTAGAATTAGTTTGAGGTTTTGGGTTCGAGTCTCAATAGGTATCCCTGTCTAGGGCGGGGCGGGCGGTCCAAAAACAATATTAGTCTTCTTCATCGCTGCTGAGACTAGCCCGACTGATTAATAGTATCACATAACATCCTCCATCAGCAGCAATCTCCCTGGCACCAAGCAGCAGTAGCAAAAACGCAGTACTCCAGCACACGAAAGCTCACGCCACTTCGCTCCCTATCCCTTGCCGCTGCACTGATTTTCGTTTAACGCCACTACGCTGACCACTGCAGTCCCATTATCGAAATCCACACTTCGCTACTACCCTTCAATTCAAAAGCCAAAATTCCACTATGTCGATACGCCTGACCCAAACGTCCTACACTATCACCCATGTTGTCTACATTCTACATCATATAATTTCCGCAAAGCCGAAATTCCACACCCCATGACGCACCGACTAAACACAAGCCACGCTGAATAGAAAAATCCAGCCCCTTGATGCAATCCTGGACAATAGCTGACACCTTCAATCCAAACACTGATTGAATCTCCATGTCTAATCGCCATCCTAATTCACGTCTACGTATTTGTTGACAGCTCCAGTAATCTAATACGCCGTAGCAGCCTGGACAGCCCTATCCACATAACAATAATTCATCCACGCCGAACATCGCAGGATCACCGAACGCTCCTGCTGTTCATCCACCATCAACTCGCTAAGCTAGTGATCAACACGGACGGCTGCGGCAGTCACTGTCTTCTTCATCCACAATCACTATCGCACGTGATAGCAGCCATCTCCAGTCCAAGCACCGCTCCATCCACTCTTGTTACAGTCCATCGTCCTGCAAAGAACTCAGACGCCCAATTTGCGGCCCACAAATGCTTCAATCTCCTTCAGCACCCAACACAACACCCTACGGAAGCCACAGTATGCAACAGTAAGCAACATAGCCTACATGCCAGCCACACAGGTTGTCTTCATCCTTGCACAATGAACAGCACAGCAGCAGCTAATTATCATGCCCCAGTTGACTAACTAATCATGGCCGCTGTGACATGAGAACGACCTGCACTGACAACACAGATACGGTCACCGCACACGCTAACAACAGCACACTTCATCACACATTTATACTGCATAATACTATTCCATACAACTACGCCCTCTCTCAAGCACACACTGCAACTCCCATGCTGGATACCACATCATAACTGCAGTATGGTCGCTTCTCTATCGACGCTCCAACAGCCTGACACTAGTCGTTGAGGCCAAATACGGCGGCAATCCATGACCCCACTGTACGTTCTCTTCACGTAGCTACAGCACGCTCATGGCCCACAACAATGCGACCACCGTCCTCGCCCCTATCTACTATCATACGAACAGCAAGCCCTAACTCCACCGTGGCAACGAGCCCATCTCTAACACACGCTGGATCAACCTCCACCGCCCGTCAATTCATCCGACACCCACACGCTTGGAGACACACACCCACACGCCTAGATACACACACCCACACACCTGGAAACACATTGAAGAGCAGCAGCGAAGACGGCAGCTCGTGCACAACCTCTTGAATCAAGCTCCAAGCACTCCCCACATTGAGCCGAGCCCACCGTTACTGTAGCAGCCCTTACCACGTCCTGCCCATCGAGTAGCTGCAATCAACACACGCACACTTCACTATAGGAACTCTAATTACAGCTCAATAACGACCACACGATCAATAACGCTGATCAGCGCTGCATGTCCACGATCGACTCCCTTACACTGCTCCAGCCGAACAAACCAAGTTTAGGTTTGTTTGCTGATTATATATATATATATATATATATCATATATTATTATATTTATTTATGTTATTTGTTTTTTTTTTTTGTTTAGTTAGTTATTATTTTGATTAGCTAGCTAGTTAAGTTGATAACATATGACACATATATTTATATATAGTTGTTTTTAATATTAAGTTTTTTTTTTAGAATTCCCCATATAGAAAGTTACTTTTTTTATTTATTTTTATAAAAATTAATAATATTTTTTTAAATAAGATTGTTAGAGCATTTTTTTCTTTAAAAATAACAATACTCAAGAGTTAGGACCCTTTTAGATTTTTTTTTAAAGTTAACCGAATAAATTAAAAACGTAAACTTGAGCAGTTTTTAAAATTAAAATAAATCAACACATTAAAGATTTTTTTTTAAAAGAACTACGATTGTCTGATCTCGGCTAGCGGGTATGTAGGTGCCTTCGGGGTGACGATAAAATATGTAGAAACTTAGGTTCTTTTTTCTTTTGATTATTTATTTATTTATTTTTTTAAATATTACAATTAGAAAAATAATCCTAATTTTGGTAAATAGATAGTGGTACCCATTAAGGGTTTAATAGGTTAGCCCTCGAACTTGGAACCCTCTGGTTCTTCATTTAAAATTGAAATCAAAGATCGATAGCCAAATCGTAATCAATCTACCAAATTGATTACAGTTTCTTTTTCTTTTCCTGACTTCGGTCATATGGCGACTCCAAAAAATTTTTTTCAATAAAAAACCAGAATTTCTCAATTTCTTTAGTTGAGGATTAATATTAAATGGGTTAGGGTTTAATATTAATCAGAAAATGAGAAACCAATTTTAAACAAAAAATCGAAAAAATCAGGCTCGACACTTCTCAAGGTAAAACAATTTCTACTACGTGTTGTAATTTTAAGAAGAATGAAAATGAGTGCAAATAGGTAGAATGAAAATGTAATTTCTATTTCTTGTTTAGATTTATAGGAAGCAAACTAAAGAAAATATTGACTTCCCTATTATTGATAGACCAAAATGCTCCTAACTTGATATACTTATTTTGCTTTTAGAAGTAATTTTATTCTTTTATTTGGCTTCAACTCATTTTACACCATTTTCACTTAAAAATAGAGAGAAACTTATTTGATTTAGAAGTTAGAAATATTTCCATTGATTTCTTCATTTCTACTCTTTCAACTCTCATTTATAGTGTCTAAACATAGCATTTCCTTTGATTTTCTTCTACTTCCATAATCTCCAAACTATTTTATTTATGTTATACATGGTGCTAATGTAATGGAAAATTCTCTAACTACGAAGAAATGATTCATAATATGATAAATGGTTGATCTAGTAAAGATTATCTAGTGATAACAATAAAAATTTCAAATTATTTTCTTCCTTGTCTTTATTGTTACCCTTATTCTAAAAGAATAAAATAGAAGTACAAAATCATGCTTTGTAATTCACTATTAAGCCAATTTTGTTTAGGGCAAATGGTTGAACTAAAATTAGAAAACCCTTAGCACTATATTAGATGTATAATTGACTATCTCCTATTTTTACCAGCTATAATTTTATCTTCAATAGTTAATTATTAAATTTTAGTCTACCTTTGTCATTATATAATTGTTATAACTACATTATGGCTCTACTGAATTAGGGATGGGTTAGTGTAACTATAATCAAGTATATTTAAGTTAAAGGAGTTAAACTGAAAGGTTTGTTTCAAATTTTGATGAGACAACTAAATTTTTAATCATATATTTTCATAAAACCAAACTTCATTGGAAAAACATCTTCCTACTCAATTTAATAATAATTTCTCTATATGGACTTGCATTTTGATTTACTAAAAAACCAAGTTGTATTTTGAAAATTCTTTGAAAGAGTTTTAAGTATAAAATTGTATAGAAGCACTAGGTGTCACCTTAGTTCTTTTGTCGATAGAGCCTTTAGGCCTCCTAGGGCTTCATGGGTCATGATCAGGAGGCGTAATTCGATCGACCGGGTATCCTATAAGATGGATAAGAGGTAAGTTGCTACATTAGAGGATTGTTCAATATGGCCACTCTAATACCTAAGTTAGAGCCTTGGAGAAAGAAGAGTTTAGTGGAGAATTAATGAGAATGCATGTGTGAGACATGGCACAACGAGAGGATTAAATTTCTTAGAGAGAGTTAAGAGATTCAATGTTACTTGTAGATGATTTTCAAGGAAGTCTTTATGGATTTATTCCTTGTACTTTTTACCAAATCTAAACATGTGGTTCTAGTTTTAGTTGCCTTGATAAGACTTACTGAAATAGGTAGGGGGAATGATTGCTCTCGAGACTTGCATCTATCTTATTCATGGTATTGTAGAATAGTATCATGCACTTAGGTTGTGATGGTCAGCATGGAGTGGGTAATCAAGCGTCACGTCGTATTCAATGCCATGACATTCTTGTATAGTCGATTAGAGTGGTTGGCTGAGAATGTCACCTTCTTTTGATGCCGTGATGGTAGATGTTTCCTCATGTTGGCATACGGGCTATGTCAAGTAAAAGATTATTTGGTTTAAGTATTGATTGGCTAGACTAAAGGTATAGACTTCAGTCACTTCATGCCTAGATGTGAAATGGCTTGTTGATAATAAGCACCCTAGGGATGTTTTCATGGGCTAAGTTCATAACTTACTTATGATGAGAGTGTCTGGGTTGTTGTGGTCTTGAGCTCTAGGCTATTAAGCTTTGTTTTATAGCTAGTATCTACACTTACCCCAAGCAGAGTAGCTTCCTTTGGTGCAAAGTGATTGAGGGGGCCATGTCTTCTTAGTTTTTAGCCTTTGCTATAGTGCTTCTATTACTATAATGTAGTAATTGTCTTAGTATCACTTCATTTAATGTGGTAGGTATACTTAGGAATGATAGCTTTTAAGGAATGGTTATTCCTTGTAACTACTATTCGATTAGCATTTTGTGCTTTAGAATGTGGGGATGGTGCCATATGTGATTGTAGGGGATTTGTTTGCTATGATGCAGTTGATATGGTATCTTTTCTAATGAATCTATAGTCAATAAGATCTATTTCTCGTCTTTCAATGTAATACTTATTTCAGGTCGATTGTTGGTTACTCTTACTTTGTTATAAATAAGTACTTCTTGTGCTATTACCCTCACAATTTGTGGAGTGTTCTAGTTAGTGTAGACACTCCATTTTTTTCCCAACTTAGGAACCCCTTCCCAAGGAAAAGACCAAAAAAAAAAAAAAGGAAAGGAAAATATCCAAAATCAAGAAAATACAGAAAAAAATAAAACAAATACACAAAATAGAAAAAATTGGAAAAGAAAAGAAGAAGACAAAAAATAAAAAAAAAGGCTAACTTGATCACTCCATTAGGTAACTAAGAATTAGAAAAAGAAAAAATAAAAAAAGATGGGGACATGCATGTGGCCACTACTCCACACCGCACCCACCTCCACCCTAAAAAAAAAAAACACCAAATCTTTCTTCCCATTTATCGTGCTCATGTTATAGAATGTAGAAACTTCTTTCCTATTTTATATTAACCAATTCACTCAAGTTTTTACACCCGATTCCATGCATCTTTCATTGATAAAAAATTTCGAAAAAAAAATGAAAATGAAACTTAGGAAGTCTCCTATTTAGGAATGTTAAAATTTTGAATTATTATTAAGGGAAATAGGAGAAATAAAATAATAAAATCGGATGTCCATTAAATACCTATATCTTGTACTATGGACTAATTAATCAAATTCAAGGATTTTTATTCTAACAATTCATTATAGCCCGATACAAACAAGTAACCGCATCCCCCATAAGCTATAAAAGGTTTAATTTTCCCATTATTTCCATAGAATCATGATTAAATTGAGTTAAATTTAGAAGAACCCTAAAAATATACCTAGGCTTCATTGATGCACCAAAGATTTAAGCTTTCCCTTAAATGAAAGTTTCTTGAGCTTCACTTACGATACATCATAAATATGGCCCTCCCTTATGCATTTAAGGCATTGAAAACAATTGAAAAGCTCTCCAATCGAATGACATTCACAGTTTCTCTCTTTAGCTCCCATTAACGCACAACTTGCCCTCTCTCTTTGATTTCTCTCAACATAAAGAAAATCAATCTAAGAAAAATCAATGGAACATTCTACTTGTGTTCAAGAACTAAGCCTAGGCTTTTATTGCTCTCAATTTTGTGGACATTTTGTTTGAATTTGGAAGACAAGTTAGAAAGGTGTTGTTAGGGTTTGATCTTCACTAAGGGATCCAAAAATCAAGTTGGGGATTTTGAAGTTCGACATCTTAGGAATTCAAAACCACTAGCTATAATGCCTTACCTTCTAGGTATCTACATAAAAAATTTTCTCAATTTTTGGCACCTAAAAATGGTTCGCTACTTTCATCCTAGAGTTAGGGATAAAGCAAAACATGTATTCAACCTATTATTTAATCTTCATAAAACATGTGGTTTTGAATCCCTACTTATCCATATAACAAAATCACAGCAAAAGACTTAACAATCTTGTGTTAAGATTAAAACTATATAAGTTTATACAGAATATAAATTCTTCAAAAAGTTTGTACATCACATTTACAATCTTGTGTTAAGATCTTTATAACATGACTTGACAATCGTCTTGATGAGCTCTTTCTTAGAACTCAAATTCAAGTCTACAGTTGTTCAACTTTTAAGAAAAGTCGTTTACCCTTTAGTGTCCTCAAGTGTTCTTGCTTACAATGCATGAGGTCTTGCTTAATTTCTTTCTTAACTAGAGGATAAGATAACTTATTCCCTCAGCTTATTGTAAGTTGAGTGAAAGTGGAAAAATAAATAGCAATACAAGTAATATCACAATACAACCATCAAACAAGTTATTCTTTTCATCACAAATCTCATTAGTTCAACCAAGCAATGTAGGTGTAGAAACCATGTACAATGCTAATGTACCTGATATGCATTGAAATCGATATCCTAGCTTAGCCCATGCCTTAGCCCCAACCCTAGCCATCTGGTTAGTTGACCCTCCTAAGCATCTTGAACTACGTCTAAGAACCTAGAAAACTCAATCTAGCAGTAATCACTATTGTGGTTATGATTTTTTGTTAATGCAAATCTATATGCATGAAAAACCAGTTTCTATTAACTAAGTTATTTACCTTATAAAACAAAGCTTTTCAAAGCTAAATCAATTGCTTAACAAAACTCAAGTTTCTCAAAATATAACCTAGGTAAGCAAAAACCCAGTTTTAGAAAACTTGACCCATAGGTCCTTTTCATGTCGTGTCATGCCATGATTTTAGTAACCTCATTCTATGGAAAACCAAGCAATTACCAAGCAAGCTTACTCATCTATTTATTAACCAAGCTCTTGCTTTACTTCATTTACATTTTCTTTTCTAAAACCTCGATATCGGATTTACTTAAGTAAACACCTTAGGAGGTAGGATTAATAATCAGTACTTAGTTTTTTGTCCTAATTAAATATAAATCCACTTCATCAATTATACCAAGCAATAGCACAATTGAAGTCATCATATCCAAAATCTAAGCATGACTCATCCAACCTAGTATACAAGAGTTAAGAAGGAATTTCATAACTCATCAATTAACATGTCACATTCATATACATAAGATCAGTCACACTCACCGTAGTTAGATAAGTTAAGAATAGACAAAATCTACTTTAGAACACAAGTAATCCACTTACCAAGGCCACTTAGTAACTTTCCAAAAACACTTAAGCATCATGCTGCTACACTTCCTCCTGTGTTTCACTTAAACATAGAGTATATGATACCTTAATTAATTATATGTTGAATACAAACTAAAATAAGAACTTACTTAAATATAGAGTTTGGGGTTTAAAATCCTTCTTTAATACAAATCCCCCTTCCAAGGTAGTTTCTAACTAAGGTTTTAACCAAGTTTTTGATCCACATTGGCTACATAAGGATTTTCTCTAGTATACTTTCTAACCAACATTCTGACTGACTTTCTACCTTACGGTTTAACCCAAAGATAATAAAAGGTCACTTCTTACATATTGTATAGCTTCTAACTTACCTTCTAACCAAGTCCATTTTATATGTTCCATTACGCAAACCTTCTAACTTACTTTTTGACCAACTTAGCTCAATATATTCAACTTTCTGACTTACCTTCCAACTGCCTTATTTTACCCTTGTAGCTTTCAAAATCACTCCAATAGAACTCCAACCTACCATCCATGTGTTTGTATAAAACATATAATCTCCTAAAACCATTTTTAACACTCATACAAATTACTTAAGTTGCCAAAACATATGATTTAAATAAAATTACATATGATTTTAGTGAAAAACATGTAGGTTCTACTTTGTAACTTCCATATCCGACTTGATAGCAAATTTTTCTTCAAAATTTAAAGTCAACACATTCTAAACATCATTAAAACCATCATTCTTTCACTCTATAATAAGAATTGTACTAAGTTCACTAGAGACAACAACAAAAAAAACCACTTCTAGTTACTATCTTGCCAAGAATCAAAATTTATCAAAAACCAAACTTTAAAATCTTGAAAAAAAAAATTACATAGCATGAAGATATAATCTTTAAGGAAATTACTCACAAAAATTTAGGCTGAAACTACTTCATTTAGTCTTTTGAAAATGCAATAAAAAATTAGTCGATGGGACGTTTTTCTTAAAGAGCTTATGCTTATACTCATAATTTTTTGACATCATTTACCATTTTTAATCAAATTTCGATGAAAAATGAGAAAAAGATATCACTCACCAAAAATCGCTTCTTCAACCACCATACATTTGTTTACTCACCAAGGTGTAGCCCCAAATCTAGGTTAATGATCTTATTTTACTCTTAGATTGTGCTTAGACCTTCGAACTTGAAAATCCCCTATTTTTCACTCTTTTCTTCAAATTTTGCTAGAATTTCTTTTAAGCCTTTCTCCCTTCATTCTGATTTTTCTAAAGCTTCAAACTAACCTTTATCAAACTTATGTTTGATAATGGTCTTCTAAACTTAGAGTCTCTTTGTCAGTTGGAAGATTTTGAGGGTGACAATTGTCACTTTTTCTCTCCTTTTCAACCTAATAAGTGTCATAGACCTTGTGTTTCTCTATACACTAACCCTTATGCCAAATATGCTACTCCTAAAACATCCATTTTATTCTTCTCTAATTGTCCTATTATTCGTTTGCATATTTAATCTAATTGGACTATCAATTTATACATATTAATGTAATATATACATTACTATTTTCCTTAATTCGAGTATAAACAAATACATATGATTCCTATATTAGTTATTTCACCCTTAGTTAATTTTGAATTACTACTTTTAGAGGTCCTGTACTTTTATTTTAAAGGATTCCTACAATTTGGTCTAGCATCTTGAGTTATGATAAAAATATTCATTGCCGATAAAACAATGTTTTTATTTAATTTAATATTTTGTCTACTTTATTTTATAATATCAACTTTATTAGGATTTTTCTTTTAACTTTTGTGACCCTATATTAAAAATTCATTTGATTTCGAAAATATTTTTTAGAACCTTAAATCTATAGATCCCGAGCAACAATATTCACTTTACATAATAGTACTAGTGACCAATACTTCTTGTGAGCACTTTACTTCCTCACTTCCAATCTGGAGACACCTCATTTTTGCCAATTTTTTTTTATTTCAAATAATTGAGCTAGGTTAATAATAAAAATAAAAATAAAAAATGTAATAAAAAATAAAAAACGAAAATTGAAAGAAAAAATGAAAAAAATAAAAAATAAAAATCGAGTCGAATCGTAGTAAGATGAGTCATGAGTCGAGACTTGTTAAGTTAAGTTGAATTGTTGAATTAAATGACGATATGGGCTTCATTAATTAATTTTGAGCCAGATTAATATATAATAAGTATTTATCTAATTTAAGGGCTTAAAATCGGGATTTATTGAGCTATATTGGAACAGGTTGAGCCTGGAAAGAAAAGCCCGTGCTAGGTAGGGTAAATTTTGGAAGAATCGTAATTGTATCTTTGATATGAAAGATTTGATTTCGAGCTTATAAATAGCACGTTATCCAAAGATTTAGGTTTTTTTTTTATTACACTCTTATACGTACACCCCACACACTCCTTTAGAAATACCACACATACCCCTCATACCGCCAAATGCGCTACTGCATACCTATGCACCGCCATACTTGCCACGCACACTACCGTATGATCGCTACTGCATACTACCAACATCGCCCAACCTGTTGCCTAGATCCATGCCGTTGTCGCCCAGCTTATCGCCTAGTGTCACCCAACCTATCGCTCAACAGCACCTAGCATCGTCGAGTCTCTTGCCTAACTTGTTACCTAACAGCACCTGGCATCACTTAGCATTGCCTATTCTATCGCCGAACAGCGCCGACCATTGCCTACCTTGCCACCCCGCATCACCTAGGTACCTAGCTTATCGCCAAACGTCGCTCAATAGCTCTTAGTCTACCACCTAACGTCGCTTAGTAGCGCCCAGTCTATTACTTATCACTACCCAACATTGAAGCGATTCAACTTAGGTAAATTTTTAGTAATTTTTTTTATTATTTTATTTTATTTATCTCATTAATTTTTCTTAATTATTTATATTTTTTTCTCTTTATTAATTTATTTTTTTGTTTAAGTACAGGTTTTTAATTGTTATTTATTTTGTTGCAATTTTTTAGTTAAATTAAGTTTTTTTGAAAAATTGCGTTCTTTTTAATAAAAAATATATTTTGACACATAAGGGTTAAAAAAATAAAAAATCTAAATTGAGTTTTTTTTTTCAAGCAGATAGTTAGTTAGGGTTTTTGTTTAATCTAGAAAAATTAGATTTTTTAGGTTTTTTTTTTATAATAAATTGATAAAAATGTAAATCTGGCTCGATTTTTTAAATAAAAATAACCGACCCACTAAATATTTTATAAAAGAAAAAGAACTACGGTTGGTTTAATCTTGATTAGTGGTTGTATAGGCATCTTTGTGGTAACTGTTAAAAAAAATTTCACTTTTCTTAGAAATTCATAATAAAAAATAATAAAAATCATTTTTAGTTACATTTTGTAGACTTAGGTATATTTTTAATATTCTTAGAAAAATTGCAAAAATAAAGCCAATCAATTTTTTTTTTTAAATTTTTACATGGTGACTTAGTCTTAATAGGTTTACCCTTGAAACCTGTTTTTTTAGTTTAATTTTTTGAAAATCAATTTTTTTAGAATATCTACAAATTAGTGGCCAAATTAGGGTTTTCCTATCCAAAAACCCTAATTTCATTTTTTACTAGTTGAATTGGTTGGTAACTCCAATTTTTAAAATTTTTTAGAAAAATATTTTCTCAATTTAATGTCGAGTAATTTATATTAAGCAGGCTAGATTTAATATATGTTAAATTAAGGAAACAGATATAGGGTTCGATAGAGTTGGCGACTTTACTAGGGAAGCCTGATGAGCTAGCCATGTGAAAATTAAGAATTGTTGATGGGCTTTTTATCAAGTCTAGTTTTTCACCCTCCAGTTCTTTTATAAAATTAGGTCTTCTCTAAATTGATCACAATTAAACCCTTACCTGTTTAATACTAGCCCTCAACTGGGGTTTAACGAAAACCATTTTTTCAACTTGAAAAGATTTAGAGTCGTCATTCGACCGAAATCGAGAAAAAGTGTTAAGTTACAACCAATTAGGTGGATTGGTTATAACTTAACTATCGGTCTATCGATTAAAAAAAAACAATTTATAAATTTTTTTTTTAAACTAGAGATTTAGATCCGGAGGCTAATTTAACTTTGCTTTTCAAATATACCCTTTTTAATACACGTGACTAAAATGATCAATGTACATAAATATCTAAAATAAAATAAAATAAAACTTTCCATATTTTAAGTTCCCCCGTATTGAAGTACGAGTGCCTATGTATCCATAATTCGAGATTAGACTCCCATAGTTCGTTTACCAAAAATATAGTTAATTGATTTAATTTTAATTTTAGAAAAATAGATGGGTTTACATGTTTTACCTGTTTTAAGTTCATTTAAAGAAAATTTCTTAAGGGTCCTAAATTGGTTTATTTTTGGAAAATCTAAAGTGCATTAATTTTGAAAGGATTCGTTTATTTTTATTAATTTTTGAAAAGTTATTTTTTTAAGTGATAAAGATTATTTTCATTATTTTATTCTTATTATTTTTTTATCATTTTATCTATCTATATATTTCTAAATAAATAAATACAACTAAACTATTCTTCTTCTTCTTTTTTCTTTTTCCTTTTTTTTTCGATTTTTCTCTTTTTCATTTTTTTGTTCTTCTTTCTTCTTTTTTTTAATTTATTTTCTTTTTTGCTATTACAAGAATAGACAAGAGCAAATAATAACAATAAAAAATAAAAATTACAAAAACAACTAAATAAAAACTAGGACAAGGGCCGGATTTAGACTTGCAATACCGGTCGGTCAGTTCGGGCATAGGTCAGGATTAGGGTTGTGGAACGGTTCGAGTTGGAGCTCTAGTGGGTCACTTATAGTTCGAGTCGACTCATGTGCAACAGGTTAGAAAGGTGCTTTTTGCAAGTTAATATCCAAGAAAAGCTTAGCCAGGCCTTTTGCAAGTAGTATAAGTTTAACATGGAAGTCACCCCCAACATGTAGGATCTAAGGAATCTCTATAAGAAGCCTAATGAGTCTTTTAAGGAGTACGCTTAGAGATGAAGGGCCCCAGCTAAAAGGTTATCCGCTCTAATCCTTGAAAAAGAGCTTTTCTTTACTTTCATCAACATACTAGAGAAAGCTTGCTTTACTTACCTCATTCTGCTTGCTTTACTCATCTCATATTGCTTACTTTACATCAACTAGCTTTGTTAATGTAATAGTAACAGGGTGTAGAATAAAGATTGTTATTGCATCTAGCAAACCACCAACTTCAAACACTTAAGACAAGAAACCTATCCCTACCAAGCCAATTGACAAATGGAAAGACTCTACTATAAGCATGGTAACTATATACCAAAACCTAGCTCCCACCCTACAGACACCATACCAAACATGTCTAAGCCCAATAGTCCCTATAGTTCCAACATAGTAATATTAGCCATCACAAGCCTAACCCAATTGACCCCTTCCCTACCTACCCCCTATAGAAGGTTTACCGGCATCCCAGCTCCCCTTAGCTAAGTTTTAACTCGTTTGAAAGCTAATTGCCTCATTGACTTTGAATTACCTGATGAAAGATAGAGACTTAGAAACTTTGATCTTGATGCTAGATGCAAATACCACCTCGAGTAAGTGGACCATTATATTGATAAGCGCTGGAGGCTAAAAAATAAGATTTAAGACCTAATTAATCTTGGAGAATACAATTGGACTTTTTTAAGGCCTTTAATGTCAGCAACAACTCGCTCCTAAATCATATTCTGGTAATCAACATGATTATTATAAGGGAACCTAAGCTTGTAATAGATTTAGACGAGTTACCCATCCCAATCGAGCAAGTAGCTTAGCTCCTTAGGGTGAGAGGATTCATATCAGGAATGAATATCTAAGACAAGACCTACACTAAGTCGACCATCTATTAATTACTATAAGAAGGTAAGGTAAGGAAGGAAGAGATACGCGAAATGACGGTCGAAACTTTACTTATAAGTAGTTAAATAATCACAAGCTAGCAGGAGATCCTATCATAATATCATTGAATCAGAGTCAAGATGAATTTGAATACTAGGAAGATACATGGGATGTTCCTACTACGTATACTAAGACAACCCCAATAGCATAGGGGCTTGAGTTTGAAGAGGAAGACAATATAGGTTGCATGGTAAGCAAATGAAATGTATTCTTTCTATAAATATGTTTCTAAAGCACTTCCTTACATCCCATAGCTTCAACAAATCGCTTAACCCCATATAACAAAATTAGTAAAGTCAAGACTAAGAGAGGAGTTGAGAACCAGCTAACTTTGGGTTTAAGTGGCATAAGTGCCTTTATCTCTATAATAGCGATGCATTCCTA
The DNA here is from genome assembly GCA_024138005.1 of Lumnitzera racemosa. Taxonomy (NCBI): domain Eukaryota; kingdom Viridiplantae; phylum Streptophyta; class Magnoliopsida; order Myrtales; family Combretaceae; genus Lumnitzera; species Lumnitzera racemosa. The sequence goes on from JAMXBC010000006.1 coordinate 89,568,894, forward strand.
TGATATATCATTATGTGTAACTATCTCCATATGATTAGATCATGCCTAAATCTAATCGCAATTTAATATAATAAGCAACCTGAAGAACAACCAACATATGGTGAGACTAGGAAATATGTGTTCAATGTCCCAATTGCCCCTAAGAATTTTAAGGCTGTACCTTTTAACTAATAGACCCTCGATCAGTCAAAAGTTGCCACAATAGTGGTTAGAGGAATTACCTAGAAAGGCCGAATTTATAGCCTTAGTAAGGAAGTGAGATAGAATCTGTAAGTGCCAGGAGAAAGGGAATCCTAGCTAAATGCATTCAATAAGATGATCAAGGCTAGTGAATATAGGATCGTGGAGTAATTAGCCAAAGTTTCAACCCAAATTTCCCTTCTGGGGCTTCTTTTATCATTAAGTCAACACAAAGAGGCTCTCTTTAAGATTCTGAGTTCCTCAAGAAATTTCAACAGATAAGTTAGGGCACATAGCTAGTTCCATATTTGTTGTGGATTAGATAGCCTTTTCACTTGAAGAGTTAGTAGAAGAAGGGAATCGACATACTAAACCCTTATTTATAGTTATGAGAGGATAAGATTGTGGCTTGAGTCCTTATCAAAAACGGGTCCTCATTGAACGTTTGTCGTTTGGATACTCTATGTCAACTTTAGATTAAAGCAATTGAAATTAAGCCCAACTCCATAGTTGTTAGGGTTTTTGATGGTTCTAAGTAAGAGATCGTATAGGAAGTAGATCTCCAAGTGATGATTAGGGCTCAAATATTCAACTTATTGTTACAAGTACTAAACATCCTTAGATCTTATAACCTATCATTGGGAAGGCCTTAGATATACGTAGCTAGTGAAATTACTTCTATCTTGCATCAGAAGGTGAAGTTTATTGCTAATAGCCAATTGGTAACGATTTTAGGAGAGTGATTATGACAACTATAGATAGACAGCAATCCCATACATAAGGCTAGGTGTGTATGTTCGATGGTAAGGAGATTAAGAACATGAGCCCTGCATTCTAGAAAGGGAAAATTGAGACATTTAGCCTAGGGTATGTATCTACAAGGGAGGATTTGTCTTAGACCCACTTCACTAAGGGGAAAAGGGATGGAATACCGACCATTAAACCCCTCACCTAAGCCAGATTTTGAGGATTAAAGGGCTTAGCCAAGAGAATCATCATTGCTTAGCTTAGCCCTGATAAGTAAATCTAATAGGAAGGCTAGATGGCTAACACTTTGAGTGCTCTACTTGGATGTACATTGGTTTGCTTATTTGCTCATTCAAATACTAACTCTCATGCTGGCCTATCAGATGTTGAGAACTTTAGTGCTGACTTATTGAGTGCTGAGGATAAGGTCCCTATCCCTAATCGTTGTACTATCCTCTCTTACTTTGCTAAGCTATTGTTGTACTTAATCACTTTGACAGCCATTAGTATAGCTCAATAGCAACACTCTAGTGTCTTGCTATATTCAATATGGCCATAATAACAGCGTACCACCTGTTATTCTCTTTTTCTAACATTGTATTGTATTACTTTTCTTTAATTGTTGCATATATTCTTTTAGGTAGTACTATGTTACTTATTTCTAGCATTGCCCATTTCTGTAATTTCTTTATTTTTCTTTGTTACCCTAAGAACTTACTATAAATAATCCTTCTTCTTTTAAGCCATAATGAACTTTTTACTTCATTATTAATGAATATTCCTCTTAGCCTTACGAGACACCACTCTCCAAGTACATACTCCCACTCTTATCTAATCTTTCCCATAGCTTGAGATTAGTGGTGAATGAACCTTAAGATTTACTTGTGGTCATATCAAGTAAAACTCAAGTTGTGTCTTGTTTGCTGATGTGTCATATTTGATGAGCAACCCCATAAAAGCTACTGTGTTTGCCTACCCATTTCTTCTTTTTCGATATCTTGAAGGATCCATTGGTTACCATCCTTACTATAAGTCCTAGTAATTAACTCAACTCCTGGCACATAAGATAATCCTAGTATCAAAGCTTGAGGTTTCGACCATAAGCTACATATTCTAGTAGCTGTCTTTTGAAGTAATTATCGTGCTCTATTGTACTTTATTTCTTTACTTCAAAAACAAAGCAAGTTATCTAAGTTATTGTACAGTATAGTTTCTAACTTATGTTATGTAGCATCTTCTATTGAATTGTGAATTTGTAGAAGTCTTGTTATGAGAATGTCAAACCCCAAAATACAAGGAGAGATAGGTGATGTTGAGAGTGATGTTCTTCATTAGAGCAACAAACCTTACAGACTACAGATGAAAAGATACAAAACCTTACTACTATTGTGGCTAACTTGTTCATATCTACATAACAATTAGTAAAGGCTTAACATCTAGAAGGAAATGTTGAATGTAGAGAAGGTATACCAGATAAACTGAGAAGACATGGTTTGGAAATCCAGGCTCTTGGTGTTATGAATGCATTATAGGTGCAATCTGAGCCAAAGGACTCGTATGTCAAAGACTTCAGTTGGGAGGAGTTGAGAACATGGAAGATGTCAAGGATGAAGATGAGCAATTCCCTGAGTATGATGAATGTGAACTCTAAGCTCCTAGTAGGACTGAGCACATCAAGATGCAAGTTCCAAGCTTCTTTAGATATGAAGTGTTGATAAGTATTTAGATTGGAAAGAGAAGATTGAGAAGATTTTTTATTTCTATGATTATGAAAACTCGGTGCATATCCATGTAGCAGCCTTAAAATTTTCTAGGTATGCAGTAATGTGGTGGAAGAAATTATAGATTATGTAAATGAGAAATATAAACTTAGAATGAAATGAAATGAAATGAGTTATGAGGAGTAGATTTGCTCTAGAACACTATGAGTAAGACACCTTCTGACGTCTCCAAGAACTCAATAGGGCAATCAATCTATGGACAAGTATGTCCAAGAGTTCCAGTTGTTAATGATCCAATGTGATACTGATGAACTAAAATCATGAATAGTCATTAGGTTTATTTTAGCTTGAAGCTAGAGATTGGTAATATAATAGAGGTATAAAGGCTTAGGAACTTAGATGAAACCATCTGACTGGCACAAAAAGTAGAAAGGCAAAGGTGAAGTCAACTTAACTAAGCACCAAGCAACTGACTTAGTATATCAAACAGATTTGGCATGCTGAGCCAACCTACATATGACCAAGCTTAATATAGTTCCAAGGTCGATCGTTAAGGTCAAGCCTTGAGTAAACATGATGAAGGCTGAGTTAAGACTATGGTCGAGGAACTTGAGGTTAGGAAGGACTAAGGTCAGAAATCAACTGCTTCAAGTGCCTTGGTTTTAGACATGTGGCTAATCAACGTCTGTACCAACGTATTATGACCATCAAAGGAGAGAAGCCCTGATGCAAAGTGCAAAGTGCTAGCGAAGGCGAAGAGGTGGTGGATGTCAAACACTTTCTTAATGAATTCTTAGTGGACGTTGAAGCTTTCAATTGACCAAAATAAGGCGAGCAATATCTCAACATGGTCATCCGAAGAGCCCTTAGTACCTATGTTGTAAAAGAAAGTAAGCAGCGGGAAAATCTCTTCTACATCGATTGTTGAGTGAGTGGAAGTTTATGTACTTTGATTATTGATGGAGGAAGTTTTACTAATATCATAACACAAAAGGTGGTGAAGACCCTAAAGTTGCTGGCCTATCCTCACCCTCAACCTTATAAGATCCATTGGTTGAACAAGAAAGGTGGCCTCTAGGTCTTAGAGTAAGTGAAGAAACTAATCTCTATTGGGGAAAGGTATAAGGATGAGATATTGTATGATGTTCTACCCATATGCGCTTTGCACATGCTGTTTGACCGACCATGGTTATTTGATCTTAAGGTACTCTACAATGGGTATAGGAACACTTATATGTTTTAGAAGGATGGGAAAAGGGTTATACTAAACCCAATGAGCCATCATGAAGTCTAAGAATCATAAAAGAAAGTTTCCAAATCCTTATAGTAGAAGTCCCTCGTAATTTCCCGAGTGCAATTTTCCAAGGATGTTAAAAGGGAAGAATTTGTATTTCTATCGATTAGGAGATTACTTGAACTGAAAGAGTACAGAGTATTATTAGCTGAGGTGCAAGCCTTGCCCTAAGAATATGATGACTTGTTTCCAATCGAGCTTCCAAGAGGTTTATCCCCTATAAGAGGCATAAAGCACTGCACTAACCTCCAACTTAGAACTCCTTTACTTAATTGACCTGCCTACAAGCTCCATCTTGAGCAAGTAATCAAGTTGAAAAGGCAAGTGGATAAGTTGGTTAAACATGGATATGTTAGAGTATAATGGCGACCTAGTATCTCATGTTGTATCCCTAAGGTCAGTATTTGATACCCTTTGTACTGAGCAACTAGCCAAAATGGTTGCTTAACAGCGAGAGAAAAGGAATCAAAGATCAAAGCATGTCATTTATAACCCTGGAGACCTTATTTAGGTTTACCTCAACAAGGAATGGTTCCCAAGAAGGAGGACAAACAAACTTTACCTTAGATTAGATGGTCCCTTCAAGGTCTTATGGAGGATAAATGACAACGCTTACGAGCTAGAGTTGCTAGAATGCTTTAGAGTATACCTAACCTTTAATGTTTCTAATCTAATGCCCTGTATGTTGTAGAGAGAAGTCGACCAAGATTTGAGGGCATATCTTCAACAATCCTGAGGAGCTGATGTGTTAGATATATCTCATGCATTTTAATGATAACAAAAAGAGTTAAAAGCTAATGAATCTTTAAGAGTATAGGCTTACAAAAGGATTGTTAGGAAGTATAATTTTGCAATGTTAAGTTATATTCAGAAGCTTATTAAGAAGTTTTGAATGGATTGAAAATAAACTAGTATGGAAAATCTTCAAAAAGTATTTCAAAAGCTCTTATAAGAAGAATTGGTACAGCACTTTAGAAACAAAAGGCTGATATTCTTCAAAAGCTTGTTCAGAAAGTAAGTCTAGAAGTATGACATTGAAATTAGCTTTAAATCAGATTCAAATTAATTAAGCCTTAGTTCTACTAGATTGGGTGTATTAGGAAAATACACTTAATCATGTTTCACTCAAGATGAAATTAAGATCCATGGGGATTATCTTTGAGTGCATTAATTTTTGAAAAATTAAGACATGTACAAGTATGGATAAGGATAAGATTGGATCGGATTTTATGGAAATTCAAATATTGAATATGAGTTTTATCTAGAAGTTTATGATAAGGCATATTATCACACCAATTTCAAATCAGAAGTAAATCTGGTGGTTATTGATTGAAGGTTATTTGATTGAAGCAAGATAAGAAGAGTTTTTTTTTTAATTCAAATAATTGAGATCCTCTCTAAAAATATCTAAGGAGTTCTCTTGAATAACTAATGGTTAGATGTTTATGAAAGTGAAGATAGTCGTTAGTTTTTAGCCATTGGAAGATTTATAAATATATGAGAAAGGATTCAAAATGTTAAGGTACCACTCTGGAAAATTCTCTCGAAAAACAAAAAAATTGAGAGCAAATGATACCTTCTGAAGAGTTTCAGAGAGTTCTTTATGAAGTTCCATCGAAGCAAATTATTCAACATTCATCGTTTTTCTCTTGAGCGAAACTAATTGAGATTTATACTTTTGTTCTCACTTGCAATTTATAATTATTATTTGTTGTTTGAGTGTTGAGACAAGTACATTTGTACTCTATAATTTTGTATTAACCTAGATTGTTGAGAGGCTAGATAGGCAAAGCAAAGTATTGTAAAGTCCATGTGTGACAAGTGCTTGTAATCTTTTTATGATTTGATTTAATGGATCAAGTAGAACAGCATCGGTAAAGTAGATTAGGTCTCCAGCAGTGGAGTTAGAAGAGAGCAATAGGTAGGAGGCCAGAACTCTATAAAATCTCTACCTAATATTCTCTTTCCTTACTCTTTTACTGTGCTTCATTGTTGTGTGTTAAATTGTTAAATATCATCGTTCACCATTATAAGTTGTTAAGAGGGGTAAATTTTATTTTGCTTATATCGATAGGTTTTCAAAAGTGTAAAGATATCAATTCACCTTTGTCACACCCTCCTACTCCTCTTGATATCTTATATAGGATTAACATGATGGAATACCGACCATTGGACCCCTTACTCGAGCCAAACTTCAATGATTAAAGGGCCTAGCTAGTTGAATCATGGTTGCTCGACTTGGCCTTGATGAGCACATCTATTAGGAAGGTTGGATGACTAGCACTCTTAGTGCTCTACTTGGATGCACACTGGTTTATTTATTTTCTCATTTAGATATTGAACACTCACATGCTAGCCTATCAGATGTCAAGAACTCTAGTACTGGCCTACTAAGCATCAAGGACAAGGTCCCTTTCCCTGATTATAGTGCTCTCTTCTCCTATTCTGTTAAGTTGTTGCTTCACTTAATCACCTCAGCAGCCATTAGTATAGCTCAACAACAGCACTCCAACACCTTGCTATATTTAGTATGACCTTAATAACAATGTGCTACCTATCATTTTCTTTTTCTGACATTGTATTGTATTGATTTTCTTTAATTGTCACATATGCCCTTTTGGGTAGTACTACATTTATTATTTCTAGCATTGCCCATTTTTGTAATTTCTTTATTTTCCTTTATTACCCTAAAGACTTACTATAAATAGTCCTTCTTCTAAGCCGTAATGAACTTTTTACCTCATTATTAATGAATATTCCTCTTGTCCTTATGAAAAGGATGAAATGATTAAACTTTTGACTAAGTATTCTGATGTATTTGCATGGTCTTAGAAAGATATGCTAGGATTGGACCAATTAATTGTGATCCATAATTTACCTACCAAAGAAGACGTTAAGCCTAAAAGACTGAAGCTTAGGAGATTCTAATCCGACATCTTATTAAAGATAAAAGAGGAGGTTGAAAAATTGTTAGAAGTAGGATTCATTGAGGTGTCAAATTACCATGAGTGGGTAGCAAACATAGTGTTAGTTCTAAAAAAAATGGGAAAGTATAGGTGTGTGGATTTCTGGGATTTGAGCCAAGCCACTCTCAAAGAAAATTTCCTACTATCCAATATAGACGTCTTAGAAGACAAACGCTACCGAAAGCCATCTATTTTCCTTTATGGATGATTTTTCACGATATAACCAAATTAAAATAGCTGAGGAAGGCAAAATAAACATACTTTCATTGCAACATGGGAAACCTTTCACTACAAGGTCATGCCCTTCGATCTTAAAATCATTAGGGCAACATATACCAAAGGGCAATGATGACTTTATTACATGATTTGATGCATAAGAAAGCGGAAGTTTACGTTGATGATATGATCGCCAAATCCCAACAAGATGGGAGTCATGTGGGTGTATTAAGGAAATTTTTTGAAAAACTACATAATTTCAATTGAAACTAAACCTAGAAAAATGTATGTTTTGAGTCACTTTAGGGAAATTGTCAGGGTTCGTAATCGGCTGGAGGGGAATTGAAGTCGATTCTGACAAAGTAAAGGTGATTTTAGACTTGCCTTCTCCACATACACTAAAGGAAGCCAAGGGTATACTAGGCAACTAAATTATATCGCTTGATTTATATCACAACTCACAAATAAATGTTACCCTCTATTCAGATTATTAAGAAAGAATGCCACTTTAAATTGGGATGAAGTACGAAGAGGCTTTCCACAAAATCAAGGACTACCAGAATCAATCCTCTAATTTTAGTTGTCTTGAAACCTAGGCAACCTTTGTTTCTATATCTCACCATGCTCCAATAATCCATGGGATGGGGTAGAAAGATGGAGAGGGAAGAGAAAGAGCTATTCACTGCTTAAGTGAAAAGTTCAATAAAGGAGAGCATAAGTTTTCAGAAATAGAAACGAATTATTGTACCTTAGTATGGGTAATGCATCGTCTCAAACAATATACCTTATACTACGTAGTAAAGCTGTTGATAAGACACGATCCTCTCAAGTACTTCGCTAAGAAGCTAGCTCTAATTGAAAGAGTCCCTAAATGGTAGATGATGTTGTTTAAGTTCAATATAACATATGTAAGTCGGAATTCAATTAAAGGCAAAGCCTTGGTAAATCAACTAGAGAATACCTCGTAGAAGAAGCATCTAAAGAAAGGGAGGTTTGGTTCCTCGATGAGAATATCCTGATGACAGAAGATAATACGAACATCTTCAAATGGAAAATATATTTTGATGGAGTAGCTAATGTCTCAAGATGTGGGATATGGGTAGTATTGGTATCCCTTGAAGGTAGCCAATTCTCTATAGCGACTAAGCTCACATTTTCCTAAACCAACAATATTGTAAAATGCAAGGCATGCATCTTAGGCCTCAAAACGGCCATAAATATGAGGGTCTATGAGTTGGAAGTGTATAGAGATTCCTCCTTGATTATTTTCCAAATAACTGGTGAATATAGATGAAAGATCCTCAATTGGTGCCTTACCATCAACACCTTACTGAGTTAGTAGAGAATTTTGAAGATATCTCCGTCACATACTTACCAAGAACTCAGAACTAATTCATGGATGCCCTTGATACCCTAGAGTCCATGGTTTAAGTGTTTGGTGAGATGGAAGTTCAGCCATTAAAGATTATAGTAGAAGATAGACTAGCCTTTTGCTTGGCAATCAAAGCAATCGGAGATGAGAAACCATGGTTCCACGACATCATGGTTTTTCTTCAAATTGGCAAGTATCCAGAAGAGACAAGTAAGAAGGATCAGAAAACATTAAGGAAGCTAGCATGTCACTTCTTAATTAATGGTGTCATGTTATATTGACAGTTGCTCAACACTACATGATTGAGATATGTGGATAAAGAAGAAACGGATACTTTAATGAAGGAAGTACGGGAAGGAATATGTGGTCCTTACATAAATGGGCACATGTTAACTTAGAAAGGTATGTGGATGGGCTATTATTGGTTGACAATGGAATTTGACTGCATCACATACGTAAGGCATTGCCATTTGTGCCAGATATATTCTAATCGTATAAATGCTCTCCATCAAGAGTTGCATACTTTGTCATCACCATTGCTGTTTTCTAAGTGGGGAGTAGTTGTTATTGGTTCAATAAACTCAAAGGTGTCAAATGGGTAGATGTTTATCCTTGTAGCCATCGATTATTTTACAAAATAGTTTGAAGCATCTTCTTATGTGAATGTCACCAAAGGGGGCAGTAATTAAGTTCCTAAAGTGAGATATAATAGCTCGGTATAGAGTACCAAAGTTAATCATCACAATAATGGTACGAATCTTAGTAACAAACTCATGAAAAAATTATCCTAGTGGTTTAGGATCTCTCATATGAATTCCCTGCCATATAGGCCTTAAATGAATGGGGTAGTAGAAGCCACCAATAAAGACCTCAAAAGAATTGTTGAGAAGATGATTGTGACCTATAAAGACTGGCATGAGATGCTACCTGTTGCACTCTTAGCCTATAGGACTTCCATTAGGATGTTAACTAAAGCTACTCCTTACTTCTTAATAGACAGGACTGAGGCAATTTTGCTTATTGAAGTGAAAATACCTTCCCTTAAGGTATTAGTTGAAACTCGACTAGATGAAGGCGAATGGATCAAGAAGAGGATTGAACAGTTGAACTTGGTAGATGAGAAGAGGTTAACCGTGTTACACCATAGCAGTGCTATCAGTGGAGGATGATACAGGCCTTTAATAAGAAGGTACGACTCTAACAATTTAAAGAAGGAGACTTAGAGTTGAAAAAGATCATCCTAAATGCATAAGATCCTAGAGGAGAGTTTGCCCCTAGTTATGAAGGACCTTATATAGTAAAAAAGGTGTTGTCAAGTGGAGCATTGTTCTTATCCCAAATGGATGGCTCAAATTTGAGAGATCTTGTAAATACTAATATAGCCAAGATTTACTATCCTCGAATACTAGTGGAATAAGACATGATTTGGCCTTCAATTCTGAATACTATATGATCTGTTTTTTTTTTTTCATCCTTTGTAAGTAAAGTAGATATCTCTAACAGCCATCGATGTTAAATTGGTCATCGACCATTCTTCATTATACCAATAAGTTCTTCTCAATCTCAATCCTATACTATACCACATATCTTCTCTTAAAAGAGCTAAAAGAAAAGAAAAAAAAATATATCAATCATGAAAACTGATGAACTGCTAAAACTCTTTAAATGCTACTCTTTGATCTCTCCTTTCTCAAGATCTAGTCTAGATTAATGGAGTAAGCAAGAAAAAAGTGGAGTTGACCCTAAAATAGGCTAAGTAGAAAGAAGAAAGCTGGTTAAGTTGCAAGCGGACATGTCCGAACCTAAGTGATGATGATCATCTTCTAGTTTACTAAGTTTATTTCTTCCAAGTCAAAAGGTGATTATAGGCCTTCAAGCAAGGATCTATTACTTGTGAGCTAATCATGAAATCCGGTATGGCTCTCACTCAAAGCTCTTAATGAAAGATCTCTGAAATTTACTATCAGCCCTTAAGATAGGCCTTAAGGAGCCATGTCCTTAGAGAGACTCAATATTATCATCCCCTTTTAGGATAAGATATCTCATCATAAGGTTTCATTAAGATAAACCGTAAGGAGCCTTATCCTTAGATAACCTCAATGCTTACCCCTTTTAAGAAAGGATATCTGATAAAGGGTCTCGTTAAGATAGACCGTAAGGATTCTTGTCCTCAAATAGCTTCAGTCCTATCGTTCGTTTTAGGAAATGATATCTACTCGAAGGGTCTCGTTTAAATATACTGTAAGCAGTTCTTTCTACCCCTCTTAATTGATAGCTTATCAAAGGGGTCCAACCTATAGCTAGCTCATTACACTTCTTCTAAAATGCAATTAGGAACCATTTCTCTCCATAAGGCAAAAATAATGTCTCCTTTTATCTTTTTGGTAAAGTTTTCACTAAATTTCACCACAAAAAGAAGCTGTAGATACCCTATTTTTGTCCAACTTAGGAATCTTAACACATGGAATAGGGCAAAAAAAAAAGAAAAAAAATCTAAAATCTAGAAAATACATAAAAAAAATAAAAAAATACATAAAATAGAAAAATATTGAAAACAATGGAAAAAAAGAAAAAAAATCAAGAAGAAGAAAAAAATTTTTACAAATTGTTATGGTAGCATGCTATGTGGTGCCATTAGTTGCATATCATCATACTATGTGATGCTTAAAAATAGAAAAAGAGAAAAAGGAAAAAAAAAAAAAAAAGAGGGGGATGCATGCCACTAGTCCCATATTGTCACTCACAACATTAAACTATAAATAAAGCCCTTTCTACGCATTCAGGGCACTTAAAACAATTGAAAAGCTTTCTAATTAAATGGAATTCATAGTTTCGCCCTCTAGTTCCCATTAATGCACAACCTATTCTCTCTCTTCAATTTCTCTCAATATGGATAAAATCGATTTGGGAATAATTAGTCAAACATTTTACTTATGTTCAAGAATAAAGCTTAGACTTTGATTACTCTCAATTTTACGAAAATTTGTTTAAATTTGGATGAAAAGTTGTAAAAGTGTTATTAGGGTTTATTCTTCACTAAGGTTGAATTTTTGGGGGAAATCAAAAGGGCTTTGGATTTCTAGAAATTAGTAATTTTAATAATATAAATTTTAATTTTAGTTTACTAGTTAGTGTAATGAATTTAATAATTAGCATGTTTAATTTGAATAAATAGTAAGAATGTAACTTTGGTAGCATATTGATAGTTTGCATGCTAATTTGTTTTTTTTTTTTTAATATCTATCATGTTTGTTGACCTTGATAGAATAATAAATTTGATTTGATCTTAATGATTAGCATGTTAGTTAATTTCAATTTTATAGCATGATGACTAGCATAATTTGAATGATACTTTTGATTTTTAGCATGGTAGCATAATAAATTTGATAATTAGCATGTTAATCATAGTTTCCATGATAATTTAGTTTTAGTTTGATTTTTAACGTGATAGCATAAGAAATTTGATAATTAACATGTTAAGCATAGTTTCCATGATAATTTAGTTTGATAATTAGCATGATAGCATAATAAGTTTGATAATTAGCATGTTAGTTTAACTAGCATAGTTTTGCATGTTAATTTGAATAAGTTTGATATGTTAGTATGTTACATGTTAATCTAGTTTAATTTGATTTTGAGAATTAGCATATTGGTTTGTTAGCCTCTTGGATTTAATTCTAGCATGATATGAATAATTTAATTTGTTGATTTAGCTTTAATTTGAATAAATTAGCATGTTGGGTTCGATTTAATAAATTAGCAGGCTTTACTATCATGAGTTTTGAAGAAAATTGTCATGTTGATATTACTATGTTATTAATCGTGTTATGGGCTTTATTTTGATTAAGATTGTTTTCAAATAAGATGGGTTTTTTCCCAAAATTATTCTTCCACACAAAATATTTGTCATAAAAACGAAAAAATTAAATTGGCTCTTTTTCAAAATATAGGAATTTTTTTTTTAGAATTTTCCAAAGTGGACCAAAAATCCTTTTTCCTCAGATTAATAAAATATAATGAACTTAAAGTGAAAAGATATTTTAAAAAAATAAAGTAAACCAACAAACTAAAATTTTCATAAATTAAAACTATATAGGCTTAATCCCACTCCATGAGTATTTGATAATTCAAGCAACCCAAAATTAACAAATATTTTGTTTTTCCTCTCTTTTAAAGAGAAGCCAGTTTTACTTGAAAACATAACTAAAGGCTCATAAATCTATTTTATGCTTTTCTCTTATGGAAACCTTTAGATTTTAATAAGGTAGTCTTCAAACTCAGTAGATCTTTGGTTTCTATGTTCTAAAATGTTTTGTTTTTTCTTTTAGAAAACCCATGGACTAGTAGCTGAAATTAGGATCCATCTACCTATAAGGCCTAATTTCACCTTTTATGGATTTTAATTGGGTAACAACTCTTTTCCAAAACACTTTTTTATTGAAATCTTTTTTTAATCAACTAGGTTAAGAAAAGAGAAAAACTAAATTTTCAACTTGAAAGTTAGTTGTGTGTTTTCTTGGTATTTTCTTTGTTTCCTTTCAAAATAATGGTGTTAATAACGTGTTGTATGTCTTCTTGGCTCGTGCCGAGCAAGTGTAAGGTTACCGGTGGTCCCTATATCGCGTTTCAGGTCCAATATGGTTCTTGTTGATGTGCGATGGTCTCCTAGCCCTATTGTCCACAACTCTTGCTTCGTGTTTCATGATTCTTGTTAGGTTAAGGCAGCACTGCTATGAACAGGTTCTAGTTACAACGAGATAATGCGCACTGGTTAGTGTCTTCTTGGTTTATCCAACTATTACGGGAGATAGTTGGCTTTACCTATGCCCAAAAGGTCCTTAGCTATAAGGTCAATGTTCCCTTAGTTAGGTGGTTAGCCCTTCGACCCAGTTGTTCTTGGTAGGGGGGTTTGTTTCATCAACTGAGGTTCCCCCTGCTATTGGTAGAGTTCATGCTTTACATTTCATTTTGGTAGCTTTGTTTGTATGGAACCTAGAGGCTGGAGTTTATGCGCCATGTTCGTCTTTCGTTTGAAATCGTACTAAAGTAGATACAGGAGGTAGTCGGCTTCCAGCATTAGGTTGAGAGGTCGAGATCTATTGGTTTGGATTTGGGAGCAAAGGTGGCTAATCTTTCATGCTTCCTCTTTCACTCAGTATCATTGCATGGTTTCTCAACCTTTGTTGTTGAGGTTCTTGTTTCTTATTTTATAGATCGCTCCTCCTAGTGCTACGATTGTGTTGTTCTCGTCTTTATGGTGGGAGGTTCGTTTCATGTCAGGATGTCTATCTGGCTTAGAGCTCATGTTTCAACCCATACAGCTCTTTATTGGTTGGGTGGCATTAAAACAGGACTTTCTCTTTTGTTAGATAACTTATCTCTAAGGTACTCCTTTTGTTGAGGGTTGTGCCCATGCTTGTTGAAGAAAACAGTTGTAGGGGAGAGTCCTTATCTCTATGCAAAGGTATACTGAAAAGTTAGGGGCTTATGGTTGTTGAGCCTTTATGGAAGCCCTATCATAGAGAAGCTACCGGCTTAGTCTAAAGTAAATACTAGTAATGTAATAGATAGCGGTTTATAAGGGTTGTTATTGTAGGGTGATTTTTGGAAATGTCATTTGTAATGTTTTGTTTTTGTAATGCCCAATTAGTATGTTGACCTTATTTGTATGTAAGTACCACTAGGCTTTATATTTAATAAAATGTAGAGTTTTGCCATCTTTTGTTCTCATGATTACTGCTTACCTATGCCTACTAAGTTTGACTCTATTTTCTATTGATAACATAAATTTAGCATACATTTTTTATGGTTAATTCGTGCTATTTTAAATATTAATCTAGTTAATTATATGTTACTTTGAGCTTAATTTGTTTAAATATCATTTTCAAGGACTTCCAAAACATTTTATGAACTTTCAAGGATTTTTATCAATTTTTTAGTACTTCAAGGTAAAAGCATCAATCAAGGATTTAAGTAGGCAAACTACAAGTGAAAAAAGAAGTCCAGTAAACACTAAGATGGACGACCATGATCGAGGTCCCTACCAATGTTGCTTTTGTAAACCAATTTCACCAAGATTTGAAGATTTAAGATAAAGTGCGAATACATGCCCCAACTCCATGACTGTATGCCTCACCCATGGACTTGCTATGATTTTTAAATTTTCTATTTTTGTTAGGTTTCTTTGTAATTCTAGGCTAGTGTCTAGGCTTAGGATTATAAAGAGAGCCCTCTTAGGAAGAGTTTTAAGTTAGAATTATATTTAGGGTCTGTCGAATTACTTCTTCTTCTTTTAAGTCCTTGATATTATTCTTTTTAATGTTCTTAGTAAATTGTTATTAAACCTTAGTTCTTGCAACAAGTTCTCAGTCAATCTATGATTTTATTCTTTGAAGATCTAATTATAGTTATTATATTGTCGTAAATTAGTATTTACTTGGGTTTCAAATTTGATGTATAAGTTTGTTATAAAGACGCGAGTTCTACAGTGAACATATAAGTATAATTAGAGGTAATTAGGATTGACTAAACTGTTTAGTAGTTCAAATCTTTCGAATTAAGGTAACCTAGAGCAAACAACCAAATAATGGGATCCAAGTTCTTAATGCAATCCTGTGGCACTCTATTCAGAAGCAATTTAGGTAAAGAGGGTCTCAAGATTAGGAAAAGGTTATAGATGCAAGTTTGGTGAATTTAGATTCTCTACGATCTAAAGTATAATTGCGAATGAATAGTTGTACAGAACTAGGAAATAGATAACAACAATTTAGTAAGGATTATATACTATTTCTTTTAATTATTTCATGCTTTTTTATTAGTTTTAGTCTTAATCATTTAGTTATTTTATTTTCTCTAGTTTATTTTATTGCTCTTATTTTAATTATTATCTCTTAGATATCTTTCCTATTTAATCATAATTATCCTTATATTGCTAAGTTAGATAATTAGAAATTTAGGATAGACTACTAGTAATTTAGGGTTTTCACATTTATGGTTCCCTATGGGATCGACACTCAGACTCACAATAGGTTTTAACTATACTATAAGTTGACTAGGTGCACTTGCTTAATACTTTTAACAACCTAACCAAGTTGTTGGCGCCCAAGATTAACTTTGTTAGGATATTAATAAAAACCCTAATTTCTCAGTACTTTTAACATCCTTGTAACAATCCTCCATATAGTTCTTTTGGTGATTTTTCCTTATTAACATGCTTTTAATTGGTTAAGTATGCAGTTATTAACTAAGGAATCGCATTGAGGGAAGGATTCAAATGTCGAGCCAACAACAAAAAACAAAAGTGCTCCTTTGGTTACAACCTAAGTTTGGTTTATTTTAATTCCAGTTGTTGTTTCTATCAGTTTGCCGTTTATTTTGTAAGTCAGTTCAAGTATTGAATGTCAAGACTATAGTTAGTGTTTTCCTTGCTATGAACGATTTATTACATTAAAAACAATTATTGATTTTGTTTATACAATAGTAAAATCAAAGTTGTCATCTAATTAAAATGTTATTTGGTTTGCTTTTATGCTTTAATTAACCTTAATTTTGAGTTTTTCAAAATTGTGAAAATTCAAGGAATGAAGGAAGAACACGACCACAATCCATGCCTATGGACTTAGTCCATATTCCTCTCATGAACTATTTCAATGGGAAAATTGAAAATTTAGCATACAAAAGGTCCATGGTCAAGACCACCTCATGGTCCTTAATCATGGAGATATCAAGTGTGCCATATTAAGCCAAAAGCGACGACTATGGTCAAACTACATGATTGTGGACCTTGTCCATGATCTCTTATGAATTCAAAGATCATGGTTAAAGCCTACCCACTTCATTCTAAAACACATACTTAGGAGTTAAGTATCAGTAATGAAAGAGATATTTTGTAGTTACATAGTATCAGTAACCATTGGCCAATTAACTTAGGAGTTAAGAATGGCTTGGTTCCTTAAGAACCAGGCTATTGAAGGCTGATCAAAGTATATTTTTGCAAGTCCCTTTATCACTAAGTTAAGAAAAATCCTCCCTTAATACTATAGAATTCCTTACATGTAAGAGTTGGATTCTCTTACTCCTTTAACCAATGATGCCATCAAATCTATGAAACTCCCTTCAACACTTACAGTCTACCTCTTAAGCCAGCTGGTGAGGTTGCTTCATTGTCATCCCAATAGTGATCTAATTCACCTTCTTCTTCAGTAGTTGGTGTTACCAAGAAGTTTATGAGAAATATACTGAAGAAGTAGAGAATTTTAGTGCACAAGGTTGATCATGCTATGGTTAGACAATAAGCAATTTTTGCCATAAGGAATCCAACCCCCATCACCACTACTACCTCTGCCAAAGCCTAACTCAGATGAGGAGTCAAACGAAGAGCAGATTAAAGAGGAGGAGGAAGATGAAGATGAGGATGAAGAGTGACTTTTCTTTTGCATTTTATTTCTCTAAACACTCAATTTGCATTTTATTTTAGATGACTGAACTAATAATCTATTTACTATTGCTCTTGTTTTTCTTTAACTACTTTTATTTTCTATGTTTTGTATGTTCTATAAGATATGAACACTTTGGTACTTGAAGAAGTAGCAGTTTTGTTTTGTTTTGTTTTTCCTTTTTTAGTTAGTTCATTTTTTATACAAAGAAAACCATGTACTTAGATAGTTTGAAGAAATTCAGATTTTAGACTTCACATTTTTCAAAGGATCAATGCTAAAACTGAGGAAGTCTCAGTTCTCTTTCTTTTGTTATTTTTATTTTTCTCTCACTTATATTTTGATTTGAATTATTATCATGTATATTGGGGACAACGTATGACTTAAATATTGGGGGAAGGATACATTATGTATGCTAATATTTTTAGATACTCACTTAAGTTTTTTTAAATTTTTCTTAAAATTCTTAGCAATTTACACCCCCATATATATATTAAGCAAGCATAAAATTTTTTTCGAATTTTCCAAATCCTTTATAAATTAAGAATACTTTGCTGAATTTAAGTCATTAAATTCTTATGATTCAAAGTTCCTTATTACTTAAGGTTAAACTTATACTTGGGATTAGGATAAATATAAATAGGTTGAGGACTAGTTATTTTGATTTGCTTAATTCCAGAAAATAGCTATTTATCCCTATTTTTCAAAATTTTTAGATTAGATGAATAAAGGAGATTTTTCCTTTGAAAATAGCTTGAAAAATCAAAATAATTAGAGGTATTAATTGGTTAATTTAATTAAGAAAATAATCGCTAAAAATTGGTAAAGATCGATCTTGTTCCCTCAAAAAAGCAAGACTCCTTCTCACTACCAATTGCAAAAAAGAAAGGCAATTTAATTAAAGTTGTTAAGGATAGATCTCGTCCCTTAAACAAGCGAAGTGCCTTCTCATTGACAACTGCTAAAGTAATTATATGGGCCAAATTAGTAAGAATCAACCTTGGTTTGTCAGAAAAGCAAGGTGCTTTCCCACTGCTAATCAAACTTCTATTTGAGTTTAAAAAGCCTCCTGATGAAAATTGATAGAAGTAGAGGGATAATCAGAGGATATATTGATGTAATATGCATTCATCCAAGTTTTTCAGTTAAAAATAATTAGGGAAGATTCCTCTCCTCTTAAGTTAGAGTGAGAAAATCTCTATAATTTTTTCTTAATTAGTTTTTGTTTGTTTTAATCTCTAGTTTAGTCTTTATTTAAGTGATGTGGCTAACTCTGAATTGTTTGGATTGATCATTGAAATTCAGTAGTTCTTAAGTTGTTATTGTCTAAGTATTCTAATGGCATTATGAAGTTTAGGCAAAAGGGTGATTCGAAGAGAATTTTTGCTAAGCCATTCAAACTTAAGGGTTCATTTTATGAGAACTGTTTATAATCATCTTGTACTTAAGATATTTTTACTTTCATTTTTATTGTTTTCCTTAAGGACAAGCAAAAGCTTAAGTTTGGAGCATTTGATAACATAAATTTAGTATACATTTTCTATGGTTAATTCATGCTATTTTAGATATTAATCTTGTTAGTTTTACATTATTTTGAGCTTAATTTGTTTAAATATTATTTTTTAGAGACTTTCAAATCATTTTACGAATATTCAAGGATTTTTATCAAATTTTGGAGTATTCTAAGGTAAAACCATTGATCAAGGATTGAAGTAAACGAATTGTGAGCGAAAAAAGAAGTTTAGTAAATATAATGGTCAAGGACCATGGGCATTGTTAGAATGCCAACCATCGATCCCCCCCACCTATGCATACCTCTTAGGCCTTCAACCACTTGCTTAAAGAATTCTCCCTTATCAGCCTACCAAGGACGAGAAACAGTACACAGCAAAATGGTGGTTGAACTCCTTGAGATCTCTAGGTAGGTACACCCTACTTTGCTTTGACTCTTGTGCTAACACCGACTTCTCCCTTATTAAGAACTTTTTGCCCAATGATGAAGACCCGAGCCCTGCACACCAAGTCCTACTTGAACCTTCAGTTGCCAAGAGTTTCTTGCTGAATGTCGAGACATAAGCTCCCGCTAGCCAAGTACTTCTCTTACGACCTTTCACTAATACTTACAGTATTCCTTACTTGTCTTGACAACTTGGTTCCACCACGTCATGATCTAGCTTAGCTACTGTGCCTAAAGATTTGTTAGTAGGGACCATTGATGAGCTACCACCTATCCTTTTCACCTAATATTGTACTATTTTCCCTTTTGTCATTTATCATATTTACCATTTTTTGTATGTACTAGGAATCCCCTTCTTATGTAAACCTTTTTGTAATTTTTTTTATTTGTTATGTTGCCTTAGGGACTTACTATAAATAGTCCCTTCTCCTTGTAACTGAAATCATCTTACATTCCTTACAGACATTGAATATACTTATTCTTATGGGATAACCCTCTCCAAGTCCATTTTCATACACTTTTATCTAATATTGCCAAGTAGCTCAAGATTAGTGGCAGGTAGACCTTGACATTAACTTGTGTTTTGTATCAAGTGAAGCATTAAGTCGTATTGTGTTTGTTGGTAGGTCATATCATCCAACCAACTTCAGTTCAACTACTATATTCCGTTCATCGACCTACGTACTTTATTTTCTTCAATATTTCGAAGGACCCATTAGTTTCTCACCTCTTATGATAAGCACTAGTGATAACCGAGCTCTTAGGTACATCATACAATCCTGGTATCAAAGCTTGAGGTTGTGATCGAAAGTTGTGTTATGATAGTTCCTACTAGTTTGCTATTTGACATACTCTATTTTCATTTGGAAGAATAGAGCTAGTTTACAATTCATTAGTCATTTGGTATTTTCTGAAGCTTTGTTTTGAGAATGTCGAATCTTAGTGTTTAGGGAGAGATTAATGATGCCCGAAGAGATTAACGATGCCTAAAGTGATGCTCATGGTCGTGGTCGTGTTACCCAACAAACACTATGTACTATTGGTGAGTAAATACAAGACCTTACCACTATTGTGGCCAATCCAACTTTCTTGGTACAAAGGGTCTTAAAGATAGGGCTATGAGAGAAAGTTGTCATTAAAAAAGGCCGAGAAATGGGAGATAGGCTAAGATGATAGATGAATGAGCAACAAGCTTCCGAACCCATTCTTATGAACTAAGCACCACCCAGTCATGCCAACAAAGTTGTGAAGAGGAGACTCCAATTAGATGAAGTTGAGGTGTGTGAGGAGGAAGAGCAATGTGTTGGGATAAACGAACATAAGCTTAAAGCTCCTACGGGAGCCAAGCATCTCAAAGTACAAATTCTAAGCTTTAATAGGTTTGGTTGTACTGATGACTAACTAGATTAGGAAGAGAAGATTGAAAAGATCTTTACCTTTTATGACCATGAAGATGCTGTTCGAATTAAAGTAATTATATTGGAGTTTTCTAGATATGTAGTAATGTGGTGGAAAAACTGCAAAATGCATGCTAGAGAGCACACCAAGAAACTCTAACATAGAATGAAATGAAGAGAGTTCTGAGAAACCAATTTGTTCTAGAGTACTAAGAATAAGATACCTTCCAATACCGTCGATATGATGTCGACGAACCCGAAACCTAGCTTATAGTTCGATTCATTTCTAAGCTCAAGACTGAGGTTGGTCATATTATGGAGCTATAGAGACTTGGGAGTTTAGATGAGGCCATCCAAGTGGCACAGAAGGTTGAGAGGAAAAGGCAGAGCCAGATTAGCCAACCTAGATTGCTAAGTCGAAGTAACATGCCAAGCCGTATAGATCATAGCTAAGCATTAAACAGTTTTGAGGTGGGACATCAAGGACAAGTATCGAGTCGACTTGAAGAAGGTCGAGGTAAAGTAAGGTTGAGGAACCAATGGTCTAAGGAGACCAAGGCCAAAGCTTAAGAAAGAAGATCTAAGAGATCAAATGCTTTAAATGTCTCAGTTATGGATACGTAGCTAGTCAATGATCGAACCGATGTGTTATGACAATCAAGGGAGACAAGCCTCAGTTTGAAGTAAAGACCCTAATGCCGAGACACCATCTGAAGGTGGTGCCGAGTACTATTTTATTGTGCACTAATCACTCAACACTTTTATGGCAAAGGAAAATGCATAAAGGGAGAATCTCTTCCACATGAATTGACAAGTAAATAACAAGCTATGTGCCTTAATCATTGACGGAGGAAGTTGTACCAATGTTATAGCGCAAGGAATAGTCAAGGCCATAAAGTTGCCAACCCTTTCGCACCCGAAACCATATAAGATTCATTGGCTGAATGAGAATGAAGGTTTACTCGTTGTAGAGCAGGTTAGAGTACTGATTACTATTGGTGATAGGTGCAAGGACGAAGTGTTATGTGACGTCCCTCCTATGTGTGCCTTACACATCTTACTCTACCAACCCTGGCTATTTGACTTAAGAGTATTATACAATGGGTATAAGAATACCTACATGTTCTAAAAGGATGGGAAGAAGGTTATACTAACCTCCATAAGTCCTAAGGAGGTGCAGGAGTCACAAGAGAAGGTCGTCAGATCACTACATGGAAGTCTTTTGTGATTTCCTACACTCAATTTGCTCTTGAAGTCAAGGCCAAGGAATGTGTGCTCCTTTTAGTCACAAAACTTTTGGAGTTGAGAGAAGTCGAAAGCTTACCTGCCAAAGTACAAATATTACTATAGAAGTATGCCAACCTATTTCCTATCGAGATGCCAAAAGCTTACCTCCTTTAAGAGGCATTGAACGTTACATTGACCTTCAGCCAAGAACTGTGTCGCCAAATTAACCTACCTATAGGCTCAATCCTAAGCAGGCGGTCGAGCTAGAGAAGCAAGTGGATGAGTTAGTGCTCACATCTTTTCAAAGATTGACTTGAAAAGTAGCTATCATTAGATATGAATAAGGCCTGGCAATGAATGGAAAATTGCTTTCAAAATAAAGGATGGTCTGTTCAAGTGGTTAGTGATGCTGTTTGGTCCAACAAATGTGCTGAGTACTTTTATATGGCTCATGAATCATACACTAAGAGAACTAATTAGCAAAGGTGTTGTAGTTTACTTCAATGACATTTTGGTTGACAATGCTAACCTCACCTCCCATATTAAGCATTTAAGATCAGTATTTGACATTCTCTATGCTAAGAGGTTATTTGGCAACTTGAAGAAATGTGTGTTCTGCTAAAGCAAAGTTGTATTCCTATAATATATTGTATCAAAGGGAGGAGTTTGAGTGGATGATGAGAAAGTTATAACTATACTTGAGTGGCCTACACTAACTAATGCTGCAGAAGTTAGGAGTTTCCATGGTTTAACTTCGTTCTATTGGAGATTCATTCAAAACTTCAGTTCCATAACTGCACTATTAACCAAACTGACCAGGAAGAATTGTGAGTTTAAGTGGTCAGAGGAAGTAGAGAAGAGCTTTGAAGACATAAAATCCAAGTTGACATTGACTCCAGTACTTACCTTACCAAACTTTAAGAAATTTTTTGAGGTAGAATGTGACATGTGTGGAGTTAGCATTGGTGTTCTTATGCCGGAACGCCGACCCATTGCCTATTTTAGTAAGAAACTAAGAGGAGCTGCCCTGAATTACTAGGCATATGACAAAGAGTTCTACACCTTGATCAAAACACTATAGAACTGGCAGCATTACCTGTTGTCAAGAGAATTTAACATCTATTCAAATCATGAATCTCTTAAACACCTCTGAAGGCAATAAAAACTTTCCCGACGTCATGCCAAATGGGTTAAGTTCTTGGAGTCTTTTTACTATGTCATCTAATATAAGAAGGAGAGCACAAACACTGTAGCTAATGCTCTTTCTTGTCATCATGCCCTCATTACAAGCATGTAAGCCAAGGTACTTAGATTTGGCACCCTATTCGATCAATGTGAGCATGATCCATATTTTAGACCCCCTAGTGGCCAAGTGCAACATTAGATAGGTTGTGGATGGATTCTATTTAAGCAAAGAGTTTTTTATGAAAGGGAAGTAGATCTACATGTCAAGTAAGTCTGCTAGAGAGTTACTTGTCTAAGAGGCTCATGTTGGGGGTTTAGCAGACCATTTTAGAGAAAAGAGTACAGCTGAAATATTGAAAGAACACTTCTAATGACCTAGGTTAATAAAGGATGTACACCAAATTCTTGAGAGGTGTGAGGTGTGTAAACATGTGAAAGGGAAGAGAGAGTCATATGGAGATTACATACCCCTGCCTATACTTGAGTGCCCATGGACCGACCTAAGCATGGATTTCGTGCTTGACCTTTCTTGAATACTGAAAAGACATGACTCAATTATGGTTGTGGTCAATCGGTTCAGCAAGATGAGCCACTTCATTCCCTACCATGGAACTAATGATGTTTTATTTGTCGCTAAAATCTTTTTGCAGAAAATTGTGCAATTTCATGGACTGCCGAGGAGTATTGTGTTCGACCGTAACTCAAAGTTTACGAGTTTCTTTTGGAAAACCCTATAGAAGAAACTTGGCACTAAGCTTATGTATAGTACTTCTTGCTACCCTCATACAGACGGCCAGACTGAGGTAATAAATAGGACAATCGGCAATCTTCTACTAGTAATTGTTGGGAAGAACTTGAATAATTGGGACCTATGCGTACCTGTCATTGAGTTTGCTTACAACCGATCGGTTCACAGCTCGACGAAAAGGTCACTTTTTGAGGTCATCTATGGACTTAACCTGAACTTACCCTTAAATATGGCTATCAGCCCAACCATTCAGTAAGAAAGTCAATTTAGCCTGTAGTGCACAGAGAAATTCCAAAAGTTGCATCAAAAGGTTACCGAACAATTAGCATAGACTTTAGCTCGGCAAAAGGAGAAAGGAAGTTAAGGAAGGAGAAGAGTGGTTTACAGCCCCAAAGACCTTATCTAGGTCTACCTCAACAAGGAGTGTTTCCTTGGGAAGAGAATGAACAAGCTTTCCCCCAGATTAAACAGACCTTTTAAGATCCTTAAGTGCATCAACGACAATGCATATGAACTTAAGTTACTTGACGGATATGATATATCTGCTACTTTTAATGTAGCTGACTTAACACCCTATGTACTTAATGAAGAAGAAAGCTAAGATTTGAGGACAAATCTTCAACAACCCTAAGGAACTAATGGAATGCCAACCACTAGTCCTCTTACCCGCGTGTACCTTCGAGGCCTTCGGTTACTCGCTCGAAGAATTCTCGCTTATCAACCTACCAAGGACAAGAAACAGTACACAGCAAAATGGTAGCTAAAATCCTTGAGAGCTTTAAGTGGGTATACCCAACTTTGCTTTGACCCTTATGCCGACACCAACTTTTCCTTTACCAAGAACTCTTTGCTAAGTGATGAGTACCCGAACCCTACACACCAAGTCCTACTCGAACCTTCAGTTGTCAAGAGTTTCTTACCGAATACTGAGACATAGGCTTCTACTAGTCAAGTACTTCTCTTTCAACTTACTACTAATACTTACAGTATTCCTTACTCGTCTCGATAACTTGGTGTTGCCATGTCATGATCTAGCTTAGCTACTACACTTAAAGATTCATTAATGCAAGACTATTGATGAGCTACCACTTGTCTTTTTCACCTGATACTATACTATTTTTTCTTTGTCATTTGTCCTATTTACCCTTTTTCGTATGTACTAAGAATCCCATTTTTATGTATGCCTTTTTGTAATTTTCTTTATTAGTAATGTTACCCTAGGGACTTACTATAAATAGTCCCTTCTCCTTGTAATTAGAATCATTTTACATTCCTTATAGACATTGAATATACTTGTTCTTATGAGACAACCCTTACCAAGTCCATTTTCATACACTCTTATCTAATTTTACTAAGTAGCTCAAGATTAGTGATAGGGAGGCCTTGACATTAACTTGTGTGTCATATCAAGTGAAGTATCATGTCATGCTGTGTTCATTGGTAGGTCATATCCTTCAAGTAGCTTCACGTCAACTATTGTGTTCCATTCATCGACCTACTCACTCTATTTTCTTTGATATTTCGAAGGTCCCATTAGTTTCTCACCTCCTACGGTAAGCCCCAATGATAATTGAGCCCTTATGCACATCAAGCATGGTCCTTACCCGTATTCCTTTTGTAAATCAATTTCCTCAAGATTTGAAGATTTCGAACAATGTGCAAGTACATATCCCAACTCTACGACTATGTATCTCACTCGTAGACTTACCATAATTTTTAAATATTCTATTTTTCTTAGGTTTTCTTCATAATTTTAGGCCCACTTCTTATAAATAGGTGTCTATGCTTAAGGTTATGAAAAGAGCTCCCTAGGAAGAGTTGTAAGTTAAAATTATATTTAGAGTCTCTACTTCTTCTTCTTTTAATTCCTTGATGTTGTTCTTTTGAATGTTCTTAGTAAATCATTATTGAACTTTAGTTCTTCTTACAAAAACTTTTTATTCAATCTATGATTTTGTTCTTTGAAGATCTAATTACACCGATTATATTGTCATCAATTAGTATTTACTCGGGTTACCAATTTAATGTGTGAGTTTGCTTTAGAAATGTAAGTCTTACAATGAACAAACAAGTGTAATTAAAGGGAACTAAGATTGACTAAACCTGTTAATAATTCGACTCTTCTGAATTAGGGTAAACTAGAGCAGCTAACCTAATGGTGAGATCCAAGTTCTTAATGCAATCCC
This sequence comes from Lumnitzera racemosa, assembly GCA_024138005.1. Taxonomy (NCBI): domain Eukaryota; kingdom Viridiplantae; phylum Streptophyta; class Magnoliopsida; order Myrtales; family Combretaceae; genus Lumnitzera; species Lumnitzera racemosa. Next base: position 89,594,525 of record JAMXBC010000006.1, read on the forward strand.
ACAACACTCTACTCAAAAGCAATTCAAGTAGAAGGGGGTTTCAGGATTAAGAAGAGACTTGATGTGTCTTCGGGGTTGAACATATGGAGAAGCGCTACAAGGTAAAGAGCCAAAACAAAACAAAGGAAGTCTAGCAAAATCGAAGTAGTTCTCAACCGAATATGATACGACAATCGATCATACTCAACCTATAATTCACCGAATATGACTTACCAATCTGAACTATAGAGTCAATCGCTACTACTCATTGCTAAAAAAAATAGATAAGAGTTAAAAGGATAAATGAGAACATTAGGGTTGCTCACAAAGGAAACTTATGAAAATTTGATAATGTGTTTGAGTCATGTTTGTACAAAATAAATGGGGGGTTTTATACTAGCCTTACTAGGGTTATAAGCATATTTGAAAAAAAAACAAAAAAGGTAATTTACAATTTAGAATACATGAAATATACTAAAAAGGGTAAAGGAGATAAAGAATATTATATACAAAAAAGTAAAGAATCCTTCTGAAATGTTATGTTAAAAGACATGTATAGCATGGTGGTTAGCAATTTAGAGTATGATAAAATTTGGAAAAAGGTGAAGAAAAGAGCCCATAGTTAGACTCAACCTGATCTTATTCATGTGAAAGCTTAGTTAATCAAAGATGTCAAGATCCCCTTTAAGTCGGGTATCTCGCAATTCAGCTTGGACTAGGGTCAGATGCTGATTGGCTTAAGAGCTCAGCTTGGATAAAGGTTTGAGGTTGGTCTGCTTAGATGTTGTCTAAGTCTTAGAAAGAGCTCAACAATTGGTATGGCTACTTGGAACGTCGGCCTATATTCTTGGCAAGTCGGGAACCATGTTAGCATACATGGAGCTTAGTACTTAGGTTAGTAATAAGGTGAAGCATAGAGATCGGAGTAGGAATCCTTGTCCTAGATGGAGCTTCGAGCTAGTATTCTCTACGTGAGTTTTTGGAGTTCTTTAGCCCAACTTCTTGTGATCGGTCTAGGGAGTTGATCCTATCATCTGTCTAGGGGTTAGAAAGGTTTCTCCTTAAATCTGAAGTGGTCTCAGACTCTTGTTCTTCCTGGGCATCTGCGGGGTCTTCTTCTTTTAGTCTGTGGGGAAGTAAGTCGAATACATTGAAGGTGGAAGAAACACCATAGTGTTTACATAGTTTGATTTGGTAGGCATTACAATTGATCTTCTTCAAGATCCCAAATAGAAGTGTGAAAATTGGTCTTGGTTGAGGTAAATCCATACTAAGTCTCCTGATCTAAAAGAAATAATTTGACGGCCATAATTACTAATCTCTTGTTATCTTTAGTTGAACTTGGCAATCTTCCCAACCATAAATTGATGTAGTTATAGCAATTTTTGCGCTCGATCAACTTTAGATTTACTCTCTTCAGCATTTACAAAGGAGTAGATTAGTTCTAAGGGAATAATAAGATTAAGGTCATAAACGACCTCAAAGGGAGTCTTCCCAATGGTGATCTAAACAGTTCAATTTTATGTGAACTCCACAACTGGCAGACATAGATCTCAATCCTTTAAGTTCTTTCCTATAATAGCTCTAAGTAAATTGCCTAACGTCTTGTTCACTACTTCAGTCTAACCATCAGTTTGAGAGTGGCTACTGGAGTTGAACACAAGTTTAATCCCAAGTGTTCTCCATAGTCTTCCAAAAATAGCTCAAGAATTTGGTATCGCAATCTAAAACAATAGTTTTCAACTCTCTATGTAGCGGGACAACTTCCTATAAAAACAAATCAACGATATACAAAGCATCGTTAATTCGATGGTACGGGATGAAGTGTACCTTTTCACTAAAGCAGTCCACTACAACAAAGATCGAATCCTTCCCCTTGGATGTTGAAGATAACCTTAAGACAGTCTATACTAAGGTCAACCTAAGGTGAGGTCAGTGCAATAAGGGCATATACTCTCCATGTGGCTCTCTCTTTTCCTTAGCCCTTTTACAAACTTTACAACTACTAACTATCTTATAGACATCTTTGGCTAAACCAAGCCAATAAAAATTTTCTTTCAATAATTTAGCTATCTTGGTCTCTCCAAAATAACTAGATAATCCACTACTATGAGCTTCCTTAACCAACAGCTTACGTGTAAAGCAACTCGATATACATAGCCTTTGTTCCTTGAATAAATATCTATCTCAAACATAATAGTCTCCAACAGTAACTTCGTTTCTATACTGCTCTACAATAGGACTAAAATGGGGGTCATGAACATACTACTTAGTGACTAGTCAAAATCCTAATAATTTCATCTGAAAGTTGGTATGTAAGGTTTGTCAACGTAACAAAGCATCAATAACCACATTGGTGCTTCCTTTCTTATGTTAGATAACATATCAAAAACCTTCCATAAACTCTAGTCACTTGGCTTGCCTCTTCAAAAGTTTATTCTAACTCCCAAGATGGTTCAACGACTCATGGTTAATGTAAATTACAAATTCTTGCGGTAATAAATAGTGTTATTAGACAGTAAGAGCTCAAAAAAAAGAGAGTACAACTCTTTCTTGTACATAGAATAATTCAATGTACTAAGCTTCTCACTATGGTAGGAAATCGATTATCGTTCTTACGTCAGGATGGCATTAATTCCAATGCCTAATGCATCGCATTCCAATTCAAATGGCTTGTCAAAATTTGGAATGAAAAAAATAAGGGTAGTAGTGAGCTTTTATTTAATCTCCTTAAAGATCTATTTAGCTCGGTCATTCCATTGAAATCCATTACTCTTTCTTGTTAACTCAGTTAAGGGGACTATAATGGTACTTAAGTTTTTAATGAATCACCTATAGAAAGAAGTAAGGCCATGAAAACTTTAAACTTCAGTGACATTCTTTGGCGTCAACTACTCTAAGATAACTCGGGTTTTTTCCTCATCAACTCGGATTCCTTCTCCTGATACCATATACCTAAGAAAAACTACTTCACCCTAATAGAATGTATACTTCTTCAGATTTCCATATAACTTCTTGACTCATAAAATATTAAAAACAGCTTGGAGATGTTAAACATGATTTTTTAGTTCGGCATTGTATACAAAGTACATGCCACACATTGTCCGATCAAAGGATACATTGTAAGGTTCATCAATTGCATAAATGTGCTTAATGCATATGTAAGTTCGAATGGCATGACCAATCATTTGTAGAGGCCATTCCTTGTCTTGAAAGTAGTCTTCCATTCATCACTTGGTCTTTTGCAAATTTAGTGGTAGCCACTTTGTAAGTCGATCTTTGAAAATATCTTGGTACCATGAAGCTGATCTAATGTGTCATCAAGCCTTGATATCGAAACTCTGTACTTGATAGTGATACGATTCATTGCTCAGCTATCAATGTATATGCACCATGAACCATCCTTCTTTAGGATGAGTAAAGTTAGCATAACACAAGGACTCACACTCTCCCTTACATAACCTCACTCTATGAGCTCATCTACTTATCTTTTCATCTCAGCAACTTGCTCAAGGTTCATTTTATAGGTAGGTCAATTCGATAAAGCTACGCTTGGTTGTAGATCAACATAATGTTCTACGCCTCAAACTAGGGGTAGTCCCTTAGGCAACTCTTAAGGAAACAGGTCTGTAAACTCATTTATCAACCTTCGAATCTCATCATGCACTTTTTTAAGGTCTCTCATCTCCAATAATCTTCTAATCAACAGGAACATAACCTCTTTAGCCTTCTCAGTAGCTTGGAGCTTGCTTCAGCTTATTGTTAAAGCCTTCTTCTTACTAGCTCGGGTGAGTTAGTTATGAGTCTCATTCACTTAGGTTAGTGTAATAGGTTGTAGCACAATCTTTTTTCCATCCTTAACAAAGGCATTGGCGTTGTTGTACCCGTTGTGAGTAACGTGTCGATCGAACAACTAAGGTCTTATAAGTAATAGATGTGAAGCTCCCATGGAGATGATATCACATACTACTTCATCCTTGGACACATTCCCAATACTGAATGGCATGATTACTTACTTTGTGACATATAGACTACCCTTATCATGGAGCCAATGTAGTTTGTAAGGTTGAAGGTGCTTAGAGGTCAGTAGCCTTAACCTCTATACAAAGAACTATGCAATGACATTGGTACAACTTCCTCTGTCGACTATGATGGTTCATAGTTATCCTTTGATGGTACACTTCATATGGAACGAATTCTCTATCTAGTCTTCCTTGAAGTTTGGCAAAGAGCTTAGCACTAATGTCATGACTTCTCCCTAGTTGACATCAACGTAGATCTCCTCTTCTTCCTTATCTTCAACTTTTTCAGCATTCTTTTCCTCTTCCGATTCACTCTCATCAATGCCATCCACTACATCTCCTCAAAGCACTATAGCATGTCGGTTTGGATACTTAGCAACCATGTGTTCGAAGCCTAAGCACTTCACTTCATTGGTCTTCCATCCAGAAGTTTGTCCTTTCTCATATGTCTTTGAAGTCAGCTTATTCTTAGTTCAGCTCAACTTAACCTGCTCGGCCCTGCTGGCTTACTTAAATATTATTAGGTTAATCATATCTTTCCTCAACTCTAGAGGGTCTCCCCATCTTAGCTTGAGTAAGTCGGTGTAGAATGGGGTCTTAGGAAAATGTCGACTCAGGTGGGCTCACAGCATTTCTCCTTTGTTTTTCAACCGTCTGAGCTACCTTAATGGCCTTCTCCAATGTATAGAATCTCTATACTTCCACAATGTTACAAATCTCATATTTAAGTCTAAAAACGAACCTTGATACAGTGCGAGCCTCAAGTTCATCTATGTTAGCTCATATCATAGTACTTAAAATTCGCTCACATAGTCATTAATAGATCGACCTCCTTAACAAAGTTCTTACAACTTTGCAATCGTGTCCAGCAAGTAGGTCTCAAGAACAATTCTACCCCTTAACAATCTCTTCATCTTATCCTAAGTTCTTACATTGTGTCGTCCATCTCTTACCCTAACCGTATTTAGATTCTTCCACTACATAGTAGCATACCTAGAAAATTCAAGTGTAGTCAGATGTACTTTAACAATATCAATATACCCATAATAGTTGAACACTTTCTCTACCTTCTCTTCCTACTCCAAATATTCATCTACATCTCTACTTCTACTAAAGGGCAGAATTTAAACCTTAATATTATCAAGTCCTCAAAGAGCTCGATGTCCTCGCTCTTATGCTTAGTAATAATTAGCCTCTTCTTCTTACTCTTTGATATTCTTAGGAGCTTAGTTTTTACTAAGGCTTACCGTAGGAGGTGGGAAACCAATGGAATATGACCCACCAACGAACACAACACAACATAACTTGACACTTACTTGATGTGACACATAAGTTAATGTCAAAGTCCACCCACTACTAAAATCTTAAGCTACTTAGTAAGATTAGATAATAGTGCGTAAAAATAGACTTGGAGAGGGTTGTCTCACAAGAACAAGTATATTTAATGTTTGTAAGGAATGTAAAATAATTTTGGCTACAAGGAGAAGGGACTATTTATAGTAAATCCCTAAGGCAACATTACAAATAAAGAAAATTAAAAAAAGAAATACATAAGAAAGGAATTCCTAATACATACGAAAAAGGGTAAATAGTACAAATGACAAAAAGGGAAAATAGTACAATGTTAGGTGAAAAGGATAAGTGGCAGCTCGTCAATGGTCCTGTACTAACGAATCTTTAGGAGTAGTAGTTAAGCAAGATCATGATGTGGCAACATCAGGTTACTGAGACTAATAACTCTGATTTTAAACATATTTCACATGGTGATTTTATAGTATTTCCCTTACATTCTTGGTTTTCTTTAAAGAAATTGATACTTAATTGAGTAAAATTTTGATTTTAAGGTTTGAATGCGTTCTTGGATTGAAAATGAAGAAAAGGAATCAAGTTTCACTTAATTTGGAGTTTAAATGAAGAAGTTTTGAAGTTACACAGTCTGAGACATAACCATATCCCCAAGCTGTGTCCATGCAGGAAAATTTACCAGGGTCAGAAAATTACATAACCTAGGGACACAGCCATGTCCTAGGCCGTATCTGGTGAAGAAAACGAAAACCTTACAATACAGTATAAAAGGACATATTATGGTTTTACAAGACACATGAGACATTGGAGAAGAGAAGAGACTTGAGAAGAAGGAGAAGAAAAAGGAAAAAGTAACACCAACTTCAAGATTAGAGAGATTTTTTATCAATCAAAGGGGTTTTTCATGTTTTATTTTATGTTTTTTATGGAACTCGTTTTTAGTTTCATTATGATAGCTTAAAATTCATGTATTTAGGATTATGGAACCTAGGGTTTCATATGACTCTTAGGTTGATTTATAATTCTCAATAAAGTTTCTATCTTTGCTTGATTCAATTACGTTGTTTAATTGTTAATTGATATTTCTAGAATATCAATTTATGATATTATGCATATTGATTGAGAAATTACATGTATAATTAGATCTCTACATAATTGGAGAGAATTACATGTATACTTAGAGATAAGATACATGTTTCTTCCGGAAAGTTAATTATTTGTGTGGGAATTCATTATACATTAATGCAATTCTAAATTATATTACTAAGTGAAGAGATTCCGGTAAATTAATTAGGATTAGGGTTAATATGCTTGAGAAAGGTATTAACTTTAATTGTGAATCCCTCCGGTCAAGAATAATAGAAATTGAATTGAATATATTTTAAGCGATCACATGTTAAACACTAGGGGAAATAATTCCTAAATACGTTATTGCACACTTGAAATCGTTCTTAGTTTTATTGATTTCTAAATTGCTTAATCAAGTCCCATAATTAGTTTAGTTTGTTAATTTCAGTATTTTTAATTCATTTAACTCATCATAATTTTCCGGTTAGATAATAAAGCTAAGGTTAATATTAGTACTCGAAGTCTTTAAGAGATCGACTCGGACTCACATCCGCTATATTAAAACTTAGGTGCACTTGCCTGATATCAGAGACGAGTAAGGAATACCGTAAGAATTAGTAGTAGGCAAAAAAAGAAGTACTCGGCTAGCAAGTGCCTATATCTCGGCACTCGACAAAAAACTCTTAGCAACTGAAGGTCCAAGCAAGACTCCCGAGTCTTCATCACTCAGCAAAGAGTTCTTAGCAGGGGAGAAGTTAACGTTGGCATAAGGATTAAAGTAGAGTAAGGTGTACCCATCTGGAGCTATCAAGGAGTTCAGCTACCATTTTGCTGTGTATTGTTTCCCGTCCTCGATAGGTTGACAAGAGAGAATTCTTTAGGCGAGTGATTGAAGGCCTCGGAGACATATGCAAGTAAGGGGACCAGTGGTTAGCATTCCATTAGTTCCCTGGGGTTGTTAAAGATTTGTCCTCAAATCTTAGATCTCTTCTTCATCAAGTACATAGGGTGTCAAGTCAGCTACATTAAAAGTAGCAGATACACCGTATCCATCAAGCAGCTCAAGTTCATATACATTATCGTTGATGCGCTTAAGAATCCTAAAAGGTCTGTCTAATCTAGGGGAAAGCTTGTTTGTTTTCTTCCCAAGGAAACGCTTCTTACTAAGGTAAACCTAGATAAGGTCTTCACGGCTGTAAACCATTCATCTCCTTCCTCTACTTCTTTGCTCCTTCCACTAGGCTGTAGTCTGTACCAGTTGTTCGATAACCTTTTAATGCAACTTTTGGAATTCCTCGACGTGCTACAGGTTAGATTGACTTTCCCATTGAATGGCTAAGCTAATAGCCATATCTAGGGGTAATTCAGGTTAAGTCCATAGACAACCTCAAAAGGTGACCTTCTTATTGAGCTGTAAATCGATCAGTTGTAAGCAAACTCAATGAAAGATAGGCATAAGTCCCAATCATGTAAGTTCATCTTGACAGTTGCTCACATAAGATTGTTGACTATCCTATTTACTACCTTAGTTTAGCCATCTATCTAAGTATGGCAAGAAGTATTGTACATAAGCTTAGTGTTGAGTTTCTTCCATAAGGTTCTCTAAATGAAACTCATGAATTTTGAGTCACGATTGAACACAATACTTCTCGACAATCTATGCAATTGCACAATTTACTACAAAAAGAGGTTAGCAACAAATAAAGCATAATTAGGTTTATAGTAGGGAATGAAGTGGCTCATCTTGTTGAACGAATTGACCACAACCATAATTGAGTCATAGCTTCTTAACGTTCGGAGAAGGTTGAGCATGGAATCCATGCTTAAGTTAGTTCATGGGCACTCAGGTATGGGCAAGGGTATGTACTCTCCATATAGCTCTCTCCTCCCTTTCACATGTTTATACACCTTACACTTCTTAAGAATTTGACGTACATCCTTCATTATCCTAAGCTAGTAGAAGTATTCTTTCAATATTTCAACCATCCTCTTTTCTCCAAAATGGTCAACTAAACCCCCATCATGACCCTCTTGAACAAGTAGCTTTCTAGCCAACCCACTCTATACACAGATTTGCTTCCCTTTCATCAGAAACCCTTGGCTTAAATAAAATCCCTCTATAACCCCTCTAATGTTGCATTTGGCCACTAAGGATCCAAAATATGGATCATGCTCATATTGATCAAGCAAGGTACTAAACCCATGTACCTTGGCCTGTATGGTTATAATGAAAGGTATGATGATAAGAAAGAGCATCAACCACAGTGTTTGTGCTATCCTTCTTATATCAAATGATGTAGCAAAAAGACTCTAAGAACTCGACCCATTTGGCATGACGTTAAGAAAGATTTTGCTATCCTTAGAGGTATTTGAGAGATTTATGATTTGAACAGATGATGAATTCTCTCAGCAACAGGTAATGCTATCAGTTTTGTAGTGTTTGGATAAGGGCATAGAACTCCTTGTCATATGCCGAGTGATTCAGGGTAACTCCTCTCAGTTTCTCATTGAAATTGGCAATAGGTCGACATTCCTGCATAAGGACAACACCAATGTTAACTTTAGACGCGTTACATTATACCTTAAAAAATTTCTCGAAGTCCGATAAGGCAAGTGTTGAGGCCAATGTCAACTTATATTTTATGCCTTCAAAGCTCTTCTCAGCTTTCTCCGACCACTTGAACTCATAATTCTTCCTACTAGGTTTGGTTAATGGTGCAATTATGGAACTAAAGATCTAAATGAATCTCTAATAGAATGAAGTTAGACCATAGAAACTCCTGACTTCTACAGCATTAGTTGACATAGGCTACTTGAGTATAACTCAAACTTTCTCGTCATCCACTCGGACTCCTCCCTTTGAAACAACATATTTGAGGAATACAACCTCACTTTGGCAGAACACATGTTTCTTCAAGTTGCTGAATAATCTCTCGACTCAAAGAATATCAAACACAGATCTTAAATGGTTAACATAAGAAATAAGGTCTATTGTAGACCAGGATGTCATCGAAATAAACTACAACGCATTTTCCAATCAGTCCCCTCAGCACATGATTCATAAGCTGCAAAAAGTACTCAATGCACTAGTCAGACCAAATAGCATCACCATCCAATTGAACAAACCATCCCTTATCTTAACGGTCGTTTTCCACTCATCTCCAAGCCTTATTCACATCTAGTGATAGCTACTCTTCAAGTCAATCTTAGAAAAGATACGAGCATCATGTATCTCGTTAAGCATATCATCAAGTCGCAGGATCGGGTATCGGTATTTAATAGTGATCTTATTGATGCCTTAGCTGTCAATGCATATTCTCCACAATCCATCCTTTTTCGGCACTAGCACAACATAAGGGCTTATGCTCTTATGGACATATCCTTAATCCACTAACTCATCCACTTGCTTCATTAACTCGGCCACTTATTTCTTCAACTTGGTCGCTTACTCGGGATTGAGCCCATAGGTGAGCCGGTTTGGCAACACAGCTCCTGGCTAATGGTTAATGCAATGTTTAATGCCTCTTAAAGGTGGTAATCCCTTTAGCATCTCAATTAGAAATAGGTTGGCTTACTTTTGTAGTAATGTATGTACCTCACTAGGTAAGCTCTCAGCTTCTCTCAACTCTAGAAGTTTCCTAACTAAAAGGAGCATACACTCTTCGACCTCAACTTTTTAGGTAAATTAAACTCGAGAAATCACTAAGGACTTCCATTGTAGTGATCTAGCAACCTTATCTTGTGCCTCTTGTACTTCTTTAGGACTCATAAGAGTCAATATAACCTTCTTCTTGTCCTTCTGGAACATGTAGGTATTCCTATATGCATCATGTAATACTCTTAAGTCAAATAGCTAGGGTCGGCTGAGTAAGATGTATGAGGCACACATAGGAAGGACGTCACATAACACTTCATCCTTGTACCTATCACCAATAGTAATTATTACTCTAACCTGTTCTATAATAGGTAAAACTCCCTTCTCATTTAGCCAGTGAATCTTATACGGTTTTGGGTATAGAAGGGTCCGCAACTTCATGGCCTTGACTACTTCTTGCTCTATAACATTAGTACAACTTCCATCGTTAATGATCAAGACACATAGCTTATCATTCACTCGATTCTCCCTTTACACATTCTCATGTACTGCAAAAGTGCTGAGTGATCGGCACATAACAAAATAGCATTCAGCACCGCCCTTAGGTGGTGTCTCGGCATTGGGGTCTTCTTGAAACTCTTCCAGCATTTGTTCAACTCCTATCTCTTCCTCTCCTTCGTTGGAACTCTCTACTTTGAACTGGGGCTTGTCTCCCTTGATTGTCATGATACGTTAATTCGGACATTAACTAGCTACGTGTCCATAATCGAGACATTTAAAGCATTGGATGTCTCAAGTCTTCCTTCTTGAGCTTTAGCTTTGGCCTCCTTGGACCATTAGTTCCTTGGCCTTGCCCTTACCTCAACCTTCTTTAGGTGAACTTAGCAGTCATCTTCAACATTCCACCTCGGAACTATTTGATACTTGACCATAATCTGATCAGCTTGGCATGCTACTTCGATTTGGTAATCCAGGTTAGCTAATCTGGCTCTACCTTTGCCTCTCAACCCTCTGTGCCATTCGGATGGACTCATCTAGAATCCCAAGTCTCTACAGCTCCACAATATGACCAACCTCAATCTTAAGCCCAGAAATGAATCGAGCTATGGTTTAAGTTTCAGATTCGTCGACATCACATCAAATCATCAGTAATTGGAATTCCCATACATACTCATCTACTAACTAGTTGATGTGTCTCCAAGGTTGAATATACGGAGATGATACAACACTTGATCCTACAATGAAGTGAACCAAAAAAAAAAAAACAAACAAGGAAAAAAGTTAGCAAAGTCCAAGTAGCTACCGAATGGACATGATACAACACTTGATCCTACTCGGCTTACAATTTGCCGGATATGACACATAGGTTTGAATTGAAGGGTCATTCACCACTATTCCTTGCTAAAGGGAATAAATAAGAGTTGAAATGATGATGAGAACACTAAGGTTGCTCAATGAGAATAATTTTGTATTAATTAGTTTGTTGTTGTTGCATACAAGAAAATAGGGGTTTATATACCCATTCACTAAGGTTACTTTACATGTATAAAAAGACAAAAAGGTATTCTACAATGAGGTTACATGAAACATACTAAAAGGGGTAAAAGAGACAAAGAATATTCAGTACAGAAAAGAAAGAATCATTTTGGAAAGTTGTGTCCAGGAGACACGTATCACATGCGAATGGAAGTTAGGGCTATGATAAAAGTAGGCAAAACAATAAATGCTAGTAGGTAGAAGCCGATTTGATTTAGACCAGGCCAAGAACCAATTACTTCTTCTAAAGAGAAGTTAGCTTGATTCAGGGTTAGATACCTATGGTCAGATTGGGAGCTCGCCTCAGCTATTATTAGGCTGTCTTTTGGGTTAAAGCATTACTATTGAACAAGGACAAATCTGATACAAGTAAGGACCTGATAGTTAGGTTGCTAGGAAACTAACTCAAGATAAGAATCTACGTCTCAACTGTGGCCTAGAGCTAGGATCCTCCGAGTAAGTCCTTAGAGTCCTCTATCACGGTTATGTATGATCAGTCCAAAAGGTTGATTCCTATCACTTACTGCCCTGTTTCAAATCTTAGAGGTGTTAAAAGGTGTCTTATTCATAATACTCTAGAACAAACCGATTTCTCAAAACTCTCTTCATTTCATTCCACATCCGAATCTCTCAGTGTGTTCTTTAGCGTGCATTTGCAACTTTTTTCACCACATTGTTGCATATCTAGAAAACTCTAATGCAACTACTCTAATTCGAACAACATCTTCACTATCATAAAAGTCAAAGATCTTTTTAAACTTCTTTTCCTAGTCTAAGTAGTCACCAACACTACTAAACTCATTAAATCTCAAAATTTGTACTTTAAGGTGCTTGGCTCCCCTAAAAGCTCTAAGCTCGTGTTCGTCTATCCTAACATATTGCTCTTACTCCTCATACTCTTTGACTTAATCCAATTAGAGTCTCCTCCTTGCAACTCTATCAGCACGACGGGGTAGTGCTTAGTTCATAGGAATGGGTTCGAGAGCTTGCTGTCCATTCATCTATTGTCTCAACCTATCTCCCATTTCTTGACCCTGTTCCATGACAACTTTCTCTTGCAACCCAGTCTCTAAGACCCTATGTTCCGAGACAGCTAGATTAGCCATAATAGTAGCAAGGTCCTATATCTACTCATTAATAGTACATGGTCTTTGTTAGGTAATACGACTACGACCATGAAGATCACTCTCAACATCGTTAATCTCTCCCTAAACACTAAGATTTGACATTCTTGAAACAAAGCTTCAGAAAATACCCTTCACACAAGAAACTCTTACACCTATAGAAAATACCAAACGAACAGTGAACTGCAAACTAGCTTTGCTCTTCCAAATGAAAATAGAATATATCAAACAGTAAACCAATAGTAACTATCATAACACAGCTCTTGATCATAAGCTCAAACTTTGATACCAAGATCATATGATGTGCCTAGGAGCTCAATTATCACTAAGGCTTACCGTAGGAGATGAGAAACCAATAGGTCCTTTGAAATATCGAAAAAAATAAAGTGAGTAGGTTGATGAATGGAATATGATAGATAACATGAAGCTACTCGGACGATATGACCCACTAACGAACATAACACGACTTGATACTTCACTTGCTACGATACACAAGTCAATATTAAGGTCTACTCACTACTAATCTTGAGTTACTTGGTAAGATTAGATAAGAGTTCGTAAAAATAGACTTAGAGAGGGTTGTCTCGCAAGAATAAGTATATTCAATGTCTATAAGGAGTGTAAGATAATTCCAACTAGAAGGAGAAGGGATTATTTATAGTAAATCCCTCGGGTTACATTACAAATAAAGAAAATTACTAAAAGGCATACATAAGAAGGGGATTCTTAATACATATGAAAAGGGGTAAATAGAATAAATGACAAAAAAGGAAAATAGTACAGTGTCAAGTGAAAAGAACAGGTGGTAGCTTATCAATGGTCTCATATTAATGAATCTTTAAGTATAGTAACTGAGCTAGATCATAACATGCCGACACCAGGTTGCCAAGACGAGTAAGGAATACTATAATTATTACTAGTAGGTTGAAAGAGAAGTATTCGGCTAGCAAGTGCGTATGTCTTAGCACTCAGCAGGAAACTATCAGCAACTGAAGGTTTGAGCAAGACTTGGTGTACAAGGCCTGGGTCCTCATTACTAAACAAAGAGTTCTTAGCAAAAGAGAAGTCGATGTCGGGACAAAGGTAAAGTAGAGTAGGGTATACCCACCCAGAGCTCTCAAAGAGTTTAGTTACCATTTTACTATATATTGTTTCTTGTCCTTGGTAAATTGACAAGGTAGAATTCTTTGAATGAATGACTAAAGACCTCGGAGGCATGCGTAGGTAAGGGGACTTGTGGTTGGTATTCCATCACTCTCCATACTGTTTGGCATTGATTTCCTCATCATCTTCCTCAATCTCCTCTAACTCCAATCTTTGTCTAGCAGCTTGGTCTACAACTCCTCTAACTCGATGGGGTCAAAATGGACGAGTAGCTTGGTTACATTAACCATAGCACCTCTTAAAAACATTCTCAGGTAAGCTATGATGTAGTGCACCCTACGGTTGTTGTCTATTAACTTACATCGTAGTGACTAGACTCTTAGCAAGATAAGTGAGTTTGTTGAGCTTATCATCAAATGAACTAGGAGTGCTACTAACATTATGATCGTGACCAGCTTGAGCACTACTACTTTGGTCACCAATAACACCTTAAACACTCGAATCCAACATAGTATAGTACTTTCTTCAACAAATTTTCAACAACTCACAACGATCACTTTTACTCACTACTTAAAACCTTACGAACATACTCTAACAACTTCAATCACCCAATACTCACTCAAACAAGATAGAAATAAACTTGCTCTTTTTTGTTGTGAAAAACAAAGTAAAACAAGATAATAGCAAGAACTACACTTAACAACACACAAATCTTCATTATACAACTCAAAACCTCAAGGCATACTTCATACGAACACACTGAAGCAGCTATAAAAGGAATACAGTAGCCACTAATAGTAAACACAAACCAAAACTTCAATGTAACTTCACACACTCCCTTTTGAAACCATACTCTAATACCAGCGAAGTTGGTGCATCTCCGAGGTCGAACACACGGAGAAGCACCACAACGTAAAGAGCTGAAAGGAAACAAAGGAAGTTTAGCAAAATCTAGGTAGCTACCAACTGGATATGACACACTAATCAATCCTATTCGGCCTACAATTCATTGGATACGACTTACTTGTCCGAACTATAGGTTCACTCACCACTACTTTTTACTAAAGGAAATAGATAAGAGTTAAAAGGATAAATGAGAACACTAAGGTTGCTGACAAAGGAAATTCGTAATAATCTGATAATGTGATTAAGTCATATCTATACACAACAAATGGGGTTTTTATACTAACCCCACTAAGGTTACAAGCATATATGGAAAGACAAAATAGGTAATTTACAATTTGGAATACATGAAACATACTAAAAAAGACAAAAGAGACTGAATATTTCGTATGGAAAAGTAAAGAATCCTTTTGAAATGTTGTAATAGAAGACACGTATAGCATGGTGGTTGGCAATTTGGAGTATGATACAATTTGGACAAGGTAAAGAAAAGAGTTCACAATTAGAGTCAACCTAATCTGATTCAGGTCAAATCTCGGTCAATCAAAGATATTAAGATCCCCTTCAGGTTGGGTATCTCACAGTTTGGCTTGGACTAGGGTTAGATTCCGGTTGGCTCAGAGCTCAGCTCAGATAAAGGTTTAAGGTTGGTCTACTCAAACACCATCTTGGTATTGTAAAGAGCTTAACAATTGGTACGGCTGCTCGAAAAGTCGACCTGTATGCTTAACAAGTCGAGAACCATGTTGGTATATGTGAAAGTTTGGTACTCAAGTTAGCAGTAAGGTGAAACATAGAGGTTAGAGCTTAAATCCTTGTCCTGAATGGAGCTTCAAGCTAATATTCTTTGTGTAAGTCCTTAAAGTGCTCTAGCTTAGCTAAATGTGATCAATCCAAAGAGTTGATTCCTATCAAGCAGTCATGGTTCTTCTTCTTTCCTTTTTTACTCTAATGCCTGATAGCTTAGGGAGAAGTTAGATAGGCTAGTAATCCTAACCTTAATGATGGTTGTGAAGGAAGTTAAGGGTATTGGGAACAATTTTGCAAAAGTATGGGAGAGGCTTTGCAAAGAGAGAGAAACTAATGCGGCTATAGATGCCATCATGAAGGATGTTTATCATAGCAATGATATAAAGGTAAGCGAGGTGGTGCCATTGTATAAGGATTTGGTCATAAGGATGTCATTGAATGGGGTGGCAATTGATAGGGGGATAAAACAGGTTTTGAAGCTTTGATTAGATACCTTGAAGGAGCATCCTAAGGATTAGAATATTGTTCTTCCTAGCAAGCATGATAGAGTAAGGATCAAGGTACCAAATAGTTTCTTCATTTATAAGAAGCATTATGAGTTTGGGTTAAGATTCCTATTGATTAGGCTCCAAAGGGCTTTTACCATGCACCACTGTATGAGTTATGCCCAAATTCTAATCCACTATTGGTTGCCTTTAAGGCCTTATGCCAGCATTTCCCTTTAGAGGCGATGCTAGTATTATTTTAGATATTTTTATTCTTTGTAAGTGTTAAACATGGGTTAGTTCAAGTTGGTGGTGAAGCCTTTAAGGAAGCCATTTGTAGTCTAGATAGAAGGAGAGTTTGTTTGCCATCAAGTTCCAAACACTTGTTGATTTCTAGATTGGTTAGGTTAAGCCCATTAGGATGTCGGTTTTGATGATCTTAGGTCGATTAGTTATGATGCAGCCAATATGCTCGTAGAAGAATTAGGGGAGAGGTGACATCTACTGGGATGCTAAAGCCATTGTAGATGAGTTCATTTATAAGGGGAAGCTAGTGAAGAATGTGAAGATGCCTCAAGGTTTGCTCATTTTATTAAGGGTTTTATGTAATGTCGGGGTTGGGTCATAAGTTGGGGAGTCTATTGCTTTTATCATACCACCAAGGCAGAGCTAGCTCATTCACTACAAGTATTGTGTTTGGTGCAATTTGTCTAATTTATGTTAATTTCCTAACCTTGTTTTCTTTTCTATGCAATTATGGAGATAAGGGACCCATCTATTAAGGAGCTTCTTGTTAGCTCATCAAGAAGGAGATTGAAAGGAGCTTGGTAGAAGGCCCTTAAGGTATTACCATTGCCTAGTTGAAAATTTCTGTGGAGTAGCGAAATTTGGACTTGAATTGCTTATCTTTTGGTGATAATGAAGAGGAAGAGGAAATTATTGGTGTTGGGTTCTTTAGAGGTCATGTTGAAGGTTTGGTGGCTAGTAGGGCTGATGATGTGAATGCTCAAGGAATTGTATAAGGGCAGAGGATGCTATGGGGCCTCACAATGTTGTTTAGTTTTTCAACTGAGTGTAATCTCATGTTCGTATCAATATGCCAACTTATTGTTGACTATTATCAATTATGTCAATGTAGCCATAGAAAAATTGTTTGAGAATTGTTCCCTATGTATTGGGCTAAAGTTGATGTGCAAGTTTGATTGATATGCATTAGTATAGTGGTTTCTCCCTTACCCCCCCCCCCCAACCTTTTTTGTGTGTTTATTGGAAGAGGCTCTTAGGATTTACTTATATGTAATGGGTATTGAGCCCCATCGACAATGTTATTTAAGGGTTGAGATGGTAAGGTTCTACCCATTATAGCCTTAATAGGCTTAAGGAGTTACCTAGTCATGGTAGTGCTTTAACCCTATAGATGGAATTACCCAAGGGATGAGGTAGTGAGATTTTACCTTTTATAACTTGAAGAGGCTTAGGGAGTTACCCGTACGTAGCAGGTATTAGGCCCTATTGATAGGATTACCTAAGCATTAGGTTGGTGGGGCCCCACTCGTTGTATCTTGAAGATACTAAGGGAATTACTTGGGACGTGGTGGGCATTAGACCCTATCTAGGGGATTACCCAAACGTCGAGGTGGTGGGGCTTTACCCATTATATACTGGAGAGTCTTAGTGAGTAGTAGGCCTTATTGATGGGGTTACTTATGCATTAAGATAGTAAGGTTCCACCTGTTATAGCCTAAAAAAACCTAAGGAGTTACCTAGACATGGTAAGTATTGGGCCCTGTTGATGGGATTAACCAAGGGTCGAGGTGGTAGGGTTCTATAGGTTATAGCCTGAAGAAGTTAGCAAAGAGACAAAGAGGGAGATGGCAAGGTGTTGAAGAAAACATCCAATTATATTGACAGATAAGCAAAGTACATGCATAGATTGTTTTCATTCCATGTTTTAGGGATTTCTTACCTTCCAGGGTTTTAGATCAACATGCTTTGTTAATGGCTTTTCACTGTCATGTCTCTTCTTTTGTTTGGATGGTTTGATGTTCTTACCGATGTTTAGACAGTGTTTTAGCCACCTCTAGGGAAATGTATGAAAGGTTCAATAAACGTCATAGTGAAGACATCTATGTATTTGATGAGTAAGTTGATGAATTGCTATCTTAGTTTTAGGGATATGGATGTTGTGATCTTTGTGGTCATCTTGACATTCTATTTAAGTTGTAATTCCTCTACTAGTTTGTTCAGCTAATCCCTTTATACCTGTTTTTGCTTGGGAGTAGCGTATATTGTAAATGTTTGCTATGCCTTCAACGAATTGATGTATAATTCTTTACATAATTCTTGGCTCCCTTATTCTTGTTAGGGTTGGGAGTTTGGCTTTCTTAACTAATAATCAATGATATATTCCCTATACTACTTAGGATGGGTCATTTCTTACTCCCGAAGTTAGCTCCTTTTTTGCAGGATAGTAGTCCCTTAACCCTTAGGCCAAGGCAATCTTTAATGGACCCTCGATCTCTTTCCTTCTTTTTATCTCTGCTATTGTGGTCGGCCTTATGCCTAGTTCGATTCATACCCCCTTTGATCCACATATTTCTTTGCTCTTTACCAAAATTCAACTAATGTTTCAGGCTTATTTTTGTTGGGAGACTAAAAGAAGTCCTTAGAAGGTTATATTCTTAACATAATCACATGAATGACCATGCTTTTGTTGAGTTGTAATATCTCGACGATAGCCTCATCAAAGCACACTACGTAGGTTCATAGCGACTCACTATTCCCCTAGCAAATCGAATAGAAGGTGAATAATTGAACTATGATGTATCCTTATGGGTATTGCTAGGAGGGATGTCAACTATTATGTAAAGGGATCTCCTCTTAAATGGCCTTTGTGAATGGAATCTAGTATTTTAGCTCATCAAAACCCATTTAATCACATTGGTTAAGGGTCCCATGCTACAAAATTGTGTTAGCTCTGAGAGGTAACAAAGTAAGGGGCACTTGCTCTAGAGTCAACCACTTACTCTTTTTTTAGAGTTCTATTATGCTTGTTGACTCTTTGTTTTGGAAAGAGGAACCTGGTTCCTTTCATCTCTAGAGACATGGGATGAAGAGGCCTCTTGGAGGTATACCTCTTGTTGCAATTCAATTTACATACATAAGTTTGTAGTTTCTTCCTTTATTTCTTTCTCTTACAATTTTTGTTTTGGAATTTCACCATTTTGCTTTTGAATTTCCTTGTTTTGTTTTCAAATGATGTCTTCCTATTAAGCCATAGCTTGTAGCCTTTAATGTGTCAAGATGCTAGTCATCATTGGTGGGCAAACCTCAATTTTTTAGATCAACTAATGGCTCTTCTGTGGAACTAGAAGTTTTAACAAGGTTGTTTTTGCTTTTAGGAGATTTTGCCATCGATTCCTACAAATAATGCCAAAATTTCATCCCAGTTCTTTTGCTAGCAAAATCTTTAGGCTTATTAGGGCTCTATGGGCTATGCTTAGGAGGCACAATCAATTGGGGGATGTCCTGCAAGATAAGCAACAAGTCGCTACACTAGGAGGTTGTCCAGTGTAATTACTTTAATACCTAAGTTAGAGCCTTAAAGATAATAGAGTTTGATGGGGAATTTTTTGGAGTGTATATATGGGATGTGTTATAATGAGAATTACATTCTAATGTCTTGAAGAGGATTAAGGGCTTTAATGCTTCCTGTAGATGATTTTGAGTAAAGTATTTATAGAATACTTACTTATACTTTTTACTAAATCCAACGATATGGTTCTATGCTTTATGTGCCTTAACAAGACTTCCTAAATTGGCAAGAGGAACAATTACCCTTAGGACTTGCTGTAGGCATTTGATTTTTGCTTACCTCAAGTTCATCTTTAATTCCAAACATAAATTTTAGGAAAAAGTCTAATAAATAAAAAAAATTTAAAAAGGATAATAAAAAAACAAAAAAATTAGAAAAAAGGAAAACACAAAAAAAAGAACAAATTAAGAAAAAAAAACCTAAAAAATTGAATAAGAAGAAAAAACTAAAAAAATTATAAATTCCAAAAATACCCAAAAAAATTGAAACATCATAAAAGTGAGGCCTGGAGGTCCATTCGAGTTGATTTGGGGTAGAAATAATTTTATGAGACTCAAAACAACTCTTGAAGTTAAAATAAGCATATGCAATTTGATCAAATTAGAAATTTCAAACAAAAATAGGTATTTACTGAAAATCAATTTTTCTTACTTAGGTTCAACAAACTTATTTTGAAATATTTTAAACTTACACATTTTTTAGAAGAATATAGCCTCAAATTATACCATAATCGATGTTAAAATGAGAATTTTATGGCCATTCGAAGTACTTAATAGAAGTCAAACACCAATAGAAATTGAAATCCTAATTTAGTTCATTTGAAAATATTTTGAAAATATTTTTAGCATATATTTATTAGACTTCACAATAAGTTAAAGAGGGAGATATAATTTTAGAAGATGGATTTCATTTATGTAGCGTTTTAAAAATAAAAAATTTACAAAAAAGAAGAAGATAAAATGAAAGAATTAGCAAAGCAAGGAGAAAGAGAAGAGGTAAAAAAGGATAAGGCAAAAAGAGAGTGAGGTAAGGGGTAGGAAGAATAAGAGATGACATGTATCATTGATAACACTAAGTGACACCAGTCCTTAGCTGCCAAATGGTGATGATGTTTCACCACATAGCAACTTTTAAGGCACCATGTCACGCTACTCATGTAATGACACGTGGTGCTTTTTTGGTCAAACTTTGACATCATCATCTCCTTCCCTCCCCTAAAAATCCAACACCAACAAAAGCTTTTAAAATGGGTAAGTTTTGTTTATTTTGTGCTTACATTTTTTTACTTCATATCACCCACTTTTTATGTATCTAAAATCATGAAAAAAATATGAAATAGAAAGGGCATGAAGAATACAATTTTAGCATGTCCAATTTTTGAATTTTTATTAAAGGAAAGTGTATAAGAAAAAATAACAAAATCAAGTAACTCTTACATGTACAATATATGGACCCTTATTGAATTTAGCAAATTAGATTTTTCTTATACAAACCTATCATGAAATAAGATCATAGAATAGATAAGAAATCATTGTAGGATAGTTTTACATCTTTAATTTCCAAGAAATCAATAACAAAGTGATAAAATCATATCAAAAAAGGAAAAATACCCACTTGTGCTTCCATAAATAAAAATATAAAACAGATTCATTTTTTATCAAATAAGAATGTTTCTTAAACCTAAATCTTGACTCTACACTATAAATAGGATCTTATAGTATTATTTCAATACATAAAAACAATTAACAAGCTCTCAAATTTGAAAAATTGCTCCTTTCTCTCTTTAGAAACTTTACTGTGCGCACTACATTCTCTCTCTTCAATTTCTCAATCCTAACAAAATATTGAAGCAAAACCCATTGGCTAATTTCATTCAATTATGTTCCATATGAATTTAGTTTTAATTTCAATCAAGAACACACTATTCTAAGGTTTATGTTTGAAGTTCTTTGGTTTTCAAGGAAATTGGGGATCTTATGCTAGAGATATCCTAAAATTGGTTGAGAGCTTCTGAAGATCAATAAGCTGGGAGTCAAGAATCGCTGCCACTTCACTAAGAGCCGATTTGAAAGTGATCGAATCGGCCGCCGGTTCACCAATACACCAGTTTCTTTTTTCGTTATTTGTTATTATTTAAATTGCTTATTTGATGCAATTTTGATTCATGATTCATGAAATAAATTATTTGTGTGATTTGTATAATGATGTATCGTGTTGTAAACTTAATTTATTAAATTAGATCTAATTTACATAATGTACATGATAATATATAATATGGCAATATATTGTGAAATATGATACTTCGTAATGCAGAATTATAATATGACAAAAATATGTATTTTGCAATATGTGACATATAATATATATATATATTAAATAATTATGTAACATATGATATGTGAACTATGAATGTGAAAACATGTATAAAACAAATGTTTCCATGAATTTTATTATTACTAGTGTAACATAGTTTCCAATTTATAAATTAATAATATTATGCAAAAAATGATAATAATAAATAGTTTTGTAACATATGATACATAAATCGTAGACTATTTCATATGGATAATTGGTATATTTTAATAATTGAATAGAATTTGTACATTTACTATGAAACTTGCAAAATATATAATGTTAGTATGTTATGGCATAGTATAGTTTTATTTAATTGCTCAAGATGGATAATATAAGTTAATTGCATAATATGACATGATAATAAAACTGTAATGTATGCTTATAATTTGTAATCTTGTAAAATCTTATAAGGTGACAATATAATATATTTACATGTTGATAGTTTGTTTATAATGTACATAACACTTATAATTGAAATTAAAATAAAATATGTGAATGTACATATAATTTGTTAATCACTTGTGCTTATACATATGTAATTTTATGGTAATGTTTAATTTTACCTGATGGTTAATATTAAATATACTTATAACATTTGATAGTTGTAGTTTTATGGTGTCTTCATATAGTCTATCATTAAGAGAATGTTTTCAAAATTAAAAAGGGTCTTTTATTTATAAAATTGTTTTCTTATACTTAGAGAAACAGTTTTCATGAATAAAAATTCTAACCGAACTGTTTATAAAATTAGGAATTCTTAAGATTTTTAGAAAGTTGGATTAAAAAAATACTTATTTTACAAATTGATTAACATGTAATCACTTAAAGTGAAATATTTCAAAAATAAAATTGACAACTCACTAAAGTTTTTATAAAAGTACCTTTAGAACTACATAGGCTTAATCTTAGCTAGTAGGTACGTAGATACTACAAGCGGCTGTGAAAAATGTAAAATATATATATATATATTTTTCTCAAATTCTCAATAGAAAATCCCTTTTTATTTTGAAAAATCTCATGAAAAATTAAAGACTCAATTCTTTATTTTATGGATTTTTTTATGGTAATCGGAAAAGTTTTAATAGGTTAACCTCTGAATCCATACTCTTTAGTTTGCTTTTCTGAAAACCTTTTTTTTTAAAAAAAAAACCCATAGATTAATAGTTGAAATTAAGGTTTACCCACCCATGGACTTTAATATCACTTTTTTTCTAGATCTAGTTAGGTAATGACTCCTTTTTTTTTTTTTTTTTTTTGCAAAATTCAAAATTTTCCTAATTCGATCGAGAGACTTATATTAAAATGGGCTAGGTTTAGTATAAGTTTAATTAGAAAAAGAAGAAACTAAATTTTCAACTTGACAGTTGCACATGTCTTGTCTATGTATTATAAAGCGGTGTTGTATACTTGGGCCTTGTTAGTCAACATAGAGTAGGTGGTCAAGTGTCACTACGTGTTCAATGAGATTTGATTGTTGTATGGTCGATTAGGGTAGCTAAGGAATGTTGCCTTCTTTTGATCTCATGTTGATAGATGTTTCCTTATGTCGGCATACGGGCTAGGTCGGGTGTAAGATTGTTTGGTATAAGTATCAACTAGCTGAATCGAATGTGTAAACTTCAGTCACTTTGTGTCATGATGTAGAATGGTTAGCCAGTAATGGACGCCATAAGGATGTTATCGAAGGCTAAGTACATCCCTTATTTATGATTAAGGTGTATCTAGGTTGTTGTAGTCTTAGACTTTAGGTTATTGAGGTTTGTCTAATAGCTAATATCAACAATATGGACTACCATCTCAACGTTAGCTACATATTTACTATTGAACTTGTTTGATTTTTTTTCATCCAAATCTTGGGGTTCGTAACATCTAGATGTTGGTCAAAATTTCACATAGCATCCAAATAGTAGAAACATGTGGCATCTAAAAACTAGTCATTATTGTACATTTAATGCATGCTTCAAATGATTAAGATTTTGTCTAATGGTTTTAAGGTTTTTCAAAGGCTATAAATGCACAATTTGCAACATTAAAACACTCAAATAACCTTTAATTGCTATTAAACACTCTTGTAACTGTAAACTCTGTAAATTTAACCTTCTAAACATGGTGTCGAACTCGAGTATCATAGACATTTTCTTAAGTCAACAAGACCACATAAAATGAAAACTGACTAAAATTTTAAACTTGAACTGAAAACAAACTTGAAAGGCCCTATTATACAATTTGGAAACCCTAATCATGCAAGAAAACCCTAATCCCTACATACGCATACTTTTAAAAAATGTAAATCTAAACTTAATAGAAACCGTAAATATCAAATCATAAAGATTTTTAAAGCTCTATAAAATTATCTTAATGCTTGAAAAGCCATAAATCAATAAAATTATCAATAATTTTGTGAAATCATATAAAACTGATAATGAATGAATCAGGGATTATTTCAATTAATAATAAACAACAAAACTAAGCTAGTTAAAGGAATAAATTAATAAATTTACAAAAATTATTTTACTCCCAAGTTGGTGAAAAACCCTAAAACTTATATAAACTCACTCGAACCCTAAAACCTAGGATGATCAAGGACTTACGATCCTAAATAAATAATTAAAAATATAATTTGAATAAATTTATTCAACTCTAGAAAATTCTAAAATTTCTTAGGAAGCAAATCATAACCTACAAATTAATTTAAGAATCAAGCCCTAAAAGAATTTCATATAAGAAAATTCCCTTATTTTCATTTATAAGCGATGTTACATATGGATAAATTGTGAACCCTACTTTTTAGCAGACTTATAATTCAACTAAGAGTACTTCCCAAATATTCCTAAAGATAAACTAAGCTAAGAATTCAAGTTTATATTTAAAAATGAATTTAATTTTCCAATTCAAAAGTCTATTATCAATAAAACTCGACTATGAGAACTACAGACTCTAAGTCACTCAAAACCTTAAACCCTAAAATAATTAAGGACTTATAACCCTAAGCGACTAATTAATAATTTAATTTGAATAATTTTACTCAAAATCTAGAAATTTTCATAATTTTATAAGAATTAAATCATAATTAACAAATCAATTTAAGAAACAAACTCCAAAAGAATTGTATATAAGACAATCTTCTTATCCTCATGCATAAGACTTGTGCACATGAATAAGTAAACCAACCAATCACCCTAAATAACTTATCAATTGAAAGTTGGAATCATTTATCAATTGAAAGTTGGAATCATTTATCAATTGATAACTTATCAAAAACTAGTGATAAGATACCTCTTCACTTATACTACATATGGACAAGTTATCACATTATTTTATATGTTCAACTTTTAATTAAGTGACAAGACAACTCAATGCCCAAAGAGGACACCCTATGGCCGGTCGGGAAGAGAACCTGAGGGAGCATAGTAAAAGACAATCAATTAAAGCTTCTTACACACACTTCTCCTCCCATTCAAAAATTTGCCACTCTCTCTCTCTTTTACTCTCATTTTCACTTCTTTTTCTCTCACTTTAAACACGAATCAAAAGAAAAAACCTAACCCCACAAAACCCCACATTGCTGCTACCCTTTTTGCTTCATAACTCACAGTACAAAAGCTTGATTTTGTTGCCTCCTTTTGTCAATTTCAAAAACCACTTTTAGGAACTTTAAAATATCCTCAAAACCCCACTTCAAAGATCAATACAAGGAGCTTGCAAGAAGAAAAAGGAAAAATAAGGAACATAAGAGGGTACTTAGTTACACAACCACCATTTCTATGCTTTTAGGACAGGTAAGTTGTTTCCTTGTTAAAGTAACCTAATATGCCATGTTAGGAGATCATGATTTCTTGAAGATATGAGTATGATCATAAGATGATAAAATAGCTAGACCACCTTTAAAAGTAAGCTTGTGAACCCCTTTACATGAAAGTTAAAATATAGGCATGCTAAGTTGGTATTATGTAAAGATATATGTTTAACACTTAGAATGAAAGATTTTAAGTTAAGAAAATCATTAAATGTGTACATGAATGAGGACGTCATGCTGGACATGGAGTGTATGTGAGTCATTTAAATGTTATTTTCATTTCTATTAAGTTAAAGATGCTTAAACCTAGCCTTAGGTAAAGAAAAATCCATTGCATTAAGCTTTTATGAAGAAACCAACCTTATAAGATATAAACTATGATATGGAAGTTGTGATAAGTATGAGATCTACTATTTTCATATAAAGTATGAGCTAAGTAATCATCCCATGGAAGAGAATTTAAGTTAAGATTTGAATATAAGTAATGTAGGTTCATGATCTAACCCTTAAACTTAAGAAAATGATAAAAAAAAAGTTGAAAAACCAAGTCAAAAGCCCTTGGATTCATCATGACCAGATCTGGAAGATAAGTAAAAGCCACTTAAAAATATGATAAAACCAAGTGAACAAAGTGAAAAGATCAATCAAAGCAAGTATAGCAAGTATACAAAGCCCAAAACTCAAAACTGAATCTAAAACTCTCAAAACGAGCCTAAAACTCTAAGTTGGGCCTCCATTAAAATTTTAACCAGTACTTTAAAATATTACGAAAGGTTGTTTTGAAGCCCACAGAAGTCCAACTAAGACTCCATAAGCCCAACAAAGTCAATAACTTTAGTTTGAACAAAAAATAAGCCCATTTAATAACTTAAGCCCACATAAAAGCTCAAGGAGTTGTTGTTAGCACCAAGAGTGTAAGCCAAAGTTGAAATTCTAACCTTAAGGAGTATTTTAAGTTTAGAATAAAGTCCTAAGCCCAAGCCCAAAGAATTTCCCAAGTTACTAAAAAGTCCATTAATCAAACAAAGCCCAAAAGCACTCTAAATCATAAAGATCACTATTGTTCTGACCTATGGGCCATTTTGTATGCCTCATCATCAAAATATAACCTCACCACATTAAATTACACTAAAAAAAATGAAGATTGATTATAAGATCATAAAAATCGGATTTAAAATAAAAAAGTTATACGCGATTGAACTTTTAAGTAAAACCGGAAAAAATTATAAAACCAAGTTAAAAGTATGGTTTAAAGGGTTTTAGCTTAGTTTTCTAAGTTTTATTTCAAATCCTTATAGTATCGTATTTGCGATGTCCAAGGGACTCAGCTTTTAGAAGACGACCTATCCCGAATTAATTTGATTGATCCGTATGGCTGAGTGAGTAAATTCCTGATGATTTTTTACTTAATTTTGCTTATACAATAGATGCACCTAAACTTATATATATAAATTTAGATGCTTATGGGATATGGGAAATACATGTGTACGAATTTGTGGATGAATGCGATAGCTTGTTAATTATATAATAATGGGAATTATTGTGATAAATTATTCCTGCAAGTATATGGAATGAAATTGTCTGATCATCTTGAAAAATTAGATTAACAAACTATATGATTAAGAAATGAGATGAATCATGCATTCCCCATAATTACATTCGAATAACACCGACTACCGTTTCACGCAGAAGATGGGAAGGAACTTACAGGAGGATGAACCTCCTGCAGGATTAGGATGAGCCTCCTGCAAGATTGGGTACTAGTTATGTCATCATTTTTATTGAGTTTCTATCTTAAGCTGATAGGCTTATTAAGCGTCAAGAGACGCCAACTGTCAGCAAGGGGTTGCATCTTATGACTTCTGCTTAGGGCGTGTGTTTTTAGATTACGGAGGCTACCACATCGCTAAACTTGGGATTTTAAAAATATAATTCGTTATTCAGTAAAGAAAGTATATACATATATATATATATACATTTTTGTTTTGGCTTAAGCACAATAATGTAAATGAAATAAAACCTAAAGTCTAAAACCCAAATTTCTATTTGGGTTAGCTAATTATCTCCAAACCCCAACTACAGGAGGCATAATTCTAATTTTTATGCAGTTCTTAACCCATTACATGTGTTGTTTGGCATACTGATTGTTCATGTATTCATATGATTATGCATCTAATAAATTTCTGTTATGCAATATTGATGAGGGTAATTATCTCACTAAACGTAAACTTATACCCCAATAGTTCTTTTTCTTGCAAGTTGATCGATAGTTGGGACAAGGATAAGAATTGATAACAGAGTGCTATCATTGAATTAGTATGATAAAAAGCTTATGTAGTTAATTCGGAATACTTCAAAAAATGACTAATATCTCAATTAAGTTTAGTATCTTTAGTAAGTTTAGAATTTTTTTGAATTGTCTATTTTATTTCACTATTTTGATAGGGGATATAAATTCTCTATGGTTTTGAGGAACTGTAGAAAAATGGATATCCATAATTATTTATATTATATAATGAGTCAATGAACTAAAATTGAAGACCTTAGCGAATAACTATTTAGAATCTTGCAATCTCTGACTTGTAAGGAGATTTTCTTATCATAGGTACACACGTGATATGAAAATTCTAGGAAATACTACTAGGCCCCTCTTAGGGTTGCTATAGTAACACTCATTAATTTTCTTATCCATTATACATTGATTTGCAAACTTTGAAAAAATAAGACAAGTAAAGAGCTAAAATTTTGCATTTCTTAAGACAAGTACTATTCTTGCAATTATGATTGTGGTTGTGGACATTGTGTATTAGGTTCTTATAACTTATTTTGTAGAAATAAATAAAGTGGTGTAAAGAATTCTTTTTATTATATTTTTTACTTGAAAATGGATTCAAATATTTTTATTATAATTAATTTTTCTACTCTTTCTCCACAACACATAGTTGTTATCCTTTTGTAAAGCGATATTTTTTATTACCTCTCCGTAGGGAATAAATATCACCTCTCCATAGGGAATAAAAAGTTTAAATGATGAGATAATCATGCCTTTGATAAAACCATGGATTGATAAAATCACTTTCATAAAAATAAAGTCCTCTTTTTAACTTTAATCACTCTATTTCGTCATTTCATCATCAACAAATAATCCATATATTAGGTTATATATATGATGTACGTATGGATATCTATGTACATATAATGTATAGAACATATATATAACATATATGACAAAGATATAATCTATATATATATTTAGTATATATAACATATTGTTAAGCTTAAATTTTCACTTTTTACTTAATTTTATATTTATATTAAGTTTGGTCCACCTAATATAAATTGATCACTAAAAAATTAAGGAAAATAATTTTTTTAAAAAATAATCTAGAAAATGCTCTTGGATTCACTAAAGACAAAAGTTGGAAAGGTAAAAGGCTAAAATTGGATAGGTGGACTAATTTTAATTAGGGCATAGATCTCCTCAAAAACCGCATATTTTGGGGTTCAAAAGAATGATGTTTTTAGTTGTTACAACTTCAAAAAAAAATTTAAACAAATGACTTAAATTTTTCTAGATTTGACTAGAAGAATAATTATGCAGAAAAAAGAAAGGTTCTATAATTCTAAAAGAAATTTTTTATTATTATTTTTCCAAGAAAAGATTTTATTTTATTTTTCTAAAAAGGACTTTTATTTTTTGAGAAAAATTTCTCTTTCTAAAGGAAACAAAATTTAATTTCTAATAGGAAGGACCTTATTTAATTTTTATATAAAAGAGTGTTTTTATTATTTATTTTCTATTGTTACCTAAAGGTATTTATATACTTATTATTGGAGATCAAATTGTTGTAGTTCTTATTTTAGAAAAACTAGCATAAGACTATCCATGATCCAATAAACAAGGAACCGAGGATCTAACCCAACTGTAGCAAGCGTATGGGGTTGATGGGTTTATCCCATCACTACATTTCGAAATCCAAACACAAAGAGGCGGTACATATGGTTGCAAACAACTTGTTGATGTCCACATATGATTGCTCCTCTTGTCCATCTCAAAAGCAACTTGCCACAACAATGTGTTCCATGGCGACTTGAGACTATTGCATCATCTAAGTAGCACATGGCTAATTATAATAATAGTATTAATATACTAATGTATATGCTCTTTGAGCACCATGCTAGCCCATGGTTCTTGACTATTGTATCTTTCTAAAGCTTTGGTCTGCAAACATGTAGGCTATAAGGATATAATCGAAAGGATCGTTAAAAGGCACCCAACCCATCGAACCTAATAAAAACCCTATGGGATATTATCTTGTAAGGTTTAAGGTCGGTTTTTAAGTTATGATTCAAAATTCTATAGGGTTTAAGGTCGGGTTTTAGAATTATAAGAAAACTTGATAAGAAACCCGACTCGGTAAAAAAAAAGTATATATTAATAAAAATATTTGTTCTTAACTTATGTAACATGCATATCTTATACAACTTTTACATTGTATAATACATTTAATTCTCAATTTTTATTATTATGTAAATTAATAAATATAATTTTAATCCTACTTAACTTTTTTCTTTTCTATTCTCTATTTAGTCCCATATAAACCATACAAAAACCCATCCCTATAAGATATTTTGAACCCTATAGGGGTTCAGGTTTTAGAAATAGGGAGTAAAACCCTATAAGGTATTTTTAGGATTTTGAGAAACGCTAAACTCTATAGGGACAAGTTCGAGTTTCAGAAAGGTCATCCTGAACCAACCTTAATTACAGCCCTAGTAGCCTAGCCTAAGGTTGTCACCTCCGAAACTGGCAACCAGATGAAAGTAGCACATAATTAATTTAAGTCGACTTTACGTATTAATCTAGTTTATAAATCTTAATTATTTAGCAAGCAACACCTGCAGTTACTACATCCTATATCATGATACCTGAAATGCATAGCGGTATAAGTCCTAATATCTGAGTCCATAATTGATAGTAATAATTCTTGTGCCACTATCCAATTAATATCATCATTTGCCACCATTCTTATTATCTTGTCATTTAGTCCAGTTTAATTTCTAAGTTTAGGGCTTTAGGTTATAGAAGTCTACTTAAGTTATGGGCCTTAAGGTTAAGTGGGCTCATTTAGTTTTTTTATTTAATTTAGGCCTACATTCATTCAAGCAATAGTTAACCTAGTTAGAATTTAATATTGTTAATTAATCTACTTATCCTTTATTATCTTATTGTTTAGCCTTATTACTTTTATGACCTACAAGATTTACGAATTAGTAAGGCCCATCTAGGGTATGTGTCTTACGAGAAGTGGACCTAAATTGAATTAGATGTTTAGCCTTAGTCCAATTAGTTTATTATTCACTTAGTTCATTTCTTTATTCTTATGCATTTAAAGCTCAATTCCTTATTAATTTTCATTGGGGCCCAATTTCTTGATTTAGGGCTCATCTAGGATATGGTTCCATAAAATGGATAGTGAGACTATGGGGTTATGAGTATTTGATATAACCTTATTATGATACATAATTAGGTTGAGTCATTTTATTTTATTACATTATAGTTTAAGCCCGTGCATTGTATTATATTTGAAACCCATTATCATATTAGTTAGTTTGCATGAAGTTGAGTCCATAATGCATGAAGGCATATAGGTGATGTATGGCCTATTTTGGAATGGGTATGGACCAACTTTTTCAACTAAGATTGGTGGGTTAGCTTACAATTTGGTCTAATTGTTCTCATTTTATTTTTGCTATTAACTCATTTTCATTTTAGCCCAACTCTCTTTAAGAAGTTGACCAACCTTAATATTTGAAACTATTAATTTTTTTCATCGTTTTAAGAGTTTAATTCACACCAAATTGCATATCAATCATGACATATCCAAGCATTTGTTAATTGTTGGAATTTTTAGAAAATTTAGAGAAAATACATAATTTACAACCAAAATATCAAAATTGAGTCTTTATTCAATCGTATTATCATATATGCATATATAACATTAACGAACTATGAAATTATCATTTTTTATCATCATGTATTCTATCCATTATGTTGGAAAGTCTTAGAACTTAGGTATTTATCAACATTTTCATGTATTTAACATTTAAAATATCAACTTTGTACTACCATATCAATTAATCATCATTACAAGATATTCCTAGCACCATTTAACTTCAAAATCATTATTTTTATGACTCCTAGCATGAAAAACTTGAAACTTTTAAGGATTTCAAATTCTAGAATCATCTAGGCATTTGAGTCATTAAATATGTAAAATTTATTAATCTAACAAATATATTAACGCCCACTAATAGATAAATTATCTCTAAACCTAAGAATTACTCCATCAATTAACAATCAAACATTGATAAAAATCAATCCCTTGGATCGATCATGCTCAGCCAAGCTAAAGGACTCCAAGGACTTGCTTAGAAGATATTAGCTATAAGCCATAGTCGAAATGGGGATTTTATTCCAAGGTGATCTCTTACTGACCTGATTATCAAATCCTTACATGAGTTAGATCCGTTCCTATCCAGCAACAACGCCTTAACTTAGGAGACAACCTAGGAATAGTTAAGGCAAGCTCCTGACCCAACCACAAGCATCCAACCCCAAATCAAGCCGACTTCTCTTCGAAGGAACTAATTAGTCCCTGACCTGATCCACATCAAGTTGGCCCCTAACCACATGTGTTACTCTGTTTCCACTTATCTTATACCATATTTCTCCCATCCAGATGCCAGGTGACACGTGTCTTCTGACACTATATTCCAGAATGATTCTTTCTTTTTCACATTGAATATTCTCTATCTCTTTTACCCCTTTTTAATATGTCTTATGTAACCTAGTGTAGAGTATCCTTTTTTCTTTTTATACATGTAAAGTAACTTTAGTGGATGAGTATATAAAGCCCCACTTTCTTGTATGGGAACATCATTTAACTTTCAAATACAAAGTTACTTACTTCGAGCAACCTTAGTGTTCTCATTATCATTCAAATCTTATCTATTCCCTTTGGGAAAAAGTAGTAGTAACTCTTCAATTCGGACTGGTGTATCATATCTGGTGGATCGTTGGTTGAGTAAAATCAAGTGGTGCGTAATATCCATTCGATAGTTGCTTGGACTTTGCTAATGTTTTTCTATTTGCTTTGGTTTGCTTCGTTGTGATGCCTTTCCATATGTTCGACCCTAGAGACGCATCAAACATGCTAATCCATCCAAATTGCAAAGCAAAAATCAATACCCTAGGATCATTTAGGATATTGTGGTAATGTTCATTGGGGGTTCATCAAATACACTCCAATAAGCATTAATCTAATTCTCTAAACTTTTTTCTAACCTCTAATTGAGCATGTAAATCTACTAGATATCATTTAAGTTTAAGAAATAACATCCAAAATCACAAGATTAAGGCATTATTAGTCATCTAAGGTGGCGGCACACATGTAATTCCTGACACCTCAACACTTCAATACATTCAAATAAAACTTTAAAGCATTAAAATTGAAAAAATCATCAAGAGGAAAACCCCAAATCACTTAGATAAGTCTTCAAATGAACTCTTAGCTTTTAGAATGCCCTCACTAAGAGATTGTCAAGCACACATTTTATTTCATCAAGATGTCAAACAAGTACTTTAAACTACTCAACTTACTATTCTAAGCTCCTAAAATACTACAACCTACTTAGTTATTCAAGAGTCTTGCTCTTACCTTATAGAGTTCATTTGAACTACCCTATCATACCCCAAACAGGAAGAGTCATAACATTCCCGCCATGTAAACTAATTTAAAATAGAAACTAACCTCACAGCTGCTATTGTAAATACAGTTTTACACAAGGAGTGCACAACTTAACCAGCTTGAAACATCCATTTTGATACCTGTTAATAACCAAACCTATGGTAGAGCTTTACAAAATACATGTTCTATATGACTTGTTGTCTCATAACACAATAGTACTGATATAAACGTCTTACATCAAGAGTTATAATTTACAATAAGAGTCTATAAAAAACCACAAGTTTGTAGACTATTTACAAAAGTTAGGAAACTAGTGGGCGTCTTAGGGAATTCCCAATTAATTTCCTCAAAATTTAAAAGAAAAGACAAAAGAAAGGTCAAAAGCCCAGGTTCAGTTGAGTATTCAT
This sequence comes from Lumnitzera racemosa, assembly GCA_024138005.1. Lineage (NCBI taxonomy): Eukaryota > Viridiplantae > Streptophyta > Magnoliopsida > Myrtales > Combretaceae > Lumnitzera > Lumnitzera racemosa. The sequence continues at coordinate 89,628,300 of JAMXBC010000006.1, forward strand.
CCCTCACTTTCCCAATCATTAGTACATAACCTAGGATTGGTGGTATCGGAACATCTTGGTCCTTACTCAGTACCTGCAAAGAGTTTATAGAGATGTGAGCACAACTAGTTTAGTTAGTAGGACGGAGTCAGAAGAGTACTAAACAATCACAACCAAGGTCATTAATTATGTAAAATGCATTACAATCAATCAAAAGAAACACCGCACAATGTTATTCGATCCATGTGAGGTTAGAGAAATTACATCCGCTCCAACTCAGATTGAGGAGTTTCATTGCTACTCAAGTTAGACCAAACCCAAGCTTGTACAATGGAGAACATCCTCTTCCCATGATCGCCTTCGAACCACAGCCCCTACCCTTGTTGCGACCTCCTTACCTGCCACTTAGTTCAACTAAGGATGAGGAAAAGACCATTTCAGCTATCTTCATTAAAAGAAGTCGATATTTAGCCTGATACTCTTAATCGGTTCCCCTAATGAGTGTTATGCATGTCTAATTTCATTTTAGTCAAATAGACATTAGTTTTAATCAAAAGTGACCAAACAAGCTCATACCGTACAAAAACAATGCGAACATGCAAAATAGCATACCAAGGAGTTCAATTCCTATCACAATTGAGTATTATACACACATATAGTATGCACACAGTCAGTTAACTATAAACATAGCTAGAAGCACTCTTGGGTCTCCGGATACTTTAATATAATATCCCAATAGGTAGTGAAGCCACAATCCCAACTTACTTATTTAAACACTTACTACTGCTAACTCGAGTCGTCAACCGTCTTTTCACTGGAAAATCCTATTTACACAAAAAACCCAAATTTAGTTTTCGTAATAATTACGAAAATATTAAGGTTTAATCTGAAATGGGTTATATATATATATATTATTTCCAAAATATATAGTTATATTATTATTATATATCAAGTTAAGTTGTTAATTGTTGATACTATATGCCATCTATACTATTCGTATTATATATCATTTTGATTGCATCGAAACATACTTTCAATTTATTAAATCATGTTTTAATTCCGGTAAAGTTACCGAAATACCTACATTCTAGAATATAATAGAGTTTTAGGTTATATTGCGTAAGATTGTCCAAATTTAATAAAATTAGTGTCATTGGGTTTGTACAGACCTAATAACACATTTTACGGACCATGTTCCTAGAAATAACTTTTAACGAGTAGTTGGAGTTTTTAATATAGTTATACGTATCTATATAAATATTATCATATTATACGTAATTTACGTTATTAAATTATATTTTACTTAATTTGTCCACATAACTTTATAATATAAGTATTATCTAACTCCAATATACTTATAGTGTATCTCGACCAGAAAATATCAACAAATATATTAAAAATACACTTTTAATCCAATTTGATCAGTAATCTCATACATAGTTTTTATTTAACTATTTAATCCATTTTAACTCATTAGTACCAAAAATACATTCAGACTTATAAATTAAGCTATTATATTAAGTAAATTTGTAATAAATAGTTCAAGTTACCAAATAATTCCTCGAAAATTTCTATTGACTCCTAAAAATATGGAGAATTCAATTATCACTTAGTTTCAAGTTTTCAACCTATCGCTTATATATTCGTATTTACGATTTTACCCCTAAATTACTCAATTATAATTCCTTTTACACCCAATTAATTTTAATCTGATCCAACATTGCTATTATTCACTAAAGGTCAATACATATCCATTTCATCAATTAATTTCACAATTTCAGCCTATTTTCATGTTATTTTTAGGCAAAAAAATGCAATAAATATTAAAAATATTCAAATCAAAATTTGGGCTACATAGCAATAATCTATATATCATATACATCCTACACAAAAATTTTCAACTAGAAACAACATCATTTAGTATATTTATTTTGCAATTCCAATTTTGGATAACAATTGATTTCTTAAGAAAGTATATTAAATATTATGAATTTTTCAAAAATAAAAATATCACATGAAAGCATGTTTAAAGTAACCTAAGGACAATTTTTTTCATAATTTTCTAGTTAGTTTAGGTATTTTTTTACAATTTATTGAAAAATAGGGCAAATAATCAACCTAACTATTCTTGTAATCTCCAGTGGCTGGCGACGGTTGGGGGTACGTTAGACGACCTAGTCGTAGCCTAGACTGGTGGTAGCCGATTGGGTTGGTCGTCAAGTAGTCATCTGGATGGGGTACAGATAGGGCACAATGGTTGCTCTATTTTTGCTATTTTCTTTCTATTTTTTTCTATGATTTTCTCTTAATTTTCCTTTTAGTGTTTCTGGTTTGTTAAGTTGATAAGTGATATAGGGATGCTTATTTATACAATTGGGAATCGATTGCTACCTCTTATAATTTTTTCTACTTTTTTTTTCTTGCTTTTTCCTCCATTAATGCTTAAGTAGGAGGTGCCTTTCTCTTGGTAATTTGCTTTTGATTCAGTACAACCTTTCCTCTACAGTAGCCATGGTAATTCTCCAAAATTTCTAGCCGAAATTTGAGTGATTTGGTTGAGATTTGTTATTATTTGTAGCATTTTAAGTATATTTTATTAAGATTTAATTATTTATTATTATACGGGTAAATATCTCATGTATATATATCACGCGTAAAATATGACTATACTCATATAATTAAGTTTATAACATATTTTTTATTTTTAGGATATGTTCTCTTAATTAATTTCATGAATTCAACACCTTATAAATATAATTACATAAATTAGGGTTAATTTACAAATATAATTATTATTTATATCGAGTATACTAATAAAAATACGAATATATTCATATAGTAAATTATTCTATATTATCTCATTTTGGAGCTTAATGAACTTATCTCTAAGTTCTCATCGTAATCCGAACTTGATTTTAGCGGTTCCGAATATTTTAGTATTATATTAAATAATCTTACTTTTAAGGGTAAAATTGTGATTTTGGATCATTATTTCGAAAATCTAACTATACTGTGTTACTTCATCTAATTTTCCTATCTTAGTAATAAAGTTTGAACTCAATCAAATAATTTTCCCTAAAGGCCCTAAATTTAAACTCGATTGTCTTAAACACAATTTTAGGAGCTTATATACCTACTTCTCTGTTGTTGGTGCCGACTAAGTAGTTTAAGGGAAGATTTTTCTTCAGGTTTCTCAAGACCAAATGTGTAAACACCATATTAGAAATTATTATCATGTAATGAACTTAAAAACTTAAGAAATCCTTAAAGTTGGAAGTGAGAACGTACCCCTTTCTTAATCAAGCATCATGCCACCCTCTTTGTTGCCTCAAGCCTCCTCTTAAGTCTTCTTATTTTAGAGTAGATTAGTTAACAAAGTTGGTCTAGTAATTTTCCTTAAGAAAATTTAAAGTTTTAATCTAGGAATGTTGAGGGCTTTTAGGGATTTGAAGTTTTATATTGTAAGATACAAAGGAGATGTTGAGAGTAAGGGAATGTGTATGGTAGCATAATGAGGGTAAGGAAGAAGTGCTGCCAACTTGAAATTTTAAAGTGGTTATATGGGGACTACAATGCTTTATTCCCTCTAATTTTTTTTTTTTTGTTCAAATACATTTTAGACATTATAATTAGGAAATTCAATTAACTATCTGTGTTTTGAACTTGATGATATGTCTACTAAGACTATTGTAATCTAATAGCCTGAACATTGGTTTTCCAACTTAATGAACCATGTTCAAGTCCTTCTCTTAAGTTGTAACGTAGTAGGCAAAAAGAAAAAAGGACTTATAATAAGCCTAATGGCATATCAAAATATTAATTGAATTATTTGGGTCAAAATTTAAACTTTTTCAATTAAGTCACACATAGGGGCAAAATAATCATTTTTGAAAAATTAGTCTAAAATTTTGAAAAATCCCTTTTATTTAAACTTTGAAACTTTATTTTTACCTAGAATTAAGTTTCCAACATTTGAATTATTCCTCACTTAATATTAAGATTATCTTTAAATAAAACACATCAAAATTAAGTGAGAGTTAAAAAGGTCATTTTGAAAAAATTTAGCCCTAAAATTTATAAACACTTTTTTAAATGACCTTTGAAAATTTGTTTATATTTACAAAATAACTTATGAATGTTTTCTGTATTTTATGAATTACTTAGGCCAAGACTCAAGGTGTGATTTGTTCAAACCATCCATCATTTTTTCTAGTTAGGCAACTAGTTTTTGAAATTTTGCCTCTAAGGATCAAGCCTTCTTTTCAACTTTTACTACTACAATCTTTCAAAAGGGAGCTTTCATCTTGGTTAAGCATACCACTTTATTAGATATGCTTAAATGCTCCAGCACTATAGTATAATAGCTTACCATTTACTTGACATTTTTAAAATAAGTGTTAATTTTATGAAAACTCAATAAGTTTCTTAATTTCCTATTGAGATAAGTATAAATTTATAGCTCAACCTTTACTATCTTTTTCTATTTAAATCCTAAGCATTTCGTTTTTTCTATTTACGTCCTTTAAATTTGCAAGCAATATCAATGAGGGACTTCCATTAGGATTGTTAGTTTTTCTATCAAAATTAAATGACGTAGCACTTTTAATTAAAATTTATGCCACATAATGCAAAATTAATTGCCATGTTAGCATACGCTCTGGATCATATTTAACCTAATCACAATTTGAACGCAACATTTATAACAGATAAACTCAATTTGAAGTCAAATGGAAAAAAAGAATAAAAAATAACTAAGAGTAGGCCAAAAACTCGATAGAGACTAACATCACCCTATTACCAACAAAGCGTCAAAGAACAATAATCGTTAGTGGGAAGTGCAATGTAAACATAATGAAAACATAGCCCTTACCTTAATCCTAATCAACCCCGTAAACCATATAAGCAATAAGGTCTTTTTAAGGACTTTCTTTAACTCTTATTCAGTCCAGAGCTTTTGTTCAAATTCATTACTTTAAGTTTCAACTCTTCCATCTCAACAATTTTGTCTCCATTAAGTAAACAAACAAAAACTTCCTTCACCTATTTGAAGAATTTACGATCAACCCATTTGTGGAAGTTACATATTCTATCCTTCTATGTTGGCCATGTCATGAAACTTTTGCCCGAGTTCTTACACGATAACAAAGTCAACAACTAAGTGTCCATTCTACAGTAACATTTCACCATAGCTATGGTGCTTTAGACTTTGGGGTTACCTACTGAACTCACTTCTCCATCTTCCCTTATCTATGAATTTTCACAACTCACTCTCAGATGTCTTAACAATTTTTCAAATCTCTATGATCTTTGCTATATAGATACAAGGATGGGTTAGTTTAAGGTTAAGGTTTAACTTCAAATAGAGCTTAAATCTCCACATCTTTATTATACAGATACAAGGATGGGTTGCTACACGTTCATTTTCTCTTAAAAACACATTAGATTTTTCAATGGTCTTCATGGAGAAGATAGAGTTCTAATAGGGTTTGGGATTGTCTAAAAGGGGTAGAGGGCATTGGATTTTTCGAGGGCATTGGAGGGCGTATTTCATTACAAGGGAAAAGTACTTTTGTTATAAGTGTCAGGTTCAATTTGTGATTCGGGTCAAATATGATCCAAAGAGTATGTTGATGTGGCTATTAATTTTGCATTAAGTAGCACAAATTTCAATTAAAAAAAATGCTACGTCATTTAGGAAAAACTAATGGTCTTAATGAGAGTACCTAATTATCATTGCTTACAAATGTAGAGAACTTAAATAGAAAAAATAAAACATTAAAGACTCAAACAAAAAAGGTGGTAAAGGTTCAATCCTAAATTTATATCTCTCCCTTTCCTATATGCCAATCTTCGGTGATAACTTTTCTTTAAAAATAAAGAAAGAGTTTATGAGGCTAAAGAGGTAACGAGTAACTATGACAAAGAGCAACATGCTTGTATTTTAATTTATTATTTCTTCAAGTGGAGTCATTTATTGCCATCTTTAAAAGAAGAAAAAACTTTTTTTTTTCAATTGTTGATTCCAAAATGATGCAATTATTTGGATTTAGTAGGTCTTCTGTCTCTATAATCTATAATCATTGGTTAAATGAAATCCTTGAGTGGAATTACCTTATGATGGTATACATCATGACACCTAAAGGCTACAAAATGGCATTTCATTGTAACTTTCTATATGGCTCAGATCTATCCATATCTAAAACTTCAAAGCAAAAAAAATTCAAAAGCCCAAATTGTTAACTCATTTTCCCTACATAATAAATAATTGCTTTGACCTATAAATAATGTCATAAAAATGGGTGTTATGCCAGCTATACGCTTAGGAGCAGCACGCTAACATACAAACTTTTTAAGCCTTATCACTTAGTTCAAGGAGTCGAATCTAAATAAATAGTGGGCTTGGTCTAAACTTGTCTAATACTTAAAATAGCAATTTCAGCTCCCTATAAGATTCATTACATGTTGCAAGTCATGAATTATGTATATGTAATATGTAAATTACCAATAAAATTTTTATATATACATGAAATATGCAAAACACTAGTGACAATTGTTTTAAAAACTATACATTCCACTAATATTGTATATGCAAAAATCTTGTTGGTATCATATGATATATGTATATACATTTGAAGTGCAATATCCAAAAAAATCTTCTTCTTCTTTTTTTCCTCGCCTTCTATCTTTAGCATTAAATCTTCCCACTCCCAAAATAAGGAAACGAATTTCCTCTTCTTTAATAGCTATTTTCGTCCAATTAAAACCATGTTCTATTATTCTTGTATATTTGTCTTTCGAGTCGTTCCGTAAGACTTTTTTTTTGTTTTTTTCACTTCCCCCTTTTAAATAAACGTTACCATAAAGTAACTAATTCGATGGATGTACAAGTTAGCTATTAGCATCGATGCCTTCAATATGTCTACAAAGCAAACGTCATTAACAGGTGTGTAATCCTTCTCTTTCTTAATTCATTTTATTAAGAGGAATAAAGTTTCTAACAAAATATGGTGCTGTGAGCACATCTATACAGTGAATATAAATAACACCCTAATTGATAAAACCCACATTTTATCTTGGCGGATATAAAAAACTAGTTTGTATGGCTAAATAAAACCACATAGGGATTGGAAAAAAACATCTTATAAAGGAACCATTATCCAAAATAAATTTGATAAATGGAAGTACACCTAATAGCAAGGCCAGAGCAAATCCGGTTGATTCATGTGGATTTAGCTATAAGCAAATGGCATGCTCTAGTTGCTCTTTATTTTTACGCTAAGTGACAACCATCTAATTGAGATATTTGTTTAGATTCGGTTTTTATAGAATTGACCATAAATTATGTGACATTTGACAAATTTTGAACACATAATATCGGCAATAAGTATTGATGAACTTACCATATATTAGACAAGCGTAAAAGTTTTTGTTGTTGAGGATATTAACATTCCCGCCATGAGCCACATCCATCTAAATGGAATTGTTTAATATTTCCTCAACGCATTTGAACTCTTAACTATTAATTTTCTTTGGGATGATCACGGTTTGACCTGAATTTTATCATTTTTTTTAAATTATATACCTAAACTTTTTACTTATCAAATCATACACTCAATTAAATATTTTATTTTCACTATTTATACGTTGGTTATCTCCTTATAACATTGTTAATCTAGTCATCTAGATCAGCCAATGATTACATGGCTCATGTAATGTCAAATTTTTTATTTCCTAATCACATATTCTTTTTTCCACTCAGCTATCCATATAAGAAATGAAACCTCACATCAGTAAAGATTAATAAGAATTATTGTTAAAGGGAAAAGAGAGGGGAAACAAAAAACACACAACCAATTATAGAAGAAAACAAATCAAATTATCCCTTTATGAAATCTAGTAAATATCCCCTCCTATGAAATGGATTAATCGAAAACCTTAACTCTAAATAATCAATATGGACTTCACTGCAAACCAATCCTAACCTATCCCCTTCGCTTAGAATAGAAACCCTAAAATTGAGGCATCCACTCCTCTTCTTTCCAAAAAATAAAATCCTAACCTTGAAAGTACAAGGCCCTAATTTTGGAAGAAACGGGTCAAATTGAAAAGGTAATTTATGACAAAGATTGAAATATTGTTAATCCATTAGGTTGTTCGTACATTTCATTGCCTCATCAAAGTCCTCCCTAGTCGCACGTTTAACAAGTAATACAAACTTATGTTTGTCGTATTTTATTATTAACTACTCCGCATGTGCCCTGATTGATGGAACTCTTCGAAGAATCTTCATCCTAGTATGTGTTTGATACGTAATATAGTCGGCTATATAGTTATGTCGTGAAGGAGTCATGAAGAGCTTGTTAGACCTCGGCACGGTTCCAAAATGGACTCGGGTCCATCGGTTCGTGGTTCCTAAAATAAGGAACCGGACCTAGATCCATAGAACCGATTCATGGGCCTGTTTCTTGAATCCACTAGTTTAATTAGTGATTCAAGGAACCGTGAATTTGTTTTTAAAAAAAATTTAAAAAAAAAACTAAATTTTAGATTTTAAATTAAAATTATTTAAACATAAGATATATATTATCTTTAGTCCATTTTACAAAATAATTATTTCAAAATATGTATTTATTTATATATAGTTATATTCAACTTAATTATTATATTAGTAATGTAAAACAAAAATATGAATATTACAAAGAAGTTTAAAAAACAAAAATTAGTCCCACGTTACTAAGAATGGAATTCACCTTTTGGTAAAGGTTTATATATATCAAATCACACAATTTTTTAAAATTACATTTATTGTGTATTTATGAACAACAACGCATTCAATGTTATTATTGAGAAATAATTATTAAATTTTTCAATTTTCATTATTATTTATTTTTAAAATTATATAATTTCACCATTTTTGTTCTTTTCTTTTCTTTTTTATCATTTTATTCTTTTTTTTTTTTTAAGTTGGCAATTCAAGAACCACTGGGTCCATCGGTCTAAGAGCTTGACCTCGACTTAGACCTATTTACCCAACAAGTTAGCTATAATCAGCGGGGCGGTTTCAGATCGGGTCACAGTTTAGACCCGACCTCTGCCTAGATCTAAAGCTAGTGTTGAATAAGAGTTAAAATTAAGTCAAGAAATATTTGTAATAGTCGATGGTTGTGGAACTTCAAGAAAAGACAAGTAATGCATTTTCGAAGGCAAGTAGTGCATTTCAAGATTGTTGAAAAGGGGGCAGTGGTTGTTTGACAAAACAAGAAATGTAGCAAAAGGGGAAGAGAATGAAAGTGAAAAAGAAGTAGCATTTCTCCTAGCAAAATATTTTACATATTTTTTTTCCTTTTCCCTTTTAACAATAATTCTTATTTTATCTTTGCTAATATGGGGTTTCATTTCTTATATGATGGCTGAGTGGAAAAAAAAAAGAATATGTGATTAGGAAATAAAAATTTTGATATTATAGGTGTCGTGCAATCATTGGTTGATCTGAATGACTGGACTAACGATGTTATGGAGAGATAATAAAAGTGTAGACAGCAACAAATAAACTTTAATCGAGTGCATAATTTGACAAATACAAAGTTTAGGTGTATAATTGAAAAAAATTAACAAAGTTAAAAACCGTAATATAGTCTTAATTTTCTTTAGCGGGAATTGAGAAAGGGTTTGGTTGCACTTAAGTTTAATATAAAGTTGGACTTTAATGGGCTCTAAATTGACTACACCAAAGATTTAGATTGTTAGAGTCAACTTTCATATCTTTTGTAGATGGTCTAATGATTATTTCTATCATGAGGATTCGTGTGAGATATGATATCGTGTTTAGTGCTTGATTATAGGTGCAAATTCGTGTTAGCAAATTGTATTCATATTTTTATTGCATGTTCAATTCGTTTCAATACCAAATAGTACACAAAATCAATTAGAAATCGTGAAAAGAAAAAAAGTAGTTTACAATATGATCCTATTTGTTCCCATCATAATTATATTTTTGGTATCGTATTTCATACTTTTTCTCTGTAGTTGTGTCCCCAACCGTAGCATGATCATATTTATATTGTTGTATCATGTGAATAATTGTCAACCCTACCTAATAGTGGGCAAGTATACAATCAAATATAAAATTGACACTACCTGTTATAGTAGAATAACTACCACATTGCAAAATACATGGTGTATTACTAATAGTGAAGTATTACTTGATATTAATACCATGATATTCCTTCGAATGCATAGCACCTATCCAACAGAAACTGGATTTAGGTTTTTCTGCAATGGGTTGGAAGCAAAATTATCAATAAAATGCAAATCAAATTAATTTCTAAATGACATAAGATTAAAATTGAGAGAAATAGAGCCTCTTACATGTGATTTTTATTCGCATCTCAGTACTGGAGGCCCAATTTGGGCCCACTCCGTCCATGTAGAGTCCAAGTTGCGTTGGAATGATGCTTGCGATGTTCCTAGCCCAAATGTTTTTCCGTCAACATCAGTACTGATCGGACATCCCCAACTCAGCTATGAAAGAAGAAACGCAAAGTAATACCGACTAAACATAGCTATATAAGACTAGGAAGATGTTGATGAGAAGAATATTTGGGAATGGAGAAATTTCGTCCTATAATGATATATGTTGGGAATTGCAATTGCACAAGGTAATATTTATTGGGTCTGAGTGGGAGGGATCTAGAAGTGTAACACTGGGGGCGGTGCTCGATATTATTAAACTCGTTTATAAATACAATATAAAGTAATGCACCAGATAGAAAAATTATAAGTCTTTGTTTTACATTGTGAGATTGGTTTAGGTTTTAATTTTGATATTTTTATAATAAAATCGATTGGATTTTCAGTTGAACATATGAATTTAGAAAAAAGCTATATTAATGTGAAATATTTCATCTTTCACAAATTTGGTTAACATTAGTGAGTGTCTCTTAATATGCAAAAAAGAAAAAGAAAAACAGCCATTTTAAAATGATGGAGGATTTAAACTAGAAATTGTAACAAGTGAATGACTTAAATATATATATATATATATATATATATATATAAAGCAAATGGAAAACTTCAACATAAAAGTTACAATGTGAAAAAACTCAATATAATAGTAAACGAAGGTAAATAACATGTTAATTTATTTATTTAATATTCTTTTGGCTTTTCCCTTGCTCTACATTTCACATTTTACAAGAAAGATCAGCATATTAAAATACATCATAACACTTTTACAGCCTTTCAAAAAGTATTAAAGAAACATTGGTTAAGAAAATACAATTATAGTTACCTCTACTGCAAATTATTTATATAAGAGTAGGTGGAAATTATTTTACTACAAATTAATTATTTATTCTAATTCATGTATTGCACGTGTTAGCAATTTACAATGCTTTCGTAAATTAGAAATCTTAAATTTTGTAAAGGAGTTGGTTATTTTTCTTTTGTTCTTATTCAAACTGGTTATAATTTAATAAGGAAAACTAATTAATTCGTTTTCATTGGGCCATAAATGTTTTCTCCGTTCCAACTTGGTGGGCTTTTGGGGAGGTTGGGAAGAACCCCTTGGGCCCTTCTGGACCCGTCCATCAAATTGCTTAGCATGAGTAGTTGTGTTTTTTTTTTTTTTTTTTTTTGGGGCCAATTGATTAGTTATGTTTATACAGCCCTACGTAAAGAATACTTTCCTTCATATTTTTTTGGAATTTTTTTTCCTCATTTTTTTTTAATTATGATACCGAGTTTAGATATTTGAATTTTGGAGCTACTTTTGGTTGATTTAATTCTAAAAATATTAATTTAATCTTAATTAAACTAATATAGAGATTAGAGCTCAATTATACTTAATTTACATTAAAAAAATAACTCTAATTAGATTACGTCAACAAATTTGTCAAAGTGCAATATTCAAATTTTTGAACTTAGAATTGATTAGCTATTGAGTTATTTTACGTTATTCAAGCTTGATTGGACTAGCAAAATTGTTGACTTAAGTATTCAAAAACTTAAACTCAAATCCTTAGGTTATGGAGTAACATGAGCTTAATTTAATTATAATCGAATGAACCTATACAAAATTAAGCTATATTAGAATAGACAATATTAGTTGGTTCTTTTTTTCCCATCTATGATATATTTGATTTAGAAGTAATGCTTTTTTAATATAAAGAAAAACAAAAGAGCGGATCTTTTTAAATCAAACGGTAACACTAATTTTAACTTAAGAAAGTAGTTGCTACAACCTATAATTTATTCCACCATCACCAAAAAAGGAAGTGCAACCACTTAAATAAACTTGTTCCATCATTACTTAAGAAGATGCAAGAGATTTCTTCTCCAAACTATGATTTAACAATCACTTGTTACTAATTCCGCATCTATTGTTTGTTTACCTCATAACTAAGGTACCAACAATACCATCTACAAAACATACCTAAAACAACTTGTCCAACTTAGTTAAACATATTTAAAACTGCACATCAACAATAGCCAAATCCAAGTCTCCTATAGCAAAAGATACGAACAATGAGATTGAGGTGAGATAATATGATGGATAGAACCTATAAAAGGCTCAAAATTACGATGTAAATATATTAGATCCAACCTACCATTTAATTAGGCTTGATTCCTTGATATAAAAGATAAGGCTCAAGTAATTTAATCTACATTTAAGATAATTCATGGAGATTTAGCCTAATCAACAATGAGATTAGGATGAGACAACACGATGGATAGAACAAGGGCTTAAATTACTACGTGAATATATTAGACTCAACTTATTATTTGTTTAGGCTTGACTCATTTGTATAGACAATAGGGCTCAAGCATTCCAATCTACATTGAGGATAATTTATAGAGATTTGGCTTAATCAATAATGAGATTGGGATGAGACAAGACTATGGATAGAACTTAAAAAAGGCTTAAAATTGCTATGTAAATGTACTGGGCCCAATATGCTATTTAATTGAGCTTAACTCCTTAGTATAGATGATAGGGTTTAGCCAATCTAATCTACATTTAGGATAATTCATGGAGATTTAGTTTAATAAGTTGAAATAGAGATTGTTGGACTAGTTCGTTATCCTCTAATCTATTTTAGACAAGGTCATTCACTTATAAAGAAAGTAATTGACCTTAGACCTTTAGTAAACTCATTCAAGATAATTATGAAATGAGCAAATTTCATCTCACCCATCAATCTTTAAGGTAATTAGACGAATGACATTAGGTGCAAGAGCTTAGAAATTCTCAGTCATTCCTTCTCATTTAAAGAGATTAAATAAATAGTATTCCATTGCTAAAATTCTACTTTCTATGTACAAACAAGCAATTTAGTTAAAAATTTGATCTCATTCGCTCAAGTTATAAGGTCAATGCCTAAGGTTCCCTATGTATTTAACACTTAGATTATTTGTTCCTCCTTTCTATCATTTTCTCGTAATATAATGCCCTATAACCTAAAGTATTACAACCCGCCTCATACCATTATCCTATAATGATATGATAAGGTATCTAAAACCTATATACATGTCTAAATCCATATTAATTTAAAATATCCACCAAACTCTTATATCATCAATCAACAAATAATAGTTTGAATAAAGTTATCAAATTCACTCTATAAATACTAAAGAACATAATAATCATAACATTAATAATAAAAACTAGAGTCCATAAAACTTCTAAAAGAAGAAATCTCAATACCTAATCAAAGTTTCACTTCCTAACATTAAAAGCTAACAATTTATTGATCATGAATCTATCTCTACTAATCATCACAATAGTAAAGATAATTGACGTCCTACCCATCTTAATCAAAGTTTACATATGGCTCCTCATAAATATAAAAGTCTTCAATACCTACAATTGAAAAAAATATATATCCTCGAAGGGTGACCTAATACTTAGTACGTGTATACAACAATCATATGTGCATGCCAAACCATTCAAATTCACATACATGAAATGCAAATAGATAAAAGAAGCATTCGTTTATTGTCTTTTGATTAAGTCCAGCAAACAATGCAATCTTGGCATCCTAAAACTTAGGATAACTCACAGCCCCAATACGTAATATATATATATATATATAATACATAATACGATATTGAGAACTGCTACTCTAAACCCCAACACCCATGAATTCTTAAATTTACTTATATCATGTCGATATGCAACTTTACTAAGGATAATACTACATATCAATCAGTAGGGTACCCCGTAGAAATCTATTGTTACGGGCTCCTAAGCTAAGACAAGCATACACAGCAAGTATTTATAGGCTGTATAATTTTTAGTTCATTCTTATTCACTAATCTAATATACATAACTAACAACCAAGTATACACGTATCTATCATAGTGAGGTCAACCTGGTAATCTAAGTAATCCAAACTAACATCTACCTAACATAATATATTCTAACTTAATACTATTTTAATAATTAGCTATATGTCATTTAGTTTATTCGACATACATATATATATATATATATATTCATATATAGACGTACTATAGCAACATACATATGAATAACTACATAATATTATACTTAAAATAAACCAAAATATATTATGCTATATGTTACCATGCATGTAATAATTAATTTATTAAAATATATGAAATACAAATTAAAAGTAAACCTTTGATGGTAACATGACTTCACCATAATGTTTGCTTACTAAACTTATTATAATAATATAATAATATGCTAAGGAGAAGAGTAACTAAATTATAATATAACAATATTATATATTATGGCTAAGTTTATATATATATATAACTAAGGGATGAACTTTTGTAAATAAGAGATAATCAACAAGCATCCTCATTGGCTAAGTTATAATACATGTAAACCTTACGGGTTTTAAGTAACTAAAGGCGAAGTCGAATAAAAGGTCTTTAGATAGTCCTTAGAACCACTCAGACATAAGAATAAAACCCTAAACATTAAACCAAAACCTTAGAGAAATTAAGATCCAAAAACTTTAGTTATACGAGTAAAACCCTAGAAAGCTTAATACTTAAAAAACACTAGAACAATAATAAAACCCTAAAAAGATTACTAAGTCCCAATTGAATGATCAAATACCTTAACATGACAAATAAACCTTAATCATAAAGTTAAATCAATCACAAAAAGTAATCGAACTCGCCGATCACCTTAAACCTTAAATTTTAAGCTCATATGGTATAAATGGACATCAAACCTTAAAGAAACCCTAGGTATACGTATAGAATACTTAAACTAACTAAAGTGTAGTATTAAAATACAACAAAACCATAAACATGCCCTAATTACACTTAACTAGCCTAATTATGGTTAATTACCATCAATTAACCTAAACAAATCTTAATCCATAACCAACCTTCATTACCTATTAATTAACAACAAGTCAAACTTAATTAGGGACTAAAGTACGAGAGGATTAATGGCCTTAAAAATATCTTGTCCTTTGGGGAGATAAGATTTTTCCAAACTAGACAAAAAAATGTGACTTAATACATAGTCTCCAAATGGACCATGTCCTTTACTTCCTAAATGGTTTATACTTTGTCCCCCCTCTTACTCTTGTTGTGCCAACCATCTCTTGGTCTCCCTCATTCATTTTCTTCATTTTCCAAATCTTAAAAATGCTCCTAAGCACTCTCTTAAGTATCTCACTCAAAAGTCATTCAAATCTACTTGAAATCCCTTCTCTCCTTCCACTACATACTTCACCATTACCCTTACTCACACCACCTTAATCTACTAAACCTACTACCACCAAGAGCCACACCATCCACACACATCCCTCTACACAGTCGACCACCACTCAAGCTGCCACCATACCTTGGACTACTGGCTACCTTCAAAAAAAAAAAAAGGAGAGCTACTTTCTTATCTTCAGTAAGTGTATAGGTTAAACTTTTCCCTATTTTCCTTTTAAGTTGATGATAATAACTCACATTTTAGGTACTCTTAACTCTTTTACAACCATGTTTTAGATATTTTAGGATGTTTTCATGAAAAACAAGTATAGTTATGATAGTAAAAAGGCACCCTAGTTGAAATTCTAACATTAGTATGCAAAGAAGTTAAGCATCTTGGTAGTTTAGTGTTGAATTAACAAGAAGGATCACAAACCCCCATATTCTTGAGCATGCTATCCCTTCTTTAGTCTCCATCTTGTTTGTCATCCACATACTATGTATTAATAGTAACTCTAAGTAAGTAAAAATGTAGTGTTCGTTAAGGAAAACTCCACTAAACAAGTGTTGTATGAAGAAATGTGTGAAAGCCCTAAAAACCCTAAATTGGCCGCCACTTTCATAAAGGCTTCAAATCTATAAATTTTAATTTATTAGCTTAATAACATGATTATTTAATGTTAAGTATAGTTTAGGATTTGATTAACCAAGTTAAGTAAGTTAATGATAAGTTAAGACCCTAAACTAACTTAGTTAGTGCTTAGAGACCTAGTATAAGCAAGTGCACCCATTAGTTTATAATATAGCGAATTAAGTCTGAGTGTCAATCCCTTAAGGATTTTGACTTCTAGTACTCACTAGATCTTTATTATTTAACCGGTAGTTTAAATTTCAAGAAATTTAAAGAAGTAAATATAAATTACTACTAAAACTAAATATAAGAGTAACTAAGATGAAATTCAAGAACTAACAAGAAAGCAATTCAATTAATTTGATATTCGATATTGTACCTAGATTTTGTTTCCCTTAGATCTAGCATATGATTTTTCTAAAGATAATTTAATTTAGCCTTTAATATTTCTTAACCGAAAAAATTCGCTACTAAAGTTAACTTATTTCTCAAGCCAATTAACCCTAATTGTAGAATCACCTATTAGAATCTCTTCTCAATAGTATGACCTAAAATTGTATTATTGAATAATGAATTCTCTACGATTAAGATTAAAATCCGAAAGAATCTTGCAAATTATCTCTAATCTTGTAACAATTCTCATCAACTATGCTTAAATCTAATTTTATAAAAAATCTCTCAATTCTCTTCCATAGAAATAATAACCTAAATCATAAAACAAAATATAGTTAAATCAAGAAATTAATAAAGAATTAAATTAATCAAGCAATTATAATATCACATGAATATATCTATGTTTTACAAAACCTAGATACCAAGATTCTACTCACTACACATCCTAAAATAGAAATCTAAAATCAAAGTATAGAAAATAATAGAAAAAATCATCATTAAATTTAAAACAAATTGAATCTTTAAGTCTTCGCTTCTCCTCGCTTTCTTGGTTGTTCTTAGCTTTAGAAACTCTCTCAAAATCATGCCAAAAAGTTCTCCTCAATAAACCCTAAGAAGGCTTTATATATGAAGAATTAAAAAAATTAGGTCGGTTAGAAAAGACATGATCGGGAACACAATCGTGTTTTTTGGTTATGTAACATTATGTGCTTCACATTTATCTTTTTTCTTATTATTATTATTAAACCTGGAAATGACACGACCGACAACATAATCATGTCTTTCGGTCATGTCATAGGCTGTGATAAATGAAAATCAGCTCCAAATTCACTTAGAAACAACATAATCGTGTCATTCAGCTGTATCGATTTTCAAACCTTCATGACTTGTTTATTTTAGCTCTAATTTGAATGAAATTTATTTTTATCTTCTCGTTTTCTTACGTAGACTATTTCAAAACTTAGAAAACCAAATTTTACTCAATTAAGTATTATTATCTAAAAATAATCTCAAATACCAAGGAAAATCATAAAAAATCACTCAATAAAATATATGCAATTAGGAACTCATCAAACTTCCTCACACTTAAGGATTTGTTTGTCCTCAAGCAAATAAAATAAAGAAGAATTAGGATAAGAATTATTAAGTTAAAAACAATTACTGCTTAGGAAATTGGTCAAAGTTACACTTAACCCTAAAAAATTCAACTTACAAATCTAATCAATTTTCTTTAAATAATTTCCCTAACTCTAATACTTATTTTTTTCAATGTCCAAAGGGCACAAAGTACTAGAGTTCACAAGTTAATTTATGTAAATTAAAGTTTAACTAGATCATTTAATCAAGGATTCCGTATTCAAGACTAGATTTAATATCTCGCCAATTAAGAAAGAGTCGTAAAAATTTTAACCCCCACTTAGCTAAAATGTATACAACCCTCTCTTCATTCTCGCTAAGCACTATAATTTAGAGTATACACATATTACATCAAATCTTCCTTTGATCTTCCCCTTAATTCATGCTTTAGCTGAAAGGCTTCAAATTCACTAAATTTATGTTATTAATTAAGTACATTATTTAAGGATAATTATATTGGCAGTGGGAAAGGATTTCACTCTTCTAAGGGACCAAGATCGATCCATACTAACCTAGCCCTTTTATTGGTAACGGAAAAGAACGTTACTCTTTTGAAGGACCAAGGTTGATTTATACTAACTTATTCTTTTAGTTTATTTTTGCATTAGTAGTAGAGTTTGACCTCGCTCTTCTTAGGGACCAAGGTGAATTCTTACTAATTTTTTTCTTCTTTTTTTTTATGTTTGTCACTTTCCACCTCTAACTATTTCATTTTTTTTTTTTTTGTGTGGGGGGGGGGGGGGGGGGGGGGGGTGTTCTCAAAAGACAAATTTCATTTGCTTATTTATTAAGGATTATAGGGCTCTAAAGTCGTCTAAAAGGAAAATATACATAAAAGCAAGCATCGAAAATAATTATGACTAACTCTTAACCAGTGATATTGCTTTAATCCTAAGTCCTAAAATCCTAGGCTAACTAATCTTTAACTTTACTCCACAAAGATTTCACCTATCAACTCTGGCATCGTATAAATTAAACATTAAAGATCAAGTATTCATATTACATTCAACTCAATGGAAGTTACTAATTTCCAAATAATTACAAGTTATTAAAACAATAAAATTGGGTTAAATGAAAAAAAAAAACAAATTAGTCTCCTAAGAAACAAAAGTTTCTACAAATTTCTATATCTCCTTTCCCACACTTAAAACTGTACATTGTCTACAATGTACGAATCAAGTCATATAATAGAAATGATATCAATTAAAATAACCATGGTTAAGATGATATAAAAGTGGGAAAGAAAAACTAATATTCCCCTGAAAATTTAAGTAACATGAATGTATAAAAGCCATAAGTGATAAAATAACCATGCGAAATTGGCAAATGCAAAACTAAACATGTCCAAGTAAAAGCTTTAACCTTCGGTTCTAGCATGAATAAACGACCAGTACTATCATTCCATCAAAACAACAAAAAGAAAAGTAAAACAAAAAAAAAAGACAAAAGTAAATCCTAAAGTAAAACGCAATAAAAAAGTCTAGAAAAGTAATCCAACCTTTCATACTTAAGTACATCTTAGTCAATAAAAAAGGAAAAGATAAACAACTGCATCCCCTTAGTCATCATCCATGAAATCATCGTCATTTTCTTGAAAATCTAGATCTTCATCATCGACTTCCTCAACTGAACTCTCCGCCTAGGTACCCTCCTCCTTGGAGCTTTCTTCTTCAACCTCTTCCTCGTCGTTTAACTCTTGGGTAGCATCATCTTCTGAAGAAGAGGAGAAATCAGCATAAAAAACATCGGGAATCTTTAAGTTGTTCATACCAACCACCTTACAGTAGAATCATAGAAGGTAATTTTGCTTAACCATGACCTTGGTCATCTTAGACTCCAACTTAGTTTTCCTAATACTCATATCTTCTAATATTTTTTCAATCCTATCAAGTTAGGTTCCTAACCCTTGACTTGTACTAGAACTTGCTCTTTCATGCCCTTCGGTTGCACCTAAGTTCATATGCATGTTTTTAAACGTCTCTTTCCTTATGGGCTTCGTTTCCCTAACTAGAGTCATGTCAGGTAATCTTCTCACCAAAACCTCCAGTCCATAAGCTAATAAGGTAACATAAGGTCCATAATATATTTGGCCATGCATACAAATATTAGTTGCTTGCTTCACTAGGTAATTGGCTAACAACATAGCAACATTAATAAAGCGCCTCTCAATCATGCTATAAAGAGCCAACAGCCTAAGTTTACCGACTACTCCTATGCTCTTCCCTCGTTTAACAATCGTATAAGATAACAACCAATGAATTATATAGTATTCAAGACGTCGTAAGCAAGATGCTTTACTAGACTTAGCTTGGTAAGGTCTTCTACTAGCAATGCCTTACCAAAACATGAACGGGGAAACTCTATGAGGTAACTTAATCGGAAGTCGAAGAAACTCTTCAATGTGCACATACTTTTTCGAATATAAGCCTAAATAAGCTCCAAATGTAGCAACTGTTATTGAATACGAGCAATTGTTCATCCAAAAATGTATTTTCCTTTGCAGCCCAAAGCTATCCGAAGGCTTATCCATTTGGCATATGCAAAGGAACTCTAGTGTGAGCTCATAGTAAATAGGAGCTTAGTATGTGAATAAGCATTCCCATGGCTCAACAAAAACCATGTCTTGAATTTGCTCAAGTAAGTTAAGTTCCTCAATAACATCCTAATCAAGATATAATGTTTCCTCAAATGTACATGATTGGAGATGTTTAAATCGATCCCAAGCGACTTTTGAGGTAAAATGCAACATCAAATGAACAGGAGGATTAATGGCAGCTAGTGGGTTTAGAGATGGCGGCGAATGAGATGAAGATGAAGCAAGCTCTTTACCTTTATGCCTCACATCCAACTTTTGCTTTGGTACCATTTTCCATAAGAGAAAGAAGGAAATTAATACTCAAGAAATGGATACCAATGCTTCCACCATACTTAAACTAACAAATAATGTATTAGCTAAGCACAATTGTGGAAGAAAACTCATTTGAGCATTTTACTAAACATATGGTGGGCAAGCTATTTTCTTTGAGAATTCAAAGGGATTCTTTCATATTCACATAAACCTATATTACACAAAGAGATGTAAACATGTCGAATTGATAATTCCTATGTTTTCTAATCACTCAAAGTAGAAGATCTCTCCATCAATTCAAAACCTTAACTAAGTCATTGCATGACCAACACCATATGCACATGAAAGTAAAACTCTATCATGGTAAAGAAAGTTTTCCACACTTAACATACATGATAATCTACACGATTGTGTTAACAATCATGTCATTTAAATCCTACATTAAGTGCTTAACTACGGCCACAATCGTACTCTTCACATCTAGAACCCATCTTCTCGAAACATAGGACATGAACATACTCCAAGAATTACAAAAAGAATACATGCAAATAGATTCAAATTTGAACTTACTCCAATGTGCACAAGAAGGCAATCCAAGTAAATTTTTCAAAAAAAAAATTAAAGAAAAAGATGAGTCAATAACTTACTTGGAGTCTTAAATAATGAGAGTAGTAGAAATCTTGGAATTAGTGTGTTGCGTGTGAAAGAAGATGGAAGGAGAAGGGAACTGAGCAAAGAGAGTTCGGGATTGTGTTGTTAATGCTGAATGTGAACAAAAAAAAAAAAAATCAAAGAGAAATGACCATGAGCAGTAGATGTGTTTCCTTATATATTAGCCAAGATATAGTCCGAAACATGATTGTGTCTCGTGACCGTATAACTTTTTATAAGTTTTGAGTTTTCCGTATCTAGTATTCACACAGTCTAGGACATGATCATGTCCTATGATCGTGTAACAATCTTTTTTTTTTTTTTTTTTTGCTTTTCACTTTCATTATTTTTATTTTAATTAATATATGCCTAGCCTAAATGCATGAATTCTAAAATAAATGGACTTAAAGAAATAAAGTTACTAAACTAAAAAAAATGAACTAAATAAATATAATGCAAAAGATTAAACTTAAAAGGACAATTTATTATGTTGCACATATCAATTTTGAAATTTCGTTTAGCTTTTGGGGCATTGCCTCTGAAACCCCACAAAGGACGCTGTCCCCTTAACCCTCGCCTACTAACCGACTAGTGGGACTGTCGTATGCATAGTGCAACATAAAAGCGAACTTGATCCTAAAATGAAAAATAAAAGTGTTAAGATGCTAAGATAAATAATAAAAAATACTAAACTAACCTATCAGCTAAAAAGTAACAGTAACTTAGGTTGCTTCCCAAGAGTACTATGTTTAACGTCGATAACACAATGAGATGAGAGAAATGAACTTACTTGTAGATAATGTCAAGGAGTCGCAACTCCTTAAGTTCATCACTTTCAAGCTTTCCTCCTCTGTAAAGTTTCAAACATTGAATATTAATTTTAAATATACCTTTTTCGAGATGTGTGACTTTAATTGCTCTATGAGGAAAAACTCGCACAATCATGAAAGGCCCAGACCACTTGGACTTAAGCTTATATAGAAGGAGTCGAGAATTGTATAGGAAGACTTAGTCCCCATTTCAAAAAGTCCATCTTCCCTTTATCTATTGATCATAATATCTTTTGGTTCTTTCCTTATAGATTCGGGAATTTTCATAGGCTAAATCTCACCATTTGCTAAGCTCGTTCAATCAAAGTTTCCAATGATTTCCTACAAACTCAAAATTTGGGTTAACTGTTTTAATTTCCCAAAATGCTTTGTGTTCGAACTTTATTGGGAGATGACATGCTTTTCCATACTTAAGTTTGTACGAAGTAGTATCAATTGGTGTTTTGTAAGCTGTCCTATGGGCCCAAAGAGCATTGTCTAACTTGTCTAACCAATCCTTCCCATGTTGCTTTACTATCTTTTCCAAAATTCTCTTTAAGTCCCTATTGGCTACTTCCACTTGGCCACTTGTTTGTAGGTGATACGGAGTCGCTATCCTATGAATTATACCGTAATGCTTCAACACCTTGTGCATACCCCGGTCACTTATTATCGCTCTAGGAGTGCCAAATTGAGAGAAGAGCTTTTTCAAGAATTTAGTGACTACCCTAACATCATTGGTATATAAGGCTTGAGCTTCACTCACTTAGAAATGTAATCAACAACCACTAAAATGTATTTATTCCCATTCGAATTTGGGAATGGGCCCATAAAGTCTATGCCCCATATATAAAAAATTTCACATATCAGGATGGGGTTTTGGGGCATCTCCTCCTTTTAAGAGATGTTGCTCGATTTTTGACAGCTTTCACAAAGCTTAACAAACTTTTGAGAGTCCTTGAAGATAGTAGGCCAATAATATCCTACCTCTAAAACCCTATGAGTCGTACAATTGCCACTATGATGTCCTCCAACCGGCCCCACATGGCAATGTTTAAGTATTTGTCATCCCTTAAGGAATGAAACACACCTTTTAATCATATGATTTGCACATACTCGAAAAAGATAAGGGTCTTCCCAAAAGTAACATTTTAGATCAGAGAAGAATTTCTTCTTCTGCTGATGTGAAAAACCCATTGGGAATAATTTTGGCAACTAAATAATTCATAAAGTCAGCAAACCATGGAGTATTTAGATCAACTACTTTATTGATAGCGTATAGCCTTTCTTCAAGAAACTCATCATTAATCTCATGCTCCAATAGCTTTTCCAGATTTGGATTCTCCAGCCTTGACAAGTGATCCGCCGCCAAGGTTTTTAAGCCCTTCTTGTCTTGGATCTCTATATCAAACTCTTGAACAAGCAAGATCTACCTAATCAAGCGTAGCTTGGCGTCTATCTTGGTCAGCAAATACCTATGAGCAGAGTGGTTAGTATAAACAATTACTTTAGATAAGATTAAATAAAAACAGAATTTATCGAAAGCAAAGACAACAACTAGCAATTTTTTTTCAGTTGTTGTATAATTTTCTTGAGCTTCAGTTAAAGTTTTATTAGCATAGTAGATAGGTTGGAAGTATTTATCCTTTCTTTAACCAAGACGGCTCCTACTACATAGTCATTGGCATCGCACATTAACTCAAAAGGAAGGCTCCAATTGGGGGCCACCATTATTGGAGCATTTATGAGCTTATCCTTAAGGGTGCCAAATACATTCATGCAATCCTGGGAAAATTCAAAGGGTGCATCCTTCTCCAGCAATCAAGTTAATGGTCTAGTGATCTTAGAAAAATCCTTGATAAATCGCCTATAAAACCCTACATGTCCATGAAAACTTCTGATTGCTTTCACTAAAGTTGGGGGTAGTAACTTAGCAATAGTATCAATCTTTGCATTATCCATCTCAATACCCCTTTGTGAAATCTTATGCCCAAGAACAATACCTTTCTAAACCATAAAATGGCATTTTTCCCAATTAAAAACTAAATTGGTTTCTTCGCACCGTATTAGGACCTTCTTTAGATTCTATAAGTAGTGCCGAACGAGTCTCCAAACATTGAAATATCATCCATGAATACTTCTATGATATCCTCAACCAAGTCTTCAAAAATGGCCATTATGTACCTTTAAAAAGTGGCTGGTGCATTACAAAGCCCAAATGGCATTCGCTTATAAGCAAATGTGCCATATGGACCTGTAAATGTAGTCTTTTCTTGATCTTCTAGCATAATTGGTATTTGAAAATATCTTAATAGACCATCTAAGAAGCAATAATATATGTGCTCGGCCAATCTTTCTAGCATCTAATCTACAAATGGAAGGGGAAAATGATCTTTTCATGTGGCATCATTTAATTTTTGATAATCAATGCACACATACCACCCGGTCACCGTTCTCATCAAAATCAGCTCATTCTTCTCATTGGGAATGACCGTCATGCCAACCTTCTTCAAGACTACCTAAGTCGGACTTACCCATGTATTGTCAAATATGGGATATATCATCCCTGCATCCAGCAACTTAATTACCCCCTCCTTGACTACTTCTTTTATTTTCAGGTTAAGCCATCATTTGGGTTGCATCACTGGTTTATGATTCTCTTCCATCAAAATTTTGTAGGTGTAAAAAGAGGGACTTATCCCTTTGATGTCTGAAAATTTCCATGCTAATGCCCTCTTGTGCTTCCTCAACACTTCCAAAAGTTTATCCTTTCAATCCTCTCCTAAATTTAAGGCAATTATTATCGGTAATTTTGAATCTTTTCTAAGAAGGCATATTCTAAGTAATCTGGCAGTAGCTTCAACTTAAGTACCAGTAGGTCTTCAATTGAAGGCTTCAACCTTGTCTCCATTTCCCTTTTAATTTGTTCAAAACCTACGTTTGCTTCAATAGATTTAGTTACCTCTAGCTATGTGACTACTGTCTTAAATTTAGGGTTGATTACTTCGTCTTCTCCTTTTGACAAACATAACTCTAATGAATCCTTTGTCAATATCTCCTACAAATAATAAAAAATGAAAAAGTCAATAGCATTTAACTGATAACAAGTGTCATCTAATTCAACAGATTTATTCATGGCTTCCAATACCTTAACAATTATCTTTTCATCTCCTATCCTTAATATTAGTTTCCCTTCACTAACATCAATAACGACTCGAGTGGTTGCTAAAAAGGGGTCTCTTAATATAAGTGGTATTTCATGGTCCTCATCCATATTTAAGATAACAAAATCTACTAGAAAAATGAATTTATCAATTTGGACTAAAACATCCTCGATAATTCCTCTAGGGTAGGTAATAGACCTATTTGCTAATTGTAGACTCATTTGCATAGACTTAGGTTCACCTAACCCTAACCTTTTAAATAGCTCATATGGCATAAGATTAATGCTAGCCCCTAAATCTGTTAAAGTTTTATCAATAAGAAAATTGCTAAAAATATAAGGGATAGTAAAACTCCCAGGATCCTTAAGCTTCTTTAGCAACTTTTTCTGCAATAAGGCTGAGCATTCCTCTCTAAAAGTTACTATTAAGATCTCTTCTAGCTTTCTTTTATTGGACAACAAGTCCTTTTAAGAACTTAGCATATTGTGAAAGTGCATTAACAAGTGGTAAGTTTATATGTAGCTATTTAAAAAGGTTGAGGAATTTACTAAATTGTTGATCATTGCGCTCTTGTTTCAAACGCTAAGGATAAGGAATTGAAGGTTGATATTCCTTGACTATAGGCTGGTTTAGGGTCTTCTCCTCTTATGCCTTGGTGGATTCATCTAACACTTTCTTCTCATCCTTCTTATTTTCATCTTGCAAGTCTCTTCCACTATGGAGAGTCACTACCTTCACTTGTTCTTTAGGATTTGTTTCCGTACTCCTTGGCAGTGATCCTTATTGTCTCTCATTTAATATCCTGGCGATCTGGCTAATCTGATTCTCCAAGTTGTGAATGGAGGCTTCTTGGTTCCTTAAAGAGGCTTTTGTTTGTTGCATTTGAGCCTCTTTAAATTGAATATATTTCTCCAAAAGGCCTTCCAACTTCTTCTTTAGAGCAGGTAGGGGTGCTGCCGATTGTTGAAACCTTGGTATAGGTAAATTTGCTCTTTGCTGGGGTTGATCCCTATCTATCATTGTTGGCCTTGACCTTGATTTTGAGTTCCCTATAAAAAGTTAGAGTGGTCTCTCCACCCTGGATTATAGGTGTTGCTATAAGGATCATACTAGGGTCTTGTAGCTTTCCCTAAAAAATCAACATATTATGTCTGCTCGCAACCTACAATCCCCTCTTGGATGAAGTTATTGGAGCTACACTATAGTTGTTGTGAATCAGTCAAGAGGGATTCAATTTTCTAACTCAACATCTCTACTTGAGTGGCTAGAGACTGTATAACTTCCCCCTTGGGTTCTCCTATTGGTAATTATTAATGGCCATGCCTTCTATTATAGCCAGGACTTCTTCGGGTGTCTTAATATTAAGTATACCTCCAACTGGCACGTCTATAATTTGTCTGGTAGAAGGGTTAAGATCATTGTAGAATGTTTTGCATTTCTATCCAAAGAAGGAGGCCGTGATGTGGACACCGCCTTAACAAGTCCTTAAAGTGCTCCCATGTGTCATATCTCACCCTCTATTTAGGCAAAAGATGAGATGTCGGCTCTAAGCTTTGCCGTTTTTGTAAGTGGAAAATACTTCTCCAAGAATTTCTCCGCCAATTCATTCTAGGTTGTGATTGAATTCCTTGCTAAGGAATTTAACCATTGCTTAGCTTGGCCATGTAAAGAAAATGAAAAGAGGTGCAGTCGGATGGCATCGTCAGTTGCCCCGTTTGAAAGTATCATATATTTCCAAAAAACTAGAAATATGTGCATTGGGATCTTCGTCTTGGAGGCCATCAAATTGGATAAACTGTTGCACCATTTAAATAATGTTTGGCTCGATCTTGAAGTTATTAGTTGCAATAGTTAGCTGATTGATGCAGGACTATGTATCGGTTAATGCGGTCGGGAATAGTCCAACATGGTTCGATTATGTTCCCCATTATTGGCCATGATGTCGTTGGGTAAGCTCTGGTGATCAGATTCTTGATCTACTGCTTGACTCTTGACTTCACACTCTAACAGCTCCACTTCGTCTTTCAATCTAATTGGCAATTCTTGATTTATTGCCTCCACTGTTTCTTTGACAGATAATTGCCTCAAATTGCATAAAGCTATCCTTTCAATCTCAAGATCAATTTTAATCAAATCTTTTAACCAGCTTCTAATCATGCACTACACTAAAGAAAATAGAGAATTTAGTTAAGATTGCACCAAGAAAAATAAAAGAACTTAAGAAATATAAAGAAGAAATGGTTAGATTAATAAATCTACTAGTTTTCTTAATATCAATAATTCCCCGGCAATGGCGCCAAAAACTTGGTATAGTCAAGTGCACCTATTAGTTTATAATATAGCGAATTAAGTCTAAGTATCGATCTTTTAGGGATTTTGACTTCTAGTACTCACTAAATCTCTATTATTCAACCGGTAGTTTAAATTTCAAGAAATCTAAAGAAGTAAATCCAAATTACTGCTAAAACTAAATATAAGAGTAACTAAGATGAAATTCAAGAACTAACAAGAAAGCAATTTAATTAATTCAATATTCGATATTGTACCTAGATTTTGTTTCCTCTAAATCTAGCATGTGATTTTCCTAAAGATAATCTAATTTAGTCTTTAATTTTTATTGACTAGGAGAATTCGCTATTAAAGTTAACCACTTTCTCAAGCCAATTAACCGTAATTTTAGAATCATCTATTAGAATCTCTTTTCAATAGTATTACCTAAAATTGCATTAATTGCATTATTGAATAATGAATTCTCTATGATTAAGATTAAAATTTGAACAAATCTTACAAATTATCTCTAATTTTGCAATAATTCTCATCAACTATGCCTAGTCTAATCTTTAAAAAAACTCTCAATTCTCTTATAAGATATTAAACTCTAGATTATTATCTGCAGAAATAATAACCTAAATCATGAAGTAACTTATAGTTAAATCAAGAAATTAATAAAGAACTAAATTAATCAAGCAATTATAATGTCACATGAATATATCTAAGTTTCACAAAATCTAGATACCAAGATTCTACTCATTACACATCTTAAAATAGAAATCTAAAATTAAAGTGTAGAAAATAATAGAAAGAATCATCATTAAATTTAAAACAAATTGAATCTTTAAGTCTTCGCTTCTCTTCGCTTTCTTGGTTGTTCTTAGCTTTAGAAACTCTCTCAAAATCATGCCAAAAAGTTCTCCTCAATAAACCCTAAGAAGGCTTTATATATGAAGAATTTAAAAAATTAGGTCGGTTTGAAAAGACATGACCGGGAACATAATCATGTTTTTTGGTGATGCAACATTATGTGCTTCATGTTTATCTTTTTTCTTATTATTATTATTAAACCTGGAAACGACATGACTGACGACATGATCATGTCTTTTGATCATGTCATAGGCTGTGATAAATGAAAATCAGCTCCAAATTCACTTAGAAATGACATAATCGTGTCATTTAGCTGTATCGATTTTCAAACCTTCATGACTTGTTTATTTTAGCTCTAATTTGAATGAAATTTATTTTTATCTTCTCGTTTTCTTATGTAGATTATTTCAAAACCTAGAAAACCAAATTTTACTCAATTAAGTATTATTATCTGAAAATAATCTCAAATACCAAGGAAAATCATAAAAAATCACTCAATAAAATATATGCAATTAGAAACTCATCAAGACTATAAAATGGTATTAGTGGTTACCTTAATGATCATGACCAAATCTGTCAAGTTAGGTAAAGTGGATTAAACTTAAGGTCAAGATTAAGGTTAAGTCCAAAAAGACAAGTAGGTTTAGACTTAAGGCCCTAAGGTTTAAGTTAGACCCAAAAGCCCTAAAAGATCCAAGTTTAAGATCCAAATAAGATGATGATTAGATTTGAACCCTATAATAAAAGGCGCAAAATGAGTTATTCATGAGGTCTATTAAACTCTGAGGCCCATCCAAGATATTCACTATAGGCCTCTTAATGAGTTAAAGCCCTAAACTTAAGAAAAGAGCCTATTTAGGCCCATAATAGCAACAAAAAGGCTTAAGATGAGAAAAAGTTCACTTAAAATACTTAAAAGGAAGCTTAAAATATTAAGTGTAAGGCCCAAGATCAAAAGCTAAGCCTAAAACCCAAAACCCTAAAGTAACTAAACTTACCCTTTGGACCAATGAACTTGTAAGGCCCAAAACGAAACCTTATTGACCCAAAAGCCCAAAAACTTCATCAAATGAAAGAACCCTAAAAAATGATGAAAAATAACTATAATATCACTAAAAATGAATTTAAAATAAGGAAGCTATGCTTGAAATATGAAAATAGTTAAAACAGGGATTTAAAGTAAGAAAGCCTCGATAGTTAATATAAATAGAATATTTATATACTTTAAATGTATTCTTCAGGTGATGAGGACTTTGAGTTCGATGCAATCGAGGATTAATGGGATTGTTAGATTTAATTGTAGAGTGAGTATACTGACCTTTATCTTATCTTATTTATGATTGTAGTGTCGAGTACCACTTAATTATGTATATACAAGAAATGCATATGCTTGGGATTAGGATCATATGCATGTGTTTGATTTCAATGTACTTATTTGTTAAAAGATGATAATATATCTAAATTACAATTGGATCTTGCATTAGTACTTAGGGCCTTAGATTGTTTGTCATATATATTTAGTTAGTCACTTGCAAATTGGAAAAATAATTATGAGACCTTAATAAAAACTGTCCATGCATGGCATATTTATGCATTATTTATATAAGGCATCAACACTATACAGTAGAGCACGAGATCATCCATGTTGGATCCAGTATTATCATTATATGTATTATTGATTCTCACAATGTACTCGTATAACATGTACTTGCCTTGACCTTTGGGATATACTTAGCTCTAAGGAGTGCCGCCCTCCGCTTAAGGTCGAGTTATGTCTATTACTTTGGGTCTATTGAATAAGAGACGAACATACTTAGACGATAGATGTAAAGACTCGGTTCTTGACGTACTTAAATACTTTCTAACCTAAGCAACAATTGGCTGTCGTACTTTGCAAAGTCGCTAGCAAGCTGTGTATGATGTTACATTTCATATGCTTATCTGCATTACATATGCGTATTAACTCATTTGCTTGTCTTTTGTTTATCAGTAGGATAGAAAACTTATTCATTAAGTAGTTGTAGCTTACCCTCTTATAGTTTATTGTTGTAGTAAGATCTTTAGTTGATGTCGAGCCACCAGATGCCTGAAGTTTGTCCTATCAGCTTGGGAATGGTCAATGAGAAGAAGAAGAAAGCATGAGTGGTCACCTATATGTTATTTGAACTCTCTAAGCTTATTTACATCTTCTAGTATGTTGAGTAGCATAGACCATTGGTATTACTTTATTTTAGATTTGTATGACTTATGCTAAGGGAAACTTTATACCCTTATCTATATTTATGTTATGTCTATTTAGATATTATGGTATAATTTATATTAAATGCCCTATTATTACTTGATATTGGTCTTGGGTGGAAGTCGAGAATGTAAGACATTTTGTATAGTATGCCGAAGGTTCTTGATTAAGAACAACGCTTGATTTTGGATCTTTCCATATTACACGACAGTACTATCATAACGTAACTGTCCCTTTAGGTTACGACAATATATGTTATGTATGTGTGTGTATGTATATATATATAGTACATATATATATTTAAATGTGCACGACAAATCATAGAATATAATATAAAATATAACATATCATAGAGTATAATATGATATATTGTAAAATATAATATATAGACGGTGGATAAATTTTTCTTTTCCATATGAATTTGCAACTGATACCCCAACTTCCTAACCTTACCAAAGATCGCACCAATGACCATCATCAACAAAACACTTTTCCGATTATTGCTCTCTTCTCTCTCTCTCTCTCTTTTTTTTTCACTACATGAATTCCAATAGATCTACCATCTCCGACAAATAGTCCTACCATCACAATACACCCTCTCAGTAATGACCAGACCATTACCTTTATATCACACCACCACTCCTATGTCTAGTCACCAATAGCACCAACTGCACATTACATGATAGTGATGCCCATTACATTTATCAATATCAACCACCCGCCAATCATACCCATCACATGATCA
Organism: Lumnitzera racemosa; assembly: GCA_024138005.1. Classification (NCBI taxonomy): domain Eukaryota; kingdom Viridiplantae; phylum Streptophyta; class Magnoliopsida; order Myrtales; family Combretaceae; genus Lumnitzera; species Lumnitzera racemosa. The sequence goes on from JAMXBC010000006.1 coordinate 89,659,727, forward strand.
TAGTTAATGGCTACCTCTGACATGTGAACAAAAGCAAACTTCACACCATATGCATAAGAACTTGGAAGCTGATCGAGAAACACACAAAAGGTTCGTTTTCTTAGAATCTTATTGCAAAAAAAAAAAAAAAAACAACTTAAAAAACCTTAATCCATAAACTTACCAAGAAACCAAGCCTAGAATCGTTCTTGGTTCATTTCAATAGGTTTTACAAGAGAAAGTGTTGTTTCGTGAGTTGCTTTGATCAAGTAATGAAGGTTCTATGTAGAGGAGATAATAATGTAATGAGATGACTAGAGATAGTGGAGGGAGGAAAGATATAATAAGGGAGGACGATATATTCGTTTTGATATTGTGATAAGGGAATAAGATATGCTGTTATCCTTAATCGATATTGTGGGAGGGGAAAAAGATATGTCATTATCTTTAATCTATTATTATTATTATTATCTATATATTACAGTTAATCATCCCATTATGTTTCATTCACACATCATTTCTTTAACACCACTTATAATGTAAAACTCGTGTGATACCACATGGTAAGGACCCTTTGATATAACCTTTGAAACAAATTACACCATATCAATTCTTTGATAGTTGAGCCATGATTAATTAAATTGTCTAAACCATCGAAGATGTTGAAGAGATTGCTTAGAATCTTCTTTACTTTTGGAAAACTCATATTGCATATGTCCAGATCAACATATTGGCTCTGACTTAGGTGAACTTGACTATAAGTTTAATAAGTAAACCTGATTAAACTTGGTCAATTAGTTGTTCTTTTGAGTTCTCTTCACGACTCAATTTACCTCTTCGTACTTTTCTTTATGAATCTTGTCACTTTGTGTGTTCCCTTATTAATACTCAATTTTTATGCTTTAGACACGCTAATGATGTATACTTTTAGAGAGAGAAACAATATGAATCTTGAGATTATAGATAAAGAAATGAATAAAATTGATAAGGGTCAAGATTTGAGTTTAAGGTCGAGTTTATGGCTTTGGTTTTAACTATGGCATGATTATGGTGGTGTAAAGGTATTTATTAGCACTTAGGAAGAGGAGAAGATAAGATTTGAGTTCAAGGTCGAGTTTATGGCTTTGGTTTTAACTATGGCATGATTATGGTGGTGTAAAGGTATTTATTAGCACTTAGGAAGAGGAGAAGATAGGAGAGAGATATTGATGGTTAGAGGTTATATTGGGAAGAGGTGGATGAAATTTTCAATCTTTTTGCTTCTTACTTATTTTTAATAAATTTAATATTTTAAAGTCAAAATATTAAATCATAATTAAATTTTTTCCAAATAAATTTATTTGTATAAAGAAAATACATATGATAACAAGTTAGATTTTTTAAAGAGTTGTTTTTCTTATGGAGACACATGTCATATATCTAGTGGTTCATAATACCATCCTTTTAAAAATTGTTAATGGAGTTAAATTGGTTATGAATACTATCACCAGAAAAGTTTAATTGTGTATTGAAATTGATATTAAAAAAAATGTGGGTGCTTCATTGAGGAAAAAAAGGACCTAATTTATCCCCTTAATTTATTTATGCCTCTATAGTCTATATCCATATTCGCCTTCAACTTTAAGAATACAAAGGCCAGTTTAACACAACGATATTGACGATTGGGCCAAAACAAAAGGCCCAGATCAAAACCCCAAAAACCCCAGCTGATGAATTCAAAAACCCTAGCTAGAACCTTGTCTCCTCTATAAAACCTTCTTCTAGAGCTTATTTTCCTTTTTCCTTAGACTATAAAACTCTTCTTCCCTCGCGTCGAACATATAGAAAGCCCTTTTCTCTCTCCTCAACTGCATCCATTTCCAATGGCTCTTCCCATGGAGTTTTGGGGTAATGTTGCGATCTTCTTTCTCTTTTCTTTACTCTCATTCTTAGATGTCCTAAAAGGTTGTAGTTTTTGTTTCATTTTATGTCCGTTCATGTCTTTTTGCGAGGATTTAGGGTCTTTCAAAGTACTCTGGTAGTGTTTATTATATTTAACGTTTGGCATAAAATTGAAGTACGCGATCAGTGGTGGACCTAGGCTTTTACTGTGGTATAGATATGACCAAAATAATTATTTGTAAGTGAAATTTTAGGAAAACTTGAAGCTCCCTTTCGCAATTGGATTCGATAATGATTTCTATTTCACTTTTATGAACGTTCGCGGATATTTGTGGTGTGCTTGTTTTGCAGTAATGTTTTCTAAAGACCAGTAATTATCCTAATGTTTTGAGATTACTGAATACTTAAAAGGAATTTGGAAAAAGTTTTCCTCGATATGAACTCATTAATATTTTCTAGTTTTGAAGTCATATTGCCGTGTTTATTGATTTCTATTTGAAGTGTACTGATGCAAATGACTAAACTGGGCGTGAGATAATTATAAAATCTTTAAATTATATGACATGGTAGTGCAAACTAAAATGAGTATGACACGAATTGAAATGGGAGTAGAATGGTCCTATTCGATGTATAGTCAAGTGGTCCTGAGTGTGTTGGTTTAGTGTATCGGGTGTAAGAGTTCTCGTGACAACCTGTATGGGGTTATAGGCTTAAATTGCACTTAAGCGTTTGGAGCTGCTTATCATATCTTCTAGGGTGATTCAAGTGCACTGAAACTATGGGGTCCTCCATTAACCATAAAATAAAAAATGTATTGTCCATATAATATATTTTAAAATTTTTCATGTTTTTCCATCATAATGTCATAGCCCATAGAGAATCGTGTGTTTTAGATAATGTTCTCAGAAGAGAACCTCATTTCTGTCTATTCCATTTCTGTTTCATTTGATTTATTTCTGTTTAATTTCTGGTATTTCCTCTTGAAAAGTCATGTTACATATCAGAAGTCATGGACAGATAGAGTTTTTGTCTCATGCATGTAATTAAAGCTTTTGATGAATTTATGCATGTTATTGCAGCATTTTCCCCCAAAGATTCTGTCAAATAAATTGTTGCTTGTTCTGATTGTTCAATGGGTATGTTGTATCCAGGTGTTGAAGTCAAGGCAGGACAACCATTTAAAGTTAACCCGGGCGAGGGAAAAATTTTACATCTCTCACAGGTTAGCAAAACTGAACATTTTATTTTGTTCGATTAGGCCAACGTATTTTTTCTGATCATATTTGATTGTTCCAGGCATCATTGGGCGAGACAAAGAAAGGAAGTGATTCTGTGCCCCTTTATGTTAAGTTTGGAAATCAGAAACTTCTTTTAGGGACTCTTTCTGGTGAAAACTTCCCCCAGTTATCTTTTGATCTAGTCTTTGAGAAGGAATTTGAGCTTTCACACAACTGGAAGAACGGAAGTGTGTACTTCTGTGGATACAAATCTGTTGTACAGGAAGAATATCCTTTCCTATATTTTTTGTTGTCTTAGTTTATTGAAGAAGTTTCTTGATCCTTTGAATGGATACATATAACATCCTACTGCTGTTGCGTTTTTTTTTTTATTTTTGCAAATGCTTTTGGCTGCACAGTGTTCAAAAATCTTATCTCCTGGCTTGGGGTTAGGGTTGGGCAATATATTTGGTCTTCTGGGCGATACCTTACCTCTCACCTTATGATAAACACCTTTTTTTTTTTTTTTTAATCTTGTGGATTATTTGCATTTCCAATTTAGCTTTATGCCCCATTAACTGACTTTCTCTTGTTAATTCCTTGACTCTATTTTCTCTTGCTATTGGCACAGATGACTTTTCTGGTATGGATCGCATCTTATATCAATTATCTGCTTAATCTAAGATATGTAGTTTATGTTGCTTAATTTGCTTCAATAATCTGTTGATACAGATTTGGAGGATGACTCAGAAGAAGATCTTCCGATGAGCATGGAAAATGGTAAGGCTGAAGCACCAGCAAAGCCTTCTACAACTACTGCTAATGCTTCAAAGCCTGAATCAGCAGCTAAGCCAAAGGTAAAGATTGTTGAACCAATGAAAGCTGAGGGGGAGGATAGCGATGATGATGAGGACGATGAAGATGATGATGAGGATGATGAGTCTGATGAGGAGGTAATTAGTGCTATGTTTGTGTTCTTGGGTTGATTTTTCACTGTGTACTCCATTTAAGAAACTCATTGAGTATTGTCTGTGATGATTGTGGCTGCCTTAGATCTTTGATGTTTTTGGCTTGAATTTTTATGGGTCATAACTTGTTTTTACATGATTGGAAGTTTTCTTGTTTTTAGAGTAAGCTCTTGAAATTTAGCAGCATAGTACGGTCTGTGATAGCATCCTAAGTTTGAAGTTGTGAGAAAAGCTATGTCTAAATTCATGTATATGCATACTGTATTTACCTGTGCTCATATGCTTGTATGAAGAGATATTTGAGTCATATGCAAGAAGTAATTTTATTCTCTCTGTGCTGATTATATGTTCCCTTACACAAGGCACTTATCTTTATTTACGATGAACTTTATTTTTTTTTAAATCAGGGAAGTGATATGGAGTCAGATTCTGATGAGGATGATAGTGATGAAGATGAAGAAGATGAGGAAACTCCAAAGAAGGTGCTAACATGAATATTTTATATTATTTTTGGGCGCATAAATTCACTCATATAGTCCTTGAGTTGATTGCTATATTGTTTTTTGGTTGTCTTAACAATGTTTTATATTTTTAGGCTTTGCAGGACAAGAAAAGACCGGCTGAATCTGCAACCAAGACACCTGCTTCTAACAAGAAGGCCAAAGCGACAACTCCACAGAAGACAGGTGACCTGACTGTCTTGAACACTTCTGCTGGAACGAGTGTATTTTATTGTGTTGGGTTTTGTACATGACATTTGGTGGAAAATCTTGTTTTTCATATTTGTTTCTTTCACTAGATTTTGCTTTAATCATCTTTATTGTATTATTTGCTTCTTTCAATGAGTTCATTTAGTGTTATTTGATTCTGAGCATTGTATGTTAACATTCATAAGGATCAGACATCTCATTCTTCTATGTTTGTTTTAGATGGTAAGAAGGGTGGTCATACAGCAACTCCTCACCCAGCGAAGCATGCTGGAAAAACTCCTGCAGCAGGTGATAAAAAGGCTCAGACTCCAAAATCTGCTGGTCAAGTCTCTTGTGGATCATGTAGCAAGTATGATTACTGCCCCCCTTGTCTCCTGTGTGTGTGTGTGTGCGCGCGCGCGCATGTGTGTGCGTGTGCGCATGAGCATTGTTTTTTTGGTTAATCGTGGCCTGATGTCCCTGTTGCACGCAAAACAGGACCTTCAATTCAGAATCTGCACTTCAGGCCCATTCAAAGGCAAAGCATGGAGCTAAGTGAATTGAGTTTTAGCATACTAGCGAAGGAACGACTTCATAGAGCATGCAGTCGAGTTTTATTGTCTCTGTTTTGTAAGCTTTGGCATGGGTTGTCTGAAGGGAGTTTTGGCTGGGAATCTCTTCTGTTAGCTATTTAATGAACTAGAAATCCTTGCTGTCTTTTCGTCTAGTCATCTCTGCAGTTGCTCTTGATTCAAAGGTGCGTCTTCCTTGAGGAATCTTTGCCTGGATGATGTCGAAACGAGTGATACAAAAGATACACACAAAAAAAAAAAAAAAAAAAGAAGGGAGAAGGAAAAATATTCGTTCTGAAAAATCTGCGGGGATTGTTTAGTGTTTATTATATTTTCGTTGCTTAACTTTGACAATTGCCGTCTTGGATCGGTGAACATGGTGTATTTTTTCGTTATTGCGTTGAAATCGGTCCGACCCCTTTCAAATTTGATGTTCAATTTCACCATTTTTTTTCTAGTTGTTTCGGTGTAATGTTTATGATTTTTAAAATAATTCAAATGACTTTCAAGGGTTATAAATGCTCTAGTTATAAATGTATTAAGGTGACAACAGTACGGATCTTGGGCTTGATTATGATTCAAAATCTCATAGTTTGAGTTTGAATTTAGAATTTTATGATGGAGCTTAAATTTGAACTTGATTTGATTAGGTTCATTTGAATTTGATTTATCTTAGAATACATTATCTAATGATTATAACAATATCAGTATTGAAATTGGACTCGAAGAACTTGGTTAATATTTATAGAATTAATTATATGTTTATTACTAAAATAAATATTAATTATACCAAATGAATTATATGATTATCATTGTAATATTGTATGTGTTAAATGTGATTTTTGGTTTTTGTATGAACGATGTATTTATTATATATGATATATATTTATTTACATTAATATTGCATGTGATACAGGCTTGCAAAAAGCAAAAATTAAACCAATATGGGCTGCACATATATCCTTTCTTATCCGGGTCACTAGTTCATGATATTATATGTCATATTTTTACATATAATAAAGAGTGTCTTGAAGGGATGCAGGAGATCTAATTTAGACACTAGAGGATTTATCTGAACAACTCCAAAAATGGAATTATGAAGTCCATCACAATCTTGAAGATAGCCTAGTATTAACATATCACTGTGTAAAGATTAAAAGTAATTATTCATATACTTGAAAAACTTTATCGGTCAGTAACTTCTAATAAGTATATGAAGTATCAACATTAGAATTTTGTAGAGTATCATAAACTTAATAATATAAAATAGAGTCTAAATATTATTATTTAAATATATAATTACAAACTTAATTAAAATTCTTCATGTCTTTCAAATAAAATATATTACAATTAACTTAATATATTTCCTTTCTAAATTCATAATTTAAATTCCTTACTTACTTTCTCTCACCTTACTTCTAAGCTTTTAACCTTACTAAAGGTCTGAATCTTCAGGGTAGACCTAGTTGTGTTCCTACATCAAGTCAAGGCAATTTGGGTGTATGTTACAGTCAACTTAGTAAAATACCAACTCATACTACATTTTAAGCAAGTTAGTTAAGTAAGCACATGTTATACAACAATTAATCATATATAGTGATATACATGGCCTTTCGGTACTTGGTGTGTAGTCTAGGGTTTAATTTTAGCCCCTACCCCCCATTACAGAACTTAGGTTGAGGATTTATAGTTCCACTAGTGTTGGAGCATCCAATTTAATGTAAAAGTCACTTTGCATAATATCCTTGGCCACCACAAAATAGCTGTCGAATCTCAATTCTCAGTTAAACCCAATGTCACTAATAATTAAGAGATGATGTCCCTTGATTGGTCTTAGGAGAACTAAATGGCTCATTCTCCTTGACTTCACGAGAGAACCAATCTCTCGGTTATTTAAGAGAACCAAACGAATGTTCACATAGAATTCTCATAATCCCTAGGGAGATGGATCTATTAATTAACCAAAAGAACCCAAAGAAATGTTCATAAAGACCATTAATAAATCATAAGAGAAGAATCTCTTGATCGGTTCTAGGAAGACTTAAATGAAAATAAGAAATAATACCTTCCTTGACCACTAAATGACCAAGGACTAATTAGATCCCTGATTGGCCTCCAAATGTATGTAAACCTAAAACATAAGAATGGACACTATCTCGGTTAATGCATGACCATCCTCCAAACCACTTAATTTGCAATAAACGAAGAAGGTTTTAGCCTCTCCATTCCATATGTGACAGTAGTGGTAAATAAAAGAAGTTTATGCAATATGGCATATATGACCGTTTTGATATTTAGATTTCAATATGCTTAATCTCCATTTATTTTAGTAATCACCTAAAACATTACACAATCATATAAATCATGTCACATCATAATCATCAACTTTGTTTATGGAGATAATTCTTAAATGTCTTAACAAGCAATTTAAGCATATAAGTTTCTCAAACACCCCATATGATTTAATTCAAGTATATAAGATTAAAAGTACACCACTTTAAAAGCACATATAAGCAATAATCATAGTAAGTTCACCTGGGTTATTGTTGTAATAATTTTTTGGGAGTTCCAAATCGAAAATACTTATAAAGATAAAGATAATTGAGATATATATTGAATTACTAAATTTTCTAGTTAAGTTTTATTTCAAGTTTTTTCTTTTATAAGTATTTCATTTCGTAAGTTGATTATGTTTACTGTTTCTTTCCCCATATCATGTCCAAATGGTCTTTATGTGTCCATGAATGTTCTTGGTTCTTGTTTTATATTTTTCTGATCCTCATATAAAGTCCAAATCATTACGATATGGATATGATGGGTCTATTGTTGAGAAAGTTCAAGTCAAGGAAATTTTATTTGGACATGATAGGTGAGTTATTGCTTAAAGCATGGTTCTATCAACTTATTTTAGTTTTTATTATTTTATGTCTTTTGTTTGAAGAAACTCTCTTGATTTCTTTCTTGAATTTTACTTGAGTAGAATATTTTGGGAAACTTCTTTTGAATATGAAAAAGATTTAGAAAGATTTCCTTTAAATGAATTTAAAAGTTTATGAGGCTTTTTAATTCTCAAGTTGAGGAAATTTCTTTTAAAAACTTTCTTTTGCTTCATTATTCTTGGAAACCATGATAAAGGATAATCATAAAATAGAAAGAGCTTTTTATCTAAATAACTTTTGAAAAGACGTTGCTTTTAAAAGAACTTACTGATTTGAGAAAGTTATCAAAACAAAGCTTAAACTTAAGTTTAATAGAAAATCTTTTTTTTTTTAAAAGTAAAATATAGGAGTTTCTTTCCAAATTTCTTCTTATAGAAAACTCATCTTGTTTGTTAAGGATTTTGATGAAAAGAAGTTGAAAAGATTTTTTCTTCATAAGTAATTTTTTTTTTTTTTTGGAAATAAGTGGAAGGAAGTTTCCCTTAAAGAAAAAAAGTTGAAAAGAGTTTCTTTTATGATATACAAGCTTTAATGGGTTATCGAAACTTACCCTTGATATCTTGGATTTTTAGAAGGTGAAGAGGAGTAAGAAGAATGATTGTTGAGGCTTAGAAAGAGATATGTGTTGGTTGAACTGGTAGCAAATGTGGTCTTAAAAGATGGTGGGGTTTATTTATAGGAAAATGTTAGTTTAGCTTATCTCATAAACTTTATTGTTTTGTAACCTTTATCTTATCTTAGTCTTCATGTTATAATATTTGGTACATGCATTCCCACTTTGTTTGCTACCACTTTGATTGTCCATTTCCATATGTTTCATTTTCTCGTTTCATTTTCATTATCCATGACATCATGGCTTCTAGATTTAGAACACTTTCCTGTGAAATTTCCCTGCTGACTTAAAAGTTTTATTTCTTTTAGAATGTTGAGTTAAGGAATGATGTAATGAGGAAATTTTCATCATCCATGACTTCATTGTTTCTAGAAATCGATTGGCTTCTTCTTTATCTTAGTCTTTTAGTATTTTTCACATGTGTTGATGCACACATGAGGTTGGCGCCATATGTGGATTAGTTTAGGGCATCCAATTTTTCTACATGTCAATGTAAAGGAGAAGATTTGGTCATAGCTTACATCATAATCAATTACTTGTTCAATTTTGCTTATTCCTTCTTATGTCTTAAGTTTTCATTTTACATGTATTGATGTACACATGTAGTTGGCACAAATTGTAGCTTTGTTAGGGTCTCTTTTATTTTGTTTCATGCATTGGGTCTGAAAATTCATTTAGTTATTTAGTTAGTTAGTTTATTTTTGTTAGGTCTTTTGATTTAACTAATTTTCTTACATGACTTTATTTGACCAACTATTCTTATCTTTAATGAGTTAATTTTAAAGAATATGGGTAGTTTTTATTGCTATTTATAGAAGTCTTATCAAGTCTTAGACATATCTCTCAAATTTTCATAATGATTTTAGCCTATTTCTGGTATATCTTTAAATATTTTCTAACGATTAACCTAACTTATACTAAAGTTTTTAGGGGTTAGCAAAGTTTTTGGTCATGTTTCAAGACAGAAACGAAAGTCCCTCTAGAAGCTAAATGTTATAGAGTAAGAATTAGCAAAATAACCTTGTGACCATTTAGTGAATTAGAAATTATTACTAAAAACACAGTTGAACCAAGAAATGTGGAAAATGAAAACTAGAACTCACTGGATCTAAGATGGAGACAAGAATACAATATATTATCCTGCAAATGGTTAAATGTGGAGGGACAAAAATAGAATTTTACGACTGAAGATAGAAGGAAAAAAATGGATATATATAATGAGGATGAACTAAGAAATCATATTACAAAGTACTTTGAAAATCTATTTAATGCAAGTCATGAAGCAAGTCTACTAACAAACCTAATAAACTCAAATTTTCAATATGGTCTCAATAAGGAAGATAAAGAGGAGTTAGATAGATAGTTGAGCATATAAGAAATAAAAATGCATTATTTTTTATAAGATCTTGGAAAGCTCTTGGAAAAGATGGATATCGTGCCTATTATTATTATTTTTTTTTTAAAGAAGTACTAGAAGTTTATGGGAATGGAGATAGCAAACCTAATTATAAAAGTATACAATCTATAGCTGTTTCTTGAGTAGATTAATACTACTCAATTATGTCTTATTCCTAAGTAGCTAGGGGATAATACTATTAAGATATATATAGACTAATTGGTTTGTGCATTACACTATATAAAATCCTGACTAAGGCATTAGTTCAAAGAGAAAAACCATACTTGGAGAATCTGATTCATCCAACTCCGGCTGGAAAGCAAATGATCGGATAATATTAGTTAAGGAGATTTTAAATTGTTTTCGAAAGAAAAATACTCATAGAAATTGGATGATGATTAAGATTGACCTTTAGAAAGCTTGTGATACAATTAAATGGAGTTTTATACATTAGGCTATAACTAGTCTGAATTTTCCTCAAAGATGGATAAAACTAATAGGACAAGGCATAGCTACTACTAGTATTGAAATTCTGGTAAATGGTTCACCAATATGAGCTTTTGCATATAACAGGGGAATAAGGCAAAGGGACCCTCTATCCGCTTACTTATTTACCCTCTCTTTATAATTCCTCAATAGAATGATTGAAGAGAAGTGGAGAATTAGAAATGAGAAAGTTTTCAGTTAAGAGGATCTAAACTGAGAATATCTCTTAATTTATTTGAAATGACATTATACTAACAGGAAGGGCAAAAATAGAGAACACAAAAGTAATGGGAAATATATTGAATATATTCTTAGAGATGTTAGGATTTAAGGTAAATGAATAGAAATATATGATATTGTTTTCTCAAAATACACTAAGTTAAGCCAAAGAAGAAATTAAGGAAATTGTGAAGTTTAAAATTATAACAACAATTGAGAAATACTTAAGATATCTAGTTAAGGATGGTATGACGCCTTCAACAAATGAACAGTAGTTTCTTATTAATTGCATACAATAAAAAATTAAGTGGTTGGAAGCGTTGCTACTTGCCAACTGTTGATCGTGGATGAATCAACTAAGGATAGGAGGGGAGGAGTTGGGCTCAAATGGACTAAATAAGTGCCTTGAGGTTAGTAGTGTTGCGTTGGCTCCTTGCTCCTTAATACTTGTAAAACCCCCCTAGGGATATGATCAGGGGGCCTTTCAATGCTCAAGTCAGCCAGGAGGATGAGGAGAAAAAGGGAATCGAGGTAGTTGAGCATTGAGACCCTTTTAGGGTAGTGCTTGTCTTATGTATGTATGTGCGAGAGAGAAAGGGTTTGATCCTTTACTTGATGGCATCCTCTACCTTTTATAATGTAAGAGGGGTATGACTACCTAGACATGTGGAGGTCTGGGGTTTGCTTATATCGGTAGCTGGCAGGTGACATACGTTGCATTGTTGATAAGGTGGCCCCAAAGGATGGTTGGCCATGACCATGCTGGCAACCATGTTTATGATTTGAGAATTCGACATTTTCAAGGGATGTTGGGTACGCCAGCTGTATTAGAGATGTTAAATGGCAATTAATTAGTTGTAGTTGAATGTCGGCGTTAAAGAAAAAAGAGGAGTGAAGATGTTGGGAGGCTTGCAAGCACTTGGCTAAGGTTGAGCTGGGTCTTAAGAGCTTCCAAGAATGTCTTCGCCTACTATGCCTAAGCCAGGTGAGCATAATGTAATGAGCTCAATGCTTAGAAGTGAGCCTACTTAGATGGGTCGTTAGGGTGCCAAAGACAAAAGAGGAGTGAGGACACTGAGAGGCCTATAAGTGCTTGGTTGAGGATGAGCCAAGTCTTAGGAGCTCGTAGGAATGTCTTCGCCTACTATGCCCAAGCTAGGTAAGCATAGTGTAATAAGCTCAGTGCTTAGAAGTGAGCCTGCCTAGATGGGTCGTTAGGGTGTCAAAGACAAAAGAGGAACGAGGACGCTAAGAGGCCTGTAAGTGCTTGGTTAAGGATGAGTTAGGTCTTGGGAGCTTACAGGAATGTCCTTGCTTACTGTGCTAAAACTAGGGTGAGCATGGCATGGACTTAGGTCTCGAGGACGACTCTACGTAGATGGTCACCAAGGTGTTAAAAACAAAAGAGGATTGAGGATGTTGGGAGGCCTACAAGCGCTCGATTGAAGATGAGCCAGGTCTTGGGAACTCACAAGAATGTCTTTGCTTGGGCTCAAGGGATGTCCTTGTCTATTGTACCTGAACCAGGTGAGCATGGCATAACGGGGTTTGGTGCTTGGAGGCTATCCCCTTAGATAGGTCACTAGGGTACTTACAATGAAGGTGTCTGGGCAAGTTATGATACTTGAAGGAGAAGGGGTGTTCATTTGTATACTTATTGATGGGCTCTTAAGGGTTGGCCTATGAGTCGGGCCTCAAGTTGGGGTAAAAATTAGGTGTCAACACTTGCCTCCTTACTCTCTTTAGCATGGAGGACACGAGGAGAGTAGTTGGGCTAAGGTGAGATTGCTTTAGCTAGGAATGGGGAGGCTTGTCTCGTTATTTGATAATGTGATGTTTGACACCTCTAATCATGTCTGTTATGTTATGTGGTAACGTTTGTTATGAATGATGTGATTGTTAAACTATTCGAGGTGCCATGATGACTTCTTGGGAAGTGTAGTGTGCATTGATGATTTTCTCAAGAATAATTGCACACATAGGGTGCTCTCATGCTGTGCTATGTTAGTGGAGTTGATCAAATCCCTTGGTTAGTAGAGTAGGACACATGGATAGCTAAGGTTTGGTGTGCGTCTTGTAGTGGGTACATGCTTTGGTAGTAGGAGAAACTATTCAGCTTCCCCTCTTAGTTGTCTATATAAGGGAATGGCCATACTTCATTCTCCACTATGCTCTATCAAACTAAGAGGAAACTTTACCAATTTTCTTTCTTGCTAGTTGAACCTTCTATTCCCATCTTTATTTTTCTGTCTTGATCATAATCAGTTATGGCCGATCAAGGTGTATTAGATTGTTAAGAGTGACTCTTTGCATAAGTCAATTTTAAGAGAAGTTGAAGAAGACTACAAGTAGATAGTTCGCAAAAGGGGTGGTAACCCTACATTCTCCCCTTCCTCCCCAGAAATGATAGTGATGGGTGGTGATGTTGATGGAGTGCTCTTTACATGGGCAGAGAGTAGGGATTAGGCATAGGGGAGGCCCCACAATGCTTATTGCCTTAGTGATGGGAAGGAGATAGTGGGGGCAGTGTTGTGCATGACTAATTGCAATGATAATGCTTTCTTTTATGTGTTCTTTTAGGAAGATGAGGAGAAGTTGTGATTGGTTGATTAGATGGTCAATAATGTGCCTAGATGGCAAGTAGAGGTGCCTGTAGCAATAGAGAGGGCATTCGAAATAGGTGATAAGCAGTCATTTTGCATGTACACGAAACCATTCTAGCTGGGACTTCAACTGCCTTTTTTTAAGTTTCTAGTTAATTTCTTTAACTACTGCAAGGTTGCCCTTAGGAGTCTTAATGCCAATGCATGGGCTCATCTGCTTGTATTCGGGGCGTTGTGTTTATGGATCTTGTAGAGGCCAACATTTCACTTATTCAAACACTTCTTCTATATGAAGAGGTTGCCTGATGGTTGGGTATACATTATTAACTGAGGTAGGGCGTTGAAAATTTTTGATAAGCTGCTAAACAAAGTAGACTAGTAGAAGGAGTTCTTCTTCCATGTGTGAGCTTTTGAGTGGTTGGACTTCTAAACTAATTGAAACCTCCCAACTCATGGCAAGTCGTTGGGTAGCCTTGGGATTAAAGGTAGTAGGGTGAGCATAGAGCTGTTGAACGTCGTAGGGTAGAAGAAGCTTTGCCCACTGTCTATGCATCAGAAATATGGTGAAGGTAGGGGTTTATTTGGTTTCGAGATAGGTATCTCCTAACCCTTGTTAAGGAGGGGTGGTTAGGTGTTTACTGCATTGCTTCATTGTCGTACTAGGGGATATCGAGCCTACTCGTCCTTAGCGTAGTAAGTGCAATTGTCTTATCACATTGATTTGGTTATTTGATTTGCTGTTTTCTTTGTAGCTATGCAGTTGGCTTTTAAGAGTGTAAAGGCGAAATTGATCAGTATTTGAGCAAAGCGTATAGAGAATGTGGTCGAATTCGACTAAAAGAGGAAACAGCTTGCCTTGCCATAGAGTAGGAAGGGAAGGGGGAGACTTCATGATCCCCTTTGAAGAAGAGCAAAAAGAAAAAGGATGGAAGATAACCAGATCTTGCCTAGGTGGTGCAGAACATAGTATTAGATGTTCCTATTGGTATTCTTATGGGTAGTATAGGGTACAGGGTGGTGGCTTCTATGGGTGTGTTGGGGTAGGGTATGCAGGCTATGGTTGCTTAAGTCTTAGAGGAGATTTAGAGAGATGAAGTTTGAAACGAGGACTGGCGTAAGGATTTTAAGGTGACTCCTTAAGATGTTAGGGTTTCGACCATTAAAATCCCTAATGACAGGGATACCCAGCCTTTGGTTTGTTAGGATAAGAGACTTACTATGTTGAAGGTTCCTAAGTCCTCTTCTGATTTTGCAATGAGGCCTGTACAATGGATCAACCAACTAAAGGCTCGATTTGGGCACCTCTTTGACGAGAAGAGTGATGTGAGGCCTCTATAAAGTTGCTTCAGAGGCATAATAAGGTGAGGCACTATTGGATTTATTCTTAAGTGTTGTACGTTGTTCAGTTAACTAATGTTGTCTCTTAATTTCAACTTTATGATATGCTCATTCTTGCTTACAATCACGCATATCAATGGGCGAAGAGTGGTCATGTGAGGGCCAAAGTGGGGAAGCTCCCTAAGGCGCTGGAAAGGTGTGGTGACTTGGCTAACATATATATAGATTTGTAGCGTCGGTATTAAGGACTAAAGGAGTAGGTCAAGAAGTTGAAGGATGACCTCAAGGAGGCCCATGACTCTACCAAGGCTGTTGTGGACAAAGTTGTGTACTGCAGGTAAAGTTGGAGGCTAAAGAAGGGGAAGTGGAGGGAGTTCATGTTGATTTTGCCCCAAGGGAGGCTAAGCTGTGGGAAAAGTTGGAGGCTAAGCTCGTGTAGAGACCATTGATGACCCATTGGTGGAGAATGCCTTATTTATTACTAGCTATGTTGAGGTTGAAGAGGTTAGGAAGCGGATTTATCCTTCTTCAGCTAGTTTAATGACCCTAAGGCTACTGCTCGAGATGGGAAGGAAGGAATCTCCTTTGAGAGCTCTACTGGGGGTTCTGCTGGTGATTTTGCTAATGGCTAAGGCAAGGGTAGGGGGGACTAGTAGGAGGAGGGCTTGGAGTAAGATCCGATCACTAAGTAGGCCAAGGTGGCCTTGATTGACTTTTTGT
The DNA here is from genome assembly GCA_024138005.1 of Lumnitzera racemosa. Classification (NCBI taxonomy): domain Eukaryota; kingdom Viridiplantae; phylum Streptophyta; class Magnoliopsida; order Myrtales; family Combretaceae; genus Lumnitzera; species Lumnitzera racemosa. The sequence continues at coordinate 89,675,347 of JAMXBC010000006.1, forward strand.
TATCGTACTTATAAGGCGATGGTTACCTATTTTTTGTTTTTATACTTTCATTGGGGGGTTAGAAGCCAATCACCCCTTCTACAATGTAAAAACTATTGATAAATCAAATTTTCGACTTATTTGGTCCATTGTCATTTTGCTCCTCTTTGTTGCTCTATTTCTTCCCCCTTTTGTATATTCTTATTGCTTACTAAGTCTATTGAGTTATTCGTTCCTTCAATAGATCAGTTAGCTTTGTTTCTTACTAAGTCCTTTATCCCATTCAAGCGAACAAAAGCCTTAGGCATTCTTGGCCTTAGTTTAGTTTGAGCAGGTCACTTGGGATTAGTGAGTTGATTGGGGTAGATCTTTTCTGATGTCATGTCATCTCTTAGTTAGGTTATGGTAGCTCAGGTATATCTCTTCTAACATCATAAGATCTTTTGGACATTGCACCTTGGGCATAATGCGTAGGGCAGACATACTACCTCGTATAGTGTCTTTTAGAAGCTATTTAATGTCGATATGGCGCATTAACACCTCTATAGGGTCGGTTGGGTTCTCTTTGCTTTCGGACCATTGAATGGGCGCTAAGTGTACGAGTGGGGATGCTTTAGGCCCTTCATATCAAGGGTGTATCGGTCCTTCGCTCTCCACGCTATACATTCCAAATATCTTCGTATGGTGGGTTCAAGTAGGTAGCTGACACACCTCTCTACTTTGTTATGGGCAAGTCGAGAGTAATTACGTCAGGAGAGAAAGTATATGAGCTCAAAAGGTGTTCCCTTTGACATGGGTAAGTCCCCTTTTTTCCGACTTGCTTCCATGGAGCATTGGCTCACCTAGGTGGAGAGGAGACCTTCCTTTAGAAGTTGAGGCTGCTAAGGGCCCTTGGGCTTGGAGCTTAACCTAATTGAAACCTAGGGATGGGGTCACATCTGTCTCGGTAGAGTTTGTAGGCTAACTCGAAGTTAAGAGCAGTTCTTCTCAGAGAAGGGTTCGATATGAGAGCTAAGTCTAAGTTGAGAGCAGTTGCTAGGGCTAGGCATGGAACAGTGGAAGAGGAGGGGACCTTTGTAATTTTTATTTTGTTTTTATATGTACTTAGGGTCGAGATGCCGACCCTTAAAGCTCTGTAATCTCATTTACTATTTGAATGACATTTCTCCTTTCTGTTCATACTTACTCATTTAATGTTCGATTTGCTTTTGGCTTTTCTTTCTTCATTTGACTGTGATAGCTTTATTGAGCCTGTATTTGCTTACTTTCTCTTGCGCATAAGCTTGCTAACGTTAAAACATGAACCATTTCGGGGCAATGCTTGGGCGATGAAAATCAACCCAAGAGTATAGGAACATGGTGTAAAGCAATATGTGGTTGATCCTAGCGCATTAATGTAATTATTAATTTGGAGATCCTTCTCGAGGGTGGATCTTAAACCAAGATTAGGAGTTCGGCAAGAGCTGGTGCTCGAGCATAAGAAGTAGTCTGTAATGTTGGTAGTAACTAACTTGGGTGGGCACGTAAAGATAAAAATCAACCCCAGTTTGAAAGCTCGGTAGGGATTGATGCTTGATAAGGAGAAGTCCATAATGTTACTGTAGTCACTAACATAGGCAAGCATTTGGGGATGAGAATCAACCTTAGGTTGATAACTTAGTAGGGATTGATGCTCGATAAGAGGTAGCCTGTAATGTTAGTGGTGACTAACTTGTGTGAGCACCATGGGATGAAAATCGACCCGAGGATGATAGCTTGATAAGAACAAATGCTCATTTGCAAGTTCATGGCCTTGAGGTGTTAGTGTATGTACTAACAAGGGCAACGTGCTTGGGGAAGATAATCTACCTAATGCCATAGCTTGGTGTAAGCTGGGGATATATATAAAAAATGACAAGTGTGAGGAATTTGTCATTTTATTATTTATGATTATGGTTATAGATGCTTCTAACCATGCTACAACACTTAGTAAAAATAGGCTTCCTTGAACTTTTGTGACCTTACCGTAAAGTTTGACTTAAAATGGATAATGTTATCTAAAGTCCTAAATTTTAGGGCTTAGAAATATATATATTAATATATATACTAATACATTCATTAGTTACACATCTTCACATCATATTATTATTTTTATGCGTCAAATATCTTGTAGATTTTTGGATTAATTTACTAATGTGTTTATTATATATATCGAGTATATTCATAAGTGTATATATATATATATATTCATATAGTATTTTATGCAATATCATTCACTTTTATAGTTTAATTATTTATCTCTAAGGCTTCATGTTATTTCGAGACTCAGTTTTAGGAGTTTCGATGGGTTTTACATTATATTGAATAATTACCCTTCTAGGGCTAAATTAAGGTTTTATGAAATTATTTTTAAAATCCAACTTTATTTGGTTACTTCTACTAACTTTTTTGACTTAACTGTAAAGTTTGAACTTAATTGGATAAGTTTTTTCTAAAGCCCTGAATCTAGGTACGATTGTTGTAATGCAACTTTAGGAGCTCACAAAAAATAAATTCTTACTATTTTGATTATATTCTTGATATTTTATTATATTTTTTTACTTCTAAGCCTATGGGAACTCCTCGATTAAGGTTATCAAATTTCTTATAAATTTCTAATTTAATCATGTTACCTTTCTAAGTACCCTAAATCGATTATCGACCTTAGTCATACATGAATGAAGCTGTGCCCATATCCTAATTGCTAATTTGTTAGCATTCTACACTCTAGGGATGGGCTACCTATCTAGGGTTTCCAGCCTATAAGCTCCTTTCCTTACATCCTTTACTACCTACATTGGGTCTTCCCAATCAGGGGTGAGCATGCCTTGTCCTTTGACTGAACCTGTTGCCTCTAACTTTCTATATTCTAGGTCTTTAGGTTAAAAAAGCTTATGCTTCAATTTTTGGTTGTAATATCGGGTATCTTGTTGTTGATAAGCCGTTGTTCGAGCTCTTATGGTGTTGTGCATTTCCTTGATGGTGTCGAGGCTTGCCTTTAGGGCCATGTGATTGGTGTTGACATTGAAGTTAGACCCTTCCGGTAGGTAACTCTAGCTTGATTGGGAGAATAGCCTTTGCCCTAAATGTAAGACATAAGGGAGTTTTCGCAATAGAGGTCCTATGTGTCGGATGATATCCCTAGAGTATGTTTAGGAGCCTCATACAATCTTATTGACGGCCTCAACCTAAGGGTAGGTGACGGAGGTGTAATAAAGTTTGATGCTATGCTTGTCACAAAATTCTTTAAATTTTTTTCCTATCAAGTTGTCTTCCATTGTTGGTGATTAAACTGTACGATACCCTAAAGCGGGAGAGTATGAGATTGAGTACAAACCCTTCAATGACTTAGGCTGTGATGGATGCTACAGCTAACGCTTTTACATAATTAGTGAAGTAGTCAACTGCCATTAGGATAAATTGCTAGCTTAACGACATCTTTGGGAAAGGCTTGAGGATATCTAGCCCTTATTGGGTGAACAACCATGTGCTTATCAAAGGATGTAGTTTTGAGCTTAGAGCATAGGTTACTAGGGTATGCTTTTAGCAAAGGTGGCATGTTCAGACTAGGGCTTTAGCATCTTCCTTCATTGTCGGCCATTAATAGCTTAGCTACAAGGCTCAAACTATAGAGCCTAAGATTGAATGTGGTTACTATATACTCTCATGTGAAGTTCCTTAAGGACTTAGGCACCTTCCTCCTTTCTGAGGCATCTTAGCAGTGGGGTACTTTGTCCCCGTTGATATAGAACGTCATCGACTAGGATATAATTAGTTAAGGCATAGGCTAGCCTTTTCAATTCTATTCAATCTTCGAGTAATGCCCCGTCTTTAAGTATTCCAGGGGTCCATTTAGCATGGTTGGGGATTTGAAGGCCATATCTTGAAGACCTCCCTGTGTTTCTATACTTTGTTCAGGAAGGTACTGTATAAAGAGAGGCTTCTTATCATTACGAAGCATAGGTACAACATATGAGGCTAACCTAGATAGCTTGTCTTCTTCTACACTCTCTACTTGGAGCATCTTGTTGACCTTCCAAGAGGTGAAATTAATGAGCAAACCCTAAACTATCTGCAAATACTTAACCATCATTTCCCCTTTGGTCTCATACTCCACTTTTACTTGCCGAACTACTAGCATGGAGTCCAAGTGAATGTTGAACTTCTTAGCTCCTATGTCTTTAACAATCCTTAAGTCAGCGATGAGTGTCTCATACTTAACCTCGTTGTTGCTTGCTGGGAAACTAAACTTCAGGTTATAGAGTATTTTCATGCCATGCGGGCCTTCTAGTGTTATATTGGCCCCACTCCCCCCTTTAGTAGAGGAGCCATTAACGTAGAGGGTTCATACTAGTATGGCGAACTCTAGTTGTGGCTCATTCGCTCCAGTGTGTTGTGTTATAAAATCGACAAGAATTGGTGCCTTGATTACTTGTATAGGGTGAAATTAAACTCAATGGGTGTTGAAATCGAGGGAATATTTCATCGTTCGGACTAAAAGCATCGAGCGTTTAGAGGATAGCTTCAAGTGGTTGGTCCATTAACATGATGGTTGGGTGCAATTGCAAGTAAGACTAGAGCTTCAAAATGGCAATGACCATAACCAGGGCGAACTTCTCAACCTTGGCATACTTAGTCTTTGGCCCTTGAAGATATGATTGATGTAGTATATAGGGTTGTATTCTCTCCCTTCTACTTGGGTGATGATTGATGATAGTGCTTTCCTTTTGACAGCAGGGTAAAGATATAATTCTTCTCCAGGTATGGGCCTAGAAAGTATTAGGAGGCCTTCTAGGAAGTCTTTTAAGTTATTGGAGGCTTTTTGAAATTTGGTTGTTGATTTGAATTCTATAGGTTCTTTAGTAGCTTGAAGAATTTTGAGCACTTTTCTACACTTCTAGACACAAATCTATTCAGGGCAACAATTCTTCTGGTTAGGTGTTACACTTCCTTTATGGTTTTGGGGGCTTACATGCCATGAATTACTTTAATTTTGTCGGGTTAGCTTCTATTCCCTACCCTGTTACCATGAAGCTGAAGAACTTCTCATACGTGACTCTGAAGATAGAATTCTAGGGTTTCAACTTCATTTGGTAGTAGTAAAATATCTAGAATGTTTCTCGAATGTCTTCGATGTAGTCTCTCTCGTCTTTTCTCTTTATGATCATATCATCTACATGGACTTCAATGTTCTTGTCAATTTGTGCCTTTAATATGGAGATAACAAGCCTTAGATACATGGTACCGATGTTCTTTAAGCTAAAGGGCATGGCCTCATAACAATATGTTCTGATGTCTGTAACAAACGACGTATGGACCTCATCTTCAAGGGCCATTCGGATTTGGTCCATGTCCGAATGTTGAATTGATGAGTGGTCAATATAAGGGAGAGAAAAGCAATCTTTAAGGCATGCTTTATTGAGATCGGTATAATCTATACACATTCGCCATTTGCCGTTCGCTTTCTTTACGAGCACGTTGTTTGTATGCCAGGTTGGGTATCTTATCTAATGAATCTAATTTATAGTAATTTTTGCACTTCTTGTTCAATGGTAGCCATATGGTCCAAGGTTAAGTGTCTCTTTTTTTTGCTTAACTGGTTAGACATTAGGATTGATGTTGAGGTGATGAGTGGCTTCAGGTATGTTGATAATCCCTAGCATGTCCTCTGGTGTAGATGTGAATATATTCGTGTTAGGTTTGAGGAATTGGGTAAGCTTAGCCTTCTCATCGTTAGGCAACTCTACCCCAATTCTTGTGGCCATTCCTATGGTGCTCATCAGCTTGATTTCTATAGTTTTCTTAGCAAGCTTTCCTCGTAGTGTTGAGGCTATGATGGTGGTGGATTCTATGTTCATGACGTTGTCTCTACTTTGGGCTTTGAGGTAGAAGGATCTGGATAACTTTTGATTCCCTTGAGCTTCACTGACTTTGGTTGGTGTCATGAATTTTGCTTTCAAGCACCTTTGGTTGATGAGCATGTCAAACTTTGTAATGCTCGGCCAGCCTAGAATTACAATGTATGGAGACCGGTGGTTAATGACAAGGAAGTTGATAAATTGTACGATGACATGTTCATTATTGCCCAGTTGCACCCTCGATGCCTATGAGGCCATGCTTAGATGGCTAGAGGAGTTTGTCCACTTGATCTTTCATTTGCTTGTAGGCATTGTAGAGGAGTATGTTTATGGAGTTCCCATTATCTACGAATGTTTTGGGAGTGTTGAAGTAACAATTTCGATATTTATTATGAGAGCATTGCTATGAGGGAAGTCGATGCCTTGCTTGTCTTCATTATCGAAGTTAATTGTTGTGTCTATCCTTAGCTTTTTTATTCTTATGAGGTATATCTTATGCTTGGTCATCATGGCTATAGGTCCCCCAAATATGGTGTTCACTTGTCTTTGTCATCCTCAATAGTTTTGATTGTCTACGGGAGCATCGTTGGGGTGGCTGTTATATTTGATTCCTTTTGTTTGCTATAAGGAGGTCGATGTGACCTTTGTAGACAAGTCCTTTGACCACATTTTCAAGTGGTGGCATTTATTTGTATTATGGCTGTGCACTTGGTGGTAGTCATAGAACTTGCTCGAGTTTGCTGCTTCTAAGGTTTCATGAACATTAGGTGCTCGTAGGAGCTATTGCCTGACCTTATACATGATTTCCCTGAGAAGCCTATTGAGGGATGTATATGAGGGCTAGTATTGGAACTTCTATTTGTCTTTCTCATTTGTCCCATGTTAGAGACTATGGTTTAGGGTCCCTGGGCCCTAAGTGGTCCTTTATCGACCTCGCAGATGTTGTTCACCACCTTGAATCGAGCTTTGATGGAGTCTTCTTGGGTTACATACTTCTTAACCACTTACATGAACTTATCTAGGGAGTCAGGCTTGTTTAGTAGGACCGTGTTGAATAGTCTCCCAGTGGGGTCAATTCTTGTGATGAGGGCTTATAGGGTTGTTCTAGTGTTGAGCTTGAACACATGTAGCTTTACACGATTAAAGCACTTGAGGTATGATCGCAGGGTTTCTTGCTTCACATTATAGAGTATTGACGAGTCTCTTCTCGGCACCTTTGAGCTTAGAAAGGGCTATTGGAATTTTCTTGTTAGTTCATTGAATGATGTAATGAAGCCATTGGGTAGGTTGTTGAGCTAAAGTAAGGTTGCTTTTACCAACGTATTAGGGAAGGCCTTGCACATAATTGCATCGGAGAAGTTTTGTAAGCTCATCATTGTTTAGATGTGGATGGGGTGGTTGTCTGGGTCGGTGGTTCCATCATACTAGTTAAGGTGCATTAGTCTTGCACTTACAGGTAGTGTTTCCTTTTGGATTGAGAGGATGAAAGGGCTCTTGGTTGTGGTGAAGTATGATGCATGGATAGATGACTCCCCTTTCTTTTGGTTAGATACGCTAGATGCATGATAGATGTACTCATCCATTTCATCCACATTCATCTCCTTAAAGGCTTTTGGTGAATGTTTTGGGAACAAGTCATCGTCTGGTTTGCTTGTCACCATATGTAAACCTTATGTGTGTATTTTTTTTTGTGAATGTGATTCAGCTACATGCATAAATCCTCGTAAGTCTGCTAGTCATGTTGAGTCTGGTCGCATGAACTTGCTAGACATGTAGTTTATATGTTGCAACTAAGGTTTTGTTCTAAGGAAGAATTTACAATTGCCTTGTCATTAAGGTGTTTTTGAGATGCATTTTTTAGTGCCACAACATCTCTATGTAGGGTTGCATTAGACTCCTAAGTCATTCTACTTTCTTCAAATATTTGTTGGATAAGGAGTTTAAGCTCCTAGACTTTGAAATTTTGATTGTCTTGTGGTAGGGGGCGTTGCATCATTGTTGTATGGCTGCTAGTATTGGCGTCACCCAAATTTGATGCATAAAGGTTGTTGTCTTTGCTTTTAGCCATCTTGTGTGTAGTGGCCTATAACGATAGGTATCAAAATGTTGATCATGGATGAGTCAACTAGGGATAGTAGGGGATGAGTTGGGCTAAAATGGACTAAATAAGGGCCTTGAGGTCAGTTGGGTTACGTTAGCTCCTTGCTCTTTGATACCTGCAAAAAGCCCCTCTTGGGATATGACCATAGGGACCCTCTGATGCTAAAGTCAGTAAGGAGGATGAGGAGAAAAAGGGAATCGAGGTGGTCAAGCATTGAGTCCCTTGTGGGTGGTGCTAGCTAGGTGTGTATATGTGTGTGTGAGAGAGAGAAAGAGAAAGAGAGAGAGGGTTCAATCCTTTACCTAATGGCTTCTTACACCTTTTATAATGTAAGAGAGGTTTAACTACCTAGACATATAGAGGTCCAGGGTTCACTTGTACTAGTTGTTGGTAGGTGACGCACGCCGCAGAGCTGATAGGGTAGCCTTAAAGAGTAGTTGACTACGACCATGCTGGTAGCTACTTTTGTGATCTAAGAGTCTGACATTTTCAAAGGCTGTTGGGTGCATCAATAGTACTACAAAAGTCAAATGGTAATTAATGAGTTGCAATCGAGTGCCGATGCTAAACATAAAAGGGGAGCGATGATGCTGGGAAGCCTGCAAGCACTTAGCTGAGGATAAGCCGAGTCTTGGGAGCTCGTAGGAATTTCCTCAACTGGGCTTGTGGGATGTCCTCGCCTGTTGTGCCTGAGTCAGGTGAGCATGGCATAACAGGCTTAGTGGTTGGAGGTGAGCCCCTTGAATAAGTTACTATAGTGCTCATAATGAGAGTATCTAAGTAAGTTGTGATACTTAAAGGAGAAGGAGTGCTCATTTGTATGCTCGTTGTTACACCTCGAAAAGATAGAGTTGTAACAATTCCGCTGTGTGAGCCATCTTAAGATAGAAACTGACCTTACAGTTGCTATCTTAGACTTAGTTCACACCAAGCATACTTGACTCTACCCTTCGAAATGTCCAATTCAATTCCTGTTTGATATAAACTTGTGGAATAATTCTTTGAAATAAGTTGTTAAAAATAAACTTGTAATTTGACCTTATAAAAGAGTGGCAATAAATCTTACAGGTACCTATCATTTCATATACAGACCATAATATTGAAAACTACCAAACCCCTTGAGGAGTCCCGTTTAGTTTTCCTTAAAAGTTAAGGAAGTTAATGCTAAGGACAACAACCAACCATTTCTTATTTATACCTCACTCCTTGTCCCAGTTTACTAGAGCTCTAGTTTTAGATAAGTGCTTGCATTCCATTCAGAACCTACAAAGCGAACTATAAGGGAATGAGTGATAGCTTGCTCAATAAGTGGGGCGAAGATAGAAGTATGCACTCAGCACATCACAAGTAGGGTTTTTAACTAAGTTACTTAGATGCAATGCATGTACTAGCAAATTCCATCGCACGATATTATCCAATCTATCGTGAGATTTGAGAAATTGCACTTGCTGTAATTTAGGTTAACGAGATTGACGTCACACACTTACGGATCAAAACCAAACCGGGGCTTATGCAATGAAGAACACTCTCTTCCTATGACCACCTTCGAACCACAGCCCCCAACCTTGCTGCAACCTCTTCTCTTGTCACTTAGTTTGGTTAAGGGAGGGGAAAGAATCATTTCAGCTATCCTTATCGAAGGGAGTCTGTGTTAGGCCCGAGAATCCTAGTCGTTACCCCTAGTGGGTTACGATGCATATCAGATTAGATGTTAAGCCAATTTTGAGTTAGTTCATCTTTTTAGAGTGATCAACCAAGCTTAAACAATTCAAGCATAATAATATTGACAGAACAACCATATAATAGAGCTCAGCTCTCATAACAGCAAATTAAAACCCAACCATAAATGCTGCATACATACAAATAGCTAATTACAATCACAAGCCAATATATACTAAAGTCTCTAAATATTCTGAAATAATATCCCAAAATGCTATAAAGCATTGATCCCATTTACATGTCTTGACGCTTACTTTAGAAAACTCATATCATCGGTTTGATAATTGGGAGGCTCTCTATATATAAAACCTAAATTCAGTTTTCATAATAATTATGAAAATATTAAGGTTTTATCTAAAACAGTTATATATATATATATATATAGTATATTATCATAATAATATATAGTTTTATTATATTATATATATATATCAAGTTAAGTTATTAATTATTAATAATATACATAATTATACTATAACATATAATATATCATTTTGATTGTATCAAAACATACTTTTAATTGGTTAAATCACGTTTTAATTCCAATAGGGTTATCGTAGTACGTAAATTCTAGTAATATTACAAATTTATAAGTTATATTACTTAAGATTGTTCGATTTTAATAAAATTAGTATCGTTGGGTTCATACAAACTTAACGATACGTTTTACAGGTTCTATTTTTAGAGATGACTTTTAACAAGTAATTTTAGCTTTTAATACAGTTATATGTATCTATATAAATATTATTGTATTATACGTATTTTAGGTTACTAAACTGTATTTTACCTAATTGTCAATATATCTGTCTAACATAGGTATTATGTAATCTTAATAAATATATAACATATCCCGATTATTAAAATATCATTAAACATATTGAAAATATAATTTTTACCCAATCTAAATAGTACACATATAGATAGTTTTTATTCAATTATTTATTATATTTTAACCTATTATTACTAAAAATGAGTCCCGATTTATAATTTCAGCTATTTTATTACATAAATTCATATCGAATAGCTCGGGTTCCCAAATAATTCTTCAAAAATTTCTCTAGACTCCTAAAAATATGGGGACTTAGTTAGTACTTGGTTTTAAGTTTTCGATCTATCGCCTATTTATTCGTATTTATGATTTTACCCTTAAATTATTCTAAATTACCTAATTATGATTCTTTTTGCACCAAATTGATTTTAACTTGTCCTAACATTATTATTATTCACTAGAGATCATTACATGTCCTTTTCATAATTTTCTATTTATTTCACAATTTCAGCCTATTTTCAAGCTATTTTTTAGGTTGAAAAAATGAAATAAATATTAAAAATATTCAAATAAAAATTCAGGCTACATAGAAATTATCTATATATCATGCAAATCCTATAAAAAAATTTTGAACTAGAAATAATATCGTTTGATACATTTATTTTGAAAATCAAAATTCGGATGAACGATGACTTTCTTAAGGAAGTATATTAAATATTACAAATTTTTAAAAAATAAAAATGTCACAAAAAATCATATTTGAAATAACCTAACTACAATTTTTTTTTATAATTTTCTGGATGAATTTGATATCTTTTAGAAATTATTGAAAAACATGACAGAATTTTGACCTGACCATTCTTAGGTGCTCCAATGGCTGTAGGGTAGTGGGGGTATATCGATTAGCCAAGGTGCTAGACGTCCTCTTTGGTGGTGAAGTGGCTCCATAGCAGATCAAGGGTTTCCTTAGGAACTACCTCAATTTGGTAATTACTCTATTTTTCTTAATATTTTTCTCTTATTTTTGTATAATTTATTTATGATTTTCTTTAAGGATCTCAAGTAGCCAAAATGTTAAACTATTAATCAGAGGTCTTATTTATAAAGTTCTAAGTCAGTTGATTTTCTTAAGGGCTAAGTGTTCTAATTTTTTTTTTTAATTATTTCTCCTATAATTGTAAGTAGGAGGTGTCTCTTTTATAGAATTTACTTTTGAATTAGCAAGGTTAAATCCTCTGCAGCTTACTACAGCAAATTCCAGTAATCCCTAACAGCAACTGAATCTTTTTTTTTTGGATAAGATTTCCAATTATATAGGAATTTTGAGTATATTTTATTAATACTTAGTTATTTATTAATATACGAGTATATATCCTATGTATATATCACATGTAATGTATCCTTATACACATATAATTTTATCCTTAACATATCTTTTATTTTTAAGATGTATTTCTTAGTTATTTTGCATGAATTCAACACATAATATATATAATTAAAAAATTTAGAGTTAATTTAGAGGTATAATTATTATTTATATCGAGTATACTTATAAAAATACAAGTATATTTATATAGTAAATTATACTATATTATCTCATTTTGTAGTTTAATTAACTTATCTTTAAGTTTTTCTCATATTTTGAGCTCGATTTTAAGAGTTTCAAATAATTTGGTACTATATTAAATAATCACGCTTCTAAAGGTAAAATTGGGACTTTAAGTCACTATTTTCAAAATCCAACTTCATTAAGTCACTTTGACTAACTTTTCTATCTTAGTCGTAAAGTTTGGCTCAATTGGATAACTTTTCCTAAGAACCCTAAATTTAAGTACGGTTGCCCTAAATTTGATTTTAGGATCTTATATAGAGTAAATCTCACTATTTTGATTATATTTTTTATATTCTTATTATATTATGGATTTCCAAACGTATGGAAATTCCTCGATTAGAGTTATCATATTTTTGGTAAGTTTCTAGTTTAATTGGTTTACTTTCTCGAATGCTCTAGATTGACTATTGACCATAATCGTATAAGGATAGGACTTTGTCTTATTACTCATATGTTTTTGTCTTGATTGTTGATTTATTGGATATTACAGATTGAGCAAGAATTAGGTGTTAACATTAGTTATCAATGGCAAGTAGATTGATTTTAGCAAATTTAGTCATTCAATCTATTCCAAATTACTATATGTAGGTTAGCATGCTACCATCAAGAGTTATTGATAAAATAGATTAGATTATAAGGAACTTTATTTAGAATGGAGTGAGTGAAAATAAGAGAACTCACTAGGTAAATTGGCATACTATGATAAAAGATAAGGAGAAAGGAGGTCTTGGCTTAATAAATCTATAGACAAGAAGTAGAGCTTGCATGCTTAAGAGATACTAGGAATTCAGTACAAAGAAATTGTTATGGGGACAACTGATGAGGGCAAACCATAAGAAACTTAGAGAACAAAATTGGTATTGAGCTTTAAATGGTTTGCACCAATGTAAAGATTTTCATAAGAGTGCAAGACTTGTATAGGAAAAACACTTCAAATTTCTTAAAGATGTGAACAATACTAACTTTTGGTGGGATTATTGGGGTGGACCAAAAAATATTAAATCAATTATTAAAGGACCTATCAAAGAAGATTCTTGGAATTTAACTATATGAGATTGTTAGATTGTTGCTTTGCTTTAGAGTGATGACTTAATAGTCTTTGAGTCATCAAACATTATTATAAACCAGTTTGGACTAGTTTTTTTAATACAAGACAAGAAGGATGAAAAAGGATTTTTTCAAAGGGCAAGAACAAACCCTTCATTAAAAGAAATTTAGGACTACATCACACAGTAGGAAGAGCAACAACAAAATGAATGGAGATGGATCTAGAAGCCAGTTTTCCCTCCAAAAGTGAAGCTATTTCTATGAAGAATAATGAATGATAGTCTACTTATGATGATCGATCTTAAGAAAAGGAATATAAATGTAGAAAAGGGATGCCTTCATTGTGGTATGCCGGATGAAAATGTACAACATATATTCCATAACTATGCTCACTAAAGATATATTTATGGGGTAGGAAACTTATTCAATGACACATCTAGAGATAAACCAAGATGTATGCAATCAGATAAAAGTTATTTGCTATATCAAGAGAAAGGACGTCATTCAAGTGTTACCACTAAAAGGGTTTATACTTAGGATTATGTTATGGCAAATTTGGAGGATAAGGAATCAAAAAGTTTTTTATTTTAATCACTCAAACTCACTCCAAGCTCAAAATATTAGAAAGCTAGCATATAAATACTAAGCTTTACATAAGAAGAGACAACAACTTATTAAAACCAAGATAAATAATATGCGATGGATCCCACCACCATAAGGATGGTTCAAGTTGAACATAGATGGATCATTAGCAATTGACAAGGATAATGCACCAATTGTAGGGGCTCTAAGGGACAAAGAGAAGAAATGGATATTTAGATTTAACAAAAAATTGAAAATACAATATGTTATTCTATTAGAACTTTAGGCAATATACTTTGGGATACTACATTACATACAAGAAGGCCACTAGAATATTGAACTTTGTATAGATTCAATAATTGCAATTTACTTTATTACTGAATCTACAAATATTAAGTTCAAATATTATAATGTTGCAATGGCTTGTAGGGAAACCCTATCTAAACTACAAGGCTAGTAGATTGAAGCTGTTTCAAGAGAAACAAATAAAGTTGTAGATGTGCTAGTTGCTATGACGCATGATATGGATGATGATAGTTTGTTGTTGAAAACTCCTCTTGCTTTTGTATGCTCTTTTTCATAGAGGAATGTTTTTGGATATGGAATGGAAAAATGTATACAAACTTTAGGTGGAACTAGGAATATGAATGTGAATATATGTGATTTTACCTATACAAGTCATATCTTAAGTGGATGTTAGCTATTTGTAAGGACACTTATATTTACTATTGTAAAAGTAGCAGTTAATCGAAAAAAATAACTCACAACTAGATTTGGTTCATTAATTACATTACATCCTTAAATAATGAGCCACCGGTTTCTATTGTTGACACCAACCACGTGGTACTAAAAATTACCAGTAGTTGCAGTTAGTCTTACTATGTTTTATTATTAGATACGCTAATGAAGAAAGTTTCTCATCATGAAATTAAGTCATAACTCAAGGTTAAAAAAGTTAAAAATAGAATAAAAGTTGCATTTGTTTCATGGGAAACATTTTTACAATGCTTGTTGTTTTGTGGAAGTGAATATTTATAGCTATCGGTTACTACTAGGGTTATCTCCTTAAGCAATAAAAACGATGACCCATGGTTTGGTTGGTTCCAAAAAAAAAAAAAATTAAAAATATTATTCATTTTTTAAATATATTTTTAGATCAAATTGTACAATTTAGATTAGGTATTTTCTTAGATCATAAAATTTTATTTTGATTTATGGATTGAACCATATTTTGTAATATAAGAAAGTATATTTACATAAATGTAATCTCATATATAAAGATTACTAAATTCATTAAAAAAAAGTATTGATATCATGTCAGGGGTTGATGAAATTAATATTCATAAAGTAAGATATTTCAAATATCTAAACAACTAATTTTATTCATAAAATTATCATAGTATAAATTTTGAATTGACTAATATATATAATTTATTAATTATGGTAATAAGAATTAAATACATATATATTTTAATAAATGTAAACAAAATGTTTTTCTAACTGTTATGTTACAAAAAAAGAAGAAGATAATTTAGCTACAACAAAAATATCATCATGTTTCCTTAAAACAGTTTGGTACAAATTGACCTTTAAGACTAACCATTAATTTTTTTGTTTGATTCAGTTTGAAAATTATTTAAACCAAATTGCAAAAAAAAAGAAGAAAGAAAATCATATTTTCATATAGTTTGGTTTAATTTGTGGATTAGCTTTCTTTAGTTGGTTTCTTTGCTCATCCTTAATTGATAATTTATTTACTTGGAAGTAATGAGGCAGAAATAGATAATTCTAATGGGATCTAGTGCATTTGTACTGGTATAATTGCTCTTAGGAGGGAATAAATAATTATTCTCGAGAACTTTCTATTACCTTATTTATTTGTGAATTGGCCTAGAAACTTTTATTTTAGGTGAAATTTTTATTTCCTCTTTATAGGATATAGTTGTTATTTTTTTATAAGGTGTTACTTTTTATTCTTTCTCTAAAGGAAATAAAAACCTTAAGTAGTTATATTTCACAATTACCAAATATGGGCATATCGATATTTTTTTAAATCATATTTCAAACTTAATGTTGCAATCAATGAAAAAATACTAGAAGAAATATTCCCTGCAATAGAACTTTACACAAAGTAAATATTGAAATGTACATTATTAGCTTAACATCGGTAATAATCATTTTGAAGGAATAATTTTTCTATTTCTATCTGTTGATGCAATAGAGACAAAAATAGCAATGCATGATGGTAATTGGTAGGTAGTTGACCAATGGATTAAATTTTTGGGGGAAAAAAATGCGTTGCACTATATGGTAATTAATAATTAGTAAAATAATTTATTCTTAAAAAAAAAGATAAGAAGTTATACAATTTAACTTATCTCATAATTTTGCACAAATACAACGTGACACAAGGTAGACTTACTATGCCAATGTTTATGATTAAAAGTGTACTTGATTGGGCATTTGCAAAAATTTTGAGATAAGTTAATATTGTTACTCAAATCATCATCATCATCATCATCATCATCATCATTATCATCATCATCATCATCATCATCATCATCATCATCATCATCATCATCATCATTACTACTACTTTGCATCTTAATATATAAACTTCTTAGAGCATCCCCATCCATGGTTCTTAGCAGAAGAACTAATGGCAAAAACTTCCCTTTTAAGATTCTTGATGGAGCGAAGAAGTCATTGGCTAGGGACCTTGAAAAGTAAACTTTATTTATGTGCTAACATGGCAACATGGGAGTGTTTTACATGTCATTTTCATTAATTTTGTATATTTTTCAATTTTTTCTTATTTTGTATTTTACTTAATATTTATACAATTGTATTTTATTAAATTTTTCAAATTAGTCCATTTTCCTTTTTCTTTAAAACTCAAGGCATATATACTTATATATGTATTATCTTACTTTATTTAATAATTTAGTATTATAATATATTACACATATACTATTTAAGTATACCCGTATTCTTATATATACTATACTACTAATATACATATATTTATACGTATATATGTACTTATATAATTAGATTCCCTCAACTTATTTATACATATATACATATGTAATTTAATAATATAAACCTAGATATATTATATATGCTATACACATATACATACACCATATTTATACATATACTATACTTATATGTTTGTGCTTTATACATTCATACATAACTGGCCGTATATACATATATATATAATAAAATAAATAATATACAACTACCCCATATGCATATATATATATATATATATATACATATACCTCTTTATACCTTATGCTTATATACTCTATTATAACATACGTGTACATATGAGCATATACTTAAGTATTTATATACACACATGAATATATAAACATAAGAAATACTAGATTTTTATATAATTTCATTACATGTACAATTAACCTTAATAAAATATAAGAATTTATATAATCCCTAAATACATATATTTCTACAAAATACACACACACACACACACACACACATATATATATATATCGAAAGTACATATAACTTAGTAAAGTAAATATACTAAAAGGCTACTTAACTACTTCCTTTGGTATCTTGATATATTGTTGATCTAAGTGCTCTATTTCATTCTTCTTATAATTGTTGAGAAATAAAAAGAAAATAGGGAAAGTGAATAGAAGAGGAAAAAGAAGGAAGACTTTTTAGTGGAGTTGTGTTGGTATCCTTTTGAGGGTTTAGTTTCCAAAAAAGTAAAAGAAAACAAATAACTACATGTACTTTTTCCAGCAGATGTAAATAAGGAAAAAAAAAGGGAAATGAGAAAAGTAAATAGTAAAGAAAACAAATGAATAAAGATATAAGATAACTCTAGGTGATTAGACTCTTATCCCATTTCAATTAATCTTAACCAAGTGTTATTTTTGCACATGGGCTACTGCTGCTCATTTAGCAAGAAAGCAAACAAGTGGAGAAGAAAAAAAAAATAAGGAAAGAAAAAGGAAAAAGAGTAAGGAAAAAGGGAAAAAAAATAATTAAAAATAAAAATTCCAAATGTAAAATTATATGTCTAATAATAATTATAAAATAATATTTGAAGTTTTATAAAATTTATTAATTAAATTGTTATCTGTTACGTTTATAATGTTTAGAAGTTATCTCAATGCATTCGTTAACAATTTTACGCAATTATGTATATTAGTCGATAATTGTATTCGTTTAGGGTTTTATTACTGTTGGGCTAAATTTATTTATTTTATAAGGTTAAAGTTATAGTTTTCAGGTTTTTGTTAAGTTAGAGTTCAATCGTGGGTATTTACGCGTACATAGGGTTTAGGGTTTTTGTACTTTATTATGATTTCGATCAAGATTCTAGGGTTTTTTCTACTTATAATATATTCAAATTTATAATTTAATAAAATTTTTATCTTACTTAGCTTTAACGACCCACGAAGTTATCTAGAATACTCGAGTCTAATTTAGGGTTTAGACTAAAACTTTACAGGGTTTACATTCTCCTCCCCCCCACCCCCTCATATAATTTTTGGCCTCAAAACTTGAAAGGCATACCTGACTCTTTGAATAAATGTGGATATTGATGTTTCATTTTATCTTCCACTTCCTAAGTCGTTGATTCTTGTTCGTGATTTCTTCACAATACTTTGACACAACGGATCTTTTAATTCTTTAATTGCTGTACTTTACTATCTATAATCTTCACTAGGTGTTCTTCACATGTCAAATTCTCTTACAGTCTTATTGGTTCCAACTCAACAATACGATTGGGACCGGGAACATGTTTTCTCAAAACAAACACATGAAAAACATTATGAATTCTCGATAGATTAGGTGCCAAAACTAATTGATAAGCTAAATTCCTGACTCGATCCAAGATTGCAAAAGGACCTATATATCTTGGACTCAATTTTCCTTGAGATTTTGTAGAATGAATACTTTTGATCGGTTTCACTTTAAGATATACATGATCTTTTACTTGAAACTCCAGTTCCCTTCTCTTTAAATTGGCCCAACTCTTCTATCTATCTTGGGATTCTTTCATTTTTTGCTTAATAACCATAATCTTATCAGTTGTTTCCTATACTAAATTTGGTCCTAATGCAGCTTTCTCTATATCATCCTAAAATAATGGAGTTCGACACTTTCTCCCATACAGAGCTTCGTAAGGTGGCATCTATATAATAGAGTGATAGTTGTTATTGTAAGCAAACTCAATCAAAGGCAAATAAGCATCCCAACTTCCCTTAAATTTAATGGTACATGTCCTTAGCATATCCTCTAGATTTTGTATAGTCCTTTCAGTTTGTCCATCAGTTTGAGGATGATTTATTGTAATGAACTGTAATCTTGTTCCCATTACTTTCTGCAAACTTCTCTAAAACTTTGATACAAATCTAGGATCTCTGTTTGATATGATCCCTATTGGAACACCATACAGTCGCACTATCTCCTTTATATAAATTCAGGCCAACTTTTCCAAGGATAATGTCATATTATTTGGAAAAAAATGAGTTGACTTAGTGAATCGATCAACAATCACCTAGATCACATCAAAACCAGCAGCTATTCTTGGTAAACCACTTACAAAATCCATGGATATCTGATCCCATTTCCATTAAGGAGCAAGTTGTGATTACAACACTCCCCCTAGTTGTTGACGTTCAGCTTTCACTCTTTAGTAAGTTTTACACTTAAGTACGAAACCAGCAACAGCTTGTTTCATTCCATTCCACAAGAAGTTCTTCTTTAGATCTAGGTACATCTTTGCTCCTCTTGGATGTATAGCATAACTTGAATAATGTGCTTTACTTAAAATCTCTTTTCAAAGCTCTAAATTATCAAGTATACAGAACATGTCACTCATACGAAGTGCTCCATGCTCATTTATTTTAAAGTCGATGTATTTTCCACTTGCCATTTCTTCTTTGACTTAAGTCAAAATAAGGTCACTTTGATGTGCATTTCTAATTCTTTCTATCAATGTTGGCTCAATTATTAGGTTTGATAATTCAACATCTGCTTCATGTTAAGCAAACGCAAAATTCAACCTTTCAAACTCCTTAATTAACTCTCTCTGATTAGTAAGTAGAGATGCTACTTCAGCATAATTCTTTCTGCTAGAAGTGTCAGCAACTACATTTACTTTACCAAGACAGTAATTAATCCCCAAATCATAATCCTTGATCAACTCAAGCTATCTTCTCTGTCTCATATTTAATTCCTTCTGAGTAAACAAATATTTGAAACTCTTATGATTAGTGAAAATCTCACATCTTTAGCCATATAAATAGTATCGCCACAACTTCAATGCAAACACTACAACTATAAGCTCTAAATCACACTTTGAATAGTTTTGTTCATGTAGCCTTAATTGTTTGAAAGCATATGCGGTCAGTTTTCTACCTTGCATAAGTATGCAACCTAGTCCATTTTTATAAGCATCATTGTCTATAGTGAAATGCTCTTCATTATTTAGCAATACAAGGATTGGGGCGTTTACTAACCTCTTCTTCAGCTCCCGAAAACTCTTTTCTTGCTTGTCACCCCACTTAAATTTCACATTCTTCTGTATCAACTGGGTGAATGGCTTTGAAATCTGTGAAAAGTCCTTAACAAATTTTCTATAATACCCAGCTAAACTAAGAAAACTTCTAATTTCTGTTACTATTTTTGGTCTTTTCTAATCTACTATGGCCTTAATCTGTTCTGGATCAATAGATATACCATCTCTAGTTATCACATTTCTAAGAAAAGATATCTCTTTAAACCAAAAATCACACTTGGATAATTTGCCATACAATTTGTGTTCTCGCAATGTCTACGATACTGTTCTTAAATGTTTCTCATGTTGTTTAGGTGTAGCAAATTATACCAAAATATCATTAATGAACACAATCACGTACTTATCTAATAAAGGTCTAAATATGCGATTCATTAAGACCATAAATGCTGTAGGAGCATTCGTCAGACCAAAAGGCATACGAGAAATTTATAATGGCCATACTATATACGAAATGTTGTCTTCGAAACATCTTCCAACTTAATTCTTAACTAGTGATAGCCTAACCTCAAATCAATCCTGGAAAAGACACTTGCACCTTATAATTGATCAAACAAATCATCAATCCGTGGAAATGAATACTTATTCTTTATGGTCACTTTGTTTAACTCTTTATAGTTAATGTAAAGTCTGAGTGATCTATCCTTTTTCTTAATAAATAGAATTAGTGCACCTCATGGTGAAACATTCGATCTTATAAATCCTTGATCTAGTAACTCTTGTAATTGCTTTGTCAATTCTTGCAATTCAATTGGAGCCATTCTATAAGGAGCTTTAGATATCGGCTTAGTTCTTAGTATTAGATCTACAACAAAGTCAATTTCTCTTTTTAGTGTCAACCTAGGTAGCTCATCTAAAAACATATCAAGAAACTTGTTCACTACTCGAATTTCTTTTATGTTTAACTTCTTGGATTGATTTCTAAAGCATTCAAGCAACTAACGACCATCATCAACTCCAAAACACTTAGCTCTTGTACTCCTATTATAGCAAAATTTGCCTTGAATGTAGCTTTTGTCCCTTCAGATGTTTCAAACATCACTTGCTTTTCTTTGCAGTCGACAGTAGCTTTAACACTTTCCATCCATTTCATTCTTAATACGGCATCATACTTATCCATATCAAGAACAATTGTATCTACTTTACTATCGAAGTTGTGAATTTTTAGAGGTTATTCTTTTACAATTTCCCTTATAACTAATGTCACGAACTGAAGACGGCCTAGTCGTGGCAGACGCCGTATACTGTATGAAGAACCCCTGATTGGTTACCGTTCCAATAAAAAACTCTTCACACAATATACAAGGCTCTACAACTACTAGTTCCAAAGTACATCCAGATTCACATGATATCATCACACAACATATTTATATAAAAGTTAAGCTCAAAGGCTTACATTACACAGTATTTAAGTATGTCTAAGTTCATAATAATAAGGTAAACATAAGTTAAACATAAGTACATGAGTAATAGTCTACATAAACTATTTTCCTCTCATCACACATAATACTTCGCTCTTGCCCAAGTCCCCAGGCTAACCTATGGCATCCCTCATCCTGTCTCTACGAACAGGCTATCCTGTAACAAAAGTCTAAAGGGGTGTAAGCTTAAGCTTAGTGAGCAAAACCCTCAGCCCACAACAAGCAAGTTATAAGTATATTAGAGTCACGCATATGAATGAATGATCAAACAGGATGCCAGATAATACGCATACTTAACTAGTTCATATACGCAACTCGGGTACGGGTATTAATCAGATTCAGGTATTACACTAGAACTTACTTTATTATGGAACTCCATGTTCCTTACATATATCAAA
Organism: Lumnitzera racemosa; assembly: GCA_024138005.1. NCBI lineage: Eukaryota > Viridiplantae > Streptophyta > Magnoliopsida > Myrtales > Combretaceae > Lumnitzera > Lumnitzera racemosa. Next base: position 89,697,419 of record JAMXBC010000006.1, read on the forward strand.
TAACTCTTTTATTTTCAGAAAAATACAAGTTCTAGTATAATTGTGAGTGGGCCCCCGCAGTCCACACTTACCCCTAAACGGAGGCCTCTAGACTTGACCCTTAGCCAGGCGGTTGGCGCCTCTAACGCTTAGTGTTCCCACGGGCCAGGGTAAGGTCATTTTGTACGAGTGCACCGTACATAACCAAATAAATCAATAATATCAACCCCCGAATGGCCTCTCTTTACCTCTGTGTAATGTGACGGCCGGAACAATATCCATGCTATGCATGTTAATGCATGTTCTAGTTTCTTTTTATAGTCGAGTATAAGTTAGTTCAAATTATGCTGTGACCATCCACTAATACACACAATCATTTTCTATACTACCATACAACAAACAAGGCATTCTCTGTATTTAAGGTAAATTCACAACTCAACAATCAATTACATACACAAGCATTTCTCGTACCCCACACAGTAGTTAATGAACAATAATATTTAAGTTTACTATCTACAATCACAATCAAGCATGGAATCACAGGGTAAATACTCATCCATAGCGGTTCGCCCTAATCATAGTAATCGATCGGGAGGTCCTCGCTCACCTCAGAGTCACCTGATCATTATGTGATAATAATGCTAATAAGTGTTTGAATTAACTATTAATTCTAAACAGCTAATTACCTAGTTCTACTTAAATTACTATTAATTTTTACTCGGTAAGACTTTAATTCAATCGTATGTAACTTTTTCGTTTTATTTTTGGTATTTATGAATTTATAATCATTTTTCATCGTTTCCGAACATCTTTTCACATGGTAATATCTGTTTTGGATATTAAGACCTCTATTTTATGTTATGAGCTAAATTTATAGAAATTTTTAGTTATGATCACCTAAGTACTTTTATTACTTATGTTTATATCTTTTATTCCTTAGATTCTTATAATGAAAGGATTTCACTTTGCTATTACTAATTCATGTACTGAATTAAGTATAATCTAATTTAGAAGGTGTATTAGGTTTTACTAATTTAGTTACCTAATTACCTACACTTTTCTTATTTTCTAATCTTATGCTTATGTCATCGCTTACATCATCAATTGCTTATGTCATTGCTTATGTCATCACTTGTTTATGTCATGGCTTATGTCATCATGTTCTTATGTCATCACTTACCTCATCATATGCTTACATAAACCTTTCATCATGCTTATGTCATTTGCATATGTATTAAGTACATATTATCTCTTTCTCTTATACTTATGTACATATACTTTATACATACTTATACTCATACCTATACTTAGACTTATACCGTATTTATATATGTATACATACTTGTATACCTATACGGTTGGATACGTATTTTATACTAAAATTTCGTATGCCTAAGTTTTTCCTTAAGAAAAGCTCCCTAATTCCATGTTTTTGTGTTCTTATGTACATATTTAGTATAGTATAGGTATGTTTAGTAAGATTTGATCTTAAATTAGGTTATGTACATGATAAATACTCATGTACAAAGATTCTTATACTTATACTCTTTTGGTATTTCCTTATGTATACATATATAGAAGCATATCCTCATGTCTTTCTTTCTTCTCTTTCAAAAGTTCAAGCTTTACACTTAAAGATGGAAACTTTGTTTCCTCTTCTTCAAGACAAGACTAACCACATAACTACTTATCTAATCTACCTAATTAACTAACTAATGAATAATAGAAAGTAAGATAAAGCAACTTAAAGACATACCTTTTATGATGTTGAAATTAAGGAGACAAAAGGGAATAAATGAAAGGGAAAGAAGAGAGGGACGTTCATGGCAATGAAAGGGAGATTTTGTTTTGTTTCTTTTGTTTGTTTCTCTTAATGGAAGACAACATGTGGTGGGGTTAAGGAGGACATTTGTGGACGGCAACAAGAGAAAAAGAGAGAAAAAGAAAAATCAAAAAGAAAAGAAAAGGAAGACATCATTAAGTAAGAGATATTTTCCTTATCTCTTAACTTTTGTTGACTTTTCAAAATGTTGACTTTAGTCAATATGTGTTGACTTGGTCAACATTTGAACTTTGGTCAACATGTATTATCTTAGTCAACATTCCTTAAGTATGTGTAATTTTGTACACATAATGTAGTAATTAAGGGAAATTAGGGGAGAAATGAAGGAAATGAGAAGAATTGAGGTATATGATGCATTGATGTGTAAATATGGTTGATGAAATCTTACTTTAGGTCTTTAGAGTCCATATATCTCATTTGATAATCTACCTTGGGTAACAAGTGTAAAAAGTGCTAATTTGAGTCTTAAAGTTCACTATATGTAACCTAATCTTCAACTATAACCCTAACCCTAAGTAAGACTATCTTAATCATATATTTAAGGAATAAATATAATCTATGACCCATTATCTTAGTTCCTAATAGATTACTTGAGAATTTGAATCATATAAGTAAGAATGAGGGTTATCTCTAACCTTTTACTAACGATTTTGCAAAATATAAGCATTATATTTTCAATTAGGGTTTTAGGGTATATCATGTTGGATTGGTGTACATATGTCCTTAATGGAATCATTTTTAAGGTTTTTATCACTTTCGAATGAAATCTTTAGCTTGTAGAAACATTTAGGGTAGAAAAATTCTTTACGCGATTGATTAATTCTTTTAGGGTTTTTACTTTAATTAGCCTTGTCGACTCCTAAATTGTCTAATATAGTTGAGTCTATTTCAAAAACTAGATCGAAACTTTCAGGGGTTTACAACTACAATGCTCCTTGTAGGAGTTCTTACTCCAAGATTTTTACTCAGTAGCAATTCTAGTCAAACTTACTTGTTTTACTACTTTAGGCGTTATGAAGGAATGGATAGCTCCCGTATCAAATAAGGTATAAATGGAATGCCCAACTATATGGATGTTCCTTGAATCACAAGGTTTTTAAGACTTACTTTCTTATTATAATTTCATAAGTTTTCAATCATAGCTTCTATTTACTTACTACTACTTAAAATAATATATACTATTCAGTATAACTTAAGCAGTTTAATGAAAAGGATCAAGTTACATACCTGTTATAAGCTCAAAGTCTACAAAATCATTAGTTTCCTCATGCACTTCCAGGTCTTTACTTGAATAATCCTCATAACTCCAATTGCCTTCCAAATTATATACTCTAGCAACATTCGTTGTACTTAGAAGTACATTTCCCACACTTGGTCCACTAATTGCTTTTTTGATGGCAAGACATCCAACGGCTAGGGGAGGCTAGGAAACTTGAGTAGTAGTGGCTGTGTGTTGTGGGCATGTGATAGAAAGATTTCCAACGTTATTATAGATGAAGCAAGTAATAACATTTCTTTTAGGATAATCCATCACTCGACGTGAGCCCTCATCACAACAAAAACACTTTCCTTGTAACTAGGGACAATCTCTAGGATAATGATTCCCTTTACATTTCTAACACTTAGCTGGCCCATCAGTGTTTCTCTAAAACATTCTTTATAGTCTCACAAATCTTCTTATCTTGTTACTATTACTGCTACTTGGCCCTCTAAAAGGTTTTTTTCCAAATACATTGACTTTTCGCTTACCTACTTCTTCACTTTGTCTTTTTGCATTGTCTAAAACCTTTGCTTTCTCTACCATATCAGCAAATTTTCCATGCTCGAATTCCAAAAGTCTTCTTTTCATATTAGGATCAAATCCTTTAGAAAAAAATTTGCATTTTCAATCAATCACTGGTTTGATACTTTGGTCGAGCAAACAACAGCAATATGTTAAACTCAACTTCGTATTACTTTACAGTACGTGTCCCTTTTATGATATCAAGTAAATCTTCACTATATTTAAACCTTAAACTTCTAAGAAAATAGTAATATAAGAACTCATGTCTGAGAACATTCCAAGTTATTGGACTTTTCAGATTTCTCTACCTTTATTCCCACCAAGTATGCACTCTCATCTTTAACATATATGCACCATAGGTAAGTATGAGATGTGGTGGTGCTTTAAAGGCCTCAAATGATCCTTCAATCTGATGTAACCAATCCTTAGCCTCATTAGGTCTACTGGTTACACGCTTAAAATATTTATTATACTAGATAAACTCTAGCAATAGACTGCGCTGCTGCTTGAGGTTAAGGAGTGCTTGAGGCATAACTTTAGCAATAACTCTCGTTAGCGGTGGTGGTGATGGTGGCTGCAATAAAGGAATCTCTATATTTACCACTAGAGGTAGTGCTTAAGTGGGTAGCACATGCTCTTGAGACAGATATTTCTTCAATAACTTGTTTTATGCATGAATAGCAGTAAGAATTTCATCAGTTTGATCCCAAAGCCTACCGGGTCCTCTTTCCTGAGTAGATGGGGGCCTAATTAGCCTATAGTCTGCTTTTGCACTTACCTTAATTGAGAAATTTATTTCCAACTTTAAGTTAGAACAATCAACTATATTTAAATAGTTATAGAAACTACAAGCACAAAATGAAAACAATATATACACATATATAACAACAGTAGTAATAAAGGCTACAATCTTTCATTTCTAATCACCATAGTGAGGTTGCATCTATCTAGTAGTCACTTCTAGTGAGTGAATCTCTATTGACAACTACACAAAGTCAAGTCAAAATACAGAGTTTCAAAATATAATAGAGTTTCTCATAATACATAGATCCTCATAATACATAGAGCTCTTAGTACATCAAAACTCTTAAATACAATATAACCTTACTACAATAAAATTCTTAGAGTACAAAACGATCAAACATGATCCTAACATATACAACAAAAGGAGCATATGTGATCACTTTGATGCCTAGCAACCATTCCAAAAGTATAGCCCATCAAAATAAGTATCCATGCATCTACTAGGGATGTGAAGACGGTCTTATACTTGCATCATCCAAATATCTATATCTTGGAACAGAAAATATGGAACCAATATTGGAGTAAACACCTAACTCTTAGCCAGGTGTTTATCGGGCCCATTCTCTGGGTAACCAGAAATCTAAAGGGTCTAGAGAAATGGTAAGCATATCGGAGGGGTTACCTCCTACCAACACTATAGGAGGAAGTCTAAGGTCTACCTGGTAATACTCAAACTCCTCTATAGAGGGTATCTGCCGAGTAGGCTTAAGAGGTATAATAAGGGCATCCATTTGTACACTAAACTCCTCAAATCCCAAACTCTACCTAGGTCTCTAAACCTCGATCCCTAAGAATGGTCGTACTAATGCTCCATATCGACCATAGCTCTAGCATTTTCCAGGCAATAATTGGACCATGATTAGCAGGGTGGTCAACAGTCAAGGCCATGCCATGACCAACCACTTTGCTATGAGTACAAGAAGGTGGCTCCAATAGTGAATCAGCATGGATTAAGAATACTAATTCCTGCACTTTGTCAATGCTCTCCTCAAACTCCAAGTAATATAACATCTCCTCATCTATAAGCATATCACCTACTGTATAGAATATCTAATAGATCCGTCGATCCTACTAATAAGTACTCAGATCGACTCCCTATGTAGGCAAGACGTCATACAAAGTGCATGGTCTACCAGTTAAAGTTAAATCTTCGTAGATGATCTGGAGGCGATGTTGATAATCCTGTAAAGTCTCTCCTTCATGGAGATGGAATAAAGCAAAATCGATCCACAACTTGAGAATCGATCTTTGAGCCAACAAGGCATATGATTTCTTTTATGATTATATTTTTATAACATTCAGTAATTAAGTTTAAGCTTAAACACTTAACTCGGTTCTACCCTTCTTAATGTCATTAGGTAAGTCATTCTAATGTCTAGGGCTAAGTTTTATTTACCTTAGTTAAAATTATGCTATGATACTATCTTTTTGTCATGACCCGTGGGGTGACTTAGTTGTAGCAAGCACCATATATTATACAAAGGGTTGTCGATTGGAAATGTGATCAATCTACGATCTTATGTATGATATACGATGCTTGCCACAACTAGATCACCCCTCGAGTTGTAACACCATAACCCTTATTTTCCCTACTGTAACCATAGGATTGTTAAAATAAAAATGATGTGTCCATATTCAAATTTGATTCATGACTCATGTAGTTTCTACCATTGCATACTTGTAGGTATACCTTACTCATTTAATGTTTTTTTCCCTTATTTAAACTTCATACTATGGGCTTTTCGCTTAATAAACTGACTTATTAGGGGTATATTGCATTGATTATTGAACAATAGATAAATCATGCTTTTACAAATTGCCTATAATGCCGTTGAAAAACTATTGCCTAAGTTAAGTGGGTATTAAACCTTTAGTACTCCTTTCTTAAAAACATTATTGCTTTGGATCCAAACATTTAAGCTATTGATGCAATCCCACTGTTTTTGGGCTTGACTAAATTCTTTTCCAAGTTTCTTATACCTCCTTGGACATTCATTTGGGCATCATTTAAATCTTCCATTTCCTCTCTACATCTTGGACATAAATGGCCTATATTGGGCATAATTCTATTTAAGTTCCACTCATTAGGTAGCTCTCCTCTCAAAATTCTCCTTAAAGTATTTTTAATTCTTGGAGAGAAGGGCGATGTCCATATTTGCTTATTATACTTGCTTATAGATTGTATCACTTGATCCTCTAAGTGATTATAAATTTCTCTATAACTGCAACTTTTAGCTTGTTCCTTGTGATAAGCACAATTTATTCTCTATACCAAGACATAGAATAATTAGACTAATAATATTTCAAATCTATTTTTCTATTGGATATTGATAACTCTGATTTTAAACATATTTCATATGGTGATTTTATAGTATTTCCCTTACATTTTTGGTTTTCTTTAAAGAAATTGATACGTAATTGAGTAAAATGTTGATTTCAGGGTTTAAATGCGCTCTAGGCTCGAAAACGAAGAAAAGGAATCAAGTTTCACTCAATTCCAAGTTCAAACGAAGAAGTTATGAAGTTGTGTAGAAAACTTGCCTAAGTGCAGAAAGTTACATAACCTGGGGACACGGCCGTGTCTGGTGACGAAAATAGAATCTTTATAATACACATATAAAAGGATATCTTAGGGTTTCAAAAGACAAGAGAGACATTACAGAAACGAAAAGACACAAGAGACAAGAAAAGACTTAAGGAGAACATCAATCAAGAAAGAGGCGAGAACAACATTGATTTCAAGATTAGAGAGATTGTTCATCAAATCAAGAGTGGTTTTCCATGCTTTATTTTATGTTTTTGATGGAACTTGTTTTTAGATTCGTTATGATAGCTTAGAATTCGAGTATTTAGGATTATAGAACCTAGGGTTTCATGTAACCTTTGGATTGAATTATAATTTCAATAAAGTTTCTATCTTTTCTTGATTCAATTATGTTTTTAATTGTGGATTGATAATTCTAGAGTGTCAATATATGATATTATGCATGTTGATTGAGAAATTGCATGTGTAATTAGATCTAGGCATAATTGAAGAGAATCACATGTATACTTAGAGATAAGATACATGTTTCTTCCGAAAAGTTGATTGTTTGTGTGGGAATTCATTATACATTAATGCAATTGTAAATTATATTACTAAGTGAAGAGATTCCGATAAATAATTTAGGATTAGGGTTAATATGCTTGAGAAAGGTATTAGCTTTAATTGTGAATCCCTCCGGTCAAGAATTATAGAAACTGAATTGAATATATTTTAAAAAGGTTATATGTTAAACACTAGGGGAAATAATTCCTAAATACATTATTGCATACTTGAAGTCGTTCGTAGTTTATTGCTTCCTAATTTGCGTAATTAAATCTCATAAGTAGTTTAGTTGTTAATTTCAGTATTTTTAATTCATTCAACTCATCATAATTTTCTGGTTAGATAATAAAGTTAAGGTTAATATTAGTACTCAAAATTTCTGAGGGATCAACTCGGACTCATATTCGCTATATTAAAATTGATAGGTGCACTTGCCTCATATCAGATATCCTACATTTCTTCATTTCATTTTAACTTAGATACTAGCAGCTCCTAATAGCGACATAATTAGCTTTTAGTAGGAAAGGACCATAAAATACTTTGTTTGGTGGGCAAAAAGTATTCTAGGAATTTTCCCAAGATCTAGTTATGCACCCATTACCCAAAATATTATGTACCATGATGAAAGATCCAACTTTGATTTTTGACCAACTCCCTCCATATTATGGAATCCTTTTTTTTTAGCTACTATTATCGGGTGATTTTAGGGTAGAACTTTGTTCCTACAAAATATAAAAGGCTAAATAGTACCAAGGCTAATCCAACGTAGCCACTTCAATGCCTAATTGAGTAAGTGTTTGAGAGAGAAATAAGCAAATGAATAGAGAATTAAGAGTCATAAGACAGTTCTTATAATGCTTTCTCTCTGTATTTATAGGTGAACATTGAGTGTCTATAAGAGTAGTTAATCATTGGTCGTGGGTTACGTGGAAATCTTGTAATCAAGCACATGCCTAAAAAATAAAGGAGTAGTGGGTAATTATATAATGAGATCATATCAAATCATAGTAGTTCATGCCACTTTCCTAAGTTCAAACCAGACATATCAACATGCCAGGCTTTAAGGCTTATCAAGTGGATTGAGTCTTAGTTGACATTAACCGAGAATAGAATTAGTCATCTTCTTGTCAACAGAATGGTCGAGTAATATTTTAGGAACATTTGTCCCTTAACTTCCATGGTTGAGAACTCGACTATGGGAGTAAATAAAGCTTGATGCTCAGTTTAGGCGATTGGATAGTTAAGACTAAAATGAGTTTTCCAGACGTTGAGTGAGGTAAGAAGGTTTAATTTTTATTTTGAAATGTGACGAATTGTATCCTAAGTGAAAGGTTACAACATTTTAATTTTCCTGCCCATTCACTTTTCTATAGTAGCAGGCGTGACAACTATCATTACACTATACAAGCTAATAACTATTAGCAATACTATAATCGTTAGATTTCTGACTTATAACACATGTCATTAATCTATACTTGACTATCTAATCAGAGCTGCATTCCTATTAAAAGCACGTTAGGGTTACGAGCAGAAATTGTTCATATATAAAGGATTTTTCCATACTTATAAAGATTTCTTCTCTCTATTCTCATCTGTATTCACTTTCAAAGTTCTCGTTTTCTTTCGACATTTCATCTTTCAAGTTTTCATTTAGTTCGGGATTCTCTCGTATAGCTTCAATCAGTATGGTTTGAAGTGTCATTTGTTGACTTATACTTTCAAATTCTGAAGCTACCATGTCTGACGCTACTTCTCCTTAATAAAAAAGGAATGATTTAATGTGTTCTTCAAATAGTTTGGTAGATAGCACAATGAAGCGATGGGAGAAACTCACTCACATTAATGCTCTTGAAGTAGATAACTATCCAGATGATAGGGAATAAAGGTTTATAGTCATGTATTTGTACAATAATGTTGTTTATAATAGTAATTCCCCTAATGGAGGGACAAGTGATGCTATTAAGACACTCATCTCGATGCATAATAGATACTAACAAGATTTTCCTAAGATATAGAATTTGCACAAGCCGTGGGAGGATGAGAGGGTGTGTTTCTTAAGGGACTATGATTTTCATATATATCTGAAATACGTCAATTTTGGACTGTGCTTCCCAATTTTTACTTTATCAAATAATTCTTTAATTATTTCCGAGTAGTGTTGAGTATGTTTTCACCGAATACTTATCAACTTCTCATAACATTCGAGATAATCTATAAAGAGACTGAGGTCAAGGCCATGCCTTAGTTATTTAGATACTTCTTCACAATAAGGAGGCAACTCGATAGTTGGTGTTTCATGGTTGGTTAGCATGGGCAAAAATTTATGGATGGGTTGTAGTCCAAAATCCATAAGTAGCATGATAAGTTTATGTCTATCATATCGAATGAAGACTTGGATTTTTGGACCCAATGGACTAAGCCTATCCGTACTAAAGATATCGACTTGATGCTGTTACAGCCAAAAAGATTTAAGAAAGACAAAAGAATAAAATGTTATTTTAGGATGTTGAGAGGATAATAAAGTGATACGAGAATGAGAATCTAATCTGTTTTGAAAAAGAAGGCAGGTGTTAGAGTTATTGCCATGCCAAGTAGAGCAATAGAAGGAAAACCTATTCTTGTGACTTGAGGGGAGAATAGTCACCTTTGAGCTTTGCTTGACATGGATCTTATAAGTTCTTGAATTTTCTCTCTTTCCCATTTATAACACTCCTTATCTTTTATTGTAGACATGGGTGCAAGCAATGTAGATCCCACCAAACTGTTGGCCTAAATAAAAGTGAAGAAGCTAAAGCTTAATAAACGTGTAGCTACCAAAGCACCTATCACTTGGTTACTTGTGCCAAAAAAGATTGTGTAGGAGAAAGCTATGAAGTAGGCTACTATTTTACAAAAGGTAACTTGTCTCACTGATAAGGGTCAAGGGATTGAATAGACTAGAGTTGTTGAGGCTACACAACTTGAAGTGATCCCTTCCTCAGAAAACGTTGCTAGAGAGGAAATGTCAAGCGAATCTTGCCAAGAGATTAGTGGTAATTACAATGCCGAGGTCATTTATCAAGAGATGGCGAAAGGTCGATTAGGGTAAATAAACAATGAGCCAAGCCTTCAAAAAAGAAGTGGGAAAGAGCTCACCGATCAACCTTAGTCTAAGAGATTTAAAGCCTTAGACAAGAAGATGAAAGAGGCTTTGAGAAATAAGGCTCTCAGCATCAGTAATGCTAAGTTCGTTCTTAACTGTAAGGTAGGCGAGTACTTCATGCCATGCTAAAACTAAAACATCCTACACACTGACTTAGCATTATGTGATAGGATAAAATCCTTGACCTTGATGGAGGGAGTCATTCTGCCTAGGGATAGGGAGATTATAAAGAAAGATGTTGATAGAGTGGGCTGTTATAATAAAGGACATATTGTTGCCAAGTTGTATGATGTAAGTACTAATCACCTTTTCACTTGTAGCTCATGTTCTATTGTTGACGTAATTTTTCCTTTGTGCAGATTAGTAGTCACATTTTAATAGCTTTAGATGAAATTGACAAAGAAATGAGGAAGGTAATGTTTATACGTTGCTGTTATGTTGGGAAGCAAATGATTTATTCATCTTTGTTGATTTATTGCAGAAGTTTGTGGAGACATATAACTCCTCAAAGGCTTTAACTATTGTGGCCTAGAGTGCAAGAATTAAGGCCAAGATGGAAACTAGGGAACTGTAAGAAGAGGTTTCAACCGAAAAGCTGGCACATTCCCTAGTGGCTAATGAAGTTTTAAGCCTCAAGGCTAAGAATGAAGAGCAGTATAAGGAGATCGAGGACTTGAAGGAGTAGCTTCATAAGAAGCGAGAGGATTGCTAGGGGTTAGGATGAACAATCATCTCAATGAGCAACAAGGAAGATAGGTAAAGGATGAGAATAAAGGAGTTGGAGATTAACAGCTCTAAGCTTGAGTCTTATGTTACTAAATTAGAGGAAGTGGTAAAAAAAAAAAAAAGCCCTCGGTGGAAGAAGCACTAGAAATCGTGACTCCTAGTTAGCAATTTAGGAGATTGCTTTGAAAGAAGCTTTTGTAGGGGTTCTGATGGGTGAGAAAAGAAATTTTAAAAGTTCATCTCGATTATGATCTGTTATGCTTGGACTTCACTGACATTGATGATAATGACACCAGTAGTGGTGATGAAGTTAGCAGAGAAGCAGACGTTGATGTTTAAGGGTAGGGTAACAATGATGAAGCAAACATTGAAGCTCCTATTGATGATGAGGAATGATCATCTAAGGGGTCCCCTTTCGTTCGTAAAGAGACATGTACCTACTCAAAAACTCTAAGTATCAGAAAAGAAGTAAGCTCCAAGAGGGTCTTGTTTTCTTCTAATCAGGACAATACTTCCACCTAATCAAAGAACAAGAACACTCTAGATTCTTGAGATATCATTAATTTGTATTTTATCTCATAATTGTTGTGGACTTAACATGGTCAGGATGCTGACCATCTATTTTAATGAGATATTTGACCTTTAAACCCTTTATTTCCAACACATTTCATTTCATGCACGTTATTAGTTTTTGGCACGTTTTATTTCATGTGCATATCCTTTCTTTTAGGCATGTTTTATTTCATGGGTATGTTAGGTGTCTTTTTGTAGACATAATATTCGTTAGTCGCATAGGATGTGAACTAGTGTTTTTTTCTTAGCTATGAGATTACTTGTTATAAGGCATAATAGAGTTGATTCTCTTGTTTCTCGGCATATTACTAAAGAAGGATTAATGGTACTCATCAATAATTATTAAACTTGTTAATTATTATAGGTCTTGACTTATTAAATATTGGTCCGTTCATTGTATAGTTAGAACTTCATTAATCCATTAGTCATGCATTGATCGGGAATGAAAATGACAGGAAGTAGAGATACTCATAAACTTGAAATGAACATTTCATACTTAAAATAAGTTATAGGTCATCACCTTACAATGTTTAAGATAGAAACAAACCATAACATCAAAAGACCTAAGCAAAGTAAAGTTTCAAATTCTCGACATTCCATGCCCTAGGGATGATTGTCCCATCCAACATTTCTAATCGATAGGTACCCTTACATACGACTTCCTAGATCCTAACAGGATGCTCCCAATTTGTGCTAAGCTTTCCTTGATTATTTTGTACGCCAGTTGCCTTTATTTTTTGCAAACTAGATCTCCAAGACAAAATACCTTTTGTTTCACCTTTTGATTGTAATATCTATTTGCTTTGTGCTAATATGCAGCAACTCTCATCCTGGAAACATCTCTTATGTCCTTAATAGTAGGCCGACTTGATTGGCCATTATGTCAAACTTTTGCATACGAAGATTGGGTAGATCCAATCCAGTTAGCAATACCACTTTTGAACCATATGCTAGTCTAAAGGGTGTTTTTTTGGTTAAAGTCCTATGGGTAGTCTTATACCCCTATAAAACACTTAGTAGTTTGGTAGCCCATTTACCTTTAACTTATCAACTTTGCTCTTCAAACTATGTAAGATGATCTTATCAACGGCTTTCACTTGCCCATTAGTTTGAGGATGAGCTACTGAAGTGTAATTTAAATGAATGTTGTGTTTCTCAAAAAATGCTTAGAATTTATCATTATTAAACTATGGTCTATTATTACTGATTATTACAAATGGAACTCCAAATCTTGATATCATGAAGTTGAAAACAAAAGCTTCAACCTTCTATTCGATGATTCTACCCACTACTTTAGCCTCCACCTACCTCATAAAATAATCCACAACAACTATGAAAAATTGTCGTTGGGTTGTAGACTTTGGAAATGGTTCGAGTATATCTAATCCTATTGGGCAAAGAGCTAAGGATTAGTGAAGTTGTGCAATTCAGTAGAAGACACATAGCTTAGTGCCTCATGTTTCTGGCATTGAGAACATAGCCAAATAGAAGATCTCTCATCTTCCTTCATAGTCGATCAATAATAGCTAAGTTGCAATATGCGAACATATAGGGTTTGACCCTTTACACGATTGCTGCAACTATCGCTGTGTAATTTGGACAATATTTATTGTACATCCTTCAGTAGAAGGCATTGAAGGTAAGGTTCGGAAATGCTGCATTTGTACAATCGGTTGTCTATTAGCATATAATTTACAACTTGATAAATCAACCTTCAATCATCTTTTCTATCATTAGGAAGAATACTATCCTTCAAATAATCTATGATTGGGTCCATCAAACACTTCTTGTTTGGGCAAGGAGCCAACTCATAGCTCTACTCAATAATTTGTAAGCTCATATTGGGGAGATACTTAATCAAGAGCTTGTCATTTAAATCGAAGAGTGTCATACTGGCTAACTTTAACAACTTATAAATAGTAATGTTTATGGTTATTGGTATTTTTTCAATTTAAAAGGATTGAAACTCTTCCTTGAGTGTTTTTACCATCAACGAGTGCTTGCTTATTACTTCTTTTGCTGCATGACGCCCTTTGACTTAATTCACAACGAGTTGTGAATTGGAAAAAACTTCAACTTTCTTGGCACCAACGTCTTTTGCCAATTTGAGTCCAACTATTAAGGCTTCGTGGTCGACTTCATTATTATTGGCTAGAAACCCAAACTTCAAAGTGGAATTAACTTTCACATTATAGGGTCCTTATAAAATGAGACTTGCACCGCATCCTTCTTTAGTAGAAGAGCCATCAACATGTAAATTCCATATCAACTTCTTGGCCATATCTATGTTGTCCTCTTTACTAGTGAATTCAACTACAAAATCTACTAATACTTAAGCTTTTAGTGCTATTCAAGGTTTGTACTATACACCATAGAAACTTAGCTCTAGAGCATATTTCTTCATCTTCCCTGAGGAGTTTGGTTGTTGTAAAGCTTTTCACAAAGGTTGATCAGTAAGAACAAAAATTTAACGTGCCTTAAAGTATGGCTTTAATTTTCTTATCAAGAGAACCACTGCTAACACAAAATTTTCAATCTTCGTATATTGGTGTTCCAGCCTTTGTAAAGCATGGCTCACATGATAAGTTAACCGATGCTCTCTTCCTTCTATTTAAACCAAGATAGAAGAAAAAGCTCAATTGTTGACTAATAAATACAGTTATAAAAAGGACGTATGTACTTCATCTTCCTCATCCACTTTGATTTGATTATAGCTAGAAAACACATCCATAAAAGATAGTAAAGCATGTCTGGCAATTGAGTCAACCATCTAATCTATTCTTGAGAAGGAAAAACAATCCGTTGAAGAGGCCTTATACAAATTCATAAAGTCTATGCACATATGTCATTTGCCATTAGACTTCTTGATTAGCATACAATTGGCTAGCTAAGTGGAATAAGGCTCTTCCCTAATGAACCTTGCCTTTAATAGCTCTTGGACTTCTTCTTCGATGGTTGCTTACCGTTTAGGAGCGAAATGCCTTTTCCTCTACTGAATAACCTTTGCATTAGGATCAATTTGAAGCTTATGGGTTATTACATCTCTAAGGATGTCCAACATATCCGAGGGAGACCATGCAAATGCATTGGTGTTATCCTCTATAAAGTTGATCAAACTTTGTCGAATCTTTGCTGGTAAAGGTATCCTTATCTTTGTTGTCTTTTAAGGATCATTTCCCAATGGGATCTCTTTTATCTCTTCCTCAGCATTTTCTATGCTAACTAATTTTTGTTCTAGACAAGTTTCAACTTGAAAATTTTCCTCATGCGGTAGCATCCTTAGATATAAGGATCTTACTAATTGTTGGCCCCCTTTATATACACCAACTTTGGTAGGAGTGGGAAATTTAGCCTTGAGATATGCAGTCGAAGGGACCATGCTTAATATATGCTAACATGATCGACCCATGATCATATTATATGGGGACCAATATTTAACAGCAATGAAATCTACCTTATCTTCCGCAACATGCTTGTCATCTCCAATCTAGATTGGTAAAGAAATGACTCTAGTGACCCGAATGGGTTGATTATTGAATGTATATAAATCATAGTCATAAGATCTCAAGTGTGCTTTGATCTTTGGCCTCATCTAATCACAAGCATGTTGAAAAAGAATATCTGCCAAACTTCTAATGTTAACAAAAATCTTTTTGACCTCAAAGTAGGCAATTCCTACGTAATTACAAGTGCATCATTGTAGGGCCTTTGAATGCCCCTGAAATCCTTTTCTATGAATGAAATTGAATTGTCGATCTTGATCTTCTTACCCTATACATTATAAACACAATGTATGGCATTGATTGAGCCCGAAGAGGTTAATTGGCCTAAGGCAAAAGATCCGCCGACAATAGTATTTATTGTACCATTTAGTGCTTTGCTACTACTTCCATCTCTTGCATCTTTCTTGGCTTGAGAAGGTTGCATGGCATTCTTCTTCTCATTATGTCTCCTTTGAGTTGGTTATTTGATATTTTCAACATCATGTATGAGAAACTTGCTCAGATATCTTTGTTGGATTGCATCCTTAATTGCATTCTTGAGTTGGGTACATTCGTTAGCATTACGACCTCTATCTCGATGGAAATTGCAATATTTATTAGAATTCTATTGTGAACGATTTCTTGACATCCTTTCTAGCCATTGCAACACGCCCCTTTAACTGTGCAGTTCCATCAATATGTCTGTGATTAGACGATTAAGTGGCATATGAATAGAATATGTAGGGATGCATAACCTTTTTTTTCTCAACATTATATCCTTTGGAACACTGATTATCATTTGTTCCAAGTTAATCTTTTGCACTCTTCTTCTTCTCACCTTTCTAGTCTCCTCTAATTTGATTAGCCTCTTGCCGAGTTTTAATGTTGTCTTCCTAATGAATGTATGATGTATTTATTGATGGAGTTAAACCCCACAAAGACTTTTATCAATAACTGCATTGAGAGCAATGCTCATGTCTAATTCTAGAATTTAGACCATCCCGTCCATGAATTTAGCCAAATAGTCCTTGATAGTTTGTCCGATTTATGCTTCAAGGTATTAAGGATTGCAGAATCCTCAACTGAAAGCACGCTTCTAAGGAAGTGTTGCAAGAACACTTCTACTAAATCTTCGAAACATGAGATTGTGTGTGGCTTCAAATGTTTAAACCATGTACTAGCAACATTCCTCAATGTTAAGGGGGGAGCTTGGTAAGCCGTGGCATTACTTAAGCTATGAAGCTTATCCAAGGTGTGGTAATATTAAAAATGATCTTTAGGGTCCCTTGCTCCATCATAAGTCTTAAACTGTGGTAGCTTAATGTGCCATGGTATTACTTCGTCTAGAGTTTCAAGGATAAAGGACTCTTCTTTATTTGGAATTGTTTATTCGTTGAAGCAGTGGTACTAACATATGAGTGTCTCACAAGGTGCACTTGCTTTGGTTGCTTTCCTTTATCAATTTTCTTAAGAGCAAGGGTCAAAGGTCCGCGCGTAACTTCAACTTGCTTTCTCGGTAATTCAGGAGAATAGATCGAATCACCACTATTCTTAACACTGTTATCGCCGTATTCTTGGTTTTGATTTAAGTGAGCATTTTTATGGACAAATTTAAGGATTGCATCATGTTTTTTGTTGAGTTCTTGGTTTTCTTTGATTAGGTTGAGGCAAAGTTACTCTAACTTAGCCTAGTGCTGTTCGTTAGTATGCTTACTTCCCCCTTCATGGTGATGGGTGAAGAACCAACACCTACGTTTTTTGTCATTCTTGTTTTTACTACGTAGGTATGTTATGAAAAACAGACGACGCCAAATGTTGTTGGGTGATTTTAGGGTAGAACTTTGTTCTTGCAAAAATCTAGAAGGCTAAATGTTACTAAGGCTAATTCAGTGTAGCTACTTCAATGCCTAAGTTAGTAAATGTTTGAGAGAGAAATAAGTGAATGAATATAGAACTAAGAGTCGTAAAAGAGTTCTCACAATGCTTTCTCTTTGTATTTATAGGTGAACATAGGGGGTCTAAAACAATACTTAATCATTAATCATAGGCTACGTGTAGATCTTGTAATTAAGCACATGCCTAAAATAGAAGAGCAGTGGGTGGTAATGTAATGAGATTGTATCAAATCATAACTGTGTACGCTTTTTTCCTTCGTTCAAATTAGACATATTAACAGGTTGGGCTTCAAGGCCCATTAAGTAGACTGAGTCTTAGTCAACATTAGCTAAGAAAAGAATTAATCATCTTCTTGACAGCCAGACTGGTAGAGTAATATTTTATGGTGAAATCCGACTATCAATAGCTATCGATAAAGATCATAGACTGTTACGCGCTCCTAAGCTTGAGGACTTGCTCGGGTAGTTTGCTGAGCTATCCAAGGTAAGATGAATGTCGAGGAATGGTGTATTCCCCAGTCTAACTTACCTAGTTATTTTGTTCTCCACATCATCTAGGAAGTTGCCGAGGTGACCAACTAACATGCCAAGTCGATCTCTCTACAACACACATGTTTAAGTATTAAACCAAAATATTGTAGCCTCGATCTGTACTGAGGCCGAGCTGACAACTCCATGGAGAAGACCTCCTAAGGCCGACTCGATAATGAGCCGCCACCTTAATCAACCCTTTTCCAATTCCGAATATTTGAGTTACCGAACTGCTGACATTGACCTGACTTGTTCAAAACCTGCTTTGCTTGGCCAGTAGCATCATTGGGACCATTGAATGAACAGTTGACATGTGCACTATCTTTTCCTAACATTTGTACTATCCTTTTTCTATTATTGGATATTCTTTTTGCTTGTTTACAACATTACCCTTATAAATTATTCCTTTTCCTTTACTAGTAGAAATCTTTTTTGTAATTTACACCAACTAAGGATTTACCCTAATTGTATCCTATAAAAACTTATGTATTGTAATAGCTGTAACAATGAATACAATCAATATTTAGAATTCTTCTTCTTGTGTAAGCTAAGTGTAACTTACTTACTCTCGACTACTCTTATATAGGCTATTGAGCTTGGACTACTAGCAAGTGACTTCCGGCTACACTTGTACATTATATCAAGTGTAACTAAAGCTAGTATGAGGCATTGCTACATCATATTAATTGTCGGTGTATGAAGACCCTTATTCAACCTTCGACTATTATTTATCCTTCGAACTGTCTCAAGGTTCAGATCCATTCTCCTAGTTCATGTGACACTGATGTGTTCATTCTCACTGGATTGTATCATCTTAGTATCAGAGTTTGGATACTTTCAAAGTTAGTTTCTATTACTTTGTTCTCTGAGTAACTTGTTATTGATTTTGTGTGTGTGCATTAGGCATTCTATGGTTATCATAGGAGTTTGAAAGGTGAGTAGTGTTGAAGAATTTTCTACTTTATAATTCCTTGTTTTATGTATGCAAAATAGAGTACAAGTGTGTGCTTGTTTATTGTGTATTGGTTATACTAGCTATTGGTGTATTTGGTGTTAGTTTATCCTTGTTTGTGGTAGAAAGCTTTGAATAGTATATCAGTTATTGATCTCTTGAAAATAGATAACAATGTCCGACTTTAGTGTACAAGGAGCTATTGGTAACTAAGAGAGTAGTGCTTAGAATGGCCAAGGCCAATAAGGAAGCTTCATACCCTAGTTAATGGGTGACCGACTGGACAAACTCATTGACTTAGTATCTCGTTTGGTGACTGTCATAAATGAAGATAAGCAGTAAGCCAGAAATGGCCTAAATAGAAGACGTGAACAACCTGAGAGAGGTAATGGCGACCAAGTTAATGCCCTAGTTCAATTGCCCCTAATTAAAGGAATGGGTGGCATTGCTAGGCACAAGCTAGCACTTGATGAAATCGAAGAGGAAGGAGACGACAAAGTAGAGGAGGACTATGAACCAAAAGAAAGGAACATTTGAGTCCTTAGAGTTGAAGGGTTAAGGATATGCATTCTAAGTTTTTCTCAGAGTGCAATGTCGATGACTACTTAGATTGGGTAAATAAGATTGAGAAGAAATTTGAATGCTACGAAGCACTAAATAATGCAAAGGTTAGACTTGCTATGCTATGTTGGAGTTTATTGGTTATGCTGCCCTATGGTAAAAGAACATGCATGCTACTCGAAGAAGAGAGGGAGAGCATAAAGTTAGGAGTTAGGATGAGATGAAGAGGGTCATGAGGATGAGATTTATGCTGAGCTACTATTTGCAAGATGCCTTCAAAATATTACAAAAGTTGAGGCAAGGAGGATCGATTGTTGACACATATGTAAAGGAATTTCGGATGCTAATGATTCGATGCGAAGTCATTGAGCTCAAAGATCAAACTGTATCTTGATTCATCAATGGATTGAATTACAAGATTGGAGATGTTCTAGAAACCATGGATATTAGATCACTTGATGACACTATTCGAGCCGCCTAAGGAATCAAAAGGCGTCGAACGGGAAGGTTCTAACCCCTTGTCAATTGACCCAGCAGTAGTTGATCTATTCCGAGCAGACCTACGTGGACAGAACCAAGTAAGGTTGCTAAGACTTAACCTACTCAAGATGCCTAAGTAGAGGAAAAGGAGGTTCTGAGGAAGTTCAAGAAAGATTAGAGCTTATGACAAAAGACAAGTGAGATCAAGTGTTTCAAATGTTAAGGATTTAGACATAAGATTGCTCAATGTCTAAACATAAGAACCATGGTGATTTGAGGTGAAGCGCTAATAGTTGAAGTAGATAGTATTGATGGGGAAGTAAAAGACCTAAAAGAGACTGAGCAAATCAAACTGTCCAAAGAGGAGGAAGTCATCTATAGTGAAGAGGGTAATTTCATGTTGGTTACTCTCATATTGAGGAAGGCAATGAATGTGAGTCTCGTACTCGAGGACGAATAGAGAGAGAATCTTTTCCATATTAGATGCAAGGTAAATGGGTCATTGTATGCCTTGATTGTTGATAGTAGGAGTTATACCAATGTAACCTCTGCTTTTATGGTCTAACAATTGATGTTGCCAACCAAGCCTTACAAAAAACCTTATAAGCTATATTGGCTCAGTGACAAGAAAGCCCTACAAGTGAACAAACAGGTATCTATGCCAATCTATATTAGTAACTATTTAGATGAAGTGCTTTGTGATGTGTTACCCATGAGTATGTCTCACATTCTACTTAGAAAACCGTAGATGTTTGGCTAAACCGTAATGTATGATGAAAGGAGGAATACATGTTCTTTAGAGCATCAGGGCAGGAGGGTGAGGTTGAGCCTTATGACTGTCAAGTAAGTAAAAATTATGTAGACCCAATTAAGTTGAGCCTTAAAGAAAGAGGCTTTAGTGATGACTTGAGTTAAGCTGAAAAGAGAGATGGAACTCAAAGAGCTAACCTATCTATTGGTCAAAAGGTTGCTAGAGGTGAAAACTAAGGAGGGAATGATGCCTGCCAAGGTGAAAATCTTATTGGATGAGTTTGCTGATTTGTTCCCAAGTGAGGTATCGGAAGGTCTGCCTCCCATTTGAGGCATCGAACATGCAATTGACTTGTAATCAAGAGCCGTATTATCGAATAAGCCTACTTATCAGCTAAACCCTAAACAGGTTGCCAAGTTGCAGAGATAAGTAGATGAGTTGATGAAGAAATAGTATATACAAGAACCCTTAGCCCTTATACTATATTGGCCTTGTTGGTACCTAAGAAGGATAGGTCATGGAGAATGTGTGTAGATAGTCAAGCAATCAATCACATTACCATCAAGTACAGGTATCCTATACCAAGGCTTAATGATATGCTGGATGAGTTAAGTGGAGTAAGAGTATTCTCTAAGATTGATCTCAAAATTGGATACCATCAGATCCAAATGCACAAGGGTAATGAGTGGAAGACCACATTCAAAACATATTGTAGATTGCATGAGTGGCTTGTAATGCCATTAGGACTATCAAATGCATTGAGCATATTTATGCGACTGATGAATCCCATGCTTCGAGAACTAATAGGGAAATTTGTGGTAGTTTATTTCGATAACATTTTAATGTATAGCTTTGATCTAGAGACTCACCAAGAGCATCTCCAAGTAGTCTTTGCAAAACTTCAATCTGAAAGGCTTTAAGCCAATCTAAAGAAATGTAACTTTTGTTGATTTGAAGTAATCTTACTAGGGTTTGTTATAAGAGATGGAGGAATGTAAGTCAATGATGAGAAGATAAGAGTGATCACCAAATGGCTTGTACCGACCACTTTAGCCGAAGTGAGAAGTTTCCACAGCCTGACATCATTCTATCGTAGATTTATAAGGAATTTCAGTATGATCGTGGCCTTACTCACCAAATTGTCGAAGAAGAATGTTAAGTTCAAATGGAAAGAGAAGGAGTAAAGGAGTTTTGAGGAGGTGAAGGAGAAGTTGACTACAACCCCTATCTTAGCTCTGCCAAGCTTTGATAAAGTGTTCAAAGTGGAGTGTGATGCATCCGAATTAGGCATAGGAGCTGTGCTAATGTAAGAAGGCCGACCTATTACTTATTTTAGGAAAAAACTTAGAGGAGCTAAACTCAACTGTTCTATTTATGATAAAGAGTTTTACTCCTTAATCTAAGCCTTGATTGTATGGCAACACTATCTGCTACCTAAAGAATTTATGTCAAAGATAAGCTAAATGGGTAGAGTTCATGGAGGGATTTTCTTATATCATGAAGTACAAGAATGGGAAGAGTAACGTAGTAGCGAATGCCCTATTGAAATGACATTCTCTCCTTATTGAGCTATAGATCAGGCTGCTTGGTTTTTCAATGATAAAGGATTTATATGTAGAAGATCCACATTTTGTACCTATCTATGCTAGGTGTGAGGAAGGACAGACATTTGATGACTATCACAGGGAGGACAGATACTTGTTTAAGAAGAGGAGATTATGCATTCTAACCTATTCCATGAGAGAATTGTTAGTGTACAAGGCGCATAGAGGAGGACTGTTGGGATACTTTGGCCAACACCACACCTATGAGGTACTATCCTAAAGATTCTTTTGGACAAGAATGATGAGAGATATCCAATCTGTATTGGAAAGGTGTGTTACCTATAGAAAAGCGAAGAGTTGAGCCGAGCTGAGCTGAGCAAGGACACTATTTACCCTTACCTATTCCGACCAAACCTTGGTCTAAGTTGAGTATGGACTTTATGTTGGGATTGCTAAAGACATCTCGAGGGAAGGACTCTATGATGGTAGGCATGGATTAATTTAGTAATATGGCACACTTTGTACCCTATACAAAAACTAATGATGCATTGACTACTTCTTTTCTTTTCTTACAGGAAGTAGTCAAGCTTAACGAAGTGCTTAGAACCATTGTTTTAAACCGAGACCTAAAGTTCATGAGCTACTTCTGAAGAACATTATGAAGGTGCATGGGAACCAAGCTATTGTACAACACGTCCTGTCATCCATAAATGGACAAACAAACTGAAGTTGTCAATAGGACAATAGGAACTTTACTCTGGGTTATCGTTGAACTGAACATGGCTAATTAGGATATGTGCCTATCAATTATAGAGTTCGCCTACAACAACACTACCCATAACATAACAAAAATGTCTCCATTTGAAGTCACTTATGGGTTCAACCTTGAGCTCCTAATGAACTAAATACCCCTTCAAAGCCTAGATGATGACTAGCCAGCTACAGAAAGAGTTAAGGCCATCAGAGCCATGTACCGGAAGGTTATAGAACAATTAGGCCGAACTATTACCTTGCTCAAGAGACAAATTCAAGGATAGAAGAAAAGAGAATTTTAGTGAAGTAATCTGGTCTAGATCTACCTCAGTAAGGAACAGTTCCTTAATTAGAGGAAGAGCAAGTTATCTCCTAAGGCCAATGGACCCTTCAAAGTGCTTACAAAAATCAATCCTAATGCATACAGGATTGAACTACCAAGAGAGTACGAAGTCTCGAATCCTTTAACATTGCTAATCTCCATTTGTACACTCTTGAAGATGAGAAACATGGAGCTGACCTAGATTTGATCCCAAATCTCAATTAGCTTAAAGGAATGATAAGGATCATGGACCAGTCATGCGCTCTAGAGCCCGAGGACTTGCTTAAATGGTTTACCGAGTTGTTTGAGGTGAGATGAACGTTAAGAAGCAGTGGATTCCCCAATCCGACCTCTTGGGTTACTTTGCTCTCCACATTATCTAGAAAGCTGTTGGGGTTACTGGCCAATGTGCTGAGTTGATATCTCTACAACACATCTATCTACGTATCAAACCAAAATACTATGAACCCAATCTATACTGAAGCCGAGCTGACAACTCTCTAGAGCCAACCTCCTGAGGCTAACCCGATAATGAGTTGTTGCCTAAATCAACCCTTTCCTAGTCCTAAATAACTAAGCTATTGAATTGCTGACACCAACCTAACTTGTTCAAAACCTGCTCTGCTTGGTCAGTAATGTCATTAGGACCACTGAATGAACAACTGACACGCGCGCTGTTTTTTCCCGACAACCATACTATCCTTTTTCTATTGCTAGATATTCTTTTTGCTTGTTTACAACATTACCCCTATAAATGATTCTTTTTCCTTTACTAGTAAGAGTCCTTTTTGTAATTTACACTAACCTAGGATTTACCCTAATTGTGTCTTATAAGTACTTGAATATTGTAATAGCCATAACAATGAATACAATCAATATTTAGACATTCCTCTTCTTGTATAAGCTAAGTGTAACTTGCATACTCTTGACTACTCTTATCTAAGCCATTGAGTGTGGAATAGTGGGAAATAACCTCCAGCCACTCTCGTGCATCATATCAAGTGTGACCAGAGCTCGTGTGAGGTGTTATATCCACTATTGATGCACAAGGACCTTTGTTCAACCTTCAACTATCATTTATCCTTTAAACCGTCTTGAGGTTCGAACCTATCCCCTTAGTTTGTATGATACCAAACGTCGTGTGTTCATCCACACTAAACCATATCAACCACCTAATGTATGCTCTATGTTGGATATCCCATAGAAATTCAAGCTCTTAGGCTTTATTTCTTCTTTCTAGATTATCAAATCCTAATCTTCCCTTTTCTTTAATATATGACATAGCATCCCAACTGCTTTAATGGATCTTTCTCTTATTTGAGAATTCTTCCTAGACAAAACTTCTAATTATTCTGTTTTTTTCTTTAGTTATTTTGTTTGATAAGAAAGTTACTTACATGTAGTAAATGGGTATAGCTTGGAATGCTATCTTGGTTAGGACCAACCTTCCCACCATATTAAGGACTTTACATAGCAACCCAACTAACATTCTTTATATTTTGCTTAAATGTTCAATTAATTGGTAAGATTTAATCTTTAGTCCTCTGTCTGTTGGAAATCTTAAGTAGTTATCAAACTTAGTTATCTTGGAGATCCCTAGCTCCCTTTGTATGGCATCCTAATTTTCTTGAGATATTTTACTAGAAAACAAAATTTTTTATTTGTCACAATCTAATTGAAGGCTTGCTATTTCATGAAAAGCTTAAGAGTTTTATTAATCAACATGGATGACTCATTTGTAGCTTTTGCCATAAGGTTGATGTCATTAACAAAAAAAAAAAAAGGTGTGACAAATTGATGTTTACTCCTTTAAAACTTATTGGTTGCCTTTTTCCCTCCTCTACCTCTTTTTCAATCAATTTCCCTCCTCTACCTCTTTTTCAATCAATCTACTAAGTATGTCATTACTAGTGTGAGATTATATGGGGAGATTAGATCTCCCTATCTTATACCCCTAGATGGTTGAAAACTTTGAGAAAGTATTCCATTTAACACTTTTAACTACTAGGTTAGGAATTGAAGAAAATTAGGTGTCCATATGAAAAAATCCTATTCAATCTTGCCATATGCTATCTTTAGGTCTATTTTGATAATCATATACCCCTTTTATGCCCTTTTTTCCTATAATTGTGTAGTATTTTCATTTAACAAAATAACATTGTTCATTACCTCTGTATTGGGGATGAAACTTGCCTGAATTGGGTGCATGGTTTTGTCTAATAATGGTCTTAATCTATTAACCAATAATTTAGTAATGATTGACTTTATAGACAGTATGACATAAGCTTATTAAGCCAAGTTGTGTAGTTTCTTCAGCTCCTTTTATCTTTGGTAACAAAACAACTAAAGTGTACTTAATACTAGGAGGACCTTGTTGGTTTTTAAAACTATTAGATCAAGTCTATCATTGATGGTCCTACAATTTCCAATAAATTTGAAAAGATCTTGCTTGTAAACTATTCTTACTTTGTGCTTTCCACGATCTTATGGAGTAAAAAGTGTTTTAACTATTTACTCTATTTAGATGGAAGCAATCTAAATCCTTAATCATGTATCATTCAATCCTTCTCCCAAATTCAAATGAAGCATGTTAGAACATGAAATAACCAGTTTTTGTGAAGTATATATTGATTTAAAGTATTAAATAATATGTTCTTTTGATTGCTTTCCCTAACACTCGATTCCCTGTGTGGTCTTTCAAAGATATAATTGTATTTCTCTATCTCCTTTTATTACCACAAATTTTTATAACTTGGTGCTTCTATCTCCTTCTTTTGCCCATTTTGATTTAACCTTAGCCTTTCAAACTAACTCTTCCCTTTGGAAAAGTTGTATAAATTTTAGCTTAAGGTCTTTTTTTTTTATTTGTCTAGATATTTTGTTGGATTTTTGTTGAGCACCTTTGTTGCCTCCTTAAAACTAGCCAATAATCTTCTTTTTTTTCCTTCCCTATTTAACTAGAGTTTATCTTATTCCAAATATTTACCTTTTCC
The DNA here is from genome assembly GCA_024138005.1 of Lumnitzera racemosa. Lineage (NCBI taxonomy): Eukaryota > Viridiplantae > Streptophyta > Magnoliopsida > Myrtales > Combretaceae > Lumnitzera > Lumnitzera racemosa. The sequence goes on from JAMXBC010000006.1 coordinate 89,723,621, forward strand.
TCAAAGCATTGAGCTACTTAAATTAAATTATGCTATTTTTTTTTTTGCCATATCTAGTTAACTAATGGCTTGAAAGAAACATGAGTGAGTAGCAACAATTTAACCCTAAAAGGTTTCACATTAGAAAAGTTAGGAAGGACAACATATGTCATTACCAATGAAGGACAGGGGTAAATACAACCTTATTCATATGATAAACTTGATAGTATTAGTAAAAATCTTGCTAAGCAATATTTCTTGAGGTCATATCTATCCTAGTTTAAATAAGTTCAAGTAATTTCCTTACATTAGGTGATGTGAATTTCTAGCTAGTAAAACCAAAGTCATGCATTTTACAAAAGGACATACATTCAACATATTTGGTTACTGTAAACTTATTTATATACTGGTTTATCATTGATATTATTAGCCATAGTCTTAAGCAAATTCAATAGCTATAGTCTAGTTTAAAGATCGAGGTTATAACATATAGTTGACAAAGAAAGAATGATTAGAAGCTTTGACCTAAACTATCATATGAATTTCTTGTGCAGTTTGTTTCACCATAATCACAATGCATCTGTATTCTATGACATGATAAGTGATATGGAAATGAAGGTCGTGGATGAACACATAACTGAAGATATCACATGAGCAATTGGGTTTGAACTGCAAGATGGCTTCAAAGGACGAATGGAGATCTAACGTTGAGTAGGGGTTCTTGTGTGTTGATACCAGATATGATACATCAATGCCTCATACGAGCTTAAGCTATACTTGATATTAAGTATAAGTGCAACCGAGGCTCACTTTCCACTAGTCTACACTTGAATGGTCTAATAAGAGTAAAAAGAGCAAGTAAAAACACTTAGTTCAAAGGAAAAGTTTTGCATTCAATATTTTAGACGATACGATTGATACGTGATGTAGACATTTATATGGCCCAATTAGGGCAAGTGCTAAGTTATTAAAAATTACTAAAAAGATTCCCTACTAGAAAAGGGAAAGTAAATAATATACAGGGTAAATCGTAAACAAATGAAAAGGAATATCCTTTGCAAAGGATAGTACAGATGTCAAAGGGTTGGGAACGTGTTCGCTTCTTAGTTTAGTAGTACAAATAGGTGTTGGATGTCTAGCAAAGTTGAGTTGGCTAGGTTAGCTTCAAGTCAGCAACTTAACGAGTTAGGGGTTTGGGGAGCACTTGCTCTAAAAGTGGGAACCTGATAGCTTTGGCTTAGCAGGTCAGCTCGATGATAGGTCAACTTGAGCTCAAACACCTACCATCTTCAAATCATACAGGCTCGATGTTAAGCTTTGATGGGGGTTGACAGTATTAATGGGTTCTTCTTCTATTCGGGTGACAATAAGTAGGTTGGGGTAGCTTAGACGATATACCAAGTCAACTAGGAGGAACTGCTCTTCTCTTGGAGTTTGGTCCTTTTAAGAAGCTTGGCATATTAGAGAAGCAGGTCCTTAAGCTCAGGATCTCATAATTAGCCCTTCATTCTTATCATTCCCTTTAAGCTAATTCAGATTTGGGATCAAATCTTAGCCAAATTCAGGTAGCTTGTCATTAAGGAAATATGGGTGAAGATCAATAATGTTGAAGGTGTCAAAGACTCCATATTCTTCAGGTAGGTCTACCTTATAAGCATTGGGGTTGATCTTCTTGATCACTTTAAAAGGTCCATTGCTCTCTTGGACAACTTATTCTTCGTTAGGTTGGGGAATCTGTCCTTGCCAAGGTGAACCCACACCAAGTTGTCAAGCTAAAACTCTTTAGCTTTTCTTCCTTAACCTTCTTTTCGAGCTTAGAAGTAGCTCCATTCAAATGGTCCATTACCTTTTGGTTCATTGCTCAGATAGCTTTTGATCTTTTGATACCCTATAGATCTATAGGGTAATTAGGTGAGGGGATTAGATCAAGTGGAAGCTCAAGATTATAACCATATGTGACCTCAAAGGGTGACTTCTCAATGACATTATAGGCAATCTTATTGTAGATAAACTTAATGATTGGTAAGTACATGTCTCAATCAACTTGGTTTCTTCTAGCTATAACTTATAGCAAGGTCCTAAGGTCTTGTTGATGACCTCAGTCTATCTATCTATTTGTGGGTCGCAAGACGTACTGAACAGTAGCTTGGTCCCTAATATCTTCTAAAGGGTCTTCCAGAATTAGCTTAATAACATAGGGTCTCAATCTGATCCTAGAGTTCTTGGCACTCTATGCAGCTTGATCACTTCTTACAAGAAGAGAAAAGAAATAGCCGAAGCATTGTTAGTTTGATTACATGGTATAAAGTACGCTATCTTACTGAAGCGATCTACGACCACCATTGATGTGCCTAGGAACGTAATAATTACTAGCACTTATCGTATGGAATGTTAACCAAATGAGTCCTTTAAGATATCAAATAAAACTTGAATGGAAAGGTCAACAAAAATAGTAGGTTTCGTGGAGCTGCTTAGAGGATATGACGTACTAACGAACACAACATGACTTAACACTTTACTAGATATGACTCACAAGCTAATGTCAAGATCCACTCGCTATTAATCTCGAACTACTCAACAAGATTAGATAATATTATAACGAAATTATATTCAGAGAGGGATATCTCATATGGATAAGTATATTCAATATAATAAGTCCTTTAGGGTAATAAGGAAACCTAAACAATTACAATAAATAGTAATGCAAAAATGCTATCAAAGTAGATTACTAAAAGGGTAAAAGGGATAATTAGAATAAAGAAATATAGTATAATGTCAGAAAAAGGAATGATAGGTGGCATGTTGTGATTAGGTCCACATTTTGGGATCTTTGGACACTTTGGTTAAGTTGTATTGATGTTGGGGATGCTGTCGAGGAAGGGTGCTCGGAGTTGTTGAGACGAATAAAGGATACCATTGTTTGGTAGGCCAAGTAAGTAGAGCTCGGCATGTAAGGGACTCAACCTTAACACTTGTCAAGTCAGCTTCAGCATACAGTTGGTTAACCTTTGCAGTTGGCAACTCAGGATGATGGGAGAGAAGAGTTTTATGTATGGTTACCTTGGCCTCAACATTCGACAAATCAGCTTCGGCAGTTAACAGATCGTCCTCAGCAATTGGCAGGTTATTAGTAAGGTAAGGATCAAGGTAAAGTAGGATGCATCTGAGTTAGGACTCTAGAGAGTTTGCCTACTGGTCTTTAGCATACTAGTACTTATCCTTGCCATGCTAACAAGAGAGAATGCTTTTGACGAGAGATTGTAGGCTTCAGAAACGGGCGCGAGTGAGGGGTCCGAAGGTCGACTGTCTATCAAACATGATGGAGTCCTTCCTTCAGGATGTCCTTGGAAAACCCAACATAGAATCCATACTCAGCTTAGACTATGGTTTGGTCGAGACGGGCAATGATAAATAAGGTCCCTACATAGCTTGGCTCTTTGTTCTTTAATAGGTAGCATACTTTTCTAACATAGATTGCATGTCTCTCATCATTTTAGGCCAAAAGAATCTTAAGCTAAGCACTTCATGAGTTTAGGCCTTCTTAAAATGACTAGATAATCCTCCTCCATATGCTTCCCTCACTAATAATTCTCTCATGGAATAAGTTAGGATACATAACTTCTCCTTTCTCAACAGGTATTTGTTCTCCCTATGATAATCATTAATAGCTCAGCCATCCTCAAATCGAGCATAGATTAGACTAAAGTGTAGATCTTCGGCATATAAACTCTTGATAATTGAGAATCTAAGAAGCTTCATTTGGTGTTCAGTTAGGAGAGTATGTTTTCATGATAGGGCATCCACCATTATATTGTTCTTACCAATCTTGTGCTTGACAACATAAGAAAATCCCTCCATGAATTCAATTTACTTAGCTTGTCTCTTAGACAACTTTGGTTGGCTCTTTAGATATCTTGGTGATTCATGATTGATATAGATCACAAATTCTCTAGGCAATAAGTAGTATTGCTAGATAATCAAGGCTTAAATCATGGAGTAGAACTCCTTATCATTCACTAAATAGTAAAGTGTTGTCCCCTTAAATTTTTTCACTAAAGTAGGCAATATGTTGGCCTTCCTGCATTAACACAGCTCCTATGCCCAATTTAAATGCATCATACTTAACTTCAAATACTTTGTCAAAGTTCGGAAGAACTAGGATAGGGGTAATAGTCAATTTCCTCTCCACTTCCTAAAAAATCTACTATTCCTTCTCTCCCCATCTAAAATTAATGTTCTTCTTCGATAGTTTGTAAGTTGAGCTACAATAGTAATGAGATTACTTATGAAACGATGATAAAAAGTTATTAGGCCAAGAAAACTTCACACGTCGATAGAATAGGTTAGCACAGGCCACTTAGTAATCGCCTTCACCTTCTCTTCATCAACTTGTATACTACCTCCACTCATAACAAATCCTGGGAAGACTACTTTGCATTCATAGAAATCGTATTTCTTCAGATTGGTACATAGTTACTTAGCTTAGAACTTGTCAAAGATAGCTCGAAGATGCTTACAGTATGTTTCTAAGTTAAGGATGTAAACAAGAATATCATCAAACTAAACAACGACAAACTTTCCAATCAATTCTCGGAGCACATGGTTCATTAGCTGCATAAATGTGCTCAGTGCATTCGATAACCCAAATGACATCACTAGCCATTCATATAATCCATTACGGGTCTTGAAGCGGTCTTCCACTCATCCCCTTCTCGGATTCTGATTTGATGGTACTTGGATTCGAGATTGATCTTAAAGAAAATCCTCGCTCCATTTAACTCATCAAGCATGTCATCAAGTCAGGGTATGGGGTACTTGTACTTAATAGTGATTCGGTTGATGGCATAACTGTCTACACACATACACCGTGTGTCATCTTTCTTTGGCATTAATAAAGCTAGGAGAACTCATGGGATTAAGGACTCTCTCACATATCCTCTTTTCATTAGCTCATTTACTTACCTTTAGAGCTTGGTAGCCTATTTAAGGTTCAATTGTATGCTAGCTTGTTTGGTAACACAAGCTCTAGGCTATAGATCTTTCGTATGCTTAATCCTTCTGATCGGAGGCAGACCTACTAGCAGTTCATCAAGGAATAAGTTGGCAAACTCCTTCAACAGATCCTTCACCTCACTAGGCAATTCAACATTCAGATCCCTTAATTTAAGCAACCTTCTAGCTAACAAAAAGGTCGCCTCTTCAAGCTTTATCTCTCTTGATAGCTAAGCACATGTCATTACTAAGGTTTCAACCTTCCTTCCGTCATGTTGAAAAGAACAAGTATTTCTCTTTCCATCATACATCACACATCGAATAAACATCCATGGTCATCCTAAAAGAATATGTTAAGTGCTCATAGGCAACACATCATAAAGAACTTCGTCTTGGTATTTTCTAATGCAGATTAGCATTACTACCTGCTTAGTCACCTACAAGGCTCCCTTGTCACTAAGCTAGTGTAGCTTGTAAGGTTTAGGGTAGGGTGTGGTTGGTAGCTTCAACTATTGGACCATAAAGGCAAATGCCGCATTAGTGCAGCTAACACTGTTAACAATAAGAGTGTACTACATCTCATTAACTTTACAGCCAATGTGGAACAAGTTCTCATATTGTTCATCCTCAGGTACTAGGCTCTGACTCATCACTCACCTTAGTACCATAGTTGTAGGGATAAAATTACCCTCTTCATTGTAGATAACCTCCACTTCCTCGGATTAGTCAGCTTATCCAAATCCCTTCAGTTCTTCAACCTCTTTGTCAATACTGTTGACTTCTATGGTAGGCACTTCTCTCTTGATCACCATTGTCCTTTTGTTTAGGCATTAGCTTGCCATATGTCCAAACCCTTGACACTTGAAGCACTTAACCTCACTTATCTTTCAACCAGAACTCTACCCTTTCTCAAACTTCCTTGAAACTTCTTTCTCCTCTACTCAGGTAGTTAAAATGGGTCGGACACCACTGATCTTACTTGGTTCTATTCGTACAGGTCTGCTCAAAATAGGTCGGCTAGTAGTAGCTTGACTAATAGGAGCTTGGAATTTGCTCATTCTTCATCACTCTTTCCTTTGAGTAGCTTGAATTGCCTTATCTAAGGATCTAATATCCCTGGTTTCCAAGATACCTCCTATGTCATACTTTAATCCAGTGATAAATCTAGAGATAGTCCTGTCTTTAGGCTCTACAACTTCATAGTAAATCATTAACATTTGGAACTCCTTTACATATGCATCAAACTTTATCCTCCTTATCTAAACTCTTGCAATCTTCTAAATGCAAATGTAGATAATAGCTCAAAACAAATCTCTTTCTCATTACTCTCTTCATCTCATCTTAATCTCTAACTTCTCTCTCTCTTTCTCTTCATCGTATAGCCTGCAAATTCTTCCACCAAAAGGTAGCATATCCGACGAATTCTAACACAACAAGTCTTACTTTAGCATTCTTAGAAACTTCATAGCACTTAAATTGCTTCTCTATCCTATTAACCTAGTTTAGGTAGTTCTTAGCATCCCCACTGTAAGCCATGCAACTAAAAGTTTGGAATCGACATATAAAGTTTAGGGCAATCGGATAAAGTATCTAATTGAGCCTAAATTATATGGAAAAATTAGAAATATTAGTAAAAGCGATCCTATAATTTTGAAGTTAGGAAAATACGTAATAAAATAATAGAATATTATAATATTGAAATATAAGCATATTACTTGTTATTTATCGAAAATATATAAAACAAGTTTTGATAACTAATGAGTCATTGAAAATACAATATATGCACAATAAAAATCATAAAATAATATAAATAATATTTAGGATTATTTACTTATACTTCATATGTATTTGTGTATAGGTAAAAATACTTGAGATTACTTAAAATGCTAAAAGTATACTAAATTAATCCTAAATAATTAAAAAAATTACAAAAAAAAAAAATCAAAGAAAAGTTAGAACAAGTAAGGAAATGTTTGGATTCAGGTGCTGTTATGTTAAGATTAAAGAGAAAAATTAATCAATCAAATTAGAGCAAATAGAAAGTAAAATAAAAGAGGATAATGGAGAAATGATATCCAAAAATTGGAAGGAAAAAAAAATCAAAGAAGCTCTATAAATAACCCAAACTTCAACTGGAACTCATTTGGTCTGTTAGGAATCAAAGAAAATTAGAGAGAAACCATAAAGAGAGAATTAGGTATTTTTAGAAAAAAAAAAACTAGAAAAATTGTGTGCAATTAGGGCTTGTAAAGTAAACCCACAACTCATAGCCACCTGGAACGAACTACCACCACCACTATCATAACTTACCCCTACTACCCCTTTCTGCTAATATGCTTAGGACCACCACTGGTGGTCGAAAACCGATTGGATAGATGAGTTTAATTTTAACTCAAATCTTATTTAATTTATTAAATTTATTTAGAAAATTATGAAATTTGTTATTCTAAGGATTTTATGTATGTAGATTTAATGAAAAATATTAGTTTGATGAATTTATAACTAGAAATGTATAGTGCTTAAGAAATCCCGTAAACTTGAACTTACTTCAATTTAGAAATAAATAGCCTTAATAATATAGTTTTGAGCTCAATTTTTTTGTGTAGGCTATTTAGAGGATGCAAAGCAATGCTATGAAGAGATTTTTTAGAAATGAATTTTTGAAATTTTTAGATAATTTTAGGGCCTTTAAATCATATATATAATTAGTGATTTTGGGCTAAATTAGTGATTAAATATGTAGTTGCTGACTTAGTATGTAATTGGGTATTTTAGGATGTTAATTTTTGATGTAGCATGGTATTTATAGCATTTAGGGTGTTAGATGTAATTATTAGGTGTAATATGTAGTGAATATGTGTAAAATGATAATATGTGAAATTGGATTTGTAATAAATATAAAATATTAGGTTAAAAATTGATAATATAATACTAATAGTAAAATACAATGAATCTGATATGGAACTGAAACTAGGTAATTACATGAAAAATGTAAATTGTTCTCACATTGGGAGTAAACTTTATAGTTAAATTAGGATTAGGATGTACCATATGGACTATAATACCGGTTAAGGGCCAAAAGTAATATTTATGATACCTGAGTATAATGTGATTAATTTCACGTTATGGTATGAAATGAGTTTTAAGGTTTCTCGTATAACACTATAATCGAAAACTAAACTAGAACTTAAATCAAAATCAGATTCGAAAATTGATTCCAAAATTAGCTTATAATAGATCAGTAATAAGTAACATATCTATTTGGAAAATTGGGTCAAATCACAATTTAAAGTCTATATATCATAAGGATATAAATATTAAGAGTATTTATACTATAGGACACATAGAAACAAATTGACCTACAGTAAGTCGAGTAAGCGAACTGAAGATTTTAGATAAGTTGGGTTCAATACACTACTATATTCTGGAGTACTATTTTAAAGTACTCAAAAGCTTAAGATTGTATGTCATTATACTTATAGGTAATTATATGTACATGTATTTGTGTGTATTTAATTAGTTGATGAAAATTTATATTATGTTTTGGTGATTATTATGAATTGAGTGGTATGAGATTTTTTAATCACTTTAAACTGAATTTAACTATAAGCGACCTAAATACCTCAATTAGACATGCGTTGCAACCCTTTATGAGACAATTAAGATTCTCTAAATAAATACCAACACCTTTGAAAAACATAATTTTGGATAGCATAATAGTCTTTTTTTCATCCTTAGCCGAATTAAGTGACAGATTAGGAGGTCACAGTAAGGATAAGGGCAATGGTTCGAATGATAGTCATGGGGAAAGTAGTGTCTCCATTAAACAAACGTGGGTTTAGTTGTAAGTTGTTGCATAAACATGAAAACTCCTTAGCTTAGATTAGAGTGAGCGAAATTACTCTAATTTCACAATGGACTAGACTACGTTGTGTAATGGCATTTGCTTGTTGAATTGTATATAATTAATTGTTTGAAAACCTGTTTGTGTTTGTTATGCATTCTTAAGTCTCCATCCTGACTTACTGAGTTGTTGGTTGCTTATACCATTATAGATTTTCTTGCAGGTTTCGATTAAGATGTCACGATATAACTATCCTAAAGTCAGTTTCTTTTTTAAGTGTTATAGGGGAGTGCGGATCAAGCTTATTAATACAACTAAGTCTTCTAGAGTTTCATAATTAACTCTTAGGTTTTTTGGCCGATTATGTAATATGTTACTTCTTAGACTACCTTAGCATGTGGAATTTCTTGGGATTATAAGACAATATAAATATAATTATGTATATACGACTTAAAGTTTCTAGATTTTTATGTAAATTTTAGGTTTAATTTTAATTGAGATGTCTCCTTCAAGGCGAGAAGTTATGGACGCCTTGTGTAAATCATATATATGATAGTGACTATAAGGTTAGTTACTATCATAGGTTGGTTTATACAATGGTTATGATTCTGTAGCTTCGGGGCGTAACAACCAATGTTAGAGAAGATAGGGATTTATAACCTTAGTCCTCTTGAGAGCTCAAATATTTCTTTCCTTGGGTTCATGGTACTCCTCTTCCTCATTGCTTTACTCCCCATCCTCTTCTTCCATTTCCTCCAATGCAAGCCTTCGTCAAGCAAATCTATCTACTCTTCCAACTTACTGTTGCCTAGCTTGGAAATTAACTTAGCTAGGTCGAACATTATCTCTCTCTAGCAATTCATTTGCTCGGTCTCTATGCAGGTCATCTCTAGCTCGTTACCTGTCTTTATTTATGGCAGTCACCAAGCTAGTTACCAAGTCAGCAAGTTTGTGTAGTCTCTCATCTACAAAATAGGGTATATAACTTCCTTGTTGGCTTTGACCATTATGAGCACCACTCTCTTAGTTTCTAAGAGTTCCTTGGGCATTAGAGTTTGACATTGTTGAATATTTCAATACACTAACAACTGAACTACACTTCAAAGATTCTTCTTTAAGCACTCAACTCAATATCTAACTTGACATTGTTGAATATTTCAATATATTAACAACTGAACTACACTTCAAAGATTCTTCTTTAAGCACTCCACTCAATATCTAACACTCCAACAACTACTAGAAAAACATCAGTAATGCTCAACTAGGTTATAAACCAATAAAAACTACACACTTTATTTTGTGAGTACCCTCCCCTGGGAAAATAGAGTACTGACTTCTACAACCCAAAACACTACTTCAATACTCATTGCAGCCACTCACAACTTCTTCAACAATTTTTAAGTTCAATCGACTAACTACACACGATGAACTGCAGTAGCACACTCAAGAGCATAAAGTACGAGAAACTTATTCGAATGTAGCTAAGCTTTCATACTAAGATGATATGGGCAACAATATTTGTGGATGAACATACAAGTGCACCAAAAGAACAAATGGAGGTCAAAGGTCAAGCAAGGGTTCTCGTACACCAACATCGGATATGAGACACCAACACCTTATACGAGCTCAAGCTACACTTGATATTACATACAAGTGTAACCGAAGGTTATTGCCACTAGTCTATGCTTGAATGGTTTAGATAAGAGTAAAGAGAGCAAGCAAAAAACACTTAACTCAAAGGAAAAGTTATGTATTCAATATTCTAGATGATGTGATTGATACATGATGTAGATATTTATATAGCTCAATTAAGGCAAGTCTTAGGTTACTAAAAATTACTAAAAAGATTCCTACTAGAAAAGGGAAAGCAAGCAATATACAAGGGCAAATTTGTAAGAAAATGAAAAGGAATATCCTTCATAAAGGACAGTATGGATGTTAGAGATTAGGACACGTATTTACTTCTCAGTTTAGTGGTCCAAATAGGTATAGGATACTAAATAGAGTCAAGCTGGCTAGGTTAGCTTTTGGTTGGTAAGCTGGAGGTCCAGAGAACACTTGCTCTAAAAGTGGGGACTTGGCAGCTCGAGCTAGTAGGTTGGCTCGACAATAGGTTAACTTGAGCTTGGACACCTGCTATCTCAAAATCATGTGGGTATGATGTTAGGCTTTGATGGAGGCTGGCAATTTCAATAGGGTCTTCCTCCATTCAGGCAATAGTGAGTAGGTTAGGGTAGCTCAGAAGATATACCAGGTTGACTCAAAGGAATTATTCTTCTTATAAAGTTAGGTCCTTTTAAGCAACTCAACGTATTAGAGAAGCAAGTCCTTGAGCTTAAGATCTCGTGTTTGGCCCTTGATTCCTATCAATAAGTCTACTCCTCTATCTTTTGGCTTTTGTATATACAATCCCCTCATTTGGTAATATAGATTAAACATAGTCACCACATCCATTTTAGTCTCTTAGAAGAGTAACATGTTTAGCTAATGAATATTGACAAGGTCTTTGACTGTCATTTTGTTTGCGGAATTTACAACGCTCACATTCCATGAAAACTATTTTTGTTAATTGGGAGTTTTTGAATTAAGCCGTATCAAGATTCATTATTGTTATTGTGAATTTGTACCACAAGGTACGCAACCCATTTGCAATCCTTTGAATTTCTATGGCTAATTAACATGTCGAGGTGCTTACTATCTTAGCTACACTCGTTTTTATTAAATTATGATATAGAAATGAGACAATTGTGTTCTTCTTAAGTAGGCATTTTGTTCGCAGAATGAATGTAGGTACTCTCATCTCTAGATATGTGGTTACTAACTCTACTATAGATGAATATGGTCACCTACTTCTTCATCAGTAAGACTGGTGGGCCCTGTATCTCTTGCATGGTTGCTAAAACCACCATGATGTAGTAATGTTCGATTGGGTTCAATTACTACCATCCTTATTATTGGCACTTGATCCATAGGTAGTAGGCAACTTCTTGTCTAATACTTATGTTCTACATAGAGCCATAACTATCCTCATTTAAGTGTGTTTGAGTGGGATGTAGTGTATATGCATCTTATCATTCATCTATGACAAATCAAAGTTTGGCTAAAGGATCTTCACCTTGAACAGCAGGAGGATTTTATTATTCTAATCACTGCATGTTCCACAAACATTTGTTTGTACTTTTAATGATGAATGATTGCAACCATAAGTTTTCATTCACTATCGTTGTTATGCTCAAAGCTCTTATAAGCATGCTAACATGTTATATGCCCTTATCAGTTGCCATGGACATAAAATCATTTAATGCTTACATGTAGCTCATTTATCTAAAACAACCATGCCATGCATTTAGTATACATTACCTAGTTATAATATAATATAAGAAACAATTCAAATACGACAAGCCAAACTTTATATTTTTAAGATATATTTTAGAGAGAGCTTATTTATTTTATTTCTTAGTCATATTTGTTCGTTGGTAGTCCGATTTGATAATCCTTAGTGGTTATGGATCTTTAGACCAAAACTTTTGTTGATGTTACCAATCTTATCTTAATTTCTCCATCAATATTTAGCCTTTGATAAAAGTCTACTATATCCACATACTCATCTTAACCTCAATGCTAAGACTTTTTACAAAAGCTTGGTCAGTTGAACTCTTTCAAATAAAATCAATAAACAAACACACAAAAATATGTCTATTGGACCAAAGATTTGATTGGTTAATCATGAATTTGGTTAGTAGTACTTTGGATTGGTTGATTATCCTCCATAGTTTTTATACTCCTTTTGAATCTTGAAATGGCTTACTTGAGTCTCATACACTTAGGGTGACCATTTGAAGCCAAAACTAATCCTCTTAAAATCTTAAACTGTCATTTCAGTATTATCACAAATCAAGTGCATACTAACTATCTTAAATCAATTTAATCATCTAATCTTTGCATAATTTAAAGGGTAAATTGTAAATATATCTCTTATATTTATTCCATGTGTGCTTAAATCCTTTACCTTTGAAATTAATTACTCAAATCCCGAAATATTTAATAAGTGTACCTTTATTGTACAGTTTTACCCTTTGGTAAAAAAATTATAGTAATATTCATATATTTTTTAGTATTTTTAAGAGATAAAATATTCATTATGAGAAAAAAAAAAAGACTTTTTCTTAAAGATTTCGATTCCAAAATTCAATTTAAAAAATATGGGGTTTAAATTCACATTTAGAAAATTTAAAAGGTTTATTTGTAATTCATCCAAACTTCAATATATAAATAATGTTGGCTCTAACCCATCCACAATTGAGTCTTATTTTTCAACAGTCAATAATGTAAGCAAATCATACAATTTCTTTGTTACTCAATCTATGTTGTAGATTATCTAAGAAGAAAGGACTTATTGGGTTTCTATAATCTTATAACCATGCAAGAACTTCTTCCTTTGTTCCTAAAAGAGTTTATCCTATACAACTCGACCATCAAAACATGGGTTAGACTTATGTCAAGCCCTATTTTAGTTTTCCTTAATTCATTTTACATTAAGCCTAACACATTTAATATAAAATACTTAACATTAAATTAAGAAAAAAAAATTCTTAAAATATGTTTAAAAAAATATTTCTTTTGAAATGATTTAGGAGCGCCAACTAGTAAAAATCAGATTAGGGATTTTAGGAGGAAAAACCCTAATTGAGTCATCAGTTTACAAGTTTTCTAAAAAAGTTAATTTTTCAAAAAATAAACCAAAATACTAAGTATGTTGACTAAATTATTAAAACTACAATCATCATCAATAGGCCTTTATTTTTTTTATAATTTTTCTAAAAATGTAAAAATATTTCAAAATGAGAAAAATGCATGAAAATGATTTTTTATTATGAATTTTCTTTAAAAAAAAAAGTTTTATTGATTTTATGGTTGCCCCAAAAAAGTCTATATACCCACTAGTAGGAACCAAACCAATATAGTTCTATTTTTCAGAAAACTTTAGTGGACACATCATTTTGATTAGCGTATCAAATTTAAGATGGACCTCCTTTAAGAAACAAGTCAAAATCCTCTCATTAATGACACTCCTCTTTAAGTGTCTTAAAGATTGGTATTTAGGGCATTGTTTGCCTCTTTTCATCCTAATCCTTTTCAATTAATGTGATATCTAAAAAGGTGCCCTTATGACATTAAGCCAATACTTGAAAAGAAAGAAATAGCAAAATAGATAGCTCAAGATACAAAATTTGCCCCTTAAAAATTATCCTCTTGAATATTATTCAAATTGTCATTACGTTCTTTTATTCAAAAGATTGACTTTCTTTTTCCTCTACTCTCTCTTCAACTTGCTCCATTAAACTAGCTTATGGGAGATATGCTCGGTTATTTCAGGTGATAGGCTAAATTATCAAATGGCGTTAGTAAGTCTTCAGTATCCAATATTGAAGATGGCTAGCTTGGATTTCCTTTTTGACTTAAAGGAAGGTCATTACTACAAATGAGCCCATTTAACAAACTTGGTTGGATAGCCTTATTATCAATGATGTCCTGGACCTTATTCTTTAACCTTCAATAACTTTTGGTGGAATGGACCATTTGACCTTCATGATAGTTACATTACGCATTTGGATCAAAATTTCATGGCCTATAGTTTGGTTTAGGGGCTTCACAAGTTAGAATCCTTATTTCCTTTAACTAGTTGAAGACTTGGGTCAATGAGACCCTAAACTGAGTGAAGTGTCTCCTCCACATTCTCTTGTTTTGTGGATTAGCTTGTAGTTCCTTCCCATTTAGCCCATTAATAAGGCTCAATACTTCATTCAATGTTTGTGGGCATAGTGTCTTCTCGGTAAGAGTAGTCGGAGATAGGAAACTCCTTAATATAAGGCCTATGGCCATTTCTAACTTAGTAATTTTTTCTTCCAGAATTGTCACTTTTTCCTCTAAGGCCATAAGCCTTTCTTCATAGGATGCAGCTTTTGATTGAGTAATGGGCTTTTTTCCTTACGGCCTTTTCACCAGTGATGCCCCCAAGCAGCATTAGCATTTTTACTTCAGATTCAACTTAAGCTAGAAAGTTCACTCCTTGAAGATGACTAGTTCGCTTCAATAACTCAAAAGGCATGGATAATTCCTCCAATTTTTTAACCATGCTTATTCCATCTAAACTTAACATATTGAAAGTGTATCGAAGGTCTCGAATGAAATCTAATCGAATTGCCTTTGCAACTATCAAGTCTTGAATTCTATTTTTCAGTTCCCAGCAATTATCGATAGAATGCCCCTATTGCTCCATATGGTACTTACATTATGCATTTGGGTCATACATTCGTGGTTTGTATCCTAGCATTAAGGCTTTCTAATATAACAAGCCTTCTTTGTTAAGCCTATCAAAGACTTAAGATAATGGGATTAGGATCTCAGTGACTTTCTTTTAGTCATATTTTGACCTTTCTTGCTCAGTGTAGGCCACATCTACCTTAAAGTCCAATGAAGCTGTCCTTTTTCCTGTTAGTTTCCTTGTTCTTATAGCTTCTTCAATTTGACTCCTAACGAGCACAATATATGCAAAACCAGCTGTTTTGTTACTCAATAAGTGCCCATAATACAATTAATCTAATGCGTTAATGAATGCCTATGTTAACTCTTTTTCTAGGAGAGAAGGAGTCACCCTAGTTGTCATGCCCCTCCATCTTTAGGCATATTCTTTAAAAGTCTCTTTGTTTCTTTTGCTCATCTTGTATATGTCCCAAATTGAAGAGGCTATCTCCACATTGAATTTAAATTGCTCATAAAAAGCCTTAGCCAACTTTTCCTAGGTGTTCATTTGATTGAGATCAAGTTGGGCATACCAGGCTAGTGTACGGACTGTAAGGTTTTCTTGGAAAGTTTTGACCATTAGTTGGTCATTTGGGGCATATATGCTCACTTTACATACATATAGCCTAATATGTAGCTTAGGACATTTAGTTCCATCATATTTCTTAAATTCTAGTGTCTTGAATTTCTCTAGAAAAACTCTAGTATTGTTTATAGCTAAATCAATGATCTCAAATTCATTATGTCCCTCAATGGCCTTCAATGTTTTTGTGATTTGTTAGGCTAGCTTCTTCTCAATTTCCTTATGTTTGTCTTCTACCTCTTTCTTTAGATCTTCAGAATGAGGGCCCATGTTAACCTCAAAGATGAGCCCATTGTCGATTACCAATTTGAACCTCAAGTTGATTTCCTCAACTTCCATTCCTTGAGACAATTTCAACATTGGTTGTTCTAAAGAAGCAATTCTTTGAATAGTCGAGTTGTCCAAGTTGTTACTACTGTAGGCTTGATTACGAGCCTGATTACTTCTAAGAATTCTTGCTAAGAATCTAACCTTGTTAGCAATTATTCTCTCTTCTTCTTTTTTCTTTTTTTTTTCTTTTACAATAAATATTTATTTTAAGTAAACATGTATTGGGGGATATATCAGTAGATTGGTTATTTCACAAAGGAATGAGACAAAAAGGGCAAGACTTACAACATAATGACCAGAGGATGGGATTAATTAAGGAAGCGAACTATAGAGGGGTACAGATATATTGTGAGTTTGAGAGCCTGGATTACTTGTAGATGAGTATTTTATAGAACTATTTACAAGCTCAAGTAAGCTAAATGACTAGATAATTTACAATGTAGTGAAAAGGAGAAAATTATTTACAATTTAAGGACTGAAGACATTTTATATTTACAAATATTTTTTTTTCTCATTAATTTTTTTCATAATTTTTTTTTGGGAAATTTAGAAATTCAAGGAATCGGAGGATAAAATGGTGAACTTAGATTAGCCAACTCTACTATAAGAAGGACTTTTGATTTTCTTTTTCTTTTTTTTTTGTTAATTAAAAGACAACTATTATTAATTTACATAATTATTTACAAACCTGAGTAAAAAAGAAAAAAGACATTAATATTTACAAATTATAATAAGATAAGAAGTGTAATATGCAATATGAAGGCATGCGGATGCTGATATTAGAGTTGGCAAGTAATCCTTAATGTAGCAAAAATATTATTTTTATTAAGACTGTAACTGATGGAGTTTGATTACAATTCTTTATTTCAAATTTGAAAAAAAAAAAACTTCTAAGTTAAAAGGCTTATTTGCTAGATCTTCTCTTGGTTGGCTTGCTCGATCCTACTTCATTGCTTCTCTTCTTCTTAGATGGTCTAAGTTCTACTGATGCTTCTAACTCTTGGATCCTCTCATGGGCTCTTATAAGTTGGTCTTTCATTGTCTCAGCCCGTTACTTTGCCACCTTTTATGAGGCCTTTTGGATTCTCCTTGACCTGTTTGCATCTTCATCGACAACTTCCACTTGGGCCAAGACTTACTTCATATAAGTTTCCATTTCAAGGGTAAGATTCTTCAAGGTTGGTTGCAACACATGAGGGGCCTTGAATTATTTATAGCCCACTTCCTTAAGGTGCTAATAGACATAATCTTTCGTAGCCCAATATTGCTTATCATCCTTAGCTAAGTCCTCCAACTAGAGTATCGGAACCATAACTCGTTCACCCTATAAAGTCCTGATGGTAAGTAGGCAAGATACCTTTTTATAGATCATAAGGCGGTGGTTATAATAGCTCAAAATTACCTTATCTAATGAGGATCTGTGGACTATAGTTTGAATGGGCCTAGTCTATCAGGTCAAAGCAACTAGATAATACCTTATGCACCAATTCATCTCAATAAGCAAGATCACCTCATAATCCCTACAACCTCTTATCCACTCTTTAGTAGCGTAACATCTAGCTAACCACACTAAGTCTTCAATACTGAAAATTAGAAGGATCTTAACTCAACAGTGTGTAGGAGCTTTTGGCAACTCAACCCTCACAAAGGTTAGGATTATGTTGATTTTCATAGCATACTTAGCTCTATGTAACTTGAGTTGATGGATTGTCATGTGGTTGACAAACCAAATCATAAGCAAGCCTAGTGAAGTCTTCATCTTTTGGTCTTAAGGTAATTTAGCAACATGATTTTCTTAGCCAAGAGGGTTGGGACATACGATTTTCCTTCTAGAAACTAAGACACTATCTCTACAACCCGAAAATGAATGCTAAATATAACTTCTAGAAACAAGACAATCCCGTGGACTAATGAAATATATGCTTGACATCGATTACATTGCCATCCCTAGTAGCCCCTACAAAAGATGATTTGCTTATCTTAGAATCTAAACTTTCCAACAAACCAATTCAACAAATCAGATAACTTGAGGTATCTCCCATTACATTCTCTTAAGGCCTGGTCTATTTCATTATTTTTCATTCTCAATAAATCACTAAAGATGTTGCAAGCGCCTTTTTCAAGGTTTGAGATGTAGAACTCACTCATATCGATAGGGGCCTTCAATAATTGGGCATATTCTTCAATTAATGGGCATAATTGGTGAGGCCCAAAACAAAAAGCCGCAAGTTCTGGATTCCATAAATAAACCAAAGTACGTACAAAAGAGTATTTGATAAAATTTCCACTAGAGACATAGTAGGCCCTTCCATTTAGGAGAAAGATTCAATCTTCATTCATTAATGGCACTTAGTTTCATTTTGTGAATTTCTTCCTTTTTAGCTCAAATTGAGTACGATTTTATGGAAATTTTAGTTAAATTAATATTCCTTTATCTCATGAGGAATATGGTTTCAAGTTTTGTAATGGTAGATTATTACAAGAAAATTACTCCAATTTGCATGTTTTGTTCATGGTGTCAAAACAGGTATTTATTTAACATTTGATTTTGTTATTTTTATTTCTCACAATTTCCTCAACAATAATTCAAAAAATGCACTTTCCCAAAAAGAAGTCTTCCGAAGCTTTCATTTCTATATATAATATATATATATATATATATTACTTAATAAATGATGCACGAAATTAAGTACAGAAAATCAGGTAACTTACCAAAAATAAATCCACTATTTCCAATTCTATTCTACTCATAATGAGGCAAGGAGAAGAAGAGAGACAAGTAGGTCAAACCTTAATGGGACTGACATGTAGTGCCCTCAAGTGGTGTTGCGTGGTGTCCCCAAGTGGTACCCCCAGGTGGTACCCGAATATATGTGCCAATGGGTCCCTTTTCTTTTTCTTTTTCTTTTTTTACTTCTTTTCTTATTTCTTTATAATTATTTTTTGTTTATTTTCTCATTTTTTTTTCTTTTTCTTTTTTCTCCTCCACCAGTTCTCTTGTCTGTAACTTTTTCATTTTTAATTTTTTTTTCATTAGAAATACAACTCAATTAATTATTTCATTCCAAAAACATATCATCCCTTTTTTATATATATAACATGGAGCCCAATAAACATGCATTTAAAATATTTTCAATTTTTTCTTCAATTTGATCAAATTGGGATCTCAGTTTCTATCCATGTTTGCCTTTTAATTTGAAATTTTAAATAGCCATAAAATATTTCTTTTAATTTTGATTGAAGGGTAGTTTGAGGCCATGAACTCTTAAAAATATGAATTTTGAAAATATTTCAAAATGTGTTGGTCCAACCCTAACCAAAAAGATTAATTCTTAATAAATGTCCTTTTTTTTTTTATCTAAGACTCCTAATTTAATCAAATCATGTATGCTTATTTTGATTTTAAAAACCATTTTTAACCTCGAAAAATGACTTCCACCCCAAACCGACCCAAATGAACCACCATGTAACACTTTTTTATGATTTTTTATCTTTTATTTTTTTTTTAATTTCTAGGTTTTCTTATTCTTTTTGGTTTTTCTCTCTTTTTTTTAAAATTTTTCCCTATTTTTTCAATTCTTTGTTTTTTTTTCATTTTTTTCTTTTTTAATTTTTCAATATTTTTTTTATTTTTTATTTTTCTAGCTATCTTTAAGAATTGGGGGATTCTAAATTAAAGGATGACTCAAGAAAAACAAAAAATAGGGTGTTTACACCCACGTGAAAAAGCACCCTAGGCACACAATCAAACCTTCTTCTCCAGCGTCCATCCTTTCTCTAGCTCCTAACGCTCCTATGACTATAAGTAATATAGTCTAGTCATTACTGTAACTCATGCTCTCCACTTGTAAACCCCATAACCAAAGACACAATCGCCACCAAACTAACCCCAAGTACCATCATCAAACTAACTTTGACTACCCAATACCTTTTGCAACTCACCTATTCTCTCTCATGCAGTACAACATACCCTTTACTCTTGCACACACTCTACCGTCACACATACACTGAGCTAATATAAGCCTCGACATATAATAAGCGTAACCTACAATAGGTTGCTCTTTCTCTCTCCATCGCAAGCACACCAACTACGTCCTCTCTCTCCTTACAAAACCACCATCTTGCGCGATAGCCACACAAGCCCCACAACACCAATTGACCACTCTTAAACCCTATGCTATGGTTATCAGACCCAAATACAATTGAATAGTTTCCACGACACAAACCCCTACCATGCATTGCCACTCTTCAAAACCCAACTAAACATCATTTTTACTTGAAGCTAATGCTTCAATCGAGTTTCTCACACCCTAAAACCTCTAGGATCACCTTTCTTTTGCCTTGAAACACCTATAACCGCTACTAGCTAAACAACCGTTGCCAACCACCACCCAATCTCTTAAAACCACCACTTTTACCGAAGGTATTGTTTGCAAACACATTTTCACTAATTCAAATCACATGAAATTGAGATTTCCTGCAAGATTTAACCCTTAAAACACGTTGTGGGAAACCTCCGATCATTACTTCTTCTTCTTCCTGACTTGGATTCAACCTGCTTGGATGCTCCAAGAAACTAATTATATTCGTGCACCCACTTCCCTTCTCTCCCTGGTTCGACCCACTTGTGTTGGTGGGTTCTTTGCCTATCTTTTTCTTATTCTTCATTTATTTTGTTTTGTTTTCTTTTAGTTGTTAGTTAATTAAATAAATAAAAAATAGTACCAATACTAACTTTACTTATTTTCATGTAGATCTTTATTTTATAAATTGTTAGTTTTGTTAGTCTAAATAAATGGGTTGTTTATTTTTGGTCAAATTAGTATTTGCATGGTTTTTTTATATTAATTAACGTAAGGGTTTTTTTTTTTTTTTTGCAAGTTCTTTTTTCTTTCTTGTTTCATTATGTTTTTGCATACTTACCATTGGAATCGCATTCTTAGCACTTTTATAATAGATTGCATCCTTATGATATTTATTACATATTTATCATATAAATTGCATATTTTAGTATAAATTGCATGTTTTAGTACAAACTGAATCTTTTTGGCAAAAGTTGTGTATTTTTAGAACAATTGCATCTTTCATCAAAATTCATATCTTTTGGGATGAGGTTTGCATCTTTCACATTAAAGTAGCATTTTTATGAGTTTTTGGTAAAAATTGCATCTTTCATAAAAATTGCATTTTTTTTTTAACAAAGTAAGCATTTTAGAAATTTTTCTAGAAAAAATGATTTTATCACATAGTTTTTTTTTTCTAAAAAAAAAATCTTAACTAGAGTTTTCCTGAAAATTAGATTTTCTTTAGTTTTTTTTTTAACTGAGAATAAAATTAAATTTTTTAGGATTTTTCTAAATAAAATAAAATGGTTAAAAAATGTAAACTCGATTCATTTTCAAAATAAAAGGAATCAAAAGCATTCATTTTCACTACCCTTAACACAATGTATCATTTGATAGCCGCATTAGGCCTTTTTAAGAAGTGTTTTTAAAATTAAACCCTATTAAGAACCACTCCATATTGGGGTAATTAGGAAGTTAGGATCATTAATCAAGATAAAAAATGATAAACTAATTTTTGCTTACCCTAATCGTACCAATTCATGGGTGATCATTACTATCAATAACACATTTCCTTAGAAAAGAAGAAGGGCTTCAAATCTAGTCTCATGAATTTTGAGCTATGAGCCATTTAAGAAGAGAAAGGAAACAAGTATCTCCATTCCATAAACAACCTACAAAAGAAGCCTAAAAGGAATGATAGGAAACAAAGAAAGAAAAGAGAAATAATGAGAAAAAGAGAGGAAAAAGCAAATAAAAAAATAAAAAGAAAAGAAGGAACAAAAAAAAAAAGAATAAAAGGGTCATTAAGCTAAAGCAAACACAAGAGACAAATTCAAGACAAGCACTAAACAATGATTGAAGCTCAAAATCTCAGGGCACATTTCAAAGCTCAAAGAAGTTTAAGTATGTCAAGAATCAAGAATAAGGCTTATAAGTCAAAACTCAAGGGCCTTCCATTCTATAGGACCTCCTACAACACTACAGTCGAGAAGTTCTTCTGATTAAAGCAAACGGATTATCATTACTCACAAAACTAAGGGTAAGCCCATCTTAGTTTCTCCTAAGGGTTCTAAACTTGTAAACCTAAGTTAAGAAGACAATTCTTTCAAAATAGGCAAATTCATCAATCCTTTTTAAAACCATTGACCAAAAGACCCATGCTGCATCATAAGTCTGAAAAAGACATGATAGATAGATTCATTGAAGCGTGTCATTTGCAAGATTGACCATAATTTTTTAAATTGAAGTCGAAAGTAAAATCTAAGCTAAGAGACTCGGAAGAAAGTCATCTTAAACTAAACATACTTTCAATGAGATGTTTAACTAAAATGAGTCATCCTGAGTAGCATTTGCCCTTTAACTAAAGCTCAAGTTCCCTTAAGAAGAAATTTAGAGCCTAAGGAATCGTCGAAGACAATGATATGGTCCTTAGATAGTGCCCAAGTTGTTACAAATGGATGGAAAAGCCCAACACTTAATTATAGTGTTCTTAGAATCTGTAAAGAATCCATACTTGTTAGTAGATCTTTGAAAATAAAAAAAGGAGAAGAAGAGAGAGATAGAGAGAGAGAATTTTCATTAAGAAAAAAAAAATAAAAACTGAAAGGAAAATAAAAGGAGAAGAAGAAGCAAGGGGGCAATCTTCAAAAGATTTTTCAAAAGCCTAAATCCATTAAATCATTCTTTCCTTCAATCTTAATGACCAAGTCTTTATACTTTCATTTCCGAGAACTCTACTCCTATGATTGACCCATTTGGTTAGTTTTGTCTTGTTTATCCTAACAATTGAAATCGTATAATTCCTTTGCAAATCAATTTCAAAATTTTGTAAACTCAATGGAGCACTATCCTGTTTTATTAAGATCACCTACTAGGTAGAGTGTTGCCCTATTTTATTTAGATTACATACTTGGTGGAGTATTGTCTTAAAATTCCTAAGGATCACCTGTTCAATGGAGCGTTACCCTACAAATTGCTTATTCGATGGAGTGTTATCCCGTTTTATTTGGATCGCTTGCTGAGTAGAGCGTTGTCCTAAATTTTCAAAGGACTGCTTACTCAATAGAGCGATGTCTTGTTTTATGTGAATCGCCTGTTTGATGGAGTGCCGTCACCTACCAATCCACACCCCACCCCCTTCTTTTTTTTAAAAGGATCGCTTGTTTGGTGGAACGTTGTCCTATTCTTTCTAGATGCTTGCTTGGTGGAGCATTATCTTGAAAAGTCTTTAGATCACTTGCTCGATGGAGTGCTTGCCCATTTTTAAAAGTCTCTTACTCAATTAAGTGTTGTCTTATTTTTTAAAATTATCTAGATTGCTTGCTTAATAGAGTATTATCCTGTCAACTTATTAAAAGGGCCTAATTTACAAGTAGCCCATTTCATTTTTCAGAAGCTACCATTAGAAACCTTTTTCAGACTCTCTTCTTCCTACAAGACAAAAAAGGAGTATCTTTTTTTTTTCTTTGTGGTAAAGTATTCACTAAAGTATACCACAAAGAAGGGATAGCTGTAAACATCTCATTTTTACCCTTCCTAAGTTTATCTTTAATATAGAATCCCCTAATTATCGAAAAAGGCCAAAAAATAGAAACTAACAAAAAAATTGAAAAAAAAATACCCAAAAAGGAAGAAAAATGTATTAAAAAATTGAAAAATTTATAAGAAGTCTTGCACAGTGGTCCATTTAAGCCAGTTTAGGGGGGAAATCACTTTTCGAGGTGGAAAATGGTTTTTAAAGTCAAAATAAGGATATGTAATTTGATTAAATCAGGAATCTTGGATAAAAATGAATATTTATTTAAAATTAGTTTTTCTACCTAGGTTTAGCCAAGTCATTTTGAAAATTATATTTTTTGGATTTCATGGCCACAAACTGTGCCTCAATCGGAGTTAAAATAAATATTTTATAACTGTTTGAAATTTCAAATAAAAAGCCAAACAAAGGTAGAAACCAAGATCCAAGTTAGTATATGTTTAATAAGCTCGACATTTATAATAAAAACAAAAAAACAAAAAAAGGGGGTGGTGTGTTTTTGGAATGAAATAATTAATCAGATTATGTTTCGAATATAAAAAACAAAAAACAAAAAACAATTAAAGAGGAAAAAGCTACAGGTGAGTGAACCAATAAAGGAAAAAAAAGAAGAGGGACAAGTGTCACCCTCTTAGATACGTTGTACCACCTAGAGCTGATACGTGACGCTATGTATTAGCTACATAAGCACTACTCATCAAGTGCTTAGTGGGTTAAAGTTTGACCCACATAATTTGAAACAATGAATTTATTTTTAGCAAGTTATCTAATTTTCTATATCCAATTTTGTGCAACATTTATTAAATAAAAAATTTGAAAAAATATAAAAATGAAAGCTCAGGAAGTCTTCGTTTTGGGAAGTGCATTTTTTGAATTATTATTAAGGAAATTGTGAGAAATAAAAATAACAAAATTAGATGTTAAATAAATACCCATTTATGACACCATGAACAAAATAAACAAATTTAAGTAATTTTCTTGCAATAATCTGAAATAAACCATTACAAAGAAATCACATCCCCCATGAGATAAAGTAATGTTAATTCATTCAAATTTTCCATAAAATCATGCTTGATTTAAGTAAAAAAAGGAAAAGTTAAAAGAAAAAAATGAACCCGAATGCCATTAATGAGTGAAGATTGAATATTTCTCCTAAATGGAAGAATCTTAGGGAAGAATCTTAACTCAACAATATAAATTGGCACCTTCTCCATGTATTCAAATCATCACAATCATTAGAAATCAATTATAAATCCACAATATGCTAGTTTATCTCTCTAAATGCTTGTAAGTTGAAAATTTATCCTCTCTCTTCAATTTCTCTCACTACAAAGAAAATCGATCCAAGAAAATTTTTAGGAACTTCTTATTCATGGTTATGAGCAAAGCTTAGGTTTTGGTTTTATCCAATTTCGAGGAGAAAGATTTAAAAAACTATTTTGAAGCTACTGTGCACTAGGTTGATCTTTTCTAAAAATATCAAAGGGGGAAACCTTAGGTTGTCCAAAAATTAATTTAAGTCTTTCAAAATTTGACGTATGAGGAGTCCGATGCCACTGGCTATGCCCCAAGAACCTATCAGAAACCACCAAAACTTGCAACTTTATTTCACTATACAAATAAGTTTTTAACTTATTCTTATGATTTTTAAGCTTGTTCATTAAAAATAAAATAAAATTTTAGATAAATGATGGTAGGTATGTTTTGATCTTATTTTGATGTGCTTCCATGGATCTATATGTTTGCAATAATTATTTTTGTATGATTATGTTGATTGATAAATTAGTAACATGTTATGTAGATTTTAATTATGTTATATTAATTACTTAGGTACTTTAATTTAATTAGTGTGTTAGCATTATGTTAATAGGTTTTATTAATGTGTCCATGTTAATTTTTGCATGTTAAGTATAATAATATAGTTAAATGTCTTATGATAGGGTTGATTATGTTATTAGCGTTTGGACTTTAATAATGTTTTCAAATAAAGAAGGGGTTTCTTTTTCCTAATATTCATTTTCTGTTTCATAAATAAAATGTTTTCCATAAATAAAAAATAAATAAATTGGCCTTTTCCAAAATTTAGGGTTTTTTTATAGAATTTTTCCAAAAGTGGACCAAAAAAACATATTTTTCAAAATTAATAAAATTTAACGAGCTTAAAGTAAGAAGAATTTTTCAAAAATAAAATAAACCAACAACCTAAAATTTTCATCAATTGAGAACTACATAGTCTTGATCCTGCTTCGTGCGTACATAAGTACTTCAAGCAGCCCCAAATAATAATTTTTTCCCCTTTTCTTTCTTTTTAAATAAAAAAAAATTAAAAGCTCAATTTATTTTAAAAACATATTTAAAGCTCATTAAGTGCTCTTATGGATTTCTTTTATGGAAACTACTTAGTTTTTAATAAGTTAACACTCGAACCCAATTTTTTTTTCTATTTTTCTAAAAGTTTTTTTTTTTTTAGAAACATGTATGCTTGTAGCTAGAATTAGGGTCTATCAACCTATGGGCCCTAATTTCGCTTTTTCCTTGATTACAATCAAGTGACAATTTCATTTTTCAAAAACCTTTTCTTAATCTTGTCGAGAGATTTATATTGACTGAGCTAAGTTTAATATAAATGAAGTTATAAAAAGAGAGAAACGGATTTTTAACTTAACAATGGGGATCCTCTTTCAAGCATGGCCAAGTTTTATTTTTATAATTTTGAACTTCAAACCTTGTTTGAATCTTAGATTAGTCTCAACTTACCATAGATGAAGCTTAGGTCCTCTTTTAACTTATCCAATCTTTTTCTTTTTAACTATTGATGCAAATCCTAATGATATTTGTAAGTTTTGATTTGGACCTTCTTTCCTTCCTCCATTTTTAGCCATGGAAGGAGCTTGAAATTGGTAACGCACCATACGTGTGACCAGGCATGGAGCAAAAGGATTGCGGGCATGCCTTACTTGAATCGAACCCGTAACCTTTTGCACATCAATTCTCTAAGTCCATGAGCCTAGTCAACTTAGCTGAGCATCTTTTCTTATTAAGTTGTGAACTTCAAATATATTTTACCCATCCTAGCCAGGGCTAATTTTTATTTTTATTTTATTTTCAAACCTATCTAGCCTAATTTTTTTTTTTGTTTTTATTAATTATCCTTAATTAGAGCAATATTAAACCTTACTCATTTAATATTAACCATCAACTAAGAATTAAGAAAAATTTAGGTTTTAAATATGTTTTGAAAAATACTTAGAGTCGCTACCTGATTAAGGTCAGGAAAAAATAGGATAGGTTAAATTAATTGAGTAGATCGATTTTAACCTAACCACTAATCTACTGAAAAACTAATTTTAAAAGATGATTTTGGAAGACTAGAGATTTTTTAGTCCAGGGGCTAACATTTTTAAACCCTTTAACTTTTCGAGATTAAATTTATTATTCCATGATATTCTTAAGAATAAAATCTATTCACATGTAACTAAGTTAATTTACAAAAGGATAATTCGAACGATTATTTACAAAAGATGGAAAAAGAAAATATGCAATATTTTAAGTCACCCCATAATTACGTACGAGTGCCTATATACCTATTATTCGAGATCAAACTTCCATAATTCATTTTCCAAAAACATTAGTATGTTGATTTATTTTAAATTTGAAAAATAACCGCGTTTACATCTCTTAACAATTTCTTTTTATTTTGAAAATTTCTCAAAAAGGGTCCTAAATTGAGAAAAGGTTGATTTTTTTTTATTTGGAAAATTGATTTTTCTAAGTGATAAAATGATTTTTTTCATTTTTTATTATTTTATATATTTTTATTTTTTTGTCTTATCGAAGAATATAAAAAATAAACTAAAGTAAACTTTCTTTTTTTTTTCAAAATTATGATTAAACAAATTAACAATACAAATCAATAAGATAATAACAAAAGGGGGCAAACCAAATGCTTAGAGTAGATCAAGACCTAAGCAATCAAATCAAGTAGTGGAGTTGGGTCTCAAGTCGAATATCGGGTTGATTTGACCCATTACATTCCCTGAGCATGTTCAACGTAGGGAAGAGAGAGAATGCACGTAGAGGAGTGATAAAGGTTGCTTTTGGCACAAAGTGACTGGGGAAGATCAAATTTATAAGTTTCTTATTGGAAGCAAGGGTTTGGTGAAGGTGTTATAGGGTTTGGAGGTGGTTTAATGGTTGTTCAATGTTGGACATCGATGGTAGAGAGAGAAGGTACTCGAGTGGCTTGGTGTAGTGGTCATAAGATGATAAAAAGATGTCGGTTAGGGATTTTAAGAAGGTTGCGATCTCAACCTTATAGGTAGTTGAGGTTCAAGTGTTGTAGTGGTAGGTAAAGTAGTGGTTTTCTATGGTAGTCGAGGGTTTCACGATGGTAAGTCTAGGAGGTATGACTATTGATGAGCTTGGTCTGGTTAGAGAGCTCGTTGCACAGAGACTTTGTTGGTCGTGTTGATTTAGCTTGATAAGCCCTAAGCTCATACCAAATGTAGAGAGAGAGAGAGAGCTTGTGCCTTAGAGAGAAAGTAGATGAAAGATTGATTTAAGTGGATTTAAGCAATTTCTCCCTCAAGAAACGAATTCTCAATCTCCTTTTTATACTTTTTTAATGGTCAAACAAGCATAGAAGGTCAATAATTTGCCTTTAATTTGAATTAAAGCATCGAGCAAGACTTAGCTTGATTCTTGAATTTGGAATGGAAGTAAATTTCAAGTCAAATGCATATCCTCTCCGTTTGATTCTACTAGAAACAAGCTTTAGAAGCTTCCAAATTTAAACTAAAGCTTGAATCAAGTTTGGTTAACTTAGATATTTAAGTTGCGCATTCAAGTTTTTTTCCATTTTTCAATCTAATTTTGACCGCATTAACATGTAAATCCAAATAAGTTCTTGGACTCCATTAAAAGTAAGCCGTATGGAGAATAAGATTGAACCAAGAAATTGTGCATGTGTATGGAAATCATGTGAGAAATTGTAGCAAAATGAAGGCTATGAGTTGGGTTTGTTGGGGAAAAGAAGGGATAAGGAAAGAAAGAGATGTTGACATGGCGTTAATGTGGCCTCACGTTGGCCAAGCTGTCCAACAGTGTCTTGCCACCTATCTTGAAAAGACACGTAGCAAAAATGCCAACATGTCATCGTACCACATGTCAAGACAAGTGGCACAACATATGTCAAATAAGCTAACGTAGCACCATGTGACGCCACATTAGCTCGTAGTCACAACTAGGTGGTGCTACGTTTTAACAACAAACACATGGCCTAGTGTAATACCATTAGATTGTGGACTTGTGCCTTGTCCAAATATATAATCTAATTGCATATATGAACTAGGTGGCTTGGGCTAGATTTAAATATAACCCTAGACCTAAAATTCTCTTTATTACTCTTATTATTTAAGACCCAAAAATAATTAAGCTATATTAAAATTTCTTATTCTATTTAAATTATCTACTTTTTTCAATTTTTAATTTTTTTAATATTTTTTCTAAATTTTTTATTTTTCTCTATTTTCTATTTTATTTTTTATTTTTCTATATTTTCTAGTTTTTTTGTATTTTCTATATTTTTTTTATTTTTTATTTTTAATTTGGACCCTTCACCCTATTCTAAAAAAAAATTTCTAAAATTATAGGAGACAAAAATGGAGTGTCTACAAAACCCAAGCCTAGTTCAATCCAAATTATTTTAAAATATCCTTAGCCTACTTATATAGCTCTAAATATATAAGTTAAATATTTTTAACACATTTTTTAAATTTAATAAATCCCAAGTCTTATTCTTATGCCTAATTAGAATTACACAAATTTTAAATTGAACTAAGTTCACTTACGTAAGTTGAAATTTTTACCGAACTTTCCTTAAAGAAGATTTTTTTTTTTTTAATAAAGAACAATTTTTTAAAGACTCTAAATTTATTAAATTATATGTGTAGTTTGTTTTTTTCTAATTTGACCCTGACTGATTTACTTGACTTGTATACTTCTAGTACTTTTCATTTGTTTTTTCAATTTTTTATATTTTTTCCATTTTTCTATTGTTTTTGTATTTTTTTCTTTTTTTTTTTTGTAAAATTAGCCCAAAATAAAATAGAAAAAAGAAAATAAGGAGGCAAAAATGTGTTTCCACAACCTAGTGAACCTAAAATGGCAAAAATATAATAAAAGGTACGATACCACTTAAGCTTAAGAGTCTAATTTATAGGATGGTGAGATATGAAGAAAGTAGGTAAAAGTATAGGCTTGGTGTTATCATGAAGTAAATAGTTTCTTATTATGTTACTATATAAGATGTTTTCTATTAAGTTCATATAGTTGACCTTCTACTTATATATTGCTTCCTGCTTCTTCTTTTTTTAGTTATTACCTAACTTTTTATTACCTTCTCATGTTTTCTTTTTACTTTCTTTCCTTATAGGATGCTAAGGAGAGTTTCAAGAGCTAGATTGACATCTAACGATGGGGGAGATGCTCTAGATGACCAATTTCCTTAAGGGTAGCCTCAATAGAGAAGGCAACAACAATAGAGAGGCTAGGCAGCCAACTAATCCAACTACTCAGTTGGTGGAGGCAATTCATGCCTTGATGGGGGTATAAGTGCAATGACAGTAGTAGCTGCAAGATCAATAGGGTACTAGGTATCATAAGACAGTAGTTTCATCTCCCATATAGTACTTATGTAGCACTCAACCATCCTTTATGTTCTCATATTTACTTGTATTCTAGATGGCAAGCTAACCTTCTTTTCCTGGTTAATTTATGATTGTTCTAAGCCTATCCTTCTGAAGGAGTATCCTTTCGCAGGGTCATAGGCCCTCATATGTTTAAGACTCTTAACTATTCTAGTTGGTTTAAGTCTTCCATGGCTATCATTAGGAGAGTGGTATTATTTCTAAACTAGTTTTCTTACGGGAGGCTAAACATGCATTCTAAGTATACTCCATCCTATAAACAAACCACCTACTAATGCTACTCATTTCACATTAAGCCTGATTCAAACACTCCTACTTACCTTCAAAATTTTAGATTATGACATTCTTTTCCATCTAAATTCATGATGCCCTCATCATGAGGTCAACTACTACAAATACCACTACTTACATCGTAAGATTGCCAACCCTCCTTTACCCATTGTTAGACTCCACCCAAGAACATATTTGCTAGGACATTAAGTCTTTATAAGCTTCCTCGTGCCCTTATCCACTCTTCATCCTTTGAGATCGTCTCTTGTTAAGTTGTCAAATAGTAGGATAGCATAGTAAACCACATTCATAAAGAATTTAGGCAAATCTTGCTATAAGCCAACTCACAACACAACTGCCCTTTATAATGCTATCTTCCATCCGGTAGTCACTCCTCTAAGATAAACCCATATAAGTTAGAGCTTACAACATGGTCGCACATATTACAACAATGTCCTTGCCTGGTAACCGATTCACTAAGCTCAATCTACATAAGCCTTCTCTTATCAAGAAGAACTATCCACTCATTAAGCATACTAGATATCATTTAAGTAGCTTAATGAAAGCTAGAACATAAGTGTTCTAATACTAATTATTATGGGACAAGAGTTGAATTTCTCATGAAGTGTTTGTATGGTGCTTGCCCATCCTCTGTGTTCTCATATTTACTTGTATTTTAGGTGGTAAGCCATCCTTCTTCTCTTGTTATAATTTAGGACTGTTCTAAACTCATCATTCTTAAAGAGTGCCCTATAACATTATCATAGGCCTCTATATGTTTTTGATGCTCAATTATTTCAACTTATTTCGTTCCACTATAACCACCATTAAGAGATCAACATCAATTCCCCGTTAGTTTATTCACAGGAAACAAAGCTCGCCTTCTAGGTATACTTGATCTCATGAACAAACCACCTACTGATGCTATTCACTTTACATTAGCTCAAGCTGAACATCTCCACTTAAATTCAAACTCTTGAATCCCGATAATAGGCAAGCATGTACAGGTGGTGAAGATCATTAATCTGGATAAGTTTATAAGATTAGCTAAAGAATTCAAGCCAAAAGTAGATGATCTAA
This sequence comes from Lumnitzera racemosa, assembly GCA_024138005.1. Taxonomy (NCBI): domain Eukaryota; kingdom Viridiplantae; phylum Streptophyta; class Magnoliopsida; order Myrtales; family Combretaceae; genus Lumnitzera; species Lumnitzera racemosa. The sequence continues at coordinate 89,755,311 of JAMXBC010000006.1, forward strand.
CGAATCCTAAGCATTGGATAAAGTAGATTGAGAAAGCCTTTGTAGCTTTTGGTGTACTTAAGGAGAAAAAGGTAGATTATGCTATCTATTTTCTTCTAAGTCACAAATGATGACTCCATTGAAATTAATACAAAATAAATGATAATGAAGTGATTAGTGCCTACTTCAAACAACCATTATAATTGCATCTTTTAGCTAAATTTTGAAAACAAATTTTAATGAATAAAGAGGATGCATAGTCTAAAACTCTTTATATTCTCTTAATAATATAGATATACATGATAAATTATTTGCAAATTATGTTATATAGTTTATTATTAATGAATACCAAAAGATTTAAAAATTTTTCAGTTTGATTTGATTTTCCTACTTTAACCCTATGAAAAATTTTTGAGAAATCCACATATGAAAACTCCATATAAGAAAACTAAAAGTTCAAATGTACTTTTTTATTTATTTAATCTGTTTTCCTTTGAATTTCAATTTTGAATATAGACAAATTTTATGTGAATTCATATCCCATTTAAGTGGTGTTCATGTGTAATAAGAGATTAAAAAAGCATGGCAATAAGGGAAATGGAGTTGGACATGTTATCTTGACTATGGTAAATCATATTTAATATTAATATATAAAAGAATGAATTTTACGGAGTTTATCTATGACTAGCAAAATAATAAGAATAATAATAAGAGTTTATATGTGTGTGGCAAGTGTCATGGGAGGAAAATGAGGAAGAAGAAATAAGGGGAAAAGAAGGGGATTGTTGGGAGAAGAGAGTGAGAAAAATAATAATAATAGTAGTAATATGCCATAGGGTTTAAGAGGAGAGAGAAAGGAAAACAGAAAGGGAGAGTAAAAGAAAGTAATAGAGTATCAGAAGAGGAAAGATACATTTTAAAATGAAAACAAAAGATCTTCAACTATAAAAGCATGAGAAAAATGTGGAAACTAGATAATATAATATTTGAAAATAAATTACTTCTTATTTTCTTTTCTATAATTTGAAAACTAAATGTATTAAAAAAGTAAAATCAATTTATCAAAATGCATATCAATATAATATCAAATTATATCTCCTAAAGTTATCTTATAATATGTTGGTTTATTTTGCATTTCTAAATCATTTATAGTTAGTTACCTTGAGTTATATGTCCATTTTGAATTCTATCTCTAAAAAATTTTTATTTATTTATTTTTTTAAGAATGCAATTTTTCTCTACACTTTAAATATATTACTTTAAAAATATCATATATATATGTGTGTCTATATAAATATTATATATATAATCTTTTTAGTATGTCATAAACTAGAGGATTCTTTGTTTTTTGTTATCAAAAGTCGTATATATGTATATTTCTTTATGAACAGCATATTCATTACATTAAATAAAATCATATAATGATTATAAATATACAGCCCATAAGATATCAAGTTTGAAGAATATGATGCGTAATTAGAATTACAGTAGATAATAGTTCACTTAAATCACAAGAAAAATATCACATGGATGCAGTCATTTAGGAAGGAGAGTTTAATTCTGCACATTGTAATAGATAAAGAGTTTGAAACTTTAAATTTTGTAATTGATACCTTTATCATGAATGAGCTGGTTTACCCGAAAGGTTAAAGGGGAAGACTAAAGATTTTTTTGTACATAAGTGCGTGTAGGTCTAAACCCTATAGCCAGTACATTCTCTTTTTACTTTTTTACTTTCCTTCCATACTTTTTTTTTTTTATTTTTCTTCCATTTTTTCCTTAATAACATCTATTCTTGTGCCGTATAGAGGTTAGAAGGAAGGCAAAATGTTTATAAAGAAAAAAAACTGAAAATCGTCTTACCTACCTAATTTATTGCTGAGACTCTTGTGATCTAATAATTAATATTTTTCAATTGGAATGGAATAAGATTGATTCTCTTTATTTCATGTAAAATGTAATTCAGCTCATCTCCTTCACTTAAATTATAACTCATCTTATTTCTCATATTTTCTAAAATAACATAAATTAAAGAGGTTAAAAAGAATAAATTGTTAAATGGTGTCAAAGTACAATCAATGTATTATTTTACAAACTCCGAAAACCATCTTAACTACACAATACATTACTGATACCCTTATGATCTAATAATCAAATTTTTTGAGTTAGATTGGAACAAAATCAATGCCTTTCTTTTTTAGAAAAATATAGCATATTCAACTAATCTTCTTAACTCAAATTATAATACATCTTATGTCTCCATACCTTTTAAAATCACCATGTTAAAGAGGGTAAAAAGAATAAATTGTTTTATGATATCAAAGTACAATCAATGTATTATCTTGTCGACTCTTAAAATTTTGCCTAAGCTCTACCATTAGGAAAGGAACCTTGCATTCACTGTTAACATAACAAGTAATATTCGATTCTTCACCATAAAACTGGTCTAATGTTAATTTATCATAATGAAGAAATTTTTGAATGATAAAAATGGAAAAATGTTGATAAAGTAAGTGTCCATTTATAGTACCACACCATGTACTCTATGGAAATGAAAAAATAGAGAGGTGCACATTTGATTGTCTCTATATAAAAAATTTCAATCCACATTTTTTAAAAGTAGCAAGAAATAAAACAGGATAAGATAAAATATAATAAAACAAGATATGAAATGATTAGAGCTGCATTCACTATCTAGTTTTATCTCATCTACAACGAGCCGCATTTTTAATATGCATAAATTAAAAATAAAATAATCTTATCTAGGCTATTATATCAACGCATAGGTAGCTAATGTAGATATGGGTACAAATAGAACCCACCACGTCCTAAATTTGAGAAAGGACGAGCTAAGAATGATCAGCACCCTAATAGAGTTAGACCAAAGGGTTGGGTCAAACCCAACCTAGATTTACTAGATCAAGGGTATGCTTCCACTTGAACTGGACCTAGCTTGGTTTAGGTCGATTTTGAACTGGTTTAGTTGATCTAGCAATTCAATGGGTCAGTTCTTGACTTCTGAATCAATTAATTTTTTAGAAAAAAAAAAAATATATTCTTTTATTTTTATCTTTAATTTAAAAAAATAAACCACTAATAAGTGATAAGAATTTAAATTTTTTATTATTTTACCATATTAATTGTTGAGTACTAAGATTAATAATTTACACTTTTTACAATGTACAGTTATTACTTTATGCTCACAATTAAAGAATTGATTAAGAAAACTTCTTTTTATAAATAATATCTCAAGGAAAATTTATCAATATAATCAATGTGGGACTAAACTCTTGATAAATAATACTTATTGGGATCTTTTATTAATTGAGAGGAAACTTTAAAAAAGAATATAATCTATATAGGAGTGAACCAAGCATTGTAAAGAGAATATCATCTATCTAATATTTTTAATATACTTACCATTTTATATATAGTATAAATATATTCCTTATGACTTTTAATTATATTAAATTATAAATACATTAGTATTTTCGTAAATTATTAAAATATATTAATTTACAAAAATATTTACTCTCTAAAAAGTTAGGCAAAATTATATAAAACTTGTAATATTTTGTACCCCAAACTCCTTTAGTTATTAAATTAATATATTTTATACAATAACTATCTACTTTCACCAATATTAAAATATAAAGTTTTAACAATTATCTTTCTTATAAACTTATATATATTATTCAATTTCCGTACTAACTTATAGATATAAGTAATAATATTTATTTTATTTTATATTTTAATTAAAGGGAACACTTACATTTAATTTATCTAAAATTGTATTTTTTTTTTTGTTATTTTTTTTTAATTTTTGAGTCAAAACCAACAAGTTGAACCGCTGGTTCTTCAACTCAGGTTGGACTAGTCAATTTCGATAGGTCGATTATGCTGAATTGCATCAACCTGCCAAGCCTAGCGAGTCAGGCTACAATTCAGGCTCATGACTCATGAGTCCAAGTCAATTCAGTGAATTAGTAGGTTGATTTCAGTCTAATTCATAGGAAAGACTCGACTCTTCCTTAAGTCTAAGTAAGTTTTGTCATGGGTTGAAGGACTGCCAAGTCTTGTGAAGTGGTTCATGGGTCTAAAACCCATCAAACTCTTTATTATTAAGTACTAGTAAACTTAAGGAAGTATTAAGTCTAGCTTATGAAACAGATCGGACTTGGTTTAACCAAGTCCGACTTATAAATAGACCTACCGATCTTATCGGGTCAAAGGTGGTGACTAGCTTAAACCCGTAAGTCAATTACTCATTAAATAAACTAACAGTTATACCCATTGAGTCGTTGGTTTGACTCAAGTTAATGACCCAAAAAAAGAGATAAATTTTTCAAAAAAAATTTAATTGATTAGCACTTACATTTTTTCTCCTTTTCATTTTATGTATTTGATATTTAAATTAGATAATTTTTTTTTAAAAAAAAAACCTTAACCGACTTTTTTTCAAATCTAAGAGTTAGCAATATTGCCATTATTTTAGAAATTTAAAATGTTTGAATAAAAATTACTTTGTACCGTAAGGCCTTTTAAAAAAAAATTGAAATGGTTAAACACATAAACATGACGGTTTTTTTCAAATATAAAAATTGAGTAATACATTAAAAATTTTATAAAAAATTAAAATTATTTTAGAATTACAATGGTCTAATTACATATACCAAATATGTAGGCAACTGCTAACTCAATGTGACAAAAAAAATTTAATTTTGAAGTTATTTGAAATATAATAGGCACATCCTCATTGCATCTCATATATAATATAATTTTTCAATGCATGGTACAATATCATTACGTGGCAAAAATATTATATAAATGTTCACTATATAAATTTAAGTTTCTTCCAAATTTCAAATTCATATGTGTTAGTGCACAAAATTATAGTACAGGAAAGGAGAAAAATGAAATTGCCCAAAAAAATTTTTATTTTATAAAAAAGGAGAATAAGTCATGAACGGTTGAACTGGCAGACCTATTGAACATGCTTGGAACTGACCTTAGCAGGGTTGGTTTCGAGCCGAATTTGATCTAACCCTTGATCTAAGTGTGAGGCATATTCAGGAGTTCAAAGGAAAATATTATCTTTAGATTGTATATGCATATATATATGTACACACGGATGTATGTATGTATATATTTTTCATCTTCTATGCATAGTGGAAGATATCACAGTAATATTTCAACATACTCTAGGCACTTAAAGCCACGGGCTTTCAAACTATATGAGCATTTGATTTTGGAAGCGAAAATACAAACCTAGCAGATTAAAAAGGGTAGAGAAAGAGAGAAGCCCTCGTGAGTCAATCTAAAAATTGATGACTAAAACAAGACACTGCTAGTTCCAAGATCCCAAGCACAAGACAGCCAAGAGTGAGAAGACCCCTCAACAACTATACTATATAGTGCCTTGCAAAAACAATTTTTTAAATAAACATACTGACAGCTATCTCAGTATCACCTATTAAAATTCTAATTAGATAATTTTTTTTTATCATTTTATATACTTTTTTTTTGTTAAAGTGCATAATTTATATAGATAACTATGAAAATCTTTTTCTTTAGTATCATGAGGTGTTCCAAGAATACCCATTAAGGAGACTATTTTTGAATAATTTTCCAATTGATAATCTGAAATTCTTCCTCAATAATTGGCTCACCATGTTGTGTGTACCTTAGTCACATGCCAAATTATTTTAAGTGAAAACTATAGAGTGTGATGCTCTTTTGTATTCAATGTTTTTTTCAATCAAGTAGATTTCTGCAGACACAACCATATCTGCATGTGGACCAGCTTTTAAAGAAAATTTAATATAAGCATTTAACCTAGCCTGCTTATATATCAACGTGAGTGGCACTTCATTATCATTATCAACTCGTGTAATTAAGTTTTTGTTTAAAAAATAACACTTCGATCTTAATTGCCGGACTAGTTTTGTTCTCAGTTGGCTAATTATAAAATCTCCGTTATAGCCATTGGTTCTATCGGATTAATCAAACACGCCTAATAATTTGGTTAATTTTCTGAAACTAAGGTATTGCAATTCCGTTGTAATATTACTTTTTGTGACATTACAAAAAAATAATGATACCAGTAAACATGATTACAGGTAGAGAATATGCAAAAGTGACACGAGACACGAAAGGACGAATATGACCATTGTTATAATAACCACGATCATGTAGTATAAATCAATTATTTATTCTTCTTAATCAATTTTATATATTTTAACCATAGAGATGAATTCGATACGATATAAGAATACGAATATAACCTACTAACACTAATTGTTATCCCTTAATTGAATTTGTGACCAATAAATTGATTATTATTTTTTTTCAATTCCTCCTGATGCACAGTAATTATTTGATAATTATTGTTCATAGTTGGCAAAAGGTAATTATATCGTGTGTTTATCTTGCCCACATAATGTAATGCAGACCAGTCCAAATAATAGCATGTTCTAGGTAGCTAGGAAAGGCGAAGTACATTAGATGCTCTTCTAGGAAATTTCCCCATCATAGTACTGATTTGAATGTTCAATGAAAAGGAAATCAAATTTGTCTCCTTGATGAAAGACTTTAATTCATAAGTCCTTGCTCGTTAAACAACTTTTTCAAGATCCAATTATCACGAGGATGAATCAATGGAATACTGTAACCCTAAATCTAGAAAGTTTACCGTCCATATTTGCAGCCTTTCATTTCTTCTTGAACATTTTCGAAAGCTTTTCACTTAATTAATTATTTTACATTAACTGTTTCTGGATACATTACGTGGCATGCTCTATAACGTGCTGCCGCCCTAGAATTTTACTTAACCACACCAAACCTGGCTCTTTAGAGCTATGCTGCCATGAGGCCATCCTCGAGCTAAGAATAAAACTTCTTAGTTAGCATCAACGTATAGGAACTAGTAGTATACAATACTAATCTCATTCGAATTGTTAATTCACTGTAATATTGTTGAGGTCTTCTGAGATAAAAAAAAATTATATTTTTCCCTAAATATAATAGAATTTGACCTTATATCTTATTTGGTAAGAAGAAATGATTCGGAATAAAATCGAATGAGAATCAGAAAGAAAAAAATCATTTTTTATATTCAAATATAATCATGAAATACAATAGAATAATATTAAATATTTAAATAGTATTATTTGTTAAAGTTACTTTTAGTTATTGCATGTTATAGTTTTTTTTTAAGGTTAGAAATCTAATTTTAATTAATAATAATTAATAAAGTGAGAATGCAAAATCGAATTCACTGCTTAAAATTGAAATTGTCAATTTCTTAAAATCTTGATTCCAGTTTTATTATGTACTTTGAAACATTAAAAACGAAAACAAAATCTCGTAATTCCATTCTCATCTATTCTCGCTTATACATTATTGCTTCCATTCATGTAGTCAAATCATAATATTAGAAGCATCGTTCATCACTTGGAATGTCATGGGAAGGAAGAGGAAAACATCAAGAGGAACCATGTTCTATCGCTACGAAGTGAAGTTTCGGAATTCTCAACATTAATGGTTCAATTCTAACCCCAAGTTTTAAAATGTGTTATTGGCTTGTAGGAAAAATAGATATTCCTCCTGTGGAGCAAGAAAATTGATGGCAGATGCTTTGGCTGGAAGAATGCAAGCGACAGAAGAAGCTTTTTTTTTTTTTTTTTTTTTTTGTTTCCCTTTTCCGCCGGTTTATGTTTTAAATCTGCTGAAAAATCACTTGTGTAATTATGGAATGTGCAGTAAGATGAAATCTCAGACTTCATAGCTGTGGTTGGAGATGGAGGCTCTAAGTATTCAATAGTTCCGTCTGTATTTTCGTAAAAAGATTCAATCGTATTAATATACTAATAGATTAATAAGAAATATATAAATATTAATTAAATTTTGATATATAAAAATATAATTAGTATTTTTTTAAAAAGTATATTCTTTCATAAATTTTATATTTTTACATATCAAAATTTTATTAATACTTATATACTATTTATCGATCCACGTAACATGTTAATACTATTAAAAACTTTACTAGTTTATGTTTTTACTAGTTTTACTCTGGTTGATTTGCTTATATGCATCGAGACAAATTACTAAAATATAGTTTTTCAGTAGTTATAAAATAAAAGGCTTTCTTTCACCCAGATTTTTTAAGATTTTAGAAAATGTCGTTTCCCATGATCCTTTTATTTGTTTTTATAGTATTTTCTTGAGAGGGACGTTTGGGGAGCTTCATGAACCAACGGCTATATTAAAGTAAAGGCAATAATTCAAGTATGCTCCTATTGTAATAAAACGAGCCCATTACCTTCTGGCATTTTCTTTAATGTGTGACAAAACAATCCCCACAACTTGTTTTGGAAGCTTTCATGGTCTCCATCACAAAACCAATTATGAAATATCTAATTATATCCTTGAACCTTGCAATTAAAAAAATGTTGACGATTGCTACTTTCAAGTCACTAGGACAGTTTAAATTAGTTATATCATATAAATCAACCCCCTCTAAGATCCATAAATAAATTAGATCCAATTCATATTACGGGATTCTAAAAAAATATTTAGTATTAATAGGTATAAATTGGGTAAAATATTAAACACTATAGATATTGATGTAGACAAGATTACTCTAAAGTCAAATATGATTTGGATAAAATCCAGGTCCATGTGGATTCAATCAATATTAAATTGCACAAGTTTATTTTTGGGGTTTTTCTATTAAGCCAACGATTAAAAATAAAAATGAAAATTTTAGGGTCCTTGGAGTTGATTAATTCTAATTATAAGGTCAATGTTACTCCTTGTCTAGAAAAAAAAATCAAAATGATTAATAGAACTATTGATAACCTACACAATAATAATGTATGCTTAGGTTTGCCACAATTGATGAAAGTGATTGAGAATGGTTTTTTTAGAGGAGGGGATTCGAGTGTAATAGTCACGTACGTGCTGCATAAGTTTTATGCTACACCTGGCCCTAGAGGATTGACTTGATAATGACACGCAAGGGAAGACTTATAGAGAAAGAGACAGGAAGGAAGGGTAAGCAATCTCAAGAAGCTCAAATGCATGTGTAATAGTGTAACAGCATATTGATGTTTCTCTAATCTCTAAAAAAGGTGTCCATATGAAGAGTAGCTCTTAGATATTTATAGAGTTTGGCCACCAAGGATGTCTATTAGATCACTTTGACAATCAACAGTCGAGATGAGTCCTCATGTTAATGGGTTGCTCCTTAGGCTTATGTTAGGTCCAAACCCATGAGGAGCTCCTTTATATACATGAGTTTTCCTAAGAAAGGTTAAGAGTGAACGGGTCGATCTAATAATCTTTACTCCAAACCTACTATGCCCCATCTCCCTAAGTCATCCCATTTCATGGGCTTAACTCTTTAAGCCATGTCACTTAGCTTAAAGAGTTGATACATGTTGTTATTAGACTTAAAGCCCATAAAAATTTTTAGCCTTCTACAGTTTTTAAGAGAAAACTCTTAAAGAAGCACTTTGATTTGAATGGGCAATGATCTAATAATATGTTTTGTCACACAAAATGCCTTTTATATAAGCTAATAAAACTCTACCAACTAAATAGACATAAGAGGAAATAAAGTACAAAATAATGAAATTAAAACAATATATTTAAGCGAATAGAAATGGGTGGTCAATTGCACCCTCAAAGGCAAGCTAATTGACTTGAATCGACATAAAGCCAATTAGATTTAGTCCTTTATGAATTAGTTGACCTTAGCTAGTAAGTTCAATTGACCTTAACTTTGTTGTGAATCGGTTAACCCCAGCTTTTAGGTTACCTTAGTCTTGCTCCTATTTCATTTTTCCATCCTTGCTGTAGACTGCCTCAATTACAATCTTTAGCCTTGAAATAATGTCTTGGAACTTTATGTTTCTTTGAATTGGTTCTTGGATCCTTTTGCTCTCAACCTCTCCCTTTGTTAACAAATAATTGCTTTTGCTTCCCTTTTCTTTTCCTATTAAGGACCATCTAGTCAAGCCTAATTTCTTTTGATGTCAATGGTAGGGATAGGGATATAATTCCTTAGCCATCCTTTCTAAAAGAGTAGGTGTTGTGGACACTATCATAGAAGGCCCTTCACTTAGGCTATCAAGACATTCCAAACATTATTTAGGCAACTTCCATAAGGTTTACATCATAAAAGCAACTATATCAATATAATTACCAAAAGAGACAAGAATCTACACCTACTTGGTGATATACATAGACCTCTATCGCTAAACACTAGAAATCATAAGAAGTTGAATGTATAAATGTCTGAAAAACTATTATCTTAAGGTATGCACTAGAAGTTAAGTTTATGCGACTCCTTCCATTAGTAATAATTGAAAAAACATTTCCTTGAACTAGGCATCTTGTGTGAAATTAGTTTTCCCTTTGACCACTAACTCTAGATTGTGTGTACAAGTTCCTCCTAAGAACAAGCCTCATTATAAAACCTTTTAAACCTTGTGCATTGTCTTCCTTAGAATCAATAGTCGCCCTCATGCTCTAAATTTTATTTAAATTCTCCTCATCTCCTTCTTATTGCCTAACTTGAACTTTGTGATGTTACCCCCCATAATCACCACCTTATGATCATCGCACGAAGATGCTTTGTAGCTAAAGTCTACTAGCCTTCCCTCTAGTTTCTATCTGTTGTCATCATGCTATTACTGGACTTTATGGTCTCACTTATCATGCTTACCTCATGTAAATTCCTATCACTAGTGTTAGTTTCATTTATAGTCTTAGGTAGAACAATTAACATTCTCACCTAACCCTTTTGTTGCTGAGGGGTATGATTTAATTATATTGAAAATTTCACATTTTAGTCCACTAATGAACCTAGTGACTGTATTCCTTAAGTTTAATGACTTCACATCTAATGATGAAAGTCTCGTAACTTATCACATAAACATGCTTCTTCCCTTTTTGTAATCTTCACAATTGCAAAAATAAGTCTTGGTAATAATAATTAGCACAAATCATATTTGCATCAACCTACTTCATCATTTGCAATGTTATAAACCTTAGCCTTTCCTTATGTTGCCTCCTTTGATCCTTGAAAATTTTCACCAAAGGTTGGCATAGTCTGTAGATTCAAGTGCTTCAAAAGTACTAGGGAGGCTCATCATATTTAAAAAATTCAAGCACATTTTCAACCTTTTTCTCTTAGTCTGTATAATCATCTAGAGAACTAGTATCATTGAAAGGAAGGTTCTAATTTAATATAGTTTCAATTCAGCACATTCCATTCCAAGTTATCATCACCTTCTTCTGCCAAATTAATAATTTCCCTACATCTTCCATCACCATTATCATGCCTATTATCTCCATGATGCAAACCACTACTACTACGACTTTCACTACCATCATGCCCTTCATTCTTACGTATACCCATTGCTTCCATGTAAGCGGTCTACATCGCCATAAATATATAGAAAGTTTTAATTAGTTCTCACAATTTTTAACTTATAACAATTCCTCTACATTGTTGTCTCTCGTATGGTTACCTCCATTACTACGATGTCTATTGACATGGACTCTCTTGCTAGACATCCTTAAAATTACTTATAAACCAAACAAATGAGTTTTGAAGCCAACTTATAGATAAAGGTTGTACCTTTATGCTATGAACTCATCGTACGTGTCACATACAAGCATAGTTACACTTTACTTTGAACCTTTACTTTGATACTAAAATGATGTAAATTAGATTGCTCTAGTAACATATACCATGTGGATGGAATCCAAGATAAATCCAATCTAATCTATGTAGGATAGCATGAAATTATTTTTAGGGTTCTTCTATGAAGTTAATAATAGAAAGAGGGGTTATTAAGGTTTATGGTCCTTATATAACAAATAAAGTTAATGGATATAAACAATTCAACAATTGTATATTATGCATAAATTATGAAACCAAACCAGGGCCCTACTAAATCTAAAATTAGCATTACTCATAAGTAGAGAAATAAACGAGAGGGTTTACATAATTATGGATATGATGCGTAATAATTCTATAAGATTATGGTTTTAGATAGTTAATAAAAAATCTCTAACAAGTAATTCGATTGGTCTAATAAAAACCCTACCATCTTATACATAATGAGAAATAAGACAAATAAGCAAATATATGAAATAATGAAAATAAATAAAAATACATAATGGAATGAAACCTAGTGGAAAGGGGGTCAGGGAAAGAAAGGGTGGTATGGTTGTCCTAAACCAGCCTATGGACCATCAATCATAGCTAGTTAAGGGTCAGTCAACTTAGTCCTTAGAGGATAGTTAACTATGGCTTTTGTATCTCTTCATTACTCCCTTTTTGTCCTCATTGTAGATTACTTCGGTTATAATTTTTACTTTTGGAATGTATTTGTAACTAATATATAATAATCCGGCCGAAACTCCTCCTACCGAGGTATTGTTCGCTTTGGCATGAAATACAACATGATTTTTTCTCCTAATACAGTAGTTTCCTAAGAGGTTACTCATCTTGGGATTGACTTAGCCTAACCATACTTAACTTAGCAATTTCAACATATTCGAAGTCGTTACACCAAAAGGCAACTTAATGATTTAAGGTTTAGTTACCTAACATGTAATGGGCATTACAATATATTGTAACTAATCAATTTAAACTCTTCCCACCGAGATATTGTTCGCTTTAGTGTGGAATGCCATATGGTTTTATCCCTAGTGTAGCAGCTTCCCAAGAGGTTACCCGTCTTAGGATAGACATAGCTCAAGCACACTTAACCTTGAAGTTTCAACATACTTTAAGCCGCTATACAAAAAAATGCCTCAATAATTTAAAGTTCGATTACCTAGCATGTAAGGAGTATTACAATATTATAACAACCCAACCAGAACTCCTCTCATCGAGGTATTATTCATTTTAGTATAAAACACCATATGGTTTTACCTCCTAGTGTAGTAACTTCCTAGGAGGTCACCTATCTTGGGATTGACCTAGCCTAAATACGCTTAACTTCAAAGTTTTGATGTACTCTAAGCTGCTACACTAATAGGCACTTCGATAATTTAGAGTTTAGTCACTTAATAGATAAGGGGTATTACAGTTCACCCCGCTCCCGACCACCTTCCCCCCCCCCCCCCCCCCTTCTTTATAAAACTAACATCCTCATTAGTGAATTGGTTTGATACGATCTATAATGACCCGGTCGGAACTCTTTCCATTGACGTATTTTCCACTTTAGAGTAGAATGCTACATAATTTTGTCCCTTGGTGCAGTAACTTCTCAAGAGGTCACCATCCTAGGATTGATTGAACTGGAATATGCTTAACTTCGGAGTTTTGACATACTTCAAACTACTACACTAAAAAGCACCTCGATGATTTAGAGTTCAGTCACCTAGGATGTAAAGGGTATTACATAGTATACTTGTTAATTAAAAAACAACTAGTGTTCTAAACTCACTTTAAGACAATAATCAATACTTTAACAGGATTTAGACTATAGCTATGGAAATATTTAGATGAATTTTTTATTTCTTTGGAAAAACAAAACAATTTTCTCATGGTAATTTGCACTAAACAAAATATATTAGGAACTTAACTAAAAATAAGCTGATCTAATTAACAACAAATGAGTGATCAATGTTCAAACAAAAATAAAATGGAATTCTAATCAATACAAAGGACTATAGAAGAAAATGAATGGAGATTAATTTAGAGTTGAGAAAAAATGAGTGGCAACAAAATGATGAATGATGCAATATGCTTTACTATTTTTACTTTCTTTAATAGGCAAACAAGCTTAGGTTTTAAAAATATATTATGTTAAAAATATTGTATTTTGTTAACTAATTAAGAAATTTTTGTATGATAAATAAATGATATCATAAAACCTATATTGTGTATGTTTTAGATTATAGGTTTTATAATAGCTATAACGTATACAAATATTATCCCTTTATTACCTAGTAAGAGTATGTTTTGGAAAATTAGAATTGTAACTCCTGACTGTTAATTTTCGTTTTTGCCATAGCTTCAACAATGGAATTCCAATGGAGTTAAAGAGGATTCAATGTATTGCAGATATGGTATGTGACGAAATAAAACAACTAACTAACTTTAGTTTGTTACGGTTAGATAATATACAAGCTTTATGGGCTAAAATAATATACCAAGCCCAAGCCCTATATCTTGCAACTCTATAAGCCACTAAATAAATAAGAAATAAACTATACAAGAATTACACAGAAAGAAATTAAGCATGTAATCCTAACATCCCTCCCCTTAAGTTGGGGCTTCACGAAGGCCAAACTTGGTGGCAAGAAAGTGTAACGTAGATTCAAAAACTAACTTAGTAAGGAAATCTGCAAGTTGAGGACATGAAGGAATATGAATAATGTGAAGAAAACCAATAAGAAGTTGATCACAAGTGAAGTGTACATCAATGGCAATGTGCTTAGTGCAACTGTGTAAGTAGAGATTAGAAGCAATGAGCTAAGCTGACTAATTATCATAACATAAAGAAATAAGCATAAGCACATCAACACATAAATCACGAAGTATATAGGAAACCCATAATAGTTCTTTAGTTGTAGTGAACATACACCGATATTTGACCTTGGCTAAAGAAGTAGAAACTATCCATTGTTTCTTGGTCTTCCAAGACACCAAAGCCATGCCTAACAAAATGCAATAGCCACTAACAGATTTCCTATCAATCTAACATGAGCCCCAATCCGAATCAAAGTAGCCAATAAGGGAAAGAGAATTATCTGAAGAGTAAAACAAACCTAGTGAAGAAGAACCTTTGATATATTTCAGCAAATGAAAGACACTTTGCAAACGCATCGTATGAGGGGCTAACATGAATTGACTAAGTCGATGGACTGCAAAAGAGATGTCCGGCTAAGTCAACATAAAAAAAGCAAGTGTCTTAACAATCTGCGATAAACAGAAGGATCAAGTAACAACTCTCTAGAAGCGTTATCGAGTTTGTAACCAACAGGCATAAGAGTAAAAATAAGCTTAGTAGCAGTTAATCCTACATCAATGAGGATATTGAGAATGAACTTTCTCTTATTTATAAGAAAACCTGAATTCTTGTGATGCAAATCACGCCCGAAACAAAATGAGCATGTCCTAAATCCTTAATAGTGAAGTTAGAATCTAACAACAGCTTAAGATCTACAATGGAGGACTCACTTGTACCTGTTAAAAGCATATCGTCCACATATAGTAAAACAACTAAAAAATCAATAGAACCATGTCGTGTAAACAAAGAATAGTCGCTCTTATATTAAATGAAACCTTAATCAAGTAAAAACTTAGAAATTTCTAGGTTCCATTGTTGGTAGGCTTGCTTAAGCCTATATAATGAATGCTTAAGTTTGCAAACCTGATGTGGAAGAGCCTTAGAGTAACCTAAAGGAGGTTACATATATATCTCTTTGTCAATATGATCATGAAGAAACATATTATTGATATCAATTTGAAATGAAGGCTACCCTTTAGCTACAACAATAACCAACAATAAGCGAACAGTGCTAAGTTTGGTTACAGGTGAAAAAGTGCCTATATAATCCTCTCCCTCAACTTATGTAAACCCTTTAGCCACTAACAAAGCTTTATAGTGCTTAACTTCCCTATTAGGCCTATATTTAACCTTATAAACACACTTGGAACCAGTTGCCTTCTTCCCTTTTGGCAAATTTGTGAGCTCCCAAGTGTCAGTTTTCTCAAGAGTTGCTAATCAAGATTCATTACATCTATCTACACTTGATGTTTTATTGCTTGAGAATAACAAGAGGGTTCATGAATAATCAATACATTGGCCAAAGAAGAAACATAGTCAGATGGAAAATGGTCAAGGGTGTTAAGTTTCAAGAAAGGATGATTGGTTAAAGAAGAATGGGAAAGGGATGTACAAGCAGTAGAGGTATTATGAACACTATACACAATCTTGAAGCCATTGTAGGCGTTTACGTTGTCTAGTAGAATGTCGAACAGCAGAAGGCAAGAAATTATTAGAATGTGGTGGATCAGGTGTATTTTGTATATTAGAGGAACAAGACAAATCAATGGAAGGGAAGAGAACAGGAGAGGATGAACAAGCAAGACTAGAACAATCAAATGACAAAGTAAGGGAAGAAGTAAGATAAGCAGTATCATGAAATGGAAAAATATGTTCATAAAAATAGACATTGTGGCTCATAAAGATCTTCGTAGTAGCAATATCATACAATTTATATCCCTTTTGTCCTTAAGCATAACCTAAGAAGATACACTTAATACCTTTAGGATCAAGTTTATCTCAATAAGGTATGGAAAAGG
Organism: Lumnitzera racemosa; assembly: GCA_024138005.1. Taxonomy (NCBI): domain Eukaryota; kingdom Viridiplantae; phylum Streptophyta; class Magnoliopsida; order Myrtales; family Combretaceae; genus Lumnitzera; species Lumnitzera racemosa. Next base: position 89,771,629 of record JAMXBC010000006.1, read on the forward strand.
CAAAGCATAAGCAACCAATTGTTCATAATAGAGAATAATCTGGTTTACAACCAAAGAGAACTTCATAAGGTGATTTCCACTCCAAAATGGATATAGGCATTCTGTTTATAAGAAATGTAGCTGCTAGCGCACACTCACTCCAAAATACTTTGGGATGATTGGCATGAATTTTCAAGGCACGAGTTGTTTTAAGCAAGTGACAATGTTTTCTTTCAATACGGCCATTTTGTTTTGGTGTATAGGTTATGGTACGTTGGTGTTTGATTCCTAGGTTATTGAACAAGGACTGACAAGTAGAGGACATAAATTCAGAGCCACTGTTAGTATGAACAAACTTTGGTGTATCACCAAAATGATTATGACCATATGCAAAAAAGGATTCAATAGTAGTGAAAACTTAAGACTTATAATGAAGCACATATGTCTAAGTTCTTTTGTTGAAGTCATCTAATATTGTGAGGAAGTAATTAGCTCTTGTAATGGAAGTAAGGTGATAAGGACCCCACAAGTCCATATGCAGTAAATGAAATGGAAAAGGTGATTGGTTTGTACTTTGTGGAAAAGGTTGTCTGTACATTTTTGCTTCATGACACATAAAACAAACAAGCAAATTCAAGTTCATGTTTTGGTATTCATCTATGTGTTTGAGTGTAGAAAAAGAAGTATGACCTAGTCTAGCATGCAATAAATGAACTAAACTAGATTTATTACAAATCTGTTCATCAAAAGAATCAACGATTTGAGAACTAGTAGAATGAGTATAAGTAACATCAAAAACCTTAAACAAAGGTCTAAAGCTAAGAAGATAAAGCTCATATAGCTCTTTTGCATGTGCAACAATGTGTCTAGTCCCCTAGTCTTAGAAGTAACAAGAATTAGATATGAAAGAAATTGTTAGTTTGCAGTCCTTTAAAAGCCTACTCATAGATAAAAGACTATGAGTAAATTCTAGTACATAGAATACGTTTTGAAAGGTTATATATGGCGACAAAACAACAGTTCCAAAATAGAAACTGGTCTAATAGTACCATTTGGTATTTTAATTTGGATAAGGCTCTATAAATGGTGTGTTTATTGAAACAAGAATGAGAAAGGAGACATGTGATCAGTGGCCCTAGTATCCAGTATCCATGAACTACTCTTATTATTCAGAGCATTAAAACAAGGCATAAGAGAAGAAGAGTTACTAGCAAAAGTAACCGCATTTGTAGACAATCTAGCAACCTCTGGAATAGTTTGTTTATCCTTCATAAATTTGTAGCAAACATTTTGAAGGAACTTTAGATCTATTTCATATGAACATCTAAAGGAACCTATAACAATATCAAGACTAGTAAAATCATGTTCAAAAGGAGATTCTTTGGAATGTGACTTCTTAATAGTAATACAAAGAGATGCTGAAGAACTTTTATTTCCTTTAATAACCCTCTTTCCTTTGTACCAATTGGGATATCCAATTATTTGGAAACACTTATCAATTGTACCTTTGACTTGCAATGTCTACAATACATTTTTTAAACTGCTGTACCTTTAGGCCTTTTGTAATCCACATTCCCTTTGTTAGCAAGAAAAGCAGCTGAATCTACAATTTGATTTAAAGACATTGTAAGCTATTTTTTCTTTTCTATTTGTTGAACAAGATAGAAAGCAAGTTTAACAGTTGATAAAGGATCAATTCCCAAAATCCAATTCCTAATCATTTCAATACTATTAGAAAGCCCCATAAGAAACTGAATCAATCTAGATTTGGACATATATTCATCAAGCTCCCACTTCAAATCACAAAAACAATCTTTAAGTGTTCAATAAGTGCACTTTAGACATTTGTTTAACATTAGTAATTCATCCCAGCATCACTTTAGTTTGTTGTAATATGCTCCAACTGATAAAGTCCCTTGTTTAAGGTTACTAATTTCATGTTGGAGCTGATATACTAATGGTGCATTAGCATGACTATACTGTTCTTTCAATTCTTTCCATAATTCCACAGCAAATAGAGTATACAAATAATTTTGTGAAATGTTAGGACTCATCTAATTAAGAAGCCAGCATCAGACCATATAATCCAAACGTTTCCATTTCACAAGTTCATTTGACTCTTCATTAGGTTTCTTAGTCAATCCATCAATGAATCGTAGTTTTAGTTTAGCACCTAACCACATCTTAATAAATCGATTCCCACCAAGAAAGTTAGATCCATTAAAAATAACATTACCTAACATCATACTCAGACTATTTGACGAAGAAATATAGAGGGGATCTACGACTACTTGATCTCTTGTAGTATTCATAGATATAGAAGCAAACTGAAACGAACTTACAATATTCACGAAGAAAATCACATAAGAATCAACCTTTGATCAAAGTAATCACTCAAATACCATGTTAATTTTCATTTCTGCCGTAACTTCAACAATGAAATTCCAGTGGAGTTAGAGAGGGTTCGATGTATTGCAGATATGATATGTCAGAGAATGAAATAACTAACTAACTTTAGTTTGTTACAGTTAGATAATATACAAGCTTTATGGGCTAAAATAATATACCATGCCTTAGGCCCAATATCCTATAACTCTATAAGTCACTAAATAAATAACTAGTAAACTATAGAAGAATTACAATAGAAAAAAATTAAGCATATAATCCTAACTACCAATTTGCAACATATACAATATGCATGATACAATAGGTTTCAAGTTGGGATAAGATTATCTACTCACAATAACATTAAATTGCACCCACAAGTCTTTTTTTTTTTTTCCCTTATCACCATTGAAGTTTATAATATTATCAAACTTGCACTCAAATTGTTCGTAATATAGATTTAATAATATCCCATACTATTAAACAGAACAATTACTGAGCTATTTCTACTTTATCATATTTAATTTTTTTAGACAGGGTAAGTAAGGTGCACAATGGTAATAATGACCGGTTAGTGAACCATCCTGTAAGACAAAACTTCGATTTAGCCCTTGGCCACCGGACGAAAAGATTTAGATTTGTTAGAAACTTTAGGTCAAAAGATTGACATTTGCGTTCCCGAATGCCTATTTGGACTACGCATTTGGTTATTGCAGGATTTTCCTTCATAAATATTTATATACGTACGTACGAACATGCATATATATATATATATTTATATACGTACGTACGAACATGCATATATATATATATATATATATATATATATAAACCAGCCTTAAGAACTTTAAAAATCATTATGATTTAGAGCAGTAATGATTGTGCATGAAATACATTTCTTTCTTTCTCTCCACTAATCAAATTCTTGATTCAATGTGAAACCAGTAAAGCTTTCTTTTTATATAAATATATATATATATATATATATATATCCGGAAAGTTAAAAGCAAGGATAATGACACGTCTTAACGAAGTTACCTACATTTCTTTCCAAGCTTTCGTGTTTTCACTATTAGATGGCAATCCCCTAACTAATGACAAATAGGTCCCGATGGGAATTAAAGTGTGGAGACTTTTTCCCAATCCACATGCCACCTTTTCTAGGCATTAATCAAAGGACAGATGTGTCAAATATTTCCACTTTTAAAGTAGTATCTTCTTATGGTCGTAGGATTAATAGGCTTAATGGTTTAGGTTAGCGTAAATTACAGTGATACCCTTAAAAATTGTCGAAATTCCAAGGATATTTCATTATTTTCTGAGATAGTACAACTATATCCTATTGAAAATGCTAACAGAATACGATTGCTTTTTTAATACAGTGTCAAGGTAGACTTTTACATCAATTATTTTATCACCAACCGACCACTAAGATATTAAATAAGTCAAGAAATCCCTTAAATTAGATGATGCATCTTTTTCAAAATATAATTACAAAATTGTATTTACGTAAACAGTTTGACCTTAGTATTATTCTATTGGAAGGATTTTTGGTGTTCTTTTAAGAGATACAAATACATTATTTTAAAAACTCAAAACATCTTTATCAGAGATAACCACATAACCATGCGACTTGCAGGACCTAACTTACCATATTTAAGTCACTTTTAGAATACTTATATACATCTTAGATATATCTATAGATTTTATAAACAAGCTTACTTGTACGGCACATTTTAATACTTGATAAGAAGAAAATTTGAAATTTATTATGAAAATAATTAAGGTACTTGGTGCACTTTATAAGAGAGTATAATAATAAACTTCTTACCTTTTCATTCTAGCAACATCAATAGAAATTCAAAAATCAGTTTATAAAGAAATTAAATCATTACATAAACATATGAAAGTTTTGTCATCGACCAAATTGAACACAAAAATATTTACATAGAAAATTACAAATATTGTGAAAATAGCAACAAGATACAAATATAAGCATCAATTGGTTTCTTTTTGAATGATGACCCTACATGATTGTATTATTAGTAATGTTAAAAAAAAATGAATTTCAATGTAAATGATGGTTGATTAGTCATTTAATAATCCACATTTATTTTCATAATAATCATTGTAAAAAAAATATATCAAGTAATATATTGCTATTATTTACTAATACTTTACGCGATAAGATTGCAAAAATTTATAGTATTAGCAATGTAATTATAATTTATGGTGTAAAGCTATTAAAATAAATAGCAATCCAATTTAGTTATTTTTGTAATCAATTAAATTTTACAATATTAGTTATTGTGAAGAGAAATGTAAAAAATTAAAATATCATTCAAGCAATATAAGAATGAATGCATTGTGAAAAAGATAAAATAAATATCATGCGAATTAAACATATGATCTCTTGTTTACAAAAACACTTATTTAACCACTATACTATATATGATGTTTTTATTAAATTAAACACTTAAAAATATATATAATATAATTTCTTATTTTATAAAATTTTTATAATTAAAATTTTTCCTGACCTTGGACGTGTAGGGCCCCCATAGACCCATCCCTTATCTTTATAATTTAATGTTTTCTGAAATGTCTTATTACCATATATTAAGTTACATATAAATGGTGGTAGTTTCCCTAATAAATGAAAAGTTCAATGCAATTGTTATTTTGTCATTGGAATTGCCCTAAATATCGGCAATAAAAGGCGACAAAATTTTCTATAACCCCAAAAGCATTCTTCAATTTAACGTGCCAGTAAGTGAGAATATCTTAGTGCTTGAGACACTGAGATATTTTTGTTTAACAGAGTGACGAATTAGAATAGGTCATAGAGATCTGTGAAAGTAACTTTGTTGAAATTTATAACCTCCTGGATGAAAAAATAAAAAAAAATTAATGATACTAACATATAAAATAGATTGATATGTAGTTTGTACATATTGATAGAAATTTGATATGTATTAATAAAATATATATATATATTAAAATATATCAATTAAATTTTCATGTATTAAGTTTTTATTAATATTTACAAACTACTTATCTAACTATATAATATATCATTACTTCCTTCCGACGTTTGATAAAATTTAAGGGATTTTAATCGTGACCGGATAGGATTTACTCTTTCGAAATTATTCTCCTACAGTATAGGTTACAAGAGGTGTCCTATTACCGACTTCACGCCCACCCCTCAACTAATTTAGTTGTGGAATATATATATATATATAACCTACACTAACGCCACATGACATGGTAGGAATCAACCGGGCAGGCTTTAAAAATTGATGGCATTATTGCTTAACTTGGAAGTTATAGGATCCAATTGCAAAAACTTTAAAAGTTGCATAATTTCAAAATGCGTCTTTCTCGAAATTCATAAGGGTCAATTACCAAAAAGATACTTGTAATATCACTACCTTCCACATTTTGTACCTATATTTTGGTTTCTTAAACTTTGTATAAGAACATCTTCCTCTCCTTAAAAATAACATTAATTATATATAGAAAAAAATCTTGAGTAGGGCTATAAATGTTTTGAGATAAGACAACACAATCTGAGTTTAAACTTGAGTTTAACTTGAAATTTCAAAATTCAATATTCCTTTAAACTCAATCAAAACTTACGACTTTAAACTCAAATTTTGGCTAAAATTGTACTCAATGAGGTCAAACTCGATTGATAAGCTTGTTTCAACCCAATTATTTTGAAAAATATTTTTCTTATTAAAATAATATTAATATCAAAATTAACTTAAACTTAACTAATATTTAGACTCAAGTCCAACTCGATTAGACTCACAAGTTACCCAAACTGAACACCATAAAATTTGAGTTTAACTTAATAAACTATTTAAGTTGATCAATCTTGAGCTAGAGTTTGACTACTATTCAATCAAACTCAAATAAATATCTAACTAAACTCAAGTAATCAATAAGTGTGTCTCATTTACACTACTATACACCATGAATGTATATGGTACATAAGGGGGAAAAAAAAACAAAAACTATTTCATCTTTTATTTCTCTAATGCAGATGTGATTGGATCTTTCTTGGCTGATATGCATTCTCAGCATCTAACTAAATACAAGTATGTAAAGTGTAGAAAGTCAAAATATCGATATATAAAGTGAAAAGGGATGAAAGCGCATGCTATCTATAATTCACCCAATTGATGAAAGTCTTCAAAACCATATTCATACATAGCCCCATTTGGTTAGATTTTGCATCCCTCAAATTATTAAAAAAAAAAAAAAAAAGGTTACGCCTCTTCTAAAGATGTTTCACCACCTTCTCGAGGGAGTACAAGGGGCGGCCAAAATTTTCCTTATTTATATTGCATCACTTACATCATGCACCCTTATGAAGTTTGTATCATATGGAATACTTCAGGTATGATCGGTTATTATATCTTCATGATAAAGTGTTGGACAAATTCTTTAATTCGTTATTTAGTTTACATTTGACTAAAGTTACTAAATAGAAGGGCACTAAAGTATTAGGATAAAACCAATTTCATGGTATCATTCAAATTCCAAAAATAATCCTATATTAAGTTTTTAAATCATAGTATTAAATTTTATTATAATTTATAATATCAATAACTATTATTTTTAAATTTTTTTTAATCTAATAAATCCTTATTCAATATTATACAAACTAAATATAATATAAAAGAGTTATAGTATCATGCTCTCTTTATATTATACTATCTAGTTTCTCTTTGTAGGCTAGGATTTTAGCTTATCCCCAATCAATTATCATTCCTAAATATTAGTAAGGCTTTAACGGTTCTTGCCACGTGTCTTGATGAATAAGGGCAATTACCAATAGAACTCTAATTCCTAAATACATGGACACATATGTGTTTAATCATCTTTTGCACTTATTCACCACCCATCTATATGTATTAAAATATTATAGTGTAGCTGCTAGTCGGTACATACAAGACCATTTGACAGCAAGATAGGGTGAGACCCTTTTTGGAGAAAATATCTAAGAGACAGGAAAAGTTTCCTATTAAAAGTAGGGAAAGAAGCTTGATGAGAAAGATGACTTCTTCTAGCGACAAGCATTTAATTTGTCAACCTACTCATTGCGCATCTTCAAATATTTAATAAGAAAGACACCAAACTTAAATCAACAGGAAGCGAAACATGAATAATAATTGCAACACTAGCTTCAGACATTTAACTACACATAACAGTTTGACTTTTTATTACAACTCATTATTCCCAGTAAATAAAAAAAACAAAGAAAGAAACTCTATGGAAAAAGTGAATCCCAAGCAAAAGCAAAAATGAAAAGGAAAAAGAAAAAAAGAAAAGAAAGAAAGAAAGAAAAAATCACAATCAATCTACTAAAACAAACATGTAATTGCCTATGGACTCCTAAATTCGTCAATCCCACCGGCCTGGAACCCTGTAGCCTGTATCTGTAAAAAGCACCGCCATTTTATCTTTTGTATACACATCTCACATCGCCACAAGGTTTAACATGAGATTTTTCTGTAAAGCACATGGCAAGAACTTTCTTCTGAGCATGAGGAATAAACCTTTTTTTTTTTTTTTCTCCAACGCAATGAGGTGAATAATTTAATAAATTGGATCATTTTTTTTTTTTTTTTTTTTGCACATAACCCCCACTTATATAAATCTTCCTGTAGAATACAAATGCAACAAATACCACTAAAAATGAGTTATGCGGCTTGTGCCGGCGCTCGAATATATATAACTTGAGAAAAGGTTCCCACTGCCACAATTAGCTGGGAACAATGGTGCCAATGTAGCCAATACCAGTGATGAAGAAGGTAACCGTCTGGAGCCAGAGGTATACATAGTACTGGTGCTTTCCATTGACGAAATCGTAGCATCCACAGGTGAAGAGGAACGCCGAAAATCCAAGCTCCAAGAGGTTGAGTCTGTTGAATCCAACAATGTGCAACATTAGGGGAAAGACAAGAGTGAAGATCCTATTATAGCTCTAGAAATATTTCAATTTTAGACGCAGAACTTTGTAAAAGATTAAGCTAGTCATCAAAATTTAAGTATTTAAACATGCTATTCAAGGTAAATTACATCGATATCCCCTGGAATAATTTCATAAATATGGACCGACCGTTTACAATTATTTTAGTAACTTGTATCAATTGAAAAATGTTTACGACCGTTTCACATTACTATACTATGAATATGTTGTTGATCGTATAATTTAGTGGGGTTTGGTAGGGTAGGACATCTCTCGCTTCCTTGTAAGATGAAATTAGAAATAAATAAATACAAGGTAGAATCTTCAACTACTCCAACTCTAGGCTTGTCAAATTAACTAGTCATTTCTAGGTGATATGTACGCTGGATCCGGTGCAAGTCAACAAGCCTTTTTCCACAATTCACTAGACCAAAAATCTAATTTAAAAAAAAAAAAAAAGATTCAACTACTTTCAACAATTTAATGCATTTAACGAGGAGAAATTCTATTGTTGAAAGCGATACGCATAGACCTACCTGTAAAATATTTAATATATAAAAAGTGTATCAATATTATGTAATTTCTAGTTGGGAATTTATAGAATTTTGGTCTCGATTCACATGAGTATTTTTTTTTTTTCCGATAAGATCATGTATCCCGAAGGAAAAGTTTTACCTGTCCCCAATCTTGAATCGTGGCCTTCTCCAAATTGACTTGGCGTTTGCTTTGTTCTTGAGAGCATCTCCAAGTTTTTCAGTCACAACCCATTCGTTGGCTCGTCCATACTCGAGCAAGCCAATGAAGGTCGCCTTTGTGCGGTGAAGGGACATGACATTTTCAAAAAGGATCCAGTAAAACAACAAATGGATTGATCTGCAAGAACACGATGTGTTAGCAACCGATAAAATCCCAGATCCCCGAATCATTTGATCTAAAAGCCTTAAGCCTTTAAGATATGGTATGGATTTACCAACCTTGGAGTTCCTACTGAATTGAGGATAGTGATGATGGATGGAATATAGATTGAACCCCAAATCGGGACTTCAACTTCGGGGATCAAAATTGTCAAGGGCAGCACAACACAATAGAAGAAGAACGTGACCATGTGAGCAATGATCTTTCGGACGAAAAAGAAGCTGTAGATCACATAAACTTTCTTCCAGAATTTGACTTTCTGCACCAATTTTTTTTTTTATTTTAAGTCGTGGATCAGATCGGTAAGAATAATGCTAAGTTAAGACGTTGTAATCACAAATTATTAGGGAGGAAACGTCCTTGTCTACTTGCACTTTCTATTAGCAAAAAACGTTATAAAAATGACAAACCTTGTTCCTGACAATCTCCATGACCATTTTCCTGAATAAATTCGCAGGACCACAAGACCAACGATGTTGCTGGAATCGGAATGCTTTGAAAGTACTAGGGAGTTCACTTTTCACCTATGTCACAATATATTTAACCATGACATCAGTGGTCAATTAATATGCTCCTTGTAAATTATTGGGTTTTATTAACTATTGATGATGCCAAAGCTTAATAGTATCAATAATGATCTCACATTGGAATAGACCAAGTTCAAATCCCCCTTTCCTCAAATATAGTTGGCAACCAAAAAAAAAAATTGAAAATCAACTATATTGACGACAAGTTTAGGCATCAAAATGGAGAAACAAATGCTTTAGTTTAGTTATACATGTGATTGAATTAAGTAGCTACCTGCAAGTCACCAAGATAGACAAATTTCCAACCCCGAAGACTGGCACGGACGGCAAGATCCATGTCTTCGACGGTGGTTCGGTCCTTCCATCCACCAGCCTCGTTAATGGCAGCGATTCTCCACACACCAGCAGTTCCTGCATTTGCATGGGATTCCTTTTTTCATGAGATTTAATCACCTTTAGCTGTTGACTTATTCATTGCACTCATATGTTATTGTCAGGTTCCACATTCTAACATCGATTTTAATCTAATTAGCACAGATTCGTATTAAACAAAAATGTGGTAAATGTGAATGAAATCTGGTAAAACTGGACTGCATTTTACCTAAAAAAAAAAAAAGTAAAAAGAAAAAGAAAAAGAAAGGAAACAAAGAAAAAATTGGAACACAAGCGTGATGCTGGAAAATGTCAAAAGTTGTTGCTAAATTTGATATTGACCTTAAATTAAACCGCCCTTTTCCTACCGGTTACGATAAGAAAGCAATTCCTTCACAGAAAAGGTCTTCACTAAAGGTGTGATTAACCATAAGGAATTTAGTAGATAATACATATTATATAAATATATATATTATATGTAATTATTAATAATTTTTTAACACATAATAGAAATAGCGGATATTTTTTAAAATTACTACTACTCATATTATCATGTATTCAAATATTATCAATATTTTCCATACATAATGAGTAATATCTATTAAATATTTTTTCTTGATTAACATAATAACTCTATCCTGTTATAAAAATTTTTTTATGCTTTCTAATATAATATATTTTACGAAAATATTCCAAATTCTTGCGTAGATCTACCATTGTAAAATACAAGTAGTAGTTTATGTTTATACCAACTCTTGATCGAACGCTCATAAATTAAATAAAATAAAAAGTTGAAGTATATCCTAAGGTATGTATTAAATAATAATTATAATATGTACGTACCATTGAAACCGAAAAAGGCATGTGTAGCTGACCCCACTTCCTGCTCCACAGTAAAATGGTAGTCCAATGACATCTCTTGCATCCTTGTCAGCAAGCACTCGTCCGCATTCACTGCCAAATCACACACAATTTCTCAATATTTCATTCCACTTAAAATTTCATTACTTAAAATTTACATTACCAAATACACCTATAGCTTACCTAGTAAATCAAATCACAACAATTAATAAAAGCCAATTAATTTAATAAGAAAAGCATCCTAACAGGTTCAAAACAGCAACTTTAGATTTACAAAAATAAGATTTCTTTATTTTGATTCACGCAAGAACCGATCATAACTAATTAAATACCTTTGTCACTGAAACAAAACCTACTCGTTTGATAAAATTATTTTAAAAACTGAGGGTCCTACAAGGAGACAGGGGTATGTGAGATGGGTAATATCCATTAGTTGGCAATCCATTATTAGGTTTCGACCAATTAAAAATTTTTAATATACGTGAATATGTGTGTCCAAATAAAAACAAAATCTCACGTTCGCGTAGCGGACTTGCATGTTCCTCCTCTCTCACGTGATTCAACCCAAAACGTGCCACGTCATCAGAGAGCACGAGATACTCCCTACACCCTAATGTAATGAAACTAATTTTCCCAAGATGTCGGTAAGAAGAGGGTGTGGTCCACCTCTCAGCTCACACTGTACACCAAACCCCTTTTTATAAAAATTATATAGCTGAAAAAAAAAAAAAAAAACTTAAACTTCTTTATGGTTCAATTAAGCATTTCATACTCATACTTCAAGTCTACAGGAACATAAGGAAGATGTTTTAAGTAATATTTAGTATATATAAAATCATAAAAAAAATTTTGAAACTTTATTCATCCTATTACTAAAACCGTTATAATTTAATAACTTCTTCCAATAAGATGAATTATACTTTATTCTCTCTTTTCTCCGAATAATTGTGATATGTGTTGTGGTATTAAATATATATATATATATATTACAAATGGTTAAAAAGTACTTACATGGAAATGTTATATATCTGTAGTTTCTTGAAGTGAAGAGACAGCTATATCCCTTTTCCACTTCACTATCTATAAGCGGCCTAAAGTTCGATTGTGGCGAAAAATTTTCCCCACCATTCGGGTCGCTCGTTAAAGCTAAAACAAACTGTGGGTCTTCTTCCCGCCTTTTAAATGACAAAAGTACCCCCGAACTTTAAGCTCTCAAAGTACTACAGTCCCATTGTTCCCCCCAGTAAAGAAATTGCAATAAAAAATAATTATCACAGTAACAAGGCGTTTTAGAAGGTAATTAAATAATATTTGTCAGGAAATATTTCTATCATGTGAAGTGTGACTAATCTGGCAAGATATTATATTAAAGTGATATTAAAGCTAACATCTCAATATGAATCAAGTTAAGATCTTTCTTTTTATTCTATTCATCAGAATAATCAGTGTTTTTAAGTCAATACAATTCTCTGTATAAAAAATTAATCTCAATAATACACGTCTTGAGACACTTTCTAGTAAGCACATGAAAACGTGAATTTTGTTTTCTTAATTTGATTCGTTAATAAGTGGCAGGACATTCATAAAAAATAGCTAACGTTGCTAGCGCAGCAAAGCAGCATCAAATGCATTTTCCCATTTTAATGACATAACTTGTGCAATAATTAGGGACATTTTATTTAGACCAACTTAAGTAATCATAACAAGGACAAAACCCATAATTGGCAAGGCCATTATGATTGATTTACAAAACAAGCAACTGTGTGACTTGCAAGGCATCTCGTATTATGGCCTTTTTTCCTTTTTTTTCCCTTTTTTGTTTATACTTTTTTTTATTTTTAACTATTAACTACAATAACCCTAAGAATACACTAGACTTTTAGTGATTTTTTGTGGCAATTGATAGTGGAAAATGAAAATAGCAGCCAATAGTCAATAATAGTGGTTAATTATCAACAAAAATATCATTGAAGATGAGGAAATGATTTTTTTTTTCTTTATTTTACTTTTTTAAATTTTGGAAGAGATTCATTGTATAATGATAATGTATCGAAGGCCGATTGCTACCATCACCAATCATCACCGCTTATATTAAAAGGAACTAGTATCTAGGATAGGTGAAACCACTTACAAAAATCTACCAATTATCCAATTTAGATTGTAATCAATACAGAAAAGAGTCTAAATAACGTTCTTTAACCCGCAAGTCCAAAATCCTATGCAATTTGTTGAATTAATGGAATACTTAGACAGTATCAATATGATACACTCTAAGAGCTATCCGTTTCTAGTTAATCCCTCGTCCACTTGGCTGGGATGATTCTGTGGGCGTGTGTATGGATGTGTTGCTAAACCGAGCCGATTGTGATAAGAAAATACTCTTTAAAAGTATATAATACAAAATACACATGGAAGGTGGGCCCATGGGCCCGTGATGTATGTTTCACCCATGTGTCAAGATCAGATGGGCCAGAAGGGACCTTGGGTCCGTGATTGATGGACTTCCTTTAGTGGACCCCATTGACCGCAGTATTAAAAAAAAAAAAAATTAAAATTAAACTACCCGCAGCATAATAGAAGTGCCCCAAAATTGCAAGGACAGTATCGTTAATATGTAGACCACCGACACTCTTCTTACTTAACCTAAAGTGTACCATAAATTTTAGTTTAGTTAAATTAGACAAACGTATTAAGTTAATTAATGCAGAATTAAAAGTCAGATGCCAAGACTTGCAGAAAGAGCATATACCAAATCTCCAGCGAGCCTGAACCAGAGCAATGTCGGGGTTGAAAAGCAGGAAGGGGATGGACCGCTTGAGGTAACCCGGCTCGGGCCGAAAATCGGCATCGAAAATCGCGACGTATTCGCAATGCTTAACATAACTCCTCTTTAGTCCTTCCTTGAGAGCACCGGCTTTGTAGCCTCCCCTGGTTTCTCTGATTTGGTACACAATGTTGATGCCTTTACTTGCCCACCTCTGGCATTCTAGCTCAACCATTTGCTGCAATTTCATTGAAACATTTAGTGATAATGACATGAACCCATATGTGAAATTGACTGAATTAACATGACTGGGTCTTGTCAAATTGTTTAGACCAGGTCATGAGATTTGAATCTATATTAAAATTTGCGTTTGTAAGACTGATAATGGAATTCGAGTACGAAATTGAAAAATTAAACTAATCCAGACCGTTACCCTCTGTTCGGTATTATCTTTATTTTGACAAATAAGGAAAAAGAAAATGGTAAATAAATAAAAATGTGGTGTATAGACTGAAAATGGATTCAAAGTTAATACCTTGATGGCAGGATCTGTTGAATCGTCAAGGACTTGGATCACAAGCTTATCTGCTGGCCATTGAAGATTACAAGCTGCTCCAATGGAAATCTTGTACACCTGAACCAAAATCACAGAACTTTCTTGAAAAAATTTCTCAAAATCCCAGATACACAGTACCCAAAACAACATACTAAATGAATAAAACAACACCATCAATGCATAGTTATAAAATTAAATATGCCATTAAGTCGATAAATGAAATAATTTCAGCCGTTACCCAATTTAAGTTATGGTCTAAAAAATTAAACAAGAAGTAAAAACAGTGAAAAAATGTTTTTTTTTTTTATTCGATGGAACTATAAAATAACCTCGATTTTGATTTCACATAACATAAAACACGAGAAAACAAAAACAAAATAGTAGATGAAACCTGGTACCTCCTTTTCATTGTACATTGGGATTTGAACAAGAACATGTGGAAAATGAGCATTACCATTTTCCACATCCTCTTCAAGAGGTTCCCATTTGTAACGTTTGTCTGGTTTCTTCCAGAACATCTTAACAAGAACAATGACAATACCCATATAGACTCTCTCCATGAAAAGCATCAATGCCATAGCCAGGCATATGTAAACTCCAAGCCTAAGGAGAGGAACAATCAATGGTGCTTTTATCATTTCCCATATCAACCCCAGTTGGCCTGCTATGTCCTCCCTTGAGACAGGAAAATTGTCTGGTATGAAATTCCTAGGAGAAACTTCAGCCATTTTTTTGTGTGAGAACCCGAAACACAAATTAGAGACAGGGAAACTTTGTATGACGGAAAAAAAAAAGGGGGGGGGAGGTTACTCCTTTTTATGCAAATGGAGTGTGTTTTTCTTTCTAGTGGTATGTTATGCTCATTACATGGAAGATATGTCAAAGTTGGCAATGAAGCGACTGGATCTGTCTGTTGCTAACTCTACTCTCTCGGAAGGAAAATTTGTAAGTTGTTTTCCTTCTATCAAATCTTGTTTCTCTTAGAGCAAATGCTTCTGCTTTGGTGGGACGGGGGGTGCGAAAAGCAGAAATTAGAACCAGACAGACCTGGACAGAAGCATTGCACCAGAGAGAGAGAGAGAGAGAGAGAGAGAGATGAGAGTTGTAATGAGAGAGAAAGGGAGAGGAAAGAGCAATGGACAGAAAGAGAACAGAGGTTCTTTTATAGTCATTTTAGGTTCTGTTTGAGGCTTTCTTTTCTTTTCTTTTTTTTTAACTGGTTTATTTCGGAGTTAAAAAAGATATTCTATATTTTTATTTTCCCTTTTTTGCAATATGTAGATTCTCTGTGGAAACAAAACAATGAATTCTGGAGTCAAATGTGTTAACCGTTTGTTTGTTGCCTTGTCACTTTTAACATAAAATTAAAAAAAGAAGAAATAGATAAAAGAAGGGGAAAAATAAGTGCGCCCTGGTGCACGTTGAAACATGAACAGATTTCCTTAAAATACTAGTCAATAATTGGAAATATTTTTAAGTAAGAAAATATGCCAATTAAGGTTGCTTTTTAATTGAATGACTTCCTAACTTGATTATTGATTTATCCAAGGTAAAAAAAAATGATTTTTTTTATTTTTATTTATTTATAGAAAAATTGTATAAAACATTTTTAAACTTTGATTCGAGTGTAAATTATCTCCAAAAACTTTTAAAGCCTGAGGTTTTTGATGTATAAACTTTCATAAATCAACAAACAAAACTCTCATATATTAAGTATAACCCTTTAAACTTTGATTTTAATGTATAAACACTCCTACATACCAAAATCAAAATTTATAAGATATTTATACACTAAAATCAAAATTTAAAGAATATTTATATATCAAAATAAAAATTTAAAAGGGTTATGATGGTTATTTTCAATTTATAAAAATTTAAAAAGTAAAAGACTATACTTTAAAAGTTTAGTGAGTTAAACCGCACTAAGTCGTCAAAGTTTTGAGAGTTTTATATTTTTTTTTCCTTTCTTTATTTTCTTTTCCTCATGTAGGTTGTAAAAGGAGTTGGCCATAAATTCTAAAATGAAATGTGTTAATAGGCAATTATAATATAATGATAACAGCATGAACACTTATCTTCTAATAGAATGAATTAAATTTGATTCTTCTCTTCACAAAAGTTATAACATAATAGTTAATAAAAAAAAAGTGAAATGTATTGATTGTTTATATGTAGCCTGGTGACTTTTAATATAAAATTTTAAAAAAAAATAAATAAAAGAATCAGAAAATTATATGACTTTTTTTGCACATTGATACATGAACATATTTCCATACAATACTAATCTATACTTAATAATATATATATATATATATATATATATTCAATAAAGAAGTACGGGATTGGTTTAACATTATGTTTGTTTATTTTATTAATACTTTATTGTAGGGGAAACAATTATATTTTTGCTATTTTAATTTCTCTCTTTTTTCCCCTCCATGAAGATTCTGCATAGGAAAACATAGTCAATTCTGAGGCCAGATGTGTTAAACTTTGTCTGTTGCGCCTAGTCATTTGAACATTAATAAAAGGGAAATAAATGAAGAGGAAAAAATATATGTGGTTTTGTGCACATTGGAACATGAATAGATTTTCTCAAAATATTAGCCAATAATTAGCAATATTTCATAATAAAGAAAATATGCCGATTGCCATGTAAGGTTGTATTCTTTTTTTTTATTATTAAATGGCTTTCTTATCCAATGACATCTACTAGCGTTTCCATGTTTGAGGACAGAGGTTTAACATTATGATTGGATATTATATATTTACACTATGTAGACCTACGTAGAAACAAATCAATAAAATACAATGTTTTAAGTGTTTATTTTGTTGCCTATCACTTTTAAAACGAAGTTAAAAAAATAAAAAATAAAAATAGAGAAAATGTATATTCTCTACCCGAGCAAATTTCCTTAAAATACATCTTCATAAATGATACCCCGGATTAATGGCATACAAGCAGCTTTTTTGCTGATGCTTTTAAAGTAAAAGAATATGCCAACTAAGGTTGTAAGTTTTATTGAATGGCATCTCTTATCCTGTCCATGTGAGAAAATCAAAGATATTGCTTTCTTTTGTAGTAAAAATGAAAGTTTGCTTGTACTGCATTAAAATAAATCAATAAATTCTATTGATATTAGGAAACAACACTATCCACGGTAGTGGTTGAGTAACAACTAAATAGAATATTAATAAAATTCTAATACGTATATATGCGAAGAATAATGTTTTTAAAGACTCCCCATTATTATGGGTATGTATCAAAATATCATAAGTATTTATATATAAACAAGTGACATATTAATATTAATTAGTCTTTTCTCTTACAGCACCTAGTAAAAGATTTAATTTAGATTTAATAGAAAAGATAAACAAGTATAACCCCTATTAAAAAAAAAAAGAAAGAAAGAAGAAGAAGAAGAAAAGATAAAGAGAAAGAGTGTGATATATAGCATTTAACATAGAAAACACTTGAAAGAATCAAGTGAAAAAACTATAGACAATACTTCAAATGATCCATTAATGCAATAGCATGATAAAATGGTTCTTTCAACCTTGTTGGAGCAATTTTCCATAACTAAGCTCCTAAAATTCACATGGCTCTTTTAGATATACTCTTCTTAATTAATATAATGCAAAATTATAAAGTCACAATAAGTTTAATCCTATCACAAAAGAAGAAATAACTTAAGAAAATGCAAAATCAAGAAACTGCTAAGCAACCTATAACCATATTGTTTTACATAGTATTAAAAAATATCCCTGTAAGTATGATGCTCCAAATTCATTTTTAGCTCATTTCTTTGTCCATCAATGTTTCAAAACTTAAGTCTTATGTAATTTTAACATACAAATTTAACAAATTTCTATCTTGCTAATGTTCTTGTCTCTAGGCTACCTACCCATAGAACTTAATTGTAGGCATCCCATTATCTTTTACCAAGATTGCATTGTTTGTTTACTTGAAAATACATGTACCTAGCTATGAGCCTTGGCATCAATGACATTTCTTAGCTCAATACTAACTAGCCATGAGCCTCGACATCAGCAACACTTCTTCACTCAATACCAACTATTACATACATCAAGTCATCAAGTACTTCTGAAACCATATGCTCTTTTTTCCTTCTCCATCATGCCCCTTAAGTATTTCTTTATCATCATACACTATGTTTTCTATACTCATTCCATTATATACTCAAATCGATCCTAATTAAAGTAAAATGAAATGTTTTATTGCATAGCCAAATAAATAATCACTTTCCTCATGATCTATTGCACTAACATTACAATCCTCCATCTTACGATTGACATCCACCACAAAACCATCGATAACTGTTAGACTCTTATTAGAGGGACGAAATACAAACCCTAAACTCCTATCAAACCACCACTTATTGTACTCTTGTAACCAATAAAATCTAATTAAACCCATAGACAAATCAATGTAAGCAATATAAGCACATTCCATTGATATGACACATTGTACATTCACTTTATATATATTCTCATTTGGATCTACCTATACTAATAATAACTCTTAATGTCTAAACAATGATAGTGGTAAAGCAAAAGGGAATAAGTGAGTTAAGATACAACTTTGGAGAGTAGACCGCCATATATAAATGGGAGTAATGGCTACTACACATTGCTAATTTTGGACATTTGTGTTTTGAAATTGAAGAAAAAGAAGGAAGCAGGCCTCTCCTACAATTACCAATTTAAAGACGGGCTTAATTGATATAATTGTGAAAGCCATTAAATAAAGTCTTTTAGGTTGTATGATGATATATCATCCTCTTACTAGAGGGGCTTCAGATTTGTGTTAGTTCGATGCGCTTTTCATGAATTCTTTATGTTGTAATCAACTCTTAGATTATATTAATAGACAGAGCCTCTTATACTACTATCATGCTTAAGCCAATCTCGCTTTTCTCAACCTTTTATTTGATAGCACTTTAATAAGGTATACATAACCTTAACATTACTTTTCGAAGTAGGCAAGATATATATGAAAGATAAAAATTCTATTTTTTTGATACCATAAAAGTTTAATTTAAGGAAAAGATTTTTTTTTATAGCTTTCTATATATGTGAATACTGAAATAAAAGGGATATGAATGATTATTAAATTATATATGATGCACCAATTCAATAAATGAATTGGTTATTGATTAATCCTTAGCAATAATATGATGCACAAATTTAGAAATCAATCTAGCCCTATTATAATTCAATATTTAAATGACCCAAACCATCTTCAACACACTGAATAACCAAATAGTGTCTCTAAAACCCAACAAATCTTGAAGTCCAGTTGCTCTACCTTCGATATTAGGTCTAATAGGAAGTTAACTCCAATCATTCCCCCGAGGCTCATGAAAATTTGCCCTTAAATCTTAAAGAAAGATAAATTAAATGGAAACACATGTAATGATCAAACTGAAGAACTATAAAGTGAAAACCTTGAGCCATACCAAGCTTAAGGATAATCATTAGTCTTATAGTCTTTAGCAAATACTCTATAAAGACTCAGCAAATCAACCACTCTCATAGATCCTTAATGTTAACTCTCAAAACAGCATGTCTCACTACATACTTTAAAACATCTAATCTAACCTCACCAACACAATCTCACTCATACCATTCATCTCGTAGTGTCATCAACAAACTCCTTTTCCTCTATGCATTGCCTTAAGTGCATCTCTAATTTCAATAAAACATAAATTGTAAGCTACTCTTTTTCCCATCCTTCTTAAATGAGCATATATTATGGAAACCATCATATAATATTCGCTTATCATAAAGCCAAATTCTTTCTACTATGATATGAGATGAAGTCATCAGGACAATATCACAATGAAATTCACCATTATTTATAAAGAATCAAAATGGGAACCTCAACTTGGTTCTCTAACCTTACTCCTCCCTTATGATTAAACCGCTCTAATTTGTAAGGTGCAATATGTTCAATTGTAAGAGGCTTTAATTTCTTGCTATTCTTAAGGTAGCTACATTCGTACAGCTTCCAACATCTATTATGAAAGAGCATGTAACACCATTAGTAAGATATTTATTATACAAATATATATATATTTTTTTTTTTACTCTTTTCCAAGAGAAGGAATAATACTTAAAATCCTCCTAGTAAGCCTAATTAAAGGTACCATGAAACCCTTCAATGCATTAAAAGCTTTTACCTCATCTCCATCATTATCTTCTACTTCAATATCTACTAGACCCTCCATCTAATCCTCACTCTCAACACAATCACCATAAGATATCATAACCCTACGGTTAAGACATTAGGAAGCTACATGCCAATACCCTAAACATTGAAAGTATTTAACATCTTTACTTCTCTTTCAATTTGTCTTCAAGCCTAATGCCTTGGTGTAGCTATTTTTAGGAGTTGCAATCATTTTCTCCTATCATCATATCTATCGACATGCCATAACTCTCCATTTTTTAGCCTTT
Organism: Lumnitzera racemosa; assembly: GCA_024138005.1. Classification (NCBI taxonomy): domain Eukaryota; kingdom Viridiplantae; phylum Streptophyta; class Magnoliopsida; order Myrtales; family Combretaceae; genus Lumnitzera; species Lumnitzera racemosa. Next base: position 89,792,451 of record JAMXBC010000006.1, read on the forward strand.
TCAACTACTTTATTTGTATGAATAACTTAACACCCTTAGTTGTCTTTGAAATAAACAATTTTTAAAGAATTGAATTTAGAGTTTACTTGATGCCTATGCAAATGCCTTCGTCTTTGTTGCCCAACTTACTAGCTAGTTGCATGACTTCCTCTAATGGGTGAACTTTGTACAGCTTGATAATGTCAAAGGCTAGTAATATATCTAGCTATCATTCTCTTTAAAGACTCAACAACTTAAGTCTAAGTGTTAAGAGTCTAAAACTCATAAGTATATTCTTAAACACTCATTGTTCCTTACTTTTATGTTTACAACCTCTTTAGTAATTCAAATGATAGTACTCATGAACAAATCTTTTGTGCATCACTTCTTTCATATACCTTGATGAGACAACATTTCCCTTACTAATTCATCACTTATTTTCAACATCTTACAAACATGATATGGCACATCCATAGAACCCCAAGGCAACTAGTTTTACATGTTACTCCTCTTCACATTCATAATATTCAAATAATTTCTCAATTTATTCCTCCCAATCAAAGTATTTTTCGAGACTAACCTTACCATCAAAGGACAACACCTTTCGCTTTACGGTATCAAGAGTATCTATTGGATGTTGGCTGACAAACATTCTGGTAACCAACATCTCTACCCTCATAGCCCTCAACCCGGCTTCCTTTAACCCTAAGATGACCATACCCTATACTTTCATCTCTATCCTCATCACAATCCTCAAACAAATCTCGACCAACTCCTTATACTAGCTCATGTAGCCTCTCATATACATGGGTTTTAAGGATTATTACGATTATAAACTTGCATTACCCCATCCAAATGATTCCCCCAAGCTCTAGGGTTAGTGTTTTGCTATTCCCTAAAAATCTACATCAATGTGATTAAGTATCACATTAAAGGTTCACCTACATCTTTTGTTTCATTGCTAATACACCTCCTTGGGCAATTCTTAGTATCTATAATCAAGCTCAAATCTTCTCAATCTCTACTAATAGTCGCTCACATATCAAGTCAATAAAAAAACTTGCCTCAAGAATCTACAATTTTGATACCCACTGATCTCCCTCACCATGCCATAGATTACTACTCTTCAACTACCTTTACCCTATCATAAATGTTTACCTTAACACTAAGGTAATGTAAGTAAGATCTATATAAAATAGCGCAATAGATAAAAATCTTATCTTTTGAAACAATGAGGTATGATTTAAGGAAAAGACATACTTTTTTTTTTATATGTTATGTTGAAATAAAAAGGGATATGAATGATTCTAGAATTATATATGATGCATTAATTTGATAAACAAATTGGGTATTAATGAATCCCTAAAAAAATATCATGCACAAATCTAGAAAATAATTGATTTGCTATTATAACTTGATACACATGTGTTTTAGTAACAGGGTTTCAAATTATCTAGTTGATATAACACATGGGTGAATAACATGAAGAAATTGATGTCACAACCTGTTAAGATTGATAAAATAGGAAATAGAGAAAAATCTCTAAAATGTGATCAATTGCCAAAAGCTATCCATAGAGTATTGTTTATAACTCCTTTATAATAGTTTCTAAGGGTTAAACAAGAATAAAACCAAAAATAACAAAAAGAAATAGTAAAAGAAAGGAATATATTGGTTAAAAAAACTCGTCCAAAGAATATGGTTGTCAACATGCCCATGTTGGCAACACGATTATGTTAGTGATTATATACCTAACATTCTCTAAATTCCTACTTAACATGGTTAGTTGAGTTAGTATTGATGGTTGTATATCCTTCTATTTGCTATTATCTTCAACCAGATAGCTTAAACCATCTTTAACATGCTAAATAACCAATATAAAGTCTCTAAAACTCAATAAATCTTAAACTCCCATCATTTTAGCACGTCAGTTATGTTTAGTAGGAACTATGTCTACATGTATCCTTGTGAATCACAATATCACATCATATATAAGAGATGAATAAGTCGAAAAGAGAGATTATGACACATAATATATAATATAGAAAACCCTAAAAGAAACATGATGAAAAAAATCATATATAAGGCTACAAATGATCTCCTAGTGCAATGGTATAGCTAAGATTTATCTCAACCTCTGTGAAACAATGCTCTAACGATTAATTGCCTTAAGATTTACATGATCCTCTATCACTTCCTCTATTTGACCTATTAAATGTAAAACTATAAAAAGTCCTAAAATTATAACTCGAAAAAGGTAATAACTTATTAACAAAATACCTTAAAATATAGGAAATCACTAGATGACAATGACCATAACCATGGCCTTACAATAGTTAACCATGTCTCCATATCGATGGATTTCAATCACCTGTCGTAATATAGATTTCATAAAGTCAAGTCACAACATATTAACATACTAAATTTGGTTAACATGACTTCTCATAATATATTAGATAAATTAAAATATTTATCTATCCTAACTCATTAAAGCACATGCAATCCATATGTGATAAATATAATCATCATACAAATTCATATCTTCTACATCACATGTTCTTAAGAAAGAAGTACATCAAGGAATGAGTTTAAGTCTAACATGTAAATTAATGCAAGTACATACAAATGCCATACCATGCAAACAAATGGATATACATAAAACTTATAAATAATATCACGAATTATTATCTTTAATTTGGATGACTTATGACCTTATAGCACAACATGTGAAAATAATACATATATGTGATGTTGGGTACTCCCCAACATTCTAAAGTCCAAAAGTAAGTAGCATACAACTGCCTAAAAATATTTCTAATAAAATCAAAATAACTCAATTGTAGCTTTTTCTTAACTATTAACTCGTTACATGGTACCTTCTTTGATCAATAACCTACCGCAAATGCACACCTAATTAACTAAATCATTTTGGTAGTCAACCATATTTAAACATTACTACAACCTAATTAATGGGTGTCATGCTAAAAACACTAGTACTCTTAATTTCTCAGCCCTAGCTAAGCACAGGCAACACTCTTATGTGACATTAATTAATTATTTTGTTAATAATATTATCCTAACATGTACAGGCAACATAAAAAGTAACACATACTTGGAATGGGCTTTTTAACAGTTAACTAAAACTCAATTTAGATCCTAATATCAAAATATTACATTTTAATCGACATTCATTATAAAATAAACCCAAATGTCGTTATATTTCCCTAGTACTATCCAACTAAACTCTTAAACTACACATATACTTTATTTTCAATGCTTTATACTTGTTAAGTAGTTGTTATAATTAATAATAGTTATTCTTTTATTATTGTTGAAGTAAAATAAATAACTCAATATTAATACAAAAAAAATTACATATCTTACATAACAAAATCATTACAAGTTATAATAAAATATTATATATATTAATCACTTAATAACATAATACTTTTAAATATTATTATGTATTTAATTAGTATATTAATACTAATATATTCGAAATAAAATAATCACTTAACAATTAAATGTTGTTAGCTGAAAATAATTAGTAAGTGAATAAAAACATATTCTTTTATTGATCTATGTTATTAAAAAGAATATGCCAATTAAAGAATCACCTTAAGGCCACTAGTTGATTAGCTGCAACAAGTTGCAAAGTTAGTTTTCATGACCTATTGTACCTTTCTTGAAACTAGCTTCATGGTTAGTGGCAACTCCACCAAATTCAACCTTTTATATCCAAGTATAACCTCTATGAGTGTTGGTTAATCCCTAACATAAGATTTATGTAACAACTTTTCAAAAAACTCTATTTTCCATAAATTAAACTCATAGTAGTTCATAATTTAACCAATAATAAATTAGTATTTTTCACCGAATCAAACCAACTCCAAAATTTGTTTAAATAAATGTTAATAATAATAGAATCTAGTGACACTATCTAATCTTTTACATGTAATATAACTTCAATATGACTCAACATCATTATTCCATAAGTAATTCATCAACTCTCTTTTCTCGAAAAAACTTATCCTTGTAAAATATGATATATATATATATATATTTTCATTTCCATAATTACAAATAGCATAAAATTACACATAACAATAAAGAATAGATGATTCTCATTCTTCAAATAGTTTAACTACAAAACCTTAATACAAGAAATTTACCAAGCATCTTCATTAAGTAAGGTAAAAGCTATAAAAAGAAATTAACAAAAAAAAAAGGAAATTAGAGTGAAAATGATGTTACCTTGATTGGTTCATATTATAGAAGGATGGTGAAAGAGGAAAAAATCCAGCATATTCTTTAAGGGCATAATAATTTCTTTTGTAGGTTGTAAATGTAAGGGTTTGATTGGAGTAGTCACGTGCATGTTGCATGACTAACGCGCTACATGTGTCTTCAAAGAAGTGAAGCGAGCTTGTCACTTGAAGAAATAATTAGGTGAAAACAAGATAGAGAAAAGGAACATGCAATCTTAGTGTGTTAAATGCACAAGTAACAAACAAGGCAACTTCAGGAGACTTTAGGCATTTACCTTATAGCTTGAGCGAATAAAATCAGTTATTTACCTAAATTGCTTATTTAATCTTAAAGAGCAAAGATTTCATAAAGTGCTATTGTTTCTCTATTCTCTCAAAGTATTCCAAATGAGGGGAAAATATTGGATATTTATAAGCTTTTAGGCAAGATAATATCCATTTGATCATTTAGGTGATCAATGGATAAGATGAAGCCTACTTAATTGATAATTATCTAGAATGAGTCAGTTAACGAGCCTAAGGCCAACAGCTTTCTTTAGTGCATGAGCCTACAAGAGAAAAATTAGATACAAACAAACCGATCCAATAATCCCTTTTTCGAGCTCGCTAAACTAAATCTCCCTGAATCATTCAATAGATAGACCGACTCCTTAAGCCTTATTAACTAGCCTAAGAAGTCAAGCCTAAATAAATAATAGGCTTAACCTAATAATTAATATAGCAATTTTTGGCCCTTTATATAGGCAAAAGGGAGCAAAGAATATGTTTAGAGTTTAAAAAATATATATATAATAAGTAAGATTAATGGTGAGAATAACAAAATACTACTTAATATTAAATCAAAATATTATAATAATTCATTACCAGAGTTGATAGTTGACCATGTTATTAACAAGTTACTTAAAGCTTGAAATTGTCTTTTCAGATTCCAATCAAAATGGCTAGGTTAGTTGTAGTTTAATACCAAGGTCTATTATGAAGACTTATTTCTTTATGTGTATAAATTTTTTTTGTCTTAGTAGGTAAGACTGAGTGAATCTATCAATTCTAGTGTAAGTGGGAATCATTTGTTACCATTAGATTGAATAAATCTCAGATTTACTTTTGAGTAAGTCTCATTTATATATAAAGGTTATTTCCTTAGTTATAAATCATCCATTCAATAGTGAAAATACATTCTCCTAAAGCTTCATTCTACTTTCTTTCTCTAAAATTCTCGTATGCTATGAACTAGGGTGACTTAACACTTTCAATAGACTTTAGAGTGCTTAGGTATTGCATGGTGGTGGCATTTAGTAAAACTTCTATAGTAAGTGGTATTAAAGTTTGACTTGATGGGTATTATTCAATAGAGATCTAGGTCAACGAATATGTTGATGGCACTTGATGTCAGACTTTACCAGGCAAAGCAATACATGACAAGGTTAAGAAGGGGTTATGGAGTTGTAAGCCTAAATAGGGAGATAAAGGAAAATCTTCAAAAAGGTTTGTAAGAGACTCAAAGATACTCCAAGGAAAGCCTAATTAGGAGAGACAATACCCTCGGAGCAAAGTTAGAAAACTTAGAGTGTAAATAAAGCAAGAATGGATGCGATTATAATGGCTATAAGGAAGGAGATGAGGATCTTTAGACTCGGTTGACAACTATATGTTATTAATATTTGAATGAGTATCTATTCAATTGATCCTTAGAATTGAAGTCACCTAGTAGTACTTCGAAGGAACATAATCTGTAAGGAAAGTAAGCAATTTTCTGTAAGGAGTTGAGTAATAATTTAAGCTTATTTAGCTTATAGATGAAGTAAAGTACTACAACATTATATTTGAGAAGATTTAACAATTGCTTGATGAAGAAAGACTAATTATATTACCTTATAGGTAGAGTATGAGCAAGAGTTTAAGGTTAGTTATATCCCTAAAGTCTTAAAAGGAAAGTTAAGATCAAGCTTTACCACCTTACTTAAATAAGTAATGTGAGATTATACAAACATAAATTCTCAAAGCCTATGTTGGAGATACCATACCTCAAACATGACAACGCTTTTATAATCTTTTTAGGTTAGAGTTAGAACAATGAAGGATAGAAAATATCTTTAATTTAATAGCCATTAGTAAAGGGCTAATAGACTTCAAAAGTAGGAATTTGGATCTTTTACTAATGGCAAGGAGGAAAATGAGATTAGTAAATCCTAGAGTCCGCTAAAGAGAAAGGGTAAGATAAAGCAGAAGGTGATAAAAAAGAGAAAAGTTTGAGAATTGAAATGTTACTTCTATGACGGTCATCTTATGTGGGGAGTATATAAAGAAGGAATGTCTATCTGCTCATATAGTAGGGGATCAGTTAGATGAAGATGAAAATGGTTAGCTTGATACACTGCATCTTCTTCATGCCATGAAGTCTAAAACTTCAAGAAGTAAAGCTTAATGCTTGTAAAAACCAGTGTAGTTAGGATGAGTATGAATACGATTGTAGAATTAAGAGCCTTAAATTTGTTATTTTTTAAGGATGTTATTAATAAACTTGGGTTAACGGTAGAGATGAGTGAAGCTCAACTCCACATAATAAAGGAATTGCTAAAAATGTAGACCTTTGCTTTTTTAGTTAGCAAAGGAAGGAAACAATTGACCTAATTCTTATGGATTACTTCCACTTTATCATCTATGTGAACCATTTGGATAAGGTCAACGCTGTCATTGTTTCTAGGTCCAATTTGATTTCTTAATCAATAGAACTCATGGTGTGTGATATTGATGACTAAACTAGCAATTAAATCCACGAAGCTCCTCTCAACAACATAAAACCAAGGAGAGAACAAGGCAACTGAGCTAGCATCATCTAAGGGGAGAAAATGAGCAGATTTAGCGAAAGATCTACTTTTAGAGAGGGAGATTTTTTAGGAAACTCGCTTTAAAACAATGTGTTTTGCTAATGAAAGGTAAAGAATTATTGGAAAATATCTATACTATAAGAAGGAAGAGGACATTAATATGAAATTAGATCTAAATGTAAAGAAGTGCAAAAGCTATAAAGGTCCAATTCATAAGACATGGCTTGGACATTAGTTATTTAGGTAAGGAAGAATATCTAGTATAAATTAAAATGACATGCTCAATTGTATTTTTTTTTTTTTTGGCCAATCGTCAATTTTAGTTCAAGATTAAGGTCTGTTAAGAAAATTTATTCTTGTAAGTGTCTAGATTCATTATATCTTACTATATAAGAGTATAAACACCTCATTCCCCCTCCCTTGTTAAGAAAAATACAAAAAGAAAATAAAAAAATAAGTTCAAAAAATATAATAGTAGAAAAACACAAAAATTAAAAAGAGGAGAAAAATTAAAAGAAAAAGTAATTGAAAATAACCAAAAAAATATATAAATAAGAAGAACATGAAACATGAAAAATAATAAAATTGGGTCCCTTGAGGTGAGAAACATTTTTATAAACTTCTATCATACATTTATTCTAATGAATTGAATTTTGTAAATAAACTCAATATTTCTCACTCTCTTAAATGAGTGAAAAATAACTTTACTTAGGATAATTTATGTAACAACAATTAATTTATTAAACTTTGTGCTTGTTTTCTTACAAAAGAAAATTTTCTACTAAATGTTGTATGACATATAACTTTATTGGAAATAAGTTAAAAAATATAACTTTAACCCAGACATTGGTCCAACACCACCATCGGGTTTGATTTTGGAATAATTTTAATTCTCTTGGCTTATTTGTCATGGGTCCAAAAGTCATTGTTATAAATTAACTTTACGAGGAATTAAGGTCTAAATATTTTCTAAACCTACATCAATCTTGAATTCTCTAATAGCTTAGTATTTGGTACAATGCAACGATGAGGTCCCAAATTTGATCCTTACTTGTTTTCTTGCTCCAGTATGTCTAATCAATGATAAGCACATGAGCGCCATGTCCTTCATCTTCTTTTCTTCAATCACCATAGCTAAAGCTTAAAAAGAGATTTAACCTAACCTTATTTTGGGGACAAAGGCACAAGTGTTTGTACTTTAGGATATGGACAGTTTAGTGCTTAAATTTTCATTCTTTAATAATTTTGTGCTTGATACAAGAACTTGATGAGCCATTTTCACAAGGTATAGACACCAAATTATAAAAGAAAAATGATTCAAGTAATAATTTCCCTAAATCTTATAATACAAGCACCTGTTGTGCCTTTACCCCCCTCATTTTGACTTGCTTCTTATTTTCTTAATGAATTTGAGCAATGAAACATCAAGGGAAAATTTTAGCATAAATTAGGTATATTTGTTGATTAAGGTTCTTAGGTTCATTTTATCAATAATTTACTCTCAATCTTACTTAAATGAGCTCAAGTTTGATCTCTCTATCTCCTCTTTGCCCCCTTTCATGTGCATGTACATATCTAAAAAACCTACTAGCCACCTTCTCTTTAAAACCCACCAATTTAAAATCAACATAAATCACCACTACTAAACATTCTATTGCCCCTTAAACTATTTGAATCCATTGACCAATAGCCATACAATACCACGAACCACCCCTAATCAAATAACCTTAAATGCCAGCTATAGTCTACTTTAAAAGCATTACCTGTCAATGTTCTACTAGCAAACTACCAAGTATAGTTTGTGAATTAAGCCAGTCCGACGTAACACTAAAGTCTAACGACCACCATATCATGCTAAGGAAGCTACATTAGTTATTTATTGCCTAATCCAACTTAACCTGATGTAGAGACTTGACCAAACGACCTTGTCCAAACCCAATGACCTGACCTAATGACCCAGGTTTGTCTTTTAGTGGTTTCTTTTAATTATTAAAAATATGAAATAATACAATAATAATATTAAAAATGAAAAGAGGTTTCTTAAATTAAAGATAAAATAAAGAATAAGTTAAAATCCTTTTCCTTTAAATAAAAAATTTTTAACTTTTAAATATAATTTTTAAAAAAACCAAATAAAAATAGGTTTTTTCCCCAAAAACAATTAAGTTTTATTAAATGAAATTAAAGTTTTCAAAATAAAAGGATTTTCAAATATTTAAGTTCTTTATTAAAATCCACATAAGAGGTGCCTAAATAAAGTTGAAGTTTTCTAATGTGGAAAAAATGGAAAAAAATTTTAAAAATTTAATAGTAGAAATATACGAATTGTAAAAGTTTTTTATAAAATGTTCTAAAGTGGCTTAATCCATATTTGGCATCTAGTTTTGAAGTGACCTTAATAGTAAAGAATAATATAAAATTTTCTCTAAAAATAAAGCATATATAAACATTCTTAAAAAAAATTTAGAATGGTAAATATTGTTTTTCAAAAAAATAGAAATAACTATTGTTCACTTTATTTTTTATCTTAAATAAAACCCTTTGCTTTCTAAGTTTTTTTGGTAGTTTATTTTTAATTTTTAAAATTCAACTTCTTAAGCTCAAAAATATTAATTTTTTTTTAAACATGAATTAGACTAGTAGTTGAGTTAAAATCATTTCACATTTTCAATTTTAACCTTTTCTTTAACTTTCGTTGTTAGTAACCTCAAAACAAAATTTTCACAAATTTTTACATAAAACATTAATTTTTGTTTTAATTTCAATTGAGTAGTTCATATTAAGTAGATCGAGCCTATTATAAGCTTAAATTAAAGGAAAGAAAGGGACCTTCGGACTCAACTAAAAGCATGTAGGTAAAACTGTTATGATATAATAGTGTAAACATTAATCTCTCGACAAGATGAATTGAGTTTAAATCCCCTCCTCCCTCGAGTTATAATATAGTTAGCAAGAAAAAATAAATAAATAAAAGCATGTGAATGCATAAATTATAGTGGTCGGCGCCTAACGTAAATCACTCGTAACAATTAGATTGGGTAAATTTCAACCTTATGTTTATGTAAGCTCATGTATATATAAGGGTTATCTCTTAGTTGTAAATCATCTATTTAATAATAAAATACATTCTCCTACAGTTTCTCTATTGATCTCTCTAGAATTCTCATTTATGTATTATGTGTTAGATCCACTTAGTATTCTAAATAGCCTTTATAATGCTAAAATTCTGTATAGAAATGCTATTAAACAAAGCTTCCATAAGATACCTCTCTCTCTCTTGTTTTCTAAATAGAGAAGTTCCTCTCTAATTAGTGAGGTTCCTCTACACCCATGTAGTATATTCTAGGTAGTTTTGTCACATCAACTTGCCTTCACTGTCATGATTATGCTCCATTTTACACATGACAAGCTTCATTTTTCATAAAGAATCACTAGGTTTTGACATCAACATCATTGTTCTTACCTTTACATTTAAGTATTCAAATAAAATTCTAAATCAAAATAAACTATCATCTATTAGGTCATATCCCTTCTTCATCAATTTTAGTATAGTATCTTCATCTCATTTAATCAATTGGTCTTTCTATTATAGTCTTTGCACTCTTTTGCTTATGCGTCATCATACCCTTTGTGTTCTTTGTTGCATTATTCTTTAATCTTGCATTCATATCAAGCTATTAGAGAAAATCTCATTTAACATTTGTTTACTTATCCAAATCCAATGGAAAGCCGTGACGAAGGGAAGAAACCAATTACATCGTAGAGTAAAGATTGTGATTCTATGGAGAAGTTCATCTTAGAGCTAGACACTAGTAGTTTGAGTAAAAGTGAAGTCGTGATGGTGGGTAAGGTGTTTATAAATAAACAAATCGGTAGGTTAGTTGTGTGTTTTGAAGAAGTCTTAAGGTGATTTTGGTGAGGTACAATTTAACCCCTTTTGCACAAATAAATTTATCGTTAACTTTGAATCAATTGCAATGATGGATGATGTACTTACTAAGGGTCCTTAGAATGTACATGGACATATATTTATTTTAAGTGAATGGTAACCTCATAATAATATAGAAGAAATAGATATGCATTCCACATCTTTTTGGATCCAAGTTCATGGACTTAAACTTGATCAAATGACAAACAATAATGTTAAAATGATAGGAGCTACATTGGCTAAAGTGGTTAATTATGAAAGAGTGGATAAGGATTTGAGCTTGAGGTATTGTTTTTTGTGTATTAGATTATTAAAATTTTTTTGTAAACCCTTAAAAAAAAAGAAATGTAGATTTATAGGAAAGAAGATGTGTGCTATAAAATTTACTTCAAATATGAGAGGCTCTTGAATTTCCGTTTTACATGTGGAAGGTTAGGTCGTTTAGGTAGAGATTACAATTTTAAGAATAGGGAGAATGGTGATTTTGGCCCTTCACTACTTGTTATGCCAGTTAAAGATGGATTCTAGTCTAAATTGAAAAAGAGAGACAAAGGGAATTGGAGTAAAGTAAAGGAGCAAGTTGACGAGTTTATGAAGGTTATTGATTGATAGACCAAGGAAACAAAACTTTATTGACCCCTTCTATGTGGACAGCAGCACGTATATCACGGGTCTTAACTTGTCTCCTTAGTCCAAGTCTATTGTATTAAAGGCAGTAGCAAAACCTAAACGTTTGGTTATTAATAAGAATGACCACAATGAAAAAATAACTACCCAATCCCTCATTTTATCACAAACTCTTAGCCCAAATAAGATGTTGAAGAAACCTCGATTTAGTGAAGCAAAAACCTCCCTTACTTCCAACCTACCCACTGTAAATACAACCCTTGACCCAGTTAATTCAGACTATTTTGTTGAGCTCTCACCAAAATAAGACTCAACCTTTGGGAAAACATATCCCAAAATTGAGTCATCTATTAAAAGATAGATAGCAATGCCTTCTCCAGTTGTAAGAACCTTTAATGGGCTAAAACTCAAAAGAAATAAGGAGGATAAGCAATCTAGGGTTAATAAGAAGTTGTGTTTTGAGTAGCCAATGTTGAACTTGGATAATATAGTAGTATTCGATATAGGTTCTGCTTAGACTATTAAGGGGGGGAAACGCAAGGGAAGAAAAAACAAGTATGTTGGGGGGTGTGGATTATAAGAGTATAAATGTAATGGAAGAGGAAAATCTAGTGGAAGTGACTGTTAATAAAGGAAATATTTTGAATTTTAGAGGCAGTGGTGGTTAGCCTTCAACAGCTATACGGTTGCCATGAGTATTATGAGTTAGAATCGTCAAGGACTTGGTCTATCCTTGACGATTCAAAGCTTGAGTGGACGGGTTTCAGAAAATAATCTATCTTTGGTCTTTCTAATTAAGATAAAATTTAAAAGAAATTTTATGGATAGAACAAGAAAAAATATAGAGTTTTAAGATGGCTTATATGTAGATCTAGTGGGGACAACAAGAGGACTTGCTCTTTATTGAGCTAGCGATGTAAAAGTTGAAGTTCTAGAAGCAAACAATAGCATTATAGTTACAACAATTAAAGGCATAAATGGGTACAAATGCTTTATTTATTGGGTATATTCATCTTTAGATTTTTATAAAAAACAAAAGCCGTAGAAAGAAATTGTGAGTCGGTCAACAATTTTTTATGGCACGTGGTTGTGTGTTAGGGATTTTAATGAACTAGTTGGGGGGGAGGGGGGGAAGTGGTGCGGGGTTGGAAACGTACGTCGTAGAAGATAGTTGGAAGGCTTAAGAGACATGATTTCATAAGCTAGCTTAGTGGATTCGGGCTTCAAAAGACAAAAACTCACTTAGATAAATAGAAGATTTGATAGAATGCTTGTACCAAAAAGAATTTATAGGGTCTTGGGTTTTAGTGATTGGTTACTTAATTTTCCTAATACATTAATGGAACATCAACCAACAACAGGGTCTGGACATGTAGTAATAATGGTGACTTTATTTGCCAACAATTAGAAAAGTATAAAGAAGTTTAAATTTGAGAATTTTTTGTAGGCAATTGGGGGTTGTAAAGAGACAATTGAGAGGAGTTGGAGGCTTTAGGAATGATGCAAGCCATTAATGAATATAAATTTGAAACTTAAAAATTGCGAATAACAACTAAAAGAGTAACATAAAGTTAATGTCCTCAACAACAAAGTAAAGATTGATGAAGAAATTAGGGAAGCTGAATCATACTTTAGGGGTGCAAAGAGAGGAAGAGGAATCTATGCTTAGGGAACTAGAGGTGTTATGGGGAAGAGAAGAGTAGTATTGGTACCAATATTCTAAGGTGAATTGGTTAATCTATGGTGACTGAAACACAATATTTTCTCACCAAACCACTAAATGTAGAAGAAGAAGGAATCAAATAGAGAGTATTAAAACTCAGGATGGAATTTGGATGGAAGATTGAAAATGTATAGTAGTAGAAATCATTAAACATTTTGATACCTTATATGGAAGTGAATGCCACATAAACATAGAAAATGTGTTGGAATGGGTTGAAGTAGTTTTCTTATAGTAAGATAATGTATATTTAAGTGCAGATGTGACGGTAGAAGAAGTGAAAGAGGTTGTGTTTCGGTTGGGAGCTTTAAAAGCTCTAGGGTTAGACGAGTTTGCTATTAACATTATTGGGATGTAGTTGGTGCTTTTGTTGTCAAGGCAATCTAGTCTTTCTTTATGATAGATAAGTTTCCTACTATCTTGAACTCTACCAATTTAAGGAAAATTTGTAAATAAACTACAACCGTTTTTGTTTGGTTTTATATTAGAAAATCAAAGTGCGTTTATTTCAAGTAGGCTTATCAAAGACAACATCTTAGTTGCTTATGAAATTTTTCATTTTATAAAAAACAAGAGAAGAGGTAATGTTTTTAGTCATGCTCTAAAGTTAAATACGAATAAAGCCTATGATCAAGTGGAATTGGATCTTTTGGATTGGTTACTACTAAAATTGGGCTTAAATAGCATTTGTGAGGGATGGATTATGGCTTATGTTGAAACAATTGAGTTCAATGTGATAACCAATGGCAAAGAAGTATGAAAAGTGAAACCTGTACTGGGGCTTAGGCAAAGTGATCTATTGTCACCTTATTTGTTTATTTTAGTTATCAATGTGCTTTCTAATAGGTTGAATATTCTATGTGTAGAACAGAAGATTTTGGGAGTTAAGCCTAAGCCATTGTATCATATGATTTCTCACCTATCGTCCGCCAATGACTCTCTTTTTTCTTAAGCTTTCAAAAAGAGTGATTATTAATTTTAGAGATGCGCTTATTGATTATTCTTGTGCAACAAGACAAATGGTGAATTTTGAGAAATCATATGTCTCTTTCAGCCATAATATACTGGATAATGTTAGACAAGAAGTAGTAAATTTGCAGGAAATTAATGAAACAGACAACCTAAGGAGATATCTTGGACTTCCTTCTTTGTGGGGATGTTCGAAAATTGAAGCATTTAGAGTTATGGAGGAAAAAATTGAGGGAAGACTTTAGGGTTTTAAAAGGAATCTGTTTAGTGAAGCTAAAAAAAGATCTTGATCAAGTTGGTAGCTTTCGCTATACCAACTTACTTAATAGGATTCTTTAATTTCCCTTGGAGGTGGTGTAATTTGATCAATAGTATAACTGCAAGTTTTTCCAGGGGCAGTAAGGAAACAAGGAGAGAGTTCATTGGATAAATTGGAGAAACCTCACTCGGCGGAAAGAATTAAGAGGACTGAGCTTTAAGGATCTATACTTATTTAATATTGCTTTACTCACTAAATTGGCATGGAGATTACAGAATAACTCAAAGGCTCTATGAATGAAAATTCTTAAAAGACTATAAGTAGATACTAAGCTCAAAGGGGTTTAAACTTCAATTACAAGGCAAGGTAATGAATAATGATTTAAAGGTGGAGCCTTTAATAAACATGGAAGGAAGATTTTAGGATTTCACAAGTATTATAAAAACCCTAACAGAGGCTGAAAAAAGAGAAATTAGGAAAACTTATTTACTTCTGAGAGTTAGAGTTGATTAATTAATGTGGCCGTACATAAAGGACGAGACTTGTTCGATGAAATTCGTCTACTTATATCTCTTTGAGAAATTGTATCATCTACAAATGGGTACCCCCTCATCTCCATATACTGTATCAAAAAGAGAGTGGAAAGTGTTATGGAATCGAGATCTAAAACCTAAAATAAAACACTTTTTATGTAAAAGTATTTTTAGGAGTCTTACCTATTATGGCTTCTCTTGCCAATTGAAGAGTTATACCAGACGACCGATGTAACCTGTGCGGCGAGAGAGACACAATTGAACATGCATTATTGCTCTGTCCATGGAAAATAGGTGTGTGGTTTGGAGCTTTAGGGCTTAGAGTTTCAAAGGAGAGTGTTCACCATTTCTAGAAATGGTTCGATAAGCATATGGGTCATATAGAGTATAGTGGTACAATAAAATTAGATCTTGGCCGTAGTATGGCATGGTTCACTTGGGATATTTGGAAGGAAAGATGCATGATGGTGTATGAGGGCAAAAAGGTAGATCCAAAAGGAGTTATCTAAAAAATAAAAAGAGGAGTAAAGGAGTAATTGAAGTTGAAGAGTTGAGAGGTTTGTTGTCCACCAGAGGTAGAGTTAAAGTACAAAGACGGTCGGAAAGGGGAGTAGAGAAGACCAAATCAAGGTGTGTTAAAGATCAATGTGGATGCCTCTTTTGTGGATAATAGTAGACCGAGAGCAATTGTAGGGGTAATGTTTGATTTTCAAAGAGATATGGTAGATGGCTTTTTGAAATGGTGTGAAGGTAACAATTTGGAACAGTTGGAGCCAATAGTCGTGCTTCATGTGGTCAGATTTGTTAAAGGGAAAGGTTGGTCTAATGTTGTAGTAGAGGTGAATGCTTATAACATGGCCAGAGTAGTCATTAAAGGCTCTGCATTTGTGGGCTCAGTCAATAAAGAAATAATTGAGGATATTTGAGTAGAGTTAGTGAGTTGTCTTAGTATTTTTGTCATGTCAATTTTAAGAAATGCAAATGTTATTGCAAATTGGGTAATTGGTTATTATAGAAGGTAGATGTGTCTCCTGAATTGGTGATTAAACATCCTATCTAACCTTTATAGGCTACTTTGTTTGAATAAGTCTAGATCTATGAGTTTTTTTTTATTCTTTATCGTATAATATGGTTGACCATAAGGTTGTTGAACTTACTATTTTACTTAGAATCACTAGATGGTCTATAAAATCGAAACGTAGAAATATAAATTTCTACTATTTATGTAAAATAACTTTCAAAAACCTATAAAATATACTTATAATAGTTATAAAATACTTGAAATATATTATGAAAATAAATAAATGAAAAAATTGAGTTCTTTTTAAATAAAAAAATCCTTAATCTATAATATAACATTCACAAAAGAAGGAGAGACAAAGTCAGAACTAAATACTTTTTTTCCATTATTTTGTTAAAAAAAATAACGAATTAAAGAGAACTAAATATTTTAACTCATTTTTAGTTATTAATAATATAAACTTAAATATATAGTTTTCATAATAAACTTTTATATCGAAGTTAAAACCAAAATAAAATATGTGAATATCAAATAAGGGATTAGGAGAAAGAGAAAGAAGAAAAAAAATGAATAGGATAAAAAAGGATGATTTGATGCCCTAAATAGTCAATGTGATAGTAATATATAGTTATATATATACATATATATATATTATTTTTGGCTTATTCAACTTATATATGAAGAATTGATAAATTTAGTTAAAAACGTAAGTTTTTACCAAGTTTAATATATAAAATTGATTAAAAATTTAAGTTTCTATAAGAAAATAACTTTACATCCAAATCAATTCAAAAGAATCTTCTAAAATCGTAAATTGATAAAATTGTATAGGCAAAATTACAAATTTAATAGTAATGATTAACCCTAATTGAGTAATGAAAGTGACTTATCTTTGTTAAAAAAAAAAAAAGACAAAAACAAAACTTCTATAATATTAATGTCAATTTTAAGGGTTCATTGTGTTCTACCACTAAAAGAGGAGTTGATTGCTATAGCTTTCATTTAAGAAAAAAAAAAAATTTAGTCCAACAATACTGATAATTGATAATCTTAAATATTAAATAAGAAATTTCTATGAAATTATATTTTCTTTTCGAATCAAAGGCGTCCTTAAAACGAACTCAGGAGGGTAATTATTAATTACTATTTGAAGAAAGTGTTGAACTAATTTAGTTGAGGCGGGAACTCGGCACACAAGTACGGCACGGAGGGACCACACACTAAATATGATGAAGTGGCTTGTTCTGATTGTATAGTGATTTTGAGCAGGACCAAAAGCTCCCACAGCCTTGCACTTTTTAGGTAGTTTCATCTCTTCAACTGTCACTGCGTGATTTACCTAAAAGTTAAAGTACACCTGTCCAAAGCGAAGCCCAAAACATGCTTTTCCCCAAAACATGATGCTTAAAGATACACGCTTCACAATCATCTTTTTCCTTTTTTTTTTTTTTTTTAACTCTATATTATAAAGAACAAGAAATGGGCAAGAGCTTCTTTTGCACGCCTATGGCGCATAATCTCATCGTAAATAAAAGGTAAATTATAAATACACATTTTGCGTGCATTTGATTTCCTAATTCTGAAATTAAGCACTTAGATTATTAAAAAAAATAATAAAATAGGATTTAAAAACATATTTTTTTTTTTCAAAGATTCAGAGATTTATATTTTATTTTATCCAAAGCTAATAAAATAGTAAAATATGAGCTAAAAGCACATTTTTCTCCCAAGATTTGGAGATTTGCTTATATGCATATAAAGCAAATATAATAGAAAAGAAAAGTATTTAAATTTTCCCCGAATAATAATTTGCAATGCAATATATACTTTAAGAGATCACGAAAACGACCCTAAAGAGGGAAAAAAAAAAGAATAGTTTAGTACAATAAACTTGATTAGCGGCGTCAATGAAGTATTTGAGCATCTGTTGATTTTGACATACAAAAATAAACATGTTGATATTCAATACATGTTATGTTTGCTGATATACTTGTGGTCCTTATTAGCTTGACTACTATTTTCTCTCATTAGGATGAAACATGTTTGGTTTCTTCCTTCTGTTCTTCATCCAAGCAAGAAAAAAAGGAGACCATATTTTAATATAGATAATGCTTAATCAATATCGCGTGCTATGGGAGGAGACTGATTTATTTTTTTGGGTGAATAGATTCATTTATCTTTTAAATCGAAAGCTATTTCTCATAGCTCTTGCCTAAGGAGGACGAGCGACCAAAACCTAATTGGTCCTTTATATTTTCGTAAAAGTCTAACATGATGTCAAATCATAATATTTTCATTTAGTTGCTTCCTAATTTATAATATGCCAAATGGATTACATGAATCCATGATACTTAATATTGTTAAAGGCTATATATATAATATGAACCGACGGGAATAACAGATAGTAATTTTATAACTTTATCACACCATATTAATAGTGTTCTTCATATAACTGATTTCGTTTATGACCGTATATGATGTATTAGTACCCTCAGGATCCAATTGAAAGAAAACAAAATTAACAACCACGTTAAACTTTCTAATAATCATTAATTCGAATCTTTGGTCAAGGAATAAAAAGGGTGTTTGGTAATGAATTTTCTTATCGCGTATTCAATTAAATTTTGGTTTGAAACCTGGGATCTTTTATGCAAAATAAAGACATTATTTAGCGATGGTGGCATTATAATTGCTCATGAAATTTTACGATGAAACGCCATCGTATTCGTCTGCCTAGTATTATCAAATTTAGACAATGTGACGGGAATAAAAACACCTTTCCAACAAGTCAATGATCAAACTAAAAATCAGTGCGAAAGCTTTGTGTCGGTAGGTAAAATTACTGTCTAATTTCATATCGAATTTGTATTAATAGTAAAAGAATATAAAACCAAATAAAAAAAAATCGTATTTATTTGTATATTTTCGTATTGTATGCCATGTTGATTTCGTGCTCTATTTCTATAATAGTGTTTTTAATCGTATTACATTACAATCCTATCGAAAACAAATAGTAAAAAACAAAATACCATGTTATCTATTTTTGCCTTTAAGAAGAGGAAGAAACAGAAAAAGACAAAATATCATCTTTCTAAAGAAGAAACGGTAAGTCAAAAAAGTGCGTGCTGTAATTTAGTAAAAGTAAGTGTGCTTCATAGGGAAGTGAAGAGAAACTATTGGCACGGAATTAAACGTACCATGTATTTCATGCATAGATGTAAAAAGTCAACTTACTTGCCTTTTGCTTCTCTGTATTTTATCCAATTTAAGAGAAGACCACGTGACATATATATTTGCACATAGACCGTCAAACAATGTGAATGCGATGCGATGCTATGCGAAAGACACCTACTCCCTCCTCTGTAAATTTTTACCAGCATATCAACACCATTATCATAAAACTATAATTTTTCTTGAAAAGCAGGAGTATCGGAAAGCTGAAAACATATAATGTTTGTAAAAAATTTAAGGTTGAGATATGTTGTGATAGTTAAAAACGTTGATGCGTGCCTTTCTATGTCCCATGCTATCATGCCAATATGAAACTCAGGACCAACCTAATATATATCTTTATTTCATGAATTCTTTTCTTTTTTTGTTTTTCTTTGTCAATTGTGTTATAATTTAAAGGACGAGCGATTTGAACTTTAATATATTATAACGAGAGACTAAAGATGATACCATTAAGTTACTACTGCTTTGGCTATTTTGCGAAATATTGAAACTTAGATTAATTAAAGTACATGAGATGTGTACAAAAAAGGTATCCATTATTCAACCTTTTTAACTACTAAATGTACACAATATTTCAAACAACTTTGGTCTAAAGGGTCTTACGTTATATGTCCGAACCTGCCGAAAGTGATTTAGGAGGCATTTACGGACATTACATGTAATCACGTTACATAATCGCTCCGCATGTGAAGGCATTACTTAAGGTTTTATGTCCAATGTCAAAGTCGTAGAGAAGAGTACACATCATGTCACTATCTTTATTGGCGTAAATTCTGTCAAAAGTTTTGAAGAGTGACTTCAGTGAGAGACTATCAGCCTACTCCAACTCTAATGCATAGTTGAAAGTATATTTCCTAGAATAATGATATATAGGGTATATGCTAGGTCATGATCTCAAGGAGTAATAGTAATTGTGGATGGTGGGCGCAATTGGTTATATTGTCTAAACAATTACTTGTCTTTTGCCTATTTTAGGTTATTTGAGTTCAATTCGATATTTAATTAAGATCTATTTTATTATAATTGAACCAAATTCAAATTTAATTTACAAGAGCAATTGGTTGAGTTGAGTTCAAGCTCGACAAATATGGTGTGATGGACTCTTGAACCTAATGAAACAAGTTAAACAAATGTCTAAGTCAGGTTTGAGTGTTAATATCAATTTAGTTTTATAAATAAAAATAGTTAAAATGGGCTCAATGAGGTCAAGCCAAACCTTTCGAGTTCCACTTGAGCTAAGCCCGAGTTTAGAATTTGAACTAGATTGGGCTGAAATTATAACTTTAATTTTGAGTTTTAGAGTTGAACTTGTTGTATTGTCTTTAGCTTTTTATACTACTAAACCAGTATGTTTGCAAGCCCATTTATTTTGCCTATCGCTACTGGTACCGATTTTATTGCAAGCCTATCATAGTCAGCATCAATGTCAATGAAATATTGGTCAGTCATATTGGCTAGAGATGGATGAATTACGTGGACTTCGAAGCCAAAAATAGAAAAAAAAAAAAAACTTTATATTATGATCTTATGCACTTGGGTCTGCATTTAGGAATCTGACAAACGTGTAAGGGATTAATTAAAAACATTACCCACATAAGAATAGACGTTTCTTTAGGGGAAGATAACTGAAAATCTCCTTTTGTAATTTGTATGGTAATGCAAATTCCACGCAATTATTAAAGTTGTTTGCTCATAAATTCACGTTCTAAGTTGACTTATAAGGTTATGTACTAATTCAATTACGTACGCTTTCTTAGGGACCAGTTATCATATTGATTACATGAATTTCTCTTTTCTTATAGCATGTATGTGCGTAAAATAAGGTTGTTTTTATGGGCAACTGTTTTTTTTTAATTAATATGATGGACAAACATCTTCTGGTGTTAATTTGTTAGATCTGGGTGACAATTGTTTTCCCCACTTACATAGTTGACAACCTCTTTTAAAATGGTTTTTTCTTTTATTTTACTATTATTGCATATTTTCGGGAATTCATGGAATATGGACCATGATATCACTACTTAAACTTGAAAAACTCAATCCACAAAAGATGAATAACTATTTTCTTCCATTTTTATGAAATCAAGTAAACCAATAGGATTGTCTAGTCATATGATAAGCATTCCTTACATATGAAGCAATTTAATCCTGCATGCACTGGCTACACGTGAAGTACCGAAAAAGGGTTAAATGGAGCATATTAGAGCTATAAGCGTCGATTATTTGCATCTTACTTTGGATTGAAAAAAAATATTAAAACAGTAGGAACGACACTAATTTCGATGTCGTTTTTAGATTATTGTAAAATGTAGAAATGTCAAAGTCATTAATGCATGCTCGGAGAAAATTTAAACAAATAGGATATAGTTGTGATGTAGAATGTAAACGCTTAAGGCAATTCAATATCCATGCAAATAAAATAATTTGGATCTTGAATTAGACAAATCCAGCCTCCGGCAAGCTTGTTTCCATTTGATATTTTAAA
This sequence comes from Lumnitzera racemosa, assembly GCA_024138005.1. Lineage (NCBI taxonomy): Eukaryota > Viridiplantae > Streptophyta > Magnoliopsida > Myrtales > Combretaceae > Lumnitzera > Lumnitzera racemosa. Next base: position 89,814,302 of record JAMXBC010000006.1, read on the forward strand.
ATAGTAGTGGCAATCGTCTTTTATGTATAAATTTCTTTTCATACTGTAACACATGGATCAAAATAACTAATATCATAATGCCAGCCATATTTTACTCTGAAAATGAGAATGGGCATTACTTAGAAACCAAATAAGAAAACTCTCAAATTTTCATATATATATATATATATGTATATGTATATGTATATCTTTTAATGTATATAAATCAATGTGAAAACGGATAAAAACGTTTTCTTTTTAAATCTTAATAAGTGTCTAAATAATGAGATAACAAGATTTATTCTACTTACGGATTAACTTAACAGCTTGACTATTTAAGTCCAAAATCGAACACTAAAGAGAGTAGCTTATGAAAGACTGCCAGTTCATCATCATTAGCGAACATGTTAATTTGGAAATGGGACGGCAATCTCGAGAAAGAGCAATATCTCTTATCATATTCACATTTTCTATGATTAAGAAATCAGCAGGTATATTCTCATACTAAACCTTCACATTCTCTTACGTTATTATGCATTTATAAAACCAAATACCTACGTCTACGCATTCATGTAAAGCAAGAGACAATAGAGGCAATGATATATCAAAAGTTTAGTCATCTTATTGGTTTAAGTGGAATTATCAGAGTGATTTCGATGAATGGATTTCAAAATAACACTTTCACTGATACGAGATTCCGAGGAGAAATTTTATCCTATTACTTAGCATCGCCCTAGATGGAATAAGTACACTTAAAACATTTATTTTAAAGTTGCCAAAATTCAATTGAATTCATTGTATTTTGAGTAGGCTGTTTAAATCTCTTCTTTTTTTTTTTCTTTTTTTCTTTTTTTTTGCCTTTATGTTTTAAACCAGTCGTTTAATTGAGCTGTTGTTGAATCATTGAATCAAATAAGTTGTCTATATTTAAAATTGATTATTTTATTGTTTGTGTTGATTTTGTTTATACTCTTCTCTTCCACAAAGTCTTGCCAAGATCAAGTGCAACAATAAATATCAGGGTAAATCACACTTTAATATATACAACTTTAGAGGACCTTACTATATCTATAGTGTTAATTGGCCATCTACCTTCATTGATGGGCCATAACATCTATACATAATGCTGGGTTACAAGTATCAAATGATATTAATCATCTTAAGGTTCGGTGATGGTCGGCCGAACATCAAAGGATTTTGTTTTTGTATCACTTTTTTGCTATTTTTCAAATTTTTTTTTTTTACAATTTTGATTATCATGTTTTACTTTAACATATAGCTAAATATATTTGGAAATATTATTTTATTAGATAAATTAATGTGGATTAATAAAAAAACTAACATGTGTCTCCTAACCAACATTGGTAAATGTGATAACCTTAAGGTGCCTAATGTGTGAAAGAGCAAAAATTCAATGCTAGATGAATAAAAGATATATATATATATATATATATATATATAAGAATGTAATTTACCCTTATTATTATTATTATTATTATTATTATTATTTTCCAAATATGTGCATACACTTGATTTTGGGCAGACTTAATGGAAGTGAATTGTATGAATAAAATAGGCACTAATGATGAAACTATGGACCTTAAAATAATGTAGAAGACCGGAGCTTGAGGAGTAATTTAAGCACAAAGCCTTTTCTTAAATCAAGGCGTGCTTGCCCGCTGAGAAACTCAGGGCATAAGTCAGCTTGTTTCTTGTACAGCCACTCCTTATTAGTTATCTTACTTGGCGTTGCTTTCTAAAAGATAATAAGCGTGTCCTCATTATTGTAGTATTTAAATTTAATCGGAATGGTAGGGGGAACAAGAAAAAAATTAGCTCCTTGATTTAGTGACTTGATTGTTGTCGAAGAACTAACCAACATTTCTTTCCTCATTTAGCTGCATAAGATGACATAAATCTACAAAAGTCAGCTAGAACTTGAAGGTGGCTGGTTCATTGGTGAAAGGATCGCCAGTCTTCAATGCGAAGAACCATACGAGAGAGAAAATAAAAGATCAAACGTAAAATTAGTGGAGTAGAAAATGTTTGTTATATATAGCTTTTGCACATTAAAAGCCATGGTGGATATTGATGTAACATAAGCAGTGTAACGATATTGTCTATTTTCACAATGACATTTTTTTCCCCTCTCCATACTACTAAAATCTTACATACTACAATAAGTGTTAATTCTCCCGTATATAACTCCTCTCTTCTACTAGAGAAATCTTAGGTTTGATTCACATTGCGACAAATTGTTGAATTTGCACAAGCCTAGATTTCAAGAAGGGCCAAGTTTGGCTCGTGAACTAAACCGAAATCGATTCAAATTTGTGAGTCACGAACTTGAACCACAGCTTGATTTATTGGGCTTGGTGGGTTGGCATGATTCAGTATGCTCGACCTGCCAAATCGGCAAGTCTAAGTTGGGGTTGAAGGACCGACGATTTAACCTATCGGTTTTGACTCGAAAATTAAAACAAAAATAATATAATTTTAAATAAATTAAATATAAGTATTCTCTCTAATTAAAATATAAAATAAAATTAAATATATCTTATTACTTATATATATAAGTTCATATGGAGACCAAACAATATAAATGAGTTTATAAGAAAAAAAATAATTAAAACCATATATTTTAATGTTAGTGAAAGTAGATAGTTATGGTATAAAATATATCATTTTAATAACTAAAGGAGCATAGGGTATAAAATATTACAAGTTTCGTATAATTTTGCCTAACTTTTGAGAAAGCAAATACTTTCATAAAATAATATATTATAATGATTTACGAAAATCTTAGTATATTTATAATTTAATATAATTAAAATTCATAAGGAATATATTTATGTTATATATAAAATGGCAAGTGCATTTAAATATTAGATAGATGGTGTTCTCTTTATAATATTTGATTCACTCCCACATAGATTATATTATTTTTTAAAGTTTCTTCTAAAATAATAAAAAATCACAATCACTATTGTCTATCACAAGTTTAATCCTACATTGATTATATTGACAAATTTTTTTTTTTGAGATTTTGCCTACAAAAAAAAAAAACTTCCCTACTCAATTCACTAATTGTTGATATACAATAATAATTGTACATCGTAAAAAGTGCAAATTATTAATCTCAGTACCCTATAATTAATAAAAGTGAAATAGTCAAAATTTGAAATTCTTATTGTTTATTAGTTGTTTTTTATTCAAAATAAAAATATTCATTTTTCCAAAAAAATAAAAATAAAAATAAAAGTGGCCAATTTACAAGCCAAAAACCAACTCAAAACCTACTAAAGTTGGGCCAGTCTCGATTCAAGGGAAACTATGCCCTTGAAACAGTGGATTCGATCCGATTTTAAGCTAGGTTTGACTTAGCTCCTGGTTTACACAAGTCTAGAGTTGCTTTTTAGTGTTTCTATCTTATTTTACTGGTTTGGCATTTATGGTTGAGCATAAAAATAAGTAAAATCTAGTATAATTGTGAATTTTTTGGATATTACATGTCATAACATAGATATATGCATAAAATTTATAAAACATATTATTGTAATGGCGTCAAATATGTTCTTTGTTCCACATTAGAGCTTTTGAACCACATGAAGTCTATACCTTGTATTTAGGGTGGCATATATCCCAAGTTAAATGGCTGGTGTTGAGCAACTATAACGGGGACACTTGCCTAGTATAGAGAATTACCACGATCGCAAGACATTAAGTAAGATGTAAGTGCGAAGAAAATGCTCTTACAAATTGTCCCCACATCATGGTACATGCTAGAGTTTGTGAAACCTGAGAGCAAGTCAAATTATAACGGTTTGGATGAACAAAGGTACAACACTATCATCTAGGGCAAGAGCCAACCAATCAAATGGCACACAAGCATGAGGCAACCAATACACAATAGTAAGGAGGTCAGTCGACTAGAGGGTATCAGTGTCGACCATTGACCAATTGGCAATCAAGCAAATATCTTGATGGACTTGTTTCATTTTTAGTTTTTCTTTTATTTTTTTATTTAGATATATATATTCATTCTCCATTGTTAGAAACAACCTATGGTAGCCATTCAAATTAACAAGTGTCAAAATTAAGTGGTTAGGTTAGGATAAAGGATGGGTAATGTAAAGCAAGCTATTGGGATTATGGATTAACCATCAACAGTCAAATGGATCAAAAGATCAGGATGTAGTCAAGATTAAGAGTTTTGTGGTCAAAGCCAATTAAGATAGGCTGATTCGTGAAAAGATTGTTGATGCTTGTATTGGATTCATGAATCAATTAATAGTAGTGACTGAAACTAAAAGTACTAGTCACCTAATAAAACGTAGAGTAAAAGAACTTAGTTGTTACTAAACAAACAAACCCATTCAAGGTATCGGAATAAACAAGTTAATGTGTGCATGTGAATAATCTAACATAACTATTAAAATAAAAATCTAGTAATTGATGGTAGCTCAAGCTTAGACATATATACTGGACACATGGTAATATTTGGACATCACTATTAGCAACTTTAATAGCTCTTCCAATAGAGATGGATTATGGTTCCTTTTTGCTCAGTTTTCTAAACTTAAACCTTGAAATGGAAAGCAAAATTGAAAGCCCTCCATTTATCCCTTAAATTAGGAAATTTGCGTTCATTGGCATTGTGTACACATGTTCTTTCTGGTCGAATCATTCCAACATAGTCCTTACGGATCAGTATCCAATTATGTGCTCAAAATACGTTCATCCATACTTCTGGGGGATATTAATGGAAAGAATATGATTTCTGGCATGAACATTATATGCATATGTGGAAAAATCCGTGTTTCCATCCACTAAAGGGAAAAATCCTTTGTATTCTAGGATATTTTGAACTTATGCACTATAATCTCAATGTTGGTTCTTGAAAATGTAAACATGGAATAGGATACCTATTCTATTTACTTCCAATAACATTTCTAATATTTGGCTAAAAGGGGTAGAAAAGAACATTTTTAAGATGAATTTTGAAGATAACCAAGATTCAAATTATGAAAGAAAAGCACCATATTAATTTTTAGGGGAATTATAGATATATCTTTTAAACTACTATTTAGATATAGATAGATCTTATAAACTTTTAATATATGATTTTACTTACTTATTCCTTTAGAAAATATGAAAATAACCCTCAAACCGTTGTTACAATCTCATCAACTACACATCTAATTGGTTTTATAAGAATAAAATAAAATAACTATTCATCATATATACATCTATTCCAATATTTGGTTAATAAAGTAATAGTTCAATAGAATTGCTATTGGTATGAATTAATGAATTGTAATTCTTTTATAAAATAAAGAGAATAACTATTTATTTTTACTTTTTAGTATAGTTCCATATCTACTCTTAAGATCTCAAGAAAAGTATAAGGAATAATTATTATTTTTCCTTTCTAACTCCTACCCTGTTTTATTCCAAGAACCAAACATTTTGCAAAGTTATAAAAAATCTAGCTACAGTTCGAACTTGTATGTATAAAAGTTATAAACAACTAAAATCATACTTTAAAGTTTGAAAAAATCTCTATATCTTCAATTCACCCTATCTATCTCAAAAGAAAAAACAAAAGTCAATTTTCTTTTTCGGCCGTAGTCCCGGATCATTTAATTTTGACGGCAAGATGAGGGTGCTGGGCTGCCCACGAGAAGAGTGTGATAGGAGAGAGAAGGAATGTCCATATTGGGGGTGACCGACCGCTTCTGAAAAGTGGCATGTGGATTTCTTACAACCTATGCCCTACTCTGTCTCCTTTCTTTTTCCCCCTCCCTCTGTCTCGCTCTGTCTCTCTCCATCTCTCTCTCCAAAACTCTGTGTACTTTTTATTCTTTCAAATCTTACATAATTTCAAAAGATAATAGCGAATATAACTCTAAAACTATTGGTAAGAGCCATTAGAATTCTAAATCTTGGGTTGTGAGCTTTTTTTTCTTTTTTTTTTTAACTTTTGAGAATAAGTGTACACTCTAAAATTATCGTTAAAAAAAGTTATAAATATCATCAACTTTTATATTTTAGCAATAGTTCAAAAAGATATTTACATATTGGTAAATGTTCTACATAGGTGAAAATATACTTTATGAATCCATAGGATTTATTTGCATCCCATTCATAATCACATATAATTTTGATGGTAATTCTTGAACAAGGGCAGACCATTTTGAATTGATGGCCAAACAGCTTTATCTGAGATAACAATCCCAATATGGTTTGAGCTAACCACTTTAGGCTTATGATTGAATAGCTACAAAGCATAACTCGATCTAAGTTGATGGGTTTGAGGAATCATAGGCTCAACCAAGTGAGTTCCTACACAGCTGAAACTAACTCCTACGACTTACAACTAATCTCTTTGAAATCTCTAATAGTTCTCTCCAAATTGACTTCTCGAGACAATGGTATGACTCCCATATAGTTTCCAATAGAACTCCTCAAAACCTAATCATATAGTATTCACATCCATTAAAATATCACATCGCTTTTAATAGTTTACTTTCTCGAAAAGCCTATTTAGCCTCAATTATACTATATCGTCAAGCATTTATTTAAAACAAAAAAAATATAAAGCTCAAAAATAATTATTTCTCACCATCGTCAAAAAATCTTATCAATCTTGAATTACAAAACTTAAGATTACATTCCATAAATTAATTAGATTTCATAATAACTCTAGCTTCTTCTTTTTTTTAATATTTAGAGTGTTTGTGGGAGATTCAGCAAATGTATTGTGACACATGTTCCTTCTTTTTTTTTTTTTATTTCCATATATGCAAGAAATTTAATATTTATTTCATCCTTACTTTTTTGCCAATAACTTACGAGTAAGTTCTTTTGTGTTTTTAAGCTACTAACTACATAGAGCTAATTATTAAAAGAAAAAAATTGGTGTTTTTATACTTTTTCACTTTATAAAAATATATTTTTTTTTCAGTTATATAACTTAAATGTTCGTTTTTTCTTTTATTTTATATGTCTGTAGCATTCATTTTCCAGTTACATAACTTCAATTTCTTGCATTTTCTACATGACATGAGTCCTGGGAAACTGCTATCCGTTTGTAAGTTCCACCAAAATTATGCTATAGAACATGAGCTAAATTGAATTGAAAGCTGGAAAACACTTTAAGCTCAAACTGCATCAAGGTCGCTCTTTCTATCAATCCAAATCTACTCATAAAATGGCATAGTTACAACCATGATGGATGAATTGATAAAAAAACAAAAAAGGAAAAAACAAGGGCTTTATCTTTGTTTAGTTTTTATTTATTTTAAATATATTTCTTTTTCCAACCTTGTTGCTCACATTAACTGACCATTCATATCAAGCGAAGGTACACATTGGTCATCATTGTTACTTACTTTTAATATTGGAATCCTTAATGTTTTATTTATTTATTTTATTTCAATCCTTACCATTTTTCACCCTAAGATGATTGGCTAGTGTACATAGTGTTTGAATAATTTTTTATCACTCCTTTTTCTTTTTGATTTTTTAAATCATTTAGTTTTTATTATATTATGAAAATTAAATATGTCTAGTAATGATTTTATTATATTGTGCAATTAAACGTATTCAATGATATTGTTTTCTTAAATTAACTATAGTGGATTACGGAAAACTTAACAAAGTTAATAAAAGTCTAATTTTTATAAAAATTTGAAATGTTGGGGACTCAAATAAAAATATAAAATATTATGAAAAGTAAATAAAATAATATGTAGAGTGTATTTTTTTCCCTTATAATATACATCAACAACCATATATGGAACTTTTATGTATTGAGACATCTTTTTAATTAAGTAATTTAGAATTTACTTGGAATTCAAAGTTTAAGCATGCACAGGAGGAAGCAATTTTAGACGGTCAGTATAGGAACAACGGTATTAGACATGATACTTCATATGGCAAATCTAAAGTACAACATATTATTTAACATGTACATAGAAAATGTAGATAGATAGGCACTTTAACTTTAATAATTCTGAAAGATAATATTATAATTAGGTTGCCAATTTGATAGAATTCCTACAATTCCAAGTCCAATTCACAATGATTTACGAAAGCAACATAAGGAAAAATGATGCCCAAGCATAAGTATAAAAACAAGAAGACTTCACGTTTTCATTTTCACTGACGATTGATGTTCTTTTATTATTTCTCGATTTAATATTTGGAGAAGTTTCAGTTAGTGATATAAAATTAGGATTTACTTAATAACTGTCCCTAGAGAATAAACACCTGCTAACCATATTTAATAAGAGAAATTTTCCACCAATACATTTGCCTTTTTTGGGAAATCAAATGTGTATGATCAGAACAATGTTGAGGTGCACTTAAGCTCTGGCTCAATCAATCAAATTCGATAAAGTTCAGTATGTATATAAGTTTAATTAGGCTTATAAAGCCACCAAGCTAAATGAGTTCAAGTAATAGCATTAACTTAATAAGTTGCTCATTTGAGCCCGTGTTCAACTGAACTATATAATCAAATTAAACTAAAAAAATGTTGATTTAAATTCAAGAATAGCTTATGAACCGATTTAATTTATTTATATCTTTAGCTGGTTAAACATATCCTTGGGAAATAAAAATTGAAAAATTCCTTAATTAAACATGTTTAACAAGTATTTGGAATTGTTATTTACTAAAACTGAGATAATTATATTATACATGTGTTAGTTAAACAATAGTGCCTTTCTCGCACACGGAGAAAGAGCTAGGCCACTTTGTGAAGCCTTGGCTTGAAGCTTCCACCCGTGATGCTGAGATAAACTTTCCTCTTCGAAGCGCTGTCGCGATATTACCATCTCAACCGACACTTCCTTGAGTAGTCAATATATTATTTAACTGTATTCAAGAATTATTCTTCTTCAAACCTTGGATTCCTTTTTTCCATTTTGCTGTAACCATGTGTGTTTTATACCCGTACATACGGGACCTTCTAATTATTATTTATAAAAAAACAGCAACTATTGAGATTAGTCATAAATTTAACACCCATAGATTTATAAACTCTGAAACAGTCAACATAACCGACAATTCAATGGAAAAAAAAAAAAAAAAAACCTCAAACAAATATGGGACATCACACTTCACACCTAACTATACAGGTGTTATGTTAATATGAATAAATTTTGATATATATAATGTTTATAAAACATGGATAATAATTGTTTTAGAAACTACTTATTTCACCACTATATATATATATATAAATTTTATGAATACTTACACTTGCATGTCCATACATGTAATGCCTAATATCTAATTATTATTATTATTTTTTATTTGTTTTGCAAGCTAAAGGCCGTAGAGGGAATTGACAATGGAGACGAGGTTTGAGAGTTTACTCAAGATAAAAGTTTTAACCACCAAAATATACCCTAACGAATGCCACGTTTTTCTTTGGTTTTTCTATATTCTCTCTGTAAATTACCGTATTGTTGCCTAGCAACCGTTTAACTTATTTCACAACTAATAGACGATCAAATTAATAAAGGAATATAACTAATTATCAACTAATATATTTTGCTTACTTCTTGTTCTTCTTCTTTTTTTCTTTTTTTTTTTTTTTAATTTCATTCTTTGCTGCTTGCTGGTTCATATCTGCTATATCATGATATATACTATATGACTTCAAAAATGGATTTATACTAATACCAATGGCGGATACCGATTTTTTTTAATATTAAACTTGGGAATTATAATTTTTTTTAAAGGACATCAATCTTTACTTTGCTGGCCCTATCAAACAATTGAAATTTTCAACTCATCCCCCCCTCTAAATAATCCTGAGGCCGTCATTGACTAATCTAACCTAAATCTCTATACAATTGGTCAGATCGGTAAATGAGTCTTAGCAGGCTAATTGAAATTGTTTTCTGGGCTAAGAATGATTTTATGTTTAAACTAAGGTATAAAATAAAATACATATATTAGTATTGACCTGCTCGATGAATAATATATTACAACAGATTAAGGAGTTTACTAAAATTAGATTAATAATAAAGTTTAATTAGAAAAAAAAAGGGCTTTTGCACATAAATATTTGTCCAAAATTGACTGTGATTTCTCATCTAACCAAAATTTTTATTAAATCAGTTTCACTACCCAAATTGTGAATGATAAATGGTGAAAGTTGCTCTAAAAGTCTTACGTTGTTGTGTCGGTGGCCGCTGACGAGACGTGAATAGAATTTACATCTACATCTGGGACTCCAAAGCTCCAGCTGTATAGAAGTAGAATCAGCATATTCTCATCTATATCTTTATTTTATTTATATTTTCTTGTGGCCTGTTGGGTACTGGTGGTAACAACCAGTAGAGTGCATATTCCTCTTCGAATACCAGTGTCTCGAGGAATTCGTAAATGATCCACAATAAAAATGTATATACATATTTTACTTTTTGGAGATTAATTATATATTTTATGAAAAATAAGTAAATGAAAAGATGCTGGATTTCCTTATCCATCTTAATAACAATTGGATCAAAGGAATCCTTGTTAACATTTCCCTATCTAATTTACATTGATTTTGAGAAATAAAAAACATATACAGATAATGAATGCAGAATGATAGGAGCTTACTATCTAACCAAAAGATGAAAAATGTTTATTGTTTTCTCATATACTTTATTCTCGATTAAGAATTTTGCGATGTAATTGCTTCTCCTCTATTTAATTAAAAATATATATTTAAGGTATTTTATCATGTAATTGCTTCTCTTTTATATACAAATAAAATAAAATAATTAGTGAACTCATATATTACTGCAAGAAAAAAGGAACAAATGATGCACAGTACAGTTAGTGGTCGTTGGTACTACTGTACTATGAACATATAACATCAATTTTAATTTCGGCAAGTACCCATCAGCAATGGCTTCTAGTTGATTGTTACAATAGTTACTCATCAATTACTGATGGAGTAATAGCAGTCTAAAGATGCCGGATAAGATAGTATCAATGTACAATTTACTAGCAGGTACTCGTATAAAATTTTTTAAATAGTGTCCGTGATATAAAATTCGTTACTCCAAAGGGGTAAAGTGAAGCTGTAGTAGGTTTTAACAAAAAAAGGACATCTTACCGCTAATTAAAGCTACAAATTAGCTGGATCGAACTAAGTTTTCCGAGAGTAAGGATTTACCTATAAGAAAATGATTGAGTTTGAACTAAATTGAATCGAACTACACTCCGTGTAAAAATTAAATGGTAGGTTTGAGCGTAGCTCGTTTGGATAATGAACTTTATTTTGAGTTTAAATTTTATTTGTTTAGATAAGCGAACTTTATTTTTAACTCAAATTTAGCTCATTTACAAATTGAATTCAACTCAAGTCAAGTTTGCAATAACGAGGTCAAACTTGTTTACAAGCCTAAATATACAAAAGGAATAAATAATTAAGTAAATAAATAATAATTAGAGTCTAGACGAGATGGCTTACAAATATAAATAAAAGCTCGAGCTTAACTAGTCTACTTTTCAATATTGATAATAAGCTCGACCTAAGCTTAAGCCATGCATAGTTCAAGTAAGAAAATACACCTACTAGCTTAGTCAAGTACTCAAACAAGCCAACTCATGAACATAAACAAAAGTTCAAGCTTGACTTGTCTACCTATCAAGTCAAGCTTGAATCGAGCCAAGTTTAAATAACTCGAGAGCAACTAAACTTGTTTGCAACATTATCACTAATGCATTGTTTCTATTGCTCTTTTTAGTTGTATCCATTTGAAAGAATAAACAATTAGCTATAGTAGTACACATTGTTTTTTCTTTCTTTTTTTATAAATAAAGGTGGTGGGTATAGTAGGTTGACTGACCTACATTAAGTTATAGGTAGGGATGACACTAGGGTAAATTTGAAATAAGTTTTATAGAACCTGAACTTAAACTTAAATTCAATTTGTTACCTTATAAAACTTTCCAAAACTCTATAAGGTGCCCTATTAGATTTTTATCCTATTTCTAGAACTCACTCTTATAAAGTTTTGTGAAACCCATTAAAAACCCAACTCAATTTATTAGTACTAAAAAAAAAATTAAATTGATTTGTAAATATATACAAAAAATTAAAGCAAATAGCATATGGATTATTTTAAATAATAAAACAAATGATGTAAGATTATTCAAGACTAAACCAACTTCTTTTATTTTAAATTAATAAATGATTAATATGATTAATGAAAAGGAGATCGATGAAAATTGACAAATGTGATTGACTGGTTAAGAAAGAGAGCACAGGTAAGAGAAAAGTGTCATAAAAAATGTAAGAGAGAAAAAGAGATTAGACTAAAGTTTCCTTGAAAGATAAAGTATGAAAAAGAGAAAATATTTCTTATTAATTATTATGTTTCATCATTTACAACTAATACTAAATTACTAATATCATATTATTATTTTTAACTAGATTCAAGTTTTCCATCGATTTTTTACTATATCCCAAAACCTAACCTAGAACCTAATAAGATTTAGAAACCACTTCTAAGACCCAACCCAAAACCCTATAAAGTTAAATCTTATAAGGTTTTTAGTAGATCAGGTGGATTGGAACCTTATAATAACTCACCCAATGGTATCCTTAGTTATAAGTTGCAACCTATCATCGAACTTGTAGCCGTTTTGGCCCCCCTAAGGCCAACGAAGGTGGTTGGAGCATTTTTTTTTTTAACTGTTGTTCTTTTTCTTTAATTTTTTAGTTATTTTATTTTATTTTATTCTTTTCTTGTTGTTTCTTTCTTTGTATTTTTTATTTATTTATTGTTATCTTTTTTTACTCTTTTGTTTCATTATTTTTAATACATTTATAATTTTATTTACTTTCTTTTGTATTTTTCTTTTGCTAATTATTAAATAGCCATATAAGCGCGACATCATTACTCATATCAAATAACATGTCAACTAATTTTAATGGTGTTATAACAACAAAATAATGAATTACTTTGCATAATGTTAATCTTCTATTTTAACCAATTAAAAGTTTAATTCCTTATTTAAATTTATCATTAAATATTAATCTCTTTCATTATAATTTTCTTAATTAAAAAGATAGATTAGAATGATAGAGGAGGGAAATGGAGGAAAATAAAGGTCCAATGATTTTGCGTGAATGTTAAACTCTCCTATATTAAAAAGTGGGGAAGAAATTTCTTATTATAAGTACATCAATATATATATATATATATATATTCAGAAAATTATCGTTACGATGGATCTATACCTATTTTCTTCCCGTGGACTTGCTAATTGACACTAAATTTATGGTCAAATTTATGCAAGTTGCATCACTACAAGTTGATAATAATGTACTAGGACCTAATCACGAGAACTGCAGTGAAAACTAAACTAAAGTCCTGTTAGTTGAGCAAATGGCACAGGTTTTTCCTTTCCCTTCCTCCTCCTTCTTCTTCTTCTTCTTTTTTTTTTTTTTTTTTTTTCTCCCTTCTTGTTTTAGAGCACGTGTTTGATTTGTTTGCTTATTAAAGATCGCTATTGTTTATATATTATCTACTGTGATATTTGAGTGAAATGATAATAGAAATTCCAAGTACAAATGGCAGAACAATTTTAAATACATTTTTTTATATTTAAAAATTAAGCATTTACATCCACAATATTTCAATATTATGCTTTTACTCCAATGTGACTATTTTATCATTCGATTTCATGCATTTTCCAAAATTTTGGTGTTTTTTATTATTTATCCAATGGCAAAATAGTAGAAAAGTCAGCAAAAGCATATAACGGATTATATTTACAAATTCTACTAAAAGATACAAAACAAGGTAAATAAATTGTAAAATGCACCGGTAAGCTTTTATCCGGATCGGATAAAATGTGATTCGATTAGATTTTGTTTAGAGGCCAATCACGTCCGAACTTTCTTTATAGTTTGGTATGCAAAATCTTCATCTAAGTTGAATTGATTTAAGACAATTCAGTTTCTATGGCTGATCGACCGCATCTTTAACAATTTTTTCCTTTACCATCATTTTTGTGGCTTTGCTTTACTATAATTTACCAAATTGTTATTTCTCAATCATCCTCTCTTATATACAAATCTAGATAATTTTTTTCCCAATTTGGGAAAAGACTATTTAAGAAGAGATATGTGTTAGATTTTCTATTATGGGATTGCTATTAATGATTGATCATAAGTGATGCACATGCATTCGATTTTAGAGAAATCTTAATCTGATAACATATGGAGAAATAATCTTAAAGAGAGGTGTGAGAGGAGAAACATGAAAGCTTGATATCTCGTGATGTGTGTATATGACAGTAGATTGAATTTGGTGTTGTTGAGTATTTTTAATCCATTCTTCACCATATAGTTAATTTAATCTTTTGTAGATTTATTTTGGTAAAGTAACAATATCCTTATAAAGTCACCAAAATATTACAAATGAGAAGGAGAAGACTCTTATATGTATACATTTTGGCCCTTAATCTCAACTATTGAATCAAGCCAATGGATGGATCAGATGAGTCATTGATGGGAGCCATTTGGATCAACTCTTGGTGATTAACGATCTAGATTCAAGCCTCTAATTCTTCTATAATAGATGGGCCTTAGGGTTGGGTTTAAGCCAAGTCAAGTCTAGTTACTTATAAAATGAGCCTATCTCCCTTTAAAATAAGCCCAATGCTTATTTAAGCTTTTTACAAAGGGATATGGAGGCAAAACAAGTCCTAAAAGACTTAGAAGGATCTTTTCTGAGTCTACTTTTTACGCATGAGACAAGCAAGGCCGAGAGTGGATCAACTAGTTCAGCTATTCCTATTCTAAGCCAAAGCCAGATTTGCCTAATACATACCTAATTAAGCTCAATTTACTATACCCTATCACTAGCCCATTAAATCAATTCATGGTATTAAATTGGGCTAAAAGCTTAATTATCAAAATAGCCATCTATAAAGTTCTTAGATTCGGGTTAGTTTAGATTTATAAAGATAGAGTCAAGTGAACAAGTCTAAATAAAATCATAAGTATAGGGATACAATGAAGACTCCTTAATGCAAGCGACAATTTGTATATCTTTTTAAAGTAATATCATTCAAGATGAACTAAATCACCTTAGAGAGTTTGAAAATGTCACATCAAACCATGAACCAAATTGCATTGTGAAAGAATAACATTTTAAAACTTGGTATAGCTCGATTGTCAATATGATTTAATAAATAACCCTTATATTCAACATATTTGTACGTTTAAAGGAAGTACTTAAGGATGAGACAATGAAAAAGAGAAAGACCTCTTTGACCTTTTGGAACCAAGACCAATTTCTTGATTTTTATATCATGTGCTTAAACTGGGCAACCAAATTTAAATACAAATTCTAGAATGCATGGACCAAATAAGAAGAGGAAAACATTGATTTTGTAGGTTTTGTTTATGTTTGATAGAGAATAAATGGATGTGGTCATAATCTATACTAGATATATTGCACTATTATTTGAAACAATCTAATTTTGTAACTAAAATAATGATTGCTATAACTCATAACCATAAATTAACTAGGAGGGCATTAAAGGAATCAAGATGAGGTAGGACTTCAATATCAGGTTCACCAGATGTGAACTTGTTGAGAGGAGACATCTGAGACATTATAGAACTCCAATGATTTAACACAATGGATGAAGCTGTTAGGATTGCTTGATGGGTAAAGAGGCAAAGAAGAAGCTGAGTAGTTACCAAAATACTGACTAGTTGACCCGGACAGGCAAATAACTGAACACTACCGAATATTGAGCTGAAATGTAGGATAGACGTCAGAGTCGAGCAGAAAAGCCGACCCAAAGATGTAGTGCCAATCCGAGCGTATGAGAAAGGGCAAGGGTCTAGTAGGAAGACTAGCCAAATCAAATGCGTCAAGTGCTAAGGGTTTAGACATATGCCTGTTCAATGCCTGAATCGAAGGACAATGGTTATTAAGGAAGACACTGCGAAGTTAGGCATAGAGAGTACAATGAGGAACCCAAGGAGAAGGAGGTTCCTACCAAGAATGAGAATGCTGAGAAAGAGTTGATTGAATAAGATGTGTATGTTAAGGACCTAGACTAGCTACTTATGGTTATCCGACGTACTATTTATATAGAACCTTCACGAGAGGAGGAGTAGAGAGAGAATTTATTTCATATTACTTACAAGGTGAATGAACAAATGTGCACCCTCATCGTGGATAGTGAAAGCTGCACTAATATGGTGTCAATTGACTTCATCTCAAAACTGAGGTTATTAACTATTAAACATCCGAAGCCGTACAAGTTACAATAGTTAAGTGATAAGGGAACACTATACATCACTCGGCAAGTACTACTGCCACTCACTATCAGCAATTACTTCGACCGGATTCTTTATGATATATTACCCATGTGCACTTCCTACATGTTGCTAGGAAGACCATAACTATTTGATAGGAGAGTCATCTATGATGGTTATAAGAATACCTATATGCTCAAGAAGGATGATCAGAAGATCACGCTGAATCCAATGCCATTGAGAGAGGTTCACAAGTTACAGGTGAAACTTGCTTGTGGATAGAAGAAGGCTCTGGTGATGAGTAGAGCTAAGCTCCGAGAGGCCATTAATGCCGATGAGCTAACCCTCTTTTTAGTTAAGTGACTACTAGAAATGAAGGGGTGGGATGAATTACCCTAGGAGGTGAAGGAACTATTAAATGAATAAACCGACTTGTTCCCAAAATAGTTACCTGAAGGGTTACCCCCAACCCAAAATATAGAACACTGCATTAACTTAATACTCAGCGTTGTACTGCTAAACAATCCAGCTTATCACATGAACCCCAAGCAAGTTTCTGCGCTTCAACGTCAAGTTAATGAGTTACTGGAAAGAGGATACATAATAGAGAGTCTCAGCCCTTGTACTGTACCTGCACTTTTAGTGCCAAAGAAGGATGGAACATGGTGGATGTATGTTGATAGTCGAGTCATGAACAAAATCACGATTAAATATAGGTATCTAGTCCTAAGGCTAAAAGACATGCTGAATGAACTAAGTGGAGCCAAGATTTTCAATAAGATTTATCTCAAGTCTAACTACCATCAAATCTGCATGAGACCAGGAGATAAGTGGAAGACTACATTCAAAACTCAACATGGACTTTATGAATGGATGGTCATGCACTTTAGCTTGTCGAATGCCTCGAGTACCTTCATGAGGCTTATGAACCATGGACTAAGATATCTCATCGAGAAGTGTGTCGTAGTATACTTCAATGATATCTTGATCTACAGTGTCAACATGCTAAGTCACTGTGAACACATCAGAGCAATCTTAGATATTCTTCGTGCAGAGAGATTATTCGGAAACCTAAAAAAATGTTGGTTTTGTCAGCATGAAGTGGTATTCTTGGGCTACGTATTCAGCGGAGAAGGCTTACGAGTCGATGATGAAAAGATCCGAGCAATTGTTAAACGATCGACTCCTGCTACTTATGCTGACGTGAGAAGTTTCCATAGACTGGTTTCATTTTACCGAAGGTTCATCAGGAACTTCAGTACCCTCGTTGCACCACTTATTGAATTAACGAACAAAAACACTGACTTCCGATGGAGAGAAAGGGAGGAGAGGAGTTTCACCAAGGTAAAGAAGAAGTTGACCTTCGCCTCAGTGTTAGTGCTCCCTGACTTTGAAAAAAATTTTGAGCTAGATCATAACGCGTCAAGCATTGGAATAGGCGCTATCTTGATATAAGAAGGCTAATCAATTTCCTTCCATAGTGAGAATCTCCGAGGACCCCAGTTAAATTACTTCGTATATGATAAAGAACTCTTGGCACTAATCCAAGCATTGCAAGTGTGGCAGAATTATCTACTCCCAAGAGAATTTGTTATATCTACTGATCACGAGTCACTACGGTACCTTTGAAGTCAAACTAAACTGTCCAAGTGGCAGGCGAGATGGGTTGAATTCCTTGAGGGATTCAATTTTGTGATCAAATATAAGTAAGAAAAGAGCAACGTAGTTACAGATGCCCTTTCAAGGAGGCATGCACTCTTGTCAGAACTGCAGACCGGACTGTTTGGTTTTGCGAATATCAAAGAATGGTACTCTAAGGATCTACACTTTGGACCAATAATTTTGCGATCCGTAGATGGAAAGACAGTGGAAGAATATTATATAAAGGATGGCTATCTATTCCGAAAGGGGAACTATGCATGCCAACTTGTTATCTACGAGAATTATTAATTAGAGAAGCCCACAGTGGCGGACTCTTCGGACAATTTGGAGAACGGAGAACTTGTAAACTATTAAATGGCCAATTCTTTTGGCTGAAAATGTGAAGGGATGTGCGCTGAGTGGTAAAAGGTTGTATTGTATGCAAAAAGGCCAAGTATCGAGCCAAAAAAGAGAAAGCAATGCCCTTACCTGTTCCGACGAGATTGTAGATCGAGCTAAGTATGGACTTTGTTCTTAGACTGTCGAGAACTACCTGAGGAAAAGATTTTGTAATGGTCATCATGGATCAATTCAATAAGATGGCACACTTTGTGCCTTATACCAAAACTAACGATGCTTTGGCTATTGCTTCTCTTTTCTTACAAGAGGTTATGCGGATACACGGTGTGTGGAGAAATATAGTCTCCAACGGAGACTCAAAGTTCTTGAGCCATTTCTGGAGAACCCTGTGGTATTAGCTAGGTACCAAATTGCTCTTTAATACCTCATGTCACCCCCAAACCAATGGCCAAACAAAGGTAATTAATCGTACTTTAGGGTCACTACTTTGAGCTACAGTAGGCAAAAGCATGGCAGATTGGGACATCTGCCTGCCAATAGTCGAATTCACCTATAACCAAACCATATATGACACCACCAAGCAAACTCCCTTTGAGGTGGTCTATGAATTCAATCCTAAGTTGCCCCTTGACCATGCCCTTGTACTAGTACCCACTCAAGAAGACCCTAATACCTCGGCCAAAGCATAATCTCTTCAGCACATCTATGATAAGGTCACTCGGCATTTCAACTAAATTGCTAAGAGAATGCGTGAAAAGACTAAAGGTCAGTCGACCAAACAGTTTCAGTTGGGAGACTTAGTATGGCTACACTTCAGCAAGAAGCAGTTCCCGAACAAAAGGAAGAACAAGCTATCTGCAAGGGTGAAAGGACCTTTCAGAATCCTTCAGAAAATCAGTGATAACACCTATAAGTTGGAGCTACTCGAGAACTATGGGGTTTCTGACACCTTCAACATTATCGACCTCAGCCCATATCACCCTGATGAAGGACTGGGCAAACACCATTCAAATTTGATTCCAAATCTAAAACAACCTGAAGGAAATAATGAGAATCAAGCTACGAGACCCCTAACCCATAGCTGTCACTCCCCGAAGCGGTAGAGTCATAACAGCCCAGCCGTATAAACCATCCTAAGATAGAAGTTGGCCTTACAACCGCTATCTTAAACCTGATCTACACAAGGCGTCAACGACTAACCGGCTTTGAAGTAAACAATTTGTAATTTAAATAATTCATTTACCTAAGAAAGTGAGGAAATATATATATACACTATAATTCAGTTATTGCAATTAAAGTTTACAATAATTCTCCGTAATATATTTCCTAGTTATTACATTATTTAGAAATGAAAAGTAATAAAATATGTGTTAATTCTTCAATGTTTTTCCTCACTCCCCAGGATCCAACAGTTGCTAGCTTCAGAGTAGTTGTTTACCGCTTCTTAGCCAGCACTTGCACAACGTCTATAGGGATGTGAGCAACCACAGCTCAGTAAGTTAGGATGGAGGACTTAAAACTATACCATAAACACAACAAGGTTTTCAATCAACTTATTACGTGCAATGCGTGTGCAAGCAAATGCCATCGCACAACATTATCTGACCCGTCGTGAGATTAGAGAAATTGTTCCCACTCTAACTGGGGTCGAGGAGTTGCCATTAATACAACAGCTCATGACCAAACCCAGGCTTGTGCAATGGAGACTTCGCTCCTCCCACGACTACCTTCAAACCACTGACTTCACCCTCACCGTGACCTCCTATCCTGTCACTTAGTTCGGCTAAGGATGAAGAAGGGACCATTATGCAATCCTGCGCTATCCCTTTCGAAGGGGTCGGTATTTGGCCAAAGAGTCCTAAGTTCCCCTAACGGGTTACCATGCATGTCTAATTATGATTACTGGTCGTATATTTGATTAAGTCCAATTTATGGTGATCAATCATTTCATACAAATCATACAATACATGCCAGAGTAACAAACAGAATTATAGCATCACCTATAATCAAGCACATGCACACATTCAACTATCTAACAAGCACAACCAAGCATAATCTTAAGCCTCCAAAATATAGCATTGTATTAATTCCAACTTACCTTGACTCCCCACTCACTCACTCGAGGTCCAATTTGCTCAGGCCATCGCCGATCATCCCTATAACACAAACGTGATTTCAGTTTTTTATATAACTATTATAGGTTCATTTTATCCTATAACACTTATTATTATGTTTTGTTTAGGGTTTAATATGCCTAATTATCTAGGTCTTAAGTCGTTTACAATTATTCTAGGTTTGGTGTTACGTTCGGGTTCGGTTTCCACATCGATTTCTAAATTAGGTTCTAGTTCGATTTCTAAGTATTGTTTTATACTCAAATCCTAGATATTCGTTTCAACCCATAATGTGAAATTAATCACATTACTTCCCAATCTCTTAAATATCATCATTACCCCTAGTCAGTATTTTATTTTACCTGGTACACTTAAATCCGTATTAGTGTACCGAATTCACTCCTGATATGAGAAATTTTTTACATTTTTTATATAATTACATAAATTCAAGTTTCCTAGCAGATTTATTGTATATTTTTATTCTTATCATAATATCAATTTTTATTCTAATATTTTTTATTTATTATATTTTTAATAATTATGTATTATCACCTATTATGTATATAATACACATCAAATATTTTTATCACTCTAATTACTATCTCCCAACATCAATTATCATTTCTAAATTTATAAATTCATCCTAAATCAGATTTTACACCTAATTACCCTAATTTATAAAATTAATTTAAAATATACTATTTTTCTACATTACTTATTTACTACATAATTAACCTAATAATTACATCTAACATCCTAAATGCTATAAGTATCATACTCCATCAGATTTCAACAACCTAAAACATATACTTATCCACTAAATCAATAATTAACCATTTAATTACTTAATTAACCTTAAATTACCCATTTTATGCCTCATTTTAGGGCCTAAAAATTATCTAAAATTTTAGAAATTTGATTTTTGAAAAAGGGATTCATAGCACTATTCTATATCATCTAAGTAATCTACATAAAAATTTTGGGCTCAAAACTACGCTCCTAAGGTCATTTATTTCTAAACCGAAATATGTTCGGTTTTGCATGATTTCTTAAGGACCATATGATACAGGACATATTTTCATCAAAATAATATTTTTCCTAAAAACTACATGCAAAAATATTCCAAAATAACAAAATTCATAATTTTCTAACAATATTTACTATTTTTTACAAAATTATACAAAATCGGGCTGGAAATCGGACTCACCGTTTTGAGTGGCTCCGGCCACCGTGGCCTTGTCGTCCGGCCTGGGCACTACCACCACTGTATAGTGGTGGTGGCCGTCCACTCCCAGCTGCTCGTCTTGTTTAGGTTCCCTTTAAAGGCCCTAATTGCACAATTTTTCTTAATTTTTTTCTAACCCAAATTTTTCTCTCAATTTTCACCTTTCCCTAATTTTCTTTGATTTCTAACTGTCGAAATGAGCTTCTGAATTTTTATTGCTATTTATAGAGCTTTATTGTAATTATTGTGCATTAAATTGAACAAGACAATTGCCTTATCCCTTAATTTTTTGCTTTTATATTGTCTTAATTTAATTGGCCAATTTTTTTCTTATTTTTCCCAGCTACACGACCCAATTTTGGATCATTCCTTATTTTTCATGATTTTTTTTTATTTTTTCTTAATTAATTATGAATTTTCTTTAATTATTTAGTATGATTTTAGCACATTACGCGTATTTTAAGTAATTACGCATATTTCTATATACATGTAAATTCATATATAATAAAAATAAATATTTATAAATATTATTTAGGTTATTTTATGATTTTTAGTATACATATAATTTATCTCGAGCGATTCGTTAATTATCGGAATGCATTTTACACATTTTCGATAAATAACAAGTTATATACTTAAAATTTAGAATTTTTATATTCTTTTATTTTATTGCTTATTTTCTTAAATTTAAACTTACGGGATCATTTTCCTAATATTTCTAGCTTTACTTTATAATTTAAGCTCGATCGGGCCTTTCAACTAATCGAAACCTCAAATTACTGGTTTTGGGGCTTACAATAGCTGAGCCCGAAGACTAGAAGGCTGGTACATCGAATCCTTATGTTTCAACCAACCCCTGCGGAGGCCGAGTACTTCTTTACCGAATCACTTTTAATGCCATACCATATAACAGCTCATTATTTTATAGTTTGTTGAGTAGATGAGTCCTCTCCAGTACCTAGTCGTATAATGACTCGACATCATCTTTGCTGAGAAATCAAGAGAGAGGATCCAGATTGATTAAGCGATCCTTACTCGGATAAGCTCATTTGTCTGTACTTTTTATCCGTATCTCCTAATAACCTCGCCAATGCCACATTGCCACATATACAGTATCACATATAGAATCTGTAACATCAATACTTATTTTCATTGTATATTCATTTTTGCCCCTTTATAACATGTACATTGCCCCTCCTTAAGAAATGTCCTTTTTATCTTTTTCCCTTTTAGGCAAGTTGCTCTAATTTGTAGGTATAAATACTCTTGTACTTATAGTTGTAAGAGATTAGATAATCTTCAATACATTTTTTAGTACCTTCTTCCCTATGTAAATACTGTTATTTACTCTCAACATCACTCTTATCCTTTCTCTTAAGTAAGGTTAGGTGGCGAGTAACCTCATTAGACCAATTCGTACGTCACATCAAATTGTGCTGTGAGTCCTTAAAAGTTCCATTGGTGTATCATATCCTCTGGAGCTGTTCATGGATTTTGCTTATTATTTTCATCCTTTACTTTCACCCTTTCGTACCTTTCCCCATTGACTCTTTATAAGCTTTCTGTAAATTAGGACCCATTCAGTGACCGGTCTTGTCTATTCTTGGCAACCATTTGCAACAAGACTACTTGCACCTGGAAAGAAAGATCAATTGAACTTATACTACTCTCTAGGATTGGCTTTAAGATACAATCAATAATGATTAATAAGAACTCAAGATCTAAAGAGAATTTATAAACTCTTAATAATCCATAATCTCTTGATGCAAGTTTAATTACAAGGATAAGCTAATGAAAAATAAATTATTGCAACCACTATAATAAGTTCAATACCATCTAATGACATTTTAGTAACTAAGTGCAAGTTGCCTGAAAAAAAAAAAAGATGGCTTAATGTGCATTTAGAGCAATCGTACTGTTTGGATGGCATTATTGTTCAGTTAACACGAGTAACTTTATGTGATCAATGCATTTTGGTTATCATTTAGATGGTGGTCTCTCATGCTTCACTTTTAGCTTACTAATAAGACGGCATTTATCAAGCCTTCTACTAACACCATCAACACTTCTATGGTTAGTGAGCTTCATCTTAGTGTTCAAATAGCATCCATTAATCGTTTAAATGGTACACTCTGATATGCTTAGGAACTCAGTAATCACTAAGGTTTATTGCAGGAAAAAGGTAACCAAATGGGTCCTTTGTAATAACGATGAAAATGAAGTGAAGAAGCTGAAAAAAACACATGTTAGCTTACTTAAACTTGCTCAGAGGATGTGACTCACCAACGAACATAACATGGCTTAACATTTCACTTGATATGATGTACAAGTTAATATCGAGATCTACCTACCACTAATATCGAGGTCCACAGCAAGATTAAATAAGAGTGCAAGAAAATGTGCTTGGAGGGTAATATCTCATAAGATCAAGTATGTTTAATATCTAAAAGGAATGTATATTGTCCCACAACTACAAAGAAAATAGACTAATTATAGTAAGTACTTGGGGCAACAAAGAAACCTAAGTAATTACAATAAATAGCAATATAAAAATACTATCATATTAAACTCCCAAAAGGGTAAAAAGGGATAAATAAAATAAAAGAATATAGTATAATATAAAAAAAAAGGAATGATAGGTGGCACATTGTGGTTAGGTACATGTTCTAGGGTCTAGGGATGCTAGAATTGAGTTGTACCAATGTTGGGGAAGTTGTTGATGAAGGGTACTTAGAGTTGCCAAGACAAATAAGGGACACCGCTACTTAGTAGGTCGAAAGAGAAGGATCTAACGAGCAAGAGCCTCGGCCTCAGTACTCTGCAAGTTGGTATCGACGTATGAGGGTTCAGGTGGTTGGAGCAAAGCTTAATGTGTATGGACCTCAACTTCAACATTCGATAGGTTGGCCTCAGCAAATGAGAGGTTAGCAACGGCAAAGTATAACTAAGTGGGGTATATTTGAGCTAAGTCTTCAAAGAGTTCACCCACCACTTCTATGTACTATACTTTGTCCTCGGTAAGTTGATGATAGATAATCCTTCTTGCGAAAGATTAAAGGCCTCGAAGGCGCACACAAGTAAGAAGGTTAGAGGTCAGCAGTCCCTCGGTTCCCTGAGGTTATTGAAGATTTGCCCTCAAATCTTAATCTTCTTCTTCATTTAGTACATAGGGTGTCAAATCGGTAACATTGAAAGTAGGGGACATGTTGTATCCTTCAAGCAATTCAAGCTCATACGCTTTGTCATTGATACACCTAAGGATCTTATTAGGCCTATCAAACTTGGGGGATAGCCTGTTCATCCTTTTTCTGAGAAAACGTTCCTTGTTGACATAGATCCAGACAAGGTCTTCGGGACTATAGATAACTCGCCTCTTTCCTTGACTTCCTTGTTCTTTCTATCAAGCTGCAGTCTTAGCCAGTTATTCACCAACCTTCTGATGCAATTTTTAGAACTCTTCGACACACTACGGGCTAGATTAACTTTCTCCTTAGGTGGTCGAGCTAATAACCATATCTAAGGATAAGTTCGGGTTAAACCTATAGACGACCTCAAATGGTGACCTTCCTATTGAGTTGTGAGTTGAGCCGTTGTAAGACGGGTTGGCAAAGATCCCAATCATGTAGATTCTTCCCAACAGCAACTTGTAAGAGGTTGTCAACTATCTTGTTCACAACTTTAGTTTAGCATTCTATTTACAGGTGGCAAGAAGTATTAAACATAAGCTTAATGCCAAGCTTCTTCCATAGGATTTTCTAGAAGAAGCTTATGGACTTTGAGTCACAATCGGATACAATACTTCTTGGTGGTCCATGTAACTATACAATCTCATGCAAAAAGAGGTTAGTAATGAATAAAGTATTATTGGTCTTATGGTGGGGGATGAAGTGGCTCATCTTACTAAACCGATCGACCATCACCATAATAGAGTCACGTCTTCTCGATGTTTGAGGTAGGTTAAGCATGAAATCTATGATTACATCGATTCATGGATATTCAGGTATAGGCAAAGATGCATACTCTCCATATAGCTCTATTCTCCCATTTGCATGTTTATATGCCTTACACCTCTTAAGAACTCAACACATATCCTTCATCATCTTAAGCTAATAAAAATTCTCTCTCAGCATCTTAGTTGTTCTCTTCCCTTTAAAGTAGTTAGCTAAACCTTCAGTATGAGCTTCTCAAACAAGTAACTCTCTAGCTAAACCACTCAATACATAAACTTATTTGCCCTTCATCGAAACCGTTAACTTAAATAGAACCCATCCACAACTCCTCCAATATTACACTTTGCCACTAAGGGCCTAAAATATGAATCATGCTCGTACTAATCAAGCAAGGTGTTAAACCCAAGTATCTTAGCTTGCAATGCCATAATAATGACATATTGATGAGAAAGAGTGCCAGCTATAGTATTGGCGCTTCCCTTGTTATACCAGATGATGTAGCAAAAAGACTTTAGGATTTCAACCCATTTGGCATGATACTGAGAAAGTTTTTGTTGCACTCAGAGATGTTTGATAGATTCATGATCTGAGTAAATGATAAATTCTCTTGATAATAAGTAGTATTGCTAGTTCTACAGTATTCGGACAAAGGCATAGAACTCCTTGTCATATGTTGAGAATTTAGGGCAGCTCCTCTAAGTTTCTTACTAAAATAGGCAATTGGTTGGTACTCTTGCATAAGAATAACACTAATGCCAACTCTTGATGCATCATACTCTACTTCAAAAACTTTCTCAAAATTTGGCAAGATAAGTACTAGGGTAGATGTCATCTTGGACTTTATGTCATCAAAGCTTTTCTAAGCTTTCTTAGACCACTTAAACTCAGAATTTTTCTTAGTTAGCTTGGTGAGTGGAGTAGTTATGGCATTGAGGTTCCAAATGAATCTTCGATGGAATGAAGATAGACCGTGAAAACTTCTCACTTCGACTACGCTAGTCGACGTTGGAAACTCAAGAATAGCTTAGACTTTCTCGTTATCAACTCGAACTCCTCCCTTCGAAACAACATACCCAAAGAATACAATCTTGCTTTGACATAACACACGATTCTTTAAATTGCTGAATAACTTCTCAGTACGGAGGATATCAAACTCTGATCTTAAATGTCCAACATAAGAAACAAGGTCGACACTATAGACTAAAATGTCATTAAAGTACACCATAACACATTTACCAATTAATGTTCTCAAGACATGATTTATGAGGCATATAAAAGTGCTCGATGTGTTTGTCAGAACAAATAGTACTACTATCCACTTGAACAGACCATCCCTTGTTTTGAAGGCCATCTTCTATTCATCTCCAGGTCTCATCCGCATTTGATAATAGCCACTCTTCAAATCAATCTTCAAAAAGATGTAGGCACCAAGAAACTCATCAAGCATATCATCCAATCACATAATCAGACATTTGTATTTTATAATAATTTTGTTGATGGCTCGACTATCAATGCACAATCTTTACGTGCCATCTTTCTTCAGTAAGAGGATAACTTACGAGACATAAGGGCTCATGGTTTCTCAAACATATCCATGATCCACCAACTCATCTACTTATTTCTTCAACTCAGCTGCTTGCTCGAGGTTGAGCCTATAAGCAGGTTGGTTCAAAAGAAAATTTATAGGCTAAAGGTCAATACAATATTCTATACATCTAATGGGTGGCAAACCTCTCAACATTTTGGTAGGAAAGAGGTCGGCATGCTCCTCTAATAGTATTTGCACTTCTGTAGGTAGGCTTCCTACTTCTCTCAACTCTAGAAGTTTCCTAACTAATAGGAGTACACTCTCTTCCACCTTGAGTTCATGAGAAAATTGGGCATAGGAAATCATCAAGGACTTCCGCTATTGTAATCGGACAATCTTCCCTTATGACTCCTATACTTCCTTGGGGCTCATCGGGGATCAATATAACCTTCTTCATGTCCTTTTAGAACATGTAAGTGTTCTGATATCCATCATGTAACACTCTCAAACCAAATACCTAAGGTTGGCTAAGTAGGATGTATGAAGCATACATGAGAAGGACGTAACATAGCACTTTATCCTTATACCTATCACCAACAATAATGGCCACTTTAACCTGCTTGATAATGGGTAATCCCCCCTTCTGATTCAACCAATGAATCTTGTACAGCTTAGGGTGTAGGTAAGTTGACAACTTTAGGGCGTAGGTAGGTTGACAACTTTAGGGCCTTAACTATGCCTCATATTATGACATTGGTACAACTTCCCCCATCAATGATCAATGCACATAGTTTGCTATTCACTTTGTAATTCATATGGAAAAGGTTCTCTCTTTGCTCATTCTCATAAGCCAAAAAGATACTAAAAGATCTACATATGATAAAACAGTACTTGACCCCTGGTTTGGGTAGGGTCACAATGTTAAGATCTTCCAAAAATCCTTGTAGCACCTAATGGATTCCCTCTTCATCCTCTTCTTCACTAGCATTCTTC
This sequence comes from Lumnitzera racemosa, assembly GCA_024138005.1. Lineage (NCBI taxonomy): Eukaryota > Viridiplantae > Streptophyta > Magnoliopsida > Myrtales > Combretaceae > Lumnitzera > Lumnitzera racemosa. The sequence continues at coordinate 89,842,392 of JAMXBC010000006.1, forward strand.
GCTTTGAACTTGGGCTTATCTCCTTTGATGGTCATGATACGTCAGTTCAGACATTGACTAGTTACATATCCATAGCCGAGACATTTGATTTCTCAGGTCTTCCTCCTTAAGCTCTAACCTTAGTTTCTTCTGACCTCAGACTCCTCAGCCTTGCCCTTACCTTGGCCATCTTTTGGTCAGTTTGACAACTATCTTCAATGGTCTACCTTGGAAGTGCTTGGTTGTTTCCCGGTCGACTTGGCATCCCACTTTTGGTCAGTAATCTTAGTTAATTGCTTAGTATTTGGCTAATCTGGCTCCACCTCTGTCTTTTAACCTTCTGTGCTACTCGAATGGCCTCATCTAAAGTTGCAAGCCTCTATAACTCCACTATGTTACTAATCTCAGTTCTTAGCCTAGAAATAAACCGTACTATAGTTGTTGTCTCAGGTTCATCAATATCACAATGGATCATAAGCAACTAGAACTCTTGAACATACTCGTACACTGATCTACTAACTTGTCCTAATTCTTAGAGATGTTAGAAAATGTCTTACTTATAGTATTCAGGAAGAAACCTACCTTTCAGGACTCTTTGTATCTCATTCCATGTTCAAATTTCATGTTAGGCTCTTTAGTGCACATTATGCAACTTCTTCTACCACATTGCTACATATATAGAAATATCTAATGCAGCCACTCGAATATGAATAACATCTTCGTAATCATAAAAGTTGAATATCTTTTCAATCTTCTCTATTTAGTCTAGATAATATCAGTACTACTAGATCCACTAAAACTCGAGATATGTACCTTGAGATACTCAACTCCCTTAAGAGCTCTAAGCTCGTGATACTCAACTCCATCATACTATTCCTCCTCTACAACTTTCGGTTGCAACATTAAGTTCTGATATTAGGATTATATGATGTCCCTAGAAGCTCAGTAATCACTAGGGCTTACTACAAGAAAAGGGTAACCAAATGAGTCCATAATAATGAAGAAAATGAAGTAAGAAGTTGAAAAAAATAAAAAATAAAACGCAATATCATAGGTGAAGCTGCTTAGAGGATGTGACTCACCAACAAATACAACACGACTTAACACTTTACTTGATATGATGCACAAGTTGATCTTGAGGTCAATCTGCCACTAATCTCGAGCTACTTGATAAGATTAGATGTAAGTGCAAGAAAATGTGCTTGAAGGGGAATATCTCATAAGAATAAGTATAATTAATATATGAAAGGAATGTATATTATCCTGCGGCTATAAAGAAAATGGACTATTTATAGTAAGTTCTTAGGGTAATAAAGAAACCTAAGTAATTACTATAAAGGGTAATATAAAAATACTATCATAGTACACTCCTAAAAGGGTACAAAGGGAAAAATTGAATAAAGGAATATAGTACGATATTAGAAAAAAGAAATGAAAGGTAGCACACTGCGATTCGATATATGTTCTAGGGTTTGCAGACTCTAAAATTGAGTTGTATTAATGTTGGGGAGGCTACTGATGAAGGACACTTGAAGTTGTTGAAAGAGAAGGATCCAATAAGTAGGTGCCTCAACCTTAACACTTAGTAGGTTGGCTTTGGCACATAAGGGTCCAATTGGTTGGAATAGGGCTTGATGTGTATGGACCTCGGCCTTGGCATTCAGTAGGTTGGCCTCGGTAAATGAGGGCTCAACAATGGCATAAATATAACTGAGTAGGGTGTATCCAAGCTAAGTCTTCAAGGAGTTTGTCCACCGCTCTTCTATATACTGTGTCTCATCCTCGGCAGGCTAATAAGAGAGAATCCTTTTAACGAAAGACCGAAGGCCTCAAAGGTATGCTCAAGTAAGAAGGCTAGGGATCGGTAGTCCATCACACTTTATCCTATATCCCTTGAGTTCTCTATAGCTCTTAACAACTCAAATTAGTATTTCCCTTACCTAGCTCGCTCCTTGGTTCTTTGGTTAATGGTTTCAATCATGGATCACATCATTATGGATACATTTTCTATTGAATATTAGGCCTTAATAAAAGACAAATATCACAACTTATTTTTAATAGGTAAATTTGAGTAGTATGGCCTCTAATTCACTAAAAGCTACCTAAAAACAAATAAATTCAATATTTATGTTAAAATTTCTCAAAAATTGTGATCATTGTATTATTATTTTGAGAAAGACAATAACTATGTTATTGCTTATTATATACTTATATGATAGGTAAAGGTAGAACTTGTCAAACCTTGGAACATATAGAATCATTAAATGTTAAGCAGGTTATTAACATTGTTATTAGAAACCTCATGATAAGTTCCATTTCTAAATTCTTAGAACCCATTCCTATAGGATTGTTAAATCTCACTAAGAAAATGCAACAATGAGAAATTTCCAAAAATTCATAAATCTAAGTGCATATATCTAATTTACATAATGTGTGAAACTAAAATCTAGAGAATTACCAAAATGTTTAATCACTAAACAACCAACTCTTGAGAATCCACTACTATATTACTCTTACTATTTAGTATATAATAGCCACTGATATTAGTTTCTCTAAAAAGTCACATGTATGTTGTGTTTAGGAATCCATCTACCATAATTAGATATTAGTATAATCTCAGTAAAGAGTTGGTCTATGGATCTTTCTTAACACATAAGACTTGTAAGCTTTTAGAATTAGAAATACTTCTCACTAGTAAGGAGCAAAAGAGAAAATGATGCTAATATATGGAATGCTTATAAGTTAAAAACCTAAGAGCTTGGCATGACATTGATGGCCTCTCTTAGACCATAAAGCCTACTTAGCCAAATCATACATCACTTTTGATATGTTTACTTCACTAAAAAGATGAAGCAGGGAATAGACAAGGAAGGAAATATTCCCCTTTTATTTCTTGAAACATACTTATTACAGTATTTACTTAGAAATAAAAAGCTACATAACAGGACAATAAACCCTACCAAATAATGAATAGTTATCCATTAGTTGGACTTTATGAATGCCTATTATAAGTTCATTCATTATAACATTCTGCATCTGTCTTTGATATAGCTACACACCATACCCAACACCTTCATGCACCAACCCAAAACTTATACCTTTAACTTTCACTAGTCCTAACTTACACCAAATCAGGTTGGCACCATCCTTTTGCACCAAAATCTTAACTTATAGTGCTAGCTCATGTTTTGCTAAACCTCAAACCTTAAACTACCCATAAACCACCAAACCTTTAAACCCTATAAAAATGGTGATTAAATTAAAAGTTTAAACATGTGGTGGCACACTATTGAGCAATAGTGCTATCTAGATAGATAGATGAACAAAATTAGCATAAATAGTGTCACTAACCTTAAAAAGTCTAATTAGATAGTACATTTAGCAATTTCAAAGTAATTTTTTTTTTTATAAAAGGGCTTAAATTTCATGCACCAAATGCAATATTCTTTTACTTATTTGCTTGCACACAGCAATCTAATGCAAAAAATTACTAACCAATTGATTTTAGATGTCCATCCCACTATAGGTAGTAAATATCCAATCCATGCCTCGCTTATCCAAATTAGTCATTGACCTCAATAAGCACAAGTAGCACTCAACGATTATGAATAGTAGAATAGTTTTAACTTCATTATCATATTCCTACACACCAACCATCGCTCAACAACTTGCATACTTGATATCGTTTACTACCTTATATCTACTTTGGATTTATTACAATATAATTCATTAATAACCTATCTCTACTGAAAGATGACATATTTATCTCTCAAATACCACTTTTATCTCAATCACTTATCCTACATATTTGATTAGTTGAATCCTTAATATGGTTGGTCAAAGTCTTATATAAGCTACTTATTCACTCGAACCAACTTATACTTGTTTTAGAACTTATTTTGATTTTTTAACTTAAAAACTCAACCCTGATCATCTTAAGATGAACTTTTAACCTCAAGTTCCTTTGCTTAATTATTCTTATACAAAATCCACTAATTTATGGCATTTCTAATTAACTATCTTGTTTATATGCTACTTTGAACATAAGCCTTCAATCGCAAGGTAACCTCTCTAAGACATTAGCCAAGCTCTTAAGGCCCAATCCAACCTCCTTGCCTGTGTCGAGTTCCCTATAACCTAGAAAATTTCAACAAAGCCTAAGCTAAGCACCCAAAAGGTCTACTGATTTCACCCAAGACCTTACTAGGTCACTAATCTTAAGCCTGACCTGACAAAAACAAAGGCCTCTAAGCTCTTGAACACCTAGGCCTTTTGGTCCAAGTTAGCCAAGCTTAGCCCATGAATTCGAATGGAGACACATAACATCAATTTGTTAGATATAGAAAGTACAACTATCAAGAACCACTCCCACAAAATTTGTAACAGATTTTAGGATGCTGATCAATTTCTTGAAAATAAGTCAACCTGATTCCAGGCCTCTTAGTATTGAATCTTGAATTCTAATACTTTACACAATTCTTATGCACATTATCCCTTTTTTCTAACCTTGTGCTGATTTAAGTATCCAAATAACTCTGCCAAAGCAATCTCTAGTGTCCCTCTAAGCTCCATTTCTTCGTTTTGCAAGTGACTCAATCACCTTTCAATTTAACTTAAAGTACACTTTTCACATACTTTTCATAAATTTTTCCATTTTACTTAAAGTTCGAACATCTCCTTAACTTATTATTAAGTTCATGAATCCATCGAATTTTGTTATTAACCTTCTAACTTTTATGGTTCAAAATCTTCAAATTTAAGGTCAATTTATAATTTCTCTTAAGATAAAACATAAGCTATCAAAGTTAGATTGCTTAGCTCATAAAAAAAAAAAATGATTTGAGGTTTAATAAGATGTTTGGAATTTAATACACCTTATCTAGCCCACTAGTCATAATTTATACATAGCAATCCACATCACTTAGCTACCTGAGGAAAGGGATTAAAATTTGGAATCTTTCTTTTGCATAATTATCAATCAAATCAACTCTTGTTCTCATCCAAATTAGATTGATTTTGATTTGTGAATCTATTTCGATTTTAACCATGATGAAATAAGGGCAAAATTACACTAGAAATCGTCTTTCTTCGTACCAAAGTTCATTTAAAAACTTTATATTTTCAACATATCATTTAAATACTCTAAATTTATACTAAATTCAATCAAAACATGGGATTTACATGATTCAATTAAAACATAGAGAATTTGATTGAGTTTAATGGAAATATAGATGAATTTTAGTATGCTTTTTCATAAAATAAACGAATTTATTAGGCAAATCTATTATAATCTAATGACGTGAATACTAATATCTTGATAAGATTGATCATATTCGATTTCTCTTTTACAAAAGCTATAATATAATATTAGAGGGGGAAAAAAATAAAGAATCTAGTAATATACTATTGATATATGATTAGGGTTATCTTAGTTGCTGTTCAAACATCACATTTTGATGCTTGAAAATGAATAAAATACGAAAATAAGACGCCATATGAGACCATTAGGCAATACAACAGAATAGCACATAGTACTTGGCAGAGCCTCGCCTCTTCTGGTCTTTGTTTATGGTGACCCCGCTACATATGCAATTGAAGGGCCCACTTGGGGCCTTACTATTTCCACATTCAGTACATAGACCACCATTAAAAAAAATTAATAAATTAATAAATAAGGGTGACAATGAAGCTCCAACTTCCTTTCCTAGTCCCACAAGGCAACCAAAGAAATATAAAAGTTGCTCTAGTTTTCATACGGTGAACTTCCTTTCTATCAACAAAAGACCTACTATTTCCGGATAGATAATTCATTTTATGGAATTCAAATAAATAAAAAGTAAATCTCTATGTTAAATCTTTTGATCAATGTGTAAGTTACTGATTGACCTTTTACAATATTAGGCCTTAGTTGATTTATGAAGACTAGAATTTTAATTTCTAAGAATCAGATCCACCATTTGGTAATAAAAATAAAACAAAAAATCAATTCCATAAGGAATCCTATTTATTTACTTATTTTATATTAGGATTCCAAGTTTCTCTCGAATCTCCTTTCTCACTCTATTCTTCTCATTTGTTAATATCCATTTTTCTCTATTACTAATAATTTCAAATCCAATAAAATGGATTTCCATATCCAATCTTTATAAATTATCGAAATAATGAAAGGACGATAGATTTCTACGGAATTGGATGTTAAAGATTGAAAATCAATAAGGCTTAATTTAAATCTCCAATTGAACATATATTAAAAAAAAAAAAAGGTTTTACAACTAAATAATAAACTTTTAAAGTGGTTGATGAATTAAGCAGTAAAAGATGTTGGAACTAAGATTAACATTGGCTAAAGGGTTAAAACCAAAATTATCCTATTCTTGAAATTTGTAAACTCCATGTACGTAATCGCAATATTGATTTTTAGTAAAGCAATAGATGGAAATTTTTCATAATTAATTATGGCTGTGCCTACGTCGCTCTTTTTATGACAAGGTAGAATAAAATTTTTTATCATTCACCTCAAATCACCATCCACGTTCTTAACCATCTAGATAGTCGTATAAACAATAAATCTATAAATTAAAATTTATATTAAGTATTAATCAGATAATAAATTATGATCGATGGAGATATTAACGAACACCCCGAGTAGAGACGGGACAAATTCTTTGTTTTGGTTTATATACGTGTGTGTGTGTGTGTGTTTATGCTGGCAATTTCCGGAAGTGGAAAGGAAAGCACGTGTATACTTATACATTCGAGTGGGAGTCGGCAGGTGAGGTAAAGCAATTTCTTCACCGACACTTTTAGATGCCAAATATCTCACTTCTTGAGGGAAAAATAATGGTTGAAAGATCGCTTTTGATGGTGGAATAATGGAGATGGGTATTTAGATTGGCGGGGCCGGTGAGTCTATTAGCTAACTGTTAAAGTAGTAAAATTTTGTCTTTACAACATATTGATCAATCTATCTAAGGTGTTATACTTCTTAGTGCTCTGGAAAATAAACTAATTGCTAAATTGTTGCATAAGCAGGAAGCAATCGAACAAAAAGAAAACCAGTTGGACCAATATAAAATGGTATAAGATCTCTAGATACATATTTTTATAGTAGATAATTTCACTATCATAGCTACCTTAGTTTCCTCCCTAATTTCATAGTTTGGTAAATGTAGCCTGTAGGTCGTCACATTGTTTAGCATAATAGGAAAAAATAAAAATAAAAATAAGCTATCAATAATTGAAGAATTTTAAATTATCTAGTAGCAAAGAAACTAGAGTAGTCAAATTTTCACAAAGCTGCTATATAAATCATATTGATAACGTTCTTTACTTTTATCCGTTATTTCTTCTACTAATTTTTATTGCTCAATTTGGAAATAAAATTGCTAGAAAATTTGCTACAACGATTTTCTCTCTAATTTCATTTTAACATTTCTTGATTCCACTAAAAAAAGGTACTTATTTTCTAGTTATATTTCTTAATTCTATGCATATTCTTAATGAGATTAATTAGCTTGTAATTACAAATCGTATGAATAAACTAATTAATATGCCAAAACCCGCCTGGCAAATGACATTTATTTCCTATTCTTTAATTCCAATGAAGTAGGCTCGATTTATACTTCCCGTAAAATATAATATGCAATTGGCAAAGAAAAAAAAAACAAAAGAGAAAGGGGAACATTTCACCGAATGTTTTAAAGAGGTCGCTATAGATATTTATTTAAAGCATATTCTTAATCGTAGATAATTACTTACTTGACTCACTAAAAATATTGATGAGTAATATGAATTTCACCCGAAATATAGAGGATTTTGGCTATATTTATGTCAAGAAATATCCACTTACATTGTAAGAATTTCTTCAAATCTTAAATCACCGAGATTAATTTTCAACCTAGAAACATAATCATCTAATTTCATTTTGTTAGAGACAGAATTACTGAAAGTACTCGTCTGAAGTCAAGTGCTGAAGACATCATCCCAAAATTCCTCTTCGTTATGCCCCAAAAAATCCATCATTTAATCTTACGTCCTTTATTCATTTTTTTTTTAACGTTGCGTCTGGTACAAAGATTTATATTATAATCATTATTATTGACGTTGATTTTTTGAAAAAATAAATAAATAAATAAATATAGACATTGCTTGACCAGCTTTATCATCAGCCGACAGTCTTGTGTACCCTCCTCCTTTATTTTATTTTCTTTTTCTGATTTTATGCAATAAATATCGAGATTATGCTCTTTTTCGTGCGTAAAGTAATACAACGTTCTTCGGGTTTTCTAAAGAAGAGACAAAACATGTAATAAAGTAATGTCTTTTAGTCCGCATCACCCTTCTATTGGAATTAATGTATTCCTTCAATCAATTTGTCACTTTAGATAAATTTTCATCACATGATTAACGAATGTCTCAAACCATATATTTACTTCATGCGTGTTTTCACAAGTTTGACCTTTATTATCCGTTGTTTTTCTTTTCTTTTTACATATACATGATGTGCATTATGATTTGTATATGTATTAACACGCTATCAAAATATATATAACACATGTAACTAGATTTGGAGTTTAAAATAAAACTTATTTAATTAAATGAATCAAACATGAACATTTGTTTAAGCTTATGAGCAGATTTATTAGTAAGTTAGCTAGTTATTCGAAAGCTTCACACATAAAATATATTATATATAATATAATATATATTATATTATAACTATAATATAATATTTAGGCTTGATAATATAAATGATTTGATATCTAATTTCAGATTTTTTAAAGAATTCAAACAGGATCCTATTACTTTTATACTTAATTAAAGTTTGCTTAATTTAAGATTGATAATTTTTTTAGTAAGTTAAGCTTAAACCTCTAAAAGTTCGACTTGATCTGACTTATTTGCAACAGTACTTCTTTTCCTTAAGATGATTTAATCACATTGAAAAAAACCCAAATGAAAAATCGAATTCAAGAACTCCAATCGACAGCTAATCCACGAAAATACAAAATGGAAACGAGAGAACGTTAAAAAAAAAAAGGAAAAGAAAAGACAGAAAAACAATAATAAAGAAAGAAAATTGAAAAAAAAAAAGTGAAAAGAAGCGAAAAGAACAATTATTCCGAGTGTTCTACAAGCTCATAAATAATTGGTAAATGCTAAAAGATTCTTATCAAGTGCTTGCATTCGTTGAGGTAACCATTCGAATGCAAAATATTTTATTTAATCCGATTGCTGTATTTATATATATATATTTTTCCCCCCAAGTAAATCTAGTAGGTTTCAAAGTACTTAATGAAAAGTTAAAACCTATACAAAATTTTCTTAAAGAGGGGCCCCAAGCCCCTTTACCTCCCTTCTATCCGTCAATGACTTCCACCACCAGCTCAAAACACTAATGCGCCGGGGAAGATTAGTGATCCCATCTGAGTGCCCCCCCCAGAAGCGTGGTATCTCACTCTTTCTTGACTGTATTAAGATAGAAGATGATATCTCAAAAGGATAAAGTCATTGCAAGTACTACTACTAAAAGCACCCGTGCACTTTTGTCCACTTGAGTCGTCAGTCACCCTTTTACCCTTTCTTCTTTTGTTATGGCCGAAACTACAAGCCCTTTGGACTGTAATTCGTACAATGATTATTAGGCCGGCCCATTAAGGAAAACGTCCAAAGCATCCACACAATGATGAAGATTATATTCGATAAATATCAAGTTACTTCCTAGTGTTATAATTGAGCAATCATCATATCAAGATATTCACAGTTTTTGCCGCTTCAATCATGATGTTGTAACCATGCGACAAAAATCAAGATACAGTGTCCCACAATTATCATCAATTTCCCCTCCTTAGATACTGTTATGCGTAATCCATAACCAAGGTTATAAAAGAAAAAATTAGTTTGGTTATCGGATAATTTAAGATTCTAGATAATCTCATTTATTAATTTGATCGATGTAATAAGAATGAGAATGAGAATGGAGATGGAAGTAAGCTAAATCCACGGCAAAATAGTCTCATAATCACTATAAGAACAAGAACAAAGAAGGGTAAAATGTTAAATTCAATTCTCTTACAAGAAATATGTTTGAATGATTCCATTTAATATTTCATGAAACACCTAACCAAAAAATAGGTATCTAGATAAAGAGGATGAAACTATACAATATTAAATATGAAATTATTATTATAGTTTATTGCTCAAAACATGATTACATGCAAATAAAATATGAAGAATTGTTTATGATATTTGTTTTATAAAAAGTTAATAGAAAATTTCCATTGTCTCCTTGTAAATTTTAGAAACTATGTATAAATGTTCAAATAGTATAATTTTGCTTGATGATATGGTCTCAATGTAATTCCTCATCTTTATGAATTCCAGAGTACCTAAAGCTTTTCTAATAAACCAAGCACCACTATGACATACCAGTAAAGTCCCAAGAAGAAGATTTGAGTTGGATAAAGTAAAAGAGTATGAAGAAGAAGAATACCAATACGTTGGATTTGATGAGTGTGAATTTAAAGCATTGAGAGGTACCGAATACCTTAAAGTATAGATTCCAAGCTTCAACGAGTTCGGTAATGCTAATGACTACCTTGATTGGGAAGAGAAAATAAAAAATATATTCAACTTTTATGATTATGAAAATGCTTTCCGTATTCGAGTGGCTACATTAGAATTTTATGGATATGCGGTGATATGGTGAAAGAAGCTGTAGAATGTTCACTTGTAATACCCCATACATACTTAAAGAATGAACTCTAATCATTGAGGTACCTTTTAGTGTAGTGGCTCAGAGTACATCAAAACTCCAAAGTTAAGCATGCTCAGGTTAGAGCAATCTTAGAATAGGTGGCCTCCTAAAAAGCTGCTACACCAAGGGATAAAACCGTGTGATGTTTTATGCCAAAGCAGACAATACCTCAATAGGAGGAGTTCCGACCAGGTCGTTACAGGTGGTATTAAAGCAATCCATCACCCTAAAGGGTGAAACCCTACTTGGTGGTAATTCTAAACCTGTGTAACAAAATTGATGAGGACATTAGTTCTGTAAAAGGGGTAGATTCTAATACCCCTTACATGCTTGAGGAATGAACTCCAATCATCAAGGCACCTTTTGATGTAGTAGCTCGGAATACATCAAAAATTCAATGTTAACCGTGCTCAGGCTAGAGCAATCCCATGATAGGTGACTTCCCGGGAAGCTACTACACTAGGGGACAAAACCGTACGATGTTTCATGCCAAAGCGAACAATACCTCGGTGAGAGGAGTTCCGATCGAGTTGTTACATCGCTTGAGGGCCCGACACAATGTCGGAATATGGAACGAGATAAAGAGAGTTCTGAGAAGTAGGTTTGTTCTTAAGCACTACAAATAGGACACTTTCCAATGTCTATAAGATTTGAGATAGGGTAACTAGATGGTGGACAACAATGTTCGAGAATTTCGGTTACTTATGATTCAATATGATGTCGATGAACCCGAGACACAAACTATTGAAAGGTTCATTTCTAGGCTACGAACCGAGATTGGTAACATAATGGAATTGTAGAGTCCTACGATACTAGACGATGCCATCCGAATGGCACAGAAAGTAGAAAGGCAGAGGTAGATTAGGCAAGTCGAATGTCGAGTAGCAAACCTATGCTGTCGAACAGAAGCGACATGCTAAGCCAATTAAGGAATAACCAAGGATCCAATTGTTCCAAGGTGGAACGTCAAGGGCAAGCGTTGAGTTGACCAGAAGAAGGCCGAAGTAAGGGCAAGGCCAAAGAACCTAAGGTCCAAAGAGACCAAGGTTAGAGTATAGGAAGAAAGTCTCGAGAAATTAAATGTTTTAAATGTCTCAGTTATGGATACGTAGCTAGTTAATGTCCAATCCACGGAGTCATGACCATAAAAGGGATATAAGCCCCAATTTGAAGTAAAAAGTGCTAGCAAAGAAAAGGAAGAGATGGGAGTTGAACGGATGCTAGAAGAATTTCAAGAAGAAACTAATGTCGAGACACCTCTTAAAGGTGGTGTCGAGCACTATTTTGTTATCAAATGGTCTCTTAGTACATTTGTAGTAGAAGAGAATGAGTAGAGGGAGAACCTCTTCCATACCAATTACCGAGTGAATGGCAATCTATGAGCCTTGATCATTGATAGAGGGAGTTGTACCAATGTCATTGCACAAGGGGTAGTCAAAGCCATGAAATTGCTAACCCTCAAATACCCTAATCCATACAAGATTCACTGGTTGAATAAGAAAAGAGGTTATTGTCGAGCAAGTCAAAGTACCAATTACCATTGGTGATAGGTACAGGGATAAGGTGATGTGTGATGTTCTTCTAATGTGTGCTTCTCACATATTACTCAGCCAACCATAGCTATTTGACTTGAGGGTATTATATGATGGGTATAGAAACACCTACATGTTCCAAAAGGATGGGAAGAAAATAATACTGACACCTATGAGTCCTAAGGAAGTGTAGGAAGCCCAAGAGAAGGATGCTAGATCTCTTCAACGGAAGTCCTTGGTGATATCCTGAGCACAATTTGCACGAGAAGTCAAGACCGAGGACTATGTATTACTTTTAGTCTGAAGACACTTGGAAGTGAGAGATGCCGAAAACTACGCAACCAAAGTGAGAGCTCCCCTAAAAGAGTATGATGATCTATTTCCTTTCATGATACCAAAAGGTTTACTACCTTTATGAGGCATTGAGCATTGAATTGATCTTCAACCTCGAGCAGCCCTACCAAACCAACTCACTTATAGGCTCAATCATAAGCAGGCAAGTGAGTTGAAGAAGCAAGTCAATGAATTGATGGATCACAATTATGTCTAAGAGAGCATGAGCCCATGTGCCATCCCTACCATACTAGTACCAAAGAAAGATGGGTCATAGAGAATATACATTGACAATCATGTCATCAACAAAATTATTATCAAGTACCAATATCCAATCCTACGGTTGGATGATATGCTCGATGAGTTGCATAATGCATACATCTTCTCGAAGATAGATCTAAAGAGTGGCTACCACCAAATACAAATGAGATCGGAAGATGAATGGAAGATAGCCTTTAAGACATGAGATGGTCTAATGAATCATATGCTTAGAACATTGATCGGTAAATGTGTTGTGGTCTATTTCGATGACATTCTAGTCTACAGTGCCAACCTCATCACCCATGCCAAACATTGAGATTGATGTTCGATATCCTCTGTGCTAAGAGATTATTCAGCAACCTAAAGAAATGCATGTTCTATCAAAGCAAGATTGTATTCGTCGGATATGTTATTTCAGGGAAAGGAGTTTAAGTTGATGACGAGAAAGTGAGAGCTATTCTTAAGTGGCCTACTCCGACTAGTGTTGCTGAAGTCAAGAGCTTCCATGTTCTCGCTTCTTTCTATCGAAGATTTATTCAAAACTTCAATTCCATAACTATGCCATTAACTGAATCGACTAGGAAGAACATTGAGTTCAGGTGGTCAGAGAAAGCTCAGAAGAGTTTTGAATATGTAAAGTCTAAGTTAACATTTGCTCATGTACTTACCTTACCAAATTTTGAGAAAATTTTTTAGGTTGAATGTGATTCGTCTAACATCAACATTGGTGTTGTCATTATTCAGGAGCACCAACCAATTGCCTATTTCAATAAGAAACTCCATGATGCTACCCTAAGTTACTCAGCCTACAACAAGGAGTTCTATGCCCTTATCCAAACACTACGAAACTGGTAGCATTATCTGTTGCCAAAGGAATTCATCATCTACTCAAATCATGAGTCTCTTAAGCATCTTTATTGGTAACAGAAACTTTCTCAACATCATGCCAATTGGGTTGAGTTCTTAGAAACCTTTTGCTATATTATCTGATATAAGAAGGGGAGCACCAACACTATGGTTGATGCGCTTTCTCGTTGTCATACCCTTATTACAACTATGCAAGCTAAGGTACTTAGATTCGGCACCCTACGCAATCAATATGAGCACAACCAATATTTTGGGCCTTTGGTAGCCAAATGTAATGTTGTGTTGTAGGTGGATTCTACTTGAGTTAGGGGTTTCTCATGAAGGGTAAGCAAGTTTGTGTGCCGAGTGGGTTGGTTAGAGAACTACTCATTCGTGAAGCTCATATTGGAGGTTTAGCTAGCCATTTCAAAGAAAAGAGGATAGCTGAAATACTGATGGAACATTTCTATTGGCCTGGGATAATAAAGGACATACGCTGAGTTCTTAAGAGATGCGAGGTCTATAAACATGCAAAAGGAAGGAGAGAGTTGTACAGAGAGTAGATACCCTTGCCCATACCTAAGCGCCCCTAAATCAACCTAAGCATGGATTTCATGCTCGACCTTTCCCTAATGCCGAGAAGACATGACTCAATTATGGTTGTGGTCGACCGTTTCAACAAGATGAACCACTTCATTCCCTACCATAGAACTAATAATGCTTTATTTATTGCTAACCTCTTTTTGCAAGAAATTGTATGTCTGCATAGGCTTCTTAGAAGTATTGCATCCAACCGTGATTCGAAGTTCACGAGTTTCTTTTGGAAAACCCTGTAGAGAAAACTCGACACTAAGCTTATGTACATTACTTCTTATCACCCTCAAATAGATAGTTAAATCGAGGTAGTGAACAGGATAGTCGGCAACCTTCTATAGGCGGTTGTGGGGAAGAATTTACACGATTGGAACTTATACCTACCTATCATAAAGTTCACTTACAACTAATTAGTTCATAGTTCGACAAGAAGGTCACCTTTTGAGGTCATCTATAGACTTAACTCGAACTTGCCCTTGGATATAGCAGTTAGCCCATTCGTACAAAAGGAAAGTCAATCTGGCCTGCAGCGTTCTAAGGAGTTTTAGAAGTTACACCAAAAGGTTGTTGAATAACCGGTATGGACTGTAGCCCGATAAAAGGAGCAAGGAAGCCAAGGAAGGGGATGAGTAATCTATAACCTCGAAGACCTTGTCTAGGTCTACCTCAGCAAGGAACGTTTCCCTGGGAAGAGAATGAACAAGCTTTCCCCGAGAAGAGAATGAACAAGCTTTCCCCGAGAAGAGAATCAACAAGCTTTCCCCTAAATCAAATGGTCCTTTTAAGATCTTTAAGCCCATCAACAACAATGCCTATGAGCTTGAACTGCCTGATGGGTACGGTGTATCTGCTACTTTCAATGTAGCTGATCTGACACCTTATGTACCCGATGAAGAAGAAGGATAAGATTTGAGCATAAATCTTCAACAACGCTAAGGAATTGATGAACTACCAACCACCAATCTTATTACTCGCGTACAACTCTAAGGCCTCCAATCCCTCAATTGAAGAATTCTCTCTCAACAACCTACTAATGACAAGAAACTTTACACCAAAGGAGGACGGCTAAACTCCTTGTGCACTCTACATTGTTTTACTTTGATCTGCACTCTCGGTTATGTCGATGTTGACTATTCTCTAGCAGTGGACCCTGTGTTAAGTAATCCAACCTCTTGTTGTCGAGAGATTCTTGCTGAGTGACAAGATAGTCCCTTAACGGCCAAGTAATTCTCTCTCAGCTTGATACCATTTCTTGCAACACCCACTTCCTGTCTCGGCCTCTTTGTTGCCACAACATCTTGATCCATCTCACCTACTATGTTCAGAGAATCTTCTTACGAAACAAATGCTGTACAGCAACCTATCCTTTTCATCTGACATTATACTACTTTTCCATTTTTTTGTCTTTTATCCTTTTTACCCTTTTTTGTATATACTAGGAATCCGCTTTTTGTATATGCCTTTTTTTAATTTCTGTATGTGTAAATGCTGTCTTAGGGACTTACTATAAATAGTCCCTTCCTCTTGTAGCCGAAATCACATTATTTTACAGATAGACATTGAATATTCCGTTCTTATGAGACAACCCTCTCTAAGTCCATTTTTCATACAATCTTATTTAACCTTGTCGAGTAGCTTAGGATTAGTGGCAAGTAAACATCAACTTATGTATCGTATCAAGTGAAGTGTCAAGTCGTGTTGTGTTTGTTGGTGTATCATATCTTCCAGGCAACTTCACGTCGGCTACTTTAGTTAGTTTGTAGTCCTATTCACTCTCTTTTCTTCGATATTTCAAAGGACCCATTTAGTTCAAACTTGCTACAATAAGTCCTAGTGATAATTGAGCTCCTAGGCACATCGGATGCCTATCGTCAAATCGGGAGCTTACCTTCGGCTGTCTTTTGGGATAAAACATAGCTATTGAATAAGGGCGGATCTAACACAAGTAAGGATCTGATAGTCAGATCAACAATAGACCAGCTTAAGATAAGAATCTCCATCTCGGTTATGGCCTAGAGTTAGTATCCTCTAAGTAAGTCCTTGGAGTCCTCTAGCTAGATTACGTGTGATCGATCCAGGGGGTTGATTCCTATCACTATATTACTAATTAGTACTTAGTCTTGAAAGTATTCTCCTCTG
Organism: Lumnitzera racemosa; assembly: GCA_024138005.1. Lineage (NCBI taxonomy): Eukaryota > Viridiplantae > Streptophyta > Magnoliopsida > Myrtales > Combretaceae > Lumnitzera > Lumnitzera racemosa. Next base: position 89,858,832 of record JAMXBC010000006.1, read on the forward strand.
AACATTAGGTATACGTGAGTTCAAAGTTAAAGTAGGAGTAGCAATAAGATGTTGAGAATTGAACTAATGTAGCTTCAAGGAAATCATTTAAGTTATTTATAACTTAGACTTTTTAATTTCTTGCTCAGATTCTAATGGATACCAAGTCTTATTTGAGTTAACCATTCTAAGTACAAGGTTACATGTTTGATTCTATGTGCTTGTTAGTTATAAGATGAAAACAACTTAAAAATATCCAACCATAATGCTTAATTGTGTTTAGTATGCTTAGGTGAACCTAAGGGACTAGGAGTACTACCGAACTTAGGGTAGCACTTAGGGATTAGTATGTGGCTTGTACCGAATGGAGTTGCAAACCAAGTTGATTCGGATAAATTTAGGATGAATATTAACTCCAAGGTATTGGGAAGTACCTAACACAAAATGTGTATATTGTACATGATATTTGTGTGACATGGGGTTATGAGATATACTAAGCTTTGGGACACCAAAGTTATAATGCATGCTAGAATTAAATCAAAGATACTAACCGATTGTTGATATCATGCTTTGTTGTGTGGTTGCATAACTGTCATACTAAGCAAATTTGCTTACCCTTCAAAGACCTCTATTTTTAGATGCATGTATAGTAAGAGATCAAGACCTCTACAATGACTTAGGCTACAACCTAGTTTATGATATAGAAGATGGAGATAATTACACCTATTACAAGGAGTAGTGGGAGGGATATAACTAGTGTACTGGTTGCTAGTGTAAACTCGATTAGGTTGGAGATATATACTCCATAAATAGTTGTTAGATATGGTGTGTTATTGTTAAATGATCTTGTAATAGGAGCATATGAGACTCCAACAAGTTTGATATATTTGTTTGTATTCAGGAGCATTATAGACTCCTTTATCCATTATGGAGTGATTTCATATGATATGTAGGCAAGACCTTAAGGTTGCCATATATGATGACATAAAGATATATAATATTAGTGTGATATTGTGGTATGTTCATTAAATGTACTTGTAGTTTCTTAGCAAGTTTTGAGCCTTCGTGTATCAGTACCACGGTATTGTGTTGTAGCATCTTGGGTTTTGAGACTTTACAAATTATCTTGAAAGAAGAACTAAGTTGATCCTTTAGGATGTCGATCTTTGTTCATTGTTACCATAATCAAGAATTTTCAAGGAAAAAAAATTCATTTTGAAATTAGAAGTTGGAAACTTTATCGAAAGATTTATAGATTTTAGTCAAATTTAATTGCTATGGGTTTCTATTGGACATTATAAAAAGTTTTATAGAAAAACCACAAGAAGTTGTTATTGGATATATAAAATGCTGTTCAAAAGAGGAATCGTTAAAGAAATGGTTTAATATGTCAAAGGTTGTAGTCATTACAAAAAAGTTGTTATATATTTCAATCACTGGAAATTGGAAACTTTTGTGAGAGATCATACATACATACATGAATGCATGCATGCATATATACATATATAGCTAGGCATTCAATCAACCTTAAATAGTAACCTAAGCGAGGTATATATGGGTAATAAACCGATTCATATCTTGAGCTTTTAACCAGCCATTGGCCCTATTTGGGTAGGACATAATAAGGGTTAGTTTCTAGCTATTTAATGATTTAACAACCAACTTATATCTTGGGCTTTTAACCAACCATTGGCCCTATTTGTGCAGGAAATAATAAGGGTTAGTTTCTAGTTATTTAATGATTTAACAAGTTAATAACATGTTAGTTATTTGTAAACTAGTGATTTTGTTAAGGATTGGTTAAATAGATATTTTGATGTTGGTTAGAAGCTATTGGTAAGTCAATTTTATGTTAAAAGATCTTAGGTTAATAAGTTGTTAAGATTAAATATTTTTTGCTAGGTACTTAGAAGTATCTAAGGTATAATACATCTAAGTTAATTATAGAATCAAGTGAACCCCTTATTAAGTATAAGCCTTTACACATTTGCTCAAAGACCCACATCAAGTTATAATCACAAATTCTTTCTTAAGTATAGATATGTGGCTTATTATGTAAATTATAACAAGAATAAGTGATTTTAGTGAAATGAAGTTTCCGGTTTATCGAGATATAGTTACGTGATTATTTTCTTATTGCTTCGCTTGAATTAGGATTGACAATAATGAACCTAATATAAAGTGAAACTAACTATTTGTTGCTTGTGCCTATAAGAGGCTAAAGAGACTAAGAGCAATCGGTAATTTAGATATTTAGCCAGTAATCAATATAATATGATTGGCCATCGAGCAGTATCATATTAAAGAAACCTGGTTAGTTACAATCTGACGTTTTCAATGGGTTACTAACCTTAGTCACATTGTGAACCATGTTAGCATGAAGAAGTTTTAAGTGAACCATGTTTGACACGGATCGCCAGGAAAGGATGATACAAGACTATCAATATCACGTGAACCAAGGGAATCGGTCCAAATCGCAAGATAGCCCAAAGAGTAAATGGAAGGCAATGGTTTAGTAATTCTACACACCAACTCTACGGACATGACCTACTGTAGAACTACACATGGACCTAAGCTAGTATCTAATATGACGCACGAATACTAAGCCTAGGATTGCTCGCCACAATCCTTACTAAGGGGATTGATAAGAGCACTTCAAGGTTTCGGTCCTCAATAAGAAAACACAAGCTCCAGAAGAAAAGGGGAATAATGTTTGAAATATAATGTCACTACTGTTGCAGCTATTACATATTACAAGTATTTATATAACATAATTAAGGCAAGTCGTAAGTTGACATAAATTACAAAAAGATTCCTACTTAAAAAGGAAAAAGGAACACATTATGAGGGTAAAGTTTTAAATAAACAAAAAAAGAATAGCACGGATGTAAGAAAAGTGGGACACGTGTCTACTGTCCATTCTATGGTCTAAATGATGCTGTATGTCGAGTAGAGCTGATATGAAACGAAGTGGGTTACGTTAGCTGTACAATAGCTCAACTATTCAAGGCTTGGGGATGGTTCATCCACAAGGTGGCCATTCTTTAGATTAGCCTCAACTAGCTAGCTCAAAAGTTAAGAGCTTGGCCACAAACATGTATCAACTAGACAATGGGCAAATTTAGCACTTAGCTTAGGACTAGAGCTGCAATAACAGGCCGGCTGGGTAGTTAAGTCGGCCACCTCGAGAGGTCTTTGAAATGAGGCAGAGAAAGATTGGATTGGAGTACCTCAACTAGTCGGGGTAAAGAAGGTATTGTTTTTTAGAGTTTAACTCCCATTGGACAGCTCAGCAAACCATATAAGCAAGTCCTCTTGCTCGGAAGCGAGTAATTGGTCTGTGACCCCTATCATCTCTTCCAAGCTGTTTGAGATTTGGGATCGAATCTGATTCTACTTCTTGTTGATCGTCCTTAGGAACATACAGATGGAGGTCGGCAATATTGAAGGAGTTTGAGACTTCATATTCTTTAGGCATCTCGATCCAATAGGCATTATTGTTGATTTTTTCAATCACTTTAAATGGTCCATCAATTCTAGGAGATAACTTGCTCTTCCTCAAACTTAGGAATCAATCTTTACTAAGGTAGATCCAGACTAAATCACCAGGCTAAAATTCTCTACACTTTCATCCTTTGCCTTACCTCTTGAGCTTGGTGGTTGCTCGGCTTAAATGTTCTACGACTTTTTGGTGGATTACCTTAATGGCCTTGGATCTTTCTATGACTAATTGATCCTTATTGATAGGCATTTTTGGATAATTATCATGTAAGCTCAATATCTAAGCCCGGTCCATTGACCTAGTCTAAACACAATCTCTATTAACTCACTATAAATACCAGATAAGACTCCCAGATTAAGGAAACCTCTTCCATTCTCTCATTTTCCCTAACTACTGGACATTTCTCTCCACATGACAAGAAGGCTAACTTAGGCATTGGAGTGGTCGTGCCGGAGCACCCTCCGGCGCCCCTCAAAGCTATTTTCATGTTTTGCAGGTATTTACACATCGGGACGAAAATCAACCATCAATAATTTGTTTCATATATGGGAATGATCGTCATAGTTTTTCGATGAATTCTTCAAATGATGCAATAGAGTAGAATGATTATCATAGTTTTTTCTTAGTGGAATTTCGTCCCGTACATGATTTTCCTGAAACTTTTGATGAGTCCTTATCAGATGGAGTTAGTGAGGCAATCCTATCCTTCTAAGCATTAAAGCTATATGACACTTATTCGTTGGGGGCATGCAAAGCAAGAGCGACAGTGATTATAGTTGTTTCCTTCTCCAAAGCAGGGTAACCATCGTGACTCCGTCCATTATTCGGTTCGTAACCATCACTCTTACGTAAGTTTTTTCATGGTGAATAACTGCAACATCTTTTGGTGGTTTGTAACTGTCATTGCCTAATTGGTAACTGCAACTTTATCCTCTATGGCCGAGGGTTGAAACTTTGAATAGGGTTTGATCGTTTGTATATGCACGAAGACTAGAGTTCCTTCATCATTATAGTGTTACCAATTATATATTTATCACATGGCATAAGCATCTCCTTTGATGAGTGGAGATTAGCCAAATGATCATAGCAGCTCCAACGACAGAGCACTAAATAATATTTTAGCATTCTTCTTTAAAAATTCTGAACGTCGGGACTCGATTGTAATGAGAGAGGAAGTGACAGACATAGTCAAACATATGAAACCTTTAAGATTACAATTCAGTAATCCTCTCAATGTCACATCTCAGATAGAATGTGGTACGTAAGCCTACCTAAGCTTATGATCAAAGCGATCTCTATGATTTGGGCACAAATGAAGGATATAATGGAAGTTGGTTCACAGCAACCGAGCTCCTTCATAGCCGATCTTGTGTGGAACCTGAGCCCTTTCACAGCCAAGCTCCTTTGTGGCTGATCTTTCTAAGCTGTCCACAAATGTCCAGTAAACATGCTGAGTGCTGAATGCCGAGATTTTCTATCGACTTATAACGTTGCTGAGAGGCCAATGTGCTAGCACTAGAACTCATGCCGAGAACTTTCGAGTGGCTGAGAAGCAGTCTGCATGTGCCGAGAAAACGAGTGTTGTGCTCGAATACCAAGTGGCCGAGAGCTTTAACCAAGTTCGACGCGAGTGGTTGAGTTTATCTAAGTAAAACCAAGTCGTCAAGCACCCGGCCGACTTGCCAAGTTCAAGTCCATGCCGAGTGCTGAGATTTTTATCTATGTCCATGCCGATTGGTCAAGTTTATCTAAGTTAAAACAAGTCATTAAGCTCCCAGCCTAGTTTGTTCAAGTAAAATCAAGCACTGATTGCGTCTGGGTAGGATTGAACTCGTGACCTGCACCATGCCTGACCATGTCTCCTGCCAGCTCATCTGGTTGTTTCCTCAAACTTGAAAATTGTGTAGGAGATAACTTCGTGCTACAACAAATAAAAATGTGTCTTAATAATAGGAAAGTGTTCAGACTTCCATGCTGAACCCCAAGTTTCGAGTTACTTCAAGCAGATTAGCAGTCACAATTTTTGAGCTCATTGTCGAGCTCTTTTTAGCCGAGAATAGTCCATGGCAGAGCTGAAAAACTGACTTATCCTATTAAGCAACTTAAAACAATGAGAGCAATATGTTGAACAACAGCTTTGTACGAATAAAGTGATTGTCAAGCTAAATCTTTTAGCGGCCGAGATGGCTAAAAGGTCGAATATGTCCAGTAGCGGAGTGCCGTGAATATTTGCCGAGAAGTTACAAGTTATAATGCCAAACAACTTAAATCGAAGAACACTCGCTGCTGAATAGCCCCAAACAAGCCTGAACGGCTCCCCCCCCCCCCAAGCGAAGACCAAGTTGAGCACTCGTTGCGTCAATCCCTTACACAAGTCCAAGTGCCACTTAAATGTGTGGAACCGACCTGCATTCACGCCGTGCCGACTGAGCTCAGGCCTTTTTTCTCAATACAAGGCCGAACCTCGCCGAGACGTTTGTGCCAAGTTGTCAAATGAGCATCTAAATAGTCGAACCTTTTCTTGTTAGCTCCAAAACCAAGCTAATCGAGCTCCTTCATAGCTGTAAAACTTCAAGATACGGAGCTGCTGACCTAACATAGTGTAGTAACTGCCTTTCCAGACCGTATACTATATACCGACCTTTACCTTCTAGATTCTAGGCTTCTAATAGCCAAGCAATTCCGAAGTTTGACTTTAGTTGAAGCAAATTTAAGCTCCATGCTGAGCTATTGCTACCAATTTATAACAGAGGAGCCTGTTATCCAAATAGTGATTTATTGGCTAAATTGGTTGTCTGAGCAATGCATGGAGATTTGGGATCCTGCACCTAATATTGTCAAGCCCAGTATATGTACTTACTTTAGCGAGCCAAGTTGCTTAATGTTGAACTCCATTTGATGCATACGCTACTAACATCAAGTATTAACCAGCTACTATGAGACGATGATGATGCCTACTTAGTTCCAAGTACCTGCATACACATCAACTCTTGATTGATGAAAGATGGGTAAACACTTTATCGCCCTTATTTTGATTTCTTCACTATTTTCTTTCCAATATATATGATCCAAATTATGCTCATGATGATCTATTATTGATATTCATGTTTTATTCTTGGTTTCAACACCAAGTTATATTCAAGCATTTGTGAAAATTTATTTAACTCTTATTGAGTTTATTCAACCTCCTATTAACATGAGTATGATAACTTAAAAACAAATTGAGGCTAAATAAATGTCCTCCATTTTAAGCCCACGTAGACATAATCTGCTAATGAGATACTCCTTACCAACTTTAAGTTCTACTCATAATGGACAACGAGTTAGTATAAATTTAATTGCCTGGTCTAATAGATAGATGGTGAACTTCTTGAAAACCTTAAGCCATTTAGCAGTGATAGGTAAAATACTCTAAGTCCAACAACTTACATGGATGACAAGTGAATAAGGCAACAGTCCAATTTTATGGCTCTATTTAGCATAGGTTATGTCCAGTTTGGATGACCTACATGTTCCCTTGCCTCTTCAAGCGATTTGGCCTCTCTAAGCCCTCGCTTCTTCAGGTGGTCTCGCCTTTTTAGGTGCTCTGTCCTCTTCAAGCAATTCAGCCTCTTTAGACCCTCGCCTCTTCAAGCATTCTCGCCTTTTCAGGTGTTCTTGCTTCCTCAGGCACTTTAGCCTTTTTAGGCCAGGCGCCCTCGTCTCTTCAAGTGTATCAACTTCCTTAGGCCCTTTGTCTCTTCAGGCACTTTGGCCCCTTTAGGCCATTGCCTCTTCAGGCGCTCTCGCTTCCTCAAGCGCTTTAGCCTTTTAGGCTATACCTCTTCAAGCACCCTTGTCTCTTCAAGTATATCACCTTGTTAGGCCCTCGCCTCTTCAGGCATTCTCAACTCTTCAAGCACTTCAACCTCCTTAAGCCCTTGCCACTTCAGGCGCTTTGACCTCCTTAGGCCCTCGCCTGTTCAGGCGCTTCAACCCCTTTAAGCCATTGCTTCTTCGGGAGGTCTCACCTCCTCAAGTGCTTTAGCCTTTTTAGGCCATTACCTCTTAAAATACCCTTGTCTCTTTAAGCATATCGGCTTCATTAGGCCCTCGCCTCTACACACGCTCTCGCCTTTTCAGGCGCTTCAGCTTCCTTAAGCCCTTGCCTCTTCAAGCGCTTCAGCCCCTTTATGCTATTGCCTCTTCAAGCGTTGTAGTCTCTTTAGGCGTATTGGCCTCCTTTAGGCCTTTGCTTCTTCAGGTTTCAGGTACTCTAGCCTCTTCGGGTCTTCGCCTTTCTAGTTATACCAATATTCATAGGTGCTTTAGTCACTCCAGTTTTTTGCCTTTTCAAGCCTTTGCTTCTCTAAGCATTTTAACCTCTTTAGGCTGAGATTATAAACCCTTCCAGAAATCCCACGAAATTAACCTCCCTAGATACTCCCTTTTCTGACTTCATCACTAAAGAGAATGGGGGGCAAGTGTTGATAGGCATTTTTGGATAATTATTATGTGGGCTCAATATCTAAGCCCGATCCATTGACCTAGTCTAAAGAAAATCTCTGTTGACTCACTATAAATACCAAGTAAGACTCCTAGATTGGGGAGACCTCTTCCATTCTCTCATTTTTCCTAAATACTGGACATTTCTCTCCACATGACAAGAAGGCTACCTTAGGCATCGAAGTGGCCGTGTCGGAGCACCCCTCGAAGCTGTTTTCATGTCGGAGCACCCCTTAAATCCATCATCAATCCTCGCCCTAAATTGGAAGGGCGTATAATCCAATGAAAGCTCAAGGTTGAATCTATAGGCAACCTTAAAGGGTGACATGCTCGTAGCACTATGGGCCGTCCTGTTGTAGGAAAACTCAATTACGAGTAAGCTAGATCTCAATCAGTCATGTTCCATCCAACAGCAACTCTAAGCAGGGTTCCTAATGTTCTATTGACAACCTCAATCTGTCTATTGGTCTGTAGATGGTAGGATGTTCTAAATAACAATTTGGTCCCTATTCACTTCCATAAGATTCTCTAGAAGTAGCTCATGAATTTTAGATCCTAATCAAACACCATTGTTTTCAGTACTCCATAGAGCTGGACAATCTCCTACGAGAAAAGAATAGAAATAACCGAAGTATTGTTAGTTTTGGAACAGAGCATAAAGTGTGTCATCTTGCAAAATTGGTCTACAACCACCATCATAGAGTCCTTCTCTCAGGACGTTCTCGGTAATCCTAACATAAAGTCTATGCTCAGCTCGGACCATGGTTTAGTCAAGATTGATAAGGGTAAATATTGCCCTTACTTAACTTAGCTCTTAGCCCTTCTATAGGTAATACAACTTTACAGTATAACTTAGACATCTTTCACCATTCTTAGGTAAAAGAATCTAGAGGCTCATGAGTTCAGTGCTTGCCAAAATGTCCAAACAATCCTTAATGCGAACCGTGACAAAAAATAGACAAGGTCAGTCGCTGAATGGGTCCAAGCTTGTAGAAAGCTCGAAATGGAAGTGGTAAAGAACATATGGAATGATAATTACAATTACGAATGAAGAAGTAAATAAAACCCACAAATAGCTCCAAAAGATATGACGTACCAATGGAACTTCCAAAGACTCACGGCATAATTCGATATGATGCAAAAATTAGTCTAGTAAGTTTAGTCGCCACTTAGCCTTGCTCAAAGGTTAAGATAAGAGTAATGTTAAGAGTAAACAAAGTGTTTACGCAAGGAAGGAAACACAAAAGTATATTAATGGTAATCTGCATTCTGATTCTATCTATAAGTACAAGGGTATTTATACCCATAAGTTAAGGCAACTTGTCCAAAAAGGGAAAAGACAAAAAGGGCTTTTCTTAAGGAGGTAATGTACAAAATACAAAGGGTAAAAATAAATATACAAGGAATACAATCATTGGTATAACGAATTATACACATGATACTATATACATGGCTATGCTACATTGGTGAGGCTATTAAAAGATGCGGACAAAAAGTACAAATAGCTTTCGTATCCAAGCAGGGATAGCTTAGTCAGGCTGGAGTCTCTCTATCTCGGCTTCTTGACAAGGAAGATGCCGAGTCATTAGAGGCTCAAGCGCGAGTAAGTATTCTTCAATTTGGTGCACTATAGAGAGATAGACCGTCATTTAGCTTTACATGAAGGGTGACTTGGCAAAGAAGTACTCAGCCTCGGTAAGGGTTAGCTAGAACAGGAGGATTCATCTTACTAGTCCTCAAGCTCAACTGCGGGTCAGTAGTTCGGTAGCTTGATTCCCATCAATCCTCCACCATGCACCTCACATACCAGTAACTCTCATATAAAACAGGTTGAGATACACAATCTCCTTTTCCTAAATAAGTATCCGTCCTCCTTATGATAATCATCAAATATTCGGCCATCTTTACATTTGGCATGGATTGGGCCAAGTGTAGATCCTCAGCATATAAATCTTAGATCATAGAAAATCTAAGTAATGTGGTCTATAGCTTGATCAAGAGGGAATATTGTCTTGATAGAGCATCGGCCACTACATTGTTCTTATCATTCTTGTACTTGACAACATACAAAAATCTCTCCATAAAATCAACCCACTTAGCTTGTCTTCAAGACAACTTAGGCTGCCTCTTGATATCTCAAAGATTCATAATCATTGTAGATCACAAATTCTTTAGGTAAGAAATAATGTTACCAAACAATTGGAGCTTGGATTAAAGAGTAGAACTCCTTATTACGTATAGAGTAGTTGAGCATGGCTCCTCTAAGCATCTTACTGAAATAGGCAATAAGTCGGCCCTCCTACATCAACACAACTCCTATGCCTAGTCTAGATACATCACACTTAACTTCAAATACTTTATCAAACCTTGGTAAAGCTAAGACAGGAGCGTTAGTCCTCTTCCTCTTCACCTCTTCAAAACTCTTCCGTTCCTTCTATCTCCATTTGAACTCAACATTTTTCTTTGACAACTCAATGGTAAGGCCACAATAGTAATGAAATTTCTTATAAACCGGCAATAGAATGATGCCAAGTCATGGAAACTTCATACATCAGCTAAGGATGTCGACATAGGCCAATCAGTGATCGCTTTCACCTTCTCATCATCAATTCATATGGCACCACCACTCATAATAAATCCCAAGAAGATTACTTCAAGTTAGAAGAAGTCACGTTTCTTTATATTGAAATAATGCTTTTCAGCTCAGAGGTGCTTACAGTAAATCTCCAAGTTAAGGCTGTAGACCAAAATGTCATCAAAATATACAACAAATTTTTCCATCAATTCTCAGAGCACATAGTTTATCAATCTCATGAATGTACTTAGGGCATTTGACAGGCTAAATGGCATTGCAAGCCATTTATACAACCATGGCTAGTTTTAAATATGATCTTCCACTTGTCTCCCTCTCGTATTCTAATTTGATGGTAACCAGATTTAAGATTAATCTTCCAGAATACTCTTACTCTATTTAACTCATCGAGCATGTCATCAAGCCTAGGTATGGGATACTCGTGCTTGATGGTAATTTGATTGATAGCTTGGATATCTACACACATCTTCCATGACCCATCTTTCTTTGGTATTCTAGAGCTGACACGACACATAAGCTTAGGGATTCCTGGACATACCTTCTCTTTATCAGTTCATTTACCTGCCTCTTCAGCTTAACGGCTTAATCTAGATTCAATTTATAGGCATGCTTATTCGATAGTGAAACTCCTGGCTGTAAGTCTATTGCATGTTCAATGCCTCGGATAGGGCGTAGAACTTCTGGCAATTCACCTGGGAACAAGTCGACAAACTCATGTAGTAAGGTTTTCACCTCGGCAAGTAACGGTTCCCCATTTGTTCCTCTCATCTCAAGTAACCTTTTGACCAGCAGATCGACCGACTCTTTAAGCTTCATCTTTCTCTTCATCTTGGCTCGGGTCATCACTAATGCCTCTTTCTTTAAAACTCGACTTGTTTAAGTTTACATGTTTTTAACTTATTCAGCGTCATAGGGCTTAGCTTTACCTTCCTACCCTTGTGTTCTAAGGAACATATGTTCTTCCTTTCATCGTATATCACATTTTGATCAAACATCCATAGTCGTTCAAGAAGAATATGAGAAAAACTCATGGGTAACATGTAACAGAGCACTTTTTCTTGATAGTTTCCAATACTAATCAATACAGCCACTTGCTTATTCATTTATAGGGCCCCCTTGTCATTGAGCCAATGCAGTTTATAAGGCTTGGGGTAAGGTTTAGTAACTAACTTCAATTGCTAGACGATGAATGTAGATACTACATTAGTATAGCTACTATTGTCAACAAGTAATGCATACAACGACCCATTCACCTTATAGTTAATCTGAAACAAATTTTCTCGTTGCTCATCCTCCAGCACAAAACTTACACTCATCGCTCTCCTTAAAACCATGGTTACAAACATAAAATTATCCTCTTCACTATAAATGCTCTCATCCTCCTCATATTGTTCTAAGTACCCAAATTCTCTAAGCTCCTCATTAATACTATCGACCTCAATGGTTGACATCTCTCCCTTGATCATCATCACTTGTCTATTTAGACATTAAGCTACTATGCATCCAAACCTTTGACACTTGACTCACTTGTCTTTCTTCCTAAGCTACAGCCTTTCTTAAACTTCCTTAGGATCTCTTTCTCCTCTAATCGAGTAGTTTGAGCAGGTCAAACCTTAGCTATTTTACTTGGTTCCAATCGTACAAGTTTACTCGAAACAGGTCAGTTAGGGGTAGGCCAACTAACAGGAGCTCAAGACCTTCTAGCTTGATGCCTCTTAATCCTTTGGGCAACTCATATATCTTCATCAAGTATATCATTGTCTACAGCCTCTAAAACATCTATAATCTCATACTTTAACCCACTAATGAATCAAGATACAGTTCGATCTTTAGGCTCAATAACTTCGCAACGGATCATTAACATCTAAAATTCCTTCACGTACACATCAATACTTAATCTTCCTTGCCTCAACTCCTGTAACGTCTTAAACATGTCCTATAAGTAATAGTTTGGGACAAATCTTCTTCTCATGACTCATTTCATTTGATCCCAATTTCTAACTTCACGCTCTCCTTCTCTTCTTCAAATAGCTTACAAATTCTTCCACCATAAGGCAACATAGCCAATAAACTCCAACACAATAAGTCTGACCTTAACATTATCAAGCACTTCATGGCACTCAAATTGCTTTTCAATCTTATCTATCCAGTCTGGGTAGTCTTTAGCATCACCACTCCTAAAAAAAACTAAAAATATGCATCATCGGTCCTTTTACTCTAAGAGCTTACATATTCCTCTCCACAGGTTCGTAATACTTCTTCTTCCTCATCACCTACCCCATCCTCTTCTTCGATCTCGTCTAATACTAGTCTGCGTTAAGCAACTCTATCTACTCCTCTAGGTCGAAGTGGTCGAACTAGGGTATTAGCTGGGCTATATCTACCATTGCCTCTCTCAGCAACTCATCAACTTAGCCTTTGTAAGGGTCATTTCAAGCTCATTGCCTATCTTTGTTTATGGCAATTACTAGACTAGTCGCCGAATTAGTAAGTTTATCCATTCATTCATCCGCAGATTGGGGTGTGAAACTTCCTTAATGGCCTTAGCTATTACGAACGCCACCATCTTGGTTACCTAAGGTTCCTTGGACACTAAAGTCAGACATTGTGGTCTTTTATAATAGGTTAATAGCTAAAACACATCTCAAAATTCTTTCCACAAATAACAAAACAACAAATCACACTTAACACACTAATAGCCATTATAACCAACATACGATAAACGAACCAACACTTACACCCCGTTTTGCAAACAAGAAATGGGGGAAAACAGATCACTAAATTTCTTTAGCATTAAACACGTTTCAATCACTCACAACAACGATAAATAGCTCTCATAATACACTGTAACAAGTTACTCAGAGTACAAAGTAATAGAGACTTGCTCGAATGTAACCAAGCTCTGATACCAAGATGATATAGATTGCTAGGAAAGGGATGACACACAGCTATCAATATCACGCGAACCAAGGGAATGGGTCTGAATCGCAAGATGGGCTAAAGAGTAAATGGAAGTCGAAGGTTTAACAGCTCTATGCACTAACTCTATAGGTATGATGTACCATGAAACTATACATGGACCTAAGCTTGTACTTGATATAACCCAAGAACAGTAGGCCTAAGGTTTCTCAGCTTAATCCTTGAAAAGGGGATTGATAAGATCTTTTCAAGGTCTTACTCCTCAACGAGCAAACATAAGCTCTAGAAGAAAAGGGGAATAATATCTAAAATTTATTGTCATTACTATTGCGACTATTACATATTACAAGTATTTATATGACCCAATAAAAGAAAGTCTTAGGTTGACATAAATTACAAAAAGATTCCTATTCAAAAAGGAAAAAGGAATATATTACAAAAGTAAATTTATAAACAGGCAAAAAATGATATTCAATTACAAAAAAAAAAAGGGACAATACAGATGTTAGAAAAGTAAAATGCATGTCTGTTGTCCATTATGCAATCTAAATGATGCTATATGTCGAGTAGAGCTAATTCAAAACAAAGTGGGCTAGGTTAACAATACAATAGCTTGGTTGTTTAAGGCTTGGGGAAGGTTAGTCCACTAAGTAGCCATTCTTCGGATCATCCTCAGCTAGTTGACTCAGAAGTCAGTAGCTCGACCTCGAACATGTATCAAATCGGTAATGGGCAGATTCAATGCTTGGCTTAAGACTAAAGCAGCAATAGAGGTCAGCTAGATAGTCAAGTCAACCACCTCAAAGGTCTCCAAACTGAGACAGAGACAGATCAAAATGGAGTACCTCAACCAGTCGAGGTAGAGAAGGTATTGTTCTTCAGAGTTTAACTCTCCTTGTATAGCTTAACAAACTATATGGGCATGTCCTAGAGCTCGGGAGCGGCTAATTGATCCATGATCCCTATTAGTGTTGATAGGTAAGGTATGCCTTTATAGACATCAAATGTATATAGTGTTGTCTTGAGATAACATGGCTTTTGGTTTCAGTATTGACTCTGTTTAGGTACATCATAGAGGTATGTGAGTCTTGAGTTACTCTAAGCCTAGGGACATCTAGGAATGTACGCTTGTGTTAGCTTAAATAAGATCATTAAACTTTATTTGTTGCACTTGTGTCACGCCCCAAAGCGGCAGAGTCGTCACAGCCCCGCCGTGTAAACCATCCTAAGATAGAAGTCGGCCTTACAACCGCTATCTTAGACCTGATCTACACAAGGCATCCACGACTAACCCGCTTTGAAGTAAACAATTTGTAATTTAAATAATTCATTTACCTAAGAGAGTGAGAAAAGTTATATATAATCACTATAGTTCAGTTAGTACATTATTCAGAAATGGAAAGTAATAACATATGTGATGATTATTCAATGTTTTTCCTCACTCCCCAGGATCTAGCAGTGGCTAGCTTTAGAGTAGTTGTTGCCGCTTCTTAGCCAGCACCTGTACGACGTCTATAGTGATGTGAGCAACCACAGCTCAGTAAGTTAGGATGGAGGACTTAAAACTATACCATACACACAACAAGGTTTTCAATCACTTATTAGGTGCAATGCATGTGCAAGCAAATGGCATCCGTATTGAGATTAGAGAAATTGCGCCCGCTCTAATCCGGATTGAGGAGTTTCCGTTAATGCAACAGCTCACGACCAAACCCAGGCTTGTATAATGGAGACCTTGCTCCTCCCGCGACTACCTTCGAACCACTGTCTTCACCCTCGCCAAGACCTCCTCTCCTGTCACTTAGTTCAACTGAGGATAAAGAAGGGACCATTTTGCAATCTTGCGCTATCCCTTTCAAAGGGGTCGGTATTTGGCCGGAGAGTCCTAAGTTCACCTAACGAGTTGCCATGCATGTCCGATTATGATTAATGGTCATATATTTGATTAAGTCCAGTTTAGGGTGATCAATCATTTCATGCAAATCATACAATACATGCTAAAGCAACAAACAGAATCATAGCATCACCCATAATCAAGCACATGCACAAATCCAACTATCTAACAAGCATAACCAAGCATAATCTCAAGCCTCCCAAAATACAGCATTGTATTAATCTCAACTTACCTCGACTCCTCGCTCACTCACTCGAGGTCCAATTTGCTCAGGCCATCGCCGATCATCCCTATAACACAAACGTGGTTTCAGTTTTCATATAATGATTATAGGTTCATTTTATCCTATAACGCTTATTGTTAGGTTTTGTTTAGGGTTTAATATGCCTAATTATCTAGGTCTTAAGTCTTTTATAATTATTCTAGGTTTGGGGTTAGGTTCGGGTTCGGTTTCCACATCGGTTTCTAAATTAGGTTCTAGTTCGATTTCTAAGTAAAGTTTTATATTCCAACCCTAGAAATTCATTTCAACTCATAATGTGAAATTAATCACTTTACTTCCAGATCTCCTAAATATCATTATTACCCCTAGTCAATATTTTATTTCATCTGGTACGTTTATATCCTTATTAGTATACCGAATTTACTCCTGATGTGAGAAATTTTTACATTTTTCATATAATTACATAAATTCAAGTTTCTTATTAGATTTATTATATATCCTTATTATTTATATAATATCAATTTTTATCCTAATATTTTCTATTTATTATATTTTCAAAAATTACATATTATGCATTATTGCCTATTATATACATAATACATTTCTAATATTTCTATCACTTTAATTACCATCCCTAAACATCAATTATCATTTCAAAATATATAAATTCATCCTAAATCAGATTTTACTCATAATTTCCCTAATTTACAAAATTAACTTAAAGTTAACTATTTTTCCTTATTAATCATTTACTACATAATTAACCTAATAATTACATCTAACACCTTAAATGCTACAAGTATCATACTCCATCAGATTTCAACATCCTAAAACATATAATTATTCACTAAATCAGTAATTAATCATTTAATTACTTAATTAACCCTAAATTACCCATTTTATGCCTCATTTTAGGGCCTAAAAATTATCTAAAAATTTAGAAAATTAATTTTTGAAAACGAGTTTCATAGCACTATTCTATATCATCTAAGTAATCTACACGAAAATTTTGGGCTCGAAACTACACTCCTAAGGTTATTTATTTCTAAACCAAAACATACTCGATTTTACACAACTTCTTAAGGACCCTATATCAAGAGACATATTTTCATCAAAATAATATTTTTTATAAAAACTAAATACAAAAATATTTCAGAATAAAAAATTTCATAATTTTCTAATAATATTTACTATTTTTATAAAATTACACAAGAATCGGGCTAGAAATCGGACCCACCGATCTGAAAGGCTCCGGCCACCGCCGGTGGCCATGGGTGTGTCGGCCCACCTGGGCGTTTCCACCACCGTGTGGTGGTGGTGGCCATCCACCCCCAGCTTCCCGTCGGATCCGAGTTCTCCTTTGTGGCCCTAATTGCATAGTTTTCCTTTTCTTTTTTTTTCTTTAGTTTTTCTCTCAATTTTTACCTCTCCCTAATTTTCTCTGATTTCTAACTGTCCAAATGAGCTTCCAAATTTTTCTTACTATTTATAGAACTTTAGTGTAATTATTGTGCATTAATTAGACATGACTTTGCCCAATTTCCTTGATTTTTGGCTTTTGTGTTGTCTAATTTTAATTGGTTAATTTTTATTTTGTGGATTCTGACCTGCCACGACCTGATTTGGATCATTATTGATTTTTCCTAATTTTTCTTTATTTTTTCTTAATTAATTATGAATTTTCTTTAATTATTTAGTATAATTTTAACACATTTCGCGTATTTTAAGTAATTACGCGTATTTATACCTACATGTAAATTCATATATAGTACAAATAAATATTCCTAAATATTATTTAGGTTATTTATAATTTTTAGTATACATATAATTTATCTCTAGCGATTCGTTAAGTACCGGAATGCATTTTACGCATTTTTGATAAATAACGAGTTATATACTTAAAATTTGAAATTTTTATATTCTTTTATTTTATTGCTTATTTTCTTAAATTTAAACTTACGGGATCATTTTCATAATATTTCTAGTTTTACTTTATAATTTAGGCTCGATCGGGTCTTTCAACTGATCGAAACCTCAAATTGCTAGTTTTGAGGCTTATAACTTACATATGTTATGTATGTATTTTTATTTTCATGGAATGCATATGTAATTGTATTCTTATAAATCAAGCTTTAACTTGCCATAAGTTTTCTCATAAATAGGTAATGTTGATGTTACGAATCTATATGATTACCTTAACTACAACATGTTTTATAGGTATGGGACAGATGCGGGCAATATTGAAGACTTAGATATTATAAGGATTATTAAGGATTATTAAAATCGTAATTTATAGTTTAGAAGACTTTTACAGTTAGACTTAGCTACAGTTGGATTATTTTCAAATATGAATAGTTTTTCTAGATTTATTTGATAGAACTAACTTAAGTTAAATTTATTCAATAAAGCCTATTAATCAAAAAGTTAACTACAAGTGTAGTTAATCTACTGTTAGGAAAATATTAAATATGATTTAAACAGATATTATGTGAGTACTATAATAGAATATAAGTATATTTATGGTATGAAACAGTTATCTAAGTCTTAGCATACCTATAATGATCTTCTCTTATCATATTTAATAAATTTGTTGCTTCAAAGACAACGAAGTCTACCAATGACCCTCTCATTAATAAACTCTAAAAAAAAAAAAAGTTCGGTTTGAATCAATTTCACAAATAAGACTAGAAATAGACATCTAAAACAATACAACTACGACTAAATCTAAATGTAAAAGTTTCAAACTAACTATAATCTATGATTCAAGTTATCCTCATAATACTCCAGATCTTCAATATTGTTAGTGTATCCCGTTCCATAATGTCATAGCTAAGGTAATCATATAGATCCATGACACCAGCATCACCTATTCTTTTAAGAAAATTTAAAAAAAAAAAAAAAGGAGAAGAAGAATGTCCTAAGAGGAGTAACTTAAAACTAAGTACCTGACCATATAACCACATAATACAAAATACAAATGCATACATAACTTATGCCAATGCAATAAATGCAATTCGATTGATTTTATCTTATTTAAGTCAAAACATCTTTCAGCATCCCTAAGTTTGGAGTAACTCATGACTCCCAAACCCCCATAATGTACTTACATGAAGCCAATACTATGTCCATAGTCACATTGTCCCCAAATAGTACTAGACCAGCCATTAGGTGTCCACTATAAGTATTCATAATGGCATCTTATAGTTACCAAAATAACTCACATATGGCTTCTTCCCAATACACTAAGTTGAATCACAATATCACCAAGGGTAGCAACCTAGTGTAAATATTGGTACCTAACCAACCAAATTTCTTCAATACAATGTTGGTCGATGGCAAGTTATATCATATCGATCATTAGTTAGATATCTAGACACTAACCACCCTAGATCTCTTTGGCCCCTCTCAAGCACATGTAACAAGCAATTAGGTTCTTACTTTATATTAAGTTCATTTTAACATATGTAACATGCATAAAGCAATAAGCAGACAGTCATATACATATGTTACAACAGAAATCTTTGTTTCACTAAAATTACTTATTCTTGATACAATTTGTATAATACTAAAGCTACATACCCATATTGTAAAAAAATTATATGATCATAACTTAATTCTAGGTTTCTTATTAAAAACCTAAAGGTTTATGCCAAAGAAGGATGTTTATTTAGTTCTATAATCAACTTAAGTTTATTATCTCTTAGTTACTTATAACCACTTACGAAGAAACATTAAATCCTAACTTATTATTATGAACTTTTAACTTAAGGACATGTTCATCAATAAGGTACCTAAGAAGGTGCTTAGGATGCCATATCAACATCTTAAGTAGTTCTCCACTTTATTAATGGTTAATTAACCAAGGTTACTCGGTAATTTTTTAAATCTTTTGGGGATCCTATATTCATTACTTTTAAAACCAACATATAAAATAATTTTTTTTGAAGTAAGGCATTTGGCATGAGAATATGTGCCAAACACCAGTGCTTATTTTAATACCCCAATGAAGTTAGGAAGCCCATTATAATTGTACTTTATCAAAAAAAGTAAGGTGCTTAGCAAGGTAATATATGCTAAGCAACCCTAATATAACTACTAACAACTTAATGATTATATAACTAGCTTTTAACTAACTAATAAATTATTAGCTCATTAAACAACTATAAATAACCCTTAATTGATTAATTTCAAAAAAAAAATTCTAAGAACTAACTAACAAAATAACTAACTAATCAATTCTTAGGCGTAATTTCATTGTCTCCTCCTATTTTAGGTTTATTTACACCCATGAGTTTGTTATAGCTACCTATATTAAGAACTTCATGTGCATTCACATTCTCATAATCACTTCATTTTTTATGTTGTTGCTATGTAGTCTCTCCCTCTATTCTAATCTATCCCTTGGCATATTTTCCATTTGCATATATAAAAAAAAAAAAAAGCATACACATATCTCATCAAAATATGGATATGGTTTTTTTTTTTAATTAAGTAACACCTTTGTGACTTCACATGATGCCAACATAAATAATTGTAGAAAGAAATAAAGAATTGAGAAAAATGACATAATGCTTGTTTTCAAATATTCCTATACATAAGCATTCTACACATGCTTCTCTAAAACAACAAATTTAGTCACTGAATCCCAACCTAACCTACTAATATTAGCCCTATCAACATATTATACACAACATTAAAGTGGTCTTGTTTAAGTTTTCATTCTTAACTCAATGTGAAAACTTACCTTAAGACCACAAACTAGGAAGTTGGCTTATGATGTTTTTTCCGCAGCTAAAAAATATTTCGACTTAAACCTACAAGCAACTTTATACTTTTTAATGCTTTACAACTTAAGGAGCACATCCATGAGAGCAAAGTTTTCTTTATCATACCATACCCCTTTTTTACCAAGACCTCTTAATTCACTTATCATATCATCCCATATTCCTTCCATTTCCTATTAACATATATAAATGATAAACATATAGTGAAAAAACAATAGAGATATATCATAATTGAAAACTAAATATCACCAAATGTAAAGTGCATCATGAGTTAACAATGTCTCAACATGGATATTCGTTGGAAAGGAAAGAAAAACAAGAATACAATTATCATATAACTATCTACCGCTATCTTCTCCGTTCGTCAAACATACTTCAAGTAAAATTATCTTTAAAAGAAGTTCATTCATGAGATGTATCAATTCGGGATGCAACTGGGCAAGTTGTTAAAAGGTACCCAACCTACCAAACCTGATAAAACACCATAGGGCCTATAAGGTTTATGGTTGGGTTTTGGGATTTTAAAAAAAAAAAAAAACTAATAGGAAACCCAATTCGGTAAAAATATATGTTAATAAAAATATTTACTCTTAACTTATGCACCATGCATACCTTACATAAGTTGCACATTATATAATACATTTGATTCTTGATTTTTATTATTATGCAAGTTAGTAAATGTAATCATAATTCCACTTAACTTCATTCTACTCTATTATCTCCTTAATCCTATCTAAACCTAGTGAAAACCTACCCATTTAAGGCTCTTAACCTTATAGGGTCGGGTTTTAGGAATAGAGGATAAAATCCTACAGGTTTTTCATAAGATTCTAGGAAATGCCAAACTTACCCTGGTTGCATCCCTAGTATCAATTGTTCCTACAATTGCATTCAATTGTTCAATAACATTCTCCTAGGGCTTCCATTCTAACTGTAATGGATCTTTAGACTTTTCCATTTTTAGTTGGTTTTTAAGGAGACAACATACCAATATAATGAGATTTTGAATCTTAATTGGACAAAAAAAGGGACCTTTAAGAATTGTCATCTCATTTTAAGCAATCCAAAACATTTTTTAATTATATTACGAGTCAATGAATGCTTCATGTTAAAAAATTCTTATGGAATAGTAGGTAGATAATCATTGCTCTAGTCATTTAACTAGTACATATGTCCTCTACAAAGAGTGAGAAAATCTTCGAAATTCATATATCTAACATCATCAACAAGATAGTATTAACTTATGAGTAGAAAAGAAAATTTAGTAAAGTTGACTTCATAATTTGGTGAAAATTATGAATAGTAATATGATAATTTCCTACCTAATGGAACTTATAACCCATTTCTCTTAGATATAGGATCTCTCAATACTCTACTATTAGTCATTAATCCCTCCAAACCAGACAAAATATATATAAACTGCTCATGAGCATAGTACTAGTACATTAGTTGTAATTTCGCTTTTTCAATTTCTAAATCTAGGCTAATCTTTCAAAGAAGCTCTTACTTTAATATGCGTTTCATCTATAGCTCCTAAGTAATGCTACATATATAATATAATAAATTAGAAATGACTATTTGTGAAAGAATCTATGGTACTAAAATGAATAGAGCATATGTCTAAATATTTTAAACAATTAAACCATTTCTATCTTAGGTTATTTAAATCTTGAGGAATTGACTCTAGCTTTTTGAATAACAATATATGGAGACTTTAGAATGTAACATACCCCCTTATTCTCTTCTTCTTTAGGCTATTAGGTTCCTCCACCAGACTCCAACATATCCTAAAAATTCTAGTATAGCTAATTTTAACTTCATCTACTCTCCCTATTCATGGTACTTAAATAATTTCTTAACCCAAACCTCCAATAAAAATAATCATCTACATTCCATTACCATCAAATTTAAGGACTCAAAACTTGATTATATTTAAGCCTCAATTCTACCTCTACTATCTCACATTAGGATAATCTGCAGATTTATCCCCTTCTTGCTCTTCATTAAACACAAGGTTCTTAATCACCTTTTAAGGCCATGAGAAGTGTGTGTTTTTATTCCCTTATTCTATTTTAAATCCTACATCTTTTGTATAATTTATAGTGCTTTCATTAATTTATTAACATAAAAATAATAAATGACACACTAGTGGAGCAATAAAATGAATTTGTGAAAATTGATCCTAAATGGGGTTTAAAATGGTTGATATTGTGCTATTATATTTTTGTCTCAATTATAAATCATTTTAATATTTGTACTTTTGTATTTGTAATACGGAAAATGTTCAAAATTGAAAAATATACACCAATTTATTACAAGTACAAAAATGCACAAAACGTAAAAGCCCGATGATGACACGGTTAGAGCATTTACTTCGTTTCTTTGATCACAACCAAGAGAACTCCACCAAATTTGAATTTATTTGGTAAAAGAAAGAGCAATTCACATTTTCTTTAAGGCATCATCAAATTGCATTTTCCAATGTTTGCAATCATTGCTAACATATTAATGAAGAAAGGCAACAAGTGTAGCCTACTTGAAAAATTGCAAATGGAGTTCACAAGTTTTCACACATGATCGAATACTACATGATGTCCATGCCTACAATATCACATTTCAATGAACTGAAGTCAACCCATTATTAGCCCAATTATCTAAAAGCATTTCTTATGTTAGTCTTCAAATCATGCAACTTAGCAGGAAATGGAGCTCAAGCTTGCATCTATATGTTAAAAGCCCTCAATCACTTGTCAAAATAATCTGGCAAGGTGCAGAACAAAGTCCACATGCTTGTGCCTATCTTTGGAATATCCTAATATCACAAGGGATACTTTCATTATAAAAGGAGACCACTGAGAGGCTTTTCGGAGAGTTTCAGAGAGAGAAAGTTGAAGAAAGCTTGAGATAGGAAGTTACGGAGAGATTTAGAAATTTATGGAAATACAAGATGGACTTGTGCTATAAGAATTTATTTGAGTTCTTCTATTCCTTTGCTTTAAATATATTATTGTCAAGCCTTATTTTTATTTCCTTAATTTAACCTATATTAAGCCCAACTTACTTAATATAAATTACTCAACATTAAACTAAGGAAATATTTTTCTAAAAATTTAAAAATTGGAGTCGCTAACCAATTCAATTGATAAAAAATGAAATTAGAATTTTTTGGTGAAAAAACCCTAATTTGATCACTGATCCACAGATATTCTAAAAAAATAATTTTAAAAAAATTAAACCAAAAAAATCCAAGTTCGGGAGCTAACCTATTAAGACTAAGTCAACATATAAAAAAAAAAACTTTAATTGATAGGCTTTATTTTTATAATTTTCTAAAAAATACTAAAATATATATAAGCATAAGAAAGATAACTAAAGTGATTTTTTATTATTTTTTATTACGAATTTTCAAGAAAAAGAAAAAAAATTTAATTTTTAAATAGTTGCCCTAAAGGTACCTACGTAACAAGTTGAAATCAAATCGGCCGTAGTTCTTTTTTTTATAAAATATTTAGTAGATTGATTTCTTTTATTTTTGAAAATCAAGCTAAATTTACGTTTTTTAATAATTTATTATTTTTTGAAAATAAACTAATAAATCTAAAGAAAACCCTAACTAACTAAATCTTTTTTAAAAACTCCGATTGATATTTTTATTTTTATAAAAACACCACGTGTCTAACTGTAAGATATATTAAAGATATGATCTAAATATATATCTTCGTATATATCTTTTCTAAATCACAACTACAAGATACCTATTTTATATATATCTCGTACGTATCTTTTATAAATCTCAATTGCAAGATACATATCTCGATATGATCTAAATACGTATCCCATCCATAAGATACATTGAGGATATGTTTATTATTTTTCTTCAAAAAAAAGCAATTCTACTAAAAACATAATTTAACTAAATTTTTGGAATTATCTAAAAAATCATGCAATATAAAAATAATAAAAAAATATACTAAAACAAAAAAAATAGGTTAGTAAAAATAATAAAATTAACTAATAAAAAAATAATAATTTTTACCGAATCAAGTTATATATAATCATGAAGTTGATTGTGCTCTTGCTCATGTACGTACGCTGTGCAACAATAGACGTAAAGTGCAGTGCGGCAGATCGGTGATGTGGAATTGTTGTACGGCTGATCGGGTGTAGACTTCAGTCAGACGAAAGACTTAAAGCTCGATCGGCATAGAGATTGGAATGTCAAGGGGCATGTGGAATTTCAGGTATGTGTGTTCGCTTCAACGTGGGACGTAGCTTATCATGTACGTGGTCTTCGATTGGCGATTTGGGATGTTGGCTACAAGAGAGGGACTGATCGGGATGGCATGTCGGATTGGTTGGATTATCGCAGGCGTCGGATTGGATTGTTAGGATTGAATGTAGCATGGACGTAAGGCAATGATTTCGGTGGAATTCAATCAGATGTGGGCTTCAACCATTGGGACGGCATGAATTTTTGTGGACGTCAAGGGCTTCATTGGTTAGAATTGGACTATCCAGCGCGTAGGCTTTACGGAATCGAGTTCCAAGCGTATTTTTCTCTTAGTTTCAGATTGCCAATAGAGGGGGTCGTCATGGATCAGGAAATGGACTTCAGCTTGTTGTAGATTGCCATGTAGTGCTCGGAGATTTGGACCTCAGGGAGTCTTGTAGTCAATGTTGTGGTGTTTGGTTCAAGTTGTGTTCGCTAATTGAAAAAAAATCGT
Organism: Lumnitzera racemosa; assembly: GCA_024138005.1. Lineage (NCBI taxonomy): Eukaryota > Viridiplantae > Streptophyta > Magnoliopsida > Myrtales > Combretaceae > Lumnitzera > Lumnitzera racemosa. The sequence goes on from JAMXBC010000006.1 coordinate 89,883,935, forward strand.
ATCAGTACAAAGGTGTTTAGACGTGGGGTCGTGGATTGGCAAAGGTGTTTGGTGAATTGAATTGTGACTTGTGGGATGCGGGGATGTGGTTTGAGAGTGAATTGTGGAGATTGTAAAATAATAACCGTGTCTAACGTTACCTATTGAGATGCTATTTATAAACTCTCAATCGTATCTTTTATATCAAAGATATGGAATATACGATTACAATCCTTCAAAGATTTAACCTAACTTTTAAAATCCTTACTTAATTCAGGCTTTCTATTTTTTAAGGCTAGATCAGATCCGATCCAATAATTTAATCTAACCCAATTAATAAATTATAATTTTAATCAAGCCTAATATAATTTAGATAAAAAAATCTATTTTATATTGCATTGGACCAAAATTATTTTAATAAAGCTCAATTCTCCAACAACTTAAGAATTTATTAAATTAATCACACACATTATTCAATTTGATTTTAAAAGATCTAACACAACTCGATTTAACGTAGCTTGACTCGATACCATATGACGCGACTCGATACGATAGGACACGACTCGATACGATAGAACACGACTCGCATCTCGATAAGATACAATGCAACTCAACTCTCTCTTTTTTATTTTTTTCATTTTTCCATTTCTTCTTCTAACTTTCTTTTTTTTTTTTGTTTATTTATTAACCTAACTCAATTAATGAAAAATGAAAAAAAAAAAAAAACAAAAATGAGGTGTCTACAATTACCATGTTTCTTGAATTTTCATGTGCAACTTTTATAACTGCTACAAACTAAATTTATATTATGGGATTTAGACATGTTTGATGGTTTGATTAATATATGATTTTACCGTATATTACTATTTAATTAGTTATAACTTTTAATTATCCTGGTTTCATGATTTGTGACTTTATTATCTAGCCAACGATAATTTTGTAAATAGAACCTGAAAAACTCAAAAGGAAATGAATGGTTCGTACAAGATCAAACTAAAATTAATTTAATTGTTGTTATGAACATATGTTCTTTAGATTAATTTTAGGATTCACATACTTAATGCAATTGATATTAATCTTTATGATAGAATAATATATAAATTTTAATATTAATTAGAGTCGTAATATTTGCGAAATTTACCACTTAACTAAAGATTATAGATAAATTACTTGAAAAGGACATTTATGCTATAGTTAGGATAGTTGTGACTCAAAAGGAAAGTGAGTCCTTGTGAATCTAATTAAAAATCAACTAATTAATCTTAACATATTTTAAAAACATATGTTAATTGATCAAATGATAGCGTAGTCAAAATCCTATGCAATTAAATTGGTAAACTTCTCTTGTTGTTACTTTTGTGTTTTAGTTATTTTTTTTTTTAAATTTATTTAATCATATCGTTTTGATTGCCTAGCTAAAAAGGAATTGATATAATTTAGTAATTAGTTCTCCTTCCCTATAGATATAACTTAGTCTCACCAGTTCTTTTAATTATTACATACACGATCTAGTATACTTACTGGTATAAATTGCACTTTTTAAACTCCATGTGTATCAAGCCACATCCCTCTTAAGCTCTCCATATTTGCCTAATCATCTCAACATTATTATCAACATTCACTAGAACCAACACCTATGCCACATTCTATCTACCTACATCTCTGTATACATTACGCTGCACTTGTACACCTACTCTACATGTAGTAATATACTCTCTCATATTTGTAAGTTATTTAGCAATTAGATCTATATAGGCATTCTGTCATACGTACAGTGCATCCAAATGATCACATTATTAAGTATTCAAAGTGTTTAGCAATCAAGGCCTCCATGCAATTTCAATCATGACCTTCAAGAGGGGCTAGCAGGATTATCTTGAAATCATCATATCATATGTGCACTTATAATATGAAAATCGTCTTGTAAATCAAAGATTACAAGACTCTAATTAAATATTCACCTATTATAAACTTATAGTTTATTTATGTGGAAACTACTATGAAGACCAACGTTCTACAACTCATCAGAACTGCAAAGAATCAAAATTCCCTACTAAATAATAAGATTGGGTAGTCAAATTTTGTTGAAATTCATAAAATTAAAACTAAGTTTATAGAAGATAGGAACTTTGATTTAAGAGAGTATAAAAGTGCTAAAAATTTCGTCTTGCAATTTAACGTAAGATCTATAGATATCATGTTTAATTCTATCCTTTAGGACTATATTAGAGAAACACTCTTCACTCTGATCTTAACCCATTGCCTACTTTTAATTAATGTACAAAAAGAACCGTTGGGGTGTAAGCTACATCTGGCTTAGTGAGATATCTACTCATATCACCTTTCAAGCAAATCAAACAAGTTTTCAAACATATGCAATGCAATCAATTAATTAAACATATGCAACGATACATGTGACCAATCGATATCCTATGTGTAGTTTAGGGGATATTCTACCCACCAATCCCCCCTCCGCTTGACCTTAGGTTAAGGATTCATAGTTCTACTAATGCCTAGGTGTCCAAATTTAGCATACAAAATCTCTTAGCATAACATCCTTGGCCATAACAACAAAATAACTGTAGAATCATAATTCTCGACCCAACACTTACCTATGTCATCATAGTAATCAAGAGATAATGCCCCTTGATTAATCCTAGAAGAACTAAATGAGTAACATTCTCCTTGACTCCATGAGAAAACCAATCCCTCGATCGCCTAGGAGAACCAAATGAAATATATTCATCCAAGAACTAACATAACCAAAGGAAGATTAATCTTTCGGTTAGTTAAGAGAATAAAATGAAAAATTCACCAAGGCCCAAATATAAGTCACAAGAAAATGATCTCTTGATCGATCCCAAGAAAGCACAAATGAAGTATAATTAAGAAATGAATGCCTTCTCTGACCAACAAATGGCTAGGGACTGATCAAATCCCTAATTGACCTCCAGATGTGTACAAACCCAAAACAAAAGTATGGACATAGCCACATCCAATACACGACCATCCTCAAAGTCACTTAGTTTGTAAAAGATGGAAAAGGTTCTCACTTTTCCATTCCCTATATGATAGTGGTGGCAAATAGTAGATTTATGCAGTATGTTGTCATGCTCCGAAGCGGTAGAGTTGTAATAGCCTCGCCGTATAAACCATTCTAAGATAGAAGTTGGCCTTACAACCGCTATCTTAGACCTGATCTACATAAGGAGTCTACGACTAACCCATTTTGAAGTAAACAGTTTGTAATTTAAATAAATCGTTTACCTAAAAAAGTGAGAAAATTTATATATATACACTATAATCCAGTTATTACATTATTCAAAAATGAAAAATTCTAAAATAAAAACTTAGACCTTAAGAATATATGTTTGTTCTTCAAATATTTTTCCTCACTGCCCTGAATCCAGTAGTTGCTAAACTTAAAGTAGTTGTATGCCGCTTCTTAGCTAGCACCTGCACGACATTTATAGGGACATGAGCAACCACAGCTCAATAAGATAGGATGGAAGACCAAAAACTATACCACAAACATAACAAAGTTATCAATCAACTTATTAGGTGCAATGTATGTTCAAGCAAATGCCATCGCACGACGTTGTCCGGCCCATCGTGAGATTAAAGAAATTACGCCCGCTCTAATCCGGGTTGAGGAGTTGCCGTTATGCAATAGCCCACAACCAAACCCAGGCTTGTGCAATAGAGACATAGCTCCTCCAGCGACTACTTTCGAACCATTGACTTCACCATCGCCGTAACATTCTCTCCTGTCACTTAGTTCGACTAAAGATGAAGAAGGGACCATTTTGCAATCCTACGCTATCCCTCTAAATGGGACCGGTATTTGGCCGGAGAATCCTAGGTTCCCCTAATGGGTTGCCATGTAGGTCCGATTATGATTACAGGTCCGATTATGATTACAGGTCGTATATTTGATTAGGTCCAATTTAGAGTGATCAATCATTTCACACAAATCATACAATACAAGCCAAAGCAATAGACAGAATCATATCATCGCTTATAATCAAGCACATGCACACAATCAACTATCTAACAAACGCAATCAAGCATAATATCAAGCCTCCAAAATACAGCAATGTATTAATCCCAATTTACCTAGACTCCTCACTCACTCATTCGAGATCCAACTCGCTCAGGCCATCGTCGATCATCCCTATAACACAAACGTGGTTTCAGTTTTTCATATAACTATTATATGTTCGTTTTATGCTATAACGCTTATTATTATGTTTTGTTTAAGATTTAATATACCTGATTATCTATGTCTTAAGTCTTTTACAATTATTCTAGGTTTGGGGTTAAGTTCGGGTTCGATTTCGGTTTCTGCATCGATTTCTAAATTAGATTCTAGTTCGATTTCTAAGTACTGTTTTATACTCGAACTCTAGAAATTTGTTTCAACTTATTATGTGAAATTAATCACATTACTTCCCGATCTCCTAAATACCATCATTACCTTTAATTAGTATTTTATTCCACCTGGTACACTTAAATCCTTAATAGTGTACCAATTTACTCCTGATATAAAAACTTTTTACATGTTTCATATAATTACATAAATTTAAGTTTCTTATCAAATTTATTATATATTTTTATTATTATCATAATATCAGTTTTTCTATTCTAATATTTTCTAATTATTATATTTGTAATAATTATATATTATGTACTATTACTTATTATATACATAATACATATATAATATTTTTATCACTCTAATTACTATCTCCAACATCAATTATCAGTTCAAAATGCATAAATTCATCATAAATTAGATTTTATTCCTAATTACCCTAATTTACAAAATTAGCTTAAAATTTACTATTTTTCCCTACTACTCATTTACTACATAATTAACCTAATAATTACATCTAACACCGTAAATGCTACAAGTATCATACTTCATCAGATTTCAACATCACAAAACATATAATTATTCACTAAATCAATAATTAATCATTTAATTACTTAATTAACCTTAAATTACTCATTTTATGCTTCATTTTAAGGCCTAAAAATTATCTAAAATTTTTTAAAATTAATTTTTGAAAATGGGCTTTGTTGCACTATTCTATATCACTTAAGCATTCTACAGAAAAAATTTGAGCTCCAAACTACACTCCTAAGCCTATTTATTTCTAATCTTAATCATACTTAGTTTTGCTTAATTTATTAAGGACCATATATCATGGGATATATTTTCATCAAAATAATATTTTTTCTAAAAACTATATATAAAAATTTTTTAGAATAACAAGTTTTATAATTTTCTAAGAATATTTACTATTTTTACAAAATTACACAAAATCGGGCTGGAAATCGAACTCACCGATCTGGGTGGCTCCGGTCATCACCGGCCGCCGTAGCCTTATCAGCCGGTCTAGGCGCTACTACCACAATGTGGTGATGGTGGCTGTCCACTCCCAGATGCTCGTCTGATGTTGGTTCCCCTTTATGGCCATAACTGTACAGTTTTTTCTTATTTTTTTTCTAACCCTAATTTTTCTCTCAATTTCACCTCTCCTTATTTGTCTCACTCTCTAAACTGATCAAATGAGCTTCTGAAATTTTCTTGCTATTTATAGGGCTTTAGGGAAATTATTGTACATTAATTAGACAAGACAATTGTCTTATCTCTTCTCTTTTTCCACTTTCTATTTGTTGCATTTTAATTGATTGATTTTCTTTCTTCATTATCATAATGCCACGCCCCACTTCTGGACTTTTCCATATTTTTATATATTTTTCTTGATTTTTTCTTAATTAATTATGAATTTTATTTAATTATTTATTATTATTTTAGCACATTTTGCGTATTTTAAGTAATTATACGTATTTCTACATACATATAAATTCATGTATAGTATAAATAAATATTCCTAAATATTATTTAGGTCATTTTATAATTTTTAGTATACATATAATTTATCTCTAGCGATTCATTAATTATCGGAATGCATTTTACGCATTTTCGATAAATAATGAGTTATATACTTAAAATTTAGAATTTTTATATTCTTTTATTTTATTGCTTATTTTCTTAAATTCAAACTTACGGAATCATTTTACTAATATTTCTAGCTTTATTTATAATTTAGGTTCGATTGGATCTTTCAACCGATCGAAGTCTTGAGTGACTAGTTGTGGGGCTTACACTAATGATATAGAAGTAAGTGCTATGTTAGGTTAACGAAGGTGTTGAGCTTAAATTTTCTTTAAACCAATCAATATTAACCCTACTCATTTAATAGTGACCATCGACTAAAGTTTAAAGAAAACTGGTTTTTAACTTTGAAAATATTTTGAAGTCACTACCCAACCAGAGTCGAGAAAAAGAGTTAAGTATAACCAATTGAGTGAATTAATTATAACTTAGCTACTGATCTTTTGATAAAACCAATTTTGTAAACGGTTTTTGAGAACCAGAAAATAGGTTCAAGGTTAGGATTTTTAAACCTATATAGGTACCATCAACTTTCCAATTTTAATCTTAACCTTAAAAATCACCTCTCAGAAGACTACTCTATAAATCCAATTATCGATTAACGAGTTAAATTACACAATTTAAACTAAGAATGGAAAAAAAAAAAGTTCTTTCATCTTTATCGTCACCTCGTAAGTGTTTACATACCCGCTATTTGGGTTTAGACATACATAGTTTTTTTTTGTATAAATTAGTTTATTGGGTTTGTTTTAATTTTAAAAATACGTCAGATTTACGTTTTTAACCTTGTTTGATTTATTCAAGGAAATTTCTAAAAAGAAGGTCCTAAATTTGAAAATGATGATTTTTTTTTTTGTTTGGAAAATTTAATTTTCTAAGTGGCAAAATCCTTTTTTCTATTTAATCTATTTAGTTTATTTTATTTTCCATTTCTATTTATGGTTTATCATTATTATTTTTCCTTTTGTTTTGACTATTTATTTCCTTTTCCTTTTTCTTTTTCCTTTTTTTTCTTTTTGCTTCTTGCTTTTTTTTTCTTTTTCTTTTTTTTTAATTTCACAATTACACTTACAATTGAAAAACAAATAAAAATAATAGAAACATAAAAAGAAAAAGAAAAAAGAAAAAAAAAAGGAATAAACATCTCTGATTGGAGGAAGGTCAAACCAAGGAAAAGCATACGAGTCAAGTCTTGGAGCTTATCAGCTCAAGTCAGGCGTTACATTTGAATCGTAGTTAAAGGAAGGAGGCAACTGCATGGCAAAGCTGGTTTCAACAAGCTCCAGACACCTAAAAAAGCAGGTGACTTCAGTTTTATGTGGTTTTTGTTAGGGTTAAGAAGGTAGGCAAAGTATCAAGACTAGTGAATCTCGGCTTAGTGTTTTTTTCAAAGTTGCAGCAGCGGTAGAGTTTGTTAGGCCATGTGGTGGTTGTTAGTGTATGGGGAGTTTAGCTATAGTGGTGTTTCGAGTGGGTTAGGGTGGTAATGAGTGGTTTGAGATGGTGGTCACGATTAGAGTTAAGCCTTCACAACAGTAGCTCAAGGACATAGCTAAAGGGCACAGCTACGTACAAGGAGGGTATGGTTTAAACACTAGTGACCTAAAGAACTCAACCGCAATGTTAGTTTGGTCCAAAATAGGTAATGGCAAAGGTAGAGCTAAAGAGAGAGAGAGAGAGAGAGACTCATAAGTTGGGGTTCCCGTAGAGAGAGAAAATTCAAGTTCAAACTTGGGGGAAGGATTTCAAGTAATTCTTAATGCTAGGAAATGCTCTAAGAAGCCCTATTTATACTTGTTGTAGCTTCATTATGCATAGAAAGCTCAGAATCGCAATGAATGTAGAGATTTTGAATTAATGGGTATGTTGACGAATTGATCCGAAATCAATATAATTTGTTACAGTTTAGATGAAATGAACATTCATTAATCTTCATTCTTGCATGAAATACTTCACAAAAACTTTGAAAATCCATCAAGAGCTCAAATCAAGTGAATTCAATTCAAACAAAACATCCAAGTTTTCAAACTTTCCTTGATTTTCATCCCATGACCTCCCATTCAAGTGAATCTAGACAAGTTCTTGGTATAGATTAAAAGAAGGCCATGCGATCTTCACAATTCCACCCTTGATTTAGCAAAATTGTGAAGAAAACCCAATCAAAATTAGCCATGAAGACAGGTGACCAAGTTGGAAGTTCGCTGGAAAGTAGGAGAAAAAGATAGAAAGTAGAGGAAAAGAAATGTGTTGGCCAATTATGGGCTAACACGTATCCTGTTCTAGCTGAAAATAAAAGGTACGAAGTACCTTCACATAGATCGAACCCAGTATCTACTTGTTAATTCCAAATGCAATACCAATGACTTAACCATATAAGCTGTTAGCTCATGCCCTGCCTCCTTTTGCAAACAAACTATATAAAACATGAACCAACCTGAATAAAAACTTTCAAAACTAATTAAATTAAACCTAAAGACCCTAATACAAATTTGAATGCCTACTTTTATTTTAAAAAAATACTTTCCTAAAGAATGATTCTATTTTTCTAATTTTGAATGGTATTGTTATCATTTTTTTGTGATTTTTTTTTATTTTCTAAATTTCTTGCAATTTTCAAAATTTTCCACCTTTTTTTGTATATTTTCTAGATTTCTTAGTTTTTGTATTTTTCCTAAATCTACTATTTTTTATGTTTTTCCTAATTTAGGACCTTTTAACCTATTCTTAAAATAAAAAGGGGATGGCAATAATGGGGTATCTACAGCGAAGGGATAAAATGTTCCAAGCAATTTACTACCCAAGTAAGATGCTCAATGATGCTTGGCATAACTATGCCACTATGGAGAAGGAACTACTTGCTGTAGTATTTGCTTATGACAAGTTTAGATCTTACCTCATAAGGTCTAGGGTAATTGTTTATACAAACCACTAAACATTAAAGTACTTATTGGCAAAGGCTGGTGGATGTTACTTCTACAAGAGTTTGATCTCAAGATTCAAGATAAAAAGGGCACTTAAAAATCTAGTAGCCAATCATTTTTTTGAGGATTGTAAATGAAAAGGACAAGCTACCTATCAATAAAGTATTCCCTAATGAACACTTATATTTTGCTTCATTGACAGATCTTCCATGGTATGCTAATATTGTCAACTATTTAGTCAATGGCATATTGCCCTACGAGTTCTCTTATCACCAGAAGAAGAAACTCTTATCTAATGCTTGATATTACTTCTAGGACGAGCCATACCTTTTTAAGAGTTGTACCGATCAAGTAATTAGACCATGTGTTTCTGAGTATGAGCAAGCCAATATTCTTCATCATTGTCACTCTTGAGAGGTTAGGGTCGTTTTGGTGTTGAAAGGACCATACCTAAGGTTTTATAATGTGAATTTTATTAGCCAACCCTTTTTAGGGATTACAAAATATTTATTTTAGGTTGTGCTTAATGTCAATAATATGGAAACATTTCAAGAAGACATGAGATGCCACAAAATGGAATCTTAGTGATTGAATTATTTGATGTGTAGTCATGAAACCATTCCCTACATCTTTTTCAAATAAGTACATCTTGGTAGCTATTGACTATGTATCAAAATGGGTCAAGGTTGTTTGTCTGCCAACTAATGATTCCCAAAGTGAATTAAGATTCTTAAAAAAGAACATTTTTACTAGGTTTAGAACACCATGTGTTGTTATTAGTAATGGGAGTACTCACTTTTGTAACATGCAATTTGATAACTTGCTTACTAAGTATGGACTGAAGCATAAGGTAGCAACACCTTATCACCCCCAAGCGAGTGGTCAAGTTGAGCTTTCTAATCAAGACTTAAAGTGAATCTTTGAAAAAACAGTCAATGCTTCTCATAAGGATTGGTCGCTTAAGCTCAATGATGCTCTTTGGGCATACAGGATTGATTATAAGAATCCAATCAGAATGTCCCCATATAGAATGATTTTTGGTAAAGCATGTCATCTTCCAGTGGAGATGAAGCATAAAGCTTACTAGGCCATAAAATTTATGAACTTTGATAGAGATGCTATAAGGAGCCATCAATTACTCCAACTAAAAGAGTTGGAGGAGTTTCAAAAGGAGGCATTCTAAAATGCCATGATTTATAAAGAAAAGACCAAAAGGTAGCATGATAAGAACATTCTTCTCAGAGAGTTCCAAGTTAGACAAAAAGTATTGAAGTACAACTCTTAACTAAAGTTGTTTCATGGCAAATTGAAGTTCAGGTGGTTAGGACCATTTGAGGTGATTAAAGTTTTTCTTTATGGAGTTGTTGAGATAAAAGCGGATACAGGTGCCCCATTTTAAGTCAATAGACACTTGCTGAAACATTACTTTGAGAGGAGAAATTTTGGTGAGCAACACCAAGCCATAGGTCTAAGTGACCTAGCTTAAGAAAAAAAGAAAGTCAAGCTGAAGATTTTAAACCAAGCACTTGGTAGCAAGCAACCCACTGTCTCTTTACTTTTGTTTCACTTTGTTTTTATTTACTAATATTTTTGTGTGTTGCTTTTTTATATCTTTGATCTCTCTATTAAGTATGTAGGTAATTGGCTTGTGAAGTAACGAGATAAAATGATATTTCAAGTTTCAAAGGACTGAAACTAGAAAGTCATTCATCATGCCAGTAGAGTTCTGTTCTTTCTTCATTCTTCTTTTCATTATTTTGAGCTAAACAATGAGGATATTATTTAACTTAAAAGTTGGGGGTAGATTTTGTATTAAAGTTAGGATTTTTGTGGCTAATGGATTATTTATGTGTGGATAGTGTTAAGCTGATCATTATTTCTATGGTTCACAATATTGTGCATTTACTGCTGCATATCATGTGTTGCATTCTTATCCTTATGCATGTTGTGTAAAAATTATAAATTATCCTTACCATTGTTAACATTTGCATCATAAGCACTGAAATTTGGAACTTTAGTCGTATTTCTCACAAGAAAAAAAAAGGGGAGCAATTATGTACTGAATTTTTTCAATTCTACCGCCTTTTAAACTTGATCATGAGTTGGACACTTCTCACTTCCTTAGAGTTAAGTCATGAAATCATTACTTTATTTAGTTATACTTTGTTTATATTGAGATTTGATGACTTAGGATTAAGGCAATGTCATTAATTACGGATTGGATCCTTACTTTTTTAAGCAATCTAGTATGTATCCATGCTCTTTGAATTTCTAGTAGCCTAATATGGACATGTAAAGATTGTAAACTTTAGTTATCTTCCAAAAATTTTTCATAGAGAAAAAAAAAAGGAAGAAGGAAAAAATTGCAAAGAAAAGCTCCCCAAATCAAATCAATTAATTCGGGGATGAATGTGTACTTTGTAAAGAGAAACCCCCTAAGTCAATCAATCAAAAGGGGGATGTATGTATCACATGTAAAGAAGAGCTCCCAATGTACATAAATTAAATAAGGGATGCATATGCATTCAAAATAAAAAAGAAATAAATGAAATGAAAAATTAAGGATCCTCAAGAAACAAAAGTAGAGGATAACTTGATTTTATTAGTTTTACCGGCTTGTACTGTGCTCATGATATGGATTAGAACAGTATACACACATATCTAGAATACAAAATGTGAGAGCCTTTTCCTTGGTTTTGTGATGTCATACTTGATTTTTAGTAAGAGAATCTTGGTTTAAACAAAGTGATTCAACTTTATTAAACAATTTGATTAATGGTTTAAGTTTTCTGTTAGTGATTTGTGTAGATGTCGATTGCTTTTCTCATGTGGGCTATGTTTTTGTAAAGAGAATGCAACTGGCTTTTCCAATCTTCAAGGACAATGGTGCTACTATGAAGTAGATAATGGTTTATATGTACGTGCTTACTTTCCTCTTAGGGGCTTTAAAGTTGAAATTGGTTTTTAGAATTGTTTATGGACAAACAAAAGTTTAAGTTGAGGGTATTTGATAAATATATATTTTTACACATTTATTTTCTTTTAAATTTTATGATTTAATGTAACTTATAGCGCTTTTGTTGTTATATTAACAAAAAAAATAATAAATTACACATTAGTTGGGTCGATGCAATAAATTGATGAAAAAAGGATCAGATATTGGATTTAAATTGTTTATATTATGTTGATACATTTTTATCCTAATTATAAACCATTTAAAAAATGTGCTGAATCGAAAAAAGATACAAACAAAGCAGTGGCACGAAATGAGATCATCGCTCCAACTTCAAATTCAGTGGAAGCCATTTGCTACCGAAATCTACCTTTTCAATTTTCCAAGGGCCCGACGTCACATATGCCTGCCATTTCCCATTCGACAATTATGTGCAAGCGAAAGGGGTGTACACAACAATCATTACCTTCCAAAGCTTATCACAATCAAGAGGATCTAGTTCGAGTTATTTGTCTATATTATATGGACATCACCAATCTTTCATTCACTAACACATGAAGTTTTACGCAACATACAAGCCCATGCTTATCGATTAGTGCTCCGAAGTCTTGCATCACCCCATCACTCTAAGCCCCCTTACACACGTTAACAACAATATAAATTGCAGAAAGTTGCAAAGAGTTGGGCCTAGTCTAAGACAAAAGCTTCGAGAGTGGAGACAGAGAGTTTATATACTTTCAATTCATGCATCCTTTTAGTTTAATCTCTATAGGGTTTTATTTGGACTCACAAGAAACAAGGAGTTCAAGACGGGACTAGAAGACCAAATCGTGCACCAAAAATTTATTCAAGTTCTTCTATCCCTTTGCCAACATATTCCTTGAATTTTCTTATGTAACTCTTATAATTGGTATAAATTAAATTTATACTATGGGATTTTTACTAGCTTGATTATTTAATTAATATATGATTTAACCATATGATATTATTTAATTAGCTATGAATTTTATTTATCTCGTTTTTATAATTCATAATTTTATTTTCTAACCAACGGTACTTTCGTGAATAGAACCTGAAAAACTATAAAGGAAATGGATTGTTCGTATAAGATCAAACTAAAATTAATTTAATTATTACCATCGATACATACTCTTTAGATTAATTTTAGGATTCACATACTTAATACAGTTGATATTAATTTTTAAGACATAGAATATACATGAATTTTAATGTTAGTTAAAGTAGTAATATTTATAAGAGAAATTTACTATTTAACTAAAAATTATAGATAAATTACTAGATATGGACGTTTCTACTATAGTGAGAACAATAACAACTCAAAAGAGAAGTAAATCCTTATGTATCTAATTAAAAACCAACTAATTTACCTTAACATATTTTAATAGTATATGTTAATTGATCGGATAATAGCATAGTCAAAATCCCAAGCAATTTGCTTAGTAAATTTCTCTATTTTTTACTTTCCAGTTTTGGTTAATTTATTTCATTTTATTTTAATTTATTTTCAACATCTCATTTCGATCCCCTAACTAAAAAGAGAATTGATATAATTTAGTAATTATTTTTTGATTCTTATGACTATGACCTAATCTCACCAATTCTTTCTATTATTGTATATTCCACTCAATATACTTATTAATATAAATTGCACTTTTTAAAGTTGATGCATATCAAGAGCTTGAGCTAGTAAGAGTTCCTATCCTAATAAAAGCCCTTATAGCCAATGAGAATCTAGCCGAACACCCTTCTACAAAAATTTGTATCATTTAAGTATACTTCATATCAGGATGCCGATCTTTTTTGTTTTATATTTGTTATACTCCTTTGCCTTTTGTTCTAATTAATATACTCCTTTTCTTGTTGATTATTTCATATATATGTTTTTTACGCACATTTAATTGGTCGGCATGAATGCGACCAATTTGTCTGACAAGACCAAATGTTCGGTATCCGTATTCCCTAGGTTAGGTTAGGACATAAAGTAATTGCCCATTAACCCTTTGGGATGTAGATTTAAAAATAAGTAGATTAATACAATTAGATCGAAACCATTAAATTAGTTCGTTTATCAAGCTAGCTTAAACTTTTTTTCAAATTTATTGGTCCACTAACTATAGTTAGGATGGGACATGATTGAATAAAGTTGTGACAATGTGTAAACATTTAATAAAAACGACACTTCATTACATCACCATAAGAACTTGCTGCCCAAATTGTAATATGGGTGTAAACAAATAGTGCAAAATAGAAATAAACTTTTAAAATGAACAAACGATAAACAATTGAAAGAAAAAGATCATTCCAAGTATAGCTTTAAATTCTCAACATTTCATGCTCTAGGAACGATCTGTACATCCAACCTTTCCAATTTTTACGTACCATACCCTATAACTTCTTGTACTCGAACTAGATCTTCCAGCATTTGCCATGAGCTTCCCCAAACTCTTGTTGCTTCCATTTTACAGCACACTAGGTTTTCAAGTAAAAAACCTTAAGTTTCACCTTATGATTACAGTACCATACCATTCTATATTGATAAGCCGCAATTATGGCCTTTGCTATATCTCAAATTTCCTCTATTATATCCAAATTGGTTGTAAGACTAATCTAATTGGCCATAACATTGAAGCCAAATAATAAAGGAAAGTGAAGATGAGTTCCTTTCTTCCAGCATTTAATAGGGAGAGTTGTTTAAATCTATCTTCAATCTATGGGTAGACTACATGTCTACTAAACTTACAAAAAAATTATAAAAATATAAATTATACGAAAATAATTACAGAAATATCTCACTAAATCTCATCTAAAGATATGATTCCGTGTTTGATATATCATAACTTTCTCATATTTATGAAATGCGATATAAGGTATTTAAGCCTACCGATCAATCAATAATTTTCTTATCAATCAATCAATAGGCTAATTGAAGGAGAATCTATTTTAGACCCACTAATCGATCAATAGATAAACTAATTAGAAGAGAGTTACCTTAAACCTACCGATCAATCAATAAGAAAACTATCGATGGATTGATAATATAATATATAAAGTATATAATAGCTATGTCGCATTTTGCAAATGCAATATCAGATTGGTAGTTCTATAATTTTTTTTATATAGTTAATATTTATTAATTGAACTGTAAACAAGTAAAAATCTCTCAATCTATAGTTAAACCAAAAAAAAAATTGCATAAAAAGAGATAAATTAGACTACGGATTGTTTTACCATCCCTATGTTTTCTTTAATTTATATTTCCTCACTTCCTCTTCTTTTCCTTCCATTTCTTTTTCATTTCAACTCACTTCCTCTTTATCATTTTTTCCAAACAAAGCGTAGGGGACACCAGGACCGTCGCTCATCCCATCTTCCTTCCATTCATGAACCATAATTGCATTTTCTCAGTATAGGCAAATTGACTAAACAAATTCAATTAGGCCAAAAAGAAAGTTGTGGGGGAGGGGGCTTAGGTGGAATATGTCCATGAACTTATCGCCTATCAGCCGCAAAGTTATTTATTTTTCACACGTTTTAAATCAAATAAATATTGAATAATTGAATCTAAAATCTTTTATCAGAAAATTTGTAGCATAAGTTTTGAATGGGGATTAGACCAAGATCATACATAATTTAACTGCCCTAAGTTGAAGTGTGGAGAGGGTTGAGAGGCAAACTCGCATATTAATAAGGAAAATTGAAGGAAGAATATTACAATCGCTACCTGAATTTTGGAAGTTAAAATTTGAAATTTTAAAAAATAATAACCAATCAAGATTTTACTTGTTAAATTTTTTATCTCACATCTAATTATTTATTTTTGAACCAAGAAGACTTTGCCAGATTATCTTTCTAAACACGATGGAGATAGCAAATATGACGAGTAAAAATTTGACAGAAAGATGACATTTAATAACTTCAAACATTAAATATTAACAATTAGAAGTTAAATTAGGCATGACGTCTAGTAATTTCAGATTTTATATTTAAATTAAGAAGATAACTCAAAGTTCAAACAATGGCTTTAACGTTATATAAAAATTTAAACATTAATTTAAAAAAAAAAAAAAAAAACTTAACGTACCCAGTCAAAGAAAAAGTTCCCTTGAAACTGTTAAGCCAAAATGGCAAAGAATCCTACGGTAGGAAGAAAGCTGGAATAGGAATCAGTTTGAACCCTTTTTATCTTCATTCCCGAAGGAAGAATTATTAAACGCAACACTAAACGGAGTTGATTTCCCAAGAGGCTCTTGCACTGACATGGGAAAAAATAGGAAGAATACTAGGAAATGTAAACCGTGCAAGCTTAATACCACTTCTATTTATCCAAATGTCCAAACAAATTATGCCAGTGAGCTGAAGCTTCTTCTGGTGTTCGAAATGTCCAGATATGATGTTTTTCTTTCTCGCGTTTTTCCAAAATTTCCTGCAAGAAAATATTAAGTACAAAAAAGAGTAAGAAAAAGAATGAGAAACCATATCTAAAGAGAAAAGAAGCAGTTTGGTTTGAAAAATACGCCATCATTGATGTCCTGATACAAGTACATGGATGAAGTACGACACAATATGAAACGAAATACAGCGATTCTCAAAAAAAGAAGCAAAAGAAGAAAAAAAAATATGGATTCTCTCAGTTTCCTCAATGTACTCCACCCAAAAGCTGCCACGTGGATTATGAAAACCGGTGGTTAAGATTAATTGCCTCCTTATCACATTCTTTCTACTCACTTAAGCCCAGCAGTTAACTTAATCAAAAGAATGATCGGTCACAAACCACACAGGCACAGCTACCCCACCATGACCAAATCAACAATCATGCAGCCACACCGCCTTTGATTTGATCAGTAACTACCTAGCCGTGCTGCTAGTTATCAGGAATCTTGCTTTATAAGAGAGGAATAAAAGGCTTTTCCATAAGCTTCTCATAGACAAGGAGTTGCTCCTAATTGTCTGCACTCCAACGGCTAAGGAGGCTTGCCACTTGCCGGTGTATGAGAGCATATTCGGGGGGCCTCAGGGTCCTTTCATCTATTTAAAGGAGAAGTATGGAGTGAAAGATTTTTAGGGAAAGTGTGAAGTTTTAGTTGGGATTTAATCTCAACCATTGCTCTTTCATAATCTACTTTGGCAGCATCTAGCAGGAGTAAGTTGAGAAAAACTGAGAGAAAAAGTAAACAGAGACGATATATATATATATATATATATATATGTATGTATGTATGAATATGTACCTAGAGTTTGATCTAACCAAGCCAGCCTACTTTGAGTAGTTTATTACGTCAGGGTCAACTCAATGAGCTTACGGATATAATCGAATTAAAGACAAGCTGTAATAGACGTTGATTCAAGTCAAATACGCATCAATTGGGGGTGAGCATCACAACCTATATGACCGCGAAACCCGTTGGACCTTAATTGGTTAGGTAGTAACTACGGTAAATATAGGACAACACGGGCTAGGTTCCAATTACAAGTTTTAAAAGCTTGTAGTTACAGTACGGTACAGGATACGATGTATGACCTTGTAAACCTATAAACCTACTACTAACCCATACATGTAAATTACTGATCCGATGTTCTGTGTACCGGGTAATTTCTCGATATAACCAACATACCATGACTCTAACCCAATCTGTATAAGATCTCTGATAAATATTTTTTTAATTCAACTAATATAATGATACTCAACTATTTTAGCCTAACATATAACCCACTCTTTTAGGTCCACTCAATCAAATAGTTGAATATACCTTAACTTTATAATTTAAGTTGGTGCATTTATTATTTTTTGTTATTGTTTTGTGTTTTCATCGATATTCTCACATTTTTTGTTATGACATTTCATGAGTATTCTCAATATTATGCTTTGCAAATGACTCAATCCTCCACTCTTTACCACAAGATCTTGAGTTTCACTCGTCTAGTTTGAGAAAATGTTTAACGAAAAGGCCATAGGCTACCTAGGATATTAAAACATGTAGTTTATAAAGCACAAATCCAAAGCTAGTTCACGGAATCAAAACTCACAAGATTCCACTTCGAAATTTTCGGAACCAAAAACCTATAGGGTAACATATGGTGCAGGGTAAAAACAAATACCTTGTCCCTGCACTTGCTCAAGTCTATCTTCAAGTTTATATGGGAAAAAAAAAATTAAAAATAAAACAAGCTTAAATAAACTTAATCTAATCAAGTTAGAATCCATCGAGTATCACTTCTCTAGTCAAGTTTGAACTCAAAAATCTAAGATCCACCATAATCGAGTCATGCTCAAAACTCAAGCTCAATTATGTACCATCTCAACTCAATTAGTTAATACTCCTAACCTACATAAATGATTATAAAAAGATTAACATGATCAAACATTATCTACTAAACAAAAAAGAATATTAATAACTTTCACAGAAATCAATAATCAATATTATGTATACAAATAAGAGCTGCATCAGTAGAGTGATCCGGTAATTCTCCAAAAAGTAAGATATGGAACGGTTCAAATACAGCAATAGAAAAGTTTCAAACAAACATTATTGCTACATATATATATAGTTATGAAAACATCTACAAAGTAACTAAACATCCACAAAGCCTTAAAACATCAATAACTGGCAAAAAGTTTCATCAACACAATGAACAGCAAAATACTACAAGACACCATATCTTAGTAACAAATTTAAAGTTAAGTAAAATGACATGCATAGTAAATTAAGAAAAAGGTACCAAAAATTGAAAATAGCAATAAATTTGAAACAGAGCTTACAAAAAAGCTTTCATAATAGACATTTTTGGAGCCATCAGTCTCAAATAAGACAACTTTAATTCACAGCATACATCTTGGCACTTATTACCAAATAATGTTATGCTTGTTATTGTTTCAAAATCGATCCAGAATATTAAAAATCCCACGTGTCCTTGCAGTTTTCTTGATTCCATATTTATCTCTGACAATGCATACAGATTATTGCTATGAAATGGGAAATTATTGAAATCCCAGTGACTGATCTTTGCATATCGTGGACTTCAGAACTAAAAGAATTCACAAAATGCTGCACCAAATGCAGTAAGCATATCCAGCAATGCCTATAAATGAAAGGGATTTGTCCCAAAGCATTTTTGAAGCTGATGTCCTCTTACATTATTAACCCCTAGTCAAAAAAAAATCCTAACGTTCACTGGAAGATTAATTCCACACTTTTGCTGGATTTGTGTTAGGCCATCCAAGGTTTTGGTTTGCCTTCAAAATTTCTGGACCTCACATTGTTATTTCCACCCGGTGTGTGAAACAACACAATTTTCTGGGTGAGTCTCCAGTTCAGTCTGGTCAGTTTATGACCAAAGTTCCTAATTCTCTTTTTTAGCTGGTTTTTCCTCTAATTAATTTGCATCAACAATCAACTAGACCCAAAAAAAACAAAGATAATTATAGAGCACATTAATGAGATGAGCTTCAGATCTCTGTAGGCTTGGAATACAAGGAAGATCGCTAAGATCGCAAAAACATCTCACTAGTTTGTTTTTCAATTTTTCGGTTGTCTGGTGTGAGAATTATGGAGGTTTCTTTTAAAAGAAAAATTGTTATGGAATAAGCATTTAAATAATATTATATTTACTAAACAGTATAATTAATGTAGTGTTAGATAAGGATTAGTAGAAACGCATTGTCTATATATATCACTCATTGTATATACAAGAAAAATATATCAATATACACTTATATTACATTTCTCTACATGATATCAGAGTAAGAATCACCATACTATTCTTTCTTTTTCCAAAGTTGCTCAGCAACTTTGGGTTTGTGTTTACGTGTTGGTGTTGCCTACCAATTGTTGTTCCTCTCCTTCGTTCTCTCACAATTGCTGTATCATTCTAGTTTCTTTGATTGTGTTTGACTACTTTCTGGTTTTGGATCTTTTGCTTTTTGAAGTGCTTCTTTGCTGGCCGGGTTTCTATTTATTTGAAGTTTGTGGTTAGACCTACAATTTTTTTGTTGAAAGATATTTCGGTGTGGTTCTAACCTTTGATAGTTACCTTTTCAAATTAAATTTGAAGATTAGTGTTTTATATTATTGGGTAGGGCTTAGCAAAGGTTGGGCAAAAAAATCGCGAACCACAGATTGAACCGTAAACCAAACCGAAAAATCGGTTTTTTTGCAAACCGTTTGACTAACAATTCAATTCAATTATATATAGATGGTTCACAGTTTGGATCAAGAAAGCAAACCAAATTAAATCGAACCGTTTAATTAAATAAAAACAATTTATGCAATTATTTTATACTTTTTTATATTTTTTCAGTCAATCTTCATAAATTTTATCAAAATTTTCATATCTTATTATTATTTATCTTAATTTTATATCAACTATTAAGACTAAGTTGAGTAAATTCCAATTAAAATTTTATATTTATTGGAAATAAAAAAATATTTAGTAAAAATTTGACACAAATAGATCAAACTGAAGTAGTTTTAATTTATTTCGAAAATTTTAAAAACCGAACCATATAATTAAATCTAATTTCTAAAAAAAACCGAACCGTTGTATTAGATTCGGTTCAATAAGGTAAGAGGATACAGTAAGAGGAGGCTAACCATACCAAACCAAACCTCGCCCACCCTTTATATCTTTTGAAGTGTTTGTGATATTTCACAACTGAAGAACAGAAAACTCTAGTAACAGACACTATTCCAACAATGTCTAAAATCACAAAACATAAGCTTAGTGGTCTTAATTATTTTTTTGGGTAATTAAATAATTTTATTAATAGAAAAAAATGTACAAACCGATAAAGCAAGAAGAATACCCTCACAAGGGGCTATACAAAAGAAAACTAAAAAAGACCACTCAAAAAACAATCTAAGATAAATCCAAATAACTTAGAATCAACCTAGCGACAACAAAGGTAAGAGGGAGAGCTCTTCCTTATCTCATGTTATTACAGACTCTCCAAATACAATATACAACAACAGTTAGTGCTCAAGCCTAGGAATAATAAGAGGAAGGCAAAGAGCCAACAAAAATGCGAGGAAACCATTCCTTGCCAAGAGGAAAGAACAAGTGAGAAATCTTTTTGTTGGAGAACTCCTTGTTAAACATTCTTAATGCAGTCACGAGCGAAGAAGAGATGTTTATGGTTCTCTAGAGAAGCCTTACATAGGAAACAAGTGAACCGAAAAGTGATCCCTACGAGCAAAGTTTATCTAAGGTGTAAAGCTTCTTGTTCCATGCCAACCATAATAAGGAGTGCCATAGTATAGAGGCTTTGCACCAAATGATTTTGGCCCATGGTACTTTAGGTGTAGTTAGCTAAAGTGCATTATAGGAACTCTTAATGAAGAAAGAGGAGTGCTTGGAGGGAACCCAACATAAGGAATCCATCCTAGAGTTTTTTGGACATACACTTGCTAAAATATTAAGATTTTCCTAGAGAGCGCCAGCTGGAAGAGCTCAAGAATTTCCTTCAATGATAGATCATAATCTTGCATGTATAGAAATGCCAGAGTTTGTGATCTAGCGTGCACTACAAATGGTGTCCAAAGGGTCTAATGGAAGCTAGAAATCTAACTAAATAAATATAGAAAGCCCATTACCCACTTTTAAACATAGCCATGGCTTCGCTAAACTTCATAGCTTGAGGAGTTTTTTCCACGTCCAAAAACAACAAGAGGTACACTTAACACTCCAGAAACTCTTGCCTTTTACGAATTCTGAATTTATCCAATTCACCCAAAGGCCTTAGCAAACAAGGTCACAACGATTCAAAATGTGTTTTAGTTGAGCCACTTTGTTCCAAATACCTAGATGTAAGATTCTAAGTTCCCCTTCCTCAAAAGGAGCGCAAACCACTTCCCATTTGACCTTGGCTCTAACAGATAAAGAAGGTCATCCACTCCATAAAAAGTTCCTCATCATTTACTCAATCCTTTTAATAACTTCCTTAGGTAGGATGAAAACCAAAGCCCAATAAACCTACAAGGCAAAAAGTACTTATTTTATAAGTTGAAGCATACCCGTGTAAGAAAGATATTTACTAGTCAAAGATTCGATGCACTCGAGATGTTGGAAATCAAGGCATCACAATGCTCTCTCTTCAATTTTGTAGAAATGAGGGGAATACCAAGATATTTGACAAAGAGATCACCTTCTTGGAAATTCAGGATGTAGAGGATGTCATTTTTCTCCCAAGATTTGACATTACTAAAAAACATGGAACTCTTTAGCAAGTTTGAAGCCAAGCCTGAGAGTCTCTCAAAATCATCTAAGGCTTTTCTAACGAAGCCTAATTGAGGAAATTTTGCCTTTACAAAAAATCATAAAATCATCTATAAAGGATAGATAAGAGATTTTATCTTCCTTACATCTCCAATGATAAGAGAAACCAGAGGAATTCACCATCTGTCTAAGAATATCTAAAAGAACCTCCATAGCAAAGACGAATAGACAAAGGGAGATCGGATCTCCTTGTCTTAAGCCCCTAGAACTTGAAAAGAAATCTACAAGTTCGCCATTTACATTGATAGAAAATTTAGGTAAGGAATAACACTACTTCAAAAAGCGGCAAAAACGCGAGAGAAATCCCATGGCTAAAAAAATATGCCTCAAGAAGGCCTAATTAAGAGCATCATAAGCTTTTATGATGTCGACTTTTAGAGCATATCTTGACAAGCCTCTATTCAAAGGGTAACCATGTACCAATTCTTGTGCAACAATGATGCCGTCAATGATGCGTCTCCCAGGATAGAGGCAAATTGCTCCTAAACAACCATAGAGTGTAGAACCTTTCTAAGTTTAGCAGCTAAGAGCTTAGACATAGCTTTGTAAATCATGTTACAACAAGAGATAGGCCTAAAATCACTCATTTTGGCTAGGTTTGGAACTTTAGGTACAAGAGTAATGATAACGTTGTTCATTTCTTTTAATAGAAACCCGAAGTTGAGAATTTTCTCACCGCAAGAGTCATATCAGCTCCAATAATAGGCCAAGATGCTTTGAAAATTTTAGTTGAGAATCCATCTAACCCTAGTGTTTTTCCATTCCCTTAAGAAAGAAAAGCCATTTTGATCTCCTCATCACTATAGGACACCTCAAGGGAATCAATTTGGTTTGAAGACAACCATCTATAGATAAACTGATGTATAATCTAAAGATCAATATTTGAACCTGCAAAGTCATTAGAGTTAAACAGTTTATTGAAAAAATTCACAACTCCTGTTTTTACCTCTTTATCCCCCAATGCTAAGGATCCATCCTCTATCTCCAAAGTATAGATAAAACTCCTATTATGCCATTAGATCCTTGCCTTATGAAAAAAAGGAGTTATTCTTGTCCCCCAATTTAAGCCAATTTACTCTTGATTTTTGTTTATAGAAGCTTTCCTCAACCACTCTAAGGAGAGAGTACCCTTTGTATAGCTTCTTTTCCTCACCAAAAAGGTCCAAATTACCATGCACAATAGCATCTTGAACAATAGAAAATTTTTCTTTTGCCAAGCCAACCTTTGTAAAAATATGTGAAAAATGCTTCTTGTTCAACTTTTTAAGCTCCTTCTTGAGCAATTTCAACTTAGAGACCACTTAGTAACATTAAGATCCAACAACTTAGCGCTTCCACACATCAACCACAATGGGGATGAAATTTTCAAATTCCATCCAAAAGTCAAAGAATTTGAATGGAATGTGTTTAGCTACATCCAAAACATTCATCTGAAACACAATGAGAGCATTGTCAAATAAGAAAGGGGGTGAAAATAAGCCAACAGACCTGAGAAAAGACCTCAACAAATGGTGGTTAACTAAGATATGATCTAACTTCTTCAAAATAGGATTATCTTCTTGCTAATTTGTCCAGGTGAAAAGATTACCAAAAAAATTCAAGTCCTCCAACTCCGCTTCATAAATAAAAGATTTAATATCCTCTGTATCTTGGTTCCATCTAGCACTACCCCTACTTCATTCAAAAATAGATTTTATGGTGTTAAAGTCTCCCAACACTACCCATTGTTGATTCAAGCAAGAGAGTTTGATATCCAACAAGCATCGATCTAAGGTAGAATTGGATGCATACACAAAAAAAGCTTGGAATCCCTTATTCCAACTCCTATTTAAACAAAAACAATGTATAAACTGATTGTATTTTTTAATAATGTGGATATCCCAAAACGTAACATCCCAACCCAACCAAATATGCTAGGGTACATGCTAGTTAATAGCAAAAGACCATTTTAGATTTATCTTAGATTTCATGAAATCAACATGTAAGTGGTTTACTCTAATCTCAAGTAGCCCCAGAAAAGAAATATTCTTATCTTCACAAAGATTCTTCACATCCTTACCTTTAACAGGATCACTGATCCCACGCACGTTCCAGGAGGTAATATTCATGGGAGATCAGAGATGAGAAGATAGATGCATCAAGTACGACACTTTCTTTTAAAAAATTTCGGTATCTTGCCACTAGAGGAGGTTTTACCACTCTTAGACAAAGATCCCCCTTCTTGATCTCTTCTTTTTACCCTTACGCCTTGACAAGGTAAGAGCTAGAGTAGCTTCCAAGTTCACTCCTTCAGTAGATGTATGAACTTGCTCTTGTAGTTGGGGTTTCAAAACCATACCTAGAGGGATATCCTCGCAAGGAGTCTTAGAGACATGAGAAAAGCCCAGGCCATCTGTACCCTCCTAATTAGAGGTAAGGTTTGTGTCATCTGCCAAGATTTCATTTCCAATATCCTCAAAATCTTCACCTACATCAAATGGAGGAGTAAATTGTTCATTTCCAACATCAGCAACGTTCCTAAGAGGTGAAAGTACTTCCTCACTAGCCTCTTTATTTAAGCCAAGCTGTGGAATATGGGGGATGGAATCTGCATGTGAGGAAGATCTAGTGCCCATAGGTTTTTTTTCCTTTTCTTTAACCTCCACACATTCGCCTTTATTATGGTTCTGACCTTAGGTAGTTTGTTGTTTCAGGTAGGAGGAACAAACATGTACAAGAAGCACAGCAAGAAAGGGCAGAGGGGGGAAGCCATTGGTAATCGACTTGGACTACAGCCAAGGAACCATCTTCACATTCAATGTCAACTCTAGAAACTAAGTTGTCTTTTGCATCCACCTCAATAAGAGTATGGGCATGGCTGGCCCTAAAGCGTAGAGCAATTAGAGAATCAGCTTGTAGAGGTTTGCTTACACCATTGGCAGTGTAGCTGAAACCCTCAGCATCTAAAAATTCACATGGCACTCAAAGAAAAAACAGCACAAGCAAGTATAGTAGATGGTTGTAGCTTCTTGAGAGACATACCCGGTTGCCCATTGCTAAAGGAGAAGAAAACGTTGGATGAAAAACCAAGGCTTGGCCAACACAAGCTCCAAATCAAATGCGAAGGCAAAACGAAAGTAAAACCACCCTTCCTTATTGCCTAAAACTTCAAGAATACCATACTTCTTTCATATGTGCACGGCAGTATCATGGAATAGTAGCTTTCAGCCTAGCAAAAGAGGAACCAAAGTTAAGTCCCAAAACTTGGCTCCTTCAAATCTACAAATGGAGGAGATTTTACCTTAGTGACTGCCCCTTTGGTACTGGAGGGAAGAAATCCAGTTTGAAATCCGGAACTAAAGGAGCAAAAGGCCAATTACCTGCTGATTTTGCAAAAGACTCACTCTACCCATAGAGGAAGAGCAATATTGATTTTCTATGATGTCTACCAAGTGGTTGATCTCTTCCAAGGTGCTATTCCCAAAAGTGGAATTACTTGAAGTGGGGCCTCTTGCTTGTGCAAAGAAAATATGCTCCAAAGGGTTAAGAGCCAACATTGAAAAGACAGAGGCTTATGGCTTTTTAGGAGCGCACTACTCAAAATTAGCCTTTTCTGTGTTAGGTTGCTTTTTGTTAGAAAAAGCATAACCAACTATTTGACAGAAAAGGAAGACGTAGGGGGATCTAAAGGCCCTATAGACCACCTACCTACAGGCTGGTTTTAGGCTAAACCAAGGTTAGTTTGGCTATTCCCGACACTGGAGGGGGCTGAAGATGAATGTTGGGTGGCTTTCCAGTCATGTTAGGAGAAGAAAAACATAAGAATTAGAGAAGCGGAAGAAGAGAGCAAGAAAGACAGGAAGGAAGAGGAGGAAAAGGTTGGTTAAGTAGAGAGAAGAAAGGGTGGGAAGCAGGCTCCTAAGAAAAGAGGTTTCTTAAGGGAAAGGTGATTTCTAGAGAGAAGATAGAGCATTTTCTCTCTCTAGCAATTTTATCGTAATAAAAAGGAATCATGTATTCTTACTGGTCCTAATTACTTGGAATGGAGTAAGATGATTAAGATGTATTTGCAAAGTATTTCTCAAGACCATCATCTTACCGATAACCCACCCATTGATGATACACATAGAGAATAGTTGAAGGATGATGCTAGATTAATTTTGCAAATAAAGAATTCCATTGATACTAAAGTGCTTGGTTTGATTAATCATTGTAAGTAGGTGAAAGGGTTAATGGAGTGTTTGGAATTTTTATACTATGGAAAAGAACATCTTTCTTGTATCTATGAAGTTTGTAAGGCATTTTATCGTCCTGAACAAAATGAAAAATCTCTTCAAGCATATTTTATAAATTTTAAAAAGATTTATGAAGAGTTAAACGTCTTATTGCCATTTAGTACTAATGTAAGAGTACAACAATCGCAACAAGAGAAGATAACAATTATGAGTTTTCCAACAAGGCTTAATTCTCAATTTGAGATTGCTAAATCTTATATTTTTTCTAGTGCTGGCATTTCTTCCTTACATAAAGTATTTACTAGAGTACTTCGCAAAGATAATAGTATTTTTACTGCCTCAACCTCTAGTGCACTTATTAGCCATAATCGACCAAGAGTTACAAAGTCATCTAATCAAAAAAGAAATAATAGAAGCCAAGAGCTAAGGGAAGTTGAATGCTTTCATTATCATAAGCGTGGTCACACCAAATGCACTTGTCAAAAGTGATTGAACAAACCTTAGAACTCTCATTTAAGCTCAAGTTGTAGCAGTTATTAGTACTCCCAATCTATTGCCTAAACAAGTTGTTAAAATTTCAGCGAGTTTACTCAATTCCGTCAGTATAAGGAAGCATTAAAAAATTTATCTCAATTTATTGCTTTTATAGTTAAGTCAAGTAATTTTGATAAGTGCCTTCTTTCCTCCTCATCACAATGGGTCATTGACTTAAGTGCTACTGATCATATGACAAGCAATTATAATCTCGTTACTACTTTTAAACCACATATCTCATCTTCTCGTCACTTTAGCAAATAACCCTACATCATCTATTCTTGGTTTTAGCACTATGAATCCTACTCCATCTCTCTCTCTTTATCTTTTGTTTTAAGCCTACTAAACTTCTCCTTTAATCTCATATAAGTCAGTCAAATTACTCATAACTTAAACTGTTATATCTCATTCTTTCCTAATTATTATCTGTTTCAGGATCTTATGACGAAAAGGATTATTAGTAAAGGATGAATTTTAGGAGTACTCTATGTTTTAGATACTCAAACAAAAGTGCCTAAACTTGTTACTTGCTCAAGTATCCTGACTCCTTTTGAAGTACATTGTCAACTTGACCATCCTTCTCTTTCTACCTTGAAGAAAGTGCATCCTTAATTCCAGAATGTAACATCATTAAATTGTGAGGCATGTCAGTTTACTAAACACCATTGATAGTCTTGTATGTCTCATGTCAATAAGAGAGCTAATTCTCCTTTTAAGTAAGTTCATTTAGATGTTTGAGGCCCTTATCCAATTATATCCAAATTTGAATTTTGTTATTTTGTTACTTTTGTTGATGACTTTTCTTTCATGGCTTAGCTTTATCTAATGAAACACAACTCTCAGTTATTTTCTCATTTCACTACCTCTTACGCTAAAATTAAAACTCAATTTAATACTTATAGGCATATTCTAAGAATTGATAATATCAATGAATATCTCTCTAACTCATTCAACATTTACATGATAAAACAGAGTATTCTTCATTAGACTTCATGCGTTGACACACCATCTCAAAATAGTGTGGCTGAAAGAAAAAATAGACATTTTATTTCAAAATCATGCTCCTAAGTACTTTTGAGGAGAAGCTATTTCAACAACTTGTTTCTCAATTAATCATATGACATCATCCATTCTTCATGCTGAGGTTTCCTATAGCATCCTTTTTCCCAAAAAAACCTTGTTTCCTATTACACCTCTCATATTTGGTAATACATACTTTGTTCGAGCTGTTCAGCCTCAAGTCACCAAACTAAACCCCAAGTCTATAAAATGTGTCTTCCTAGGTTACTCTCAAACACAAAAAAGAGTATCCATGTTCTTGTACTAATCTTAACAAATTCATTTTGTTTGCTGATGTTACTTTTATGAAAAACTGTCCTTTCTTCTCTGCTTCTTTTAAGTCTAAAAATAAAGAGAGGGAGAATGATGATTTATTGGTATTGGTTTACCACGTTACCTATCGAACATCAAGTAAACCTCCATCACCTCCTCCACCTTCATCATCTCCTCCACCAATTCATCATGTATATACCAGACGGTAGCCTCCTCTTGCTATAAGTCTTACACCAATTTCCTCTTTGACATCAAATCCACCTAACAATGATTAGGACCTCCCGATTGCTCTTCGCAAAGGTAAAAGGCAATGACCTTACCTCATTTCCTCATTTGTGTCATATAATCATTTATCATCTACCACTTGTTCCTTTGTTGCCTCTCTTGATCATGTATCCATTCCTCACACTCTTCATGAGGCCTTATCTCATCCTAGCTAGTGAACTGCAATGATAAAAAAAAAAAAAAAAAATGAATGCTTTAGATGCTAACAGTACTTAGGATTTGGTTACCTTACCTACGAGTAAAAAAAACTATTGGATGCAAATGAGTGTTTGAGATTAAGGTTAATCCCAATGGATCTATTGCTTGCCTCAAAGCCCGTCTTGTTGCCAAGGCTTATGCCTAAACTTATAGTGTTGACTATTCTGATACTTTCTCTACTATGGTTAAATTGACATCTCTATGTTTATTTATCTCCATAGCAAATTCATATGATTGGCTCCTACATTAACTAAATATTAAAAATGCTTTTTTACATGAAGATCTTCAAGAGAAAGTTTATATAGACCAACCCCCTGGGTTTATTGCTCAAGGAGAGCGTAGGAAAGTTTGTTGTCTTCAGAAATCTTTATATAATTTGATGCAGAGTCCTCATGCTTGGCTTAGAAAATTCAGTCAAGCAATTAAAAAGTTTGAAATAACCAAAAGTAAGCCCGATTATTAAGTGTCTTATAAGCATTCTTCACCTAGCATCATTCTTCTTGTTGTTTATGTGAATGACATCATCATTACTGAGAGTGATACAAGTGATATCACCTTTGAAGGATTTTCTTCACGGCCAATTTCAAGCAAAAGATTTAAGGTCTTTGAAATATTTTTTGTAGTTGAGGTGATGAGGAATAAGAAAGGTATTTTCTCATCTCAACAAAAATATGTAATTGATTTATTATCTAAAACAAGGAAGTTAAGGGCAAAACCATACAGTACCCCGATGACACCTAATGTACAACTCACTAAAGATGGAGAGTCATTTAAGGATCATGAAAGATATAGGAAATTAGTTAGAAAGCTGAATTACCTCACAGTAACTCATACTGATATTGCATATACCGTTGGTATTATTAGCCAATTCATATCTTCTCTAACGATTTATCACTAAATTGCTTTAAAACAAATCTTATGTTATTTGAAGGGTGCTACTGGACAAGATATACTATGTAAAAACCATGGTCATTCTCGTATAAGATGCTTTTCAAATACAAATTGGGCTAAATCCAAGGAAGACCGAAAATCTATTACTGACTATTGTGTTTTCTTTGAAGGAAATCCAATTTAATCAAAGAGCAAGAAGCAAAATGTTGTATGCAAATCTAGTGCCGAATCAAAATATAAAACTATGGCTTAATCTACATGTGAAGTGATGTAGATATACTAAATTTTAATTGAGGTTGGGCTCAAAGGTTCTATGCTAATAAAATTGTGGCATGATAATCAGACTGCTCTCATATTGCATCTAATCCCATACTTCACAAACAAACAAAACATATTGAGATTGACTATCACTTTCTTCATTAAAAGATACAACAAAATTTGATCTCTAATGGATATGTAAAATCTAAAGATCAACTTTGAGATCTTCTTACAAAAGCTCTAAATGGGACTAAGGTTAGGTATCTTTGCATCAAGCTAAACATGATCAATATCCATTCTCCAGCTTGAGGAGGAATATTATTGAATAAGCATTTAAATAATATTGTATTTACTAAACAATGTAATTAATATAATGTTAGGTAGAGGTTAATGAGAACTTATTGTTTATATATATCACTCATTATATGTATAGAAAAAATATACTAATATACACTTATATTACATTTCTCTATAAAAATGAATAGAAATAGGCTTTTCGATGGAATAGAAACAAGCTTTTCTATTACAAAAGATGGGTTCATTTCTAATTTGGATATTCTATAAAATACAGCCATTTTGTGAAATTCTGGTCTATCCTGGACTTTACTGACTGGGTTTCTGTTGTAAAAGCATGTCTCCTGGACTGTTTTTTGGATCATTTTGGTTAATGCTCACAGCTCCGAATATGATACAGAGTCTCTATGGAATGACTTGAAATTGTTGAAGCAATCAATCCATTGTCCCTAGCTTATTTTAGGGGACTTTAATGACCATAGAAATATTAAAGATAGAGTTGGCACAAATGAAGTCATTACAAGGAGTATAGAGCAATTTAATGATGTTTGTTTTGAACAAAGTAGTTGATGAAAGAGTTGATGGCCTTTCGCATGCATGGGCAAACCGAAATCCTCTTAATCAAATGCATGGAAATCTTTGTTTAAGTAATTTTACTTCTGGAGAGACCATCCAAATTTTAAAGACACTATTCAAGAAGTTTGGAATACTAACGTGGAAGGAACTTTAATGTTTAAAGTGATGACTAAGTTGAAGTTATAGAAGCCCCATTCTAGGAAGGTTTTTCTTTTTTTTTTTTTTTGTTGGGGTTGGGGGGTGGGGGGTTTGGGGTTTGCAGGCGTGGGGAGGAGAAGATAATTTAGAAAACAACCATTCCAGGAAGTTGAATAAATCACACTTTGATTACATTAAGTCAAATTCAGGAGAGTAACAGGTCAGCCCCATTGTCTGCTGATTAGTGATCGGTATGAGGAGAAAATGCTGTTCAAAGACTTCTACTTCTTATCCACAGTCGAAGAATCTCACTTACCCCAAAAATCAAGAGCTATTTGGCTCAAATTCGTAGACCATAATTCCAAGTTTTTTATTCTAGATGATCCAACAGCGGCACTACAAGAATGGGCCATTTCCTCTTGTGAATGACAAAAGGAGTGGGGTCTCTTTTTAGGAACAAATTAAGGCCACATCTACTCACCTTTCCTAAAAATCTGCTTCAGGAACCTTGCGGTCCAGAAACAGATTTTTCTTTGCTGCACTTTTCATTCAGAAGACATATGAATATTGCAGACCATGAAGGGCAAGTTACTCCAGTTGCAGATGATGATGTGAAGAATGTCATATGGTTACTTGCCAAGGATAACATGCCTGAACCAGACAGCTATGCAACCAAATTTTTCGGTGATTCATGAGACATTATTGGGAGGGATATAACCATGGCAATCAAAGATTTTCTTGCCATTGGAAGGCCACTTAAGGAAGTCAGATCCATCTATCTCTTGCTTGTACCTTTGCGGATCATCAATCTATAGCTTGTTGCAATACCCTTTATGAATGCATCTCCAAGATACTAGCAGATCAAGCATGCTGTTCCCTCTTTAGTGGGAAAGGAGCAAACGACTTTTATAAAGGGAAGAAGAATAGTACATAATATTCTAATAGCCCAAGAGCTTCTCAAGAGCTGTCATAAGGATGGAAAAGGAGCAAGATGAGCAATCAAAGTTGATCTTATGAAAGCTTATGATAATGTATGTTAGAGCTTTCTTCAAGCACTCCTTCACAGCCTTCGTTTTCCTTCTTAATTTGTCACTTGGGTCATGACATGTGTTACTTCCCTCATGTTTTCTACAACATCAATGGGGAGTTAGCAAACTATTTTGCATCATCTAGGAGGCTTAGGCAAGTAGGCCACCTATCTCCCTTTGTCTTTGTTTTAGAGATGGAAGTGTTTTCAGCTATCCTAAGGGAGAAAAATTTCACTGAGGACTTCAAATTCCACTAGAGGTGAAAAAGGAAAAGACCCACACATCTATGTTTTGCAGATGACATGCTAACTTTCATAAAAGCTGATATAACCGTGCCCTGGATCGAGAGGGGATTGGAGGAATTTTACATGCTGTTGGGTCTCAAAGCTTACCCCACTAAAGCCAACTGTTCTTTAGTGAAGTTGGAGCTTCAACTAAAATGGAGATTGGAAACATTTTGGGGTTTTACAAGTGGCAGCATTCCTATTCGTTACTTAACCCCAAAACTATGTATATGGCCCTACTATATAAAGTGGCAGCAAAGATTAATCTTTGGACATACAAGTCCTTTCATATGCTAGACATTCACAGATGATTAAGAGCATTCTCTCTTGGCCTTCCATCTTTATTCTTCTAGAGAGTATATTCAAATTACTTGAATCCAAATTTAAAGCATTTCTTGTGAAATGGAAGTGATGAGGAAAGAGCTAAGGTCAAAGCGTGTTGGAGTTATGTGTGCAAGTTGAAGAATGAGGGAGGACTTGGAATTCTCGATTTTGGAGTTGTGGAACAAAGTTACCTAGATAGAGCATATTTAGAATTTTTGTATGGAATATGGCAACTCCTTATGGTCAAGTTGGATAAAATCTTAAATATTAGAAGGGCAGAATTTTGGCACATCATAATTCCAATAGACGCTTCTCAAGCACGGAAAATGATTTTGCAATCAAAGCCCCTAGCACTTCAACTCTTGAAATGGCAGGTTAGGAATGGTAATGCGATCTCTTTTTTGGTATGATCATGGCATCCAAAGGGGTCCTCTTGCATGTTGGATGGGTAAGAGCATTAGAGGTTGGTTGGCCCAAAGAAGTAAGACTATGCTTGTTTGTTAATAGGTAAAATTGGGAATGGCCAGTAGGGGGTCTTTTAGGAACAAATTACATCTAGCTTGGGAAGCTTGAGGCCAAAGCAATCCACTCTTGACAAATTAGTGTGGAAGACAAAGCCATCAAAGGACTTATCCATTAAAATGGCCCATGCACTTGCAAGAGAGAGTTCTTTAAAAGTAGATTAGTTCAATATAGTTTGAAACAAAACTACTTCTTCCAAGCATGCTTCAAATCTATGGTTTATTGCCCATGAGAGACTATAGTAGTGCATGGTTGTAAAAACTAGACTAGATAAGATAAGATAGGATAGGACAAGACAGGATAGAACAAACAGAACCAAACAAGACAAGTACAAGCTGAACAAGGAGAACTGAACAATACAATGGTACAAACTTATTATACCATATTTAGTTTATATAATAAGAACACAAAATTTATATTAAAATTTAATTATTTATATTATAAAATAAATAATTTTTATAATATTTAATAAAAATAATATTAATTAACTCAATAATATAATATAGAGAAATTTTTTTTTTAGAATGTAAAATATTTTTGTTTTTATCTAGTGAATTTCATTTTTGTTATTTTTATAAGAGGGATAAGAATATGAAAGATAGAAAGTACACATAAAACTCATAACATCAATCTAGCCATCAAAATAACAAGATATAACTCATTCAAACTGTTATTACTAGCACAACAAAGAGGAGGAATCCCATCTACATCTCCTTTTGAAATGTGAGTATCATATGGATGTTTGGAGATGTAAGGAGAGCTCAATTTGCCAGTCTACCAAGAAGCCCTCAAACCAAGATTCAATTTCTTCCCTGCTTTCAACGATGGGCTACCTATTCGGCAAGAAGCGAAGGAAGGCCATAGTCATGGCATGCTTCTATTTTTAGAAAGAGAGGAATGCTCACCGTGTTGGGAATCCAACTCAACATGCTGAAGTTTTATTGAGGAATGTATAGTTGTGTCACTTGTTAATTTTAAGGACTTAATGCCCTGCCTCTTGTATTTTCGTACTTTTTTTTTAGGGGGAAGGGGGATAATACTATTGAGCATTAAGGCCATTTTATCGACTTTGACATCCTTTTGGCTTTTGATGTCTATGGCAATGTTGTAGGCATTTTATGTACTTCCTTGATCTTTGCAATTCTTTATCTTTTATAAAATACAAAACTATGTCAACTAACCTAAAAAGAGATAATATTGTCTTCAAATTAGTACCTCCTTTGAATCTTTCAGATGAGTTCTACATTTTCATCACAACAAATGCTTAAAAACTAATCATTTCCAATTAAATCTTATCGTGCTCAATCAAAAAGAGGTCATACCATACTAAGGGATTTGAAGTAAATAGTCATCGAGCAAATAGAGGATGAAGGAATCAACGTGAAAAGAAAGTTCCCTTACTACTTCTCTCCATTGTTCACTTGGCAATTCATGGGGTACATTTCCTTTAGCTTGAGTACAATTATTAAAAGAAAGCGTTACAAAAAGAACATAAAAAGGCAAGGAAAGAGAAGAATGCAATTTGATCTTAATTTGGAAACAAGGAACCGATATGTGCTTTATTTTAGTGAGAGGTTCATTCTTAAAATATTTCCACATTTTGATTGCAAGCTCCTTTGCTAACAAAAGACTTAACAACCAGGAGAAGACCAGCTTTTTGGTATCTCATGCACCATACACCTCTCTCTAGATTATTTTAATTTGGCTTAAGTTGCAGGCACAAAAATAACAAGGTAAAATTTAAAATAAAGTAGAACCTTGACCAGGTGCTTGCATAAACAGCCATAAAGTGGTGAAAACCTAGTGAAAGAAAATTGAGAGATTGAAAAATGGAGATAATGATTCTTACATAATTCTGTACTATAGCCTCACATAAAATGGAAAAATAAAAAAGAATGATCAAAAACCCAAACAAATATTTAAAAAATATCAAGCGGCCATTGTATTATCATTGAAAGTGAAAGGAAAGAAGTGATTAAGTGTAAGTGAAATAATGAAACTTCAATCATTTTCCATCCATTTGAACTTCAAATTTGAAGGCTTGAGAATTATGGATGATAAAACAATTGTTTCATTCTTTTTCTCTACTCTAAAAATCCCTTGCATCGCCAAACAAAAGGATAAATGCCATCTACAAATCACTTTTCATCCCATTACTTCAGTTCACACCAAGTTCAAGTGATATTGCCTATGAGAACCAAGTAAAAAGCTGATGCTTCACCTGGCTTGTGTGTCAACGCTCCATAGTTTTAAATGTCCAAGAGAATGAGTGAAAGATTGATAGTGAGAAATCGATGAGTGAGATGCATCAATGAGAGAATCTGTTCTAAACGCATGGCATATATAATCATTAGGCACTTGTGGCCCCTCATAAACAATTCAGTTGAATGTTGATGCCTCTCTGTTGTTGATACCCATGGCAGAGCCAACCGGGTAGTTTTTGGTAATTTGAAACCAGCTGTCTACTCCTTCAACTTCATAGACAAAAAGTGACCACGAGAACACTTATTACATCCAGAGAATGAACTTAGAGAAGACCTAAAAAATTAGGTCTCCAGCTCCCAAGCATGTTTAGAGGAGGCATGGGAGGCATGGCCAGAGCTAGCAAGCACACATGTTCTAATGCTAGTGGAATGCCTGATGATGGTATCATATTGGAATTTCTTGCCAAACTCAAAAAGTGGTAAGCATTTGTTGCTTTATGCTGTTTTCTAGCGAGGGAGTATCTTTTACAAATCTAGAATATCCATGTCACATGACACGATAATACCCCAGGTTTTCCTGGAATAAGAGTGAACTGTCAAGTTGCAAAAATCCCTTGAAGACGAGGACCATTTTTAATGTGCAAAAATACCATGGAAGCCATGTGGTCCAAGGACAAGATTTTCTTACGAGAGATGACGATGGAATGGAAGGGTCAATATTCTTTGAAGGAATGCTAACGGTTGAGACTGGCCCTGGTGACAATGGTGTCCCCAGGTGTGAGAAAATGGCAAGATCCTAAATACCAAAACTTTAGGGGCAATATGGATTTGAATGATTGGGTTGGGAGATACAGCATCAGTAAGCTAGTTTGTTCTAGATATTTAGTCTAGATGATTTGAAGCATGGATTCACCTCCAGCTTATAAAGAAGTCAAGAATTGTTCTTGCGCTCATCATAGCACCGAAACTAGCTTATAAAATGATCAGCATCCCTGTGATTTTTATCAGGCTCCTTAAGACAAAGAGCAGGGTGTAGACCTACAGTAGGTCTATTTGGTATCCAGAATGCATGCAAAGAAAAAAAGTCAGTGTTGCAAGCAATCTACAACTAGCACAACATCCTGACAGTGACCAAAGGAAACCTTTTTTGCACCACTATAATACCTCAAGTAGGGTGAAAAAAGCTCACTCTTCCAACGAAATGACAATTAAATTAAAAAAAAAAAATGGCTGGTTTGCTTTCAACATGGATACAACAGAATCTTCATTGTTGCAACCAGGTGAGAAGATAGCACTACATGAAAAAAATATATACAAAAATAAAGATAATAATAACAATAATAATTATCCATTGCTGCTTCTTAGGAATTAACCAAATCTGGATACCGGTCCACAACCAAAACTTTGGAGAAGGAAAGAAGTCAGATTTTAGACACATCAGTAGATTCAACCCTCGAGAAACAGCATGCAAAAAGATCAAGCGCTTACTAAAGAAAGTAGAACTAATAAGAGAATGCTTTCTTTTATTGCTTTCAAATGTGGATTCCATTTCCATTCTTCTAACTAAAGTAAGCCACTGTCGGATTACAAGCAACAACTGCCCGCGAATAAGAGAAAAAATTTTCTTGTATGATGGAATGACAACATAGCATCATTGACTAACAAATCATTATCTCTAACCCTAGGAACAAACAATTTCCCGCCTATTCCTAAAGTTTCGAGCTCAAATCATAATCCAAGTCATTCGTGTCGAGACTTCATTTTAAGTAAAGCTTGATGTACATTTCCAATTATTGAAACTACAAGTTGACAGATAATAATTAAGAAGGCAGGAACCCGAACTTTTCATAAAGGAGAAAACATAAGGAAGTAACATTGATAGAATCGAACCTGAACTTCAGAAGAGCGTTTAGTCTTGAGAGTCAAACAATCAATGAGATCGCTCCATTTCTGGGAGCAATTATCAAGTACTCCGAGTCTATAATACATTTGCATCTGATGAACAGGAGCTGCAACAAAAGGTGAACAAAAAATAGAGCAAAATAAGGACGATTCGATATGTTTTCAATGGAGATTGTAGAGAGAAAGAGAGAGGCAAAGGTACAGTAGCAAAACCAAAGAGCATCGAAACAGGCAGAGCAGGATACACGATGGCGGGGAGCTGAATCTGAGGACAATTCCTTCTCCTCGGACGCCATTGATGGAAACGAGGAAGATCTGGAGTTACTAGGTTTTCAAGCAAGCAGCAAAACTGTGAAAAGTTAGTACCCAAAAAAGTAGAAAAACAGTAAAACGTTGATTTTATAATTTATGGCTTTAGATAATCGGTTCTCGTATGGTTTATTAGTTGTCTTTAGTTTTATGGTTTACTAATTGCTTATTCTGTTGACTTTTTTTATTTTTAAACAAAATAAATACATTGCGAAAAAAAAAAGACAAAATAAATATAACAAGGCCAAAAAAAAAAAATATATAAATACGAATTCAATAATTCAAGTTATTAGACAAAAACTTACCATTTCACTAGATACTGTATGTATTTTTTTATTATGAAATGTTTAGAAAAAGGTGTACAGGTTTAATTTTCTTTATATAAGATAAGATTATATAATAATATCTTCATGGATTTTCTTTATTCTGAAATATATTTAGATTGAATATATATTTATTATAAAGCAAACTTAAGAAAAGAGTTTCAGGGAAGAGCAAAACTCAAGAAACTAATTTGATAAATGAAAAACCTTTAATTTAAGCGTTACACTTACTCGATGTTATTATTCAATGTAGATTATAAGAGTGTCTTTTGAAAAGCAAAATATGCAAATAAAAATCAATCAGAGCATGGATTTAGACTCGTTTCCTAATAAGTTTATTGATTAGGGGCGTCCAAATTGGAACTGGTAGAATGAGACAAAAGCATGTTTAACAAAGTTGCAATAGCTCAGAAAAATGAGAACACACGTTAATTTAATAAACATACAGGTGCGACTAAAATAGCTCAGCAATTATTATCTATGTGGTTTCGCTTGTATTATCATTAGTTTGCGTGTCCACATAACTCCTCCGGAATTCCCATGAAAAAGAGAACTGAACATAATTTTAGTAAATATAAATACTTCCTATGTACCCATTCATTGGTTTTTTCGTTAACTTGTAAGTGTTTCAAACTTGAACAATTTTCTGTTGAATGATTGTAAGGAGAAATTCAGACTGCCCAAATTGAAACACTCGGAGAAGTTCCTCTTGGCTGTAATCAATTTCAAGTTCAATTAAGGAAGATACAAAATTGAACCTGAACTCAATCGGTAAATTGAAACTTTAAGCTCGGTTTGAAGTGATTGTAATAGTTTCAATACCAAATTAAGCTCAACTACATTTAATTTTAATTTAAAATCTATTTTTCTCTAGTCATGAAATATTGAAACTAAGCTGCAACTATAATTTGACTTTTACTCGAACTTAGATCCAACTCGATCAAAATTACAAGCCTGACAAACCTAGTATTATAAAGTTTATATTGAAGCTTAGTTTGGACTTGACTCGGCTACAGTTCAAGGAAATTTGACTATGTATCAAAAACGAACTCTTGAGTAGCATGCTTGTTGGTTTGGTTCACACACCTCTAGCAGTCTCAATGCATGTGCATTCAACATGCTAACGATCAAAGAATACAAACTCATTCTATCTAACGCCAAAAGCTTTGCTGAAGCGATTGCCCCTCGCTGTCAGCAGCCTGCAGGAAGTTTGATATATTTCACCGTTACCCTTACAGTCCAGCATCATAGTTCCTCTGATGAATCAGCTTCTGCGGTCCCAAACAACAAAACGACCCCGCACAATAAGCATTCACTCTGTGATAGAGTCCCACGGAGCATCAGGACTCCAGTGCGGCATAAGCAGTTCATCCAAAAGGCTGTGGTCTAAGACAGAGTCGATCACTTTGCAATCATCATCATCGATTCATTGCCCAAGAAATTATTCAGTCCCACTCTATTGCCTACCTCTCACCCACCTGGTCTCCCTTTGCATGACAACTGCCCTACAAACCCTCATGAAGATCATTGAAAATGTTTATCAGGAGCATTGCACAACCCATGGTACTATATATCTTGTTACTCTAATAGGAAAGATTACATACAACATCGAAATAAATAACGGTCCGAAGTTTGAGGAAACTGTTAGTTCCTCCTAAATGTTATAAACATGGAGTACATTTTCATAGATTACACCTCATTTTTACTACCCAAGCTTAAGACTCATGCATGAAGAAACCTTTATAGACAATAATCTATAGACAAAATTCAATTTTTCCGCTGTCACACTCCATCTTTCCTATGCTAGAGCAAATGCCGCGGAAGAGTGTGAACCATTTCTGACTTATCAATCTTGAACACTGTCCATACAAAACTTTCAGCAGGATGCATGTTTCACTTAACTGCAGGACTGGACCTTTTCTCTTTCAGATAATTATGTAAAAAGCATCTTCAGTTCCTCAATACGGGCACTTCGAACTTCGTGATCAGTCAACGCACCAGAAATCATCCGTTGTTTTCGTGCTTGCACTGCTTCCATCCTCTCCTCAACAGTTCCCTGCGTATAAAACATGCAAATTCATGTGAGGACAAACACCACCAAAAGGAAAGCAACACTCACACGGGAATTTTAGCAGCTTCCTGGATTCAAGGAAAACTAAGATACGTCACATGATTTGATACCCCAAGAAATGCCTTTTTATGTTTTACACTCTATGCCAAAGTCAATGGTCTGCATGTCAAATACATACAACTTCTCCAGGGGAAAGGAAAAAAAAAAAAACACTATTCAAACTAAGATGTCTGAGATTTTATAAGAAGATTAACATCATGATGCAAAAAGTTAAATGTAAAGGTAAAGAAAGTTAGTAAGGTTCAACTAATGCAACGTTCTTCATTGAAATGCAGTACAAAATTGATAAATATTTTTTCCTTATTTTTTTGCCAATTTGTTTATAGATATTGTTGGAGTCTTTAGAAGCAAAAATATGAAAACTTCAACAGAAAAATATCAAAAAAGAAAAACCTTGATAATGAACCGTTTGATCATCACATTCTTTGTTTGCCCAATGCGATGGATTCGCATGACTGCCTGTTCCTCCACAGCTGGATTCCACCAGGGGTCCTGCAGCAAATATCAGCACCAATAATCACTAAAGAGAAATGATGAGTCCCTTTTCTCAAGAAAATTTCAAGCCCCTATCCATCCACGCCACACGTTCCCGCAAATCCAGATAAAATTTAGATCATCACTCGCATACAGAGGACAAGTAATTACAGGCTATTCTCCAAATGAATAGTTGGGGAAAAAAACATCCAAGCGACGTAAAATTTGCAGAAAATTCATTGTAATCAATCTACTTCAGCTTTACCATGACAAAGGCATTGGAAGCTGCTGTCAAGTTTATACCAACTCCCCCAGCTTTCAGTGACATGAGTAATACCTGGAGAAATGAAGCCATCCAATTAAATCATTCTCTGAAAAAATTGCTGTTCTGCACAAGTAAAAGAATGTGCATGTATAATACAAACCAGAACGTTATTGTCTTCTGAAAACTGGTTTATCACAGATTCACGCCGCTGCTGATTTAGTGTTCCATCTAGTCGAAGAAATGAAATCTTATTCCTGAAGAATAGACAGGACAATTGCATAATGAACCATTAGACATTAAAAATTTCAATATCTCATTGCAAATACTGAGAAATTAAGCATATCGCCAACATCATTAAATACTTTTCATGACATACATTAACTGAGATGACCATCAAAGAAAATCAATCCAGTATTATATAGCTCATATAGAAAAGAAAATCAACGCACAAAACAGCAAATTAGAAACATTAAGCCAATATCAGCATAAAAAATCCAACAAAAATATTGTCCAGCAGTAATGACTACATCCAAATTGATCAAGTTATATGGATGATATCAATTTGCTTCAGCATAAAACACATCTGCAGGCTCAGCAACCAGCAAATCAAGTAATCAACATCCACAAAATTAAAAGATACTTCCTCACAAAACAAAGACACAAGTTTATCAACAAACTAATTCAGGATTCCATAAAAATGTAGGCATTACATCCTACCGCGAGAGAGGAATTTGGAGAAGGTCCAAGAAGGCAGTCCACTGACTGAAGACAATGCTCTTCAAACCTGATGACCGAAGATTTTCAAGTTCACGCAAGAGAGCATCAACTTTAGTTGACTCAACCCAATTTTTTTCAATATCAATCTGGAAACGGCTCTCGGTAGGGGCAGTAATCAAATCCTGCCTGGAAATGGTTTTCCTTCAAGAATGAAGGCGAAGTGCATGAATTCTCATAAAATGAATTCAACAGACCATTCAGCATAAAGACTTTGAGCAAAGGCCTTCAGAAGTACCTACAAACAGGACACAAGCCAGCACTTGGATTTCGCCAACTAGCCAAGAGACATTCCCGACATATGTGATGTGCACAAGGTGTTAATACGGCATCTTCAAATGCTTCAAGACATATTGGACATTCTCCTTGTTCTCCCTTTCGAAGCTCTTCCATCACCTCTTGGACATAAGCCCGTGAAGGGATGTCTTTGTCCCCTCCTTCCAAAATATTCTGCCCTCCCTTTAGAAAACGTCTTGCTAGTTTATTCAGGTCGGAAAACTCTTGTGTATCACCACGACTAGAAGAACAAAGCAATAGCTAAGAAATCACAATAAAGTTGCACAGATACATAAAATCAATTTTAATCAAATAATGAACTCCTAAGGGTGGACCCAGATTTTAGATAAAAGAAAAGAAACTCAAATAAACTTTGCTTTTTCGCACATTGCTCAAATGAACGTTTTGAGAAGCTGAGGGACATAATGAAAATGCATAAAGCCTCAGAATTGCTTCTATAATTTACCCATAAACTTGATAAAAATGTAAAGCTGGTCCTAGAGGAATGTCCAAACCCAGAGAAAATATGGACCAACTGTCTTCTAAAGAGGCCATTAAGCATCACAGTAGTCCACAATATTCCCTTAATTACAACAGACAATAGCAATATGGGGAAAATAATAATAATAACAGCAACAACAACTAGAGCCAGGTTTGAGAAGAATGATGAGATCCACACCTCATGACAAGATACGGATGATCACAACACTGGCGAAGACGCAAAAGTAACTCCAAAATAGAAGCATAGTTGTGCAGCACCTTCCCTTGTGCAACAAATTGATCGAATTTGACCTGGATAATTTAATGAAATCAGTTAATGGCGAAAGTTAGTTGAAGAAAATTAAAATAATTGAGAAAAACTACAGCAACTAAAAAGCACTTATAAACCTTGGATTTTTTAAAAAGAGCCTCATAAAAATCCCTTTCTGCTTCTGTCTGTTCACAGTAAATAACCTGAACTTCAGCAGGAGGGAGGACAAGAATGGGCCTATATAAATGCACAGATTAGCATCATAATATGCAAAAAATACAAAAGTAAACAACAATCGAATTGAATCCTTTTGTATACCTCCCTTCTTGATCTGTGGTATACTTTGTTCTTCTTAACATGATTGGCTTTAAAATAGATTGCACCAACTTCAACCCTTTCTCGTCACCCTCCTCAAATGGTTTCTGGATGAGTTTGTTCCACCTAAATAGAAGAAAGCATCCATTGGCAACATATAGGCATTACAAGTCAACACCATCAAAAAGGAAAAAGGTAAGTACAATCCCTATTCAGGAAATTCCTTTAAAGTTCTACATCTAAATCACTCATTTGCTACTCTTCATCACAATTCATGGATTTTTAAGTATTTTGTAGGAGAAAAGGACACTGCAGAAACCTTAAGAGCTAGATTCCAATATTCTCACATCAGCATGAATAGAAAGAGAGAGCGAGGGACGCAAAAACATACCATGCCTGATTCCAATATTCTCACATCAGCATGAATAGAAAGAAAGAGTGAGGGACACACAAACATACCATGCCCAATTTCCCCATGGTTCAATCCTTAGAAACCGGAGAAGACTAAAAATGTCCTCAAGGGTGTTCTGCACAAAAATAACTAAACATGAGAAAGCAAAACAACAAAAATATCAGGATTGTGTAACACAACAGGAGGAGGAACCAATTGATAAGACAACAGCACATGATCACCCCATTCCTGTAGTAATTAAAAAGTGACACCAATTCTCTTGCCAAAATTGAAGCACGATATATAAGCTCAACTTGTGTAATTAAGTTCAACTACAGGAAAGTAAAGGCTGTTTGAAGAATTTTGTATAGACAATGCGGTATCATTGTCTAGACATCAGAAGTCAAATAGAAGGCTGTCCCATTTTCTCTGTAAGAGAAATTCATCCTGGATGATTTAAGATCAAAAGAATCACTGTTTTACACTTTAACCTAATTAGCCAAGCCATGACATCTGGATTATCTAAATCATCAGTTAACGCACCATAACACAATTCAAACATCATCAAGGGGATAAAAATTTTAAATCTCACTGCTTATAAGAGCAACAAGCAGAAAAATTCAAATTCTATCAGCATTGCCCCCCCTCTTGAGAGACTAAACCACCCTCCAAGATCATACAGCTTGTACCACTTATAAGTAAGCAGTGCAAACACCAATACCCATCTCAAAAAAAATGTAATAAGCAACCAGAGAAGGAACTTTCACTAAATAGGAAAAGAGAGGAGCAGAGCATCTCAAAATTAACTACAAGTACTAATCAAGCAGACATTTCCTCTCACACGAGATATTCCTGCCTAGCCACATGCCATCTGCATGCACCAGGCCAACTAAATCATAGTAAAAATCAACTCAAACCATATCCAGAGAATGCTGAAAAGATTGCATCCTCTTCTGAAAAAAAGGACTAGAAGCAACTTGAGCTTGAAGTTTCACCTGAATAGGAGTACCAGTCAAACACCAACGACAATCAGCGACCAAAGCAGCAGCCGCCAAAGAAATTTGGCTTTTGGAGGACTTAATCGTGTGTGCCTCATCCAGAACTACTCGAGACCACCGAACTGATAAGAGTCCCCTGCTTTCTTCAGCACTCTGCAAAATCAATTTTTCTTTTTTGTTTTTTAATTTGGGCCACAATCAATTGAAAGCTAGGATGTTAAGAGCTTTGTGCTACCTCCCCAGAGAATTCAGAAGCTAAAACACCATAAGTAGTGATCACAACATCACTTTGTGAAAGAATTTCCGCATCCTTCAATCTGCTTTGTCCATAATGAACATAGACAGATAGAGATCCTGGTTCTGTGTGAGTTTCAATCTCTGCCTGCTATTTCATTGGAGTACATCAGTAATTAGCAAAAGGAAGCATATGATTGCTAAGATCATGACACAACAGCTAGCTGGGAAAGAAGTTAGCATGTTGTAACAGCACTTTACTGTACCTTCCACTGGCCTAGAAGACTCATTGGACATACAATCAAACTGCCACCTTTAGAAAGTGTATTTTTCTGCTTTATCAACCTG
The DNA here is from genome assembly GCA_024138005.1 of Lumnitzera racemosa. Lineage (NCBI taxonomy): Eukaryota > Viridiplantae > Streptophyta > Magnoliopsida > Myrtales > Combretaceae > Lumnitzera > Lumnitzera racemosa. The sequence goes on from JAMXBC010000006.1 coordinate 89,928,616, forward strand.
TCAACACCAGAATTTTTCACGATATTGTTAGATTGATCTGCAGACCGCTCAACTTTGATAACTACTTCAGCAACTCCTGCAAGTGGCTGGATTTTTCTTTCACTAGCCTTTGATCCACCATTTTCCAGGGGAGAGAGGAGAAGAGCTATCGTCATGACAGTTTTTCCAAGTCCCATAGCATCTGCAAGAATCTTCAAGCACCAAATGAAAACCATCAGATGTCCCATGCAACAAGAACCAATTAAGACGAATACATGATGTATTGAAATGTTTAATTGCATACTCCTCCTCGAGCCATCTCAAGAGTGCTCGGAAATTCAGTTGAGGCATCTCCTGAAAATACATTCAAATACACAACTAGCTTCCTCCTGTAGAGAAATAAACTCTTAGTAAGTCCACACCAACAAAGGGTTAGTGCTTAACAAAATATACTTAAAAGACTAACTTGTCTGCTAGGCGGTATGCTTCCCAACATGGATGAAGGGATGTTCCTGCCTCATCCATGCATTTACCCTTCTCAAGCTGGACCATCCAATGAAGAGCCTGCTTTTGATATGGTCGAAGCTCACAACGAAGAGTACAGGAAGGTTCCATTTCCTACAACATAACATATTTTACCATGACAATTAATTTGATGACTAAATGCCAAGTAACATCAGGCCTTTCACAAGATGGATGTACCTCCAACTCAGAGCTAACTCCTACACCAACAATTTTGTCAACATCATCATCAGACATGGAAACCTCGTTTTCATCTTCATGTGCCCCTTTAGAAGTACTTCTAGATTTGTTGACTGGCACAAGGGTAGCTGGTAGGCTAGAAATGGCCTGGACAGATTTATATTGCTCATTAGAAGCACAATTAGAATTATAGATGTACATTATAGAAATTCAGCTATTCATGTACCTTCGAATCTAAAGGTCGCTTTCTTGTGTAGAGATCACCAGGAGAGATTGCTGCCTAATTTAAGGACAAAGCTACAAATGTCAATGAGTTGGCTATTCACATTAATGTACCAAGAACAGGAATAGCCCATCATTGTATTGGCATTCGTTCAATACTGTTAGATACCATAAAATCTCATTCAAGAGGAAATCAATACCTTCTGAAAGGGTGTAAGACCAAGCAGCCTGAACAAATTTGGAAGTGGATGCACTACTGATTCGTCAGCAGCATTATTACTAGCAACTTTGAAAGAGGTCACCCGCTGCTTCTTGAGCATAGAACTATTGATATAGACACTGTTCAAAGAAAAGATATAAGACTAGTCAACCATCAATGCATTTTGGTTCCTTCAAAGGTAAAGGAAATCTTGATGCAGTGGTATTTAACTGTATGGAGTACATCAACTATAACCCCAGCCCTCAATTCCCACAACCCAGTCCATTCCCTAATTCTACAAGAAACTTGAATAGATAACCTAAATTTCTTATAGGTTTTCTCTGTTTCAAATATAATAGATATCTAACCTCCCCGGTTCATTCTTGTCTTATCCTACTTGATGAACCTGAAATTTAGTATTATATCCCATGTTTCTGCCATATGAACAAAGGTAGCAAAGTTTACCTTACAGATAATAGAACGGTGTCCATTATTCCCAAAGTCTCGGGAGCATAAATACACCGACCCCTAATCTTCACCTTATTTTCCCTCACAAGTGGCAAAAGACACCTTCCCCACTCATTGGGAATCCGACCAATCTACAATCATCTCATCGAAATCAAACTTGTACAACGAACATCAAAAACATCAAATGAAAGTGCTGAAAAAAATTCTATAAAAGCGACTGCTTTAATAACAAATACATCAATTACCTCCCCTAATTCATTCGTCGAGAACCGAACAATCTCTGAACAAGCTGCAGCGATCCGTCTCTTGCCAAATTTCCCGAAGGAAGGTGAAACCGAATTCTTCTTTGATGCAAATGTAAAATTAACCTTCCCTCCACACTTCAATCTCTTGCCTTTACTAGTCGAAAGGCCTGAAACCTCGCTGCAACCAACTAACCACCACTCATCACTCTCACTCCTCGAAAACGAAACTCCTCCTTCAGTCTCCTCCTCCACCACCACCGCTAGATTCTTATTCCCAATCACATTCGATTGCTCAATCCACTTCGGTTTCGCAATCACCGGCTTCCTCTCCACAGAAAGGGTCGGTGTGTCGAAGATGATATTAATTGCCTTATTAACGTCATTTCTCGCCATGTGAAGAGCTCTAATTATGTCCATGTCCAAATAATCCGTACCCACGATGGATCGGACAATGGATAATTGCTCTTCTGTTACTTTACTCCCCATTTTTCAAAAGCCCTAACCCCCGAAGGCTAACCCTAACACTAACCCTAGAAGTGATTTTTACTGGATTGGATGAAATTAATGAATAGACTGTGAAATTCTGACCCTGTAGAGAGAGAATGAGTGACGCCGGGAATCATACGGTCGCCGGAGAATTTTGAATGAAGAATTTGTGAGGGAGGGGTTAGCGTTAGATTTTAAGAAAAAAAAAAAAAAAAAAAAAATTGGCGCGACTGTGTGTGTAGAATTGGGGTTTGTAGGGATGACACGTCGGCTTTTCCCGCCTTTGAAGCTTGGATATCGTGGGGAAGGACCGACGGAAGTAGATGGCGTAAAAGTTGAAAGAAACGCGGACCGCGAGATTTATGCGAATTAATGATTAAAATTGACAAAAGAAAATTAATATTTTATTTAAAAAATTCTTAAAATACAACTCTTCTAAAAATAATTCAAAAAATACCACATTTAAAATTAGTTCTTTAAAATATAAATTTAAAATATATTAAAATCTGTTTATAAAAAGTCCAATACATAAATTTTAATATAAATTAGCTTTCTTTAAAAGGGTTAAAATCGTTCTTTCAAAAAGTTATTTTGATTTTAATCATAAATCTTAATATTATGTTGTTATGTAGTGGTTAAGGCATGTGCTTTTTACCCATGTGGCTTGGCGCATGTATGGATTAAGCCCTGAATGTTGGTGTTGAAGTCCACGCACTAAACATTATACACATATTCCTAGTATTAACGTTTCTGTTTTAATATTAAACTTTTAAAATTGATTTTTCAAAAGCCAATTTTAAGTTTATTATTTAAAATTGGTATTCCAATATGCAATTTCAAGTCCAATTTGTTTTAAGGAAAATCATATATTAAAGGAAAATATTTTTTCTTAAAAAGTATTTTCATGAAAATAATATGTTTTCATATATTTGGATATTTTTATAAGAATGTATTAAAACAGTTTTTTGGTACCTAACTAGCGAATATTATATAATTTATAACTATACTAAAATATATTAATATTTATGTATTATTATAAATATAATATGTCAAATATTTTATTTAAAAGAAAAAAAATGTAAATGAACTTTTCGATATATATTATTATAACCGTTTTAGTTAATTTTGATAATACTTTAATAGGTCTATAGTTTTTTTCATTAGTATAATTTTTTATGTTTAAAATATAATTTATAGTTAAGTTATAATAAGAATTTTAAAAAATTATTTTTTTAAAGTTAAAACTTTTTTAATATTAAATCAGAAAACACCATTTCGTTTTAAAAAGAGTAAGTCGTTTTTCGAAAAAGAGAAGAATTTTACCTTCAATAAGAGAACGTTGTTTTCTACTTAAAACACTTTTTCCAGCAAAACAAACAAATAAATAAGAGAAAATAAGAAAAATGTTTTCTTAAATAGATTTTTGTCAAAACAAACTAAGCCTTAGTTCATTTTAAATTCACATCATGTAGAACTAATTTGAAATATGGTATTTTTGTGATTATTTTTTAAAGAATCCTACCTTAGAGATTTTTTTTTTTTGAAAAATATAATATTTATTTCCTTTTCCCAATTAAAATTATTTGAATTTTTAAAATATCTTATAAAATTATCATGACATCATCTTTTTTTTTATATTTTCAATCGTTGATTACATATAATAGTATTTTAAAGGGAGTAAATTGAGAAAAATTAAGGAAATAAATTGAGATGATTTATTTTCGTAAAATAAAGGTATTCTAAGAAGATTCACATTAGTCTACTAAATGATCTAAGACAAAAATTGGTTTAAGAAATGGATTTCTAAAATACTTTATACAAGGTTATGAAAGTAATAATTGAAATTATCTAAATTTTTAAAATATATTATGATATGATAATGACTTGATCTTTTTTTTTTTTTTGTTAATCGTAACCGTTCATTAGACATAAGAGTATCTCAAAAGAGTAACTTTAGAAAACTTTAAACATTGGTAACTTTAAAAATTTGTAACTTATAGCCCATTTACTTTGTTGAATATAATAAGCTTTTTTACTTGTTTACTTTATAAAATAGAACGATAAGGAAAATAAAAAACTTACTCATTAGAAATGACTATGACTGGGAACAAGTCGAGAAATTTTATTTCATTGTTTACTTCATATGCGTTTCTATTGTGAGGAAAACATGTTCCATTATTTATTTCAACTCATTGATCGAAGTACTAAGTTAGGCATATAAGTAAAAATATCAATTTTTCCATATTTAGTCATTTTGGAAAACAACTAAAAGGTTATATACTTTTTTTATATTATATGTATATATTATACGTATAAATAATGTCGTCTCTAAGTTATGGCCGATAGAGATTCAAAGTGATTTAGATTTTGCATGGCAATGCGAGCCTACAAAACAAGAATAGGTGAAAGTGTTATTCAATATGGTTACTCTAATACTTAATTTAGTAAAGAATATACGCAGATAACAAGAATGCAAGGAAGTAGTATATAGCCTAAGTATGCAACGTATTAAATAATTTACCGTTTAGTGGTAGCTGTATTTTTAGAGAAGTGGAGCCAGTAATTAGAGAGTTGTTAGTGAGCGAAGGACACGTCCACAAGTAATTCGTAGTGAAGACATACTAGCAGACATGGCCCAAAATTGTAAGAAGTGATTATTAACTAGGTCTTTGAGTCTTATCCTTATCTTTTAGCTATTAGAATCTATTATGTATGAGTAGGTTATCCAGTGGGCTTGGGTTGAGGTAAACTAAACGGGTAAGGAGGCTAAACTTAGTCAAAAGGGGATTAGGTCATAAGTATAGGCTTGAGGGACCTAAGCCTAAAATATCCTATCAATACTTGCCCTCCACCCCTTCTCCCCCTCACGCAGTCTTGTTGCCAAAGTAGAGGTAAGGAGGATAGATAGATGGGTTCCTCAAACACATAGCCGAGCCAAACTTAAAGTGCTCGTGATAACTTAGTAACTTGTACAAGGAATTGTCATGCTAACACTTTCGGAGACATTGGCCGACATGGCGTGACAAATGCCCGAACAAAGGAGATGCTTAGTAAGGAGGCTCAAGCTGGTAACATATAAGGCCAAACAAAGTAAGGCAATCAGAGGAGAACACCCAAGGTAGAGCATAATGCTCAGGTGTTGAGCTAGATGGGTAGCTCAAGGTGGATACTCATTAGGTCAAACTAGGCGTTTATATTCGAGGTGAAGATTCAGTAGATTAGGTGCTTCAAGCGATGAGGGTGCAAATTAGTGAAGCTAAGTATAAAAAGGCGGCAGATTATCTAGGCTAGTAGAACCGATCAAGCAATGGTAAAGTTGAACAGGGCTAACCTATCTATGTTGAGTAACAATGTTATGGAAGCTAAAGGGGCCTAGGGAAAACTTCTTATGGAAGCCAACTTTTTTAATTCTTACTTTATTGCTTGCTATCATAGGACAATTAACGTAACATGATAGATGTCATATCTCTACAGAATTTGAGCACATTTTGCCTTTTAAACGTGGCCATGCAATCAAAACCGTTCCCACGTGTCTATATCGCAGCACGTTAAGGGATTCGTATTTATACTCATCCCTATAACTGCTAATTTGCTTTCCTAAGCATTCAGCCTATAAAAACCCTCAACACTCATACAAATTACTCTTTTGTGACTTCTCTTATCTTGCTTTCTTACTGCAACCTGAGTGTTTCTATTCCTTCCTTTACCAACAAAACTTTATTTGAAACTCTCATGTTTCCTTTTTTCCTTCAACAACATGTCACAATCAATAATAAGTTCTAGCGAGTGTAATATAACATCTTTGGACTTCAAAGCTATAAGGAGTGTTACCCCCCCCCTCTCTCTCTCTCTCTCTCTTTCTCTCTCTCTCTCGAGGGCGAAGAAGCTTTATCCTTGCTAACACAAATGGATAAGGAAAGACAAGGAAGAGGATTGAAGCACTTAATAAGGTAGCATTGATAGGGGCCATCCCTCAAGACATGTACCTGCATGAACACTTACCAAATGGTTGAGCGAGCAAGAGTAGGGCAACCATCGTGAATTAGGTTTTAAAGAGCTTTGTCGTAGGTAAGTTTCTTGGTTTGGTCATGCGGCTACTACGACCAGACAAGAGGATGGCTTTACTTTTGAGAAGGCGCTTTGCAGTCCATAAAGATTCCTTGAACCATGGAATGCATTTACCCTTTTATGAACTTTGAGAAGGAGCTATTCGATTATCATCAATGCTACCCTGCTTAAATACCTCCCAATAGGTAGAGGTTATATGATAAGGATCGAAGAAACAACAATAGGTCGGGAGCCCAGAATGGGTATTCGGGATTTTAAAAGAAATGGGTATTAAGAACAAGAAGGTTTTGATGGTGAATGTGAATGGACCAAGATACAAACACAATCAAGGGTTTGAGCTCAAAATAGGTTTCGATACAACTCACAAACACTAAATGGTACTTGGGATTCAAATGAGAGTTAGATACGACTTACTAACTTGCTCAAATGAAGGGGTTTGCTACAATCTTAAGGAAAAGATAAATAAGAACGTAAGGACAATTAAAGAGCTTGATTTACACCCGATAATCAAGCAATGCTAAACTAGCTCAAGAATAGCCATGCTAAAAAATGGAAAGATTCCAAAACACAGGAATATACTTTCTATCTGATTTCATATATTGACGTCTATGTATGTCTATCTTTGATGTTTACAAATGTTACTATTTATAGCAAGTTCTAAACCCTAGTAACAAAACTATACGTAATGTATAAGGCTTTAGACCATAAATAAAATATAGGAAAAACATGCACAATAATACAAAACTATGCGTTTTACAAGGGAAGTTGACATGCAGTCGCTTGGTATGTCCTAAAAGGATTGATATCAAAATCGGACGAGGTTAGCAATTAAATGTATGGTTCTAGGAAGGAGTCCCCAAAGTATTGTAATGTTTGGCCGAGATACCAAAAGATTGATCCATAATCGCCGAGCCCTAAAATCAGTTGGCACGAGTCTCTTGAAGCTGTGCTCGGTGGTTCTTTGGTCTCGAATACTCAACCGTGTAGTATCTCTACACCTCAACTGACGATAGATTTGATGCTGAGTGTTTATCTTCCTTTCTCTTATCTTTTAGCTTCTGCTTGGCTTCAGCAAACTTTGATAGGCCTCAGTTTCAGACAAGTCTGCCTCGGCTTGGATGTAGTTGAAGGCTGATTCCCATCATTATTAAAGGAATTTCAAGCCTTGTGCGAATACTTAGTAGTAAGGGCCACACTTAAGCTCTTCAACCACTTTTATTTATGGAAGTCTCTTAACGGGTATACCTAACTCTAAAATCATATAGGTAAGAAATTGTTTTGGGACCTGGACTCATCCATAAAGAGTTGCCTAGACAAGTTTATAGTGGTAGTGCTAATGGTTGACTTTTGGACTCGATGGACTCCACTAATCTGAACTGAAGCACAAAGGAAGCTTGATCCAAACGATACAAAGGCCTATCAAGAGATCGAGGCCTTCATGGCTCTACTACATAAGGAAGAAATCAATGCTAAAGAGACCATACGAAGGTACTTCAATTTGCTGATCTCTAATATGTTCTTAAGTATGGAGAAGGTTGTCTTAGACAAATGGTTGGAAGGTACAAGTCTATCCTCGGCATAGGTTGTTCCTTCCATCATGCTAGCGTACGCTTGATTGAAGCTCTACTTCGTTCGTAATGTCTTTGAAGAATAAGGGGTCCTCTTTACTCGTGTTGATCACAATGGAGCTTTGCGAGAAGTGTGTTATGCTTGCCTCGTACTAATATTGTCATTTGTTTCCTTGTAGGTGAGAAGCTGGTTAGAAGGGCAAAAGTGCTTCGTCCTTTCGAACCTAAATTGATGAGGCAATGCTAGCCCAAGGCAAAACCTACTACTAAGATTACCATCCCTAAGGGTAAGGATGTATGGCCAAGATCAAGGGTAGGTAAGACTGGCAAGACCAAACCAGTTACTCTACCCTAAGGTATTCCTCTTGTTGATTCCCTTATAAAGCTGCTAGCTATTGAGCCCAATACAAATTAGGCCATTGGACCTCGAGCCCAAGCACGATGAGTATAGAGCAAGACAAAGCAAATTCTTTCTTTATGCCCCACGGCTAAAGAGTCTAAACTGTTGTAGTCTACTAACTAGATGCCCTGTCCGAATCGAACCCTCTTGTGCTTATCGATATTCTCCAACTGTCGACCAAAGGTACACTTAGACAACAACTCGACCATTTGCCTAGCCGACCTAAATCCGAGCTATACCAAGTACATTTGAGCTAAATTAACCTTAGAAGAATAACTTGCTCGGCTCGATAATGCCAAACTATCAAATCGGATTAGCATCATTACTAGGCCATAACCCAGCTAGCTACATAGTTTGTGTGTTTTACCAAGCGCACAACCATTAATCATCTACCATGTGTCCGAGTACCCCTTGTGACAGCATCGTCCACATAAAATGCCTATTTTGATGAATTTTCATTTATACCCTTCGTACATTTCTTATTTTAGACATTACCCTTTATAGTCTTTTCCATTTTAGGTAGGATGCCATAACTTTTCAAGTATAAATACCCTTTTGTAATATGTAGTCACAATATATATGACATTGAATAAAACCTTCTTTTTCGTGAGCATTGCTCTCTGTTTTGCTTACTTCATTCTTATCATAACCTCTAAGTAAGGCTAAACAGCAAGTACCTTTACCTAGTTAACTCACGTACTACATCGAGTTCACTTTATGAGTCCTCGGTAGTTCCCTAATGTATTACATCCTTGGAGTGGATAAAGGTTTGCTTATTAGTTTCTTTATTTCTCGTACATTTTCATCCTCATTTTTTTAGCTTTCTACGAGCTTAAACATACCCCTTATAACCAACCTTATTAACCTTTAGCACGGATCATATCATCTTGGTGTTAGAGTAAAGGTTCATTTGGTTGTTGTGTTTACAGATTAGTTGAACATTCGTATGGAGAAGTGTATGTATGTATGTGTGTGTGTGTGTGTGTTGTTTGGCTCAAGGGGACAGTGTTTGTTGTTTTGCAAATTCTAAGTTTGTTTATCGAGCTTTGTTAAGAGAATGATAGATCCAAGTGTCAATACTGATATTGGAGATGATAATAGCAGTATTGTCGACAATGGACAACAACCCCAAAACACCCCTAGAAGCATAAATGAGCAAATTGATGAGATGACTAACCTTATAATTGATCTGACTAGAGCTGTTCATGCATTAGCCTTTTGACTTGTGCTTAACTTGTTGAAAGTGTAAGTATGAACCAATAAGTGTATCATGTCGTGGAAGTAGCATAAACAATGAGTTAAGGTTGTATTCCACAGAAAGTTAGGCGCTAAGTACTAAATTACTTGAGTTTCTCCCTAAGCTAAGTTAAGTTATCAATAATTAAACTAAAAGTGAGTGAAAACTAACTAACAAGATGAACACTAAACCAAATGTCTTAGCTCCATTATGAGAGTCTCAGGTCTAAGAGATAAAAAAAATCAAACTAAGATTTGTAAATTTATTCTCATTTAAATCGACGTAATGTCTTAAAAATCGACTAAAAGAAATTTAACTAAACTTACTAGAATTCACTAACCTCCTAGAGTAGCGAAATTTTAATTATAGTATAAATTCACCCCAAAAGCAATATATCTATAATTATCAGGTAAATAATAATTCGCCCATATCGAAATTATTATTTTAGTTAAAAATATGGTTTAAGCATGTCCTCATGACCTGAACCGTATTTTCAACTGCATTAAGTACGTGAGTTCATGAATTTCATTGAAACCTACATATCCTCATGATGAGTTTTTTAAAAAATTCAAGTTATGTTCAATACAAGTTATTGAAACACTTTCGACTATCTAGCTAAAAAGTAATTGTTATGTACTAAATAATTAGACGATGAATACAATAAAAAAAATACCCAAATACTCAATATCTATATTAGAATAATACACAAGACATATCAACTCAATAAATCTATCGATACAAAATCCAAATAAATTAAGTATAATATTATATCGCAAAACCTAAATAAATCAAGATACTTATAAATTGAAATAACAAGAAAAAGAAAATACTTTGATTAATATATTCAATCTCAAAACTTAATACAGAATCGATATATCTTGATTCATTTGGAATCCGAGATAGTGTTTTGATACGCTAGAATAAAATGATTTAGAGTCTAAATTAAAGAAAACATACTAAAATTAATAAATTATACACAAAATGAAATTTCTGTTCTTAAATGTTGTCTAAAAAAATAAAATCCTTAAGCTACTGGATGTTCTCCCTCTTCTTGTCTGTCTTCGTCTGGTGCTTTTTTTTTTTTTTTCCTTTTCTGTCCTTCTTTGGCTCTATATTCACTTCGTACGCTGTCTTCTTTTCTAAAGAAAAAAGGCTAAGCTATCCACCAGCGGGCCTAACTTGAATGTAATCTTTCCACTGAATCTGAGGCCCGCGTATTTAATCTAATAGAAAACACGAGCAACTTTCGTCATTGAGAAGGCCCTTCAACAGTATTGAAATTCTTTACACGTGCAACTTTCCAAAGTGTGTTGTGGGCATTATGTCCTCATTTGCTCTCACTTGTTAATGATTCCGATTTAACATAAAGTTGCAAGCTCTATCGCATCGTGGGCTTCCAAAACAATAGGTGGGCTGCTCATGCTAGATAGTTAAGACCAGAAACGATTGCTCGAGAGGCTACTATTCTTAGATGTTCTTTATGTACGTGTTTTACTTCACTTGCTACTATCGGAGAGCTATTTGTGTCTTCTTTATGCGATTGAAGTTGCTAAAAATTTGGCATTGGAGAATCATGGCAACTCTATTAAGGAAGTAGTGCTGGAGCTGATGTAGAGGCTGCTCAATTGTCGCTGTTACATAACTTACTGCTGCACTTCGTAGACTATTCTGCGCTGAAGTGTGCTGTTCGATTGCTTCTTTTGGATGGAAATACACGGCTACGTGCAACAGCTGTTCATGTGGAGAGCTGCCGAAATTTGAGTGGATCACGGCCTGCTGCAATCAAGAAGAGGAGCGTGGACTGCTACAGTTAATGGTGCTTCTCGGTTGTTCGGTGTGACTTGCATTTGAATCTTGAAAAGAACTGAACTCAACTGCTAACTACTTGGAGAAGCTCAAATGTTCTCATGCTGAGTTCCCGGCTTGCTTTGATGAATTACAGCCTGTTTTAATATGTTGCAGCTGCTGTTTTCATTTCGGTCTTGGAGTTTACAGCTATTGTTGGAGTTGTTGCTTTCGGTTCGGTGGCTACTATGGAATTTGATGGCATTTGATGGCCTCCTGTATGGACAAGAGCTTCTCAGCAAGTGTAGGAAGTTGCGGTTGTGCTCTATTTGTTAATCTGCTGCTGGTTGCGCGTTCGGACCAGTGGCTTAGGACAAGTTGGAGCTGCTGTCGGTCGGTGAAGCTCTGCTGCTGTTGTTCGATGGACTATCCCAACTCAGCTGCACTTGTGTTTAAATTAGCTATTACACAGCAGCTCGCGCACTCTTCTGTAGTTCATCTCAGCTCTCATGTAGAGTGAAGTTCAACAGATGTTATGCTTTGATGGAGCTCGAAGTGCTTGGTTCGAGAAGGTGAAGTTGTCAACTGCTTGGAGAAGAACTAACGGGGAGTGCGATTTGGAAAAGGAACTCAAACGGTTGCTGAAAGTCCGTTCATGTCAGCTACTGCTTAGGTACGAGTTTGTCTCGACCAGCTACTGTTTATTGGCTTTTCTAGTTTTAAATTCACATTAATGCCCATATATCTGCAATCAAACAAGCCAAAAGAGTAATAAGCTGATGTTAAATAAATAAACTACTACTCATGAATGAAAAATTTATTGGTCAGTTGCAACTCGAATGAATTGATTGCTGTCACGTAAAATTCAACATGCTTGATTCTTGAGTAGCTGTTTGCGTGTTGCAGTAGTTGTTTGGGTTCTTACTAGCTGCTACCTATCATATGGAGATGCTCGGATGAAATTCAGTAGCTGTTGGGCACATGTTGGTTCAGCCAGGAGTTGCTTGGTGCAAGGAGCTGGTCTGTCATGAAATAGAGCTGCTCTCGGTCCTTACTACAATTTAGTTGTAACTGTTGTGCTTGACAATTTGAAGTGAATTGGTGCTCTTGGATTAATCTGGCGCGTGCTTGGATTCAAGAAGTTGCCATGGTCTTCAGTTCCAAACCGCTGTCATATGCGCTTATCAAGAGAAGCGTAGCGAGATAAGTTGTTCCATGCTTGCTTCTGGTGTGGAGCACCATGGCCTGCTTTTGGATGAAGCATGTGCTGTGCTTCAATCATTTGGCTGCTGAATTCACTAATTTTTTTTGCAGCCCGTATCTGAAATTCAAGTACATGGCCTAAGTTGGAAGCATGGTTCTTGTCTTGTGCTTTGAGTATTGTTGCTCAGATTTTTCTATGGAAAAAAACTCGGCATGTGGAGCTTGACATGCTTTTGAATTGTTAATTTAGCAGCTGCTCTTCAATTATCTAGCTGCTGAATTTCTTGGGTGGAGTTGGATGGTGTAAGGGGCTGATTGTGCTCGGCTTTAGGACAGCAGTTTACTTGGTCTAAATCTGCAATTGTAGTTGAATTTGGAATGTCCTGCCACCATCCGAGTTCCCTTTAAGTTGTTTGGAGAGCCACTTAGGCGCTCAAGTTGCAGGTCAAGTAGAGCTCTGTAACTGCTGTTGGAAGTCCACGAGTTGTTGAGGAACTATCTTTGAAGGTCAAATGGTGAGCTCAAGACAGTTGGGTCTACTGTAGAATGAAGATAAGCTCAAGTCTGTGAATAGAGTTGCACGAATTGCTATTGCACATAGTTTACAACCTTAAAAGTACAAGTGCTGCTGTTAACTTCAGGGTTTGAATTGCTGTCCACTTAAGATGGAGCTGCTATTGTAATGCCGTGCTATTGTAAAGCTTGGTTCTCATGGCCGCCTAAATACTAAGTCCATAGCATGCTGTTGTTGAGTTGTTGCAGAGGCTGTTTTATCGCTGCTATCCAGTTCAAGTGCTCTACTGTGAATTTCAGTACACGGCAGTTGATATTGGAGTTCAGGAGCTGCTGACCATGTTGGCTGACATTGGAGCTCCTTGGCTTTGTGCTTGTCATGTTGGAATCAGGTTGAGCTCTTGGCATTACTTAATAGTTGGAAGTTCAGCTGCTGGCACAGATCGGAATTTGAAGTGCTGCAGTTGCTACTTTTTTAAAGTTCTCCTTGACTGCTGCACTCAGAGTTCAATAGCTACTACTCCTTGATTGCTCAGCTCTTGTGGTTAATGCCCATATAATGCTTGCTAAGCTCAAACACTACATGAAAACTAGAATTATTGTTAAAATTTGTTCTTCACAAATGAGAATGCACCCATCTCCTAGAGTGGCTAATCTGCAATGAAGTTATACACACTGAAGAGCTGCTTATAATTGTAATAACATCATTCTGGCAAGAAAAGACAGCAACTCAAAGTCCTCTAAATGACAACAGTGCACTTGAAAAGATAACAATCATAGATATTGGAAGCATGAATTTGTATTGCCATTTTCATTCTAAAAGTTGTTTTACAATTTGAACTCAAAACCAGTAAAACATCTAGACCACTTAAGCTCCATTTTTTATCCTTTAGTTGAGATTATTGAATAATTAACTCAAAACATGTATTTATCAATTTTTAAGCATAGTCTACAATAAATGTGCTAATACATGTACGAATGTATGCCATTTTGGTAGAGATAAATGTGTAAACTTGCCGAAGCCAAGTAGAATATTCCCCAAGCTAATCAATATGCGAGAGAATAGATCCTAGCTTGACAAGATCAAAGTAGAAGAGCAGGAGGATGTGTGAAGAGAAGAATTGATTTAGGTGATATGGATGAAGAAGGAGAAGAAGAAGAAGAAGAATAGTACAATGACAAAGATGAGCGAGCTCAAGCATCCCAAGTTACTGACCATGTAGAGCTTTAGATTCCGAGATTCAATATTTCTAGGAACATTGATGACTATCTAAACTAAAAAGAGAAGGTAGAGCATGTTTTTTTATTACTATCAGTATGAAGACCACGAGAAAGTAAGGACTGTTGCCGTAGAGTTCTTAGGTCATCCCGCGATGTTATAAAAAAACTTCTAAATTATGAGGAGACAAGAAGGATATAAGAAAGCAAATACTTAGCTCGAGATGAAGATGATATTTAGAAATAGATTCATATCGGATACTTATTTACAAGATATTTTTGTTTAGTTTTAAGAGCTGAGATAAGGAAGGCAAACTTTTGATGAATATGTGTAGAAGATTCAAATACTCATGATTCAATGGAAAGTGGACAAACCATCAACCCAAATAGTATATAGATTTCTCATTAGATTGAAATGTGATGTATGAGATGTCGTGGAGCTCCAACAGCTTACTCCATTTGATGAGGCTATAAGAATAGCCTAGCGAGTAGAGAGATAGAGGAGAAATAGGCCAAGTTAACCTATACAACTAAGCCAATCCGCTCAAGGAAGTTACCAAGCTTAGCAAAGCATCAACTAGTAAAAGAATAGATGTCAAAACTAAACAAAAGAGCTGACCAAATGTTGGTAAAGTGCTACTGAGACCTTATGAGAAGGGACAAAGATTTGGGAGGAAGACAAGCTAGATCAAGTGCTTTTAAGTGTCAAAGGTTTCTGCACAAGGTTGCTTAGTGTCCAAATTGAAGAAATATAATTATCAAATGAGACATTCCAAAACGTGACATGGATAGTATTGATGAAGAGGTTGTTCTCAAAAAGGATACTACTTAGGGGATGATCTAGTTAAAGAGTATGTGTTTGTCAAGGATTTGGACAAATTAACCTTAGTTGTCCAACATTCAATGAGTATAGTATCCTCTACCTAAGAGGAGTAGAGAGAGAACTTATTCCACATCACTTGTAAAATGAACAAACAAGTTTGTGCGCTCATCTTGGACAATGGAAGTCGCACCAATGTAGTATCTACTGACCCGATTAAGAAGCTTAAATTACTAACCATTACATAGCCAAAGCCTTATAAACTGCATTAGCCAAATGAGAAGGGGACACTACATGTCACCAGCAACTGCTAATCTTTATTGGAAATTATTCTGATGAAATTCTTTGTAATGTGTTACCTATGTATGTATCTCTTGTATTGCTAGGCGGACATTGGCTTTTTGATTAGGGGATTATTCATGACAGTTTCAAGAATACGTATGTATTTGAGAAGGATGAGAGGAAAACTACCCTAAACCCGATGGCATCGGGGCAAGTAAGTAAATTATAAGCCAAATTAGCTAGAAAATCGAAGAAGACTTTGGTATTAAATAGAGTCAAGCTTTAAGTAGCAATTAAGTTTGATTTGTCAACCTTCCTATTAGTAAGGAGACTGTCGGAATTAAAGGAACAAGTGAAGCTGCCATAAGAGTTTGAGAAGTTGCTTAATAAATATTCCAACCTATTTCCCAAGAAGCTGCCTGAGGGATTACCCCAATTTTGAGGTATTGAATACTGTATTGACTTGATACCTATCAATGCATTGTCAAACAAGCTTACCTATAGAACAAATCTTGAGCAAGCTGTAGAGTACTGGAGATAAGTTAGCAAGCTATCAGAGAAGAGATATGTAAGAGAAAGTCTTAACCCCTGTGCTATGCCTGCATTGCTTGTATTGAAGAAGGATGGTACTTGGCGTATATATGTAGATAACAGAGCTATTAATAAGATTACAATCAAGTACAATTACGTCATTCCGAGGCTAGACGAACTGAGTGGTGATAAGGTGTTCAGTAAGATCGACCTAAAACTAGGATATCACCAAATTCGAATGAGGTAAGGAGATGAATGGAAAACTACTTTTAAGACCCAACATAGCTATATGAGTGGATGGTCATGCCTTTTAGATTATCAAACGTCCATGAGGTTGACGAATCATGTTTTAAGGAATTTGATTGGTAAGTTTGTTGTTATTTACTTTAACGACATCCTTGTCTTTATTGTGGACCTAGCATGTCATCTAAGTTTTGGTATTTAAAGATAATGCCAAACTCAATTAAGGATTTGTTGTACAAGTCCCAAAATGAGGAGCTACGCATTGGGGGCATTGAATCCAAGACCGGCAAGGCCAAAGGGAAACTTCTTAGGCCAAAGTGGGATATCTAGGGCAACAACATCACCTTGCATCATTGGGACCTCAGCTTTTAGGCCTCAATGGGGTCCTTCACCCCTAGTGACTAAGTCATCCTCGAAGACCTGTCGAAGATCAATGGGATTCTCCTCTAGAAATGGCAGGTAATTTAAGATCACTTATTCGACAGATAAATCTTCATCTCTTTAAGTTGGTGTTTTTCTTTGTTTACATTACTTTGATCACAA
This sequence comes from Lumnitzera racemosa, assembly GCA_024138005.1. Lineage (NCBI taxonomy): Eukaryota > Viridiplantae > Streptophyta > Magnoliopsida > Myrtales > Combretaceae > Lumnitzera > Lumnitzera racemosa. The sequence continues at coordinate 89,945,328 of JAMXBC010000006.1, forward strand.
TTTATATGTTTCTTTGTAGTACCACCAGCAGGCACTACTTCAGCTCAACAATTATAATACATTGCTTAATGAGGTAAAGCATTTTCGTAGGGTAATGTTAAGTGTTGATAAGGGCTTGAGGGAGGTAAAGTCCTCCTCTAACAAATTTTATGAAAAATTTCACAAGGATAATTGGTGTTTTCACCGCTCTTATATGCAGATGACTGTGCTTAAGGCAAAGCTGGAAGAGGAGGAGCATGGTCGACCCAATGCCAAGGAGGTAGCTAAGTAAGCCAACAAACTTAAGACTCAGCTAGAAGATGAGCAAAGGACCAAGGCTCAACTCTTTTGGAAGCTAAATAAGGAGAGGAAGGCCAAGGAAGAGCTCAAAAAGGACAATGCTAAGCTGAGGGTATCGGTCTCTAATCTAATGATTGAGCTAGCGATGAAGGTAGTTGAATATGACCTGTTAAAACAACTTTGCTGGAGCTATCCAATCAGAAGGTCGAGTTTGAGCAAAGGATTTAGAGCTCCAAAAGGAGGCCACAGAGGTAAAGGAGGTCATCTCCAAGTTGAAAAGTGAGGAGTACTAAGTGAGGCAGCATAGTAGAAGGTTGTAAAGAACTTCTTCAAATCGAAGAGTTAGAGGACATCTCCATAAGTGTGGTTGGAGCATTATGACAAACATGCTCGAGTATTACCCCGACGTCGACCTGAACTTCCTAGATTGACTAATCAATCTAACATACAAGGAGGAGAAGGTAGCTTAAGCAGAAGGTAGAGCTACTGTCAAAGAAGCTGATGTGTTTAGGGCATCCCTTTTACTACCGAAGATGGGCAAGACATTCCTCTTATTAGGTTTTATAGATCAGAAAGAATGTAAAAGAAAAAAATTAAAAAAACTATAAAACTTATCTTAAAATCCATATGTAACGTGCAATAAAATAATACGTTAATAAAAGAGTATAATACTATATTTTCCTTGATGAGAAGTGCCGTCTCCTTCTGGGGATAAAGTTCAAGTGAAATCTGAATTTGATTTGTTGTTTCAATTTGTGTTCACCACAAGGACTCTAAATGTAATCCCTCTAGCAGTATCTATACACAAGTTAACAAGAACAAATCCTAATCCTTTATATTACTAGATAACTGGGATTAGAATTAAAAAAAAAAAAAACTAAGAAACAAAATGTTATATCTCTCTCTCTTGCCTTTTCTTTAGGAGCTTCTCTAAATAGAAAATCATCATCAAACCTTTTTCTTGCCCTTGTCTCTTTTAAATATTAACTAAAATTAATTAAAGAGACCTTTCACTCCATAAACTTTTTAATTACCACAACCTTTCAATTGTATAATAATTAATCATGAAATTAATAACAGATAACCTTTTAATTGCCATGAACTTTTCAATAGCAATTAAATATGGAATTAATAAATTGCATTTACTTTTACACGAAAAGGCAATTATAAAATACATAACCTTTTAAAGGTACTTAACCACAAATATATATACTATGCAATAAAATGAATTGCTTTCAATTTATTATTTCAAATTAATTTATTCTAATTGTAAAATAAATATTGATCTTATCAAAACTTTGTTCCTATTAATCGTATTATAGTATGTGACCCTCTAAATTTCTATACACGGAGGTAATGTTTATATAAATATAAACTAAGGTAACTGTCTAGCAACAGTTATTGGTCATCCAACGTAATAAAAAAAGTGTGAATGAGAAACCACTATGAACCGATTATTATATAATTAAATCTTTTCATCAAATGATATCCTGATTAAAACATTTCATGTCTTTTATCAATATTTAATCATTTTACTTGGTTTTCAAGATAAAATAAACTTAATAACACTTGTTGTAATTACGAACTTACAAGTCACTATTATTTAAACTAAGTGGCCCTAGATATCAACTCCTTAATCCAAAAGAGCGATGAGTACTATCTTGACTCATTACTATCCTCTATATATTTCATGTCGTACCAAATAACTATATTATTTATAATTCAAATAAACATTGCGTTTAACGACATTAAAGCACAACATCCATAAATAGGATATATAAAGATCTTAAGTCTAGAGATTATTTACACTTATTCATTTATAGAAGGGGCCAATGACATTAAACATATGGTGTTCTCTATTAATGAGTCGCGTCGGTTGTATTCATCTGTATAAATTAGATATCTTTTCCTCGATCCAATGAGAATGACTTTAGTTATACAACGTGTTGTTCTAAATATCTATGTCCCATCTAGATATTTATCTGATAAAGGATAACTTTTAGATAATAATGTAATGGAATCTTACTAATAATACACGTTTATTATAATTCCATATATACTCTAATTATCTATGGAACTTTATTGAAAAAAATATACCAATAGAAAAATATATAAATATAATAAATACTTGTCTTTTATAAATAATATCTATAAATATATTAAAAATATCTCGGCATATTATATACAAATTACAACAACTCCATCCACTTTGGCCCCAGTAACTCAATAGGAGGTTGCTCTTGAGAGTGCTTCCAAGGATGATCAGGGTCTAGGTAATCTTCTTACTAGCCCAAGTTAGCATACCTTAGCTTTTCCCTCTGCAACCCCAAACAAAAAATCTCAAGAGCAAGGATCACAAGTAGATCAATCCTCTAAACATATTGACGCGTTAAACTTTTCAAAGCTCTAGGAGTTGGTTGATCTAGAGCAATAAGCTATTATCCCCTTTCCCCATTTCCATTATATGTATATTGTACCTATACATACATATACATACAATGATGTATTTGTTATACATGTATTCTATTCGGTATACATAGAAATATCTATAAATATATTCATATCCTATATAATTTATATGTTATATATACAACAATAAATAGATTATGTTTTTACATGTGTTGTACATATAATTCATGCGTTTTATGTATACAATCCATATGTTTTATGTATAACATTATATATACATGTTATATGGAAATCGATATGTTACATCTACAATGATATATAGATGTGTGATTTATACATGTATAATGCAACCATATGTTATTATATTATCACATGAGTTAAAGTAAATGGGAGGTTTGCTTTTTTAAGTAAGTCATTTTATTAATTGAAGTTTTTACTTAAGGTATGATGGCCAAACTACTTACAATTTTGATCCCCCTACAAAATGAATAAAAAGGTTTCTTCTTTGTAAGGTATTAACTATTATTTTGGAAAAAGACACTTTGAATAAGAATCTCCTTTAAAAAATACGAGTAAACAAGGTAATGAGAGGTTAAGAGTAAATAGTTATTCTATTTCCTTTCTACGATTTCCAAATAAATGGCTCATTGATGTAATATTTATAATCGAAAAAAATCAAGTCTAGCATTAAATAGCTATTCATAGGTTTGAATAACCGATAGCAAATCAATTTTTTTTTTTAAATAGAGATTCCTTTTGAAATTGTTATTATAAGCCTAAAATATAACGTTGTAGTAACTATTCCATAAGAAATATGGGAGAATGAAATTACTACTATGGTAAGGTGGACCTACTATTACAGTAAATTATATAGGTTTAAAATTATCAAGAATTAAAGAAATAATGTTAATTGTTCAAGTGGTTGATTAGGTAAGTCACTTGCTTAACTTAAGAGCATGTGAGGTCAACTAAATTTGAGGTTAAATTGACCACATATGAGGAGTCTAACCAAAGTCAACCTGTATGGTAGGTAAGTCGGCTAAACCATTAACTAGGTTAGGCATCGTATATGGCTAGTTAATTAAGTTAAGCTTTTGAGTGCCTTAGCTAACCTATTAGGATCCTTAGCTAATGACCATCTCTCCTCTAATGAACCTTTAAGTTCTCCTACCATAAACCAGTGTGACCTATGAAATTAAAAGCAATTAAGTACATTTCAATATGATCATCGTATTCACAATAAGCAAAAATCTTTTAAGTCTTAAATTTATGCTTAAGATGTTCCTTAAATAAGCTTCTTCTCCCAATAGTGGAATTTTCATCTCAATCATAAAAAAGGGTTGTTTTTAAATTATTCCCATCTCCTCCCTTATCATTGCTAAAATTGTGATCTGACTATGAGCTATGTATTACTAGGACATCAATCTCTACTCAAAATAAGAAAGGGTGGCGAGTTTTAATAGGATTTTACAAAACCTTTAGCTATTTGATAGATATGACTCACTAATGAATATTACATAACCTAAATTACTATTTAATAGGACATACGGGTAATAATAAAAGTTTCTTGCCACAATCCTTCATAAAGGGATTGATAAGAGAGAGGATTTGAACTTGGAGTCTTACTCGCAAGAATTGAGGAAGAGGGTATATTCAATATTCCAAGATGATTATGGCCAGTATAACTTAAAGACTATTTATATGAAGTCCTTGAGGACAATTAAAAAAGTAGCAACAATGAAATGGTACACTCCCAAAATGCATCCTATAACGATTTTAAAAAGGGTAAAAATGTAAAGAGACAAAAGGAATAACTTTAAAAGCGCGTACTACTATTATGAACCAGAGAACATGTCACTTGTAGACCGAGGGTGTCTCTTGCAACAAAAGACAAACCATATGGCGATGGTGCTAGGTTAGTTGTAGCTAAGCTAGTAGATGTAGGTAAAGATGATAATATGTCAACAATCAATATGGTAAGGAGCTAAATACGACAGTGGTCTTCCAAGCAAGTTGATTCAAACCATCAGATTTTTGCAATCAAGGCTACAAGGTTATTTGTATTGAAACTATCCAGTGCTTCTTTAGCCTAAGTTGGTATAAGGAGGTTAAAGGAGATCGGCAGGTGATGCAAACTAAATCTCTGAATGAAGATCACCTTGTCTTTAATTAGCTGTTTGCTTAAGATCCTCCATGCTAAATTTTAAAGTCCTTTGAGTCATGCTCAAATCATGGGCAACGAGGTTAGAATCCTTTCATCTCCCCGAGGTGTTAATGATTTCATCTTGAATCAAGGGGCCTTTTGGCTCATGTTCATAAGGAAATAAGGTATTAATGCTGAATTAAAAGTTAGAGAAATACCATACCCTTATAGGAGTGATAGTTTGTAAGCATTGCTATTAATCTTCAAATGGATTTTGAATTGATCGTTCGGTTAAGGGAGACAACTTATTGGTTTTACGACTAGGAAATCTTTCCTTACGTAAATTTACACCAAGTCTCCCAATTTAAAGATCATAGACTTCCTTCCTTGGTTTTTAAGCTCCTGCTACTTGGTTACGGTATTGGTGAGGTGTTTGAAAACCTTTTGATGTAGCTTTTGGAACTCCAATGTTTGTCAACTCCACTTGAATTTTCTCTCCTTAAGGTAAAAACAGAGACCATTCTCGTAGGTAAGTTGGATGGCTCTCGCATACAACCTCAAATGGAGATTTACTGGTTAAACTATGTTTAGATTTATTATAAGCTGACTGAACAACAAGTAGGCACAAATTCCACTACATAAGGTTCGTACTAACAATAGTTCAAAGTAGGGTACCTAAGGTCTAATTGACAACCTTGGTTTGGCAATCAATTTAGGGGTAACAAGATGTGCTAAACATCGACTCATGCCAAGTCACCCCCATAGTTCTTCTATAAAAAGCATGTGAACTCCGTATATCAATCCGATACTATGTTGCATAGAATTCCATGTAATCATACGATCTCTTACATACAAAAGTTAGCAATAGACAAAGCATCTTCGATCTTATGGTAGGTAATGAAATGAGCCATATTGTTGAACCGATCTATGATTTGCATAATAGAATCTTTCCCTAAGGTGGTCTTTAATAGTCTTAAGATGAAGCCTATATTGAGATTAGTCCATAAATGGGATAGGATTGGTGGTTGTGTGTACTCTTCATAAGGTTCACTATTTCCTTTGGCTCTCTTACAAACAATATACCTCTTTACTAATCTGTAGATGTCCTTTATTATTCCTAGCCAAAAGAAATGCTCTTTCAATAGCTTATGTGTCCTCTTCTTTCCAAAGTGCCCCACTAAGCCCCTAACGTGGGCTTCCTTGATTAGCAACTGTTATTGGCTAGTTTCCTAAGCCCATTATTCACTTTATACATGTATGTAAAGGCAACGACCAATGGCTGGTCCACTCTTAAGAATGTTCTATAAGTATTTAGATATATTGAATCTTAATAGGTAGGGGGAGTTAGAATATGGTAGGTGAGATTGTATATTAGCCGTTAGATTGAGTACATTTAGGCTATCAAGTGATGGAGCTCTCTTGTACATAAGAGGGTGATCTCGTCATTTGTAATCTATCTAGAAATACAAGTTTTATTCTTACTTTAGTGACTTTCTCTTTCTAATCGAGTGTGATCTTGTGTGTTCTGAATATGAATGCTGACTTGGCCTCCCTTCAAAGTATTAGAGAGTTTAAGTACCACATGTAAGAACTAATAAAAGACTATACATAACACAACTCCCTCATCGAACTGGTTGTTATACATAGCCAACTTTTCTTGAACATATATTCTCCATAAATGAAAAACCCATGAACAGCTGCTCTAGATTTGCAATTGGCCATAATGGGCCCAAAATTGTCATCCTATTCGTATTGTTCTTGTTCAATCTTTCATAGTATTATATGTTTTACTTTATTACATCTCTAATAAGTAAAATTTCGATAACATTTATTGTAATTATAAGAAAAAAATGAATTTATTTTATGAATAAATCTAATATAGACATAAGAATGGAAAAGCTCCCCCCCACCCCTTTTCCCCTAATATAACGGTCTTGCGTCCAATCCTAGTCTAAAGAGTATAGTTAAGGGAGGAAAAGGGTCTATATGGTAGGTACACTAGTAGTTGGCTTGCCAAGTGTTAACATCACTTTTAAGACCATGTGTTAAGACCATTGTTTTCTCCAGACTATACAATTAGCCTTTGATTTCTTAAAACCCACGAGTTGCTCCTAGCCTTTGAAGATTAAGTTACTTCTTATTGTTGATTCACCGTTTATTTAGTTAATTAAGTATAATACACACTAAAGGTTGTTGTTATTTATTTTTTTGCATATATTAATATACACAAATGTTTTGCATATTACATGTGTTTAGCAATTATATGTTATTTTATTTACATTATGTCATTTTATATATTTTACTGGATATTTAATCTATCTCTAGGGTTTCGTTGTACATTGGAGTTCGAATTTCGAGTTTTCAATAAATAATGATCCATCTTAATCAACTAATGTTTTATTTAATTAATTATTTCACATACATCATTTTGATAATTTAAATTTATAGGGTTTTTTTTATTTAACTTTTGTAACCTTATTGTCAAGTTTGACATTGATCAATTATCCTTATCGAGCACTATAATTTAAGGGGCTTAAAATTTAATAACATAGTTAATTAATCTTTTACTTATATTATTATTGCTACTTTTAAATGTTAGATATTATCTCAATATTATTTTGTTAACTTTATTATTAACGTAATGTATCTCCAAGATTCTTGTTAATTTTTAGCACTCAAATTTCTTGATTCCTATAATAATGAATTTTCAACAATATAGTTGACATATTAACTATATTAATAGTCATACTTTATTAGTCCATTCTCAAAATCCATACTCACAAGGTCACTTTAGCTTGTTTTTATGGCTCCTTCGTGAATTTAGAGTTGGAATGAAGGAATTTAGTGAGCATCCTAATTTTTTTATGCTAAGGTTCTATTTGCCAAATTGGAAGTCATACGTAAACTATTACAGAAGCAATGTTTCTAAAATATAATGTGGAAAAAATCACTCAAAAGAAAGAATTTAACTACTAAAATATCAATTACACTACATGGTGGTTTGGTCCAGGGATAAATGCTAGATTATAGGGCCAAAACCAATATCATAAAAATCAACAAGTTAATGGCATTATTATATAAAAGAAAATATACACCTTAAAATGCTAAATCTAAGATTTAATAATTGGTCCATTCTTAGTCTAGGTTAAGTCTATCTTGTTGTGATAGAAATGAACAATATGAAATAGGTTTTGCATATTCATATCAAAAAAAGAAGAAACCTAAAAAATGAAATATCAAAGTACAAGTCATTACTCTTTTTTTTATCATAAAATTTAAGAAAAATTGCTAATAACCTCTTTAAACTTTAACTTAGGTATAAATTGACCTCTTAAACTTTCAAAATATGGCTTTTAACATCCTAAATTTTGATAAATTAGTAATATGAAAAATATTTTCTTTTTTAGTTAAAAAAGTCATACTATGATCAAAGTTTTAGGGGTTTTGAAGTACATTTTGATAAGTTTAGGGGGTATTTATGTATCAAAATTAAAATTTAAGACGGTTATTCTCAACTTATGAAGATTTTTTGTAATTTATTAAAATTTAAGAGGGTCAAAAACTATACTTTGAAAATTTAAAGGATCAATTCGTACCCAAATCAAAATTTAAAAGGATTATTTGCATTTTTCAACTAAAATTTATCTATGATGAAATTCATGTTTATTTTTTTAGCTATATTTCTTTTTATGAAAATCAAATGATAATTAGTGAAAAATTTATATCCTTCATCTTAATTATTGACTTATTCCTTACAATATTCATGGTGGAAGAGCGTTCATTGTGTGAAATGTATAGATAATACAAATTTGATTTGGAGGAGATTAAAGTTTGAATCGAGGATCAACATTTTGAAAAAATCAAATAAAAGATCAATATTTTACAATGTAGTTTAAATAAGGAATATAATTATTATAAGACCATAACCTAGTAATCATTTCATAAAAATATTTAAACTACTTTCTAAAGCGTTAATCTTTTATGATTTGAACTTGTTGAAATATTGATATCTTATTTAAATTAACTTATGAAATACTGTCATTATACTTAAATTTTTTGAAACGTTGATTTTCTATTTGAATTTATCTCTAAATATTAATTTCTTTCGTTATAATATTCCATCCATTTATAAACTAGTGTAGAAGTTCAAAATTACATGAATATTGAAATACGTTGTCAATCATTATCCAATGTCATATAGTACATTTCTAAATGCTATAATTGGTTTTGAACTTTATAATACCATTTTTTGCTCAAATGCATTACATTAGAACCTTGACCCCCTTTGTTACTGTAGTAATTTATATTTTGTTGAAGGAAATTATAATTAAAAATTTAAGTTAGACATTATATTTGATTGGAGAAATAACTAATTTCCAAGTCAATACTCCAATAGACACATGATATTTTTATTTACTAGATTCCTTAATTATAATAAACGGTACAATGCTAAGCACGTGTCGTGGTATAGATAAAAAATATATTTACATATGGTAAGCGTATCATATATTACAAATTATATATATATCCATGTATGTAACTTTACTTATGATTTTTAACATAATTTACTATATAGATTAACTTGTATAAAATATAATTCTATCTATATAATACTATATGTAGATTAGAAGATATTTGATTATACAAATTGTAAAGTATTTTAGTGCTTATAAATAATTGGTATTTGAGAAAAAAAACAAGAAAAAAATCACGAAAAAACTAAATAAAAAAAATGAATGCAATATGATGGGAGTTATAGTCTAATAGATGAGACCGATGATGGTAATTGATAATGTCTGCACATATATGATAATGACGGTGAAAGTTTGGAAAACTTATGATATTTGATTGCACCTCTTAGTCTAAGAAAATGTTTTTTTCTACATATAAATGGTAATAATATTTATAACCTATTGCTTTTTATGTGGAGTAAAGGCGAAGTGTGAAAAAGAAAAAGGAAAAAGATCTATTTTTTCCAACAATTTACATGGTGTAAAAGATTAATATCTCTCTCTCTCTTTTAAATGGATGTCAGGCTTTTAAGTTTTATTAAAATAAAATGAGGGCCTCGTGAAAATGGAAAAAAAAATAGGGTTGACTCAACAACTCATTAGCCCTTTTAGGTCCTCTAGCCCATCTTTAGTTTAGTTGCATGTACAATATTTCATAATATACAATACCTCTTTGGAATACCTCTAACTATTTATAATTTTAAATTGAGGAACTACTATGATCCTTCGTTAAGACCATCTCACCTATAATTTGACTATCTAAATGATCAAAAGAATTAATATAATAAGATATTTAATGGTTAGGATATGAACTTAATAGGTCTTGTCAAAGTAAGTGGATGGGGGCATAGAATTTTCTTTTAAATTGTTGTTACTTATCTTTTATTTATTCTTATACCATTAGACAGATTAAATACCAAGAATTACAAGTCTCACATAACTTGACATAAGATGATGTAACTTTAGGTGTCTCTTAAAAAATGAAATATAACTTCATATACAAATATAAAAAGACTGCCAACAATCGTATAAAACTAATAATTTTAATTAGATAATTGTAATTATACCATATTTAAAATAATTTGTGAAATTTTTATCGTATCTCTTAATTACTAAGGGTTTTCCTTTTTCGTTGACTATGTATTGATTAGGAGACATGTTCTTTGTTTGAAAAGAAACGAGAGTTACAACCTTCTTTTATAAGTTTATATAAAGTGAGATAATTTTAGATTTTTTTTAAGACTTGTAACTCTTCTAAATATAACATTTCTTATGCAAATGATCACATAAAATTAGCAGTTCATATTCGATAATAATAATTATATCACATTTAAAATAGATTTATGAAAACATAATGTTAGTACATTATTAATTGCAATTATTTTTTAAAATAAATTTATTGTTCTCATAAATAATTAAATGTACCTATATTATTAAAGACAAAAACACCCATTTGGTATTTTTAGTGTTTTAATATTTTATTTTGTTTGGGTTTTACAAAACAACCCCTACATACTAAATAATTATTAATAAATCATCAATATGTTAGGGTTATCACAATAAAATATTCTATATACCAAAGATGGCATCTAACCTATAAATTTTCAACAAAAAATAATATCTAAACTAAAAATCTTCTCTCAAAATGACAACTTTAAATTATAGTTCTAATATCTATAAATCTTAATAATTCTTTTATCAAATTTTCAATTGTTGTGATATCCATATCTCATAAATACTAAAAATATTTTATTGTTTGTTTAATGATATATCTAATTGTGTCGATTAAAAAAATAGTTATTTGCTTTTAAAATTTTAATAGAAGAAAAACTATTTATAATTAAATTATTTTTATTTATTTAGTAATATGTTTAATTGTGCTTATTTCATAAACAATTTATTTACTTATTGAAATTTTAGTAAAATATCAAGTTTATTCACAAATTGTCACCATAAATAAAAAATCGGTAATTAAAGTATTTTTTATTTATTAATAATATGTTTAATTGTAGGCAGAAATTTAGAAATGAATTTGGATTGGATAATAGGATTTAAGTATTGTTTGTGTTCTTTTTATAAAAATTTAGCCTTTTGCTTTTACAGTAGTTTTTTTATTTAAATATTTTTTCTTTCCTTACCTATTCATTTTTTATTCTATTTTTACACTAGTTTTTCCATTTATTAATTTTCAAATGATCCAATAACATTATAAAGAAATCTACTATATATCTTTTCTTATCTTTCTTTTTTCTTTAAGTACTTGTTTAAGATTTTTTTAAATTTTAGTAATCGCTATTTTGGTTACGGTCTCTCATAAATGTAGTTGATAGAGTAGCTTTGACTATAAATAATATTTGCTAAGTTTTAATTATTTAGTGTCTCTTTATAATTTTTTATCTAATGTTCGATTGTATATATTGTCATAACGCTTTTTTTCCCTAAATTTTCTCTTCCTTAACTTATAATTTAGAATTTATTCATTAGAATTGAATTGTTTGTTTTCGATATGCATAAAGAAAGTATATAGCAATATAATTAAAGGAAAATTCTAAAAGATTGTTTTTATTTTATCTTTATATAATACTAATAGATATTGTACCCACTATGTTTGTTCAAATTTAACATTAAATTGTGAAACATTACTAGTTTTATATATAATCATTATTTTATAAAGATTTTGTATAAATATAAGGAATATTACGATGGTGATTGAGAGACTCCTATAACCGTAAACTAAGATATTAAGAAATTATAAATATTGAATGGAGGAAGTGATGAGTACACTTTAAATTGTGATAAAAAAAAACACTAACATTGTTTTAATTATATAAATTATTACTTTATAAAAATTTCTACATAAGTAAGTGATCAATAAAGAGATTAAAAAACAGAATAATCTACAAAAATGGAGATTTTTTTTTAATGACAATAAATTGAATGCAATATATTTAAGAGGAAATAGTTTTTTTTGTTTTACTGAAAAAAGGAAGGAATTTAAATAATAAAGGGAATAGTGCAACTTTTACAAAAATAAAAAGAAATACAAATTTGAAAAGAAAGTATAGGAGTTGAAAGATTTTAAGTTTTGAATAAAGCATAAGTTGTTAGGAAAAAAAAATGAGGTGTAAATGGGAGAAAAAATGGAGTTTTAGGAATATCATAGCTTTGTCCATGATATTGTTAACATAAATTTTAATACTATATGTTTTAGTAATTATTTATAATATATTTCAAGGGTATTTTAAAAAATATAAAAAGGACACCAAATCTCTCCCTTTTATAATTTAATAATATAGATTTTCAACTCATGAAAGTTATAATTTTATTTTATTTTAAATCGAATGTGGTATTTGTTATTTATTTTATGTTTTATCTTTATAAAGAGAAAACTATTCCTATAAAAGCTATTCATCCACTATAAAAAACAAAATCAATTATCATTTATATTTTCTAAATGATCTTAATTACAAATACTTATGAATAGTAAATAATAATAATAGTAAATGTGCAATCATTTATTTAGGTAACAAATGTATTATTTATTCTATACTATCAAGGCTAAACTCATTTTTTAATGGCCAACAACTAATACTTTTGGTATCTTATTGTTTTAATGTATTTAATATATGTCACTATTGTTGTACAATTTAATAGCCATGTTTTTCTTTAATATGTAAGACTATGGAAGAGCATTAATTACTTATTTTTAAATAAGGAGAGTATTTTTATCACCATAGCCGGCTTATCATAACTAACAATAGTGCATTTACCGTATATATTTGTCACGTACATATTATTCAAAACTGCTTACTTTGTCATATACAACCATCATTGAATCATTGCTGCTACAAGGAGATTTCATTGTTGTTATATCCCTTAAAGTCATTGTAAGTAATAATATTGTATTATTTGCTACCTCCATATTTATTAAACATATTATTTTTCATTTCATGCAGATATTAAAGAGATTGGATTGTTGTTACAATAAGTTATAAAAGAGTAAAGGAATAAAAACTGCTTTAACATTTAATTTTTCTGTTTTTGATCAAAACATTTTTTTTGTTTAGTGGATATGTGGAGAAACGATTTGACATATGGAAAGATTTGGAAACATAGGGAGTTTTTTTTTCTTCTTTTTTTTTTGGTTTAATATTATGTATGTGGAATTTTGACATTTAAATTGAGTACTTACCTATATTTTATCATATATCTTTGGTATTTTGTTTATTAATCCCTAATCTCTTAATGCCTTATGAAATATCTCAATGATGTAGATCCTTTCATTGACCTATTGTTAATCTCATTATTAAGCATGCACCAACATTGTATATTTTGAAAAATATGAACAAAAATTTCCTATCAAAAGGTGCTCTTCTCCATCTTTTTTTTTTTTTTTTACTATATGTTGCAATGTATAAGCAAAATATAGAGTATTGTATAAGGTTTAATGGAGATTTTTATTTATGACCAAGTAGAGGCTACCTTAACCTCGATATTGTATCCATACAATGTGTTTCCCATGACCTTTTGTTAAATTTTCTTAAGTCAAAACATGTACTTTCGAAACATAATTTCTTAATAATTTAACTAGTTTTCCTAAAAACAAATTTTAAAACCAAACCTTGAACTAATTTGTTAGTGCTTCTTAATAATATAAATAATCAGTTAATGCATGTATGAATATTGAAGGTTGAAATGACTTGATTGGTAATCATGTTGAAAATGATGTCTTTCCCAATGACGTTAATAACCTCAATATTTGTTGTTCAAACAAAAAAAAAAAGGCCCAAAATTCAACAAAACTATATTAAATAATGTGTCCTTTATTGTTTTGTTGTATTTTAAGTTTCGAAATTAATATGGGCTTAATTGTTTCGTAGAGAAATGGGAACTTATAGGAGAAGTAACTTGACTGTGAATAAAATAGTTTTATATACATAAACAAAATCAATGTACACATTATTGTTTTTCTTTTCCTATTATTTATGGATTTTTAATGTATTATTGTTGTTATATTAACCTACTTTTAGTGTATTTGAAGTTTTCCTTTAGTTTTTTAAAAACAATTTTTTAATCTATACAAATTTCATCAGTATTCAGCCATACAAATCATTAACAAAAAGATGTGGACGAAAAATAATTATCTTAAATTACATAAAATTATTTTTACTCCCACAACATAGGTATGTCATCTACTAATATATTTTTTAAATAAATATGGCGAGGATATTTTAACTAATTATTAATTGCTGGACATTGCAACGAGATGCTAACTTGAGGTTGGACTTTATATGGATCATGTTTCTCATTTGAGCATTGGATAAAGGCTTGTTTAATCAAGTTTGATGTGTACATATAACTGCTTCCTCTTTTAATCTATTGCTGCACTGAAGTATCAATCTTTAGTATTGGACCGTGTTTCTCTCGAAGGCTTGGAATGTCATGTAAACTGGGCATATGGTGTGCAACTTCTCTCTTTTACATAGGACAAGGACAAGGCTCAACATGAATGCTTTGCTTTTCCAAATTAGGTTGGACTTCTTCAATTAAATATGAGGATGTAGCCTTGCATGGAGCATTCACAAGTGAGTTGAACTTTTTTAATTAAATTCCATTCTACTCGTTTGATTCGATCGTTCTACGTATAAGATCGATAAACATTTTTTTCTTTAATTCTATATCATAGAGCCAAAGACCTTGAAATCTATTGGCATGAAAGTTGGTTTCTCGGTGGGAAGGACTACCTCTTCCATTATAATTATCAAAATAAATCCTAAATCATATAATAAATCCACCATAGAAGAAGCTACATTAAAGCTTGGGTATGAATTTTTATAAAATTAGGATTAATCAATTGTTGTTACAAATTATGTAATAATTTTTATAAGGAAACTTTAGAGTAAATGAAAGTTGTATTTATTATGGTTTATAATTAGTAATTAGTTAGAGAATTAGAGTAAGTGAACAATCATAATGGAATTGATAAATAGATGACAGGTTAAATGGATTATGGATCGACTAAGGTGAAAATCATGAATCAAGATACCCTTTTAATGACTTTATATGATCATTTAAGTCTTGAAATACCTTTAGAATATATTGAAAGTGAACTTCAAAATCTAAGATTATGAATTTTAATGAGCTATTTAAGTATTAATCCATCATAATAACTATAAGCTTAATTCTTGTAAAGGTATTAAGTAAATACTAGGTATATGGCAATTACTATGTAATGTATGTACTTATCGTTTAATTGAACTTGACTTATAACTATTTAATAAAATAAATGCGTTTTCTAACTTGTGATTGCTATGATCGGCAATCTTGAATTAGGCTTTCATGGTCCTAGGGGGATGGTTTCTCAAGATAATGTGATAATTAGTTGTTGAGGCGATATGGTGAAGCGGGTAGTTAATATTGTAATGAGTAAAGAAGAAACTGTAACCAATAAACTAATGGTTACATGATGCTAGTTCAAACATTACATATGGATTGCACTCCCAGTGTGTGATGAGTAATAAACTTATATTAAGCTATTCATTATTATTATTGTCAACAATGTACACTTATATTGTTCTTTATAAATCATTAAACCATTGTTGTTAGGTTTTGTCACAAGCAATTGAATTCATCTGTTACTCCAAATTCTACAATGTTAGAATCGCATTATTTGTTTCGTTACATTTAATAATTTAACAATTCTTATTTGTTGCATCCAATGTTTGTTGACTCGTATAAGTTTTCCATAGGTATGTGTATGGTGCAATAGTTTCCTTGATAACACGATAAGGGAAATGAACTCGGTATGAGATCATTTACTATTGTTGTTTTCAACATTGAAATCAGGACATTTGCAAATCATTAAATTTTTATAGTTAGTTTTTGTTGTTATCACATTTTTACTACAAGAGTTCTTTGCTTGAAAGGTAGGCTCATAGATGCTCCATGGTTAAGTTGATCTATAAAATAAAATACACTATAGTGGCTTAAATTGTCTTTGACAAAAGACTTTAATGCTTAAGTCAATAAAGTAGACAAAAGCTTTGAGAAGAACAAGAAAGTTGTAACAAATATCGAATTTAGGAATCAAGGTTCTGATCCTTTACTATGAAGCTTCTAGAAGAATTTATAGAAGATGTTGCCCATCTAAATTTCGACACATGGAAGTAAATCCTTTGCTAAGGGAATATTTTAGAATAAGGAAGTTGTAATTGTTTACTTCAAGCAATCCTTTTATATTCCACTTGACACCCAGTCACTCACTCTTAGGGAGTTATATAACTAACAACGAGGTTGAGCTAACATGTGCTAAACCTAGAGGCATTGCAAGAGAATGGTATTCCGGGCGCCCAATGTATGCATAGTGGGTTTAGTCATGTACAACTAGAGTCACAAGTTATTTAAATTATAGGATGCTACATTCGTGTTTTCCATTTCGTTATATGAAATAATTCAACGAACCATGTTTGTTGCATTCAGTTTTGTAAGCTCGTATGTGATTAAGCATATGGATGCACGTGATACAATAGTTACATATTGAGTTTAGTGGCCTACCTTATAGGTGGTGATCTTCATATTGATGTTTCTAATAAGCTAGAGGCTTAGATTTTGATTTGATTCAACGAAATGTAATAATATTTAGCATAAATTTCAGTGGATGTTAGATATTAGTGGTTCAACTTTTTTTTTTCAGTTCATATGTTTGAAGAACCAATTTCAATTTCACTTGACATTGAATATTAAACGTTTTTATTGAAGATTTATGAAGAGACTACTGCAAATAATATGTTGTATTTAGCTTGGTTTTTGAGTCTTAATAATTTTTTATATGATTATAATACGTGGTGAAGCATATCACACCTAGCATAGGCATGACAATTGGAGATTAAACAAGTTTAGTCAAATTCCACTGCATATCCTTATGTTATTATCTCCTCTTCTTGAGTCTCTTGGCTTTATTGCTAAACTTACACTTATTATCTCACACTCAATTTTACTTCTTCCAAAAAAATTAGAAGGATACAAATATTTTCAAGAACGGTAAAATCAATTCAACCTATTTTGAAATATTACATTATAACAATGAAGGATTGCACAATTGGATTAGTTATCAAAAAATAACATGGATGAATTCATATTCATAAAACCAAAATCTAATAATGTATATGTGTATAAATAATTCACACAAAATATATCATTCATTTCAACTATTATTATTGTTATTATTAGTAGTAGTAATAATTCAGTTTCATGTCAAATTAATTTTAAATAAAGTATACCAATTTAATTATAAAAATGCGTTGCAAAAAATATTATAGACTAATAATAAGAATACTAGATTCAGTTATAATAAATTATATTTGAGTCTCCAGGCTTAAAATTGTCGTATAATAGATATTAGAAAAAATAAAAAGTGCACGGAGAGTGACCGTTGCAAGTTGGCGTGGTCAATCCATTTTACTTGGCAGTACATTATTCATCAGAGCAAAATTCCCGCCATTTCATATTTCAACGCGAAACCCGACGCAATCTTGTACATAAACAAACAAATGTGCCCGCCAACTTTAACGAGACGAGGCAATATGTGAATAATAGGTAAAATAAAAGAAAAATAACAGGAACCGCATTAAAAACCCGAGTCCACTCGCATCTTACCGAGTGAACAACTCATCGCGATTTTAATTATTTATTTAAGTATATTATTTTCCCTTTTACTCCAGCCTCGTCACGTGACAGTTAGTTCTTGAAAGAATTATTGCTATTGCCCTCTTCTTTTTCATTTTTTTTTGTTATATTATTTTGTAGGACATTCTTTTTAATAATTAAAAAAATGGATAATGCCCTTTTAAATTTTTACAGTTATCTATGATAATATTAAAATATAGGGAGTCTTTCATATATATTCTTATTAAAGTAATTATATTAATAAAACTAGTAAACCACCTAATTTAGCCTTTCTCAAAATAAAATTGATACATAATATCCAAAAACATGGTTTATTTTTTTTTATACTAATAATTTAACCTGAAATATAGCATTTGCATGTGAATGCACAAGCACGTACATTAACATTTATATTTATGCGCTTTACATATGTATTATGAATGCAATGGTACAAGTTAATATTCGAAGTGTGCAGATATCATGTGAATAAAATAAAGCGAAGACAAGACTCCAATATTATTATGGAACTACCGCTTTCTTTCTTATTTCTATAACCATGACTGTAAACAAATTGAGTTAAAATAATATAACATTAAAAATTGGAGCTCGTGATCTTAAGTTTGGAATTTTTAGTTCAAACTTTAACACGAAGTGATCCTCAACAAGCTTAAACTTAACTCAATCATGCTTGCTTGAGCTTGATTTTATTCAAAAGAGCATTTTCGTTGACTAACACATAAACTCCACTTTCATATCATTAGGCTCATAAATTAGTCGAGTTGAATATCATGAAATTCTATCTCCACTTAATAAAAGAGTTGAATAACTCGAGCTGGAGCTCGACTTGACTGTTGATAAATCCAATTGGAGTATTTGAAAACCTTGTCAGTATATACTAAATAACCCATGAATATTTCACATATTTTTGGCTTTAAAACCATATTTATATTGTAGGATATAGAGTTGCATGAATTGTTTTGAATTAATAAATATAGACAGAAGTATAGATTTTTCATTCTCAAAATGCTTGGGCGTAATGAATTACAATGTTGATACATGCATTTTAAATTGTTAGGCCCATAAGTTAATCAAGTTAAATATCATAAAATTATATCTCCACTTAATAAACAACTCGAGAATTCGAGTTTGAACTCAACTTGACCGTTGATAAATCCAATTAGAGTATTCAAAAACCTCACAAGTATATATTAAATAATCCATGAATATTTCCCATATTTTTGGCTTTAAAAACCATATTTATATTGTGGGATATAGGGTTGCTTGTTTTGAATTAATAAACATAGATAGAAGTATAGATTTTTCATTCTCAAAATGCTTGGGCGTAATGAATTACAACGCTGATACATGGATTTCAAATTATTAGAATTTAATCTAGCCCTCCTTTAAGACAAAGACCTCCTTTAAGACAAAGACTAGATATATAATACATGTTGCAAATATAGAAGTGCTAGTGAGTACATATATATCTAAGAAAATAACTACAATCCTTGTTTTACAACTACTATACCATATGTCCAATCATGCTTGGTACTCGTGTATATCTATGTATGTGTGGTGTGTATTATTAAGTTAATTTTTTTCTCCACTTTAGACACTGAGATTATGAGAGATCTAGTTTATAGTATATTTTTGTACTATGTCTTGCATCTGGCTAAATTTTTTGTAGAATTTAATAATAACTGATTGCATACGGATGAGACACACGTTGATCCAAAGGAAGGTTATAAGAGGGGGAAAAAATATGCAAGGTTTTATTAATGAATATTTCAGAAAAAGACTTACGAAGTTTGCCGGATAGAAAACAAATATAATTTTTAAAATGCTAATCACGCCGATTTCTCGAGTGAAACACTTGCAAACAAATGGTTACGTTAAGAGATAGAGATCCCTACTTAGACACCTCTTTTTTTATTTATAGGCCACTTGAATGTTGCTTTATTTTATTGCTTTACTTCCATAAGCAAATTATTGTATTATCGGTCCTGTTTTTCAACAAATAAAATATCTCCTAGACATAAAAAAAAAAAAAAATGTATCTTAGAACACCATTTAGTATAGTCCTCATATTATTATCATTTTCCACGATAGTTTTAGGTGTTTAATGAGAAATGCTTCTGCGTTACGAAGAGTTGAATGGTTTTATTTCATGATATCATGTGTTTTACTTTATAGTTTCCTAATAAATAAAATATCTCTTCATGTATAGTATAATTGTAGGAACAAATGAGTTTTATTTTGCAAAGTAATTTCAACATGTGTCTAAAAAAAGGTAAATCCGATCTTACTTCCATGAAAAAAAAAAAATACTAAAGGAGAATTGGATGATATTTTTTGGTGTCTGGTATAATACAAGATTAGGAATACAGCATACCAGAGCACTTTCCCCATTTAACTTCTCTCGATTTTTTTTTATTCATGCTCATAAGATGTTACCATGTATGAAAACGGTTATAATTATAAGAAAGAAGGTGATGTCATATTATATTTCATACTATTAAGGTAATCTTAATCATTAATTGGTAAATAGATGGAAATTGAGAAAAAAAAAA
The DNA here is from genome assembly GCA_024138005.1 of Lumnitzera racemosa. Taxonomy (NCBI): domain Eukaryota; kingdom Viridiplantae; phylum Streptophyta; class Magnoliopsida; order Myrtales; family Combretaceae; genus Lumnitzera; species Lumnitzera racemosa. The sequence goes on from JAMXBC010000006.1 coordinate 89,965,904, forward strand.
GAGAGGATCTACATCCAAATGCATCACTTTTTTTTTTTAAATGACATTTCATACCATAAGTACAACATAAGATTTTTCATTTTCCTTTATATATATATATATTGTATGTTATGTGCAGACATGATGCTACAAAAGAGATTTTGAAATTTATATTATAAATCTTATCTTTTATTAAATTTAAACAACTTGTTTTTTTCATTCCACCATTGCTCAACCACAATCACTATTGCAACTGTCATTGTACCACCATCATCATTATAATATTGCCAAAATCATCAACTCTTACTATTTTTATAAGTAATCTCAATCATTAATTAGTAAATTGAGAGACATTGAAAAAGGAAAAATTGAAAGAGGATTTATATCCAAATGCATCACATGTTTCTTACACTATGTTTGATGCAATAAGTAAAACAAATTTTTTTTTTTTTATATTATGTGTTATATGCAAACATGATGCTGCAAAAGCAATTTTCAAAGTTCTATTATCAATCTTATTATTTATTAATTTTAAACACTTTTTCTTTCAATCGACCATTTTTTAATCAGAATCACCATTGCAACTACCATTATATTGTAATCGTCATCGTCATCGTCATCGTCATCATTATACTACTACCAAAATCGTTGACTCGATGTTACTTATGTAGCACGATTGTTGTGATAGTAATGTGGCTTACATTCAATTAGTAGTAACAATGGTGAGGATGGGATAATGTTTATGTAGCGATAATGGTATAACAATGCAAGAAGATTAGAATGCAATCAAGTATGATGAGAAAGTTGTGGCAATAATAATGGTGATTTAACATAATATTAGTGGTGATTTATATGATTTAAAGGTGATAATAATGATGGCAAAAGAAATGCACTAGTGGTGGCGTAAGTGATGATAGAAATATAATGGTAACAATGCAATGGTAATAGTAATATTGTGATACCGTTGTATTGACTATCATGGAGGAGGTAATAGTGGTGGTTATTTTAGTAGAACAGCAATGGTCAAGTAATGAAAGGTGCAATTAGAGAGAGAGAGAAGGATATGATAGCTTCGGATTTTTGTTCAAATTTTTCCTTTTTTAGTTCTAAGATTTTCATATCACGAAATGAAGTATACAACAATCTTGAGATTTATTTAGTATTAAAAGAGGAGTTCTAGTACTTAACATATTTTATTAACCTAATAAGGTATAATGAATTTTACATTGTTTCATATCTTGAAAAAGTACAACTAAATACTAGCTAAAAGTGTTGTATTAACTACGCGCACCTTCTTAGTTCTTCGTTAATAAAAAAAAAAAATTGAAAGAAGACAAGAATAACTTTCTAAGATGCTCTTGTTAGGAATAATCTTTTTAAAATTTGCTAACTTATAAAATAAATCCTTCAAGTGAACATATTTCCTTACCGAATAAATTACATGTTCACTTCGGTGAAATAACTACATTCTCTTCTTAATCCATATAAAGTTGCTATTAGGATATTTAGTTGAATTTTAGACATTAAATAACTATTTCGTATGAACTACTATTGAATAGCAATTCATGTCTCCATCCTCATGTCTAATGATTTATTTTTTATCTTTATTATAAATGCTAATTTCTTATAGATGCCCTTATCCCTATAAATATTACCTCACTCCACAAAGGGGATATAATAGATATTTTAATTTTATTCTAACTTGATTCCTTATGTCTTTTTGTGTTAGCTAAATAATGATGAACACATAATAATTATTGGGTTTTTATCCCATCCCTATTGATTTACAATTCAATTCTTTCTTTATTCATATAGTGAAGTGAACAGGTAGGTAATAATTACCTAAGAGGATTTATTGATGGATCTTTTCAAAAAGAAAAGTAATAAGGGTACCCTTGCAAACATTAAATTACTAATGGACACAAGGGAAAAAAAAAGAGAGTATAAATAGTAACTTTTTTTTTTTTTAAGCCTTAGGAATATAGAAGAAGGAAATAAAGGAATGAGTATTGGTTTTAATTTTAAGTTTGATTTAATTCTAGCTTTAACCAAATTTTCTTTAAGCATCAAATGTATTAGACAACTAGAGAAAACATATAAAAAAGCATGGCAATTATATTAGAGACGAGTATTTTATGTCTAAGAATAAAGAGGTGTTTTGTGCATTAAATAATATAAATGTTTCATTAATATTACACAAAATGGTGTAGGAGATATATATTTTTAGTGATGTAAGTGGTAGTAAGCATTATGCAAAATAGTCCTTTTTTTTTTTCCATGGCAAATTGTCAACTTAAGCAATATGGATTCACATCTTATTAATACATCTTATGTAAAACTTTGCCTATTTGTTGTCTATCAAAAATCACTTAACAGCACCATCTTATGCAACATTTTATAACCTCGCCAATCTAACATCTCTTCTCATGACTATCCTTCTCTCACTCTCTTTGTGTTATGTGCCTTTATGCAGTTTGGTTAATGTCACAAGAAGCTCGCAATATGATAGGTGGCAACTTACTATAAGTAGAAGCCTGAATTAGTAGATTATAAGCCATCTATTGCATAAAGGCTTAAAATGCAAGCATGTTAGGTCTTATAGCATATACAATTTAACTTATTCATAATCCTCCATAGGTTTGGTGGCTTAAGGATTAGCTTATGAAATTTTCCCTTATGTAAACCGGTGATATCCCCATTCCCTTACACTTTCAAGCAAACTATTGTACTAAGTGTCTAAAGCATGCATGATCTACAATATTATCCCAAGTTACTTCACTCGAAGGTAAACCCTTTCGTTCAATAGGTATTCCAAGCAAAGATAGCTAGTTTGGACCTTATGTCAAAGCACCCTAGCAGAATCTTCCTTATTCCCCTACCATCTACTTGCTTGGTACCACGAATGATCTTCTTCTTTGTTGTTGCCAAGGCGTCTTCCCTCTTAGTCCAGTACACCATACAAGTCTCCATAAAGGCTTCTATGTCCTCTTAACATTTTTGCTATCTATTGCATGGAGGCTTAAGATGTAAGCATATAAGGTCTTATAGCATACATGATATAATTAAATCTAATAGGGTAATTATCTATAGGTTTAGGATCAATATCCAATAGGGTGGATTGAGTTTTGGGAAAATGACTTAAGTACCTTATAACCAAAACCTAGTATTATAAAGATATTGCCTTGTAATGTCAATCCATATTATATAGTTCTTAAGGATATTTATTTATTTTCAAATAAGAATATTATTTTGGTGTATACGAACAAAATTAAGTTAGCTTACCAATTGAGTTTTGAGGCAGGTATTGGTACTTTATAGGTTTTACCACGTAATAAGATATGTTGTAGGACTTTACTAAAATTTTAGGACATGTAATTTGTTACAGGGATTGAGTTTAAGGAACCAATTTTAAACTTACCAATTGCAATCTCAACATTAGTCATTAGGGAGTTTGGTTTGTTATATTGCACTAATATGATAGTAGATAATAATGGGTCGTTATGCAAGTAGATGTGATGAGTGCCTATTGGATATGGACTTCAACCCTCGGTAGCTCAAATATAAAAGAAAGCGATTCATTTGTATTACCTATTATTTGCCTTCAATACTTATCTTTCATTGATTTGGAAAAGGTTGTTTTGGTTTGGGAAGTGTCATTGAGATAGGGCAATACGTGCAATAAGTAATAAATAAAGTAAAGAGACATAAGATGTTAAGTGAATAAACTTGTTAGCTTGCCTTCTATTAGTAATAGTCTAGCTTGCAGCCAATCGTGCTTGGGGATAGGTCATTATGATGGTTTTACAAAAGAATAAGGTAGTAGTTGGGATCAATCATGAAATGTTCCTTACCTTGCCCCAACCAAAGAATGAGTATTTCACGGATGATAAGGAATATTCAGCCTTTTGTATAAGCATTCCTAAGTATATGCATTGTTTATATCAAACTCCTTATGGTGGGAATAGAAGACTATTTTCCAATCAAATGCCTTGTTAAAGTAGTATGATATCCTTTTTTTCTTCCCCGACATGGTATATGGTTAATTCTTTTCTCATTTAAAAATCCTTAGATGTGTCATACAATATAGAATTCAAAACACTATAGCTAGCAAGTGTCTCTTACTTGTTTCATAAGATGTTTAAAATTTATTATCTCTTTTTTAGAATGCACAAAAAAAAAAAAAGGATTTCTACTTCACATGAATATAAAAGAAGTGAATATGGTTGAAATTTTAAGGGGAAAAAAAAGGGAAAAGCATGTGGATGAAATAAATAAATATATATATTTTTGAAGAATCGTGTTTGAGGATAGATACATTGACTCGAAACAGAATATTTAGGATGCTCCTATTAAGTCTGGCATTCATAATTTTTTAATGAGAGCTATGAATAGTGTGAGTTGAAATCATATAGTGCTTTGCTTGAACTTAAGATCGAATCTAAATTTTAAAACCCGAGCTCTATCGAGCTTAGAATTCTAAATTCAAGCTTCACTTAAAGTTACACTTGACAAGCTTAAGATTTAATCCATTAAGCTCGTTAAGGCTCGATTTCTTTAAAAATCATTATCCTTTTAATAAAAATAACATGAAGATCTAAATTTGACTTTCACTCAACTAATGTTTTTAAATAAACCAAATTTAAATGTTGATTAGGCTAGTGAGATAGTTGAACTAAATACAGGGAAGTTTAAGATTAACTCAATAAATCACTCAATTAGCTTAAGCGTAGCTATTATAAATTGAATTAGAGTAACTTACGAGAGGTTTGACTCATTTATACCTTACTTTGAACTATTATCTATTGCAATTGTCATGCTAATAATATTTCCATCTCTATGCTAATTGCCATTACTAACATAATCCAATAACTTCAATGGCCCTCTTCCTTGCCTAGAATCCTCATTAAATGTTAAATCTCATGCTTATGGTTACAATAACCTTAGTAAGCTATCTTAATCTCCCTACTAAACCAAATAACCTGATAAGGGGGAGCAGACGAAGTAAAGATGTTGTGTTACATACACTTTTTATCTAAACCTATTAGGCTATACCTTCAAATATGGAAAAAGAAAAAAGATGGTGAGATGCTACTTATACTTATAGTATAACAACAAAAAGTAAAAATTGGGTCCTAAACGCTAAACGATTTAATCTTTTGATGGAGAGTCATTCATCATTAGCATCCATATGTTTTGTTATTTTAAGTAGTTGTAAGCATTTTGAAATTCAAAATTTTCATATTTGGTTACACTAAAAATCACAAAGCAATAGTAGATAAATAAATTCATAATATAGGAAATGTTTATGCCTTAAAACCTTTGGAGCTCTTGAATCATGGCAATAACTCTCTTAACAATAATTTTTAAGCCATTGCCTCTTCTGCGATCACCTCTTAGCAACACCTTTCAAGTTATAAGATAAGTTCAAGGATGGATAGCAATGATTTTTTTTTTTAATAAGTTTAGAGATTGTGTTAATGGAAGTAAAAGTTACAAGGTATAGTTTATTGTACAAAACTAAAAAATGAACAAAGCATGATTATAAAGCTTAAAGGTTTTGGCCAAACCCTCTAAAATGTAAGAATATTTAGACGAACACTCTCATTTTATTACAAAAAATCGATCAATGTAACTCCCTAATCTATGAGATTATGAAAGTGTTTGTTTGTAAAGATTAGAGAGGACAAGACAAAGAGAACTGGACAGATAAGTACAGGGAAAACTGAACAATTCAAGCTTATTGTACAATATATAATACAAAATTTATATTGAAAAACCAATTATTCATATTATAAAACAAATAATTTTTTATAATATTTAATTAAAAAAACATTAATTAACTCTATTTTATAATATGAAAGGATATTTTTAAGAATGCAAAATATTTTTGTTTTCTTATTTAGTAAATTCTATTTTTGTACCATGATATAAATGAGATAAAATTTGAACCTTTTGTTTAGTTTATCGACCCAAATTCTTGTTTAGTCACCATGAGCTTCTAAAATTGCATATAGAGCAACCAAATCTAGATTTAGGGCTTTTAAGAAAAAGTTATCCAATTAATCTCAAACTTTGTGAATAAAATAGAAAAGTTAATTGAAGTGACCCAGTGAAGTTATATTTCGAAAATAATGATGAAAAATCCCAATTTTGCCATTAGAAGTATGATTACTCAATATAACATAAAATGATTAGAACCCCTAAAATTAAGTTTGGAATACAACGGGAATTAAGAGATAAATTATTTAAGCTATAAAATTAGATAATATAACATAATATATTATAACAGTATATACATTTTTTTATGAGTACACCCAATATATATAATAATTATACCTGAAATTACATAATTATATAATATGTATTGAATGCATAAAAATAAGTAAAGAAATATATCTTAAAAATAAAAGATATGTTGGAAACATTATTATATGAGCACAAATACATTTTACACGTGATATATACATAGGATATATATTCATATATTAATAAAATAACTAAATACTAACGTAATATATATAATATTAATATTTAATCAAAACATCAACTAAAACCTATCTAATTGCAATCAAAGCTTAGGAAAAATCTAGAAAACTTACCTTGGCATGCTATGGACATCAGAAATTGCTGAATCAAAAGCAAAGCAAAGGAATTAAGCTACCTCATGCTTGGATTAAGAGAAAGAAAACAAGAAAAATTATAAAATAAATAGTAAAACCCTCAAGAAAATTCCAACTGATCCAAGATAGTATATATATGACTTCACATGTCACTTTAAACACTTTAGAAACTTAGATCATTAAGACAAAATTTTGGCAAAAGTCATACAAAAATAGAAAAAATAGAGCACAGACCGTGCTAAGGTAATTCCCCAAACAAACCTTGATTCGCTATAAAACCTTTTCACCACTGCCTAAATCCCCCAACATCTAGCCCTTTTGACACTACTCCTTCCACTGTTGGCCACTAGAGCTCTTGTAAACTAAGAAGTTAAATTTCTGCCATGTTTTTCGTTAAATTTTAAAAAATACTAAATTTGCCCAAAAAATTATGGAAAAATTTATATTTAGGTCATTTTAGATATGATTTCATTTGATATTTTTTTTAAAATTTGGAATATTTTATATATTTGCTTAAGAAAGTCACTATTCTCCTAAATTTTAATTTTCAAAATAAATGTATTAAATGATGTTGTATCTGGCTTGAAATTTTTTTGTAGAATATACATTATATATAGATAATTACTACATAGCCATATTTTTTATTTTAGTATTTAATGTAATTTTATCCTTTAAAAAAAGCTAGAATTAGGATGAAAATATAAAATAAATAGGTTTTATGAAATTAATTGATGAAATTGACATATACTAACTTCTAGTAAATTATAATAATGCTATGATATATTGAAAATGATTTTGTATAAAAATAATAATAATTGTGTAATTAAATGCAATTTAGGGGTAAAATTGTAATTTCGAGTATATAGGCGATAAACTAATAGTATGAAACCAAGTGATGACTAAATTCCTCATATTTTTAGGAGTCTATAGGAATTTTTGGGGAATTATTTGATGACTTGAGCTATTTATTTCAATTTTATGTTGTAAATAACTTAAATTACGAACCGATGCTTGTTTTTAGTAATAGTAAGCTAAAATATGATAAATAATGAAATAAAAACTAACAATACATGTTGGTCAGATTTGATGAAAAGTGAAATTTTAATATATTTAATAATAATTTTGACGACCGAGATATGTTATATATATATTGAGGTTAAATAATACCTATATTATTGAGTTATATTAGCAAATTACATAAAATTTAGTTCAATTATATAACATAAATATCATACGATAATATTCATTTAAATACATATAAGTATATTAGAAAATCGAATTACCCTTTAGAAGTCATCTTAGAAAATAGAACCAGTACTATGTGTCGTTAGGTATGTACGAACCTAATAACACTACTTTTACCAAAATTGAACAATCCTAAGACATATAACTTATATCTCTATAATATTATAAGAAATTATGTATTACGATAACATTAATATAATTAAAATGTGATTTAACCGATTAAAAGTGTGTTTCAATATTATCAAAACGATATATCATACATAATAATATAACTACGTATATTATTAATTTTTAATAATCTAACTTATATAATACAACTATAATTTATTATATAAGGGAAATAATAATATACTCTATATGTATTTATATATATATATAGCTGTTTAGCTAAATACCTTTAAATAGAACCTAACGTTTTTGTAATTATTATGAAAACTAAATTTAGGTTTTGTATATATATAAGGTCTCCCAGTAATCAAGGTATCGAAGACACAAGTCTTTTGCAGTGAGTGTCTAGACAAGTAAGTTGGGATTATAGCTTTATCGCTTATTAGGATAGTATATTAAAGTATTTAAAAGCTTAAAAGTACTTTGATTATGGTTGTAAATTAGCTATTCATGCACATGCCATGTATATGGTTGATATTTTGATTGTAACAAAAGTTAAACTCCTTAGCGTGCTGTTATACATGATTACTTCATTTTGTATTGTTGTGAACTTGTTCAGCCACTCTTAAATGGAAACAATAGTGATTTGACTACTAACGAATTGGATATGTATAGTAACCATTAGGGGAACGATTAGAAGTATGAGCTAAATATTGATTCGCTTCGATAAGAATAGTTAAAACGATCATTTCCCTATCCTTAATCGAACTAAGTGACAGGCGAAGAGCTTGCAGTAAGGATAAAGGCCGTGGTTTGAAGGTACTTATAGGAGAAGGGTGTTTTCCATTACATAAGCTCAGGTTTAGTCTGATTTAAGTCACAATAAAGCTCCTTAATCTGGATTGGAGCAGATGTAATTTCTTTGACCTCATAATGAATCGGATAACATTATGTAATGTTCAAGTAATTGATTGCATTGCATTTTATCTTAATTAAAAACCTTAGTTGTAATTGTATGGTACTCTTTTAACTTCGTCCTACTTATTAAGTTAGTTATGCTTACATCTCCATAGACTTTTTTGCAGGTGACTAATAAATGTTAGGATGTTCAGATACTATTACCCCCAGGTTAGTATGTTATTAGCTAGGAAAGTGAGGGAATGAATAATCTATCGAATCTGGGCTTTTAATTTTTTTTTTTTAAGTTTTAAGAAAACTAATTAGGAATTCCCTGAGATATCCATTAGTTTCCTATCTTATTGTGAATAGACTTCAGATTCTGTAACTTTTGGTCAACTTTGATTGTAAATTATAACTCTAGATGTGAAATGTTTATGTAAATATTGTTGTATTATGAGATAGCAGATTATATTAAACAGATATTTTATAAAGCTACACTACAGGTTTGATAATTCATAAGTATTAAAATGGATACTTCAAGCTAGTTGAATTGTGTACATCTTGTGTGGATTACATCTAGATAGTAGTTGTGAGGTTAGCTTCTATCTTAGATTAATTTACATAGTGAGACTGTTACGACTTCTCTTATTTGAAGCGTAACAATCACTAAGCAAAGTTACAAACCAAACACGAGAAAATTTTTTTTTATCTAGTCTAGTATTATAAAAATTAAGTAACCAAATGCTATTTATAAGTTTAGAAGATAAAAAAATTCTCCCCAAAATAATATGCTTTGATCGCGTGGATCTTTCACCAATTCTTTTGTTGTTTCTTTCTTGCCACACATAATAATAAGTTGTTGCTACTACTCTTGTTACGCTTATGTTTAACTCCAAACAATGTTTCCTAAATAAGCTAGAGCAATTAAAAGTTAAATTATAATGTCGCTTAACCAATTCTCAACATATTCCATATGCTTGTAGTATGTTAATGGTTAAAAGACAAGTACAGGTGAGATTCTTCAACCTCACATAGGAAGCAAGTATTCTAATAAACTATACCCTAAATAAAGTGCTTACCTGAGGTATATAATCTTTGATTAGCAACTAACCAGAGTATAAAATTACATCTAAGGAGCAAGCCAAGGCACTAAACCACAACATTATTAGTAGAGGTGAGCAAGAAATGAAGAAGGCCTCTTTTATTGTAAGTAGTCTTGATGGTTTTGCTTTACAAGTGAGTTTATCTTTCTCATCTGCTCTTAACCTTACCATTAATTCAACATAGACTTTGATTTCCTCTAACATGTTATCTTCTAATCAAACCCAAGAAGAACTTACTATTAAGGAGTTTTTGGTGAAATAGATTGATCAATGTATCTTTCATCGATCTAGCTTACCAAGAGACTAATTAGATATCAACTATTGTAGCAAAGGTTAGATCCTTTCTCCATTCCCTACTTTCTATTGAAGCAAATATTTCACTTTTTGCCTTTACTTTGAGCAATTTCCTTTGCCATTGCAATGAAAAGGACGAAATCAAATTGTATAGAAATTCTTGCCTTTGATCAATCCTTCATCAGCCAACGAGCTATAATGAAATTGCTTCATCTTCACATAAAGTCTAAAGGAGCTTTAATTAAGCAGTTTTATTCCACTTGCATGCATCCATAATCCTAGCCCATCTTCCCTCTTAGCCTATGAACTTCATTTGACTCCATCTTACATTAACTTTGCCATTTTAAATAAATCTATAAAGTTTAGAGTTGATCTTCTTAGAACTCCTTTAAGATAATGAAAGTCATTAACAATACACTTGGATGGAGAAAAAAGCACTATACCCCTCATAGGATATGAACTTACTTGTCCAATGATTGATACATGCTTTGATTTGATCTATCAAATCCTTGTAGATAACTTTAGTTTATAAGTTACAAGAGAGACCTCCAAGTATCTAATTGGCAACTCCTCTTATAGAGAAACCTAAATAAGACTTGATTTAATCATTTACTAGGCCTTCACTTCGTTAAGAAGCATCTAACTTTGTCTTCATGCTCAAATAATCCTAATGGCCCTTGAAATTCCACATTAGCTTCTTTTATCAATGTGATAGATATGATATCCCCACTTATGAAAATCATAACATCATTGGTAAACAATAAATGAGATAAATTCTCTTGTTTGCATAGTTGGTAATACTGAAAATATTGATCGTTAGTCCTTTTACTTTAGTAGGCAAGAAAATACTTTCATATGAAGGACAAAAAGGTAGGGCAATAATGGATTATCTTATCTTAGTCCCTAGAGCCTAGGCAAGAACCAACTAACCTATTGTTCAAGTTGATAAAGAATCATGTAGTGATGATACATTGCATTACCAATTTAATGAATTTACTAAGTAGCTCAAGAGCATTTAAAACTTGCTTAGCGAGTTTAAACTTGTTGTATCATAAGCCTCTGTAAACCTTGCAAATTCTAAGTAATAATCCAAGTAGTCAGAAGTGCCCTTTGAATATTCTAGATAGTCAACCAAACTAAGAATCAAGCTTAATATAAAAGTCATGCTTGTAATAATTGACTTCACAATTATAATCCAACTTGAGAACTATAAAACTCAATGTTAACCCTAGAATTAAGCAAAACCTTAAGCCCCTACGTATAATAGAATACTTCTGAGCTTATGAAAACCCCAAGACGCAAGGACCGAAAACCTTAATAATAACTTGAATGTTTGAAAACCTTAAAACTTAATGATAAACCTTAACTTTCTAAAACCCTAAACCTTAACATGTAATGAGAACTTTCAAGCTTATCGATACCCTAAATGAATTATTGAAAACCTAAGTACTAAATGGAACACTTGAAAACCCTATATCGAAAGCCTAAACCTAACTAAACTTGAACCAATCATAAGATACTTGTAACCTATTATGAAAACCAATTTGAGGAGAAGAAATATTTAAGAACTAAACCCTAGCTTAGCCACTTGAATAAGATAATCATGTAGGACATTTGAGAGTGGAATTGGAGAGCCATACGTGTAAAGTTAGGACTGGCTACCTTCCATCCAAATTCCCTCCCAATCCAAGTTTCAACAAACCAAAGTCAAGAGTGGAAACTTATTTGACTTATAAACTTTGCAATTTCCCAAGAGTTTAGATAAGACAATCTCCAATTCCTTAGATAAGTTATACCATTTAAGGAAAAATGTAATTTAATCATTTTTTGAATAAACCAAAAGTAAGGATCGATGGGACAACAAACTATACCCTAGAGCTACCTACACCGTAGGTTAGGGAAGGAAGTAAGGCATCCATCTTTTCATTCTTTATCTATTGTATTATCACACCTATTAGCCACCCAAAAAGCTTCCACAAAACCATTACATTTGCTAAATTTTTGCTTCATAAATACATGTTAAGTTGACAAGATTTAGGTAAGAAACCTTAGCCCCAAAACTAACCACTTAAGCTTTTAAAACCCTACTTGCTCTTCTATTTCTTTTCAAGACAAACAACACTTAAACAAAGCAAGAAGGAGCTCCCCAAATACATTATCTTCAACATCCATAAACGAACACAAGCTACATGCTAACTACCCCATTTTAATACCTTAGATTTAGCCTTAAAGAGACACCCTCAAACACTACCTCACACTTAACCATTTGAAAGGACTTTTGAGCATCAGCAAGCACCCAAAATCATAGGATTCAAGGAACCAAGGTTCACCAAGGGAGAAGGACAAAAGCTAGGAGCTAAGGGAGTCTCAAGTGGGGTACAAACTACTAACCAATCGACTAGTAAAGTATACCTCATCCACAAATGTCTTTAGAATACAATAAGTAGAGTTCCATTTCATATTTTTGTAAATATATCATATAGGTTAAAATATCTCTTAGCTGGAATAAGAGATAGCTTTCTTGAAGTTTCCTTACAAGTGATACAACATAAGTAGCTTAAGCTTATTTTCTTCTTAGTATACATGTATGTTACTTATAATATAGCCTTGTAACTTGAAGAAACCACAAAAATAAGCTTGTGTAAAGCTTCCTAGGGTGCTAGACGCAAGGTCTAAGAAGGTTCCCAAAGTGTTATCTTCACTTATATTAAGTTTCTCATGCATCAAATTAACCTTAAGAGTTAGAAAAATTATTATATGAAGCTTTGGTGAAGAAATCATTATATAAAGGCCTAACTTAAAGCATTGTGCCTAAGAGTTATACATGTTTCAAGTTTTCCACTTAATATTATGCTAAAATGATCTACTTACAAAGAGTAAAACGAGCATGAGTTAAAGTACAAGTAGTGTAAAGTTATGATTAAACACCTAAACTAAAGAAGTAAGGAGTTAAGTTTGAAAAGATGGGTTTAGGAACTAAGGGATCAAACTGACCAGATATGCCACAAATATTTACTCCACTTAAACACCCTTAAAAATGTAGTAGACAAAGTGAAAAGACCAACAAAGACTACTAGGATAAGTGTTTGGGCCTAAAACTCAAAACCGAACCTAAAACTCATAAGATAAGCCGAATACTCCTAACTAAGCCTTGTGAAACTTTCTGACCAGCAAGTTGAGGTCAAGACAAAGGTGGCATAAAGCCTATAGAAGGCCTACATTAAGTTTTCCAAGCCTACTAAAGTGATAAGTATTACTAATGTAAGAATCAAGCCCATCTTTGATCATAAAAGTCACTTAAAAATTTAAGAAGTGCAAGATAGTGATTAGGCCAAAAATATTAAATGAGAAATTGATATTAAGAAAATAATTAAGCCCGATTAAAAGATCCAAGCCCAAACCTAATGATTTCACTAAGTAATAAAAAGCCTAATAACATATTTAAGCCCAAAAGGAAACCTAACCTTTAAAGATGTTGCTGTTTTGGCCTATAACAAGAATTTTAGGCTCCATCTCTCAAAATCTAACAAGACCATGTAAAAGTACACTTAAAAATGATGGAAATTGACTATAAGATCGTGAAAATCAGATTTGAAACTAGAAAGTTATACACGATTGAAGATTTAGCTTAACCGGAAAAATTTAAGGCTCAGTTAAGAGTATAACTTTAATAAAACTTTAGGTTGACACTATAATATATCAAATCCTTATGTTACTACTTTTATGTTCTTAAGGGACTTTGATCTCGAGGACGACCTACCTCCAGATTATTATAATTAACAACTATGGTAGAGTGAGTGATTCCCAATGACCTTATGCTTGCTTTTGTTTGTAATTGAGTTGCATTAAAGCAATATTATGATTAATTGGTTGCATGAGGGGTATGGGGATTGCATGTGTGTAAACTCTTGATTGTTTGCACAACTTAATGGTAATATATGAATTGGGAGTGCTTATATGACTGATTTGTATATCATTGTTATGGTATGAAATTGCTTGATCACCTAAGTAACCAGATATAAGTAATTATTTAGCTATGAATTAAATAAGTCATGCGTGACATGTCATTGCATTATAATTATACCGACTGCCACCTCATGTGGAAAGTTGGAAGGGGCTTACAAGAGCAAGAGCTCTTGAAGGGCTTATTTAGGCACATTATGCCATATTATTGATTTTTTGTCCTGGACTATAGACTTACTAGGCTCTAGGGGACACTAACCATTTAGCTAAGGCCTGTGTTTTGTGACTTTTGTTTAAAGCGTGTGATGTGAATTGTGAAGGCTACCATACCGTCAGACTTAGAAATTTTAAGTTTTACAAAGATTATGTTCTTTGTTAAAGTAAAGTATCTATATATATGTATATGCGAGTATATTATATAAGTTGATTTAAGTATGGAGGTGCAATTTCGGATTAAACCCAAGTGCTAGAACCTAGTTATTGGTTTGTGTCGGTCAAGAATCTCTAACCTCGACCACAGAGGGCAAAATTTCTAATTTGCATACGGTTCTTAGGCCACTGTATGTATTGTTTGGTATATTGCTTGTTACATGCATTCATACGACTGTAATATACTGCTTGTAAGGCAAATTGGAGAGACTAACTTACCGAGCATAAGCTTATACCCTCTCAGATTCCTTTTGTTGCAAGGCTACTTATTTGCTGAATTGGTCCTTGGGATGCCCGTGGTTAGTCTTGAGCTAAGACAGGGCTGTGAGTTATTTGGAGTAAATGAGGCAACCGCTTAGTATTGACTAGGACTTTACGAATTTCTTTATATTGCTTTGCCAAATGTTCAGTAGCCATTTAGGTTACTTATTTCTGTTATTATTATTTTGGGAACATCATGTTCCATACTTTTAAGTTGATAACATGTTTAATTGATTAGAAAAAATAGTTGTTTTGCTATGATACTATTTGTCCATGTAACCGTAGTAGCTAAGAGTGGAAGTAGCCTAATATATCGTATGGAAGGATGATGATTGACAAGGGGGTTAACTATTGACCTTTGTACAGCGTAGGGCAATCTACCATTTAAGTACTGTTTATCATGCGAATTGTGACTAAGAATAGACAAGGCTGGTCGTTGGATGGGTTTAAACTTGTCGAAAGCTTAAAAAGATGATGGGGACATGCTCGAAAGAAAAGGAAAGTGAATGAAAAGTAAGTAAAACCAGCGAAAAGCTCCAAAGGATATGATGTACCAGTGGAACTTTCGAGGGATCACAACATAATCCGTTATGACATATGAATTGGTCCGGTAAAGTTACTCGCCACCTCTAGCCTTGCTTAAAGGTTAGGATAAAAGTGAAATGAGAGTAAACAAATAGTGTTTACGTAAGGAAGAATATTTAGTTGTATTGATGAAAGTTTGATCTTTAAAACTATAAATACAAGGGGTATTTATACCTGAAAATTTAGGGCAACTTGCCTAAAAGTGAAAAGATAAAATAGGTTATTGCCCTAGAGAAATAATGTACAAGAATATAAGTGTAAAAATGAATATTCAAGAAAAATAATCATTAGTATAACGGATTTTGTACGGGCTCTTATAAATGTGTCAAAGATGTATTGGCGATGCCGTTAGAGGATGTAGACATAAGAGTACGGTTAAATGGTTTGTCCGAGCAGGGGTGGTTGTGTCAGTTTGGAGTCTCTCTCTCGGTCTCTTGGCAAGAGTGATGTTGAATAAGCAGTTGGCTCAAGCTTAAGAAAGTAAGTGCATGCGGTTTAGCAGATTTCTCGGCATTCTAGCATTCGACATACAATCTTCGAGATATGAGAAGTCATTCGACTCGGCATGCAGAATTGCTTGGCAAACAGATACTCAGTCTCGATAGGAATCGACTAGAGTAAGAGGATCCACCTTGTCAGTCTCTTTAGTCCTCAGGCTCGGCTGCGGGTTAATGATCCAGTAGCTTAATTCCCATCATTTCCTTCAAGTTGATTTGGATTTAGGATCAAATCTGCATGATCTTCGATCAGCTTTCCGTCAAGATAATAGGGACTGAGGTTGGCAATGTTAAAGGTGTCAAATACCCCAGAACCATTGGGCGGCTCTAACCTATAGGCGTTATCATTAATCTTCTAGAAGATCATGAAGGGTCCTTCAGCTCTTGCAGATAGTTTATTCCCCCTCTTACTTAAGAACCGTTTTTTGCTGAGGTACAACCATACTAAGTCTCCTTACTAAAATTGTTTAGCCGTCCTGCTCTTGGCTTTCTCTCGCATTCTTTTAGCAGCTTAGTCGATGTGTTAAGTGACTTTGCCGTAGATGTGTTGAAGGGATTATGTTTTAGCTCTTGTATCGGGGTCGTTTTGCGTGGGCACGAGAACAGGGGTGTAATCGAATGATAACTTAGGATTAAAACCATAGACCACTTCGGATGGTGTCTACTTAATGGTGTCATGCACTACTCGGTTGTAGGCGATTCAATTATTGGCAAGCAGACCTCCCAATTAGCTAAGTTCTTGCCTACTACAGCTCGAAGTAGTGATTCTAAAGTGCGATTAACCACCTTTATTTGTCTGTCAGTTAGTTTGGGGGTGATAAGAAGTACTAAATAGTAGTTTGTCCTCATCTAATGCCATAAGGCCCTCTAGAAATGGCTTAACAACTTCGGATCTCTATCGAAGACTACACTTCTTAATACGCCGTGTAATTACACAATCTTGTGCAAGAAAAGAGAAGAAATTGCTGAAGCATCTTTAGTTTTAGAGCAAGGCACAAAGCATACCACTTTGCTGAACTTATCTACGACGACCATTACAAAATCTTTGCCTTGGGCAATCCATGGTAATCCGAGCTTCGGGCAGTTTGTGGTAATTCGAGAACAAAGTCTATGCTCAATTCAGTTTAAGGTTTTGTCAAAACAAGCAAAGGCATTACTTTCCCTTGTTCGACTCGGTACTTAGCCCTCTTGCATATGGTACAACTTTCAACAACTTGGTGCACATCTTACCTCATTCTTGGCAAAAAGAATCAATCACTCAACAATTCATATGTTCTTTTCTCCCCAAAATGTCCGGACAATCTTCTGCTGTAGGCTTCCCTGATTAGCAACTCTCACAATGAACAAGTTGGAACACATAATTTCCCCCCTCGAAACACATAGTCATCTTCCACATGGTACTTGTCTACTATTCTTCCACCGACACATTGCACAAATACAAGTCTAAAGTGTGGATCCCTAAAGTACTACACTTTAATGCTTGTAAAACCAAATAATCTAGTCTGTAGTTCATTCAAGAGTGCATGTCTTCTTAAAAGAGCATCTGCAACTATGTTGCTCTTTCCTTGTTTATATTTTATTACAAAATTGAATCCTTCAAAGAATTCGACTCATCTTACCTACCGCTTTGACAAATTTTTCTGACTTCGGAGGTACCTTAAGGACTCATGGTCAGTATAAATGACAAATTCTCTCAATAGTAAATAGTGCTACTATACTTGCAGTGCTTGGATCAACATTAAGAGTTTTTTGTCATATATTGAGTAATTTAATTGAGGCCCCTTGAGCTTTTCACTATAGTAGACAATTGGTTGGCTTTCTTGTATTAAGACAATGCTTATTCCAATGTCTGACACGTTATATTCCAATTCAAATATTTTCTCAAAGTCAAGTCAAACTAGTATAAGGGCAGAGGTTAATCTTTCCTTTATCTCAGCGAAACTTCTCTCCTCCTTTATTCCCCATAGGAAGGTGATGTTCTTCTTTGTCAATTCAGTAAGTAGCCACTCGACGATTGCTTTGACCTTCTCGTCGTTTACCCGTAAGCGTCATTTACTAATTACATAGCATAAGAATACCACTTCTTCTTGGAAAAAGTAGCATTTCTTTGGTTTGCCGAATAATCTCTCGTCACAGAGGATATTTAGTACAGCTCGAAGATGTTTGTAGTGACATAGCATGTTGGCACTGTACACAAGGATGTCGCCAAAATATACCATAACACACTTCCCTATTAGATGTCTCAGCACATAGTTCATCAGTCTCATGAAAGTGCCCTGGGCATTCGATAGGCCAAATGGCATGTCCATCCACTCATATAGTCCATGTTGAGTTTTGAAAGCAGTCTTTCATTCATCTCCTGGTCTCATTCGGATTTGATGGTAGCCAGACTTTAGATCAATTTTGCTGAAGATCTTACCTCCACTTAATTCATCCATCATATCTTCCAATCTCAGGATAAGATACTTATATTTGATCATGATCTTTTTTATGGCTCGGCTATCAATACACATTTGTAAGGTTCCATCCCTTTTTAGCACTAGGATTGCTAGAACAGCATAAGGGCTAAAGCTTTCCCTGACATAACCTCTCTCTAGTAGTTCATTGACTTGCTGTTGAAGCTTAGAAGCCTATTTTATACTCATCTTATAGGCTGGTTTATTCGGCAAAGTGGTGCCATGTATTAAGTTAATGCAATGTTCTATCCTTCAAATTGGGGGCAATCCTTCGGGTAACTGTTTTGGAAATAGATCAGTGTATTCATCTAGAAACTCTTACTTCCTAGGGTAGTTTACCTTGCTTCTTCATTTTTAATAGTTGCCTGACCAACATAAGGGTCGGCTTGTCAGCATTGATGGCCTCTTGGAGCTCGGCTATACTCATATCAGAGTCTTCTCCGATCTGCGAGCAAGTTTTCTTTGCAATTTATTAACTTCTCTTGGTGACATCAGGTTTAATATAATTTGCTAACCATCATTCTTGAACACATACGCATTCCTATATCCGTTATAGATAACTTTTGTGTCAAACAGCTGTGGTCAGCCAAGAAACACATGCAAGGTGCACATGGGCACATCGCAGAGAATCTTGTCGAAGTAATTTCCAATTGTGATCAGCAGCAATACTTGCCGGGTGACATGTGGTGCTCTCTTATCACTCATCCAATGCAACTTGTACGGCTTTGAGTGTGCAATGGTTAGCAACTTCAACTATGTGACCATTTAGATTAATGTCACGTTGGTGTAACTTCTACTATCCATATTTAATGCTCGTACCTAGTCATTTACCTTACAGGTGGTATGAAATAAGTTCTCACTTTGCTCCTCCTTTCGTAAAGGTTTTAAGTTCATGGTATGTTTGATAACTAAGACTAACTGATACAAGTCCTTGGCAAACACATCATCTTCAATTAGTTATTTCTTGGAAGTTTCTTCTTCGGTCTTGTTCTCGTCTTCAGGTTCCTCATTAATGCTTCCACCTCTACTTCGGGATGTTTCCTTTAATGACCATAGTCCTTTAGTTCGGGTACTGAGCAGCCATATATCTAAAACCTTAGTGCTTAAAGCACTTGATCTGGCTGGTCTTCCTACCAAACCCTTGCCCTTTCTAATAAGGTACCAATCACTGGTCTTCTTACTTACACTGATGAAAACCGTAACCAATAATAGATAAGGCCGGTTGCTGGATGGATCCAAGTTTGTAGAAAGCTTGAAAAGGGTAAGAAATGAAGAATGAAAAACACTAAGCAAACCTACGAATAACTCTAGAGGATATGACACACCAATTGAACTTTCGAAGAATTTGATATGATGCATAAATTGGTCCAATGAGGTTACTTGCTACGTAACCTTGCTTAAGGGAAAGGATAAGAGTGATGCTGAGAGTAAACAAGTGGTGTTTACGTAAGGAAGAAAGTATTCAAATGTATTGAAGGTAATCTGATGATCTTATAACTACAAGTATAGGGGTATTTATATTCGCAAATTAGGGCAACTTACTCAAAGGAGAAAAGACAAAAAGGGCATGTCGTAAAGAAGCAATATACATAATACAAAAGGGTAAAAATAAATATATAAGGAAAACAATCATTAGTGTTATAGATTTTACATGTGATACTGTACACGTGGTAATGCTGTATTGGCAAGGTTGTTAGGAGATGCGGAAAAAAAGTATAGATAGATGGGTTCGTTCGAGCAGGGATGGCCTAGTTAGTCTGGTTTCCTTCTCTCAGCTTCTTGGCAAAGAAGTTGCTGAGCAATTAGTCAACTCGACAATAAAGAATAATTATTAACTCAATATGCTACACAATAATGGGCGGTCATACGGTACGGCATTAGAGGTGGCTTGGTAAGGAGATACTCGGCGTTAGTAAAGGTAAGTTAGAAAATAAAGATTCGTCGTGCAAGCCCCTTTAGTCTTCAAGCTCGGTTGCAGGTCAGAGGCCCCGTAACTTGATTCCCATCACACGCACAGCTTTAAGACCTTTGACCTTCACCAGAAGAATTCTATCTCATCAACTTGTTGACCATGAGAAACTCCATGTAGACAAAGGATGACTGAATTCCTTGAGAGCTTTGGAAGGTTAGATCTTGTATTGTATTCTCTCTTTTGTGCCGCATGATCTAACCTCTAGTTGTCGAGAGATTCTTGTTGGGTGACGAGACATTCTCCTTCTCTCTGAGTACTTCTCTCTGAGTACTTCTCTCTAAGTACTTCTCTCTAAGTACTTCTCTTTTGGCCTCCTTCCAACTCTCACAGTGTCCTTTTCCCATCTTAGCCCCTTTGTCGTCGCAACATCTTGACTTCTTTCGCCTACTGTGCTTAGAGAATCTTTGTTCGAAACCAGTGTTACACTGTCACTTGTTCTCTTCATCTGACATTATATTGTTTTTTCCTTTTCGTCTTTTATCTCTTTTACCCTTTTTCATATGTATTAGGAATCCCCTTTTTATATATATATTTTTGTAATTTCTTTATTTGTAATATTGTTCTAGGGACTTACTATAAATAGTCCCTTCTTCTTGTAAGTTGGAATCATCTTACTTGACAAATAAACATTGAATATTTTGTTTTTATGAGACACTTATATCTAAGTTAATTTTCATACACTCTTATCTAATATTGCTGAGTAGTTTAAGATTAGTGGTGAGTGGACCATAACATTAACTTATGCATCATATTAAGTGAAGTATCAAGTCGTGTTGTGTTCGTTGGTGGGTCATATCCTCCGAGCAGCTTTACGTCAGTTATTTTAGTTTGTCGTTGACTTATCCATTCACTCTCCTTCGATATTTTGAAGGACTCATCGGTTTCTCACTTCTATGGTAAGTCCTAATGATAACTGAGCTCCTAGGCACATTATGATAAGTGTAAAACGAAAGTAAACAAATAGTGTTTATATAAGGAAGAATATTTAGTTGTATCGATGAAAATTTGATCTTTACAGCTATAAATATAATTGGTATTTATACTCGAAAGTTTAAGGTAATTTGCCTAAAATGGAAAAGACAAAAAAGGGTATTGCTCTAAAGAAATAATGTACAAAAATACAAGGGTAAAAATGAATATTCAAGAAAAATAATTATTAGTGTAACGGATTTTGTGTAGGCTCTTATACATGTAGTGAAGATGTATTGGCAATGCTGTTAGAGGATGCAGACAAAAAAGTACGGTCAAATGGTTTATCCGAGTAGGGGTGGTTGTGTCAATCCAGAATCTCTTTCTCTCTGTCTCTTGGCAAGAGTGATGTCGAATAAGTAGTTGGCTTAGGCTTAAGAGAGTAAGCATGTGTGGTTTGGCGGATTTCTCAGCATTCTGACATTCAGCATACAATCTCCGAGAGAGGGGAAGTCATTTGACTTGGCATGTAAAGTTGCTCGGTAAAGAGTTACTCGATCTTGGTAGGAGTCAACCGGAGCAGGAGGATCCGCCTTGTTGGTCCCTTTAGTCTTCGCGTTCAACTACGGGTCAATGGTCCAGTAGCCTAATTCCCATAAATCTAGGTCGTGATAGCCTCTATAATGTATGGCTCAATAACACATGTTGAACTTTTACGGTGTGATGTTTAGTTAATAATTATCCTATGAGGAAGTTGTTCATTATTCTTATCCTTTATAAAGGCTAATTCCCCATTCCCTAATAGAAAAGGAAGTAAAGGCTTTAGCATATTAGCTAGAATTTGAGAAATACACTTTTAGATATTCTTATGAAGGGAAGTAGGTCTATACTAAAACAAAGGGTAAGGACTTTCATGATTAGGAAATAATGCTATAAAAGTAAGATTCATGTTCCCTTTTCCATCAGAAGTTTAAAAATGATTTTCATAAAACACTTGTAGGGTCAAGTAATAAAATATATTGTCTCTGAGGATTTTGGCCTGACTTGTAGAAGTGCTTTTCATTGAAGTTGCTCATTTTATCATATAGTATAAACATCCCATAGAGTAGTTTGCTTATACTTTATAGCTAAAATAACTAAGTACTATCGGAACTCAAGTTACTTTAGTTAGAATTGTGGTTTAAGGAAATTTTGAATTATAAATTTAGCATTATAAAGTTCAGAGTAATTTATAGTTGCAACAATTAATTGTCGAGATAGAAACATTGGGATCTATTATGAGTTTTTCAATCTAGTTAACGTATCTAGACCTTGTTAGCATAAAAGGAGAGCTAAGGAAAAACCGTTAGTTAGATTACTAATGGGAGGAACTCATGGGATATGTCAATGTTTATGACGTCTTGCTCTCAAGTCATACTAATTGTTCTATAGAATTGGCCAAAATGGCAAGTTGACACAATCTAATATGTGTTGGCAAAAAAAAAAAAAACACATTCCAATATAAAAACAAATCAACTAAAATATGCAACCCATCAAACTAACACAACCTTGTATTCAAACACTTAACTCTTGATAAAAATCAAGATATGACATCTAAATCACATAAATGTATCATTAAATGTGATAAACAATAGCTTAGAGACACAAAACCAAGTTTTATAGAGTAATAAAGCAAAAATGTCCTATAAGCAAGCTAAGCAATGCTTAAAGTTTACTTCTGATGCAATTGTTTAACTAAAAATTACCATAGGTACCAATCGTAAACCTATATTATATTAACTAGATATAAATAACAACAGGAAATGGAAAAGTATGAAACAAGGTACTCTTTAGTGGCTAAAGCCCTACTTTAATATTTATAGAGGAATAATTGCTAGTTCGGATGGGTTTATTAGGCCAGTCAAATAAGGTTTGAATGTTGTGTCTCGAAGCCTTAGGTTTTAAGGGTTGGTAAAATAGAGAGCTCAATACATGGGAGCTATCATTTGAATAGGGAAGAGAGAGAATTGATTCCATGAATATTTTTCACTCATCATTCATATGGAAGTTGAAAGGCAATAGGTGATGAGTTCTTAATTGGTTATATTTTATTTAATGATTTTGGATGATTTTCTTTGATATTTGAATTTATTTTTAGATAATAATAATCAATTGAGTAAAATTTCATTTTTTAGGTTTTGAAATAACCTATGTGACAAAACGAAAAAATAGAAATAAATATCACTTAAATTGGGGCTAAAAAGAGTAAGTTATGAAGTTTGAAAATTGATACAGCCAAACGATACGATTGTATTATTTCCAGGTAAAATTGGAGTTGACTTTCTATTAGTACAGCCTAGGACAAGACCAAAAGACACGACCATGTCTTCGGTTGTGTCGTTTCCATTTTAAAGAGAAGAAGAAGAAGAAGATATATGTGAAGCATAGTTAAGGTTATAACCAAAAGATACGGTTGTGCCGCTGGTCTTGTCTTCTCTAGTCGATCTATTTTTTTTTTAACTTTTTATATGTAAAGCCTTGTTAAGGTTTACTTAGAGGGGAGAACTTTTTGGCATGATTTTTAGGGAGTTTTTGAAATTAAGAACAACAAAAAAGAGAGGAAAATAGAATATTTCAAGATTTAATTTTGTTTAGATTTCATGATGTTTCTTTCTACTTTTTTCTATACTTTGCTTTTACATTCTTATTTTGCGATCTATAGAGACTAGATCCTTTATTTATTTCATTTTTTAGTCTTTTCTTGGTTCAATTATGTTTGTTTCATGATTTAGGTTATTATTTCCATGGGTAATAATCTAGAGTTTGATATCTTATAAGATAATCAATAAATTTTTTATAAAATTAGATTTAGATATAATTGATGAGAATTGTTACAAGATTAGAGATAATTTGTAGGCTTCTTTTGGAAATTTTAAATTAAAGCGTAGAGAATTTACTGTTTGATAATATAATCTTAAGTTATGTTATTGATAAGAGATTTTAATAGGTGATTTTAGAGTTAAGATTAGTTGGCTTGAGAAAGTAATTAACTTTAGTAGAAAATTCTTCCAATAAAAAAGGATTAAAGAATAAATTAAATAATCTTTAGGAAAATCATATATTAGATTTAGGGGAAACAAGATCTAGGTACAGCATTGAATCTTAAATTAATTTTCAATTGAGTTGCCTTCTTATTAATTCTCGAATTTTATTTTAGTTAATATTTAAATTAGTTTTAGCAATAATTTTGATTTATTTTTTTAAGTTTCTTAAAATTTAATTTGCTGGTTAAATAATAAAGATCTAGTGAGTATTAGTAATCATACTAATTCTTAAGGGATTGACATTCGGATTTATATTCATTATATTATAAAACGATAAGTGCACTTACCTAACACATTAGCTAAAGCTTATAGTTAAGTATGATTTAAATTGAGAAGTCTAGCCATTTTAGCAGGCCACGAATCTTTTATTCTCTTTTAGTTTTCTTCTTTCATTTGAAAGGCGAGGGATCAAAATCTAAGATGATTCGAACACCAGCCCTTAGAACCTATAAAATAAGTCGAAAAACACATACCATTATATCGATTTATCGTGTACATCCTTATCCAACTTAAACATATTTCAATGATATTTTAAAGCAAATTACACATAAATCCTAGGAATTTAAATACGGTAAGCATATAGCATTACACACTTATCAAAATACTATAAATTTATTTTAGGAACTTGCTTGAAATAGAGAAATTCTTGGATTGTTACTAAGACTTCTTTTCACAGTATAGGCTAATAGTCAGGTAGCAAGTTGGCATTGAAGCCATCTTACCTTAGTAATTTGTCACTCACTAGGGGAAGTATTGTTTCCTTAGTTTCTCCAAGAGAGATAGGCTGACATTAGTTTGCGCCATCTTCAAATTATTACTCTACGAATGACCGATCTCGTTCTGTTGAGACATGGTAGACTGGAGCTCACATTGTGGGGATTCGTGAAAAATTCAATTGTAGCTTTCTTGATTTCCTCTAGCTTAGAAACGATAGATCCATCCATCGAAAGACGTAAGGAGCTTTTAGGCGTATTATTGCTTCAAGTGTCAGAAGAAGAAATGGTTGTTTTCGACTCTTGGTTTCTGCTTTGAAAAGCTCTCTTCGGCAGTGCTTAGATAATAAAAATCATAGAAACTCGTCTCTCTTTCTCTAAAGAGTTGGTGTTCCTCAAAGGCAGTGGAATAATCATTTCTTCAATTTCCTAGAGACTCTCCCTAGCACGAGAATTTTTCATTTAGATGTTGTAAGAAAACCCTTTCTTATTAACTTCTTCAGTTCCGAATTAAGGAGCTTTAACTTTAAACAACTTGAAACACAACTGTTCCATCTATCGAAGAACTCCTAATAAGTGCACTTAGACTAGTAATAAGTAATAATAAAATTTTTCGATGGAGAATGCAGTTAATGTAGACTGAGCATGTTCCCTGTCGTTCTACTGATAGGTGAAAGTTGTAATTTTTTTTTTTAAAAAAATTAGGTAGATCTAATCATTAAACTAAATTAACCAAAGATTTTTATTCACGGGGATTACAATTCCTCTTCATCTAAATCTATTATGATTAATCTAAGTTCATGTTGATTGGATCAACGAATCCTCTCAAATATTTTTGCTCACTTTCTCGAGCTAATTCGATCTTACTTGCATGCCATGTGTATTTTTGTGGGGGAAATTGAAATCTGCTGAGAACCACGAATAAATGAAAATATCATGCTGCAGTGTATTATAGACGATTCTCACTATTCATCAGTTGGGTCATTACGAACAAAATCATATAGATGAAACATTAAACAGTGGCGTAAGAACCAATTCTGAACTATGAATTAGTTCAATTTGAATATGGCCGATTCCGAACCGTCCGAATCAGCGGATCATGAACCACTGAGCCAGCTCGCTATTAAATTTGTAAGTCAGTTGGGCTAGTTTACTCTCTTAAAAAATAAAGAAAAAAGAAAGAGAGAGAGAAAGGAGGACATTAAGTCGGAAAAAAATAATTAGATGATATCTATTAGATTATGACATATTAAAGTTACTTTTTTTACGATGATAAATGAAAATTTTTTAAAAATAATATTATCAAACTATTAATAGATGACTAATTATAAGTTAATTATGTGTTAAAGATAGATAAAAAATTTAATTTAAATTAATGTAAGTTTTTTTTTTTGTAAAACTTGTTAAATGTGAAGGACTCGAATATAAAGAAAATATAAAATTTGAGGAGAAAAAAAATAATAAAATTGAAATCATATTAAGTTAGAAACTAATAAAAAAATTAGAAATTATTAATAAATTAGTATGCTTGAAAACAAAAAAGAGAAAGGAAGTTATATTATTATAAATTATTAATATATTTAAAAAAGAAATTAATAAAATTAATAAAAAATTAAATATTAAAAAAAGGTTCAAGAATCAAATTGCTAAACTAACTAAATCGGCCTAAAATTGCCCTTCTTTGGATCGATTACGGTTCAATTGTGACTGAGCTCATAAACCGTTGATTCCGATCCGGTTCAACCCATTAGCTAAGTCTTCAACCATATACAATATATTCAATCCTAATTCAACATAGAATAGACTAATTCTAGTTACATGCTAATTTTACAGCTAATGACATAACATATACAAGAATTATGCTACGCTATAAGCTATGCACAAATACACAACAAGCATAAAGCAATCAGTCAGTAATGTTAGGCATAAAAAGATATGTAAGAGATAGAAAATAAATAGATCGATCTTGATTTGAGAATAAAACCTCTTAGTCTAAGCTTAAATCCACTATTCTTCACAAGCTTAACTCCTATTCTCTATTCTAACATATTAGAGAGTGAAATTTAGTTGACCATAAGAGATGAGTATATTTAAATTATAAAGGAGAACAAAAAAAACAATAGAAGTGCATTTGAGTGCAGCTTTTTTACGTACATGACATCACTATAAAGGACTACTTCACTCGTCAAATGGAGAATTTCCTCCCACTAGCGTAAGTTTTAGAAAGCGAATGCATTTTCCTACAAGAAGTAAAAGCCTTGTTCCAAATTTGATTCAATGGATTGGTCAAAATGGCTTTAGAATGCAAAATTGGAGAATTCTGATTTTCAATTGGCTTAAATCTTTTTAGGGTTGAACATTTAAATGGAGTAACTTATTCTTGAATCCTTGTCCCATCATCTTTCTTTGTGTAAAATTTAACACCATTAGGATTTTGCATGGTTCTATTGAACCTTGTGAATATTCAATCAAATGTTGTTTTTAAAATTTTCCTTTTGTTTAGGTTTCTATTTTTGCTTCTAATACACCAAGTAATTGTGAAGAACAATGGTTAACAACTAATTTTTTAAGTAATTAAAGAAATAAATTATTTCCATACTATTTTTCAAATTACATGTTTGACATTGTTTGATTCTAAATTGATGAGACTATAAGCATCTCTCCCACAAAACCATTTTTCTAACCGATCAATGCAAATTAGCATTATTTGTTAATATTATTAATAAATTTAGTATTTTTCACTTGTTGAATTAGCTTCTTTTTTTTTAACCTATATCTAATATCCTTCTAATAAAATACTAATATATATTTTAAAGTAAAGCACCACATGGCTTTAGTGTCTCACCTAATGAACTCTATGGTTAAGCATGCAGCGACGGATGATAATGATATAATGTATGTGTAATCTCTTGTATAATTGGGTTCATTTTTATATATTGTGAGTAATTCATCAATTTTCAACTCTTAGACTAAGATTATTATAATCTATGGATATAAATACTAATTTTTTAATATAATGGATCGTATTGAATTCTTCTCCCTTTCAATGTTATTACAAGATGATGTGGTTGGATAAAAAAAAAAAAAATTACCAAGGCCCTCTTTAGAGTCCTTTTTGCTTAGTAGAATCGTAAACATGTGTAAGTGATAGCAAAATTTCTAAGTATCGAGATACTTTTTAACACAATAACATATATCTTATTAATAGTACCATTAGGGAAGCAACTATACCATATAACAAAACCTTGGAGATAAATTATTAGAAAGCAAGTAACACCACATTGTGTAAGTGATAAAGATTATGATATCCTTTAAATAGAGTGTAACAAAACCTCAAAATATTAGGATACTTTTTGATATAGCAACATATATCTTATTAAAAATACCATTATATATGACATATGGGGAAGTAATTATTAAGATAATAAAACCTTGAAATAAATTATTATAAAGCAAGTAATACCTTAAGTAAAGAGTTTTTATTGTTATATTGTTTACCTTAAAATACAACCATATGCCGGTTAACTTTTATTATGTAATCACTAATTTTACCATAATTTATAATGAAATATCACCAAATAATTTGTCCAAACACTTGGTTTGAAAAAAAATTATCAAATATATGTAAACAAATTATCTGTTCTCCATACTTTATTTAGTGATGAAAAACGGAAATAAAAAAAAAATTCAAATCACCCTCTCTTATTCAAGCGACTTCCCTTCCCGCCATAGTATATTTCGAATATACTGTAACTTATTTAATTTAATTTAATTTTAATTTCCAAACACACACAAGAACGCAGCATACAAGAAAAAGATATTACTTTAATTACCAAAAAACCCGAGTCAATACCACATAACTCAGCCCGCGTTGCCTGCGAATCAAAACCCAAGCCCGCACGAGTCACTGAGTCAGCTTAAAAATGTACCATCACACACGTACATGCCCACCTATCACTCTCCCTCTCCCCCTCCCTCTCTCTCTCTCTCTCTCTCCCTCCCTCCCTCTCTCATACGCGCATTAGGGCTTCAGGTTTCTCTCTCTCGCCCTCTTTCTCTCTCTTACATCACGGAGAAATCCAAATTTCATGGCGGTTCTTCATCCTTCTAAATAAAGGTACGTCCATCTCTTTCTATTTCTTAAGTTTTGTGTTTCTTTCTCTGCAATCGCGATGTATTTTGGATGTTCCGGAAGTTCCATGAAATTTAATTATGCTTATACATCAAAATAAGTCAAATAAGCATGAAAACGGACACGTATCTAGCTTAGCAGTTGATGATACTCATATTATGTACAAAAACCTAGGGTTTTGAACTCTGGTTAATTTATTTTATTATTTTTTTAGGATCTGATATGAGATTTTAATTTTATTTTCAGTTTGTGGAGTGCATTGGTATATTTGATTAGCGAATACAGGGTTTTTTTAGGCCTTGTTTTGGAAGTCAGGGTTTGAATCTGGATCCTGTTGCGTAGATTTGTATTTTTCTGATTGGGAAATGGATCCCATAATTCCTCGGAAAAGAGGCCGGCCAAGGAAGAGGCCGTTGGTTGAAGATGAGGAGAAGTTGGTAACCGATGCTAAGAAGAATGCTGTTGCTCGCATGAGATCAGTGGCATTGGTGGGACAGTATGTCTTGAAGACTTTTGAGGGGAACGGGACTTTTCTTGGGAAGGTTATCTATTATGATACGGGTTTGTATAGGATTGATTATGAGGATGGTGATTGCGAGGATTTAGAGAGCCGTGAGCTGCGTCGGATTATCATAGATGAGAGTGCCTTTACCAGTGAGCTGAATAAAAGGAGAAATAGGTTGGATAAGCGGATAAGAAGTAAGAGTGTGAAGTCAATGGATGAAACCGAGAAGAAGAAGGAAGTGGATACAATTGAGGTGGCATCTTCCGTGACTGAATTGACTGATGCACTAGTCATTGAAAATAACAGGAATGGGGATGAAGTGGATGCCAGTGACATTGAGGCTGATTCATCCAGTGATTCATGTGAATATGCACAGGACAGGGATGGAGCCTTGGATGTACCACCATTGCCACTTCCTCCAGAGTTGCCTACATCATCGGGGAATTTAGGTGTACCTGAGGAATATGTTTCCCATTTGTTTTCCGTGTATGGGGTGCTGAGGTCGTTTAGCATCCCTCTTTTTTTGTGTCCATTTGGATTGGATGATTTTGTTGGGGCCCTCAATTGCACATCCCCAAATACATTATTGGATGCTATTCATGTTGCTTTGATGCATGCTTTGAAGCTCCATCTTGAGAATCTCTCTTCTGAAGATTCAGAGCTAGCTTCAAAATGTCTGAGGTATTCAATTTGTCCAATTTTTGCATTTTCTAATCTTTGGCTGTTATTTTGTTTCATGAAGTATGTTAAGATAAAATGGGCTTCTCCTTGGAAATACAGCATAGCCATTCTATGATGTGAAATACACTTTTTTCTTCCCCCTTTTTTTCCTTTTTTTTTTTTTTTTCTAATGTTATTTTTATTTTTACTAAGTTATTTATTTTTTAAAAGCTGACTCCATGGTTAATATGTATCGGATGGCATTGTTTATTGGCATTCGACTAGGGCATGGTGAAACTTTTGAGGTTATAAGAGAATTACCCTTTGTCGATAATCAGTCTTACCAGTCTATATATTTTGGTGTACTGTAGTTTTCTTAGATAATTTCTGCAGGTCCTTTTGTGTCAGAATTAGATTGAATATCTCTAGAGAGTGACATGTCTCTCCTGCCTATGCTCTCACTGGTTTGGTCCCTGTATATGTCCTGTTTAATGCAAGAATTATTTTTTTCCCTTATTTATTGATATTTATGAAAAACCATTGATTTCTTTTTCGCAGAAGCATGGACTGGGACTTGCTTGACACTATGACATGGCCTATCTATGTTATCCATTATTTGACTTCAATGGGTCACTTGAAAGGTCAGGAATGGAGGGGGTTTCACGATGTCGTCTTGGTCAGAGAATATTATACTTTACTTATGGGTCAGAAGCTGTTAGTTTTGCAAATTCTGTGCGATGATATTTTGGATTATTCACGTGTGAGGGCTGAAATCGACACACGTGTAGCTTCAGAGGTTGGAGCTGAGTTAGATGGAGATAATATTGATTCTTCAGAATCTGTACCAAGGAGGGTACATCCTCGATTCTCCAAAACTTCTGCATGCCAGAATAGAGATTCTGTGGGAGTTACTGCTGAAAGCGATGAGATCAAATCTCAATATCGATTGAATTCCAAATTCAATCGGGTAAATGAAGAGGGTTTTGATGCTACAAATGGTGATGGGAATTATGATGAGTGTCGGCTCTGTGGGATGGATGGATACTTACTTTGTTGTGATGGCTGCCCATCAGCATTCCACCCAAGATGTATTGGTGTAACTAAGATGCACATCCCAGAAGGGCCATGGTTTTGTCCAGAGTGCACGGTTAGCAGGAATGGACCACCAATTGCACTGGGAACATCACTTGCTGGAGCAGTGATGTTTGGAATTGATCTGTATGAGCAAGCATTCCTGGGAACTTACAATCACTTGCTGGTGTATGTTTTATCAATAATTCTTTACTAGCATACTTTTAGATTTAAGATCATGTAAGTTGTTTTTTTTTTTTTTTTATTGGGGTGGGGTGGCATTGGTAAGTAAATAATTCATTAGTAGAGGAAGAATCTTACAACCGCTAAGTAGAAGTGGGGAACATTGTTCAATGTTACAAAATTAAATGGAAACTAAGGTAAACAATACAAATTGGTTTACAAGAATTTCAATGGAATTGAGGATCTGTAATGGGATTTTTTTCCCAAAATTTGAGATGCAACATTTGATATATTCTGTAGGATAATATGCAAGAATTCAGGAAGACAAAGTAGACTAGGATTATTAATGTACTTCATTAGCCTTTGGCATATGAGCTTTCTCCCGAATGTTCTTTCAACCCCTTATGGATTGCATTTACCCTTCATCCTTAAGACCCCCTTACTGGATACTATTGCAAATGCTCGTTTGGAATGCTTTGTTAAGCAAAGGTTCTTTATTCTCTGTCCTTGCTTTATATCCATGTATCTCGAATTTCAATGTTGTTCCTAGACCTCTACTTTCTCTAGTTATGTCAATTGCACTAGTATATCCCATATCTGAAGTAGTTGCTTAACTAATCATGTGCTGATTTGACCAAATTTTTGCATTTTACTTGTTTGATTTATCTTGCTTCTTAGAAGGTGCCAAAGTGTGGTAGTTGCTTGTATTTATGCGTAACTGCTCTTTGCAGGATGAAGGTTTCCATTAGTGAAAGCAAATGTCTTAAATACTACAATCGGAGGGACATAGTGAAGGTCCTGCAAGTACTTAATTCATCTGCACAATATATGGCTTTGTATGTAGACATATGTAAGCGAATCGTGCAGTACTGGAATATACCTGAAGACATTTTCTCTTTTTCGGAAATGATTGAGACTCATATTACCCAGTTTACTGAAACTGAGAATGTGAAAGATGAATTGCTTGACTCTTCTGTCCATGAAAGACAAAAGGTCCTAGAAGCAGTTGATTGTGTGGGGGGAAGTATGGTGGACAGTATGGCGATATCTACCACTCAAGCTTGTGGTAATGTCACCTGTGTTGACACCTTGTGTACACAGGAGAATGGGGAAAGCGGTGCACTAAAGCATTTGGAACAGATCAGATTGGACTCTGCCTCATCCACATGTTCTGTTGACCAGCAAGTGGATCCTCCTGACCTTACCCAGCAAAATTTGTTTGATAAATCAAGCACAGTAACCCATGCTATCTGCACCTTCAGGAGCAACACTAGTTTTAGTGGGCATTTGGGTGGCATGCGGGTGCCTTCTAGGTTTTCTTACAACAAAGAGCATAATAATGCAGGTGTTGGAGGAAGTGACCGAGATAAAACTGATGACTCTGTCTATTTTGGCTTCCATTTCAAAAGCCACGTGTACATGAATCAGTATTGGCATGGATATTTTGCTGCATCTGCAGCAGCTAGTTTAGCAACTCTTTCAGCAGAGGAAGGCCAGGCAGATGGTCATGGTACTGGACATCCTAAGAAACCTGTATCTGCAATCTTTCAGCAGATAAAAGCATTTTCATCCACTGCTACACGATTTTTCTGGCCAAGTCCTGAGAAGAAACTTTGGGAGGTTCCACGGGAGAGATGTGGTTGGTGCTATTCTTGTAAAGCTCCTCCTTCTAGCAGAAGAGGATGCATGCTAAATGCAGCGGCGTCAGGTGCCATTAAAGGCAGTGTGAAGATCCTCAGTGGTTTACGGACTCCAAAAATTCAGGAAGGGAGTATACCAATCATTGCGACATACATATTATTGATAGAGGAGAGCTTTTGTGGACTTATAGGCGGTCCCTTTCTATTTGAAAATTACAGAAAATCATGGCGTGAACTGGTAGAGCAGACTACCAGTTCTGTAGGTATCAAAGCCCTTTTGCTTGAGGTAAGTGAAATATAGCTATGAACATTATCCAGAGATATATAGGGTGGTTGGTTTTTTTTTTTTTTTTGGGTGGTTTTGTGGGGTTGGGGGGTTGCGGGGTGGGTGTGGAACATCATCTTGTTGTCCTTTTGCCAAAAGGGAATATTTTATTTTCTTCTGTAAGCTGTTGGGATTTTCTTTGTGCTCCATAGGGTGTGGAACATCATCTTGTTGTCCTTTTGCCAAAAGGGAATATTTTATTTTCTTCTGTCAATTGTTGGGATTTTCTTTGTGCTCCATATAGTACTTCTTTACACATGATTCTTTGGTTTGATTTACACTGAAAATCTTTTAGTCATTGTGTTTTATTGGCGATAACTTTGACATAGTGAAGTTAACTTGCTTCCAATTTGATCATAGAATGGCCTGAATTAAAGGAATGCGTGGGGAATAATTTGACATGTTTCTGAAACACTAGTAGACAGGCCACTTGTCAAGGATAAATTATCATCCTTATATCGTTTTATGCTTTGTTTATCTTCATCATTAATCCCATCTATCCTGCTACTCATCTCATTTTTTTGAAAAAATATTCTTAATATTCTTGTATAACACTGATTATAAATACTAAGGATCTAAGATACTTTCCTTTGTTGAAGTTATCTACTTATGATCAATTGGTGAACCAATTTGTGAAATGATTTGATTTGATTTGATTTTTATTTTTCTTGGCATAAATCTCTGTATACATACTGCAGTATATTTATTATTAGGAGGTTTTACAAAATTCTTGCTGAAGTGATGGATTATATTCATCTGCAGCTGGAGGAGCACATTCGCCTAATTTGCCTGTCCAGTGATTGGGTTAAGCTTGTGGATGATCACTTGATCGACCCTTCCATTGCTCAAGCTGCTACATTGGTGGGATCAACACAGAGACGTGGACCTGGGGGCAGACGAAACAAAAAGCAGTCTGCTGCATCTCAGATCACGGATGGTGATTGTCTTGACAAAGTCTTTTGCTGGTGGCGGCGGGGGAAGCTATCAAAGCTTTTATTGCACAAAGCAATCTTGCCCCGTTCTGTGACAAGAAGAGCGGCTCGCCAGGGTATTCAAACCCTAGCTCTTTGCATTCCACTTGATTATTCAATTTATGTAATAACATAACATTGTTGGTTTTACTATTTTATAGGAGGTCTGAGGAAGATCTCTGTTGTTAATTATGCTTCTGGTTCTGAGACTCCTCGAAGAAGCAAGCAGTTGTTATGGAGAGCCGCAGTTGAAAGGAGTAAGAATGCATCACAGCTTGCACTTCAGGTTTGTCTTTGTTTTGTCAGCTCGTTGTACTGTTTTCTGCATTTTTTTTTGCTCTTCTTTTTGCAAGTTTTACTTTCTTTTTAACCAAGTGGTTTGGCTATTACTAATAGTTAAGGCATGGGAATGCTCATGATAAGTTGGGCGAGGCCATGCAATCAAAACTTAATAAGGATAACTTCTGGGCTAACTACATTGCGCAAGGCGTGTGCTCTAACTTTATGGTGCATAGATCTCGTAGGGAGGTTAATATGCCCAGAGGTCATTTGTCCATTATAGCTGTGCCCCACTGTTAAACTAAAAAGTCATTCTTCTTTAAGGTTATGAGTGGAAAAACTTTTTGGCCTTATCAAGGTTTATGTTTGTTACTGTAACAGGTCAGGTGCTTAGATTCTTATCTCCGTTGGAATGATGTTGTTCGTCCGGAGCCAAATGTTCAGGATGGCAAGACTGCAGAATCAGATGCTTCCATTTTTAGAAATGCAGGCATTTGTGACAAAAGAATTAATGAAAACAGGATTTCTTATGGAGTAGATTTTGGAGTGCAAAAGCACTTGCCTTCCCGTATTATGAAGTGTGCGGTTGATGTGGAGAAAAATGGAGGAAATGATAGATATTGGTTTTCAGAAGCACATGTACCTTTGTATCTGATAAAAGAATACGAGGAAAGTGCAAATAAAGTGTCGTTGCTTTCAGCAAAGTTGCCTGTGGATTTGCCTTCAAAGATGCGGGGATCACAATTAAAGGCTGCACGCTTGGACTTTTTCTCTTATCTTATATATCGGAGGGATAACAAGAATACAATCTCTTGCGCTTTTTGTCATCAGATTGTTCCACTTAGGTAATCATTTCTTTCACTCTGGTGTTTTTATTTTTATTCTCCTCAGCCATCTATAACTTGACATTTGTTTCTTTTTGTTTTGGTTTTCAGGAAAGTGGTTAAATGTAGTGCTTGCCAAGGTACAAATACAACAACTAATACCTTTTATAGCAAGCCTTTGTTTTGAATGACCAAATTTTACATTATTTATGCTGAAGTAAGGCCCACTTACTTGTGTTCTGAAGGCTCATTGCAAAGCTAAGTCTTGGAAAAAAGTTTGATTATTTATTTAATTTTTGAACATGGAAATTCTCTTAAAATGAAAAGCTGCCAGGTTCTTGATCTTGTCTGGGTGAATAAATGAGTCCACGTCCAAATGTGACAAGCTTGTGAAGTTGAAACATATGAATTCTTTAGGTTATTGGAAGTAATAGTGCTAGTTATGTGCTTTTTTGGTACACTAAGTGAGCTAAGATGTTCTTAAGTAGTTGGTTAGTGCCTCATTTGGTGTTTTCTTGAGCCAGTCAAATTCAACCATTTTGATAAATTTTAACATGTACTATAAAAAATAGAGAAAATTCCATGGAGCATGATATGACAGCTGACCATGAAACAGTCCATGCATAAAGAAGAAATACTTAGAAAATGCATTGCTTGGAAAAATATGATTAGAAATTAAAAACGAAAGAAATACTGAAAGATTGAGTGCTGGTGACTCCTTGCTGGATATATTTTGCTAGTTTGTGATTTGTGGGGTTAAGTGAATGAATTGATGGTTTCAACCTCAATCTGCTGTTGTTTTCTCATAGACTTTGAATCTTGATCTGCATTCATATACAATCTGTTCTTGAAATTAGGTTATTGTCATGAAAGCTGTACTATGGACTCGAAGTCATTGGTGAATGAAGAAGTCAAGATATCAATTACATGCAGACGGTGTCTGAATGCAAAAGCTTTTTCTGTGTGTGAAAGCACAGAATCCCCGACTAGTCCATTGCTCTTACAAACTCAAGAACAGCCCAGCAGTGGAACTGTTTCAAGAGTTAAGGTCAAAGGTTATACTCAACCATTAGCATCCGGAAAAAAAGTGGAAAGCTCCAAGGATATCAAACAAATTAGATCAGGATCTACTGCCGCAACGAAGACTCGGACCAGAATACCTACTTGGGGCATTATTTGGAGGAAGAAGAGCACTGATGATACTGGCTCTGACTTCAGACAGAATAATATTCTTTTAAAGGGCTGTGACGATTTACGTTGGCCAGGACCTGTTTGCCATCTTTGTCAAAAGCCATATAATTCTAATTTTATGTATATACGTTGTCCAACTTGCAGTTGTAAGTGCTTCTCCAACTACATTTTTAGTTTCCATAACTATTTAATACATTTATTATTGCTTTAGCAATTTACTTTTCTTTTTGATTGCAGATTGGTATCATGCTGATGCTCTTGAACTTAATGAGTTGAAATTTTTTGACGTTGTGGGTTTCAAGTGCTGCAAGTGTCGAAGGATAAAATCACCTGAGTGTCCCTATGACGACCGCACCAAGAAAAGGGCTGGCAAGAAGGAACAAAGTTCGGTTTTAAAGCAGGAACCAGCAAGTTCTGACTCCGATTATGGGAAATTCTCTGAATGGGTAGACCTTGAACCTTCAACTCCAATCTTCCCTTCAGAGGAGAAACAAACACCAATTGATGATCCTCTTCTCCATTCTTCCCTGAGAGTTGAGCAGATTACAGATGCAAATGTCAAAGCAGAATTTGGATGGAATAATGCTTCTGGGCCAGCGCTGCAGAAACTTCCTGTTCGAAGGCACATTAAGCGGGAATGCATGGATGGTTCTTCAGGGAATGCTATCTATTTTTCGGAAGCCACTGCTACCCAAGAATTTAATATCCAAGGAAGAGAGACCGAGAAAGCTTCTTGTGCATCTACAGGCTGGGATATTTCCAGCAGTGCTCTTGAAGGAGAGGTCTCTCTAGATGGTTTTACTTTTGAGGACATGGAGTTCGAACCTCAGACCTACTTCACTTTTGGGGAGTTGTTGGCAGATCAGAGTGATGACATAGATGCTTCTCAGGTTGCAGCAGTAACTTGGGAAAATGAATCATCTGCAGCTGCATGGGGTGGAGTTCCTGATGACAGGACATTAGTTTTCTCGGACAACGGAGTTGAACCAATGATTTCTATAGATCCTACAGTTGATGCCCGATGTAACATGTGTTCAGATTCGGAGCATGTCCCTGATCTTTTTTGCCTCAATTGTGGTCTCTGGATACATAGACATTGCTCGCCATGGGTTGAGACAGACTCTGGTGAAGGTGGTTGGAAATGTGGAAATTGCCGAGAGTGGCAATAGCTAAATTTGCCACCGGCTCTTTTTGGTGAAAGATTTTTGTGTTGGATGCAGCTGACCTTAGGGAGAATCAGCTGATGTTAAATATCACAAAAAAGGAAATTCAAAGGATGTTTATTAAGTGGCCAAACTTATTGATTGATCAAATGAACTCAGATTGGAATGCCATCGTATTTGTCATCAAGCTCTAGGAAGTCTAGCATATGAGTTGGGATTCCAGGCATGCGACTGACCTGAGGGGAGAATCTGCTGATGTCAGTTGTTGGGGGGGTGGGGTGGGGGAAACAAAAAAGAAAAATTCCGAGGATGTTTATTAAGCAGGCTAGCTTATTGATTGATCAAATGGATAGGATAAGAATCCGGTTGTTTTTGTTGTCAAATTCTAGGAAGTTTGTGCATATGAGCTCGGAGGCCAGGCAACTCCACTTGTTCCCCTGTTTGATCAGCTGTACTTTGGACAGCCAGGTTAGGAATCCCTCCAAAGCATTCTCTCTCTTTGGAAAATTCAATTTTTTTGGCCCAGGTTACCGACTGAGTTCAAAATACAACCCCACGAATCAAAGCCAATGCATTCATAATTTTTCTTGATGAGCTGCTCGATCACGTACTTCATCCGCTCAAGGGGACTTGGCCAATCATATTTCTTCGTTCCCTTAGGATAAGCAGGTTTTTATTTTTTTGGTGCTGCTTATCTGGTTCAAGCATTTGTATAGACCTAGAGGTGTCGTGAAAGCCATTTCAGGATCAGCAATTGAAGATGTTCCTCTTATATGGGAAGCGATCAATTATTGCCATTTGTGGCTTCTCGAAGCATATCTTAAGGAATAGCTGTTCAACCTTTTTATTTTTTATTTTTTATACATATATATTTGTAGTTTTAAAAATTTGATGTACTGGGACTGGGTTGGTCGCGTATGAGAGAGGTTAGCTGATCAGTTGGCTAATGCCTACTGTTGTATTTACCTCCATATTAAGTTAGATGATAGTGATATGCTTTATCGAGGGGAGATAAAAGAGAAATACAATGAACACGTGCTCTTTTACATTGGTTTTCGGCAAGGGGGTGACTTGCTGGAGCTGGAAGTTCTCTATGTAAAAGCTAAAGATTCAACAATGCATTGTGTTTGATTCAAATGGTGTGAGTGCAACTTTTGTGAGATAATGGGCAGGTGAATTTGGTTGCAATACGCGTTGACTTTTTTTATGCAGTCCTATAAATCCCTTAACGGGATTATTATGTATTTTGTTAAATTAGAACACAAAAATTCCGTAACGGGAGAAAACTGCAGTCGGTTTGTAAAAATGTAGATTTTATCTCGGCCCAGTCCCGTGTATCAATTTCGGCTTCGGTCACCCAGTTTATGTCATTCTGAAATGTTGGCAATAAAGAGAGCATTTCTATATAGGTGACAATTCAAGAGATGAAGATTCTTCGTCACAAGGATTTAACACTGAATGCTCAATCATACAATGGTTTAAACACTGGATAAATTTTGAAAGAATTAATATGATGGGAGTAACCTTATTTTGTAGGATTATTTGGAATTTTTGTATTTTAGTTTGGTTGGGTGGCTGGCCATGTAGTCCGTCGTTATACAGCTAATGTGGCAGTGGGGTGGTGTGGGGGCGGGACGGGTTCAAAAAAAAAAGAAAGAATTGTAGTAAAAAAAAATTTTCAGGTTTTTTCTTGCGTTCTTATTAAAATATAATTTTATCGTCAAACAAACAAATGCCAACCGTTACAATTGGTTCTACATCACAACATATATATCTTACAGGCTGCCCAATTCAATGTAGAAAAGAAGGAAAAAGAGAAGAAAAAACCTTCCCTCTAAACCTCCCTTTTCTTCCACCCTCAATAACCTTTAAAGCCCAAAGAACAAGGGAAAATGAAAAGAAAAAAGAAGAAGAAAGGAAAAAAGGAAATTAATGACGAAGAAGAAAGAGAGAAAAAAGCTCACTAATGCACAAGAATTGTGCAAAAAGAATCTCAAAATGCCGGCCCACCCTTGAAATTCGATATACCATTCAAACATCAACTACCACATATGCCCACCCTCCGCCAGCCCCTGCATCTGGATTCGAAAACTTCTTCACTCGGGGATGAATGGGTGAACTGACCGACCGTATTGGCAATCTAGGTGTATGTATACACGAAATTTTCACTAGTACATCCTTCAACAACATCACAGCAAACCAGCTAAGAGAGCTCCAGGATCGTTTGATGGTATTGGTGGACTTTGTGCTGCAGGTGCAGCAGGTGGTGCTACTGGAGGTGGTGGGGGAGAAGTTACAGGAATGCTAACTAGTTGTTCTTTGAGGAACTCCTTCAACCTGCATATAAAAAATCAGATGATCAGTTGGAAGGAATATCTTTGAGCAGCATGGTGTTAAAGTTGATAGATACATACTCGGCTGTTAGAGAAGGATCCCCTGAAGCAACTGTCATGCGCAACTGGGTTCTGTCTGCTGGATCAGTTTCAATTCTTACCTGGACGTGTAGGAAGAACGCATGTTAGATAATTATTAGTTGTCCCTGGGTACGGATAGTCGAACAAGGAAAAGGATAGAAAATTCACTTGACTGCCAAAAATTGATTACTAGAAGATATCACACATGGTGGCTGGTATCAGATTTTACAGGAAGCAAGAAGATTACTTACCAAGCAGAGCATAGGCCGTGTACTTTCTGAGTAGAATGTTGTGGATGCAACCAAGTTGTTAGGATTTGGGTCCTGAGGCAAAAGCAACTGTGGTCAGCAGGAGAGCAATTACTAACAGAAGATGCAGAAAACCAAAAAGTTGATTTTAACTTACAAGCCCGGGGCAGACTGTCACCCTGACACTGTTGAATAAGTTGGCCATTTCCGAGAGTGAGAGTGGTCTAACACCTCTGACCTGTACGCAAAATCAGTAAAATGAGAAAGTGGTACTCAGAAATGAAAGATGTTCAAATCCCAGTGAAAGGATTTTAGTGCATTGTTTGTATCCGTAAAATAATATTTCCAAGTACAAAAATCCTATGATTTCAGATCACAAGCCTAGCTTGTCCAGAAGGGGAGGCTTTTTTTATTGTATATCTCTAGAATTCTAAACTAGGTCCGACTATAAACAAGATACATTAATCAATCATAAGAATATATCCTTAAATCTTGAAGAGTAAAAAAGCCTCGAGAATATTGATACTAATTAAAAGTGTTATAAAAAAAAAAAAAAAGGACTAGAAAATTTGTGAGGCCCTTCCGGTAGAAGCCTAGATCATTGTAAGACAATAAATACGCATACCACTTCTTGAAGCTTTAAAGGTGGTCCAGATAATGATCTCCATTGAGGGAAGAACTCTTCAGCAGTTAATGTTATAGCCTGAAGAAATTTATTTATAACAGCTGGTAGGCGAAGCTTGACATTGACCTAATAAGGAGATTTATGGTCAGAAAGTGGTTTTACATAGCAGCTGATATGCTAGCAATTTAAGACTGCATAAAATTTACCGCATTAGTGCCAAACTTGTAGGAAAAGTCAAGTACAGCGACATCCCTGCTCGGTCGGAGATTCACAACCTCAAGTGGACATTGTACCTAAAGAAAACAATAAGAACATATATGAGGGGTTCAAAACAGACATTGCTGAAAAATAAGAAATCAATAATTACAAGATCTGAGTCTTCACCTGTGCTCGAGGAGGAATAGTCTCGGGTACCAGTGAGAGCTCCATCTTCAAATGTGATGGGGGCAATATTAGAGCCTGAACGGACACAAGTGGAGAAGTGTTCTTGTTTCCCAAGAAAAGAACAAGACGTCCATGATGTGCTCTCCACTCGGCCTTAATGCCAATCTAGAATAATGTTTACAGAAAATCTAATTGTTACAGGGTAAAATACAGGATGTTTCTCATATAAAATATCAGTTGTGAGGGAAAAGGCATCACTTAAAAGCACAAAAAAAGCACGGAAATACACCTGAATATGGGGATCCTCATATAAAACACCACTGTCTTTCATGCACAATGCTTGGAATCTCTCAGCAATGTTTCCTATTGGCTGCAGAAGAAAATTTAGGTTAGACTTTCAGGGACAACCACATAGCAGGTTTTATTTTCAGCAAGAATAACATAAGAGTTCCTCGAGACTCTGGGACACTCATGATGTTTGGTCTAATACACAGAGAGAGGATGCGCGTCATGGCAGATATCTAAGGATGCACGAAAAATAGGAAGATTTCCACGGTCTGTGCAATATAAATGGAGAAAATTCTGCTGGATTTAAAGGGAATTATCTTTTGGTATTTTTTTTTTGTGTGTGTGGGGGGGGGGGGGGTTGGTGGCCCCCACGGTGGAGGGGAGAGGCAGTGATGGTGTTGATGGTGGGTGTAGGATGTAGATATAGTTTTCCTTCATAAAAGGATCATATCAAAGCTTCCAATAGAATAGATCAATTGCTAAAATAAGTGAATATATTTTAACAAGATATTATATTTCACAGGTCAAGTGCCAGGGGAAATCAGCTTTCATATCCTCACGCATAAAATACATATTTAAGAAGAATCTGTTCTTGGATGGCATAAAATGTCATAATCTATTTTTAAATACAGAATAAACATATTCAACTTTCAATTGAGGCTTTGGCGGGAAATAGGAAAAAAAAAAAAATTCAATCAAGGCATCCAAGCTCTAGAAGAATCAGATGTGAAATAGCACAAATCACCATAAATACCTGAACAGAACTAGTCTGCTCTTCAACAGGAACAATAGCTGCAGCATTTGCAGCATCTGGGACACCTTCCAATCCTGACATAGCATTTTGATCCGACTGAACAGCACCTGGTGGGCCTTCAATTGCCAAAGGACCCAAAAGATCACCAAGGAGATCTGCTGAAGGAGGTTGAGGATCTGCTCTGCTCACAGTTCCATTCATCTTGTCCACTCTTTCTTCTGTTGAGATGTCATCCTGCCAATGGTTTTTAACATACAAAACAATACTGAAATTCAGTTAATCCATTTGAGAGATAATAATTACGAGACACAGTCTGCTCTATGTTACTAGAAAGTTGGACTAACCGTGTTGCTGTTCATGCTTGGCACTTTTACAAGAGTAAGAGGTCCAACAGGAGTTGGTGCTGGCACTGGCGTTCCATTAGCTGGGTGCTGGTCTGTCACAACCAAAGCATTTGACATCTGCTGTTGTGCTCGCAACTTAATAGCACTTTGCTCAGCAGTATCAGTTTCAATATCTTCAGCCTTCTTAATCAGTGCTGACTGCTCATGAAGAAATGTTGAAGTTAGCACATCATAATTATTAATGATGTAATGCATGGACAAAGGGTGGATGTTGCTTAAGGTTGGTTTCTTTCTTTCTCTTTTTTTTTTTTTTTTTGGGTGGGGGTTAGAAAAGGAAACTGATAAAGACAATATATAAACCTGTCGCTCTGGGAACTTCGGCATTTCGGCCAATATATCAGCTAAAGCTGCACCTTTACTACTTAATGTGAAGTATTCAACAGCCCTTTGTTGTATCTCAACATCAATGCAGCTCTCGTATCTGCAAGTAAGAAAAGTCAAATTCAAATACTTTAAAACTGTGCTAGAGTCAGGGCAAAAGATTCAACGATGATAAATTGTTCTATTGAGACAGCTTACTTATGAAATATTGCCCAGATTTGGTTCTGCA
This sequence comes from Lumnitzera racemosa, assembly GCA_024138005.1. Classification (NCBI taxonomy): domain Eukaryota; kingdom Viridiplantae; phylum Streptophyta; class Magnoliopsida; order Myrtales; family Combretaceae; genus Lumnitzera; species Lumnitzera racemosa. The sequence goes on from JAMXBC010000006.1 coordinate 90,009,632, forward strand.
GTTCTGAGTCCAGGGGTTGGCTATGCATCAAGATTTTAGCATATGTTGAGAGGAGGATTGGAATCGTAGACATCCTGCAAAGTCTTTAAGTTCAGAAACACTCTTGAATGTTTTGAGCATACTAGAATGAAAACAAGAGGACAGTTATCTTACGAAACCGTGGGGAGTTTATCATGTATGATGCTGAATATTTCTTTTGGACTGCATCCAGGACGTCTTGCCAACAGGTGACTATATTCTCCTAAGAGATAAGCACTTACCTATTTTATGCATTTCAACCCAGAAACACGATCAATTTACAGTAACTAATTTGTTAGAATTCAGTGCTGTATTACTTGGGAGATAAATTTTCATGGGAGTGCCCATGCAAGAGGTGCATATTCAGCAAAGAATAATGACGACTGCCGTAATGTCAATATAACAACTACCAGAGCTAATGGTAGAAAATCTCAAATGCAAGTTAGCCAAAACACAACCCCACCCACCCACCCCACAAAAGAAGAAAAAAATGGAAAGAGAAGGAAAAGGGCCCTGCGGGTGGGGGGAAAGAAAAACTCCTCAACAAAATTAGCCTTAGTTGATAAAGAAAAATTTGGCAGGATAAGACTCTCCAATCAAAACTATAACATGTACCACAAAGATGTCTGGCTATAACATTATGAGTCATCGAAAGTAAATGCACATCCTAGCTAGTAAGAAGCAGTCTAAAGCACCTTAACCTAATAACTCATCAGCCCAAGTAGTTAGCTTCGATGGAGTACTAAATGCAAAAGTCAACCAGAGACCTATTTTTAATGCAAGATCTGATTTAGCAAGTAAATCTAACATACGTAAATTGGCGATTGCTGAAACAGGAGGAAAGCTATGTCAAATCAAAAAGAGATCCATGAAAATTGATAGAGAGAAGACACTAAACAGGCTTTTACATCAAGACTACTTTTCAATCATTAATCTGAAATGCATTATAGTGCTGTGTCAGACAACTTTAGGAGCACCTCACTACTTCTCTGAGTACTGCCAAAGCGATTCATAGTTAACCACTTCACGAGTCATTTTTTCAACTAAAGATAATTCATGCTAGATGGGTTAACATACCTTCACCATGGTTTCATGAATAGCAGGTTTGTCCAAATACTCTCTAGCTTTCACAGCTGCATAAGGCTGTCAGGCAAAAGATTCATGTCAAAATGGATTTTCTCGGCAAAGTTAAGACTAAAATGCATTAACATTCTCATTACCTGTAGATCATCATTGTTTGTAACAAATTGAACAACACGAAACCATATGTCATCACTGACAAAATCTCCGGCCTTGTCAATCAGTTGAAGAATTACATCAACATACCTGTGTGAATCAAACTGATATAAGGCTACACACAGAAAGCAAAGACATTATAAATTAAAAATATATATATCTTTCAAGCAAAAAGGGAAAATCTAATATAATAAACTGTTCGAGTATACTAGTAGAATTCAAGAAGACAGGGAAAGAAAAGACACAGAAAGATCCAAATACCCAATAAAATCAGCACAAAGACCTGATTAGGTTGGCCCACCATATAAAGCCTAAAAACTCTTATAAATGATTTATAGTGATCAAATCACTAAGGTCAAGAGTCACCGCAGTTCCTGAGCTTCTAAAAGTTCATTTATACCTAAATGTGCACACTTCCCTCTCTTAGAACATTCCAATGTCAATTTCATACTTTTAGGACATGTCTATTAAGTAAAACTTGGCAGTGCCACCTACCATGACAAATCAGGGGCAAATTTCTCAGCAAGAATAGCAGCTTTAAGCGACAATTCCTCACGCATGGCAAAGTCTGATGTGCTCAGGTACTGTATAACATAAATTGAATCATCAGCATGCTGATTTTACGTTCTATAGAGAAGCATCGTGCTTGAACAAAAATAATCAGGAACAATTAACACCCACCATCAAGACGATTGATTGCAAATTATTCATACCTGCAACAGCTCTTCAACTATGTCCTTTGCATTGGAAACATCACACATGCCATAAAGCAAATCAAGAGCACGCCTCCGGATACTGGAAGAAGAAGCAATATGCAATTCAGAGAAATGCATTGCAGACTAACAAGTAACACTACAATCATAAATATTTCAATGAACATTACTGTATTAAATTGATGATAGGAATGTAGTTTAGAAAACAAATAAATGGGTTTATTTTATTATTTTGATTTAGGCAAAATGTTATTACGAGTCTTTTAGTAATTGTTACTATGAAATTCGTTATCTTTTAGAAGCTGTTATAGATATTCCTGTCAGGATATCTTTATATCAAGAGCAATATTGTTATTATTTATTTATTTTTTTTTTTTTTTAGACAAAAATTTGCTTTGATACAATGGTCCAACAGTGTGCACTTTCAACATAGAAATCTCTAAGAAATTCATAATATGTTTAATCAAAGCCATAATTTGTTACATGTAAAATGTAAAACCAGCATTAGAGCAGTTCTGTGCCTTATTTTATTTTACTGTTTATAGTATATGTTATGCCGTACATCAACTGTGATGTTTTTGTGTTGCTGCATGTGTTTAAAATTCTGTTGTTTTTAGTTCTTGTCAGTTGGTGTTGTCTTTGTGTAAATGTTGGTCGAGTAGTGGGGCAATGGGCTGGATAGTGGATGGTTACTGTGTAAGTTGCAAACAGTTTAGCAGGGCAGTTACTAAAGTATATTGTACTATAAATTAGAGCTCTTGCTCTATGAATGAAATTTATCCAGTATTTTGTCTTATCAAAAAAGAAATATCGGTCGTGGCTGGAGATCATCGGGTTCTCTCTCAACGAGCCCAAAACCAACTTTAATCATAGGTAAGTACGATAGAAAGACGAGTAAACCTGTAGGGGTTTCTGACAACGTATCAAATAGGCCTATTACCTGGGATTATATTCGATCCTGTCACATAATTATGTATTCTACAAAAGATTTATATAAGGGGACTACAGAAGCGAATCATTTGGAATCTGGAATTTTTTGGTAAGCATTTAGATATGGCTTTGGATAACTAGAGAGATTGATATAATATAGAGAAGAAGATCATGCAGCCTATATATATGGTTATTCTCAAAATGCAGAGGACATTGAATTATGACAACCACCAATTGTCGTCGAGATAGGCTAGAGGGTTTTGGAAACTGGTTAACCTGATGTCTGGATCTTTCAACGATGTAATGATCTGGGCCTGATGTCTTTTGATGATATCTTGCACATCTGTTACCATTAACATTCGGGTCATGTTTTCCTATAGCATCAGAACAGAAAAGGGGTTAGAAATGTAATTATTTGTGAAGGGGAAAAGATGAAAGTCTGATAACTTACCAAGCCAAGATACCTAATATTTGGTTCACGAACAGCAATGAACTTTCCAAGAAGGGCAACACATTGAGACATCATCTCTTTTTCAGCATCAAGATGCATCACCTGAAGAAGGATAGGAGAAGAAAGCAAATGTAAAAGCTGTAACCTTAAGACTAGTAACTTAGCTGTCAAGGTTGGACCGTCAACTTACCAGGGAGAGAGCTTCAAAGAGAACAGCATGTGATGCATTGTTCTTATTAACGTTTTTTACTACATCAGTTCCCATTAGAATCCTTTGCAATACCTATACACAATTTTAAGTGTCAGTAAGAACAGTATTACTCAAAATGAGAACAAGTTCCTGGAGAAACTTTAACCTCAAATAGCGATCTCCTTGTATTTGGGTCTTCAATTGTAGGAAAGTATTGCAGAGCCCTCATAGTCTTAACCTGTAATATATGAACACCTATGAAAAGAGCAACTAGAATATACTTAAATCTGCTACATATCAGTAATATAATGAACAAACCATATTTTGGTAACATAAAAACTATGTTAAAGTTGCACATGTTTATTTGCTTCATGCAAATAAAAATCCCTTGTTTCTTCAGTTCCACTGAAACAATATTCAGATAGTATCATCACAGATGGTAAAAAACTTCCTTCCAAATGATTTTTTTTTAACAGATAAATCGATAATTTCATTAATCAAGAAGGATGTATAACCGTCAAAGATGGGAAGGATTACAAGCACAGCTACTCAAATCAAGAGAGCAATAAAAAATACCGCATTGAGCAACATGTTGAACAAAGGGATGGACCATTGCCAATCTGAACTGCCAAACACTTAATCATGTTGCAAAACAGAGAAGAAACCTATAAATAGGAAGACAGACAGACCTGAAGCCACGGAGATGGGATTCCATAGTATGTATATTCCTGTGGAACATCCTGGTTTCTAGCAAGTCGCTCCAATATCTTGACACATTTAGGAAGACAACTCCAATAAGCTTCATGGTTATTTGACACTAAAGCAACGAGAAGGCTCATTGAAGAAGTTAAAACACCAAGATCCCGTTCATCCAAAAGCTGTGCCATCCGATCCGCCCTGGATTTATCCAACCCGCTAAGTTAAAGGTATGGTTGATGTAAACAAAACGTACATTGAAGATAAAATATTGACATACCACCCATCTACATTTACAACATCAGGATTCTTTCTGTACAAACGCAAAAGACATAAAGCTGCCTTTTTTCTTACAAGGGGCCTGCAGCTACTGGAAATCTAAAGCACAAAAGCAAATTAGAAAGGCAGTAGGAAGAACTTAATTATTTGAAAAAACCACACAAATCTTCTCTTACAAGCAGCTTTTGAACATCAGATGCCAAAGATTCAGCAAACTCCCTTCCACCTATATTCCCAACCTACCAAAATAATAATGGAAGATCAACATGAATGTCATTGGAAGTTAAAATTCCTATACAACTAAAGGAAAACAAAGGCATGTGCAGAAGAATATCAGTGACAACTGAAAAATTAAGAAAAGACATCTTAAGACTTAACGGAAAGATACAACAGCATATGAATCACAAACTCCTTGCGGATGGGAGACATATCCTTGTTAGGGTTGACTATGGCTTGATATCAGAAACACGTATATGAATTATAAACCCATTTGTTGCATTAGTGCATGATCTAGAAAATCGGGACCGTGTTGGGACAATTGAGAGAATTTGTGGTTGATAAGCAATACCTTGGAATAAAGCTTGCTTAGTATGTCTAGCACAGGTTGAACCTTTCATGATGTGTTAGTATTCACTATGTTTTTATGGGTTCATTCCCTCATATCTTTAAGCATATTATTACAATTGCCACTACAATTATTGATTAATTTATCAGTTGATGACAGATATAATGGTTGAGTATCAACTATTTGATCTTGTAAATGTCTGTCAGTGTGTTTTATCATGGTATTTTTAGTCTTCTGGATTTTTTGACATTAAGCTCTAGAATTTAGTAATTTCTTGTCTAATATATATTGCTCACTTGAATTCACCATTCTTTCACTTTAATAGCTTGTCAAGCTAACTTGCAATTTGCAAAGGCTGCCTATTCCTTCCCTCTGAGCGCACTCTATGTCAATCTCTCTAGCCATGCATTTTTCAGAGGCAATGCCATAACTTGCACCCTCTTTGTGATACATGATGCAGTCATGTTATACAAGACTAACCTGCAGATTTACATCTTTTAAAAAGCATAATGATGAATGGGATAGAAACTGATAAATTTAGATACACTGTGGTTTTAAAATGCTAAACATGAAAATTGTTCAAAAATGAAGTGTACTAAAGTGACCGAATATGCATCTGAGGAGTCACCAAAGGTGAAAACCAACTGGTTTTCACCTAGATTAGTGAATGTTGGAGGACCAAAATATCAAGTCACGATACAACGCATTGTAACCTTTCAAAAGAAATAATCTATGAATGCCGTGTTTTTTCTACCAAAACCATGTCCCAATGGAGCAAACCTCAATGGAAAACCAGGTACACATAAATGAGACAGAATCATTTCTATCGAATAAAACTGTTAAATCTTGTTCTAGAACTCATACCATGGTCAATGCCAAGCACTGGAAGGTTTCATTGCGGCCGATAATATCGTTTCGGACAGCATTTATAGCGAGTCTAAGGAAATCATGATTCTCGTTGAGCAAGCATGATGTCACAATGTACCCAACCTGTAATGATCCAATAGCTAGGTGAATAGAACAGTCCAGCAAAGATTAAGAAGCAGGAATCATCTGTATTAATAAGTAAAGCGCAAGGAATTGAATGCTCTAATATACAAAGGTTCAATAAGCTTATAATAGGTCCAGAGAATCTTTCAAAGACATATTACTGCAACTTGATAACAAAGAAGAAAGGACATGCATCTCAGATTCCGTGGCACACTAAACTTCACATATTAAGACTTTTTCTAATAATCACATATAATTTCTTGAGCACTATATCATATGACATATTAAGATAAACTTCTTATGTCAATATTTAAAACAACCTTCAAGGATTCATCAATTATGCAGACAAATTATCGCAAAACATCATTATCCAAGAAACCTTTTCACAACTTCTTTAAAAACAAATATTGCAGCAAATATTATTAGTGATAAATTCAACATAGACAGCCCAAAGATATTAGAGAAAAAGTGACTGTCTTGGATATGAACTAAGCCTATGAAATTATAGGGTTAGCCTCATACCTGCTTCTCTGGATACTTAGGTGCTGATATCAGAGAAACAGCTTCCATGTGACCAAAATCTACATCATAACCAAGCATGTATATGTACAACATCTTCCAAACATATTTCTTCTTTTCATAAGGTGTCAAACCCTGTCAATGAAAAAAAAATGGCAACATTAAACTTCAAATATAGCAATCAAAACAACTAAGTGTAATATAACACTTCATTGAGAAGAATGGGTCAAGAACTTCGAAAGAAATCCACCAGACCACCAAGCAATTATCTTACAACAGAACCTTTGCAAGTCATCCATACCAAGAAGAACAAAAGCAAGAGAAATAATTTAATATGAAAAGTTGCTCAAATTATAGGGGAATCAATTCAGAAAAGTCAAAGTAAAAGACATGTAGAATCATCATCAAAATGATCGACCAAAATTGCACAACTTCTGTTCTACTGAATTAAAGCATTAATTTAAGCCAGCAGAATACAATCATTGTGGAGAAAATCACAACAAAAAGTTCCACTTCTAGGCTGAATCAGTACTTGAGTGCCACTTGTTTTAAACATAACCATCTTGGTTTCTTATTATATCAATACGAAAATATAAATAAGCTACAAAAGCAACAAGATTTTCCCTGCAAATCACAGGGAACACTGGGATCTTTGAAAAAGCTTTGTTGCTCATACCAATATAACTTTACGCCTTATTGGCCAGGGTGCTCAAGGAAAGCCACTAACTAATTGCCTATCAATTTAGAGCCCATCTGATTCTTAAGACGAGCTGGTCGGGAAATGTTTATGTGTCCAAAAGTAAATTTTAGGGGCTTCCTCACTTCCCAATACAATCTCTTCAACATCAATTTAAGAGAGAGAGTGTATTGTTTCTTTTTCTCTTATATTGACTGAATGTCCTTCTGTCTTCCGACAGTTCACCAGATAAGCAAGCTTTACCTATTTGATGCCTCATTCAAACAATGTCACCATAAGCAAACAAGGGACCTACATGGAAACATTCCTCTTCTTTTTCTGCTTCATTCTTGTAATTAAAATGATTCTTGTCAATCCTCTTTTTCTCTTTGTCATACTTTGTCCTCATAAAAGGGATATCCTCACCCATTCCTTTTCCCCCTCCCTCTTGCTCTCAGTATGTATTCAAAAAATCTTCAACCTTCAATATGATCAACTCAAGAGCTGTCAAAGCAGAAGAGTAGAGGTTGACTAAAGGCCAATATGAGGAAGTTTTGACCTACCATAGAAATTAAGACCACTGAATTCCTCCTTTACCTTATTTGCCTGCTAATCTTGTGTCTAAAAGATTTACAATAGGCTAGAATTCAAGCCAGGTCATTGAAGTTCATGAATTTCAAAAATCCACCACTGTCCTGTTATTTTGATCTTGTGGATTGCTGAAAGTTGAAAAAAATGACAATTTCACCACCCTTATGATTCCAACCAAAACTAAAGCCAATTCAATGTGGTCACATGGTCTGGCTTTACTTTAGCTGAAACAATAGCTTAAACATGTCAATATATTCATGCATGATTAAATCACGGAAGATGTTTATTCACATTAACAACAAGGCTTATTTGATTGAATGTTGGTCCATTGCACCAAAAGGGTGACATGGTTATTTTCTTAAGCACTATTACTCGCTAAAAATAATTAATGAATTGGTGGTAAATTTAACAAATCCAAAAACTTCAATGACCCAGTATCGATCTGAGTGAATGATAAAACATGAATTTTGCAGTCAATTTTAAAATGGCAATAAACCCACCCACACCCTAGTTTGACTATACAATTCTCTTTCAATGTTTACGAGGACCATAAGAGTTTCACTTAAAAAATCCCCAGGGTTGACCTACTAGTAGTAGTATTTAAGGCCCAAGAATCCCTGCTAGGAGCCTTGGATGATCTTCAGCAAGTTGTTAAGGAAGCCTGTTGAACTCTCGTGGCACATATTCTTTACGCACTCCTAACATGCCTTTCCCTTTCTTACTTAAGATCACAAAACCAACCCACACCCTAGTCTGACTATCCGATTCTCTTTCAATATTCACAAGAACTATGAGAGTTCAGCTTAAAAAAGCCCCAGGGTTGACCTACTACTAGTAGTATTTAAGGCCCAAGAATCCCGTCGCAAATTGCCCAAAGGATCAAATCTCACTGCAACAGTTTCTTGGGACAATTTACATGGTACAGGCTAGACTTTACTGCATTAGATGAACATTGAGATGCTTAAGATCAAAGGGACAAGGCAATGAATTGACTAGATATACATAACAACATAACTCACATGCTCTGTGGTAAATGGTCTGCTTACAACCATGTCCCTTCTTTAGGAAACATATCATCTCTCTTACCCCTGCATCAGGACCTAAATATCGGCACCCGCAAGAAACATCTTCTTTAAAAGTCATCGATTTGAAACATGGAATTTATTCATAAATACATCAAATGAGTTCACTGCTTCAATTTAATGATAAGCTCACTTCTCGCAGAAATTTGACGGAAAAAGTATTCAACTACATATCATATCCCGGGAAAACTCAGTTTACTAGAGAAAGTGAAATACTATCTCTATTCTTTCCTCCAAAACTCCATCAAATTACCGGGACATTATATTGGGGGAACAAACCAAAAAAAGTGTACATTGGAACTTGGTAGCAGTAATTTTGTTCATACATAAAAATGCTTGAAAATCAAACAGGTGACTGGGTAACAAAGCATGACCACTTCTCCCACATTCACTGGAAAACTCAAGTTCAATTTAACATATAGTCGGGGAAAAAGGAAAAGAAATCCTTTAATCCAGTATATAGTTTCTGATAAAGCCTCAAATTTGCAGTTATACAGCCACTGTCCAGTTCATATAATCACACAATCCTATTCTAAAACACAGACCATCGCATATTCTCTCTCTCCTCCACATACTCAAAATTAATCCCATTTTCACTTCTATCACAATCATAATAGCTCAGATGAGTACGCAATCATCAAGCAATTCTGTTTACACACAGGGCAATCATACTCTTTCTGTATACACTCATATAAACCTTGAAAAGTGAATAAAGACCACAGTCAACTACATTTTCTACTTCCATCACTACCACAAAACCTCATTCCCTGAAGAAATCAAACGTAAGCTGAATCCAAGGTAACCAATCGAAACAACTCGATACGCCAGAACCCTACAATCCCAAATCCTAACATCTCATAAACAGCTAAACCCAAACATCAAGCTACTACACAATTCAACTACAATCTTTGCTATCAACTTTTACTAATGTAAGCAGATTTAGAAAATCCCTAACCCAAACGCTACTAACCTTTTCGTTCTTAAAGCGAGTACGGACGTTACCAAGCTCTTTATCAACACGAAGACGCTCTTGCTCTTTATTCTGACAATTACGAATATCGCTTATGAAAACCGATAGGCCTCTCATGCCAGATAACGCCATTTTCAATACAAACAGGACTCAGATCCAAACACTTTCAAATCATTCAAATGTGAAGAGCAAATTCAAAATATGTTCGTTTTCTTCTTTTTCCAGATCTCTTTCAATTAGTTTGAACACGAGATCGGAATTGACGAATTGAGAAAGTAAGCAAAGAGAGAGATTACGACTTTGAGATTGAGGTTTTGAAGGTTGATCTAGTGAGAGAAAGAGAGAGAGAGAGAGAGAGAGGAGAGGGATATTGAGAATTTTTTTCCTAGAGAGAGAAAGGGGTGGACATAGGGAAAATTTTTGGAAAGGCCGAGGAGATGAGAGAGAAAGACAGCGTGCAGAGAGAGAAGACTTTGTTTTACTAATTTACCCTTCAAAATTTACCCTTCCTGCCATCATTTCGTTTCTAATTGCCTCTCTCTAATTTTCGTTTTCAACGAATGTTTGTTTGTTCTTTGCCAGCTCGATTTTTAGTTTTTAAATTTCGTCATTGTGTGCTGTTGTTCTAAAAGGTTGATACCACATTTACCATCTACTTAAATATTTAGAATGTTAATTTACTTAAAGATGAAACTTTTCATGGTGATACATTGCATCTCGATAAGATATGTTAAGCCAGGTGGACATATGAACCTAGCAACTAGACATGTGGATTAATTGTGAAAAAGGTCGTTATAGTGTTACGGATACTCTAAAATGAGTCGCATTAAGAAGATTCGTAAAGCTCTTAAAAGAAGGAGATAAAAGCTCTAAGTCCAAATGAAAATATTTTACAAAAGATCAAATTCGATGTAGCATAGTAGATATGATAATTGTAGTAGGTTCATATAATTAATGTAATGGTAAGTAAGATTTATTTGTAATCATTAGATTAATTTAATTTTAACTTTTTATTTTTAAAGACCTCTTGTATTAAAGGGAGTGATCCTTCAGTTATATTTATTTAGTAATTTGAGTGAATATAATTTGCATTTAGAGTTTTTTTCTCTACTTTTTTTCTTCTAAACTTTATAAGTATGTTACGGACTAATTTAACCTTTCTTAGTGTATTCAAGAACACTAAATACTGTACATGATTGATTAAGGGAATTCGCTTGTGAAAACTGCATAATGGAAAACTTGTTGGACTTTAAGTTAACTTTTTGTTTGACGTGTTAGAAGTCTATAGGTCAACTTTCGTGTTCGAAAACACTCTTCATTTTCTACTGTTGTTTCTTAAGAAAAATAATGGAAAAATCAAAACACCTAAATGAAAACCAAAGGAAAATGTCACGGCCTATAGAGAGTTTGGTGGAATTATCCTAAAGTTATTGTATTATGTGGGTGCTCATAATAAAAAAAATCATCTTTTAAGTTAAAGATTGCAAGATTAATAAAATAATTAATCATTATATTTAATTACAATGCATGTAATAGGAATTGGGGTTCATTTTGCCCTAGTTTATGCCCATGAGGAAGAGGAGGTAATGAAACTTGGAGAAAGGACTTGAAAAAGGACCACAAAGTAGTTTTAGAAGAGTATATGCTTGTGTTAGAGATGTTAGAGGAATATACAGTTGTATCAGTGATCTCTTAAAAAAGCAAAGAGATGCACATTATGTTATACGCTTATGCAGTTAGAGTGAGAATACATACGTAATGTTTTCTTTGCATTTTCATATGTTAAACTTCTTTTATTTACACTTTTTACCCTAAGGATTAATAGATATAAATATCTTTTAGTTCACACTATAAAGACAAGTTATTAAATTGTTAATTCTTTTTTTTTTTTTAATGTTGAGATTATCTTTTAGAAGAGATTGAAAACCTTAGCTAACTCTTTGCTAAGACACATGATAGTAATATCAAAGTTGTGGTGGAGATGTGCTTTTTAGTAAGTAGAATTTTCTTAATAATTGCATTGTTGAATTATTAAGGAAATTAAGATTTGTGGTGGTAGAGAACCATTATTGTATTAACTGAGATTAGAAGCTAGTTGTAGTGTATGAAGTTGATTGTTGCATTTATAGATTTTTGGTCGGAGATTTAGGGTTTGTTAATAATGGATAAACCGATTGATGATAACATTTATGGGGTAAAAGGATGGAAATAATCGCAAATGACTTGGAACATTTGATCAAGTCAATGATAATAGGATGCTTGTTCTTACATAGATGGTTCAAGGTCTCACGAATGATTAAGCTACCTTATGCAAACTTTGACTCAATAGATAACTGCATTGAATTAGAACTTCTAAGAGGTGTCTAATGGTGGAGGTAGACAAGGCGTTACTGTGTGACGACATAAGGATAATGAAGAGTAACATACTAGTGAATAAAATGAGGGTGAAGAAGATAATTTTGATGGAGGTCATGCAAATAATAGAAACTAACAGGTGATGGGTGTTGGAAGTGTTAAATTAATAGTTTTAAAATATGATAGATGTGGGACACTAGATGATTGTTATGATTTGAAAAGTTAAGTTGAGTAACTTTTTGACCATTGTGAATATGATGACCATACTAAGGTCCAACTGATCTCTTTGGAATTTTATGAATATGTGTCTTTATGGTGGAAGAACATTTGTGCATAGAGGAAAGAATATGGGGAAGCAACGATCACCGCATGAAATCTGATGAAGAGATTAATGTAGAAGTTTGTATTGCCATGCTATAAACAGGAGTTCGTTTCTCAATTTAGATATTAGGATAGAGTGGTATGTTGGTTAAAGAATCCATTTTGTAAATCTATTCATAATTGGGTTGAGATATGATATAGTAGATGTCATGGAGGTACAATCATATGCAACCCTAGATGATGTGGTGAAGCTTGATTTAAGGGTTGAGCACTAAAAGCAAATAGGCAAGATTAATAGTAGCTTCCTTATTGTAAGAATGAAGAGCAACATGTTAAAGAGAAGTCTAAAAAGAATTGAAGTCCATATTACCTAGGTTTAAGTACGTGTCATATAGGAGTCATGAGATGGGTAATTTTAGTAATATTCACAAAACTCAAGAGCATGAGTAGAATACTCAAAGAAGGAGATTGAGAGAGGTAAAATGATATAAATATCAGGGGTATGGACATGTAGCATCTAAACATCTTAGCAAGTGGGTTGTGATCATTAAAATTTCATTTCCTAAAAATAAAGTAATTGGTAAGAGGAGAAAAGCAACCTACCAAATCATTAATCGGATGAAGAATTGAAATAGAAGGTAATAGTACAGATGGAGAGATGTTGTTGTTTGTAATTAGTAGGTCTTTATTTAAGGAACCACCTGATGTATAGCAAAAAAGCAATATATTCTTTACCTAATGTTTAGTGTAGGATAAAACTCGTTCAATTATAGTTGACTGCTTCTACTAATTTTGTGCATGCATGGGGACTGAAAATGACTCCACATTCGCATCCATATATATTAAATTGGTTTGGTAAGAAGGGAAACCTTTATTTCGATAAACAAGTTAGAGTTGTAATAGTTGTCAATATATTAGAGATTAGAGGGTATGAAGATGAATTGACGGTTGATGTTGTTGTAATAGAAGTGATTCACTTGTTGTTAGGATGACTATGGATGTATAATAGGAGAGTAGTATATGATAAATTTAAGAATGTCTTTACCTTTGTTAAAGAGGAAGAACAAATCAAGCTGATTCTGATGACCCCTAAGCAAATCAAAAGGGATCAAAAGGCCTAAGGTAAGTTGAAAGAAGGGGCAACCAAGCTTATTTATATGGAGTCCTTTTGCTTTATTTTGTAAGTATATGTAAGCACGAGATTCAAGGCTGAATCTTCGTTAATCTTATGGTGATGATAGGAATTGGGGTTCATTCTATCCTAATTTCAAGGCCATGAGGAAGCTAGGGTAATAAAACTTGGAGAAAAGACTCGAAGAAGGACCATAGAAGAGTACATACCTATGCTAGGGGACTACATGCCTATGCAAGATATGGTAGAAGAGTACACAGCTATACTAGTGATCTCCCGAAGAAGTAGAGAGATATACGTCGAGTTGCATGCTTGTGCTTTAAGAGTGTGGATACGTACATAATTTTTTGTTCGTTCTTTCATATATTTTATAAACTTGTTTTATTTACCCTTTTTTACCCTAAGGATTATTATATATAAATATGTTGTATTTCACATTATAAGGACAGCTTATGACATTGGTAATCTTTCTTTTTAATATCGATATCATCTCTTGGAAGAGATTGAGAACTGTAGGTAATTCTTTACTAGAGTAACCATTAAATCTTATCAATCTATTTCTTGTAGTTGATTGTGGCAATTCCTAACTTAACTATCTCATGTCTCATATTAGGATAGTCATGTTAATTCATTGAGTTTCAACATTCGTGGGTCATATCAGATTAGGAAGTCAACACATGTTAGTGCTTTGGAACTGAAGGCACATTAACATGTAATTGATTAATTATGAAAATAACTATAGAAGCCAACATTCTATAGTTCGCTAAAACTACATAAAAGGTATCCTTTACCAAATAATAAGATTGAGTAGTCAATTTTTTTAAAAGCGGCAAGTTTAGTACAAAGCTTAAGAAAATTTGATTTAAAAATAATATATAAGTAGTAAAAATTTCATCTTGTAATTTGATGTAGGTTAAACAAATCTTATTCTTGAAGTTATACTTTGGGACATGATTTCGAAAAATGTTTTTCACTCTTATTGTCATCAAAATTTGGATTGGTGTTTGTGATTTGTAAAAGAACAAGAATTAGGCTTTGGGGATGTTTGGGCTAATTCGGCGTAGTTACTTTGATATCTAAGTTAGAGAAGTATTTGAGTTAAGGAAAAGTATAAGGGTAAGTGTATTGAGTGCATAGAGAGTCCTTAAAGTGGTTGTGTTCCCATTTTTATAGGGCTTTGTCTAGTAGATGTAGTAGCTGGCAATTGAACGCCTAATAGCATGTGGCATCTATTGAATTTAACCATGTGCAAGTTGTGAAGAGAAGTGGGTAGTTGGACAATTGTTGTTTAGGTAATTGTTGAATTGGTCGCGTCTACATTTTGATATTTAAACCTTCTTGGACTGGACCTTAATAATTAGGCCTCTAGTGATATTAGTTGGAGGGATGATATTGAGTTGTAGAAATTCTAGCAAGAGGTTGGTAGTTGAGCTGCTAATCAAGTTGTAGTGACCCAAGTGATAAGCTATAACAAGACCCAGCTAAAGGTGTGACCCTGTAACCAATTCTCAACTCATTCAGAATAAAGCACAGTGCTGAGCATTTGATTGATGGGATGAAAATCCATTATCAACATTTGCCTCCTAACTCCCATGGTCAATGTATCAAGTATGAGAGTAGTACCTAACCAAATTTTTGCATTAGTTGGAACAAGTAAGTGGCCAAATAGTGAGAGAGTTTATGTTATGCTTTAAAATAGCTTGATTGCAAAACTTTTGTAAATCACCTTGTCAATTTTGGTACCATGTACTTGGGCCGAAATGGCTATAAGAGAAGTGAAACTTCTAGGTAAGTCATGACCCTTCGTTTTCTCTCTCCTCGAAACGTATATGACAACTGTCTTATGTGCAACCATAACTTCTACACGTTTAGTAATTGTCAATATGATAATAGCCATTAGATCACTGCAAGTTACATATGTCCTCGATCAAAGCTATTCTAAATTAAATTGCATCGCCTTTCCTAAAAATCGCCATTATAGGGGTTTATAAACCCTAATTTTCCCTTTCTTCTCTTTTATACCTTTTGCACATATTCGCATACTCTCTTTAGCACCTCTCTCTTTCGATTATAGTTCTTTGCACATTCAAACTCAAAAAACCTTGTCAAAGAAATAGGTATAGCATGAACTAAGATCATTAGTTCTCTTTCCTCTGAGGTTACTCCCCCTTATGAGATGATAGCATTGGCATCAGGCAGTGGTGGTGGCGACTTAGCTTCAAGTTGTAGTAACATGATCAATATCTATGATAAACTTGCTCGGATTGTGGCTCTCTTAAGAGATGTGTACCCTGATGACAGGAAGGTAACAAGTAAGCAATCTACCTTTATAATGATATTTTGTATGATAAATGGGCAATAAATGGAATCTAAAGTTGTACTGATAATTAATTGGTTTTAAGGTATGCGCCTTTCTTATTTAAACTCCTAAAACAATGGAACTTGAGGAAACCTAAGGTAGACAAGAAGGTTTATTTTCCTTTTGAAAATGAGTTTTATGTTTATCTTAAGTATATGAGTTTAGCTTGCAATTGTCATTCTCAGATTTTTAGAAGGCCTTTTTCAATTATTTTCATGTTGTGTCGAGTATGTTCTCGTTGAACATTTACAGGATTTTAATAACTTTTGAAATAATTTGTAAAGAGTTAGAGGTTGGGTGTATAGTAAAGTTGTTTATGTACGTTTTCATAACAAAGTAGCAGAGTGATGGTTAGCTTTATATTGCTGCTTGATATAAGAGAAAGTTTTTGGTTGGGTTGGATTCCAAAATTCATTATTAGCATAATAAATTCATTTCAATAAGGTTGGAAAGTGGCTTGGATTTTTGGAATGGATGGTCGAAGCTTATCTAAGTTGGTGATATGAAGCTTCTTCCTAATGATGAGTAGGTTGCAATGAAAATATAAGCTTGGCAAAAGAAAATTTTCTTCTAGGATACCAAGATAATAATCAACCAATATGAGAGGGGTAAGCTGATATTTTTTGACAAGGAAGAAGGTATTGCTTAGTCTCTTTACTACGTCGAGCTAAGTTTGTTAAACTAATGTTGATCTTGGACTTCATGAGGGGACTTTGTTCTTTAAGCTTAGTTCAGCATGGTTGTAAGCATATTATCTCTTCTGTATAACTTACAACTTCTTTCTTGTAGTAGATATAGGAGCTAGTGACGTAGACCTTAAGAAGCTTTTGGCATAATCAAAGGCTAAAAAGCAAAAGATGGATTAGTGTGTTGTTAAGGTTACTGTCGGGTAAGGAGCTCTTCCTAAGCCAATTGAGAAGAAGAAGATTGTATTGAGCAAGACCAGGTCGGCACCTTCTAGAAAACCTTCTCAAATGGCTTTGAGGGAGAGCAACCAATTGCTGTAACTTATATCCCCCAAGCAAAGTCCTTTAACTTAGCCTTCTGAGTCACCAGCAACTACTTCTTTGAGGTTGGGGAGAAGGGAAGAAAAGGTAAGGACACCGAATGAGCTCCTGTAGCTAAGAAGTCTAAGACCTTTGGCTCTTCTAGCGATGCCCTTGATGTTGATGACAATGTTACCCTTCATCTTACACTTGTTAAGGTTCGGTAAGCTCGAGCTTTTGGAATCCCCAACACTGACTTGTTGTTGAGATAGGAGGATATCTACTACTTTATCCCCTTATGTGATAGAAGGATCCTTACCTCTGACTTTGCTCTCAAGGATAGGCATAAGTCTTATGCCATAATAAATGGAATTATCCTCCTTCAAGATCAAAGGATCTTGTAGATGGATTTAAGGGCAGTTGGGGCATTGTTGCTGAATAAACTTGCTAAGTTGTACGATGTAAGTTTGAACTTTTGCCAAATTATTAATATACACTAGCTACTTATGTAGTTAAATTAACTTCTGCTTTTGCATATGAATGGGCACATCCTGATGGCCATTGAGGAGGTTGGGGATGAGAAAAATGCACGTAAAGAGGCCTTTTAGGAGCTTCTCATCATTAAGGGTCAGTATGAAGAGCTCAATAAGGAAGTGAAGGACCTCGGATATCAGCTTCAAGAGTAGAGAGAGAAATATAAATCTCCGAGTGAATCCCACTCGTCTTTGAGCGAGAAGGAGTTTGCACTCAATGAAGAGATTAAGCAACTAAAGGCGAACTCTACATGCCAGTAAGCCTAGATTATTGAGTTGAAGTGGGCTACAAAGCTTACAATTTTTATCGAGGAAGCTCTCACCATAGTGACGTTGAGTAAGTGTTCTAAGAAGCTGCTTCATAAGAAACTTCTCTAAGGCGTTTAATTGGTAAGGGAAGAAGTATTGAAAGTGCATCCTGATTATGACCTCTGCTGCCTCAACTTTACTAGCGTAGATGATGAAGATGAGGATGATAAAGACGATGAAGAGGAGGAGGGTGAAGGTCAGGGACAAGTTGAAGAGAACTTTACTACTATTGATGTCGTGGAGGCTCTAGCTTGGGTGGAAGCTCCCCTTCTAGTCGAGGAAGATAAAGCTTAGAAGGTACAGCACTTGTCATTCCAGTTGACTAGAATACCGCTAACTAAACTGCTACCAACCAACCATCAACTTGATTTTATTGCTTTTCTTTCTATAGATTGGGATGTCAATCTTATCCTTATACTTGGACAAATTATTAATATTTTTTCCATGTTGATCATATTCATGTATGCTTTTCTTATGCATATTTTATTGATTAGTACCTTTTGTTGCATATGTTCATCAAATCAGTTTAGCACAACTTTGCCTGAGGAGGCTGAGCTTTACTGTCCACTTTCCTTATTTAAGGCTAGGATGTCAAAAATTTGCCCATTAACCCTTCTAGAGTAGGCTTAATAATGTATTCGTTAATTGTAATAGGACGAAATAACTAAATCATTAAGTTCACCTATCTAGGCATGTACGTTAACCATTCAAGGTCAGAACTATTAGATTAGTTCGTTCGTTGATTTGGCTTGAACTTAAAATTTATTAGTCCATTAACTGTAATTATGTCAGGACAAAATAAAGTAGAATTATAACTACTTTACACTAGTGCTTAACAAAATAGCACTTCATTTCATTATGAGTCAAACTAGTAACATTTCATTGTAAAGTAAACTTGCTGTATTAGGTACAACAAATCAATTATCAACAGATCGGTACTAAGTGATAACAAATATAATAAAAAAAAATTCATCATTGACTTATCGTAAGGATCATCAAAGAATAATTTCAAGTTATTAGCACTCCATGCTCTTGGTATAAGTTGCTTATCTAGTATTTTTAACCTATAGGCACAATTCCCTACGATCTCTTGGATTTGAATTGGATCTTCCAAGTTAGTTACAAGCTTCCCTTAGCTACCTTAAACTCCTATTGCTTCTACTTTGTAACATACCAAATCTCCTGGTTGAAAAACTTTATGTTTTACTTTTTGATTATAATAGTATGCTACTTTATGCTGATACGTTGCTATCTTAGCCCTTGACATGTCCTTTATCTCTTCTATTGTGTCCAAATTGGCTGTTAAATTAACCTAATTGGCTATTACATCTTAATTATGTGTACATATGTTTGGAAGCTTGAGTTCAATAGGGAAGATGACCTTTAATTGGAATGTCAACAGAAAGGGGTTTCACTTGTTGGCATCTTATGAGTACTCTTATACCCCCATAAATTGTTCGGTAACTTGTTATCCTACTTCCCCTTTGCTTAGTCTACTCATTTTTTTAGACTATATAAGATGATTTTGTTCATTGCTTCCACTTGCCCAATCTAAGGATGTGCAACAAAAGTGTAATTCAATATAAGGATGTACAACATAAGTGTTAATTCAATCTTATGCCATGCTTCTTGCAAAAGGCTTGGAATTTGTCATTATCAAAATGTGACTGTTGCTTGTGATGATCATGAAGGGAATTCCTTACCTTGATAAAATAAAGTTATATAAGAAGGACTCTATCTTTTATTATGTGATCTTTGCTATTGTCTTGGCCTTGGCCTCAACCACTAACATTGTCCTGTAGCCTTTAGGAATGGTCCTAAGATATCAAACCTAATTAAGTAAATGGCTAAGGACTAGTTAAGTATCGTTACTCATTTGATGGAGCATGACTTACCACATCATGTTTTTGGCATTATGGACAATGCTACATTAAATCCTATGCATCTTCTTATATGGTTGTTCAATAATAGCCAAGTCTCAGTGCTCGAACATACAGTGCTTCAGACTTTACATGATTACTGCAAACTTTAGCTTGAAGCTTAGAAATAACTCACTGTGCCTCCTTAAGGCGATGGGGATAGGGTTGGTTGAAGCTATGCTTATACAGTTGGTTGTTAATCATGACATAGTTAGCAACTTAATACATGAGCTTCTGAGCTTCTTTCCTATCAAGAGGTAATGCTCTGTCTTTCAAATAGTTAACTATAGAATCCATTTAAGATTTCTCTTTCAGTGTAGGTTGCACTTCTAAACATTGTTCAAGTGTCTCTAAGCTCTTGTTTAGCAAATATTCAATGAAGAGTCGATCATTTAGATTTTGAAGTGAGGTAGAGGCCAACTTAGACAAATTTTTGGTGGCCATGTCTTGTACCCTTGGTACCTTAGTAATTATAAAAGACGACAACTTATTAGTGAGCATTCGTACTATGTTTAAGTATTTGCTCATTATTGCATCTTTTGCTGCGTAATCTCCCTTGACTTGTCGAACAATTGATTGAGAATCTAGGAAAACTTCTAACCTTTTTGCTCAGACCTCCTTGGATAACCTTACCTTGGCGATTAATGCTTTATACTCTACTTCATTATCACTGCTCAAGAATCTAAATTTGAGTGCATAACGGACCTTTAAGTTATGCAGTCCTTGTAACATAAGTCCTGCTCTACATCCCTCTTTGGTTGATGAGCCATCAACATACAAATTCTACTTAGGCTTTTCAGTTAGCTTAGCATTGTCTTCATTACCTATAAATTGTGCAATCAAAACTACTAAAACCTATGCCTTTGTAGCTATTTTAGGTCAGTATTGAATCCCTTATGGGCTTAACTCAAACACATACTTGATCATTCTACTTGAAGAATCATGCTTTTGTAATGCTTACCACAGTGGTTGGTCTATGAGAATAGTCACTTGATGAGCCTTAAAGTAGGACTTCAGCTTCCTTGCTGCTACCACTATGGAGAGAACAAACTTCTCTATACAAGTATATCTTCGTTTTGGTCCTTACAAGATGTGACTCACATAGTAAATTGGCCTATGCTCCTCCTCAAAACAAACTAATATAGAAGAAAGAGCTCTAGTGCTAATTAACAAATAGAGGAATAACTCTTTTATAGGAATGGGCTTTGAAAGTATGAGATGAGACAATAAAAACTTCTTTAACTCTTGAAATGTGGCTTCACATTCATCTGTCCATCTGCATTCCTTAAGGCTCTTCAATTCCTTAAAGAATTCAATACACCTAGACAAACATGTTAAGTATTATGACTCAACTTGTTAACTCTTGCACTTCTTTCAAGGTATTTAGGGATTTTATCCTCATAATGACACATATCTTCTCTAGATTGGCCTCAATCCCCCGTTGAGTTGCCATATTGTAAACACCTAATTTTTGTCCTTCTGTAGTCCTAACTTTTATTTATATTATTTTTTACAAAAAGGGTCCTAATTAAAAATAAAATGAAATAAAAAACAATAAAAATAAAAGATAAAAATAAACATAAAAATTTTTTTGTAGATTTTTAGGAAGTATTATTTTAGAATTATTCGTTTTAGTTTAGCTTAGTTAAAAAAAAAATCATTGTAAAGAGTTATGTGGTTTAAGCACAATTTAATTGTATTAAATGTTAAGGCACAGACTAACGACCTAATAAATAAGTATTAGAGTATTGAATTAGATTTAATTTGAGGTTATATGATTTGGTTTAGGTTTAATAAAAAAGCATGCTCGTTAAATAAAAAGGGAGGGAATCCCCCGACGCTGCTCACGGTCAAGAGACAGCAATATAACTCACTTCAGCCAAAAACAATCCATCAGAACGTTACTGTGCACGAGTAGCACAACAGTAGACCCCAATTCGATCGCCTTCCTCTCACCCCCGATCACCGACCGCGACCAACGATAGTAGCGCATGCCGTCCAAAGCTCCAGTCGTTTGACTACAGAAGCACGGCAGCTGTACTCCATATGTGTACATCCGGATCACGTTCTGTTCAGCACACTCCGATCAGCATGCACGCACAACATACGAGCTTCATCGCCTGGAACACTCGCGATCAGCTCTCCATCCGCTCCGACATCAATCCATGCCGCTGAATTGCTGTTATACTCTACCGCCACTAGTCACACACTGCAACATACATTCCATAGCAACACCCTTGATCGTCCACAACTGCACTCCCAACCAACATCTACCCATGCATAGCTGAGCAACGGTACGATACCTTCACATCACTCACGTCCAAGCACAGCAAGACATATTCGCACGTAGTTGTTTCTTTTCGATCACCAAGTAGCACAATAAATTCTACACTTGCCACTGTCTATCATCAACCAAACACTGCTACTTCACTGTCTATGACTTCCATTGATGAGCAAGCCTCGATCACCATGCCGGTTGACAACACATGACGCCAACCCTCTCTTGTAATCACCCAACATCCCCAAACCAACGCTGTCATCACGCCTGACTCACTTGTAGTCCACTGTCTTCATACCGAGCACACTCATCCGCACACGGTAGACTCGTCCCTAGTGGCAACGTCTACGCTCACCAGACGTGCAGCATGCTACGCCGACGAGCAGCAGCAGTAGCCAAATCCCCACGCAAGTCCCGCAGAAGTACTACGTTGCAACAACAATAATATTAAATCGACCACCCATCTCGCACGATACCGACCAGTACACAATCAGGTAAGTAAGTTGCATTGTTTATTTGTTTTTATTTTTCTGTCTTTTAATTGTTTAGCTAACGATATGTTTGGTGTTATTTTAAATATATAAAGGAAAAATATATATTTTAGTTTAGGGAATTTAGTTAGCATTAGTTCTTTTTTTTTTAATTTAATTTCTCATTTAGAAAAGTTATTTTTCTTTAGAAATTAAAAAAAATAATAACCTTTATTTTTATTTTTTTAAAAAAGTTTAGGACGTTTAGAAAGTTTCCTATAAAACAAACATTCAAGTTAGGACCCTTTTTCTAGGATTTCTTTTTACTCAAAATAAATAACTTAAACATATAAGCACGGTCAATTTTCATAAATTAAAATAAACTAACGCATTAAAGTTTTATAAAAAAAAACTACGATTGTCTAACCCCAACTAATGGGTACATAGGTACCTTTGAGGTGACGATAAAATATATAAAAACTTAGGTCCTTTTTTTTTTCTCTCTTTTGATTTTATTTATTTATTTTTTAAATATTACAATTAGAAGAATAATCTTAATTTCGGTAAATAGATAGTGGTACCCGTTATGGTTTAATAGGTTAGCCCCCGAACTCGGAACCTCTAGTTCTTCATTGAAATTAAAATCGAAATCAAAGACCGGTAATCAATCCACCCAATTGATTGGGGTTTCTTTCCTTTTTCCCGACTCTGGTCAGGTGGCGACTCCAAAAATTATTTTCAATAAAAAACCGGAATTTTTCAATTTCTTTAGTTGAGGATTAATATTAAATGGGTTAGGGTTTAATATTAATCAGAAAATGAAAAATTAATTTTTAAATAAAAGAAATCGAAAAATCAGGCTGCACACATATAATCTAAAAATTTTCCCAAAGTAGCCCTAAAAATACACTTTTGTGGATTCAACTTCATGCTATATCTTCTCAATGTATCAAATGTTTCTTAGAGTTTGGCAAGATGCTGACCTTTTCCCTTGCTCTTCTTAATCACATTATTGACATAAACTTCAACATTTCTATGGATTTGAGACTTAAACATCTTTATCGCTAATTTCTTATATGTTGCCCTAACGTTCTTTAAATGAAAAGGCATTACAGTATAGTAATATGTATCGAAATTAGTGATGAACGAAGTATGCACCTCGTCTTCTTCCTCTATCTTAATCTGATTACAGTTGAAAAATGCCTCTATAAAATTAAGGAGCACATGTTTGATGGTTGAATCCACCATTTGGTTAATCCTTGGTAAGGGAAAACAATTCTTTAGGCAAACCTTATCTAGATTCATGAAGTCAATGCACATTCTTCATTTGCCATTTGACTTCTTAACTAACATGTAATTAGCCAACTAGGTCAGATAAGGTTCTTCCCTTATAAATCCTACTTTGAGAAGTTTTTGAACTTCTTTCTCAATTGTTGCTTGCCGTTCTGGGGTAAAGTGTTTCTTTTTTTGTTGCACCACCTTAGCGTTTGGATCTATCTTTAACTTGTGTTTCGTAAATTCCCAAAGTATGTTGAGCATGTTTGATGGGGACCATGCAAACACATTGGCATTGTCTTTAAGAAAACATACCAAATCTTTACATAACTCTGAAGGTAAGAACTTTTCAAACTTTGTTGTTTTCTTTGGATCATTTCTAAGCTGTATCTATTACAACCTTGAAGATAGTCTAGTAGTGATAGACTGCCATATGCATATTAGAAGTAACTATTTATATACTTGTATTACTTATCAATTACTTTCAATGAGTACATGAAGCGTCAATACTAGATTAATCACAGAGTATCATAAATTTAAAGATATAAAACAAAGCTTGCATATTATTACTTAAATATATATTACAAACTTGATAAAGTAAAATTATAGGTTCTTGTAAGAAATCAAAACCATGGGAGTGTAAGCTACAGCCAGCTTAATGAGTTATCTACTTAAAGCACCTTTCATGTAAGTTAATTAATCAAGCAAATGTTATGCAATCGACCAAAACATATGCAACAATACATGTAGCCATTTGGCATGTAGTCAGGGTATATCTCCCCCCCCCCCCAACCTTAGGTTAAGGATTCTTACTTCCACTAGTATCCAGATGTCCAATTAGATGTCACTTAGCATAACATCCTTGGCTTCCATAAAATAGCCGTAGAATCTTAATTCTTGGCTAAACCATTACCTATGTTATCATAATAGTCAAGAGATGATGCCCTTTGATGGGTCTCAGGAGAATCAAATGGGTAACATTCTCCTTGACCTCATGAGAGAACCAATCTCTCGGTTATCTCGGAGAACCAACAATTGTTCATCCTAGAACTAACATAATCCTTAGGAAGATAGATCTTCTGGTTAACTAAAAGAAACAAAAGAAATTTTCATAAAGACAAAGGATCTTTTGATCTGTCTTAGGAAGGCCCAAATGAAATTAAGAAACAATACGTTTCCTAACCATCCAAATGATCAAGGAGTGATCAATTCCTTGATTAGCCTCTAGATGTATGTATGTTAAAAACATAAGAATGGATACGGTTTCGTCTGATGCATGACTATCTTCAACGTTACTTAATTTGCAATAAATGAGGAAGGTTTTAACATTTCCATTCCTTATATGACAGTAGTGGTAATTATTGAGATTATGCAACATATTATGTATGATCGCTTTAGTATTTAAATTCCAATATGCTTAACTTTCATTTATTTTAGTGATCATACGAAAGATTACACTTTCACAAGAATCGAATCACATCACAATCATCAATACAATTTTTGGGAATAATTCTTAAATGTCATAATAAACAAATCAAACACATACACTTCCTGAATACCCTAAGTAGAATCGGTTAATTATATAGAAATTAAAGGTGCAATTATGTTGCAAGTATATACAAGTGATAATCATTGTAGATACTCATTTGGTTATTTCCTATTTGTATTAGTAGTCCTTTAGGAGATTCAAATTGAGAGTATCTAAAAGAATAAAAGTAGTTGATAAACATATTCATCACTAAGTCTTTATTTTAAGTTTTCTTCTTCTTTATAGTTTGGTCGAAGTTTTTTATTATTCAAATCTTTTTGTGTTTGAGGGGTCCATTTATCATATCATGTTTGAAAGGTCCAAGGTCCAAAACATCACAGTATTAAAATAAAGATATGTCATATATGTCCATATGAAAAATTAGTCGGACATGATATGTATGATGTTTTAAAACATAGATTTGTCTACTTGTCTTAGTCTTTGCCACCTTAATCTTTTGTTAGATTGTAAAAACTCTTCGGCTTAATAGCTTAAGTTGATAACTTGAACTTCTTTAAAATACAATGTTAAGAAAGCTTCTTTACTTTGAGAAAACTTGATGATAGGAATTGAACTACTGGACCTTTAACCTAAGCCTGAGCACAAGGACTTGAAGGACTAGCGAAGTAGGTTCTACTGTTCTAGCCCACTCTTGTTAAGGTCGAGTTGATCCTTAGTGCCGATCAACATTATATGTCGAGTTGAGTAGCTTCTTATCTTTTAGTAGTCGAGTGCCAACTAAATGTACTATCTATTGATAATCTGACTCCCTCACACGTTTGCTTCGTAATGATTGAGCGAACCTTTTCCTTAGTAGTATTGGTGCCGAAAACCCTAACACATATCCGTAGCCATACCTTCTCGGAAGGACCTTAGGTCTGCTTGGCACCTCTGCTTGGTGACCTTCACCTTGAACATACCATTTGTCTTTTTTCGCTAGAAGCGTCTCTAATGACTTGCCATCATGTGTCCAGTCCCATATGAAAGCATTTTGTTGCACTAATCACTGATTTCTTTCATTTTTCATCATTACCCTTTATTATTCCTTGTACATTACATCTTTTGGGTAATACCTTTTTTATCTTTTCCATTTTAGGTAGGATGTCTTAACATTTTAGGTATAAATACCCTTGTAATATGTAGCTACAAGTACGTCACACATCAGATATTGAATAGACTTCCCCTTTTCGTGAGCTAAGTGTGCTTACTTTCCTTTTTTTCTTTTATCTTAACCCTTAAGCAAAGCTAGATGGCGAGTGACTTCATCAAATTAGCTTGTGCATTATGTCAAGTTGAGTAGTGAGTCTATGGAATTTCCTTGATGCGTCATATCTTCAGAATTGTTCATGGTTTTGCTTACTTATTTTCATTGTTATTCGTACATTTCCTATCTTTGTTTTCAAGCTTTCTATAAGCTTAGACTTACCTCAATACCATCGCCCTTGTCTGCTCTTAGTGCGGCATATCATCTTGGTAATAGAGCGGAGGTTTGTTTGGGTAAGTTGTGTTTGAGCTGTCTTAAGTGGCAATATTTGTTATGGTTGTGTATTGTAGTTGTATAGAAGTTAGCTGGAAGTGTATGAGTAAGTAGAAGGCGTAGTAGTTTTCTGTGGCTGTATACTTTGTTTCGCCCTATTTTGAACATATGAAAATAGAGCAAATTTTAGTTGGTTTTATTGTTCTTTAGGATGGTTGTCTTATCTGCAGTTAGTTTGAACTTTCGTATGTGATTAAGTGTTTATGCATGTTGTTTGGCTTGAAGAAACTGTACCTGTTGTTTCTTAGAATCTAAGCTTGTTACTGAGTTTTGTTGGAGATAATGATGAATCTAAGTGTCAGCGTTGGTATTGGAAATGACAATTGCAGTGTTATCTACCATGGACGATAACCCCAGAACACCCTTACAAATACAGATGAATGAATTGACGAGATGGCTAACCTTATAATTGAATTGACCAAAGGTGTTCATGCATTAGCCTTTCAATTTATTGAAGCCATGTATAATAATCCCCAAGCCGCTTGACTTGCGGAAGGATAGATCCCAGCTCAATAAGCTTGAGGTGGAGGAGTAAGAGGACAAGTATAAAGAAGGATTGATTGACTTGATATGGATGATGAAGGAGAAGAGTACAATGAGGAAGAATAGTGAACTCGAGCACCTTGAGCTACCGACTATGTGAAGCTTTAAATTCTAAGCTTTAATAGTTTTAAGAATGGACATGACTATTTGGATTGAGAGGAGAAGGTTGAACATGTTTTTTATTATTATCAGTATGAAGACTACAATAAAGTAAGGATTGCTATTATAGAGTTCTTAGGTTATGCTACGATGTGGTGAAAGAACTTCTAAATTATTAGGAGACAAGAAGGATATAGGGAAGTTAATACTTAGCTTGAAATGAAGAGGATCCTTAGAAATAGATTCCTGTTGGATGCTTATTTGTGAGATACTTTTGTTTGGTTTAAAGAGTTAAGACAAGGAAGCCGAACTGTCGATGAATATGTTTAGGAGTTTCAAATGCTTATGATTCAATGTGAAGTAAATAAACCATCAGCCGAACAATATACATATTTCTTATTGGATTGAGAGGCGGCATTTAAGATGTCGTAGAACTTCAACAATTTACTACATTAGATGAGGCTATAAGAATAGCTTACTAAGTAGAAAGGTAGAGGAAGGATAGGCCGAGCTGACCTTCAATGAGTTAACTAGTTTAACTAAGCCAACACCCTTAGGGAAGTTATTGAGCTTAGTACGATGTCAAGCTGAATAGAAGGGTCGACCAACTAAAGGTGATGTGCCGCCGAGAACTTACGAGAAGGGACAGGGATTTGGGAGGAAGACGAGCTAGCTTAAGTATTTTAAATATCAAAGGTTTGGGCACATGGCTGTCCAATGTTCGAACCGAAGAACTATGATTATTAAGGGAGATGCCTCGAAGATTGAAGCAAATAACATAGATGAGGAGCTAGAGGAGGAAAAAGAAGTGGAGGAAGAGATTGAGGTTAATGCAGAATTAGTCAAGGAAGATGTGTTTGTTGAAGATTTAGACAAGCTAACTTTGGCAGTCCAACATATGATGAGTTTGAAACCCTCTACTGAAGAGGGGCAGAGAGAGAATTTGTTCTACATTACATGCAAGGTGAATGAGCAGGTATGTGCACTTATAATAGACAGTGGAAGTTGCACTAATGTCACATTTGTCGACTTGATTAAGAAGCTTAAGTTACTGATTATCTCACATTCGAAGCCATATTAGTTACATTGGCCGAATGAGAAGAGAGCACTATATGTCACTTAGCAAGTGTTGCTATCTATCTCAATTGGAAACTATTCCAATGAAATCCTCTATGCAATGTTGTCAAAATTGTAAGTTAACTTGTAAAATTGTGCGAGTTTATGTTTCTACATGGCTGTCCCTAGTGTACTTGTACATGGAATTGGTTTTGGATTGGAATCGTAGTAGACTCGCGTGTTGATGCCTCAAAATCGGTTGAATCGTGAGTATGAATGCATTTCTACTGATTTTAGGTGACACTTAGTTTAGCTAATTTAAGTGGGCTTTTCTTCTCTTAGTTGCTGGCCCACATGTCTCTCATTTAATCTATTATCCGTCTGTCTGAACAGTGAGAAAAGCAAGGGAAAGGGTTACATTTAAGGTTTCATTTTCTGTTAGTTGTCCTTCTCCTCCCCCATCTTGTTTCTTCTTCAAATCAAGTCCTTTCTTTTCTTCTTTTTGTCGTTAGCATTTGTTGTTGGTGTTGCTATACTAATTCAAGCAAGACAATATCTGCTTCTATCATAGCTTGTGCTTGACAACTGACACTTCACACAAGTAACAAGTTATTCCATTTCATCGATTATAAGGTAAGGGGAGTGCAAATGATTTGCTAATTAGAATGTTTCGTTCTTTTCTTTGCCTTGATCATGAAAAATGAAGCAGGCATCTTTTATGAGTAGAAGTTGAAATCCTTCGCTCCCATTGTCACAAGAATCAGGCATATATTAGATTCTCCAAGCAAGATTTCAACAACACCTTTCGTGTGCTCATACAACACTTTGTTGTTGAAAGTAACAAGGTAAGGCCTCAGCATGTCCTCCATGAAACCAATTGTTGCATTGCAATGGTGGACAGCTGCTTGCGTTTTAATTACCTACCAATTACATAGTTATGCTTTTAGTTCATATTCACTAGAAAGTCTCACACAAATGATAATTGCTTCTATCATAGCGACTTCATTTTCCCTTTCTTTTCTTTTTCCCCTTGAGTTGTTTATGTTATAGTGTTTTTGGTAAGTTTTAGTCTTCCCTTTCTTTTCTTTCCCCCACTTAGCTGTTTATATTTCACCTATAGATTGTTGTGTGAGTGTGATTCTCGATTGGTGTTTGTACTGGTAAGTAGTAACCCATGAAATTATAGCAAGTTAGTAACTTTTTTTCTTCAATTCAATGTTACATTGCAAATCCAAAAGAAGTTAATTACTTTTTTTTTTCTTTTTCTTTTTTAAATAAATGACAAATTCACTTGAATGCTTCATGATCTGGTGGAAAAGTTATTCATGCATTAAGGTTGTTAAAGCTTTAAAACACCAAAAGAGAAAAAAAAAAAAAAAAAGGACAATAATGACTAATAATGCTTAAGTTAGGCTTTGCAAAAAATGTATATACAATCGGATTGTCACGTTAGCAGAATCATTATGGGACTTCTTTCATATCTTATAAGGTGAGATTCAAATGAAATCCTTGATTAGTGCTCTTTAATGAAGCTATTAGGGGTGTTTGGATGTCTCTTTCATTGTTGGGACTTTCCATCCAATTCATAAGACACCCTAAACGTTTGCAATAGGGGAAAATCACTTCGTTTGAATCTCTTATGCCAAGTAGGGAATAACTATGAAAAATAATGCACAATTGTATACATGATTAAATATGTTCCATTTCATCACTCTTTTGTTTTGTTTTATTCAAATAGCAAAACTAAATATATGCAACGTCAATATTCATTTTTAAATGATTGCATAATATTGAAAGGTTACATAATATAGAAATTTCAATGGTGACTAGTGAAGACTGAGGAGTATAACTTTCAATCGGATTTGGTTTTCGTCTGAGTTGGATGACTTGTTTTGCTAAAAGCCTAGAACTAATATAATGTAGCAAAAAAATTGTGTATGTGTAGGACTTAAGGAGAGATATGTTGAAAATAAAGTACTAAGTAGCAAGATAAAGGCATGTTTTGTATCATCAAAGAAGTATATTAGTAATGAAAATGATTATCTTGTAAGACTTGGGACAAAAGAAAAAAGAGAAGAATATTTAGTAGCAACAACCAACAATATTTCAAACTTTAAATTATTGCACTTTATATGCTTTATAAACATATTAGTCGTTTATTAAAGATCATTAATGTCAACATTTTAATTTCCTCAAAAAAATACAGCCAGATGATATAAACTATTGAGAATGAAATTGTTGAATTCATCATAATATTTCTAAAGGTAATTAGTGTAAGAAGTTTATTTTTATTTTATTTTTTCCTTTCTTTTTCCCATGAATTTCCATCCTTCACTATATATAGCACGATTTCCAGAGACCATACTTCTTTGAACCTATCTTTTTGACGAAAGGGTAATCATATGAATTAAATTACCAATGTAAAAGAAGAAATGGTTAATGGTTACATATATACTAAATAAGTAAAAATTAATAATGGGTTTAAGAGAAAGAAAAAAGTAAAATGAAAAAAAGAGAAGTTTTATTTATAATTTATAAATAGAAAGAACATATACATAATTATTTGTTTGGCTAGGTAAATGACATACATTATGAAGCTCGTGTTAGCCTTTTTGGTTTATTTTTTTATTTTCTAAACGAACACAATGAATATTATGATTTGTTAACTCTTATCTTCAGTTTATTAACATTTTCTCTCTTATGTCGACATAGGTACATAATGTCATCAAAATTAGAAAGTTCTAAAAGAAAAAACACACCTAGAAATAGATTTGATGCTGTTTGGGAGCATGGAATTGATGTTGATAATAATGGAAAAAAAAAGGTAAAATGCAAATAGTGTAACAAAATTATTAGTGAAGGCATTTATAGATTCAAAAATCACTTGGGTTGTACACGTAAAGATGTAGAGCCATGCATAAGTGTCCTAGATGATGTGAAAAGTGAAATGTTAACAATTTTGCTAAAAGTGGAAAGAATATTGGAAAAGAAAAAAAAAATTCATGGGATTGAAGATTCTGATAATGATGATGAGGTACAACAATCAATATCTAAGAAAAAAGAAAAGAATGTCTTAGATTTATTCTTGAAAAAAGGAGTAGTGGAAGTGGAACATAGGCACAAGGAACAATTAACCAATTTATGAAGAAAGAGCCGAGAGAAGAATGTTGCCAATAAATTGCGCGATTTTTCTACACTAGTGCAATTCCATTTAATTGTGTGAAAATCTAGAGTTTGCTAAGATGCTTGAAGTGGTTGGTCAATTTGGTTGTAGGCTTAAACCACCTTCATATCATGAGATAAGGGAGACTTGTTTGAAGAAAGAAGTAGCTTGGACGATGGAATTGCTTGAAGAGTACAAATTTGAATGGAAAAAGGATAGGCTGCTTTATTATGTCGGATGCATGGATTGATAGAAAGAGACATTCCATATGCAATTTCTTAGTGAATAGCCTTAAAGGAATAGTTTTTCTATTGTCCATAGATACTTTTGATATATCTAAGACAACCGATAAAGTTTTTGCCATATTAGATGATGAAGTGGAGAAGGTTGGAGAGGAGAATGTTGTATAAGTAATTACAGACAATGCTGCAAATTATAAAGTAACAGGGGAAAAGTTGATGGAGAAAAGAAAATCTTTATATTGGACTTCTTGTACAGCACATTGTATTCATCTAATCTTAGAGGACTTTGAAAAGAATTTGAAGGTCATCATGGAACAATTGCAAAATTAGGCAAAATATTACTTATATTTATTCCGGGTCTATACCTATCTTAATCTTGAAGAGATATACCAAAGGGAGGGACTTGATTAGACTTGGTGCGACTTGCTTTATCACTTCCTATTTGACATTAGGTTTCCTTAGTGAGTTAAAGGGTGTACTAATGATCACGTTTACTTCTTCTCATTGGAAGTCATGTAAGTATTTAAGCACAAATGATGGAAAGCAGATTCAATAATTGGTTTTGGATAGTAGGTTTTGGAAGAATGTCATTACATGCCTTAAAGCTGCATTTCCTTTGATTAAGGTGCTTAGATTAGTGGATTCAGATGGATAACCAGTCATAGGTTTCATTTATCTATAAATGGATTGTGCTAAGTAGAAGATTAAAGCAAATTTCAATAATGTAAAGAAAAGGTAATATCTTTAACTTTTTAGTACTTTGTTTTAGTGTTCATTTTAAAGTTTGACTGTTAAATGAAATCATATTCATTTGTTGTAGTTATGGACCTATATTCAACATTATTGACAAGATATGGGAGCTACAGCTTCGTAGACCATTGTATGTTATTGCTTATTATTTGAATAGTCTTTACCATTATAAAACCTAGTTTTAAAGTTGATGCTGATGTTGAAATAGGATTATATCGTTGTATAGAGTGTATGGTCTTTAATTTTGTTGAAAGGTATAAGATTGATGTATAACTTGAAGAATTTAAAGATGCTAAGGGATTATTTGGTTTTGAAGCTGCAAGGTTAGCAAGAGATAAAAAAGCTTTAGTGAAACAATGGGATTCATATGGAGATGAATGCTTAGAATTACAAAAGTTTTCTATTCGTGTTCTAAGTATAACTTGTAGTTCTTCGAGTTGTAAGCGCAATTAGAGTGCATTTGAAATGATATGGTGCAAATAATTCTTTTATATATTTTTCATTACGTATGTTATCGATATTATCAATCTTATTTATAACCTTTTTAATTTATAGGTTCATATAAAAAAGAGGAATAGACTGCACCAATAGAAGATGAATGGTTTAGTATTTGTTATTCATAACTTGAAATTGAGAGAGGAAAAATAGAAAAGTTGATGACACTTTTGCTTTCATTGTTAAAGATCTCTCATTTGATGATGAATGGATAGTCGAGGAAGAAAATGTATTTGACCCATCAAATGAGGATATGTTAAATATCCTTTCAATAGAAAGGGGTAAAGAAAAAGATTAAGGTGATGATGTAGAGGAAATTGGTGTTTATATGAATTTGGAGAGTTCTAAAAGTAAGACCCTAGATGATTTAGAGATTCATGATATTGATGCTGCTGAAGATGAAGTACAAATGGGTACTTCAAAAGATTTGGAATTACAAGATATGAAAATTGTTGGTAACGGTAATAATATGCTGAAATCGATGACGAAGATGATAAAGATGATGACGATGATGGGAGAGATGGTGGCAATTGTGATGATGATGGGGCAGTTGATGATTTGTATTAGTTGTTATTTTGTATTATTAATCTATGACTTTTATTTAGACTTATGGTTGATTATCTCTATGCTTGATTACATGTACTAATATTATGATTCTATAACTTATGCTTAATTATATATTATAACTTTTTATTATGACTTATGCTTGAAATATGTGTTAGATTTCTTTATTTCTATATCTATTTTAATTTTTTATTAATACTGTAAGAGAATTAGTAAAATTTGAAAGTTATTCTACCTAGGTAGTAGAAACTTACGTTTTTACGTTTTGATTCTATGGACCCTGTAGCGATTTTATGTAGAATCACGAGTTTAATAATCTTACCTTTATGACATGCTACCCATGTATCCAACTAATGTGTTGCTAGGCAGACCTTGGCTTTTTGACAGTAGAGTTATGCATGATGGATTCAGGAGCACCTATGCAATTGAGAAGGATGGAAGGAAGATCACTTGGAACCCTATTACGTTGAGTCAAGTTAGCAAGCTGTAAGCTAAACTTGCTCGAGTACCTAAGAAGACTTTGATTCTAAGTAGAGTTGAGCTTCGAGAAGTCATTAAGGCTAATATGCCAACTTTTCTATTGATTTAGCGACTACTAGAGTTGAAGAAGTAGATTAAGCTACCCCTAGAGGTCAAAGAGATATTAGATGAAAATGCTTGAGCAGATGCTTGAGAGATTATACCCTTTTTGAGGCATTGAACATTGTATTGACTTGGTATTCCGCTTTGCCCTGTCGAATAAGCCAGTTTATTGGATGAACCCCGAGTAGGTTGTTAAGCTCCAAAGATAAGTTAATGAACTAATAGAAAAAGGTTATGTAAGGGAGAGTCTTAGCCCCTATAGTATGTCGATGCTCTTTATGTCACAAAAGGATGGAACATAGTGTATGTGCATGGATAGTAAAGCTATGAACAAGATTATGATCCAGTACAAGTATCCCATCCCCAGGTTCGATGAAATGTTGGATGAACTGAATGGAGCTAGGGTCTTCAGTAAAATTGATTTGAAGTCTGGTAACCGTTAGATTTGGATGAGGCTGGGAGATGGGTGGAAAACTGCGTTAAAAACTCCGCATGGTCTTTATCAATGGATGGTTATGCCTTTTGGCCTGGCAAGTGCCCTGGGCACCTTCATGAGATTGATGAAATATGTGCTAAGAAACTTGATCGGGAAGTGTGTCATGATATACTTTGACGACATCCTTGTGTATAGTATAGACCTGCCGAGCCACTCGAGCATCTTCGTATCGTACTTGTGTACTCTAAGCTAAGAGGTTATTTGGTAATCTGAAGAAGTGTTGTTTTTGCTAGGAGGAAGTAATATTTTTAGGATATGTAGTAGGTAGAGGAGGCTTGCGAGTCGATGATGAGAAGATTCAAACTATTGTTAAATGGCCAACTCTAACCACCAGTGTCGAGGTGAGAAGTTTTTATGGGTTAGCATCCTTTTATAGAAGATTTATCAAAAACTTTAGTGCCATTGTTGTTTCCCTTACTGAGTTGACAAAGATGAATATTGAATTTAAGTAGGGTGAGAAGGAGGAAAGAAATTTCATTGAAGTAAAGGAAAGATTGACTTTTGCACCAGTATTAGCTTTGCCTAACTTTGAGAAATTTTTTAAGCTCGAATATAATACATCGGGCATTGGTATAGGTGTTGTCTTGATGCAAGAAGGCCAACCAATTGCTTACCATAGTGAGAAGTTGAGGGCACCTTAGTTGAACTACTTAGTATATAACAAAGAACTCTTACTTGTTATTCAAGTGCTCTAAGTATGGCAGCATTGTCTATCCTATCGAAGTGGCAAGTACAGTGGATTAAATTCCTAGAAAGATTTGACTTTGTGATCTAATATGAATAAGGTAAGAATAATGTAGTTGCCGATGCTCTATCTAGAAGACATGTTTTGCTTACTAAGTTGCAAACTAGACTGTTAGGGTTTGCAAGCATTAAAGAACAATATCTTTAGGACTTCCATTTTGGTCCTATATTTGGACAATGTGCCAAAGGAAGGACAGTAGATGACTATTACGTGGAAGATGGGTATTTATTATGAGAAGGCAAGTTATGTGTGCCGACTTGTTCTTTGAAAGAATTACTTATTATAGAAGCTCATTTTAGAGGACTTTGAAAGAATTACTTATTAGGGAAGAGGATGTATGAGTTGTTGAGTGGGCAGTTCTTTTGGCTGAAGATGAGGTGAGATGTGCATCAAATTATTGAGAGCTGTATTACTTATAAGACGGCCAAATGCCAAGCTGAACAAGGGAAACCAATGCCTTTGCTTATCCTAACTTGAACTTGGGCCAATTTGAGCATTGACTTTAGATTGCAGAGAAATGTCCGAGGCAAAGATTTAGTGATGGTTGTCATAGATAGATTTAGTAAGATGGCACACTTTATGCCCTACTTTAAAACTAACGATGCTTCGATTATTACTTTTCTCTTTTTACAGGAAATTGTTTGGTTATATGGCGTATCAAGAAGTGTAGTCTTGAATAGAGATCTAAAGTTTTTGAGCCATTTCTGGAGGACTCTTTGGCATCGAATGGGGATTAAACTACTATTTATCATTTCCTGTTACTTCTAAATTGATGGCCAAACAAAGGTAGTCAATCACACTTTAGGATTATTGCTCTGAATTGCAGTGGCAAAGAATTTGGCTAATTGGGATGTTTGTTTGCCTATGGTGGAATTCGCTTACAATCGCACTGTGTACAATACCACTAAATAGACACCCTTTGAGGTTGTCTATGACTTCAATCAAGAGTTACCCCTTGACCATGCCCTTGTACCCATGTCCGATCAAGAAGACCTTGATGCAAGAGCCCAAGCATAGTCTTTGCAACTGTCTACGAGAAAATTACCTAATAAATTGACCAAACTGCCAAGAGAATGAGAGAAAGGAGTAAAGGAAGGAAGTTAGCACAATTTTAACCTAAAGATTTACTGTGGCTACAATTGAGCAAGGAGAGGTTCCCAAACAAAAGAAAAAATAAGTTGTTTGCCTGAGCTAAAGGTCTCTTCAGAATACTTTAAAAGATTAACAATAATGCATACCTATTAGAATTACCTAAGGATTATGGAGTTTTTAACACCTTCAACATTGTCGACTTCAGCCTCTACTAACTTGAGGGTGAACTAAGTAAAGACCAATTGGACTTGATTTTAAATCCAAATCAACTCGGAGGGCATGATAGGAATCGAACTATTGGACCTTGGAACCGAGCCTGAGCATGAGGAGTTGAAGGACTAGTAAAGCGGGTTAAACTATTCCAACCTTCTCTTGCTAAGGCCAGGCTGATCTTCACTGCTGACCAACTTCATATGCTAAGCTAAGTAACTTCTCATCTTTCAATAGTCAAATGCCGACCAGAAGTATGCTCCACTGACAGTCCGACCCTCTTACATGTCTACTTGGTAATGATCAAGCCTACCTTCTGCTTCGTAGTATTGGTGCCGAGAACCCCAGAATACATTTGCAACTACACCTTCTCGGAAGGACCTTAGGTTTGCTCGACACCTCTGCTTGGCACCTTTGCTTAGTGACCTTCATCTTGACCATACCATTTATCTGTTTTCATTAGAAGCGTCTCTAGTGACCTATCATTACGTGTCCAGTCTCATGTGAAAGGATTCTACTGCACTAATAATTGATTTCTTTCATTTTTCATTTGTACCTTTTATTATTCCTTATACATTACTTCTTTTGGACAATACTCTTTTTTGTCTTTTCCATTTTAGGTAGGATGCCCTAATGTTTCGGGTATAACGTTTCGGGTATAAATACCCTTATAATATGTAGCCGCAAGTACATTATACATTAGATATTGAACATACTTCCCCTTTTTGTGAGTTGAGTGTGCTTACTTTCCCTTTTTACTCTTATCCTAACTTTTAAGTAAGGTTAGGTGATGAGTGACCTCATCGGATCAGCTCGTAGGTTATATCGAGTTGAGTTGTGAGTCTGTAGAGTTTCCTTGGAGCGTCATATCTTTAGAATCATTCATGGTTTTGCTTGTTTATTTTCATTGTTATTTGTGCATTTCTCATCTTCATTTTTAAGATTTCTGGAAGCTTAGACTCACCTTGATATCGTTGCCCTTGTCTACTCTCGGCACTACATATCACTTTAAGTATTAAGTTAAAAGCTAATGGTAAAGTAAGACTATACTTCTTTTCTTTCAAAGAGACGTTAAGTTGGTTTTAGAATCAAATCCTAAAGTTGAGATTGGGGGTTTTACCTTTAGTCCTTGTAAGTTGCTCCTAAATGTAATGAATATATGTCATTATCCATATGAAATATAAATAGAAGTTGGGAGTTAGAGGTTGAATCTTACCTTCTTTTGATGTTGGACTTAGAGAATTAAGAATTAGAGGAGGAAAGCTTCCTCTATTGGCATGAAGAATGTTGGTGGGCTTAAAAGTGTAACAAAAGGAATGAAAAGCATGTTTGTACGGTATAATGGATACATGGATATGGTTGTAAAGGTAATTGGTGGGTTTCATTTATAGGTAAGGTTAATTTAGCTTACTTCATAAGCTTTGTAATTTCTTGTGAAAGTTAAAACACACTTTGGGGTTACTTCTTCTTATGTCTTTTCTTTTGGACACATGATGACTTGAATAGAAAATCTTAAGACATCTTTAAATTTGAGTATTTGAAAATTAGATGCATGTTGCATCCAATTGTTGTCGCCACTAATAGTATGAATGCACTACAATTTCTTCATGTGTTTATTTCATGAATTGATAAACGTCATCCATGACATCATCTTTCTTATGGTCATATTAGCCAGTCGTTTATCAAAACCATGGTTGGTGTTCTTTCTTAAATTTACTTCTTGTTTTCAACTTCCTTGAAAAATATCCATGTTATTGTCTTTAAGAATTTGGTAAGGTTATTTATAGTTATAATTTGCTTTTGATGATTGAATCTTAGTAAATAATTTTGAGTTTCTAAGTTTTTTTTTTTTGGCTAAGTCATAGGAATGTTTGTAAGATATTAGAATTTAGTGTTTTTCTATTCAAGTGATGCCTACTTATAGGGTTGGAAAACAATTCTTCGCATGTTTCTTCTTTCCTGATGTAATGGAAGTATTACATCATTCCTTACATCATTATTCAAAGTAGTCGATTGCTTATCCTACTTTCCTTCTTCAATTCTTTTCATGAAAGACTAAGTCTTTTTAGTCTTTTACACATGTGCTAATGCAAATGTATTTGGTGCCACATGTAGATGGTTAGGGTTTAAGCCTTTTAGTTTAATTATTGCCTTTTAAGTTGACTTTAGTTGACCATAACATTTTTACCTTTAACTTGTTGATTCTATAAGTATTTATAAGGAATAAAGGTAGTTCTTATCACCATTTATATGTGTACTAACAAATCTTGATCATATTTCTCAAATCTATCTTAACAATTTTAGCCTATCTTCTTTATATCTCTAAATATTTTCTAGCG
This sequence comes from Lumnitzera racemosa, assembly GCA_024138005.1. NCBI lineage: Eukaryota > Viridiplantae > Streptophyta > Magnoliopsida > Myrtales > Combretaceae > Lumnitzera > Lumnitzera racemosa. The sequence goes on from JAMXBC010000006.1 coordinate 90,048,916, forward strand.
ATTATCTTAGCTTATGCTAAAGTTTTTAGGAGTTTACTGTATCTCTTTGATTCTTTCCTTAGGCTTCTCTAGGTCACTAAGTTTCCAATTTGGATTTTCCTTAATATGGAAGAATTCCTCGTAATTAAAGCTTTTAAATATAAAGATCTTGTGAGCTGTTGGTCTCCTTTGTACACTCCAACTCTAGTGGGAGTGGGAAACCTAGCTTTCAAATGTGTTATCGAAGCGAATAAATTCCGACTAGGTCAGCCCATAATAATATTGTAAGGCAACCAACACTTGATGACGAGAAATTTAACTTTGTCGTCTAGTACGTTATTATCATCCCTGATTTGAATGGGGGAGTAATCCCCCTAAGATACGCATGGGCTGATAATTAAAGGCATAGAGTTGTAATCATAGGACTTAAGTTGTGTCTTAATCTTTGACATCATCTAACCTATGCATGCTAGATTATTATGTCAGTAGAGCTTCCTATGTTTGCTAAAATCTTCTTAATCTCAAAATTAGCAATTGTAGCATTGATGACTAGTACATCATCGTAAGACCTGTAAACGCCCTTGAAGTCTCTTTTTGAAAAGGGGATAGAGTTATCAACTCTCAATTTTTTACCTTAGACATAACATGGTTGAAGGCATTAGTTGAGCTCAAAAAGCAAGATCGACCTAAATTAGAAGGACCGCCTACTATAGTGTTAATAGCACCATTCAGCGCTTTGTTGTTGTTATTATTACCATTTTATCGACCATCCCTGTTGCCCTGATGAAGTCGCTTATCTCAATGTTGATCAGTCCTCCTTCTTTGGGTTGGTCTCTCAATGTTCTCTACATCGCGGGTTAGAAACTTTCTCAGGTAACTTCTTTAGATGGAATCTTCAATAGCATTCTTCAATTGCACACATTAATTAGTATAATGACCTTTATCATGGTGGAAGTTAGAATACTTATTTGAATTCCTTTAGGAGGGATTCCCTTTTATCTTCTCTAGCCATTAAAGGACTCTTTAGTTCTAAACTTCCATTAGAATGTTAGACATTTGAAGGGGAGTATGGGCGAAGAAGGTTTGAGTTCGTGGTCTCTTCCTATCTTCGTTACCCTTATTGAGTATTTAACATTACGAGCTCCAAGTTGATCTTTTGCGCTTGTGTGGTTCTTGTCATATTTTAGGTTAGATTTGGTTTGGTTTATCTCATGCTAAGCTTTAATATTGTCTTCTTACCTAATATAAGATATTGCTTTAGCCTTAAACTTTGCATATGTCTTAGGCTTATTTTTCACCAAGGACTTTTTAAAATCTCTATGTGGCTTTACTTCATTTATTATTGCATTAAGTGCTACACTCATTGTAAGCCCCGTATTTTCGTGATTTGGTTTTGAGGGACTAATTTAGGGCGTTGGTGAAATTAACTTAATTAAGTTAGAAATTGACAAATAGGATAGGATTTTAGTCAATGAGAACCTATCATGCCTCAAAGAGATAGAGTCGCAACAGTCTTACCGTATGAACTATCCGAACATGGGAGTTAAACTTACAGCTATTATCATAGACTTAGTCTATACTAGGCATACCCGACTTAATCTCTTTGAAACATCCAATTCATTACATGTTAGTTATAAACCTATGGAAAAATCATTTGAAATAACAATTAAAACAAACTTAAGGTTTGACTTTTCAAAACAGTCGTTATAAAACCCATAGGTACTTCTTAATTAGTATATAAACCAGAAGATCGAAAACTGCTAGGTCACTCGAAGAGACTTGTGTAGTTTTCTTAAAAGTTAGGAAAGACAACAGTAAGATTAAGAATCTAGGCATTTCTTCTTAAATCTCACTCCCCGAACCTATTTGCTAACACTTTAGTTTTAGGTGTGGTTCTTGTCAATCTACTTTGAACCTACAAAACAAACTATTGGGGAATGAGCAACAATTGGCTCAATAATTGGGATGGAGATAGAAGTATTTATCTAACATGAAGCAACCAAGGTTTTCAAGAAAGTTTAGTTGTATGCAATATATGTTTAGACAAAAGACATCTACGATGTTATCTAATCTGTTGTGAGATTAGAAAAATTACATTCGCTCTAATTTAGGTTAAGGAGTATGACGTTTCACACATGCATTATAACTAAACTAGGGCTTGTGCAATGAAGAAATACCCTTCGCTTGAAACCACCTTCAAACCATAGCCCCTAACCTTTCCGTGACCTTTTCTTTTATCACTTAGTTCAACTAAGGGTGGGGAAATGACCATTTCAATTATTCTTATCGAAGAGGTTCGTGTTTGGCTTGAGAATCCTAGCTGTTCCTTTAGTGAGTTGCGATGCATGTTAGGTTAGATGTTAGGCTAAGTTCATGTTAGTTTATTTTTTGAGTGATCAACCAAAATCAAACAATTCTAGCAAAACCATATTCATAAAGCAAACATAACTTGTAGCTCAACTTTCACCATAGCAATCAGATCTCAAACACATGCACAGTACATGCACAATTATCTAATTACAATCACAAGTAAGTAAATACCAAAGTCTCCAAGTATTCTGAAATAATACTTCAAAGTGCAGTAAATCACTAATCCTACTTACCTGGAATTCGATTGCATACTAACTTGGTTGTTCACTTGTCCCCCTTCGAAAATTCCTCTTATACTCCTTAAGCTAAGTTTTGAGTAAAATCATCCTTGAAACTTTTATACTACGAAGCCTCTAAGTTACCCTTTGAGCCTTATAGGAGTTAATGCTCATAACAAAACAAACTTTTGAATCAACCTCTGAGTCTAATGATTATTCAAGATTTCTTACGAATTACCCTCCGAAGTAGCTTTTGAGCTACTTCATTTTGAAATCTCTTAACAAGGAATCCTTTAAGCTCAACCAACTTCAAATTTTCTTAAGAGTTTTCTCTCTAACTTACCCCCTCCGACTCTCTTCCTTATTAAAATTCCTTTGACTTAGCTTTTAAATAAATCTTAGTGAGTGATTTACCCAACATAACTCTCTATGTTATCTTTTACCTTCATTCAATATCCCTTATCGTCAATTGTTTTGTTCATTTTCTTCTAACTCCAGATAGGAACAACTAAAGTAACATTTCATTTAACACTCATTAGCCTCGTTACTACTTAAATTTCTCATTTAACACATCATCATTCCCTCGTTCTTTATGTTTACATACTATTAGACTACACATTTAAGGGCATATCCTTGATTTCTATAACTTCTTCTTACAAAACCCAATTTAACGGCTCTAGTATACTATTGATACTCCATTCATCACTTATATTCAGAATCCAAGTGAGATCCTTAGGAAAAATACACAAATTTTTACCAAAAACACCTTTTTAATCATAATTCAAGGCTAAAAAATTTATAAAAATTATAGAAAATAGTTTTGTGAAATCTTCTCATAGCATTTTGATATAAGCATAGAAAAGTTTATAGAAAAATTTGGGAGTCAAAACTACCTCATTTAAACAATTTAATTCAATATCGAAAATAGCTTGGTTTTGATGATTTCTTAAGGATGTATAATATAATTACTAAATTTATACAAAATAATATTTTATTAAATTTTACACATAAAATTACTTAGGAATAAATTTTTCTATAATTTTTGGGATTAAATTAATAATTTTAATATATTTTTTAAAATTGATAGCTTTTAAGACACTCATTGGAATTATTCGCTCTGACCACTAGCAGTAGCCACCATCTTATTTGACAGCCAAGGTGCAACGGCTCCTATTGCCTGGTGGTGGTGGTGGTGGTTTGCTTCCAGCTACTACTTAAACCTTTGAATGACCAATACCCTTGATTTATGTAAAATTTTCCTAATATTTTCCCTGATTTCTTCTTCAAGCTTTTCACCCTTCCATATTTTTCCTAGATCGCCAATTGCATGAAGAAATTTTTGGAGAGGTTTTCCTAATTTTTTAGATTAGTTTGTATGGTTGCATGTAAAATTTCTCTCTCCTTCCTAATTCACTCTTATATTCAACTTAAGTATGTGTTCAACCCCAAGTCTATTATCTTAACAATTGTCCTTAGCCCTTTATCGCCTCTATCTTTTTTTTTTTGTATAATTTTTCTTATTTATTTTGACTTATTTTCCATATTTTTGGGTATTTTAACTAATTAAGAGTTTTTATTTATACATAATAATTATACCCTTCATATATACATGTCTTTCATATATTATTTCATGTCATTTAATAATCTTATTATTTTGTTATATTTTTGAAATTTGAGCTCATGGATACTCTTTAACTAAAGTTCTTAGCTTATCCGTAAATTTCTAATTTAATTGGGTTAGTTTCACACTGCTCGAAACTTAATAACGTAAGCATGAGCCTACCTATTAATTATGCTTAATGTATATGCATGCTTATTAGATATTATTTCCTGTCATCCTATAAATATTGTTGTCACTATAATTTATTTCTAAGGTCTTATTATGGTTAGAACCTATTTTACGTGCTTCCAATAAATTGTGATTGTTGAAAATTAGCTTCTCAACTCTTTTATAATTTTGCTATTATATTTACAAACCTCAACTTATGAAAGCCACTCTGCTTATTATATACATGTCTATATATATATATATACATATATATATTCATTCTTTCTAAGTCCTAATATATTAGCTTAACCATTTTACCTTTTCAAATACTTTAAAACTACAAGCCAGGAACCTAGTTATTGGAGTACAAAGTTATAATTTACTTAGCCCGATAGTTCCCATAACTAAGCTATATTTAGGTGTTAGATCTTAATTGTAAATTTTACAGGGTTTCATGTAACCTACGAACTTGAATCTCGAAAATATAATAAAATAACAAAAATATATAAATATATATAAAATAGTATATTTTTACTATACAGCTTTATAACTATCATAATCACATGGAATAGGCTTCATTAGTTAGCGAATTTTTAGAGATAAATTATGAGTAATAAAATTATTAAATGACTTGAAATAACATGTAGAAAATATGTATTCCTTGCATGTAATTTTTACGTGTAAATATATATTCGTAATTATCTAAAATACCTAATTAAATACAAATTAAGCCAAAATAAATAAAGAAAAATAGTAAAAATTAATTAAAAATATTGGGCAATTGGATTAAGTTGGGGGTAGGTGTAGATGTAGAAGTAGAATTAGATGGGTATTAGGTAAAAAAGTTTATGTAATGTGTCACTTAGGACTTAGTATATAAGGGAATCTTGCATGAAGAGAGAAAAAAAATTCATTTTACATCTCCAAAAGCTTTGAAAAATTCTAGAATTCTCTCCACAATAAAACATACGCAATACAGGATCTGGGAAAAATAAGCAAGCGTTGAGAAGATTAAATGAGAAAATCTAACAAACTTAAAGAAGATTAAAAGAAACTTGGGTAATTCTGCCCTATAGCGTATTCAAAGGCTTAAGCAGTAGTTGGAGATGAACCGACCATACCACCATAAGGAGCATCTACGGTCTGGGCCTATCGACATAGGTGGTACAGTCGCCGGTGGCCAAGGTTGGTGATTGCGATGAATCCCTAAAATTGCTTGATTTTGTTAAAAAAAAGTACTAAAGATACTACTTTTATCTAGAAAATTATGAAAAAATTTATTCTTAAGTATTTTTATGTATAAAATCCAAACAAAATAAATTATTTTGTTTAAATTTACTAGATATATATTACGTCCTTAAGAAATCATCAAAATTATGTTGATTCCAATATTGATTTAAGTACTTTAATGATGTAGTTTCAAACCTAAAATTTTTCTATAAGCTAGTCAATACTTATAGTAAAGTGCTATGAAAAGTTTTTCAACAAAATTATTTTCTATAATTTTCATGAATTTTTGAGCCACAAATTATAGTTAACATAGCATTTTTAGTAAAAATTCATGAATTTTTCCTTGATGACCTCACTTGAATTCTAAGCTAAACTAATTGATAGTGTATTTGTGCTATGTTGATACTGTTGGATTGAGTTTTAGTAGAGGAAATTATGAGAACCAAGAATATAACACTTGTATGTGTAATTTAGTAGTATATGAATTAAGGATTGGTGAGTGATGAAGTGTTGAATGAGGATTCTAGGAAGTAATGAAGTTGTGAAGTGTTAAATTAGTTCCTATAACTAAAACTTAGGAGAAAAGTGCATAAAACACTTAACTATAGAAAGTTAGTTAAAGATAGAGGATATGTAAATAGGTATCATACTAGGAATATACTCAATTAAGTAGGAGGAAAACTTATAGTAGAATTGTAATAAAAGGAAAGCTCAAAAGCTAAGCTAGAGGACAAATTTCTTAAAACTTATGAAGTAAGTTGAACTTAGAGGGTATTTTATTAAAAGGCTTAAAATGAAATATACTTAGAGGTTGATTCAGAGGGAAAAAATGGAAATAAGATAAGACTTTAGCTTAGCTTAAAGGATTTTACCTTAAGAGGTTATACCCTAAAATGGCTTAGAACCTAACTCAAAGGATATTGTGGATTAAAATAGCTTATACAACTAATGAACTAATCACGAAAATCCTAATACGTGGGTAAACAGAACTTGTAAAACTAACGTCAAAACAACTTAATTCATATAAAATGAATTAATTACTATCAATTTAAGGTTTGAACATGGATTAAAACTAATTTACTATATATGCATAGGGATAATTGAGGACCAAAAGTGCAATGATTAAGAGTTTTGAATCAGTGAAGTTTAGGTAAGTTGGGATCAATGCTTTATAGCATGTTGGGGTATTGTGTCAAAGTACTTGAAGGCCTGAGAATACATTATTTGTGATTGTAATTAGTTGCTTATGCTTATGCTACGTGTGTAATTGATATATTGAATTGTAGATTGAGAGTTAAACTCCTTGGAGTGTTGTATTACATGAACTTGTATGGTTTGCTTTGTTGTGATAATTTGTTGATCACCTCTAACTAAGTTAACTAAAGACAAACCCTTAATCTAATTGGACATGCATAACAACCCATTAAGGGAACAATTAGGTGTGTTGGAACAATTAGGTGTGTCCCTTAAATGAAGATAGCTAAAATGGTCCTTTCCTCACCTTTGGTAGAACTAAGTAACGGGAGAAGAGGTAGCGATAAGGTTGAGGACAATAGTTTGAAGGTAGTCTCGGGAAGAGGGTGTTCTCTATTGCATAAGCTTTGATTTAGTCTAATTTGAGTTAAGTTGAAACTCCTCAATTCGGGTTAAAGTAGACATAATTTCTCTAACCTCCTAATTGATCAAATAACATATGCAATGTTTCATTTGGTTGGTTGCATTGCATTTCATTAATGGTTGAGAACCTCGTTAGTGTTTGTTATACTCTTTTGTCTCTATCCTACTTACCAATTTAGTTATGCACACATACTCTTTTGTAGGTGTTAATTAAGGGCTAAAGATGTAGTGTTATAGCCACCCTTAGGTTAGTACGCAGTACACAATGAGTTGGGGGAGTGAGGAAAATTGAAGACTACAAGACCCTAACGTTTGCTTTTGTCTATTGTGAAAATTTATTGGGATTACTTTAGGCTACCCACTAATTTCCAACTTTGTTTGAATATAGACATTTGAACATGTGGTTTTGCTAAATTTTTATGAAATATTAGAAGTGTTGATGTAAATATACTTATGTAAATATTATCATGATATTAAGGAACGTACTATAGGTCATTTGAACCAACGTTTTGGAAAGTTATACCATGGGTTTTACTTATAATAGGTGCCAAACTAGATACTTCAAGCTGATTGAGTTGGGTATACCTTGTATAGGCTACATCTATGATAATAGTTATGAGGTCAGCTTCTATTTTAGGTTAGATGATACAACCAGACTATTGTGACTCCTTTTGCTTGGAACGTGATAGTTATGTCAAGTTCTAGGATTTGTTGTGAGACTTATAGTTGCTTAACTACATATACTAGTTAGATTTTTTGGTATGATTTAGGGGTTATAAATAATTTTGACCAAATTGAGCCGAATTCTAATATGAGGTCATAAAAATTAGAGAAAGAGTTCTAGTAAGGTAATGTGTTTAGGAGCTCAGTAATTTCTAGGACTTACTGTAAGAGATATGAGCTAAATGAGTCATTTGAGATATCAAAGAAAATGGAATGGATTGGTCGGCAAATGAAATGCAGTAGCTTACGTGAAGCTGCTTGAAGGATGTGACTCACCAACAAACACAACACGACTTAACACTTACTTGATGTGACGCGCGAGTTAATGTTAAGGTCTACCCACCACTAATCTCGAGCTACTCAACAAGATTAGATAAGAGTGTAAGATAATTTACTTGAAGATGAATATCTTACAAGAACAAGTGTATTCAATATTGGAAAGGAATGATCTCCTTTTGCTATAAAGAAAAGGGACTATTTTTAGAAAATCCCTAGGGTAACATTATAAATAAAGAAAGTTACAAAAAGAATAAAAGGACAAAGAGATTCTTAGTATGTAAGAAAGGGATAAATAGGACAAATGACAAAAAGAAAAAAAAGTAGTACAATGTTAGAAAATGGATAGGTGGTAGCTTATTAGTAGGCTTATACTAGGGAATCTTTAGGCATAGCAACTGAGCTTGGGTCATGATATGGCGACTGTAGATAGACAGCATTAGGAGTTTTCAAGATGAATAAGGAATGCCATTATGTAGTAGTAGTAGGTTGAAGGAGAAGCACTCAACATGTAAAGTTCTCGGTTTCGGCCTTGACACATGAAGATTTGGGTGTTTAGAGTAGGACTTGATGTGTAGAGGTCTTAGCTTCAGCACTTGGCAGCTCAGCCTCAGTAAGTGAGTGGTTGGCATCGGCATAAGGGGTGAAATAGAGAAGGGTATACCTGAGCGGAGTTCTCAAAGAGTTTGCCCATCGTTCTTCTATGTACAGTTTCACGTCCTTAGCAAGTTGATGAAAGAGAATTCTTTTGGTAAGAGACTAGAGGCCTATTAGGCTCACGTAAGTAAGTGGACTAAGGGTCAGTAGTCTATTATAAGGTCAATTTCTCAAGATAAAGTATATATAATATTTAATTTCAATAAAACATATTTTGATCGAGATCATTCGATAATTATTTGGAGCTCAACATTCGAGCCCCAGAACGTAACAAACCCTCAAAGATAAATTATTTGACTTATAAAAACAATATTTAGAGTCAAATAGCATATAAAGTGATTATATAGTCATATCATATATATGCTATATACTTGATATGTATATATATTATAAAACATACTAATTAATTTAATAAAAATTGTATTAAATTAATAAAAAATGGGAGACACATTTGGAAGTTCAGAGAATAGGTATAGCATATTGCTAATTTAGTAGAGTAGTAATCTTATGAGCTAGCAAGTGAATAGAAAAGTCAAAACATGTGTATTATGTTAGAATAACATGATGAAGGACAGTTGGAAAATTTGTGTTCCTTTCTCTACCTACTCATCTTCTATAAATATGCATATGGAAGGAACTTTTATCACTTTTCAACATTTAGGAACCAAAAAATCGTCTTAACCACATGAATTAAATAGGAAAACAAAAATTAGAAAATTATTGCACAATTCGGATCAAAATAGGGTAATTAGGGTTTCCGTACCAAGCGACAACTTGACATGGTGAGGCTTTAGACTTGAGCTTATGGTGTTTAGACAAGGTGGGCTGATACACTTGGTGGTTGGAAAGTGGCTGGATGATTGTAAGTCGATGGGGATCTTTGCATCCCATTTTCATTTATTTTCTAAAAATAGCAAAACAAACTAGAAAGTTATGAATATTTGTTTCCCTAAGTTATTTTATATGTACTTTCATGTAATAATTTTATTTTGTTGAAATAACTTTTTTTCATAGTACTTGTTTAACAACACGCTTTATTCCAATGAATTTTGAATAAATTTTTCAATTTTTTTTATAACACTCTTATAATATGTACTACATTATGGTACTAAGAATTTTTGAAAAATGTTATGTTTACCATTTATTGTAGTTTATTTAGTGTTGGCTAGCAGTTTTTCTATTTATAGAGAATAATGGGATTTTAAAGCAATTTGTGTATGAAATCAACATGATACAATTTCTGGTGATAGTAATATTGAAATATATGTTATATTTTGATTTTAGTATGAAGTATAATTATTTACTTATTTTTAGTTAATTATTGATAAAATTGAGTTAAAACAATTATTTTGAAGTACCTTGTATAATATGCTATTTTAACATTTTTCATGACCATAATATAACAATTATAATTTACTGAGCATAATATATTTTTTGTGGCTTTACTAGAGTATGGATACTAATTATTACATATTTTACTAATATTCATGCATATTTTACTAAATATGATAATAAAGGTCAATTGTATAGTTAACACCATAACAAGGGGAAGTTTTAGCTACTGTTACACTTAGAAGTCTTCTTTGCTGCTCTTGCCATGATTTGACTGAAAAGTGAGAATTTTATGGGTAGATGTAGTATTTTAGTTGAATCAGAAGTTAAATCGAAGATAAAATTAGAAGTTGCTACATTGAAGAGTTTTTGCATAAGTTAAACTTAGATGATTGAGTTAGTTAAAATACTAGAGATTCTTAATTGGTAAACTCCATAAATAAGTTAAATAGTATTTGATTAGAAATTTTGAAGTTAGATCGAATCAAAGAGTGATTCATAAGCTAAGTCAAAAGTTAAAGTAGAGGCTAAATTAGAGATTAAGTCAAAAACAATTTGGAACAAACTAAAAACCAACAAGTTAATATCAAGCTAATATATGTATACTTGTGTGATCTATAGTTAACCTTAGTAGTATTTACCCTTGTTCGGTGAAGTCATTGAAGAAGGAGCTTGTGCTAACAAGTAAGCTTGGGAATGAATCGCAGGCTAGGTAAGTGGATATATGTGCACAGAGCAGACTTACATGTACTCATTAGGGAGTGAGTACCCTTATATGCAATTGTGGTGATTGTATGTGTAATGATTGAATTTATGGTGTTAAGGGCTATGTGATGTTTTATCCTATGTATTTAATGATAACTGATCATGTTATTGTCGTTGTGTTGTGCTAACTTGTATATATGCTGGGTATGGACCCTAGCTACCTCTTAAGGTGTTCACTTAAGTGAACCTTAACATGGTAGTTTCTAAAAATGAAAAGAGAAAAGAAATAAAGCTCAAATTTGGCTAAAAGAATAACTGAATAAGTTTGGTTGCTTTGCTTAGTATTCATCTAAGATTTAGCTAATGCATTTATGGCGTGGCATGAAAAGGCCTTATGGGTTAGTTTTTTGAAACTTATGATTTTGCTAAAATAAGTTTACAAAGATAGGTTTTTGTGCACATATATATTTACATTAACCAAAAACTTCAACTACGTTCCATGATTTTGTTAGGTTGAATTATTGCTAGGTTCTTGGATATATTATTCAAATGCTCGGATTTGAAGTTAATAAAATTAGATGAGTTGCTAGGCTAGCTAAGATATTAGTACTGATGCACGTCACGTGTATTAGCATGGCATACACCATTTCCGTTATCTTATTTATTGGTTGAGTGACCGACTTAATATGATATTGGTATGCTTATGTTATGTGCGTTGTTGTATTGCTACTTGTTTGTCAACTTTCACTCAACTTATAGTAAGTTGAGGGGATAAAGTGTTCTATCCTCAGGTTAAGAAGCGGATTTTAGGGAACCATTACCAATGGGGTGGACTTTTGAGAGAACTAGTTAGAGTCAGATGATTATGAATGTTGTAGTCTTGCTGATCAAGTACAATTAAGAGAAGGATGTTTAGTCTTGAGAAATGAAGTTTAGTACTTTTGGAGTTTTTGTGATCTGTAAATATTGCATATATTTGTAACATGAAAGGCTACAGCTAAACTTATTTTAAGCGTTGAAAGTAATAAATATGATCTTTTGTTAAATTTGTTTCTAGTTGTAATGTGTTTTCCTATGTGACAATACATCCTATGCTACGTTGGGATATGACATCCTTTAGGTAATATCAGAGTATAAGGTAAGGACTATATGTTCTAGGTGCATGCGAGATGTATAGGGTAGCTAGGTAATAGAGTATTACAACCTTATAAAATCATAAGAGTACTTATTATCTAAGTTGTTTGGTGGTGTTTAGAAAATGATGTAAAGGAGACGTGGAAAGCCTCTAAACAAACCGAGAGCTATAAAAGCAAAGGGTGGAACTACAACCCTATTTGATGTGGCTCTGCTTAAGCTAGGAATGGAATTTATTCAATAGTTTTTGGCTGCTCTAGCTAGAGTTAGAAGAGGTGATAAGTTGTCTTAGGTACAAATGGATAGTAAAGCAGCATGATGGTAAGAGTACTAATCCTTTAGTTGCTGAGGAGTAAATTGATTCTTTGGAGAAGGCTTTTAAAGTACATGAAGTGGAGGAGAATAGGAAGGTAAGGATTGAACCATTATATTGGATGGCCGTTTAAATGATTGGTGGAAGCATAAGAAGGGATGCCTAGCCCAACCTATTGCGTGGAATGCTTTTAGGAATGTATTCTTGGAGCAGTATTTTCTTGTATGTGTAAGGGAATAGATGTGTGAAGAGCATTATAAGCAAAAGTAAGATGGTAAGTTAGTTGAGGAATATGAGAGGAAGTTTAATATGTTGCTGAAATTTGCTTCAAAGGTTATGATGAATAATGAATTAGCTAAGGTAGGAAAGCAGGACTTGATTTATCTTTCCAAGCAAAGTTGAAAAGAGCTAGAATAGTAAGATATAATGGCTTGGTAGATGAGGCTCAATTGATTAAGCAGGCTTGTACTTTACGAGAGAAAGCTAAAGAGATGGAGAATGAGAAAAGGAAGTTTATCGGAAGTTCTAGTGGTGGTAATAAGATGGCAAAAGGGAAGTAGGGTAAGCAACTTGTGAGTAAAAATTGAAGAGGTGGTGGAACTACAATATGATATTGGAAATGTAATGTAAGGTACTGAGCTGTGGATTGTCTTGAGTTGCATGGGAAATGTTTTAAGTGTGGAGAGGCTGGACATTTGGCAAAGAATTGTCAGAATTCGAACCCTAAGGGTATGTTTTATACCAATTGCTACAAGATGGGTCATAATGCAAACCAGCATACTGAATCATTAGCAATATAGGAGCAAGTTTAGGGTAATATCCTAGAACCTATTGTAGAAACCTCATTTTTGCTCATTTTTTTAGTAGTTTTCTTAAGCTAGAAATATAAAAAATAATAATATAAAAAAATGAAAATAATAAAAAAGTAAAATAAATAAATGAAAATTGAAAAAAAAAATAAAAATTGAGTCGAGTCATATGTAGTCCAGTTGAGTCAAGTTAAGTCCAGTTGAGATGGTGAGCGATTAATTTAATAAATTTTAAGTCGTTAAAGGATCAAGCTTCGTTAAAATGTTTTAATCCAATATGATATAAAGTAGATTTTTTTATGTAAATTATATTGGGTTAGAATAGATTTAGGATTTACTAAGTGGATTATTAGGGTAAATCAAATTCTGGTAAATAAAAAGCCCAAATTAAACTAGGGTTTCTAGAAAAGGTCAAATTTTCAAAGGATCTAAATCGTATTTTTCGTATTTGAGTTTATTGTCATATCTTTCGATATGAAATATTTGGTAGTGTGAATTATAAATAGTGAGTCGACGGTGGCGTTTGACATGTTTTTACAATTATACACGCTCTACAGTCACAAAAACACAAGTCCACTTCCACGCGTTGCATGAAATCTACACATATCCATCGACAGCCCATTCCAACTCAATCCCAACATAGTGACCCAACCTGATGGCAATCCTATCCATACAAGCGTAACAGTAGCAATACATGCATAGCTTAGCAAATCCATGTCTAACACCACCAACGATGTAAACATTATTGAAATGAACACTATTGGTCATTTACACCAAGGCAAGTTTCATCAATTAAATCATCATCGATCTCCAATTTTCTATTTCATCCATCAACCGTAGCACAATGTGAGAAGTCAATCTGATGGCTATGATTGTTTTCTACCCAAGATTTGATTACGGTATGTAAGTACCCAGATTCGACCTCCTTATTATTGGATAGATATCTAGTTTTTAATTTAGTTTCATTAATCTTTTATTTTTTGTGTTTGTTAACATGATTAGGATAGTGACTAATATTATTATTTTTATTAGTTGGTTTTTTGGCATGTTAGCATTTTTTTAATATATATATATATATATATAATATTGCATTTTTTTGCATGATTAGTGTAATTTCATGGAATTGGTACTAATATGGGTATTGGTAGGATTGGATGTTGATTGCTTTTTCTAATCAGTTATTTTTAGTATATCTAATTAGGTTTTACATTTTTAGGAAAATTTACTAATTTTTTGGCATGTGTTGCATCTTTTAGCAAATTTTCATAAAAAGGGCATTCTTAGGGTTTTTTTTTAGATTTTTTTAATCACTTAATTAGATTTTCATAAAAATTAAAAATCTTTACTAGGTATCTTTTCCATAGTTAGGTATCTTTTCTAGGCATCTTATCCATAGTTTAAGTATCTTTTCTATAGTTTAGGCTTTTTTTTTTTTCTCATGATTTAGGTATCTTTTTTATAATTAGGCATTTTTTCTATAACTTGGACATCTTTTCTATAGTCAGGCATCTTATCCATGGTTTAGATATCTTTTCTATAATTTAGGCTTTTTTTCCATGATTAGGCATATTAGCGTAATTTCGTAAAAGTTGCATCTTTTATTTATTTATTTTCCTCATTTAGGTTCTTTAGGATTTTTTTTAGTTTTTTCACATAGTTAGTTTTTCCAAAAATAAAAAAAATACTAACTTAAAGTCTTTTAAAAATTAAGTCTTTAGTTTTTTTTTAATTGGGAATAAAAATTAGGTTTTTTTAAGGACTTTTATTAATAAAAATAAATTGGTTAAAAAATGTAAATTTGGCTTAATTTTTTTTTAAAAAAGGAAATATTAACCTACTAAATATTTTAGAAAAAAAGAACTATGTTGGTTTAATTCCATCTAGTTGGTGGTATATAGGCACCTTTGGGGCAATCGTATAATTTTTTTTTCTTTTATTCCTTTTTCTTAAAAATTAGTAATAAAAAATAATAAAAAAATTCAATTTAGTTATATTTTTACATATTTGTATATATCTTAGTATTTTTAGAAAAATATAAAAATAAAGCCCAATAATTGATTTTTTTTTTTTATTTTTACGTGATGACTTAGTTTTAATAAGTTAACCCTTGAACTTAGTTTTTCTAGTTATTTTTCTAAAAATTATTTTCTTAAAAAATACGCGGATTAGTAGCTAAATTAGGGTTTTCTCACTCAAAAACCCTAATTTCATTTTTTAATCAGTTTAACTGGTTAGTGACTCTAATTTTTTTCAAAACAATTTTTTTTTTTAAAAATGTTTCTTTAATTTTATGTCAAGTAATTTATATTAAGCAAGTTGGGTTTAATATAAGTTAAATTAAGGAAGATTGAAATAAGGCTCGACACCTATCAATAGGAATAAAAATTAACTAGGTAGGGCTAGTGGAAAGCCTCGGGTTTAAAGAAGAGTTCATGCACTTCAATAGGATAAAGCAAGAGATGCTTATGTTGTAGCAGGAAAGTACTACCTGAACTTCTCCAAACTTTAGCATTCTTAATAGTTAGTTAGCTTAAACTTACTGGTACCATAAGTATATGAAATGATATAATTATAAATAATTGTTATAAAGATGGTGTGCAAAGGAGATAATTAAGCATACAATTTATTTGATGTTGGAGTAACTTATTTACATGCCTTGATGGTATATGTTGATAGAAATAAATTACCAGTGGAGGCTTAGCATATGAGTTAGTAGCCATAATCCCTTTTGGTAGAGAAAAAGTTGTATGTCATAAGCTATGAGATGGAAATGTTTGTATAGATGTTCATGAGATGCCTGCAGAGTTAATAGTTTTGGATATGAAAGGATTTGATGTAATACTAGGGATAGATTGGATGACGAAGTATATAGTCAATATTGATTATGAAAGTAAGATGGTGATGTTTAGGTAGTTTGATGGAAAAGACTTTTGTTTTAAAGGAAGTAATAATAGTACAGTTTCTTGAGTGATTTCATCCTGGCATGAAAGTTGATATGTAAGGGTAATATAGGTTATTTAGCCTCAGTAGTGGATACCTAAGTTAAGGAAATCAAATTAGAGGACATACTTATAGTGTAGGAATTTCTTGAAGTTTTCCTTAAAGATTTACCTAGATTACCTCTTGATAGGAAAATAGAATTTACTTGACCTTATCTTGGGGCCTACAACTATTTCTAAAACCCCCTACCATATGGCGCTAACTAAATTGGTAGAGTTAAAGAAGTAAATCTAGGAGTTGTTGGATAAAGGATTCATTAGACCTAGTACATCGCTGTAAGGTGCACTAGTACTCTTTGTTAAGAAGAAGGATGGAAGCTTAAGGCTATGTATAGATTATAGGAAGATGAATGAGGTCACGATTAAGGACAAGTACCCACTTCTTAGGATTAATGATTTGTTTAACCAATTAAAGGGAGCCACAATGCTTTCAAAGATGGATTTGCAATTAGGGTATCATCAATTGAAGATTAAAGAAGAAGATATACCTAAGATGGCTTTCAGAATGAGATATGGACACTATGAATTCTTGGTGATGCCATTCGGTTTGATGAATGCTCTAGTTGCTTTTATGGACACGATGAACTATGTGTTTAGAAGGTATTTAGATGAGTTTGTAGTGGTGTTTATAGACAATATTTTGATATATTCAAAAGATAAGGAGGAACATGTTGAGCATTTGAGAAAAGTACTCCATACTCTGAAGGAGAATCAATTATATGCTAAGCTGAAGAAGTGTGAATTATGGTTAGAGCAAGTAGGACTCCTTAGGCATATTTTATTAGGAGTTGAAATAGTTGTTGATCCTGCAAAAGTAAAGGCGGTAACTAATTGAGTAAGACCAATGACGACAATGGAAGTTAGAAATTTCTTGGGAATGGTGGGCTAATATTAGAGATTTCTACAGGATTTCTCCAAGATTGCTATGCCATTAACACAATTGACATGCAAAGAAGTTAAATTAGAATGAAATGATAAATGTGAGAGAAGTTTTTAGCAACTTAAGGAGTGGTTAGTAATTGCACTTGTACCAACATTACCTAATAGATTAGGAGAATTCTCAATGTATTGTGATACTTCAAGAAATGATTTAGGATGCATATTAATGCAGAATGATAAAGTGATTGCTTATACATTAAGATAGCTCCGACCTCATGAGTGGAATTACCTAATGAATGACTTAGAATTAGTAGTAATACTATTTGCCTTAAAAATCTGAAGGCCTTACTTATATGGTGACAGATGTAAAGTGTCTATGGATCACAAAATTCTTAAATACATTTTTACATAGAAAGAATTGAATTTAAGGCAAAGGAGATTGTTAAAGTTGCTTAAGGATAATGATCTTTCAATCCACTATCATCCGAGAAAGGTGAATGTAGTTGCGAATGTAGTTGCAAATTCTTTAAGTAGGAAAAAGTTTAATAGTGTCACCATGTCAATTACGGATGAGTGGAATTGATTGAGGAGATGGAAAGGATGAGTTTGGAAATTTGGGTCCATTGGAGTAGGTTTATGTTAGGAAGTTTGGAGGTACATCCTAAGCTCTTGGAACGTATAAAGGAAGCTAAGAGAGAAGATATAGAACTACAAAAGATTCAGGACAATTTAGACAAACACCCTGACTTTTGGATTGATGACAAGGAAGTGTTGAGATTCAAGGGAAGAGTATGTATTCCAAGAAATACAGAAGTTAAGGAAGTGATCTTAGAAGAAACTTATGATGCAAGGTATTCATTACACCCTAGGAATAATAAAATGTATAAGGATTTGAAGCAAAGGTTCTGGTGGATAGGAATGAAAAGAGATGTAGTGTAGTAAATCTCGAAGTGTGTGACCTACTAGAGGGTAAAAGTGAAACGCTAAAGGCTAGGCGGGTTACAAAAAACTTTACTGATACCTGAATGGAAATGAGAGCATATAATAGTGGACTTTATAAGTGGCTTACCCAAAACAAGGAAGCAACATTATATGATATGGGTTATTGTGGATAAGTTTACTAAGTTTGCCCATTTTTTAAAAATAAAGCAAATTGCAATTGTACCTCAATTGGCAAAAGTATATATCAAGGAAATAGTTTGTTTGCATGGGGTACTAGTAGTAATCATTTCTAGTCGAGATTCTCATTTCATGTCACGATTTTGGCAGTCTTTACAAGTAGAATTTGGAACTAAATTGAAATTCAGTGCAACATATCATCCAAAGAGTTATGAACAATTAGAACGTATCATACAAAGATATGTTAAGCGCATGTGTGTTAGAGTTTGGTCAAAATTGAAAAGATCATTTACTACGAGTAGAACTTACTTACAATAATAGTTATTATAGTACTATTTAGATGACTCCATATAAAGCATTGTACAAGCGAAAGTGTAGATCTCTCGTTTATTAGGATGAAGTAAGGAATAGGTAGACAATTGGACCAGCAATGTCATAAGATCTTAAGGAGAAAGTGCAAGTGATACGTAAACATATGTAGAAAAATTATGTTGATGTTAAAAGAAAGCCATTAGAATTTCAGGTAGGTGATTGGGCGTTTTGGAAAGTATCACTAACAAAATGTGTAAGGCATTTTGATATTAAAGGAAAGTTAAATCCACGGTATATGGGACCTTACCTAATTAAGAGAAGGATGAGGAAGGTAGCTTATGAATTGGAACTACTAGAAGAAATGGTAGGTATTCGTAATGTTTTCCATGTTTTGAATTTAAGAAAGTTTGTAGGGGATCCCGCAATTATATTGAATGTAACTCTTTTGGAGTTGAAGGGCAATTTGACTTATGTGGAGTATCTAGTAAAGATTTTGGATACCAAGATACAAAGGTTCAGGAATCAGGATATTGAATACATTAAAGAATTGTGGAGTTAACATACTGTAGGTGAGGCGACTTGAGAGTCTATAGATCGCATGAGGGGTTAATACCTTGAGTTATTTACTTAAGGTTAGTACTCTGTTTATAATAAGTATCTATGGTAGGATGAAGTTCTATGTATATAAATTGGTTTATTGTGTGAGTGAGTCTGGAGGAAGAAACCTTTTCTAAGGGGGGTAGAGTGTGAGACCCTAATTGCTTAACTACTAATACGAGTTAGGTTGGACAATTTTATCCAAATTGAGTTAAATTCTAATATGAGGTTACAAAAGTTAGGGAAAGGGTCTTAATAAGGTCAGTTTCTCTAAATAAAGTATATATAGTATTTAATTTTGATTAAACATATTTTTACCGAGATTGTTTGATAATTATCAGGAACTCAACGTTTGAGCCTTGAAATGTAACAAGCTCTTAGAGATAAATTATTTGATTTATAAAACTAATATCTAAGAGTCAAATAGCATATAATGTGATTATATAGTCATATCATATATACATTATATACCGATATGTGATATATATATATTATAAGATATACTAATTAATTAGCTAAAAATTGTATTAAATTAATAAAAAATTATAAAAAAGGGGAGGCACATTTAGAAATTTAGAGAATAGGTGTGGCATGATAAAGGCATATTTTTCATATTTTAAAGTGCAAATTAAGATATAATTATTATTGATTTTATAGAAATCATTAAGAATCGGCACTTAATTATTTTCATTTAGACATTTCAAAAATTAGAGGATTCAAGAGTGGAATTATGGATGATTTAGAGGAATTTTATGCGAATAAACGAAGTTCGAATCAACATGCGTAAGTTGGAATTGAAGGTAACCGACTTACAATGAGTACTGGCGGCCCTTGATGGCTACGTTAAAGGATGAAGGTTTTTTTTTTTAGAGACTCTTGAATGTACTTTCCTTAGACTTAGAGAGTCATAGAATAATCTTTAGTTAGTTCTTGAAGAATTCTTTAGGAGAATTGCTTAGATCATTAAGAAGAATTTGCTTTTGCTGTGGAGACTAAATTGAAGTTGCAATTAAAGATTATCTTTTCCAATACAGAATTAGTAACATTTATTTCAATTATTCTCATGCAATTCTGTGAATTACTTATGCTTTCAATTATGAATTTCTTTGCAATTTCAATTAGTATTTGTGTTTTTATTTTCAAATCCATGGTTGGTTAAATTTATTTGTGGGAATTGATGAAACCTTAGATAGCTAAGATGATGATTGTGTTCATGTTAAAGGATTAAGAGATATATGGATGATTCATAATTGCAATTTTTATGATTTCGATTATAATTGTTAGAAACCCTAATGATATGGGAGTTGATATGGGGTTTGTTAGAAATTCTTAGTTGATTTGATTAATCAATGTGGAAACAGAGTTAGTGAATTAATTAGAAATTATCTAGAAATTAATACGATGTTCGGCGATTGATTATTTACTAAGTCATTAGGGATAATTGATTTAGGACATCAGAAAATCATACTATCGGGAGATATATGATTGTAATTTAGAGTCTATTATTAATCAGAAGATGTAGGAGTTAACATATTAATTAAGAGTTTAAATCATTAGGTTTTAAGGTATAATAATTTCACTCGAATGACCATATAGCTATTAATCTATATAACAAAATAAGAATTTGATTGGCATAATTTAGGGTAGATTCTGTTTTTCCACAATTCTCAATTGATTGCTTAATTTTAGATTTTTCATAGTTATTTTCTTTCTAATAGTTTTAGAGTAATTATTAGATTAATTAATTTAATTTTGATTGCTTAAATATTGATAAGAACTAGCATAGGATTAATAATTTTTTAGTCCTCGAGGGATCAATAGCCTTACTTTCTTTATATTACTTGATTCCAACTCAGTACACTTATTGGAGTATTCGCGATTTATTTATATATATATATTTCAAGTGAATCATGGCATGTTTCTAATTTAGTAGAGTAGTTATCCTATAAGCTAGCAAGTGAATAAAAAACGAAAACATGTTAGAATGACATGATGAAGGACACTTGGAAAATTTGTGTTCCTTTCTCCAATAACTTATCTTCTATTAATATGCATATGGAAGGAACTGTTATCACTTTAAAACATTTAAGAACTAGAAATCCTATCAAACACATGAATTAACTAGGAAAACAAAAATTAGAAAATTATTGCACAAATTTGGATCAAAATAGGTTAACTCGGGTTTCATTCCAAATGTCAACTTGACATGGTGGGGCTTTGGATTTAAGCTTTTGGTGTCTAGACAAGGTGGATCAATACGCTTAGGTGGCCGAATGGCCATGCATTGATGGCACTCGATTTTTGCATTGGATTTTTATTTATTTTCTAAAAATAGCAAAGTAACCTAGAAAATTATGAGAATTTGTTTCCCTATGTTATTTTATATGTACTTTCATGTAATAATTTTATATTTTTGAAATAACATTGATTTATAATACTTGCATAACAATACACTTTGTTCCAACGAATTTTGAATAAAATTTTCAAAATATTGAACAAGGTTGTTTCGGGTTAAATTTTTTTTTTATAACACTCTTATAGTATGTACTAAATCTTGGTAACAAGAATTTTTGAAAAATGTTACATTTACTATTTATTGTAATTTATTTAGTATTTGTTGGAAAATTTTCTAATTATAGAGAATAATGGGATTGCAAAGCAATTTGTGTAAAAATCAACATGACACAATTTTTGGTGATTGGTAATATCAAAATATATGTTATATTTTGATTTTAGTAAGAAGTATAATTATTTACCTATTTTTAGCTAATTATTGATAAAATTGAGCTAAAACAAGTATTTTGAAGTGCTTTGTATATTATGCTATTTTAGTTTTTTTCATGACCAAAATATAATAACTATAATTTAGTGAGTATAATATATCTTTCGTGGCTTTAATAGAGTATGGATACTAATTATTACATGTTCTCCTAATATTCATGCATATTTTGTTAAATATGATAACAAGAGTTAATTGTATAGTTAACATCGTAACAAGGAGGAGTTTTAGCTACTATAATACTTGAAATACTCGTTATCAGTCTTAACATGATTTGGCTGAAAAGTGGGAATTTTATTGGCTGATATAGTGTTTTTATTGAATTAGAAGCTAAATCAAAGATAGAATTAGAAATTGCTATATTGAAGAGGTTTTGTGTAAATTAAACAAAGACGACTGAGTTAGTTGAAATAGTGGAAGTTCTTAATTGGTAAACTCTAGATATAAGTTAAATAGTATTTGGTTAGAAATTTTGAAGGTAGACTGAATTAGAAAGTGATTTAGAATCTAAGTGAGAAGTTAAAGCAGAGGTTAAGTCAGAAATAGTCTAAAACAAACTAAAAACCAACAAGCCAATATCAAGCTGATGTATGTATACATGCGTGATTGTAGTTAACCTTAGTAGTATTTACCCTTGTTAGGTGAAGTAATCGAAGAAGGAAGTTGTGTTAACAAGTAAGCTTGGGAACAAGCCATAGGCCAGGTAAGTAGATATGTGTATAGAAAGTAGATTTACATTTATTCATTAGGAAGTGAGTACCCTTATATGTGGTTGTGGTAATTGCATGTGTAATGATTGAATTTGCAGTGTTAAGTGCTCTATCATGCTTTGTCCAGTGTATTTAATGTTAAATGGTCATTATATTATTGTTATGCTGTGCTAACTTAGATATATGTTAGGTTCTAACCTTACCTCCTAAGGTGTTTACTTAAGTGAACCCAATACTGGGGTTTCTACAGATGAGAACAGAAAAGAAATAGAGCCTAGATTTGTCTAAATGCATAACTAAATAAGTTTGGTTGCTTTTCCTAGTATTCATCTAACATTTAGCTGATGTGTTCATGGCATGGTATGAAAAGGACCTACGAGTCTAATTTCTTAAACTTGTGATTTTGTTAGGATAAGTTTATGAAGTTGGGTTTTTGTACATATAGATTTGCATTAACCAAAAACTTCAACTACGTTCCGTAGTTTTGTTAGGCTGAATATTGCTAGGTTCCTGAATATATTATCTAAAATGACTGGATTTAAAGTTGACAAAATTGGATGAGTTGTTAAGCTAGTTGGGATATCAATACTGATGCACGTTACTTATATTAGTATGGCATACACTATTTACACTATCTTATTTATTGGCTGGGTGATTGACTTAATACGATATTGGTATATCTATGTTATGTGCACTATTGTATTGCTACTTGTTTATCCACTCCCATTCAGCTTAGAATAAGCTGAGAGGATAAAATGTTTTATCCTTAGGTTAAGAATTAGATTTTGAGGCACCATCACCATTGGGGTACACTTTTGAGAGCACTAGTTAAAGTCAAATGATTATAAATGTTGGAGTTTTGTTGATAAAGTACAATTAAGATAAGGATGTTTAGCCTTGAGAAATGAAGTTTAATACTTGTGGAGTTTTTGTGATATGTAAATATTTTATATATTTATAACATGAAAGGCTATAGTTGAACTTATTTTAAGTGCTAAGAATACAGAATATGATCTTTTGTTAGATTTATGTCTAGTTATAATAGGTTTTCTTGTTTGTATTAAGGATAGAAGAGTCCTTTACTAGGAGCTTGTTGGCAAGGAAGTGTTGTACAAACCCTTCTGCTAAATCATTGAAACAAGTGATAGTGTTGGGCTTCAATGTTTAAACTACGTGTTGGCAGCATTTCTTAGTGTTGATGGGAAAGCTTAACAAGCAACATCATCACTAAGCCCGTGCAACTTGGCTAAAGTGCAATAGTATTCCAAATGGTCTTTTGGATCCTTTGTCCCATCATATGTCTCAAACTGTGCGAGGTTGATATGATGAGGAATAACTTCCTTTAGAATTTTTAGGACAAATAGGCTCTTCTTTAGAGAAAACTATTTACTTGTAAAAGCAGAAGTACTAACATGTGATGGGCTTGTAAGATGTGCTTCTTATGGAACATTTCCTTTTTTAGTTCATTTTAGACTAGGGGCATGAGTTTCTTGAAATCTAGCTTGCTTGGCTTATTGTTTGAGGGACTAAATGTAGTTATCTAAGTTTTCTCCATTGTTGCGAACTTGTTCGTCATTTTGATTTGGTAGCGTATTCACAGGTACTAAGTTCAAAATCTCTTCATTCTTCCATGCAAGTTGTTGATTTTCCTTTGCTAAGTTAGTGCATAAGTTGATCATCATTTGAATGGTGTCTCCTACTCCTTCCCCCTAAATGATGGTGGAAAGTAACATCACCACCAATACTTTTGGTTAAGCATGTTTTGGACACCATAGTAGAATTTGAGCATAGCAGGTGCTAATGTTGTTGTCAAAATCTAGATTAGTATTCATGATCTACAAAGGAACAACAGTTAGGCTTTAGGGATGCTGGGGCTAAAACTGCGTAGCCACTCTGATGCCTAAGTTAGTAATGTGTTTGAGTTTAGGAAAAGTATGAGGGTAAGTGTATAGAGTATGTAGAGAGTCCTTATAGTGGTTGTATTCTTATATTTATAGGGCTTTCTTCGATAACTGTAGTGGCTAGCAATTGAACTACCAATGACATATAGCGTCTCTTGAATTTAGCCATGTGCAAATCATGGGGAGAAGTAAGTGGTTGGATAGTGTCTAGGAAACCATTGAACTGCTTACACCCACATTTGAATATTTAAACCTTCTTAGATTAAGCTTAACAATTAGGCCTCCAGTGATATTGGTCGAAAGGATGATATCGAGGTGTAGAAGCTTTAGCAAAGGTTAGCAGTCGAGCTATAAATCAAGTGGTAGTAACCAAGTGGTTAGCTACAATAGGACCTAGCTAAAGGCATTTAGAACAGGTTAACATAGTGTTAAGTATCTAACTGATGGGATGAAAATCCACCATCAACAACTTTGATCTTAACCTATGCTCTGTTTTTGAAAGACTTACAAAAAAGAAAACATTGTTAGTGTGTAAGAGACATTCAGCTTAATGAGATATTCATTTACACCACTTTTTAAGCAAGTCAAGAAAATTATCAAACATGTGCAATACAATTATTCAACCAAATGAATGCAGCAATTCACGTTGTTTACTAGCAACTTACTTACAGTCTATGGTTTAAGGCCCCAATGACCTTGGTGTTGATAGGTTATTTTAGACATGGGCCCTCAAATCCAGATCGACTTGTTTAAGGCATGGATTGAACTTTAAATGCCTGAATCAACTCCCCTTTTTGAGTTGAGCTCCTAGAGCTTGAATGTCTTCTACGTAAGCAAGGTTAAGTTGTAAGGGAACCTCAATACCTTCCTTAAGTCATTAGCATAGGCTTTATCCTGATTAGAAGAAGATCTCTAAGTTTCCAAAGACTTGGGCCTCCATGCCCAACTTGGTTGGACCTAGCCCATGGTACTTTAGTCAAAAAGCATGGGGACGATTGACAGAAATGGAAGGTTGACAACTATTTCAAGCCTACTCCCACAAAATTCTAAGCCTGCCATTATTCTTGAAGATTCACTTTCTGCATTTAGCTTGGCTTCATCCCCATCCCTATAGATAGAGGATAATGCCCTCGGATAACTCATTTGCATACTCTTACACATACTTTAGCTTACTTTGTGCTTGTTATCCTTCTGTCCTATATTATACTAACTCAAGCATTAGAGTGGTTATGAAATTACTCCCTTTGGTGCCTCTTAAAGCTTATGTGCTTTCTTTTGTAGGTGCATTACCAATCATTCAAAGCTCATAAACAAAGTCTTAATACAACACTTAGGTTGAGGATTTTTGGTAGTTCCATCAATGTTTAGAAATTTAATGGTGTGAAAAGTTCTCTTTGCATAACATCGTTGGAAATTGATACATAAATACTGCAAAATTATATTCTCGACTCTAAATAAACTGAATAAGGAGATGAGTCTTGATAGGAATTAGTCCCAAGGTCTACTTACCTGTGCTTAAGCTAAGGGATTTGAGACCATGGCATGATAGATCATCTCCCTTCCACTAAGTCTTGAGGAGTCTTCCCTATTGACTGGGCTCGAGTCACTTAGCCTTCGAGCTCCTCTATGCCCTTTACCGTATTGCAATTGGACTATGTGGATCTAACTTGACCTAGACATGGCTTAGCATACTTGGTTAATAGCTCGACCAAATAGCTTAGTTGTCATACTTCTAAGCCTTCTATACTGGTCTTTGAACTATTTTTTAGACTACTAACCTTCCACTTCACTAGCCTATAGTCGGAGTAACATGACAAAAGTTTGTATAGAACTATAGTCAACCTAACCCTAGATTAGCTTGGGGCAGTCTTGCCTAAAATTGAGGGTATCTTAGATGGGTCGGTCGTTTCAACCATTAGTTCATCCAAGTTGCCCTTGCCAAGTGCTAACCTATTTTGATACCTCATCGAGTTACTCCTAGACCCTACTTAGTTCACTTGTACGCTAGAATCTTGTTTAAGCAGATAATGCTACTTGTCTCTCATATCTGTACCATGCACAATAATGACAAGAATATTCCTTTCATGTTCTTTACAAATTTTCCCTTGTTATGCATTCTATCCTAATATTTTACCTTTTAGGGTAATTTCCCTTTTTTGTAATTAATCTACATTCTAGTTTACCCTAAAATAACCGGGTATATATACCCTGCTTATATTTAGTTGTAATCATCTTCATTAATAGAGAATATACTTTGTTTTCCCTTGTAATATGTTCTTACCCCTTGTAAGTTCATCTTATATTTACAGTTATCTAGTTCATTGAGTAAGAACTAGCGATGAGTAACTTATTTAGCTACTTGTATGTCATATCAACTTGGCTATTTGGCTTGTGAGTGCTCTTAGGTGTATAATATCCTTAGAGTAGCTTACAACTTAGCTTACTTTCGACCCTTCTAACATCCTTTAAGCCATAAGTCTTAGTTTTGATCTACCTTGATATTGCCACCCTTTTTGGTTCTTGGTGCAGCATATCATCTTGGTATTAGAGCAGAAGTTGTGAATAAGGAGTGGCTGTGTTACATACGATGTGTTTTGTTATAGTTTCGAAGTTGTGCTGGGAACTATGGGTGTTCTGTATTTGGTAGTACTTTGTTGTGCTTTGTTTTTGTGTTACGAAAACAGTTTAGGTAATAGCAGTTGTCGGAAGTGTTGTATTACCAAGTTGTGGGTTGTCATGTTAGTTTGAGTTTTGTTGAATTCTAGGTTGATTACATTTTGGGTTTTGATTGCTAAAGGTGATTAAGTAGTGGTAGTGATTGTTAGAGTTGAAGTAGAGTCTCAATCGAAATTAGGTAGCTAAGTTTTGAAGGGTTTCTTGAGAAAATGACCAATTATAGCATTAACATAGTGGTTGGAGACAATGAAAGTGGCCTTCTCTACTATAGGAGGCCAACACTAGCCACCCCTAGATCCATTGATGAGAAGATTAATGAAATGGGTATAGTGATAACCAAGTTGACTTGGGCAGTTTGACAATTAGTTGCTAGTTGACCAATTGAGGTCTCCCCTTATTTTTCTCAAGTCGAGCTTGGTATTGGAGATTGAATGGATGAAGCTCAGCATGGATGTAGGACTTTCCCAGCTCGGCATTCCTAAGGTATAGGAGTAGATAAGAGAGCTCATTGAAGGATTAACTAGAGGATGTTGATGAAGAGGAGTAACATGAGAAGTAAGTGATAATGCAAAAACAACATATATTTTCTATGGTTATTTTGTGCTATTTTAGACCTTAATTAAGTTAATTTTCTGTTATTTTGAGCTTAGTTCATTTAAAGTTCATTTTCAGGGACTTCTAGAGCACTATATGAAGTTTTGAAGATTTTTAATCTTTTTTTTTTGGAGTGATTTGAAGCAAAAGCGTTGATCATGGAATGAAGTGAAGAAAGTTTGGACACAAATAGAGCAAAGAACTGAGTCCAGTTTCATTTGACTTAGAGAGGTTGATGATTTTAGATAAGGTTTTGAAAGATTTGAAGGTGTTTTGGATGAATTTTGAAACCATATCCATAGACAATGAATGTGCATTGAAATCACGAGTAAAGGAACGAGAAATGAAGCCGAAATTAGTGTCTAACAATGACCATCGCTAGGGACTATGGCTATGGTTGTACCTATGGTAACTAGACGAGCAATTTATCAATTTTGAAGCTTTCGTGCGAAGAGTAAACGCATACTCAGCCACTACGACCATGTACCTAGGGCGTGGTTGTCCCTTGACGAGTAAATCTTTTATTTTGTAGTACATCTTCTATTTTAGGACATGTAATATTCAATGTATCTTTTATTTTGTCAAGTTGCTTTTTATAAATCTAGCCTTACTCATTATAAATAGATCTTTAGGCTAGTATTTTCATAGAGAGGCCCCTTTGGGTATGTTTTAGTCTAGAATATTGTAGGGGTCTCTTAATTTAATTTTCTTTTCTCTTTTGTTATATTGTTACTCTTTCAATTTATTCTTAGTGAATCAATGTTGAAATGTAATTCCTTCTTGCAACAATTATTCCTTCTTTCTATGATTTTATTCTTTGATGATTTAATTACATTGAATGTATTGTCTTCCTTCAGTATTTATCACGGTTACTAATTGGATGTCTAAGTTTAGTGTAGAGTCATGAGGCCTACAGTAAGCAGACAAGTGTAATTAGAAGAGTTTCAATGCGCTAAGAGATTATGTATTGGATCTCTTTGGATTCGAGAAACTTAATAATGGGATCCATATACTTCATGTGATCTTGAGATGCTTTATTCAGGATTAGGATTAGCCAAAGACGCAGGTGCAACTAATTCAGGATCCGATTTTCATAGGAATAGGATTAGGAATTTTCACAGTTTAGAGAATAATTGAGATTGAAAGGTTGCACAGAATTAGAGAGTAAACAATAAACGATTCACTAAGGGTCATATTCTTTTACTTAAATAATTAGTGCTTGTTTACTTTAATTTTCTTAGTTTTAATTAGCCTTATATTTTATTTGTTCTTGTTTACTTTATTACTTTTATGTTCTCAATTTTTATTCTCCTTTCCTGATTAATCACAATTTATTCTATATTGATAAGTTGGGTAATTGGATATTTTAGAGAATTGCTAGAAATTAGGTTCTCAGCACACTAGTTTCCTTTAGGATCAACACTCAAACTCACATTTGTTTTATTTATACTATAACTTGATTAGGTATCTTTGCCTGCCAGCGATCAAGTTCTTGGCGCTGTTTCCAAGGAACCAAATTGAGTAACCTAGTTAAAACTAGTAATAATCTAAATTTCCAATTATTTTAATACTTTTATAACAATCTTTTTGGTGATTCTTTTGATATTTTCTTTATTAGTACGCTTTTAACCAGTTAAGTGTGCAGGTATTAATTGGGGAATTGCATTAAGGATGGATTTAATAGTTGTGCCAATGACGTAAAACAATAATACTTTTTGAGAGATAGCCTAAATTCAGTTTGGCCAATTTCAATTTAGTTATTTTTGTTAGTTAGTTTGTTTGTTTTGTCATGGGTCGATTTAAATATCGAATTTTGAATATGTTAGTTTTGTCTTGCTTTGAGCAATATGGATTCATCTAAAAACAATTATTGATTTATTGTTGCAATAGTGAATTTAAAATTGTCATTTAAGTGATGTTTGGTTTGTATTAGTGATCAAATTTTTTTAACATTGCGTTTTTCTAAGACTACTGCAGAAATCAAATTAAGGGAATTAAAATCATAATAATTGGAGGCTTAGAGAAGAACACAGCAGAGGACTATGCTCGTATTCCCCTCATAAATTATTTCGAGAGGAAAAATTATGAGAAATTTGTGGACAAGAAGTCCATGCGCAAGGACCACGTTCGTTGTTGTACCTAGCTATGCAAAAAAAAAAAAAAAACTCATTCTTGTACACATATACTTTCTCTAAATTGCTATTTTCTTCTATTTCTCTCTCAATATTCCCTCCCAACCCCCCCCCACCCAAAAAAAAAAAAAAAATTTTTACAAAACTTTATGATCAAGCACCTTACATTGCAAAATTAATGAATGTGCATCATGATTCATGAAATCTCATGCGAATTCAAGGTATGTACATTAGTCTTTTTTAGTTATTTTCATAAATTTATGGTTGGATTGAATAAAAATTTGATTTTTAGTGAAGGTTTTGCGAAGAACATCTTTATATACATGTGAGAAATCTTAATTTCTACAAGTGATTTAGGATAGCCATCGTGATAAAAAGTGTTGTATATCCATTGTCTATTAGAAATTACATGAAAAATGCATGCTTGTTGATATTTGTATGTGAGAGTGATTTTTCATGATGAAGGAAAGTGAAGGAAATAAATAGAAAGTGGAAGAAGTAGTGGAAATTGATTTTGATACTATTCTTGCAATATGATGTTAAACACAATTCGTATAGAAAATTACAAAACTTGTTGAGATTGAAATTTTTATGCAATTATAAAATTTTGTGAATTCTTTAACATTAATTGGAATTTTTAATATAGAATTATGTTAATATGTCCTAATTTTATGTTTGGATTAGTAGAGTTGCTATGAATAATTGCACATGAATGGGATTGTGGAAAAAAAAAAAATGTCTTCAACCAACTATATATTGAATAGATAATATTCATGATAGATAAGATTATAAAATTATAGGAATATTATTAGTATTAATCTATAAGTTCATTAATCCATGTATTTCGAAATTAACATTTTAATATACAAAATTCTATTACTTCAAGCATTCCTTACATGACTAATCTATTTGATTATGAACAACAAGTTTAATGAATTGTATATTGAATACCAATACTTATGTCAATAGAAATTATGTATGAAAATAGGATTTAATCTTATAATTGCATTAATCCATGACTTTAGCAAAAATTAACATTTCACTATACAATAGTTTCTTATGATATTTAGTTGGATAAACTAGTAATATATAAGGAATAGCACTTGACTTTTATTGAATTCTTGAATTAGCTATTGCTTATGCGACATGAATTATTCCTTTTTTTACCAAAGTCGAATTTTCTTGCTTTGTGATAACAAATCATGTTTAGGGCAAAGCATACTAAATCTACTGTAGAGGAGCTTTTAACTTACTACAATGAGGACGATGAGTGCTTTTTCTTTTGTGTGCTTATTTTCTTTTCACAAGACTTGATTTAATTTTTCTTGTTTGGATTATTATACAAATTTAATCATTATTGCTTTTTGTTTTAACTGCTTTTACTTTCTATGTTTTATAAGTTTTGTAGGAAACTAACAGTTGGTACTTGAATTAACTAACGTTTTATTTATTTTAACCTTTTATTTTCTTTTTCTAGTTAGTTCATTTTTGTTAGCAGTAAAGAGAGCCATGTACTTAATTGGTTGATGAAACTCAAACTCTAGACTTCGTAATTCTTAAGGACTAATGCTAAAAACTAGGGGAGTCTCGGTTCCTTTTTATTTTTCCTTTCCCACTTTTGTGTTTTGATTTTTTTGATTATGTACATTGAGGACAATGTATAACTTAAGTATCGGAGGAAATGTTAGATTATGTATACTAATATTTGTTTAGATACACAAACTTTTAACGAACTTTTTTGATTTTTTTTTTAATTTACACCTACACAAGTAAGTAATTCTTTTTTTTTTTCTTGAATTTGCCAACTCTTTTATGAATTTAGGATACTTTGCTCAATTTAAGTTATTAAATCTTTAGAGTTCAAAGTTACCCTTTTCTTAAGCTTAAAGTTAAATTTCGGATTAGGATAGATATGAACATGTTAAGGTTTAGTCATCTTGGTTTCTGAGCTTGATTCTAAGGGATAGTTATATATCCTTCTTTTTCAAAATTTTTAGATTGGGTGAATATATGAGATTTATCCTTTGAAAGTCTTTTGAAAAATCAAAGTAATTGGGGATATAAAGTAAATCAAATAATTAAATTGAGTGAATTAAATAAATTGCTAAAAACTAGTATGGATCAATTTTGATCCCTTAGAAGAGTAAGACTCTTTCTTATTACCAATCAATAAAAAGTAGAAAATAATTAAGGTTGTTAAGGATTAGCATTGGTCCATCAAAAGAGTAAGGTGCTTTTCTATTGGCAACCACTAAAGTAATAAAAAAGAGTTGAATTAGTAATAATCGGCCTTAGTCCCTTAAAAGAGCAAGGTGCTTCCTTAATGCTAATTAAGCTCCAATAAAGGAAATTAAATTCAATTACTAAACCTCCTAGAAAAAATTGAAAGAAGTAGAGAGACAATTAGAGGATGAATTGAAGTAACATGTACCTAATTTAGTTTTTCAAGTTACAAAATACTTAAGGAAGATGACGTGTCTTTGAGGTTGGACATATGGAGAAACACTACAATGAGGTGAGTAGAAAAGAAAACAAGGAAAAAGTTAGCAAAGCTTGGGTAGTTATCAATGGATATAATACACCAATTGATCTTACTAGGCCTACAATCTATTGGATATGACTTGCCGATTTGAATTGAAGGGTCGCTTGCTATTACTCCTTACTAAAATGAATAGATAAGAGTTGAAGGGTAATGAGAATATTAGGGTTGCTCTAAGGAAACTTAATTAAATTCTGATGTTAAGGATTTTTGTCTAAGTACAATTAAGTGGGGGTTTATATACCCATCCATTAGTATTACTTTATATGTATGAAAAGATACAAGGGTATTCTTACAATTCGGTTATATAAAATATACTAAAAAGGGTAAAAGAGAAAGAATATTCATTAAGGAAAAGTAAAGAATCCTTCTGAAATATCGTGCTAGAAGACACATGTTGATCAGTGGCTAGATGTCAATAATATAGTATAAGTGGACGAGAAGAATTGTAATAAGTAGTTTAGCTGATTTGGATCAGGTTGGGGCTTAGTTAACCTTGTTATAGAGTAGTCAACTTAGGTTGGGGTTGGATGTTTGTGCTTGGCTCGAGAGCTCAACTCGTATAGTCTTAGGGTTGTAGGCTCGGTTATCCTATCATAGTGTAATTGTTCAGTAAGTTTGGCACATGTAAAAGTTAGGCAGTCAGGTCGATAGGAAAGGGAAACACAAAGGTTAAGATAGGAATTTCCATCTCGGATAGGGCTTTGAGTTTGTATTCTCTGAGTTAGTCCTTTGAGTTCTTTAGCTTGGCTTTATGAGATCAGTTTAGGGGGTTGATTCCTATCATCTGCTTGAGGGTTGGAAAGATTTGTCCTCAAATCTGAAATGGTGTCTAGCTTTTCTTCTAGGACACTCGCAGGATCTTTTATTGGTTGGTGGGGAATCAGGTTGGACACATTGAAAGTAGGGGAGACGTCATAGTCATTAGGTAACTCAATTTGGTAAGCTTTGTGGTTGACTTTCTTTAGGACTTTGAATGGACCATTAGCTTGAGGAGATAGCTTGCTTTATCTCAAGTATGTGAATCATTCTTAACTGAGGTGTATCTATACTAAGTCCCCTGGCTGGAAAGAAACAGCTTGGTGGCTTCGGCTACTAATCTCTAGTTGTCTTTGATTGAACTTGGCAATCTTCCTAGCTACAGACTGGTGTAGCTCTTGTAATTCTTAAGCTTGGTCAATTTTGGATTGACTCTTTACAACAGTTGTATGGGTACTGATCATATCCGGAGGGATAGTAGGTTAAGGCCATAGACGAACTCAAATGGGGTCTTTCTAATGGTGCTATGGACAGTTCGGTTGTATGCGAATTCCGCAATTGGTAAATACAGATCCCAATCTCTCAAGTTCTTTCCTACGATAATTTTGAGTAAGTTTCTTAGTGTTTTGTTCACCACTTTAGTCTGGCCATTAGTTTGAGGGTGGCTACTGGAGTTGAACATAAGTTTAGTTCTAAGTTTTCTCCATAGAGTCTTCCAAAAATAGCTCAAGAATTTTGTGTGTTGATCTGAAATGATGGTCTTTGGCATTCCATGTAGTCGGACAACTTCTTGCAAAAATAAATTAGTAATGTATAAAGCATTTTTAGTTCAATGGCACGGAATGAAGTGTGCCATTTTACTAAAGCAGTCCACTACAACAAATATAGAATCTTTTTCTCTGGATGTTTGGGAAAACCCTAGGACAAAGTCCATGCTAAAGTCGACCTAAGGTAAGATTGGCATTGGCAGGGGCATGTATTCTCCATGGGGCTTTGTCTTCCTCTTAGCTCGTTTGTACACTTCACATTTACCAACTATCTTATGAACATCCTTGGTTAAACTAGGTCAGTAAAAGTTTTCTTTCAATAAATTAGTCGTCTTAGCTTCTCTAAAGTGATCAGATAATCTACCATTATGAGCTTCCTTAACTAATATCTTACACGTGGACTTGTTTGGTATGCATAGCCTTCCTTTCTTGAAAAGATAGCCATCTCGGACATAATAGCCTCCAATAGCAACTCTATCTTTACACTACTCTACAATAGAACCGAAATAAGGGTCATGAATGTACTGCTTAGTGATAAGCAAAAATCCCAATAATTTTATCTGTAAAGTGGTTCATAAGGTTTGCCAACGTAATAGAGCATTGGTGACCACATTTGTTCTTCCCTTTTTGTGTCGGATCACATATGAAAATCCTTCCATAAACTCCAACCACTTAGCTTATCTCTTTGAGAGTTTGTTTTTGAGTCCCAAGATGCTTCAATGACTCATGGTCAATGTAAATAAAAAACTCTCATGGTAGTAAATAGTGTTGCCAAATAGTGAGGACTCGGAAAAGAGAGTACAGCTCTTTCTCATATATATAATAGTTTAGGGCAACACTACTAAGCTTCTTGTTGTGGTAGGAGATAGGTCGTTATTCTTGCATTAGGACCGCGCCAATTCTAATACTTAACGCATCACATTCCAATATAAAATGTTTGTCAAAATCTGGTAGGGATAGGATAGGGGTGGAGGTGAGCTTCTCCTTGATCTCCTTAAAGCTCTGTTTAGCTTGGTTGTTCCATCTGAACCCATCACTCTTTTTTATCAGCTTGATTAAGGGGGTGGCTATTGTGCTAAAGTTTTTAACGAATCACCTATAGAAAGAAGCTAGGCTATGATAACTTCGAACTTCAGTGGCATTTTTCGGCGTCGACCGTTTCAATACAGCTTAGATCTTCTCCTCATTTGCTTAGATTCCTTCCCTTAACACTACAAACCCAAGAAAAACCACTTTATCTTGACAGAATGTACATTTCTTCAAATTCCCATATAGCTTCTTGGTTCGCAAAATGTCAAAAACTACTTAGAGATGTTGAACATAGCTATTCAGGTTAGTACTGTATACCAATATGTCATTGAAGTATACGACCACATATCTTCTAATCAAAAGGTACATCACATGGTTCGTTAATCTTATGAATGTGCGTAGTACATTAGTAAGTTTAAGTGGCATAACCAACCATTTGTAGAGACCATGGCTAGTCTTGAAGGTGGTCTTCCACTCATCACTTGGTCGTATGTAAATTTGATAGTAGCCACTTCACAAATTGATCTTTGAAAATATTTTAGCACCATGGAGCTCATCCAACATTTCATCGAGCTTCAGTATTGGGTACTTGTATTTGATAGTGATTCGATTAATTACTCGACTGTCGATACACATGTGCCATGAACCATCCTTCTTAGGGATGAGTAGAGTTGGTATAATATAAGGGCTTATGCTCTCCCTCACGTATCTTCACTCTATGAGCTCATTTACCTATCTTTTTAGCTCGGCAACCTGTTCAATATTCATTTCGTATGTAGGTTAATACAATGCTTTATGTATTGGACTAGGGATAGTCCCTTAGGTAACTCCTCTAGAAGTAGGTTGGTAAACTCATCAATCAGCCTTTGGATTTCTTCTGGAACATCCTTTAGATCCTTATCTCTAGCAATATTTAAATCAATAGAAACATAGGCTCTTTGGCCTTCTTAGCAGCTCGGAGCTCTCTTTGGCTCATTAGTAAGGCCTTCTTCTTGCTAGCTCAAGTGAGTTGATTAGGACAGGGTCATGGGCTATAACACAATCTTCTTTCCATCCTTAATAAAGGCATAGGTTTTCTTATATCTGTCGTAAGTAATACGTTGGTCAATCAACCAAGGTCTTTTAAGTAACAAATGTGAAGCTTCAATGGGGACGACATTGCACACTACTTCATCCCTATATACATTTCCAACATTGAATGGTATGGTTACTTGTTCAGGCTGGCACAAAGCACCCTTATTATGAAGCCAATATAGCTTATAAGGTTAGGGATGCTTTAAGGTTAGCAGACCTAGCCTCTACACAAAGGACTATGAGATTACGTTGGTACAGCTTCCTCCGTTTACTATGATGGTGCATGATTATCATTTGATGGTATATTTAGTATGGAATAAATTTTTCCTTTGATCTTCGTCAGAGTTTAGCAAGGAACTTAATACTTGTCTTAGGACTAGGGTCATTACTTCTCTTTAGTTGGCATAGACATAAGTCTCCTCTTCCCTTTTTGCATTGACTTTTCCAACATCCTTCTCCTCTTCGGACTTGCTCTTGTCAGTGTTATCTACTACATCTCCTCAGAGTACCTTGATATGTCAGTTCTGACACTTAGCGGCCATATGTCTGAAGTCTAAGAATTTAAAGTACTTCACCTTACTAGTCTTCCGTTTAGAGGTCTATCATCTCTCATTTGTTTCCAAGGTTAGCTTAGCCTTGGTTCTGTTCGGTTGTCCTGCTTGACCTTGCTGACCTGCTCTATTATCGTTAGGTCAGTTATTCCTTTCCTTAGCTTGGCTTGGATAGGTTGACGTAGAACAGGGGCTTAGGAGAATGTTGGTCCAAGTCCACTTGGAGCAATTCTCCTCTATTTTTGGATCCTTTGTGCTATTTTAATCGCCTCTTCCAAGGTATAAAATCTATGCACTTACACAATGTTGCGAATCTCATCTTTTAGCCTAAAAATGAACCTCGATATTATGCGGGCCTCTAGTTCTTCCATGTCGGCTTGAATCATAAGCATTTGAAACTCTCTCACATAGTCATCAATAGATCGACCTCCTTAGCGAAGTTCTTGCAACTTTGCAAATGTATCTTGTAAGTAGGTCTTGAGTACGAATCTACCCTTTAACAATCTTTCAATCTCATCCCAGGTCCTTACTCCTAACCTTTCATCTCTTGCTCTAGTTACATTCAGATTTTTCTACCACATTGTGGCATACCTAGTAAACTCCAGTGTAGCAAGTCGGACTTTAGTAGCATCTGTATACTCATAACAGTTTAACACTTTCTTGACCTTCTCTTCCTACTTTAATTATTCATTTGCATCTCCACTTCTACTAAACGGTAGGAATTGGACCTTGACATTATTTAGTCCTCAAGGAGCTTAGTGTCCTCGTTCTTGTACTCGAAAATAATCAGCCTTTTCTTCTTCTTCACTATACTCTTCGGCATCTATCTCCTTATCATTTTCTTTAATCTCCTCTAACTCTAGTCTTTGTCTAGCAGCTCAGTTTGCAACTCCTCTAGCTCGAGGGGGTTGAATTGGGCGATTTGCTCGGTTACCTTGGCCATAGTGTCTCTCAGGAGCATTTTTTGGTGCGTTATGGTGCCGTACTCCCTGGGGTTGTTGTTTGTTAACTTAAATCGCAGTGACTAGGCTCTTAACGAGATTAGTGAGCCTATTAAGCTTATCATCAACTGACCCTAGAGTGTTACTATCATTATGACTACGACTGGTTAGAGCACCTTTACTTTGGTCACTAATAACGCCTTGAACACTTAAATCTAACATGGTACAATACTTCTTGAACAAATTAACAACACAATGCGTAAAAATATAGTTACTATACTACCCAAAACTTCAGTTAACATACTTTAACAACTTCAACACTCAGTAATCAACCGAATAAGACAAAAATGAAACTTGCTTTGTTTTCATGGAAAAATAATAGAGTAATAAAGAACTTCTCTTACCAATACAATAACCACTACTACATAACTCACAACTCTAAACTTACTCCATACGAACATACTGACGTAGCTATGGAAGGAGCGTGACAGTTATAAGCAACTAATACAGACCAAAATTTCACTACAACTTCTCACACTCCCTCTTGGAATTGTATTGTGATATTAGCGAAGTTGATGTGTATCTAGGGTTGAATATGCGGAGAAACATTACAACGAAGCGAGCAGAAAAGAAAACAAAGAAAAAGTTAGCAAAGCCTAGGTAGTTATCAATGGATATGACATACCAATTGATCCCTCTTAGCCTATAATCTGTCGGATATGATTCACTAGTTCGAACTAAAGGGTCACTTGCCACTACTCCTTGTTAAAAGGAATAGATAACAGTTGAAGAGTAAAGAGAACACTAGGGTTGCTTAAAGGAAACCTGATTAAATTTTGATGTTGAGGATTTTTGTCTACATACAATTAAGTGGGGGTTTATATACATATCTACTAGTGTCACTTTATCTATATGAAAATACAAAAGGGTATTCTTATAATTAGGTTACATAAAACATACTAAAAAAGGTAAAAGAGATAAAGAATATTTAGTATAGAAAAGTAAAGAATCCTTCTAGAATATCGTACCAAAAGACAACTGTCGGTTAGTAGTTGGATGTCAATAATATAGTACAAGTGGATGAGAAGAATTGCATTTAGGGCTGACCTAATCTAGAACAGGTTGAGGCCTAGTTAGTCTTGCTATAGAGTAATTAGCTTGGGTTGGGGTCGGATGTTTGTGGTTGGCTTGAGAGCTCAGCTGGTATAGTCTTAGGGTTGTATGCTTGGATATCCAGTCATAGTGCAGTTGTTTAGCAGGTCTGGCACGTATGAAAGTTGGGTAGTTAGGTCGGTAGACAAGGGAAACATAGAGGTTAGGATAGGAATTTCCATCTTAGACAGGGCTTCGAATTAGTATTCTTCGAGTGAGTCCTGAGAGTTCTTTAGCTCAGCTTCGTATGATCGGTCTAGGGGATTGATTCCTATCAGAAGATTTCACTCCTCTAGAGTCAGAGCGAAAGAAATCCTTATGACTTTTTCTTGATTAGTTTATGTTTGTTATAATCTCTAATTTAGTTTCTTCTTAAGTATTGTGATTAACTCTGAACTCTCTAGATTGATCATTGAAATTCAGTAAGTTTCAATTTGCTATTATCTAAGTGTTCTGAATTCATTATAAAGTTAAGGAATAAGGGTGGTTTTGGAAAGAATTTTTGCTAAGCAATAACAATTGTAAGGGAACAGTTTTCTAAAATTAAAATTATTCATGTTATCCTTGAAACATTTTCTTTGTTTTGCTTGAGGATGAATAAAAGCTTAAGCGTGGGGGTACTTGATAATGCAAAAATAACATATATTTTCTATAGTTATTTTGCGTTGTTTTAGACCTTAATCAAGTTAATTTTGTGTTATTTTAAGTTAATTTGTTTAAGTTTCATTTTCAAGGACTTTAAGAGCACTTTATGAATTTTTGAAGATTTTTAATCATTTTTTGGAGTAATTTAAAGCAACAGCATTGATCATGGAATGAAGCGAAGAAAGTTTGAATATGAATAGAGCAAAGAATAGAGTTTAGCTTCATTTGATTCTGAGAGATTGGTGATTTTAGATAAAGTTTTGGAAGATTTGGAGATATTTTAGATGAATTTTGAAGCCATGGAAAGGACCATACCCATGAACAATGAACGTGTATTGAAATCACGAGCAAATAAGCAAGAAATGAAGTTAAAATTGGTGTAGAAGAACGACCATGGCTAGGGTTGCGGCCATGGTTGTACCCGTGGTCACTACGACGAGTAATTTTGTCAATTTAGTAGATTTCGTTTGAAGAGGAAGTACACACTTAGCCATCGTGGCCATGTATAAAGGGCGTGGTTGTCCCTTGACGAGCAAATCTTTTATTTTTGTAGTGCATCTTTTATTTTAGGACATGTAATATTCAATTTATTTTTTATTTTGTTAAGTGTCTCTTTGTAAACCTATCTCTGCTCATTATAAATAGATTTTTAAGCTAGTGTTATGGGTTTCTCAATTTAGTTTTCCTTTCTCTTTTATTATGTTGTTACTCTTTTAATTTATTCTTAGTTAGTTATTGTTGAAATCTAGTTCCTTCTTGCAACAGTTATTATTTCTTTCTATAATTTTGTTATTTGATGTTTTAATTTGAATGTATTGTCTTCCTTTAGTATTTACCATGTTTACTAATTGGATGTCTGATTTTACTGTATTGGGGATGACATGTTCAGTAATGGTCATTGTGAATTAATTTAACAAGATGGTATACTTCATGCTTTGTAGCAAAACTAACAATGCTTTGTTTTTTTTTTTTGTGGGAAATCATTCAACTCTAGGAAGAAGTATTGTCTCCAGTAGAGATCCTAAGTTCTTGAGTCATTTTTAGAAGACGCTTTATTGCAATTGGGAACAAAGTTATTGTTTAGTACTTCCTGCCTCCCATAGATGGATAGGCAAACTGAGGTCATTAACCAAATGCTTAGTTCTCTACTTTAAGTTACTTTAGGGAGAAACTTGATTGATTGGAACACATGCTTGCCCTTAGTAGAATTCGCTTACAATGAAAATGTGCATAGTACTACAAATAAGATGCCTTCAAGGTTGTTTATGGTTTTAACCCTGAGTTACCTCTTGATCATAGTATCTCAAACAACTGGAGACCCTAGTGCTGAAGAATGAGCTTGAGCCTTGTAATGGATCTATCATAAGGTAGCTAACCAACTCTACCGAGCTGTTGCAAAGTTAGAGTAGGGAAGTCAAGGGAGGAAGGAAAGACAATTATAGCTAAGTGACCTTATACGACTACACCTGAGTAAGGACTAATTCCTAAGCAAGAGGAATGGCAAGTTGTCCACTTGAGCTGAAGGACTATTTAGAGTATTTTAGAAGATCAATGATAATGCGTACTAATTGGAGTTACTTGAGGGGTGTGGGATATTTGATGTGTCCAACATTATTGACCTGAGCCTTTATGTGATCAAAGAAGAAGGACAACATGGAAACCCTTTGGATTTGATCCCAAAGGGGATGATAGGAATCAATCTTGAGGTCCCCTTACCCATGCCCGAGCTATGGGACTAAAGAGAATAGCACATTAGATCATCTCCCTCTAACTAAGTCTTAAGGAATCTTCCTTACTAACTAGGGCCGAGCTAATCAACCTTCTAAGCTACTCTATGCCTTTCAATGTATTGCAATTCAAATGTGTTGGTCTGACCTGACTAGAGATAGCTTGACTTGTTGAGATAATGGCTCGACTAGTTGGACCAATAGCTTGATTGTTATGCTTCTAAGCCTTCTATGTCGACCATCGACTTGTTTGCCAGATTGCCGACCTTCCACCTTGCCAACTCGTACCTAGACTGTACATGACAAAAATCTACATAAGACTACAGCCCACTTGGCCCCAGGTCACTCATGGCCCATCTTGTCCAAGCCCAAGATTATCCTAGAAAACTTAGTAATTCCAGCTATTAGTTCATTTGAGTTACTACCAAGCTACATTGCCAAATTCTAACCTATTTGAACACTTATGAACTACTCTCGAACCCTACCTAGTTCGCTATGCATAGCGGATCCTCATTTAAGCCAATAATGCAAACTATCTCTAACATCTATATCATATATGATAGTGGTAGGAATATTCATTTTGTTTTCTTTACAGATTTTCCCTTCTTGTTGTGTGTTCTATCATAATATTTTACTCTTTTTCCCTTTTTTATAATTAATCAACATTGTAATTTACCGTTGAATAGCTGCATATAAATACCCTTGTCGAGCTTAGTTTTTTACCCTCTTGGTTCTTTTTATAAAATAAGCCTTTTTTAAACCGACTAGTATTAAACTTTACCTGGTTAATACTAGCTCTTGATTATGGTTTAAAGAAAACCATTTCTTTTTATTTTGAAAACAACTTTAGAGTCGTTACCTGATTGAAGTTGGGAAAAAAAGTTAAGTTATAACCAATTGGATAGATTAGTTATAACTTAGCCACTAGTCCAACGATTAAAACTAATTTTATGAAAACGGTTTTTGAAAAACAGAGATTTAGGTCCAGGGATTAGGAATTTTAAACCCTTATGGGTACTATTGACTTTCCAAAATTAGAATACCTTTAATTTTAAAAGACAAAACTTGATTATTGGTTACCCTAATTAGATAAACAAAATAATCTAAACTAAAGAAAAAGGGAAAATTCGTTTTTTATTTTTATTTTTATCGTTGCCTTATAGGTGCTTACATACCCATTATTCGAGATCAGACGTACGTAGTTCCTTTTAATGAAAACTTTAGTAGGTTGTTTGGTTTTAATTTTGAAAATATGCTGGATTTACATTTTTAATTCAATTAAGTTTATTTAAGAAAAGTTCTAAAAAAAGGAAGGTCTAAAATAAAAAAACTTTACTTTTGAAAAAAATCTAAAAGTAGTCATAATTAGTAAAGGGTCCGATTATTTTTTATTTTTTGAAAACTTGATTATTCTAAGTGTTAAAAACAATTATTATTATTATATATATTTTATTTTATTTTTTCTATTAAATTAAATAAATAAACTATTTTTTTCTTTGCCTTTTTTTTCTTCTTCTTTCTTTCTTTTTTTTTTTTATTATTATTACATTTACATTAAAAAAAAACAACTAATAATAAAAAAAAATAAATAAAAGAAATTAGACTTCAGACGTAGTGGGCATGACATCGAGGTTGATGCTCGCTATCTTCAATTGATCATAGGTGTGATGCAGGGGTGGATGGCTGCTATTTTCAAATGATCACAGGTGTGATGCGCGGTGCGGTGGTTAGGGTTTAGATGTAGATGAGCTTCAGGTTACGGTTGTGGATGGGGGGGAGTTCGGTTGAGGAGCTTACGTCATGGGGGAGTTGTAGTAGTGGTTGGACTTGCTCGATTTCCTTCGAGCGTAGCTATGGGTTAGAGAGAGAGAGAGCATGACCATGGGTAGAGAGAGAAACAGATCATGAGAAAGAGAGAGGGCTTGGTAGTGTTATCGCGAGGTTATGGATGGTTGTGTGTGCTCCTCCAATACCCTTTTATATACGAATTGGTCCTAGAAACATGGAAAACTCGAATTTGGATTTATTGAAAATGTCTAGAAAATCATTTTTTTCCTTGAATTCTGGAGCTCGATTTGAATGCTCCTTTAATTGTATTTGGACGTGTTAATGGGTTTGATTCACAGTAGGCTACGTCCAATTTGCAATTTCGCCATTGATTTGGCAAAATTGCAATAAGAAGAGGTTCAAAAATTGCATTGAAACTGGCTGTCTGAGGAGGAAAGTGATGGAATTTTGGAGAAAAACGAGGGAAAGAGAGGAAAACGAAGGGAAAAGGAAAGAAAGGGAGGGAAAAATGGGCTGATATGGCACCACGTCAGCCGTATTGACCAACCTCGACGTACTTTGTGTCATTATGTGACACGTGGCTGTTGACGTAGCATACTATGTGGTACTACGTCAGCATGTTGTCCAATCCCGACTTGCCATGTGTTAGGATACGTGACGTAATTAGATTTTGACATGTGGTAGTCTCTGATGTGATAAAAAATAAAAAAACTTTGTATGCCCCTTCCAAGACTCGAACTTAAGACCTCATGCTCAATGCGCAATCCAAGTCCATGTGCTTAATCATTAGGCTGTTGGCCTGTGCTTTGTCTATAATTGCACATATGGACCAGGTCAGCTTGGGCTACATTTAAATTTAAACCTAGGTCTAACGATCTAACTTTTAAACTTATTTAAAAATTAAAAAATCTACCTTAATAAAATGTTACTTTCTAAAATCTTTTACTTTTTTCAATTTTTTTTATTTTTGTAATTTTTCAATTTTATAAATTTTTTCTTATTTTCTAAATTTCTTAATTGTTTCTTATCCAATTTTCTTACTTTTTATGCCTTTTCTTATTTTTTATATTTTCCTAAGAATTCTTATTTTTTCTAAATTTCTTAATTTTTAGGAATTCTTTAATTTCCTATTTTTTTTTGTGTTTTTACTAATTTAGGGCCTAAAAAAATAAATAAATAAAAATATAAATATAAATAAAGGGGGGTAAAAATTAGGTATCTATAGTTGCCCCTAATGAATTTTGAGCAAAACTTTACTATAAAGACAAAACAGATACTATTTTTGCCCCAAGAGGACTCTAAAACAACTATAACTATCCTAAAATTGATTTGGATGAAGAAAAGAAACTTGGTTGTGCCTCTCTAGGCTTGCTAACCTAAGTTGGAGTGTTTCTTAAGGACTAGCAACCCTAATTTAGGATCGATCTAAAACCTGGTTGTGCCTTACTAGGCTCACTAACTTAGGCGGGAACGTATCTCAGGGATTAGCAACCCTAAAATGGGATTGATCTAAAACCTAGTTATGCTTCACTAAGCTTACTAACCTAGGCGGGGGTGTGTTTCAGGGACTAGCAACCCTAATGTGGGATCGATCTAAAACCATGTTATGCCTCACAAAGCTTACTAACTTAGGTTGGAGCGTTTCTTGGGGACTAGCAACTGTAAACTAAGATTGATCTAAAACTTAGTCGTACCTCACTAGGCTTACTAACCCAGGTGAGAGCTTCTCTCAGGGACTAGCAACCCTAATGTAGGATCGATCTAAAACTTAATTGTGCCTCATACGGATTACTAACCTAAACGGGAGCGTCTCTCAAGGATTAACAACCCTAAATTGGAATTGATCTAAAACCGAGTCATGCCTTACAAGGCTCACTAACCTAAGCGGGAGCATCTCTTGAGGACTAATAACCCTAATGTGGGAATGATCTAAAACCTAGTTGTACCTTACAAATCTTACTAACCTAAATAGGAGCGTCTCTCTCAGGGACTAGCAACCTTAGACTT
This sequence comes from Lumnitzera racemosa, assembly GCA_024138005.1. Lineage (NCBI taxonomy): Eukaryota > Viridiplantae > Streptophyta > Magnoliopsida > Myrtales > Combretaceae > Lumnitzera > Lumnitzera racemosa. The sequence goes on from JAMXBC010000006.1 coordinate 90,093,724, forward strand.
AGATCAATCTAAAACCTAGTCGTGCCTCATAAGGCTCACTAATCTAGGCAGAAGTGTCTCTCGAGGACTAGCAACCCTAATATGGGATCGATCTAAAACCTAGTTGTACCTTACAAGGCTCATTAACCTAGGCGAGAGTGTCTCTTAAGGACTAGCAACCTTAAAATGGGATTAATCTAAAACCTAATTGTACCTCAATAAGCTTACTAACTTAGGTGGGAGCATCTTTCGGGGACTAGCAACCTTAATGTGGGATCGATCTAAAACCTAGTTGTACCTCATAAGGCTCATTAACCTAGGCGGAAGCGTCTCTTGGGGACTAGCAACCTTAATGTGGGATCGATCTAAAACCTAGTTGTACCTCATAAAGGCTTACTAATTTAGGCGAGAGCATCTCTCGAGGACAGCAATCCTAAAATTTGATCGATCTAAAACCTGGTTGTACCTTACTAGGCTCACTAACCTAGGCAGGAGAGTCTTTCAAGGACTAGCAACCCTAATGGAGGATCGATCTAAAACCTGGTCATGCCTCATTAGGTTCACTAACCTAGGCGGGAGCGTCTCTCGAGGACTAGCAACCTTAAACTAGTGTTAATGTTGTGCCTTAAGGAATTGATGAAGAGAAGTGCCTTATGAGACTTAGTGAACAAAGGGGAAATGACCTACGGGCTTGCTTGAGAGAAATTTGGTGAATAGAAGGGAAGTGCCCTATGGGCTTGTTAAGAGAAATGCCTCACGGGCTTGCTTAAAGAATTTGGAAAAGAGATCGAGTTAAGATCGCATCTTTAAAGATTGGCTAATCACTTAGATGTGGAAGGTGAGTGTCTTATGCGCTGGACAGAAGAGACGATGAAGAGAAGTGCCAATGGGCTCGTTAAGAGAAACTTTGTGAATAGAGGGGCCTAATAGGCACACTTGAGTGAATTTAGTGAATAAAAATGCCTCATAGGCTTGCTCAAAGAAACTAAGTGTCTTAATAGGTTTGCTAAAAGGACGAGAAACACCCTATGAGCTCAAAAAACCCTAAAGAGAATGATGAGGGGAATCGCTCTATGATCCTGCTGGAATGTTTGGAGAAAGATTAGTGGATGAGGAAGCACCCTATGAGCTTGCTTAAAATGAGATTGAGTTGAGATTGCGTCTAGAAGGCTAGCCCAAAAGAAACTGATGAAGAGGAGTGCCGTATAGGCTCGTTAAGTGGAACTTGGTGAACAGAGGGGCTTGATGGGCTTGCTAAACGAAATTAAGCATCCTATGGGCTTGCTAAAAGATCTTAATGACCTGAAGGGCCCTATGGGTATGCTAAAGGGAATTGAGGAACAAAAGTGCCTTAAGGGTTTGCTAAAAACCTTGAAGAGAGATGAATGGATGGAAGGCAGGATAACTTAATTGAGAGCTTGTTCGAAACGCTACTTGATTTTGAGGAAAATATTTACAAAAAAACCCCTTTTTCTAAAGACCACTTATGTTGAAAAAAATATTGGGGATAATTTCCTTTATTTCGGGAAGAATGAGAAAAGCCCTGACTCTTAACCTTTTTTTTTTTTTAGAATGGATCGAAAACTTGGTCACTTGAGTTGATATGGACTTGAAATACTTTCTCTCTCTTTTTCTTTTTCTTCTTTTTTTTTTCTTTTTATTACTTCTTTTTTTAGTTTACTACCAGGTAAAGAAACCCTTCTTTAATAATCACATAGGGCCTCTTATGTTCCCCCTCACTTGGATGTCGAGCCGTTTGGTGGGGTATTGTGATTTCAAACATCCTTAAAAGGTAACTCAGGACTAGTTTAGTCGAAGAAGACATCCTTGCAAACTCTTGGCCCATATTACACTCTCGACTATAGTCTTAAAATTATAGTCCATTTTACATGTGATATGCCTTGATTAATCCATTAGGTCCTTTTTCGGTTTAATATTATGAATTTAGGCTTTTGGTCCAAGGGTTTCAAAAAGAACTAACGAAGAAACCTATTTTGAAACATTAATCTTGAGTGTATAAGTCAAGAACTTTAGGAACAATTAGAAATATACTTGCCCTAACTTCAAAAAAAAACTTTTATTAAAGATAAATTATCTTTAAAGATTGGAATCTAGTCAAGATTCCTTTGGGTTAATAAGGCAATTGTCAATCTTTGATTATTCTCTTGTTGGTTACCTGCCATTTTTAGTTTTACATATTTCATAGACAACAATCAATAATCAGTGTAAAAAAAGAAAACACGTAGAAATATGCAGGTATTGGGATTATTTAGGTTAATACATTACTCCTTTGAGTTGCAACCTTACTATTATTTTTAAGAACTTGATTTCATTAAAACTCTTGAACGATTAATAGGGTTGCAATTTCTTAAGGGTAGTGTATTAACTAAAGCTTTGGAGGGAAGCATATGCAATTAGGGTAGGTCTGAAAAAGGTTCTTAAGCTTTGTGACCTCACTTATTAAAAAAAACTTTCATTGGTCACATTGAGCTTAAGTGAGGTGGCCTAATCAATTTTGAGTGGTAATTACATCATAGTACCCAAAGCCTACATAATGGTCCCTTTCCTAGGGTCCTAAGATTGCTTGGGTTTGACCGCGTCTACCCTATACCTTTGATGCAACAAATGACCCCCCATAACCTAAAGCGTATAACATGTAAGACAGATAAAATTTGAGAGTGAATTCTAGGAAAATATAGAGAAAGAAACTTTAGGTTTGTCTTTTCTTTTATAACAATGCTGCCCTAAAACCTTAAAGGATGTATGAAAGAAGGGTGGCTTCTAGAGGTTTTTAAACTTTGTGACCTCACGTGTTTCTTACGAAACGGCTCCTTGGTTACATTGAAGTTTAAGTGGGGAAGCCTAATTGGCTCCAAATGGTGGTTGCCCTACTACGCTCGAAACTTACATAATGGCTCCCCATCTTAAGGTTCTAAGACTGCTTGGGTTCAACCATATCTATCATGTGTTCATAGTAAAAGAAATAAATCCACCCCCCCTAAAAACAATAAAATAAATAAAACTAAACCTGCAAAAATGTTAGTACAGTTATGATACAAACAAAGAATGAATAAGTATATAAATTGCAATAAGGTGATTTTTAGAGTTTAATTTTAATTTTTGAAAGTCAAATGATTAAACCCTCTTAATGGTCCCTAGTGGAGTTGCCAAGCTATCAAGCTTAGTTTTTCACCCTCCTAGTTCTTTTTATAAAATAGACCTTCTTTAAATCGACCAGTATTAAACCTTACCAGTTTAATATTGACAATCGACTCGAGTTTAAAGAAAACAATTTCCTTTTATTTTGCCACTCAACTGGAGTCGAAAAAAACAGTTAAGTTATAACCAATTGGGTGGATTGGTTATAACTTAGTCACTAATCTAACAATTAAAACCAACTTTATGGAAACAGTTTTTGAAAACCAGAAATTTAGGTCTGGGGGTTAGGAATTTTGGGTACAATTGACTTTCTAAAATTAGAATTAAACTTAAAAATCACATTTAATTTTGAAAGACAAAACTCGTTTATTGGTTACCCTAATTAGATAAACAAAATAATCTAAACTAAAGAAAAAAGGGAAAATTAGTTTTTTTAATTTTTATTATCGCCTCGTAGGTGCCTACGTATCTGCTATTTGGGATTATATATACGTAGTTCTTTTTGATGAAAACTTTAGTGGGTTGTTTGGTTTTAATTCTGAAAATACGTTGGATTTATGTTTTTAATTCAATTCAGTTTATTTAAGAAAATTTCTAAAAAAGAAAGGTCCAAAGTCAAAAACTTTACTTTTGAAAAAATCTAAAAGTAGTCTTAAATTCTAAAGGGTTCAATTATTTTTTATTTTTTTGAAAACTTGATTATTTTAAGCATTAAAAACAATTATTATTATTATATATATTTTATTTTATTTTTATTTTTTCTATTAAACTAAATAAATAAACTATCTTTTTTCTTTCTTTTTTTTCTTCTTTTTATCTCTTTTTTTAAATTACTATTACATTTACATTCACAAAAAAAAAACTAATATAAAAAATAAACAAATAAAAGAAATTGGTCTTCAAACGCAATAGGCGAGTGTGTTAGACCTACAGTAGACTTCGGGTTAGTTGTCTGATCGGATTGGGTCAGCTGAGGCAATCGCGCACGGGCGTGATCGAGGGGCTTTAATCGATCACGGGTGTGATGTTAGGGTGGATGGCTGCTATCTTCAATTGATCATGGGCGTGATGTAGGTGTGGATGGCTACTGTCTTCAATTGATCAAGGGCGTAATACGGGGTATGGTGGTTAGGGTTTAGATGTGGAGGAGCTTCGGGTTACAGCTATGGATGGGGGGAGTTGGGTTGAGGAGCTCACGTCGTGGGGGAGTCGTGGCAGTGGTTGGAATTGCTCAAATTCCTTTGAGTATGGCTATGGGTTAGAGAAAGAGAGAGAGAGCATGACAGTGTGTAGAGAGAGAAAGAGATCGCGCGAGAGAGAGAGGGCATATGAGTGTTCTTGAAAGGTCGTGGATGGTAATGTATGCTCTCCTAACACACTTTTAAATACGAATTGATCCTAGAAACATGGAAAGCTAGAATTCAGATTTATTGAAAATGTCCAAAAAATCAATTTTTTTTTCCAATTTTGGAGCTCTATTTGAATGCCCCTTTGACTGTATTTGGACGTGTTAATAGTTTTGATTCACAGTAGGCTATTACAATAAGAAGAGGTTCAAAAATAGCGTTGAAACTTACTGTCCGAGAAGGGAAGTGCTGGAATTCTATAGAAAAACAAGGGAAAGAGAGGAAAACGAAGGAAAAAGGAAAGAAAGGGAAGGAAAAAATGGGTTGACGTAGCATTGATGTGGCGCTGCATTAACCTTGTCGACTAACCTCTACATGTAACGTATCATTATGTGATACGTAGTATCATGTCAGCATGTCGTCTAATCTTGACTTGCCACGTGTCAAGACACGTAGCGCAATCATATCCTAACACGTAGCAATCTTTGATGTGATAAAAAATAAAAAACTTTGTATGCCCTTACCAGGACTCGAACCCAAGACCTCATGCTTAATACTTAATCTAAGTCCATGTGCTTAACTATTAGGTCGTTAGGCTTTGCCTTGTCCATATGTGCAATTAAATTGCATATATTGACTAAGTCAGCCTAGGCTAGATTTAAATCTGAACTTAAGCCTAACGGTTTAACTTCTAAACTTATTTCAAAATTAAAAAATCTACCTTAATAAAATGTTACTTTCTAAAATCTTTTACTTTTTTCAATTTTTTTTTTTTGTAATTTTCAATTTTCTAATTTTTTTTCTTATTTTCTAAATTTCTCAATCGTTATCCAATTTTCTTATTTTTTGTATTTTTCTAAAAATTCTTATTTTTTCTAAATTTCTTAATTTTTGGGTTTTCTTTAATTTCCTATTTTTTTTTGTGTTTTTACTAATTTAAGGCTTATAAAAAAATTATAAATATAAATAAAGGGGATAAAAATTAGGTGTTTACAATCCTCCTTGTACTTAGTCATAATTATCTTCATCAATAGAGAATCTATTTTGCTTTCCCTTGTAACGTGTTCTTACCCTTACAAGTTCATCTTACATTTAAACTTATCAATTTCCTTAAGCAAGAACTAGTGGCAATGATCCATTTAGCTAGTTGTGTGTCGTATCAACTTAGCTACTTAGGTCATAAGTGCTCTTAGGCGGGTAATATCCTTAAAGCAACTTGCGACTTAGCTTACTTTCAACCTAGCTCACTTTCAACCTTCTTACCATCCTTTGAGCCATAGGTCCTAATTTTGATCCATTCCAATATCGTATGCCCTCATCAGTTCTTGGTATGGCATATTGGATCTCCTGGTCGGTTTTAGGAAAACCAACGAATGAATGTTTTCCCTAACCATCGCAAGAGAAGGATCTCTTGATCGGTCCTAAGAAGATCAAAAGAAAAATGTCTTCCTAAACCACCAGAAGACTAAAGATGGTATTATCCTTAGTCAACCTTTAGATACATGCAAGCCCAAAATTGTAGAATGAACTTAGCCATATCAAAAGCACAAAAATCTCCAAATTAAGTAGTTTCCAAATGATAGGGAAGGACATTTACCTTTTCATTTACCATGTGCCATTGATGGCAAAGTTTGAGAATATGCAAATATGCTTTGCATGGCCTATTTTAATTTAAGATAAGATATTCTTATTATCCATATTAAAGGCGACCATCCAATTTTATGGACACTTAGCAACATAAACAATAATCACAACCATTAACCAAAACGGTTGTGGAATATTAAAGTATCTTATCAAGCAATTCACAAAAATACAAACACAAGCATATCTCAAATCCCAATCACACATATCTAATTGAATATTTAATTAAAATGCCACTAGCTACAAGTACAAGTAAGTGATAATCATTGTAGATACCTACTTAGACATTTTTCTACTTGTCATAGTAATCTTCAAGAAGGTTAATAAATGAATTAAAATCAATTAGAATCATTCATAATGTAATAAGAAGCAAATACCAAACTAAGCTGAAATTATAGAAAAACAAGTTCAATTTAAGTCTTCGATTGATGTTTTCACTAGTTAAGATGTTTTTAATTGGTAAGTAGTAAGAAATCTTTTAAATTTGGTCCAAATCAAGTTTGAGTGATCATTGTCTTTCCATAACGAAGGTCTATATATCTAGTAACGATCCTTGTCCATGTTTTTGGGTTTTCAGTCCTCGTAATTGGTCCAATTGTCAAGGGAACATTCAGATCACTGAAACATGTCCAAAAGTTATGGGATATCAATCGGTATTCATGGATATGCCAATGAGTCATATAATGTCCATAAAGTTTAGGAATAAGATCATGTTCACAAGATATGTCCAAAAAGGCATAAGATCACAAGGAATCGTTCAAGGACACAGGAAGGGATTGTCCATATGTTTGTTAGCATGGATTTGTTTACTTGTTTTTCTTTTAATTCTATTGTTAGAAGTATAGTACTAAAGATTTTTGTATTCAAAATTGTAAGCATATTGTATATTCTTTATAAAAGCTTTCTATTTGTAATATTTGAAATAAAACCCAAGGAAAGATGGGAAGAATCTTACTTGTAAGAGATAAGTTTTAAATTTAAGGGTGATTGAAGAAACAAATCCCTAAAGGAGTCAATCGCATCAAAGATATAGTTTAGAGACATTTTAAACTAATAATACTAAAATTACTTAAAGAAATAAGATATAATTTTCCTTTGGATCTTTATGATAACTTGAAGAATCTTCTTACTCATGAAAGAATGAATAAGTATCTTAACTAAAGATACTTATAGTATGATAAGGGAAAGGGGTTAAGGCATGTTTTTTACCTATTTGTTGGCTTATCATTAAGTTGAACTTGAATGGGAATTGAATGCTTGGAATTTAGGGTTATGATTGGTGTGACATAAGGATAAAAGGGAAAGGAAATCTTTAAGAAAGTGATGTGCGTGAATGGGGAAAAGTGATTGGCAAAGTAGAGTAAAAAGCTATGTATTTATAGAAGAAAAGTCATTGTCTTATTCCATAAGTTTAAATAACATAAGAAGACCAAATTCCACTTTCTTGTTGGACTTTCCTACTTAATTGAAGAATCTCAAAAGATTTAGTCAAATTTCTTGTTTAATAGGCTTAAGTAACTTGTGTGGACCACCCTATTTTTCTTCTTAGATTTTCTCTCTTCTTTTGACCAACTTTTACTAAGATCTTTCCTAAACAAACCAACTTCCTTTTCTTCTTTCTTAAGCTCAAGTAACTTGTTTGATAAGTTTGCCATCTTAGATATTGGTTTTATTATATCTAGAATCTAATCATTTAATCTTTGAATCTAGTCAAGATTCCTTTAGGAAACTTTAAGGACAATACTTTTAAGGTTGATGAAAAGATATAATGATGATAAAGAGGTAATTAGTTAGTTGTTTTAGTTTGATTTTAACTAGATTTTAGGCATGAGGTTACGTCATCATTCTCATGTCAACTCCATACCCTAATCTTATCACTTTCATTAGGATTTACTTGTTTTATAAGTTTAAGTTTGCTTAAGGAGAGCAACTTAGACTAAGGCTTATTTAGTTTGATTAATCTAACTAATCTTATCAAAACACTTATGATTGCATTTCTGGAAAAATCTAGTGGGATCTAACTAAGATTCTTGTCTCCCTTTATCAAACTATAAGGTGAATAATTGAAAAAGTTATGAAATGACCTTATGTGATGACAATTTTTACTTTAGTTTGATTTTTAGTTGAGTTGGGACCAATTGGTGGGCATCTCTTCCTTATGCTAGTCATATGCCTCCTTTTTATCATTCTTTTGCTTATTTTAGAGTTTGACATCATATTCATAAGTATTGTAATATAATAGGGTTGATTTCAGCCACTATCATATGATAACATAATCATTTAGGTCTCAATATTTATAGAACTTATATATTAGTGTTTAGATTCTAGAAGCTTAAATTAGGGCTCTTAAGTTGGTATTTGGAGTTATTTATAAGTATTCGAATTAATCTTGATCGTATCTCTCAAATCTCTCTTAGTGATTTTAACTTATCTTGATTATATCTCTTAAATCTGTCTTAATGATTTAAACCCATCCTAAAATTCGTAGAGTTTATAGAAAATCACCATAGAGTTTGCACCTTACTCTACTGATTTTTGCTTGACACCAATGCTTTGGATAACTTCGGTGATCCATGGGAATCATCATCACTCTGCTTGCTTAAGAGGATAAGAGCTAAACCTTATTAACTTATGAATTAGATGGGAATCTCTTGTTGTGATGTGATAATTACTATGCATACTTTAACACATATTGTGAGCTTGATTAGTAGGCATGGACATGTTCACTTTAGGTATCCTAAATGGCTTGTCATCCTAGGCTATTACTTGATACTCTCTTCTACAATCATATCTAGAGATAATATCTTCATTCGTTGATTTAAAATTGCTAGGTAATCATAGTTAATTTTTTATCTATGATATTATGAGTTTGTTAGGGTTTTAAGGGTCGTAAGATTGATTTTTGTTACAGATGAAGGATTAGAGGAGGCCATTTATGAGTGTCTAATTTATATTGCTATTTTCAATCTTTCTTGTAATATTTTAGTCCATGTTTGAGTAATTGATTATGTTTGTTAGATAATTTTGTTATTAAGATGTATGATAGGGAGAAATGGACCACACAATAGTGAGAATTTTATTATTTTTTTCTTTTTTCCTAGGAATTCTGTAGATATGCAATAGTTTGACGAGCTAAAAAGGTACTTGATCATTAAACATCATATAAGATTATTTTGGCTGAATGTATGTTGCAATTGATTAAACGTTATATATCACAACCATATCTCTTTTATGATAGATAGTTTAAAGTTAATTCTAGTAGATTTTCTTTATCGTAACAATTTATACCTTTTATATATCACATTCTGATAAGTCTATAAAATTATACGGTTATCATGCCCAATTCTCCTTAAATATTGTAAACTTCATGGAAATCTATGATGAATTGCATTTAATTAAGTGAAAATCACATGTGTTAGCACAAGAAAAGCATTTGATGATTTCTAAATCAGTTTTGATCAATTACGTGCAAAACTTATGAAATTTAGTGTAGATTGTAGGTTTCAGGGGTTGGCATCTAGATTCCCCATCCGAATGCTTGAAGTGTTAAGAGAGGTTAAAAGGTTTTAGTGATATCGATTGGACCCTTAAAGACTCACTATCCAATTGGTAATTAGAAATTAGGGCTAGCTTGACACCTTAAGCTACAATTTGGATGTTAAATGCATGAAAACTAACTAGAAGGTTTTAATGCTACCATTCATACGCCATTGACATTTACCATCTAGCTAACAGTAACTGGGTTTATGGCCACATATTCAACTACCTCAAACCCTAGTGCAGTTAGAGGTGCCATATGTCTACAGTCCAGATGCTAAGCCACTTACTAATCTAGTAGCAATTGAAATTATAAAAAGTTGCCCATTTACAGTAGCCAAAAAGTAGATTTAAGGAAAGAATAGTTTGTAGTCTTTTAGACTAGTCTTAGTCGTAGTCACGAATTTTCTTAAGTTTATTCTAGTTTTTTAGTAGTTGATTTATCCTTTTTAGATTAGATTTTAGTTTGTTATTATCATTTTCAAGAATTTCTAATTAGATCTCTTGTATTTTCTTGGTAGAGTGGAGCACTTTTTAGATTTGGTTTTGCAATCTTACTGGTTTTATATCTTAAAGTCCTCTTTCCTTTATTACATGTAATATCTAATATTGTTTTTATTGCTTTTGTTACGTGAAATATGAGCTAAATTTATAATGTGGGTTTGTGTGTTTTTGATGAATTGAGGTAGCATTTGGTTATACGGATTGAATTGGATAAGGAGAACTAGATGGGATAAATATAGAGGGGATTAAACAGTACAAGCTTATTATACCATATTTCATTTGCATAGTACATGATAGAAAATTTATATTAAAAATTAATAATTTATATTATAAGATAAATAATTTTTTTAAATATTTAATAAAAATATTATTAATTAACTTAATTTTATAAAATAGAGGGGTATTTTTAAAGATGTAAAATATTTTTGTTTTCTTGTCCAATGAATTTTATTTTTGTACCATGGTGTAGATGGGACAAAATTTAGACCTTTTGTCTAGTTTATTAGTCCAATTTTTGTCCAGTCACCAATGAAATTTACAAACTAAACATAAAAAGAATTTTTTTGTCTAGTCCAATACTATAAAAATTGAGCAACTAAATGCTACTTGAATATTTAAGTCTTATAATATGTTATTGTGTAATAATACACATTTTTTATTAGTATTATGAAGTAGTTAACATGACTTGAGTATTAGGCAACCAATCACATTTGTGGCACCCTTTATTAAGTCAACAGGGCTTAGATACTATAATAGGATCTAAAAACCGAGTATGAATAGCACTTTTAATATAACACCATAAGTGGTTGTGGATTAGGGCCAAAGTCCTAGAACTCCCACATGAGCTTAATGTGATTAAAATTTTGGTTTTGGGAATATAGTTGAACCACAATTTGAACTAAAGTAGTTGTTGTTGTGATAGGGTTCAACTATTTAACAAATAGGTATAAATGGAATAAACAAAAGTGATATGGTTATTATTCAATGGAACCCTTGATTTGAAAGATGGGAGAATTTTATAAGTTTGGCCAAAGCCCACTTTATTGTCAATAAATAATCTTAAAAGCATATCGATAGGATTTTCAAAGGATAAATAGCACAACCTTACACTTTCATAAATTTGTAACCTACCGGTAGTCTAAAGAGGATTTTTAAAGGATAAATCTATTAGTTTTAGCTTGAGAACTTTAGAAGTAGCTCTTAATTTGATTTCAATCTATAAAATTTGTTTTCAACTTGCTTACTTTAGATTAGAGTTTCTATAATTTAGCACTTAGCATTCTCGATCCTTTTTCGTAAAAATACAACCTTGATTACTCTTGTTGATATGTTGCGCCAAGAACTGACAAGGACAAGCAATATTAGGGTGGGTAAAAACTAAGAACTATGGTTTGAAGATGAGTAGTGTGGTCGAAGATTGAGCAAACTCATAAGTTGGCTTAAGGATGTTATGCACCTTAGAACATTCATGAACTAATTATCTGATTTAATATTACACACAACTAGCTAAATGGGTCACTTGCTACTAGTTTTTGCTTAAGGAACTAGATAAGAGTTAAAGGGTTTAAAATGTATTTGTTGGAAAAACAAGAACAACTTACAAGGGAGGAAGTATATTCTTTACTGTTGAACATGATAAAGTAATAACGTATGTGGCTAATTACAATGCGAGGTATCTATGCCTGCTATTTTAGGGAAACTACAAGAGTGATTAATTTACTAAAAGGATAATCATCTTAGAAAAGGACAAATTCTAGGAAAGAATGTACATAAAAGGGATAAATCCATAAAAAAGGTACAAAGAAATACCCTTGGAACTCGTATATAGTACAAATGTTAGAGGATAGCTGGGGTTAGAAGCTTAGATGAACCTTTGGTACGTATAACGGATTGGACCAAATCTTGAAGTAGCTTAGCAAAGTATCTTAGTAAGGTAGTAGTTGACAAGGGTAGCTTAGAATTAGCTTAGGTGAGTTGTTGGTCAGGATAGACTTCGGCTTAATTGAGGTAGCCTGTAGAAGAATTAGGGTTAGGTTGGTTTTAGTTCCTTAAAGGCTTTTGTTTTGGGTAGCTTTATAACTAGGTGAATCAAGGGTAGGAGGGTAGAGGCTTGAACAGGTGGGTTCTTGCTCCAGTTGGTTTGAAAATAGCTTAAATAAGCTAATAATCAGGTTGGTTAAGTTGGTCCACAGCTTAAGCGAATGTCTTGGCTAGGGACAAAGTAATTAAGGTGAGGTGGGAGCTTAGGTGGTAGAATAGCAAGTCAAGTTGACAAACCAACTTGAACTCTTTAGGACTTAGGCGAAGATCCATCTTGCCATGCTCTCTAGTCCCCTAGCTTGGATATGGGAAAGGGTTCCGTGAGGTCTATTCTTACCACCTGTATTGCTAGCTCAACTAATATGCTTGCTATACTTTCTCCAATTTCACTAATATTGATTTTTCAAAAGACTATAAGCTCCAATTGCTAGAAGTATTGTTATTATTGGAAAAGGATTGAAAATTTGTTCAATTCATGATGTGTAAAAAGTATTAAGGAACCATACTCTCCATTTTAAGTAAGGGAACTAAATTCTACTGAATTAAGGTTTAAAAATTGGAAACATTTTCATTAAGGTACTTTCTCTAACAAACACATATCTCAATGATCATACTAATAAGACTCCTTTTCACCTTTTCACAAAGGTATGCACCGTCAGCCTACATGGTAAATGACCTATACAATAGCTCATATTCAAAAGACTCATAAAATAGGTCACCTCTACCTTTCTATGGTTAACTCCGTGCTTGATAAAGGAACTACTATTGTAGCAAGAAACCATATTCTATTCTTATCTTAACCATGTTTATCTTCTATTACGGTATCTAAACCATATTCCAACATTACAATCTATAATGTCAACATCCCAGCAAGACATGTGATATGAGGCAAGTGCACCTATCAGTTTTAATATAGCGGATGTAAGTCCGAGTCAATCCCTCAGAAACTTCGAATACTAATATTAACCTTAGTTTTATTATCTAATCGGAAAATTATGAAAGTTTGAATTAATTAAAAATACTAAAATTAACAAACTAACTTAATTATAAGACTTAATTAAGCAATTGAAAAAGCGATAAAATCAAGAACGACTTCAAGAAAATAATAACGTATTTAGAAATTATTTCCCCTAGAGTTAATCATGTGATCGCTTAAAATATATTCAATTCGGTTTCTATTATTCTTGACCGGAGGGATTCACAACTAAAGTTAATACCTTTCTCAAGCATATTAACCCTAATCCTAAATTATTTACCGGAATCTCTTCACTTAGTAATATAATTTAGAATTGCATTAATGTATAATGAATTCCCATACAATTAATTAACTTTCCGGAAGAAACATGTATCTTATCTCTAAGTATACATGTAATCCTCTTCAATTATGTAAAGATCTAATTACACATGTAATTTCTTAATCAACATGCATAATATCATATATTAATATTCTAGAAATATCAATCAATAATTAAATGATATAATCGAATCAAGTAAAAATAGAAACTTTATTGAAATTTCTAAATCAATCCAAGAATCACATGAAATCCTAGGTTCCATAATCCTAAATACTCAAATTTTAAGCTATCATAATGAATCTAAAAACGAGTTTCATCAATAATATAAAATAAAACATGGAAACCCCTTTTGATTGATGAACAATCTCTCTAATCTTGAAGTGGATGTTGTTTCGCCTCTTTCTTGATGTTCTCCTTAAGGCTCTTTCTCTTCTCTTGCGTCTCTCCATTTTTGTAATGTCTCTCATTTCTTTTGAAACCCTAAGACATCTTTTTATATGTGTATTACAAAGATTCTGTTTTTGTCACCAGACACGGCCTGGGACATGGCCGTGTCCCCAGGTCGTGTAACTTTCTGCACTAAAGCAAAATTTTTTGCACAACTTTAAAATTTCATAACTTCTTCATTTGAACTCCGATTTGAGTGAAATTTGATTCCTTTTCTTCGTTTTCAATCATAGAACGCGTTCATACCGTGAAATCAAAATTTTACTCAATTAAGTATCAATTTATTTAAAGAAAACCAAAAATGTGAGGAAAATACTATAAAATCACCATATGAAATATGTTTAAAATCAGAGTTATCAACATGCGAACTTGGAAACGTTAAGAGAAAACTCAAGCTACAAAGAGTTCAATTGAAGAGTAATGAGTTGATAACCTACCCTACATCACCCTCATTGTCCAACTTCGATGGAAATACTCTATGGATTACCCAAGTAGATCAGTCAAGGGGTGTTGATGTTTATGTCCATAGAGAGCCCATGAGAACCAACCTCCGTCATCATCCCGAGTTTCTTATTATTCTTCCACCTAATCTTAGCTCTAAACCTCTCTTACTAAGACCATTGGGATTGGAATAAGGTGATCTGGGGAAGAGCCTTCATATCCACTAGTCCTTTCATCAGGAACTAAGTCAATGCTGCACTAATGGACATCCTTAGGGTCTACTTAGCTTGCTAAGCACCTTAATCATATGTCTTCCTAATTGCTCACACTAAGCATCGATTAGCTATGATTATAGTTAGATAGATGATTGATAAGAAGCACCTGAAGGGAAGTAATATCGAGCTCTTAACAATGCACACAAGCCTACAAGTGAATCTCCATCATAATGTGAACTCAAGACTTCCCCACATTATTGTTGAAATCCTAATGCATGTAAGAAGGAAAAACAAGAACTCCTACTAAGGGAAAGAGATGACCCCCCCAACATTCAATGAGCTTAGTAGCTCCTCCATCCCTTTCCATTGACGCTTAGAAGATAAAGAAGATAGTATACAGATAGGGTGCTACTATAGTTGCCCTAGTCGCCACCTTGAAGGGGGAGTAGGCCCATCTCTAGTTCTATATTGACAACAATTAGTCAAAAGTAGCAAGAAGGTGATGTTCCTACTACCTCATTAAATCTTACTCCTTGGTGTACCTAGGATCTGAGTATTACTACCTCTTACCATAACTTAGTGGGCCCTTTATACCAATGAAGAAAATAGAATGGGAAGTGAAGCTAATAGTAACATTGGGGACTATCTCTTGCAAATGTGACTTACTGGAGAAACCTAATACGACTTAGCTTACAACTCAAAATGATATACTAGTAATGAGCTAAGGTCTACTCATCACTAACTAAAGCTATTATTTTGGTTAGATAAGAGTGTGAAAGAGAGTTGGAGCAAACTTACAAGTAAGGGAAGATTTTGTATATTCACTAAAGATGAGATGATTTAGGCTAACAAAATAAGAGGCTATTTATAGTAAGTCTCTTAGGGCAACAAATGAAAAGGGTAATTACAATATAATTACCTAAGATATGTTTAAAAAGGGGTATAAAATACAAAATATAAAGTAATATTAGTACATTTAAAGAAAAGAGAAACACGTGTTTGAAGCGCCTTGGTATAGTACATTACGATAAATCTTGCATAGAGGGAAAGAGTAGGAATCGGGTGTAGCTAAGTTGATGTAGGTCGAAGATTAGGTAATTAGGTTGGTCAGTGCTACAACTGTAATACTTTAAGATTTTGAGCCCATACGATTATCCTAGGATCCGAGCCCTTAAATTTCGGGCGCTGGGCTATGATATTCGTTTAATTTCAAATGTCACAGTAAAGTTAGAAAAGTTAAAAGAAGTAATTCAAGTAAAATTAATTTCTCAAAATAAGTTATATAGAAATATTAATTTAAGAAAACATCAATTTATCGCTAAAATCGATAAATATCGAAAACGTGAAATTTAAGCATTTAGATATAACGAGATATTAAAGATAAGTTATTTAAATTATAAAATAATAAATTACATGTAATATACATATATTTATGTAAAATATACATTATTTGTATTAAATACACATATATAATAAATTATTATTATTATTAAAATAAGGTGAATTAACATAAAAAAAATGGAGAATTAATAAAAAATTGAAAGCAGGAGTCATCCCATGATATGTCAGCCAAGGATCAATTTCAATTGATGAGTTTAAAGGCAAATAATAAGAAAATGACACCTCGTGTATTGAAAAATAAAAAAAAAATAACATGTGTAAACCATATATCAAATTTCTATTAATCCTAATCCATTTGGAAAATATAAATAGGGCATGCACACTTAAAAAAAAAACATTTTAGAAGTCTGAAAATAAAGAAAAAACACTCAAGAAAATTTCAAAAAAAAAAATTACAAAAAAAAAAAGAAAATTAGAGTAAAAACAAAGCATGAAATCTGATTAGGTCGATTCAAAGAGTTATAGAAGTCCTATTGTAGTGGCCATTTGGTTTCAAGGGAAGCACCATTAGAGGATGTGTTCTAATAAGGTTGGGTGGTCGGAGGTGACTAGTTCAAGTGAACTAAATTTCCGACTGAAACTTTGTAAATTTTGTAAAAATAGCAAATGATGCTATTTAATTATGAAACTTGGTTTTCTAGAGATATTTTATGTATAGATTAATGTAGTCATTTTATTTTAGTGAAATAATTATTGGAAATATAAGAACCTTAAGAAATGACTTTGTTTGGACGAAAATTGAGTTAAATTTTAGAAATATTAAATAATGTCCTTTCAAGTTGAAAATTTATACGTAACATACCTAATATATTTATTTAATTGTAGTAACAAGAATTTTTGAAAATAATCATGTTTAATATTTATTGTAATTATTTTAGATAAAATTGACAATTTTGTTGCTTTATGGAAATAATTAGTTTTTAACAAAATCAAAGTATGAGCCTTATGTATTATGATTTTTGGAAGTTCATAATGATGTTTGGGACACTTGAATTTTTTCTTGTCATTAAATTCACCTATTCGTTTGATTTTTACTAATTTCGAGTTAAAACCGCTATTTTTGTGAAAATAGATAATAGCTAGTTTAGTATAATTCATAGTCAATAATTAAATTACATATTTTTATGAGTCTAGAAGATTTTTCCTAGAATTAATCGGGCCTGTATTCTATTTATTATGCATTTTCATAATATAAACCTATATATTAGCCTAAAATATGATATAGTAATTAGTACTAATATGATATTTGTTAAATATGTAAAGGATTAGTATTTTTGAGTACATAATGAATGCTGACCACTTTAGGAAACGAGTAATTTTAGGATTTTTAATTTAGATTTAGGATTTATTTGAGTTAATTACGAAGTTATATTAACATACGATCGAATCAGTAATACAAAAGTGTATTTTTAGACATTTGAAAATATTGATTAATCACAATTCTTAAGATTTCTTAATAGGACTCAAAATAATGATTGTGACAACATAAAGTTTATTAAAATCGGGTAAGAAATAAATAAGATATAATCGAAATAAGCTTAGAAATGCAATACAATAGTGAAAACATATAAGGACTTAGTATTGACATGTAGTTTACTTGGGGTCTCTGTGTATTTTCCTAGGTGTGATAGATGAGGAAGAACTATATTGTAAAGCTTAGGATTTTACATTATTATCAAGCTCGAGTAAGTGGATATTTCTATTTTCATGTATGTAGACCTATGTCTACTTGACTTAGAATCAGTTGTGTTGTGAATTGTAATGATGTGCTGGATTGATTGGATACCTAATTCCGTTAAATGTTTGTTGAAAAAGTGAAATGTTTCCTTGTGTATGACTAATTCATTGATATGTAATTCTATTTGGAAAACTTAGAAACGAACTGTTCTTTAAGGTATTTGCCTAAGTGAACCCTATGTAAAGGAATGTAATATAAAGCTGAGAAATGAAGCTAAAGTTGAGATAGTTGAATTGCTTATAATATGGAACTTGAGATTTGTGCCTAATATTGGGCTATTGTACTATTCACTACATTTATGACATGACACAAAAGGACTTATGAGTTGAGTTTTTAAAAGCTTCAAAATTGTTGAGTTGGCTTTTGAGCATATAGAATTGCATTGCTCAACTTATTCTAGCCATGATGTGTGAGTAGATACGTATTGGATTTCCAAACCACAGTGGGTGGTTTTTATTGGGGGTTCTATTCCTAAGTAGCTCCTTGTTGCCTTAGATTCTTAGATGTAATATTTAGATGCCTAAGTATGTTGACTAATTAGATGAAGAATTGGATAAGTATAGGACATCGGTACCTATGCATGTCACGTGCATGAGTATGGCACTAACTTTTTGCATAAATTGTTTATATTGGTAACTTGGATTATGGAATTGAATATCTTATAGTATTGATCTAGGTGAGTATGTATTGTGCTTGTTCGGTGTTTTGTTTTATCTACTCTCACTTAGCTCATAGAGAGCTGAGGGGATACTTGTGTATCCTTAGGTTATGAAGAGAATTGACAGGGTAACATTAGTTGGGGGGAAAAGACTTTTGAGAGTGCTTAAGACAGAGTCAGCTACTTTTGAAGGAGTTTTGTAGTATTTTGTTCTTATTTTTATAAAGGATCTGTACATATGAAAAAAAAAAATACTGTATTTTAGGTTTGGATAAGTTTGATGAATGTACATTTTGTATAACCAAATATAAAGTTGAACTCTGTTATAATACTCCTTTGTTATAAATAGAACTTTTACTAAGTATAAATAGGTAATCCTATGTGATGGTACATCCTATGTTATGCCAGGATATGACAACAACAGACTTATGATAGGATGGAGGAAGTTTCTATGGTGTCACTTAAGCTGCTACTAGTTTTTGTTGAGCTATTGAGGTTGGATTGGATCCTTTGAAGGAAGGCTGGGAGAATAGAGTTCGAGAGGTTAGAGGTCAGGAACAAGGACCTTTGTAGCTTGAATAGAATGTAGACCTTATATTGGAGGGGAAGGAGTATAATAAGGGTCTGACTTAGTATTAGGACTCATCTTTGATTGGATATAAGGATAAGGTTCATTTGGTCAACACTTAAAGGCTTAGAAGTATAGCTGGATTTAGCAGTCCGAAGGTTAGCGCTTTAGTCTGGGAGGTCGAGCTTCTGCTACTCCCAAAAGGCAAACTAAAAAGTAAAAATTTGGTAAGATAAAGGACTTGAAAGAAGAAAGCTAAAAAATGAAGGAAATAAGAGTATTCGAAGAACATTAAAAGATGGGAATGATATTGTTAAGACAAGGTTCTTATTTATAGTGCCTGGGAGGTCCTGGGAAGGAAACATTCAATTAATGCCATCAGTGGCCGACTCATGTTAGGAAATTTCTGAATACGATAAGGCTTAGGGTATACTAGATCAACTCCCCACTATATATGATAAGAATCAGCCTCTAACCCCCTCCAGGCCATAGCCGACCCATGCCAAGCTAAGACCGACTTGTCTTCCTCGAGGTTGAGCTGATAGGAAAAGGCCAATAAAAAGGAGGAAATCAAGGTGGATAGGATGAGAGAAGTAAGAGTATTGCTGACCGTTGAGGAGCCAAATGAATGACTAAACGAAGTTCTAAGGAAGATGGCTAAATCAGCGAATAGGAGCTTGGTGAGGAGCCTAGGATGTCTTGGTAACCAATATATGAGTTCAGCAACTATGGGCTAACCTCATTAGCAGCTTGACTAAGTATGATAGGATTTTAGCGACCTTACCTTGATCTAAGACATCCAACTACCGACCTCACCTAGTTCCGATTTGACCAAATTTCAAGATAGCTTGAATGACCCATATGTTGACCTCCTTCCTTAAATGTACAGTTTTGTACACTTGTAAATATTTTCTTTACTTTTAGTCGTGCGCCTAATCTTTAGGGTTTAAGGCCTTGTACTTATTTACATTTTTTCCATTAGTCTTTTATGGTTTACTATGAATAGCAATATTTTGGAAGTAGCAACAACTTTTATCATCCTATCATTATCAATATCAGGAATACATTTTCTGATAATTGTCTCTTATGAGCTTGTTAAGCTTATGCTTGATTTGAGTTATGTTTGCTCTTTAATCTTTCTTGCATTCTTATCAATTTTCTTCAAAAGATTGTAGTGAACCCTCTTTTGGAATGGTGGTAAGTTACATCCTAGTACGCCCCTCCTCCTTCCCCCTTTTCCCCATTAGAACCTCGATGATTGATTTAGAGTTCCTAAGTCACATCAAACCCTCTTTCAAGCTTAAATCTTGTTTGTGTTTGTGTTTTGGTATGTGATATCCATTCACATTCACATTTAAAACCTTTACTCACTAACCTCAATCGCATTATTTGACTCCCAAATACCCACTTGTCAGATTTGTGTTCGTTGCATTTTATGTTAACCTTAATAACCTTTGATCTTTGGGTGGCGTTTCGTACCATCTTGGTATCAAAGCATCTGGTGAGACACACGTATTGATGTTCACCAAGCTCAACCTGTTGTGATGTGAAACGGAGCTAAGAGTATACAAGGTTGATCATAAGGATGGGTACTAGCTTGCCAAAAGCTTGAAATGAATGATGGGATGTATGTGAAAGAATAGGAAAAGGAAAAACAAGCAAACCTACAAACAACTCTAAAGGATATGATTGATCAGTAAAACTTTTGAGAACTCATGACACAGCTTCATATGATGTACGAGTTGGTCCATTGAGGTTACTTACCTGCTAATCTTGCTTAAGGATTAGGATAAGAGAATGAAATAAGAAAACAAGCTTCGAGAAAAATGTTTTCAAATGAGTAAATTCAGTATATTGATGATGATAAGAGATATGTGTCTACATGTATAGTAAGTATTTATACCTAAGAAATTAGGGCAATTTGCCTAAAAATGGAAAATACAAAAAGAGTATTATCCTAAAGAAGAAATGTATAAGGAATACAAAGGGTAAAAATGAATATTTTGAGAAAAGTAATTATTAAGTGCAACAGATTCTCTAAGTGGCCTGGATACGTAGAGCCAATGCATTGGTTATGCCATTAAAGATGAAGATGAATCGACATAATTAGGATAGGTGGCCAAGTAAGGGTGCCGAGCAATAGTAAACTCGTTTGAGAAGGAGTGGCTAAGGATTTATGTAGGATCTCTCAACCTCTCAGTATTAATGTTGTTGAGTTGTAGATTGGCTCGAATATGCTAGGCAGCAGTGAGTGTGAGGGTCAGTCTGTTAGTTGAGCAATCGTCTATTCAACAAATAACTTCCGAAAGACATGAAATCACTCAATTCGACATTAGGAATTGATCGGTAGACATAATTTGTTCAGCCTCGACAGGAGCTGGCTGGAGAAGGAGAATTCACCATGTCAAACCTTCGAGGCCTTGGGCTCAGTTATGAGTTAGGGGTCCAGTAGCCTGATTCCTATTATTCCCTCCTGGTTGATTTGGATTTGGGATCAAATCCGGCTGGTCATCATCCAGTGTTCCTTTAGGGTGATAGGGACTGACGTCGGTAATGTTGAAGGTCTCAAAAACCCTATAATCGTCCGATAGCTCTAGCTTGTAAGTGTTGTCATCGACTTTTTGCAAGATTTTAAAGAAGCCTTCAGCTTGGGCAGATAGCTTGTTCTTTCTTCTATTCAAGAACCTCTCCTTACTTAAGTGTAACCATACTATGTCTTTAGGCTGAAACTGTGCTAACTTCTTCCCCTTGGCTCTTTCTCCCATTTTCTTAGTAGCTTAGTCTATTTGTTGAGTAACCTTCTCGTAGATGTATTGTAAGGATTGGGCTCAGGCTCTTGCATTAGATCCTCTTGCTTAGGTAGGGGTGCGATTGAGAGACAGTTCAAGATTAAAACCATAGACAACCTCGAAGGGGGTCTGTTTGGTGGTGTTATGCTTCATTCAGTTGTAGGTGAATTCTACTGTTGCCAGATAGACATCCTAGTCGGTTAAATTCTTCCTTATTATAGCTTGGAGCAGTGATCCCAAAGTGCAATCGATTGCCTCTGTTTGGCCATAAGTTTGGGGCTAATAAGAAGTGTTGAATAGTAGTTTAGTCCCCATTTGTAGCCATAGAGTTCTCCAAAAATGGCTCAAGAATTTTAGATCTTTGTCTGAGACTATACTTCTTGACACGCCATGTATTCGAACAATTTCCTACAAAAAGAGATAAGTAATAGCTAAAGCATCGTTAGTCTTAGAACAAGGCACAAAGTATGCCCTCTTATTGAATCTATCTACGATGACCATTATAAAATCTTTGCCTCACACTATTTTTGCCAATTCGAGGACAAAGTTCATCCTCAACTCAGTCTAAGGTTTGGTTGAGACAGGTATTCCTTTTCCTTACTTGGCGTAGCATTTGGCCCTTTGGCATACAGTACAACCCTCAACAATTTAGTGTACATCTCACCTCATTTTAGCCCAATAGAATCATCCATTTAGTAACTCATATGTCTTTCTCTCCCCAAAATGTTTGGAAAGTCCTCCATCATGGGATTCTTTAATAAGTCCTCCATTGTGTACTTTGAAATAAGTATCCATCTTTCACATGATATTCATCTATTGTTCTTCCATCGACATAACCCCTAAGTATGGGTTCGAAGTATGGGTCCTTAGATTACTATTGTTTGATACTTACAAACCCAAATAACCTAGTCTGTAGTTTAACCAAGAGTGCATATCTTCTTGAAAGAACATCTACAATTATGTTGTTCTTCCCTTGTTTATACTTGATTACAAAATTGAATCCCTCAAGGAATTCAATCCACTTTGCTTGCCGCTTCAACAATTTAATCTAACTTCAGAGGTACCTCAGAGACTCATGGTTGTTATAGATGACAAATTCTCTTGGCAATAGGAAATGCTGCCACACTTGGAGCGCTCAGATAAGAGCTAAGAGTTCTTTATCATATATGGAGTTGTTCAGTTGAGGTCTTCTAAGCTTCTTGCTATGGTAGGGAATTGGTCGACCTTTTTGCATTAATAGAGTGCCTATACCAATGCCTGATGCGTTACATTCCAACTTAAATATCTTCTCAAAGTCAAGTAAAGCTAGTATTGATGCGGAAGTCAATCCTTCCTTCCTTCACTTCGGCAAAACTTTCTTCCCTTTTTTCTCCCCATTTAAATTCGATATTCTTTTTCATCAACTTGGTAAGAGGTACGGCTATGGTATTGGAATTCCTAATAAACCGTCTATAAAAGGATGCTAATCCGTAGAAAGTTCTCACCTTGCACAAATGGTCGAAGTCAGCTACTTGGCAATTACTCGGATCTTCTCAACATCTACTCGTAAGCTTCTTCCTCTTACTATATAGCCTAGAAATACCACTTTCTCTTGGCAACAACAAAACTTCTTTAGATTGCCGAATAATCTCCTGGCTCGTAGCACATCTAATACATTACGGAGATGCTCATAGTGGCTCAGCATGTCGACGTTGTATACTATGATATCGTCAAAGTACACCATGACACACTTCTTGTTTAATCTCTCAATACGTGGTTCATTAGTCGCATGAAAGTGCTCGGCATATTCGACAAGCTAAATGGAATTACCATCCACTCGTAGAGTTTATGTTGAGTTTTGAAAGCAATCTTCCACTCGTCTTTCGGTCTCATCCGAATTTGATGGTAGCCAGATTTCAAATCAATCTTACTGAAGACCTTAGCTCCATTCAATTCGTCTAGCTTGTCATCTAACCAAGGGATCGGATATTGGTACTTAATCGTGATCTTGTTCACGTCTTAGTTATCAACATACATTCGCTAGGTACCATCTTTTTTCGGTATTAGGAGAGTTGGAACAACATAGGCACTTAGACTTTCCCTTACATACGTTTTCTCTAATAGTTCATTGACTTGTCGTTAGAGCTGATTAGCTTATTCGGGATTCATTCGATAAGCTGGTTTGTCGATAAGGTAGTGCCAGGCATTAAGTCAATGGAGTGCTCAATACCTTGAAATGGTGGTAAACCTTTTGAAAACTGCTCTAAGAATAGGTTAGAATATTCGTCCAATAGCTTTCTGACCTCATCGAGTAGTTCATTCCATTCCTTTAACTTTAGTAGCCTCTTGACCAACACAAAAGTTGGCATGTCGCCTTTTATGGCTTCTTGAAGCTTGACTTTACTCAATATTAACGCCTTCTTGGGTCCTTGAGCAAGTTTAGCTTGTAATTTGCTAACTTGATTCAGTGTCAAGGCATTCAAGGTAACCTTCTTTCCATCTTTTTTGAACACATAGGTGTTTCGAAATCCATCATACATAACCCTTAGGTCAAAGAGCCATAGTCGGCCATGTAGCACATGTGAAGTATACATTGGTAGTACGTCATAAAGGATCTCGTTGGAATAATTTCTAATAGAGATTGGTAGTAGTACTTGCTAAGTGATGAGTGACATGTAGTGCCCCTCTCTCGTTCAACCAATGTAACTTGAACAGCTTTGGATGTACTATAGTTAGCAACTTCGACTTCTTGATCAGATCGACAGATGTTACATTAGTGCAACTACTACTATCTACAATGAGTGCACACAATTGATCATTCACTCTACAAGTGATATGGAATAAATTCTCTTTCTACTCCTCCTCATGTGAGGGTTCTAAACTCATTGTTCACTAGACAACTAAAATTAACTTATCCAAGTCCTCTGCAAACACATCTTCCTCAATCAGGTCGGCATCTATGTCAACTTTATCTTTTATTTCTTTCTCCTCAAGTTCCTCATCCATGCTAACTACTTTGACCTTTGGGGCAGCTCCCTTGATAGTTATGATTTTTTGGTTTGGACACTAGGTAGCCATATGTCCAAACCGTTGGTACTTAAAGCACTTAATCTGGCTCATCTTCTTACCAAATCCCTGTCTTTTCTTATATGTTTGAGTTAGCACGTCACCGTTATGTCGGCCCTTCTGTTTGGCTCGGACATCAACCTTTCTGGTTAGATCGGTACTTGATTGAGCTCGAAAACTTCCTTGGCCAAGTCAGCTTAGTTGACTAGGTTGGCTTGCTGGGGTTTGGGTTAGCATTTTGCTTCCTCTTTGCCTTCTATTCGTTGGGCTATTTGTATAGCTTCATCCATTGTAGTAAATGGTTGGAGTTCCACAATATCTTGGATATCACTTCTCAATCTAGTAAGAAACTTAGATACTGTTCGCATTGATGGTTCCTTTACTTCATAGTGAATTATATAAGCATTTCGAATTCTTAAACATACTCGTCAACAGTTTAACCTTCTTGCCTCAGCTCTTAAAGCTGAGCAAAAGTGTCCTATAAATAAGTATCCAGCACAAATATATTTTTTAATATTCTCTTCATCTCAAGTGAAGTATTAATCTCCCTATATTCCTCTCCTCTTCTCATGACCTGAAAGTTATACCATCACATGACCACATATCCCAAGAACTCAACAACAACGATCCTTACCTTCTCTCCATCTTCATATTGGTAATAGTTGAAAACTTGCTCAACTTTCTCCTCTTGATCTAAATAATCATCTGTACTCCCAAAACCACTGAAACTCAAAATCTGGAGCTTTACATAATTGGTAGCTCGAGGTATTCTAGTTTGTTCTTCTTCTTCTTCTTCTTCTTTGTGCTTTGCTTCTTCAATGTCATCCGATTCCCCCAAATCAATTCTTTATTGAGTTCGATCACCTACTACTCTACCTTACACTTATCGAGCTGGGTTTTATTCTCTAGTAAGTCAAGCAGCTTATGGGGTGTTTTGCACGGCCTTAATAGGTTGATAAGCTAACACATGAACTACTCTAGTTAAATCAATTAGGGGGTTAACTACCTCATCAAGCCTTTTGTCCTTATTCTTAGGGGTACCTTAGGATTGTCAGCCATGGTGGACAACACCGTTGTTGTCATCCCCAATACTGGCATTAATACTTAGGTCTATAATTTTTCCTCAGCAAATTTGATTCTAATCTTCAAGTTTGAGCTACAATTGACACTATTTCTTCAAATCTAACAACATAATACACTCTTTGCAATAACTATCAACTAAGTCGTAGTATAGTAACAACATTGACAAATAAACCGTTAATATAGAACTTTCTCTGTTTTTGGATGTTCAAAATAGGATAAAATAGAGTAAACATGAGAACAAGTGACTCCATTCTCCTACTTATGAGAATACTTCCACTGAATCTCTACATAACTATGACATACTACTACAAGAAGCACTAGTTTACAATAACAAACGCAACTTACCCAAACAAAATCTTTACTTTAATAACAAGATGATGCAGACCGGAGCCAAGTGCATATAAGGTTGGTCGCAAGAATGGGTCTAAGGTTGTTAAAAGCTTGAAATGAATGATGGGACGTATACAAAAGAACAGGAAATGGAAAAATAAGTAAACCCATGAATAGCTTCAAAGGATATGACATACCAGTGGAACTTCTGAAAACTAATAGCACAACTTGATATGGCATATGAGTTGGTCTACTAAGGTTACTTACTACCTAACCTTGCTTAAGGGTTAGGATAAGAGTATGAAATAAGCATATAAGCTTCGAGAGTAGTGTTTACAAAGGAGTAAATTCAATATATTAATGATGATAAGAGATATGTGGCTACATGTACAGTGGGTATTTATACCCGAGAAATTAGGGCAACTTGCTTAAAAATGAAAAGACAACAAGAGTATTGTTCTAAAGAAGTAATATATAAGGAATACAAAGGGTAAAAACGAATATTGCAGGAAAAGTAATGATTAAGTACAATAGATTCTCCAAACGGCTTAGATACATAGCAGCAATGTATTGGTGATGCCATTAGAAGATGGAGACAAATTAACACGATCAGGATGGGTAGCCTAGCAGGGGTGCCAGGCAGTAGTGGACTCATTCGAGAAGGAATGGTTAAGGACTCATACAGGATCTCTCAGCCTCTTGGTATTAATGTTGTCGAGTTATGGATTGGCATGCTGGGTAGGAGTGAGTAAGAGGGCCGATCTGTCAGCATAGCAATTGTTCATTTAGCAAATAACTTCCGAGAGACATGAAATTACTCGATTCGACATTAGGAATTAATAGGAAGACATCATCTATTTGGCATCTACAGGAGCCGGTTGGAGAAGGAGAATTGCCACATCAAACCTTCGAGGCTTCGGGCTCAACTGCGAGTTAGGGGTCTAGTAGCTTGATTCTTATCACATTGAGTTTGTTATTTCCTATTGATTTTTGTTGTTCTATAGTATAGTTGTTGTTTGTGTTTGTATTCATGGTATTGTGTTGTTTGTATTGGGTTGTTGGGTCGTATAACAATATTTTTAGTAGTTGTCTCTGGTTGTTATCTATTCTTAGTAGTGTTGTAGTAGTTGTCACAATACTTGTCAATCATGGGAAGTTGTGGTGGTTCTCAAGTAGTACTTACATTAAGTGTATTACATGCTTATTGAAATTTCCCAGTGAGCTTTGTACAAAATAACAATGTTAGAAGATAGTGTGAACATCAGTGATAATAGTTATCATGGTGGCTTGAAGAGGTGTATTGATAACTTAGAATGCCAAATTCAAAATCTCACAGACTCTATTTAAGAGCCCATTGGATTAGTGAGAGGTCGTTGATGTGTTAGCTGTGGTAAAAGGAATAATTGAATGCCGACTAGTGGAAACGAATCCAACGAGCTTGATAATGATGAACAATAGTCTAGATGAGCTATCGAGCCATGAAGAAGGGAACATCGAACCGATCTGAAAAGGAATAATGATGAGAATAGTGGCTTTGAAGCGAACTAAAGAGCTTGGAGTAGAGAATAAGAGCAAAGAAGAGATTTGGCTTAGTAGAACTCCAATTGAAGTGGTAGATTCAAGGTGACTCAATTGGCTCAGAATAGAACGGATGAGCCCTAAACTCCTAATCAATGACTTAAAAACATTAAGCTTAAGTTACCAACCTTTAATGGAAGTAGTTGACCTGAGGAATTCCTATATTGGGTTCCTTGAGTAGAGAAGTTGTTCAAATGTTATGAATGTGATGATTGGATCAAAGTTAAGTTAGCTTTACTGTCTTTTGTTGAGTACGTAAGTTTGTGGTAGGTGTAAGTCCTAAAATTGGCCATTCGAAATTTCGATCGGTTGAAGGACCTGATCGAGCCTAAATTATAAAGTAAAGCTAGAAATATTAGTAAAATGATCCTATAAGTTTAAATTTAAGAAAATAAGTAATAAAATAAAAGAATATAAAAATTCCAAATTTTAAGTGTATAACTCGTTATTTAGCGTAAAATGCATTTCAATAATTAACGAATCACTAGAGATAAATTATATGTATACTAAAAATCATAAAATAACCTAAATAATATTTAGGAATATTTATTTGTACTATATATGAATTTACATATATGTAGATATACGCGTAATTACTTAAAATACGCGTAATGTGCCAAGATAATACTAAATAATTAACGAAAATTCATAATTAATTAAGGAAAAATAAAGAAAAATCAGGAAAAATAAGGAATGATCTAGAATCGGGTCGTGGCAGCTGGAAAAAAATAGAAAAAAATCGGCCAATTAAATTGAGATAACGCAAAAACCAAAAATTAAGAGATAAGGTAATTGTCTTGTCCAATTTAATGCACAATAAATTCCATAAACTTCTATAAATAGGAAAAAAATTTAGAGAACTCCTTTGGACAGTTAGGGATTTGAGAAAAATAGAGAGACTCAAAAATTGAGAGAAAAACCAAGGAAAAAAGAAAAGAAAAGAAAAACTGTGCAGGTAGGGCTACAAAGGAGAACCCAGACCCGACGAGCAGCTGGGAGTGGATGACCACCACCACCACACGGTGGTGGAAACGCCTAGGTGGGCCGACACACCCATGGCCATCGACGGTGGTCGGAGCTACCCAAATCGATGAGTTCGATTTTCAGCCCGATTTTGTGTAATTTTGTAAAAATAGTAAATATTATTATAAAATTATGAAATTTGTTATTCTAAAATATTTTTGTATTTTTTTTTTAGGAAAAATATTATTTTGATGAAAATATATCTCGTGATATAGGGTCCTTAAGAAATAGTGCAAAACCGAGCATGTTTCGGTTTAGAAATAAATGACCTTAGGAGTGTAGTTTCAAGCCCAAAATTTTTGTGTAGATTACTTAGATGATATAGAACAGTGCTATGAAGCCGGTTTTCAAAAATTAATTTTCTAAATTTTTAGATAATTTTTAGGCCCTAAAATGAGGCATAAAATGGGTAATTTAGGGTTAATTAAGTAATTAAATGATTAATTACTGATTTAGTGAATAATTATATGTTTTAGGATGTTGAAATCTGATGGATTATGATACTTGTATCATTTAAGGTGTTAGATGTAATTATTAGGTTAATTATGTAGTAAATGATTAATAAGGAAAAATAGTTAACTTTAAGTTAATTTTGTAAATTAGGGAAATTAGGAGTAAAATCTGATTTTGGATGAATTTAGATATTTTGAAATGATAATTGATGTTTAGGGATGGTAATTAAAGTGATAGAAATATTAGAAGTGCATTATGTACATAATAGGCAATAATGCAAATATGTAATTTTTGAAAATATAATAAATAGAAAATATTAGGATAAAAATTGATATTATATAAATAATAAGGATATATAATAAATCTAATAAGAAACTTGAATTTATGTAATTATATAAAAAATGTAAAAATTTCTTCATCAAGAGTAAATTCGGTACACTAATAAGGATATAAGTGTACCGGATGGAATAAAATACTGACTAGGGGTAATAATGATATTTAGGAGATCGGGAAGTAATGTGATTAATTTCACATTATGAGTTGAAATGAATTTCTAGGGTTGGAATATAAAACATTACTTAGAAATCGAACTAGAACTTAATTTAGAAATCGAACTAGACCCTAATTTAGAAATCGATGTGGAAACCGAACCCGAACCTAGAATAATTATAAAAGACTTAAGACCTAAATAATTAGGCATATTAAACCCTAAATAAAATATAACAATAAGCATTATAGGATAAAATGAACCTATAATAGTTATACGAAAAGCTAAAACCACGTTTGTGTTATAGGGATGATCGGCGACGGCCTGAGCAAATCGGACCTCGAGTGAGTGAGCGAGGAGTCGAGGTAAGTTGGGATTAATACGATGCTGTAGTTTGGAGGCTTAAGATTATGCTTGGTTGTGCTTGTTAGATAGTTGGATTTGGATGTGTGCATGTGCTTGTTAGATAGTTGGATGTGTGCATGTGCTTGTTAGATAGTTGGATGTGTGCATGTGCTTGATTATGGGTGATACTATGATTCTGTTTGTTGCTCTGGCATGTATTGTATGATTTGTATGAAATGATTGATCACCCTAAATTGGACTTAATAAAATATATGATCAGTAATCATAATCGGACATGCATGGCAACCCGTTAGGGGAATTAGGACTTTCCGGCTAAATACCGACCCCTTCGAAAGGGATAGCGTAGGATTGCAAAATGGTCCCTTCTTCATCCTTAGTCGAACTAAGTGACAGGAGAGGAGGTCGCGGCGAGGGTGAAGACAGTGGTTCGAAGGTAGTCGCGGGAGGAGCAAGGTCTCCATTACACAAGCCTGGGTTTGGTCGTGAGCTGTTACATTAACGGCAACTCCTCAACCCAGATTAGAGCGGGCGCAATTTCTCTAATCTCACGACGGGCCGGACAACGTCGTGCGATGGCATTTGCTTGCACATGTATTGCACCTAATAAGTAATTGAAAATATTGCTGTGTGTATGGTATAGTTTTAAGTCCTTCATCTTAACTTACTGAGTTGTAGTTGCTTATATCCCTATAGACGTCGTGCAGGTGTTGGCTAAGAAGCAGCAAACAATTACTCTAAAGCTAGCAACTGCTGGATCCTAGGGAGTGAGGAAAAATATTTGAAGAACAAACATATATTCTTAAGGTCTAAGTTTTATTTTAGAATTATTTTTTTTTTATTTTTTGAGGATGTAATAACTGAATTATAGTATATATATATATATATATATATAAATTTTCTCACTTTCTTAGATAAATGCTTTATCTAAATTACAAACCGTTTACTTCAAAGCGGGTTAGTCGTGGATGCCTTGTGTAGATCAGGTCTAAGATAGCAGTTGTAAGGCCAACTTTTATCTTAGGATGGTTTACACGGCGGGGCTGTTACAACTCTGTCGCTTTGGGACGTGACAGTAGGATAAGTTGATCGCTAAGCAGGATGCTAAGGGAGAAGAGCTGATTAGAATTTGGAGACTAGTGAAAAGATTGATGAATCGATGATTTGTGCTTACCTATTTCAAGCAAGAGATGCTTCATGCTTTCCAACACTTGAGGTAAGGTTAAAATAGTGTTGAAAAGTACTTGCAAGAGTTCGAGATCTTGATGATTAGATGTGAGATTGCTGAGCCTCAAGACTGAACTATTGCTAGGTTCCTAAGTGGACTTTGAGATGATATTCCCAATGTAGTCGAGCTACAATCATTTAATTTATTGGACGATTTGATCAACTTAGCCTCGAGAGTAGAATGTTAGAGGAGAAGAAGGCACCAAAGCCAATTAGCTGACCTCAACAATACATCCCTGAGCCTGAGAGGAGTGAAGAAAAGAAGAAGCCTAAGAAGAAAAATGAGAAAGAAGAGTCCAGCCAACTTGACTTGTCTAAGAGGAGGAAGGTAGAGAAGGAAAAATTTCCCAGCTCTTAAGCCTGAAAAGTTAAGTGCTTCAAGTGATTGGGATGCGGACATAATGCTTCCCAATGTCTGAACAAAAGAGTCATGATCTTTAAAGGAGAAAATCCTAATGCTCAAGTGGAGAGCTAGAGTGACAAGAGCATGGAAGACGAGGAGGAAACAATAAACATCTATCCCGAGATGGGAGAATTCTTAGCCATGACGAGTCAATGAGCTGACTTGAAAGAAGACCTACGTCAGATAGAGAACTTATTTCAGATTTGATGCTTGGTAAATGGGAAGACATGTTCCTTGGTTGTTGATGGGGGAAGTTGCACTGCCATCATTTCTGCCAAGTTGTAACTAAGATGAAATTGTCAACCTACCTCCACACTTAACCTTACGGACTCAAGTGGTTTAATGATAAGGGTATGTTCCATGTACATAAAGGAGCTTAGATGGCATTTAAATCAGGACAGTATGAAGATGAGCTTGATTGTGACATGGTGCCTTTGAATGTAGCCAGATTCTCGGTTAACCTTGGGAATATGATTGGAGTGATGCCTGAAGGCTTCTTTAATACTTATACAGTTTCGAAGGATGGTAAGAGCTATTGTCTAACCCCCATAAGTGTTGAGGAAATACAAAAGAGCTTGATGCCTATGGTAAAGAAGAAGGGAAGAAGGAGCCTGTTTGAAATCTAAACACGTACTTATTACCTAAACTCAAGGATGACTTCTTTTAGACCTGACGATGATGATAGGAATCGGCCTTCGACCCCTTCTAAGCTATGGTTGACTTTTGCTAAGTTAAGATTGACCTATTTTCCTTAAGGTTGAGCTGATAAGAAAAGTCTCATAGAAGGGACGAAATTAGGATAGATAAGACAAAAGAAGCAGCAGTGTTGTTGACCTTCGAGGAGCCTAATTATTGACTAAACAAGGTTCCAAGGAAGAAGGTGATAACTCTTATTTTAAATACATTTCACATGGTGATTTTATAGTATTTTCCTTACATCTTTGGTTTTCTTTAAATAAATTGATACTTAATTGAGTAAAATTTTGATTTCAAGGTTTGAACGCGTTCTAGGATTGAAGAGGAAGAAAAGGAATCAAGTTTCACTTAATTTGGAGTTCAAATGAATGAGTTATGAAGTTTTGAAGTTACATAAACAATAGGAGAAAGGGACAATTTTTTGTCAGAAAGTTACATAGTCTGGGACATAACTGTATCCCTAGGCTGTGTCATGCAAGAAGATTTTTTGCGCTAAGGTCAGTAAGTTATACAACCTGAGGACACAACCATATCCCAAGCTATGTCTGGTGAAGAAAAAAGAAACTTTACAATACATTATAAAAGGACTTACTAGAGTTTCGCACATAACTTTGGACATTCAAAAGAGAAGAGACTTGAAGAGAAGGAGGAGCAAAAGGTAGAAGCAACACCTAACTTCAAGATTGAAGAGATTTTTCATCAAAACAAAAAGGGCTTTTCATGTTTTATTTCTTGATTTTGTTGCAATTCGTTTTTAGTTTCATCATGATAGCTTAAGATTCTTGTATTTAGAATTGTGGAACCTAAGGTTTCATAGGACTATTGGATTTATTGATAATTTTCAATAAAGTTTCTATCTTTCTTGATTCAATTATGTGTTTTAATTGTTAATTGATATTTCTAGGAGATCAATCTATGATATTATGCATGATGATTGAGAAATCACATGAATAATGGAATCTTGACATAATTGGAGAGAATTTGATGTGTACTTAGAGATAAGATACATGATTCTTCTGAAAAGTTGTTCTTTTGTGTAGGAATTCATTATACATTAATGCGATTTTAAATTATATTACTAAGTGAAGAGATTTCGGTAAATAATTTAGGATTAGGGTTAATATGCTTGAGAAATGTGTTAACTTTAATTGTGAATCTCTCTGGTCAAGAATAATAGAGATGGAATTGGATAGATTTTTAGCGGTCACTAGTTAAACACTAGGGGAAATAATTCCTAAATACGTTATTTGTCTTCTTGAAGTTGTTCTTAGTTTTATCGCTTTCTAAATTGCTTAATCAAGTCTCATAATTAGGTTGGTTTGTTAATTTTAGTATTTTAATTCATTCAACCTATCACAATTTTCTAATTAGATAATAAAGCTAAGGTTAATATTAGTACTCAAGGTTTTTGAAGGATCGACTCAGACTCACATCCGCTATATTAAAACCGATAGGTGCACTTACCTTATATCAAGTTTTTGGCGCTGTTGCTGAGGCTTCAATATTAAGAACACTAGTTGCTTTATTACTTTGACCATTTTTTTTTTCTTTCTTTCTCTTTTGTTTTCGTTGTTTATTAATTTTTTATTTTTTATTTTCTTTTTAAATTGAGCTGCAATTGATTCTATATTTCTTGCCCTTGTAGTACATGACTTGAAGCAACTTGGAAGATTTGGTAGAACTTGATCCTGAAATTAAGAGAACTATCCTTCAAAATTTAAGATTACAACCTAGACAAACTGTGGTTACCATAGAAGACGAGTCAATCGTTGGGATTAAGGAAGAGGGTGAAGAGGCCAACACTCAATTCATTAATGAAGAAGATCCACCACACATGGCTAACAATGGTAATGAAGCAAACCGGACTATGTCCAACTATTCAAGGCCTACACTTACAGGAGTTGACTCTAGTATCGCAAGGCCAACTGTCGCGGCTAATAACTTCCAAATTGCACCTAACATCATACAAATGGTGCAACAATATGTTCAATTCAACGGTCTCTAAGATGAAGATCCTAATGCTTACATCTTTAGCTTTCCAGAGATTTGTGATACATTTAAAATCAACGAAGCCACAAATGATGCCATCCAACTGCAGCTATTTCCTTTTTCCTTGAGGGGTAAAGCAAAGCAGTGGTTAAACTCCCTACCACGAAATTCAATCACAACTTGGAATGAATTGGTAGAGAAATTTTTGGAGAAGTATTTCCTACCTGCGAAGACTGCTAAAATTTAGAACGATATTTCTTATTTTGCCCAATTGGAAGTGGGGACTTTATATGATACTTAGGAGCGATTTAAGGACTTGCTCAGGAGGTGCCTACATCATGGCCTCCCACTATGGATGCAGATTCAAACCTTCTATAATGGTCTTAATTTATCTATGAGACAGATGATTGATGCATCCGCAGGAGGTACTTTGAACATAAAGATACCCGAGCAAGCACAAAACCTGATTGAAGGAATAGTAATGAACAATTATCAGTTGGAAAGCACTAGAGCCAAGCAAAAGGTTGCGGGAATTTGTGATGTGGACTTGACCATTGCTCTGGCAGCTAAGGTGGATCTATTGAGTAAGAAGATTGATGCACTCTTTATTTGCCCTCAAAAAGTACAATTGGATGTAAGTGACTTTGGCATGTAGGGTTATGGAGCACAAGAACAACTGGAATAGGTAGATTATCTAGGAAATCCACCTATGCAACAAAATAACCCCTATAGCAACACTTATCATTCCGGGTAGAGGAATCATCCTAATTTCTCATAGGGAAACCAAAACCAAGGCCAGCAGAAGACTAGCTTTAGTCTACCTGGATTTCAAAAACCATTATCAACTCCCCCTCCTCAAGAGAAGAAGTCCAGTTTAGAAGAACTTCTCATGAAATCTATTCAAGGCAATGAAGCTTGACTATCCAACATTGAATCATCGTTGAGAAATCAAGAGGCTTCTAATCGCAATCTTGAGAAGCAAATTGGTCAACTTACAAAAATGATCTTTGAGAGGCAATAAGGGACACTATTAGGGAATACTTAAGTCAATCCTACCGAACATGTTAATGCTGTAATCTTGAGAAGTGGTAGAAAACTGCAAGTGGAGAAGAGGGATGGTGGAGAAGTAGTTGAGAAAGAAGTGGAAGTCAACTGTAAGGAAGATGCAAAGCCACTAACATCAAAAGAAAGTATGGAATCACTAAAAGTGAAGGAGTACAAGCCTCTTATCCCTTACCCACAACGCCTTAAGCAAAGTTACACTGATCAGAATAAGGAATTCAGTAAATTGCTTGATATTTTTAAACAATTACACGTTAACTTACCTCTTGTTGATGTCATTTTACAGATGCCAAAGTATGTGAAATTTCTAAAGGATCTTCTATTGAATAAGAGGAAGTTGGAGGAGCTTATAACCATCACATTGAATAAGGAATGCTCGACACTTCTCCAGAAAAAACTGCTACAAAAATTAAACGATCCATGGAGTTTCACTATTCCTTATATGCTTGGCAATTTGTTAGTAGATAATACTTTGGTAGACTTAGGAGCTAGTATAAATTTGTTGCCATATAATTGTTCAAAAAGCTAGGTTTAGGAGAACCTAAACTAACGTGCATGAGTCTTCAATTAGTTGATTGGTCTATCACATACCCTAGAGGCATCATAGAGGATGTTTTAGTGCAAGTAAAAAAATTAATATTTCCTATGGATTTTGTTATACTTGATATAGATGAAGATATTGAAGTGCCAATCATTTTAGGTTGACCCTTCCTAGCCACTGCTAGGGCTGTTTTTGATGTTAGTGAGCATAAGTTGATATTACGGGTCGGGGATGATGATATAGTTTTTAAAAATCTAGAGGCTACGAACAAATTTCTTGACTCAGAGGACACATGTTACAATGTTAATGCCACTAATGTTGTTATATGTACATGTGTGCAAGAAACGTTTGCAAAAGATTCCTCAAGCTATTGCTTGCAAAAGATTCCTCAAGCTATTGCTTGCAAAAGATTCCTCAAGCTTTGCTTGCAAAAGGGAGATGAAAATCTGGTGACCAACTCTAATCGTACAGAAGTGGTAGCTCAAATAGAAGTTCATGAATCCATTGTAGATAAGAAGGGAGTTAATCCACTCCATAAGCTAAAGGATCTTAAGTTAAGATCCTTCAAAGAGAAACCACTAATTTTGGAACCAAAACTATTAAGAAATCATTTTGAACATATCTTTGTGGTGAAAAGTTCAAAACTTCCAATGACAACCGCATCTAAGTTAAAAGCGGATAAGGTTCCATCAAGAAACCATATTCTATTCTTATCTTAACCATGTCCATCTCCTATTATGGTATCTAAACTCTAATCTACTATCATAATCTCTAAGGTTAGCGTCTCCTAAAGATATTCAAACTTGGAAGGATTAAGAGAAAGCTTAGACTAAAAAGAGTTCAATTGAAGAGTAATAAGTTGATGACCTACCCAAAATCATCCTCATCGTCTAACTTCAATCAAAACACTCTATGGATCACTTGACCAAATCGGTTAAAGGATGCAAATGATTTAGTCCATAGAGAGCCTTGAAAACCAACCTCTATTATCATCTTGAGCTACCCATTATTCTTATTACAATTTTCACCTAAAACATTTCTATTTGGTGGAATTTAGTTTTACCCACTTTTAATCTTAGATTCTTAAAGTTCATATTCTAAATGGGTTTCACATATATTTTTGGGGCATTGTCACTATTTACATCTTAATTTTGCTACTTTTTATAGTTATACATCTAAAATTTCGATTTATTTAATTATACACTTAATTGAAAATCTAGTTATCATCGTTTACATCTTAGTTAACTCAAATTTATACCGTTAACCTAATCAGCATGATTAGCTAATAAGGTGGCTACCCACGGCCTTAAGGGGGTTACGCAACACCTCTAAGGTTATGTATGGCTACTAACGGTTGCTAGTGGGTCTCATAATCGACAATTTTTAAGGTAGTTGTAACCTATTATTTTATAGAGGTTAGCTAGCGCTTACCTGTAAGAGGTTGTGCGACCCTCCAAAGGCTGTGGGCGGCCATCCTATTGGTTAATCATATTGTATGGCATTCACCACTCCCATAAGTCACGCACTAATAGGAAAAATTAGCTCCTTTTTAAAATAGTGGAATTAATATGCTACTAATTGACCAAGCTACAAATTTTGATGAAAACTTGTGGAAATCGTGAAAACTTTGGCAAGTGTATCGATCAATTAGAAGTATAGGGTAATCTCCAAGGTCGTATTTCCCAAAGAAATGGTGTGCTAGCTTTCAGTCGTTTTAGTACCATTCATATCTAAGTAGGCCAAATAAAATTTGATTCTTTTATTAAACAAAACTCAACAACTATCTTAATGTGGATAAATAAGTGATTCCAACACCAAAAAGGACAAAGATATGATTTCTATTTGACTATCTAATTCTAAGAACAACGCCTAATTTAACAAAACACAAGATTCCAACACTCCAACGATTACAATTAAGAACCAAGTAAATGAATTAACATGAGACATGATGTTTGATTTCTTCTATTGTTCATATGCACATAGATTAAAGATTAATCCCAAAAGTGAAATCTTAACTAAATCAACATGTATCAACAATTAATCTAAGTTAAACAAACATGGAAATGACTAGAAATCGTACTTCACACATAATCCTAATCTACATACATTCCTTCACAAGTGAAATACATGTTTAATGCTTTAAACCCATAACTCATGTAACATACAATCACAATAAACAACACAAACGCCAAATATTAATCCATTAACGTTAAAAGATTCATGATCTTCAGGAATATAATGGGATTACAAAGTTAAACAACATCCCAAAACAACAAGAAATTAGGTAGAGAGAGAAATCACCTAATAAGAGGAGTTCTAATCTTCAATCTGTGTTAGAACTATGTTTTTTATACATCTCGAGGTTGGAATCCGCTAAAACTAACTTAATCTAAAGTAAATCTAACCTAAAATAACTTAGAAAGGTGAAACCCTAAAAACCATGGGGAGAAAAGAAGAAAGGAAGTTGAAAAAGAAAGAAAATCGTGTCCTTAAATGAGCTGTAAATTGCAGCTTTTTATATCAAGAGGGTACCGTTTTGACGGTAGTTAGGAGTACCTACATGACAGTAGATACTGTCATGAAGACATCTGGAATTACCATAAGGAAGGCATATAGAATTAGCATCAGGATGGCATGGTCTACTCTTTATGATACTTGCGAAGGTTTTATTTTGAATACGGGCTTGACAATATTTGGAATTACTATCAAGCTAATAGTTCTTGCTCTATGTCTTTATTATTATTATTATTATTATTATTATTATTATTATTATTATTTTTGGGCTTCTTATGTAGGGGCATGGTAACCTTAATACCTGCAAGAATAAACACAAAGAACTTAAATTCTTCAAGTACACATAATATTTTAACAAAAAAATATGAATTATACTTGTGCTAAGAAATTATATATAATTTTAATAAAAATTCACACAC
Organism: Lumnitzera racemosa; assembly: GCA_024138005.1. NCBI lineage: Eukaryota > Viridiplantae > Streptophyta > Magnoliopsida > Myrtales > Combretaceae > Lumnitzera > Lumnitzera racemosa. The sequence goes on from JAMXBC010000006.1 coordinate 90,132,695, forward strand.
TTAGGCTCAAAATTCTATTAAATCACATATGATTATTAGAGAAATCCTTCAAATAAGTATGTGGTTTTACACACTTATCATTGTGCTGATTGGACGACGAGCAGTGCGAATTGGAGTTAACTGATATATAAACGGTCAATTAAATTTTCGATCAGGTGTATAATTAGATAGGTTAAAACTTTAGGTGTATAATTGTAAAAAATAGTAAAGTCGAGGTGTAAACAGTGACATTAACCTTATATATTTAGCTTGTCTATTTTATGTTTTCTAGTTTTAGTTTGTTTCATGTATTCTAAACACTTTGGGTATATGCAAATTGTGCTTATTATTATTATTATTATTATTATTATTATTATTATTATTATTATTATTATTATTATTATTATTATTATTTATGCTTCTTATGATTTTGGCTAATCATTGCTTAATGAAAGATGATTTTGTAAAGAAGCATCCAAGATCCATGCCTTAGTTCAAAGTGGATAAGAGTGTCTAATGAAGTTGTGCAATTAATGAGATTATGAGCTTATGGATGGCAATTGTCATGTTATAGGAATATAAGTAGTTGCATTATAAAGTTGATTATTGTATTGGAGTAGGCTCTAGATATCTTTATTAATCGCTTGGGTAGTGAAGAAACATGATTTAAGAATTAATTGTAATTAATTTTAGTGTAATAGTTGCATTGTATGCCTCACTTTGGTTCTTAATTATTAATTGCTTAATTTAAATTAATTTTAGCACAGTTTAAGATAAACTAAATTCCTTTTTCATATAAAATTAATTTTTTAAGTATAATTAGAAATTCTAGTTGGATTGACATTTGCGACTTAATATAAAACCAATTTATTAGCCTAGACTTTGCCTATTTAATAAAAATGTTATTAATTTTTTTTTGGCATCATTATCAAGAAATGATGGACTAATGACATCAATTTCTTCAAATACAATTTAAATTCAGATGCTTAAGTTTAGTTGGTTTTCTTGGCTTGTTTTTTTCTTTTACTTTTTTTTTTTATTATTTTACCCTTTTTACAATTTTTGTCTTGTGTTATTTAAACATTTGTAGGTGTGTTCTATTTCGGTTATTTCGCTATAGTTTGAAGCTTTTATGAGTACTAATTTATTGAAAAGCAGATTGCAGATATTATGGATATTCATTTGAGCTTAAGTTGATATAGCTCATTATTGTTAAATTTTTTTAGTTCTTTTTCATCTCTTTAGTAAAATTCTTTGATTGAGCTTAGTATAACTAATTTGCTTCAAGCCCCGAGCAAAGAGGATGGTACTTGAAGATAGTAAGAATTAGGGAGCTAAAAGGAGTGGAATAAGAAAGATTTTTCAACGGTAGGAATGATGTAGAAAGTGTAATACGCTAGGAGCATGGGGGAATTATGACATGTGTAATGCTAGAGACGTTTGGGTTAGTATATTAAGACCATCAATAAACATTAATTATAGGGAAATTATAAAGAATCCTCTTAAATTTTAAAATGGGTGCGGATTTTTTTTTTTGCCAATACATAAGTGTGAATTTTCCACTTGAACTTTTAAAATGTTAAAAGTCACCTCCTAAATTTTGGTAAATTAGTAAAATGAAGAACATTTGCCTACTTTATTTAAGAAAAAATGTTACGATTAAAGTTTAAGAGATCTTAAACTATACTTTAATAATCCAATAGGGAGTTTTAGCATCAAAATGAAAATTTAGGAGGGTATTTGCAACTTTTAGGGATTATTTGCCAATAGTATAAAAAGTGATTTACGACATGTGAAATTTTAGAGTGTAGATCACGCATAAGTTAAAAGTTTTGAGGTCTAGTGTGCATTTTCCTTGTAAATTTTTCCCACTCAAATTAGCCTTAGTACAAATTGGTCCATTAAGAGCAACATAGGACCCCTATCACATCTTGCCACATTTTCAAAACCTTGCAATTCCTTCAAAATTAATGTGTAGGTAGATCCATTTGTTTTCATTTCTTTAGAGGATAAAATTAAGGCATGACTCAAGGCTTAAGTTTCATGCACGTTTACCAGTTGTGATCAATGATTCAAAGCTTTTCTAACTAAGTACTTCTTAGTAATACTGCCAAGAGAAATTATCAATGACTAGTTGTTTCGATGCTTAATACGATAATAAATAACTTTGTATAAAATTGTTACAACAATGAAGAACAATAGTTAAGAGTTTTTACATCATTTACGAGGTTATTTAGGGAAGCTTAGATTTTTAACAAGTACCCATTGAGAAGACTTAAGATAAAGAGCTCATAAACAAGTTCCCCTATCATTACAATTTGCTTAGATTTAACAACCCACTTAGTTTTCAAAAAGAATGAGAAATCCCCCACTTTAAGAAAGTGAATTGACTTAAATTTTAGCTGTAGAGAGAGTAACAAATATCATTATGGATAGGTTTAAAAAAACTAGAGAGCTTGGTTAGTAATTAAGTCCAATTAATCCATATATAGATGATTAGAAAAATGGCTAACCACTTAGCAACAACTTGCTTAGCAAATAATTATAGATACTAGAGATTTTTGCTTTGCTATCAAATAAAGAGGTTAAAAGTACTAGTCCTACAGTTGATTAAAAGAGAAGGGTATAGTGATAAAAAGAAGACAAAGTAGAATTGTGCAAAAGAGATGAGAGCATTATGGTTAGAAAAGAATTAGATAAGAATAATAAACGTATTGAGGAGAACCCTAAGACTCGAAATAAGACCTTCATGTACCTTGATCTAACTAGGCTAAAGGAATCTCAAGAGGAAGAGAGTTAAAGGGAAATTTTCAAAATTTTAAGAGACTTCACATCAATATTTTATATGTCGAAGCTTTAAAGAAAATGATAAAGTATGTCAAGTTTTTTAAGGAAAGAGCAATAGGAGAAGGGTTGAGGATCATAAGAAGATAATGTTAATAGAGGAGTGCACCAGGGTTATGTATTAACATTTGCTTCCCAAGCTTGGAGATTTAGGTAAATTCATCTTACCTTGTGATATTAGATGGATGCAATTTTGAAAATGCATTATGTTATATGGGTTCTAGTGTAAATTTGATGGCTTTATCAATGTTTGAAAAACTTGACATAAGAAGAATTAAATCAATGAAGAATGTGCTTATAATTGGATGATAAATCTATTAAGTAATCTAGAGTGATCGTTGAGGACGTTATCGTGGGAATACATCCATATGTATTTCATATTGATTTTATGGTGATGGACATGGTGAAAGAACATCCAATCATATTAGATTGATCGTTTTAAGCAATCTCTAGAGTATTGATTGATCTAAAGAATACTAAGGTCATACGAAAGATTGGAAATGAGGAGATAGAACTTCAAATATATATAAGAGAAGTAGATGTAAAGATGAAAAATGCTAAAGGATTGAGGAACTTGGTAGAATTAAGATGTAAAGGCCAAAGGATACTAAGTAATTTATAAGAGTATATACCTAAAGTAATGAGACGTGTTTTTAAATAATAAAATTAGAGCAAGATACATGTGATAGTTATAAATTTGAACCACTATGGAGAGATTGAGGCCAAGCTTCAGACCATAAATAAGCTCATTATAGAAGGTGCATTTATTTTTCAATCAAATAAACATGAAGGGACGTAACTAAACATTGTATACATTGTTGGTAGGTTTTAAATGAATGATTGATGCATGCATATACACATAATATGGATATTCTAGATACACAATGTCTAAGAAACTCTCATGGTGTATAGAGAATTTATATCTATGATATAAATTAGAGATCAATATGAAATATAGTTAAATAACATTTAAATATCCTTAGATGATTATTAAGATCTTGTGGTAGCTAATATTTTGATGGTTAGAGGAAAGGACGTACATTTACTTTAATCTACCATATTATAATATAATGGATAACAAAGCTAAGTAGACAATGCGTTCCTTTAGCAAGAAATCGAGATCGAGATGAAGCGAATAAAAGTTGGTCTAAAGAAGGCTCAAGTAATGTAGAAAAGAGTTTCATCCGATCAACATTTTGTAAACTAAGTTTCCGTAAATGTCATATCAACAAAGCCTTACATGGTGTAAATGCCATGAAGGACTTTTAACCTACAAAAGGTGTAAGGCAAGGAGATGCGCTGTCCCTTTCGATTTTATCATATGCTTGAAAATACTGAGAGCCTCAAGAGAGAATCAAGTTTATAGGTGTGAGATTGCTCTATCCATTTCTTCACAGATGATCTCATAATTTTTGGAGAAGCCTCTCTTAAAATAGAAAGGATACGTTGAAAGTAATATTTAATCTCTGTAACCAATCTAATCTAAACATTACCCACGAGAAACCAAGAGCAATTTTTTAAAAGAATGTTGAGGGATACATAAGTAATGAAATTGCAGATAATCAAGTAATGATAACAGGTAAACTTAGAATTGACATCATTGAAACGTGAGCAAATCTTTATTATGTCATTCACTCATGAGACATCAACATTTTTGAAATGCTTTTACCCATTATTGGAAATTCCTTCAATTCATATCCTTTGTCATTTAAGGTCTACCAAGTAACATTTAAGACTGTATTGAGATGTTCAATTTATTTGAAAATTATGATCCTCATACTTAATTGAGTAAATTTTTTAACAGCAATAATGTAGTAACTAGCTTGGCATGTAGTCCTAATGGAAGCTTTTTGGTTTATGATTTAGAAATTGGGAAGATTTGAGTGTGGGATATAAAATCACCCACTCTTGTTAATGTGTTTGGGCACAACGAAGGTATAAATACTACCCACATTCTTATAAGCTTCAGAATTACAAAAATAGTTAGACCCGTTTACTTAGAAAGTATTTTATATGGCTATCTTTTCATCTAATTTGGGCATTTTACTATTTTTGTTTGAATTATTTTTATGCGACACAAGCCTTGCGTACAATATTATTGTGAGAAAACTAGATGAGCAAGAATCATCAAGAGGGGATGAATAAAACTCAAGGTATGATAAGTTTGAAAGTCATTCAAACACATCAATTTTTAATATCGATCACTTAAAATTGAAAGTACGATAAATAAATATATATTTTTGTGGTTTTCATATTTTGTATAATATTTTAACAACAATTTGAAATACTTGCTAATGACATCTTATAATAATCAAGGGACAGGGGGTTAGGTAAGAAACATGTGATTAACAAGTATTTTAAATTGTTGTTAAAATATCATAGAGAATTATGAAAACCGAAAACATTGATTTAATTTATCATACCTTAAGTTTTAAACGATCAATATTGAAAATTGATGCGCCTGGATGACTTTTGAAATTAGCTCCCAACTTTGGTAGTACAGTCCATCCCCTCTTGATGATTCTTGCTCATTTGGTTTTCTCACACAATATTGTACATGGTGCTTGTGTCGTATAAAAATAATCCACACAAGAATAGTTATATGTGCAAATTGGATAAAAGCCAGCTATAGGAAATACTTTTCAAGTAAAGGACTTCAACTATTTTTGTAATTATTAGAGCTTATAAGAACGTGGATAGTATTTATATCTTCATGTTGTCCAAACACATTAACAATAATTTGTGATTCCATATCCCACACTCGAGTCTTCCCATCTTTTGAACTACACACCAAAGAGCCTCAACCAAGACTAGATGCCAACCTAATTACTGCATTATCACAACCCAAAAATTTACTCGATTGAGTATGAGAACCCTAATTTTCAAATAAATTGAACATTTCCATAAAGCCCTAAATGTTACTCAGTAGACGTCAAATGACAAAAGATATAAGAAAAACCACATAGTTCAAAGATGTCGATTTCTCATGGAGTAAATAACATGATAAAGATCTGCACACATTTGAATAATTAAAGAAGTCAAAGGAAAGCTGGCAGCGAAAAGGAAGATTATACATGTACTAAGAGAATAGCTGAGTGAAGACTATGGAACTAGGTGGGTACCTCCACTACCATACTAGGTCTTCCTTTGATAGAAATTTTAAGGCACAGCTAACATTCAACAAAATCATTTTCTCGGTGCACACTTGGCTGTATTATGATAGGTTAGGCAAGACATTCTTCATTATCTGTTTCATTGGGTAAGGTAAGGCTCTTCATTATATGTTTCTTTTACAGCAAGATCACATTACCCAGAAATATGTAAAACGGGGGAGCCTTCTACAAACTCTACATGTTTCATCACTCTTTTGGCGTGATTCCAATCATGTCGAATCTACTCTATATTGGTTAAAAGAAAGCTTAAAATGAAATCGCAGGGGACTGATTTATCATATGAGAACTCGTCCAAGAAAATATACACCTGAAGATTACTTTATGGAATCCTCGGTTGTTGCTTGATCATCTCTAGATCGGCTAGCAACTTCCCCAGCCGTTGAATTCATCTCATTGAAGTTCCTTTTCTTCGATGAGGAAACAGGTGTCTCTTTTTTATGCTCATCTTCACAATCCCTTTCTATGGCTTTGCCTTCACTGTCTTCATTTTGCCTGTCTAACTCTGCTTCAACACTTGGAGATGGAAAAAGTGGGGGTTCTTTGCCACTCAACCGACAGAAAACTCTCTCAACAATGTCACTTATTTCTTTTCCTAATCCGTTACTATCCACAATTAGCTCCCAAACTGACTTTGATGCTTTCTCCAGCACAGGGCCCCTGTAATGAAGAACCATCAAGTAATAACTTTCATGGAAAACTTAAATAGCAGCACTGCAGCATAGAGTAATACTAAAATGGATGACCATTCAACTATACCACAATGATTATCTCACTTATGTATCTTGAAGAATTAAACAATAACAGTGCCATAACTATCAAAAAGACACAGGAAAAAGATATGATATAGCTTCTAACACAGCTAAAGCAAAAAATCCATCAACAGAGTTGGGATATTCACACTAAGAAACCACTTACTCTAGTTCCTGGCGCAGCGCATCAAATAGTTCCCTCTTGGTCTGTTTTTCAGCCCCTGGTGTATTAAGAACTTTGCTCTGTTCTGCCATTTTGATGGTAGTATTTTTCAGCTCTTCCTGCAGAACAACCGTTACATTTTAGTGGACAAAAGATGAAACAAGCTAATAAAGGGTGAGGGAAAACAGCAACAGGACCGTCACATGCACCAATTTTTCAGTCAAAACCCATGGAAAAAGTTATTTTTCCTGATAAAAGAACGTTAATTTCTTCAACAAGCAAAGAATTGGCAATTTGACTTACTGAAAAAAGAATCAACAATTTTTACATGGGCAGGAAGTCATGGATGCATGTTCTGTTGGTTGTAATAATAGCTCCCCAAACCAACAAGGAGAGACGAGAAATCTTTTTTTATCATTTCGTGATAAGATTTGACATACTTTTACATCTTGGATAAATCCTCAAGAGAAAGAGAGAGAGCATGTTTCCGGGAGGAAGGGGAAGGAAAAAAAAAAAAAAAAGGAAAAAGTAAAACGAACACCTTGAGCATCTTTATGTGCAATGGTCATGGCACCTTTTATATTACGATCAAGCATAGGTTTTATGCAAATACTATGACAACACTCAAGCCTTACCCCTACCATATAAGGTTGGGTATATGGATCCTGCTTACCTTTTTTATTACGATCAAGCATAGGTTTTATGCAAATACTACAACAACACTCAAGCCTTACCCCTACCATATAAGGTTGGGTATATGGATCCTGCTTAGCCATTAATAGAAAACATATTCATTTTCATTAAAAAGGTCTTACATTGGCTATCAACCTAACGCAGCCATCCTCCTTCACCGTGGTTGCCTAAGCAATGTTGGGTTTAGTGCAAATAATACTATTTTATTTGGTGAAATAAGCACAAATGCAGTTAAATCTCACTTTATATTATGACAAAGAATGATAAGTCCAAAACAAAGCATTGTCAATGTGTGTGTGTGTGTGTGTGTGTGAGAGAGAGAGAGAGAGAGAAACTTACATTAGCTTTAAGTTGATTAATGATCTTCAATCGGAGGGCATCCATTGTCCCATCGTTCATCAGAGATTCCAACACATCTTCTGGAGTTACCACTGATGAAGATGCCATTGCAGAACTTTTACTTTAAACTGAAAATCAACAATTACAAATAACAAAAATTAGTAAAGCCAGCTAGAGACAACCTTCACTTCCTTTCCAAATGACAAAACTGATCCTTGACTTGATCTCAAAAAATGCACATCCACACCCGCATCGAGGACCCATTCTTCCCAAAGAACCAAGAAGTTTTTATTTTTACACATGCTGATTTGGTAAAGAATCTATACTATAGATAAGATGCTTGCGATACATCACTTACAAAAAAAAAGTTTCTTGCAATAGATATCGTGCAAAATAACTTACGAATCTTTAATTAAATCAAATTATGGGACAGCAGCTTAGATACGGTATAGTCTTCCAGGTCAGAAAACAGTTGAATAAAACTATTACCCCTCTCGACCACACTATCTCAAGGAAAACTTAGCAAAATGCCATGAATTTTGAAGAATTTTCCTCTCTATATGCCACAAAGCTAGTAGTAATAAAATCTAATCTTGCTGCATGTGAACTATGCCACAGGAACCACGAATCCAATTCGAGATTGCATTGCAAAATCGAACCTGGGATATCATGCCCTAGCCACTAGACAGACCTTCCTACATCCATATTTACAAGTCACTTCATTACATTTTCAACATATTAAAGCAAAATGCAGTCTCCACACGGCATTTGTAAAACAAACTCACACAAAAATCAGAATAAAATTCCCTTTCAGCATTTGGTTTCCCCATCCCCATTCCTGGTAATTACAAAATGTCACATAAAGTGGGTCTACATTGTTAGCTTGTAATTGGCACGTACGCCAAGACAAACCAAATCGAGTTCAGAAACTTTATCCCAAAAATGGATACACAATAAACATTCTAAACAAATAAAATTTTGTTAAGCACAGAGTATGCTATTAAACACGAAACTAAAATAAATCCATAAGGTAATAAATTATATCAATCATCATGTTTGGCTAGTTACCACTATATGTTAACAAGAATTTCTAGCACGATGTAGAGAAAAAAAAATATTAGAGAGAGAGAGACAAAGAGAAAGAAATTACTTGCTAAGATCAATGACTCAGAAGCCCAAAGAATCACAGAGTAGATGGAAAGGATGATGCTAAACAAGAAAGAATAAAGGAAGGATTTGCAATAGTGTTTCGGTCTGTTTGATCAGGTCACCGGCCAGGTTAGGGATTTATTCCGAAACTTTGTCCTGAAGACAAAAGAGGGCGCGCGGATGCGATGGATTTTCGTAGCATAAATTTAGGATTAAAACTATAATAATATATATATATATATATTCCATGTATAAATGAGGTAACGGCGGCAAATTTGCGTGTTTTTATCTACAAAGGATAATAATAATGAGTTTGTTTGAAAATTACTGCAATTAACATATTAATAGCTATCCAATTCTACCTAGTAAAGATTCGGTTTTTTCGCTATATTTTCTTAGTTTACTTAAAAAAAAAAACACAAAAAGCAATTACAAACCATAGAATCATCTTTTCTCTTGAGATACTATGCTACATTAAAATTAGTTAAGAGCTTGCCTTATGTGTAAATAATAGTTTGAATTATATTATAAATATTTTATTTTTGAAAATAAAAAATATAAAGATAATTTAATATTTTATATATTATTTAAAAAAAATTATCCATTAAAATATTTATTCATTTACTAATGGGTATTATAACATATTTTAATAGATATATAAGTTTCATATAAAGAATTATTTAAAATAAATTACCGAATAGTAATTTGCTATAAAAGATAAGAGCTTTTGAAATTACATTAAATACGACAAAAAGAATTATGCATATACATTAGTGGTACCATTTAAAAATGATATATAAAAGAGAAAAGGGTTTTGAAACTATAATTATGATAAAGATTCTTTGGATAGTTAACCAAATTCCATAAATGACAATTATTTACTTTCGTATTGCAATATGATCAAATTAGATGTGTATATATTTAGTTGGTGATCCATCATACTAAAAAAAGTGCATATGGTATACTAAAAATCGGAAAAATACTTAATTTTTGATAATAAAACCATGCAACATCTAATGGGAAAAATTATTCAAAAATTCTTTTTCGCAAGGTGGCTATAGAGGTAAATGCGGATCTTTACAAGAAAATAAAAAAAGGAGTCGTGCTTTAAACATTTTAATTGAAGGTAAATTTTTATTTGAGTTTGTAAGCAATAACGTAAACTTGATTTGCACAAATTGGTTTTGAGAAAAAAAAAAAGAAGAAGAAAAAACTTGCATATTATGGGAAGAAGAATACAAATCTCTTATTATGATTAATGTTGTTAAACCCGAATTAATTCGTCCTCTCCAACTCGGTTTGATCTAACCCTCCATAAAATCGGCACGAATTACTTATTTGTTCTTTATTAATAGTGACTTTCATTCGATCCATTTAACCTAGCTAGCCCAACCCAGTTTTGTTAAGAACCCATAGGGTTTTTTAAGATTAAAATATGTTATTTTTCTTATATTTTGTATAAAATGCACCAATTTTATGAAAATAAATATAAATTAAAGAAACATAAAAAATAAATTGTAAAAAGTATTCAATTTTCAATTCTTAAGGATGAAGGTAACCATTATTACTCTATAAATAAATGCAAATTAAATTAACGAATGTGTTTTCTTTTTTTTTTTCTCTTTTTTATTAGTTCAAATTGGGAAATTGAAATGGCTTAAAGCTCGAAAGGGTATTTTAAGTTTGTCATTTGTAAGGAAGATTCTATGGTTCTATCATCTATTTTAATGGGATCAGTCTTACTCTTAATCTCACTATTCATTTCTATTTTTTTAAAATTTAAATTGTTGAATAGTTTATTTAATGGTTTAAATTTAAAAAATACAAATCAAAGTGAGATGGACGGCAAGACTAGTTTACAAAAAATAAAGATGGAATTATAAAAAAATCGTTTTGTAACAGGTAACATATTTTTTAGAAAAGTTGTGTTAAAAAAATAAAATTTGTTTGTAGCCCATCTCTAATAGAAAGTTGTTTTGTGAAAGGTAACTTTTTAGAATGGTGTTTATTAAAAAAATGAAACAATTAAAATGCTATTTTTAAATAGGTTAAATCGTAAAGACATAATCGTTGAAAAAGCTTTTGAAATTATATCCTATAAATAGATTCTCCAAACGAATACATTAATTAATTTAAGTAATGCATATATACAATAATTGTATGAATACCAATTCCAAACTACTTGTTACTTTTAAGAAACAATTTTTTATAAAACATAATTATATTTTTAATTTTTATTTTGAATTACTTTTTGATATTCTCTAATAGATTCCATATATCATAATTTAAATCTTTTTTCATAATTTGAAATTTTAAAAAGATAACATTTTTTTCTCATCATGATAAAAAAATGTTTTCTCAATCAAAATCTAAATTGTGGAAGTACATAAAAAACAACATTTAAGTAATGATTTATGGATAACTATTTCATTAATAATTTACATGTTATACTAAAATTGCCTTTTTCAATTAAATGATATTAAGCAATATTGTCAAACCCAACTCAGATAATTGACTTAGATATAAGAGAGAGTCAAAGATTAAAGAAGTGAAACCTAATTCAACCAAGATTTGACAAGGATTGTACTGGACTGATTTAATGATTGGATAAGTCAAACTGGGTTAAATCATAGGGGTCAACTCAGGTTTCATAACACTGATATTAATAGGATGGACACTGATAAAGTATGTATCTAAACTATAAAGTATTAATTAATTAATTTGCTAACCTAATTAAATAAATTATAATGTAATTTAAATGAAAAAGATATATAGATTTGCATAAGCATTCATCAATAGCATGTTTAGTTGATTTCATTGGTATGAAATAGAATAATGACATGGTAGTAGAGGTAGGTAGAAAACCCTACTTTTAGATATGCTACTAAGTATAGAAGGTCAGGAGATAGATTATTGATATAATTTTTTGTACCCTATGCCTATAAAATAGGCTATAAGTATAATGTCTCGATACATTATATTAACTTATAGGTCATACTCTAAAATATACAATTATTATAAGTTTGAAGGTACCATGTGTTATTATTAAACACTTTAATGATATTTTACCTTTTTTGTTGGATAAAGTCAAATTTTTATAAATTTTACAAAGGAAAAAGTACAAAGATAGGGCATAACCTATTAGACAAAAGAATGAAAAGGAAAACCACTATCCAAAAGCACACGAAGCATGCAAGAGATCTAAAGAGACAATTAATGCACCACTAGTCAATAGATGGGTGCTCCTTCAATTAACAAAAATTACTAAGAACTTCTAGTCTTAATTTCAATTTCACTTAATCATCACTAAGATTCTCTCCCTAAGATAGAAAAATTGAAGGAACATGCTTCCCTTCAAGTGGCAAATTTCAAATGAATATGATGAGAGCCAGGTAAGATAAGGATAGAAAAAGAGAAACGCAAACTTTAAATTGAAGGAAAGAAAACTACTTATATGCTTCAACTCAATTCCTAAAACTAGTCTTCTATTCTTATGGACTATTGATGATACCTAAGTTATGTTTCAAGGAACTTATGACCTAGAAAAGCAATCTCGTATGCTCTTTTAAATTGTACAGTTGAATACCTAGCTGAACCAGTCTCGTTTCTCACATTCATCATCCTAACAACTACAATTTAAAGCTATTTACCTAGATAAAATGTAAACACAAAGAAATTATGCTAAAGCAAACAATATCTTATACTTATATCTTATCTTATCACAACATTATCGAACAAACAAGAGAGCACTAAATTTTAAATCCATTAATTCACTATTTTTCCTCCATAGAATCCATCTTTATCACTAGGGTTAAACCCTAAAATATAAAATTGAATATAAAAACAAGAATAATAGATTTAAGCCCTAATGGAAATTACTATGTGAGGAGTAGCTATCTAAGAGAATGTGAGCTTGAAACCTTGATAGTTGATTTCATCTCTTTAATGATTTGGAAATCGAAACTTTTTTACATAAGATCTCTAGTGTTTTGTAAACTTATGATATCTAGTGGGGGTTTGGGGGAAAATGGGATAAAAATCATAAAAGTAACTGAATTTTTAAATTTTTGTATTTAAACTTTAAATTTATGCATTTTAATATCTCAACCTTTTAAATGAGAATGTGGTATCAACTTTCATTTTGTTTCATTTTAGTGCTCAAATGTTTACCTTTTTTTTTCATTTTGGTACTTCAATTTTTAAAGTGAAACAAAAACATAATTTCTTTATATTAACTTTTCTAAAAATATTATAAAAAATCAATAAAATAACAATCAATAATAATATAGTTAAAAATTAAAAAAAAAAAGAATAAGAGAATAGGTTTTGTTCTTGAAATTTTATTTGCGCATATGGTTTTTACAAACAATATCTTATCTTTGCGAGTTTTTATTTCTCTTAATAAATTATGTCATTTATTATTATCATCTATGTTTATCTATCATTAATTCTTTATGATTTCAATCATTCCATATCATCACTTAGTCTATGTCAATTAAAGCAATCCTTCATCATTATTATTATTATTGTTTTTTAGTCCAAGTCGATAAAATAGGTTTCATGTCAACTCATAGTCAACTCCACTTTAACAAGTTCAAATCAATATCCTTTTGTCAATATAAAGTTTAAAAATGATTTGTATTAGATTTGTCTTAATTGATGTAAAGTCATACAAAGTTGAGATAGTTAGAGTTAGATTGTTTCGTAGAGTTAGAAAGGACTAATACTGGATTAATTTGGTTAGCATGTACACATTTTTTAATCCATTTTCATTTTATTTATTTATTATTATTACTGTAAATACAAGAAATTCAAGCATTATTGGCAATGAAATATTGTAACAAAAATTCTTTTGTAGTGATTTTGTTTTTCAATTGCGACGAGTTAACTATTGCAAAAGTATCTACATTGTTCTTTTTTTTATTACATTGACGTTTTGTTACTTTTCCTTTTTGTTAATGATACATTTTAACAATTTATGATTTTTTATTTGTCATATATAGTAATTTATTGTTAATACCTTTTTGCTATGAATTATGCTTTCTTTCAATTTTACATTAAGTAAAAAAAATGCATGGAATTTTATCTATGCATTTATATGTCATGTCATTACAATATATGGAGAAAAAAATCACATACCTTTTTAAAGTGACTAACTCGTTATATTATAATAAACTAAATCATTGCAAAATGGTATTTTTAATGTAATATTCCATTGCCATAACTTAATTTCCTATAGTGTATTGTTATTGTTGATAAATAATGATAGTAATGGTATAATACACACTTGATTTTATTTTATATCACTTACAAACGCCACATCAATTGAAATTTCAAGACTTCGGTCTATTCTTTCGTATTCTTTTATTTTAATTTGTTGTAATTGTTCATTGTTGTTTGTTGTTTTTTTATAACGTTATTACAAAGGTTATTATAAAGAATACCTATTTGTTTCATTTTAAAATGTTGAAGTACCCAAAATTTAAAAAAAAAAAATTGAGTACTAAAGTAAAAATAAAGTGAAAGTTGATATACTTATATTATTATTCTATCATTATGTGATAATGATTGTTGTAATAGCGATACTAATTTGTCTTCTTTAAAAAGATGAGGTACTAAAATAAATAAATTTGAAATTTAAGTACCGAAATGGAAAAATATAAAAGTTTGTGTACTTTTACTACTTTATCTAAAAGGAAAACAATGCATGTTAAAGGCAGATGGATAGATGGATGGATAACATATCGATCATTAGAATGATGTTATACTATACAAGTTCAATTGATGGAGTAGATTAGGCCAAGCCTCCTCTTATATGTATCCATAGTACTTGACTGTATTGTGTTTCCATACTTTTTCTAAATATATATAAGTATATACTCATATTTCTGAGCTTACTTTTATTGGAAAATAATGCTCTATGATAACTGTCGTCTCTGAGTTCTTGTCGGTAGGTGTTAGGGCTCTTTACTTGGAAGGCTTACAAAACAACACATTGTGAGGAAATGCTAGGGGGTTGTCCAGTGTGCCCACTCCGATGCTTAAGTTAGTAATAAGGCTTTTGAGAGTAAGAAGTAATTTAGAATAATATATAAGCTTGATGTGTAGAGTTTAGAGAGATTTACCGTTGGGTAGTGATATGGTATTTATAATGAAGTGAAGCCGGCAATTGGAGGTCAATTGGTAAGAGAGATCTTCTCTTGCAAGTATGGGAGAGTGGGGTTGTTGTATCCGACGTTTTCCACTTATTCCGAATGTGGTTGTTTTATACTAATTGATTCTTTTCTTGTATATTTTAGCCGTTGTAAGGCTTACTGGGCTTGGTCAATATAGGCCTAGGATTTAAGCCCATAAGGGTTTGTCCTAAGCCATGAGATATGTCAGATCCATGTCTAAAGTGCCCTATCAACACTTCTCTCCTCGTAGTCTCATTGCTAAGGCAAAGGTAAGGAGAAGGGATATATGGGCTGCTTAAGTGTGATCGATCTGATACAAAGGAGTCTAACTTGGCTACAGTATCGAAGTAGTGAGAGTGTAAATTTGGGTTAGATGCTAGTCGAGGTGGGAATGTCCAAGGAAGTGGATACCTGGGCAAAAAATGTTTGAGGTAAGATGAATTGAAGTGGTCAGCAGTTGTTTTGAAGTGGGGTGTTGAAGACTTAGGTAAGGTTGAACCTTGGTTGGGGTACTAGAGTAGGACACCCTTACAACTCACTAGGTAAGCGCTTTAAGACTACGAACTGGTTTGTCCGAACAGTATTCACCATAGACCAAGCAGACATGACTACGCCTTGTCTTTATCATACTAACTAGGTGGAAGCTAGATATTATCAAAGGAACCTTTTTGAAATGATCTTTGCTTGCCTGTATTCCGTGCATTAAATGCGACGTGATAGGTGTCATGTTGTAGCAGAATAGTGTATAGCTACGTATACTTTGCTTTGTAAAGGTAATCATCTGATCAAAATGCTTTCCATGTGTCGCTATGTAGCATTCCAAGGGATTTGTACTTATACAGATCCTTATAATTGCCTGTACGACTTCCTAGATGGTTTGCCTATAAATAACAAGATCACAATGAGAGACCACTTTTCTGCAATGTTCTTATTCTGCAATTACGAATTTTGAATTCGCGTCAAACTTTCTTCAAAAGTTTCTTAAAGTCTTTATTCCTTATTTGAATATTGCAGCTATGTCAACTAACAGAGGTGAGACAGATTCATCTTCATCACTTTATGTCTCTAGCTCTGATTCTATAAAGAGTGACCCCCCTTAAGCACAAGAGGACAAGGTCTTGTTGCTAGCACAACTTAACAAGTCTACTAGGATGGCTATGGACATATTGGACAGGGTTACGATCATCAATGTCATCTTCAGAGATGTATATGTGTACACTCCTTTACCTCCTTTGAAGGATTTGTTTGATGCTCCTAAGACGAGCAAGGAGCCTAATAGCCGAGTGAACAGAAGTAAACAATTCTCCCCTAGTTAGATTATAAGCAACTTTGTTGTTGAGGTGATCCCTCGGTAGTAGATAATTTTACTAAGTAGGGACGAACGAGTGGCCCTGTTGTCAGGGAGGCGCTTTGCATTATTTGAGAAGTGCTTGGAGTTTGGGCAATGCCTCCCTCTAAGTTGCTTTCAAAAAGAATTATTAACTACCATCGATATAGTCCATCATAAGTCCTTCCCAATGGATGAAGGTTGCTGAAGGATTTCCAAGTGCTTTACGAGTAAGCTCTTTAATTACTTCTACATGTGGAAGAACGTTGGGGGGTAGCCTTATCTCTAACCACACTTAGGAAAGAAGCTATTTAGCGGCCTTATGGATTTAGTAAAGGGTTGGTAGGACAAATACATGGTAGTTGAGCTATCTAAGGAAGCAAACTTCTAGACATAGTGGATCAGGATGGTTTGAATTGAGGGTGAGAAGGGGCTTACTCTTAGTGACACTGAGGCTGCCTAAGAGATCTTGGCCTTCATGGCGCTGAACTATGGCTAAGAGATTAATGCTGTGGAGACCATTAAGAGGTATTTCTTGTCAGGACCCTAAAGGGAGCCTAGTAGGATTACCTAAAATTTTCACAACATGTGTGTACCCATGCTATGAAAACTGCCTTGCAAGTCAGAGATTGCAAGACTCTAAATGATTAATCACTAAGGTTACTGATTTTTAAGTAATCAATTTACTGTATAATACAAATATAAATAATTATGGGTATCCGATATCCTATAGTTCCTCAGAACCGCAGAGAATCGGTATCCCCTACCAAATAATAAGACAGGATATACTAGCATTAGAGTAAGGTTTAATAAATAAATATTTTCTGCAAATAATGTCTATGTATCCTCTAAAAAGTATTCAGCTACTTCTAATACTAATATACATATCTTCATCTCGCACTCAGCACTTGAGACATATCCCAATCCCATCGTATGTAAACCTACAAATGAAATTAAGGGGGAATGAGCATAAAACAGCTCAGTGAGTTCGTTCCTCACCACTACCGGTCAAGCAAGTTTTCACACATTATTATCACACACGCAAGCAAGCTATCTACATACATAATGAATGCAAGCGTGATGAATGGAAGCAACACATCCATAGGAGTCCGGAACTATGGAAGGTGTAGAATTACGTCGTCCACACTTCGATTATCCCCTGTACTTACCTGCACAGGGCACCTCAGCTTACCCGCATGAGGCTACCTAGGGGCACCACCCTACTAGGCAAAACTCGACTCTTACCCTAGCCGAGAAAAGAGTTTCAATCCAAATAGGGGGAGTCCTAACTAGGATTATCCACCCTCCAAGGCCCCTCGGGTACAAATATGCGAGTCCTCTCGTAACCAAAATTTAACCAAGGCCTTAAAGGCACAATAAAGCGAGTCCTCTCGTTATCAAATGGAGAACCCATGCTAGCTTTGCCTTAACGTTAAAAATACTCTTTATGGCTCCTCAAGCCCTTATAGTGATCATGTAAAAATTTGTTTACGGATAGAAAAGCTTTCTCCAAAAATACTTTTCTTAGGATTTTTGCAAGGCCAGCACTCTCCATTCATACCTTTACCAAGTCATAGACATGCGACGAGTAGAACCGGTTATTTAGGCAGATATTTATATTTATCAATTTAAAAAGGTGATCACACGGATGATAGCATATAAGCAGAACGGTCATTCAAACATACAAGCAATAGCAAACAGCAAAACATCATACAAGTAACACGCACAAGCAAGTAGCAGGTCATCAGAACTCCCTCACCTGGATTATTGCTCATTCTCTAAGCCTTTAGGGTTTCCAGGACTCGATATCGAACGCCTAAATCAAAATGGTAAAACTTATAAGTGTTCTGAGAATTCAGACTCCTTAGTTAACTAAAAGTCTATTGTATTTTATCTAGTTTCCTCCAATATAACCTGAGTATAGTGTATATAAGGTTAACCCGAGTATAGTGTGTATAGCGTTACCATACCCCATGAGATTAATAGTAACTATTTTCTTATATTAGTAAGGTATGAGGCTTCCTTTATGTATTTTGTAACTTTTTCATTTTGATTCCGATATTTGCGAACTTATATTCGTTTTTCATCCTTTTCGGACGCACATTCACACGATAATGTCCGTTTTGGATGTTAAGACCCGTGTTTTATGATATGAACTAAATTTATTGAAATTTTATCTTATTGAAGTTTAATTATTCTTATTGCTTATGTTTATGCCCTAGTTTAGGATTTAATGATTGAATTAGCTATTTGATTCTTACACTTAGAAATTTTTACATTAGTGCTACTAATCTACATACTTGATTAAATTTAATTCAATCTAGGAAGTGTATTAGGGTTTAAGGGATTTTCGACTTCTAAATACATGTATATACCTATGTTATGCGATTATGTAATCTTATTATTTCTTCTATTATAAACCTACGCTTACATCATCACTTATGTAATGTTTAGATGATGTCATGGCTTATGTAATCCATTTATTACATGTAAATATATATGTCATTAAGTACTTATACATATACATATGTTATATACCTACCTACACTCATAATATACTAATATGTGTACTTATGTACTAATATATATACTAATACATATACCCATATACGCATACGGTGAAATACGTATTTTTATACGTATTTTCGTATGCCTTATCTAGCCCATTAAGAAAGCTTCATAATTTCATTCTTTTTTGTATTTTAAGAGTATATTTGACATGATATATGTATGTATAGTTAGTATATACCTTATTTTAGGTTATGTACATATTGTATACTTATGTACAAAGGTATTTATACTTGTATTCTTCTAGCATATCCTTTTATACATATACTTAAGGACATATGCACATGCATATCCTTCTTCTTCTTTATGATTCCTAGATTTCTACACTTAAAGAGGAGAACTTTGTGCTCTCTTTTTTTCAAGACAACACTAAACACATAACTACTTATCTAATCTACCTAATTAACTAACTAATGAATAATATAAGGCAACATAAAACAACTTAAAGACATAGCTTTAATTGTGTTAGAATTAAGAAGACAAAAGGAGGAGTGATGAGAGTGAAATGGGAAGAAGAAGCTCATGGAAATGGGGAATGTTTTTGTTTTGTTTCATTTTCTTTGTTTTTGATTATGGAAGACAACAAATGGTGGGACCAAAATGAGGAATAAGTGGACAGCAACAATTGAAGAGAAAGAGAAGAAGAAAAAAAATCAAGAGAAAAGATAAGCATTGTCATCATGAAGAAGGAGATATTTTCTTTATCTCTTTAGTGTATTTTGTTGACTTTTCAAAGTGTTGACTTGGTCAACTTTTGGACTTTGGTCAACATGCATTATCTTAGTTAACATTCCTTAAGTATGTGCAATTTTGTGCACATAATGTAGTAATTAAGGGAAATGAGGGGAAAAGTGAAGGAAATGAGAAGAAATGAGGTATATGATGAATTGATTAGTAAATATAGTTGATGAGGTCTTACTTTAGGTCTTTATAGCTTATATATCTCATTTGATAAACTACTTTGGATAACAAGTGCAAAAAGTACTAATTTGAGTATTAAAGTTTACTATATATAACCTGATCTTCAATTATAACCCTAACTCTAAGTGAGACTATCTTAATCACATACTTAAGGGATAAATATAATCTATGACTCATTATCTTAGTTTCTAATGGATTACTTGAGGATTCGAATCATATAAGCATGAATGAGGGTCATCTCTAACCTTTTACTAATGATTTGGAAAAATATGAGCATTATATTATCAATTAGGGTTTTAGGGTATATCATGGTGAATTAGTGCTTTAATATCCTTAAAGTTATAGTTTTAGGATTTTTATTACTTTAGGGCACAATCTCTAATGTTTTTACACATTTAGGGTTTCATATATTCTTACGCGATTAAATCTTCGATTGTCATCTTAGGGTTTTAATGAGGTTCGAGGTTTTAGGGTCTTCGTATGCGGTTAGGGGTTCAATTGATGATTTAAGGTTTTTCGTGTCCACTTTAGGTTTTGGATTGAGATTTTAATCGGTTTTAAATCTCACTGGCTCTTTTGAGTTCAGGAAATCATCTACAGTTTGGACGTTTGTTTCTATACTTAGAAAGCTAAATTCGTGGGGTTTACATTTCTGGTATCTAATCTTCCAGCTTTTTCCTAGCATAAAGAAAGAAAGCTATGGTGAAGAAATGGGCCAAAGGCCTAGGTTCGTTCTATGCCCCTGTTTGTTGTGCTAGTGTTGAAGTGCTTTGTCTAGCGCCTATAAGATGGGACGGCTTCCTTGTTTATTGGTCACGGCGGTGTTTTATGAATAGCAGTAGTAGTTCCTTGTGGTATCTTCTTCTTTTCCTTCTTTAACTTTCAATTGAATTTCATGCAAGCAAAAATTTGGTTGCAAGGATGCCTTGTCTTTTTATGGACGAGCTGATGAGTCGACACTAAGCGAAAACCAGGGTAGACCCGCCAAAGGGTAAGGTAGTATGACCGAAGCCAAGGATTGAGGAGACCAACAGGGCACGATTGAGGTTGTTCTTCACAGGATTCCCATTGGCATTCGAGACAAGCCTGTGAATGCGAAGCCTTTGGGTGTAGCTTTTTTCTTACTCCTACCCTTGTCCCCTTTCCCGAGCCTATTATCATAGACAATGAAGGTGCTGATGTGGAGGGGGCCGATGTCTAAATGCTTTCCCTTCCGAGGCTAAGGGAGGAAGAAATGGTTGAAGGGGCTGCCTTTCCTCAAGTGGTCGGCTAAAAGCGCAAGTCTCCCAAGATAACTGGGGAGCTAAGGCCTGGAGCCAAGAAGTAGAGGTCCCTAGCAAGGGTGCCTTTGAGTCTAAGGAAATGGGATGAGTAGCTGACAGCTTTTCCCTATTAGAGTGTTGACGACATAGGGGATGAATTTTTTGTAATCCTAAACAATTTTAAGCTGATGGGGATAGGGCCAGACTTATTCTGAGAAATATTGTACACCTTTCGGGGTGAAGAATTTTTAAGGGGAGCCTCCGAGATGGAGACGAAGAGAGATGGGGGAAAGCTCCTAAGGCTAAAGTAGGAGGTTTGCACAAACGATCTAATGTTGTGGCATTAGACACTCAACTACTAGGCTTCTTTAGGGTCTTACACCCTGAGTGATTGGGCTATCTTTAAGGGGCTTTCAAAGGAAGGTAGGGATGACCCCCTAGAGATAGTGGGATACTTGAGCATACTGATGCAGTAGGTAAGTCTTTGTTACTCCTGTATTGATGTGTTTTACTCATTATGGTGTTAATGGTGGCCTTCTTTTTAAATTTGCAATATCATAGCTAGGTGCTGCTTCAACTAAACATATTTGATGCCGCCCAAAAAGAGGTAAAAGGCTTTAGGGAGGCGTTGCATCAACATGAGAAGTACATATGGGAGGTAGAGACTTCCACTAATAAATATATAAGAAAATTCTCCAAGGCTAATAGGCGTCTATGTCGCTCTCATGTATAGGTGGTAGGGCTTTAAGTGAGGCTTAAGGATTTGGAGTGGAAGATAGAGAATGCTGAAAAAGTGGTTAGGAAGGCCAACGACCTAAAGGCTCGGCCAGAAGACGAGCAGAGGACAAAGGCTTGCCTCTCTTAGAGGTTGGATGAGGAGGGAGAAACTAGGCCCCGACTTGAAAAGGAAAATACTAAGTTGAGGGCATTAGTAGCTAGGTTGCAAACCGAGCTGGCAATAAAAGCGTTAGAGTGCGAAGGTATCAAAGCCACTTCACTGGAGTTGGCCGATATGAAGGTCGGGTAAGAGCAGCAAGTCTAGGAGCTAATGAGAGAGGGTTTTAGAGATGGAGGAGATCATCTCTAAAATGGAGAATGGGGAGGTCCTCAGTGATGTTACCGTTAAAAAGGCATTTGCCAACTATCAGAAGACCGAGGAGTAGTTGGATGAGTTGGAAGACCTAACCATAGACTCCATCTACTACATAAGGAAGAAGGTTCTCTCCAATTATCTGGACTTTGATCTAAGCTTCTTCGATTTTCTAGATTCACCGACCTTCAACGAGAAGAGGGAAGCCTTGGTATGCAAGAGAGAGGCCGCCTAAGTGGCCATTGATGATGCAAGTACTCTCTTTGCCACTAAGGCTGAGTAAGGCACTTCCACATCTACTTCTACCTTGATAGCCCAGTAGGAAGTCACCTTCAAAGTAGTTCTCCATGACCATTAATCTTCGAGCGATCCTCTTGCTACTCCTAGTTTGCATCCTTCAGGCACCGCTCCAAGTCAAGGCCTGCTACCTAAAGCATCGACGGATCAGTGCTCCGAACAGATCGAAGCATTAGACTTTTTTGAGTTAGCTTATCCAAGGAGTTAACATGTGTATCTTTTTTTTTCTTTTTTGAAACATGTGTAAGTCGGGCCAAGATGCTGGCTTTTATTATGTAATTCAATGATCAATGAATGAATGGATGAATTTTTTGAAATGTCTTCTCTATACACCTGCTTTCTCTTTGCCTTTGAATATATTTGCATAGGAATTCCTCTATGTAAGGGGAGTTTACCTTTGCTGAGATTAACCATTGGGGATTAGGTTTGTGATGTTCCGATTAGCCCGATAGAGGGGAGTTCCTTTGTGCAAGGGGAGTTTCCCCTTGGCGAGGTTACCCCAGGGGGGGTTAAGTTGGTGGCAATCTAACTTGCCTGATTGAGGGGAGTTCCTCTGTATAAGGCATATTTTCCTCTGTATAAGGCATATTTTGTCTTATCAAGGTTACTCGAGAGGGGGGGAGAGGGGAGGAGGAGGAGGAGGGGTATCAGGTCAGTGGCATTTAACCTACCTGATGGAGGGGAGTTCCTCTATGCAAGGGGTATTTCCCCTTGTTGAGGTTACCTGAGGGTGGGGAAGTGGGGTCAGGTTGGCGGCATTTCAACCTGCCTAATGGAAGGGAGTTCCTCTATACAAGGGGTCAGGTAAGTGACATTTCGACTTACTCGATGGACGATCCATATGCCTATTCAAAGGCTTAGATGGCAATAGAAAAAAGGGGAGCGAGAGAGAGAAGTAGACAATCAATTATAAAAAAAAAAAAATTTATTTCATCATTCTGGAAAAAATGTACATAACAGAATGCTAATCAAAATAAAGACGAAGATTATCAGTGTTTCATGTACACGGGATGAGGTTACCATCCACTCTTTCTAGTTTGTACTGTCTATTACCCAATCTTTCCTTAACTCTAACCGGGTCTTCCTAATTGGGGGCTAACTTTCCCTACCCTTCGCGTGAACCTGTGGCTTCTAGTTTTTGGTACACTAGGTCATCGACCTTGAACTCCTTATGTTTGACCTTCTAATCGTAATATCAGGTGGCCTGATGTTGGTATGCGGTTACCCGAGCAGTAGTAAGGTCTTTGATTTCTTTGATGGTATCGACGCTAGCTTACAATAATGACTTGTTAAGAGGGACGTTGAAACTTTGAGTCCGAATATTAGGAAGCTCAAGTTTAATAGGGAGGACTGCTTTTGACCTAAAAGTAAGGTGAAAGGAGGTTTCGCTTATAGAAGTACGGTGGGTAATCCTGGTTCCCTACAAGATATTGGATAGTTTGTTGGCCTAAGCACCCTAAGATCAGTCCACATGCTTCCTCAAGCTATCTAAAATGATCCAATTAGTTGCATCTACTTGTCTATTTGATTGGGGGTGGGTAACAGAGGAGAAGTGTGGGGTAATGTGGTGCTTGGGGTAGAAATCCTTGAACATAGGATTATCAAACTGTTAGCTGGTGTCCATGATGAGAGCATAAGGGACCTTGAACCGGGAGATAATGTTGTTCTTAATGAAAGATTCAATACTTTTCTCCGTAATTTCGGTTATTGCGTTGGCCTCTACTTACTTTGTGAAGTAATTGACAGCAACAATTATGAATTGTCGTCTTCTTGAAGTTTTTGGGAAGGCACCAAGGATACCAATCCCCCATTGTGCAAATGACCATGGGCTTATTAGGGGTTGGAGGGTGATGTTAGGTACATGACTGATTGGGGCGTACTTCCAACAATACAGGCACTTTTGGGCTATAGCTTTTGTGTCATGCCTCATAGTGGGCCAGTAATACTTGGGTCATAGTACTCGAAGGTAGAGGGCTTGGGATTGAATATGATTGCTGCACACTTCGGCGTGTAACTCTTCTATGATATGCAGCCCTTCCCCTTCTCTGAGGCATTGGAGCAGGGGGAGATGACTCCCTTGCAACATAAGATGCTGTTGAACAATGTATAGTTGGTGGCGTGATACCGAAGCTTCTTTGCCTCCCTCTTGCCTTTTGGGAGTGTACCTTGCTCTAAGTAACTCTGGATAGGATCCATCCAGCTCAACTCTAGTGTTGCTGTAGTTAGTTCTAACACTTCCACTGAGTTCGAAGTTATACTTTTTTACGGTAGGTACTTTATAAAGATTTTGCTATCCTTCACCTTAGGCTTCCGTAGGCCAATGGAGAAGAGCTTGTATAACCAATCTGCCACTGAATTCTCTAGTCAGGGGATCTTTCTAATGTCCCATGAAGGGAATTCTATCAGGAGGCTCTTCACTTTTTCAAGGTACCTAGCCATAGTGTAGTCCTTGGCCTCATATTCACCTTGAACTTGCTGGACAACACACATGGAGTCCGAGAAGATTTGCAAATGTTTGACATCGATCTCCTTGGCTAACTTAAGATCGGGGATAAGTGCCTTAAATTCAGATTCGTTATTGTTGGAATCAAATTCGAACTTGAGAGCGTAGTAGATGGCGACCTTATGTAGGTTGGTCAGAATAAGGCCTACGCCTCTACCACTCGAAGTGGATGATCCATCGATATGGAGAGTCTACATTGGTTGTCATCGCCCAACGGTGCTTCTTCCGCTCCTGTATATTTTACCATGAAGTCAGCCAGTACTTACGCCTTATAGGCCATTCATAGCTGATACTAGATTCCGTACGTGCTTAATTCCATTGCATACTTCATCATTTGTATAGATGTATTAAGTTTTTATAGTATGGTGCACAGTGGTTGATCCATGAGTACAATTACTTGGTGTACCTGGAAGTAGAGTCTTAGCAGTCGTGCTGTGATAATGATAGCTAGGGTGAATTTTTCTGCCCGAGTGTACCTAACCTTAGGCCCTTACAGTATATGGCTGATGTAATAGACTGGCTTGTACTCTCTTCCCTCTACTCGGACCAGCATAGAAGAGAACATTCGATTGCTCATGGTTAGGTAAAAAAAAAGGTCTTCCTTATGATAGGCTTGGAGGGGACTGGTGGGTGTACGAGGGAGTTTTGGAGCTATTGAAAGGCAACAATGCACTCTGAAGTCTATTTAAAACCCCTTTGGGTTTTTTAGGATTTTGAAGAACTCAACGCATTTGTTGGTACTCTTTAAGATAAATCTGCTTTAGGTAGCCACCGTGGCAATTAGCTTTTATACATCTCGGATTGAGGTTGGAGGCTTCATTGCCTTAATGGCAATGATCTTCTAAGGGCTAACCTTGATACCTTTCTGTATGACCAAAAATCCAGGGAACTTGCTAGATCCGTCGCTAAAGATGCACTTCTAGGGGTTCAGCTTCATGTCGTACATATGCATTTGGTTGAAGGCTTCTTGGAGATCCTTGACATGGTTGATCATCTTCTAGCTCTTGACGATCATGTCATTGACGTACACCTCCATATTATGCTCGATCTGGGCTTAAACAGCTTCATCACTATTCGTTGATATGTGGCTTTATCATTTTTCAATTCGAACGGCATTACAGTGTAGCAATATATGCCATAATTGGTGACGAAAGAGGTATAGTTTTCGTCCTTCGGGTCCATTTTGATTTGGTTATACCTCGAGAAGGTATCCATAAATTTAAACAAGATGTATCTCAATGTACAATTAACTAGCTGATCGATCCTCGAGAGGGGGAAATGGTTTTTAGGGTAGGCTTTATTAAGGTTGGTGTAATTAATGCACATTCGCCACTTCCCATTCTTCTTCTTTACTAGTACCATGTTGGCTAGCCATGTCGGGTACTTTTCTTCCTTTTACAAAGCTGGCCTTAAGCAGCTTCTGCACTTCTTCCTTGATTATAATTTGCTTTTCTAGAGTGAAATGCCTTTTCTTTTGTTTGACAGGCTAGGCTGTGGTGTCGATGTTAAGGCTATGGGTCACCAAGTTTAGGGAAATTCCGGGCATGTTTGATGCCGACCAGGCAAATCTATTCGAATTTGCTTGTAAGAGGGTAATGATTTCGTCCTTCACCTCTACTAAAGTCTTAATCCCAACTTTTGTAGTCTGCTTAGGTGAAGTTCCGTTTTGGACGTCTTCTGTTTTCTCTTCAAGCTCGTCCGTCTCAACTAGCCTCTCCTACGAGCCTGTTTTCAGGGTAAAGATGCCATGTCCTTTCGGTACCTCGATGTATAGCTTTCGTGAGAGCTTTTGATCACATCTGCATACTCCTACCTTAGTTGAGGTCGGAAATTTGGCCTTCAAATGAAGGGGGGATATGATCACCCTGAACACATTTAAGCTTGGTCTTCCTAAGTGTGTTGTAAGGGGAAGGATAATCAATTACAACGAACTTTATGGGTTGTTGTGCCACGTGGTCATCATCACCAAGTTCTATGTCTAATGTGATGATACCTTTAGCATGAATGATATTTCCATTGAAGCCAATCAGATTATGGTGGTACAGTTTTATTTTTACTGGTAGCTTCTTTCTCATCCTCTCGTATGTATAGAGGAAGAGTATATTAATGGAGCTGCTAGTATCAACCATAATCTTTAGGACCTCAAATTTTGAGATCCTTGCCTTTATCAATAAGGCATCTTGATGGGGGTGTATCAACCCCTTCAAGGTCTTCATCGGAGAAGGAGATGAAAATATCCAACTTCTATCTCTTCTCTCTTACAGCTAACACCTCTGATGGGGTGTTAATTGAGCTACTAGTGTTCGGTCGGCTCCCAAGGTGTAGCCCTCCTCATGATTACATTTATAACGCCATTAGGCGGCATGGTTACTGCAATGGTCATTGTTTTGTTCGGTATGGGTGTCCTTGGTTTGTCACCTTCGAGGTGTCTTATCTTTGTCATTGTCAAAACGATCATCATTCCTCTGACGGGCCACATATTTGTTGAAGAAATCGTGTTGAATGGAATATTTGAGGGCATTCTTCAACTAGAAGCACTTGTCGGTGGTGTAGCCATGCTCTTCATGGAACTAACAGTATTTATCAGAGTTCCGATGACTAGGGTTCCCCCATATTTTCTGCAGCTTCTGGAGCAAATTCCGGTGCTTTACTTTGAAATAAACCTAAGCAATGGATCTATTCAGGGGCATGTACTGGGTTTAAATAGGAGGGGGGAGTAGGTCACGATTGGCTTGGTGCTTCTTTTTCCTAAAGCTCTCCCCCTTTGGTCTGCTTGACATCCTATCGCCAAGGCAATCCTTCACGGACAATTTTTCTTTGTCTTACTTTCCATTGCGAATGTTGCTTCCTTAGTTGATGTACTTTTGGGCTTTGTTCCAAAAGTTAGCCAGGGTCTTCAGCTTGTTCTTCATAAGCGATTGGAAGAAATCTCCCGAAGGTTGGATGCCAAGCTGAGTGGCATGAATAGCAACTCCCTCATCTAGTTAAGGGATCTCGATCATGGCATTGTTGAACTGGGCCATGTAGTCATGTAGGGATTCACCTTCACCCTGCCTTATGAAGTATAAGGATGATGTGTCCTTGGATGGGGGCTTATTAGCCTTAAAGTAGAGATTGAATCTCTGCGCCAGCTCATCAAAGCAGTTGATGGAATTGTTGGGGAGGTAGTTAATGTTACGCCCCGAAGTCGCAAAGTCGTAACAGTCCCGCCGTGTAAACCATTCTATGATAGTAACTGGCCTCACAGTGCCTACCATAGAGATAATCTACACAAGGCGTCGACGACTCCTCACTTTGAAGTAAATAGTTCGATTAATAATTATACTACAGTTATGATAATTATCACAAAGTTCTATAAAACATAGATAATTATAAATAAGTCCACAGAGCTTCCCAAGAAGTTTTACACAAACACGACAGTTCACTAGATTACATAATAACTATTAGTCTTTCCTTCCTAATTACATGGTCATTCTAGTCACATATTATATTAAGTAACTTGATCCTCACACCCCTGGCTTCAAACGGACTAACCTTTGGGTAATTATAGGGCGGCATAGTACTTGAAGTGTTCACAAATCAGAACCTGCAAAAGGATCTATAAGGGTATGAGCAACTACAGCCCAGTAAGTTGAATTGGAGACTCATGAATGCATACAAGCACAAACAGGGTTATCATACAATTATTTTCATGCAATGCAACAATCAAGTGTCATCGCACAACGTAGTCCGGTCCGTTGTGAAATCAGAGAAATTTCACCCGCTCCAATCCGGGTTGAGGAGTTCCATGTTATGCAGCAGTTCACAACCAAACCCAGGCTTGTGCAATGGAGACCTCGCTCCTCCCGTGACTACCTTCGAACCATTGACTTTACCCCCGCCGCGACCTCCTCTCCTGTCACTTAGTTCGACTGAGGATGAAGAAGGGACCATTTTGCAATCCTGCGCTATCCCTTTCAAAGGGGTCGGTATTTGGTTGGAGAGTCCTATGATCCCCTAACGGGTTGCAATGCATGACATTTTCGGTTATTAGGGTCGACTAAGATTAAATGCCGGTTAGGGTGTTCAACAAGTTCATACCAATTCAATCAGTCACAAAATCATTCACAGTACAAATTCCAGCACGAATTCAGATACATCAAGCACATGCGCAAACTATTTACAATCACAATCATATACAAGCCTAAGTCTCTGAGTTGGTTATTTACCTACTGTTGGTTCTCCTGCTCATTGTGTTAGGACATAATGTTAAAGGAATTTTTTGCGAGGTATGTATTTAATGTGTTTGAGATTTCAAGCGTAGGAATTTAGCTTCCCACAAATGATGCCAAATGTCGTCTTTGAGTTCTTGCTAGTAGGTGTTAAGGCTTTGCACGTAGAAGGCTTGTAAAGTAATACATTGTAAGGGGATGCAGGGAGGTTGCTCAGCATGGTCACTCCAATGCTTAAGTTAGTAGTGAGGCTTTTGAGAGTAGGAAGTAATTTGGAATAATGTGCAAAGTCTAGAGAGATTTACTGCTGGGTAGTGACCCAGTATTTATAATGGAGTGGAGCTAGCAGTTAAAGGTTAGTTGGTAGGAGAAACCTTCACCTACAAGTATAGGAGAGTGAGGTCGTTGTGTCGGACGTATTCTACTTATTCTAAACATTGATATTTTACACTAATTAATCCTTATTTTGTGCATTTTAGCCGTTGTAGGGCTTACTGGCTTAGTCAATATAGGCTTAGGGCTTAAGCCCATAGGGTGTACCCTAGGCTATGAGACATGTCGGATCTAGTTGGGCTTTAGGGGCCCATGTCCAAAGTTCCCTATCAACAACAACCATAATAATTTGTTTGGAGATTAATATTGGTTTCCTTTTTTTTTCCTTTAAATATATACGTTTCTAATGTAAATTTGATATATAAAGATAAAACACGGAATTAGCATAAAATGGATCTACTTAAGGTAACGTATCATATCAGTCATAACGTTTGGTTAGTTACTACTATACATTAACAAGAATTTCTGGCACGATATAAAACAAAAGATACATCCTTTAGAGAGAGATAAGGAGAGAGAGATTACTTGCTGAGATCGATGAGTCAGAAGCCTAAAGAATCACGAGTAGAGCAATTTGAGGATGATGCTAAACAGGGATGAGGAATTAAGGATTTAATAAATACATGATTTTAAGATTGGGCTTTTGTTTCGATTGAGGCTCTGCCATCGAGAGAAGGAAGGATAGAGATGGGGGAGGGGTATTTTTCATAGACTAATAAATTTTGGGTTTAAATTAGAATAAGAAAATGTTTTATCAAGGTATGCAAAAATTTTTGGGTTAATTACAAATACATGATACTTGAGTTATAGTACTTTTATAAAGGGGTGATCTAATTATTTTTTTTTTCCTTTCTTTTTTTTTTAGAAACACATAACATGATATCTTTGATTTTATGTTAATTACATATAAGGAACACTTAGTGTGTTCCCATTAGTTAAAGGTACAAATATGAGGCATAATCCTTTGTACAAAAGAATGAAAATGAAAACCACTATGTAAAAGCACACAAAGCATGCTAAGTAAACTTATGCAAGGATTAGTTTCGAACCGTAAACTGGCTTGAAACCAACTCAACTCCTGGGAAGTCGGGCCAAATTGTTGGGCCCTAAGGGCTCAAGCGATTTAAGAGGGTGGAACCGGCAGAACATGTAATTCATGAATACCCCTTAAAAAAAAAAAGAAAGAGAGTAGGAGAGAGAAGGGAGGGCATTAAGTAAAAAAAAAAAAAAAATTGGATGATATCCATTAAGTGAGGCATGTTAAAACTATTTTCTTTGCAATGGTGAATGATAATTTTTTGAAATTAATATCATTAAATTAATGATAGATGATTAAGCATAAATTAATTATGTGTTAATGATAGATTGAAAATTCAATTTAAGTTAATGTAAGTCCTTTGTATAAAACTTGTCAAATTTTAAAGACTTGAATATGAAGGAAAGATAAAATTTGAAGGAAAAAAAAATAAAAAAGTTGAAATCATATTAAGTCGAAAATTAATAAAAAATTAAAAATTATTAATGAATTAGTACACTGAAAAAAAAAAGAGAGGAAAGATGTTACGTTATTAGAATTTATTAATGTATTTAAAAAAGAAATTAATAAAAAATTAAATTTTGAAAAAAAGGGTTTAAGGGTCGAATCAACCCTTGAATTGCTTACCTATGGGTTGGTCATAGTTCAGCTGTAGTTGAGCTCATGAATCGGCAATTTCGAACCTGTTTAGGGTTAGGCTAACCCGGTGTACAGGTCTAATGCCAAGAGACCTAAGGAGACTATTAATGCATTGAGAAGGGATTCAATTGGTAATACATACTATGTAGATATCTACGTGGTGAATAAATTCATGTGTTTACCATCAAAATTAATAAATATTATACAAATAAAAATTAGATAGAAAATATTACCAAAATATCATTACTATTTCATATATCTTGAAAACGTGATATAGCTACTAATATCATATTTTGAAGATGCGATATTAACTTTTTTGTAACATAGCTAGTATAAATAGTAACGTCGTATCTTCAAGATACAATAAAGCATTGGTATTTTAGTATTTTGTTATATAATTTGTAATTATGTAATTTTTTTTCTAAAGTCAGAAGAAATGTATTGTACCCTTACATGGTATGTAACTTCCAGTGGTTTTTGAACACGTGGTTATTGTAACACCTTGGAACCTAAGGATCACAACCTGCCATGTGTCCTTGCTATTTAGGAATATGTTAAGATTGTAAAATCAACTACAATCTCTATAATCACGTGTAACAACTGTTTATCAAGTACAAAACAATAATTCTCCAAATATATCAAGTTGAGTGACTTACAAGCGAGTCACTTTAGTGACAAATATACTAAATAACCAGATCTTGATCTTTTATAATATATAAAACTAATCACCTCTCTTTCCCAATCGATGATAGCAATTTCCATACTTGTTGTAAATTTGTCGAATTGATTTACAGTTGTAAAAATAGAAAAATGAGACGAAGCCTAGTACAGGTATACAAACACATATGAATGCCATACTAAATCATGCATACACACATACAATGCAACTATAACGAGAATGAATAAGCAATCAATTAATTATTTTTAGTTTAAGTCCACAAACATCAAAAGAGTACGCATGACTTCGCTACAACTTAATCTTTTTCCACATACATAGGTAGATATACACATAAGTTTTCCTTTAAGTCCTTTTATGTCTGGGTCCAAAGTTTAGAAGTCCTAGTATTCTAGTTGCATCGTCTCATATACGAGTCCACTAAGGAAACCTCACATATAATCAACAGTTGCTCTTCTAGGAAACTGCTACAGCGGGCCCCTAAAGCGAGTGGGTCAAGCAAAACCAACATCTAAATTAGTTAGGTTAAATATAATTTTAGTCCAATTTTACTTTCTACGTCTTAATAGGCACAAGCAATAACTAAGCACCATGTACTTGGAAAGCCATATTTGAACCAATTACAAAGTTCAAGTCAACTATAAATCCAAATCTAACGACTTGACAGTTATAACAATAAAGTTTTCTTAATATTTCATTCTAAACAATCCAATTCAAACATCTTAACCAACCCAAATCATCTTTAGATAACAACCCTAAAGGTTCCCTAAACTCCTGTCTTATTCCAGGATTTTAAAGGTAATTATAGTTAAATAGAAGGGTAAAGATTAGACCTTAGCTTAGGAAAGGATTGATTAAAATACTTGGAATGAGGATTTGGAGGTTTCAAGAAAGAAAGTTCGAAAATAAAATTTAATTCTTTGTGAAACATGTTTATAAAAAAGTTATAATAATTAGGATGTTTAAAAATGGTTTTAGAGGATAAATATGCTTTAGGAAATCGGTTAGGACATAAAGAAACTGGTTTAAGAACAAGGAATGGAAGAAAACTTAGTTCAACCTTCTAATGTGAACCAGCCGTATGGTTCAGGAGGAACCACCCTATTGGTCATTAATAGCCTTTTATGACTAGAAGACTTATCATAACAGTCTTGTGGCTAAAACTGTGCCTACGATTCATACTAGAATCACAGCAAAACTTCGAATTCCATCCTCAAACCAACTCAAATCTAAACTTTTCTTCATACCCACCTTAAATACACTTTGATTACTTATCAACCGATCAACATAACACGGTTTTACACCATCCAAACTACAAATTTTAGATCAAACACTAACTTAAGCCCCCAATTCCACTGACAACTTCAGTAAACAAACTCTAAACCAATGAATAAGAGAAAAGATGAAGAGTACTTACTTGAAACGCACAAGAATCAAGTCAAGAGTCACCTACACACATCATTAAATGCTCATTTAATTTTTGAATTAAAATAAAACCCACTTAAATAACATCCAAAATGGGGTTTTCCACTATAATGAACTTAGAATGGAGAAACCCACTTGTTTTCTTACCTCAATCCCTTCCTTTACTTGTTCTTGAGGAGTATTAGGAGATTAGCCAAGAAGATTCAAGATAATAAGTTGCAAATTGCAAGGGAAAAGGCGGTTTTAATGTTCTTAAGCCCCTAAAATGAATTTTCCTCAAGTAATACTCATGACTTACCTTAATCTCTTCCCAAGTTTCCTCTTTAGGTTAGGTTTTGGGGTTAGACTTAGTTTTCTGCACAAAATGAGAGAGTTATGTTACTTTAGGAAAAGATTAGGGTTTAAGAGGGTTGGTAGCAGCAAAAAAGAGTAGAGTTTTAGTAAACTTTTGAAATCTTGAGAATATCTTTGTTTTTGAAAATAATTTCCCTTAATATTACACGTAGTAGGTAGTTTCTAAAAAAGCTATCACCCATATTGTCTTGGGTTTAATTATTGTTGGTAGTTACCTACTTTATAAGCATATATGTAGTGAGTAATACCTATTCAATGTTTTTTCTAATGCATCATTACCTAATGGAAAGGTACAAGGATCAATAAAGGTACCCCTTCATTTGACCAAAAAAATTGCTAAGAGCTTTTAGTCCTGATTTTAATTTCACTTGATCATCACTAAGATTCTCTCCTTAGGATAAAAAATTGAAGGAACATGCTTACCCTCTAATGCCAAATTTCAAATGAATACAATGAGAGCCAAATAAGATAAAGATAGAAAAAGACAATACAAATAGGCTCTAAAGTGAAGGAAAGAAAACTACCCACATGCTTTAACTGAATTCTTGAAAGTAGTCTTCTATTCTTATTAACTACTAACAATACCCAAGCTCTATTTCAAATTACTCGTGATCCAGAAAAGCACCATACTTCACTCCTGTGCACTCTACTAATTATGCAGCTAAATACCTAACTAAACCAGTGTCATTTCCACATTCTTCATCCCAACAACTACAATTTAAAGCAATTTACTGAAGAAAACTATAAACATGAAGAAATTAAGCTAAAACAAATAGTATCTTATATTTTGTATTGTATCGTATCAGTATTGTTATTAAACAAGGGAGCACTGAATTTTGAATCCATTAATTCACTATTTTGCCCCCATAGAATCCATCTTCAGCTCTAGGGTTTGTAGGAAATCTTAAAATTACATCAAGAAGTATAAAAATGAAATGAAAACAAGAATAATAGATTCAATACCTAATGGCAATGAAAAGATAACAAAGTAGTTGATCGTGAGAGTGTGAGCTTGAAAACTTGACCGTTGATTTGATTTCTTTTCTTGTTATGGAAATAAGAACTCCTCTATATAGGAATGTTAGGATTTCGTAAACTGGTGATATCAAGTTGAGACCAGGGGAAAGATGGTGTATGTTAAAAGCAAAAAATGGATAACAAATTCGTGGTTAGCACAGCTTCATACTATGCAAGTTTGATTAATGGAGCATACTTGATTGGACCTCCTCTCTTATTAGAATCCATGGTGCTGGTTGTGTTGTTTCTCCATACTTTTTATGAATATATATATATATATATGTATATATGAGTTTTCTTTTATTGGCAAATAATGCTAAATGATAACCATAACCCCAATATATATATAAATGAAGAATGGGACATTGGTTTCCTCTTTTTTAATGCAGATAGTATTTTCTTTGTTTCTCATGGGGATTTTTTGTGATGGTTAACTACCATCAAGGGCTATAGCCTGGTGGTTACATCTTTCGCCCCCCATCAATCTTTGTTACTAAAAGTCATAAACCGCTATCTCTTGAGCTAAATATGAAATATTTAATTATTCTATATTTTAACTATATACAAATGTAAAAAAAAAAAGATTAAAAAATACTTTTTGTAAACTAAATGTGTGCTAGGGATTTTTTTTTCTTAAAAAAAAAAACTGCAAGTGCATGTAAATTAATATAAGAATAAAAGCTTGCTAATGTAAAACAAAATCTTGTTCTTTCATTTGAAATGTCCCATATTTCACTAAAGAAGTAGAAGTATGATAATACATTTTATATATGACTTATACAACTAATTTGATGAGCTAAGTAGAAAAGGGTTTACATGCATTTTGAGGGAGTGGGTGATTTAAACAAAATTATCCCAAATTAAGATATTATGGAGTGTTTGAGATATCTTTAAAATGTGAATTCTTACTTTTAAACTATCTAGAGGGTTTATTTTGTACCGGTTGTCTAGCCCTATTTCGTTTTCCTTAATTTAATTTATATTAAGCCTAGTATGCTTAATATAAATTACTTGATATTAAATTAAGGAAACATTTTTTTAAAAAAAAAATGTCTAAAAAAAGATATTCTAAAAAAATGGAGTCGCTAACCAATTAAACTGGTAAAAAATAAAATTAGGATTTATGAGTGGGAAAATCTTAATTTAGCCACTAATCTACAAATATTCTAAAAAATAATGTTTAGAAAATCTAAATCTAAAGTTAACCTATTAAGACTAAGTCACCATGTAAAGATAAAAAAGATTAATGCCCTTTTTTTAATAATTTTTCTAAAAATTGCTAACATATGTACAGATAAGCAAAAGTGTAACTAAAATGAATTTTTTATTACAAATTTTCAAGAAAAAGGAAAAGAAAATTTTATTTAAATTTTTTATGGTTGCCTTGAAGGTGCGTACGTACTCATTAGTTGGGATCAAACCAACATAGTTCTATTTTTAGAAAAGATTTAGTAAATTGATTCTCTTTAATTTGAAAATTGAGGCATGTTTACGTTTTTTTAATCAATTTATTTATATTAAGAAAAATCCTAAAAGAAACTAATTTTTATTCCTAATTAAAAAAAAAACTAAAGACTTAATTTAAAAAAAAAACTCTAAGTTAGTATTTTTTTTTTTTTTTTGGAAAAAGCTGCTACATAACAAAAATAAAAGATACAAGTTTTATGAAAATATGATAACATGCAATTATCATGGAAAATGTGCAATTTTATGAAAAAAAAAATGTAATCGCTATTGACAGTATGTCTAAATCATGGAAAAGATGTCTAAATCATGGAAAAGATGTTTAAATCATACAAAAGATGTCTAAATTATAGAAAATACACCTAAGCAATGGATAAGATGTCTAACTATAAAAATGATGCCCTAACTATGGAAAAAATGTCTAAATTATGGAAAAGAAGCGTAGACCATGGAAAAATGTTTAAACTATAGATAAGATGCTTAGACCATGGAAAAGATGTATGAATCATATAAAAAAAGCCTAAACCATAGAAAAGATACTAATTAAAGATTTTATTTTATGAAAACTAAATAAGTGACAAAATTATTTTTTTATTCTTGAAAAATCCCTAAAAGCCTGAAAATGCAATTTTATGACAACTTGCTAAAATATGCAATTTTCATGCAAATATGATACTTCTAAAAATGCAATATTTATGCAAAAAAAATATTTTATTATTTAAAAAATGATGACATGCCAAAAATCAACTAATAAGAATTAACACTAAGACCTAAAAAAAACATGTTAGTATTTATTTGATATAAATAAACCATCTAAATTATGCAACTTTGTAAAAATTAATACTAATGTTAAAATTACAAAATATTAATGAAGCTAACAATAACTAAAACTAAGTACTTGCATTAAAAAAATAAAGTTAGTAAAAACAAATTTATAAAAGGACTAACATTACTAAATTAATTAAAACAACTAAATAACTACAATAATAATAATAATCATAAAAAAAGAGAATGAAATCCAAAACCATCTAATTGTTCGGGTGAGGTTGAATCTGCTTATGTATGGGTTAAATTCAAGTCTTGTTCGTGTTTGTGGACAATGTAGTGGGCATGTGGTATGAAGTGCAGGCGTATGTGTTGTGCTGACTGTAAAGTAGACGTATGGGGTTGTATGGGTGTGTTCTAGTCATGTGGCGTCATGTTGGATTGAGAGCGTCAAGCGAGAGTAAGTGTCAGGTAAAAGTGAGTGTATGTGTCGGTGTTGTGCAACCATGTGTGGGTGATGTGAGGGATTGCGTGGGTAAGTGTGTGTGTTAGGCAAGAGTGAGGTAAAGGCCTGTATGTAAGTGAGTATGAAAATTAGAAAATTGTAAAGTATATAGATGTGAATGGTGGGGAGATTATGAAGTGTATATGTAATGTAAATTGTAAAAAAACATATTTTTTACAGCTTATTGTCCACTATTATAGACTATGGATTTTAAATCGATTAGATTTTTTTGGTATAGATTTAATCTTAACAAATCCAATTTTAATAAGATACAATAATACTCACTTTGGATTTATTAAATTCACTGAAGATTTAATCTAGTTTCTAAAAGCCTTACATTGATTTGGGCTTTCTATCTTAGGCTTGATTTAGTCTATCTTAATTTAGCCCAATATACACGTTAACCTATTTAATAAATCATAAGTTTATTTAACCCAATATAAATTAGATAAAAATCCGCTTTATATTAAATTGGACTAAAAATATTTTTTAATGAAGCCCGACTATTTAATGACTCAGAATTTATTAAATTGAACGTACATCTTTAACCATTGTCCAATCCGACCCTAAACATCTTGACTTAACTTGACACTTTATATTTTTTGTTTTTCTTTTGATTTTCCTTTTTTAAAAATTTTTTTTGTTTATTTTATTTATTATTTATTTTTATTAATTTATTAATTTTTCTTAACTTGGCCCAATAAAAAAAAATCATGTGGGTGGCAAAAATGAGATATTTATGGTTGCCTGTCTTTACAATGAAGTTTGATTCAAAACTTTACTACAAAGACAAAAGAGATACCTATTTTTGCTGATACCTATCTTGAATTGACGGAATGAGGATTATTGACTTGAATGGTTAGTTGAGTAGTATCTTGTCTTGGAAAAAGGATACCGACTTGAAAGGTTGATGTAAAGAATAAACTACCTATCTTGAAAGGATGAGGCAAAGAAATAGGAAGCTTGTCTAGAAAGGGTGGTGTAAAGGAATAAGAAGGCTCGTCTTGAAAGAAAGGGGCAAAGGAATAAGAGGGCTTATCTTGAAAGGATAGGGCTAAGAAGTAGGAGGTCTATCTTGAAAAGATGGGACTAAGGAATAGGAGGCCTGTCTTGAAAGGACGGGGTAAAAGGTTAAGGAACCTATATTGAAAGGATAAGGTAAAGGAATATGGGGCTCATCTTAAAAGGATGGGACAAAAGATTAGGATGCCTATCTTAAAAGGATAAGGTAAAGGAATAGAAAGGGGGAGGGAGAGGGGGAGGGGGAGGGGGAGGGGGAGGGGGAAGGGGAGGGGAAGAAGGCGCTATCTTCAAAGGATAGGGCGAAGGAATAGGGGGTGCCTATCTTGAAAGGATAGGACAAAAGATTATGGAGCCTATCTTGAAAGGATAAGGCAAATGAATAGGGGTAGCCTATCTTGAAAGGATAGGACAAAGGAATAGGGGGCCTAAATTGAAAGGATATGGCAAAAAATTAAGGGGCTTATCTTGAAAGGATAAGGCAAAGGACTAGGGTGCCTATCTTGAAAGTATAAGGAAAAGATTAGGGAAGCTTATCTTAAAAGGATGGGGTAAAAAGATTAAGAGGCCTATCTTGAAAGAATAGGGCAAAAGGATAGGGCAAAAGGATAGGGCCTATCTTGAAAGGACTGGCAAAAGGATTAAAGAAACCTATCTTGAAAGGACGGGTAAAAGGATTAAAGAAACTTATCTTAAAAGGATAGGGTAAATGATTAGGGGGCCTATCTTGAAATAAGGTGAAAGATTAAGGTACCTATCTTGAAAGGATAAGGTGAAAGATTAGGGTGCCTATCTTGAAAGGATAAGGTAAAAGATTAGGGTGCCTATCTTAAAAGGATAGGGCAAAGGACTATGGGGCTTTCTTTGAAAGGATAGGGTAAAGGAATGGGAAGTCCTTCTTGAAAGCATGGGGCAAAAGATTAGGGTGCTTATCTTAAAAGGATAAGGTAAAGGATTATAGAGTCTATCTTAAAAGGATAAGGTAAAGGACTAGGGGGCCTATCTTGAAAGGATACGACAAAAGATTAGAGGGGGCTCTGTTGAAAAGATAGGGCAAAAGATTAGAGGTCTATCTTAAGAGGGGCTTATCTTGAAAGGATAGGGCAAAAAGATTAAAGAAGCCTATCTTGAAATAAAAAGGTAAATAACTAAGGTGCTTATCTTGAAAAGATTGGCCAAAAGATTAGAGAGGCACATTTTGAAAGGATGGGGAGAAAAGATAAGCCTGTCTTGAAAGGACAGGGCAAAAAGGATAAGGGTAGGCACTATGCCAAAAAATTGCTGTTCTTAAAAGAAAAATTAGTTTCTCAAAAGGATAGATCTTTTGAAGAAGAAAAACTTAACAAAAAGGTTTGAAGGTACAACTAATTTTTTTTTTTTAATCCCTAAATAACTAAAGTTACTTAATGTGGGATGATAAAAGTTCTTATAGGGAAATTTTTTGAATTTTAAACACAGGATAACTAAAGTTCCCAAAATTCTTAGGATAGCCTAAGCTCTTGGCATGATGACAAAGGTTTATGAATAATCTTTTCATAGGATGGCCAAAGCTCTTAAATATTCTCACACTATAGTTCCCGAACTAAGAATGACCAAGACTCTTAAATTAGATAACCAAAGTTCTTAAGGAAGGATGACTAAGGTTCTTAAACCGAAGTTCCCAAGATAAGAATAACTAAGGCTCCTGTTAAGATAACTAAAGTTTCAAAAGGATTGGTAAGGTTCCTAAAATTCCCTTGAAGGATTACTAAAGTTCTTCACTCGAGGGAAACTAAAGTTCACATTGCAAGTTCTCAAAATTTTCACTTTTTGACACTTAAAGGAAATATTGGTGCTTTTTTATTCAAAAAAATATTCATCTTTTTCTTGTTAATAAGTAACGAAATTATGCCAATTTTAAATATTATAGATAAGTAGTATGCTCATTCTTTTAGCCTATTGGCCATTCATTCTTCATCTTTGATTGCTCATCTACTACAATGATGGAATAAAACTTCAACTAAACACCTTTTTCTTCTTGTCGTAGGGAATTCTCATTTGATTATGAGTGAAGGGCTTCTTAAGCCCCTAGGGCATGCTTGACTTTTGCATCCCTATGTTTCATACTAAGGAAAGTTTCTTGATTATTTGAATAATTTAGTCTAAGAGGACTTCCTCACACTCTCAAATGGCTTGCTTTCATTCCTGACTACAATTCCAAAAATTACATCCAGTCTTGTAAGTGATACGCTTTGATTGATCTGATAGGTTTTTTCTTCAAGGTTATAATGTAGGTTTTTGGTCATTGGCTTAAACAAAAGGAGATATGGATGTGTTCGACCAATTTTGAAAAATTAATATTTTAACCCGAGTCTATAAGTCAAGAACCTTAGTGGGCAAAATGCTAAGATGGGATTGCCCCAGTTTCACGAGCAATGATTGCTTAAGATAAGTCAATTCTTTAGTTAAAAGAGTTTCATTAGGGGTGGTGTAATGAGTGGGACCATTGAATTAGAGTTTCATTCCTTTGGGCTTACAATCTCTTGCTCAGGTTTTTGCTTTTAGGGATGTTGGGGGAAGACTCAGGAATTGCCATTCATCTTAAGATTCATAGGTTCAACTTTTCTAAGATATTCGGGCCTTAAGCCCTGTAAGAGCTTCTGAGCTATCCTTTGGGATGCAATCACCTTACTTTTGTTTTCTTCTTTTTTTTCTTTTCTTCTCTTTTTATTTTTCTTTTTCTTTTTTCTCTTTTTTTTTTCCAAAAGTGATCGCCCTCCATGTCTCCAAGTTTCTGCTTGAAGAGATTCAAAGCCCTAAAACCAAAAGTTTGAAATATATAAGCCCAGTGAAGTAGATATGGCTTTGGGGGAGTGTTTGAGAAAAATTCATGGCCTTGTGATGTTTGAATGAATGTATGGATTTGAGTAAAGTATACAGTTTGAAGTTTTTCTTTTTTCTAAAGAAATGGATTATTTGTGACAATCATTACTCTTGAATTGACACGACTAAAGCAAGCATAAGTTAGCTTATCCCTTTTCTCTAAAATCAATGGATCTAACCTCTTGATTGCCGTGGTATAGGGTAATTCTTGATAAGGTTTTATTTATTTATTTATTTTTTTAAAAACTTCCCTCAAATGGCTCATATGGGCTTACAAGGGATAAAAATGGATAGGGAATGAAATGAATGCCTATCATCCTTTCAATTCGTATATCACACGTAAGATAGACTTCCTTTAAGGAATAAGTCTTATCCTCACTTTCATGTCTCTTAGCTCTTACGAGTGTTTTAGGGTCGGAGTTTGGGAATAGGGCTTGCCTCTTATCATTCTAAACTCTTCAAATAATGAGATACTTTAGTCGGTTTGATAATGAAACATTTTATATTTTTTTTTCTCTTATCTACCCCACTTTCATTAGAAAAGATTAGATATTTTATGATGCCCCAATGGGTTACATGCCCCTCTACCTCTTAAAAAAAATCGCCCTTTTAGATTAAAATTAATTGGGTCCTTTTATTAGCCCCTTAGCTCAAGCTCAAGCTCATTCATAGTAGAGACAAACTTTGTATTTGGTTTTAGCATTGGAGCGAATGGGAAAGTTTTCGTGGAGTGAGTGTTTAGGACCTTTTAGGCTTCGAGATGATCGATGTTGATGGATAAAGCGTTTGGTGAAGTTAGTAGGCCATGTGTTTAGGTTTTTTTTTTTTTTTTTCTAGC
Source organism: Lumnitzera racemosa (assembly GCA_024138005.1). Lineage (NCBI taxonomy): Eukaryota > Viridiplantae > Streptophyta > Magnoliopsida > Myrtales > Combretaceae > Lumnitzera > Lumnitzera racemosa. The sequence continues at coordinate 90,175,073 of JAMXBC010000006.1, forward strand.
TCAAAGTGGGCTAAAACAGACGGGATAATTTGTGATTTGTATTTAGGCTTTTATGTCTTAGGCTTTTGAAAACGTATAATAGTAGGCTTCTCTTCAAGGATTGTGTTTGGCTTAGGCTTTTCTTGGGGATGGGCCATGTCTCCACCATTTTCAATTATTAATTTCCAATGTGCTTTCCCCTTTTGCCCCTCAGTATCAGGATTTAACTCATAGGCTACACAACACTTTGGACCCAAAATGAGTAACTACTAAGATTACGCTTGGGCCGAAATCGTTATTGTCAATTATCTTAGCTTAAAAAATGAATGACAATGGGCTTTAACAATGGGCTAAACCGCTCAAAAGTAATAATTCAATGTACGTAAAATCCATACTCGTTAGCATATATTTCTTTCTTTGAAAAATTTATGATTTTTTTTTAAAACTTTATTCAAAAGGCATTTGGAAACACTTATATTACAAAAACTTATGTTACAAATAGGGCTACTGACATCTCTTAACTTATTGGAATGACTGAAAAAAGCTACAGAGTTGATAAGGAGGAGCGGCTATTTTACAAAGTTGACAACCGAGAGTAATGACTTATTTACAAGTAAAAATCCTTAAAAACCCTAACGGATGTTAAAGAGAAGCTATGCTATAAGTGACTGGATTGCTAACATTGCTTAAATAATAGAGAAACCAAATTACGAAGATGATATAATGAGGACGATTAAGCTACAAAAGGACAACTAACGATTAAAGGGTAATAATTTCACCAGAGGAGTGCCTAATGTTTCAAAAACATGAGCGGGAGACAATTTAGGGATAACAATTATTTACAGATCATAGGTAACAAATATTTACAAGTTAAAGGATTTTTTTACTTGTCTTTTTATGTACACATGAGTTATTGAATAAATTTTTTATATAAGTACAATAAATAAATAAATACACAAATAGTATACAACTAAAGCACACCTATGTAGATGTAAGACTGACAACTGGATAATAGTGCGATAATTTATTAAAAAAAAATTAGAGTTGCAATTTTATTAAAATTAATTCAATACAAATGAGTTAAACCCTTGTTGGGTTTATAATTTTTCTATATGTACAAATGTAGACAAAGTGTAGAAAAAATTTTACAAAAGCAAAATATCTTTTAATAGTTTACAGGGAAAATTTTTTTTTTTTACATGGAAAAAAGAAAATACATGAAAAATTTATATGAACAATATGTCACATGGGAAAATAATAAAATTGTAACTCCTTACTCATGGTATATATATATTTGAAAACATTACAATAATATTCATTTGCTTGCCTAAAAAAAAAATTAATGCAATTTAGTGAGTTTGATCTTAAAAATTTGAAGTTTGACATGGAAAATTTGATATAGAAGAGTGGGGTCTATGAATCTCGGACTCTGTAACTCCAAGCATTTCTAGATAAAAACCTAGTAGGCTATATTGAAGCACGATTGGGTTCTTCTATCACTGCTAGGCAAGGGTAAAGAGCCTAGCGACTCAAGAGTTACACAATGGCAGGTTATCTTAAGTTTTTAAGGTAACTTAAGTCCAACCACATCTAAACACACAAATGATAAATAAATAAATAAATGTTCCCTCCAAATCCTCAATAATGAGCCTATTAGGCTAGACTTTTCTTAAAAGCCTGCATTACTAAAACTCGGTTAGGACAACTATGTTATAGTATATAGATAAAAAGAAATAAAAAATGAAAGCCCATTAATTAATTTTTATTTTTACATAGCTAGCTTACTAAGGTCCTTAGTAAAATAGCTAAAATTCAATTGAGCCCTATTTCGTTTTTCTTAATTTAACTTATATTAAGTACAACTTACTTAATATAGATTATTTGACATTAAATTAAGTAAATATTTTTCTTTAAAAAAATGTCTAAAAAAAATATTCTAAAAAAATGGAGTCACTAACTAGTTAAATCGGTAAAAAATGAAATTAAGGTTTTCAAGTAAAAAAATCTTAATTTCGCTACTGGTCTGTAAATATTCTAAAAAATAATTTTTAGAAAATTAAACTAGCAAATCTAAGCTTGGGGTTAACCTATTAAGATTAAGTTACCATGTAAAGATAAAAAAAAAAACTAATAAGCTTTTTTTTTATAATTTTTCTGAAAATTGCTAAAATATGTATAGATAAGCAAAAGTGTAACTAAAATGATTTTTTTATGATTTTTTATTACGAATTTTCAAGAAAAAGGAATTTTTTTTTTTTAATTTTATGGTTGTCCTAAAGTTGCTTATGTACTCGCTAATTAGGGTTAAACTAATATAGTTCTATTTTTAGAAAAGATTTAGTAGGTTGATTCTTTTTAATTTGAAAATTGAGCCAATTTATATTTTTTAACCAATTTATTTTTATTAAGAAAAATCCTAATAAAAACCTAATTTTTATTCCTAATTAAAAAAAAAACTAAAGACTTAATTTTTAAAAAGACTTCAAGTTAGTATTTTTTTTTTTTTGGGAAAAAATTGTTATATGACAAAAATTTAAAAAAAAATCTTAAAGCACCTAAATGAGAGAAAAAAATAAACAAATAAATAAAAGATGCAAGTTTTATGAAAATATGCTAATATGCAATTATCATGGAAAACGTGTTGTTTTATGAAAAAAATGCAATTATTATTGATAATATGCCAAACCATGGAAAAGATGTTTGAATCATAAAAAAAGATGCCTAAACCATGGAAAATATACCTAAGCAATGGATAAAATACCTAATTATAAAAAAGATGTCTAAATTATGGAAAAAGATATTTGAATTATAGATAAGACGCTTAGACCATGGAAAAGATGTATAAACCGTAGAAAAGATGCCTAAACTATAGATAAGACGTCTAGACCATGAAAAAAAAAAAGCGTAAACCATAGAAAAGATATCTGAACCATAGATAAGAAGGTTAAACCATGGAAAAGAAGGCTAATTGAAGATTTTTTTTTTATGAAAACTAAATAAGTGACAAATGATTTTTTGATTCTTGAAAAATCCCTAAAAGCCTAAAAATGAAACTTTATGACAACTTGCTAAAAAATGCAATTTTCATACAAATGTGATACTTCTAAAAATGCAATATCTATGCAAAAAAATATTTTATTATTTCAAAATTAACACTAAGACCTAAAAAAAAACATGTTAGTACTTATTCAATGTAAATAAACCATCTAAATTATTCAACTTTGTAAAAATTAATACTACATGTTAAAATTACAAAATATTAACGAAGCTAATAATAACTAAAACTAAGTACTTGCGTTAAAAAAATAAAGTTAGTAAAAACAAATTTATAAAAGGACTAACATTATTAAACTAATTAAAACAACTAAATAACTACACTAATAATAATCATAAAAAAAAAAAAGAGAGAATGGAATCTAAAACCATAAAATTGTTTGGGTCGGGTTGGATCTGCTTATGCATGGTTGAATTCGAGTCCTGTTCATGTTCGTGGATAGTGTAGTGGGCGTACAGTGTGAAGTATAGGCATGTGTATTGTGCTGACCGTGAAGTGGATGTTCTGTGTTTGTGTTCTGGTTATGTGGCATCATGTTGGACTATGAGAGTTGGCCGAAAGTGAGTGTGTGTGTGTTAGTGTTGTACAACCATGTGTGAGTGATGTGAGGGACCGTGTGGATGAGTATGTGTGTCAAGCGAGAGTGATGGGTGTATGTTAGGAGAGAGTAATGTGAGGGATTGTGTATGAGTGATTGCATGAATTAAAAAATTGTGGAGTGTACAAATGTAAATGGTGGGGAGATTATGAGGTGTCTATGTAATGTGAATTATTAAAAACTTATTTTTTATAGCCTATTATCCACTATTTATAGACCTTGGATTTTGAATCTTTTGGATCTTTTTGACATAGATTCAATCTTAACAAATCTAATATTAATAAGATACAATGATACCCGATTTGGATTTATTAAATTCATTGAAGATTTAATCTAGTTTCTAAAAGCCTTATATTGATTTGGGCTTTTTATCTTAAACCCGATTTAGTCCATCTTAATTTAACCCAATATACATGTTAACTCATTTAATAAATCCTAAGTTTGTTTAGCTTAATATAAATTAAATAAAAATCTGTTTTATATTGGACTGGGCTAAAAATATTTTTTAATGAACCCTGACTATTTAACAACTCAAAATTTATTAAATTGAACGTACATCTTTAACCATTGTCTAATTCAACCCTAAACGACTCAACTTAACTCAACACTTTATATTTTTTATTTTTCTTTTGATTTTCCTTTTTTTTAAATTTTTTTTCCTTATTTTATTTTTATTAATTTTTTTAACTTGGCCTAATAAAAAAGATTAATGAGGATAGCAAAAATGAGGTGTCTATACTAGTGTAACTATTTTCTTTTTTAATTTTGATCAACTAATAGCATTTCAAGTAAATTTGAAAATTAAAAATAAAAGATAAAAATATCTTAATACCTTTCATCATAACCTAATTTAGCTCAATCATACCCTCTTGCCATAACAATGCAATACTTAAAGTGGGAAATGAAATTGAACTTTAAGGGATGCAAATGTACTGGTTATCTCATCCTAAATTGAAGAAATATAAACATTGCAAAATGGAGGAATAGAAACATTGTAAGAATAAAAAGAATTAATAACTTTTAATGAAGGATTTTTCTTCTCCCCAACAAAGATAAGGGTTTGAAAACTCTTGACAAGTGACCGTATTGAACTAACTTTTGTGTCACATTAAGCTAGTTCGTAAGTCCACGGAGTTCCTTGGTTCATCATATTTTTAGATTTGTTCATGGGTTTTGCTTGTTTTCGCGCATTCCACCCTCATTTTGAGCTTTCTGTAAGCTTAGACCCATCCCCTAGATACGGTTGTCCTTGTTTGTCCTTAGTATGGCGTATCATCTTAGTATCAGAGTTGAGGTTTGCATTAAGTAAGTTATTATTGAGTTATGTTTTTACTTTGTTACATTGGTTGTCATTTGTGTTCGAAGTATGTTGAATAATGTGGTAACTGTCAAGGTAGTGTACAAGTAGCTGTAAGTGTTGAGTGAACAATGGAAGTGGTGATTTTGTTTTATTGTGGTGGTTGTTGTACGATACTTTGTTCTACTCTATTTTGAGTCATGGAAAATAGAGCAAGTAATAATTGCGTATTTCTGTGAAAGGATCGACTTAGTTAGATGTGTTGTTGAATCTCTATAGTGAGCTGCGTTGGTTTATGTTCAAAGAGAAGCTGAGCGTGTTTTATGTAGTTAGTGTGTTAACTAATTGGAGATTATGAGTGTGTTGTTTTCTAGGTAATACAAGTATTGTCTGTTTGCTATGAATACAAGGTTGAGTAAAAGAATGACTGATTGAAGTGTCAATGTTGGTATTAGAGATGACAATAGTCGGGTTATTTACCATGGTTGATAAAAGACCCTTAGAAGCTTTGATGAATGAATCAATGAAGTAACTAATATGATAATGAAGTTAATGTGAGTTGTTCATGCATTTGTTTCCCGACCCATTGAGAACAATCAAAATACTCCCTAAGTTGCTCCTAAAGTTGGAGGTGTCCCACAAGATGCCTAGCATATACGGTGGCAATATCTAACTTGGTAAGAATGAGATGGAGGAGTAAAAGGACATTTGTGAAGAAGAATAGATTTTAGGTGAACTAGACAAGGAGAAAGAGATAAGTATTATGAAGCAGAGGATAAAGCTAGGATAAAGCTTGTATACCATGAGCTACTAACCATATAAAACTCCAAGTTCCGAGCTTCAATTACTCTAAAGTTGCTGATGATTACTTAGATTAAGAAGAGAAAGCGAAGCAAGTCTTTGAATATTATCAGTATAAGGACTATGGTAAGGTTAGAGCTGCTGTTGTTGAATTCTTAAGATATGTTGTGATGTGGTGGAAAAACTAATGAGCCATGAGAACACAAGATGGATATAGGAAAGTTAGTACTTAGCCCAAAATGAACAGAGTCCTTAAAGTTAGATTTGTGCGAAATGCTTACTTACAATATACTTTTGCTTGACTCTAAGAACTAAACTAAGGAAACTGTACTATTGATGAGTATGTGTGAGAGTTTTAGGTGCTTATGATCTGATGTGAGGTCAATGAACCATCAGTTGAAATAGTATCTAAATTCTTAGCTGGATTGAGGATAATATCAAGGATGTAGTAGAGCTGTAACAGTTTATCACTCTGGATGAGGCTATAAGGGTTGCTCAACATACGGAGAGACAAAGGAGGAATAGGTCAACCCAACCTCAATTGAGTCAACTTGCTTAAGGTAGCAGCAAACCTCAATATAATATTGAGCTTAGTAAGAGGTTTGAGATGATGATTGAATAGAAGAATTGCACTGCTGACTAAGAAGTGTTGAAGAGAACTTATGAGAAAGGGTAAGGATCAAGATAGAAGACGAGCTAGATCAAATGTATCAAGTATCAGGTTTTGGTCATATGGCCACTTAGTGTCCCAACCGATGTACCATGGTCATAAAACATGAAGTCCCTACCATTGAAGTAGACAGTACCGATGAAAAGCCTGAAGAAAAGGCCGATTGGAAGAAGAAATCAAGGCGTATGACAAAGATCTTGTTGAAGCGAATGTATACATTGATGATTTAGATAAGCTAACTTTAGTTGTCTGAAGATCATTGAGTATTGAGCCAATTGTTGAGGAGGAGCAGCAAGAAAACTTATTTAATATTACATGTAACGTAAATGAATAGGTGTATGCACTCATTGTAGATAGTGGGAGTTATACTAATGTGGCATCTGCCAACTTGGTTCAGAAACTCAAGTTGCCAATTTTATCACATCCAAGACTATATAAGTTGCGTTGGCTAATGAGAAGGGAGTACTACATGTAACTTTGCAAGTGCTACTACTAATCTCAATTGGGAACTATTCTAATGAGATTCTCTGTGATTTTCTACTCATGTACGCATCTTATGTGTTGTTAGGCTAACCTGGCTATTTAATTGAAGGGTCATTCATGATGGGTTTAGAAATACATATACCTTTTGAGAAGGATAGGAATAAGATTACCTTAAACCCCATGACCTCAAGTCAAGTGAGCAAATTGAATACTAAGTTAGCCCAATGATCTAAGAAGGCATTGGTCTTAAGTCAATCTAAACTTCGAGAATCCATCAAATCTAATGTGTTGACCTTTTTACTGATTAGGCGACTATTGGAATCGAAGGAGAAAGCTGTGCTACCTAAAGAGGTTAAAGAGCTACCGGATGAGTATGCTGACCTATTTCCCAAGCAGTTGCTTAAAGGACTGCCCTTTTATGGGGGATTGAATGTTGCATTAACTTGATACTTGGTGCTACCTTATCGAATAAGCCTGCTTATCGAATTAATTTCGAGTAAGTTGCCGAGCTCCAGAGACAAGTTAATGAGTAGTTGGAGAAAGGCTACCTGAGAAAGAGCCTCAGTCCTTCTGTTGTGCTAACATTACTTGTGCCAAAGAAGGATAGTACTTGTCATATGTGTATAGATAGCAAAGTTGTGAATAATAGAGTTATGTACAAGATAACAATTAAGTATAGATCCCTATTCTATGATTGGATGATATACTTGACGAACTAAATGTACTAGAATCTTTAGTAAGATTGGCTTGAAATCCGGTTGTCATCAAATTTGCATAAGGTAAGGAGACGAATAGAAAACTGCATTTAAGACCTGACATGGTTTATTTGAGATGATGGTCATGCCCTTTGGCTTATCTAGTGCTCTGAGTACTTTCATAAGATTGATGAACCATGTACTAAGAAATATGATTAAGAAATTTGTTGTAGTCTACTTTTATGATATCCTTAAGTATAATGCCGACCTAACTAGTCATGCTGACCATCTCCGAACTGTGTTTAACGTACTCTAAGTTGAAAAGCTCTTTGGGAATTTGAAGAAATATTGCTTCTATTTGGAAGAAGTGGTCTTCCTTAGATATGTTGTCGGTTGAAGGAGCTTGTGTGTTGACACCAAGAAGATTTGAGCTATTGTTCAATGGTTGACCCCAACCACTTGTGCCAAGGTGAGAAGCTTCCCTTGATTAGCTTCCTTTTACCATCACTTTATCAAAGGTTTCAATACCATTATTATACCCCTCACTAAACTGACAAAGAAGAACGTAGAGTTCAAGTGGTGAGAAAGAGAAGAAAGATGTTTTGCCTAGGTGAATGAGAGATTGACTTCTGCACTTGTATTAATGCTACCTAACTTTGAGAACATGTTTGAAATTGAGCACGATGCATCAAGAGTTGGCATAGGAGCTGTGTTGATGCAAGGAGGCTAACCTATTGCATACTACAGTGAGAAGTTGAGAGGACCATAATTGAATTATTTTGTATATGACAAAGAACTCCTTGCACTAATTTGAGCTCTTCAACTATGGCAATATTACCTTTTACTAAGGGAATTTGTCTTTTATAATGGTCACGAGTCCTTGAAGTACCTATGGAGTCAAACAAAACTTTTTAAGAGACAAGTTTGATGGATAGAATTTTTGGAGGGATTCAACATCATAGTTAAGTACAAGCAAGGCAAGACCAATATCGTTGCCAATGCCCTATCAAGAAGACATATTCCTCTTATTGAACCATAGACCAGACTTTTAGGATTTGCAAGCATCAAGGAGCAATATCCTTAAAACCCTCATTTTGGTCTCATATATGGATGTTGTAGGGAGAACAGTGGATTAATATCATATGGAGGATAGATATTTATTCTAAAGTGGCAAGTTATGTGTACTGATCTGTTCTCTAAGAAAATTGCTAGTAAGGGAAGCTCATTTTAGTGAACTTTGTAGGCATTTCGGGGAAAGAAGGACAAAAGAACTATTAAATGTAAGGTTCTTTTGGCTTAAGATGAGGCGTGATGTGCATCTTGTAATTGACAGTTACATGATCTACAAAAGGGGAAAAAGCATAGTTAAGCAAGGAAGAGCTATGCCTTTACCTATCTCGACTAAACCATAGGCTTATTTGAGTATGGATTTTGTCCTTAGTTTAGCCCTAATTGCTTGAGGTAAAGATTCTATAATGGTCATTATAGATAGATTTAGTAAGATGGTACACTTTGTGCCTTGTACAAAGACTAACAATGCTTTGACTATTGTTTTTCTATTTTTACAGGAGACTATTTGTTTGTATGGAGTGCTAAGGAGCGTAGTGTCAGACCGAGACCCAAAATTCTTAAGCTACCTTTGGAGAACTCTTTGGCACCTGATGGGAACTAAAATACTTTTCAACATTTCCTATCGCCTTTAAACTGATGTTTAAATACAGGTAGTCAACCATACTTTGGGTTCACTGCTCCGAGCTACAGTGGGTAAGAAATTGTTCTATTGGGAGATCTATTTACCTATAGTAGAATTTGCTTACAAAAGAACAGTACATGACACCACTAGGCATACCCCATTTAAGGTTATCTATGGCTTCAACCTTGAACTCTCTCTTAATCACATCCCTATGACTATGAAGACCTTGAAGAGAGAACCTGAGCTGAATCCTTCCAGTGGATCTACCATAAAGTTGCCTAGTAGATCAACCGAGCCTCCAAGAAGATGGAGGAGAGAAGGAGATGAAGAAGAGTGAAGCAATTTCAGCTCGATGACCTGGTGTGGTTTCACTTCGGCAAATAAAGATTTCTAAGCTAGAGGAAGAACAAACCGTCCACCCTGGCTGAAGGACCCTTTAAGACATTACAAAAGATCAACAATAATGCCTATCAAGTGGAACTGCATAAAGACTTCGGATTATCTAATGTGTCTAACATTACTGACCTTAACCCCTATCGACTAAACAAAGTGCAATAAGAAGACTAACCGGATTTGATACGAAATCCATATCATTTGGGAAGGAACGATAGGAATCAAGCTACAAATCCTTTAATTTGAGTTGAGCACAGGGACTTGAGAGTTTAGTAAAGTGCATTCTCCTTTCTTGGCTTACGCCTAACAAGTCTAAGTTGTTTCTATCTACCGACCTGATGCCACTTCCAAGCCGAGTTCTTCCATTGATGTCTATGATCATTAAATATCGACCTGAGTAGTGCTCATTTAATAGCTTGGCTCACTTACTCATCAACTTGGTTAACATTGCTCCGAGATAATGTCTGTTTCTGCCAAAAGCCTACCAATGTCTGCTAGCCATGTGTTTAGACCCCTTACATGAAAGAATCTATTGCTTGAATCTTCTATTCTTTGATTTCTCTTTTATACCCTTTTACATTCCTTGTACAATGCTTATTTTAGGACAATACTCTTTGTTGTCTTTTCCCATTTTTAATAAGTTGCCTTAGATTTTCGGGTATAAATACCCTTGTATTATGGAGCTGCAACGTCATATATCTTAACATCTATTGAATATACTTTTTTTTCCTTCTCTATGAGCATTTTCTTGCTTGCTTATCTAACTCTTATCTTAACCCTTAAGCAAGGTTAGGTGGCAGGTGACATCATTGAAGAAACTCGTACATCATATCAAGCTGGTTCATGAGTCCATGGAGTTCTTTAGTGCATCATATCCTTTGATTCCTTCATAGGTTTTGTTTGTCTTTGCACATTTTACCCTTATTTTGAGCTTTCTGAAAGCTTGGACACTTCCCCTAAATATGGCCATCCTTGTCTATTCTTGGTACGGCATATCACTTTGGGTCTAAGAAGTTGCTAGGTTCTCGAGGTTTAAGGTTCTCGAGCATTATGGTCAACGAGAATTCTTGGACATCAACGATATTAACTCGATTTAGTTTGGTGTTTTGCCTTCATTGATTAACAAAGGGATAGGGCTTAATGGTAATCAATCTATGTTAAAGTAAAGTAGCCCATAGGGTGGGATAAGTGCAAAGCTCATCTTTTCATTATACAATCATGATTTTTACAATGTCTTTGACCCCTTGTACATTTTACAAGAAATAAGGCCTAAGGTTATTGGCATTCTATGTTCTTGCAATAGGTTGTCTAGCCATGGTTTCCAATTTGTAAGCCCCATTGCTTACATCTTCCTTGATCTGAATAGGGTCTTCCCAGTTTGATGATAGCTTGCCCTGCCCTTCTCGCAACTCAGTAGCTTCGAACTTTTGGCTGACCAAGTCTTTAAGTTGGAAGACTTTGTACTTGACCATTTTATTATAATATCTGGCCACCCATTACTAATAGATGGTTAGGCTTAAGCAGTATCCCTCACTTCGTTAATAGTGTCGATGCTTGCTTATAAGGTTATCTAGTTAGTGTCGACGTTAAAGTTTTAGATTCTGTTTGTTGGGAGTTCTTACTCGATAGGTAGAGCAGCTTTGGAACCGCATGCTAGGTGGAAGGGGGTTTCTCCTGTAGTTGTTCTATACATGGTCCAATACTCCTAAAGGATTGTGGAGAGCTGGTCTACTTACTGACCACCTACTTGGCTTACCCTTTTTTTCAGATTGCAAAGGACTATTTTGTTGATAGCTTCAACTTGTTTATTGGCTTGGGGTAAGTGAATGAGTTATAGTAGAGCTTGATGTGTTGTTTATCACAAAACTCCTTGAATTGTGCACTGTTAAACTATTTCCCATTATATGTAATCAGGGTATAGGATACCTTGAATCTAGTGAGAAAGTCGGTCAACATAAACCCTTATATTGTTCTTGCGGTTATGCTAGCGATTGCTTGGGCTTTTATTCACTTTGTAAAGTAATTAGCAACTACTGAGATAAAGTAGCACCCTCAATGCTTTTGGGAATGGTTCAAGGATGTCAAGGCCCCATCGAGTGGAAGGCTATGGACTCACCATGTGGCGAAGTTCTGTACTTAAGGCATGGCTAATGGGTACATGCTTCCGATTGTTGTGGCAATGTCGCATCAGGGTTTTTAACTCTTCCTTCATTGTCGACCAATATTACCCAAGATAAAGGGCTTAGATGTATAAGGCATAGGCTTAGATGTGCTTATAGCAAATCCTTACACGTAGTTTTTCAAGAGCATAAAGGCCTTCATCAGTCTTTAGGCAGTATAGGAGGGGTATGCTATGCCTGCACTGATAGAGAGTGTCATCAATGATTATGTAGTTAACTGTGTAGTAGGTAAGCTTCTTGGCTTTCATTCTAGTATCAGGTAGGGCATTGGTTTTGAGGTAATCAAGGATGGTTTGGTAGATGTAGAGCAGATCTTAAGAACTTCCCATGATTGCTCATTGATGGTTCACTATGGCATATAATGGAGGGGGATCTGCTTGTCTCTTGTATTAGGCAGGGACACAGCCATGGAAGAGAGCTTAGATAACATGTTTGCCTATAAATTCTCTACTTAGGGGATCTTAGTGATGTTCCAAGAGGTAAAGCCTTGTATTACCTGGAAGTATTTCATCATTGTCTCCCTTTTTGTCTCATATTTCCCCTTAACCTATTGTACCACTAGCAAGGAGTTTGAGTAGATGTTGAACTTCTTGGCCCCAACATCTCATATGATCTCAAGTCTTGTGATAAAGGCATCGTATTCGACCTTATTGTTACTAGCAGGAAATATAAATTTGAGTACATATAGGACTTTGGTGCCATATTGTCCTTATAAGACTATACCTGCTCTACTTAACACCACTACTCTACCCCCTACCCCCTACACCTTCCCCTTACCACCGCTAAATGAAGGATCCATTGATGTGAAAGTTTACACCAAATTGTCAATGTGAGTTGGTCCTTCCTCCTTTCCAATATATTAAACAATGAAGTTTATGAAGACTTGTGCTTTGATGGTTTGTCTCGGGTAGAATTGGACATCATAGGCGCTAGGCTCCAAGTAATACCTAACCATGCATCTTGATGTGTTTGACTGTTACAAGATTGCTTATGATGGCTAGTAAGTGAGAACAAAGACGAGGTATACTTGGAAAAATGGTCTTAATTTTCAAGCAGAGATCACTACAACTAAGTTGAACTTCTCGACTTATGTATATCTAACTTTTAGTTCCTAGAGGATGTGGCTAATGTAGTAAATCAACTTGTGTTTGCATCCAATTGCTTAGACGAGCATTTAGGAGAATCTCTATCACTTATGGATAGGTATAAATAAAGTTCTTCATAAGGTATTAGTTTGGAGAGCATGGGTGGACTCTCAAGAAACTGCTTAAGCCTATCAAGGTGACCACATTTGTTCGTCCACTTAAATTCTGATGGGTTCTTCAGTAATTTGAAAAACTTAGAACATTTTTTGGTGCTTTTAGAAACAAAATGGTTCAGTATGACTAGTCTACTAGTAAGTTGTTGGACATCTTTGATTTTCTAAGGGGCCTTTATGTCTGAGATGGCTATTAGTTTGTTAAGGTTGACTTCGATGCCATGCTCCATAACTATAAATTCGAGGAATTTGTCGAAACTCACCCTAAAGGCACATTTCTAAGGATTAAGCTTCATCTGATGTTTTTTCCACATGTCAAAGGTTTGTAGATCCTCAGCGTGGTAGGTCTTTTGTTTGCTTTTGAAGATCTTATCATCATCATACGCCTCTATGTTTCTTTCAAGTTGTAGCTTGAAGACAGCTGTCACTAGCCTCCGATATGTTGCCTTGACATTTTTTAGGCTGAAGGGCATGACATTATAGTAGTGTTGCAAAAGCTAGTGATAAAGAATGTGTGGACCTAGTCCTCGGGTACTATATGAATTTGGTTATAGCTAGAATAAGTATCCATGAAGTTGAGTCTTGCATGGTTGGAGGTGGAATCTATGAGTTGGTCAACTCTCGAAAGGGGAAAACATTCATTTAGGAAAGTTTAGTTAATGTCAGTGTAATCAACAAGCAATTGCCACTTGCCATTGGACTTCTTTACTAAAACAATGTTCACTAGCTAAGTAGGGTAGTGCTCTTCCCTTATGAAGCTAGCTAGTAGTAGATTCTATACCTCTTACTTAATGGCAGCTTATCATTCGGGTGCGAAGTGTCTTCTCTTTTGCTTTATAGGCATGCATGTTGGTTGACTTAAAGGTGATGTGGTGCCTCAAATATGTCTATGATCTAAGGCATCTCTTCAGGAGACATTACAAAAATGTCTGAGTTAGAGCAAAGGAACGGGATGATGTCTTCCCTTTCTTTAGTAGATAAAGAAGTTCCTATCTTAGTAGTTTGGTCAGGTCGATTGCCCAATTGGATGACCTTGGTTTCTTTTATCGGCTCCTCCCTTAAGTTTTGTTTGCTCTTGAGGGTTGATTCAATGTGAATTACCTTATTGTATTAGATGTCATTTAAGTAGAGTATTCGAGATAGCTTATGATTGCCATAGGTGATACTGACTCTTGTAGGAGTAGGGAACTTCATCTTAAGGCACGTTTGACTGATGCATGCATCGAATTTGTTGAGACTTGGTCACCCTAGAATGGCGATGTGAGGGGACTAGTAGTTGATGATGATGAAGTCAATCAGCTGTAAGGCAATGTACTCATTATTACCCAGCTGAACAGAGAGTGTGATTAGCCTTTCGCTAGGATAGACTTTTAATTGAAATAGACTAAGCTATGCTTGTATGGGAGGAAGGGTTCCTCCAACTAATCTTTTATTTACTTGTAAGCAGAGTAGAATAAGATGTCCACCAAGCTACCATTGTCTACGAAGGTTTTAAGGATGTCAAAGTACCTTATCTTAGCATTGATCACTAATGGGTCGATGCAAGGGCACTCGATACCTTCTTTGCCGCTATCTAAGAAAGAGATTGTAGTATCTATTCTTAGCTTCTTTACCCATGCCGGGAATACTTTATACTGAGGTAGCGAGGGACAAGTTTCATTTGATAAGCTAGGCCCTCTTGTTATTGTTTGTACTTAGCCTTGCTTAATCCTATAAGACATGTTGTTGAGTGGGTTTTGCTGCTATAGCTATGGTTGCTATTATTGATCCTTGGTATGGTGGGGTCTAGCTGGTCATGCCTGATTTATCTAGTTAATGACAAGGCGGTCAATGCAACCCTTGTGAAAAAGGCCTTCAACAACATTCTTGAGATGGTAGCATTCATTAGTATTGTAGCCATGCGCATAGTGATAATCGTAGAATTTGTTCGAGGATACTACTTCAGGGGTTTCCTTGATGTATGGAGCTCAGGATAGTTGTTCTCAAACCTCATAAAGAACTTATTTAAGAGGTCAATTTAATGGAGTATAGTTAGGGTAATCTACGAATTTTTGCTTTTGCCTCTTTCGGGGTTCTTTGGATGAAGAAAGGTGATCTTCTTGAGGGCCAAGTTGATCCTTTACAAAGGTACTCCAATGAATGTCATTCTCCAAGTGTGCTTGGATGGCATCCTCTTAGGTGAGTATTGCTTAATGGTGGTCATGAACTCTTCAAAATTGTTTGGGCAACACAGTGCTATGGCTTTGAAGATCTAACTGTTGGGGTTTAGGCTGTAGATAACGGCTTAGAGGGCTGTTCCAGTTCCTACCTTAGGAATTATGAGTTTGGTGCAATTGAAATGCTCAAGGTAGGCTTGAAAGGTTTCATTAGGGTGTTTTTAGATGCTATATAATGTTGATGAGTCCTTACACCCTAAACATGAGCCTCAGAGTCTAAAGAGGAACCCGTATCGCTTGATGGCACCTTGTTTCTAAGGAAGTGTTGCTTAAATCTAAAGGTGAGATCATTAAATGAACAGATGGAACCGTCTAGTAGTTGGTTAAGCCATACTAACATTGCTTTATTATGTATTCTTGGGAAGGCTTTGTACATTATTGCATTGGAGAAATTATTTAAACTATTCATCCTATGGAAGTATGCCAATTGGTTATCCAGGTCACCTAAGCCATCATAGGCATTTAAGTAGGGAAGTTATAGACCCCGTGAAAGGGTTTCTTTTAGGATGATTGGTGTGAATGAACTTTTACTTACTGCTATGCTTGATTGTTGAGTAGAGGATTCTAGGTGCTTTTGATCACATAAGCTTGGAGCACATTAGATATGCTCATTGAGCTCTTATGCATTCATTTCTTCTAAGTGCTTTTATGAGCGCTTAGGTAGAATTTAAGTCCTCTAGGGATGACACTTAGATTGAACGCAATCGCGTGGGTACACAAGGGTTGCTACTATGGGTGTAGATAAGTGCTTAGGGTGCTTGCTAAGTCTGTTGAAGGAGCTAGCAAATATGTCCTCAAAGTTGACCCTATCTTTAGGGTTAACTTTATCTTTTAGTTTTTGTCTAGCCATTAGTTATTGCCTTAAGTTTGCATTGTCCTGAAGGGTTTTTTGGTTAGCCTCCATTAACTGTTGGAACATCATTTTCATTTGTTTCAATTCTGATGGTTGTTGGTCTATTTGTGGTGGTGGCGATGTTAATGATTGCTTGCTACCCTTTGGTAGTAATGAATGAGGATATATGTTCTTGCTCTTTACCATGATGCTAGGTTTGCGTAAACGGTGGGCGCTAAATGGTGATAGTGGATACTACGAGTATAATCCTTAATTGAACTCTTAGTGGTCTGATGACTACTAACGGTGGTAGACTTGCAAAAAGTCCCCTTTAGCATCGCTAATGAGGGCCCTCCAAAGCTCAAGTTAACGAAGAGAGTGGATGGGAGTTAATTTGAGAAAATATGTTAGAGGATAAATAAGAAAGAGTTCAAAAAGGATCCCCTTACCTAGAGCCCTAGCTCCATTTATAGGTAAGGAGCTAACCTGCTTAGCTACATGGCACGAGGGGATTTGCTTGCGTACAATCTAAGGTGAGGATGTCGTTAATATGTGAAATGACACACACCTTTATGTCTGTTGGTGAGCTTTAGGAAAGGAGCACATTACATCGAAATAGGTGATTGCCATAACATGGTGGTTAGACTTCTAGGTCGTGCTTTAGGATGTCATGTAGTTTTAATGAAGAGAGAGAGAGAGAGAGATGGGGGAAAATGGTGAGCTCGGCATTATTAGGTTACATGCCCCTCGGAGGGCGCTTTGGGTATGCGGTGCACCCCTTCATGGTAGCCGGACGGTGAAACGTCAAATCTTTCAAGGACTCCTTAAGTGCTCAAAGCTCGAGCTGAGAAGGCTTAGGGGGCCCTCGAGTTATCTGGCCACTTGATTCTTAAGGAAGGTTTGAGAGATGACAAGCGTTTGAGGTTAGCTCATGCTTCAACTCGTACCCCTGGTATAGTAGGCGGTCTCGGCACGCTTCTCTAATTTAGCTTGCACACTTGGTGGGTAAACCGTTAAACTAAGGTAAAGGAGACGTTTAAGGGTATCAATCAGGTTTGGTGATGGGCTTAGGCTTTAAAGCCTCAAGCCAAAAGGCGATTGTCAACAGATGTCATTGTCAAAGTAGCTCTAGTACTAGTACACTTTTTAGTGTGCTTAAGAGCTTAGTTATCACTAGAACTTATTGTAGTAAATTTGACTAAAATGGGTCCTCCAAAATGTCGAAGAAAATTAGTGAGAAATGGTCCATAAGTGAATAAGAGTAGCTGATGTGAAGCTACTTGGAGGATGTGACTCACCAATGAACACAACACGACTTGACACCTTACTTGATATGAAACACAAGTTGATGTCAAGGTCCACCCGCTACTAATCTTGAGTTACTCGATAAGATTAGATAAGAGTGTATGGAAAGATAAACTTGGAGAGGTTGTCTCACAAGAACGGAATATTCGGTCTTAAAAATGTAAGTTATCTCCAGCTTATAAGAGAAAGGGACTATTTATAATAAGTCCCTAGGGCAACATTACAAATAAAAAAATTACAAGAAAGTATATATAAAAAGAGGATTCCTAATATATACGAAAAAGGGTAAAAAGGACAAAAGACAAAAATGGAAAAGTAGTACAATGTTAGACGAGGTGGATAGGTGGCAGTGTAACATTGGTCCTATACGAATATTCTCTGAGCATAGCAGGTGAGAAGGATCAAGATGTTGTAGCAATAAAGGGGTTGGGACAAGAGAGATGGTGGCATGTGGAGAGAAAACTAATTGGCCGGTAAGTAAGTCTCTCGTCACTCAGTAAGAACCTCTTGGTAGCAGCTGGTCAGATTACTCAGCACAAGGTCCTCGATAAGGGAATGGTCGGTATCATCATTACCGAAAGCATAGATCATAATACGACAATGTGAGGAGCTTAAGAAGTTCAGCCACTTTCCTTTGGTGTAAATTTTCTCGTCATCAGTAGGTTACCAAGAGAGAATTCTTCGAGTGATGGATTGAAGTCCTCGAAGCCATACATGAGTAATGAGACCATTGGTCGGTAATTCATCAGTTCCCAAGGATTACTAAAGATTTGCTTTCAAATCTTGGTCTTTGTCATCATCAGGCACATAGGGAGTCAAATTGGCAACATTGAAGGAGGTAGACATGCCGAAACCTTTGGGTAGCTCAATCTCATAGGCGTCATCATTAATGTGACTCAAGATCCTGTAGGGTCCATTCGTTCTGGGAGATAGTTTGTTGGTCCTTTTACTTGGGAAACGTTCCTTACTAAGATGGACCTAGACAAGGTTCCCAAGGGTATAAACGACTTGCCTCCTTCCATGGTTTCCCACTTCCTTCTGTTGGGCTATAGTTTTGGCCAATTGCTCGACAATCTTTCGATGTAACCTCAGGAAGTCTTTGGCATGCAGTAGGCTAGATTAACTTCCCCTTGTGTAGCCAGGTTCTTAATTAAATCTAAGGGTAGGTTCGGGTTAAGTCCATAAACAACCTCAAATGATGATGTCTTGATTGAGTTGTAAGTTACGTGATTGTAGCCAAATTCAATGATAGGTAGGCATAAATCCTAGTCGCGAGAGTTCTTTCCAACAATGGTGCGTAGGAGATTTTCGACGGTTCTGTTAATTACTTCAGTTTAGTCATCTGTCTAGGAGTGATAAGAGGTATTGAACAATAGCTTAGTGCCGAGTTTCCTCCATAGGGTCTTGAAAAAGAAGCTCATGAATTTTGAATCACAATCGGACACAATACTTCTCAACAATTCCTGTAGTCGCACAATTTCTTGCAAAAAGAGGTTAGCAATGAATAAAGTATCATTAGTTTTGTGGCAGGGAATGAAGTGACTCATCTTGCTGAACCAATCGACCACTACCATGATCGAATCATGTCTTTTCAACGTATGGGAAAGGCTGAGCATGAAATCATGCTTAGATCATTCCATAACAGCTCAGGAATTGGTAAGGGTATATACTCTCCATAGGGCTTTCTCCTCCCTTTTGCATACTTATAGACCTTTCACCTCTTAAGTATTCGGTACACATCATTCATCATCTCAGGCTAGTAAAAGTGCTCCTTCAATATCTCAATCATCATCTTTTCCCCAAAATGACCGGCTAGACCCCCAACATAAGCCTCTTGAACCAGTAGCTCTCTTATAAAACCACTCGGCATACAAATCTGCTTGCCCTTCATTAAGAACCCCTCGCTTAAGTAGAACCCTTCCGTAGCTCCTCTAATACTATACTTGGCCACGAAGGGTCCAAAATGTGGGTCATGCTCATACTAATCAGGTAAAGTATCGAATCTAAGCATCTTAGCTTGCAACGTTGTGATGAGGGTATGATAGCAAGAAAGTGCGTCAGCCACTGTGTTAATGCTTCCCTTCTTATATCTGATGATATAACAAAAGGTTTCCAAGAACTCGACCCACTTGGCGTGACGTCGAGAAAGCTTTTGTTGCCCACAAGGATGCTTTAAGAGATTGATGATTTGAATAGATGATGAATTTTCTCGGTAACAGATAATGCTGCTAGTTTTGGAGTATATGGATAAGGATATAGAATTCCTTGTTGTAGGTTGAGTAATTCAAGGCAACACCTTAGAGTTTTTCGTTGAAGTAAGCAATGGGTTGGCGATCCTGCATAAAGATAGCACTAATGCCTACACCAGGCACATCACATTTAACCTCAAAAACCTTCTCGAAATCTGGCAAGGTGAGTACTGGAGCAGACGTTAGTTTAGTTTTCATGTCTTCAAAACTCCTCTAAGCCTTTTCTATCCATCTAAACCCAACGTTCTTCTTGGTCAATTTAGTCAACAGTACAATTATGGAGTTGAAGTTCCGGATAAATCTTTGATAGAATAAGGCTAGACCATGGAAGCTATTGACTTTATTAGCACTAGTTGATGTAGGCCACTCATTAATAGCTTTGACTTTTTCCTCATCAACTCGAACTCTATTCCTTGAAACGGCATATCCAAGGAACACAACCTTGCTTTGACAGAACACTTGTTTCTTCAGGTTGCCAAATAATTTCTTGGTGTGGAGTATGTTAAACAACATTTTCAAATGTTTAACATGAATAAGGAGGTCGATATGGTAGACTAGAATATCATCAAAATATACCACAATGCATTTGCCGATCAATGATCTTAGTGGATAATTCATCAGCCACATAAATGTACTCGAGGCATTAGTTAATCTGAATGGCATCACCAACCATTTGAACAAACCATCCCTTATCTTGAAGGTCGTCTTCCATTCATCCCTAGGTCTCATCCATATTTGGTGGTAGCCGTTCTTTAGGTCAATCTTAGAAAAGATGTAGGTGTCATGTAACTCTTCAAGCATATCATCAAGCCGCGGGATCGGGTATCGATATTTGATAGTGATCTTATTTATAGCTCAACTGTTAATGCATATTAGCCATGTTCCATCCTTTTTCGATACGAGTATAGTAAGTATAGCATAAGGACTTATGCTCTCATGGACATATCCGCAATTTACCAACTCATCCACCTGCTTCTTCAGTTCAGCTATCTATTCTGGATTAAGCCTATAAGCGGGTCAGTTTGGTAAGGCAACCCCTGGTTGGAGGTCGATGCAATACTCAATTCTTCTCAAGGGAGGTAAATCTTTTGACATCTTATCAGGGAAGAGGTCGGCAAATTCCTGAAGTAATTGCTGCACTTCGATAGGTAAGTTCATGATCTCTTTAACCTTTAAGAATCTCGTAATTAAAAGGAGCACATAGTCTTCGACCTTGACTTCTCTTGCAAATTGAGCTCGGGAAATCACTAAAGACTTCCTCTATAGAGATCTAGCAACCTTTTCCTAAGCTTCTTGCACTTCCTTAAGACTCATAGGTGTTAATATAATTTTCTTCCCGTCCTTTTGAAACATGTAAGTGTTTCCATACTCATCGTGTAACACACTCAAGTCAAATAGCTACAGTTAGCCGAGTAATATGTGAGATGCACACATGAGAAGGACATCACACAGTACCTTGCCCCTATATCTATCACCAATGGTAATCGATACTTTGACTTGCTCAGAGACGTATAGTCCTCCTTTCTCCTTCAGCTAGTGAATCTTGTACGGCTTGGAGTGTGGAAAAGTGGGCAATTTCATGGCCTTAACTACCTCT
Source organism: Lumnitzera racemosa (assembly GCA_024138005.1). NCBI lineage: Eukaryota > Viridiplantae > Streptophyta > Magnoliopsida > Myrtales > Combretaceae > Lumnitzera > Lumnitzera racemosa. The sequence continues at coordinate 90,196,374 of JAMXBC010000006.1, forward strand.
TATGCAATGACGTTGGTATAGCTCCCTTAGTTAATGATCATGACGCATAGCTTGCCATTCACCCATTAATTCATATGAAAGAGGTTCTCTCTTTGCTCATTCTCATTAGCCATAAAAGTACTAAGAGATCGTCGAACAACAAAGTAATACTTAGCTTTACCCTTAGGCAGTATCTCAACATCAGGGTCTTCTTGAAATTACTCCAGCATCTGATCGGTTTCTACTTCTTCCTCTCCTTCACTTGCACTTTCTACTTTAAACTGGGGCTTATCTCCTTTTATGGTCATGACTCAGCAATTTGAACATCAATAAGCTACATATCCAAAGCTAAGGCATTTAAAACATTTGATTTCTCGAGTTTTCCTCCCTGAACTCTAACCCTGGTCTCCTCGGTCTTACTCTTACCTCGGCCTTTGTCTGGTCGGTTAGGTGTGTGACCTCAACGTTCCACCTCAGAACTGTTGGATGCTCTGTCATTCCCTAGTTGACTCGGTAGGCCACTCCTATTCAGCATCAGTGTTTAGCTACTCAACATATAGTTAGCTGGGTTTCGCTGTTGCCTTTCAACTCTTTAGGCTATACGAAAAGGTTTCATCGAGAGTTGTGAGGCTTTGCAATTCCACGATGTTACCAATCTTAACTTGTAGTCCAAAGATGAATCGTGCTATAGTTTGAGTCTCAATCTCGTCAAAATCACATCGTATCATGAGCAACTGAAACTCTTGGACATAGTCATCTACGGATTTGTTACCTTGCCTCAAGTCTTGGAGCTGTCGGAAAGTGTCTTATTGGTAGTTTTTGGGAATAAACCTACTTCTCAAAACTCTCTTCATCTCATTTCATGTTCAAACCTCGCATCGGGTCTTCAGGTAAATATTCTATAGCTTCTTCCACCACATTGTCGCATATCCAGAAAATTCTAATACAGGCACTCTAATGCGAGCAACATCTTCATAATCATAGAAGTCGAATGTCTTTTCGATCTTCTCTTCCCAATCTAGGTAGTCATTAGCATTACCAGACCCATTGAAGCTCGAAATCTGTACCTTAAGATATTTAGCACCCCTTGGTGCCCTAAATTCACGCTCATCAATCCTATCATACAGGTCTTCTCCTTCTTCATACTCTTCTACTTCGTCCAACTCCAACCTTCTTCTTGCAACTCTATCGGTACATCGCAGTGGTGCTTGGTTCATTGGAAAGGCTTCTGAAGCTCACTCATTCATCTGCCTCTTCGACCTATCTATCGTTTCTCGGCCTTGCTCAACAACCCTCTCATGTGGTCCAGTCTCTAAGACCCTATTTACTGAGATAGTTAAGTTGGCCACAATAGCAACAAGATCTTCTATCTGCTCATCAATAGTATGTATTATTTGTTAGGTAACTCGACTAGCATCACTTTCGACATCGTAAATCTCTCCCTGTACATTGGGGTTTGACATTCTCAACACAAAGTTTTAGTAAAGACACTTCACTCAGATGCTTTCTCCACACATACAAATATCTTGAACAGCAAACTGATTATCACTACACAGCTCTCGATCTCAACCTCAAGCTCTGATACCAGGAAATTATACGATGTGCTTAGGATCTTAGTTATCACTAAGATTTGTCGTCGAAAATCTGACTCAAATGGGTCTTCTGAAATATTGAAGAAAATTAATAGGAAATGGTCCACAGGTGAATAAGAGTAATTGACACGAAGCTACTTAGAGGATGTAACTTACCAACAAACATAACACGACTTAACACCTTACTTGATATGAAACACAAGTTGATGTCAAGGTCCACTCATTACTAATCTTAAGCTACTCGACAAGATTAGATAATAGTGTATGAAAGATGGACTTAGAGAGGTTGTCTTACAAGAACAGAATATTCAATCTTAAATATGTAAGTTATCTCTAGCTTACTGATAAAGGGATATTTTTCATATTTTAATGTGTAAATTTGATAGAATTATTATTGATTTTATAAAAATCATTAAGAAATGGTACCTAATTATTTTCATTTGAACATTTTAGGAATTGCAGGATTCAAAGTGAAAATACTAATGATTTAGAGGAGTTTTACGTAAATGAACGAAGTTCGAATCAACACATTGCAATTTGGAATTCAATATAGCCGGTCTATACTTACATTGGCGGCCTTTAGAGTCTACGCTGCAGGCCTATCAGTCGGCATTCATTAAAAAGAAACCTTACGTGAGCTAACCCTAGTTTTTTTATAAATAGCCTTATGTTTCATTGTTTAATAGGCTTGTTTATTTAGACACATACACTCTCCTTAAACTTAAAGAGTCGTAGAACAGTCATTAGATAATTCTTAAAGAATTCTTCTGTAAAATCGCTTAAATCATTGAGAAGATTTTGCTTTAGAGACTAGTTTTTGGAGTTGCAATAGAAGTTTATCTTTTCCAATTACAGAATTAGTGACATCTATTTTAATTATATTTATACAATTCTATTAATTATTCATGCTTTCAATTATAAATTTCCTTGCAATTTCAGTTAGTAGTTGCGCTTTTGTTTCAAATTCCATGGTTGGCTAAATTTATTGGTTTATTGGTAGGAATTAATGAAACCTTAGATAGCTAAGATAATGATTGTGTTTATGTTATAGGATTAATAGATATAGGGATGATTTATGATTGTAATTTTTATAATTTCAATAATAGTTGTTTAATTGATTATAATTGTTAGAAACCCTAGTGATACGGGAGTTGATATAGGCTTTGTTAGAAATTCTTGGTTAATTTGATTAATTAATGTGAAAGCAATGTTAATTAAATTAATTAGAAATTATCTAGAGATTAATGCAATGCTTGACAATTGATTATTCACTAAGACATTAAGAATAATTGATTTAAGACATTAGACAATCATATTATGGAGAGATATATGATTGTAATTTAGAATCTACAGTTAATTGGAGATACGGGAGCTAACTGATTAATTGGGGGTTTAAATCCTTAAGTTTTAAGAAATAATAATTTCTCTTGAATGACCATATAGCTAATAATTTATATAACATGATAACAATTTAATTTGCATAATCTAGGATGGATTTTTTTTTTTATAATTTTCAATTAGTTGCTTAATTTTAGAAATTTATAGTTATTTTCTTTTCAATAGTTTTAGTATAATTATTAGATTAGTTAATTTATTTTTTGATTGCTTGAATATCGTAAGAATTATCATAAGTTTAGTAATATTATAGTCTTCGAGGGATTAACAATCTTACTTACTTTGTATTACTTATTTCCAACCCAGTATACTTATTGGAGTATTTACAATTTAATTTTTTATATATAATTTAAGTGAATCACATATAAGAGAAAAGAACTATTTATAGTAAGTCTCTCAGGCAATATTACAAATAAAAAAATTACAAAAAGGGGATTCCTAGTACATATAAAAAAGGATAAAAAGGACAAAAAGGACAAAAGACAAAAAACAAAAATGGAAAAGTAACACAATATCAGACGAGGCAGACAGGTGATAGTATAACATTGGTCCCATATGAATATTCTCTAAGTACAGCAAGCGAGAGGAATTAAGATGTTGCAGCAATAAAGGGTCAGGACGAGAGAGATGGTAGCATGCTGAGAGAAAATTACTTGACTGACAAGTGAGTCTAGTGAGCCTCTCGCCGCTCGGTAAGAATCTTTCAGTAGTAGCTGGACAAATTACTCGGTACAAGGTCCTTGGCAAATGAATGGTTGGCATCATTACTACCGAGAGCATAGATCATAGTATGACAATACGGTAAGCTCAAGGAGTTCAGCCACCTTCCTTCGAATAAGATATTAGAGTCCTCGAAGCTGTACACAAGTAATGGGACCGCTGGTCGACAATTTATCACTTTTGGAGAAACGAAAGAATATTTTTTAGTTTATAACATCATTCCTTCATTTATATTTTTGAGAAATAAAAGAACATTTTTAAGCCAATAATTAGTTACTTAACTCCATTTATATTATTTAATTTTTATTTTTGTTTGGTCGGGTTTCTCATAGGTTTTTTTTTTAGAATCTTGTAACCCAACCCTATAAGCTGTCGAGTTTTAATTCAATTCAAAAATGCGACCCTAAACCTTATAGGGTATTTAATGGGTTGAACGAGTCGAGAACCCCATTATAACCCACCTTGGTTGCATCCCTAGGTATTATTGTGAATTTCTTAAATATTAAGAGTAAGGACAGTAAACTATGACTTCCCCTACTCTTTAGTTTCTTAAGTTTTCATTTATTTATTTCAGTAATTAATACAATTTAAAAGAGCAAAAGAGAAATCCATTAAACAACATTATTTACACACATCCTTAATCCTTGCAAGCATTTATTATAATATTCTAGAGACCAACCATACAAGAGTTAGGTTGGGCATGCTAGACATATTAACTCTACATATCAAGGAAGTCATTTGTTTTTTCACCGAATGGCAAAGTTTTCTACTAGTCTAGCCTTACTCCAACAGTGGAATAGATTAGATAGGGGTGGATGTGGTTTAGTTTAGTATGGTTTGTCCCCTCTTATTGAACTAAATCTAATATAAAAATTCAATTGTTTTTTTAAATCGAACTTAATCATATGGTTTTGTTCATAAATTTTTTGAACTTGAGTAAAATCAGTTCGATTTGTTTTGAACCATTTTTGGTTAAACATTTTTATTTCCAATAACATATCTTTCTTTTTCATTAAACTTTTATATATTTCTAGTTAATTTTTCATATATTTATCATGTGTAATGATACTTAGCAAAAAGTTTCATAAAATCTTAATAAACCCAACTTAATTGAATGATAGTAAGAGACTTTGTTTTAATGAATAACAAGAAGGAGGGAGAAGTCGAGCTGTCTATCCAAAAGCAATACGAAGAAAACAAGAGAAACACATCAAAATTTGGAAAAGAAGTAAGAGACACGTTAAGAGCACTAAGGTTAAACCTTTCATTTGAAAACTGTAATACCCCGAGACCTTAAATGACACTACAACTCACAACATAACCTAGTTAGCCCAGATTATGTAAGACTTATACTTCTACAATCGAAACATAAACAATCACATTACACAATAAATAGATATCTACAAAGGAATGGGAAACTGCATCCACTCATAAACTCATATGAGCCTGTAGCATCCAAAAGTTTAGAAGTGTCCCAACTTACAACCAAAATATAAGATATATCAAATAACTAAAATTCTTAGATAATGAAAAGAGTCCATCTCCTCAAAATACAAAATCCCTAACAAAACATACTCTATCTAGTCATCATAGAAATATAGATACTCGACTCCATCCTCTTCCTAGATGTCGTCGACAAACGTCTCCTCATAAATAAGAAGATTCTCAAATCCAGTACCTGAAAAAAGGAAGAACGAGTCGAAGCCCAGTATGGGTGTACAAGCACATATGCATGCTAAGATGAATCATTTGCATACAGTGATGCAATATGGTAAAATAATACATACAATAGTTCAATTATCTCAATTTAGGCTCATAAAACAACAAAGAGGTATTCAAACCCTGTCGCACTTGTCCTTTACCCACATAAATAGGTGGATATAATTACACATTTTTCTTTAAGTCTTTTACGCCCAGAAACAAGAGTTTAGAACCTAATACTCTAGCTTCGTCATCCCAAGTACAAGTCCACTAAGGAATCCTCACACATGACCAGTAGTTGCCCCTTTAGGGATCTGCCACTGCCAGCCCCTAAAGCAAGTAGGTTAAGCAAATTCAGCAACCAAGATCAATTAAGCCGAATATAGTTAGTCCAGTTAGATCATTGCTAACCTAGTAAGCACAAGCAATAACAAATAACACGTACTTGGAATCGCTCAAAAATCAAATACGGTACTCTGACCTCAAACCCGAACAAAACTCAGATCTCGATAAGGGAAACTGAACACCACAAATCTAAAAGAAAACAAGTAGCAAGTTAACCCTTAAGCATTCTAAAACTAAGTCCTATCTAGGAGTTATCTAAGAGCTTATGATCTACTCAATTAAGGTCCCGAAAAAAATCGTTAAGTAAAATAATAGCAACAACATAATATGGATAAACTAAAAAGGGGACATAACTATATATATATAAGATCGCTTTTATAGAAACTCGTAAAGTATGTAATATATATATATATATAAGAAGGTACAAAATGGATATATAATTAGAGTACTAAAACATATAGATTGTTGAATCGATATGGTAAGTAAATACTACGTACTTAATCGAAAATAGTATAACTTGTGAAAACTCATAAGGAATGATAAAGCAATAATAAACGGATAAAATGGACATAGTACATAATATATGATATGCCACATATATACACAGTACTAATTTGATAAGATAACTAGATTACGAAAACATCGATAATAATAATAATAAATCGTACTAATAATAGAAAGATTCGTAGCATACTAATTGGTAATAGGGACATACGTAGAATACGATCGTTTACATACTATATAAATAAACAGAAACTTGGTCCCAGCATATATATATCTATAATCAATATACCGAATACGATAAAATATACAATATAATTATAATACTAAGGTGAAGAAAACACTTAGATCAGAATATCGTTGATATCAAAATAAGACGTACTAACAATAATATAGTATATTATAATACATTACATTGACATTTGAGATTATCATAAAAAATACAATTATTAACGAAAACTATAAACAAATAGAAGATAACGACCTAAGTCGAATACGATTGAAACAAAAATTGGCTCCAATATGTATATACCTATAACTAATGATCTAAAATATGATAATTTTTTTTTTTAATAATGGAAGTCCTTATATAAAATAATTCTATATAACATGATAATCCAATAATTAAATATCGCTAATCGAATACTAACAATACTTAATTTAACACTAACAATAGAAGTAATAAACAAAATAATAGTAAGGTAATACATTATAAGTACAGTACTGAATATGAAATCGGAAATGGCTCACGAAATTAAATCAAGAGGAGAATCATCGAATAGGCACGGGCGAGAACCTAACACAAATAATTATACAAAATTAATTCATTAAAATAATATACTTAAATAATTAATTAACGAAAAGAAATAACTGAATTTAGCAAGGAGGTCGAAATCTTGGGGTATGTTTAGAAATTAGAATTGAAAATGATTGTGGTCGTATTTGGCTTCAAAATATTGGGGCGAGGGGAATATTGCAAATGGGGCGGGGTCCGATAATAATTGATGTCCAGTGAGGGAATTGGTATTCGGTGAGTGGGAAGGGGCTAGAGATGAGGGAGAGAAGAGGATGACGGGGGTGATGCGAGAGGAAGAAAGAGACACAGACGAGGTAGATGATGGTTTGTGGATGGATTCTAGGGAAGTGGGGTCTGGCTTGACATGATTGGGGGAGGGGAAGAAAAAGAATTTCCTAAGGGAACGACAATTTGGGGAACGACAATTTGGGGATAGTAGAGGAGGTCTGGCACAATTAATAGGAGGGGAAAGTATTTACGAGAGAGAGGAAAGAGGCAATGATGAGTTGAGAGAGAGAGAGAGAGAGAGAGAAGAAGGAAGAAAAATATGGCTGGATATGAAATGAATGATTGTTTAGGGTAAAGTTTTAGGGTAGGTTATTTTAGAATTTTTTAGAACGTATGATAATAATTATATTTAGGAAAAGAAAATAAGGAATTAATAAGAATATATAAATATCGCATAATAAAATAAATTTGTAGATAAATGTTATAATGTAAAGTATTAGTAAAAATTATTATATCCTTAACGTAAAATATAAAATTAAATATATTTAATATATACATAAAGAATCTTAAAGTAATCAAATTAGGACTCTAAATTTCGATCTTCAATAATATTAACCTAAGTGAGTTTATAACTTAAATAAAATACTAAACTAATTAGGATGTTTAAAAAACATATAAGAAAATGACACTAAATGTGAAATTTCTAGATGTGAAATTATAGATAGAACTCACTCAACTTAATTTTAGCTATTGACCTAGAAATAAGATAAAGAGTAATAAGGGATGAAAAAATTTGATGCAATCCATGAGAATTGATGGAAAAAGAAATGTGAAAAAAATTATATATATATTTTTTGTTTAACCAAATGATTTGGTTCAGTTAGGTTCAAAACGGTTTAGTAAAACTTGAACGGAATCGCAAATCATGGACCAAACAGTTCGTAATAAAAAAAAAAAACCACTTTTTCAATTGTGTTCACGGTTTGATATGTAGGTTGCCCTTTTTTCGCCCGACCTTAGCAATTAAGGATGCAATTAGGTGGATTGTAATAGGGTTTCTGACATGATAAAAACCCTATAGGGTATTTCTTGATAGGGTTCCAGAAAGGATTCTAAGTTTTTAAAAAATCCTATTAGGAAACCTACTACTTAATAAGAAGCAATTCAAGTAAAATATATTATAGAATATAAAAATTATAGGTCTGAAAACTAGTAAGTTCTTAGATTTCATGCTTTTGATTAAATATGAACATGATATTATTATGTTTGATTATAGTAAATCTAATATAATAAAGTAAAAGGTTTATTTATTTATTTATTTATGTTGGTACATACTATTATGGAGATACTACTAAATTTTGACATAATAATTGTACGGTAAAATAATGTGGATAATAATTATAAAGATGTTCATATTATAATATATGCCATTCTTTTGTTTACACAGTATAAAAGCATTATTTTTTCTTGATAGGAAAGTAATGGGATTTAATCAAATAATGGTTTTATAAGTTTTCTTTACTTATAATGAGAATTAAGGATTTGCTTTTTATTGAAATAAATTCTTGGCAATTCCTAATTTAACATTCCATTGTTGATTCGTAGTATTACTTTACATTTATAGATTTTCAATGCTTTGCTTTTTCTAATCTTTAGATTCCATGTCTATTTAATTTGAACAAATAAATTTACATAATTTACAGGTAAGAGGGGAAAAAGAAGAAGAAGAGGAGGAAAACGGGTTCCAAATTTGAAAATTCGGTTTTCCAACGGGTTTATAGGGCTAATTTTGGATAATACCCTAAAAAAATTTTAAGAGGGTTTTGAGATATCCTACTGGTCATGAGATGGATACAAAAATTGTGAAATCTGTTCTAAATTGGTTCTGATTGCATTCCTATTAGCAATAAGTAATTGCATGCCAAATCCTATTCTTAGTAATAGACTTGATGGGAGATTCATCGATGTATTAGAAAGGATTGAGGATTAAGGAGGTCGAAACGATAAAATTATAATTTATTTTTTATTCATAAATTAACATTACTATTCACCTTTTGAATATTTGAGAGTTAAGAGTTTTTAATCTTTCTAACTTTTGTTTTCTGTGAAACTGTTAATAAATTGTTCATTCTTTGGAAAAAAAGAAAAAATAGTGCATTTGGACCAAAAAACTGGTGGAATCTCTTATGAACTGAGTTATCGAGTGATTCAATTGGATTTTCTCCTTCCACAGTAGGAGCGCCTCGGATTGGCTTTATAGCCGGACTTTGGTTGAAATGGCATTGTGAAAGCTGTCATTCATAGTGCGAGTCCTCATCTTATCAATCTCTTCCTTTCTGGGCTAGCTAAACTACTTCTTTAGCAAGGAACTGAAAATGAATAGTCTAGTCGCTTCAAACCTGTGGTTGAAGTAATTTAAGGTCTTCTCATGTTTTGGTCTTCTTGATTTCATAAGTTTAGGAGTGAATGAGCTACGCCATACTGATATTCCTGACTCTCTTAAGTCTTGTTTTCTTTCTAATTTAGATCATATCAAGCAAAGTCTAACTACATTGGTCAGAGTTGGGAAAAACTTTCAATGCTTATTTAATAACCGAAAAATATTAATGACTCCACTATTTATTAAAATGTTAAATAAAAAACTTTACGCATTTCTATATTATTTCTTATTTCATAAAACACACCATCACAATAGAAAAGTATAAAAATTTCTTCTTTTAGCTCATAAGCAAGATATATACTATATACATCTAATTTTTGCCCCTTCGAAATCCTAATTTTTTATTTTTTTATTTTATTTATTTATTATTATTTTTTATTTTTTACAAAAGGGTCCTAATTCAAAAATTAAAAAAAAAATAAAAAACCAATAAAATTGAAAGATAAAAATAAACATAAAAAAGATTTTATAAATTTTTAGGAAGTAAATTATTTTAGAGTCATTCATTTTAGTTTAGCTTAGTTCAATAGTTCAATAAAATAATCATTGTAAAGAGTTACGTGGTTTAAGTATAATTTAATTGTACTAAATGTCATGGCATAGGTCAACGGCCTAACAGATAAGTATTGGAGTATTGGATTGGATTTAATATGAGGTTGTGGGTTTGAAATTTGACATCTATATTTTTTATTTTTCTATTTTTTTATAAAAGTGAGAGAAATAAACAGGATTTATATCTAATTAAAATCATTTGCATCTAGTTTGATATTATTAAATCAGATTTGAATTAATTTGGATCTAGTTTAATCATTATCAAATCAGATACAATAGATATAATTAGATATGATTTGATTCGGAAAGCGAGAGAAATAAATAGGATTCATATTTAATTGAAATCATTTGCATCTACTTTGATTTTATTAAATCGGATTTAAATTAATTTGGATCTAGTTTAATCATTATCAAATCAGATAAAATAGATATAATTAGATATGATTTGATTTGGACCTTAAAAACACACATACACGTGCATAAAGAAATAGAAAAAAAAAAAGGGAGAGACACAGTAGAAAAAGACCACTTTCATACAGCAGAATTCTTCAGTGACAAAAACACACATCCACTGACTAAAAAAAGCTAACCCCCTACTAACCATCTATCCGTTTGCAGCAGCAAAACAGAAACTCCAAACACAACCAATCAACAATCCGCTTTCGGAAGACAACAAAACAAAAACTCCATACACACACGCTGCAGATCACGTACGGATCATCAACACTGACGCTCATACATACGTGCTGCAGCTTATGCACGGATCATCAACATTGACCCTCACACCATGCCAGCAGCACAGTGGACAGCAGCAAACAGAACCGCAGCACAGCGGACAACAGTAAATAGGACACACAACGAATAGAACAGCAGCACAGCGGGCAACAGTGAACAAGACGTCAGCGAACAGAACAGCAGCACAGCGGACAACAACGAACAGGACAACAGCACGGCAGACAGCAGCAAACAGGACAGCAGCAATGTTGACAGCAGCAAGGTGGACAACAGCGGTCAGCAGCGAAGCAAACTCAGACAATAATCCGACGCCAGTAGCCATACGTAATAGCAACTCCGTTATACGCCGACCATCGTCCTTCATTACGTAATCAAGAAGTTCAAGTCCGTTTCTTTTCAATTACGAAATTGTTTGTTTAATTGTTTATTTATTATTATTATATTATTATTATTATTATCATTTAGATATTTAGTTAGTGAATATAATATATACGAATCTGAATATATTAGTTTTAGGAGCTTTTACTCTTAGTTTTTTATATATAGATAATTGTTTAATAACAACAATATATGTATATGTATATATTAATTTATGTATTCTTCTTTTAACATTAGTTTTCTTGATTTGCTAAATTAAGTATTGATTTAAGTGAATGTATATTTTATGTTAGTTTAGGAGTTATTAGAATTGGTTATTTTTGTTATGATTTAATCTTATTTAAAAATTTGTCATTTAGAAAGTTGTTTTTTTTAATAAAAGTTAATAAAAATTCCTTTTTAAATTTTAGGGCTTTTAGCAAAATTTTTTTATAAAACATAACATTCAAGAATTAGGACCTTTTTTGTAAAAAAAAAAAAATAATAAATAAATAAAATAAACATTTTTTAAAAACATGCTCGAGCCTACTCCTTAGACCAATTCTATAGTTGTGCACGTGATTGGACTAGGAATCCAATCTGTTCCCTTCACAGCTTTGTGTGCTTTACCTTGCAGGTACATAATAGTGGTTTTTAATTATTGTTTATAATTTGTCTTATTTATTTATTTTTATCTCACTTAGTATATGCACAGTTATTTTTAAAACTTATACTAATTTTTTTTTTAAATTTTTGTCACGTCTTTAGTTGATAGTAATTAGTTATAGCATTAGTATCTAGTGAACATATGTTAAGTTAAGTTTTAGTTTATTTATTTTTTATTATTTTTTTTAGATTTCATATTTTCAAAGCGATATTTTTGTAAAATCTCATATTTTACAAAATCTTGTTCTTTGCATATTGTATTAATTTAGAAAAATTGCATTAGGCATGTTAGGGTTTTTTAGGTAAAAAAATCATTTTGATGTTCATAAAATAAAAAAAAAATCTTTAATTGACTTATTTTTTACAACGAAACATCTTTTTCATAGTTTAGTCTTGTTTTCCATAGTTTAGACGTTTTTTTCATAGTTTAGATGTCTGTTCCATAGTTTAGATTTCTTTTCTATAATTCAAACATCTTTTTTATGATTTGAACATTTTTTCTATGGTTTAGACATCTTTCTTATGATTCAGATTTTTTTTCTATGGTTTAAACATCTTTTTTATAGTTTGAATTTCTTTTCTATAGTTTAGGTATCGTTTCTATGATTTAAACATCTTTTCTATAATTTAGGCTTCTTTTCTATAGTTTATGTATCATTTTCATTGTTTAGGTATCTTTTCCATGATTCAGAAATCTTTTTTATAATTTAGATTTTTTTATTCTATGGTTTAAACATCTTTTCATAGTTTAGATATTTTTTCTATGATTAGGAAATTTTTTTCTTTCTTTTTTTTTTATGTTTTAAGCATCTTTTTTATATAAAAGTTTCATCATGTAGAACATTGCATATTTCATAAAATCTTTAGGGTTTTTCTTGAAAATAACAAAAATTATCACTTAGTTATTTTTAAATAAAAATTTTAATTTGGGACTTTTTAAAAATTAGGTTTTTAGGTTTTTTTTTATAATTAGGAATAAAAATTAGGCTTCTAGAGATTTTTCTTAGTAAAAATAAAATGGTTAATGAAAATGCAAATTCAACCAATCATTTTTTATAAAAAGAACCAACACACTAAAGTTTTCGGAAAGAATTACGATTGTCTGATCCGGCTAGCGGGTACTTAGGCACCTTCGGGACGACGATAAAATATGTAGAAACTTAGGTCCCTCTTTTTTCTCTCTTTTGATTTTATTTATTTATTTAAATATTATAATTAGAAGAATAATCTTAATTTCGGTAAATAAATAGTGGTACTCATTAAGGGTTTAATAGGTTAGTCTCCGAACTTGGAACCCTCTGATTCTTCATTTAAAATTGAAATCAAAGACCGGTAGTCAAATCGTAATCAATCCACGTAATTGATTACGGTTTCTTTTTCTTTTCCCGACTTTGGTCAAGTGGCGACTCCAAAAATTATTTTCAATAAAAAACTGGAATTTCTCAATTTCTTTAGTCGAAGATTAATGTTAAATGGGTTAAAGTTTAGTATTAATCAAGAAATGGGAAATGAATTTCAAATAGAAAACCGAAAAATCAAGCTCCACATATACTAACACTAAAATAGTGTTTAATTATAAAGATTAGACGAAACAAAGAAAACTAAATGAAGAAAACTGGACATAATAAGTATAAACTTATTATACTATATTTGATTTGTACAGTACTAGATATAAAATTTTATACCATCCATTATTTCGTATACACAAATACTTGATTCATTATTATATTTTGACATTTATATCCTTAACATTATCTAATATGTATTCTAATTATATTTTTACATTATTTGAAATATGATTTGAACGAATTATTGAATCCATATAATTAAACAAATCATATATAATATAAAATAAAAAGTCATAAATTTGCTAACCGTTAAAAAAATTAATTATTTATATTATTAAATAAATATTTTTTGTAATTTAATTACAAAAATATTAATTAACTTAATATTATAATATAGAAAAATATTTTTGAGAATATAAAATATTTTTGTTTTTATTCAGTGAATTTCATTTTTGTACTGTATAGTGTAGATAGAGTAAAATCTAAATCTTTTGTTTAGTCCATCAGCCCAATTTTTTGTTCAATCACTAAACAAAGTAACAAACCAAACATGGAAGAAAATTTGTTGTTGAGCCTGGTGTTATAAAAATTGCACAACTAAATATTATCTAAACGCTACAAATGAGTTGCATTAAGATAACATGGTATTAATCTTAGGCTTAATCATAAATTTCAAAATTCAAACATGATGAAGCTTACAAGTTCAATCTTAGGCTCAACTTGCGGTGACATTAGATGTAGTCGATTTGATTAAATGTTGCCCGACTTTTGTAAATTTTTGTCTTAAAAAAAATAATATAAATAATCAATCTCTTCAAAACTTGATTAACAAAGAAATATTATGAAGTTTGATCTCAACTTAATAAATTATTTAAATAATTCAAACTCAAAGTTAAGCTCAACTATAATCAAGTTAAACTTAAATATATGTTAGATCGAGCTCAAATAAGTTATTATAGGCTTATAACATTAAATATCTATCATGATTTATGATATGTCATCTATGATAGGTATAAAGACCCTATGGTCAATCTACACTTTAAAGATACTCCTATATACATATACTTATGGTAAAATTTTAGGTAAATTGTAAATGTTTTAGTACATTTGCAAAGAAATCTCGTAGTCTTTTTTTTAAATAAAGACATGACCTAAAGGCTGTGTCTTTTATAATTATTTTGTTAATTACACCTAATGGACATGTGGCACGTTATTATTGTTTGGTTCTATTATTAAATAACTTAAAATAATGAATGTAATTAAAAATGATTAGAAAAACATTAAATGAAAAAAAAAAAAAAAAAAAAGCAGTTGGTGCCACGGGCACTTGGCAGCCACCATGACCTACAGGTCGTGACCCTTTTTTGTGTGGGTCGCGCAACCATCACGGAGTATGCTAAACAATGGACAGAAGTCAAATTATGCAAAACCACTCCTGCTAGACTAAGACGTTGGAACCATAGAATTTTTTGTCCTCGTTCATATGCGCAAACGTCGATTCGAGGCCTGCATCAATCATGGAACATGAAAACAGGCAGACATAAATCCAAGAGGAAAACGTGCCGGATTTTCATTTCAAAGATATATACATGTTAACTAAGGTATTTGGTGTAGTCCTATCTTTAATCAACTTCATCCACTGTCATGTACATATATAGCCTGGAAAAGAATACACAGAACAAGGAAACAAACGCAAGAATTCAAATATTTACAGCACCGACAACTTTAATCTGTAGTCTCAGAAGGAAACGATTGATCCCTAGTGAAGTCGATATATGTGGAGGTAAATTTGTAATGCCAGCCTAGAGGGATTTCCCATCATTGCAAGTGTCTTGCACGCACCTAATCCTTCTTGAAGGAAAACAAAGAATATTGTCGAGACCGAAACTAGATAGTATCAGTATATCTGATCAGTATGAGAAGCAACCTCCAGTCTTAACTGTGGCTCCAACTCATACTGCCATTTCTTTGGCCAGTAGCCATGTCACAGGTGCAGAAACAATACGAGAAGCTAGTCAGCTCTTCAAATCAATGAGGAGCTCTTCCGATGTCTTGAAAGGTGGGAAGAAGGACGTGGCTGCTCAACTGATGGCCTTGGAGTAGCAACGCTGCTTTCTTCTTTATCTGGTTGAGCAGTGGATGGCCGTGGAAGAAGGTTGCACCCAATTTTCTGTGCAATTGTGCGTGGGGAACTGATAGAACTATGTGATTTTGTTACCTTTTTCATCTGTTGCTTTATTTTACTAAATTCTTCTTCAAGTTCCCCCACCCTGGATCTCATATTTTCCATGTCCACTTTCAGGACTTGGTTCTCACGCACTATTGCCACCCACCCATCCCTCTGCACAATTTGCCCAGCCATGTCACCATGAATGGTCAGGGGACCTGCTGCAGCACTTTCAGTGTCTAAAACATGGAGACAACCAGCTAAGGCAGTTCTTAACTGCATCTGCTCGAAAAACAAGACTTGAAGAATCACCCTTAGTGGCAACCTTTCATTTTGCGAAGCATGTGCACAGGCATCAATTGAAAGTTTCTGATAGTCAATAATGTTGCAGAGTTCTTCTTTATCCCTGTCTGACAGCCAAGGATGTGCCTGTACAATGGATGGCATTCAGTATCCACAGACATTAAGAATTAAGAGGTACTTTATAGTAGTAGTTGATATAGCAACCAAAATTATACCTTGAGATATAAATCCACTGCTCTATATAGTCCATCGTGCAAAGGTCTTGAAGATTCAGGGAGAGCTTCAGCAAGAGAACGAAACTTACGAGGTTTTAAATTCACATCAGAAGCAACTTCAGCAATATAAGCATCTATCAACTTTGCAACCTTTGTCAAATGTCCAGATGATGGAGATGTTTCCAATTCCAATGATGCAGGAGAAAATGCTGTTGCTTCTGGTTCCAATCTTATAAAATACTGGACAATGCGCTCAACGCTGTCCGTATCATATAGAGTGTCCAAATCCGAATATGTAGGAATCAGAAGACCATCTAACGTTGCAAATTCCAGTTGCATTCCTATTCTCTTCCCCAGAGAGTCCTTGCAAGTTTGATCAACCCCCAAGATGTGAGCAACACGAAGGAGTCCCAACAAGAAACGGCAATATGATTTGCCCTTTTTTTCGGGGAGGAGCTTCACAATACTTTCCAGTAAAATCTTTTGATCAACAGTGACTGGTGTCAAGCTAAAACTGGTAACTGTTCTTGGTTTGCCACTTTGCCCACTCTGCCATCGGCCCAGACCAGGCAGGTACTTTCGGGCATAATACATGACCGCTGCAGCAAGGTTCTCTGATCTCACACCTCTTGCTTCCATTGTTTTAATGAGTCTCTCAAACAAACCCACATTGAGATATGAGATATCTTCAAACCACCAGTCAGATTCTGAACTTCGAATTCTTGCCCCGGTGTTTATCCCATTCCACAAGATGCTCCCACCAGGACTTTGTAAACTACCGTACATCCTCATTGGCCATCCAAACAAGCTTGGATCTGTGCAAACCATCATTGAGAGTGCAGCTAGAGATTTGCTAACTATCTGGAGCCTTTCAGCATCTACTATAACAGCTTCACAACTTTGAAGAGAGAGGATACAATCCTTCCAGTTACGAAGCACATTCTTATGGAAATAACTTTCTGATTGGGCAAGCAAATTACCTTCTTCAAATTCATCTGTCATTTCAAGGAAGTCTGCAGCACAATATGCTGCAACAATATTTCTTGGAGTCAATTCCACACGGACACCATAACAAAACTTAGCAGCAAGCAGGAAAGAGTCGGGGCCACCAGGAAAACCTTCGAGATTCAGTGTGAATGTCTTTTCATTGGCACTGGAAGATTCTTCATAGATACGAGCAATCTTTCCACATTTTGATATAAGAGGAAACTGGAAGGTCAAATCATGAAATTCATCAGTTAAATGAAAAACAAAAATTAGATATGCACTGTCCAGTACAAGTGAATGAAGAGTGTAAAATTGAAATGCAGTTGCAACAACCCTCCTCATAGGTAGGAACGGTAAATGAAATTGTTTTTACTCCAACATAAGCATCCATTACATGATGATTTATACGGTTCAGGCAGCATTAATTTAAGTCATCTTAGACCAACCTTAGTATACCAAAATACCCAGGGGTCCAGCTGCAAGAAAGGCCCAGCCTTAGAAGAAACCTAAGGATATAATGTTATTTGCAAGGAGAAGAGAAAGAAAAAGGAAAGAGAAATTAACACGAAGAAGAAAAGAAAAGGGAAAGATTCTCACTATGAGTAAAATCCTCATAGTATAAAAGGAGAGGATGTGTAACTGTGAAATCTGTATGGAATGCAGTATTATGTTTGGCTATTCAGTCAAATCATGCACTATCTAAGAAGAGAAGCTTGCATTTTGCAGGCTACAAAAGAATGCAGGTATACTTTGTTTCAAGAAATTTTCAGTCCTCACAAGTGTCAGCCAATCGCTTTTCTCTTATGTATTTCATCCACCATGAGATGGTCTATCAATTTCTGATAGATAAGATAAATGACACTAAACGGGAACCTCTATCAGTTGACCTCAAAAGCAATATTGAAAGCGATTGATTTCAAATCTCAATTTTTGAGGGCAAAGAACAGTTCCTTGGGGACCTCCAAATTCATTTACATAATAGACAGCAGAGGGTCATTCATCATGATTGTGATTGGTTATAAACAGCTCAATCATCAAAAGATTAACCATCAACACTCCATTGAAAAAGTTTATGTTTGAGTGTCTCGTATATAAATTCATCTAGGAGCAGCAGCAGCAAATAAATTTTATGAAGCTGAGTCTCAGACGTGCCTTATGGAGATGGAATTTAATGCCATCCGCAATAACAATAGTATCACTTGGCAATGCTGCACTGCAAAACCTGCAATTCACAAAAGAGTTTCCCCTTGTCAACTTGAGAACTTTGCATATGCTTCAATATCATTGCTGACAAGGTGATCCAACTCAATCTTATTTTACATGACAGCATCACTAGCTATCTTTTCTGTGAAGCGGATGCTTGAACCAACAAGCTCCAAGCACATAAAACATCCAAGGGATAAGAGTCTATGACGAGCTTGAATAAGTGACACTGACACAGAAAAATTCGTCCTTGCTGTAACAAATTTATGAACTGCTCCAGACAGGTTGTCAAGAGCATTGCATTTTCAAACACGTGACAGATAATTCAGCTAAATTCCAGGAAACTCAAGAAACCATGAATCCCAACTGAATTACATAAAAATAAAATTATGAACCAAGACCATATATTAATTACTATAAGCAACAATAACCTCAGTTTCATCATAATTATTAAATAAAGTTTCTTGCTAATGGACCGGACTGGTTCTATTAAATGCTAAGTTCAGCAATATTTATACACAACAAACAAGAAAAAATTAAAACTCCACCAGAAAAAAAAAAAAAATGTCAAGAGTGACACGTTACCAGTCATTGCCTTCGCGTTGGAACGCATAAACCTTTCCAGCAGGAGGCATCACTTACCAGACTAATCCTCTTCAAACTCCACCAGTCCAACAAATGAAAAGTAGTAAAAGTTTATCAAAACTACAGTCCTTATGGCACAGAAGGCAAAAATGGAGATAACCAGACAGGAAAGAACCTAGTAGTTTACTTGAGTCCAATGAAAAAACAAATAATGGTAACAAAACTCAATTAAACCCATATTCTCTCTGATAGAAAAGAAAAGGGGAAAAATAGGGATACCAAGAACTGGGGGGAAAAACAACGAAGGAACAATAATATAACTCTACTGAAACCACAGTCCTTATATACAAAGGAACAAAAGTAGAGATATCAAGAGAAGAAAATCCTAGTTGCTTGTATGGAATGAATAACCATGAAATGGTAACAAAATTCACTTGACGCCAGAGTCTTTATGAGACAAAAGAGAAAAATATAAACACCCAGAAAGAAAAGGCTTAGAATTTACTTGTGTTGATTGAAAAGGAATCCAAACAAACACAATCCCCACAAGGAAAAAGAGTTCTCCTGATAGAGTCCACAGTGTGTCAATTCTGGTCTGGCTTATGTGTGAGTGGGCCTTTACAGCTCATGGGAAAATAATTAAAACTTATAAAAAAAAAACAGAAAAAGAAAACTTCATATAGTAAACAACCACCACCACCAACCATTTTGTTAACATATTATATATACACAGAGACACACAGATCAGGTGTTAAAAGACGCAGTAATTAAGGACCATGTTTGTTTTTGCTGATACAGTGAAATTAAACAAATGGGCATGAGAGATTTGGTGTTGAGTAACTGAGAAACCAACAAAAGTAATTAATTAATTAATTCACTTAAAAAGAAGAGAGAGAGAGAGAGGTAAAGGTTGAGGAAACAAAACGCAGAGATGCTTATAATGAAGTGAGGCGAAGCCGGCCGGAGCTTGGACAAGGAGGGAGAGCGTTAATGATGTGCCGGGTGGTGTTGTCTGGGGCTTTTTGTCGAACATGTTGCGTGCAATGATAAATGACGCGTGGAATAAAGGAAGGGAAGGTTTACTTTCGTTGGTCGGATCGCATTGTTTTGGGAAGCGATCCGACCCAGAAAAGAAAAATGGAACCCAATCGATGCTTGTTGTCGGGTTTGGGTCATCGTGTCCGTGGTCCTGTGAAGGATGACACTGCACCGTCCGTATAAGGCCAATGCTACTTTCAAAACAAAATAGTTTCGGATGGCGGAAATGAAAACCAAAAAGAAAGCTGGTGAAATGGAAGAAAACATAAAAAGAGAGAAAAATAGAAAATTAAGAAAGGTATCCATTTTCTCCCCTATTCCATCGAAAACAACTTGAGAAAAAAAAAATTTCTTTGCAATTTTTTAGAATTCATTCAAAGCTGGAAGAGTACAAGGAAAATTATAAAGAAGAGAATCAATATTTTAGAATAAATTCAAATAAGAGATTAATATTTTAAAATTTTAAATAAAAATTAATATCTCATATAATGGTTCAAATAAAGAATTAATGTTTTAAAAGTTTTAAGTAAGAGATTAATATTTCATAAAATAATTCAAAAAAATTTATGAAGTGGTTATTAAATTATAATTTTATAATAATTAAATCATTTATTTAAATTATTTTATGAAACATTGATTTTTTATTTAAATTTTTTGAATCGTTGGTAAAGCATAAGGATTCAAGTGGAGGTGGTAGTTCTCAATTAGTTGAGGCATAGTGGAGGCATGAGGCGGTTGGATGAGAATATGAGTAATGCTTTTAACCTTTTTTAGTGAAATATCGATCTTTTATTTAAATTTTTCGATATTATATTGCTTAGATATATAGATGGTTGTGGTGTTGGCTATTATTTTATTTATGGCTTTCCATGTTAAGTTATTTCCATAGTCCATTATTTGGCAAATTTTACATGTAGGTTCCTATTGCTCAGGTTTGTTTGCAAATAGTAAGAATAAGGAGGCGATGGACAATAGTTTGTTCCATTATTTGCTAAATATGGCATGTAGGTTCCCATTGCTCGAGCTTGTTTTCAAATAATTACATTGAAGAGGTGATGGATAACCATCCGTTTTATTGAACTGCTTTTATAAGGTGATGGAAGTATGTTTATACGCTTTTCCTTCTTTATGTAGATAGTAGTCATTATCATACAAGTCCTTGGAGTTAGTTGTTAGAGAGACAAAATCCTCTCTATAAGAGAGTAGGCCACATCTTTAGAGTGTTTGTTAGGAATTTGAAGATTCCTTTTCATTTTCTGGCCTAGTTGGTTATGTTTCACTGTTCTTAGATGTTATTTCTGAATCAGTTACTGAGATAAACTTGTTTTTCTTTACAATTCATAATTTCTTCCTTCCCATCTTCATTTCTCCTTTACATAATCAATCTCTAAGTATTGTCTTAGTTAACCCATTTTGTAAAATCTCAAAAAAAAAAAAAAAAGCAAAGCAAAGAAAAAAGTGAAAACTTATGAAATCAAAATCCAAATAGTGTAAATATATTATATCAATCCACATTATACACATTTTTAATCATTTGTGTTTTGTTTTTCGTCTGTGTTCTTAGCTATTTTTGTTCGATATTTTCTTATTCACTATTTATCTTTATTCTATCTAGATGGCCTCTACTACACTGATGAATCTTCAAATTGAAGCTTAGTAAGTTGATGAAACACCTCTGGATGAAATAGATCTAGAAATAAAAATGGTCATGACAAATCAAATTATGTTCTAGCAGCAAAGGTAATATCAAATAAGATTTTAAATAAATTTGTAGTTATATGCACCATGAGCAAAATCTTGGAAAGAATTTGGGGAAATCGCTATTTCGGCAATGGGTAATAATGTGCTCATCGTCTAGTTTGAATCATTTAAGCGAAGAGAATTGTTAATGGTTGAAAGCACTTGGTCCATTATGGGGTTTTGTGTTGTACTACAGGAATGAAATCTCATTGGAATTTGAGTGAAATCCCCCTTAACTTGATTTCATTTTAGGTTTAAATTCACGATCTAAAATTGGATCAAATGACAACCGCAAATGCTTGGAAACTTAGGGCTGGAATTGGAAGGATGCTAGAGGTAAAGGATTTGATTTCTCTAAATGTTGGTAAAAGGAGTTTCTTAAGGATTAGAATCTTATGCGATTATTTGATCCCTTCAAAAAAAAAAAGAGCATGGTTTTTTAGAGGTAATTGCGATAAGTACATGTTGTTCGACAAATATGAAAAGCTTAATTGTCGGTGCTTCAAATGTGGTAGGCTCGGCCATGTGAGTAAGGGATGTGACTACCTAGTGGTGAGTGGTGAAAACTTTGGCCCTCAATTGAGCATAATAGCAATAAAGAATTAGCCTAAGGAAATGCAGAATCCAAAACCTAAAGTTATTCCCTCTAAACTTTTCCATGATACCAATTTCCCCATACTTATTAAGTTGCCAAAGAAACAAACAACCCATACACATACCCCTCTTGTTAGACAACCCTTATCACCTTTGAACTAAGATACAATTCATGATACCACCCTTCCCACTTCTCCTAAATGACCAAAAAAGAATCCAGCATGTATACTTCCCTATCTTAGTCAACCTTTACTATCCTCTTTATACCAATCTTAAACTCAGTACAACCTAGATTCGTAATCAAAACTTACCTAAAAATTTACTCTAAACATTGACCATGCCTTAACCTCCACCGGAATGAATTAGAATACTAAATTCAAAGAGAACATGCCTGCTTATGATGTTGAACGTAATATTTCCACCTTATCATTTGCACAAAAGGCTACTATATCTAAGGAAACATTATTAAAGGAAAAGAATTAGTAGTTTCACCTGCACTGAAGGAGATGACTAAAGCTTTTAAGATATTAAGCATTAAGAGAAGAAGAGAGCTAGGGAATGATGATATTAATCTAAAAAAGTTGAAGGTAGAGCTGATTTAGGAGATGAAGACTTTCCATGATGAGAAGGATATGCTTACTTTCTTAGAGGGTAGCGATACAACTGGTTATCAAAGGAAAAAAATATGTTGCGAGAAAGTAGAACAATAGAGTAAAGAAGCCAGTGATGGTTTGTGTAGAGAGCACTGTAAACGAATCTCTTGTTGGTGGAAATTGGGTTAAAGTCCCTGTTTACTTTGCGAATAATATGGGCGGTGGTGGCTAGCCTGAAATAACCATAAGTTAGCCATGAATTTCATAAGTTGGAACTATTGAGGAATGGGATCGATCGAGATAGTTTGCAACCTTAAAGATCCCACTAATAAATTCAATCCTGTTATCATCTTCTTAATTGAAATAAAAAATAAAGTTAATAAAATCAAAAGGATCCGCAATAGATTGAGATATGCAAATGCCTTCTATGTATATCGGTAGGGACTAGCTAGTAGTTTGGCCTTACGGTGGAATAATAGTGTAAAAATTTCTATCTTCGAAGAATACTTCTACTCTATAGACATCATGGTTAACTACAAAGATGGGGGTATTGTAAGACCTACAATCGAGTATTCGAGATTCGACTCGTAAAATTTAAGGCAATCGGCTAAAGGATCTAATGAGCCTAAATTATAAAATAAAGTTTAAAATATTAATAAAAGTAATTCCATAAGTTTGAATTTAAGAAAATAAGTAATAAAATAAAAGAATATAAAATTTCTAAAATTTAAGTATATTACTTGTTATTTATCGAAAATGCATATAATGCATTCTGATAACTAATAAATTGCTACAGTTAAATAATATGCATGCTAAAAATAAAAAAATAACTTAAATAATATTTAAGAGTATTATTTATACTATATATATATATATTTACATGTAGGTAGAAATATGCGTAATTACTTAAAATATGCGAAATATGCTAAAATAATGTTAAATAATTAAAGAAAATGCATGAATAATTAAGGAAAAATGGGAAATGATCCAGATAAAGGTCATGCTAGTTAGGGAAAGGAAGAAAAAAATTAGCCAATCAAATTAACATAATAATAATAATAATAATAATAATAATAATAATAATATAATAATAATAATAATAATAATAATAATAATAATAATAATAATAATAATTTGGAAGCAGATAAGGCAATTGTCTAATCAAATTAATGCACAATAATTCTCAAATACCTCCATAAATACCCAAAAAATTACAGAAGCTCATTTGATTAGTTTGAAACCCTATAAAATTGAGAGGATAAAAAATCTAAGAGAAAATTAGGGTTTTTAAAAAAAAATTAGTAAAAATCTGTGCAGCTATAGCCTTAAAGGGATCCCCAACTAGACAGGCACCTTGGAGTAAACAGCTACCACCACCACACGGTGATGGTAATGCTTACAGTGGCCGACAAGGCTTTGGTGGCTAGAGCTACTAGTTCTTGTGAGTCTAATTTTTCTCTTGATTTTACATATTTTGTTAAAAATATTATATGATTATAAAATTTTGAAATTTGATATTCTGAAATATTTTTGTATGTTGTTTTTAGGAAAGATATTATTTTGATGAAAATATGTCTCGTAATATATGATTCTTAAGAAATCGTATAAACTTGAGTTTTGTTCGGTTTAGAAATAAATAACCTTAGGAGTGTAGTTTTGAGCCCAAAATTTTTATATAGACTACTTAGGAGTTATACAATATTTCTATGAAGCCTTTTTTCAAAACTTAATTTCCTAAATTTTTAGATAATTTGTAGGTCTTAAAATGATGCGTAAAATGAGTAATTTCAATTAAATGAGTCATTACTGATTTAGTGAGTAATTATATGTTTAAAGATGTTGAAATCCGATAAGTGTGATATTTGTGGCATTTAGAATGTTAGATATAATTATTAGGGTGTTATGCAGTATATAAGTAATAGGAAAAATAACAAATTTTAAGTTAATTTTGTAAATTAGGTATAAAATTTGATTTGGAATGAATTTAGATATTTTGAGGTATCAATTAATGTTGGGAGATGATATTTGGAGTGATAGAAATATTAGATGTGTATTATGTACCTAATAGGCAATAATACATAATATGAAAAATTAGAAATATAATAAATAAAAAATATTAGAATAAAAATTAATATTATATTAATAATAGGAATATATAATAAAATCTGGTAAAAGACTTGAATTTTGGTAATTATATGAAAAATGTAAAATTTTCTTACATTAAGAATAAGTTTGGTACACTAATAATGATTTAAGTGTATTGGGTAACATAAAATACTGATTTAAAACTAAAAGTGATAATTAAGATACTCAAGCCTAATGTGATTAATTTCACATTAGTGTTCGAATTGTATTTTTAGGATTTATGCATAATACTCATAAGTAGAATTAATTTAAAACCTGAATCGGAATTGGATTCGAAACTTGAATCCTAAACTTAGAATACATAAATGGAAATCTTTGTTAAATTTTCGTTAAATCCTAAACTAACTTAGAATGAATCGATAATACATAAACGAAAATCTTTATTAAATCTTAATCTAAAGTTGATTTATAACATAAGGATATAAATACTAAAAGAATATTTATATTATAGGAAACACTGAGATAAGTCGATTTGCGACGAGTTAAGTGAGTGATTAAGGATTCTAAGTAAGTTAGGATTGATACATTACTATATTTTGAAGTACTAACTTGTAGTACTTAGAGGCTTAAAATTGTACATGGTTGTACTTGTTAGATAATTAACTATACGCATGTGTTTATTTCTAAGTTTGGGGATATGATTCTGATTACTGTCCTAGCTTTTATTTATGTGATTTGTTGAAATGATTAATTACCTTAAACTAGATCTAATTAAATATATGATTTGTAGACAAAAATCAGACTTGTATAGTAATCCATTAGGGGAAATCTAGGATTTTTTAACCAAATACCGGCCCCTTCGAAAGGGATAGTGCTAGATAGCATAATTGGTCCCTTCTTCATCTTTAGTCGAACTAAGTGACAGGTGAGGAAGTTGCAGTAGGGGTAAAGTTAATGGTTCGAAGGTAATCACGAGAAGAGCAGTGTCTCTATTGCATAAGCTTGGGCTTAGTCGTGAGCTATTGCATTAACGGAAACTTCTCAACCCGGATTAGAACGGGTGCAATTTCTCTAATCTCATGAAGAGCCGGACAATGTCATGCGATGGCATTTACTTGAACATGCATTGTACTTAATAATTTAGTTGATAACCTTGTTTGTGTTTGCTGTATGGTTTTAAGTCTCCATCCCAACTTACTAAACTGTGGTTGCTTACATCCTTATAGGTTTTATTGCATATGCTAGCTAGGAAACGGTCATATAATTACTCCAAAGTTGGTAACTACTACTAGATCCTGAGGAGTGAAGATATAAACTGAAGATCGGATACACTCTTAAGTATAGATTACTTTTTAAAGCTTTTAGTATTAATTTATAAATACTTAAGTAGATTAGGATTAAGTTATTAAATCTTGTAAAGATACTCAGGTTATTTCAATATAAGTATGTATCTTTCTTAAGTTCACTAATAAATAACATACTTAATTTATGAACTGTTTATTTCAAAACGGGTTAGTCGTGGACGTCTTGTGTAAATCAGGTCTAAGATGGCGGTTGTATGGTCAGCTTCTATCTTAGAATAGTTTGCATGGCGAGACTATTACGATTCTGTCACTTCTGGACTTGACAGGTATGATATAGCGCATTACTTAGATTTATTCTCACTTAGATTTCTATCAAAAAGTACATTTATGGAATATTTTCAAAGAAAAGGTAGCAACAAATTGTGACCTTTGGCTTTATGTAGGGGATTTGAATGCTATAGTTGTAAGCCCTGTAGTCTTATGTAGTTATTTCAAGTTAGTAATTTAGGGCATACATGGAAATTAACCGAATGGGGTGATACTTTACGTATGGATCTTAGTAGTTAGACGATGACATGTGGTAAGTCCAGATTGTAGAAATATAATAAAGTAATAATAATATAGTTAAAAATAGTTAATTTCACTAAATTGTACTATATTGTAATTCTCTACTGTAAACCGTGATTGAAGTAATGAAAATTTTCCAAACGAGATAAATTATTTTTATCCTAAAATTATAAAGTGATATAAAATAACATATAAAACTAGTACGTGTACTTTGGGTGTGATTATTATATATAACTATATACTTAAAAATGCTTTAAATACTTGAAAATCCATGTAATTAACTATAATTTTGCAAGAAAAGTGATAAAAAATTAGAAAGAGTTTATAAAACTACTAGAATCAGGAGAGAATGAGGCGTGGCACATGCATGGATAGCTATTGGTTGTTAGAATGAGCAATAGACACTTAGAATGGGATGAATAAGGGGTATATAACCCTTGAAGAGAGAGAAAATTCCTCACTTAATGCTATACAACTTAGGAAAAATCACTATTTGCCCTCTATACGTTCTTGGATGAAGGGGGAAGTTGGGAAAAATCTAGAAAGGAGAAGAAAGATTGAATTTTTTTTTTTTTTGGAAAAATAGGAAACGAAAATTGCATGAATCAAGCTAATTCAAGGAACCTACATATGGAGGAAATTTGGAATCAACCCTCTACCACCGATCAATAATAGGAGTAGCACTTAGGTGGCCTGATACGGTGGTGGTGGATGGCAATTTTCTTGTGAGTCAAGATTTTGGTTTGATTCTTGCTAAATTTTGTAAAAATAATAAATTAATTTAAAAAATTATGAGAAACTTTATTTTAAGGTATTTTGCAAGTAATTTTAGGGAAAAATATCATATTGTAAAAAGTTTTAGTAGATACAGTACTTCCTTAAGAAATTGAGCAGAATCGAGTAATTTGCAAAGCTAATTTGAATGACCATATTGTTATTGTTTCCAAACCAAAATTTTTTTAAAACTTCCTTATTTTGCATGTTTGAATCCTATGAAGAGTTTTCAACAAAAAATATTTTCTATAATTTTTAGTAATTTTTTAGCACCTAAATTTTATGAAAAATACTATTTTTGGGAGTGTTCGCATAATTGGTTTTAAGGAAATCAAGTTGTCCCAGTTTTAGAGTTCATATAAACTGTGTTCTATTGTAGTAAATGATCTAGAGTTGGTTAGATTGAATGAAATTTGATGTATGTACAAATTATTGGTTATGGCCTACATGCATTAAGGTAAGGGTATGTAGATTTAGAAAAATGGATGATATGGTAATTATGGGTATGAAGAATCTGTTGTATGGTCATGTTTTACCATGCTTGTAAACTGGAATAGGATGTTAGGGCAAGTTATTAAGAGTAAATGCATAAATTGATTCTATTTAAAGAGATCTTCAAATGGTTGAATTAGTAGAAGGGGGAATTAATCCTAGTTCAAATACTTAATCATAAGGATAGATAGTAAAGGATTGTAATTATTAGTTTGAGAAGCTATTTGATAAAAGAAGCATGGTTGTAAAGACTTTAGAGACATGTTTAGAAGGTTGATTTGATAAAAGAATAACTTAAATTCTTTGTTCCAATACTTGACTAGAAGATTGGTAAGTACAAGGATTTGGATTATAATCATATCGGAGTCTTGATTATGACAATATTTGATAAAATAAACATTGTTGAAATAACTTTAGAAACTTGTTTAGAAGGTTGGTAGATGAAAGGACTTTAATTCTAAATATGTAGGAACTTCGCTTAAGGAGTTATTTGGTAAAAGAAGGGTGATTGTATTGAGTTTTGAGACTAAATTATAATGTTGGCTGATTAAAAAAGCTTAGATGAAATCACTTCAGAGACAGCTTCAAATGGTTGGTTTATAAAGAGAGGGACTTAATATTTAGTTCAAATGGTTAATCAGAAAATTGGATAATAAGAGGGAATTAATTGTACCCTACCATAAGCCTATTTAGGAAGTATTTAGTAATGGGAATGTAGTTGAAATGGCTTCAAGACTTGATTCAAGGGTTTGTTAGTATGAAATTCTTAGTGGAAATAACTTTAGAATCTTGTTCAAAAGGTTTATCGGAGTAAGGGTATAATTGAGATAATCTTAGAGACTTAGTTGAAGCTTCTGAGATTGAGACTTGGTATTAGGTGAGCTTTCAGAACCTTGTCCAAAAACTTCAATAGCAAGTTGAAACTCAATATAAGTTTATACTACTCACTAGAGATAATTCATAACTATACTTAAATCATTAAAATGAACTTATCTAACTTTATATTTAGTAAAACTAAAATGATTATATTGATTATTTTAGTAAGAACAATAAAAGCAGACGAGATCAATTATCAGGACCATCGAGCATCATAAGTCCAAGAAAGTAGGATTAGTGCTTCATCGCACCTTGAAGTATTATTTAATAATACTTAGAGACCTTAGTATATATCTTAGTTGTGATTGTAAGATAGTTGCTTATGTGTATGCAATGTGTGTGCATGAATAATGTTTTGCTATTTGGTGTGTTGGATTTTATGTATTGGTTACTTTATCATATTGTTGGATTGAATTGTTCAAAATTGTTTGATTACCTCAAAAGTAATTTAACATAAACTCGACTTAACTACTAACTGCACTTGCATCACAACCAATTAGGGGAAAACGATTAGGTTTCTCAAGCCAAATGCGGACCCTTCTATGAAGATAGTAGAAATAGTCCTTTCCCTATTTTCAGTTGAACCAAGTGATAAGAGAGGGGGTTATGATAAGGTTGGAGACCATGGTTCAAAAGTAGTTTTGGGTAAAGCGTGTTTCTCCATTACAAAAGTCTTAGTTTGGTTTCAATCCTTGAAGTGCACGGTGTTAAACTCTTCGAAACTTAGATTAGAGAGGGCAAAATTTCTCTGATCTCATGACTACCGATTAATGTCGTGCAATGGCATTTGCTTAAACATGTATTGCATTTAATTAACCTTACTTGAAAACCTTGGTTGCTTTGTGTCAGATTCGTGCTATTGTCTCTTTCTTATTTACAGAGCAAGTTGTCACCAATTTCGTTATAACTATCTTCCAAGTTTCTCGGTAGATACACTTATACTACTCCAAGTTCCAAAAGCATAGAGAATAAGGTCGGAGAGTGAGATTTAAGAGTAATGGGCTAGATTCCTATTTTGTTTAATAACTTTATTAACTTTTAGTAAAACTAATAGAGTCTCATCAGATGACCTTCTAGCTTTCAACTATTATTACTAGTACTATGTTTTGTAAACTTGTAACCTTTTATAAAGTCTTATTATGCAATTTTTCTAAAGTTATTTATAAAAACTAGTTTTCTTTTCAAGCTATTCCTCTTTCAAAAGTTATTTTAGCAAGTTACACCACAAATTAATGCCAAAC
The DNA here is from genome assembly GCA_024138005.1 of Lumnitzera racemosa. NCBI lineage: Eukaryota > Viridiplantae > Streptophyta > Magnoliopsida > Myrtales > Combretaceae > Lumnitzera > Lumnitzera racemosa. Next base: position 90,226,713 of record JAMXBC010000006.1, read on the forward strand.
AAGGATTGAACTAAATGACTCAAAGCTATAGAGTAGTAAAGACTTGGTATAAACTATACTCACGTTAGTGGCTAAAGTGGTTAGCTTCTAGTTTAGGTTAGTTTACATGGTAGGGCTGTTGTGACTCCTTAATTTAGGGCATGACAATACTGAACTATCATGAGAAATCTGGTGGAAGAAGAAAAGAGACTAGATTAGTGGAAGGCTTTAGAGATATGATCTTTGATACCAATCTCTAAGATCTTAGTTTCAAAGGACCCAAATACACTTAGACAAATAAAAGAAAGGATGGGGTGTTGGTGAAAGAATGAATAGATAGGGGACATTACTCTTTGGAGTAGATTGAAAATTTTCCAAATTGCTAAGTTTTACATCAAGCATCTGTAGCCTTGATTTTGCAACTTGATGTAAGAGTGCAAAGAGCCAAAAAAGATTTCGGTTTGAAAATATGTAGCTAACATCCCCTAAATGTAAGGATATTATGGCTTCTATATGGAGGAACAATGATGAAGAAGGGTTGAGAGGAATCATGATAAATCTGTCTAGTTGCTAGAGGGCCCTTATTAATTGGAGTAGGGTTGAGTTTCCAAACAACAAAATAGAAATTGATAATTTGTTGAACAAGTTAGCTGTAATGTAGAATTTAGAGGTAGAAGACAGCAACCAAGATAAGAAAGCATCTTTGAACAGATAAATGTCCTTTGGGAAAGAGAAGAAAGATTCTAGCAACAGCGTTCAAGAATAAACTAGCTAAAGAATGGTGATTAGAATACATCCTTTTTCTACCATACTATAGTACGAAGACAACAGATTAACAGAGTTGTGCGGATTCATAATAGATTTAGTGAGTGGCTTGAGGATGAAAAGTTGATTGCTAAGGAATTCAAAGGCTTCTTTAGGAGCCTATTCCAGTTGAGTGGTAGGAAGAGTTAGGATAAATGCTTAACTTGGTGTGATAGACTAGTGTTTGATGAGATTAATGCAGTATTAACTAGTGAGGTGACGGATGAAGAAATAAGAAGTGCTATATTCTAAATAGGCAGCTTGAAAGCCCCAAGGCTGAATGGGTTCTCAGGGGCGTTTTTTTCAATCTTGCTGGGACTTAGTGGGAGACTCCATCACTTTAGCAGTAAAGAAGTTTTTTCGTATAGGGACTGTTCCTATCTCACTAAATGTCATTAACCTAGTTCTTATTCCCGTAGTCCTACACCCTCAAAATGTCACTAAATATAGACTAATTAGTCTCTGCAATTTTCTATATAAGATTGTCTCTAAAGTTCTTGTTAATAAGCTTAAACCATTTCTCAATGATTTTGTAACAGAAAACCAAAGTAGATATGAATAAGGCATATGATCTTATGGAGTGGGATTTATTAAAATGTGTTTTAGAGAAATGTGGTTTTGCATCTAAATGGTTTGAATGGATAATGACTTGTGTAACTACTGTTAATTATAACTTGATTGTTAATGGTCAAGTAGTAGGATAAGTTTCTCCTAAGAGGGGATTGAGGTAAGAAGATCCATTATCCCCATACTTATTCATCCTAGTTACTGATGTTCTCTCTAGAGGCATCAACAAAGCTATTGGGTTAGGAAACATGGAAGGTTTCAAGATCAAGAACTCTTGCCCTATACTTCCCCATCTTTTTTTTTTTTTTTTTTGTAGATGACTCACTGTTTTTCTTAAAGGTGAAAAATGAAGAGCTCTTAGAGCTAAAAGATTTTGTTTGATCCTATTGTATAGCCTTAAGTCAAGGAATGAACTTCACAAAGTCAAATATCTATTTCAATAAGAACACCCCTATGGATCACTAAGTTGCTTTGGGTGAGCCCTAGGTGTTGTGGTAGTGGAAGACCTAGGATACTATCTAAGCTTGCCATTCATTTAGGGTAGGTCTAAAATGGAGGCCTTAAGCTTTGTAAAGGACACAATTGTAAAGAGGTTACAAAGTTAGAAATAATGTTTGCCAAGTAGTATAGGTAAGGAGGTCCTTATTAAAGTAGTGGCAATGATTATCCCAACATATTCAATGCTATGCTTTATGTTTTCGAAGAAGTGGTGTATGGAACTCAATTCACTTACTACTATATTTTGGTAGGGTGCTAAAGAGGGGCAAAGGAAAATTCACTAGGTAAGATGGAATAAAATCATAATGTAATATCCTATAAATCAACAATTAAGACATAAACATCTAAGTATTAGGGCAAAGCCCAGTTCTTGTACGATTAAGATCAATGGTTGATTTAAGGCATTTAGAAAAATAAATCGATTAGACTAAAAACTTATGAGAAACTTGATAACCTTAATCAATGAGTTCTCGTACGTTTGAAAATCCATAATACACTAAGAATATAAAGAATATAATCAAAATAGTAAAAATTTACTTTATATGAGACCTTAAAGTTCAATTTAGAGTAATTGTATCTAAATTTAGGGATTTCGGGAAAAGTTATCCAATTAAACCTAAACTTTACGACTAAGATAGAAAAGTTAGTTGAAGTGATTTGATGAAGTTGGATTTTGAAAATAATTACTCAAAACCCCGATTTTGCTCCTAAAAGTATGATTACTTAATATAGTATAAAAATGATCGAAATTTCTAAAACCGAGCTCGGAATGCGACGAGAACTTAGAGGTAAGTTAATTAGGCAATAAAAGAAAATAATATAGCATAATATACTACATAAGTATGCACGTATTTTTATGAGTATACCTAGTATATATAATAAATATACTTGTAAATTAACCTAAAATAATATAATTATGCATAATGAGCAATAAAATCACAAAATTAAATAGGAAAAGTATCTTAAAAACAAAAGATATGCTAGAAACATTATTACATATATATAATTACTCATTACATGTATGATATATATATGATATATACCCCTATATTAACAAAAATAATTAAATACTAATGTAAAACACCAAAATACCCTAAAATATCTTCTAAAAATATATTAAAAAAATAAGAAACAACATGGAATATGATTTGATTAAATGTTGAGTAGCTTAAAAAGAATAACTAGCTGCATCAAAAGTAACCAAATAAAAATTTGATACCTCATACTTGCAAATTCCTTAAAAGAATAGCCAAATAAATAAAAAAATAATTACTTAGTGGCTAAGAAAATTCCAACTGACTTAGAAAACTATAAATAGGATATTAGGACTTAGATTTAACATTTTGGCAACCAAAAACACTTAAAGAAAATTTGAAAAAATATTTTTAAAAAATAGGAAAAATAGAGCATGAACCGAGTCTAGCTTGTTCCCAAACCAAACCTTGATCTATTGTGATACTCTTCCACCACCATGGAGCACCACCAATGCCCTTTTCGGCCAACATACTTCCACCAGCCAACGGTGGCTAGAGCACTAACGAACATGTTGGCTAATTTTATGCCATGTTTTTCTTAGAAATTCTAAAAATATTAAATTAAGTCAGAAAATTATGAAAAAAATAGGTTATTTTAGATATAATTTCACGTTATAATTTTATTTTCGTAAAATTGTAATTATTTTATGTATATTCTTAAGAAAGTCACTATTCATTTGAATTTTGACTTTCAAAATAAATATACTAAATGATGTAGTTTCTAGTTCAAAATTTGTGTAGGATATAAATGATATATAGATAATTCTTATGTAGCCTGATTTTTTATTTGAATTTTTTAATATTTATTATATTTTTCGGCCTAAAAATAGCTTGAAAATAGGTTGAAATTGTGAAATAAATAGGCAATTATGAAATTAAATGATGAAATGTACATGATTGATTTATAGTGAATAATAATAATGTTGAGACAGGTTGAAATCAATTTGGTACAAAAAAGGATTATAATTGGGTAATTTAGGATAATTTAGAGGTAAAATCGTAAATATGAATATATAGGCGGTAGATCAAAAACTTGAAACCAAGTACTAGCTGAGTTTCTTATATTTTTAGGAGTCTATAGAAATTTTCAGGGAATTATTTGGTAACCCAAGTTATTTATTACAAATTTACGTAGTAAATAGCCTAAATATTGAACCGATACCCAATTCTAATAATAATAGGTTAAAATATGATAAATAGTCGAATAAAACTATATATTTGTATACTGGTCAAATTGGATAAAAATTATATATTTTTAAATATATTTAATGATATTTTAATAACCCGATACATTATAGAGGTATTAAGGTTAGATAATACTTATATTATAAGTTATATTGACAAATTAGGTAAAATATAGTTTAATAACATAAATTACGTATAGTACGATAATATTTGATTAAATACGTATAAATGTTTTAAAAACTTAAATTGCCTGTTAAAAGTCAACTCTAGAAATTAGGAATCATAATACGTATCGTTAAGTCTGTACAAACCTAACGACATTGTTTTTACTAAAATCGGATAAACCTGGATAATATAATCTATATCTTTACAATATTACTAATTGACGTACTACTATAACTCTACTGTAATCATAACGTGATTTAAACAACTAAAAATGCGTTTTGATACGATCATAATGATATATTATATGTAATAGTATAATTGCGTATATTATTAATACTTAATAACTTAACTTGATTGATATAATGAAACTATATATTATTATATAAACAAAATGATAATATAGTTTATATATATATATATATAACTAATTTAGATAAAACCTTAATGTTTTTATAACTATTACAAAAACTGAATTTATGTCTTGTATATATAGGGTCTCTCAATGATAAAACCGTCGATGATACGAGTTTTTCGTAGTGCGTGTCAGGACAGGTAAGTGGGATCAATGCTTTACTGTATTTTGGGATATTATTTCAGAATATCTAGGGATTTTGGTATGTATTGTGTGTGATTATAGTTAGCTGTTTGTGAATATGCAGCATTTATGGTTGGGTTTCGATTTGCTGTGATGGGAACTGAGCTCCATGATATGGTTGTTTTGTAATTATTATTATACTTGAATTATTTGAGCTTGGTTGATCACTTTGAAAAGATGAACTTACTCAAACTTGACTTAACATCTAATTTGATATGCATCGCAACCCACTAGGAGTAATGATTAGGATTCTCGAGCCAAACATGGACTCCCTTCGATGAGGATAGCTAAAATGGTCCTTTCCCTACCTTTAACCAAACTAAGTGACAGGAGAAGAGGTCGCGGTAAGGTTGGAGGCTGTGATTCGAAGGTACTCATGAGAAGAAGGTGTTCTCCATTGCATAAGCCCCGGTTGGGTTTCGATTCGTGATTGTATGATGTCAATCTCCTCAATTAGGATTAGAGTAGGCGTAATTTCTCTAATCTTACGATGAATTGGATAATGTTGTGCAATGGAATTTGCTTATACATGCATTGCATCTAACTAACTTGGTTGAAAACCTTGCTTGTGATATGCTAAGTGCATATTTCTGTCTCCATCCACTTATTGGATAAGTTATCGCTTATTCTCTTATAATTTGGTTTACAAGTCCTAAATAGATTATAGGTGCCTACCTAACACTAGAACACTAATAAATTGGGACGGGGAGTGAGATGCAACAAGAAATGGCTAATTATTGTCCTTAATATTAACTTTTTATCTTTTAAGGAAAACTACACAAAACTCTTCAAAGGGCTAAGTAGTTTTCAATATTTTGGTTTGTATGTGAAATGGTAGGTACCTATGGGATTTATTGTCACTCTTTTATAAGGTTAAATTACAAGTTTATTCTTAACAAATTATTTCAAAGGATTATTTCGTTGGTTTGTATCAAACAGGTATCGAATTAGACGTTTCAAAGGGATATAGTCGAGTATGTCTGATGTGAACTAGCCTTAGGATAGCAACTATAAGGACAATTTCTATCTTAAGATGGCTCATACGGTGGGATTATTATGACTTTATCTTTTTAGGGCATGACACACAAGAAATAAGAAGAATGGGGGATTTGGTTTCAAGGATTTCTACGCATATAATCTAACCCTATTAACTAGACTTGCATGGAGACTTGAGAAGAACCCTAAAATACTTTGGGCTTGAGTCTTAAAAGGGATTTACTTTCTAGACATAGACTTTAGGGATGTAAATAGAGGTAGTAAGGATTCTTGGGGTTAGAGTAGCTTATTAGAAGGAAACAAAGTTTTATTTTAGGGTGCATTATGGAAGGTATGGGAGGGGAATATAGTCATAGTGTGGACAGATAAATGGGTTCCAACATTGAAAGACTACAGTTTGAACATAAATAATTAGAGAATAGAATCGGACATGAGGGTTAGTGCATTGATAGACAAACAATGTAGAAGATGGGATTTATAAAGTATAAGGAACATATTAACTATAGAAAAGATTGAAGCAATCAAGGCTTGACCTTTAAATGTCCTACTTAGTCAAGATGAAATCGTTTAGCCAATGGATCATTGAGGGGAATGTATAGCGAAATCGGTATACTTGTTTATTATTTTGCAGTGCATGGAACCTACATCATAAGAAGTTTTAGGATTCAATAACATCAATCACTTATGTTAGAAAACCTTATGGAATCATAAACACTTACCAAAGGTGAAACATTTCCTCTAATGTACTTTAAATAACTCCCTCCCGACTATAGAAAACCTCTTTAGAAGGCATGTTTGTAGTTCTCCCAAGTGTATATTTTGTGATGACAATGAAACCCTAGAACATACCCTCTTAGGTTATGAGAGAGTAAAGGCAGTATGGTTCGGATGTTTGGGTATTTGTACAGATCAACGCGTAATTCGAAATTAGATTGAGTGGTGGAGAGATTTGTTGAACTTGCATCATTAGTTGGGTGTAGAGAAATCGGAGAAGGGTTGATGCACGGTTGTTGATATCAGGTAAGTGCACCTATCGATTTTAATATAGCGGATGTGAGTCCGAGTCGATCCCTCAGAGACTTCAAGTACTGATATTAACCTTAGCTGTATTATCTAACTGAAAAATTATGAAAGTTTGAATTAATTAAAAATACTAAAATTAACAAACTAACTTAATTATAAGACTTGATTAAGCAACTGAAAAAGCAATAAAATTAAGAACGACTTCAAGAAAGTAATAACGTATTTAGGAATTATTTCCCCTAGAGTTAATCATGTGATCACTTAAAATATATTCAATTCGGTTTCTATTATTTTTGACCGGAGGGATTCACAACTAAAGTTAATACCTTTCTCAAGCATATTAACCCTAATCCTAAATTATTTATCGGAATCTCTTCACTTAGTAATATAATTTAGAATCGCATTAATGTATAATGAATTCCCATACCAATAATTAACTTTCCGGAAGAAACATGTATCTTATCTCTAAGTATACATGTAATTCTCTCCAATTATGTAAAGATCTAATTATACATGCAATTTCTCAATCAACATGCATAATATCATATATTGATATTATAGAATTATCAATCAACAATTAAACGACATAATTGAATCAAGCAAAGATAGAAACTTTATTGAAAATTCTAAATCAATCCAAGAATCACATGAAACCCTAGATTCCATAATCCTAAATACATGAATTCTAAGCTATCTTACTGAATCTAAAAACGAGTTCCATAAAAAACGTAAAATAAAACATGGAAAACCCCTTTGATTGATGAAAAATCTCTCCGATCTTGAAGTCGGTGTTGTTCTCGCTTTTTCCTTCTCCTTCTCCTCAAGTCTCTTATCTTCTCTAATGTCTCTTATGTCTTTTGAAACCCTAATATATCCTTTTATAGTGTATCAAAAGGCTTTCGTTTTCTTTATCAGACACGAGCTGGGATATGACCGTGTCCCCAGGTCATGTAACTTTCTGCCCCTGGCCAATTTTTTCTGTATGGACTATGTAACTTCAAAACTTCAAAACTTCATAACTTCAAAACTTCATAACTTCTTTGTTTGAACTCCGAATTGAGTGAAATTTAATTCCTTTTCTTCGTTTTCAATCCTATAATGCGTTCAAACCTAAAAATCAAAATTTTATTCAATTAAGTATCAATTTCTTTAAAGAAAACCAAAAATGTGAGGAAAATATTATAAAATCATTATATGAAATATGTTTAAAATCAGAGTTATCAGTTGTATATGAAGGCAAGGACCTAAACCCTATTTAGATAGTATTCCACTATTTGCTTTCTTTTGAAGAATGGAAATTACAGACTGAGAAGAGCGAAAATGAGGAAAGACAAGGGCAACTTACCAGTAGCATTCAAATTTCAAGGAATACGTATTGTGCTTAGCACCATCCTAGTACAGATGTAGTCAACGTGAATACTGATAGGTCAGAGTCTAATAAGGATTGTATAGCTAGCTTAGGCGTAGTAGCACATGATATGGTACGATGTATTATTGGTGGTGCTTCTAAAAGAGTGAAAGTGCTTAATCTTGAAACGGAAAAATGTATGGCATTTATTTTAGGTATAAATTGGAAAATGATAGAAATTGGAGAAAAATTTTCTTTGAGGCTAACTATTTGTCTTTAATCCAAGTAATAAGAGGAGATCACAATAATGTGCGTTGGGCTACGAGACCTTTCCCGTACTCTTGTGGGCCAATTTAGGGATTTGTCTCTCTATTTCTTTTATTTCTAAAATGCAAATAGTGTGGCTGATTGGGTGGCTTCAAATGTGAGGAAGAGGATGTATCTCATGGATTGGTGGCTTCACCCCTTATCCTCTCCGCTAAAGCTTATTTGCTAAGATTTGTCTTATATTTGTGATAGTTTTGATGTTTTACTGGATTTGGGTTAAGTTTAAAGAAAATTATTTTCTTGTTTGTAAAAAAAAAAAAAAAAAAAGAGTCCTTAGAGTCAAAATGTGCAAATGTGTTGTTGGGTCATAAATAATAACGGTAATGGCATGTAGTAAATCTGTTCATGTGAATGTCATATATTCTTTTAAAAAGTAATACATACGTACCTCTGTAATTTACTTTTATTTGCAATGGTATGGATAAGTAGTCCTAAGCACTAGAGGAGCAAGAGTAATCGAGATGGTAGGATGCAATGATGAGGGTGTTCTTGCCGTTTCTCATTTGCTGAAGACATGTTCCAATAGGATTTTTGCGTTTTGGTATGTAGATTTTTCACCATATTATGTGGATTTATACTTTCTTTAATAAAATTGTGATGATTCATGAGGTGAAAGTCATGATTGTTTTATTAATTTATTTATTCTTTTATGGAAAATAGGAAAATGAGTTAATTGCCTTAAAGAAGAGAGGGGACAAGCGATCCATCAGTGGCATATGTATGAGATGTACATGAAGATAGAGATCTTGTATATTTTTGCGTGGTATGGAGTGTTGTGTAAACATGGTCGTTATAGTTAAGATGCAAGTTTATTAAATTATACCCTGTTTGATGTAGAAATGGTAAAATATTAGATTAGGATACTCATTTGTTGAAGGCTAATATAATTTATCTCTAGATAGTAATTTTTTTTTTGGTCAAATTATTTCTAGATAGTTTAAGTAACTATTATGTATCTGTTATCAAGAAACAATTTTCATTGAACATCTTTAGGATGTTAAGAACAAACGTATTATTCATTGAACATCTAATTCAACCCCTGCCCTCATATTGAACCAGCTTCGTAGGTCTACCGGGAGGAGAGGGTCTGCTAATGCCTCTCTTGAAAAAAAAAAAAAAAAAAAAAGAAAAAAAAATCACATGGTAATACGTTGCATTGTTATTCAACTGTATTATTTGCAGTATTTGTCCTCATATGCAAATAAATTCAAGCATGATTCATGAGTTCCGTCTCTTCAATTTCTCTCTAATAAATTCACACACACACATGACACATACACACACAGATACGTAAATTTTTACAATTCAAACAAACATACAAATGGGTTGTAGTACACGGACGTTGTAATTAGATTGATGAGCATCTTTCCCTTTCTACTAAAAAAAATCTAGTATGTTAATAGATATTATAATAGATATTAGAATCTCTTCAAGTGACATTTCCCTTCCTGTATCATCATTTTATGATACCTTGAATTATTAAGATAAATGATTAGAGTTAAGTAGTGTAAGCATCAAAGACTATTAAAAGACGGATAAGGCAATTACTTTGATGGAATATTGATTCCACTTTCGATGTTGTGTCATAAGTGTAAATTTATGGCGAAATGTATGGAAATTATTTATAATTAAATATAAATTATAATTCGTGTTACCATTTATATTTTGCACTTCCTTGTATTATGTGTAAGCACATCCACATCCTCCATAGATTTTCTCAAATCTCTAATTCACTCATTGTTAGACACATTTTGTGAACATTTTTATGACAAAAGATTTAACTAATGTGGTGATTAGTATGAAATTGATTTGGCAGCATAGAAAATTTATGAAAGATGGAGAAAGAATACTTACATCTAACTATTACAAGTAGCATCGCACTAAAAGAGGTAAGATTGCAATACATATTCAATTGCAAATATTTTCCATGGATTAGTCCATAATATCATGTGTTTTACTTTACCATAGCAATATTGAAATTAATGTAAAATCATAACAATCGTATTCTTTGTCTTTCCTTGTTTTTCCATGCTTGCGCTCTGGTTTTGCCAGTAACCTATTTTGACAGCTTAGGATTTTGAAAATGACAAGATAATAATTCTTTAATGACATGTTTGGGTAGCTTCATAAGGTAAATTAATTATTTCTCTCCAGCAGATCAACTTCTCCTGTAGCAGTCAAAGTCTACTCGAATGTTAAGTCCTTTTACCGGGCTGAGCATCGTCACTTTCCGCTTTTGCCGGCAGTCGTCTAATTTGGGTGGTGATAATATTAAATGCAAAATTCAAATTGGACGTATCTGTGGACCTACTAGCCAGTAGCTACTCGCACGTTCTAGAAGTTCACCCTTTGAACGGGTGGGACTTGGGAGAGAAGACAACAAAAATTAAGACTACACTTTGCAATACCCATTTGAATTCAAGTTTCCAAGGAATATTCCATAAACGGAGCTTTGGTGAATGAGGTACTTATCTTGATTGTTTAAGTAATATAGATTCAATGTTTATACAAGAAGTATGATTCATAAAGAACAGTTTTCTCTTCATGAAGATTTTATAAATCGAATATAAATTTTTCTCTTTATTTCGATTTAATATTAATTCCCATAAAATATAAAAGTTTTGAAGGAAGAAAAAAAAAAAAAGAGTACAAGTTTTCTTTTTCATTTCTTATGGATTAGTTATTTTTAGCTTAGATATATCATTAGGAATGTAATTAAATCTTTATTTTTTATTTTATTTAGCACAAATACTTATGAAAACCATCTATTTCACGCGGTTTAAAATTATCCAAAAATATCTATTCTATTAATATACTACATTTACAATGCGTTCATGTTTGCAAGAATCCACTTTAAGTAAAATAGGTTTTATTGCTAAATTGATGTTTCGAAAAGATTATTAAAATAAAAATACAAAATTACATAGAAATTCAGGTTCAGAAGATTTTTCTTTTGTCTCCCTTAAATAACTCTTTATTTTCGCGTAAGCTCCATGAGAAAACATTTATAATTAAGTATATTTGCCTACTTATTTGAATAGTTGGACATAATAATGCATTTTTTAAGAGGAAGAGGAAGAATCCATGGTTGCTATATTTTAATAGAAAAGCGGGTCTTCATTCCACATATAAATACGAAGCCTCGACTAATTATTCTTGATTTGTGATCAAATGATCATAAATTGGGCATATTGAAGGACAAGATTCGCCATTGACTTTGGCGCAACTAGTAAGATGAAATGATATCTTCAAAAGATTGCTGTTTTCAATTTTTTTTCGACCAAGTACTCCTTCAAAAGGACCTACTAATATCAGCAAGTAGAAGAGCTTTCTTAGAGTGACATATCATTTGAAAAAGGAGATATGTTAAAATCTTTACGTGTAGTAGACAAAATTCTTCATGTAAAATCTTTAACTGCTCTTATATTACACATATATAAGCATTCCACATAGCACATAGTACGTCATTTCAGTTAATTTTTATTTATTTATTTCACATGATAAATGCCATTCCATTAGTGTAATAAAACATGATGTTTAGTAATGAAAATTCCATTGTCTCCAATAAGCACTTCTCTTGTTTTCCCCCGTTGGAATTAGGATCGGGAACTGGCAACAACTAGTTCCCTAGCCGAAATCACCAACCAGTCTATAATTATGATTTTAGAAAAAAATCATCCTGGAACCAGTTTCCAAAAACCGTACATGGGCCGCTGGAATTTTTAGGAATAATTTTTTCCATCCTAAATGTATTATTTTTAGATCTTAATAAAATTGTAGAAAAATTATAAATAATTCCCCTAAACTTTGAATTTGGTGTGGATATACCTTTTGAACTTATAAATATTGAATAACTCTCTTAGTTTACACTTTGAAAAAGTTTAGGGATTTTCAATATAAAATACATATTGAAGTCAAAATTTATAGAATATTAAAATACCTTTTGAAAGGTTCAACAAGTGTTTCTCCATTCAAATCAAAATTTAAAGGATTATTTATAATCAATGGAGACTATTTCTCATTTTATCAAAAGTTTAAAGGATTATATGTAATCTTAAAATGTTTGAATATATTTGCATTGAAATTGAAATTAAGGTCGTAGTTTCTCCTAAAATTTTTGGTCCTTTATTCTCTTATCTCGGCTTTGCTTTTTTGAAGATGGTCGAGTCCCTTCGTTAAAGTAAGTCCATTTCGTAACCATACACAGGTCCAAGCAAGGCTGCATTGAGCAAGGAAAGTATCCGGTGAGGTTGGGCCAACATGTGTTTTCCTTCCGAATCTAGAAAGAGGCCGAAAACTCAAACGAGTGCTTCTCCATGTAAACTCAATTTACTTGTTTAATTCGGTTTGAATTTCAATGTACATTTCAAGTAGAATAATTTCATGTAATATTCATTCAATAAACCTGTACAGATTCTGATAGCAGCCAAGAAAAAAGAGAAACGATTCATTAGGAGGATGCAAATTGCCCATCGATAGTTAACAACAAAAGAGACTTTCACGTGCATATCATTTCATTATTAAAACTATTGTTCTCATCGGAATAAATAGATTTCGATCTCTTTTTTTTTTTTAAAAGTTATAATTGTAATATAATTAAAAAAAATTAAAAACATATATCACCATATTAAGAAAATAGTCGTAGGTGGCTACAAATACTCTTACCCATTTAATTTCATCTGGATATGACATTTCACATAGAATATCCCTTTGTTGAGTCCTTTCAATATGAGATAGAATGGGTTCTATCTTATTTGCTGAAAGCCTATAGTAGACATTCACAAAAACGTGAGAGTTCAATGCTAAACGGCTGCTGATGTTTTGATAAGAAATAAATATGCAGATTCCATTTGTTTTAGTAGAATTTTCTTCATCTACAAGTTTCTGCCACTTTTCACCGCCGTTGATTGTTGAATTTCTACTAATAAAACCTCTTTGTTTCATACAGTCCAATTAAAATATAATTTCATCTTATTCGCGCATTATTTTGAAAAATAGAATACGGTAAGATATAAATAAAATGAAAAAGCACACCACACTCCTAGAAAAATTACTAGATTTCAATAAGATATAGAGAGAGAAAGGAAAAGTATCAAACTAAAATATGGATAAGTTAACAGGGAAAGCAAGAATAAGACAAATATACCGACTCAAATTTGGTGAATTAATTTTTTTTTTTTATTTTCGGGCACAAAATATAGTGGATGATTAAGAAAATTGTTAAAATATTAAATAAAGACTTTCTTTTTATCTTTTTATATTATTTGATTTATATAGAGGACTAAATTTATTATGTATTCTATTATGTGACTTTCGTGTTTTATGTAGTTATATGTGTAAAAATATAGTAATAATGTAGTAATTGGTATGGACGTTATAATTAAAAAATAGTGGGAGAGAAATTATATTTAGAATGTTATTATTAAAAAACAAGGGGGAAGTTATCACATAAATATTGATTTTTGCTTTAAAACTTTTTTATGCAGCCGTGAGCGAGTTTTACATATTATATTAAAGTGAATAGCACATTTTGGTGTCATAAAAGTTTTATAATTTTTTAAAAACTTCACACGATTCAACACTTGCCATATTAGTAAATCTAATTCAATAACTATCTCAACCTCAAGTATTTTGATACTAATGGGGTTTAGTGGAGCACTTTTCTAGTGCTCATGGGTGCTAATTGTTGTCTACTGGCAAGTATATAACTCATCTTATTTAAAAATTCAAATAAAATTAAAGTTATTTTTATACCCACAACATAGGGGCATCATCCACTGATATTAATATATTAAATCCACTGTTAATTGAAACTTGAGTCATTGAATTTTATATTTAAGATATTTTAGAGAGATTTACCTTCACTGATTTAGAACAAAAATTATTAAATCGGTCCATTTACTTAAAATCCCTCTTTCAGCAGGCTCAAAAACTCAATAAGGTAGACCAATGTCCTTAAACCCATCATGAGCTGATCATATAATGACTCTAAAATAAGCATACTTGTCCCATAATCTGATTATCAAAATGATTTGACATATGTATTATGTCGAAGAATTCATAAATACTTAAGTCATACTTCTTCGTTCGATACTTTAAAAACTCTAGTTATATATATGTATGTATGTATCTATATATGTATATATACGTAGTACAAGGCAGTGAAATTTCTGCACATATAGATCAAACTAAGCTTAAAGTAGAAAACGCCTTAATACATCGTCGCTCAAGAGCTCTTTCACTCGTCACAAATTTGTTTAAGCAATTATGATTGCACTTTTCTAATCCAAAGTTTTTTTTTTTTTTTTCAAGTTCTCTTATTTAGTTTCACTCACATATCACTCTTCTAAGGTTATATATTAACAACTTACAAAGTATTATAGTGTATATTAGAAATCATGGAAAGTTTTTCTTATTCGAGTGTTTGGGAATACGCCCGTGAATGCGGCCCATGTTGTCCAGCTATACTCTTCCAAGCAAAAGAAAATAGTGTTACCTGATAGGATATAATGACAACACCATGTGGGAACAACCAACATGATTAAATCAACATGGATAAATGCGGGGATATGCTTTTATCGTCCTGCGTGCATTCTTTCCTAGAATTGGGGGGTGATAGCAACAATAGCATCTTATCAGAGGTTTGTATTGTACGCTTTCCTTGTCCTTGCATTGGATCCTCACCCTCTCTCCCACATTCCATTCTTGTCTCTCTGTTTGAATAAACCAGAAAAAAGGATCTCTGCCCATCTTGGGACTATGCACTTTCAAATAGAGTACACGCAACTCGGTTCCCATTTCGAGGAAAATTCATCTTGTACTATTAGTTGCTTAGTAAATAGTAACTGATAAGAACTATTGGCATCTTTTTTTTTTTTTTTTTCCTTTTATCGACTATAGACTTCTTAAATCTTTAAAAAAAAAACACACACACATACACTCACAAATCTCTAAATTACCATTTTATTCTTGGTAAAAGTTTTAATATGAAATTAAAAGTTACATAAAGACAGAAAAAAAAGGAGAGTTCCCAATTTTAGTTTTTGACTGCTTCATAATTTATGATAATTAATGTTATTTTTTAAATTAATAGTGAAAATTTCAACGTGGAATCAAAAAGTTACATAAAGACACAAGAAAATAGAATTCCCATTTTTATCATTTGATTGCTTAATAATTTATAATAATTAATTTTTTTTAATCAAGGATAAAGTGGCCATTTAAAGATCTAAAAGCTTGATATTCCAAGAAATGTGGCCTAAGTACACATAGAGTAAATATAAGGGACATATTCACAGTTTATTTTAATTAATTTATACCAATTGCCTTGTTTTCATATCATACATGGTTACATCTACATAATTATATTTCTATAAATCAAGAATCCATTTTTTTGTGTTTAGGATTGTGCATTAAGATAAAATAAATAAGTGTTTCAATTTATCTCAAAGGGAAAAAAACGAGAGAGAAGAACCATAAGCATAGTTAGGTAAATCTAGAATAGTCTTGTCTAGTGACTTGATTGGGTTAGATAGATAGCTCAAATCAAGGGCTTCCCAATTGCTATACATTTAGTATCATGCAATGGGCACTTTGAGATTGTAAAGTTTGAAAAATCACTATACTAACGCTTTAACAAAACATTGTAATGTTCATTATCAGATGATAACTTTTTTACAAGTTATGACTGTCATGAGGTTTTACTTGGTTAGAATAAGACATGTATTTTATTTTTATATAAAATAAGTGTTACGAGCTTTTCAATTATGTAAAGTTTGCCAAAATCAGATATTGTATGAAGAGTTATATGTAATTGAATTTTTGTTGAAAAATATGTTTCTTTTAATTTTTTTAAATCAATGATCAAAACAATCAAAACTAGAGTACATAAATACCAAGTGCAATCAAAACTAAAATAAAAATGCTAAATCGTAAAAAGAAAAAGAAGAAGTAGAAGAAAAAGAAAATAATGCTATATTATCAAAAAAAGTCTTTGTCCCATTTGTTGGCCTTGAAGTAGTTTGAATATATGAATGCCAAATATTTTTATAACTTAACCATGAGCAAGGATTGGTATGCATTTTAAGGATGCAATAAATATCAAGCTTACTTAATATATTATACACATTATTGTCTATAATATTAAAGCTAAATAAGGAGGATTTGATGTCTTCTTTGTTATTGTCTGATTTGCTCATTAAATATATTAATAGATCATATGATTTAACATTTGTGATTTTACATAACAAGTCTTTAATATTGTTTCATCATGATTATATCACCTTTACATTGAAAATAACCAATTTTGTTGTATATATAACATCTTTTACATTTGTCATCATCATTAGTTATTACTATATTTATTGTGTCATTATTATTATTATTATCAATTACAATAATTATATTAATTTTCATTAAATTTGGCATTTCAATGCCTATAAAATAATAAACATTTTGAAGATAATTTATTAATTGAATTACAAATATATATATAGATATTTGTATGTGTGTGATGGATATTTCCATGCACTATATTCCAATAGTTATGCCTTGCACCTAACCACCCTCTCCTTCTTCCAAAACAATTAAAAAAAAAGCCCCCTTAGAACTCAAGATTGCATCGAATGTTTAAAAAAAAGAATCCTTAATAACAAAGCCATATTTCAAATGAGATCATACCTTCATTTGCTTTCTATAAATCCATGAAGGGTTGTTTATCAAGTATCTCTTATTTATATTTTGCATATGGTAGCATAAATATTCATCTTAGTCTCAATATATGTAAGATTTTATGTGATCTTTTAATTCTTTTGGTGGATTTAGTACACATGTTTTTATTAAATGTAGTTGATGCTTTTAAATAATCTAATATTTGAATGATTGATTTTAATTTTTTTTCTCCAATTCCTGTTTTAGCTATTAATCTTTAATTAATTTTTTTTAATGTATTTTTGGTAATTTTGCAAAAATTTTGATCTTTCCTAAATTCAATAAATTTGGAATTATGTATTATAAAGTTAAGAATGAAGAAATGGATAGACCATAATACTTACAAAGGGGATTAGTACTGTAATAATTACAAATTTGATTTCAATTGTTGTTTACATCTAGTGTGGAGTGAAAAAGGACTTCAAATCCATTGGAATTTTACCAAGTGTTGACTTTTTGATATTTTAATGTTTTTATGACTAATTTCAATTATTTTTTCCTTTAATACTTTTTTTTAACGTTTAATTACATTTTTCATGTAAGCTTCATTTTTTTTTTTTTTGTATTTTTGCAGATATTTCGGAGATATATATATTATAAAGATCAGAATGAAGAAAGTAGGGAAAATCAAGGAGATAATGTGAAGAGCACTAAGCTAAACTCGAGAGAGGGGGGCAGGGGAGGTGTGAATTGAGTTTAAGGAAAAATTGCAATTCTTTTCTAATATAAACAACTAAATGCAACAATAAGAGTAATTAAAGTAATAGTAGAACAATAATAAGTGTAGAAATTAAAAGAAATAAGGATAAAGAAGATCAAGCCTGAATATAACGTGGAGTTTGGACTGCGTCCTAGTCTCCATGGACACATAATGCCTTCAACCGAGGACTTCACACCACTTTATTGATTTCTCAATTCAAGTTCCAAGAGTTACACAAACACAAACTTGATTACACAAGTTTCACACTCATAACTCTCAACACAAATCACAATCTCAACTTTCAACACAAATCACAATCTCAACTTTCAACACAAAACTCAATCTCAACTCACAATACAAAAACTTAATCTCAAGAATTATTAATGTAGTGCTTTTAACTCTCAATACTTGCAACTAATAGCTCATAAGCACTACACTTCAAATCTCTCTAAATATTAGTAATTTATGGTACAAGAGACAATAAGAATTATAGACAATGAGAATACAAGAGAATATTAAAATATCGTGGCAAAAGATCAGTTCTTTACTGTCCTTAGTCGGGTTGTTGAGCATTTATATTATCCCATTCATTTCTTCCCGTTACAGTGTATTCAATGCTCTAACGGCTAGTTGAGTTTGACTTATTGACATGCTGGTATTTTGAACTACCGGCAAGCTGGTAAAAATTACTTTACCGGCAAGTGAACCAGCAGGTTGGTTCTTCTAGGTTAGTGAGCTTTTCTTTGTGTTTTCCAAGGCTTTACACCGTCAACCTGGTTCTTCCTTAAGCCGTACACCCAGTAGGCTAAATATCACTTGAAAATTCTTTTAACACACAACAAACAAATAATCTTTGCAATATAACTTCACGATCATTTGATCACCACTTTAAAAGATTAAATTTCTTGTAGAGATAATTAATATATTTAATTATTAAGCAAGCTAATTGAACTTATTTAATTATCTCAAAATAATTAAATAATACTTAGTTTAATTATTTGCTTATTTTTGTTCTCTTGAAAAACAACAAGTTTAGATATATACTTTTTGTTTTGTTCTCATCAAAATCAAATAATGAACCTTAGGTTCAACATAATAATGTTGATAAAGGAATTTGGTGATGTAAATTTAATAATTGTATTATCTATTTTAGTAGTTTTCTTTTTCTTCTTCTTCTTCTTGCCTAATATTTTGGTAGTTGTTTGATAAACGAAACTCCTATTTATAGAAGTTGCCAATGTAATATTCTTCTACTTTTATATGAATTATTTATTATAAAGTTAATTTTGAGTTAAATTTATAGTATTTACTTTGTCAGTTAAATTCAATTATTTTGAAAATTAAGCCATTACCCATCTTATACTTTACAATTGATGGATATTTAATAGAGTTGGGACTTTGTTATGACCAGTTGATAGAGATCAACTAAGAGACGAGTGAAATAAAGAGATTTCGTAATGAAGTGAAAATAAAGCATAGATTGTATAAAGAAGATGATAGCAGATGTAAAGCACTAGTTTATATCCAACTAATAGCAATTGTAATAGATTGTAACTAAATAGAACATCATATATAACTAGATTAACAAATCTATCTACCAAGATAACAAGTCTGTACAAGCATGCATAAAAAGTAGAAAATAAAGAAAGAAAAGGGAGTTATGATTCTCAATCAAAGAGTGCCTCACTTTAGGGGTTTTGGTCTGCTCAAAGTGACCACCTTCATCATCTGCACTAAACCAAGAACAAGAGTAGCATTAGTTCTTGTTCAACATTTGATACAATGAAACGAAGAAGAGAGAGAGGAATTAGGGTTTCAGACTCATCTTTAAGGTCTAGATGAAGAGAGAGAGAGAGAGAGAGAGAGAGAGAGAGAGAGAGAGTGGGTGTATACGGGTATCTGATATTTTCCTAAGTACTTGTTACTTAGTGATTGATGCGTAATCTATGCAGCGGTCTTCGACGCTAATGGGGTTCGAATGGGAAGAAGGAACGGGAAGTGAGAATGGGGTTTTGATTGCGAATGTGTATAGATATCACAAAATAAGGCATAAACACAATCAGGGGTTGAGCTTGAAATAGGGTTCAATATAACTTACAAACACTAAATGTTACCCGGGTTTCAAATGAAAGATTAGAGGCAACTCACTAATTCGATCAAATAAAGGATTCACCACAATCTTAAAGGCAAGATTGATAAGAACATGAGAGCTTAAGGAATGCGGCACACTCAATAATCCAAAACGCCAGCTCAAAGGGCTTAAGAATGTCCTTACTTCTAGAAGGAATGTTCAATATCTCTGTGTATTTTTTAATAATTACAAATGTTGCTATTTATAGCAAGTCTTAAAGCCCTAGTGGCAAAACTGTAAATAATATATAAGGCCTTAAATCTTAAAGAATGACCTATAATTAAAATAAGGAAAATATTTACAAAGTATACCAAACTGTATACTTAACTGAGCGGACAACATGCAATCATCCAAGTTGTCTGTGGGCTCGATTAGGGGCCGATTGGCAGTTAGATGTTCGAACAAGGTTGTAATGTTTAGAAGTCTTATTGTGCTTGGCTAAGCTCCCAGTGAGGTCGGCTTACAGCTGCTGTACTCGTGGATTGCTTGATGCAAACTATCTTGTCCTGTGTTGAGCTGTTCTTTAGCTTTAAGAGCTCGGCCATGTATTTTCTCGGCAAATGACAAACTTAAGGCCGAGTAGCTCCTTTTATTCCTCTTTGTCTTCTGGTATTAGCTTGGCCTCAACAAAAGCTATTCGACCTTAGCTTTAAACAATTTGGCATTGAGTTAAGACAGGTCGGCTTTAGCTTCTAGTAGGTCGGCGTTGGCTTGGGATAGGTTGGCCTCGGCCTAGAGATCATCGTGGACTGATTCTTATCAAGGGTTCTATATCCATGTGTAGGCTAGGCTTTGTAGTTGAGGCTTAACATTTGGTGCTCTCGTCTTGAATTACACTATTGTTACCATGACTAATTCAACTAGAGTTGTTGTCCTACATGAGACGAATGAGTCCTTACAATCTAGTCAACAAAAATTGCAGAAAGATGTGAATGATAAGTTAGAATTGTTGGTCTAGCAACTTTCTAAGTTGCAAACTTTGATGGTTGAAAAAAAAGTGAATTAGAGTACCATAGGTAATGATACTGGTACTTCATCACTTTCTAATACTTTACCATTTGATAATGTGCTCAAAGGCATTAAGTTAGAGATGCTGAAGTTCAATGGTAATGACCCTAATGGTTAGATCTTTAAGACCAACCCATATTTTGAATTTCATAAGATACCCAATAAGCAGTGCCTTACTATTGCCTCTTTTTCCATGGAGGACAAAGCTTTGAATTGGTATCAGTAGATGCATCGTAATAATCAACTAGAGTCTTGGAGCCAATTTACTAAAGCCTTATAATGAAGATTTTCTTATTAGAGTTTGAGGATGTGCAAGGCTTATTGGCAAAGATAACTTAAAAAGGTATTATGGCAGATTACCAAACTTAATTTGAGGATCTTTCAAATAAAATGCATGGTTTACTTGATAGTTTTCACAATGGTTGCTTTGTTTCAGGTCTTAAACTTTATATACGGAAGGATGTTCAAATTGCTCGTCTAACATCCATTTTAGAAGCTATCTTGGTAGGAATTGGCCTACGACAATCTCAAAGCCAAGGCTAACCTATTCTAAGTTGAGGTTAACTTATGCTACTCAAGGCTCAGTAGATACCAAAAGACCTAGAAGAGGAAGAAAAATAACTCAGCAACGTCTTTATCGACTTGACAAAAGCTATGGGACTAAATAATTGAGGTCTCAAGTTTAAAGATCAGCTTGATATAGTATTAAGGATCTAGTGCTAACCAACCTATGAGTTCAAAAACTATAGGTCGACCTCACTAGGAGCTTGGCCAAGCCGAAAAGGACTTCAAGAACTCCAACTCTACCTTAGACAATCAGTTGCTAACCTAATCTAACTCGACACCAATCTGCTCTATGACATCTTGGATACCCTACACACTAACTACCTTGTTAAATGCACTGTTTAACACAGTTTTGTTTACTTGTAAATATTTTCCTTAACTTTAGTTATGGGCTTACGTTAAGGTTTAAGGCCTTATATATTATTACAATTTTGACATTAGGGTATAAGATTTACTATAAATAACAAAATCTTATAAGTAACCGAATTATTATCTTTTCATGATAAGAACTAAGTGAATATTCTCAAAGAGCATTGTCTCTATTGTAAGCTTATTGAACTGTAATTAATTATTGAGTGGGTTTTACTCTTTAATCTCTCTTGTGTTCTTATCATTCTTCTTCTTGAGATTATGGTGAACATTTATTCGAGTGAGTTAGTGAGTTGTATCTAACCCCTCATTTGAAACCTAAGTGTTGATTTAGTGTTTGCGAGTTATATCGAACCCTATTTCAAGCTCAATCCTAATTGTATCTGTATTTCGGCTCGATTTAGTGTTTGTAAGTCATATTGAACCCTATTTTGAGCTTAATCCCGATTGTGTCTATGTTTTGGCCCGTGATATCCATCTGCATTCACATTTAAAACCCCATTCCACTTGCTACTTCTACATTCTCATTGAAGTACAAGGACCTATTTGTGGTTCGAGTCTGCTGCATACTCCGAATCGTATCATCTGGCTTGCTAAAATGCATGAAGCTAAACATTTAGATTCACAATTCCTATCCAAATAATCCTCATCATTTTCAGGCACCAAATCTTCTTCTTCTTCTGTTCAGTTTGTTAAGACTTTCTCTGATAATGCTATTAGATCACTCAAACAATCTACTGAAGGTAGTTTGAAACCCACATTACCAATTGAATGAATGACATAAGAAGAAATGAATGCAAGGTGTAAGAAATGATTGTATTACAACTGTGATGAAAAATGTCATCAAGGGCACAAATGCAAAGCAAAATTTCTATTGCTATTACAAGAAGGGGAAGAGGAGCATTTAGAGTGGATTGTAGAAGATTCTATTGACATGTTTGAAGACTTAGTAGCCATTAACTACCATGCACTATCACGTGAGTCCATACCTCATACCCTTTGTTTTAAAGGAAGCATCAAAGGGCATAATGTTACTATTTTAATTGATAGTGGAAGCATGCACAATTTTGTGCAGAGTAAGTTGGCTAAGCATTTAGGCATTACTATTTTTCTATCCCTAAAGTTTAATTTCATGATTGGGAATGGTCTGAAATTATGTTGTGAAGGCTAATGTTTTGATTTGCAAGTGGGTATTTAGGGGATCACTTTTACAGATACATTTTATGTACCTCCTATACAAGGGGTTGATGTTATGATAGGGGTATAGTGGTTGCAAGAACTTTGCCCTACTATGATTGACTATGGAAAATTGAAATGACATTTTAAAAAGATAATCAACAGGTGACATTACATGGGATAAGGGTGGATAACTCATGGATTTCTTATCCATAGTTAAGGAAGTTAATTGCTTGGGATGCCATTGTAATATTTTTTCACCTCAAGGCTCATATAGTAGATTCTACTTTATAGAAGACCACAAGCAACACTGTTCTAGAAGAAGTATTGGGTAGATTTTCTCATTTATTTGAGGCACTATCATCATTGCCTTCATTAAAGGAAATCCAACACCATATTCATTTGAAATAAGGAAAAAGCCTATCGATATCTTCATTCTAGAAATAAGAAATTGAAATGCAAGTACAAGAAATGCTGAAATAGGGTATTATCCAACATAGTACAAGCCTTACATTGGTGAAGGAAATAGATGGTAACTGGCATTTTTGTATAGATTATAAGGCTTTAAATGAGGCTATAGTGGAGGATTAGTTTACAATTCCCACCATTGACGGGTTATTGGATGAACTTAAAGGTGCCACTTTATTTTCTAAATTGGATCTTTGATTTGGTTATCATTAAATCAGAATTTTTTCCTCTGATGTTGAAAAGGTGACATTTAAGACTCATGGGGGTCATTACAAATTTTTGGTGATGCCCTTTGGACTTAGTAATGCACTAGTGACTTTCTAAGCTATTATTAATAGAAATTTCCAACTGTACTTGAGGAAATTTGTCATTGATCTTTTTATGACACCTTTGTTTATAGTACTAAATTAGAGTTGCATGTACCACATCTAACTATAGTATTGCAGATTTTGGTTGACAATACTTTGCATATTAAGTGAAGTAAATGTGCTTTTAAGGTTAACTACTATAGAGTATTTAGGTCAAATTGTTAGCTAAGGAGATGTATGATAAGAATCGAGTAAGGTGAAGGCTGTTTAAGAATGGTCCAAATTGTAGAATGTCAAGTAATTACAAGCCCTTTTAGGGCTATTTGGGTACTATTGTTGTCTTATTAAGGGACATGCCATGCTTGTAGCACCTTTAACTGACATGTTATAGCATGATAAGTTTGTATGGACTAATGAAGCTTTTGAAGGACTTAAGCATACTCTAGTTAATGCCCCAATACTTGCTTTACTTGATATTTCAATGCAATATATCATCGAGACTAATGCCTTTGGTAGTGGAGTGGATGCTGTACTTATACAGGAAGGACATGCTATTTCTTACTTTAGTAAGAAGTTGCTTAAGCACATGGTCAAAGCTTCAACCTATGTAACGGAATTACGTGCAATTGTGGAAGTGGTAAAGGAGTGGTGACAATAGCTTTTGGGATCACATTTTATTATCAAGACAAATCATAAGAGCATCAAAGAGTTGCTTACTCAGGTAATTTCAACACCTGAATAGCATAAATATTTGACCAAATTATTGAGGTATGACTATACTATTAGGTATAAGTAAAGGCGAGACAATACAATTGTGGATTCTTTGTCTAAGCAACACAATGCTTTGCTTTTGGCATTTACGATGTGTTTTAACATTATAGAACAATTGAAAGAAGAATATACTTGAATTCTTGCTTTTCAAAAGGTGATTTAAGACTTACTTAAAGGAAAAGAGTTGAAGTGGCCAATGAGGTGGCATAATGGTCTTCTATATTTCCATCATAGCTTATTTTTGGTGCCTACTTGGCAATTGATTCCTCAATTGCTCACAGAATTCCATTGCACTCTTACATCTAGCCATTTTGGAGTTCTTAAGACCTACAAGAGATTGATGTTAGATTTGTATTGGGAAGGGATGGAGCATGATGTAGAGGTTTTTGTGAATAGTTGCTTAGTACATCATTAAATCAAGCACATTTCCAAGCATCCAGTAAGGTTATTGAATCCATTACCAATTTTAAATCAAGTATGGCAGGACATATCTATAGATTTTATTGCATGTTTGCCTAGATCTTAAGGTTATACAGATATTTTGGTAATCTTGGATAAGCTCTTGAAATATTGTCATTTAGGAGCATTGAATACTCATTTTACTACAACTAAAGTTACACTTTTTTTTTTTTTTTTTGCATATGGTTGTCAAATATCATGGTTTTCTAAGATTAATAGTGTTGGATAGAGATACTATGTTCCTTAGTAGGTTTTGGAGAGAGTTATTCTCCTTGAGTGGTACTAAGTTGAACATAAATAATGTATACCTTCTTTAAGTGATGGTCAAACTGAAGTTTTGAATAGAGTAATTCAGTAGTATTTATGTGGCTTTGTTGGATAAGCTAATAGAATGGGTCAAGTTTTTGCCATGGGTAAAATTATTATATAATACTTCTTTTCATTAGAGGACTGGGTTTGCACCATTTGAGGTGGTGTATGGTCATAAACCCCTTACTTTAATATAGTACCTTAAGGGTACTTCATCTTTGGATGTTGTAGATAGTGAATTGTCAACGAGACAGGAAATGCTAGAGGTACTTAAGCAAAATTTCGAAAAGGCTTAAAAGCATATGAAGTTCTATGTTGACAAGTTAAGGATAGGTGTTCAGTTTGAAGTTGGGGACCATGTTTTTGTCAAGTTGCAACCTTACAAACAGTTGACTTTGGCAAAACATGGACATCAAAAATTGTCCAAGAGGCATTTTCTTATTGTTAAACTAGTAGGAGATTGTGTATATGAACTATAATTACCTCCATATGCACAAATTGATAATGTTTTTCATGTCTTCATACTTAAGTTAGCTTAAGGTTCTCATATTTCTTACCTAGACCTTCCTTCAGATGCTTTGAATAGCCATCCTTTGGTTTGACTTATGTTTATTATGGCTATATGACAAATCATTAGACAAGGTCATAGGTTGCCTTAGGTTTTGGTACAGTGGCAGGGTTTGCTACCAGAAGACACCTCATGGGAAGATTTCGACACATTTAAGGAACTTTATTTTGATTATGACCTTACAAAAAAGGCCATTTTTCAAGACTAGGGGAAAGATGTTATGACCAATCGACAGAGATCAACTAAGAGACTAGTGAAAAATAGAGATTTCATTATGGAGTGAAAATAAAGCATAGATTCCGCAAACAAGATGATAGCGGATGTAAAGTACTAGTTTGTATCCAACTGATAGTAGTTGTGATAGATTGTAACTAAATAGAACAACATATACAAATAGAGTAACAGATCTATCTACCAACATAACTCATTTATACAAACATGTATACAAAGTGGAAAATAAAGAAAGAAAAGGGAGTTACGATCCTCAATTAAAGAGTGCCTCACTCTAGCATTAATTCTTGTTCAATATTTGATACAACGAAATGAAGAAGAGAGAGAGGAATTAGGGGTTTAGACTCATCTTTAGAAGGGTTTGGACACACAGAGAGAGAGAGAGAGAGAGAGAGAGAGAGAGAGAGAGAGAGAGAGAGAGAGAGAGAGAGAGAGAGAGAGAGAGAGAGAGAGAGAGAGAGAGAGAGAGAGAGAGAGAGAGAGTATACAGATGTCTGATATTTTCCTAAGTACTTGTTACTTAGGGATTTTATATCTGTGTATGGGTTGGGCCTTGTTGTTGAGGCCTAATAGACTCTCTTTCTCTTTCTCTTTTCATATTATATAAACTTTCAACAACATGCTAATTTGTTTACTTTTATTTGTAGTCTTTTACAAACTACCTATAGTTAGAATAGAGAATGATGATGATTCGCTTTGAAAAATATTTATTTATTTTATTATTACAATAGAGTTCATTTTACATTATTTCAATCATATCTTAAGATTGAAAAACTCAATTTTAACATTGGACTCAAATTGTTTTTGGTTTAATATACTAAGATAATTTTTTTAAGGTATCAAACTTAATTACTTTTGATTATATAATTTAATTAAATATTTATTATGATTATTTTCTCATTAGGTCTAATGGATTTTCTTCCTAACCACATCTTGGTAGTAGATAAACTCTTACTTTCAAATACTTCATATTATATACTTTGAATTGTAATTAAGTTTCACATAAAAAAGAGGATTATTATTAAGTTATATCTTCTAATAGTACATTTTATTTTCTAGGAAAAATTAGAGAAGGCTACATAATGCTACTTCTTTCTATATCCTTGCGTTTAAGGGATAAAATCCTACTTTTGCAATTATTCTTGCCCATTTTCCTTATTTGGGGATGTTTTAGTATTCCTTTTTTTATGAAATGCATAATGAGGTAATGGACTATTATTTATCTATATTATCAACATTTGTCTATATTATTAAAGTCAAAGAGGAGGTGGTATAGTGTCTTTTTCATTTTACCAAGTTTACCCTTTTATATTATCTATATATCATATAATTTATCATTACAATTTTACAATACATGTGTAAGTGTTATTTTTCACTAGGGCAATAGACGCCAGCCAATTATTTCTCTTTTTTATAGATAAATTATAACAAAGTTAATAATGATGACCTTCATTTATCATGTCAAAATTGGTTAATCAATAAAGTTTGACCTGTGATTCATTTCCTATATATGTCAACTAATTGTTTTTCTTTTTATGCATAATTATAGCAAAGTTAATGACGATAACCTTCAGTTATCATGTTAAAATTGGTTAATCAATGACGTTTAACCTAGGATTTCTCTCCAATTTAAAATTTATGTATCATATGTTGATTTATTTATTTTTTTGTGAGCAAAATTACAAGTTTTTCTTATTTAAGGTTTTCACTTTTTTTTTTTTATGTAGAGCATAGGTTTTAAAAAGTGAGTTATTAAACTCTCATCATATTAAAACGAAACTAAAAAGGCCCTTTTTTTCTTCATCTAAATCATATTTTAGATTAAATGAATTATATGATTTTGTCCTAAAATTTTAATTCGCATTTTGTTGTCAAATAAAGGTGGTTTGAAATTGGTATTGTTGGATATGATAGAGTATTTGAAGATATCGGTTTGATTTAAAATGTTTGGTATTTTTTTATTTATTGGTTAATTCGTATATATTTTTTGTAATCTATGTTGAAGGCTTAAAAATATATATTTTTTTTAATGTTGTTGTCAATTACTCATTCTTTTAGTTTATTATGTCATTATGAATTTGATTAATATTATTTTTTTTATATGTTGTTGTCAATTTCTAATTCTTTCAATTTATTGGTTAATTAATTGTTATATATATAGTTATTTAAACTGAAAAATGATTGCGTTTAGGAAAAAAAAAACTAAAAAGGTGTTTCTGAAAATGAAAAAAGAAAAGGTAATGGGAAATTATTTTTAGCAATTTAAAGTCTTATAATTGAATGACTCATCATCATTATTTATAAAGGATAAAATTATTTGAACATATTTAAAGTAGACACACTCAATATTAATGATGATAAAAATATAATTCTGATATGAAATTTAAATTATTTATGTGAAGCAAAAACCATTAATAATGAATTTTTATTGTATTGATAAATTACTTAAGTAATTTAAGTTTATATAGAAAAGGAATTATTCATATTTCATTTTATTGCATTCATTGACTATTATTTATCATGATGTATCTATTCTGTTCTAAATTATTAAAGAGAATTGCGTTTTTGTTTTTGGTGTCTTTAGTTTTTTAGTTTTTTAATTATCTCAATGGTCAAGATTTTATTATTTATTATATTAAAGGAAAATTCCTTTTTAATTGTTTATAACTAACAACCATTAATGTCCTAGTCACTTAGGAGGAATTGGAATTTCATTCCCCTTCCTATTTCTTATTATGATGTTCACTTTTTATTTTTCTATTTTTGAATTACAATTTCGTAGGAATCCTTATTATTTGATTAGCTCAACTAAAGAATTACAATTTTTTATAAAATTTTACATTTTTTTCAAAAATGACATCATTCTAATTTGACAACAACCATCGTCATTGTTGCCGCCTCCTCCATGGATTACTACCATCACCTACTACTGACCATACAACCTACTACCATCGCTGCTACCACCGATTACCACCACTTATTGCATCGCTACCTCTACCACCGACCATGGCTTCTGCCACTACCAACCATCACCATCGCTGTTGTCACTGTTACAACCATTGTCACTGCCGCCAATACCACCATCTCCATGACTATTGCCACCCATGCCACCATCAACCACTCTTGTTACTACCACCACCATTACAACCACTTGTGCTACCTATGACACCACCGACCACCGACCACCGATCACCATCTTCATTGCCATCATCGACCACCATTGTCATTACCACCACCGATCGCTACTACTTATTACTCTACTTTAAGATTAGTTGAGATAGAAAATGGATTAAGAGTAATCTAGTCATCTATTACGCGTCTATTTTTAAGTTGTTTATAAATCTAATTAGATAAAGTAATAGGTATTATAATCTTATTACATTCCTTAGTAATTTTAATACCATTTCCTCCTCACTCAATTTAGTGAGGTGAACGGAGCATAAATATTTGTTCATGGCAATTACCAAAAAAAAAAAAAAAAAAATTCAAACATATCCTACAACCAATTTCCACTACCACTTAAATTATTTTGCTTACATACAAATTAAATACACTGCACATCCATCAAAGACATATCATATTATTCTTGCACCCATATTTTCAACTTACGACCACATACAAATTTAAATTTATTATATATCCATAATAAAAAACACATCCCATTATATATCCATATTTTCAACTTTCGATGCATTGTTTATGTGTCACAAATATTATTTGCTATTCATATGAATAATGGTACATTGTTCATTAACTATAGATATTATTTGCTATTCGTCGCTTTCGAATATTATTATTTGCTATTATTTTTTCTTCCTTCTTTCTTTTCATAGATTTCCTTATTTTTTTTTTCTAAATATCATTCAATTTAATTCGTTGCACATGCAAAACGGGTGCATCGGCTACTAGTATGACTTGAAATTTCAATTTCTTAGGCAAGTTATTTCATTTCTTTTATCCTCAATGGTTAGTAGTAAAAGAGTTATCGTTGCTCATCAAACTCAATAAAGAAGGAAAATGAGTGATTCTTTTGGCAGGTATAAATCAAGTGATAAAGCCCCACTATTTTTCAAAAAAAGTTGTTTGGCAAACCTTACATTATATGTTATTCACGAATCCATAAAAATTATAATATATGGAAAATGGTGGACGCCTCAAAACCTAAACTCGAATTCAGCGTTCAGTGTTTAGAATTATGCATATACTTAAGCTTTTATTGGATTTTGTATTTTTTATACTACTTTTATTGGTGATCACATTTGGTGGCTCCTTTTCGAAATGTCAATAATCTCTATGCAATGTATAAATCTCTTTCTAAATGAAGAAAGAAGCTTTTTTTTTTTTCTTTTCCTCCCTAAGCCAACTATATGTTACAATTTTGAAGAGAAGAGAAATGAATGCGGCGTATAATTGAAAAACCAATAATCATGCTATTAAAGTCCAACAGCCTGGTAAAGCTTTAACTTTCAAAATTATTGTCACGAGCTCCGTTACTAAACATCCCATGCATGCATAAGCCATTTTCTACTATCCATCTTCCTCTTCCTCTATTTTTTCTTCTCATTTTCAAATTTGCCCTGTATTATCACCTATAACTCTTTTCCTCTCTCTGCCATCCTCATCAAGCCCAATAAACCATCGTTCATCCCTGGAGATTCAATGAGCATCGTTGACGACCCAGTTGCCATTCTTGTAACTAGAAGTCCAATTCAGTATCCACTATGTAACTTCACCAACGTTTCCTTACCACCTCCATCCCCATCATCTCTTTAGTGCACCTGTTTGCACCTGTTTGCTGATTTTCTATATTTTTATAGTTCTTATTTTCGATCAGTGTAATTCTCTAATTAATTGTGCGAGTTTCTATGATTAATTTACAATGCTGAATTTTTATTCTTTTGATAGAAATTTTTATTTTTTAAGGGTTGTTATACTTATCATCATTGTAATAAATGTGCTTATTATGAATTGGGATTAGGACACTAATTTCTTTTATTTGTTTTTAATAACTTATATATTATGATGCTTATGGTAAAAGTAGCCAATAAACAAGTAATAAACATTAAAAGGTCACTTTGAAAGTATGTTAAGAGTTTCACCATGGCAATACTGGTCAACTTGAAAGTATACTAAGAATTATACCATGGAACTTCTTGCCTCCTTGGACCTCTCTAAATTGGGTCAAAATAGGCCTTTCATTCCCCATACCTTCCACCTATTAGTAGGGAGTCGATTTTGATACTATTTATAACACTTTTAACCAAAAGTAGCTAATAATCAAGTAGTAAATAATAATTGGCCTTTTTTTTCTCAACCACTTAGCTTGGAAGTTTCAACCTAATGTTATTTTGACATTTTCTATCTTGATCTTATAAATCACTACTTAATCTTTCCCACAATCCATGTAGGGCTCACTTTGAAGCCATTTTCATTCATCTTTAGCTCTACTAGATCTAGCATGTATCGATGAGATACTACAAATTGCACCCATTATCTTGTCTCAATACATTCGTTTTAAGGTATCCAAATTGAAACCCTATTTGATGAAAGAGATGAAAAATGGTAGGTTATCATCAAATTGAAAACACCAAAATTAAATTAACAAGTTTATTATATAGATGTTAAGAAATGTGTTCAAAATGATCACAGTTTGAAATTTTTCCGAGCTTTGATTCCTTTCCCTATAGCTTTTTATGTGGCATTTGAAATATTTAAACAAAGAGATGTTATGTGCTGTTGTCCATGTTAGTTTATGGCCCTAAATGTAAATGCATTTTAGATGCTCTATTCTTGGTAATAGCAGTCGAAATAACAATTGTTTGCTAATCTTTGTGATTCTCTCTTCATTATGTCATTCGTATATGCTTCATTCACATGGAGTATTACATATACATTATTTCTCTAAGTTGATAAGCTATTTCAAATGTGAACCTCTAAACTTAAGTCGACCTCTTTAAGTGGTAGGTTAAGCCTGGTAGCCCAAGATTAATCTGTTAGAGTCCTAACTAATCTTCCTATAAGCTTAGTTGACTTTGTTAGGTTCTTGGCCAAGGTACTAACATTAGAGACTACCTTACCAAGGCCCTAATTAAGCTTCCTAAGAGCTTAGGCAACTTTACTTAAAGGCTTAACCCATAGGTTTAAAAAAATACTAAGCGGGTACAACTAGATAAAAAGAAATTTTACAATTGGCTTATGCATGGTTTGAGTTTCTCTTTACAAGATTTGGAATCAAAGAGAGGATCTCGCGATTGTGGTCTACATTTTAGAATTGGCTTGCTTGTAATGCCTCTAAATTATAAGGTAAAGACTCCAAGTAAAATGGCTGTCACGCCCCGAAGTTGCAAAGTCGTAATAGCCCCACCGTGTAAACCATCCTAAGATAGAAGTTGGCCTTACAACCGCTATCTTAGACCTGATCTACACAAGGCGTCCACGACTAACCCGCTTTGAAGTAAATTGTTTGTAATTTATTACCTAAGAAAATAAGGAAATATATATATATATATACACTATAATTCAACTATTGCAATTAAAGTTTACAATAATTCTCTGTAACATATTTCTTAGTTATACATTATTCAGAAATGAAAAGTAATAAAATATGTATTGATTCTTCAATATTTTTCCTCACTCCCCAGGATCCAGCAGTTGCTAGGTTCCGAGTAGTTGTTTGCCGCTTCTTAGCCAGCACCTGCATGACGTCTATTGGGATGTGAGCAACCACAGCTCAGTAGGTTAGGATGGAGGACTTAAAACTATACCACAAACACAACAAGAATTTCAATCAACTTATTAGGTGCAATGCATGTACAAACAAATGCCATCGCACGACGTTGTCCAACCCGTCATGAGATTAGAGAAATTGTACCCGCTCTAATCTGGTTTAAGGAGTTACCATTAATGTAACAGCTCATGACCAAACCCAGGCTTATGCAATGGAGACCTCGCTCCTCCCACGACTACCTTTGAACCATTGACTTCACCTTCGCCGCGACCTCCTCTCCTGTCACTTAGTTCAGCTAAGGATGAAGAAGGGACCAATTGCAATCTTGCGCTATCCCTTTTGAAGGAGTCGGTATTTAGCCAAAGAGTCCTAAGTTCCCCTAACAGGTTGCCATTCATGTCCGATTATGATTACTGGTTGTATATTTGATTAAGTCCAGTTTAGGGTGATCAATCATTTCATACAAATCGTACAATACATGCTAAAGCAACAAACATAATCATAGCATAACCTATAATCAAGCACATGCACACAACTAACTATCTAACAAGCACAACCAAGCATAATCTTAAGCCTCCAAAATATAGCATTGTATCAATCCCAACTTACCTCAACTCCTCGCTCACTTACTTAAGGTCCAACTTGCTCAAGCTATCGCCGATCATCCTTATAACACAAACGTGATTTCAGTTTTCATATAACTATTATAGGTTTATTTTATCCTATAACGCTTATTGTTATGTTTTGTTTAGGGTTTAATATGCCTAATTATCCAGGTCTTAATTCTTTTACAATTATTCTAGGTTTGGGGTTAGGTTCGGGTTCGGTTTTCGCATCGATTTCCAAATTAGGTTTTAGTTCGATTTCTAAGTAGTGTTTTATACTCTAACCTTAGAAATTTGTTTCAACCCATAATGTGAAATTAATCAGATTACTTCCCGATCTCCTAAATACCATCATTACCCCTAATCAGTAGTTATTTTACTCGGTACACTTAAATCCGTATTAGTGTACCAAATTTACTCCTAATGTGAGAAATTTTTACATTTTTCATATAATTACATAAATTCAAGTTTCGTATCAGATTTATTGTACATTTTTATTATTATCAAAATATCAATTTTTATTATAATATTTTTTATTTATTATATTCTAATAATTACATATTATGTATTATTATCTTTTATGTATATAATACACTTCTAATATTTCTATTACTCTAATGATTGTCTCTAAACACCAATTATCTTTTCAAAATGCCTAAATTCATCCTAAATCAAATTTTACTCCTAATTACCCTAATTTCCAAAATTAACTTAAAATTTACTATTTTCCCCTATTACTCATTTACTACATAATTAACCTAATAATTACATTTAACACCCTAAATGCTACAAGTATCATACTCCATCAGATTTCAACATCTTAAAACATGTACTTATTCACTAAATCAATAATTAACCATCTAATTATTTTATTAACCCTAAATTACCCATTTTATGCCTTATTTTAAGGCCTAAAAATTATCTAAAAATTTAGAAAATTAATTTTTGAAAACGGGCTTTATAGCACTGTTCTATATCATCTAAGTGGTCTACACAAAAATTTTGGGCTCGAAACTACACTCCTAAGATTATTTATTTCTAAACCGAAACATGCTCGGTTTTGCATGATTTCTTAAGGACCCTATATCACGAGACATATTTTCATTAAAATAATATTTTTCCTAAAAAATACATACAAAAATATTTCAGAATAACAAGTTTCATAATTTTCTAAGAATATTTACTATTTTTTCAAAATTACACAAAATATGGTTGGAAATCGAACTCACTGATTTGGGTGGCTCCGGGTGTGTCGGCCCACCTGGGCATTGCCACCACCGTGTGGTGGTGGTGGCCGTCCACTCCTAGCTGCTCGTCAGATCGGCGTTCTCCTTTGTGGCCTTAACTGCACAGTTTTCCTTTTCTTTTTTTTTTTCTCTTTGGTTTTTCTCTCAATTTTCGACTCTCCCTAATTTTCTCTAATTTCTAACTGTCCAAATGAGCTTCTAATTTTTTCTTGCTATTTATAAAGCTTTAGTGTAATTATTGTGCATTAAATTGGACATGACAATTGACTTATCCCTTAATTTTTGGCTTCTATGTTGTCTTAATTTAATTGGCAGATTCTTTTTTTTTTTTATCTTTCCCAGCTGCCATGACCTAATTCTGGATCATTCCTTATTTTTCCTTATTTTTCTTGATTTTTTCTTAATCAATTATGAATTTTCTTTAAGTATTTAGTATTATTTTAGCATATTTCGAGTATTTTAAGTAATTACGCGTATTTATACCTACATGTAAATTCATATATAGTACAAATAAATATTCCTAAATATTATTTAAGTTATTTTATAATTTTTAGTATACATATAATTTATCTTTAGCGATTCGTTAAGTACCGGAATGCATTTTACGCATTTTCGATAAATAACGAGTTATATACTTAAAATTTGAAAATTTTGTAGTCACTTATTTCATTACTTATTTTTTTAAATTCAAACTTATGTGATCAGTTTACTAATATTTCTAGCTTTACTTTATAATTTAGGCTTGATCGAGTCTTTCAACCGATCTAAACCTCGGATTGCTAGTTTTGGGGTCTATCTCTTGCACACTATATTCTCTCACATTTAATATAAAAATAAAAAGTACAAAATAAAAATAATAAAGGAAGAGAGGTATTTTAGGTGTCTTATGACATGAATTGCTTTGATGGATTTGAATTTCTCTTGTTTAGGTAGTTCTATTTTAATGTTGTTGAGCCTAGTATTTTTATTTTTTCCCAATTTAACTTATCATTCGAGATTAATTTACTTAGAGGAAAATTAAGGAACATTTTGATAAAAATACTCTAAAAAATGTTTTAGAATCTTTAATCAATTGAATTTAGTAATATATATATAAGTTAGAATCAAATGAGTAGATTGAACCCATCTTGATTATTGGTCAGCTTCTAAAAGTAGTTTTTTAAGAAAACATTCAAGATTATTGGTCAGCGTTCTCAAATTTATATAACAAATATATAGAATATACAATTTGATATTTCTTTAATTATATCTTTTGTTATTCTTTTCCATTATTTGAGGTGGTGGTATATATCATGACAATCCTAAGACCATACAAAATTTTATTTTCAAGGAAAATTGTTTTCACTACTTATTTTTAGTGAGGTAAATCAATTTTCCTTTTCTTTGGTGGTTGTATAAGATGCCTACATATTGCTAACTATGTTGTTATAGTTCTTTTTCTTCTATTTTGTAAAATTTTAGTGTGTTAGTTTATTTTTACTTTGAAAAAAATTCCAAATTAATGTTTTATCTATATTTTTTATTTTTTCATGAAAAATCTTAAAAAATCCTAATTTTGGAATCAAGATTTTTAAAACCTTAAAATAGCAATAATTTTGGAAAAGTACCATTTATTTATTTTCTTGATTTAATAAAAACAATAAGTGCGAAAAAATAAGGGTCTTTTTTTTTTTTTTTCCAGTATAGTGCACAACATTAGGATCAAATACAAACTCATAACAATTTAGGGACTTGAGCAAATAAAAGCACATTAATAACATGAAATTAATATTATAAAGACAAGAAACTTGTTAATCACTAATCTCATATCATTTGAAAATTTAGTTTATAATTGTTAATTCATAGATTTTGAATGTTTTTCCATGCTTTTTTGATTAATAATCATGCAAACTCAAAATTATATACGATAAGCATCAAACAAACTAAAACATGCAAATTAAGCTCTCTTATAATTTTCTAGAACTTTAGAATTTTTTTGAATTTTTTTAAAAAGAAAAATGTGGCAAAAAGTGGGCAAAGCATATTTATCTTGTGTGTGCCAATCAAGAAGCTCTAAATAGGTGGCAATGGTGGTGGCATCGGCCTAGCTTCCTCAGATTGGTAGAAAAGGGCCTCAATGTATTTGGTTACCTTGATCTTTAATTATGATCTAAGAACCTTAACTTTTTGAATCTTTGATTCATCTCAGTTCTTTAATAAAATATCGAAATATATAAGGGGTTTCTTCAATTTGAGAACTAGTGAAGCATTTCTAAGAATTCATCTCAACTAGTTAGATTGTGATTAGGATTTTTTCTAGGGAGAGAACTAAGGTTTTTGGGCTTAGAATTAAAGAGCTTTAATTTCATAGCATTTTTGTGAGATTTGAGGCTTATTTAACTTGAATTCTTGCTCCCTTATTATAGCACTTCTAATTGAGCATAAATTTAGATTATAAGTTTGCAAGACATTAGATTAATTATGCAAAGACTAAGCTTAATCCACTTTAAGACACATTCTATAGTCTACTCACCCTATCATCTATACAAATTAGAAGAGTGACAATAAGAAATTTTGAAGAGTTTCCCTTATATGAAGCCAAAATCCACTTGCTTAGAAGTTAAGAATTCTCTTAAAACTTTTTAATCTCCATCGTTCCCTTTCTCCAACTCTTTCATAACTATATCTTTATCTTTCTCTATCTAAGAAGCCTCTTTATTTGATTATCAAATCTTGTTGGGGTTTTCTAAGTATATTTTGATAAAACTAGAACATTTATGAGAAATTCAATTAAATCATATTCTTTTCTTAATGAGAATTGTAGAATTGAATTATTAGGATTTGAAGGGAAAAAGTTACGAAGGTTAGAACCATATCGTAGTACAATCAATATATTATAATATGATGTTATTTAATTGATAAGATTACATGAATGCATTAATGATATAAAAATAAGGTAGAATATAAAAAAGAAGAGAGCTTCCAACATTGTATATTATAATATGATATGATATAATCAGACAAATTAACTTATAGAAGTACATTAATCAAACAATAAAAAGGTAGAATTAAAAAAGGGAAGGATTTCCAAAATTATATATTATAATATGATGTAACTTCACCAAGAAAAATTATAGAAATTCATTAGTGATACTATAGATAGGGGAATCCACATAAGAAAAGAGCTTCCAAAGATATATGTTATATAATATGATATGATAAGAGAGTTATGGAAATGTATTAATAATACTATAAAAAGATAAGATTATAAAAAAATGCTTCTAAAACTATATATTATAATATGATATTTTAAACTTATTAGAATACGCCTTAAAACTTAGTCATTAGTATTTTTTAAAAAAATGCTTGTTAGATATGCTTAGCTTTATCATTATTTATATAATAATATATAACTTTCTCTACAATATCATTTATTCTCAAGCTATTCATATTGATTAAATTGCTTACATAATTTAAAAAAAGGAAAAAAAAAACTCTTCATTTAATATTACATACAAATATTCCTTATTAATCTTATTTGGAAGTTGATTATTAAATTAGTTAATTTATTTTGGCCAAAATAATTAACCAATTCATTAAGTATTCAACAAAAAGAAGGCCATGCATAAAATAATCAGTTGAAAAATATAAATTCATTTAGCTTTTACATCATAATATATTATCTATTCTACTACAATAATTTATTTACATTGTTAATTTTACAAAATTGAATTGCTCATAAATAGGGATGAGCAAATATAAGGTCGGTAAGGAATAACGTCATATCTATACTGTCGTAACCCGAAGGGCAACTAAGTTGTGGCAGTATCATTGTATACTATGGAAAAATTTGAGACCAATGTCTCCATCGGTTAGGAACCTTCGATGCATTACACATGACGTCAACAACCGATGCATTACACATGACGTCAACACAATCTCTGCTTCTACTGGGAAACTTGTATTAAGTAATATCAAAGTAGACAAATATAGCTAAAACATTAAATCAAAAGAAACATACTCTACAAGAATAAATGTCCGCTAAATAAGTTGTATATATCATAATCGAAGTAATTAGTAGTCTATACTAGTAAGAGTCTTAAAGATAAAGTAACTGTTAGAGAGTTTAAATATCACATAAAAGTTCACTTGTGCTCTCATCTTTCCTCTAACATCCTTAAAGCTACTAGAACTAACCTCAGGCATCCTATAGTTTGGCTCCAACCATAAGTCATGCTGTAACAACAAACTATAAGGAGGTAGGCTTCAATTGCTTAGTGAGTAACCTTCACATCTTACAGATAAGCAATTCCCAAACAAGTTAATTAAGTATGCATATGAAATGCAAATATCCTATATAGCCTACTGAAGACTATATAAAGTACGATTTTACGCCTACCATTGCTTGGGTTGGGAAATATTTAAGCACATCAATACATAGGTTTCTACATTAAAATCCAATATCATTTCTCTTAGTAGACCTAAAGCAGCGAATATGGCTTGATTTCAAGCAGAGTGCGACACTGCCTAGAGGCAAGTAGATCCTAAAGGTTGAGGTAAGAACATGTCGCATGCATATGTCATATGATTAACAATAACATAATCATAAAATAATCAAATGGATCCAGCATGTATTATTTCTTGCTCTATTAGATAGTGATGACACCTTTTTCATTACTGTAGAAGGATGCAATATATGTTTGGTTTATTTATAGGTCGGATAGTTATTAGTCCAGTTTACAGGAGACTAACTAATATATATAGTAGACACTTTAGAGCTCTAATAATAATGCAAAAACCAATCTTGATTTTGATATATTACAATGTCTTAATAAGCAATTTCAACCAATACAAGCACATACAAGAATTCCTAACCCTTAGAACAATACTTTTCATCATATATATATATATATATATATAGTAATCTACACTACAAGCAAATACAAGGTAAGATAGGGGTCAATGTACTTTTATAGCCATAGTATCTGGCCGACCTAATAGTCCTTAGTTGAGTTGATCCCTCGATCCACATCACTTGAGGATTATAATTGAAGTAAATAAGTATCCTACTCTATACTATCTATTCACTTTTCTCATCCTAGCTTTCCCATTTTCCCTACTTTCATATTTTAACTATAACTTCTTCGTTTAAAGTCCTTTTTTCACGTTCTCATATTCAATTTTCATCGTTTTCAAGTGTTTTATCAATCAAGGAGAGGAATTTCTAAGAATCTAGCAGCTATTTTAGATGGGGACATATGGTGGGGTCTATTGGGTTAGATTAGAGCCGCAACTTTTCTGATTGGGTCAATTATTTATGTTAGTTAAAGATTAGAAATTGGTCCTTAAGGGTTTTGGGCTTGGGGTCAAGTTTTGGGTGTTGGGCCTTCTTTTTGGTTTCCGGGCCTCTTTTTATGGATTTTAGGTAAACTTTTCGAATTTACTTCCTATGGTCTTTTATTAGAATTTAGGGTTTTTAGACGATTAGTAAAATCGATTATATATATCGGATGATTTTTACTATTTAGGGTTTCCCATTACACTAGGGTCTTTTGATCATTCACTTAGGGTTTTAATAGATTTAATAGGGTTTATGGTTGTTTTAAGGTTTCCTACATATTAGGGTTTTTTGGATTATGCATGTATACTTAGGGTTTTAAGGTTATTCTTGCATTAGGGTTGGTTTTTGACTCATTGGTTAAGGTTTGCTTGTTTTATTTATGGTTTCTATCATTATATTTTGTGTGATTCTAGAGATTATCCATTGACTTTTTGTTTGGGTCCGAAAATTCACAAGGTTTATAATCTCCCCCCCTCCCCCTAAAAAAAATTTTTTTCTTCAAAACTTGAAAAGCATACCTAGAGCTCCAAACAACTCTGGGTACTTGCATCTTGCTTCCTCTTCAGCTTCCTAAGTAGTTTCTTCCTCCTTCTTATGGTTCCTTCATAGCACCTTGATATATTTGATCTCTTTGCTCCTAAGTTTTTGAGTCTTTCAATCTAGGATCCAAATCGAATGCTCCCTATAAGTAAGATTCTCCCTCAGCTAGACCAACTCCAACTCCACTACCACGTTCGGATCCGGTATATGCTTGCAAAGGACTAACACATAAAACACATTGTGTATCTTAGATAAGTTTAGGGGGAAGTGCTAGTTGATAGGCAAGGTTCCCAACTCTATCTAACACTTGAAAGGGTCTAATGTATCATGGGATCTGCTTCCCTTATGCTCTTATACAATGTATACTCTTTATCGATTTTACTTTTCAGTATACATGATCTCCCACTTGGAACTTTATCTTTTGTCTCTTCATATTTGCCTAACTCTCTTGTTGGTAATGGGCCTCCTTCGTCTTTCGCTCTATAATAACCACCTTGTCAATTGTTTCTTATACAAAGTTGAGTCCTAAGGCCAACTTCTCAACTTAATCTCAAAATAGAGGAGATATACACTTTCTTCCATATAAGCCTTCATATGGTGGCATCTGAATGCTTGAATGGAAGCTATTGTCGAATGTGAACTCAACAAAGGGAAAATGCACGTCCTGGCTTCCCTTAAATTCTATGGCACAAGCTCTTAGCATGTCTGCTAGGGTTTATGTAGCCCTTTTTGATTATTCATTTGACTGAGGGTGATAGGCTATGTTGAATTGTAGTTAATTAACTAAGTGCTTCTATAGCCTTCTGTAAAACTTAAACATAAACCATAGATCCTTGTTTGAAATTATGCTTACTAGGATGACATGAAGCCTTACAGTCTCTTTCACATAAATTTGTGCAAACTTTTCCAAGGAGTATGTCATACTAATAAGTACATAGACTTAGTAAGCTTATCGACAATCATCCAAATAGTGTCAAACTTAGATGAAGTCCATGGTAATCCACTCACAAAATCCATTGTAATTTGATCCCACTTCCACTTAGAAATCGACAATAGCTGTAATAAAGTTCCTAGTCTCTAGTGTTGGCCTTAACTCTTTGGCATGTCTCATACTTTTGCACATAATCAGTTATATCTTACTTCATGCCATTTATCAAGCCGTATTTTTTTCCCTTAATTTAGTTTATACTAAGCTCAACTCACTTAATATAAATTACTTGATATAAAATTAAGGAAAAACATTTTTTTTAAAGAATGTTGAAAAATATTTTTGAAAATAATTTTGGAGTCCCTAATCAATAAAATTGATACAAAAAAATAAGATTAGGGTTTTTGGGTGAAAAACCTTAGTCATTAGTTCATGAGTTTTATAAAAAAAAATTAATTTTCTAAAAATTAAATAAGAAAAATGAGTTCGGAGATTAACCTGTTAAGATAAAATTCACCATGTAGGAGTTGAAAAAAAAAAACTAATGGGCCTTATTTTTTAATGATTTTTCTACAAGTACAACAATATGGAAAATGCATGAAAAATGATTTTTTTATATATTTTTTAATAAGAATTTTCTAAAAAAACAACAAAAAGGTTTTAGATTTTATGGTTGCATTGCAGGTGTTTATATGCCCATTAATTGGGATCAAACCAATGTAGTTCTATTTTTTAAAGTAACTTTAGTGGGTTGGTTCTTTTTATTTTGAAAATATGCTAAGTTCATGGGTTTTAACCATTTTATTTTTATTAAGAAATATCCATAAAACCTAATTTTTATTGTCCAAATTTTAAAAACTCTGAAAAAACCTAATTTTG
This sequence comes from Lumnitzera racemosa, assembly GCA_024138005.1. Taxonomy (NCBI): domain Eukaryota; kingdom Viridiplantae; phylum Streptophyta; class Magnoliopsida; order Myrtales; family Combretaceae; genus Lumnitzera; species Lumnitzera racemosa. The sequence continues at coordinate 90,269,251 of JAMXBC010000006.1, forward strand.
AGAAAACACCTAAGTTAAGATTTTTATTTTAGGAAAAACCAACTAAGTAATAAAAATTCTTTATTTTTAGTTGGGGGGAGGGAACCTAAAATGCCTAACATGTTAAAAAAAATGCAAATTTAAGGAAAAATATGCAATTTTATTCAAATCTTATGAGATATGCAATCTAAATGCTATTTTTAATTGAAAATATAAATCTTGATGAAAAGTGCAAATATACCTAAAAAGATACTTTTTTCCTTAAAAAGGATGAAATCTTATCTTTAAAAAAAGGAAATTAAAAAAAAAAACAATGTGATTTCCAATAAAATATGCAAAAAAAAAAAAAGGAATTATAAGACTTACAAGAAGACCATGTTAGTACTAATTTGATGTTGATAAATTACCCTAAGCATACAATTTAAAACTAAGTTTCTAATTTATAATCTTCTTTTCTCTTAACATGCATATACTAAAAATCAAATTAACAATAATAAAAGAAAAGACAACAATGATAACTAAGATTAAGACTTGTACAAAAACAAACTAAGGTCAGTATAGGTTTTTTTAATAATTTTATTTACATCTAAAATGAAATAATAAAAACTACTAAAATAAAGAAATAATAAATAAATAAGCAAAAGAAATCTATAACCCACCTTAATCAACACAGGGGTTAGGTTAGGGGAGTTCACATTATGGGTTGGTTCTCATAGATTAGGTCACGGGCATCTAATAAGATTCGGATCAGTTCTCACTTTTCTTCAACTGCAATAGCAATCCACATCATACGGTGGCTTCAAATCCATATTTCAACCGAATAATTGCACTTCTATAATACTTTTATTAGCAAAAGTCAATTTTCCACCAACGCATCGGTGAATAATAGCCGTCTAATAGTGTTTAGAGAATGGGGAGACAACAGCGGTTACAGATGACTCGATGATGGATGTTATGAATGAGAGTGGGGCATGTTTTAGGGTTCTTGTGGGTATAGAAGATTATGGTGACATTGATTTTGTGTTTGGGAGTAGTGGTGAAGGTGTCTCATAAGGTAAGCCATGTGTAAGCCCAAAAGCCAAGCCAAGTAACCGTAGGATTGAACTTAGAACCCAAGGTTTAGGGCGATCGGTTAAAGGATCCGATCAAACCCAAATTATAAACTATTGAGAAGAATATTAGTAAAACTGACCCCGTAAACTTGAATTTAAGAAAATAAGTAATAAAATAGAAGACTATAAAATTTTCAAATTTTAAGCATAATAGGTATTAATTATCGAAAATGCGAAAAGTGTGATGAAATAACTAATAAATTACTATAGATAGATTATATATACACTAAAAATTTTAGAATGACCAAAATAATATTTAGGAATGTTCACGTGTACCCCATATGTATTTACGTGTAGATAAAAATACGCGTAATTACCTAAATTAGCCTAAAACTAAGCAAATAATTAAATAAAAATACAAAATAATTATAAAAAAATCAGAAAAAATTAGAAGGGGATCAACTGCAACAAGATCAGGTCGTGGTCAGCAAAAAAAAAAAAAACCAATAAGAATGTGACAAACAAAAAGCCAAAAATCATGGAATTGGGGCAAAATCCCATTAAATTAATGCACATTAAATTCTATAATTGTCTATAAATAGGGGAAAAAAATTCTAGAAGTCCTTTGGTCAAATTAGGATCTGTGAAAAATCAAAACACCGAAAAATCGAGAGAAAATCCAAAAAAATAAAAAAAAGAAAACTGTGCAGATTAGGCAAGTAAGCTAAACCCACCACTCACCACCACCTGGGACCGAACCACCACCACCACCCTATACTAGACCCACCGCCTGGACCGACCGACAACATTGGACCGGGTTTGGATGGCCCAAAAGCTTCGAACCGGTTAGTCATTTATTTACCCGATTTTTGTATAATTTTGTAAAATTATTTATTTTGCCCAGAAAATTATGAAACTTGTTATTGTGAGGTTTTATTGTATGTAGATTTAGAGAAAAATATTGATTAATTTTAATTATTTCTGGAAATATAGGGTCCCTAACAAATTGTTCAAAACCGAGCATTAGTAAACCGGAAAATAAATAGGCTTAGGGATGTAGTTTGGAGTTCAAAATTTTTCTGTAGGATGCTCATATGATGTATAACAGTGCTATGAAGCCATTTTTTAAAAATTAATTTTCTAAATTTTTAAGTTAATTTTTAGCCCTAAAATGATGGTAAAATTGGGTGATTTAGGGTTAATTAAGTGATTAGGATGTTAATTACTGATTTGGATCTTAATTAGAGGTTTAGGGAAGTTAATCTCTCCAGTGGAACCTTAATCCTAGCCTTTAGGTACTAAGTATGGTTAATTAGGGAAATTAGGTAAGTAATATAATAAATTAGTAATATGTGAAAATGTAAATTAATAAATCTAAAAAAAATAAGGTTATTTAGATAATATTATAATAGAAATAAAAAAAATAATAAATCTGAAATGACATTTAATTTTAAGTAAATATCTCAAAATGTAAGATTTTTACACACCAGGAATAAATCCGATACCTCAATTAGGGTTAGCGTGTACCGAATAGTTCAGAATACAAAAATTACGACCCAATAGGATATTTGAATACCCGAGCATAATGTGATTAATATCACATTAGGATTCGAGCTTAATTACGACTTAGGAATTAAAACTAGAATCTAGTTTAGGAGCCAAACCCCGAAATAGAACACAACGAATTATTAATACGTTATAGGTATACATGAGGAAAATGAGTTATATTATGAATTAGAATAAGAATCCATAAAATATAAGTACTAAAAGAACTTATTTGTATTATAAGACACCCAGAAACAAATCAGCTCGTAACTAGAGGATCGAGCGATCGAGCAAATTCAAGTAAGTTGGGTTATTGCTTATTGTAATAGAGTACTAGTTTTGTAGTACTCGAAGACTTAGGCTTGTATATGATTATGATTGTAAATAGTTTGCGCATGTGCTTGATGTATCTGAATTCGTGCTGGAATTTGTACTGTGAATGATTTTGTGATTGATTGAATTGGTATGAACTTATTGAACACCCTAACCGGCATTTAATCTTAGTCGACCCTAATAACTGAAAATGTCATGCATTGCAACCCGTTAGGGGATCATAGGACTCTCAAACCAAATACCGACCCCTTCGAAAGGGATAGCGCAGGATTGCAAAATGGTCCCTTCTTCATCCTCAGTCGAACTAAGTGACAGGAGAGGAGGTCGTGGCGGGGGTGAAGTCAATGGTTCGAAGGTAGTCACGGGAGGAGCGAGGTCTCCATTGCACAAGCCTGGGTTTGGTTGTGAGCTGCTGCATAACATGGAACTCCTGAACCCGGATTGGAGCGGGTGAAATTTCTCTGATTTCACAACGGATCGGATTACGTTGTGCGATGACACTTGATTGTTGCATTGCATGAAAATAATTGTTTGATAACCTTGTTTGTGCTTGTATGCATTCATGAGTCTCCAATTCAACTTACTGGGCTGTAATTGCTCATACCCTTATAGATCCTTTTGCAGGTTCTGATTTGTGAACACTTCAAGTACTATGCCGCCCTACAATTACCCAGAGGTTAGTCCGTTTGAAGCCGGGGGTGTGAGGATCAAGTTACTTAATATAATGTGTGACTAGAATAACCATGTAATTAGGAAGGAAAGACTAATAGTTATTATGTAATCTAGTGAACTGTCGTGTTTGTGTAAAACTTCCTAGGAAGCTCTGTAGACTTTTTATGATTATCTATGTTTTATAGAACTTTGTGATAATTATCATAATTGTAGTATAATTATTAATCGAACTGTTTACTTCAAAGCGAGGAGTCGTCGACGCCTTGTGTAGATTATCTCTATGGTAGGCACTGTGAGGCCAGTTACTATCATAGAGTGGTTTACACGGCGGGATTGTTGCGACTTTGCGACTTCAGGGCGTAATAGTTTTCGGTTGGTATCAGAGCGTAGTTTTAGTAAACTTGCTTTGAAGCGTCATACCTTAAAAGAAATAGACATTATAGGAATATTGAGAGTGGGTAAGACTAAGTGGGCGATAAAAAATTGTATAACATAAGTAACCTTAATCTTTAACATAGAAAATATTAATTGGTTTAAATATACTTACAAGGTCGAAGGGGAGAACTAATTCATAGTTGGATACGGTTTGGATGGAATGGAGAAGTATCTCCCATTGATTATAGGGTTAAATTACAATGGCTACTGATGGAACTAGCCGATTGGAATATATTTAGGACAGTTGATGAGATTATCAATAAGTTTCATGATCGAATGTGCTATAGCTGGAAGGATGAGTGGGCATGGATGGAGACGAGTTTAGGCCCCCAGTATAATAGATACACCGCTATAGTAGCTTTTGAGCAGAGATGGTTGGAGAAGGAGGGAATTATAACCCTGATGATGCCCTTACGATATTTTCCTGCTAGGTTAGAGGATGGGAGACCATACCCTGCCAATATTGCACACATCCCTGCTCACATTCCATACATTCCTAGACAGTACCCACCAAGGATCATTGATTGGTTTCCACAATTTCCAGAGCCTACTGGGGATGGTATAGAGATACCATTGAACCCTAGTCTTGAACCTGAACCTGAGATACCAGGACCACCACCAGAAAACCCACCTCCAATTGAACCCCAAGAGGATGGAGTTCATATAAAGGAAGACCTTGAGGAGGACCCAGAAGAAGAAGATCCAGAAGAAGACCTTGAAGAGGAGCAGGAAAACGAGGATGAACCTGGTGTAGACCTACATGCCTTGCTCATGCAGGTGATTGCAGACACCGGGATAGCTGGAGTAGGAGCTGGTAATCCAGTTGAGTCGGATGATGATGAAGTACAGGAGGTGATTGTGATCCCTGAGACTCCAGAGATAATATATATAGACTCTGCATCAGAGAGTGAGCATGAAGATCATTCGGTTAGAGGCCATATGGATTATGATCCCTTTGATGACGTACCTGCTACGGATTCAGAGGAGGACTAGTTTAGTTAGATGACTGACATGTTTAGTTAGGTAGATTTTTGGATATGATCCAGTAGCGATTTTGATGGAAACTGATGTATTTTAGGATCTTTTGATGTATTTTGACTTTTGATGTATTTTGTAGCTTTTGGATCAAGTTAGATGTACGCTGTAAGTAAGTTTGATGTAGCCAGTTGATGTAACTTTTTGTCTTGTACAGTTGTAAAGATCGAGTCTGTATTAAGTTATGTAAGGAATGATGTAATCGAGTTGTAAATTTGATGTATGTATTTTAAAGTTATCGAGTTGTATCTTTTGTTTTGAAGTTGTAATAGTAATGATGTAAGGTTGAATGAAATATACAGTGAAAGTTATATTTCTAAGTACATTGACTTTAATACTATTGTCAGTACTATTTGATATGAGGACATATTACAAGCATTTATTTATTTATAAATATTCTCTAAACAAAAGTAGGGATAACTTATAGAAAGATATGAATGTAGGATTATAAGTTAAACTAGTAAGTGATTATGGCAGAAGCTGGAAACGGGAGTAGTCAAGGAGGAACTGAAGGGAATCAAAACCCTCCACCACGAGTACCATCACCACCAAGAGAACAACATAGACAAGATTTACCTCCGCCGCCTCCACAAGAAAATATGCCTATTGGGCAAATACTTGCCAGTATGCATACGATGATGAGACAGCAAGGAATGTTGATTCAACATCTTATGACTGGTGGTAATGTGGGAAACAGAAGACCCCAAGAAGTTGAACAACGAATAGAGCGACCTCAAGAGGTAAATAAATTTCCTGAGTTTATAAAAGCCAACTGTTATTTTGAGGGGGAGATGGGTAGGCCAGATGTAGCTGATGACTGGTTAACCCAAGTTGAACAGAGTTTTGAAGCTTTTAGAGTCCCTGAATCCCAAAAGTTATCTTATGGTACATTTATGTTAAAGTTAGCTGCGAGAGTATGGTGGGACTCGAGAGCAAAGCAACTTGGAAATAACATTGATTGGCAACAATTTAAGGAGGAATTCAGGAAGGAGTATTTTCCCCATAGTGTTCAAAACAGAATGGTACGAGATTTGTTTGAACTGAAGAAGGGAGGTATGAGTGTAACCTAATATGAGACTGAATTCAATAGATTATTTCAATATGTACCTGGCTCATACCGGGATAATGTTGAGTTGAAAAAGGATTTTTTTCTTACTGGATTTGACCCCACAATGTGTTGTAAGCTGTTGGATTACGGTTTTACCACTTACAATGAAGTGGTAGATAAGGCAAGACAATTAGAAGATAATCGTGTGAGGATGCAAGCAATGTGGAGTCAAAAGATCAATAGAGGATATCGACCAGGTCCATCATTTAAGAGATCATATCCTGATGCCTCCAGTAGCAGTTCTGGGCAGAAGAGAAGGAGACCAATAACTCTGGCTAGTAACCCAGCTCAATCAGTACCTAATTTGAGCTTTTATGATAAGGATGGAAATGTCAAGTGCTGGAAATGTGGTGCAAATCATTTTCCAAGAAATTGTGTTTAGCTTAGGGGAAAATGTTTCATATGTGGAGATTCGAACCATGTGCTGAAGGCATGTCCTAAGATGAAATTAATAAAGTGTAATAAGTGTGGTAGAAGGGGTCATTTCTCCAGGTATTGTCCACAGTTTGTACAAGGAGCTAAGCGAACAGAAGGTGTTGATAACACTATTGCACCTGCTCGTATCTTTGCCCTGGAGGATATGGAAATTGAGGAGAATGAGGATTTCTCAGATTTTATGGAAGAGTACTACCATGATGATGTTGAGGAGCTCATGGGAGTGGAAGAAGAAAATGATGAAGGACTTGTAACTGGTATGTACTCAGACTATTTATTTTAATAATAATTCTAAGTGTGAATTAAATTGAAATCTTTGCATTTTAAGATTTATGAATGTTAGTGTAGTTGGTAGCCATAGTAATAGTACATTCCAGGACATGTGCTGATAAATGGACAACCTGCTTTTGTGCTGATAAATGGACAACCTGCTTTTGTGCTGTTTGATACTGGTGCATCTCATTCCTTGGCAAGTTAGAAATTTGTAAATGAACAAGAGATTAGTGTGGTTACTGTTAATGTAACTTATAAAGTTAGAACTCCGACTGGGGAGAAGGTAACAATACGAGAAGTAGTAGCTAATGGTAGGATAAAAATTCAAGAGAAGGAGTATCCTATAAGTCTTGTGATATTACCTCTACAAGGGTATGATGTCATAGTAGAAATAGATTGGTTGTCAAAGAATAAAGCTATTATGGAGTGTAGGAATAAAATTGTCAATCTTAATGATGGAGAAACAATATTTCAAGGAAAAGCTGGTGGAAGTAGGTTGAATTTATCAGTGATGGAAATATGTGATGAACAATTTGAGACAAGAGTAAAGAAGGATAATTGGAAATTTTGTTGGGTGTTTGCTGTGGACGCAGAAAAGGAAATACCCAAGGTAGCAGACATACGGGTAGTGAATGAGTTTCCAGATGTATTTCCGGAGGATTTACCAGGGTTAGCTCCACCCCGAGAGTTGGATTTCAATGTAGAATTAGTTCCTGGAACTGAACCTATTTCGAAAGCTCCATATCGGATGTCACCCATAGAACTTCAGGAACTAAAGAAGCAACTTCAGGAGCTATTGGATAAGAAGTTTATTCGATCGAGTGTTTCACCATGGGGAGCACCAGTATTGTTTGTGAAAAAGAAGGATGGTACTATGAGATTGTGTATAGACTATCGGGAGTTAAATAAGGTTACCATTAAGAATAGGTATCCGTTACCTCGCATTGATGATTTGTTTGACCAACTCCAAGGTGCTACTGTGTTTTCTAAAATAGATTTAAAATCAAGATATCATCAATTGAGAGTTAAGCCGGAAGATGTACATAAGATTGCATTTAGAACTCGATATGGTCATCATGAATTTTTGGTGATGCCATTTGGCTAGACAAATGCTTCGGCTGTATTCATGGACCTGATGAATCGCATATATCAATCATATTTGGATAAGTTTGTTGTGGTGTTTATTGATGATATTTTGATTTATTCAAAAAGCAAGGAGGAGCATGCAAAGCATTTACGATTGGCATTACAAAAGTTGAGAGAGAATCAATTATATGCCAAGTTAAGTAAATGTGATTTTTGGTTGGATAGAATTTCTTTTCTAGGTCATATTATATCTAGGGAAGGAATCTCTGTAGACCTGGATAAAGTGAAAGCAGTAATGGATTGGAAGCAACCAACCACAGTGACTGAGATAAGGAGTTTTCTGGGTATGGCTGGATACTATCGACGGTTCATAAAGGATTTTTCTAAAATTGCCAAACCGTTGACTCGATTGACCCAGAAGGATGTAAAGTTCGAATGGAGTGAAGATTGTGAAATGAGTTTTCAGGAGTTGAAGAAACGACTGGTTATAGCACCAGTATTAACATTACCTGATCCAGATAAGCCTTATAATGTGTACAGTGATGCTTCACGGAATGGATTAGGTTGTATATTGATGCAGGATAGAAAAGTTGTTGCATATGCATCAAGACAATTGATGCCACATGAAAGGAATTACCCAACTCATGATTTAAAGTTAGCCGCTATAGTGTTTGCCTTGAAGATTTGGAGACATTATCTTTATGGACAACGGTGTGAGATGTACACTGACCATAAGAGTTTGAAATATTTCTTTACTCAGAAGGAGTTGAATTTAAGGCAAAGAAGGTGGTTAGAACTGATTAAGGATTATGATCTGAATATAAATTACCACCCTAGAAAGGCTAATTTGGTGGCAGATGCATTAAGTCGAAAGAATTATGAACAAGTTGCCTTATTGTTAACACCTCAACATGAATTAGTGCATGAATTTGAGAGGATGCAAATTGGGTTTGATTGGTGTGAAACTAATAGCCAATTAATGAACTAGGAATTGCAACCTATTCTATTAGAGAGAATCAAGCAAAAGCAAGATGAGGACAGGGGTCTGATGGAGATAAAAGAGAAATTGAGTAACGGACAGGGCCCTGACTTTAAGGTGGATGATAGAGGTCTAATAAGGTTTAGAGGAAGAATATGTGTACCACAAGATGCAGACATAAAGAAGCAAATTTTGGATGAAGCACACATTATAGGTTATACTGTGCACCCGGGAGGAAATAAAATGTACCAAGATCTAAAACTTATGTATTGGTGGAATGGGATGAAGAGAGAAGTGGCACAATATGTATCTGAATGTATGACGTGCCAACAAGTCAAAGTAGAACACCAAAGACCAGGTGGACTATTACAACCTTTAGAAATACCGCGATGGAAATGGGATCATATTACCATGGATTTTATAGTAGCATTACCAAGGACTCAAGTTGGATACGATTCCATTTGGGTAGTTGTGGATAGATTAACGAAGAGTGTACATTTCTTACCTTATCGGACTGGTGATTCAATGGAAAAGATGGCTAGACTGTATGTCCGAGAAATAATAAGGCTACATGGTGTTCCTAAGAGTATTGTTTCTGACCGAGATAGGCGGTTTGTATCCAAATTCTGGGAGAGCTTACATAGAGCTTTAGGTACAAAGTTGCAGTTTGGTACAGCCTATCACCCACAAATAGACGAGCAGTCTGAGCGAATGATTCAAACTTTAGAAGATATGCTACAAGCTTGTGTGTTGGATTTTAGAGGTGATTGGGATAAATATTTACCGTTGATAGAATTTTCCTATAAAAATAGTTATCATGCAACGATACAGATGGCGCCGTATGAAGCACTATATGGGAGGAAATGCAGATCGCCACTGTATTGGGATCATGAAGAGTATGCCATGATTGGACTAGACATGATCAATCAAACGAGTGAGAAGATTAAGATTGTGCGACAACGGATGAAGGAAGCTCAGGACCGTAATAAAAGTTGGGCTGATTTGAATAAAAGACCATTGGAATTTGAAATGGGTGATCATGTTTACATTAAAATAAGCCCATTCAAAGGACTCCAACGGTTTGGTTCGAGGGGAAAACTGAGCCCACGATACATTGGTCCATTTGAAGTGTTGGAGAAAGTTGGCAATGTATCGTACCGAGTGGCTTCACCTCTAAGTCTATCAGGCTATCATAATGTATTCCATGTATCCATGTTGAGAAGATTCATTAAGAACCCGAATGCAATAGTGGAAATAGAGCCAGTGGAGTTAACAAGAAATTTTCAACTGGTGAGACAACCCATAAAGATATTGGATAGCCGGGTTCAGAAGTTAAGGAACAGAGATATGGAGTACGTGAAGATTCAATGTAATGAAGGTCCAGACTTGGAGATGACTTGGGAACCAAAAGCCGCAATGATGGAGCAGTATCCATGGCTTTTCTAATTTCCAGGTTAGTAAAAGTATACAAATTATTGTATTTAGTCATTTAAGTGTAAATTAGATGTACAGAAGTTTTGAGGACAAAACTTTCTTGAAAGGGGGTGAAATTGTAAGCCCAAAAGTCAAGCTAAGTAACCGTAGGATTGAACTTAGAACCCAAGGTTTAGGGCGATCGGTTAAATGATCCGATCAAACCCAAATTATAAACTATTGAGAGGAATATTAGTAAAACTGACCCCGTAAACTTGAATTTAAGAAAATAAGTAATAAAATAGGAGACTATAAAATTTTCAAATTTTAAGCATAATAGGTATTAATTATCGAAAATGCAAAAAATGTGATGAAATAACTAATAAATTACTAGAGATAGATTATATGTATACTAAAAATTTTAGAATGACCAAAATAATATTTAGGAATGTTCACGTGTACCCCACATGTATTTACGTGTGATAAAAATACGCGTAATTACCTAAATTAGCCTAAAACTAAGCAAATAATTAAATAAAAATACAAAATAATTATAAAAAAATCAGAAAAAATTAGAAGGGGATAAGCTGCAACAAGATCAGGTCGTGGTCAGCAAAAAAAAAAAAAACCAATAAGAATGTGACAAAACAAAAAGCCAAAAATCATGGAATTGGGGCAAAATCCCATCAAATTAATGCACATTAAATTCTATAATTGTCTATAAATAGGGGAAAAAAATTCCAGAAGTCTTTTGGTCAAATTAGGATTTGACAAAAATCAAAACACCAAAAAATCGAGAGAAAATCTAGAAAAATAAAAAAAAGGAAAACTGTACAGATTAGGTAAGTAAGCTAAAACCACGACTCACCACCACCTGGGACCGAACCACCACCACCTCCCTATACTAGACCCACCGCCTGGACCGGCCGACAACATTGGACCGGGTTTGGACGGCCCAAAAGCTTCGAATCGGTTAGTCATTTATTTACCCGATTTTTATATAATTTTGTAAAATTATTTATTTTGCCTAGAAAATTATGAAACTTGTTATTATGAGGTTTTATTGTATGTATATTTAGGGAAAAATATTGATTTAGTTTAATTATGTCTGGAAATATAGGGTTCCTAACAAATTGTTCAAAACCGAGCATTAGTAAACCGGAAAATAAATAGGCTTAGGGATGTAGTTTGGAGTTCAAAATTTTTCTGTAGGATGCTCATATGATGTATAACAGTGCTATGAAGCCATTTTTTAAAAATTAATTTTCTAAATTTTTAAGTTAATTTTTAGCCCTAAAATGATGGTAAAATTGGGTGATTTAGGGTTAATTAAGTGATTAGGATGTTAATTACTGATTTGGATCTTAATTAGAGGTTTAGGGAAGTTAATCTCTCCAGTGGAACCTTAATCCTAGCCTTTAGGTACTAAGTATGGTTAATTAGGGAAATTAGGTAAGTAATATAATAAATTAGTAATATGTGAAAATGTAAATTAATAAATCTAAAAAAAATAAGGTTATTTAGATAATATTATAATAGAAATAAAAAAAATAATAAATCTGAAATGACATTTAATTTTAAGTAAATATCTCAAAATGTAAGATTTTTACACACTGAGAATAAATCCGATACCTCAATTAGGGTTAGCGTGTACCGAATAGTTTAGAATACAAAAATTATGACCCAATAGGATATTTGAATACCCGAGCATAATGTGATTAATATCACATTAGGATTCGAGCTTAATTACGACTTAGGAATTAAAACTAGAATCTAGTTTAGGAGCCAAACCCCGAAATAGAACACAACGAATTATTAATACGTTATAGGTATACATGAGGAAAATGAGTTATATTATGAATTAGAATAAGAATCCATAAAATATAAGTACTAAAAGAACCTATTTGTATTATAGGACACCCAGAAACAAATCAGCTCGCAACTAGAGGATCGAGCAATCGAGCAAATTCAAGTAAGTTGGGTTATTGCTTATTATAATAGAAATAGTTTGCGTATGTGCTTGATGTATCTGAATTCGTGCTGGAATTTATACTGTGAATGATTTTGTGACTGATTGAATTGGTATGAACTTGTTGAATACCCTAACCGGCATTTAATCTTAGTCGACCCTAATAACCGAAAATGTCATGCATTGCAACCTGTTAGGGGATCATAGGACTCTCCAACCAAATACCGACCCCTTCGAAAGGGATAGCGCAGGATTGTAAAATGGTCCCTTCTTCATCCTCAGTCGAACTAAGTGATAGGAGAGGAGGTCGCGGCGGGGGTAAAGTCAATGGTTTGAAGTTAGTCCCGAGAGGAATGAGGTCTCCATTGCACAAGCCTGGGTTTGTTTGTGAGCTGCTACATAACATGGAACTTCTCAACCCGGATTGGAGCGGGTGAAATTTCTCTAATTTTACAACGGACCGGATTACGTTGTGCAATGACAAAAGGACATATCTATTTTTGTCGAGTCTTGGCTTGAATTGATAAGGTGAGGAGAATTATGACTCGAAAGGTCAAATATGAAGGGTTTTGATTTGAAAGGTTAATTAAGAAAGGCCATGACTTAAAAGGTCAGTTAAGAAAGGTCATAACTTAAAAGGGCAAGTATCCTTAGGAGGATAAATTTCTTAAGAACCTAAAAAAAAAAAAAAGATAAATGCCACTTGAATTGATGGATATCCTTAAGAGGACAACTTTCTTAAGAACCTTAAAGACAACAACCCCAGCCTAGACTAGCGGGTACCCTTAAGAGGATAAGATCTTTTTACGAATCAGTTGCTTGAAAGGATAGATCTTTTGAAGACAAGGCAAGATGATGCTCTTGGTGAGCATGTAATCCATTAGAGACAAAATAAGATAGTGCTCTTACGGGCATGTGATCTACCTAAGAATAGGATGGCAATGAGCAAGCAATCCTAGAAATGACTGAATGGTGCTTCAATGAGCAAGTGATTTGACAAAGAATATGATAGGGCTCTTATGAGCAAGTGCTCTTAGAAAGGATTAGATGATGCTCTAATGAGCAAGCAAACCAACAAAAGATATGGGTAAGCGATCCAATAAGAGATAGGATAGTGCTCTTATGAGCATACGATTCAACAAGAGACAAGATAGCGCTCTAACGAGCAGGCGATATAAGATTACTTTAAGAAATGGATAGCACCCTAAAGGGCAAGTAACCTGGGAATTACAAGGACTTTGATTAATTTTGAGAAATTGATCTAGACTTAAGCTTAAGGGGTTTTGATGACTTTGAAAATTTTAGCTTTCTAAGATATCTTTTTCAACAACTTATGAAAGTTTTTCACCTCTTTTTTAAAAAGGTTTTTGCAAAAATTTTGAAGAAAATGCACTCTTTTTGGATAATTGCATTGCTAACATGTAAAGGAATCTCATAGGCTTTGAAGATCACATTCAAGTGGTGGGCTTACCCCATTGTCCAATAATCATTCATTCTTTTAATCTTATTTCTTAGAGTATATTTCACGATTTCTAAACTTTCTAGAAGCACTGATTTCAAGCTTGGGGATAAATGACCATTTAAGTTCTCAAGAAATTACTTAACCATTCTTTGATTTTCCATCAAGGGAATAAGCATCAACACATGAAATGCTTAGTCCAAGGGGACTTCCTTGTACTCCTACAGGCTTATTTTCACATTAGGCATCAATCCCAAAAGTTGCAGTCCATCTTGTAGGTGGTATGGTCTAGTTAATTAGTTAGGTCTTATCTAGGCTTGCAATTTAAGGCTTTTCGTCAATGATTTGAGCAAAGAGATATCAATGTGTTATAGCCAATTTTGAAAGAAAATCTTTATTCATTTAATCTCGGGTTTACAAGTGAAGAACCTTGGGGGGGGGAAAAATAAACATGGGCATGTCCAGGTTTTATGAGCAATTATTGTTTAAGATAAATTTATTTCTTTAGTGAATAGAGCTTTATTGGGGTGGTACAGTAGGCGGGACTATAAAATTAGGGCTTTACTTTAGGCTCAAGAATTTGACATGTCTAGTCTTTGAATGATATTGGAAACTTATGGCTTTTCACCTTAAGATTCCATCATAAATTTATACCTTAGCTTATTGGCAAGTTAGGCTCATCTTTGGAGAAGATCACCTTACCAAGTTTCATCTTCTTTTCTTTTCTTTTTCTCTTTGTCAAGGTGATTTATTGCCATATGTTTGAGTTTTTGTTTGAGGAGATTCAATGCCCCAAAACCATGAGTTCTAAGTGTATAAGCCTAGTGAAGTGCATATGGGCCAAGAGTGTTTAGAAAATCCATGGACTTGATTGAAGCATATATGGTTTGATGCTCTTCTTCATTCTAAATAAATTGGATCATTTGTAGCAATTATTTGTCATGAATTAGTGCAACTTAGGCAAGCATAAGTTAGTATATTCCTTTTCTCTAAATTAATGACTCTAACCTCCTGATTACCCCGAATGTGAAGTGGTTCTTGATAGGGCTAATTTTAAGAAAAATCCCAAAAGGCTCGAATTGGTTTGCAAGGGATAATTATGTTTAAGGAGATGATGAAACGAATACCTAATATCATTTTGACACGTATATCAAGTTCAAGACAGACCTCTATTATGGAATGAGCCTAAGTACTTACATCATATCACTCAACTCTTGTATGTTTAGGGTTGGTGTTTAGGACCCCCTTGTCATTCCAAACCATTTCAAGTAATGTGTTACCGTTCTATCGAGCTTGAGATTTTTTCGGTTTTTATTATTTTTCTTAATCCGACCTATATTGAACCCTATACCTGTTCGATATAGACCTTTGACTAGGGATTAAAAAAAAATTGGTTTTCTTTATAATTTTCAAAAGAAAATGGAGTCACCACTCGATTGAGGTAGGAAAAAGGGTTAGATTAAAATCAACTGGGTAGATTGATTTTAACTTAAACATTAGACCGTGTGAAAACCAATTTTGGAAATGGTTTTTGAAAACCAAAGGTTTTGGATTCGGGGGCTAAACTATTAAACTTTAACAGGTACCACTATAACCTTTCGAATTTAGTTTTATTCTTTTCAAAGGCAAGTGGACAAGCTAATGAGAAGGGGATATATAAGATAATCCATAAGCCTATACGCTGTCCTAGCTTTATCGGTGCCAAAGAAAGATGACACATGGCGTATGTGTATGGACAGTTGAGCCATCAACTGTATTACTATCAAGTATAGATACCTTATACCTCAACTTGATAACATGCTTGATGAGTTGAATGGAGCAAGGATCTTCTCTAAGATTGATCTTAAATTTGAATATCATTGGATTAGAATGCGAGAAGGAGATGAGTGGAAAACCAATTAAGACTCGCCATGGATTGTATGAGTAGCTAGTTATGCCATTCGGTTCGTCAAATGTGCTGAACACATTCATAAGGTTGATGAACCATGTACTTAAAGAATTGATCAGAAATTTTTTTGTTGTTTACTTTAACGATATTCTTTTTTACAGCCTTGACTTTGAGACACACTAGAAGTATCTCCGTGCTATCTTTGACAAACTCTGAGTTGAAAAGCTATATGCTAATCCAAACAAATGTGAAATCTACCAACCAGAGGTGATCTTCTTAGGATTTGTTGTGAGTTAATGTGGCATATGAGTTAATAAAGAGAAAGTGAAGGTGATTATTGAATGGCCTGTGCGGACTTGTTCTACTAATGTATGAAACTTTCATGGCCTGGCATCATTTTACTATTGTTTTGTAAATAATTTTAGTGTTATTGTAGCCCCATTAACTGAATTATCAGAGAAGAACATTGAATTCCACTAGGGAGAGAAGGAACAACAGAGTTTTGAGGAAGCAAAGAGGAAAATAACTATTACCCTTGTACTAGCTCTTCTAAGCTTTGATAAGGTGTACGAAGTGGAATGCAATGCAAGAGAGTCGACCAATAGCATACTTTAGTGAGAAGCTTTGAGGCACAATGTTAAATTATTCTATGTATGACAAGGAGTTCTACTCCTTAATAAGAGTTCTAACTATCTAGCAACACTACTTGCTACTTAAGGAATTTGTGATCTATACTAACCATGAATCATCGAGGTATATGAAGAGTTAGCCAACTAGGTCAAATGGATTGAGTTCATGAAGGGATTTTCTTATGTTGTCAAGTACAAGATTGGCAAGAAAAATGTTGTCGCCAATGCATTATCATGACGACATACTCTCTTAAATAAGCTTTAGACTAGACTTATTGGATTTTCAATAATTAAAAGTTTGTATACTAAGGATCTACACTTTGGTCCAATCTATATCTTGATGTGAAGATGGCTGAGCTATTGATGATTATCATAGGGAGGATGGATACCTATTCAAAAAAGGGAAGTTATGTATCTTGACCTGTTCTGTAAGAGAGTTACTTATGTATGAAGCACATGGAAGAGGATTATTTGGTCATTTTGGAGGAGCACGAACTCATGAGGTGATTAACTCAAGATTCTTTTAGCCAAGGATGATGAAGGACGTATAGTTTGTGCTGTAAAGTTATACTACCTATAGAAAGGCTAAGAACTGAACCGAATAAGGACCTTATTTGCCATTATTTATCCTAACCAAACCTTAGTCTAAGTTGAGTATGGTCGTTGTATTAGGTTTACCAAGGACATCTCGTAGGAAGGACTCTATCATAGTGATCAAGGGTTGCTTCAATAAGATGGCACACTTTGTTGCATATATTCAAACAAATGATGCTTCAGCTATTTTTGTTTTCTCTTTTTGTAGGAAGAGGTCAAGTTGCATAAAGTATCAAGAACCATCGTATCTAATCGAGACCTCAAGTTCTTAAGCCATTTCTAGAAGACCCTTTGGAAGCGACTAAGTACCAAGCTACTATTTAGTATGTTTTACCACTCATAAATAGATAGATAGATAGAGGTTGTCGATAGGACATTAGGAACCCTGATATAAGTTGCAGTTGGAAGAAGACCAATTGGTTAGGAAATGTGCTACCAATCATTGAGTTTTCCTATAATAGGATCACCCGTAATGTCACCAAGAAGTCACCTTTTGAGGTTACATACGAATATAATCCAAAACTCCTATTAGATCAGATTTCCTGGCCCAGCCAGCCTAAAGATTAGTAAGCTATTGAAAGATCAGAAGCTATTCGAGTAATGCATTAGAAGGTAATGGACCTTCTGAATCGAGCTGCTCCAAGCTTGAAAAGAGAGGCTAAGGAAGAAAAGCTAGAGAGTTCTAGCTTGGTGACTTGGTGTAGATTCACTTCAGCAAGGACAAGTTCCCTAACTTAAGAAAGAATAAGTTAACTAGAGAGCAGATGGACTTTTTAAAGTGATAAAGAAGATTAAGTCTAATGCCTACAAGATAGATTTGCTTGAGGAATAGAGTCTTTGACACCTTCAACGTTGCTAATCTCCACCTCATATTTCCCTGATGATGAGCTATTTGAAGCTAATTAAGTTTTGATTCCAAATTTTAAACAACCCGAGGGGGATGATAGGAATCAAGAGTCGATTACGAGATCTCAAGCCTGAGGGCTTGCTTCTCCAATGCGTCGAGATGCCCTAAAGGACTTAACCCTAGAAGAAGAGCAGTTCCTCTTAGCCAACTTAGTCTATCTTCTGAGCTCCCCTTATTTGTTCACTATTTCACAAGTAGAAGGAGAAGAACCTACCGATACTGTTGAGCCCAATTAAGATCGAGCATTAAACTCACCTACTTCTGAGTTGGCAGGTGTCTAAGCTCAAGCTAACTCACTGTTGAGCCCAAGCTGCCAAGTTCCTACTTTTACAATAAGTGCTCTCCAAGCACCCTAACTTGTTAAGCTGTTTACCTAAAATTGAGTTAATCAACTTTGCTCAGCACTTATTAAACATTTGGAACATAGAATTAAGGGGCCAACATAGGTTCCCTCTCTGATAATCGTATTTTCCTTGTAAGGGATATTCCTTCTCGATTGTTTACTGAATTAGCCTTTTATAATGTATACTTTTCCTTTTGGGTTAGGAATCCTTTTTAGTAATTTATAAAAACCTAAGACTTTCCCTAATTGGGCATTATATTTACTCTAATTTTATAATAGCTGCATCATCTTTGGATATTAAAAACAAGAACTATTTTCCTTTTTTTAAGCTAAGTGTCCCTTATTTGCTCTCCTCTTTCTCTTATCTAGGCCTTTTGAATGTAGACTAGTGGCGATGACCTTAGGCCATACTTGTACATAGTATCAAGTGTGACCCAAGTTCGTGTGAGGCGTTAGTGTGTCATATCTTATGTTAATGTACAAGGAACCTCTGCTCAAACGTCAACTTCCATTTATCATTCAAGTCATCTTAAGGTTCGAGCTCATTTGTTCACATGATACTACTGCTCATTTGTTCATCTACAATAGTGTACCATATCATGTGGTCTTTAAGGGTGCAAGCATTGTTCAAGCCCATATCACTTTGCTCATTGTGACCCTTTAGAGCTCCCATAGATTTCTTCTTCCATTTTTCCATCTTCATCAATTTTTGCTCAAACTCTTTTCTTAGGTCTTTATTGCTATTGGTAAGCTTATGAACCTATAATTTTTTAAACTGGTTTACTTGAGATGATGTGTCAATAGGCATCTAGGCTCGGGTATAGACCATGGTCTTGACTTGTTTTCCCTACTTGCTCAAAAATTATTTTGTTGTGGCCATCCTCTCTTTAGAAACTTCAGACATCTGAACACCAAAAGTATGTGATTATGGGCTTTAGGTTGGGTTGCATCACTTAAAAGGCAATCTTTCAAATTCTAGAAGAATCCTTTCTTGTCCATAACATTACATCCCCTTTTTTTTAAAAAAATTTTTTTTTTTTGAAATTTTGAAAACCTCTCTCTATTTTTTTTTTTTTGAAAATTGTTCATTTTATCATATAAATAGCCCAATGTTGACATTAACAAACTTAGAATCGTTACACTAATAAAAGTTTAAAGAAATTAGAACAATGAGACTGACAGCTGAGGACCAAAGGTGGCAATTATATTATAAGGATGACATAGAGAGGTAGATTTTTTTTACAATGAGAAAACTTATTACAAGATAACAATTTAGAAAGAAAAGAACAAAGGGGAGAAACTCATGGAGAAAACTCTATCATAACTGTGACAATTGAATGGGTAAATATGTTTTATGACAAAGGTGACAAAAAACGAGAACTTAGATATTTATGTGATTGATGATTTTAAGGTGGCAAATAATTTACAGAGATTCTATGGGCTTCAAACTTTATAGCCTCATACATTCTTAAGGAAATGATTTGTAAGCTACATCGAAGTAAGAGTAGGCTCACACATCACTGCCTGGCGAAGGTAAAGACCCCTGTGATCTGAGAGTTACACAATGGTGGCCCATCTTAGGGTCTTAAGATGGTTCAGGTCCGATCATATTAAGTACATATGTATGGTATATAAAAAAATAACCTCCCTTAAATTTCTTAGAAGCGTTAACCCATTAGGTGGTGTTCTCTCTAGTGAGCTACATCACTAAAATCCATTTAATACAACTATATATAATAATATACAATAAAAATAAAGGTCTATTAATTAGCTTTTTAAAATTCCTACATGGCTAGCCTATCAGGCGTTCCTAGTAAAGTTGTCAATTTTATCAAGGCATACTTCGTTTTTTTTTTCTTAATTTAATTTATACTAAGTTTAGCTCGCTTAATATAAAATACTTGACATAAAATTAAGAAAAAATATTTTTCTTTTAAGAAAAGTTGAAAAATATTTTTGAAAAGAATTTCAAAGTTGCCAATCAGTAAAATTGATACCAAAAAATAAGATTAGGGTTTTTTGATGGAAAAACCCTAATTAAGTCACTATTTCATAACATTTCTAAAAATAATAAATTTTCAGAAAATAAACAAAAAAATAAGAATAATTTCAAATTTTATGGTTGCTCCGGAGGTACCTACTATATACTTGCTAATCAGGATCAAATAAATTCAGTTCTATTTTTTTGAAAAACTTTAGTGGATTGGCTCTTTTTATTTTGAAAATGGGCTAAGTTTATGGGTTTTAACCATTTTATTTTTATTAAGAAAAATCCTTAAAACCTAATTTTTATTGTGTAAATCTTAAGAACCCTAAAGAAAACCTAATTTTTAGAAAACACCCAAGTTAAGATTCTTATTTTAGGAAAAACCAACTAAGTGAAAAAAATTTATTAATTTTAGGGGAAAAAAAGCCTAAAATGTCTAACTTGTTAAAAAAAAATGAAAATTTAAGGAAAAATATGCAATTTTATTTAGATATTTTAAGATATGCATTTTAAATGCTATTTTTAATTGAAAGTATAAAACTTGATGAAAAGTGTTATTGTACCTAAAAAGATGTAACTTCCATAAAAAAAGGATGAAATCTTATCATAAAAAAATGCAATTTTAAAAAAAAAAGTGTGATTTCTAATAAAATATGCAAAAAAGGTGTAATAGGAATTTTAATAAAATATTAAAAAAGAATGCAGTTTTTATAAAATATACAAAAGATGCAAACTTTAATTTGCAAAAAAGTATACTAGGAATCACAAGACTTGTAAGAAGACCATATTAATACTAATTTGATGCCAACAAATTGCCCTAATCATACAATTTTAAACTAAGTTTCTAATTAATAATTTTTTTTAACATGCATATACTAAAAAAGAATTTAACAATGATAAAAAAAGGACAATAATAATAACTTAATTAAAACTTGTACAAAAACAAACTAAAGTTAGTATAGGTTTTTTTAATAATTTTATGTAGATCTAAAACGAAATAATAAAAACTACTAAAATAAAGAAATAATAAATAAAAAAAGAAAAGAAATCTACCACCTATCTTAATCAACACACGGGTAAGGTGAGGGGAGTTCACTGTGTGGGTCGATTCTACTGGATTAGGTCGTGAGTCGTCTAATAAGATTCGGATCGGGTCGTACTCTTCTTCAACTGTAGCAGCAATCCAACATCTCATGGTGGCTTTCGACCCGCGCTTTGAGTGGGTAATTACACTTCTATGAGACTTCTATTAACAAAAGTCAATTTTCCACCAATGCCTCGGTGAACAGCAGTTGTCTGGTAGTGTTTGGAGAATGAGGTCCAACGATGGTTACAGGTGATGCAATGATGGTTGTTACGAACGAGAGTGGGGTGTTTTATGGGGTTCTTGAGGTTACAAAAGATAATGGTGATGTTGATTTTGTGTTTGGAAGTGGTGGTAGTGTTTCACAAGGTCAGCCGTGTGTGGGGGGTTGGGTAATGTGTTTGGTGTTGTGCTTGGGACTAAACCGTTGGGTCGTGTTGCTACTGTAGTCATGCGGGGGTAGCTGGGATGTTGCAAGGTCATGGGGTTCGTGCGAGGATGGAGCGGTCACTCGAAGATGGAGAGTAGTTGGAGTTGGTGGATAGCGACGGTGGACTTTGTGTGTGTTAGTGTATACTGTTGATTGTTGTTGTTTGTAGATGTGGGTATCGAGTGGTGTGAAGATTAATGTTTTGTGTTGTTAATTGATTCTTAAAACTTGCTTTATAGGATTTTAATTGGAGTCTAGCTTGTTAGTTTTAGATCAACACACCTCATTTTTTCTTTCAAGATTTAAGTCCATTTTCAAATTTTCAAATCTTCGTTTTAGCAATATTTTTAAAAATCTCTATAAGATTTGAACGTTTTTACTAATGATTTATTAAGAATTCTTCTAAATCTAATAAGAAATACAGAAGAAAATTTGCAAGCGTCCTATGTTAGGATAGAACCCAAGAAATTCTAGTTACTAGTGCATACCCAAACCATTATGCAAATGGCTTTTTTTCCTTTATTATGCAATTCAATTCTATTCAAACACTTCTTATTAGGCTTAATTTTATTTTGGGCTTTCAATCCCAAGCCTAACTCAATCCAAATTGATCTAAAATGACCGTAGCTCAAAATATATATGTTAAAGATTTTTAACACCTTTTTTAAATTTAATAAATCCTCAGTCTTATTTTAATACGTCTAGTTACAAAAAATATATTTTTTGACAAGAGTCCACTTTATGCACCCAAACATTTTAACGGACTATTCTTAGAGAATACTTTTTCTAATGAAGCCCCTTTTTCTTTTTTCTTTTTTTTTTTTTAACTCGGAATTTATTAACTTGTATGTTTATTTTCAATTGTTGCCTAATCCAACCCTAAATGACCAAATACTTGACTTGGAAACTTTGTATACTTTAATTTTTTGTTTATTTTTCCATTTTTTTGTATTTTTTCAATTTTGTAATTTTTTTTGTATTTTTTCCTATAAATCTGGCCTAAAAAAATAAAAAGAAAATAAAGGATAGCAAAAATGCAGTATCTATACCGTTTCACCGAAATTTTTCTTGAGATCCTAATACATCTTTGTTTCTCCAATATGCACAAAATAACCTGAATGGTGAGCTTCACTCATCATTTCTTTCTTGAGGGATATATCTTCTAGTATACATAATCTACCCTTCTTGTGAATGGTTTCATTAATGTCAACGTCTTAGTATCTACTTGCCATTTCTTCTTGCACCTTCATCAAGGCAAAATCAACTTGTTAGGCTTTTTGGATATTTTCCATTATCGTAGGTTCAATAACTAAGTTCAAAAATTCAATGTTTCCTTCGCCCTAAGCAAACTTTATGTTAAGCCTCTCAAATTCGTTAATTAACTCTTGCTATTTGATAAGGAGTAAGGTAACCTCAGCATGATTCTTACGACTTAAGGCATTTATGATGGCATTTACTAGTCCTAGGCAATAATTGATTCTAAGATTGTAATCTATGATAAATTCAAGCTATCTTCTCCGCCTCATATTCAATTCTTTTTGTATGAGAAGGTACTTGAAGCTTTTGTAGTCCATGTAAATGTCACATCTTTAGCCATATAAATAATGCCTCTAAATCTTCAAAGCAAAGACTATAATTGTTAACTCCAAATCATGTGTGGGATAATTCTACTCATGAGGTCTCAATTCTCGAGATATGCATGCTATGACTTTCCCACCTTTCTTTAGCATACAATAGAGTCCATTTCTTGAGGTATCATTGTATATGATGATGGGCTCGTCAATGTGTAGTATGACTAAAATCAGTGCTAACACCAATCTGCGCTTCAACTCCTAGAAGCTCTGCTTTTATTGGTCTATTCATGCTTTATATTCTTTTGGGTCAACTAAGTGAGTGGTCTGGCTATAGTAGAGAAATCCTTAACAAACTTCCTATAGTACCTTGCTAGTATTAGGAAATTGCATACTTTGGTGTCTATCTTTGGGCTTTTCTAATTAACTATAGCTTTGATTTTCTTTGGATCCATTATTATTCCATCTCCTGATTTTATGTTTCTAAGGAAAGAGATTTCCTTTAGCCAAAAGTCTCACTTTAATAAGTTGGTGTAGAGCTTATGTCCTCTCAAAGTCTACAGTACCATTATCAAATGTTCTTCATGTTGTTCAGATGAAGTCGAGTATATGAGTATATCATCAATAAAGACAATCACATACTTATCTTAAAGGTCTCAAAACACGTAGTTCATCAAGTTCATAAATGTAGCCAGTGCATTAGTAATGGACTACAGAACTTTGGACCACTTACTTATACTTGTCACTAAAGCTTTTAGTCTCTCACTAGAAAAATTATCTCTTGTCAACCTATCAAAGACAAGACATAGTATATGGAAGAATTGTAGGTGAACTCCTTAAGAACCTAGCTTGGAGATATCCTATTATGTTTTGATCCTTATGCCATTGCCGACCACTCATGTGTCGAGGCCAAGGTCAATATATACCAAGCTTTGCTCTAACCTATAGGAATTTCAGGTGTCGAAGCTAACTAGCCAAGTGTTGAAGCCTAGGCCCTTGCATACCAAGTCATTCTCTTTTGGCCTATTGAACAACAACATCCCTTATTTGATGTAGCAATTCGAGATATTACCCATCTATAATCGCCACATCTTGAACCTAACTTAGCTACTTTGCCTTAAGATTCCTTAATACGAACCCATTGACAGGCTGCCACATGTCCATGACTTTTTTTGACGTTATACTATTATTCCTTTTCGTCAATTATCCTATTTACCCCATATGTACATACTAAGGACCCCTCTTTTCTTTATTCTTTTTTTTTTTATAATTTTCCTTATTTGTAATGTCGCTGTAGGAACTTACTATAAATTGTCCATTTTCTTTATATCCGAAATATCTTACATTCTCCTTAGATATTGAATATACTTGTTCTTATGAGATATTTCTCTTTGAGTACAATCTCTTTACACTCTTATCTAATCCAGTACGGTAGCTCAAGATTAGTGGTGGGTGGACCTTGACATTAGCTTGTAGATCACATTAAGGTAAGTGTTGAGTTATGTTGTGTTCGTTAGTGAGTCACATCCTCTGAGCAACTTCACGTAAGCTACTATGTTACATTTTCCAACTATTCCATTGTAGTTTTCTTTGATATCTTAAAGGACCCATTTGGTTCCCATTCCTTAGGTATGTCCTAGTAATTACTGAGCTCCCATGCACATCATATAATCTTGATATCAAAGCTTGAGGTTACGATTGAGAGCTAAATTTCTAGAGTATTTGCCGAAGCTTTGTATTGAGGATGTCAAATCCTAGTGTTCAAAGAGAGATCATTGATGCTGAGAGTGATGCTCATGGTCATAGTCGTGTTACCTAACAAACCCTATGAACTATTGATGAACAGATACAATACCTTGCCATTATTGTAGCCGGTTTGGCTGTTTTGTACAAAGGGTCATGGAGACTAGGTTGCAAGAAAGAATTGTCGTTGAATAGGGTCGAGAAATGAGAGCTAGGCCGAGAAAGTAGATGGGTGAGCAAGGAGCATCAGAACCAATTGACATGAACTGATGCACTGTTGGTTAGTGGTCTTATTACTTGCGCGTGCCTCCAAGGCCTCCAATCCCTCTCTCAAAGAATTCTCTCTCGGTAACGTACTGATGATGAGAAAATGTACATCAAAGAAGGGTGGTTGAACTCCTTAAGCTCCCCACAATATCATACGTTAATCTGTACACTCAGTAGTGATGATGTCGATCATTCCCTTACCGAGGACACTGTACCGAGTACTCCGACAAATTGCTGTCGAGAATCTATTGCTGAGTGATGAGAGACTCACTTAAATGGTCAAGTAGTTTCTCTTGCCATACCACCATTTCTCTCATCCTGACCCCTTTAGTGCCGCAACATTTTGACCCTTCCCGTCTACTGTACTTAAAGAATATTCGTATATTCGTATGGGGCTAATGTTGCATTACCAACTGTCCACCTCATCTGACATTTAAATACTTTTCCATTTTTGGTTTGTTGTCCTTTTTACCTTTTTCATATGTACTAGGAATCCCTTTTTTGTAAATACTTTCTTGTAATTTCTTTATTTGTAATGTTGCCCTAGGGACTTCCTATAAATAGTCCTTTCTCTTGTAAGCGGAGCATAACTTACATCTTAATACTGAATACTCTATTCTTGTGAGACAATCTTCTCCAAGTCCATACCCCTTACATTCTTATCTAATCTTGTTGAGTAGCTCAAGATTAGTGACGGGTGGACCTTGACATCAACTTGTACATCATATCAAGTGAGGTGTCAAGTCGTATTATGTTCATTGGTGAGTCACATCCTTCAAGCAACTTCATGTCAGCTACTCTTGTTTGATTGTGGACTATTTCCCTCTAATTTTCTTTGATATCTCGAAGGATCCATTTCATTTCAATTAAACCCCAGTAAGTCTTAGTGATAACTAAGCTCTTAAGTACACCACGAACCCAGCTCTACCCCAACATGATAATAGCGTTGTTACAAGGAGACTAAAGTTAGATGAAGTTGAGGAGTATGATGAGGAGGAACAATATGATGGGCTTGAAGAGCGTAAGCGTAGAGCTCCTATAGAAGTTGAGCATCTTAAGGTGTAGATTTTGAGCTTTAATGGTTTTGGTAGCGCTAATGACTACTTGGACTAGGAGGAGAAGATCAACAAAATATTTTACTTTTATGATTACAAAGATTTGGTTTGTATTCGAGTGCCTACATTTGAATTTTTCTACGTATACAACAATGTGGTGAAAAAAGTTGTAGGATGCATGCTAGAGAGCTCACAATGAAATCTAAACATAGAATGAGATGAAGAGAGTTATGAGGAGTAGATTTGTTCTAGAATATTATGAACAAGATACCTTTCGACGATTCCAAGACTTGAGACAAGGCCAAGATCAATGGATGAGTACGTTCGAGAGTTTTGATTATTAATGATCCGGTGTGATGTCAACGAAGCCGAGGCCCGAATTATATTACGATTCATTTTGAGGCTTATAACTGAAGTTGGCAATATAGTGGAGTTATAGAGGTTTGGGACTTTAGATGAAGCCATATAAGTAAGACAAAGGGTCAAAAGGCAAAGGTAGAGCTAGATTAATCGAATGCCGAGTAGTCGATCGGGCTTGTCGAGCAAGAGTGGTATGCCTAGCTGACTTAAGAGTAATTGAGCTTAAAATAGTTTCGAGGTGAACCGCTGAGGACAAGTATCGAGTAGACTTGATGATAACTGAGGAAAGGGCAAGGCTAAGGAGCCTAAGGTCCGAAGGGACCAAGGTCAGAGCTCTAGGAAGAAGACCCGAGAGATTAAGTGTTTCAAATGTCTTAGCTATGGACACATAGCTAGTTAATGTTTAGACCGACGTATCATGACCTTCAAGGGAGACAACCTCAGTTTGAAGTAGAGAGTGCTAGTGAAGAAGAGGATGACGAAAGATTCGATCAAGTATTAGAAGGATTTCAGGAAGATCTTGATGCCATGACCCCACTTGAAGTAGGAATCGAATATTGCTTTGTCATATGATGGACTCTTAATACCTTTGTGTCTGACAAGAATAAGCAGAGGGAGAATCTCTTCCATATGAATTGCCAAGTGAATGGCAAGCTTTGTGCATTAATCATTGATGGAGGAAGTTGTACCAATATCATAGCATAGGGAATAGTTAAAGCCTTGAAGTTACCAACCTACCCGCACCCTAAGCCGTATGGGATTCATTGGTTGAATGAGAAAGGAGGCCTATTCATTATCGAGTAAGTTAGAGCGCCCATTACTATTAGTGACAGATACATGGATAAGGTGTCTTATGATGTCCTACCCATGTACGCTTCATACATATTGTTGGGCCAACTCTAGCTATTTGATTTGAGAGTGTTGCACGATAGGTATAAGAACACTTATATGTTCCAAAAGGATGGGAAGAAAGCTATATTGACCCTAATGAGCCCTAAAGAAGTACATGAGTTGTAGGAGAAGATTACTTGATCATTGTAACGAAAGTCTCTAATGATTTCCCAAGTACAATTTTCCTAAGATGTCAAGGTAGAAGAGTGTGTACTCCTATTAGTAAGGAAGCTTTTATAATTGAGAGAAGCTGGGGCCTTACCTATTGAGGTACAAATATTATTACAAGAGTATGCGACTTTGGTCTAGCCAAGAAGTTAAGTGATTTACCACTGGTAAGAAGCATTAAGCATTGTACTGATCTTCAACGTAGAGTTGTTCTTCTGAACATACTTACCTACAAGCTTAAGCCTAAATAGGTAATTGAGATGAAGAAACAAGTAAATGAGTTGATTGATTATGGATATGTTTGAGAAAGCATGAGCCCCTATGCTGTTTATCAGCTATCCTGGTGTCAAAGAAGGATGGCTTTTGGAGAATGTATATTGATAGTCGAGAAATAAACAAAACCACTATTAAATATTGATATTCGATTTCGCGATTGGATGATATGCTCGATGAGTTGCATGGTGCCAGCATTTTTTCAAAGATTGATTTAAAGAGTAGCTACTACCAAATATGAATGAGACTAGGAGACGAATGGAAGACTGCTTTCAAAACAAAGGATGGTCTATTTGAGTAGATGGTGATGTCGTTTGGTCTAACAAACACACCGAGCACCTTCATGCGACTCATGAACCATGTTTTGAGGACTCTAATTGGTAAATGTGTAATAGTTTACTTTGATGACATTTTGGTCTATAGTGCCAACCTCATTTTTCATGTTGAGCACTTAAGATCTATATTTAATATCCTTCATGCTGAGAAGCTATTTGGCAATTTAAAGAAGTTTGTGTTTTGTCAAAGCAAGGTTGTATTCCTCCAATATGTTGTTTCTAAAGGAGGTATCAAAGTTTATGACAAGAAAGTCTAAGCTATTCTCAAATGGCCGAAGCCGACTAATGCTGCTGAAGTAAGGAGCTTCCATATTCTAGGTTCATTCTATCAAAGATTCATTCAAAACTTTAGTTCCATAGTTGCCCCACTGAATCAGTTGACCAAGAAGAACCTTGAATTTAAGTAGTCTAAGAAGGCTCATAAGAGTTTTGATGAGATCAATTCCAGGTTAACTTCTACCCTAGGACCCATCTTGCCAAACTTTAAGGAAGTTTTTGAGCTGAAACGCAACTCATCTAGAGTCAGCATTAGAGCTGTTCTTATGCAGGAATGCTGACTAGTTGCCTATATTAGCGAGGAGCTTAAAGGAGCTATACTAAATTACTTGGCTTATGAAAAAGAGTTTTGTACCCTTGTTCGAGCACTTTAGAACTAACAACACTACCTATTACCAAGAGAGTTCATCATCTATCAAACTATGAATCTCTTAAGCATCTTAAAGGGTAGCAAAAACTTTCTCAACATCATGCCAAGTGAGTTGAATTCTTAGAGACTTTTTGCTATGTCATACGATACAAAAAGGGAAGCACCAATACTAAGGCTGATGTACTATCTTCTCGACATGTTCTTATTACAACCTTACAAGCTAGGATACTTAGATTAGGCATCGTGTCCTATTAGTATGAGCTTGATTCGAATTTTGGGCTCTTATAAGTGCAATGTTAAAGGAGTCATGAATGGGTTCCACTTGAGCTAAGGTTTTCTAATGAAGGGTAAGCAAGTTTATGTGTTGAGTGGTTCTGCTTAGCAATTACTTATCTGAGAATCCCATGTTTGAGGCTTAGGTAGCCACTTCAATCAAAAGAAAATGGCTAAGTTGCCAAAAGAAAATGGCTAAGTTGCTAAAAGAACACTTCTATTAGTCAGGGATGATGAAGGATGTGTGTTGAGTCCTTGAGAGATGTGAGGCGTATAAACATGTAAAGGGCAAAAAGGAGCTGTATGGAGAGTATACATTCCTACCTATACTTGAATGGCCATGGATAGATCTAAGCATGGATTTCATGCTTGGCTTACCTAGAACACCAAGAAGACATGATTCTATTATGGTAGCGGTTGATCAGTTCAGCAAGATGAGCTGCTTTATTCCATGCCATAAAACCAATGATGCTTTATTTGTTACTAACCTCTTTTTGCAGGAGATTGTACAGCTACATAGAGTACTAAGGAGTATTGTGTCTGATCATGATTCAAAGTTCACGAGCTTCTTTTAAAGAGCCCTATGGAAGAAGCTTAGCACTAAGCTCAGGTTTAGCACTTCTTGCCAATCGTAAATAGATGGCCAGACAAAAGTTGTGAACAGAATAGTCAACAACTACCTTGGAGTTGTTGTTTGGAAGAATTTACATGATTGGGATACATGCTTACCCATCATTGAGTTTGCTTACAACAACTCAACTCATAACTCGACAGGAAGGTCACCATTTGAGATTATCTATGAACTTAGCCCGAACTTACCATTGGATATGGTTATTCACTTGACCTCCTAAGGAGAAAGTCAATTTAGCCTGTAACGTGTTAAGGAGTTCTAGAAACTGCATTAGAAGGTTGCTGAGCAACTAGCCAAGACCATGGCTTGATAGAATGAATGGGGAAGCTAAGGAAAGGGGCTAGTCATTTACAACCTAAGAGACCTTATTTGGATCCACCTCAGCATGGAGCATTTTCCAAAGAAGAGGACGAATAAGTTATCCCCCAAGTCAGATGGACCTTTTAAGATCCTTCAACGTATCAACGACAATGCTTATGAGCTTAAGCTACTAGAAGGATATGAAGTATCTCTTACTTTCAATCTTGCCAACTTAATACCTTATGTGTCGAAAGAAGAAAAACAAGATTTGACAACAAATCTTCAACAACCCCAAGGAATTGATGGACTGCCGACCTTCGAACCCCTTACTCATGCTCATCTCTAAGGCCTTCAATCTCTTGCTAAAAGAATCCTCTATCGTCAACCTCCCAAGGACGAGACACAGTATATAGAGGAACCGTTGGTGAACTCCTTGAGGACCCAGCTTGGATATACCCTACGCTGTTTTGATCCTTATGCCATCACCGACCACTCATGTGCCGAGGCTGAGTTCAAATCACACTATGCTCTACTCTAACCTATAGGAATCTCATGTGCTGAGGCTGACCAGTTGAGTGTCGAAGCGGAAGCCCCTGTACGCTGGGTTATTCTCTTTTGGCTTATTGAATAGTAGCGTCCCTTATTTGCTTCGACAATTCCAGATACTAACCTATCTGCAACTACCACATCCTGAACCTAACTCAACTACTACGCCTCAAGATTCCCTAGTACAAAGCCATTAACAAGTTGCTATTCGTCCATCACTTTTTTTGACATTATACTATAAGTCCTTTTTGTCATTTGTCTTATTTACCCCTTACGTACATACTAAAAATCCTTTTCTTCTTTGTTCTTTTTTGCAATTTTCCTTATTTGTAATGTTGCTCCATGGACTTACTATAAATAGTCCCTTTTTTCTAAAGCCAAGATATCTTACATTCCTCTTAGATATTGACTATACTTATTCTTGTGAGATATTCCTCTCCAAGTATAATCTCTTTACACTCTAATCTAACGTACAATTCTCCTTTTGAATGGGAAGAAAAGAATCATTGTACTGCATCTCAGTGTCTTTGGAAACTAATTGTTAATAAACTCCCTCCTCAACACTTCCCAAGTGATCAGTCCTATCACCATTCTCCTCTTGGACTCTCATGAAGTCTTGGCATGAAGCCACAACATATAAGTACCGTATGTGACTCGTAGATAAGGTGCGATCTCAAATGCATCAAATGTCCGTCTACATCAATCAATCCTTTGCCTCTTTATGGTGGTTTGCCACTCCATCAAAATACCTGGTGTACTTAGTAAACTCTAGCATCATTGACCTTTAAGGTCAAGGATCTAGAGGCACTATAGGAGCTAAGTACACTTATTCAACTGGGGGTGGTGGTGGTAGTAACACCTCCCTAATTGATATAGGAGGCGAAATGGGAGCTGTCCCTCTTACAAAAGGCTCTTAACATCTCCTGTACTACAGTTAGGACCTCTCCTATGCACTCCTTCTATGGAACTTGCACTGGTAGATCTACTAAGGGATTGCACTTTAATGGGGTCTTCCTTGACCTTGCCTATTCCTAATGCCAAAAACAACTTAAGTAAGCCTTAAGTAGATAAAACTTTCAACTTCCAAGTTCATAACAATATCATATTAGAGTAAACCATAAATTGAGCAAAAGAAAAGCCATCCATTTCATTAATTTCAACAACATGAGGTTACACTAAGAGGTGGTCACTTTACATAGTCAATCCTCACCAGTACTAGGTCTAAATACAACCAAGAATTCATCATAGGATTTCAAAGTTACAAACTACAACTCAATGTACAAAATCAAGACAAATACATCTAAAATTTATTGACATCAAATAACATCAACTCAAGCTAATTGGTACATCTGTAGGCTAGATGTCAAACTAGCCCCAATGCTCTTATCATCCTTAAAAGTACTAGATCTAGAAAAACTAGAATCATCGAAATCGACCCCATTAGAATCCATATTGGGATAGGTTGACAGCTTATAGTGGTCATCAAGCTTTAACCAATCTTACTCCTTCAAATCTTCAATAGCAAGTAACGGAGGGTCAACTACTAGGTCATCCATCTCCATCCTATCTTCACCATCACTTGGCTCTACCGGTTGATTCGAGGCATCATCCGATGTGGTATGAGACATAAGCTCAAGAGGGTCCTCCTCTTAAGGTAGGTCTTAGTTGACTTCGTCCATCTCCATTGGAACTAGGGTAGGAGCCTCTGGAATCTACTCCTTTGGCCGATCATCCTCATTGTCAAATGAAGCTGGAAACCCCATACTCTAGCTTCATCTGTAAGCCCCAAAGTTAAGCCAATTGGCCATAGGATTGAACTTAGAACATAAGGCTTTGGATAATCGGTTAAGGAATCCAATCAAATCCCAAATTATAAACTAACAAGAGAAATATTAGTAAAATTGACCCCGTAAACTTGAATTTAAGAAAATAAGTAATAAAATAGAAGATTATAAAATTTTCAAATTTTAAGCATAATAAGTACTAATTATTAAAAAGGCAAAAAGTGTAATATAATAACTAATAAATTACCAGAGATAGATTATATGTATACTACAAATTTTAGAATGACCAAAATAATAATTAGGAATGTTCACGTATACCTTACATGTATTTACATGTATTTACATGTAAATAAAAATAAGCGAAATTACCTAAATTGGCCAAAAACTAAGTAAATAATTAAAGAAAATTATAAAATAATTATGGAAAAATCAGAAAAAATCATAAGAGGATAAGATTAATCAAAATCAGGTCGTGGCAGGTCCAAAGCTGTAAAAGAAAAATTAGCCAATAAAAATTTGACAACCTAAAAGCCAAAAATTAAAGAAAATTGGCAAAGTCTTGTCAAATTAATGCATATTAATTACAGCAAATGCCTATAAATAGCAGGAAAAATTCAAGAGCTCATTTGGACAGTTAGAAATCAGAGAAAATTAGGGAGAGGCAAAAATTGAGAGAAAAATTCGAGTTAGAAAAAAAATAAGAAAAACTGTGCAGTTAAGTTTCCACATCAAAGGCAACCCACACCAAATGAGCAGCTAGAAGTGGACGGCCACCACCACCACATGGTGGTGGCAGCGCCCATGCCGGTCGACAAGGCCACGGCGGCCCGCGATGGCCGGAGCCACCCAAATTGGTGAGTCCGATTTTGTGCAATTTTGTAAAAATAGTAAATATTATTAGAAAATTATGAATTTTGTTATTATAGGATATTTTTGTATGTAGTTTGTTGGAAAAATATTATTTTGATGAAAACATGTCCCGTAATATAGGGTCCTTAAGAAATTATGCAAAATCGAGCACATTTCGGTTTAGAAATAAATGACCTTAGGAGTGTAGTTTAGAGCTTAATTTTTTTCTGTAGGATGCTCATGTGATATAGAATAGTACTATGAAGGCATTTTTTTAAAATTAATTTTCTAAATTTTAAGTTAATTTTTAGCCCTAAAATGATGGAAAAATTGAGTGATTTGGGGTTAATTAGGTGATTAAGATGTTAATTACTGATTTAGATAGTAATAAATGTTTAGGGATGTTAATCTCTGATGTGGAAACCTAATCCAAGCCTATGGAGTGTTAAGTGTAAGTAATGAAGGTGTTATGTGGTAAATGTAGAAAATTAGGAATATGTAGAATTGAAAATTTAATAAATATGGAAAATTAGGTTTAATTAGATAATAAAATAATGAAAATCCGAACATAACAAATCTGAAACAAAATTCAATTTTAGGTAATTATATGAAAAATGTAAAAATTTCTCACAACATGAGTAAATTCGGTACACTAATACGGATTTAAATGTACTGGATGGAATAAAATGCTGACTAGAGGTAGTGATCGTATTTAGGAGATCGGGAAGCAATGTGATTAATTTCACATTATGGGTTGAAACGGATTTCTAGGGTTGGAATCTAAAACATTACTTAGAAATTGAACTAAAAACCTAATTTAGAAATCGATGCGAAAACCGAACCTAAACCTAACCCCAAACCTAAAATAATTATAAAAGACTTAATACCTAAATAATTAGGCATATTAAACCTTAAAAAAAACCTAACAATAAGCGTTATAGGATAAAATGAATTTATAATATTATATGAAATACTGAAACCACGTTCGTATTATAGGGATGATCGGCGATAGCTTGAGCAAATCGGACCTCGAGTGAGTAAGTGAGTGAGGAGTCAAGGTAAGTTGGGATTAATACAATGCTATATTTTAGGAGGCTTGAGATTATGCTTGGTTGTGCTTATTAGATAGTTGGATGGGTGCATGTGCTTGATTATGGGTAATGCTATGATTCTGTTTGTTGCTCTAGCATATATTGTATAAATTGTATGAAATGATTGATCATCCTAAACTGGACTTAATCAAATATATGACCAGTAATGATAATCGGACATGCATGGCAACCCATTAGGGGAACTTAAACTCTTCGGCCAAATACCGACCCCTTCGAAAGGGATAGCGCAGGATTGTAAAATGGTCCCTTTTTCATCCTTAGTCGAACTAAGTGACAGGAGAGGAGGTCGCGGCGAGGGTGAAGTCAGTAGTTCGAAGGTAGTCACGGGAGGAGCAAGGTCTCCATTGTACAAGCCTAGGTTTGGTCGTGAGCTGCTTTGCATTAATGGCAACTCCTCAACCTGGATTAGAGCGGGCGAAATTTCTCTAATCTCACGACAGGCCGGACAACATCTTGCGATGGCATTTGTTTGCACATGCATTGCACCTAATAAGTGATTGAAAACCTTGTTGTGTGTATGGTATAGTTTTAAGTCCTCCGTCCTAATTTACTGAGCTGTGGTTGCTCACATCCCTATAGACGTCGTGTAGGTGCTAGCTAAGAAGCAGCAACAACTACTCTGAAGCTAGCAACTGCTAGATCCTAGGGAGTGAGGAAAAACATTGAAGAATCAACACATATGTTATTGCTTTTCATTTCTGAATAATGTAATAATTGAATTATAGTATATATATATATATATATATATATATATATAAATTTTCTCACTTTCTTAGATAAATGCTTTATCTAAATTACAAACTGTTTACTTCAAAGCGGGTTAGTTGTGGACGCCTTGTGTAGATCAGGTCTAAGATAACGGTTGTAAGGTCAAATTCTATCTTAGGATGGTTTATACGGCGGGGCTGTTACGACTCTGCCGCTTCGGGGCGTGACATCATTTCCTCCTAAAGTGCATATATAACCCAATTAATGTTACCCTCAAGTAAGGCTAGGTGGTTACCTTTATGATCCCAAGCAAAAACAACCTTGTGTCCGACTTGTCTCCACTCACTAAAAGTTGGTGCCAGTGTTCGAAAAGCATCGTTAACTAAGAGGGCTACCTCCAAGGGTTGTCTAGAACGTCCTGCTTCCAGGACTCATGCACCAGTACATGAATGAGCTCAGTATTTGAGTAGATTGGGTACTAGAGATCCATTAGTATCTCCTCATGTCTTAACCTCTAGTGGTTTGTAATGATGGGAATCAACCTCCGACTATATCCAAGCCGAAGCCTATTAATGCTTACCGAGGCCGAGCTACAGCCAGAAAGACGAGGGGAAGTAAAATAAACACTTGGCATCAACTTTGTCGTTAGCTAAGGTGCCAAGAAACTGCAGGGCTGAATACTCAAGACTAAAGAACCACCTGGCACGACCCTAAAAGACTAGCACCGACTAATTCTTAAACTCGGAAATTATGGGCTGACCTCTCTGGTGTCTTAGCTAAGCCACGCGAGATGTCAGGGACCCCTTCCTGAACCCGTACATCCAACTGTCGACCCTGTCCAGTTCGAATACTACTCCTTCCAGGACATGCAGAGGGACTGCATGCCGAGTTTTATAAAATGTACAGTTTTATATTCTTGTACACGTTTTCCTTTTATTTTATTTATGAACCCAATTCTTTAGGGTTTAAAGCCTTTTACTTTATTTACAGTATTGCCACTAGGGTTAGGACTTAGTATAAATAGCAACATTTGTACTAACAAAGGATGGACATAGATAGATACAAACGGATAGATAGATATATATAGAGTGAAACTTTCCTCTTTTCAAGTAAGGCTATACTTGAGTTAGCATTTATTGGATTCTTGAGTGTTGATCATACTCTTTAATCATCCCTACGTTCTTATCAATCTCATTCTTAGGATTGTGGTGAACCCTTTCATTTGAACCGGTTAGTGAGTCATATCTAACATTCATTTAGAACATCGAGCAACATTTAGTGTTCGTGAGTTGTATCGAGTTCTATTTCGAGCTCAAAACCCTTTATTGTGTTTGTGTCTTGGTGGGTTATATCCATTCACATTCGCCATCAAAACCTTCCTATTCTTCGTACCTATTTTTCATTTGAATACACATTCCTGTTCTTTCGTTTCATATCCGCTTCCGTTTCTTTCTAGATCAATCCTTTGATCCCGTATCATATTGGTATCAGAGATTCAATCCTTATCATATTGGTATCAGAGCTTTA
This sequence comes from Lumnitzera racemosa, assembly GCA_024138005.1. NCBI lineage: Eukaryota > Viridiplantae > Streptophyta > Magnoliopsida > Myrtales > Combretaceae > Lumnitzera > Lumnitzera racemosa. Next base: position 90,305,925 of record JAMXBC010000006.1, read on the forward strand.
GGGAGACATGCGTGCTAGTGTTCTTCAAAGTAGATTTGTGGTTCTAACATTTCTGTTCATCATTGTTCTGTAGCTGTTCGTAGTAGCTATTTGTTAATAGTAGTAGTTGCAAAAGCCAAGTAGTGGTTGTTTCTAGGTTACTGTTATTTGTTTGTTCAATTCTCTGGTCAATTACTAAACCAACAAGAATGTTAGAGGATAGTGTCAACAACATTGGAGACAGTCCTCGTAGAATTTTGAGGCAACGTGTTGATAACTTAGAATATCAGATTCAGAATCTCACTGACTCTATCCAAGAACTCACTGGATTAGTCAAAGGCTGTAGAGGAGATGGCCAAGAGGAAAGAAGGGAGATGACACTCACAAATGGAAGTGGTTTAAATGAACTTGATCATGATGACTGATAGCAGAGAGGAGTTTCTAAGCTAAGAAGAAGAGAAAACCATCCAGTGCCAAGAGGAAGAAATGATAGGATTGCTGACTCTGAAACAAATCAAGAAGCCTTGAGAAGAGATTCGAAGCCGAAAAGGAACATGGTTGAGTAAAGATTTAACAGAAGTGGCCAAACCGAGGAGAATCGACCAGCTTGAAACGTGAGGGATGAACTCCAAGCACCTGGTTGAGGACTTGACAATGTCAAGATGAAATTGCTGACTTTTTGTGAAAGTAGCCGACCTGAAGAGTTCCTTGACTGGGTTCCCCAAGTTGAGAAGTTATTCAAGTGCTACGAGTGTGATGATTGAACGAAAGTTAAGCTTGCTATATTATCCCTTATTAAATATGCAAGTCTTTGTTAGGATAAGTTAGTTGCCAAGTGAGAAGCTAAAGGAGAAGAGCCAATCAGAACTTAGAGGTTCATGAAAAGGTTGATGAACCAATGCTTTATGCCAACTTATTTCAAGCAGGAGATGCTCCATGCTTTCTAACACCTAAAACAAGGTCGAAATACTGTTGAAGAGTATTTACAAGAGTTTGAGACCTTAATGACAAGATGTGAAATTGCGAAGTTACAGGATCGCACCATTGCCAGATTCCTGAGGGACTCTGAGACGACATTGCCGATATGGTTGAATTACAGCCATTCAACTCTCTGGACGAGCTAATTAATTTGGCACTAAGAGTGGAGAGGCAGAGGAGTAAAAGGCATCAGAGTCCGAGTAGCTAACCTCAATAAGGCAGCCTTGAGCCTGAAAGGTATCTCGAGAGAAGGTAAGAAAAGAAGATAGAGAAAAGAGAGCCTAGTTGGCCAAACCATGCCAAGAAAACGATTGCTGAGAAAGAGAAGGCACCCGACAACAAGGCCCGAGAAGTGAAGTGCTTCAAGTGTTTAGGCTACGGACACATTGCGTCCTAATGCCCTGAATAAAAGGGTCATGGTCTTAAAAGGCGAAGGGCCTGAGGCTTAAATCGAGAGTCAGAGTGATAAGAGCTCGGAGGAAGGATTGATCAAAGAAGATGTCTATGCAAAAAATTTGGATAAACTCTTATCCTTGACTAGTCAACGAGTTAACCTGAAGGCAAATCTCTGATAAAGGGAAAATTTATTTCACATGCAATGCTTAGTGAATGGGAAGACTTGTTCCTTAGTAGTAGATGAAGGTAGCTGTACCAATATTGTTTCTGTCGAGTTGGTAGAAAGGATGAAGTTTCTGACCTACCCGCATCCCCGACCCTATGGATTAAAACGGTTTAATGACAAGGCTATGGTCTATGTGCATAAAAGAGCATGGATAGCATTCAACACCAGACAATACAAGGATCATATTGATTTTTGACGTCGTGCTTGTGAACATTGTAAATCTACTTCTTAGCCGACCTTGGGAGTATGATCAGAAAGCGATCCATGATGGCTTCCTCAACACTTACACAGTTCGGAAGGATGGGGAGAACTATCGCTTAACCTCTATGAACATTAAGGAAATCCAGAGACATTTGGTACCCATGGTGAAGCGAAAAGGGAAGAGAAGTTTATTCGGCATCCTTGCCTATGATCAATACTTAACGTCAAGGACGACTTCCTTTCAAACCCACGGTGATGATGGGAATCAACCTCTGACCATATCCAAGCCGAAGCCTATCAATGCTTACTAAGGCCAACCTGTAGCCAAAAGGACAAGGGGAAGAAAAATAAACACTTGGCATCAACTCTATCATTAGCCGAGGTGCCAAGAAACCGCAAGGCCAAGTACTCGAGACCAAAGAACCACTTAGCACGACCCCAAGAGACTAACACCGACTAATTCTAGAACTCAGCAATTATAGGCCGACCTCTCTGGTATCTCAGCTAAGCCATGTGAGATGTTAAGGACCTCTTCTCGAACCTGTACATCCAACAACCGACCCTGTCCGATTTTGATACTACTCCTTCCAGGACATGCCGAGTGACTACACGCCGAGTTCTATAAAACGTACAGTTTTATATTCTTGTACATGTTTTCTTTTTATTTTATTTATGGACCCAATTCTTTAGGATTTAAGACCTTGTACTTTATTTACAGTATTGCCACTAGGGTTAAGACTTATTATAAATAGTAACATTCGTACTATTAGAGGATGGACATAGATAGATACAAACGGATAGATAAATATACATAGATATATACAGAGTGAAACTTTCCTCTTTTCAAACAAGGCTATACTTGAGTTAGCATTTGTTAGATTCTCAAGTGTTGATCATACTCTTTAATCATCCCTACGTTCTTATCAATCTTGTTCTTAGGATTATGGTGAACCCTTTCATTTGAATTGGTTAATGAGTCATATCTAACCTTCATTTAGAACCCCGAGCAACATTTCGTGTTTGTGAGTCGTATCGAGCTCTATTTCGAGCTCAAAACCCTTAATTGTGTTTATGTCTTGGTGGGTTATATCCATTCACATTCACCATCAACACCTTCTTGTTCTTCATACCCATTTTTCGTTTAAATACCCATTCCTGTTCTTTCGTTCCAGATCCACTGCCATTTCTTTTTGGATCAATCCTTTGATCCTGTATCATATTGGTATAAGAGATTTGATCCTTATCACCTAACCCCTCCACTAAGACAATACAGTGTTCAAGCTACAAGTTTCCCTAATCAAGGGAAGTCGTTGCAAAGCAGCCAAAGGCAACAACAGTAGTCCGGAAGCATCTTTCCATCATCTATCTGAAATTCTAACCATTGCTTCATGAGAGTCTCATAATTATCCTAGAATACAAAAATTTCCTTAAGGTTAGGGTTTCATTAGTTTCTTAAGTTATGAGTTTTCTTATACATCACTTAGCCCAAATCTACCTTTCTATAGCTCATTGGGTTGGTTTTTTATGTATATCTAGGGTCAATTTTTATCCTTTTTAACCGAGCCTTTGGTATTACTTTAATACTATCATAACCCAAGGGGTGGCCAAGTTATGACAATATCATTACTATGGGAAGATTCGAGATCGGTGCCTCTATTGGTCAATAACCCTCAACGCAGTACATAAGGCATCAACACAATCTCGACTTCTACTAGGAGACTTATATTAAGTAATATCAAAGTAGACAAATATAGCTAAAACATTAAATTAAAAGCAACATAATCTAAAAGGATGAGTGTCCCCCAAATAAGTTGTATAGACCATAATTGAAATAATTATTAATCTATGCTACTAGAAGTCTTAAAAGATAAAGTAACTGCTAAAGAGTCCAAATATCACATAAAAGTTCACTCATGCTCTCATCATTCCTCTAACATCCCTAAAGCCATTGAAACTAACCTCGAGCATGTCGCAGTGCAGCTCTAGCCATAGATCATACTGCAAACAACAACAAACCATAAGGGGGTAAGCTTTAACTACTTAATGAGTAACCTTCCTATCTTACCGACAAGTAATTTCCAAATAAGTTAATTAAGTGCACATATGAAATGAAAACATCGTATACAGCCTATTGGTGACTGTGTAAAGCATGGTTTTACACTCACTGTTGCTCAGGTTGGAAGTATTTAGGTACGTTATGACTTGAGCCTCTATATTTAAATCTAACATCATTTCTCTTAGTAGACCTAAAGTGATGGACTACTGACCTCTGGTCCTTTCGCCTAACCTTGCCTTCATGGTTTATAGGGATTAGTCACAAGTGTTCTTGTTGTACCCAACTCAAGATGAGCTCCTTTATCATGATGGCATGTGGATGAACTCTTTACATAGCTAGCGGACGTACTTTATTCCACATCAATACTAACCCTAATGCTGAGCTATTAATACAGACTTCTAAGGCTAACCTACCAAGCTTTGAGCTCCAATTACCAATTTCCCTTGTAGAAAAATACCCTAAACAGAGCTACAAACCTAACTATCTTACCTAGTAGCTCGACCTTAGCACACATCTTCCCTAAAGTATGGATCCAACCATAACGACCCATTTGTCTTGATTTTCTAACAATTGTACTACATTCTCCTTATTGCCTCTTGTTGCAATTACCCCTTTTAGCTTATATTAGGAATCTTTATTTCCATATTAACCTTTCTTGTAATTTCTTACACTTCAATGTTACCCTAGGGACTTATTATAAATAGTCCCTTTGTCTTGTAGCTACATCATAATATATTATTACTATTAATGAATACTCTATCTCCTTTATTGTCTTTCAAGGAAACCAATACTTTTATCTAATCTTGTTAGTAACTTAAGGTTAGTGGCAAGTGGACCTTAGTTCTTTACTTGTATGTAAAACAAGTAGAGGCCAAAGTTGTGCAATGTTCAACAATGAGTAATATTCAATAGATAGCTTCATGAAGGTACTAAAATCTCAACCATCCATTCTTACCTTCTTCTTCTTTTTTGTATCTTGAAGGACCCATTATCTTACCCTATGGTAAGTCTTAGTAATACCTTAGCTCTTAGGTACATCATAATTCCCCTAGTATTAGAGCTTAAGGTTAAGATTGTGAGCTGAAGTAGCTATTTAGTTTGAATCCTCATGAGTGTTATAAGTGTTTTGTTTTACTTTGCTTTCGCTACTAAAGCAGGTTATTAATGTGTGGTACAAATTAGCGTCTAGTAGTGTTATGTAGGGTCTCTTGTTGGATTGTGTGGTTGTTGTTGGCTGTGTTGTGAGTGTGTAAGGAAAGATAGATAATGTTGAAAGTAATGTACATAGGCATGGTTGTGTTGAGCAACAGACACTTCAAATTAGTGAGGAATATATTTAGAACCTTACTACTATTGTAGCCAACTTGGCCATGACCATACAAAGGTTTGTAGAAGCTTAACACTATGATAGAAATGTTGAATATGGCCAAGGTGCGTAGGAGTAACCAAGGGAATTGGGTGCAAAAATTCGAGCTAATAATACTAAAAACACCCCACCTTCTAGACCTGTCCAAGCTAAAGGGTTCATTTGACGAAGACTTAAGTTAGAAGAAGTCGAGGAAGAAGAGGAGGATGAACAATTTCATGAGTTTGATGAATGCAAAGTCTAAGCCCCTAGAGGAATTAAGAACATTAAGGTATAGGTTCCAAGAATCTTTGGAACAAGAAGTGCTGATGAATATATGGACTAGGACGAAAACATTGAGAAGATATAATTATGAGGATGCAATACGCAATTGAGTGGCTGCTTTGGAGTTTTCTGGTTATGTAGTCATGTAGTGGAAGAAGGTACAAGCTACACGTTGACAAACTCGATTAGAGATTAGGACTTTGAATGAGATGAAATAGGTCCTAAGTAATAGATTTGTTCTTGAGCATTATGGACAAGATATCTTCCAACATCTTCAGGAACTTAAGTAAGGAGGCCAAACTATAGATGAGTATGTTTAAGAATTTTGGTTATTGATGATCTGATGTGATGTTGATGAACTAGAGTCTAAGGCTATTACCAGTTCCCATTTGAACTACGACTTGAAATCAGGAACATAGTAGAAGTGTAGAGGATAGGGTCTTTAGATGAAGCCATGCGTATCGCTCAGAGAGTCAAGCGGTAGAGGCAAAATCAGCTCAACCAAGCACTAAGTAGCCAACTTGGTATGCTAAGCCGATTTGCCACTAACAGGCCACCACGTAGTTTTGAGGTAGACTATCAAGCACCAAATTTGAGCCAACTTGATGATCGCTGAAGTAAAGCTCAAGTCAAAGAACTTAAAGTTAAGAAGAATTTTACAAAGCTCAAGACAGAAGATAAGGGATATTAAATGTTTCAAATGCCTTAGTTTTGGACATGTTGCTAATCAATGTCCAAACTAACATGTAATGACTATAAAAGGCGAGGAACCATATATCGAGGTGGAGAGTGCAAGTGAAGGCAAGCAGGAAGTTTTTGTTAAAAATTTGTTGGATGAGTTCTAAGAAGATCTTGAAGCCTTAACTACACTTGAACCTAGATAGTACTTTAATATGGCATTGCAAGAATTCTTAGTACCATTGTGACGGAAGAGAGTGAATAGAGGGAAAATCTTTTCTACACTAACTATCACGTGAATGGTAATTTATGTGCCTTGATCATTGATAAAGGGAGTTAAACTAATGTGGTGGCACAAGAAGTGGTCAAGACCTGAAGTTGCTGACCTATTCTCAACCCTGAACTTACAAGATCTATTGGCCTAATGAGAAAGGTAAACTTCCTATCACTGAGCAGGTGAAAGTACCAATCACCATTAGGGATAGTTATAAGGATGAGGTACTACATAACGTCCTTTTAATGAATGCTTCACACATACTTCTTGGCCGACCTTAGTTTCTTGACTTGAGGGTGCTCCATGATAGATACCTTAATACTTACATATTTCAAAAGAACAGTAAGAATGTTCTCCTTACCCCTATGAGCCTTAAGGAAGTTCAACAATCATAAGTTAAGATCCCTAAGTCCTTACAAAAGAAATCCCTAGTCATCTCTCGAGTTGAATTCTCTAAGACAGTCAAGTTGGAAGAATGTGTCTTCTTGTTGGTAAGAAGATTACTCAAGTTGAAGGAAGGTAGAGCCTTACCAACCAATGTGCAATCCTTGCTTTGAGAGTTTGCCAATCTATTTCTTGATAAGTTACCTAAGGGATTACTTCCTATTAAAGGCATTGAGCACTGTATTAATCTCTAACTTGGAGCAGCTCTACCAAACTAAGCTGACTATAGGCTCAATCTTAAGTAAGCAGTTAAGCTTAAGAAGCAAGATGATGAGCTAGTCAACCATAAGTATGTTAAAGAGAGCATGGGCCCCTATGCTATGCCAGCTGTTTTAATGCTAAAGAAGGGTGGCTCCTAGCAGATGTATATGGACAGCTGAGCTATCAATAAGATTATTGTCATGGATACCCAATACCTGAATTGGATGACATGTTGGAAGAACTACATAGTGTTAAAATCTTTTTGAAGGTTGATCTGAAGAGCGGTTACCACTATATTCAAATGAGACAAGGTAATCAGTGGAAAATAGCTTTCAAAACAAAGGAAGGTCTCTTTGAATGGTTAGCTATGCTATTTAGGTTTACTAACATGCTAAATACTTTTATTTGGCCCATAAATCATGTATTAAGAATGTTGATTAGTAAATGTGTAGTAGTTTACTTCAATGATGCTTTAGTATATATTACCGACCTCCTCTCTCATGTCGAGCTCTTATGAGCTGTATTTGACATTCTCCGAGCTGAACACTTCTTCGGCAACTTAAAGAAATGTGTTTTTTACCAAAATAATGTCATATTTCTAGGGTTTGTTGTATTTGAAGGAGGAGTCCGAGTTGATAACCAGAAAGTCATAGCAATTATTGAGTGGCCTACACCTACATGTTCAATAGAGGTGTAGAGTTGTCATGGTCTAGCTTCAATTTATCGGTAGTTTATTCAAAACTTCAATACTCTAGTTGCACCATTGATCGAGTTGACTAAGAAGAACTCAATATTTAAGTGGTTAGAAAAGACTCAGAAGAGTTTTAAGGAGATAAAATATAAGCTAACATCTACTCCTATGCTTGCATTGCTAGACTTTAACAAAATCTTTGAGTTGGAAAGTGATACTTCACGAGTAGGCACAAGTGTCATTCTCATGCAAGAGCATCACCTTATCATGTACTTTAGTGAGAAGCTCAATGGCACTATACTGAACTATTCTATATATGATGAGGAATTCTATGCTCTTATTTGGGCTCTTCAGAATTGGCAACATTACATGCTACCTCAAGAATTCATCATCTATATAGATCTTGAGTCCCTTAAGCATTTGTGGGGTTAATAGAAGCTCTCCTAATGTCATGCTAAGTGGGGAGGAGTTCTTGGAAACTTTTTGTTACGTAATCAAGTACAAGAAAGGAAGCTCTAATGGTATGGTTGATGCTTAATCACGTTGGCATATACTAGGATTTGGTACTCTACCTAATCAGTATAAACAAGATCCTTACTTTGGGCTCATAGTGGTCAAGTATAATTATGGAGGAGTTGCAGATGGATTCTACTTGGACCAAAGTTTTCTTATGAAGGAGGGATGAGTATGAATGCTAAATAGATGGCTAGAGATCTACTAGTTTGGGAAGTTCATGTAGGAGGCCTAGTTGGCCATTTTGGAGAAAAGAGAACACACGAGTTGCTAAAGGAACATTTCTATTAGCTAGGGATGATGAAGGATGTTCACAAGGTTCTTGAAAGGTGTAAGGTATGTAAGCGTACAAAAGGTCGAAAAGAACCATATAGGGAATATACATGCTTTCCTGTACCAAAGCAACCCTAGATCAACCTAAGCATGAATATCATGCTTAGATTACCCTGAATAGCTTAGAAACATGACTCCATCATGGTGGCGGTTGATTAATTTAGCAAGATGAGCCACTTCATTCCTTACCATAAAATTAATAATGCTTTATATATTATTAACCTCTTTTTGCAAGAGATTTGTATGGCTCCAAGGTTCTAAGAAGCATTGTTTTTTTATCAGGATACAAAGTTTATGAGCTTCTTTTTGTGAACCTTATGGAAGAAACTTAGTACAAAATTATTGTTCAGCACTTCTTGCCACCCCCAGATATACGGCTAAACTGAAGTTGTGAACCAAATAGTTGGGAGTCTACTGCAAGCCACTATTGGGAAAAACTTATGTGATTGGTATCTATGTTTGCCAGTTGTTGAGTTTACCTACAATTGCTTTACCTATAGTTCAACAGGAAAGTCACCCTTCGAGATTGTTTAAGGGCTCAACCCAAATTTATCATTAGAGTTAATCTCAAGCCTAACCACCTAAGGAGAGGTTAGTTCAGAGTGTACAAAGACGAAGAATTATAGAGATTATACAAGAAGGTTGCTGAGCAATTAGTCAAGATAGTAACATGATAGCAAGAACAAGGCAATAGAGGATGGAAAAGTATCATATTCAATCTTGGTGACCTTGTGAGGATTCACCTTAGTAAGGAGAGATTCCCTGCTAAGAGGACAAGTAAGCTATTGCTAAGATTGGATGGTGCCTTTAGAGTTCTTCGAAGAATCAACTATAATGCCTATAGTTAGAATTACCTGAAGGATATGAAGTATCACTAGCCTTCAATGTTACAAACCTAACACCATATATACCTGAGGATGAGGCCAAGTAAGATTTGAGAGCAAATCTTCAACAACCTTAGGAGTTGATGGATTATTGACCTCTGGTCCTCTCGCTTAAGCTTCCCTTCGTGGTCTACAGGGATTAGTTAAGCGATTGTTCTCATTGCAACCAACTTAGGATGAGCTCCTTTATTAGGATGACATAAGGATGAACTCTTTACACAACTAGCATAGACGTACTTTATTCTATATCAATACTAACCTTGATTCCAAGCCATTATTATAGACTTCCGAGGCTAACCTTCCAAGGTCTAAGGTCCAAGCTCCAATTACTAAGCCTTGCAAAAAAAAAAAAAAAAAAAAAGGTAGCAAAGCTGTTGACTTGATTATCTTACCTAGTAGCTTAGCTTCAACACGCATCTTCCCAAAAGTATGGATCCAACTACAATGACCTACCTATCTTAATTTTTTGACAATTATACCACATTCCCCTTTTATCTTTTGTCACAATTATCCCTTTTAACTTATATTAAGAATCTTTATTTCCATATTACCTTTTTTGGTAATTTCTTACACTTCAATGTTATCTTAAGGACTTATTATAAATAGTTTCTTTGTCTTGTAGCCACATCATAATATATTATCACCATTAATGAAAATTCTATTTCCTTTATGTTCTTACGAGAAAACCAACACTCTTATCTAATCTTATTAGTAGCTTAAGGTTAGTGACAACTGGACCTTAGTTCTTTACTTGTGCGTAATATCAAGTAGAGGCCTAAGTTGTGTAGTGTTTGATGATGAGTAATATCCAGTAGATAGCTTTATGAAGCTACTAGAATCTTACCATCCATTCTTACCTTTTCTTCGATATCTCGAAGGACCTATTATCCTATTTTAATATAAGTCCTTGTGATAACTTAACTCTTAAGCACATAACAAAGCAGTGGATAGGGCTTGACCTCAAGCAGAGAGCGGTACTCCCTAAAGCCAATTAGATCCCAAAGGTGAAGGTAAGAACATGTCACAAGAATAATTCGTACGAATCAAATGATAACATAATCATATTGTAATAAAATGGATTCATCATATATGATCTCCCACTCCACTACGTAGCATTGACACCCTTTTTATTAATGTAGAAAGATGTAATGCATGTGCAGTTCACTTATAGGTCCGATAGTTATTAGTCCAATTTATAGATGGCTAGCCAATATATATAGTAAAGACTCTAGAGCCCTAATAACTAATGCAAAAACCAATCTTTATTTTGATATATTGCGATGTCTTATCAAGCAATTACAATCAATACAAGGACATGCAAGGATTCTTGACCCAAGTAGAACCATTTTCATCATATATATACTTAAATAATATTCTATGCTACAAGTAAATATAAGGTAAGACATGGATTGGTGTACTCATCAACTATGATAGGGTCCACATCACTTAAAGATTATAATTGAAGTAAATAAGTATCCTACTTTATACTATCTATTTGCTTTTCTCATTCTAGTTTTTATGTTTTTTCTGCTTTCATATTTTGGCCATAACTTCTTCATTTTAAGTCCATTTTTAATGTTTTTATAGTCAATTTTCATAGGTCTCGAGTGTTCTATCACATGGTAGGGTCCATTGGTCAGATTGGATGCACAACTTTTTGGATTGGGTCAATTATTCATGTTGGTCAAAGATTAGGAATTGGTCCTTAACGGTTTTAGGCCTTACTTTGGGCCTAAGGTCAAGTTTTGGGTATTAAGCTTTCTTTTTGGTTTTTCGGCCTCTTTTTATGGATTTTAGATGAACTTTTCAGATTTAATTCCTAAGTTTTTTTATTAGGCCTCAGACTTTTATTGGTCAAATTGGGCCTTTTTTCGCCTTATCTTTATGGTTACTTCAAGTTGGGCCCATAAAAGTCTTTTCAAATGTCTTATTGAGCTTATTAGGATTTTGATTCACATCTTTGGGAAGTCATGAAGCTACTGGTTGATTGGGCTTTTGGGGGTTTATGGGCTTCGTTTTCGGTATTTTGATATATTTTAGGCTTAACTTTCATTTCAAGGCCCCAAGCCCACTTCCTTATGCTCTCTTAGACCATAAATCTTATTACGTATTTTAAATACTCTATTTTCATGATGTGTATAGATCTGGTCACCTTCTTTTATTGGTTCAATAATCAAGTTTTTATGGTCCAAATCACCATTTAAGCTTACTTAGGTTTCTAACTCAACATTAGCTTACTAAACTTGGTTAATTAAGTGCTAATATTAATTTATTACTAATTAATGACATGATTGAGCTCTAAATTAAAATGTTATAGCTACTCCTTTTGTTGGTGGTGGTGTCCAAGCTAGTATCCTCTAAGGTTTTCATCTATCTTCTTTCAACTTCACATTTTAGGCATTGTTAACAAATCCTAACTAGATTTTTACTAAAGGAAATTAGTTTTTATCATCAAACAAGTATGGTTAGTGAGATTACACACCCTACAAGCGGCGACTCGCTAAGGAGATAAGGGTTTATGAGCATTTCTTGGTTATTTCCTACCGTCATCCACTTATCACTTCACTTCTCTACATATTAGTGCTTTTAGGAAGCCATGTTTATGCATTATCCACACTTGTTCTTCATTTTCCTACATTATAATCCAAAAATATATTCACACATATAAGTTGTAAGGTCCTAAAATGCAAGAAAAAATCATGAATTTCAAGGAAAAAGAGGTGTGTAAACTCACTCAAACAAAGATGTAAAAGCCCTAGCTTTCCCTTAGCATGTTGTGCATTTGGGTAAGGATTGAAGGGAGAGTTGTTGTCATTGGGGTAGTAGAGTGAGGGAGGAAAGTATGGTAAGTGGTGGTAGTTAAGAAAAAGTGGGTGGCAGTATAGTGTTGGTGGTGGTTGAGAGGGTGATTTTGAGGGGTGTTTGGGAGTTTGTTTTTTGAGAGGATTTGTGTTAAACAAATAAGGGTTGAAATGAGAAAAATGAAAGGAAGAGGGAACGGGGTTGCCGGTACAACATAGGAGGGAATGGGGATAGGTTTGGTTGATTTAGTTAGGGATACAATCCCCTTTGGTGTACCCTTGTACTTCTTCTCCTTTTTGCCAATTTAGGAAAGATCTCATCCCTTGAAAGACAAGTGTCCTTATGTACACATTAATATCTTTAACCACTTTTGTGTAATTACATTTATTCCTTTAATAATTAAGATGTAATGGATGTTGGTTATAGGATTAAGGGGTGACTAGCTTAATTAAACTACTTAGGTACAATTAAGCGAATTAAGCATAATTAAGATTGGTTTATGGTTTAGTTCTATTTTATTACTTCATTTTAGTTGGTTGACCTATTTTGCTAGTTTATTCATGGTTTCTTAGGACTTTTGGCTCCACTTATAGTTATGGGGTCACATAAACGTTTAGAACTTAAGGTTTTTAGACTATTAATGAAATCAGTTATATACAGCAAATGATTTTTACTATACAATTAGGGTTTCTCACTACATTAGGGTCTTTCGATCGTTCACTTAGGGTTTATAGATTTACTAGGGTTTTTTTTTATCATTTTAGTATTTCCCGCGTATTATGGTCAGTTATGTGCGTATACTTAAAGTTTTAGGGTTATACTTGCCTTAAGGTTTCTGATCTTCTCATTTAGGGTTTTTGATTGATTGGTTACGGTTTGCTCATTTTATTTAAAGTTTCTATCATTATATTTTATGAGATTCTAGGGGTAATCCATTGACTCTCTTTATTGGCTTTGCGTTCAAGTCCGAAAACCCGCAAGGTTTACATATATCCTATTATAAAGTATTGGTCCCAAATTTTAGAAGTGTAACCTATCTTATAGTACCCTAAAAATACCTCGTAACTTATTCCTCGTAACTTATACCTCATAAAACCTATAGAATGCAAATATATTTTGGAATCAACATTTCTTTTTATCTTTCCACGAATTTCAAATTTATATAATATTATAAAAGTAATCCATATGTGATATATCAAGTTTTTCCATATGTAAACCTTATAAAATAGTAGTAAAACTAGTGGAACTTGTTGTAAAACTTGTGATACTCAAAAAGTAACTTTTTTACATCTTTATCATTTCATGTTTATGTGATATTAAACAAAACCTATACAATCAATAGAAAATTAGAACAATCATTTACAAAAATATAAATATATAATATAAATTGGAGACCAATTCATCTATAACTTAATATCACATTTAAGGCATTTCTGCATTCATTAGCCTCTAAAGATAACTAATGACTTCTATTGAATTTAGAAGATAAAATACATACAAATGGGGAAAAAAAACACAAGATTATTTTTTATTTATTAATATATATCATATTATTTAATAAATTTTACATAGTGACCCTTGTTTACATATTGTATGAGCCTCAAGGTTGGCACAACATATAAAAGCATCATACTTGCACCCTATACTATGAAAGCTGGTAATGGAAAATTGACACTCGAAACCTAATCTTTGACTTACAATATCTATTCACAATCTATCCGATCGAGTAGAGCATGGGTGGATGCCTTGTATAAAAGGGTTACCCACTCATCTCTGCCAATAAATATACTTTTATTAGGGAAAAAAGTCTTTTTTTGTTAAATTTTTGTGCAAATATCCCCATTATGCTTCCTTTAGAACTTATATGATCATATTTGTTAAGCATTTAACAAAAAGGAGACAATGGAAGTAAATCATATAAATCTAGAATGAATCTAATTTTATAACATCATGTAAAATATAAAACCTATTAAAATTCACAACTAAAAACACACATGATATATATTTATACAATAGAAACAAACAGAAAAATAAAAATTACGTACACGAAAAAGTAAAAAGATTTTGAAAACACTTCTAAAGGTTGATTGAAGAAGAGTGATATCTTACGCCATGAAAGATAGAAATGCTTTTCAAGGAGGAGGAGATCAAGAAAGTCATACACAACCTCAAACAATGACAATTTTATATTGTCATATATCTTTACAAGATTGTCCTTGTAAAAATAGCTTTGAATAAGGGGTTTGCCATTTTCGTCCCAGTCATGGTTCTCACTCTACATACCTACCTTATTGTTAGTCTACTTACACTATAGTTTATATAAATTAGAAGAGTGACAACTATTAGATCTAGGTAAAGACTGATTTCAAACTTAGACTAGGCCAAACCGCCTTAGCAAATCGTTAGGTTTTAAGGGCTCAGGTGGTTCACTTAGGCGAAGCTACTTGAACCAACGGGCTGTGAACCGTTGAGTCAATCTGCCATTGAACTAGTAGGTTGGCTAATCGGTTTACCCCCTTAAAAAAAAAAAAGAAAGAGAAAAGAGAGGCCATTAAGTTAGAAAAAGTAATTGGATAATATCTAGTAAGTCATTACATATCAAAGTTACTTTATTTGTGATGGTGAAACACATTTTTTTAAAAAAATAATATTATTAAATTAATGATAGATAACTAATCATAAGTTAATTATGTGTTAACAATAGATAAAAAATTTAATTTCTATTAATGTAAGTCCTTTTTGTAAAATTTATCAAATATTAATAACTTAAATATGAGAAAAAAAATAAAATTGAGAGAAAAAAATAAAAAAGTTGGAATCACATTAAATCCGAAATTAATAAAAAAAATTAAAAATTATTAATGAATTAGTATACTGAAAGAAAAAAAAAAGATATTACATTATTAGAAATTATTAATATATTTTAAAAAATTAATATAAAAAATTAAATATAATATATGTATATTCAAGGGTTTCAAACTGGTTCCTAAACCGTTAGATCTAGTGAACCAGTTTGAAACCGCCAACTCACGGGCTAATCACTATTCACTATCTCATCGACCTGTGAATCAATAGTTCAGGACCGATTCGAGCTTGTAACAAAATAAATTTTGAAGAGTTTCCTTCGTCTAAACCAAAATCCACTTAATTAAAAGAAAAGAATTCTATTAAAACTGTTTGATGCTCATCTCTCCCTTGGTCCAACTCTCTAATAACTATATCTTTCTCTATCTAAAAAGCCTCAATATTTAAATATCAAATCTTTTAGGTTCGCAAGTAAAATTTTTTATAAGACTAAAATATATATATATATATATGAGAAAATCCGATTAAATCGGATTCCTTTCTTAGTGAGAAATGTGGTAGGATTTGAAAGGAAAAAGTTAAGAAAGTTGGATCCATATGAACGACAATCTATATATATATAGACTCAAATTGAATTTATAAAAAGTATGATGCAAGTAAAATTGATACTTGATTATTGATAAGGGCTAAAAAGTAGCTCGGTATCAAATTGTAAATATATACTCAAACTTATTGGTTGATATATATCCAGAACCCAGCTGGTGCCTTTAAAACCAACCCCAACATATATGCCTCCCAAAATGTCACTAAGGGCCTAAATTAGTTTTAGAAGCTTTAATAATAAAATAGAAGGTATGTAAATAATTTTCAAAAGTTATGAGATGTGGAGGGGCATTTGAGAGATTAGGAGTTTATTTACATTTGATCTATATGTTTGAGGGTTTTATTTGGATAAGGTGTTTAAGCGTATATTAGTAGTTACCCAAAACTGAAGATCATAATTCATAATCATGAAAATGGGATAAAGATGAAGAAGCAAGATTGAGAAAAATGAAATAATAATAAATGCGTTTTTCTTTTCCTGACCACATAATAAATGTGATCTTTAAATTGAGTTTTTCGTTAAATAAATGAATAAGTACCTTCCACTTTATGTTTCAAAAGTCATTTTTTCTTTCCTGAAAATAATAATATAGTGGCTTTTTGTTACAGAAATTCTATTATAATAGTTTATTTGAAAAATAAGTCTTGAAAAAATAAATAAAAGAAGTGTTCCTAGGATCTCAGGGTAAGTTTCTCATAAAAAAACGCTTCTTGTTTTAAAATAACAAAAGTAGGTGACACAGGATAGTATGTTCTTGTTTCCCAACATAATGCACTTTAAGAAAAATAAAAATATTTTAATGAACAAAAAAGTGACAAAATTTTCGAAAAATGGTGGCAAATGAAAAAAAAAAAAAAAGGAAAGGAAGAGTTTTGAAAAGTGAACTACAAATTTTTAGGCATCCAAAGATATAAATAAAATGTTTCTTTTCTCCATACTTGCATTTACATCATATTCATCTTATGGCCATTTTTAGAAAAACAAACCCCCTTCTATTTGATAGCGATTTTCACTTTAGATATCCCTGAACCCAAAATATTTGATTGAGTAAAGACCGGTGTATCTTCGTTAAAATTAACGCTCTAGTTGTTTTCAAATTTTTATTTTTTGACCCTTAGTTGGTGTCAAATCAAGTTTCATAAAAATATATATGTTTTTTGTTTTTTTGAAAAGAAAAGGTATTTTCATTAGTTTCCGTCAAGCAACTTATATTAGGTGGGAAGAGAATAGTATAAAGTAAAATTAAAGAAAATGCAGATTTTGGAGAAATTTGACCGATTAGTTCTTATTCTTAATTAGTGCAAAAATATTTCCACTTTGTTTATAGTAGGAGATCGTAAATGAAATTACAAGTTAAAATTATCTTAAATGTAAATGGTAATTGAAACATTGAGTTAGAACGATAAAAAACGGTAAAAGGAGAGGGAAAAAAAAATTGAATGTAGTTTTTAATAACTTTTGAAATCGAATCATCAAAAATCAGTTCACATCTCTTTCAACTTAAAGCGATTACATTTGGCAAAAATTTGTGAACCAGAGGATAAAATGATATAACAGGATAGATACCATATGAGATGCTGCAACCGATGTGGAATGTTGTTACGATTTTAGGTTATTAGATTAAATAGAAATCAAGGATATGACCTCTCTCGTGAGAATTGGGCTAGGATCCACTATCTTGATGTGAACCTAAGTTATTCTGGAGTTCACCGCAATTAAGGATTGATAAGAGCAATGGATGAAGAAAATCTTCATCAAAGTGGTTAAGATGATAATAGTCTTATTACAGAATGATAACAAGCCTAAGATATAAAGGAGTCGGGGTATAAGGGCAAAATGGTCTAGGAAGTTACATAAAAACATGGAATTAAAAGTGCATCGATAAAACTTACTGTTGGAAAGCTACCTTCGATCTATGTGCCAAATCAATCGGGCTTGGAACTAGCTTTGAATTGCTGATTTATAGGTCGGTTTGCTGATTTATAGGTTGGTTTAATTGAATCGATAGTTTAAAGATTGATTTTACAGCCCTAAATTATGGTTTTTTTTTTTAAGTTTCCGTAATTATTATAAATAATTTTTTTTTTCTTTTTTAAAATTTCCATAAATTATTATAAATAACTGATGGATTATTTATTTATTTTTTCTCAACTAAATCTAAAACTTTATATCGACGTATCATCTATCATTACTTGTGAATTGAATTTCTCTTAATAATATAGTATATTATATAGTATATATATAGTATAGTATGTTATATATTATATATGTAGTATATTACATCTAGTATAATATATACTTAATGTATATTATAGTATATTAATTATTATATATTAGATATAATGTATACTTATTTGATTATATTATATATATAGTATATTATATATAGCATATATATATATAGTAGTTTGCATTATATATAGTGCATATGTATAGTAGATTAAATTATATATATATATATATATATATATATTCTTTTAAATTTCATGGTCGACCTAATCCTGAACCAATAGATCAACTGCCAGTTTAGGGCCTGATTAGCCCGTTGGTTTTTGCATGTTTAACTATTTAGACTTTCGGTTCCGATGGTTTAACAATCAAGTCATGTTAACCCTTGATTGGATCGAATCAATTCAATAGTCTTGCATTGATTCATCATTCGAAATTGTCTTTTACATAAGTTTGGACTACATAGCCTACTACTGGAACGAGACCCTAAATATGTTATGTGGATTTATATGGAACACAGCGTTCATATGCCTGTAATGCTACCATTAAGACGGGGTGTCTTGAGCATTCTGTGGATTAAAGGGGTAATCGCTCTTCGGATGGCATCTAACCGGCATTCTAAGGCTAGGTTCCTAACTGCATTAATATTATGTTCGTACATACTTGGGGAGTTGGGGTCTTGTTGATTCGTCATCAAGTTTGGATTGTCTTAGGAATGCAAGGTGACAAGTCCTACACATTGGAGAATTAATGTCTAAAACCTTATATGACCAATAATACCTACTCAAGATTTAAAGGCATCTGCTGGTAGCATATATAATGGGATTATGTAGTTACGCTATTCATAAATACACATTTATTGGGGGAAAAAAGTTTTTTGTTTTAATTCACGCAAGCATTACCATTAAGATTTCTTTAAAACCTAAGTTTCGTATAAACATAAACATATTTGTTAAGCATTCAACAAAAAGAAAATAATGGAATGAAAACATATAAAAATCTACAAGTGTAATTTTATAATATCAAGCAAGAAATAAAAGATAGAAAAATTCACAACTAAAAACATACATGATAATATTTAAACAGCTAAAACAAAAAAAGAAAAATAATACTCACAAACATGAAAAAGATAAAAGATTATGAAATCTTTTCAAAAGGTGCATTGAAAAAAAGCGATCTCTCACACCATGCAAGACTACAACGTTTTTCAAAAGGAGGAGGAGATCAAGAAAGCCATACACAACCTTGAACAAATTTCATATTGCCATAAGTCTTTACAAGATTGTCCTTACAGAAATAGCTCTGTTAAAAGTATTTACCATTTCTGTAAAAACAATCTTGTTTAGACATATGAGACAAATTCAATCATTGCTCCCATTCCTCACCTTGCGTCATTGCTACTCAACTTATTCTGTAATCCATATAAATTAGAAGAGTGACAGCAAGAAATTTCCGAGAGTTTCCTTTCCTCGCTGAATTGTACGAAACCAATTCTACTTTCTTAAATTTAAGAATTCTCTTAAAATCTTTTTCATACCCATCTCTCCCTTTATCCAAATCTTTAATATCTATAACTTTCTCTTTATCTCTCTGAAAAGACTCTCTATCTAAATATCAAATCTTTTCAAGGGTTTACAAGTATGTTTTGATAAGACAGGAATGTATATATATATATATATATATATGAGAGAAAATCCTATTAAATCAAATTTCCCATCGTAATGAGAAATGTGGAACTAAATTAGAGGAATTTTATCGTCCGTATGGTCAACGTTAAGGTTAAATCTGGACGACTTATTCATTTTTATAAAATCTATATCGTTGTTCATTTTAGAAAGCTAATAACCTGTAACATGTAAAATAGGTTAAAATAAAACAAACAATGACTAAGATAAAAGAATAAGAAAAACTATAAAATTAAATAATAAATTATGTATAAAATAATACAATTAAAAAAATTAAAAAAGGAAAAGGAAAAAAAAAAATGAAAGATCTGGCCTCCCCATGATGTTAGTTGGCTAGGTCGGCCGCCAATATCCAAGTGGATCACGATTGTCTTAAAAAGTAAGCAGCCACCAATGGTCCATTTTAAAAAGAAAACAAAAATGAGCAAAGTCCAATCGAATTTTCATAGTTATTTCCTTTTTTTGTAATGGCTTCCATGGGTGACACTCACGATTGGGTCTTCATAGCTCTTTCTAATCATATTTCTTCTTTGAAGTCTTAAAAAATACAAGATCACCTATTATATATAATAAGTACATACATACATAAATATATATATAGGTATGTATCTATGTATATATAATAACACTGCATTTTAAAATCTAGTGATTGTCAAATTTCAAATGATTTCTTGCTATTGTTAATCGAATTACTCAAGTAGAGAATATTTAGAGGTACGAGACAACTCACACTAAAGAACTTGCAAAGTTTCATAATTTTGAGAGAAGAAATGCCTCCTCGCATTTTTCTTTTATATGAAAATGGAGTCATCAATCCTAAATTGAAGAAAGAAAACTAGGAAAGAACCAAATATTCAATCTATATGTATTTATTGTTACGTTGGTTCGTTGACTAAATTCTTTAAAAGCCCTGCATTTTTTTCAAATATTGTAAACTGCTCCAATTTGTCAAGTGCCTTTTCCAATGAAGCATATTATGATAGGATCATTGAAAGAATTATAATAGAGGAAATTAATGTTTGGGAGTAAATTTAAATAAGGGATTAATATTTTAAAAATTTTAAATAAGATATCAACGTTTCACAAAACGATTTAAATAATTTTATGGATTAACTATTATAAATCTCCCATTTGAACTACTTTATAAAATTTTAATTATTTATTTAAACTTTTTAAAATATTTATCCGTTATTTAAACTATTTTGAAACATTAATTTCCTATTTGAATTTATCTCCAAACGTTAAGTCTCTTTATTGTAATTTTTCTTAAGATCATTTTATGAAGAAAACAAGAGAATTGCTATTTTTAATTAACTATAACAAAAAATTATAGTATAAATCACAATATGTTGATTTATATATATAATTATAGTAATAAGAGCAATAATAAGAAAATCATTATCATGTTTATATAAGTATGTGGTGTCGTTGTTAAACACCAATTAATTTAAATTATTAATTATTAAAATTCACTTTGTCAAAAAGACAAACAAAATAGAAGAAATAAATGCTTCACCAAAGTCTACCATAGCCATATATTTGAATTACAGGCTGTTGGATTATAAAGCTAAAAGATAAGACAAAAGGATGATTTTTATTCGAAACATGGACCATCCAGTATTATTTATTTAGAAAAAACTTAATTCTTACAATGCTTTGAGATCATAGCGGGTGTCATAACTTATCACATGTCTTACTATTTAAAAACATGCTAAGGTTCTAATACAACAAAAGCGACAACCTATAATAATCAACCTCAAACATAACCTCAAAGTTCATATAAGACATCATAAACCTAAGTATGAGTAGGGAGTGAATATATCACAATAAACCCAAAAACATGAAGGTACCCACAAATGGAGTCTATCACACTCCTAGAACACAAAAACTATTACTCCTTAAAGGATACTTTAGTTGTAGCAAACCGTCGAATATTGTAAGAAGACTCAATATTAACTCCCTTGTTAAACGGGAATCTTCAAAATGACATACAAGGCGAACTTCAAATATTTGGGTAGTAATCTAGGAGTACAAACTTAAAATAATAACAGAACAATAGCTAGTGTGAGATCCTATTGAATTAATTATCAATTGATAATCATGCGATTCGAAAGCAATACATAAAATTTAGGGGCAATTATGAAAGTTGTTTAATTGAGTCCAAATTTTATGATAATACTAAAAATATTAGTAGAAGTAATCTCGCGAGGTTATATTTAAGAAAATAAAATAGTAAAATAGTGTATTTATAAAATATATGTATTTTACGTGTTATTTATAGGAAACGTGCAAAACAGGTTTTGATAATTAAATAATTACTAAAGATAAAATGAATGTGCATTAAAAATCGTAAAATGATATGAGAAATATTTAGGAGTATGTATTTGTATTAAATGTAAATTTATGTATAAGGTAATATACCTAAACTTATTTAAAATACCTAACATATACTAAAATATACAAAAATAATATAAAAAATTAATAAAAATTTGTGTGGCAATCTAGTACACTATTTTTAAGGGTGTTACAAAAGGGTATTAGTGACACGTAGGTTGGAAAAGAAAAGTGAAACAAGATACCTAGCTTGACACAAAAATTATAATCGGCCCTACACATACTGTAAATTCAAGAAACCACCATCTAAAGACATTTTAAATAGTTTAGTATTTAGGAAACAATACAGAGAGCTTAAGGAAAGTTGTAGGAATTTTTAGAAAATTTATAGAAAAATAAGCATTATTAGAGTTAAAGTGGAGTGTGCATATCAAATGGAGAATTAGGGAGTAACCACGGTTACCACCTAACAAGGAACCATTCGCTTAGGTGAGCTGACAATGATGGGTGGCCGAAGGTGATGGCAAGGTCAGTTTCCAATGAGTGTTTCTATTTCCTTCAATTTTCATAAAATTACCAAAAATAGTAAATTAACTTCAAAAATTATGAAAAATTGTATGATGGCATATTTTTATATGTATTTCTTGGGGAAAAATATTATTTTGATGAAATTTAATATCGAAATATATCACCCATAAGTAATCATTAAATGCAAGCAGATTTTCTTTTTGTTTTAAAAAACCTTATTAACATTATTTCGATTCTAAAATTTTTCTATAAAACATCTATT
The DNA here is from genome assembly GCA_024138005.1 of Lumnitzera racemosa. Classification (NCBI taxonomy): domain Eukaryota; kingdom Viridiplantae; phylum Streptophyta; class Magnoliopsida; order Myrtales; family Combretaceae; genus Lumnitzera; species Lumnitzera racemosa. The sequence goes on from JAMXBC010000006.1 coordinate 90,328,658, forward strand.
ATATATATATATATTAAATTTTTTTGAAGATTTTTTCATGAAAACTATTTTATAGATTTTTATCTAATTTTTAAGCCTTAAGAATCTTATTAAATGACTATTTTTCTAAATACACTTAATGATTGTCCAAGAAATTTAGTTAGATTTTGATTTGGCTAGTATTTATGATATATTAAAAAGTTGAATGATGTTGAGAAATTATATTTATAGCGTTGGAAGTGTTAGATTTGGGAATTTAAGATTTGATGTTGTTGTATGTGTTATATGTGAAGTGTTAAAGTAATAGAGTAAGGAGAAGTTGAGTCAAATTGAAGTAGTGATAGGTCTAATCACGAATAAAATTATGGGAAATTAAGTTAAAATATAGTGTACATTCAAATCAAAGGTTCATTCAAAAGCTAAATAAGAGACATAGTATATAGTGCAAACTAGGGAATTAATCATAAACCAAACCAAAGACTCTCCATACTTAAGGCGTAATTAGATAACTTTAGAGAATGGATTAGTGATATAAGGCAAGTGCACTTATCAGTTTTAATATAGCGGATGTAAGTTCGAGTCAATCCCTTAGAGACCTTGAGTACTAATATTAACCTTAGCTCTATTATCTAACTGGAAAATTATGATGAGTTGAATGAATTAAAAATACTAAAATTAACAAACTAACCTAATTATGAGACTTGATTAAGCAATTTAGAAAGCAATAAAATTAAGAACAACTTTAAGAAGGCAAATAACATATTTAGGAATTATTTTTCCTAGTATTTAATATGTGACCACTTAAAATGTATCCAATTCAATCTCTATTATTGTTGACCGGAGGGATTCATAATTAAAGTTAACACTGTTCTCAAGTATATTAACTTTAATCCTAAATTATTTACCGGAATCTCTTCACTTAGTAATATAATTCAGAATTGCATTAATGTATAGTGAATTCCCACACAAAAGAACAACTTTCCGGAAGAAACATGTATCTTATCTCTAAATATACATGTAATTCTCTCCAATTATGTCAAGATCTCATTATACATGTGATTTATCAATCATTATGAATAATATCATAGATTAATACCCTAAAAATATCAATTAACAATTAAATAACATAATTAAATCAAGAAAAGATAGAAAATTTATTGAAAATTATTAATAAATCTAATAGCCACATGAAACCTTAAGTTCCACAATCTTAAATACAAGAATCTTAAGTTATCATAATGAAACTAAAAACGAATTGCAACAAAATCAAGAAATAAAACATGAAAAACCCCTTTTGTTGATGAAAAATCCCTTCAATCTTGAAGTTAGGTGTTGCTTTCACCTTTTTCTTCTCCTTCTCTTTAAGTCTCTTCTCTTTTGAATGTCCAAAAGTATGTACGAAACCTTAGTATGTTCTTTTATAATGTATTGTAAAGTTTCTTTTTTCGTCACCAGAAACAGCTTGGGATACAGTTGTGTCCCCAGGTTGTGTAACTTACTGACCTTAGCACTTAAAATCTTCTTGCATGGACACAGCCTGGGGATACAATTGTGTCTCAGACTGTGTAACTTTCTGACCAAAATTTGTAACTTTCTGACCAAAATTTGTAACTTTCTCTTATTGTTTATGTAACTTCAAAACTTCATAACTTATTCATTTGAACTCTAAATTAACTAAAACTTGATTCCTTTTCTTCATTTTCAATCTGAGAACGTGTTCAAACCTTGAAATCAAAATTTTACTCAATTAAGTATCAATTGCTTTAAATAAAACCAAAGATGTAAGGGAAATACTATAAAATCACCATATGAAATGTATTTAAAATAAGAGTTATTAATTAGAAGATATTTAAGTGCTTATGAGTAAAACTATAATTAGGAGTAGAATTAGAGGCTAAATCGAAAATTGAATTAGAAGTTGAATCAAAGACTAGTTAAGAGTGAGACTAATCACAAAAGACCTAAAACTTAGGTAACAAAGTAAAGAATAACCTTAAACTAAAGACAATAAACCAAGTTATAGAAATAAAGCCTATATTTAATAATTGTATGCTATTTGTACTATAGGGATTAATGGTGAAGGCATAATATAAGTCATACCTTAGTAAGTAAATGAATAAGTTTAGGTAAGTTTGAGATAAATACATAACTATATTTTGAATTATTATCTTATAATATTTGGAGGCTTAAGATTATATTTGGTTTTGCTTGTAAGTAGCATGAATGTGCACATGCTTGTGTGTGAGTGTTTTTCAGCTTGATTATATAGTACTAGCTTGTTGGTTAAGATTGCAATTATTTGTATTATGTAATATTGATTTATCACCTTAAACTGGACTTAATGTTATATGACTTGAAATCTTAACCAAACATGCATTATAACCCATTAGGAGACAATTAGGTTTCTCTAATTAAATATCGACACCTTCAAAAAGGATAGTCTATAATATAATGGTTCCTTCTTTATCATTAGTCGAACTAAGTGATAAGAGAAGAAGTCACGGCAAGGATAAAGGCAGTGGTTTAAAGGATAATCGCGGGGGGAGAGATGTCTCTATTGTACAAGCGTAGATTTGGCCATGAGTTATTACACATGTACTGAAACTCCTTAAACTAAGATTAAAGCGGGTGAAATTTCTTTAATCTCATGATTGATATGACAACATCGTTTAATGGCATTTATTTTTTGCATTGCATTTAATAACTGTTTGATAACCCTGTTTGCGCTTGACGTATAGTCTAATGTCTTTATTCTAGCTTACTAAGTGGTTGCTTGCTCAAATCCTTATAGATTTCTTCTGTAGGTGTTGATTAGGGAGCTACAATATAACTATCCCGAAGTTAATGATCACTGGATCCTAGAGAGTGAAGATATAAACTGGAGAACAATTGAACTTCTGAAGCTATTGTTCATGGTTATTGAACTTATGTTATCGAACTATGTATACATCAAATAAACTAAGTTATTGAATCTTATTAATACTACTTGAATTATCTAAATTTTAATGTATGTTTTAAGGCTTCCTCAGGTGAGATCATATTATTTTCATGCAAACTGTTTACTTCAAAGGAAGCTAGTCGTAGATTCTTAATATAAATTAAGTCTATGATAGTAGCTAATAGATCAATTTTTATCTTACAATGGTTTACATAATAGTATTATTGCAACTTTGCCACTTTGGGGCATAATATCTAACTTACAATTTCATTACAACGAAGTCATAACTAGATCATAGATAGATAATAAGACATATGCCCCATAAAATAATAGCAACAGGTATAGATATAATCAACATAAACCACAATAATCTCTAAGCTACTAAAATGTGGACATAATGTGGAGAGTCTATCAATAATACTAGATTCTCTAATGCTCTCAATCTTCGCTTATACTCCCACGCTTCTTAACTAACCTTGAGCATGGCCTGATCCGATACTAGCCAAATGCTGTCATGCATTAAAAGACTAATGGGTTTAAGCTACATCTAGCTTAGTGAATATCTCTCATACCATATTGTCAACTAATGGCAAATAAGGTAAATTATTTAGCCATATGCAATGCAAACAGTCATATGTTCATACAACATATATATAACCAAACCAATAATTGTATATAGCTCGAGATTATGCCCTTGAAGTTAGGGTTAGAGTTAATTAAAACATAAAATCCAGGTTCCATACACCTTTGCCCCTTAAGTCTTAACATGTTTTTACTTTCACTCTTGCTCTTTTCTTACACAATCCCTCACATTTCTTAATTCTCAAATTCTATAGCTGAAGGCATGGATGTGAATGATGTACACATTTTACTCACCCCTAAGCATGGTCTCTAAGACATAGCCATTAGCCAAGTGGTTGGTGTTTCTAGTGCCTAGTGATCCTGTAGGCTATGCAAAGCCATATAACATAATAACTTATACAAATGTAAATCAAACCTCGTAAGACCCCTTTTGATATGATCCAAGCCAAGGGCTGATAAGGCTAATCATAAAGAGTAGGTCCAAGCTCATAGAAAGCTAGAAAATGAGGATGGAAAGTGTACAAATATTGTAAACAAACAAGTAAGCATACTGCAATTAGCCTTAAGGATATGATACACCAAGGAACTATCGAGGACTAACAAAATGAGCTCAATATAACATACGAGTTAACTTTGCAAGGGTACTTACCACCTAGCATTGCTTAAGGATTAAGATAAAAGTGAATCAAGTAAGCAAAGGAAATGCCCATGAAAATGAAGCATATTTTGTATTGACGATATTTTATTCTATTTTGTGGCTACATTTACAATGGATATTTATATCCAAAACATTAAGGTAACTACTATAAATTGAAAAGACTAAAAGGGTATTGTCTAAAATAAGTATTGTATAAGAAATTTTTTAAAGGCATAAATGAAAATTTAGTAAAACAAGCATCCTATATGGAACATCTTGTCATAAGGGGTGCTTGGACACATAGCAGATGATCAGTGGTCATGCATCTGGCAAAATAGATAAAATGTATGGCTAGCTTGTTTGTTGTCAAGTAATGATGCCGATCCGAGTTAACAATTTAGTATTGTCAAGTTAAGCAGCTAATTCTTCCTAAGTGAATTCAATTTGGACATATTCGGTAAAGCTTGGATTAAGATAGGTTGGGCAAATGATTGTATAGGCCGAGTTGTTATCCAAGTGTACCTCTGGTCAGCAACTAGAGACTATTGATAAGCACAAGAAGGTTTGGTTCGAGTAGGGCATCAGGTTAGTAGATTGCAACAACTCAGACTCTTTACCTGTAAGGTGTAAAGAAAGAACTCATCTTACTAGCTCTCTAGTCCTTGGGCACGGGCTCGAGCTTGAGTTAAGCGCCTGTAAGCCCCAAAGTTCAGCTAAATAACCGTAAGATTGAACTTAGAACCCAAAATTTAGGGCGATCGGCTAAAGGATCCGATCACACCCAAATTATAAACTATTGAGAGAAATATTAGTAAAAATGACCCCGTAAACTTAAATTTAAGAAAATAAATAGTAAAATAGGAGATTATAAAATTTTCAAATTTTAAGCATAATAGGTATTAATTATCGAAAATGCGAAAAGTGTAATGAAATAACTAATAAATTACTAGAGATAGATTATATGTATACTAAAAATTTTAGAATGACCAAAATAATATTTAGGAATGTTCACGTGTACCCCACATGTATTTACGTGTAGATAAAAATACGCGTCATTACCTAAATTAGCCTAAAACTAAGCAAATAATTAAATAAAAATACAAAATAATTATAAAAAAAAAATCAGAAGAGGATAAGCTGCAGCAAGATAAGGCCGTGGTCAGCAAGAAAAAAAAATAACCACTAAGAATTTGACAAACAAAAAGCCAAAAATCATGGAATTGGTGCAAAATTATATCAAATTAATGCATATTAAATTCTAAAATTGTCTATAAATAGGGGAAAAAAATTCCAGAAGTCCTTTGATCAATTTATGATTTGAGAAAAATCAAAACACCGAAAAAATTGAGAGAAAATCCAGAAAAAAAAAAAGAAAACTGTGCAGTTAGGGATTTTAAAGGGAACCCACACCAGACGAGGAGCTGGGAGTAGACAGCCGCCACCACCACACGGTGGTGGCAGTGCCCAGGCCGGCCGACAAGGCCACAACGACCCGCGGTGGCCGGAGCCACCCAAACCGGTGAGTCCAAATTCCAGCCCGATTCTTGTGAAATTTTGTAAAAATAGTAAATATAATTAGAAAATTATGAATTTTATTATTCTAGGATATTTTTGTATGTATTTTGTAGGAAAAATATTATTTAGATGAAAAATGTCCCGTAATATAGGGTCCTTAAGAAATCATGCAAAACCGAGCACATTTCGGTTTAGAAATAAATGACCTTAGGAGTGTAGTTTGGAGCTCAATTTTTTTCTGTAAGATTCTCATGTGATATAGAATAGTGCTATGAAGCCATTTTTTTAAATTTAATTTTTGAAATTTTTAAGTTAATTTTTAGCCCTAAAATGATGGAAAAATTAGGTAATTTGGAGTTAATTAGGTGATTAGGATATTAATTACTGATTTAGATAGTAATTAGATGTTTAGGGATGTTAATATCTGATGTGGAAACCTGATCCTAGTGTATGGAGTGTTAAGTATAAGTAATGAAGGTGTTATGTGGTAAATGTAGAAAATTAAGAATATGTAGAATTAAAAATTAATAAATATGGAAAAATTAGGTTTAATTAGATAATAAAATAATGAAAATCAGAACATAACAAATCTGAAACAAAATTCAATTTTAGGTAATTATATGAAAAATGTAAAAATTTCTCATAACATGAGTAAATTCGGTACACTAATACGGATTTAAGTGTACCAGATGGAATAAAATGCTGACTAGGGGTAGTAATCGTATTTAGGGTATCTGGAAATAATGTGGTTAGTTTCACATTATGAGTTGAAACAAATTTCTAGGGTCCGGGTACAAAACAGTACCTAGAAATCGAACTAGAATCTAATTTAGAAATCGATGCGGAACCCGAACCTAAACCCAAACCTAAAATAATTATAAAAGACTTAATACCTAGATAATTAGGCATATTAAACCTTAAACAAAAATTAACAATAAGCGTTATAGGATAAGATGAACTTATAATATTATATGAAATACTGAAACCACGTTCGTGTTATAGGGATGATCGGCGATGGCCTGAGCAAATCGGACCTCGAGTGAGTGAGCGAGGAGTCGAGGTAAGTTGGGATTAATACGATGCTGTATTTTGGAGGCTTAAGATTATGCTTGGTTGTGCTTATTAGATAGAGAATGTGTGCATGTGCTTGATTATGGGTGATGCTATGATTCTGTTTGTTGCTCTGGCACATATTGTATGACTTGTATGAAAGGATTGATCACCCTAAACTGGACTTAATTAAATATCCGACCGGAAATCATAATCGGACATACGTGGCAACCCGTTAGGGGAACTTAGGACTCTCCAGCCAAATACCGACCCCTTCGGAAGGGATACCGCAAGATTGCAAAATGGTCCCTTCTTCATCCTCAGTCGAGCTAAGTGACAGGAGAGCAGGTCGCGGCGAGGGTGAAGACATCGGTTCGAAGGTAGTCACGGGAGGAGCAAGGTCTTCATTACACAAGCCTGGGTTTGGTCGTGAGCTGTTGCATTAACGGCAACTCCTCAACCCGGATTAGAGCGGGCGTAATTTCTCTAATTTCACGACGGGCCGAACAACGTCGTGCGATGGCATTTGCTTGCACATGCATTGCACCTAATAAGTGATTGAAAACCTTGTTGTGTGTATGGTATAGTTTTAAGTCCTCTGTCCTAACTTACTGAGCTGTAGTCGCTCACATCCCTATAGACGTCGTGCAGGTGCTGGCTAAGAAGCGGCAACAACTACTCTGAAGCTAGCAACTGCTGGATCCTAGGGAGTGAGGAAAAATATTGAAGAATAAACACATATTTTTAAGGTCTAAGTTTTTATTATTTTTCATTTCCGAATGATGTAATGATATGGAAAAGTACTATAGAAAAATATTGTAAACTTTAACTGCAATAACTGAATTATAACATATATATAATTCCTCACTTGTATAAGTAAATGATTTATTTAAATTACAAACTGTTTACTTCAAAGCGGGTTAGTTGTGGACACCTTGTGTAGATCAGGTCTAAGATAGCGGTTGTAAGGCCAACTTCTATCTTAGGCTGGTTTACACGGCGGGGCTGTTACGACTTTGCCGCTTCGGGGCGTGACAGGGCCTGGTAACTTGATTCCTATTACCTTCGTCCTATACCTATGATGTGACAACCAACGTATGCAATATTGTAACGTGCTATGCATGTCCATTTTAATTAATTGGACTAATATGATTAAGGTTGATCATTCACGTGACCAAGCAATTATTGTAGATACTGGCAGGATCAGAATATAAGTAATTAATCACTATTTCTTATTTTATCTTATCATGTCTTTACACAACATAACAAGCATTTCCAAACACTTGCAAAACCCTCTCCCCTAAACATTCTGGTTATCATCTTCACTTTAGTACAACCACATTATAAACAAATATAAGTACAGTAATCATAAAGATACTCACTCTACCATATCGTCTAGGTGTTTAGTAGTCTACATGTAAGTCCGTGTCAGGATCCCAATCACCTGACAATGAAGAAATATGAGGTCAATAAGTATCGGGTTATCTAACTAACTATTTATCAAATTCGCTATAACTTTTTGGTTGAGTCTTAAACTTGTTTTTATCATGATTTTCTCATTTCAACTCCAATTTTAGTGTTTTTACAGTTGATTTCTATTGTTCTCAAATATACTTTCTTAGGGTAATTTTACAAGTCCAACTTATTTGTTTAGGCCTAAAACTCAACTTAACATATTTTATGGGTGGTTTTACATATTGTATTAGGTCTAGTCAATTTCGATTTATGGGTCAAAAGGTGATTTTGATGCCCAATTTCAAGATTTTAACTTAACCCCTAATCTAGGGTATTAAACTAACGCTTAACCTAATAAATCAAGTCCAAATCCTTCGTTATCAAGTTTAACTCATGTTAGCATGCAAAAATAAGTTTAAGGTTAGCTTGTTCACCAACTTATCGTAGCTTCTAGAGATTTTCTTTGGGCTATTTTCTAGTTTCCTTTATCTATTTACGCATTACTAATTTTATGGACATTTAAAAATAACTTTTAGCCAAGTTTCAAAGAAAATTTCAAAAATAAGACTTACTTCAACCCTATGTAGTTCAACCTTCAAGCATGATGGGTTCAACTCAGTTTCTCTTCTATTTTACTTTGATTGTAAGCTTATCTATTATGATACTTCAATTATACATTAAGTTATCACATGCTTACAAGATGTAACATTTTAAGCTTACATGTACAAGCTTACACATAAAGATATTTACAAGGAAGTTACATGCATAACTTAAGACTTTCTATTCTTTTAACTATTACAAGGACTGCTAAAACATACAAAGGAAAACAAGGAAAAGAACCCTTTACTATAAGGTTGCAGTTTTCTCCCTGTTCCTCTTACTTGGGTCAGGTTTTTTGCTTTTGATGCAATCTAAGTCCATGCTCAAGTCATCCCCTTAGTGGAGCTCTAAGGTGGCCTAAGTTAAGGACAAGTTGTGGTGGCCCGTATAGGGGCATGAAGTAGCCGAGAGGTAGAAGTGAGGTAGTTGCTAGAGCTCATTAGGTGGCTTAGATAGTAGTGGTGTTAGAAGGTAGTGTGGTGGCGATGACCTAGCTGGAAGTTAGGGTTTGTTTTCCTCAAAAGAGCATCCTAACGTGGTGGTTTTGGTGGTGGAATGGGTTCCTTAGTTAGGCTAGCTACAAGGCACATAGGATGGATTTTCTCGAGAGCTAAAATGGATGAAATATCAAGAGAGAGTGTGAGTTGTGTTGATGATGTATAGTAGATGTGAGGGTTGGTTTTTTGGTGGCTTTGAAGTGTTTGGAGAACCGATGATGAAATGGTGGAAATGGGGATGAGTATTGACGAGATTGAGTGAAAGAAAATCTGCTCACGAGGTTGCCTAATGTGGCAATTTGTCAACATGCATATCTAAGCTTATACTAGCAATAGTGAATTTAACTAAGTATGGAAGTTGATGGGTAATGTATGGTCTCATCACATGGGAAAGACATACTTACCATGTAGTTGAACTTAAACTGATTTGGTTAGGACTTAAGGAATATAACTACAATGTCTTCCCAAATAACACTTTGAATCATGGCTATAATAAGTTATAATGTGCTGTATGTGACATGTACATATGTTATGTATGGCACTGTATGTCATTACACTTAGGGTTCAACTTAGCTTCATTAAATTAATTTAGGATAATAATTAATTTAATGTAATTATGCATTTAATTCTTTAGTGTGGTATTACATGGATTAATGTGATTTTAATGTTTCAAGTCAAATAATTAAAGTTTAGGTTTTTTATCCATAGGCTTATATGATTTAGGGTTTAGGTTTAAGGTTTGTGAACTATTACTAAGGTCTTAGGATTCACTTTGTAGTATTGAATTTGAATTTTTATTAAATCTAACTAAATTTAACCTTTTTGATTTTATGGAATATTTATAGACACTTTGATGCGATGTGCCTAAGAGTTGAGTGATCACTAGGTCTTACCGTAGGAGATAGTAATAGTAGGTCCTTCAAGCTACCGAAGAAAGAGGAAATGGATGAGTAGGCAAACACAGTAGCTTTTATGAAGATATTTGTAGATGTGACACACCAATGAACATAACATGACTTAATACTTCACTTGATATGATGCACAAGCTGATACGGAGATCTATTTGCCACTAATCTTAAGCTATCGGGTAAGACTAGATAAGAGTATGGGAAGGATGTACTCAGAGAATAGTGCCTCGCAAGAATGAGAATATTCATTAATAGTAATGCGTAAAATAAGATGATTTCGATTACAAAAGAAAAGGGACTACTTATAGTAAGTCCTTAGGACAACAAAGAAATATGTGCAATTACAAATAAGGGTAATACAAGAATAATAACTTAGTATGTTTCTAAAAGGGGTAAAAGAGACAATTGCTATAAAGAGAATATGGTACAATGTCAGGAAAAGTGAAGGATAGGTATCATATGGCTATTAAATCTGTGTTCTAGACCCTTGGGTGTTGTAATTGAGCTAGTCTAGTCCTATTATAGATTTGCAAAGAAGGTTCTTTAGTTCAGTAAGGTGGGTCTTTCTAGCAGGAGTCAAAGACCTTGGCCTCGGCACGTGCTAGGTTGATAACTAGTCAAGAGTCCAAGGAGAGTAGAGTGTGTCCAAGTTAGGACATTAGAGTATTCATACACAACTCTTCCATATATTGGAGCTCGTCCACAGTAGGATAAGAAGATAAGATCCTCCTTGTGAGAGATTATAGGCCCTAAAGACAAGCACAAGTGAGAGGTCTAGAGGTTGGCAATCCATCAACTCCCTAAGGGTATTGAAGATTTGCCCTCAAATCTTAGTTGGCTTCTTCCTCAGGTATAAAGGGCATTAGGTCGGCTACATTGAAAGTCAAAGACACGTCGTATCCTTCGGGTAACCTAGTTCATAGGTGTTGTCATTGATGCATCGATGAATCTTGAAAGGGCCATCCAACCTAGGGGATAACTTGTTTGTTCTCTTCCTTAGAAACCACTCCTTATTGAGGTAAATCCAAACAAGGTCTCGTAGGCTATAAATAATTTGCCTTCTTCTTTAGCTTCCTTACTCTCGTTGTCGAGCTACTATCTTGGCTAATTGCTCAGTAACCTTCTTATGTTGTTTATGAAATTCTTCCGCACATTGGAGACTAAGACTAATTTCATTGTCCCCTCCAAGGGTTGAGCTGATAATTATATCCAATGGTGAGATGGGGTTGATGTCGTAGATAATCTCAGAGGGAAATTTTCCTATAGAGCTATAGGTTGAGCGATTGTAAGCGAATTCAATGACTGGTAGACATAAATCCTAGTTATGAAGATTCTTCCCAATTATAGCTCAAAGTAAACTTCCAACTATTATGTTTATAACTTTAGTCTGACTATCTGTATGAGGATGGCAGGAAGTGTTGAACAATAGCTTAGTGTCGAGCATCTTCCACAAAGCTCACCAAAAGAAGCTCATAAACTTTGGGTCGTGATCAGATACAGTACTTCTTGGAATCCTACATAATCGTATGATCTCTTGCAAAAAGAGATTTGCAATATATAAAGCATCATTAGTTTTATGATAGGGAACGAAGTGGCTCATCTTGCTGAATTGATCAAGTAAGACCATGATGGAGTTATTCTTCTAAGGTGTTTAAGGTAGGCTAAGCATGAAATCTATGTTAAGGTTGCTCTAAGGCCAATTTGGTATAAGCAGGGGTGTATATTTCTAATAGAGCTCCTTTCTTCCTTTGGCTCATTTGCACAACATTCAAGAAGCTTGCATACATCTTTCATAGTTCCTAGCCAATAGAAATGCTCTCTTAATAGCTCAATTATCCTCTTTTAACCAAAATGGCCAGCTAATCCTCCAGTATGGGCTTGTTGGACAACTAATTCTCTACTCAAGTTGCTTAGCATATACACTTGTCGACCCTTCATCAAGAATCCTTGACTTAAGTAAAACCATCCATTACTCCTCCAATATTACATTTGGCAACTAATGATCCGAAGTACAGGTCATGCTCATATTGATTAAGTAGGGTACCAAATGTAAGTACTTTAGCCTATAATGATGTAATAAGGACAAACCAACGAGAAAGGGTACTGGCTATAGTGTTTGTACTTCCCTTCTTATATTTAATGACATAGCAAAAGGTTTCTAGAAATTCTACCCATTTAGCATGTCATCAAGAAAGCTTTTGTTATCTTCTGAGATGATTGAGAAATTCATGGTCTATGTAAATAATGAACTCTTTCGGTAGTAGGTAATTTTACCAATTCTAAAGTGCTCAAGCAAGAGCATAAAACTCCTTATCATATGTTGAGTAATTAAGGGTGGCACCTTTGTGCTTATCAATAAAATATGCAATTGATTGGCACTCCTATACGAGAACTGCTCCAATGCCTACTCCTGATGCATCACATTCTAGCTCAAAAACCTTACTAAAGTTAAGAAATACTAATATTAAGGCAAAAGTCAACTTGGATTTAATTTCTTTAAAAATCTACTAAGCTTTCTTGAACCATTTGAATTCAAAGTTCTTCTTAGTCAACTCATCAGTAGGGTAGCTATGGAACTGAAAATCTTAATGAGTCTTTAATAAAATGAAGCTAGACCGTAGAAACTTCTAACTTCAATAGTACTAGTTAGCATCAACCATTCGAGAATAGCTTAAATCTTTTCATCATCAACCTGAATTCCTCCTCTAAAGACAACATATCCAAGGAATACTACCTTACTTTGATAGAACATGCATTTCTTCATATTTTCAAACAGTTGTTCAGCTTAGAGGATGACAAATACTGATTTTAAGTGCTTAACATGAGAGTTAAGGTCGATACTATACACTAGAATGTCGTCAAAATAAACTACAACACACTTTCCTATCAAGGATCTCAAAACATGATTCATAAGTTGCATGAAGGTGCCTGGCGCATTTGTAAGCCTAAACAATAGCACCATTCTCTCGAATAGACCATCTTTCTTTTTGAAAGCAGTCTTCTAGTCATCTCCCAATCTCATTTAGATCTAATGGTAGCCACTCTTCAAATCAACCTTTGAAAGTACTCTCGCACCATGCAACTCATTAAGCATTTCATCCAATCGTAGGATTGGATATTGGTGTTTAACAATGATTTTATTGATAGCTTAGCTATCAATGCACATTCTCTATATACTGTCCTTCTTTGGCACAAGACAGCTGGTATAACATAAGGGCTTATGCTCTCTTAAACATACCTATGATCGATCAACTCGCTAACTTGTTTCTTCATCTTGGCTGCTTACTCAAGATTAAGCCTATTGGCAAGTCAGTTAAGTAGGGCAGCTCTAGGCTAAAGGTCGATGCAATGTTCTATACCTCTAATAAGGGATAAACCTCTAGGTAACTTAGTAGGAAACTGTTGAGCTCGATTTTTCAAGGTTTTTAAAATATTTTCTTTAACTATGTTAGTATTAAACCATAACTCATTTAATACTAACCCTCAACTAAAAATTAAGAAAAACTTGGTTTTTATTTTAAAAATTGTTTTGGAGTCGCTACCTAATTGAAGTTAAGAAAAAAGGCAATTTGGTCAAATTTATTGGGTTGACTAATTTAGCCTAATTACAGTCTACTTAAAAAAAAAACTAATTTCAAAAAGGTTTTAAAAAAACAAAAATTGAGTTCGGGGCTAATCTTTCTAAATCTTTACCAGTACTACTACTAAATTTTCGAAATTAGATTTAATTTTTTATATACCCTTATAATTTTATTTTCGAAATTAGATTTAATTTTTTATATACCCTTATAATTTTAAATTGAAATTTCTATTTTATAAAAACAATAAATCATGTATATTTACGGAAAGGCCAAAAGAACTAAATATTTACAAAAGGTGGAAAAATAATTTTTTTTCCATAATAAGTCACCCGTAATTGGTATGAGTGCTTACGTACTCACTATTTGGGATCAAACTTCTGTAATTTATTTCTCGGAAAGTTATGTGTGTTGGTTTATTTTAGGTTTAGAAAGTAGGTAAGCTTACATCTCTTAACCATTCCATTTTATTTTGAAAATTTCTAAAAAGGTCTTAAATCATTTTTTTTTATTTTTGGAAAGTTCTAAAAGTGTGCTAATTTTGAAAAGGATAGATTTATTTTTATTTATTTAGAAAATTGATTTTTCTAAGTGATAAACATTTTTATTCCAGTTTATTCATTTATTATTATATTTTTCTTTTATTTTTTTAAATTTTATGTTTTGACTAAAAAAAGAAAATAAATAAACTATTCCTTTCTATCCTTTTTTTCTTTCTTTCTTTCTTTTCCTCTTTTTTATTTCTTTTTCTTCTTCTTCTTTTTTTTGTTACAATACAATCACAATTTATAAGCATAAATAAGTAAGTGTAATAAAAACAAAATAAAAAAAGAAAAAACAAAATAAGCTGAAACTGAATCAATGCTGGACCACAAGCATGCAGGTCGTCGAAGTAGGACTAGAGCAAACTCAGGTTATGGGTCAGAAACTAAGTTAATCTAACTCGTCATGTGCCTTACATGTTGATTCGCTTAAACTATATATATAAAAATAAATTACGAATACTCTAGCAAATATACTGAGTTAGAATCAAGTAATATAGAGAAAATAAGGTTGCCGATTCCTTGAGGAATATGATATTACTAAACCTATGATAGTTCTTATTAATATTCAAGCAATCAAAATTAAATAAATCAATCTAATAATTACTCTAAAACTATTGAAAAGAAAATAACTATGAAAAATCTAAAATTAAGCAATCTATTGAGAATTATGGAAAAGCAGAATCTACCCTAGATTATACCAATCAAATTGTTATCATATTATATAGATTAATAGCTATATGGTCATTCAAGTGAAATTATTATACCTTAAAACTTAAGGATTTAAACTTCTAATTAATTAGTCAACTTTTACATCTTCTAATTAACAATAGACTCCAAATTTCAATCATATATCTACCGATACTATAATTGTTTAATGCCCTAAATCAAGTATTCCTAATGTCTTAGTGAATAATAAATCACGGAACATCACATTAATTTCTAGATAATTTCTAATTAATTCAAATAACTCTACTTCTACATTAATTAATCAAATCAACTAAGAATTTGTAACAAACCTTATATCAACTCCTGTATCATTAGGGTTTCTAACAATTATAATCAATTGAACAATTATAATCGAAATCATAGAAATTACAATCATGAATCATCCATATATCTCTTAATTCGATAATATGAACACAATCGTTATCCTAGCTATCTAAGGTTTCATCAATTCTCATAAATAAATTTTGCTAACCATGGATTTGAAAACAAAAACACAAATACTAATTGAAATCGTAAGGAAATTCATAATTGAAATTGTAAGTAATTCATAGAATTGCATAAGAATAATTGAAATAGATGTCATCAATTCTATATTGGAAAAGATAATCTTTAATTGCAACTTCAACTTGGTTTCCACAGCAAAAGAAAAATCTTCTCAATGATCCAAGTGATTCTCCCAAAGAATTCTTTAGGAACTATCTAAAGACTATTCTATGACTCTCTAAGTCTAAGGAAAATGTGTTCAAAAGTCTCTAAAAAAAAAAACCAAAGTCTTCAAAATGGCGAAACATAAGCTATTTGTAAGAAAAATTAAGGTTGACTCGCATAAAAATTCTTTTTCATGAAGGTCAATGGTATAAGTGTAAGGCCGACCACTAAGCCGACATCATAAACATCAAGGCCTGGCAACGTAGACTCCAAAGGCAGACAATGTTCATTGTATGCCAACTACCTTCAATTCCATCTTACATGTGTTGATTCGGACTTCATTTATTTGTGTAAAACTCTTCTAAATTGTTCGAAATTCTACTCTTAAATCCTCTAATTCCTGATATGTCCAAATAAAAATAATTAAGTACCATTTCTTAATGATTTCTATAAAACCAATAATAATTCTATCTGTATTTTCACTTTAAAACATGAAAAATATGCCTTTATCACATGTGTTCTTCATAAGGAGGAGAGAGGAGGTGCATCAACGATGCCCTTCAACATGTTTCTGGTCGAATTTTTCACCAGAAATGATAGATTTGTGTATGGTTTATTAGACTTAGGGGGTATAGGAGCAATGCCACGGTGAATGGAAGTGGTTTGGTGGTGGTTAACAAGCAGTCGATGGTGATGAACTTAGGTGATGCAAGTGGTGGTTACTGGGGATATAAGGATGATGTGGCTAAGGTGTTTTGAGTGTAGGGAGAATAATGACATGGTTGGTTTGATGGCAGAACCACCTAAAGTGGTGGTTCTTGTGGTGGCTAATGGTAATGAAACCTTAGGGTGTCGATTCTCGAACTAGGAGAAGCAGCTAAGGGAGATGGTAGGTTAAAAGGATAGCTAGTAGAGTAGGGATCTTGATTATGGAAATAGATTTGTTCGACCATTATTATGGTCAAAGAAGTCTTAGAGAGAAAGAGATCTGAGCTGTTAGAGATAAAGAGATAAGTATTTCATGGACTTTTTTTTTTTTTGTATGTGTGTTATGTGGAAAGATAGAGGGGTTATTGAGAGAGAGGGTGTTTGGTTTGTTGGGTTTATGAGAAGTTAGTTTTCTATGTGTGTCATGCATGGTGATTAGAGTGCTTATTGGTTTGGGTGTTCGGTTGTTGCACAAAAATGGGTTGTTAGTAACAAACGTTAGATTGGATTTGGTTACGAGTTTAGGTTTGAATAGGATTGGGATGTGGTCAATAGAAGAGGAGGGTTGACGATGTATGTTAAGCATTACTGTATGTATGAAGGATGGTTGAAAGAGGAGGAGAAAGTGTTGTTGCTACGTGTGAGGTATGTGCTATTGTATCGACAGTATTTTACTGCCATAAGTGTAGTGATGTTGGTCGACGAGGATTAAAATGTAAAGAGGAGGGTGGATTAGCTGTATGGCCTTTAGTCAAGTTTTTTTTTTCTTTTCTGTACAGTGCAAGAGAGAGGACTAATCATGGGTCCTAGGCTAGATTATACAAGGAAATAGACATTATCAGTCAATTTAAATCCCAAATTTCTAGTCTTTTTCCTATTTTCCACTATCGATTTGAATATGAAAACAAACGAATCCAAACACATTTTTGCTTTTGATCTAAAGAAGGCCATGTGGAGTGTAAGATTAGATTAGTGAATCACGTGTTTACGTACAATAGATGAGTGGAAGATCATGTCAAAATGAGGGGTGTGGGTTATTTTACACATGAGAAAGAAAGGGAACAAGACGGAAAAAGGAAAGAAAGGGAGGAAGAGGAGGGGAATCAAATGCTGATGTGGACGAATCATTGTGTACTATATGTCATGCATCAATATGTGGCCCAATGGCCCCTTACCACATGTGCTTTTGTTGTGAAAAAAAAAAAGAAAAAAAAAGGCATAAAGTTCCTAGTAAGAGATTTGAACCTAAGACCTTTTGCTCCAATGCAATGTTAAGTCAAAGTATAATACCGTCAGGCCATTGGCCTGTGCTTTATCCATATATGCAATCAAGATTGAGTTAACTTCGGCTAGATTTAAGTCTATGCCCAAGCCTGAAACCCCCTTTGTTATTTTTATTATTTAAGGTCCGAAAAAGCACTAAAGTCATTAAAATTTCCTATTCTATTTTAAATTTTTTTGTCTTTTTAAAAATTTTCTATCTTTGTATTTTTCTAGATTTTCTATTTATTCTAAACTTTTTTTCTAAAATTTCCATTTTTGTGCCTTTTTTCTACATTTTCTAATTTTTTTTATTTTTCTAAATTATGACCATTTACCCTATTCTAAAAATTCTAAAATTACAATGGAAGCAAAAATGGAGTATTTACAGTTGCTCCTTTTTATAGTGAAATTTGAGTAAAACTTTACCATAAAGACAAAAGAGACCTTATTTTTTCCACGAAGGTGAATTTATCCTAAGAAGCACTATAATTAGCTAGCTATCCAAGGTCTGATCCATTAGGGATTTAGTGAATGGTGAAAGGTGAAAGGTGAAAGAGAAGGTACTTAAAGAGCTGGCTAATACACAAAAGAAACTAAAAAAGGGTAACGTACCTATGGGCTGGCAAGAACCCTAGAAAGAAATTGATAACTTGGTTCTACCCCTATGAGCTGACTAACCTAGGTGAATTGGTGTTGCATTCCTTAAGCTAACTAAGACCTTAAATGACAAATTAAAGCTTAGTCATGCCCCATTAAGCTAACTAACCTAAGGTGAATGGGTGAAGTGGTATTTGAGCTAACAAAGACTCTAAATGACAACCTAATTGTGCTCCTCTAAGCTAACTAATCTAGGCAAATGGGCGAAGTACTCCTTAAGTTGACTAAGACCTTAAATTGAAATAAAAACCTAGTAATGCCCCTATGAGTTAACTAACCTAGGCAAACAAGTGAAGCGCTCCTCAAGTTAGCTAAGACCTTGAACGAGAAATTGAAACCTAGTAGTGCCTCTATGAGCTGACTAACCTAAGCTAATGCATAAAGCACTCCTTAAGCTGGCTAAAACCCTAGAGAAAACCCGATCATGCTCCTTTGAGATGACTAACTTAGGCAAATGAGTGAAGCACTCGTTGAGCTAGCTAAGACCTCAAATGACAATCTAGTTTGGCTCCTCTAAGCTAAGTAACCAAGGTGAGAGTATCTCTAGTAGACTAGCAACCCTGAATTAGAATCAATTTGAGAAAAGTCAACTATCCTAAGTAAATGGGTAAAGATCTCCTTGAGTTGGCTAAGACCTTAAATTGAAACTTGGTTATGCTCCTTTATACTAACTAACCTAAGCAAGAGTGTCTTTAGTGGACTAGCAACCTTAAATTAAAATCGATTCGAGAAAACTTAGAAGTGCTCCTTTGAGCTAACTATCCTAGGTAAATAAATAAAGCGCTCTTTGAGTTGGCTAAAACTCTAAAGTGAAATTGAAACCCAGTGTACCCTTATGAGCTGACTAACCTAAGTGAATGGGCGAAACGCTCTTTGAGTTATCTAAGACTCTAAATGAGAAATTGAAACCTCGTAGTGCCCCTATAAGTTGCCTAACTTAGGAGAATGGGTGAAGCACTCCCTGGGCTACCCTAGTAAGAACCTAGTCGTGCTCCTTTAAGCTAACTAACCTAAGCGTACAGGTGAAGCACTCTTTAAGCTAGTTAAAGACCTTAAATGACAATCTAATTGTACTCCTCTAAGATGATTAACCTAAGAGGGAGTGTCTTTGGTGGACTAGCAACCCTAAATTGGAATTGATTCAAGAAAACTTGGAAGTGCTCCTCTGAGTTAACTATCCTAGGTAAATGGGGGAAGCATTCCTTAAACAAGCTAAGGCCTTAAATTAAAACTCAGTTGTGCTCCTTTGAGTTAATTAACCTAGGTAAGAGCATCTCTAATGGACCAACAACCCTAAATTGGAATCGATTCAAAAAAACTTAAAAGTACTCCTCTAAGCTGACTATCCTAGGTGAATAGGTGAAGCGCACCCTAAGTTAGCTAAAACCTTAAATTAAAACCTGTTCGTGTTCCTTTGAGATGACTAATCTAAGCAAGAGCATCTTTAGTGGACTAGCAACCTTAAATTGGAATTGATTCAAGAAAACCTATAAGTGCTCCTTTGAGCTGACTATCCTAGGTAAATTGACAAAGTGCTCCTTAAGCTAGCTAAGACCTTAAATTGAAACCCAATCATACTCCTTTAAGTTGACTAACCTAGGCAAGAAAGTCTCTGTTGGACTAACAACCCTAAATTGGAATTGATTTTAGAAAACCTAGAAGTATTCCTTTGAGTTGACTATCCTAAGTAAATAGGTGAAGCGCTCCTTGAGCTAGCTAAGACATAATATTGAAATTGAAAGCTACTAGTACCCCTATGAGCTGACTTACCTAAGCGAATGGGTAAAGCACTCCTTGAGTTGGCTAACCCTAAAAATAGATTAAAAGATGGGACAACACTCTAAAAGCTAGCTAGAACCATGAAAAGAATGGATTAAAAACAGGACAGTGCACAAAGAGCTAGCTAAAACCATAAGGATAGGACTAAGGATGAGATAGCGCTCTAAAAGCTGGCTATAATCTTAATGGAAAAGTGAGTTAGGATAGCGTTCTAAGAGCTGGCTAGAACCCTAATAAAAAAAAGATGCAACAGTGCATTAAGAGTTGGTTAGATACCTAAAAATGGATTTAAGATGGGATAATGCTCTAAGAACTGGCTAAAACCTTAAAAAGAATATATTAAAAATGGCACAATGCTTTAAGAGATAGCTAGAACCTTAAAACAAATCAAAAGATGGGACAGTGCTCTAAAAACTAGCTAGAGCTCTAAAAAGAGATTGACAAAGGGCCCCTAAAAGAAGTGAAACTAGGGATGTAACCTATTTATAAAAAACCTCTTGACTTAAAAAATTTATAAATGAGAAATTTAGTGAAAACCATCTAGAATGAAAAAAGCACTAGAGATGAAGTCCCTTGATTTGAAAAAAAGTTAATAGACCTAAAAAAATAACTTAGACTAATATGGTTAACTTAAATGGTGTAACCACATTGAAAAGAAGGTAGGTAGCATGAATTGAAAGATTGGCTACTCAGGTTGACATAGATTTAAAAATGGAAAAAAAACTTGTGAGAAGCCTTTACTTTCTCTCTCTTTTTCTTCTTCTTTTTTCTTTTTTCGAAAGAGCTAATGGGGAAAATTCTTATTAAGGAGCAAATGTTATAATCATCCCTTAACCATTTAGGACATCTCAAGGTCTCTTGACCTTAATGTTGGGTTTTTTTGTAAGGTCATGTAATTTTAAGAATTTCTTTCCTAAAAAAAAGGTAACTCATGATTAGTCTAGTCGAAGAGGGCTTTCTTATAAACTCTTAGTCTAGATTACACTCTCAACTATAGTCCCAAAAATTATAGTCCATTTTGTAAGTGATATGCTTTGATTAATCTGTTAGGTCTTTTTCGATCTAATATTATGAATTTAGGCTTTTGGTTAAATGGTTTCAAGAAAGATGATGAGAAGGCCTATTTTGAAAATTTTATTTATTCAACCCAAGTGTACAAGTCAAGAATCTTTAGGAAAAAAATAGAAGTGTGCTTGCCCCAATTTCAAAAATAATTTTATTAAAGATAAATTATCTTTTAAGATCAAAAGAACTTTTTATCAAGTGTGGAAGGTCTTGTAGGTGAGGAGGTCTTATGTGATTCAACATAGGTAAGAAAGTTTTTTGTCTGTGATTTTGAAGTGTGATTCAGAGTAAGTATGGAGGTTTTGTGTTTTTGGGCTTGGAATGTGATTCAAGCCCTTCTGTTTTTTGGGGCTATTTAGGCTTTGATTTTTAGCCTTTTGATTCAGTTTTGTTGCCCCTATTGGGATGTGATATTTCTTTTGAGGCTTTTGTCTTACACATAGGCCCAATTTTTCAGCCTCTTTCCTTTCTTCTTCTTCTTCTTCTCCCTTCTTTTCTTTTTGGTAGCCCCATTTTCTCCTTTTTTTTTTTACCCCTTTTTACTTAGGTCGAGAAGTAACGATCTCCCCATAGTGTTTAGACTGTATGTATAAGGTTCTTATGAGCACTTCTTCATTTCAAAGAAAATAAATTATCAGAAATAAAAATTATTCTTGAATTGATGCCGCTAAAGTAAGCATAAAACAATTTTTATCCTTTTCTCTTAATTAATGACCTAACCTACGAATTGCCTAATCGTGGGATAGTTCTTGATAAGGTTTATATTTGAAAATTCTCTAAATTTGTCTAACTAGGTTAATAAGAGATAATCACGTTTGAGATTTGGAAAGGAATGCTTAACTTCATTTTGATTGACGTACCACATTCAACATAGACCTCTTTTAAGGAATAAGTTCAAAATATCCTCACCATTATATCACTCAACTTTCAAAAGTGTTTAAGGGTTAGTATGTGGAGTGAAGTCCGCCTCTTTTCATCCTAAACCTTTTTTAAAGGTGAGTTAGCAATTCTTTATGGAGGAATCTATATTTATCTGCCTTAGGGTAAAGATTGACTTTGCCTCCTAGTTTCTCAAAATATGCCCCAGTTTTGATACTTTTCACTTGATCTAAGTTTAAGACTTGGGTTATATTTGAATTTGTGTTTTGACTTAGTTTATGGTTGGGCTTGGTTTTCTAAATGGACTAAGGGTTTGTCTTGGCTTAGTTACCTTGATGGGTTGGGGATTGTATTTAGGTCAGCTACCTTGACAGGTCATCATTTGTGTTCGGGTTAGCTACCTTAATGGGCTGAGGGTTAGCTGCTTAAATAAGCTGAGAGGCTTGTATTTAGGTTGGTTGTCTTGATGGTTAGTGATAGGAAGTAAGTGTACCTATCAAATTCTACTATAACGGACATGAGTTCAAGTTGATCCCTTAGAGACCTGAAGTACTAATACTAACCCTGGCCTTATTATCTAATTGGAAAATTATGATGAGTTGAATGAATTAAAAAAAAAAATACCGAAATTAACAAACTAGTCTAATTATGAGACTTGACTAAGTAATTAGGAAGCAATAAAATCAAGAATGAATTCAATAAAGTAAATAACGTATTTAGGGATTGTTTCACTTAGTGTTTAACATGCAACTGCTTAAAATATATCCAATTTTATCTCTATTATTCCTGACTGGAAGGATTCACAATTAAAGTTAAAATCTTTTTCAACTATATTAACCCTAACCCTAAATTATTTACTAGAATCTTGTCACTTAGTAATATAATTTAGAATTGCACTAATGTATAATGAATTTTCACACAAAAATAACAACTTTCCGAAAGAATTATGCATCTTATCTCTAAATGCACGTATAATTCTCTTCAATTATGTTCAGGTCTCATTACCTATGTGATTTTTCAATCATCATGCATAATATCATAAATTGATACCCTAGAATATCAATTATCAATAAAAACACATAATTGAATCAAGAAAGATAGAAACTTTACTGAAAATTATCAATAAATCTAATAGTCACATTAAACCTTAAGTTCTACAATTCTAAATACAAGAATCTTAAGCTATCGCAATGAAATTAGAAGAAAATTGTAGCAAAATCATGAAGTAACACATGAAAAACTCCTTTTATTGATAAGAAATCTCTTCAATCTTGAAGTTAAATGATGCTTCTACCTTTTCTCCCTTCTTCTCTTCAAGTCTCTTCTACCTTTAATGTCAAAAGTTGTATAAAAACCCCTTATAAGTCCTTATATAATACATTAGGAAATTTCCTTTTTCATCACCAAATACAGACTCTTAAGTTGTGTAACTCACTAACTTTAAGCTACTAAATCATCCTAGGTAGGATACAACCTAAGGACACAATCACCAAATACAGACTCTTAAGTTGTGTAACTCACTGACTTTAGGCTCTAAAATCATCTTCGGTAGGGCACAGCTTAGGAACATGGTTGTATCCCTAGGTTTTGTAACTTTTTGACAAAAAAATTGCCACTTTCTCCTATTATACAAACACAACTTGGGGATATGGTTATATCCTAAGTTGTGTAACTTCAAAACTTATTTATTTGAATGAAACTTAATTCTTATTCTTCATTTTCAATCTAAGAACATGTTCAAACCTTGAAATCAAAATTTTACTCAATTAAGTATCAATTTTTTAAAAACAACCAAAAAATAAGGAAAATGCTATAAAATCACCATATAAAGTGTATTTAAAATAAAAACTATTAGTTATCTACCTGAATGGGCCAAAGGGCTTGTGTTTTGGTTAGCTTCCTTAACAGGCTAAGTGGCTTTGTTTAGGTTGGATGCCTTAACAAGCCAAACGGTTTGTATTTGGGTCGACCTATAAGAATTTGTAACCATTAGCAAATTTCTTTCTTTTTTTGTGAGAGAGAAAGATAGGGCTTTATTTTACAGAAACTAAGAAATCTAATTACAAATAAGGATGGTGATTTTAGGGTTTTATTTACAAGTCAATAGATTTTATTTACATTTCCTTGAAGGAGAGAGGAAATCGGTTAGATGAGTTCTATTGAAGCACTTATTTACAAAGAAGAGAATACTGAAGAATGAAGAATGCTAAACTAAAGAGAACCTTTATTATTTTGAAAAATCAAAGTACAGAAAACAAAGGAAGAAGGCCTAATGCTTATTCTCAATTTTTATTTAACGAAACTTAACATTTATTATAGGCTCCTTAGATATAAATTGGAAAAACCCTAAACTAAGTCTCATAGACGAGCTCTAAGGTCTTCTAGCATTTCATGGGTCTGCCCAATGACTTGTCTAAGAAGGGCTTTTAAGGCCCAGTTGTAAGCTTCAAAACATTCGAGATTTTCCTTCAAGTAGGCAATTTCAGTTGCTAGCAACTACTTGCAAATCTTAGGGAGATCTTATAACCTATCCGTTGTCCGATTGTTTGTTTGATTATCCATCATTTTAAGCCTAAACATTTTATAGACAAGAATCAATTACCAACGAAACAAAAGAAAGTAAGTAGAAACATGTTAATGTTAGGACTGTTTGCGTTAATACATTATTCCTTAAGTTGCAATTTCAAAATTGATTCAATGTTTATAAAAGAATAGGTACAAAATTGATCACATATTTTAAAACACTCAAACATTAGTGGGGTTGCAATTTCTAAGAGTAGTGTATCAACTCATGTTTTAAGTATATGCGATTTGAGTGGATTCTAAAGATCCTTAAACTCTATGACCTCATACGTTTTCAAAAAAAGGGTTCCTTGGTCACATTGAAATTTAAGAAGGGTAACCTAATCAACCCTAAATGGTGGTTACCCCACAACACCCGAAACTTATACAATGACCCCACCCTCCACCCCTTCCCCTCCTAGGATCTTAAGATGGCTTAGGTTTGCTCGTATCTACCCTACATTCTTGATGTAATCATTTCCCCTAAAATCCTAAGTATGATGCATGCAACAAATGGATGTAGCAAAACAAAATATACTTACAAGAAATGAATATATAAATAAATAACATGAGTATTTTGAAAGGTAAATTTAATTTGAAAATTTTTTTAAGTAGCTAGCCCTCTTGACAACCCTAGTAAAGTTACTAAGCTGTCGAGCCTAATTTTTCCCGATTTTTAACATATTTTTCTTAACTTGATTAGTATTAAATCCTAACTCGTTTAATACTATCTATCAAGTAAGAGCTAAGAAAAAATGAGTTTTTATTTTAAAAATTATTCTAGAGTCACCAACTGACCAGATTCAGGAAAAAAGAAGGTTAGGTTAAATCAATTAGGTAGATTGATTTAACCTATCCAATGGTCTATTTGAAAAAAAAAATTAAAAAGGTTTTGAAAAACCAACGATTGAGTTTGAGGGCTAATCTTTTAAGCTCTTACGAGTACCACTACTGACTTTCCAAAATTAGATTTAATTTTCATTATACCCTTATACTATGAAATTACAATTTCTATTTTACAAAAACAATAAATCATGTCTATTTATGGAAAGGCTAAAAGAACTAAATATTTACAAAAGGTAGAAAAATAATTTTTTTTTATATATTTTAAGACAGCCCATAATTACTACGAGTGCCTACGTACCGTTATTCGGGATTAGACTTTTGTAGTTCATTTCCTGAAAAGTTATATATGTTGGTTTATTTTAGGTTTAAAAAGTGGCCAAGTTTACATCTCTTAATTATTCCATTTTATTTTGAAAATTTCTAAAAGGGTCCTAAATCGTTTTTTTTTTTTTGAAAAGTTATAAAAGTATCTTAATTTTGAAAAGGATTGATTTGTTTTTATTTATTTGAAAAAATGATTTTTCTAATTGATAAACATTTTTATTCATTTTTATTTATTTTTATTATTTATTATTTTATTTTGTTTTGTTTTATGTTTTGATTGAAAAAAGAAAATAAATAAACTACGCCTCTCTATCCTTTTTTTTTTGTTTCTTTCTTTTCCTCTTTTTCTTTCTTTTTTTTTTCTTTCTTTTTTTCTTTTCTTTTTTGTTATAATACAATTACAATTCACAAGCATAAATAAGTAAGTAAAAAAAAAATTAAAAAATAAGCTGAAACAGAATCAAGGCCGAACTAAAGGCACACAGGTTGTCGGATTAAGCCTGAAGTGAACTTAGGTCATGGGTCGGAAATCGAGATGATCCAACCTATTACGTGCCTTATACATGTTCTTCACAAGGAGGAGAGAGGAGGTGTGCAAAGGATGCCACTCAGTATGCTCC
Organism: Lumnitzera racemosa; assembly: GCA_024138005.1. Classification (NCBI taxonomy): domain Eukaryota; kingdom Viridiplantae; phylum Streptophyta; class Magnoliopsida; order Myrtales; family Combretaceae; genus Lumnitzera; species Lumnitzera racemosa. Next base: position 90,355,019 of record JAMXBC010000006.1, read on the forward strand.
TAACCAATTTTTCCTGGCAAACAACATATTTGTGTGTAGTTTATTAGACTTAGGGGGTATAGGAGCAACACCACGGTGAATAGAAGTGGTTTAATTGTAGTTAACAAGCAGATAGTGGCAATGAACTTGGACAATGCAACTGGTGGTTTCTAGGGATACAGGGATGATACAACTATGGTGTTTTGAGTGTAGGGAGAATAATGACGTGGTTAGTTTGATGCCAGAACCACCTAAAGTGGTGGTTCTTTTGGTAGCTGACGGTGGTGCAACCTTAGGGTATTGGTTCTTAGGCTAGGGGAAGCTTTTCAAGGAAAGAGTAGGTAGAATGGATAGTTGATGGAGTAGGATCTCAATTATGGGATTACATTTGTTTGACAATTGTTGTGGTCAAAGAAATCTTAAAGAGAGAGAAAGAGAGACATCTAAGTGGTTAAAGAGAGAGAGAGAGATAAGGAGTTCATGAGCATGTTTGTTCAATATGTGTATCATACAAAAGATAAAGGACCACTATCGTATGCTTGTTGGGTGAAGTCGACAGGGGGTTATCAAGAGAGAAGGTGATTAGTTTGTTAGGTTCACGAAGACTTAGTTTTCTGTGTATGTCATATGTGGTGGATGGAGCTGGCTAGTTTAGGTATTCGGTTGTTATGTAAAGATAGGGTTGTTAGTAACCAACGTTAGATTGGGTTTGGTTACAAGTTTTGGTCTGAATAGGATTGGGGAGTGGTCAATGTAAGAGGGGGGTCGCTAGTTAATGTTTGGCATTACTGTGCGTATGAAGGATGGTTAAGAGATGGATAGAAAGAGTCGTTGTTACATGTGTAGTGTATACCACTGTGTCAATAGTATTTTGCGACTACAAGTGCAATGATGTCAGTTAGCGGGGATTGAAATGTGATGAGGATAGTAGATTGGCTCTATGGCTTTTAGTCAATTTTTCTTTTCTTTTCTATGTGGTGCAAAAGAGAGGACTGATCATAGGTTCTGGGCTAGATTATACAAGGAAATAGATTAATGGTCAATTTACCATCAATGTTAAATCTTGAATTTCTAGTTTTTTTTTTCTTATTTTCCACTATCGATCTAAATATAAAAAAAAATGAATTTAGACTCATTTTTGCTTTCAATTCAAAGAAGGCCATGTGGACTGTAAGATTGGATTAGTGAATTACGTGTTTATATATGGCAGATGCATGACAGATCATGTCAAAGTGAGGGGTATAGGCTGTTTTGTACGTGAGAGAGAGAGGGAACAAGACAGGAGAGGAAAGAAAGGGGGAGAATCGAATGCATAGGTTCCATGTCAGTTACATAGCCGAATCCTTGCACGCTACATGTCAAGTGTCAATACATGGCTTAATGGCCCCTTGCCATAGGTACTTTTGTTGCAAAAAAAGAAAAATTCATAAAGTACCTAGTAAGAGATTCAAACCTAAGACCTTTAGTTCTAATCCAATGTTAAGTCTAAGTATAGTATCATCAGGCTATTAACCTGTGCCTTGTCCATATGTGCCGTCACGCCCTAAACAAGAGGAGTCATAACAGTCCCACCATATAAATTAACTTAAGATGGAAGCTGATCTCACAACTGCTATCATAAATATAATCTACACAAAGCGTGCATAATTGAACCAGCTTAAAGCATCCGTTCTGATACTTATGTGTAATCAAACCTGTGGTATAGCTTTACAAAATATCTATTCTATATAACCTATTATCTCATAACACAACAGTACTTACATAAACGTCTCACATCTAGAGTCATAATTTACAATTAAAGTTTATCAAAAACTATAGGTTTTGCAGACTATTTACAATAAGTTAGGAAACAAGCAAGCATCCTAGGGAATTCCCAATTAACTTCCTCAAAATTCAAAAGAAAAGAAAAGAGACAAGTCAAAAGCCCAGGTTTAGTTGATTCTTCGTTCCTCACTTTCCTGGTCAACAGTACACTAACTTGAGGTTGGCGGTATCAAAACATCTTGTCTTCACTCAATACATATAAAAGAGTCTATGGGGATATGAGTACAACTAGCCTAATAAGTGAGATAGAGTCAGAAGAGTACTAGATAATCATAAGCAAGGTTATTAATTATGATAAAATGCGATGCAATCAATCAAATGAAATATCTCACAATGTTATCCAGTCTATTATGAGGTTAGAGAAATTATATCTACTCTAACCCAAATTAAAGAGTTTTATGGCAACTCAAATTAGACCAAACCTAGGCCTATGCAATAGAAAACACTCTCTTCCCATAACTGCCTTCAAACCATGGCCCTCACCCTTGCCGTGACCTCCTCGCCTATCACTTAGTTCAACTAAAAATTGGGAAAGGACCTTTTAACTATCTTCATCAAAGGAAATTAGTATTTGGCTTGACACTCTTAATCGTTCTCCCTAATGGATGTTATGCATGTCTAGTTTCATTTTAGAAGAATAGACGTTAGTTTTAATTAGGGATGACCACACAAGTTCATATAATACAAAAACAATGCGTACATGTAAAACAGCACACCAAGAAGTTCAACTCCTGTTACAATTGAGTATTATACATACACACGACATGCACATAACAAACTATTTACAAATACAACCAAAAGTACTCTTAAGTCTCCAAATACTTTAATATATCCCAACAAGCGGTGAAGCTACAATCCCAATTTACCTGTTCAGACGCTCACTACAAAAGACTCGAGCTATCAACAATTTGACCATCGGGAGATCCTATACATATACAAAACCCAAATTCAGTTTTTGTAATAATTACAAAAACATTAGGGTTTGATTTAAAACGATTATATATATATATGTCACAATAATATATAGTTTTATCATTATATATATATATCAAGTTAAGTTATTAATTATTGATAATATACATAATTTATACTATTACGTATTATATATTGTTTCAATTGCATCAAAATGTATTTTCAATTTATTAAATCACATTTTAATTCCGGTAGTGTTACCATAATACGCACATTCAAGAATATTATAGAGTTATAGGTTATATCACTTAAGATTGCTCGATTTTAATAAAATTAGTGTCGTTAGATTTATACAAGCGTAACGACATGTGTTATGGGTCTCATTTCTAAAAATGACTTTTAACGAGTAATTCAAACTTTTAATACGATTATATGTATCTATATAAATATTATTGTATTATACGTAATTTATGTTATTAAACTATATTTATTTGATTTGTCAATATAATGCAGTATTATAAGTATTATCTAACCTAATATACATATAACGTATCCCGGTTAGTAAAATATCATTAATTATATTAAAAACATCCTTTCCATCTAATCTGATTAGTACACTCATACATAATTTTTATTCAACTATTTATTTCATTTTGACCTATTATTACTAAAAATATGTCCCAATTTGCAATTCAAGTCATTTTACTATGTAAATTCGTAATAAATAGTTTGGGTCACCAAATAATTTGCAAAAAATTTTTATGGACTTCTAAAAATATAAGGAACCCAACTATTACTTGGTTTCAAGTTTTCGATCTATCGCCTATATATTCGTATATATAATTTTACCATTAAATTACCCGATTATGATTCTTTTTGCGCCAAACTAATTTCAATCTGACCTAATGTTGTTATTATTCACTAGAGATCAATACATGTCCATTTCATTATTTAATTTCATAACTTCCTATTTATTTCACAATTTCAACCTATTTTTAAGCTATTTTTAGGCCAAAAAATGCAATAAATATTAAAAATATTCAAAATAAAATTTGGGATACATAGAAATTATCTATATATCATACGTAACCTACACAAAAATTTTAAGCTAGAAAAAACATCATTTAGTATATTTATTTTGCAATTCTAATTTCAGATGAACAGTAGTTTTCTTAAGTAAGTATTCTAAATATTACAAATTTTTCAAAAGTAAAAATATCACACTGAAACATGTTTGAAATAACCTAACTAAATTTTTTTTTCATAATTTTCTAGGTGGATTTATTATTTTTTTAAAATTATCGAAAAATAGAGTAGGAAATTAACCTAGCTATTATTTAGTGCTCTGGTGGCTGTAGGGTAAAAAGGGTATGTCGAACGAACTAGATGCTACCTAGACTGGTGGTGGCCTATCAGGTTGGTTGTCAGGTGGTTGTCTAGGTTAAGTACGGTAGAGGTACGACGGTTGCTCTGATTTTGTATATTTGTTTCTAAAGTGTTTTGATTTCCCTAAATTTTTTCTTTGATTTTCTTTAGGTGTCTCGACACCTAAAGTGTTTAAGTTAGGTCCTAGGTCTGCTTTTATATTGATGTAAAAATTTCTTCTCCATAAATTGTATACTTATCCTATCATTCATTCTATTAGGAGGTGTCATGTTCTAATCCTCTTCACTTTTGATTCAGCATAACATAACTCCTGAAATATGAAACGTAAAATCCAAATTTCTCCTCAATATTTCGACTACAAATAGATGTGTTTTGGATTAATATTAAGTGAATTAATAATTATGTATATAATATGTTAATGTTTATCACTTATTTGTTACATATATATATATATATTCCATATACATATCACATGTAATGTATATTTGCACTCATATCATTATGTTTTCAACATATCTTTACTCTTAAGATATGTTTCTTAATTATTTTCATGAATTCAACACATATTATGTATAATTAAATAATTTAGGGTTAATTTATAAGTATAATTATTATTTATACCGAATATACTCGTAAAAATACAAGTATATTCATATAATAAATTATAGTATATTATCTCATTTTATAGCTTGATTAACTTATCTCAAAGTTCTCGTCACAATCTAAGCTCGATTTTAAGGGTTCTAAGCATTTTAGTACTATATTAAATAATTCTAATTCTAAGGGTAAATTTAGGATTTTAGGTTATTTCCGAAATCTAACTTCACTTTATCACTTCGTCTCACTTTTTTATCTTATTCGTAAAGTTTAAGCTCAATCAGTTAATTTTCTCGAAAAGCTCTAAATCTGGGCTCAATTGTCTTAAGTTCAATTTTTAAGGGCTCAAATGTGCAATCAAAGTACACATATAAATTAGGTCAACTTGGGCTAAATTTAAATCAAAGCCCAAGCTCAAAATCTCTTTTATTAGTTTTATTATTTAAGGTCTGAAAAAGCAGTAAAGCTATTAAAATTTCTTATTCTATTTATTTTTTTTTCCTTTTTTAAATTTTCTATTTTTTTTGTATTTTTCCAAATTTTCTATTTGTTCTAAACTTTCCATTTTTTATACTTTCTTCTATATTTTATTTTTTATTTTTGTATTTTTATAAATTATGACCCTTTACCTTATTCTAAAAATTTTTAAATTACAAAGGAGCAAAAATGAGGTATCTACAAAAACAAGTCAGGATATTCTTAGATTAATGTCTACACCTTGGCAAGCAATGCTCTAACATCCTTCAACTCCAGAAGTTTTCTAACCAATAAGAGTACAAATTCTTTGTTCTTAACATCCGTGAAAAATTAGGCTCAAGAAATCACTAAAGATTTTCTCTACAGTAATTTGGAAATTTTCTCTTTGAACTCCTAGACTTCTTTAGGCCTCATTAAGGTTAATATAACCTTCTTCCCATCCTTTTAGAGCACATAAATGCTCCTATATCTATTGTAGGGCACTCTCAAGTCGGAGAGTTAAGGTCGGCTAAGTAGTATGTGTAAAGTACACATAGGTAAGACGTCATACAACACCTCATCCTTGTATCTATTATCAATAGTGATCGATACTCTGACTTGTTCAAAAACAAGCAAACCTCCCTTCTCTTTAAGCTAATGAATCTTGTAGGGGGCTTAGGATGAGAAGAACCCAGCAACTTTAGAGCTTTCACTACTCTAGCGCTACAACATTGGTATAACTTCCTTCATTGATGATCAAAGCACATAGATTGCCATTTACTCAGTAGTTCATGTGGAAGAGATTCTCTCTCTATTCATTCTCATCAGAGGCAAAGGTTGATGCGAACCAAAGCCAAGGACTGACAAGGCCAGACACAGGGTAGGTCTAAGCTTGTAGAAAGCTCGAAAAAGTGATGAAGAGATGTGAAAACAATAGGAAAAGTCAAACACACCCACAAACAACTTTATAAGATATGACATGCCAACAATAGAACTTTCGATAACTCACGGCATAACTCAATTATGATGCACAAGGTGATCTAGTGAGGTTACTCACTACCTAATCTTACTTAAGGGTTAGGATAAGAGTAAAGCAAGTAAACAAGCTAATGGAAGTAATGTTTACAAAGAAGTATATTCAATATATTGATGACGATAAGATATCGCGGCTACATGTATAGTGGGTATTTAAACCCGAGAAACTAAGGCAACCTACTAAAATTGGAAAAGACTAAAAAGAGTATTATCTAAAAGAAGTAATGTATAATGAATAATAAGGGAACAATTGAAAATACAATAAAATGGGCATCTTGCATGAAGAATTCTATAGCATGGTTGCTCGAACACTTGACTCCCTACGGATGCATGACTTTTTGGTAGAAAAAGACAACTATGCATTTATGTTGGTGACTACAAAGTAGAGGTGGTAAATCAGACGTGCTAAGCTTAATAGGTAATTCTTCCAAAGTGAATTCGCCTTCGACTGAGCTAATGGTTAGATGAACCAAGCTAATGTTCAAGTATAGTTTAGGTTGGTAACTTGAGACAAATGACTAGTATGAGAGAGTTCAACTCAGCTAAGGCATCAAGTCAACAAATTGTAGTAGCTTGGACTCCTTAATGGTGGGTCTTAAAGAAACAATTCACCTAACCAAACTTTCCATCCCTCAGGCTTGAGTTTGGGTGAAGGGCCTGGTGATCTGATTCCTATCAAAGGTATTAAGAGATCTCCATACAACCACATAGTATTCTCCAGTTTCAAGTCAGGTCAAGGCATCAGAATCTTCTTGAAACTCATCTAACAATTCATCGATGCCTACTTCTTCTTCTCCTTCACTTACATTCTCCACTTTGAATTAGGGATTATCTCCCTTAATGGTTACAACATGTCAGTTCAGGTACTAACTAGTCACATGTCTAAAACCAAAGCACTTAAAATACTTTATCTCTCAAGTCTTCCTATAAGAGCTCTGACCTTAATCCCTTCAGACCTCAGGTTCCTCATCCTTTGTCTTTCCTTAACCATTATCAAGTCTACTCAACATTTGATGTCGACGGTCAACCTCGAAACTAAACTAAGCTCAAGTCATGTCCAGGTTGACTTGGCATGCCAGTTTTGCTTAGCAAGCTAGGTCAGCTACTTTGCACAAGGTTTAGCTGATTTTGCTTCTACCTTTCAACCTTTTGTGACATTTAGATGGTCTCATCCAGATTTTCAAGCCTCTACACCTCCATTACATTACCAATCTCAAATCTTAGTCCTGAAATGAACCTAGCTATTGTTCACTCTTCCGACTTATCAACATTACAGTAAATGATCAATTGCTAGAACTCTTGAATATACTCATCTACAGATCGAGCACCTTACGTGAGTTCTTGAAGACATCAAAAGATGTCTTGCTCAAAATGTTTTGGTGTGAGTTTACTCCTCAAAACTCTCTTCATCTCATTTTAGGTTCAAATTTCACGTCAAGCTCGATGTCATACATTCTATCATTTCTTCCACCACATTGCTGTATACCCAAAAAATTCTAAAGCAATTACTTGAATACGTTAGAATATGAACTTTGAGATGTTGGCTCCTCTAGGGGCACAAAGCTCATACTCTTTGAATCTGTCATACTACTCTTCCTCATCTCCATGCTCTTCAACTTTATCTAACTCAAGTCTCCTCCTTGCAAACCTTTCAACATGTTAAGGTAGAGCTGGGTTTATATTAACAGCTTCAAGTGCTCTATGCTTAGCTACTTGTCTTCTCAACCTATCTCTCACATCTCAACCTTGTTCATTATCTCTCTCTTGAGCCCTAGCCTCTACTATCCTCTGTATAGATATAGCCAGGTTAGCTACAATAGGAACAAAGTCTTGCAATTACTTGTCAACAATCTATAGGGTCTATTAGGTAATACGACCATGACCATGAGCATCACTTTTGGCATCATTAATCTTTCCTTAAATACTGAGATTCAACATTCTCAATATAAGACTTCAAGAAGTCTACTAGTCAATAGAAGATTTCACACAACTTCAATAATTAAGATGTCGCATAAGGACTTCAAAACTTACTCTATTTTTCCACTAGAAAAATAGAGTATAACATAACGCACAACTGTAACAAGAAGCAACTATTATATTACTTAGCTTTCGGTCGCAACTTCAAGCTTTCATACCAAGATGATATGATATGCCTAGGAGCTAAGTTATTATTAAGTCTTACCATACGAGATACTAATGATGGGTCCTGCAAGGTATCAAAGAAAGAGGAAATGAATAGGTTAGCAAACACAGTAGCGTTCGTAAAGTTGCTCGTAGGATGTGATGAACCAACGAACATAACACAATTTAGTACTTCACCCGATATAACACACAAGTTGATATTAAGTTTCACTCACTAGTAATCTCAAGCTACTAGGCAAGACTAGATAAGAGTATGAGAAGGATGTACAGAGAATAGTGTCTTGCAAGAACAAGAATATTCATTAATAATAATGTGTAAGATAAGATGATTTCAGCTACAAAAGACAAGGGACTATTTATGGTAAGTCCATAAGGCAAAGAAATGTATGCAATTGTAGATAAGGGTAATACAAGAATAATAACCTAGTATGTTGCTCAAAGGGGTAAATGATGCAATTGTTATAAAGAAAATATAGTACAATGTCAGAAAAAGTGAAGGACAGGTTTCGTATGGATATTGCATTTGTGTTTTGGACCCTTAAGTGCTGTTATCAAGCTGGTCTGGTGTTATTACAAGTTTGTAATAGAAAGTTCTTTAGTTCTGTAAGGTAAGGCCTCAACCTTAGCATTCAGTAAGTTAGCAACTAAGTAAAAGTCTAAGGAGAGTAGAATGTGTCCGAGTTAGGAATTTAGAGTTTTCATCTACAGCTCTTCCATATACTAGAGCTTATCCTTGGTAAGCTAAGAAGATAGGATCTTCCTTGTGAGAGATTATAGGTCTTAAAAGCAAGCATGAGTAAGAGGTCCGACGGTCAACAATCTATCACACTTAAGCTCAATCCAAGTCCATATTGAAAAATTCATGAGGTTTACACCCTCTTCCCCTAAAAATAAGTTTTTTTCCTCGAATCTTAAATGCATATTTGGTTCCTTAAATAAACAAGGGTAACTGAGCCTTACTTCATCTTCAACCTCCCAAGTAGCATCTTCTCTCTTGTAGTTTTGGCACAATACCTACACATAGTAGATTTCTTTGACCCTTATCTTCTACGATTATAATCTAAAATCTAAAAAAGATTCTCTTCATAGGTCATGTCATCCTTCAATTATACTGGCTCTAGCTCAACCACTTTATCAGGATCAGACATGTACTTCTGTAGGATCGATACGTAAAATACATTTTCAAGACCTAAGTTGTTTTACAGTAGTGCTAATTTGTAAGAAAGGCTTCTAACTCTTTCTAAAATCTTGAAGGGACCAACTTGCCTTAGTTTCTTACTCTATGAATACTCTTGATCAACTTACTTTCAAATAAACATGGTCACCAACTTTGAACTCTAACTCTCTTCTTTCTAGATCGACCCAACTCTTTTGTCTCTCTTGAGCTTTCTTCATTTTCTGCTTTATTATTGCTACTTTATCCACTACTTCCTAAACCAAATCTAATCCCAAGGCCAATTTCTCACATCATCCCAAAATAATGATGATCTACATTTTTTTTCCATATAAGGCATCTTATGGGGGCATCTGGATGGTAGAGTAATAGCTGTTATTGTATGCAAACTCGAGTAAGGGTAAGTAAGCATCCTAATTCCCCTTGAATTCCATCACACAAGCTCTTAACATATGCTCTAAGGTCTATATGGTCCTTTTTGATTGCCCATTAGTCTATAGACGGTATGCAGTACTAAATTATAACTTAGCGCCCATGAACTTCTGTAAACTCATCCAAAACTTTAAAAAAAAAAAATAGGGATCTCTCTCATGTATATTCAGGCCATTTTTTCCAATGAATGTTGATCAAGAGAAATTGTGCTAATTTAGTAAGTCCATCTACTATCACCCATATGGCATCATGAACTATAAATGTCCTGGGTAATCTACTCACAAAATCCATTATGATCTAGTCCCATCTCCAGTCTAAGACTAGTAAAAGTTGCATCATACCTCGTAGGCAATGGTTTTTAGCCTTTATTCTTTGGCACGTGTCACATTTCATCACAAACTCAGCAAGATCTTGCTTCATGCCATTCCACCAAAAGGTTTTCTTGAGTTCTTAGTATATTTTCATTTCTCTTAGATGGACCATATAGCTTGAATACTAGGCTTCTATCAAATTTTCCTTCTGACTCTACATCATCAGGTATACACAACTTGCCCTTCATTTAGATTACTCCAACCTTGCCGATTCCAAAATCAAAATACTTGCCATTTACAATTTCTTGCTTTATTTGTATGATGGCGGAATCTTTGTGCTAAGCTTCACAAATGCTCTCAATGAGTATAGGCTCTACAACTAAGTTAGACAACTTTGAGTCCATCTCATGCTTGGTGAATTCCAAATCCAGTCTTTTAAACTCTTTTATCAACTCTTCTTGTTCAGTGAGAAGTGAAGCAACTTCTGCATAGTTCTTTCTACTCAAACCTTTAACAATCACATTTACCTTTCCAAGGCAATAATTGATGCAAAGATTATAGTTCTTAATCAATTCAAGCCAGTGGTGCTGTCTCATGTTTAACTCTTTTTATGTAGATAGATATTTCAGGCTCTTATGATATGTATAAATCTTATATCTTTGGCCAAGTAGGTATTGCCTCCAAAATATCAAAGCAAGAACTACTGTAACAAGTTATAGATCATGAGTTGGGTAATTTTGCTCATGTAGCTTTAATTACCATGATGAGTAAGCTATCACCTTTTCATTCTACACCAATACATACCTAAGCCCATTTTTCAATGCATCAATATAGATTGGGTTCATCATTATTTGGAAGTACTAAAATAGGCGCTCACATAAGCCTTTGTTTTAGTTCTTGAAAACTTTGCTCCCACTTTTCATTCCACTCAAATTTTGCATTCTTCTATATCAACTATGTGAGTGGTCAAGCAATTTTTGAGAAGTCTCTCACAAATTTCCCATAGTACCGGACTAGACCAAGAAAACTTTAGACCTCTGTAATTGTTTTAGGCTACTTCCAATCAATAATGACCTTAATTTTCTTGAGGTCAATGGATATTCCTGTACTAGACATAACATGACTAAGGAATGATATCTCATTTGGCCAAACATCACACTTGAAAAGCTTGGCATACAACTTAAGTTCCCAAAGAGTCTACCATACCACTCTAAAATGTTCTTCATGCTACTTTGGGGATGTAGAATACATAAGGATATCATTAATAAATACAATTATGCATTTGTCAAGTAATGTCTTGAACACCGATTCATCAAATCCATGAAAGCAATAAGGGAATTTGTTCACTCGAATGGCATTAGCAAAAATTCATAATGTCCATATCTCATCTTGAATGGCATTTCTAGTACATCTTCTAACTTGAATCTCAACTAATGATTAACTGAGACCATAAATCAATACGAGAAAGCACATAAGCACCTTGCTTTGATCAAAAAAGTCATCTATGCAAGGTAGTGTGTACTTATTCTTAATGGTCACTTTGTTCAAATCTTGATAATCAATACATAATCTTAATGATGCATTATTGACCCCTGGACCCATCACTCATGCCTGCCTCTAAGGCCTTCAATCTCTCACCAAAAAGATTCTCTCACCAAAAAGATTCTCTCTTGTCAGCCTGCCAAAGATGAGCTCCTATACATGGAAGTGATATGGACAAACTCTCTAAGGGCCCAACTCGAACACACTTTACTCTATTCAAACTCTTATCCAGTTGCCGACCTATCGAGTGCCGAGGTCAACTTGACAAATGTTGAGTCTAAAGAAACTACATGTCAAGATCTTCTCTTTTGGCCTTCTGAATCGCAACATCATTCAATCACCTTAGCAACTACCAATACAGCTCATCAATAGTAACCTAAACATCAACTCTATTCAACCACAGCACCCTAGGATCCTAGAATACAGACCCAATCATAGCATGTCACTTATCATTCCCTTTTCTAACATTGTATTATATTCCTTGTACTATTTGTTTACTTTTATCCTTTTAGTAATGTATTAAGCTAGTATTATTGTATTACCCTTTATTGTAATTGCACATATTTCCTTATTGCCTTAGGGATTTACTATAAATAGTCCCTTGTCTTTTGTAGCTAGAATCATCTTACACCTTACAGCTAATGAATATTCTTATTCTTGCTAGATACCTTTCTCCAAGTATAGTTTCTCTTACACTCTCATCTAATCTTACCGAGTAACTTGAGATTAGTGATGAGTAGACCTTAGTATTAGCTTGTAGGTTATATCAAGCATAGTACTAATTTGTGTTGTATTCGTTGGTACGTCATATTCACCAAGCAGGTTCATGGAAGCTACTGTGTTGATTAACTTTTCTCATTCCTTCATTCTTTGATACTTCAAAGGACCCAATGTTACTACTTCCTACAGTAAGCCTTAGTGATCAACTCAACTTCTTGGCACATCATATAATCCTAGTATTAGAGCTTGAGGTTATGACTGAAAGATTAATGTTAAAGTATTTCATATTGGAGTATGTATGTTTTGTTATACTCTGTTTCTCTAGTGAAAATAGAGTAAGTGCTTAAGTCACTACGTGAAATCGTATCGTCAAATTTGTATGTAATCTTCTGTCGAGTAGTGGAATTCCTGAAGTCTTAAATTGAGAATGTTGAATGACTAGTGTTCAAGGAGAGATTAGTGATGTCGAAAGTGATGCTTATGGTTACGACTGTATTACCCAATAGACTCCACGAACTACTAATGAACAAATGTAAGACCTTGTTGCCTATTGTGGCCTAGCTATCTCTATATAGAGGGTAGTAAAGACTAAGCTACAAGGGAGACTTGTTAAACAAGGCCAAGATGTGAGAGAAAGGCTAAGAAGACAAGTAGCTGAACCTAAAGCACCAAAAGTTGTTAATATGAATCTAGCTCTACCCAGACATGCTAAGAGGTTTGCAAGTAAGAAACTTGAGTTAGATGAAGTTGAAGAATATGGTGAGGAGGAGGAAGAGTATGATGGATTCGAAGAGTGTGAACTTCGTGCCCCAAAGGAGGCGAGCATCTTAAAGTGTGAATTCCAAGCTTTCATGGGTTTAGTAATGCTGATGACTACCTAGAATGGGAGGAGAAGATTGAAAAAATATTTGATTTCTATGACTACGAGGACTCAATACATATTCAAGTAGCTACTTTAGAAGTTTTTGGATATGTAACAATGTAGTGGAAGAAATTGTAAAATCTATGTTAGCATACCTGACGTGAAATTTGAACTTAGAATGAGATGAAGAGAGTTTCGAGTAAATTTGTTCTAGAACACTATGATCAAGACACTTTTTGATGTCTCCAAGAACTTAGACGAGGTAGCCAATCAGTAGATGAGTATGTTTGAGTGTTTCAATTGCTAGTAATCGAATATGATGTTGACAAGCCTGAGTCACAAACAATAATACGATTCATTTCTAGACTAAGATCCAAAATTGGTAATATAATGGAAGTATAGAGCCTTGTAAATATGGATGAGACCATATGAGTAACACAAAGGGTTGAAAGGTAGAGGCAAAATCAAATGAACCCAGTGTCAAGTAGCCAACCTGGTTTATCGAGCAAGACTAGTATGCTAACCGTTGAGGTCAGATGCCGAGCAAACCTAATGATGGTTAAGGAAAGACTAAAAGTGAGGAACCTAAGGTCTGAAAGGATCAAGGTCAACGCTCTAGCAGGAAGAGCCAAGAGATAAAGTGTTTTCAAGTTGCTTAGTTTCGGATAAGTAGCTAGTTAATGTCCTAATCAATGCATCATGACCATTAAGGGAGAGAAGCCTTAATTGGAAGTAGAGAGTGCTAGTGAAGGTAAGGAAGAAGAAGTGGGTGTCGATGAACTACTAAAAGAGTTTTAGGAAGATTCAAACGCCATGACCTAACTTGAAATGGGAGACTACTATATGGTTATATGACAATCTAGAAGAGATTCAAGAAGATTCAGATATCGTAACCTAACCTAAAATGGGAGACTACTATATGGTTGTACAAAGATCTCTTAATACCTTTACCACTGATGAGAATGAACAGTAAGAGAACCTCTTCCATACAAACTACTAAGTGAATGGCAAACTATGTGCTTTGATCATCAATTAAGAGAGCTGTACCAATGTCATAACATAAGGAGTAGTGAAGATTTTGAAGTTGCCGATCTACCCTTACCTTAAACACTATAAGATTCATTGACTAAATGAGAAGGGAGGTCTACCTATTACTGAGTAAGTCAGATTACCGACCACTATTGGTGATAGATATAAGGATGAAGTGTTGTATGATATCCTACCTATGTATGCTTTGCACATATTATTTGGTCAACCCTAGCTAGTTGATTTAAAGGTGCTACATAATAGATATAAGAACACCTATATGTTCCAAAAGGATGGGAAGAAGGGTATACTAACCCCATGAGCCCCAAAGAAGTTCAAGAATCATAAGATAAGATTTCCAAATCACTCTAGAGGAAGTCCTTAGTGATTTTCTGAGTCTAATTTTCCCAAGTTGTTAAGACGGAAAAGTGTGTATTCTTATTTGTTAGGAGGATACTAAAGTTAAATTTAGTTAGAGCATTACCAGCCGAGGTGCAAGCATTGCTAAAGGATTATGCTGACTTGTTTCATGTCAAGTTGTTAAGAGATTTACCCCCTTTCAAAGGCATTGAGAATTGCATTAACCTCCAACGTGAAGCTGCTTTGCCTAACCAAGCTACCTATAGACTCAATCCTAAGTAAGCAACCGAGCTAAAGAAAGAAGTTGACAAGTTGATTGAGCACAGATATGTTTGAGAGAGCATGAGTTCCTGTGTTGTATTGGTTATCGTAGTACAAAGAAGGATGGCTTAAGGAGAATGTCCATTGATAGCTAAGCAATCAACAAAATCACTGTTAAGTATTAATACCCAACCCTATGATAAGATGATTTGCTTGATGAGTTGCATGCTACGAGAATATTTTCGAAGATTAACCCAAAGAGTACCTACCACTAGATTCGAATGAGACTTAGAGATGAGTAAAAGACTGCTTTCAAAACGAAGGACAGTCTATTCAATTTTGCTGTACTAGTTTTCGTATTACTCATTATTTATTAGAAATGCATAAAATGAGTTCCAATATAAATTGTTAGAAATATATTATATGTACACTAAAAATCATAGTATAACATAAATAATATTTATAAGTATTTATTTATACTTCATATGTATTTACGTGTAGTTAAAAATATGAAAAATTAAAAAAAAAATGCCTCAAATATACTAAAATAATGCCAAATAATTAAAGAAAATTACAAAAAAAATTAAGGAAAAATAAAAAAAAAAGTGTGGATTTGTCTGGGATCAAGTCGTGGCATGTTGGGATTGGAAAGAAAAAATTTAACCAATTACATTAAAGTAACTAGAAAGCAAAATTGGAAGAGAATAAGGCTATTTATCAAGTAAAAATTGGAAGAAAAAAAAGTAAAGCAGCCTTATAAATACTCAAACCTTCAACTGGAGTTCACTTAATCAATTACGAATCAAGAAAAATTTAAGAGAAATCAGAAAGTGAGAGTTTAGTATAATTAGGAAAAATCTATGCAATTAGAACTTGTAAACCAAACCTACGACCCATGACCCTCTAGAAACAAACCACTATCACCACCACCATACCCCACCCTAACCACCTAAGGCCGCCAATACCCCTAGGACCACCACTGATGACTGGAAGTCCATCTCCGATTTTGGTTAATTTTGTAAGAATACTAAATACACTTAGAAAAATTATGAAATTTAGTATTTTGAAGTTTTTATATATATAGATTTAGGGTAAAAAAATTATTTTGATGAGTTTATGTTTGGAAATATATTATCCTTAAGAAATCCCCGTAAATACCATGAAACTTTTAGATTTTCGCCAATGTTTCAGTAAAATTCCTCTAACAAATTATAAGTACCGTAAAACTTGTAATGTGGATCCAATATTGTAGTAACATAAAACAAGAGAAGAAAGGGGCAAAAGTACAAAAGCAATTTAGCCTTCATCGCTGTGACACTAGGAAAGAGTGACAATTCATCTGTAAAGTTTGCCAATGTATAAACAATCAGTTAAAAGCCCAACTACATAATCTTAAATCCAGGTAACATGAAAAATGGAAAGTACAAAAGTAGATCATTACATTTATGCTGTTTTTGGAAGCTTACATGGGTCTGATAATCGAATCCAACATCTTGGACACAATTCAGACCTATGATATTCATAAGCTGTTCAATATTGCCTTTGATAATGCATCCACAAACACAACAGCGATACGACCGTTGAAACAGCAATTGAACTTGATTTGCGAGAGGAAGCTTTTCTGTGTTCATTGTATGTACCACATTTTAAATCTTGCAGTGCAAGATGGCATGAATATTTGTAGGATAATAGATCACCTTATCAAGATTCATTTTGCAATAAATTGTATTCGTCACAACAAACGGAAACACTTGGAGTATGTTGATTGTTACCAGAATGAAAACCATGAGTCATTCATCCCACCTCACAACGTCATCACACAATGGAATTCTATACATGAGATGTTAGACAAATCATTTAAGGTCAACATTTATATTACATAAAATTATTATTACATTTATTGGATCTAACTTTTATTTAGAGACATAATTTATTCTTACCTTACGATAATACTTTATATTGAACACTTTCTTAATTGGTAATATAGGTCTGGAAAGCCCTGACCATTTTTTACTACTCCCACATCCATCGAAAAGTAATCCAAGAGCTTAAGCTTAGCTGAATTCGTACGGTGGATTAAAAGAAAACAAGCAGCTTGTGGGAGTTGTTGAGTGCCTTTGTCCACCCGATAATGATTTTATCCAGCTGCTATTATCTTACCAATAATGTTGTACTCTTGAATCTCGTCAATATTGTTTATACATTGGCAAACTTTACAGATGAACCATCATTCTTTCCTACTGTTACGGCGATGAAGGCTAAATTGCTTGTGTACCTTTGCCCCTTTCCTCTCTTGTTTTATGTTGCTACAATATTAGATCCACATTACAAGTTTCACAGCACTTATAATTTGCTAAAGGAATTTTATCGAAACATTGGCATAGAAGATGCTATGATTGAAGCTACGAGGCTTAGCATGGAAGCTAAGAGCGCACTCAAATCCCTATTGCTCTATCATAAGGGTAGACGCAACCTCCATCTCAATCATCTCGATCTAACATTCATACCAGTAGTTCTAATGCTACATCTACAAAAAGGAGTAAGAAAATCGCTCAAATAAGCTGGAATTCAAGGACTACCAATGATATTACCAATAAAACTTTTGATGAACTATTGGTATACTAAGTTCAACACCTACGAGAAGATGAAGCTGATGTAGATGTTCTTAAGTGGTGGGCGGCAAAATCTTACATGACGCTATCTTATCAATTGTTTTAAGGGATGTTTACGATTCTCTAGCTTCAATGGTGTCATCTAAATCAGCTTTTAACTTAGGCGGGTAAGTCCTTAGCCCCCATCGCCTTCAGCTCAAAGCTAAAACTATCGAAGCCACTATATGCCTCAAGGATTAGAGAGATGTTCAAAAGAGAAGACAAGGGGGTGTAGAATCAATTTTTGACCATAAGGAAGACAAGGAAGCCGCACGGTCATTCTAGGTGATGGAAAGGGTAGAGGAGATGCAATGGATCGATGATGATGAGTACTGATGGGAATACATTTTGTTCCATTTTATTACAAATATTAGTTTTGACTTATTGGTTCATTTGTACTTCCTTAAATTTGATCTACATCTTCTAACAATAAAATTTGTATTTATGCTCATTATTTATCATGTAAGTCTCTATCTCTTTAAGTTGAGGATGTGTTTTTACTTTAGGCCCATAATGGTACGACTCGTTTGATGAACTTGTTCAAGTCTTAATGTGTCTGCTTAAGTCAGGTTCATACAATTTATGTTGCTTTGATCCAACGATCTTATTTTATATAATATTTACCTATTTTGATTCACGAACATAGTGTCGCTTAAATTAAATTTAAAATAGATTTTCCTAGTTAAATTAGTTTTATTAATTTACTAAACCATTCATTTATATCTTACTCTAGCTCAACTTGATCTTACTCATTAAAATTAAAACAAGTACATTAGTTAAATGAAATTGTATCAAGAAATTATGATAACTATTATGTTTTTTTGTTTATTTGATATAATATTTAAAATTAAAAAAGGGTACATGTTACACTTATTGGTATGATATAATTCTAGTTAAAATAAAAGAAACTAATTAAACAAATAAATTATTATATCAAATAAACTTTTTATCATTTTAATATAAATTTTCAAAATTACATACAAGGCATACTAATTATTATAATTGCAACAAGAAAAATCAACTTATTAATGTATTAAATAAATAAATTATTACATCAAATATACTACTAAATTAAAAATACTTAAAATACCATTTTCATTTACATTTCCAAAAAATAAGAGGCTCAATGTATTATCCACTTGCTCTCATGCTCGTGCTTGGGTAGCCACCAGCCTTATCATGCCTAGCGTGTTTGTGCTTACGTACTTGAGCCCAAGCCCACTCATGCTCGTACCTTTTACTATTCTTATGTACTTGTGCTTGGATAAGCCACGAAACAAGCCTAATCATGCTCGTACTCACATACCTAGCCCATTTACCATCCCTACTTCTACTGTTGGATTTAGCACTTCATCCTTAGTAACTATTACCTCTTCAACTTCCTCACAGTTCAACTCTTCTTATCGTTTCTTGTCCATTTCCTTCTCATCTTCAACTCCTACTTCTTTTCTTTCCATTTCCTCCCTTTCAGTATTCTCTAAATGAGTAAGTCTTTGTTGTTTTCTTTCTTCTCTAATCTACTTAAGCTCAACAAGTATAATCTCTAATTGTTCCTACACACTAGAGAGGTTAGCTTCATATGTGGATTTTCTCTCATACAATTTGTCTTAATGGTCTCGGGGCACGAATTTTCTTCACATCAAACGTCTTATCTCTTTTCATGTAATAATCTCAATGTTTCCTCTCTCAATTTTTAGATTTATCATTCTCTTCTACCAAGGAGCTTCAAAGCTAATCGTCAAATTTTTTATAGGATAAGTTCTCTTATGCTCAAGATAAAAGTAATTTTCAAAAACCTAATTAACTTAGAATTCCCATTTTAAATATTTTTTAAAGAGATTCCTGCCCATCACACACAACCATGTCTATTATCATATGCTATGCGGAAGAAATCCTTTCCGTTTTCCCCCCTTTTTTTTAATTGATATATATAATAGCACTTGCTCGGATTCGTTAATTTCTGACACCACGGCATACACATATGGGGTCAAGTTGAAGTCAACACAGTCATAAGCTCCTTACACGCCGACCACACTTCGCTACACCCTTTTGCGCAAAGCTTGCTGCATGTTACAGCACAACAGTTCGGCAACCGTTATCAAATCCGACCTTGCATACCCGCACGACTTGGCATAAAACAGCTCGGCAGTGTGACACTTCAGTTCGTCACTTGCTTACGTAATCAACAATTGGTTTGGCAATTTGAAGACTTAGCCTAAGATCAACTCGACAATTATGCAGCAGCACAGTTCAGTCCTTTTGGCAAACAACAGTCCATTGTTCAGCACCTAGACTTCACCTCGACAAGTTCAACAACGGCTTGGTTTGACAATTTTCGGCTTGGTAAATTTGAACTTCTTCCACGAAACAGCTCGACAGCAATTAAACTTCACGGTACAACAACCCGACACACAAGCTTGGCAATTCAAATCACAACAGCAACACTCCACATCAGGACAGCAGTACGGCGATGCTGCTTTTCCATGTGCAACTCGACACGGCAACAAAAGCAGCTCGGACCAAAGTTCCAAAATCACAGTTGTTTGTCAGTTGAGCTCGGATACGTACTTTGATAAATCGGTGCTTAATCTCACACTTTACAACAGCTCGGTACAGATCACTAATGCTCCCACAACAGTTTGGATCTTGTGCGACACGACTGCAATTTCACTATAAGCTTCGCCAAGTTCAAGAATTGGTCACTAGAATAGCTGCTCGGAGACGCACTACAGCACAAACACGAATCAACTCACACTCGCATACACTTCAGCTCGGACAGAACTAGTTGATAGGTCGTCACGACTAGCCGCTCGGCACAACTCTAAGCTAGATAAAAGTTGTTCGGCTCGGCACTTCTCAAAACAGCTCGAACATGCACACTTTACGGCAACTAGGCAATTTGGACAGAGGAAAGCTCGATACAGTAATTATAGCTTGGCTAATTTGAAGTAAGTTGGCTCGGTCGAGGAATTACGACATCTCAACACTCCTTCAACTGCAGTAGCTCAAAATCCCAAGTTCAGCTCGGCAACTGCTTAAAGTGTTAAGACAGCAGCTCAGATTGTGTTCGGAGGACGGCAGCTCAGCACGTCACAGGGGCTCGGCACTTCTTCTTCCTTCACCTAAGCTCCATAGTGAGTTGCTTCACTGCAACTCGGATTGTAAGAATCTCACACAAAGAACTTAGTCCGGTACACTTCAGCTTTCCACTTGGAAACTTGGCCGCTACTCAGTTCGGCACTTCACACTAATTAGTTTAGCTTGGTACAAACATGCATACACAATAGTAACACGTCACAACAGCTTACATACAGACGTTAGTTTAGCACAGTTTCATGCTTCAACACTTGGCCAAAACAAGATAACAGCTCAGTATTTTCTACCCGTAGCTCAGCAGCAACAGCTCAGACAATGATAACAACAGCTCGATACTTTGGATCATTTTGTACAACACCAAGTTTGAGCAGCTCAATTCGTACACAAGCAGTTTGGAACTTGAACTTAATCAACTCAAGTTGCAGCTAGCTCGACAACATTTAGAGCAAAGAGGACAGCATGGCGCACACACACAATCTGCTATGCAATTCTTGTAAAATGGGCAATACATCACGCTCTCTCTCAACAGTGCTCCTGCACTTAGAGACACAGCTTGGCCTTTTCGCACGAAGGACTACAGAATAATTAGCCAAATACTACACTTCTGCACACAATTCTTCACCTCAGTTTTGAATACACTAGGATCTGTACTAGTCTACATCTTGGCATACAAAGTAGCACAGCACACGTTCAGCTCAGCAGCTCGGATCTACAATTTCAGCTCAGTATACACTAGGATCTGTACTAGTGTATAAAGCTCGACATACAAAGTAACACGGCACAACTTCAGTTCAGCATTTCGGATCCACAATTTTAGCTCGGAAGCTCAGCAAGACAAAACACTTCGACAACATGCTAGGACACACTAACACATACAACAGTTTATTCGTAGCTCAACACGATAATACACATCTTTGACTAGTTCAGCTCGGTAATTCAATCGTAGCAGTTAGTTTCAATAGTTCTTTATACAGTTGCTTAACACAGATTGGACTGAAATTGACTTGGCACAATATGCTTCAAACGGTAGGACAGCAACTCCACCTCAACACAAGTACGATGGCAACTTGATAACTCTTATTTTAAATACACTTTACATGATGATTTTATAGCATTTCCCTTATATTTTTTGTTTTTAAAGAAATTGATACTTAATTGAGTAAAATTTTGATTTCAAGGTTTGAAAAAGTTCTTGAATTGAAAATAAAGAAAAGAAATCAAGTTTCACTAAATTTGAAATTCAAATGAATGAGTTACACAGTTTTGAAATTATATAACATGAGGACACAACCGTATCCCTAAGTTGTGTTTATACAATAGAAGAAAGTGACAATTTTTCATTAGAAAGTTATACAACTGTGTCCCTAAATTTTGTCCTACCTAAGATGATTTTAGAGCTTAAAGTCAATGAGTTACATAACCTAAGGAAATAACTGTGTCCTCAGCTATGTCTAGTGACGAAAATGGAAATTTCCTAATATATTATATAAGGACTAGTAAGTGTTTTGGACACTCCAATCTCTCACTGCTGTCACACTTTTATATACACTCCAAAACCACCAATAACCATACATGACTCCAAAATTACTAATCTCGCAATTCCACATACAACCCTGTCATAATCCGCAACTTTGCGCTCAACACGAAACACACCTTGATAGGCTACTCTATAACCACTACATTTGGTGATTTCTTTGCTGTCGACACAGACAACAACATGAACTACAATCATAACTATGACAATCGACCTTCAATGCACAACACCAACTCTACTCCACTACTTTCAATCACTGCAACAATACCGAACCCATCCACAAGCAAATTACTACACCTTCACAATAAGAACAGAAAAATCACTTCTTCGTTACTATAGAACACCCACTCGTACAACCACTTGTTATACCCAAAATCAAAAGCTAAGGTACCTAATACACAATTTAAGTGTACCAAATCGAACACAACAGCAATTTTCTATGGCTACTAATTCTTACAATTTCAAACCCTAATTGAGCACCTTCACCAAGTCATAATAGTAGCCCTTAAGGTTACAACACAATCATGCACCACAAAACCCCAAATTACCAAACCTCTTTCCAAAAAGGTACAAGGAAATCCCCTTGTAGGCTAACGTGCTAGGGTTTCCCTTTTAAAGCATAGGACTTTTGTTACCAATAGGTTGCGCTACAATATGGAAAACAAATAAATGAGATTCAGTTGTAGGTAACTCCAACTTTTAAATATTTAGCTACAAAAAAAATTGTGGTTTCTTGATGATACAACAACAAACTAAGAAAATGAAGTCCTCTCTCGTCATACCTCCACTCTAATACTAAGATGATATGTTGCACCAAGAACTGACAAGGGCGGCAATAGAAAGGTGGGTTCAATCTTACCAAAGGAACGAAAATAGAATGGGTTTAGTAAATGGTTTAGTGGTGATGGCCTCTCTGCATCACTCACTAAGAAGACGATCTCTGTAGGCTGATCTATCTATCTTAAGTCATAGCATGCCTCCCCAACATATAGATGCACGTTACATTAGTGAAGAAAGCACCCTTAGTAGGACTCACCTGACAATGACGTCCTCTCTAGTAATCATTTCACATAGTCCTCCACCAAACCATCACTGTCCTAATATTCCTTGATGTACCTACCAGTGCAAAGTCCTTGCATGGCACTTGTAGACCATGTTAGGACTCAAGTAGACTCTTTCCCTCTAACATCTTATACTTGAGCCACCAAACAAGTAACTACATTGGACTAGCCTAGATCAATAAAGGTTTTCCTTTATTAGTTCAAAGCTTATTATCCTGTTAAGTTTTTCAAGGATACATGTTTTTATCCTTCTTAAGCTCACTAGTTCGGTTATCCTAACATCTAGGGTCATGTTTTATTTTATAAAACCTATGCTTTAATACTACGTAAGCCTATCGTACCCTAAAGGGTACTCTGGTTGTAGCGGAATGTTATATACCACACAAAGACTCTAGATTAACTTCCTTATAAATTAGGAATCTTTGAAACAACATACAAAGCAAACTCAAAATATCTGGGTAGCAATCTAGGATGCAAACTTAAATAATCATAGAACAACATCTAACTTAAATTTAATTACAACCAATTCATAATTAGATCATGGATAAATCATAAGGCATATGCCCCACAAAATAATAGCAATAGGTACAGACATAATCAACATAAACCACTATACTCTCTAAGCTACTGAAAATACAAACATAACAAAGAGAGTCTATCAACAATACTAGGTTGTCTCATGCTCTCAATCTTCCCTTATGAAGAGAGTCTATATGTAGGTCTTTGTTAAGATCCTGATAACCTATCAATGAAAAAATATGAGGCTAATAATCTAACTAGTTATTTATCCATATTCACTATAACTTTTAGGTTGAGTCTTAAACTTATTTTTATCATAACTTTCTCATTTTAACTCTGATTTTAATGTTATTATAGCAGATTTCTATTGTTTTTTTACATACTTTCTCATAGCGGTGTTCGTCTTAATGGTAAGACCTGAATTTTTTTATAATGGTCCAAAAAGTTATATGTCTTTACTAATTTAGGCCTTCTTTTGTTCTATTTTTTTATTATTTTGGATTTTCTTCTATTATCATAATTTTTTGGGTTTTTAACTCTTTTCAGGCCTTAATTTCATGTATGCACTAAAGATATTAAAAATTACATATATTTCTTGGCCCATTTCTAAGCTTTTAATTTAAGGGCTTAATTGGTGGGCTTATAACTCTATTTTAGGTCTATATGTTGTTCAGGCTTTCCTAACTACTTTATAAGCCTTTAGGTGACTTGATGGGCCTTTAAGGAGACTTATTATTTTAATATAGCAACTAATTATATTATCATTTTGAGCTTATTTTATTAATTTTGGCTTGATTTATGGTTCTTAGCCCATTTTAGCTATCTAAGGCCCAATACCTAAGTTTGACATATTTGTTTAAGCCTAAAACTCAACTAACATATTTTTTGAATGGTTCTATGTACTGTACCAAGTCTAGACTGTTTCGATTTGTGGGTTGAAAGGGTGATGTTGATGCTTGAATTCAAGATTTTAACCTGACTCTCAATGTAAGGTTTTAAACTAACACTTAACCTAACAAATCAAGTCCAAGTCCTTCATTATCAAGTTTAAATCATGTTCACATGTAAGAATATGTTTAAGGTCAACTTGTTCACCAACTTTTCATGTCTTCGTAGAGATTTTCTTTGGTCTATTTTCTAGCTTCCTTTATCTATTCACACATTACTATTTTTATGGATATCCAGAAGTAACTTTTAGCCAAGATTCAAAGCAAAATTCAAAATAAGACATACTTTAACCATATACTGTTCAACCCTTAAGCATGATGGGTTTAACTCAATTTCTCTTCTATTTTACTTTGATTGCAATCTTAAGTATTACTATACTCTAACTATACATCAAGTTATCATATGCCTACAAGATGTAGCATTTTAAGCTCACATGTACAAGCTTACACATAAAAAATTTAACAATAAAGTTACATGTATAACCTAAGGCTTTCTATTCGACTAGCTATTACAAAGAATGTTAAAATGTATAAAGGAAAATAAGGAAAAGAACCTTTATTACAAGGTTGCAATTTCCTCTGTGCTCCTCTTACTTGGGTTCAATTTTTTACTCTTGATGTGGTTTGAGTCCCTGCTTGAGTTGTCCTCTAGTATAGCTCCTAGGTAGCTGAAGTTAGAATCAAGTGGTGGTAGCTTGCATGGGGCAAGTGGTGGCCAATAGGTAGAAGTTAAGCAACACTTGGAGCTTGTTAAGCGACTTGATTGGTGGTGGTGTTGGAAAGTGGTTTGGTAACAGTGACCTAGTTAGAAGTTAGGGTTTGTTAGCCTCAAAAGAGCAGCTAAATGTAGTGGTTTTGGTAGTAGAATGGGGTCCTTAGTTAGGTTGGCTACAAAGTGCTTAGGGTAGATTTTCTTGAAAGATAAGAGAGTATGCGTTGTGCTGGTGGTGTATAGCCGACGTAAGGGTTGGTTTTTTGGTACCTTTGAAGTGTTTGGTAAGTGTAAAATGAAGTGAAATTTGAATGAGTGTAAGGATGTGAGAACCAATCATGAAAAGGTGGAAATGGGAATTAGTGTTGAAGAGATTGAGTGAAAGAAAATTTGGTCACAAGGTTACCTAATTTAGCAATTTGTCAACATGCATATTTAGGCTTGTACATCAAGAGTGAGTTTTACTAAATATGCAAGTTGATGGGGATGTATGGTCTCATCACATGGGAAAGATATACTTACTACCTACTTATACTTGAACCAGTTTGGTTGGGACTTAAGGAACATAACTAATTGTCTTCCTTAATAACACTTTCAATAAAGGCTATAATAAGGTGTAATGTGATGCATGTGATATGTACATATGATATGTATGGCACTACTTGTAGTTACACTTAGGGTTCACCTTAGCTTAGTTAGTTTAATTTAGGATATTGATTAATTTAGTGTAATTATGTATATTGTTTAGTAATTTACTTTAATTCTTTGGTGTAGTATTAGTGATTTTCATGTTTTAAGTCAAATTAAGGTTTTAAATAAAGTTTAGTTTTTTTATCTTTAAGGATATATAATTTAAGTTTTATGTTTAGGGTTTTTAAACAACTTATTAAGGTCTTAAGGTTCACTTTATGGTGTTGAATTTGAATTTTTGTTAATTCCAATTAAATTTAACCTTATCAATTATGGGAATATCTCTAAACATTTGAGCTCGATCCAAGTCCATATCGAAAAATTCATGGGGTTTACAAAACCTAGAAGATCATCAAGTGCAATTTAACATGCTCCCAAACAATACCTTAAGAGGTATCATAAACAAACTCAAAGGAGTTTATCTCCTCTAACAACTAACCAAAATCATCAAACAACATATGATGTCCCTACATCAGTATCTAGTTAATCCACCAAACTCTAATTATCATAAAAATAAAGATACTGCAACATCTTCCTCTTGGACATCATCTACAAATGGCTCTTCATAGAAAACATAGCCTATGCAAGGGTTGGTTTCAAACCATGGATCAACTCATTAGGCCACTAAACTGGTCGTTAAACTACTAGTTAAGTGCAACCGACGATTTGACTTGACAATTTAGGCTCATGCCAACATATATATATATATATATATAGGGGGGAATAATTCGACTACTCAATGGTAACCTTTGCCCCATTAATATTCCCTAATCTCTACTAATTTTTAAACATGAAATAATGCATCTGAAAAACATGATATGATAAATGATGATGATACCAATTGCCATAAGAAAAAAGAGATCTTTACATGAAAGTGGTTTGGCATGAATATTGAATGACAAAGATAATTTGCTTTGCTTAGTCCCATTCCATCACGAACATTTTAGAATTGCAAATTGCAAATGAAAGTGGATGCTTGATTTGAAGATTTTAATCGACAATTGATATGAATCAACTCCCCAGACTTATCATGCATAGCCGAGCTAAAGGACTCCAAGGACTTACATGGAAAATACTAACTCGAAGCCCCATCCATAACAAGGATTCCTACTTCAACCTCCATGTTGCACTCTACTGCCGACTTGAGCATCGAGCTCTTACGTATGTTAACATAGTTCCCAAAGCTACCAAGCAAACGTACCAACTTGCTAAGTATACAGATCGACCTATCGAATACCAATACCAATCATCGAGCTCTTTTCAAGACCCAAAGAATGTCTAAGCAAACCAACCTCAAACTTCTATCCAAGCCAACCAACATCTGACCTTAGTCAAAGCTGAACTACGAGATACCTAACTTGAAGGAGATCTGGACATCCTTGATTAACTGAGCTCTAACTTGAAACAGATCATATTGGCTTTGACTGTAGATTATTTTCTTCACCTTTGTCTAAATTGTATCATACTCCAGGTTGCCAACCACCATGTGACATGTCTCTTCTAGCACAACATTCCAGAAGGATTCTTTACTTTTTCATACGAAATATTCTTTATCTCTTTTACCCTTTTTAGTATAATTCATGCATTCCCATTTTAGTTTACCCTTTTGTCTTTTCCATGTATGCTTATAACCCTAGTACGGCTAGTATATAAACCCCCACTCTTTTTATATACAATCATCAATTTCAATATTAGAATTAATACAAATCTCTTTTTGTGAATAACCTTAGTGTTCTCATTAGACTTTTAACTCTTATCTATTCCCTTTAGTAAAGAGCAATGGTAAAGGATACTATAGTTCAGACTAGTGAGCATATCCGATGGATTGTAAGCCAAGTAGGATTGATTAGTGTGTCATATCCAATTAGTAGCTACTAGAACTTTACTAGTCTTCTTTTATTTTCTTTAGGTTCTCTTCGTTGTAATGCCCCTCAATGTGTTTAACCTCTTAGATGCATCAGCTTCACTAGTATCAAAGCACGGTTCCAAAAAGGAGTATGTAAAGTTGCAATGAAATATTGGTTCGTATTTGCTATTAGCAGCTGATGTATTCCTTCCGTAGCTACTTTAATGTGTTTGTGCAAAGTAAGTTCTAAAGTTTTGAGCTATGCAATGAAGATTTGTGTGCTAGTGAGTATAGTTCTAGTTGTTACTCTATTTTACTCTGTTTTTTGTTACGAAAACAAAATAAGTTCATTTCTATCCTCTTCGAGTGAGTATTAGGTGATTGTAGTTGTTAAAAGTGTGTTAATAGAGTTTTAGGTAGTAAATAAAAGTGTTTATTGTATATTATGTTGTCAATCTACTTAAAACATATCATACTATGTTCGATTCGAGTGTTCAAGGTGTCATTAGTGACTAAAGTTGTAGTATTTATGCTAATCGTAGTCATAATGGTAGTAACACTCCTAGGTTAGTCAATGATAAGCTCAACAAAATCACTAATTTTGTTGAGAATCTGATCACTAGGATGTAAGCTAACAGACAACCCCAGGGTATGCCACAACATAACTTGCCTAAGAATGTTCTAAAGAGAAGTTATGGCCAAGGTAGCTAAACTAATCACCTAATTTGACCCCAGCAAGCTGGAGGAGTAGTAAACCAAGCTACTAAATGAAGGCTAAAGTTAGAGGAGATTGAGGAAGATGATGAGGAAATAGATGCCAAAGAGTATGGAAAGGAAAAAGAAGAAGCTGATTATTATTGAGTACAAGAGTGAGGATGATGCATCTCTAAGGTTGAACATATGAAGAGGCACCACAACAAAGCAAACCAAAACAAATAGGAAAAAAGGTTAGCAAAGTCTAGTCAGCTATCAAATGGATATGACACACCACTCAATCATACTCAACCTATAATCCGTCAGACATGACGCATTAGTCCAAACTAAAAGATCACTTGCCACTGCTCCTTGTTAAAAGGAATAGATAAGAGTTGAATGATAACAAGAATACTAAGGTTGTTCAAAGGAATAATTTCTATATTGAAGAGATGATTGATCGCATACAAGAAAATTGGGCTTTATATACCAATCCACTAGGGTTACTTTACACGTATGAAAAAATAAAAGGGTATTCTACAACTAAGTTACATAAGACATGCTAAAAAAGGGTAAAAAAGATAAAGAATATTCAGTGTAAAAAAGAAAGAATCATTTTGGAATATTGTGTCAAAAGACACGTATCGCTTGGTGTCTGGATGGGAGAAATATGGTACAAGGTAGGCAAAAACAAAGTAACGCATGCGGTTAGGGGCCAACCTGATGTAGACCAGGTAATGTGTCTCCAGAGTGGAACACACAGAGAGGTACCACAACAAAGCAAAACAAATAAATAGGAAAAAGGTTAGTAAAGTCCGGGCAACTACCAAATGAATATGACTCACCACTCGATCCTACTTGACCTACAATCCGTCGGATATAACACATCGATTCAAATTGAAGGGTCACTTGCTACTACTCCTTACTAAAGAGAATAGATAAGAGTTGAATAACGAAAACACTAACGTTAGTCAAATGAGTAATTTCTGTATTGAAAAAGATATGATTTTATGCACAAGGAAAGTGCGGGTTTATATACTTACCCACTAGGGTTATTTTACATGTCTGAAAAGACAAAAAGATATTTTACAATCACGTTACATGAATCATACTAAAAGGGGGTAAAAAGGACAAAGAATATTCAGTATAGAAGAGAAGGAATCATTTTAGAACGTTATGTCAAAAGACACGTATCGCTTAATGGCTAGATGTCAAGAGTATGATACAACATTAAGAGAAATAGGAAGTACTGGTAATCAAGGGTCGATCTAATCTGGATTAGGTCGAGAGCTAATCAGTCTAGTGAGGAAGTCCGTTGAATTGGAGTCAAGTGCCAGTGGTTGGTTGGAGAGCTCGACTCGCTAGCTTTTCTTAGGTTACCTTTTAGATCAAGACTTCACATCTGTATAGGAACATGTTAGATACACGTGAGGATATGAGAGACAAGTTGACAAGAGGTCGGATTGGAAAAAGAGTCCCCGTCTCAACTATGGCTTAAAGCTAGTATTTTCCATACGAACCTTTGAAGTCCTTTAGCTCAGCTTCTTGTGATCGATCTAAGGGGCTGATTCCTATCACTGGGTCGGGGACCAATTAGTTCTTCTAAAGAAAAGTCAACTTGATTCGAGGTTGGATTCTTATAGTCGGATCAAGAGCTCGCCTTAGCTACTCTTAGGCTATCTCTTAAGATAAAGCATTGTTGCTGAATAAGGGCAGATCTAACGCATGCAAAAATCTGATAGTTAAGTCTGCATGAGATTAGCTCGGGATAGGAATCCCCGTCTCGACTATGGCCTAGAGCTAATATCCTCTAAGTGAGTCCTTAAAGTCCTCTAGCTCAACTGTGTGCAATTGGTCTGAGGAGTTGATTCCTATCATCTGCTTAAGGGTCAGAAAGATTTATCCTCAAATCTCGAGTGCTCTCTACTCTTTCTTCTAGGGCACTTGCAAGGTCTTCTTTTGTTGGTTGGTAAAGGATTAGATTAGGCACATTGAAGGTGGAAGAAACTCTATAGTCGTCAAGCAACTCGATTTGGTAAGTGATGTGGTTGATTTTCTTCAGGACTTTGAATGAAGCATCAACTCGAAGAGATAGTTTGTTCTATCTTAAGTGTGGGAATCATTCTCGGCTAAGATGTATCCATACTAAGTCTCCTTAGTGGAAAGGAATGGTTCGGTGACCTCGGCTACCAATTTCATGGTACTTCTAATTGAACTTAGTGATCTTCTTGGTTACAAACTGGTGTAACTCATGCAATTCTTGGACTTGGTCCACTTTAGATTAACTCTCTTTAATAGCTACCGAGGTATCAATCATATCCAAGGGAATGGTAAGGTTAAGGCCATAGACAACCTCGAATGAGGTCTTCCTAGTAGTGCTATAGATAGTTCAATTGTATGCAAACTCCACAATTGGTAGGCACAGATCCCAAGCCCATAAGTTCTTTCCCACTACAACTCTGAGTAGATTGCCTAGCGTCCTGTTTACCACTTCAATCTAACCATCAGTCTGAGGGTAGCTACTGGAACTAAATACAAATTTAGTTCTAAGTCTTCTCCAAAGGGTCCCCCAAAAATAGCTCAAAAATTTTGTGTCCCAATCTAAGACTATAGTTTTTAGTACACCATGTAGTCAGGTAATCTCCTGCAAAAACAAATCAACAATATATATAGCATCGTTAGTCTAATGGCACGGAATGAAGTGTGCCATATTACTAAAGCAGTTCACTACAACAAAAAAAGAATCTTTCCACCTGGATATCCTAGGCAACTCTAAGACAAAGCCCATGCTGAGGTTGGCCCAAGGTAAAGTGGGTATTAGCAATGGCATATACTCTCCATGGGGTTTCTTCTTCCCCTTAGCACGCTTGCACACTTCACAACTACTAATTACCTTATCGACATCATTGGCCAAACCAGGTTGATAAAAGTTTTCTTTCAATAGGTTAGTTGTCTTGGTCTCCTCGAAATGACTAAATAATCCTCCGCTATGAGCTTCTCTTATCAATAGCTCACGCATGGAATGGTTTGGAATACATAGCTGCAGTCCTTAAATAGATAGCCGTCCTTAAGATAATATCCTCCAACTACTACCCTTTCTAGGCATTATTCAACAACGGGACTAAAGTGAAGGTTAACAGCATACTGCTCAGTGATGAGTGAGAATCCCAATAGTTTTTTCTGCAAAGTGGTCGATAAAGTTTGCTATCGTGATAAAGCATCAACGACCACATTTGTACTCCCTTATTATGCCGAATGACATACAAGAAGACCTCCATAAACTGCAACCACTTAGCCAGTCTCTTTGAGAATTTTTTTTTTTTACTCCCAAGATGCTTCAATGACTCATGGTCGGTGTAGATAACAAACTCCCGTGATAGCAAATACTGTTGCCAAACAGTAAGGGCTCAGAAAAGGGAGTACAACTCCTTCTTGTATAAAAAATAGTTCAGGGAATGGCTACTAAGTTTCTTACTGTGATAGGCAATTGGTCGTCACTCTTACATTAGGATAGCACCAATTCCAACTCCTAATGTGTCACATTCTAATTTGAAGGGCTTGTCAAAATTTAGTAGTGATAAGACAAGTGCCAAGGTGATTTTTTCCTTAATCACTCTAAAGTTATGTTCAGCTCGGTCATTCCACCTGAATCCTTCACTCCTCTTTGTTAACTTAGTCAATGGAGCAGTTATTGTACTAAAGTCTTTAATAAGTCACCTATAAAAGAAAGCTAGGCCATGAAAACTTTGGACCTCAATGACATTCTTCGGTATCGGCCATTTTAGAACAGCTCATATCTTCTCCTCATATGCTCGGATTCCTTCCCTTGACACTACAAACCCTAAGAGTATCACTTTTCTTTAGCCGTACATATACTTCTTCACATTTCTGTACAACTTCTCCATTCGTAAAATGCTAAATACTTTGCAAAGATGTTGAACAGAGTCGTTCAAGCCAGTACTATATACCAAAATATCGTCAAAGTATATGATCACACATCTCTCAATTAAGGGGCACGTTACATGGTTTATTAAGCTTATGAACGTGCTTGGTGCATTGGTAAGTCTGAATAGCATAACCAACCATTCGTAGAGTTCGTGCTTAGTCTTAAAGGCAGCCTTCCATTCATCATCTAACCTCATGTGAATTTGGTGGTAGCCACTTCGTAAATCAATCTTCGAAAATATCTTTGAGCCATGAAGCTCATCTAACATGTCATCGAACCTCAACATCGGGTATCTGTACTTAACAGTAATTCAGTTGATTATTCGGTTATCGATGTACATGGACCATGAACCATCTTTCTTCAAAGCGAGTAAAGCTGGCACAGTACAAAGGCTCATGCTCTCCCTCACATATCCTTGCTCTATGAGTTCATCCACCTGTCTTTTAGCTAGGCAGCTTACTCAAGGTTCATCTTATATGTAAGTTGGTTCGGTAGGACAACGCCTAGCTACAAATCAATACAATGTTCTATATCATAGATTGGCGGTAATCCTCTAGGCAATTCTTCTGGAAACAGGTCGGAAAACTCATTTAATAAGCTTCAAATCTCTTCTAGAACATTCTGAAACTCCCTCATCTCCATCAGTCTCTTAACCAATAGGAACATCGGTTCATCAGCCTTCTCAGCAAATTGAACCTCTCTATGGCTCATCACCAAGGCTTTCTTCTTACTAACGCTAATTATGGGTTTCAATTACTTGGGATGGGGTTGGGGGTTGCAACACTATCTTCCTTCTATCCTTAACAAAGGTATAGGTTTTTTTCTACCCGTTATACGTAATACGTTAGTCAAACAACCAAGGTCATCCAAATAATAGATGTAAAGCTCCCATGGGAGCGACATCGCATACTACTTCATCCCTGTATACATTTCCAACACTGAACGGTACAATCACTTGTTCAATCATGGGCAAAGCACCCTTATCATGAAGCCAATGTAGCTTATAAGGTTAGGGATGCTTGGAGGTTAGCAAACCCAAACTTTGCCCAAAGGACTATACAACTACATTAGTAGAACTTCCTCCATCCACTATAATAGTGTACAATTGTCCCTTGATGGTACATTTAGTGTGGAATGGATTTTCTTTTTGGTCTTCCATAGAGCTCGATAGGTGGCTTAATATTCTCCTCAAAACTAAGGTCATCACTTCTCCTTAGTCGACATAGATACAGGTCTCCTCTTTCTCTCCGGCTTCAGGTTTTCTAACATCCTCTTCCTTCTCAAGCTCGCTCTCGTCAATGCTATCCACTAAATCTCCTCGAAGCACCATGACACATCGGTTCGGACACTTAGAGGCCATATATCCGAAGCCCAAGCATCTTACCTTGCTGGTCCTTCGTTCGGAGGTCTAATCTTTCTCATATATCCTTGAAGGTGGCTAACTCTCAACTCGGCCTGAATGACCAGCCTAGCTTTGTTGGCTTGCTTAGCTATCTTCAAGTCGGTCATTCCTATCCTCGGCCCTAATTGGCTTCTTTAGCTCAACTCGATCAAGTCAACACAATAGCAAGACTCACCAGAATGTCGACCTAAGTTGACTCAGAACACTTCTTTTCTACCTTGTGACCCTTTATGCTATTTTGATGAACTCTTCCAATGTATAAAATCTCTAAACCTCCATGATATTACGAATCTCATACTTAAGCCGAGAAATGAACCTTAATACTATATAGGCCTGTGGTTTTTCCATGTCATCTCGAAAAATTAACATCTAGAACTCTCTTACATAATCATCAATTGATCAGTTCCCTTAGCGCAATTCCTCCAATTTTGTAAAAGTATCTTGTACGTAAGTCTTAGGTACAAATTTACCTCTTAACAACCATTTCACCTCATCCCAGGTCCTGACACCTCGTCTTCCATCTCTTACTCTGGTGGCATTCGAATTCTTCCACTACATGGTGGCATACCCAGTAAACTCCAACACAACAAGTTAGACCTTAACAACATCTTTGTTGTGAACCATAACCAAGAACAGACAAGGCCGGTCGCTAGATAGGTCCAAGCTTGCAAAAAGCTTGAAAAGGATTAATAAGGAAAGTGCAAAAGGGCAAAAATGACGAAGGGAACGATAAGCAAAACCCACAAACAGCTCCAGAGGATATGACACACCGATGGAACTTTTGAAGACTCAAGGCACAATTTGATATGACGCACGAATCGGTCCGGTGAGGTTACTTGCCACCTAACCTTGCTTAAAAGAAAGAATAAGAATGATATCGAAAGTAAACAAGTAGTATTTACGTAAGGAAAAAAAATACTTAAGTGTATTAAGAATGATCTGATCTTTGTTAAAGTACAACGGGTATTTATACCCATAAGTTAAGGCAACTTACCTAAAAAGGAAAAGATAGGCATTTCTTAAGGAAATAATGTATAAGATACAAAAAGGTAAAAATGATTATACAAGAAAAACAATCATTGGTGCAACGAATTCTGCACATGATACTATACACATGGTGATGTTACATTGGCAAGGTTGTTAGAAGATATAGACAAAAAAGTACGGACAGATGGCTTGTTCGAGTAGGAATGGCTTAGTCAATCTGGAGTCTCTCTTTCTCAGCTTTTCGGTAAAGAAGATGTCGAGTAATTGATAAGCTCGGAAGATGCCGAGTATTTGATCAACTCGGGTACAAGTGAGTAATCTTCAATTCGACATACTACAAAAGATAGGAGTCATACAACTCGACATGAAAGGTAACTTGGTAAGAAAGTACTCGGCCTTAGTAGGGGTCGACTGGAATAGAAGGATTTATCATGCCAGTCCCTCTGATCCTAAGGCTCAATTGTGGGTCAGAGGTCCAATAGCTTGATTCCCATCATTTTCTCTGAGTTGTTTTGGATATGGGATCAAATCCAATTGGTATTCACTCAATTCTCCATTAGAGTGATACAGATTGAGGTCGATAATGTTAAAGGCATCAAAAACCCCATATTCCTTGAGCAATTCCAATCTATAGGCATTATCATTTATCTTCTGGAGGATTCTGAAAGGTCCTTCCACTCTTGCAGATAATTTGTTCCTCCTCTTGTTCGAGAACTGTACCTTGCTGAGGTGAAACCACACCAAGTCTCCTAGCTAAAATTATTTAGCTATTCTACCCTTCGTCTTTTTTCATATTCTTCTAGCAGCTTCATCAATGTACTGAGTAACCTTATCATAGATGTGTTGAAGGGATTGTACTTTGGGCGATGTGTCAGGGTCCTCTTGCGGGGGTACTAGTACAAGGGCATGGTCGAGGGGCAACTCAAGATTAAATCCATAGACTACCTTGAAGGGAGTCTACTTAATAGTGTTATGTACTGTTCGATTGTATGCAAACTCGACCATTAGCAAGCAGACATCTCAATCAGCCAAGTTCTTACCTACTATAACTCAAAACAATGATCCCAAAGTGCGATTAATCACCTCCATTTAGCTATCAATTTGGGGGTGACATGAGGTACTGAAAAGTAATTTGGTTCCCAACTGACACCACAGGGTTCTCCAAAAATGGCTTAAGAACTTCGAGTCTTTGTCGGAGACTACAATTCTTAGCATACCGTATATTCATATAATCTCCTATAAGAAAAGAGAAGCAATAGATGAAGCGTCATTATTTTTGGTACAAAGCATGAAGTGTGTCATCTTACTAAACCTATGCATGACCACCATTAGAGAATCTTTGCCTCGAGCAGTTCACAGTAGTCCAAGAATAAAGTCCATGCTCAATTCAATCCATGGCCTCGTTGGAATAGGTAGGGGCCTTACTTTCCCTTACTTGGCTTAGTACTTGGCCTTCTTGCATACGATACAGCTTTTGACAACGCGGTGCACATCTTTCCTCATTCTCGGCCAAAAGAATCAACCATTTATCAGTTCACAGGTCCTCTTTTCCCAAAAATGTCCAAAGAGATCTCTACTGTGGGCTTTCCTAACTAGTAGCTCCCTCAATGAACAAATCAACAAGCATAATTTTCCACCTCGGAACAAGTAGCCATCCTCCACATGATGCTTGTCTACTGTCCTCCCATCGACACATCGTAAAATTATGGGTCCAAAGTATGGATCCTCAAAGTATTATTCTTTGATACTTGTAAACCCAAATAGTCTGGTCTACAATTTTGATAAAAGTGCATATCTCCTCGAATAGCATTTACAACTACGTTTCTCTTTCCTTGCTTGTACTTTATTATAAAATTGAATCCTTCAACGAATTCAACCCATCTCGTTTGCTGCTTCAACAACTTGTTCTGACTTTAGAGGTACCTCAGCAATTCATAGTCAATATATATGACAAATTCTCTTAACAATAAATAACTTTACCATACTTACATTGCTTGGATCAATACCAAAAGTTCTTTATCATACACAGAATAATTTAACTAAGGTCCTCAAAGCTTCTCATTGTAGAAGGCAATTGGTCAACCTTCTTACATTAGGACAACGCCTATTCTAATGCTTAACGTATTGTATTCCAGCTCAAAAATTTTATCGAAGTCAAGTAACACTATCACCAGGGCGGAGGTCAATCTCTCTTTTAACTCAGCGAAACTCCTCTCCTCCTTTTCTCCCCATCAAAAGTTAGTGTTCTTCTTTGTTAAATAGGTAAGTAGTGCAGCGAGGGTGTTAAAATTCCTGATGAACCTTCTATAAAACGAAGCCATTCCGTGGAAACTTCTTACGTCGATATAAGTCATAAGAG
The DNA here is from genome assembly GCA_024138005.1 of Lumnitzera racemosa. Classification (NCBI taxonomy): domain Eukaryota; kingdom Viridiplantae; phylum Streptophyta; class Magnoliopsida; order Myrtales; family Combretaceae; genus Lumnitzera; species Lumnitzera racemosa. Next base: position 90,392,481 of record JAMXBC010000006.1, read on the forward strand.
TCGGCCACTCGACAATTGCTCAGATCTTTTCATCATCAACTCGTAAGCCTCTTCTACTAACTACATAGCCTAAGAATACCACTTCTTCCCGGCAAAAGCAACATTTATTTAAATTACCGAATAATCTCTCAACACAGAGGATATCCAAGACTACTCTGAGATGTTCACAATGACTTAGCATATCGATACTATAGGCTAGGAAGTCATCAAAATACACCACAATACACTTCCCTATGAGATGTCTCAACATATGGTTCATTAGCCTCATGAAAGTGCTCAAGGCATTAGATGAGCCGAAGGGCATGACCATCCATTCGTAAAGTCCATATCAAGTCTTAAATGCAGTCTTCCACTCTTTCCTAGCCTCATGCAAATTTGATGGTAGCCAGATTTAAGATCAATCTTGCTGAAAATCTTAGCTCTACTGAGTTCATCTAACATATCTTCTAGCTTTGGGATCGAATACTTGTATTTGATCATGATCTTATTCACAGCTCGGCTATCTACACACATTTGCTAGGTTCCACCCTTCTTCAACACTAGAAGTGCAGGCACAGCACAAGGGCTAAAACTCTCTCTTACATAGCCTCTCTCCAGCAACTCATTAACTTGACGTTGAATTTCAGAAGCTTGCTCAGGATACATCCAATAGGCTAACTTATTCGGCAGTACAGCAACGAGTACTAAGTCAATGCAATGCTCTATGCTTTGGTTTAGGGGCAACCCCTCAAGTAATTGTTCTGAAAATAGGTCAACATATTCATATAACAACTCTTTAATCACCTGAGGTAACTCACTCTGCTCCTTCAATTCCAATAGTCGCCTAACCAACAAGAAGGTCAGCTCATTAGCATTAATGGCCTCTCGGGGCTTGGCTCTACTCATCACCAAGGCCTTCTTTGATCCACGAGCACGTTTTATCTACAACTTATTAACTTCTCTTAGCGACATCAGATTCAACGTAATCTTCCAGCCATCCTTCTTGAACATATATGTGTTCCTATAGCCGTCATGTATAACTCTCCTATCAAATAACTACGGTCTACCCAGTAACACGTGGGAAGCGTACATGGATAATACGTCATAAAGAATCTGGTCAAAGTAATTCCCTATAGTGATCGACAGCAATATTTGCCAAGTGACATGTAATGCTCCTTTCTCACTCAACCAATGTAACTTGTACGGCCTCGATGAGTAACAGTCAGCAACTTCAGTTTTGAAACAAGATTGATCGATGCCACATTGGCACAGCTTCCACTATCCAGGATGAGGGCGCATACCTGATCATTCACTTTACAAGTGGTATGGAACAAGTTCTCTCTCCACTTCTCCTCTTACAAGGGCTTGACGTTGATAGTACATCGAACAACCATAAGTAACTTGTCCAAGTCCTCAACAAACATGCCCTCCTCAATAAGTTCTTTCTCGACAGGAACCTCCTCCTTCTCGGGTTTCTCATCCATACTTTCTACTTCTAGCTTCGGGATGTCTCCCTTAATGACCATCGTCCTTCGATTCAGGCACTTAGCGGCTATGTATCAAAACCCTTGACACTTGAAGCACTTGATTTGGCTAGTCTTCCTGCCAAATCCTTGCCCCTTCTCATAAGTTCAAGTCAGTACCTTACCATTAAGTCGGCCTTTTTGCTTAACTTTATACTTGACTAAGCTCAGTAACTTGCCTATCTAGGTTAGCTAGTCGACATCCTCGTCAATACTCAGCTCCTTCTTTACCTCTCTACTCATTGGGCAATCCTAATAGCTTCATCCGTTGTGCCGAACTGTTAAAGCTCTACAACGTCTCAAATATCTCCTCTCAAGCTAGTAATGAATCTTGAAACTGTTTGAGCTGGTGGTTCCTCCACTTCACAACGGATCATGAGCATTTGAAACTCTTGAACATATTCGTCAATAGTTCGGCCTCCTTATGTCAACTCCTGAAGCCAAGTGAAAGTATCTTGGAGATAAGTTTTCAGCACGAACCTATTTCTGAGCACTCTCTTCATCTTAGGCTAAGTGATAATCTCCCAGTATCCCTCTCATCTTCTCATGGCCTAAAAATTCTTCTACCACATGGTGGCATATCTAAGAAACTCAACAGCAGCAGTTCTCACCTTCTCATAATCCTCATATTGATAGTAATCAAACACACACTCTACCTTCTCTTCACACTCCAGATATTCATTAGCATTCCTAGATCCATTGAAACTCAAAATTCGAAGCCTTACATGGTCAGATACTCTGGGGATTCATACATGCACTTCTTCGAAATACTCTTCTTCCTCTTCATCAAGCTCTCTTAGGTCTATCCTTTACCTTACTCATCCATTAACTCCTCCACCTCGAATAGGTCGAGCTGGGTTCTAACCTCTAATAGGTTGAGCAACTTGTGGAGCATTTTCAAGTCGCCTCAATGGGTCTGCAAGACAATACAAGAACAGCTCGGGTCAAATCTACTAAGAGGTTAGCTACCTCATCAAGTCTCTCATCAGTACTTCTGGTAGTTCTTTGAGAATTTCATCCATGGCAAACAACTCCACTGTCATCGCCAGTACCAACATTCATATTTAGGTCTATCATTTTTTTTCTCATAGATTTAAAATTTAAATAAACACTTTCAGGAAACTAACAATTAACAACACATCAATCAAATGAACACAATAACTTGCTCTGTTTCATACACGCAAAACAAAGTATAACAGAACTTCAAGAAGAACCAACTATAGTTTACACGAAACCTCCTCTATAATACCAGGATGTTGCGAACCGTAACCAAAAATAGACAAGGCCAATCGCTGGATAAGTCCAAGCTTGCAGGAAGCTCGAAAAAGATTAATGGGGAAACTGAAAAAGGGTAAAAAAAACAAAGGGAACAGTAAGCAAAACCCACAAATAGCTCCAAAGGATATAGCGCACCAATGGAACTTTCGAAGACTCATGGCACAATTCAATATGACATACAAATCGATCCAGTGAGGTTACTTGTCACCTAACTTTGCTTAAGGGAAAGGATAAGAGTGATGCCAAGAGTAAACAAATAGTGTTTAAGCAAGGAAGAAAATACTCAAGTGTATTAATAATAATTTGATATCCGTTACAAGTAAAAGGGTATTTATACCCATAAGTTAAGGCAACTTGTCTAAAAAGGAAAAGACAAAAAGGGTATTTCTTAAGGAAGTAATGTACAAGATATAAAAGGGTAAAAATAAATATACAAAAAAAAATAATCATTGATACAATGAATTCTGCATATGATACTATACTCGTGGTGATATTACATTAATGAGATTATTAGAAGATACGGACAAAAAAATATGGACAAATTACTTATCCAAGCAAGGATAGCTTAATCAGTCCAGAGCCTCTCTTTCTCAGTAAGAAAGATGCCAAGTAATTAATCAACTCAGGTATGAGTGAGTAATTTTCAATTCGGCACACTATAGAAAGATGGGCAGTCATATGGCTCGGCATGAAAGGTGACTCAACAAGGAAGTACTCAAACTTTGGTTAAAATAGAAGGATTAGTCATACCAATCCCTCTAGTCCTCGAGCTCAATTGCAAGTCAAAGGTTCAACAGCCTGATTCCCATCAATCTTCATACCCATAACATTCAAATACTTTCTTGACCTTCTCTTCCTACTCCAAGTATTCATCTACATCTCCACTTCCACCAAAGGGCGAGATTTGCACCTTAACATTGTCTAAACCTTGAGGAACTTGACATCCTCATCCCTGTGCTTGGTAATAGTCTACTTCTTCTTCACCAAACTCTTCAACATTCATCTCCTTATCATCTTCTCCAATCTCCTCTAACTCCAATCTTCGTCTAGTAGCTCTGTTTACTACTCCTCTACATTGTAATGGTCAAATTAGGCAATTGGTCCAATTGCCTTAGCCACAGTATCTCTTAGGGGAGTATTCCTGTGAGTTTTGCTACTGCACACCTTAGGATTGTTGCCTGTTAACTTACATTGTGGTGACTAAACTATCAACAAGGTTTATGAGTCTATCAAGTTTATCATCAACATACCTTGGGGTGTTACTACGATTATGACCACGACTAGGTTGAGTACCGCTACCCTGGTCACCAATAACTCCATAAACACTTAAATTTGACATGGTACAGTATTTCTTAAATGGATTAAAAATTCACTAACAACTTTAATACCTAATAGCCTTTCAAATAGAATAAAAATAAACTTATTCTATTTTCACAATGAGAAACTAAGTTGAAACTGGGTAATAATGAGACTACAATTGCTATCACATAAATACACTGCAGTAGCTACGGAAAGAACACAATAGCTACTAATAGTAAATTGAACCAAAACTTCACTGCAACCTCACACACTCCCTCTCGGAACTATGTTTTGATACCAACAAAGCTAATGCGCCTTCAAGGTTAGACACATAAGGAAGCACTACAACGACGCAAACCAAAATAAACAAGAAAAAGGTTAGCAAAGTTCAGGCAACTACCAAATAAATATGATGCACCACTCAATCCTACTCGGCCTATAATCCACCGGATATGACACAATAGTTTGAATTAAAGGATCACTCACCACCGTTCCTTACTAAAGGGAATAGATAAGAGTTGAATGATAATAAAAACACTAAGATTGCTTAAAGGAATAATTTCTGTATTGAAGAGATGATTGATCGCATACAAGAAAGTGGGGGTTTATACGTCTATCCATTAGAGTTACTTTACATGTATGAAAAGATAAAAGGGTATTCTACAACTAGGTTACATAAGACATACTAAAAAGGGTAAAAGAGACAAAGAATATTCAGTGTAAAAAAGAAAGAATCATTCTAGAATATTGTATTAGAAGACACGTGTCACTTGGCGTCTAAATGGGAGAAATATGATACAAGGTAGGCGGAAACAAAGTAACGCTTGTGATCAAGGGCCAACCTGATGTAGACTAAGTTGGGGACCAATTAGTTCTTCTAAAGAGAAGTTAGCTTGATTTGGGTCAGATTCTTATGGTCGAATCAAGACCTCACCTCGGCTACTCTTAGGCTGTCTCCTAGGATAAAGCATTGCTACTAAACAGGGGAGAATCTAACGCATGTAAGGATTTAATAGTCAGGTCAACACAAGATCAACTCAAAATAGGAATCCCCACCTTAGCTATGGCCTAGAGCTAATATCCTCTGAGTGAATCCTTAGAGTCCTCTAGCTTAATTGCACGTGATCAGTCCAAGGGGTTCATTTCTATCAAAGGACGCCTAGCTCCCTGAAGTCTTAATAATGTTAAGGTCCAAATCACACCCTTTAGTGGAAGTGGAGATGTAGGTGAATATTTGAAGTGAAAAGAAAAGGTAAAGAAAGTGTTCAACTGTTATGGGTATACTGATGTTATTAAAGTGCAACTTGCTGCATTGGAGTTTGCTAAAAATATGCCATCATGTGATGGCAGAATTTGAATGTAGCTAGAGGAGGAGATGGAAGACAAGGAGTGCGAACTTAGGAAGAGATGAAGAGATTGCTGGGATGAAGATTTGTGCTCGAGACTTATCTATAGGACACATTTGCAAAGTTACAAGAGCTTCGACAAGGAAATCGACCTATTGATGACTATGTACAAGAGTTCCAAATGTCAATTATTCAAGCACATGTAGAAGAGCCTAAAGTGTATAATGTATCTCATTTCATCTATGGACTCAAATATGAGATTCACAATATTATGGAAGTACAAAGGTTCTATACATTAGAAGAGGATATTAAAGTAGTGTAGAGGGTTAAAAAGCAAAGAAGAAATACTCCAAGCGAACCTAGGTCAACTTTCTCCCAAGCCCCTATTCTGTACCAACCTGCTCATGCCAAGCTAAGGAAAACTTCTTGAGCCAAGGAAAGATATGACCAACCTAAGGATAGCCAAACAGGTCAATAGGGCCAAATTAAGGATAGGCCGACCCCATGAGAACGGCTAAGCCTCTAGATGGAAGACCAGCGACATGAAGTCTTTCAAATGCTCGGGTTTTGAACACATGGTTGCTAAGTGTCCGAACCAACATATCATGATCCTTCAAGGAGATGTAGTAGATAACACCAACAAAAATGAGCCAAAGGAGGAGAAGAATACTAGAAGAGTTGAAGCCGAAGAAGAAGAGGAGACCTGTGTCTATGCCAACCAGGGAGAGATGATGACCCTAATACCAAGGTAAATGCTAAGTTCCTTGCCAAGCTCCAAAGAAAACCAAAGAGAGAATTTATTCCATATAAAGTGTACCATCAAAGGACAACTATAGACCATCATAATGGACAGAGGAAGTTATACTAACATCATTGCATAGTCCTTTGTGCAGAGATTAAGACTAATGACCTCTAAGCACCCCCAACCTTACAAGTTATACTGGCTCTATGATAAGGGTGCTCTACACATAACTAAATAAGTATCTGTACCATTTAGTATTCAAAATGTGTATAAGGACGAAGTGATATGTGATGTCAACCCATAGGAGCTTCACATTTGTTGCTTAGAAGACCTTGGTTGTTCAACTGACATATTATTCACAATAGATACAAGAACACCTATGCCTTTGTTAAGGATAGGAAGAAAATTGTGTTATAACCCATAACACCAACCCAAGTGAACGAAACCCATAACCAACTTACTCGAGCTAGTAAGAAGAAAGCCCTAATAATGAGTTGAAGAGAGCTTCGAGCTACTAAGAAGGCAATGAGCCTATGCTTCTATAGATTAGAAGATTATTAAAAATGAGAGATTAAGAAGAAGTACCTAAAGAGATTTGAAGGTTAATAGATGATTTTTCAAATTTGTTTCCTGAAGAGTTACCCAAGGGACTACCCTTAGCCCAAAACATATAACATTATATTGATCTATAACCAAGCGCAACTTTGCCGAATCGACTTATCAAGAATGAATCCTAAGTAAGCTGTCAAGCTGAAAAGATAATTGGATGAGCTTATAAAGTGAGGTTATGTAAGGGAGAGCATGAGTCTTTATGTTGATCAACTCTGTTTGTCCGAAAGAAGGATGGTTCATAGCATATGTACATCGATAGCCAAGCAATCAATTGTATTACTATCATGTACAAACATTAAATACGGAGCTTCAATAACATGTTAGATGAGCTTCATGGCACCAAGATTTTTTTAAAGATTAATCTACGAAGTTGCTACCACCACATTAGCATGAGACCAAGTGATTAGTAGAAGATTGCCTTCAAGACAAGGCATAGTCTCTACGAATGATTAGTCATGACATTCGAACTTACAAATGTGCCGAACACATTTATTAGATTGATAAACCATGTGATGCGCCCTCTGATCGGATGATATATGGTCATGTACTTTGATGATATATTAGTATACAGTGCTAACTTGAATAACCATGTTCAAGATCTTCAAGTTGTTTTTGATATTTTACAAGCTGAGAAGTTATGTAGGAACCTGAAGATATGTGCATTTTGTTGGGGTAAAGTAGTTTTTCTTGGGTATGTGATATCGAGAGAAGGAATCCGAGTTGATAAGGAAAAGATCTGAGTTATTTTAGAGTGACCGACGCTAAAGAATATCACTGAAGTTTGAAGGTTTCATGGCCTTACTTCTTTCTATGGGTGATTCATTAAAAACTTCAATACCATTATAATCCCCTTGATTGAGCTAACAAAGAAGAGTGATGGATTCCGATGAAAAGACTTAGTTGAACAGAGCTTCAAAGAGATTAAGGAGAAGCTCACTACTACCCATATTCTATCATTATTAGATTTTGACAAGCCACTTGTCACTATATGAAAAATAATTGGCAATTATGTAAAAGATCGTTGGCATTAAGGGTATTAAACGAACACTACACAGTACAAAATATATATAAAATTATAAGTGTTAGTTTACATGAATATCATTTAGTTAAGAAAATTTTCTCAATCAAATTCGATAATGTTAATGCAAATACCACTTCGATTGCGGATCTAAAAAACCTTTATCAACTAACATTAGGTGGAATGGTTTTTTATATTAGATGCATATGTCATGATTTAAAATTGTATGTTGATGATAGTATTGCAATTTTATAGGAAAAGGTTTTCCCAATAAAAGCCATAGCAAAACTAATAGTTGAGAGGCCATCTATACATAAGAAGTGGAGCAACTTCTACTTTGAACAGGAGAAGAGACCCAGAAAATTTAAAATGGATGTTGCTTACCATTGGAGTTCAACCTATGAGTTGTTCTAGAGCACAGTTTCTTACAATGATCTTCTTCATGACTTTGCGCTATATGACTCATTAGAAGTTGAAATTCTCCTAAGCGATTAGGACATTTGTATCCAATTGCTTAATGTTCTTAAGGCTTCCCATGATGCTACTAAAATTTTTTCTCAAGTGTACAAGCCTAGTATGCATCTCTTCATGATAGAATCCATCAATATTCTTGGTACTTTACTAAAGGAATGCACAAACCCGAACCTCCACAGCTGTGCAATTAAAATAGCATACAAGTGGTTAACATATTATATGGAAATTCCTCGTATTTATCCTATAGCTACAATTTTGAACCTTGTAAAATTGAAATACTACAAATATATTTGAAAGTTTATTATGAGTACATCGATTCACTGGTAGATTCCTAAGACATATACAGTTCACAAGCATAAGAGGAGGTTTCAAAAGCCACACAAGACATAGAAGAGCACTTCACGTGTTTCCAATGCATGTATGGTGGCCAGACAACAGCTTCTCCATCACCACCCCCTACCGAACATTGTTACTCATTCGTGGGTGAACATTTGTTGGCTTAAAAATTGAAATAACAACGATTTAGGGGGCCACTGACTAATCTTCAACACTAGACAACCATAAACTTCAAGTTCCCTAATAGTATTGCCATAAGAGATTTCTAGAGTAGTGGAAGACGTACCCAAAGAGCTACCCTATCCTATCTCACATTGCCCATCAGGTTCTTGCTGCTCTCGCATTTATGATGAAAGTTGAACAAGAATTTAGTACAACAAGCCTCATCCTCAAATTTTGGTGAGCCTCCCTTTCCATTCTTAACATCATAGCAAGTGTATGCATAGAAGATTGGTACAAGGCAACATGTAAAGACCAAGAGCCATACGAAATGTCAACAAAAGAAGACGAATACTTCAGCAACTGGAACAAATTAGATGGAAGCTATTGCAAACTGTAACCAAGAACAGATAAGGCTGGTCACTAGATAGGTCTAAGCCTACAAAAAGCGTGAAAAAGGAAGTGATGAGGAATGAGTAAAAGGACAAATGCGAATGAAGAGTAAGCAAAAACCTACGAACAGCTCCAAAGGATATGACGCACCAATGGAACTTCTAAGGACTCATGACACAATTCGATATGACACACGAATCGATCCAATGAGGTTAATCACCACCCAACTTTGCTCAAGGGTTAGGATAAAAGTGATACCGAGAGTAAACAAGTGGTGTTTACACAAGGAAGGAAAAATATCCAAGTATATTAATGATAATCTTTCTTATGCAACTACAATTATAAGGGTATTTATACCCATAAGTTATGACAACTTACCCAAAAGGGAAAAGACAAAAAGGGTATTTCCTAAGGAAATAATGTATAAGATACAAAAGGGTAAAAATGAATATTCAAGAAAAACAATCATTGGTATAACGGATTCTACACATGTTCTATATACATGGCAATGCTATATTAGTGAAGTCGTTGGAAAATGCAGACAAAAAGTACGATCAGCTTGCTTGTCCAAGCAAGGGTGGCTAAGTTAGTCCGAAGTCTCTCTCTAGTCATCTTAACAAAGGTGATGTCGAGTAAGCAATTAGTCAAGCATGAGTGAGAATGAGGATTGGTTGTTCTCTCAACTTTCCGCTTCTTAACACATTATCTACGAGAAATAAGCAATCTCATGGTTTGGCATGAAGAACACGTTGATAAGGAAATACTCGACCTCAGTAGGAGTCAACTAGAACAGGAGAATCATCTATGACAGGCCTTCCAATCCTCAAGCTCAGTTGTGGGTCAAAGGTTCTATGGCCTAATTCCCATCATTCCCTCTAGATTGATTTGGATTTGGGATCAAATCCACATGATCTTCTGTCAGCTCTCTGTCAAGGTGATAAAGACTGAGGTCAGCAATGTTAAAGGTATCAAATACCCCATAATCATCGAGTAGCTCCAACCTATAAGCGTTATCATTGATTTTCTAAATGGTCCTGAAGGGTGGCTCTTATAGATAATTTATTCCTCCTTTCACTTGGAAATCATTCTTTACTGAGGTGTCGCCATACCAAGTCTCCTTGCAAGAATTGTTTAGCCATCCTACCCTTAATCTTCTCTCGCATTCTTTTAGTAGCTTTGTCAATGTGCCAAGTGACTTTATCATAGATATGCTGAAAGGATTATGCTCTAGTCCTGACATCAGGGTCATCTTACGCGAGTACAGGTACAAGGGTGTGATCAAAGGGGCAACTCAGAATTAAAACCATAAACCACTTCGAAGAGAGTCTACTTAATGGTATCATGTATTATCCAGTTGTAAGTGAATTCAATTATTGGCAAGCAAATGTCCCAATTAGCCAAGTTCTTACCTACTGCAAGTTAGAGTAGTGATCCCAAAGTGCGATTAACCCCCTTTATTTGGCCGTCAATTTAGGGGTGACAAGAAGTTTTGAGTAGTAGTTTAGTCCCCATCCGATGCCAAAAGGTCTTCCAAAAATGGATTAAGAACTTCGAGTCCCTATTAGAGACTACACTCCTCGTCATTCCATATGATCGCACAATCTCTTGCAAGAAAAGAGAAGTAATAGCCAACGCATTTTTAGTTTTAGAGCAGAGCACAAAGTGTACCATCTTACTGAACTAATCTACGACAACCATTACAGAATCTTTACATCGAGCAGTTCATGGTAATTCGAGAATAGAGTCCATGCTTAATTCGGTCCATGGTTTCATCAGAATCAACAATGGCATTGTTTTCCCATTTTCAACTCGACACTTCACCTTCTTCCACACGGCACAACTTTCAACAACTTAGTTGACATCTCTCCTCATTCTCAACCAAAAAAATCGACCATTCAACAGTTCATAGGTCCTTCTTTCTCCAAAATGTCTAGAAAGTCCTCCACTGTAAGCTTCTTTGATCAGCAGCTCCCTCAGGGAACAAGTTGGTATGCATAATTTTCCACCTTAGAACAAATAGTCATCCTTCACATGATACTCATCCATTATTCTTCTATTGATGCACCACGTAATTATGGGTCTAAAGTGTAGATCCTCACAATACTGTTTTTTGATTCTTGCAAATCCAAATAGTCTGGTCTGTAGTTCATTCATAAGTGCATATCTTCTTAAAAGAGCATCTACAACAACATTGCTCTTTCCTTGCTTATACTTTATTACAAAATTGAATCCTTCAAGGAATTCAACCCATCTTGCCTGCCGCTTTGATAATTTGGTCTGACTTTGGAGGTACCTTAATTACTTATGGTTAGTATATATAACAAATTCTCTCAACAGTAAATAATGCTACCATACTTGTAATGCTTGAATCAATGCCAAGAGTTCTTTATCGTACATAAAATAATTCAACTGTGGTCCTCTAAGCTTTTCACTATGGAAGGTAATTGGTTAGCCTTCCTGCATTAGGACAATACGTATCCTTATGCTTGATGCATCACATTCCAGCTCAAATATTTTCTTGAAGTTAAGTAAAACTAATACCGGGTGGAGGTTAATCTCTCTTTTATCTCGACAAAGCTCCTCTCCTCCCTTTCTCCCCATCAAAAGTCGATGTTTTTCTTTATTAACTCAGTAAGTGTTACAGCGATGGTGATGAAATTCTTGATGAATCGTTTATAAAATGAAGCCAGTTTATAAAAACTTCTAACATCAATACAAGTAGCAAGAGTCGGTTGCTCTACAACTGCTTAGATATTCTAGTCATCCATTCATAAGCCTCTCACACTGACTACATAGCCTAAGAAAACCACTTTCTCTTAGCAAAAGTAACACTTCTTCAAGTTACCAAATAATTTCCTTGCATCGAGAATATTCAATATGGCTCAAAGATGCTCGCAATGGCTCGTCATATCAATACTATAGACCAGTATGTTGTCAAAAAACACCATAACACACTTTCCAATTAGATGTCTTAACATGTAGTTCATCAATCACATGAAAGTGCTTGAGGCTTTTGACAGGCTGAATGGCATGACCATCCACTCATAGAGTCTATGCCAAGTTTTAAACGTAATCTTCCATTCGTCTTCCGGCCTCATGAGAATTTGATGATAGCCAAACTTTAGGTCAATCTTACTGAAAACCTTAGCTCCACTTAACTCATCTAACATGTCTTCTAACCTTTAGCTCGGATACCTGTATTTGATCATAATCTTGTTCATAGCTCAACTGTCAACACACATCTGCCAAGTTCCATCCTTTTTCAATACTAGAAGCGCCAATACAGCGTAAAGGCTGAAGCTTTCTCTGACATATCCTCTCTCCAACAACTCATTAACTTAACATTGGAGCTAAGAAGCCTGTTTGAGATTTATCCAATAGGTGGGCTTATTCAGCATTGCGGTGCCGGGTACTAAGTCAATATAGTGCTCTATGCCTTAAGTTAGAGGCAGCCCCTCAAGTAACTGTTCTAAGAATAGGTCAGCATACTCATCCAACAACTCTTTAATTTCCTGGGGTAATTTACCCCTCTCCTTCATCTCTAATAGGTGCTTAATCAACATAAAGGTCGGTTCGTCAGTATTGATGGCCTTTTAAAGCTTGACTCTACTCATCACTATAGCCTTCTTCAATCCGTAAGCAAGTTTTGTCTACAATTTATTAACTTCTCTTGGTGGCATGAGGTTCAGTGTGATCTTCCAATCATCCTTCTCAAACATGTACGTATTCTCGTAGCTGTCATGGATAACCCTCCTATCAAACAGCTATAGCCTACCTAACAATATGTAGGAAATACACATAGGCAATACGTCGTAGAGAATCTTGTATAGCTTTAGATGTGCAATAGTCGACAACTTCAATTTTGAAATAAGATCGGCCAATGCCACATTGGTGCAATTTCCATTATCTAGAATAAGGGAACACACCTAATTATTCACCTTATAGGTGGTATGAAATAAATTCTCTCTCTGCTCCTCCTTTCATGAAGGTTCCATATTCATTGTACGTTGGACAACCATGATTAGCTTATATAAGTCCTCAACAAATACGTCATCCTCAATCAGTTCTTTTTCGACAATGATCTCTTCCTCAGGTTCCTCATCCGGACTATCTACCTCTAGCTTCGGGATGTCCCCCTTGATGACCATTGTCTATTGATTTGGGCATTGAGCAACCATGTGTCCAAACCCCTGGCACTTTAAGCACTTGATATGGCTTGTCCTCCTACCTGGTCCTTGCCCCTTCTCATAAGTTCGGGTCGACACTTCAGCATTGGGTCGGCCTTTTTGATTGACTTGAACATCTATCTTTCAACTTGACTCAATACTCAATTGAGCTCAGTAACTCGCCTATCCAGGTCAACTAGTCCACTCTTAGCCAGTACTCGACTCCTTCTTTGCCTCTCTACTCGCAAGGCTATTATGATGGCCTCATCTATTGTTGTGAATCATTAGAGTTCTACAATGTCCTGAATATCACCTCTCAATCCTACGATGAACCTAGAGATTGTTTATACTAAGGGCTCCTCCACTTTACATCGAATCATGAGCATTTGGAATTCTTGAATATACTTGTCAACTGTTCAACCTCCTTATTTCAGCTTCTAAAGCCAAATGAAAGTATCATATAGGTAAGTTTCCGGTACAAATCTATTTCTCAATATTCTGTTCATCCTAAGCCATGTATTAATCTCTCGATATCTCTTTCACCTCCTCATAGCCTGGAAATTCTTCCACTACATGGCAGCACATCCGAAGAACTCAACAGTAGCAGTTCTCACTTTCTCGTAATCTTCATACTAATAATAATCAAAAACGTTCTCCACCTTCTCTTCTTACTCTAAATATTCATCATCATTTCCAGATTCATTAAAGCTCGGAATCCAAAGCTTCACATGGTCAGATACTTTAGGGATTTATACGTGCTCTTCTTCAAAATACTCTTCTTCTTCCTTGTCTCCCATGTCTGCCAAATCAATCCTTCTCCTCACTCATCCGCCTACTCCTCCACCTCGAATGGGTCAAGCTGAGTTTTGATCTTTAATAAGTTGAGTAGCTTGTGCAGTGTTTTGCGCGACCTCAATGGGTCGGTAAGCCAATGCGTAAACAGCTCAGGTCAAATCTACTAAGAGATTAATCACCTCATCCAGTCTCTTGTCGGTGCTTCTACAAGTTTCTTGAGACTATTGTTCATAGTAGATAACTCCACTATTGTCATCTCTAACACCGATGTTTATACTTGGATCAGTTATTTTCCCCACATATTCAAAGCTCAAACTCTTCAAATAGGTGACATAGCCAAACACTTCCACAAACCAAAAAAGGTAACAGCTAACAAACACAATAGTCAAACAAGCATAGTAACTTGTTCTGTTTCACAAACACAAAACATAGTATAAATAGAACTTTAAACACAAACCACTACTCAAATAAAACCTCCACTCTAATACCAAAATGGTGCAAACCATGACCAAGAACAGACAAGGTCGATCGCTAGATAGGTCCAAGCTTGTAAAAAGCTCGAAAAGGAAAGTGATGAGAAATGGGCGAAAATATAAATGTGAATAAAGAGTAAGCAAAAACTCACGAATAGCTCCAAAAGATATGATACATCAATGGAACTTCTAAAGAATTATGGCATAATTCGATATGACACACGAATTAGTCCGGTGAGATTACTCGCCACCTAGTCTTACTCAAGGGTTAAGATAAGAGTAATGCTAAGAGTAAATAAGTAGCGTTTATGCAAAGAAGAAAAAATACTCAATTGTATTAATGATAATCTTGTCTTATGCAACTATAATTACAAGAACCATAAGTTATGGCAACTTGCCTAAAAGGGAAAAGACAAAAAGGGTAATTGTAAGGAAATAATGTACAGGATACAAAAAGGATAAAAATGAATATTAAAAAAAAAAAACAATCGTTGGTGTAACGAATTCTACACACGATTCTATACACATGGCGATACTGTATTGGTGAGGCCGTTGGAAGATGCAAACAAAAAATACGATCAACTTACTTGTCCGAGCTAAGGTGGCTAAGTCAGTCCGGAGTCTCTCTCTCATCATCTCAACAAGGGTAATGCCGAATAAATAATTGGCTAAGCATAAGTGAGAATGAGGATTGGCTATTCTCTTAGCCTTTCACTTTTTGACACACTATATGCGAGAAATAGGAATCTCACGGCTTGACATGCAGAATGCGTTGGTAAGGAAATACTTGGCCTCACAAGAGTCGACTAAAATAGAATAATCCATCATGACAAGCCATCCAGTCCTTAGACTTGGCTATGAGTCAAAAGTCCCGTGGCTTGATTCCCATCAAAAGCTTCGGTAAACTAAGCCTTTTTTTTTCTAACTTAAAATTAACCAACACACTACAGATTTTTCTAAAATATCATATTGAATCGTGGCAATATGATTTCGACTAATAGATATGTAGGTACCTTTAAAGCAATCTTAAAAGCAAAACAAAAAAAAAAAATTCCTTACTGCTACTAATTTCTTCACATATGAAATAGTTCCTTTGTATTATTATCATATTGTAATTTATATTTCTATTCATTAACTATACTCCAATTTGAGAAATCATATTTTGTAATTTGTAATTATAGTTATATTGTAATTTATTTTTCCATTTTGACAATATATTCCAAAATCTAAATAAGAAATCTTTGTATTTTTCAATTTTTGTTGCGTTGGTTATTTTTATTCAATTTTGTAATATAACATCACTCAAACCAAGCAAATTATTTTAGGATCGAAAAAAAATTGTTCAAAAAATAAAAATTTCAGTTTACAAGCAACAAAATAAGGAAATAAATGGCAAGTGGATTAAGAAAATTTTACAAACAAGTGAATAAAAAAAAAGATGAAAAATTCAAAAAATATTATTAAAAATAAAATAAAATCCCAAAAAAAAAATTTTAAATGGTTTAAGGGTCACTTGAACTAGCCCGAGACCAGTCTCCTTAAGGGCCAATCTGGATTGACCCCTTAGTCAACCCGTAAACTAATGGTTCGGCATATCGTACAGGTCTAAGATGACATGATCCCAAGTATTAAAGTTTGAAAAAGAAAAGAATGAGAGGAATCCTAGTATGTAATGTATAATCACATAAGAATGCCCATCCAATATATTCAAATGCAAGTGATGCAATTAAAGCATACAACAATTTATTATCTTGAGTTTATGCCAAAAAGCATTAAAGAGTATTCATGGCCACACCACACCTTGATCTCTTATAAACATATAGATAGATAAATAGATAAATGAGTATACACATTTTCATTGAATACATACATACATACATACATACATACATACATACATACATACATACATACATACATATATACATATATAGAGTCCATGGTTTAAATACCTAATTTTAGTTACGCCATCTCAAAATGCAAGTTTACTAAGAAAACCTCACATGAAGATTAGTAAGTCTCCTCCTAAGAAACTACCACTACAAGACCCTAGAACAAGCTAAGCACACCTAATAGTTAATTCTTTAATTCAAATATAGATTAGTCCAGTTTTATTCCTAAACTTTATAGTCAAGAGTTGGGTGCTTGGCATCTAAACACTAACCATGGAGTCTAGACGCTAGTTGTTGTTTTACGATCTCCACATAACAGCTCAATGTGAGCAATACCCAAAACCTCTCCAGACTTCCACCCATCTTCAATATACATCAAAACACGAATGCAAATCCAATTATCAATTATTCCCAATTCCAACCTTCAACCTAAATATATAAGCCCTAAACCTTCATAATCCATTATTAAGCTCCAACTTCTAATAATATGCATTAACTATATGAAAGAGAAGATAAGGAAACTTACTTATTACAATGGAATGAGAGCTTAAAACCTCCAAAAAGTAAGATAAAACCTAAAAGCTTCAGTTGTACAACTACAATGAAGTTTGGTTTTCAATACCTTAGCTTAATAAAACCTTAAAATGAGAGTTTTTAGTGAAGAAAAGCTTAGAAATGGAATTTAGAAGCTCAGTTTACCTTAGAACTAAAATTAGCTTGAAATTTCTTAAAGTTTTGAATACCCAAGAGCTCCCACAACTAAGTTTTAGGATTGGGAGGTTAGAATGGCTAAAAGGAAGTTTAAGGTTTTAAATAAGGATAAGACGGAAGGGTTTTAAAGTAAATAGAAAAGTTAGGTCCAAAAGAAATATTTACTAAAATACTATTCGTTTTAAAACGAATTTTCCTCTATTTCTTTTAGGCATTACAATTCTATCAAAACTATCCTAAAGTAATGATATAAGCACTAACCTTTAGATTTGATTATTTCCTTTTTTAATGTTGTAATATGATAGCTGGGAAAAAAAAAAAGCTATTCCATCAAATAATAATATATCTGTAAACTTCATATTTGAATCAATGTTTGAACATAGCTTTTTGTTAAAACAAAAGCAAAGAATATTTTATTTATATAAATTATACATATATGGTTAACATATAATTCTTTCAACTTAAATGTAATTGAAATATATATATATATATATATATATATATATATAAAAGAAAAATGAACCGTTATGTTTTTCTAGGTTGTGCAGGTGTGATTTGGAAAATATAACAATATGGAATTTTGTGATCACAAGTTACAATGAGCAAGTTATATTATAACTCTAGAAAAGCTTTCCTTTTATTATTTCGTTTTTATAAAGTTGGAAGGTAAATTTTTTGGAAAGTAATTTTTGCATCCAGCTTATAAGTATTTTTTTTTTTTCCTTTTATACTAACTTGTATTATAGTTCTGATATATTGTGGCATTTATATTAAGATCCAATTATGTTAGACATCGGATATATATTCGATTAACATTCTAAATAAAAATATCAAAGTAGTGGTCGGATGCATGTAATAACTTCCTCTTTGTCAAGTCAGTGTAACTCGAATTCTCATTTACTTTTCAATACATAGGATATTAAAGACGATGTCCAGGTTGAATTTTATGATAAATAGATGTAGCTACTTTTATCCTATCTATTTCCCACCCTACTTAAAGACTTGATGCACATCACATTTTAATTTAATACGATTAAAAGCTTTCTTCTTAAGAAGAGATTCGAAATCCAGAGAATGAACGAGAAATGCCCTAATAAAGCAAATTAATAAGTATAGCATATTGTAGAAACTAGAAACATCTTGTAGTCCAAATCTCACCTAGGAGCACCCGAAGCAATGACGACAGCTGATGAAAACACTGCATGGATATCAGGACATGTGTCCGTCTACATAAACCATCATACTACTATGTGTAGACTCCCTTGGTTTCATCCCACAACATTTGGCTCCAAAATACCTCTTTCACGCTGTACGATTTCAGCAACCTAAAAACGGGCATAAATTTTGCTTTCTCTTACTATAAAACAAGTCATTTAACCTTCTTGTCAAGTCCTGCTCTTTCTGTTCCACACAGTTCTGCCCATATCTCCTTCTTCCTAGCACGTGTTCTTCACTTTTTATATTGGGTTTCCATATAAACCCATAGGAAGGCCAGAACATAACATCATGTGGTCACTATAAAATTTTTATGCCAAGTAGTTTGATGGATGGTTCTATTTTTTAGCTGTAAATATAAATTATGGCCTCTGTACTAAGGTTTAGGAAGCTATGTTACTACTTAGAACCATTGAGATATTCACATGACACCCTTAAGAAAGAGAAGTCAAGTGTTGCTAAGAATGTCAATGTGTTGGAAAACAGTAAGAAAAGGAAAGCTGAGAAGAAGATTACAAGATGGAGGTGCATAGACTCATGTTGTTGGATAATTGGGTACATGTGCATTACTTGGTGGCTTTTGTTGTTCTTATACAACTGTTTGCCTGCTACATTGCCTGGTTTACAGGTACCGGAATCACCCGGTGTCCGGCTTCAGCGAGAAGGCTTGAATGCACTTCATCCTGTGGTTCTTGTCCCTGGCATTGTTACTGGTGGGCTTGAGCTTTGGGAAGGCAAGCCTTGTACTGAAGGATTGTTTCGAAGGAGACTTTGGGGTGGTAGTTTCACTGAAATCTTCAAAAGGTATGGTGTTTTTCTTCATACTTGCATGTTTTTTATATGAATTTATGAAACAATTTCATCTGCTGTGAAGAAGTAAAAAGTCTACAGATTAATGTGATTAGTATTGACGGTTTCTGAATGTTGTATAGCTTAATGTGTCAGCTCCTGTCCACATGTTCATATATGAAGAATGTGTAATGTATATCTGCTTTTTGCTTTTCTTTTCCCCCAAACACAGATGAGACCCCCTTTAAGAACAGAGGAACTTTATCCGTTTCCCTACCTTACCATAGGTTGTGCAGCATCTAGTTTGGTAATAGATGATATTGTTAGAAGCTTTTGTAAAATGAAATCCTAAAATTTGAATAGGAACTTTTGTGCGATGTAGGCCACTTTGTTGGTTGGAGCATCTCTCTTTGCACAATGAGACTGGCCTAGATCCGCCAGGTATTCGGGTTCGAGCAGTTCAAGGTTTGGTTGCAGCTGACTATTTCGCTCCTGGATATTTTGTTTGGGCAGCTCTCATTGAGAATTTGGCAAAAATTGGTTATGAAGAGAAGAATTTGCATATGGCTGCTTATGACTGGAGGCTGTCTTTCCAGAATACAGAGGTGTGGGGCTCTGTGCTAGTTCTATCTTATATAAATGATGCTTTTGTTATTCATTTGTTCCAGCATCCACAAATTTAAAGTCGCATTGCCGGATATTATCCTTTATTCCACCCGAAAGGGAAGTTCTAGTACTTTTCAATTTACCCTTAACTTAGTAAAGCATGTTAATTCAAAATGTGCCACTTCATTTATCATCCGTGTTGAATTTGGCTCAACAACCAACTTATCTAAGAGATTAAAATTGTAGATATATTGTCATTTTTTATATTTTTATTACCAGACTCCCTTCATAAGTGGAATGGAAATTTTTACTTCAAGCACATCAAATGGATGGATGGATTCATTAATTGGAAGTGATATGACTACACAAGATTTTGAATTCATGACCCCCTGCTTCAATACCATATCGAACTTTGTTTAGCTTGTAGATATGGTGTTTGCTTTTAGATTTATTATTGATTAACAATTTTTTATACATGCAATTTCTCTCTTGAGTTGAATAAATTATAAATTCAGTGTTATGTGGTGCTGTACTTGCTTGACTATTCATTCTAAAATAGATCATATATGCATGCTGACATGTTGAGTACAGTACGTCCTAACAACTCAGAGAATTCTGTAATATCAGATGGAGTGGGGGAAAGAATAAAATCTTATCAATATCTTATTTGGACTAAACAGATTCGAGATCAAGCTCTTAGTATTCTGAAGAGCAAGATTGAGCTTATGTTCCTTACAAATGGCAGCAAGAAAGTAGTTGTGGTTCCTCATTCCATGGGAGTAATATACTTCCTTCATTTCCTGAAGTGGGTTGAAACACCTCCTCCCATGGGAGGCGGTGGTGGACCAGGTTGGTGTGCGAAGTATATCAAAGCTATCATGAACATCGCTCCTGCATTTCTTGGTGTTCCCAAGACAATTAGCAACATGCTCTATTCGGAGGGCAAAGAAGTTGCTTTTATCAGGTTAGCTCATCAACGTCTGCTTGATCACATTTAATATTTTGTTAGCTTAATATTCTTCCAAAGTGCAGAGGTTTGGTGTCTGTTTGCTTCATTGTTTCTGTCCTGTTTTGGTTCTCTCTCGGCATCATTTGCAAACCATTCATTTGTCAAAATCAAGCACAAATCAAATACAAAGTTACTCATAAAACTAACTATCAAACAAGAAGAGCTTATGCAGTCAGAAATGCAGCATTCAGAAACTTTGTTATGGATAAACATTTCATACTAATAATGTTGTTTAATGAATGACAATCACATATGTTACCTTAAATGTCAATGTCCCTTGAGTAAAAGGTAATGACTGACACCTCTACATAATATTGTAGAGCCATGTTTTCAGGACTTATCAATTCTGATATTCTTGGGCTTCAAACACTGGAGCATGCTATGCACATCGCTAGAACATGGGATTCTGTTGTCTCTTTGATACCTAAAGGAGGAGAGACCATTTGGGGTGACCTAGATTGGTCTCCAGAAGAAGGTTATGATTGCAGTTTGGCAAAGAAGACACAGTCCCTGTCATCTCTAAATGAAAAGAATACTAACAGTAGCAATGGGAAGAGAAGTTTTAGACTAAAAGAGCTCCAAAAGTATGGGAGAATTGTCTCTTTTGGCAAAGCTGCATCAACTTTGCCGTCTTCACTGCTCCCTACTGTCAATTTCAAGGTATGGATTTCTTTTTTTTTTTTTCAGTTTTTAAATGTTTCATCAAAGTTGTCCAGATTATCAGGTTAACCATAAATAATTCAGAGTTCAGACCTGGATGGTTCAAAAGTGTTCTACTACCAATGGAAACAAGATTTTACTTGGAGACCTAAATCTCCTTGAAGCTCATGTTACATGAGAGTGGTATCGACATTTTGGAAAAACTCTGTGATACTGCTGGCTTTTTCAGCCTCTATAGTCATCCTGCCTGTAATACTATTCATTTTGATAGAATATGCACATTAACATGATTGAGGGCTATTCTGACTTCAGAAAGAGCTACTCTTGGTCCATTGAACATGTAATCAGACTGTTAGAAATCAAAGCTCCCTTAAAATGCTACCTTGTGAGTAGGAAATCCAAACAAATATAAGCACCTTAGGAGATTCATGAGGAGGCAAGTTGGGACTCTTAAAACACTTATTCTCGATAGATAAGTGTCAAGCGGTACAACACCAGCTGGATACAGAGATGCTTGTTCTACAAGTGAAATAGTGTCCAACTGGTTTCTGGTGAAAACTGAAGAGCCTCAAGTTCATTTTGAAAGTTAACTTGTGAAGTAGATGACTTAAACATGTACATACACACCATATAGAATTCATGAGGAGGCTGTATCAGACTCTAACATAGGCATTTACTGTCCTTGTATGGTACCAAGAACTAACATCCTAGGAAAATCCACGTGTTCCAATAATATCATAAATTGCAGCAAAAAGAATCGTAGGATAGACAGACATGACCTTTGTCTCAGACAAAGCTACGAAGGTTGTTTGTGCTGCATTGAAATATTGTGTTTTAAGGTTGTTTGCATTGCATTGAATTGAAATATTGTGTGATCTGGTATTTAAAAGACGAGAATTATTTTGGCATAGTTTTCATTGTAATGTGATGCAGGATGTTCCACGTGGACAAAAATCGATGACACCCAACTCAACGTGCCAAGAGTTATGGACTGAGTATGATGAAATTAGCAGGAAGGGTATAAGAAGCGTTGCCGACAATAAAGCTTACACTGCAAGGAACATTCTTCATCTTCTGAGATTCGTGGCACCTAAAATGATGCAGCGGGCTGAGGCTCACTTTTCTCATGGGATTGCTGATGATCTTGATGATCCAAAATATAACCATTATAAATATTGGTCCAATCCACTAGAAATGAGGTATATAAATATCATCTACGTTTAACTTTAAGCATCAGCAAGAATCG
Organism: Lumnitzera racemosa; assembly: GCA_024138005.1. NCBI lineage: Eukaryota > Viridiplantae > Streptophyta > Magnoliopsida > Myrtales > Combretaceae > Lumnitzera > Lumnitzera racemosa. The sequence continues at coordinate 90,415,202 of JAMXBC010000006.1, forward strand.
ATGTTATGGGAAGTGGCATGAAAGATCCATAAAATTGATGAAGAAACTGCTAAGTATCTTCCTTCATTGAACACTTTTGTATTTTCTTGTGATTCATTATGATTATCGTCTCATCTCTGCATTGTTATCATACTTCAGTATGCTTCTATTTTGCCGTCTGCCTAATTGTAGGATATTTTGCCATTTCTGCATTGTCACCATTATTCCTTCGGTAAATTGCACCAACCATCCTTGTGGACTTATAAAATTATAGGAGTACCTCAACTCCTGAGCTGCTTACCGTACAGGTGCTGCAACTTTTTGACACAATTTCTTTGTTTGTTCTATCTGGGATGTAATTTTAGATTAGGCGTGATTCGTTCAGAATTTTTATAGGTTCCGCATTAGAGTAACGGTAAAGTTGCAAAGCCCATGTCATGTAATTTTACAAGTTCATGGGATGGTCAATGTAAGTTACCCTTCTTATTTGAAAATCTTCATCTGCCCTTTTGCTTATTCATCCTTACTTTTGCACTTCAATCCTGGATCGCTCTGAGAAATAACATTTTTCATCTCTCCAGATTGCCTGATGCTCCAGAGATGGAAATATACTGTTTGTATGGAGTAGGAATACGGACTGAAAGATCATATGTCTACAAGATGACACCTACAGACAAATGCAAGAGTATCCCATTCCGCATCGACATTACAGCCAAGGGAGACGATGAAAGCTGTTTGAAAGATGGAGTATATTTCGTGGACGGTGATGAAAGTGTCCCAGTCATTAGTGCGGGGTTCATGTGTGCCAAAGGATGGAGAGGCAGAACAAGATTCAATCCATCAGGCATAGCCACATACGTAAGGGAGCACCAGCACAAGCGGCCAGCTAGTTTGCTCGAGGGCAGAGGTATCAAGAGTGGAGCTCATGTTGACATTATGGGAAATGTTGCACTAATAGAGGATGTGTTGAGGGTCGCGGCTGGAGCCACAGGTAAGGAAATAGGAGGTGACAGGGTCTACTCAGATCTAATGAGAATGTCAGAGAGGATAAATCTTAAGCTGTGATCAGATTTCGACCCTTAGGAAACTGGACCATAGTAGTACCATAGATCCAAGAATAAGTGGTAATAATGAGATGTCTAGGGATCTGGCTTGAACATGCTGTTGTAAATTGAGAGAGTATATAAGGAGGGGGAAGAACATCATTCATCTCTAGGATTCAGTTTGTAACCTTTCTCAGGTCCTGGATTATAGTTTTTTTATCTATAAGAGCTCTACCATTCATTTTCTGAGCTATAACCATGTCAATTGCGCTAGATTCCCCAAGAAGGAATGAATATGCTCGAGGGATTCAGATATTGCTGCACCAAAAGTTGCGCTTAACATCCATCTAGTTCTCATGGATGACTAGAATTTGTGCTTAAAAGGATTGAGAGAATGTCGATACCAAAACTTGGTGTAATGTCGAGTTTGTCGAACCGGTTGATCCAATTGGTCGAATCCAGTTCGGTCTAACTTGGGGAAAGGATCGTTTATACAATTGTATATAGGATTGTTTATACAATCATACATTTAATAATTAAATTCTTTTTTTCGCGTGTGATAATATGGAAGCAATAAAATAAATAATAAATAATGGAAGCCAAGATGTTATGTGGAAAACTCGAAACTCGAAACAAGAAATTACGAGATCACACTGATAGAATACTTCTATTATTTATATAATGGAATTACAAATATATACCTTTCATAGTACTACTAGAGACTACATAAATACTTAAGCAATTACTTGGATAATAGAGCAATATACAAAAATGTTGAGATATTATTGTATTTATTAGAATATGAATTGGTATTTTATTTCTTAGTTGGCATACACGTAGGATAAGAAAGCTGAGTTGGATACAAGTTAGTTACTTCAGTTGTTTACTCTGTTAGACTTGAAGTTGATATAAATATCCGATCTGCTCTTGTAAATTGAACTAACGAACGACATTCTAACAAACCGATCTCCTTCTTAGCAAATCTCAAAGCTTCCATTTCTAATTCTACGTGGTATCAGAGCATCCATGGTATTTCGATCCTTCATGTTTGATTTTGTTTGATCTGAAGTTTGCATTTCTCTTCTACTATCATTCAACTGTGACTGTTTGATTGCTTTTGTATTGTTGAAAGTATAGACAATCAGCTAGATCAATCTGTGTCCGATCTAATGTATATTTGAAGATTGGACAATCCTAATATGACTATAGAAAACATCATATTCAAGGAGTTAATCAATTAAGATTGGTTTGGGTGCAAAGTTAAAATTAGTTTTCATTGAGGGAGCATTACTAAGCCTAATGAGAATACAACATATTATGTTAGGTGGATACAGTACAATTTTATGGTTAGAAGTTGATTCTTAATTCCATGGTTAGTGATCTCTCTCAAAATTTCCTATATATACAATCAGCTATGGAACTTTGGAATGAGTTCAATGAACAATATGGTAGAGGAAGTGGTCCACTTATATTCCAATTGCAACAAGAAATTTACAATCTTAAGCAAACTAATCAATTGGTTGGAACTTATTACACAAAAACTTAAAAGTTGCTCGGATAAATTAGCTGCTTTAATGTCTTGTCCAACTTATCAATGTGAGCGTTTAGAGTATTGTACTTGTAGGCCTAAGGAGAGAATCTCTTGTTTTGATTCATAAATCAAGCTAATCTAGTTTTTGATGGGTTTTAATGAAAATTATGAATCTGTCAGAAGCCATATACTATTAATGGACCCACTATCATCCATCAGCAAAGTATATTACATCATACAGCAAGTAAAAAAACAAAAAGAGATCACTTTTGCTTATAGTTCAGTAGATGGAACCGCATTCAATGTTAATAGATCCTTAGGAAATGTGATAAAGAAAAAGAAGAATAAAGGAAGAGTGATGTGTAACATTGTAAAGCTGATAATCACACAGTTGAATTATGCTTCCAATTAATAAGATACCTTGAACGGTATAAGGGAAAAAGATCTTTCAAGTGTAGTAAGTCAATCTCAAATTGTATGATTAATAAATCAGATTTTGTTAGTGTTACTCCATTAGAAGACAGTAATGTTTCTAGGGAATATACTATGGCAAATTTGAATGTTGGTGTTGATCTTATGATGGTACAAGCAATATGTAATGAAGTATTCAAATTGATAAGAGGATAACACCAAGGACATGATTCTAACGCTTCTATGGTGAATAATGTGGTTTGTTATGCTAGAAATTCTATCACTCATTCTTGTTTTAATGCTATAAATAGCAATTTTCGTTCATGGATTGTAGATTCAGGTGCTAGTGACTATATTAGTCCGTTTCATACCTTTTTTTAATGATTTATACCAATTAACTCAACCTATTTCTATTAATTGCCTAACAACACTTTAAAATATATTCAATTGGTTGGCTCCATCCATATCGGTCCCTCTTTAAATCTTAAAAATGTCCTATTCGTACATGAATTTTCACATACCTGATGGCTGTTCATCATATGACTACTAACAATGATCTGGTTGCAAGAGTTGATCACTCTCGTTTCATGTTTCAAGACTAGAATAATGTTATTGCTTTAGCAAAGGCAATGAATAACCTCTACATTTTGGAATCAAATGCCTTGAGAAATTCTTCTTTAATTACAACTAGTAGTAGTTCTTTTCCTTTAGTCTCTCAAGTTTCAGATGATAGTATTCATTTGTTTCGTTCGTATCTTGGACATGCATTATTGTTCAAATTGCAACATTAATCCCACGCAAACATTTGAATTCACATTCCTTTGTTTGTGATGCATGTAATCTTGCTAAATTTCATAGACTTCCTTTTAATAAAAGTGTTACTCAAACTTCTTTTTCTTTCCAACTACTTCATGTAGACATATGGGGTCTCTATTCTATTTTATCAATAACCGGTAAAAGATATTTTGTTACATTGTTTAATAATCTTACTTATTGTACATGGACATAGTTGATACACTCTAAGTCTCAAGTTGTGCCTATTCTTCATATGTTCTTCAAACTTATCAAGAATAAATTCTCTACGTATCCCAAAACAATTAGATTAGATAATGGAAAAATGTTCCTTTCTCATGCATGTCAAACTCTCTTTAGTAGTCTTGGTATCATTCATCAAAGGACGACCCCCTATATGCCTCAACGAAAAGGAAAAGTTAAAAGGAAGCATTGGCATATTTTGGATACAGCTAGAGCATTAATGTTTAATGCTCAATTACATAAATTTCATTGGGGAAAATGTATACTTACAACTGCATATTTGATCAATAGAATGCACATGTCCAAATTGATATAGAAAACTCCATATGAGATGTTGCTAAGACATAAACCATTGTATGATCATTTAAGAGTAGTTTGTTGTTGGTGTTATGCAGCTCTACTTGGTCTTCTTAAAGATAAATTTGATCATAGAGGCATAAGATGTGTATAACCATGGTCAACTACAAAGGAATCAAATTTCTTATACTATTGCCTTAGAGCTTGCTTTAACCTATACAAGCTCTTCTTTAATCTATAAGCAACATTTTCCTTCCCGTTAACAATGAACCATTTGGATTGCTCTATATATATTTCTTCATCTAGATCTCCATGAAGAAAAGCAATATTGACATCTAATTGCTTGATCTTCATCAAACTAGCAGCTAGTCCTAGTATAACCCCAACAAAAGACTTTTTCACTATTGATGAGAAAATTTCATCAAAATTAATACCCTTATTCTGACTAAACCCTTTCATAACCAACCTTGCTTTTTATCCAAGCTGTAAGCTATTTTCTTCAGTCTTCAATCTATTAATGTAAGGACAAAAAAATAATAATAATACTAAGGACAATAACAATCTTTTTAAAAGAAAATATATTTCACTATTCAACTATTATAAAACCCTAAATATATGTATATATATATACACACATATCTTCTTTAATCTTCCCTCATATTCTCATCATTCTCTTTCCATATAATTCCTTCTTCTCTTCATTAACCTAATACCCTCATCTCTGATAATTCTCTATTTACTAAATAGACAACTCCCTAGAAGATCATATTAGGGCAAAATACATAGGTGAATTTCTCAATTAGGATGAATTGTATAATTTTTCTAATTGGAGAATTCATCTAATGACATGATGTTAATGGAGATAAGAATAATAATGATGTGAATAGGAAATTTTGGAAAACCCTAGAGTGGTTGTTGTAGATTTTCAAAAAGAACATCAATGCAAAATGTCGCAATTCCTAATCAGAACAAGGTATGTAAATTTTTCGATTCTATTAACTTCGTTGAATGATTCATGTTAGGATTAAAAAGACATATCTAAGAGTTGTTTAATTATGAATTATGAACAAAGAATTGAAGCATCTCATGTTTTTGACATGTCGATTTCTTGTTATCATCAGTATCAATTATGAGACTTTACTGCAAAATAATATAAATATGGTCATCCTGTAAGGATTTCATATCTTCTTTTGTAGCTTTTAAACATTCCTACTTTTGTTGGTGTAACACTGCTTCTTAATAACATTTTGGATATCTCCTATCTATTATTAGCATCACATATGCAGATGCGCATCACATTTAGAGATGAAAATCCCCCATCTCCTTTATTTTAGTTACCATTTGTAGATGCGGGTTCTAGACCACCTAATATTGTTCATGTTGCTTGATTTTATCTAATAAGTCTTTTCTTGGCCCTTAAGAAAAAGGTCTTACAAACCATAAAGTGATCAATTGCATAATTTTACCACAACCTTAGATAAAATCCGACAAAATATCAACATTATGAAATATAGATATATTGCATCACATTTGGTATGAATGAATGATATAGAATGAAATGGATTGAAATCAAATGGAATGGAATAAGATTAGAATAACCAATGAATGTGTATATAATAATATTTATCTAAAGGATCCAATTATTAGATATCATAATCAAATTGAAAGTCAAATAAGTAATCTCAATTATTGATAAATAATGAAAGGGGAACGGAATCATAATTTTGCCCCATTAAAGGCATAACTAAATTCCCCTTAAAAACAAAATCGTCAATTCAAAAGAATTGCAATTTTATCTTCTAAAAGCACCTCTAAATATGGAAAGGAGAATAGAACCTCAAATCACAATTTTATTCTTGATCCATTCCCACATATCAAACGTAAGATTAGAGTTGAGTCTCAATCATGCTTGGTCCCTATTGGGTATTAAAATTTTCATATCAACCTGAACCCCATAAGTTTTTTAGAATTTCTTAAAGGCCATCCTAAATCTCACAGAATTATATACTATAAGTTTATTATGGAGTTCAATGAAACAAGTTGCTTATATCCTTTTATCTCTTCATACTATATTTTCTCTCTCTCTTCATCTTGTTTCCTTATATTGGATCTATTTGTCTTTCTTAGTTATAATTCTAATATTCACCTTTTAAGTCAACATTTGATATCCACCATTTATGACATTCAAAATAAATTAATATTGAAAGTTTTTTGATATTACACCTTTTCAACTTAGTCTGTCTAACTAGACCCAAGCAAAGGGCCAAACCAACCCTAAACCACCAGTTCATGGGCCGGGGACACGATAAACCATGACCAAACCGTGACCAGCCTGTAAACTAGTGGTTCCGAGCTAGTTCGAAGCCTTTGAACTTTTTTTTTCGTTTTTTCTTTTTTTTTTTCCTTTCTTTCCATAATTTTTTTCCATTTTCCTTGCAGAGCCTGCAATCCTTTTTTTTTTTTTTTTTGTCTTTCCTCCTTACATAAAGCATACATTACAAATGAACAAAAATTAAAATGTAGAGAAATCTCTTACGGTACGAAGAACTAATTTTATCAAGTAGAGTAAAGTGGTCAAAAGGAAAATATTTTTTACTGTATTTTACGGTCGCCTAAAAAGTACTTATGTATCCATCAATTGAAATTGAATCGCCGTAGTTTGGTTCGAATTTGTAGAAAACCTCTAGTCTATTGGTTAATTTTATGTTTTGCGAAAAGAATCCAAGTATACGTAACTATCTAATTTAAATTTTTTGAAGGAAAATAATTTCACTCGATCATAATTTAGAAAACTTTAATATTAGATCACCACTTTTACGAAAACCATACCATTTACTTTTCTAAAATAATTGGAAAAAAAATTTTCTATGTAATAAAACTTTTTCAAAAAGGATGAAAAGAAAACTTACTATATCTCCTCTTAAGATAGTTGTTCATGTTCATAACCTGGAGTGGAACTCGTAACTGAGCTTAAGCTTCCATCAAATCGATTCTAGTCACTAAAGTAATCATCATCCTCGTTTGATGCCCTACATGGTTCTTATCATTTGTAGGCCGCTTTATACCAATCTTCTATGCAAGGATTTGCCTCAACGTTAACAAAAAATAGGGAAGCTTGACATTCGTTGACAATCAGGCTTGCTGTACTAAATTGTTGCAAACCATAATCAAGAACAGACAAGGCCAGTCGCTGAATGAGTCTAAGTTTGCAAAAAGCTCGAAAAAAGGTTTATGGGGGAAGTGCAAAGTAGGGCAAAAATGAAGAATGAAACAATAAGTAAAACCCACGAACAGCTTCAGATGATATGATGCACCAATGGAACTTTCGAAAACTTACGACACAATTCGATATGACGTATGAATTGGTCCGGTGAGATTACTTGCCACCTAATCTTACTTAAGAGATAGGATAAAAGTGATTTCAAGAGTAAACAAACAGTGTTTACGCAAAGAAGAAAAGTACTCTAAAAGTATACTATGAATGATCCGATGTCCTCATAGTTACAAGTACAAAGGTATTTATACCCATAAGTTAGAGTAACCTGCCTAAAAAGAAAAAGACAAAAAGGGCATTTACTAAGTAAAAATCAAAATACAAAAGGGTAAAAATAAATATATAAGAAAAATAATCATTGGTACAACAGATTCTACACATAATGTTGTATACGTAGTGATGCTACATTGGCGAGATTGTTAAAAGATGTGAACAAAAAAATACGAACAGTTGGCTTACTAGAGCAAAGATGGCTTTATCAATCCAAAGTTTCTCTTTCTTAGCTTCTCAGCAAGGAAGATGCCGAATAATTAGTCGCCTTGTGTGCGAGAGAGTAATGTTCTATTCGACACATTGTAGAAAGATGGGCGGTCACACGGCTTGACATGAAGAGTAACTTAGCAAGGAAGCACTCGGCCTCGGTAGGGGTCGGCTGGAATAGAAGAATTCGTCGAGCCAATCCTTCTAGTCCTCGGGCTTAGCTATGGGTCAGGGGTCCGGTAGCCTGATTCGCATCATTTCCGTCAGGTTGGTTTGGATTTGGGATCAAATCCAAATAGTCTTCGCTCAATTCTCCTTTAGGGTAATACAGACTAAGTTTGGTAATGTTGAATGCATCAAAAACTCCATAGCCCTTGGGCAATTCCAATCTGTAGGCATCATCATTAATCTTCTAGAGGATTCTGAAAGGTCATTCCACTCTTGTAGATAATTTGTTCCTCCTCTTGTTTGGGAACTGTTCCTTACTGAGGTTTAGCTACACTAAGTGTCCTAGCTAAAATTATTTGGTCATCCTACCCTTAATCTTTTCTCGCATTCTTTTAGTAGCTTAATCTATGTGCCGAGTCACATTGTCATAGATGTGCTGAAAGAATTATGCTATGGCCGATGCATCAGGGTCCTTTTGCACAAGTACTAGTACAAGGGTGTGGTTGAAGGGAAAGCCGAGATTAAACCCATAGACTACCTTAAAGGGAGTCTGCTTAGTAGTGTCATGTATTGTTCAGTTATAGGTGAACTCAGCCACCAACAGGAAGACGTCCTAATCAACCAAGTTCTTGCCTATTTCAACTCGGAGTAGTGACCCCAAAATACAATTAACCACCTCTATTTAGCCGTCAATTTGAGGGTGACCTAAGGTACCGAAGAGCAATTTGTTTCCCAGCTGACACCACAAGGTTCTTTAGAAATGGCTCAAGAACTTCGAATCTTTATCGGAGACTACACTTCTTGATACGCCGTATATCCGCACAATCTCCTATAAGAAGAGAGATACAATAGCTAAAGCATCGTTAGTTTTGGTGTAGGGAACAAAATGTGGCAACTTACTGAATCTATCCACGATGACCATTACAGAATCTTTACCTCGGGCAGTTCGCAGTAATCCAAGGACAAAGCCCATACTCAATTCAATCCATGGCCTCGTTAGAATAAGTAGGGGCATTGCTCTCCTTTGCTCGGTTCGGCACTTGGCCATGTTGCATACGGTACAGCTTTCGACAACTTGATGTACATCTCTCCTCATTCTCAACCAAAGGAAGTGACCATTCAACAGTTCACAAGTTTTCCTTTCTTCAAAATGCCTTGAGAGTCCTCTACTATGAGCTTGTCTGATCAGTAACTCCCTTATTGAACAATTTGGCACATATAATTTTCCACCTTGGAACAAATAGCCATCCTCCACATGATACTCATCCACTATCCTCCCATTGATGCATCGCGAAATTATGGGTCCAAAGTCGATAGTCGAAGTACTGCTCTCTAATACTTGTAAACCCAAACAGTCTGGTCTGCAACCTTGATAAAAGCGTATATCTCCTCAAAAGAGCATCTACAACTGCATTTCTCTTTCCTTGCTTGTACTTTATTACAAAATTGAATCCTTCAAGAAATTCAACCCATCTCGCCTGCTACTTCAACAACTTAGTCTGACTTCGAAGGAATCTTAACGATTCATGGTCAGTATATATGAAAAATTCTCTCGGTAGTAAATAGTGTTGCCATACTTGCAATGCTCGAATTAGTACCAAAAGTTCTTTGTCATAAATGGAGTAATTCAAATGCAGTCCTCAGAGCTTCTCACTATGGAAGGAAATTGGTCGACCTTCCTGCATTAGGACAACGCCTATTCTAATGCCTAACGCGTTGCATTCCAGCTTAAAAATTTTGTTGAAGTCAAGTAGCACTAACACAGGGGTGGAGATCAATCTTTCTTTTATCTTGACAAAGCTCCTCTCCTCCCTTTCTCTCCATCGGAAGTCGGTGCTTTTCTTCATTAATTCAGTAAGTGGCGCAACAAGGATACTAAAATTCCCAATGAATCTTCTATAAAATGAAGCTAATCCATGGAAACTCCTCACGTCAGCATAAGTAGTAGGAGTCAGCCACTTAAGAATTGCTCGGATCTTTTCATCATCAATTTGCAAGCCTCCTCTACTGACTACATAGCCTAAGAATACCACTTCCTCCTAGCAAAAACAACATTTCTCTATATTCCTGAATAATCTCTCAGCACAAAGGATATCCAGGACTACTCTGAGATGTTGACAGTGACTCAACATGTCAATACTGTAGATCAGGATATCGTTAAAGTACACTACGACACACTTCCCTATGAGATGTCTTAGCACATGGTTCATTGATCTCATGAAAGTGCTCAGGGCATTCGACAAGTCGAAGGGTATGATCATCTATTTGTAAAGTCCATGTCAAGTCTTAAACGCAGTCTTCTACTCATCTCCTAGCCTCATGCGGATTTGATAGTAGCGAAATTTAAGATCAATCTTGCTGAAAATCTTGGTTCTACTGAGTTCATCTAACATGTCTTCTAGCCTCAAGATCGAATACCTGTATTTGATCATAATCTTGTTCACATCTCGGCTATCTACACACATTCACCAAGTTTCATCCTTCTTCAACACTAGAAGTATAGGCACAACACAAGAACTGAGAGCCTCTCTTACATAGTCTCTCTTACATAATCTCTTACATAGTCTCTTTCCAGCAACTCATTGACTTGACGGTGAAGTTCGAAAGCCTACTCAGGATTCATCCAATAAGCTGGCTTATTTGGCAATGCAGCGTCGGGTACTAAGTCAATGCAGTGCTCTATACCTTGAGTTAGGAGCAACCCCTTAAGTCAGTATTTAGGGAATAGGTCAGCATACTCATCTAAGATCTCCTTGATTTCCTAAAGCAACTCACCCTACTCCTTTATTTCTAATAGTCACCTGACTAACAAAAGAGTTAGCTCATTAGCATTGATAGCCTCTCGGAGCTTGACTCTACTCATCACCAGAGCCTTCTTCGATCTGCAAGAAAATTTCATCTGCAACTTATTAACTTCTCTCAGCGACATCGAATTCAGTATGTATAAGCCCCACAACTAGCCACTCAAGGTTCCAATCGGTCGAAAAATCCGATCAAGCCTAAATTATAAAGTAAAGTTAGAAATATTAGTAAAAATGATCCCGTAAGTTCAAATTTAAGAAAATAAGTAATAAAATAAAAGAATATAAAATTTTCAAATTTTAAGTATATAATTCGTTATTTATCGAAAATGTGTAAAATGTATTCCAATAATTAACGAACCACTAGAGATAAATTACATATATACTAAAAATCATAGAATGACCTAAATAATATTTAGAAATATTTATTTGCACTATATATGAATAGGTAGAAATATGCATAATTACTTAAAATACGCGAAATGTGCTAAAACAACATTAAATAATTAAAGAAAATTCATAATTAATTAAGGAAAAAAAAAAGAAAAATCATAAAAAAAAAGGAATGATCCAGATTTAGGTCGTGGCAACTGAGGAAAATAAGAAAATAATTAGCTAATTAAATTAGAACAACACAAAAGGTAAATTGGAAAAAAATAAGGTAATTATCAAATCGATTTAATACATAATAATTTCTCTAATTCTCTATAAATAGCAAGAAAATTTCGGAAGCTCATTTGATTAGTTTGGAGAGTGAGAAAAATAAAGATAAGCAAAATTGAGTAAATTAGGATTTTAGAAAAAAATCACAAAAAATCTATGTAGTTGGGGCTTCTAATGAAAACCCAAACCCGACAAGCAACTAGTAGTGGATGGCCGCCACCACCACACGGTGGTGGTAACGCCCAGGTGGGCCGACACACTCATGGCCACCGACAGTAGCTAGAGCCACCCAAACTGATGAGTTTGATTTCCAGTCTAATTTTGTGTAATTTTGTAAAAATAGTAAATATTCTTAGAAAATTATGAATTTTGTTATTCTAGAATATTTTAGTATGTAGTTTTTAGGAAAAATATTATTTTGATGACAATATATTCTGAGATATATGATCCTTAAGAAATCATGCAAAACTGAGCATGTTTGGATAAATTACCTTAAGAGTGTAATTTTGAACTCAAAATTTTTTTATAGACTACTTAGATAATATAGAACAGTACTATGAAGCCCGTTTTCAAAAATTAATTTTTTAAATTTTTAGATAATTTTTAGGCCTTAAAATGAGGTATAAAATGGGTAATTTAGGGTTAATTAAGTAATCAAATAATTGATTACTAATTTAGTCAATAATTATATGTTTTAGAATGTTGAAATCTGAAGAAGTATGATACTTGTAGCATTTAGGGTGTTAGATGTAATTACTAGGTTAATTATGTAGTAAATAAGTAATAGGGAAAAATAGTAAATTTTAAGTTAATTTTGTAAATTAGGGTAATTAGGTATAAAATCTGATTTAGGATAAATTTAGACATTTTAAATGATAATGATGTTGGGAGATGGTAATTCGAGTGATAAAAATATTAGATGTGTATTATGTACATAATAAGTAATAACACATAATACACAATTATTAAAAATATAATAAATAGAAGATATTAGAATAAAAAATTGATATTATGATAATAATAGAAATATACAATAACTCTGATAGGAAACTTAAATTAGGGTAATTATATGAAAAATGTAAGATTTTCTTATAACGGGAGTGAAATCGGTGGTTAAATTAGGATCCGGGTGTACTGTACGGACTAAAACACTAGTTAGAGACTAAAAACGATATTTAGAATATCCAAAGATAATATGATTAACTTCACATTATGGGTTGGAATGATTTCTTAGAGTGTACATATAAATCTTTAACCAAAAATTGAGTTAAAAACCTAATTTAGAAATTGATGCGAAAACTGAAACAGAACTTAATATTATTCAAGAAGAATTGTAAAAGACTTAAGACCTAGATAATTAGGTATATTAAACCCTAAACAAAAGATAACAATAAGTGTTATAGGATAAAACCAACCTATAATAGTTATATGAAAAACTAAAACCATATTTGTACTACATTTGTGTTATAGGGATGATCAGCAATGACCTGAGCGAGTTGGACCTCGAGTGAGTAAGCAAGGAGTCCAAGTAAGTTAGGATTAATATGTTACTATATTTTGGAGGCTTAAGATTATACTTGGTTATATTTGTTAGATAGTTGGTTGTATGTATGTGCTTGATTATAAGTAATGCTATAATTCTGTATGTTGTTCTGACTTGTATTGTATGAAGTGATCAATCACCCTATAATAACCTTAACAAAGATATGACTTATAATCATAAATCAGATCTGCATAGCAACCCATTAGGGGAAACCTAGGATTTTCTGGCCAAATACCAACCCCTTTAAAAAGGATAGCGCAAAATAGTAAAATAGGTCCCTTCTTCATCCTTAGTCAAACTAAGTGACAGGTGAAAAGGTCGTGGTAAGGGTAAAGTCAATGATTCAAAGGTAGTCGCGGGAGGAGCGGTGTCTCCATTGTACAAGCCTGGGTTTGGTCGTGAGCCATTACATTAATGGTAACTTCTCAACCCAAATTAGAGTGGGCGTAATTTCTCTAATCTCACAACGGGCTGGACAACATCATACGATGGCATTTACTTAAACATGCATTACACCAAATGATTTGGTTGATAACCTTGTTTATGTTTGTGGTGTAATTTTAAGTTTTCCATCCTAACTTACTAAGTTGTAGTTGCTCACATCCCTATAAACGTCGTTGCAGGTGCTGGCTAAAAAGCATCTTACAACTACCCTGCAACTAAAAATTGCTGGATCCTGAGGAGTGAGGAAAAATATTTGAATAACAAACATATATCTTTAAGGTCTAAGTTTTTATTTTAGAATTTTTCATTTCTGAATAATGTATTAACTAGGAAATATATTACGATAAAACGTTGCAAACGTTAATTGAAAGAACCGAATTCTAGCGTTTATATATATTTTCTCACTTTCTTAGGTAAATCATTTATTTAAATTACGCACTATTTACTTCAAAGCGGGTTAGTCGTAAATGCCTTGTGTAGATCAAGTTTAGGATAACGGTTGTAAGGCCAACTTCTATCTTAGAATAGTTTACACAACGAGGCTGTTACAACTCTACCGCTTCAGGTCATAACAGTATGATCTTTCGATCATCATTCTCAAACATATACAGGTTCCTATAGCTGTATAACTCTCCTATCAAACAATTACGAATTACCCAACAACACATGCAAAGCGCACATAAGCAGTACGTCGCAAAGAATCTAGTCAGAGTAATTCCCTATAGTGAACAGTAGTAGTATTTGCCAAGTGACATGTAATGCTCCTTTCTCACTTAGCTAGTGCAACTTGTGCAGCTTTAGATATGCAATAGTCAGCAACTTCAATTTTGAAACAAGATCAACTAATGCCACATTGGTACAGTTTCTACTATCCACGATGAGGGCGCTCGTCTGATCATTCACCTTAGAGGTGGTATAAAACAAATTCTCTCTCTACTCCTCCTCTTGCAAGGGTTCCTTGTTCATAATACGTCAAACAACCATGAATAACTGATCTAAGTCCTTAGGAAACACATCCTCCTCAATCAGCTCTTTCTCGGTATTTTCTTTTTCAATGGGAACCTCCTCCTCCTCCTCGGGCTCTTCATCTGTACTTTCTACTTCTAGCTTCGAGATGTCTCTCTTGATTATCATTGTCCTTTGATTTGAGCACTAAGCAGCTATATGTCTGAACCCTTGACATTTGAAGCACTTAATTTGGCTGGTTTTCTTACTAAACCCTTACCCCTTCTCATAAGTTCAAGTCGGCACTTCACCATCAGGTTGGCTTTTCTCCTTGGCTCGGACATCAACCTTTTTGCTCGGCTCTATACTCGACTGAGCTCAATGACTGGTTTATCCGGGTTGACTAGTCGGCATCCTCGCCGATACTTGGCTCCTTCTTTGCCTCTTTACTCGCTGGGCTATCCTAACAACTTCATCCATTGTGTCAAATCGTTAGAGCTCCACAATGTCTCGAGTGTCTCCTCTCAACCCAGCAATGAAACTTAAAACTGTTCGAACTGGTGGTTCCTCCACTTCATAACGAATCATGAGCATTTGAAACTCTTGAACATACTCATCAATAGTTCAGCCCCCTTGTCTCAGCTCCTGAAGTCGAGTAAAAGTGTCTTATAGAAGTTTTCGATACGAACCTGTTTCTAAGCACTCTCTTCATCTCGGGCTAAGTGTTAATCTCTCAGTATCCCTCTTGTCTTCTCATAGCCTACAAATTCTTTTACCACATGGCAACATATCTAGAAAACTCAACAGCAACAGTTCTCACCTTCTTATAATCCTCATATTGATGATAATCAAACATATGTTCTACCTTCTCTTCTTAATCCAGATACTCATCAGCATTCCTAAATCCATTGAAACTCAGAATCTAAAGCTTCACATAGTTGGATGCTTTGGGGATTCATACACGCTCTTTTTCAAAATACTCTTCTTCCTCTTCATCAAGCTCTCTCGAGTTTATCTTTTACCTTACTCGTTCGCCAACTCCTCCACCTCGAATAGGTCGAGCTAGGTTATGACCTCTAACAGGTTGAGCAACTTAGTGAGTGTTTTGTGTAGCCTCAATGGGTCGGCAAGACAACGCATGAACAACTCGAGTTAGATCTACTAAAAGATTAGCTACCTCATCAAACCTCTCGTCAATACTTTTGGGAGTTCCCTGAGATTATCATCCATGGTGGACAACTCCACTATTATCACCAGTACCAATATTCATATTTGGATCTGTCATTTTTCCTCATAAAGTCAAAACTCAAACACACTTTAAGAAATTAACAATTAACAATACAATAGTCGAGTGAACACAGTAACTTGCTTTGTTTCATACACGCAAAACAGAGCATAACAAAACTTCAAAAAAAAACTACTACAATTCACACAAAACCTCTCCTCTGATATCAAGATTTTGCTAACCATAACCAAAAACAGATAAAGCCGGTTGCTGGATGAGTCTAAGTTTACTAAAAGCTCAAAAATGGGTTAATGGAGGAAGTGCGAAAAAAGGCAAAAATGAAGAATGAAATAGTAAGAAAAACCCACAAATAACTCCAGAGGATATGACACACTAATGGAACTTTCAAGAATTCACGGCACAATTCGATGTGACGTACGAATCGGTCCGGTGAGGTTACTCACTATCTAACCTTACTTAAGGGATAGGATAAGAGTGATACCGAGAGCAAACAAATAGTGTCTATGCAAGAAAAAAAAAGTACTCAAAAAGTATATTATTAATGATCTGATGTCCTTACACTTACAAGTATGAGGGTATTTATACTCATAAGTTAGAGCAACTTGCCTAAAAAGCAAAAAACAAAAAGGGCATTTCTTAAGTAAAAATTAGGATACAAAAAGGTAAAAATGAATATATAAAAAAAAAACCATTGGTACAACGTATTCTACATATGATACTAACTACGTGGTGATGCTATATTGGTAAGGTTGTTAGAAGATGCAGATAAAAAAATATAGACAGTTAGCTTGCCCGAACAAAGATAGCTTTGTCAGTCCGGAGTCTCTCTTTCTCTACTTCTTAGTAAGGAAGATGCCAAGTAATTGGTTAGCTCGTGCATAAGAGAATAATCTTCTATTCAGTATATTATAGAAAAATGGGTAGTATAAACTCTAGAAAATTGATAGTTTAAACCCTAATTTAAATCCAAGTGTCCTGAACTATATCATGAGTCATTAAAGCTAGTAACGATAAAAGTTTATGAATTTTAATAAATTGAATATAACATCAATGATAAAAACCCTAAAAATTGATCAAAACCTAAATCTCGTATCAAAAACCCTAAACCCGATTTATACACAATTACCCGAAATTGAACCCAAACCTAATCAAAACCCTAAAACTATAACTTTGAATTTATAAAATAATTAAAGATCACTCAATAGTGATATAATCATAGTTGATTGCAATTATCAACTAAATTCTGTAATTGCGTAAACTTTTAACGAAACCGTTACGATAACTTATAAAAATTATAATTGTAACGGATACCAATAAAATTGATAAATTTTCATAAAATTCCAAAATTTATTTATAAATGTTATTTTTATTATTTTTATGTTTGAAAAATTTACATATAGTTATTTTTCTTTTTCTTTCCTTTTTTTTTTCTTTTTTCTTCTTCTTATTTTTTTTTCCTCCTCCACATGGTTCTTAGTTGCAGATTTCAACAACCCATGTGAGTAAATTATAAATTACAAGTGTCATCAAAATTATGGAACAAAGACAAATTTCCTAAAGCAAGTGTCTTATCCTCATTAATGCTTAATCTATTAGGATTTGTTGACTTCTTTTCTACCCATATTTACTGTTCATTCACGTTTGGAATTGAGTTCACAAATCAGAAAAAAGAAGAAGAAGAAGAAGAAGAAGAAGAAGAAGAAGAAGAAGCATACACAACGAAATTGGATTAAGGAAACAAGGGGGAAAAAAAAGGAAAGAAAGATTAAGAAGAAGAAGAAGAAAAAGAAGAAAACTAAGGATATATTACCAAAATATTTAGATAAGTGTATTTATTTTACTCATACATATGTATATCATATAGTATATAATGTATATATTAAGTATTTTGTTATATATTTAGTTACATGTGCATATATGTGTGCATGAGTAGATAAATATATGTGTATATTATGTATTCTACTTATTTATGTATACACATGTATTAGGTATGTATCTTTATTTATGTATATACATATGTATTTAAGAATGGGTATATACAATATATGTCTATAAGAATAAATAGTACTACATATCATATGTATTTTTTTTTTCTACACATGTATTCTTGTACATGTGTATGTGTATGTATTATATATGTATGTCTAATCAGTATTTGATATATAACATTTGTATGAATACTCGTTAGTGTATGTATGTATATTAAATATTTCTTTTATGTACATATATATATATTTAGCATTTTACTTAATTAATTATATATATATATAGAGGTGCATATGTACATAATAACTATTTTAGTATGTAAAATATATATACATGTATTATACAATTCCATATATATATGTGTGTACATATGTATATATACCTATTGCGTATTTTTCATATATATATATATATATGTGTGTGTGTGTGTGTGTGTGTGTATGTGTAAAATAATAAGTATACATATTATTAATAATATTTGTATTTTAATGTATATATATATGTCTCTAGTATGACCATATATGTACATAAGCATATAAAGTATAAATAAGTGTATAATATACTTGTACATAATGTATAAGTAAAGTTAGAATCATTTAATATATAGCGTATAGTATAAATATATACGTACATATATAAATAGTAACATATATGTAAAAATACGAATATAATTAAGTAGTATATACAATATACTATAATAATAAATTAATAAATAAAGTAAATTAGTAAGTATATATATGCATAAATATCGTAAACTTAGAGAAAAACTTAATAATTAGGTAAATTGGCAAATTTAATAAAATATAATCATAAGTGTTTTTATATATACATATTTATACGGTAAAATAGGAAATAATAGAAATTCGAAAAAATGTGCAAACTTGACATATAGCACTCATACGTATTGCCACATCACCATTTGTTATTAATTAATTAATTTTCAATCATAATAATAATTAATTAAGTAGAAATTTTTGAATTAATAATTCTAAAATCTCAAAAATAGGTAAAAATAAGTAATTATGATAAAATAAGCTTAAAATAATAAAATTATCACTTATACGATTTAAGTAATTATTAAATCGTAAATATACTAAGAAAAAGCTCAAATTAATATTTTACAACTTTTTAAATTAAAATAATAAATTTTGTGATTTGTTTATATCATAATTCAAACTGTGAGTTATAACGTCCCAAATGGACCTTACTATGAAAAAAGACGCCCAAAAACGATCAAAATGGACTATAAGTTCATAACGATTTGAGTTAAAACGAAAAAGTTATACGTAATTCAATAAAAAACTCGAATCGACAAATTCACGTGATTAAGTGAAGTAAACACTCCAAATTACGATACTAATTTAGTTTTAAATTCCCAAACTTACAATTTTCTATATTACTTATTCTCAAGTAATCTCAACCTTGACCTTGAACTGCCATCGAATTATTACAACTCTTGAGTCGATTATGGCTAAGTGAGTTTTTCCTAATGATTTTATACTTACTTGTGTTTATAATTAGCGAATATGAATTTTGATTAATAATTGAATATTGTATGGGGCTAGGTTGTGCTTGCGTATGATAACTGTTTGTTAATAGTGAATTTACTTTAAAGTACGATAATGTATTAATTGTTGCATAGTAGATCGTTAGGAACTAATTGTTTGTGACCTTGTTGATCACTGAATAATAAGACCTAATTTTACTCAACTAGAAAAAGTTAACTTGAAACACGCATAATCATACACCGCATAATTAATTCCGGTCGTCACATTACACGGAGGTAGCAAGAGGCCATACATGGGTTGATTATTGGATTGTTATAAATTTCATATGGTACACACGTGCGATATGACCTTACCCTGACTCATGGGATTACTAGGCGTTGGAGGTGCCAACCGCTTGGCTAAAGGTCAACTCCAGAGGCCTTTGTTTAAGGGTAAGTGAGAGTTGCGTGAACCTACTCACAATCATATGACTCGTTTTTGATAAAACTGACAATGGATATACCATTATATTTTAAATACAAAACGTGAAGTTTAGTTATGAGATAAATTCTAATATAATACCCAGATCTGACTGTGCCAATATATCTCTAATCCTAACTTCGGAAAGCATTAAATTTGAGTTGCATGCAGTACCTGGTCACCTGCATGCATTTGTTTAACATACTGATTGACATGCATTCATTTGATTAAACTTAATTATTGTATAACTTGTTTGCTGTATGGTTGAAAGGATTATCTCACTAAGCTAGTTAGCTAATACCCTTGTAGTCTTCTTTCGTAGGCCAAGTTGTTCGTGGAGTTAGGCTGCCGCATGCTCGAGGTTAGTTATACATCAGAGGGTCAATGCGGGAGCAAGACATGATTGGAGTGTACTCGTGATAGTTTATTTAGATTACGGATCTGATTATGTAATAAAATGATATTAGTTTGAGTTAAGAAGTATTATAGACTTCTTATCTGTAAATTCTTATATAAATAGATTATATTTTATATTTCCTTAACTTATTTTATTATCATGAAATGATATTACTTATATTTGTGCAACTCTTGGTTATTAGTTATAGATGTAGACTTGTGTATCGCATAAAGGGTCGTCGATTATAAGGGAATTCAATCTATAGTCCTTTGTACGGTATACGACAACTGCTACAACTAGCCCCTTCTGGTCGTAACAGTTAGTCATATGGCTCAGCATGAAGGGTAACTCGATAAAAAAGTACTCAACCTTGGCAAAGGTCATTTGGAATAGAAGGATTTGTTGAGCTAGTCCTTCTGGTCCTTGAGCTTGGTTGCGGGTCAAGGTTCCGGCAACCTAATTCCCATCACTAAACGCTTGTTTAATAGCGACCGTTGAAGCCAGAGCAACAAGTATTTCACAAGCGATGCAAGATAGGAGTAGGTAGTCCCTTATGTGCCTTTGCTACCACTCTAAAATATCAAAGTCTTTGATAAAGATATTATTGGAAAACTCGAAATTTGTATTAATATAGTACTGCATCTTAAACATTGGACCACTAAACCGTTGCCTCTTTAATTTTTGCATTAATAAATGCTCACCCATAAATGAGTAATGCTGCTTCTTGGTGGGTAGTGAATGAGAGATGATGACTAGTCATCATACTGAATTTAATAGTGGTTGAACATCTCCTCTATGTTGGCCGTTGCTACCAACACTTCCTGTTGTGCTTCCAAACTGTACACGTCTTGAGAATCCATTAGATCTTAAATGTAACCATAATAAGTTTTCAAATACATTAGTAATAATTCCGCTTTACAATGAAGATTTAGAATAATTGCTACAAGATAAATACCAGAAATGTCTTTATAATAAATTAACCACTTCAATGCCATATCGAATATGCATGCGTACAGGTTTGAGTCCTCACAAGCTTGAGTAGCGCATCAACTATACTAACGATTGACATTACAAACAAGTGTACACTAGGCCTATAAACCTATAAGAAAGTCTTAGTAACATTATCAAAAACTTTCAAAACTTTTAGCAATCGGATACATATATCCCAATTACTAAGGAGAATGTTAACTTCCCATATGTTATACGTTGCGAAGTCACACAACAGTTCGCTGTAAGGACAACTTGTAAGTCGAGTTTCAGTGGTGTTGTACATCCATTTTAAACTTTCGGGGCCTCTTCCCACACTCCATGTAAAAGTTCCTCCACTTTTTGTAAAGGGACAACTTCTCTGTTATTATCTTGACGATGTTCTTGATTGAAGCTATACTGTCTTGTAAAGCTGTAATGTTATCCTTGACATACAAGTTAAGAATATAACATGCACAATGTATATGAAAAAAACCTTCCCCTCCCCCACACCCCTCCCCCCCAAAAAAAAACAGTAGTTTACAGTAATTTTGCATATTAGATATTGAGGTAGTATTGGCACTTACATTGTCAAAACCAACAAAAAAAATTCCTCACTAATCCATGCTAATTTAGGATTTCTCTAATAATTTTATAGATGTTTTGCAATGTATGTTACTCATTACATACCCTTAAAGCCAATAGTCATTTATTAAGTTGACAATTATCTTCTAATTAGTAAACAGTAACACCTATATAAGAATTATTACGAAAATAATCTGTCCATATGTCTACACATATGGACACATGCATATCGAAAGAAGCAAACTTACCTATAAGCTCTCTCTTACCTTTATGGTAGAGCTAATGCATAACTCGGGTTAACATTCTACAACTAAGCTGTTGCGAGCTAAGGTTGAACGTCTCCCACTTGTAACAACTCTACCACTCTGATGCACTAACGTTGAACGAAAGGTGCATATTCGTTAAGTACTATGTCAGGTTGTACTTGTACCTCTCTTCATTATACCTCATAACAATTGATTGAATAAACACTGCTTCAAGCAATTTGTTGCTACGTATTATTTATTCCCACCTCCTTAGGATAGTTCGACCTCAAGTGTCTATTAAGGGTACCATATACCTCTTTCATTTTCCACGAATAACTCACGTTGCAGTAGTTGCAAAATGCCCTCGAGTTCCTCCTTTTATCTATGCTTTTATGGAAATGCGTAGTAAAAATATTAGACTTACTAGATTTAAAGGGCTTACTTGATCCTAAAAGTCTCAAACTGCCAAGCCCATGTTGTCCCATATGTTGCTCTTTTGTTTCGAGGATAATTTCAATCTTGTCTTCCTCATCCTCAAACATACTTATGAGGCAACTCATCCGTAAGGGTTCAAATCCTTCGAGTCATGTAAGGATACTCATACGAGAAGGTTTGAATCTAGTAAGACATTTAGGTACACTTATGCGTGGAGGTTCGAAACCAAGAGGTGGCTTGCTTAGATAACTCATGCATTGAGGTTTAATGTCAAAGCCAAGAGGTAGTGAGTTGCGATTACCCATGCAATGAGGTTCTAGATCGAACCTAGGAGGTAGTGTAACTTATTCTTCCACATTCTCAACCACATCATATGCCTTCTGCTCATTTGAGTCGTACTCCTTATCAGGGTATGCTTGAACGTTGTCGAACCATTGTGGCTCAGACGACATACCAATTCCAATGCTCTTACCCTTACTCTTACTTTTCTCACTAGATGAGGAACCGTGCTTCTTACTAAAGAAGGTATGATGCAAAAATCTTTCCATGAATGCTAAAATTTTTTCTCTTATTTATTCTGACAAAGATTTATGAATGAAAGAAAAAAATAATATGTAAGACAAAATAAAGCAAGTATGTGTATATTAATGTTATTTGTTAATATAAATGGTTCAATATAGTGAAATGAAAAACTATGCTCGACTATTGGTGGTTAATGAAAGAAAATATTTCTATGATAATGCTTTACAAATGAAAAAATTTGAAAATAGAATGGTTAGGTTAAAGCATTTTAATTAATTTGTGAAGTAACAACTGCTAGATATCAGCACCATTTAATTCATAAGGATTGAGGAATGTGTGAACACATCGTTCAAATTTTGAAAATTCGAATTTTCAAACACTTCAGCACTGCAATTTTTGAATTTTGTAATTCAAATCTCGAACTGCATACGCCGAAAATAATTGGACATTTAAAATTGTTCGATTTTTTTAAGGAAGCCAAAAGGAGTACTAGTCAAAAGAACTGGCCCACTTTTTTTTTTTTTACTTCAACAGTTCATGAATCGGCGGTTCAAGAACCACTTATTTGAGCGGTTTCGTGTTAGCAAATCGCATAAACCATTAAGACCCAACAGTTCCTCAAGACGGTTTAGCTGAGTCACTTCCAAACTAGGCCGCTTTGAGACCTGCTTGAATTGGTTCCAGATTGATTTACGGTTCAGAACCGGCTCATGCCCGGGTCTATGTCTAACCTGTCACCATTTGTCTATTCTTCATTTATTTTATAGGCTATCACCACACATGTAAGTAGAATTGTCTCTATTCTCAACTCAAGGTTTTTTTTTTTCCCAATTTACGTCCTACTTAGTAAATTATATAATTTATTAATTTATTTAATTTCACTTCTATTATTGCATTCGGTGTGTTATTATTTGAACTCAAAAAGAAGAATGACGTTGCTATGATTTTTCAAGCGTTTTTCTTTTGAAATTCAAGGAGAAGTTCTAATCATACCATATTCTTGAATCACTTTCATGTTTGGAACCTAAGGGGTTTCAATAGAATAGGGTTTAAGGAATTCGATTTTAATTATTTCTTGTGATGTTTCAGTATGTGTAAAAATGACTATAAAATTCAATCTAAGTGAAATGAGTTTGTGAAAAAGGTAAATTTTTTTTTTTCCCTTTTTAAATGTCAATGAGATTCTTTTAATTGATAGAGAGTGAAATGAAGTGATTGGAACAGAAATATACAATGTTGGAAATCCAAAGGGTTTTGTTTGACCTTTTAACTAATCATTGTCATTAAATTGTTATATCGATAATACAATCTTTTTCATGTGGTGAAAAATTAAGAAATACCACGCATTACCATTATAAGGTCTCTTTATTTGTACTGTGTACTCTGTAAATGATGGTGAGTTGAATCTCTTTTTGAATTAATGTCTGCTCAACGTATAGATGTTCAAGTTTTCTCTTGAATTAAACTTCATCAAAACATTGGTTGAAATATTGTTGGAGAAGTCGATGGCCATGTCTATGTATATAGCTTTGACAATTCAGTCAAATTATGTGACACAATATTGAGGGAAATATTTTCAATTTGTTACTACAAATTTCATAGAATGTACTGCTCTTAAGTTTTATAACATATATTGAATTTGTTTGACTATATATTCATTAATCGTTTATTCCTCATGTGATGCCTCAAGAAGGGATCATAAACTTGGAGAATCACTAAACGAAAAATTGCCGTCTTCATCGCAACATTATTTTGCACATTTTGAGTAGAAACAATTTCACAAGATAAGAACGATTATGTTGATATATACGAAGAACCGATAATGCAACTAGAAAACACAAAGGGAATGAGCAATTTTTATTAGAAGCAGTTTTTACGTGGCCTTTTTTTTAATTTTTTTATGATACTATAAATAATAGTTGTTTCTACAAAGACACAAATAATAAGCACATGTACTCTTCTTTCTCCATAGTATCCAATGAACAAAGACTCTATATCAAAAGGAAAAAAAAAAAAAAGAGAGAGAGAGAGAGAAAATGGAAATTGGAGTGCTACACTCTCATTTACTAATGATATTAAGTGATTGATAGTAATGAAGAACCACATTGAAATATAAGAGAATAATGAATGAATGATTCGATTGTGTCAAATATATCTTTCACATATACTTTCACCGATTTATAAATTTTAGTTACTTCTACCAAGACAACTAAATAGAAAACATTTGTATTGTGAAAGGGTATTAATACAAGTCAAATAGTATCTATGTTTATTGTTATTTATAAAAAATTTTATAACCCCAATTCAAATTCTTATTCCCTTAATTATTTATATTTTACCACAACAAACCAAAGCTTTCATTAGCCTAATGAATAAACACATATTATTTTATTTTATATTTTTAAATTATTAAAAAATAAATAAATTTAATTCATTTAAATAAGAAATCAACGGTATTATCACCTACAGATCCAATCACGATCTTATAATAAAAACAAGAGATCTTTCTCGATTAATCTCTTCGTCCCTCGTTTTTCGAGAATTAGAAAAATCATTTTCAAATTTAAATTTATTCATTTAAAATTTAGGTTTTTCCACTTATTTTTATTATTTTTTATTTCTTTTTTTATTCCCATCCATTATTCTTTTAAGTTCCATAAGTTTGATCTTATAGGATCTGACCCATTTTCTCGTTGAGGGAGGGTAATAAATCAGATTCTTCGATGAAAAGTTATAAAGGCACATTATTCAAACACTGGAATTAATAAAAGCGGGGAAGGGAGCGGGAGAGAGAGGGTAAAGGTCATAGGATGGACTATAATTTAGCGGCACTGAAGGTTTTATGTTTCCAACTCAAGGATGCGCATCAATCTTCTTCGCAAAATGCCCTTACTCTCACACTCGGTTCCATCCTCTTCCAACGCGCTTGGTTACAGGGTGTTTTGGTCTCCGTCATTGACGACGAACGACTGCTCCTCGACGACGGTACCGGGGTCGTCGAGCTTTCTCTCTCCGCCGAGTTCCGCCTCCGTCCTTGGAAATTAGGTCAGTTTTTGAATCATGATTACGAGTTTCGAATTTATTTACTAATCATGTTTTAAATAATAAATTTAAAGGAAAAATCAATCAAACACGACTTCGACAGTTCGACTTAGATAGGGCCCTTACCAAAAAGAAAAAGAAAAATAGATTTTTTTTTTTTTTCAACCATACGAATATTAATTACACATTTTACATTTCCATTTTCCAGCTATTTCCACCTATGTCGTTTGATTTCTACTTTTTTTTCTATTTATGCAAACAAAGTGTTTATACAGTATAGTGTAATTTAGTTTAGTTTGTAGATGTCGTAAAATATGAAAAATTCCATTTTTTAATTTAATCTATATTATTTGAATGGTTTTTTTAATGAAATCATAATAAAGTCATGCATAAATATATTCTATGAAGTGCAATCTTGAGCAATTCTTCACATCTGCTGTGATTCGTGTGAATTATCGAAAAATTTCATACCGATAAAAGGTGATAGAAGGCGATAGCAACAGCTAACACACCGGAAATGGTGGTAGAAAAATAAATAAAGAAGATTCTCTTTTCCCATGTGATTAGCTACTACCACCTACTTTCTCTGGGCATTAGCTGCAGTAGTTTCTCCCCAACTCCATCTACTAGCTATTACAAGTCATAACCTATTATAATATTTTTGGAATCGGACATTTGGAGTCCTTTTTGCTTTTGGATTGTTTTTTTTTTTTTTCACAATTTTACAATTGGATAAAACAATAAATAAAAATTAAAATCTAAAAAGAAAATTGCATAAAATCAAGGATAAAATAATCATATAGGAGTTTTAGTACACTTTTTCTAAACATTTTGGGTTTAAACACTCAATTCAGAAAATAAGGGATTATTGATATTTGGCATTTACATAAATTTTTCGTGGGAAGAAATGTTTTTCTTCATCTTTTCTTCCACTGTTAATAGGAATGTATGTGATGGTAGTTGGGGGATATTTCGTTCACGCAGGAGATCACCCTACGATCAAGGTAAAATCATCTTCAACTTTCCCCTTTTGTTCGTCGTTTTCAATTTTTTGCGTTATGCATTCTGTTTTCATCTGCATTGTCTCATTTAGTTTCTCTCATGTCAAACATTAATTGTACATTCTCCTTTCTTACGTGATACTTGAAAAGGGGAAATATGTTTTCTTCCGCTTTCTCACGGAACACAATGAGTCTAGTTGTTCAAACGAACAACCATAGTGATAAAAAGATAACGCAAAACGGATATCTTGAATCTGTCCCCTTTTGCATAACTATGATGATTTAGGTACTGAAGATCTAGTAAGCTGTTTTATGTTAACATAGTCGAAGAATTTTTCTGAACCTGTGGCTATAGGAAAGTAAAGAGATTATAGCGCCTGGAAACATGCTCACCCAGATAGGGGGAGCTTTTTACCTGTGGATTCATACCGAGGATTTCTAAGCAGAGTTCAATCGTTTTTTCAACCAGGTTCACAAGATGGTTGATCTTTCAGCATTTCCAGATAGGGAGGCAATGTGGTATCTTGAAGTTCTGGAGGCATACAGGCTTTTCTACAAACCACTGATAGAAGGATAGGCATGCTCTATATGGTTTGAAGGTTCTCAATCTTCCAACAGGACCATTTCACTGTTCTGCAAATTTGCCAAGGTTCATGTGCATCAGCTTTTTCAGGCATTTGCACCCTATTATGGGGTTGTGTAAATGATCCTGTAGAGGTACTAGATGGAAAATCATAGGATAACTTCCTTAACTTTCTTCATTTTTTACCAATTTTGATAAATTTAAGGCTCAATACAAGAGAGATTACGAGATCTCTGAAAAGAAGTCTTTGCTAAACATGCCTAGCTGGGTCCATGTCTCATTGGCTCCTCAATGCTCATACAATCTAAAGAAACTCACTGCATCTACCAAATTTTTCGGGTGATGGAGTTCTACTTTCACTGTGACAATTCAACCAAATTACTACTTCGAATAGGAGTCGCAAATTGCTACTTCTCAGCAATTCTTTCCAAGTCAAGTGAGGTTGATCACCTTCTGACATTAAAGACCGTATTTATGCCTGGCTCTTCAAATGGAAAGGTGGCAAGGCTAATTTTTTGTTCTATGGTATGCTTTGATGTCGAGAGAAATGCTGACAACTACTCATCCAGCCTAAAGGGTTGAGGTTACTTTCAAGCATGGAAAATCCAGGTGCAAAGTTTTTTCCATCCGGCTGACTACCGGGAGTTATTCACACCTCCGCTCAACGCTGATGGATGTTGGCTTCCCCAGAATTTTATCTTCCAAGTGTCTTCTGCATTTCATTGAGCAAATCCTTAATTTCTTGAGTTACCTCATTCTGTTTCGCCTAGAAAATGCCTTGTAATGCTCTTGCCCCATCTAGTCCCTCATCCAATTTTCTTGGTACATGCTATAAAGCGTAAACGCCTCTAATTATTCTTGAAGTGGATAGAGATTTCGCTTCCTAATTACCAAAACGTAGTTGAATAATTTCATAGAAGCTGAACTTGCAACTAGTGAGGATGTTGGAAGTTAGAGAAGATCATTAAAACATATCCACACGTGCTACCATGACTGACTTTGAGCACCAAAAGGAGGACTGGATAATTCTGTTGCTAATCATCAAAGGTGATTGCTAAAGGTCCTGCAAGCAAAGTGCTTCTTCAAAGAAGATTCAAAATCATTGATTGACGTTTATAGAGTGAGTCCCTTACCTGGAACACAATTCTCGTAGAAGTTGAAAATGCACGGTGCTTACAAAGAACAGGTCATGTACAGAAATATTCTGGGCTCAATCTCTCAAGTTTTAGTGATAGGCTTTGCACCATAGATGATATAACATATTATAAGTTGATAGAGATCTAATCATCTGCCACAGAAAAAATGGATATTACCATTAAGCTATGAAAAAGGAAAAAGAAATAACTGCTGAATAAATACTAATAAGTAGCCAGACACTAGACAGCATTAGGGTGCCAATAAAATACCTGGTATTTCTTTGGCAGCAGTTCAGCAGTCTATAAACATCCTCCCCCTTTATGAGATGCTCTACAGTCTCATCATCACCATGAATGCAATCCTTTGAAGTGGTCCACTGATTCAAAATACTGGTTATTCTTTTAAGCTATTTGTAAGGTTAAGGGAAGCAATGCTGCTGGACAGAAAATTATTGGCAGAAGACTTGCAAACTCTGCCACCCAGAACGATGACCATTCCTTTCTGATAAAGATAAACGAAGCATGCATGCCAAAGATCAATTATTGAAAGGTAAAACAGCTTCAATGGAGGATACTACAGTAGCAGTTGATTTAGACCCAAGGGCATTCAAGGTCTCGTGAACTTTGGAGGCATCCAGTTGATTGTTAAGAAGATCTTCCTCAATTAGATCAGACTTGCTAACTAAAGCTGCTACATAATTGTTCAAACTTGGCCAGTCCAGCTTACTTTCCTCCAGTTGGAGAAGCAATCTAGCAAGGATGTTCCACAATGCATTCCGAGCTCCAACATCACTCGAGGTGAATGGCATTATATCAAGCAAACCTTGCAAAAAAAGCAAATCTGGAGAATCCAACACATAACCAGTTCAGGTCTCTGAGAGAATATTCAATTTATGTAAAGGTAAGAAAAGAGAGGTTCAAGTGAAACGATTAAGCAACAGTCACCCTGTGATATTTCTGAAGCTAGGGCAGGTACATCTGAGAGAATGTTTGCAAGTAAAACCATAGCAGTGACACAAGATTCAGCTATCTGCAGATATAGTACATCATGAATAAGCATATCTTTGTATGATTAACCCCCACACCACCAAAAAAAAGAAAACCTTTTTTGTCACTTGCTACATTAAAGATTTTCATGTTTTCAACTCTTTCGTAATTCTTTGAATTACTGTTAATGTAATTGATTGTACATATCAAGAGAAGGGAAACCAAGAGATGGAGTAAAGAAACACATAAAGCACTTTTATAACAATGATTTCTTGTGCACATA
This sequence comes from Lumnitzera racemosa, assembly GCA_024138005.1. Classification (NCBI taxonomy): domain Eukaryota; kingdom Viridiplantae; phylum Streptophyta; class Magnoliopsida; order Myrtales; family Combretaceae; genus Lumnitzera; species Lumnitzera racemosa. Next base: position 90,445,197 of record JAMXBC010000006.1, read on the forward strand.
AGCATGTATCTATTTTACTTAAATAGCATATACAATCTCAACCTAAATCATAGGACAATTGTAAAGCACATGGAACACCACTATACAGGTAAGAACATTGGTTCAACAGTAACTTCCGTTCTTGGGATTGATAAAGAGGAGATCCTGTTTTTGATGCGGTGTATATATTGCTGGGAAATAGAGAAGATTTTGGTGACAATTTAGAAGCTCTGAGCCTACGCATGATTTCCACATAGTGCCCTTTGTTTTGAGCTGAATAATATAAAATGAACTAATGCACTTTATCTAAAGTGGTAAGAAGAAAAAGGTCAATACAAACCCCAATACCAAATGAAAGACACGTAAGCACCTGAAGCATGACAAACATACCTCTGCTTTATCAGGAAGCTTAATGAGATCACATACAAGTTGAGTAAGTTCTTCATTTGAAGAGATCTCTTGAGAATGGTCATCATTAACGGATAAAGCTTCAGTTGCTCTAAAAAGTATGTCAACAGCTGGGTATCTAAGATATATAGAAGCAAAACAATAAGGAGAAAAAAAAAATAAAGAAACCAATCCATCATTAATTATTGATAGTTTTTGCAACAAAATCAAGTAAGGGCCCAAGATAAGGGTGCATTTGCCCTGGTTTTGCTTTCAAACCAAACAGCAAAATGATAACCTGCAAAAGATCCCAAACCAAAATTCTATAGAATTTCAATTCCTTATTTTCTATATTCCCACAAAATTAGCATGGACATCATCATGCTATTTCATTTATCCTAACATATCAGTTTGCCACCACTCACCCTATATATATATATATATATATATATATATATATACACTTGTATATAAATGAACTTTTTGAGGAACAAGCTAATAGGACATAATTACCCAGAATATTACACAAATCTCTTGACTCTTCCTGTTGTTTTCCATTCTCTCGCATGTATATAATCTAAATGAATGAATTCAGTATGCCAAATCATTCTATTGCACCTACAATCCAACCAATTGGGAGAGAAACTTCAATATTACAAAATTCAACACCTTCCCTTGAGGAGGAGCATATACATCGTTTGCACCTAGTTTGTCACGGATATAATTTGTTTTTAGACGTCAAAGGGACATAGCAAAGATATCCACCAGTTGGTAATTGGAGCAGTGACATCCCTAGAGAGAATCTTCTCACTCACAAAGTGACAGTTGTTCTCTATATGTTTGGTCCTCTCATGAAGTAACTGCTCACGCATAGGGCCTTGATTATCACATACAACCATCATAAGACCTAGCTCAAATAACTTGAAATCTTAAATCCACATACTTGGTGAATTCTGCAGCTCACTTTACTTTGACAGTAGAAGCTCTTTTTCCACACAAGACTTGTTAGTACTGCTGCTGATTTTATTATAGAAGCATTGGAAAATTGGAATGAGCTTTTAAAAATGAAATAAAAATTTTGTGACGTCTTTATTATGATATTGTGGCATGCTAATCTGTTGCAAATCAACAGAAAAGAATATGAACTTTTCTTTCACTTCTTGCACAGGTTACTCCTAAGGTAAAAATTGTAAATTGTGCAAGTTGATGATGGAGTTCCAAGAAGTACCAGATTGTGGTTTGGATAGAATCTGTTTAATCTAATGGTTTTAATTATATATAATCTTTAATTGTTGCTTAAGGTTGAAGAAGGGAAAAAGAATGATGATGGTCATTTAGAGCCATTGTTGTGTCACAGGATCTTAAATTATATGGAGTAGTAGGTTGGGTTAGACTAGTTTCACTCCCATATTTCCCTATAATTAATGATTTTGGGCTCGTTATAGAGAGAACCCAACAATCTCCCTGAACTCTTAAGTCTTGAAATATTTTTTTTTAGAAAGAAGAAAAAGGTCCTGCCCCTTTCATTCATTTCCTCATATTAAATACAAGTGCTAGGTAGTTACAAGTACAATAGCCGCTGACCTATAATTTCTCCCCTTTTAAGTCCACTAAAACTGACCACTACCACATGCATATAAAAGAAACTACCAGGTACTGCACAATAACACTAGAACTTGACACATGGACAAATACACACAACCAACAGTTGACTAAGTCTAACCCTCCTCCCCCCCTTATGCATTCCAGATACATACAACCCCTATCGTACTAAATTAAGCAACATCAATGGGGAAATTAACAAGAAATACTAAATACAGCTAACAACTTTGACGATTATGCAACATGTGGATGATGGTTCATAACATATTGCTTTTTTCTGACTCATTTTATTGTAGAATTATTTGAATTCAGGACATCGTAGTTGTCAGTGACTCAAGGGTTTAAGTTGCTTGAATCATGAAACAAGCTTCAGTATGATATTTTTGGATCATCAAATATCTTTCATCTATACAAGAACATGTATGATAACTGCAGTCTAAGGACCCAACTCATAATACACTGTAGCATGGCAAATGATGAATGATAAACCTAGCAGGTTCAATAGTCAATGCAGGGATTGAGATTACCTTTCAGGCATCCTTTCACTCATGAGTTTGTTCATCTCATAAGCTAGAAGATTAACCAAAAGATTTGCTAGGCCAAGCTCAATAAGAGGAGGAAGAAGAATAGAGGTAACCCCACTTTGATTCTCCATGATGGTTAGAAGTAGCCCAACACTCTGTTTACAGACAACTTTTTTTAGTCAACAAAAGCAACTAATTGAAAATTAACATTTTATCAGGTCTACTCTTGTCTGTCAGAGCAGATCTGAAGCAAAGAAAAATCTCAGTACTTTTCTACCTTTTCGATAAGAGCTGGATTCAAGGTGTTCTCTGCAATCCAAACAAGTCTGCACAAAATATGATCGGGCAGCAATCTATTTGCCCAAGTGATGGATTCACTCCCTTGAAGACCTAATGTCAACAACCTAGTGAAAGATAACCATAAGGAAATCATATGCCAAAAAGCTGCATAAGCATGACAGCATAAATATGGGACAAATGCCTCATTATTTCATGATATGAACAATATCAGAGCTTGCCATTGAGGAAGAAGCCAAAGAAATACAAAGTTGACAGTAAAATAATTCCATAGTATAATATTTCAGTGATTTAGGGAAGTAACACAAGTTCAGAAGCTTATTCAAGTAACTTACAGTTAAACTGATGGTAAGCAATCACGACCCAACAAAGAAAATAATGTCACAGTTTAAGCGGCCAAAGCATACATGACTATAGGCAGATTGCCTGGCATAACAAAAGATCAATATTTCCTCCCAGAATGAAAGGGAAAAGGACTTATAAATGAGATTCAATTGTCGAGGATAAGATCAATAGTACAGGCATTTTGGTCTTAAAAAATGTCATTCCAACAAATTAAGAACACAAACTAGCTAGTATTCAGTCAAACACCAATTTCAATCACTGAGCATTACCTACAGGCTTCACATAAGCATGGAGTATCATCCGAGAACAGCTGGTTGACAATTATCTCAATTAGCCCAACATTAGAAGTAATTGTCTTCATTAGAACTTCATGGCACGCTATGTTGCCAATAATACCCAGGCAAATCTCCTGTGGTCCAAAGATAAAGCAGTACATATCAGCCACTCATTCACACAGAGATACATTCAACTACTTCATGATTTGTAGTCACAGAGTTGATTACAAAAGACTTGAAATTGGAAAGAACCTAAAAAAATATTTGTGCTCACTGTAATACGGGAAGATTCAGAAATCATGAGATTAGCCGAAAGAACGTCCAGTATGAGGTTCTGCACCTGTACAGGGATAAATCATGAGGAGTCAAGAAAACTGAAAACATAAGATATACCATCATCAAACTAATGCTGTTGTTCTGATGGCCAAGAGGATAAAGAATTTAAAGAGGTCAGAGCCATCTGGCAATAAGGACCCAAAAAAAGCAGAGTATAAGAAACATGGAAGTGATGGGAAGTCAAACATGCTGCCATCAAAAGAGATTGTGTGTCTCATAAAAATGGGATAATACTGACAAATATTTGTGCAAAATTTGCTTTCTTATGCAAACAACTAAATACAGAAGTCCATCATGAATGGACTGCAGGTGAAAACTTGAATACCATGAGCTCTGCATGAGTACGACTAGCAGCAAGATCCCACAGAATGCAACCATATTCTTCCCAAGCCTCTTCTTCAGCAGTAGCACTGCAACCCTCATTCTTCCAACCCAAATTTTCATCACCATTTCCTTCTTGCTCAGAAAACTTGTCATAGTTTTTGACAATATCCATTTGATCAGACTCATCAACTGATGACTTTGACAGTGAGGCTTCTCTTTCCTCCATGTTGTCTGTATCGAGTTCTGATGTCTCTTCTTCAGTAGAATCTACACCATTGCTGTGGCTCTTTCTCTCTTTGTTATTGGTAGGTAGAAGTTTACGAATGAGCGAGATTATGTAGCTAGGGTCAACTGTTGTCGAGATGTCAAACAACTGCAAATAAGTATGATTACTGTAAGAACACTGAAAGTTGCAGAAAACAAAGACAGTGAAATATCCTTTCAGTAGAAACAACGTATCTTTATCAAATGAGCAGGACGTAAGGATAGGAAACTGCTTAAAACATTGTCATACAACACGACATGCACTCACTGTGTCCTTCTATGCAATGAAGTATTCAATTATCCACGATGATGGTTGAAATTCACCATGAGAGAATGTAAAGCTCGATAGCATTAATACTGGAAGTATCAATATAGGAGACAATCCAAAAGTTGCAAAGGCTTCTATATGATTATTAGAGAAAATGAAAGAATCTACCAAATAACAAATACTCTTAAGGGTGTGTTTGTTCACACATATTTTCCAGACTTTCTTTGAGATTTACTATAAACAAATCTTTACAATTGCCAAAAACTATTTTACTAATCTCAAGATGCTGTAGATAGCAGTAAATAGAGAAGGAAATTGCAGTGTTCGGTCTTCAAAGATTGTGGTTAGCAACCTGGAAAGTACGAACGGACAAACTAAGAAAATCGATTTCCTTTCTTCAAAATCGGAAGTCATTTTCCATGATGTTGCAACCTCATGAGATTACTATGATAACGTTCCACATTAACGTAAAAACATTATTCATTAACAAACGTTAAAATCAGGGTACATATGTACCATACCAATACCCTACTGATTCAACTTGTATTAGTATCAAACCAATTTCAATTCATACAAGCAATTTTGATGTTTTAATTATAACAAAAACAGAAAAAGTCTGGAAAACGAGATGAAACAAACACACTCTTAAAACATGTTCTGACATTTTATGTTATGAGCAATTTTTTGTGAATTTAATCAAACCATCACACGGATGATTCTTTCAGTATTTTCACCTAAAGCAGGGTCCTTTTGCATTGTCTAGTTTACATCTTACGTGAAACATACATGTATCATATTTCCATGTTATTTGTGTACTTCAGAGTGGGACGAGCCAAACATGCCAAATCCGCGTGCCACCGCAAAAATTGGTTACATTTAGTCAGTTTAAACTACTAGGACTAAGAACTTTTGTATCGTGAAGGTGAACCCCGACACAACACGTATAAACAAAAACTAACTAACAAGCTTGTTGTGGATTTCGTCAATAACACAACTTTGCATTTGCAGTAAACGAACAAGCAATCCGCTCATCAAAACATGCTTAAAAAACCGTCAGTCGGTTCGTTTACAGAAAATTTCATCAAACACTTGGTTAGAATGCGAAAGACGATAAAGAGCGTGAACCCTAATTTGGCTATAAGAAGTTCATAGTTAATTATATACAGCTTATAAGATGAGTCAATAATATTGAGAAGTTACGTCGTCAGGTGGTGCAACAGGATGATGTAACGGTGCATCTTCTTCTTCTGCAGCCGCTGCTTCTTCTTCTTCTTCAAGTGCCGATGGTTCTATGTCGACCGCCATGAGATTGTTTCAGTAATTGTATGCTTCCAAGCTCGCAAGAACCAACAAAATAAAACTTTTCAATCAAGATGCTTGGCTTTCTATTTTCCAGGGTAAGTATTTGAATTTCCCGTTACTACTCCCTTAAGAAATAGGGGGTTTCCGTTTTGATAACTACTAGTCGCAGTTATCGAGGAAAAATGAATGAATTTTGATTAATCACCGTAACAATGTAACCGCTTTTTTGGTCTTATGGACCGTCTTCATATTATACCTATAACATTTAACTCAATAATTGAGTATTAGTAGATAATACATTCATATTATGGGTATATAAAATAAATAAAAATATATAATATAATTAAATATATTATAATATTAATAAATAAGGAAAAAAGAGGGATAAGTGTTGTGAGAAAAGGATTAAAGGGCAATGGGAATGTTATAGGAGAGGTGAGAAAGGAAAATAGGAAATGGTGAGAATGTTGGAAGAGGAACAAAAACAAAGAAAGTGAAAAAGGAGAAAAATTATATTTTCTTAAATTTTTTAAATTATTTTATATTTATAATTAAATATATTAAAGAAAATCATTTATTAATAATCAAATTTTTATTCAAAAAGTTAAATAAGTGAAAATAATTAAAATATCATTTAAGTAATTACTTAAAACTCTATTTGCTTTAATAGTATCTAAATTACAAAAATTAAAGTTTAGGAGAATCAACATAAGTGGTTAAAATAGGGTGAATATTACATTAGTATGTAAATGGTTTAAATATAGGGTGAATATTACATTAACACGTAAATTTTGTTTATTTTTGTGACTATAAATAACTATTTAAGTTTAAAAGTGTTAATTTACTATTTAAATCTTCAGATCATTTGTAGTATTAAATTATATCAATAATTGTAAAAATGAATAAAATTCATATAATTAATTGCAAAAATGGAAAAAGTTCAAGTGATTAGTTGCAAATATGAGTAAAATCTATATTCCAAATTAATACTTCTAAATTTCAGGTAGTTAAATTCAAAATCATATAAAATTTAGGTATTAAATATAAAGTTTACCCTTAAATATATAATTAAACTTTTAAATGATTAAATCAATGCTATGATAGCTTGGTCAATAAAAAATTAGATACTCAATTTTATTTCATAGCTTTCTAATTTCAATTCCCTATTTAAACTATTTCTCATGATATTAATCTTTAATTGAACCACTTAATATAAATTTGGTCTCCACTCACATGAGAAAACTTTAATACTGTTGGCAAGTTTTAAGTAAAGTGAAAATGAAAAAGAAAGTAGAAAATGAAAGAAAATGAAGGAAAGAAAAACAGTACTTATTTGGATATAAAAGATGGAAATGGTTTTTCTTTTCACATGTTTGGTAGGAAATCAAATATCAATTAGTCTAAATTATGCTTTAAAACATATGAGGGGTTGTTTAAAAAAAATTTATGTAATTGGCTAAATTTTCCAACCATTTCCTTTTATTTCTCTCCTTTAGGAAAAACATGAAAAAAAAAGTTCCAACAAATACGATCCCTCCATCACCTAGAATGCAAGGAGTACTCTCATAATTCTCGATCTATGAAGATATGCTGTTAAGTATTCCATTCTATTTTCCCATTAAAAACAAACCTAACCTATCCTCGAGAGATAGATGTCCATACATTAATAATGCATTTAAGGTTTCTCGAGAAGAAAGAAGCCATAATGGTCCTTATGCACCATTTGGACTCATAAAATCCTATGAATGAAAAAAAAAAAAAAATTGAATCCACCTTAGATTTCACTTAATGTCCCTATCTATTCTCCTAAGGAGAGGTTTGGTCTAGCTCAAATAAGAGAAGCATGCCATACTAATATGTGTTGGATGATAAGCACATATTAAGGTCTCCAAATTTGAATAAAAACAAAAGTGACTATAGGATGGGTCATTTTCACTCATTTCCATCCATTTCATTTGTTTTCCACTTGTTAAAATAATTAAATGGACGATTTCCATCTATTTCTATTGATTTCCTTCAATTTCCATAGATTTTCACTATTAAAACACAATGAAAGGGAAAATGAAAATGTCCATTTTATTTACAATGGAGGAAATATAAGGGAAAGAATTGGAGGTATAGAACTAAAGAGGATTCGAATCATTTTTCATTAATTGCTTAGAAGGAAAATTAAGGAGTAGAATTTGGGTGGAAGCAAATTCATGGAAGATTATCTAAAGAAAACAAATATGTGGGACCTCACCAAAATATGTTCACCCATAAAATGAAGAGAAAGTGGAGCGAATTTAAAATAAATAATTCATTATCTTGTTTTGCCTTAATAATCAACTAAATTATTAACTTATAAGGATATTTTAGTAATTTAATAAAAAAAATGCTTTTTTGTCATTATTAAGAATTAATTTTTTTTCCTAAACAAACATGTGTAAACTGTAAATAAATCAAATATCACAATTTTTTCCCTCCTTCCAATTCTTTCCTTCTACTTTTATTTTATCTTTCCAAACATAGTGGTAAAGAGAATGAAAGGTTAGGAAAGTGAAGATAATAACAATTCATTTAGCATCAAAAGTTATAGAGCTTTATATTGTTAGATATATCTTAGAGATCAAAATTATGCTTATTATTTGAATTTTTTCAATTTTTATATTTTTAACTCGTAAAATTGTGAACTCAATTAAAAGTATTCTTACTAAATTTACTACCTGTCGTTTCTCCATCTCTACTCGTTATCCCATCATCTGGATAACAAAATGAGAAGTAAAATTTCTATTTTCTATATGTCAACAATCAAACCTTCTTATCATTACTCACTAAATAGCCTTCTAATTTTCTAATGGTATGTTCTATTGGGTGCTTCTTTGATTTCCCCCTAATGGCCCATTGTATCAACCAGCAAGTCATTTTCATCATTTTTCTTCTTCCCTAAAATATTTTCCAAACTAGAACACTACAAAATGTACATAAACTCAGACAATAATTGCTCTTTCTAATCTTTAGTAAAAAAAGAAAAAAGAAAAAAAGAAGAGAAAACAGAATGCTTTCTTTTCTCCAATAAATAATTTCATCGTTCATAGAATATGCGAAAATGATTATTAAAGAAAAAAATTAACATATAAAATGAAAACACTTAGGTTTAATTGCTTCACCATTAATAGGGTTCATATTAAAATTATTTTCAAATTCAATATACCTAAAAGAACTTCAATTTTTTTTTCTACAAAACACCATTATTATTGCTCTTAAAACTACAAAACCCAACATTCGTGGACATCAAATTTATGTAGTGAATCTTTACTTTAGAACCACCAATCACAAAAATATTTATATTCAACCAAGATTTACAATAATTCTCTTACAAAGACAATAAAGAATTATTTAGAGATGAAATTAAGAGATGGGTATTTTGAGTACATAGAGAGTAATTTTGAACTAGAAAGGCCTATTAATGAAAATTGAAAAAAAGTAGAGAAACAATTAGAGATAAATTAATGTAACATGCATCTTGTCTAGTTTTTCAAAATAAAATTAAGTGAAGACTTCCCTCCTCTTATGTTAAAGTGAAGAAATTTCTATAACTTTTTCTTAACTTGTTAATATTTGTTTTAATCTCTAATTTAGTTTTTGTTTAAGTAATAAGGTTAACTTTAAATTATTTGGATTAATTATTGACATTATCTAAGTTCTTAAAGGATATTATCGAAGTGCTCTAAAGTTATTATTGAGTTAAGAAAAAAGGATGATTCTAAAAGAAATTTTTGCGAAGCCACTTAAATGTGAGGGTATACTTTTTTGAAGAATGATTTTTAAATAGAGATATTTTTACTTTTGTCTTGATGTTTTACTTAAGGATAAATAAAAACTTAAGTGCGGGGGTATTAGAAATGTGAAAGTAGCATACATATTTTATAGTTATTTTGCATTATTTTGTATAATAATCTAGTTAATTCTATAGTATTTTGAGTTTAATTCGGTTAATTTTCATTTTAAGGGACTTTAAAAACATTTTATGAATTTTCAAGGACTTTTATCAAATTTTGGAACTTATTGAACAAAAGCGTTGACCGAAGAATTAAAGTGAAAGAATTTCAAATGTGAAACAAAGTTTAGTAAAGAACATGGTTAAAGACTAGCGACGTAGTTCATGTCTATATTCCCCTCGTCAAATAATTTAATTGAAATTTTGAAGATTTTGAATAAAGTACAAGTATACGCTCAAACTCTACGTCCGTATACCTACCCTTGGACTTGCAATGATTTATAAATCTTTTACTTTTGTTACGTTTTTTTTATAAATATGAGTCAAACTCTGCTAAATAGATACCTAGGTCTAAGTTTGCATAAAGAACCCCCTTTGGGAAATTCTCAAGTTAGAATTACATTAAGTGTTTCTCAACTTTTCTTCTCTTAGTTTCATCGTCTTATCGTATTAATTTATTCTTAGTGAATCGTTATAGAACCTTAGTTTCTTTTGCAACAATAGTTCTATTTAGTATATGATATTATCTTTGAAGATCTAATTACACCATTTATAATATCATTTGAATTAGTATTTACTCAGGTTATTAATTCGATGTTTGAGTTTGTTATTTGAGATGCAAGTTCCTTAGTAAATAAACCTATGTAATAAGAAGGATTAGAGTATGCTAAGATATTAAGTACTAATTCATCTAGATAAGGGTAACCTAGAACAGCCAACCTAATAGCCAAATCTAAGGTCTTAATGTGATTCTACAATACTTTATTTAGAAGCCATTTAGGTAGAGAAGGTTTCAAGATTAGGATTTAGCTAAAGGCACAAGCCCATTAAATTCAAATTAGGCATATTTACGATCTAAAGAGTAATTAAAATTAAAAGTTGTATAGAACTAGGTAGTAAATAATAATAGTTTACTAAGAATTATGCGCTCCTTAATTTAATTAAATAATGCTTGTTTATTTTATTTAGTTTTGTTTAGTTTAATTGTTCTTATTTTATTTATCGTTCCTTGTTTATTCTTACTCTTAATCAAAATTATCCTCCATTGTTAAGTTAAATAGTTGGTTATTTGTGATAGATTACTAGTAATTTAAAGTTCTCACATTCATGGCTCCTCGTGAGATCAATACTCAGACTCATATATGTTTTATCTATACTATAACTTAATTAGGTTTACTTACCTAACACATTGCACAAATCACGACCTCAATAAAGTGATTGAAGTCCCAACCTATAGTAAGTTGAGTGTCGATAGAACTCAATCACATAGGTAAGGATCCTCTAGGTTGAGGAGGTGAACTTCATAAGTTAGTCATAAGCCAAGGTAAATAGACTAAGTATCTCGTATAGGTTGGAATAGGCCTTGAAAGCCCATTGTTTGAAATTGTCCATCAACATGCACAATATGAGAATTCAAGCTTATCTATTCCTCCTCTCATACCTTCGTAAAATTATCCTTTTATGTATTATTAGATCAAGACTTGTCTAAGATCAACCGCATGTGTATTGCATGTAATCGAACAACTACAACAACCTACCATGCAAAGTAAAATCCAAAATGTTCATAATTGGATGTGTAAGTTCAATCTCTTATCTTACTTCTTCAACAGATGGAATGGGATATAAATGAAAAAAAAATCTAAAGTAAATAATAATAATAAAAAACTATAAACTGTATAACTTCATAAATACACCTAGCAAACAAGGAATATAGAGATTATAACTATTATATCCTCAAAAGGAAATTTAAAAAAAAAAAATTCACGAGACCCATATTTACAGAATAAGACACTCCCATTCCACATCCACATTTCTGTTTCTATATCTAACAATAGATGCAGTTATCTTTAGAAGTACTAAAAAGGAAAATCAAACATTTTGGAATGTTCATGGTTAATGGAGTCAAACGTATGGAGCACAAAGTATAACGAAACAAAGATACTCGTGGGCAAAGAGGTATATTACATAAAATAAATGCTCGTTTAGTATTCATGAATTAATATGATTTACAAGAAAGTTGAAGGTTTGATTGTGAGCATGTAGAAAATGGAAAACATTCATGTCATCCTGTTCTTCGCCATCACTGATGATAGGGATAATGGATGAAAACAAAGAAATAACATATAATAACGCTAATAAATAAACTTTGAGTTAAGTTGTGCAACAGCCTATCAACTTCCCTATGTATTTATAATTAATAATTCATCAATTTAATAATCTCTAATAATTTAATCATGAGTCATATATTTTTTCAATTATATATTTCTCATGAAGGCATAAACTACTACAAATATTAACATAAAATTACCATCTATGATAAGGTTTAGATTGACTTGTTTAATCTAAATATAACATCAAATCCAATTACAATATTTTTACTTCTACAAGAACATATGATAAATACATAATACAAATAAAGTAAACTAAATTTGTAGCAATTTCAACCCAAATATAATCATTAATCTTCAATGGGCAAATTAACTCAAGCCTTCGACATGTATTAAGTTAAAAGTATTATATTTAATTTTGTTAATTAAGAATGTTCATAGGGTAGGTAGATAATATACAAAAAATTGTCTCTCATATACCTTATAGTACATGATGTGAACCACCCCTAAAATTGTATTCAGGATAATCAAATCCAAATTTAGGGTCTATAATAAAAAGTTATCCAATTGAGTCCAAACTTTATAACTAGAATAGAAAAATTAATTGAAATGATCTGATGAAGTTAAATTTAAAAAATAATGGCCTACATTCTTAATTTTACCTTTAAAAGTATGATTATTCAATATAGTGTAAAAATTATCAAAACCCATTAAATCAAGCTCAAAATACGATAAGAATTCAAATATAAGTTAATTAGGCTATAAAAAGAAATAATATAATATATGAGCATATACGTATTTTTATGAGTATACCAATATATATAATAATTATACTTATAAATTAACCTAAAATTATAAAATGATTTATATTATGTAATAAACTCATAAAGATAAGTAAGAAATATATCTTAAAAATAAAATATATCCTAGAAACATGGTTGCTTGTACATAACAACTTATTATGTGTAATATATATATATATATATATGATATATACCCATATATTAATAAAATAACTAAATACTAAAATAATATACCTAAACTACTTAAATTATACTAAAATAATAGCAAAGCTAATCTAAAATTTAAGAAAATGGCTGGAAAAATCAAGAGTCAGGCATGCTTCCTCCTACTAAACTAACATGCTGAATCAAAAGTAAATTAGACAAGAATAGGACAACTCTTACTTGCTATAATAGGAAAAAATACAAAGAAAATTTGTTATAGTAAAATCCAACCCTATAAATAGCAAACTACATTAGAACTTCAATAGTTTAGCAAATTGAAACCTACAGGCTATCAGACCTCTTACCTACAGTCAAGCTCGAGGACTAAAGGGGCTGGCACGACGAATCCTCCTATTCCAATTAACTCTTGCAGAAGCTGAGTACTTTCTTGCCAAGTTACCTTTAATGCCATACCGTATGACTACCCATTGCTCTGTAGTATACCGAACCAATGAATACTCTCAGCGCCAAGCCGACCAATTACTTGGTATCTTCTTTACCAAAAAGCTAACAGAGAGAGACCGAAATGACTAAGCCATCCTTACTCAAACAAACCCATCTGTCCATACTTTTTGTCCACATCTCCTAACAATCTTGCTAATGTAGCATCACCACGTATAGCATATCATTTGTAGAATCTGTAGCACCAATGATTATTTTTCTTGTATATTCATTTTTATCCTTTTATATCATATACATTGCTTCTTTAGGAAATATCTTTTTGTCTTTTTCCTTTTGGGCAAGTTGCCTTAACTTATGAGTATAAATACTCTTGTACTTATGGTTATAGGAGATCAGATTACCTTCAAAACAATTGAGTACTTTTCTTTCTTGCGTAAACACTGTTTTTTACTTTCGGTATCAATCTCATCCTTTCCCTTAAGCAAGGTTAGATAACAAGTAATCTCATTGGACCAATTCATACATCATATTAAATTGTGCTATGAGTTTTCAGAAGTTTTATTGGTGCGTCATATCCTATGGAGTTGTTCATGGGTTTTTGCTTACTATTTCATTCATCATTTTTACCCTTTCGTACCTATCCGCATTAACCCTTTTCAAGCTTTCTATAAGTTTGGACACAATCCAGTGACTAGCCTTATTTATTTTTTTTCACAGTTCGCATCATCTTGATATCAGAGTGGAGGTTTTGTGTGAGCTGTAATTAGTTCTTCCTAAATTCTATTATACTCTGTTTTCTGTGTGAGAAACAAAGTAAGTTACTATGTTCATTTGACTCCTGTATTATTAGCTGTTCACTTTTGAAGTGTTTGTTTGAATTTGAATCTATGAAAAATAATGATAAACCTAAGTATAAATGTTAATGCTAGAGATGACAGTGAAGTTGTCTACCATGGACGACAATCTCTGGAAACTCACAGAAGTACTAACAAGAGATTTGATGAGGTAGCTAACCTTTTGGTGGATTTAACCCAAGTTATTCATACCCTGTCTTACCAACCCACTGAAGCCGTACAAAACAGTCTACAAGTTGCTCAACCTGTTAGAGATTAGAACCTAGCTCAACTAGTTCAAGGTGGAGGAGCTAGCGGACAAGTAAGGCGGAGGATAGACTTAAGAGAGCTTGATGAGAAGGAAAAAGAGTATTTTGAAGAGGAGCGTGTACAAGTCCTTAGAGCATCTAACCATGTAAAGCTTCGGATTCCAAGTTTTAATGGATTTAGGAATGTTGACGAGTATCTAGATTAGGAAAAGAAGATGAAGCATGTATTCGATTACTATCAATATGAGGATTATAAGAAAGTGAAGATTGTTGTTATTGAATTTTCCGAATATACCACCATGTGTTGGAAGAATTTTTAGGTTATGAGAAGAAGAGAAGGATATAGAGAGATTAACACCTTACCTAAGATAAAGAAGATGCTCAAAAACATATTTGTACTAGAAACTTATCTTCAAGATACTTTCACTTAGCTTTAGGAGCTGAGACAAGGAGGCTGAATGATTGATGAATATGTTTAAGAATTCCAATTACTTATGATAAGATGTGAAGTGGAGGAACTACTGGCCCGAACAATCTCACAGTTTATCATTGGGTTGAGAGGAGATGTTACGCCCCGAAGTCGCAGAGTCGCAAGAGTCCCGCCGTGTAAACCATTCTATGATAGTAACTGGCCTCACAGTGCCTACTATAGACATAACCTACACAAGGCGTCGACGACTCCTCGCTTCGAAGTAAACAGTCCGATTAACAATTAAATTACAATTATGATAAATAGTACAAATTTCTAATAACATGTACAATATTATATATATATGTCCACAGAGCTTTCCAGGAAGTTTTACATCACATAACAGTTTACTAGATTACAGAATAACTACCAGTCTTTCATTCTTAATTACATGGTCACTCTAGTTAAACACTATACTAAGTAACTTGATCCTCACACCCTTGGCTTCCAACAGACTAACTTCTGGGTAATTGTAGGGCGGCATAGTGCTTTGAATGTTCAGAAATCAGAACCTGCAAAAGAATCTATAAGGGTATGAGCAACTACAGCTCAATAAGTTGAATTGGAGACTCATTAATGCATACAAGCATAAACAGGGTTATCAAACAATTATTTTCATGAAATGCAACAATCAAGTGTCATCGCACAACGTAGTTTGATCCGTTGTGAAATCAGAGAAATTCCACCCGCTCCAATCCGGGTTGAGGAGTTTCCATGTTATGCAGCAGCTCACAACCAAACCCAAGCTTGTGCAATGGAGAGCTCGCTCCTCCCGCGATTACCTTCGAACCATTGACTTCACCCTCGCCGCGACCTCCTCTCCTGTCACTTAGTTCGACTAAGGATGAAGAAGGGACCATTTTGCAATCCTGCGCTATCCCTTTCGAAGGGGTCGGTATTTGGTTGGAGAATCCTATAATCCCCTAACGGGTTGCAATGCATGACATTATTAATTATTTGGGGTCGACTGATAGTAAATTCCGTTTAGGGTATTCAAACAATTTCATACCAATTCAATCAGTCATAAAATCACTCACAATAAAAATTCAGCACGAATCCAGATACATCAAACACATGCGTAAATTACTTATAATCACAATCATATACAAGCTTAAGTCTCCGAGTACTACAAAACTAATACTCTATTACAATAAGTAATAACCCAACTTACTTGAATTTGCTCGATCGCTTGATCCTTTAATCGCAAGCTGATTTTATCTCTGGATGTCCTATAATACAAATAGGTCTTTTTAGTACTTAAAATTTACGGTTTCATATTTTAAGTTATATTTTAATTCATTTTTGTCCGTGTATGCCCATTACGTCCTAATGATTCGTATATTCTATTTCAGTGTTCAAATCCTAAATAAGATTTTAAACTTTGATTTCTAAGCCTGAAATATGCTCGAATCCTAATGTGAAATTAATCACATTAAGCTCGAGTGTCCAAATATCCTATTGGGTCGTAATTTGGTATTTTAATCTATTTGGTACACACTAACCCTAATCGTGGTATCGGATTTATTCCCGATGTGTAAAAAATCTTACATTTTGAGACTTTTTCTTAAGATTAATTGTTATTTTCAGATTTATTATTTTTCTGATTTCTATTATAATATTATCTAAATAACTCTATTTTTTTAGATTTATTAATTTACAATATCACATTTTACTAATTTCTTTTATTACTTACCTAATTTTCCTAATTAACCATACTTAATACCTAAAGGCTAGGATTAGGGTTCCACTTCAGAGATTAACATCCTTAAACATATAATCAATATCCTAATCAGTAATTAACATCCTAATCACCTAATTAATCCTAAATCACCCAATTTTCTCATCATTATAAGGCTAAAAATTAAATTAAAAATTTCGAAAATTAATTTTAAAAAAATGGCTTCATAGCAATGTTCTACATCATATGAGCATCTTACAGAAAAATTTTGAACTCCAAACTACACCTCTAAGCATATTTATTTTCCGGTTTAGTCATGCTCGGTTTTGAGCAATTTGTTAAGGACCCTATAATTACAGATTTAATTAAACTAAATCACTATTTTCCCCTAAATCTGCATACAATAAAACCTCAGAATAACAAGTTTCATAATTTTCTGGGCAAAATTACTAATTTTAAAAAATTATTCAAAATCGGGTCATTGAAGAGACTAACCGGTCCAAAGCTTTCTGGTCGTCCAAGCCCGATCCAAGGTTGTTGGCCGGTCCAGGTGGTGGTTCTAGTGTAGGCTGGTGGTGGTGGTTCGATCCCAGGTGGTGGTGAGTGGTTCGTTTGGTTCACTTGCTTAATCTGCACAGTTTCTTTTTTTCTTTTTGGATTTTCTCTCGATTTTTTCAATTTTTCGATTTTTCTCAGATCCTAAACTGACCAAATGACTTCTGAAAAATTTTCCCCTATTTATAGACAATTGTAGCAATTAATGTGCATTAATTTGACAAGATTTTTGCCAATTTCCCTAAATTTTTTGCTTTTAGGTTGTCCAAATTTGATTGGTTAATTTTTCTTTTTCTGGTTTGAAGCTGCCACGACCTGATCTTGGTTCAGCTTATCATCTTCTGATTTTTTCTGATTTTTTATATTTATTTTATAATTTTCTTTAATTATTTGCTTAATTTTTTGCCAATTTAGGTAATTATGCGTATTTTTATCTATACGTAAATACATGTGGTGTATATGTAAACATTCCTAACTGTTATTTTGGTCATTCTAAAATTTTTAGTATACATATAATCTATCCCTAGTAATTTATTAGTTATTTCATTACACTTTTCGCATTTTTGGTAATTAATACTTATTATGCTTAGAATTTGAAAATTTTATAGTCTCCTATTTTATTACTTATTTTCTTAAATTCAAGTTTACAGGGTTAGTTTTACTAATATTCCTCTCAATAATTTATAATTTGGGTTTGATTGAATCCTTTAACTGATCACCCTAAACCTTGGGTTCTAAGTTCAGTCCTACGGTTACTTGGCTTGACTTTAGGGCTTACAGGAGAGATCTGAGACATTGTACAGCTCTAACAATTTGATATGATGGATGAAGCTATTAGGATGGCCTAGTGAGTGGAGAGACAAAGAAGGAGTCAAGTAACGACCAAAATGCCGACTAGCCGACTAAAATAGGTAAGTTACTGAGCTTAGTTTAGTAACAAGTCAAGTAGAAGAGTTGAAGTCAAAGTTGAGCAGAAAGGCTGACTTGAAGATGTAGTGTTGACTCGAATGTATAAGAAGAAGTAAAGGTTTGGCAGGAAAACCAGTTAAATCAAGTACTTTAAGTGTCAAGAATTCGGACACATGGATGCTTAGTGTCCGAACTGAAGGATGATGGTCATTAAGGGAGACATCCTGAACTTAGAAGTAGAGAGCACGGATAAGAAACCCGAGGAGGAGGAGGTTCCTACTGAAAAGGAAAATGTAGAGAAAGAGTTGATTGAAGAGGACATGTTTATCTAGAACTTGGACCAATTACTCATGGTTGTTCGATGAACTATGAGCATGGAACCCTCACTAGAAGAGGAACATAAGGAGAATTTATTTCATACCACCTACAAGGTGAATGATTGAGTGTGTGCTCTCATTGTAGATAGTGGAAGTTACACTAATGCGGCATCGGCCAATCTTATTTTAAAACTGAAGCTACCGACTGTTGCACATCTTAGGCTATACAAGTTGCACTGGTTCAGTAAGAAAGGAGTATTACATGTCACTCGACAAATACTGTTGCTAATCACTATAGGGAATTACTCTAACCAGATCTTCTGTAACGTGCTGTCTATGTACACTTCACATGTGTTGCTAGGTAAACCGTAGTTATTTGATAAAAGAGTTATACATGATGGCTACAAGAACATGTATATGTTGGAAAAGGATGACCGGAAGATTACACTGAATCTGATACCGCCAAGAAAAGTTCATAAGTTATAGAAGAAACTCGTTCGCAGATCAAAGAAAGCTCTAGTGATGAGTCAATTCGAGCTCTGAGAGGCCATTAATGCTGATAAGCTGACTCTATTGTTAGTTAGGCGACTATTAGAAGTGAAGAAGTGGGGTGAGCTTCCCCAAGAAATGAAAGAGTTGCTAAATGACTCTACCGACCTGTTTTCTAAATAGTTACCCAAGGGGTTGCTCCCAACTTGAGGCATAGAGCACTTCATTGACTTAATACACAGCATTGCACTGTCGAACAAGCGAGCTTATTGAATGAATCTCGTACCGACTTTTGAACTTCAACGTCAGGTCAATAAGTTGCTAAGAAAGGTTATGTGAGAGAGAGTCCCAACCCTTGTGTTGTATCTACACTTCTAATACCAAAGAAAGATGGAACCTAACAAATGTGTATCGACAATCGAGCCATGAACAAAATCATGATCAAATATAGGTATTCGATCCCAAGGTTAGAAAACATGTTGGGTGAGCTGAGTGGAGCCAAGATTTTCAGCAAGATTGATTTTAAATCTGGTTACCATCAAGTCTGCATGAGACCAAGAGATAAGTAGAAGACTGCATTCAAACTCGATATGGACTTTACTAGTGGATAGTCATGTCCTTCGGCTTGTCGAATGCCTCAAACACTTTCATGAGACTTATGAATCATGTGCTGAGACATCTTATAGGAAAGTGTGTCATAGTGTACTTTGACAACATCCTGCTCTACAGTACCGATATGCCAAGTTACTATAAATATCTCAGAGCAGTCTTGGATGTCCTTCTTGCTGAGAGATTATTCGACAATTTGAAGAAATATTGCTTCTGCTAGGAGGAAGTGGTAACTTTAGGATATGTAGTCAGTAGAGGGAGCCTGCGAATCGATGATGAGAAGATCAAGGCAATTATTGAGTGGCCGATTCCTACTACTTGTGCCGACGTAAGAAGTTTCCACGAATTGGCTTCATTTTACAGAAGGTTTATCAAGAATTTCAACACCATTACTGCGCCACTTACCGAGCTAACAAAGAAGAATACCGACTTCTAATTAGGAGAAAGGGAGGAGAGGAGTTTTGCTGACATAAAAGAAAGATTGACCTTCGCTTCGGTATTAGTACTACTTGACTTCGACAAAATTTTTGAATTGAAATGCGATGCATCGAGCGTTAGAATAGGCATTGTCCTGATGCAGGAAGGTCAACCAATTGCCTTCTACAATGAAAAGTTTCGAAGACTACGGCTGAACTACTTCATGATCATAAGGAACTTTTAGCACTGATCCGAGCAATGCAAGTGTGGCAACATTACTTATTGCTGAGAGAATTTTTCATATACACTGACTATGAATCACTGAGGTACCTTCGAAGTTAGACCAAGTTATTGAAGTGGTAGGCGAGATGGGATGAGTTCCTTAAAAGGTTCAATTTTGTAATTAAATAAAAGCAGGGAAAGAGCAACATAGTTGCAAATGCTCTTTTGAAGAGACATGCACTTTTATCAGAATTGTAGACCGGGTTGTTTGGTTTCACAAGTAACAAAGAACAATACTTCAGGGATCCACACTTTAGACCAATAATTTCTCAATGCATAGATGGAATGATAGTAGACGAGTATTATGTTGAAGATGACTATCTATTCTAAGGGAGGAAATTATGCTTGTTGACTTGTTCCTTATGGGAATTATTTATTAGGGAAGCCTATAGTGAAGGACTCTCCGAACACTTTGGAGAGAGAAAGACCTGTGAACTATTGAATGGTTGATTCTTTTTACCGAGAATGTGAAGAGATGTACATCGAGTTTTCAAAAGCTATGCCGTGTGCAAAAAGGCTAAGTATCGAATTGAACAAGGGAAAGCAATACCCTTATCTGTTTTAACGAGGCCGTGGACCGAACTGAGTATGAACTTTGTTCTTGGACTGTCGCGAATTTCCCGAGGCATAGATTCTATGATGGTCGTCATGGATTGATTTAGTAAGATGGCACACTTCGTGGCCTGTACCAAAACTAACGATACTTCAACTATTGTTTCTCTTTTCTTACAGGAGATTGTGCGGATACACGGCATGCCGAGAATTGTAGTATCTGATAGATACCCGAAGTTCTTGAGCCAATTCTAGAGAACTTTGTAGCATCGGCTAATAATCAAATTACGCTTCAGTACCTCATGTTACCCCCAAACTAACGACTAAACAGAGGTGGTTAATCGTACTTTAGGGTCACTATTCCGAGCTACAGTAGGCAAGAACTTGGCTGATTGAGACATCTACCTGTTGGTAGTCGAATTCACCTATAACCAAACAATATATGACACTACTAAGCAAACTCCCTTCGAGGTGGTCTATGGATTCAATTCCGAATTGCCCCTCGACTATGCCTCTGTACTAGCACTTATGCAAAAGAACGTTGATGCCTTGGACAAAGCACAATCTCTTCAACACGTTTATGATAAGGTCACTCAGCATATTGACCAAGCTCCCAGAAGAATGTGAGAAAAGACCAAGGGTAAGTCGACAAAACAATTTCAATCGGGAGACTTGGTATGGCCACACCTTAGTAAAGAATGGTTCTCAAACAAAAGGAAGAATAAACTGTCTACAAGAGTGGAAGGACCCTTTATAATCCTCCAGAAAATCAGTAACAATGCCTACAAGCTGGAATTGCTTGAGGACTTTGGGGTTTATGACGCCTTTAACATTGCCGACCTCAATCCATATCACCCTAACAAAGAATTGAGCGAACACCATTCGGATTTAATTCCAAATCCAAAACAACCTAAAGGGAATGATGGGAATCTAGATATCAGACCTCTTACTCGCAGGAGCTCGAAGATTAGAGAGGCTGGCATGACAAATCCTCCTATCCTAACCAACTCCTACTGAGGCTAAGTATTTCCTTGTCGAGTTACTTTTAATGCCGTACTATATGACTACCTATTGCTCTATAGTATGCCGAGTTGATAAATATTCTCTAGCGCTGAGCCGACCAATTACTCGGCATCTTTCTTATTGAGAGAAAGAGGGATCATAGTGATTAGGTCATCCCTACTCGAACAAACCCATCTGTTTATACTTTTTGTAGGCATCTCCTAACAACCTTGATAATGTAGCATCACCACGTGTACAATATCATATGTAAAATTTGTAGTACCAATGATTGTTTTCATTATATATTCATTTTTAACCTTTTGTATCATGTACATTGCTTCTTTAGAAAATGTCTTTATTTTTTCCCTTTTGGGTAAGTTACCCTAATTTACGGGTATAAATACCCTTATACTTATAGCTGTAGGAGATTAAATTACCTTTAATACAATTGAGTACTTTTTTTCCTTGCATAAACACTGTTATTTACTCCCGGCATCACTCTCATCCTTTCCTTTAAGCAAGATTAGGTGGTGAGTAACCTCATTGGACCAATTCGTATGTCATATTGAATTATGTCATGAGTTCTCAGAAGTTCTATTGGTGCGTTATATGTTCTGGAGCTGTTTGTGGGTTTTTGCTTATTATTTCATTCGTCATTTTTATCCTTTTGTACCTATCTTCATTAACCCTTTTTGAGCTTTCTGTAAGTTTAGACTCATCCAGTGACTGACCTTGTCTATTCTTGGTCATGGTTCGTATCACTTAGGATGGCGAGAGTAGAAAAATTTTTGAAAATAGAAATAATTTACAAAAAAATTACAAAAACAAAGCACTCTACTGAGCTTATGTGATCCTTTAGCTTTTTAATGACCTAGCCACTACTAGTCCACCCCACCCCTAGGCTTTTGGACAACCCTCTACTAACTAATGGTTGCTAAAGCTCCAATAAATAAGCAAGTTAAATTCTTAACCTATTTTTTATTAAATTTTAAAAATTATCAAATTTACCCAAAAAATTATGAAAAATTTTATTCTTAGGTTATTTCAGATATACTTTCATGTGATATTTTTATTTTTGTAAAATTTAGAATATTTTATGTACTTGATTAAAAAAGTAAATATTTATCCAAATTTTGACTTTCAAAATAAATATATACTAAATGATGTAGTTTCTAACTTAAAATTTTGTACCAAATACATATGTTATGTATTTAATTGCTATTTAGCAAAATTTTTAGTTAGGTATTTTTTATATTTAATGTAATTTTTTGCCCTAAAAATAGCTAGAAATAGAATAAAATAATTAAATAAATAGGTTTTTATAAACTTAATTGATGGAAATGATAGATACTGACTTTTGGTGAATTGTAATGATGTTATGATATATTGAAAATAATTTTATATAAAAATAATAATATTTAGTTAATTAAATGCAATTTAAGGGTAAGAATATAATTTCGAGCATATAAGTAATAAACCGATAGCATGAAACCAAGTAATGACTAAATTTCCTATATTTTTAGGAATACATAGCAATTTTCGAGGAATTATTTGATAACTCAAGCTATTTATTACAAATTTACTTAGTAAAATAGTCAAGATTACAAATCAAGGATTGTTTTTAGTAATAATAGGCTAAAATATAATAAATATTGAAATAAAAACTATATCTATACATGTTGGTCAGATTTGATAAAAATAAAATTTGAATATATTTAATGATAGTTTTACTATCGAGGTACAATATATACCTATTAGGGTTAAATAATACCCATATTATTAAATTATATTAGCAAATTATATAAAATATAGTTTAATTACATAAAATACTTATTATATGTACGTATAAGTATATTAGAAACTTAAAATACTTTTTAGAAGTCATCTTTCAAAATAGAACTTGTAATACGTATTGTTAGATATGTACAAACCCAATAACATTACTTTTACTAAAATTGGATAATCTTAAGTAATATAGCATATATCTCTATAATATTACGAAGATTTATGGACTATGATAACCTTATCGTAATCAAATCATAAACTGACCGATTAAAAGTATATTTCGATATAATTGAAACAATACGTTATACATAATAGAATAACTGCGTATATTATCGATATTTAATTACTTAACTTATATAACAAAACTATGTTATATTATATAAAAAATAATAATATACTTTGGATATATAAATATATATTTATATATAACTGTCTAGTGGAATATAGATAGATAGAACTTTGACGTTTTTGTAACTCTTACGAAAACTAATTTTGGATTTTGTATATATATAAGGTCTCCCAATGAACAGAGCGTCAAAGACACGAGTCTTCTACCGTGAGTGTCTAGATAAGTAAGCCGCTTGTCAAGATACTATATTAAAGTATCTAGAAACTTAAGAGTACTTTCGATTATGGTTGTAAATTAATTATCTGTGCGTATACTATGTGTATGGTTGATATTCTAATTATAATAAGAGTTAAACTTCTTGGTGTGTCATTCTACATAATTACATTGTTTTGTTTTGTTGTGAATTTATCTATTCACCCTTAAATGGAATTAAGAGCAATTTGATCGCTAACTTAATTGGACATGCATAGTAATCATTAGGGGAAAAATTAGAAGTATCGGGCCAAATAACGACTCCCTTCAATAAAAATAATTGAAATGCTCATTTCCCCATCCTTAGTCAAATAAAGTGATAGACAAGAAAGTCGTGGCAAAGGTTGGAGCCATGGTTTGAAGGTAGTTATAAGAGGAAGGCATTCTCCATTACATAAGCTCAAGTTTGGTTTGATTTGAGTTGCGTTAAAACTTCTCAATCTGAGTTAGAGCGAAAGTAATTTCTCTAACCTCATAATAGATCGGATAACATTGTGTGATGTTTCAAGTGATTGACTGCATTGTATTTTATCACAATTAATAATCTTGTTTATAATTGTATGATATTTGATATGGACTAGAGCCAAGAGCAAACAAGATAGGTTACAAGAATGGGTCTAAGCTTGCTAAAAACTTGAAATGAATGATGGGATACGCATGAAAGAATAATAAAAGAGTAAGATAAGCAAACCCACGAGCAACTCTAAAAGATGTGACGTACCAGTGGAACTTCTGAGGACTCGCAGCACAACTCGATATGACATACAAGCTGGTCTAATAAGGTTACTCACCACCTAACCTTGAAATGAATGA
This sequence comes from Lumnitzera racemosa, assembly GCA_024138005.1. NCBI lineage: Eukaryota > Viridiplantae > Streptophyta > Magnoliopsida > Myrtales > Combretaceae > Lumnitzera > Lumnitzera racemosa. The sequence goes on from JAMXBC010000006.1 coordinate 90,470,176, forward strand.
TGAGAAGCACGTAAAAGAATAATACAAGAGTAAGATAAGCAAATCCACAAGTAGTTCTAAAGGATGTGACGCACTAGTGGAACTTTTGATGACTTACGGTACAACTTAATATGAAATAAGAGCTGGTTCGATAAGATTACTCGCCACCTAACCTTACTTAAGGGTTACAATAAAATATGAAATGAGTAAATAAGCTTTAAGACCAATGTTTACAAAGGAGTAAGTTCAATATATTGATGATGATGATGTTGAGATGAGTGACTATATATACAGTAGGTATTTATACTTGAGAAATCAGGGCAACTTGCCTAAAAGTAGAAAAGACAAAAACAATATTAGCTTAAAGAAATAATGTACAAGGAATATAAAGAGTAAAATAAATAATCTAAGAAAAGTAATGATTAAGTGCAACGGATTCTTCAAGCGGGCTTGGATATGTGGTAGCAATGTATTAGCAATGCCCTTGGAAGATACAGACAAGACAGTACAATCAGGTTGAGTTGGTAACAATGTATTAGCAATGCCTTTGGAAGATACAGACAAGACAGTACGATCAAGTTAAGTGGCTGAGCAAAGGTATCGGGCAGATGAGGATTCATCCAATAAGGGGTAGCTAAGGACTTATGCGAGATCTCTTAGCATCAATGTTGTAGAGTAAGTAGTCGGTTCGGATATGTTGAGCAGGAGCGAATGGAAGGGCTAAGCTATCAGTGGAGCTTTCATCCAATCGACAAATAATCTCCGAGAGATGTGCAGTTACTAGGCTCGGCGTAGGGAGTTGGTTAGTAGTAGGAAGCATCTTGGCCTCGGCAAGAGTAGTCTAGAGCAAGAGAATTCACTTAATTAGTCCTTAGGCTCAGTTGCAGGTTAAAGGCCTAGTCGTCGATTCCTATCAGTACTCTTTTGACTTCGTCCTATTTACTGAGTTAGTTGTGCTCATATCCTAATAAACTTTTTTACAGATGTTGAGTGAAGGTTAAGATGATTAAATATCACCACCCTTAGGTTAGTATGTAGTTAGCTAGGAAAGTGAGTAATAAAGAATCTATTGAATTTAAACTTTTAACTTAAGGAAACTAACTAGGAATTCCTTAGGATACTTACTAGTTTCCTATTTTATTATAAATAAACTTTAAAACATATGGCTTTTGGTAAACTCTTATTGTAAATTATAACTCTAGGTGTGAAATATTTATGTAAATACTATTGTGTTACAGGACAACAGGTTATACAAAATAGGTATTTTGTAAAGCTATACTACAGGTTTGATCATTTATAGGTATTGGAATGGATGCTTTAAACTAGTTGAGTTGTGTACGTCTTATGTGGACTATATTTACAATAGCAGTTATGAGATCAACTTCTATCTTAATTTAGTTTACACGGTAGGATTACTGTGATTTTTCCTATTTGGGGCGTAACACATGATCTAAGGTTAAGTTAGTAGAGGGTTTGGATAATTATGGATGTTGAACCTATACCTTGTCCAATGTGAGTAAATTCCAAAAATTGGAATCAAAATCTACCTATTGATATTTAAACTTGCTTAAAGCCTACTTGACCACAAAGGTAGACTAGGTTCCACGTTTTAATAAGATAAGGAACTTACCCACCTTTAATTTTGAGATGGGGATAATATGTGTGTTTTATTAATTTTATATCTAGAATTCAAAATCACTAAATGTCATACCAATTGAACATTTACTTGTCAAATATTACACATAAAGTTTGAATTTTTTTTAGCTCATATCTTATTAAGCTTTTACTTGTCAACGAATATAAGTTAGAGATAAGGTAGTAAATTTAATAAGTAAAAATTCGATGTAGAATTAACAACTACAAATTCTAAGTTTGAAATTATTGTTATTTTTGCTAAAGATGAATAAATTGTATAAAAGGTAAGGAACATGAGTTTAGGGAAGAATTTTCTACTACGATGTTCACTTTATTTTTTATCTTCGAATTGCAATTTTATAAAAATTTATATTACTTAATTTCATGTAATAAGGATTTCTTAGTTCCACAAAAAAATCACAATTCTTCACAAAATTTCACATTTTTCCAAAAAATAACCTCATCCTAATTAAATAACCACCACTATTGACTACCACTACTCATTACTACCGCTACCATCGCTATCGTCATCGTCATCGTCATCGCCATCACCATTGCCGCTACCAATACCATCAATATTATTATTGCCACCAATACCATTGTCGCTGTCATCATTGCTGGTGCCACCATTGGCCACCATCATTGTGTCACCGCCACTCGTTATTACCATCAACCATTGCCATCGCTTCCATTACCACTTATTACAAGCTACGCATTCGAATAGATCCTCTACAAGAAATGTTAAATCTTTAGCATTACTTTCAAACATAGATTAATTTCTATAGCCTAATAATAGGTCTAGAGCTATCAAAATTATTGTGATTTGTTGCTAAAAGCAATAAAGCATGTAACCCCACTTTGTCATTTAACTTCTATCCTTAATACTTGGCTATATAATTCTATTATTTATACCACAGTTAACAATATCAATATCATAAGTAACCTTTGTTTTTCTTACTCTAAAATGATTGAATTTATTATATCCAAGTTTCACAAAGCACCAAAAGCATCTTGTATGTCTCTTACTTCCAAATCAACTCGGTTCACTTGGAATAGCTTGTGATAGCCAAGGATCTTCAAACATCCATCCCTATACTCACATGCTACATGTCATCTTTTTTTATAAGATCCTTTCCCTCTAGAATACTTTGCCAACACAGAAGATTCTACGGTCCTGTCCACCATTTGGATTGGACTAGTCTCATCATCCATCCAACCATTCATTTCTATATCTTAAAATTAAAATTATTGAATTCACAATTTATTCAATTATTTAAATTTAAACAAATATAAATTAATGGTAAGATGAATAGCGGCATTAATCTCATAAAAAATAAAGATAAGATCATAGAAAAATCCTGCAACTTCCCTTATCAACTTAATGTAACATGGGAAAGTAGATGCTCTTGATGACTTTGGCCCAAAGGTGATTTGGTTTACTAATAGTTCTACATGTTAGCTTTCCTATAGGGGATACATTAAAGTCAACTAAGTACCTAAAGCCAATACCTTTGCACATCTTTGGCTTAGGTAGCTTAGACTAACTTTTCTAGTGAATTTTATCTCTAAATCCCCTTATGTATCACTCCTTGCATTGTTTATTTTGTTATTAGAAATCTATAAGAAGTTATAATCATGCTACCTTGCTTAGTGATAAGGGGATAAAACTTTTAAGACATCTTCAACTTTAAAATTTTTGTAGACTTTTTTAAAACATAACATTAACATTTTGATCAAATCCCATTTTTAAGAACATTTTTACTTAGTTCCTAAAAACATCATATTATGGATATTAATGTTTTCATTTTACCAAAAAATAGAAAACAACTTTTAAAGTTAATAATGATAATAAAAGAAGAAGAAGAAAAAGAACTAGTTGTCCCCTAAGAGGTGATGCTTAGTGAAAAACTCAGGCATATGTCTACAATAGACTTAAGGTTGGGTTAAACTTGACCCGGAATTAGCTCGGACTCATTAGGTCAAGATTTTAGTCCCTCTTGAACTGGGGTGGGTTTGGCTTAAGCCAATTCTAGGTTGGTTTTTAGCCTGTGAACCACTCAATTTTTTTTTTCAATTAGGAAAAAATATTTTTTTATCGTTATTTTTTATTTGAAAAAAAAAAACAGTAATAAATCACAAGAATTTAAAAAATTTGATTATTTCACTCTATAATTATTAGGCATGATATTAATAATTTATATTTTCAATAATGCATAATTATTATTTTATAGCCATAATCAATGAATTGAGTAAGTAAACCTATTTTTATATGTAACATTTCAAGGAAAGCTTGCCAATATACTTGATTTGTGATAAGCAATGCTTATCGTGCTTTTTTATTATTTAAGAGAAAACGGCAGAAAACAATATAATCCATGTGGAAGTTGGACTGGTATTATAAAAAGAATAATATCTATCTAATATTTATAATACATTCATCATTTTATACATGACATAAATATATTCCTTATAATTTTTAATAGTATTAAATTATAAATACACTTTTTTATGGTTTTTTGTTTAAAAACTCTTTTGGGGTTAAAGTAATATATTTTACATAATAACTATTTATTTTTACCAATATTAAAGTATATGGGTTTTAATAATTTTTTTATAAACTCATATATATTATTTGGTCTCGATATCAACTTTTAAATATAAGTAACAATATATATTTAATTTAATTTTATATTTTAATAAAAAAGAATATTTAAATTTAATTTATAAAAAAAATTTATTTTTTATTTTTTAGGTTATAACCAGTGGATTGAACCGCTAGTTCTTTCGACCTGAGTTTGGACCCAACGATTCAATAGGTTCAACACAATAAATCGTGCCAACATGCTAAACTCAACAGATCAAACTACGGTTCAAATTCGTAACTTATAAGTTTGAATTGATTCAGTTAACTATCTAGTTGGTTCCAATCCGATTTATGGGTCGAACTTGACCCTTCCCTAAGTCTAGTCATACCATCTTATGTCCTAACGTAGGTTTTTGATTCAAGAGCTTTAATATGTTTTGACTGATGAGTATATTTATAGTCAGCAAGCATAACATGATGCTTGGTAATAAAATTTACCATGAAGGATTTTTTAATCAATGAGTAAGCCACCTTCTAGTATTTAAAAGATGAGCTCTGCATTCTTTCTTTCTTTCTTTTTTTTTTCTTCTGTTTTTTGGTTTTTTGTACGGATAATTGCAGTATACTAACAATGTTGATCCATAGCCTAGAAAACCATCCTTTTTGAGATCGACTAGGGAGATGATTCGACTTTTCTCAAAAAAATTGACTTCGATGATATATTAGCATATGTACTTCGTGCTTTTGATGAAATTTGGTATCGGGATGCACGAGTAGTTAAAGAGACTTAGGAATTCACCTTATGGTATACGTCTTTGCTAGAACTGTTGTAAGGATAAATATTGATTTGTCAACTAAATGGACTAATTTTAAATTCCTTGTTTCTTAAGTTGTATGCATAATTGAGTTGAAAAAAAAAATGTATAGATCTATCTTTTTTCTTATAAATTATTATGGGCAATTTTTTTTTCTTTTTTATCTCTTTTTAGTGTGAGAAATTTAACTATAGGCAGACAGAAATTTTCTTCTAGAATTTTCATGAAGCTTCTCCTATTAGTAATCGGAAGCAACAATAAACATGTAACATGGAGACTGGGAAGATCTATCACAAGAATAGAGTGAAAAATATCATAACTTCCATCACTTTTATTGCACCTAACAAGACAGTTGGCTAACCAGAAAGTACATGAATTAAAAATAAATCGATAAATTGTAAATACATTTTTTACATTTGTTTTATATATACTTAATTTCTTTTTCTTTAAAATTTTTTTTTGGCTGAATTTCTTTAAGATTGAGAATTTAAACTATTATGAAAGATGTGCTTTTAAATATATTTTCACTATTTTACCCTTGAATAAAATAATAAAAAATGTAAAAGATAAAAAAAAAACATAATTAAGAGAAAATGATTATTTGACTGTATATGGAGGCAGTTTTTTTTTTTTTTTTTTTTTTTTAAGATTTGGAGTACAAAAATTCATTTTTTTCAAGCGCATATGACGAAATATAATTCGCAAACATTTGAAATTTACCCATTAGAAAAGACATGTAAAATAATAAACTTAGCCACGAAGCCCAAACCATCTGTATATCCTCGGAATCCAGCCTGTGTTCCATTTGTAAAATTTCCTTGCAACCCATTAAATGTTAATATAATTATTAACAAAAAAAAAAACTAATATCGAGTTGTTCATCAAATCAACCGAATTATATAGAATTATAAAATGCAGTTTTGTATTTCAATTTGATTTACAATTCCATTTGAAAAGGATGCAAATTGTTCATGGTTCCGTTCGACATTTAATCAAATAGAAACGCTAAAACCCAAACTAGACCCTTCTTATTAGAAAATTAAAAATAAGCAATACTTTTTAATTTTAGACTTTGTCATCATTTTAATCTAACTTAATTTACTTTTTTTTTTATTATTTCTCATTTTACTGTTAACTATAAAATCCATTTATTTTCCTTAATAGTTATCTACTGTCCCTAGTAGATACACACACTTTCACTATCATTAAAATAAAATGTTATTGTCATACAATGTTATAAGATTTTAATTATTACATAATGCTTCTCAATTTATATATCAATATCGATTGAAAACTCTAATGATTATTTTCATTATTAAAAAAGAAAATAAAGTTTTTAAAAACCAGATTATACTAAATCGAATCAAATTGAACCGTGTTAAAAATAATCTGATTCAAAACCCTTAATCATTAGAAGTGATTTGATTTAATGAGAGTTTAAATCGAACCGTTTTAAATGTGGTTCAATTTGATTTGGTTTAGAAACCAAACCGAGTCGAACCACTAACACCTCTATCTTCTTTTTATTTATTTATTTTTTTAAAGTCTGTTAGAAAATTGTCGTAGATCCATTTTCACTTTATCTATATTACTAATACAATACTATTGAACTCCATGTACGATATTTTCTATACTAAAATAATTCGAAAGCTGGGTTCGTCATATAACCAAGAAATAAGAATTATATTATTCGATAATCATATAACTTAATTAATCATTCTCAGTTTTAGCCTAGAGAAATTTCATCTTTTATATTTTAACATGGCTTTAGGTGAAAATTGTTACGAACACTAGACATAATGAAAAAGAATAATTTATTCAAATAATTGTATTTAACTCATTGAAAAAATCATTATAGTAAGTAGCAAGTCCTTCATACAAGTGCAAACAGCTTCAATTTATATGTAAATATAAATAGTAATTATATAAACACAAATGTATATGTACTGTTAAAATACTAGGCACTTATTGGTATACATATCCGATCCAATATATTGAGGTTTGGACTTTTTGATAAACGCTTCAGACCAACTCGAATCTGAGAGCAAATACCCTCTTTGAAATGAACAAAAAAGTCTAGACCTTTTGCAATGAGTCGAGAACATTTTTTCTGCAGATTTTCTAAGGTGGCAGTTCAAGTCCAAACCGAAGTTTTTTTTTTTTTTTTAATTTCTTTTTAATTTTTTTTATCATATTTTAACGCCATCAAAGATCCTGTAGACATGTTAGAGTGGTGACTCTTTAGTTTGAAGTGTTGTAATTGTAATGATATATATCTAAGTATACAAGCTTGGAAGCACTTCAATTTTCCTTTCAACATAAAACATTTGTGATATTTTTATGAAAGTTGAGTAATTGTAAACACTTCAATTCTTTAGAAATTCGTATAAATAGGGTGATCAGTCCTCTCGTGTGATTTCCAAGCTCCATATACATTCTTTATCGATCATTCTAGTGTGCTGACTTGTGTTTTCAGTTCTTGTCAACTTGTGCTGTCCAATGGGTTATGGCAGATCACCGGGCATCTTAGTTGTGGTACCTAGGGTTTATCGGTGTGAAGTGATTGTTTTCAAGGATTCTCATTATCATTATTGTTCCAAAATTTTAAGACCAAGCGTATACAATTCTTGCGTGTGATCACTACCAGATTGATGCATATCACTTTTAGTGTCTCATATCTCTCAAATTATATATCAATTAAATAAACGATTAATCTATAATATTTAAACCATAACTATCACCAACTACTACTATTTATCTCCACACTTTATATCATTTATTATATAATCTATTTCATATATAACATTCAATAATGGTTTAATTATGTTGAACACGGTTATAACTATACGCTGTGTGCACACATTCCACTAATATTAGCCACATCTCTAAAATATTAGTTCATATCACTAAACATTACCCATTTTACGTCTCAACTTATTCTAAAGAAATTATGCCATTTTCTATTTCATGTACATCAATACAAGAATTTTGATAGTTTTATCTGTTATTTTGACGTGATCGGTTTAACTCTACATCTCTTTATTTATTTAATGTATATTAAATTTAGATGGTTAACAACACAATCGATTTAATGATTATTAAATCTAAATAAAAGATGATATTGATCTCGTGAAAATAATAAATGGGATTATAAAAAAATCTCCACAAATAGACTTATAAACTCCATCCATAAACTCCTTTCATTATCATGCCAATTGTTTTATTGATTACCTAAAAGGTCTAGTTAGACAAATTTCCTCATCTTAATTCCCCTCTTCCAATATCCTTTTATTTCGTTTTCAAATAACTCACATGATCTCTTCTTATATAATCTCAGGAGTAAGTGGTGCATGAGCTTATGTTGATCTTTATTTTATGTTTTACTCTTTCTTATTATGGTTTTGTATTATCGTTTATTATATTGTCATTTTTTCGTATACATTAAAGGGAGTTGTATAGAGAATATAAGTGGATAATCATGTTACGATGAATTTTTTCATGTAGCAAGCACTTACAAATGCCCTATAAATTTAAAGTTGTTTAATCATCATGTTGCATACATAACAGCAATACGATGTAATGTACTTTTATGATGTTTTGTAGTTGCTGTGTATTTTTGCGGTTCTTTAATACCAAAAAGTACTTTTTGTTATCCAACCTAATAAATAAGATAAAGTTTTTACTTCAATTTGTGATAAAATTTAGTCATCAAATCAATCCGCTGGCTAGAGATTCTTACCTAAATTTTGTGCTTTTGTACTCTTTGTGCAGGTCACGCTTTGAAATTCTAGGTTGTGGAAAAGAAAGACTTTTACATTATATTTGTATTAGGGGAAAGATTTGGGAGGGGAGGAATTTGCACTAACACAGAATTTCTTTTTTGAACTTGATTATTATTTATTAATTCCAATGGGCATGATATAACTTTTTTATATTGTGTTGAAATGAATTTTGCTTTAGCATTTACATATTCATGATTAATTTGATTTTGTACAAATTTCCTTTTTTTTTTTTAATTTTCTTCAACACAAAATAAAATACTATTACATAATATATGTATTAGCCTACACAACAACTTTGCTGTTTAGGATTTAATATTAAATATTTTAAAGATAATGAGCATGAGCTATTTCTATGATGCTATGGTTTTTCTACATTGGGGCATAGGGAATACTTTTAATTAAATTTGATTTTATTAGATGTATACATTTTTCTTTCTCGTAGACAACTATGAATACAATATGTCTCTATTTTTTCTTTTTAATTTAGTATTAAACTCAAATAATTCATACTTATGTTTTTTCTTTTTCATTTTTCAAGTATATCTAACTTCCTTAATATAAAAACTATCTATATGCTAATTTCATAATTTGAGAGTCATCTATAACCAAATGTGAAAATTTTAGAGTTATCTAAAATACTCAATACTTGCTCCCGCTTGGCTTGACTTGCTTTTCTAATGTACTTTTTATTGAATTAGTGTAATGGATTGGATTTTTCATTGTGTATTGCTTTTTTCTTATTCTAATCAAATTTGGATTGAAAATAGATAAGTTGCAATGGGATTCACATTTTTTTATATATGTATTATATATGATAAATTTATTTTTTATTGCACAGATAACGCAGATGCATGTCTGCTAATATCATATAAAAGAAGTTGGAGAAAGTGTGAGTAGGATTGAGATAGTTACTGTAAGTGGATTGTAGAGAGATTCATTTTTAGAATAAGCAATTTTTTTTTTTTTTTTGTGTATATGTTTTTCTTTTTGTTATCCCTTATCATTTTGTTTTTTTTTTGGGATTGTCACTCTTGTGAGGTGAGTTTTGTCCTCTGAGGAAAAAAAAATTAGCATCTTTTATGTGGGACATTTTGATTCTTAAAGGCATGTGCTCGTTTGTATGGCTAGGTCTTTGAACCCCAACTCTTCATTTATTAATTCTTATGCATTTATTCGATTGATGTAATTTTTTTTATTAAATAAAATTTATCTTTTAAGAAAAAAAGCAGAAGATTAAGTCTTTTTTTTTTTTCAGTTTTTCCCATGATGTATGAATGTACGTGGAGGACTTTTATAGTGTATTAATATAAATATAAACACTTTAGAAATTACTCAACACACAAAGAGTTAAATTGTGATATAAACATATGACTTAATTAATTTTTGACACAAACATAAAGGAAATCTGATGTATTCATTCCTTTTTTTTATCCTTGTTTCTTTTTTCTATTTTTTTTGAAAAAAAAAACTAAATACATGAGGAAATAGAAAAAGTAACATTGAAACTATGTACATCTATTTGGATTGTTTTTTTTTTCTTTTTATTTTATCTATTTTTGATCTATGTCTAATCACTATTTGCTTAAATTATGAGATTTTAAAAAAAATCTTAACAGTTTCTTATCTGGATATTTGCATAAATTATTTTTCTTTATATATTATCATGATTACGATAAAAATGATGATTGAGAATAGACTTGAAAAGTGAAATTTCTCGTAATTTTCAGGAAAACAATTTATGTGGAAATGAAAAATTAATTGTTCTCTGTGTGTTTGTGTAAAACTAAATAAAAAGAAGCTAAATAAATCCAAATTTATAGTATTTTGTTGGGTACTTAATTTTGTGAAAGTGATATATTTGTACTTAGATCTTTATGTTCTTGGGTATCTTACTTTGCTAAATGCATGGTTTGACAAAGGTGTAAAAAAAGATAATAATTTGGGTACTTCTAATAATATCTATGATAGTCTAATATTTAGAATTATTAAATACCAACTAATCTAAATATATATATTTTTAATAATAACTGATTTGTAGCACTAAGATGCTGTGTCATGGGACAAAGACCAAAATTCATCACCAATATCGCTAAATAATTACTATGAAAATTGGTTATGGGAATGAAAAGTATCAATCGACATCATTAGTCTTTGTGAAAATTGATAATGAATGTTTGATGTTCTATCAATTTAGGCAACCATAGAAGCAAGATAATTTTATTTACTAGTTTTAAAAGATACGCGTAAGAAAATGTTAAGCACTAGATATATCATTTGTACGTGGGGTAATCAGATCAAATATAAATTTAGATAATATTAAAACTTACCTTAAAAGTCGCCTCAACAAAAATGATATAGATTTGAACATTAATTCAATAGTTTAGCTTTGATTTGGGTGGTTGAGCCTTATGAAGACATGGACTTCTTCTATATTGCCGGAAGCAGATCACTTACGGGAGGAGAAAAAGCGCAATTGGTTAGTTGGAAGCGTCGTGTAGAGGGTTGTTGCAGAATTCCTAAGAGAAGGGGTGAATTTGCATTTGGCTTAAATTTTGACTATTCATCTGTCGGGATTTTAGGATTGAGTACTTGCAAAGAGGATCCATATTTATGGTTGGAATATGGATACAGAATATACATGGAGTTTTGGATTCTTTGACTGTCATATAATGGAATCAAGGTTTTAAAGGTTTCTACTTTTCGAGATGGAGAAATTCAATAATCACATCACATTATCATATAATTATAATAAATTATACTCCATTTCAATAAATTATTATATAAACAATAAAATAAAAATTGTGGACAGTTTTATTTTTATTAGATTTCAACAAATCATACCTATTAATAATAAAAACAAAACTATTATCATGATATGATTTATTAAAACGATGTGTGATATATTGTAATATTATAGTAAGGTGATGTTACTATTGACAATCCTACGTAGGTGGAATATATTTTATAATATAAAGATTCAGCAATTAATGATTCAACTTGATGTAAACATTCTGCATATATTTCAAGAAACAAACAATGTAGTTGATTTTTTTTTATAGGCAACCGAAGCTATTAATTCCAGTTATTTTACTTCTAGTTTCTTTTAGTTTGACAAGAGTTGTGGAGGAGGCTTGGTTGACCTACAAAAGGCAAGAAAGCTAAGTTTAGGGGTACCTAAGTTAGTTCCAATATGGTTATTTCGGCATAACAATTTTGATATTTAAGTTAGAAGAAGTGAAAAATTAAGATATATATATATAGAGAGTCTCTTTAGAATATCAAGATTTTGGTTATGACTCGTAATTTTTGTTATCATATTATGTCTAGTATTCGTGTTTAAATAGGTTCATTTTGGAAAACCTCAACTAATGATACAACCTGTTTATTAGTTGTGTCGGAATACATAAACCCGTAACCTAACTTATTTAACAAGAGTATCTTGTGCTTGGGTTAAACCTATTTATAGATTAAAAAAGTTATAAAAAAAAATTTATAGTATACTTGCACATATAAAAGATAAATGAGCAATAATAATATTTAAACTCTATGAATACAAATATTATAAGGTTTTACCACTTAATATAAAATTGCAATCTAAATAAAAGTTTTAGTGAAATATAGTCTAATTAAATTATAAGAAATCCGAAAATTTAAATTACATTACATCACCTTAATCACCTCACTTATTTAAGATGTATCAAAATCTTAACTTAAAGCATCATATTGTCACAATTCTAGCATTTTTCATAAAACTTTATCCACTAGCAATTAAAGAACGATTGAATTCTTCTATGTAAAAAAGAACTATTATCTTCATAAGAAAAAAAATCCAATTGTATCGCATTATAAAGAGTAGAAAAATAATATGGCGTGTATTATTTTTTAAAAAGAAATTCCAACAAATGGTTTCCAAATTAAGTTCAATAATTTGATATCTCACTATTGTGGTACGGTGAAAAAAAAAAAAAAAGAAAAGAAAAAGACTATAAAGATAAATAATAGGTGAAAAAAAAAGTAGAGAAAATGACTCTAGACTTTGTACTTACTTTGATAGTTGAGAAAAGATTTAAACTTAAGTTATGAATATTAGATCAGAACGTCTTGGCTTATGGTTAAAACTTAGAAGGAAAGAGAAAGAAAAAGAAGAAGGATAGAAGGAATCTTACTCATTAAAAAATATTTATACTTGATTAATTTAACTGTATCAATTGTCATATAGAATGTGAACCTGGATTATGTATATTTTTCTTTGCTCACTATTGGAAATGAAAAGAATAAAAGAAAATATAAATTTATTTATAGTAAACGAGTTCGTTAGTTGAACTCATGACTTGTTTAATAGATTGGTTTATAAATGGATTTGGGACCCTAACTCAAATCTAGATACAAATTTAAATGTGTTTAAATTGCTTTAACTTATTTATGTTTTGTATCGATTTTTTTAGTACCTAAATCCATTCAAATCATATTGTGTCATATTCGAGTTTAATGGGTTGGGTTCTAAATTGCTTTAGTTTTGATGAGTTACTAATGAGTCTTGATGCTATATTTATAAGATGATGGTCGAGCTCGATAAGCAATGTAGTAAATGTTTTGAAATCTCCTATTTAACTCAAGATTTTGTAGAGAGTATGGTGAGAAGTTATGGCTAATTGACTTATCTTATTTACTAAACTTTCCTGCATGTCTTCAGTTTAACCATGGATTGGGTATAGCCAACTTAGGTCTAGATTGGATGGCTTGTGCGTAAAGACCTATGTTCTAGGCAAGTTATTAGGGCTAATTTGATAACATTAAGCTTAAAAACCTATATCTAGATAAAAAGATCTACTCCTTGCATAAGACCTTCACGTGTCTTTATTTCTTATTTTTGTTTTAAGGATTAAATACTCTTAATTTGATACAAAAAGAAAACATATATGTCCAAATTGTAATTACACTCCCTTACTATTGGTCAAATGTCAATATGCTCCTAATACTTTCAAAGTGTAATATAACATCTCTATAACTTTTAAAAATGTGCATGTAAACCCCATATCATTCTTAAATCACATAAGTTTTGAGGTTTTGGTAATAGTTTAGAGGTTATTTTCATATTTTCAAAAGTTTTAGGAGATAAAATAATCCTTTAAAAGTTTGAGTGGGTCCACTTGTATTTGACCAATAGTTTGGGGTTGTATTTACAATTATTCTAAAGAATAATTCAATTTAGAAATGGACGATATCAAAACTATTACTCAAATTTTGAATGTTTTTGAATTCTATACCTAAGTTTTGAAGTTGTTAGATAACATATCAATCAAACTTTTGTTTGTCTAATTTTGTGCTTTATCTATCTATAACTGTGTTTTTTATCCAATGATTATTTATTATAACATTTTTAAGATGATAAGATAGTAAATTGGGCACAATATTTAGCAACTTTAAACTTTATGAATGAAATTTGACAAGGAATAGTTTGATTGAATAATAATAACTTAGTTTGATTAGTCTTCAATTATAAAATTAACAAAAGATGTAAAGTTCAAAATAATTGATTTTGAAATTTAATCCAAAAATTGAAAAGAAAAGATGTGAAATGGGATTTGAAAACCTTATCACTAAATTAGAAGGAAAATGTCCCTAGAACTTCTCTTCTCATTTACAAGTGTCCAATATTAAGTCCCATATGAACAAGACAGTTAGCTGAACACAAAGCTAAATCATATGAATCGAAAAGAACAGAAAACTAGAAACAATAAAGTCGGCCACAAAGCCGGAGCCATGTGTCCTAGGAGTCCCTACCCTTGGTAGTTCCAAATATAAAAAATCTCGCCCCGAGCCATTGAATTCTCCATATAATTCAAGGATTTATTCTAACAAATTGCCATCTGTAATTTTTGATAAAATATTTTTATATTTGGAATTCTTCTATCCTGTGTTTTTTTTGTTGGGGGGGGGGGGGGTGTGTTTCGTTGGAAAATCAAACAATGGAAAACTTGATTTGTTAAAATAATTATATCACTCTCATTGAAAAAACCCCAAGTTTTCTAATTATATGAAGATCCAATCAATAATTTTTGTAGTTATGTAAGCATTCCAATTTAGAGAATGTAAGCATACAATTATATAAAGTTAAGAGGTTGTTATGAAATTTTCCTCAATGTGATAATTACGTGATCAATAAGTAAAAAGTTAGGTAATACAGAAAATTCGGTTTATTTAAATTTTCTTTCTTTTATATGAATCTTACTCATATCTATTTAAGGATCATGAGAAACTATATGATTAGTATCTCATTAGTTTTGCTTTAAGACATGGTTTTTGGATAAATTACTCTTTTTTTCTTTTTAACTTGCTATTATTATACCGTGAAGATATGATAAAAAAATGAAAGTTAAGGAAAAAGAATATCTTTTAAAGAGAAAGACATAAAGAATATATTTATTTCATTGAAAAACAAAAACTTTTCTTTAAATTAAAGAAATTAAATAGTATTGGAAATATAATTAATAGAGGGAAATATATCTAATTTTACTTTTATTTCTTTGGATCTTATTTCGATGGACAAAAGATTTGGAAAGTGTAAAAGAATGGTGCCATAAAATGGAGGAAAGATAAACCTAGTCTTTCTACTTTTTATTTAACTAATTGGTTAATGGTGTTATTTGAATTGAGTGAAACTTCAAAGTAAAATCCTAAAACATAGCTCCGTTATAAATATCAAGTTCGATTGCTATAAAATAATAATAATAATAAAGTTGGATTGCGAATAATAAATAAATAAATGCTGAATTAAATAAAAACAGATAAATACAAAAACATATAGTCCACATAAGATTCTGCACGTAGAACTACATCACTTTGTTTTAAATTAATTTTCAATTAAAAGCACCAGAAAAATTAACAGCCACGAGCGTAACTGCCAACTACTTCTCTAAGCAATTAGATAACTGAAAATCGGCTAATTTTGAATTATTTAACCCGCTAACCTTATCCAGAATCTCAAAAAATAAATAAACAAATCAAAAAGGTAAAATAAATCACAATATTCTATTCTCTTCTTCCTCCCGAATCTGTTCTTTCCGTTACAACTGTCCCTTAACACACCTCCTATGTCCGTACCAAAGACTCCAAGCCAAACATGGCGCTAAACTCTTCCTTCTTCCCACAGCTCATTCTCCAATCTCCTTCCTCATCACCATCATCTACTTCTTCTTATTCCTCGTCATCTCCTTCACTTCACTATGTTTTCTTCTCGGACCTCCGCTCTCCCCCGTGGCCTCATGCACCAGCGATCTCATTACGGAGAAGCGATGATAGTAATGTTAAGGTACTTGTGTCTTTGACTACGAAGCGAGAGAAAACTAAGTGTTCTGCGAAGTCCACCGAGGAAGAGCGTGCGGAAACCCTAGTTTCTGATGCGGAAGATGTGGAGACTGAGGATCGGAGTGAGATTGAAGGTGACGAGACTGAGAACGAGAGTGCGAATGGTTCTGTTGCCACGATTAGTTCGCCAAGGATTGTGCATACAGCAGCGCGCGAGCCATTGCACGAGGTGAATTATTGTTGAATTTAAAGTGATTATTCCATTCCGCTATCTGATTTTTTGGTAATGTCATACTACCTGAAAATTTATTGCTCTTTTTTGAAGTTTTTTTCTATAAGTTGTCATCTGAACTTCAGACTTTTTCCTGAACAAGCCACACGACACATGCTCGTTCAGATAAAAATAAAAATTTTTTTAAGTGTTAGCTGCGAGCTACTAGTTGACGTGTCATTGTAAGTTCGGATTGGTGACATTAATTCATAGTTAAGCCATCTGAGTCATATCATTTAATGTTGTATTTTTGGTCAGTAAAGACGTTATTATGAGCTTGATTAATTACTTTTGATGGAGTCTGACACTGCAGTCCCGGATTTAAAGGATAAAAACCTTTTTATTTCTTTAGTAATTGGTTTGATCATGTTTGTTTTATCCTCATGGAATTTCAGAATTGATTTTTGAAAACAAATATCCTGTTCTCCATGAATGAAACGTGGACATTGTTTTATTAACAAGAGATAGTCTGTTGGAGCTAAGATTTACTGAGATTGAAAGAAACAATTCAGTTTCAAGGATCCCTAATTTATAGAAGCACTTGCATTGGCTTTCATGTTCTGCCTGCTTGAATTCATATGTTTTCATTTATGAGAATTTCTAATCTTTAAATGAATTAGACGACTGGTAAACAATTTGCCATGGGGATGAAGCATGGTGAAAAAGAAGGGAGATATACTGATGGGCGGTTTTGCCCTCTGGGGAACTTCTGCTAAGCATGATGGTTTTGTCTTTCTTTTTTTTTTTCTTTCCTGGTATTGTAGTAATACCTATAGGAGCTTATTGGTTAGTAACTTTGTTTGCACTTATTTGGATGATTTTTGTTTGTTTTTGTTCAAAGGTGCTAGAAGTCAAGTCAAGTGGAATGGTGTCAACCAGGAAGATCAACAGACGGCAATTATTGAAGTCAAGTGGTAAGCATTGAGCAATGATTCTCAGCGCAATTTTCTGCTTTATGTTTCTTTTAAAGCTTTCTTCATGGAGTATCCAATAAAATCTGATTCCTTCATAAGATTGCTCATCTCACCTGATAGCATGCTTACTTTTCTCTAGCCTCGCTGTGAATTTTGACCTTTCCTCTTTCTTCCTCTAACATTTATATTTGCTGCCAGGCCTTCGTCCACGAGATCTAAGGAGTGTTGATCCATCGTTGTGGCTCATTAACTCAATGCCTTCTTTGCTGGTACTTTTATCAGAATGTTACTGGTTTTCCCTTTTTCTTTTTCTATTTTTTTTCCCTTTCAGGGGGTGGTTTTCAGCCTTTCCTCAAGAGTTTGGATACTCCTGGTTCCTAATGCATTGAAAGCTTCCTTTTTGGGTTGGAGATTTTATTATTTGTGCATCTCGTTCTACTGTCCACAGAAATTTATCATACATCTTCCAGCATCACTGCTAATAGAGAATTCATCTTGCCATTAGTTGAGATCGGCTTGCTTTTACAATCTTCTACATTTTCTTCTAATAAAAAGTACTCTGCATGGCTGGAGTGGAAATATCTACCTTCTTCATTTTAGTCTGATAATATCTACTAGAATATTATGAACCAATGTGGATGTATTTTTTAACTTGAGTGCAATATCATATGATAGGTTCGTGAGCATGCTATTCTACTTAATATGGGTTCTCTTCGTGCCATAGCAATGCCAGAACGTGTGCTCATCTTTAACTATAATAGGTAATGCCTGCAGGCAGAAAAAGCATTATGTTTATCATATTATTACATATAGGTTGGATTGGAATGGTGATTTCTTTCATGGACTAATACTGCCAGCATGTCTTAACTCTTATGAAATTGCAGAAGAGGAGGAAAGGCCTTCATAGACACATTGTTGCCACGAATAAATAATATGAATGGAGGCCCATGTATGCCATTTGAGCTTGAGGTCGGTTTTAACATTGCACTGTTTGCAGTTTAGAGAAGTTGATCCTGCTTATGCCCTGCATGAAGCTTTAGTACCATTTCCATTCAGAATCCATTATTTATGTGGATCCACATGATCATCTCTTGAACATCTATGGATTTGAAATACTGTTGCAGAGAGTGATTTCATAAGCTGTAGTTGGAAAAATTTACTAATGAAGAATATTGACTGCGTCTGTGATTTTGCTGTCTTTTTGAGAAACTAATGGCTGGGTAAAAAGTAGCAATACTTGTGACTAATAATCCTTGTAAAGTAATGTCTATATGCTGTTCTCTGTGCTATTCAGCATCAGGGACATCTGCTGCCATATCATACACAGTTCATTTGATAACCTCTTCATCGCTTAAACTGTGCCCCTTATGATGCTGCTGGTTTCAGGTCGTTGAAGCAGCCCTAATTTCTCGCATCCAGCGTTATGAACAAAGATTGATGGCCTTAGAACCTCGTGTGAGTATGGAAATACAGTGAGTCCATTTTGATTTTATTTCCTTCTCTTTCTACCTTTTCTATTTCTATAAATTCATGCATGCACAGTCTATGATGAAATCTTTTGTGATTGAATATGGTCCTTGTGGCCTTCAAACTCTCCAAATTTGATAGTTTTGAAGAAATTATTACAGAATTACTTCCTCCAATGAACCCACACAACACACCCCCTCCCAGCCCCACCCCAGCGTGCGCCTCCCCCCCCACCACCACCCCAAAAAAAAAAAAGAACCACCCTAAAACCCCCAACAGGAAAGAGAGAGAGAAATTATATGGTTTCTAGCTGCCTGTCATCTTGCCTTAAAGTATACAGGCAAAAACAGACACTATTGGAAACTTTACTTGTCCATTGTCAGAGAATTCCTTTTCTTTTTTGAATTTTCATACTTCTGCAATCATCTCTTTATGCCTCTTTAGTCTAGTGGTAGTCATGACAGTCTTCTCCCCCTATATATTTCCCATGCATGGCAATTCTATTATTGATTTGTACTTTTGTTTTTTCTCCCTCTGTTGATTTTTGTTGCCCCTTAACACTGAATGACATGATTTCTCTTCCCATGAATAATGGTTGTGGAGATAAGCTTTCACACTAATTTGACAGGCACTTTCTGCTCATTAGTGGTTGCTGTTTTGCCCTTTGATTTAGGTTGAAGCTTTATTGGAGGTGTTACCCAATAGATTAACAGCTGATATTTTGGAGGAACTTCGTCTTAGCAAGCAGACTTTGGTAAGCCATTTGTTCATTACGTCTTATAGATGCTTTATTTTGAATAAACTCTATTCTGAATGAGTAAACCTGTTGAACTTCTTTTGTGAAAGGTTGAATTGGGTTCAAGGGCAGGTGCTCTTAAGCAAATGTTACTTGATCTTCTTGAGGATCCTCATGAAATACGCAGGATGTGTATTATGGGAAGAAACTGCACTCTTGATAAAGAAGACCATGTGGAATGCTCGGTGCCATTGGAAAAGCATATTGCTGAAGGTGAGGAACAAAAAGTTTGTTCTGCTAGAAACAAACAAAACTATACTAACACTAGTTTGTTTTCCTGAAGAAATTCCCATGTTGCATAAAACTTCATTCACCCTTTACTGATTTTTTTCTATTTTGAAGAGGAGGAGGAAGAAATTGAAATGCTTTTGGAAAATTATCTCCAGAGGTTCTTCTCTTGTACCTTTCTGGCCTTTGTAAAGTCTCAATTAGATGTGATAGATATATAATTACCTAAGCTCTACCTGCATATAGTCCTGGTATTCTTCAAATATCTCCTTTTCATTTATTACTATACATCTACAGCTCAACTTTGAAGGAGGCTTGTTTTTCATTTTAATTCACACCAGCATAAAATTTGACATGGACAAAGATAAGGAGCTAAAGAATTTCACCTTGTGCTGGAAGACATTTGAAACAGCATGAAAACTAATCTCAACCACTTTAAAAGGATTTGCATTTTTTGTTGTGAGCTCATCGACTGGTTTTTATAATCATCATTCAGGAATTTCTTGTCAATCTTTTCCTTCCTTCTCAGCAACTGAGTTTAGCTCTGTATTTTCTAAGACAAATGCTTTTTCAGAGATTTCCTGTGTCTTCTGATCACACTTGTATGAAATCATTGTCAAATGTAAGGAGCTAAGATGGTTTTGTTGTCTGGAGAGGATGGTCAAATGCTTCCTTCATCATGCAAAACAATGGATATTCATCTAAAGAGTGTTAATGTCATAATGGGTAATGTCTGCTGTATCGATTTTATTACATGAAATAACAAATTCCAATACGGTATGGGTCCTTGGCTATCAGTAAGATGCCCAGTTACACATGGCTTCCAGTGAAACTTACCAGAGATAAGAAATTTACCAGTTGAAAGCAAAATATAACGAGCTGCTTGTAAATCTGCAAGGACTTTGGGACATAATGCCATGTAGGGGATTGTATTAACTTTTGCACTTTATTGAAGTGTTTTCAATTGATTAACAAACAAATTTTGCTAGAAATGGATAACCAAATCTTTTTGCACTTATATGAAGTTACTTGCAGTGCGATCAACTTCTCCATGGAAAGGATAGATTACTTGAAAATTACTGTGGTTAGATTGATTTAAGTAAACTGTCTTTTCTAATGATTTAATGATGTCAGTCTTATTGCATTACTGAAAATTTTTTTGATGCGACAAAAGCTATGTCTGTCTTAATTATTATAATGTAACTGCAGATGTGAATCTTGCCATGGTCAAGCAGAGAGACTCCTCAATTCGGCCAGAGAAATGGAAGACTCCATTGCAGTCAACTTAAGGTCTGATAACTTGACAAACTTTACTTATCAATGTTTATGACCATTGCATTTTCTGTTATTGACTCTCCTGATGGATGTTTCTTGATTCAATTTGAGTTGGTCTAGAATAAACGTCATCATTGTGCTGAAAAATGCTAGATTAAAAACTTGCTTTATTGACGCTTATGCTACTGTTTGGGGTGGATCGGAACTTAAACAGAGCCAATGTATTTTCTGAATGTGGACCGTGTTGTATGTCATTTACAAGCACATAACCTTGATTTCCAGTTCCTATTTAGATTCTGGTATCCCATGGTGAGTGAAATCACTGGAGTATGTAAGCTCCTGGGTAAAGACAAATTCTCATGTTGCAGTTACATAAATTGGGTCCTTTGTCATAGTAAACAAATAGAAACATAATGCAGTATTTATGCAGTCACTGGCATTTGTACAGGGAAACTTATCACAAGAGAATCTGAATTATATATTTAGGAAAATTACAATAGAGGGGATTGGTGTTTAGGAGTAAATTCAAATAAGAAATTAAAATTTTCAAAAATTCAAATAAAGGATTAACATTTCATAAAATGGTTTAAATAAGAGATTAACGTTTCGAAAAATTTAAATAAGGAATCAATGTTTACAAAGTAATCTAAATAATTTTATGAAATGACTATTAAATTATAATTTTATAATAATTAGATCTATTGTTTTAATTATTTTGTGAACATTTATTCTTTGAACTTTTCAAATCGTTGATTCTCCATTTGAATTTACTTCCAAATATTGATTCCCTTCGTTGTAATTATCTCTCTTAAACATTTCTATATCATGTACTTGACAAGAGACTTGCCCTGTCCCACCTTATGACAACATTTGTTGCGATTGAGGAGTTTGCAAAAGGAGTCAATCATTTACCTGATATTTTTCCAGCATATATTAGTCTCTTGTGTAATGTCAATAAAATTTATCCAACCCAGAAAATTGAGTGCTCTTTTTTCTCTGTCAGCTCTCGGAGACTTGAAGTAAGTAGAGTGGAGTTGCTCCTCCAGGTTGGAACCTTTTGTGTAGCAGTTGGTGCTCTTGTTGCAGGTACTTACTCCGGCTAACTTGTGGTCAAAGGTGCATGTTGATCTATTTACAGATCTTACCTTCTGTGTATTCATGTTGTTTTTCTAAATAGCTAGCTCTCTTTGAACTACTGACTAGCTGAAAAGTCATATGAACATGAATAAACACCTTTTATCCCATTTGCTTTGATGTTAAAAGACAAGGCTTCAATATTTAACATGAGAGCATATTATTTTAGCCATGTGAATTTGAATAGTCCATATGAATTTGGATAGACACTTGTCTAAGAATATGGATAAACACCTTTTACCCCATGAGTTTTGATGTTAAAGACAAGGCTTCATTATTTAAAATGAGAATGGATTTATTTAGCTTGGAACTAATGATCTATAACCCTAAAACATACAATGACAAAATCCCCTTTGCGCATACATCATGAAAAGTGCATCAATAGATACTACCTACAAGGGAAGCCAGAAAAATGTAAAATACACTTCTTTTTTTGGTTTTACATCAACAATAAAAATAACAATAGTCAAGCCTTATTCTTACTTGGTGGGTACAGAATTATTTGAAACAATTGGATCTCTAAGTAGTTGAAACAGGCAAGTGGCTACCACAACTGCTTTCTTGTAAGTTGGTGGAATCTACAGCTCTTTCCTTATTTTTGCTTTTACACTAGGTCGCACTTAAGTAGCTGAAGTAGTCTGGTGGAAATTGCAGCTGCCTGAGTATTTGGAATCCACATCTATATACTTGTAAGCTATTGGAATCTCACCGGCCTACTTGTAAGCAATTGGAACTGCATGGCTGCTGCTCGTAAACACATGGAATGCTGCAGCTACCTGTTTATTTATGTCGTGATTTTTGGGATGAAAAGTAGAACTAATAAGGATCATGGATTAATCACACTTTCTCAAGCTCGAGGATTTGCTTATATGATTTATTGAGTTATTCGAGAAGAGTTAAACTCAGAAGAGTAGTGCATTTCTCAGTTCGACTTATTAAGTTATTTTACCCTCCACATTATACAAGCTATTGAGCTGACTCCTCTACAATACAACTGTCAAAGGCTAAGTATCGAACCTGTATACTGTTGACTTGATACGTGTTGAGGCCGACTTGATGCGTGTTGAGGCCGACCTGACCCCAACTTAGAGTCGTTTGAGAGCTCGTGTGAGGCGTTAGTGTATTATATCTACTGTCGGTATACAAAGATCTTGCTCAACTTTTAACTATTATTTATCTTTTGAATCTTTTCGAGGTTCAAACCCATCCTCTTATTTTGTGCGATACCGGATGTTGTATGTTTATCCATGTTGGGCCATATCAAGAATAGTGTGGGATAATAATATATCTTGTCTTATTCCACAAAGTGGAATCGAAAGAATTGTTTAAGTAAAATTGCGTCCTGCTTAAGTAGCTGAAGCAGGCAGGTGGATGATAGCTGCCTGCTTGTGAGTAGGTGGAATGCATGGTTGTCTCCTTATTCATGTTTTTATATAGGGTCCCACTTATATTGCTGAAGTAGATATGTGGAAATCATGGCTGTTTGTAAGCTGTTGGAGTTCAGAATTGCCTGCTTCATTTCCTGTTTGCTTGTGGTCTGCCATGTTGATGAGCTTGAAGCGTAGAGACATGTATGCAATGTAACGCCAATCTTTGTAGTTTTCCCTAGAAATCTTTGATATAGTGGAAACTGATTTAAACTTAAGGGTGGAAGAGGCAGCTGCCCTGCAAGATTGAATGTACTTAGCTAGGAGGGGGGCAGACCAGGTCAAGGGCAAGGGCCTGAGCAACAATGGAGAGGGCTTGTTCCATTAGACCCAAAAAGATAAGATATGGAACCCCTTCCTTTTAAAAGGTTAATAGGCTTATTGTACATTCTGAAATTGTGTAAAAATTAATAGAATCTTCTCATCCACCTTTTGATGCTTGCCTAGGACTTACAAAAATGTTTTTGGTCATGGGCTCATCATTCGATGCAGAAACACTGCAAGAGGGATAAGAAAGTGGGAGTAGGGATTGCTAGCTTTCAAGAACTAGGGGGAATGAGTGCCACCTCAAAAAACTTGGGTGAAGGACATTTTCTTTTCTGCCATCTCCTCTCTAAAAAGGCTAAGGGAGAGACTTCCTTTATGTAGTATAGATAATAAATATCTATGGGTGATAAGTGTTAAAATATGCCTTTCATCTTTGATTACGTTGGTGAAGGATGTGAATTTTCAAAATTCTTGGTTCGGTTATCTTCCGGCGCGTAGTCATTTGGTCGTTAGCAGTAAATTACTAACATAATTCATAGTATTACCAGTCCACCATGCAAATATGCTGTGACTTCTTTCACTAAGATCATTCCTATTTCTTGCTCTACTCTAAATTTTCCATATACCGTAGCAAAAGTTGTATGAGTCCAAGATCACATTTTCTACAATGTCGCTTTTAATGTCATCTAATATTTTAGTTAAATCCAATTAGGATGATACTTTCTCAATGGGTTAATATGGGAAAGATTATCCAAGATATGTCTTCTGAAGTGGGTATCTCTGACTAATGGCTATCCCGTGCTCATTGTTATAACACAATGCTGGTTGTTCCCCCCCCGCACCGCCCCCCCCCCCCCCCCCCCCCCCCCCCCTGGCCCGGCCCGGCCCCCCCTTTGTGTGTCTATTATTGCATCATGACACGTCATAATTGCTTGCAGGTATATTTGGCATGAATCTGAAGTCTTATCTCGAAGAGCATGTGGTATGTTGTTATAACTATTCAATAGTTTTTCCTCCTCTTCACTAGCTATTGATAAACTTGTGTCTCCATTGCATTTGGTGCAGTTTGCATTTTGGCTGACAACAAGTGGAATCATTTTTGGGGCTGTTGTGGCTTTCTTTCTCATGTATTCATATCTCAAGGCAAGGAAAATCCTGTGAGTTAGAGTTATTAAATGCAGATAGGTAAGGATTTATTTTGAGTATCCTGTATATATTTCATAAAACTAATTTAAGATTCATTGAGAGACTATGAAGATTTATTAACTTCTTAAAAAGATGATAGACAATGATTTCCAGATATTGGAATTCTCTAGATTAGAATTTCAGTTGTGTAGTATGATTCTTTTCAAGTCAGATGCTTTTGAATCGTTCTCATTTCTTTTGGGAGAGACTTAATGCGTCTGATTCTATTTACAGGTTAACGTGTAACTTGAATAATCAAATTGCTAGCCTGAGTTGGTTCTTTAGCATCCAAGAAGAGCATGGAAGAATGGTATGAAGCGGTGTCTCTGGGGGATCATGCGTACATGGTTTAAAATGGGGTTCCTATAGTATGATGGTATCTGTTAGTTAGAGCCAAAATGAGCTGGGTGTAGCATGAATGGTCTTGGGATTTTGCTGCTAGTGATGTCTGCTTGAGCAATAAGCAGATGTGTCACAGAATGTCCCGTCCCATGTCACACGTCCTATGTCCTTTTTCATTAGATTGCTACAGAAATTGATTTATCCCTGTTTCTGGGAGTGTAGCAGGCTATGGATGTTGGCATCATTGATTTAGATTATTTTGTAACATATGTATCATATATCGCAATTGATCTGAAAATGCATTTACAATGGTCGATGGTTGGTGTAATATTGCTATTGGATTCTTTTATTCTCGACCTCTCTAATCGTGTTTTCATGGGTCTGTTCTATTTTACTGATTGCCTAATATGCCTTACTTGTCTGCTTCCATTTGAACACAAGTTGAACATTCCTAATAGTCATTCAATAACAGCATACTTGAGGTTTCTAGTACTCAATCTCTGAAAACCATTTTCATGGAAAGATACCAAGGGAAGCAATGAGATATCATCCGAGTTAACTATTACAATGGAGACCGCAAAATAGACGTAATTTCACGCTGTGGTTATTTCAATTTATACACGTAACACCTTTGTTGTTTCACTCTTCATACGCCTGGGAAGAAATTTTAGGATACATGATGTTGTTGATCAACAGGAAAATTGATGATAGGCCCTAAACCACAATGACGCGATTGAGCAAAACTGAAAAAAATTATTTTGGCACAAACTCTGAACTCCAACTGAAAAAATATCCTGTAAGATTATATTTATGGTTTGTATAACAGGTGCGATTGTAATTTACAAGTGTAATGATGCCTATAAACGAATACTAAAGTGAAAGCTTCTAAATCACAAAATGAATAAATAATTTGGGCGTGATAACATCCAGAACTCAAATGCAAAGCTATATGTGACGCCTTAATATCCTGATTCTATCAATACCATTGAAGCAACAAACTACCAATGATTGATATGTGAAGAATGAGAGTCAGTACGCTCAACAAAGCCGATTTGTATGTCGTGATTCTTGATGAGCTGTTGTCATCTATTTGCCCTGCATTCACGAATTCATTTGTCCCCGTACCGGTTGTTGAAACATTTACATTCTTTGAACCTTAAATGACAAATTAAAAATCCAAAGTGAGAGGTTCATCATATGTGGTGGAAAATTTAATAAGCCCTTTTAAGATTTTAGTATGATAACATTTTGAGGAAATTTGGAAATGCAGATACCAAACTTTGACTACAAATTTTAAAGGAAATTTAGACTTACAATCATAATCAACCCATCCAATCCGTTGGTTAGCTATATCATAAACAATGACCTTGTCTTTCAGAACAATGTCTGCAGATTTAGACAAAGGCTACATAGTTAGCAATGAACTTTCAATAGTTATCCATAACTTCTCTAGGTAGCACAAACTGTTATAAATAAAAAAAAATTGCAGCAAAGATAATAAGCAACAAGATTGGAATCAACCAGTTTCAAACCGTAGCCCTAGTAACTGTAATTCGAATAAAACAAGGCATTACCTCCTAATATTGTTAAGGTTTGTCCTTGGCCACTTAAGAAGCCAATGCACCATGCCTCAGCACCTCCCTGGAGGAAAAAAAGTTGCATGTAAATAACATTAGTACTATACTCTGCATAATGGAGTCAAACAATTTATTTCTTTTAGCAGATTTTGTCTTAGGTGAACAAGATGAAGCAGTGAAAATTTTGTACGTAAGTATACGTGGATGAGGAAATTGTGATGGGAACGATCAAAATATATTTAAATCTAATGTTACGTTGAAGCAACAACAATTTAAATCTCAACCGATAATAAATTTTTATTTAAATACAAATTTCAAGAAAACAAAATCAAACGATAATTCAAATATAAATTTCTCACCGTAACTTTCTGTTGCAACAGGTAATCGTCAGGACTTAATATCAATGATGCTCCCTCAAAATTGAAAGCAACTTGAGGAAACACTGTATCAACGCTGCATGGCCATGATTTATTCTATCAATGTCAAGATACAAACTCTCAATGGACTTTCGCTGATTTCATAATAATAAATCTAAAATTAAACCTGGAGGTAACGATGTAGCATTGTATCCCTTGAGCATTAATAGGTTGCACAGATTGAGAAACAATACTGGTTATCTGCATTAAAGAAATTGTAAAAATAATATTTTAGTTATATATTTCGGTATCGGTTATTAAAATAGCTTTACATGTTATAATCTTACGGTATCCACAAAGGGATTGAAAGCTTCCTCTGGTAGGTATGCTAAAGTTGTTCCGGAGTCAATTATAGTTCCTCGGGTGGTTGAAGTTTCAAAAATTGATGAATCAACAGATATGTTTTGACCATTCACAGAGATACTCAACAAATTCAAATTGTAATGAGTCCTGCAACATATTAAAAAAGATTATTAGCTAAAAGTTAATACACAAATGTCTTGTGGTGAATAGAAACTAATTAGTTTAGCTACAATATGAGTAATTCATGAATTCTAGCAAACATGATAAGTCTCACCAAGTTGGTTACTTGGACCATACTTATGATATGTTAATTAAAAAATATAAAACCAATCATATCTAATGGGCATAATATTTTAGCTTAGCTAGTTGTGAATTTAAAATTTATTATATTGTTAGAGCACAAGATTTTGAGTTCAAACACGATACACTTATTTTCTCTCTGTTTAATTAAGTGGTATTTTTGACGATGCACTTGTCTTCTATTTATTTAATTAAGTGGTATTTTTGATGGAGGAAATATTAATTAATAAATATAAAATCTCATAAGATCTTCTAAGCTTAAACTTTTAGATCACAACATTTATCAAATTGAACGGGATCTAAAATGAAAGAACATACTGTGAGGAGACTAATGGACTGTAGACCATGTTTGGTTCCACAACTTCACCAAGAATTAGCAGACCACCACCATTGTCATCTCCTTTCAAGCAATGCGAGAAGGCTTTTGGAGTCACTCCTTGTGAGGCAAGTTGTGAGATGACAGACATTTCTTGTTGTCCAAACCCAAAGATTCCATTTATTGCTCTATCTGGTTTCGTCAATTCTCCACTTACTTTTGTGCTGCATCTATTAATATTTAAAATTGAATCAAATAATTAGTGAAACACTCCAAATGTCATAAACCAAAATTTAACACATTTATCATAGATTACCCAAACACAACCGAAGCAGATGAATTTCCTATCTGATTTGATGACGATATTGTGTCAAAATACAATGTATCAGATACATAATAACCTGCTGTTTGGCTACCATCTCCATACTGGAAAGTAAAGATACATTGATTAGTGTTAGTCGAACACATAGCATCAGTGGTTTGTGCTTCTAAGTTGCATCGTTCATCTGAACACGAGATTTTTGAAGCCGATTTCGAGCTTGAAGGATCAAAAACATTCATCGATATCTGTTGACAATTAAAGTACTTCTTTAAGCTTATGCATCCTCAAACTTGTAAAAAAAAGTTAGAAATCATTTTATCAAGGCAGCCATTGCATATTACCTGAAGTCCACTTTTATCAGGGCAGCCACTGCAGGACGCACAATCAACCCACAAAACATCGCTGCCCGTATCAATTTGCACATAAAAGTCCTGTGCGGGACTGCCTAATCGAACTCTTGTGTAGTAAAGCCTATAGGAAAGCCATCATATTTCAAAGTCGTCGCTTAAGAAATTCAGAGTCCAAATTGCTGATCAAGACATAGCTATATTTATCATATTGCTAATCCACAAAAAAAAAATTAAAAACTGCATCCTATTGTTTATTGTTTGCAGTATCAATTTGCAGACAAAAAGTATTTTGCAGGACTACCGAGTCTAACTTTAGAAAAGGCATCATATTTCAGTATTTTCACTTATAAGATTACAAATCCAAATTGCAGAGCAACGCATAACCGTGCTGATCATATTAGCAGCCAGCCAAAAGTATTGAAAGAAACTTTGATCCTTGTCTTGAACTTCCTTATGTCATTAGTTCTGAATTTACTACCTGCTTTATATATTTTACATTGGTAACTAATGAGTGATGGTGGTTGGTAGTTGAAAGTGGCAACGTAGTTGATATCACAATTCAATGTAACGAATTATCATCTATGCACAAATTTTGCCACCAAAAATAGAGATAAAACCAATTGCGATTGATTACGTGAGAAGAATTATGTCACAAAAACACGATCAAATTGGGTCACATGCAAAATCTAGAATTTAATGGTAGAACACATTCACGATCATTAATGAACAAGGATTATTAAAATAAGACATACTAGATAGTAGGGATCGTGGATTACTACAAACTAGACATTACTATTTACGTACCCGACTAGAAAAGGATTGAAGGTTCCTTTGACAGGGAAATCGACAACATCCTTGAAAGAAGTCTGCAACATCCTACCATGCCTAACTCTATCTCTAGCTACGAGTTGACTCATGTTAACATTCCCATCTTTCACCGGAAAAGCTCTTTCCAAAGTCAAACTTGGCGGAAATCCACCGCAAACCACTACGGACAACGACACCACTGCGGCAAATATGGATATAACAGTTCCGGCGTAAGAAGCCGCTGCCATTCAACCTTTCCTGTTACCTGTTTCCTAATGAGTTTCACAAACAAGAAAGATTTCTAAATCTAAATCTAAATCTAAATCTATATATCTATGATATATACGTATAAATAAGATGATGAAGATAAGGTGGTATATTCAAAATGGTTCGGTTTGTTTGGTCGTTTTGAATGTAAATTCCGAGCCTTTTATTCTTGGTTTCATATTTGTTGTCGTTGTTAAATTCCTGTTGTGAGTAGGAAGGGGTGGCATGCGTTTTGTTGCGCTTGAAGAGAGAAGAAGTAAGAGAAGTTTCCAAAAATTGGTTACGTTACCTTCTTTTTTTTTTTTTTTTGACCTTTAATAAATTTAGATTTGAGCGAAGATCCGCAACCAGTGATGCTATTTATGGTCCAAAAATATAAAAAAATAAAAAGACAGCGAAGATTAAAGTTTATGTTATGAAAAATCATACTTATGAAAAAGAAAAATCACAATTCTTTACTATTATATTATATAGATTTTTTTAACCGTTTCTTTTAAATGGTTTTTCTAGCGAGTTTTTTATTTTTTTATTTTTATTTTTTATTTCTTTTAATCATATGGAAAAAATTATGTTATGTATCGTGCAAATGCATATATATAAGAAAATTATGTTCATTAACTTATGCATTTTTTCTGTATATATATATATATTTTTCCATATAGCCGACAGAAAAGTTTTTTATTTAATAATATAGAAGAGACATCATATATTACGATGGGTGCATTAAAATAAGATTGAATGAGGATGTATCTGGTCGATGGTTCCTTTATGTTGACGTAATTAGTTGGTGGGCTTTCCTTGTGGATTGGCGTTCTGCTTTTCCACGATGTGCGATGGCTCAGACGTATCACGCGTTTCTCTTTTACTTCTCCATTTCTTCGATTTCTTTTTCCTTTTTCTAAGGAGAATGACCCCTGTTATATATATTGCATATATTATATTAATAAAATTTTAATATATAGAGTACGTATGGAATATAGGAGGTAATTTTTTTAAAACTATTCAATTTCACAATTGTATATAAAAACATTTTTTATTATAAATTATGTATATATATATATATATATATAACTTGTACTATTCAATTAATCTCTTCTCACATCAACATCAACGATGTGGCAACAGATTTTATATGCTGATTAATTTTTCTTGTTTTTCTATTAATATATTAGTAACTTAGACAATACGTATTGGAAAAGGTGAAATATTCAACCGGCACATCGAATTTGTTGAAATGGTAAATTACGTCTTTTAACAGGTTGTTATGCTGTTGAACATTCCAAAGTTTGTCCTGGAATATATAGAGCTCGCCCTTTAGGCCAAATTGTCATGATATAGTTTGTGAGATTTTTTATAATACAATATCTTGTAGCATTGCTTGTACATCAAAGATACTTTATAAAATTTGTAAAGTAAAAATCCACCATAAAAATATACTTCGTTAGCCTAGCATTTTTAAGCCGCTAAACAGTTTAAATAAATTGTTTAGAAGTATTAGGCAGTAATTGGAGATTGACCATGTTCAATGGAAAGTTATGTCATGACCTCCCTTGGTACTTGTGAATCGCAACCCATATATTAATGCAGATTAAGTCAATGGAAAATTATGTCATGACCTTCCTTGGTCCTTGTGAATCGCAACCCATATATTAATGCATATTAAGTCATCCATGTCATTGGGGTGGTTGTATCTGTTCTAGATGGTGAATTTAAAGGTGGGGGTTGGGTTGGATCGGCTTGATCTTGAATTGATTCGGAACTGTTGGTTCATGAGTTTGGTCACGACTAAACCGTGACTAACCTGTGGGGACTGTTTTGTATTGGTTTAGCTGATTTAGCAGTTCAAGAGCTGGTTTAGCTTTTTAAACTATTTTTTTATTAATTTTTTAAATACATTAATATTTTTAATAATGTGATCTTCTTTTTCTTTCTTTTTTTTTTTAAGTGTAGTAATTTATTAATAATTTATAATTTTTCATTAATTTTTTACTTGATGTGATTCCAATTTTTTTAATTTTTTTTTTTAATTTTTTTCCCCTTATATTCAAGTCTTTAATATTTAATAAGTTTTACAAAAAGAATTTATATTAATTGAAATTCAATTTTTTGCTTATTGATAGGATACTTTAGACATGGACCCCTCAGGCTTGACTGAACCCAACACGCCTCGTGGCTTAGGCTCACCTTAGTGGACCTGAACCCTAAGCCTGAATGGACCAAGCCTAGTAAGTCTTGCAATGGTTAGAACGAACAAAATAAATATGAAACAGCCACACTTTGAATAAGTAGGATATGTCGGGCATACCAACACTACTTTTCTACACTTGTGGAAAAAGATCTCTTTTGCTAATTGATCCCTAAATGCTAGCTTCGCTTCATCTATAGATATCAGGTTACTACCCAAGGGTAAGGCTTTATACACTCTGCGTACTAAGTTTGCCTATTACCCTCAAGTATTTTATATTCACAATAGCTCATTACTAATTTAAGTATTAGAGTGGTCACGCTGGACAACTTTTTAACGTCCCCTCACTGTGTATTGTTCTGCAGGCCTATTACGCGTAGAATGCAAACGACTATTAGCAAAAACCTTAAGACAACATTTGGTGCCATATATAGGAAGGCGAAATTTCTATACTTGAAACTTTAAACACATCACACATACCCTTCAAGCAACCCTTTCGACATCATGTCTCAACATGATGAGTAAGAAAATCAACAGTTGGTAAACAACCAACTTAAGGCCAATCAGCCCCCTCCCAAGAGCTATGTGGAGGAGTGTTTGGAGTGCATGGAATGTTTGGTAAAAGAGTATGCCGTACAGAACTGATTGCTCCAAGCTTGCCTAGAGAAGGCGGAGCGGCACAACGTGCAAACTCATCACCCTAAAGCTTCAGATACCCGCACTAGGTGGAATAATATCCAGCAACAATAGAAGAATGGAAGGGATCGGCAACTTGATCCGCCATTGAATCAGCAACTAGCAAGGTCTGTAGCTAGTCGCAATTGAGGTCTGGCTGACAACGATCAAGAAGTTAACTCGTACAGAGTGCAGGCTTATTTGGCTGCATGACGAGCTCACTTGGCAGATGATGTCAACCTGAACGAGCTCTACACTATGGTAAGGTAGCTCTTTGAGCAACAGTAGAGCGAGCCTGTTGGTGATGCCGACCTGGTCGTTAGTAATAAACCCCCCTTCACTAGGGGTGTCCAGGATGAAGTGCTGCCCCTTAACGACAAACTTTTGTCCCTGGGCCAGTACAATGGCATGGGTGACTCCAATGATCATTTTCTCTACTTTCGTACTTTTACGAACCTATATGGTCATGGAGACACTATACTGTGCAAGGCTTTCCTAAGCACTTTAAGGAAGGCAGCTCGAACATGGTTTAGCCACCTCCCTAATAATTCTTCCTCGATCTTAGCTTGCTCCCAAGGCGTGATCGTTGCGACAATCGTTGTTTTACTCCACATGGGTAACCTCGGTTCATTGCCTTCGAGGTGCCTTATCTCCATCATCGTTTGAACAATCATCATTCGGGTGAGGTTAGAACGTCTAGATTGGAACCTTACTTGACCATACCATGAAAGTCGGGATTGAGACTCCAGTCGAAGTGAAGGACGAAATCATTGCCCTCCTACGGGTGAATTTGGATAGGTTCGCCTAGTCTCCATGGGATATGCTCGGAATTTCACTTGACTTGGCGACTTACAATCTCAACATCGACATCATAGCGTGGCCTATCAAACAGAAAAAGAGGCATTTTCCCCTATAATGGCAGGCCGCGATCGAGAAGGAAGTGCAAAAGCTACTTACAGTCGGCTTCGTAAGGGAGGAAAAGTACTCGACATGACTGGCAAATGTAGTATTGGTTAAAAAGAAGAATGGGAAGTAGCGCATGTATGTTGAGTATATCCACCTCAATAAAGCCTGCCTTAGAGATTGTTCCCCTTTCCTTAGGATCGACTAGCTTGTTGATTCTACGTTAGGATATACCCTACTAAGCTTTATGGACGCCTTCTCGGGGTATAACCAAATCAAAATGTATCTAAAGGATGAAGTCCATACCTCCTTTGTCACTGACTACGGCACATATTACTACACTATGATGGCATTTGGACTAAAAAATGTTAGGGCTACATACGAGTAATTGGTGATGAAATTGTTTAAGCCCTAGATTGGGCGCAACATGGAAGTGTACATTGATGACATGATTGTCAAGAGCCAGAAGTCGATTGATCACGTCAAGGATCTTTAGGAAGTCTTTGACCGAATGTATATGTACGACATGAAGCTGAACTTGCTGAAGGCTTCGGCTTTAGCAAGTTCTTTGGATTTCTGGTTACCTAGAGAGGTGTTGAGGCTAACCCTGAGATCATGGCTATCAAGGGAATGAAGCCTCCAACTTGAGTTTGAGATGTACAAAATCTCACTGGCATGGTGGCTACCTTAAGTAGATTCATCTCGAAGAGCACTAACAAATGCATTGAGTTCTTCAAAATCCTTAAAAATCCTAAGGGTTTTGAATAAACTCTAGAGTGCGCCACCACCTTTCAGTGGCTTTAGAACTTCCTTACTCAGCTACTGGTCCTCTTTAAGCCTGTCCCTAGGGAGAACCTGTTCTTATACTTAGCTGTAAGCGATCGAGCACTCTCCTCTGTATTGGTTAGAGTAGAGGGAAGAGAATATAGGCTAGTATATTACGTTAGCCACATATCGCATGGGCTTGAGGTTAGGTACATCCAAGTAGAAAAATTTAACTTAGCCATCATCATCACAGCCCAATAGCTGAGGCCTTACTTCTAGGTGCACCAAGTAATTGTATTCATGGATCAACTGTTACGTACTATGTTGTAGAAACCTGACGCGTTTGGATACGCATTGTAAGTTAGCGCGTATGGAATCTAGTACCAGCTATGAATGGCCTATAAGGTACAGGTCTTGGTTGACTTCGTGGGAGAATATACTGGAGAGGAGGAAACATTGTTGGGTGATGATAAACTAGTGTAGACTCTTCACATCGATGGATTATCTACCTCTGGTGGCAGAGGTGCAGGCTTTGTTCTAACCAGCCTACATATGGTCACCATCTGCTACGCCTTCAAGTTTGGGTTCGATTCTAGTAACAATGAATCCAAATATGAGGCACTTATCGCCGATCTCAAGCTGGCTAAGGAGATTGGCTTTGAATAGCTGTAGATATTCTTAGACTCCATGCTCGTTGTCTAGTAGGTCCGAGGTGAATATGAGGCTAGGGATAGCACTATGCTGAGGTACCTAGAAAAGGTGAGAGGCTTCTTAGTGGAATTCCCTTCTTAAGACATCAAGAAAATCCCTCCAATGTAAATTTCTATGGTTGACTGGCTGTCCAAGCTTGCTTCAATTAGTATGTGGAAGCTTGAGGTAAAGGACAACAAGATCTTTATTGAGTACCTACTAGAAAAAAGCATAACCTCTGGCTTGGCTAAGGTTTTGGAACTAACTACAGCAATACCAAAGCTGAGTTGGACGGATCTTATCCAGAGTTATTTGAAGCAGGTTACACTGTTGGAAGAAAGGAAGGAGTCGAAGAAGCTCTGGTATTATGCTACTAATTACACATTGGTCAATGGTATCCTATATTGCCGAAGAGTTAACCTCCCCTTGATTTGATGCCTTCGAGAAGGGGAAAGGCTGTACATCATTAAAGACCTGTACACTGGAGTGTACAGTAATCACATTTTATCCTAAGCCCTCTACCTACAGACGGTATAGCTCGGGTGTTACTGGCTCATCATGAGGTAAGATGCAAAGGACGTAGCCCAGAAGTGCTTGTAGTGCCAGAAGCACACCTTAGTCAGTTATGTGCCTAGCTCCGCCCTTCAACCCTTGACTAGCTCATGGCCTTTTTGCAATGGGGATTGATATCTTCGGTACCTTTTGGAAAGCCTCGGAAGGAAGATAGTTCATAATTGTCGCTGTCGATTACTTTACGAAGTGGGTGGAGGCCAAGGCAGTAGCTAGAATCACGGAGAGAAGTATTGAGTCTTTCATTAGAAACAACATTCTCACTTGGTTTAGAGTCCCCTATGCCCTTATCACGGACAACGACCAACAGTTCAATAACCCCAAGTTTAAAGAGTTCTACACCAAGCACCACATCAACCTACACTTCACTTCGATTGCCTACCTCCAATCAAATGGATAGGTAGAGGCGACTAATTGGGTCATTTTAGACAGCTTGAAGAAGCCTGTGGACCGATTTTAAGGCGCTTGAGTCAACAAGCTACCTAATATCTTATGGTAGGGGTATACGACCATGCACCACACTTCCATAAGTGAGACCCCCTTTTCGCCTGGTTTTCGGGTCAGAAGTAGTCTTCCCCATCAAACTTGAGCTCCTTAATATCCAGACTTGAAGTTTCGACGTTGCCTTTAATGACTTATTGCTGCAGGCAAGCATTGATATAATCGAGGAAATTAGAGACCTTACTGCTGCTCAAGTAACTACATACTAACATTGGGCCACTCGATATTATGATTAGAAGGTCAGATACAAGGAGTTTAAGGTCGGAAACTTGGTGTGCCGAAAACTAGAGGTCATAGGTTCACGCGAAGGACAGGGTAAGCTGGCCCCCATTTGGGAAGACCCGATCAGAGTTAAGGAGAGTTTGGGCAATGGAGCATACAGGTTAGAATGATTGGATGGCGAGCTCATCTCATGCACATGGAATGTTAACAATCTCTGGCTTTATTTGATTGGAATTCCATTATGTATAAGTTTTTCTTTCCACTATGATGAAATAAAAGTTTCATAATTGATTGTGTATTTCTCTCTCTCACTCCCTCTCTTTGTACCACCATCTGAACCTTTGAAAAGGCATATGAATAGTCAATTAAGTAGGTCGAAACACTATCGACCTGACCTTTTAGTGTAACCTCAGCAAGGGGAAACACCCCTTACATAAAGGAACCCCCCCTATTGGGTATGTCGAAAACACCATCGACCTTACCCTTACTTTAGGATAACCTCAACAAGGGGAAACACCTTGCACAGAGGAACCCCCCCATATTGGGCTAGTTGGAATACTACTGACCTGACCCCTACTTTAGGGTAACTTCAACAAAGGGAAACACCCATTGTATAAAGGAACTCCCCCATGCCGAGCAGGTTGGAACGCCACTGACCTGATCCCTACTAGTGTGTCCTTGACAAGGGGAAACACCCTCTGCATAAAAGCACTCCCCTAATTGTTAACCTTAGTAAGGGTTAACTCCCCTTGTGCAGAGGAATTCCTAAGTAGATATATTCAAAGACAAAGAGAATAAGAGAAGACCTTTTTTTTCTTAAAAAAAAAAGGTTCTATTCATCCATGGATTGTTTAACTATATAGTAAAGGCCGACATCCCAACTTGATTGACATTCATTTAAAAAAAAAATAGAGAGAAATTTGCTATCTCCTAGGATTAGCTAACTTCAGTAGTTCAGAAAAGTCCAAGGCATCTATTTGCTCGAATTGTTGATCTATCGGTGCTTGAGGTAGCAAACCTTGACTTGAAGCAGGGCCTAAGCAATGTGAACTAAGAATAGTAGGAGGATCGCCTTTAGATGGTTGGTCTTTAGGAATTGTTTCAGGGGTGGCCTCCTGTTGGGCCGTTGGGGTAGATGCGGATGTAGAAGCGCCCACCCCACCCCACCCCACCTCAGTAGCAGAGGGAATCATTATCAGCTGCCTAGGCGGACTCCCTTTCTTGTGCTAGGGCTTCCCTCTTCTCGTTAAACTTCAGGGAATCCAGGAAGTCAAGGAAGCTTAAGTCCAAGTCTAGATAATGAGAGAGAACCTCCTTCTGAGTGCAGCGGGCGGACTTAGTAGACGGGTCCACTAATTCTTCCAACCACTCTTTAGTGTTCCGATAGTGGGCGATTGCCTTCTTAGCGGTAGCGTTGCTAAGGATATCCCTAATCTCCATCTTAAAGATGATCTCTTCTATCCCCAAAACTCTATCTTGTAGCTCCTTGACCTGTTACTCCAAACTGACCCTCAAACCGGCTAGCTTCAGCGAAGTGGCCCTAATGCTCTTGTACTCAGACGCCTTCATTGCCAGCTCAGTTTATAGCCTTGCCATGAATGCCCTTAGCATGGCATTTTCTCTTTTGAGTCGGGCCTTGGCTTTACCCTCCTTGTCAAGCCTTTGAGAGAGATGAGCCTTTGTCTTTTTCTCATTCTTTAACTGAGCCTTTAGGTTGTCGGCCTTTTGGGCCGCCTTCTCAACCTTATCCCTCTCTTGCTTCGCATCCTTGAGCCTCGCCTGAAGCCCTACCACTTGCACAATAGAACGACATAAGCACCTATTAGCCTTGGCAAAATTTTTCAAGTACCTTTTACTAGAAGTCTCTACCTCCAGCAGGTACTTCTTGTGCCGATGCAATGCCTTCCAAAATCCTTTTAACTCTCTTAAGGCAACATCAAACTTATTCAATTGAAGCTGCACCTGGCTATGGTACTGCAAATAAAAAACAAAGCTCACTGTTAATATAATTGACAAATAAAAAGCATGACAACCTAGGAGCAACAAAAACTTACCTATCGCATCAACGTGCTCAAGTGGCTCGCTATTAGTATGGGGTCATTTCTACCCTTTTAAGAGAGCCCTTCGAGGATAGCCCAGTCACTAGGAGTATAAGACCCCATTGAAGCCTGGTAGCTGAGAGTTCAATATTGCAGCATCAGATCATTGGTACAGACTTCTCACTTCGGCCTAAGGAGCTTGCCCCAGACCTTCTTTATCTCCGACTCAGGGGCTCTTCTCAATAGCTTGTCATCCAAGGAAGTGTACGGTACTTCCTGGAATGAGTCTGGCACTATCCCCATTAGCTTAAAGTTGTTAAGGAATTCAAAGAATGCATCCCCTATGTCGTCAGTGTACTAATAAGGATGGACCATCGGTAACTCATTCCACTTCCCTTTGTTTAAAGGTGCCCTCGCTAAAGGCTTTTGCTTCTTTGCTCCAAGACCATGCTCCGCGGTCGTTTTGGGAGCCTTGCACTTCTGGCTGGCAACTTAAGGAAAGGCAATTACTTGCTCAATCTCTTCCCCCCTTGCC
Source organism: Lumnitzera racemosa (assembly GCA_024138005.1). Lineage (NCBI taxonomy): Eukaryota > Viridiplantae > Streptophyta > Magnoliopsida > Myrtales > Combretaceae > Lumnitzera > Lumnitzera racemosa. The sequence continues at coordinate 90,509,328 of JAMXBC010000006.1, forward strand.
TTCGGAAGAGAAAGCACTTGTACATTGGGCCCCTCCGCTTTAGTACCTTCATTGCCCAAGACAATGGACTCAATAGAGGGGGTGGGGGTAGGAGCAGGCAAAGCCATACCTAAGGGCTGGTCTTGGATGCCGAGGGGAATCCCTTGAGGAATAAACCTTGCTGGTCTCACCAGGCCCCGACTTTGGCCTTATTGCCTTTGCTTTTGGCGGGTCTGCTTTGGTTTACACTTAGCGCCTGCTCATTAGATTGTCCATAGATGGATGAGGCATCCTTGGGGCCAAATTTTTGCTTGCAAGAAACATGATCGAAATTTAGAAAAGGAAAACAAGAATGAACCAAAAGAAATTACCATTACCATTTGCAAAACACCACCGTGACCAGCACGACCAATGAGGTCCTCCTATCTTACAGGCATCAAATGAAGCACCTTGATACTATCACAACAGACGTAAGCACGTAAGAACAAACCTGTACCTTCAACCCACTTCTCCGTAGCTTTCTTCATGCTAGGGAAGAACTCAGAGATCAAGTGTCGAATATACCTCTCTATGGTCTCCGCAGTGTTAATCTCATAGCCATCTCTCAGCGCCACGAAGGCTAGGATGTCCTGTGTGGCTTCGATGTCATTGGGATTGAGCTCCTTTTCACCTTCAATACAGACCATTCGAGTCCACTGGGTCTAGAAATTTGCCTCCTCGAGTAGTTCAACTACTACATACTTGTCTTACTAGCCTTTGACCGAGTCCACAAGGTCGCAGAACAACTTCTTCCCTGGGCACGGTTGGAGGTAAGGTCACCCCTTAATGTTCTTCCACATGTAAAAGTGATAAAATGTAAAAGTGATAAAAGAGCTAAGGAGTAGCCTTCATCACCAGGTATTCACGGAGCGCCTGAAAAGCCTTCAGTACCTTCCATCTATTGGGAGGGACCTGTGATGGACTGCATTAGTAGTAGCTGAAGAACTCTTTTTCGAAGTGATTAGGAGGAAGGCGCTGCCCAAACCCCAGGCACCTTTCAGAGACCATGAAGTGCCTTCCTAACAGTAGAGCCACTCGTTCGTCCTTATTCAACAACATAATCTACCCCCTAGGGATCGCCCCCATAAGAAAGTCATTGATGATCTAATTGGGGGTAGATTACCTAATCCTATTGACACAGCCATTAGGCTCTTTACCTGTATTAGGAGCATTAAACAAATCCGTTGGGGGTAGGGGGAGGCAAGGGAATGTCCACATATACATCCTTAAGGATGGTATTGATAATTCTGGCCCTGTTTAGCTCCTCATCTTCAAAGGTTGGTTGAGTTGTGATATTGATGAGACCTCGCCCTCTCGTGCTTGAGGGAGATTACTCCTTATAGAATTTGAACTACAGAGTTGTGGCGATGAAGAAGAACCAATCTCACCTTTATTGGTTGACATGACTGCAATACTCATTCAAGAAAAAAAAAAAGTAGCTTTGAGAAAGTTTAAAAGATTTCAAAGAAAGTTTAGAATTTGATAATGGCAGAGCAAAGAGATTGCAGAAAAGTGATCTCTCATTGGAATCCCCCTATTAATATGCGAACTACATAGGAAGCCATACAGGTAGTTATAGGAATTTGTATAAGCAAGAATCCCTTGGAATGTTGCATAGCCGACATGTGGAAAGCATTTTGATCAGATGGCTACCTTTGAAATGAAAAAGGTATGTAACTGCATGCTAGTTTACTACAGCATGACACCTGTTATGTCGCATTTAACGTACTAAAGACAAGCAGGAAAAAATCATATTCTGAAAAAGTTCCTTCGATAAGAAGCTTCTTCAAGGACCATTAGACTTCTATTCGGTCGGCATCATAAAGACATGGTATAGCTACGTCTGTTCGGTCCTCGTCAAGTACTATTTGAACAGATCGGTTCGTAGCCTTAAAGCACCTACCCATCGTGTTGCAAGAGTGTCTTGCTTTGATACCCCAACCAAAGTCTCGCTTAGGCCTCCAACACTCTGAGTCGAAACTTTCGGCTTATCCTATTCACCTTCTTCAGATGTGTTTGACCTAGGCATCCATTACCTCAGCCACCATCCAATCCGGACCTATGCGCCTACTACATTGGCCCTATGGCACTAGATTGGATTCCTTTGGGTCAGATCGATCACACTTGAGTAGCCTATATATCCATTTTCCTTACCTTCGCCTCAATAATGAGATTATAGAAGGGGGGGAGGGAGGGCGAGGAGGAGGAGGAGGGGGGTGGGGACAAGTGTTGACAGGGCACTTTGGATATTGCCCTCTCAAGCCCGATTAGACCCAACACGCCTTATGGCCTAAGGCTCACCTTTATGGGCCTGAACCCTAGGCCTAAATGGACCAGGCCTAGTAAGTCCTGCAACAGCTAGAACAAACAAGATAAAGATAAAATAGCCACATCCTGAATAAGTGAGACACGTCAAGCATAACAATCTAACTCTTCTATACTTGCGGGAGAAGATCTCTCTTGCCAACTGATCTCCAACTGTCGGCTTCATTTCGTTTATAAATATCAAGTCACTACCCAACGGTAAAGCTTTCTATACTCTGCGTATTAAGCTTGCATATTACCTTCAAGCATTTTATACTTACAAGAGCTTACTGTTAACTTAAGTATCGAAGTTGCCACGCCAGATAACCCCTGGCATCCCCTTACTGTATATTGTTTTGCAGACCCATTACCCCGTAGAATCCAAATGACTATCGACAAGAACCTTGAGACGATATTGTTTATCCTTAATACATAATTAACTTATGATTAGTAATTTATTATTAATTTGATGATATTATTTTTAAAAAATTGTCCTTCATCGTCACAAATAAAGTAGTTTTGATATGTAATGACCTATTAAATATTATCTAATTATTTTTTCCCGATTTAGTGGCCTCTCTTTTCTCTTTCTTTTTCTTTTTTTTTTAGGGAGTGAACCAGCTGGGCCGACCTGCCTGTTCAATGGCGGGTCGGCCCGGCAGTTCGCGACTCATTAGTTTGGCTTGAACTGCTTGGTTCCTTAAGGCTAGACGGTTCGGGAGAAATAAACGCCATTTTATGTATATAATGAAGTAATTAGGAAAAATTAGGAGAAAGATTAAGGAAATAAGAAGTTTAGTAAATTAATTAGTAAAAATAGATAATGAGATCTTCCATTAGATATTTATATCCTATATATACCATTTGGTAATCTGCTTAGTATAATTAAGATGAAAAATGTCATTTAGGGTATTAATGTTTACTACATGTAACCTAAGCATTAACTAAACCCTTAACTCTATGTAATACTAATCTAGTTATATACTTAGAAGATGAATGTGATCTATGATGCAATATCTTAGTTTCTAAGTGATTACTTTAATATTGTATGTATTTATGAGTGATTAAAAGTTATTTTTAATCTTTTACCAATGGTTTGATATAATACTAAGGTTATATCATCAATTAGGGTTTTAGGGTAAATTATAGTGAGTTAATGCTTTTATATCCTTAAAGTTATATTTTTAGGGTTTTATCACTTTTGAGTGCAATCTTTAGTGTTTATATAAATTTAGGATATAAAAAATTTTTACACGATTAAAGCTTCGATTAATATATTAGGGTTTTCATCTTAACTAGTCTTATCAACTCTTAGAGTTTTCAAGCATACTAAGGTCTACTTTGGGTATTAGGTTGAAAATTTTTACAAAATGATTGCAAATACTCAGTATATTTTATAAAAAGAAGAACAAACTTTTACCTTATATGTTAATTGAAATTTATTTATTAGGTTATAAAAAAAATAAAACCAATATGTAGAACTTGTGTAAGTTTTATTATCAGCAAAAAAAATATATAACAAAAAATATCTAAGCAAAAATTACAAGTGGAACTAAAAGTACAACATAATGTAAGATGTATATGTTTTATGATTTTGTTATGATAACTTTGTAAGATTATTTCATTAGTAATGTTACAAAGTATACTCTTTTGCAATTCAACTGATTATAAAATTAGTTGTTCAGTAATACCCATTAGTTTTCAGTGAAAATAATTTTAGTATGTCAATAATGTAACAGTTTAATTACTAATATTTTATGAAATATGACCAAATGCTGATAGAGTTAATAATGTATTGTATGATATAGCTTTTAATAAATGAGTTGTGTTTGCATGAGAATTCATATAGCTAACTATTATTCTCATAAATGAAATTTAGTTTTTTTTTTAATTACATTACAAGAAAATAACTAAGAAAGAAAGAAAGTCATTTATTAAGAGACAAATAACAAATGTGACTTTCTTTTTTCATAAATTAAATACTTTTCATTCCACAATAAACTTTCACAAAAAACACCATAAATCACCAATCCTTAAGAAAGACAATAACAAATGCTACTTGAAACAAGTAAAATGCTCTTAATAGGGATAGAACCGATTATCTCAGGTATGTAAAACTTATGTATTTAACTATTTAACTAAACCTAATACCAGGGTAAAATTTGCTCTCCAAAATATTAATATACTATTTATTTTTTTTCATTTTACATACATTTTAGTAATTAATATTTTCCTGGGAGGCTAAGGCCCCATTTGCTACTACAATCAAGAAATTTTGGACTCAATTGTAGAGACAGAAAAATTTTAGGAGACATAGCTTAGTAAATTCACCAACATATACACTTTTTTGCCATCAAATAATTTTGAAATTATATTAAACTATCAATCAATATCAGGAAGATAGCAACTGCATTATAGGACTCATAAAAATTGGAAAAACACACATTAAACTCTAGCTAGTCCATCAGAAGGGATGTAGAATATTAACCATATAGGACATCGCTAGTAAATGTGCAGAAATTATTTAAGGAATTATTCTATTTATATAGTATATCTACTCTTGATTCTTCATTAATTAACTTCAGAGATATTATGAAATTTAATAATGTTGTTTGCAGCCTTTGCTGAAGATTGGAATTGAGACAATAGGCTTAGAATCTTGCATAAAGTGGGTTGGGAAGGTTGATCTTTGAATGACATTACCTGCAAAGACACACTAGGTTTGGATCCAATATGGGTACTTTCTATGTTTAAGTTAGACTCTTGAGATATTTTAAGAAAGATTTGCATCGTTGGATCTAGAGTTAAATCTTTTTAAATAAGTAAGTATATCTACGTCAATAGATATGTAAATTTCTAAAAGTTAAAAGTATATTTTATTAAAGATTTATCATAAATACGAGTGTTTTTATATCTACTTCGACCAAGACCATAAGTGACTAGGTCTAGATAAGCTTGAAGGAGCTCTAATTGGTAGAGTTGTAAGGCTTAGCTAAAGGATTTGCATGGGGTACAAGCTTCTTGATAGGTTTCAAGGCGACATCATAGGGGATTGGATGAGAGGGTAGGTAATGCTAAGTCAAGTAGGCCAGCTCGTCAAGAGAAGAAGAGCGTAGAACTCTAGTAGACTAGCTAACGTGTCTGACCTAAGGGCGGGTTAAACAAAATCTTAGATTTAACTAGGGATCAAGTCAAGTCAATCCAATCAAGGGGTCAAACCCTCATTAAAATAGGTCTTCCTAGATCATCTAAGAGCAAGAGTGAGGTTGGATTGGACTTAAGGGTCCTAAATCTAAGATTGTTTATCAACAAATAAGATCTTGTTCCATATGTTTTCTTTTCCTTTTTCCATTTCTAAATTCTTGCATTAGAAACCCAAAAATAAAATTCCATCAAATTTACCAAATGTAGTTTTGTCATTCCATCTAATATGCTCCTTTACCTTTGTATATAATAAACTTTGATCCATTTTATGTTATCCATAGCTTTCATCTTGCTGCTTTAAGAAAATAGGAAGCACTTTGCAACAATTTATTATGTCTTTTCACTCTTATTTCCCTCTATCACTTTCTTTAAACATTTTATTGCAAGTTTCCTTTGTTTTAAGTCTACACCTACTCTATTAATGTCGTAAACGGGTCTAATATATCACTAAGTTCAAATTTGACTCAAAAATTTATAACTTAAATTAATAAAAAAAGGTTCAGAATTTTAAGCCCATCTAATCTAAAGTCGCATTCAATGGTTTCAACCTTGACTAAAGAAAACTTATTTAGACTCAATTTAACTAAAAAAATTTCCTTTTAATAAAAATAATTATGATATTTAAATTAGATTCAAACTTAATAATGATTTATATAAGACTTAAGTTCAATTAGGCTCGTGATTAAATTAAGCTGAATAAGAAGTTCAATCTTAAGTTGTCTTTTGGAAAAAAAAAATAAATAAATGAGACCTCAACCTGCCTATTTTCACATTTAAGTCTAGACCTAAGAACAGTTTGGGTTCAAATAAGGAACCTACACTGAAATCAACGTGATGGGTTTAAAAGAGAAAACCGAACTAACCATACTCATGTATGGACCCATTGGGTAGTCGGTTCCTTGTTGGGTCAAGAGGTTGAATCCACTTAACTCGACGAATCTAAGATCCACTAAAAAAAAGATCAAAATAAAAATTGTACAATAAAATAAAAATATAATTGAAAATTAAAAAGAAAAATTAAATAACTTTAAAATCTTCAACTAATTCAACCCGAATAGGACAAAAATTATTTCCATCCAAAACATTTAATGTATCGCTACTAATAACACAAAGAATAATAAATATATATAAAACAAGTTTGGTTCAATATAAATAAACTTCTGTCAAAGAAAATTTTCATTTTTAACATTGTAGAATTAACTTTTATTTTTTAAACTTCTCAACAATGGTAGCCTTTAAATTTTTTGTTTCACATTATTAATATTATAAGTTAAATTTGATATAATTGTATATAAATAAGTGCACATACATTACTCTGAAGCTCAACTTTTTATTTTAGAGTTTAATTTATTTTAATTTAAAAAGTAACTTTAAATTAGGAAATGTTTGGAATTCTTTATTGAACGGCAACTCACGGGTGTTAGAATTTGTCATGTGGACTGTTGGTTCATAAGAACTAGCCTAAAGCCAGGTCAAATGGGAGTTGGTTACGGTTCCATATTTTTGGAATTAGAACCCGAAGTTGCTTGTGCCTGTGTTGAGAGATTTTAGTTTGTATTTTTAGGGGACTGATTTAGCTTTTTATGTTACCTTTAATATTTTGTATATATTAAATCAGAACTATTGAAAGTATAATTATTTTACTGATTGGAATTTAATATATATAAAATTAATGATAAGATGAAGGATGAACTCGATTTTTTTAAAAATATGGAAGGAATTATAAAGGGAAAACAAAATGCTGGAGGAAACCATGATTAACATGTGAATAAATTCAATGGCCATTCATACCATATCCCATGTCTAATCAAATTTATTTTCTAACCATACACAAAAGCTGTGATATTCATATTGAAATTAATTTCTTTTGCTTTTTCTTTCTTTCTTTTTCATCCAATTTTTATTTTTACTTTTATTTTTAACTGGGTAATTATTGGTGTAAACAATAGTTGAGGGCAAGCTGGCCTTTCTAAAAAAATTGATCTATCCGAGATGTTGACATTTCTGTAAAAAATTATAGCAAATCGGTATTCTCACATCGTACTTATAACCAGTCAATTATCAGCAATTATTTGCCCCCCACCAATAAAATTACGTTTAGCTGTCATTTCATAGATAAAAAAGAGCCTAATCATTTAGTAAATATTTAATTAAGGATGTTTCGGTGAAATCACGTTATTCCCGTATTATGTCTTCTAAGGATGGTGGTTTACGAGTGTGTGGATCATCACATAGCAACTATAATTTATTTGCTTTTCATTGTTCTCTAAAATCATTAAGCAGTCTTAGCAAACAACATAGTGCTCTTCTCGCTGGATCTATCCATAAATTGATTGAAGATCTAAGTAAATGTTTATGGGTTATTTTTAGCAAACAACAGATATGGAATTTGCTAATGCAAAACTAAAATTTGTAGTTTTTATGGATGATATTACCATATAATTAATATTACACATATATATATATATAAAATTATAAATAATTTTTTTAAACTTTGAATTAGTTATAAATATACCTTCAAATATTGCAAATTATATCTGCCAAACTTCGATTATTTGGCAATGTAAGGACAATTGTATGATTAGAAGGTGATTTATAATATTTGAAACTTTAAAGAGTATATTTATATTTAAATTAAAATTTAAAAGGATTATTTATCTTTTTCTCTAATATATTTATATACACATAAATTATGAAAGGGTTACGAAAGAAGTGCTTAGAACCTAGAAAGATTTTGTTCTTGCCCAAAAATACGATTGCACGTGTTAACAAAAGGTTAAAATTAATTATTGAGAGCTCGCGCCTGTTAACGAAAAATTAAATTAAAATTAAAATATTTATTTAAATTAATAATTGTCAAATGATCGGGAGTTGTCACGTCAAATGATGGACGAAACTTTCGACCAAGCTGCCAAAAATTTTTAGTTTATATATATTTTATTTGAATATGTGATATGTTTCACTTGTATCTACTTAAACTATAATATTTGGAAATCATTTTATTTATATTATATTTATTTTTATTTTATAATTATGATAAAAATAGTAATTAGAGTATTAAAATTAAAAAATAAAATTTCACATATTTTTGAAAAAAAAGATTTAAAAAAATCTATATTTTATATTTTGGAGACAATTATTTTAATTTGATAATTAATTTTAAAAGATATGTATATATGGAATTGTATTTTTATTTTTTTAGTGTCTTATTCTTCGAAAGATTCAAGTAAATACGAAATGGAGACCAATAAGACAAAAAAATAGATGGATCAAAGAAGCATATAACAATTAAAAAGTAAAGGTAAATTACGTTTTAGGTACTCGTGTTTTTGCTCCTTTTCAATTTAAGTACTGGTGTTTTTAGTTTTAACAATTAAGGGACCGTATTTTATTAAATTGTGAAAACAAACTCCATTAAATCTTTATTAGTATAGAGTGAACCTGGGAAAAAAAATAAATAAATAAACAAGGTCTTTTTCATTCGACTATCGAAAATCTACAATTCTCGGTGCCTATAATTCACAAACTAATCATTCTATTTGAAAGCAATTCTTTTTATTTTTTGATCTCTTATCTCTTTTATATATGTATATCTTTTTTTTTAGACTAAGTATATTCAAATAACTGTACTGAGCATCGTTGATGTATGATCATGAACGACAAACAAAATTCGCAATATCACCGTAAGTGAAGCCAGAAAATGAAGAACAAGTTTACAAACCAATGGTCACATGTGATAATTTATTTTGAGTTCTTCCTCTAATTATTAACTTGCTATAATAAAAAAGAATTCACTTTGCAAGAATATAGGTCTCTACACCAGCTAGAGCTTTCTACCCTTGTCCAAGAATTAGAGCTTTTATTCTTTTTATTTTTCCCTCTTTTTTTTTTTAGAGTTTAGGACTTCTAAAACATAATCACAATATTTATACCCTTATCATCTCAATGATATACTTCTAGATGCACTATTCACTATTATAAGGAAAAAGAGGAGATAAGATGCCTGGAAAATATTATAAAAGATCATAGAAGGAATGTAACCAATGCCAAGGATATCAACAAAATTGTAATATGATAACATGCATTTACAACATTGCATATCCCTTATTTGCAAATTCATCATATACCATGGAAAATAGAAGTTTATAAGAATATTTATTGTCATATTAACTTAGTTTCTGCTATAAAAGAGTAAAAGATGATTTTTTTTTTGTGGTTCGTTTTATACTAATGGAAATGCAATAAATTTTTTTTTTTCACTATTTAATAAAACATAAGTCTGTTTAAGTGTTAAAAACAAAAACAAAGATACCCAAATTGAAAAAGAAAAAAAACATAGGTACTCAAAACATAATTTATCTTAAAAAGTATTAAGAACTCGAGTTTAGAAAAATAAAAGGTTGAGAATTCAAATAAAAAAGTAAGTAAATTTAATGATTAAAAGTGTACTTCCCCCTAAATCAAATATAAAATTAGATAACTTACAATATGATTATTGGGCAAGGCTATTGTTATTTAATAGTATTATTATTAATTTTTTATCGAGATAGATCACAGTTCGAATTCACCTCCCATAGTTGAAAAAAAAAAAAATATGCTTATTATGATTATCGGATTTTGCTGGGACCCCTTCATGGCATATGCTTTCTTTTTAATTGGAAAATATGATTATCGTTGAAAAAACTACCAGTGTACTTCCACTGCTTTTATATCCATTTTTCTATGTAGCAACATTTATAATTGTAAGTTACGTTATGATGGAGTAAAGATAATAACCTTGGAAATCTAAATTCCAGAGTTATACATTATATATCATAAGCCTAATTTTGGCGAACAAATAATCAATACTCATAAGTCTTTTTCTGGGGTACCTATAGGCTAGTTTTTATTCCAAATGATCTAATACACCTCTACTTCCCTTCGAAAAATAACAACTTTCTCTAGTGGTCCTAGATACAAGTGCCCTGACCCTGATCCGTTGGTTCATCAGTTGGTTTATGGATGAATAATGATTGGTTCATATGGTTATGGTTTTGGGCTGATTTATCGGCCCTTAAATTGTTTTTTTTAATTATTTTTTTAATTTAATTTTTTATTAATTTCTAACTTAATATGGTTTTAACTTTTATATATTTTCCCCCTAAACGTGGCCTCTTTTCTCTCTTTTTTTTTTTAAATTGTATTAATTCATTAATAATTTTTAATTTTTTTTATTAATTCCCAACTTAATGTAGTTCTAACTTTTTTATTATTCTCTCTTCAAATTTGATCTTTTTCTTTATATTCAAGTTTTTAACATTTGACAAGTTTTACAAAAAAGACTTATATTAACTTAAATTGAAATTTCTATTCATACTTAATATATAATTAACTTATGATTAGTCTTTTATAATTAGTTTAATAATGTAAAAAAAAAAAATAGTTTTGACATGTCGTAACTTAATTATATCATCCAATTATTTTTTCCAACTTAATAACCTCCATTTTTTGTCTCTCTCTCTTTCTTTCTTTTCTTTTTGTTTTTTTATAAAAGGGATGAACTAGTTGGACTGACTTATCGATTCAATGATGAGCCGACCTGCTAGTTCATGCTTAGGGCTCGACAGTTCAAGAGGTGATTTAAGTCCAACTACTTTCGAATTAGGTTAATTTTAGATTGATTTATGATTTGAAATTAGCCCTTATATGGATCTAGTCTTAGGTATGTCCGCAATCCAAGAGGGGTGACATATCAAGATTGATGAAAACTTAGTAAAAGCTGAATATTCATACTTGTGACATTTTAGGACTCATATCGATTGGTTTTTGCTCTAGATAATTGAATGTCACCTTCTAATACTATTCCTTTTCTAAGAATAAGGAATTTTGGTAGGTAATCTTAGAATACCATGTATATGTCTAAAAATTTAGATTAACATTATAGTAGCTATATAGAAATTTTAATTTTCTATTTCTTTTTTTTAAATTCTGTTTTTCTTATTTTTATTTCCTATCTTTTATTTTTCTTCCTTTTATTTTCTAGTTTTTAATTTATAATTTTTTACCTTTGTCTTTTAATTTCCATTTTTAGTTATTTTTTATTATAGTTAATTAAATAAATTAATAAATTGCCATGTAAACACACATGTCAACCTATGTTTCACGTGGTAGCTTAATGAACATGAAAAATAGGGTCCACTCTTGTTTTACAAGCGCTAGGTGTTGACTTTTGAAAAAAAGTAGAGATCCATACAATTTTAAAAGTTTTTGAGTGGTGTTAGTGCGATTTATCGAAAAAAAAAAGAAAGAAAAGAAAAAAAAAATTAAGTTTAAAGTTAAGGAGGTATTAAAATATATTTTGATAAACATGATCGTGTTTCCACATGAAAGTTAAAGTCTAAATGGATTATTTTTAACTTTCAGAAGTTATTTATTAATTTATCAAAGTTTAAGATGTAATTTATAATATTTAAAAGTACAAGAGGTATGATGAAAAAAAAAAAACAGTACAAGAGGTATGATGGCAAAAAAAATAAAAATAAAAAAATAAAATACAAGAGGTATATTTACACCTAAATCAAAATTTAGGAGGTTTAGTTGTGTTTTCTACAAATATATTTATATACACATGTAAATGGTTGAGTCTTATAACGTGGTTGACAAATAAAGTGCTTAGAACCTACAAGGATTTTCTTCTTGCCAAATGACATGATTGCACGTATTAACAAAAAATTAAAATTAATCATTGAGGAATATTGAGTGCTTGCGCCTGTTAACGAAAATTAAATTAAAACAATAATATTTATTTAAATTAATAATTATCAATCCAGCAAGAGTTGTCACATCACAACGATATAAATAAAAATTTTGATGAAGTTAACAAAAAATTCTAGTTTACAACAGTTAAAAAATATTAATAACTTGAGTTTAGAAAAATAAAAGGTCACTTTGAATAAAAAGATAAGTGAGTTTAATAATTTTTTCTTTTCCTAACTATGGAAATGGGGAATTCAAATCTAAGTCTACTCCGATGGAAAATTAATACCGATAATACTAAGTTACAAGAATCTTGGCAAATTTAATGATTAAAAATATACTCTTTTTTCCTAAATTAAATGTAAAATGAGGTAACTTAATCAACAATATGATTATCGAATTTGCAGAGAGCCCTTCATGACATATGCTTTCTTTTTAATTGGAAAATATGATTATCGTAAGAAACTACCAGTGCACTTCCACTTCTTTTATATCCATTTTTCTATGTAGCAACATTTAAAATTGTAAAGATAATGACTTCGGAAATCTAAAATCCAGAGTTATAGACTGATAAGCCTAATTTTGGCGAACAGATAATCAATACTCGTAAGTTTTTCTGGGGACACATGGGCCAGTTTTTATTCCAGATAATCTAATGCACCTCCATTTCCCTTCGAAAATTTCGAAATTTGGCTAGTGATCCTGGATATGTCCAAAACCCATGAGGGATAACATATGAAGGTTCAAGATTGATGAAAATTTGGTAAAAGCTGAATATTCATACTCATGATTTATTAAGACTCACATCAGTCGGTTTTTGCTCCAGATAATCGAATGACACCTTCTAAAACTACTCTCCTTGGGAAAAATATGGAATTTTGGCAGGTAATCTTAGAATCCCAACCCATGAGCCATAGCATACTATGAGAGCCAAATTAATCTAACGAGTAACGAGACTTAATTCCGTTAATTTTTGTTGAATATTATATTTAAGTGATATAAATACTGGTTTTTTAATGGGATAGATGGAGTTTGATTTTTTCTTTTTCTATGGTTGTTGTAATAGTGTTTGAAAAAAAAAAAAAGAAAAATTCTAATGACAACTCCCCAACTGTTCCTCTTCGAAAATTAGAAATTTTAGCTAGTGATGACAAAAATCCGAAATCCATGAGTAATAATCCATCAAGGTGGAAAAATTTTAGTTAAAATCAAACGCTTTCTGGGACATGAATTTGTTGTCTTTCGCTCCGTAAAATTTAATAGAACCACTGCCAGTTATTCTTTTTCTAAAAATAACGAAGTGATCCTGCTAAGTCCAAAATCCACGAGAAATATCGAAACTAGCAAATTTTAGCATAAACATTTAAATTCTTTAAGTAGGATATGGATTAATCGATTTTTTTTTTTTTTTGAATAATCTGATGACACTTCCTTAGCTAATCCCTTCTAGAATGTGGGAATTTTGGTCAACGACCCGGAAAGTACAAAATTTATGAGCCATAATTTAATGATATAATTTAATGATACATTTAAGACCTGGATTGGCTGACTTCTAGCTTGGATAATTTAATAATCTAATGACAACTTATTAGCTATCCCTAAGGAAGAAAAAGGAGACTTCTGGCTGGTGACCTCAGCTTGTGCTCCATAAGCTATAGCATATTAGAATAGGCGACTTTTAGGGTAGACTGAAATATCCATACATGTGAGTTTTTTAAGCTTTAAATTGTTTGTTTATATCACTTCGAATAATCTAATGACATCTCCCAGCTATTTCTTTTGGGAAATGGAATTTAATCGATCAATCGGGAAGTTAAAAACAAATTATTAATATCCCATAAGTTTATTGATACCCGAATCAGTTTTTTTTGTTCTTGTTTTGAATATTCTAATAACACCTCTTTAGCTATCCACCTACTAAAATTAGCAACCTTAACCGGTGAACCTAAAATCCTAATATCCATGTGCTATATAGCTTATTGAGAATTAGTGATTTAGCGAAAAATTAAATCTACACTATTGAGTTGTTCGGTACTTGAATTGGCTGATTTTTTCTTTGAAAAATCTAATGGCGCTTCCCTCAGCTACTCCCATTTGAAAAATGGGAATTTAGGTTTAGTTTAGGTTGGTCTGCCGAAGTCGACGATTTATGAGCTAGCATGGTGGATTTTACCAAAAGGGAAAAAAAAAAAAAAAATTCCAATACTTATGAGAGATTTTTTTTATGGGATCTGCATAGCTTGGTTCTTGCTCTGAATAATCTAATAATGCTTTATCAGCCATTCCCCCTTAAAAGTTAAAAGTGGGAGCTTAGCTGGTGCCTTTGAAAGTCCTAAATCCATGAGCTACAGTTTACCAAAAACAGGGGAATTTTAGTTAAACTGAAAAATCCACACTTATGAGCCTTTAAGGACCTAAAACGAGATGAAAGTACAGCAAATTCTTGTACTTAAACTTTAGTTACGTTCTAATTAGTATTCATATTTTACAAAAACAGCAAATCGAGTGTCTCTGCTGGGTACTAAATAATAAAAGAAAAAAAATTCAGGTATTAAACCGCTTAAATTTTAAAATACAAATACTTAATATAGATACTTGCTATATGGTTAATTTTAGTCCTGGATAATTTAACGATACCCCTTCATGAATTCTCCTCATGATGAGCTATAACCCATCAAAACTAGCGAATTTTAGTACAAATTTAAAAATCTAAATTTATGAGTTTTTAGGGACCCGAGTTAGTTGCTTTTTGGTTCGCTTCATTCCTTTTGAAATGTGGAATCCTAGCTAGAGACCCTTGAAGTTCAACATCCTTGTGATATAACCTATCAAAGTTGGTTATTTTGCAGAAAACGAAAAGTCGATACCTGTAAGATTTCCGAGACTCAAATCGGCTCGTTTTTGCTCTAAACAATTGAATCACTTCTCCAGCTATTCCCTTTAGGAAAATCGGAATTTAGGCTAGTGGTCATGTATCCAAAAATACATGAGTTATATCCTAACAAAATTAGCGTATTTGGGAAAAAAAAAAAAGTTTAAAATTTGCGCACGTAAGCTTTTTGGGCACCGAATTGGTTAGTTTTCACTCCTAATAATTATTTAATTTGTGTCGATTCCAATTCCAAAATGCATGAACTATAGCCTATTAAAGATGTTCAATTTTATTAAGAACTAATATAAAATCCAAACATGTGAGTTTTTCGGGATTTAGATTGGCTTATTTTATATCTGAATTACCTAATGATGTTTTATTAGCTATTCCTCTTTGATAAATGAGAATTTCGGCAGGCTATAACCCTAAAAACCTAAAATCTATGATATACTTTGTCCCAAATGGATGAGTTTTAATGGGAAACGAAAAATTTATAGAGATGAAGTTTTTGGGATCATATCAACTGATTTTCGCCCTAAATAATCTAATGACAACTCCCCAGTTATTATCCCTTGAAAAATGAGAATTTAGGCGATTGACCTCAAAAATGCAAAATCCATGACTCATTGCCCATCAAACTAGTGAATTTTAGCCCAATTTGGAAAATTCCACACGTGAGTTTTCGAGCATTCAAATAGGTTTGTTTTTTCTTTAAATAATTTAATGATACCTTCCGGGCTAAATGCACCCTTTAGAAAAATGGTAACTTTGGCCAGTAACTACTTCATAAAATTTGTTTTACTTTTAATTCCAATAAATAGTCTTATGAAATAAAAAACGATTTAGGAAATAGTACATGCTATATGTTATGTATATATATGTGGTATATAAATACTATATATTATTTTTACCATTAATATTCGTCATAATATTTTATTGATATTTACATATTATATATACATAATCTATAGCATGTAATACTAATTTTTTTTTTTAAAGTTATGTACCTCAACTCTATAAAACTCATTCTTCTTTTTTTTTTCCTCATTATTTTAATATGTTAATGCTAGATTATAACTTATCATATAATCTATATTTATTCTTTCAGAGATACATGCATTTTAGCTATGATTGTAGTAATACAGTAATATAAATACTGATTTTTTAATAAAATGGACAGGGTTTAATTCTTTTCTCTCTAAAGTTAATATGATAAAAAAAAAAGAAAAAGAAAAAGAGAAAGATGCACACAATTCAGGTATGCGGTCCTACTGATAAACACATATATGTATGTAGGAAGATGTCAACCTTCTTTGTGTGCTTTTTCCCCGTATTTAGAGAAGACTTAACGTTTCAAGTGAAGTTACCAAAATCATTACGACAAATGGCATTATACATTCATCGGTGTTAGGTGAAATTCCCATCAGCCAATCATGTCACTGTTTGTGTAACAATTAAGACTTTTTCCTCGCATTCATTGAAGATGTGGTTGTTGAGGACATAAGTACAATAAAGATATTGTTGAACTGAACAAACCTATCACGTTATGCGACATGCCAATTGATTAATTCCCTTTTTCGAGACAAATTTAGAGTAAAAAAGTCTGGTTGTTGACTTCATCATCAGGATCTCTTCCATTCATTGCGGTACATCCACTTGTCTCATAAGGACAGCGGTTGCTAATCTTACTAAGAATCTCAGGCCAAATGTGATGGTTGTATTTTGAAGTTCAAATTAAATAAACAGAATCGACGTGAGCTTAAATAGAATCAACATTCAACGATATAGGAAATTGAACCGCCAGAATGAGAAATAAATCATTGGCTTCATCAGAAACAAATTCCCATGCTCACATTAGCAAGAAAAGGTCAAAGATTGAGGCCCATTTACTTTTAGGAACCAAAAACTATAATCTGAATAAAACTATTACTTTGAATAGCCAAGTAACATGTTCCATCATTTGATCGCCACAAATCACTATTGCATAGAGAATAATTATTCTATTGTTTATATTATTATATAATTATATTGTATTACTCAGTTTTGGTTTTGTATAGTAACAAATATTATTATTACTATCACCACTAATATTTTTATCACCTTGCCCTAATGCTATTTCCCACAAACATTATTACTATCATCGTTACTAAGGTTAGCCCCACCACTTCAACTCTACACTAACATTACCATTGCCCTTATTGCATCACCACCACAATTGCCATTACTATGATTGTTCGTGCTGTGGGTGGTGGAGTTGGTACAAAAGTGAGGCGGTAATGCGGGTTGTAGAAATGACGGTGGTTTGATTTTAGAGTTGCTAATAATAAGATTATATTGGTGTGATAGTAATGGTAGTAGGGGTAAGGAAGGTGGTGTTGATGACAGTGATGATGAAGACAGTAGAGTAATTAACGATGAGAATGTTGTAGTGATTTTATGATGGTAGCAACTATGTATTAATTATGGTGGTGACAGCATTGGTAGTGGTCATGTAAAGTAATAAGATAAGGTAATACGTTGGTAGTAACAAGTGGTGATGTGACAACAATGATACTAGTGATAGTGATGATGATGTTGGTAGTACTGGGAAGGGTTAGAAGCATGGTGGTGTTGTGGTAGAATTGGTAGGTATTAGGTGTTGGTAATAATGACGAAGAGGTTTATTTTGATGGTGTGACATTAATGGTGGTGGTTGTAGTAATAATAATGTAATGATAATGTTGGTCATGCATAGGTGCTAGTGATGGTGCAAATACATTGGTGGTGAAGATAAAGGTGGTGTAAGGATGGCGCTTATGATGGTGATGGCAATGCAATAGTGAACTTGATGGTAATAGTGGTAGTGTAATCAATAGAAGTGGTATTAATGGTGTGGGAGTGTTGTTAATAGTGGTAAGTGGTATTGTAATTTTGATAAGAGTTAAAAACTTATATAATTATAAAAGATAATTTCTATCCAAAAGAAATAGCTAAATATTGTTTAATAGAAAGTAATAGTTATTCCTTACGTAGAAGAATGAAAGAACTTTTCAAAAATGATTCAACTAAAAAAAGGAAATAGATATTATTCCAAAAGTAACTATTCTATTCCTATTCTATTATTTGGTAGTAAACTAAGTTCTGAGGTAAAAATTATTAGTCACTTGGTGGAAAACTTAACACAGAAAAGGGTGTTATCTACGATTATCTCATGAATCTAAAAATATTAATTTTACTGTTTATAGTTTGTGAATTACTTAGTTCCTATTTAGATATAAATAGAATTTTAATTGTAATCAAATATTTATTATAAAATTACAAAATCAAGATTTTTTTTAATGCAATTCTCACTTTTCTTAATTTTCTCAGAGTTGTTTATTGATTCAGATGATCCATCATTTCATATTATTTACTATTTTCCTATTCCATTTTCATTTATAAGCTTAGCAAATGATAAACTAATAAAATGGGAAAAGAAATAAATTGTATAGACCATTCCTGAAATTTTTGAATATTGTGTGGATTCTAGCTTTTTCAACAATAGGCACTTACCACCTCTGGAACAAGATGGGCTTCCCTTTTTTTTTGTTCTCACTAAAATATAATACATAAAATAAGTTTATTTAGATGCTAACATAGCAATTTATCCATATATTTAGTTAATTAAATTAAATAAACCTAAAAAACAATTGAAAAATTTATGTGAATCTAAAAATATGATAAATTTAATTAAATTAAGAAAATTTCTATTTAGCATCTAAATAACCTTATTAAACACATGTTAACCAAATAAGGGAATAAAAAAGGGCTATCGCTTATTTTAGGGTAGAAATTAGCTTTTAGAAAAGTTGAGAGCCCATACAATTTTCAAGAGTAGTCTATACAATTTATTCTAGAAAAAAAATCAATATTCAATAGCTTCCAATAAGTAATTTAATAAATATATACTAATCTCCCTTTGTAACCTTACGGATGTAGATGATCTCCTTGGAAAAGAGATTTAGGTTAAAATCTCTTCATGATTATTCAGTTGTAATTTGAGAATTGAACTTAATTTCTTTACCTAAGTAATATATAATTCTTTTTCAATTTAAAGTGATAACAAAATGATAAAAAAAGAAGTCATCTTTGGATCTCCACCATTTTTGTTAGATAAGATAATACTAAGTATGTAAATAATTATTTGATAGTGTAAATGGTTAAATTTAAGATTAGGCTTTAAGCCCATTAATTAATTAGGTTTGATTATTTGGGCTAAGATGATGGGGCCAAAAAGCTGAATTCAAATATTTAGAATTATTAAGAGAGTTTTAACATAGTAGACTTGGAACAAGACCTATTGGATCGGTCCATCTAGCCCAACCCTTTTTAGTAGAGAATATACGAAGGGCTAACAATTTAGTAACACGACAAAGAGATGTAAACGCAAGATTTAATAAGCTTATACCATCAATGAACTCGGTTCAACATGAGGATCTAAGAGGAGTAAAGAAATCTAGAAGTGAGAAGTTTATGAGTACTAAACCATTTTTGGCATATCTATGCTCAATGGGAAAAGTGCATATACTCCTTGACCAATGGTTATATGATGGGAACATTAAACTCCTAAGGGTTGAGCACTTACCAACAAATGAAGAGAAGAGTGACCCTAAGTATTGCAGATTTCATAAGAGTGTAATCGATCTTATGAAAGACGATACGGTTCGTAGTACGCAATAGATATGGACCATCGAATAGATATTCAGAATTAAGGGTTGTTAGTAAGGAAGTTTAGTAAATGAAAGGTCATATGAATGTGAATGGATATCACCTACTAATGCACAAATATAATTAGGGTTGAACTTGAAATGGGTCTTGATATCACTCAGAGGATCTAAATCAATAATTGGATTTTAAATAAGGGGTTAGATACAACTTACTAATTTGCTCAAATAAGGGTTTTGCCACAATCTTAAGAAGAAGATCAATATGAACACAAGAGTGATTAAAAAGCTAAACGAATTCGATAATCACTTAAAAAGGAAATTAGCTTAAGCAAGCTTCACAAGAGGAAATTCTTTAAGAATATTCTTCATTGATTGATGATAATGACCTGTCTACTACTTACTAAAGTTACTATTTATAACACATCCTAAAATCCTAGTGACAAAAAATATAAATAGTGTATAAGGCCTTAAACCCTAAAGATTAAGCTTATGATCAAAATAAAGAAAATATCTACAAGTGTAAAAAACTATGCGTTTAACAAGGAGATCGACATACAAGTCATCCGAGCTATCTTAAAATAAGTACGATTCGAACCAGATGGGGTCGGTAGTTGGAGGTCTTGGTTTAGGTCGGGGTTACTGAAGTCTTGCATTGCTAAGATGAGTTGTTTGTGGTTAGCCCACAGTTGTCGAGCTCTAGTATTGGTTGGTACTAGATTCCTCATGTTGTGCTGAGCTGGTCTTTGTACTTGGCACCTTGGTTGTTTAGTCCTTAGTCTTCTTAGTAGTCGACAGAGTTGTTGCTGAGCTATCTTTCTTTCCTTTCTCGACCTTCTAGTATAAATGGGGAAGGTCAGCTTTAGCTTGTAACAGGTCAGCTATGGCTTAGAGATGGTTGTAGGTCGATTCCTATCATCATCGTGGAGTTGAAAAGAAATCGTTCTCGATTATAAGCAATGAGCACAGGCTTGGATGCTGAACAGTCTCCTCTTCCCCTTTCTTTTCACCATAGGCGTTGGGCTGCTTTGAATCTCCCTAATATATATAGGGGTCAAGTAGTAGATCTTCTCATCCTTTCGAATTATATAGGTGTTGAAGAAGCCATCATGGATCACTCTTTAGCTGTATTCCCAAGGTCGGCCAATAATTAAATTGGTTGCATTCATAAGCACCACATTGAAATTTAGCTTAGCTTCATATTGCCTTGCCTTGAATGCTATCCGAACCTTCTTATTCACATGGACTCTACCCTTATCATTAAACCACTTTAGTCCAAAAGGTTAGGGATGCAGGTAGGTCGATAGTCTCATCCTTGTGATTAGCTTGGTAAAAACGATGTTGGTGCAATTTCTTCCTTCAACAAGCAGGGAACAAGTCTTCCTATTCATTAAACATCGGATCTGAAATAAGTTCTCCTTTTGTTGATGGATTGTCGACCTCCAAACCCCTTATTCGTGCCCGCCTTCGAGGCCTCTAATCTCTTACTAGGAGGATTTTCTCTTATCGACCTACCAAAGATGAGCTCTTGTACATAGAAGAGATGTGGATGAATTCTCTAAGGGCTCAACTCAAATACACCCTACTCTACTCGAACTCTTTCCTAATTGCCGCCTTGCTGAGTGCCAAGGTAGACTTACCATGTGTTGACGCCGACCTGTTAACTTCTTAAGCTGACTTATTGAGTATTGACTTTGATGACATTATATGTCAAGCTTTACTTTTTCAGCTCATTGAACTGCAACCTCATTCAATCACCTCAATAGCTCTTAGGACATCTCATGAACAGCAGCCCCAACATCAACTTTGCTCAACCACAATGTCCTAAGATCCCAAAACATGGAACCAATTTCGACATGCCACTTATCATTCCTTTTTCTAACATTGTATTATATTCCTTTGTACTATTTGTCCCTTTTTACCCTTTTACTAATATACTAAACTAGTATTATTGTATTACCCTTTATTGTAATTGCACATGTTTCCTTGTTACCCTATGGGCTTACTATAAATAGTCTTTTGTCTTTTGTAGCCAAAATCATCTTAGACATTTATTGTTGCTAACCGTGACCAAGAACAGACAAGGAAGATGCCGAGTAATTAGTCGAGTAGGGATGGCTTAGTTAGTCCGGACTCTTTCTCTTGGCTTCTCGGTAAGGAAGATGTCGAGTAATTGGTCGACTCGGCGCTAGAGGGTAATCATCAACTCGGCATACTACATAAGAATAGGCAATCATACGGTACGGCATGAAAGGTGATTTGGCAGGGAAGTATTCAGCCTTGGCAAGGGTTGGTTGGAACAGAAGGATTCGTCTTGCTAGCCCCTTTTGATATAAACTTGTGGACAAACACATGAACTCGATATTACGTGTTACCAAAGGGGTGCATCTAAGCCGCAAGATGGCTTAAAAGGTAAGTGATAGTCAAAGATTAAGTAAGGGGTTCTTGTGCATCGACGAAGAATATGACGTACCAATGCCTTACATGAGCTCAAGTTACACTTAATATGATGCACAAGTATGGTTGGAGGTCACTCACCATTAGTCTATGCTCAAATGGGCTAGATAAGAGTAGCTCAAGAGTAAGAGAGACACTTAGCTTGAGAGTGAAAAAGTTCAGTGTATTCTTTATATATTGATTTTATTAACTTTTACAAAATGACAGTATTTATATCATCTTGTTAAGGCAAATCCTAAGTGATAAAAATTGCAAAAAAGTGGTCCTTATTTGCTAAAAACAAAAAGAATAATTTATAAGGAAAATATGAAATCGTGCAAAAGAAGGAATGTGGATGTCCATTGTCAGAAAGGACAATATGGATGTCAGTGAAGGATAGTACGCACATGTTCTTATTGTGATTCTGACAGTATCGTGGTCCGGGCAAGGGTGAAGCATAGTTCAAGCCTGTTTAACATCAGAAGGGGCTAGATAGTGGTTGGTTCAGGGACAGCTCATAATGGGGTTGACCTTGGATGGTCGAATCATGACAGTTTTGTTCGAGCTCGACACAGTTGAGATTGCTGCATTTAGATTTGGCGCTTGGACTACGGTTTAGTAGAGGGTTCAGCTCGGCATGCTGGTTGATCACTTTGGCAACATCTTGGTTGACATGGAGAGTAAAGTAGCTTGGCAGATTAGACTGGGGCAAGCACTGCTCTTCGGTGCTTAACTCACCTCGGATAGCTTAGTGAACCACCTGAGAGAGCCCTTGGGCTCGAGAGCATGTAATCGGTCCTTAATCTCTATTACCTTTAGTCCTTGGGCTCGGTTGTGGGTCAGAGGTTTAGTAGCTTGATTCCCATCATTGCTTCCAGGTTATTTTGGATTTAGGATCAAATCTGAATGGTGTTCGCTCAGTTCTCTATCAGGGTAATATGGATTGAGGTCGGTAATGTTGAAGGTGTAAAAAAATCCATAATCTTCGAGCAATTCCAACTTGTAGGCATTGTCATTGATTTTCTAGAGGATTTTGAAAGGTCCTTCTGCTTTTTTAGATAATTTATTCCTCCTGATGGAAAATCAAGCTACGGGACCTCTGACCCGCAATCGAGCCTAAGGAGTAGAGGGGCTGGTGCGATAACTCCTCATGTTCCAACTAACCCCTACCGAGGTTGAGGCTGAGTACTTACTTACTGAGGCCGAGGTCGAGTACTTACTTGTCGAGGTCGAGTACTTACTTGCTGAGTCACCTTTAATGCCATGTTGAATGATCGCCTTTTATTCTGTGTTATGCCTAGTTGATGACTACTATAATGTTGAGCCAACCAATCACTTGGTATCATCCTTGTTGAGAAGCTGAGAGATAGAGAATCCGAACTGATTAGGCTATCCCTACTCGGACAAGCCTACTTGTCCCTCTTTTTTGTTTGCATCCCCTAACAACCTTACCAATGTAGTATCGCTACGTGTACAGTATCAGATGGAGAATCTATAGCACTAATGATTGATTTCCTTGTATATTCATTTTTACTCTCTTATATCATGTACATTGCTTCTTTAGAAAATGTCTTTATTGTCTTTTCCCTTTTAGGCAAGTTGCCCTAACTCACGGGTATAAATATCCTTATACTTGTAGCTATAACAAAGAACATTACCTTTAATACACTTAAGTACTTTATTCCTTACGTAAATACTCCTTGTTTACTCTCAGCATCACTCTTATCCTTTCCTTTAAGTAAGGTTAGGTAGCGAGTAACCTTATTGGACTAATTTATGCATCATATTAAATTATGCCATAAGTCCTTGGAAGTTCCTTTGGTACGTCATATCTTTTGAAACTGTTCATGGGTTTTTGCTTATTGTTCCATTCGTCTTTGCTGCTCTTTTCGTACCTTTCTCCATTAACCCTTTTTCGAGCTTTCTGTAAGCTTGGACTTATCTAACGACTAGCCTTGTCTATTCTTGGTAACTGTTCGTAACACTTCCTCTTGTTCAGGAATCACTCTTTGCTGAGGTGCAACTACACCTTTTCTCCCAATTGAAATCGCTTAGTTGTTTTACCCTTAGTCTTTTCTCGCATTCTTCTAGCAGCTTGGTCGATATGCTAAATGACCTTATCATAGATGTGCTGAAGGGATTGTGCTTTGGCTGATGTGTCAGGGTCTTCTTGTGTGAGTATTGGTACAAGGGCATGGTCGGGGGCAACTTGGGATTGAATCTATAGACCACCTTAAAGGGATTCTACTTAGTAGTGTCATGTACTGTAAGGTTATAGTTGAACTCGACCACTAGTAGGCAGATATCTTAATCAGCCAAGTTCTTACCTACTGTAACTTAGAGCAGTGACCCAAAAGTGTGATTAACCACTTCTATTTGGCCATCGGTTTAGGGATGACATGAGGTACTGAAGAGTAATTTGGTTCCTAATCGATGCCACACAGTTCTCTAGAAATGGCTCAAGAACTTTGAGTCTCTATAGGAGATTACAATTCTCGGTACGTTGTGTATTCGCATAATCTCCTGCAAGACAAGAGAAGCAATAGCTGAAGCGTCGTTAGTCTTGGTGCAGGGCATGAAGTGTGCCATTTTACTAAACTGATCTACGACGACCATTACAGAATCTTTTCCTTGTGCAGTTCACGGTAGTTGGAGAAAAAAGTCCATGCTCAATTCAATCCATAGCCTAATCGAAAGAGATTAAGGTATTGCTTTCCCTTACTTGGCTTGGTACTTGGCCTTTTTGCACACGACACAACTTTCGACAACTTGGTGCACATTTATGCTCATTTTCGGCCAAATGAATAAGCCATTTATCAGTTCACAGGTCCTCTTTTCCCCAAAATGTTTGAAGAGACCTCCATTGTGGGCTATCTGACTAGTAGTTCTCTTAGTGAATAAGTCGGTACACATTATTTTCTACCTCGAAACAAGTAGCCATCCTCCACACGATGCATCACAAAATTATGGGTCTAAAGTATGGATCCTTAGAGTACTGTTCTTTGATACTTGCAAACCCAAACAGCTTGGTCTACAGTTTTGATAAAAGTGTATGTCTCCTCAAAGAGCATCGGAAACTATGTTGCTATTTCCTTACTTGTACTTGATTACAAAATTGAATCCTTCAAGGAATTCAACCTATCTTACCTGCCACTTCGACAACTTAGTTTGACTTCAGAGGTACTTTAGCGATTCATGGTCAATATAAATGACAAATTCTCTCGGCAATAAATAATGTTTCCATACTTGCATTGCTCGGACCATTGCTAAAAGTTCCTTATCATACACGGAGTAATTCAATTGTGGTCCTTGAAGCTTCTCACTGTGGAAGGCAATTAGTCAACCTTCCTATGTTAGGACAATGCTTATTCCAATGCCTGATGGGTTGCATTCCAGCTCAAAAATTTTGTCAAAATTAGGTAGCACTAGCATCGAGGCAGAGGTCAACCTTTCTTTTATCTCTACAAAACTTCTCTCCTCCCTTTCTCCTCAACGGAAGTCAGTGTTCTTCGTTGTCAGCTCGATAAGTATCGCTGTGATGGTGTTGAAATTCCTGATAAATCTTCTATAAAATAGAGTTAGCTTATGAAAACTTCTTACATCGGCACAAGTAGAAGGAGTCGACCACTTAACAATTGCTCGGATCTTTTTATCATCAACTCACAAGCCTTCTCTACTGACCACATAGCCCAAGAATACCACTTCCTTCTAGCAAAAGCAACATTTCTTTAGATTGTTGAATAGTCTCTCGACATGGAGGATATCCAAGATTGCTCTGAGATGTTCACAGTGATTCGACATGTTGGCACTATAGACCAAGATGTCATCAAAGTACACTACGACATACTTTTAGATGAGATGTCTTTGCACATGGTTCATTAATCTCATGAAAGTACTTGGGGCATTCGACAAGCTAAAGGGCATGACCATTTACTTACAAAGTCCATGTTGAGTCTTAAACACAGTCTTCCATTCGTTGCCTGGTCTTATGCGGATTTGATGGTAGCTAGATTTAAGATCAATCTTGCTAAAAATCTTCGCTTAACTTAGTTCATCTAACATGTCTTCTAGCCTCAGGATCAGATACCTATATTTGATCGTGATTTTGTTCATGACTCGGTTGTCTATACACATCTACCAGGTTCCATCATTTTTCAGCATTAGAAGTTCAGGCACAGCATAAGGGTTGAGACTCTCTCTTACATAGCCTCTCTTCAATAATTCATTGACTTGACATTAGAGCTCAGAAGACTGTTTAGGATTCATTCGATAAGTTGGCTTATTCGGCAGTATAGTACTGAGTATTACGTCAATATAGTACTCTATGCCTCAAAATGGGGGCAACCTCTCAGGTAACTATTCTAGAAACAGGTTGGCATATTCACTTAACAACTCCTTGGCATCCTAGGGTAACTCACCTTTCATTTTCAATAGTCGTTTGACTAACATGAGGGTCGGCTCATTAGCATCGATGACCTTTCATAGCTTGGCTCTACTCATTATTAGAGCCTTCTTCGATCTATGAGCAAGTTTTGTTTGTAACTTATTAACTCCTCTTGGTGGCATTGGATTCAATGTGATCTTCCGGTCATCCTTCTCGAACATATACATATTCCTGTAACCATCATGTATAACTTTGCTATCAAATAATCACGGCCTACCTAGCAATACGTGGGAAGCGCACATGGGCAGTACGTCATAGAGAATCTGGTCAGAGTAATTCCCTATGGTGATCGACAGCAGTATTTGTCAAGTGACAGGTAATGTTCCTTTCTCACTCTATCAGGACAACTTGTACGGTCTCGAAAGTGTAACAGTCGACAACTTCAGTTTTGAAACAAGATTGGCTGATACCACATTGGTACAGCTTCCACTATCCACAATGAGGGTACATATATGATCATTCACCTTACAGGTGATATGGAACAAATTCTCTCTTTACTCCTTTTCTTGTGAAGGTTCCATGTTCAAAGTGCGTCGGACAACCATGAGTAACTGATATAAGTCCTCAGGAAACACGTCCTCCTCAATCAGCTCTTTCTCGACACTTTCTTTCTCAGTAGGAACCTCCTCCTTCTTGGGTTCCTCATCCGTACTCTCTACTTCTAGCTTTGGGATGTCTCCCTTGATGATCATCATTCGTCGAGCATTGAGCAACCATGTGTCCAACTAAACAAGCTAACATTATCACATTATAGCATGCTATAACACTTTTTATTCTACATAGTAATATAAGTAAGCTCTTTAGACAAAATTATCTCCAAAAATGGATTAGCACAACTTGACATAGATGTGAAAAGAAGTTTAATTTCAATATGGTGATAGAGGATGAAACAGTAATTAAGGATAAATGAGAGAGCTTAATATACACTCCAAAGAATATAATATTAAAGCATATGGTTTAATACAAACTTATTTCATCAACATAAAAAAAATTACCTTTCCTCTCTAACTTGTGTGAAATTTTTGGGACCAACTCTATGTGCATTTCTCAGCTTCTTACGGTTCTCCCTTTTTTTTTTTTTTTTTTTTGCTTATGTCCTTTAGTTTGGAGAAAAAGTTCAAAATGGATGTTCACTAAATGAAGCTAATTATATTTGTCTATATATGAAAATTTTACCTTAACATCTTCCTTCTCCTAATATCGAAGAAGTCTTGTGAAATGAGCCAAGGGGATATTATTGGGCCGATTCTATACTCTTTCTACAAAATTTTTGTACTTAGTGAGGAACTTCTTCTTGACTCTTGATTTGTACACTCTCCATGAAGCTGCAATGGTATTTAATACCCATTTTGTAGCACCTTCCGATACCATATACTTGTCTTGCAATTAGTATATACTGAATTAGTAAATGAGTAATCATTTGAAGTATATGAACATTGACATATATTGACATATTTCTATAATCTATCTTTTTGCTTTTGCAGAATTTTACTCTAATTTTCAATTGTAAGTGCAACAAAGTTTGAGTCATGGGCTACTAATATAAGGAAACGACTAAATTCATTACATATTTTGCTATCTCCAACTAGCTGCCCTTTGTCATGAATAGTTATATTATCACGCTCTTCAAGTCCTTGAGCATGGATATGTTTGTATGTGGATGGCCCTCTTATATTTTTCTTAGAAGGACCTAGAACAAATTTGTAACTATAAATTAAAAAGTTTCCTATAGAATATTTATAGAACTAATTATGTGTATGTAAGTAAATAAAATCATAAATACAAAGTTGTACCTTCATTTGTAATTTCAACTCCATTTTCATAAGCATCATCACTTTCACTTTTACTTTCACGTTCTTCTCGAACAATCATTTCTTCCAAGTCTTCATTTTCGCTCTCATCTACTTCAAATTCAATGTAAAAATTGATTTCCTCATCTTGAGGGTGTAACTTTCAACTCCAATGATGCCTTATGTGATAAGAGTATTCAACCCAAAAATCTATTTCATCCAACTTCTTTGTTGATTATCTGCTAATTTGAATGGCCCTTATAATCCCATAAAGGTGTAATCTTTATAGAATCAAATCCTTCTTCACAATTTCCTCCTTCAATTCTATTCCCTTTCTCTATTGATCCTTCTAACTTTAATCTCTGTTCTAATTTTTTTTTATAAGTCTATAAAAGTAACCAATTATCTACACTGAGTTTGTTTATCTTGCCATCATTTGAACTTGCTAATCAACACATGGTTTAACAAAAAAGAAAACTATGAACAATTCCTTAATTCGAACCAAAATCCTTCATATTTTCAACATGACAAGTAAATTATCCTTCAATTTAAACAGTAAGAGAAAGGAAAAAAAAAAAAAAAACTCATGTTGCAATGTTATGAAAGAATGCCCTTTCCTTAAAAAAAGGACAATTTCATCTTAATTTCCCATCAACAATTACATGCATAGTAAATAGAGACCATGATGGGTAAACACTTATCGATCAAATCTTCCGCCGGATTATAATGGTTCGATTAATTGTCTCCCACTAGAATCCTCAACTTTTGCCATTGGGAAATAAGTGAAAAACATGCAAATTTCTAGAAGAAAATCGTGCGGGAAGAATTGTCTCCAAATATCTCGGTCCATTTTCTGTTACTTCGGTATTGGTGGCAAGGCTTTGTTTTCCCTCGTGAATTTATCTCTATTTATTTATTTATTTTTTATGGATCGTGACTCAATGTTTGTTGTTGTATTTCTTTTATTTTTCTTTTGCACTTTTTGTTTTCTCTTTTTCTAAATCACATTAATTAAACTATGTGTTAGCTTCTTGTTTTTTTTTACATTTTTACTTTTATTATCTATAATTTCTTTTTTTCACTCACATTATTTATATAAGTTCTTTACACTAGTAAATATAATATTAATATTCTATAGAAATTATGTACTAATTTTATCTTATTAAGACATGAAAAATATTCTATAATATTACATGCAATATTAAATAACAAGCAATTTAATTTTATATAAATATGCCATATTAATCCATTGCACCAGAGGAAATAAATTATTGATAGTATAATTATGAAAATATCAAAATTGAGGGAGTTTAAGGATGGAAAGAGAAAGACTTTCTTCTTTTTTTTTTTTTAGATGATAACAATTTAAATAGTCGATCATTTACATTGATATTTTATTTTTCTTGTTCTTTATCACCAATTCATGTCTATGTCTAATATGTAGTTAAGTAGAAGTCAATTACAATAAAACCTACTTGTTTTTACACTTGCATATGCATTAGAAAAAAATTAGACTACTTAATAATGTTTATCATGAAAAATTAAAGAAAAAAAAACAAGAAAATGTACTCCATATTATTATAAATGTACAATACAATTTAAGTAAATCCAAAAATGACTCCACAGTCAAATATAACATTTCAAAAGGTAGAATATGAAATAGGTAAAATTTTCTAAAATTTCATAATAAATGTTAAGAATCATTTAAATAGTTAGACCAAAATCAACTTCGACTAATCTATA
The DNA here is from genome assembly GCA_024138005.1 of Lumnitzera racemosa. Taxonomy (NCBI): domain Eukaryota; kingdom Viridiplantae; phylum Streptophyta; class Magnoliopsida; order Myrtales; family Combretaceae; genus Lumnitzera; species Lumnitzera racemosa. Next base: position 90,539,556 of record JAMXBC010000006.1, read on the forward strand.
AAATCTAAATTACTATCATCGAAATTTATATGCAAACCCCTCCTTCATCGTCCTCTTCTTCTTCTACATCTTCATGGTCTTCTTTTTCCTTGTTTACATTTGTATAAACATGCAGTTCATCCAATGGCTTGTCAATAGTCACATTTTCAACTCCTTCTCTTAACAAATCAAAATCATCTTCAAATTCTAATATTTAGTCCATCTCGACATTGCTTGAATCATCATAGTTGTCTATCACAATAAAATCTTCAGAAGTAAAGGATAGATTTCTAGGGACCATCATAACAAAGTCCCAATTTGTATCTACAAGGTCTTGTACATAAAATACTTGTTATACCTGAGAAGCCATAACAAAAGGATCATCTTAGTAAATTAATCTCTCAAAGTTAACTTGTGTTAATCCATAGCTGTCTTGTTTAACTCTAAACCAAGCACATTTAAATAAGACAATTTTGAAACTCTCATAATAATCTAATGTATGATCTCATCAATTGCACCATAGTACGTTAAATTAGCAACTACTGGATCCCTTGAGCTAGCATAACTTGATGTCAAAGAAGATAACGTAACTCCACTATTTTGTGTTCTGCATTGTGCATCACGTTTTTATGTGTGAAACCTATAGCCATTAATGATATAACTTGAAAAGATACGTGCAACATTAGTTAGACCTCTTGCTAATTCTATAATATAATCAACAACTTTGTCATCATCCTCGACAGGAGTCTTAAACTAGCTAGCAAAATCATTTTTATGAGATAATAAATTTTTCCATTTACGTCTTTTACTTCTACATTGGCTTGAGACTATATATTGATGCTTATTGCATTGAAATAATTTTAACATTAAAAAAATATAATCATTAAATAAAATAATTACATAAGGTTCAATATTTAAAGTATATTGACTTACTCAATAAATTCTTGAACTCCATCATAATTGAATAAGATATAACGATGAGCTTGATTCAAAGATGTTTCATCTACCGTTATTACTCTTCCTTTTTTATTTTTCTTGCTCTAGGTTGGACGACCTACTAAAGGAAATATTGGATGCTTTTCCTCTTCTAGTGCACTTGTAGATCCATAATTCCTTAAAGCCCTATTAAACCTAGTAGAGCAGTTATTATATAAGTATCTTGAGCAAAACATTAAGCACTTTTCTGCTAAGTTTCCTTCAGCAATAGATCCCTCTGAATGGCTTCTATTTCAAACATATGATTTTAATTTACACAAATACCTCTTAACTGGATATATCTAACAATATTATACTAGCCTACCAAGCAATATTTATTTTGGTAAATGAACCATTATATAAAAAAAACTCGGTGGGAAAATTCTCTCAAGTTGACAAAGTGTTTTTACGATTTCAGATTGCAAGCGATGAACATCTTCTACTTTAATAATTGTATAAGGATTTGAAGAAAGATCCTATCCTAATTAAAGCAACTGCTACATGTTTTGACGTTGTCTTTCTCATTGTAACTTAAAGAAGATAGTGCATGATGAAATGTGCATCGTGATTTTTATTTCCAAATATTCTCTTTTCCTTGAAATTAACATACCTTGATATATTTGATGCAAACCCATCAGGAAGCTTCATCTTTTTAAAAACATTATAAAATACATTTTTCTCTTCTTTAGTCATCGAAAAACATGCCATATAAAACTTAGTTTTTTGTGAGTTATCTCATGCCTTTGGTTGTAACTTCTTTTTGATACTTATGTCAAGTAGATCTAGATGAGTATTTGCATAATCTTTAGTCTTTCTTGAAACATCAAGCAATGCATATAAAATGTTAACACAGGCATTTTTCTTAATATGCATCACATCAAGATTATGACCTATTCTATCATGGTCCCAATAAGGCAACTAAAAAAATATAGACTTTTTTTTTTTTTAATAGTCCATCATGTTTAGCCAAATTTTGTTTCTTTCCAAAGTAATTAGGAAAATTACGTACGTCGTAGAATGCTGTTGTTCTTGAGAGGGGCTCTGGTGCAGCTCTATACTTAATGGTTCCATTAAAAAAATTCTTATCTTGATGCTAAGGATGGTTAGAATCTAGAAATCTACGATATCCTATGTAACATACCTTTCAACTATAGCGTAGATACGGATACCATGTCTCATAATTGCAACATGGATATGCAAGTTTCCCTTTTGTGCTCCATCTAGACCACATTGCATAACTAGGAAAGTCACTTATTGTCCATAACAATGCAGCATGCATTTTAAACATTTGATTACTTATTGCATCATATGTAGAAACTTCAGAAAACCATAACTCTTTCAGCTTTTCAATCAATGGTTTCAAGTATATATCAATATTGTTTCTAGGGGATTGGGGTTTAGATTTAAGTATAGATAACATAAAATACTCAGATTTCAATGTTATTAAGACAAGTAACCAAGTACTATGAGAAACACTCATGGTTTTGAAAGGATTAAAACCATGAGAAGTTAAACCAATCCTCACATTACGAGAATCTTTGGCAAACTTAAGGTAAGTTGAGTAAAAAAAATTTCAAGCCTCACAATCAGCTGGGTGTTTTAAATTTCCATCATCAATCCTTCTATTCTTATGCCATCGCATAAAATTAGCAATCTTTGAAGACATGAATAATCTTTATTATCTTGGAATTAATGGAAAGTACCTTAGAACCTTACTTGGAATTTTAGTTTTTTTGCATGAAGAATTGTTGCCACCATCATTTACACTTGTAACACAACTTTCTTTCTAACGAGATGTACCGCATACTTAACAGAATTCTTTGTACTCATCTTCCTTCAAATAGAGCATGCAATCATTAGGACATGTATAGATTTTCTTATAATCAAGTCTAAGGTCCTTAACCATGTTTTTAGCATGGTTGAAAGACTCAAGAAGCTTTTCTTGTGGAAATGCTTCTCGTAATTGTTTCATAAGAGGATAAAAACAAGCATTGCTTATTCCATGAAGATATTTTATAAGGTATAATCGAATGGTGAAAGAAATTTTTGAGAATTTCTCACATTCAAGATATAACTCTTCATTAGCTTCCTTGAGTAAATTAAAGAATTTCATAGCATTTGCATTAAGTCCATCCGAAACTCTGCTATTAGATTTGTTAGCTCCGAAGGTATCATAGATCAATCCTTCCATATCATCAAAAGTATCTCTTACATCTTCATCAATGTCATTACTTGTATCTTTCGATGATAATAAATCTACCCCATGAAAAATCCATTTAGTATATGTTGTATCAAAACTTATCAATATCAAATGTTCTAAAAAAAAACTTTTCTCTCTAACCAATTACCGTTCTTACATATTAAACAAGGACATGGAATTTCATTCTCAACGGCTACATTAGAAAAAGCAAAATCCAAAAATTTTTTTATTTCTTTAATGTATGCTGAACTTGAGGTTGATTCAGAAATCCAACTCTTATCCATAATTTGAACCAAATTCTCCAAAATTGGCTTACTGAGATTGATGTAGAAAACTTTAAGTATATAGAAAGAATGTCTTTACAAACTATTATTTTTATGCTGTTAAGGTTTACAAAACAATAATTTGCTTTTAAACAATTAATTGGTGGAGTTTAAATCATGTGATTCTAAAAAATAAATATTCAAAAAGACCAGCTTTTGAAATAAAAAATATTATCTTTTTAAATTATTAAAATTATCTTTTAGAAAAAAATATTATTTTAAATTTGTTCTCAAATATTTATATATACTTTCAATAACTTTCAATAATGACATACTCATTTGGTTTGTTATAGAGTATTTCATGCATTTATGAGTATCTATAATTTCAATTTTTGTTTATATTTTGAAGTCTAACTAAAATCTACTTTGTTGGGTCCATTTTAGGAAAGAAAATCACTTATTTATTTTTATTATTATCTAATGTAATATTTCAATTAAAATATTTCCAACACAAATATTCTTTTTTTAATACTTTAGGCTGATGATTATTATGAATTTAAATGATTACAAAGATTATGTTTATCTTTTTTAACTTTATAATTCCTATTATATACCATAAGAAAGAGCAATCTTATTTCATCACAAACATAAAGTGGTGATTAACTCATGAAATCATTACAGTTAAATTAGAATTATACTATAAGTAAATGGACATATTTCCAAATCAGTACATAATATATATATATATATATATTTTTTGTAAAAACGTAATATTGTCACTTCAAGTTTAACTTTTTCCATCAAATTAATTGATTATATGTATATATTTTTTAGTTTTTACAACACTAATAAAAATAACATAATTACCTAAAAACTATCACAATTGACATTTCAATATCGTATATTAATATATTATTATAAATATGGTACAAATATTATTATATAATTATATCAATATATATTATTCTTTTGTTCTTTATCTCATACTTATATGATTTGATTCATTACACTAATAAAGAATTGCTATCCTTTTAATGATAATAATGGAGTTTCATGTATTAAGGATTGTCTTTTTTCTAATTAGGTCATGTAAAAGTTAAAAAATCGTATTATGAGTAATTTTTTCATAATGGATATGCCTCTTGATTACAAAATTTTTAAAAAGAAAAAAAATTCTAATATCGAAAACATATGAATAATATAAAGTTTCAATTGATAGAACAAAACATTATAGATGGAAAATGCTATTATTAATGAAAATTTATGAGTAATGAAAAAAAAAACTTAAATTTTATTAATCATGCAAAGATTATGATTGTGCCATAACTATTTAACTAATAAAAGAAATAAAAATTTTCAAAGTTATAAATATTAAAAGATATTAATAAATACTGGCATTTTTGTGTTATTTCATATCTTTTCTTATTTCTTTGAGTTTTACTAGTTCAACACAAGTTCTTGCAAAATATCTCATTATAATATCATCTCAACATGATTTATTATCATAAAAAAGTTAAATCTTACTCATAATTTTTTCCAAATTTTGTGGAGTTATATATTAGTATTAAATATAAACAATTTGTTGAATAAAAGAAAATGTAGAATTATTTTAATTCATAAATATTGTTTAAAAGAAGATTTGAAATGTAAAATTGAATAAAAGAAGATATGGAGTTATCTTATTAGATATAACTCGTCTAAAACAAGATTTGAAGTTATCTTAGTATATAAAGAAGGGTTTAATCTTTCTTATATAAAAAAATTTCTTATTGGATAATATGCTAGTAAATATTGGTTTGGATAATTATTTAAAACAAAAATCTTTATTAATATGATAATTTAGTTTATTTTGATATAGGTTATAAATTTATGACTTTTTCGATTGATTATATTCTTACAACAATGATTTTTTTAAATTTTATTTTATGATAGTTGCATGCTCTATTTATATAAACAACAACTTTATGAATAGTTGTAAAAAATTAATGAGCTAAGGTAACAACTTATATAAGTTGTGTTTATTTAAACAATTACTAGTAACATGATATATTTATTACCATAACATTGCATCAAAGTTGTTGCAGCAACAATTTTTATAGTATTGCTTAAAATTATTGCTTTTAAACAACCTTTTTAGCAACATAAAGAAATTTTGATGCGTTTAAGCACCTTAAGCATTAGTTATTTAATGTGTTGCAAATCTAGTGTTGCCTTAGGCTATTTTTGGTATAGTAGCTAGGATGTGTTCTTATTGTTTTTATCTCAATTTTCATTTCATTTCATATGTAAGCATAGTAATGACTGCTTTTCATCAATGAAAGTTCCTTTTCCCATCACTGATATTTTCTAATGAAAATGTGATAAGTGTTTGTACATCTTCATTTTATTACTATTGTCGTTACGAAGTAGAGACTAGTCTCTTTAGCATATAAAGTCAATTTCACAAAACAGTTTACATTTGGATGAGGAAACTAAACCCCTTGATTGATAAAAAAGAAAGTAATAATGAATATAATATATAGACTACACATCATTTTTGGCTAGTAAGAGCATGGTCTCATAAGCGTATGATGATAGCTTGTATATTGCGGACTAGTGGGATACTAGCTCACAAATGTACATCATGCCATGATCATCATATATAGCTTTTATACTATCTAATTTCTATGTTTCTTACCATCAAGTAGTGGAAATAATCCCATTGGTGAGAACTTTAATATATTGACATTCAAACCCAAGTAACATTTTAGTAAGCCATGTTATGTAGTTAAGTAGTGGAAAATACCTTGTTGACTAATGAGAAAGAATTATTTATCCTAGGCAATCAGTGCTACTATTATTGCATATGCGCGATTGAACACTTCTTCAAAAAGATCTTCTATATATTATCATTAGCAAGCAAACAACTTACCTTAATGTGTGAAATAACATGTGAGATCTCTTAGATCATTGAGTCTAAGTAGTCTCGCAATTACATTTATTCTATAAGAGACCCCCTTAGATCATTGAGTTTAAGGAGTCTCATAATTATATATGTTTATAAGAGACTCTTTAGATAAAAGAGTTTAAGAATTATGTCAATCTAGAAGCTTAAAACTTAAGTTGCTCAACACTAATATAGCTAAGTTGAGCCTTTTCTCCCTATCACATGATGTCGTTTTTGAAATAGAAAAAAAGAAGAGATAATAAGATACTCTTACTACTTTATGTTAGACAATAGTGCTGCTTAGTTGAGGCATTACTCCTAAGTGTGTGAAGTCTTTTAGATATGCTTATCACCATCTGTTAAGACATTGCAAGTCATTAAGGAGATTGAAGTTACCTCGCTACATTATTGTCTAGCATGTTACTACTAAGTGAAGAGCTATTGCCTCTAAGTGCGTAACAACAAGACACTTTTATAAAAGCTAATGAAAGCATCAAGGAGATAAAAGAGCACGAAAGTGGATCAATGAACTTCATTATTTTTTATTTTACATATTTAGGTATAACTTGTACTTACAAGGAAATATAAGAGTACAATGAGTGATTAGGAAGATCGATCAATTACAAATATGTTCATACAACGAAGGTTTTATATAAGTGCTCTTATGAAAATAATGCATTGTTGTAAGGCTAAATCAGTATGCGCTTTTAAGGTATCGCAACTTTCAAAGACTAATGTACTATAATACAACATTGGGTCCTCAATGGTGTCATAAGAAAATGAAAGGCATCAAGCTAGTTGACTGTCCATTCTCCACATGTTAATAACTAGAGGAGGAAAATTATAAATGGATATAGTGTATGAAGAGGTTATGCTTGCATGTTGATGATCATTACTCATTATGTTTGCTCTATACAACACTCTTTATATATGATGTTCAATGTATGTGTGTTTGCAAGGCTTGATGCACGTATATTTATGATGCTCGAATCACAGTTACATACAAGGCTTAATGCGTATGCGGTGCTCAACATGCGAGTGCTCTAGATATTTGATATACTATGTTGATTTATGACATTCCCCTTTGCTCGATTTGAAGGATAACACTATTAGAGTTATTTAAAACAAGGGATTACTCATATATGATGTCATGTCACCAGCTCTTAATAGCTCTTGAAAAGGGGTGGCAACGTCCATTGCAATTGCTACCACTTAGGTGAGGCAAAAGGAGTGATTACCTATGAAAACCAAGGAAAGTAAGAGATTTTGTAAAGTAAAGCACAAATGAGATAGAAATTTTACAATTTACAAAAGGGAAGTTAAAGAAAAAATGATAAGGGCAGTACAAAGAATAGAGCCTTATCTAAATGTTAATTTTCAATTCATGTGTTATGCTCACGTAGAAGCTCATGTCTATTTCATGTGATTTAGCTCATGGATACTCGTGTTAAAAGGGGCTATGTTCATTTTAAATATTCAATTCACAAGTACTTATGTTTAAGAGGTTGAAAGCTCATGTTCAATTCCCCTGCAAAGTTTACATTTAAGGCTCATGTTTAGTTCACATGTTCAATGCTTACATGGTGTCATGTTTAAGACTTTGTTATGCCATGTTCAATGACTTATGTCATGATAAGAGATCACATCATGTTCAAGACTCATGTTTTATTATTTTGTATGCTTAGTTTACGTTTGACTCTCATGTTTTGATATTTGAGGATTATGTTTTATTCATGTGTGCTCAACTCACAAGCTTACATTCTATTCTCATGCATTAATGTCTAGCCTTCATATTTAGTTCATCTCATGTGTAAGGCTTGCACTCTCCTCTCAAGTACTCATATGTGCATGCCCTTACGACTTGGGACTTATGTTCATTTGATATTACACATTGCAATTGGTTTAAAGGCCACACATGACCCAAGAATTATACCTCTTCATTGTCACCCATTAATGAAGATTAGTCCTCATTGGTTATCGGTTTGTGAATAGTCGCGGTCTGGGCGGTAAAGAATGTACCTCTTTAAACCATGCTAGTTTGCTAATTGGTGTAAGGACGAGATCTAGTCCCCATGTCATGACTGCAGGCTTTTAGCCTTTGGTTGGCAAACAATTAAGGCCTAGGTGGTAAAGAGTCTACCCTCTTTAAACCGTGTTGATTTGCTAACTATTGCTAATTAGAGATTTGGTCCTTAAGTTGCGATCATAGACTTTTGACCTCGATTGCAAGTAGCCACGATTTGGTGATAAAGAGATTCTCTTTAAAGTGAGTCAATTTGCTGGTTGTAGCAAGTTCAAGATAGTGGCCATTCAAAATGTGATTGTGAACTCTCAAATATTAGTTATGTTACCTGCAAAAGATGGATAATGTGAAAGTGTTAGTTTGATGAGAAAAGGGGGGAGAGATGGATGTAAGAATCAATGATATTGGTACACATGGAGGCAAATATGAATATGAAGACACACATGAAAGCATAAATAAAATTACAAGAATAAAGGCATTGAGCAATGAGGACTATATCACTATTAATTGTATGAGAAGAAAAAAGAAGAAGAAGAAGAGTACAATCACAACACAAGTTTAAAGCATATGCTCAAGCTATTCCCATTCATTTGTAGAGCAAGTTTTCACTCAACAAAGAATTTAAGATTATTTTGGCTTGATACCAATCATAACCTTTTAATGTCCAAGGAACATAAAAGAACATCCCACTTACTCCTAATCCCCACCAAGAACATCAAGGCCCATTGGTAATCCATAATGATAAGAAGAAATGAAGGAAAATGTAATCATGCTAGTCATGCAAGGAAATGTTTACTTAGAACTCACTACAACCATATAAAGCTGAGCTACACATGAAACCAAAGCATTCATCTAATGAAGCATAAGAAGTAGAAGGAAGAGGCTATCGCCATATGTGAATGCAAATTTGATGCTAGCAATCCTAATTTTGCTTATGGCAATGGGTGCTTGAATGTACTAACCAATATTAAGTGTACTCTGTTATATTGTCCTTGTGATAAGTATTGTCAAAATCAAAGGCTCTGAAGTATGCTAATATACTTGAACAAAGTTGTTTAAGATTGAAGGCTATGGATGGAGTCTTCTTGTTGGTGATGATATAAAGATAGGTAAGTTTGTGATTAAATATCGCGAAGAGGTTATCTCATGGAAAGAGGCTAGGTGAAGGTCATAAGTATATGAAAATCAAGGTTTGAAGGATGGATATATTATTTCTTTTAAGTGCTTCAAATTTTATTGATGCTACGTAAAAAAGAAACCTTGTTGGGTTGATAAATCACTCATGCCAAATTTTGAGACAAGGAAATGGCATATACTAGCTAGCACTAAACTATCATATGATTACAATTTTGAATGGTATAGAGAAGCAAAGTCAATGGTTGAAATGCAATCATGAACTTAATTACAGCAAGGACATCAGGTGATCAACGTAAAATATGAATAAGAAAAAATAACATATAACCAAAATCAATTAGCTTCAATTCATTATTTGAAGACAATATGAGTGTAAAGGAAAACCATAGCAACTGGTGAGGAAGAATTTCAAATGCTCCCAACCAATTGTAAATGCTGATAAGGAAGAAATATACACGTTCATGAATCAACGAAAAATTTTTCATCCATTGCATCGTTTATTTTGTTAATGCCCATTATAAGGAAATCAATAGATTCATGTATTATGGCATATGTCTTGAAAGAAAGTTTAAAGAGCAAGTCTAAGAACAAGAGATTCACATAACTGGTCTTATCACTCACCTTAAAGATAAGATAAAAAAAACTTAGTAGACATTTGTATTAAAAGAAAAAGAGAAGGAAGAATACAACAAAGGAAGCTAATGATTTCAGCTCCAAATGTGAACAAGAACAGAACAATAATAGTTGAGACATGAGTAAAGCTCGACTTATCTTCAAGGCACCAAGTAGCCATGACACACCTTTAGTAGCTCATAAGGATACGGAGCACCTGATCTAAGCTGATCTTAACACTAAAAACAACAACATTACCCAAGTAACCAATGGAGAACTAAGCTCCATAAAAGAATGAACCTCGAATGCCAGCATCGAGCTGAATTTAAGATAGAGCAACATGAACAGAAACAAACTTAACTATGATAGACCAAGATCAAGCTAACACCAACTATATAGTTGCTAGCAAGCATGAGTGCACGAGCTGCTAAGTTAAGAATTCGGTGGAGCAAAGAACTGACTTCCCTAGCAACTTTACATAAATCCGAGCACTTATAGCAAAGATATCTCTTTACCAAGCTCAATAACAACAGCCCAAGATCCTCTTAGGTAGCGAGAAGTCCAAGTTTTGAGTACTTAGTTACGATAGATAACTCGTTGAGTTAAGCTATCAAATTGATGAAACCAAACCGAGTAGTAGTTACGAAGCAAGTTCGAGTAATTGTAATCCATGAGCTCCAACCAAAACACAATAAGAAAAACCAACAAGATGCATGAGCTAGCCTTCATTTGAGCAATTTCCTTGAAGCTTTCACTTTTGGGCACTCAACTCTAACCAATAATTAGTAGTCACATGATGGGTAAAACTCTTCATAGGAAGATTGAATGTTTAGGCCTTCTCAAATGGCTACAATCATAGAAGAAGAACATTGAAATAAAAAGGGAATTGATATGTAGGGTTTTGTTTAGCTAAAAGAGTAAGAAATGAGGAAAAATTAAAAATAGAGAACAAAAGAGAGTGCAAAACCCTTATACTGTGGAATGGGAAAAAGCAAGGGGCTACCTATTACATTTTTAGTAAAAGAACTAAAAAAGTCAGAAAAGAATACTCTATACCATTCCTAGTCTAGCTTCTTGGTTGATATTGGCTGATATCTCCAGAAGATATTCTTGGGTTGTAAGCTAGAGTAATTGTAGTGGGCATGGCTTTGAATAGGTTGGAGAAACAACTTTAAAAAAATGTGGGTTCAACATAGAAAAAATGAAGGATAGTTATGGATAGGGACATTTTTTAAAAGTATTTTTGAAGGAATTTTTTAAATGGAGATTTGAAAATTCGTTTATCTTTTAGGGCATTGCCCTAGAGACCTCGCATGGGACACCGTGCTTACTATTTGTAGTATAACAAATAAGATTTAGTTAATACAAAATGGTTACATTATATGTAAATACCTTATAAGAAGAATGCTCCTATATGAAAAGAAAATCAAGACAATATTGATACATCGAGTTAGTCTAATGAGATTGCTAATGTGAAGTTAGTGTACAAATTCAACTCAAAAGAATGAATAACTCATATGGGTAGAATCGAAGAGATGAATCAGCTAAAAAAAGAGACGATATAAAGAAGATTTATTTCAAAGTGTTGTCATAGGGGCAATATGCAACTCAATCTAACTAATTGATGGACTGCCTACCAACGGTCCAATTATTTGGGCATAGCTCTGAGGAAGGTGGCTGAACTCCCCGCATGGTCATACATTGATCTCTATACTTGGTAATGATGATGCTGACCATTCCCTTGCTAAGGACCCTGTGCCAAGTAATTTGACCAACTGTTGTTGAGAGGTTCTTGTCGAGTGACAAGAGACTCACTTATCGGCCGAGTAGTTTTCTCTCAACATGCTATCATCTCTCTCGTCCTGGCCCCTTTATTATCCCAACATCTTCATTTTTCTTACCTATTGTGCTTAGAGAATATTCGTATGGGACTAATGTTGCTTTGCCACATGTTTACCACATCTAGCATTATACTACGTTTCCATTTTTGTCTTTTATCCTTTTTACCCTTTTTTGTTTGTATCAGGAATCCCCCTTTTGTATATAATTTTTTTGTAATTTCTTTATTTGTAATTTTTCTCTAGGGACTTACTATAAATAGTCCCTTTCCTTTGTAAGCTGGAGACAACTTGTCATTTTCAGGCTTCGAACATCTTGTTCTTGCGAAATAACCCTCTCCAAGTCCATTTCTCATATGCTCTTATCTAATCTTATCGAGTAGCTTAGGATTAGTGGTGGGTGGACTTTGACATCAGCTTGTACATTATATCACGTGAGGTATCAAGTTGTATTGTGTTTGTTAGTGTGTTATATCTTTCCAGCAGCTTCACATCAGTTACTCCAATTCATTCGTAGACTATTTCTATCCATTTTCTTCAATATTTCGGAGGACCCATTTAGTTCAGTTTTGCTACTATAAGTCTTAGTGATAACTAAGTTTTTAGGTACACCATATATTCCTAATATTAGAGCTTGAGGTTGAGACTGAGAGTTGTATAATGATAGTCGGTTTGCTATTTGAGATACTTGTGTGAAGTGTAGTTATTGAAATTTTGTGTTAAGAATGTTGAATCCTAGTTTCCAGGGAGAGATCAACAATGCCAAGAGTGATGCTTATGGTCGTAGTCGAGTTACTCAAAAAACCCTACGTATTACTAATGAGTAGATACAAGATCTTGCAGCTATTGTATCCAACTTAGCTATCTCAGTAATCAAGGCCTTAGAGAGTGGACTATGTGAGAGAGTTGCTGAGTATGGTTAAGAAATGAGAGATAGGTTGAGGAGGTAGATGAATGAGCGGACTCCAGAAGCCTTTTAGTGAACCAAGTACCACCGTGACGTGTTGATAGAGTCGCTAGAAGAAGGTTGGAGTTAGATGAAGTGGAAGAGTATGAAGGAGAAGGCCAGTATGATGGGATTGATGAGCATGAGTTCAGAGTGCCAAAAGGTGCCAAACATCTTAAGTTACAGATTCTGAGCTTCAATGGGTCTAGTAGTGCTAACAACTACCTAGATTGGGAAGAGAAGATCAAAAAGATAATCGACTTCTACGATTATGAAGATATTGTTCGCATTCGAGTGGTCGTGTTAGAATTTTCTGGGTATGTGACAATGTAGTGGAAGAAACTACAGAATGTTCGCTTAAGGGCCCGATACGAAGTCCGAACTTGGAATGAGATGAAGAGAGTTTTGAGGGGTAGGTTCATTCCTGGACATTACGACTAAAACACTTTCCAATGACTCCAAGACTTGAAGTAAGATAACAGATCCATAGACGACTATATCCGAGAGTTTCAGTTGCTCATGATACAATGTGATGTTGACGGGCTTGAGACACTTCATCTTTGGACTATAGGATGAGATTGGTAACATCATGGAACTATAGAATCTTGAAACTCTCAATGAAACCCTCAATGAAACCATTTATATGGCCTAGAGAGTTGAGTGGCAACTACGAAACTAGGTTAGTCGGATGTCGAGTAGCCGAATATTGATGCCGAATAGAAGTAGCCTGCCTAGCCGACCAGGGAATGATAGAGCATCAAACAGTTTCGAGGTGGAACACCGAGGTCAGATGCTGAATTGACCAGAAGAAGTTTAAGGTAAGAACAAGACCGAGGAGCCTAAGATCCGAAGAGATCTAGGTCAAAGTTCAGAGTGGAAAACTTGAGAAATCAAATGTTTTAAATGCCTTGGCTATAGATACATAGCTAGTCAATGTCCGAATCACTGAGTTATGATTATAAGAGAGACAAGTCCCAATTTGAAGTGGAAAGTGAAGGTGTTGCAAACTGTGACTAAGAAAAGATAAGGCTGGTCGCTGGATGGGCCTAAGCTTGCAAAAAGCTTGAAAAGGATTAATGGGAAAAGTGTAAAAAGTAAAACGAAGAATGCAATAGTAAGCAAAACCTACAAACAACTCTAGAGGATATGATGCACCAATATAACTTCTGATAACTTATGGCTTAATTTGAATATTTTCCCTTTTTTTGCCTCCATAATTTCTCATGTATATGAATATTTCCCTTCATCGATGATGATGTTATTAATTGCTATAGAGGGACTTCATGATTGATGAGAATACCCCGAATGTATATATTCACATCTTTAATAATATACTACTGCCTTGTTTATTTGATGGGAATTGGAATTCAATTCCTCTTTTATTTCTTATTACAGCATTCACTTCGTTTTTTGTTTCCGAGTCACAATTCCTTAAGAATCCCGATTATGTGAAATCAAGTGATAGGGATTTCTTGACTCGACTAAAGAATCATGATTCCTCACAAAATTTCACATTTTTTCCAAAAATAACCTCATATCAATTTACAATAACTACTACCACCATTGCCATCGCCACTACCGACCATTACCATTACCATTACTATTACCATTACTATTACTATTACTATCGACTACCGTTACCATCACCACTACTGTTGCTGTCGCTACTGCAACCACTACCACCACCACCTATCATCACTGCTATTATCACCACCAACTGCTAGCATTACCACTAACTGCCACCGCTACTGTCGCTACTGCCATTGCCATCACTGCTATTGCCATCGCCATCATCGCTACCAACATCGTTATCATCACACTCCTACTACTACCATTATACTGCTGCTACTACTGTTGTTGCCGTCGCTGTTGCCGCTACCTCTGACTACAGTTATCATCACCCATACTGCTATCATCACCACCGCTGCAACTACCCTTACCACCCCCTCCCTCCCTAAGCCACTACCCCAACCACTTTACCACCATCACTGTTGTCGATCATTACTACGGCCTCTGCCTTTGTAGTTGATTTCTACCACTACTACCTATTATTTTGGAATTACTTGAGAAAGAAAATAAATTCAGAGTATTTTAATTATTAAAGTTCTATTACGTGTCTATTCTTACTTTGTTTATTAGGCCAACTAAACAAAATAATAGGTATTACACCCTTATTACATTCTTTAAGAATTCCAATTATATTCTTTCTTCATTCCATTTAATGAAGTGAACAAGCTATAATGGAAAACGTACCAGCTTTACCGGTATATAAAACATAAAAAATAAATATATAACAATATAGTAATTTTTATATGGCTCTTTCATGGTATTCTACACTTATTATCTTTTACACTCCTCTATTATTATAATTTCCATTATGATAAATTACATCTATCAACCCTCTAAATTTTTCAAAAGACATGAAGACCTTGTTTTTGTAAAGTTGCTATAGATTCCCCCTTACTTTTACATGGGGTTCACATGTGGCTACATAGTTTCTAATGTGAATTTTTATTATGACGTGATACTTTAGCTTATAATTATTAATTTCCATCTCATTCAAAAAGTTTTGGCAAAAATAAAATTAAGAAAGAAAGGGCAAAATGGGGTAAAATAATTTAACCTTACTTGACTCAAGTATAAAGAAAATGAATACATGTGAAGAATAAAAACACAATTTTTCCATAAAACAAACTAAAACCCTACTTCTGAGAATTCTTAATCTCAAATCCAAGTGGAATCCTATTGCTAGAAACATAATCTTCCAATCGCAAGGCCAATAGGAACTTGGTAGCAATGGCTTCTAATGGAAGATAAGCGGGAAAGATCTAGCCATCCTTAGCTGCAAGTAAGTGCTATGGTTTTTGATATATTAAATGAACAATATAAGTTTTTTTTTTTAATCTATTGTACTATTTCAATTGATTTAAATATTTTAAGGTTTGATTTTGGTTGCTAGCTGTTTGTTTGATTAAGGATAATTTTAAAATTTCTTGGTTTATGTTACGAATGATTCATGTTTATGCTTGTTTAAAAATTTAAATACAACATAGTGGATTGGCACCATTCCAGAAGGGAAAAAAAAAAAATTCAGTATTCTTCATATATAATAAATTTAGAAAACGGGGAGACTAGGAGCTTGCATTATTCAACGACTGAGTTGATCAGTTTGGATAAATTATCCTTGATAATTTAGACGTTTGATTAGTTCGGATAAATTATCCTTCCATTATTAAGCTGTTCTTTGAGTTTTTATCGAACGACTATCTATCTTCTCTTCTTTTTACTTAAGCTTGGGTCGGGCAAATGTAAGGATCCAGGTATTTTGTTTAGCTGGTTCGTTTATGTCCTTTACTTTTTTTTTTTTGTAAATTTATTAATTTGAATCTAATTGGGAAATTAATAATTAAAGCTAAAGTACCCCGTCATAAAAAAATCCACTTTAAAAACTATACAGTCACTTGATGGAGACTCCATGCAAAAGCTGGGAGAATTCATAGTATTTTTAAAAAGTGAGATCTAGATGTTTTCTGAAAAATTTATAAGGGTGATAAATATAATTTATCCTTTCTATTGTAATTGTAACTCTATCTTTATTTTTATTTTCATTATATTATTATTATTATTATTATTATTATTATTATTATTATTATATTTTTAGGTATATAAAACACTAAATTCAACGGAACGCTTATTAAATAATTAAATGATTGACTTGAAGTTTAGCTTGGCAGCAGCAGCGTGTGGACCATTTCTGTTCGGATATACCAACATGACGTTCCATCCCGAACCCGGTCCCAGGACCTCAGACGGCAATTTTGCTCGAATAGGCCTCTTATTTACATCATCACATGTCTCCATCAATAAAAAGCGTTTAATATTGATTTTTTTTTCTTATTTATATAAAGTATGAACATAGAAAGAGAGATGCAGATTGGAACGTAATTTGAATATAGAATTTTTCTTTTCTTAAACTTATTATCATAAAGTTAAGCTTATATATTAGAAATTTTATTTTCCGTTCCATTTGAATATATAAAAACTTTCCTTTATACATAGATCATAAAGTTAAGCCTTTATATTTGAAATCCCATTTTCCATTCCATTTTATCCTAATTTTAAATGACTATGCATTCATATCATGATCTAGCCTCTACAATTGATGCGGTATATACACGGAAAGGACTGGTCGTAAATCAGCGGCTCGAAAGTTTTAGTTTGTTAGTTCATAAGAATCAAGGCAAGTTGGTTGGGAGCAAAAATAAATAAATATATAATATAATATATAACACATATGCATATAATATATAATATTTTTCTTTTCTTATTTTGTTTTAGATATATAAATACATATAATACATATGCATATATTGCATATAATATGTACATATGTAATATGCACACTTTAAATATGTAAATAAATACAATAATGTATATATATATATATATATATGACACATTATACGTAAAGGGATAAAAAGAAAAACGAATGTGGAAAAAAAAAAAAAACTTTTTGGTTCACAGGTTCAAGAATTGGCAGGCCTATTGAATTGTCCTTAAATTGATCCTAGGCGAGTTTCATGATTCAACATTTTCTTGAATCGCATATGATGCTGAGTTAAATCATTCCAAGGTCTGGTGTGACATATATATCATCTAAGTTTTAAATATGAACAATTCCGGGGATTTTTTTATGATTATGTTCTTATTATTTATGAGACCATTTATACCATGTATCTCACTTTTAATTTATATTTTTTTAAATTTAAACTATTAAATAAATTGTAAATTTAATAGTTTAGATTTAAAAAGATGGAAATAAATGGTATGATGGATAGTGGAATTAATCTCGTTAAAATAAAGAACGGGACTATAAATCTCCTATTCTTAAGCATGTGATTGTAGAGGTAACTTTTGACATTAGATAGATCTGATTTTTTTTATCTATTTATAATATATAATTTTGAAAACTTTTATGTTATAATATCTCTTCAATATTTTCCTATAAGTATAAATCTTCATAAATCTAATATATACATATACATATATATATATATATACATATAATGATCTCTCACACACACACACCCCTACAAACAAAAAAAAAAAAAACCCACTCAACAAAACCCCCTTCCTTTTTTTTCTCATAATTAATGAATTTTTTTTTTCTATTTTCACCATACAAAGTTTTCTTCAACAATGCTCACCTTTTTTTTTTAAATATTATTCTTATTACAATTGTTAAAAAAATCGAAATTAATTAAACTCGTTACAAAAGCAATATTTTATATCGATAAGGGACAATGACTTGGCAATAATTTTCAAGTCGACATTCAAATACTTCTAGACCGCACCAGCAATGATCACTTGACTTTAATATCTGGACGCAAAAGAGTCTTCAAAAGACTTTTGAAGGGCGGCTTTGAGTATTGGCTGCCAAAAAGTACAGGGAAATTATGTTGTTACGTCATGATACCGCGTCATATGTTTGGCATTATTAGTAAAAATAACCATTGTTAATGAATTATATTTACATTTTTATTTTATATACAATTCATATCAATATAAAAAAATACATAAAAACTAAATAAAAATCATAAAAAACTAGTTTATAAAATATTTAATTTATTTATATAACATTTATATCTTTCGTATTATTTATCGTATATTATATTTTTCTTTTGATGGTCTTATTTCGACTAAATCATATCCGTATTCGTATTATTACATCATGAGAGACACAACCAACCTATGTTGTTTTTAACCCCTGGTTTATAAAACCGCGTCAAGTCATGAAGAGCATATGGTTTATCAACTTCCGTAGATATGCCGATCTTCATAGTCAAAGTCGGCGTAACAAACACGGCCTTCAGCTATGTTTACGACGCCCACAACAACCTCGACGGGCCTGACAACGACATGAACAAAACGTAAACCATTATAACCGTAAATTGTAGCCTTTTTT
Organism: Lumnitzera racemosa; assembly: GCA_024138005.1. Lineage (NCBI taxonomy): Eukaryota > Viridiplantae > Streptophyta > Magnoliopsida > Myrtales > Combretaceae > Lumnitzera > Lumnitzera racemosa. Next base: position 90,558,417 of record JAMXBC010000006.1, read on the forward strand.
ATTTTTTTTTCTTTTCACTTTTCTTTGCCCTTTTCGGCTCTTTGACCGGTTTAAGAACATTTCTTTTTTTAATTTTTATTTTTTATTTTTAGATGTTTCTAGAATTGAGTCTAATGCTTGCCCACACCGGTCTGGCCTAAACTTTTGGAAAAACCCATAGCCCACTCAGCTGTGTGGTCCAAGATGAACCCCAGGCTCCCCACACGCATGTATACGACCAATCCATCTGTATTAAGCCTTACTCAAACCGATCGAGGGGGTTCGGATTTGCAGGAGGAAGAATTAGGGCTCATGCCGTATTGAAGGAGATTTGCTAATGGTAAAAAAAATTCAGAAGCTTGGGCTCGGGTTCAAAGTCCAAAATGGTACAAGCATTTTATAAAGCATAACGATAATAGGCCGGAGTCGTACGGAGCGAAAACTCAAGAAATGGGCCCAAGCCCAATTACGGCAGAAACTCAACGTGCATATTGGATCTCGGACTGTGCCTACATGACCGTAAGATCAAGCCTTTATGCCGTGGCATTAATTTTATTAAAAAAAGAAGAAGAAGAAGAAGAAGAAGAAGAAGAAGGGTACTGCTGGTATAATCATAATAGTCGAATTTAAATAAAATATGTTACACTCTAAAGTCGCAGAGTCGCAACACTCTCACCGTGTAAATCATTCTATGATAGTAACTGGTCTCCCAATGTCTATCATAGACATGATCTACACAAGGCATCGACGAGTCCTTACTTTGAAATAAACAGTCCGATTAACAATTAAACTATAATTATGATAAATAGTACAAATGTTTAATAACATGTATAATTATATATATAAGTCCACAAAGCTTCCTAGGAAGTTTTACATAAACATAACAGGTCACTAGATTATATAATAACTATTTGTCTTTCATCCCTAATTATATGATCACTCTAGTTACACATTATATTAAGTAACTTGATCCTCATACCCCTAGCTTCATATGGACTAACCTCTAGACAATTGTAGGGCGGCATAGTACTTAAAGTGTTCAGAAATCAAAACCTGCAAAAGGATCTATAAGGGTATGAGCAACTACAATTTAGTAAGTTGAATTGGAGACTCATGAATGCATACAAGCATAAACAGGGTTATCAAGTAATTATTTTCATGTAATACAACAATCAAGTATCATCGCATAACGTAGTCCGGTCAGTTATGAAATCAAAGAAATTTCACCCGCTCTTATCCGGGTTGAGGAGTTTCCATGTTATGCAGCAGCTCACAACCAAACCCAGGCTTGTGCAATGGAAACCTCGCTCCTCCTGCGACTACCTTCGAACCATTGATTTCACCCTCGCCGCGACCTTCTCTCCTGTCACTTAGTTCGACTAAGGATGAAGAAGGGACCATTTTGCAATCCTGCACTATCCCTTTCGAAGGGGTCGGTATTTGGTTGGAGAATCTTATGATCCCTTAACGGGTTGCAATGCATGACATTTTCGGTTATTAAGGTCGAATAAGATTAAATTTCATTTAGGGTGTTTAAACAATTTCATACCAATTCAATCAGTCACAAAATCACTCACATTACAAGTTCAATACGAATTCAGATACATCAAACACATGCGTAAACTACTTACAATCATAATCATATATAGGCCTAAGTCTCCGAGTACCACAAAACTAGTACTCTATTATAATAAGCAATAACCCAACTTACTTGGAATTGCTCAATCACTCGATCCCTTAATTGCAAACTGATGTATCTCTGGGTATCCTATAATACAAATAAGTCTTTTTAGTACTTATAATTTATGGTTTCATATTCTAAATTATATTTTAACTCATTTTTTCCATGTATACCCATTATATCTTAATGATTCGTTGTACTCTATTTTGGGGTTTGAATCCTAAATGAGATTTTAAATTTTGATTCCTTACCCTTAAATGTGAAATTAATCACATTAAGCTCGAGTGTCCAAATATCCTATTGGGTCGCAATTTGGTATTCTAAACTATTCAGTATACGCTAACCTTAATTGAAGTATCGGATTTATTCCCGATGTGTAAAAATCTTACATTTTGAGACATTTACTTAAAATTAAATGTTATTTCAGATTTATTATTTTTCTGATTTCTATTATAATATTATCTAAATAACCCTATTTTTGTAGATTTATTAATTTACAATTTCACATATTACTAATTTCTTATATTAATTACCTAATTTCCTAAATTAACCATACTTAATACTTCAAAGGCTAGGATTAGGATTTCACATCAGAGATTAACATCCCTAAACATCTAATTAATATCTAAATCAGTAATTAACATCTTAATCACCTAATTAACCTCAAATCACCCAATTTTTCCATCATTTTAGGGTTAAAAATTAACTTAAAAATTTTGAAAATTAATTTAAAAATAATGGCTTCATAGCACTATTTTATATTATATGAGCATCCTCAGAAAAAAATTGAGCTCCAAACTATACTCTAAGCCTATTTATTTTCCGTTCTAATTATGCTCGGTTTTGAACAATTTGCTAAAAACCTTATATTTTTAGACATAATTAAACTAAATCACTATTTTTTCCTAAATTTACATACAATAAAACCTTAGAATAACAAGTTTCATAATTTTCTGGGCAAAATAACTAATTTTACAAAATTATTCAAAATCGGGAAATTTAAGAGACTAACCGGTCCGAAGCTTTCTGGTCGTCCAAACCCAGTCCAAGGCTGTCGGCCGGCCTAGACGGTGGGGCTAGAGTGGTGTGGTAGTGCTGGCTCGGTCCTAGGTGGTGGTGATGTGTGGGTTTCTATCACTACTCGAATTTGCACAGTTTCCTTTTCTTTTTTTTTTTTGGATTTTCTCTCGATTTTTTCAGTTTTCTTATTTTTCCTTAATGCTAAACTGTCCAATTTCCTTGATTTTTGGCTTTTATGTTGTCTAATTTTAATTGGTTGATTTTTCTTTTGCAGATCTTGACCTGCCATTACCTGATTTGGATTATTCTAGCCTCTTTTGATTTTTTCTGATTTTTTTCATAATTAATTTATAATTTTATTTAATTATTTACTTAATTTTTGGCCAATTTAGGTAATTTCGTGTATTTTTATCTACACGTAAATACATGTGAGTTACATGTGAACATTCCTAATTATTATTTTGGTCATTCTAAAATTTTTAGTATACATATAATCTATTTCTAGTAATTTATTAGTTATTAGATTACACTTTTCGCCTTTTCGGTAATTAGTACTTATTATGCTTAAAATTTGAAACTTTTATAATCTCCTATTTTATTACTTATTTTCTTAAATTCAAGTTTATGGGGCCATTTTTACAAATATTTCTCTCAATAATTTATAATTTGGGTTTGATCGGATCCATTAACCGATCGCCCTAAACCTTGTGTTTTAAGTTCAATCCTATGGTCACTTGGCTTAACTTTAAGGCTTACAAAATAGGAGTGCAATACTTCTGTAAATGATAATAATAATAATTTTAGAAATTTTATTTGATAGTTGAATATAGTAACACCTGTGAAGATAAAATGTACTATATGATTTGGCCTTGCATTAATAATTTGATCAGGCATGCGATATCGCTAATTCATAGCTAATTGACCCAAATAAACACAGACGTATCGGTAGATGTACACTTCTAATGTGTATACAAAAATCAAATATAGCAGTTTGATCAATTTTTTTTTGCTTTGCTTTTTTTTTTAGGTTAAAATTAGATTTAAAATATATGACGATTACTAAATCAAATTATACACATTATTTAAAATTTAAGAACTAAAATGTTTACCCAATCCTATTTTAAACGGTATGAACGGGTTTCTTATAAGCTGTTTTAGGTAAGTTAGTATTGTTTAACTTTAGCAACTAAAAAAATTACCCAATCTGATTTTAGATAACATGCATGTTTGATGATAGTAAATAAATCTATGGGTTGAAATAGGTGTTTTATCGATTTTGCACTTCCTTTTTCCCTTTCCTATTTATTATGGTTCTAAATTTTAGTATTTATTTAATTTATTTCCCATGTTTTTCTTTTTTCAATTTATTCCAGTTCTAAATTTTAGTTTTTATGTAATTTATTTCCCAATTCATAATTATTTTTGAAAAATAACTTCCAATAAGTTTTATTTAAAATTTATATAGTTAATAATACTCATAACATATTTACAATATTTGATGCTTTTGAAAAATATTTTTGTTCAATAATCTTTGAAAACATTTTCACTCAAAAAAATTATACATCATCTACGATTTTCTATGTGAAATTTTGGTATTTATTAGTAGGCATGGTTTGATTCGATACAATTTACTCATTCATTTCAAATTGAACTTAATATTATACTTCGATTTTTTTTTAATTTTTTATTTCAAATCCTATCATAGCAGCCATACTATTTGATTCATAATTTTAATAATCCAAAAAGGGCAATTCAGTTTGGTTCCATACGTGGTTTGGATTGTTTTTATTTAACTCATAAAAAATCAAAGAATTGTTTTAGGAGCATATCCTTGTTTCCGATAATTTGTAAATATAATGTCATATTCTTCTCTTTCTCATGCATGTAAAGAAAATGTCATCCAAAAGCTAACTTCCCAATCATACCTACATCAAGGTTGCATGTCCTGACATGATGCTCATCATATGTACAATCATCGAATGACGACTGAAGCAAAATACAGAGAGCAAATGGGTCGATCCATTTTTTATTTTATTTATTTTTAATTTTTTTAGCAAGAACCAACTAAATAACAATTTCACAATAAGGAATGTACAAACAACGTGAGAACTAGTAGAATATCAAAGTTATGTATTGTAGAAATATATTGCTAATTATATGTTTAAAGTTTGAATTATGTGTTTAGAATATTCAATAATCGACTAAAATGATATTTGTGTTAATTCCAAAAAGTGAAAAGAGATTTGGAGTGTTTTTTAGGAGATTAAAGTCAAGATTCATGGGTGCGAACCTAAGCATGATCTTTTGAGATGAGATCGATGAAGAATTTAGGGTTTTTTGCGACTATTGATGAAGAAGAAGTTTAGATATCTAAAATAAATCTAAAAATAGCATAGGAACATGTGTGGAAACTCAATAGTGTACAACAAAACATCAATAGTGTTGATGGTATTGGAATAATTTCTAAATAAGGTAATCATACTATTCCTAACAGTGCACTCACTACATATCAAATGCTTACTAGATCCACATGATTAGAATTTCCCAATTTTAATGGTGAAGATTTGACGTTATGGGTTTGTAGACTAAAGTCGTTTTTTCTCGTGGATGGAACCCTAGTAAAATATAAGGTTAAGATTACTGTGGTACATTTTGAAGAAAAGCCTTTGTAGTGGTTCCAACAATTTGCTGAAAATCAATGAGGTAAAGAGAATGTGACTTAAGAGGATTAGTTAAGGGGATGTATGCTAGATTTGACAATAGAGTTTAGAAGGGTCTTATGGCGGATTTTAAGGAATAATAACAAACAAGGAGTCTTCAGGAGTACGTAATTGAGTTTGAATAGTTTTCATCACAACTGCAATTATTAGAAAGCTACCTCATTTGTTGTTTCCTTAATGGCCTTAAAACCGAATACTAGCCCTTAATCTAAATATTTCAACCTAAAACTTAACAACAAGTCTATACACTTGTAAAACTACAAGAAGCCAACCTACTTTCATCCACCCAAAATTTGAAGACCACCAAAAGCTCACATGCAACCTCTTTAACCCCATATACTAACCCCATTGGCTATAATCCATCAACCAAAAACTTACCAACACGAAATACCTACAATCCTTCCATAGCCATTACTCTGTAACCAGACAAGCCTATGAATGACCACTGTACTACCAAGAAAATTACAAAAAAAATTAACTCATGAAGAAATTGAGGATAAGAGACGCAAAAAATAATGCTTTTGATATGATGAGCCATTTGGGCCTAGGTAATAGTGCAAAAATAAGCAATTGATCATGATACTGGTAGAAACCATGGAAGAAGAAGGTGAAGAAGTTGAAGAAGGTAATGAGGAAGTTGGCTTAGAGGATGAGATGTTAAAACTGACATTATGTACTTTAACTAATAAAAATAGTAGAGAGGGAGAATGCATGAAGTTTGCTGGGAATTATAAGAAAAGTAAGCTTTACATTTTGGTGGATGTAGGTAGTTCCTTAAGTTTTATTGATAAAGCACTAGTCAAGAGACTTCACTACAAAACAACTGCGATTCCTCCGATTAAGGTTACATTGGCTAATGGGATGACCCCACAATGTATAGAAGTACATGGGTGTAAATTCTCAGTGGAGATACACATTCTATCCTTAACTAGTTTTGACTTAGTGCTTAGCATTTCTTGGTTAGTTTCAGTTGGCACAATTCAATGGAAATTTGATCAAAGATTGATGAAGTTTGTTTATGATGGTCACATCTACCACCTATAAGGGGAATAAGAGAATGTGAGTTGTATTACAAATGACCAACTCTTTAGAATACTTGTTAAAGGTAGGGTAACTTTTGAAGTACAATGCTAGTAATAAAAGAAAATATGGAGTTGTAAGGGTAATGCTATTGAGATGTTACATCCTCTAATTATAGAGGTATTAGATATGTACTATGAAATATTTGATGAACATAATTGCCTACCATCGGTTAGGCAGATTAATCATAAGATTCACTCATATGAGCATACCTAGCCGGTGAATATCAAGTCTTATAGGCACTTAGTTGTACATAAATTAGCTTTAGAAGCCATGATTAAAGAGACTTTAGCTAGTGGAATTATCAGGGATAGTCACAACCCCTTGACTTCCCTGGTGGTGTTAGTTAAAAAGAAAGATCATTCATAGACGATGTCTGTGGATTATAGAGAACCTAACAAGCAAACTATTAAAGACCACTTTCCCATCCTTATCATAGATGATTTACTTGATGAGCTAAATGGAGCATCTTGTTTTAGTAAGTTGGATTTACACTCTGGGTATAAAAGTTGGATGAATCCTGATGATGTGTATAAAATAGCATTTAAAACGTATGAAGGACAATATAAGTTCCTAATCATGCCTTTCGATTTGACAAATGCCCCCACCATATTTCAGGGGCTTATGAATAGCATCTTTCGACCTTATTTGAGGAAGTTTGTATTGATCTTTTTCAATGATATAATCATCTACAACCTTTCTATGGTAGAACATGTAGGACATTTGTGTGTTGTATTTGAAATATTAAAGAAGGAGCAGCTATATTTGAAAAGAGGTAAATGTGTTTTTGGGCTTGGACCAATTGAGTATCTTAGGCATGTTATAACAAAGGAAGGATGGCTACTAGCCTTAGGAAGATTGAAGCTATTGTTCAATGGAAAATTCCTGCAACTCTCAAATAGTTACAAGAATTCTTAGGATTAGCAAGATATTATAAGAATTTTATGTTAGGGCTCGAGGTTATTTCTGAGCCTTCAACAATGTTGTTTGAAAAGAGAGAGTTTTTGTGGAGTAAGGAAGTTGAAGTAGCCTTCCAAAGGCTTAAGGATGTGCTTGTTACAAAACCTATCCTAAAGTTACTAGATTTTAACAAGCCATTATAGTTGAGATGGATGCAAGTGGAGAGGCCGTAAGGGATATATTAATGTAGGAAGGGCACCTAATAGCTTATTTAGTAAGCATTCATCCCCCCAAATAGCTTAGACTGTTAGTTTATAAAAAGGAACTACTAGCTCTAGTTCAAGCTATTAAGAAGTGGAGACATTATCTTATGGGTTGGAAATTTGTCATACTAACTAACCATCAAAGCTTGACATTTGTACTTAAATAGCGTTTGACTACTATAAGCCAACATAAATAGTTAGTAAGATTCTTAGGGTTAGATTATGAGATAAGATATAAAAATGGAAGGTCCAATATAGCATCTCTTGAAGTATTAGAAGAGCTAAAGGCTAGCTAGTTTTTATTGGCCAAATTCATAGAAATGATAAAGAAAATTTATGTTGGGAATGTTTATGAAAATTTTTCAATGGTGGAGAGTCTAATGGTAGAGTTGCGACTTAAATTATTAAGGTTGCATCATGACGGTGTCTTAGGAGGACATTTAGGAGCTCAAGTTACTTATAAAAAACTAAGTTCGATTTTTTGTTGGCCTCAGATGGAAAAGGATGTATGGAATCATGCAAGGGGTTGTGATACTTGCTACAGGTGTAAACTTGAGAATGTTGCTACGCCTACATTCTTACAACCCTTACCAATTCCTAAGGGTTGTTGAGTAGAATTCAGCATGGATTTCATTAAAGGGTTACTAAGGTCCAATGGAAAAGAGATAATCGTGGTGGTAATTGATAGACTAAGCAAGTATGCACATTTTATAGGATTGACATAGCCTTATACCATTGCACAAGTGGCCCAGGTTTATCTTGACAATATTTATAAGCTTCAAGGTTTGCATGAAGGAATTATTTCGAACATGGACATTGTTTTTGTTAGCTCTTTTTAGACTGAATTCTTTAAGTTGCAGGGTGTTAAACTTAAGCTCTCATTAGGTTATCACCCACAAATTGATGGGAAAATGGAAGTTGTCAAGAAATGCCTAGAGACCTATTGAAGGTGTATGATAGGGGAGGAACCTAAGTAATGGATGGATTACCTATCCTTAGTTGGGTGGTGGTACAACACCAACTACAACACTAGCACTAAGACAACCTCGTTTGAGGCCTTATATAGATACCCACCCCCCATTCATTTTCCTTACATAACTGGTGACTTATGTAATGCATCAGTAAATGTTGTATTAAATGAAAGAGAAACCAAGCTTAAGATGATGAAGTTTCACTTGAAATATGCCCAAAATCAAATGAAACAAGTGGTTGACTAGCATATAATTGAGAAGGTCTTCGAGATTAGAGAGATGGTACTATTGAATCTCTAACCTTATTGTTAGCATAACCTAAAGAAGCACTATGTAGAGAAATTACAACCATGATATTTTGGGCCTTTTAAGATATTAGATAAGATAGGATAAGTTACATATAAATTAGACATACCTGTTGGATTTATTGTTCATCACATGTTTCACATATCTCAATTGAAGTGATATAAAGGATCGCCATTTTCGACTTTTTCTTCATTGCATTACACTGGATTTGACAAGTTCTTAGAACCTTTTGGCATTCTCGAGAGGCAGGTTATTAAGAGGAAGAACGAGTCGATGACCATGGTGCTTATGTATAGGAAAAAAACAAGACCCTAATCGAAGTAACTTGGTGTAGACACCTAATTTTTGCCTTTCCATAGTCTTAGTTTTTATTTTTACAAAAAAAAGGGTCCTAATTCAAAAAAATAATAAACAAAAAGTTAATATAAAAGATAATAAAAAATAACAAATAATGAAAATACCAAAAAAGATAAGAAAAGGAAAAATTATAAAGATTTCGTAGATTTTTAGAAAGTAATTTATATTAGGAATAATTAATTTTAGTGTTAGTGTTAATTTTAGCTTAGTTAAAAATTTTTATTTTAGAAATTTAGATAGTTTAAATATAATTTAATTGTAATGATTATCAAGAAATAGGTCAATAGTCTAACGGATAAGTAGTGGAGCGCTTGAGTGGATTTAGTTGAGGGTCACAGATTCGAGTTTCAGTAGGTACCTATGTCTTAGTATTTTACTATCTTTGAATCTGAATTCGACCGATTGTCCGGAGCAACGGGACACCATCTGAATGCTAAATTCCGAAGTCTCCATCCATGATCGGCTACGAAGCAGTCCACGAGCTCCACGCAGCCGAAATCACAATCCACGCTAACCAAGTATTCCACGTCCCGAAGCAGCCGAAATTCCACGTCCTGAGATCTGTTCGTTGAAGTCTTTATGTAGAATCCATCTTCACGCCGAACACGAATCCAACCAAGCGCTAATTTTCTGACGTCCGAAGTCCCTGACTCCATCTTAAGTCAAACTGAATTCCTGCGATCAACACAGACGTCGTTGCACCGCATAGGCGATCACCAACTGTGACAGGTACGGCAGCACGACGCAGCAACCAGCCGCGCGACGGAACGGTAGTACGATGATGACAACCGGTGAATGGTCAACCCTCCACTGATATGAAATCGAACACGAGCACTCTCCTTATTACACGATTAGGTGAGTTTCGTTAGTTAGATAGTTAGTTTTTTATCATTGCTTATTATTTGATTATGATTATTATTGTTTTTATTATCATGTTATTAGATCCTTGTTTATTTAATATAGTATATGTATATGATTGCCTTAGTTTAGGAAATCTTCAGCTATTTAATATTATACATACATTAGATTAGCTTTTATATTAGGTATATTCCCCGATATTGTTAATCCGCTTAGGAGGGTAATTGTTAAATAGAAATAGTGTAGATGCATATATATATATATACATACATATATACATTCGTCTAGGATTCCTTTAGAATTAGTTTTCTTTAGAAATTCTCATATAGGAAATTATTTTTAGAAACAAAAATTAACAAAAGGAAAATTTATAGTATTTTAAGGAGTCTTTTGATCACTTACGAGTTAGGGCCCTTTATTTATTTATTTTTGAATAAACTAAATCAGTTAAACACGTAAACTCAGTTAGTTTTCAAAATTAAAATCAACCAACACACTAAAGTTTTTTTTTTGGAAAGAACTACGATCGTCTGATCCCGGCTAGCGGATACGTAGGCATTTTTGGGGCGACGATAAAATATGTAGAAACTTAGATTCTTTTTTTTTATTCATTTATTTATTTCTTTAAATATTAGAAGAATAATTCTAATTTCGGTAAATAGATAGTGGTACCCGTTAGGGTTTAATAGGTTAGTCTCCGAATTCGGAACCTTTTGGTTCTTTATTAAATTGGAAATAAAAAACCGGTAGCTAAATCGTAACTAATCCACCCAATTTGTTACAGTTTCTTTTTCTTTTCCCGACTTCGGTTGGGTGGCGACTCCAAAAATTATTTTTATAAAAAACCGGAATTTCTTAATTTCTTTAGTCGAGGATTAATATTAAATGGGTAAGGGTTTAGTATTAATCAAGAAATGAGAAATTAATTTTAAATAATTAGAAAACCGAAAAATCAAGCTCAACACTTGGGAATATTGGTCAAAATTAGAACTTTGTTATCCTGATTTACCCTTGTGATCAAGGGTTTCACAAGGGGAGGGGATTGAGATGAGGTTGATGGAGAATTTAAGGTTTTTCATGGCTATTAATGAAGAAGAAGTTTAGATGTCTAAAGTAAATCTGGAAAAAAGATTGGAACATGTAGTTAGGAAGACTTATCCTATACTTATGGATCTAATTAAATAAATATTGGGCTTGGCCTATAGAAGAATAGGCCCATGTGACATGGCTTCTCTAGGAGACAAGAAGATAATATAATAACATAAGGGCACTTTCTATATTAGCCTACTATAGTAGCTATATACTTATTTTATTTTACACTAGCATATACAATATCATTTTCTCACTTAACCAACTTTGCTGAGTTAGCTAAATTTACATGTAAATAGAATATTCTAGGAGATCACATGTCTATATATATTTTGTAAGAAAATTATGAGAAACATCAATACAAGATCATTCTTCCAATTGCGTGTTGTTGAATTCTGCACTCAAAATTTGTAAAGTCTATTGCATACGAAATGTCTAAGTAACATCTTTGAATGAGGGATGGAAAGTAAGTAAATAAGTTTCCAAGAGATTTATGTCCAAGAACTTGAGGGTGATCTACATTGCAACTCTATATCTCTCCTTTTTTACATAACTTTCCATTCCATTTTCTTCGAATTTTTCTTCTTTAATCACTATACAAATAAACTCCTCTTAGCTATATTCAAAGTGTGGTATGGTATATGAATTGTTGCTATTCATACATTATAACTTAGCCATATATTGGGGGAGTTCTGCACTTAAATTCTTATAGCCAACTTCATGAGAGGTGTAAATTTTCTAAGGAAAGTAATTTCTATCGTACTTATAAATTTATTTCATTTTCCAATCCATCTTCGTTTCTCAACAGTCTTAGTGAATTTATAATGGTAAGTAAAATGAATGCTGTGTCAAGAGTTCTAAACCACGAGTTTGTGAAATTAGATCATTTTGATGGAACAATTTCAACTATTAGAAAGAAACGAAGCTTTTTTTTTTTTTTGTTTCCGTGCTCAATATAGTAATATGTATTGGATCTAAAAACTCAACCTATTAAAGATTTTGTTATGCCTTGAAGCCGTATAGTTGTAACAATCTTATTGTGTAAACTAACATATAATAGTAATTGACCTTACAATCTCTATCATAGATATGATTTATAAAGGGCATTTGTGATTCCTCATTTTGAAGTAAATAGCTTATTCATAATTATAGACAAAATTTATAAATATAACTAAAAATTTTAAGTTGTATTTACATAAAAATACTTATATTGTTTTACAATCTGAGGAAATATTTACATGACATAGTAGTTTGATAAGTAAGGTATTGCAAACTAACAAAACACTAAAGAACTCGATTGCTCAACCAATTGATTCTTACTCCCCCAAGGCACTTCAAAAAGAGACTAACCTTAGGATAGCTATATCACGGCATCTCAATCGAAACCTGTAAGGAAATTTATAGGGGTATAAGTAGCCAATAATTCAGTAAATCAGGATAAAGACTTAAGAATGCATAACAAACACAAATAAGGTTTTCAAACAATTAATTATATGAAATGTAATATGCAAATACCATCATATGACGTAGTCTATTCCGTTGTGAAACTAGAGTAATTTTACTTGCTGTTATCCGGATTAAGGAGTTTCATTGTTTATACAATAGCTCATAATCAAACCTAGGTTTGTTAATGGAGACACCACTCCTCCTATAACTATCCTTCAAACCATTTCCCTTATCCTTATTGTAATCTCCTCTCTTGTCACTTAGATCGACCGAGGATGAAGAAAAGACTATTTGTTATTCAGTGCTACCTTTTTTTAAGCTGTTGGTATTTGGTTAGAGAATCCTAACAGTTTCCTAAAGGGTTGCAATGCATGTTTAATTGAGGTGTTTAGATCACTTATAATTAAGTTCGGTTAGGATGACCAAACATCCTTACACCATTCAATTTGTAATAAATTATCAAAACATAACATCAATTTTCAGCAAGTAATCGAAGACATACAAGCACATGCACATATGACTACTTATAAATACAATCACATACAATCTTAAGCTTCCAAGTACTTTAATATAATACTCTAAAATACAATGATGCATTGAACCTAACTTATTTAAAATCCTCGGTTCACTCACTTGGCTTGACACAGGTCAATTTGTCTCCTCATGTTCCATAATATAAGTATTCTTTTAGTATTAATATCCCCATGATTTATAAGCTTTAAATTATGACTTGATTCGATTTTACATATATATATATATTACTTATTATCGATATTTTCTAAGCTAATTTCTAAATTGATTTCCGAATCTGGTTCCAATTTATGTTCTAATTCAGTTTTTGACTACGAGTGTTATATGTAAATCCTAAGAATGCATTCTGAACCATAATATAAAATTAATCACATTATACTTAGGTATCTTAATATCACTTTTGGTCCCTAATTAGTATTCTAGTCTATATGGTACACTTTAATCCTATAACAACACAATAGTATCGTTGTCGTGATAGGTCGCTGTGTACCGTATAAAGATCCATTATCAACCCCCTTGCTGATCATAGGCCTTTCATACGACACATAAGGCTCCTTCCACTCTACGTTACTATTAAGCCCATAGATAAGTAATATGGAGCAATTTAACTAAAATTTCTTCTATGTTATAAATTAACTAATTGTATGGGCTCTTGAGACCTACACTAAAACAATATTACAAACAAATGCAGTTCATAACAGAACTGCATAAAATCTAAGTTATGTGCAAAAACATAAAAGTATCTAAATATCTATAATCTATTACAAAATGTCCTCTTCGCTCTCTGATCGCTCCAACCCATCTCTATACGAGACTTATCACGGGCATGCCTCGGCCCGGATTGACAAAGAGGTTCTCCTACATAAAAAAAAATCTATAGGGGTGTAAGCTTACGCTTAGTGAGATAAATGCCCTTATCAAAACCACAAGACATAAATTTATTAGATGCACAATCATATGAATACATGAACAAACAGTATGCCAAAAAACGTATGCAGTAACCTAGGAACTGCATACGACTTAGAATTTCGCCCCCTGAAGTCGGGGTTTGGAGATAATTAACCGACTTAAACCAAAATCCGGGTTTTAGACCTTAGGTTTTATTTCATTTGCACTATCGTGCTCATACCGAAACAAAACTCTACATATATATATATATATATATATTTCCTTTACCAAAATCAAATCATATCTTTTAAAATCCCAATTCTAGTGGTGTGGTAGCCCCCGCAGTCCATAAACACACGCCTTAAGTAGAAGCCACAAGACTCGGCCCCCTCGTTGACGGTTGGAGTCTCCTAGCGCCTAGTAAGCCCATCAGCTTAAGACAGAGACTCAATATATATGATGGCATAGCTAGTGCCCAATCCTGTAGAAAACTCGGATTCTTGTGAGTCCCTTCCCATCTTCTGCGTGAAGCGGCAGTCGGTGTTACCCATATGCAATATGGGGAATGCATGATTCATTTTGAGTTCTTAATCATATAAGTGATTGACTTGATTTTTAGGGTAATCAACCAATTTCATTCCATACAATTCACATGTATATATTCATACAAACAATTCCCATTATTATATATAATTAACAGGTCATCACATTCATCCACAGATTCATACACATGCATCTCCCATATCCTACAAGCATCCAAATTTATAAATATAAGATTAGGTGCATCTACTTTACAAGCACAATCAAGTAAAGAGGTATCGGGAATTTACTCACTCTGCCAGATGGGTCAGTCAAAGTAATCCGGAGGTAAGTCATCTCCGTAAACGATGTCCCTTGGTCATTGAAATAATTTTTATAAGGAATTGAAGCAAACTTAATAAACTAAGTAAATTTTCCTTAAGTTATATTCTTAGCTAGTTTTTGTAATTTTTCCCGGTTTTTACCTAAAGTTCGATCGCGTATAACTTTTTCATTTTAAATCTGATTTTTATGATCTTATAATCAATCTTCATCGTTTTTGAGTGTTATTTAACGTGGTAAGGTTAGATTTTTGAAATGAGGTATACAAGTCTATCCATGGGTCAGAACAGTAGCGTTCCTCATGCGTTGGAGTGTTTTTGGTCCTTGTTTGGTAAATGGGCTTTTTGATAACTTGAGGAATCCTTTGGGCTTGGTCTTTAGATTTTTTCCTAAGCTTAAAATACTCCTTGAGATTAGATTTACAACTTTGATTTATAACTTTGATTTATATCCTTAAGGCTAACAACCATTTCTTGGGCCCTTTAGTGGGCTTAAATTGTCAAATGGGCTTGTTTTTGGTTCAAACTAAAGTTAATGACTTTGGTGGGCTTATGGGGCTTTAGGTGGATTTCTTATGGGCTTCAAAACAACCTCTCTTGGTACTTTAAGGTACTGGTCAGATTTTTATTGAAGGCCCATCTTAGAGTTCTAGGCTTATTTTGAGAGTTTTAAGTTCGGTTTTGAGTTTTAGGCTTTATATGCTTACTATACTTGCTTTAGTTAATCTTTTCACTTTGTTCTTTCAATTTTATCATATTTTTGGGCTTCATTCTCCCACGTTCCAGATCTGTTCATGATGGTTCTAAGGGGTCCTTACTCGGTTTTTCAACTTGTTTCATCATTTTCTTAAGTTTAGGTGGTAGATTATGCACTTAACTACTTGTGTACAAATCTTAACTTAAGTTTTCTTCCATCAACACATAAAGAAATAAAAGATCTTATACTTAATACAACTCCCATATTATAGCTCATGTCATACAAAGTTGGTTTCTTCATAAAATTTCATGTGATGGATTTTTCCTTAACTTAAGTCTAGATTTGAGCATGTTTAACTTAATGGAAACAAAATCAACATCTAAATGACTATGGAACCCTCACGTCCAGCATGCTTATCCTCCATTAAAGTTCTCATTTCAAGATTTTCTTAGCTTAAAATCTTCCATTCAAAGTATTAAACAAATGTCTTCACAAAACACCAACTTTACATGCTCATATTTTAACTCATGTAAGGGTTTTATGGTTTGTTTCTTAAAACGATTTTTGGTGTTCTAACAACTTAAACCTTACTCATATCTTCAAGAAATCCAAGTCTCCTAACATAAATACTAATCTACACATCACAAGAAACACTTACTCATCCTTAACGTAAAGTTTGGTGGTTGTGCACTAAGGTTCCACTTTAGCTCTTAACTTTGCCTCCTCCTTTTTGCTACCTTTTGAAACCCGAATCTTTTGGTCTTTTGGAATGGGGTTTATGGAAGATTCTAATGGTCTTAAATGGTAAAAGAAAATGACACAAGAACAAAAGAAAAAAATGCTGTGAGTGAAGCTTCAAAAATGGGAGAAAAATTGATTTTGTGGGGTAAGGTTGTTTCTCCTTTTTATGTTTGTTTTAAAGGAGAGAAAGATGAAGTGAAAGTGAAATTGAAAGGGAGAGAAATGGTGGAGAGAGTGGCCAGTTGGAAATGGAGAGAGAATGAGTGTTTAAATGTCTTGAAAGTGTTGTCTTGTAGCTCACACAAAGTCAACAATTGCAACTCTTGATGATGTAAGCATTAAGAGGTGAATAGTGATGTGTAAGAAGAAGTGATTGATATGTGAATGACAAGTGCATGGCCCCCCTTTCTCCCCTTTTTAGATCTGCCATTAGAAGTCTTTTTATGCCATGGAGTGGTCTTGTCTCCTTTATTAAAGTTAAGCTTATGAATTCTTGTGAAAATTTGTCCATATGTAGTATAAGTGAAGAGGTGATAAGGAAATTGTCTTATCACTAGATTTTGATAAGTTATCAATTGATAAATGATTTCAACTCTCAATTGATAAGTTATCTAAGGTGATTGGTTGGTCTACTTATTTATGTGTAAGGCTTATATATGAAGACAAGGGCATAGCCTTATAGAAAATTGTTTTATGATTTTTATCTTATATTGTTTTGTAATTTATGATTTGATTTTTGTAGAATTGTGAAATTTTCTAAAGTTGAATGAAATTATTCAAATTAAATATCGATTAATTATTTAGGGTTAAAATTCCTTAATGGTTTTAAGGTTTAGGGTTTTAAGTAGCTTTAGAGCTCGTAGTTCTTCAAGCTCGGGTTTTATCGACAATTGGCTTTTGAATTGTAAAAATTTAATTCGTTTCTAAATATAAACTTAAGTTTTTAGTTTAGTTGATCTTTAGGAACGTTTGAAAAGTACTCTTAATCGAGTCTTAGGCTTACTAAAAGTAGGGTTTACATCCTTCCCCCCTTAAAATAAGTTTTGTCCTTAAAACTTAAAGACATACCTGGGACTAGAAATAATTGGGGGTACTTCCACTTTACTTCCTCCTCAGCTTCCCAAGTGGCCTCTTCCTTTTCATGGTTTCTCCAAAATAGCTTGACATATCTTATTTCCTTATTCCTCAACTTTTGAACTTTACTATCAGTGATTTCAACTGGGTGTTCTTCATAAGTCAGATTTCCTTTAAGTTGTATCGGCTCCAGTTCAATTACATTATCAGGGTCAGGTACATGTCTCCTTAGCATTGCCACGTGAAACACATTATGTATTCTAGCTAAGTTTGGTGGTAATGCTAAGCGGTACGTTAGGTTCCCTACACGCTCAAGGATCTCAAAGGGTCTAATGTACCTAGGGCGTAATTTCCCTTGAGTTCTCACTCGATGAATGCTCTTAATCGGACTTACCTTCAAGAACACATGATCTCCTACACCGAACTCTAGTTCTCTTCTCTTTAAGTTCGCCAACTCTTTTGTCTATCTTGGGCTTCTTTCATTCGCTTTTTAATGATAGCTACCTTTTCCACATCATCCCAGAATAATGGGGATCGGCATCTCCTTCCATACAATGCTTCATATGGTGGCATCTAGATAGATGAATGGTAACTATTGTTATATGCAAACTCTACTAGTGGTAAGTGAGAGTCCCAGTTTCCCTTGAACTGCATAACACAGGCTCGAAGCATGTCTTCTAAAGTCTGAATTGATCTCTCAGACTGTCCGTCTATTTGGGGGTGATAAGCCTTATTGAACTTTAAGTTCGTCCCCAACAATTTTTGTAAACTTCCCCAAAATTTAGACACAAACCTTGGATCTCTATCGGAAAATATTCTAGTAGGCACTCCATGCAAATGTAGTATCTCCCTTAGATATATTCGAGCCAACTTTTCTAGGGAATAAGTCATGTTGACTGGTAGAAAGTGTACTGATTTTGTGAGTCGATCCACTATCACCCATACAGCATCATGGCTTGCTGCTGTTTTGGGCAACCTATATAAGAAATCCATAGTAATTTGGTCCCATTTCCATTCAGGAATGGACAATGGTTGCAACAATCCTCCTGGTCTTTGATGCTCGGCCTTAACTCTTTGACAAGTGTCATATTTAAGCACGAAATTTGATACATCCTGTTTCATCCCACTCTACCAAAAATTCTTCTTAAGATCCTGGTACATCTTGGTTCCTCTAGGGTGTACAGTATATCCGGAATAGTGAGCTTCCCTTAAAATCCCGGAATAGTGAGCTTCCCTTAAAATCTCCTTTCTTGGCTCAAGATTATCAGGTACACACAAACGTCCCTTCATTCGAATCATTCCATCCTCATCTTGACTAAAGTTTGTATATCTTCCCATTATCATTTGCTCCCTTACATGCTGTAGAGCAGGATCCTCTTGCTATGCTTCTCGGACTCTTTCTTATAGTGTTGGCTCAAGAGCTAAACTTGACAACTCAGCATCTGCCACATGCCATGCAAGTTCCAAATTCATTCTCTCAAACTCTTTAATCAGTTCTCTTTGTTCAGTAAGCAGAGATGCAACTTCAGCATGATTCTTTCGACTTAAAGCATCTGCTACTGCATTCACTCTCCTAGGATAGTAGTTGATGTTGAGATCATAATCCTTTATCAACTTTAACCACCGTCGTTGTCTCATGTTCAACTCCTTTTGTGTGAACAAATATTTTAAGCTCTTGTGGTTGGTGTAAATTTCACACTTAACACCATACAAGTAATGCCTCCATAACTTTAGTGCAAACACTATAGCTGCCAATTCTAGGTCATGTGTAGGGTAATTCTGCTCATGCGGTCGCAATTGCCGTGAAGCATAAGCAATCACTTTTCCATTTTGCATCAGCACGCACCCTAAACCATTCTTAGAAGCATCACTATACACCGAAAAAGGTTCTTCATTGTTGGGTAAGACCAAAACCGGTGCTGAAATTAAACGGTTCTTCAGCTCTTGGAAACTTTCTTCTCTTTTCTCATTCCATATAAATTTCTTGTTCTTTTGAGTTAGTTGAGTAAGTGGTTTAGCAATCTTTGAAATCCTTCACAAATTTCCCATAATATCTAACCAAACCAAGAAAACTTCGCACTTCTATAACAGTTTCAGGTCTTTTTCAATCAGTGATAGTTCTTATCTTTTATAAGTGCACTTTTATGCCTTCTCTCGAAATAACATGTCCCAAAAAGGATATCTCCCTCAACCAAAAATGACACTTGGATAACTTGGCGTATAGGTTGTGTTCTCTTAAGGTTTGCAAAACCA
Organism: Lumnitzera racemosa; assembly: GCA_024138005.1. NCBI lineage: Eukaryota > Viridiplantae > Streptophyta > Magnoliopsida > Myrtales > Combretaceae > Lumnitzera > Lumnitzera racemosa. The sequence continues at coordinate 90,578,131 of JAMXBC010000006.1, forward strand.
ACCTCAAGTGTTCTTGATGCTATTTTAGGGTTGACGAATATACCAAGATGTCGTCAATGAATACAATTATGCATTTGTCCAAATATGCTCTAAACACTCTGTTCATCAAATCCATGAACACTGCTGGCACATTAATCAATCCAAATGGCATCACTAAAAACTCATAGTGTCCATACCTCGTCCTAAATGCTATCTTAGGCACATCCTCTGGTTTGATCCTCAATTGGTGATAACCCGATCTTAGATCAATACGGGAAAACACACTTGCACCTTGTAATTGATCAAACAGATGGTCAATATGGGGTAAAGGATACTTTTTCTTTACAGTGACTTGGTTCAACTCCCTGTAGTCGATACAGAGTCTAAGAGAACTGTCCTTCTTTTTGACAAACAAGATAGGTGCTCCCCAAGGCGAAACACTAGGTCTAATGAACCCTTGGTCCAATAACTCCTGAAGTTGCCTCTTTAGCTCTTTTAACTCTATTGGAGCCATCCTGTATGGAGCCTTAGAAATCGGTTCGGTCCCAGCCATTAAATCAATAGCGAAATCAATCTCTCTCTTAGGTAGTAATCCCGGTAGCTCTTCTGGAAACACATCAGGGAACTCGTTCACTACTTGGATATCATCTATCCTTAACTTTTCTGATTCAACCTCAATTGAGTTCATCCAACTTGTTTCCATCATTAACTCTAAAGATCTTAGTTCATGTTTCCCCACTATCGTCGATTTTGCTTGAAATTCCACCTTAGATCCTTTTAAGTCCCTAAAGTACACTTTCTTCTTCTTGCAATCAACTGTAGCTCCACATGACGTCATCCGGTTCATACCCATAATCATTTCATACTTGCCCAGATCGAGAACGATAAGATCCGTCATATTCTCGTAGCCTTGTATGCTGAATGAGCATTTCTTCACCATTTCCTTTGTAATAACTACACTTCCTGTAGGAATCCGTACACTGAAACTTAATTCGGTGATGGTTACAAGCAATTTAATTCTTTGTACCACTTTGGGGGAAATGAATGAATGAGTCCTCCGGTGTCAAACAAGGAGTATACTGAATGTCCCTTTATATCAACATTCCCTAAATCGAATTTAAGGTTGATTTTTCATAAGGTATAATTATTGAGCTCTAAAATTTTTTGTTACTAAGTTAAATACTTTTAATATTTTCATACTAAAATGTACTTCTATCATCCGACTCAACTTAAGAAGAAAGTTTCAGTAACATACTTGTAATTAACTCTGTATTTACAGCATCTTCTACCTCTTCATAGTAAATGACCTCCTCCTCAGGGTACTCCTCATACTCCTATCCTCCTTCTAAGTTGTAGACTTTCGCGGCATTCACCGCTTCAGGTCTCTGCCCATTTCCTCCAACAACTCTGCCTATCCCAAGGCATTCTAGCGCTGAGGACAGTTGTTAACAAAATGTCTTTGTTGTTTATAGATGAAACAAGTAGTGGTAGTCTTCTTTGGACAATTTGCTACTACGTGGTTTTCATCTCTACAAAAATAACACTTGTTTTGAAGTTGAGCACATTTACGTGGATAGTGGTTCCCTCTACACTTCCAACATATCACCTTTCCATTCCCGTTCTTCTTTTGGATCACCTTATGGGGTCTTAATTCCTCACCTTAGAACTTGAGCTTCTTGGTCCTTCAAACGGTCTTTTGCCAAAAACAGTAACTTTTGGCTTTAACATTTCTTTTCCTTGTCTTTTTGCGGTTTCTAGTACTTTGGCCTTTTCAACTGCTTCATTGAAGGTCCTTGGTTGAAACTCTAGAACCTTCCTTTTCAACTCGGGGTCTAGTCCCCTCACAAAAATTTGTTTCTTCATCCAATCACTATCATGATATTCAGGTAGAGCAAACTAGAGTAAGCGAGTGAAATCCGCTTCATACTGCTCAAGTGTGCGGTTTCCTCTTCTGATCCCAAACAACTCATTACTATACTTTACCTGCAAGCTCTCGGGAAAATAGTGCCTAAAAAATTCCTCTCGGAAATCCCCCCATGTAATGGGTTGTGGTAGATTCCCTCTCTTGGTTTCCCACCAAGTCCTCGCTCTCAGTTGGAGCAGATAAGTGCCATAAGTCATTCTCAAGTGGTGCAGCACCTCAAAAGCCTCAAAAGATCTCTCAACTTGCATCAGCTAATCCTCAGCCTCATTGGGCCGACTTGTATTCCCATCAAAATATCTATTGTACTTCAGAAATTCTGGCAATAGGTTCCTGGGTGGTCGAAGTTCATGATGAACTGGGTAAGGGTCTCTTGCTAACCCTACCAGTGGTAGTGGAGGCGGTGGTGGCGCTGCTGCAAATTGGCTTTCCATATTTACAGGTGGTGGCACAGGCATTTAAGGGACTTGTTCTTGTGGTGCTGGTGGCGGAGGTGCTTAGTTCCTTTGTAGAAAAGTCCTTAACAAAGCATTGTTTGCTCGTATAGCTAATAAGATCTCCTCAGTCCTATCAACCGGCATATTTTGTTCTGGGTGTTGCTCCGGTGGCGCTCTCTCTCTAGGAGGTCATCTCCCGCACCTATGTTCACTGAAAATATGGTTTTTAGAGTTAGGTTCAACTTAATTCAATTTACAATTCATTCAATAAATCAATTTTTTTCACTTGAAGCCATATTATCTTGATTCAATTCATCCCTTATAAGACACTTCCACTTAATTGTATCATCCGAAACAAGATCGAGTAAAATAAACATACATAAGAAGTCCTTTCATTAATTCTCCAAACATACATAAGGTTTAGATATAGTTCCTTCTGAAGTTATACATGTTTCCTACAATTATTGGAATTTGAAATTCGATACAACCATAAATTGAAAAGTACACACAATACGATACAGACAACTTCACTACACAATAACATCAACATCATAATAATAACGTTGGAAACACTTCGGAAGTTCAAGTTATCCTTGACTAATCGTGCTTCGTAGAAGGCTCGGCTTCATCATCATCTAACCAGCCTACTTATCGAAGCCTCCTTCTAGGAAATGGGGTTGAGGTTCCTTCATTTGGATTGGGTGATAACCTTGGCGGTAAGCCACTTGGTACAGCTCATGGGGTAATAGAAGTTCCCATGGTTCCGGCCTGAGTGGCACTACTACTCGATACTCTCTTGGAAAAAGAGGCAATATATTTATGTCCTCTTCAAACTCAGGGGCATCAAGGTAGATATCAATGGTGTCTTGCTCTACATTAGGAAAGTAATCATTGGCAGGGGCTACTGGTGGAGGTATTCTATTTTGTTCATCCATCTGGATCACTCGAGGGTGATAAGCTCTTAGGTCACGAGCTAAGGCATAACCATGACCTAGTTGACGCCAGTGCTGGAAGCTAGGGGCAACCATCCTTGGGCCATCTTGCACCAAGAATATTATCTCAGCTTCAACACCAGCCCCTTCTTCCCTTTCCATAATGTAGGTTAACTCTACATCGGACAAAACAGGTTTACGAGTCTGGATTAATATGTCCCTGCAACGCGCTCTCCAATAAAGACTTAGTCCTGCCCTCCAAGATGTCCATACATCTCTTAGCTTACATGACCTTCCTACTAGGGCCATATCTTCGCATAGGACCCGAAGTCTTCGTCCATATTCGACAAGGGTTTCTCCTTTATGCATCATCAAAAGCATGAGGTTCCGACGAATCCTACTTGTATTATCCTGATCAACCATAAAAATTCATTAAAGATTATACATTCTTTTAGAAAAGTTTTATCTCTTGTTTAGTATCTTAAAAATCCTAACTCGGTTCTTCCCCACTCTTCCTCACTTGGTAGGGGATTCCTAGCGTCTAGGGTCCAGTTTTACTCACTTTATCATTAGTTTAAACCTAATACTCTGATACCACTTAAACCTATAACGACCCAACAGTATCGCTATTGTGATAGGTCGCCGTGCACCGTATAAAGGTCTATTATCAACCCCCTTGCTAATCATAGGCCTTTTATACGACACACAAGACTCCTTCTACTCTACGTTACCACTAGGCCCATAGACAAGTAATATGGAGTAATTTAAATAAAATTTCTTCCATGTTATAAATTAACTAATTGTGTGGGCTTGTGAGACCCACACCAAAACAATATTACAAACAACTGTAGTTCATAACAGAACTGAATAAAATCTAAGTTATGCGCAAAAACATAAAAGTATCTAAATATCTATAAACTATTACAAAATGTCCTCTTCGCTTTCTGATCGCTCCAACCCGTTTCTATACGAGACTTACCACGGGCATGCCTTAGCCCGGATTGACGAAGAGGTTCTTTTGCACCAACAAAAATCTATAGGGGTGTAAGCTTACGCTTAGTGAGATAAATGCCCTTATCAAAACCACACGACATAAATTTATTAGATGCACAATCATATGAATGCATGAACAAACAGTATGCCAAAAAACGTATGCAGTAACCTAGGAACTGCATACGACTTAGAATTTCGCCCCCTGAAGTCGGGGTTTGGAGATAATTAACCGACTTAAACCAAAATCCGGGTTTTAGACCTTAGGTTTTATTTCATTTGCACTATCGTGCTCATACCAAAACAAAACTCTACATATATATATATATATATATACTTTCTTTACCAAAATCAAATCATATCTTTTAAAATCCCAAGTCTAGCGGTGTGGTGGCCTCCGCAGTCCATAAACACATGCTTTAAGCAAAAGCCACAAGACTCGGCCCCTCACCGACGGTTGGCGTCTCCCAACGCCTAGTAAGCCCATCAGCTTAAGATAGAGACGCCTAGTAAGCTCATTAGCTTAAGACAGAGACTCAATATTTATGATGGCATAACTAGTGCCTAATCCTGTAGAAAACTCGGATTCCTGTGAGTCCCTTCCCATCTTCTGCGTGAAGCGGCAGTCGGTGTTATCCGTATGCAATATGGGGAATGCATGATTCATTTTGAGTTCTTAATCATATAAGTGATTGACTTGATTTTTAGGGTGATCAACTAATTTCATTCCATACACTTCATATGTATATATTTATACAAACAATTCTCATTATTATATATAATTAACAGGTCATCACATTCATCCACAGATTCATACACATACATCTCCCATACCCCATAAGCATCCAAATTTATAAATATAAGATTAGGTGCATCTACTTTACAAGTACAATCATGTAGCTCCAAGTGTGTTGGGCAAATGGGGCGATGGTGGTGGTGGTGGTTCATTTTCAAATGGTTGTGGGTTGTGGGTTGTGGGTTTGCTTTATAAGGCCTACTTGCACACAATTCTTCTATTTTTTTTTTTTTTAAATTAGTTAACTCACTCTTTCTGGTCTCTCTTTATTTTTCTCTAATTCTTGACTAACTAAAATGAATTCCAAATGAGCCTTGCTACTTTTGTAGAGTTGTTTGATTTTTTTTTCTTTTAATTTTTGCATGACATTTGTCCCTTATCTTCTTCTTCCATTTCACTTTCTATTTACCCTAATTTGATTGGTTAATTTTTTTCTTCTTAATCTTAGCATGCCATGACTTGAATCCAAACATTTCCTTATTTTTTTTATTTTTCTTTGATTTCTTTGTAATTTTATTTAATTATTTAGCATTAATTTAGTATATTTTAAGTATTTTAAGTAATTTCGGGTATTTTTACTTACATGCAGTGCAAATAAGTATTCCTAAATATTATTTATGTTATTTTATAATTTTTAGTATATATATAATTTATTTCTATCAATTCTTTAGTTATTGCAACTCCTTTTATGCATTTACGATAAATAATGAGTAATATGCCTATAAGTCAATATTATGATATTTAATTATTTTATTTCTTATTTTCCTAAATTCAAATGCATAGGGTCACTTCCATTAATATTGCTAATTTCGTTGTATAATTTAGATTCAATCGAACACTTTATTTGATTTCGATCGCTTAAACTTTACTTATCAATTTTAAAAAACTAGTTGCAGGGCTTACAAATTTGAAGGAAGGTAAAAGTATAAATGAAAAAGTCAAATATGAAGAAACAAAGAAAAAGAGGGCAGATGATGAGTTTTCATGTAGAGATCATATTCTTCATATCTACACTGATCATCTATATAATCTTTACGTGGCAATCAAGTCCCCAATAAAGATATGGAAGGCATTAGAAGAAAAAAACAACATCGAAAGACAAGGTATTGAGAAGGTCTTAATGTTGAAATACTTTGAGTTAAAATAGTTGATAATGTTTTTATATTAGATCAATTTCATGAACTATAAGTCGCAACTTGCGAATGATCATTCTTGTGTCACTTCAAGTGGGCATTTTATCCAAATTATCCTCTAGTTAGAATGATTATAGAAAGAAAATTCTTCATATAGTTGAGGATTTCTCTATTGAAAAAATTCTTAAATATATAGGCATAGAAGAAGAGTCTTGAAAGCTTAATGTGGTGAATCTAACGCTTAGTTCTAAAGTGAACTATGTGAAAGATGGATAATCAAGTAACCTGGCAAGAAGAGGAAAGTTAAGGAACTTGATGCTAAGAAGCGTTGTTTGGGAAATACTCTAGAACCATTAGGTTTGATTTTGTGAATAGATGTTTTTAGTTGTTCTTTACTCGAGCTAGTAGGCGTTCTCGTTCAATAAGGTAGACTATGAGCTTTTCTTGCCCTTGTACATCATAGTGTTCTTCTTTTGTTCGTAGGGAGTTAATAGTAGAGTCTTCTAGTAGGGGCATATTAGGATTGATGCTTGTTAGCCTCAACATTTCTTCTAGTTCTGCATTTGTTTTTTTATATTATTGTTTTTGGGCGATGAGAATTTCCAACTCTTTCCTCATCTTTGAGAATTCATGGGGATCGATCGTTTGGAGTTGTCGGGATTCTTGGGGCTATTGGTTATTGTGATTTTGTTGAGCATTAATATTAATGTTAGTGTCATCGGTGGTTGCTTTAGGCCTTTTGCTATCAGTATTTTTGCTCATTAGGAATTGATTTTGGTGTTTTTACTATGATTTGCCATAGGAATTGGTGGATTCTTGAATAGATGGTGCCAATTGTTAGGTGGTGATTTTCCATAGGTTTATGGTTAGGCTTGAACTCTTGGAGCTTGAGCATTGGGCTGTTAGACTTCAATTTGTGGGGGGTAAAACCTACAAAAACACGTTAAAGGGGGCTCTGGCATAGACATTTCAATGTTTAAGTTAGTAAATGATAATGGAGTATATGAAATTGGATCTAGTAGACTTAGTTTTCATATGAAGATTTCCTTTCTTTTTATAGGCAATGGGATGGATTATTGTTAGGAAAGTCTTTGATAAGCTATGCTCAATATAGGTTATTCCAATTAGGAAAGTAAAACTTGACAGATTAGGAAAGTCACATATAGGTTAGTGAACTCGATTAAGTAAGAACCTTTTTGGGTAGGTAGATTATGATGAGCTATTAAGGGATTTCATCATGTAGTTCCTTCGATGAAGCTCCTTGCATTGTCTTGGAGATCAGGCCAACCTTGATATGTTGAGATGATGGGTTGTAGTTTGATAGAGTAGAGTCACTGAGTACTTCCCTTAAGCTGGCTAGTTAACTCGATCCCTGTCAATTCCCATGATTTGCTTAATCGTTTGAGTTGAATTGGGCCTAGGGCTTGGTTCTAAGATTGCATATCAACAGCAATAATGGTAATGGTTGGATTCAATCTTTCTTTAATGGACCTTAAATGGGCTCCCTTTATTGAACAATTCATGACATGTGTTCTTATGTCTTATTTAATTTTTAAGCTCCTCATTTAACTTTAAGTATATAATTCTAAGCATGCTTGCTTCTTTAATTCGAATATTCAAACATCTTATATAAAATAGGATAATAAGGAAAAACAAACAACTCAATAGATATATTATTATATCATACGTAAATATGTAGCACATGAAAAGATATGGTAAAAACTAACAAAAAATAATAAGAAATCATTTCAATTTGGGTTAACTAGTTCGATAATCTAAATTATACCACGTACAACTTGAATCCACTTTGAGTTGAACTTCAAATGAAACCTAAATATAAAATAACATTTATAATTCAATATGGTTTGGTTTGATTGGTTCATAAAGAGTCCTAAGATATTGAAAATATCTTTAGGTGTTTTTTTTGGACTGCGATGTTCATTAATGTGGTCATATTGAGTAAATTGTGGTCTAAATAAGTTTTTGTAAGGATGCAACATGTATGAAGAGAAACATCACTAAAATACTAGCTTAGAGATAGTTACTGATAGCAACATTCATATATTTAGAAAATTTTAAGACTTCATTACAAGAAAGAGAAAGATATGAAACTAGGAATTCATTGAAACAATTTTCTCTTAGCATTTATTACAGCTTTTTATAAGTCCTGTTTGAATTGTTTTCTTTTTTTTTTTCTAAATCATACCCATATCTTATCTATATTTGATTCGTGTTTAATATGTATTTATTTGAAATTTAGTATTTGGAAAATTATCTTATTTGTATCTTGTTTATTTTTATTTTATAATTATGATGAAAATAGTGATAGGAGTATTAGAATTAAGAAATGAAAAATTACGTACTTTTAAGTAAAAATATTTAAAAATGTATATTTTATTTATTGGAAATGATTATTTTAATTTGTATTTTTATAAATATAAATAAAGTAAACGATAGATAAAGAAAGGTATATACAAAATTATATTTCTATCTTTTTGGTTTTTTATTTTTACCAAACACAAGATTCAAGTAGATATCAATAAAACGAAAAAAAAAGAATCAAATTGAGCCATAATATGGTTCAATAATATGTCATCTAGATTTGTATAAGGACAATCAATTAACTACAATTACTTGATTTGTACAGTTATTAATGATCCTTCAACATTCGAATGTCCATATAGTATTTCCTAATCCAACTTTGGATAATTTCATCTTTGATCTTTCTTTGCATCACCAACCAATCTAGGTCACTAGATTTAGATGGAAGTAGGTCAAGACAATGAGAACTTGCCAAAAAAGAAAGGAAAAAAAATATAATTATTTCATGATTATAAAGTTTTACATAAGCCCATTAAATATGTGGACCAAAATCTCAACCCATTATTGTACTAGCTTCCTTTATATATGCACGATTAGGATTATAAATGAGTTGAATTAAAATGAAATAATACTAAGCTCAAATTTGGCTAAAAATCTCATAACTCGAGTTCACTTGAGATCGATCAAGTTTGGAATTATCAACTTGAATTTGACTCAAAGTTATACTTGAAGAACTTAAGTTCCACTCAATTATTTTAAACTTAACTTGAATTCGATTAGACTTATGGGTTAGCTAAGTTATATGTTATGAAACTCAAACTTGACTTGATAAACAAATCAAGTAATTGAAGCATGAGGTCAAATTGACTATTGTTGAATTGAGTTTCATTAAATATCAAATGAAACTCAAATACTTTATAAATAGAGTTAACTCATTTAACCTTACTTAATACGAAGGTTTTAGTGCTTTTACCGTTTGATTGTAGTAATTGCAAGAATTGTATTAGATGTGTTGTTTAGAACTCTGAAAAAGGGAAACCATAAGTTTAGTTAGAATGTCAAATTATTCTCAAACATAAGCATATATGTAATAGAACTGTGCTTGTAAATTACGAAGAATGAGTATTGGCTACGTGCATAAGGATTTTTATATGATCATGTTTATACAAATAAAAAGAATGAAATTCCTTTTTTTTTTCTCTCTTATCCATAAAAAGCTATCGATAAGAAAAACACCTAATTCAATGAATATGCGACAAATCAATCAGCTAAAAAGAACTAACGTTAGCATTTAAATCATGTAAACTAAGGAGCGATGCACCCGTTTATGAGTGAAAGGTTATAAAATACATGCATAATTGAATATTTTAATTGTTTATTTCTTATAAAAACTATCTTATTATTTAAAATATTTAAAAAATTCATTTCTTAAAAATTTTTGCTATCCATGCTGAATATATCAAGATGTATTGAAGATTTGAAAGAAGGTAAAAGTTTAGAAGAAAAAGTCAAGTATGAAGAAGTAAAGAAAAAGAGAGCAGATGATGAGTTTGCATGTAGAGATCATATTCTTAATATCTAATTCAATAATCTATATGATCTTTATATGGCAACCAAGTCTTCGGTAGAGATATGGAAGGCATTAGAAGAAAAATACAACATCAAAGGACAAGGTATAGACAATTTCTCAATGGTAAAATACTTTGAGTTTAAAATGTACATTTTTATATCAGATCAATTTTATGAACTACAAGTTATAACTTACAAGTGATCATTCTTATGTCACTTTAAGCGAAGCAATTTTATCCAAATTATCCTCTAGTTAGAATGATTATAGGAAGCAACTTCTTCACATGGCTAAAGGTTTCACTATTGAAAAAATTCTTAGACATATACGGATAAAGGAAGAGTCTCAAAAGCTTGATGTGGTGAATCTACCACTTAGTTCTAAAGTAAACTATGTGAAAGATGGATAATCAAGAAACCTAGCAAGAAGAGGAAAGCAAAGAAACTTGATGCTAGGAAGCGTTGCTTGAGACGTACTCTAGAATCTTTAGGTCTGATTTTGTATGTGGATGTTTTTAATGGTTCTTTATTTAGAGCTACTAGGCATTCTCATTCAATAAGGTAGAGTGTGAGCTTTTCTTACCCTCATACATCATCGTGTTGTTCTTTAGTTCGCGGGGAGTTAATAGACAAGTCTTTTAATAGAAGCATATTGGGATTGACGTCTATTGACCTTAGGTATTCTTCCAGTTCTATGGTTTGTTTTTCATATTTTTGTTTTAGGGTGATGAGGTTTTCTAACTGTTTTTTCATCTCCAAGAATTCATTAGGATCAATGGCTTGGAGTTGTCAAGGTCCTTGAGGCTACTGGTTGTTGTAATTTTGTTGAGCACTGATATTTATGTTGGTGTCACCGATGGTTGATTCAGGCTTTTTGCCATCATTATTTTTGCTTGTTGGGGAATTATTTTTGGTGCTTTTACTATGCATTGCTATGGGGATTAGTGGATTCTTGAACAGACAATACTAATTGTTGAGTGGTGATTTTCCACAAGTTTTTGCTTAGGCTTAAGCTCTTGTAGCTTGAGCATTAGGTCATCATAATTCAATTTGTGGGGGGGCGCGGGGGGGGGGGGGGGTGGGCAAAACTTGCAAAAACACGTCGGAGGGGGTTATAGCATAAACATTTCAATGCTCAAGTCAATAGTTGAGAATAGAGTATATGAAATTGGGTCTACAAGACTTACTTTTCATATGAGGGTCTTCTACCTTTTTATAGGCACCAGGATGGATTATTGTTTAGGAAAGTCTTTGATAGATCATGCCATGCTTAATATAGGTTATTCCAATTAGGAAAGTGAAACTTGATAGATTAAGAAAGTTGCATATAGGTTGGTGAACTTGATTAGGTAAGCACCTTTTTTGGTAGGTGGATTATGGCGAGTTGCTAAGGGACTTCATCACATGGTTCCTTCGATGAAGCTCCTTGCATTGTCTTGGAGATCAAGCTAACCTTGATTTGTCGAGATGATGGGTCATAGTTTGATAGTATGGAATTATCGAGTATTGCCCTTAGGTTGGCTAGTCAACTTAGTCTTCGTCAATTCTTACGGTTTGCCTAATCGTTCAAGCCTAAATTGGGCCTAGGGCTTGATTTTAAGATTGTATATCAATAGCAATAAGGGCAATGGTTGGAATCAATCCTTTTTTAATGGACCTTAAATGGGCTCCCTTTAGTGAATAATTCACGAAATGTATTCTTGTGTCTTATTTAATTTTTAAGCTCCTCATTTAACTACAAGTATATCTACGCTTGCTACTTCAATTTAAATATTCAAACACCTTATGTAAAATAGGATAAAAAGAGAAAAACAAATGACTCAATACATATATTATTATATCATACACAAATATGTAGCACATGAAAAGATATGTTAAGAACTAACAAAAAATAAAAGGAAAACATTTCGATTTGGGTTAAGCAATATGATTCGGTTTGGTTTGATTCAATAATCTAAATTATACCACATACCACTTTGAATCTACTTCAAGCTGAACCACGGATGAAACGTAAATGTAAAATAACATTTATAATTCGATATTGTTTTATTTGAGTGGTTCATGAAGAGCCCTAGGATATTGACCATCAACCATCATCTTTAGGTGTTTTTTTGTTGGACTACGGGGTTTATAAATGTGGTCTAAATAAGTTTTCCTAAGGATGCAACTCGCGTGAAGAGAAACATCACTAAAATACTAGCCTATACAGACTCACTGATAGGGGCATTCATATAGTTAGAAAATTTTAAGGCTTCATTATAAGAAAGAGGAAGATGTGAAACTAGGAATTCATTAAAAAGATTTTCCCTTGGCATTTATCACGGCTTTTTATAATATGGTTCTATAATATTCCGTACATACTTGTATATGGACGGTCAATTGACTACAATTACTTGATCTGTATAGTTATTAATGATCCTTCAAGATTCGAATGTCCATATAGTATTCCTCAACCCAACTTTGGATAATTTCAACTTCGATCTTTCTTTGCATCACCAACCAATCTGGATCATTAGGTTTAGATGGAAGTAGGTCAAGACAATGAGAACCTGCAAAAAAAGAAAAGAAAAGAAAAGATTATTTCATTATTATAAAGTTTTAGATAAGCCTATTAAATAAGTGGACAAAATCTCAACCCATTATTGTACCAACTTCCTTTATATATGCATGATTGGGAATATAAAAAAATTGAATTAAAATGTAATAATACCGAATTCAAATTATAAAAATCTCATAACTTGAGTTCACTTGTAAACGATCAAGTTTGGAATCATTGACTTGAATTTGAATTGAAGTGGCACTTGAAGAGCTTAAGTTGTACTCCTTTGCTTTTAATTTAACTTGAATTTAATTAGATTTATGAATTAGCCAGGTTATATGTTATAAAACTCGAACTCAACTTGATAAACAAATTGAGTGACTGAAGCATGAGGTTAAATCGACTATTGTTGAATTGACTTTTATTAAATATTTAATCGAACTCGAATAATTTGTAAATAGAGTTAACTCATTTAACGTTACTTAATAGGAAGGTTTTAGTGCTTTTACCGTTGACTGTAGTGATTGCAAGAATTGTATCTGATATGTTGCTTAGAACTCTGAAAAAGGGAAACCACAAGTTTAATTAGAATGTTAAATGATTCTCTAACATAAGTACATGTAAATTACAAAGAAGGAGTATTGACTAGGTATGTAAGGATTTTTATACGATCATGTTTATACAAATAAAAAGACCGAGATTCCTTTTGTTTTTTTCCTCTTATCCATAAAAACTATCCACAAGAATAAAATCTAATGCAATGAATATGTGACTAATCAATCAACTAAAAAGAACTCATGTTAGCATTTAAATCATGTAAACTAAGGAGCGATGCACCTGTTTATGAGTGAAAGGTTATAAAATACATGCATAATTGAATATTTAACTCTTTATTTCTTATAAAAACTCCTATTCTTTAACATTTAAATTTAAATTATTAAAAGAATTCATTTTTTTTCTTCAAATTTTGAATTTTTCTTTTTCTTTTTCTTTTTTTTTTTTCATTTCTAACTTTAGCATTAGAATATTTGATGTTTTAAGCTCTAAATAATTCATAATAAACACATGACTTATTAACGTCCAGTGAAGTGTGTTATTTATGTTTTCTTTTTCATTTTAAGAAAACCTTACATATTTTCCATGTAACTCCATAATTTTTTTTTCCCTCTTTTTCCTGTGTAAAATATATCTTTATAAGAAAAGAATTTTTAATTTTATAGGATAGTAAACAGGCTGACCGAGCCACTATAGTAATATTATATAATAACGATAGTGGGATATTCTACTGTGTAACAACCGTGGCAAGCTTTTATCTGCTCCCATCTCTCTCATATCCGTCCTAATCAAGCCGGTGATATATACACATATATATTTAAATAAATTTTTACGAATTCATCAATAAGAGGAAGTCGGAAGCTCCATTCATGGTATGCTTTGCTTCTTGCTTCAATATCTTATTACTTGCGTCCAAAATAAGAAATCGACAAGTAAGGGAATATTAATCTTACCCGCCACTACTATAAGGATCCCTAAGTCCGTTGGAGAAAATGATGTTGCTCCCAAACCTTTTAAGAATCAACTTGATGTCCTGTAATTGACAGGGAGCACAAAAGTCGTTTTTGATATATCTCGTCATGATCAAGCTAATAGAGAATATATACACACACACACATATATTAGTTGCAATTAATGTTTGTTTGACTGATTCTATACTATTTTTACAATTTTGTTAATAAAGAGAAAGATAGATTTATATCAACTCACATCTCCTATATTCGTTATTTCCATGGAAATGTTTTATGGATATTCTTTCTCGCATTCTCCAAAGTTACAAATGCAAGTAACCTTTTGTGGCAAGCAGCAATACCTGACGATAAGGCGTGACTAGTCATAGGTGATGATAATAAGCAACTATTAAAAATGTAATGACTAGTAAGAAGGAAAGTGATTTCCTCTTGTTTAAAAATGAAAATTACTTTTCTTGATTATCTGTTTATATTTTCTGTGATGGTTATCTGCTGCCATCACCTGCAATCAACTATGATTTTTACCTCTCACCATTTCTTCCTATTACAATCTTATGTGTTTAAGTGTGATAAATATTTCATGATTCTAAGTTTTTAATTATAAAAAGTATCATTTCTTTTCTTTTTCTTTTTCTCGGGCCAATGAAATAGAAACTAAGAAGGATTCATGCACTAATGAAGCTAGGAAATTACAATACTGGACGCACTGCACTGATTACGTACATAACCGCCATAATAAGTGGTGATCCAATGAGGTCGAGGGACAACTCCATACGAGCGCTTGCAATCCTCAATGAAAGCAGTTAGATCGAAAGGATATGATGGAAGCATGGAGTTATTTGTGATGCCTATTGGCATAACCATCTCACTGCAACTCTGAAGAAAATAAGTATTCTTTTTGAGATTATTAATTTGATAAATATTATGCAAGATTATTGCAAAATATATTTCATAGGAGTAATTTCTAACTTTAACAAAAAATGAATATAATATCAAAGATGTGAGATGCAATGCATCAAGTCTAGCATAGTAGTTAAGATCGTTGTGTATTAATACTAAGCTTTTAAAGAGATGGGTTATATTCAATTTTTCACTTTTCCAATAATTATAATACTTGATAGAAGGGAAAAAAAAGAAAAAGAAAAGGTACAACGTAGTAATTTACATTACTAAGAGGCAAAAATATAAAAGGCCAGGTATTAATGAATTGAATATTTCTATAATTTTACTTTTGTTTTTTAGGGAATCGTTTCTATCATCTATTTTACTTTTAATTTATATATATATTTTTTATATATGAATTATTGAACAAACAGTAAACCTAATGGTTTAAATTAAAAAAATAAATAAATAGTTTAATGGGCTATTAAACCTTTTTGTGGTAATAATAACATATCAAAATGGAAAAGTAATTTAGAAGATGATCCTTAGAGCACGCGTACCTGCCAATTATATCCAATGTCCGTTTGAGATGGAACTTTGGGCTCATTAACATAGCAAGACAAATTTCCTTTTCTAGCAACAACCCCAGCAAAAATTCTTTCAAGAATGTCATTGCTAGAACCGGTGTTAGAAGATGTTGCATTATTAATGCCATTACATATGAGTGTCACCGGATAGGTTGGGGGCCTGTTGTATTGAGCCGCACTAGCATACATTGAGAGTAAGTAGTCCTTCAGGACGGATGAGTTTGTTAAAGGCCTGCAAATAGATAATAATATAATTAACAATCATTCATCTTTTGTTTCATTAAACTATATAGAAATCTTCAAAACTTAGGAAAAAGAAGTTGAAAACTATGTGTGTGTATATATGTATATATGTATGTATGTATCTATGTATGTATGTATAATAAGGCATAAAAAAGAAAGAAAAAAAAAAAAGAAAAGACTAGGATTTAATTTCCTTCTATTAAAAATAGTTAGGTGGTGGATGATTTGTCCATCATTTTTCTGACACGTATGACAAAAGGATTTATATGGACTTCTAATTTCCTAATAGGGTGTTATGTTTTATAACTTCTCTTATGACAAAAATTCGATCACTTATGATTTCCTTGGTACATACTGGCAGGTTTTGAATATTATGCTTAGCTTTGAGAGACCGTCGGGTTGGGAAGCAACGCCGTCAATTTCCAACCATGACGCTTTTATAGATTCATAGCATGCCTCACTTGCTTCCTGCAATCAAAATAGTCAGAACTTTTGTGTTACTTCTTGTTTATTTTGGTACATCAACTTGGTTTTATTTTGGTAGATCTAGAATAGACATGGAAATCAAGGCGATATAACAAACACGTTTAGTAGATATAGAATAGAAGCAAAACAAATACTATCTAAGTATGGATTGGATCTCTTAATTTATCTTCCTATAGTTGAACTAGGTTGAAATTATCTTGATTTTCAAAATAACCTATAAGTCATTATTTTTTTATAATATCAACTATTAATTATATATAGTATTATGTCAAAAAAATATATTAACAAAAATTGAAAAATGATAAACTGAGAGGATCCATTCCACCAAGTACTAATAAATTATAAGGAAAAATGGATTTGGATCATTTGAATTTTGATTTTTTATAACTCAATAATTGAGATTATCCATATTTTTGAAATATACTATGATATCATCATAACATTATTATTTTTTTATTAAATTGAGATCAATTGATAGATTAGAGTATTCATGTAAAAAAAAAAAAGAGATGAATTTAAAATGGAAAAGCTATTATATAAAGCATGGTAAAGTGTGAAAATATATAAACATTTATTTTTTCCATGCGCAATCAATTGAGTAAAAAGGAAAAATCTTCAAAAGTCAAACCCTAAAATCTTTTGTGACAACATCGTAGTATCCATCTTGTGGTGTGATTTTGTCAAAGTAAAGGATTGGAGCTGATGAGGCTAGAGCTCCGACAGCTAAGTGCGGATATTTTAGCCTGAACCATGAAGCAAGCACTGCGCAGAGAAACCAGATTAAACATAGTTAAATTGAATGTCAACATTATGAGTTAAGAGATGACTACAAGTACACCCATGAAACTATTTTGTTGAGATATAGTGGATAGTTAAACTTTTAAAATATGATTTCATCCCCTAAAATATAAAAATGCACCTATCTTCAAATTTTTGGTAAAATCAATAGTTAAACTTTTAAAATATGATTTCATCCCCTAAAATATAAAAATGCACCTATCTTCAAATTTTTGGTAAAATCTCAAGTCCGTAGATAATGAATTGTTAATAACAGTGATTATAGGGTTTCAACAACTATTTGGGAAATATATACATATTTTTAAAAAATAATGGAAGGTAAACGTTATATGAGAGTTTAGAAGCAATTAATTAATTAATTGTTCTGGAGATGAATTTACTCAAAAATTTTCTTCTCTATCCAATGTAATCAATAAGGAAAATCACATAAACATAACCAGCGCTTTGAGACTTTTGTGAATCATAATTGGTGTTTTCGTCTCTGATAAATATATAACCTCTGTTTTGTAATTATTTTTCAATGTTAGTCAACGACATGGATCTACTTCTAATATTATAAAATATGCATTAATTGAATAATTTAATAAAAATATAACAAAAGAAGAAAAAATACTCCAAAATAAATTCAAACTAAAGGAATTATCTTTCTTCCTTTTTTTTTTTTATTTTGGAAAATAAATATTTGGAGTGATGGATGGTTGGCTACCATTATGGATAATACAACATCCACCAGTATAATGCGGCCTTCTCTGGCCACCTTATGGCCAAGCAGTGGTTGAAATTACCATCATGGATAATACAACATCCACCAGTTGATTTCTTCTTCTTCTTCTTTTTTTTTTCATTAAATTTTTTTACTTAATATATATTTAACAATACCATTTTATTAAATTAATTATTATATACCAATCAGTAATTGACATGTATCCCTAACTAAATATAGTAGAAATAATTATAAAATACAACTAATGTGCTTATTAAAAAAGAAAACCCATGTCATATTTATACGATTTTTCCTAACATATATATAAAGAAATAATACATACTTCCCCCATAGGATGCTCCGATCACAATTGTTGGGGAATTAGTGGCATTAAATTTGTTTTTCACATGCATAAGGATTGTTGCATAATCCGTCAGAGCTTGAGCAGAGCTAAAATATCCACGAATATTAGCATCTTTGAGAGCTTTTTCTAGACTTATATTGAATGGAATAGAGTCACCATAATATCGATGCTGCGGTAAGAATAATCAAATTTGCATTAAGTAGATTCATATATACATATATATATATATATATATATCTGAAAGATTGATGATGTGCAGATAACATCTATCAAAGACGAATAAACAAGGGTGCGTATCTTCTGTGGAAAACATTTGCTAAAATATTTTCAATATTCGATTTTGAGGCCTTCAGTAATTATCATATTAGTCTCACAAGCAAGCTTGCATTTAGACGTGTCTTATAGTGGTAACAGGTGATGGAAATCAACAGGATTGGCCACCAATTGTATTGATGGTTAATAACAAATAAAAACACTAATGGAAAAATGAGAAAAATTAGTTTTCCCTTTTTAATAATGGAAATTATTTCTCATTTTGCCATTGCCTGTGGTTAATCACACCACAAGTCATCAAACTCGTGGCCATCATCTTCCATTCTCAATTGCCACTAGAAGCCAATAATATTTGGAACCTCTTGAAATTATTACAATCACGATAGAATATTCTAAGATTTTAATTATAGCAAATATTAAAAGAAATCCAAAATACGCTTATTTTCGGATAAAACAATTGGTTTGTAGAATGCATTTTAATTCCTCGTCATACCTCTATATAAACTACCAGAGCCTTAAATCGCTCGGCATTATCAGGAAGGAATCCAATGTTAACCAAATCCATGTCTAACTCTACCTCCTCACCAAGATAAGCGAGGATTGGTGCGTCTGGTCCACCCCAATACTTCGAATTGATCACATACTTTTGTGCGAAAGTCATGTAACTTTCTGGTTTGTAGTTGAAATGATCAAGTGTTTGGTTGAAGAAGAATACCCTATTTTCCTTTAGAAAGGAAGAAGAAGAAGATGATTCTCTGTTTTGTGAATTTTCAGAGGTTGTTCTGTCAAATGCACTCATTATTGGGATTACAACTTGATGGTGGGCATGGAGGCAAGATAATGACAAGAAGACGAGAGAGAACGAGAAAGCTTGCCGATAAGATGATGAAATAATTGGAAGGTATATTGCCATGAGAGCAATAAATGGGAGAGTGTGAGTGATTTAGACATATGCGTTAGGTGTGCTATTTTATAGACCACACGAGTGGGATACTTTACCTCGCTACATAGTTTGATGTTTCAAAGTTAATAATTAATATCGATGACTCGAACTTGAACGTGATGTTCGGCCAAAAGATGAAAAGAACTTCGGAAAGTGATGCCTCAAATATGATGGTCTGATCCAACGTGAATCGTGTAAATAAGTAAAGCTATTGATTATGTTAGAGATAGAAATGTAAAAATGGGTCGAATTGGACTCATCTAAAAAATAAATAAGGATTGAAAATTTCAGCTCATTGAAAATATGAATTGTCTGACTCGACTTATATAATTCACGAATGGAATTAGACTATCTTGGGCAGTTTCAGTTTTTTTATTTTTTATAAAGCATGTATATAAACCAATCCTACTCTATCTCTCCGTTCTCTTTTGTCTTCTACCCCGTCTCTCGTGTCTCCCTCGTACTCTCGTTCTCCCACATCTCCTCTCTCTTGCCTTCTCTCCCACTCATTTTCTATTCTTAAAAGAAAAGATGATAAATTCTTTTGTATTTGAACAAACAAAGATGAGACACAAGAGGTCCGTGCACAAGACGACTAAAAATGTGAAGCTTTTTTTATTTTTATTTTTTGAAGAAATAAGAACCCTTTAAAGGTCTTTCCTTTTTTTTCTTTTCTTTTTCTTTTTTTTTTGAAGTAAAGGTCTCTTTCTTATAGTGGAAGAGGATTGATTAGAAAAGTGATTTGGATATGTGAAATGTGATTTAAAGTGATTACTGGAGTGATTAGATATTAGATGGGTTAGCTCATATAAACCACCACGTTGCTTAAAGTAGATCAAATAAGTTGGGTTTCAAGGGTTAATCTATTTAACCCATCAACTTGTGATGGGTTAAGGTGGGGAATAAAAAATTAGTTAACTTATTAAATGAATTAAGATAGATAAATCTGATTAATTTACTTGCATAACTCTAGATGAATAGATTCTCCAAACTTATAAAAGTGTCTTTATCTTTTCGTAGCTTTTAAAAACAGGTATTTATGCCCCTAACCACTTTTAAAAACCATCATTATTAATTTTCCAAAAATGCTATTTATGGATGGTTTTGGAAAGATTTAAGTCGGAAGTAAGTCTACATTTTTAGAATTAATAAAATAAACTCACTTTTAACCAATAATGCCGCAAATGTATTTACTATATACAGTTATCCCTTCTTGTCGTAACTAATGTTAGTTTGCCCTTAAAGTAAAGAGATGACTTAAATGTTTAAGAAGTCTTAGGTTAAATCACATGGGATTAAAATAGTACTGAGGTTTTGAACAAAAGAATTAATGATAAGTGTATTGTCTATTATCACCTACTTTCCCTTTTCATGCTTTGATTTTGATGTAGGGAAAGCAATAAGAAATTTGATTCCTTATTATTCTAGGATAATTGTTTGTAAAGAAATTAGATAAGATGAAAAGAAGTTATTTTTATCTTAAAAAAATTCCCTAAAAACACTTAAAATATTGCCTAAAAAAATAAAACGGCCTATAACATAACATGACTTAAAGGGTAAGTTTCAAGTCCAAAATGGCACCAATCAGGCTCTCCCAAATTATTTTGCTGTAGTACCCGAAATCAATCATTGGATATATATAATAATAAGAAAAATTCTTTCTGGATCAAAAGTTACACTTATTTGAGCTTGATCGGGAAAAACTATCTAATTTAACATGTTTACATCATGCTCCCCCCTCCCTCCCCCCCCCCCCCCCCCCCCCCCCCTTCCCCCTTGCTTTCGAGAAGAACTCATTCTCAAGTTAGAAATATCATATGGATATAGTGACTCTTCATATAGGTAAAAAGGATAAATGTTTACCATATTAAAGGTCTTTGTTATACCCATACTATTTAGTAATGTAATGACATACGCATTGTTGTTTATCTTTTAGACTATCTGAGAAGGACCGTATTTCTTAGGTTGCAACTTACCCTATACACCTATCGAAAACCTCTCCTTTTGTAGAAATACCATGACCTCATCCCTAGCAGTAAACGTGCTTTTTCTCTTGTGCTTGTTTGCTACATCTTTATACTTTGCATTACTTTCCTCTAATTTTTACTTCACCTTTACTGTAATAGTTTGCCACTACATGGCCAAACTCTTAATTGCAGCATTCAAACTTGTCTTTGCTAGAAGCTGCAGCAAATCTAAAGCATGTTGAGGCAGCTTTATGTAGATAATAGCAAATGGTACGTTTCTAGCAGAATGATGTACAGCACTATTATAAGTGAACTCTACCTATGCAAAGCTGTGTCCTATTGCTTTGATTTATCTCTACATATACTTCGAATTCAATTACCAAGTGTCCTATTATCTGCTTCAATTTGGCCATCCATTTGAGGATGTGCTATATTGCTAGAGTTCATTAAGTAATTAAACATTTTCCACAATGCTCTCCAAAAGCAACTTAAAAATCTGCTATCCTTATTTGAAGTAATTGACTTTGGCACTTCATGCAAGCGAATAGCTTCCTTGAAAAATAATTTGGCTATGCCAATCACATATGAGGCTTTCTTGTAAGGAATAAAATGTGCCATCTTAAAAAATCTGTCAACAAGAACAAAAACATAATTGAACCTTCTTCGGGTTCGGGGTAAGCCAAGTACAAAATCCATAGAGATCCTCCCATATATTCTCAGGCATTGTAAGGAAATGCATAATCTGGTATTCTAAGATTAACCCTTTACCGTCTAACAAATGTAACATTGCTGCATAAATTTGGAAACATCTCTCCTTACATGAGGCTAGTAATACCACTTTACAATTGTAGTAAGTGTCTTATATCTCTCTAAATGTCTAGCAAGTCTACTTCTATGCAAATCCTAAATCAACTTCTCCCTCAAGGATGTTTTAGGGATATGAAATCGATGGCCATCTATCAGATATCCATCATGAATGTGGAAATTATCACGAACCTAACCATTACTACACTTAACCTAAATGTCCTTGAAATCCTTATCATCCCTATATAACTCCTTTAAGTAGTCAAAACCCATAATTTCATGACTCAAAGTCAATAGTAAATTTGCATGGTGACTTAAGGCATCCACCACCTTATTCTTTACCTTAGCTTTGTGCTTAATTTTGAAAGAAATCTTTGTAAAAATTGAAACCATTTAGCATGCATGTCTTTGCCAATTAGAGTTTGGCTATTCAAATGTTTCAGTGGTTGGAAATTTGAATATAAAAGCAAACTCCTTGCCAATTAAGTAGTGCTCTTATGTCTTTAAAGCTCGTACAATACAATAGAGCTCTTTATCATAAGTTGACTAGTTCTTTCTTGCATCAGTTAACTTTTCATTGAAATAAGCAATTGACCTCTTCTCTTGAGAAAGAACTATTCTTATTCTCATACTGCTTATGTTACAGTTAACCTCAAATAATTTATCAAAATCCGATAATGCTAAATTGGTGTAGAACACAACTTCTCTTTCAACAATGCACAATTAGCCTCAACCTCCTCTCCTTGATTAAACTTGCCTTTCTTCAAACACTCAATCATTGGGGCTGCAACAGTATTGAATTTTTTTATAAACCGCTTATAAAATGTTGCCAACTCATGAAAACTTCTTACTTTAGAGATTCTTTTAGGAGTAGGCTACTCTCTAATAACCTTTATTTTCTCCTAATTCACTTGGATACTAGAAGCACTAACAACAAATCCAAGGAACAACTTTGTTGACATAAAAATGTGCTCCTTCAAATTAACATATAACTTATTCTCTCTCAAAACAGCTAACACTTTATTTAAATGCAACAAATGCTCCTCTTTTGACTTACTATAAACTAGAATATCATTGAAATAAACAATCACAAATTTTCTAGTAAAAGGTTTCAATACTTGGTTCACTACTTGCATGAAGGTGCTTGAGGTGTTTGATAAGCCAAATGGCATCATGAGTCATTCGTATAACCCCTCCTTCGTTTTAAATGCCATCTTCCCTTCATACCTAGGCTTAATTTGAATTTGATAATATTTGCTTCTCAAATCTATCTTTGAAAAGATAATAGCTCCACTCAACCTATCTAACATACCTTCCAGCTACGAGATGGGAAACTTATGACTAATTGTAATCTTATCAATTGCCTTGCTGGCTATATATATTCTCCGACTCTCATCTTTCTTAGGTGTTAATAGGGTTGGAATTGCATATGGACTCAAGCTCTCTTGAATGTGCCCTTTCTTTAGCAACTCTTCCACCTTCTCTTTTAAAATCTTGCTCTCCTTTGGACCTATCCTGTAATGAGGAAGGGTTGGTAAACTGGCACCTGAAATTACATCTATATAATGTTGAATATCTCTCAATGGAGGTAAGCCATCCGGAAGCTTAAATGGCATAACATCTATTAACTCCTCTAATAAAGGTTTAACTACCTTTAGCTTTCAAAGCTATTACCTATTTTGCAATTAAAGTACGGACTACCTTAGATTCCCTTACATCTACCTCCATCTCTTGTACTAAAGTCTTGATGGTAAAGAAGTTATGTTTCTCCACTTTAGAAGCTTTCAAATGAGTTCTACTCTTTATTTGCATTAGAGTGAACCTTACACCTTCCCTTTCCAACCTGTAGACATTATCTCTCCCAGAGTGTTGCATATTTTGATCAAATTGCCAAGGTCTATTGAGAAGGGTATGGCAAGCATCCATGTTAACTACATCATAATATTTCTCATCTTAATACTTGCTTATAGAGAAAGGCAACCTACATTACTCTATAACCCGAATCTTTTCTATTGTCTTAATCTACTCAAGTTTGTATGGATTGGGATGTGGTTCTACTAAGAGCTTCAATACATTTATGACTCCTCTACTAGTAATATTCTTATAACTTCCGCTATTGATAATTAGATCGAAACAACAATTTCCCATCGTGCACCTAGCTCAAAATAGTTTTTGACGCTGGTTATCCTCTTCCTTCTTGAGGGTGAACTTAAATTTTCTTACAACATATGATTTTCTTTTTCTTCATCTTCAATGCCATATTCTCTACCATCATCAACAAGTTCACATATAACATTATCTACCTCCTCATTTTCTCTTTCAACCAAAGTTACAGCTTATCTCTTGGGGAATTCATTAGACTTGTACCTAGATTTCAAATATTTAAGATACCTCCCATTGAATAACTTAGGTTTAGTGTAAGGATTGGTCATCTTTTGCTCCTCTTTATCATCCACTACCTTCAACTTTCTAGTTGATCTATCCCCCTTTGTTTTGCCATTGTGAGATGGTGTATCTTTAACTGTCTTCCCTTTATTGCTTGCCTTCTGATACTCACCATTATAACTTCTATAACCAAGATCAAATCTTTCCCTCTCTTGCAACATTAATTTTTCCTTCAAAGCTATATTTTTAGCTCGCTTAGATTCCTCATAGCCTATACTTTAATTCTATCTCAAATCTATTGTTTTAACCCATTTAAATATTGAGTTACATATTGACCTTTACGTTCTCTCAAATCATTTCTCTACATTGTATATTCATAGATGGATCCTTTCCCTTAATGACATCGTTGGTATTGTTGGAATAAGATCCGATTGTAATCAGGAGGGAGAAACTTTGATTTTGACAATTGCTTCATCATAAATTACGTTCTTATAAGTGCTTTCCCCTTAAATCCTTTAACTTTGCAATCTCTCATACCATGCAGACGCACCACCCTTCAATTTATACGAGACTAGTCTCACCTGTTTCTCTTTTGGAACTCCCATATAATCAAAGAACTTATCTATTTTGACAATCTAATCAATAAAATCTTCTCCTCCTAGATTTCTATTGAAGCATGGAATATTAGCCTTCAACTTAAAATTGGTATTTTCTAGACCCCCATAATACTCATCATAATTACCTTACATTCTACATTAACCTCTATTGTCGCCATGACCCCTTCTTCATCTTCGATAATTATGTCGGCTACCATAATAATTACCACCACCATCATAATTTGCATATTGAAATTTAGCAGTATGTTCATCTTCTTCAAAGTTATCATCATAAGCTACATGAATAGGCCTATTAATAGGTTTTCTTAAAGTGATGCCATCCCTAGAGTTTATTCTATCTCCATCTTTGTTAACACCTTCCATCCGTAAGGCATCTAACTAATCTGTAATCTCTACAATATGTCTCTTAGATGCTTGGAATTTGCAATCAATTATTTTCTCCAATGTTGTTATGGCTGTACGTAAGGTTGCCACATCTTGAGCAACATATTGGGAACTTACTCTTCATCTTTTGACATCAAATTGGATTAATTTTACTTGCTTTGATACCACTTGATGTAGTTGAAGCAACGAAAGAAATTTGAATCTCTATTATTCTTGAATAATTGTTTGTAAAGAAATAAGAAAATATGAAAAGAAGCTATTTATATCTAAAAGGGTCAATAATAATCCTTAAAGGGCATTTTTGAAGCTCAAAATGGCATCACTCAAGCTTACCTAACTTGCTTGATTGTAGAACTTGAAAATCAGTTCTTGGAAATATATAATAGTAAGAAAGATTTTTTTTGAATCAAAAGTTACGTCCATTTAAGCGTAACTAGAAAAAACTACCTAATTTAATATGTGCACATCAAATTTAATTAGAATCAGCTATAGAAGTTCATATTTATTTTCTTTCTTTGATTAGAGAAAGAAAAAAAAGAGGACAAATTATATTATGGCATGTAGTATATTCATAGAAAGGAGTCCAGACCACGCATAATTGGAAAATTTGGAAGGAAGGGTTTGTTTAAAATTGACAAAACAATTGTGTCTTGTTATATTGTTGTATTGTATCTAGATATTTTGGATCTTGTTTGTCCATTCCTTTTGATGTTGATGTGGATGGCAAGACAAGATGTGAGATTGGAACGTAGAATTATTGATCATAGGTGTTAACTTGGATGAAAATTCTATGGGAAAAGATTAAATGTATTATCCAATACAAATAAGTGGTGTTTATCTAATACATATACGTAATGCTTATATTTAAAGAAGCTTATCTTAAATTTTATATGATGGAATAAAGTAATGTAGGAGACATAAATGGGTCTAGCAGTAACAAACTCTATAACTATTTAGTGAGGTATTACATTTTCTTTATATATATACTAGTATATGCACACCAGCGATGCGTGCGAAAGAATTAAATTTTATTGTATAATCAAATGTAAAACAAGAAATAATTACTAAATCAAACAATATACATAATAGATGATTTCATAAAGGAAAAAGAAAAATCTATGAATGGCTTTAAAAGTATGTAAAATAAAAATTTACAATTGTTGTATTTGTTTTATATTTTAAAATTAAGGGGAAAATACAAAAAAACCTCTCTAAACTTTGCATTTGGTGTGAATTGTCCCTTTAAACTTTCAAAGTGTGGTTTTTGATCTCTAAACTTTCCTAAATTGGTAAATAACGCCCCATTTAAAATTTGATTTTACTATGTAAACGTCTTATAAACTTTGATTTTAGTATACATTATATATCTTTTATACATTTTAATGATAACAAAAAGAGTTAAAAGCTAATGAATTTTTAAGAGTACATGCTTATAGAAGAATTTTCAGAAAGTTTAATTTTGAAAAATTAAGTTGCATTCAGAAGCTTTGAATTAATTGAAAATATACTAGTCTAGAAAAGTTTTAGAAAGTATTGTAGAAACTTTTATAAGAAGAATTGGTATAGCACTTCAGAAGTGTATTCAGAAACTTCAGAAACAAAAGGCTGATATTCTTCAGAAAATAAGTTTGGAATTATGACATCGAAATTAGTTTTAAATCAGATTCAAATTAATCAAGACCTAACTTCACTAGATTCGGTATATTAGGAAAATACACTTAATCCCATTTCACTCAAGATGGAGTTGAGATTCATAAGGATTATCTTTAAGCGATTTAATTTTTGAAAACTACTCAAAGCCCTTTCCAAGTCAAGCAATAAAATATCTAAGCTTGAATTTGAGGTTAAAACTTTGAAAATCGAAAAGCATGCACTTAATCAAGCTAATAAGTTGCTAGTAGATGAAAATGATTTTATAAAAAATGTCCTCAAAGGTTTGCATATTGCCAATGAAGCTTTAGTTAACAAAAATCTAATTTTAAAAGAAGAAATTATGAATTTGAAAAACTGTGTAGAAGATCTATTTAAGTCAATTAGGAATACCTTTTGTAAATTTGATGAAAGTGATAAGAAATTATAAATGTTGATTTCTAGCCAAAGGATGGATAATTTAAAATTTGGACTAGGTATTGAATTTGGAGAAACATCAAAGACAAAGAAAGAAATAGTTTTTGTTAAATCAAAAGATGAAAAGCAAGAAATGATTAAAAGTAAGGAAAATAATAAAGTGTTCGAACCTATTAGAAAGAACAACAGAAGGTTTTCTCAAAACAACAAGAAGTATTCCTTCAGAGGGTACAACAAAAGGTTGAATAGAAGATATTTTAGAAAGAATCCAAACCAAAGGAAAGTGGTAAGTAACAGGTATATTGAACAGAAATCTTATGCTTATTTTCTTTGTAATAAAATAGGTCATATAGAGAAATATAGTTTTTACAAAAGATACAAGCTTAGTAATAACCAAGGTATAAATAAAAACACGAGCTTGAATTCTTATGGACCTAAGCTTCGTTGGGTTCGTAAATAGATTTGATTATGTTTTAATGTGTGCAAGACTACGAAGCAAAGATAAAAGGAACATGGTATCTTAACAATGGATGTTCAAGATACATGATCGGTGATGCTTCGTTGTTCACAAATCTAGAATGGAAAGAAGATGTTTATGTGAAGTTTGGTGACAATGGTAGAGATAAAATAATTGTAGTAGGATCAATTGGTTTGGTACTTCATTTAATCAAAAATGTGTTGCTAATTAAAGGATTAAAACATAACTTATTAAGTATAAGTCAATTGTGTGATAAAGGATATATAATAGTTTTTGAACATGATAAATGTGTTGGATTTAATCAGGACGGTTTAAAGCTATTTCAAGGTTTCAGAAAGAAGAATGTTTATTTAATTAAACCATCTAAAGTATCATTTGAAAGCTTCTTTATTTTTGTAAATGATAATGCTATGCTCTAGCACAAAAGACTAGGACATGTCAATTTTCATCAACTGGAGAACTTGTCCAAAAAGAGTTTAATCTTAGGTTTACCTAAAGTACATGCTCATGATAATTTTCGTTATGTTGCTTGCTTAAAGAATAAAATGAATTTGTTGTCTCATAAAAGTAAGAAAGTTATTTCTACTCAAAAACCTTTGGAGTTATTACATTTAAATCTCTTTGGCCCCATTTACACGTTAAGTTTAGGAAAAAGTAAATATGTTCTTGTTATAGTAGATGATTTCTTTAGATATACTTAGATCTTATTTTTGCATCATAAAAGTGATGTTTTTAAAAGTTTTGAAATCTTTAAAAAATAGTTGAAAATGAAAAAGCCTTTTCATCATCATATTACAAACTGATCATGATAAGGAATTTGAAAATTATGATTTTATTTAGTTTTGTCCAGACAAAGGCATCATCCATAATTTTCCGCACCCTATACTCATAACAAAATGAAGTAGTTGAATGCAAAAATAGAACTATGTAAAAAATGACGAGAACCCTTCTTAATAAAAGTAATGTAAGCCCCACAATTAGCCATTGAAGATTTCGATCGGTTGAAAGACCCGATCGAGCCTAAATTATAAAGTAAAGTTAGAAATATTAGTAAAAATGACCCCGTAAACTTGAATTTAAGAAAATAAGTAATAAAATAGGAGACTACACAATTTTCAAATTTTAAGTATAATACTTGTTAATTATCAAAAAAGTGAAAAGTGTAATTTAATAACTAATAAATTACTAGAGATAGATAATATGTATATGGAAAATCATAGAATGACCTAAATAATAATTAAGAATATTCACATATACCCCACATATATTTATATGTAGATAAAAATACGCGAAATTATTTAAATTGGCTAAAAAATTAGTAAATAATTAAAAAATATTAAATTAATTAATAAAAATCATAAAAAAATCATAATGGTCTGGATTAATGCAAATATGGTCGTGGCAGGTTAGAATTTGAAAAATAAAAATTATCTAATTAGAATTAAGCAACACAAAAGCTAAAAATCAAGGAAATGGGGCAATGTCATATCTAATTAATGTATATTAATTACCACAAAGCCTTATAAATAGTAAGAAAAATTCAAAAGCTTATTTGGACGGTTAGAAATCAGAGAAAATTAGGGAGAGGTAAAAATTGAGAGAAAAACCAAAGAAAAAAAAGGCAAACTATGCAGTTAGGGCCACAAAGGAGAACCCAGACCCGATGAGCAGCTGAGAGTGGACGGCCACCACTACCACATGGTGGTGGCAACACCCAGGTGGGCCGACATACCCATGGCCATTGACAATGGCCGGAGCCACCCAAATCGGTGAGTTCGATTTCCAGCCCGATTTTGTGTAATTTTGTAAAAATAGTAAATATTATTAGAAAATTATGAATTTTGTTATTCTAGAATATTTTTGTATATATTTTTTAGGAAAAAAATATTATTTTGATGAAAATATGTCTCGTGATATAGGGTCCTTAAGAAATTGTGCAAAACTGAACATGTTTCGGTTTAGAAATAAATGACTTTAAGAGTGTAGTTTTGAACCTAAAATTTTTGTGTAAACCACTTAGATGATATAGAATAGTGCTATGAAGCCCATTTTTAACAATTAATTTTCGAAATTTTTAGATAATTTTTAGGCCTTAAAATGAGGTATAAAATGGGTAATTTAAGGTTAATAAAGTAATTAAATGGATAATTACTAATTTAGTGAATAAGTATATATTTTAGGATGTTGAAATCTGATGGAGTATCATACTTGTAGCATTTAGGGTGTTAGATGTAATTATTAGGTTAATTATGTAGTAAATAAGTAATATGGAAAAATAGTACATTTTAAGTTAATTTTTTTAAATTTGGGTAATTAGGTATAAAATCTAATTTACGATGAATTTAGATATTTTGAAATGATAATTAATGTTGGAAAATAGTGATTATAGTGATAAAAATATTAAATGTGTATTATGTACATAATAAGTAATAGTACATAATAAACAATTATTAGAAATATAACAAATAGAAAATATTATAATAAAAATTGATATTATGACAATAAGAAAAATGTACAATAAATTTGATAGGAAACTTGAATTTATGTAATTAGAGGAAAAATGTACAAATTTCTCACATCAGGAGTGAATTCGGTATACTAATACGGATTTAAGTATACTGGGTGAAATAAAGTACTAACTAGGGGTAATGATGATATTTAGGAGATCGGGAAGTAATGTGATTAATTTCACATTATGGGTTGAAACAAATTTCTAGGATTCGAGTATAAAACAATACTTAGAAATCGAACTAGAACCTAATTTAGAAATCGATGCGGAAACCGAACCCAAACCTAACCCCAAACCTAAAATAATTGTAAAAGACTTAAGACCTAGATAATTAGGCATATTAAACTCTAAACAAAACATAATAATAAGCGTTATAGGATAAAATGAACCTATAATAGTTATATGACAAACTGAAACCATGTTTGTATTATAGGGATGATCGGTGATGGCCTGAGCAAGTCGGACATCGAGTGAGTGAGCGAGGAGTCGAGATAAGTTGGGATTAATACGATGCTGTATTTTGGAGGCTTAAAATTATGCTTGGTTAGATAGTTGAATGTGTACATGTGCTTGATTATGAGTGATATTATGATTCTGTCTGTTGTCTTGGCTTGTATTGTATGGTTTGTATAAAATGATTAATTACCCTAAACTGGACCTAATCAAATATATAACTTATAATCATAATCGGACCTACATGGCAACCCATTAGGGGAATTTAGGAC
Organism: Lumnitzera racemosa; assembly: GCA_024138005.1. NCBI lineage: Eukaryota > Viridiplantae > Streptophyta > Magnoliopsida > Myrtales > Combretaceae > Lumnitzera > Lumnitzera racemosa. The sequence goes on from JAMXBC010000006.1 coordinate 90,609,487, forward strand.
TCTCCGGCCAAATACCAACTCCTTCAAAAGGGATAGCGCAGGATTGCAATTGGTCCCTTTTTCATCCTCAGTCGAACTAAGTGACAGGAGAGGAGGTCGCGGTGAAGGTGAGGTCAATGGTTCGAAGGTAGTTGCGGGAGGAGCGAGGTCTCCATTGCACAAGCCTAGGTTTAATTGTGAGCTGTTGCATTAATGGAAACTCCTCAACCCGGATTAGAGCGGGCGTAATTTCTCTAATCTCACGACGAGTCGGACAACGTCGTACGATGGCATTTGCTTGAACATGCATTGCACCTAATAAGTTGATTGATAACCTTGTTGTATTTGCGGTATAGTTTTAAGTCCTCCATCCTAACTTATTGAGTTGTAGTTGCTCACATCCCTATAGACGTCGTGCAAGTGTTGGCTAAGAAGCGGCAAATAAGCGGCAAATAACTACTCTAAAGTTAGCAACTGCTAGATCCTGGGGAGTGAGGAAAAACATTTGAAGAACAGACATATATTTTTAAGGTTTAAGCTATTATCGTTGAAAACGCTAATTTTAATAATTGAATTCTATTATATATTTATATATATATCTTCACTTTCTTAGGTAGTAAATTACAAACTGTTTACTTCAAAGCGAGTTAGTTGTGGACGCCTTGTGTAGATTAGGTTTAAGATAGCGGTTGTAAGGCCAACTTCTATCTTAGGATGGTTTACACGGTGGGGCTGTTACGATTCTGCTGCTTCGGGGTGTAACAAGTAATATAGCTGATCATTTTTGGGTAGAAGTAGCTTCAACAACTTGTTATATCATTAATCGTGTATATGTAAGACCCTTGATGAATGAAATTGCTTATGAGATTTACAAAGGAAGGAAACCTACAGGTTTCTATTTTCATACATTTGGTTATAAGTGTTTTATTAAGAAAATAGCAAAAGTTTTGGGAAAATTTGAAGAGAGAGCAGATGGAGCCATATTTCTGGGTTACTCTCTGAACTCAAAAGCATATTGAGTATATAATAAAGAAACAAAGGTCATGGAAGAGTTAATAAATGTTAAATTTATTGAAGAAACAATCCATGAAGAATCGGATGATGAAATTCTAGTTGCTTCAAACAAAAAGAATATAGTTTGTCCTAATTCAGAAGAAGGAAAAACAGAACCTCCTTCAGAAGGTAGTTCAGAAGCCTTTAAGATGCTTGATGAAACGGAAACAAAACTTATATCAGAAGGTATTTCAGAAGCTAATACCAGGTTTATGAAAAACCTTCAAAAGGTAAGTCAGAAGGTTCCGAACACTTTCATACTCCTCCATCAACTTTAAAATTTAAGACCGATTATCCTTCTAAGCTTATTATTGGTAATGTTAGATCTGGATTAAGAACAAGATTAAGTTTATAGAATTTTGAAAATTAGTTTGTTCTTATATCTGAAATTAAACCTCATTTTGTAGATGAAGCCTTAAATGATAATAACTGGATTTTGGCCATGCAAGATGAACTCAATTAATTTTAGAGAAATCAGGTTTTGAGTTTAGTTCCTAGGCCTAAAAACAAGTCAATCATTGGAACTAAATGGATATTTAAGAACAAATTAGATGATCATGGAAAAATAGTTAGAAACAAAACATGATTAGTAGCTAAAGGTTATTCACAGGAAGCAAGAATAGATTATGATGAAACCTATGCTTCTGTTGCTAGATTGGAAGTTATAAGATTATTACTTACTTTTGCTTGTTTGAAAAATTTTAAGTTGTATCAGATGGATGTTAAAAGAGCTTTTTTGAATGGATTCATAAAAGAAGAAATAAATGTTGATAAACCTCCTGGATTTGAAGATCCCTTCAAATCAGATCATGTGTTTAAATTAAGAAACGCTTTGTAGGGACTTAAACAGGCTCCCTGTACTTGGTATGATAGATTAAGTTAATTCTTAATTAAAAATGACTTTCAAAGAGGAAAAGTAGATACTACACTTTTTATGAAACATTTTGGTAAAGATATGCTAGTTGTACAAATTTATGTTGATGATATTATTTTTGGTGCAATTAATGAAATATATTGTCAAGAATTTTCAAGTTTGATACAAGTAGAATTTAAGATGTTACTCATGGGTGAATTAAAGTTTTTCTTGGGATTACAAATCAAACAATCAGAGAATGAAATTTTTGTTCACCAAGAGAAGTACACTAGACATATATTGAAGAAATTTGGTTTTGAGAATACAAAGGATTCTTTAATACCTATAAGTACCTCAACAAAGCTTGACATCATAGGTAATGGCAAAAAGATAAATGAAAAACTCTATCGCAACTTAATTGGATCTTTATTGTATTTAACCGCTTCATGACCTGATATATTATTTAATACTTGTATGCTGCTAGATTTCAAAGTTCACCAACTAAAACATACTTAAATGTAGTGAAAAATATATTTAAATACATAAAAAGCATTGCAAGATTGGGAATTAGTATCCTAAAAGTAAAAATTTTGATGATATAGGATATTCAGATGCTGATTATGTAGGTTGCAAAATAGATATGAAGAGTACTTCAAGAATATGTTAGTTCTTAAGAGATAAGTTGGTTTCTTAGTCTTCCAAGAAACAAAATTCAGTTGCTCTTTCAACTGCAGAAGCTGAATATGTATCTATTGGAATAAGTTGTACAAATATTCCTATAAAATGTGATAACATTAGTGCTATCAATTTGACAAAAAATCCTATTCATCGTTCAAGATAAAAACACATAGAAATAAAGCAACATTTCATACATAATCATGTTGTAAATAATGATGTGAATATTGATTTTGTTTCAACTAAATATCAATTTGCTGATATTTTTATTAAACCTTTGGATAAATTGAGATTTGAGTTCATTCGTAATAAACTAGGTGTTTGTAATCTCTTTTGTTAATTTGGCTTTTCATTTAATTTTTCATGGTTGTATTTTTTGTTTGTCACGTGTAAGTCTCCTTGACATTTGCTGGACACAAAAACTTTGTGGGCTTTAGTATGTTCTTAGTAGGTCCACAAAATCTTCTTTAGTGGGTTCATTAAGTAAATTCACTCTCTTTGGCTAACTGCTACTAAAATTGGCAGTTTAAGTTCTCTAAAGCCTCATTTCTTTTCTTGTTTTCTTCCTCTCATAAGACCTTCCCTATTTCTCTCTCTTGTTTTTCTTTTTTCTTTTTTCTCATTACAGTTCTAGTGACACCCAGAAAATCTAACCGCATTGCAGCTAAAGGGGTTAAATAAAAATTCCAAAACGATCCTAAGAATCCCATTGTTCTTGATGAGCAAGAAACTGAAACCACCAATCCTGCAAATCCTCAACCAAATCTACCCTTCGAAACGTACCAATAATTATCTAAAAAAATCATAATCCTTGAACTTTGAGATGAACAATCAAAAGAAGTTGTTCAAGAAGTAAGTCATAAGAACGCCTTTGAAGTACATTCTAAACAAGTTCAGGAAGTTGTTTAGAAGGTCATTTAGGATGATAAAGAATCCAGTTCATCCAAAGAAGTTGCTGAATCAAAAGAATCTGAACCCTTAGGCAAACCGTCTGAAGAAGTTTTTGAAAGAAATCCTTTAGAACCTGATCTTGTTTTGAAGCCAAGAAAATCTCTTCAAAAATCTAAGGTAGCTACCTTAGTCAAGAAGAAATCAAAATCTCCCCAAAAGGTAGACAATTTGACCAAAGTTAAGACTACAATTACCTCTTTAAAAGAGAAACCCAAGAAGCGGTACATAGTAAAAGGTAAAAATCTTTCAATCAAAAATTCATTTTATTTAGACCTTGAATACTTTGGGAAGAATGGTTTTTACCAGAAAGATTATTTGAATAGATTGGGTTTAAATGGTCTAGATGATATACGTGGAGTAATATATGGAGATTTGATTGATGAATTTTATAGAAAGCTTGATAGTAATGTCAAGAAGTGTGGAAATCAACTGTGCTAGGATAAAAAATAGAAATCACTAAGAAGGACTTTTTGAAATGCTTTGGCATTAAAGAATTGAATGATGATCAGAGCAGAAAAGTTATTCTTCAAATTGAATGATGGAATCGATTTGGGGACATGACAAGATATTTTTAGTATTGAGTTTGAATTGTTAATAAGAATTCTTCACAAGAAAGGGTAATGCAACCTCAATGACTAGGGAAGATGCCCTGGTGATCTTGGCAATATTGGGAAAGAGACAAGTAGATGTTGTAAAATTAATGATGTAACACATGTGGCAGCATGTAGATGCAAGGCCATATGGAAATATGTTAATGGCCATTTTTAGTTTCAAAAAGCTAAAATTTCCAGGAGAAACAAATTGTCCTTTTTCTCCTATCAAGCTTAGTGAGAGAATCTTTAAAATGATGGGAATTTATGTGAATGACAAACTTTGGCATTCACATAATGTGAGAATATTTGTTTATCCTTCAAATTTGAAAAGAAGGGTCCTTACCATTGAAGAAAAATAGATTGGAAAGAAAAGGAAAAGAGGAAAGGAGCTAGCTGAGAAGGAACCAAAGAAGAAAGGGAAACTGATTAGAAGATCAGGTGGCATTGAGTTTAGAAAACCAACTTGGATAGCTTTAGATGGTGATTCAAATAGTTCTGAGCGCCAATTAGTTCACTATAAATAAGGAGAGAGCTTAGCCTTTGTGGAAAAACTCTCTAAAGGAATCAAAGCTATTGTAGAAAAGGTTGTGAAGGTTCAAATGATTGGCATGAGAGTCTTATTCAAGGCTTGGATTAAGGAGTTTGTTCTAGAAACAAATTCTTTTGACTAAGCACATAATTCTGTTGATCTTCAACCCCCTGCACAACACTAAACCATTGAACCCTTTGAACTATCTACACTTGCATCTGAACCTCATTTCACCCCCTAAAGAACCATCTATTCCTATTTTAGATACTCCTGTCATACCACTGGGGCCTAATCCTTCCTCTCAACCAATCGATCAGAATGTTCTTGGTCCTGTTCCAACTTCAAAGAAGACCTTAGTTATTTCACCACAATCTCTTAATAAGACACCTCAAGTTTCCACTCCTGTTCTTAACCTTAAAGAATAGATACCTCTTGAAGGTCATACTAAAATCCTGTCTGTGGCCTTCACTAAAGCAACTTTTCCTCTTACTCCAATCCAGACTACACTACCATTCGATGAAAACAAAGAACCCATTTTATCTGTGGCAACAACTTCTAAAACCACTTCTGCTTCTTATATAGTTCTTCCTTCATACTTTAGCATATTCAAGTTATATGCTAGGAAGAAAACAAAGCGATCCAAAAAATGATTGTTTTTATGTTTCTCTTTCTCTAATATTAGCAAAAACTTTGTTCTAACATATTTTGTTTTTGTTCGCCTGTGGACTTATTTCTTGTTATTTCTGTTTTTGAACTTGGTTATGATATTTCCTTAATCAAAGCAGTTTCATCTCTTATGTCATTGCAATTTTTGCACTTGATATTTTGTTTGTCATATTCAAACTTGTACATTTTATAAAGATTAAGGGGGAGTTTATTTACAAACAGTCGTACTCATATTACATTACATTGGATAAACACTGCATGATGCATGAATATGTGATTATGAATATTTTTTGTGATTTGGTTTTATAATAACATTTTTGTTATCATCAAAAGGGGAAGAATGTTAGATATCTCTCATACATTTTACTGATAATAAAAAGGGTTAAAAGCTAATGAATCTTTAAAAGTGTAGGCTTATAGAAGGATTTTCAGAAAGTTTAATTTTAAAAAATTAAGTTGCATTTAGAAGCTTTAAATTGATTGAAAATAGACTAGTTTGGAAAATCTTTAGAAAGTATTGCAGAAGCTTTTCTAAGAAAAATTGGTACAATACTTTAGAAGTTTATTTAGAAACTTTAGAAACAAAAGGCTGATATTCTTTAAAAGCTTGTTCAGAAAGTAAGTTTGGAAATATGACCTTGAAATTAGTTTTAATTCAAATTCAAATTAATCAAGATCTAGCACCACTAGATTGAGTGCATTAGGAAAATACAGTTAATCCTATTTCACTCAAGATGGAGTTGAGATCCATGGGGATTATCTTTGAGCGATTTAATTTATGAAAAATCAAGATAGACACAAATATGGATAAGGATAAAGTTTAGTCGGATTTTGTGGAAATTCAAATTCCAGAAATATTTGATAAGTATATCTAATCTGAACAAATTAAGAAGAATAGATTTTTAAATTCAAAATGACTGAGATCTTCTATAAAAATATCTAAGGAGTCATTTTAAATATCTAACGATTGGATAATTATGGAAGTAAAGAAATTCTTCAAATTTTTAGCTGTTGGAAAATCTCAATATAAAAAGAGAAAGGATTCAAAACATTGATATACAACTCTGAAGAAAAATTATTATTGTACAAAAATTTCTTGATGAGTTTTTACCTTTTGGAAAGTTTTAGAAAGTCCTTTAGATATTTTTTTAGAGAGCTGCATCGAATTAAAGTTTTACAACAAGTGTTATTTGTTTCAAGTGCAAAATTATTTGTGACTCGTATTTTTGTTCTCACTTGTAGTCTCTATACTTTATTGTAGAGAAAAGATAGTTTGTACTTTGTAGATTTATATTAGCCTAGATTGTAAAAAGGCTAGATAGGTAAAGCAGAGTATTGTAAAGTCATTGTGACGAATGCTTATAATTTGTTTGTGAGTTGATTTAGTGGATCAAGTGGAACGGCAACAATAAAGTAGACCGGGTCCCTAGCAGTAAAGCTAGAAGAGAGCAATAAGTAGAAGGCCGAAGCTCTATAAAATATTTGCTTAATTTTCTCATTCCTTACTCTTTTAATTTGTGTTATTTAACTCTTGTTTAATTTTATGTTGGATTATTAAATTATTACTGTTCACTATTATGAGTTGTTAAGAGTGGTAATTTTATTATATAAATTTTTTTTTCAAAAGTTTAAAGATATCAATTTACCCCCCTCTTGATATATTATATGAGACCAAAAGTATGTAAACACTTTCTAAGCACTTCGTAGTTTGGGAGAGTATTTATACATTAAAATCAAAATTTACAGGGTTATTATTAACTTTGGGAGTTGTTTTGCCAATTTATAATAGTTTGAGAACAAAAAATTAGACATTAAAATCAAAGTTTAAGGGGTTATTGTCACGCCCCGAAACGGTAAAGTTGTAATAATCCCGCCGTGTAAACTATCCTAAGATAGAAGTTGGTCTTACAACCGCTATCTTAGACCTAATTTACAAAAGGCATCCACGACTAACCCGCTTTGAAGCAAACAGTTTGTAATTTAAATAAATCATTTATCTAAGAAAGTGAGGAAATATATATATATATATATATATACTATAATTCAGTTATTGCAATTAAAGTTTACAATATTTCTCCGTAATATATGTCCTAGAATAAAAACTTAGACCTTAAAAATATGTGTTTATTCTTCAATGTTTTTCCTTACTCCTTAAGATCCAGCAGTTGCTAGTTTTAGAGTAGTTGTTTTCCGCTTCTTAGCCAGCACTTGCATGATGTCTATAGGGATGTGAGGAACCACAGCTCAGTAAGTTAGGTGGAGGATTTAAAACTATACCACAAACACAACAAGGTTATCAATCAACTTATTAGGTGCAATGCATGTTCAAGCAAATGCCATCGTACAATGTTGTCTGGCCCGTCGTGAGATTAGAGAAATTGTGCCCGCTCTAATCCGGGTTGAGGAGTTGCCATTAATGAAACAGCTCACGACCAAACCTAGGCTTGTGCAATGGAGACTTCGCTCCTCCTGCGACTACCTTCGAACTATTGACTTCACCCTCGTCGTGACCTCTTCTCCTGTTACTTAGTTCGACTGAAGATGAAGAAGGGACCAATTATTATCCCGCGCTATCCCTTTCGAAGGGATCGGTATTTGTCCAGAGAGTCCTAAGTTCCCCTAATGGGTTGCCATATAGGTTCGATTATGATTATAGGTTGTATATTTGATTAGGTCCAGTTTAGGGTGATCAATCATTTTATATAAACCATACAATACAAGCCAGGACAGCAGACAGAATCATAGCATCACTCATAATCAAGCACATGCACACATCCAACTATCTAATAAGCACAACCAAGCATAATCTTAAGTCTCCAAAATACAACATCGTATTAATCCTAACTTACCTTGACTCCTCGCTTACTCACTTGAGGTTCGACTTGCTCAGGTCATCGCCGATTATCCCTATAACACAAACGTGGTTTCAGTTTTTCATATAACTATTATAGGTTCATTTTATCCTATAACGCTTATTGTTATGTGTTTTTTAGGGTTTAATATACCTAATTATCTAGGTCGTAAGTCTTTTACAATTATTCTAGGGTTGGGGTTAGGTTCGAGTTCGGTTTTTGCATCGATTTCTAAATTAGGTGGTAATTCGATTTCTAAGTAGTGTTTTATACTCCAACCCTAGAAATTTGTTTCAACCCATAATGTGAAATTAATCACATTACTTCCCAATCTCCTAAATATTATTATTACCCCTAGTCAGTATTTTATTTTACCTAATACACTTTAATCCTTATTAGTATACTGAATTTACTCCTGATGTGAGAAATTTTTACATTTTTTATTTAATTATATAAATTCAAGTTTCCTATTAGATTTATTGTATATTTTTATTATTATCATAATATCAATTTTTTATTCTAATATTTTTTATTTATTATATTTTTAATAATTGTGTATTATGTACTATTACTTATTATGTACATAATACACATCTAATATTTTTATGACTCTAATTACTATCTCCCAACATCAATTATCATTTCAAAATGTCTAAATTCATCTTAAATAACATTTTACACCTAATTACCCTAATTTACAAAATTAACTTAAAATGTACTATTTTTCTATATTACTTATTTACTACATAATTAACCTAATAATTACATTTAACATCCTAAATACTACAAGTATCATACTCCATCAGATTTCAACATCCTGAAACATATAATTATTCACTAAATCAGTAATTAACCATTTAATTACTTAATTAACCCTAAATTACCCATTTTATACCTCATTTTAAGGCCAAAAAATTATCTAAAATTTTAGAAAATTAATTTTTGAAAACAGGCTTCATAGCACTGTTCTATATCATCTAAGTAATCTACATAATAATTTTGGGTTCAAAACTACACTCTTAAGGTCATTTATTTCTAAACCGAAACATGTTCGGTCGATTTCTTAAGGACCATATATCATGAGATATATTTTCATCAAAATAATATTTTGCCTGAAAACTACATACAAAAATATTCCAAAATAACAAAATTCATAATTTTCTAATAATATTTACTATTTTTACAAAATTACATAAAATTAGGATGGAAATTGAACTTACCGATTTGGGTGGCTCCGGCCACTGTCAATAGCTATGGGTGTGTCGGCCCACCTGGGCACTGGTAGCCATCCACTCCCAGCTGCCCATCAGATCTGGGTTCTCCTTTGTGGCCCCAACTACACAGTTTTCCTTTTCTTTTTTTTTCTTTGGTTTTTCTCTCAATTTTCGCCTTTCCCTAATTCTCTTTGATTTTTAACTGTCCAAATGAGCTCCTGAATTTTTCTTGCTATTTATAGGGCTTTGTGGTAATTAATATACATTAATTAGACATGACATTGCCCCATTTCCTTGATTTTTGGCTTTTATGTTGCTTAATTCTAATTGGATAATTTTTCTTTTTCAGATTCTGACCTGCTACGACCATATTTGCATTAATCCACACCCTTTTGATATTTTTTTTTAATTTTTCTTAATTAATTTAATAATTTTCTTTAATTAATTTAATAAACTAAGTTTTTGGCCAATTTAAGTAATTTCGCGTATTTTTATCTACATGTAAATACATGTGGGGTACATGTGAACATTCCTTATTATTATTTAGGTCATCCCATGATTTTTCGTATACATATAATCTATCTCTAGTAATTTATTAGTTATTAAATTACACCTTTCGCCTTTTTGATGATTAACAAGTATTATACTTAAAATTTGAAAATTTTGTAGTCTCCTATTTTATTACTTATTTTTTTAAATTCAAACTTATGAGATCATTTTACTAATATTTCTAGCTTTATTTATAATTTAGGTTCGATCGAATCTTTCAACCGATCGAAGCTTTGAGTGACTGGTTGTGGAGTTTACAATTATTATGTAATTTCCCCTAAAAATTAATTAGACAACCAAATTTAATTTCAACATATGCACCATAGGTGCATATTCACTAATACATACACATGATTATTTCAAAAGGGAAAACAAAAATAAAAAAGGATATTCATGAATAGTTTTTAAATTGTATAAAGAAAAGTAAAGGTACAACCATGCAAGTACATCATAAATGTGCACTAATGCAAATAATTATAGATATGTATTGGATGTTTTATCTACAATCTGGAAAGGGAAAAAAAGTACAATTAAGCATATGGAACAATGTTCGTCAGAAAGAGAAAATAAAAAATATCTAAATATATTAAAGTTTACAACATTGTGTATATCCATAAATATAAACAATATCTACAATGAATTATTCCAATAAATATATACATATCGATAAATATTAAAGCTTACAACATTCTTTCTTTTATCTCTTTCCCTATCTTTATATCATTGGAATGTCTCTTCTAATGATGCCAAAACGTAGTTGCAAACCTATTTAATGTTACGAAAGTATTAAGTTAAAGTATAGAGGGAGAGATAAATGTATATAATTGAAAAAGAAAAAAGAAATATAAGAAAACTGCTTAAAAGTAGTTATAATAATGTGGAAGTTTAAGAACATCAGAAAAATTGGCTACTCAATAGAATGTGATGGAGAGAGGTGAAGAAATAGAAAAAAGGGAGGTTGTAAAGATGTATGGTTTTATCTATGTAAAAAATTAATAATTGTTTTTAAAATTATGAGTTGTTTGTGATTATAAGATCCTTTAGACTATTTTGATAAAATTAAAAATAAAATGAGATGGCGATTACTTAAGTCTCAAAAAGTTTTAATATCTATCTATCTATATATATATTTGTATGCATAATAGAATAGGATGGATTTGAATTTGAATTTGATTCATGACATCAAAGGCATTGACAAAATTACTGGAATGAATTTTGAAATTTAACTTCAATATCTTATAGCCAAGGTTGTTGTAGCCTAATAGTATCATAACTAATCTCCCATTGGGATAGGCTAGGGTTTGAATCCCCTCTCCCCATAATTGGTAAATAAAAAAAAAAAAAACTTCAATATCTTATAGGTTTTGAATCATTAATCACATAATACCTAACGAATTCAATTTTATAAGTAATACATTGATGCTCTTAAAATTAAATTTTATTAAATAAGTCAACACGCAAATAAATGTGGCATATCTCTACTTATTTCACGTATGCAACACTCAATTTTAATATCTTTTAACCCGGCTTTGGTTAGGTAATAGATACACTACATTCTTGTTGTTTGATGACCCATCACATGTTAAGGAATCTTATAGGGTTTAGACTAGTTATTAAGTTTGTTATAAGATTATATTCAAATGTTGAAAGGCTAGTTGAAGAGAAAGTGGATAGAATGTCTTTTTTTTTTTTCTTTTTCCTGCTCAAAACAAACTTCACTAGGACACATCCTCCTCTATGTTGTATTAGCCACCCAATCTACCACTTTGTTTGTTGTCCTTGGAATAGAAGCTATAATACAATGTGGTATATTATTAAGTTTCTGTTTGATGTTTAAAATGATGGGCCAATAAGCCCAACCCACCAAACTATTGCCCTTGTTTATAGAGCCTACTACATATGTAGCATCTGACTCTATGATCACATTAGACCAAGCTTTTTCTTTAACTAGTTGAATTGTTTCCTTTACAGCCAAATACTCCACCATCTCTATGCTAATTGCTGGAACAATCTTTGAAAGCCTAAATAGACTTTCCCATTCAAGTACTTAGTTACTCTGATGACAATTGTTGTCCTATCCTTCACATTGAAAGCTCTTTCTACGTTAATTTTGACCGTTAAACCATACGGTGATCTCTAGTTGTCAGGTACTATTGCTTTGTCTCATTCTTGTACAACTCCTTCTTTTCTCTTTAAATTCAACCATTCCTTATCCTATATACAAATCTAAGTTACCACTTCATTTGGATCTAACCTCATTTTTTCATATATTATTTTATATCTAGCTTTCTAGATCTCCTAGAGAACCCTCATAACTTTTGAAGCAAGCAACTTTTGTTCTTCAAATATGCTTTTCACCTTTACAAGGAGAGATATGAACCAAGGGATGAACTTGTCTTCAGATCTGGTGTCTATTTGAAACCCAATTTCTCCAAACCATATTGTTGTTGTCTACAGACATTGAAACAAAGCACGTTTTAGGGTTTCCATCTCCTTACATATTTTGTATGCTTTATGTTATAGAATGTTTCTCTTCATAAGATTAGAGTACACAGGTAATAAGTCTTTAAACACTCTCCATAGAAAGTGTTTCACTTTCGATTGTATGTCCAGGAGCCATAACCACTTCCATTCTTTCTCTATGATAGCATAAGAGGATGACAACCCGTCGAGTGAAGTGTTTGTTATACGTGTGGAACCTTATTCTTCTTTTGTTAAGTAGAAGTAGGTCGACTTTACCGTATAATGACCAGATCTGGTGTACGACCAAATCAATTTATCACATCACTCTTTAACAAGTAAGCTGACTTCCTCAAAAGTTTTCTTCTCATTGTCTGTAATGTCATTGTTGATGCTGTTTAGTGTCTAAAAATGTCCCTTCTTGTCTATAAGATTATCTACTGTCAATTCCAAGTTCAAATTGTGATTTTTTTTTGTCCAGCATATAGTTAGTCAAACTAAGGATCCATCTATCTTGCCATACTCTCACACTTTTGCCATCTCCTATTTGCCAGAGTCCTCCACTAAACAGTATGTCTCGTCCTTCTAGTAAACTTGACCATCCTTATGATGCCTTACCCCCCCCCTTTTTGGCCTCATGCAAATCTGAGTATGGAAAGTAAATTCCTTTTAACAATCTAACCCATAGAGCTCTAGAATTATTCAATGCACTCCAAGTTACTTTGCTTAGGAGTGTAAGGATGAATAGGTAAAGGTCCTTAAAGCCTATTCTACCTCTCATTTTTGGTTTTCTCATTGTATTCTAGTTGATCCAGTGAATTTTTCCTTCTTAACCTTATTAACCCCACCAAAAATTAGCTAAAAGACTATTTATTTTATTACACTAACCTATAGGAAACATAAAGCATCCCATATAGTAGGTTGGGATGGCAAAGGCTACTACTATAAGCAAGGCATCTCTTTCAACTGGACTCAAAAGCATCTATTTCTACCCTTGTAATTTCTGCTTAATCTTATCTTTTATAAATTTAAGGGCTTTTGTTTTGGATCTACCGTAAAGAGTAGGCAATCCAAGATATTGACTTGGATCATTTGTGACTTGTACTTCCAATTGCGTAGAAACTTTGTCTCTAACATGAACTAGAACATTGTTACTAAAAAATAAGTTACACTTTGCAAAGTTAACTTGTTGGCCTGATGCAAAATAGTAGTTAGTTAGAGTTTTTTTAAAGTAAGCTAAGTTTTCCTCATCAACATTCGTAAAAAATAATGAATCATTAGTAAATAGTAGATGTATCACTATAGGGCACTCTCTATTGATCCTTAAACCCTTCAAAATCTCTCTTTCTGCTAAGAAAATCAATCATTTTGACAAAACATTAGTAACTAAAATGAATAAGTATGAAGAGAGTAGGTCTCATCTCAAGCCCCTTGTAGGTGTAACATAACCCACGATTCTACCATTTACCATCACATTATACTCCATTGTAGTGACATACTACGTCAACCAGTTCATTCCCTTCTCATTTAGTCCTAGTTTGATTAATGTCCCTCTCAAAAAATCCCATTCCACTCTATCATAAGTTTATTTTATGTCTAACTTCATTGTAAATAAGTAGTCTTTCCCTCTCTTTTTATTTTTTAAAAAGTAGAAACACTTATGGGTAGAAGAATGTTATCTTGAAATAGCCTATCCGAAATAAAGGCACTCTGATTTTCAAATCTAATCTCCTAAGGAAAAGGTTTGAGTCTCTTTACTAGAATTTTGGAAATGACTTTATATAAGACATTACACAAGCCAATAAGTTGGAAATGAGACACTGATTCAAGAGATGTAATTTTAAGAATCAAGACTAAATTGGTAGTGTTTAGGGACTTAGGAAACATGCTTGTGGTGAAAAAGCTTTGGATCGCTTTAATAATGGAATTTTCAATGACACTCCAATAATGCTGATAGAAAACACTTGGAAAACCATTTGGCCCTAGTTCTTTGAGACAACCAAAGTCAAAAATAGCAACTTCAATCTTCTGTGGAGTCACATTTAAGCAAAGTGTTTGGTTGTCTTCCTTTGAAAAAACTTATTCACTTACTCTGGTACGTAAGATATGTCTCTATCATCCCCTTTTTGAAACAAATGATGGAAAAATTCTATAAAAGCTATAGCAATTTTTGGTTCTTCTTTCCACTGATTATTCATATCTTTGATTCTAGTCACTACGCTCTTGTGTCTTCTTGTTAATGTGGTTTTTGTGAAAAAATTCTATATTTTTTTCCTCGTAGTTCAACCAATTACTTATGGATCTCTAAAGTCAAAATTTCTCCTCTACTCCACATCTCCTCTAGCTCATTCAAGATGGCTTCCTCCTCAACTCCATCATCCTCCAACTTACTATTTTGTAATAAACTAAGTTTGGTTTGTAGTTGATCAATTTCTTTTCTACTGTTTGAAACCATCTTCTTACTCCAACATTCTAATCCTTGACTACATTTTTCTATGTTGGCCATCACCTGTCCTATTGGTTTATGTCCATCACAAGCAAAACAATTTTTTTTAGCAACTTCCTCACATCCATCTATATTTCTCCAAAAATTTTCAAGTCTAAAAAATTTCATACTTCTAACCAATTCATCATCAAGTGGCATTATAAAAGGAATATTGTCCAATCTAACAATCGGATTATGGATGACTTTCATTCTAGGAAATTTTAGCAACCAACTATTTGAGACTAAGGCTCTATCTATTCTTTCTTTAACAAGAACACCATCAAATCTTTTGTTGATCTACATGTATTTTTTACCATGAAATCTGATGTCTTCCAAATTAGTGCTTGACACCATCTCTCTAAATCCCTCCAATTGTATCCTACTTCTTAGACCTCCTCCACATTTCTCATGCTCATCTAGAATCTCATTGAAGTCACCTATGTACATCCAAGGCTCTTCAATAAATTACATCCCTCTTCAAGGTCTTTTGTTAGCGAATTTGGTTGGAGAGTAAATCTACATTATCACACCGGTTACTCTTCCATCATCATGCTTTATTCTTATTAATATAAAAGTCTTTGTAAAGTCTAGAATTTCAACTTTCACCTCTTGAGACCACCAAAGGGTTAATCCTCCTACTTTTCCTATGGGATTAATGTGAAAAGCCTCTGAATATCTCAACTTCCTTCTCACTCTATCAACAAACTGTTTTTTTTTTTTTTTTTTTTTTTTGTTTCCATTAGAAATACCAAATTAGGCCTAAATTTATTCAATAGGGTTGATAGGTTTTTGAATTTTTAAGGTAAGCCTCAACTCTTGACAATTTTAACTTAGTAGCTTCATGGCCCTTGTGTGGCTATTAAAGGCCAACCGCTATTGCCTATAAAATCTTTATCGATCATCATCATGATTGGAAAATTTATAAGTTTTTATTCCTTGTCTTTCAAGTCATTTTTTCTGCTTTTTCTCTTGATTGTGCTTATTCTTTTCTTTTTCACCTATTGGAATAACGTTACCTTTACCAAGTTTGAAGCTTAGATCACAATTCAAATCTAGTTCATCTAGCATTAGCTTCAACTTCTTTACCTAGGTATCTTGATGCTCCTCTCTCAATCTTTTTAAGTTCACCTCTTTCAATGTTATGATTACCTTCTTTAGAACTGTGTCTTCTGATTTTTTTTTTTTTTGTTTAATGTGAGCTGTGCTATCATTTTCATTATCCTTAAGGGGTAATTCAACAATGTAACTTGGTGTAAGGGTTGTGAACTTTGGTTGTTTGGGTTTTTTGATTGGGTTATAAAGAATGACTGACGAAACTATTTTGGTGGGAGAAGATATTAAGGCTTTCTGATTATTTACAAGAGATGGATGACTTTCATTCAAGGTTGAGTGTTTCTTTGGCGATACTGTTTTGAGGGTGTTGTTTGGGTTTTTTTTTTTTTTTTCTTCTCTATGTTTAGGTTCTAGGTATTGAGGGTTTTTGTTGTATGAGTGGATTTGAAAGAGACTTTAGGTGCTGCAATAACATGGTCTTCTCTTTTCCATGAGTCCCCCTTATTTAAACTTTCCTTTAAGCCTGATTATTACTCATCCTTCACTCCAAAAGCTCTTAATCTTGATTCAAAGGAGTCATTTGCTTGATTTTTAAAAGAACAAGATCTACTAAATGACCTAACCTTCCACATATGAAGTAGAAATATGATAATTTCTTATATTTCACCAATACTTTTTACCTTTCCCTACTCTTCCTTCCTACCTAAATCTCTTTTTTCAATGGCTTTTTAATGTCTATATTCACTCTCACATAAGATACTTCTTATTAAGTTATTTCCTAATCTTAGAGACTCAACCTCAATTAACTCCCCTAGTGCCATCCCTAATAACTTAGCATTGTATTCAATCACTTAATCTAATTTCATCCCATGGATTTGGATCCAAAATGCAACTATATCTAATTAAAGCTTATTAATGTTCAACTCTGGTTTCCATTCTTCCAACACTAAAACATGCCCTATCACTAAGTAAAGGCTATCACTAACCACTATTCTCACCATTTCCAATGAATGAAAAGACTTTAAAAAACAATTAGTTCCAACATTTCTAAAAGAGACTTCACTAAAGCCCTCCCATGATTTCCTCAAAACGTTAATCACAATAGATTTATTAAGACTTTTCTCACACCATACTTTCCCTAAGATGAGAAATTCTTACTTGCTTGACCCACTTGAATCTAGGTCCAGAATAATATACTTCTCAATATCACTATCATTAGTTTGATTTTGTCACTGGTAATTTTCCTTTGCTTAAGTTATCCATGCTTTTGATGATAGAGAAACAAAAGAGAATTAGCTACAAAAGCAAATTAGTAAGACCGAAAAGGTAGTGGAGACAAATTTCTAAAGAAGATTTGAAATAAGAAAACAAAGACAACAAAACGAATAGAGTTTAGATTATCAGTGTTTTTTATTTTTCCTATTTTGTTGATCATTTCTATTAGTTTAGACTAAATGAAAGTACTAAAAAATAATGAGATCCCTAAACTACCATTCTTATTTGGATGCAAGATAAATATTTATAGACTTTGATTCAAGGTTTGTAATGAAGATCATTCTTACCAATCAAAATGCAATTTGGTTAGCAAATTCAAGATTTGATTCTAATAGCTAAAATAGATCTAAGTTAGGAAGAACCCAAAATGTGTAAAGTGATAATGAGGATTAATGTATTGTCAATGTGTTGTAGATTTGAAAATAGTGAAAACAATGGCTTAAAATGTAGTAACAAAGTGATGAAGATGTGTATAACCAAATGATGCTTAGAGAATGATGAAGAATCTTCTAGTAGATATTCACCACATGGATGAAGCAACTCTTACTTGTAAAGAGAAAATTTTCTCTCTAAAAGAATAGAGAGAGAGAGCGCTTTCAATTTTCTTCTCTCGGATAGAATATCCATTTAATAACATATAATCATACTAGCTAGCAATTGTGTGCTCATGCTATACAATTGATTGCGTAATATTTAAATAGGGTGGTATAAATAAATTTTTACCATAATACAATCACTCATGCATTCTGGACGAATTAAGAAAGGAAAAAAAAAAATATTAATGGCACAAAAATGCATGAAAAATAAAAGAAAAAAAGAAAACAACGATAGTAACCCATCATGAATGTTTGTGTTAAAGTACGTAAAACTATAGTAATTGTAATTACAATGGTTCACTGAAAAAGTTGCTGTTTGCCCACAAAAACCTTAAAATGAGATATTGATTAAGGAATTTGATACATAGATTATGATTGCTCCGACTAAACAAAGATTACCTAGTGATTAACATGTTAACCTCCATATAATACACTAGTGAAACTCTTGATCCTGAAGGAATACAATTCTAGAATTGTATTTAAAAGAACTGACATGTAGAAAATCAAACATAGAATCTATAATAATGGAATTAATAAAAGTAAATAATAATAATTTGAAACCTTGATAAGATAAAAATGAATAGAGTATAAGTTTAACTCTATAGGAGAAAATAGTTAGTTTGTTAATAAAATAAATTGTAGAAGTTTAGAAGAAATAATCATCAAGATTTGGAGTAGAATGCCATTGGGTTTGTTGTTCCTTCTCAGATTAATGCCCATAGTTTATTAGATTGTATATATGTAGATCAACTTAAAGTTTATACTGTTTGCTAATTTTATGAGTAAAATTTAACTTTATAAATAAAAAATATTTGTTTAGACTAATCGGAACTTTCTTAAGTGTATAAACATTGGTTTCGTTAACATTTGATGTGGTACCTATTTGTGTTATTATTGAATGAATTTAACAATTGATAGTAGATTACATATTATGTATGTAAAATAATTAAATAATATATCATGGTTCAATTCGTAAAGTGAAAGTATCAAGTAGAAATTTTATAGTTTAAGAAAATTTGTAAACTAAATTGTGTAATTCTATTCAAAGTGAGAAAAAAATCAAATAATATTTTACGGTTTGATCTGGTTCGAATAAAAAATGAAGCAAATCAATCCATGAAAACCCAAATCAATCTTGAATGAAGGAAATTTTTAGGGCTATTAAGATCATTTAGTGTTGAAAAATTAACAATTCCTCCAAAGGTTATTAAGAGATCTTGAATTTGGATATAAAAATATGGTGATGTTTAGGTGAATTACTCCTATCGATTGAGCCAAAAAAATGTCATATCATACATATTTTGAAAACTTAAACAATCTCAATGATTGATTTGTAACTTTGTATAAAGATATTTTATTTTTCCAATTACATTAATAATTCTCTATCGATACAAGGCAAGTGGATGGGTGGGGGATCATTAATCATTATATTCCTGCTTCCCTCCATGCGTGATGAATAGAATTGAAAAATAAGTGTAACAACAGTGTCTTGAGGACCAATTGGACCGCAGACTAACGTGAAGAGCATGGGAAAAAAGATGCATGTAGAATCCACTAACTTCTCATACTTGAGTGCAAAGCGATGGTATCCTTGTAGCTGCGGGTGGAAAAGTCGAAGGCACCTTAGTCCACGAGTTTAATTTCATGTGGACCATTCGACATGTGCATGCCAAAATGGTCCCTTTTTTTTTTTTTTTAATTTTCAGTTATAATATCTTACGATGGTTAAAGGGAGTTTGAATATAATCCATCTAATTAAGACGTTTCACACCATTAGAATATAAGGTTATAGTACTAAAATAATAATATTTATGCATTCCATTCTCAAATATTGACATCTAGACTTTGAACAACTTAATAATTATAATCCCAATGTAAATAACTATCTAGTGTTAAGTACAACTTCCTGAGATATACTTTGTACAACTAGAATATACGAGATTTAAATAAAGTTAGTCTATGATTTCAAATTTTCTATTATAATAGTATGCCCACCTATCATATGAAGAGAATATACATATTCATCTATAGTAGGGGGGTTTCCATGAACCGCTCCTCTAATCGACAATTTCGTGTTAATTCTCGCAACTATCTACAGTTCCAAACCGGACTTGTTCATTATTGTGGTCTATTAATTATATTATATTATATATATATTTGTTTTAATTTTAGTTCAGTTTTCCGTGGTTCCCTATGCATCTTTTGGAATAATAGAGCTCCCGGTTTATGGTCTTTAAAAACGTGGAATTATAATCGACTGGGCTAGGTACAGTCCATCAAGGAATCATGGAACCTACTTGGAAAGGTATCAATATATTCTCAAGATCCTTGCAATTAAATTGTATGAATATTGATATTTCAATACAATGGATCAAAGTTTATAGTTGTAGTATATAGAAGTTGATAAAAAAACACACTTATATATTAAGCAGCATATACAATAGTTAAGTTATAAAAGTTTTATCTTGTTCACCAAAATATTCTAACACTTAATTTTACTCCATCTATTTTATGGATAAAAATGGAAAAATAAAATTAAAAAATAACTCAAAATTTAAAATCACTATGCATTTTTATTTGTAGCTTTGATAGTGCCAAAGGGGATAACTTTTTTCTTCTTCTTCTTCCTCTTCCTCCTCCTCTCCAACTCAGCTTTTGCCCATCAATCCATATATGCTTGAATGAGTAGCATAATGAACATGCTCTAAAATAGTATTGCCATTTATAAGTTTTGCTGATAGAGATGAATTGGATTGGACCATGCGTGAGCTATGAGTAGTTTTGTAAAATAGAACATAATACGTATTGTATGGTGTGGTTACTTCGATGCTTAGTCAGCAAATGTAGGAGAGTAGATGTAAGAGAGTATAGGGACTTGAGTGCTTAGTGTGTGTAGGAAGTGAATGTGGTCTATCGTTGGGGAGCTCCATCTATTTGTAGGCAAGACCTGGCAAGAATCTCAAGGCATGTCTTGCATGCCGTACTGTACACTAAGCATGGAGAGTGGGAGTCTTGCTAATTGTCGTATCTTTGAAATATAGGGACTTTGTTGTTGATCGAGTCTTGGAGCTATATCCATTAATACATATTCGTTATGTTCGTACTAAGGTAAAATCAAGAGTTAGGTATTGCCTAATCCTTATCTAGTTAGTCCTCATCCAGGTCGGCCTAAGGCATTAAGTGGTCGGTATGGGATTGAAGGATCTATAACCAAAATTTCCTATCAACATTTCCTCCTTACCCTTCCCACTTCATAGTCTTGATGCCAAGAGGATGGTAAGTAGAGTTAGAAATTGGATGGGTTCCTTAAGTACATAGCCACAGCAATCTTTACAATTGGAGCTTCATACTTTTTAGTGAAGATGATTGTTGTGATAGATCGATGTAGTGGTCTATAGTTTACGGTGCTTCAATTGAGCTTATGGAATCTTACTTTAACCACCGAGCTGATGTAGGTAAAGCAACTGGCTTGGGTTGGTTATATGTCGTCTTGGTGAAGCTGGCTAAGGAGTTACCGTGTTCAATTTAGGATCCAACTTAAATAAGCTATCTATTCTTACTAGGCTCTTTAAGCATTACTTACCCTAAGTCAACCGTGCTATGGGGATGTGGAGGTCAAGTGCTAGGCTCTTTGAACAAGTAGCTGGGTGGCATTAACTCTGTATATCGTAGAGTTTAGATCTTATATTGTACTAGTGCAGGCTTGTCAAAAGCAAACTCTTTCGACCATCATTGTTGAGGAATGGGGATTCCTCCTTGCCTATTCTTGATATAGCTAAGGTGGTAAGCGATTACTTCTTCTTTTGTTGTACTAATTTTTGTGCATCTTTTTGTAGGTAAGAATTTGTCCCACCACTATGAATCCAAGCCTCCTAAGGAGAATTGAGGCTAGGGTGAAGTTACAAAGGCAGGTGGCTTTAGTAATGGTTCATCCTATTGGGTAGTCATCAAATGCTAAGGTGAGTTAGGAAGAACCATTGATCTTGGATGCCATCCCCTTGTTCCCCCTGTTGTGCAACCAACATCATTAGTTGTTGTCATCTCTCCAACCCTATAGCTGCTACCTTTAACCCCTTTGGTTGAGTAGAAGTCCTCTTTCCCCCCACACACCAAAGCTTTGTTCAATATTTGTATGCCAAAATGATCTTTGTTTTTTCTTTCCAATTGTAACATCTTATGATTATTGTATTATAGGGAATTCGAATATGATCCATCTTATTAAGACATTAACATTCACAGCATTAGAATGCAAGGTTCTAGCACCAAACTAATAATATTTATGCAGATATAACTTTAATTAATTTATCTGTTCTCAAATATTGACATCTTGACTTAAATAACTTTATAATTATAATCCCTATGTAAACAACTATCTAGTGTTAAGTACAACTTCTAGAGATGTACTTTGTACTAATAGAGTATACAAGATTTAAATAACGTATATCTATGATTTCAAATTTTCTATTATAATAGTAAACCCACTGATCATACGAAGGCAATATACATATTCATCCACAGCTTGGGGGTTCCTATGAACTGCTCATCGAATTGACAATTTCGAGTTGATCCTTACAACTATCAACAATTTCAAATCGGATTTTTTCATGGTTGTGGTATATTATTATTATTATTATTATTATTATTATTATTATTATTATTTATTCTAATTATAGTTCAGTTTTCCATAGTTCCCTATGCATCGTTTGGATTGGTAGAGCCCCGGTTTATGGTCTTTAAAAGAGTGCAACTGTAATCGGATGGGCTAGATACGATCTATTGCGAAATTTTCTAACCTACTTGGAAATGCACCTATATATTCTCAAGACTCTTATAGTTAAGTAAAATGAGTACCAATCTCTTAATAAATTGAAATGGATCAAAGTCAACTTTTCAGTAGTTGTAGTACATAATAGTTGGCAGAAAAATAATACACCTATATATTTAGCAACATAAATATAATAGTTAGGTTATAAAAATTTTTTATCCTATTCACATAAAAATTCTAACATTTAGTTCTATTCAATATATATATATATATATATATTTGGATAAAAATGGAAAAATAAGATTACAAAATGACTCAAAAATTAAAATTAAAAGTTTCGACAGTGTCATAGGGAATAACCTTTTTCCTCTTCCTCTCCAACTCAGCTTCTACTCATCAATCTATGTATACTCGAATGAACAACGTAGAAACAATGTTCCAAGATAATGTATTCAAGAAATTAAAAGAGCTTTGAAAAATTATTCATTGTGATGTAATAGATTGTCTTCATTTATATTTTCTCAATTTCCATTAATTTTCACTTTAAGATATTAACACATATAATCTCTCTCTCTTTTTCTAGACAAACACATTATTAGAGGTGAATTGATAAATACGTTATACGAGATAAAGCATCTATTAATATCTTGCTTGATAGAGTAGATTCCGAGTGAGTATTTAAAATCATAATATAGATTTAGATAGCAATTTTTTAGAACCTTTCTTAAGGTAAGATATGGGCATCATGTATTAATTCTTTGTATCAATCTTAGAATCTATGCTTTAAAGATTATAGAGTATATGTTTTAGAGTGTTTTATACCTACCTTACAAAAATGATTGAATCACGTTAATAAGTGAAAAATAGATAATAATTCTACATTTTTTCAACAAAAAAAAAAATTAGTAAAAAGATAAAGGAATGGTCTAAGCCAATTATATAGTTACCTCTATTATATATCTTAATACTTCTCTCTTCCTTTTATACGTTTAGTATTCTTTTAAGTTGTTCTTCCCCATGTGCTATGTGCTAACTCTAATATAGTAATGTTGTAAAAATAAATAATGATGTCTGCAAATACACATTTAAAATTATTAGTCAAGTGTTAAAAGAAATCTTTTGACATAGAAAGAAATTATAAGTTGAACTTGTACCGTATATCTATAGGGTATAAGCTCAAAGTCGGTTTCAAGGTAGGTTGTGATTCTAAAAATTTGGAAACTTGTATTTATAGAATACCAGTAAAAACTTATACCTTACCTATCTTCTATCCAATCAGTCCTAACATGCTATTAATAGTTGAGATAATAAGAAATAAAATATATCAAATTTAAACAACCTGGACAATTAACTTAGCAATTATTGAAACTTGAAAGGATGAAGTTGGCAAGGATCCATTTCTAGTGTATTTCAATGCATATAACTTTAAATAAGTTACACTGAATTGCTCTTCCTTTATAATTGATATTGTCCACATTCACGAAATACAGGTGATCGTATCATAATAGTAACTATTTTACGTATGTAAATCTACATCATAATTCTTAGTCCAGCCTTCTATAATCTTAAGCTCGGTCTTTCTTTGCTTCACTAGCCAATCAGGGTCACTTGGTCTGCAAGTCCAGGCAATGAGCTCCCGCGATCAAATAAACTTCTAAGTTTAATATTATTCTGAGATTACTATTTTGCACTAACAGTAATTAAGAACCAGGCAAATTGTAAATGTAGCCCCAAAATTGTTGTTTAGGTGTATATTAACCCCATTATTTCTTGAAGGTACCATCGTTTAATTATTAGTTTTGAAAAAAAAAAGTATAAATCTTTCAAACTGTTGTTAAACCATCAAAATTGTTGTTTTTTATAGGGTTTTAGCGATGATTTTAGGAGTTTCGAAAAAAGTTCGAAAGCATATGTATGTTTTCCAAAAAGCCACGTATAGTTGAAGCACCTATAGGAAGTTTAGGGATCTAATCTTACCACAAAAAATGGTTCATGATATATTTGCAATTATTAATTAAAAAAAAAAGAAAAACCTACTCCACTGTGTTATATGTGCACCAAAATTATTTTATGCAAGGGCTTACTCCTTACCTTTAGCAGTGGTGACTGCAACAATGCTATCAGAAATGTTCTCCACAACCCTGGGATAATTAAGGTATATGACGGAATGAAAACATTAATTGAGTCTTAAATATCAGTTAACACGCTTTCATTCCTACAAATAATTCGTATACAAATGCAAAGGAAATTAAAACATATGTAATTTTGTCCTACCTTGCTTCTGATTTCCTCGGGGCTAATTGAATTTTGAGATATTCAATACTTTGTGATATACTAAATATTCATCGAGTTGAACAATAATGTTTTACAAGGTTTCAGGATAATTTTCCAGCTGAAAATTTAGAGTCATATATTAAGTTTTATTAATATTACCCGCCACTACGGAAAGAATCACTGAAACCATTGAAGAAAATAATGTTGCTCCCTAACCGTTTAAGAACCGTTTTAATATCCTGTACATTAGGGGAAAAAAAAGGGTTAGATATGTTGATGTATATATACATTTTCAAAAATTATAAGAAGGTATGAAAAAAAAGAAAAATGATATAAGAAGGTGAAATCATATTTTGGGAATTTTGAAACTTTATGCCACTTAGTTAATAGTTTAGAAGATGTATTTATTGTTAGACTAAAGATCTTTGTTTGTATGCTAAATCATAAGTAAAATTTAATATAGCGGAATAGAATCGACATATTTCCAACCATTGATTATTCGATTTTCTTTCTAGATTGTCTTGGTTTCGGAACTTGGATACTTCTAACCCCTCGATCAACTCTCTTGATGATATATTGTTTCTTTAGGGTTTTGACTGTGTGGAGATTAGTGACCTAAGTGGTTTTCATTCATATATATAGTCCTCGCATTAAAGACTACAAAAGAAAACCCTAAACTAATTTGGTTTATAGAAAAATATGTGGGCCACAATTAGATAATGGGTTTGAGTCTCATGTAACCACTTTATGTATTTTATATAAATAAATTACTTAAATATAAAATACGTATTACATTATCCCACTTGGCCTGCATATTTTTATACTAAATTCTATTAATTCCTTATCTTTAAACAAGAAATGAAATACAAGGATCATGGCAATAAGTCTTCATAGAATGAGTATTACCTTCCATATATCACATTGCATTTTATTTCTTTAATATTAGTGAACTTTATAAACAAACCTTATGTTTATTTCAAGGTCCAAATGAATATAGTTGTTTTTGAAATCAAATGTGTACACAAAAAATAAAAACAACCAACTGAAGTGAGTTTCAACATAAATGACCAGAAGACACATCATATATTAGGTTTAAGTCCTAATCATATTACGTGATTCTTAAAACCCTTTAGTGGCATGCCTTTTGTTAAAGGATTAGCTAACATCAATTCAGTGCTTATATACTCAATGACCACTTTATATTCCTTTATGCGTTCCCTTATGGATAAATACTTGATATCAATGTGTTTACTTCGACTTTTACTTTTTCTCTTCTTAGCCAAGAAAGCTGCAATTGAATTGTCACAATACATCGTTAGTGGCTTAGAGATGGAATCTACCATTCTAAGCCTAGATATGAAACTTTTCAACCATATACCATGTAAAGTTGCCTCGAAACAAGAAACAAACTCAGCTTTCATGGTAGAAGTGGCTGTCAATGTCTATTTTGCACTCCTCTAAGAAATGGCTCCACCAACAAGCATAAACACATATCTTGATGTTGATTTTCAAGAATCAACACATCTAGCAAAGTTCGAATCTGAATAAGCAACTATCTCCAAATCGTCGATTTGCTTATACGTAAGCATGTAGTCTTTAGTACCTTTAAAGTATCTCATCACCTTTTTAGTTGCTCTTCAATGGTCCATACCTAGATTACTTTGATATCTTCCCAACATTCTAACAGCAAAAGCAATGTCAGGTCTTGTACAAGTCTAAGCATACATTAGACTTTCGATAGCAGAAGCATATGGAATGTTTTTCATTTGTTCCCTTTTAAGCTCATTTTGTAGGTATTGGTTCAAATTGAATCTATTACCCTTCACAATGGGTGCTACACTTGGTGAACAATCTTTCATTCTAAATCTCTCTAAAACCTTATTGATATAGGTGTCTTGTGATAAACCTAAAACTCATTTAAATCTGTCTCTATGGATCTTAATGCCAGTGACATAAGATGCCTGACCCATATCCTTCATATCAAAACTCTTAGAGAGAAACTATTTTACCTCATATAGCAACTCCTTATTATTGGTTTCTAATAGAATATCATCCAAATATAGAATAAGGAAACAAATTTTACTCCCACTAACCTTTTAGTATGTACATTGATCCATGATATTCTCTTCAAAACCAAAGGAAGAGATTACATAATGAAACTTCAAGTACCATTGGCGAGAGGCTTATTTCAATCCATATATGGATTTCTTAAGCTTTCATACTAAATGCTCACCATCATTAGAAGAGAATCTTTCAGGTTGTTTCATATAAACCACTTCCTCTAGCTCACCATTGAGAAAACCTATTTTCACATCCATTTGATGCAATTCTAAATTGAAATGTGCAATTAACGCCAAAATCACACGAAGGGAATACTTCTTAGATACAGGAGAAAATGTCTTTATGTAATGGATTCCTTTTTGTTAAGTGAATCCTTTGGCAGCAAGTCTTGCTTTATATCTCTCAATATTACCACTTGAGTCTTTTTTTGTTTTAAAGACCCACTTACATCTAATGGCCTTTGCACCATTAGGTAGCTCGATAAGATCCCAAACTCCATTGGATGCCATAGAATTCATCTTATCCTTCATGGCATTATACCACAAATCAGATTCACTACAACTTATGGCTTGTGAAAATGTTTTAGGATTAGTTTTAGGTCCAACATTGTAGTCAAATTCTTGTAGATATACAATGTAATCACTAGGTATTGTTGATATCCTTTCTCTAGTTGATCTCCTAAATGTTGCCCCAACATCCTGTTGAGGCACAAGTTGTTTATTTAGTTGTTCAACGATTTTAGGAACTTGTTGAATAATTTGATCAACTAGATCATTAGCTACTTGTGAAACTTTAATAGCTAGTTGCTCAACACTAGGATAGACTTGAGGAGTGTTGTGTATAACAACTAATCTTTCACTTGAAGTGGAAGTTTGAGCGTCAAAATGATTATTCTTTGAAATTATATCATGAGATTGATCACTCCCATGAATTAAGTCATTTTGAAGATATTTTGCATTTCTTGATTCCATAATCTTAATGCTATGAGTAGAACAATAAAATTTGTACCCTTTAGAATTTTTAGCATACTTAATGAAAAACCCACTTATCGTCCTTGTGTCTAATTTCTTTTCTTGTGGGTTGTAAACTCTTACTTTAGATGGGTATTCCTAAACGCATATGTGTCGCAAACTCAGTTTCTAACCCTTAAATAGCTTAAATGGAGTTTTAGGTATAGCCTTGGTTAGAACTCGATTCAATATATATGCCACTGCTTTAAGAGCTTCAGTCTACAAGGATTAAGGTAGCTTAGAACTATTAAGCATACTTTGCACCATGTCAATTAACGTTCGATTTCTTCTTTCTACTGCACTGTTTCGGTCTAGAGACTTAGGCATGGTGTATTAGGCAACTATCCCATGCTCTTGAAGAAATCTTGCAAAAGGACTAGGTACTTGTCCATCCTTAGTATATCTACCATAATATTCTCCATCTCTATCTAATCTTACGATTTTAATTTGCTTTCTACATTGTTTCTCAACTTCTACTTTGAATATTTTAAAGGCATCTAATACCTTATTTTTGTTATGAAGCAAGTAGAGATACATGAATCGTGAATAGTCATTTATAAAAGAGATGAAGTACTTCTGGTCATATATGTCGATATCTAGTAACAAATATCCGTATGTATGATCTCTAATAGGTTTGAACTCTTCTTCGCACCTTTCTTTGTCTTATTAGTCTATGTTCCCTTTATGCAGTCTATATAAGTATTAAAATCAATGTAATCTAGAGTACCAAGTACTCCATCATTCACTAATATTTTAATCCTTTCAATAGATATATGGTACAATCTACGATGCCACAATATAGAGGAATTTTCGTTCATAACACATCTTTTAATACTAGCTTGAATGTGTATAATATTTTCCAAAACATTATTTTGCAAATTAATTTGGTAAAGTCCATTAACAATTATGCTGTATCTAACAAGTTTTGTTTTGAGAAATATCTTTAAAGAAGTATCCATTGTAAAAGAAAAACCTAAAGGTGTAAGTCTTACAATCGAAATCAAATTTCTAGAAAAACTTGGTACATAAAACGTCCTTTCTAAATCTAAAAAAAAAACCAAGACTTAAAATTAAATGGCATGTTCCAACTACTTCTACATGTGAAGACATTTTGTTTCTTGAATAGATGTACTGCTCACTTTCTACTGGCTTCCTTTAACTTAGAAAGCCCTACAAGGTATTTGTAATATGGATTGTAGAACTAGAATAAATCTACCAATTGTTATGACAAACATCAACTATATTAGATTCATAATAAAAAAGTGAGTTGAAAGTACCTTTCTTCTCAAGCCAAGCCTTATATTTGGCATAATCCTTCTTTATGTGCCCTTTCTTTTTGTAGAAGAAACAAGTAGATTTCTTTTTTATGCTAGCTTGAGTAGATATTTTAGCCTTCCTTTTTGGTTGTGCACTTTCTCTCATTTTTATAAGTAACCTTCCCTCCTCTTGTACACACATGGTTAGAAGTTCATTAATTAACTAATTATCCTTATGTATGTTATAAGAAATTTTAAAAGGATCATATTGAGATGAAGGGGAATTTAGAATGAAGTGCACAAGTAAAGATTAAGACATCTCAACTTCAAGAGACTTTAATTGAGCTACAATGTCCTTCATTTGCACAATGTGCTCATCTATACCTTTCACATTGGTGAGTTTCATTGATGATAACTTGGCCATTAAGGTGCTAGTAAGGGCCTTATATGTAGACTCAAATTGTTCATTAATAGCCTTCAACAAATCCTTGACATTATTACACTGTCCAATTGAACCATGAATGCTAGTATTCATTTTTATCTTTATGAACATCTACTAAGACGATTAGATCGCTCCCATCATTCATATAGAGCTATTTCAACTAGAGTGTTAGTGTTAATAGGAGTATATGGTTCATCTTTCCTTATTGCGTAATCAATGTCCATGTACCTTAACTGGAGAAGAATTCTCTCCTTTCATATCTTATAGTTATCACCACAGAACTTCACATTTGATATTAGAAAAATTCACAAGTTGCAATACTGCATAAAATAACAAACATGCTTATTTTACTTTAGTTGAGGCAAATAAACAAAAATTATGTTTTACCAATGTAAAAACATGTTAAATATACTATAAGTTATTTCTGTTGTTTTTCAAATTAGTTTAGTAGCTATGGTGGTTGTAGTTTGTTGCTAGATTGTTTTGTTGTTGGAGTTTGTTGCGCAATTTCAGACCATTATCATATTGTTCTTGTGGTAGCTGTAATAACAAGTGTTTTGATAAATTTGTTGAGATGGCACAAAATGATTACGTGTTTAAGTTTCTTACTGGTTTAAATGAGGAATTCTTTGCTTTGAGGTCACAAATTCTAGTATTGAATAGACCAAAGGATTTGATCATTAGAGATGAGTTTCAGCGCACTAATAGACCAAAGGATTTGATCTTGAATAATTTGTTTGCCATGGTAAGCATTGCTGATCGCAAGTCAAGGAATAGAGGTGAATTGTTTTATAGTTACTATTGGAAGAAAGGGCATTTGAAAGAAAAGTGTTATCGACTAATTGGTTTTCCGCTACATTTTAAAAGTAATAATAGTACTAGACAATATACTTTTGGTCTAAATCATATTGTTTCTAATAATACTTCTAGTAATGATTCTCTCAGGTAAAGAAATGAAGTGGATCATGTGCGAGTAGATGAAAGTGTTTGTGAGAATGGATAAGTTAATCTTTCCCATGAGCAGTTACTTGATTTGCTTAATCTACTCAATGTTTCTAAATAGCTTGATTCTACAGTAGTGAATTCAATTTCTTCTGGAGTTATTAATATACAGGAAGGGTCTTCTGAAGGACATATATCTAAGATTCATATGGTAGGTATTTTTAATCTTCCTCCTATTTTTCGTCAATAGAGTTCTGTTGTTTGGATTTTAGATTCTAGAGCTATGGATCATATGGTTAGCTCAATTCATGTGTTCAATTCTTATATTACAGTGAAGGATTGTTATGTTTATTTGCTTAGTGGATAGAAAATTGAAGTAACTCATGTTGGTATAGTGGTTTTCTCTTTAGAGTTGGTTTTATTCAATGTTCTATTACTTCCATCTTTCTGATATAATCTTGTTTCTGTTACTAAGCTGATGGAAGATAATAACTGTGTAGTGCTTTTTAAGAAGGGTGTTGCTTTGATTCAGGATTCTTTCAATCAAAAGATGATTGGACGTGCTAGAGTTGCAGATGGCTTATATTTATTGATACAAGAGGCTGATTTTAATGGACAGGCTAAGTATGTTTCTTTATTGAGTTCTTCTATGGTGAGTTCTGTTTTAAAGCATTTGTTTGTTGGTTTTGATGTCTAGCATTTTCGTTTTGGGCATAAGTTTAATGCTCGAATGAAGAAACTAAGGCAATTAGATTCGAATGTTAATTGTAAACAATTTGATTGCATAGTTTTTCCAATGGCAAAACAGAAAAGAGCTATGTTTCCTATTCATGAACGAAATACTTCGGTTGTGTTTGAATTGATTCACTTGGATATTTGGGGCCCATACTCTATTCTTACTATGAGTGGTTATCGCTATTTTCTTACTGTGGTAGATGATTATACTAGGATGACTTGGGTGTATCTACTTAAACATAAGCATGATGTGTCCCCAATTATTCTAGCTTTTTGTCAAATGGTAACTGTTCAGTTTAGTTCTTGTGTTAAAATTATTAGGAGTGACAATGCAAAGGAGTTCTTATTGTCCAAATTCTACTCTTTTGCTGGGATTGTTCATCAGACGTCTTGTGTTGAGACTTCGCAACAAAATGGTGTTGTGGAGCGTAAACATCAATACTTAATATCTACAGCCAGAGCCTTGTTGTTTCAAGCTGGGTCTTCCTTTGTACTTTTAGGGTGATGCTGTGTTGCCAACAACTACTATAATCAATCGCTTGCCAACTGATGTCTTAGGTGGTGCAACACCTTATTAGTTGTTGTTTGGTAAAGCACCAGAGTTTGATTATTTTCGAGTGTTTGGATCCTTATGCTTTGCCTCAACAATAACACAAAGTAGAACTAAGTTTGATCTGAGGGCTCATCTTTATGTTTTTCTTGGTTATTTGATTGGTGTTAAAGGATACAACCTGTATGATTTGATGACACAACAAGTTATTATTTTTAGAGATGTTAAGATTATGGAACACATTTTTCCTTTCTGACTAATCAATTTGCCAAGACAAAGCTCTTCTTTCTTGCCTTTATCATTATCTTCTACAGAATCAGCATCTTACATGGATCATATTTTCTTATTGTTTCCCATAGAACTAGTTGTCTCCAGCCATGATAATGATGATCCTTCTTCTTCTGATTCTATTGAACAGATGGGTGCTAGACTAAGGTGTAGCACTAGATCACACAAGTTACCTTCATATCTCAGTGATTATCATCATAGCTTAGTCACAACTATTTCTTCCTAGTCTTCTACTGCTCATACTTTACATAAAACATTGTCTTATGATTCATTGTCATCTAGCTTTAAGGCATTTAGTGTAGAACTTGCTCGACATTGTGAACCTTCTACTTATGATCAGGCTAAACAGTTTAATAAGTGGTGTAAGGTTATGAATGAAGAGTTAGTAGCTTTAAAAGCTAATAACACATGGACTATTGTTGTTTTGCCTACTAGAAAGCATGTTCTTGGCTATAAGTAGGTTTATAAGCTTAAGACTAAAGCTGATGGATCTATAGATAGGTATAAGGCTCGACTTGTTACTGAGGGGTACAGTCAAAAGGAAGGTTTCAACTATATGAGACTTTTAGTCCCATGATTAAACATACTATAGTAAGGATGTTTTTCTATTTAGCTATAGTTTATAACTGGCAAATATATCAAATGGATGTACATAATGCTTACCTTAATGGTGATCTTCATGAAGAAGTGTATATGGATGTTCCACCAGGCTTAACTATGATTCCTTAATGTCATCTGGTAGGGGGTTGTTGAAATTAAACAAGTCTCTTTATGGCCTAAAGTAGGCTTCTCAACAATGGAATGCCAAGCTGTCTTAGTCCTTGTTGATGTACGGTTTTAAACAGAACCATTGTGATTACTTTTTATTTTTCAAAGGTTCCAGTGATGATACGGTGGTGGTCCTAGTGTATGTGGATGATATTGCCGTGGTAAGTAGGAGCCTTGATCTTATTGATTATTTTAAGTCTTTTATGCATACTTAGTTCAAAACAAAAGACTTGGGAGTTCTTAAATATTTCATTGGTCTTGAAATAGCTCGATCGTCTCAAGGGCTTGTTCTTTCTCAATGGAAGCTCACTTTGGATCTACTTGCTGATATTGGTATGCTTGGTTCCAAACCAGTTTCTACCCCCATTATTGTAAATCATCGTTTGTCGAGGCATGATTCTTCCCCTTTAGTAGATGCTTCTTCTTATTGAAAGGTCATTGGGAAGCTGTTATGTCTGTGTATTACTTGTCCAAACATTGTGTATCATGTTCACATTCTTAGCCAATTTACGGACTATTTGCAGCATACTCATTAGCTTGTCCTTCAGTGCCTGTTAAGATATATCAAAGGTACTATTAGACAGGGTGTTTTCTTTTCTGCTCATAATGATTTAATTTTGCGTGCCTATAGTAATAGTGATTGGGGAGGTTGTCCTGATTCTAGGAGATCTACTACGGGGTTTCTATGTATTTCTAGGCACTTCATTGTTAAACTGGAAATCTAAAAAGCAAACAATTGTTGCTCGAAGCTTGGCTGAATTTGAATATCAGGCTCTTTTTGCCACTACATGTAAAGTACTTTGGTTGGTTGCTTTGCTAAAAGAGTTTCGCCTTGATTGTCTGCTGCTAATTCAACTCTTTTATGATAATTAGTCCGCATTGCACATTACCAAGAATCTTGTTTTCCACAAGCGTACCAAACATCTTGAGATGGATTTGCATTTTGTACGAGATAAAGTTGTCAACGGAGTTATGGTGCCTATATATGTACCTTCTCAACAGCAACTTGTAGATATTTTCACCAAAGGATTGATTACTGAATAGTTTCGATTCTTACTATCCAAGATAGGAGTGATAAACATCTTCTTTCCATCTTTTGGGGGGAGGGGGGAGGGGGGGAGGAAGGTAGGTTTTAAATATACTATAAGTTATTTCTGTTGTTTTTCAGATTAGTTCAGTAGCTACAATGGTTGTAGTTTGTTGTTGGATTGTTTTGTTGTTTGTTCTATTGCTGGAGTTTGTTAGAGTTAGTTGTTCTATTGATGGAGTTTATTAGAATCAGTTTTGTTTTTGTTTTGCTACGGTTTTGTTGTATAAAAAAGCAGGAGTCAATTACGTAAGGTAGATAATGAAAAACATTTTCACATACATACACTATTTTCTTTCAATATCAGTTTCTCACATTCTTTTGCTACTTCAAGTTTATTTACTATTCTAGTTATTTGTGCACCATTCAAGCACTTTCGAATACTAAACTTTATGAAAACACGCACAAAATTATTTTAATTTATGAATCATATAACAAATAAAATTGCCTGTAGGCTAAGTTATATTTAAAGATTTACAAATATACTTTATGACAAAATTAACAAACTATGTTTCATTTCTTAATCCCTGTGGGAAAATTAATAAAAATAATTTGTTATCCCATCTTTGATTAATCATAAAAATACAATAAAAATTCCTGTAGGATAAAATTTATTATATTTAATATAACTAATCACAATTGATGTCATTTACTATATGTAATCAATATACTTGATATATAATTTTTATAACTAAAGATGCTGTAGCTACTCTTTAATTAATAAAAATTATATCAAATGATCACACGACATCTTTACAGTAATATTGAGGATCTATATTATTCCTTTGGTTACCAATCTTGAAATTAAGATAAAATAAAAACAAAATAGTCCAACCTTCGATTTTTTTTTTAATAGATGTACTTTTGTTTTGGATGAGAAACCACAACTAGAATCTCGATGGAATCAAGTATATCTCTTAGAAGAATGAAGTAAAAAATATGGCAATGATGGCATTGAGGGTGGAAGTCAATATTCCTAAATTTCAACCTTAGGAATTCAACTAACATGATTTTATATACGGATGAATAATGACAAGTATCGAGATTCCTTTCATTGATCATGGACATTCGCATGAAGACGATGTGGCGGGATATTAGATGAAAGAAAAGGCTAAATGCAAATAAGGATAATGTACAATGCTGTAAAGGTTCCTTTTAGATTTTCATCAAGATCAGACTGTAACTGTCAAGTGTTTCTTATATTATATATATGAATAAATAATTCTCTAAACGAAAAGGTTGTAAAATTAAGCCAAAATAATGGCCATACTCATGCTTTTATCTACTATGGTTTGTCAAATAAATACCATAAACAACTATTAAATAAACCTTGGATGATGGCAATCTAATTCTGAAACATTAGACCATATTCAAAACTTTGAGCAACAGAATAAAACCAACATATGGATGATGGGAAAATAAGAGAAAATACTAATCAAGGCAGAGATAAAAATTGTTCTGATACCAATTGTTAGACTAAAGATCTCTGTTTGTATGCCAAATCATACATAAAATTTAATATAGCGGAATAGAATCAATGGACCTCTAACCATTGATTATTTGAGTTTCTCTCTAGATTGTCTTGGTTTTTGGAATTTGGATACTTCTAGCTTCTTAATCAACTCTTTTGATGGTATATTGTTTCTTTAGGGTTTTGAGTGTGTGGAGGCTAAGGATCCAAGTAGTTTTCATTTATATATATAGTCCTCGCATTAAGGATTACAAAATAAAACCCTAAACTAATTTAGTTCATAGAAAAATATGTGGATCATAATTAGATAATGGGTTTGAGTTTTATATAACCACTTCATGTGTTTTATATAAATAAATTACTCAAATATAAAATATGTATTACATATATATTTTGCATTTATTATTGAAATGTAAAATAATAAATCATAGTAATAAAACCATACATGACCACCGTAATAAGTAGTAATCCAATGGGGTCGCGGAACAGCACCATATCGAGTTTTGCACATCTCCGGGTAACGTTTTGATCTGAAAGGCTGCAGCTGAAAGTGAAACATGGAATCTTTTCTGGTGACTCCTGGTATTGCAAAATCTGTACATCTCTGTTTCAAAAACAAGAATTCTCTTTGTTAATAATCACATTACACCAACAATGACTGATAATTAGTATTTATCTTACAAAATAATAACAATCGAGAGATTAAACATTTCCAAACATATATTTGAATCTTAAATCTTAAATCTTTGAAAGTTTCTCAATTTAGTACTATAAATTTCGAAAGGTGCCGCTAATTCCTATAAAAACTTATGACTCAATTATGTAACATAAAAAATGGTTTAAGACTTGTGTGAAGACCTTTTCCCGCTTATTTAATATATATTTGATTGAAAATACGCATCTATACCATTGGTTCGGTGTGGATAAATCTCATGAATTTTCTTGGTGTACTTTTATGTCTCATTATTTTTAAAAGTATGTAAAGGACCTCTAAAACCATTATTAAAACGTCAAAACCATTATTAAAATAACCATAGATAGTATAGTTCTATAAACTACGTTGAAGTAGTTATTTATAAATAATAAAATATAACAAATTACATCTTCGTCTCACACTTGCAAAGTTATATCTAACACTACATGGATGCACTTATCCATAAGATTATTCTTCAAAAAGATAATATCATAATCATTATTTGATTTTTGAGTGTTTTTTCAATTTTATACTTGAATTTTGAAATTGTTAAATATTGGATACCAAACTAAATTTTTACTTATCAAACTTACCATCTTACCTTTTATTATTTATGCTTATTATTTTTGTTCAATGAGCATTTGCCACGATATGTTTTTGTAAAGCTAACAGAGATAACCAGTAAAAGTTTGATTATATATTATATTAAACAACAAAAAATTTAGAGTATAGAAGAGGACGAATAAAAGTTATAGTGGTAGGATACTTAATAATTTTAACTTTAGAAGTAAAGTTGAAAAACATCCGAAGCTGAGATTGTATTTTCTCAGATTATTCCATTAAATAACAAGCTATCAAAATTTAGCATAGCGCAGTAATGGATAAATTTCCCAAAGCAAGATAGAGAGTGCATATATGCCCGCCATCCCCATCCCGAACCCGTCTGAGTTGGAGTTGTGGGCTGATTAACAAAGCAAGACAAATTCCCTACAGCAGCAACCATCACACGAAATATTTTTGCAAGATTTCCATCTTTTTTAGATGACGCTCGTCCATTGTTGATGGCATTACAAATCCTTGTCACTGGATAGCTAGGCGGGTTATTGAATTGAGCTGCATGAGCATATGTTCGAAACAAGTAGGACTTGAGCCCCGAAACCTCTGTTAAAGGTCTGGAATAAAATATCAATACTGTTAATTGTATATTAAATGGCATTATTGCTTCTTTTCTCCCAATTGAATCAAATTAGAGAGACAATTCTTTTATGTAACTGATAGTCTAAACTCTTAAAATATAATTTTCATCTTTTCATAATTTTTAAAAATATGAAAATAATCTCTAAATTATTGTTAGAATCTCAAATTCGTTGCCGGATATAGGATAGGGCTTCGATACCGGTTTGAAGCGCATGCATAAATTTTTAAAAATAATAAAGAAGTAAAATCGCACTTTGAAAATT
This sequence comes from Lumnitzera racemosa, assembly GCA_024138005.1. Taxonomy (NCBI): domain Eukaryota; kingdom Viridiplantae; phylum Streptophyta; class Magnoliopsida; order Myrtales; family Combretaceae; genus Lumnitzera; species Lumnitzera racemosa. The sequence continues at coordinate 90,647,073 of JAMXBC010000006.1, forward strand.
TAGGGATCTATATATATATATATATATATAAGTAAAAGTAATAATTTATGAAGTGTATTTCCATAGGACAATAGGAAATAATTATTTAAAAGTAGGTGATTCACTTGCCACAAACGTACTCGCATGTTTTGAATATTTGGCTTAGGTGTGAGAGTCCCTTGCGCGTTGAAACAAGTTTGTCGATCTCCAACCACGACTCTCCAATCGTATGGTAGCAATCCTCACTGGCATCCTACAAACACAATGATTTCAAGCTTAGAAGTATTTACCTCCATCATGAATTCATCACACGTTAACAGGAATGTCATGAAAAAGTAATTTCAATTTCCATTGCGATGATATTAGCGGATGATACCGTATTGTATGTGCAAAAAGTATAAAAGAATTTTAAACTTCATAATATAAAAGAATACTACTAATATATATTAATAAAATCAAAATTGTAATAAATTTTATAAAAGAAAAGATTCTTGTTATAGTAGCAAATGTTAGTTAAATAAAAAGTATGAATTTTCCAAATAAATAGTAATATTGGACAATTAAAATAATGGATAAATAAAAAATAGCAATAGTAAAACTAAGTATGAAAGAAAATGATAATTATACAGTTAGAAAAATTTGTAAGTAATAAATGGTAATTGAAAAGTTTGTGTGATAGATTTAAGTTTTTTTTTTTTTATAACTAGCATGTAAAATACATTAATGGTTAAAATTATAGAATACCGGGTTGTTAATTATATATAGGTAGCTAAAAAATAACTTTTCCTTTTCCTTTAACATAACAGATAGAAGATAAATAATTACATTTCTCATTCTTATAATCTTTTTAATCATATTGATATATCCTTAGCTTTTTAATCTAACGGCTGATAAATTTTAAAAAATACATATACACTTCTAAATAAGTTTTATAATTGCACAGATTGCTTTATTTTATTTTATTTAATGAAAGTGTGTCCGATGCATGTAAAAGGGGCTAAATGTACGATTAAAATAAATTTGGTGTTTTTTGAAACTTTACAGAAGTTGCCGACTTTATTTACCTAAAATATACAGGATATGCAATGAAGAATTATAATAATTTGTAGAGAACTAAATTTAAATCTCACTTGGTGACAACAGAATAATATCCATCTTGGGGGTTGATATCATCAAAATAAAGGATTGGAGCTGACGAGGCCAGAGCTCCAATAGCAGCGTGTGGATATTTTAACATAAACCAAGAAGCCAACACGGCAAAAGATGTGCAAATATTTTGGAGTAAATAAATATTTTTGCTAAAAGAGCTCAAAACATTTTCACAAAATTAAGACTACGATATGAGTGATTAAATTTGATAAAATATATGTGTACTTCCTCCATATGACCCTCCAATGGTAATTATTGGAGAATCGTGTGCATTTAATTCATCCTTTACGTGTGTGAGAATTGCAGCATAGCCTGTCAAAGCTTGAGCGGAGTTGAAATATCTATGATAGGCGTCCCTTTTGAGAATTTCTTCTAAACTCAAATTGAATGCAGTTGAATCGCTATAATAGCGATACTGCCATAAGAGTAATTGTTCGTCAATGGAAAAATACATATTGACTTTTCCATTTAAGTCCTAATATTTTTTTCTTTTATTTAAATTCTCAATATTTTACAATTGTTACCATTTTAGAACTTCCTTCAATTTGATAAAAAATTATGAGAAATGTATACATTTAATTTTTAACGTTTACCTATCTATTTTTATTCTACTTGAGTCTTCAATGTTTTAAAACATAAAAAAAAAAATGAAATTGTAAGACTTCAGCCAACTCTACTAAATTTATTGTACATCCTTGAATCATTGTCAACTTATGATTGGTCCATAATAATTAATCTAATAAAACAATACTATTAAATATATGATTAAATAATATAATAAAGATAATGTTAAATATATTTAGTTATATGATATAGTAAAAATAGAAAAAAGTACAAATATATATAGACAAGTAACAAAAGGATGGAACTAAAATATGCATACCTTAGCTATAACTTGGCTAGCTACTTCAAGACCAATAAAAAGCTAATAGTTTAGTTAACTAATTTTAGTGTAATCTTGTATTTATTATTTGATGCATACATGTACAACCTCATCGATTCAAAATGCTAATTGTTATTAAATATGCCCCTTTGTTAATTTTTCTTAATATAATTTAATTGTAAAGTATTAGCTTAGAATGCACGAGGAGCCTTGTCATTTGTGACTTTATTGGTTAATATGATCTAAATGTGGTTTTTATCACAAAAAGCAAATTGGACCATGGGGGCATTGATAACCCATGGAAGTTGTTGGGCTTTAGCAACACGATTTGTTCTAAAGATGTGGGCATAAGCGGTGGTATCATCATGATCTAGCAGGCAAACCAAGTGAGAGTTAGAAATCATAGAATCATGCAGCAGCAAATCTTAGCTCATATTAAGGTAAGATCTTATAATATTTGTTGGTTCATTTCTAGTGTTTATGTTAGCTTACGGATTGATATTCATCAAGTTTATGGTAAGAGATACATGATATAGGGGGTACTATTAGTGGACCATGGCTTCTTATAGGAGACTTCAATGAAGTATTATCTAATGATGAAAAATATGATAAGGTTTGGAGAACGGGGGCATGTGTAGGGGGTATGGGGAGAACGCAGTAGGAGGAGAGCTATTAGTCAAGCTAAAGCATAGGCTTATCAAGACTGCATGGATTCTTGTGGAATGCCAGCCCTTACATGTGGTCTAAAAGATTAAAAGATTTGGCAAATCATATCCAATCATGCATTGATAAAGCGTAGGCTAACATTGAGTAGAGGAATTTATGCCTAGAGACAAAGTTTTCTTCATCTATCTTCTTCTTCATCTGATTATTGTCCCTTATTATTAACAACATATCCCAACTATAGAGTAGGGTCAAGAGAACATCTTCTTTTTTGTTTCTAGCCAATGTAGTTAGACTACCTAAGCTTTGAGAGCTTTGTCACCTCTCAATGGAAATTGTCTATGCAATCTTACGAGGAGGATATGGTAACTTTTGTTTCTAAACTGAAGGGTTTGAATAAGGAAGTTTTTGGGACAGTATGTACAAAGAAGAAATATCTTATGAGGAAGATTGAGGAACTTTGCCAAAGAATTAAAATTGAACTAAGCCAAGCTTTAATCAATGAAGAAGCTTTCTTACAAGATGCATTGAAGGAGGTCTTAGGGTATGAAGAAAAGTTGTGGGTTGCGAAATCAAGAGTGACATGGTTGGTTGAAGGTGACTAGAACACCAAGTTTTTTCAAGCAATGAAGATAGCAAGATGGCTGAAAGACAGTATTTATGGCTTATTTGACAATGTTGGAAATTGGATAATAGAGCATTGCAAATTAGTGGACATGACTACCGGCTTCTTTAAGGAATTGTTTTAGTTGGAGCAAGTTTTTGCCAAGCCTAAGCCATTGGATTGGTTTCGACAGTAGAATAGCTTTAACCATTAAGAACTCCAATCCTTATCAAGAAATGTATCTTGCGAGGAGTTGAAAGTAGCTTTGTGGGGAATAGCTAATTCGAAATCGCTTGGGGTGGATAGGTTTCATTCTCATTTCTATAAAGCCTATTGGCTTATGGTAAGGGAATCCATATTTAGAATCATTGATGGGATTTGGAAAACTAGGAAGGTTCCTGAGGAGATTAGTCAAACTTGGCTAGTCTTTATTCCTAAGAAGGAATGAGCAAATAAGCTTAAGGATTTTCGATCGATTAGCTTATGTACAACCCTATTTAAAGTCTTAGGGAAGATCCTTGTTAATAGATTACGACCTTTTCTTTAGAACATAATAAGCCTGAAATAGTTAAGCCTTATCTGAAGGAGATCGACTAAGGACAATGTTATGATATTCCATGAGCTTCTTCATTTGCTTACGAAGAAGAAGGGTGGTTAGAACTGGATGATGATTAAATTGGATATAGAAAAAGCTTGTAATAGGCTAGAATGGGACTACATTAGACATACAATGGTCAGTATTAGGTTCTTGGAGTTGTGGATTAAGATGATTAGAGCATACCTTGCCTTAAATTCTTATTGGATTTTGTTTAATGGCTTCATGTTGAAGAAATTCTTTCTAAGCAAGGGAGTTCAGTAAGGAGATCCGATGTCACTGTATTTGTTTATCATTGCCCTTAAGGTTCTTAATCATAACATCATTGAGTTGGTGAATAGGGGACTTTGGTGTCCTTTAAAATTAAGAGGATCATAGGTCTTGTTGTCGTACATTTTCTTTGTTGATGACCTCATCCTGATTGGAGAAACTTTAGTTGATAATGCAAGGATAATGCACCAGATTATGGATATGTTTAGAGCCATTTCAGGTAAGACGATTAACTACTCCAAATCTTACACCTTATTTTCTCAGAATACCCCTTAGGAGTTATGGTGACAAATTTGTGATAGTTTTGACATCAATGTGAATGCGAGCCCGAGAAAGTACCTTGGAGTTTTAGTTAAAATGGGAGGAGGTTTGAAACTAAATGACTTGGACTTCCTTCTTAAAAAAACTCAGAGGAAATTATCCAAATGGAAGGCTAAATTGCTTAGTTCATCGACAAGATTGATTTTGATTAAATCATCTTTGGAGAATTTAGTTAATTACTGCTCTTAGATCATTCCTATACCAAAGAAAACATGTCAATAGTTAGAGCGATTATATAACTTTCTTTGGGGACATCAAGCGAATGAAAGAAAGATTCACTAGGTCACTTAGATGAAAGTGAAACGACTAAAAGAAGATGGTAGACTTGGATTACCTGATTTAAAAGAAGGAACAATGCTAATTTTATTAAGCTATCTTGGTGATTGTGGAAGAAGGAGTTGCTATGGACTAAAGTCATTAGAGTTAAGTACAAATGGAGAAACAACAAGTTTGATGTCTAACATGGTTCCAAAAATTTGTAATAACTTACTAAACAATAAGAGTGGTTGAAGGAGAAGTTAATGATCCCTTAGTGGAAAATACATGATTCAAAATTTTGGTTAGACCTATGGTTGCGGGGAGGTATAGTTTGCTCTTAGATAACTAGTTCATTACAAAGGAATGGTGAGATAATGATGGTGTTAGATGCATGGTGACTGGATGGGGGATGGGATGAAATTGCTCTTAGATTCCCTTTAGATGACAGCATCAAGCATCAATTGGGGGATGTAGATGACCGTATTTTAGCATTGGAGCCCCTAGATAGGGATAACAACTTGATATGGCAATTTGACTCGTATGGCAATGTTCAATCACATATTGTCTATGGTATAATGTATAAGGAAGAAAGGGGTGGGGGGTGGTGAGGGGTGGGTAGTGGAGGGGTGTGGGGGGTAGAATAGGTTAGTAGTTGGAATTGGGTATGGAGAGTCCTAATAGTGCTATGTATTCAAAACCTCATTTACAGAATATGCCACAACACTACCTATAAAGATTAACATCTTACATTGAGGGATTTCGATGAAGGCAACAAGGGTGGAAATGCAGCAACACTTGTTCTAAGAATGCCCTATTAACAGAAGATGGTAGAGCACTATGGGATGGAATAATTTACTAAACAACATCACTTCCATTGATTTTATGGAATGGATTAATGGGAATGTTGCTTTAAGATAGATCTCTTCATCAAACTTATAGTGCTTAAAAGCTTCCCTTTTTGCGTTTATGATTAAGGGAATTTGGAGAGAACAGAACGAATGTATCTTTAACATAGTATATCGAGACCAATCTTGGTTTGGGCTTATATGAAAGGAGACGCACAAACGATGGGCTATCAACTGGAAAAGAAGAATGGAAGATAGAAGTAGTAGAAAGGTGAGAAATTAGATTAAACCACCACAGGAGGTACTTGAGTTGAATTGCAATGCTCCGGTGGACTGGAAGGGAAGAAATGCATCAATCGTAATGATATGTCATGATAGTGAGGGTCGAGTGCTTGGTGGTTCATGGAATAGATAAGTACGTTTGACGCTGTTGGAATTAGAAGTGGCAGCTATTCTTATTGCATTATATTTTGCTAAAGAGAAGGGATGGGACAATATCATTGTTGGGTCGGATGTTTCTATTGCCATAAAGCTCATTGAACAAGGGCGATCAAGCAATGAATCCAATTGTGTCCTTATTCAAGAGTGTATTCCTTTGTTGTCTAAGTTCAGCTATATCTCTTTATAAGATAGAGTGTAAAGATAACATAGTTGCGGATGCTCTAGCCAAAGTAAGCTTATGTTCAAGATCTATTCATGAATTTTCGCTTTCTTTTCCAATAAATTTATTAGACTTTGTTTCTTTAGACTTCAGTGATAACTAGAGCATTGTTATGTCTTAGAGGCAAGGAGCTTATTCGCGCTAGTCAGGCTAGTAGTGTTTCCCTTCATTGTTTTGTTTCATAGTTGTAAGACTTGAGTTGGGTTAATATATTTCCCCTTAACCAATATATATATACGTATATATATATATATATATATATATCAATGATTTTGTGATAGATTTTTATGAAAGCTTTAGTTGATTCGCTTGATCATTGGTTAATAAAGAAGTCCTTACATGTGTTAAATTTATCCTAAGGTCTACACATATGGCATATTTCATGGAAATATATATATATATATATAATATAAATATTCTGTTAAACATCTCTCTTAAAATATAATTAAGTATGACACTCAATAAAACTTAAGCAACTAAAAATGTTGACTTAGAACTCATACTCTTAGCCTTTTAGACCAACAAAGGATCAAGCGTATAAATCTGTTGCATATTGTTATTGGTTGGTTAAATTTGTTATATTTGCATATGTTACAATTTCAATCAAAATTTATCTTAGCTAATATTGCCTCGTTAGTAAATATTATGAATTATATTAAAAATTAAATGAGAATAGATTCTGAATATTAATTAAGATCGAAATATACTAAGCAATGTTTAATTATACATAACTCAACATCTTATATGATGTATATGTCTTATATCAATGCTAGTGACAATAGAACATAAACAAAATTACAAACACTAATATTAAAATTATTATAATTTAGTGACATAAATATTAATTTTGTGACATAAATATTAATTTTTTAGTAAAATGGATCAAGTTCGATTTCCTTCTTATTAAGAATTGTATTATAACAATATATTTTTAAAAAGATAAAAGGATATTAATGATTAGTCGATTCTTTTTGAGTTAAAGTCAAGAAATCAAGTCATTCGGAAGATTTTGATGTGGATACAATTCATCATAACAAATATACGTATTTTAGAATTTTATTGTATACAAGTGGATAAAAAATCTCATTAACTTTACATTCTAAAATAATACCATACCTCCACATTGTAATTACCACCGCTTCAACATCAATAAATATGGTCAACAGAAATCAGATATTTTCATTGATAAAGCATAAGACATGATACTCGGTCAATTTCATGGACAATGCCATGCTATGAATTAGATCAATCAATATGGTCAAAAAGTCAGATCATGTCAGGATTATCCATGTACGGGGAATCTTTCCGAACGAAAATGTGATACACGTAAGGATGATCTCATCTTAGTATTCAAAAAGTTACTTATAGATAGTGTTTTTAAAAATAAACTACCATTACAAGATTTAAAAATAAATTTTATGAAAAAGTTAAGTTACTTTATTTTTCCTATTAGTGTTACGTATTTTCCAGTAATACATTGTATTTATCAATTTTTTTATACCTTTTCGCATTTGTTTACTTTTTGGTTGTATTAAAAAAAAAAAAACCTGTTTTCGAAATTTTTTTAGAATTATCTTATAGCGACTTATAACTAATGTCACCCGAATGGCCCGGGAATCAACCAACTGGACGCAGAAAAATGATAGGTAGGAGTGCGGCCTACGAGTTGCAACGGAGAAGATAGCCGAAATTCATTTTACTCCAAACATCTCCCAATAAACCATATATATAAGTCGGAAAAATGCAATGGATAATCGCAAACACATCATTGAAATTATTGATTATTTATAGTTAGACTTTATGAATTTTCAGAATATGCTTTTACTCCTTATTATAACAATTTCCAAAATATATATGCATATATTCAAAGTTATTGTGTGATGAAATCATATTTTTTATTTGAATTTGATATGCAAAAATAAATTAGAATGGGATTGTAATTCTGCCTTTTATATACTTTCTCTTGTTTATAAGTTTAGTTAGAAGGGAAAATTGTAATTTTGACTTTAGGAGAAATTTGATTTTATTTTTGAGGAAGCAAATTTCATTGTAACATAATTAATTGAAAATTACTTTTTCGACTTTTGATCTATTTATGACTTCCTATCACTTAACTAAAGGTATTTTTAACAAATATTACTCTATATGCATTTCATAATATTTTCATTCAATTTTGAATATTTTACAATCAAATATAATATTAGAATAAAACTAACAATTCTATGAAAATTTAACTTTTTAGTTTTTGGCATAGATATGAATTTATCATCTCAGTCTTTATTCTAATTTGTTACATTCTAAACAACTCATACATACCAAATATGACATGAGAATTATAAGGGTCAATTTGCTAATAAATTTATAATATTTGCAGATATCTTATTTAATAAATTGTACATTATTTATGGGGATTTTCTTCCTTTAATAAAAAAATTGATGTATAAAAATGTTGCCATTTCCATTATGTGAAGAGCATAGGAAACATTAGGAGTTTTATTTATTTCTAATCAAAGTAACAATCTATTTATTTTTTTCCACTAAGCATGAGGATATTATGATGTGCACCTGGTTTTTCTTCAATTGTGGGAGTCTAATAAGAAGATAAAGGATATGATATTTCTATTTTTTGAATATACATTCAAATCTATGGTCTCTATCAATTGAAGGACAGAGAAAAGATTAGAGAAGTGATAGATGTTGAAAATTGTAATTAGAGGTTAAGAGGGGTTTTCTACAGACTTGGTTTTATTTGGATTAAGGGAGTGAAATCTGTAATTGATGGTTAATTGGTGAGCATACATTAGGTGAGGTAAAATTAGCTTTGTTTCAACTTAGCTCAACAAAAGCTTTAGGCTTAGATTAATTTAATAGTGTCTTTTATCTGATTCACTAGAGTACTAATGGTTTATGAAGAATACTAGGCTAAACTCAAGAAGAGGAGTCAATTGAGTTTATAGGATAAATTGCAATTCTTTTCAAAATTGTCAATTAAATATAATAACAAGAATGATTAAGATAATGATAAAATAATAATAAGTGCGGAAATTAGAAAAAGATAGAGATAGAGAAGTTCAAGCTCAGATATAATGTGGAGTTTGGATCGCTCTCTAGTCTCTATGGATCTACAATGCCTCCAATTGAGGACTTCACACTATTTTATTAATTGCTTAACACAATGCTCAAAGAGTTACATAAGCTCATATAATCACTATTACATATAATAATCTCAAGTGTAGTGTTTTTCTCTCACTCAAGACTGCAAATATAAGAACTCTCAAGTACTATACACTAAGTCTCCTTTATTTGATTGCAAGTAAAGAGTACAAGAGACAAGTAGTAAGTAATAGGGCTAAAGAATGTAAGGGAATGTCTTTTGATTGCAGTGAAATACTAGTTCTTGATTCTCTTTGGTCGGGTTGTTGAGCATTTATACTAACTCATTGAATTCTTCCTATTATCATGCATTAAATACTCCCACGGCTACTTGGAATAGGCTTACCGGCATGTCGGTTCCTTACTTTTACTGGCATGATGGTAAGTAAACGTATTACCGACATGAACACTAGCAAGTGTGCCGGTATGCCAGCTCTTCAAGGTTAGAGAGCTTTTCTTTTTGTTATCCAAGGCTTTATACCATCAGCTTGGTTTTTCTTCGTGTTGTCATGTTGGTAGCCAAGTATTACTTAAAATCACTTTTAACACACAACTAACTAATACACTTAGCAATCTAACTTCAAGACCATTTGATCATTACTTAAAATATTAAAGATCTTGCAAAGTCAATTGATATATTTAATTATTAAGAAAATTAATCGATCTTATTCAATTAACTTAATATAGTCAAATAAAACTTAGTTTAATCATTTACTTTTATTTTGTTCTCATCAAAATCAATTAATAAACCTTTGGTACTATAGTTTATATATCATAAAGCGGCCAAAAACTTATTTTAGTCTAGTAGCTTTCCTCCAAACTTTAATGAATTAGATATTGTATAAGTTCTCAGAAAAAAAAAAGGGGAATCAATCTTAAAGAAGTGTCCTAATACAAACTTTTTAGTTTATGCAACTTCTCTTATAAAATTATTTCTAAAGTCTTAGCTTATAGGAGTTAGTATTTGTTAGACAGTATCACATACTCTTATCAAAGTGCGCATTATCCTTGGATTACTCATAGGTGATAATGTAATTGTTGTTTATGAGGTATTTCACTTTCTTAAAACATAAGAATGTTTTTCGAAAATTTAATTGTGCAATCAAATTGGATATGACTTAAGCCTATGATTGAGTGTAGTGGTCCTTATGGTAAATCTAATATGGAAAATGGGTTTTGGTAAGATTTGAATTGCTGGGACCTTAATCTATGTAGTTTAAATTTCATATAACTTGATGGTATATGGTAAAAGAGTATAAAATTCTAAGATTACTAAGGAAATATGTTAAGGAGATCTTACTTCTACTTACTTATTTCTATGGTCAAAGACTCTTTTATCTCAAATGAAGATGGGTAACTTGAAAAGGGTCAAAATAAGTAGACATAGCCTTAAGCTTATCCACTTAACTTTCATTGATGACTGATTGTCATTATTATTATTATTTAAATAGAAGGTTCTATTGATAATTATATGAACTTAGATGATTATTTCAATAATTCTAGTTAATTGATTCATTAAAAAAAATCACCAATCTTTTCTAGTAAACATACTACTAACAAAGTTGTCATGCCCCAAATTGGAAGAACAACCCCTTTTACTTAAAATCAACCTATGCTAGAATCTAGCTACTTTAGCTGCTAAAATAAGTATAGTTTACACCAGGCATTTACCACTCTACAACTTTAAGTCATTCAATTCAATATCTGTTTGGTATAGACCTGTGGTGTAATTTTTTAAAATAGCTTTTAGAAGAGTTTTAATGTTATAAAAGCTTGAAAAGAAATTAAGTTTTATAAATAACTTTAGAAAAATGACATAATAATAATTTATGCAGTCCACAAGTTTACAGAACATAGTACATGTATTAATAATTGAAAATTAAAGGGTCACTTGGAGAGACCCTATTAGTTTTCCTAAATGTTAGTAAAGTCGATAAACGAAATAATAATCCAATCAATTAGTCTTAAATCTCATTTCTCAAGCCCTTTTTTCTATACTTTTGGTACTTAGAGTAATATTGGTGTATTTACTAGGAAACTTATAAAATAACTATAGGAAAATAAGTAACAACTTACTTAGTAAATTGGACGGAGACAAAATCACATATTTAACAAAGAGCAACTTGGGTTGTCAAGTAAGGTTAATTTGATGCAATGTATATTCAAGCAAATGTCACTTCACAACATTGAATGGTCATCGTGAGATTAAAGAAATTGTAGTCTCTCTAATCTTGGTTTTGAAGAGTTTGACACAGCACACTTCATGGATCGGAATCAAATTAGGGCTTATGTAATGTAGAAACACACTCTGCTTAAGATTACCTTTAAACTACGGACCTCAATCTTATTGTAACCTCCTTTTCTATCACTTAGTTCGATTAAGAGTAAGGAAATGACCATTTCTACTATCCTTATTGAAAGGTTTGTGCTTGACTTAAGAAATTCAATTGTTTCTCCTATTGGGTTGGGATGCAAGTTCGGTTAGAAGTGAGGTTAACCTTTAGTTAGACTGCTTTTTGAGAGTGATCAAGCAATTTTAAATAGTTTAATCCATCAACATCATAGAGCAAACAATATATAAAATCCAACACTCTAAATGGCAAAACATTATTCAAGCATATACGTTGCATATGCATAGGCATAGGTAATTAACTTACAATCACAAACAAGACATATACTAAGGTCTTTAAGTATTCTTAGAAGTACTTTAAAGTGCAGTAAAACACTGATCCTACTTATCTGGACATGTGCCACTCCATACATGTGCATATAGGTCTCATTTGCTTTAGTTTTCCCTTAAATATGTACTGGAACTACTTTAGTATTATTAAATGTAAAGTAAATGAGTTTATTTTAATAAATTAAGTGTTGCTAGAACTTGTCTTTAGTGAGTGATGTAAATTTTGTGTCGATTTCCAGCTTGCTATTGAAGTCTCTAAACAAGGTTTTGAAAATTCACTTATTATGGAATTTAGTCTTTGAACCTTCTAATGAAGTCTTTGAGATTATCTTGGTTATGCTCCTTACTCTAATTAATTCTCTAAACAAGTCTTTTAAATTACTCTCCTTCAAGAATTCTATACCAATTAATGTTAGGTTAAATCCTGAAGCCATTTTGATTACATTTTCCTTGCTAAATACTTCCTAAACAAGTCTATGATAAGGGTATAGTTAAGTGTCTATTACTATCCACCCTTCTGATTTAGTCTTTGAATCAAAGAATCAAATTCTCTTCTTCATTAACCAACCTTCTGAAGATGTTTATGAGGTGATTTCATCCAAGCCTTCTAAATTAGCCATCCCTCTAGTCAAGTCTCTAAAGTTAATACAATTATCCTTCTTTTACCAAACAACTCCTTTACACAAGGTCTAACATAATTCGAGTTAAAGTCCTTTCATCCACCAATCTTTTGAACATGTCTCTAAAACCATCATGAACATACTTCCTTTACCAAATAGCTTCTCAAGCAAGGCTTTAATAGGGTTACAATTACGATCATTTTACCATCTATCTTTCTGATAAAGTATTTGAACAAAAAATTTAGTCCCCATTATATTAGTTCAACTTTTTGAAGAACTCTCTAAATAGAATTAATTTATGAGTTTACTTTTAGTGACTTGCCCAGCATCCTATTCCGGTTTACAAGTATGATAAAACAAGATCATATAATAGGTTCCTTATGCCAATGTTCACCATATCACCCATTCTTCCCCATACTCCTATTTTCAACTTAATACATACATACCATAACTAGTGGTTTGTGCATATCTCAACTCTAACTCAAATCACATAACTTCAGATTATTCTTCATAATAGAATATGATTTAAATAAACATCAAAACCTGATTCCAAGGGTTTTCATTAAGGTTAATATATAAAATCTTTAAGAAATTGTATTTTGTTTTACCAGATTTAAAGGCCTAAAATTTCCAATTAAAGAAATCATTTTTATTCAAAAACTCTTCATGCAATACTTAATGCAATATAAGGACTCCATAAAACTTTTGGTTTAGAAACTACATTGATAGGGTCATTTAAAACAACTTCGAAATTTGATTGATTTCGTGCTATTTCTTAAGGAAGTCTTATATCCACTTAAAATTTTTTTAATCTAATATTTTCCTCAAAGAGTACTTGTAAAAATATTCCAAATTAATTTTTTTTTAATTTTAGGAGTTATTTTAATATTTTTACTAAATTAGAGAAAATCGGACTAAAATTGCAACTTACCTGAAATTGGTCGTTTAGCAACCACCACTATATTGACCCCTTTTAGCACCATCTCCACTGTTAGGTGGTGGTGGTAATGATTTGTCTCCAGCATCTCTCCGAACCTACATTCCTTGAATTGATTTGGTTTATGCAGTTTTGGTTCCTATTTTCTTTTTCTAGAATTTTCTTTTAATCTTTTTACCTTTTTCCATAATTTTCCTAGAACCTTAACCCTTCAAGGAATCCAGAAAGAGCATTTCCTAATTTCCTAAGCAATGCATGTGTGTAAGAATGCATTTTCTCCCTCTTATGATGCGTTATACCCTCAATTATATATAATAATTATATCCAAAGTATACGTACTATTGTTATATATTATTTATGTCACTGTATAATTTTAGTATCCAAATAATTTATTTCTAAAGTTTGTTTAATTTCTATTACTTAATTTACGTATTCACGATGAATAAACTATAATATAATATAATTTAGTAAAATTATCTATTTTTAGATATAATAATATTATTTTATTATATTTTCATATTCCGAACTCACAGTGTGCGATCGTCTAACTCTTACGATTTATACGTGAAATATCGTCTTAATTGGCTAACTTTTATGTATGCCCTAAATTACTCACTTAAAATAATTACGTAAAATTACATAGCTTACAAAAACTACACAAACATTCTAAGTATCCACTTGAAGTAAAAACTTAGAAAGCACCTAAGCCCCTAGTTGATTGGGGCTCTTACAATAGTTAAATGAAAACTTATTTTGAAATTACAAATACCGAAGAATAAATTTCCATAGTAGGGGACTAATAAAGTACTTATTAAATCTATTGTTTTTACCATACCAACTTATGCAATGATTTTTTTCCCTTCCCTTTAAAATGGTGTAAAGAAGTTACTTATTTGATAGCAAGATTTTGGACTATGTGTGTATGCGTTTTTATTTATTTATTTATTTTTTTAGATAGGGGAGGGAAGGGGGGTTGGGTGGGGAGTTTCAAAAGAGATGACTTAAGAAATGAAATCCCATAGAAATGCTGGATTGATTTGAGTAAACTAAAGATGGTAGGGGGCCTTTGGAGACTTAGTTGATTAAAAAAAATCTCTTCTTAGGATGTTAACTTAAAGAATCATAAATAGACCTAATAATCTTTGGATTCAAGTTATTAAGAATGTTTATTTTCCTTATACACATTGTCTTAAGTCTAAAAAATGAAAGTAAAGTCTCTTAATATTGGTAAAGCATAAGGTGTAAAGGGATCTTATTGAAAAAGATTATTTTTGGCAAGTAAGAAAGGGAAAAAAAAGTTATGATTGTTTATCACCTAGTTACCTTCTCTTCCTAACCATCATTGAAAGAAGATAATGGAGGGTATCAAATCTACAAGTGTAGGAAATTAGAGAACTAGCTGGGAAAGAATGAAAGCTTAATGAGGTTGGTCATATCATGTAAGAGTAAGAAATAAAGGCTACTCTTGATATTGTTATTAATAATTTAGAAGGTAAAGATGGAACTATTTGGCCAAGTAGTAAAAATTGTCAACATACAACTAAATTTGGTTACTTGCTGCTAAATTGGAATCAGAATGAACCACATATGGCAGAAAAGCATCCTCTTCACATGTTATAGATAAAAGTTTGGAAGGTGACTCTAGGCTTGTAGGTTATGCCTAAAACTAAACACTTCTTGGAGTAGATTTGTTCTAATGCTTTAGTAAACAATTTACACTTGCTTAAAAGGAGATTAAAACTAGATCCTTGTAATTTTTATAAGTTGGAAGAATCAACCGATCACATCTTTTTTCATTATCCTTAGATTCATCGAATTTGTTTTTATGTAATAGGATATCATGTTGATATTTGCTTTGTAACAAGATTGAAGAATGGCTCCTTTTATGGCTTCCTTCTGCCTTTCTGCAGGAAAACAAGGAAATTAGATCCTTTCTAAAGTGGCCGTCACTTTCATGGAGACATAATAAAATGTAATCTATTTTTTGATAGAATAAGCAAGCAAACAAGAGTTGTTTTTCATTTTGAGATCACAAGGGTATGTGTTGCTGGCTATAGTTGTGCACTCAATTCATCTTCTAATGCCAAAATATTGATGACTATTACAATTAGGGAAAGCTTAGTGTTTGCTCTTTCAAGTGGATGGCTCTTAATTTAAGTTGAATTTGCCTTCTTAGTGGTTACTAAAAGCATCCTACAACACAACATTTTTCTTGAAAATTTTAGCTAATTTCGTAGTTCAATAAACTATCAAGTCAATGCATTGGCCAAGTAGGTTGCAATCCAAGGTGAAAATGGGATAAGAATTTCATTAAATGTCCCTTCATTCCACTAAATGGAATAAGATTATAATGTAATAATTATTATTAAGGAATAAAATAGAGCTACAGATTGATTTTATATTGTCATTTATTGGTTTTATTATGGTATTTTTGGAATAAAATCAAATCTTGTATAAAATAATTATCTATAGGTTTGAGTAATGAATGATTATTAATATTTTTTAATAGGGATACCTTATGAAATTGCTATGATGAGTTTAAGTACAACTAGATGCTGTGTCAGCTTCTCCATAAGAAATGAGGGACGCAATGGAATTGTCATTGTAGCAAAGCAAATGGGCTGTTAGGTTTTGTTCACCTCATCTCCTTTAGCTAATTTATTGGTATCTGATCATCGACCTCACCCCCTAAATTGATTTGTTTCTCTACATCAATTATATGCTTTTTGGCCTATACACACACACGTATATATATATATATATATAACGTAATATAATCTACTATCCAGAATACATATGGATTAATTCACCAATAAAACATATATATGCGAGTCGTGCAAAATATTTTTTGCTATGCATATTTAATTTCCAAAAATTACATCCTCTATAAAGCGTTTAGGATTTTCAAGAAGAAATCCGATGGCAGCGACGTCAATCTCTATGGGTCTGTTCACTCCAAGATAAGCAAAAATTAGAGCATTGGCACCAGTACTTGGAATTAATCACATACTTTTGTCTAAAGGTAGTGTAGCTTTCTTGGTTATAGTTGATGTGATCAAGTTTTTATTAATAAAGAATGTCTTGTGATCCTTAGAAATATGGGAAGCTACCACACTGTCTTGGGTTTCTATAGAGAATATTTTGCCAATTGATGACCTCGGTCTTAGAATTTCAAACTCAGTGGCATTGACAAAAGCTAACAATAATAACGTGATATAGACCGATATTGCATGCAACATGGCTGGAAAGTATAGAGAGAGAGAGAGAGAGAGAGAGAGAGAGAGTTAATAGGTTGTTTATGCTCAAGCTTTGATTCTTGTACTAGTTCAACATTTTATAGACCACATATATATTCCTCCTATGTTTTCGTTTTTAAGATAGTCTTTGTATTTAATACTAAGAAAAGAGGCGTAGATATATTCCTTCAATTATCCTTAAAACTAAAAATATGTCTCTTGTATTACAAATTGATTTTCCTCGGTTTTACTAGATTTTCCTTTTCTACATATCACATTTTTTCACTTTACATGAAGAGATTAAATTTTAACAAATCAATATATAGAAATGGGAGAGAAATATAACTCTTATAGTAGTTTTTACTTTCAACACATTATATTTTACCTCTGTAATTTTAGACATGCATATTCTAAGTGCGTTTCCGATTGGTATATGATGAGAAGCCAAGTTAGAAGAGTTGATAATATTTTGTATTTCATGTGGCGACATTTGATCAATATTCCATGAGCACGTGAATAATGTTCATATGAACGTAGATATAGATTATTTATTCATAATTTACAGGTATAAAAGTTGGCACATCATATCCTTGGGTAAGTGGTACCACGTTGGTCATTCGGCTTTTTTTTTTTTTATTTTATTTGCCAAATAATTTGTAGGGAAATCATTCCTCTCCAAGCGAAGATACTTCTATGCCGTTCTTAGGGCAGTACCCTTTTAGTTCTACTTGCATCTGTCTCGTCTTTCATTGTACTACGGGTGTCGTTTTATATTCGCATGTTAAAGACACGAAAAGTTAGAGATGAGAAGTATAAAGTGAATAATGTTGAAATCTCTATACTGTATCTTATGTATAAGTATAGGTCTTAAAAGATTTGTATCGAAACTTTTTTTATAACTATCTTAAAACTTGGTATCCTATAAAATGTAGGGACTGCAAGAATTTATGGTTATTGAGTTAAAATATTATCTGTTATTTATGTTCAACAATATGAAATTTAATAAACTATAAGTTGAAATCACCTTTAAAGATAAACTGTAGCATATATAATTGTGATGAATTATTAAAAAAGGAAAAAGAAAACATATATCGATAACAAAATGCAACAAACAAAAATCATGTTATCTTCTCATATTGCAGGCTCGAGATAATGTGAGACTAATTCATCTAGCATTGGTGGAAAATAATATTCTATAAGTTATGCCAATATTGTTGAATTTATATTTCTCAAATTAAAGTACTACTAATTTGTTGCACCTTTTATATATTAATAAAATTATATAATATTCTAGAATTTGGAATTTGTAACGTATAAAGAACAAAAACGAAATGAAAAATAGTTCTAAGGTTCCTCAAACACAAAAGTGTACGACGGCAAGGTCATAACCTTTAATGATAGTGCTCGGTGGAAACAAAGACAAATTCTCTAATTTAATGTGTATACCATCTACATTCTCAAAGTATAAAGAATTTATAATAGCATGCATTAAAACAAAAGAAACTACCTACATAATTCTAATATGAATTATCAAGTTCTAATGGCTAATGAAGATTACGTAAATATAAAGTTGGAACGAGTTTGACAAATATAAACCATCTAATAATATCAGGCTAAAAAATCAGTACGTTGAAGCAATGTTGTTTTAGGGGAAACCCATCCACAATTAAAAATTATGACTCATTAGAAGTTTTAGATGACCTAATTGACCATAATTATATCTAAAACTCTTCTTGGATAAAATATTAACCCTAATTTCACTTCTAATAGATATGCAAACTACAAATAAATGAAGAAAAATATAAACACTCAAAAGCCTGAAACCGCTAATCCATTTTACATACTGTATTCTCATTGTAACCTTATGGAGTAGACCATCTCTTGGGAAGATCAAGATTTGAAATAAATCCCTATGAGACAAGTCATCTCTTTTTTACGATACATCGATAATTATTTAGGAATTAAGCGTTAATAATCAATTATTTATCTGAATGACACATTTTCATTGATTTTTTCCTTTCCCCCCCTATTGAGAAGTTCAATCATGTTCATTTAAAAAAGAGAATATTAGGCATATATAACTGTTCTAGTAGAAAGGAGCCTCCTAAATATTGCATGATGAGATTCAGAACGCTATCCATATAATTGAATCTCAGGTCTTCTTTGAGAGAACAAAGCATGTAGAAATCGTCTTACTTTTCTCACTTAGGGCCTTTTCTCTTGGAAAAGGTGTTCATCATAATATCACTTCTAAACTGCAAAGATAATGTAACATATATTGACAATTAATCCCACCAGAAGACGTATTATAGTAGCATGAAAGATAGCAAGATAGATAAATCTTCCAATGCAATAAATTAAAATTACAAATAGATAATTGTTCTCTTTGTTAGTGGCCGATTATTGGCCTCACCCCAAAATTGATTTGTTTTTCTACACCAATTATATCTTTTTTGGCCCTATATAAGTATATATAATGTAATATAATCCAATATCTAGTATGCATATGGTAGCCCAATGCACCAAAAAAACATATGTGGCTCATGCAGAATATTTTTGCTGCTCATACTCAATTTCCAAGAATTACATACCTCCATATAAATTAACAAAGCTTTAAAGCATTTAGCGTTTTCAGGAAGAAATCCGATGGTGGCTACATCGGCCTCTATGGGCTTTTCCGCTCCAAAAAAAAAAAAAACGAAGAAGCGAAAATGGGTGCTTTGGCACTTGGACCACCCCAGTACTTGGAATCAATCACATACTTTTGTCTAAAGATAGTGTAGCTTTCTTGGTTATAGTTGAAGTGATCAAGTGTTTGGTTAAAAAAGAATGTCTCGTAATCCTTAGAAATATGGGAAGCCACCTCACTTCCTTGGGTGTCTAAAGGGAATATTTTGCTAATTGATGACCTAATTGCAAAGCATTGCCACAGGTTGATAATAACAACAACGTGAGATAGATCGATAATCCTTGCGACATAGTTGGAAACTAGAAAGAGGGATTTGGAGAGAGAGTGAGAGAGAGAGAGAGAGTTAAGACTTTGTTTGTGCAAGCTTTGATCCTTGTATTAGTTAGTTGAACATTTTATGAACCACATATATATTCCTCCTAAATTGTTGTTTTTGCCACTTATTCAAGATTAGTATTTGTATATAAATCTAAGAAAGAGATGTAGACATATTCGTTCAATTATCTATAAAATCAAAAAATATATCTCTTGTATCATAAATTATTTAAGGTTAGTAAGCTTTATACTATACGATCACTTAAAAGTGAATATATAGCATAGGCATATTGACCTCAATGGATTATCATGATTTTATAATAGATTAGGCTCATTAACTGTGAAAACAAAACTATCAACAACAAAAAATAAGATTATAGATAGTTTCTTATGGGAATTATCGACGGCTTCATAATAAGCTTTATATACAATAAATCGAGATGATTTATTGTAACTCAAACTTAAAAGGGACCATACAATATATCGTTGTTTTTTTAATGCTTTTAATGACTGATCTATAGATTTTTTTTCTTAAGGTTAACTACTCTAATAATTAAATTTCTTTGATTTTACTAGTTTTTACTTTTCTACACATTATACTTTTTCACATTAAATTTTAACAAATCAATATATAGAAATTGGAGAGAAATATAACTCTTGTAGCAATATATTTTCCTACAGATATTATTTTGTCCCTTTCGTTTTAGAGATGCATATTCCAACTCCCTTTCCGTACGGTATATGACAATAAGCCAAGTTAGTGGAGTAAAAAAATTTTCGTATTTCATGTGTCGCCATTTAATCAAATATTTCATAATTTACAATCATAAAAGTTGGCATACCGTATCCTTTGTTAAGTGGTAAAATGTTCGGTCGTTCCACATTTTTATTTTGTTTGCCCAGTAGTTAGTAGGCAAATCGTTCCATTCCAAACGGAGATACTGTTATGGCATTACCCTTTTAGGCCTACTCGCATCATAGGTGCCATTTTATATTTACATGTTAAAAGACATGAAAAGTCCAAGATGAACCGCTATAAGATGTCTATATGGCATCTTATCTATAACATTTAAAAGTTTAAAATCGAGATTTATTTTAAAATCATCCTAAAATTTGTGTCTTATATAAATTATAAAGATTTCAAGAATTTATGAGTTTTAAGTTAAAATATTATAAGATATTTATTTACAAACGATATGATATTAAATAAAGTACTAGTGGATGTTGCATCTACTATGTGTATGAAGTTAAATAGCATCAAATATTTGAAATATTAATATTACGATAAAATTATAGAACCAATTAAATATAATTGTTTAAATTGTTTAATAAGTATTAGAAATATGGAAAAAAAAGTTTAACATATACATTGTTGAATAATTCCAATTATCATGATGATCTTTTTCCTTAGTTTTATTCTTTACAGAAAAATTTTATCATTTTTAAAAAATTGCATAAATTTATCAATAGATGATATAAATATGTTGATAGAAAGTATATATATGAAAAAAAGAAAAGAGGAATTTAGTGATGGACTAATTTTCATGGCATTAAGATCAAGTGTATAGAGAATCCAATGGATTTCTTTATCAATGTGTACGAATCCATCTCTAAAGTAATGGTTACATTGATGTTGTTGGGGTCAGAGTGGGGGAGATTTAAGGATAAATGGTAAACATTGAAAAAAAGAGATATTGATGAGAAGAGAAGTAAATGATATGAGGAAAGAAAATTGAGTGGGTTGACAAAAATATCCATCTTATAAGACATTTTATAGTTTTAAGAATCTTGTTTGATGTTGGTTCTTTTGTTATATATTATTAGATTGAGGCCAAAATAGTAGTTTTAGGAAGTGGCAATTATGCAAAGCCCTTGGGACTTTAATTATATAGATAAATTGAATATCACTTTAGAAGATAAATTATTATAGATATAATCATGATGAATAAAAAAAACATATATTAATAAAAAAATGCTCCTTATATATGCTAAAAGATCATGAAATATTCTAGAATTTGGAATTTGTAACATACAAAGTACAAAAACTAAATAAAAAATAGTTTTGAGGTTATCGTAACATAGAAATGTGCTACAACAAGGCTATAACCTTACACTTTGTTCGGTATGAGGGAAAGAATATGAGAGCAAAGATTTTTGAAGGAAAGAATTATAAGGATATTTGATTCCTTTTTATTATGTTTGGATAATGAGAGGAAGGAATGTAGAAGGAATCTCAATTATTGCTAAAGACAAAATGAAGTATAAAATAAAATTATGGATATACCCATAAAAAATAATAAGAGATAGGATAGAAGGGTAGAATTGGAAATTGGAATTCAAATAATTTTTATAACTTTCCTTTATCTTTCCCTCCAATTTGGGAATAAGTACTAATGACTTATCTTAATAGCGCATTCGTATCTAATTTTATTTTCTATATAGGTTTCAACCATGTTCATCAAAAAGAGAGAATATGATTTATATAAAACTATTTAGACAAAAAGGAGCTTACCTTAATATTGCATCAAAAGAATTAGAATAATATCTATACAATTGAATGTTAGTCTTCTTTGTGAGAAAAAAAGCTTGTTGAAGTCGTCTTACTTCTATTCAAGGCCTTTTCTCTAGGAAAAGATGCTTACTATAATATTTCTTCTTTTTTGTAGAGACAATATAGCATATTATTAGGCCAACTTCAATATTCGGCCCAGCCTACTACTTTCAGAGATTAGTGCAGTCAAAATATTTGACTTCGACTAATCTCCTCCACACAAACATACAGGTAAATCTCTCTCCACTATTTTCTATCTTTTGAATCCTCTCAACTTCTTTTCTAATGTTCAAAACACGATGCCTCTTGAAATACTTTACTATGGTTTTAATCTAGTTGTTGAAAGTCTATCTTACACTAAGATATTTCTATATTACTATTCTTATTGTTTAGATCTATACAATAGAGTACTAATTATGATGCATCTTCAGTAGGTAGTGACTCCTACTGAACTAAAATCTATTTAACTTCTGTCCTTTAATGTCAAATAATTTTGCAATGCAATACTGCCATAAAATAAACAGTTAGATGATTATTCATTAAGTCTTGCGACAGTGGAATGTGGTTCTATAGATCTTCGTAAGCTTTTTTAAGTTTGGAAATATGAAAGACTGGGTGAATTTTTGAATGCTGAGGCAACTTCAATCTATAAGCCACTTGTCTAATTCTCTCCATTACCTTGTAGGGACTAAAATAACGTCTAGCTAATTTTATAGAAGATTTGTTAGCTACTATCATTTGCCTATAAGGTTGTAATTTGACATAAGCAAAGTCCCATACTTGCAACTTCTTTTTTGATCTGTTTCTATCTGTAAACATCTTCATTCTATTTTGTGGATTGTTGTAGATTAGTCTTTAATAATCGAAAAATATCATCCCTTATTTTTAACTCTGAATCCATTACTTCAACTTGTGTCGCATTGAAAATATAATTAAGAACCCTTGGTGCTTCCTTACCATATAGTGCCTCAAATGGAGTCATTTGAGTGTAAGTATGGTAAGAAGTATTGAAATAATACTTAGCCTATGGTAATTACTTGTACCACTGATTAGGGTAATCCATTACAAAGCATCTCAAATATGCTTCGAGACTCTTGTTAACCACTTCTAATTGCCTATCAGTTTATGGATGATAAGTCGAGCTCTTCTTTAGCTTTGTGTCACTTAGTCTAAACAACTCCTGCTAAAACTTGCTTGGAAATATGCTATCTCTATCAGATACGATAGACTTAAGAAATCCATACAACTTCACTACTAATTCTACAAATAACTAAGTTAATGATGATGCTGTATATGTAGACTTCAATGCTTCAAAATGACAATATTTTGTTAACTGGTCCACTATTACTAAAATTACTTAATACCCTTTGGAATTAGGTAATCCAGTAATGAAATCCATAGTTACATCCTCAAAAACTCGTTGAGGAATAGGCAATGGTTAAAGTACCCCTATTGGAGATGTTGTCAAATACTTGATGTATTGACATGCATGGCAATACTTCACAAATTCTTTTACCTTTCTTTTCATCCATTGCAAAAAGAAAGAACTACTTAAATGCACAAATGTCTTAAACACTTTAACATAACTTGCTATAGGGGTTGTATGAAATTCCCCAATAAGTTCTTGAGTAATGGATGATGGTGTTGGAATGAAAATCTTACTTCCCAAATATAATAGTCCCTACGTACACTTTAATGGCCACTGTTATTTCTCCTCTTGCTCACATTTAGACCGTAACTTTTGTTTGTGTAAGCTTTGATCCTTATTACAATGTCTCAACTGTATTTGTGCGTATGTAGTGATGGAAGTAGTTAGGGAATACGAAAGGAAGTGTTTGTGTAACAGACTAGGAGAGTGAATGAATTGTAGCAAAAATGAATGTATTAAGTTAAACTTTTTGTATACAAAACTCACTTTTATATAATTCCAGTAGGGAATGAAAATTGAAACTAACTTCTTGCAACTATACTAACAACCAACTAATAACAATTAACAGCAACTAATAGCTATTAACAACTATAAGGACTTTGTCATGAATTGAACTAATAGATACACGTGTAACAACTGTAACAACCCCCCTCAAGATGGAGAGTATATATTCAATACTCCCATCTTAGATAAAAGTTAGCGAAAATGATCTACTTGTAGTCCCTTAGTGAACATATCTGCGAGCTGTTTCTTGGAGGGAACATAAAGCGAAAGTATGGTACCTTCAAGGACTTTGTCACTAAAAAAATGCAAATCCATTTCAATATGCTTTTTTTGCTAATGAAAAATAGGATTTCTAGTAATGTGTAAAGCTAACTAATTATCGCAAAAGAGTTGTATCGATAAGGAACAAATAATGTGAAATTCTTTAAGAAGAGAAATCATCTAAAGTACTTCATAAGTAGTATCAACAAGTGCTCTATATTCTGATTTAGTTGACCTTTGGGCTACTGTCATTTGTTTCTTTGATTTCCAATTCAACGGAGAGTTACCTAAAAACACACAAAATCTAGTTGTTGTCTGTTGTGAATCGAGACATCTTCGCTAGTCACTATCACCATATGCCTTGAGCACAAAATCATTGATTGAAGAAAAAAAGATGCCTTATCCAATAGTTCCTTTAATGTAGTGTAAAACACGGTCGAGTGCTAATTGGTGAGATTACTTTGGTCTATCCAAAAACTGGCTAAGTACATGAACTAAGTAAGTAATGTTTGGTCGTATAATACACAAATACAAAAGTTTTCCAACTGTTCTTTTGTAACGTGAAGCATCAACCATATTTGTATTGTCATCTCTAGACAACTGATGATTAACCTTAACTGGAGTAGATAGTGGCTTCGCTCTAGTGAATCCTACGTCTACTAGTAAGTCAAGAGCAAATTTCTACTGTGAAAGAACCAATCCTTATGATGATTGTGCAAACTCTAAGCCAATAAAATACTTGAGCCACCCAATATCTTTAATTTTAAATTGTGTGTGCATAAAACTCTTGAACTAATCAATAAGAGAAGGATGCTTACTAGCAACTACTATGTCATCAACATACACTATAACAAATACTATATCATCACCTGATCCTTTTATAAATGGTGAATAGTCACAATATGATTGCTTGAAACCATAAACTAAAAGTGATTGTGTAAGCTTGCCATTCCATTGCCTAGACGCCTGTTTCAAACCATAAGGGACTTGTTAAGCTTACATACAAATTTTTCTTACGACGAATTCCACATAGAAAGATTGAGCCCTTGAGGAATCTCCATATATACTTCTTCATTCAGATCACCATTGAGAAAAGCATTATGCACATCCATTTGATGTACATGCCAATTGTATGTAGTTACAAGACAATAGAAAAGCCTCACTGTAACATGTTTCACTATTGGACTAAGTGTCTCAATATAGTTAAACCCTTCCTTCTAACTAAAGCCCTTTGCTACAAGTCATGCCTTGTATCTATCAATTGAACCATCTACCTTAGTTTTAAGCTTATATACCCACTTACACCTAACTATGTTTTTTCCATGTGACAACGGTATCATAGACTAAGTATTGTTAACAACTAAGGCATTAATCTCTTCTTACATTGCCTTACACTAAGGATTCGGTAACTTGCCTTGCTCATAGCTATTATGTTCATTATGCTGTGAAAGCTGAACACTAAAAGCACGAAAACTAGGTGATGAGGACGTATAAAAAAGAAATTGATGTAAAGGATGATTAGTTGAGAAAAATGCTACTGTTGAATCTGTTGAAGTAAAAGTCAAGTGATAATCCTATAAACGAGAAGGACTCTTACATATTCTAGTACTTTTTCTAAGTGTGTTGGATTCAATACCATCAATTATGTCTTATTGATAAGTAGAAAGTAATTGTGCTGTTATATCAAGAGGAAATAGAGAAAATACGTGTTCTGTATTCAACATTGTATCTTATGAAGGCAAAGAAACTGGCAAGAAAGAGGCTATTGTGATTGGTTATGTTATTAGTCGGAAAGGAAAAATTTATTCTAGAAACTTAACATCTCTAAAAATAAGAAATCGCCTCTCTATTAGATCATACACCTTATGTCCTTTCACATTTAGAGGACATTTAACAAATACAGAAGGATGGGCTTAAGGATCAAATTTGGACTTTTCTAGAACTAGAGTAAACACAAAACATAAAGAAGTAAACACCCTTAAATGAGAATAAGATGGTACACATCCAAACAACAACTAAAAAGGAGTTCTTCCTTGTAGAATATCAGTAGGAAGTTTATTAATGAAATGAACTGTTATTAATACAGCATACCCCCAAAAACATAAAGGCAAAGAGGTTTGTAACAATAATGCCTAAGCTGTAGAAACTAAATGTTGATGCTTCTGCTCAACAACACCATTTTTTTGTGGTGTTTCCACTTAAGATGTTTGATGAACAATCCCATGATTAGCATAAATCTAAGACATAACAAATTCCTTACCATTATCATTGTGTATGATATTAACATGTGAATTAAATTGCCTAATCACCAATTGACAAAAACTTAGAATAATCACAGAAACTTTATTCTTAAACTTCATTAAATATACCTAAGTCATTTGAGTAAAATCATCTACTATAGTGACAAAATAGTTGTAGCCTTTAATTGTTAGAATGGCAAAAGGGCCCCAAATATCCATATGTACCAATTCAAATGCAATAGATGTATTTCGAACATGAACAAGAAAAACAATACGTTTCTATTTGGCCATAGGACAAATTAAGCAATCAAAAGAAGTACAGTTAATATTGTTGTCCAATTGACTAATCTGTTTTAGTTTTCCAAAAGATGGATATCCAAAATGAAAATGCCATACATCAAAGGTCTTAGGCATATGACTCACTACATTAGAGATGAAACCATGACTAGAAGAAATATGATCCTGTTATGCACTACCTTCCATATCGAGCTCCTATTCAACCAAATACAGACCATTTTTAATATGAGCTTGTCCAATCTCCTTTTGACTGATACGATCTTGAATAAAAGCAAGTTGATTTGTAAAACAAATTGTATAGTTATTGTTTTGAACTAATTTATGAGTAGAAGTGAGATTATGCTTGAATGAGGGTAAAAATAGAACCTTATAAAGGACCAAACTTGGATTTAAAGCAATTGTACCAATATGCATTGCTATTATTTACTATCCATTAGGTAAGAACACAAACCTTTCACCAATTTTAGAATATGATTGAAAAAGACTAACCATGTGATCAGTGGCTCCCAAATCTAAAATCCAATTTATGAATCCTTTTGTAAATAACAAGAAGAAAGATTAGTCATACCTACTATATGGCTCATTTGCTATATTACGTCTTAACCACTAGCTTGTATCATTGAAGTTGATATAGAGGTCTTACCTATTACAACACTAGCACTGCCAGCATCAGAAACGTTCATCAAACCCAACAGGTTAAGCAATTGCTCTTTAGAAAAACTTACACTATTAGGTCCACTAGATGAGTATGCATTTCCACTCTTAGACAAAATGCATCCAAAAGGAGATCAACATCCACGATCCTCTCAACTTGAAAGGCTAACGCTGCTTGATACTTCACTATCACCATTACCTACAGACACATAATTCGACTCCAATACTAGCTGTTTAGTCACATTATAATTTTAAAAATGCGGTGGAAATCTAATTAGTCTATAGCATCTATCCTTTAAATACCCTTTCTTCTGACGGTAAATATAAACTATATCACCTTTATTCTTCGATCTAAGATGTACACTCATCATTGTAGATGCATCTGAAACTGAAAAATCCTTTAGCTGATTGGCCATCTGAAATTCATCTCGCATTAGCAAATTGTTAGCCTCATCTGAAGTAGGAAATGGTTTTAAAACCAATATTTGTAGTCATAAAGCAGCAAAATTCTCATTCAAACCATTAAGAAATTTGAAAACACAATCCTCACGTGCCATCTCAAGATATTTATCAAAACAACTTGATTGATAAGAACTACAAGAATAGTGCGGAAGTGGTCTAAAATTCCGTTATTCCTCCCATACAATATTTAATTTTGTAAAGTATTCATCCATAGATCTTGATCCTTGAACTATAGTATTTGACATATGATGTAACTGATAGATTCTAACATAATCTGGTTGTGAGAAATATACATTTAGTTTTGTCCATATCTCCTTAGCTATGTTTATGTACAAAATAGTTGAAGCAATTGAAGATGAGATTGACTGAAGCAACTAGGTGACAATCAAGTCATTGCACTGATTCAAAGCTATGTACAACTTATCTGATTTGTCTGAAATTGGAACAAAATCATCTACAAAACTAACTTTATTTAGGATTGACAAGGCTAGCAAAAATGATTGGCTCTAAGTATTGTAATTGAGACCAGTGAGGATAGGTGTTATCACAATCGAATTTTGTGAATCTGAATGATGAACAAAATAAAGTGAATTAACATTTTCTGTATTAGTTATCGATATGATTAATCAATCACAAGAGTGCTCTTATACCATGTTATAACGTCTCAGTTGTGTTTGTGTAGGTGCAATGATGGAAGCAGTTAGGGAATATAAAAGGAAGTGTTTGGGTAACATACTAGGAGAGTGAATGAATTATGGAAAAAATGAATGTATTAAGTTAAACTTTTAGTATACAAAACTCACTTATACACAATTCCTATGGAGAATGAAAACTAAAATTAACTTTTTGCAACTATATTCGTTCTAAATTGCAACTGAACTAATAGCTACAACTGTAACAATCCTTGTATTAGTTAGTTGAACATTTTATAAACCACATATATATTCGTCCTAAATTGTTGTTTTTGCCACTTATTTAAGATTAGTCTTTGTATTTAAATCTAAGAAAGAGATGTAGACATATTTGTTCAGCTATCTATAAAATAAAAAATATATCTTTTGTATTATAAATTATTTAAGGTTTGGGAGCTTTCTATTGTACAATCACTTAAAAGTGAATATATGGCATAGGCATGTTGACTTCAATGAATTATCTCAATTTTATAATAAATAAGGCTTAGTAATAGTGAAAACTAAACTATTAACCGCAAAAAATGAGATTGTTGATAGTTTCTTATGAGAATTATATTGATAGCTTCATAATGAGCTTTACATACTATAAATCAAGATGATTTACTATAACTTAAACTTAAAAGGGATCATATAATGTTTGGTTGCCTTTGAGTAGTTTTGATGACTGTACCATAAATTTTTTCTCAAGGTTAACTACTCCATTAATTAATTTTGTTTGATTTTACTAGTTTTTACTTTTCTACACATTATAGTTTTTCACATTAAATTTTAACAAATCAATATATAGAAATTGGAGAGAAATATAACTCTTGTAGCAATATATTTTCCAACGGATATTATTTTGTCCCTTTCGTTTTAGAGACGCATATTCCAAGTGCCTTTCCATGTGGTATATGATAATAAGCCAAATTATAGGAGTAAAACTTTTTTCGTATTTCATGTATCGGCATTTAATCAATATTTCATAATTTACAACTATAAAAGTTGGCATACCATATCCTGGGTTAAGTGGTAAAATGTTTGGTCGTTCGACATTTTTATTTTATATGCCAAATAGTTAGTAGGTTTCATTTTATATTTACATGTTAAAAGACGCGAAAAATCCAAGATGAACAGCTATCTATATAGTTGGAATCTCTATAGGGTATCTTATCTATAACATTTAAAAGTTTAAAATCGAAATTTATCTTAAAATCATCATAAAACATGTATCCTATAAAATATGAAGATTTCAAGAATTTATGGGTGGTAAGTTAAAATATTACCATATATTTGTGTTCAAACAACATGATATTTAATAAACTACTAGCAGATGTTGCACCCGTTGTGTATGCAGGTTTAACAATATTAAATACTTGAAATATTAATATTATGATAAAATTATAGAATTAACTAAATATAATTATAAGTATTAGAAATATGGAAAAAAATATTTAACATATAAATTATTGAATAGTTCTAATTATCATGATGATTTTTTTTCCTAGTTTTATCGTTTAAAGAAAAATCTTATCATCTTAAAAAAATTATATAAATGTATCAATGAATAATATAAATGTGTTAATAGAAAGGGATATATGAGAAAGAGAAAGGAGAAACTTAGTTATAGGTGAATTTACATGGTATTAAGATCAAGTGTATAGAGAGTTTAATGGATTTGTTTGTAAATGTATATGAATTCATCTCCAAAGTAATTGTAGTGTAAGAGATTTAAGGAAAAATGGTAAACATTGAAAGAGAGAGATATTTATAGGAGGAGAGAAGTAAATGATATGAGGAAAGAAAATTGAGTGGGTTGACAAAAATATCCATCTTATAAGACCTTTTATAGTTTTAAGAAAATTGTTTAATGTAGGTTCTTTTGTTATATAGTATTTTTAAGAAGGGGCAATTATGCAGTTATATAGTATTTTTAAGAAGGGGCAATTATGCAGTTATATAGTATTTTTAGGAAGTGGCAAGTGTAAAAAGCCCTTGGGACTTTAATAACATAGATAAATTGAATACCACTTTCGAAGATAAATTATTACATATATAATGGTGATGAATAAAAAAAAACATATATAGACAACAAAATGCACCTTGTATAAACTAAAGGATCATGAAATATTCTAGAATTTGAAACTTGTAATATGCGAAGTACAAAAACTAAATAAAAAATAGTTCTAAGGCTGCGGCAACGTAGAAGTGTACTACAACAAGGTTGTAACCTTACACTTTTGTTTACCATGAGGGAAAGAATATGAGAGGAAAGGTTTTTGGAGGAAAGAATATAAAAAGAAAGAATTATAAGGGTATTTGATTCTTTTTTATTGTGTTTAGATAATGAGAGGAAGGAACGAAGGAGGAATCTTAATTATCGTTAAAGACAAAATGAAATTATTGATACACATAAAACATAACAAGAAATAGGATAAAAGGGTAGAATTGAAAATTAAAATTCAAATAATGTTTATAACTTTCCTTTTCCTTTCTCTCCGGTTTGGGAATAAATACAAATGACTTATCTTAATAACGCATTTCCATCTAATTTTATTTTCTATATAAGTTTCAACCATGTTCATTAAAAAAAGAGAATATAAGTTATATACAACAATTCCGACAGAAAGGAGCTTACCTTAATATTGCATCAAAAGAATCAGAATAATATCAGTACAATTGAATTTTAGTCTTCTTCGAGAGAAAAAAAGCTTATAGAAGTCGTCTTTTACTTAGGGCCTTTTCTCTGGGAGAAGGCGCTCACCATAATATCACTTCTTTTCTATAGAGATAATATAACATCTATTGACAACTAATCCCTCTAGAAGACATGTTAGTAGGATAAATGATAGTTAAATGGATGAATCTTCCAATGCAATATAGATAATATAATACATAGTGACAACTAATCCCACCAAAAGACGTGTTAGTAGGATAAATAATAGTAAAATGGATGAATCTTCCAATGCACTAAATCAAATTGCGAATATATAATTGTTCTCTTTGTTAGTGGCTGGCTTAAAAAAAAAAAAAAACACTATCTTGGATTCAACACAAAATCGAATAAATGCATAATTTGTTTAGTTCCATTGTCGCAGGTCCTTTTTTTTTTTTTTTTAATTCCCTATAACATTGTCAAGTATGGTAATAAGAAAATGAATATTCCCTATAGGAGGACTTAGTAGGTGGTGAAAACACCTTGTGCCTTTGCCTAATTATATATAAGTGGTCAAATGATTGCCATCAAGTTTATCTAAATAAACCGGATTGTGTTTAAACTTTCAAAAACTTGCTCAATTCATTTGCGATCTAATTTTCAATTTGACTATGAGGTTCATCAAAGTAGTTGATTGAGTAAGCTGTGGCGTAATTTGGTTTTCATATGAATGCAAGATGCGTCAGGAAAAAAATTGCTAAAATACTAGCCTAGCGACAATTAATGAGAGCAGTTAAAATAACAGAAGTAATGAATTTCACATGTTTAGAAAGTTCTAAGTCTGAATTATAAAAAAAAAAAAAGGAAAAAGACTTAACATTTTCAAGTCAAAAGAAAGGGTCTCGATTAGGAATTCATTGAAAAAAATCCACATTTAAGACTTGGATTGCACTTTTCCTTATTCTTATATAAGATATTTATTACTCTATGACTTTTAATAAAATGGTTCAATAATATAATATTCATATGTATATGGATAATAAACACTTTCTTTTGTCAATTGATTACAATTAATTGACATGTATACTTATTGGCGATCATTTAACATTTGAATATCCATATAGTATTTCTTAATCCAACCTTTGATGATCTCACCTTCGATTTTTCTTTGTATCACCAACCAATTTGGCTCACTAGGTATAGACCATGAGAACCTGAAAAAAAAGAAAAAGAAAAAAAATTTTCATGGTTAGAAAGTATATGCAAACACATTAAATAAATAAACGAAATTCTAACATAATAAGATACTTTTATGTATATGATTACAGTTGTAAATGAGTCGAGTTTGAAATGATATATTGTTGAGTCCAAAGTTTGATTGAAGATTTCAAAGGTTGAGCTCAACTTGATATCGACAAAGTTTAGACTTTCATGGCACTTTTGGTTTTACATAATGAAATAAGATATGAAGAGAATTTCAATTCTTTAAGATTAAAATAGAAAAGTAATAGCAATCCTTTATAATTATTGAGGTTTTATGAATAGAAACAAAGAAGTGCTTCCAAATTGGATGTTGATGTATAAAGTTTAGGAAGTTAGGACGATGTTGAATTGGGTGGATTTTCATTTGGACTTTAGTCAATATGTTCTCATTCATTTATCATTTTCTCAAAATATATGATGCACTATTACTTGCTAAGCCCATAGGTAGCATTTGGTTGTTAATATTGGACAAGACAAGAAGAATTAGATAATATAAGTATAAGATGTATAAGATAGTACAGTATTATTGTATAATGTTTGGTTTGTATAGTATCGAATAAAGATTTTTATGATGTTTCTTATTTTGGTATGCATAACTGTAAGCCCTAAATATAACCTAAGTAACTGTAAGATCAAGCTTAGTACGTAAGGTTTAAGGCGATTGATTAAAGATTCGATTAAACTTAAATTATAAATTAAAGTTAGAAATATTAGTAAAAACGACTCCGTAAGTTTGAATCTAAGAAAAGAAATGATAAAATAAGAGAATATAAATTTTTTAAATTTTAAATATATTTACTCGTTATTTATCAGGAACGCGTAAAATGCATTCTAATAACTATTGAATTACTAGAGATAAATTATATGTATACTAAAAATCATAGAAAGACTTAAATAATATTTAAGAGTGTTTATTTATACCCCACATATATTTACATATAGGTAGAAATATGCGAAATTATTTAAATTGCCCAAAATTTGCTAGAAAATTGCTAAATAATTAGAGAAAATTATAAAAAAATAAAATAAAAACATAAAAAATATAAGAAATAGGGAATGCTCCAAATCAAGTCGTGGCACTTGATGGAAGTAAGAAAAAATAATAACCAATTAGAATCAAGCAATAAAAAAGATAAATAGGAAAAGCTATAGGCCTTGTCTTATCCAAATTAATGTACCATAATTGCTTTATGGCCCTATAAATAGCCAAAAAAATTCAAAAGACCCTTGAGACTGTCATGAACTGAGGATGACCTAGTCGAGGCAGACGCCGTATACTGTATGAAGAACTCCTGATTGGTTACCCTTCTAATCAAAAACTCTTCACACAATATACAAGACTCTACAACCACTAGTTTCCAAAGTACATCCAGATTCATATGATATCATCACACAACATATTTACATAAAAATTAAGTTATAAAGTTTACAATACACAGTGTTTAAGTATTGTCTAAGTTTATAATAATAAGATAAACATAAGTACATGAATAAGAGTCTACATAAACTATTTCCTCTCATTACACAAGACACCTCGCTCTTGCCCAAGTCCCCAAGCTAACCCGTGGCATCCCTCGTTCTGCCTCTACGAATAGGCTGTCCTGCAACAAAAGTCTAAAGGGGTGTAAGCCTAAGCTTAATGAGCAAAACCTTTAGCCATACAGCAAGCAAGTTATAAGTACATTAGCATCACGCATATGAATAAATGATAAAACAGAATAGGCTATCCTGCAACAAAAGTCTAAAGGGGTGTAAGCCTAAGTTTAATGAGCAAAACCTTTAGCCACACAGCAAGCAAGTTATAAGTACATTAGCGTCACGCATATGAATAAATGATAAAACAGAATGCCAAACAATATGCATACTTAACTAGTTCATATACGTAACTCAAATTTAACGCCCTTCGAAGTCAGGGTTGGAGTTTACATGGTACCAATCAGATCCGGGTATTATACTAGAACTTACTTTACTACAGAACTCCATGTTCCATACTTATATCAAATAATTCTTTTATCTTCAGAAAAACTCAAGTTCTAGTATAATTGTGAGTGGGCCTCCGCAGTCCACACTCACCCCCAAACGGAGGCCTCTAGACTCGACCCTTAGCAAGGCGGTTGACACCTCCAACGCCTAGTGTTCCCGTGGGCCAAGGTAAGGTCATTTTGTACGAGTGCACCGTATATAACCAAATAAATTAATAATATCAACCCCCGAATGGCCTCTCTTTACCTCCGTATGATGTGACGGCCGGAATAGTATCCATGCTATGCATGTTAATGCATGTTCTAGTTTCTTTTTATAGGCCGAGTATAATTTAGTTTAAATTATGCTGTGACCATCCAATAATACACACAATCATTTTCTATACTACCATGCAACAAACAAGGCATTCTCTACATTTAAGGTAAATTCACAACTCAACATACAATTACATACACAAGCATTTTCCGAACCCCACACAGTAGTTAATTAACAATAATATTTAAGTCCACTATCTACAATCACAATCAAGCGTTGAATCATAGGGTAAATACTCACTCGGCCATAGTGGTTCGCCTTAATCGTAGTAATCGACCGGGAGGTCCTCGCTCACCTCAGGGTCACCTGATCATTATGCGATAATAACACTAGTAAGTACCTGAATTAACTACTAATTCTAAACATCTAATTACCTAATTCTACTTAAATTACTATCAACTTTTACCCGGTAAGACTTTAATTTCAATCGTATGTAACTTTTTCGTTTTATTTTTGATATTTATGACTTTATAGTCGTTTTTCATCGTTTCCGAACATATATTCACATGGTAATATCTGTTTTGGGTGTTAAGACCTCTATTTTATGTTATGTATTAAATTTATAGAAATTTTTAGTTATGAACACTTAAGTACTGTTATTACTTATGTTTATATCTTTTATTTCTGAAATTCTTATAATGAAAGGATTTTACTTTGCCATTACTAATTTATGTACTGAAATTAGATATAATCTAATTTAGAAGGTGTATTAGGATTTACTAATTTAGTTACCTAATTACCTACATTTTTCTTAGTTTTCTTATTTTCTAAACTTATGCTTATGTCATTGCTTATGTCATCATGTGCTTATGTCATTGCTTATGTCATCATGTGCTTATGTCATCACTTACCTCATCATATGCTTACGTAAGCCTTTCCTCATGCTTATGTCATATGTATATGTATTATGTATTATGTACATGTTATCCTTTCTCTTATACTTATGTACATATACTTTATAATACTTATACTTATACCTATACTTAGACTTATACCGTATTTATACGTATATACATACCCATATACCTATACGGTTGGATACGTATTTTTATACTAAAATTCGTATGCCTAAGCTTTTCCTTAAGAAAAGCTTTCTAATTCCATGTTTTTGTGTTCTTATGTATATATTTAGTGTAGTATAGGTATATATAGTTAGATATGATCTTAAGTTAGGTTATGTACGTGATAAATACTCATGTACAAAGGTTCACATACTTGTATTTTTTTGGTATTTCCCTATGTATACATACTTATAAGTATATACTCATGTCTTCCTTTCTTCTTCTTCAAAAGTTCAAATTTCTACACTTAAAGATGGAAACTTTGTTTCCTCTTCTTCAAGACAATACTAACCACATAACTACTTATCTAATATACCTAATTAACTAACTAATAAATAATAGAAAGTAACATAAAGCAACTTAAAGACATACCTTTAATGATGTTGAAGTTATGGAGATAAAAGTGAAGTAATGAAAGGGAAAGAAGAAGAAGGAGATCATGGCATGAAAAAGGGGGTCTTGGTTTATTTCTTTTGTTTGTTTCTCTTAATGGAAGACAACATGTGGTGGGGTTTAAAAGGACAAATGTGGACGGCAACAATTGTAAAGAAGAGAGAAAGAAAAATCAAAAGGAAAAGAAAAGAAAGCCATCATTAAGGAAGAGATATTTTCCTTATCTCGTAGCTTTTGTTGACTTTTCAAAATGTTGACTTAAGTCAACATGTATTGACTTGGTCAACATGTATTGACTTGGTCAACATTTAAACTTTGGTCAACATGTATTATCTTAGTCAACATTCCTTAAGTATGTGCAATTTTGTGCACATAATGTAGTAAATAAGGGAAATTAGGGGAGAAATGAAGGAAATGAGGTATATGATGCATTGTTGTGTAAATATGGTTGATGAGATCGTACTTTAGGTCTTCATAGTCCATATATCTCATTTGATAAACTACTTTGGATAATAAGTGCAAAAAGTGCTAATTTGAGTATTAAAGTTTACTATATGTAACCTAATCTTCAACTATAACCCTAACCCTAAGTAAGACTATCTTAATCATATATTTAAGGAATAAATATAATCTATGACTCATTATCTTAGTTCTTAATGGATTACTTGAGAATTCGAATCATATAAGTAAGAATGAGGGTTATCTCTAACCTTTTACTAATGATTTAGCAAAATATAAGCATTATATTATCAATTACGGTTTTAGGGTTTATCATGTTGGATTGGTGTATATATGTCCTTAATGTAATCATTTTTAAGGTTTTTATCACTTTCGAATGAAATCTTTAGCTTTTAGAAACATTTAGGGTAGAAAAATTCTCTACGCGATTGATTAATTCTTTTAGGGTTTTCACTTTAATTAGCCTTGTCGACTCCTAAATTGTCTAATATAGTTGAGTCTATTTCAAAAACTAGATCGAAACTTTTAGGGGTTTACAGAGACAATTAGAAGATTAGAAAAATTGGAGAGCATTGAAATTGGAGAGACATTAGGGTTTTAGAAAAACTTTCCACAAAATTGTGCATTTAGTGCATTTAGGCTGAACCCACGGGTTATTACCATCTGGGATCGAACCACCACCACCCCACTCTAAACCGAATGCCTGGACTAGCTAACATACCCTAGGCCATTGCTGGTGGCCGGAAACTCAAGAGTTAGGTAAGTCTAATTGTCAGCTGATTTTGTAAAATTTATTAAAATTATTAATTTTGCTTAGAAAATTATGAATTTTTTTATTTTAATGTTTTATTGTATGTGTATTTAGGGAAAAATAGTAATTAAGTTTAATCATGTCTGTAAATATAGGGTTTTTAAGAAATTAAACAAAACCAAGCATATTTAGAATTAAAAATAAATAGGCTTACGAATATAATTTGGAGCTAAATTTTTTTTTTCTACAAAATACTTAAGTGATATAGAACAGTATTATGAAGTCTTTTTTCTAAAATTAATTTTCAAATGTTTTAAGAAAATTTTTAGCCTTAAAATGATGAGAAAAACGAGTAATTTTAGGCTAATTAAGTAATTAAATGACTAATTAAGTAATTAGATGTTTAAAGATGTTAACCTTTGATATGGAAACCTAAACCTAGCCTTTTGAATGTTAATTGTAATTAATATGGAAATTATGTAATAATTGTAAGTAATTTAGTAACATGTTAGATTGGAATTTTAATAAATGTAAAATAATAGATTAAATTGGATAATATAATAATATTATTAGTACATATTAAATTTGGTACAAAAATTGATTTTAGGTAATTATATATCTCACATTGAGAGTAAATCCAATACACTAATTAGGATTAGAGTATACTGAGTGGGTTAGAATACTAAATTAAAACCTAGTATGATATTAGGATACTCGAGCTTAATGTGATTAATTTTATATTAGGGTTCGAAATGTATTTTAGGATTACTCATAGTTGAAATCGAATTGGAACCTAAATAAAGAATCAGATTCGAAAACCGAACCTCGAACTAATGTAAGATGAATCATTAGTAAATGATAGGTATATAAGGAGAATTGAGTTAAATCTTAACTTAGAATATGTATCATCTAAGTATAAGTACTAAAAAGGAGCGTATTTATATTATAGGACACACGGAGACAAATCAACCTATAGCAAGTGGTTAAGCGACTTAGAATTCCAAGTAAGTTGGGTTTATTACTTCACTGTATTTGGACTACTATTTTAAAGTAGTTAGAAACTTAAGATTTCATATGATTGTGATTATAAGTAGTTTTATGCATGTGTTTGTGTATTTGACTTCGTATTAGAATTTATGTTGTGATTGATGACTGTTATGACTAGATTGGTGTGAAATTGTTTAAATACCCTAAGTTAAACCTAATCTTAATTGACCTTAATACCTTAAATTATCATGTATTGCAATTCGTTGAGAGATCATTACGATTCTCTAACCAAACATCGATACCTTAAAAAAAGATAGCGTTGGATAGCAAATTGATCTTTTCCTCATTCTTAGCCGAACTAAGTGACAAGAGAGGAGATTGCGGTGAGGATGGAGGCATTGGTTCGAAGGATAGTCTTAGGTGGAGTAGTGTCTTCATTGCATAAACCTGAGTTTAGTTGTAAGCTGTTGCATAACATGAAAACTCTTTAACCTGAATTAAAGCAGGTGAAATTACTCTAATTCAACGACGGATCGGACTACGTTATGTGATGGCATTTACTTATTATATTTCATAAAAATAATTGCTTGATAACCTTGATTATGCTTGTATACATTCATAAATCTCCAATTCAACTTACTGAGCTGTAGTTGCTTATACCTGCATAGATTTTTTTGTAGGTCTTGACTTCTGATTAATTATGCCATGTTGTAACTATCCAGAGTTTAATTCTCTTTTGAAGCTTTAGGGAGTGAGAATCAACTAGTTTATGATCAAGTTTTTATTTAAGGTCTTGTTAGAATATCTAGGATGAAGAACTTATGTACATTATGTAAACTAGCTAGTTGTTATGATATGATATAGAATCACTTGGGAATTCTACGGTAATGTTTATGTAATTATATATATTAACTTAAGGTTTTCATTGTTATTGTAAATTTTCGTTAAATTTTTAAATGAATTGTTTACTTCAAAGCGACGAGTTATCGACACCTTATATAGATCATATTTATAATGGGTACTGTGAGGTCAGTTTCTGTTATAGGTTGGTTTACAAAATAGGATTGTTGCAACTCTACGATTTTATGACGTAATAATAAGTATTGGAATCGATATTATTTTTTTATATTTATACTCTTAACATTATCTAATATTTATTTAATAATATTTTTATATTATTTAAAAATACAAATTTCATATAGTATCTAATATTTATACTCTCAATAATGTCTAATATTTATATAATTACACTTATATTGTCAATACTAGTAAAGTTAACTTTTGTATAATATTCTATATGTGATAAATTTTGAGCATTTTATTTACTCCTTTAGACCCTTTTTTGTTTAGCAACTAAACTCAAATTATAAACTAAATATTGAAAAAATATTTTGTTTAGTGTAGTCCTATAAATTTTGCGCGACCAAACAATACCTTAATGTATAATGGAGTTACAAATTACAATAGGTGTCCTCCATTTACACTAAGGAATGTTGATATCTCTCCTTTGCAATACTTAATCCTTTAATCCTTTGTTTTCTTTCTTACACATTTTAGCCTATATGGATCATCATATCTCATGTCAATGTAAACCTACATGTATAAGATGAATTGAATTTATCATTAAGTCTTCGAAAATTTCAGAAGTTTTGAAATATTTATTCAAAAAATAGAATATTGACTAAAAAATGCAATATAAATTGCCCTTTTCTATTGTAGCATGTATACAAATTTTAGAATGAAATCAAGGGGGCTAGCCAGTTTCCATTTACCAAGTTGTGTTTCTAATTGTATTCCTTCTAATTCTATGTTTTTATGTATGGAGAATTTCTTGTTATTTAATTTTCTTTCTATTTTTCACTAATATGTTTATTTAACTTTATAAGGGTGGAATAAAATTACTATTCATCTCCTATATATCTGGTCATGTATTTAGTTGCAATTTCATGAAATTATTATTACAGCGAAATTGTTCTTTCACCAGAATAAAGGAATAGCTATTACTTGATCTTTTCCAATATATCTCTATATTTATTCATGAGACCCTAATCCAATAGTTAAACTATAGATTGAGGTAAAGGTATATCCACATTTGTTGATATATTTATGATATATTACTAACATAATTTTCATGTATAACCAATAAAATAATAAGAGCATGAGTGCCTTTGGTCATTTTCTCTAATTCAGATATTTACTTGGTAAAACATAGATCCACTATTAGTAATACATATTTAAATATCGTTAACTCATTAAAATATATAGTATGTATGTACCAATAAATATTCTATAGAGATACTCAGTTTCTGATAGTAAGAGTAAGAAAAAACCTTTAGTCGGCCATTGGGTCAGAACTTTCTTTGTTCGTACGTGATATGGAAAGCAGAACATACAACTTAATATAATTGAAGTTGGTTGGCAACGATCGCAAATTTATAACAGTGGAAAGGTTATTTAATGAAGATTAAAGTACGTGTACCTGCCATTTCCCTCCAAGTCCTGTTTGAGATCGAGCCTTGGGTTCATTAACATAACAAGACGAATTTCCTTTTATTGCGACAAGCCCAGCAAAAACTTGTTCAAGAAGGCCAACGCTAGAGTTGCTATTAAAAGATGATGCATTATTAATGCTGTTGCATATAAGTGTTACCGGATAGGACGGTGGCTCGTTGTATTGAGCAGCTGTAGCATAAATTGAGATTAAGTAATCCTTGAGAGCCGAGGGGTTTGTTAAAGGCCTGGAAAAGATATGTACGAGTATATACAATGACATGGAAGCATAATTTATCAAGATGACAAATATTAATTAGTAATTGGAAAAATTATGCTTGCATCCAAAAAGCCAATCATCAGTATAGATAAATCTTCTAAATTTTCAATATATGACCTTACTAGTTTCCTATAATTTTTGAAAAAATTCATATACCATAGAATGAGAAAAGGAAAAAAAAAAGTAAAAAAAAAAAAATTTACTCAAATACCACTCTTGGGAAAATATTCTAAAAAATACGATACTTAAAATTGTCTTTTCAAGATATGGTTTTACTTGATTCAAGATGAAATTATCTCTTCATCACTCAAGTTAATTAAGATGTAATTTTATTCTGAATCAAGTGATTGGGGAATGTTTTCTCAAAAAGGTATTTTTAATTTTCTTTTTAATTTTTGCATTTTTTTTCCTTTTCCCACCTTAGAATTATCATTGAAATATCAAATATCTCATCAAAATGACTATAATAACAATAGAGTATTGATCAAGGCTTTTTCCTACATCGATACCACATTTGTATATTTTTAAAAGTTATATAAAAGTTAAAAGCATACTTTTTAGAGAGGCATTTTTTCTAGTGCATGATTAATAATTTTGAAATATATTTGCCATTTGCTGTTAAAGATTTCCTTGATACATACTTGCATGTTTTGAATATTTTGCTTAGATTGGAGAGACCGTTTGGCTGTGAAGCAACTCTATCAATTTCCAACCATGATGCTTTTATAGATTCATTGCATGCCGCACTTGCTTCCTGCAACCAAAATAGTTCAATTCTCGTGTCAGTTTTTGTGCAGGCAAAGCACGAGTACTTTTGTTTCGACAATATATGCCTATACTCCACATTCTTTTACACATTACGTATTAATTTTTTGCACTCAGTTTGCATATAATATGGTCAAGTTATTCGTTCAGCATCTTACAGATGATAATAACTATTTTCTATAAAGAAATAATAGAGAAGTCATAAAGAATAAAAATTGCCATATCAATTTTTAAATAGACAAGGTAATAGAAAACATTTGGGAAACAATTATTTTATTCTTTTTTTTTTATTACTTTCAAGTAAACTGTCATTAACCATTTTACATATAAAACAGATTTATCTAAAGGATGGGAAAGAAAACTATGAAAATCTAACCCTAAAATCTTTGGTGACAATAGCATAATATCCATCTTGTGGGGTGATATCATCAAAGTAAAGGACTGGAGCTGATGATGCGAGAGCTCCTAGAGCCAAATGTGGATATTTTAGCCTGAACCATGAAGCAAGCACTGCATACAGAAAATAATATGATTAAATTAAACGTTATTAACATTAACAAATTAATATTTCTCCTTATCAATAATAATTGATAATAATGTTACTAAGTAAATAATACATAATACCTCCATAGGATCCTCCAACGACAATTATTGGAGAATTCGTGGCATTGAGTTTGTCCTTCACATGCCTAAGGATTGTTGCATAATCTGCTTAATGTCCATGAATATTAATATCTCTAAGAGCTTCTTCTAGACTCATATCGTATGGAATAGAGTCGCCATAGTATCGATGCTGCCATAAGAATAACAAGATCGAATCATAGTTTCTAGTTTTGTAACCAAGTTAAAGACGTGCCAACTATTTTTTCCACATAGATTCATGAATATATAATTCATCATTTTAGGAAAATTGTATACGTATATAAATCCATCATCGTACCTCTATATAAAGTAATAGAGCCTTAAATCGTTGGGCATTTTCAGGAAGGAATCCAATGCCTACCAAATCAAGGTCTAGTTGTGCTTCCTCACCAAGATAAGCGAAGATTGGTGCATAAGATCCGCCCCAATACTTTGAGTTGATCACAAACTTTTGTTAAAATGATCAAGTGTTTGGTTGAAGAAGAATGTTCTAAATCCCTCTAAAATGGAAGCTGGAGCTGTATTTTGTGAATTTTCAGAGATTGTTCTGTGGATTACACTTATTCTTGGGATCCCTACTTGATGATGGGCATGGAGACAAGCTAGTAATAGGGAGGTAAGAGAGAGAAGGAAAGGCTGCCTATAAAGTGATGGCATTATTGGAAGGTATAGTAAGTACTAAGGAAACGATAAATGGGAGAACAAGGGTGATGAGTGATGCATTGGGCATGCTATTTTATAGACCCCATGAGCAAGATTCTTCACCCCATATTGAATGTTTCAAAGGTATTATTGATGACTAGAAATAGGAAAGTGATGCATAAGACATGATGGCTTGAGCTTTCAATAGGTAATTTAGAATATTTAGAACGATTGTAATGGCAAATTGTGCAATTGCACTTGTAACGCTATTGGCCAAGTAATAAATAGAATCTTTAGGTTTACAATAGTGACTTCATCTTTGTCTTAGCTTTTACAAATGTGCATTTGCTTTTCAAATCATTACTAGTGTTCCAAAAACCATCTTGTTTATGTGGGTCATTAGCAATAGTTTAGAAAGATTATAAATCAGTGGTTACGAATAAATGCAAACTGTTAAAAGTTAGGTTGAAATAAAAACCTTTTAAGAGTTTGTTCATATTTATCTAATAATTTTATGAAAGTATTTATGATAACCTATTTGTAACCATAATGAAGGGATCACCTTATTGTTTAAGGGATCTTAGGTGAAATCAAATATTGTTTTAACAAGATATTTTTGTGGTGTATCATCTATAGACTCGAAATAATTGTGATATGTGGTTTCTAAGATCGCTTTACTAATTTCATTTTAATTGTGAGATTATTTAAACAATTTTGTGAAATGGAGGGATTTATTTGCATATATACATCAGCTATAGAAATTGATAGGGTGCTTTTACAAATAACTTATCTATGTTGTTATTATTATTTTTTAACAAATAACCGACCTATATTTGATCCATTTTGTTCCATCTAATTTTCCATTACTAGATCACTTTCTTATCACATCCTATGTTAAAAAAACCAAAAAAAAAAGAAAAAAAAAAAAAACACACTCCGTTTACTGAAAATGAATGAGAAATGACTCCTTACAACTTTAATCCCCAAATCGTGGCCCTAAAAACCTAACACCTCTAATCATTTTACGCTTCATCGCTCAAACAAACCTAACTCTGAGGGCTGATATGGAAGGAGGGCGTATAAAATTAAAACTTCACTGTACTATTCCAGAAGAGAAGGATGAATGCGTGTTTAAACTTTTATGTGGAGCAAGAAGACAATGGATAAGCAAGGT
The DNA here is from genome assembly GCA_024138005.1 of Lumnitzera racemosa. Lineage (NCBI taxonomy): Eukaryota > Viridiplantae > Streptophyta > Magnoliopsida > Myrtales > Combretaceae > Lumnitzera > Lumnitzera racemosa. The sequence continues at coordinate 90,691,861 of JAMXBC010000006.1, forward strand.
TGAAGGGGCATGTTTACGGTGTTTCGTGATTGAAATTGAAACTGGTTTTGTTGTTCCTGTTTATGGAAATGTAAATAAAAACCGAACAAAAAGGAAAAAAAACCAAGCTCTAAATACAGAGCCAGCTGAATGCAGCATTGGGGTGAAATGTTTTTGTATTTCTTCTTGGTTTTTCTGATTTTTAATGCAGAGATTTATAATAGTGGGTACATGAGAATATTTCCCTTTGATAATTACAACGTTATGATTTGCTGACATGTCAATACTACCAATGTGCAGCAAAACTGGAAAATTTGGAAGGAAGGAGTCTAGACCACGCGTAACTGGAAAATTTGGAAGTGTCTTGTTATATTGTCGTGTTGTATCTAGATATTCTGGATCTTCTTTGTCCATTCCTTTTGATGTTGATGTAGGTGCCAGGACAATATGTGAGACTGGAACGTGGAATTATTGATCATAGGTGTTAAGTTGGATGAAAATTCTATGAGAAAAGATGAAATGGTATTATCTAATATGAATACATATATGTAACGCGTATATTTAAAAAAGTTTATCTCAAATTCTATCTGATGAAATAAAGTAACATAGGAGATATAAATGAGCCAGGCGACACCAAACTCTATAACTATTTAGTGAGGAATTACATTTATATATATATATATATATATATATAAAAGCAAACGCACACTAACGATATGTGTGCAAGAATTAAATTTTACTATATAATCAAATATAAAACAAAAAATAATTACTGAATCAAACAATATACATAATAGATGATTTCATAAAGAAAAAAGAAAAATCCATGAATGGCTTCAAAAGTAGGTAAAGCAAAAATTAACTTTTTGTAATTGTTTTATATTTTAAAATTAATTATACAACTAAATTTAATTTTAACATATGCATCATAGGTGCACATCGCTAATACATATATATGATTATTTCAAAAGGACCCAAAAAAAAGAAAAGAAAAGAAATGCATGAATGGTTTTTAAATTGTATAAAGATAAAAGTACAAGCATGCAAGTATATCATAGATGTGCATTAATGTAAATAATTATAGATATGTATTGCATGTTTTATCTACAATTAGGAAAGCCAAAAAAATTTGTGCAATATTTTAATATTTAATCTAATAGAATTTAGTTTTATGGTCTTTAGATATTACCATATTAATCTTAAGAGAATGTATTTATTGAAAAAACGATTCAATGGATAATATATACTATATATATATATATAGTATATAAGTACTAATAAAATATTAATATATATGATGTGCGCAATTGATTTGGAAATTATTAAATTATTCATTCCATTATAATTCGTGTTAATATTTTATTGGTATTTACATATCACTTGTATATAGTACGTAGCGTGTAGTATCTATTAAACTTTTAATCTATTTACTAATGTCTTGTAATGGTGAAAGATGATGGAAGTTAGCTACTAGCTAGTATTGATGGTTTAATAATTAGTAAAAGTACTAAGGGGAAATGAAGCAAAAAATTTCCCCTTTTTAATAATGGAATTATTTTCCATTTGCCATTGTCTTTCTTTTGATTAATCACACCATCAGTCGTCGAATGTGACCTTCTCTTCTAATTCTTAACTACCTCTAAAAGCCAATAATAGCCAAATGCTTTTAAGTATTCTAAAACTTTAATGATAGCAAATATAAAGAGTAATCTAGAATATGCTTTCTCCAATTCAAACATACCCCAATCACATGTTTCATCTATATAATGAAATGGGATAGGAATGAAATTATAATTTCTAAATAATGAGAATTAATAGCTATTACTTTATTTGGTTGCACTTAAGATAACATTATTATTAAATAAGGAATATATATAATAATAACAATATACCCTTATTCTAACCCAGAACTTACTGTTGGATTAAGTTCTCATAGATAAACACGGAAATATGTTTGCAAAGAATAAGGAATAGCTATTCTTTTAGCCTATAAAGGAATTGCATGTCCTATTTTACAACTTAAGTAGTTTACAAGTAGCTTAACTCATTTACAACCTTAATTACCATTAATTGAAAATTATTTTATTAACCTTCGATCTATTTATGACATCCTATAATTAAGAGTATTTTTTATAATTACTACTATATATACATTTCATCTCTTTTGAACATTTTACGACCAAACATAATATTAGCTTAAACAAATGATTCTATGAACATTTTTACTTTCATGCATAAGAATAGATTTATCATCTTAATCTTAATTATAAGCTATTAAATTCTAAATCATTAATACATACTAACATGAGATGAGGCCTAAAGGGACTTTTCATCAGTAGCTTTGCAATATATTTGTAATTTACTCTAAATGAAATATATATAATGTTTGTAAGAGTTCTCATTTCCTCATTGAGAAAGCTTCTACACTCTTTTGGCGCCATGCAAGGATTTCCTTCCTTTAATAAACAAATTGATAGAGTAAAAGTGTTGCCATTTCCAATATATGAAGATCATGGGAAACACTCAGACTTCTTTTAGTTTCTAATCAATGTGACAATCTTTTTTTTTTTTTCTACTAAGGATGAGAAGATTCTGATTAAAATTTTTGAGTTAAAACCTATATCCATGAAGGGGCACCTAATTTATTCTCTAATGGAGCACATGAATTTTTCAATTTTTTGAATATGCATTCAAATCTGTGCTCCCCCATTATGGTTGATGAATGCATCAAATGCAAAGAGAATAGAGAAAAAATTAGAATAATAAAAGTTGAAAACTAGATGTGATTAAGAGGGATTTTCTAATAGTCAAGGTTAGCTATAATATCAACAAAACTTCAAATTAGGTTTTTTTTTTTTTATTAAGAACACTAATGAGTCAACAATTTGAAGTAATTTTCAATATGAAATATTGTTTTACTTTTGCTATGCTTATGGCATTATATTGGACCATTGAAATTCATTGCCAAGAAAAAGAGAAAGATGGCTTTAAGCATTGTAATTTGAAGTAGATAGCCAATTAAAATCCCTTTCTTTATAACCCATCCTTAAACCTTTCATATCTCCAAGCCATCAACATAATCTATCTACACCTTCTACTCTTCCTATTCATTTCACTAGCAACTAAGGCATTAGCTACCTTTTGACCTTAAAAGTGTTAAGATGATTCTAAATCAGGTATCTGTAAAGGAAGGAGAGTAGCACATTAAAGAAGAAGAAAGGGTCCATACATCTATAGTAGGAGATTGATAAAGGAAAATGGAATTTTAAAAATTGATTGGTGGAAGTCGATATGAAGAAGTCAAACACATCTCTTTGATAGGCTTTAGTGGCTAACCTAACTTACATAAAAGTTCTCCATGATTAGCCTTTCTTAGAATTGTTAGAATTGGGAGAAACTTTCAATAGTTAAAGATTTTCAATGTATAATCAATAAGTAATCTTGTTTTCTTAATGAAAACAAGAAACAATATGGCTTATGTTGATTAATTATGAAAGAGATGGCTTTTTAGTGATTTGTTTTATGATGAAGCAAGAGGGTTGAGTGGAAGTTTAACTTTAGGAGGCAAAAGCAAGTCTAAGTTCAGACTAGTGCTCTGATAATATGTTTGACTTGTGTATAAAAATAGAGGCTAGTGAGAAAGTCAGAATTTTCAAGAGCTATCCTAATCCATATTATTGCAATAGACTAAACTTTTACAATAAACTTTTAAGTATTGCAAAATACATGAAGGATGCATGGATGGTAATAGGAGACTTGAATAGAGTGGTGAGTTAAGATAAAAAGAGTAGGCAAAATTTTAAAATACTTAGATAAACTCAATCCTTCGATAACTTTATCTTCAATTGTCATTTAATTTGTTCTTAGTTTCTAAGGTCATTAGTATACTTAGAAAATTGCAACTTAGGGGACACTTTAATAAAGGAATAGATGGAGTAAGGGCTCATAAATCAAAAGTAATTACACGATATAATAAATTCTTAAATATTGAATTTGACTATTAATGGCCAATCGCTCTTCTATACAGTTAGAACTCTATAAAAAAGACAGAAGAGAACCACGAGTCTTTAAGTATGAATTGAAGCGTCAATTTAAGGATGGTTATTGTGATATGACTTAAAGTAGTTAAAATAATTGTTATTAGCCTATTTGATGCTTAAGATAATGGCGAAGCCATAGAATTATAGAAAGCATCTAATAAGTTAGAGTAAGCACAAGTGTGAAAATGAGAAAATGATAACTAGGGATTGAGTTTTTAATTAGGAGATTAACTTGTTTTGTAGAATAATGAAGTAGCATATTCATACCTGATGAAGCAAAGAAGTCTAAAATAAGAGCTCCTTGCTTTATTATGTCAAAAGGTGATGAATTGCATGAGGAGATTATAAGTGAATTAGTGATAAATAAGAGATGGAAATACAAAATCCTTTCACCATATGACCTTCAATAGAAGGGTTAGGATAAGATTTTCAACATTAAGGATATGGAAGGAAATTAATTGAACGAGGAGGACATTGCAGTTGATTTCCTAAAGTACTATCTAGACTTGTTTACATCTCAAAATTCAAGTGAAATGCAACCTATTTTTTACTATGTATGTTTGATCATCACTACTTTATAGAATTGATGGTAAAATAAAAGCATACATCATAGAGTGGATTTAACAGTCACTTGTATCCAATTCATTGAAATACTATTGGTTCATACATCATAGAGTGGTAAAAAAATTATTTCAATCAGGTGAAGCTTACTCATTCAAACTTATAAACTTGCACAACTTCTCTTAGAAATTATTTCTAAAGTTTTAGCTAATAGGCTTTAGTCTTTATTGAATAGTATCACATTTTCCTATCAAAGTGCATTTATCCTTAGACCACTCAGACATGATAATGTAATTGTTGTTCATGAGGTGATTCACTCTTTTAAAATATGAATGTTTCTAGAAAATTTAATTCTGCAATCAAATTGGACATGGCTAAAGCCTATGATTGAGTAGTGTGGTCCTTTTAGTAAATATAACATAGAAAATGGGTTTTGATAAGATTTGAGTTAATTAAACCATAAACATGTAGTTTCATTTCTTATAACTTAATGGAAAATGGTAACAAGAGTAGGAAATCTCTAGCTTACTAGAGGAATATGTCAACAAGATCTAGTTTCTCGTTGCTTATTTCTACAATAGAAGACTATTAATCTCAAATGATCCGAAAATAAAAAAGAGATGGGTAACTTGAAAGGGATTGAAATATGGATTAATAGCTCTGATTTCACACACTTACTTTCTGTAGATGACCCATTACTTCTTTACAAAAGCTTCTATTGATAACTATGTAAGCTCATTACAAAAGATTTTAGATGATTATTGCAAAATTTCTAGTCGATTGATTTATTACGAAAAGTCATCAATCTTTTTTTAGTAAACATACCATTGTGATAAGAGACAAAACTGTGTAAACACTCTAAATACCCACTTAAAGTGAGAACCTAGAAGTATCTTAGCCTCCTAACTTACCGGGGTTCTTTCTCACACTCATGCCATGAGTTTTTACCGTAAAGAAGCCCTTGGTTTGGTAGCAAAAATTTGGGCATGTGTGCAGATTCTTAGTTGACCTGAACAAATCTTTTCTATGGAAGTTAGCCTTAAATAAGCCTACTAATTTTTGGGTTCAAGCTATTAAGTGTATTTATTTTCCTTATCATATTTTCTTCGGTCTATAAAGGGAAAGTATAGTTTCTTGATTTTGAAAAAGCATTTTAGTGCAAAAAGGATCTTATCTAAAAAGATTATTTTTGGCAACTAGAAAAGGAAAACAATTAAGAGTAGGTAAGAATGCCAAGTTACCTTATCTTCTTAACCATCATTTTACAAAAGACTATAGAAGTTGTCAAATCTGTACGAGTAGGAAATTAGAGAGCTAGCTAGGAAAGAATGGAAGCTTTACAATATCATATTAGAGTAAGAAAGGAAGGCTATTCTTGATATTGCTATTAATAATTTAGAAGCCAAAAAATAGAATTATTTGGCTAAGTAATGAAACTTGTCAACATATAACTAAATTTGGTTATTTGCTGCTAAATGTGAATAAGAATCAACTACATAGCAATGGGGCATCCTCTTCATATGTTACAGATAATTTTTTCCTTTTTTTTTTTTTTTGTTTAAAGTTACAAATAAAGGGTTTAGAAGGTGATTTTAGTAAGCAATTCAAACTTGACTAAAAAGAGATTAAAACGTGATCCTCTATAATTTTTATGAGTCGTGTGGTGACATTTGATTAATATTCCATGAGCGCGTGACTAATGTCCACATGAACGTGGACATAGATTATTTATTCATAATATACAAGATCCTTGGTAAGTGGTAACATGTTGGTCATTTGGTTTATTTTATTTGCCGAATAGTTAATAGGTAAATCAATCCATTCCAAATGGAGATACACTAATGCTGCTCTTAGGGCATTACCCTTTTAGGCTTACTTGCATCTGTCTCCTCTCAGTATACTACGAGTGTTGTTTTCTATTCGCATGTTAAAAGACACGAAAAATTAGAGATGAGTGTGTACAAAGTGAACAAAGCTAAAACCTCTGCACTGTATCCTATGAATAAGTATAGGTTTTAAAAGTTCTGTATCAAAACTTATTTTAGAATCATTTTAAAACTTGGCATTCTATATTTTTATAGGGACTCTAAGAGTTTATGGTTGTTAAGCTAAAATATTATCAATTATTTATGTTCAACAACATGATATTTAATAAACTATAAGTTGAAATCACTTTTAAGGATGAATTATAGCAGATATAATTGTAATGAATTATTAAAAAGGAAAAAATAAAACGTATATCGATAACAGCATGCAACAAGCAAGAATCATGTTATCTACTCAAATTGGCGGCGTGAAATAACGTGAGACTATTTCATTTAGCACTGGCGTAAAATAATATTCTATAAGTTATGCCGATATTGATGAATTTTATATTTCTCAAACTGCACCTTGTTTATATTGAAAAATTATAAAATATTCTAGAATTTGGAATTTTTAATAAACGAAAGTACGGAAACCATGCAAAAATTAGCTCTAAGGCTTCTTAAACATAGAAGTATACCACGACGAGGTCGTAACCTTTAATGACAATGCACGGAGGAAACAAAGACAAATTCTCTAACTTAAATATATATATATACACACACACCATATATACTCTCAAAGTATAAAAGAGCTTATAGTAACATGCAACATATACCAATAATATTGTAGTAGGGATCCTACATACATTAAAAAAAATAAAATAAAATAAAATAAACCTACATAATTCTACTAACAATTATAACTCCTATTAGCCAATGTAGATTATGTAAAAGATAAAACAAGACACAAATATAAAGTTGCAACGGGTTCGAAAAATATAAACCATCTAGCTATATTTGGCTGGAAAATCAATATGGGAAGCATGTTATTTTAGGGCAAACCCATCCACAATTAAAAATTACGACTCATTAGATGTTTTAGACGATCTAATTGACTATAATTGCATCTAGAACTCTATTTGGATCAAATATTAACCCTACTTTAACTTCTAATAGATTAGCAAACTACAAATAAATGAAGAAAAACATAAACACTCAAAAGCCTAAAAGTTCTAATTCATTTTATATAATGTTTTCCCGCTGTAACCATGTGGAGTGGACAATCTCTTGGGAAGATCAAGATTTGGGGTAAATCCCTGTGAGATAAGTCATCTCTTCTTTATGATACATCGATAATTATTTGATCTATAATCATTTGCAAATTAAGCGTTAATAACTCAATGACTTACCTTAATAATGCATTTTCATTGCTTTTTTTTCCTATTGAGGATTTCAACCATGTTCATCAACAAAAAAGTGTATTAGGTATATATAATTGTTCCAACATAAAGGAGCTTCCTAAATATTGCATGATCAGAATCAGAAAATTTTCCATATAATTGGATGTTACATTATTTAGAAATCCTCTTACTTTATTTACTTATGACTTTTTCTATAAGAAAAGGTGTACATCACAATATCACTTTTTCTTTAGAGATAGTGTAACATATATTGACAACTAATCCCAGTAGAAGACGTGTTATTAGTATGAAAGATAGTAAGATAGATAAATCTTCCCATGCAATAAATTAAACTATAAATAGATAATTGTTCTCCTTGTTGGTGGCCAATCATTGGCTTCCCCCCAAAATTGATTTTTTTTTTTCTACATCAATTATATATTTTTTGGCCTTATATAAATATATATAACGTAATATAATCCAAAATCTATTATACATATGTTGGCCTAATGAAACAGAAAAACATATGCGAGTCATGCAGAATATTTTTGCTGTGCTTACTTAATTTCCTTAAGATTAATTTCTCCAATAATTAATTTTCTTCTATTTTACTAGTTTTTACTTTTCTACACATCATACATTTTCACATAAGAGGATTAAATTTTAACAAATCAATATATAAAAATTGGAGAGAAATATAACTCTTATAGCATTATATACTTTTAATAGATATTATTTTATCGCTATATCCCTTTTATTTTTTATGTGCATATTCCAAGTGCCTTTCCATATAACATGTTATAATAAGCGAAGTTAGAAGAGTAGAAAGTTTTTCGTATTTCATGTGTCGGCATTTAATTAATGGTCCATAATTTACAAGTGTAAAAGTTATGTTAGCATAGGTCTCCATAATTATTAAAATCGCGATTTTATAACTTTGAAGTTTCTTTTTGAGTTAATTCGTATATAAAATATGTTTTTAAATAGAAACTTATGTTTTTAAGTGATTTTATATGTCAAACTTAGTAAAAACTTACGTTTTTAATTAGGTTTATGAATTTTAGATATATGAGTTGAATGAGCCAAACATTAAATATATATATATATATATATATAATTAGGCATATACTATCCCATTAACTGTTAAGACAATAAATTATCTATCTTAGTGTATTCCAATTTTTTTCCCTTCTTTCTCTCTCTCTTAGTCCCTTATTCAATATTCATAATATTTATTTGTGTTTCAACTCTATTAGAAAAATTTATAAGAAAAATTATATAATTAAGTTTATGACATTAATAACTTACAATGAATTAAAATATTTGGTTCTTTTCAATTAATTGTCTTTTGAAATAAAATGATAAAAAAAGAAAATTAGTTTTGACTCTATTTATTCTTCTTCTAAGAATGTTAGATTATAGATTACTAACCTATTTATGGGGAAAAAAATTAAATTTCTTTATTTTTTTCATTTTAATCATGTATTTCAAATTTCACACAACTTCTCTAAGCATATCTATATTTTTTTAAAGTAATTTTATATAAATTATAAAAAATTACATTTCTATATTTTAATTTTAATTTTGATTTTATGAGCTTTTTAATAATTTTAGATAAAATCGTGATCTTAATAACCTTATACTTTATCATATCCTAAAATGTTCTATCATTCGGGCTTTTTATTTTATCTGCCCAATTTTTAGTAGGCAAATCATTCCATTCCAAACGGAGATACTACTCGCCGTTCTTGTGGCAGTACCCCTTTAGGCCTGCATGCATCTGTCTCCTCTTTCATTGTATTGTGGGTGTCATTTCATATATACATGTTAAAAGACAAGAAAAATCCAAGATGAGTGGCTCCGTATTGTATTCATAAGTATAATATTTAAAAATTTAAAATAAAACTTATTTTAGAATCACCCTAAACCCTAAAACCTGTATATCCTATAAAATATGGGGATTCTAAAAATTTATGAATGTTAAGTTAAAATATTATCACATATTTGAGTTTAAACAACATGATATTTAATAAACTATGAATTGAATATCACTTTGAAAGGTAAATTATAGCAGATATAATTGTGATGAATTAAAAAAAAATTATCAATAACAAAATGCAACTGGTATATATTAAAAGATCGTGAAATAGTCTAGAATTTGGAATTTATAATATACAAAGTATAAAAACCAAATAAAAAATAGTTGTAAGGCTGCCACAACATGGAAGTGTACCACGGCAAGGTTGTAACCGTACACTTCGTTTGGTATAAGGTGAAGAATATGAGAGGAAGTATTTTGAGAGAAAAGAATTATAAAGGTATTTGATTCCTTTTTATTGTGTGTGGATAATGAGAGAATGGAAGGAATTTTAATTATTGTTTTTCACAAAAAAATAAAAAGGGATAGGATAACAAGTAGATTTGGAAATTCAAATTCAAATAATTCTTCGTAACTTTTCTTTCTCTTTTTCTCCGATTTGAAAAGGAATAAAAATTGGTGAGACCCATTCAAAACTTTTTCTCTTAATTTGTTCCTTTCACTTTTTCTTCTTTTTTAAAATAAGAAAAAGTACATTAAACCCAGTGTTGTCTAAACCAAGTTAAACTCTCAACTCAATTCGACTTAATTCAGCTATAAAGCTTGTTTGGTCTAATTCTGGTTCAACTTCACCGCAATTGAACCCAATTTTACATATTTAATCTTTAATTTTTTTATATATCCAAATCAATCACTTGAACCAGATCTAACAATATTAGATAAACTTCTTATAGAAGGTTCTAGAATTCTCAATGCACCGAAGAAACGAAATAAATTCTCTAATTTATATGCATACTATATTTTGTCATATATATACTTATACATATATACATATACACATACCATATATTCTCACGGTATAAAGAATTCATAATAACAGCAAAATCAAGATACATATATAAAGTTGGAACGAGTTTGACAAAAGGTTCAGTCTAATCATTTGCTACTTAATTAGTTTTCAATAAAACATCTAGCTATATCGGGCTAGAAAAAATCAATATTTTGCAGCATATTCTATTAGGGCAAACTCATCCATAATTAAAAATTATGACTCATTGGAGTTATCAGACGTTTTAGACGACCTAATTGACCATAACCGCATCTCGCACTATAATTGGATCAAATGTCAACCCTAATTTCACTTCTAACAGATTAGCAAACTACAAATAATTGAAAGAAAAAATAAATATTCAAAAGCCTTATATCACTAATTCAATATATATATATATATATATATATTTATTATTTTCCCATTGTCGATATCTTGAGAAGATCCAAGAAGAGATGTGGGCTAAAATCCCAACAAGTTAAGTCATTTCTTTTTTCTGGTACCTGGGTAATCATTTGGGAATCGAGCATTATTGACTTATCTTAATAACGCATTTCCATCTAATTTTATTTTCTATTGAGATTTCAACCATGTTCATTAAAAAAGAAAAGAATATGAGTTATATAGAACTAATCCAGTAGAAAGGAGCTTTCCTATGTATTGGATAACAAAAATCAGTATACTATCCGTATAATTGAATGTTAAGTCTTCTTTAAGGGAACAAAAGCCTGTAGAAGTTGTCTTACTTTTAATTAGGGCCTTTTCTCTAGGAAAAGATATTTATCATAACATCACTTCTTATTTGAAGAGATAGTACCACAAGACATGTTAGTAGCATAAACGACATAAAATGGAAAAATCTTCCAATGCAATAAATCAAATTGGGGTAACACAAAATGGAATAAATGTATCAAAGGATAAAAGCATAATTTGTTTGGTTCCATGGTCACAACTCCTTTTTTCGTTCCCTATAACATTGTCAAGCATGACAATAGGGAGATGAGTATTCCCTATGGGAGAAATTAGTAAGTGGTGACAACACTTAGATTATACTTGTGCCTCTACCAATTATATATAAATAATTAAACGATTACCTTCAAGTTTATCTAAATGATTACCTTTTATCTAAATGAGTTGGATTAAATCTAAACTTTCAAAAGCCCTGCTCGACTTATTTGCAATCCTAATTTTTAATTTGACTACAAGAGTCATCAAAATGGTCTATTGAGTAAGTTGTGGTGTAATTTGGTTTTCATATAGATGCAACATGTGTCAAGAAAAAAATTATTGATATACTAGCTGAGCAACAATTATTGAGAGTGATTAAAATAATAGAAATATTTTTAGAAAGTTCTAAGTCTTGATTAAAGAAAATTAAAAGATTTAACAATTTCAAGTTAAAAGAAAGGGTGTGAAACTAGCAATTCATTAAAGGAGCTCTACATTTAAGACCTCAAATATACTTTTCCTTATTCATATATAAGATATTTATAACTCTATAACTTTCAATAAAATAGTCAATAATATAATATTCATATAGATTTGTATATAGAAAGTAAAGACTTTCTTTGTTCATTTGATTACAATTAATTGACATGTATACTTAATAGTGATCATTTAGCATTTGAATATCCATATAGTATTTCTCGATCCAACCTTCAATAATCTCAACTTCAATTTTTTTTTTTTGCATCACTAACCAATCTGGGTCACTAGATTTAGATGGAAGTAGGTCAAGAGCATGAGAACCTGAAAATATATATATATATATATATATGTGTGTGTGTATTTTTGGTTAGAAAGTATATGTAAACACATTAAATAAATAAATTCTAATACATTAAGATACTTTCATATACATGATGACAATTCTAAACGACTTGAGTCAAAGCAAAATGATACATTATTAAGCTCAAGTTCAACTAAAAATTTTAAAGGTCTAGCTCAACTTGAGATTAATAAAGTTTAGACTTTCATAGCATTTTAGGTTTACATAATGAAATAAGGTATCAAGAGATTTTCAATTCTTTAGGAATATAATAGAAAATTAAATAGCAATTCTTTATAGTTATTTTGATGTCTAGTAAATAGATATGAAAATGAGTTGTAAAAAATCAAAAAATAGTTTTTTCCTTAGTCCTACAAAGGAAGTGTCATTCCTGCAGTGCCTCATTATTTAGCAATAGTAATGTTAGATATCTCTCATAAATTTCGATGATAACAAAAAGAAAAGAATCATAATATATTAACAAGTGTGTAGGTCTTTAGACAGTTCTTTAAAAAGTTTAATATTGTAACTTAAGTTGTATTTGGAGACTTACTCAAACAATTTGACTAAAGTAAAAAAGAGACAAGTTTCAAAAATATTCAAAGAATGTTTCAAAGGAGGAATCATCATAGTACTTCAGATTACTATTTAGAGACTTTAAAGATAAATAAACTAAGATATCTTTAGAAGGTTACTTTGATAGTTGGTTTGGAAGAGTAACTTTGAAAAATAATATAACATCAAAATCGAAGTGTTCAAGACCTAACTCCACTAGATTTGGTGTATTAAAAAAATACACTTAATTCAATTTCACTTAAGTAATGAATTAAGATCCATGGGGATTTTTGCTAAGAAAATTAACTATCGGAAATAATTAAATCACAAGAAAATATCAAAGTTTAGATAAGGATAAGGATGTTTTCAGATATAATGGGATTTAAATTTCAAAATTCAAGGTTATTTGCAAAACTGTTGAACAAGTATATCTAATAAAAAAGATTTGAGCAAGACAAGATCGGATCAAGATTCAAACTTCAAGATTTTCTCTAAAATATCTATAAATTATCTTTTAGATGTTGGAATTGAATAAACTTAAAGTAGAGATAATCTTTAATAATCTAGCTATTGGAAGACCCTGTATAAAAGAGAGACACTTCAAAAGATCTTACAATTTTGAGAAGAAAAAAAATATATACTTTATACTCTAATCATAATAATTTTCTACCATCTAAAAGAATATAAAACACTTCTCAAAACTTCTTTAAAGAATTAAACTGAAGCTGATTATTCATCAATCTTCATTTTTTTTTTTGTGCTAAATTATTTAAGATTTGTATTTTTGTTATCTCTTGTGTTTTGTAAACATCATTTATTGTTTAAGAGAAGTTTGATTGTACTCTATAGTTTTGTAAATTAACCTAAACTATAGAGAGACTAAATAGGTAGAGCAAAATGTTGTGAAGGTCAAGAGTAGTAGATACTTGTAAACTTCTCATGATATTTATTGATATAGTGAATTAGGTAGAGCAGTACTATTGAAGAAGATCGAGTCTCCAATAGTAGAGCTTAAAGAAAGTAGTAGATAGAAGACTAAAGCTATATAATTCTTAAGCTTGATTTTCTCATCTTTATCTTTCTACTTTAAGTTATTTATTTTTGTTATTAGTGTATTGAATTATTAAAGTATCATCGTTCAGTAAAATTAAAAGGAATAATTTTCAATTTACATCGAAAAAGTTTCAAAATTTTTTAAGGATATTAATTCATCCCCCTCCACCCCCCTCCTTCTTGGTATCTTATACGCGATCAACAATTGATATCAGAGTCTCACTCTAATATCATCTAGAGTTTAAGATCATAGGTAAATCAAGTGATAGTTTAATAGTTCAGCCTAGAAAGATATTATTTTTTTATGGAACTAACTTTCCTTATTAGAAATTCAAGATAGAAACTTACGTAAATGCATTAAACTATCAGGCTTAGCTAATCATCTCAATAAGAGATCTTAAAGCTCTAACCATTATTACATCAAATGAAAATATCACCAAAGTTGAACTTAATTCAAAGGCTAAAAACTTACTTTTGAGTAGTATTGCACATTTAGAATTTTATCTAATTTCTTTTCGTGCTATAGCTAAAGTTACAAGTGCTGATCTTTAGTCAAAGAATGAATAATTAAAAATCTGGACTTGGTTTTGAATTTGGAAAAATATCTAAAATGAAGAGAGAAGTAGTATTTGTTAAATCAAAAGGTGAAATTAAGAAACAATTAAAGTAAAGGTTAAAGGCAAAAAATTGAACTTATTAGAAGATACAATAAACAGTACTCTCAAAACAATAATAAGTATCCTTTCAGAAGATACAATAGAAGGTTTAATAGGGGGTATGACAGAAAGAATTCAAGTCAAAAGAAAGTAGTAAGAAACTAGTATATTGAGCAAAGACCTTATGCTTGTTTTCTATATGGTAAACTAGGATACATAGAGAAATATTGTTTTTACCAAAAATATAACTTCAGCAATAATCAAGATTTAATTTAAAAGATGAGCTTAAATTTTCATAAACCCGAGCTTTGCTGGGTTCATAAGTAGACTTGATTATGTTGTGAGGTGTGCGGGAATACGAAGCTAATTTAAAAGGAACACCAGTGGATGCTCAAGACACATGAAAAGTGATGCTTCATTATTCATAAACTTGGAATGAGAGGAAGATAGATATGTGAAATTTGGTAACAATGGTAAAGGTAAAATAATTACGATAGGTACAATTGGTATGGCACAATACACAATTGAAAATGTATTATTGGTTAAAGGTTTGAAACACAACTTGTTAAACATAAGTCAATTTTATGACAAAGGATATAGGATAACATTTGAATATTACAAATGTACTGGTTTTAATAAGAATGGATTAAAGTTGTTTAAATGATTCAAAAAATTATGTTCATTTAATCAAACCATATGAAGTGTCATCCGAAAGTTACTTTATAACTATGAGTGATAACACTATATTTTGGCACAAAATGTTAGGATATGTAAATTTTCAATAACTTGAAAAATTATCTAAAAAGAACTTAATTCAAGGATTACCAAAATTGCATGCTCATAAAAATATTTATTGTGTTGCTTGTCTTAAGAATAGGATAAGTTCATCATCACATAAGAGCAAGAAAGTTATATTCACTTAAAGACTTTTAGAGTTATTTCATCTACATGTATTTGGTCTAACTCGCACTCTAAGTCTTGAAAGAAATAAGTATAGACTTATCATAGTAAATGAATTCTCAAGATTTACTTGGATCTTGTTTTTGTATTATAAAAGTGATGTATTTAAAGTTTTGAAAATTTTTTCAAAAGAGTTCAAAACGAAAAAGGTCTCTCCATTATTAGTCTACAAACTAATCATGAAAAGGAATTTGAAAATTCAAATTTCATTTCTTTTTGTGAAGAAAAAAGCAACACTTATAATCTTTCTATACCCTATCCTCTACAACAAAATGGATTAGCTGAATGCAAAAACATGACTACCTAAGAATTAATGAGAACACTATTAAATGAAAGCGGTATAGCAAATCATTTTTTAGGTTAAAGCAGCTTTAACAGCTTGTTATACTACAAATCGAATACATGTTAGGCCTTTGACAAATAAAATCGCTTATGAGATTTGCAAAGGAAGAAAACTTACTGTCTCATACTTTCGCACATTTGGCTGTAAGTGTTTTGTAAAGAAAATAGGAAAAATATTGGGAAAATTTGAAGAGAAAGCTGATGAAGCCATCTTCCTAGGCTATTATTTGAACTTAAAGACATTTTAAGTATACAATAAAGAAATAAAAGTAGTATAGGAGTTAATAAATGTCAAGTTTGTAGAAGAGATAGGAAATAAAGAATCAAATGATGAACTTCCCATTGCCTCAAATAAAAAGAGTTTTACAAGACAGGATTCAAAAGGTAAGTTAGAACCTCCTTTAAAAGGAACGTTAGAAACTTCAAGAATGCCTAATGTATCTAAAACAAAACCAGGATCAAAAGGTTATTTAGAACTAATACTAAGTTTGTTGAAATACATCTAAAAGGTAAGTTAAAAGATTTAGAATATTTTCATACGCCATTATTGACACTTAAGTTTAAAACTAATCATCCCCTTATTGGTAATGTTAGAACTAGAATAAGAACATGATTTAGCATACAAAATTTTGGAAACCATTTTGCTTTAATATCTAAAATAAACCTCATTAAGTTGATGAAGCTTTAAATGATAATAATTGAATCTTATTTATGAAGAGAAACTTCATCAATTTTAGAGAAATCCAGTATGGAATCTAGTTCTAAGACCTAAGGATAAATAAATTATAAGGACTTAATAAGTGTTCAAGAATAAGTTAGATGAACATAAAAAATAATAAGAAATAAAGCTCGTTTGGTTACTAAAGGATACTCTCAGAAATAAGGAATAAACTATGATTGAAACTTACGCTCTTGTGGCTAGGCTTGAAACTATAAGATTGCTACTTGCATTAGCTTGTCTGAAAATTTTCAAATTATATCAAATTGATGCTAAAAGTGCTTTTTTGAATGGTTTTACAAAAAAAGAAGTGTATATTGAAAACCACTTAGATTTGAAGATACCTTTAAATCAGATCATATGTATAAATTGAAATAGGCATTGTATGGTCTCAAATAGGTTTCTTATGCTTGGTATGAGAGGTTAAGTCAATTAATAATTAAAAATGATTTTCAAAGAGAAAAAGTTGACACTACATTATTCATGAAAAATCATTAAGATATGTTAGTCATACAGATTTATGTTAATGACATTATTTTTTGTGCAACTAATGAAAAATATTGTCAAAAATTTTCAAATTTGATACAGGCAAAATTTAAGATGTCACTCATGTGAGAATTAAACTTCTTAGAATTACAAATCAAACAATTAGCAAATGGAATTTTTATTCACTAAGAGTAATACACTAGACAAATACTAAAGACATTTGGTTTTGAAAACACCAAGGATTTTTCAATTCCTATGAGTACCTCAACAAAGCTTGATATTATAAGTGATAATAGAAAAAGTAAATGAAAAATTATATCAAAACTTAATTAGATCTTTACTATACTTAACGCCTTCACGTTTTGATATTTTGTTTAGTACTTATGTTTGTTTTAGATTTCAAAGTTCACTAACAGAACTCACTTAACTATAGTTAAAAGGATCTTTAAATATATAAAGAGCATTGAAAAATTAGGAATTTGATATCTTAAGGGTCAAAATTTTGATCTCATAAGATATTCAGATGCTGATTATGTAAATTACAAAGTAGAAACGAAGTGTACTTTAGGTAGTTGCCAGTTCTTGAGGGATAAGCTAGTTTCTTGGTCCTTAAAAAAATGAAACTTTATTGCTTTTTTAACTATAGAAGCTAAATATATTTCTATTGGAAATTGCTATGCACAAATACTTTGGTTAAGGAAGCAATTGAATGATTATGGGATAAATTATAAAAATATACACATAAAATGTGAAAATAGCAATGCTATTAATTTGACAAAAAAATCTAGTTTATTACTCAAGGTCAAAACACATAAAAATAAGGTACCATTTCATTCATGACCATGTTGCAAATAATGGTATGAGTATTGAATTTGTACTAACTAAATATCAATTAGCAAGTATATTTACCATACCCTTGGATAAATTAAAATTTGAATTTATTCATAATAAAATTAGTATGTATAATCCCATTTGTTAGCATAGAGAATATTTAATTAATTCTCCTTGAGCTAAGATATTGGATACATGCAGAAAAATAATTTCTTTTTAAGCTTCATAATATGAATGTAAAGTGTGATTTTTTTTTTTTTCATGTGTTTTGCACATGAAAAGTACAAGTAATGGGGATTAAAAAATCTTTAGTAGGTCTTAAAGTTTCTTAGAAGTAAGTCCAATATTTTTGCCCACATGCATACATGATAAGGACCACAAGATTCATTAGTTTTTCCTTACTAAGTATAAAAATTTTCTTTTCTTTTCTCTTCTTCTTCTCATTTCTCTAGACCCTTCATCTCATCACTCACTTTCTCTCTCAAGAAATTGTGTCTCTTAAAAAATCATCCCACATTGCTACCCAAGGCACTAAAACCAAAACTCTAAACAATCCCAACAACCCTATTGATCTCACTGAGTAGGAGACCCACATCACTAACCCTTTAGAATCTCAACCCACTGAACCTCATCAAGAAACTTTTGGAAAAACCTAAACCCTAAAACTTCAAGATAAACCCTCAAATGATCTAGTCCAGGAAGTAACCTAAGAAAATGGTTCTAAACCAGTCTAAGAAGTTACTCAGAAAACTTCTCAAGATGTGCAGAAGTATGGATCATCTTCTTCATCTAAAGAAGTTGCTCCTCAATCTATGTAAAAGCCTCAAACAATAGCGATCATAAAGAAACCACCCTTCAGATAAAGGGATAAACCAAAGAAGAGATATACCGTAAAGGCTAAGAGTGTATCCATCAAAGAGTCTTTTTATTTGGATTTAAAATTCTTTGAGAAAAATGGTTTTTATTGAAAGGAGTATATAGATGTGTTAAGGTCGGGTAATTTAGCCAATATAAGAGGTGTTATACATGGTGAGCTAGTAGATGAATTTCATCGAATATTAGATAACAAGAATTAGGACGTGTAGATGTTTGTAGTATTGAATACAAAAATTGAGATTTTAAAAAAAAGATATCTTTAAGTGTTTTGGCATTAAAGAAATCTGAGAAGATGAAAATTTGGTGCAACTAACTAAGGAGAATGTTTTTGCAGAGTTGAATGATGGGATAAAATTACATGTTGGTAGAGATATTTTTAGCACTAAGTTTGAATTGTTGGTTAGGATTCTACATTAGTTAGTTAACACCTTTGTACTACCTAGGAAGGGTAGTACAACTTTTGTGACTAGAAAAGATGCTTTAGTTGTAATGGCTATATTGGGCAAAAGGAAAGTAAATGTAGTAAATTTAATGATGAGGTACGTATGACAACATTTAGATGTTAGGCCATAGGAAAGTTTTTTAATAACCTTTTTAAGTTTAAGAAGCTGAAAATTCCAAGAGATGCAACCTATCCTTATTATCCTACTAGGTTAGGATAGAAAATCTTCAAGCAAACAAGCATCTATGTGATTGATAAACTCTAACATTCTCACAATGGACAAATTTATGTTCACCTTTCTAACATTAGAAAAAGGGTAGTCATTGTTGAAAAGAAAGATGGTGAGAAGAAAAGGAAAAAGGGAAAAGAACTTGCTATTAACAGTCAAAAGAAGAAAAGGAAGATGGTAGAAAGGACTGGTAGGATTGAATGCAAAGAAGTGACTAGATCACTTTTAGATAGTGATTCAAAGAGTATAGAATTGCAACTTCTTCCCTCCAAACAAGGTGAAAGTTCTATATTTGTTGAGAAAATTTCTAAGAGAATTAAGGAAGTACTTAGAAAGGTTGTAAAGGATTAGATTTTAGGAATGAAGGACCTATTCAAAGTCTAGATCAAGGAAATAGTGTCTCAGCCTAATAAAAAGACTCAACTTACTAAACTCCTTGATAAAACTTAACCTACTATTTCCCTATTCGAACCACTTGCTTTTGAACCAAATCCTCAAATCCCAACAATTGAACCTCATTCTCCTGTGTCTACTCCACCATAAGCTAATCGACTTGATCAATTGCTTACCTAAGAATTTGAAACTCTAGTTATCTTTCCTCAATCTCTAAAACATAAGGATCTTCCTATTGAAACTCCAGTAACTCCAACTGTAACTCCTGTTCTTAACCCTAAAGAATAGACCACTCCTATAGGAAATACAAAAACTCCTTCTATTAGATCCTACAAGGATAGTAGTGCAACTAATTAACCTCAATCTGCCCTAACTCTTGTGAAAGACTTTGAACCAACTTTAAGTATGCGATAACTACTTGAAGTCAAGCCTTCTCCTAGCAAAGCAGCTTTAACTTATTCTAATAGGATGCAACTTTGTACTAAGAAGAAAAATAAGAGAGCACATAAATAATTTCTTTGGTTGAATGTTTTGTCATTTATGTTCTACTATTAGGTTCTCTTTTGTTTTAGTCAACCCTTGTTAAGTCTTTTATTTTTTTTATGTCAAATCCACCTTACCATGCTATGTACTTTCTTCATCAATGAAAGTCTAATTAAGTTTTTGCAAATGTTGTCAAATTATGAAAGCACAATAACTTTTAATTGTTTTTTAATAATGTTTCTATCTTTTTACTTATATTTTGGACTTCAATTTGAATTTTCATATGTTTTTGGACTTACATGTGTTTTGTAATCATAAAAAAGGGAGAGGATGTTAGATATCTCTTATGAATTTTTATGATAATAAAAAGAAAGTAATGTTGATATACTAACAAGTGTATAATTCTTTAGAAAGTTTAATATTGTATGAAATGCATTCAAAAACTTATTCGAAAGGTCTAAATTGAGTGCAAAAGAGATAAGCTTGAAAAATATTCAAAGAATGTTTTAGAAGAAGAATCATTACAGTACTTATGAAAACTGCTCAAAAACATTAAAAATAAGTAAATTGAGATATCTTTAGAAGGTCAGTCTGATCGTTGGTCTGGAAGAGTAACTTTGAAAAATAACATGACGTCAAAATAGAAGTGAACAGGACCACTCCACTATATTGGATATATTAAGAAAATACACTTAATCACAAATTCACTTAAGTAATGAATTAAGAACCATGGGGATTTTTTCTAAGCAGATTAAATTTTGGAAATAAATAAATCACTAGAAAATATCTAAGTTTAGATAAGAATAAGGATGTTTTCAGATATTATGGGATTTCAATTTCCAAATTTCAAGGTTATCTAGAAACTGTTGACCAAGTATATCTAATAAAAGAGATTTAACTTAGATAAGATCAAATTAAAATTCAAGCTCCAAGATTTTCTCTAAAATATCTATGGATTATCTTTTAGACATTAGAATTGGATAAACTTAAAGTAGAGATAAGCTTCAACAATCTAGTCGTTAGAATACACAGTTAAACTTGAGCACAATTTTGAAAAGGATAAATATATATATATATATATATATACTTTATTCTCTAATCATGATCATTTTCTACCATCTAAAAGAACATGGAACACTCCTCAAAGGCCTCTTCAAAGAGTTAAATTGAAGTTGATTATTCATCAATCTTCATTTTTTTTTTCGTGCTAAATTATTTGAGATTTTTATTATTGTTATCTCTTGTGTTTTATAAACATCATTTATTGTTTAAGAGAATTTTAATTGTGCTTTGTAGTTTTGCAAATTAGCCAAGATTGTAGAAAGTCTAGATAGGTAGAGTAGAGTATTGTGAAGGCCAAGAGTAGTAGATGCTTATAAACTTCTTGTGATTTGTTTTGATATAACGAATCAAGTGGAATGGTATCAATGAAGAAGACTAGGTCTCTGGTAGTAGAGTTAGAAGAAAGTAATAGATAGAAGGCTAAAGCTCTATAAATCCTAAGCTTAATTTTCTCATCCTTGTCTTTTTACTTTGAGTTATTTATTTTTATTAGTAGTGTGTTGAATTATTAAAGTATCATTGTTCACCAAAATTAAATTATTAAGAGGGGTAAATTTCAATTTACATTGAAAAAGTATCAAAATTTTTTAAAGATATCAATTTACCCTTCCTTCTTCTCTCGATATCTTATGCGAGACCAATAATTAATTCTACAGTATATTCATTTAGCTAACCAAATATATGAATAGATGTGTAAGTAAGGAATAACTATTCTATTCTTTCTTATAAAGTCAACCAATCGTGTCATGAAGTTCATGCTCAATTTGATGTAGTACATGAAAAGCCCTGACTCAATTAAAGTTGTTTATCCTTAAATTATTCAAAAGATACTTTTCTTTTAATTATAAGTCAACTTAGACTTAGCTAACTTTAAAACTTGACTTGAGCTTGATTAAACTTGCAAGTTAGTCAAGCTAAATAATATGAAATTTAAGATCCAGTAGAGATCTAACGATTAACTAGATTACGCATGATCTGAGTTCAACTATTTTTAAATAGATCAATATAACAAGCCAAACTTTAGTGATTAATGAGAAGGTTTAAATCCTTCACATTCTTACACACGACCTCAAATAAATGAAGGTATTAGAACTTTACCATTGATTGTAGTAACTGCAACAATTGTGTCTGAGATGTTCTCTAAAATTCTGAAATGGAGATCACAAGTTTCATTTAAACCTAAAATGAATCTATAACATAAATATGTAGATGTAATAGAACTATATATGTAAACTACAAATTATGATCATTAACTAAATAAAAAAGGATTTCTATCTTATCTTACTTATACGATGTACCTACTAAATGAATATGTAGCAATATTCAACTGAAAAAAAAGTCATGTTAGCTATTAAATTATTTCAACTTCCATCTATAATGGGAAATTTCTTCATAAGCACAAGGGATTATCATTGGCCTCACTAACTCCACTTTTCTCTGATTCCATCACAAATAGCAATGTAAATAGGAATCCTAGGATGCAATGGGAGTTAAAGATAATATACATAAACTTTGACATATTTAGAGGTGAAATACAACATTTGGACACTAATTGACTAGCCAACGCAAGCAAGGCTAACTATAGAAAGGTTGACCCAAGAGGTTG
This sequence comes from Lumnitzera racemosa, assembly GCA_024138005.1. Lineage (NCBI taxonomy): Eukaryota > Viridiplantae > Streptophyta > Magnoliopsida > Myrtales > Combretaceae > Lumnitzera > Lumnitzera racemosa. The sequence goes on from JAMXBC010000006.1 coordinate 90,714,973, forward strand.
ACCAAAAGAAATCTTAAAGCAAGGTTGACTAAGTAGTTGACTTAAGGGTAGTGGATTAGCTCATGTTGACTAGTGTAAAGCTAAATTGGCTCAAGGCTAGTTCCATAAAGGGCTTCGTGAACTCATTTCCATTTTTTAGATTTCTAAGATATTTTTCTTGTTTCATTGCATGTTATTTTCCATCAATATCTTTTATTTTTAACATTGTTTACTTTATGTTATTTCCTTCTAATAGTTATCTAGCATGTTAGGTTTACCAAGGATATGGCCTCTTGGCATTTGACTTAGCTATTAGATTTGTTATTAACATTAATGCTGTTAAGACCTTTGAGTCTTGCTTCTTAAATATCAAGTATTTATCTTTATTAAAATTATGTTCTTATCAATTTATTATTAATCATGGCAAGCCTTCAAAAGTATGCTTTTGCAATGGTTCTTTTTAACACCCATTAAAGCTGCATAAATCATGCTAATATCGATTCTTGACTTATCATAACCTTGTTCATTTTCAATATTCATGTGTGATATTGAATATTGATCTCATTTGTATCCTTATTATTTCCTTTTTTTCATAAATATCAAAACTATAAAATATGCAAAAGTATTTCTTTTATCTCTTATAAATAAAAAAAAAAAACCAAAAAACAACCATCACAATATTTTAATACAACCTTAGATACTCATCAATTGGTATGAAAGCTTTTAGGGATGTATTATCTATGGTAAGTATGAATTCTACCCTTTTATTGAGTTGAGTTTAGAGCATAATGAGATATATTTGCTAATGTATGACTTCATTTTAGTCTCAATCAATGTAAAATAAAGCTTTTGCATGCTAGTTGCATGACCACACTCTTAGTAAGAAACCACCTAGTATGATAAATAAGCTTGCGACGTGATGATATGCTTGAAATCGTTGTGATCTTGGTACAACTATATAGAGTAAGGAATTGACAAATAAAGCAATATCAATCATACCCGCCGCTGCTGTAGGGATCCTTAAGTCCGTTAGAGAAAATAATGTTGCTCCCAAACCTTTTAAGAATTAATTTGATGTCCTGCAAATAACCAAGTGAACAATGTCCACTTCATAACCCATAATAATCAAGTGAAAGAAACACATTAGACACGTAGAGTGGATATCTTGTCTAATTGAAAGGGTTGAGATTCATCAATAATAATTAGATAGTTAGAATTTCAAAGGAACCAATTGCATAAAAAATTAGTAAACAGAACCTCAAAAATTCCATTCTCTCTCTCTCTCTCTCTCTCCACATATATGTGTGTGTGTGTGACTTTACCAAATTTAGACTAAATATACATACAAAGCAAGGAAATTAAATGCAATATTCTATTAGTTATACATACATATCCGCCATAGTAAGTGGTAATCCAATGAGGTCGAGGGACAACTCCATACAAGCTCTTGCATTCCTCAATGAAGGCCGATAGATTGAAAGGATATGATGGAAACATGGAATTATTTGTGATGCCTATTGACATGACCATTTCACTGCACCTCTGAAGAAAATAAGTATTCTTTTTGAGATTATTGCCTTGATAAATAGTGTGTGATAATTGGAAAATATTTCAATGGACTACATTTTAAACTTAACATTAAAAAAAAAAAAAGTATGCAATATCGTAGATGTTACATGCAATATACCAAGCTAGAGTAGTAATTTACGTTATTAAAAGACACATATATAAAGGCAAGGGTTGGTGTAAGCCAAGAAAAAGTAAAAATTTGAACTAAAAATTTTGTTTGTTTACATAATTACACAAGAGAGGACAAATGTTTTCTTATCAAAGGTATTATGAAAAGCGACGATAATATAGGATATTGTTGTGATACTATTATAATATTACTAACAAGACAAATCATTAAGTGCCATACTAAATGCTAATGTGACATCTAAAAGTTTTTATAGGTGAAATAAGTAGGATAAACATAAATAGTAGTTACCTGCCATATATACATACAATTGGTGGGTAATAGCTATGTAACAATTTTTCATACTTATAATTGAACCATAGCCTTAAAAATTAGAAAATTATATTCTTGTCCAATTTGATAGTATACAAAGAGCTAGAGGGAGACCCATGAACCCAGACATTGTACAAAAGCGTCAACCACTATGGTCAATTCCCTCAATGGTATGGGTATGGACGTAGTCAATAACATTACAAATGCTCCAAATCCTAAATGTAAGTCCTTGTCCAACCAGGTAAGAGCACCTCCTCATATGTGCATGTACTATGGGTATATAGTTTTGGGGTTTTAATAGGCTTGGGTCTTCGAGTACTTTTTTTTCTTTTCTCCCCAATTCAAAATCCCGTCCAGCTCTTGATGTGTAATGGAGTTACAATAGTGTTATAAAGGTGTCCTCCATTTACACTAACGAATGCTGATCTCTCCTTTGCAATACTTAATTCTTTTGTCCTTTCTCTTGTTCTTTCACATTTTGGCCTATTATGGATTATCATGTCTTTTGTCTGTGTAAAACCAACATGTATGAGATGAATTGAATTTATCACAGGTTGTCAAAAATTTCAAAAGTTTTGGAACATTTATCTAATAAGTGCAATATAAAATTGCCCTTTTTTTGTTGTAGCATGCATAAAAATTTTAGAATGAAATCAAGGGAGCTAGTTAGTTGTCCATTCACTCAGTCGTATTTTTATTCGTGTTTCCTCTAATTATATGCTTTTATATGTGAAGAATTTCCTATTATTCAATTTTCTCTCTATTTTTTAGTAATATGTTTGATTAACTTTATAATGGTACAATATAATAGCTATTCCTCTCTTACATATCTACTCTTGTATTTGGTTAGCGGAATAGCAATTCGATAAAATTGCTATTATTGTAAAATTGCTCTTTCACCTGAATAAAGGAATAGCCATTAATTGGTTTTTTTTTTTTTTTTTAGCATATCTCTATAACTATCCATTGAACCCTAATCCAATACTTAAGCTATAGATTGAGGTAAAGGTGTGTCCATATTTTTAGATATATTTATGATATATTACTAATGTAATTTTTAAGTGCAACCAATAAAATGATAAGAGTACATGCACCTTTAGTCATCTTATTAAATTTTGATATTCTCTTGGTATAAACATAGACCCACTATAAGTAATACATATTCAAATATCAATGATACTTATGCGCCACTTACTATAATACATAGTATACTAGTACCAATAAATATATTTTCATTACGTAGATATACCTAGCTTATAGTACTAAGAGTAAGAAATCACCTTTAGTTGGCCATTGGGTCGTTAATGTAAAACTTGCTTTGCTCGTACGTGATATGGAAAGCAGAACATACAACTTAATATAATTAAAGTTGGTAGGCAATAATCACATATTTATAACAGTGGAAAGGTAATTTAATGAAGATTAAATACGTGTACCTGCCATTTCCATCCAAGATTTGTTTGAGATTGAACCTTGGGCTCATTAACATAGCAAGACAATTTTCCTTTTATAGCGACAACCCCAGCAAAAATTTTATGAAGAAGGCCAACGCTAGAGTTGCTATTAGAAGATGATGCATTGTTAATGCTGTTACATATAAGTGTTACCGGATAGGACGGTGGCTGGTTGTACTGAGCAACTCTAGAATAAATTGAGATTAAGTAATCCTTGAGAACCGAGGAATATGTTAAAGGCCTGAAAAAGATATGTACGAGTATATACAATGACATGGAAGCATAAGTTATCATGACAACAAAAATTCATTAATAATTAAAATAATTATAAATACATCTTTAAAAAGCAATATTACCATACTTGACCCAAACATGTGAGAGAGTTATAGATCAAAAAGATAAATTTAGTTCAACCATGATCAAACGAGAGTTGGATTAGATTGGTTTCATTGTTGAATCAAATTAAGTCAGGTTAGATCTTATAAGTCAACTTAAATTTAATAATACTATAAAAATTAATGGTATATATAAATAAATCTTCTAAATTCTCAATATATGCCTTTACTAATTTGCTATAATTTTTCAAAAAAAAAAATGCATATGCCTTTGAATTTTCTCTAAAATACCAAATTACAACAACAATGTACTGATTGAGGCTTTTTCCATATCTGCAACTTCTCATGTATTTTCAAAAGTTATATAGAAGTTAAAAGCACCGATTTTAGAGACTTTTTCAATACATGATTAATAATTCCGAAATATTTTTGCAATAGACTATTAAAAATTTCCTTGATACGTACTCGCAAGTTTTGAATGTTTTGCTTAGATTTGAAAGTCCATTCGGGTGGGAAGCAACTCTATCAATTTCCAACCATGATGCTTTTATAGATTCATAGCATGCCTCACTTGCTTCCTGCAATCAAACGGTTCAATTCTCGTGTCAGTTTCTGTACGTACATAACCCGGGTGAAGTGTGAAAAGAGCTTTTTGACATACGAGAAAAGCATTTTTGTTTGGAAAATGTATCGTTCTTTTACACATTACGTATTACTTTTTTGCACTTGTTTTTACATACAACGACCAGGTTATTCGGCATCTTATTGTGCAAGTTCATTTGAAAATAAAACAATTATACTCTGATTTAGACCATGTAAAATTACTTTAATAAAATTTTCTTAAAATTACTTCTTTAAAATGCAATTATTGTAATCAATAATTGAGATTACGTGAAAGAAAACGTAATAATGATATCACACAATATTTAAAATATCTAAATAATCTTATTTACGTATAATATAAATTGATTAAAAAAATGACGAAGAAAACTTGGAAAATCTAACCCTAAAGCCTTTGGTGACAATATCATAATATCCATCTTGTGGGGTGATGTCATCAAAGTAAAGGATCGGAGCTGATGAGGCGAGAGCCCCTAAAGCCAAATGAGGATATTTTAGCCTGAACCATGAAGCAAGCACTGCATATAGAAAATAAATATGATTAAATTAAATGTTAAGATTAACAAATTAATCTTTCTAATTATCAATAATAATTAGTAATAATAATGCTATGAAGTAAATAATACATACTTCCTCCATAGGATCCTCCAATAACAATTACTGGAGAATTAGTGGCATTAAATTTGTTTTTCACATGCCTAAGGATTGCTGCATAATCCGCCAAAGCTTGAGTAGAGCTAAAATATCCACGGATATTAGTATCTTTAAGTGCTTCTTCTAGACTCATATTGTATGGAGTAGAGTCGCCATAGTACCGATGCTGCCATAAGAATAATGAGATCAAATCATACTTTCTAGTTTTGTAACCATAGATTCATGTATACATAATTCATCATTTCACGAGAATTGTATACGTAATAAATCCTTCATTGTACCTCTATATAAAGTAATAGAGCCTTAAATCGTTGGGCGTTTTCAGGTAGGAATCCAATGACTGCTAAATCGATGTCCAGTTGAACTTCCTCACCAAGATAAGCAAAGATTGGTGCATCTGGTCCGCCCCAATACTTTGAGTTGATAACATACTTTTGTGCAAAAGTGGTGTAACTTTCTGGTCTGTAGTTGAAATGATCAAGTGTTTGGTTGAAGAAGAATGTCCTAAATCCCTTTAAAATGGAAGCTGGAGCTGTGTTTTGTGAATTTTCAGATATTGTTCTGTCGAATGCACTTAGTCTTGGTATCTCTACTTGATGTTGGGCATGGAGAGAAGCTAATAATAAGAAGGTAAGAGAGAGTAGGAAAGGTTGCCAATAAGGTGATGGCATTATTGGAAGGTATGGTAAGTACCAAGGAAGCAATATGGGAGAATATGAGTGATTAGTGATGCATTAGGCATGCTATTTTATGGATCCCATTAGCAAGATTCTTTACCCCATTTTGAATGTTTCGGGGGTAATATTGATGACTAGAACTAGGAAAGTGATGCATAGAATATGATGGCCTGAGCCATCAATAGGTAATTTGGAACATTCATAATAGAAAATTGTGCAACTACGTTATTGGCCAGGTGATAAATAGAATATCTAATTTATAATAGCCACTTCATCTTTTTCTTGACTTTTACAAGTGTGCATTTATGTCAAATCATTAATAGTGCTCCAAAAACTATTGTTGTTTATGGAATCTTATCTACCGTTTTGGAAGGTTATTAATCTATAGCTGGGAGTATATGCAAATTTTCATAAGTTACACAGAAATAAAAATCTTTGCATTTTTAGAATTATTGAGTCTAATTATCTAATTAATAATTTTATGAAAGTGCCATTTTAATTGGGAGATTTTTTTTCCCTAAAATTTAAATAATTTTTTGAAATGGAGAGATTTATTTACATAAGTGAATCAGCCACTAAATTGGGTATTTTGTTTTCATGAATAGTTTAGGTCGGCACTATCATTGCTCAGTAAGCAACAATATTGACTTGGCTATCAAGCAATATGTTGTCGTTTTTGTTAATCCTCAAAAGTCCAAACACATGAAAAAGACTTTGACCAAATGTAACTAAAATGCCATGTTCATTAAGTCCAAATACATGAAAAAGACTTTGACCGGATGTAACTAAAATTTCATGTTCATTGACCATTGGGGTTCGTTTGTTTGCATGTATGTATGTGTGTGCATATGTATGTGCATGTACGTGTGTCTTTGTGTGTGCATGTGTATGTATATGTGTGTACATGTGCGTATGCATGTGTGTTTGTGTGGGTGTAGGTGTGTACATGTGCGCACATATACTTATGCGTGCATGCATATGTGTGTATGTCTATATGTGCTTACACATGCGCATGTATGTGTATGTGTGTGCACACGCACATGTATGTGTGTATTCATATGTGTGTAAGTGTGCATATGTACATGTGCATGCGTGTGTATCTCTGTGTGTGTATGTATATATATGTGTGTGTATATGTGTATGTGTATGTGTGTGTGTGTGTGTGTGTGTGTGTGTGTGTGTGGGGGGGGGGGGGGGGGGGGTTTGGGGGAGTGTAGGGGAGGCGGTATCCGGGTGGGGTTTGGGTGGTTGTAAATTTATTTTTAACTTGTGGGGTATAAATGGTGAGTTGGTAATTCTATTAGACAACAAATTCACATAGGGTAAAGTAAGGCTATGAAATTAAGGTACCCTTTACTCAACTATACTCTAAAGTATTTACAAATTGCAAAGTATCCTTGCCCACCTTATAATAATAATTGAATAATATTAATAAATAAAAAAATTAATACTATTATTTTTTTTCAGTCTTAAAGGAAATAACAGCACAAGCCTAACTCATAATAAAATCCTAAGAATACACGTTGCTGGTCTGTTGTCTTCCTTTTTTTTTCTTCCATGAAACCCTCTCTTCTTTTATTATCTCAATTTTTTGCCTCTTCAAATACTTGAATATTTCTAGCTATAGGAATATTTTATCCACTAGAGTTTGATGTTGTCCTAGTTTAAAGTTTGTTATGAATCTAGGAATTCAAATTAACATTGGCTAGTTCAATTGTAGTGTAGTTACAATATTGATTATGCATCCACATAATGTTTCGAAAGAAGACAAAAAATGAATACAAGCTTTAGAAGGTACCTAATAGCTTGTACAATCTATAGGGTACAGGATACAGGGTGATTGCAATGTACTATAAGGTAGATTTCTAGTATAAAAGTTTAGACAACAGTACTTACAAGAGAGAATACAAATGAGAACTTATATCTTACCTACGATGTACTTGCTTACCCTTAAGGGAAATACTAATAAGATTTCGATATACAGCTTAGGTATCTTATGGTTTTCAATATATCTGCAGTATATTTGAAACCTAATAGGTGCTTCTAATTAAATAGCAACCACTTTTCCCCTTCAACTAAATCAAATGGACTTGATTTTCATGGATTAGGACTGCAATATTGTTGACAACTCTTCATTCCTAAATGCTCTACATAAAAGAGATTCCAATACCCCCTCTCCTTGTCTATCATGTCAGCCACCTTAGGCTTCTTTAAGAAGTCACAAATTAGCTTGTTTTCAAGAAAATAATTTTGAAGCAATAAGATCCATGCTGCTGTCCAAAAATCAAAGTTAGAACCATCTCCAACCTACTAAAATAATCCTTTGATATTGTTAAGGAGAAGACGATCTTATTTTGAAGAAAATAATTTCAAAGCGATGGGATCCATGTTGTTGTCCAAAAATCAAAGTTAGAACCATCTCCAACCTACCAAAATAATCCTTTGATATTGTTAAGGTGATGAGGAGCTACTAATCGTAGGGAGAAAACTTATGAAGGAATACATTCATGGACCTAACACCATACTTAAACCCAAACCTTAAGATATTAGGTTAATTGATCTTTTCCACTTATATATCATCTACTTTACTTTTATATTTCCACTGTAGGATTACCTTCTAATATGGGATTTCCTCTTTCAATATACTCATACCTATATCCCAATAATCTTCCCCTTAAGCATAAGTTTCTTCCATATTGGATTGACAATTTTCTCCCCCTCGAGTAGAAACCATTTGCAACTTCATCAAAAACTTGTCAATTGACTCTAATAAGCTTACCTTCTAAGTAGCCAACTTGCAATTTACCTCACTCATATCATATGGGACTTTCACTAGACTCACCATCACCCATCTCTTCTTTCAATACGAGATGACCATCCACGAGATCTAAAATGCCACAGTTACTCCATCTCATCCCAATTGAACCATTAGCTTCATTTGTGATTTCATCAAAACTTGTTAATTGACTCTATTACTAAGCCTACCTTATGAGTAGCATTCAATCTACCTTACTCACCTTATATTATATGGAGCTTTTACCTAAGTCACCATCACCCATCTATTCTTTCAACATGGGATGACCATCCATGGAAGCTAAAATGCCACATTTATTCTATCTTATCCCATTGGAACCATCAACTTTGATACCACTTATTAAGGAAAAGGGGAGCCATCAATCTTAGGGAGAAAACTTGTGAAGGAATACGTTTATAGACTTGACATTATAGTCAACTCAAAACCTTTACGATACATTTAGTTCTTGAAATACATTAAGGATGTAACAAAATAGGAATGGTTGTTATAATGTTTACTTAAACATAATGGAATTAGGATCATACCGTTTACTTGGATAAATTACATGGTGAATACATATTGAATAAAGAATAAAATATCAAAATTTCCCCTCGTAAATAAAACAAACATAAATGACCATTAAGAAAAAAATTATACAAATAAGAAAACCTCAAATCAAAACTTTTCTCATAGTCACTACCCCTTCTTCACTACGGAGGCTTCATTCAAACGAACAGTAGATGTGGCAGTCCAAAATGTTCGTGATCACCCGACCCAGTTCGTCCCTATTCCTCGGCTTCATATGTTTCCTACCATAACCATCCATGAAGCCCTAACTTATAGAGGTACGCATAAACAAATATGTGGGAGAAGTGAGTAAGCTGTTATCTAAATGGAATGATAGTCATCAAGGTAAGTGATTCGTTCAATAGTGGTTGTATTTCCACATATGCAGAATGATTTACTCTTTTTGACTACTATTAGACCATCAAACATGTCAACAACAAGAAAAATGACAAAAGAATTGTTTACTTATTTTGAAACCATAGAATAGTTATGAAAGGTACTTGGTAGCTAGATGACTGCATAATCAGGTAAGTTAAGAGATCAATTAAACCTGGAGAATATTATGTCAGGTGATTGAAAATTTCCTTTACTCATCATATGAAAGTTAACTATGATATTGATTCAAAGATTTCATATTGGCCTATACTTTGTTCCTACCAAGGATGTGGTCACAGCAATTAAGATGAATAGAAATTGTAGAGGTAGAATTAGGAATCTTGGTTCTATTCATTGTTTTGATGACGATAAAGATGAGAATGTTGTCAACAATCATGTTAACAAAACGAGTTGTCTTATTCTAAGGCATAATGTTCGACTAATTTAAAGATAGCATCAATTAGCAGTTGAAAAGTTCTACAACAATCTAACTGGTTGTATAGTTCACAATGACTATAAGATGTAAAGAACTTCTACAGAAATTTCCCTATAGAGGCAATAATTTCAATTGCAAGAAGCTTTGATATAATGGCTAAGCTTAAGTCACCATTGTTATGAATTGCTGCCAACTTGAAGTTGATGCTTAAACTTATTGGATAGATTCAACACTATTGTAATCGGCTCCTTGGTTGTATGCACATTCATAACCTGCAGATAAACTTAACAATGATTATTGAAATGGGACTTTATCAAGTTATGTGTGTTCTCATTACAAAAAGAATATAATTATAACTGATGTCTGATAAGTAAAATACTTGACCAATAGGACATGCAAGGCTGGATGCAAAATCCTATTAGTTTACCCTTAAATTGTGGGTTTGAATAAGGCTTTGATGGAATTGATGGTTGTTTCATGTGGTTATTAAGCTATGTTTTGGGTTTCAGTTGGAATTGGAGATGGAATAAGGATTGTTACCGAAGAAAACAAAAGATGGACAGTAAGAAAATCAAAACTAATTAAGATGACTACATTTGAAGGAATAATTAGAAGTATCATCCAATTAGCGTAGTTGTCTTATAACAACAGTAGGTAAGGAAAGACTAAGCGGCAACTCAACCACTACCCACTCTGTGTTAATACAACAGCTTATAACTTCTTTCTCTTTACTATCGCATAAATGGAATTTTAAAGGAATATCATAATCTAAGATAAATGTGTATAACCTCCTTGTATGCTAGGTATGTTTCAAATCTTATATTCTTCCCTTGTTTATATGTCCATTCTTACTTAACCTTAGGTTATTAAGAGTTCCTATATTTATTTATAGTTTGTTTGAAAGGGATGCCTCCTCTTAACACTTGCTACAATCATGAATTTAAGATTTACCTAAATAAAGATATTGGCCTGTATTCTTTCTATATGATCAAATAACTGTTCAAATTAAGGACACAACCACCCTAAGGGTTACATAAGGGCACTTATAGTACTCCGATCGATGAGGTGATAGCACATACATACATGCATATGAACTTCCAAATCAACTTCATAAATTAGGGGACAAATATTTCTAAACTTAAAAATATTCTTTAATTGTACTAATAGATTTTAGCATATCCATTGCTAAATAAAGCAAGTTGCTTTTTAGTATGCTTTGACATTTATGCTCCAAAATAACTTCCTAACACATATTGCTCATTAAGTGTAGTCCACAAATCCCTTACTTTGGTAAGCATACTTGAACCCTTTAGCTTATAATGTGGCTCCTTCTCTAGTATATTAGATCTCATCTGATACTATGCACATTTGACATCCTCTTAGTGACCACAAATACATGTAAATGATCTTTATTTATTGAAGTAGCATGCCATGTAGGAATTCTGCATAGGGGAGTTTATCAAATCTAGTATTGACTCACTTAAGTAAGTGGTCAAAGGGAAAAATTTTGCTTTTGTTGATCTTGATAGATGGGTGCCATAGGTAGGCAATGAAACATATCCTTATGTGTAACCTATATTATTCCTATTATAGAAATAAACTAACACCATTTATTAGTATACCTCCATAAAAAATATAGAATCTTACGATGGGAAAAAAAATAGTTGAATGAATCATTAGGGTAAGGATTTCTTGTTGTGATGACATTTCAGTATTGTAAATGAGATTATTATAAGGATAGATTTTCTTTCCTTTTTTTTTTTGGCACTAATTATTGAAAGGAAAATATTAGTTCATGCATTGTGAAATCTACCTACACGTATGGGTTCCTTGTAACAACATTCTTCATAGGCTTACATCCATGTATCTGTACATGGTATTGTGCCAAAATTTTCTACCACCTCAAAAAGTTTAGAGCATCAACACATTCTTACATTAGTATATGTTATATCAAATTGATTATGTCACTTTACAATTCCATATTCATAATAAGTTTGTGTTTGAAATTTTAGTTGGCTAGTGTAAGGGAAGAAATTAGGAAGCATATACCATGTCAAGTACCTCAAAATCCTCGACATCTCGTGTTTTAGAATAGAAAGTTATGGCTTATTGTTGTAGGGAGTGATCAGTGATTGTTTTATCTAGCAACTACATAGTTTTGGATAAAGATTTCATGAGTGTTTAGATTATTGGGAATGGATATCACCCTTTTCTCACTCTTTTTGTCAATTCATGTTTACACATACTATGCCCAATTCCCATACATTATGCAAGCCAGAGGAGGATGTAGGTTCTTCAAGTGGGTTAATCCTCTAACATGCAAGTATAGATTGAAGTATGCGAAGAAGGTCCTACAACACATTGAGTAATATGAGCAACAGCATAAAGGAGAGCATATGAAGCACAAGGAGTCACTTACGAAACTCTAGTATGAGTTAGATTCATTACATGAACGAGAAAGACAACTAGAATCCTTATGAATACCACTTTTACTGAGGGAGAGGCTATTACAAGCACTAACATGTATGTCACTAATCCTTAATGTAGTAATGGCAGTGATTTATTATGTAAACAATAGAAAGAATAGCTTTTAGGTGCCATATCAATGCCTGGAGCAATGAAACCATCCATAAGTGCAACCTATAGTTGAATTTCGGACGCCTACTGTTGTTTCTTTATATTAGGGGTACATCACATTGAAGCCCCTTGTTACTCAACTACTCAACACACATTTGTGGCTCATACATAGGATATAAGCTTGACAGAATATGCATTAACATGTATAAAGATTCAAGTGTAGCTCTTTTGTTTATACCTCACAACTTACTGTAGTTATATTGTTAATATTTTGGCAAAAGGTTATGTAGAGGTATATATATTTTAGAATCTAGGTGGTATGTGTAATTTTTTATGGATGTAGTAACTTTCTCGACCTATTGAAGCCATCATATATGGCAATCTTGTTGCAATTGATTAATTATGAGTAATCTCATTTTATTTTGCTACTTTATTTACATTCAGTGATCGTCACCATACAAGCTGCCATCATTTGATTGCCTTGGCATATAAAAATTAAAATACATGTAAATTATTTGAGAGTAGACATTAAATAAATGAACGTAATTGAAAAGAAGAACAAAAACAAAAACAAGAAATATTACCCGATGTCACCATATTCATGTGACAAGGTATGAAGAGTAATAACCTAAGTGATGTTTACTAGGGAAAACACCACAATATCCCTATAAGTGCAATGACAATGAAAAGAGAAAAGTAAAGATAAACAATAACAAATACCCACTTTTCATTTCATTGACAACTAACAAAAATCATAATTCACAAGAAATAAAAACATTGAATTAGTAAAGAGTAAAAACCCCTTTTTGATTTCATAATAGAATTCTCATACATACACAAACGATGAAGTCCCGTCGACTCTCTCGAGTAGTTCTAGAAAGAGTACACCATGTAACACTAGTTATTGTAAGAAAACAAAAAACACAAATGAGTACAAATATGAATAGAAATGTCGCGGCTAAAACTCTCTAACTAAGATCTTGATTGTATTGTAATGTGATATTTGATGATGTTTGATAATAATTGATATCATTCATTGTTTGCAAATTGAAGTGTATTTATATTCTTTTCGTAAAAAAACTCTTAATACCCCACTTCAAGATATGTCCTAGTGTTTAAACCCATTCCATACACCAGTTTGTGCGACATAATTAAAAAAAAAAATCACTGTGTACACTACCATCACGCCCATGACTCAGGCAGTCATCTTCTTAGAGAACAACTTTCTTCACTCATCACGGCCATGATTGAGGAAGTGACCATCCTCCTAAAGTAGGATCAAAACTGTGACCAACAGGGGGACAATTACTTTACTTTTGGTCACACCCGTGATGGAGAACATGACAAACACTAAAGCAACCACTAATAACCACATTTAACCAGCAACAATATAAAGCCTCAATCTCAAGTTTCTTCCATAGTTCCATATACAGTTACAATCTCATTCCTCCTATAAATTCCCTAAGTTGTATGCTTCTACTCTTCTAAGGAGCATAAAAACACACTACCTAAGCCTTTATAAAATATATACAAAACCTAATTAGCCTTCATTCCTTGGGTATGAAAAAGGCCGAATGCACTCCTTCAGGTCCTTCTACAAATATCGCATCATCACTAGCATGGCAATGGGGCATAGGTCATTGCTACTAGTTCATTACTATACAAATGAAAAAAGCAAAATCAATAAGGCTTATATCGTGTTGGTCATCTGAACCTCAGAACTATTACAGAGAAGAGAAGAACTAGCAATTACTATTAGCACATAGAAGATGCATAGCTAGCATTTTTCATTAATAATATATATACAATAATAACATTCTATGCTTCAAGTTAGAAGTATTACATATATATACAATAATATTAAGGCATGGTCCATGCTTCAAGTTAGAAGCAGTAGAGCCATTAGTTCTCATGATGTATCCCATCAAAATATGAACCACAAGTTCTAATAGTTTCTACCTATGTTAGTGGTTACATTCATAGACCTTTATACATCTTACTAATTTTGAAACATAACATTTACTTTCATAAAACAAAAAAAAAAAAATCCTTAGTTCTCTACAGATGACAACAAGTCACCACATTCATCGCCACTGAACCAAAAAAGATAATCCACCAGACATCATCTCCAACAAAGCTTATTCTTAATTTGCTATTGAATGCACAACCATTTAAAGATAGTCCAACCGCTCCTTCGGTCGTAGGTCAAATAGTACAACAACCTTATATGGCTTTACTAGTAGTTTATCTAATGCGTCTAAGATCTCTACTTGTGTTAGGCCTTCATTGCTATTAAGAAAGTTTCTCAATTACACCATGTTCGCTATTATCTTGTCTGTTGCCAAAGTTTGCACCAATTCATGAACAAAACTCTTCATTTCCTTCATTCCCTCCTCAAATCTCATAACTACATCACCTATTCCTTCATCCGAACATATAACCCTCTTTCTCTTCAAACTAGGCCACGTTGTACCATGGTTGATAGATGGTTCTATAGCTTCCTCTTCTAGTGGTATATCCTCTTTAATGTCATCTATCTTTACTTACTCAAGTTCTATCTCCTCAATTACATCCTCAGTTGTTTGAGCATCTTGGCCCATGGTACAATCTTTCCTATATATAATAGAGAACACATACAAGTATAGGAAACTCCTAGTCATAAATGTAGATGTAGTAGGGTGGCTCTACAAAAAAAGATGAATAGGTGATGTAGCAAAATATAATTAAAGCCATTCATTTATATAAATCAAATAACAAGCATAGTATAGTAATATGTACGTAGTTAGACTGGACATACGGCAATTGGTAAGTCACATGAGTATTAGTATTGATAAGATTAGAATGCCTAAGGCTTGGCTATGAAAAAAAGAAACTACCATCATAAGGACATCCTTTTGAATCGAATAAACACACACAATTCAATTTGACAACAAAAGTAACTGTACCTCTAGATATACATCCTATACATGTTTCTTGACCGTAACCATTTTCTTATTGTTGTCCTATCCAAACCTATAAGTAGATCTCCTATATACGGTGTCGTACACAATGCTCTAGCCCTTTTTTAAAGTCTTGATCCACGACTCTATGTTAGGCTTAGCCTTCAACCCACTGTTAGGTAAGGTAATGCTTAGCATACTCTCTAACTCTTATAAGTACCCTGACTTGAAGATACAGTTAGCATTGAATGTCCTACTATTGTGCATATCCATCATAGCCGTAACTAAAGCTTAGTCCTCTAATACAATCCACTTTTGCTTAGTTTGTTTCTAATCCTTTATATTAGGTTGTGTTGACTGCACTTCCTCCATCTATGTGTTCTTGTACCAAACCTTAGTAAAAAAAAAAAAAAAGAAAGAAAGAAAAGAAATGTATGAAGGAACTAATGTTATACCTATAAGCTAAAAAATATAATGCCATGTAAAACAAAAGTAAAAAAGCTAACGTTAATTCATTGGCTACAATCAATGTACATAATAAATTACTTCACATAAACAGGATAGGCGGTACAATCTAAGTCATGTAAGATAATAAAACTACTGTGAAATTAAAGTTCCAGTAATAAAAGGAATGTAAAAGTCAAGGTACGATTGTTATGGAAATAAAATGTTTCATATCTTGATCTCCCATTGCTACAATCACAATAATTTCATTCCATAACATGATATCCCAAAGCTAATTGCTTCTATTTCTATCGGCTCCCTACTCATTGAACATGTCATTAGCTAATTACGACCTCCATGTAGACCACTCATCATTGTTCCCTAATGTCATGATCAAGTGATTGCCCGTGTCCGCATTGTTATTATTTGTATCGGCCACTTTATACTCAAGGGGATCCTAGGACATTTCTGTTATTATGAAGTTATGAAACAAACAACAAGTTAGGATAATGTGGTTGTGGATCCTTACTGGATAAAATGACGGAATTCTTAGAATACTCTACCTCATCTTGAGAGGTTTGAAACACCTTTCTATTACATTGCATGCAGAAGCGTGTCTTAAAGTGAACAATTCTTCGAAGGTTCTTAGCTAATGACCATGAATCTGACACCATTCACTTAGATGATATTGCTAACCCTTAAAGGGTACAAAGAAGCCCTTACAATTTGGACAACCACTATCTACTAGATAGTAGCAACCTATTTAAAGAATGGAATTATGGTTAAGATTATGCAAAACATTTTCCAATGAAGGAAGTGCAAAGTTGGATATATTAGGAAATATTACCATGGGGAACTTGAAGGGCATTCTATCAAGTTAATGTATCCCGAAGAACCCTACTATTAGCTGCAGATCCCTTCCATCCTAGTAAAACGTACATGAACTATACGCTTGGCGTGCAAACACCTAGCACATTGGTTACAATGTCATTCTTTCAAGTTCTATATCTTAGTTTATCATTCATAGGCACTTTAATAGGGATGCGTGTCCTATCTAAAGTCCTCAAGTAGTTCTACATGAGAAGCAAACCATTAAAGTCCTGTATGGTGTAAGTTATGTATGAACAGTAAGAAGGTTGTGGGCATACCTTGAAACATCTCCAACGAGCATTTGAACACATGTTAAAAATCAATTTAGGCTTCTTAAGTAGTTGATCACTAAGGTGAAGAGTTGCATTCAAAATGGTATGGAAATATCAACTAATTGTCGCTCCGAAACGCTTGAAATTATATCTTATGACCTTATTCTTTACATGACGAGCAAGTGCATGCAAGAACATAGCTTCTTGCTCATCAGTGAGCAAATGTCTACTATTTTTTAACTGTACCACATCCTGTAACATCTCACATAGTTTAAAGAATAAATGCCTATTGAGTCATAGTTACTCAATACATGTGATGTCATCACTATAAACCAACCTCCTAATGTATTCACAATGCTGATAGAAATTCAATTTGTATAACCTGATATGGGGACGATAAGAATGTAATGACCAAGCACACAAATGGAACATAACATGATATGTAACTTCATAATACTCAAACGATAAAGCTAGGACTAAGAAAGCAATTTTTTCCCTCTTCCATAATTCATTGTTGTGCAAAGTCAACTCATCATCTACTGTAATACATCTTGTACATATCAATTATGGGTAAGGATGAAAAGAGAAATTCAAAACATACATAACTACATACTTCTACCATACTCAATTCCTAAACCAATCAAATATGTTCAACCCCTTCTTCTTATAGTAATTAATAAGTACTCCTCATGAGTTTGCCGTAATGAGGTTTTCCATTAGATAAGAAAATATAATTTGATATAAATTTCCTATCTAAGGTTTCAAGATTTTTACTTATTAGCATTCTTAGACTAAATTTGTCTTTCTAATTGAAATATGTAGTAGCTCATTCCTCTTCTAATAATATAACTTAGAGAAACCTTAATCTACCATGTGGTAGGGCATTCAACAACATTGTAACACCAAGATATTCATATTCAAAATAAAATAGAGCACATTAGAATTTGGACATGAAAAGTCCAAGGCTACTAATATGAGATGTAACATTAACAGTAGAATGAAGTCCATTTTAAAAGATTCAAATGCTAGAGCAATAACTAGAACTTAGTGGAAATCAACATTTTTTTTTCCTTCCATTGATCTTGCCAACTTGGTCAATTAAGATGAATGTCTCAAATATTCATTCATCAATCTAATCATTGTGCATTTAGTTAAAGTAGAAAGTTTTCAATTTAATGTTAAAATTAAAATAGATAAAAAAAATATTTTCCTCTCTTGAGATATTTCCTCAAGGGAATGAAAACATGTGAAAATTTTATCACATTTAAAAAAGCAAATCAAATCTCAATGAAAACAAAACAGAGCTATTCTCTATTTTCAAATGCAAAAGACTAATATTTTCTTAATAAATTGAATTTCTTCATAGCCTATTTTTTAGATAAGCTTAACTCTTCCAACAGCACTATTGTAAATCTAATGAGTACATGTTAAGAATGAGTAGGAACAAATTCAACTGAAAACATTATTTACTATAAAATTGAAATATATGCATGGACAACCTTAATTCTAAAAACTTTAGTCAATATTGAACTGAAAATTCTACCATGACTTATCAAAAACTTGTAATAACGTGCCTTTCTTTTGGATTGGCATTAAGGTTTCTACTTATGCAAAACCAATTCAATTACAAGATTTCGAAAGGGCCTAAAATTCTACTGTAAACAATGTTAGCCAAAACTAGAACTAAATTTAAACTTCCCCAACCTTCATAAACTAAAATATTAGGTATCATTCCCATGAAGAACCATTAGGAAACAACATTTTACATTCACAAACAACCCGAAACAACAAATAAAAGACCTTAAGAAGAGAAAATATGTAGTTATCTAGAATAACTCCTTTATAACAATTGAAAAGCAAGATAAAACGGTACAATAGTACAAACTTGACATCTCCATCAAGATAAAAGCAAGACGAAAAGCAATATGGTACAAAACCAAAAATACTTAATAGGTAAACTTACATAGCTACAACAACCAATCAGCTTTCCATACCCAACATCTCCATCAAAACTCAGAACCCTTTTTCAAACACTTAGTTTGGTAGTGATTTAGATTATCATTTGAAGAAGACCAACAAGAAGAAGAAGAACAAATTAAAAGGTTGAAAAAAAGATCATGTTCCTTTTCTAGAAATCCAACATCCTATGAATTGTTCCTATATTCCATTCCTTACCTTTCTCACTACAAAGCTACACCCAACACAAGTCATGCTTGTAACAATAAATATGAGTATAAAATTAATTCTCTTTTTTTCCTTTTCAGCCAACTTTCTCTACTTGTTTTATACCATAACCCTCCATCTCTTCTACACTGCATTTCTAAAACATTGAAGAGTTGCCTACTTCTCAATATTTGTTTTTATGTCAATAAACTCTAATTGAAATTGTTAAGTATTATACTATTGGTCCGTATTGCTACTGCTATTCATCACAGGCCAATTATCAAACAAGGATGATTACTGTGATGGTCAAGAATGGAAGTAAATAACTACAATGGAAATGGTAATGATCGTTAAAGAGTGATTGCCTTCTTTCTCACATCTAATTGAACAACTCTACTCAATCAATCAACATATTCATTTGTTAATAAGTTTCATTTTTTGGGAAAAAAAAATAGCTACCTAAATCCTTTACCAATCATAAAAGTGCATAAATTTATTATCCTTCTAAGAAAAAAACCCCTACACAGTAAAATTCTCTATTGAACATCGACTTCACATAAATTAATTATATCAAATTAGTAACATCTTCCATGACATCAAGATCCATTACATACTTACATAAGAATTACACAGTAAACATTAGTTACACCACCAAGATAAAACTTTTCCAGATATAGAAACCAAATTAGTTAAAACAACATCTTCCTCTATAAAAAAGGAATAAAAAAACAACAATGATACTGCATGATAGAAATTTCAACTTCAAAATAGAATCATTATCATAGTGCATCAACCAGTTTAAGGTTAATCAGGCCACTGTTAACGCATGAATGCACTAAAAAAAGTATCATAATCACTCACTTTTCCTTCATTAGTCCTTCATTGTACATGGAGAGTGACAATGGATTTGAGCTGCAATAATTTACGTGGAGCCCAAACCTTGAATATGAATGATTGATGAGATCTAGATGACGATCCTCCCACCTCCATGGATGGGTGATCGGAGTGGTGTATTAAGGTTTTCCTCAAGTGGAGTTCAATATCGAGGGATAAGTGGCTAGAAAACAGTAATGTTGCCTTTGATTCGATGAATTAATGTGATGGTGGAAATTTTCGATATTTATTTTTAATGAAGGTATTACAGGGATTAAAGCAAGGAGAAAGAAGGGGAATACGAATTCATTACGCGTACGGGAGAATTCTCATTTCGTGATTTAAGGGAAAAGAGATTTAGAGGAATTCTCATTTCTAATAGCTTAATGCAAGTAAACATGAGAATCGGGAGCTAGTTAAGGAATTGGGTTGGAATGGAATTCCCATTTACATAATTGAATGTGCCGTTAAGGCATTAGATTAATAAGTCTTTTCTCCTTATATATCATTCACTTTACTTTTATATTTTTAATGTGAGATTCCCATCTAATATGGGATTTTCTTTTTTCATATATTCACACTTATATCCCAACAAATATAGCTTCTAATACTTTAAAATGCTACACCAACTCCAAGAAGCTCTACTTCCTATTTTAGGTTCAAATAACTAATAAGTTTGGGAAGTAGATATTTTTCAACTATCTAGCCTAAAGAGAATTCAAATTATTAAGGAGTCTTATTTTACCTGGTAAAGCTAGTTTGTAAAGACAAAGAACTCTAAAGCTTAAGCCACCTATTTCCTTGGACTTTAATGATTCCTTCCAATTTTTCCAATCTATTATCCTTTTATGGGCAACATTTGCTCCCTAAAAACTAGCAATTAAACTAGATACTTCTCTGCACCAATTTTTTTAAGGAAAAAAGAAAGGAATTCATTGTACAAGTAAGTATAGCATAAGCAACAACTTTAATGACAACTTTTTTTTCACCTAAGGAAAGAAGATTTGTTTCTAGCACTAGAGTTTTTCACTTAATTTATCTTTTATCTTCCGAAACTTATATTAGGAAGTCTTAGCATGAAGCGGTCACCTTATTATTTAAGGGGTATATTTGATCAAAATAATAATATGGTTTTTTCTTTTTCTTTTTTTTTCCTATTAACCCACATTACAATTTGGAAAATGAAGAATTTAAATTTAGTTAGTTCTATTAAAAAATTAATATTTATATCATTTAATTACAACGACCTTCCTATTGCAAAATCATTAGTCATATTATTAAGTTAAATGGTGTTAAGGATAATATGGTTTGAACAAAACTTTCAATATCATCCGTCAATATCCAGTTTTCCTTTTCCGCATGTAATTTAGTAGGCAAAAATATAAGAAAGATCTCATTGTGTATTCCATCATTATTATACTAATATTCCACCATATTCGTATCTTTAGAGATTTGTCTCTCTTACTTTAACAATCCCTTTATTATTATAATGGTAACAGGGTTTTTTTCTTTTATTTTAAAAAAAGAAAATGAGAGATATAAGATTCATCGAACTTTAGTTATTGTATTTTAAATCATGTACTGGAAATAATTATTATATGTGGTTCCTAAGATCCCTCTACTAGTGTCATTTTTAATAGCAAGATTTTTTGAACCATTTTGCGATATGGAGAGATTTATTTGCGTCTGTGAATGAGCTGCAGAATTTGGTATTTGCTTTCATTAATAGCTTAGTACGTAATAACCAACAATATTCGTTTTGCAATTAGCTAATGGGGAAAAAAAGGTTGATTAAGTAATATAAACTATATATATATATATATATAGTTGGTAAGTTTCAATGTCATTTTAACGTGTGATAGTATTTATAAAATATGGTTAGCAATATTTTTACAGGCCACCCATGGAACTACCATTGTCCAAACTTAATTTGTATCTATTTATTACTCCTCTATACAGGAGGCCTATTTATTTATTTTATTTTTTTTGCCAATCAACGTCGTTTTCGTGAACTCTCAAAAGTCCAAATACGCGATAAAGACTTTGACTGGGCGTAGGTAAATGCCGTTTTCGTTTGACTAGAGGATAAAACAATAAAGAAAAGATAAATTATATTATTGGTGACATGGGCATCTTGTGGTGCGTAGTATATTTTGATGGAAATGGATATACGCATAATTAGAAAATCAAGAAGGACGGGCTTGTAAATCAACGAGACGACCGCGTCTGATTGGGATTGCATCTAGCGGTTCTCGATCGCCCTTTTCCGTCCCTTTCGACGTCGATGTAGACGCAGTACGGCGATTGTCGCGTGGAAATTGATCATAGGCGCATACAACTTCGATGAAAAAGACATAAACGGGTCGGGCATTATAGGACACACCGAGACGGTACACCACCAAACTCGAGGAGAATGTAGTTAGGGTTTCGCTAACGACAAAAATGAGTATAGAGTATCTCGACCTTGATGTATGGAAACATGAGCTTTAACGTATTTTAACTAATAAGCTTTGATTAGGTACTAAATGTTACGGAGTCCCAAAACTTCGTGAAGATTGGAATTATCAAATTTATAATAACTGTAATCTCAATTATATTCATAATTATAGAATTTCCAAATTCTAAGATATATTGTAGTGAACAAACTTCAGATCGAATTAAAGATGCAAATATAAGTAAAAATAAAAATAAAAAAAATGAGAAATATCGAGAACATGATAAATAGCATCCTGATACAATATAAATACTAGCACGAAACTTGGAACTCAAAAATACTAAGCTTTAAGGCTAAAACCACAATTAGAATATAAACCAATATCCACATTTGAAAAATATTTATTGATGTAACAAAGATAACTTTTCTAGTGTGAGTAGCATCTTATAATACATTACGAACTCACATAGAAAATTTATTGAAAAACTCTGTTACACCCTGTAGGTTAGTTTAGTCATGAAAACTCACTATAAGTACTCTTAGAGATAGATAATTTCCTTTACAATATTCTAAATCCCATTGACTATCCATGGAGCATTTGAAAAGGCACAAACAATAAGGTAATTCACTCAAAAATATACTAGAATAATATATATAATATATATATTTCCATATAAGCATCTCAACTCCAAAAGATAGTACAAAATAAACATCCTATATAATTAAGTCATTTGAGGTTGTACTACTTACAAAAAATAGATACAAGATACAAAATGTGAATTCTTCATGTTCCTCACTTTTATGTACTAGGCCCAATCCTCAAGAAAAAGTTTAGGTAAATTGCTGCCGTTAGTCTCCTCACATGTTGTAATATCTCTTAGATAAAGTATGAACAAACCTATAGGTGTGCTAGCAAATCATCGCTTAGTGAAGTAAGATGCGATCTCAAACAACAAGATAAATTAGGTAAGGGGATCCTTTGAATCAAAGTGAAATGATCTAGTCCAATTCTTTCCCATCTCTTTTATGTTAAATGCAACACTTCAAACTAAAAATGCCATAGATGGCCACATGTCACTATTAGCCCATAATATGCTAAGGCTTTAGCTACAATCTACAATTTCTAAAACATAAGATTTATCTTCAAATACTTTCACAAAATAATCCTCTAATTAAATTCTAAAATAAAGGAATCCCCTCAATCCATGAATAAGTTTAAATAGTCATCTATCTAGAAATCCTAACTAAAGTCTCATAAACCATTTAAACTAACCAATAACTAAAAAAAAGATCATCTCTTAGAATATTTCCTAACTCATATCTCATCCTCTTGATCATATACATAATTGCTACTCTCCTAATCCTGGTAGTGATAGGAATAGGCCCTAAGGACCACTCACTCACTTTTGAGCTAAATTAGTTCCTAATATGGCTCAATGGATTCTTTCTCATCACATAAGTTTAAGGAAGTCCTTCCTAATCACCTGATTTGATTAGATGGCCTATCCGAGTTATAGCAAGCTCAATACTATGTTGATATAACAATAAGGTCAATCCAAGCTATTCATTATTCTGCTGATCCTTATCCTCTCTTTTTTTCTTTTCTTTTTTTGCTTATAAAAATAAAAAGAATAAAATAATAGTTAAGCACTAAATCTAAAACCCTAAACTAAAAATCTTAAGTTTCTAATAATCCATAGTTCTTAAAATTTTCTGCCTTTTCTGATTTTTATATTTTTTTCTAAATTTTATATATTTCATTTTCTAATTTTTCTTTCTTTGTGCCACTTTCTTTTTTTAAAAAAGGAAAAAGAAAAAATAGGACCCTTTACCCTATCTTAAAAAATTTTTTTAAATTAAAAGAAAGGCAAAAAATGTTATCTACAACTATCCCTATTTTTAATGAAGTTTGAATAAAACTTTACTACAAATACAAAAGATGACACTATTTTTATCCTAGAGGGGGAATTTGTCATAAGAAGTGCTAAAACTAACTAATTAGCTAGTTATCATAGGCTTGGTCTACTAGGGATTTAATGAACTATGAAGGATAAAGGAGAGAGTCATGGTAGTCTAAGGGTTGGAAGGATCTAGCGTCAATTTGAAGCTCGGTCATGCTCTATTGAGTTGACTAACCTAAGCGAAAGCATCTCTACAGGATTAGCAACCATAAGTTGGAATTGATTAGGAAAAACTAGTTGTGCTCTTTAGAGCTCACTAACCTAGACAAGAGTGTCTCTCATGAATTAGCAACCCTAAATTGTAATTGATTAAAAAACTTAGAATATTAGATTCAGAAACTTACTAACTCCGTTTAAGAGCTTACTGGTTTAGTCGAAGGCCGTAAACTTATTGGCTGAGGTGAAAGAAGGGAACAAATACCTACTAGTAGAAGTAGCTCCAATGAGCTTGATAATGATGAGCAACAATCGAGAAGAGCTGTTAAGCTGAGAAGAGGAGAAAATCAACCTATACCTTGAAAAAGCAATGATAGGAGTGTTGGCTCTAAAGCGAATTAAGGAGCTTGAAGAAGAGAATCAAGGCTAAGAAGAAATATGGCCAAGAAGAGCTCTAATAGAAGTGGCCAATCTGAAGTGAACCAACCAGCTAAGAATGCAAGGGATGAACCTCGAGGACATAGCTATGGACTTACCAACATCAAGCTTAAATTGCTAACCTTTAGTAGAAGTAGTGGACTTAAAAAGTTCCTTGACTAGGTTCCTCAAGTCGAGAAGTTGTTTGAGTACTACGAGCATGATGACTAAACAAAGGTCAAGCTGGCTTCATTATCCCTTATTGAATATGCAAGCCTTTGGTGGGATAAATTGGTCGCCAAGCGAGATGCTGAAGGAAAAGAGTCGATCAAAACATAGAGGCTTATAAAGAGGTTGATGAACCGATGCTTTGTGCTGACTTACTTCAAGCAGGAGATGCTCTATGCTTTCTAACACTTGAGGCAAGTTCGAAACACTATCGAAGAGTATCTGCAAGAGTTTGAGACATTAATGACAAAATGTGAGATTGCCGAGACTGTACCATTTCTAGGTTTCTAAGTGGACTTCGAGACAACATTGTCAACATAATTGAATTGCATTTGCTTAACTCATTGGACGAGCTGATCAATATGGCATTGAGAGTAAAAATACAGAGGTAGAGAAGGCATCAAAGGTCGACTAACCGAGCTCAACAAGTCAACCCTGAACTTAAGAAGTATGCCGAGAGAAGGCCAAAGAAGAAGATGGAGAGAGGTGAGTCTAGTCGACCTGATCAAGCCAAGATAAAGAAGGTAGAGAAAGAAAAGGTACTAGATGCTAAGGCTGGAGAAGTTAAATGTTTCAAGTGCTTAGGCTACGGGCATATTGCTTCTTAATGTCCAAATAAAAGGGTCATGGTTTTGAAGGGCAAAGGACCTAAAGCTAAAGTAAAGAGTCAGAGTAACAAGAGCTCGGGAGATGGGTTGATAGAAGAAGATGTCTATGCTGAAAATCTAGATGAACTCTTAGCCATGACATACTGACGAGCCGACCTGAAGGCAAATCCTAGAGAAAGAGAAATTTTATTTCATATTCGATGTTTAGTGAATGGGAAGACATGTTCCTTGCTTGTTGATGGAGGTAGTTGCACCAACTCTATTTCTACCGAATTAGTGGAGAAGATGAAATTGTCGACCTACCTGCATCCCTGAGCTTATGGATTGAAGTGGTTTAATGATAAGGGTATGGTTCATGTGTGTAAAAGAGCTCAAATAACATTCATGGCAGGATAGTATAAGGATAAGATTGACTTCGATATGGTCCCTATGAATGCCACAAATTTGCTTCTTGGCTGACCTTAAGAGTTCTACCGGAAAGTGGTTTATGATGGCTTCCTTAACACTTATACAGTTCATAAGGATGGAAAGAGCTATTGCTGGCCCCTATGAACGTTAAGAAAATCTAAAGCTACTTGGTACCCATGGTGAAGAGAAAGGGGAAGAGGAGTTTGTTTGGTATTCAGGCTTGTGCTCATTGTTTAATGTTGAGGACGACTTCTTTTCAGCCCCATGGTAATGATCGGAATCAACCTACAACTATCTCTAAGTCGAGGGTGACCTCCGAGAAGCTCAAGCTGACCTGTTCTAACCTGAAGCTGAATTGTTCAAAGCTGAGGTCAAACAGCTTTTGCTGAAGCCGAGCTAATACTAGAAGATTAAGAGGAAGAAAAGGAGACACTTGGCATCACGTTTGTTATCTGCTAAGAAGCTGAGAGACTACACAATCGAAGAATCGAAGTCCAATAGCCACTTAGCATTGTACAGAAAGACTAGTGCTAACTAACCATAGAACTTGGCAATTGTAGGATAACCTTTCAGGTATCTTAGCTAAGTACTACCAGACTTCAAAGACTCCTCCTCAAACCTAAACATCCAATTATCGATCCCATCCAATTCAAATCTTGCTCCTTCCTAAACTAATCGAATGACTATAGACTGACTTCTTTTATTAAATGCACAGTTTTGTATTCTTTTATATATTTTCTTTATTTTTAATTATAGGCTCATTCTTTTGGGCTTAAAGCCTTATACATTATTTACATTTTTGTCACTAAGATTTAGGACTTGCTATAAATAGCAACATTTTTCATTAGTAGATAAACATCATCAAACATCAAATAGTAAAGAATATTCATACACTTGTAACTTTCCTCTTTCGAGCAAGGTCATTCTTAAACTGCTAAGAGCTTGCATTTACCATATCATTGAACCCAATTTCAAGCTCAACCCTTGATTATGTTTGTGTTTTGGTGTGTGATATTCATACACATTCATAGTCAAAACCCCCATTTTAACTTTCTATTCCTTATTCCCACCTAAACCACAATTAGATCATTCTTGGTTCAAGATTCGATACCGTTTCAAGTACTTACTTAGTTTTGTTAATAGCATCCATACCATTAAACCTTTCTTTGAAAAAGTCCTATCAAAACCGGTTAATTCATCTTTCGAAATGGACTCAACCCTAATACCCTATCGTCAACCCAACTGATCTTGACATAGAGCCTTTGAGACTTCATTGGCCCTTTAAAGAAGTCACAAGAATTAACCCGATACAAAGTATCATCTACTGTTTCTACTCATTAATTGATTGCCTTTCATATTTTTTCTAAATAGAATCTCTTATCCTTGACTAGTAAATATCTGTCATAAGGTGTTCGCCCATTTGGATTTCGCTTTTCCCTGAAAAATAGACAATAAAACTCCCCATCGAGGGGGATCGATCAGTAATAAAGTATTTTAAAGTGTTTTGTTAATTACTGATGTTCTATATCTCACATTCACCTTCTCTCATATTTTCACTGTATGGTTTTATTTAAATAGAGTAAAGGAATTGGACCTTTTTTTATGGAACGGGAAAAGGGATGGAGATGATTCTAATGCCGACAATTGCCAAGGATGCCAAATTTGCTTGTAGAAGATTAAAATTAGACCATAATGACATTTAAGACGACTGGAATTTCATGTTCTAAGCAAAAACTTCCATGGACTTTCATAGATAGTAAGACTTTACAACATTAGCACTTAGAGGGTCTCTCAATTCCAGACCATCCATCTAAAATAAAATTAAAGCCCCTCCTAGTAATACTCGCTTCACGATATAAGGGTTCCCATAATTGGAAGCAAGTTTTCCTCTAAAGTCTTGTACGTTGAGGAGAGCTTTTCTCAACAACATATCACCTTCTTTGAAGTTCTAGGGCCATACCCTTTTGTTAAAAGCTCAAGTCATTCTTTGTTGGTAACATTGATTATGACATAAGGCTATCAATCTTTTCTCATCAATCAAATTCAATTGCTTAATATGTTTCTTTACCCAGTAGACCTCATTAAGTTTCTGATAGTACTCTAGGAGATAAGATCTCAATTTTTATTGGTAATATTGCCTTTGTACCTTGTACTAAGGAGTAAGGCGTTGCCCCTATTGATGTTTTGTTGGAAGTTCGATAGGCCATGAGAGCAAATGACAACATTTCATGCCAAATATTGTATGTAATAGCCATCTTTTCAATTATTCTCCAGAGATTTTTGTTGGCTACTTTGATAGCCCCGTTCATTTGGGGTCGATAAGGTATAGAGTTCCTATAGATGATCCTAAATTGTCGACATAACTCTGACATAAGCTTATTGTTGAGATTTGTGTTGTTGTTGGTGATGATTGTTTTTAGAGCCTTACGTCGAGCTAAAATATCCCTCTTGGTGAATTTGACTACTACCCTTTTAGTAACACTTAAGTAAGATGAAGCCTCAACTCACTTACTAAAGTAGTCGATGGCAACTAGTATAAAGCGATGCCCATTAGATGCCTTTGGACTAATTGGGCCAATGATATCTATACCCTACATTGAAAATGGCCTTGGTGTAGAGAATATGTGTAATTCTTAAGGCGGAGCATTTATCTTGTTTGTGTAATCTTGGCATAAGTGGCAATGCCAAACGTTGTTTGATGCAATCACCTTCCATTATTGGCCAATAATATCCTAGCCTTGTAATTTTCTTGGCCAGCATGTAATCGTTCATGTGAGAGTTGTATACTCCTTCGTGTACTTCTTTAATCAAAATCTTGGCCTCCTTGTTGTCTATACACCTTAAAAGCATACCATAAAATGTATAAGGTAGATTCGCTTACTAATAATTGGGCAACCAATCTCCTTATCATCTTTCGATCTTTTTTTCTCAACTTCATTAGAACATGTTCCTTATTGTAGGAATACTTTACTATCATGGTACCAAGGCTTTTCATCATGTGTACCTTCAATTGCTAAACAGAAGGTAGGCTTCCCTTTAACTTCAATTGTGAGTGGCTGAATTTTGACCCCATTGGATATTTAGATCATAGATGCTAAAGTGGTTAACACATCAGCAAATTGATTTTGATTCCTCAGTACTTGATTGAAAGTGATTTCTTTGAATCTCTCCATTAATTTAGTCAAGTGCCGTTGGTAAGGTACTAGTTTATGATCCTTCATATTGTATTCTCCCAAGGCTTAACCAATATTGAGTGAAGAATCTCCATAGACTTCTAACTCTTAAATGTCCTTACCCAAGGCCATTTTGAGTCTTATGATATAAGCCTCATATTCAGCAATATTGTTGGTGTATGGGAATACGAGCCTTATAGCTATAAGAAACGACATACCCTTAGGAGATACCAATATTGCCTTAATTCCACACTCGAACACATTGTCAGCTCCATCGAAGAACATCTTCTATTTTAGGGGCTTATTGTCTTTCTCTTCTTCAGAACTACCTTCAGCTACTAAAATGTCTTCATTAGGAAACCTATCTTGTACCTCATGAGGGGTACCTTTAAAGGGATTTTTTGTTAGCTGATCAGTTAGGGCTTGCCCCTTGTTTAAATTTTGATTCACGAATGTGATGTCGAACTCTAACAACAACATTTGCCCATTTGAGATTCTACTAATTAGGGCCAGCTTATTTGCTACATACCTCTAGGGATGATATTAAGTCAGCAATTCAATCTAGTAATAGAACACCTATTGTTTAAGTCGATGCATTACCTAAACTATAGCACAACACATTCTTTCAATTTTTGAATACTTCTATTTCCCTTCTATAAACTTCTTGCTTAAGTAGTATATAACACACTATTTTCCTTCCTCATCTTTCTAATTGAGCATATACCCTATGGATTCTAGTAATATTGTAAGGTATAGAAACAACAATTTCCCAAGTTTAGGAGTTACCAAAATTACAAGGTTCATGAGGTACTCCATGATTGTTGTGAAGGCTTGCTCACACTCTTTGTCCCAATTTATCTTAGCATTCTTTTTCAATAACTTAAATAAGGGATGACATTTGTCCATAAGTTAAGATATAAACCAAGCTATGTCGTTTAAGCGGCTCAATAAGCCTCTGATTTCTTTATGTGTGCATGGAGGGTGGCAAGTCAACTATTGCTTTGACTTTATTAGGATCCACTTCTATGCCCCTTTCGCTGATTATGGAACCTAATAATATCCTTGAAGTTACTTTGAAGGTACACTTCTTTGGGTTCAGCTTTAATTGGAATTTCCTTAACTTATCAAACAATCTCCTTATGTAAACCCCTAAATTTTTTTAACCTAACATTTGAAGTAAACTCAAGTATGTTAGATATTCCTAAGAGTTGACAAGGTTAGTAAAAGCGAAAACCCTAAAATAACTAATCAATTGCATATAAAATTTGTCTATTCTAAACATATGTAAACACTAAAGATTTCATCCGAAAGTGATTAAAAACCCTAAAACTATAACTTTTAGGATATAAAAGTATTAATTCATCATAATTTATCCTAAAACCCTAATTGATAATATAACCTTAATATTATACTAAATCATTAGTAAAAGATTAAAGATAACTTTCAATCATTCATAAATACATATAATAATAAAGTAATCCTTTAGAAACTAAAATATTACATCATAGATCACATTCATCTTCTAATTATATAACTGGGTTAGTATTACATAGAGTTAAGAGTTTAGTTAATGCTTATGTTACATGTAGTAAGTATTAATACTCTAAATGACACTTTTCATGATAATTACAATAAGTGGCCTACCAAATGATGTATATAAGATATAAATACCTAAAGGAAGATCTCATTACCTAGTTTTACAAATCAATTCACTAAACTCCTTATTTCCTTAATTTTCATCCTCATTTTTCTTAATCACTTCATTATGTACACTTAGATTACATGTAATTTTGAAACATTGACCAAGTCAAAGGTTAACTAAGTCGACATATTGCAAAGTCAACATATATGTCATTATCACACTAGAATCTTCTCTTTCTTTCTATTGATTTATTTTCTTTTAGATTTTTTTCCCCTTTTCCTTCCTTTGTTGCCATCTACTCTTGTCATACCATAGACCCCACTTATCTTCATTCTTTTAAAACACAAAACAACACAAACAAAACTCTTTTTCCCCATTTCCAAACTATAAGCTTTCCTTTTTCTTTATCCCCCTTCAACTTTTTTAATTTCACTTTCATTACTCTACCTACCAACATAAACCAATAACACATATATATTAGCTTTCCTTTTCATATTACAAGTAAGAGAAAGATATGTTATTATGTAATTTATTATCTTATTTAGTAGTTAGATGTATAAGTTAGGTTAGTGTAGGAAGTTTATGTGTTATGTACATATATGTTGTTGAAAGAATAAAGTTCCAATTTTTATGCTTAAAGGTGTAAGAATCCTTAGTAAATGGAAGAAGAACATGTGTACATATGCTTAAGTATGTATATATAAGAATACACTTGGTAAATACATGTAGGAAGACTCTTATACATAAGTACTCATTATGTATATAACCTAAAAAGAGATATATACTAACTATACATACATATACCTTACTAAATACACCCTTAAAGTGCAAAAATATGAAATCTGTGAAGCTTTCTTAAGAGGGAACATTAGGCATACGAAAATACGTATGAAAATACATATGTCACCGTATGTATATGTGGGTATGTGTATTAGTATATGTATAAGTACACAAGTGTACATACTAGTATGTTAGAAGTATAAGTATATATATAACATATGTATAAAGTGTATGAATACATAAGGATAAGAGTACATATGTAATGGATGACAATGTAAGTAATGACATAATTAAATAATGATGTAAGCCATGATGTAATCAAATGATGACATAAGCCATGATGTAATCAAATGATGATATAAGCGATAACATAAGCAAATGATGACATAAGCGATCACATAAGCCTCTAAGATAATAAGCCATAAGATCATTTAAGTGTAAGAATTAATGGCCAATGAAACCATTAACTACTAAAATAGAACATAAAACTAGCCAATAAGAATAATTAAGCTTTAATAGTTAGAATTTCAATAAATTTAATCTATATCATAAAACATGGGTTTTAACATCTAAAATAGTTATCACCATGTGAACGTACATCCGAAAATGATGAAAAACAACTATAAATTCATAAATATCAGAAATAGAATAAAAAAGTTACATATGATTAGTGATATAGTCTAATTAGATAAAATAATTGATAGTAATCTAAATAAAATTAGGTAAATAGATATCTAGATTTACTAGTTAATTCAATTGCTTACTATCGTTATTATATCGTAATGATTAGGTGATCCCGATGCGGGCGAGGATCTCCTGATTGATTACTACAACTAGAACGAGTCATCATGGCTGAGTAAATATTTACCCTATGATTCCATGCTTATATGGGATTGCATATAGTATACCTAAATGATATTGTTAATTAACTGTTGTGTAGGGTCGGGAAACGCTTATGTATGTATTATGTGCTGAATTGTGAATTTACCTTAAGTACAGATAATACTCTGTTTGCTACATGGTAGTATAGATAATGATTGTGTGTACTATTAGATAGTCACATCATAATTGAACTTAACTATACTCAACTTATAAGAAGAAACCGATACATGCATTACATAGACATAATACTAGCCGTCACATCACACGGAGGTAGAGAGAGGCCATTCAGGGATTGTTATTATAAATTTATTGGTTTTGTATAGTACACTCGTATAAAATGACCTTACCTTGGCCCGCGGGAATACTAAGCGTTGGAGGCGTCAACTGCCTGGCCAAGGGTCGAGTCTAAAGACCTCCATTTAGGGGTGAGTGTAGACTACTGGGGCCCACTCATGATTATACTAGAACTTACTTTTATGAAAATAAAGTACTTGTTTGCTTTAAGTACGAAACGTGGAGTTCCGTAGTAAAGTAAGCTCTAGTATAATACCCAAATTTGATTGCTATCATGTATAATCTAACTCTGACTTCGGGGGGCATTAAATCTAAGTTGCGTATATTGACTAGTTAACTATACGTATCATTTGGCATTTTATTTTATCATTCATTCAAATGCGTGAATATAATGTATTGATAACTTGCTTATGGTGTAGTTGAAGGTTTTGCTCACTAAGCTTAGGCTTACACTCCCTTAGACTTTTGCTATAGGATGGCTTATTTATTGAGGCTAGCTGGAGGATGCTACAAATTAGCTTAATGACCTAGGCAAGAGCGAACCATTCGGTGTAATGAGAGAACTGACTATACAAACTTTTACTTATGTACTTTTGTTTTGTTAGTAATATAGACCTAGATGTACTAAATTACTACTTAATGTAAACTTTATAGTTTAAATATTATGTAAATATGTTATGTGATGATATCCTTTGAATCTGTGTGTTTCTGCGATGCTGTATGTTGTAAAGCCTTGTATATTGTATGAAGAGTTCTTGATTAAAAGGGTAACCAATTAGGGGTTCTTCATATAGTATACGATGTCTGCCACGAATAGACCATCTTCAGTTCGTGACACCTTATGTTATCCATGTGATTTTCTCCCTCTTTTGACTTTGCAATCATATCATACTTCAGCTTCTTTGTGCATCATGTCATGAAAGATTATGACCATTGCTCTCTAGTAAGTTGCCCTAGCATTTTTTAGTTTGAAAGGCATTACTTTGTAGCAGAATGTACCTCACATTGTAATGAATGTTGTCTTGGCTCTCTCTTCCTCAAAGATTCGAATCTGATTATATTTGAAGAATCTATCCATAAAGGAGAAGAGATGGTTCCTAGCTGTATTATCCATCAAGAGGTCAATGTGGAGCAAAGAGAAATTATCTTTAGGAGTTGCCTAATTAAGGTCTCAAAAATCCACGCACACTCTTAACTTTTCTGTTCTTTTTGGTTACTGGCAAAATGTTAGCTACCCATTCAGGATAATCAAACACTACCATTAAACTAACCTCCATTAATTTTTTGACTTCTTCCTTAATTTTCAACAAGATATCTAGTCAAAACCTCCTTAGCTTCTACTTCTTAGGTTTAATATCCTCTCATATAGGTAAGCGGTGGACCATAATTGGTGGATCTAACCTAAGCATATCTTCATAAGAGCATGCAAACACATCTTGATACTTAGATAGTAGTACAACCATTTCTACCTTCTATTCTTCTTTCAAATTTCCTCCAATCTTCAAATTCTTAATGTTGTCTTTAGTCCCAAGATTGATTGTCTTAGTTGGCTCATTAATGGAAATTCTATCCATTTCATATCTCTGCCAGCTTTCTTGTATGTTACTATGGTAATTAACATCACTTTCGGTGATTAACCCAATAGGGCTAGAAGAGATATCAATATTTCCATCTCCTATTTATGCGAGGTATCCTTGGCTTTCGTTCAAAGCATTGAATCTAGGCCAAAAACTATGTAAACAAAGGGGTGTAAGTAAAGTAGGAGTAAAGAGAATGGAGATTGATTTTTATTAAATCAAAAGAGATTCTCCTAAGTACAGTAAAGCAAAGGTGATTATTACAAAACTCAATGAACTACTAAACCATAATTCATCCTTTACCCTAGAGAAGACTTATCACTATTTATAGGGATAGAGAACCAGCTATTTAGGTGCTAAAGCTTACAGGATGAGCCTACTATTTCATTCTTGTGGGGGGTATCCTCTTTGGTAGATTTAGAGATTTGAACATCAACCTTGATGAATGTCTTAGTTAATGGTGGAAAGGTCATTGCGGTGTAATGCAATCAATCACCTCTCTTACCCCTCACTTGCATATTTCATAACTCTTCCATTGGAGTTGGAATAGAGCTAAGCTTATAGGTACTAACTTTCCCTAATCAGTAATCATACACACTTCTTTAATCATCTAGAGCCCAAAATCCTCCTATTCTTCAATGCCAATGTAAGATATGGTCATTTCTTTATATATTTCATAATCTTAGTCATCCAGAACCATTATGACCTGACCATTCGAGATGAACTTAATCTTCTAATGTAAACTTGAAAGATTGGCCCCTATTGAGTGAATACAAGGTCTCCTTAATAAAAGGTTGAAAATCCTAGGGATGTCTAGGTCCTAGAATCAAATGTTGAAAGTTTATAGGTCAATGTCAACTGGTAAGTCAATCTCCCCAATAATTTCCCTCTAGGATCCGTCAAAAGCCTTAGCTATTGTTAAACTCAACTTATTTGAGGTTGCATCGATACCCAATAGATCCAAGGTGGTGAGAGGGAAAACAT
This sequence comes from Lumnitzera racemosa, assembly GCA_024138005.1. Classification (NCBI taxonomy): domain Eukaryota; kingdom Viridiplantae; phylum Streptophyta; class Magnoliopsida; order Myrtales; family Combretaceae; genus Lumnitzera; species Lumnitzera racemosa. The sequence continues at coordinate 90,750,555 of JAMXBC010000006.1, forward strand.
TTAGTGAAGACCCATTTTCGATGAGGACTCTAACTATGATTATATTGTTTACCCTTACTGTTATGAAGAGTTGCTTAGTGTATTGATTACCTTCCTCACCTAATTCTTCAATGGAGAAAGAAATTTGATCGATGGTGAAGATAGAATGAGTAACTAATCCCATATTTTCAACTGGTATTTCATGAGGGACCTTAACCTCCCTTAGAGTTCAGAATAGAGCATCCTTATGTGGTTCAAATGGCATTAATAGACTTACAAGAGATATTTTTGCTGGAGTCTTAGTGAGTTGTTCCATTATTTTATGCTTTCTAAACTTGGTTATCTTAGTAAAGGCAGTCAATCCTTCTTCATATTTAGCTAGTTTGTTGCTTGATTCTTCCAGCACATTATTCCTTTTAAGGTCTTCTTTTAGGTCATAAGCTCTACCGGAGCAAATAATCCCTCCTACGAGTGAACTCGATTGCCCCTAGTTAACTACCTGGTAGTTAAGAGGGGTAGTTTTGTAGTTTTCAGGGGCCAAGGGTACATGGAAGGTATACCTTTTAATCTTTAAAGCTTGCTTTTCTCCTTGTTTGTAAAATCAGTAGACCTAAGGTTCTTGGTTAAAACCGTATGTTGATGGTAGGATCTAAGTTGTCAAATATCATATTGATGATGGGGCCACAGTTGGGTAAGGGGTTATTGTGACGTTTGGAACTGAGGCTTTAATAAAGTTAAGCTGGATCGAACCTTCATCATTTAAGTCTTGAATTTTATTTTTTAATCTCTAACATGAGTCGGTTGAATGGCCCACCTAACCCAAATGGTATTGACACTTCACATTAAGATTGAAAACCTTTCGCTTGTACCTTTCATTAGGAAGCTCGAAATGCTTCAAATTATCCTTCCTTAAATTTTCAAGGAGCTAGCTAAAAGGAATCGATATCTTGGTGAACTATTTAGGGGCCTTATTTGTTTGGGGTTGGTTCCTAAATTATTGCTAAACTAGTAGAAGATTCGTTCTGAAAGAGACATAGGCATTAGGCCTAGTGTTTGAATTAACCATGCCGATAGTAACTTCTCTAAGCTTGCTGGTGTTAAGTTTAGTAAAGGGTAGTCTTCTATCTAATGGTTCTTATAACATGCCAAAGGAGATGGTACTTTCAATTTGGTACCCTACTGCTACTACCTATGTGAAACTAGAGGAGGCTTACCTAATCAGGCAAGAGAAATAAGGTCTCTCAAGAGTGTTGATGAAAGCTAAAGTTAGCTCTTTCTCAATCATAGGGATGGATACCCTTACGGCTAGGGATCTCCACCTCTAGGCGTATTATTTAAATGATTCATTGTACCTCTTTCATAGGGCGACCAAGTCCATCATGATTGGTGCTACTCCACATTGAACTTGTATTGTTTGAAGAATGCCCTGGCTAACTTTGTTCACTTAGTTCAGATCTAATTGGGCATACTAAGTCAAAGCAGGACCCATCAAGCTGTCCTAGATAGTTTGCAACATGAAATGGTCATATTTTACGTACTTACCCAATTTTGTACATTTAATCCAGTGTGTAGTTTAGGGCAACCAGTCCCATTGTATTTCTTAAAGTTAAGTACCTTGAATTTTTTAAGGAAGCCTCCATAGTCATAAGTTGAGAAGTATGTAATACTAGCTTGCTTGAAACCATCATAGCCTTCGAGCATTTTCATCTTTTCAGTGACCTACTAAGTCAATCACCTTTCTAATTCTTTCAAATCGGTCTTGGTCAACTTCTGGCTTTAGGTTGACCGGGAATGAATAAGTGTTCAGCTAAAAAGTCGAGTTAACCTGTGGATAGACCCCTTCTATCTCAAAAGATTTAAAGGCTGGGTTAACTTTGGGATAGGCCTCTTCTGCTTCAAGGGGTAGGGCTTCGATGTGTTTTCCATATTGGGCCTTAGAGCTTTCTTCATTTGATGGTTTTGTAGATCTAAGTAAAGTGACACCATAACAAAGAAAGCTCAATTGGTTTGCAATTTTTCCTTCTATTCTTTCTAAGGAGTAGAACTTTAGCTTGATGGGATCAACAACTTTAGGGTTGACACTAATGTTATTGGTGTTGATGTTATCATTCCCTTAACTGGCCATTCTGATTTGAGAGTAAGTTCGAATAGGACTTCTCTAGAAGGTTTGACGTTTGGGAGCTATCTTTATGACCTAGGTTAAGATCACTTCTCAACAAGTTAGCACACATATATTTTAAAGAGAAGAGATAAGTGAAAAATAAATAAATAAATAAAATTACAAGAATGCAAATATGTATGGTACACAAATGTAAAGAAACAAAACCAACAATTAACCAGCAAGATGGTAATTTCATTTATTATTTGCAACTTTCAAATTTCCCTTTTACATTATTTAAAAAAGAAAAAATACATTGTTTGAAAAAGTACTCATATTTCTAAACATTTTTGTTGCTCTTGGTCGGTATTCCTTTCTGTTGCTTCCTGGATCTTGCTGGTTCTTCCTTCCTTTTTCTTAGGCTAGGCTCATCTACTTCTTCAAGTTCTTTGAGCTTTATTTAGGTCGTCTTCAATTGATGCTCTAAAGATAGGGAACACTTTCTAGATTCCTAAAAGAAGTCTTCCCACATGTTATGCTCTTCATAGATAACTTCTATATGGGCTTGTACTTGATTCATGTAGGTTTTAATTTTAGAGTTTGGTTTAATTGGCGCAAGTTGTATGACTTCTGGTGCTTAATAACGGATCTCCCTGACTTTATAGACTTGATTGTATAAATATTCTTTGGTGACCCTATGTTGGTCCACTTCTCCCATCCATTCTCCTAAATCAATGTTAGGGCTAACAATCCTTGTTTCCTATAATTTCTTAATTGCTTGGAGTTTGGATATATTTTGTAGCATTAGAAGCTAAAGGTCTTCGTAATCTAAAGCCATAATACCTAGTGGGGGCCTATAAACTATGTCTTGAATTCTCCCGAACTACCTAATCTTGTTATTAAGGTAATTGCCTGAGCACCATTTCATCCTAATTAGGGGTTCTACATGATAATTTTTACAGACTAAGATCACCCTCTTAAAGTTGCTCCACCTAACTGCGCATAAGATATCGGCAACTTAGAAATTTCGTAGGACTTCCACCCAGCAATAAGTAGACTTCTCATTTGGAAAATGGACCTTATTGGCAAAGGAATTGATTAAATCAATCATGTAAGCAAATTCTCCTTAAATTTGGTCAAGCCCAAAACACTTCATGTGGCTCACAAATCAAACCATTAGTAATGGTATGTTAGTCTTTAGTGTGCCATTGTTTTTCTCTTTCAAAATGTTTAGTCTCCTAATTTGTTATGTGAAGAAGGCTGAGACGTACGACTTACCTTCAAGAAATTGACTTACTAACTCAATGATACTAAAATGGATGAAGAACTTTCCATTAAGGAATAGGAGAGTCCCGAATGCAGCTAAGATGGAAGCCTTTATTCTGTTCTATCCCTAATCTTTGAGATTGTCGCAAAAGATGGCCCATTTGTTGAAATTAGGCTTTCAAGTCTTCTAATTTGATGCAATTTCCATTATAGCTCTTTTAAGCCTTGTTTACTTTAACTTTTGGACCCCTAACAATCTTGAAAATTGGTTTACTAGCTCAATTTCCAAATTTGGGGTATATATATCCTCTAAAGAAGGGGCTTGAAGTAATTGGATATACTCTTCAAGTGTTAGACTAAGTAAGTGAGGCCCAACTTAAAAAGCTACCTCCTAGGGTTCCTAAAAGTTGGTTAAGGCCCTAATAAGGTTGATCTCAATCTTTACCCTAGGAAGTGACAGAATGGGCTTAATCTTGTTGGTGATGATCTCCTATTCTCTTAGGTTAAAAGCATTAAAGCCATTAGTCTAAAGTGGGCTTGGGGTTGATGGGCTTGTCGACAAACCTCTCTTTGAAATGGATGGAGTTAGATAAGTAGGCCATTTCTCGAGCTAAATTACAAAGAAAATGTTGTTACAAAATTGAAGAAAAACAATGCTATTTACAGTAAAGTATAAAATAAAATAAAACCTATTTACATCAATTTTTAAATGTATTTTGAAAATCCTTGAAGTTTCCACCCGATTGGAATTAAGAAAAAGAGTAGGTTAGGTTAAATCAATTAGGTAGATCAATTTAGTCTAAGCACTGATCTACTTAAAAAACCAATTTTGAAAAGAAAAAAAAAAAAAACAACTTTCAAAACTAAAAGATCGAGTCCGGAGGTTAGGTTCTTTAAACCGTTACGAATACCATAAATTTTCCTAATTTAGATTTAATTCCTTAAAATCACATTTCAAAATTACCCTATAAAAATGGAATTCAACAAATTAGACTAAATTGAACAATTTAAATTAAAATGTGAAAAAATAGGTTTTTTCATTTTTTACGTCACCCTAAAGATGTCTATATGCCAATCATTCAAGATCAAATGTACGTAATTCTTTTCCTAAAAACCTTAATGAATTGATTGATTTTAATTTTGAAAAAGAGTCGAATATAAGTTTCTTAGCCTTTTTTATTTTTAATTTATTTCGAAAATTTTCTAAAAGGATCCTAATCGGTTTGTTTATTTTTGGGAAATTAAAAATGTCTTAATTTTTGAAAAGGGATTGATTCGTGTTTGTTTATTTTAAGGAAAATCAGTTTTTCGAATTAGTTAAAAAAATTCTAATTATTTTATTTATTCTTTTTATTTTTCCTTTTTTTTTAATTTTTTCATTTTCTTAATAAAACATAAAAATAAATAAAACTTCATCTTATTCCTTTTTCTTTCTTTTTTTTTGTGATTCACAATTAAATTAAAGATGAACAAAAAAAAAGAAATACAGAAAATAACAAATTCAAATTAGGATGGACCAAAGAAGCTTACGTAGATCGGGCTTAGATTTAGGTTTAGACAAGGGCTTCGAGTCAGGTTGAGATCTCCAACTGGTCAGATTTGGTTTAGGTTGAATCTTAGGTGAATAGAAGGTAGTGACCAAGATGGCTTTACACAACTCGAATTAAATGGAATTTCATGGGGGTAAAATCGTTTTCATGAATTTCTTTTTGGAGAATGTGGGTTTTGGATAAGTGCAACCATGTTTGGTGGATGTTTGGTAGTGGTGGGTACTAGTACAATCGACAACGGTGCTGGTTGAGGTGTTCAAGGGTGACTTGGAGTGATAGGATGCTTAGGTCAAGCATTTTTAGGGGTAGAGAAGTTATTAGTGATGGTAGTTTTGCTCGAGTAGTGGTGGAAGTGGGGTTTTAAGTGGGATGGCCGTAAGTAGAGAGAAAAAGAGAGACATTGTTTGGAGGAGTGAGAATTGATGAATGTGAGTAATCCAAACAACTTCCTAGGACCCCTTTTTATACTATTAGAACAAGGCCCTAGCTTATAAGGTTTAAGAATTGAATTAAATCAAAGATTGGAATTAATTAACTTTACCTATAAAAATGATTTTTTTTTTCACTTTTTAAGCTGATTTCAAATGCGTAGTCAACTAAATCTAAACTATTTTTTTGGCTTAATTCAAAAGTAGGCTATGCATACTACACGATTTCATCATTAATTTGGTAAAATTGTGTAGTAAAAGAGGTAAAAAATGACTTGAAACCGAGCATACGAGGAAGGAAAGTGAGCTAAGAATTGGGGAGAAAGGTAGAAGAAAGGAAAGAAGATAGGGGTTAGGGCAGTTCAACACGTGCCAAGTTTATGGGATATACTTAGGCGAAAAAATAAAAAGCAATTGCTTATGCGCCTGTTGCTTTAGCATTTAAACAAAGGGCCTTGGGCCTTGTGTCGTTGACTAAGCTTTAATCTAGTCCAGTCCCCATCCCCTCTTTTATTGTTTTTTTTTTTTTTTGCTTATAAAAATATAAATAATAGAAAAATAATTATGCACTAAATCTAAAACCCTAAACTAAAAATCTTAAGTTTCTAATAATCCATATTTCTTAAAATTTTCTATTTTTTTCCAATTTTTATATTTTTTTTTCTAAATTTTATATATTTTTTCATTTTCTAATTTTTATTTATTTGTACCCTTTTTTCTTAAATAAAATAAAATAACCCCCCTTGCCTTATCCTAAAAAAAAATTTAAAATTAGAAGGGGGCCAAAAGTATGGTATTTGCAGTGCTCTAATCCATACCACCTCTAATACTAAAATATTCTTTGTAGAATCACCACAAATTTGCCCCATTCTTTATGTGACACATTAGATGTGCTACTTTTAGCATTCTTACCCTTTTTTGTAAATGTCCACTAGTGTAAGGATGCCATAATAAGGTAAGTATAAATACCTCCATTTTGTAATTACTGAACTACATATATATGTATATGTATATGTATATATATATAATTTTGTAATTGCCGAACCACATATATATGTATATGTATATATATATATATATATATATATGTCTTCTCCTTCAATGAGTTACAAAATTTAATCTCTTTAGGGTAGTTCCTCTAAAAAACCTCATTGTTATTAGCACTTATCAATCTTCTTAGTAAAGATCGTAGCAAGCAACCCATTCATCTTGGACTAGTGTATCAAATCTAATAAGCGGTTTGGTCGTGTTGCGTTTGTTTGATACATCACATCCATTTAGATAGCTACTAAGCTTGCTAATCCACAATCCTTTACATTTTCTTTGATAACTTTAAAGGACCCATTCATGCTACAATAAGACCTAGTCATAGGTACATGTGTTGTATCATCTAGGTATCAAAGTAGAGGTTTATGAGGGAGAGTTCTTGTGTTACGTGTTTTGTGGAAGTTGTAGTTTTATTGTGAGTGTTGTCAAGTGGCAACCATGGTTATAAGTGGTTGTGCAAAGTTGTAATAGGTGTTTTATTGTGTTTAATAGTAGGCTTTGTTATACTCTATTTTTGAACCCATGAAATGGAGCAACTCGTAGTGACTAAAGCTTCTTAGTCTATTAAGTTTATGTACGAGGTTGTAGTAGATTAGACTATGTTGAGTCTTGTTATGTTTTTAGGTTATATTATGTCTAGTTTTTTAATTGTTATTGTTTTCGGGTTTTAATGTACTTAGTTATTGGGATTTGTATATTTATTTGAGATGAAGTTACTAGTAAAGAAGATGACTAACCCAAGCATCAATGCTACCATTAAGGATAACAAGAGTAGTGTCCAACATCATAATCAATAGACGTCGATTACCCCCAAAAGTACGAATGAGCATTTTGATGAAATAGCCACAATGGTTATGAAGTTAACCCAAACTACTCATGAATTGGCTACTTGACCTATTGAAGTCATTTACAATGCTCCTCGAGTTGTGTTTGAAGTTAGGGAAGCAGCTCATGAAGCTTAGTAAACCTAAGATTGAGGAGTAGGAAGATAAGCTCGAAGGAGGATCAACTTATAGCATGCGAAAGAGGAAAGTGATGAGGAATAGACAAAACTGAAAAGGGAGCTTGTACACTATGAGCTGTCGACCATGTAAAGTTACAATTGCCAACCTTTGGCGATACTAGTGATGCAAATGAGTACCTTGATTAGGAAGAAAAGGTCTCAAGGATTTATTACTAGTATGAAGATTACAATAAAGTAAAGATAGTTACACTTGAATTCATGGGTTATACCACAATGTAGGAGAAGAATTTCCAAGCCATGAGAAGGAGAGAACGGTATCATAAGATCAAGTCTTAGCTCGAGATAAAGAGGGTTATGAGAGATAGGTTCATCCTAGACTCTTATGTATAAGATACCTCAAATTAGTTGCATGACCTGAAGTAAGGAAGTCACATAATAGATGAATATGTACAAGAATTCCAAATGCTCATGATCCGCTAGAAGGCCAATGGGTAGGAAACCTGAACTGTTTCCAATTCTAAGATGTTATTAAGCTCTAATAGTTCACTTCCCTTAAGGAGGCTATCAAAATTGCACAACATGTAGAACAGTTAAGAAGGAACAGATAGAGCCGAAGCCAACTTGTTCCATCCAACTGACCTTTTTAGGGTAATAACCGAGCTCATTCCAATATAGAACCTATTAGAAGAGATGAGACCTGACCTAACTAAAAAGGGCAACCTATCGAAAAGGAGTCACCAAGTTAGTTTGAGAAAGAGCAGTCGTCAAGGAGGAAGATGAGTGAGATTTAGTGCTTTAAATTCTAAGGTTTCAACACATGGCCACTCAATATCCAAACTAATGTGCTATGGTCATTAAAGGAGAAACTTCAACCTTTAATGTATACGATACTAACGAAGAAGTCGAAAAGGTGATAAAGGAATTAGGAGAGGGAGTAAAGGTAGAAGTTGTGGGAGATAACATTTATTCGAAGGAAGGAGATATGTTAGGATTCTCTCACGGCCCCAAAAGATAGAGTCATAATAATCTTATTGTGTGAATTATCCTAAGATAGAAACTAACCTTATAGCTGCTATCATAGACCTAGTTCATACCAGACGTATGCAACTCTACTACTTTAAAGCATCTAACTCGATACCTTCTGATATAAACCTATAAAATAATTTTTAAGAATAACTGATAAATTTAACTCTCAATTTGACTTTTTAGAAGACTATTCCTAAAACCCATGGGTACACGTTATTCGGTATACATACTAAAAGATTGAAAACTAAAGAGCCTCCAACAAAGACTTTAGTAGTTTTCTTAAAAGTTAGGAAAGTTAATAATAAGAATAAGAATCTAGCCAAATGCTACTTGATCCTCTCTCCTCAACCCTGTTTGCTAAAGTTATGGTTTTTGTTATGGTACTTGTAGTTTTATTCTAAACTTGTAAAACAAACTATAAGGGAATAAGCTGTAACTTGCTCAGTAAATAGGATAGAAACGAAAGTATGCATTTAACACATGACAAGCAAGGTTTTCAACAAAATTAGTTAGATGTAATACATGCACAGACAAATGTCACTACACGATGTTATCCAATCCATCATGACATTAAAAAAAGTGCACCCACTCTAATCTGGGTTAAGTAGTTTGATACTGTGCACTCATGGATCAGGACCGAATCAGGGCTTGTGTAATGGAGAACACCCTCCACTTGAGACGACCTTCGAACCATAACCCTCAACCTTACCGCGACCTCCTCTCCCATCACTTAGTTCAATTAAGGTAAGAAAAAAACCATTTCAACTATCCTCCTCATAAGGGTGCATGTTTGGCTCGAAAATTCTATTCATTATCCCTAGTAGGTTGCAATGCATGTTAGGTTAAACATTAGGTTGAGTTTAAGCTAGTTCATCTTTAGGATGATTAAATAAGCTCATACAAGTCAAATAGGACAATATTCATATCTTCAAGATGATCAAACAAGCTCAAACAAGTCAAATAGAGCAATATTCATAAAGCAAATGTAACATGGAGTTCAACTCCCAGCAAAGTAAACTAGATTCAAACACATGCGCCACACATACATAAACAACTAATTACAATCACAAGCAAATACATATCAAAGTCTGTAAGTATTCCAAAATAATACTTCAAAGTAAAGTAAAACATTAATCCCACTTACCTGTCATTGATTTTCTAACTCATCTCTAAGGTGAAGAAGTCTTCATAAACAAGCTCTTATAATGAAAATTTATAAATGGCTTTTGTATAGTCACCATAATACTATAACTTATAATATAAATATATATTGATACATATATAAATATATAAAGTTTTTTTATTACAGCAAAGACACATATTTGTTTAATTTAGAATCATAAGTCATAGCTATGTGATTATATATATGTAGATACTTCATAGAATCTTTAACTTTTTAATCTAACAGTAACATATGTAAATTACTAGTATATTGCATGAAGGCTTTACACCATATATGTACATTTATATATTCTATATTTTAATTAGTTATGTAATAATGGAATTACATCCATGAAAAGTTTTATTTGGTATAACTTAGTACAACTAATGAAATATTATAAAGATGTAATATCATGTTTGTAACAAGATATATATATTCTTCCCATAAGTCATAGTCCAGCTTCGAACGATTACGGAACAACACCATAACTAATTAATGTTTACTAATCTACATAATATATATACGTATATTTATATCTTCATAAAAATTATAGTAGAGAAGATAATAAGTAACATTGCTATGTTAATACATGTATAGTTGTTCCTAGCCACGTATTGATGTAACCTTATATTTAGAATGGTTTACTTAGATGTCTATAGTATATCATAATCGGTAGTATATATCATGGTCGCAAGTTAGCATGTCTAGATATAAATGATAAGATGTTATAAAATATTATTTGTGCTAGTCCTTATAAGTTTCTACTTCATAAACATATATATATATATATATGTGTATATGTGATATATAGAAACTATATTGTAACTAACGTTAAATATAGTAGAGTAAACAATACCTATTATCTCTCTCAATCAAAATGCAACAAGGTTCTACTCTTAAAGTCATGTTGTCATAAGATAATATTTTCTATAAAAGTCTTAAGTTATCCATTTTGTCATATAGTTATCCAAAATTAGTCAAATTTGATTCAAATCTTCCCTCATCTTTTAAGGTATTTTGTAATATTTGATATTTAAGAAGACTCTACTGTACTTAACTCATTAGTACGATTATATTAGTAGAAAAATTAAATTAAATTTTACATAGCACACTAAAGAGTAATGAATATAACTCTTGCTCGAATTAAATCATCAAAACTCACCATACTCGACTATGCTCTATCCTTGAAACCTACTAAAACCCTAAGAGTACACCTCCATAGCACTACGATCGAAGAGATTATCATGATGTTCCATAGCCGTTTCTTTCCCCCACTTTAAGTAGCTCTATATCAGTGGTGTGTTTTCGATTACAATGGTTACAGTAGCTAAGACGAGTCATGTTATGGAACTTTTCTTCCCCTTCTAACAATGAACATGAATTCTAAATGATCCTTAGAGTATCTGCTAACGAGAAAATTTAAGAGCATGTGGTAGTGCATGGAAAATTGAGTAATTGTAACAAGCTTCCTTCTTGATTTCCATCCATTTTGATGAAAATTTTCATTTAGTTGTCAACTTGTATTCTGAATTTTCATTGGTCAACTAACGTATCAACTTACTTATATCCTTGGTTTTTACTTTTCCTTCTATATATAATTATACTAAGACAATCTTCAAAAATTCTCACCTGTTGTAAATTCCAAGCAGTCTAATCACATACGAACAACAAAGTTAAGGTATTAGGTGTTTTATTCTTTAATTGCCAACAAACCTTATCTTTAGGTGTATGTGTCCAACTCTTAAATTTTCCAAGGAGATGATTCTCTTATCTTGCTACCTAACTTTGTCAAAAATAAACCAACATTAACTTTGCAATTTACTTAAGGTTTTTTTATTTTTTTTTAATTATAATGAAAGTCAATGTTGTGTCCTTTTTCCTGTATGGCCATTTCCTTAACAACATATTCATATTTTAATTAACAATCCTAGCAGTAGGACGTATGATACATTTAGAGGTATATTGTACTAATATTTTATTATTTTTAATACATGTATAAATAAATATTTATATGTATATATTAACATGATCATTCGATAAACATATTAGTATATATATATTTATATATGTGAACCCTAGATGTTGTTTTATTACCTATTATTATTCTTTTACAAATAATTCATTTCCAAGATCTAGTTATATGTCAAAATTTGTTTCAATTTTTCTTTTCGATAAATATCAAGTTCGTACTGATTAACTTAAACTTTATTAAATTTAATAGATACATTATTTTTCTAGATTCTTCATACAAGGTTTAGTATTAGTTTCTGATGTGTATTTTATACTTAAATGTATTTAGTGGAACACATACTTTCTAAGTATCATTCATATTATTTAGTAAACTTGACTACCTATGTAATTTATTTCTCTAAGAACTTGTTAGTTATCGAAACTTGAATCACGCATTTCCGATATTTAAAGACTAAAATTGCTATAATTAATTCCTTTCTTCTCTTCAACACCATATCCCCCCATATGTAAGTCTATATTATCACTTCTAGTAATTTTTCTAATCATCTCACAACCTTTGACCTACTCAGACAATCTTTCATAGCTATCTTAAATTTTACATACCAAATCCAAATTACCACATTATGAGCTTATATCTTTTTATTTATTTATTTTTTTTAAAACAAATAACTCTTGTGGTTTTACTTAATTTAGATGCTAGTACTTCATTGCTAATTTTGTAAGGTCTCACAAATTAGTTGTCTACCAAGCTATGAGGTTAAAGCTCGATAAGGAAAACGAGTAGAAAGAGAATTTATTCCATACTACATGAAAGATAAAGGATCAATTGTATGCATTGATAATTAAGAGTAGTAGTTATACAAATGTTGCGTTGACTAACCTAGTCAAGCAATTGTAGTTGCCAATCTCCTAGACCCATTCCTATAAGTTACACTAGTTGAATGAGAATGGTTCATTGCATGTCACTCACCAAGCATCATGACCTATCTCGGTTGGGAGTTACAATAGTGAAATCTTATATGATGTATTACCAATGTGTATCTTGCACATCTTTCTAGGGGCAATCCTTAGCTTTTTGATAGAAAAAGTTATGCATGATGGGGTTAAGAACACCTACACATTCGAGAAAGATTGGAGGAAGATTACTACTAACTTAATAACTCCTAGTCAAGTTAGTAATATGCAATGCAAGCTAAGCTAACGAGCTAAGAAGACTTTAGTAATAAGTTGATTTGAAATGGAGGTGGCATTAAGAACAGATGTACCATTGCACCTGCTAGTGTAGAGATTGATGGGGTTGAGGGAGAAGGTAAAATTACTAAACAAAGTGAAGCAATTGATTAAGGAATTTAAGGATCTACTGCCCAAGGAGTTACTTAAAGGGTTATCTCCTTTATATGAGATAGAGCACTGTATAGATTTACAATCTAAAGCGACCTTATCGAACCAACTAGCTTATAGGATGAATCTTAAGCAAGCCATCAAAGCTGCAAAGGCAAGTGAACGAGCTCATTGAATGAGGTTAAGTAACAGAGTTTAAACCTATGTGTTGTGCCTATATTGTTAATGCCAAAGAATGATGGGACTTGGAGAATGTGTATAGACGAATGAGCTGTCAATAAAATCACCATCAAGTATAGGTATTTAATCCTTAGACTAGATGACATGCTGGATGAGTGACATGGAGCCAAACTGCTTTTGATGATTGATCTTAAGTATAGGTATCATCAAATTAGAATGAAACCAAGCGACGAGTGAAAGACGACTTTCAAGACAATACATGGGTTATATTAATGATTACCCATGCCTTTTGGCCTATTAAATGTCACTAGTACATTTATGAGATTACTGAACTATGTGCTAAGGAATTAGATTAGAAAGCTTGGTATGGTATATTTTGACAATATTTTAGTCTATAGTCTCGATATAGTTATCTATAAGTAGACATCCCATTTTTCCCTCTATAGTTTTTAGAATTTTTTACAATGTAGAAAAGGGTCCTATTTTAGAATAATAATCTTAGGGTTCTTTTCTTTTATAGGGTTAATCTAGGCTAATTTTTTTTTATTTATTTAGCCAAGTTAAAAGCTCTTATATACATTTTGATTGCAATAGAAAACAGGACATGAGCTAATAGCATTATTGGTAAGAAGCTTAGTCCTGGCATTAGAGAAAGAGAGAAAGATCTTAGGTTTGAATCTCACATTGTGCAATGCACATTTCATGTTTTCTCCTTTGCCCAGGCCACGTGTCATATTCATATTGGATACTATTGTCCAATATGACATGTCGCAAGCGACTACAAGTCCATGTAACTGATGTGGCACTATGTTAGTAATGTCCTTTCCTTTGCTTTCCTTTCTTTTCCCATGGTTTTTGGTGCATTTCCAGTTCAAAGTCCTCAATTTCAAGCCTCCTTTGATCCATTTATCTTCGTAATTTCACAAAAATAATGGTGAGATCTTGAAGATTAGCTAAGATACTATGAATTAGGATTGAAAACTCAGCATGATTCATTCACTTAAGAATCCAAAATGGCTTTTGAAAATCACTCACAGCTTAGATCCATGATTTCAACTCTTACTTAATCTAATAGACTATGAGTAGAATTAAGGCAATTTCGAGATTCCTTCTTTCATTTTAAGCAAGAAAATCATGTTTTTTACACATGAATCAACTTGAGTTGTGCCATTTTCCTTTGATTCAAAGATTGAGTATTCTTGGCCATTAATGGCTGAATTGGCCGTTTTTGGCCCTACCAACTGCTAAGCTTGATCAAGCCTAACTACCTATAAATTAAACCTTCTCATAACCTTTAGAGCATCAACTCTCATCAATCTTCACTCCAATCCTCACATATGAAGTCTTTCTCTCTTTAAGGCACGACTTTCTCTCTCTCTCTCTCTCTAATTTGTTGCCCTTGTATAGTGTGTTTTAAGCATAAATAACCACATAAGAAGCTTCCCTAAGGCCTTAACTACCCAAATCAACTACCCTTGCCCTCTATCTCGGTCCCTAATGCTCTAATGAACCACCAAGAGTTCAACTAATGGCAACCATAGTTTGAAAACACCACCCCTATTCTTCTTCTATCAAAATTGACACTACAATTGAACTCGTGGTGTCTAAAAACCTACGGCCCAACCATTCTCTCACTCCCAGCCACCACCATGATTAGCATACAACTACAAATAAAAATAGCCACTCTTGAAGCACGACCAAACAACTATCGTTGGCCAAGGTACATGTGCTAAACCCCCAATCTCCATTTTGAAACAGATGAAAATGAAGTCACCAATTAGAAAGTCGCCACAAATCCACCTAGAACATGTTGAAGGAGACCCACAAAAGTCGCCATCTTCTTCATCTATTGAGCACTCACATGTGAAGCATATGATTAGGTCGAAGAACCCGAGTTAAACCCCTTATTCGATCCATTTTTCTACCTAACTCATACCTTAATCCTTAAGTTAGCCCTTTCTTACCTTTCTTTTTAATTTTTTTTTTATATTATTTGAATGTAAGTCCTTAAAAAAAATCTTTAGATTAATTTTCTTTTCCTCCCCAAATTTTCTTTAAAAACATATATATGTATGTATTTATGTAATATATATGTATACACATTTTTCTTACTTAGAAAAAAATCTATATTTTCAAAATATAAAAATCTAATGAGCCATTTACAAAGTTAGGACCCATTTAGAATTTTCAAAAATAAAATTATCCAAATTTAGGATTCCTATTCTAGATTTTCTTAAATCAAATCGAAAGTAGCAGATATTTCAAAATTAAAATAAACCAACTTGCCTAAAATTTTGAAATAAACTATGGATGTCTAATCCAGAATAGTGTATATATAAGCACTTCCAAGGTAACTTAAAATATGGAAAACTCTTATTTTCCCCTTTATAAATAAATAAATTTATTTTTTTCTCTTTTGTAAATATATAAAAGTTATTCATTTATTTACTTATAAATTAGAATTTTTTTTTTGTTAATGAAATGGGTAATTTTAAAAATAAAGTTAAATTTGAAAGGCTAAGATGGTACCTACATAAGGTTCAATAGAGTAGTCATTGAACTTGTGATGTCTAGTTTTTTGAAAATTTTTCAAAAAGTTTTCAAAGTCAAAGGTAGTGGCTAAATTAGACTCAATTCACCTAATTGGTTCTAATTTAATCACCTTTCTCTGTTATACTAAGTAGCCACTTTAAAGTTTTTTTCCAAAAAATAAAGAAACAAAATTTCTTTAATTTCAATTGAGCGTTTAAACTAAATGGTTATAGGGTTTAGTTTAAACTAAGTTAAGGAAAACTAAAAAACCAAAAAATTCAAGCTCCATAACTTGACGGCTCCACTAATGACATTGACAGAGCTAGCCACTTTGACCCTCTAAATTTAAGTTTATCTTTCGAAATACCCTTATCAAGTTTTGTTTTCTAGTTATTACCTTTACTTTTAAATATTTTTACTAACTTTTTCCTACAGTTAGCTCTTGGGTTTTAACTTAGGGGGTTTAATTATTGAATTATAAATGTGTAATAGATACAGTCAAAACCAAGCTATTCTAGAATCTTAAGAGGGGGACCATTATTTAACCTTTGAATACTATGGGTTAACGACCTTCCAAGTCCGATTAGGCTTCCCCACTTAGGCTTCCATGTACCTAATGGATTGTTTCTTAAAAGTGTGTAAGGTCATAGAAAATAGGACCTTTAGAACCTACCCCAATTACATATACGATCCCTTTTCTAAAATTAGTAAATAAACATGATATGGAAAAAATAAAATAAAATAAAATAAATAGAAAATTATGAATATGAAGTTTCCTAATCTTTTCCCTACAAATGTTTTCTTTATAAATTTTCCCCTTATCTGTAAAATATGAATATAATTCCCACATAAATAAGATAGTTTTGATTTTATTTTCTTTTTTCCTTTTTTAGAAATGGCTAGTTTGTCCTTTAGACTCCTCATTTCAAGAAGGCCCACATCCATAAACCTTTGGAACTACAAGGAATACTCAAGAAGTTATATCAATTTTCTAGCCTAGATTAGCAGAAGAACATGCAAAATAAGATGGAGCCCGTCCTTTCATTACTCAAAATTCAAATTAACATTACTATGGTGCAAGCCTTAGTCCATTTCAAGGATCTTAAGATGTCGATCTTTCGTTTTGGCCCACATCATTTGAGCCCAAACATTGAAGAACACTCCCGTCTGCTAGAGGTCCCCTCAATTGGAAATAAATGGTATGTTCTGAATTTTACAGTTGGGCCTACAGAAATCTTCAATAAACTCATGGGTCTTCATAAGTTTGAAATATATAAGATTTGGGTAGATCGCAATAGGTGAATCATTAGGTTGGATGATCTTTTTACTTAGTTTATAACACAATCCAATTGTAAGTAGGATTTTTTTTTTGCAAACCCTAATGCTTAGCAACAACATAAGATTAATGCTTACATACTAGTTGCTTTTAGGGCCATTTTGTTTCTTAAGAGGATATTTCATATACATTAAAGGATTATAGAGTTGGCAACCCAATTCTTAGAAGAAAAGTCTTACATCCCAATGCTACCAGTTGATAAGCCAGATTACACAATTGCCTCGAAGAATAAAAGAATGGAGACTTGAAGACTAGTATACTCATGGTTTGGTTTATCAACCATATACGAAGCTAGAGGCATGACTTCTCTCATAAGGATTGCACCTAAACAATAAATCCAATTAATGCCTTTGTTACTATAATTAAGCTTCTTAAGAATATTGCTACTTATTATTAGGTCAAGGCATTCAAGAAATTTTGCATTGAAGATATCTCCTAGTTTGCAAGATGGATGGAAATATGTAACATCAAAAAAAGGAAGAAGGAAGACAGGTTAAGACATCACAAGAAAAGGAGGAACTAAGCTTTAAGGGTTGTATGTAATCAAAATAAAGTTTAAATAATGAATTTAGGAACTTTAGAGTTGTAATATTAATAAAATATAAATTTTGCTACATCATGGTCAATTTGCTAACTCCCTTCTTTGCATCTACATACCTTCATATTACATTTTTATTTTTTTCTTGTCTTTATTTGTAAATATTCATTATCGGTTTTGTTAATTTAGAAAATATTATAAATAAAGAGATTAAGTTCTCTGTCTTACTTTCTTTACGATTTTTGAAAAGTTTATGCTTCAATAATTAAGGGTGAAGTAAAAATAAATAAATAAATAAATAAAAAGGAAAAACCAAAATTTTCTCATTGCATTTAGTCTCCATTAAATAAGATTCTCAAATTCATGAAAATCGAGTCCTTAGGTTTTCAACTGTAAATATTTGATTTCTTTTACAAGTCCTCTTATTGGTTTATTCCTTTTCAACTCTTTTTATCTTCTTATCAACTATCACTCATCCATCATTCTCAATGATATGATTTTTCAATCATTTTCAAGTATCCCTAATGAGTTCCTTATTGCATATGTTTTATCCAATAATTTTTTATGATTTCCTCTTGATTTTGAGTTTATTTTTAAATAACAATACTTAATTGAGTAATTTTTTTTTTTAGCTATCAAAACAATTTACATGAGAAAACAAGAAGATAGAAACAAGTTTTGCTTAATTTAGAGCTAAAATGAGAAAGTTATGAAGGTTTGAAGGTCAACACAACAAAACGACATGATTATGTCGTTTCCAAGTGAATTTAGAGCTTATTTTCAACTATCGTAGCATAGTACACAACCAAACATCATGACTATTTACTCGGTCATATCATTCCCAGTTTAGAAAAAAGAAAGATGCAACCATGAATCACAACCAAGATTCAATCATTTTATGCATTCTATGATTCTTATTGCTAATTCTTTCTGCTCTTTGTTTCTAAACTATTATTTTGCAATACATAATGAGTAGATCTTTGGTATTTAGGTCTTGTAAAACCTAGATCTATTCGTGTGACATGATAATTATTTGATAAATTTAATTCTTTAGTCTTTTCTTGGTTCAACTATGTATGCTTCATGATTTAAGTTATTATTTATACGGGTAGTAATGTAGAGTTTAATGTCTTATAAGCGAATCGAAAGATTTCTTATAAGATTAGATCTAGGTATAGTTGATAAAGATTATTTCAAAATTAGAGATAATTTGCAAGAACGTTCCGAAATTTTGAATTAAGTATAGAGAATTCATTGTTCAATAATACAATCTTAAGTTATGTTATTGAGAAGGGATTCTAATAGGTAATTTTACGATTAGGGTTAATTAGCTTGAGAAAGTGATTAACTTTAGTAGAAAATTCTCCCAGTCAAGAAAGATTAAGGAATAAATTATCTTTAATGGAATCTATAAGTTAGGTCTAGGGGAAGCAAAGATCTAGATATAATTCTTTGAATCTTAAAATAGTTTACACTTTTGTTGCTATCTTGTCAAGTTCTTGAATAATTCTTGATTAGTTGTTAATTTAGCAATTGCTGCAATTAGATTAGATATTTTAAATTCTCAAACTTAAATTCTTAGGTTAGATAATAGAGATCTAGTAAGTATTAGTAGTCAAAGTCCTTAAGAGATCAATACTTAGATTTAATCCACTATTACAGTTTGACAAGATGCACTTGCCTTAATATCAATCCCATCACATTTTCCTCTTATAAAACTTTTCTTCTCCTTTAAATGGATGTGTACCCCATTTTATACTTCTTGTAGGTAACCATTTAAATACCTACAAGTTTCTAGTAATTGATTATAAATATTTAGTCTCTAGGCTCTTAGCCCATTTGAAATGTTTTTCTACTCTAAGAAATTTTTACCCCTTTCTCACAACTTATGAATCATGTAAATAGACCTCGTCCTTGTTTTTTATTGTTTAAGTTCTTTTTATAAGCCCTTTTTTCTCTCAAAACTAAGGTTTTTCAAAAAAAAAAAAATTCAGAAAATTGCTAACAAATATGGATCCTTACAAAGAGCAATGGCTAACAGTGGAAACAATGACAACAACCTTTTTGACACCAACCCTATAAAGCTGAGAATTCTCCCATTAGAGCAAACTATAGGGAAAGTGGCTGAATAGATGAACTTCTTTGTCGATAGCATAGTTCTACTTGAGGCAATAATGCCAACAAATAAAGAGAACTCAAAGGCCTAGCATAGGAAGAAAGCTATTAAATTCCCACCTCCTAAATTTGAAGAGAGCTACCCAAAAGTCAAGCCAGTATTAGATCCTGATTCTTCCGAGGTCAATAAAGGAACATTCAATTCAAAACCAATCAAAATGGCCTTAAAGAGTGGGAAGGAAAGCTGACCCAACAAATTACTATGAAGATGAGGGCATTTGGAAGTTATGATGAATTTAAGCAACCCAGCATCACTGATTTTTCTACATATGATATTAGTGCCTATCTAAAAAATTTAAAGTACTAAAGTTTGAGAAGTATAATGGAACCAAATGCCCCAAGATCCACATCAAGCCATATCTACACAAGATAGCTCATTATATTAAAAATAAGCAACTATTAGTCCAAATATTTCAAGATAGCCTCATTAGGTCAATTTTGTCTTGGTACATCCAATTGGATTTAAGTCAAGTTGATATGTATAGATACCCCATTTTTGCACCCCATTTTTGTACCCCATTTAAGTTAGGATAGCCTCACTAGGTCAATTTTAGAAATTTTTTGGAATATCGAAAAAGAGTCCTAAATTAGAAAATTTAGAAAAAAAATATATAAAACAATAGAAAATTTAGAAGAAGAAAGAAAGAGAGTAGATTTTACGAAATAATTGTCATTTAGAATAGGGTAAGCCCAAATATTTTAAATGATAGTTGTGTTTGGTCTTAAATAAAAAAAGGGTCAAGGCTTAGATTTAAATATAGCCTAAACCAACCTAATCCATATGTGCAATTTAATTGCCTATATGGACAAGGTACAAGCTAATAGCCAAATGGTAACATTCCTGGATTTGCATTGTGATTGAGTTGGAGGTCTTGGATTCAAATCTTGTAACAAGCACGTCATGCCTTTTTTCTTTTTTTTTACGAAGCACCTAACACATGTTGACGTGTCATTAGGGTACGTGTCTGTTATAGACACGTGGCACATCCTGGTTATGACCGTGAGCTGACCTAATGTCATATGGCATCACATTAACATCTTTGCCACATGTCTTGACACATAGCACAACGACATATTAACATTTCTACCATGTATTCAACCACATGTCATGTCATGACACATAACATAACACTATTGCCCCCACTTTGTTAGCATAGAGCCCAGTAGCGCTACATCAGCAATCTCTTTGTCTCCCATTCTTTCCCTTTCTTTCCTTTGCTCCCCTTTTCCAACAAATTTCCAACTTAGTCATTCCTCTTCATGGCCAATTTTGATTGGGTTTTCTTCATAATTTTACTAAATTAATGGTAAAATCGTGAAGATCGCATGGCCTTCTTTTAATCTATACCAAGAACTTGTCCAAATTCAGTTGAATGAGAGGTCAAAATGTAGGATGAAAATCAAGGAAAGTTTGAAATCTCGGATTTTCCTTTGAATTAAAATTCACTTGATTCGAGCTCTCGACCGATTTTCAAAGTCTCTCTGAAGTATTTCAAGTAAGAATGAAGGTCAATGAATGCTCAATTCATCCAAATCGCATCACATTTCATTGATTTTGAATCAATTCATTAAAATATCCATTAATTTGAAATCTCTAAATTCATGGCAAATTTGATCATTCCATGTTCGTTTGATGTTTGGAAACTATAAATAGGGAGTCTCTTATCACTTTTGGAAACAATTGTGACACCTCAAAAGGGGCTTGGTAGTTTTGCTTAAAATTTTCATATCACATATGCACCCATGATATAAAGACTGCCTTACAAGTTAAAGGTAGCAAGACTCTAACTAGTAAGTTTTTAAAGGTACTTATTCAATTTACATATATCTGCTTAACTATATATATATATATATATCTATAAGTGATTCAATAATCCATAATCACCAAAACTATAGAGAGTTAGAATCACCTACTAAACAATAAGAAAAGGTATCTATATCTTGACAATCATAATGACACTAAATACCTTAAAAGTTTAATTCAACTATACCACTTTCTTTCCTAAACTTATATTTTACTTGCTTAACCCGATGGAGCACTCTACACTTAAATCTTAGCCCAACCCAGCTTTGTAAGACCTGTAAAAAAATTTATTAAAGGGTAAGCTATATCCAGCTTAATGAGTAACCTTCCTACCTTATCATCAAACAATAATAAGCAAGTTATTTATCAAACCTATAAATGCATGTACAAACATATATAATGCAAACAGTATATACAGTTAACTAGTAACTTTATATAGATGGTTTTAATGCCCACTATTGCTTAGGTTTGAAGTATTTAGGCAAGTCAAGACCCAAGTATCGACATCTAATATGAAATCTCTTAACGATATAACCACCCTTAGCAATAGATACGGCTCAGCCTCAAGCATAAGGTGGTACTCCTTGGAGCCAAGTAGTTCCTAAAGGTTAAGATAAGAACATGTTGTACAAAATACGTCATACCATAAATAATCAAAATGCATAATATCAATATGGATCCATCCAAGCATGATCTTCTACTCTACTGTGTAATGCTGATGCCCTTTAACTCAAGTTGTAAGATGTAATGCATGTCCAATTTAATTAGAGGCCAAATATTTATTAATTCCGGATTCATAAGGTAGTCAAGCAAGTATATTACAAACACTTTAATGGCTTACATTCTAATGCAGCAAACAGGGGTATATGAAATATCTTAAAATATTTTGCAAGCATAGTTCAACCAAAACAGGCACACATAAGTTCTCATATACCCCAACATGCATCAAGTTCGATTATCATATATAATTAGAAAGTGCACTAAATACAAGCACAAAACAAAGTAAAATAGAGAGCAGTATACTCACTCAACCTTAAAGTCAAGTAAAATAAGACTCATCTTAAACGTAATCTATTCACTAGCTTTGGTATAATTTCCCTATTTCCACTTATTTCATATCTTAGTTATAACTTTCTTGTTTTAATTCGGAATTCCGCGTCCTTATAGTCGATTTTCATCATTTTCAAGTGTTTTTTCATTTGGTAAGGTTATTTTTGGGCTTTTGGATTAGCAAGGTTTTGGTTTGAGCCTTATAAGTTCATAAGCCCAAAGGTTGAGTTTGGTCACTTTTAGGTTTAAGCCTAGTTTTAGGCTTTAGGCTTAGCTTTTTATCTTAAACCTTGCACTTAATATTTTGAGCTTCCTTTTAAGTATTTTAAGTGGAATTTTCTACCCAACACTTCAAATTTTTACCTTATGCCTTGGTGTTGCTCTTGTGGGCCTAAGTAGACCATTTTTACTAGTTTAAGACCCTTGCCTACTAAGGGGCCTACTAGGAATAACTTTAATGTGCTTTTAGACTTAATAAAAATTTTATATTTTATTTTATAAGCCTTTTAATTTAGGGTTCAAATATAATCACTAAGTTATTAAGCTCTACTCCTGGTTCTTTTAAGAGCTTTTTGGGCTTATCTTACATTTTAGGGCCTTAAGCCTAACTCTACATATGATTTTAGGCTCAAGCCCACTAAAAGCCTTAAGATAAATTCTATTTTCTATTAGGATTCAGATCTGGTTCTTTTCATTTATTGGGCTCCTAGTCATATTTATAAGGCTTTAATAACTAACTAAGCTAGTTTAGGATACCCTAAACTTGATTCTAACTTATTCCAATGGGCCAAATATCCTAATGGGTTTACTAAATAACCTATTTTACTAAGTGTTTCAAATCTGCTTCATTTCATTAGTAGGTTTCTAACACTATTCCTAAGGCCTTAATCACTAATTTAACTAGCTAAGGCCATTAACTCATCATTACCCTACTTAACTTGGTTAATAACATCCTAAATCACACTAAACACTAAATAATCATGTTATTAAGGTAATAAATCAAAAATTACAAATTTAAAACTTTTATAAAATCGGTAGCCAAGTAGGGTTCTTCTAGGCTTTCCTTCAACTTCTTCCATCTAATACTTATCCTAGTGTGTTTCCTTATTTTAATCACATTTCTATTTATTTTAAACTAATAACATCACCTAACATGGTGAAAACAAGTTGGCTACATATCAAGAAGGGGGCAGCATGGATGGAACTTAAGGTTTCATGGAGTTTAATTAGCATCTTTTCAAGTTATCTACATAAAACTATCTCTTACATCTCTAGAATACAAATGGCAAACTAACTAAGTACATGAATGAATGTATAATTATAAGGCTCTAAAATGATATATGCATGATTATAACATATTTATATAGTATTTCTAATCTCAAACTCCTAAGATATCGTAGGTATAACGTATGTGAACAAAAAAGTCAAGTTGGGTGAATTTTACCTTAGGCTAGCCTGCACAAGTTCCTACGTTTCCACTAAAAAAAGAAGTCGAAACTTACTCCTTTTTGGGAAAATGTTTGTTAGTAAGAAACTAGGGTATGTATGTGATCTTTTGGTGGTGGTGGCTTGTCATTTGGTGGAATGTGGCGATAGTAAGGCTAAAAGGAATTGAGGTGCATAAGAGGGGGTAGGGGCAACAACTCCTTTTGTTTTCTTCCCTTTTTTCCTTTGGTTTTTATTTAGGTTTCTTAAGAGTGTTTCCTAGGGTTTTGGAGGGATGAAATGACAAATATTTAAGGTAGATTAAAGGAGACAAGAGGTGGCTATTTTGGGATAAGGGTACATGGTCCCCTCTTAGTGCTATAGTACCTTATTTGCTTTTTGCCAAATAAGGGAGGATTTTGTCTCTTAAAGCATAACTGTCCTTTAATTCTTAATTAATCCTTTGTCCTTTGTTCTTAATTGAGTTTGACTTGTTAATACTTAGGATGTAATGAGAGTTGGTAGATGGATTAAAGGGAGATTAAGCTAATTAATTGCGATTGTACTTAATTAAGTAATTTAGGCTTAATTAAAGTGTAACTAAGGTGTTACCATATTTTATCACTTTAATTAAGTTCATCAACCTACATTTCTTTGCTTATTAGATTCCTTTATTATGCTAGATTAATTAGGGTTTTCAGACCAAGTATGAGGCTTAAGTTTTAGGGTTTCCCAGCAATTGAAGAAATTATTTGTGATTAGCGAATAATTTAAGGATACACTTAAGGTTTATTAGTTAAATTAGGGTTTTGGACTTGCAATAAAGGTTTTACTTAGTCTATTAATATTTTCCAATCATTTTTATGTTTCCTATGTATTAAGGCTTTTATGTTTTTACACGTACGATTAAGGTTTTAGGGTTTTACTCTCTTTAGGGTTTTTTGACTTATTATTTAGGATTTGTGACTTATGATTTAGGGTTCAATCACTTTATTTATGGATTTTATTATTATATGATTTATTATTATATCTCTAATAGTTCTAAGGATTATCTATTAACTCCTATATCTGACTTCAAGTTTGGATGCAAAAGTTTATGGGGTTCATATTATCTCTCTATGTATAACGTTAGCATTCTTAAGAAGATATTTTCATATGACCACTTTGGTTTCATATGATCGATCGTTTTTATAGTTAATTATGATGTAAAACCCAATTAGCATATTAAGGTGTAATTAAGTTTTTTAGTTTTAATTACTCATACACTTGACATTAATTAGGTATAGCTTAGGGCTTAATGTGTCAAATTAAGTTGGTTAAGCCCATTGAATCATCTTATCTAATTAGTTTAAGGAATTGAGACAATTATTACTATTCAGGTATGTTTTAGAGGGTAGATTAGGGTTTTAGGGCAATTAAACGATTGGTCCCCGATTAATAAATAGTTTTACTATTTGGTTAGAGTGCAATAGTTAGATTAGGGTTTTCAACTTTATATTAAGGTTTTACAATCATTTTAAAGGTTTGCACATATTAGGGTTCCAATCAAGATTTTAGTGTTCGAATGTTCATTTAAAGGCTACAGTATTTGTTTTAAGGTTTTGAATTCATTGTTAGGGTTATTTATGCCAATATTTATATTCTGTTTAACTTACCCTTTATCGATTTTAGAGAGCTCTCGTGAGCTTCGACTATCAATCCCTTTCCCATTGGGGTTTAGGGTTAGTTTCGTTAGATTAGGTTAACCTTGGAAGTTAACATTAGTTATTGGCATTTGTTTATATGATTTTAGGGCTTTTAAGTGTAGGGGTCAACTAGGGCTTGGACTGCCATTTAAGGTTTTAGGAGTTTGAGTCTGCATTTTTCTTAGAATAGTTTTTTAGCTTCAGGGTTAGTTATCTTGCTAACACTAAAGGTATCTTTCAAGAAATCTTATTAACTTCTAACCTCTTATCTAGGAAATTTGTAAGGTTTACACAAATCAAAGCTTAATTTGTCCCATACAAACTCACCCAAATCCTTTCCCTCTCTACCATGTTCACTTGCAACAACATTCTCTCTCTCTAGCTTGTACTAAATTATGGTGTGTTCAACCCAAAACACTAATTATTTCAAGCTTCCTAAGCACGCAGCTTTCAAACCCAACTAGTGTCACACCTTGCCATGACCTCTAACTCCAACCGCCACTAAGCATTTCAAAAACCTTAACCACTATGAACTACTCCTTGAACCACAATACTAGCCACTATTTTGAGCCTAACCAAGCCTACAATTAAGTTCGTAGCACTAGAAAAGCCCCAACCTAACTTCCTTCTCACATCCAACAACGCCACACATGTGTCGCCCAGCAACCAACACCAGCCACCACTTCAAAAAACACCTAAATCACTACTACTCACCAAGGCACTCTCCTTACACCCATATTCTTTAATGAAATACACATGAAACCAACTTTACCCACTTAGAAATTGCATTAAAACCACCCCCTATTGACCTTAGAAAACATTTTCTTCTTCTTTTGAGGTGCAACTTGATTACCTAACTCCTAAAATCTAACTTAGCCCAACTTGTCTGAAAACGATCTGACCCAAGTGTTGACCCAAATCTAACTCCATGACCCGCCTCACTCCAACTCAAGTTTGGCCCTATTCTGCTTGTTCTTTCATTTTCATTTTGTCATTTTTTATTACTATTTAGTTTATGTCATGTTTAAATTGTAACAAAAAGAAGGAGAAAAAAGGAGAAAAAACAAAAAAGCAAAAAGAGGAAGAGAAGCTTTGCTATTTTATTTTTATTTTTAAGCATTTTTTAGTAAAAATAAAAAGAAAATGAAAGAATAAAAATAAAAAGAATAATAAAGAAAGTTTTATCACTTAGAAAATCCATTTTGCAAATAAATAAAGCAAATGAACCTATTTTTTCCCCAAATTTAGGACTTCTTCTAGAATTTTTCCTAAAATAAACACTTCAAAAAATTAAGACCCTTTTTTAGAAACATTTTCTCAAAGTAAAAAAATAAAATGGCTAAGAGACGTAGATTTGACTGATCTTCAAAATAAAAAAGAATCAATTCACCTAAATATTTTTAAACGAACTACGAAAATTTGATATCAAATAGCGGGTATATAGACACTCATACATAATTATGGAGCAACTTAAAATATGGAAAAATTTATGTTTTCCCCCCTTTGTTAATAATTAGGTTTTTTATTTATCTATTTATCATTTTTGTAAATAGACATGATTTATTGTTTTTGTAAAACAGAAAGTGTAATTTCAAATTATAAGGGTATATTGAAAAGTAAATTTAAATTCAAAAGATTAAAAGTGGTTTAATAAGTTAGCCTCTAGATTCAAAATCTTTACTTTCAAGACCTTTTTCAAAAAATTGGTTTTATTGAAAGACCAGTAATTAAGTTATAATTAATTCACCAAATTGGTTATAACTTAACTCTTTTTCCAAACTTGGTCAAGTGGCAACTCCGAAAAATTTTCAAAATTAAAAGAAAAACCAAGTTTTTCTAGTTTTTCTTAACTCTTAGTCGAGGGTTAGTTTTAAATAAGTTAGGATTTAATACTAATCAGGTTAAACAAATAATAAAACTCAAAGCCAAATTTGGGCTCAACAAAATGTGGGACAAGTTAGCTCGAGCATTCATTAAACATTACAAATTCAACTTGAAGATAGCCCCCATCGATTTAGGACTTAAGCAATATGAGGAAAATGATAATGAGGCCTTTAAGGAATACACTCAAAGATGGAGGAGCATAACGGCTAAAATCACCTCCCTTTTATCGGAGAATAATAGGAATCAGCCTACGACTATCTCTAGGAGAAGGCTGATCTGTTGTAAGCCGAAGCCAGTATGTCCTAAACCGATGCTAACCTGTCCCAAGTAGAGGCCAACCTTACACACCCAGGGCCAAGCTGATACCAGAAAGTCGAGAGGAAGGAAAGAAACCATTCGACATTAGGTACATCATCTGCCAAGGGGTCAAGAAACCAAGCAGTCAAGGCCTCAAAACCAAAATCCATTTGATACGACATGAACGGACTAGTGTCAACTAATTGTAGAACTTAACAATTATAGGCTGATCTCACATGCAGCTCAGCCAAGCTTTGTAAGACCTCAGCAACTCCAACACGAACTAAAACATCCAACTACTGACCCCAACCAGTTCAAATCCAACTCCTTTCAAGGTAGCTTAGATGACCCGCTTATTGGCCTCCTTGTAACACATAGTTTTGTATAGTTGTAAATATTTTCCTTTGACTTTAGTTGTAGGCCTACTTAAGGGTTTAAAGCCTTGTACATTATTTACAGTTTTACCACTAAGGCTTTTGAGAATTTGTTATAAATAGCAACATTTATAATTAGTAGATAGATGGGAAGAATATACAAATAGAAATCATACTTGAACATTCCTCTTTAAGTAAAGATAATCTTAAAGCTCTTCGAGCTTGCATTTCGAATTATTGAGTATGCTTTACTCTTTAATCTTTCCTCACGTTCTTATCAATCTTGACCTTAAGATTATGGTAAACCTTTCATTTGAGAGAGTTACTAAGTCACATCTAACCTCTCATTTGAAACACGAGTGACTTTTAGTGTCTGTAAGTCATATCAAACCCTATTTCGAGCTCAATCCTTGATTGTGTTTGTGTCTCAATGCGTGATATCTATACACATTTACATGCAAAACCCCATTCCACTTAAGGTCAAACACCTATTTATGGTTTGTGTCAGTTGCATGTCCATAGATTTACATCAGCTTCACTGGTATCAAAGCTTTGGAGAGAAACACGTGTTAATGTTCCTCAAAGTTTGATTCATGGTTTGAACATTTCTATTAATCATTGTTCTATAGTGTAGTGTGTTATTCATGTTCTTAGAAGTCATAGTATTGTACTATCTATGCTGGGTTATTAAGTCAACTAGCAATAATTTCAGTAGATGATTCTAGTTGCTGTAGTGTTTATCAATTGTGGGTAACTGCAGAAATCGAGTAGTAGTAATTTTTAGGTTAATGTTAGTTGTATTTTGTTGCAGTAGTATTTGTGGAATTGTCTTAGTGGTGATTCTAAGTTGAGTACAATTGAGTATGTTACATGTTTGTTAAATTTTCTCTCTAGAATTTATTGTATGGACCACAATGTCAGAAGATAGTATCAATAACAGTAGAGACAGTCTTCGTAGAAGCTTGAGGAGATGTGTTGATAACTTGGAATATCATATTCAAAATCTTATTAATTATATCTAGCAACTTACTGGTTTAGTTAGAGGCACACCCACCAATAGAAGTGGCTCTAACGAGCTTGATAAAGATGAGCGACAACCGAGAAGAGCTGCCAAACTAAAGAGAAGAGAAGACCGACCTAAGCCAAGGAGAAGCAATGATAGGAGTATTGACTTTGATGTGAACTAAAGAGCCCGAAGAAGAGAGCCAAGGTCGAGAAGAGATGTAACTAAGCAAAGCTCTAGTAGAAGTAGCCAATCCAAGGTAAACTGACTAGCTCAGAATACTAGGGATGAACACCGAGTACATAACGAAGGACTTAACAACATTAAACTTAAGCTGCTAACCTTCAGTGGTAGTAGCCAACCTAAAGAGTTCCTTGACTGGATTCGTTGAGTAGAAAATTTGTTCAAATATTATGAGTGTAATGATAGAACCAAGGTTAAGCTAGCTTTGTTATCCCTTATTGAATATGCAAGCCTTTAGTAGGATAAGTTAGTCACTAAGCGAGATGTCGAAGGAGAAGACCAGATTAGAACATGGAGGCTTATGAAAAAGTTGATGAACCAACGCTTTGTGTTGACCTACTTCAAGCAAGAAATGCTCTATGCTTTCCAGTACTTGAGATAAGGTTGAAACACTATTGAAGAATATTTACAAGAGTTTAAGATCTTGATGACTAGATATGAGATTGTCGAGCCACAAGTTAGTACCATTGCCAGGTCCTAAGTGGACTCTGAGATAACATTACCGATGTAGTTAAACTATAGCCATTCAACTTATTGGATGAGATACTTAATTTTGCATTAAGGGTAGAGAGACAGAGGAGGAGACTGCATCAAAGCCAACTGGTCAACCTCAATAAGGAAACCTTAAGCCTAAGAGGTATGCTAAGAGAAAAGGGCTAGAAAAAGGGATGGAGAAAGGAGAGTCTAGCCAACCTAACCAAGCTAACACTAAGAAAGTAGAAAAGGAGAGAGTGCCCAGTACTAAAGCCCAAGAAGTTAAGTGCTTTAAATGTTTAGGTTACGAACATATTACCTCCTGATGCTTAAACAAGAGGGTCATGATTTTGAAAGGTGAAGGACCAAATGCTCAAGTAGAGAGCTGTAGTGATAAGAGCTCTAAGAGTGAAGAAGCAATAAACGTCTATCCTGAGATTGGATAACCATTAGCCTCGACGAGCAGACAAATCAACATGAAGGAAAACTTAGGTCAAAGGGAGAACTTATTTCAGATCTAATGTTTAGTGAATGGGAAGACTTGTTCCCTAGTTGTTGATGGAAGTAGTTACACCAACATCGTTTTTGTCAAGCTAGTAGAGTAGATGTGACTATCAACCTACCTGCATCTCCGACCTTATGGGCTGAAGTGGTTTAACAAAAAAGGTATGGCCTATATACATAAGAAAGCTCAAATAGCATTCAAGGAAAGACAATCTAAGACGAGATTGACTTCCACATAGTACCAATGAATGCAGCCAATCTAATTCTAGGCTGACCTTGGAGTACGATCAGAGAGTGCTTCATAACAGCTTACTCAACATTTACACGATTCGAAAGGATGGTTAGAGCTAATGCTTGACCCTCATAACTATTGAGAAAATTCAGAACAACCTAAAACCCATGGTGGAAAGAAAAGGGAAGACGAGTCTGTTCAGCATCTAAGCCCATGATCATCATCTAACGTTGAAGCTGATTTCTTTTCAGCCTCGCGATGATGATAGGAATTAGCCTATGACTATCTCCAGGACAAGGTAGATATGTAGCAAGCCGAGGCCGACTTGTTTGAAGTTGAAGCCAGTATGTCCCAAACCAACGCTAACCTATCCTAAGTAGAGGTCGACCTATCCATAGCCAAGGCCAACCTAGTACGCTCGGGGCCGAGCTAAGACCAAAAGGCTAAGGGGAAGGAAAGAAACCATTCGATATTAGGTTCATCGTCAGTTGAAGGGCCGAGAAACCAAGCAACCAAGGCTATAAGGCTAAACATCCATTTGGTACAGCATACACAAACTAATGCTGACTAATTCTAGAACTCAACAAATGTAGGCCGATCTCACATGTAGTTCGGCCAAGCTTTGTAAAACCTTAGCAACTCTACCCTAAACTAGGACACCCAACTGCCAAATATCAACCATTTTGGATCTAACTCCTTCTAGGGTAACTTAGATGACCTGCATGCTGACCTCCCTTGTAGCACATAGTTTTGTACACTTATAAGTATTTTCCTTTAACTTTAGTTATAGGCCTACTTAGGTATTTAGGCCTTGTACATTATTTACAGTTTTGCCACTAAAGTTTTTAAGATTTGCTATAAATAGCAACATTTGTAATTAGCAAACAAATGGGAAGAATATACAGATAGAAATCAAACTTTGACATTCCTCTTTAAGTAAAGATATTCTTAAAGCTCTTCGAGCTTACATTTTAGATTATTAAATGTACTTTACTCTTTAATCTTTCCTTGCGTTTCGAGTGAGTTAGTGAGTCATATCTAACCTCTCATTTGAAACCTAAGTGACTTTTAGTATTTGTGAGTCCTATCGGACCCTATTTCAAGCTCAATCCCTGATTGAGTTTATGTCTTCATGCATGATATCCATTCATATTCACAATCAAAACCCTATTCCACTTCTTATTCCTCATCCCCACTCAAACATCGAATACCCATTTATAGTTCGTATCCATTGCATGTCTATGGATTTGCACCAGAGAAGGAACTAACTAATGCATTCATCCAAACACTAAATCATCCATATTTTAATTGTCTATAAGGGAAATCAATTGCTAGCTTTACAGATGTAGTTTTAGCAAGTAGTTGCATAGAGGAGGCAATAAGGACAAGGAAGTTAGTTAAGAACAAATTATCTCAATAAGTCCCAAAATGGTTGTAAATTTAGTAGAATTTGAAACAAAGATGCTCATAAGGTATCTTACCCTAATCCTAACCCCAATAACTCAACTCTCTCATTAAATGAGATAGGTAGGGATGTTAAGCCGTACACCTCCTCTACCTAGACATAAGCTCTAAAGGCTAGATTTTGGCTTACCATGTGAATATCATATGTGTCTAATGGGTCATTCTACGGAAGAATGTTGGAAAGCAAAACACAAGATTCAAGACCTAAATGATATTGGGCTACTTCAAATAGACTCCACCAACCCTAGTGGCCTAGAGTTTATGGTAAATGCTCATTCGCAATATGCTAGGTCATGCATCAACATGATAAAAACGTCTAAATGGAAAAGAATGGCTTATAGGAGTTTAAGTCAAAGGAAACCAAGGTACTTCAATAGGAACTAAAGAATGAGGGGCAATTATTAAGGAAATCCAAGTGCATTGTGATTTGTAATGTTAGAAATCACCTAAATAAAAGTTCTTTGTTTCTTAAAGATATGAAAATTAAAATGAAGTTAAGCATTCATTTCTAATATCCCAAACACAAGAAATCATTTGTTCACCCTTTAGAGCCTATTTTAGTAAAGATTTTTCTATATTAAACCCTATCAAGAACCACCTCACACTAAGGTAATTTGGAGGTTAAGGTCATTAATTTAGAGGAAAAGATAAAACTAATCTGTACTTACCTTAGTATCATCAAATTCAAGGATAATTATCATTATTGATAATTTGTTTCCTATAAGATAAAGAAGAGCCAACAAGGCCCATACACTTTTCCAAGCACCTCAAGCCCATTGATCTTCTCTAAGCAACCTAAGCCCATAAGCCCATTCATGAGTCCCAATAAAGGGAAATGATCACTTTTAGGGCCCAAAAAAAGCAAAGAGAAAGGAAAAAAGAAAAAGAAAAAAAAAGGAGAAGAAAGAAAAAAAAAAGGGAAAGAAGGAAAGAAAGAAAGGCGCAAAATCAAACAAAAGTAATTTAAGCTCAAGTGTAGAAATCCCCAAGAGGCTTGAAAATGCCAAAGGCACTTCTAGCCCATCAAAGAAGTTAACAAATACCATTCCCAATCCACTAAGATGGCCTAAAATTGGACCTATTAAAATTCCTAAAATACACCCTGAATAACAAACAAAGGACTTTTTTATTAGAGGGGACAATTTATCTTTGATAATGATTGTTTTTTAAACAAAGGCAAGTACGTTTCTAGTTTTTCTTAGAGGTTCTTGACTTGTATACCTGAGATAAGTAGATAATCCTTTCAAAACAAGCCTTTTCATTAATATTTTTTGAATCCATTGACCAAAAACCCAAAGTTTCATTACAAAACCAAAAAAGACCCAATAGATTGATGAAAGCATATCATTTGCAAGATAAACCATAATTTTTGGAATTATAGTCAACAGTAAAAGTTTGAATCAGGAGAAGGTAAGGAAGTCCTCTTGGATTAAACAAATCAATTTTGAGATATCGTTATTATTACAAAAGGACATTTGAGAAGCTTTCAAGAAGAATTATCCAAAGAATCAATGCCCCAAGAGGCCTTTAAGAGGAAAAATTTGATAGGCAATCCACTCTCATGATCACTCTAAGTGACATTTACCCTGTGATTAAAAGATAGTATTTTAAGAAGAAAGTAGAATTCCCCTAAAATACAAGATTGTCAGGACATTTTATCCTGGTCAGAAAAGAGTAGGTTGTTAAAAGCTCCTACCCACTAAGGGCATTAGAACTTATGAATAACACAAACCTGTTAGCAAATCACCAACAAAAAAAAAAAAAATGAAGGAGAGGAGAGAGAAGAGAAGAGAAAAGGACAAGTCTTTCTTTAAGTCGATTCCATATTAGTCATATTATCCAGCTTTGTCCATGTTTAACCCTAGTACCTAGTTTTTCTCTTTCAAGCATTTTTCCATGAGTCCTACCCCCATTTTAAAGTTCTTCTTCCCCCTCAGTCTTATTAACTACTTTTATTCACTTAAGTTCAAATAAAGAGACCCAATCCCTAGTGTCTAATTTAATATCTCTATTTAAGAACCTCATAGCTAATTTTGTCAACTTAAGGGGGCTAAACCCTAGCAACCAAATCAAATGACCATAGTGACTTGGTCTCACTTTTAAATCGATCCTTAAGGTCAATTCTGTCCACTTCAAGAAAATTGCACAGTAGAGAAAGTTTTTTAAGAAATTTGATTGAATTAAAATTTACCAATCCAAGATGTTGTTAAAACCCGTCGATCCATGATAGTAAACAAAAATCCATCAATCCAAGATGGTAAACAAAAACCCATCAATCCAAGATAGTACCAAAATCCATCAATTTAAGATGGTTTTACATCTTCAAGATCCATAAATTCAAGATGGTATCACATTTTTCAAAATTCATCAATCCAAGGTGGTGGTCACATTCTCTTTATCCATCCCTCCAAGATGGTATTAAATTTCATAAACTGAAAAACCAACCATACAAGATAGTCATTTAAGATTTGCTTTGTTTTCTTGAGACCATTATATCTACTCTAAAGCAACTATTTTACTGTCCATCCAAGAAGGTATCTTTATAGTTTCACCTGTTTGCAAAGTGTACCCATTTTCCTTCCATTAGATCTCATCCCTAGGGAGCAAATTCTTCTCCTTCTCTTCACAAAATCCTTGATGGATGAAGTTGAGGGTAGCTAGTTGACTCAATGCTTCCTAGTATAGTTTATTCCTAGGGTAAAAATGGTGTCTCTTTTATTTTTATGGTAAAGTTTTACTTAAATTTTACCATAAAGAGGGATAACTGTAAACACTCAATTTCTACCACTTATAGTTTTTTTAGAAATTTTCACCTAATTGAAAAAAAAAATTCAAAATATTGAAAACTTGAAAAAAATACAAAACAATTAGAAAATTAAAAAAATCCAAAAAATTAGAAAATTCAAGAAAATAAGCAAAAAAAATTGAAAATTTGAAAAAAAAAATTTAAGAAAAGCACGAAAAGATTAAAAATCGAAAAATCATAATAATAATAAAATATAAATAAAAAATAAAAAAATAAAAGTTAGAATATAAATACTTTAGGTTGATAAAAATAAAATCTTAGTTTAAAATAATAAAGGCCTAAGCATCTTCTTTTTGGAGGTTAGTTTGAGCCAATTTTTTTAAATTTAGCTAAGTTAAAACTCTTATATACATTTTGTTTGCATTAGGGAATAGGGCACAAGTTAACAACCCAATTAGTAAGAAGCTTAATCTTGGCGTTAGAATAGAGAGGAAGATGTTGGGTTCAAATCTCACAATGTGCAATGCATATTTTATATTGTCTCCTTCATTTAGGCCACATGTTGTAATCCTATTAGATACCGTTGTGCAAAATGACACGTGGCAAGCAACTACACGTCCATATGGCTGACATGTAGCCACCATATCAACAATATCTTTTCCCTCTCTTTCTTTTCTTTTCCTACAATTTCTCGTGCATATCTAATTCAAACTCCTCGATTTCAAGCCTCTTTTGATATATTTATGTTTTTGATTTTACCAAAATAATGGTGAAATCTCAAAGACTACCCAAGATACTATGAATTAGGACGGAAAACTTAGCATGATTCATTGGTTTAAGCATCTAAAATGGCTTTTGAAAATCACTCATAGCTTGGATCTGTAATTTCAGCTCTTGCCTAATCCAATCGAATCTAAGTAGAATTAAGGAGATTTCAAGCTTCCTTCTTTCATTTTAACCAGGCATATCATGTTTTTTACACATGAATCAACTTAAATTGCGTTATTTTCCTTTGATTCAAAGATTGAGTCTTCTTCACCATCAATGCCCAAATCGGCTACTAATGGCCTTACCAAGCATAATTAAGCCTGGCTACCAATAAAATGGACCTTCTCATAACTTTCAAGAGCATCTACTCTCATTAATTTTCACTCCAATCTTTACATACAAAAATCTTTCTCTCTTTAGGGCTCTCTCTCTCTCTCTCTCTCCTCTCTCTCTCTCTCTCTCTCTCTCTCTCTCTCTATAATTTGTTGCTCTTATGTGGTGTATTTTAACAAAAAAAAAAAAAACCACATAAGAAGCTTCACTATGACCTAAGCTTCCTAAATTAGCTACCCTTGCCCTTTACCATGGTCTATAGTACATGATCCAAGCTTCCTAAACTACCACTTAGGGTTTAACAAGCGATAACTTTAGTTTGAAAATACCAACCGAAAGGAATCACGGGCCAATCATACGATCTCAAGCATATGGACTTCTCTCCCTTATATGCCAAGCTAGCAAAAAAAGACTTCACTCTAAAAGAGGAGTAGCTCCTTTGTGCCATCTAAGTTCATCTCCCAAGCTCCTCTAAACTATTCATTATCTCGTAGATAGAAGAAGGAGATATTAACACTACCAAACACAACCAGAGCCAAACCATAAACCCACCTACTACCAAGCTGATGAGTATTCAAGCCAAAGTTGACCAATTTCTAAGCTAACCCACCATACTCAAGGAGCTAAGCCCACAATTATAGATCAACTACTTCTTAGACCCCTAACCTTCCGATTTGTTGACTTGGAGCTGACCCGGCCAACTTAGTTCTACTCAGCAACTAGTGCCTATTTAGACCATCTGATTGAGAGGCTAATACATACCTTATTGTGAACCGTAGCCAAGAACAAACAAGGTTGATCGCTGAATAGGTCTAAGCTTGCAGAAAGCTCGAAAAGAGTTAATGGGGAAAGGTACGAAAGAGTGAAAGCAAAGGTGAAAATAGTAAGCAAAACCCATAAATAGCTCCAAAGGATATGCCACACCAATGGAACTTCTAAGGACTCACGGTACAATTCGATGTGACGTACAAATTGTTCCAATGAGGTTACTCGCCACCTAACCTTGCTTAATGGAAATAATAAGAGCGATGTCAAGAGTAGACAACAGTGTTTACGCAGGGAAGAAGGTACTCAAAAGTGTATTAAAGATTATTTTATCTGTTACACCTAAAAGTACAAAGGTATTTATACCCACAAACTAGGGCAATTTTCCCAAAAAGGGAAAAGACAAAAAAGACATTTCCTAAGGTGGGCAATGTATATGTTATAAAGGGGTAAAAATAAATATACAAGGAAAACAATCTTAGTACTACAGATTCTACATGTACTGCTACACGTGGTGATGCGGCATTGGCAAGGTCATTAGGAGATGTGAACAAAGGTACAGACAAATGAGCTTATCCGAGTAAGAATGGCTTAATCAATCCAGATTCTCTCTCTCGGCTTCTTGACAAAGATGATGCTAAGTGATTATATGGCTCGGCAATAGAGAATACTCATCTACTCGGCATATCACAGAATAATAGGCTATCATACGGCACAGCATTAAAGGTGATTCAACAAGGAAGTACATGGCTTGGCAAGAGTTGGTTCACACATAAAGATTCGACATACCAGCCCCTCTAGTCCTCAGGCTTGGCTGCGAGTCAAGGGTCCCGTAGCTTGATTCATATCATTCCCTCCAGGTTGTTTTGGATTTGGAATCAAATCTGAATGGTGTTTACTCGATCCTCCATCAGGGTGATATGGGCTGAGGTCGACAATGTTGAAGGCGTCGAAAAGCCCATAGTCCTCAGGTAGCTCCAACTTGTAGGTGTTGTCACTGATTTTCTAGAGGACTCTAAAAGGTCCTTTTGCCCTTGCATATAGCTTGTTCTTCCTTTTGTTCGGGAACCGCTCCTTGTTAAGGTATAGCCATACCAAGTCTCACGATTAAAACTATTTAGCCGACCGACCTTTGGACTTTTCACGCATTCTCCTAGCAGCATAGTCGATGTGCCAAGTGACCTTATCGTAGATATGCTGGAGAGATTGTGCTTTGGCCGAGGCATTAGGGTCCTCTTACATGGGTGCTAGTATAAGGGCATGGTCAAAGGGTAACTTAGGATTAAATCCACAGACCACCTTGAAGGGAGTTTGCTTGGTGGTGTCATGTACGGTTCAGTTATAAGTGAATTCAACCACAAGCAAGTGGATGTCCCAATCAACCATGTTTTTGCCTACTATAGCTCGAAGTAGTGACCCCAAAGTATGATTAACCACCTCTATTTGGCCGTCAGTTTAGGGATGACATGAGGTATTGAAGAGCAATTTGGTTCCTAGCCGATGCCATAGGGTTCTCTGGAAACGGCTCAAGAACTTTGGGTCTTTGTTAGATACTACACTTCTTGGCACGCCGTGTATCCGTACAACCTCTTGTAAGAAAGGAGAAGCAATAGCCAAAGCATCATTAGTTTTGCTACAAGGTACGAAGTATACCATCTTACTGAACCGATCCACAACGACCATTATAGAATCTTTTCCTTGAGCAGTTCTCGACAGTCTAAGAACAAAATCCATACTTAGCTTAGTCTACAGTCTCATTGGAATAGGTAGGGGCATTGCTTTCCCTTCTTCGGCTCAGTACTTGGCCTTTTTGTACACAACACAGCCTTTAACCACTCAATGCACATCCCTTCGCATTTTCGACCAAAGGAATTGGCCATTTAATAGTTTATAGGTTCTCCATTCTCCAAAATGTCCAGAGAGTCCGCCATTATAGGCTTCTCCAATTAATAATTCTCGAAGGGAACAAGTCGGCACGCACAGTTTCTCCCCTTGGAATAAATAATATCCCCCGCATAATACTCATCCATTGTCTTCCTATCCATGCATCACAAAATTATTGGTCCAAAGTGTAGATCCTCAGAGTACTGTTCTTTGATATTCAAAAAACTAAACAGTCTAATCTGCAATTCTGACAAGAGCTCATGCTTCCTTGAAAGAGCATCTGCAACTATATTGCTCTTTCCTTGCTTATATTTGATAACAAAATTGAATCCCTCAAGGTATTCAACCCATCTCGCCTGCTGCTTGGACAGTTTTGTCTGACTTTGGAGGTACCGCAGTAACTCGTGATCAGTATATATGACAAATTCTCTCAGTAGTAGATAATACTGCCACACTTGCAGTACTCGAATTAGTGCCAAGAGTTCTTTATCATATACGGAGTAATTTAATTGGGGTCCTCAAAGCTTCTCACTGTAGAAGGCAATTGGTTGTCCTTCCTACATCAGGATAGCAC
The DNA here is from genome assembly GCA_024138005.1 of Lumnitzera racemosa. NCBI lineage: Eukaryota > Viridiplantae > Streptophyta > Magnoliopsida > Myrtales > Combretaceae > Lumnitzera > Lumnitzera racemosa. The sequence goes on from JAMXBC010000006.1 coordinate 90,789,657, forward strand.
CTATTCCAATTCCCGATGCATCGCACTCTAGCTCAAAAATTTTATCAAAGTCAAGGAGCACTAACACCAGGGCAAAGGTCAACATATTCTTTACCTCGGCGAAACTCCACTCCTCCTTTTCTCCCCATCAAAAGTCGGTGTTTTCCTTTGTTAATTCAATAAGTGGTGCAACGAGGGTATTAAAGTTCCTGAATAACCTTCAGTAAAACAAAGCCAATCCATGGAAACTTCTCACTTCGGCACCAGTAGTAGGGGTCAACCATTCAACAATTGTTCAGATCTTCTCATCATCAACACGTAAGCCTTCTCCACTGACTACATAGCGCAAGAATACCACTTCATGTTGGCAAAAACAACATTTCTTTAGGTTGCCGAATAATCTCTCGACATGAAGAATAACTAAGATTGCTCTGATGTATTCACAGTAACTCAGTATATCGATACTATAGATTAGGATGTCATCAAAGTACACTACAACATACTTCCCAATGAGATATCTCAGCACATGGTTCATAAGCCTCATCAAGGTGCTCGAGCATTCGACAAGCTGAAGGGCATGACCATCTACTCGAAAAGTCCATGTCGAGTTTTGAACGTAGTCTTCCACTCGTCTCCTGGCCTCATGTGAATTTGATGGTAGCTAGACTTGAGGTCAATCTTACTAAAAATTTTAGCTCTACTCAGTTCATCCAACATGTCTTCTAGCCTCAGGATCAGATATCTATATTTAATCGTGATTTTGTTCATGACTCAACTGTCAACATACATCCGCTAGGTTCCATCCTTCTTCGACACTAGAAGGTAGGTACAGCATAAGGACGGAGACTCTCTATTACGTATCCTCTTTCTACCAACTCATTGACATGATGTTGAAGCTCAGAAGCCTACTTAGGATTCATGCGTTAAGCTAGCTTATTCGGTAGTGCAACGTCGAGTATTAAGTCAATGCAATGCTCTATGCCTCAAGTCAGCAGCAACCCTTTAGGTAACTGTTCTAATAATAGGTCAGTATATTCATCTAATAGTTCCTTCACCTCCTAGAGTAATTCATCTCGCCCCTTCATTTCCAATAGTCACCTGACTAAAAGGAGGGTCAGTTCATCAGCATTAATGGCCTCTCAAAGCTTGGCTCTACTCATCATCAGAGCCTTCTTTAATTCGCAAGTAAGTTTCTTCTATAACTTATGAACCTCTCTCGGTGACATCAAATTCAACATGATCTTTCAATCATCCCTCTCAATCATGTAGGTATTCCTATAACCATCATAGATGACTCTCCTATCAAATAACCACGATCTTCCTAGCTACACATGAAAAGCGAACATGGATAGTATGTTGCAGAGAATCTAGTTGGAGTAATTGTCGATAGTGAGCAGCAGTAGTCCTTGTCGAGTGACGTGTAATGCTCCCTTATCACTTAACCATTGCAACTTGTACGACTTCAGATCTTCAATAGTCAGCAACCTCAATTTTGAGATAAGGTCAGTTGACACCACATTGGTGCAACTCCCACTATCCACGATGAGGGCGCATGTCTATTCATTCACCTTGTAGGTGATATAAAAAAAGTTCTCTCTTTGCTCCTCCTCTCGTGAGGGCTCCATGCTCATAGTGCATCAGACAACCATGAGTAGCTGATCTATGTCCTCAGTATACACGTCTTCTTCGATCAACTCCTTCTTGGCATTCTCATTCCCTACAGGAACCTTCTCCTCCTTAGGTTCCTCATTCATACTCTCTACGTTTAACTTCGAGGTGTCTCCTTTAATGAGCATTGTCCTTCAGTTCGGGCACTAAGTAGCCATATGTTCAAACCCCTAGCACTTGAAGCATTTGATCTGGCTAGCCTTCCTGCCAGACCCTTGACCTTTCTCATACGTTTGGGTCTGCACTACATCTTCAGGCTGACTTTTCTACTAGGCTCTGACATGTATCCTACTTCTCAGCTCAGTACTCGGAAATGTCTAATGACTTGCTTATCCAAGTCGGCTAGTCGGCACTCTGGTCGCTACTTAGCTTCTTCTTTGCCTCTTTACCCGCTGGGCAATCCCAACAGCTTCATCCATTGTGTCAAATCGTTGGAGTTTCACAATGTCTCAGATGTGTCCTCTCAACACAATGATAAACCTTGAAACTATTCGAGCAGGTGGTTCCTCCACTTCGTATCTTATCATAAGCATTTGGAATTCTTGAACATATTCATCAACAGTTCGGCCTACTTATCTCAGTTCCTTAAGCTGCGTGAAAGTATCTTGGAGATATGTTTCCAACACAAATCTGTTTCTGAGCACCCTCTTCATCTCAAGCCAAGTATTAATATCCCGGTACCCCCTCTCTTCTTCTCATGGCCTAAAAATTCTTCCACCACATGGCGGCATATCCAAAAAATTCAACAACAATGGTCTTCACTTTCTTGTAATCCTCATACTGGTAATAATCAAACATATGCTCCACCTTCTCTTCCCAATCTAAATACTCGTCAACATTCTCAGATTCATTAAAACTCGGAATCTGAAGCTTCACATGGTCAAATGCTCTGGGGATTCATACATGCTCCTCTTCAAAATACTTTTCTTCCTCCTCATTAAGCTCTTTTAGGGCTATCTTTCACCTTACTCATACGCCAACTCCTCTACCTTGAAATGGTCGAGCTAGGTTCTGACCCCTAATAAGTTAAGCAGCTTATGGAGTGTTTTGCATGGGCTCGGTAGGTAGGTAAGACAATGCATGAACAGTTCAAGTCAGATCAACTAGGAGGTTAGCTACCTCATTGAGTCTCTCGTCAGTGCTTCTAGGAGTTCCCTGAGACTAATGCCAATGGTAGACAACTCCTCTATCATCACCGGTACCAACATTCATATTTGGGTTTGTCATTTTTCCTCACGAATTCAGAATTTAAACAAACACTTCAAAAAGTGAACAACTAATAACACTACAGTCGAATGAACTCAATTCCTAACTCTGTTTCACACAGGAAAAACAGAGCATAATAGAAATCCAAGAAGAGTTAACTATAGTTCACACAAAACCTCCGCTCTGATACTAAGATGTTGCGAACCATAGCCAAGAATAGACAAGGCTAGTCGCTGAATGGGTCCAAGCTTATAGAAAGCTCGAAAAGAGTCAATGGGGAAAGGTACGAAAGGGTGAAAGCAAAGGTGAAAATAATAAGCAAAACCTACGAACAGCTCCAAAGAATATATCGTACCAATGGAAGTTCCGAGGAGTCACGGCACAATTCGATGTGACGTACGAATTGTTCTAAAGAGGTTACTCGCCACCTAACCTTGCTTAAGGGAAATGATAAGAGCGATGTCAAGAGTAGATAATAGTGTTTACGTAAGGAAGAAGGTACTCAAAAGTGTATTGAAGATTATCTGATCTGTTACACCTATAAGTATAAGGGTATTTATGCCCACAAACTAGGGCAACTTGCTCGAAAGGGAAAAAGCAAAAAGGACATTTCTTAAGGGGAGCAATGTACATGTTATAAAGGGGCAAAAATGAATATACAAAGAAAACAACCATTGGTGCTACAGATTCTACATGTAATGCTATACACATGGCGATGCAGCATTGGCGAGGTCGTTAGGAGATGCAAACAAAAGTATGGACAGATGGGCTTGTCTGAGTAAGAATGGCTTAATCAATCTAAATTCTCTCTCTCGGCTTCTTAGCAAAGATGATGTCGTGTAATTGTATGACTCGGCACTAAAGAGTACTCATCTACTCAGTATAATGGATTGTCATACAGTACAGCATTAAAGTTGATTCAACAAGGAAGTACTTGACCTTAGCAAGAGTTAGTTGGAACATAAAGATTCGACATACCGACCCCTCTAGTCCTCTGGCTCGACTACGAGTCAGGAGTCCTATAGCTTGATTCTCATCATATCCTCTTTCTTTAACATCCATACTATCTTAGTGAAGGATATTCTTTCTCCGTCACTACTAATTTATCCTTTCTCTATAATCATTTTCCATTTCAATTAGGGTTCTAGTTTTGTAATTACAAGAATCCTAAGACTTACCCTAATTGGGGCATATAAATACCCTACAAATGTATTAACCGAAATGAACATCTAAATATTGAAATGTAGAATTTTCCCTTCTAGTGAGCTAAGTATTTTTCTCTACTCTCCCTTACTCTTACTTGTTCATTTAGTAAGCATTATGGTGAGTAACTTACTTAGCTTGAACTAATGCATCATATCTAACAAGTTAGTTGGCCTATATAGCTTTACGATGCATCATATCCATAAATTTAGTACGTAGGTTTGCTTAACCATTGACTTTCATTTATTATTGACCCATCTTGTGATTTGAACCTACCTCTAGTTCCAGTGATATGGGTGGTTATGTGTACCCTTCCCAGTAATCCATATCATCCTAGTATTAGAGCTTAACTATGTTCGACTAAGTTTCTGGTACTTTGTATTCTTAAGGGTTTTACTATAGTGTATCATGTGTTGTTAGTATGTTGAGATTTAAGAAGTGTTGAAGAAGTTATGAGTGACTATAGTGAGTATTAAAGTAGTTTTGTAGGTCAAGGAAGTAAAATATCTGTTTTCCCCTATTTTGCGTTCACAAAATAAAATGTCTGCTTTTAGTTGGTTTATCACTATGCTGGGTAACATTGCTATTGTTAGTATGTGATACTAGGTTTTTCTTGTTCGGAAAGATGTTTTGACAAAGGTTTGAGTAAATTTCAGTTATTTAAGTTGTTAATCCATTGTATAATATTAGACTCCAGTATTCAAGGAACCCTCAGAAACCAAGAGAGTGGTACTCATAATAGTCATGACTAACAAGGAAGTTACACACCCTAATCTATATATGAGAGAGTAAATATACTTAGCGACCTAGTGACTAACATGATGACTGATATAAATGAAGATAGGCAGTGAACCAAAGATACCTTTAAATAGAAACTAAGCAAATGAACTACCTGAGAGAGGTAATAGCTGACTCGGCTAAGCTAGCATCCCAATTTAACAACAACGAACTAGAGGAGTTGATAGATTTGCTCAACAAAGGCTTGCACTAAAGGAAATAAAAGAAGATTATGAGGAGTTTAGTAATGCAATAGAGGAGCACTACGAACCCAAAAAAAGGAATGTCAAATCTCCTAAGGTAGAAGGATTAAGATTACAAATTTTGAGCTTTTTCTTGTAATGGTGATGCTAAAGACTACCTCGATTAGGAAGCAGTTTGAGTGTCAAGAAGTACCTGATAATGCTAAGGTGAAACTGGGTGTTCTAGAGTTCACCGGATATGCTGCCTTATGGTGGAAGAATTTACAAGCTACAAGGTGAAGAGATGGACAGAGAGAAGTTAAGGATTGGGAAGAGATGAAGAGGGTGATGAAAAGAAGATTTGTTCCGTACTATTATCTATAAGATGCTTTCAAAAGGTTGCAAAAGTTGAGATGAAGGGGATCTAATGTTTACACTTATGTGAAGGAGTTCCAAATGCTGATGATTTGATGCAAAGTTGTAGAACTAGAACACTGAGCTATCTCTAGGTTTATTAGTGTGTTGAAGTATCAAATAAGTGATATTATTGAAACTAGAGATGTTAGGTCCTTGGATGAGGAAATCCAAGTAGCTCAAAGAATAAAGCAACATCAAATGAGTAGATTTCGAGCTACTATTAGTCAGACTACCCCCAACCAACTTGTTTCAAGCAAAGCTACGCAATCGAAACTAAGTAAGATCAATGATGTCTGACTTGTTTCAGCTACCTAAGCTAAAGAGAATGAACCTTTAAGCAAGTTTGAGAAAGGACCGAGCTTTGAAAAAAAGATTAGTGAGATTAAGTGCTTCAAGTGCCAATGATTTGGTCATGTGGCAGCACAATGTCTAAACAAAAAGACAATGGTGATCAAGGGAGAAATGCCAACCATCGAAGTCAATAGTATTAACGAAGAAGTTAAAGAAGTGAAGGGATCGAAACTAGCTAATTGGTTTGAGGATGAGCAAGTTATTTATAGTAAAGAAGAGAATTTCATGCCTATAACTATGGTACTACGGCGAAGGAGTGATAAGCGTAAACCTAGTACCTAAGGACAAATAGCACGAGAACTTGTTCCACATTGGTTGCAAAGTCAATGGAATGTTGTATGCTCTTATTGTTGATAGTAGAAGCTACACTAACGCAACGTTTACCTTTATGGTTCAACAATTGAAGTTACCAACTAAACCTCACCCTAAACCTTACAAGTTACATTGTCTCAATGATGAAGAAGCATTGCAAGTAACTAAGCAAGTTGCCATGTCTATCTACATTAGAAAGTATAAAGATGAAATTCTTTGTGATGTGTTGCCTATGAACGCTTCATATATTCTTTTAGGAAGGCCCTGGATGTTTGACTAGCAAGTGATCTATGATAGGAGGACAAATGTCTATTCATTTGGGCATAAGGAAAGAAAGGTAAGACTAATTCCCTTGACTATGGAGCAAGTCAAAATTATGCAAGCTCAACTTAGTTAAGCCTTGAAGAAAGAGACCTTAGTGATGACACGTACCTAATTGTCTAAAGAGATGAAGCTTGAAGAGCCAATCTTTCCACTAGTTTAGAGGTTACTTGAATTGAAGGATCTAAATGATGAACTACCAACCAAGGTGAACAACTTGTTAAAGTAGTTTGCTTATGTGTTCCTGGACAAACTACCAGGAGGTCTATCTTCGATCAAAGGGATCGAGCATGCTAGACTTACAACTACGAGACACATTACCAAATAAGCCAGCATATAGATTGAACTCTAAACTAGCTACCAAGCTCCAAAGACAAGTAGATGAGCTAATGAAGAGAAGATATACAGGAGAGTCTCTAAGCCCATGCCTTGTCTCAATTTTATTGGTGCCAAAGAAAGATTGCCCAGGGCTAATGTATATAGATAGTTAAGCCATCAACTATATCACCTTAAGTACAGGCAACCTATACCTTAGCTTGATGACATGCTTAATGAGATTAACAGAGCAAGGATCTTCTCCAATATTGATCTCAAGTCTGAGTACCATTAGACCAGAATGCAGAAAGGAGATGAGGGGAAAACTACATTCAAGACTCCCCGTGGATTGTATAAGTGGTTAGTTATGCCATTTGAATTATCAAATGCGTCAAGCACATTTATGAGGCTAATGAACCATGTACCTAGAAAACTTATTAGAAAGTTTATTATTGAATACTTTGATGACATTCTTATTTGCAACCCTAATCTAGAAACACATTATGGTTATCTCTAAGCTATCTTTGACAAGCTCCAAGCTAAAAAACTACATACCAATCTGAAGAAGTATGCCTTCAGCTGACCAGAAGTAGTCTCCTTAAAATTTGTTATAGGTGGAGGTAGAATACATATTGATGAAGAGAAGATTAAGGAAATCATGGAATGGCTAGTACCAACCTATTTTACCAACGTATGAAGTTTTCATAGCCTAGCATCTTCTTATCGCAACTTCATAAGAAATTTCAATACCATTATGGTGCCACTAACTAAGTTATCAAAGAAAGACATTGAGTTTAAATGGGGAGGGAAGGAGCAACAAAGTTTTGAAGAAGTAAAAAGGATATTAACTATTGCCCCCCACCTTAGCTCTCCTAAGTTTTGACAAAGTGTTTAAAATAGAGTATGATACATCAAGAATTAGCATAGGTTTCGTGCTAATGCAAGAAGGCTAACTAATTGCATGCCTTAGTGAAATGCTCCAAGAAACTACACTTAACTACTTTATGTATGATAGGGAGTTCTATTCTTTAATCCAAGCTATAACTATCTAATAGCATTACTTGTTACCAAAATCATTTATGACATATACCGACCATGAGTAATTGAGGTATCTAAAAGCTACCTCAGTTGTTCAAGAGGCAAGCTAAGTAGATTGAATTCATGGAAGGATTTCCCTATGTTGTCAAGTACAAAACTAGCAAGAACAATATAGTAGCTAATGCCCTATTACAACAACGTACACTCTTGACTAAGCTCTAAACAAGACTTCTTGGATTTTTAATGATTAAGCATTTGTATGCTGAATACCCACACTTGGTCCAATCTATTGTCCATGCAATGATGTCTAAGCTATCAATGATTATCATAGGGAGGAAAAATACTGGTTTAGAAAGGGGAAGCTATGTATCCCAACCTGTTCCATAAGAGAGTTATTGGTGCGTGAGGCACATAGAGGAGAATTATTAGGCCATTTTTGTAAGTACAGAACCCATGAAGTAGTAGCTTCAAGAGTCTTTTTTCTAAGAATGATAAAGGACGTACAATCTATATTAAAGAGGTGTGCACCTAGCTATAGAGCAAAGAATCAAGCTGAATAAGTACCCTATCTACTGTTACCTATCTCGATCAAGCTATAGTCTAAGCTGAGTATGAACTTCATTTTCGATTTGCTAAGGATGACTAGTGGGAAGGACTCTATCATAGTGGTCATGGATCGGTTTAGCAAGATGGTACACTTTATACCATGCAATCGAACTAAAAATTCTTCGACTATTTCTTTTCTCTTTTTGTAGAAAGTGGTCAAGCTACATAAAGTATCAAGAACTATAATTTTTGACCGAGACTGTAAGTTCTTAAGCCATTTTTGGAAGACCCTTTGAAAGCAATTGGGAACCAAGCTACTATCTAGTACATCCTACCACCCTCAAATAGATAGATAGATAGACAGACTAAGGTCGTCAATAGGGCCTTAAAGACACTACTACAAGTTATAGTTGGGAGCAACCCAACTGATTAAGATATGTGCTTGCTAATCATTAAGTTCGCCTACAGTTAGATCACCCATATTGTCATTAAGCAACACTTTGAGGTCACATATGGCTATAATCCTGAACTCCCACTTGACTTAAACACCCCATCTAACCGCCCTAAAGATCCACAATCTATTGAATGATTAAAAGCCATCTAAGCAATGTACTAGAAAGTTGTAGACCATCTTATGCATCTCGGGGGTCTAACATACGAAGAAACACCAGACCACAGAAAATTGAAAGAAAATAAAAAAAAAAAGATTAGCAAAATCCGAGTAGCTACCAATTGGATATAACACACCAATTGATGTTAATTGGCCTACAATCTGCTAGATATGACTCACCGGTCCAAACTATAGGGTCACTTACCACTACTCCTTGATAAAGGGAATAGATAAGAGTTAAAAGGATAATAAGAACACTAGGGTTGCTTAAAAGGGAGACTTATAATAATCCAATAATGAGAGTGATTGATTCCTACATACAAAATGAATGAGGTTTATATACTAGCCCCATTAAGGTTACAAACACATATGAAAAAACAAAAAGGGTAATTTACAATTAGAATATATAAAATATACTAAAAGGGGTAAAAGAGACAAAGAAAATTCAATACAAAAAAGTAAAGAATCTTTCTAGATTATTGTGTTAGAAGATACGTATTGTATGGTGGGTAACATTCTAAAATATAGTATAATTATGATGAAATGAAGAAAAGAGAATCCATAGTCAAAGCCGCCTAATCTAGATTAGGTTAGAGCTCAATCAATCGGCTGCTAGAGAATACTCAAGTTGGATTGGGGGTCAAATGCTAGTGGTTAGCTCGAAAGCTCAACTCAGATAGTCGCTTGAGGCTGGTCTACTCGAATGTTGTTTATGTCATAGCACGATTGTTCAATAGGTCAGCCTATATGTTCAGCAAGTCAATACGTCTGCTCAGTAGCTTCAGAAACTATGTTAGCACACATGATAGCTTAATATTTAGGTCATTAGTAGAATGAAACACAGAGATCAGGATAGGAATTCTTGTTTTTGATGGGGCTTCGAGCTCATGTTCTTCGTGTAAGTCCTTAGAGTCCTCTAACTTGGCTACGCATGATCGGTTAGAGAAGTTGATTCCTATCATCTGCTTAGGGGTCGAAAAGATTTGACCTCAAATATAAAGTAGTCTTTGGTTCTTGTTTTTTCAAGGCTCCTATAAGGTCTTCCTCTTCTGGTTTATGGGGAATTAAGTCAAACATATTGAAGGTGGAAGAAATACCATAATTCTTAGGCAGTTCAATCTGGTAGGCATTGTAGTTGATCTTCTTTAGGAATTTGAATAGACCATTAGCTCATGGAGATAGCTTGCTTTATCTCAAGTGCGGAAATCATTCTCAGTTGAGGTGTATCCATACTAAGTCTACTAACTTGAAAGAAATGGCTCAACAGCCTTGACTACTAATCTCTTGTTGTCTCTAGTTGAACATAGTAATCTTCCATGTCACAGAGTAGTATATCTCTTGCAATTCTTAGGCTCAGTCGACTATAGATTAACTCTCTTCAACAACGACAAGGGTACTAATCAAATTTAGGGGAATAGTAGGATTGAAGCCATAAACAACCTTGAATGGAGTCTTTCCAGTAGTGCAATGGATAATTCTTTTATATGCGAACTCCATAACTGACAAACATAGATCCTAATCCTTTACGTTCTTTCCCATAATATCTCTGAGTAAATTGCATAGCATCTCATTTACTACTTCAATCTAGCCATCAATTTAAGGGTGGCTACTAAAGCTGAACACAAGTTTAGTCCCTAGTATTCTCCAAAGAGTCTTCTAGAAATAGCTTAAGAATTTTTTGTCTCAATTTGAAAATATAGTTTTCAACGCTCCATGTAGTCAAACAACTTCCTACAAAAACAAATTAGCAATATTTAAAGTATCATCAATCCATTGGCACGGGATGAAGTGTGTCATTTTGCTACAGCAATCTACTATAACAAAGATTAAGTTTTTCCCCTAGATAAGGTAACCCTAAGACAAAGTCCATGCTAAGGTTAGCCCAAGATAAGGTTAATGTTGGTAGAGGCATATACTCTTCATGGGGCTCTCTCTTGCCCTTAGCTCTCTTATATACTTCACAACTACAAAGTACCTTATGGACATCCTTGGCCAAATCAGGCCAGTAAAAATTTTCCTTCTACAAATTAGCTTTTTTGGTCTCTCTAAAATGACTAGATAATCCACCACGATGAGCTTCCCTAACCAATAGCTCTTGTGTGGAATAGTTTGGTACGCATAACCTTCAATCCTTGAACAAATAGCCATCCCTTAGGTAGTATCCTCCAGTAGTAGCTCCTTCTTAATGTTGTTCAAGAATGGGACCAAAGGTCACGAGCATAATACTCAATGATAAGTGAAAATCTTAATAATTTCATCTACAAAGTGGTCAACAATATTTGCCAACATAATAAAGCATCGGCAACCACATTAGTGCTTCCTTTCTTATGCTATATCACATATGAAAAACCTTCCATGAACTCTAGCCACTCGGCTTGCCTCTTTAAAAGTTTGTTTCAACTCCCAAGATACTTCAATGACTCATGGTCAATGTAAATAATAAACTCTTGGGGCAATAAGTAGTGTTACCAGACAGTAAGAACATGATAGTGCATCACATGGTTTATAAGCCTCATAAATATGTTTGGTGCATTCATAAGTCCAAATGATATAACCAACCATTAGTAGAGAACATGCCTCATCTTGAAAGCAATCTTCCATTCATCACTTAGTCTAATGTGAATTTGGTGATAGCCACTTTGCAAGTCAATTTTTGAAAATATCTTTACACCATGAAGCTCATCTAACATGTGATCAAGCGTCAGTATTAGGTATCTATACTTAACAGTAATATGGTTGATTGCTCAATTGTTAATGCAAATGTACCATAAATTATCCTTCTTTAGGATGAGTAGAGTTGGTATAATACAAGGACTTACGCTCTCTCTCACATATCATCTCTCTATGAGATCATCCATTTGTCTTTTCAGTTCAAGAGCTTACTCGTGGTTCATTCTATAAGTAAGTTGATTCAGTAAGGCTACACCTAATTATAAATCAATACAATATTCTATGCTCTAGATTAAAGATAGTCCCTTAGGTAACTCTTCAAGAAACAAGTATGAAAACTCATCTATCAACCTTCAAATTGGTTTAAGCACTTTTTCCAAATCTCTCATCTCCAATAGTCTTTTAATCAATAGAAACATAGGCTCATTGGCCTTCTCAACAACTCAGAGCTCTCTTTAGCTCATCACTAGGGCTTTCTTCTTACTAACTCGGGTGAGCTAATTATGGTTCTCGTTCACTTAGGTTGATGTCATGGGTTGCAACACAATATTCTTCCCATCCTTAACAAAAGCATAGGTGTTCTTGTATCTGTTGTAAGTAACATGTCGGTAAAACAACAAAGGTCTTCCTAATAACAAATGTCAAGCTCCCATAGGGATGACATTGCACACTACTTCATCTCTTTACACATTCCCAACACTGAACAGCATAATTACTTGATTCGTTACATAAAGAGCACCCTTATCATAAAGCTAATGTAGCTTATATAGTCAGCAGTACTTAGAGGTCAATGAACCTAGGCTCTGCACAAAGGGCTATACAACGACAATAGTACAACTTCCTCCATCTACTATAATGGTGCACAACAATCTTTGATGGTACACTTCATATGGAACAAATTTTCTTGTTAGTCTTCCTCATAGTTCGATAAGGAACTTAATATTCACCTTAGTACTAAAGTCATTACTTCTCCTTGATCGGTATAAGCACAAGTTTCCTCTTCCTCCTTGGCTTCAACCTTCTTAACGTTCATCTCTTCATCAAGCTCACTCTTATCGGTTCTATCCACTACATCTCCATGTAACATTAGGGCGTGTCGGTTCGAACACTCAACAACCATGTGTCCAAAGCCCAAGCATTTAAAACACTTCAGCCTACTAGTCTTCACTCTAAAGGTCTATCCCTTCTCATATGTCCTCAGGGTCGGCCTAACCTCAATTCAACTTGGCTAACCTACTCGACCCTACTATCCTACTCAGTTATCAAGTCGATCATTTCTCTCCTAGGTTCGGAAGGATGTCCTCAACTTAATTTAAGTAAGTTGATGAAGAAGAAGGGTTAGGGAAAATGTTGGCCTAAGACTACTTAAAGCATTTCTTTTCTTCCTATCGACCCTCTATGCTATCTTAATTGCCTCTTCTAGAGTATCAAACCTCTGTACTTCTACATTACTACGAATCTCATGTTTTAGTCTAGGAATGAACCTTTTTACTATGCAAGCCTTAGGTTCATCCATGTTAACTCAAATCATTTGCGTCTGGAATTCTCGCACATAGTTATCAATGGATCGACTTCCTCGATGGAATTCCTACAACTTTGTAAATATACCCTAAAAGTAGATCTTAGGCACAAATCTAACCCTCAACAATCTCTTGATTTCATCCCAAGTCCTTACTCCTCATCTTCCATCTCTTACTCTAGCCGTATTCAAATTTTTCCACCACATGGTAGAATACCTCATAAACTCCAGTGCAGCGAGTCACACTTTAACAACTTCAGTACACCCATAACAATCAAATACTTTCTCAACCTTCTCTTCCCACTCCAAACATTCATCGGCATCCCCGCTTCCATTGAAGGGTAGGATTTGGACCTTAACATTATCTAGCCCTCGAGGAACTCGGCGTCCTCGCTCTTGCGCTTGATAGTACTCAACCTCTTCTTCTTCTTCTTCTTCTTCTTCTTCTTCTTCTTTTCTTCTTCTTCTTCTTCTTCTTCTTCTTCTTCTTCTTCTTCTTCTTCTTCTTCTTCTTCTTCTTCTCTGTCAATCTCCGCATCTACTTCTTCATCATCTTCTTCTATCTCCTCTAACTCCAATCGTCGTATAGTAACTCGTTCCGTTGCTCCTCCAACTCGATGGGGTCAAATTAAGCGATTAGCTCGGCTACCTTAGCTATAGTATCTTTCTAGAACGTTTTCAGGTAGGTTATGGTATGGTACACCCTAAGGTTGTTGTTTGTCAACTTACATTGCGATGATTAGACTCTTAACAAGATTAGTGAGTCTCTTAAGTTTATTATCAACTGGCCTAGGAGTATTACTACCATTATGACCACGACTAGGTTGAGCACTACTATCATAGTAACCAATAACTCCTTGAACACTTGAGTTCGCCATGGTTTAATTCTTCAAACAGATTGACAATACAATATACAACAATGCATCTACCTTACTACTCAAAATCTCTACTAACACACTCTAACAACTTTAACACCTAATAATCACTCAAACACAATAGAAATGAATTTGCTCTGTTTTTGCAATGAAAAATAGAGTAACAATAGAAACTACGCTTATCAACACACAAACCTCCACTAAACAACTTACAACTTTGAAGCTTAGTCCATGCAAACACACTACAATAGCTACGAAAGGAACACAACAGCCACTAACAGTAAACATAAACCTAAACCTCATTGCTACTTTAGATACTCCCTCTCAGAACCGTGCTCTGATACCAATAAAGCTAATGCATCTCTAGGTTTGGACATATAGAGAAACACCACAACAAAGAGAACTAAAGGAAAATAAAAGAAGGTTAACAAAATCCAAGTAGCTACCAACCGAATATGATACACCAATTGATCTTACTCAGCCAACAATTCGTCAAATATGATTTACTGATCCGAACTATAGGGTCACTCACCACTACTCCTTGCTAAAGGGAATAGATAAGAGTTAAAAGGATAATGGGAACACTATGGTTGCTCAAAAGGGAAACTTACAATAATATAATAATGAAAGTGATTAATTCCTACATATAAAATGAATGAGGTATATATACTAGCCCCATTTGGGTTATAAGTACGTATGAAAAGACAAAAAGAGTAATTTACAATTAGAATACATGAAATATATTAAAAGGGGTAAAAGAGATAAAGAATATTCTATACAAAATAGGAAATAATCCTTCTAAAATGTTATACTAGAAGACACTTGTTGCATCATGGCTAACGTTCTAAAATAGAGTACAATTCAAACAAAATGAAGAAAAGAGAGTTCGTAGTCAGAGCTAACCTAATCTGGACTAGGTTCAAGATCGGTCAATCAACTGTTAAAGAATACTCAACTTGAATTAAGGTCAAATGCTGGTGGTCAGTTTAGGAGCTTAACTCAGATAGTTGCTTAAGGCTAGTCTACTTGGATGTTATCTGTATCATAGCACAGTTATTTAGCCGGTGGGCCTGTATGTTCGACAAGTCGACACATCTGCTCGATAGATCCAAAAGCTATGCTAGCACATATGAGAGCTTAGTATTGAGGTCGATAGTAGGGTAAAATACGGAGATCAGGATAGGAATTCTTGTCTTAGATAGGGCTTTAAGATAATATTCTCTAGATGAGTCCTTAGAGTCCTCTAGCTCGACTGTATGCGATCAATCCAGGAAGTTGAATCCTATCACCATCTAACTAGAGTTGCCTCTAAGCTCGATAAAAAAGGCCGAGGACAAAGAGATAGAAGATTCTAAGTTAGTGATCTAGTTTAGATTCCCTAATCTCACGAAAAGCAAGTTGTCTCCATGAGTAGATGGATCATTAAGAGTGATCGAGGAGATCAATTAGAATGCTTAGAGAGTTGAACTACCAAAGGAGTATGGAGTCTCCAACACCTTCAACATTGCTAATCTTCACCCATACTTCCCCCGAGGATGAGTTACCCAAAGCCAACCAAGATTTGATCCCAAATCTCAAATAACTCAAAGGGGATGATAAGAATCAAGAGCCATCACATGGTCCCAAGCACATGGCCTTGTCTCTCCGATACATTAAGCTACTACGAAAGACTTCATTCTAGAAGAGGAGTAGCTTCTCCACATCAACCTAGCCTATCCCTCAAGCTCCTCCAAACTATTTGGTATCTTGTAAATGGAAGAAGAAGGAGATACTGATGCTGTCGAACATAACCAAAGCCAAACAATGAAGCAAGCTGCTACTAAGCTAACAAGTTTCTAAGCCCAAGCTAACCAATTGTCAAGCCAACCCACCATGCCTAAGGTGTTAAGCCCATAATTGCCAATCAACTACTTCCCAAAACCCCAACCTTCCATGCTGCCAACCTAAAGCTAACCCAGCTAACTCCAATCTATTTAGCAACTAATGCTTATTTACACCACCCAATTAAGACGCTAATAAGTGTCCTCGTTCTTTGACATCCATACTATCCTAGTATAAGATGTTCTTTTTCTATTATTACCAATTTATCCTTTCTCTATAATTATTTTCCATTTTAAGTTGGTATCTAATTTTGTAATTAGGACAATAAATATCTCATAAATGTATCAACTAAATTGATCATCTAAATATTGAAATACAAAACTTTCCCTTTTAGCGAGCTGAGAGTTTTTCTCTAATTGATATCCCTTGCCCTTATCAGTACCTTTAGTAAGGATTGTGGAGAGTAACCCACTTAACTTGGACTAGTGCATCATATCTAGTAAGTTAGTTGGTTTATGTGTAGTTCTACGATGTAACATATCCATAGAGTTAGCATACGGGTTTGCTAAACCATCGACTTCCATTTATTATTTGAGCCATCTTATGGTTTACACCCATCCCCAATTCATATGATATCAATCACCATGTATACCCTTCCTAGTGATTTGTATCACCAATCCCATGCCTCCTCTGTTAAAACTAACACTACAGCTAAGCTTGTGGTGTCTTAAAATCCAAGACCCAACCACTCTCTCACACCAACCACCACCATGATTGACGTACAATCATCACTACCTACAACTACTCTTGAAGCATAACCAAACAAGCACCATTGGCCAAGGCACTTATGCTAAATCCCCAATCTCCAATTTAAAACACATGAAAATGAAATCACTCACTTGAAAATCACCCCAAATTTTCCTAGAGCACCCCCCCAATTGGCTTCTTCATCTTCTTCTTTTAAGCATTCATGTGTAGTGCACATGATCAAATTAGACAACTCAAGTCTAACCCCTTGATCCAAGTCGTTTGCTTGCTTAACCCCTACCCTTATCCCTAGTTCGACCGTTCCTCGCCTTTTTTTTAATATATTTATATTATTAGAACTTCATTCCTTAAAAGGATCTTTAGATTCATTTTCTTTTCCTTTCCAAATTTTCCTTGAAAATATATATAAGTGTAGATTTATGTATATAAACTTTTTTCACACTTAAATAAAAACCTATGTTTTCAAAAAATAAAAATTTGATATACCACTTACATAGTTAAGGCCCATTCAGAATTTTCAAAAATAAAATTATCTAAATTTAGGATTCCTTCTCAAGATTTTCTTAAATCAAATCAAATGGATTAAAAAAGCAAATTCGGTTGATTTTGTGCAGAATTGAAATAGACCAACATACCTAAAATTTTCAATTGAACTTCGGAAGTCTAATCCTAAATAGTGAGTACAAAGGCACCTTCTCAGTAAATGAAAATACAAAAAATTCTTATTTTCTGCTTTCTAAATAACTAAACTCATTCTTTTTTTTTCTTTTATAAATATGTAAAAGTTATTCATTTGTTTACTCATAAATTAGAATTAATTTTATTTTTTTTCTTGTTAATCAAATGAGTAATTTTGAAAATATAGTTAAATTTGGAAGGTTATGGTGGTACATGCATAGGGTTTAATAAAGTAGCCCCAAACTCACAATATCTAGTTCTCAAAAAATTTTGAAAAATTTTTCAAAACACAAACTATTAGCTAAATTGGAACCTATCTACCTAATTGGTTCTAATTTAATTACCTTTCCTAGTTCTATAGGGTGGCAACTCCAAAGTTTTTTTCAAGAAATAAAGAAACTAGGTTTTCTTTAACTTTTATCAAGGGCTTAAACTAAATGGGCATAAGGTTTAATTTAAACTAAGTTAAGGATAACTAAAAAAAATTGAAATATTCAAGCTCAACACCACATAAATCATCTCTAAGCTATTTTCAAAATGCTTCAAAAAGATTATTCCAAAATTTGAAGAAGTGTTGTTTTTATTAAGAAGAGGTAATTTTCTTAAGTTATGTAGTCAATAGTAGAGGCCTAAGGGTATATGAAGAGAAAATCCATGCTATTGAAGAATGGCCTACCTCGACCTCTTATGTCAACGTAAGGAGCTTCCATAACTTAGCATCCTTTTATCGAAGGTTTATATAGAATTTTAGTGCCATTGTAGCACTACTAACAAAGTTGAACAAGAAGAATGTAGAGTCTCGATGGGCACATAAAGAGGAGACGAACTTTTCTAGGCTAAAGTGAAGGTTAAGTTTAGTGTCAATTCTAGCCCTACCAGATTTTAATAAAATCTTTTAGTTATAGTGGAACACTTCTGGTATCAGTATAAGAGTTGCTCTCATGCAATAGCTAACCTGTTGCTTATTTTAGTGAGAAGATAAAGGGAGCTACCATAAACTACTCTATATACAAGAAGGAACTGTTTGATTCGAGCTTTATAAACATGGTAGCATTATCCGATACCCAAAGAATTCATCGTGCATACTAATCATCAACCATTAAGATATTTGAGGAATCAAGCAAAGATGTCTGAGCAACAAGTTAAATGGATTGAGTTTTTTGAAGGATTTTCATCTATGATCAAGTACAAATGACGAAAAGTCAATGTAATAGTTGACACTTGTAAACATTCCATTTTTACCACAGTTTTATCTTGAGCTAAGTTTATGAGAAAAAATACAAAAAAAAATTGAAAAATAAAAAAAATAAAAGATGAAAAATGTCAAAAGTGTCTAAGTCAAGTTAATGTATTGTTTAGGTCAAGTTAAGCAATAATAAAAAATATACATGTTATTTATTAAATTTCGAGTTTTTGAAAGTTAAACGTTATCAAAAAAATATATTTTAGAGAAGTCCAACAAAACTTTAGGTTATTGAGAAGTGGACTTATGGATATTTTAAAATTTAGATAATTTCATCTGAACAATTAAAAAAAAGACTCAGAATTTATTAAATTAAACTTGTGTTTAAAAATCCCTTGGTATATATATTTTGGTTATTTAAATATATTTTAGGTCATTTTGAAAACAAGTTGAAATGAATTGGGTGGGGATTTGAAGGAAAAATTTAAAGTTAGGCCCAGTTTGAAATCATTAATTGCATTTTAAATACATTTGGTAATGAGAATCCGAGCACAACTTAGTTAGTTAGGTTTGCAGGCATGGAATTGGAGGTTACATAAGTTTGAGACCTTATGCACTTGTGAGGAGGTCTAAAAATGATCATGTGCCTACCACTTGACTCTTATGTTTTCCATCTCTTTCCATAGTTAAGAAAGTCAAAGAAAATGGAGGAAAATTTTGGAACTTTTAGAAGCCAACTTTTTGCTATGGATTACATCGAATCTTTGGGTTTTTTTAAGCATATTTTGGCAAAATCATAATAAAATCATTGATAAAACTAATGAATTTAATAAGACCTCAAATTAAATCTAATCAAAACGAGAATTACCAAAATCCATATAAGCCCCAAAAATATCTATAAATGATTCAACTTAAGCTTATAGAGAGTTAAAATTTATAATAAAGCTTAAGAAAGGATCAAAAACACATCTAAACCCTGAAAACCACTCAATCGTACACTACTACTCTCTTTCTCTCTCAACCATCACACCACCACTCTTTCTCCAACATTGACATACACATGCACAACAGTTGCATGAATTGACCACACCACTACACTCGATGCCATTGAAACTTCATAACTCCACCACCCACACACTTAGCCATGGCCTATAACACAACTTCCAAACCAAGCCCTAACCACTACGCAAGCCTACCTTCAAAACCCCAACAAGGAACTCTCAACACCCAAAAACCTTAGGAACAAACCTTTAAACATAAAACAAAAAAAAAAATCAATAAATAATCCCAACAGTGTTACCCTAACACCATTACAACCACCTAATTTCGAAAACAACAAAAAAAAACCATCATAACCCTAGACACTTATACCAAACTAAGTTTTGCCAGTAATTTTATCACAAAAGTGCAATTTCCAGCTCATTTCGATGGTTGGAAGTTACTATGTGAAGTTAGATCATTTAGTTGTGAAGAAGGAAGAGCCTGATCTACCCTACTTGGAGCCCCTTTCTAAATCAAAGTCCAACCTACGCACCCTACCCTTTGCTCCTAAATTCAACCCAAGTACTGTAATAAGTGGTTTTTTTCCCTTTTTTATTTTATTATTTTCATTTCTTTTATTTAGTTTATTTTAACATTTTAGTTTCCTATGTAATGAAATAAAATAGAACCCATACTAACTTTTTTTTTTTTTATGTAGGTCTTAGTTTTTTGTTTTTTATTATTATTTTTTTTTATGATGGATTGATGTTTTCTTATCTTATGTCTTTTAACATGTACATATTATCAACATGCGTAGTATTAGTTTTTGCAAAATTTTTCATAATTAAGGTAATTTGTGTATAATTGTACTAACTAGAGTTTTTTTGCAAGTCATTAAATCAATTAGTTGTTTTTCCATATTTCATATATTTACTGCATTTTTAGCACTCTTTAGGAAAAATTGCATTAGTAGGAGAAATTACATTTTTGACATCAAAATGGCAAATTTAGAATATAAATTACATATTTTCAGGGGAAAAAAAAACACATTTTATTAAAATTCACTTTCTTTTAATTTTCATTTTCTTACATGTTTTGCATATCTTTTCACCAAAAATTGCATTTTTATGAATAAGGGTCTTAAGGGCTTTTTCTAAAACAAATAAAATAAATAAAAAACATGTTTTACCACATATTGAGTTTTTAGGAAATAAAAAATGTTAGTTGGGTTTTTTCTTTTTAAAGATAGGTTTTTTTAGGATTTTCAGAATTAGGAATAAAAATTAAGCCTTTTTTAAGAATTTTTATTAATAAAAAAGGGAGAAAAACATAATCCTGCCCATTTCAAAAATTAAATAAACCAACACACTAAATTTTTTCAAAAAAAAAAATAGAACTATATTAGTTTAATTTTGACTAGTTAATACTTAGGTACCTCTAAGGCAACCACAAAAAAGTTTTAAAGAATTTATTTTGTTTTCTTAGAAAAATTTGTAATTAAAATAATAAAAAGATCATTTTCCTGCATTTCTTGGCATTTTAACTGAAAAATTATCGAGCCTAAAATTTGGTTTTGTATTTTTCTTAACTTGGATTTAAACTAAAATCCCTATGCCTATTTAATTCAGACCCTTAACAAAAGTAAAGAAAAAGTAGTTTCTTTTGGTTTTTGAAAATCCACTTATGAAACTGGGAAAAAACAAGTAAATCAAAACCAAGTAAATGGATTGGTTTTAATCTGGCTATTAGTCTATGTTTTCAAAATCTTTTGAAAAAGTTTTAAACAAACTTAAGATAATCGGTTCAAGAGCTAGCTTATTAAAATTCAAAAGTTATCACATTAAAACAGTAAATTAGGTTTTAACTTTAAAAATACCCCTTATACTTAACGAAAATGGTTTTCTTTTTCATTTTAATTTTTTAATTTTTAGTTGTTTCTTTTTTTAAGGGATCTTGTTTTCTAAGAGAAGAAAAAGAATTTTTTTTTATGGTTATCCTGCAGGTGCTTATATATCCATTATTCGAAATAAAACTACTATAGTTTTTTTTTTTTAAGACTTTAGTGATATGGTTATTTTTAATTATGAAAACAAGTCAAGTTTACATCATTAATTGATTTATTTGATTTTGGAAAAATTCTAAGAGAAAGCCCTAATTTTATTTGTGTTGACTTAAAGAAAAACCACAATTGATTCTAAATTCTTTTTTAAAAAGGTTGATTGAATTTCTTTCTTTTTCTAAAAATGTTTTTCTTATTGATAAAAGTTTGTTTTCACCAAAAACATATTTTCCTAAAGGATAATGTTGTTCATTTCTTTTTCTTTTTCTTTTCAAAAAAGCCTACAATATCTATCTAGGAAGGGAAAATATTCATTTTTTTTTAAAGAACTCTATAGAAAATGATTGATTGATTTGAATAAAAAGAAAATTTCTCAAAGAACTCCTTTTCAAAAAAATTATTTAAGAAAAAAATTTATTATTTTTCAAAATTATTTTTTGTGTTTATTTGTATTTTTTGTTAAATTTTATTTTAGTAAGCCCTAATAGTCCCAAGGGTAGTGATTACCTCACAATATCCCTAGACTACATAATGCCCCTAAACTATTTTTTATTTTTATTATTTCTTATTAAATATAAGCATTACTCATCCTTAGGAGGTGGTTACTTCATAATACCTTGGGACTATAAATGCCTTTATTCCTAAAAAAATCTAAGCATACAAACTAATAAATAATTTTAAAAAAAGGGGATCAAACCTGCGCCACAATGGGTTATACATAGGCCAAAGGCAAGTCACGTGAGTTGCATAAGAGAGAGAGAGCGGGGGGGGTGCTAGTAGGGGTAACTTTGCATAATTTTGACAATGGTTGCAAACAACGTTGAGGGAAGGAAAAAAAAAGTTAGAAAGCAAAGGAATAAACTCAAATAAATAAATGAACCAATCAAATAAATATAAAAAAAAAGCTGTAGAAGTTCCAATCGTAGATTAGACAGCGATTGCAACAGGATGGTTTCTTGGTACTTCAATGGTGGTTGCAAGCAGCATCAAGAGAGGAAGTGATTTTTTTTTTTTTTTTTGTGATTGTTGATGGTATGGAGTGAAGTGGAAGTCCCTATTTATAGATATCATGATTGAATTAAGAATGAAAAATATTAAATACGAAATGATTTTCTTCCATGCTTAGACTAGATGAATCTAGACAATATGTAATGCTAAATTCAAAGCAGCATGTGGAAAACATGATCAACATGCGCCAATGTCCAAAAATGTACTAGAGTATGCCAACCATACGCATGAGTGTACTAAAGTGTGCTAATCGTATGTAGGCATATGTTGGGGTATGCCTACCATACTTACATATGAGCTAGTGAATGATGTAGCATGTGGCATGGTAATGATGTGGGATGACATAGTGATTACTTAACAATGACATGTTAATGATGTGGTAGGTGACATGACATAATGTGGTGATGACACGGCAACATATCTAATGACATGGCGAATGAGGTTGCAATGATATGGTGCTATGGTAAGTGATGTGGTAATGACATGGCTTTGTGACGTGATAAGTAATGTAGATGCATATACCAATGAGGGATGGTGAGGGAAGAAAATAAAAGATACATCTTGCACCTTCCATAAACTGAACCCAAGACCTCCACTTATAAGCCCAGAGCCTTAACTAACTGAGTTTTTTTAGTCTAGAAAAACTAATTTATCCCTACATGCAATTATTTAGTTTATAAGACATGTGAAAAATTATTTTAAAAAATAAACCAATTTAATAGAATTACAAGCACGATTTTACTCAATGCTCTATTTTGCTTAAAACTTGAGTTGTTTATAAACTAGTCAATTTAAAGTCCGATTGAGACACCGTTTGATAATATAATGAACTTAAATTATCTATTATCACACTATTTGAAAAATAAGCAAGCTGAACTTGACCAAAAATTACTTTTCAATAAAATGCCCATTTTTGCTTAAAAATTATGATTCAATGAAATCATAAATGCCTATTTGACTTCTAATTAAGCCCTTAGATCCTAAAAAATTACAAGATCCCTAAAACTAAACTCGATGAACCTTATTTCTCTAAAATCCAACATTTTTTATTTTTTTTGTCATTTTCTTATTTTTTTTATATTTTTATAATTTTTCTATTTATTTTATATTTTTTTTGTGTTTTCCAAACTTTTCCTTTTTTTTTGTATATATGTGTGTTTTTCTAAAGTAGAGCCTTTTATTTGAGAACGTAAAAATAACATAAGAAGAAAAAATGAAATATCTACAACCGCCCTTCTTTATGATGAAATTTAAAATAAAATTTATCACAAAGATAAAAGAGACATTAATTTTTCCCTAAAATAGGTGTTGTTAATGCAACCCATTGAGGATGGAAGGAGATTACTATGGAAGATGGGTAAGGTTCTTATGAGATATCCTATCTTATAAGGAATTTGAAGGGATAGGACTCCTTTGAGATATCTTACCCTAGAAGGTATTTGAAGGAATTAAGCTCCTATGTGATCTATCTTAATGAGACTTCAAATTCTAAAGTAGTAGCACTATGGATCTCCAAGGAAGGATAGGTATCCTTTGTAATATATCTTAATGAGACCTTTTAGCAAGACGTCCTAATCATAAAGGAATGCAATAAAACCAAGGTTATCTAATGAATGATAGGGCTCCTTTGTGATCGATCTTAACGAAATGTCCTAATTCTAAAGAGATTTAATAGCACTAAAGTTATCTAAATAAGGATAGAGCTCCTTTGTGGTCTATTTTAACAAGACCCTTTGGTGAGATGTTCTCCTTTGGTGAGATGTTCTAATCCTAAAAGGCTACGATAATACTAAGACTATCTAATATAGGATAAGGCTCCTTTGTGATCTATCTTAACAAAACCCTTTAGGGAGACGTTTTGTCTTAAAGAGATATTATAGCACTAAGGCTATCTTAAGAAGAAATAAGGCTCTTATGTAGTCTATCTAAATGAAACCCTTTAACAAGATATCTATTCCTAAAGGAAGCAATAGCATTGAGGCTATCTAAGGGATGATAGGGCTCCTTTACGGTCTATCTTAATGAGATCCTTTGGTAAGATATCATATTTTAAAAAGATTTGATAGCAATAAGGCTATTTAAAAATAATTACGACTCCATGTGGTTTATCTTAACAAAACCCTTTGGCAAGATATCCTATCCTAAGGGAAAATAAGTGTTTCCTAAGTAATCACATGTCTAAAGGTTTGAAACTTAGCAAGTATCTTAATTGATTTATACTCTACTAGGGAAGATAAGCTTGGAGATTTCATAAGGAGTTCTAAGTAATGTTGTCTAGGAACCATTTTAAGAAGTCTCTTTTAAAATTTAGGGATTTGTAAGAAGGAGCACCAAATCATCCAAGAAAAAGAAGCAATGTGCAAAGGAAATGCTACCCAAGACATCTCACTTTTTTAAACTAAAACAGCGCTCCCATGAGCAAGCAATCTTAAAAGTCCCTAAATAGTGTTCTAAAGACATGCGATCCATGGGAATAAAAAAAAAAAAAAAATACATTGCAATGATAGGGGTTATTGATTGGGAATTGGATCCATTTAAAAGGCCTTAAAACTAAAGATGAGCTTAAAAGGATAATGTTCCTAAAGGGGTTAAAACCATGAACTTAAAGACATTGATCATTGAGCTAAACTTCGTAAATAAGGAAATGATTAGAAGCTAGAATCTTTAGACTTAGAAAAACCTGGCTTTTCAACCTATGCATGTTAAAAAGGATCGAACGAGCCTCTAAAGTCCTTCTAAAACAAAGAATCTAAAAGGATGGATAATTAGTGAAGAGAACTCGAAGGACTTTCATTAAAAATGCTTACTGAGGATACTATTTGAAGAAAATACCTTTTTGAAAAAGGAGTAAATCGCTCTCTCTCTTCTTCTTTTTTTCCATTTTTTTCAAAGTTGATAATAGGTATAGATACTACTAAAAAGCATGAGCCTTACACTGAACTCTTCCTTCCTTTGTACGATTATTATGTGGGGTAGCCTACTCTTGCACTTGAGCCTTAATGCTATTGGAGCTAATTTCAAAATCTGAGGACATTGGTGTCATTGGCCCTAACATTAATTGAAGAGGCTTTATCACATTAAGCGTCTCTTTTCTGTGAAGATAGTAACTCATTATTAGTCGATTTAGTCAAAGAGGGCTTCCTCACATGTTCTCAGTTTAGATTCCACTCCTAATTACTATTTCAAAAACTATGATCCATTTTGTAAGTGATATGCCATAATCAATCTGTTAGATCTTTTTTGGTTTTATAATGCAAATTGGGTTTTTGGTTAATGGTTTCGAAAGGGTTAGTTAAAAGGCCTATTTTGACAGAATTTTCCATTCAACCTATGTTTACAAGTCAAGGACCACTAGGGAAAACTAGAAATGTGCTTGTCTTAGTATCAAAATTAAATTTTATCTAAGATAATTTATTCTTTGCAATTAAAAGAGCCATTGTAAAAATGGGTGGCATTATGGAAAAGCCTTATGTTTGTGATTTGGAATGGATAAAGAGGCTTTGTGTTTTGTAGCTTAATAGTAGATCAAGGATTATGTTTAGGCTTTATTTATGTTTAAGCTTAGGCCTTCTTGGGGATTAGGGGCCTTCCTTGGTTGGCTATGAATTTAATCTTTTTGGGCTTTCCTTTACATTTGAGTCCAATCACCTATGCTTGAATTTAGGCTTTTTTTTATTTTCCCTTTTTTCCTTTTTCTTTCGTTTACCCCATTTTTTTGTTGTTTCTCTCACTCTTCTCTTTTTCTCCCTAAATGAATATCTCTGAAAGTGAATGGTTTATGATTCAAGTGTTAAGATCATATGCACATGACTCAAGTGTTAAGATCATATGCATATAGTTTGTATAGGCTCTTCTTCGACACAAAGAAAACAAATTATCAATGATAAAAAATATTTTTGAATTGATACCACTAAGGCAGGCACAAGTTAGTTTTATCCTTCTTCTCTTCATTAACGACCATACCCTCGAAATTGCCCCATTGGAGGGTGGTTCTTAACAAGGTTTAATTCTTGAAAAACACTTCTAGCATAGGCTTAACTAAGTGGACAAAGGATATTTTGTGTTAAGGATATTAAAAAGAATGTCTAATGTCACTTTAAACTATGTATCAAGTTCAAAATGGACCTCCTTTGAGTAATGAGTCCAAAAATCCTCACATTGATGTCTCTTAACTCATAAAGTATTTAAAGGTTAGTGTTTGGTATACAATTTGCCTCTTCTCATTTCAAACCTTTAAATAATGAGTTAACAATTTCCTAAAGTAAGGATCTATATTAATTTTCCCTAGAGTAGGGATTAGCTTTACAAAGATGCCTCAAGTTTTCTTAGAATTCTCATTAGAAACATGCCCCATTAAGCCATTTAGCATTAAAGAGAGAACACACAAAATGTGTAAAAGGAGTACTTCGTTCATCTTGAGCTTAAAGATACATAAAAAACAAAGACTATTAAGAGAACAATCTTTCCAATGATGTCCCTAACTTCATGATAGTTTCCTTCTTTTTCCATCTTGGCCTAGTCAAAACTGTCAATGGTATACCCCTTCACATATCTAATGGCTTCGGAAAATGATTGCCCTAAACTTGGTTTCTAAGCCAAATTCTCTTTAATACTTTGTTTACCCCTTTTCTCCCAACTGGATTTTGATCCATCCCTTTATTGATCTTGAAGATTGAACAATTCCTAGCTCTTAGGGTTTAGAGTTGAGTATATTGGCTTTAGGGTAAGATTACCTTGAGCTAAGGAGTATGCTCAAGATTGGACTCTCTTACATCTAAGCTTAGGTAACCATTCAATTTCCTTTATGAGCAAAGACTTGTATCTCCTAAGATTATGTTTAGCTTCTTTAAAGGGCAAGGGGGTTGCAAGTCCCTTTTACCGAGCTTCCTCTTTACCCTCTAAATTTAGATGCACTTTGTTGTTGGTGAATTTTGGGGGTTGGAAATATCTTGCAAACATAAGAAAAATACTTGGTACTGAGGTCAATCTGATGCAGCCACTTCGATGCCTAAGTCATTAAGTAGAAATGAGAAGGGTAAAGTAAAGAAGTTAAGAGTTATCACCTCTCTCTTACAGAGTTTCATTCCCATATTTATAGGAAATTGTTGTGTTTGAAGGAGCAGTTATCGAAATAATTGTTAAGACACGTAGAAACTTATTGATTAGATACCTTCCTTAAAATGTAGGGAGAGCAAGCAGTTATGTAATATAACCATGCTTATGATAACTGTTCGTGCCACCAACTTGAATTCAAATCAGCAACAAATCTATATCACTCAGTGTAGTGTTGAGAATGTCGATTACTCGACAATTTGTCAAGAATATAAATTATCTAGCCTGTTAGTAGCCAAATAGACGAGTAAGATAAGTAGATGAAAATCGACTATCAACATTTGCCCCCCAACTCCCATGTTTGAGAATTCGATAAAGGGAGCAATACATAATACTCTAGAGGCCAAGTGGGGTGCAGTTCTTTAGATGTTGAGCGAGATGGGCAGCAAGACAGCTCGAATCCTAATTGAGAAGTTGTAACTTTCAAATTCTCGCCTGTTCAAGAAACCAAAAAGTATGTAGTATGACACATGTCTCTTTGGTCATCATTACATCATAAGCCTAATAAATATTGGGAGGTTATCAACCATTGGATTTCTGTCTCGAAACATGCATCAATAATCCGCACCATTATCAAATCAGCACATCATTACCATCAGAAACAACTTTGCAATTATGAGGATAAGCTGTCCGTATTTTCTTGCTTTCTCGTTTTCACTCTTAAGCTCTTCTACTTCTATGATACCATTCTTCATAAACATTCAAGTATGGTATACAACGTCATCTGCTAACTTGTTCTCTATAATTCTGAAGCAACAAAAACTGAGGCTACTTCTCCCCTCTAAATAAGGAGTGAGGCAACGTACTCTTCTAGTAGCTCGGCCGAGAGTATTGAGGAAAAGTGGGATAAACTCACCGAGATAAACGCCCTTACTGTAGATAATTATCTTAAGGACAAAGAAGGGAAATCCTTGGCGAGACATATGTATAACAACTTAGCCTACTACTTTGACTCTCCAGATAGGACTGCTAGTTTTGCCAACAGAGTTCTTGTCATGAAATACAACCAATACTAGTAAGCTCTTCCTGCAACATGGAATCTAAGGAGGCCAAGAGAACAGGAGAGGGTATGTCTCCCAAGGGAGCACAAATTCCATATATACCTAAAATATCTAGATTTTGGGTTGCACTTCCCTTTCTTAGCTTTTGTGAAAGGGTTTCTTCAACTATTTTAGAGTCATACTATGTATATTCTCACCCAACACATACTAGCTTTTGGCATCTTTTGAGATAGTTTGCAAAGAAGTCAAAGTCAAGGTTACACCTCAACTGTTTCGGTTTTTCTTCACAATTAGGTAGTAGCCTAATAGATGGTACTCTGCTGCCACAAGGTATGGGTAGAAGTTCATAGATAAGTTAGAGTCCAAGATCTACAAGTGGCATGATAAATTCATGTCAATAGTATCTGATGAAGAGCTAAACTTCTTGACTCAATAGACTAAGCCAATCTGCAATAAAAATATAGATCCAATGCTGAATGATGCAGCAACAGCAGCAAAGAAAATTCAGGAAAGGAGGAAGAACAAAATCTTCTTCTAGGATGCTAAGAGAATTATACGGCATTATGAAAGTGGAGATCTAATCTTTTCGGAGAAAAAAGGTACGCTAATGAGTTACCACCGTGCTAAGTATAGCCACAAGAGGAAAGCTGCTCTCGCGATTTAGGGGGGAGAATTATTGCCTTTGAGCCTTGTTTAATACGAAGAATGTAAGTTTATTCTTTTCCCATGTTAATATTAACTTGTTTACTCACATTGCAGATATAGGCGCTGGTGAGGTAAATCTTATCAAGCTACTGGCCTAAGCAAAGGCCAAAAAATCAAAGCCAAATAAGAAGGCAGCCATAGCAACAACTATAACTTAGCCTATTGCCATAAAGAAAACAATAAAAGAAGACACATCCAAGCAGGTGGCAACACAAAAGAAGACCTCACAGCCATCCGACAGGAGGGCGAGAAAATAGTATTAACTAAGGTCCCTTATTCTATAGAGCCTCTGGTCGAAAATATTCAACTTTCTGTCAAGTCGAGAAAGGTAAGCCAAGAGAGCCAACCCCGTAAGGAGGCTAAGGATGCCACCACTATCGAAGGGTCATAGTTGGTGCTGGAGGTAGCACCTAGTGCTAATAAGAGACAGGGAAAGGAACTCGTCAGCCAATCTCCTACTAAAAAGTTTAAGGGTTTTGATGAGAGGATGAAGGAAGCAATGCACTCCAAAGCTCTCGACATCATCAGCACTGAATTCGTCCCCAATAAGGAGGTCGGTGAGTACTTCATCTTATGTTGGAGCCAAAATGTTTTGGATACCGACTCAGCCCAAGGTGATAAGACAAAATGTTTAGCCTTGATAGAAGAAATTATTCTTCCAAATGATAGGGATATCACCAAGAAGGATGTCAAAAAGGTCAGTGGTTGCAATAAGGCCCATATTGTGGCCAAGTTATATGACGTGAGTATCTATATCCATCTTTATTACTATTGAATTTACTCAGTTGCTGATATACGGTTTCCTTTTCAGATGAGCTGCTACATTCTAACAACTTTAGATGGGGCTGATAGAGAGACTAATAAGGTAAGATCCATAGTAGTCTTCATGTATTCTATTGAGTCATTTCGGGTACTCATCATATTAAATGAAATTGTTGCAAAAAATTGAGGATGCATATAATGCATCTAAAGCCCAGATTGCTGCTGCCGAGAACGTGATGTAAACCCTAAAAAATCAGTAATCTGAACCCTAATTTAAGTCCGAGTATCCTGAACTGTGTCATGAGTCAATAAGGATAGTAACAATAAAAGATTATGAATTTTAATATATCAAATACAACACCGATAATAAAAACCCGAGAAATTGATCGAAACCCTAAATCGCATACTAAAACCCTAAATCGCATACTAAAACCCTATATCTGATTTATGCATAATTAACCAAAATCGAACTCAAACTTGATTGAAACCCTAAAATTATAACTTTAAGCCTATAAAATAATTAAATATCACTCAATAGTGATATAATTGTAGTCGATTGCAATTATCGACTAAATCGTGTAATCACATAAAATTTTTAACGAAATCGTTAAAATAACTTGTAAAAATTATAATTGTAACAGATACCAATTAAATTGATAAATTTTCACAAAATTTCAAAATTAATTTACAATGATTATTTTTATGATTTTTATGTTTAGAAAAGTTACATATATTTATTTTTAATTTCTATTTTCTTCCTTTTTCTTTCTTTCTTTTTCTCTTTTCTTTCTTCTCCTAATTTTCTTATTGCTCACGTTGAACTACAACAAATTTTTTTTAGCAACCCACATGAGAAAAATTGAACTCCAGGTATTGGACTTAGAAAGAAGAAAAATTAGATATGATTACATTATCTTATCATCATAAATGAAGAGATTAGGTTAACTTATTTTTCTGTTTTTTATTTTTATGTCCTTAAATTGATGCTCACGTTGGAACTAAAAGAAAAAGAAAATCTAGAAGAAGAAAAATATAAAAACCAAACCAAACACAAAAGAAAAAGGGAAAGAAAACAAAACAAAAAGAAAAACAAGAAAAACAAGAAGAAAAATAAGAAGAAGGAGGAGGAAAAGAAGAAGAAAATTAAACATATTTAGGTAAGTATAATTATTTTGGTTGTATATATGTATATTATATGGTATGTTCATGTATATATTAAGTATTTTTATTGTATTTTACTAAATGTTTCATTACATATACATGTATGTATGCATAAGTAGATAACTAAATATATATGCATCTCTTATGTATGTATTAAGATGTGCATGTAGACATGTATATATATATAGTATTAGGTAGAATATACATTATATGTATATACATATATGTATAAATAAGAATATATAGTAAATATTTGGAAATCTTACTATTTGAATATAATATACATGTACATGAAAAATAAATAAAATAATAAATAAATATATAGATTTATATATAAATAAGAGTACATATAGTATGTATTTAGTAATTTCACAAATTAAATATAGATATATATATATATATGTGTGTGTGTGTACACGTGAAAATGACTATTTATGTATGTATGTATACAATCTTTATTTTCATATGTATATATATAAGTATAAGTATTCGTATATTATATATATATATATACATGTATTTTGTATTTATATATTCATGTACACATGTAAGCTATTTTATATATATATATATGTATATATCTATGTGGCGTAAATATGTGTACAATTATAATAGTAAGTATATGTATAGCATATAGTATATAAAGTATACCGTTCATTAAATAGTATATACGATACAATAATATTTGCTAAAAAAAATAAGTTTATAAATATGTAAGAAGTAGGTATATATATATACTACCGTAAATTAGGAATTAACAATTAAGTAAATTATAAAAATTAATCAAATATAATAATAAGTATATATATGTGTGTGTGTGTGTGTGTATCGTAAAATACAAATAAATAATAAGAAAGTAATAATAATAATAATAATAATAATAAGTCTAAAATCTAAAAAATAGGTAGAAATACATAATTAGAGTAAAATAAGCTTAAAATAACAACATTATCATTTATACGATTTAAATAATTATTAAATCATAAATATACTATGAAAATCTGAAATTAATTTTTTATAACTTTTTAAATTAAAATAATAGGATTTGTGGTATTTTTGTATCACTGTTCAAACCGTGAGTCACAACGTTCAAAACGAACCTCACTACAAAAAAATACACTAGAAAACGATCAAAATAGATTATAAATTCAAAACGATCCGAACTAAAATAAAAAAGTTATACACGATTCAATAAAAAACTCGAATCAACAATTTCACATAACTAAGTGAAGTAAACCTTACAAATTATGATACTAGTTTAGTTTTAAATTCCCAAAGTTACAAATTTTTATATTCTTTACTTTCAAGTGATCTTGACCTTGACCCTGAGCTGCCATCAAATTATTACGACTCTTGAGTCAACTATAGTTGAGTAAGTTTTCCTAATGATCTCATAATTGCTTATGTTTGTAATTAGTGAATATAAATTATAATTAATAATTGAATGTTGTATGGGATTGAGTTATGCTTGTGTATGATAATTGTTTGTTAATGGTAAATTTACTTTAAAGTATGATCACATATTGATTGTTGCATAGTAGATTTACTAGGAACTGATTATTTGTGATCTTGATTGATCACTAAATAATAAGACCTAATTTTACTCGACTAGAAAAAGTTAACTTAAAACACGCATAATCATATACCATATAATTAATTCCAACCGTCACAGTACATGGAGGTAACAAAAGGCTATACGTAGGTTGATTATTTGATTGTTATAGATTTCATACGGTATACACGTACGATATGACCTTACCCTAGCCTACGGGATTACTAAGCATTGGAGGCGCTAACCGCTTGGCTAAAGGTCGAGTCCAGAGGCTTCCGTTTAGGGGTAAATGAGGGTTGTATGAACCTACTCAAAATCATATGTAGAACTCGTTTTTGATAAAATTGAGAATGAATATACCATTACATTTTAAATAACAAACATGGAGTTTCGTTATAAGATAAGTTCTAGTATGATACCTGGATCTAACTGTGCCAATGTATCTCCAACCCTAACTTCGGAGTTCATTAAATCTAAGTTACATGCAGTACCTGATCACCTACATGTATTTGTTTGGTATATTGATTGACATGCATTCATTTGATTGAATTTAATTTAATGTATAACTTGAATGTAGTATGGTTGAGAGGATTATCTCACTAAACTCATTAGCTTATACCCTTGTAGTCTTCTTTCACAGGCTGAATTATTTGTGGAGTCAAGAGTTGTTCATCAGGGGGTTGATGTGGGAGCAAAATGTGATCAGAGTGTACTTATGATAGTTTATCTAAATTATAAGTATGATTATGTAATCAAATGATACTAATTTGAGTTAAGATATGCTTTAGACTTCTTATCTGTAAATTCTTATATATAAATAGATTATGTATTATATTTATTTATCTTATTATTGTTATCATGAAATGATATTGCTCATGCTTACGTAACTCTTGATTGTTAGCTGTAGCTGTAGCCTGTGTATCGCATAAAGATTTGTCGATTATAAGGGAATTCAATATACGGTCCTTTATATAGTATACAGTGATCGCTATGACTAGCCCCCCCGGGTTGTAACACATGAGGAAAGTGGTTGAGATAGAGGCAAAAAAGCTCCAAGAAGACCTTACTATCGATGAAGTCTTAAGCCTAACGGCCAAAATGGAAGAGCAATACAAAAATTTTAAAGGCCTAAAGGAGGACAAAAGAAGAGTCCTGAGGAGCTGTAAAAGACAAAAGAAGAGTCCTGAGGAGCTGGGCCGAACTCTTTGCATGATGAGCAATAAGGAAGACAAGCTTAGAATACAAATTAAAGAGTTTGAGACCAACAACGCAAACTTATAGAACCGTGTTGTAGAATTGGAAGAGACTCTAAGGAGAGAACCATCAGTTGAAGAGGCCCTCAATATAGTCACTCCTAGTCGGCAGGATAAGAGACTTCTAGGGAAAAAGTTGTTAGAGGTGGTCCAAGCGGCAAGAGAGGAGATCCTCAAGGTTCACCCTAAATACGATCTCTCCTTCCTCGATTTTGCTAATGTCGACGACAAAGTTAGCAATGCTGATGAAGAGGATGACAATGAGACAAGTACCGAGATTATTAATGAGGGTAATGACGAAGCTCATGCGAAGGATCCAAGGGAAGATGAAGAGCGTCTATAAAAAGAAATTCCCTATGTACGAAAAGAGAAATATGCCAGCTTTGAGACCGTAAGTGCTAAGAAAGAAGCTTGCTTAGAGAAAACCATAACCTCCAATCCAAAAATTACTTCTGCAGATTCTGAGAATAAGCTATAGGATTTTCTTTATATTCTTTGTACCTTGCGTCCTCTCATGTAATTGTTTGATAGAAAAATTTTTCATATAATACCATACATTTGTAATTGCATTGGTTGAATGAAATATCTTTCATATGACTATATTCAATACATTTTATTTCACGTATCGCGAGTTCCCCGTGTTTTATTTCACACATTCTTATTCATCATGTTTCATTTCACATACTAAGTATTTTTCAGCATGTTTTATTTCACATACCTAACTAATTCTCGACATGTTTTATTTCACATGCCCAATTATTTCTCAGCATGTTTTATTTTACACGCCAAATTAATTCTTGACATGTTTTATTTCACATGCCCAATAATTTCTCAGCATATTTTATTTCACACACGCAATTCGTGCTTCCTTATAGACATTATCTGTTAGCCGTTTAAGGCATGAAATAGCTATATTACTCGACTGTAAAATTAATTTATGCAGTTCATTAACCATGATGAGCTAGAACTTAGGTTAGTTTGTTTGTCGTATAGCCTATAACTCATTAATTCAACAATTATAAAAAGAATAAGAAAAATAATGAGACTTCAAACATAATTCTCATAAAAAAAAAGGTACTATAGTCTTGCAAGCATATAGGTTGTCGCCTTACAAATAAGTGGAGATAAACATCATCTGAGCAATCAATTGAAATATAACTTCAAATTTTTGGCATTCCATGCTCGAGGGATGATAGATCCAGCTAATCTTTCTAGTCGATAGGCCCCCTCACTAATGACTTCTCAAATCTTGATAAGATCCTCCTAGTTCGCGTCGAGCTTCCCTTGACTCGCTCGCGCGCTAGTTGCTTCCGTTTTTCAGCAAACTAAATCCCTAAGTTGAAAAACCTTATGTTTCACTTTCTGGTTGTAATACATTGCCGCTCTATGATGGTATGCTACAACCCTAACTCTTGCAATATCCTGGATTTCATTAATGGTGTCCGAATTCACTATTAATCTAACTTATTAACCATAACATCAAAATTCTGCATCCGTAGACTTGGAAAATGCAACTCAATCGACAATACGGCTTCCGTACCGTATGCTTATCTAAAGGACATCTCCCTAGTCGCAATTCTGTAGGTGGTTTGGTAGCCTCATAGAACATTTGGTAGTTTATCGACCCATTTCCCTCTAACTTGATCTACTTTCCGTCTTAGGCAGTGCCAAATGATCTTATTTACGACTTCAACTTGTCCATTCGTCTAAGTGTGCACTACAAACGTGTAGTTGAGGCGAATGCCATACTTCTTACGAAATGCCTGGAACTTATTGTTGTCAAACTACAAGCCGTTATCTATGATTATCATGTAAGGAACTCCAAATCTTAATGTGATGGAACTCAAAACGAACACGCTTCCACTTTCTGCTTGGTGATCTTTGCTACTACCTTTATCACGACCTAATAGTATCGTTGTCATGGTAAGTTACCGTGTACCATATAAAGGTCTATTATCAACCCCCTTGCTGATCATAGGCCTTTCATACGACACACAAGGCTCCTTCCACTCTACGTTACCACTAGGCCCATAGACAAGTAATATAGAGCGATTTAACTAAAATTACTTCTATGTTATAAATTAGCTAATTGTGTGGGCTCATAAGACCCACAACAAAAAATATTACAAACAAATGCAGTTCATAACGGAACTGCATTAAATCTGTGTTATGAGCAAAAACATAAAAGTATCTAAACGTCTATAAATCTATTACAAAATGTCCTCTTCGCTCTCTAATCGCTCCAACCCATCCGTACACGAGACTTGCTATAGGTATGCCTTTACTCAGATTAGTGAAGAGGTTTTCTTGCATCAACAAAAATCTATAGGGATGTAAGCTTAAGCTTAGTGAGATAAATACCCTCTTCAGTACCACATGATAGAAATTTATTAGATGCACAATCATATGAATGCATGAACAATCAGTATGCCAGACAACGCATGCAGTAACCTAGGAACTGCATACGACTCAATATTACGCCACCTGAAGTTGGGGTTTGGAGATAATTAACTAACCAAAAAAAAAAAATCCAAGTTCTATACCTTGGGTTTTATTTCATTTGCACTATCATGCTCATGCCAAAACAAAACTCTATATACATATATATATATATACTTCCTTTACCGAAATTAAATCATATTTTTTAAATCCCAAGTCTAGCAGTATGGTGGCCTCCGCAATCCACAAACACACGCCCTAAGTAGAAGCCACAAGACTCGGCCCCTCACCAACGGTTGGCATCTCCCAGCATCTAATAAGCTCACCAGCTTAAGACAGGGACTCAATATATATAATGACATAGCTAATGCCCAATCCTGTAGGAAACTCGTATTCCTGTGAGTCCCTTCCCATCTTCTGCGTGAAGCGACAGTCGGTGTTATCCGTATGCAATATGGGGAATGCATGATTCATTTTGATTTCTTAATCGTATAAGTGATTAACTCGATTTTCAAGGTGATCAAACAATTTCATTCCATACAATTCACATGTATATATTAGTATAAACAATTTCCATTATTATATACATAATTAACAAGTCATCACATTCATCCATAATCCATACACATGCATCTCCTATATCCCACAAGCATCCAAATTTATATATATAAGTTTAGATGCATCTATTCTACAAGCACAATCAAGTAAAGAATCATCGGGAATTTACTCGCTCTGCCATGTGGGTCAATTAAAGTAATCCAGAGGCAAGTCGTCTCTGTACACGATGTCCCCTGGTCATTGAAATAGTATTTATAAGGGATTGAAATAAACTTAGAAAACGAAGTAAATTTTCCTTAAGTTATACTCTTGACTAATTTTCGAAATTTTTTCCCAATTTTTACCTAAAGTTCAATCGCGTATAACTTTTTTATTTTAAATCCAATTTTTATAATCTTATAGTCAATCTTCATCATTTTCGAGTGTACTTTAATGTGGTGAGGTTATATTTTTGAAATGAGGCGTACAATTCTGTCCATGGTTCAGAACAGTAGCATTCCTCATGTATTGGAGTGTTGTTGGGCCTTGTATGGTAAATAGGCTTTTTGATAACTTGAGAAATCCTTAGGGCTTGGTCTTAAGATTTTATCCTAAGCTTAAAATACTCCTTGAGATCAGATTTACAACTTTGATTTATATTCCTAAGGCTAACAACCACTTCATGAGCCCTTTAGTGGGCATAAGTTGTCAAATGGGCTTGTTTTTTGTTCAAACTAAAGTTAGTGACTTTGGTGGGCTTATGGGGCCTTAGGTGGATTTCTTATGGGCTTCAAAACATCCTCTCTTGATGTTTTAAGGTGCTGGTCAGAATTTTATTGAAGGCCCAACTTAGAGTTGTAGGCTTGTTTTGAGAGTTTTAGGCTTGGTTTTGAGTTTTAGGCTTTGTATGCTTACCATACTAGCTTTGGTTGATCTTTTCACTTTATTCATTCACTTTTATCATATTTTTAAGCTTCTTTTTCCCACATTCTAGATCTATTCATGATGATTCCAAGGGGTTCTTACTTGGTTTTCAACTTGTTTCATCATTTCCTTAAGTTTAGGTGTTAGATTATGCACTTAAACTATTTATATCCAAATCATAACTTAAGTTTTCTTCCATAAGATGATCCTTTAACTCATGCTCCACACAAAGAAATAGAAGATCCTATACTTAATACAACCTCCATATCATAGCTCATGTCATACAAAGTTGGTTTCTTCATAAAACTTCATGTGATGGATTTTTCCTTAACTTAAGTCTAGATTTGAGTATGTTTAACTTAATGGAAACAAAATCAACATCCAAATGACTATGGAACCCTCACGTCTAGCATGCTCATCCTCCATTCAAGTTTTTGTTTCAAGACTTTCTTAACTTAAAATCTTCCATTCAAAGTGTCAAACAAATGTCTTTACAAAATACCAACTTTACATGCTTATGCTCCAACCTCATGTAAGGGTTTCATGGTTTGTTTCTTAAAACGGTTTTTGGTGTTATAACAACTTAAACCTTACTTATATCTTCAAGAAATCAAAGTCTCCTAACATAAACACTAACCCACAAATCACAAGAAATACTTACTCGTCCTTAAAGCAAAGTATGGTGGTTGTGCACTAAGGTTCCACTTAAGCTCTTAACTTTGCTTCCTCCTTTTTGCCACCTTTTGGAAACCCGAGTTGTTTGATCTTTTGGAATGGGGTTTGTGGAAGATTCAAATGGTCCTAAAAAATCTTAGATGGTGAAAGAAAATGACACAAGAACAAGAGGAGAAGTTACCGTGAGTGAAGTTTGAAAAATGGAAGAAAAGTTGATTTTATGGGGTAAGGTTGCTTCTTCTTTTTATGTTTGTTTCAAATGAGAGAAAGAAGATGTGAAAGTGAAATTGAAAGTGATAAAAATAATGGAGAAAGTGGCCGGTTGGATTTGAGAGAAAATGTGTGGTTAAAATGTCTTGAAAGTGTTGTCTTGTAGCTTACGCAAAAGTCAACAATTGCAACTATTGATGATGTAAGCATTAAGGGGTGAATAGTGATGTGTAAGAGAAAGTGATTGATGGTTGAAAGACAAATGCATGGCCCCCCTTTCTTCCTTGTTTAGATCTGTCATTTAAAGTCTTTTTGGGCTATGGAGTGGTCTTGTCTCATTTAATGAAGTTAGGCATATGAAATCTTGTGAAAAATTGTCCAAATATAGTATAAGTGAAGGGGTGATAAGGAAAATGTCTTATCACTAAATTTTGATAAGTTATCAATTGATAAATGATTCCAAATCTCAATTGATAAGTTATCTAATGTGATTAGTTGATCTACTTATTGAAGTGTAAGGCTTAGGCATGAAGATAAGGGCATGGTCTTATAGAAAATTGTTTTAGGGTTTTCATTTTGCATTATTTTGTAATTTATGATTCGATTCCTATAAAATTGTGAAATTTTCTAAAGTTGAATGAAATTATTCAAGTTAAATTATTGATTAATTACTTAGGGTTAAAATTCCTTAATTATTTTAGGGTCTAGGGTTTTAAGTAACTTTAAAGCTCACAATTCTTCAAGCTCGGGTTTTATCGACAATTGGCTTTTGAATTAGAAAAATTTAATTCATTTCTAAATATAAACTTAAGTTTTTGGTTTAGTTAATCTTTGGAAACATTCGAAAAGTACTCTTAATCAAGTCTTAAGCCCACTAAAAGTAGGGTTTACAGCCTTGGCCTCCACCCATTTGGTAAAGTAATCTATAACAATAATGACGAATTGTCATTAGGCGATAGACTTCGGAAAGGGTCCGAGAATATCTAGCCCCCACTAGGCTAAGGGCTAAGGGTTGGTTAGGGTACATAACTCAGTTGTAAATGCAAGATTCGGCAACTTGTGTTTCTAGTACTGAAGACAGTGCTAGATAACTTCCTTTGCATCTCCTCTCAGTTTAGCCAGTAATAACTAAGTCATAGTGCTCAAACATACAATATCTACACTTTTACGTGGTTATTGTATACACCAACATGTAACTCGAATAACACTGATAAGGATCAACAACAGCGGATCTCGAAACCTAGAATGGGTTGAATGGGTATAATGGACAGGAAGTGAAATGGTTGGGTTTTGGCAGTGAATGTGGATAGATATCACGCACCAAAACCCGAACACTATTAGGGGTTTGAGCTTGAAATAAGGTTTGATACAACTCACGAACACTAAATGTCACTCAGGATTCAAAAGAGGGTTATACGCAACTCACTAACCAGCTTAAATGAAAGGGTTCGCCACAATCTTGAGAACAAGATCGATAAGAACATGGGAATGATTAAAGAGTTTGATCTATACCTGATAATCTGGCAAGCTTGCTTAAAAAAGGAAAGATTCCAAAATGCAAGAATATACTTTTTTGCCTAATTTTGTATATATCTGATGTTTATAGATGTTGCTATTTATAGCAAGTCCTAAACCCTAGTGGTAAAACTGTAAATAATGTATAAGGCCTTAACCCTAAAGAATGGGCCCATAAATAAAATAAAGAAAACATGTACAAGAATACAAAGTTATGCGTTTTATATGGGAAGTTGACATGCAATCACTCAACATGTCTTGGAAAGAGTAGTATTCGAACCAAATGGGGTCGGCAGTTGGATGTACGGGTTCAAGAAGGAGTCCCTGAAGTCTTGTGTGGCTTGGTTGAGATACCAAAGAGGTCGGCTCACAATTGCCAAGTTCTAAAGTTAGTCAACACTAGTGTGTCCATGCCATACCAAGTGGATCCTACTCTTGGTAATGTGGTCTCTCGGCTACTTAGTCGACAACAGACTTATTGCCAAGTGGTTATTTTTCTTCCTCTTGTCCTTCTAGCTTCAACTTAACCTTGGTAAGCATTGTTCGCTTTGGACAGGCCTACCTCGGCTTGGATGTAATCGGAGGTTGATTCCCATCATAACACACTCTATGAATCTCTCAGAGGAAGGCATTGAAGATAGGGTTATGATATGTCGCATTTGTACAAATGACCATCAATCAGCATGCAATTCACGACCTGGTAAGCCAATCATCACAATCCTTTCTTGTCATCTAGGAGAATACCATCTCCCAAATAATCCACTAGGGGATCCATCCAAGATTCTTCTCTTGGGCAAGGAGCCAACTCACAGCTAAGAGTGGATAAACTTTTATGTGGAAGAAATTAGACAAAAAGTTTGTCACTCAATTCGGGGAATACCATACTGGCTAATTTTGACAACTTATTGGCAGTAACATTCTTACTTCTCGAAATTTTGTGGATGGCAAAAGATTGAAATTCTTCTACGAGCGTCCATACCACCAATAAGTACTTGCTCATCTCCTATTCCCTTACTGCAAACTTCAGTGACCTGATTCACCTCCAATTGTGAATCAGAGAACACTTCAAGTTTCTCAACGCCAATCTCTTTTGCCAGTTTTAGTTCAATAATCAAAGCTTCATACTCTGCTTCATTGTTGCTAGTCAAGAATTCGAATTTCAAAGCATAATGAACTTTAACATTGTGGGGGCCTTGAAGAACAAGGTCTACACCACTTCCTTATTTTGTCGAAGAAACATCTACATAAAGGAACTAAATATGTTTCTC
The DNA here is from genome assembly GCA_024138005.1 of Lumnitzera racemosa. NCBI lineage: Eukaryota > Viridiplantae > Streptophyta > Magnoliopsida > Myrtales > Combretaceae > Lumnitzera > Lumnitzera racemosa. Next base: position 90,831,258 of record JAMXBC010000006.1, read on the forward strand.
AGCAAACTCTATACTATCTTCCTTACTAGTTAACTCGACTACAAAATCTGCCAGCACTTGAGCCTTTAGTGCCCTTTTGGGTTTACATTATATGCAATAGGCACTCAACTCTAGGGCATATTTTATCATCCTCTTAGAGGAGTCAGGTCATTGGAATGCTTACTGTAATGGCTAATCAATAAGCACTATGATTTAGTGAGCTTCAAAATACGGCTTTAACTTCCTTACCGAAAGAACCACTACTAAAACAATTTTTTCAATTTTTGTGCACCAAAGCTTTGACCCTTACAAAACATGACTCACGTAATAAACGAGTCGATGCTCTTCGCCATCAATTTAGACCAATATAGAAGAAAGAGCTTGGCAACTAATTGATAGATATAAATATGAATTCTCTCTTAAAATAGGTGTCGAGAGTGTTGGTGGCAACGTAAAGAATTCTTTGAGATTGCTAAAAGATCTCTCACAATTGTCAAACCATTTGAATTCTTTCGGATTCTTTAAGATTAAAAAGAATCCTACACACCTATCAGCACTTCTCGACACAAATCTGTTGAGCACGATTATACATCCAGTGAGTTCTTGTACTTCCTTAATCGTAGGAGGGCATTTCATGTTCCTTATCACCTCAATCTTCCTCGACCTAGCCTCAATGCTGTACTGAGTAACCATGTATCCTAAAAATTTTCCTGATGTTATGCAAATGATGCATTTCTATAGGTTAAGTTTCATGTTATATCTCTTCAATGTAGCAAATGTCTCCTCAAGGTCAGTAAGATGTCGATCCTCCTTTACACTTTTCACAATCATATCATCAACATATACTTTGATGTTTCTATGAATTTGCGGTTTGAACAGCTTGGTAACAAGTCTCTAGTATGTTGTATGGGCATTTTTCAACCCAAAGGGCATTACCGTGCAATAATACGTTCTAAAATTGGTAACAAAAGAAGTATGGACTTCATCCTCATTGTCCATCTTGATTTGGTTGTAACAAGAGGGAGCATCCACAAAAGAAAGTAATATATGTCTAGTGGTTGCATCTATCATCTAATCAATTTTCGGTAGTGGCAAACAATCCTTAGGATAGGCCTTATTGAGATCTGTGAAGTCTATATACATTCGCTACTTACCATTAGACTTCTCAACTAACATACAATTAGTTAACCAAGTCGAATAAGGCTCTTCCCCAATAAATCCTGCTTTCAATAACTTCTAGACTTCTTCCTCTATTACTTCTTGTCTCTCTAGTGCAAAATGCCTCTTCTTTTGTTGGACCACCTTTACATTTGAATCAATCTAGAGCTTATGTATCATAACTTCTCTCGAGATACCTAGCATGTCTGAAGGAAACCATGCAAATACATTAGCGTTGGATTGCAAGAAGTTGATTAAACTTTGCCGAATATTTGCTAACAAAGGTTTCCCAAACCTCGTAGTTTTCCCAGGGTCATCTCCCAAGGAAATTTTCTCAATACCACTCTTAACATTCTCTATGCTGACCAACTTGTGTTTCGGATAGGTTTCCACTTGAAATACCTCTTGTCATCTTAAGGCCCTCATATATAAGGACCTTGTCAATGGCTAGTCCCCTTTGCATACGCTGACTCCTGTAGAAGTAAGGAACTTAGCTTTAAGATGTGCAGTTAAATGGACAATGCTAAATAGATGTTGACATGGCCGTCCCATTATCATGTTGTATGTAGACCAACATTTGATAATGAGGAAGTCCACTTTATCCTCTGTGACATGCTCATCATCGTCGATCTATCTCGGCAAAGAAATTACCCCAGTTACTTGAACTGGTTGGTTGTTGAAGGCATACAAATCATACTTGTAAAATCTTAGCTATGCCTTGATCTTGGGTCTCATCTGGTCGAATACATGCTGAAAAATGATTTCAAACAAACTTCCTATGTCAACAAGAATCTTCTTAACTTCAAAGTTTGCGATTCTTGCATTAATAACTAATATGTCATCATGCTATCTCTAGATGCCCTCAAAGTGATCCTCTGTAAAAGGAATTGTATTATCGATCCTAACCTTCTTACCTTGGATATTGCAAACATAATTTTTAGCATTCATCAAACTCAAAGAGCTTGACTAGCCGATAGTAGGTCCACCGAACATGGTGTAGATCACTCCATTAGGTGCTCTACTAGGATTTGCATCCCTTGTATCTCTTCTAGCCACATTTAGTTAAGTATCATTCTCTTTCTCCTCATGTCTCCTCTAGAACAGTCTCGTTATTTTTGACGTCATGAGTTAGGAATTTTCGCAAATGCCCACATTGAATCGCATTCTTAAGTTGTATGCACTCATCTATATTGTGACTCTTGTCATGATGGAAGTTACAGTACTTATTGGAATTTCTCCTCGAGGGATTTCCTCCTATTCTTTCCGACCACTACAAAATGCCTCGCTACCTACATACCTCCATCAATATGTCTAAAATTGGACAATTGACGGGTGTGTAGGATGAAAATGTTGAAATTCTTGGTCTCTTTCTCTCAGCATTTGAACATTGATCATCATCTGAGCCGAGTCTATCCTTCGTACTTTTTCTCTTGCATTTTTTCTATCTCTTCTATTCTAATCATTCTCTCATCGAGCCTTTATGTTATCTTCCTAACAAATGAATGAGGTGGCTTTAGCCTTAAACTCAACGAAAGTTTTCAGCTTGTTCTTTACAAGAGACTTGAAAAAGTATCCATGGGGCTTAACTCCATCAATCATAGCATTAAGGGCCACACTCATATCCAATTCTAGGATTTGAATCGTCTCAACCATAAACCTGGCCAAATAGTCTCTGATTGACTCATCTGATTTTTGTTTGATTGTGTTAAAGATTGAGGAATCCTTAACAGAAGTTTGCTTGTTAGGAAGTATTGAAGAAACACTTCTGCTAATTCATCGAAACAAGAAATGGTGTTTGGTTTTAAGTGTTTGAACCATGTACTAGCTACATTCCTTGGGGTTGAAGGAAAAGCTTAGTAAGCTACTGTATCACTCAAACCATGCAATTTGGCTAACGTATGGCAATACTCTAGGTGGTTTTCAAGGTCCTTTGTTCCGTCATAAGTTTCAAACTGTGGTAGCTTAATGTATCGAGATATTACTTCCTCCAAAATCATTGGAACAAAAGGACTCTTCTTGATTTGGAATTACTTACTTGATGCAACAGGGGTACTAACATGCGAAGGGCCCACATGGTGCACTGATAACTCTAATTTTAAACATATTTCATAAGATGATTTTATAGTATTTTCTACACATTTTTGGTTTTCTTTAAAGAAATTGATACTTAATTGAGTAAAATGTTGATTTCAAGGTTTAAACGCGTTCTAGGCTCGAAAACGAAGAAAAGGAATCAAGTTTCACTCAATTCCGAGTTCAAACGAAGAAGTTATGAATTTTTGAAGTTGTGCAGAAAATTTGCCTAAGTGCAGAAAGTTACACGACTTGGGGACACGATCATGTCCCAGGTCATGTCTAGTGACGAAAAAAGAATCTTTTTTATACACTATAAAAAGACATATTAGGGTTTCAAAAGACAAGGGAGACATTACAGAAACAAGAGACACAAGAGACGAGAGGAGATTGGAGAAGAACATTAATCAAGAAGCAAGAACGACATCGATTTCAAGAATAGAAAGATTGTTCATCAAATCAAGAGGGGTTTTTATGCTTTATTTTACGTTTTTGATGAAACTCGTTTTTAGATTCGTTATGATAGCTTAGAATTAGAGTATTGAGGATTATGGAACCTAAGGTTTCATGTAACCCTTGGATTGAATTATAATTTCAATAAAGTTTCTACCTTTTCTTGATTCAATTGTGTCGTTAATTATGGATTGATAATTCTAGAGTGTCAATATATGATATTATGCATGTTAATTGAGAAATTGCATGTGTAATTAGATCTAGGTATAATTGAAGAGAATTACATGTATACTTAGAGATAAGATACATGTTTCTTCCGGAAAGTTGATTGTTTGCATGGGAATTCATTACACGCTAATACAATTCTAAATTATATTACTAAGTGAAGAGATTCCGGTAAATAATTTAGGATTAGGGTTAATATGCTTGAGAAAGGTATTAACTTTAGTTGTGAATCCCTCCGGTCAAGAAAAATAGAAACCGAATTGAATATATTTTACGCAATCACATGTTAAACTCTAGGGGAAATAATTCCTAAATACGTTATTACTTTCTTGAAGTCGTTCTTGATTTTATTGTTTTTTCAATTGCTTAATTAAGTCTTTTAATTAAAGTAGTTTGTTAATTTCAGTATTTTTAATTAATTCAAACTTTCACAATTTTTCGTTTAGATAATAAAGCTAAAGTTAATATTAGTACTCAAAATCTCTGAGGGATCGACTCGGACTCACATCCGCTATATTAAAACTGATAAGTGCACTTGCCTCATATCATGCACCTACTGTTGTTGCTTACCTTTGTTGTTCTTTTTGGATGCAAAAGCTGATGGTCCCATCGCAACCTCGACTTGCTTTTTCTACAACTCAGGTGAATAAATTAAATCATCGCTATTATCGACATCGTGATTGCCATGCTCATTATTCTAATTTAGATAATACAATTATGAAGGAGATTAAGAATTTGTTCATGTTTTTTGTTTAACTCTGAGTTTTCCTTAGCCAAATCGAGGCATAATTGCTCTAGTTTAGCCAATTGTTGCTCATCGATAAGCCAATTTCCCCCTTCGTAGTATTAGGAGGAAGTGCTAGCACCTGCACTCTTAGTCATTCTAATTTTAACCATGTGGGTGTGTTTGGGAAAAATAGACGGCACTAAATGTTATTGGTGAATTTTGATGGTTGGAAATATCCTGCAAAGATAAGAAAATATTTAGTATCGGGGTCAATCTGGTGCGGCTAGTCTGATGCCTAAGTCAGTAAGCAAGAATGAGAAGGGTAAAGTAAAGAAGTTAAGAGTTATCACCTATCTCTTACAGAGTTTCATTCCTATATTTATAGGAAATTGTCATGCTGAAGGAACAGTTATCAGAATAACTGTTGAGACATATAGAAGCTTGTTGATTAGACACCTTCCCTAAAATGTAGGGAGAGCAGGAAGTTATGTAATATAATCATACTTCTGATAACTATTTGCACCATGAACTTAAATTCAAATCAGCAACGGATCTGTATCACTCGACATAGTGCTAAGAATGTCGATTACTTAGTGATCTACTAAGAATATAGATTATGTGGCTTATCGACAGCCGAATAGACGAGTAAGACGAGTCTGAAGCACATAAGTGATGGGCTATAAGTAAAGCATAGCAATTTATACCCGTCAACAAGCTCATTTTTCTCTTCTCTTTTTTTTTTTTTTTTTGTTTCTTAAAGGAAGAAAGAGGAATTTTGCTTGAAGAAGAAAAAAAAAATCAGTGATGGCCCTCTTGAAAATAAAAACCACATGATTAATTTACAAATGATGAAGGGTTCATTATTTATAATCTTATGGGGTTAGCACATGGGTTTACCTGCAAACCTTGTGAAAGAGAGGAAAAAACACTTGTAACAAGGAAAAGATTACAGGTGAAAAGGGTATTTACAGTAAGAGAAGATAAGCCCTAAGACATATAATTATTTACAAGGGAAGAACAATCCTATAAAGTAATAGGATACAAAAACTTATTTACAAATCTAATGTAAAAGGAAAAAGATAACACAAATATGAGTAAATGTTATCCAAGATGCCCTAAAGTTGGATTATGTAAAGGGAAGGAAAAGAATTATTTACAAGCTATGATTAAAGAAAAGGGAGGTAAGTCTATATCAGAGAACATGACTATTTATAATATTTACAATGAAAAGTGGAAAAACATTGAAGGCCTTAGTTTACTAAAAAGTAGAGAACTTATTCTATTACAACCTGACCGAATTAACAAAGGTAGCTTATTTATAAACCCTACTAAATAATAAAGAATTTTCAATGGGAAGGAGTCTATGGCCACTAAGTAAAGGAAACCAAATAAGATTGACTAAGATACCTTAAAAGTTTCATAGATTTAAGGGCAAAACTAGAAGTTAGGAAAAGAAATATTTACAAGCTATAAGATCTACTTTAATTTTTTTGTTTTTTTTTTAATAATGAAAATTCAAGTAACGAAGAGAAGCTAGATATGTTACAACAAGAGATAATAACCAAATGTAATAAAGGAATGACTAGGATAATTGATGAGGAAATTTTATACGACTAATGATATGGAAGATTGCAAATTACTACTCATAACCCTTTTTTTCCCCCTTTTTTTCTTTGTTTTTAAGAAGATATATTCAAATAAATGGGGTGGGGTTTATTAACTTGAACAACAAAATCAAATGACTGGAAGGATAACTACCATTGAATGATCATTTTTTTTTTTTTCAAAAGAACTTTAAGGAGGATGTTAGTGGATTCACAAGTACAAGATTAAGAAAAGAAAACAAACATTTGCAACCTATGATTATTTGTATGCCCTTTGTAAAACAAAAAGAAAGATAAAGAAACTTATGAAAATAAAAGAAATGATTTTTTTTTCTTTTTTGAAAAAAGATGTTATTGACTAGAAAAATAAGTTCAAGCCTAATAAAATCCAAAGTTGATTACAAGTTAAAAGATTGCTAAGATTGAGAACTTAAATTGCTAAAGAGAGGATGGAAACCCATTTAAAGTTAACTAAGAGGGTAAGTTATTTTTTTAAGAATGGGGATGGTAACTTACAAGAGGGTTAAGGAGTTTCTATTTGTGGCTCAAAGGATGAAGAAAGATTGCAAATATTAACAACAAAAGGAGGAAAGATTATTAATAGAACTTTGTTTTACATACAAGTAGAAGAATACAAATCATAATTCCATTTTAAGATCTTCTTGAAAATTTTCAATGAGGAAAGTTAATAATTTACACTTTGAAGGGATAGCAATTATTCACAAATCATGGAATGAAAAGAATCCTACTTTTTAAAAAAGACAAAGGGATGTATTTCACAACAATTATCCATAAGTCTTATTTTAAAATTTTCCTCTTCTCTTATTATAATATAAAACAAATAATGAAGAAAATAAAGAATGAATGAGAGCACACGGATATAGTAGGGATCAACAACTAAACAATAGTTCAGCAATTTTAAGGATTAGATATCGCAACTTTATCATAGTTCCATTATTACAATTGAACTAAAGTTACAAAGGATTTTAGTATTTACAAATAGAAAAGCTTATACCAAAAAAAAAATTCTATAAAATTTTAAAAATACAAGGAAATAATATTACATGAAAATTACAAAAAGTTACGTTGAGATTACAAGGAAATTATATTACAAGGAAATTATAAGAAATTGTATGGAAATTACAATGTTATATGGTACAATGGAACGCCAATGAAGTTACATCAGCAATGTGTCACTCTATTGTTTATTTGTCGGCCTAAGCTCATGAATGCAAATAAGGTGGGTCCTAAAAGGTTCCCAAGCATTATGATCACCCTTATTCCGAAGAATGGAGGATGGTCTAATTAACCCAGATAGTGGTTACCCTACAATACCCAAAGCCTACATAATAACCCCCTCGTCCTAAGGTTTTCTAAGTCCAGTTTCAATTTGTTCTAGCACAAATCATAATGCTTTTTTTTTTTTGGTCAAAATGACCCCCAAAAGATTTGGCCCTTTGTGCCTCAGGTTCTTACATGCTTGAAAAATCTAAGTTAGAAAAAAAAACACAAATATATAAAAAAAAACAAGTATACAACAAAGTAAAAACACAAATATACAAAAAGAAAAAGAAAAGCCTACTTTACACAAAATCATACGTTTGTAGGGGTATTTAAAATATTAAAGCCCAATTTAATATTTAATACGTATAGCCCATTAAGACGTCCCTAGTAGAGTCATCAATCTATCAAACCTAAAATTCGATTTTCCGATTTTCTTAACTTAAATTTAAACTAAACCTTATGCCTATTTAATTTAAAATCTTGACAAAAGTGAAGAAAACTGGTTTCTTTTAGTCTTTTGAAAATTAGAGTTGTCATCTAATAAAAATAAAAAAAAAAGTAAATCAAAACCCATTAGGTGAATTGGTTTTAATTTAGCTACCAATCCGTGCTAAAAAGAACTTTTGAAAAGGTTTTAAAGAAACCAAAGATAATCAGTTCAGGAGCTAGCTTATTAAAACTCAAGGGTTATTGCATTAAAACTGTAAATTAGGCTTTAACTTTTAAAATAGCCCTTATACTTAAAGGAAACGATTTTTTTCTTCATTTTTTTTCTTTTTAATTTTTAAATTTTTGGACTTTTCTTTTTGTAAGGGATCTTGCTTTTTAAGAGAAGAGACAAACTGTCGTGGTTTCTTTTTGTAAGACTTTAGTGGTTTGGTTATTTTTAATTTTAAAAATAAGCCAGGTTTACATCATTAACCAATTTATTTGATTTTGGAAAAATTCTAAGGGAAAACCGTAATTTCATTTGTGTTGACTTAACAAAAAGCTCTAATTGACTCTACATTATTTTTTAAAAGGTTAATTGAATTTCTTTTTTTTCTAAAAACATTTTTCTGAGTGATAAAACCTTGTTTGCTAAAAATGTATTTTCCTAAAGGATAATGTTGTTCGTTTCTTTTCATAAAAGCCTACAATATCTATCCAAGAAGGAAAAATATTCATTTTTTTTAAAAGAAAAAATCTATAGAAAATGATTGATTGATTTGAAGAAAAACTTAACTTTTTTCAAAGAACCTTACTTCAAGAAAATTATTTGAGAAAAAAATTTATTATTTTTCAAAAGTATTTTTCATTTTTTTTATTTTTTATTAATTTTTATTTTAGTAGGCCCTAATAATCCCAAGGGCAGTTATTACCCTGTAACGTCCCGAGACTACATAATTCCCCTAACCTATTTTTTAGTTTTATTATTTATTATTAAATATAGGTCTTACTCATCCCTAAGAGGTGGTTACCTCATAATACCTAAGGACTACAGATGCCTTTACCCCTAGAATAAACTAAACATACAAACTGATGAATAATAAAAAAAAAAAAGGATCAAACTTGGGCCAAAATGAGTCGCATATAGGTCAAGGGTTGGTCACTGAGTCCCACAATAGAGAGAGAGAACGTCAGCATGGGTAGCTTTGCATAACTCCAACAATGGTTAGAAGCGACATTAAGAGAAGGGAAAAAAAAGTTAGAAAGCAAAGAAATAAACTCAAATAAACAAATGAACCAATAAAATAAATATAACATAAAGGTATAGAAGTTTCAATCTTAGATTAGACATCGGTTGCAATAGGATGGTTTCTTAGTGCTTTAGTAATAGTTGTAAGTGGCATTGGGAGAGGAAGTGGCTTTTTTTAGTGATTGATGTTGGTATGGAGTGAAGTGAAAGTCCCTATTTATAGATGTCAAGATTGAATCAAAAATGGAAAATATTAAATGGGAAATGATTTTTTCTTCCATATTTAGACTGGATGAATCTAGAAGATGTAAGATGCTAAATTCAGAGTGATGTGTAGAAAAAATTATCAACATGTGCCAGGAGTGTGCCAAAATATGCCAACTACACATAGGAATGAGTTAGAGTATGCTAACCCCATGCAAGCATGTGCCAAAGTATACCTACCACACTAAGAAGTGAGTTTGGTGATGATATGTCGATGATGTGGTGAGAGACATGGCATAACATAGCGGGTGATGTGGTGATGGCATAGTAATGACATGGTGCCATAGTGAGTAGTGTAAATGCATGTACCACAAAGGGATGGTGAGGGAAGAAAATAAAAAATACATTTTTCACCTTTCATGGATTAAACTAAAGACCTCTACCTATTAGCCTAAAGCCTTAACCAACTAAGTTACTACTTGATTCTTATCATATTTTAACAAAAATAATATTTAATATATTTCTGCACCAATTTTTAATAAAAGTCCTAATGAACATTGGGTCTCAAAATCGGATCAAGCTTTTTGAGTCCCAGAAAACCAATTCATCACCATACATAATTATTTAGCTACTAGGCATTTGTGAAAATTTGTTTTCAAAAATAGACTGATTTGATAGAATACAAGCATAGTTTTGCTTAAAACTTTAATTGTTTTTAAAATAGTTAATTTAAATCCAATTGAGACACTATTTGATGCTACAATGAACTTAAATTGTCTATTTTCACACTATTTTGAAAAATAAGCAAGCTAAACTTCATCAAAAATTACTTTTCAATAAAATTCCCATTTTTGCTTAGAAATTATGATTCATTCAAATCACATATCCCTATTTGACTTCCAATTAAACCCTTTGACAGTGAAAAATTAAAAGGTACTTGAAATTAAACTCGATGACCCTTATTTCTCTAAAATTCATTTCTTTTGTATTTTTTGTCATTTTCTTACTTTTTTATATTTTTCTAAACTTTCTATTTTTTTAATTTTTTTATAATTTTTCATTTTTTTTTCAAACTTTTCTCTTTTTTTGTGTACGTTTTTCTAAAGTAGAGCCTTTTATTTGAGAACATAGAAATAACATAAGGAGCAAAAATGGGTGTCTACAAAAATGTTTTTTTGTTAACATAATGTTCAATACTCTATATTAAGCAAGATGCGCTTAGTATATATTAAATTAAGGAAAAACAAAATAGGGCTTGATAACGCCCTATCCAAGCGACATGTGATGCTTTTTGACCTATAAAAAAGATTGATGGGGTTTCCTAATATGAAAGAGCAATACCCTCAAGGCCCACGCTTTGGTCTAATTTATGCATAATGTTTTGATGAGAGGATAGTGGATGACTATTTTACTAAAGATTGGTACTTGTTTTGAGTTAGAAAGTTGTACATGTCGATCTATTCTATCTAAGAGTGAAGGAGGCACATATTGGAGGTTTATCAAGTAATTTCAAAGAAAGATGACGTATGGGCTATTGAAATCTAGATTATATTGGCCTAAGATGCTAAGGAATGCCTATCAAATTATGAAGAGATGTGTAACTTATAGAGAGGCGAAGAGCCAAGCATAATTGAGAAGAGTTATGCCTCCACCTATCCTAACCAAACCATAGGTTAAGATGCTCATCGATTTTGTTCTCGACCTACCTAGGATAGCCTGAGGAAAGGATTCCATCATAATAGTTGTAAACAAATTTAATAAAATGACACATTTTGTGTCCTATAACAAAACTAATAATACCTTAACTATTTCTTTTCTTTTCTTGCTAAAGATCATAAGGTTGCATGGAGTAGCCCATAGTATTATTTCTAATAAAGACCTTAAATTTCTATGTTATTTTTAGAAGACCCTATGGCAATGACTAGGAAACAATCTCCTTTTCAATAGATAATGGAATCCACAAACTATCAAGCAAACAAAGGTTGTCAATAAGACCTTAGGTTCATTATTCTGATCAGTTACCATAACAAGGAATATATTCGATTGGTATGTTTGCCTACCAATAGTGGAGTTTGCCTATAATTGATCTGCTCACAATACTACAGGCTAAAACCCCATTTAAAGTCATCTATAACTTCAACCTTAAGCTACCCCTTAATCAAGCACCATTGCCTAAGTCTAAACAAGGTGATGTAGAAGCTAAAGATGGAGCCCAAACTTTGCAACAAAACTATTATAAGGTGACTAATCAACTAACTTGAGCTATTGAAAGATTAGAGCAAGGAAGTTTAAGATAGAAGAAGGAGTTGTTTTGACTTAGAGATCTTGTATGGTTACACTTAGCAAAGAAAGGTTTTTTAGTAAAAGGAAGAACAAACTATCGCCCTGAGTTAAGGGACTATTCAGAGCACTTTAGAAGGTCAATGGCAATGCATTCAAGCTCAAATTACCAAAGGGATATCGAGTCTCTGATGTATTCATAATCGCTGACCTAAGCCTATACCTACTAAGGAAGAACCACCAATAAAAGACTCTTTGGATTTGATCCCAAATCCAAAACAACCTGGGGAAATGATAGGAATCAACCCTAAGGACCTCTCACCCACTCCTGAGCTAAAAGACTTGTCAACATGGTTTAACGAATTCTTTCTCATCACCTAAGTCCAAAGAAGTCTACCTTGATTTGTTAAGCCAATCTAATATCCTATCTAAGCTGTAATAAGCTGAATACCATGCTGAATCCAAGCTATTCATTAGTTCACTAGAGACCAAGCGCAAGACATTCAACTTGATCCAAGATCCCCAACCTTCATTGCCAACCTATTTAGAGGTCCTTCAACTTTGCCAATCTAAAGCTATCAAAGCCTACACATCGAGCTAATTAAAGTTCCATCTTTGGCCAACCTTATCCAAATTGTCCAAAGGCTGTTATGTATCTTATCTTCAAAACCCTCCCCGAGTGACACTTACCCTACTACTTATTCAATACCATCTCTGACACTAGGATATTCTTTATATAATGACAATGAATTTGCCCCTTTGTTTATGTAACATGTGTAGATGTACTATCTTTAGTATTTTTACCCTTTTTAGTAAATGCCCACTAATGTAAGGATGCACTAACAAGGTAGGTATAAATACTCCATTTTGTAATTGTTGAACCATATTATAGATATATATATATGTATGTATGTATATTTATATGTATATATGTGTGTATAAGTGTCTTCTCCTTCATCGAATACATAGTTAACCCCTTTGAGGTATTTCATCTATGAAAACCTCATTACTCTTAGCTCTTATCAATCCCCTTAGCATTGATTATAGCAAGCAACCCATTCATCTTAAACCAGTCCATTAATTTAGTAAGTTGTTTAGCTGTGTTGTGTTTATTTGGTATGTTGCATCCATTTGGATAGCTTACAAGCTTGCTAACCCTTTATCCTAAACCCTTCATCTAAGTCCCCCACGTTTTCTTCGATTGTTTTGAAAGATCCACCCATGCTATGGTGACACCTAGTCATAGGCACTCATGTCATATCAAGTAGCAATAGTAAGGAGCTCCAGTCTCATCATGCTCCATTAGTTCCTCATAATTTTCTATAGTTGGAAAAATAAAAGAGTAAGTTAACACCTAGTATGTGAGTATGCATATAACAAGCAATCACATACATCACATATGATAATATGAAAACATGTATGATAATAATCGACTCAATTATTCATAAATTTAGTCCAATAAGAAATAAAGAAATAGTCATGATTCCATTCAAAAGCACTTAAACTGCTGGTATGGAGTTACCTCTACAGTCCCAATACCTTCCTAAATCTACTTATATAAGTTCACCTTCACAATCCAAACACCTTCCTAAATCTATCACAAATCATTTTCAAGAGTGGCTCTACTAGAAACTATGTCACTTAAGAATCATAGGGGGTGTCCCCAAGGGAATTGCCATTCCCAACCCTTGAACTAAGCTACACATATAAGCAACAAACAATTCATTATCAGTTGAATAATTCTTAAATTTATTTAATTTCTAATCCTACCCGAAAAAACCAACACATAAGGTAAACACGTATCTGCTACTGCAATAATTGAATCAATTAACTCAACATAGGTATCAACCTTTATGCCTAAAGTATTACTAAATAAAATAACTTCCTTTTGAAATTGTTTCATGGATTGTAAGTCTTTTAACTCTACCTTTTAGAGGTCATTCTCTAATTTGTTTTATGGGTGGAAACAACTAATTAGGGCTAAGGTGGTCATTGTGCTATAGTTATTGAGGTTTTGGTAAATTATTAGTTTGATATGTCAAAAGAATTTTAAATAATAAGAAAATAAGTCGAATAGAGGAAGAAGGGATATCATGGTCATGTTCACCGACCATGAACCTCGTCGTGATTCTCATAATGATATAAAACCCACAACAACACTCTCTCACACAAGATCCTAAGGTTTCATCATTAGGATCATTGGGCATGATCTTCCTTCTCACCCAAAACATATAACTCGTAATCTATGAGGCTAGTTATTGGGTTCACTATGCTTAATCCTGCCCATGATCTTCCCAGCCTCTCGTTTCTCCTCTTTTCTCTCTTACTCTCCAATTCCTTCCTCTTCCTTGCACAATCTAACTTCCTTACCATCAAAAATTCTCTTGAAACAAAGATCTAAAGACTCTCATATGTATCTTTACGACCTAAATGCAAAAGAAATCTAAAACAACAAAAAAGATCATACATACCTTAATTTCTCTAAAGCTTCACCATACCTAAACAATCTAAGGCTCGCTTGTATAAAAAATTAACCTTCATTTAAAACATATCATGGGTGTTATATCTATTTTCATAGCTCATTCCCATCTTTTGTCAATTAAAAAAAATTACCTTCTTAGGGTTTTCCCATAATAAGATCTCTAAAATCCTTTCTAAGCTTATTTTACCTTTGAGAATACACTATAAAGTCACCAATTTAGATAAGATTCTTGATATTAAATTAACAAAATCACTAAGGAAGAGATCTCACCTATTTTCAAGTACACCCCTTGCTCTTCTAGAGAAAAGGCTGTCATGAGATGTAGCAATGGCAAAGACGTATCTTAGGATAAAAGAGAGCTTTTATATTTAGAGAGGTGAAACTCCCTCTTTACCCTCACACTTAATTCTTATTTATCCTTATGCTATTGCCTATATATCTTATCCCTTTTATTTTCTTATTTAGTTTTTCTTTTTCTTTTTTTGTAGGTTTTTCATTTTCTCTACTTTAAAGAACTTTCATCCTCGAAAGTTTACTTATACCATTAAAGAGCTCTAGATACTTCTTCTTCATCTCTTCTTCTAGTTCCCTAATAGCTTCCCTTTTGGTTTGGTTGCTTTGTTGCACTTTGACATACTTTATTACTCTCTCGCTCGAGCCTTACCCTATTCACTATCTTAATTGGCCTCTCTATGGTAATTAAATTAGGCTAAACTTCTAAAGACTCCACTACTATCCATACTGGGTCAACTACGAACTTCGTTAATATGGATACAGGAAATCACATCATATACTCTTGCTAATTCAAATGGAAATTTCAATATGTAAGTCATCCTAAAATCTACTCTTAGGATTTTACAAACTTACTTTCTTTTCCATCCTTACTTTGAAATATAACTCCTTCCTTCCTTCATCTATTTATTCTAACTTACTGAATTACTTAAGCCTTCTCAAATTCATTAAAAGTTTTCGTAATATTTAATACTTTCATACGATTTTCTTTTCAGCATTTGTTGCTCCTTTGGGAACTAAACATACTTGATCGCTTCTGCTCTTTAAGATCTACCTTTTTGTATTTGCGAATCTATTACATTATAAGATACTTCCTAAATCTTCTATTAATCTCCTAAAATATATAGCTCTATGTTATACACACAATCTCTTATTAGCATCCATAAATCTCCAATTACTAAGGGTGTCTTCCTTACCTCGTCTTTTGCCACACCACTCTAATTGTATTTTAATTCTAAAGTTTCAATCACCATACCTATACTATGCCCCTTTTATATTGATGTCTCTACCAAATTGATCCCTTGATTTATTTTAAGCTAAAGGTCTCAAGCTTATTTTGGTCACCTCCTTAATATCACCAAGTTATAACAAATATCTCCTAGAAATAACATAGATTAGTATCCTTTCAACTCTTCATTCCATTTATTTTGAGATATTTTCTTTGAAATTAGAGTTTCCAAATTCCTTCACCATTCAAGTATTGAGCTCAAATTTTGAAAAGAATTTTAACCTTTTAATTCTTTAGTTTATAAAAGGTCACCACCTAATATAAACTGCTCGATGAAGGAATTAAAAAGGAATAATCTTCTCCTAACAAAAAAAGAGTCACCACCAATAAAGTTGGAAAAAGAAAAATAAAATAAAATTAGTTCGATAGACTAATTTTAATTTTCAAGGAAACACTAATCTTTTGAAAACCAAGATTTTCTATTCGAGGACTTACATTTTGAAACCAAAGGCAATTACTAAAATAAAATCTTCAAAAAATGAAAGGGCTAGAAAAATGATTAATTAAAAAAATGCAAGAAAGAAATTTTTTTATTTCATTTTTTATATATAATTTTTTTAACTAAGTTCAAAGAAAGATAAAAATGAAAAGCTAAGGAAACAAAGGAAAAATGAGAAAAGTTTTCTTTTTTTAGGCTGATGTGATTACATACGTATCTGCTATTCGGGATCAACCCATATACGATTCTTTATTATTTAGGAAATTTTAATCTTAGTTAGTTTCTTTTATTTTTACAAAACTCATCTTTCACTTTGAGTGATATTTTTATTTAAAAAAAATGAACAAGAAATGAAAAAACGTCAAAACACTTTCCTTTTTTTATTTTGAACGTAAAACTTAAGATCAAAAGAATTCTTATTTTTTTTAAATCATCTTGGTAAGTATCTTTTATTTTAAAAAAATGATTGTATCTTAGGGTTATTAAGATCTTTATTGAAGGAAAGGAGAAGTTCTAAAAAAAAAAAGGTAAAAATTTCAAAGAAAACCATTTTTTCCCTTAAAAAATGAAAGTTTTTTATTTTATTGAGAAATTTTGAAGAAAAAAATTAGGAGTTTTGAAGTTTTTTTAATGAAGGAAATTTTTTTAAAAGGATTATTTTTTATTAAAAAAATCTTTTATTATTCAAGAAAAGGAAAAAAAAAAAAAAAGGAGGCCTAACTTAGCTTCCACATGGGTCAAACTGTAGACTTCATATACAGATTTAGACTTCTTCAAATAAAAAATAATGAGACCATGTGCTAGTCACATATTTAAGGGGACTATTGGCAAGGATCAAACTCATGTCTATTAAATACCAGCCTTACTCCTTACCAAGAGGCCATTTAGCCTATGGCCTATAAATTAATGCAAACAAAATATATTTAACTTTAAAAGCAGCCTAAACTCTCAAGTCAAAAATGAACTTTTAAAAAAAAGAAAAAAAAGTTTAAATACACATATGCTAATATTGATTTAACATTTTTCGAGTTTTAATCTAACTTGATCCAATTTTATATTAATCTTGATTTAATTGATCAAGGCTTCATTTGAAACTTAAATGTTCCAAAATAGATTGAACTAAAATTAAATTTTGAAAATGCATTTTCTTTTGAAAACTCAAGAGCTTATCTAATAGCACATGTATATTACAAAATGCTATTTTTTATTGTGAATAAAAAATTGACAGGAAGTCTTTTATTTTATTAGGGTAACTTACAATTTTGTTTTACAAAGGCAAATATAGGGTATCTATAGTTGCTCATCTTCATGATGATGCTCAGTTAGAACTTCACCACAAAGATAAAGAAGATGCCCTACTTTTATCTAACTTAGTTCTCTATTTGATTTCACCCTATGGGATTTACTATATTTCAGTCACCCTATAAGATTTAATTCTTTTAACGGTCATCTAATGGGATTTGATTCTTTTTAAGGTTATCCTACAAGATTTTTATATTTTATGAACATCCTACAAGATTCACTTCTCTTTAAGGTCACCCTACGAGATTTACACTTTTATGAACATCCTATGAGATTTATATCTTTTTAGAGTTACCTTACAAAACCTGCATTTTCTATGAATACGTTATAGGATTTATTCATTTAAATGACCACCTTACAAGATTTACATCTTTTAAGGTCACCCTATAAGTTTTAAACATTTGATTCTTTTAGCCACCCACGGGATTTCTTCTTTTGAATGACCACCTAACAAGATTTACATCTTTTGAGGTCACCCTATGAGTTTTATAACTTTATTTCTTATAAGGTCTAAAATGCTTATACAATTTAAAAGATCTTACCACTTCTTATAGATTTCTATTAAGTAGCGATCCTATTTCCTTATTTGGTATTTACTCATTTATCAAACTATACTTAGCTAGGTATCAAATGCCTTTTTTCATTCATTCTTTTGTTCTTCCTTTTTTAGATGCCTCCCTTTTGATGGTGCCTCTATAACAATGGTCAATCATAAAGGAATGATGATCATTCTTTCTTTTTTTTGTCCTCTCTTTTTTGTTCTTATTTCTTATTATACTTTTTTTTTCATTTTTTTTATTTTTAGCATTAAGTTATGATGGAATAATAACATGGGAATAATAAGGTTATGAAAATATGTGTAAGAAGAAGAGTATGTATGGATAAACTTATCGTGGGTTAATCAATGACCATTTTGATGCTTGGAGAAATATGAGAATACCTATTTTGCTTATAGAAAATGAGAATGTAGCCATTAAATTTCCAAGAACATTGAAAATTTATTGATTCAAACAAATCTCCATTAATTTCACGAATAATACATCTTTACGACATCAAAATTTACAAGATCTCTAAAATCAGTGCCATCCTTTCAGTTGTGTCAATGATCCTTCCAAGAATACTTTCTTTACCACGTACAACCCTTCGTAACTTAGGGTGAATTTTCTTCTAAGATCTTAGGCATTTGGAAGTACTTTCTTCAAAATAAGATTTCTGACTTCAAAAGTTCTAAGGCATACTTTCTTGTTGAATGCCCAAACCATTCTTCATTGATGACATTGACCACGGCATAAGGCTTCTATTCTCTACTCATCTATGAGGTTAAGTTGCTTTATTTTCTTCTTCAGCCACTTGGCTTCATCTAATTGTATTTCAGCCAACATTCGAAGTAACGGTATCTCCACTTCTACCGGTAACACTGCATTGGCTCCATATACCAAAGAGTAAGGCATAGCACTTATGGAGGTTTTGATTGAGTTCTTATAAGCGATTAATGCAAATGGCAATATTTCATGCCAATCTTTATATGTTATTGCCATTTTCTCCACTATTATTTTGATATTCTTATTTGTAGCTTCAATATCTCCATTCATCTAAGTCAGTATGGGGATGAATTCTTATGTTGAATTTTAAATTGCATGTAAATTTCTATTACCAACTTGTTATTTAAAGTTAGTCTTGTTGTCAATGATGGTTAACTCGAGTGCTTCATACCAAGTGATAATGTCTCTTTTAAGGAATCGTGCCACTACTCATTCAGTGAAATAAGCATATGATGAGGCTTCTATCCACTTTGTAAAATAATCAATAGCTACCAGTATGAAGTGATGACTATTTGAAGCTTTTGGTGTTATTAGGCTAATAACATCTATACCCCTACATTAAGAATGGCTAGGATGCTGACATTGTATGGAGTTCTTAAAGTAAAGCATTGATTTTATTAGCGTACACATAGCAAAGATGGCAATGGTGTAGCATTTGATGCAATGAAACTCTATGGTTAACCAAAAGTATCCTACGCTCATAATTTTTCGAGCTAGCATATACCTATTCATGTATGGTCCACATACCTCTTCATGTTCTTCTTTCATCAACTTATTAGCTTCTTCTTTATTAACATATCATAATAGAGTAGCATCAAAGGACCCTCTATAAAGAGTATTAATGTTGAGTAGGAAATGGTTGACTAACCTTTTCAAGGTAATACATTATATATTATCGAAGCCGATGCATGACCCATACTAGAGTACAACATGTTATTTCTACTTTGATATATTTTTTTCTCCCCTTTAGTGAATTTATTACTTAGGTAGTAAATTGTGTTCACCTTCCATCCTATCTCATCTCTCTACCTTAGCATATACCCCATAGATTTTGGTAAAACTGTCAAGTATAGAATAAAAGGATGTCTAGGTGTAGGTGTTACCGAAATGGGTGGATTCATTACGTATGCCTTTATTTAAGCAAAGGCTTCCTTACATTACTTGTTCCATTCGATTATTGTGTTTTTTTTTTAAGTAACTTGAATAACAAGTGGCATTTTTTTCGTAAGTTGTGAAATGAATCTTGCAGTATAATTTAAAAAAAAAAGGTCCTAATAGATCTCTGACTTTCTTAAGAGTGTTTAGAGGGAGGATTTCAAGAATAGCTTTCACTATGGCTAGATCCACTTCAATGCCTGTTCTGCAGACAAAGAAACCCAACAAATTACCCAAAGTAACTCCAAAAGTACACTTCTCTAAATTCAAATTTAATTGGTATTTGTGAAGCATTTCGAATAACTTACTTAAAGTTTCCATGTAGTTTTCCCCTTCCTTAGATTTAGCAATCATGTCATTGACATAGACCTTCAATTCTTAATACATCATGTCATGAAAGAAAGCTACCATTGCCCTTTGATAAGTTGCCTCGACATTCTTTAATCCAAAACAGAATTACTTTATTGTAGAACATGCCCTATGTGGTTATAAATGTTGTCTTATTCTTATCCTCTTCTGCTATCTTTAATTGATCATAACCTGAGAAATCATCCATGCATAAGAAGAAATGACTTCCTACTATATTGTCAATTAAGATGTCTATGTAGGGCAATAAGAAGTTATCTTTTGGTGTTGGTCATTTGCTACACAAACCCTAAGCTTTCCGTTTTTCTTTATAACCGGAACCACGTTTACTACACATTCTAAGTAATCTAAGACTTCAATGAATCCTACTTCTAAAAGTTTCTTAATTTCTTCCTTAATTTTAAGCAAGATATCTCATCTAAACCTTCTAATTTTTTGGCTTTTAGGTTTCATATCCTCTTTAATAGTCAAATTCTACTCGACCAATGAAGTATCTAAACTGGCATATCGGCATAAGACCATATGGACACTTCCAAGTATTTAGAGAACAATTTAGTTATCTTTTCCTTTTGTTCATCACTTAAGTTTTGCTTGCTTTTCAATTTCTTTGAACTCTCCTCAGTGCTAAAATTGATTTCTATTATTGGATCATCTATGGAGATTATACCTTCCTGAAATCAATGCCAATTTTCTTATATTTCCAATGGCTTTCATTTTTACCCTCAACGGCTAGCTCAATAGGGTCAGGAGTGATATTGACATTCTCATTTTCTATAAGTGCTAGATATTCATGGATTTCATTCATCGCACTAGATCTAAAAACAAGTAGGTGAAATAAAAAGGTAAATTAAAAGAAAGAATAGAAGGTGAGATATGTTGAAATGAAAATGGAAACTAATGCTTTTATTGAATGATCAAGAGAATTGAAAATGTTTATTAAAAGCAAGAAACATCGAACAACTATGCGATCATAATTCAAATGCCTACTCTAAAGATGTAAGACTATTTCATTGCATGGTACTGAAACCCAATTATTGAGATGTCTTGTTGTGCACTAAACCTCCTCTTTCATGGTTAATTAAGTATTATTGAAATTAATCAACCAAATCTTTAACCTCCAGTGCTTGAATATATGCTAAAGTAGGGAAATTCTCCTTGACATGTGGAATCTTAAGAGGGAGGTTTAGCCATTCTTCACATTTCCTTTCTTTCAGCTTCTACTTCATTTCTTGTATCTCTTACATCATTGTTGTATAATCCAGCATAAATGTGCCAATCCAATTCTGGTTCAAATGTTCCCATGGTTTCATTGCAACTTTGTCTTCTTCCACCATTCCAATCTTGTAAAAAATTTGGAGACCTATCTCTTCTACATCTTCTGTATCAATATATGGGATAGCAATCTCTTTGTAAATTGTGAAGTTTTGTTCATCGAGCATGGTAACTCCTTGCCCATTAGCAATAAACTTTACCTTTTGGTGTGGGCTTGATGGGACTGCCCCAACGACATGTATCCACGGTACCTCGAGTAATAAGTTAAAGGATTTAAGGATGTCAAGCACTTAAAAAGGAATATTAAACACTTATAGCCCAATTTCCACCTCCAAGTTTACTTCTCCCATGGTATCTCTTTTAGACCTATCAAAGGCTCTTACCATGATAGCATTTGGTCTAACGATGGATCTTTCTACTCCCAATAAGTGTAAAGTCAATAACAGGCATATGTTTTGAGATGATTGAAAACACAAATTTAACATATATTTTCTATGATTATTTAGTGTTATTTTAGACGTCAATCATGTTAATTTTATGTTATTTTGTGCTTAATCAATTAAAATTTCATTTTCAATGACCTCTAGAACATTTCAAGGAGTTTTAAAAGTTTTTAACAATTTTTGAAGTAAAAGCATTGATCATGGATTGAAGTACATGAAGAATTAAGTGAAAATCCAAAGCCCAGTAAGAACTACAATCAGGACCATATCCATGGTCTCCACATGTATTCCCTACATCAAACAATTTTATCAAATTTGAAGTTTCAACATGAAGAGAGTAAGAACATGCCCACATTCCATGGTCAAATGCCTAGGGTATGGATATCTTATGATGACTGAATCTTCTATGTTTGTAGTGAATCTTCTAATTTTTGTTAAGCTCTCTTTGTAAAACCTAGTTCCATTCTTTATAAATAGGCTCCTAGGCTTAGGTTTTCGAAGAAAGTCCCCGTTAGTACAATTATATGCTAGAATATTGTTTGGGGTCTCTCAATTACTTCCTCTTTTCTTTTAATCATGTTATTCCTCTTTTGATATTCTTAGTAAATTATTATTGAAATCTAGGTCATCTTGCAACAACCTTTATTTCAATCTATGATTTTATTCTTTAATAATCTAATTACATAGTACTTATTGTCATCAATTAATATTTACCTAAGTTGCTAAATTGATGCATGAGTTTGCTGTACAGATTTGAGTCCTACAGTTGAATGGACAAGTGTAATTAGAAGGAATTGAGTACGCTAAGAGATCTGGTACTAAATTTCTCCAAACTATGGCAACTTAATAGTGGGATCAAAGTTCTTAATGCGATATTATGACGCTTTATTCATAAGTGATCCAAATAGAGAGGGTCTCAAGATTAGGGTGAGGCTAAAGATACGAGTTTAGCTAATTTAGAATCTGAATTCCACTAGAATAAGATTAGGGATCTCTACGATCCGAGAAATAATTGAGATTAAAAGTTTTTATAGAACTAGATAGTAAATAATAACGATTTACTAAGGATCATGTACTTTTTATTTTAATTGAATCATGCTTGTTTATGTTAATTAGTTTTGTTATTTTACTTATTCTTATTTACTTTATTACTCTCATTTTATCAATCCTTATTCATCTTTCCTATTTAATTACAATCAACCCTATATTGTAAGGTTAGGTAATTATATATATTAGGTTAAATTACTAATAACTTAGGTTCTCTTATACATGGTTCCCCATGGAATCGATACTTAGACTCATATACATTTTAATCTATATTATAATTTGACCAGGTACACTTGCCTACTAGCTCAGTTTATACCCCATCAATGACCCATCGTCAATACGAACCCTAGCTATGATCCTTTCGCAACATTTGACTATGATAAATAGTGTTTTAGTATAATCACTTCTGTCTCCACCTAATTCTTCTAAAGAGAATGTCATTTGATCAACAATGAATACCAAGTTGGCAATGTAATTTAACTTTTCAATGAAAATTCCTTCTAATACCTTAATTTCTTGAAGGATTTAAGTAGTGCATTAATGTGTTCTAGTGGAGACAGTAAGAATCCAATCAAGGATATTTGGGCCAAGACTCTCAATAGTCAATATGTTATTCTGTAATCATTAAACTTCATAATTTTCATGAGTACATCTTTTCCTTCCTTCTTCTCTTCAATCTCAACCATCTTTTTAAGCACTTATTCTTTAGTGGCTTTCTTTTCCATATGATCATACACCCATCCCGACCAAGTTAACCCTCCAACCATAGATGTGTTTGTTAGGGATTTTGCATTACCTACTCGGTAATCAAAAGGTGCTACCTTGTAACTTTTTGGCTTCATCAAAACTTTGAAAACCAGCTTCTTTGGTCTTAAACTATTCCTTTTTTCTTCTTCTTTACTAATTCTAAAGACAAGTGGCTTCGGTTTAGATCCAATCACGAAAATTTCAGCTTACTCTTTTCTCTTATCCTCTTGTAAGCTTTGGGTCTGTGGTAGGATTAAATAGTCAAAACTTCCGAGTGGCTTCTCTTCTTATGGATCCACTATACATCTGATTATTACACCCTAGACAAATTTTTAGACTTCTTATTTGACATAAGCTTGATTTTATCGATCAATTTCATGGAGATAACTCACCTTCTTTAAGTGGTGTACCAGCTCTTTTATTAGCGTAGGCAAAGTTTCTAGATCTAGTTCCCTAAATACCATTTCCTCAATTATCATGTTGATAAAAGGCCTGTGATTTAGAAGTGGACTATTGTTGACATTCGAGCATGTTGCTTCAATGAAGTCCAATTGGATTACTTTAGTATCAATCAAATCTTAATTTTGCTTCTAAGCCTTTAACAATGATCTATCGAATGTCCTCCTAGTCCCATTTGATATTCGTACTTGAGACTTAGGTCGTATGCTTTACACTTGTAATTCAAGATAGGGACTTCAAAAATAGGCATGTTTTCTTCTTTTGAGGTGGTTTAAAACTTGTGATAAAGGAATAAGTATCTTGATAAATTGTCTTCTTGGCATATTTCTCACTTATTAGTTTTGTTCCAGTTTAGGACCAAAACTTTACCTAATTTAGAATGTCATCTGACTTGGAGGTAGGGGGGTTGCATTTGATTCTTTCCCCGTATTTATAGATTTCTAGGGAATCAATTTCTTCTCTACATTAATCTTTCTCGCGTTGATAACATCGTCAATCCTACTTCTTGCCACTATTGTGTCTAATAAGCTTAATGCGATATGCCCTAAAAGATGAGTGAAATAAGGCTCCTTAAAGTATAAATAAAAAGGGGGGTTAAATCTTTCTCCATTAAAGGTAGGGTAATTATTACTACCATGCCCTTTTAGCATTGTGCATACCACTACTTTTCTTGCTCATATTTTAGAGATTGACTATAGATAGGGCCACTTCAATATTAAATTTATGCTGATTATAGAAGGTCCTGATTGGCTTGCCCTATGTATTAATCCCATTGAGATCCAGTTATGCATACCAAATTAATACTAAGACCATAAGGCCATCTTGAAACATTTGGACCATTAGTTGGTCATACTTTATATAATGGCTCATCTTCTTCCTTAAATAAAGCTGAGTATGCAACATAAGGCATCTATCCCATTATACTTTTCAAATTCCAAGACTTTAAACCTCTCAAGGTATTCTCTTTCATCCATTGCTTAAAAGTTAACTATGCCTGTTTTCTCAATCCATCTAGGCTTATGAATCCTTAATCTTTTCAGTGATTTTCTATAATGGCTTCTTTTCAAGATATTTCTGTTTCTCCTTTAAGTCCTTCATTGAGACACTCATGTTGTTTTGGGATTCATCTTCTTCCAAGGGAGGCATGAGCAAATCTTCATTGTTCTCATTGCGTTGATTCCATTAAGGCTAGTTGTTCTAAGTTAATTGCTGAACCATTTCCATTATTTGATTAATTTTGGTCTCCAATTTGGTCATCCTTATAAACCCCTAAAATTTTCAATCTAACTTTTGAAATAAACTAAAGTATGTTAGATAATTTAGGAGTTAACAGGACTAATGAGAGTAAAAACTCTAAAAGAATTAATCAATCACGTAGGTACTTTTCTACCCTAAATGTATGTAGACCCTAAAGATTTCATTCAAAAGTAATAAAAACCTTAAAATGATAACCTTAAAGATATATGTATACTAATTCATCATAATATATCCTAAAACCCTAATTGATAATATAACCTTCATACTTTGCCAAATCATTAGCGAAAGGTTAAAGATGACTTTCAATCATGCATATATATTTAGAATCCTTAAGTAATCCTTTAGAAATTAAGATAATGAATCATATATTACATTTATCTCCTAAGTATATGATTAAGATAGTATTATATAGAATTAGGGGTATAGTTGAAGCTTAGACTAAATGTAGTGATCATTAATACCCTAATTAGTGCTTTTCATACCAGTTATACTAAGTAGATTACCAAATGATGTATATAAGCTATAAATACCTAAAGTAAGACCTCATAATCTATTTTTACCAATCAATTCACCAAATGCCTCATTTCTTAATTTTTCCCTTAATTTTCCTTAATTACTACATTATGTGTACAAAATGGCATATGCTTAAGGAAAGTTGACCAAGTCAACACATGTTGACCAAGGTCAGAAGGTTTACTAGGTCAACACATGTTGACTAAAGTCAACAATTAAAAAAGTCAACAAAAGACACTAATGCATAAGAAAATATTTAACCATCTCATGATTTCTGTTCTTTTCTTTTCTTTTAATTTTTCTTTTCCCTTCTCCTTCTTAATTGCCGTCTACCCATTTTTCTTCTAGACCCCACTATCTCCTTCATTTCATAATCAAAACAAAACAAAAAGAAACAAAGCAAACCCCACCTCCATTGCCGTAACATCCCCTTCCCCTCTTACTTTCAAAACTTTCCTCCTTGCCTCCATAATTCAAACACAAATTAAGGTATGTAATCATGTTATTTTATATTGCTTTATATTACTCATTAGTTAGGTGATTAGGTAGATTAGATAAGTAGATATATGTTATGTGTGATCTTGTAGAAGAAGGCATAAAGTTTCCATCTTTAAGTGTAGGAAGATAGAAATCATGATGAAGAGGAAAGGAATACATATGTATATGCTCTTAAGTATATGTACATAAGGATATACTAGAAGAATACAAGTATGGGGATCTTTGTACATAAGTATTTACCATGTACATAACCTAAACTAAGACAAATCCTAACTATACATACCTATACCATACTAAATATACATTTAAAAACACAAAAGAATGAAATTAAAAAGGTTTTCTTAAGAGAAAAATTAGGCATACGAAATTTATATAAAAATACCTATATAACCGTATAGGTATATGAGTATTATATAAGTATAAATAGGGTATAAGTATACTAGTATACATACAAGTGTGGTAAAGGTATATGTACATAGTAGTTTAAGTGAAATGTACATAAAACATTTAGATATTACATAATCATGAGATAAGGCATATGTAATTAAATGATGAAGTAAGCAATGATGTAATCAAAGATGACATAAGCAATGATGTAATCAAAGATGACATAAGCCATAACATAAGCAAATGATGACATGAGTCATGATACAAGCGGTTAATGAGGTAAGCGATGATATAAGCATAGGTTTATAAAATAAGAAATAAGAAGGGTGCATAATAATTAGGTACATAAATTAGTAAACCCAAATACACTTCCTAAATTGGATTACACTTAATTAAGTATATGAATTAGTGATAGCAAAGTAAATTTTCTAAGTATAAGAATTTAAGGGTTAACTAAATCATCAAGTATAAACAAAGGATATAAATATAAATAATAAGAATAATTAAGTTTCCATAGTTAAAATTTCTATAAATTTAGTCCATATTGTCAAACACGAGTCTTAATGTCCAAAATGGACATCACCATGTAAACGTACGTCCGAAAACGATAAAAAAACGACTATAAATTCATAAATATCAAAACTAGAACGAAAAAGTTACATACGATTAATAATAAAGTCTAACCGGATAAAAGTTGATAGTAATTTAAGCAAAATTAGGTAAATAGATATTTAGAGTTACTAGTTAATTCAATTACTTACTAACATTATTATATCATAATCATCAGATGATCTCGAGATGGGTGAGGATCTTCCAATTGATTACTACGACTACAGCGAGTTACATGGCCAAGTGACTATTTACCTTATGATTCTATGCTTGTTTATGATTGTAGATAGTAGACGTAAATATTATTGTTAATTGACTACTGTGTTAGGTTTGGGAAACGCTTGTGTATGTTATTGTATGTTGAGTTGTGAACTTACCTTAAGTACTGATAATGCCTTGTTTGTTGCACGGTAGTATAGAAAATGATTGTGTGTACTATTGGATGGTCACAACATAATTAAACTTAATTATACTCGGCCTATAAAAAGAAATTGGTACATGCATTGCATAGATTTAATTCCGGCAGTCACATCATATGGAGGTAAACAGAGGCCACTCGGGGGTTGTTATTACTAAGTTATTGGTTCTATACGATGCACTCATACAAAATGACCTTACCTTAGCCCGCGGAAACACTAGGCGTTGGAGGCGCCAACTGCCTAGTTAAAGGTCGAGTCTAGAGGCCTCCATTTAAGGGTGAGTATGGACTACGAGGGCCCACTCACGATTATACTAGAACTTAGTTTTTATGGAAATAAAAGAATTATTTGATTTGAGTACGGAATGTGGAGTTCCGTAGTAAAGTAAGTTCTAATATAATACCTAGATCTGATTAGTGCCGTGTATATTCCAACCCTAACTTCAGAGAGCATTAAATTTGAGTTACGTATATGAACTAGTTAACTATACGCATTGTTTAACATACTGTTTGATCATTCATTCATATGCGTGAATATAATGTACTTATAACTTGTCTGTGGTTTAGCTGAAAGTTTTGCTCACTAAGTTTAGGCTTACACCCCTTTAGACTTTTGCTGCAGAATAGCTTGTTCATCCTATGTATTAAGAGAAAACAGTTTATGTAGACTTTTACTCATATGCTTTTGTTTTACTAGTATTATAGACTTAGATATACTTAATTACAGTGTATTGTAAACTTTATAATTCAAATTTTATAAAAATATGTTTGTGTGATGATATCATGTGAATCTTTATATTCTTAGAAAACTAGTGGTTGTAAAGCTTTGTATATTGTGTGAAGAATTCATAATTAGGAGGGTAACCAATTAAAGGTTCTTCATACAGTATACGGCGTCTGCCTTGACTAAGCCGTCCTTAGTTCATGACAATCCTTTGCTCAATGTTGTTTTATTTCACCATTCTGGCTTAAGAGTGAGTAAATACCAAACTTCGAAGGTGAATCATTACTTAGTCACAATCTTCAAAAACTTGTTATAAGAAAACTCTTAAATTGTTAACACTTCAAATTCCTTCTTCTTCTCTCTCCTCTCTTTTTTTTTTATTTTTCTTTTCTTTTTTCTACTTTTTTTTAATAGAGTAACTACAATAAATAAGAAACATAAAATAAAACAAGTAAAAAATTGTGTAATACTTAATGGATTTAACATGAAATTACAATTTTATTGATATTTTAAATCGACATTTACAAACAAAGCCGATTACATTATTAAAATAAAAACTAACATCAAATCTAAATGAAAAACTAACAACAAAATATTAAAGGGAAAAAAAATGAAATTCTAGATCTAAGAGTCTTCTAATCTAGCTTGGGTAGACTTCACCAATTTCCCTCATCAACTACCTAACACGAATGTCCCTTTCTCCAATATTTTCTCTTAAAAATTTATTTTCCTTTGAACTCCTTCTATGTTCAGCCTCCACCCTAACTCACATCAAGTCCTTATAGGCATTTTGAGTAGGTATGAGATCCTAATGTATTGGTACCATTGTTTTCAAAATCGTGGTTTCACCAATTCAATTGTATAAGTATAATTGTTAAAATTGTAAGTCAAATATACAATTCTACGATTTAATGATTTTACGATACTTTTTTTAAATAAAAAGAATGTAAAATCATTTAGGTGCAAACTTTTGATAGAATTATGAATTTGATATACGATTCTATAAATTTACGATTTTACCAGTTTTGTATGATCCTATGTGATTCTACCAATTCTATACATTCTAAGTAAAAATAAAATCGCAATTTTAACAACTATGTATACGATCTTAGAAGATGCTTCTAAGCTAACTCATGTATAAAATTATTCTCATATAGATACTTCCATTTTTAATTGACATATTCTATATATCTAAGTTGAATTAGCTAAAAAAATTTTTAAAAAAATACAACTACGCTTCTAAGAGCCATCAATTTAGGGCATATGACATCATCTTTTAAATTCCATTCCAGTTTCTTCCTCTTTCTTTCTCCCCTAATCTCTTATTTGATGTTCATAGTTTTCATTTAGGTTCTAACATCAATAGTAAAGTTTACAAGGAAAACTATATATTTCAATTTATATTATTTATAACTCAAAATTGAGTTGAAAGGTTTGATTCTCTTTAATTTATTTCTTTATCCAAACAAAATAATGGAAGAAAGAAATCAATTTCAACTCTGCTTATCCTTCTTCTATAAACATTAAATTATATATTAAGAATATATATATATATATTTAAGGTAACTTAGTTATTCATTTCTTTATTCCCATCATATATTTCAAGCTCTCTTTTTAATATAACTATTATAAGCATATCAATAAATTTTGAAAGCTAGTTTACATAGGTTGTAGAAATTTACGTTTCTCTGTCTCGATTTTACAAACCTTCTACCGATTCTAAGTATAATCACAAGTTTAATAACCTCGGTCGGTTTGTATCTGAACACATCTAAGGCCTAGTAATGGATATCTCCATTTTTCTATAGTAGATCATAAATATATTTATTGGTCACCTAGCATTCACCTACTGTTCCATTCAACTTACCAACATGTACAATCTTCTTCATTTCCTTTTTGCCTCGCTTTTCAATAATCCTCTTCTAACAACCCAATAAATTTGATAAAGACAAGTCTTGATTTTGATCATCTAAAGTTACAGGCTCTAATGGATCCATATAAGCAATGTCTTGAATAGAACCCAATTGAAGGGTTACAATAGATGGAAAATACCTAATATACCTAGTAATGCTGATAAGTGGAACTATTGGATAGTTCTTACATCTTAGAATGGCTTTAGCATACCACTTGGCTGTCCATATAAAATCTTTTGGCTCCAACTTTTTTACTACCTTTACCCATTTGTATACCTTAATTGTTGTTGGTAGTTTAATTTTATAAGCAATATTGTCTATTAAATCCACTTAATGAACAAAAGACCTTCAAATCAAATGACTCCCAAAGTGTTTCAAATGGATGAAAAAACAAATGATTAAAATAGTCGGATTGGTCTTAAAAATTTCATAGCCCCTTTTCTTGTGCAAAACTTAAAGCCTTGAATTGTTCAGTACATAAAGCCAATACACATGATTTCCCTCCTAAAAACTGAAATATCAAATCAACTCTAAAGTGAATGTTTCCATTACCATATGGGAAGAGCACTACTCCAAATACCATAAGGATGAAAGCATTTACCCTATTTTGATGCCAATCCTCTGAATTCTCATAGAAAATTTCTCGGTTTCAATTATACCCAAGTGGGTTCATAAACCACTTTATAAGTACTTCCAGGTTGAGATACCTCCCATCAAACCGAACCAAAAGTGGGGCTAACGTAGACTTCTGGACACCCACCCACCCCCCCCCCCCTCCCCCCCCTCCCCAATAACCTTGCAAAACCTTTCTCTAGTTAAAGTTTAAGATCTAGGATAATTATTTGTACTTTTAGTGGTGAAGATCATAGCAATTTGGGGTATTCTTCTATGGTAAGAGTTATCATTTGTAAGCCAATATGAAAAACTAAGCAATTTGAATCCTAAAACTAGATGAGAGTCTGAATGATGGGCTAATAGAGATAAACCTTCATGAGAGACATAAGTAAGCCAATCTTTCTAATGAGATACCCTTACCTTACTAAGAGCTTTTCGAACCACTTGTTCAAATTATGTAGTGGGAAGGAATAGCACTAGATCTCGACCTCTTGATGAGCTTGTGATTGTTGCCTTGACTTTCCATGCTGTTTTACAAAGAAAATAATGATTACATAAAAAATGTGCAATTAGAAATAATCAAAAATTTGTAATTTAAAGAAAATCCATTTTGATTGCACAACTTTATTCAAGAAAAATAAAATAAAATGCAAAACACACGCATGATATTATAATTGTTGAGAATTGATGGGCCCATTATAAGCTATTATTAATGATTGACGAATTAGAGGGTAAAATTTTATGAAAGTTTTAAATTTGAAAGAAATCCCCTCAAATAAATAATCATTAATAATTTTCATAAGGCCCATGAATTTTTAGCCATTATTTGGAAATATGATGACGTAAGAGTAGGTTCTAAGGGTTCCTCCATTAAAACAAGAGTAAGTAGCCTATCACCATTGGGCAAAGGTAATGACCACAATAAGCCTTAGGTTACACAACGGCTACCCATCTAAGGTCTTAAGATCACTTGGGTTCAACTATATTTAGTATGCATTTTTTTTTTTTCCTTTCTTGATTCCATTTCCTTAAAACTCTACCTAGAGGTCCCATACACTAAATAGAAAGTTAGTCAAATTTATTTGCAAGAATAGGCAATGCAAAAGAAAAGCCTTCTTATTTTAGAAAATTTTTATGGGGGAATGCAAATAACCCCTTAAACTTTGATTTTGATACGGATTACCCCCTTAAACTTCTAAAATGTGATTTTTTGACCCCAAATTTTTATAAATTGACAAATAACCTCCAAACCCTCTTCAATTTTGATTTTGATATGTAAACACCTTTTAAATTTTAATTTTAATGTATAAACACCTTATAAATTTTAATTTTGGTATGTAAACACTCCATAATTTAGGAGGGTGTTTACATACAAAAATAAAAGTTTAAAGAGCAATTCTCAACTTATAAGGTTATTTGCCAATTTATAAAAATTTAAAGACCAAAAATTATACTTAAAAGGTTTAAAGGGGTAATTCGCACCAAAATCAAAGTTTAAAAAGATCTTACACAATTTCTGTAAATTTTATTTTGGCTCACTCACTAAAAACTTATTTTTAATGAAGTTGCCAAGCTATCAAGCCTAAATTTTGCAAGAATTTTAATCTTTTAATTTCTTTATTTATAAAAGGCACCACCTAATATAAACTATTTAATCAAGGAATTAAAAAGAAAAAAGCTTTTCCAAAAAAAAAAAGAGCCACCACTAACGAAATTGGAAAAAAAAAAACAAATTAAAATTAATTGGTTAAACTAATTTTAATTCTAATTTTAATTTTTAAGGAAATACTGATCTTTCTAAAACCAAGATTTTAGGCTTTAGAATTTACATTTTAAAACCAAATGCAGTTACTAAAATAAAATCTTCCAAAAATAAAAGGGCTTGAAAACAATTAATTAAAAAAATGCATGAAAGAAAATTTTAATTTTATTTCACTTTTTACATTTTTTTTAACTAAGTTCAAAGATAGACAAAAATTTAAAATTAAAAAAAAAAATCTATGGAAAGAAAGGAAAAATAAGAAAAAAATTTGTTTTTAGGTTGCCATAAATACTTATGTTTCCGCTATTCATCATGTAATTCTTTATTCTTTAAGAAATTTTTATCTTGGTTAGTTTTTTTTTTTTAATTTTCTCAAAACTTATCTTTCATTTTAAGTGATATTTAAAAAAAATAACAAGAAAAGATAAAATATCAAAGCACTTTTCTTTTTTTTATTTTGAATATAAAACTTAAGGTCGAAAGACTTCTTTGTTTTTTAAATCATCTTGGTAAGTATCTTTTATTTAAAAAAGAAAAAAAAAAGTCTCTTTAGATTATTAAGATCTTTATAAAAGGAAAGGAGAAGTTCTTAAAAAAAAGTATAAACTTTAAAGAAAACCTTTTATTCCTACTAAAAAAATGAAAAGTTTTCTTTTAAGAAATTTTGAGGAAAAAATTGGTTATTATAGAGTTTTTTTTATTGATGAGAACTTGAATAAAAAAAATATTTTATTATTCAAGGAAACACAAAAAAAAAAAAAAAAAGTGGACTAACCTGGCTTCTACGCGGGCCAAACTGTAGACTTCAGATACGGTTCTTGGACTTCTCACAAAAAAAAAAAAAAAAAAACGGAGAGCGCCCCCCTCCCCCAAAAAACTCTCTTCTTTGGCAGCTATGGTAAATATCGGGGTCCGATTTTGACTTGAATTCCCTTGAAATAATTTCGCCATAGTGGAGTATTTAGTTGAAATTAACAGAAGAAGTCGAATTGGTAGCTGAAGTTGAATCCGAGAGTTATTAATGGCGTTGAGTTACAACAGATGGCCAAGGGTGGACGTGGAAAAAGACAATGGTGGTTAAACTAGGTGGTTCAAGTGGTCATAAGTAGGGGGTTTTGCAACAGCGGAGTGGTTTCTCCACTGCTGAATGGAGTAGTATATGGCGGGTGAATGTGGTTCAGCTGGTGGTTGTGAGGCTGCGGAAAGATGGCCGGACATGGTTGCGGTTAGTTTGTGGTTTGCAAAGGTGGGTTGGCACTTGAGGCTAACAGATGGTTTTTTCGAATGATTATGTCTGCCTGCTGTATTGAGCTCACTAATTTATTGTCAAAGCTCAAGAGCAGCGGACAAGCTCAGAGTGGAGACGATAAAATCACAAAAAAAAAAAAAAAATGTAGTTCGAATTGAACTTGCGATCCATGGCTTCACGAATCATCCAAGGGCTATTAAACGGTGAAAACAGATAATGATTAATGCTCGACCTTGATTGTTGGTTCAATCCGTGCCAATTATTTTGAAATTAAGCACGGATTTGTTAACGAGATAAGCTTCGCCAAAGTTCAAATTTCATACTCCAGCCATCAGTGTTAAAAACCCGACATCAATTGTCAAAATTGAAATAAAATGGTGGGAAATACTTTGGGCTGTTGATCGGATTGAAAAAGAGTCTTAAAAAATGAGGATTTGTGGGGGTGGGAATCGCTGCCATTTGAGAGCTTCTTGTTGCCTGCCATTTCTTCTACTGTTGTTTTGTTTCAAATTGTAGCGAAGGAGAAGATAGCGACCACATGCTAATCGCGTGTAGGGTAAAAATAAAAAGCGCCTAACGCCGTTGGCAAGGATCAAACTCAAATCTCTTAAATATCGATCTCTACTCCTTATTGCTAGGCCATATGGGCCCATGCCCCTACAAGGCAATGCATACAAAATATATTTAACTTTATAACCTGCCGGAACCAAATTGGAGTTTATATTAAGCTTGATTTAATAGGCTTTATTTGAAGCTTGAACGTTCTAAAATAAATTCCGACTAAAATTGAATATAGAACATGTTTTCTTTTAAAAGCTCAAAAGCTTTTTCAAATAGTGCATACATATTACAAAACGCCATTTTTTACCCTGAAAAACACAATTTACATGAAGTCTTTTATTTTATTGTAACAATTTATAATTTTGTTTTACCAAGGCAAAAAAACAGGTATCTACACAAGGTTTTAGATTCTTACTTATGAGTATTAATTTTTTTAGAGTATTCTCAATTTCTCTTCATATCACATGCCTAATGACTAAACTCCTATTGTTTATTTGTGAGATTTAACTTTGATAAATTTTTGTAGCCTCACAATTTTTTGATTCTTACACTCGATATTACTACCGCATTTCATCTGATATCACTCCAGAGTTGCCTATGGCTTCATACACTACACCTTACTTAAGCTATTATTGCCATAAAGAAGAGATTATTCCTACCATCATTATTTTATAAACATAATTATTCATCTATGCCATTATAGCTTAAGTTTCTTAATACGACGGTTTATGGTTTTTACCTTTCATTATCTTAAGCTTTGGTGTGATATTTTAATTATTTATTTCTTCCTATTTCATTTTACCTTCTTTATCACCATTATAATTATTACTTTTCTTAGTTATGGTTATTATAGCAAATATTGAAGATATATGTTTAGTCATCTCATTATTTGTTTCGTATGTAATTAATTATCATTTGTTTATTTGCTTGATTATACGCCAACTAATTTGTTCATTCTTCAATTCATTTCTTCCTATTTGTTATTATGTTGCTTTGCTTTTATTTTAGTATTATGGAACAAATATTCCATACCACCTAACACAATTACTCATACAATCAGAGTTTGAAAATCTCAACTCTTATTGAATTAAACATTATCGAAATACAACTAATGACTCAAACAAACTCGACATGACACGACAGAATGGGATAGGACAGCTATAAGACTTAATAGACATGATACAAAATGGATAAAATTAAGGAAATAATATGAACTCGCCATTCCCATCTCATATGTATATATGCAAAAATGCATACAAAATATTCGATTCCCTTCTTTCACTTTTTGATTAAGTATTTTAATTTATCGGAAAAAGTACAAAAAAGTTCTTAACATTTACCTCATTTTTTATTTCGATCTTAAATGTTTCAAAATTTTCATTTAAATCTTTAACGTTTACATAAGTTTGCAAATAAGTTCTTTTAACTAAAAGCGTTAAATTTTAAATTAAAAAAATACAGAAAAGTCCTTAAAGTTCTAAAATTTCCATTTAAGTCTCCAACGTTTGAAAAAAATTACAAATTAATCATTTTTTACTAATGGCATTAAATTATTATTTATATATTGACACATGCTAACATTCTATTAATCTATGTATTTCTATTAAATAAATAATATAACAAAATATTAAAAATTAAATAAGGTATTAAAAATTATAGTAAAGAATTTAAAAATAATGGAAATTTATGCAAAGAGTTAGATAATAAAAAGAAAAAAGAAAAAATCTACAAAATTGAGCAAAAATACTAAGACAATATATATATACTTATATACATATATATTTCGATTAATCTTATATACATATATATTAATATTAAGGATTTTTTTACATTCCTATCCTTTTTTTTTTTTTACAAAACTAGTGTCATCATCCATCTTACTTTTCATTTGATCACCTTTAAATTTGAACTACTGAACAAACTATTGAATTCAATAGTTTAGATTTAAAAATATAGAAATAAATTATGAGATGATGATCAGGATCGATCCCATGAAAATAGAGGATCAGTTTGTAGAATCTCCTTAATATTAAATATTTTTCTATATATTTAGTAATATATATACCTATATACGTATATATATATATCAATGTTAATCTTATATACATATAGAAATTAATATTAAATATTTTTATATAATTTTTTAGGGAAAATTTAAAAAAAAAATGCCCTTATAGAAAAATATTTGATATTAATATATAAGTATATGTATTACTAAATATATTATCTTAATAATTTTTTTTTTTCAGTTTTTCCTATTTTTAATTTTTTTTAATTTTTTATTTTTTTGGATAAATTTGCATTATTTTTATGTATTTTTCTATAATTTTCAATCCCTTAGTTAATTTTTAATATTTTATTATATTATTTATTTAATAGAAATACGTAGACTAATAGAATATTGGCACATGTCAATATGTGAATAATAATTCAATACTAATAATAAAAAAGGACTCATTTGGAAATTTTTGAAACGTTAGAGACTCAAATGAATCAAACAAGAGATAATCCATAAAATTATTTGAACTACTTTGTGAAATGTCGATTTCTTATTTGAACTTTTCAAAACATTTATCCTTTATTTGAACCAATTCGAAATGTTTATCCCCTATTTAAACTTATCCTTAAACATTTATCTCCTCCATTGTAATTTTCGCAAATTCTTATATTTGAGGTTTAAGATTTATTTATTTTTATCTTCTTATGTTATTAACTTTGATTATCATTTTGTGGTTCTTAGAAATATTATTCATCTCTAAGTCGTTAATTGTCACCCACTAATTTGATGTTTTATTATGTAATGGTCAATTACACTTTGATGGAAGTTATGAATACCAACTTATCACATAGAATTCGTATTGATATTTCTCATTTAACATAACTGTTAATGACCATTCTTATTTCTTAGTTGTATCTTCGTCATTATTAATTTCCCATTTTATTTGTCAACCAAAAGTTTAATGTATGTTCATGTCTAATATTCACAGTTTCATGATTTATGAAAATTCTTTTAAATTGCATTATATATACATATGATAATATCTTGAATTATTTTATTCCATCTGTTGTTCCTTTTTATTATTCCTTAATGTTTTCTTCCAACTTTTCACTTTCCTAAAGTAGGCAAGGTTTTTGGTTCACCTATTATTTCCAAAATATAAGTATAATAAAAGAAAAATCTCCAACGTGATTCTGAATACTTAATAATAACCACTAAGATAAAAATACTAAGAATACAATAGAAAAAAAATACTAATAGTATGAACTTAGAAGGGGGGAAATACTTAACCCTTTTATAACTACTCCCATCATCTTATCTCCTTATAAATCAATTTCCTAGGTTTTTATAAAGATTCAAAACCTATGCTTTAATATCACTTAATCTGTAACGACCCTAACTCAAGATGCCAAAGATTACCATGTGTCACTACTAGCTATCACCATGCTATAACTCTAACTACAACTTATATTCTCTAAAAACACAAGAATTATCTTCAAATAATTCCAAACAACAATCCTCTAATTAAATTAAACAATAACTTGTAAGGAAATCCCCTTAATCCATGGACAAATTTCAATAACCATCAATTTGAAAATCCTAATTAAAATCTTATCAACCATTTAAACTAACCATTAGTCTAGACAAATACATCCTCTTTTATAATATTTCTTAACTCTTATCCCATCCTCATAATCATATACATAATCGCTACTCTCCCTATCCTTACAATAGTAGTAAGAGTCTCCAATCTCATCATACACCATTGGTTCCTCATAATTATGTACAACTAGAAAAATAAAAGAGTAAGCTAACACCAAGTACGTAAGTACCAAAAATACATGCACATGACAAGAAATCATATAAATCACATACAATAATATGTGCAAACACAATAATCAACTCAATTATCCAAAAATTTAGTCTAACAATTAACAAAAGAATGCTCATGATTCTACTTTTAAGTACCTAAGTTACCAGTATAGGTTCATCTCCATGATCTTGACACCTTCCTAAATCTACTGTATATGAGTTCACCTCCACAATCCCAACACCTTCCTAAATCTACCCTAGATTCTTTCCAAGAGTGACTCCTCTAGGGATATAGCCACTTAAGGATCATAAGGGTGGCCCTAGAGATATTCTACTCTTACCCTTGGGATGGGATATACAGCAAGCAATGAACATTTTATTATTAGCTAAGTAATCCTTAAGTTCATTTAATTTATAATCTTACTAAACACAACCAACATACAAGGTGAACAAAGAAAGTAGTTCGCAATAATCGGATCAATCAACTCAACACAAGTATCAACCGTTATGCATGGAGTATTACAAAATAAAATAACTTCCTTCAATAATTCATTCATAGATTTTATGTCTTTAAATCCATCTTTTAGAAGTCATTCTCTAATTAATTTAATGTGTAGAAATAACTACCTAAGTTAAAGTACTTAACTAAGGTAGTTAACAAGTTATAATTCTTGAGGTTTGATAAACTATTGGTTTAATGTGTTAAAAGAATATAAAATGAGAAGGAAATAAGTAGAACGGAGGAAGAAGAGAGATCATGGTCGTGTTTATCAATTCTGACATGGCCGTAATTCTCATGGTGACACAAACCTCCCAATAACATACTTTCTCACATAAGATCCAAAAGGTTCACGGTTGGGAACACCAGGCATGATCCGAAACATGATCCGCGAGGTTCACAATTGGGTTCACCAAGCATTATCCTACCCATCATCCTCCCAACCTCTTGTTTTCTTCTTTTTTCTTGCTTATCCACCCATTCCTTCCTCTTCTTTGTAAGATCCAACATCTTCGCCATCCAAAATTCTCCCAAGACAAAGATCTAAAGACCATCAAATGTGTTAATGTGTCTTTCTAACCAAAATGTAAAATAAACATAAAACCATAGAAAAGATCATGCATACCTTGATTTCTCCAACATTCCACCACACTTAAACAAACTAAGATTTTCTTACGTAAAAAATTAACCTTGATCCAAAATATATTGTGGATGCTTGATCTTTTTTCATAATCTTATTGACCTTAGGGTTTTTCTACAAGAAGGTCTCCACAAAACCTTATCTAAGCTTATTTTCCCTTCGCCAATATATTGTGAAAGTCACCTACTTAAAGGAGATTCTCACTAGCAAATTGACAAAATCATCAAAGAAGAGATCTTACATCTTTTCAAGCACACCCCTTAATCCTCTAGAGAAAAGCGATCATGACATGTAGCAAATGGCAAATATGAGTTCTAGGTCATAAAAGAGTTTTTATATTTAGAAAGTGAAATTCTCTCTTTACACTCATACTTAATTCTTGTTTACTTCTTTACCATTGCTTTTATATCTTATCCTTTTATTTTCTTATTTGTATTTTTCTGTAAATTTTATACTAACAAAGCTTTTTTCTTTTTTCCCCTAAAAGCTTCTCTTTTGAATTTGCAAAGATTAAGCAAATCCTTAATCGTTAATATGTTATATCTAGTATCAATAAATTTTCAAAAATCATCTCTTTATTTTAGTAGAATTACACTTAAGGATATCAAGGTTGATTATTGATATTAATCCTCGTAACTCTTCAAGCAAGTATTTAAGTTATCCTACTTTGTGAGGGAGATTGAAAAACAAAGTATTTAATTTATCAAAGATTGAATTGCTCGTAAACTTCAAGGCTAGAAAGTAACCCTTTTCTCCATAAGAAGGAAGAAGTCATTCTTAAGGCCATTGCATGTAGGATTCCCACTTACTCTATGAATGTTTTTCATTTCCTTAAGAGATTCGTAAAGATTTATCATCCATGATAGCAAGGGGAAAGGGGGTGATTGTAAGAGAGGAAATAGGATCCATTGGAAAAATCTAAGAATTCTAACAAAATCCAAATGTACAAAAAGGCTAAGGATTAGGGAGTTTAAAACCTCTAATAATTTTTTTTTTTTAGAAAGTTAGTTTGTAGAATTCTCAGTAATCCCAATGTGGCAATATCGTTTTATACTATGGGAAGATCTAAGATCAAGTACCATTCTTGATTAGGAACCTTCATGCACTATAAAAGGCATCTTACAATCCTAACTTCCACTCAAAGACTATTATAAAGTACTAACAGACTATTTAATATAAGTTAAGCCATAATATCTAATCCAACATAAAATAAAAGTAGGGTTCAAGGTTTCCCTTAACTTAAGTCATACAAACTCAAAATAAAATAGTACCAATAGTCTGTGCTACTCAACATACTAAAAGATGTAGATAAGCTTAGAGAGTCCAAATAACACATAAGTGACCACGCGCGTTCTCTTCTTCTCACTAACAATCCCTATGCTAGTAGTATTAACCTCAAGCATCCCATAACGCAACACCAAGTAAAGATCCTACTACAACAACAAACTATAAGGAGGTAAATAATAATAGCTTAGTAAGCAGCCTTCCTATCCTACCAACAAACAAATAACAAGTAAGTGAATTATCATGCACATGCAATGCAAACAAGCATATGAAATGCAACATCGTATATAGTCTACTGGCAACTGTACAAAGCATGATATTACACTCACCGTTGTCAAAGTTAGGAAGCATTTAGGCATGTCAGGACCTAAGTCTCTACATCTATTGTCCAAACATGTTCATCTCTTTCTCAATAGACCTGAAATAGTAAATACAGCTTAGCCTTAAGCAAAGGGCAACACTCTCCAGAACTAAGTAGATCCCAAAGGTCAAGATAAGAACATGTCACATAAGTACGTGATACAAATCAACAATACACAATAATAATAATAATAATAATGAATCCAAAATGCATGATCTTCCACTCCACTACATAATGTTGATGCCCTGTACAGATAACGCATAAACATGCAAAGCATGACCAATTTTTACTAAGGTAGAGTAGTAATTATTCCAGTTTTTTAGGTAACCAACCAAATATATATATGATGGAAAATTCAAGGCTTTATTTACTAATGCACCATCCAATTCATAATTCAGAATTATTGTCTCTTAACTAGCAAATACATCCAAATCGAACACTTACATATAATCTCTACCCTAAGCATGTTCATTTCTTGCATATATATGATTAAATAGTGCTCTATACTACATCTACAAGCAAAATAAGACAGGGGTTGGTATATTCATTCCGCCATGGAATTTAATAGTCCCAGTAGTCCTCAACTACATCAAACTCAAGGTCCTTATCACCTGAAGAATACATTTAAAGTATATAAGTATGCAGCTTGTACTAACTATCTATGCTTTCTTGATCTAAGTCCTCATTTTAACTGTTTTCATATTTCGGGTGTAGTTTCCTCATTTTAAATCTGTTTTTATTGATTTTGTAGACATTTTTCATTGCTTTCGAGTGTTTTTTTAATTTGGTGAGGTCATTTTTGGGCTTTTGAGTTAGCAAGGTTCCGATTTAAGCTTTACAAGTTCATGGGCCTAATTTAGTCACTTTAAATCTTAGGCCTAGTTTTAGGTTTAGCTTTTGGTCTTGGGCCTCACCCTTAATATTTTGGCCTTTCTTTTAAGTATTTTAAGTGAACTCTTTCTACCCAACATTTTAAATTTTTACCTTGGGCCCTAATGTTGTCTTTATAGGCCCAAACGGGCTTTTTTCTCAAGTTTAAGGTTTCAACTCATTGAGGAGCCTATACTGGATGTCTTGGATGGCCCTTAGGGTTTAGTAGACCTCTTGAATAACTTATTTTAATCCTTTTAAGATAGATTCCAGATCCAATCAGTCAATTATTTGGGCCTTAAACTTAGGTCTTTTTGGGCTTTTTGGGATTATCTTACAATTTAGGGTCTTAAGCCCAATCCTACTTATATTTTTGAAATTAAGCCCAATATTGGCCCTAAGTATAGTCCATATTTCACTAAGTTACAGATCTACTCATGATCATTAAGGTGGCCCGTAATACCATTTTTAAGTCTTTAATCTCTAATTAAGTTAGCTTAGGGCCTTAACTTATCATTAGCCTACTTAACTTGGCTAATCAAGTCATAAATCATACTTGGTACTAAATAATCATATTATTAAGCTAGAAAATTAAAATTTACAGTTCTTAACCCATCACGTTTATGGTGTCTAAGGTGGAGTTTTAGGTGTTTCCAATACACATACTACCTATTTTAGTACTTTTTCCTTTATCTTAGTTTTGTTTTCTTCTATATAAGTTATGTATCTATTAAGCATGAAGAAAATAAGTTAGGATTACCCAAGTGAAGGTGGCAGCATGCTAAAGAATGTAGGGGTTGGGGTCTTTCTTATTGAGTCATCACTAAAACTATCAAGATGCTAAACTTCCTTATAAATTAATATTAGAACTTCAACTAAGGAGTCTTTTCCTATCATAAACTATACTCTCTTTTTTTCATGAAAACATCCTAAAACATCTAAGATATAGCTATACATAAAGTTGGGAGTGACTAAAATGCAAGATACTAGCAAGAAACCTAAGGAAAAATAAGGAAAACCTAGCTTAGTCACTTACCAAAGCGAGGAGTGTTGTCTTACTTTTAGGAGGTCCAACCAAAGGTTGTGGAAGGTATAGGTTAGGGAGTGGTTGGTAGCTGTTTAAAAGAGTAGAAGAGGGTGGCATGGGTTCTTATGGCGACGGTTTTAGTAGTGTAGTGGTGGAGTTATAGAATAGGGTGATGAAGTGTGTAGAGTGGTGTTCAATAGTGGTTTTTTTTACGTATTCTTAAGGTTGATTTTTGAGAGAGTTTTTGAGTATGAGTGTATGAAGTGAAAACAAATGAAAGGGAATGAGGGTAAAGGGTACTTGGCTAACATAAATCAAAGGCGGAGAAGGGAACGAGGCTTGGCAATTTTAGATAATGAAGAAATTGCTCATATTTGGGACCATGTACTCTTTTACTTTATTTCCAAATGGAGAAAGATCTTATCCCCTTAAGATACAAGATATTTTGATGCCATTTAATTCCTTGTACTTTAGTCTTTAATTAGGTTTGACTTGTTGGTAATAAAGTGTAAGGAGGATTGGTTATAGATTAGGGTTTACTTAGCGTAATTAATAGTGATTATGCTTAATTAGGCTAGTTAAGTATAACCAGGGCACGTTTAGGGTTTTATCTTGTTTTGTTGCTACATTTTAGATAGTCCAAGTGTCTTATATGTGTACCTAAGGTTGCCTAAGGGTTTAGCATCCATTTATAGTTATTTGATTCGTATACGCGCTTGGAACTTAAGGTTTTAGGTGATTAGTGAGTTCGATTACTTTTAATGATTTATCTAACCTTATGATTAAGGTTTATTTGTAATATTAGGGTATTTAGTCATTCAATTAGGGCTTAGCAATCTTTTTAGGGTTTTGTTATTGTTCTAGGGTTTTCCAAGTATTAAGGTTTCTAAGGTTTTACTCATATGGTTAGGGTTTTAAGGTCTTGTTTCCTCTAGGGTTTTGGCTTAATTTTGGGATTCGATTCTTTTATTTAAGGATTCTATTATTATGTTTGAGTAGTTCTAAGGACTATCCAAGGATTTTCTTATCTAACTTCACCTTTGGTTACTAAAAACCTGTAGCGTTTACACAATGCCCTTTGGATAAAATCTCTCAAAAATACTTATATTCTCATAAATGATTTTTTTTTTTATTAGGAGAAAAGAGAGGTAGGTAAAGCATTTTGATTTAAAGAGACTCTATTATTAATGAATTTCTTTGAAAAATAGGCAAAGCGTACAAAATTAACTTTTTTTAATTGTCTTTAGTTTTCAACTTTCCCTAGCTTTAAGCTTCTTAGTAGACCAATGGAACCTCACTTATGGAATGTAAAAGTATAGGATGTTATGAA
The DNA here is from genome assembly GCA_024138005.1 of Lumnitzera racemosa. Classification (NCBI taxonomy): domain Eukaryota; kingdom Viridiplantae; phylum Streptophyta; class Magnoliopsida; order Myrtales; family Combretaceae; genus Lumnitzera; species Lumnitzera racemosa. The sequence continues at coordinate 90,875,585 of JAMXBC010000006.1, forward strand.
TCATGCTGATATAATTTGGAGTTTGCATTTTGTATGTTGTTGATCATTTCCTTTCAATTGTGAGAGTTCCAAAACTTTGAAAATTCCTATTGTGTGTCTTGTTTTAAAGGATACATCGATGTAGCCTTAAGAGAGGAGTAGTTTGTATTCAGTCAAATCTTTCTACCAATTGCTGCTTAATGAAGTTGATTAATGTTTCAAATGGTGGTATTTCTTGTTCTTATTTGGTGCATGATTGAAAGACAATTTAGAGCTTTAACTATTCACTAAAGTAGAAGCATCATCTTTTAAAACTTTATACAAACTCAATGGATACTCAATTAAATCAATGTTCCAAGAAAATTTGAATTGATTGATATTGTTTCAATTGTAAGTATTAAGAATCTATTGAACACTTCTCATTACATTGTGCTTCAGTCAAACGAATGTAGTTTAAATCTTATAATATTCATAATGAAGAGCTTAACACATCAACTATAAGCAAATTGTTGGAGTCGTTACTAAACATTGGAATTTTTTAGCAATAAAAATCTACGATCTCTTCAATGGTATTGTAGTAGCTCTATAATGTATATGGAGATGCTAAAGTGAATTTATTTTTTACAAAGTGAAGCCTAATCCTAGGAAAGTGATCGAATATGTCAAGAGATAACTAAGTGAAGTTTAGCAGCTTAAGTTAACGTCCATTTAGAAGTAATTGGAAGCCACTTGAAGCAAATGTAGTAAAGATTAACTATGATGGAGCTTTTAACATGATAATGAAAGAGCTCAAACTAGGAATGGTCTCTCATGATGCTATAGGGTATCTTTTACAAGCAACAGCAATACAAAGTTTTAAGATAGAAGAGGTCGAGATTAAAGCTTTATCTTTACAGGAAGGGATTATAATAATAAGAGAAGAAGATGGTAGAACATTGTTTAAAATCTAACTCAAAAGTTGTTCTAGATTAGTTAAAGTTCTAATAGGCTCAACCATGGAGAAGAAGTGGAGTTGTTGCAAAAACTAAGAGAACTTAAAGCTTTTCTAATGATTGTTTTTATTCAAGCTCAAGAGGAGCAGACGTGTGTGCTTTTCGATATAATTAAGGATGTGTCATAAATCTTAAGTTGAAAACCCAACCTTTTCCCTTCACGACTTCAACACCATATCCACCGTACCCCCTACCCTTCCTCCCAACCCAAAGTTTTCTCCCTTTCTTCTTTTTTAGTTAAAGAAAAAACCTATTATATATGGAATGGAGTTCACAAGCACTAGATATTTCTTCTACTTAATATAATTTGATGGTTCCTTTTTTACTAAAAAAGAATTATGATTTGAAACAATTCCTAAACTAAGTCATGCAGTTTAGTTAAAAGCTATAAAGGGAAAAAATAGAAGAAGAAAAAAAACACACACATACACATTTCATTGTTTGGTTTGTACAAACAAAAAATTGAACTAAAGTAGTCTACACTCACCCTAATCAATTAGACCTGAAAGACTCATTACTAACAAGAGATTGACAATTTTACAATTTTCTAAGAGGTTTCTAAGAGAATTGAAAACCAATTAATCGTTTTTACCAATTACTGGTAGGTTTGCTTTGTTTGTTTGCTTGCTTCTTCTTTTTTTTTTTTTTCCCTTCTCTCTTGACAAGCATTACATTCACATAATAACTCTAATTTGAACCTAACCTTACACCATTAACCTACTCCTACAAATGCCCTAACCTAATCTAAAACACTCAAGATAAGCATCTATATATATTTTAACTACGTAATATGAATACCTAAATACCAAAACAATCATCACCTAAATCCAATTTTGATCAAAGTATTCTCTAAGGAATCCTATAAAGTTACTTTCTTTAATTTACAAATAAATGGTTAAATTTGTCTACATTTTTATAATATTTGTAATATTTTTTTATAACAACTTCTTCATTATAATCTTAATCATTGATTATGTATTTTAAAGGATAAATTTAAGAAACTTTGGGGAAAAAAACAACTTCAGATGATCTAATTAATGATAATAACATTAACTATGCAATTAAATACAAAATTATGGCGGTGGTTGTTTTTATTGGTTATAGCAAATATTTGGTTAAAAATGGATTTAAACCATGATCTATGCGTACTTTTGATGGGGCTACAAGGTTTATAAAGGTGATCACATTAAGTTAGCTTTAGTGTAAACAAGTCTTCATGCGGATGCAATATGAGCTGGAAAGAAATAAACAAATCAATAACTAGCAATAATGATAACTCAAAACATTTGCTTGACGATGATTTAGCTGGAGCAACAAAGATGGCAAAAGTAATCAATTTCAAATGTTTCCAAAATTTTAAAACTTGGATCACAAAAGACAAATTAGAATTAGGACATAATTTCAAATTTTAATAAAGGTGTAAAACTAGCTATCCATTGAGAAAGCCTTAAAGTTTAAGACACTATTAACTTTAGATAAAATGTTTCAATTTTATATATGAAATGTACAGCTGTATAACAACATCAATTACTTCTTTCTGGCCACTTAGTTACAAATTACTTGATATCTATAGCTTTCTAATGATCTTTTGACATATGAATATCTACATAATATTTTCCAATCCAACTTTCGATAATCTTAACCTCAGTTTTCCTTTGCATCACCAACCAATCAGGGTCATTAGGTTTAGAAGGAAGTAGGTCAAGGCAATGAGAACCTGCAAAAGTGGGGGGAAAATCATTATTTCGTGATTATAAAGTTATTTAATGAAACCCTAATGGATTTTGCTAACTTGATTAGGGTTTCAAATGACCTAAGTCGAAATGCTACAATATTAAATTCAACTTGGATGTGCTATCTAAAGCTCCAACTTAATCAAGATTAATAAAGTTTAGAATTCCATGCTTAAACTCGAGTTCAACTCAAAATGGTGCTTAAAGAGTTTGAGTTTGACTTCTAAATTCGTTTAAGCTCGATTTACTTTAAAAAGAATGCATTTTTATTTCAATCAAAATAGTATTCACATCCAAACTTAACTTACACTTAACTAATTTTTAACTTGACTCAAGCATGGTTAGACTTCTAAGCTAATCAAACTAAATATTTTGAAACTTGATTTCAAGTCAATAAACTAATTGAATAGCTCAAGTTCAAGTTGGACTCAATTGAACTCAAATAACTCACAAATGAACTTGACTGATTTACATTCCTATGTGCAACCTTTGAGATGAAGGTTTTAGCAGTTTTACCATTGACTATAGCGACTGCAATAATTGTCTCTGAGATGTTCTCCAAAACCCTGAAAGTAAGATCATACGTCTTAATATATAATGAAATGAATCACACTGTACATATATGTTTGTGTAGAAGAACCATGCAATATGTAAATTGGAAAGAATGATCATTGACTGGATACATATGGATTCCTATCTTATCATATGTTCATTTAGTGCACCTATGCGATGAATGTACGATAAATCGGCTAAGAACTCATGTCGGCATTTAGCTAAGTGAGCTTCCACTCTTTTTTATTTTTTTATTTTTTTTTTTTTGGGCCAAATGTTAATGATTCATAATGGGCAATTTCTTGGTAAGACATCTGGAAATGTTATTTGCCTGGCTAACTCCACAAAATAGCGGTGAAACCATCGTACGAGAGAAAAATACTAGATAATTGTAAAATCAAATATTAGATTTTTTATTTGTACATCAAAATTAGCTTATTTTTTAAAATTTAAATTATATAAATATTCTCAATTGGTTTTCCAAAGCTGAAATTGTAAAAAAGTTATTTTAAACTTTTCCATACTTTCAAGATACTTTTTATGGATAAAAGGTGAACCATCTACTCCCTTTTAATAATATAGATATAGATAAATGCATAATGTAATCATTTTAAATTATTATAAGAGTTCATCAACAGCAATAGGTCGGAAACTCAATTCATGATATGCTTGTGATTGCAATCTTAGTACATTTATACAAGATAAGAAATTGACAAATAAATACCCATCTTACCCGCCACTGCTATAAGGATCCTTAAGTCCATTGGAGAAAATAATGTTGCTCCCAAACTTCTTAAGAATCAATTTGATGTCCTGCAATTGACAGGATGAACAATGTCTGTTTGATATCCATTAATGATCAACAGGAAGAAACATTCAGACAAATAGATCATATGTACTCACCACTCATATAATAAAATAATATCTTACGATTACTATATTGCGTTTAGCAGGTGGAATGAAATAAAGTAGGAGCAAAATCACAATCACGGAGGAAAGACGTTAGTAAATATTACTTTTTTGTTGCATTTAAAATAATATTAATAATAATTCGGAATACAATAAAAAGTACCAATATTATCTTATGTGGGCTATGTCCTGATAATTGACTGTCTTATGGACAAAATACGAAAACATACAATGAAAAACCAATGAACAACTATTCGTTTGACCTCCGAGAAGGAATGGTAACTCAATAATAAATTGCAATATGAATTATGTGGACTGATTATTTTCAAGCCAAATGTAGTAATAAAAAGGCAATTGTTATTCTCCTCTATCCTCAAGAAATCAGCAAAACTTCCGGCTAATGTTTAGAGTTTCAATAATTTACAAGGAAAAAAGATAAAACTTGAGGATTTTACGGCCATTAAATCACACTTCCTATGCTCATTTTTCCATTATCATCATGTTCTAGCGATAACAACAGGAATTGGACTTGAAGGAATATAGATTAGAAGTGTGTTTATTTTATGGAAAATATTTTTTTTTTATATTTTCGATATTTGTTGTAATCAAAATTCTACGGTGGTTAAACTAGTAAATTTTGATATAGTTAGTAGTCAATGACGACAGAGGAGTGGCAGGCTGGTCATAAGTGTTGGTGGTTTGCAACTATTGAAAATGCTAATGAAAAGGTGATGGAAGTAATTTCTTCTTCTTTTTCTTTTCTTTTTTTTTTTTCCAAGTGAAAATAACTTTTTCCACTTTTCATTCAAATTTTCCGTAATATTTATCCACCAAAATGTGACCTTTATCTCCTTCGTTACTTTCTATTAAAAGCAACAAATAACTACAATTCTCTTGGAGTTGGGACGATACTCTTGATAATTCTAAAACTTTGATTATAAAAGATACCACCAGAACAATATGAAAGGATATTATATTATCAAATGCAATGTATTGATTACATACATGACCGCCATAGTAAGTAGTGATCCAATGGGGTCGAGGGACAACTCCATACGAGCTATTGCACTCCTCAATGAAAGTCGTTAGATTGAAAGGTTCTGGTGGAAACATGGAGTTGTTTGTGATGCCTATTGGTATCACCATCTCGCTGCACGTCTGAAGAAAAAAAAAAAAAAATGGTCCATTGTGAATTCTGACGTTAGTTAATAACATTAATAGAGTGGACTAAATTCTTACATTAACTAAAAATATATCATACTAAAAATATGCAATATGATATATGTTGGATGGAATATGATGGGTTTGAGTATCATAACATATTGGATCCTAGAACCTCTTAGACCTAGGTATGCTATAGGATGGATATTAGCCATCATAGGTTAGGTTTTGTTTCCAAATTTTTGGAACCTATGATTATAAAGCAAGGTATAGGGAATGATTCTCATATCCACCTTGAAACACATACAGTTTATGTTATTCAGCTCAATATTCTTGGGTTCTTCATACTTTTGAACATAGGAGCGATATGATGAACTCGAAATATATGATATCGTTAAAATTTAATTTGACAAATATGTTGGCTACATGACTAAGTTTACTAAAACTTTAGCCCATCATCTAGGCCCAACTCTTAGTTAAATTGTTTAACTTAAAACTTTCTTCTTTTATACATAATATGGAAATCAAAACAACCTAAAATAATTAAAGTTGGTAATAAGTACATATTACAATGGAAAAGTAATTTAAAAGATGAAGAGTAGGGCGTACCTGCCATTCCCATCCAAGATCTGTTTGAGATGGAACATCGGGCTCATTGATATAGCAGGACTGATTTCGTTTTATACCGACGACCCCAGCAAAAATTTTTTCAAGAATGCCATTGCTAGAATTAGTATTAGAAGGTGTTGCATTGTTAATGCCGTTACATAGGAGTGTCACTGGATAGACCGGTGGTCGGTTGTATTGAGCAGTGCTAGCATAAATGGAGATCAAGTATTCCTTCAGAGTGGAAGAATCTGTTAGAGGCCTGAAATAGTAAATGAAGAAGACTATCAACCGTCAACTTCAATTTCATTAAAGCGATGGTCGGCGATCCATCTATAAGTTTTTAACATATAAAGTAATATTTCCTATACGGAGGCCCGATTTCCCGACAAAATAATCCCTCGTCTACGTGAACTTATCTATATAAGAAAGATCAACTTATGAGTTCCTTGATACATACTGGCATGTTTTGAATATTTTGCTTAGCTCTGAGAGACCACCGGTTTGCGAAGCAATTTTATCAATTTCCTGCCATGACGCTTTTATAGATTCGTAGCATGTCTCACTTGTTTCCTGCAACCCAAAATAGTTAAATTTGCATATTACTTTAGGGCCTTTTTGACTCATCGTATTGGTTTCGTTTTGATACTTGTCTAAATCCAAGTACTTGACCAACATAGATATCGAGAAAACAATATAATAAATACACTTAATAGATACAAATAAATATAAATAAAATACTGAGAAAAAATAGGCAAAACAAATGAGAAGGTATACTTAGCATATGGGTGAAGTGTGAAAAAATATAAACACTAAAAACTTTTCCATGCACAATCAATTGAGTAAAATATGAGAAAGCCTTAAGAAGTCAAACCCTAAAATCTTTGGTGACGATATCATAATATCCGTCTTGTGGGGTGATTTCGTCAAAGTAAAGAATCGGAGCTGATGAGGCTAGGGCTCCAAGAGCCAAATGTGGGTATTTTAGCCTGAACCATGAAGCTAGCACTGCGTGTATTAAATAAGATGAGCATTAATGAATAACGTGGATATAATTGTAAATATATCATAAAACTATCAATTAAGTATGGATAGACCAACTAATCTGTCAAATGTGCAAATATCTCCAAAACATTCGTAAAATCCCAAAACCAAAAAAAAAAAAAAAAAATGAAGAATGTAGATAAACAATAATAAGTAGTTGCCACCTTGGAGTTTCAGCAATACATTGGAGAATAAGAGTTGGGGATGATAAAAGTACGCAATAATGAGAGTTTAAAATGTGTATCTTTGAGAACTATAAATTAATGTTTCTCGACCCAAATTAATTTATATTAATTAATAAAGGTATTCGATAAGTAATACATACTCCCTCCATAGGATCCTCCAAAAACAATTATCGGAGAATTAGTGGCATTAAATTGGTTTTTCACTTGTGTAAGGATTGCTGCATAATCCGCCAAAGCTTGAGCAGAGCTAAAGTATCCACGATTATTAGCATCTTGAAGAACTTCTACTTGACTTTTGTTGAATGGAATGGAGTCGCCATAATATCGATGCTGCCACACGAATTAATGATCAACTTTCAATATAGTAATTTCACATATATGATTGATCATGTATATATAATTTATAAGAGAGAAATAACTATGGTGTGTATATTTCCTGGATAAAACATAATCCGAAATGTATTCAATTTTTCGTATGAAGAATTTAATCTTTAAAGTTTTTAAATACTGGCGTTGTAATAAGTCTCAACAATTTGCAATTACTAATGACTTCTAATAGTAAGAGATGATGGAAGTCAACAACAATGTCGGACCATAACTATTGGTAGTCAGTAACCATTAAAAAAAAAAAAAAGGGAAAATGTGGCTGAAAATGATTTATGTCTTATAAAAAGGAAAAAAAAAAAACCATTTTTTTTCCACAACTTTTCATTGTAATTCTCCATGATGATAATGCCACGTTTGTCTCCTATCATTAGCTACCACTAAAAGCAAATAACGTTAGAAACCTCTTAAATTTATTACAATAATAATTGAATATTGGAAAACTTTGGGTATGGCAAATATCAAAGGAAATTCGAGAAAGCATTACCTGTGAATTAAAACACATCATAACATTTCATCCTATTTTTGTATTTAGTCATACCTCCATATAAACAAGTAGAGCCTTAAATCTTTCGGCATTGTCGGGAAGGAAACCTATGCTTGCCAAATCAAGGTCCAAAGGTCCTTCCTCACCAAGATAAGCGAAGATCGGTGCATTTGGTCCACCCCAATACTTTGAGCTGATTACGTACTTTTGTCTGAAAGTAGTGTAACTTTCTGGTCCATAGTTGAAATGATCAAGTGCTTGGTCGAAGAAGAATACACTATAATCCTTTAGAAGGGAAGCTGGTTTTGCATTTTGTAATAAATTCTCGGAGGTTGTCTTGTCAAGTACCCTTAATCTTGGGATTATATCTTGGTGACGGGCGTGAACAGAAGCTGCTAATAATAAGGCAAGAGAGAACAAGAAAGCTTTCCCATAAGGTGAAGACATTATGGGAGACAGTAAAAAATGGGTGAGCGGTAGCAATTCGTGATGCATTAGGGTATGCGATTTTATAGACCACATGAGCTTATATTTTGACGTTCGAAATTAAGGTTGGATCTTTTTTTAAGATCCCACCCACCCTTTTTTACGGGGTAAGTCACGTCCATAAAAACCTATGCTTGTCGATTGCCTCTTTATATAGTGTGTTGCTTCGTGTTATTTTAGCAATTGACACGCACTTATTCTCCTTAATTAAATTGTTTTAATTATGTTTCAATAGAAATCGTTTTGTTGCACTTATCCTCATCCTATCAATAGCATAATTGCTTCACGTTTCCATAGTAGTTATCTAATAAGATAACTCTATATTTTTTTTTTTTTCAAAATTATTAAGACTCTTATACTCTCTAACAGAACACTAACGCATAGACATATTTATTTATACCATACAGCAACAGTTATGAACCATTTTTGAAAAACAAGAATTTAGAATTAGATAGTCATTAAAAGTTAATTTCTACTAGATTATACTATGAGTCATAAATTAATTCGCCAAGACTTATCACCTAACCAAATCTTACCATAAGTTAGAATGAATTTCAATATAAATACAAACGTCAATGGTTTTGGGACCCATATGCTGTATATGTGATTATTTACTAGGCCCCATAATTTGGGACCCAAACACAATACAATTCAAACAAGTTACTATATAAAAAAATTTAATACAAGACATAAACAGGTCAAACCCATTTAAACATGAGTTAAATTCGTGTCCAGGTTCGCATCAAAATCATAAACTTAGACATAGACCAGACCCAAACACGAGACAAAAGACATGCTATAATTTTCATTTTGTTGCTCTTTCTAAGTTAGAAATCTCAATTAAAAGTATGAATACATCTAGTCATATATTTTTTCTTACTGCATTACAGTTTAAATGGATAAAAAATTATAAACTCGTATACAGATTCTTTTACTGTCTCCTTTAAAAATCTAACAAATAATATGATAAATTTTCAAATTAAGACTCGATAATAATATCTTTTTCAATCATGGTTCCACTTAATTACTGATGTTATGTAACTCGAATTTAGTAGTATTATATACTTTTCTTATTTCATCATAATTTAAATGGGTAAAAAATTACAAACTCATATATAAATTTTGTTACTATCTCCCTTGATAATTTGATAAATAATATAATAAATTTTGGATGAACAATAGTAATAAAATTGATATCCATTTGATCTATACTTCCACTTAATTCAATGATATTATATAACTTAAATTTTAGATTTTCTATATTTGGTAAGAGTTTGCTTTACAAAAACTTTTGTTTAGTCGTAATTTTATATTGAGTGTAAAGATACTATATCATTTGTTTTTATAAAATTTAAATATTATTATCGCTATTTTTCCTTTGTATTTATAAATATTTTATAGATTGAATCATAACTTTTTAATCAATAAACGGTATCATACTTAAGATAAATAAAATATGACATTTTAATATGAATTGTTGGTCTTATAAATGAGTCCAACCTTGATACAAGACACACTAAGTCATTGATTTATATTTTCATACACAATTAATAAACAAGTTATATCGTAAGTTTAGATTTTACATACACGAACCTATCTAAATATAGAAATGAAACATAATATGATAACATCAATTGGTAGCTTATTTTTTAGTATTAATGTTTGCCTAATGGCTTATATCCATAATATAACGAAAAACCTCTTAAAAGTTTTAAGAATTTCGCAAGCCTTTTAAAGTTACAAATATATGTTTTTTTTTTTTTCCTTTAGAAAGGATATTGATGATCTTATGAATCAATAATTAGAAATTATTTTAACATTATAATAACTAACACCATAAAGGTAATAAGCCGATTTAGTAATATAGTCAACATCATAAAAAATAGATTTTCAATTTTTATGCATTGGTATTAGCTTTTTCAGTATTTGAAAGAAACCAAAATGAGGTATACAATTCGTATAACCCTACCTTACCTCATAATGCATACTACAAAATTGCATAAGTTTACTAAGTCTTCCTTACTATTCTCTCAAATAGCTCTCCACTAAATTTAAAAAGTTTAATTGCTCTCCAGAGGATTATATTATGGTTCCTCACACTTTAGCTTAAATACTAAATCAAAAACAACATATTAGAAATGCTTCAGCTCATGTATAGCTTTCTCATAAAACTATTATAGCTCGCTTGTTCTTTCTTGTTTGTTTAATCTCCTGTTATTATTTCATATCTTATGTTCTTGAGTCTCTAGTCTTTAAATAAATTCTAATGCAATGTCCAATTATTATATTCATGGTAATAGCCATTGTTCTCAAAATTTGTATTATTATTATTATTATTATTATTATTATTATTATTATTATTATTATTATTATTATTATTATTATTATTATTATTATTATTATTATTATTATTATTATTATTATTATTATATCCTTAAATTTGCTTACCTGTCAATGATATGTATCTTACTTTCCACTTCTATTTCTTCTAAAAAGTGTTCTTTCTTTTTTTCTTGTATTCCAATAATTGTCGATTAGATTCGTATTTGATTATCTAAATCTCAATTTGTTACCCTTAGCTAATCAAATATATTACCCAAATATATCTTCTCCTTGATGCTAGGTCTTGACTTGTAATTTCTATAATAAGTTTCTTTCTTCTGTTTATTCTTATTAAGTAGCTTCTAATATGTCCATTAAGTATTTTTCAGCTTCTAGACTAATATTTCTTTTGTAACTACCTAGCTTCTAGTACTGCCTTACTTTTAAAAGGTATCTATCTTTTGAAGCTTCTAGTTTATTGCTTTTGAAATATTGATTTTCTATTTTGTTCAGACTTTTCTTTTCTTCATTCATCATTCATGTTTTGTGTCTTATTTCTTTAGACAAAGAAGTTCTTCTTCAGGTTCTAAACCTTCTTTGGTTCTGATTATACTATGAATTTCATAAAAACAATCTTTTATGCATACTCAATAACTTTTCAGTAATATTAAGCATATATATGTTGTTATCATTAAAACACCTTACATAAATTTTGTAAGCCCCAAAGTTCAGCCAAGTAATCGTAAGATTGAACTTAGAATCCAAGGTTTAGGGCGATCGGCTAAAGGATCCGATCACACCCAAATCATAAACTATTGAGAGAAATATTAGTAAAAATGACCCGTAAACTTAAATTTAAGAAAATAAATAATAAAATAGGAGACTATAAAATTTTCAAATTTTAAGCATAATAATTGCTAATTACTGAAAAGGCAAAAAGTATAATCTAATAACTAATAAACTACTAGAGATAGATTATATGTATACTAAAAATTTTAGAATGATCAAAATAATATTTAGGAATGTTCACGTGTACCCCACATGTATTTACGTGTAGATAAAAATACGCGTAATTACCTAAATTGGCCGAAAAATAAGTAAATAATTAAAGAAAAATATAAAATAATTATGAAAAAATTACAAAAAAATCAGAAGAGGATAAGCTGATGCAAGATCAGGTCGTGGCCAGAAAAAGAAAAATTGGCCAATAAAAATTGAACAACTTAAAAGCCAAAAATCAAGGAAATTGGACAAAGTCTTGTCAAATTAATTCATAATAATTACAAAAACCGTCTATAAATAGCAAGAAAAATTCAGAAGCTCATTTGGATAGATACAAATCAGAAAAAATTAGAGAGAGTTGAAAATTTGAGAGAAAATCCAGAAAATAAAAAAAATAAGAAAAATTGTACAGTTAGGGATTTTCAAGGGAACCCACACCAGACGAAGAGCTGGGAGTGGATGGACACCACCACCACACGGTGGTGGCAGCGTCCAGGCCGGCCGATAAGGCCACGGCGGCCCGCGGTAGCCGAAGCTACCCAAACCGGTGAGTCCAACTTCCAGCCCGATTCTTGTGAAATTTTGTAAAAATAGTAAATATAATTATAAAATTATGAATTTTGTTATTCTAGGATATTTTTATATGTAGTTTGTAGGAAAAAATATTATTTAGATGAAAACATGTTCCGTAATATAGGGTCCTTAAGAAATCATGCAAAACGGAGCACATTTCGATTTAGAAATAAATGACCTTAGGAGTGTAGTTTGGAGCTCAATTTTTTTCTGTAAGATGCTCATGTGATATAGAACAGTGCTATGAAACCATTTTTTTAAATTTAATTTTTGAAATTTTTAAGTTAATTTTTAGCCCTAAAAAGATGGAAAAATTGGGTAATTTGAAGTTAATTAGGTGATTAGGATATTAATTACTGATTTAGATAGTAATTAGATGTTTAGGGATGTTAATCTCTGATGTGGAAACCTGATCCTAGTGTATGGAGTGTTAATATAAGTAATGAAGGTGTTATGTGGTAAATGTAGAAAATTAGGAACATGTAGAATTAAAAATTAATAAATATGGAAAAATTAGGTTTAATTAGATAATAAAATAATGAAAATTAGAACATAACAAATCTGAAACAAAATTCAATTTTAGGTAATTATATGAAAAATGTAAAAATTTCTCACAACATGAGTAAATTCGGTACACTAATACGGATTTAAGTGTACCGGATGGAATAAAATGCTGACTAGGGATAGTAATCGTATTTAGGAATCAGGAAGTAATGTGATTAATTTCACATTATGGGTTGCAACGGATTTCTAGGGTTGGAATCTAAAACATTACTTAGAAATCGAACTAAAAACCTAATTCAGAAATCGATGCGAAAATCGAACCTGAACCTAACCCCAAACCTAAAATAATTATAAAAGACTTAATACCTAGATAATTAGGTATATTTAACCTTAAACAAAACCTAACAATAAGCGTTATCAGATAAAATGAATTTATAATATTATATGAAATACTGAAACCACGTTCGTGTTATAGGGATGATCGGCGATGGCCTGAGCAAATCGGACCTCGAGTGAGTGAGCGGGGAGTCGAAGTAAGTTGGGATTAATACGATGCTGTATTTTAGAGGCTTAAGATTATGCTTGGTTGTGCTTGTTAGATAGAGAATGTGTGCATGTGCTTGATTATAGGTGATGCTATGATTCTGTTTGTTGCTCTGGCACATATTGTATGACTTGTATGAAAGGATTGATCACCCTAAACTGGACTTAATTAAATATCCGACCAGTAATCATAATTGGACATGCATGGCAACCCGTTAGGGGAACTTAGGACTCTCCGGCCAAATACCGACCCCTTCGGAAGGGATAGCGCAGGATTGCAAAATGGTCCCTTCTTCATCCTCAGTCGAACTAAGTGACAGGAGAGGACGTCGCGGCGAGGGTGAAGACAGTGGTTCGAAGGTAGTCACAAGAGGAGCAAGGTCTCCATTACACAAGCCTGGGTTTAGTCGTGAGCTGTTGCATTAACGGCAACTCCTCAACCAGGATTAGAGCGGGCGTAATTTCTCTAATTTCACGACGGGCCGGACAACGTCGTGCGATGGCATTTGCTTGCACATGCATTGTACCTAATAAGTGATTGAAAACCTTGTTGTGTGTATGGTATAGTTTTAAGTCATCCGTCCTAACTTACTGAGCTGTGGTTACTTACTGAGCTGTGGTTGCTCACATCCCTATGGACGTCATGCAGTTACTGGCTAAGAAGCGGCAACAACTACTCTGAAGCTAGCAACTGCTGGATCCTGGGGAGTGAGGAAAAATATTAAAGAATATACACACATTTTTAAGGTCTAAGTTTTTATTATTTTTCATTTCCGAATGATGTAATGATATAGAAAAGTACTATAGAAAAATATTGTAAACTTTAACTGCAATAACTGAATTATAACATATATATAATTCCTTACTTTTATAGGTAAATGATTTATTTAAATTACAAACTGTCTACTTCAAAGCGGGTTAGTTGTGGACGCCTTGTGTAGATCAGGTCTAAGATAGCGGTTGTAAGGCCAACTTCTATCTTAGGATGGTTTACACGGCGGGACTGTTACGACTCTGCCACTTCGGGGCGTGACAAATGTTCAACCAATCCTCCCTTTTTTATGATAACAAAATACTTATCTTATAAAAATAAACTGAATAAGCATAGCATTTATAGAATTCAAACAACCATAGCAAGGGTTAATTACTTTTTTCTTTGATGAAATTTCTACTTCATCCATACCATGTCATTCATTAGTTCTAATTTATTTTTATTGATTATCCCCTTAATAGATTATTTTTCTAGTTAATCATTTTGAAATCATCTTTGCTGGAGTTTCTTTTTGTTATCTTCTCCTTTTTAGTATTTGCATACTAATTTCTTGTCTCATTCTCTTTCGCATCTCATTTTCTTATATCTTCTCATGTTCTCCCTCTTTTAGTTATCATAAAAAATACATAAAATGACAATAAAGTTAAAGCAAACATGCATAGAGATTTTAAACAAATGAAATCATTTTATTCATCATATCATAAAATGTAGAACACTATTTCGATTTTCAAATACAAATATTCATATATTCCTTTTTCTTCTTCTCAAAAATCATCCTTAAAAGTGTTGCAACAGCAACTTTAGCTTCAAGGCTATAATGTTCTTCAACTAAGGAGGTTTCTTCATCAATAGACTTGGGAAGAATAGGTCATGATGCTGGTCTTTTTTTTTTTCTCCTTTTTTGTCTGAGGATGAGGAATGACTTGAGTTTCCTTCAAGTTTCTTCTTTGCGTTTTTATAAGCTTGTACTCTCTTGTTTTCTATTTCTCCTTTCCAGCTCCTCTCCTTTTCAAGGCATTTTGAAATTTTTATTGGTTTAAGAAGAGATAGGTCTTCCCTTTTTTATATAGACAAAGTTTAGGAGTTAGGTTTTATTGAAAAGGTAAATAAATGATTGTCGCTATCTAAAAAGGATATATACTTAATTTATTTCTTATGAATTCAAGTTGAGTCTTGTCTAACGATTTTATAAAGATATTTGCTAATTGATTATATAAAGATACATATACCACATCTATATATTTATTTAGAACATGATCTCGAATGAATTGGTGTCATATCTCTATGTACTTATTCTTTCAATGATGTATGGATTTCTAGTTATGTTCATAGCACTTGAATTATCAAATTTATATAGCTGCACAATCAACTATTGCTTTTAATGGTTGTTTTATCCATAAGATTTTAGCATAGCAATTACAAATTGAAACATATTCTACTTTTATAATAGATAGTAACTAAATTTTATTTCTTTCTATTTCTTAGATGACTAACAAATAACTCTATCTCCAAATAATTGACATATGAGTCATATGCTTTTAAGATCAATTCATAACCAACAACATCTAAATAGCCAATTAAATCAAATTTGGAATTCTTCAGGTATCAATAAGTGCACTTGAGACATATTTTAAGATTCCTTTTACCCCTTTTAAATGAGATTCTTTAGGATTACTTTGAAATCCTATATAAAGACAAATACTAAATAGAATATCCAATCTTGAAGCAAATAATAAAGTAATGATCCAATCATGCTTCTATAAAGTTTTTCATTTATCGCTTTTCCTTTCTCGTAATAATCTAACCTTGTTGATAAAGCCATAAGCGTTGAAGCCTTCTTTACATTCTCCATTCCAAATTTTCCCAGAATTTGTTTTACATATTATAGACACCTCATTCCCCACCCCCCAGTATTTCTCAAGAATAAAAAAAAAAAGGTTTTAATTCAAAAAAAATACAAAAAATTGAAAAATTATAAAAAATTAATAGAATAAAATTTTTACAAAAATAAAAGTATTTAGTCAATTTTAAGGTCATATAGAGAGGGTCATTTCATTTTTAGCACCAAATAAAGTTAAGGTGCACATATGCAATTTAGCGACTCTAAGTTACAAATGAGAATATAAAGTTTTTCTAAAAACTTAATATTCAAACCATAATTGATGCTTGTTATTTTTGGTTTGTAAAAATGAAAATAATTTAACTTAACTTTAACTTTTAATGGCACCTTGATTGGACTTAAATTAGTTTATTTATGAGAAAAACAATTTTTTAAATTAATTGTGCAATCAACAAAGCTGAGCTCACAAAACCATTAATTGGGTTTAATGTGAAAACTAATTTTAGCACATGTACATTAGAATTATTATAAGAAAGTATTACATTTTCATTTTTTCAAGAATCGATCATTTACAAGTGAATTTTGGTTTGAACATAGGGTATCTATTTTGGGGGTAAGATGGTCGGGGAAGAGAAGAAGAACAATATTTTTTGGACTAGGCTAAAGGTCCGGTCCTTTTTTAATCTAAGGAATGCAAAAAGAGTTAAAAGCCCTACATTTGAAACCAAGTAAAGGCTTAGGATCACGCATCCACCACTAGAGTTAACATCTATTTTTTTCTTTCACATGCGCGCATGTATCATATGCTTACAATTGACATGTCAAACACATGCTTAGCACATGATGGCACCCACTTCCTTAGCTTTTCCTTAGTGATTCCTTCACTTTTCCTTATTTTCTATCTTAAAGTCTTAGGTTTAAGGCCATTTTTCAAGAGATTTTCATACAATTCCACCACGGTCCATGGTGGAATCATATACTAGGCATGATCTTGTTTTGAATACATTCATTATTGTGTTCAAATTCATATATTTACATAGCCAAATCAAATCAAGAAAATTGAAGGGGCTTGATATCTACGATATTAGCTTGAGTGTAATCTTTGAATCCAAGTTGTAATGGAGTGAATTGAAGTTATATCTTGATAATTCAAGCAATAATATCAACTTTCATCCCAAATTATTAGCTCAAATCACTCCAATATCCCCAAATTGAAGATTACCTAACTTTGGTCATCAACGACTATCAATGATCTTGCTAAACTTATGTAAGCTTAGCTTCCTATAAATAACATCCCTTATGTTCAATCCTAGCATCAGCTCTCATCCAAACTTACAGAAAACAAATACATCTATGCTCTCTTTCTCTCTATCTCTCTCTAACCATGAGTTCTTTTGTTCGCTTGAAAAAATCGATGAAACATACTAGAGTGCCTTGTTTATCTCTTATAGAAGTCTCTCTCTCTCTCTCTCTCTCTCTCTCTCTCTCTCTCTCTCTCACACACACACACACACATATACACAAGCAACGTATGTGACAACCTAGACACTTGACCCAAGTTCACACAACCCATCCTATACATCAGCTTCTGACCTAAGTTTTCTTTATTTTATTCATTATTTGTTTATTAAAAAAAAAGAGAGAGAGAAATTATTAAAAAATGAAAAGAAAGGGTTTTTTTTCATATTTTCATTTTTCTTTCTGTATCTCCCCAAAGTTTTCAAAATATTTTTTAACTAAAAAATACATATATATAATAATAAAAGTATTTTAACACTTAGAAAACTTATTTTCAAAACAAACAAAAAGAAATAAACTATTTTCAAAATTAAAATTTTTTTAGAATTTTTCAAAAAAGAAATATACTCTTAAATGAGGACCCTTTTAGATTTTTCCTAAATGAAATAAATGTGCAAAAATTAAACCTAATTATTTTTCTAAATTAAAATCAATCAATACACTAACATTTTATAAAATAGACTACAAAAGTCTAACTTTAAATAATAGGTACAAAAACGCCTATGGGCAACTATATAGAAAAATTTATTTTTTCTCCTTTTATTGATATCTTTTCAATTTCTTCTTCTTTGTAAGTAGATAAAATCTTATTTATTTTTGTAAATAGGAATCAACTTTAGAAGGGTATTTTGAAAAATAAATTTCAATTTGAAAGGATTAGCAAACAATGTACCGGCATTGTGAGTGTAAAATAATAATAATATTTTAATTCAAAATTACAATAAGAAGAAATTACAAATACTTCTCCATTAGTATTATGGAATTAAAACAATTCAATGTTATAAAATAAAATATATCTATAACATTATTAAATTAATTATTATAAATCATCAATTGATAAACGTTACAAGTGACAAAAAAATAATAAAGTTAATAAAAATCTTTTTTTTTAATAAATGTTAGAACAAGTTGAGAATAAAAAGGTTAATTTTTCAATAAAACGTTAATACTCCTACGTGATCTCATTATGAATCCAAATAAAACCAACTAACTAACAAGGAGTGAGAGGGTTCTAACTTATGGGAAGATGTGTAAGTGCAGGAAAGAGAGAGAGAGAGAGAGAGGTAATGGGAAGTAAATAGTGAGATTATTGAGTAGATGCAGAGAAAAAAAAAAGGAAGGTAGTAGAAAGTAAATGGAGAGAGAAGTTAACAGAAAGAGATAAATTTGATGTTTTGGAAAAAGAAGAATTTAGTAAATTATCAAATTTGTCCATTGTTCATAATTTTACAAAAATAATTTTAATATTGGTTTTTTAGTTATACAATATTATATTTAAGGCTTAAATAGTAAATTGTCATGGGACGGTTACTTAAGCTCCAATCTGCTTTAATAATATGGATAAAGTGATACACATTTAGGGTTTCATAGGTTAGCACTCAAATCCAAAATCCTTGATTTTTCAAATCATTTTCTAAACTTGATTTTCTCGTAGATCAGTAGCTGGGTTAAAATCAATCAACCCAATTGATTCTAACTTACCCATTTACCTAACCTTAGTCGAGTGGCAACTCCACTTTAAGAAGTTTTCAAACCCTATTGAAAAAAGCATATTTTCTTTAATCCCTAATCAATAGGTAGTATTAAATAACTTAAGGCTTAACACTAATTGGATTAAGAAAAATAAATACTAAAAAATCAAGCTTGACACATGCTTCTCTTAATGAATGAAAACCCCTTCTTTTATTTGTTTGAATTAGAGCATAGTGAAGAAAGTTAATTCACCCATTATAGACGTTTCAAATTCCTCCTACATCAACTTAGTACGTTGTTGATAATATTTTCTATTAGTAAATCCAAATATAATGTGAAAGACATAACTTCGTACAATCGAAATATCTTTATCAAAGTATTCTAAGAATAAAGTTGTGTAGATTTTACCTTTGGTAAAGTTTTTCTTAATTAAAAAAAATTCACTTAAACCTTCAGACCATGCTCTAGGAGTTTACTTCGATTCATAAAAAGCTTTCTCCAACTTATGGATGTGATTCTCTATATGTAGATTTTCAAACCATAGTAGTAGTTCTACAAATATTTATTTTTTATGTAACCATTCAAGAATCCACTTTTCACATCTATCTCAAATAGTTTAAAGTACTCGTAACATTCACATGGCATTAAAAGTCTTATTGCTTCTATTCTTGCAACTAGTGCATATATTTCTTCATAATCTACTCCTTTTTGTGAATAACCTTTAGCAACTAATTTTGCCGTATTTCTTATTATGTAGCTACTTTCACCAAGCTTGTTCTTGAAACCCATTTTGTTTTAATGATGATCTTATCTTTAGGTCTATCAACTAAGTTTCACGCATTGTTTCTCTTGAACTATGTTAACTCTTCTTGCATTACATTAATCTAGCTAGATTCTTTCATAGCTTCTTCTACTAATGTGGATTCTATTTTAGATAGCAATGCGAAATGGTTTTTCACGTTACATAGTGATTTTCATATTCTAACATCAAGATCTCCAATGATTTGTGCTTGAGGGGATGAACTCTAATGTCTCCATTCTTTCAAAAGTTTATTCTTGTTCTCCTTGATTAGTTAGGTTGTCAAAACTTACTATAGGTTCTAATGGAGTAACTATAGAGGTTACTACTTCCTTAGGTTTTGAAGCTTTCCCTCTTTCAAGAATTACTTTCATAGGTATATTAGTGATATCCTCATCATAAAAATCCTCATTAAAATTTAATAAAACTTTATATTGATTAATTCTTCTACTTTAGAAGTTCTTTTATTGAATCTGTAAGCTTTACTTATCGAAGAATAGCCTAGAAATATTCCTTCATCAAGTTTTTCTTTGAATTTTCCTAAATTAGTATTTATTTTTGACAAAGTTTTACTACAAAAGATATGGAAATATGATTGCTATAGGTTTCTTACCTTTATAAATTTCATATGGAGTCTTATCATATAGAAATCTTAGATATACTTTGTTAGTAACGTAGCATGCAGCAAAGACAGCTTCCGTCTAATAGTGTTTTGCTATTCCACTTTGTTTTAATAGAGTTCTAATCATTTGTTGGGTTCTATTTTTCCTTTTAGTTTCAACTACTCCATTCTATTATGGTATGTAAGGGGGTGAGAAATTACGTGTCAACCTATTATCATCATAAAAGTTATAAATCATAAATTTTCAAATTCTATGTCATGATCGGTTCCTAGACTTTTTCTTGTTAATCTTTTCCCATTTTGTATTTGTTTTGCAAATTTTTTAAATGTTCAAAACACCACTTCTATTTAGCAAAAGTACCCATCCATACTATAAAGTTCGTATCTATTCTATCTTAGACCTAGTGTTCTAGTCTATATAAAAAGCCCCAAATGTAATAATTCTAATGATTTACTTATTGAGATCCATTCTTACTTTTGAATGAAGATAATATGATAAATAAGCGATAAAACCACTGGAAGTACTCAAACTTTTATATTTTTTTTATTTTAATGCCCAAACTTTTTAAATAAGATAGATTAGTTTTTCTGTTATCATAGTCTTTACAAAGAATACTTATTTATTTCAGTTTAAAAAGTTAAAATACCAAAATGAAATTAAAAAAAAAATAAAGTTTAAATACTTAAATGGAAATAAAATGAAAGTTAATATACTTATGTTATTATTCTATCATTTTATAATAATCATTATAATAGAAATACAAATTTGCCTCATTTAAAATGTCAAGGTATTAAAATAAAAATTTTCATAATTTAGGTACTAAAATGAAAAAATATAAAAATTCAAGTACTCATATTGATTTATCACTGATGAATAATAAACTTTTTTCTCTAATATTCATTTCAAGTAAGCCTCTAATAGATCTATTCTTAGAGAGTTTTTCAAGCTATCTGAAGTTTACATGTCTAAGTCTTTTATACCAAATGAAAAAATTATTTCTATTATTGAGATTAGACATCTTTTAGATCTTATTTCAAAAGGTATGATTTTGTTGATGTTACGATGTCTTATTCCTTAAAAAGGGTTTTCACCAAACATGTTGTTGAATATAAAACATTTATCCTTTTTGTAGATTACTTTATATCCATTATCATATAGTTCCTCATACTTAACAAATTATGTTTTAAACATTTCACAAGCTGAACACTATTGATGGATACGGGTTTGTTAGCAAAAGTGTCAATACTAATTATTCTTCCTTTATTGTTGTTTCCAAAACTGACTTTTTCTCCATTTAACTATTCAAGTTTTAACAACATATGCATCCCCAATCATATGTATTGAACATCTACTATTTAAGTACAATTTTCCTCTAAGACTTAGTTCACTTTTCTACAAGAAAATAAATTATCTATTTTTCTAAGCCCTAACCAACTTAGTTTCCTCGAATTCATGGTTCTCCACTAAGCTTATTACTTTTAGAATAACAGTATCTCGTTATATATCCTGTTCTACTATAAGCATAATACATAAAAGATTTTCTATAATGTTTCTTTGTGTGAGGTTTACTTTTGTAGATAGATGTTCTTTGCATATTAATTACTTGATTTTGTTTGTTATCTAGTTATTTTGCTTTAACAAAGCTATCCCTTATTGAATGTTTGCAAATTTTCTTTTAAAGCCAAAACTAGATTTGCATACAATTTTTTACTTGCAATTAAAGGGTATAGTTTCTCTTCACTTTTATGAAATCTGTTAAAGGTATTTTTTATCAAATATGATAGTTCATCTACTCTTTTCTTTAGATTTTGTAGTTCTTTTAGAACTTTATTTTCCTTCTCTGGAGAATCAATCTTCTCAAGTAAGCTTACTCTTTCTTTCCTTAGAAGATCAATTTCATTACTTAAATTCTTATTTATTTCTTTTAAAGCCTTTTTTTCAATCGATAACTATGCATTTTAGACCATTAATTTCTAATTTTTATTCTTAGTCATAGTTAATATTCCAAATAACTCTTCCATCTCATCATAAACATTATCTAGTTCATCAGAAGAGTCGAAGTCAGAACTTACCTCTTCATTAGCCATAAGATAAAGATTTACTTTTACTTTTTCTTTTTCTATTTCTAATTCTTTAGATTCAGTATCTAATTCATTTAGATCACTCCAAGTTGCTATAAGTGCTATCTTTTTCTTATTATAATTGCTCATCTTCTTCAAAAATGTTGTATATTTGTATTTAATATGTGTAGGTTTCTTACACTCATAACAGATGATACTTCTTTTTTTCTTTACTTTATCACTTTTACTTGTACTAGATATTGAATTGTTGGTGTTCTATAAATTTATGGAATTTCTTATTTTCTTTATTTAGAAGTTTACTCAATCTTTTTACTAGTAGATTCATGTCCCTTTCATCATATGAGGTGTTATAATTTGCTTCTTTCTTTGCATTGAATATTATCAACCTCTTTTTTTCTTCATGGTTTTCATCATTATGCATGGTGTATAAGTCATGAGTCATGAGTTCTCTCAAATCTCCAAGTGATAGTGTTGAAAGATTATGGACTTCTTAAATTGTTGTTCTCTTCGCAACCCATTACTTTGGTAGAATCTTAATAATTTTTCTCACAAGATTTTCATTATTTTTAGTGGTATTGAGAGTTTAGAGTTCATTGACAATTAAATTGAATCTATTCTCCTAGTTGCAATTTGATTAGCTCATGTTCTTGAGTTGAAATTTTAATCCTATAATTTTTAGTGATGTTGTTTCTTCATGTACTTCTACAAGTTTAGACATCATTGTATTATGATGATGATAAAGCTTTCAAAATTATATGTTTTACCTTTGAGTTTGTTGAAGCCTTCTTGTGATCTTCTAGTGTTGTAGGAGGATTAAGAAGAGTTTGGCTTCCTCTAGAATTCATCACCCATGATTCAAAATTAGTTACCTCAATGAAAGTTTCCATTATACTCTTCTATTGAGTATAGTTAGACATATCAAATAAGGTGCTTTACTTGTTTGAACATTAACCATATATTCTAACATTCTATCATATATTCAAACTTCAAATAATGTCATCAAATTTATTTTAAATGCTATTAGTTCTGACGTTAAATCAAGTATCAAAAATGAGAAATTATTACTCTAATTTCTCTAAGCTAACCATACTCTGATAAATTTTTTTATAATACTCATTTAATCATTTAAGCTCTAATATTAAATGTTGGCCACAATGAATAATCAAGAACAAAAGGAGGAGGCTTTACATTCATTGCTACTCCCAAATTTTTATTTTAACTATTAATCCCACTTCTTAATATTCACCATGTAACAGTATACTTGTTCTTACTTCCTGATATATCAAAAATCTAACAAATTTAGTTCAAAGATTGATGTACAAAAGCTTAATTGTAATTTTGAATCTAATATTTTTTTTCATCTATGATTCTTTAATCAATTCTTAATCTTAAACATGATGTGCCTTAGTTCTCTTAAGTATTTCACTTACTTCTGACTTAGTAAGTACGTTCAATGCAACATTACATCTAATAAGCACATGATGTAAAATAATAAAAAATAAAAACATAAGGGATCAAAAGATCAGATGAATGATTCACAGCAATTCCTCCTTATGTGATAATCTACTCTTCCAATACCCAATGCCAAGTATCCAATCTTCCATATGAACATTTCTACTATTTTGAAAAAAAAAAATCAAAATAATCAAAATGAGGTATACAATTCCTATTACTCTCACTTACCTCCTAATTCGTACCATAAGATTATGCAAATTTACAATGCCTCTCTCGCTATTCTCCCAAATATTTCTCCACTAAGTTTTAAGAGTTTAATAGCTTTCTTAAGGATTACAATGTGGTGCCTCGCACTTTAGCTCAATTAGTCAACCTAAAATAATATATTAGAAACTGTATAGCTTTTTCTAAAAACTTTTCTTACTCACTTGTTCTTTTTTATTTGTTTAATCTTTTGTTGTTGTTTCATGTCTTATGTTCTTGAGTCTCCAATATTTAAAGAGACTTAAAATACAACATTCAATTGTTTCATTCTTAATAATAGCCATTGTCTTTGAAATCTTATAATCTTCATCTTATTATGTCTTTAAATCTACTTGGCGATCAATTATATGCATTATTCGTACCTTTCTCTCTTGTTTCTTTTAGAAAGAGTTCTTTCTTTTCTTCTAATAATTCTTGATTTGTTTTGTATTTAATTATTTGAATCTCAGTTTATCATTCCTCGTTGATCAAATATATTACCTAAATATATCTTCTTCTCAATACAGGGTCTTAACCTGTAATTTCTATAATAAGTTTCTCTCTTTTGTTTATTCTTGCTGATTAACTTATTTTATATCATTAAGTACTTTTTAGTTTGTAAACTAATATTGCTACTATAACTAATTGGCTTTTGGTTTTGTCTTGCTTCCAAACTTATCTATCTTCTAAAGCTTTTGTTTCATTCTTTTGAATTTCGTTCAGATGTTTCCCTTCTTCCTTCATCTTTAATCCCATTTCATGCTTTATCGCTTCTAATAAGTAGTTTTTCTTTAGATTCTAAATGATACTGGTTCTGAACTTTCTTTTGTTCTAATTATACTTTAAATTTCACAAAATTGTCCTTTTTTGTACATTTCAATAATATGATTTGTAACATTAAGAATATATGTTTTATTATCATCAAAACATCTTGCATGGAAGTTCTAACAAATCTCAATCATGGTAGCAATGAACTAATCTACATACTCCCTAAAGTCTAATCGGATCATTGCAAATCAATGTTAAGCCTTAGGGTTAAGATATCCTTCTCAAGTTATTCACTAGTTATAAAGCATTGAAGGAATAACCTCGCTAGTTCCGCAAAATTGGAGATTAAGTTAAGTCAAAGGCTTCAGTAGCTTGCTCAAGCAACCTTTTTGAAGCTACTTATGAAAGCCTTACTTGAAATGGCATCAAAGATGCCGAAGAGCTCCATCTAAGAATGATAGTAAGATAAGTAGACAATATAATTAGTCATCCTGGTGTATAGTTCTAGTTGGGGGATTCAAATTTGAGTAAGAAGCAACTTGTCTCAAATTGCCTGGATAAAAGGAGATTGTCCAATTGTATAAGAGTCCTTGGGGGTCTATTTACTTAAACCCTTTGTTGCCAATTAAGCACCTAATTACTCTACCTAATCTACGGAGGTGAAATGTATGTAGGATCTTAGTGACTGTGTTATAGTGATGTAAGATTGTTTTCAACCTATTGACAAAGAGTTGCCACCTTTGCATTAAGGTATTGGTTTATGTTGCTCAAGAAGAGTAAAACAGTCATCATTTTGAGGTTGTCCCCTTATTGGGGGGTGTTGTTACTCATTCACATTATTTTATTGGGGAGTTGAAGGAGGATCAATCTAAACCAAATTTATACTTAAAGATATAGTAGAACATTATGGTTTTAATTCATTTGATACTTAATTTGTACCGCATCCACTAATTTGTTACCTTTACCACCCAAGTTGAAACAATAACATTCTTATTTCATGCTTGACATCGGTGCCCAATAAATCCTCATCTAGAAAAATAAAGTGGTCAGAAATAGAGATTAATAGTAACTTATAAGCTTTTCTTTTCTTTTTTTTTTCCTAATCAAAGGGGGATTTCATTCATAAAGAAAAGTTAATTCAGATGCATAAATAGGACTACAGCATACCCATAGACAACAACCACATGACGACAACAAACATAGAAAAATAAAGAAACACATATCAACTGTACCATCCTCGTACTAAGAAGGAGCAGTTTCCCTACACACACTTCTATTCACATACATAGGGAGTTTTTTTCTCCCTCAGCACAAAAGTATGGAAATAACCCAACAAAAGAAAATATTGACAATCCACACGAAGTACAAAACATATCAACTCCTCCTATCCTTCTTCCCTTCACACTCTCACCATGAACATGTCTACTAATACATTCCCTTCCCTAGGTACATACTTTAGAGAGTAGCCTTCGAGCGAGTACAGCCTTTCCCTGCATGCAAAAACAACGTACGAAAATCTATTTAGCAAATTAGATTCAGTTGCAAGTGTTTAGACCACAATACATGAGTTCGTGCAAATTTTTTATTCTTTTAAATCCCATTTTAGCGCAATACTTCAACCCCCAGTATAATCCCTAGATTTGTGCACTGAGAATGTCTACGACTCCAATTTTCTTGGAGTAACCCGTTATCTAATCACCTTCTTCATCCCTTATTATCCCCCCTATCGTCGTAGGTCCACCATATTATCGAAGCAATTTGTACGAAGTATGACCCAATACTTAGGAAGTGGTTCCCAAATAATGCTCTCATGTTAAATTTGTTTTATGTATGCCCAAAACCCATGCGCCTTTCTCCTTATACTTTGATGGATTTCCTCCTCACTGTCATGCCTTCTATTTGGATTAAAGAGTAGTTGGTTCCTTTCATTCCACAAGGACCATAAGGTGAATCTAAAGATCACCGCATGGTAATTTTTTAGAGTAACTCTAGGTCTTGCTAGCCCTACTATTTGATTTCAACCACTCTTCGAAGCACATGTTTCCTTAGATACATGATGGTTTGATTAAAGACCATACTCTTATTACTATTGGACATTTCCTGAATATATGATCTAAGTTTTCAATCTAATTACCACTAATAAAGCATTTTGCAACAATGGAACCTAATATTTGATTCACCATTTCTACAAGAGAAAGGCTTTTACACCATACCTCCAAAATAAGTAGTTTTATCTTTGGCGCCATCAAGTTAAACCATATCCATTTAAATTCCACTCTATTATGCCATATATTTGCTTCAATGTTTTTCCTTACTTTTAAAATTAGACATTGCTTATCTTCCACTTGGTGGTATATTACAATTTGACCTATTGTATCTTTTGACCACTTTAAGATGGGATAACCAATTAGGCTTTCATTCCTAATATCCTCATTTATCTATACCTTCGCCATTATTACCTAGTAATCTAGCAACCTCAACGGGCCCTAAAACAATTTATATAAAGGCCCTAAACTTAACCATGATTCCAACCAAAATCTAACATTTCATCCATTTTCAACTATATAAGTCCCATTTACAATATTCTACTGCTGATTTTTCTATAGTTCCTTCCATAAGTAGGACCCCTTAGAGTTTTCCATAAACCTTCCTTGTATGTACTTGTTGTACCCACACTTCATATGCACTGTCCATAGTATTTCCCTATTTATGAACTCCCATCATTTTTTGTGTTCCAAGCCTTACTGCTTCTAATTAGATTGTCTAATCCTAGCCCCCCATCCTCCAATCCTTCAACATGGATAGTTTGTTCTAGCTACACAAATGTATCTTTCTCTTATTGTCCCCTTCTCCCCATATAAACTCCCCTGTTATTTGTTCAATTTTTTCCATTAGCTTATTAAGCTAAGGACATACTTGTAAGTAGTAAGTAGGTATCATTTACAGTACTGATTTAGCTAGGACTAACCTTCCTATCACAGTTAGCATCTTCCCTTTACATCCATCTAATTTCTTTTGAATCTTACTTAAGATGAGCCAAAAGTTTCTTGATTTCGATATTAATCCCTCAATCATAGGGTAGCCAAGGTAACTACCTAGGTCCTAAGTTTTTCTTAACTCCAATCTATCTAGAATTTCTTCTCTTAACCATTTTGGTTTATTCCTGGAAAAGAAGACTCTTGACTTTGTTTTATTAATCTAAAGTCCAGACCAATTATAAAAGGTTTCATACACCTGTTTAACTACTATTGTTGTTTTAAGGTTTTCTTTAGCTAAGAAGATGATATCATCTATAAACAATAAGTGCAATAATTTACTGTACTACCTCTCAATTTTATAGGCTCCCAATCTCCTTTCTCCACTTCCTTTTCCACCATTCCACTTAACATCACCATAACTAATATAAAGATAGAAGGTGACATAGGATCTCCATGTCATATTCCTTTAGTAAGATTAAAAGTTTTAAAGGAATATTCATTTAATAGAACTTCCATAGAAGTGGTTGATATGCAAGACATGATTAATTAATCCACCGTTCTAGAAAATTCACAACATTCAAGGTCAAGCTAGTGAAATCCCATTCTAGCTTATCATAAGCTTTTTCTAAATCTATCTTTATCACCATCCATCCTTGCTTTCCTTTTTTTCCTTCTATAGCTATGTAAAACTTCATTAAGTAAAATGATGTTGTCTACTACCTTTCTAGTTGAAATAAAGCTAGACTGAGTAGGATGAATTATATTAGTTAGTAATGGTCTCAACCTATGCACAAGTATCTTGGTTATAATCTTGTAAATTATGTTACATAGCCCTATCGATCTAAATTGTGAGATTTGGCTCATACCTAATCCTTTTGAAACTAAAGCTAATTGTGTTTGTTTTATGTCTACTCCTAATGTGCCTGACACAAACACTCTCTTCACTTGCTAGATAACTAGAGGCACCATTATCTTCCAATATGATATGAAGAATAAGGCCTGTAAGCCATCTTTACTCAACAACTTCCATGAACCTATTGAGTAAATTGCCTTAGTTATCAATTCCTCTTTCAATTCCTTACTCAACAATTCCCTTTGTGATAAGGATAGGCCAAATATTGAGTATTCGGGCAAGTAGTTTTGATTACTTATAGCAACCTTACTAGATGTGTAGAGCCATTGGAAGTGCTTAACTATGTATCTTCTTAAAAATTCATGGTCAGTAGATTTATTGTTCTATTTCTACTTCTCTTTTTCATTACAGCTGCCTAAAAAAGTTTATTTGTATGTTGACAAATCCATTTTGGTCTGGACTAAGTTTTCCATAGAAGTTCTTTCTTAGGAAGTATTTTTGTGAGCTCTTCCCTTAGTTCCTTTTCTAGGCTTATTAAAAAAAAGGATGGGCTCTCCGCTATTTTTCACTCTATAGCCTACAGTCTAGCTAATAGCCGTTGCTTAATTTTCTTAATATTGCCAAATACCTCTACATTCCATTTTGAGGCCATCCTTGCAAATTCTTGTATGGCTGATATATATTTTTTAGTTGCCCCTACCACCCACCCTTATAAAAAAAAAAAAAAAAAAAAAAAAAAAACCTCACTTATATTAGTTACAATCAATTCAAAGGATGGATCCATTATCCATAACAATTGGAACCTAAATAGTTTGGTCCTTAACAAGGTGGAGATAACAGTATAGGTACTTAGAAGTAATGGACAATGATCTGAAGTGCTTTTAGCTAGGTGAAAAACAATTTAATTTAAATATAGGGCTTCCACACTTCATTCCCACATGCTCTATCTATCCTTGTTTGAATTGAATTGGTTTTTCTCTCTTATTAGACCATGTCAATCTCGGCCAAACAATACCTAAGTCTATCTAGGTTGCAATAAGGCATACATTCTTTATATTTTAAGGCTCTAAATGTATTAAGTCTCCCACTTCCCCATTTTTCCAATTTCGACACTATTTCATTAAAATCCCTTATCACATATTACGATTTATACCTGATAGCATTTGACTATTGTCTTAATTCTTTCCATAATCCCAATCTCATTTGAAGGTTAAGGCTAGCATAAGCGAAGATTATTTCATGGATGTACCTAGATTAACACATGAATTTGCTAGTTAGTGATTTTAAGGGGAATAACATCAATTAGGTTGGTGTTCCACAGCATGATCATCCCCCATGCTATCCTTCTACCTCTAAGTAAGATATCCTTCATATGGAAGTTGGTGATACATTGTACCTACAATCACGTTATCAACTTCATCTCTAACAGGAGGAATAATCAAGTTGGTATTGGCACATAACTTCCATAATGGCGTTTGATTAGGCTTATATCATGTTACAGGCAAGTGCACTTGGTTAAGATATAGTATAGAATAAAACGGATATGAGTTTAAATATCGATCCCATAGGAAACCTGTGTACAAGAACCTAATTATTAATAGTTTCCTAAAATATTCAATTACGTAACTTTACAATATAGAATAAATTATGATTAAATAGGAAAACTAAATAAGGATTGATAACATAAAGAAAATACAATAAACAAGAACAAGTAAAACAATAAAACTAATTAACTAAACTAATTAAAATAAACAAGCAACATAAATTAATTACAATAAGAAAGACATAATCCTTAGCAACTCTTTATTATTTACTCTCAAATTCCATATAACCTTTCAATCTCAATTATTCTTTGGACTATGAAGATTCCTAATCCTATTCCTATAAAAATTGGATTATGAATTAGCTGGACTTACGTCTTTGGGTAATTCCTAAACTCGAGACCCTCTCTATCCGTATCACTACTAAATAGAGCATCTTAAGATCATATGAAGTATGTAGATCCCACTATTAGGCTTTCTTAATCCGGAGATATCCAATACCTAATCTTTTAGTGCATTAAAACTCTTCTAATTATGATTGTTTGTGTACTACAAGTCTCGTGACTCTATAGTAGAGTCAAATATCAAATTAGCAACATTGGTAAATACTAATGGAAGACAATGTTTTCAACATAATTAAATCATCAAAGACTAAAATCATAGATAGAAAGAGTGGTATTGTATAAAGGAACTAAATTTCAATAATATTCATTAAAAATGATTTAATAGAAAAAACAACATAATAAAAGAAGAAAGAAATAAATTGAGAAGCCTCTCACAATATTCTAGACTATAATTTCACCCTAAAGGGGCTCTCTCCTAAAAATCTCACCTAAGGATCTATCTATAAAGATATAAGATTAGGTTTACAGAGAAAGATTTAACAAAATAAAAGATATACCTAATATTACATGTCTAAAAATAAAAGATGCACAATAAAAATAGAACATTCGCATATCATATCACAACTACGCCCTAGGTATACGATTGTAGTGGCTAGCCATATACTGATTCTTCGAGCAATATCTTGAAAATTAAAGAAAATAATTTCCAAGAGGAACACAATTGGGACCATGGCCGTAGCAACTGGTCGTAGTCGTTCCTAGACACCAATTTATGCTTCATTTCTCACTCCCTTACTTGTGATATCAATGTGCATTCATTTTTCATGGCTATGGTCATTTCTAAAGCTTCAAAATTCATCAAAAAAAACCTTCAAATCTTCAAAAACTTGATCAAAAATTATCAATCTCTCCAAATCAAATGAAGTTATTTGTGCTTGAACTTTCTTTGCTTCATTTCGTAATCAAAGTTTTTGCTTCAAATTACTCCAAAAATTGCTAAAATCTTCAAAACTTCATAAAATGCTCTGCAAGTCCTTGAAAATGAAATTTAAACCAACTGAGCTCAAAATAACACAAAATTAAATCATTAAGGTCAAAAATAATGCAAAAAACCCATACAAAATATACACTATTTTTGCATTATCAATGTTACCCCTAGTTAGAGTATACGTAACCTTGACATTCCATGATACAATCTTAGTCCGATACTAAGCCATCTCTGGATCCAATAAGGTTGTAATTGTCTTATAGCACAGGTTAGTAATTCCATTTGCCACATGTTTGTCATCTAATGCTATTTAACATGGTGAGACCCTTGTTACCATTACTATCATCATCTCTTCTCGATTTTGAAATAGTGGAAGAAGAGTGCTCAACCTTGTTAATGGATAGATCACTATAACTAGGGATGTCGGGGCAATCATCTCTGATTGTCTCACCATCGCTTCAACAACATTCTTGCATGTGAGCTCCCATCGCGTCATCATCTCCCATGGTAAGTACGGGGTTTCCTTAAGTGTTTTCAAAATGATGAGGTTGAACTCCCTGAGAGATTCCACCTTCGTACCCATTCTTGTGACCCATTTGTCTTTATGAGATCCAATCTTAGTGCTGGCACCTAGTCCATTAGGATTAGGTCATTTTCTAGTACCGCTATTCTGCATAAATTGACTAAGACTCAAGCCCAACCATGCTCCATCTGGATATAGAAGAGTCTGTGACGAGCATTGATCTATGGTAACTCCGAGCTTGGGTGCAAAATCTTAACTTTGAACTGGCCACATTCCGTGCTTCTTTTGTTCAATTTTGTTAATCTGGTTTATGAGGACGAGGGTGTCAATTTTGCAGAGAAGGTGATTTCTGGATGTTTTGCAAGG
Organism: Lumnitzera racemosa; assembly: GCA_024138005.1. Lineage (NCBI taxonomy): Eukaryota > Viridiplantae > Streptophyta > Magnoliopsida > Myrtales > Combretaceae > Lumnitzera > Lumnitzera racemosa. The sequence continues at coordinate 90,908,212 of JAMXBC010000006.1, forward strand.
GTGGCTTCCCTTTCCATAGATATGCTCACATCTTCTGCTGTAGATGATTGATAGTTATTGACCCTTTAGGGGATATCTTCTCCCATTAATTCATTGTCTATTGATTTTGATCCTTCTTGTATTTTTTATCAACAGATAAGATCCCCTTTCCCCTCAAAATTGATTTGCCATCATGGTTTATTTCTTTCATCTGACGGTGGCTTGACTTAGTATTAACTTTGGAGTTTTGTTTCATTTCTTATTCTCCGATTTCCTAGGCGGATCCGCTCACCATATCCTCTACCTACCTCATTTAATCGAAGTTCATCATTACCTCCCTGTAGCTTTTCTTCAATAGGATCGAGATGCGTTCTGTTATTAAACGAGGAAGTTTCTTACTGCACCCCATCCTCTGTCTCTGTCTCCTTTGCCTTGGATTGATGTAGATTCATTTTATGGCATTGCTGTGTTTGGTACCCAATACACCCACAATTAAAGAAAGTATCCCTTAAATCCTCATACTATAATGACTATATATTTTTTTTTTTCCTTAAATGCATAAGGTGCATACTAAGGGTGTATTGAAATTAACTTAAACACATAACCCCATAAATCTGGCTCCTTCTGCACTTAAGGTGAATGCATCTAATCATAGAACAAGGCCAATTACTTCTATTTTCAGTAAAGCTTTGGAGTTAATAATACTCTAACAGTAGTGTTGTCAGTTAAAATTCGTACAAGTCATTGGTTCTTGTAAGAGAGAAATAAGTAAGGCTTTGAGGTTGTTAGGATTAATCCGGTATAGTCACTCCAATACCTAAGTTAATATGTGTTTAAATATTGAAGAGATAAGTAAATAAGTAAGCAGTAAGAGTGTCCAGATAGCTCTTACAAGTGGTCCTCATCACATGTTTTTAAACATGTGTCTTGTAACTGCAATACTTAGACAATTGAATTGTCCAAGACACGTGACAACTTCTAAATTTAGTCTTGTGTGGGATTAGAAAGAAAGTGGGTTTTTATGTAGTTGAGGGCTGGTAGTTGCTAAATTGTTCGTGCTCTTCCTTTTGAAGTTGAATGTTTAATTAAGGCAAGTTAGGCTTTCTAGCCTACTAATCATTTAAGCCCATAATTCCCCTAATCGTCAAACTAAGTTGGCAATGTAGACGCAGCACTAGAGCCAGGTCAACAAAGTGCCAAGCAGCTATTGATAAGGATGAAAATCCACTAATCACATTTGCATCCTAACTCCCATGGTCAAGGATTCAAGCATAGGAGTAAGCCCGATGCATCCTTAACACATTGAGTGAGTAAGCAAGCATTTGAGCTTGTACTCTTTACTAAATCGTATAATTGTCGAGTAAGGTTGTCGAGCTATCTACAAAAACTTCTTCAACTTTTCATTCCTTTACTTATTGTCACATGTCGTATAGGTCAATCCAATGATTGCGACTCTTTATTTTCCCGCCTATTCATTTGCCACACGCGTATGTACAATAGCCATTGAATCAATCATCAATGCTCTATCGATGGCACCACATCCATTGGATCTTGTCAGTATACACGCGTCCTTCATCAGTGCCTTGCAATAAAATCACATTTCAATCTCGAAAATTGCCCTCTGCTCCCAAGAAAGGAGATTGTGTTTGGCCTACCCCTATAAAACCCTCAAAAGTGAAAAAATAAACTATCATTTGACCATTCATCATCACAAGGCACATTTCCTTGCACTACTTCATAATGTTCTCTTCTCCTCTTTTCCTTTCTCAGATACTTCAAAAATCTCAAGTTTTTCGAAGTTTTATACTAATCATGTATGGCTAGGAGCAAAATTTGTTCTAGTCTTGATTCTAAGGCTACTCCTTCTCCCCCTAAACAAGCAATTGGGTTGGCTTCAACCACCAATGGTTTGGCTTCAAGTTGCAATAATGCCATAGATAAGTATGAAAAGTTATCTCATATCAAAGCATCACTAGTAGATGTGTATCTTAATGATGGAAAGGGTAGAAAAACTGTAAAATATCTTTATGATGACATTTTATATGATGTTCATACACCAAACAGAGTTCAAAGTGGTGTCGTTAGAGAGATTATAGCTAAGTATAAGGATTATTTTGAGAGTCTTCTTGAGGAGTGGAAACTTCAAAGGCTAAGGAAGGATGAGAGAATTTGTTTTCCTATTGACCGTAAGTTCTATATATACTTGAAATACTTTAAGTTTGGTTTGCATTCGCCATTTTCAGATTTCCAAAAAGCATTTTTCAATTACTTTTAGGTGTTGTCGAGCATGTTCACCAAACACCTATAGGATTTTAGTCACTTTTGAGATAATTAGCAAAGAGCTTGAAGCTAGGGCTACAATACTGCATTTTAGGTATTTCTTCACCATAAAATGTCAAGTAGATGTGTGGTTTTACACTGCAACTCGGTATAATTGGAAGTTCACGGATGGCTTGGATTCCAAAATCCACCATTGGCATGACAAATATATATTAATTAGGTTAGAAGTGGATTTGGACTTTTTGAGTATATGGTCAAAACCTATTAAGACAAAGGATATTAAGTAATTGCCAAATGATACTATTACCACAAAGAAAATTCAAGAGAGGCGATGTGCTAAGATGTTTTATTGGGACACTGAGAATTATTCAACAATACAAGCATGGAGAACCAATCTTTTCTGATGAGGAGGAAGGTATGGCTTATTCATTTTGTCATGCTAAGCCAAGCTGGCAGCAAGAAGCTGATCCTGGGAATTCATGGGGGAAACTCAAGTCTTTGAGCTTCACTAATACGGTCTTATAAGTTTTCTATAATTAGTGCTTTTGAATTTTGATCATCTTTTTTTACTGCAAATATAAGTATTGATGATAGGGATCTCAAGAAGTTGTTAGCCTAGGCAAAGGCCAAAAAAAAAGAACCTAGATAAGCATAATATGAAGGTTGCAACCAAACAAGAAGTATGACAAACTATGAAAAGATGGGCTACCAGGAAAGAGATAACCTTACAATAAGGAGGTACCCCAGGAGCTATACAAGAGAAGGTGTCATCTAAGGCAAAGAAAACTGCTGCCAAAAAACCAACCATAAGTTTCGACCAAGTAACTATTTCTAATGCTGCCCCGTTGAACTTACAAAGCCAACCTCTCAACAAGACTTGAAGAATAAGAAGGGCAAGGAGCTCGAGGCAAGTCCTCCCACTAGAAGGTCTAAGGACTCCGGCTTAGAAAGTCTAACTAGGGATCTTAGGTAATGCATGCGAAGCTCCTCCACCACAGGTAGAGAAGGCTCTTAAGATTCCTTCTATCAATTTTGTCTCCCTAGGATCTATTTAAGAGAAGATGCCATCCAAGGCAAAGAAAACTACTACTAAAAAACCAACCAAAAATTCCGACCAAGTAACTATTTCTGATGTTGACCCATCAAACTTACAAAGCCAACCTCTCTACAGGACTCGAAGAAGAGGAAGGGTAAGGAGCTCGAGGCAATTCCTCCTGTGAAAAGGTCTAAGGACTCTGGCTTAGAAAGTCTGATGAGGGATCCTAAAAGCAATGCATGTGAGGCTTCTCTACCATAAGTAGAGAAGGCTTTTGAGATTCCTTCTATCAATTTTGTCTCCCTAAAGGAAGATAGTTTTTACTCCATCCCATGCTGGAGTTAGACCATTGTCAACATTGATTTTGCCCTAATGGACAAGACAAAATCTTTAACTCTAATGGTAGGGTTTATTCTCCCCAAAGATAAGAAAATTTTGGAAAGAGATGTCAAGAGAACTAGTGACAACTTCAAAGGTCATGTTACTGCAAAGTTGTATGATGTAAGTTTTTAATTTTATTAAGTGGTTTAATTTGCAATGCATGTGGTTATTAACTTTCATTGTCTCCACTTTTGTAAGCAAATGGATATGATATGACAGCCATTGAGGAGGCCAAAGAAGAGATGAAAATGTTAAATGTCATGTTTGCTGTTTTTTACTCCACATGGTGCTGCAAGCTAACATTTTGTTGTATATATGCAAAAGGTAGAGGAAGCTTATAATGCCTCCAAGGTACAAACAATGGCAATCGAGAATGTAAGGATAAAAGCCAAGATGGAAGTAGAAAAACTCAAGGGGTTGTTAGAATCTGAGCCAAGAGCTCATAAGGAAGTGTTTAAGGAACTTCTATCTTCGAAAGCCTAGAATGATAAACTATTCAAAGAGACCCAAGAATTGAAGGATCAACTTTGAAAGTGAAAACAGAAGTATCGGTGCTTGAGGTAGGCTATTATTTCCATGTTTAAAGAGGAAGACAAGCTAAGGGCTTAGATAAAGAATTTGGAGATTGATAGCCTAGATCTTTGAATTAAAGTATTCCTCTAAGGCAAAGCTTTCTATAAAGAAAGCCTTGAAGATCATCACACCAAGTAGACAATATGAGAGGTTACTTCGAATGAAGTTACTAAAAGGGGCGTAGCTTACCAAGGAGGAGGTGTTGCAGGCCTACCTTGACTATGAGCTCTCTTGCCTTGACTTTACCGACATCGATAATGATGATGACGGCAATGATGATGAAGAAGATGTCGGCATTAAGGAGGAAGGTGATGACTGGAGGCAAGTCAGTGATCTCCCTGGTGCTACTAAAAACCCTTGCCTTCTTGGGAACCTAACCCAAAAGAAGTACCTCCTACTCCAAAAGAAGTATCTCTTGCTCTAATTGAAGTGTCCTATGTTGATTAAGATCCTAGTCCAGTCAATTGCCCCAAACAAAATTATGCCAAATAGATGTCCAATTGAATATTTGCTTATCATTTGAACTATATCAGGTTGAGATATCATCCTTTCTATTTGTAATCCATGGACTTATTTTGATTTTAGTCATCGTTTATGTCAATTTGATTTCTACATGTTTATTTCAAGTGCTACTTGTTCAATGAACTAAATATGATATGATTGCTTAAATTTCAAACCTGATTAGGTTGTTAGGCATTTATCCATTAACCTTTATAGGTATGGATTTAGGAATTTAGTTAACCTTTATAAGTATGGATTTAAGAAGTCTGTTAATGACATTAGATCAAAATTTATTGTTAAAACTATTTTGAGTTAATTAACTGTATTAGGTCGAAAGTTATTTAGATTGCTTGAGTCCGTTGACCATGTTAGGTTAGAACTTATTAAGGTTAGGTCGTTTATCAAACAAGCTTGAACTACATGTTATCCATTAATCATGATTTGATCTAGATAAACTTAAAACATTGATGCAATGTTATGAAGTGGATTAAAGAACAAATTTTTCATTTCATTACAGTGAAGGCTATTGCCCAACATAGATTTAGGAATAGTTACTAAAAGTTAACACATAGGATCATCTCACGATAAATAGGATCAAACATAATTGCTCGAAGTTGGTTTTAAATTCTTGGCATTCCATGCCTAGGGGATGGCTTGCCCATGTAACCTCTCCAATCTATAAGCTCCATTCGTTACGACTTTTCAAACTCATACTGAATCTTCCCAATTGGTGACAAGTTTCTCTTTGGCATTTTGCACACCTATTGCCTCCATTTTCATATAAACCAAATCTTTAGTTAGAAAGACCTTATCCTGTACTTTCTAGTTGTAATCGTACTACCCTATGCTGATAGGTGGCAACACTTACTCTAGCAATGTCTTGGATTTCTTTAATGGCATCCAAATTGGTTATCAAGCCAACTTGATTTGCCATGATATCGAACCCTTATGTCCACAAATTAGGCAATTCTAATTCAATAGGCAAGATAACCTCTGATCCAAATGCCAATCTGAATGAAGTTTCCCTTATTGATGTCCTATGAGTAGTCCTATATCCCTACAAGATAATAGGGAGTTCATCAACCCACTTTCCTTTGGTTTAAGCAACCTTTTCACTTCAAACTGTACATTATGATTTTGTTAACCACCTCCACTTGTCCTTTAGTTTAGGGATGAGCAACTAAAGTTCAATTCGACCATATGTCGTGCTTCTCAAGCTCTAAATCTATCATTGTCAAATTATGGACCATTATTAGTTATAATGATAGAAGGGACCCTAAATCTTATCAAGATGAAACTCAATACGAATGAGTCGATTTTCTATTCGATTATCTTTGCTACTGTCTTGGCTTCAACGTACTTGTTAAAATAGTCTACTGCAACCAATATGAATTGCCATTGCCCAATGGCCTTAGGAAAAGGTCCGAGAATATCCAATCCCCATTAAGCAAAAGGCCAAGGGCTAGATAAGCTATGCAACTTGCTTAATGTAGCATAACTTACAACCCTTTGTTTTTTACATTATGGGCACTACCAAACCATGTTCTTGGCATCCTCTTTCATGGTTTACCAATAGTAGCCAAGCCTCAGTGTGCAAATGTACAACGTTTGAGTTTTGACATGGTTGCTACATATCGCTGCATGCAGCTCGGTAAGAACTCATTGCATTTCCTTAAGCGCTAAACAACAAAAATATGACTGACTAAAGTTGCACTTGTAGAGATCATCGTTAATCATGGTGTAATTTGCAGCTTGATATATAAGCCTTTGAGCTTCCTTCTTGTCGAAGGGAAGTACCCCATCCTTTAGGCATTCGATGATCAAATCCATCCAAGATTTTTCTTTTAGATAGGACTACACTTTGCAACACTATTCTAACAATAAGACTTTTAGTCAGCAGATGCTCAATAAAAAGCTTATCGTTCAAGTTTGGGAGTGATGTGTTAGCTAACTTTGACAGTTTATCAACAACAATGTTCTGTGTCCTTGGGTTTTTCACAATGCTAAAGGATGAAAATTCCTCTATGAGTGTTCATACTGTAACTAATTACTTACCCATCACTTCCTCTTTTGCTACATAATCCTCTTGACTTGGTTGATGATTAGTTACGAGTCTAGAATACTTCAATCTTTTTAGCCCCAACTTCCTTTGCCAACCTTAGTCTAGCAATTAAGGCTTCGTACTAAGCTTCATTGTTACTTACCAAAAATCCAAACTTTAGTGCATATCGAATTTTCAAATTGTGTGGTCCTTACAGAACAAGTCCTGCTCCATTGCCTGTACACATCAAAGAGCCATCTACATATAAGTTCCAGATAGGTCATTAAAACAACTCGACACTATCCTCTTCACCTATGAATTCTACTATAAGATCTATCAATATTTGTACTTTTAGTGTCATTGTAGGCTTATACTAGATGCCATAGGCACTCAATTTAAAGGCACACCTCATCATTCTTCTTAAAGAATCAAGTCATTGCAAAGTTTATTGCAGTTGCTGGTCTATAAGGACTACAAGTTGATGGGCTTCAAAGTACAGTTTCAACTTCCTAGTTGATATTACTACAACTAAGATGAACTTTTCAATTTTTATGTAACACTGCTCTAGGCCTTGTAAGACATGACTCACATAATAGATCAACCAATGCTCCTTCCCTTCAATGCAGACCAATACAAAGGAAACAATGCACAAGTAAAGAAAGAAATCCTCCCTAAGAACAGGTTTCAAAAGTATTGGAGGAGATGATAGAAAATTTTTCAACTCCTTAAGTGTAGTCTAGTACTCATCTGTCCACTTAAACTCCTCAGGGTTTTTCAAAACTTTGAAAAACTCAACGCATCTATCTACGCTCTTGTAGACAAACCTATTTAGAGCCACAACTTAACCTATTGATTATTGGACTTCCTTGACAATGCTCGAGGACCTCATGTTTTTAATAGCTTCTACCTTTCTTAAATTTGCCTCAATGCTCCATTGAGTCACCATGTAACCCAAAAATTTCCTAATGTGGCTCCTAAACACATTTCTGTGGATTTAGTTTCTTATTGTATCTTCTCAACATATCAAAATTTTCACGGAGATCGACAAGGTGCTATTCTTACTCCGTACTCTTAACTATCATATCATCGACATACACTTCGACATGGTGATAAATTTGAGGTTTGAACATCTTTGTCACTAATCGTTGACAAGTTACACCAACAATTGTTAGCCCAAAGGACATGACCTATAATAGTATGTTCTAAAGTTTGTGACAAATGAAGTGTACACCTCATCCTCTTTTTCCATTATAATTTGGTTGTATCTAGAAAATGCATCCATGAAGTTGAGCAAAGCATGTTCGTTGGTTAAATCCACCATCTAATCAATCCTTAGCAAGGGAAAACAATCTTTGGGGCAAGCCTTATCTAGATCAGTGAAGTCTATGTATATATGCCATTTGTTGTTTGATTTCATAACTAGAACACAATTAGTTGGCTATGTTGGGTAAAGCTCTTCCTATATGAATCCTACTTTCAACAATTTTTGGACATCTTCTTCAATTGCAGCTTGTCATTTAGGGGCAAAACGCCTTTTCTTTTGCTAAATAACTTTCGCATTAGGATTTATTTTTAATATTTATGTCATGACTTCTCTTAGGATGCCTAACATGTCCAAAGGATCCTATGCAAGCACATCAGCATTATCTTAAAGGAATTTGATCAGATCTTATTTAAGCTTCATCAACAAAGGCTTCCCAATCTTAGTGGTCTTATCTAGTTCACTTTCGAGCTATATATCCTTAACCTCTTCTTCAACACTCTCTACGTTACTTAGCCTACCTTCAAGATTCGCCTCGATGTGGAAAACTTCCTCACACTTGAGTGTTCTTAGATATAATGATTTTTCCAATTGTCAATCTCTTTTACAAACTCTAACCTAACAAAGGGAGGGAAGTTAGCCTCCAAGCATGTAGTCGAGGGAAATATCCCAAATAGATTTTGACATGGTCGGCCCATAATCATATTGTAGGACGACCAACATTTAACAATAAGAAAGTCCACTTTATCTTCTACTACATTATCATCATCTCTAATTTGAATTGAGAGAGTAATTACCCTAATCACTCGTATAGGCTAGTTGTTGAAGGCATGCAAGTTATGGTCATACGATGTCAGTTGTGCTTTAGTCTTCCGCATTATCGAGTCAAATCTTCTTGACTTCAAAGTTCACAATTCCTACACTGATCACTAACGCATCATCATGAGGTCTTTATATCTCTTCAGTCTTTCTATGTTAAAGTTATGGCAATATCGACCTTCATTTTCTTACCCAACATATTATAAACATAATTCATAGCATTAGTCCAGCTTAAAAAGTAAGACCAACCTAAATTGGAGGATTCAACAACAATGGTGTTTATAACACCATTTAAGGCCCTGTTGTTACCTCCTTCTATTGCCTCCCTTTTGACTTGAGGAGGCCAATCATCCCAATCTTGTTCATTCCTTCTCCTCTATGTTGGTCACTTGATGTTCTTGACATCACGAACTAGAAACTTTCTCAAGTTGCCTCTTTGAACCGCATCCTTAATAGTATTCTTGAGTTATATACACTCATCTGTATTGTGTTCTTTATCACAATAAAAGTCACAGTACTTATTCGAGTTTCTTCTAGATGGATTTCCTCTCATGTATTCAGGCCATTACAATACTCTTTGGTTCTACACTTCCATTGATATGTTTAGTATTGGATGATTGCATTCTTGAGTTGTATACCCTCATCTATGTTATGTCCTTTATCATCATAAAAGTCATAATACTTATTCAAGTTTCTCTTTGATGGATTTCCTCTTATGTGTTTAGGCCATTACAATACTCTTTGATTCCACACTTCCATTAATAGGTCGAATATCGGACTATTAAGAGAGGTACTAACAAAATAAGTTGAAATTCAAACCTTTTCCTCTCATTACTAGCCCCTTCTAAGTATCGATCATCTCAACTCCTAAGTTAATCTTTTGCACTCTTTGTATTCTTGTCACTCTTTCAATCAGTTCTGCTTTGGTTGGTCTCACGCCAAGCTTTTATGTCATCTTCTTGTTGGATGTAAGAAGTAACCTTAACCTTAAACATTGCAAACGTTTTAGGTTTATTCTTTGCTATGAACTTAAAGAAGTTTTTGTAAGGCTTTACTCCATTGATCACCGTATTCACGGGAAAGCTCATGTCCAACTCTATAATCTGAACCACTCAACCATGAATCAAACCAAGTATTCCTTAATTAACTCATCAAATCTTTGCTTATTAAGGATAGAAAAATCCTTAACAAGGAGTTTGCTCACAAGAAAGTGATGTAAAAACACTTCTACCAAGTTTTCAAAACACATTATAGTGTTCGACTTCAAATGCTTAAACCACATACTCATAGCATTCCATAATGTTGACAAGAACGCTTAACAATATCACATCACTTAAGCCATGCAACTTAGCGAGTGTGCGATAATACTCCAGATCAGTTGTCCGGTCATAAGTTTTAAATTATGGAAGTTTAATATGCTAAGGTATCACTTGCTCAAAGATTTTTGGGATGAATAGACTCTTCTTTATGACAAATTGCCGACTAGTTAATGCAAGGACGCTTACATGTGAAGGAATATCATAATGCACCGACTATGGTTATTTTCCTATGTCCGCTTTATGAAGTGCATAGGGTAGAGTTTCATGTGTTACACCAACTTACTTTCTCTTTAACTCAGGAGAATGAACCGAATTGCCATAATCACTAGCATTGTTGTTGTCTTGTTCTTGATTACAGTTTGGTAAGTCATTCATTGAAATCAAATTCAAATTTTCATCATTTTTCTTTGATAATTCTTAGTTTTCTTTAGCCAAATCAGCACAAAGCTGCTCTAATCTAGCTAACCCATCTTCTTTAAGGTGGTTCCTACTCCCAACCCCACCCCCTCAACAACTGTTGAGAAGCAATTCTAGCACTAGCACTTTTAGTAAGTCTCATCTTAGCCACCATCAAGATGGTTCAAAACAGATGGGGCAAAAATATTATCGATCAAAATCCATACAAGCTATTGATTCTTGTAAGAAAAAACCAAGTAAGGCTTTGCTAAGGCTAACTTGACGTAGCAATTCCGATACCTAAACCTTAAGTGTTTAAGAAATAAGAAAGCGAGCAATGAGAGCATCTAGAGAATTCTTACAAATGGTCCTCATCCCATATTTATATATGTGTCTTCCAACTACAATCAAACGATTAAGCTGTTCGAGACACATGAAAACTTCTAAATTTAATCATGCATCAAATTCCAAGAAGAGTGGGTTGTTATGCAATTGAGGGTTGGTAATTATTAAACCATCCACACCCTTCCTTTTGAATTTGTATGTTTAATTAAGGCACCAAGCTTCCTAACCCACTAATTAGTCAAGCCCTAAGTTCCCCTAGTCATCAAACTAGGTCAGCAATGTGGATGCGGCACAGGAGCCAGGTCGGCAAAGTGCTAAGCAGTCATTAATGAGGATGAAAATCCACTAATAACAGGTAGTTCACCGATACATACCCATGCTGCAACCGATACTTTAGTTTTACCTATTGTACAGCAGTGTAGTTAATGGCGCTCACGCCCAGCACCTAAGCACCCAGGCGAATCAAGGTGAGGCACGCGAACCCACTTCCACTGCCCGGAGTGTCAGGCCAGGTCAGAGACCATATGTTGAAAAGCCTACTCCTTGGAGGCACAGAGGCTTGCCAACGTGTTTCAATCCTCGGAAGAGTACGTAGTTCCTAAGTGTTTCTTTTCCGAAGGTAATAGAACGAGAAAAGTCAAGCATCACTATGATCAAAGATAAGAAAGATAAATAGGGACGAGAAGGACGTACACTCATCACATAGCAGCCACATGTCATGATCAGGTCATTTAACAAATGGCAAACTTCCTAACTAGTTAGTTTTAGCTTTATGCTTTTCTTTCTTCCCTCTCACGGTGATCGGTGCTCTTTGCTTTGTTAATTCTTCAATATTTATGTATAACCATGTCACCAAAATACATTTGCTTATTCTTTAAACTGGACAAACAACATGATATGGTGTTAACGAAAGCAATACAATGTTAAATTTTACAATTGAGGAAAAAGGGAAAAGAAAACGTTATTATGCAATTTCGGAATTATTTCCATGACCTTCAAGAGTCCTTTTTTTTGTTTTCTTTTTTTCAAAGAAATTAATGTCCTTTATTTAATTATATTAATTAAAAAAAGAAAACACTTGCACGCAAGATACATCTCATAATGTTTTGAGAATAGCTTGGATAATATAGAACCTACGTAATATACAATTTATTATAATTACTATTAGAAACATTATACGTAACAAAGAAAATAAATCACCCGTCAGAATAACACTTCATAATAAAATCTGAAAACTAGTCACCTAATGGTTATCTGAACATTGTTTTTAGGAATTTGTACTGCTATTCTTTTTATTTTTTTTAATAATTTTTATTTGATTTATTGATATGTACGCCGTTCTTCACTTAAGAATGCACTTTCCTCCAATGATTGAGAATGCCCCTTAACTGCACGGCACCTTTCGCCATTCACTGCACTGTGGCATAGGAAAGTTAATGGATAACACATTGTCGCACAGATCTCCTAAAACCTAACGTTAAAATAGGAGATCCTGCAGACCATTTCTATTAGCCTTATAAAACAAATCGCCAAAATCAAATCTGATATCGATTCTTTCTCAAAAGGCTATCACCAGTAGAGCAAAACCTCACAGGACGAAGCGAGACTTAAATTGCACTTCCATTTTTCGTCCCGTGATTCATGATGATTGAAATATGAGTTTAAATTTGCATTCTGGCCTGGGAGAACCAGCCCGTTTGGGATCAAACCCAGTCCAACTGGCCGGTTCTGTTGACTGATCCTGTTCTGTGCCAATCCAGTTTTTTTACAGTGACCCTGAATTTGTCAACACTGGTCGACTTATCCTTTTTAATGAAAAAAGAGGGTAGTAAAAAAGTACCATGTGCTCGCTCCCTAAGTGTTATCAGAGTTTTTCTCCAGCGGCAAGAGTTAAGAGTTGCCTCATCAAAAGCTTGAACTAACTGAAATTTATAGACCACTATATGACTGCCCAGCGCCATTGGTCCTCCTATAGGGTAGGCAAGTAGGCAACCTGCACAATATATAAAAATTTAGGAAAAAAAAAAAAAAAAAGGGCCTTCTCAGCACGTCTGCTTAGTAAATTATAACAAAATCAGAATCAGTATAGGATGTACTTAAAACTGCTCAAACTCTACTGGAACATTCGTGCATAAGCCTTTTTTTCTTGATTACGCCTATCAGCAACCTGGAGGTCAACATGAGATATTACTTTCGAATCATGACAGAGCATATATCAGTTTGTAGAGAAACAACTAGTTAAGTAATGCATCATCCACAACAAGTTCACTTATACGTAGAGTAAACAGACCTTCTTCTTTGCAGCAGCAAGTTCTTTCTTTATCCCACCTGAGGAACAGATGAATAGTACAATAAAACTTATGATGAGGAATGAGGTGGTATCCCATAGAACTAAACAAACCAAAGCTAATGCATCAAAACTGCCAGCTATAAACGTAAAGCTTTTTGTTCCACTAACCATCATTTGGCTCCAGTTCCAATGCCTTCTGAAAGCTTTCAACAGCAGAGTCTATGTCGTTAAGTGCCATATATGCCTGAACACAGAATAACAGCATATCCATGAAAAAAAAAATACCAGGAAACTGGAATTCATCACTAAATGAAGTGAAGCAATTTCATATAAATTCTCCATGTGAAGTGATCTGAAAACAGCAATGCTCAGTTTTGTACAATTCATAAGAGGCCACTTCATCAAAGTCAAATTAGAGAAATCCAACTATTAAAAACATTTCAGAGAAATCCATGAGAAAGTGAAAAGAAAAAGGTGAAAGACTGCCGCTAAACTATAGTCAGAGATTAGGCAATATGGTACAAGGACAAGTAACAACATAATCAAGCTTGTTCGTGAGCTTAGCATCTAGAATGATGCATCAGGAAATGCTCAAAGTTTATGCACTCTAAAATGTCACGACAGGCATTGACAGCTCAGTCATAGGTGGAAGTTGTGTAAATAATTGTATTGATGTGAGAAATATGTAAAACTTGCACTAACGGCAAGGAAAGGGGCAAAAAGGCAAACACAGATATTGCCAAACAAGATAGCACAAAACAACTGAAATGGGGAAAATGGAAGGCTATGCTATGCAAAAAAAGCTAGGAACCATGGTAAACTAAACATTCAAAAAGGACTAAAGCAAAACATAGGAGGATCCTGCTGGAAAGTAAAGAGGGCCTCAAGGCACTGTCTGATCCTGATAGCATTCCTAATACGCTAAATGCAGTAAGTTGTTGCAGCCAATGGTGCAAGCCATGAACTCAAACTGGAGGACAGGGAGCCAGAGATCACCAAGAGAAGTAAAAGGATGGACAAACCAAAGCTAAGCAAACAACCTTCCACACTTGTGATAAGAATTGGTGATCAGAAAACGAGGGTTGATGAGATTACCACACAAATAGCATGTGGTTTCATTAGAGTGTAAAGTTTCCCATGCCAAACAAGCCATAGGATGAAAGCATGGTTTTTGGATTCCAAATAACTTTTTCCCCATGGAACTTTGAGGGAGGAACTTAGTTTTTCTCAAGTACTTCTGATAGAGAAGCACCCAAGAAGAGGGGACCATATGAGCCTGTCAAGAGTTGCTTCAAGGGACAATATCATCTGAAATGTTGATCTCTCGCCACACCACACCTTGAGAAAGAGCCCACTGATCATCATCAAATAATCAAAGTCTTACCAATCTGTGAACATCTGATGATGCAATGGCTCTAAAATCAAACTTGGAAATGAGTCCATACAACAGCCAAGAATCATACCATAAAGAGATACAATTATCGTTCCCACTTTCCATTTGAATCATTGTGCAGCTATGGCACATAACTTGAGGAGTTTCATCCATTTTCAAGAACAAAATCAAGGAGCGTTAGCCCAAGAAGAATATCTTCAGAGGAGGCAATTATTAACCCATTAGACCCATACTCCACCACTCTCACTCTAACAAAGATGCAATATCTGCTTGAGTTGAGTTATTTCATCCACTCTTCCAGTCTAGGCCTAAACTCCCTTCTGCTCTAGGAAAACAAACAGTCTCCCACTTAACTATCACTTTTGTAGAAACATCAGGTCTCCCTTCAGGATTAGTTTCACATAAGCTTTTCAGTTTGCAAAATTACCTTCTTAGGAATAAGCAACATGGAAGGCCAATATACTTGCAGGGAGAACACTACAGATTTAAAAATTGCAATCTACTAGCATGGGAGAGATGTTTTGAAATCAACAAATTTTTTAAATTGCCACTCACCCCTCAACTCAGAGGAAATGGGCAGGACTCCAAGATAAACGAATAGGAAGCTTCCCCTCTAAAAACTGTAACAATTATAGTATTTAGGCTTTAATATCAGCATGCACACCTGTTATAGGATCGGTTTTGAAATAAAATTTAGGGCATCATTATAGAGAAAACCCGACGATCTCCTTTATGGGCTCGATTATAGAGATAACACATCTATCTCTTGAACATTCAAGTTCTAGGATTTTTTTTAAAGAGAAAATCTGGACTTTCCTTTTCCTTTCAATTTTTGGTCATCAAATAGAATACATGGAGAGCAGGTATCTTCAGCCACTTTTCATATTTTTGCTCTTATTTTGACACATATCATGACTGCACAGTAACTTCCTCAAGGCACCACAACTGGTGCATATAATTGACTACAACACTGACCATATGACCCACACTATTCTACGCATATAGCACAGCAGTATACATGACAACACAACATTAGTACACATAATTACCGCACCCAAGCATCACATAATACATACATAACCCTGCAGTATGCATGACAACACAACATCAGTACACATACATACTGCACACAAACATCACATAATACATACACACTAATAAATGGCCATAACAGCACCACACAAGAAAATCTGGCTTTTGCACATGTTAGCTTCATAACCTGGCAAATTCTGAAACTTCAACAAACCTGCTTTCACTCTTTCAATCAACACAAAAAAACATTGACATAAAAATACACAAGTAGAATATCCTCTCCTCCTTACATCTCCAATTATACGAAAACCCATCACTTGTGGCTAGCTTTCTCATGATACTAGAAAAAACCTCCATGCCAAATACAAAAAGGTAGAGAGATAGGGTCTCCTTGTCACAGCATTCCAGATCTAGAGGAAAACAACCAGCTAGCTTACCATTCAGAATAAAGGAGAATCTTGGTCTTGTTAAACACTGAGATAAAAAGTTGTGTGGAACAGGAATTAAAGTTTATACACACCAAAACCTCCTTTAAGAATCTCTAGTCTAAATTATCACATGCTTTCATGCTGTTTAACTTTATTGCACAGCATACAGAACCCTATTTAGATGGTAGCTATGAAAGAGCAGGACCTTCCTTTAATAAATGCACATAGCTTCTATTCAACCAAGTTACAAACAAACAGCTTCAATCTTAAAGCAGGCAACTTGGAGATGCCTGGCATCAATAGTGTTGCAAAAACTTATAGGATAAAAATCCTACATGCTAGAAAGGTTCTTCACCCTAGGAACCAGGAAAACTCAAGCATTATTAATATCTTTAAGATGCTACCAGAACTCATAAGCTCCTTCATAACTGCTATCAACACAGACCCAAGAATTGGCCAGGAAGCTCAGATAAATTTCATGGAGAAATCATCAGGTCAAAGAGACTTCCCATTAGGTTGGAGAAAAAACTTTCTCCTCTCTTCATCCCGTGGCTTCTCCAAAGACATTGCTTGACTCAAACGCAATGCCCACAAAACAAAATAATCAAAAAGACTTGGCTCATAATTACCAGATTTACAATTAAAAAACTCTTCATTATTGCAAACCACTTCCTTTCAAACTTTCTCAGTACCTTTAGCTACCAAATAATCACCTACTAGATAGAGAAATACTTGCTTTGTGGTTCAATGCTACATCCTTGTCTCCACAACAAAGACATTGCACTCTAAGACCTTTTCTTGTGAAAACTTTCTTCAGCATCTCAATGCAAGAAACAACTCTTAAAAAATTCATTGTCCTCCCACCACAATTTCGTGGTGCCATGGGTTAGAATGTGATGTTGGACAGTGTGCAAAATCCCTTTAGTGCAAATACCTCTTGGATATACAGGAGCTCTTTGTTGTGTTCAACCTTTCAAGCTCACCCTTAAGAAGTGTAAACTTACCTTAAACATACAAGAACCAGTTATTTCAGATCTCCATACTTTCTCCACCATAAGGAACCTTCACTATTATTATGGAAGGAAATCAATTTAAATTAATATAGGAACAACTAGGCATACAATTAATTAGAAATTTTCATTTATAAAGCATTCCTAATTTGAACAACTCAAACTTATACATGTGTACCATCACATGTGAAATTGAATGTCAGAAGATTACTTTTCATTCTTATATCTTTCATGGTATCAAAGCCTTTGCCCTAGTGAGCAATTTAGGGGTTTTCTAGTTCTACCCATGTGAGAGTATTTTTTTTTAATTGAGAAACCCTAATTTTCTTTTAACACCCTTAGGAGTGTATTCCTTCATCACTGTCTGGCTAAGTTTTCACAATCCCCGTTGTTTGGTCTTCCCCCGAAGCTGTAGTCCCTTCACGTGCTACTGTTGGAGGTTTATTTCACCCACTTGCACTACCTTCAAGATCTTCTCTAGTGTTCTGACATAGTCCTCTATTTGTTTTTATTTTTTTCTTTTTCCCTTTCCCACTTCTGTTCTTCTCAGTTTGTAGTTCCTTCTTTGACCAGGTGTTACTTTTTTATTGTTGTTTTTTTTTTAGGTATTGTATTGTGTATTGAAAAAAAAAAAAAAAGGAAAAAAAGAACAAAAAAAGAAAAAAGAAAATTTCTATTAATCAAGACTGATAACAAAACATCACCCATAATAAATATGATTCCTGTGATATCAAAAATCACAAAACATAAACCTAATGGGAATAATTACATAGCATGAAGTAAGACTACCCATGTTTACTTACAAAGTATTGGAAAAGATGAACATCTTACTAATGATCCACCCAATAATGATACTAGGCAAACATGGTTGTGAGATGACGCTCAAATGCTTTTGTAAATTAAGAATTTCATCGATAGTAAGATAATTAATTTCATTGATAACTGTGAATTTGTTAAAGGGTTAATAAATTATTTAGACTTTATATATTCTAAGAAAGGAAATATATCTCATGTTGATGATATATGTAAAAGTTTTTATTGAGCTAAACAACAGGATTAATTTTTTACAACCTATCTTATGAATTTTAAGAAAATTTATGAAAAACTTAATATCCTTCTGCCATTTAGTGCTGATTAAGTTCAGCAAACTCAACAAGAATAGATGGCCACAATGAGTTTTTTGGTTAATCTTTGACCAGAGTTCAATACTGTTAAATCTCAAATCCTTTCTAGCTCTAAAATCTCAACTTTGCCAAAAACTTTTGCTAAGGCACTTTACACAGAAAATAATGTTAATGTACCGTCATCTCATCCCAACAATGCACTTGTCAGTCAAAGTAGTAGACATTCATTTTCCAATAAAAGAGCAGGTGATAACAATAACCGTGATAGTTGAGGTCAAGATTTAAGAGGAATTGTGTGTTATTACTATCATGAGCCTAACCATACCAATCGTATATGTAAGAAATTGCAGAATCACAACGAAAGAAAACAATCAGCACATGCTACCTCCATAAGCGCCACATCCAAGTTGTCTTCTGAAAAGACCATTACAATCTCTATAGAAGATTTTGCTAAGTTCTCCCAATACCAAGTAGCATTGAAGACTTTATCTCATCCTATCACTACCATTGTTGAATCAGGTAAATCAAATACGTCTCCTTTCCTCCTCTTCCAAATAGTTCATTGATTCCAGTGCCACAGATCATATGACAAGTAATTCTACTCTCTTCTCCACATTTCAACCACATACATCTTCTACCAATGTCACTTTAGCAGACGAATCCACTACATGTATCCTTGGTTCTAGCGCTATAGACCCTGCTCCTATTTCCCTATCTTCTATTTTGAGTCTTCCACAGTTCGCTTTTAATTTAATTTCTACAAGTAAACTTACTCATGCCTTAAATTGTTGCATCTCATTTTTTCTTGATCATTGTTTATTTCAAAATCTTATAACGAAAAAAATTATTATTAAAGGACATGAATCAAGAAGTTTTTACATTTTGGATACTCAAGTGCCAAGATCTATTGCTTGTTATAGTATCTAAACACCCTTTGAAGCATATTATCAATTGGGGCATTCCTCTCTACCTGTGTTGAAGAAATTCTATTATCAATTCAATAATGTACTTGCTTAGATTGTGAGTCGTGTCAATTTGCTAAGCATCGCATCATCAATTGTCTTCTGATCCTCAAGTTAATAAAAAGGGCTAATTTTCTTTTTGAATTAGTCCATTTTGATGTTAGGAGTCCTTGTCATGTGATTTCTAAAACTGAGTTTAGATATTTTATTACTTTTATAGACAATTACTCTCATATCACTTGACTTTATCTCATGAAAAATCATTTTGAAGTTTTTTCTTGTTTTACTGCTTTTTGTGCTGAAATCAAAAAATAGTTTAATGTTTCAATGCATACATTCAAGAGTGATAATGCCAAAGAATACTTTTCTCAATCTTTCCAAACTTAAATTGATGCAACTTAGGGTACAGAACAATATGTTATCCAACAAATACCATTCAAGTCAATGCACTTGTTCTTTGATAGGAATCTTGTGAAGTTAAGACACTAATAGGTAACTCCATAAGCCTCTTACAACAGAATACAAGGAATAAAATCCTTCCTGCTTAAGTTTCTGATTTCCAAAGTAACTAACTCCCTAACCACCCCTTAATAATGCCCCTCAGCCACTAATAGGTAACTCCATAAGCCTCTTGCAACAAAATACAAGGAATAAAATCCTTCCTGCTTAAGTTTCTGATTTCCAAAGTAACTAACTCCCTAACCACCCCTTAATA
Organism: Lumnitzera racemosa; assembly: GCA_024138005.1. NCBI lineage: Eukaryota > Viridiplantae > Streptophyta > Magnoliopsida > Myrtales > Combretaceae > Lumnitzera > Lumnitzera racemosa. The sequence goes on from JAMXBC010000006.1 coordinate 90,928,097, forward strand.
ATGCCCCTCAACCACTATCTATAATATTTCTTTCTTGTGCAATTACTATTCTACCCATAGCATATACACATTCAACAACTACTTATATCGCAACACATAATACAACACACACATTCACACTACATCGCACAAGTCACCCCACAACTCACACAAATACACTACACAATATACAATACACATTATAGCACACATTTTTATCAACTCCACTTCTAGGATCGTATCAATTGCCTCTTCCTTTTGAAGGTCCTTGCCCTCAAAGAGCACATAGAGAAATAATCACAGCTATCTTACTCCAACAGCATCAAACACTGCCACATACAAAAGAGAGATTGCAACAATCACAAGTATCCTCTAGAGCAACATGATTTTTGGGTCCACAACAATGAATGGCTGCAACAACACATCAAACAAATCTTCAAAAGGTAATTTTGTTTCCGCCATTTCATTGAAAAATGGCACAATGAAATCTTCCTATAACCATAAAGAGGAATCATGGCTAGCAAGCAACAAATAAAGGACACATGGAACCGATTGCCCCTTCCCCATACAAGCAAGCCCTAAGTCACACATAGGCGATCCCTTGCTCACCAAACCTAAAGCAACAATTTCTATTCACTGTCTTACAGATTCCATTCTCCAATTTTCTAACTTGATTTCTATTTTCCCATCAATTTCTCCACTTGATGGCTATCGATCTACCTCCATGACCAATCTCTCACTCAGTAAACATTCTTTTCGAATTCCAAATCAAAAGTTCCTAACCGCTTGTCAATTTTCAACTTTCATGGCCAATCTTCACTCAAAGAAAAACGCCACTGATCACTCACCTTAATTCGATCAACCCCCTCTATTTGTTGGCCTCCACTAGTCATTTGAGGTGAAATGGAAATTCCTTTTTCATATTCTTGTTCAACACTCAAGGACAGTTCTACTGCATCGAATAGAAATACAGGTCTCAATGTCATCACCCGAGTTTTGATATCATCCCTTAATCCACCTAAATAATACCCAAGCAATTGCATTTCAGTTAAATCTAGTACTTGTCAAGTTAGAGTTTCAAAGGACTCCACAAATGCAATCACCGTAGTAGTTAGGTGCAATATTGACAAACTCACATAATTTACCACAGATGCTCTACTGTATCTAGATAACAATTCTTAGCTAAAACTATCCCAATCTAATGAAACCACTCTTTACTTCAACATTTTTGACCAATACACAGCCTTCCCCTTCATACATTTCAACATCATGGCTGCGATGACAACTTTTTGTTCTCTCATATTATTAATCTTAAAATACTGTTCCAACCATGCTAGCCACTACTTCGGATCTTCTCTACTGAAAATAGGTAGATTTAAGATCAACAATTTAGTTTGACCATCATCACCATCGGTTATCAATATCAAGCCTCCAACAACTCTTCTCCCATACGTTTCAACATCAATTATTTCGTTAATAGCAAATACATAAGTTGATCCACTCACACCCTTAAATTTCTCGTTCTTTTGAGTTCTACATAAATTTTGTAAGGTAGCCTCTATAAAAGCAAGGGAAGTCTCCAATCCAGTTAAAGAAGCCTTTAATGCAATTGCACCAGCAATAGAATTCCTCTCAGCTGTCACCAATTGATGTTGTAATTCATCAAAACTACCTTTTAATTTGACTTTAATTTCATGTACATGCTTTTCTAACGTTCCAACATTCTTCTCTAAAGTTTCTACCCTAGACTCTATTTTAATCATGCTTATCTCCTTATGGTAATGAATTTCCCATAGATGACACCAATTGATGCAACTTAGTGTTCACAACAATATGATATCCAACAATTACCATTCGAGTCAATGCACTTACTTGTTCTTCGATAAGAATCTAGTGAAGTCAAACACCCATTAGAAACTCCACAAGCCACTTACAGCAAAATAAAAGGAATAGAATCCTTCCTGCTCAAGTTTCTGATTTCCGAAGTAATTAACTCCCTAACCGCCTCCTAATAATGCCCCTCAACCACTATTTATAATAATTCTATCTTATACAATTACTACTCTACCCATAGTATATACACATTTAGCAACACTACACTACACTACACTAAAAACACCACAACTCCTTACACCGTGACACACAATACAACACACACATTCATGCTACAATGTACAAGTCACTCCACAACTCACACAAATACACTACACTATACATTACAATCCTCACACATAGAACAACACACATTACAACACGCATTTTTATCAACTCCACTTCTAGGATCGTATCATAAATGATTCAAAATGATATTCTTCACCAATCTTCATGCATAAATACATCATCTCAAAATAGAGTGGCTAAAAGAAAAAACAAATATCTTCTTGAGACAGCCTGTACTCTTTTGTTTTACATGAAAGATCCCAAATAATTTTGGGCAAATGCTATTTCCACAACCTGTTTTCTTACATGGTGTTCTTTTTCCTACGAAACCATTATTCCCTATTGAACCTCGGATCTTTGGTTGTACTTGCTTTGTTCGAGATGTTCATCCTCGACTAATCGAACTAGATCCTTAATCTCTGAAATGTGTTTTCTCAGGTTACATGTGTTTTCTTAGGTTACTATCGGGTTTAAAAGGGATATCAATGTTACTGTCCTAATCTTGATAAGTACCTATTAGATTTTTAGACAATACTCCATTTTACTCTTCTCTACTTCTTCAACACAGGAAATAAATGATGACATACTAGTATATCATATCACCTATCCATCACCAAATGTTCCCACAACTATTGGTGTGCCGCCGTGGCCTCCACCGCCCAAACCTTCTATTTAACTAGTGTATTCTTGAAGGCGTAACTCTCCTTCTACATGTTCAACACCAATCTCTTCTTCCTTGTTAGATCCAAACCATAGTGATATTGATCTTCCAATGGCTCTGTAACTCATCTTAAAGCACGTATTGTAACTAAAGGTTATGCTCAAACCTATGGATTGGATTATTCTAACATATTTTTTCCTATAGCTAAGCTGACAAGCATTCACTTGTTTATATCTTTAGCAACCACCCATTTTTGCCCTCTCCATCAATTAAATATTAAAAATATCTTCTTACATGATGATCATCATAAGGAAGTTTATATGGAGCGACCACCTAGGCTTGTTGCTCAAGGGAAGTCTAATAAGGTATGTCGTCTTCGCAAGTCCTTATATGGGTTAAAGCAAAGTCCCCGTGCTTGGTTTGAAAAATTCAGCCAAGCAATTAAAGATTTTTGTTTACAAAAAGGCAAGTCTAATTACTCGGTATTCTCTAGACAGTCTAAACTTGGCATTATCTTTCTTCTTGTATATGCTAATGATATTATCATTCCAAAAAGTGATAATGTAGGGATTTCATCTCTCAAATCCTTTCTTCACACTCAATTTCATACAAAAGATTTAGAGATGCTGAAATATATTTTACAAGTTGAGATATTTAAGAGCAAGAAAGGAATTTTCTTATCTCAGAGAAAATATGTACTTGATTTATTAACTGAAATAGGAAAATTGAGAGCAAAGCCATGCAACACACCTATGCTTCCCAATGTACAACTTACAAAAGATGGTAACATATTTGAAGATCTTGGGAGATATATGAGATTTGTTGGCAAGTTGAATTATCTCACAATGGCTTGTCCAGATATTACATACTTGGTCAATGTTGAAAGTCAATTCATGTCTTCTCCAACAACACATCATTGGGTAACTTTAGAGCAAATTTTATGCTATTTAAAGGGTGCTTCAGGGCATGGTGTATTGTATGAAAATCATGTACATAATCATATAGAATGTTTCTCAAATACAGATTAAGCAAGTTTCAAGATAGACAAAAGATCTACTAAAAGGTATTGTGTATTTGTTGGAGGAAGCCTAGTCTCTTGAAAGAGTAAGAAACAAAATGTCGTATCTCGCTCAAGTACAAAATCAAAATACAAAGCTATGACACAATCGGTTTATGAAGTAATGTAGATTCATCGACTCTTAAATAAAGTTCACTTTAAGATACCGTTATCTACAAAATTATGGTGTGATAATCAAGCAACTATTCATATTCCATCTAATGCTGTGTTTCACGAAAGAACCAAGCATGTTAAAATTGACTGTCATTTCATTCATGAGAAAGTACAGTAAGGTTTGATTTCTACATGACGTGAAGACTAGTAAACAACTAGGAGACATCTTCACAAAAGCTTTAAATAGAGCTAGGGTCTATCATATTTGTAACAAGCTAGGCATGATCAAAATCTATGCACCAACATGAAGGGAAGTGTTATAAAAAGAAATCAATTTAAATTAATATAGGAATAGCTAAGCATATAATTAATTAGAGATTTTCATTTATAATTTATTCCTAATTTAAACACAACAAACTTGCATATACATGTGTACCATTACATATGAAATTAAATGTCAGAAAATTACTTTTCATTCTTATAGTTTTCAACTATCGACCCAAAAGTTAAAAGAACTTGAAAGGAACATTCTTATGTTTAATTAAACAATCCATAGAGACTGATGTGCCTAGCTCAAATATGTACCAACTACGATCTAAGAAAATTGGTAAAATAATGAATTCATAGAAAAATGTAGGATTTTTATGTGTTTTTAGAGTTTCTCTATTAATACTGGAATGGGAGAACAAATGGGTATAGACAATTATTAGAGAGATCCAATAATTGAACTAAGTTTTGTTGTAATTCCTAAACTGATATAACACACGATTTTCTGATTGAGTTATAATGTTTACCCCAATATAACCGATGAAGCAAAAAAAAAAAAAAAAACAGAAGCGTAACAGTCAATGGTAGACTCGATGGATTAATAAGATTCGAGTAAAAACTATCTAACACAATATTGACCAATGTTTAACAATATCAAAGAGATGTTGATCCAATAACAAAAGCGACTAATAATCAAAAAGTCCTCATAATTTGTGTTACATTGAGAAATAAAAAGCATAAATACATCTAGACCTTAATGGTAAAAGAGTAAATAAAGGAAATTTGCTACATACAAGAAAATAATAGAAAATAACAATTTGCGTTTTTCGTCTAACATCAACATTCAACACACCCCTTGAGATAGTCATGTTGTCAAGTCATGTCACTACTCACCACACCCTCAACATAGTCATCTCGCCTAGTCTTGTTTCTCTCTTTATGGCCCTTCTTGCCTTTTCTCCAATCTTTGACACTCAAACTTCTTTATTGGCTTGAATCATGATGGCACAAACCTTGACACCCAAGATCACCATAAGGTGGGCACAAATTCACCCTCGAATCTCATGATGGTTTAGACTTGCAAAACAAGAAGGAAGGATTCCAAAGCAATAAGGATTCCAAGCATACAATCTTGGTTGTCCTTTTAATTTACCTTGTGCTTTTAATCCTTCTTGATTTCCTCAAGAGCCATAGGGGTTAAAATAATTTGCCTCCTGTCTTTAACAAATGTAAGACATCCTTGAGTCATCATACATTACCTTCCTATCATACATCCAAGGCTAACCCAACAATGGATGAGCTATTTCCATTACAGCAACATCAAATGTCGTCTCATCCTCATATCCTCCAACCTTAAATGGAACTAGACCTTATTTATTAACATAAAATGTTCCCTTTCTCACCAACAATTCAATGCATATGGTTGTAGATGTGGTATCATCTTCAACCCCCAAGCATGCACAAAAGTAGTTAAAGCAATGTTAGCACAGCTCCTACTATCAATCACCTTGGAAGACATCTTACCCTGCACTAAGAATTGGGCAAAAAATAAATTCTCTTGTCGCTTAGCATCAGTGGGCGGTGTTTGCTCAATAGATCAACTAATAGCAATAGGCATCATTTTCTCCTGTGTCTCCATCTAGGTTCTCTATATGGATGACATCATCCAACTCAAAGGCTTGTTTCGTACACTCAAATTCCTCACTTACATCGTCCTTTTCCTCCTCGTTGATTATCTCAATCACTAGCAATGGGGTCTTAATTATCATAACTCTTCTATTTACACACTTAGAAGTTAAGTGCCTAAAGCCCTAGCACTTAAAGCATTTCACTTCACTTGACCTTCTTTAAATATCTTACTCATGTTCTCAAGGTTTTATAAGTAATAGGAGTACCTTTCCAATGATTCCTAAATTCTTTGCATTCCAACTCAGGCACTATTGATTTCAATTCTTCCTTAGGCTTCTCCTTAACTAGGTGATCACTAAAATGCGAAGATCCAGTTCTATGCCTTTGCTTTTGTTCCTTAACTCTCAATTCCAGCTTTACCACATCATCTAAGGTAGAATACTACCGATAGGAATCAGCTATGATTTATGAAGAAAACTAAAGTAATTTTATTGATTTTAAAGAAAAAATTCAATTACAAACCCTAATCTCTCTGTAAAAGAGAGCCATGAGCTAAAAGCTCATAAGCTCATACACATGAGCACAATTGCTCATACAAACTAATTCATAAGTTTCCAACAAAATGTCCGCCCCTTCTTACTAACTAATATCCTCTATTTATAGTATTTGACTAATAACTAACTATAGAAACTTCTAGACACAAACACAGCAAAACAACTGTACACCACACCACACCTAAGTTGCACATATACCTCACTACACATTACACTGCACATCACATGTACAGCACATTACTATGCAGTAGCACATATACATGTACTAATCACATATAATAGAGTTATATCAATTCCATCCCCCCTCAAGATTGTCCTTGTCCTCAAGGACAAGATAGAAACACGAAATGCAGCAACTAACCCACACCAACTTTGTCAAACTTAGCCGCAGAAAGTAGGCTCAAGATAAGAAAACCAAATACACCGAGATTAGCTGGAAGAGAAGTAGAAAGAGCACCATATCCAAACAAGCAGAGTTGAACATCCATAACTGAACCACTATAGCTGAGCAATAATGAATGAAGAACCCTAAAAGTTGGTGGAGTCGGCCACCCCTTTGGCATACCAAAAAGCCCCAGAAGATACCATAAGTTGTCATCCATCGTGTTTCTGTTAGTGAAAAATATAAGTGCCTTCACTCTCGCACCAGTCAAAATGCAAGCAACAGTAGGACTCATTTGCTTCATGACACTGCAGGAAGTGACAGCCAAAGGAATAGGATGTGCTTCAAGTGAAACATTATGTCAAACACTCGGAGGACAGTGAACAGACATGACATTTGAGTAAGGAATAGAGGCAACAGCATCACCGTGATGAGCTGTGAGAAGCTCGACTGGATGGCAAGTAGAATGCTGGCCAACATTTGACTTCAACATTGCATTGGTCAGCAATGAATCAATATTGTCGCCACCGTATGCATCCTGTTTGTCATCAGAAACAGTGTGTCGAAGTGGAGGAGATCGGCTGGTAGGATTGGTTGCTATCATTCCACCATAACGTTTTAACATTTCTTCTTTCCTCAGCATCCAATCCAGTTGCAGAATTCGATGTCTTAAAGCTCTTAGCCAATAAACACATCTTCCTCCTATTTTGGACGCTGCTAAATCCACTTTTTGTTCTTCTCTTGTGCATTGGATCTCAAAGTATTGCTCACTTATGGAGATCCACTGAGTTGGAATGGATCCATCAAAAAATGGAATTTCCAGTCGAGCAACATAGATTTGAGAATCTTCATCCATTTCAGATTTGTCACCAGCGATTGAATAACAGGATCAACTTTAGGTGAAGCATGGTTCCATGTATCGACATATCTCATATGCAAGATATCACATTCCATAATAACAGAAGAGGCATTATCAGGTATAAGACCACTCCATTTATGCACTAGCCACAATTCCTCTACCATAAAGAGCATGCTCGACAACATTGTTTATTGTTGATCACTGTCCAATAAAGCAAAAATCTACAGATCAATTTTGGATTGAACTCAGCTCACAGATGAGGAAGTAATGTAACACATTACAGTTCTCCTCTAGCAAGTCAACAGCAAGTTGGACCAATTGACAGGAACCAGCTGTGATTTATGAAGAAAACTAAAGTAATTTTATTGATTTTAAAGTAAAAATTCAATTACAAACCCTAATCTCTCTGTAAAAGAGAGCCATGAGCTAAAAGCTCATACACATGAGCACAATAGCTCATACAAACTAATTCATAAGTTTATAACAAAATGTCCGCCCCCTCTTACTAACTAATATCCTCTATTTATAGTATTTGACTAATAACTAACTATAGAAGCTTCTAGACACAAACACAGCAAAACAACTGTACACCACACCTAAGTGGCACATATACCTCACTACACATTACACTGCACATCACATGTACAACACATTACTATGCAGTAGCGCATATACATATACTAATCACATATACTAGAGTTATATCAACTACTATACCTCAACTACATCCACTATATAATATTTTAATCCTATAATGAATCTAAAGATGATTTGCTCAATTGACACTTTAATATCACACCTCATCGACAATGTTTCAAATTCCTATGCATACTCACTAATTGACAAACCTCCCTACCTTAGAGTTTGTAATTGGGAGAATAACTCCTATTTGTAATATGGATACTCTTCATCAAATTTTATGTGGTTATATCAGCTTCCCCTTCTCTTCTTTGAGTACAGATGTTCCCTCACCATAAAGAAGCATGACGAAAAAATTCCAATGAAGCCAATTGAACTTTCGTGTGATCATTAGACTCTCAATAATCAAAAAGCCTCCCTACCTAGCTCTCCCGATAAAAATAATCACCCAACAACCCACGACCATCAAATTTGGTTACTGACAATTTAATATTATCAACACCTCTCAACTGCCAGTTCTACCCATTCACACAACCTCCTCAAAAATTAACTCATTTGCCTTCATCCAAGCCAACATTCTCACAAAACTCATTAACCCTACGTTGCTCTAATACAACTAGCAACCATTATCCATAGTTAGAAAGGGGAGCCATACACAAACAAGAGACGAAGATAAGAAGAAAGAAAGAACAAACGAGGGGAAAGGAAAGAATGAAAAGGAAGACAAGCTCCTAAGGAAAAGGGAAGGGAATTATAATGAAAAGGAAGAGCATTTTTCTCATCGTAATCCATTTTGCTTACTTCTCCTTTAGTTTATTCCTTAGAATAAGATTCCACAAATCTGACTTACTATTATTTTCAACTAGATTTTAGTGGGAACACAGGAGAAAGGATCAAAATATATCACCTAATACCTAAAATCTCAATAATTAGCATGAGATAAATCAAATTATGAGAAATTGTAAGCCACGTACATATTTTTTAGTCTGTAACTCTACAATATCATCTAACTCTTTTTAAGAGGAATAAAAAATTAAATTCTATATTATACCATTTATAAAATAAATTGAACAAGATCTAAGAGCTTCTTATAATAATTGACAATAATTTACTCCCATTCACTTCAATAAATGGAATAAGAAGAGACTGGATTATAATTCAATAAGAAATTTAATAGTTATTACATGTCTATTTTTTTATTTAGTTGACAGGATAATGAATAATAAATAAGACAGAGTAAAAAATAAATTGTCTAATACACCCTACAAAACCCTATCCTTCCCCATTTTTCATAGCCAATACAGATTCAATACAGCTTATGAGAATAGGATATTTATGGCAAACCAAACAAGTAGGTCCTTAAATAGCAATTCATGAATTGGGGAGATGAATTACTATTTAATATTTTAAGTAATAGCAATTCATTGGGAATAACCACTTGATCTTTAAAATTCAACTGAATATCATAATATTAATTTTATATGGAATAAGAGGATGATGGAATAGCCATTCTCTGCAATTAGTTATACTACGAATTATATAATGGTTCTATAATAGATACTTTTAAATCACTTGTTAAAAACCTAAAAAAAAATATGAAAAAAGTCAAAATTTTCTTTATTTAGTATCTCAACAAATGCAGGCTCTCATCATCATTTTCCATTATATATATATATAAACATTTTTCATGTTTACATATATATTAGAAAATATATAATTAAAAAAAAAAATGCCATATCTTATAAGGACATGCTTGCCTGGCCCTGTCGAAAGTAAGCTTTCACATTAGTTTCTCCATCACGAATCGCAAATTCTGTGTCATGCAAAGCACCTTTTATATCCCCAAGTTTCAACTTACAAGCCTATACCATTAACATTCATAAAACCATTGGTCAATAGAAAGAAAAAGATCAAAGACAAGATATGATAATTGCCTAATATAACGAGAATGAAACAAATGTCATTGGTAGCAGACCACTTCCAACATCCTAAAGGAAAGAATTTCCCAACAATGCATCAACATTTGGTAAAAGGACAATATAAGGTTGTCTCAAAGTCTGAGATCCAAACATGCTAATAGTGACAATGCCATAACAATTACTAGGCAAGCATCTTACCGAACTATTTGTATATATTTGAGACTTCGTTATCCTCAAAGATGTGCTTTTCTCTAATAAAAACAAAAGATATATGAGAAGACATTCTAAAAGTGCATCTATGTAATTGCAGAAACCAAAGATAAGCAATAATTAGCAACAGTAACCTGCATCCATATCTTCCTTCTCCCAGCATACATCCAAGTAGCGCAAAGCTTTGCGATACTTTCTAAGAGCCATTTTATACTCTTGCTTCTACAAATAAAAAGTAACAGCAAAACCTACATTAGCTAGCCAAGAGATTACTTAATCAACGTAATGAAGCTTTGCTTCATTATAACAAGGGGGGAGGGAACATAAACAATGGAAAAGGATTAGATTTCTTGCTGCAATGGACAAGTTAGTTGGGATTATAATGCAAGAAGATGAAAGCATCAGTCTCAAGCAACAATTACCTTAAACTGCTCATTTCCATAGGTCTTAATGGCATTCACAGCTTCCATCCACCAAGAGATCCCATCTGGCTTTACCTCTAGGTCAGCAGGCCAGTCAGGATAGGTATCTCCATCTTTAAAGAAATTCAATGTTCCATCATCTTCCCCCTCAGGAATTTCACCACAGTCCGCAATTATAACATCTTGAGTAGGACAATCATTATCCCCTGTAGTAACATGTTCGATGGAGCGAACTACACCCATTCCTTTAATTACCCTTCCAAACACAACATGCTTTCCATCTAGATGAGAGGTACGTGTAGTAGTGATGAAAAACTGAGATCCATTGGTGTTTGGTCCAGCATTAGCCATTGATAGCATTCCTTTCCTCTCATGCTTCAACTCAAAATTCTCATCTTCAAATTTCAAGCCATAGATAGATTCACCTCCAGTACCATTCCCAGCTGATATATCCCCACCTTGAATCATGAAACCCTTGATTACACGATGAAACCGAACACCCTGTGAAATCAATCATCTATCTGCCGTTAGTAAAATTAAAGAAAGAAAAACAAGACAATTTACACAAGGAGGTTTAATTGATAACTGAAATACGCTAATTTCTTCTAAAAAATATGACAGTATTGCAAGTCAAGATACAAACTTTAAGTTCCAAACTTCAAGAGAAGCTCAGTGGATCTTGAATAAGAAACAACAAGCAGAATCACACATTCAGTGAGAGTTCAAACATGAGGACCTAACTCCAAAAATATTTATCACGTTCTCCATCTCTCATAAGAAACCTCAGAGCACATTCATTGTGTTTGGAATATCATTTGTTTATATGGGCCAAATTCATCTTAACAAGATCAATAAGATGCTATAAATGCAAAAGATCACCATGCCTCTGAAATTGAGATCCCAGTTAGAGATGGACTATTTTCAAATGCATAAACACATATGTGTAACTCATAAAGCTATTTTTTCCCTTCTTTGTTGGTATTTAGGAAGCCAGTCTGTTTCATCTTGTTCCACCTTTTTCCTGTATATTCTCTCAAGAAATAATGGACATATATCCCCAATCCCAATCACATGTCCCCACCCGTATCCCAAACAGTTATACAAGTAATCATATATGACAAGTGACTGGGAGAAAACGTTCCAATTAAATTGCGTGTCCAAGTAAGTGTACTAAACAACCACCGACATGATGCCCAATGTAATGATCAACAGGCACAGGTAATATTTATATAAATATAAATATATATATATATACATGGAGGCACATAAACCGACCTCAAATTCAACTCCTACATGGACAATGTTAGGTCTTTAACGAAATAGCTAAGAATCAATAAAGCCAACAAGAAAGTAGCATCGGAAAAAATGCACTCCTGGAACAAACCTCAGAATGTCACAAACAAAGCACCAACTACTACATTGCAATCCGAACACGCATTGGTTATGTTTCATAGGCAAACATGGCATGTTATAGCATTTGATACTAATCGATTAAAAATACAGATTCACCTCCGTTCTGTAATCAAAAAAAGGATAAATAGTCGTTCGAAACATGGGGGGGTGGGTGGGCGGGGGGGAAGAGAGAGAGGACCTTATAGTGAAGGGGAACACCAGTATTGGGACCAATGCCTTTCTCACCAGTACAAAGAGCCCTAAAATTCTCGGCAGTTTGAGGAGTTACATCTTTGAGCAACTCCACCATTATTCTTCCTTCAAGCTCTCCGCCAATACTCACATCCAGATAACACCTCGGATTCACCATTTCCGCTAACTTTGGGGAAAATGAAGAGAAACCCTAAACCCTAACGATCCCGCTTCTTTGTTTGAATTCTTTATGAGGCTTTATCGGGGGTGGAGCGGGTGCGCATGCGCTGGCACGACTAATAGAAGTGCAAATAAACAGACGCGGTGCAAAATGTGTGAGCGACGTTGGTCGTTGGATTTTGGATTTTGTTGGAGGGAATGGATTACGTGCTGGAGGTGTATGTTATGTCATACGCGGACTCTAGGTTAGATCCTATTGCGTATTGAAGTAGAGTAATTTACATCTCGTTTAGTTGGTATGTGTAATAAGAAATGAGTTAATATTACATATTTTGTTGAATATAATTGAATTACTATTCGTGATTTACTTCATATAATAGAACAAAAAATAAGACATAAATTAAAAAGGAAATACTTAAAATACCCTCAAATAAATAATAATGATGAGATATAAAAATCAAATTGAAACAAAATAAAAAAAAAAAAAAAAAACCCAAATCTAAAAACAACATTCATCGTTTTTTATCTTTGACTATGGAAACTATGAGACTATAATTTGAAAGAACAATACCCAAAGGAGATGTAAACAAGAAGAAATCAGTAAAAGTCTCTAGAACAAAGCATTTCTCTAACAAATTAGGTACAAAGTTTGAATCTTTTTACTCTTTGCTACACCCAATGGACCCATGCATATTTATCGTAGTGTGTAGCATGATACATATAAATACTATGGAAATAGAAATCATGTTATCATCAAAAATTGAAAATACAAATTATCTTAGAGTATTTATTATCCCGCAACCCTAAGATAAAATGAGGAAAGTGAATAGAAATCATATCCCGTAAAATAAAGAAAGAAAATAAGACATGATAAACTTTTAGACTAACAAAGAAATTCCTTAATCTACATGATATTTTGCTCAAACTAGAAAACTTGACTTCCTATAATAACCAAACAACAAAGCAATCTAACTCATGCAAAAGGAAACACAAATTAGTTTTTGTTGACATGCAATGAGCTCTCATAGTTCACCATACGCAAAAAATTGTAGCTCCCTAAAGTTGACATATATAAATGAGGAAAATCTAAAAAAGACTTTTGAGCTCAAGGCTTCTGATTTGCTTTTGACATCTGCAACTACTCACCAATTATGCTTCTGGGCATTCTAGGGCTCACTTCTGGACAAACCTAACCAACTTCTAATTTCTTCTTTCTCCTCTTTTGATGATCCAATTAATTCATGACTTGTAAGCCTATTTCATCCATATCATCCTCCTTCACTTGTGGAAAACTTGACCTCGAATTTGGATATAAAGGAATTTCAGAATCATTGATCAAAAATAGATCGGCAATTTTGAAAATTCTAGAAATACCCATGTTTTCAAGAAGATCAATGACATAAGCATTATCATTTATCTTCTAAAATACTAGGTAAGGACCATATTTTCTTCTACTGCAATTTATTATAAGGACCCATTGGAAACCTCTCTCTCCTAAGATAGATATACCATAACTTAATCTCCCGTATTAAACATCTCACTCACCTATGCTTATTCCTCAATTGCCTTGTATTTCTAATTAGCAGATTCAAGCTTTTGCTTCATTTCCTTATATATTTCCATAATTTGCTCAGCTAGATTCTTAGCTTGAATGTTCTTCCCCTTACCCTTAGGTAACTAAATCAAGTCAAGCGTATGTTGTAGCGCCTTTATATACATAATAGAAAATGGTGAACTCTCAGTAACACTATGAACAGCATCATTATATGTGAAATATGCTTGAACTGGTGCAACGTCCCATCATCTCAACTTATCTCCACAAATACTATGAATCAAATTTCCTAATCTTGTTAATAGCTCCTATTTGCCCATCAATCTATGGACGAGTAGTATTGCTAAAATTGAAAGAAGAATCAAACATCTTCCAAAAGTTCTTCTAGAAGCAACTCACAAACTTCATATTACTAGCAAAAGTGATAAATTTTTTAGCACCATGTAATCTAACCACTTCTTTAAAGAACAATCCAGCAACCCCAACTCCATTAAGATAAAATACAATGAGCCATTTTTGAAAATCTATCAACCACCACAAACATGAAATCAACCCCCCTCTAAGTTCTTAGAAAATTCAATATGAAATCCATGGCCAAATCCTCCCAAATATTCTTAAAGTTCTAGTAAAGGCATATACAATCCAATATTCTTGGACTATACCTTAGCTCTCTAACACATCATACATCTCTCATAATGTGGCCAATATTTTTTTTTTCCTTATCTTCACTATTGCAAATGTCTTATCTCTTCCTTAGTGACCAACTAATCCCCTACCATGCTTCTCGAATCACTTGCTCCCTAAGAGAAGTTCTACGTAAGTATAATCAATTCTCATACATTAGAAACCCATCATGCATATAAAATCCATCAAAAGGTTGATTCTAAGAGACTCTACTCCAAATTTCAGTAATATCCTCATCACACTCATTCTTACCTTAAGTTGTTTAAATTGAATGTTTCACTACTCAAAGTAAGCAATAAGAAACTCTTCTGCTGAGAGCATCAACAATCTAATTATGAATACCGTATTTATGCTTCAATTTGAAAGGAAATTTCTGTAAAAACTAGGACCACCTTGTATGCATGTTATTGCTTAGTCATTTTCAACTTCTCAGATAATTTAGAACTTCATGATCAGAGTATAATACAAAACTCCTTGGCTATTAGATAGTATGCACAAGTCACATCCCGCATTGCATATGACATAACATCATACGAAAATACCTATTTGCATTCAATAAAAGTTCTATTTATAACAAAAGAGCATAACAGTAGAGTTTAGCTTTATACCTGTTTACACAAAAGTGTAGACCTCCAAATATAACTAAACTCAAAACACAATACTTTTTTTTAATCACATATATACAACTCTTTCTTGAGACTAAGATCAAAATACGGCAAGGCTCCTTCCATAAGTAGTTGGCTTTGTCCTATGCGCTCTCAAAAGTTTTCCCCCCCAGCTAATAGTGTTGCCCAGTCTGTTTTCTTCATAACCTAAGGATACATATTAAGCTAATATATAAGCTTATATTAAGAAAATACATAATAAATAGTATACGAGCTTAATTAATTCAAAAAAATCCTATAAACTCACAAAAATATATAGTTTAATATTGATCATCCATTACACTTAACTAGCCTATTATTTATTTTCACAAAAATAATGGTTTTAGCTCAAAATTATTGAAAATTAGGAAAATAAACAAATTTATATGTAAGATAAAAACCAAGAACTCCAAATATCCTTATAAACTTCCAAAAGTCAAAATATGTTAGGCTTATTCATTGATTTTATCAAAAACTAATTATTCAATAATTCTACAAAATTTTCAATTTTATTCAAAATAATTATAATAAATATTAAACATGATTATTTTCAAAAATTATTATTTTTATAATTAAATAAATATATTAATCATATTATATACAAAAATTCAACTTGAAACAATAATATTTAATATTTCTAAAAATTAAATCAAAATTTGCCCAAATAGGTAATTTTCTTAAGCAACCTATATTTCCACTTAATATTTAATTAAGATAAAATTATTACATTAAACTACACATAAAATAACCTTGAAAAGCATTTTTCTAGATTTTTATATGCTTATTTAATATTTTTAGAAAATAAAATATTCTACAAGCAAAAATTTGGTTTACCTGAACCAGCTGCTTCCGACAACCCTCCAATCATCACACCTTATTATCCCAACTCCCCTCATGGTAGACCTTCTAACCCTAAGGTAGCTTCAAGTTAGGTTATGGTTTGGTTTGTGAACTACACATGACCAACTCATTACTCTGTTTTTTTTTTTCTAATTTTTCCTAAATTTTGTTCTCATGTTTCTAGGCTCCTAAAACATTGTAAATGATTTTTGGTGTCCTATTTCTAAGTTTTAAGGAGTTTGCATGTCATAAAGTAATTTGACACATGTCATTTTCATATTTTCCTACATGTTATCTAGTTGTCATGTGTCAATTTCATATTAATCTTGTGATGACTCATATTTTCTAGCTTGTTCTATGCTACCACGTACTACATAAATAGGTTTGACAACTCATCATGCTATTTTTGGATAATTCTAACCTTTTTTATATTAATTTATCTATATTTTATAATTTTATATTAATATATGTACTTATTTAATACATATAATGTATATTCTATGTAAATACATATATATTATATATAATTGCACTTTATTTATTATTTTTATAAGTTAAATAATTTATCTCTAATATCTTGGTATATCTCAAAACTCGAATTTCATATTTTCAATAAATATTACCTTTACCGGTAAAGTTACATTTTTATTAAATTAAACCTTTTATGTGGTATATTTTGAGAAATTGACTTTATTAGGATACTTCTTCTAACTTTTATAGTATTACTGTGAAGTCTGAACTAAAAAGAATAATGTTACCTAATGCCCTAAATTTAGAGGCTTAGAATCTAAAGTTATCACATTAGCTCGGAACCTTAAGGTATTACAATGCATTATCAAATAAAACTCCTTATCATAAGAGCTTCGTTTCTACTTAGTTTCGAGTAGCTTCTCACAAAAAAAAAAAAAGAATGAAAAAAAATGCTATAAGACTCTTTTCTAGAGATGGGACAGCTCATATTCACTAATTTGGAGGAGTACATAGCATTTCCTTTAAAATCACAAAGCTATTAGTAGCCCTTTCTCCCCATTGAAACTTCCCTTTCTTTAAACACTTTGTCATTAGTGCTACAATCTTATTAAAGTTTTTGATAAAAAACCTATAAAATGTAGCCAACATATGAAAACTTCGTAATTCAAAAACCTTTTTTTACGTTGACCGATAGAGTTACCTACATGTATGCCTTCTAACGATACAACAAATCCAAAGAATAGTAGTTTATTTGTCATGAAACTACATTTTTTAATATTTATATACAACTTATTCTCTTTCAAATCTGTCAGAACTCAACTCAAGTGCATCAAGTGCTCTCCTTCTAAATAGCTATAAATTATAATGTCATCAAAATATATAACCACAATTTTTTCAATGAATGGTTTTAATGCTTGATTCATCAATCTCATGAAGGTATTAAAACCATTATTAAGTGCTCATAAAACCCTTATATGATCTTAAATGTTGTCTTTCATTTGTCTGTTAGTCGAATTTGAATCTAATGGTATCTTTTCTTCAAACCAATTTTAGAAAACCGTCTAGTACCATGCAAACCGTCTAACATGTCATCCAGTTACAAAATTGGAAATTTATACCTTGCTATGATCCTGTTGATAGCCTTGCTATCAATGCATATTCTTTAACTCCGATCTTTCTTTGAGGTCAAAAGTGTAGGAATAGCACAAGGACTCATACTTTCCTATATAAGACCCTTGTGAAGCAACTCTCCACCTTCTCCTTTAGAAGTTCACTCTTTCTTGGATTTATTCTATAATATGGTAAGTTTGGCAAACTTGCCTCAGGAATGAGGTCAATTTGATGTTGGATGTCGCTCATAGGAGATAATCCATCTAGAATCTCTTATAGCATCAACTCTTCAAACTCCTACAATAGAAGACGTATTGCTTTTTTATGTTCCCCCACTTATAATTCAACCTCATTCATCACATGCTTAATAACTAATGCATGTACCTCTTTCGTTTCTTTGATTTCATAATCAAATCCATAAGCAATAGACAAGAAATTGCCTTTCGTAGGAATTTTTTACTTAACCTTTAATGGTAATGATCTATACTTCACACTTCTCCTCTTTAACTTATGAACATTACTATTACCCAAATGTTGGGTATCAACATCATATCGCTAAGGTCTAGCAAACAATATATGACAAACATCCATATCAATAGCATCATAATATACTTTGTCATGGTACTTACCAGTTGAGAATTAAACCTTACAGCTTTCTACTACCTTCACATTTCTCGTTGTCGCTTTAATCTACCCTAAAGCGTAAGGGTTAGGACGTTTCTCCATAAGTAGCTTCAACTTCTTTACAGCTTCTCTTCTAATGATGTTTTTGCAACAATCACTATCAATGATAACTCCAAACACCTTATCATTGATGGTACATTTAGTTTTAAATAGTTAAATGGCATTGGATCTGATCTTCTTGCTTCGGAGATAACACTAATCTCCTAAGTATATAGGTTTATTCCTCTTCCTATCTCCATATAATTCATAACAAACTTACTCATCTTCTTCATGTTTCTCCATGATATTCACAATCTTCCTCATATGACATTCATTTGATATGCCCTGGTAACTTGCATTTGAAGCATTTACCTGTAGTATGCTTAGCATAAGGGTTTTTTACCTTCCTATCCTCCTTTTCTTTAGCTTCTAATATAGTACATTTGCCTTTACTTTCTCTTCCAATGTGCTTTTGCTACTACTACCTTTAGCAATTGCTTTTGATATGGGTTTGGACCTTTCACTCAACCTAGCAACTTTATAGCTATCGTAGCCTCTTCTACTACCTTCTTACATCATCAATTTTACCTTTAAAGTCATGTTCTTGGTTTCTGATAAGGTTTTGATAACTTGAACACAAATTGTGTCCCTTAAGGTTAGTTTCAATCCATCTAAGTACATAGTAATGGTTGAACACAGGGTTCACTATTTGATTTTGACAAGAACAAAACAAAAAATGTATGATTGAACATGTTATTATTTGATTATATTGAGTTAATTGGAAAAGAACAATTATCTTGCATAATGATTATAAATAACAATTAACTCTACAAGATATTTAGTTTTTGAATGATGTACAATCTTTCTTAAAATTGGATTGTAGAGTGCAATTGTTCTTTGTTGTGTTTGAAAGTTGAAATTAGATGAAATTGGCTTACTAAGTTGACTGTTTCATAACACTACCAACTTGATGGTAAAGTGGGCTAGATAAGAAGATAGAATGCTTTTTTATCAAGGTACCAGCATGTTGGTACATATACCAATGTTCTTACCGGTAGTTGTTTAGCTTACCAGCATGATGGTAAGAAGGTAATACCATCATGACAGTAATACCATCATGACGGTAAGCTTATTTCAACTAACCATTGGAGCATTTAATGTGCTATAACCGGAAGAATCGAATGAGTTGTATAAATGCTCAACAACCTGACCAAGGACAATAGAGAGTCGATCTTTACTGCAATATTCCAACATTCTTTTGTACTCTTATTGTCTATTATTCTTATTGTCTCTTGTACCTTAATTTTCTAATATTTAGAAAGATTTGAAATATAGTGATTGTGAGCTATTAGTTATAAAGTATTAAGAGTTAAAAGTACTACATGAATAATCATTAAGATTGAGTTTTGTGTTGTAAGTTGAGATTGTGATTCGTGTTGAGAGTTGTGAATGTGAAATTTGTCTAATTAAGTTTGTGTATGTGTAGCTCTTAAAGCTTAGATTGAGAAATTAATAAAGTGATGGGAAGTCCTCGGTTGGAGGCATTTTGTGTCTATAGAGAGTAAAGGGTGATCCAAACTTTACGTTAAATTCGAGCTTGATCTTCTCTATCCCTATCTCTTTTAATTTCTGCACTTATTATTATTTTATTATTATTTTGATTATACTCATTGTTGCATTTAGTACTTAATTTTAAAAAGAAAATCAATTTGTCCATAAAACTCAATTTACCCCACTCTTGATTTTTTGCCTAGTATTCTTCAATAACTTGTAACCCTTCAGATTTATGAAGGTTGTTTCTTTCTAATAACCTCATGAATTTTGCAATGTACTCATGTACAAATCTATTCCCCTACTAACAACATTGAATTCTTGAAATAGAATCTACTCGTAATCTAGAGGTTAGAATTCTCTCATCAACAAGTACTTCATCCTATACCAAGTATGTATAGGACCTTACTCTCTTGCTCCCTTCTATACTGAATTTGTTCTTGTCATGAAGAAGCTCCTCCTTCCAATCTATAAGCTACCAATTTTACTCTCTTTTTCTGATAGAATCTCCAAGCAATCAAAGAACCTGTCAATCTCTAAAATCCAATCTAGAAACTCCTCTATTCTCAAGCTTCCATTGAAGTAAGGAATATACACCTTAAATTTGAAAATCTCCACAATCCTTATCCTTTCCACTATAAGCATCTCTCTTTCTATTACCCTAATAAGGCCATTGTCTACCACATCTAGGCAATTTATATTCATCTGAATCCTCATAATTATCATCTTGGTTATAGGCATACTACCTTTAAATAGAAGCTAGCTTATCAATAAGGTCATTATGAGTCATGTTCACCGTGACTCGTGATAATCTTATTGATCAGCTAACTCTTGTTTAAAGGTAGTGTGTATCAATTCCTAAACCATTGAGATGGTCTACAATTTCCTTAAGGCACTCCTTAAAATGCTGGAATTATAGTCCATCCATTGCTTTAGATGTTATTCCAAATGTTGCAATACAGCTTCAATTTTGCCCTCATGAATTGGGATAAGCCTCTTGAACACTGTCATAAGGATTGTTGTCATTGCCATCATTTGAAACCTAGCTCTAATACCAATTAACATGACATATAGTATGATGGACACAAATATTATGTAAATAAAAATTGTATAGTTATTAAAAGATTGATCATACAAATGATCTTAGGGCATTTATAGTCTTGCAAACCTAGGATATAGAATCCATATTCCATGAAATAAGGAACGAAGGTAAGACAAAATAAATTTCTTAGACTAATGAAGAAATCCTTAACCCACATGATATCTTACTAAAATTAGAAAACTTGATTTCTTAAAATACCTAAATGGTGAAGCAGTGTAGTCGATGCACAAGTAGACTCCAATCAGTTTTTATTAACATATCATTAGCTCCATAACTCTCCATATGCAAAAAACGATGGCTCCCCAAAGTTGACTGATATAATTGAGAAAAATCAAAACTAAACTATAAGCTCAAGGTTTGATCCACTTCTAATGTCTATGACTGCTGATTAATTATGCTTATGAGTATTTTGGGATTCACTTCTCGATGAGGTTGACTAGCTTTTGACTTCTTCTTTCACCTCTTTTGATGATCCAATTGATTCATGACTTGCAACTTTAATTTGTTCGTATCAATATTTCATCAATTAGCTTGAGTTGTTCCACTTAAGGCTAACAATTGTTGATACAATATGATAATACGAACACAAATATTATACAATTATAAACACAATTATAAAGAGAAAACATGGTAGACAACACAACACATGATACAAAGATGTTTATATTGTAGCTTTATGTGTGTTTTTTATTCAATTTACTGACACAAAATGGGGATATAAATACAACCCGCTAACATGAGTTACTAGCATTAATTCCATCTCCATATCTCAAGTAAATGTACGGATCATCCTTTTTTATTAAATATATATCAATAAAAAGGGTTTTAAGAGTGAATATGCATATAAAAGATATTGTATATAACTTTATCGATAAGAATTCAATACGCATGAAGCATATATTTACAAATTACCCTTAAAAATATTAGTAAAAAGGACTATTAAAAAGTATTTGAAGACTACACATAAAGAAAAAGTATATAGGGTAGTGAATTTTTAATATTAAAGTATGGACTCTTTATACAAAGATATAAAGATCCTTAATAATCCTACCCTTATCTATCAACTACCAATATTTTATTATATATTCTTCATTTATTATGACTTTTTATATTTGCCTTATTGCTTTGTATTTATTTTTTATTTCTCTTGTATATGATCAATCTTCTTTTTTTTAATCAAATGTATCGAACTTTTAGATACTTATCTCTTTCTTTTTGCACTTGTAACATAAGTGCAACAATGTCTAATATGCATATATCATATGCATTTTTGCTTTGATCTTTTCTTTTCTTTTCTTTTTTTCAAGAAAAGCACTTAATTGTGCCTTCTTCAAAACAAAAAAAAAAAAAGAAAAAGAAAAAACAAAACTTAGCATCTTTTACACTTTGTTGTTACCATTTGATAAGACATTATTAATATCTTATCATTTTTAAAGCCTTTTCAAAGATATTTTTTATTATGTATACAAAAAAATGTGGTTTTTATTGAAGCAAATAAGTTATATAAGCTTTCATGCAACTCCCTATAAGCAAACACAACTTTCATCATCCCCACTGCTGATGGTCAGTTTTAGACATAAGCTCCCAAACCTGAGTCAACCTCTTCAACTCATGGGCCAAGTGTTATATCTCGAAGTCGCAGAGTTATAATAGTCCTGCTGTATAAACCGACTTATAATAGGAACTAACCTCACAGTGCCTATCATGAAAACAATCTACAAAAGACGTCAACGACTCCTCGCTTTGAAGTAAACAATTCGACTAAGATTTTTAGCTAAAATTTATAGCAAAAGTAAAATCTTAAGTCATATATATATAATTACATTCACATTATTATAGGATTCCTAGGAGATCCTACATAATACAGCAGTTAACTAATGTACATATCATATATCAGTTCTTTATCCTAAGGATACTAGCAAGACTTAAAATAAGACTTGATCTTTTGCCAATAGATCCTCACTCCCTATAGTTTCAAAAGAAATCTAACCTATAGGTAATTGTATCGCGGCATCACAAATCAAAAGTCAAGACCTGCAAATGAATCCATGCGGGTATGAGTAACTATAGCTCAATAAGTTGAATTGAAGACTTATGAATGTATAAAAGCACAATCAAGGTTATCAAGGAATTATTTTCATGAAATGTAACAAACAAATGGCATCACGCAACACAGTCTGGTCCATTGTGAAATCAAAGTAATTCCACTTGCTTTAATCCAGGTTGAGGAGTTTTCATGTTATGCAACAGCTTATAACCAAGCCCAAGTTTGTACAATGGAGTCACTGCTCCTCCTAAGACTATCCTTCGAACCAATGCCCTCATCCTCACCGCGACCTCCTCTCTTGTTACTTAGTTCGGCTAAGGATGAGAAAAAGATTAATTTACTATCTAGCGCTATCTTTTTCAAAGGTGTCGGTGTTTGGTTGGAGAATCCTAATGATCTCCTATAGGGTTGCAATACATGTCTTTTTAGGGTATTTAGGACAACTAAGATTATATTTGGTTTAGGGTAACAAGATAATTCCACACCACTCCAATCACAATAGTCATCAAACATAACACAGATTTCAGCACAAAATCAGATACATAAGCACATGTATAAGATTACTTATAATTGCAATCATACACAAAACAAAGTCTCCGAGTACTCTAAAATATAATAAAGCATTAAACCTAACTTACTTGGAATCTTGAGTCGCTCAATTACTTGTTGCAGGTCGACTCATCTCTGTACGTCTTATAATATGAATACGCTCTTTTTAGTATTTATATTTAGATGATACATATTTTAAGTTAGGATTTAACTCAATTCTCCTTATATCCCTATCATTTACTAACAATTCATCTTATGTTAGTTCGAGGTTCGGTTTCCGAATCCAATTCCACTTTAGGTTCTAATTCGATTTCAATTACGAGTGATCCTAAGATACGCTTCAAACCCTAATGTGAAAGTAATCACATCAAGCTCTAATATCCTAATATCATACTAAGTTTTAATTCAGTATTCTAACCTACTCGATACATTCTAATCCTAATTAATGTATCAAGTTTACTTCTAATGTAAGAGAATTTTACAATTTTAATCCAATTATCTTGAACTAATTTTTATACCAGATTTAATATGTATTGATATTATTATTATATTATCCAATTTAACTTATTATTTCATATTTATTAAAATTCTAATTTCACATATTGCTAAATTACTCACAATTACTACATAATTCCCATATTAATTGCAATTAATACTCCAAATGTTAGAATTATGTTTCTATATCAGAGATTAACATCCTAAACATCTAATTACCTTTTAAATTGGTAATTAATCATTTAATCACTTAATTAAGCTAAAATTACCTATTTTCTCATCATTTTAGGGCTAAAAAATTACTTAAAATTTTTGAAAATTAATTTTAGAAAAATGGATTTATAACACTATTTAATATCACTTAAGTATTCTATAGAAAAAATTTGAGCTCCAAACTATACTCTTAACCTTATTTATTTCTAATTCTAAATATGCTCGGTTTTGTTTAATTTTTTATGAATCCTAAATTTACAAACATGATTAAACTTAATCATTATTTTCCCCTAAATCTTCATATAATAAAACATCATAATAACAAATTTCATAATTTTTTGGGCAAAATTAATAATTTTAAGAAATTTTGCAAAATCGGCTAAAAAGTTAGACTCACTTGACTCATAGGTTTTTAGCCACTAGCAATAGCCTAAGAGTGGTCAGTCGGTCCAGATGCTGGGTTTGGAGTAAGGTGGTAATGGTGGTGGTTCGGTCCTTGATGGTGGTGATATGTGGGTTCGACCTACTTGCCTTAGCTGTATAGATTTGGGGAAAAAAATTCTAAAACCTTGATTTCTCTCCAATTTTCCTAATCTTCTAATTGTCCAAAGCAATTATAGTGTATTAATTTGGATAAGACAAGGCTCATATCTCTTCCTATTTGCCTTTTTAATTACTTGATTCTAATTGGCCAAAATTTGTTTCCTAATTCCTCACCTGCCATGACCAAATTCTAAATTGTTCTCAACCTTTCTGATTTTTTTTTTATAATTTTCTTTAATTATTTAGCAATTTTTTAGCCAATTTTAAGTAATTGCGCGTATTTTTACCTATAAGTAAATACATATGTGGTCTAAATAAACACTCATAAATATTATTTAAGTCATTTTATGATTTTTAGTATACATATAATCTATTTCTAACGATTTGAAATACATTTTATGCACTTTCAATAAATAACAAGTAATATACTTAAAATTTAAAAATTTTATATTCTCTTATTTTATTACTTATTTTCTTAAATACAAACTTACGGGGTCACTTTACTAATATTTCTAGCTTTAATTTATAATTTAGGTTTGATCGGATCATTTAATCGATTACCCTAAACTTTGTGTACTAAGTTCAATTCTACGGTTACTTGGCTTATATTTAGGGCTTACATTTCCACCCCTCTTCGAAAAAGTTTTATTCTCAAAATTTCTGTATATCTAAATTGCACTTAAATAACTAATAGCATTAATCACATACTTTTACTAACCAGGAAGTTAGAAAAGTAGTGGATACTGCTTCATCATCGTTGCTTTTGGCTCCTAAGTCATTTTAAAGTCTGAACCTTTGTTCCATTGAACCTTCACATACTCTACATCTTGATTTTTTAACTTCTAAACTTGACTATCTAGTATTTTTATGGGTTGCCTCACAAATTGAAAATTCATCTTTTAACTCCACTAGCTCTATTTTTACTATTGCATTTGGGTTCTTAACAAACTTTCTTAATATGAAAACATGTAATACATTATAATAACCTGATAAACTTAGAGGTAATGCTACTCTGTAGGATACATTACCAACTTTCTCTAGTATTTCAAACGGACCAATATATCGTGAGCTCAATTTTCCCTTTAAGCTAAACCCCCTAAGTCCTTTAAATGGGCTTATTATAACATAAACATGATCACCGACTTCAAACTCTAATGGCCTAAAAAACCCAAAATATGGATTCTTCCTACTTGAGAATGTACTAAGGAGTTGCCATTAGAGATGGCCTAAGAAATCCGTTTCTCTATAGATTGTAAGTATTCACATTACATATAAGCTCAACTATTACCTAGATCTGCTAAAACCAACTTTGACGAGTATATTTTCAATGTGCTTTTATTTCGCTTAAAATAAGCTCTATGTTTAGATAAATGGTTGGTGATTGGTAATAAAGCATGTATCAATAGATTTGGTAAAGTTGAAACGTATTATTCATGTTTGTGTAGCATAAGGATAGTTGGTGATGCCATGTTTGGCTAACTTCACTTAGTATATTAATTAGATTTAAATGTTAATTATCAAATTTATACTCCTTTTAGCTATTGACTATAGTGATCAAGGATGGATTTAAGGGGGGTCGACATGGGCCCAGCCATCTTAACCTCAGGAATAAGTTAATTTTTTTTTAAAATAAAATTACATATTATATATACTTTAAAGAGTAAGTTTTTATACAATATTAACAATGGTTAAGTGGTTAAGTATTTATTTTATTGAACATGAGGTTTTGGCTTTAAATCTCATTAGTGTCGTTTTACTCTTTAAGATGCATTTATTGCCTAAATAACATTCTTTCTTTCTTTTTTTGCCTTTTTTTTCTAATTTAACTAATCACATTAAACTCATTCATTATAAAATCATATTTAACAAGATAAGTTCTCTTACATTGGTATTCTTTATCAGTAATACATCATAAACTATAATTACTTATCACGTCTCAAGCAGTAGAGACGTAATAGACTATCATAAATGATTTTAGGATAGAAGCTGATCTCATAACCACTATTATAAACCTAGTTTACACAAGATAAACTTGACTACATAACTTAGAAGCATTCAAGTTAGCACCTACATTTTCGTAATATATGTAAAGAGTACATTAACATCTTTCAAAAAGCTTTGTAAATTAGTTTCTCAAACACATATTCTTTGATATAAAACTCATATATACAAGGAGAGCTTGCAAGTTACTTGGTTTTACAATCTTTATTATTTTACAAACCGGCTAAGGAAGCTACTAGGTCCCTTACAATGAATCAATTAGTTTCCTTAAGGAAAAATAAGACTTTGAAAAGTCCAATCACATCTTCATTAATTCCTCAATCCTTAGTCTCATCAACTTCTAAGTTAGGATTTGAGGTAAGTTGTGTGTTTTTTCCTAACATACAAAAAAGTCTATAGGAGAGTAAGCAATCGTTGCTTAGTAATTAAGAGGGAGACATGAGTGGGCATATACTAAAAGGAAAGCAGGGTTGTTAATTAGGTTAATTATTTGTAATGCATGATCAATTAAATGCCATTATACGATGTTATCTAGTTTATCGTGAGATTCAAGAAATTGTACTTGCTTTAATCAAGGTTTAAGGAGTTTTAGCGCAATGCAATAACTCACTACCAAACTTCAACTTGTGCAATGAAGACATCCATCCTCCTAGGTTTACCTTCAAACTAACGTCCTTAACCTTACAATGATCTCCTTTCCTGTTACTTAGTTTGATTAAATGTGAGGAAGAGATCATTTCAACTATTCTTTCTTAAGGGGTCGGTATTTGGCTAAAGAATCTTAGTTGTCCTCTAATGATTTGCAATGCATATTAGGTTAAGGCTTAAGTCAATTTTAGGTTAGTCTCAATTAAGGTTAGCTAATCAATTCAAACAATCTAACAAATAACACTTCACTAAACATCATAACTAAGATTCTAATAATTAGAGACATACATCACAACCAACTAATTATAAGAGCAAACAAACACATACTCAACCTCAAAGTACCCTAAAATGGTACTTTAAAATGTGATAAAGTATTGATCTCAACTTACCTAAATTCTTCGTTACTCACCTATCCTGGATCATTCTTTACTCAAGTAGCGCAGGATAATGCGTTCCTTCATTGAAAGATCTTATATTTTACATGATACTTTTAGTACGAATACAAGTTATGAAGTATTATTAATCTTATGTATCATTCCTAGTATTAAATCCTTTAACCTAAGTTTGGAGAGTTATTCTTATGTATTATACCTAAGCATTCATATTTTAAAGTTATTTGATATTAATTCTTCCTTAAGCTACTTTATGATTTGTCTTATAAAAGTTTGTAAAGACTTAAAATAATAAATAATAATAAAATTAAAATAAATAAAAATGACAACAATCTTTTCAAAAGAAGATATATCTCCCAACCCAAAATTCTAAAACCTTAAATATTTGTCTATAGATGTATATATATATATATAAATCTTTTTTGTTCTTCCCTTACAACTTCATACATTTCCTTCTTTCTTCGTGTAATTTCTTCTTCTCCTCATTAACCTAACACCGCCATCTCTCATAATTTTCTCTTTACCAAAAGACTTCATTCTATAAGAATAAGTCAGGGCAATATACATAGGCGAGTTTCTCAAATTGGATGAATTGTAGGATTTTTCTTTGATTGAGAATTCATCTAGTCACATTCTATTGCATTGTAGCGAAGGCAAGAATGATAATGAAATGTAAATATGGAGTTTTGGGAAACCTTAGAATGGTTGTTGCGGATTGCAAAAAGGAAGTAAGTGCAAAATGCCGTAATTCA
The DNA here is from genome assembly GCA_024138005.1 of Lumnitzera racemosa. Lineage (NCBI taxonomy): Eukaryota > Viridiplantae > Streptophyta > Magnoliopsida > Myrtales > Combretaceae > Lumnitzera > Lumnitzera racemosa. The sequence continues at coordinate 90,956,970 of JAMXBC010000006.1, forward strand.
TTAATTAGATCAAGATATGTAGATTTTTTGTTCTATTCACTTCGATGAATGATTCATATTAAGGTTGAAAAGACATATTTAAGTGTCATTTAATTATGAATTATGAAGTAAGAACTTAACATGTCAATTTATTGCTATCATCAGTAATAATTATTAAACTTTACCAAAAATAATATAGTATATAGACATACATACATATATATATATAAGAAAATAAAACATGTTTTAATAAATATATATATATATATTCTTTAAGCTCTCAAAATATATTTTAGTATATCATTTGAGGTGTGAAGATGAATAAAAAGTATTGATTTAATTATATAGATATAGATAGATAGATAGATATGTAGATAAAGAAGATATATTTATATAGAAGATAAAGATATAAATTGATAAGAAGATATAGATGGTGAAGATAATATAGATTTTTATTTTTAAAAGGCCTATTAATTTTAAACAATATGGAGAGGGAACACCTAAATTATATATTTAGAGATTTGGAATCGAATGAAACTTATTGGCTTATAAATAGATAACGAGAGGATAAAGAATAATAAAATAATTATGTTATTCATAATAATAAAATAAACTAATATAAAAATATATAAGTATGTGTATATATATAAATAGATAATAAATAAATATATGGTTCTTAAGTTTTAATTTTATGTAAATGGAAATGTTAAAGTTTAATCATAGGTTTTAATCTACAAAGTTATTAATAAGGTTTTTAGAGGGTTTGCATTAAGTACAACGTATGAGTAATGCGAATGGAAACTGTAGTTATAGATTGTGATATTAGTTTCTAATTAAGTATATATATGTGATGAGTTGTTATATGAATGTGTTAGGTTTTAATGTCAATTATGAATCATGAAATATGGTTGTTTAGGAATAAGCTAGAAAGTTAAAACGAATTAATGAAATATCCGACTATAAAAAATGTTTGCTGTTTATGCTTGACTTGGTTTAGGGGCTCGGAGTGGTAGATTCTTAGGGGGCACCTGTTGATTAATATGTAGCGTTGTCCCCAATACATATATCTATTGTGTGCCGAGGTCTTGAGTTATCCTAAGTCTTAGAACGCTAAGAACATTAATGTATGTGAATTGTTATTTTGTGTGGCATACGCATGTGCTTGTGGTGTTAAGTACTAGGATTCGGCTCACCCCTCTTTCTTTTTCAGCTGCAAGAAACCTAGATTAGCATATAGATTATAATGATTTTGGAGACCCTTATTATATTGCTTTTAGGATGGGAAGAGCAACGATTACATGTAACATAAGAGTTAACATAGATAAAATTTAATTCTTTATGTTAATTGTTTATTGTTAAAGAATTAATTATCCACAATTAGTTGTTAATTTAGCTTGGAGAATAATTTTTTTAGGTTATTTGAGGTTTTTATAGTAATATTTGAAGATTTAGTAGTTAATTTACGCCTGATGTATCGTTAGATGCTAAGGATTTATAGTAAGTCATGACATCCTGAGTTTTAAGGCGTTACAAAGTCTCTTTGAAGGATTCTCTGAATTTAGTTAACTTTAATTTCCTTAATTGGGTATCTTCTGACTTACTCTTTGAGTTTATTTTAGTTTGTGACTTCCATTTAAACACCTTCTAATTCATTATCTGGATAAATTCCAATATAAAATTTTATTTAACAAAGCTTCTGATATATCCTTTAATCCGGCTATATTCCTTATAAACCTACTAATGCCTTATATTTCACCTATGTTCCATTGTTTCCCCAACAAGCCAACTTAATTCTCGATACTAAATGTTCATGCTCAACTCAAGTTAACATGACGAAGTTATGGTTTTGGTCTTCTAAATAAGTGATTGTCCCAACTTGACTAACTATAACGAAAATTTCCTTCCTAGTTCAAACACAACTAGTAATACATGATTCAAGTTTTGTCATTGAAGTTTTTAATAGATACTTATTTAACTCATTAATTATTGTGAGAACAACGTACATGTATAGTTGGAAAATACAATTTTAGCCTTGGTAACTTGTTTATTCGCAAAACATTTCATTCACAAAATTTAATACAATTCTACTACACATTACTAAAATGCTCTATTATCATACTTTATCATCTACTATGTCAACTTAGTATTTATTTTGTCCAAATATTTCACTAATATTATCAAAAGTTGTTCGAAACATCGATTTAAGTCATTTAACATGGAAATTTTCATAATAAATGGTATAAGTTATTAAATAATTCCTCCAAAATTCCTACGGACTCAAAAAGATATGTACAACCTATCAAGTTACTCATTTCATCCATAAATAGCGATCACCTATATGTAAAATTACAAGTTTACAACTTTACCCCTAAATTACAATTAATTAGGTAGCAAGCATACTTATACGCAAAGTTAACACCAATCAGTGTTACATCATATAATCAACAAATTCCATATTTCCTTTACTGATTTTTAGCAACATACCCTTATTAACAAATAATCCTAATTATAAAAATTATTGTTAATAGTATTGATTCTCCTTCAACTATACATTTCGTTGCAATCTTCCCCTTTATAAAGTAAAGGCATTGACTATGGAGTATTTACCTAATATCATGAAATTGCTGCAAGTATACTTATTATATATATATATATATATATATATATGTATGCATAACAAATCTGGAGATTTGAAGTCCCTATTAGCCAAATCCATATATGTTTAATTATTCCTTAATTGCAATTATGACCTTCTCCCCATTACAAATTGCAATTACAACCTAAATTACTTAATATACAAAAGTTTTCATCTCATTATCATCATATATTTGTGTTAATTATTTCATTTATATATATATATATATACATACATTTTTACTCGTTGGAGCTAATGGATGAAATTATTGAAATCCCAATATCTACAACCCATATGATATACTTTCAGCCATAGATGTAATTATTAACTTAAATTACAAATATGAGAAGTTGCACAAATTTCAAAGCAAGATTTATTGACAATATATATATTTTTAGTCCTAAAATAAACTTAATATACAAAGGAAAATATATTTATCTACGCATATATGTTCGAATTGGCCAAATAAGGCAATTTATAATAATAAATGAAACTCTGTAACGAGTATCAATAAAGAAAACCTATATTGAACTAGAGGAAAAATAAGTTTTACACATAATTTATATTTGTTTAAGTTGTTTAGGTATTTAGGGCTTAACTTCCACCATCGTATAGCACAAACCCCTTTCATTAACGAGCCTCCGATGTCGCTCCAATCATAGGATGTTATCAAAGGATAATGATTGGAAACCTGAGTCTATTATTGCTAAAGCAAATTGTTGATACAATTGTATAAGTGTCTTACAAAATTTGGCTAAACCTTAATTTCGTTAGGCCAGAAGCTATATGCAATAGTGTTATATTATTTATTGTGATACATGTATTTTGATGCTTCTTAGTGTTTGGTATCATTTATTTAGAAACAAATGAGATTATTTTTCTTTGAATCTTCCATATAGCATAGGCATTGAGTAATTTTGCTATTCCTTAGTCAATTGTAATATGTTGTATTGGCTAGAAATCTTAAGGTGGAGGTTAATTTTATTATAATATTATATTGTCTTATCTTATTCTAAGGGAGCGGGCTAAGTTCATAAGTTCCATCTGCATTATTTCGACAAGTCTTAATTATATGTACGTATTTATTACTTTTTTTATGGTAGTACACTTAATAATGAGTTTTATTAATTATTATATAGCCATATATGTACATTACTATGATTCCAGTGCATACAATATATATATATATTCATTTTTGCTAATTAACAAGTAATACCGTTATATTTATCATTTTAGCTATATTAATATTTTATCATTCCATTTACAAACTTCACACTGATGGCATTACATCGATTAATTTTATGTCTCCGTCTTAAATTTCAAGCTTGACAAAGAATTCTTAAGAATGCTTTAAAGGTGCTAAGGTCTTATTTGCTAATTTATGGGTTTTATATTGCGTTTCTCATATTACAATTGTTTAAGTTTATCGCATTAGCAAAATAATATCAATCATATGACCTAGTTTTTAACATTTCTTTTTTACAATTAATATTATCGAAATAAATATTGTTTATTGAATGATTAATTACATATTAACTTACATTCAAAATGACATTTTTCTTGCATTGCTAATAAGATAAATTTGCAAAGTTATCATGAAAAAAATCATAGAATACTTATATTTATCTCAAATTGCTTTCTTTTTTTTTTTTTTGCTCTACTTGTAATTTTCTATTCAAATATCTTTTATGATTTATTTTTCTAAATAAAACTGACATGAATTTTATATATTAGTTTTGTTTTTTTAATAAATTAATAATTAGATTTTAATTTGTGCATATACTATTAAAAAGTTTATTCTGCAATAAGCAGTCTTAATTATTTCATTAAAAAAAAAGGAAAATTGCAAAATCACTAACCACCTCCTAACCCCCAAAACAAAATGTTTTTCCTTTGTGCCCATACCTTTATCCCTCGTGCAATTGTTAACCTTTTGTTAACTTTTCCGGTTGATGTGTAATAATTATGAGTCCCGTGGGTATAAAAATTCCTATCACAACCCTTTCTTTTAGGCAAAAAATAAAATAAAATAAAATTTCTTCTACATTTAAAGAAAGAAAATCATAACAAAATAACTCAAAAAGGCATTCTTATTCATGCCATAATGACACCACTTAAAAATTGACAGCAAAATCAACTTGTAATGCATTCAGAATATGGACATAGATTTCAAGGTGAATAACAAGATGCAACTTTAATAGAAAGATGATCCAAATTATAACAAAATATGGGTCTATGTTAAACTTGAATAACATAAGAGTATTTGGCCTATAATGATAAAAGAGTATTGTCCCCCATTACCCAAAAAAAAAAAAGTGCAATTGATGCATATAAAATTCAATAGAAGTTCCAAATAAAAGCATAAAAAAAAAATCTAAAAAGCCTATAGTAGTCCAGCTTCAATCATCCATTTATTAACTCATACAACACATCGACCTTGTAAGTGGGTTACTAAGAATCTAGTGAAATGTTAAAAAAAGAAGCACATGATTAGACGCAAACTACGCATTGTAAACACCACATGCTTTTATAATTGAAATATCTATTTGTCACTAGTTTAATAAACTATTCTTTTATATAGATGTCCTAATAAAGAAATATAGGTATTCTTCTACATAGTTTACAAATTGCAGCAGCTGCTACACATAATTTCACATCTATAAATTGAATTAAAACATTATATAAGACATGAAAGCAATTGTAATATTGAAGTGAGCATATGCAAAAATCTTTTCGAGTGTCCTGTGTTATTGGAGCTTGAGAGATATCAATCATATACGCAATATTTTCTTCTATTCCTAGCTATTCTATCATCAATAACTCCAACCTCTATCTTTATGTTGATAAATCCTTGCCCATTTTTTACATTAAAAATCCCTCCAATATTGATAACTCCTCTTACATATATTTTAGTTTAGGGACTATGTCTACCTTTACTATACCCCCTTGACGTTCTACCACCCTTACTACTTCCTTCTCCATCAAAACCCGTTTTTCTTAAGCTTTACATCTCCTAATATTATGGCTTGGTTGCTTACAACGAAAACACTCATTTTTCTCAACTCATCACTTACTATATAATCATTTTCTTGGTTATTATCTACCATATTTAAATTAGCTTCATTAATCATGCCATGTTCATTTGTCATGCCCCTATCTCTAAGCAACTCCTAAAAATCATCATTATCTCTTAGAAGAAAGATACCACCTTAAATATCATCACCATCAATCCTATTTCTTTTCCCTTTTTTACATGCAAGAAGAAAACCACAAAGCAATCAATATGAGAATACAATAAGCTAAGAAATAAATTGATACAACAAAAAACTTGAATTGAATGATATACCACCAGAATTTAAAGTTCATTAAAGGTTTACAACTCATTTTCCTTCTTTTCACTTTTTCGTTCCCCATCTAATATATATGATTGTCTACAATGAGTAGAATCTAGCATAAATCTTTATATTCTTACATGGTATATTATTTTCATTATTTTTCACAATTGAAGTAATACTTTCTTAGTTATGTAGAGTCAAATAACTAGATCATTCTCATGTTCAAATGAGTAATTGATCATATTTACTAGATATATATGATCTTAAAATAATGCCATTGCTCTAGTCCTTACTATATTTTTTTTTCCTGTACCTACACAAATTAAATTACAATTTCAACACACATCAACTACAGTCCTAAATAAGATTTGCAATGCTTGAAACTTATTAGGGATGCATTTGATCTATTGTTGTGATCAAGCTCAACTACTAGAAAATGTATTAGTAAATACTCCCTTATAATTTTTTGACTTCTAGAAAATATACTTCCATATTTCGTATCAATCATAATACTTAAGAAAAATTTCACATCAACGAGAAGTTAGAAAATGGCTATATATATATATATATTATGTGTAAACAAGTTTTAATCTAATCTAAACTATTTTATCTCATAATGAAAGCAAGCTTTGTAAGTTTTGTATGGAATGGGCAATACTTTGCCAGACATGAGAGGAACCACATATTAATCTAATAACATAAAACAATATCTAGTACACAAGTACAGTGACAACACAAGTTGAAGAAAAAAAAAAAGAAAAATATGTATTCTTGCAAAACATTTATGTCTTTAACATGATAATTGAGATATTAGAACCACTTGCAAATCAACGTATAAATACTAATAAAGTACAAAAATTTAGTTTTGACACGAAAAAGTTCATAGCTATATATGTTTCCTCATAAATACTAGCAACTATACTCAAACATCATAGAAACACATCTAATTTAATCTACACAGAGCAAAAATAATAATAATAATAATAATAATAATAATAATAATAATAATAATAATAATAATAATAATAATAATAATAATAATAATAATAATAATAATAATAATAATAATAATAATAATAAAGTCAGCACCTTTTTAACTTACTTTAATGTTCAATTTGCTGCAACAAATATACTGTGAGGTATAAAGTTTAAAGTGTGATGCTTTCTAACCTCATATTCATAGTATTTATTGATGAGATACAATTTCTTCAAATAAATTCTAGCAAGGTTCTTATAGAAAAGATTGTATTTTTTTTTTTCCTTTTTAGCTAACAAGGGGACTATATTTGAAATACGAGTTTCACTCTCCAGTATTTTTGCATTTTTTTTAGGGGTATAAGTGATATTTCATGATTGTTGGTACCACTTCACATGTATAAATTATTGCCACATGTAAGAATTAATGGATAAGTTAACGATTGCATACTTTCTTAAGATTAAGGAGTATCATCACACATTTTAATAGAAAAAAGGGAAATGTGCACATGGGGATAAGATAAGGATAGGTTTTTGCAATTTACCCATAAAAAAAAATTATCTTATAAATTTTTAGAAAATGTTATGGGTACAATCATTAACAAAATTCTTTTACATATATAAGATACAATATAATTGCAATAAGAAATTTTTGCACAATATAAATGCAATAAGAAGCAAATATTCTCATATCAATGATTCTACTATTGATTTAATTAATAAGAATTTGGCTATCCCAATCATATGACCCTGCGTTTCTCTTTAATGTTGATTAGGGGTCATGTGCAATATGGTCTTACTTAAAAAGTTTGTAAAAGTAATGAAAAATAGAGGCGTTCTTACATGAGATTTGTATGAGTGATAGAGCTAATCCTACCATCGACATTAAGGTTTTCCATGGGTACATAATGATTTGGATCATTTCTGTATCTAATTTTACGCATGGAAATAATTGTAAATTTTGTGTGAAAATAAAAAGAACAATTTTGCATTTTTCGATTCTTATTGTTTTAAGCTTTTTTTTTTTTGGAGATTCTATAGTTTTAAGGTTCTTGAAATTTAATAAGTAAAAGATATGAATGAATGAAATTATTGGATATGATAGCACCAATAACTAATTTGAAGTGGTTATGAAATCTTTAACTAAAATAACAACATAATTGAAGATTATGTTGGGATTGATTCAACAATCACTAATCGAAATAAATATGCTTAGTAGAGTATTTAAAGTAATTCGGTAAAAAAAGAAATTGAAAAATTATAGTAGGAACAAAATTATGACGCACAAAATAACCTAAAACTAATATTGTAAAAATAATGGTAAATTACATTGATTACCCTTGTGAATTTTATAAATTATGTTGACATCCACTTTTTTCAAAATATAACAGATTCTCCTCTCTTTTTGCCTTATCAAATCCATATATAGCAAAAATGATGATGTAGCAACGACACATCAGAAGTAATAATTTTACTTAAATATTGTAATTAGATATATATATGAATGAACTAAAATAATAAAAAAATAAAAGAAATTCAAAAAAGTGAAAAAAAAAGAACATGGAAAATTAAAATTTAAATAACACTCTACTATCTTCTTAATTCTTTATGACATATAATAGAATCCCAAAATCTAACCTCATAACTCAAAGCAATAGTCAAAGCTATGGATACCCATTTAAACAAATAATCTAAGAAGAAGAGAGAAGTAAGCTCTTGTTTTTATAGCTAAAGCATTGGAGTATTTGAAAGTTTGGAACCGATTATGTCAAGCAAACTTTTGTCTAAATTGCTAGATAACATGGTCTTTGGTTTAATTATTCCCAATGTTCAATATGGTTTTTTCAGGTATATCGTATGTTACGTACGTATTTTTGTGAATGCTCTCGTAGAGCACTTAAGCACTTCTAAGCTTATATAAAGTACTAAGTTAGCATGTCACACTAAAAACACATAAATAAGTAGAGAGAGAAGTTTTTAGGAGATGTAAGCTTTTCAGTAAAGAATAGATGAGTATAAATGAGGGGAAACCTCATATATATAGAAAAGGCCTTCTCGAATAGATGGCCAAGATTTATCTAATTTAATTGTTAAGATTGACTCCTATCTACCACTAGAGCTATACAAGTGAGCCAAACTACATTAACTCACATGTTGGCCTAGTTTGGCTTGTTTGCACATGTGGGTTGAAATTTCCAACTCAACCCACCTTACTATAGGTTTGTGAGTTATGCAGGCTAATATACAAAATGAATCATTCTTAGTATTTTTTAGTGAGAATTCCAAATGTTACACTTACAATTTGGAGCCTGACATACTCGATATAAGTCTAACTATGTTGAAAAAAAAAAGGAAAAAAGAAGCCTTGCAAATTATTGTTAAAAAAAGAAAAAGCAAAGGAAAAACAATTATAAGAGGAATTAAATAGGTTTTCACTCATTTTGACACTTTTGACAATAACAAAAAAAAAAAAGAAGAAGAAGAGAAAATCAAGAAAGAAAGCAAACAATTGCCTAAATTCATCATAAAAAAATATATGTGATATGTTCCTTAGAGCCTAAACTCGTGTGTTGAGAGTTTATAAAAGGAAAAAAGGGTCTAAAGTTGCTGATGGACCGACAAATCTTGTCGATCCCATTATCTCTTAGATTATGATTAAATGGGTGTATAGTATGAGTGTGTGTTCTGCAAGTATGGGTGTAAATGCTTGGGGAACTAGGACTTTAGTAGTTAAGGTGGATAAAAAGATAAATAAAATGACTATAAATAAATATGAAAAATAATTCTAAGTTGAGGTAATAGAGGTATATACTAAAAGGGACACTTTGGCAGCATCTTAACACATTAATTTGTTATAAAAAGGAGGGAATCAAGTTAGTGTAGCATGCTTAATCATTTGTTGGTCGAATTCTCTACCAATGTCGAGTTATGAGTTAAGAGAGTCTCGATTGAGTTTGAAAAACTCATGTATTGATCTGTTGTGTTTTCTTCTCTTAATTAAACACTCATAAAATTAGCCCTAGTTTTAGCATTTTATTAAATCATTCCTAGTGAGTAAAATTTGCTGGGTTTTATCAATTGGTTCCATTACCAAGAAACAATCAATCAGCTGGACTAAACTTAGTCGAAAAAACAGATGACATGAATGGAAGCTCGGGTAGATGAATTTGAAAAGAATGTTACTGGGATGAGAGGGGAAATGTCAAACATCTAACATCATGTTACTTTTATGGATATAGAACAAAAGGAAATCAAAGGCAACATCTCTATCTTGCAAAGCTCCACTAACAAAATGTAGAAAATGATGGAGGACATGTGGATTGCAACTGGCAATAATGGAGCGATTTTGGTTGAAACTTCCTCGAGTGCTGTAAATCTGGGGAAAAACGAGGTGGGGGGAGGGGGGGAGGTAAAAGATATGGCCCCAATAGTCTCAATTGTGTTTATGCCAAAATCTAATAGCTTAGTTGGTGATGAAGAATATCAACATATTGCTTCATTCATAGTCATTCCCTTATTTGATGGTATGGACCTAGCAAATCGGATATTAATGATTGACCAATATTTCAAAGTTTAGAGGATAAGGGAGGAGAGGAAGGTAGATTTGGTGACTGTATGAATGTGAAGACGATGTGTTTACTTCATTTGAAAGAGAAACTCATAAAAGAAAAAAAATACTAAGAAATAGAAAGATAAGAGAACTACAGAAGTACATCTAAATGTAGTGTATGTATTCTCTTTCTTCTTTTTTTTTGTGAGGGTTAAGTGAGTTGACCTGCATGACTCACTCCGCTTGTACAGCTTTACTTACCACCTTAATTAGTACGGTACAATGATTTAAGGCTTTCTAGAACCTTATAGAACATTCTTAGATATGGAGCCTTCATTATCACAATCCATAAAACCATTTGGCAGATCTTCATCTTAGACTATAGCTTACCCATTTGATATTACTAGGCCCCCCACCGAGGCTCTAGTTAATTAGCTCATGACATCCTCTCCTATATAGCTTAGTGACGTCATTGTTGCAGCTCCCTCTTAAGTCCTTATTTACTTTACACCTTAGCTTAGGTTTCCTAACAATGACTATTTGCTAACGACATTCTTGAACATCGTTTCATATCATATTAGCCTAATTCATTGTCTTATTCTTTTCAAATTTATCTTTTATTACTAAGATTTTATCTTGCTCTAAGCCTCTAACAAGTCATTCGGTCTTGAGCTATGTAGGGCCTTGTCATCAACCTCTTGTATAGCTTGCCTCACTAAAGTCAAGCTATCTTCTTTCTTAGTGACTTTAACTTCCCTACTTCATCTTCTACTGTGATTTGCATTGCCATAATTAGCTTGTTGCTCGATTAATTTTCCTACTTATTGGAACTATGTACTAGGATTTCTTATTAAGCATGCAAATATGGTTGGATCGAAGGACAAGAATAGCATTGATCCTATCCAAAAAGTCCATGCTGATGAGAAACTCAAAATCATCCTAAAGACTATATTGAAGATCTCCTTCTTGCGCCAACTTCCAATGCTAAACTCTATACGCTTAGTAACGTTAAGAGCTCCCTATAGTTAACCATCTTTAAGTTCGAATTCTCTCAACCTTTAGCCTAAGTTTAATAGCAATATTCCTTAAAATGAATAAATGTGAGGCTCACCATGTTTTTCAGCCTATTCCCCTTGTTTTCAACTACTTCATTTTTAACACACATCATGTTATTTGGCTCCTTGATGTCTTGTCACTTCATGGCACAAAAGAGAACATGTGTATTGAGTTGACACTTCTTGTGTTTGTCGGGCTCATCTTCTGTGATGAGAGCATCCAAATATTCCTTTCTAGGTAGTCGTAGGTATAATGTGATCTATAGTAGAAATGACACTTCAATTGTTATGACTATAAATACCTCATTTTTATGACTCTTTTATTTTAATTTTTTTTTGTTGGGTTAGGTTTATAAAAAAAGTACAAAAAAAATAAAAAAAATTGAAAAGTACAAATTTTTTTTTAAAAGCATATAAAGTGTCAAGTTAATTTAGTCAATCATTTAGCGTTGAGTCAAGCAACAAAAAAACATACATACAATTTAATAAATTTTGAGTCTTTAAGAATAGGAGTTTAAGTATAAAAAATATTTCTTTAAAAAAAGTCTGATAAAAATATTGAATTCATGCAAATGAGCTTTTATTTAATTTAAAATTTAAATTTTTAATAATTTTATTGGACAAATAAGAAATAAAATATCATGATTTATTAAATTCAAATCTATATTGAAAATATTTGACATATGTATTCAAAGTTATTTTAATATATTTGGATCATTTTAAAATAATTTGAAAAGAATTGAGCTTGAATTTTAAAATTTGAAATAAAATTGGGTTCTATAAATAAAATTTAAGTTTAATTTATCCCAACAACATCTTAAGCAAAAGGCTAGCCTAGCTAGCCAGGCACGTGGACTTGGGATAAGGATATAGACGCTAGGATTAAATATAGTAGTTAAATGAAGATTTGATGAAATTAAATTAGGTTGAAAATTGTCTTGTCTTCTAGTTGGCCATGGATGATTCAATCACATCTGAAGTTTCGAGATAAGATTTATGTAGTAGTATATAAAAAAAACTCAGATGGCACTGGAAAGAAGTTTCGAAATAAGATTTATGTAGTAATATATAAAAAGAAACTCAGATGGCACTCGAAAGGAGGAGGAAGAGGACACACAACTCAATCCTAAACTGGGCTGCGGCGTGAAGGTTACCATCCCTGTACACTATCTTCATTCGACCTCCACTCCACCATCAGCATACACACAGAACCTCAATCCACGTCCCCTTTCTCAACTCGACAACCGAACCCCATATTCATCCCTCACAAACAACCAACTATAGCCCCTACGCACAGACAAACGCGTCAGCCCCAACCCACAACCCGACCCCCGATCTCTAACAGTAAACCCACGGCCAACACCGACTACTACAGCATACCCAATTGCGACACCGCCCCTACGGCTGCAACCAAACCTCCACCCAAACACGACTACCCACCGTCAGTCCCCTCACCAACCAACCACCTCCACGCGTGACACGAACTCGGAACGCGACCCACTGCCGCAGCAAGCCCGACAACAGTAGCAATCCACTCCGCTCGACTCACCCACATACTCGACCACCACAATAAACACCAACACAGCAGTTTACCGTGCCTAGCCAATGCCCAACGACTCTTGCCCACTGTCGACGTCCACTGCAATTACGGTTCACTGTACAACTACCACTCAACCCACGACCGATGCCACCCAATCTCACCAACGCACGCTCACTCGCCTAACTCGACACCATCGCTGACCATGAACAACGACTACCAAAAACTACCACGAAACATCACGGCGTAGTGTTTAAACTTCGTTTTATTAATCACTATCATCAACATTGAGTCTCCCGTTCGAATCGGTGCCTAGAACGTGTTGTGAACCGTCGGTTTCGCTGCTGCTATGGCTTGGAGTGCGACCCGACTCGTTACTGTTTGGAGCTCCATTATCCGACCCGAATCGTCCCGTGAGTTCCCCCTGTTTGATTCGACACCAATCTTAAGAGTACATGTAGGTTTTAGTTTTTCTTTTCACGATCTTATATTTTATATCCTTCTATTTTTTTTTTTTTTAGTTTAAGTAGTTTTAATTCCAGAAAATTATTAGTAGCCCACACTAACTTGTATTCACTTTCATTGTAGGTCTCTTAGTGTTAGTTTATTAGTTTCACGATTTTCATCTCATAATTTACATATTTTCTAGGTTCATTTTTATTTGCATATTAGAATATGGTTTTGCATGATTAGTGTTATCGTTTTGAATCCGTTGATGTGAATTCTTTTTATAAGTACTACTTTAGCAGATTAGTTTTTCTTAGTATCAATTCAATTAACGTCCATTGGAATTACATTTTCTTAGAAATTTTCTTTTTTGTCTACGGGTTGCATTTTTGATCAAAATTCATGTTTTTTTTGTTAAAATTGGATCTTTTCATAAAGTTTGCATATCTTGAATAGAAATTGCATTTTTACATTCAAAAATTGCATTTTTTTTAAAACAAATTACACATTTTAGGGATTTTTCATAAAAAAATTGTTTTATCACTTAGTTAGTTTTTTGTAAAATAAAAAATCATAAAAAATCTTGAGTTGTTATTTTTTTTCATAATTTAGGCATTTTTTTATATTTAAATATCTTTTTCATGGTTTAGATATCTTTTTTATAATTAGGCATTTTTTTATGATTTAGATGTCTTTTCTATAATCAGGTATCTTTTTCATGTTTTACGTATTTTTTTTTATAGTTAGACTTCCTTTTTTTACGGTTTAGATATATTTTTTATAATTTAGACATATTTTTCATAATTAGGCATCTTTTTTATGATGTAAGCATTTTTTCTATAGTTAAGGATATTATTCATAGTAATTGTGTATTTTATGGAAAATTACATTCAGGTATTTTGAGATTTTTTTAAAAAAATTTATCACGTAGAAAAGATTTTTCTCTAAATAAAAATCTTAATTTGAGGCTTTTTTTTTAAGGTTAGTGTTTTTGTAATTGAACAATAAAAAATTAGGGTTTCTTTTTTAGAATTTTTTTTAATAAAAATAAATTAGCTAAAAACATAAACTTAGCTACATTTTCAAAAATAAAATGAATCTACTCACTAAAGTTTTCTAAAAAATGAGAACCATGGTGGGTTTTATTTTAATTAGTGAGTACGTAGACACATCTAGGAAATTATAAAATTTGTAAAATACTTAGCTTTTTATTTTATTTTTTAAGGAAAATTAGTAATAAAAATGCATTTTTTAGAAATACTCTAAAGATCAAAGCCCATTAGTTATTTTTTAAAAATTTTTACATAGTGATTTTTGTCTTAATAAATTAGCTTCCAAACTCAGTTTTCTAGTTAAAGGTTTTCTAAAATTAAATTTTTTTACAAAATTCATAGATTAGTTGCTTAATTATGGTTTTTCTACCAAAAAATCCTAATCTTACTTTTTAACTACTTTTCACTGGTTGGCGATTTCAATTTACTTTTTCTAAAATATTTTTTCAAAACATTTTCTTAAGAAAAAAAGTTTTTCCTTAATTTTATATCGAATAACTTATATTGAGTGGACTGTGTTTAGTATAGATTAAATTAAGAAAAATCGAAATAGGGTTTGATAATAACATCTTCTAATATTTCATTCTCTCCTTTCTTTCTAGTATGCTCAGAGATCTCCTAATTTTAACTTCTTCCACTTTATTATTTATGAAACGCTAATCTTCCTCTTTTTAAACTCTACGATGCCCTCTAATATAGCAATTGCTTTGGAGATGTCCTTCACTCCTTGTCATTCCAATCTAACTTAGATTATGGTTCTAACTCATCCTAAAACATGAGAACATCATCTATTTTGTAGTTTGGTATCTCTAATATGAGTTCTAAGAAATCTCTAACATAGTACTTTACAATAACCTTTTAGGTAATTTGCTGAAGTTTAATCTTAGCTTCCCTTCTTATGTTTTAAGGAGAGAACTCATCTCGAAACTTCCATACAAAATATGTACATGATGTAATATTGTTGGCCCTTCTTCCCTACCAAATCAATGTAGTGTCTCTCAAGTATAAAGTCATAGTTCTCACCTTACTCCCATCATCAATGAGCCTAATTTCCCTAAAGTGTTTCTCTAAACCCCATAGAAAATTGTCTACCTTTCTCGCATACTACATACCCTTAAAGTACTTTGATTTTGACATTTTCACACAAGGAGCTAGCTAGATTGCCACCTTATTAGCTAACATTGTCTATAAGTCACCAACTAAGCCCTAAGATCCTCTATCTCCTTCTTTAAGGTTATCGGAGTTGCATCAATTCTTTCAACACCAACTATCTTAGCTTCCATTTTACTAGTTCTAGCCCTCAAGTCTTCTATCAGGGCTTTGAGGGCATTATCTCATACCGTTAGGATATCTATGGAATAGTCTAAAGCCCCCTGCAACTTAATGTATAGTTCCTCCTCAAACTTCTCCATGTAGGTTGGTGACTCTTCTAACTCTTTCTTTACCTTGGTGATACATAATTCCGCCATATTGACATGCCCTAAAATGCCATCAATGAATCCTTCAATCAAGCTCTTTACCAAGTAAATGGGCACTCCTCTTGGTTGATCGTCTCCAAAACATCTTACACATTTTTCACCCCATCAGGAGACATATTTACTTTCACCTCTTAAAAACTTAGTTTTGATACCACCTGTTTAGGCTTATTTTCCAAACAATTCCCATATGGCACTTAAGCACTCCTCAGCCTATAGTGCTAAGTCAATTTGTTACACTCAACATTCATGAGTAAGAATAGAGAGAAAATAGAGAAAAGCTTTATGGAGAATATAGGCTTTTTACTAAAGAATGGATGAATACAAATGAGGAAAGACCCTTTATATAATACAAAAAGCCTTTTAGAGTATATGGTTGAGATTTATCTAATCTAATGAGACCACCTACCACCCTACCTACGTTACTTCTATGATACAATGATTTAGGGCTTTCTAGAAGCTTTTGGAACACTCTTAGATCTAGATACTTTATTAGGTCTAAACAACATGATTGATAATCTTTTGGTGGAACTCCATTTTAGACCGCAAATTACCCATCCCCTATTATTAACTCCCTACCGATTGCCATTGGGGTTTCTGAATAATAAGCCCATGACTCATACCTATTATAATTCTTATTCTATGGATTATGAGTCCATAACCTTAAAGAAACCCCGCTTCAAGTTTGGTATGGATATAGATGACAAGGGTAAAATTAGTGTTAAGAAAATGATAGGTTCAACCATGAAGAAAAAGATGTTAAATCCTATACTTATTGTTAATAATAATAATACAATAAAGATGAAGAAAATGAAGATAACAGCATCTCAATTCTTGTGTTTAGAAATGTTCTTCATTTTTTAGTTTCAAAACAAAATACATTTGTTTAGTTCCATCTTTTTTTTCTAGGTTTTTTATTTTTATTATTTTAGTTAATATAGATATCTTATTATAAAATTTAAGTAAAATTAATTCTTAATGTGTCATTGCCATATGATCACTTTTGTCATGTATACATCTAACCAAGCGAAGGCAAGCATTTAAAAAAAGTGAGGTGTTAATGTAATTTATAAAGCTTTTAGGAGTGATTGATGCAACGTACTTTAAAAATAATAACATAAAAGAAATAGCAAGAAATGATAGTCTTTATAATATTAAAACCAAGTTTGTGCAATAAGTCAATTGGCACCACCTTTTGATCACTTGTGGGTCCCATATAGTCTCATGCAAAGTTGATATAAGGCCATGCAATTCCATGTAAAGTTCATAGACAACTTCTCCTATAAGTTGATATCAAAGTTTGCGAATCCATGCAAAGGTGACATCCTTTTCCTGTAAAGCTAACTAGTCTTCAATAATTGCATATAAGTCTTTAAACAGCCAAAATAAGGAACACGATCACTATCATCACTCCTAAGTTGAAGAAATTTCGCCCTTAAATCTAAAAGAACATAATCCTTTGAAGTCTAATAAAGAAACGAACGAAGGTACCTATGAAATAAAACTTAATAAAAGGTAAGTAACATTGCTTAACCCTCCTAAGCTCAGGTACCGTCTCTACAAACCAAACTCTTTAAGGTACTCCTCAAAATTTTGTTGCACCAACAAATCCTACAACACCAATCTACGTATACCCTAAGTAACAACCCTAACATTAACTCTCATATCAACATAATCTTTAATGCCAACTACACCTAACTCATGCCACTCATTTTGCTGCCTCATCATGAAACTTTAATTCTTCCTGATATTCATCTTCTTACGCATATTTTCGACCTTTGCAGGACCTGTAGCACACAAGTTAATCATCTTATCATCTTTCTTAAAGGAGCATGTATTACGATATTTATCATACATCACCTAATGATCAAATAACCGCGACTTTCCCAATATTATGTGCAATACATTAAAAAAGATCTCCTCTATGTAACCACCAAGAATTGAGATTGACATCTTAACATATTTCTCTACTCTGTTCCTCTTTTGACATTTAATTATTGCAGCTCATATGGATTTAAATGCATCATTATAGGTAGTTTTGACTTCTCACCTAATGCTAAAGAGCAATATTCTCACAATTACCACTGTTAGTGATAATCCAATATATGATGTCACCACATAATATAAAATGTGAAAAATATTTTTCTCACTATTCATCCTTAATGATGGCAAGACATTTGACATGCATTAACTCCAATTTTAGGTAACATAAACCTAATCCACCACTAGAGGATGTTGTGATCTTATCTTTAACTATTACCCCAACATTTACATTTTCCTCTACAACATCCTTTACGTCCTTAATCGCATCAATTACTCTAAAGGCAACATCCCTATGATTTGGATACTAAAAGTAAGGTTGCATACGATCGTGAAAACAATAAAAACATATCATGAGCAAACGTTGTAAATTATGAGTGTAGTTTTCTTTTTCTTTTTAAGTTTTTGATTGTAAATGGGGCTCATACCAATTGTAGATGATGGCATAATTTATGCAATGATCAAAGGGTAGAAAGCTCTGAATTCTTTAACAAAGACTAAGTTTCATGGATTTCATCGTTCTTGTATACTTAGTGTAATTTTAAACAATTATGCCAACGTGAGTTAGAGCATGGCTGTGCTATTCTTTGTTTTCCATTTTGCTTATTTTTGCTTTCCCCTTTTCTTAGCTATTACCTAATTAATAAAACAATAGATCTAAATTACCTAAGAATACCAAAGATTTATTAAGGACTTGTAAAATATATTCTAGTTTATACCGTTTGAAGTAAGTTATTGGAAGGATTAGTTGAACCTTAGATCATCAAAGTGCAATGTGAAAAACAGATAATGTTTTTTATTGTACTTTAGGTTTAGAATTTAAACCAATACCTATTATAGTTGAATCAGTTAATCTTGAGATCTAGGTACGTATTACCCTTATTTGTTGTTTATGCTTGTATAATGTAGTTTAAAGTAAACTAGACTAATAATTACCCTTAATATAAATTGTGTTTGTTGCTTGTGTTTGGTTGCATTCAGGGGTTGTAATATTAATGTTATTGAGATGGCACCTCGATAATCATTACGTGACATTATCCCTAATGGAGCCCCCCTTGGAAGTAATTTGGGGTATTAGTGTCTTAGAGCTAGTTATGTTAAGGATATTTAGGGGTCATAGTACCAGTGTTCATGAGGTAGCATTTCAATGAACCTTAGACGATGTTATCCTTAGTGGAACCTCTCTTAGAAATGATCTTGGGTAGATAGTGCTGATTTACGGGGGCTATAATACCGGTATCTTAATATTAGTTAGGTTTGGGGTATTTAAGGCCCATAGTGCTAGTGTCCCAATGCTATTAAATGGAGGACATTGTGCTAGTGTCCTGACATAGGAACTAGAAAGTGAAGTCATGAGTTTCTCCAAGTATTAGGCTAGTTGCAAATGATCCTAAACTGTATTGTTTGTTGGCTAATAAAAGATAATTAAATGGATTATTTCTTATTCTTGGTGCATAAATGCATGTAAAACTGTGTACATGAGGCATGGCATGTGTGTGTTTACGAATTTTATATACTGGTCTTTAGCTCACTCCTTGTCATATTGTAGATGTAGGTGCTTAAGTTGAAATTACTGGAATTATTGAGTTGGAGAACATCAAGACTACTAGGATGAGGGAGCAATAATTATTATTATAGTTATAAAGATGACCTTGGAGTTAGGATACTTAGAATTTAATTTATGTTAAGAATTTTTTACTCAGGAATTTAAGAAATTTATTCAGAAGTTGTGTAGTGGGGTTGCTGTAGTTGGTCGATCAAGTGTGATAGGTGTATCGATCAACCTCGACCTCAGAGATGTCTTAAGCTGCTGATAAGTAGAGGGATGTCATTAAGAAGAGGCGTAAGAGGAAGAACATGCAAACTCGGTATCTTAAGCATATGTGTGTGACAATGGATTGAACTCGGTGTTCTTAGTTGTTCTTGAATTGTTCTTGATGAATTGTTTATTTGATATTTTTTGAAGTGATTTTAACAAAGCTCTAGTATTTGTCTTAAGCTTGCTAATGTTTTGAATGAATCAAATGAGAGAAAGAGTCTCTTATTTATATAATTTAGAAGTTGATATTATCCATTAGATGGCTTTAAGATGGATGACTGAGATTGAACTTTGTTATTGAAGCTTGTCCTTTCCTATAGTCTTTATGGGCTTGAACATAGGCTTAAGTATAATTAAGGCTTATGGCAATTAAAGGAAGACTATTATTATTATAATTAAGCCTAAAGAACAATTAAGTCTTCTTAAGGCTCAATAAGGTCAAATGAAGCCCAAAAAAGCTCAAAAAGACCATTTTTGAGTCCATTTTCTACAGGCGAAACAATCGAGTAAGATCAAAAGTGGAAAATCTAGTTTGGTAATCCTTGTTATGAGCCTATTAAGCTAAATCTCCCTAAAACATTTCTATTTAGACCAATTTCCTAGACATTGTCATCAGCCTATGATATCGGTCCATGACATTAAATTGAGTTAAAACCTAATTAACAAAATGATCTTTTACATTTTGCCCCTTGACCAAAAGTTCCTTGAACACAATCAAAAGGGTTTTGAGTATTTTAAGAAGTTATTTCTTCAACTATTATGTAATTGCATTGGGTGCTGACCTTGCTTGCATGATCACTTACAATATTGATGAAACTAATGCTTCTTTCAAATCATTAATAAGTTGATCATGATATGCTAGTATTTACTTTACCACCACAAAACCCATTCTTTCGTATACTTCTCTATAGTACTTTACAATGATTTATTGTTCTCACGATACTGATGTGCATCCCACTGTGAAGAGCTGATAAATTGGTTGCTTTTGGTACCTCTTCCTTATTCTATAAGTATTTATAGAAAGATAAAGCCTTCCAAGTATTTGTAGAAATTTAGAACTTCAAGAATATTTCTGCTATCAATGTTATATATAATTTGAATAACTAGGTCATTACTCAATGCACACGTATTGCAAAGAGTTGCACTATTGCTAAGGGCATTCCCATTGCTAGAAATTTCATTTTGTTAATAGCCTAGCACCGGGGTAACAAATTTATTATTTCTATATGTACTCACGGTATCATTCAATTGAATACATTGTCTTAGGACTTACTAGAGTCACATTTGCCCATATGGCAATATCATCAACTTGTCCTCCAGTAGCTTGCAAAATTATTTGTTGAATTCATATATATATATATATATATGTGTGTATGGTAGCAATAATATATAAAGCAAATGCTCCATAAGTTCCGATAAAGACTCTTAAGTGCTCCCCTTTGAAATGTCACATTTAATGTATAATAATCGGATGACTTCACTTAATATATATATATATATATATATTATTTCTGGCACATCTTTGCTTGAGATCTCTACTGAGCAAGCGATAAAGACATTTACCCTGGCATGGTTCTTACCTCCTCGAGTGCATCCACTCGTGTATCGCATTAGCAATTACGATAACCATTAAATCCAGTTGTCGTATAGCAAGGTGTTGAAGACTTCGCCTGACTTGCTGTATCACTCCCAACCGTTCGTCTGGCATTTCCTTTGGTTTTTGTATTTTTTTTTATTTTTTATTTTTCTAACTTAGAGTTGAAAGGTGTCTTCAAGACACACATTCTATCGAATTTCAGCACAAAAAAAAATGAGCCCTAGGCTTATTATTATTTCTTTCTTTTTAACTTGACGCTGCATTAGAACGCACGAGCTTGAATATCTATCCTTATCACTTGAAGTCTTTTGTTTTTTTCTTAGATCTTCCTTAAAATCTTTTTCATAATAGCAGCTAATATTTCCTCTAAAAAAAAATAGATACCAACATAACTACTGAAATTCATCAAATCTCAATTGAATCTCCTAAACCTTATCCCCACAACTCCAACCATGGCGGCTATAAATATAGGTGCAATTCGTCAAAGCTTTTCTCATTCCGAGTTTGAATCCATTCATCCGCTTCTAGTGATCTAGCCACGACAAGGGACGGCGAATGATCAAATGAAGGAAAAATACGAGTTAAAAAAAAAAAAAAAAAACCCAAGGAACTATAGATACGCAACTTGAAGAATACTTCATCAATTGATGTTTGATAATCTTTGAGTCGTAAGTCCTTAATTCTTTTTTTGATTTTCTTTCTTTCTTTCTTTCTTTCTTTCTTTCTTTTTTTTTTTTTTTAATTTTTTCCTTCCGAACTCCTCATCCGTAATTTTTCATGTTGCCTAAAAGAAGCTAAAACTCGCCAATAACTAAACAAAACCAACAAGGGATTGGATCCTTAAGTTTGGCAGCATCAAGCACTTCATCTTGATTACCTGTTTAGTATTAAGGGGTGTGCCCAAGTCCTCCACATTCGGCATATAAAAAAACAAATGTGGATCGTTCATTCTTCTTTCTCGTTGATCCATATTAGTAATACGATATATCACCGAATCTTTTCTCAATATTCCAAATCTCTTTAGCCTTCCTTCGACTAGTCGGATATCAATAATAATATCTCATTTTAAACTTCCATTCGCAAGTGCCCATATATAAACTTTTTGTAGTGACTGGTATCCGAGTCACACTTTGGAATCTTCATTGGCCAATTAAAAAGAAATATTTGTCTTGCTTCAAACGCACTTTGATACTCCCAAAGGATTTTTTTTTTCCCTTATTTTTCTTGATCCCATATCTTGATTTGAAATTTTCTTATATATACATACATAGAAACATACATACGTATGTATATTTGTATCTTGCTTTTGGAAAGTAAAATCAGATCTTCAAATTTGTCTCTTCTAAAATCTCATTCATTCTTATTTTAACGAAAACCCACGTTTATATATATATATATATATATATACACATATATGCATATATATGCACAGACTTTTCCCAATACGAATACGGCAATGGGCATGGCTGAAATAACTAATGATAGTCGTGGGAATCAGTAGGAACCAGCAACAAGAAAGTTCACCGCCAGTGCTCATCGATAGCAATATCGTCAATTCGCAGCCCACCAATGCTCTGCGTCTTTCGTCCTCAACCTCGGCTTTGGCCTACTTTATTCCTTTTCGTTTTCTTTCTTTTTTTATTTTATATATATTTCTCTCTTGCTTAAAATTTCTAATGCTAATGTTCCTTGTTGATGTGGTATCTGCAGGCAATGAAAATAGATTTTACAGTAAATTGGAGCAAGATGAAACAGCACAGGTCTGTAGAGCTCAATCATTCTTTTCTTTGTTTTCTTCCTTTCACTTAGCATGTATTTCTTTTGATAAATATTTGAATCTTCACTTGCCATATACTTCCATCTTTTTTGCATCAAGCAGTGAGTTCCGTTTCGCTTGAGAGATTTTTATGCTTGAAATTCTTTGGCAACAACTAGACAGTAAAGTGAATAATATCGAAACTACTCATTGGACTTCCCCATGAAATCACACCATCTGTTGTCTCATGTAATTTACCTTTTTTCAATCTCATTCAATATCTCGACACGTGAACGGTTCTTCCTCCTATACATATTAAGGAAACATTTTTTATTTACAGTTCACAAAGCTTTTAGCAGCGGCCCTGACTCGTGCGAACTACACCAGCAAGTATTTCTAATCTTCGACAACAAATAGCCATATGAATTTAACGACAACGAGCCAACAGTTTTTTTTTTTCCCCTGAACAAAGGGACTTCAAGCACTTCATAGTATGGGCCTAGGAGCTTCATACCCTTTTAATTATTGTTATTATTATTTTGTTATTTTTCAAATGATTTTTTTTCTCTTTGCAAGATAATTCTTAGCATCATCTCACTGCAAGGCCAAGCTTCATTACTCAAACTGGCCAATAGCTAACCTCTGGCATTGCTCAAATTCCTAATATCTAACATCCAGCATTTGGCCAACTCTTACTATCGCTTTATTTCAAGCCAAGCTTCATTATATGGATGGGTCTAGGAATTTAAGTATTAGCCTGGATTCCCAAAACATTATATAGGTCCTTGGTTAATCTTAGGTGTTACCGTAGATTCTTGATATCTAACATAATATTGGTTAACCTTAGGAGTTACCACAGATTCTTGATTTCCAATATAATATAGGCCTAATGGTTAACCTTAGGCGTTATCACGGATTCTTGATATCTAGAGATTGAACGAGCTTGCAGTTAATCCTATTATTGTCTTGGATTCCCAATTCCACTAACTTTAAGTCAAATAGCAAGTCATGCATCTAAGGAATTCACATCCAACAAAGTTCAACACCATTCAGCTGTTAGGCATCGCATTGCTCAGTAGGGATTAAAATAACTTCAGTGTTTTTTCTACTCCTTGGTACCATTTGTCAAGGTTAAGGATTCATATCACCCTAAGAAGCAAGAAGTTGGAGTCCAAATCCATTCAAAAGATCCATTTTGTAGTCAAGCATTCATTTAAATACTCCACCTTAAGAGGTCACATCACCTAAGATAGTCAACTAAGTGTTATTACCAACATTAAATACCAAGTTAACTTTTAATAGGCATTTGCAGGAATTTGAAAAAGGTCAAGCATTATGAGGAAAGGAGACATTGCAAAGGATGACTAGTTTCTAAGGAGTATTGCTAGTAAGGTTGCAAAGATTCCCAAGTAGAGACGGCTATCAAGACTTTTCACATGTGTAAGAACCTGCTTTGGAGTATCATGCCTCACTTAAATGTGTCCATCCATAACCAATGCAAGGCTGTACTCTAGCTTCACTTTAAGTGTCAGGATTTACAACAATATGAGTTCATTGCAAGAGTCTCTAGCTCTAATCTAAATACTAAGATCATCAACAAGCTGGGTGGATTGCTCAAGGAGAATCGACTTTACTTAAGTGTCTTATAAGCGCAAAATTAGCATTTCTTGAAGTGCGGAAGAAATTAAGCATTCATAGATTGTCATCTACATCGACTGTATTAGGTTACCACTTCAGAGTGTTAAGAGGATGTTGAAGAACTAGTGCAATTCAGGAAAGCTTTCAATCATGTTTTGTGCTGCATGATTAGATGCATATTTCACATTCAAGTGCTTTATACAAAAGCTTTGGTACTATGTGTATCGTTCTTCTCCCCCAGTTGATGGAGCATCATTGCATGATGAGGTAGCAACTCAAGATTTGAAGGATATAACCTCATCCTATCATGTGAATCCTTTTCTACTTACTCGTATACTTCATGAATTATCAAGTAGAGTATATTTTTGAATTGCTTAAACTTTATGCACTTGCATTGATCCTTAATGGTTAAAATAGCTCTTATCTCAAGATTTGACGAAGCTTGCTTTGAAGGAAGTGGCATCATGATTGCTAAGCTTATCATGTCATGGGCTTACTTTGAATCTTCATTACTAAGATCGCTTTGATCTCCTCATTAGATAAAGTAGCACTACGGTTATTGAGCATATCGTAGATTGCTCTAATCGATGATAACCGAGGTCACTTCAACTCCATGATTACATAAAGTTATAGAAAAGTATTGTCTTGTTGTGTGCCTAGGAGTGGATGCTTTTACCAAGTGAGAGGGCCTATCATGAAGTCATTACTTTAACCATTCACGGATAGGATCGTTTTAACCTTAAGTTTTGCAGAAAGGCATTATGGTTACTAGACCTGTTGTGGGATTGCTTTGATTAAGTGATTAATGTTGTAAGAATGGGCATTGCACTTGCCGTGTGCTTAGGAGTGTGTGCTTCTATTGAACGGCTACTACTACCACCATGATCTGATTGCTTTAATAATTCATAAATGAGGTCGCTTTAACCTCGACTCTATGGAAAGGCATTATGACTGCCAAGCCTATAACGGGATTGCTTCAACCAATCATAGCTGAGATCGCTTTTACCTCAACTCTATGGAAAGGCGTTACGACTGCCAAGCCTATAACGAGATTACTTTGACCGATCATAGTTGAGATCGCTTTGATCTCATGAATAATGTTGCAAAATGGGCATTGTGCCCATTGCATACTCAAAAGTAGAAGTTTCTACCAAGAAATTGCAACTACCATTAAGTGATTACTTTGATCGTTTATGGTTGAGATTGCTTTGACCTTAAATCCTACAAAAAGGGATTACGGTTGCTAAGTTTGCTATAAGATTGCTTTAACCCCTCATAGTAGAGATCGCTTTGATTTATGAGTGTTACATAATGGGCATTGTGTCTATTACATGCTCAAAGCATATACCTCTACCAAGCAATGATAACTACCATGATATGACAACTTCAATCATTTATGGATGAGTTCACTTCAACCTTGACTCTACGAAAAGGTGTTATGGTTGCTAAGCCTGCTATGGGATTGCTTTGACCCATCATAGTTGAGATCGCTTCAATCTCATGAGTGCTATTGTAGAATGGGTATTGTGTCTGCCGTGTGCTCTAGAGTATATGCTTCTACCGAAAATGATAACTACTATGATATGACTACTTCAATCATTCATGGATGAGGTTGCTTCGACCTTGACTCTATGGAAAGGCATTAAGATTGCCAAGTGTACCGTGGGATTGCTTCAACCTATCACAATCAAGATTGCTTCCATCTCATGAGTGGTGTTGTAGAATGGGCATTGCACTCGTCGTATACTTAAGAATAAATGCTTCTATTAAGTGGCTATAGTTACCATGATTTGATTACTTCAACCATTTATGAATGAGATCACTTTTACCTTGACTTTGTGGAAAAGCATTATGATTTCCAAGCCTACTGCAGGATTGCTTCGATCCATCACAGTAAAGATTGCTTTGATATCATGAGCAATATTGCAGAAATGTGCATTGTGTCTGCTACGTACTTAAGAGCATATGTTTCTATTGAGCAATAATAGTTATCATGATCTAATTATTTCAACCATTCATAAATGAAGTCACTTTAACCTTGACCTTATAGAAAGGCGTTATGGTTACTAAGATTACTGTAGGATTGCTTAAACCCATTATAGCTGAGATCGCTTCGATCTTGTGAGCACTGTTGTAATAAAGGGCATTATGCCTATTGCATGCTTAGAAGCATATGCTTCTACTAAGCAACTATAGTTACCGTGATGTGACATGGATGAGGTCACTTCAACCTTATCTCTACGAAAAATCGTTACGGTTCCTACTGTAGGGTTGCTTCAACCCATCATAGCCAAGATCGCTTCGATCCCATGAATAATGTTATCAAATGGACATTATAGCCGCTACGTGCTCAGAGGAAAATGACTCTTTCAAGCAACTGTAGCTACCATGATATGATTGCTTCAATCATTTATGAATGAGGTTACTTCAACCTTGACTCTACAAAAAGGTGTTATAGGTGTCAAGCTTACTGTGGGATTGCTTTGACCCATCATAGCTGAGATCACTTCAATCCCTTGGTTAAGGAGCACCAAATAGTGATGTTAGATAAATCTATGTGTATAAGGATTATGGTGGCAATGTTATGTAAACCCTAAAGTTAAGCTAAGAGACCGTAAGATTGAACTTAGAGCACAAGGTTTAGGGCGATCGGTTAACGGATCTGATCAAACCCGAATGATAAACTATGGAAAAAAATATTAGTAAAAATGATCCCGTATTGAATTTAAGAAAATAAGTAATAAAATAGGAGATTACAAAATTTTCAAATTTTAAGTATAATAATTGTTAATTATCGAAAAGGTGAAAAGCGTAATCTAATAATTAATAAATTACTAGAAATAGATTATATGTATACTAAAATCATAGAATGACCTAAATAATAATTGGGAATATTCACATGTACCCCCCCATATATTTACATGTAGGTAAAAATACGCGAAATTTTTTAAGTTGACCAAAAACTTAGTAAATAATTAAAAAAAATTATTAAATTAATTAAGAAAAATCAGAAGGGTATGGAATGATGCAAATTAGGTCGTGGCAAGTCAGGAATAAAAGAAGAAAAATTATCCAATTAGAATTAAGCAACACAAGAGCCAAAAATCAAGGAAATGAGGCAATGTCATGTCTAATTAATACATATTAATTACCAAAAATGTCTATAAATACGAAAAAAATTCAGAGAACTCCTTTAGACAGTTAAGGATTAGAGAAAAATAGAAAGACTTGAAAATTCAAGAGAAAAACTAGAAAAAAGAAAAGAAAAGAAAAGCTGTGCAGTTAAGGTTAGTGAACCAAACCCACACACCACTACCATCTGGGACCGAGCCACCACTACCACCCCATGCCAGACTTACTGCCTGGACCGGCCGACACCCTTAGATCGGTGTTGGAAGGCCAAAAGCCATCGGACAGAGTGAGTCTCTAATTTGTTCCAATTTTGTATAATTTCTTAAAGTTAATTATTTTGCCTAGAAAATTATGAAACTTGTTATTCTGAGATTTTATTGTGTGTAGATTGAGGAAAAAATAGTGATTTAGTTTAATCACGTTCGAAAATATAAGGGTCTTAACAAATTGAGCAAAACCGAGCATGATTAGAATTAGAAATAAATAGGCTTAGGAGTGTAGTTTGGAGTTCAAAATTTTTCTATAGAATGCTTAAGGGATATAGAACAGTATTATGAAGCCATTTTTATTATAATTAATTTTTGAAATTTCGAAGTTAATTTTTAGCCCTAAAATGATGAAAAAATTGGGTAATTTTGGGTTAATTAGATGATTAAAACAATAATTACTGATTTGGATAGTAATTAGATGTTTAGGGATGTTAATCTCTGATGTGGAAACATAATCTTAGTTTTTGGAGTGTTAAGTATAAGTAATGAAGGCATTATGTGCTAATTATAGAAAATTAAGAATATTATAAAAAAAAATTAGGTTTAATTAACTAATATAATAATAGAAATCAGAATATAATAAATCTGAAATAAAATTTAATTTTAAGTAATTGTATAAAAAAAGTGTAAGATTTTCTCACATCGGAAATAAATCCGGTATTCCAAGTAGTATTAGCATGTACCAAATAGTTTAGAATCCTAAATTTAGACCCAATAGGATATTAGAATACTCGAGCTTAATGTGATTAATTTCACATAACATATTTAAGATCTCAAAATCAAAACTAGAATCTGATTTAGGAACCGAACCTTGAAATAGGGTAGAATGAATCATTAGTAAATAAAAGCTAAATCATAACTTGGAATGTGAATCATTAAAGTATAAGAACTAAAAAGACCTATTTGTATTATAGGATATTCAAAGACGGATCGACTTATAATCGAGTGATCGGGCGACTGAGAAACTCCAAGTAAGTTGGGTTATTACTTACTGTATTAGAGTGCTATTTTATGGTACTCAGAGACTTAGGATTGTATATGGTTATGATTGCAAGTAGTCTACGCATGTCTTTGATGTATCTGAATGCATGCTGAATTTGTAATGTGAGTGATTTTGTGATTGATTTAATTGGTGTGAAATTGTTTGAACACCTTAAATGAAATTTAATCTTATTCGACTTTAATAACCAAAAATGACATGCATTGCAACCGTTAAGGGATCATAGCATTCTCCAATCAAATACCGACCCCTTTGAAAGGGATAGCGCAGGATTGCAAAATAGTCCCTTCTTCATCCTTAATCGAACTAAGTGATAGGAGAGGAGGTTGCGGCGAGGGTGAAGTTAATGGTTCGAAGGTAGTCACGGGAGAAGCGGGATCTCCATTGCACAAGCCTGAGTTTGGTTGTGAGTTGTTGCATAACATGGAAACTCTTTAACCCGGATTGGAGCGGGTGAAATTTCTCTGATTTCACAACGGACCGGATTACGTTGTGCGATGACACTTGATTGTTGCATTGCATGAAAATAATTGCTAGATAATCTTTTTTATGTTTGTATACATTTATGAGTCTCCAATTCAACTTACTGAGCTGTAGTTGCTCATACCCCTAAAGATCCTTTTGCAGGTCCTGATCTTTGAACACTTCAAGTATTATGCTGCCTTATAATTATCTAGAGGTTAGTCCTTTTGAAGCCAGGGGTGTGAGGAGCAATTTACTTAGTAATGATGTGTGGCGATAATGTCCTTCGTAGTTTGAGGATGAAAGACTGATAATTATTATGTAAATTAGTGAACTATTGTGTATATGTAGAAATTTCTTAGAAAGTTCTGTGGACTTTACATATAATTATATAGGTTTATTTAAAATTTGTGAACTTTATATTATTGGACTGTTTACTTCAAAGTGAGGAGTTGTCGATGCCTTGTATAGATTATGTCTATGGTAGGTACTGTGAGGCCAGTTACTATCATAGAATGGTTTACACGGTGGGACTGTTGTGACTCTGTGACTTCGGGGCGAACATGTTAGCTATACTACATTAGGCGGCAATGTTAGCTATGCTAATTTTGTTTCATAGAGACTATTAATAAGCGATAAGTACTCATGGACAAAGCACCATAATAGCAATGATAGTTGTACCATGGTGGTTAAAAGGTGCTTGTTAAGAGGATGCTTCAATCACTTGACAACAAAAGGGTATTAGATGGTAATGTTAGCTATGCCTACACATCATAGGATTATGGAAACAATGTTGGCTATATGTAATGTAAAGGGATTGTCCTAACTTTGAAGGTGCTACTCGTATTTATCCTATATAATTCTTGAAGTCTTCTTTTGTCACATAGGATGAAGAAGTAGGTGTAGGATTGGCCACTACTTGGAGTGTCCATATGAGGTTGTTGGGTGCAACCGTACTAGTCATTAGTTACTATAGGTTTTACCTTTAAGAGAATGGCTCTTTAGGGTGGGCCCTTGCTTCTTCAACCATAAATGTTTGGTGAGCTAAGGTTAAGTGCTATGGTTGGTGTACAGGGTGCTCTTATTGCCTTTCTCCCCCCTTTTATAGGGGTTGGGTCAACTTATTCAGGTTGCTGAGCTTCTTCTAGGCCAATAACCGGAAGCACGGATCCAAAGACTTGTACGCTTAGTGTATAACAATCCTAGACGATGCACTAGTAGGTGTGACGGCAATAATAAGTGCCTGTGGTTTTACCCTAAGCAATACAGTAGTGTTTGTTGAAGTGATAGTTGCCATAGCCTGCACTAGTAGAGTCATATCAATGTACTAGTATTCGCAATAATTACAATTGCCATGCCTGGTAAGAACTGCATGAAAGTAGTAAAGAGTTAGTTCATCATACGTGCATTTTCCTATATAGTACAGGTGAATCATTAGTAGTGGGCGGTTGCACAATCCTAAGTGCTTGTATAGTCCTTGTACTTGAATAGAGCCAAGTGTCTCTATTGTTCCAAGTGCTTACACAATGGTTGGCACATTAGCATCTTGTATCACTTAAGTTTGCTTAACCCTCTCATGTTGGTTCTCATGTTCTTGAATGTGCCTATCATTTTGAGTCTTCTTGCGTATAGGTGCCATTCTGTTAAGTCTCTCTATCCCTGATGGAGTTGCCAAATAATATGTTGTAAGGTTATTATTGTTGGTTGATCATGTACAATAGGCATACTAATCGACCTAGGAGATGTCTTAAGCTGATGACAAGTAGAGGGATGTCATTAAGAAGAGGCATAGGAGGAAAAATGGGTAAATTCAGTGTCCTAAATGCAAGTATATGACAGTAGATCGAACTTGGTGTTCTTGATCACTCTTGAATTGTTCTTGATGAATTGTTTATTTGATCTTCTCTAAGGTGATTTTAGCAGAGCTTTGGTGTTCTTCCTAAGCTTACCAATGTTCTAAGAGAATTAAATGAGAGAAAGAGCCTCTTATGTGTAGAATTTAGAAGTTAATATTATCAGTCAGATGGCTCCAAGATGGACGACTAAGATTGAGCTTTATTATTGAAGCTTATCCTTTCCTATAGTCTTCATGGGCTTGAATATGGGTTGAAGTATTCTTAAGGATTATGGTAATTAAAGAAAGCCTATTATTGTTATAATTAAGCATAAAGGTCAATTGAGTCTCCTCAAGGCCTAATAAGGCCAAATGAAGCCTAAATAATCTTAGAAAGACTATTTTCAAGTGCATTTTTTGCCTGTGAGATAACTTAGTAAGGCTAAGAGCGAAAAATCTAGTCTAACGATCCCTGTTCTAAGCTTACCAAGCCTAATCTCCCTAAAACATCCTTAGTTGAAACAATTTTTTAAATGTTGTCACTAGCCCATGATATTGGTCTATAACATTAAATTGAGTTAAAACCTAATTACCAAAATAACTCTTTACAGATGTTATGCCATATTATTTTGTGAATTAATTTTATGAGATTATTTGGAGACTTTTATAGGAATTTTAGAAGATTTTAGTTAATTGGTTAGCCTGATGTATCAATAGATTACTACGGACACATGATAGTATATGGCATCTTGAGTTTAGAGCGTTATAGACAAAAAAGGTATCAAAGTTTAGGTTATAAATCTTTACAAAAATTAAACAATAGATCGGTAGGATGATTAGATGACAAGAGGGTTAGAATGTGGGTTATTTTGACCTTATAAATAAGTTTATGATTTGGATTGACAATTACATATAATCATATTATTTAATGTCATTATTTATTTTGAAGCTATTTATTTATTTTAGAGTTTTCTTTTAACTATTTGGGAAAATAGAGATATACATCAAAGTCTAGTCATGCTTAAGAGTTTGTGAAATAATAATATGATACTTGACAATAGAAGTATATAGTTAAAAATAGGATAAGATAATGAAAGATAGGAACTGTTACATAAAAATACCATTAAGATAGCGTAGTTATTATTAAATGACTTGGAAGGCTATTATGTATTCATGATAATGGAAATTTATAACCATAAAAACATAGTGTAATTTTGAGTAGTGAATAAAATAGGAAAAGGTAATAATGATAATTAATAAGTATAAATTAAAAAATTTCATGAATAATGGCAATGTCACTTAATAAATATATACTCATGAACCTTTATAAAATCATTGTTGAGATAAAACATAAAATTAATAAAACAATTAAGAAAGGGGAAATACAAAATGGCTATAAATAGTCTAATTAATGGGAAGTATATCAAAGTAAGAAATAAAAATAGTTTAGAAACAAATAAAATGGACAAAACTCAACCTTTAAATATAAAAATTATTAACTATCAAATGATAATATGGAAAGTTAAAGATTGTCAATGTAATAAATATAATAAGAATAGACTTAAATATTATAAGAGCATCTATGTACTCATAAATATATGCCAAATTTTCTTAGTTAAACAATAAACAATAAAATTAGAAACTATTAAAGGGCTATTAAGGAATAATAAATAAACAATTGCATTGATGGGAAGAGTATGAAATAAGGAACTAGAATCGTAAACTTAACAACAAAAAAATCTATAAATTCGACACACAAATACAAGCCCTTCTTGATCACCTCTTGTATAGATGGAATTGCTACGAAAATACAACGATATCTATAATTGGTAATACTAATATTAACAATTTTAATAAAATAATCTTTGAATACCTTAACAATAACAAATACAACAATAATAATAGAAATACTATCTCACTAAACCAGCTATGGTGACCAGTGATGCAATGATAATAAAGAGTTTATTAACTTATAGAAAATAATGATAATAATAAACCTTATAATAAATTAAAAGTTTAATAAGATGTTTCATTTGTACATTAATGTGTGTGTACATACGATGGGATTAATGAGTTTTTTTTTTTTCTCTTTTGTGGTTGGTCTAAGTCATGTTAAATATGTTAAGTATTGTTGATGGTGTTGTCGAGTTGTGTCGCATTTGTCATGTAAGTTCAGTTAAGTTCTCAATCATGTCCTGGTAGAGTTAAGCCATGTCTGGTTACTTATCGTCTCATATCTATGCATACATATATTGAGATATACAATATGTAAACTACATAATATTAATTAAAAGCAATAAAAGTATAAAAATATTAAAGTATTAACATGAAAATTAATGAACTAAGTTTAAAATGAATGCACTAAAGTGTTCAATTGATAACTATCAATACTTAATCTATAATCAAGTCTTAGAAAAAAAAAATTCATATGATACCTGCAAATTTAATAATAGTAATGACAATGGTAATTACAGTGATTACAAGAAGTAGTGAAGTACAATAACATTCTAGCAAAACTCATTAAAGCCCAATTAAACAACTCCAAATTCATCAAATCGATCAACTACATCATAACCTATAATCATAATAATTAAAATAAGATGGTAAAATCAATCAGACGTACGTAAAACCAAAAGAATAAATCAACAGTAAGTTTATTCCCTCTACTCTAATAGTAACGAGCTCATGAAAAGTTAGAAGGTAATGAGTAGCTCAAGAGTGAAATGCAGCAACAATAGTTGAAGTATGGAGTCATGAGAGTACTAGAAGTGGATGGTTGAGGCTAGTTGGTGAGGAGAATAATTGTACAAACACTAAATGCATGTACTTTTCACCTTGGAGTTGCAGATTTGTTTAAGGTTTTACAAGAACTAAAAGGTGGTGATGGAGAGGTGAGATTTGATAAGTTGAGGAGAAATGCATTGATGTTTTGATTATTCACTTAGCATTGATGGTGTCATAATCAAAGTGATCAATAAATGAGAGATGGAATATATGAGAAGGTACAGTGAAGAGAATACTTAAACACATTAGAGATAGAATGTTAACGTATATGCATTAAGGAAAAGTTATTGAATTATGAGGTAAATATAATGAAGTAGTTTCAAGTCTACAGACCAAGGAATAATAAGAAGGTAGCATAAGCTGGGTAAAAGGAAATTGTGGTGCAGCTGAAATGACCTAAGCAATTTAGTGGTTAGAACTAAAATCCATATCAAATACGAGAAGAGTGAGATTTAGGTGAAATTATAGATACCAAGGAGAATATTTGGAGAAACAAACATATTTAGATACTAAGGCACAATGGAGTAATCATATAGAGTGCCAAGTTTACTTAGGATGGAGCTCATAAATAGAAGGAGTTTAGTCATGAGATATTTAACTTGAAGAGAAAGGTTATTTTGGGGGATATTAGTTATAAATTAGTGTTATTAGGAAAATAACCTAAATAAGTTGGAGTTCTCAAATTAATTGCAAGATCAATATGACAAAAATATCAATGAAAAAGAGAAAAATTATAAGAAAGATGATCGAAACATTATGGTTAAAATATAATAAAAATAGCATAGTGGAATACGAGACAAAGTAAAGACCCTAAGTAATTAGAGATTCATATACAAGACTATGTGTTTAGCATAGAAGGTGACTAATAATAGACTTAGGAATGATCCTATAATGGGACAGAAATTGAATAAGAAAAGTCCGATCTCAAAGAACAAAAGTGATTAACTGTATTAAGGTTTAATGGAGCAACATATAATGAAGAGAATTTTATGGGTGTATTAGACAAGGAAACTTATAGTGAATCCATGAAGATCTAAGTAATTTAGTAAGTTAGATTAAATTCCAATTAGATTATGGTAAGAGGGATCTTATTTATTGGGGATAAGGAGAAGCAATCGCAAATCTCAAGGAGAGGAAGTTTGAACTAAATCATGGATGTAGATAGAGTGGAGTAAGTGACATGTGAAGAAGAATTGAATGTTTAATCAATAGGATAAATGGAAGAGGTAATGATGTAATAAGGAGAGTAAGGATGGTTAGCAAAGTAAGTAAAAAGTAAGTCCATGAAGTTCCAAAAGTAGATAGCAAGGGAATTTGAAAAAGATAACCTACCATGTGAGTTCGAGTGTAGTAGAGTAATTAAAATTCGAGATTGAAGAGTCAAGAAACTTTCGAGGACAAAAGTTCTTTAAGGGAGGAGTATATAAAACCTTGCAAAAATCATTAAAGGACAATATTAAGTAAAAAAATGGCATGAAAAATATTTAATGTTTCATGTTGCAATCAATTTTGGAAGTCTAGGATTATTAGGAAACCCTGACAATAAATAGTCATTTTAAGCATATGCCAAGCTCTCTTCCTTTCTTTTTGCGAAACCCTCTCTTTATTAGTATTGGAGCCTCCATTAGCAAGGTCTTAGAAGGGGAATCTCACATATGGAAAAGGTGAGTTTCAATTCCCCATCAATGGAGTAATGTTGTGAGAGTACTAATTGTAAGGGATCTTTGCTTTAGGGTTTTCTTTATTTGTTGCTATGCAAGCTATTATCCATAATATCACAATTCAAAGCTAAAGGATCAATCAAGGTATGACTCGAAATCCTTGTTATTATGATTGTTATTAGTTTTTATGTTTTAGAAAGACACATATGAGGGTTTTCCATTGTTAAGGCTTGGTAGGATCCAAAAAGGGTCGAATTGAAGGTGTTGGGATTTTTTTGGATAAGTTTTAGTGCATGGATGACAAATCAGGTGTTGTTGAGGTGAAATTTGAAGTTTGGATCAAAGGAAAAGTTGGGTTTACAAAGTAGGCTAGCATAACCAGATGATGGACAACATGTTGAAGTTTGTGTTAATTAGCAAGCAATGGTGCATGACCTTGCTATTTAGCATCCTAACTAATGTAGATTAGAGCATGGTCGTGCTATTCTCTGTTTTCCATTACCTTTATTTTTGCTTTCCCCTTTATTTTTGCTTTCCCCTTTTCTTAGCTATTACCCAATTAATAAAATAACATATCCAAATTACCTAAGGATACAAAAGATTTATTAAGGATTTGTAAAATACACTCTAGGTTATGTCGTTTGAAGTTAGTGGAAGGATTAGTTAAACCTAAGTTATCAAACTAGGATGCGAAAAATAGAGGATTAAAAATAAGTTATATTTTATATTGTACTTTAGGTATAAAAGTCGAACCAAGACCCATTATAGTTGAATCAGCTGTGGCTCAGGATCTAGGTATGTATCACCCTTGTTTGTTACCTATAGTTGTGTAGTATAGTTTAAAATAAAGTGGACTAATAATTATTCGTAATATAAATTGTGCTTATTGCTTATGCTTGGCTAGGTTTAAAGGGTTATAGATTATAGCACTAATATGGTGGCATCTTAACAATCCTTAGTGATGTTGTCTTTAGTGCAGTGTCCCTTGAAAATGATCTAAGGTAGATATTATTAGTGTATAGGGATTGTGGTACCAATGTCCCGGAACTAGCTAGGTTAGGGTTATTTAAGGAACACAGTACTAGTATCTTGACTTACGAATTGTGAAGTTGGATCATGATTTACTTTGAATTTGGGATTAATTGCAAATGATCCTAAACTGTATTGTTCGTTGATTAATAAAAGATAATTAAATGAATTGTTTATTATTCCTATTGCGTAAATGCATGTAAAATTATGTGTATAATGCATGGTATGCATGTGTATAGGTCTTACATATTTGGTTTTGATCTACCTCTTATTTTTTTTAGATGTAGTTATCATTTTTCAGATACTAAGTGCTTTAAGTTGAAATCATAGGAATTATTGAGTTGGAGAAATGGGGGAGCAGCAATTAGTATTACAATTATGAGGATGACCTTTGAGTTCGGACAGTTAGAATTTAATTTATGTTAAAAATTTCTTGTTCAGGAATTTAAGAAATTTATTTAGATGTTATTTTGGTTTTATTTGAAGACTTCTACAAGAATTTTGGAAGATTTTATTTTACTGTTTAGCTTGATGCATTAATAGATTACTAAGGATATTACGACTGTCTATGGTGTTTTGAGTTTGGAATATTATATAAATAATAAGTTAATGTAACAAGGAGCTAATCTTAATTCCCATTGGGACAACTATGATCTTATTGATTTTTGCTATGCATATATGATTTAGTGTACTTAATAGTATAAAATATGATTTTGTTTTAAAGTATAATGTTATGAGGATCGCAATTTGTGGATGCTCTAGCCATATTTGAAGAGTGATTACAGCCCTGAGCATAATCCACACGGACGCTTTGGGTAAAGCACAGCTTCTATTTGTTTCTCCCGCGGAGAGCGCACGCAGACCATATGCATCTTGTGAAAAGCTGCATTTTAACATCACTCGGACATGGAAGTGAAAATACATGTTATTAAAGTTGCGTATTCATGATGGTATTTGACAAGATAATTTGCTAAGAATTGTTCTTAAAAAAGAAATAGTTTTAATATACACCATATTTTGACTCAATTTTCAAATTATTGGTGCCGATTAATCCTTAAACTCCAAAAGCACCTTCGTAGCTAAAACTCCCAATACTATCCTCAAAAGATCAATATAAAAACGACAACATTTAGTAATGATACAGGTAACGCATGTGAATCTTCAAAAATTATGAGGTAGTAAAAAACATGCTTTGAAATTATTTATCAACACCCTAACAATATATTTGGCTTATCTATAATCATCATCCCAAAAATTAACTAGCACAGTTATGTCATGTTATTTACTCTTATTGGTTCATATGCTTCATTTGTGAGATCATTGTATAAGCAAATTCCTGGGATGACTTTGAATCATCCTTCAGAACAGACATATCTATCTATCTATCTATCTATCTATATATATATATATATATATATACACACACACAGACAGAGTCATGGTCATAAATGAGGATATAGTGTTTATCTGGGAGTGATGGTAGGAACAACTTCACTAATCAAATTACTGCCCGAAACGTCAGTAGAGAACTGAAGGGCCACTGTAGAGGTTGAAGTTGAAGGTGGCAGCTTCGATTTCACACCGTCACTCGAAACAGCATGAAGTACAGCCATCTCAGATTCTGGGATCATAAGCCATATATTTTCGAGTTCGCGAACCACATATGCCATGGAAGGTCTTTTATCCGTCTCGTCTTGACAGCATTTGACAGCCAATGTTAAGAACTTTTCGATGCATTCTGAAGGATAAGATCCCATTTGTCCATCAATGATGGAAAAAATCCTGCCCGATTCGAATGCAATGTTGACCTGGTCCAAACGGAAGATGTAGGGAACAAGATCACAAATGGAGAACTTCCAAAGAGAAACAAATGACAATGAAATTAAAGTCAAGACCACCATAAATACTTAATCTATTCCACTCTTGTGAGTCTTTTAAATGTGAGAAAGTTAGTTAGTTTCTGTTTAGCTCTCATAGCCCCGCATATAGATTTATCTGATGCACATTTATCTTTGTTTAGTGGAGATCAAGAACAAATTCTCACACTAGTCTTCTTGTTCAGTCTTTTTTCTTTTGCTCTCTCTTCTGCTAAGCATCAGCCAATGGATATTCTTCGAGTTTCATGGTATCAGAGCAAGGTTCTTCTGTAAATACATCTCTCTAGGTTAGATATTCAGCTTTCAAGCAGTTGCTGTGTTTTTCCTACAAGTTTTCATTTGAATATAGGATTTTATGAACTTTTTGATTGATGGATAACGTGGAGAAACAGGCACAGGAAATGAATAAATATATAGTTAACGTCTATAATGAAACTCTATATCTTTTGAGCACTGCTCATCCCGAATGCGCTCGGGCACAACAGTCAAATCAGGTTTTGTTGAAGGATCTTATTTGAAGCTTGATGACAATAGTCAAAATGTTCAAAGATGGATTAGGTTTAACTCTATGGTGAAGTGTTGGTTGTTAAATTCGATGATACAAGAATTATCTGAAGGTTATCTTTGTGCTAATTCTGCAAGAGAACTCTAGGAGGAACTTAATGAGCATTATATTCAAACTAGTGAAACATAAGTCTTCTTCTTCTTCACTCTTTCTCTTTTATTTTAGGTTCCGTTAAACATCAGTGAATGGAAATCCTTCAAGTTTTCACTCAGCAATAAACCACGAAAGTACCTCGATGAAGACCAATCCTTAAATAATTGCTACTCTTGCAATTTAGAAAATCCTATCACTTTGTTAGATAAAGCCTGTAGTATATCTTCTCAATAAGAAAAGATTCATTGGTACTAATATCTGTTTGAACAACTATTTCTCTACATAATAAACCTCTTGCAACCCAAGAAAAATAACTGACCTCTCGGACGATGTTTTTTCCATGTGAAATGGGCTGCATTCCTGTCAAGAGTTCCAAGAAGACAACCCCAAGACTATAAACATCACTTTTATCGGTTAACTTGTGTGTCAAAAAGTACTCCGGATCAAGGTAACCCTGCAAAATGCAAGCCATCAGATTTCTACTCTTTCTTGTCCAGCTACATTAGAGCAGACACCAGATATTACAGCTGAAGAGATAAAAGAAAACATGGAACTTCATGTGAATGATTCATGCTACCTTCAACTGCATTTTGGTATCCAGCATTTGTACTTTTACTGTTTAGCTTCTCAACTATGCAAATATTTTCGTTGTTTTTGTTTGTGAAGATGAATGCCTATAGCAGTGGTTAATTAGAACTTAGACCTTATTTTTCCATTAAAGCATACTACTACTACCAACAGCTATATGGCCATTATTTCAGTATCCCACCACCATCATTTAACACAAGTTATTGTGATGTGTTGATATTACTGTTTTAGAAAATGTTTTTCTGCAACAGAAAAAATTATCTAAATAAAAATATGCAAACTTTTAATCTTAATTGAAAATGATGAACAAAAAAAAAAAAAAAAAATTGAAAAGAGGTCGAACAAAGATATTTGTGCCACAACCTAGACAAGAACAAATGTTAGGTCAAGAAATAAGAAAGGACGATCATTATAGTAGGTTCATAACATCTACATTACTAGTAAGAAATTTGACCAAGATGCCTCACCGGGGTGCCCTTGACAACTGTTGACACATGTGCAGGTACTGCTCCTTCAAAATCAGGAACAGGAGCAAGCCGTGAAAGTCCAAAATCAGCAACTTTGGCAGTAAACCTTGAATCAAGTAATATATTGCTGGCTTTTATATCCCGGTGGAAGATTGGAGGATCAGCTTCAGTATGTAGATAGAGGATGCCTTTGGATGACCCAAGAGCAATCCTCAATCGCATTGCAAAACTAAGAGGTTCTTTCATCCGAGTTGCTGTTGACACAAGCAGAAAGTGAGCTACAAATGTGTTCTCTAGAATCAGGCAGTTCCAAGATAGTGTGAGCAATTTATTTATTAGAATTAAGACAATTCACGCCTAGATATAGGAAACTTTCAACAAGAGGAAATACCAGAAAGATGATCCCTCAGCGTTCCATTCGATATGAACTCATACACCAACATCTGTGACAACATCAAACGTAATGGACCACAGCATAGACTGGACAAAATCACCCAACAATTATTCTGGTATAATTGGACTTGGTGTTTATAGAAAATAATCCGTAAGAAGATGTACCTGCTCTCCCTGTTCGTCGCAAAACCCTATTAATGATACAAGATTCCGATGGTGTAGTCTCGATAAAAGTTGGATCTCAGTCAAGAACTCCCTTTCACCTTGTAGTGATCCCTGTTGAGCGCGCTTTATAGCAACAATAGTTCCATCAGCCAAAATACCTTTATAAACCTTTCCATATCCTCCCTGACCAACTTGAACAGAACTACTGAAGTTGTCGGTAGCCAGGGCCATTTCTTCATAGGAAAATCTCTTAACGCCATCAATTTTTATGGAACTCTTGGATGCTGCATGGGAAACAAGAAGAGAATCAAGATGTACAGGCTGAAAGGTTCTCGTTACAGTCATAAATATAGCATTCATACTGCACAGAACGTCTTGTCATATGGGAAATAATCTTAAGACAATGAAGATGTCTGTGTTTGCCAAACTTGATACATGTACTACAGTTTTATGAAACTGAAATCTCACCATGATGTCTTCTTGAAACTGCATCATGGTTTCTCAGGTGCATTCTCACAATGATAAGGGAAACTATGGCAGATAGTGTAACTGCTGCTGCGATGGCACCCACCACTATGCCAGCTAATGCACCTTTGCTTATACCAGATGATGCTGGGGGAAACTCTGCCTTGCAGGAAAATATGTGCAAGAATAAGTTACGGAAGAAGTAATCACATATGATATGAAGCACACGGATTTCTACTTCAGAGGAGAAAAACATAATGACACATTCTCTGGATATGGCTATGTTCCTCACCCGAAAGCTAAGATATATGCAAAAGATTGAATATTATTAGCGTTGATTGAGGAGTGCTTCGGAAAACCATTAAGCATTCAATGGAGTAGACCATACTTATTTTTTATTGAAGCTACAAGGGCTAAAGTATTAGTCTATAGTCATCGGGTTTGGCGCAAGTGTGAATAATCTACAAGTAAATCCAGGTTAATCATTAAGAAGAAATTGGAAACTCATATCTTCATGACCGCTTTTATTAATATAATTGAAAAATAATATATATGTTTTTACAAAAGTTGCGTGGTACTTTAAAGACAAACCTTCCTGGTAAGGGCCCAACAGATCAAAACCAAGAAGTTCATAAGGACCAAATAAATCATTATCTGGAACGTGCCATCCTGTGAACATGCCCCTGATTCGGAGTAACTCACTTCTGTTGAAGAGATGAGAATCATTGCTATACATTGGAAAAATCTTAAGGTCCATCTGCAACCTAGGACCCTTTTGCCATTGAAAAGAAGCAATCTCCAACTGATAGAGATCTATAAGGAGACAAGAGCTCAAGTAATCCAAAAATGTCTTGTTGTACTGTCCAAAGTATGAGAACCCAGGACTTTTCAAGCGGTAGTCAACAATCAAAGGTACTGCACAGAAACAAGGTATGGGAGATATCTTCAAATACTCATAAGGAGGAGGACAAGATCGAGGCTGACAGACTGGTGAG
This sequence comes from Lumnitzera racemosa, assembly GCA_024138005.1. Classification (NCBI taxonomy): domain Eukaryota; kingdom Viridiplantae; phylum Streptophyta; class Magnoliopsida; order Myrtales; family Combretaceae; genus Lumnitzera; species Lumnitzera racemosa. The sequence goes on from JAMXBC010000006.1 coordinate 90,999,639, forward strand.
ATAGTTGCGTTCAGAAATTTCTCTCCATCACTGTCTTGAGAACCGCAGAACTGAACAAGGTTGGTGTTTGTACATATCGGATTCCCTTGGAGCCTGAGTATTAATACAAGATATGTCTCATGGCTTATTCATATTATTAAAATGTACTGAGAACTTCCTAAATGTTTTCTGTCACTAAGTATAGATGTATTACAGATGGCTTTCTTTAAAAGTAAGAGACAATGATATATGCTGATTTTACTGCAAATGATAGCTGAGTCTAGAATCGAACCAGATAGACACATTTGGAGGAAGATTAGTGCTGCCAGAGATGTTTGATAGTTCATTGTTCTGCAAATCCCTGAAGATTATAGCCATAAATTATAAATACACTGTTAGTTATAGAAATATGTGTATTTACAGGTCTGCAAATGGCTAATCAGGTCTTACACTATCATTCTTCCAGTGCCATTGAACGTTTTATTTTGCCAAATCGCTGATGGAACAGAACCATTTAATGAATTATTTGCAAGTGACCTAACACAGAACATTTGTACACAAATAAAGGACATCCATCAAACCAAGGTAAAGCTTCCATCTCATCAAGTAAGGAATGATAGATGTTAATTATATCATCAATCAAATGGATGGAAACATTGTGGTAAGCATGCAAATCACTGAGGAGAACAAATGCTTACAGTGTTTGAAGGTTAGGGAGACCAGAGAAGTTAACGGGAATGGGTCCAGATATGTCGTTGTTGGATAAGTCTCTGCACCCCACATGATCAAAGCATGTCATTTTTGCAACTTCTAAGCGCAGTGGGATACCAAAGGAAAGAAAGCCTTACATAGTTGTAATATTCTCTGACAACTTATTTGTGGGTATTGAACCATTGAGCTTATTCGAGCTGAGGTCTCTGTAATGTTGTAATAGAGAAAATAAATCTTTGTGGAAAATACTAAATTGGCTAAAAATCTCCCGTAATAATACTCTGGACTTACAGATAACTGAGATTTGATATGCTGCTCAAGTCAGGAATTGGTCCCTGTAAGTTGCAGTTCCTAAGGCTCCTGATAATGTCAACAAATATGGGTGAAGCACGTGCCTACTATTTTTTCTTAAAAAAAAACAAAAAAAGCACAAATATGAATTAGATGAAAAATATTACATAAATACAAACCCCAAATTGCATTTGAATAATGCGATATAGTAAATAACAAAAAGTCGCATTTTATGAATACAATTTAATATTTTATTTACTGTAGTTTTCTCGTAATGAGACATAAGTATATTAATATAACTGAATGTATGTTATATAAGTAAGTACATATATCGCATCTTAAAGATATGAGATAAGCCTAATAAATTGTTAATATTTTTATATAATTAATAAATACGTAATATTTATTATATACAATGGTAAATAAGCAAAATTCTCCAACAAACATCATTATGCTAGCAAAAGCCGGGTATACAAATTGGGCGATTTAATGCAGAGCTGTGTGTTAGCTGATTGTGGGAGGACAAGACAAAATGGATATAGTTCTTGATTAACTAGCCAGAACTTCCTTCTCTGATAGACCGTCTACTACTCTATAAACAATGAAACGAACATTTTGCAAATATCCAGAATGTTCCATAACAATTGCTATAGTGTACAAGCAAATGCTATGTGCAGAGGGGGAAAAAAAAAGAAAAAAAAAAGAAAAACTTTCCCTAATACATTGGAACACGATCCTTGTTATACTTATAATGGCAAGATCCCTTTCATTAAAAGGTACCAAGTTCCTATCGTATTAGTCAATGTGAGGACATGTCAGTATGATAATGATATTTGCATCTGTACGTGTGTAATTAGTTGATGAGCAGAAAGATGTAGAAGTTTGTTGATAAAAGGAATCAGTCATATGACAGTTAGTTGAAGACCACTGTTGAATATTGTGGAATTAATTCCACAACCAAGGATTTAAAAGCTTAATTTTGACGATAAGGTTTATGCTTATGTTTATTATTTAAACACTCCCTCCTCTCATTGTGTGCTTCTGCTCAACAGCCACACTTGTGGGGGCGTGGACTTTTTGAAGGTCATTAAGTGGATGATTAAATCAAATAGGGATGAAATGATTGCATGGGAAACTAAACTCAAGGCCTCCTACTATGATATCATGCAAATTAGCACCACAATCAGCTAAACTAAAAAATTATTTAATGAAAAATGAATTGTTTGAGATATGCCGTGAAAGATGATATTGTGGAAGTTTCGCAAATATTGAGCGGTTCAGAATACTGCGAGTAAATCTTATGCATAATTGTTGTATAGTCGCAATATCTAGCCTCATTGTCTTTCAGTCACATTCACATATGAACTGGATTCTACACATTAACTCATCCAAAATACATAGAAAATTATGCAGAGGTAGCTACACATTGCTTATTCAAATCATTTTATCTATTCTTCTAATGTCCAACAGGTGGTGATGGTCCTGATGTTGAAATTGAATCATATTCACCCCATTTTATGACACAAGCCTTCGGAGAATTTAACAATATAAACAAATTAAATACTAACGACTTTCCCACAGGCAGATTACATTACTCTTTAGTTTCATCCCAAGACCACCTGATGCGGAAATGATTGTTCATCCAATAATTAATTCAAACCACAATTAGGCAGGGTCTATTCATAAGACCAGCCACGCACATCATGATATGAGATTAGTCCGGTCCAAATTGTTATCCTATCTTCTCTTGTCCTATAAGCATATCAAAACAGACGTGTATATAAATAGAGTAGATATTTCATCAGGTAGTCATAAACACAGAAATTACAAGAAACTTACATCTTCAGCAACTTAGACATGCTGGCATAGGAAGGAGGAATAGGGTTGCCCTCAAAGTTGTTGTTATCAACTTGGCTGCACAAACAGTAACACATGCATCCGTCAAGATGAGCATTGCTGCATAACAAACCAACCATGGAAAAGGCAGACTAAAAAAGAAAGAACAAGAAATCTCACAGTTCTACACAAGCAAAACCAAATTCCTTTTCTTTTTAATGGATAGTCAAAGTTTGCTGAAGAGACAATATGTAGTAGGAGAACCCTTTTTACAAATACAAAACACATATTTTCTTCTGATTCTTATCTGACAAAAGTTGAAGGAACTGAGGTTGAAAAATTACTGAAATGAGTACACTAACAAAGATAAGCAATAGCTAGAATCATGATTCCAGAAGAAAAAATAACATATAAAAGAGAGAGAGTCAGAGAGAGAGAGAGAGAGATAAGAAGTCAGACTTCCCCAACAACAATATGATGGAGCAAGAAACCTTACAGTATAAGTAAGCTTGGCAATTCAGAGAATTCTGCGGGAAGGTACCCAGAGAGGTTGTTATTGTCAAGCAGACTGCAGAAATTTAATTTGATCAACTATAAACGAAATATTTGGAGGGAACCAGAAGTAAGCATTAGATCTAGCTAGACACGAAGAAACCAGAGAAGCTTGACTGCAACAAAATATACTTTCTTACAAGTGAAGGAGCTTTGGTAGTCTTGACAGTTCAGGAGGTATTTGCCCACTAATTGAATTGTTGTTCATGTGACTGCTCAAAAAGAAAAAGAAAAGATTGGGCAGCATTAAAATGACAAAAAATGAGTAATAATATTGCATATAAGAAAAAAAATTGTTTTGGATCTAGCATAGAGCATGAGACTTATCCTTACAAATGCTCAGTTTTATTCAAGTTTGCAAATGATTTAGGAATTGGTCCTGATATCTTGTTCTGGTCTATTTGAATTCTGTCCAAATTTGATAGATTACCGAGTTCTTCAGGCAGTGGACCGGTTAGTTGGTTTCCATTCAGAAGCCTGGATGAAGAAGAACAGCACAAACAAGGAGTTGAGATTAGAATAAAGGACGTCGACACAAAGTTTCAGATTGGTCATGCCACAAAAAATGATGTATTTTCTTTTAGTGCTTGCTACCTAGTGTACAAATGGAGTAATGGCATAGCATGTGGAATAAATGTAAACTTATTGTGCTAATGTTAAGGTTAGCACTATAATCATCTTGTCTAAAATCTTAGGCTTATAGATATAGTATGAGTTATTATATTTATTACTTGACACTTCCTTTTGCTCGTAGGCTGGAGCTTTGACCAAAGTCCATCAAGTAGATCACTTAATTAAATGGCGATGAAATAGTTTTGTAAGATTCATACCTACAATCTAGTGCTTTGATACCATGTTAAAATTAGCATCATAACTATTTTATCTAAAAGTTTAAACTTATAGATGTGGTATGGATTATTATTTTTATTGCTCGACAACTAAAGTTGCTTATAGTAGTTTGCCATCCTAAACTACACATAGGCCTGCTCTTAAGCCATTTCCCATTTTCATTTAGTACAAAGATCAAGTTGTTTCATTGACCACTCTTCAAAGCAAAAACTTCCAAAGTGTTGGAAAGGACATAAGAAGCTTCTTAATTGACTACCTAAGTGTCAGATATCATCATATTAGCATGTCATGCTTTCATATATGCCATCGAGATGAAATTTTCCATCCAAAAAAGTGAAATTACTCGAATTACAAGACTCCTATACTACAAGAGAGCAACAGATAAAACACGTGAGTTATATGGTGAGGGGAAAAAGGACGATAATATTACGCACAGGAGCTCCAAAGATGTGATATTGCCTATTTCCTTCGGAATGCTACCACCTATGTTGTTCCACATAAAATCCCTTTTGCAAAAGAGGAAGCCTAGTCAGTGGAAATCATCGATAAGTCATAGTACAGAAACAGTTTTATCATTTGTTATCAGTAAGCTATCATTTAAGCGTTAACATTAGGCCTCACAGTATTTTCATGTAGGACAAGCGCCCAAGCTCCGGAGACAAAGTACCAGAAAAATTCATGCTGAGCAACTGCCTGTGAAGCAAAAAATCAAATATTAATCCACCAAGAAGTTACCATTTAAGGTATAAATGGAGGGAAAATCACTCGGTATAGTTATGTGATCGATAATAGCAATATAAAAGGACAATGGAAACGAAACCGATTCATCAAAAGAAAGAGAAAATAATTTGGTACAGCTCTTGAACATGTAGATAGCCGTCGTCCAGTGTGGTGTTGAAGCATAAGACTCCTGTCCAGTTGGACGTGCAAGGATCTCCTTGGTTCCAATTGCTCAAAGTATTGCTGGGATCAATAAGGCTTCTTCTAATCTCCACTAAAGCATTCACTGCAGCAGGATCACACGGTGTCAATCTTTCCAGATTGCATGAACGAGCAGTCGAGTGACAACTAAATCATTTAAACGGTGTCACAGGAAAAGCAGAGAGTATTTTAACCTTCTGCAGGGTCGGTAATGGAAGACTGTGCTTGGACAAGCTGTGAAGAGCAGCAGAGAATCATAGCTAGCATTACTCCATTGAAAAGAATATAAATGTCTACAGTAGTACCGGACAGCATCTTCTACGATCTAACAGAAAGAATGGCAGTAGCGAGAAAAGAATTAAGAGCAACTGGACGACAAAAAACCGTGTATATAAATATATTGCTTTGCAAATAGTAAGGAAAGTCCAAAAGGAATTGCAGCAAAAGATACAAAGACAGAGATTGAAACGGTCTTGGAAAAAAAAGATTAAGTAATATTAACAGGCCATGCAATATATATCGCTATATATTTTGATGCAAGTATTAATGATAGTATATTCATTTTAAGAATTTATCATATCTCTTCACCTAGTATATTAATTCCGCTAAGTGGCAGTAGGTATTCAAAAGTATGATGCCAACACGCTTCCAAAAAATATCTAATGTGGGTGATTAATTTATTGCAGCGTTAAAATGTAGGAATCGAGAGTCTAGACCTCGTGCTTATGACGAGGTCTCTCCATACCAAATGCCATGTAATGCTAACGTAATGCATCAGAAAATTGTACGTGAGAGCGCGTGTGCGATGACGAATATCGACGATCATCATTTTTATCTTTTATTTTGCCGAGGTTGTTTAATGTAAGGTTGACTTCGCCGGAGTTGCAGTTAGCAGTTGCAGTACGTTAGGTGGAGCCGCGAAAGCAATCGCCCGCTTTCCAATCATCGAGGAGGAGTTGGGGTTAATGGCAAGTAGGTACCTTAAACCAAAGGAATCCATAGTATATGTGTAGATTTGGATTTTTTATTTAGTTTTTTTTTCAATTTTTTAAATTTATTTTCTTAAAATACTACTATATATAATTGGTGTTAAGATTATAAAGAAAATATAATATCATAATAATATTATAAGAAAATCTAGACAATATTATAAATTGAGAAACAATAAAGGAGAAAAAAAAAAAAAGAGAGAATCTATTTCTATGTATATGGATTGCATATCCTGAAACTAAGTATATAAAGGTTTTGATCAGCTATCTACTTATACCGTAATATAAATATGATAAAACTCAGAGCAACTAAATCTCCACGGTATATATATGAAAAATGATCATAATTTGAATATGTTCCTCATTGAAATTTTACAATTAAATTTAAAACAATTGAAGGATCCAGTATGCAATAATCAATCTGACACAGCCTATTTTCAATCCCTTTCAGTGCATTCATGTCGAAACCAATCCCAACTCTGAGGTAGTAAATAACGTAATATTAAAGCTCATTTGAACCTGAACGACAGAATTTGCCGAAGGATTGAGCAAAAGCCTATGCGCAACTGCAAGAATACACGGATGTCAGACAAGATATTTATAGTACGTTGATTTCATAGAATTGAAATTCTATTCTTTCTTTATTCTTTATTATGATATTTATTTAACTTTTTGTTTCGAAATCGGAATTTCGTAAAAATTTCTATTACTTAAAATCAAATAATATAGATTTCTTAATTCAATTACGATTTCTTACTGCTACCATCATTATTACCATCGTCACCGTTATTGTCGCCACTGCTACTACCGCCGTTGCCACTGTCACACTAGTGTTCACCACCATAGCCACCGCTACTACTATAGCTGCTGATACTACTATCATTAATTATCATTGCCGCCACCATCACTATAGCTATTGATACTATCATTGTCGTTGTTGCTGTTGTCACCACTGCCACCACCAATCACCGTAGTCATTACTATCACCATCGTTATCGCTACTATTGTTATCGTCATTACCACCATTGCCACTACTACTATCGCCACTAACACCACTATTGCCACCTCTACTGCTATCGCCATCTCTACTGCTATCGCTACCACCACCAATCATCATAGCCACCCTACCGCTACTGCTACCGTTGCCATCTTCACCGCCATCACTACCGCCACCAATTACCATAGCCACCTCACTGCTACCGCTACTGCTACCATTGTCATCGGTAACCACTGTAGCCATTGCCATCGTTACCATTACCGGTACTGTCACCTTTATAGTTGCTGACAACGCTGCCATTGCTAATCATCGTAGCTATCACTACCGTCATTGCCACTACTACTACTATCACTACTATCACTACTACCACTACTATTGTTGCAACCACCACCAATCATCGTAACTACCTACCGCTATTACCACCACTATCGTTATTATTACCATCGCCATTGCTGCTGTTGTCACTATTGCTACCTCTACCGCCGCTTTTGCCACCATCATCGCTACCAATTATTGTAATCATTGTAGCTACTGCGACCATTACCAGCACTATTACCACAGTTATTGCCGCTACCACTACCGTTGACCACTGTAGTTACCACCACCATTACAGCTATCGCCACTGTCACTACTACTGCCATCGCCACCACTGCTATAGTTGCTAACATTACCATCACTAACTACCATTGTAGCCACCAATCACCATAGTTACCATCATCGCCACCGCCGCCGCTACCACTGCTATAGTTGTTAACACTACCATCACTAACCACCATTGCAGCCACCAATCACTGTAGCTACCGTTATCGCCACCGCCACCGCCACCGCCATCACCATCGTTATCATCACCATTGCCATTACCATTGTCGCTATTACTAACCGCTACTACCGCCATCGTCATCGCTACCACCATTACCACTGCTAATCATTGTAGCCACCGCCACCGCCATCGCCATCGCCATCGCCATTACCATCGCCATTACCATCGCTATCGCCACCGCTACCTCTACCGCCACCACTACCATCAACATCACTAACCTCCGCTGTTGTTATCACTATTGCTGCTGCCGCCGCCGCCGCTACCACCACCATTCATTGTAACCATTACGACTATTACCACCATCAACCACTACTACACCATAGCCACCATCGCTAACCATCAACACTTATTACTTTAGGATTAATTGAGAAAGAAAATGAATCGAGGATAATTTAGTAATTAAAGTTATATTACATGTCTATTCTTAAATTATTTATAAATCTACCTAAATAAATTAATATGTATTACATTCTTATTTTATTTTTTATGGAATTCCAATTCTATTTCTTCTCATTATATTCCATGAAGTGGACGAACTGTTAAGCTTATGCTAATGCAACCAAAACATTGGATGTTACCTCATTTAATTCCATAAAGGCATAATCTTAGGTTGCTCATGACTAATAGTAAAATCGGAGTAATTCATACTGCATAACACACATGTTGGTCCCAATAAATAATAAAAAAGGAGAGCTGAATGGATTGTATTTAAATTCTCAAACCTTAAAAGTTATTTTCCACTCATTATTGCTTAAGATTATCATGAAATGCTAAATTTTTTCGTACATTTAAATTGATAAAAGATTAACACATTTAAATAAAAGATTTGCATGCGAAAGCATAAATAAGTTTTAGTTGGATTTTTTCTTTTAAGCTCTAATCTATTTTTTATCTATTCTTAGCTTTTATATCTACTACTTAATTACACAAACTAATATGCTTGTTGATAGGGGTGGGAAAAAAAATTACGAATTGCAAGTCGGACCGTAAATCGAACCGAACTGAAAAATCGTTTTTTTTTTTTTTATGAATCATTTAGTTTATGGTTTGATTCGATTATGTATAAATGGTTCACGGTTTGTTTCGAGAAACTGAACTGAACCGAACCGAACCAAACCGTTTAGTTAAATAAAAAAAATTATGCAATTATTTTGTACTTTTTTATATATATTTTTTATTGATCTTCATAAATTTCATCAAATTTTTCATATTTTGTTATTTGTTATCATACTTTTATATTAAATATTAAGATTAAGTTGAGTAAATTTTATTTGAAATTTTATTTGAAATTTCATATTTATTGGAGATAAAAATATTTAGTGAAAATTTGATACAAACGGTTCGAATCAAACTGAATCGGTTTTAATTTGGTTCGAAAGATTTATGAATCGAACCATATGGTTAGATTTGACTTTAAAAAAAGAAAAAACCATTATATTAGGTTTGGTTTGATAAAGGAGGGCGAACCGCACCAAACTGAACAGTTCCCACCCTTATTATTGATTAACTAATTGTGTAAAACAAGCACTAAACAATTTTGTAAATAAAACATTATGTAGCAAATTAAAAGAGTAAGGGTTAAGGTAGTGGTAGACCAAGTAGCCGAGTTGAACTCACTTAGAACCGTCGGTTCATGAACCAACTTAAGCTTAAACCAAGCTGGGTCATTAAGGGTACAGGCTTAGGCCAATTCAACTTAACCAGCAATTTAATGGTCAGTTTGCCAACCCTTGAACCATTTTCTTTTTATTTTATTTCATTTTATAATTAATTCCTTTTATATTTTTTTTTCTGTGTTCTCATTATTAATTTTTCATCTTCTCTCATACTTCTATTTTTTTCCTTAGATTATTGTAACATTTTATGCGTACATGTACATTACATGTACTGATGCATAAATGATTCATTATTATCTTCAGTTCAAATTTTATTCCATTACAAAATAATTTATTTGGATAGTGTAATATTGAGTAATATTTCGTAAAGTGAGAAAAGTTGCAAAGGTTGAAAAATTCCCATTCGAATATTAGAAATGAGAATATGTATTGTATGGAAAAGAGGTGATGATGATGGATGGAAAAAATATGTATGTAATAATGTAAAAGAAGGAATAATAATGTACTGATGCATAAATTATTCACCATTATCTTCTATTTAAATTTTATTCCATTCTAAAATAATTAATTTGGATCATATGAGCTTGATATTAGTTTAATATTAAAATATTGAATAATGTTAAGTAAAGCGAGAAAAGTTATAAAAGATGAGCAATTCTCATTCGAATATCAAAAATAAAAATATGTACTGTATGGAAAATAGGTGATACTGATTAATGGGAAAAGTATGTATATAATAATGTAAAAGAAAGAATATATTAAGAAAGGGAAAAGTAAAAGAAGATGTTGAGAAAGAGAGAATTTGTTTGTTTGTTTTTTAATATTGCTGGATTGGAACCAGCCTAGACCAACCTGTCACTTTGGTGAGTTTGGCTGGTCGAATTGCTTGGGCCGATCTTAAGTTGGTTTAGCTCCATCACACCCTAAGTTGGGCTGGTTCCAAGTTGATTCACGATTTAGAACTAGCCCTTGCATAGGTTTAGTCGACAATTTATAAAGATTTATTCGTATTAGTCAGTCCTCTCTTCTAGCACCAAATGTAAGGGATTTGGTATTCTACATCAGCTTGTTTTACTATTTGAGAAAAATTAATATGAGAAATATGATTCTCACAACTCTACCTTACCTCATTCTTCCTTAATACAGAGTGATCGCAAGTGTACAAAGTCTTCCTCATTATTCTCTCAAATAATAACCACTAAATTTAAATAGTTTAGTTGCTCTATTTGATGATTACCTTGAGATTTCTCACACTTGAGCTCAAATGTCTCATAAGATAAGAAATTAAATATTTTTGCTCAAACAATCTATTTTTAGAATGTACTCTTCTTCCTTGTTTCTTATCTTTATCTATGTCTTCTTTACGTCTTTTGCTCCTCATTCTATAGTCTTCAAATTCCAACATTCAAATGCATATTTTTGGCAATAGCCGTTGTCTTAAAAAATTTGTGATCTCATTCTTATTTCACCTTCATATCTTCCTTGTTATCACTTGATAATCTTGTATATTTGTAATATTAACTTTCTCCTTTTGTTTTCTTTTGAATATGAAGATTCCCATCTTGATAATATTTTATTTTATTTGAATTAGACTCCCTCACTTGATGAGATATGTTACTTAAATATATTTTCTCCCTAACATTGGGTCTTGACCTATAATTTTCATAAAAATTTTCTTTCTTAGAAGACTTGCTTTGTTTGTTAGCTCGTCATCTAAACAATCTTTTAGCTTTTGCTTGCCTTCTTATTTCTAAACATATACAACTTCTAGTCTTGTATTGCTTCTTTATAGCATCTGAATAATCTACAACTTCTAAATTTATGTTCTCCTCTTGTCTTAATCTCTTCCATTTTATTCAGACTACTCTTTTCTTCCTTCATCATAAATTACTTGTTTCGTTGTCTTCATTCCTTTTGTAAGCTTTTAGCAATATGGTTATGATAATTTCTTCATAAGTTCACTTCTAGTTCTAATCATCATGTGTTATTTAGTTCCTAAATATCTCTAGTTTTGATTAATTTCAAACAACTTGTTAAAACATATCATATATTCTTTTCTTATTTTCGCACACTTAGTAGCTTGATTTAAAACATTAATCATGTATATTTTATTATAATCAAAATACTTTTTTATAGGAATTCTAACAACATATAGATATACATATGACAAATAAGATACATAATTTGATACCATACATCACTAATCACATCATCCTAGACTTAATATCGAATAAAAAATTAGGAAGTCAATCCATTCACGACCTCATAGGCATGTACCTTAGGACACCATAGCCCTAAAATGACCCTACTTATGGCTTATATCTCAACTTACTAACTAATTTACTACATTATTATGAGTAACTTGCAACCATACAACACTTCGAATTAACCAAATTATTTTGATTTGAAACTTCACTTAGGCTAACACATGTTACCGAATCCATCAAATATTATAAAATGCAAATCTAAATCTATTAACGTAGCATCTCACGCTAAAAATAAACTTGAATAGAATAGGGTTGAAGAGAAGAAGAAGTATGGAAGTTAGAAACGAAGTGGATAGAATTGTTGTAAGTTATTGTTTGTTATTTCTATTGTAAAAAAAAAAAATGAAAGTCTAATATATATTGTAACTAACTTAACTTATATATATAGAGAAAATGTACACGTGCTGTACATGTGTGAAATAGGTAAAATTAACCCCTCAACAACTTTGTCGTGTATAAAATGCAAGTCCATCTCTAAGTGTTTTGTTCACTCATGAAAGATTGGATTCCGTGCAATATGCAAAGTGGATTGATTATCATAGAAAATTTGAATTGGAAGTTTATAGTCAACTTGAAATTCATGTAATAAGGTGACCAATCACATTGCTTCACAAGTGATAGCAGCCAAAGCTCAATACTTCGATTCTGCAGAGGTGCGTGAAACAATGCTCTATTTCTTTCATTTCCAACTAATGAGAGATCTTCCAAAGAACATATAAAACCTAGTTGTAGACTGTTGTGAGTTAGGATAACTGCCCCAATCACTGTCATTATAGGTTCGCAAGATGAAATTAGAGTCAATAGGAAAAAATGAACCTTGGCTTGGACATTGTTTAATATACCATAGTACCCTGTATGGAGCTTGTTGATGTGTATGTCAAGAAGCATCCATAAATTGGCTCAAAACATGAATTGGATAGGAAATATCAGGACGTGTAATAAATAAGTAAAGTAGCTTGCCTACAACTTGTATATAAGAAGTAGGATCAACGAGCTCAGTATTATCAAAACGAGACAACTTGTGATCAACATGAACCAGAGTAGCAACTATTTTAGACCCAAGAAAACCTATTTTAGCAAGAAGATCTAATGTGAATTTCTGTTGTAACAAAGAGAAACCTTGATGGACTGCCGACCGTTGGCCCCCTTACTCGCGCATGCCTTCAAGGCCCACAGTTTCTTACGAGGAGGATACTCTTTTATTAGCTTGCTGAAGATGAGCACTAGTATACGGAAGGACAATGAGCTAATTCCCTAAGGTCTCAACTTGGACGAATTCTTCTCCACATGGACCCTTGCCCAATCATCGACTTGCCTAGTGTTAAGGCCGAAGTGATTACGCATTGAGCCCAACTCCAATATGTAGACACGACAAGTACCGAAGTTGAGTTATCGAATGTTGAATCCGATGCCTCAATATGCCAAGCTTTGCTTATTCAGCCTACAGAACAGTAGTAGCATCCCTTTTTCGTCTCAGCAGTTCCAAATACTATCTATCTGTAGTAACCACAACTTCATTGTAGCTCAGCTATTATGTCCAAAGAATCACCAATATGAACCTATTGATAGGCCGCCACTTGTCTTTACTTTTATGACATTTTTATTATATTCCCTTTTCGTCATTTGTCATATTTACTCTTTTCATACATTTTAGGAATCTCCTTTTTCATTGTTTTCTATATAATTTTCTTTATTTCTATTGTTGCCTTAAAGAATTTACTATAAATAGTCCCTTTATTGTACTCATAAGGCATCTTACATCCTTTCAGATATTGAATATACTTGCTTTTATGAGATATCCTTTCCGCGTACAATTTCCTTATACTCTTATTTAATCTTACCAAGTAGCTCAAGATTAGTGGTGAGTTGATCTTAACATTAGCTTGTGAGTCTATCAAGCAAAGTGTTAAGTTGTGTTGTGTTTGTTGGTGTGTCATATCCTTTGAGCAACTTCAAGAAAGCTAGTGCATTTATCGACCCTTCCATCGTAGTTTTCTTTGATATCTCGAAGGATCCACTTAGGTACTATTCTTTACGGTAAGTCCTAGTGATCATTGAGCTCCTAGGAATATTAAACCCTATTTTGATTGTGCTAATTCAAGGTCAATGAAATATTTCAATTTACCCAATTCTTTGACCTTGAATTGGCTACACTGTTATTGTTTATACCAAGTCATCCCTTGTACCTTTAGTAAAAAGTGAATAGTCATTATAAGATTGCTTAAAACCATATGAATTAAGCAAGATGTTAGCTTTGTATTCTATTGTCTTGAGGCTTGTTTTAAACCATACAAGGACTTATTCAATTTATACACCAACTACCCATTGTTATTGTTTATACTAAAAACTTGCAAGCCTTATGGCACATCCATATAAACTTCTTCAAATACATATAAACTTCTTCAAATAAATCCCCATTTAGAAAAGTACTGTAAACATTCATTTAATGCACGTGCCATCTATAAACTTCTTTTTTACTACACCTAGCCACCAAATGAGCTTTAAACCTATCAATGTTACCATCTACTTTTGTTTTCAACTTATAAACCTGCTTGTAACCAATTACATGTTTATTAGGTGGCAAAGTAACAATTGTCAAAGTATTATTCTTTGCTAAAGTATCTAATTCTTTACCCGTTCTTTATGTCATTATTCATAATTTATAGCTTGATTATATGTAGTAGGTTCAAAGTGTTGGACAAATTAACTATATAGGCATAGAAAGATGGGGATAAAGAATCATATGAAAGATTATTGTATATAGGATGCTGTATAGAACAACGAATGTATGTGAAAGATAAAGATGAAGAAGACTAATCAGCTAAAGCTAAACCCAAATTGTGATGGTAATCAGAAAGATAACTAGGTATTTTTATGAGTTTAATGTTGTGATGCAAAGGGACAATAGAGGTATCAGGTATATCAGAAGAAACAAGAGTAGAATCAATAACATCAGTTACATTAAGGACACTGTTCTTGATAAAAACTGCATCATCAAATTCAGATAAAACAGGATCTATGATTGAAGAAGTAACATCAGATAATAAAGTACATGGGATAGAAGAATGAACACGAACAAAAAGATCATTAAAAATAGCAAAAACCTTGGAAGGAAAAATGTGCTTGAGAAAATATATGTCTTGAGAAATAACATACTTCTTCTCAACTAAATTATAGAGTTTATAACCTTTGACACCAATTGGATATCCAACAAAAACACACGGATTAGCATGAGAATCAAACCTAATATGATGACGCTTAAGGGTAAAAGCAAAACACAATGAGCCAAAGACATGCATGTATGTGTAGGATGGAGTTTTATGAAATAATGTATAATATGGAGTTGTGTTTCCCTTACGAACTGAAGATGGCTGTCGATTCACAATGTATATAGCTATAAGTATTGCATCCCCCCAAAAAACAGATAGGTAAAGAAGAGTGAAATAGAAGAGATCTAGCTACTAACCAAAGATGTTTATGCTTTCTTTTAGTAAGACCATTTTGTTGAGGTGTTTCAACATAAGAGGATTAGTGAATAATTCCATTTGATGAATAGAAATTAGATAAAAGAAATTCTTTTCCATTATTTGTTTAGATCACCTTAATCTTCTTGTCAAATTGAGTGAACACCATTTGATATAATGTAGGCACAATTGAAACAACCTCATGTTTATTTTACATAAGAAACAGCTAAGTAACTCTAGTACAATCATCAACAATAGTGATGAAATATTGATGACCTTCCAAAGTAGGTGAAGAATATAGATCCCATATGTCCATATGAACAACATCAAATGAATAAAAAATATTTTGAACATGAACAGGAAAAGGATTTCATTATTGTTTAGCCATAAGACAAATGTAACAATCAAACTTATCACATTAGATTGAATTATCAATACTTCTAACAAGTTTTAGCTTGTCTAAAGAAGGATGACCAAGTTTAAAATGTCAAGCATAAAAACCATTTGGTAATTTATTTGCAACATGAGAAAGAAGAGGATTGAGTTGAACATTACCAGATGAAACCGAAATATTAGAACAAAGAGGTCTATGCTCCAGAAGAAACAAACCGGATTTAGCCTTGGCTTGACTAATCATTTTTTGGGTAGAATAATATTGAATATATGCAAATCTTTAGTGAATAGGATTGTGTATGTGTTTGAAGACAAGAACTTCAAAATAGAAATGAGGTTGAAACGAAATGTAAGAACAAAAAGAACTTCATCATGGATAAAATCTAATGATAATCTAACAGATCCTTTATGAGTAGCTACAAGTTTGTAATAATTTGGTATGTAAACAAGTGTAAGTTTGAAACAGACTCAAGTCATTCACCTTGTGATCAATAGCTCTAGAGTCTAATATCCATATAATTGGAGTAGGTGCTAAGGGCTTCAAGTGTCATGTTTGGAAGCAAAGACACCCAAATATATAAAGAAAGTGATAGTTAGGAGGTTTGCTGTAAAGAAGCTCGAATGGAGATTTGTGTTGAAGAGTTGTCAAAGGTAGACAATTTATGGTGTAAACAGCAGTAAGAGATACATTAACCCAAAAAGTAGGAGGAAGATTGGCATGTAGGTGAATAGTGTAGGCTAGCTCAATAATGTCCTTGTGTTTACGTTTAGTAACTCCATCTTGTTGTAGAGTGTAGACTCAAGAGACTTAAAGATGAATGCTACCATTTCGCAAGAACGTGGTAAGGCCTCATTAACAAATTCACCACCACCATCACTGTGAAGTACTTTAATTTGAGTTGAAAAATAATATTCAATCAGCAACTTGAAGTGTTTGAAATGAGAGAAGACATCACTTTTATTGTACATTAGAAAAATCCAAGAGTATTGAGTACGATCGTATATGAAAATAACATGGTAATGAAACCCTAAATTTGATTAAGTTGATGATTGCCATACATCCGAATGGATGACATCAAAAGGCTTCTGTGCTATATGGGAGGAGTTTGGAAATGGAAGTCATGTGAATTTTCCAACACTACATGAATGACAAGGACTAGATGGTGATGATGTGGATTTGACTTGAATAAACTGGCGCTAGGCAAGTTTGTTGAGGACATCATTGTGAGGGTGACATAGCCTAGAGTGTCAAATCTCTTTAAGGACAGTAGTTGTAACAAGAGATGTAAGGGGATGGATAGAAGACAACTTGATGCGAAATAGAGGGCTCTTAGTTGGGTACTGAAGAAGGACATCACCTGCTCATAGGTCTTTTAACGATAAAGAGTGACTCATTAAAGTTGACTATACAATTATTATCACGACATGGATTGATGACAGAGAGGAGGTTATATGTCGAGGAAGGAACATGAAGGACATTTTTGAGGTGAATTATGCCCATTATACGAATGAGAAAATTACCAATGTGAGATATGTGTACTGATGCACCATTACCTACTTGGACATGATTAGTATCGGTGTAGGGAGTTAAGTGAGTGAGAATACCTACATTTGAAGTCATGTAGTGCGTAGCACTAGAATCTACATACCAGGCAACTTCTTGAATGTCTTCGATAAATGCGGTAGCACAGGATTAGAGCATTGTCCTATGGGACTCATTGAATCTATGAGTATTCTATAGGGCGGAGTGACCGAATTCGTAGCAAGTCTAGCAAGTGATGTGAGTACCCTGGGAAGAGCACTAATCGTAAGTAGAAGAATGACCACGCCCCTTAAGTTTGGAGCTATCATCATCATTTCTTCGACCCTCAGAGGAGGAGGATGTGAGCTTTGAGTGGAGTGCTGTGGGGATAACATTGGTGAAGGTTTCTGATGCCAAGGAGCTTGTAGTAGCTTCGACTTTCTTCATTGTTTTTTTTTTTTTTTTTTGCTTTCCTTCTTTTTAAATTACGTTTGTGAGAAAGAGGAAAAAAAAAATGGTCAAATTGTTAGCAGCTTTGGTTTTAATGGTGAAAATGGTCATAGATTCCCTTTCTTCATAATTGCTTTTTATTTTTCTTTCTGTTTTGTTTTTTTCTTTTTTTTTCAAAGGAAACTGGAATTGCTGTTTTGGGGTTAACAGTTTGGTGGTGAAATTGAGAACAAAAAGGTGTTCTTCAAAGAGTTGGTGTCTGTTTTCTTCTTTCAGGTACGATTGATGATGTTGGCTGATTATTATGGATAAAACTGAGCCTACATTAGTTCCAAAATGGTTGAAGAGCAGTGAAAGTAGCACTAGGAATAATTGGCTTGCCGTTGTCGATATAAAGCATTCAAGAAATAGTTGCGAATTCAGCCGAGATCGTTGGGATTGTTCCTTCGATTGGCATAAATAAGTTATATGATGAATGAAAAAAAAAAAATAAATGTATTTATTTTTCAATGACGATAGGAGAAAAAAAGAAGAAAAAGAGAAATTATAAAGAATGTTGAGGTGTCTCTTTTTAATGGTTTTGATACCATGAATACCAATAGATGCGAAATATAATATTATTGTTGTTTTGGTTTACAATATATAGGAACGGCTATTTGTATTGAGATGATTGGGGTTTGTAACCCAAATATACAAAAAAAGAAAAAAGAAAAATGAAAAAGACTACTTTAATCCATCATATAGAAAATATAATTATGTACATTAATACTAACTAACTCCCTCTTTTCTTGTGCTTGTTAAATCAATACAGCTGCATGGTTTTATGAAAATTACTTTTAGGACCAATAAATACACGTAAGTATATGTGATCATGCAAGCAATATAATTGATGAGTTAAAGATGGTGATCCACAAAGAAACTAGTGGGAAAAAAATAAGTGTTTCCACCACATCCACTAAGTTGGTAAATGCACATTAGTACCCAAATAGAATGGAAATTTCTGCAAGAAAATTTGAGAAATAAATTCTAGTGATGTGAGCCAGGGAGTTTACGAAAAAGAAAAGGAAAAATGCAACGAGCCACCATTCTACTGCTCAACTAACTGTAGAGAGGCATAATTGTTTTGCCAACTAAACATGATAAATATGTATTTTGTGCAAGTGTCCTTCGATGGAGATTGCAGAAGAACCGAGAAGAATTTTAGCAAGAAAACTTAAAATTTCAAGAAACTAGGCTTTGGTAGGAGCATTTTGATAGGTAAATCACCGAGCGACTCCGTCAAGAAGGCCATTTGTGTAGCAGGGAGGGACATGAGATTCCGGATCTCTCCAAATCAGATACGGACAAAGTATAGCAAAGAGTACCCTCTATGGCTCAATTTAATGACTTCATTAGGAACGCATAGATTTTCTCAGAAGTCCCACAAACCCTAAATGCGCTATTTTTGTTATAAATACTCGTTCTTCTTACACCCCAGCTCTTTTCAGCCATTTGTTTTCCGCCATTGACCTTTAGTTTCGTCATTTCCTCTTAGATTAGACCTAGTTTTTATAGAATTAGCATTAGATTAACAGGTCGTTTTATAGATAAGAGTAACTTCTTGGTGTTTTCTTTTTTCAATTTCATGTACTTTATCTAAAATTTTGTCATGCTTTATTTATTGAATGTTTTACACCTTTTTGCTCTTTCTCATATTGTTTAATACTGGTGTGCTGTTAGTATTATTGTGGTTGATGGTGTAGTTACAACTTAATTGGATCAATCTTGTGCTCAAAATGCAAATGGTTTTCTTTCTTTTCTTTTTTTTTTTCTTTTTTTTTTTCCTTATGAGATTCTGAGAAAACGTGAACTTGATGCCACTCTTCAGTTGATCATTTAAGTTAATATTTGAAAGAATTTTGCAAAATCTAAGAGGTGCCTAATTAATCTACCTCTTGATTTTACCAACATGAGTTTTGCTATCAATGAGAATCTCCTAGTCCTAGAACTCATGTTGCCACCAAAGAACATGATGCAATCAAGCTGTTTACCATCCTTTATGTTAGGCATCAATTACGTGGGTAACAACTCAAGCGGGAGTAGTTCAAATGGCAAACCATTTAATCAACGTTTTTTTTTTTTTTATTGCCAACATATTTGATAAACTTAAATCTCCATTAAATTTCTACTTGTATGCTTTCCCAAGTGAAGGTCAAATCATGAAACATTTGTTACGTAGATTTAATTGCTAGTTGATAAAATGGGTTTTCTAGTTGAATTTTCAAACTTTTTTTTTTTCTAGTCATTTATCTTTGTAAAAATTTACAAAAGAATACTCCAATAGTGAACCGATAGTTTTTTCGTTAATAAAAGGATTTTTTGCAAGTTTTTGAAAAGTTTGAGAATTAAAATAAAAAAAAGGTAAGAGTATTCAATTGGAAAAAAGTAACAAAATTCGAGAACTAAAAGTGTAATTTTCATTTTTTCATTTTCATCTTTTATCAATTTTTTCTAATAAAAAACATGGGTTTGAATAAAATATAACAGTTAGTTATGTTATTAGATAAAATATTAATAAAAAATTATTTATCTTATTACAAATATATTCATTATTTATATTAATCAGTTTATAAATGTATAATAATATACATATTAATTTTACATAGTATCATTAAATTAAATATGATAATTAATTGTGTTAACTATTGTTCATTTAATTTAATAAATAGAATAAATGTCAAATAAGTTGTACTACTACTTAATTAACAATATTCTTCAAAAGGGATGAACTAAATTTAAATCCTTCCTTTCCTAAATTATTATAATGTGTAATGCAGTAGGCCCAAAAAAAAGAGAAAAAATTATTACTATATGTATATATGAAAAGTTATTTAATTAAATGCAATTTGATTCTATTAAGAATGTCAAATTAGATTCTTGATTATTTGAAGTATTTGTGGATTGAAATGGAAAAAGTACCTTTGTTTTAGGATTTTATGTTTTAATTTTTTTTTCTTTATTTCAAGGCTTAAATTCTTAAAAATGAGCAAAACTAAAACCCTCTTTTTTCTGCATTATAAGTATTGTTAAAAATTATGTCCTAATAGAACAAATATGTGTGTGTATGTATATATATATAAGCATAGGTTGTAAATGAAAAACAAATAAAAATATAGATCCTAAAAGGAAAGAAAGGGAAAATTATACTTTTTACTTTTAGTATTCAAACTTTGCTATTTTTTTCTAATTGAGTTTTGCAACTTTTAGTTATTTATTTTTATTTCAATCTTCAAATTTTCCAAAAATTAACAAAAGAGTCATTCATTAATAGAAAAACTAATAATTCAATAATGGAGAATTTTTTTATAAGCTTTTGGAAAGTTTGATAACTAAAATAGAAAAAATAAAAGTTCAAAAACTTAATTAGAAAAAATAGCAAATTTGAGGACTGAAAGTGTAGTTTTCCCTTATTTAATTATGTAGGTTACAAAAGGGGAGTAGTTCAAAAGACAAACCATTTGATGAACTTTTTTTTTTTCCCACTACGTATTTAATAAGCTTAAATCTCTATCAAATTTCTAATTGTATTCTTTCCTAAGTTAAGGTTACATCATGAAGCATTTGTTGCTTAGATTTAGTTGATAAAATGCTTTTGTAGTTTAGCACTTAATGTACATTCATATCATAACTTTGATGGTTTGCTTTGATTAAATAAATACTAAAACTCAGGTAGCCCTGGCTTGGTAGTATTGTAATTTGTACATAATGTGCTAAGATTTTTTTGTTAAATTTATTAATTATCAATAAAAGGTAAGTGTTCATTGTGTATGTGTGATATACTTTTCTACTTTTGTATATATTTTATAATGAAGTTGGATAGACAATTCGAGTATGTATGGTATGGAATAATAGTAAAGATATGTCACTAGTTGGATTTCATGACATCCTATTACCTAAAAGTTTCCCTTGGTTAGAGCCATAGACATTTAGATCAACATTTTGTATGACTAAGATCATTCTCTTTATATTAGAAGAAAGACATCTAAGTTGTGCAAGTAGATACTCAAAGTTAAATGAGTATAATGGATATGGTTTACTAGTAGAGAATACCATATTTCTAATGTCATTGGTTCCTCTTTAATATGAATGAGTGTAAATAATTCCTAAACTTGAAAACTTTATATATGTTATATATGGAATCTCATACTTTGATGTTGTTAAATGCAATCTTAATTTAGCTTATAAATAATATGATTTTTGGATGAGATACGAAATATAGAGGATAGTGATATGTTAAAATAGAAATCATCACTCTCTTGAATTATGGAGACCATATTTGAGATTACTTGGTTGGTGTAAGGCTAATTCATAAGCCTATGGTCATAGCAAGTTTTATTGGGTCTAATTTATCTTGAAAATCATATAAATGATTGACCATTGATGGCATTACAAGCAATATTAGGATATATAGAATGAAGTTTAATTATATAGTGATGACTTTATAATGATCTATAGTTCACAATCTTTCTATTACGTTGGGTGACCATAGTTATTATTAGACGATTATCTTGGACTATGTCTAGATAGATGCTATTTTCATGTATAGAAATGTAGAGGGTTTCATATAATAGCATAATTGATAAGATATTTTAATAAATATCAAGATTATGTCTATAATTATTTTGGGATTGGAATTTTTTATTCCAAAATAATAAAATAATTTATAGAACCAATATACTGGTGTGTCCAAACTCTTTATGTTATGTTTGGTATGAAGGAATGGTGGAGACTAGATTGAAATTAAATAAAGTGGAACGGGAACGAGAATGGGAACAGCATGAGAAATCATTCCTATATTTGGAGACAGCTATGAAATAGAATGGAATTAAATGACATTAAATACTCAATTCCCCCCTTATTTCTTATTACAATGTTCACTTTGTTTTTTATTTTCGAATCGTAATTCCTTAGAAATCCTAGGATTCTTTAACTCAATTAAAGAATCACAATTTTTTATAAAATTTCATATTTTTTTCTAAAAATAATTTCATATCAATTTAACGATGACTACTATCACCATCGCTATCAATATCGACCACTACTACTACTACCACCACCACCACCACCAACATTACCACTACCACTATTACTACCATCGACCACCATTATTGCCGTTGCTGTCGCCGTTGCCACTGCTGTAACTGCTACTATCGCCACTACTATTAACCATTAACCACTAACCATTACTATCTATCATTACTGCCACTATCACCATCTGCCACTATCACCACCGTCATCGCCATCATCATCACTACTACCATTACCATTACATTGTCGCCATTATCACCACCAACCGCCACAGCCACCGTCATCGCTACCATTACCACTATCGCCATCGCCACTGCCGTTGACCATTACCATATCCTTTGCCCCACAGTTGATTTCCACCACCACCATCTATTACTTTAGAATTATTTGAAAAAGAAAATGAATCGAGAGTAATTTAGATATTAAAGTTTTATTACGTGTCTATTCTTAAGTTGTTTATTAATCTAATTAAACAAAATAATAGGTATTATACCCTTATTATATTATTTAAGAATTTCAATTACGTTATTTTCTCATTCCATTTAGTGAAATAAACAAGCCGTGAATGTTAGAAAAGTAATTCTAATTAAGCATAATTAATGAAGTAACAATGGAATCGCAATTTTGCCTTCTCAAAGGCAAAATAGAATTCACCTCTGAAGGTAGAATCTTCGATTCCTTAAAATTGTGATTCCAGCTGCAAATGTACTTCAAACATGACGAATAGAAATGAAACTCATAATCATGATTTCATTTTAGCCTAATCCTGCTTCCCAAACGTAATATTAGATACATTAAAATTCTTAACCTTATGGGAAAGATATGTTTTATGTAGTGTTTTTAGATTTAGGTTAACCCATTCGGTTCAACTTAATTCAACCTAACCTCTCCATAAAACCTGTATGAATTACCCCTTTAATCCTCATTGACAGTGACCTCGGTTCGATTAAGTTGACCCGATTAGTCAAACTTGATTTCTATAAGAATCTACCAAGTTTTTCCATCTCAGAATATATTATTTTTGCTTGTATTTTCTTAAAAATATACTAATTTGCTAAAAAAGATATAGCTATTTTTTAGAAAGGACACCAATTTAAATATATATATATATATAGATCAAAGAAAAAAAAATGGATCAACTTTTCAGTTGGAGTTTGATAACATCGATTTGATGACATTTTAAATCCATAATAACAATTCCATAAGTAATATTTATTAAAGAAAATATTGAATAGTCATTTATTACTCAAATTCGTAAATAGGTATTAAATGTTGGAATTGATTCTTTTCCTAAATATCATCATAAAAAAATATTAAATATATATTTCATATTTGTTAAAACCTTATTCCATTCATTAATAATAACTATTATATTACAATCTTAGTAATGATTGATCATAAAATTTCCTCTTCGTTTTAAAATTTAAAATTCAATAGCTCATTTTTTGAAGAATAAGATACAGGGGAAACTAAAGAGGATTTGTTGCTGCTACAAAAAGTGGCAAGTGCCTACTTCCTAGTAGGAGTAGTGGTAAACAAATCCTTGCATAGCTCTCCATAGAATGTACTCACTAAATCCAAGAAAACTGGGCATTTCAGCTTCTTCCAACACAACAGCAGCTCTTCCACGTCCATCAAATCCCTCAACTTACCTTCTTCCATTATCATTTCCATCAAATAGTTCTCGAACCTCCTACATGCATCTTCCACCTCTGAGTACGACGACTCCGACTCATCATCCCCATCCACTGGCGGTGGCAGTGGTGAAGGAATAGGAAACAGAAACCTCTCTCTTCCACTTTCAGAGCCTCTAATTACTCTCTTTCTTTGCCGTTTATCTTCCATTTTTGTTATTTTTCTTCTGGACGTGATGACTCTGTGGTGGATGCGGTGGAGAAAGGCAGGTTGTGGTCTTATTCTTTTTGTAATGAACCGTAACCACAACCTCCTGTTTCCTAATTTCAGCTTAAGCCTCAAGAATACTAGTGCTTTTGTGGATCGACTATAGAGAAGTTTGGATCTCAAGTTAACTTTCAGATTCATCATTACCTTAATGATGGTGACTGGGAAGCGATGCAAGTGCGTGTGATTGAAGGCAGCTGATTAATGGAGTGGGAGCTTTTTCAGGGAGAAAAGTTTAGATGATGGTTGGAGGGAGAGTTAGGTAGGTAGTTTAACGTAGTCAGTTATATCGAGTTCCAACATCGAGGAGAGAGTGGCTTTCACGTCGGTCGCACTCTGCATCCTCATGACTCATGCGTTCAACTCTAAGCTTCACTTAGTTGGCTTCGGGTTTTTTTTTTTTTTTTTTCAATCCTATCCATATCGATCTAAAGGATCCAACCACACCAGATCTCATTCTACGGTTCAACTTACGACCCGTTTTTAGTTCAGTTCAAAGCTCTTTAATAATTACAGGAAACCAAATCAGACTGCTTTAAAATAGTTTTGATTTAATTTGAAAACAGTACGAACCGCTTTTATATTCTACTTTTCCTTTTCCATCTCTTTTATGATTTTATTTTAATATATATTACATTTTATCCAAACTTAAACTAATAATTAATTGTCAATCATGTTTTCCTTATAAAAGTAGAGGTAATCTTTCAACTTGAAAAACCCCCATTGCACCCATAAGTATACAAATCGCAGCATATTTGGTTAATTTTATAAAATAATTATTATAATTTTACAACAGTATTTCACAGTACATCCACTCTATGAAATTTTTAATACTACAACATAAGAAAATATAATTTATTTATATGACCAAAGGGAATGGATGTTTCTTCATCTCTTTTAACATTTTCCTATCTACCAATGACCTTAACCCAACAATCAAGATAGACTAACAATCAAGATAGACTAAGGTAAGGAAGGACAAATTAGTAGTTTTGGATATATTCACGATCTATTATCAATATCATCTTAAATATTATAAATTAGAGTGATGGTGACTATTTCTCTACTCTACTCTTTAGGGTATCAGTTATTATCCTATCTTATTTTACTTCACTAATAAAAATAAAATGCACCATTAGAGTTTTCAGGAATATCAAGTGAAAATAAAGCAAAATAATTTCATCTAAATAAATACAAGAGTATGGAAAGTTAAATGGAATCTCTCACACAAATTGCTTTTCTTTTCCTTAGCAATGTAGTTTCGATGAGGAGCTAATTAAGAAATCATGAACTGAATTATATTAAAAAGAACTGCATTTTTGGAATGGTTAACATATACATCCATTGCTTCATATAACTTCTCTTTTTATCTCTTTTTAACTTTTAACCCTTCTATTTGCCCAAATTTTTAGGTCTAGACCTAATCTATGGATTAAGATGACTTAGTGCCTTAGGTAAGTCCTATTGGGGATTACACGGATAACTTGAATTTCTTAATTGTACTCATTCTTTGTTTGATGTGTGAGCCCAACAATTTATGCAACTATTGGCTATAGCATAGCCATTACACTACTATGGAACTTGTAATTCTTTAAAACAACCGAAGAGAGTGATGCTCTTGAAAAAGATCTAGGCTTGATATTTTGAAAAATTAAAACTCAAGTTTAAGCCAAGAGAAGTTCATACATTGAGTAAGAGTAAAATTTAATTGCACATATCCTCCTTAGTAAAAGAATTCTACTAGTGAAATAACTTTCCAACCAGTAAGCATTACCTCAATAATATGATGAGAGAAAATAAGTATAAGTTAGATTGCTATTACAGTTTCTATTAGTTTGATCAAGCAAAATTAGTATACTATCCAAATGGTAGGACTTGATGGGTGCTTGTTTTAACCCACCAAAATTAGTGGGTTATGGTTGCTATTTTCAATCTATTTGATAAACGAGTCCATGGCTTTGCCAATTACGAGATACATCAACCCATTTAAACTACTTACTCTTATTTTATAACAAGTTATGGTAAGCTAGCTCACATTTCAATTGACTTAATCAAATAAATGGGTTAGAGTGGATTGACCAACAATTTAATCTATTAAACCCATAGATGTATCAAATTTACGAAGCACATAATTTTCTAGTTTGCTATTTAAAAAAAAAAAAAAGCATTGAATTACCTAATACGTTAACTTTTTCAAAAAAAAAAAAAATTTATAATTTAACGGGTCAATGATTAGCACGCCTAATTCACCAACTAGTGGTAAGCTAAATTGGATTAAAAATTCTCCATCCATTTATTAAACAAATTGTACTCATTCTTTATAATAAGGCATGGTGTACATCTTTTTTTTTCTTTTAAACACCAAGGACACCATGGTTGCAGATTTAGTCTATTTTGCAAATTCATCATTACAGGTAACCCATTCAAACATGCTTTCCAGAGAAATATGTGGATTTTCACAGGAAGATGCAAACTGCCAAATCCATTGCAGTGTTTCAAGTAGCTGCTCTTCAATTTTTGGACAGAGGGATAAATATATCTGTTGGAGATTAGTCATGTGGAGTTCTTGTGTATACGTCTCTTTCTTATTTCCAAATTTTTCATAAATTAGTGAAGAGATATTGAACCCAATGATATCATCATTCTATTTATCAATATCCTTCCATGCTTGTTAAATTGTTAAATGCTCTTTTCCTTTTCCAATAGGCCCTTGTATGAAGGATCTTATTGTCTGATTATTAAACCATTTATCATTCCAGAAGCTAACTTTTTGGCCATCCCCTATTTCAATCGACATAATCTGATGTAAGGACTGTTGTGTTTCTACTATACCCTTCCAAAGAGGGGGCGACTATTCCTTTCCTCTAAGGTAGTTCCTGTATTTCCAATAACAATATTTGCTCCAGATAGTAGTATTTTGGAAAAAATTCTAGGTTCCTTTTTAAGTTCAAAGGCCTTATTTCGTAGTTTCATATTAATTAAACCTAGACCCCCTTGTTATTTCGGTTACAAATGATATCCCATTTATCTTCTTGGTATTTTACCTTCCAATCCATATAAATTTTCTGATTGTATGATCAATATCTTCAATTGTTTTCATGGGGAGCTTTACTGATCGCATATAGTAGGTTGGGATAGTTTGTAGGACAGTCTTTGCAAGGATAATTCTTCCTGCAAAGCTGAGAAGTTTCCCTTTCCATCCCATAAGTTTACTTTGTATTTTACTCATCATTTCCTCAAAGTCTTTTGGATTTGGGTTTCAGGTCTTCATTTAGTGGAAAACCCAAAGTAATTTCTCATACTCTCTACTTTCTTGAGTCCTAGGAGGTGGCTAATTCCCTCTTCTCATTTCAGGTCTTGTGTTTTTCAAAAAGAAAATTTAAGATTTAGATTGAATAACTTTGAGACTTGTCCATTCTTTAAATTGTTTTATGGTTATCAAACTTGGCTTTGTTGATTTTTCATTTGCTTCCGATAGTAACACGATGTCATCAGCAAAGAATAGACGAGAAATCTAGCTTAATTGATCTCCATTCCTTGTCCTGAACTTGTGTTTCTATTAGCCTACTAGGGATTTCCACGCTAATGATTAATGTGTATGTAGACGACGGATCTCCCTGCTTAATACCTCTAGTTGGAAATATAGGATCTAAGGTTGTGCCATTGAAGAGATCCTGAGCAGTAATTGTCGAGAGGCATGAGCTAATAAGTTGTATCCAATGACTGGGGAAGTTTAGTGCTAATAGGGAAAAACCTATAAAGTCTCATTCAATTCTATCGAAAGTTTTTCCTAATCTATCTTGAGAATCATTTCCTCCCCCCCCCCCCCCCCCCCCCCCCCCCCCCCCCCCCCCCCCCTTTTTCCAATTCAACCTGTGGAGGACTTCTTGCAATAGGATAATATTGTTCGAGGCTAATCTTTTTGGAATGAAGCTTGCTTGTGTAGAGTGTATGAGATCATTTAAGTAGGACCTTAGCCTTCAAACTAGAATTTTAGTGACTAGTATGTACATTGTGTTACAAAGATTTATTGGCCTCAACTATGAGACTCGATTTGCACCTGAGTGTATAGGGATTAAGACTGTTAAGTCTCTCATTCAACTCACACGGTAATGAACGAGTGATTTCTGAAGATTGATGAAACTAGTGACAATACGGAATCCTTTCACAATGTGCTAGTAACGTTTATAGGATTTAGCATGAAATCCATCTTTAAGAATAACCCAGTCATTGGTCCACATTATATGAATGAATACAAAGCCCACTCGTACGGAATGGTAAACCCTTCGTCACATTCAATAAAGTCGCCTGTGTTTTTCCATAAATGCTTCACGTTATGGCCTCGTAAACACAGTTTGATCACTTCAATGTCATATCCATGAGGAAGAGAGCTTTAAGAAGATATGAAGCATAAGAGAGAAGAAACAAGCCTACCTTTATATTAGGACATATTTCATTTTACATATTTTTGTTTTTTCACCATTTCTCATCTCGTACACCTTCATTTTCGTTTTTGACATTTTTCATATGTACGTTTCACTCTGTCACATTATTGTTAGTCAGCCAATAAAAATATTAAAACAAAAGAAAAATTCAAAAGAATGAATTTAATCAAATCTAACCCTACTTTTCCCAAATCAAAATACATATACTTGGATCCTGTCTGGCTGGAGCTAGAAAAAACTTCATGAGCGTGCACCTTTTGAGTTAGACGAAGTAACGATAAGTATTACCAAATGTGATAACAAGTCAACAAGTAAGTACTCCGATGGTAACTAAAATTTATGTCGATATGAATTTAATTCTTTAATCTTCCAAAACTCCTTATTTGGGTTTCAGAACATTTTTCCAGTTTAGGCTATTCAATGCATGTTGCCTACAATTGACATAATGTCCAACGCAAGTCATATGAATAAAATAAAAAAAAAACCATCAAATTGAATATTTTAGAAAGCTTCCGTGACATCCATCAATAAGCTCAAAGAGGGAAAGACATAAATAGGACATTTCATGGCGAACAATTGTGTGGGATGGTGCCCCCTGTCCTCCCAAGTCCCAGCGACGAACCCAGTGAAAAGTAATGCTACTCATCAGAATATTAGACCGAACCATGACAATATGCTGATGTTACCAGATCTGCAAAATGTAATGAAGGAGATTAAACCACCTAAACACGACCAGGAAACTAAAAGTACTGCAATTTGCAAAAATAATCACATAAAAAAGGATTTGCAGGAATTTTTTGCTAGTTCCCAAAAGATTTTAAGGAGCTGGCTATTAATCCAAGAATCTGCACATACCCAAGAAGGTTAAGAAAGCTTCATCAAAGAGTCAGTACAGGAGTTCTTCTCTCTGCTCTAAAAATTCCATAAAAAGGAAGAAGCACGTGCAGCTAATGTACCTGGAGGAATAGGAGACAACCCCTGATATACTGAACGTTCTTCCCCTTTCTTCAGTTGAGCGACTTTAACAAATAATCAAGGACAATGCTAGCAATGATTTAAAGCGATAAGGTGAAAAGGCAACTGCTGTCATCAACATCTACAACACCAATGCAATGAGTGGAAGTGAAAATAGGGCTAGCATTATGTGCTTTTTATCAATGGCTGTATCTTTGGTTCACCTTAAGAAGGAGATGAAATTTCTTAAATTTCCTTCATTTGTTTGCTATGAGATTAAATTCATAGAAGGAAGCTCTTTTAAAAATATGAAATCCCATTCCTTTTTGTGAATTAAAAGAATGCTGACTTCTAAGTGCAAGTGAGAATAAGTGAGAGTAAGACCTACTATTTCTATATTATTAAGACATGTTCAGAAATCAATGAGCACCAAACAATGAACTAAGCATGTCAAAGGTGTGTCAACATAATAGTGAAGAGAGATAACAGGAGGTTATCTAAAACATAGACACAATGGGGCGTGCCAATTAAAATGTCTTTCACATGGAGAGTGACATCCAACCCTCGCTACCGGTCAACTCTTCAAGTTTAAAATGACATGTCTCATTTACATACTTCCATCAAAAAATAACACCACCATTGCCACAATCAAGCCACGATCTACAGAGCCAGGATATATTGTTAACCGAAATTTACGTCTCTTGACATATATCTGCCGCAGCTTGTACATAAGACTAGTCTGCATTAGATGAAGAACAACATCACTTAATCAATGATCTAACATAGAAATTCCCTTTCTTGGGCAAGTCAGTACGTTATTGTATTGATTTAGGGGAACTATGATAAAGGGCAAGTAGGGTGTTGTACTACTGGAAAGTATTAAAATAAAATGCAAAGTTATGAAGGAGCCAAAGTAGAATTGGATTTGAATTGTCTCGTCATATCAAAATATTGGGTGCTTTGCAATACAATGCATGTGGAATCTACTAGGTGCCCTGATAGATTGCTTTTATGACTCTTATCAGGTTGTCTGTTTGAAACTGCTCCTTATTGAATTGCTCAATACCCTTTTTGGAAGTTAAAGAAACAACTGAAAGTAGCTAAGGCCTTATTGTACTTGTATGCACTAGCAGGATAGCAATCAAAGGACGAACTCATAAAAGCTTCTGCAGAAAAAGGGACTAAAATTTCTAATGAATTCAAACCTAATATAAAATTACAAACATAACTGGGTCAATTGAATAGTTTTAGTTACTTAAAAGATAAAAGAGAGTGAGGTGACCTGGGCAACTATAGCATCATTGTGATAAATGGTGCACGATCTCTGAAAGGGGAAGCCTCTCATCTTAAAGGATGAAGAAGTTGAAACATATACATGCACCTCCCATTCGGTTCTGGTGAGTGTGTTTTGAGTTCTCTCAGCATCAAATATGATTACCTTCTCCTCTTTACCACCAACCCCTTCTTTAAATGCTCTCCATATTCCCTTCTAGATTAGCAACCAGCCAATGAATACATATTACTGCATTACTTTACTGGAGTAGAAATTGTGTAATAAAACTGAAGTTGCACTTAGTCGAAGGCAGAAGATAAAATAATAAAAATTAAAAGAAAAACAATCCTCACATCATCCTGGTTAAGAGAAAAAATGGGATTTCCCGCAGCATCCAGCACGATTCTTCTCTTCCTAAAACTGTCTGCCGGAGATTGTGCCTTTGATTTCAAAACCTTATAAACAATATTCCCGCAGGAATCTGCAAATCCAAGACTGCCACGAGAAAGACCAGGATGCTTCTTTGAGACAAACAAATCGATGGGAATCGCCGATGCAGCAAATGCACTGGAACTGCTCATAACTCCTGCTTGGTCTATATAATACAACACACTGGTCCAACTTCAGTTAACTGGTTGCCCCTTTTGTTTCTTTATATATTGATATATTTTCTTTTGCTGTTTCCAGTTTCCTAGCCTTAATTACTAGGTGGTGAACAGTTTAAATTTGTTCTGATTATCATCCAAACAGAATGAAACCATAAATGTGTTACAGACCGGTTTATGAATTTTCATGAACCATAAAATTTTGGATTGATTTTATTTGCATTTGCAATCTGAACCATAATTTATATCTAAATAATTTATAAGCATGATATGCATCTCATATTACAGGTGGTAAATTCATTTACTAGGCAAAAACAATAATATGCAATGACACCATATAAGAGGTTGACCAAGTTACTATTTACACAAGGATGCATTCCAAATATATCCAGTCAACCAATTTTACAATGAAGCTACCTTGTGGACAAGTTTTAGAAGGGCATTTGGTCAAATACGTAAGCATTTTCAACAAGTATAATACAAAATTTCTTTTAAAAAGATATGTTATGACAAAGATTTTCTTTTATTTTTGGGTAATGTCAGATTTATAAATTTTGTAAAGAAGGATAAAAAGAAAAGAGTATAAATCCACTCACGGAATCTCATCCACCAGAGCTGAAGGAGGGAGAGTGGGGTCAAAGTCCCTACACGGCGTTTCAGAAGCATGAGACTATAATTGGTCTATTTGAGGTTCAAGAGACACAAGGTCAGCTTCCTCAACTTTTTTATCAGGGACACATAAGTCCTTGCTTAAAAGATGATTCTTCTTCTCCACCAATTTCTTTGAGGAGGATTGGTGTACATTTACTTACACCATCATTGGGTTCTTCTGCTGGTTCTTTTCCTTTCCTTTTCCCTCTAGTCCAACCATCATGAACAGGATTTGAGGCAAGGGGCGAAGGGCGTTCTTGCATTTCACCTTGCCTTGTAGAGCAAGAGTGACCAAAGACTTTGCAAGGACATTTAGAAGGGAGCCATTGATAGTCCACATCCACTTTCACAATTGAACCATCCTCTCTTTCTACTTCAACTTGTTGGTACCGAATCTTCCCTGGCATCTATTTCAACCAAAATTCTTGCTTAGTTAGCTCTTTCGTGGTGAGCCATCAGTGCATTGGCTTGGAGTGGAATCCCCACACCACTTGCAATATAGCTCACAACATCAGGATTCAAAAACTCACATGGAACCCAAGAGAGCAAGGTCTAAACTGGGATTGAAGTTGGTTGTGGCTTTGAAAGAGTCATGCCAAGACACCATCTTTGTAAGATTGCCAGCCATTAAGTGAAGTACCAAAGCTTCTCTAGAAGAGGGGAGAGGTCTCTGTTTGAACAAAGTGAAAGTGGCAAGACCCCTCGTTGTTTAGGATATTGTAGAAAAAATATAGAAGTAAAAATCTTATTTTCATATTATAAAGTTATATATAAAATGAACTATTTATAAATAAAATAGATGTGATAATTAAAATAAATATTACACCAACCTACCTATGACACATCATTTAATTTTACCAACTTATAACATGAGGTAAAGAGAATTTAATATTCTAAAATTCTAAATAAACGAAAAATACTCTGATTTTCCTACATGCCTCCTCAAGCTATAGAATAGATATTTATCATTTCTCGCTTACTTAGAATCTCTATGAAAGGTTGCTTCACTAGAGATTTAGTTAGAATATTAGCCTCTTGTCTTCGTGAAGGAATATATTCAAGTCTGATGTTTCTTTTTTCAATTTCAATCTTGATTAAGCTCCTATCACTTCGTACAAGCTTCAGTCTATCATCCTGAACTGGACTTTTTACTACACTTATTGCTGAATTGCTATCACTATATAAGTAAGTGGAGTCCCATTGCATTTTCAAGTCATCCATCAACCTCTGTAACCATACTAGCTTGCACAATCTTTGTGCAATTGCCCGATGCTCTACTTCTGCACTGTTTCTTGCCACTTTTGGTAGCTTTTGAACTCTTCCAAGTTACTAAATTTGCCCATAATTTGGTACAAAACCCCAAGGTGGATTTGCAATCTACTTTGTCTCCAGCCTAATCTGTATTAACATATGTCTCACTATCTCTAATATTACACTTCTTCATAAAAGCTCCTTTACTTGGAGTTATATCTTAGATGAGATGAACCGCATTCATGTGATGGTTTGTAGATGCATGTATGACTTGACTTACCATGCTAATTGCATGAGCTAAGTCATGCCGAGTAAGAGATAAATAAATCAATCTTCTAACCGATCTTTGGTACCGATCTTTGTCCACCAAATCTTTAGAGTTTGGTCACCCATTCTTCCAATTATGAGGAAAATAAGTCACCATGGGTTTGTATCTAAGCTTCCCAATCTCCTTTAGGAGATCTAAGATATATTTGCATTATGCCTTTCTTAGTTTGAGCAACTTCCATCCTAAGAAAGTATTTTGATTCACCCAAGTCTTTAGTCTCAAATGCTAGCTTGATTTTCTCTCTGAGTATATAGATCTCAAAATTATCATCACTTGTGATTATGATGCTATCCACATTTACCATCAAGATAGTTCTTAAACCATCTTTACCCATCTTGATGAAAGGTGTATGTTTTGCTTCACTTTGCTTATACCCAAATTGTAACAAAGTGTTACTGAATTTCTTGAACCATGTCTTGAGCAATTGCTTCAACCCATACAAGGATTAGTTCAACTGGCGCACCTTTCCATGATCCTTACTTAATTCAAATCCTAGAGGCATATGCATATAAATTTCATCATCAAATTCTCCATTGAGGAAAGTATTTTTAACGTCCAGTTGATAGAAAGCCTCTTCAAGATTGGTAGCCAAAGATAAAATGACCCTTATTGAATTTAACTTTGCAATTGGTGTAAAAGTTTCTTCATAATCAAGGTTGTGGGTTTATGTGTATCCTCGGGCAACAAAGTGAGCCTTATACTTGTCTACACTGCCATTTGAGTTATGCTTTACACTAAACCCATTTACTCCTTCTTGCTTTCTTTCTCTTAGGTAAATCACATACTTTCCAAGTGTTATTTTGATATAAGGCTCTTATTT
This sequence comes from Lumnitzera racemosa, assembly GCA_024138005.1. Taxonomy (NCBI): domain Eukaryota; kingdom Viridiplantae; phylum Streptophyta; class Magnoliopsida; order Myrtales; family Combretaceae; genus Lumnitzera; species Lumnitzera racemosa. The sequence goes on from JAMXBC010000006.1 coordinate 91,034,592, forward strand.
CTGCAAGAATAGCTTCTCTCTACCTTGGTCTTGACATAACCATTTGAATATTTCTAGGTCTCTTCTTCATCAATACGAGCTACAGATGCTCTATATTTTGGTAACAATTTCTCATAAATCACATGATTAGAAATTGGATACCTTATACAAGATCGCTTGCCTTTTCTTGAGGCTATGAGTACATCCTCCTCTTGAATGTTCCTTGTTCTATGTTCCTTCTCATCTACTGCTACAATACCATCATTCATAGGGCTACTACATCTTTGATCAGTTTGAATCTATTTTCAGAACAAGTCCCATCTTTAGAGTTGGATAATTGGTTGCTTTGAGGAAATTTTTGTCTCCTTATGTATATCTGAACTTTGGGAATATCTAGAACAGATTATGGACTTCGTGAAAGACCACAAACATTAATAGACACATGAGAAGACAAAGACTCAAGCGTATGTGAATCAAGTTTGATAGGATCAGGTGTAAGGAAGGATGTATTGACATGGCTAACTTATGGACTTATGGACAAACATAATGTATCATCAAAGCTCTTTGTTTTAACTTGACCCGATAATGTGTAGTATGGTTGATGTTAAAAAAATACATCTAAGGTTACAAAGACATGCTTGGAAGGTGAGTAATAGCACTTGTTAACTTTTTGTAGAGTAGCATATCCAATGAAGATGCATTCGAGAGCTTTTCCTTCCAGGTTGTATTTGTTGAGAGTATGATTTGGGACATAAACTGTATACTCAAACACTTTCAGTGGCATAGCGCAAATAAAGGAAAAACTTTTGTAAGACATTTAGCAAAGTTTTGAACTAAAGAACTTTAGAAGGAATTCGATTTATTAGGTAGGTAGTTAATATAGCTTCCCCCCAATAATGAAATGGAACATAATTGGCTAACATCATAGATCTAGCTATCTCCAAGTGCTGATTTTTTCCTTTAGATACTTTATTTTGTTATGGAGTATAGGAATAAAAACTCTGATAAGCAATCCCATGTTCATTCAGATAGTCAGTAAAATCTTAAGAAAAATATTTCTTACAATAATCTAAACGGAGAATTTGAATTTGTGTTTGGAAGACATTTGAAATAAGTTTGTGAAATCTCTCAAATACAAATAGTATCTCAAATTTTTCTTTCAAAAGAAAAACCCAACATGCTTAAGAGTGGTCACCAATGAATGTTATGAACCATTTGTACTCAAATAGAGTAGATACCCTTGATGCCCCCCAGGCATCGCTATGGATTAAATAGAATGGCTTTGAAGGTTTCTATGATTGGCAATGGTAAACATTTCTTGTAAATTTGGTGACAATACAATGTTCACAACTCAAATCACTAAGATTTTTGTTAATAAAGAGAGTTGGATACAAATGATTCATGTAAATAAAGTTAGGATGTCATAAACGTTTATGCCAAAGCATAATATTAGCATTATTTCTAGTGGAGAGAAATGACTTAGACTCAAACTTACACTTTATTCCAATGAAATAATACAGACCACTGCGTTCCTTCTTATTGCCAATTATTTTTCCCAAAAGTTGGTTTGAAAAATACAATGAGAAGAAGTAAGTATTACTTTACATTTCATATCCTTGATTAATTTGTTGATAAAAAGCAGATTATACTACAAATTTGGCATCAATAAAGTATCACTTAACCATAAATCAACTAGTTTAATAAAACCTTTTCCTTTTGTCAGCACAAACTCTCTATTCGCAACCCTTACCTTATTTTCACTATCAAACAACTTGTTGAAGTATGATAGAGAATTACACATGTAATTAATAGCCTCTGCATCTATAATCTAACAACCATTTCTAACATCTTTAGAGAAGATTAGATCTATACATATTTGTGCAATGGCAACATATGGGGAGAAATTATTATCTTTGTCTGCATACTTACTAATTTGATTGTTGCTTAAGACTTGTTGTAATAATGCAATCTAAATAAATGTCAGATTCATACCGTTGCTATTGCTGGAACTTCCCTTTATGATGGGTTCTACATCCTTAGCAATTTTTTGGGATAATTTTGGTGTTGTACTCATTTTTTGAGAACAACCCTGAGGTTGAGAGGACTCAACTAAAGCTTTAATACCATGTAGAAAAAATATAGAAGCAAAAAACTTATTTTCATAACAATAAAATTACACATGAGATGAATTATTTATACATAAAATAGATGTTCTAGGTGATTATAATAAATATTACATCAACCTTACATACCACATATTATTTAATTCTTCCAACTTATAACATAAGGTAAAGAAAAGATTTAATATTCTAAAATTCGAGATAAACAAAAAATACTCTAATTTTCCTATAGATATTTATGAGGCTAAAGTCTTTTAAAAGCTTAAAAAAGCAATAGATTGCACCAAGGAGTATGGAATCTTCTTGCTAAGAAAATATCCAACCAAAGTTGAATCCCAATACTTTGCACCTTCTAAGGCAATAGTAGGTAAAGGCTTTACTCTAGCAATTGGTCCTTTGACAAAGGTGGGAAAAGCCAAATATCAAAGTCCAATAAAGGTAGGGATATGGGCGATTTTATATTGGTGATTTTGATTTTCTAGTTATTTGAAAGGTCACTGAGTTATTCAAAGGAAGTATTTCCAAAAGCAAAAGACAAAAGGCTATGCTCCTATGGAGAATTGGCTCAGTTATGGTTAAGAGATGAGGAAAGATGCTTGACCTTGTCAAGGATACCGACACTTTTCTTCGATGGAGAACCCATATGATAATTTTAGCTAAGTCAACCAAAGGGTTATTGGGGGTTTTGAAAAAGGTGGGTTCGCTTTCTTACCCAAGTTGGCGGGGTACATTAGGATAGGAGCTTCCCTTCTACAAACCCTGTTTTTTTGAAAACGAGGAGGAATGACAGCTCCAAGGGTTCAACGACCCCCCTTAGAGCTCTTTCTTGAGGAGCCCCCTCTTAGGGAGGGCAATAGAAGAATGGAACCAGCAGAAAAAAACACAAACAGTTAAGTTTTTCCGTCTTACATCTCCAATAGAACTCAAATTCCTCCTTAAGGCCAATATTTCACATAATACATGAAAGGTTCCCATTACCAGCAAAAGGTATGGGGAAAGAGGAACCCCTTACTGAAAACCTCAAGAGCTAGGAAAAAATCCACTAGCTAACAATTCAAGTTCAAGGAGAACTTAGCAGTCAAGATGCATTGAAGAATCCAATGAGAGAATGGAGGAGGAAGATCCATAACTCTGAGAACTTATTCAAGGAAGCAGTAGCAGACATTATCATAGGCTTTCATAACATCCACTTTAATAGCACATCTAGGACCAAGAAGGGACCAAGAGAATTACTACAATGACCAAGGAGCTATTGACCCACAAGAATATTATCTGCAATTCTACACCATTGATGACAGTTGCCTGTTCTTTCCCCACAAAGTATGGAATCACCAATTTAATTCTTTAGCTAAGAATTTTGAGATATACATGTTACAACACAAGATAGGCTGATAATCCCAAAGAGAAAAGTACTCTCCACATTTGGCACAAGAGAAACAGTAGAAATGAGGGATCTTAGAATATAACAAGAAATGATCCTTGATAACAAGACACACCGCTGAACCAGGAATGTACGATCATGGAAGAACCTTTCAAAGCCATGTTGATAGTAGGTTGTCAACAAGTGACACATCATATGATGAACTACCAGGATGATGAAAACCCCCCAAATGTATACCTTTTTCTCCACATGCGGATCTTTAAATATATATAGACACACATACATACTGTATACAGCAACAATCTTAGCTAGTATAATACAGACAACTTGTCTAAAAGCCAGGACTAACATCAAATTGACATCTTATACTACTTTTCTTAAGAAAAGTAGTTTCTTAGGAAGCTTAGGTAATTTTCTAGAGAATGGAGAGCATTTTCTCTCTCTAGTAGCAAATAAATGGAGATCCGCAGAGATTTTTTTTTTCTCTAAAGTTTCTCGTAATAATGATGATGAGAGTAACCTACATAAACACATAAATATTAGGTACGTTTCTTTAATTTTCCTATGCACAAGATGAGAACAAAAAATCCATACTCCTCTTGAGAGGGGTGTCAAGATGTACACACTTAAATGTTTTGGCATTTATTAGGGGTGTTTATAAAGCAGTTGGTTCCATCCACAAACTCCAACTAGACCGAACTACATCAAAAGCAAATTGGCATGGGTAGTTGAACCACTTTCAGAATACAAAAAATAATTCTTTTGATATGAACTTTTAATTAAAGAAGTAAATCTAAGCAGGTTGAGAGGGTTTAGACATATAATACCAGTTCCTTTTTTCCAACCGGTATCTTTGTCCAGATCATCCACATAATATGTAAGTTGAGGGAAAAAATAAATTGAAACACAAAATGATACTCATTAATAAATTTGCCACAAAATTTACAAGTAGCCCTCACATTGCTCTCATCTATAACATAATCTTCCAACACGTTGCATCCGTTTCTTCCATCATCGTCCATATATATAAAAAATATAGAATGTTTAGAGGATTTATGTTTACCAGTAGGACCATTCGTGGTTCTACTATCAGCCTGTTCAACTTCACGAACATCAGGGTCGCTTGAAGCTGTTAAAACATCTTCAGAACCAAGAGGCCTTTCGTTTTCTGACAAATCCAAACTTTGACTTTGTTGGTGCGTTTCACCGTCTGAGGACATCTACAAAATTTAAATTAATTCAATTTGGTCTGAAATTGAACTATAACGCAGTAAATCCCCAAATTCAACAAAAATTGTGAAAGAATAAATCCACGTACTGTGAACTCAACAACACTAGGATAATAAGAATCAATTCACATTAACAAAGAATCACGATCGTATGAATCATAACGTTACTTGTCCCACGTAGATAACTTTACAATACAGAGATGAAATTACTAAACTAATACTTTGCATAACACTATAAAATCAAAATTCCGCATGAAATAATCCTGAAAGATGCAAATCACTAATAAAGCTACAAGTAATAAAGTAAAACAGTACCCAGAAAAAATTTCACGAAACAATGGGTCTCTAATGATGAATCAACAAACGAATTACAGGCAACATAGATACGCAGTAAAGCACAAGTACGTTTGTTTCAAACAGAATAATAAACGAGAACTGAATAGACGAAAACAGCAAACGAAACGAAAAGTGAAACACCTATGAAGTGTGTACCTGCGAAACAGTGGAGACGCGAGGAGGATAGTGGTGACAGGGAGATGGAGGCCGGCGTGAGAGGCGACAGCAAGGTCAGGAGATGGGGTGTTTTAGTTCAAGCAATTTACCAAACCACGTACGGGATATCATCTCGAAATGAGAAATACATATGTATCCTCCAGGCAAATTATTTCTTAAAAAGGGGGCCAAAGTAAACGATTGCTAAATTACGTTTTCTTATGATATGTTTGCAACGTTTTATATAAAAAGAAGTGGGTAAGGTATAATTTTTATTTTGTGTTTGTTAATGTTTTAAGAGAACGAAATGAAACGTTTTCTTTTGTTTTTGTTTTTTTTGTTTATCTTATAAAAAGAAATGAAAGAAAATATAATTAGTATTAGATAAAATATTATTTTTATTGTAATGAATATTATTATTAGGAATAATCTTATAATTAAATTACATTTTCATCAATTTTCATATACTTCTCTCCAATTTTAAAAAGAAAAGAAGTAAACTAAATAAGAGAAATATTTCCATTACCTTCCTTTTATTTCTATTAATTTTTGCCTTTCATTTAAATTACCAAACACTTCCTTTTCTTCTCTTGTATTTCTTCTCTTTCCATTTCGGCGAAATTCTACTAATCCAGTTAGGTGGACCAAAAAAGAGGAGTTGACAAAGAAATCGCGGTATACCATAAATCGCATTATCGAAATGCTATTTTTAAAACGCATGATGTGTCTGCACGTTATGTTTGAATAGCATAATCGAATAAACGAAGAGTTGACAAAAAGACAGAAGCCATTTGTGTTCTTTTTCATTGAGAGAAATAAAGTTTTGTAAATGCAGGGAAGAGGATCTAAGGGAAAAGAAATATAAATCAGGAAATTGCATCATTTTATTGCGATTTGCATGGGCAGCACTAAAAGCTCAATTTCATAATACGATTTAGGAATTGCAACAACAACATGCAATTTTGAAATCCTAACATAAGCATGCGATTTCGGTAGATAAGCATCCCATGTTTCGTTGCCATATGAGAAAAATTAAAACACATTCCTCAAACGCAATTTAGTAACCCCATTTGAAAAAATATTTTACTATGAACTTTTGTTTTAGAAAATAATTTACCTTAAAGGGACTAATACACCTATTTTTTTTTATCTTAAATTGGTCTTTAGAGGCATACATATACACAATGGGAAGCAATTGACTTTTGTTTCTTTATTATAAAAGAAGCAAATGCACAAAAATTTACAAAATTTTTTGTTTGATTGGTAAATTACAAATACATAGATCACATGTGAATTATTTTTTTTTTTTAACATTATCGGTGTTTTATAGTTTTTTTTAATGATATTTAAGGCACATGGTGTACTTTTATCGGTTGGTTCAATTATTAAATAATTTAAAATAATTAATATATTTAAAAATTACTAAAAAATATATTAAATAAATGGACAAAGAAAAAAAAAATAGAAGAAGAAGAAGCAATAGCAGTAGCTACTCAACTGCCACTTACCCATCACCTTTGGCCTTACGATGGTCGGCAAGTGGCCTTTTAACTAAGTGACAATTTACTTTTTTATAGGTCATGTGACCTACACAATAGTCGACAATTCACAGAATAGTTATCGATCCTTCCCCCGACCACAAGGTGATTAACAAGTGGTAATGAAGCAACAATTGCTACATTTTCCTTTTTAAAAAAATGTTTTCAGTTTTTTTTATTTAGTTAATGTATTTTCTAATAATTTTTAATTATATTCATTATTTTAACTTATTTACTAATTCAATAAGACAATAAAAGTGTGCCATGTATTCTTTAAGTGTCATTAACAAAAAATTGCGAAACATGGGTCATGTCTTTGTCAAAAAAATCATAAATCATCTCTTTGCAAATATACCAAAATAAATATAACATATCTATAATTTGCCCTTTGATATGTAATGCAATGTTTTTCTTTTAAGCAAATTTAAAAATATTAAAGTGAAAGTTAAAATGAGAAAGAAATAAATAATATAAATTAAAATCATCTCTAAAATAGCTCTGAAATAAATGATCCCAAAACTACCATCTTAAAATTGGGTATTGAAGACCTCATTTTAAAATGTATAAAAATACTTGAAATCAGTTGTTGAAAAACCAAATTCCACTGAAAATGCACAACCACTTTCATGGTAAATGCTAAAATTGGGTCTTCAATAACTTTAATAAGCCATTTCCTATTTTCTTTTGTGTCCAAAATTAAGATTGTTGCATAACAAAAGCCACAATGCCTATAAAATAAAGACTAGCACATAAACATCACTAGTACGTACATTTGATTCCATATGCCAATTGTTGACTAAGGTTGAACCAACTCCAAATGGTATGGTATGTAGGGTCCAATACGGGATCAACTCATCTGGCTTCTTGCTCTTGATACCTGAAAAAAACCCCCTGTGAGTGTAGTCATGACGGCTCTCTAACGCTTAAGTTAGTAAGAAAGACAATAAGAATGATGGAAAAAGGGGAATGGCTAACCACTAAATTCCTAAGGGAACGTGCTCAGGTTCAATGGAAGTAGGAAAAAAAAATCCCTTTACCTATTGTACAACTATTTGGACATGTGTTAGTTTATGGTTTATTCATACTAATAGTTGGTAAGGGACATGCATCATGAGATTGATAGGGTAACTTTGTGAGTTGGTCGACCATGACTATGCTAGCAGCTATATTTGTGATTTGGAGGTTTGACATCTTGAGGGCATGTTGGGGGTGTTGATCGTACTATAGATATCAGGATACAATTAATGAGCCGAAGTGGGACACTGGCACTAAAGGAGAAAGAGAGGGGAAAGAGGTAGGGAAGCTGGTCCGAATGCACATTAGGCCGAAAGCGAGGCATCTAATAGGCTCGCAAAGCTCGGGATGTCCTCACTTATAGTGATCAGATTAACAAAAGGAGGGTTCTTCATATTTCTAAACTTGGCCGAATTACAGGTAGGGTCTTCACTCGTCAAACGGGGCTTTTGGCCTTTGGCTTATAGTAGTGCTTGCTTGGGTCCTTGAGCCATGTGCTTGACTGATTGTTTATTGCGAGGTTAGTAGATGGCCAAGGCGTACGAGTAGGTTAGATCACATGGAAGGCGAGGGAGAGAGACGAGAGTCATTTTATTAGGGACCGATGGGCCTTTTAGGGACCATCATTAGAAGAAGGCCTTAGGCCAGATGAGAATCATGTATCAAAATTTGCTCCCCCCTTCCTGCCCTCACTCTCTTCACGTTAAGGATACAAGGAGAGTAGGTAAGCCTAAAGGTTTGGCTTGAAGTGATGAAGAGATGGCTCTAAGCAAGAGCTTATTTGGGTCAAATGGTGATGTAACGTTTGACATGTCTAATCAGGTTGTCTAGACTACACAATGATGTTCGGTGCAACTGAAATAACCATTGGACCACTTAAGGTGCCATGATTGTTTTTAAGAAGAGCACCGTGCAATTATTATTTTGCAGGAAATGGTTGTGCACGTGAGGGGCTAGTATGCGTGGCTAAGATGCGATATACATCCCTGTAGTGTGTATGTGCCATAGGAGTAAGGGAAACCATTTGTCTCCCTTTGAGCTTGTCAATATAACGGGGTACTTAGGCCCTTATTTTTCACTTTTCACATTTCGCTAAGAGGAAACTCTGTTAGAATTTGCATTTACGAGTTGATACCTTGTTCCATTGTTCCTTTAGCCCTTCTTTGATAGTGGTTGATTAGAGTGCATCCAATTTTCGAGGTGAGTCCTTGCATGGGTCCATTTCGTGAGAGGTCAACAAGGACTACGAATAGATAATGCTTCAGAGGGTTAATAACTCTACTCCCCTTAAAACGAAGGCAATGGTAGCGATAGATCGATGATGATGATGGGGTGTTGTTGGCATAGCCCTCAAGGAAGATGTAGGCTAACAGGAGACCTTTAGATGTCTACCTACCGAATAATGAGAGTGAGCAGGCTACAGAGGCCTTGCAAATGACCAACACTAATAAGAAGGATTGTGCTCATGTCTACTTTGAGGAAGATGAGGCCAAGCTAAGGTTGGTTAATTAGGTGGTCGAAAATGTTCCTAGGGATCTGTAGAGCTTCCTACGAGCCAAGAGAGGGCTTTTGAGATAGGGGATGAATAGTCGTTCCACGTGTACACTAAGTCGTTTAAGCTCGATTTGTGACTACCATTCTTGGGTTTTTTTTTTTATTGAGGTATTTAACTACCTCTTAGTAGCTCTCGAATCGCTTTAATATAGATTTATAACGAATATGAGTCCTAGTGCCGATCCTATGAGAAGCCAAGTTATATAGGTATATCTAATTATTCTTAGCAATTGTACCCTCTTTGTTTATTCAGTTATCTAACTCTTCTTAAAAGAAGATTCAATTGATTATGTAAGATTTGATTAAATAAACTAATTATGGAAAATAGGAATTTGCAATGGTATCAAACATTAAAAAAATAAAGAAATTGAAAGAACTAACTATTAACAAAATAATTAAATAACTAATTAGCTAAATAACATAAAAGCAACAACTAACATAAAAATAATGATATTGTTATAAAAAAAATTAAAAATAACGATAAGCATGGAAATGTAAAAATAACATGAAAGTAATAAAAGCATAAAAATACGTATCAAGCGTAGATTTTTTCAGTTTTATTTTTTTCTTAACTTGATTAGTATTAAACTTTAACCTATTTAAAAATAACCTTCAACATAAAGTTAAGAAAAATTCGATTCTTTTTTATTTTGAAAATTATTCAAAGTCGCCATCTAATTAGAGTTAAGAAAAAGAGTTAAGTTATAACTAAATGAATGGATTAGTTATAATTTAGTTACTAGTCTTTCAATAAAACCATTTTTTCTTTTTTGAAAAAGGTTTTGAATCTAGGAATTTTGGATCTGGGGGCTACCTTATTAAACCATAATTTGGTACCACCTTTATCTTTTCAAAATTAAGTTCATTTTTTTTTTTCAAATTACCCTTTTTAATTAATTCTAAAATTACAATTAAAACTAATTCTATTTGCACAAACAAAGATAACAAATTAAAATTATTTACAAAAGGAAAAATAAAAAGATTTCCCTATTTTAAATCACCTTATAAGTGCCTACGTATGCACTAATAAGGATCAAACTTTCTATAGTTTATTACTGAAAACTTTAATATATTGATTTATTTTAATTTTAAAAAGAGACCGAGTTTACGTCTCTTAACCAATTTGTTTTATTTGGAAAAATTCTAAAAAAGGGTCCTAAATTGGTATTTTTAATTTTGAAAAGTTATAAAATGTCCTAATTTTAAAAGAATTGATTTATTTGGAAAATGGATTTTTATAAGTGATAAAACATTTTTCATTTTTTTTTGTTATTTTTTTTCTTATTAAAGCATGAAAATAAACAACACTGGGCTTTCCTTTGTCTTTTTCTCTTCTTTTCATCTTTTTTTTTTTTACCTTTTCTTTTTGGTTTTCCTTTAATTACAATGGGAAAAAAAAATGTACAACAATGAAATGAGATGCAAAGTCAAGAAAGTGAGGACCAAACCAAGGGGCATTCACATCACATCCCAAAATGATAGAGTCGTAATAATCCCACCATACAAACCATTCTAAGACAAAAACTGACCATACAATCGCCACCTTAGACCAGATTTACACAAAGCTTCAACAACTAACTCATTTTGAAGTAAATAACTTATAATTTAAATATATATCTACTTATGAACTTAAAAAAAAATATACTTATATTAAAATAATCAAAGTATATTTACAAGATTTAGCCACTTAATCATAATCTACCTAAGTAATTCGTAATCTAATACTAAAAGCTTTAAATATAAACCTAAACTTGAGAGTGTATCCGATCTTTAGTTTGTATTCTCACTTCCTAGGATCCTGCAATTTCTAGCTCTGAGGTAATTGTAAGCCACTTCTTAGCCAGCACATGTAATAAAGGCTATAGGAATATAAGCAACCACAGCTCAGTAAGTTGGGGTGAAGACTTAAACCATACAACAAACACAAACAGGGTTATAAATCAAATCATTAGATGCAATGCATGTTCAAACAAATTCCATCGTACAACATTGTTCGGCCCGTTGTAAGATTAAAGAAATTGCACCCACTTTAATCCGGGTTAAGGAGTTTTTGTTAATACAACAGCTTACTAGCAAACTCAGGTTTTTGCAATGGAGACACCGCTCCTCCCGCATCCATCTTCAAACCATTGACTTTACCTTTATCGTGACCTCCTTTCTTGTCACTTAGGTCAGTTAAGAATGAAGAAGGGACCGATTATGCTATTCAGTACTGTCCCTTTCGAAAGGGTTGATATTTGGTCGAAGAATCCTAATGCTCCCTTAATGGGTTGCTATACATGTCCGATTTACGATTACAAGTCATATATTTGATTATATTCAGTTTAGAGTGATCAATCGTTCCATACAAATCATATAAATAAAAGTCAGCATCTAATCAATAGCTCAAAACAAACACATATATATAACCAATTATCTAATAAGTACAATCGAGCACAATCAAGTACAATTCAAGCTTCCAAGTACTACAAATGAGTACTCCAAAATACGGTGAAGTATTAAACCCAATTTACCTCGACTCTTCGCTTGTTCACTCAAGGTGGGATACACTCAGTTCGTTACCAATAATCCTTATAATACCAACATTGTCTCAGTTTTCATATAATTATTATAGATTAGTTTTTAACCTATAACAATTATTCTAGATTCTCAAAAATTATTTTGAGTTTAGGGCTAGGTTCAGATTCAGTTTTCATATCAATTTCTAAATTAGGTTCTAGTTTAGTTTCTAAGTACAATTTTATACACAAACCCTAGAAACTCATTTCAACCCATAATGTGAAATTAATCACATTATTTTTGGGTATCCTTAATATTGTTTTTAGTCTCTAACCAATGTTCCAGTCTATGCGGTACATCTTAATCCTAATTTAACTATCAAATTTACTCTTGATGTGAGAAAATCTTAAATTTTTTATATAATTATCCTAGTTTAAGTTTCCTACAAATTTTTTTATATATATTACTATTATTAGTATAATATCAATTTTTATTTTAATATTTTTTATTTATTATATTTTTAATATTTGCATATTATGTATTATTACCTATTATGTACATAATATACATCTAATATTTCTATTACTCCAAATAACATTGCCCCAACATCAATTAACATCTCAATAAATATATAAATTCGTTCTAAATCAGATTTTACTCCTAATTACCCAAATTTCCAAAATTAACTTAAAATACACCGTTTTTTTACCTATTACATTATACCAAAATAATTATATCTAACACTCTAAATGCTACAACTATCGTACTTTATCAGATTTAAACCTCTTAAAACATATAATTATGCCCTAAATCAACAATTACTCCCAAATTACCCATTTTATGCATCATTTTAAGACCTAAAAATTTGTCAAAAATTAATTTTAGAAAAATAGCTTCATAGCACTATTCTATATTATCCTAGTTGTCTACAAAAAAATTTTGAGCTTCAAACTACACTCCTAAGCCTATTTATTTTTTATTCTAAACATACTCAATTTTGTTTAATTTCTTAAGCACCCTATATTTACAGACATGATTAAACTTAATCACTATTTTTTCCCAAATCTAAATATAATAAAACATCATAATAACAAATTTTATAATTTTCTAGATAGAATTAATAATTTTAATAAATTTTGTAAAATCAGATAAAATTTAAGACTTACCTAATTCTTGAGCTTTCAGCCTCCAACATCGGTTCAAGGTGTGTCCACCAGTCCAGGCAATCCAATTGGAGTGGGTTGGTCATGGTGGCTCGATTCCACGTGGTGATGATGTGTGAGTTCGGTTCATTAGCTCTTATTATACAAATTTGGGAAAATTTTTTGTAAACCCTAATTCCTCTTCTTGCTTCAACCCTCTTTAATTTTTATATCTTCTTAACTAACCAAATGAGCTTTTGAAATTTTTTTGCTATTTATAGAGGTGTAAAGAAAATTCTATGCATTAAATTGGATAAGACAATAACTTATCCACTTCCATTTTGCCTTTTTTTGTTGTATTAATCTAATTAGTTGCTTTTATTTATTCAATTCTAGATTGTCACACCTCACTTCTAGACATTTTCATTTTTTTTCATAATTTTCTTGATTTTTCTTTAATTAATTATGATTTTTCTTTAATTAGTTAACCTTATTTTAGCTTAATTAACATATTTTAAGTAATTACGTGCATTTCTACCTATAAGTAAATACATATATGGTATAAATAAATACTCCTAAATATTATTTAAGTTATTTTATAATTTTTAGTATGCATATAATTTATCTCTAGTGATTCATTAGTTATTAGAACGTATTTTACACATTTTTTATAAATAACAAGTAATATACTTAAATTCAAAAATTTTATATTCTCTTATTTTATTACTTATTTTCTTAAATTTAAACTTACGAGATCGCTTTTACTAATATTTCTAACTTCTTCGTAGAATTTGGACCGAATTGGCAATTTTCTCGATTGCCCTAAATTCTACGAACCGGAACCCGAGTAGTTGATTATAGGGCTTACAATTCACGTGTGTCAAGGATGCAGATTAGGTCAGTCTATAAGAAGGAGGAAGAGGTCGTTTTGATGGGTTTGGGGGGCAATCTTGTGTGTTTAGGCCACCAAAGTAAATGGGAAATACCACTTTTGTGAGGGTTTGATTGAAGATTGGGGGGCTAAAAGGAGTGCCTTGGCCAGAGGTGGTCATTTGGCGGTAGTCAACACTTAGGTAGTGGTGGTGGAGTTAGTTGTTGCACGTAGTGGTTGATAAGACTCAAAAGGTAGTTAAGATGTGGCCCTTGGAGTAGGTTAAGGTTGATGGTGTAAGTGATTTAATCTAAGGAGTGGTAGCGGTGGTGTTTTGAGTTAGGAGTTGCAATGGTTAAGTGTTTGCAAAACCCTTGGTAGTGCTCACACTAAAGGCCATGGCAAAGCATGAGACTTATTAGGTTTGAGTTCTAATGACCCAAGAAACTCAACCGTATTGCTGGCTTAGTTTAAAAAATCACTATCACTAAGCTTTGAGCTAGAGAGAGAGATAGCATTGAACTTATAGAGAGAAAGAATTTAAATGCGTGTTTAGGATGAATTTTAATGACGATTTTTGGTTCTAAAAGTGTTCATCAACCTCCATTTTATACTAATTGAAACTTAACTATGCATAGAAAGTCTAGAAATCACACTAATTAGAAGATTCACATTCATGGCATTTTGACCCACAAATTGATTTTTTTCCATTTTTTACCTTAATTTTGTCTATGCAATTGGGTAAATATGGACAATTTCTTGGACTTGTTCCAAAATTAGCCACATCAAGTACACAATTGTGCTATGAAATCATGTGTACGTGTATGGAAAATACATGTACAATTATGGAAAAGTAAGGGGGTTGAGTAGATGGAGAAGAGGACAATCTAGTATTGTTTATTTTTTCCAATTTCATGATTAGATTTGATTACTCAAATGGATGAATTAGGACACCATCTTAGGTTCAATCAATAATATTCTACATCAACAACACAAGAAAGGAAAAAAATTAGATCGATATTGACCAAAATTGATGAAAAAAAAAGCTTGAAAGTGTAAGGTTCAAATATGAAAAGTTTAGTTTCCATCATTGTTATGTGATGAAGGAGATGCTAATGTAGCACCACGTCAGCTACATGGACCACCTACATGCTACCACATGTCAAGCTTGACACATGGCCTTAGAGGGAAACGGCATGTGGCCTTTGTGTTGCAAAAAAAAATATATAAAATGCTCTTTTGTGCATTATAGGATTCGAACCCTCAACCTCCTCCTCTTTTCAATGCCAATGTCTATATGCTTAATCAATTTTGTTGTTGGCCCATGCCTTAATTCCTTTTGCTAAAATTTATTTAAGCTATAAAAACACCTAAAACTCCTCAAATAGAAAATAAACTAAACCAAGCCTATTGACTCCAACATAACTATAAACTCTTATTTTCTTAAAACTACTAAAAATATATTTTATTTTTCCAAGAGTTCTATTTTTTATTTTTATTTTTTTTCTCTTCTTTTATTTTTTATGAAATTTTTTATTTGTTATTTTTTTTATTTTTCTAAAATTTCTAAGCTTTTATTTTCTAAAATTTTATAACTTTTTTTGTATTTTTCTAAATTATCTATGTTTTTTTGTTTTTTCTAAATTAGGACTTTTTTTCTATTTTGAAAAATTCTAAAAGTATAGAGACAAAAATGAGGTGTCTACAGTTACTCCTTTTTGTGGCGAAGTATGAGTGAAAATTTGCCATAAAAATGAAAGAGTGATACCATTTTTTCCTTAAGGATGAATTTGCTCTAAGTAGTGCTACCACTAGCTAGTTAGCCTAGGTTTGATCCATTAAGGATTTTGGTGCAAGAAGTAAGATGGCTCTCTAGGAGCTTATGGAAACCTTAGAGTAAGTTTTGGAAGGGTTTAGTGCCTTAGAAGTTGGCTAGAACCTTAAAAAGTTACTGAAAGAGGATAGTGCCTTTATGGGCTAGTAAGAACCTTGAACGAGAACCTAGTCGTGCTCATTTAAATTAATTAACTTAGGCAAAATAGGTAAAGCACTCCTTAAGTTGGTTAGAACCCTAAAAGATGTGAAGCGGGACATGTCTCCTTAAGTTGGTTAGAACCTAAAAAAGACTATGAGGTGGGACAACACTCCTTAAACTAGCTAAAACCTTAGAAATTTCAGATAGGATAGCACTCCTTAAGCTGGTCAGAACCCTAAAAAGAATTTTGAGATGGGAAAATGCTTCTTGATCTAGTTAGAACTCTAAATGAGAAATTGAAACTTGATTGTACTCTTTTAAGCTAACTAACCTAAGCGAAATAGGTAAAACACTCCTTGAGCTGGCTAAGACCCCAAATGAGGACCTAGTTATGCCCTTTTGAGTTGACAAACCTAAGTAAACGGGCAAAGCACTCCTCGAGTTAGCTAAGACCCTAAAATAAAAACTTAGTTATGCTCCTCTAAGCTAACTAACCTAGGTGAAATGGATAAAGTGCTCCTCGAGCTGGCTAGAGCCCTAAAAAGAATGAGATAGGAAAGTGTTAATTGAGCTAACTAGAGCCTAAAGAGAATGAGACAAGATAGCGCTAATTGAGCTAGCTAGAGCCTAAAAAGAATGAGACAGGCAAGCGTTCCATAAGTTGGCTAAAGCCCTAAAAAGAATGAGTTGAGCAAGCGCTCCTTGAGTGAGCTAAAACTCTAAAAAGAATTTCACAAGACCAAATAGTGCTCCTTGAGCTAGCTAAAACCCTAAAAAGATTGAGAAATGGGAAAGCGCTTAAAACCAAAAGGAAAATTGATGAAGGATTGAAGAAGCAAAGCAAGGAATATAATCGATTTTAAAAACCTCTTATCTTAAATTTACAAATGAGGAATTTAGTGAAAACCACTTCTGATGAAAAAGCTACTAAAGATAGAGTACCTTGATTTTAAAAAGAGCTAATGGACATTAAAAACTACCTTAAGAAAAAAGACTTAGACTAATATGATCAACTTAAAAAGTATGACCACATTGAAAAGGAAATAGATGACATGAATTAAACTATTGGCTACTCAAGCCGACATAGATTGAAAAGGGATAAAAAACTTGTAACAAGCTTTTACTTTCTCTCTCCTTTTTTTTATCTCTCTCTGTTTTTTTTTTTTAAGTTTGCTAACAGGTATAAATTCTTAAAGAAGAAAGTATTATAACCATCCCTTTCCTTAGTAACCATATGCGGCATTTCGTATTCTTCTTAGTCTTTGAAAATATCTCCTAACCTTGATGCTAAGCTTCTTAGTGAAGCCTTGTAAGTTGTGATTTTAAACATTCATTTCCTAAAGAAAATATAGCTCATGATTAGTCTAGTCGAAGAGGACTTTCTTGCATATTCTTTATCTAAATTATACTCTTGACTACTATTCCAAAAATTATAGTCCAATTTACAAGTGATACATCTTGATCAATCTGTTAGGTCCTTTTCGGTTCAGCATTGTGAATTTAAGATTTTAGTCAAATTGTTTTAAGAGGGATTAATGAGAAGGCCTATTTGAAAGAAATACTTTTATTTAGTACAGGTGTACAAGTTAAGAACTTTTAGGGAAAAAAAAAACTAAAAGTGTGCTTACCATAGTTTCACAAACAATTTTTATTTAAGATAAATTACTCCTTGTGATCAAATTACAGGTTAGAAGGCCTTATATTTGTGATTCAAGATTGGTAAGGAGGTTTTCTATTTGTGATTTTGAAGTGTGATTCAGAGTGGATATGGAAGTTTTATGTTTTTGGGCTTAGATTGTGATTTAGGGCTTTTGTATTTCCTAAGCCTTCTTTGGTTAAGTCTTTTCTCTTACATATAAGCACGATTTTCAAGCTTTTCTTTCTTTTTTTATTCTTTTTCTTTTCTTCTTCTTTTCTCACTATCTCTCTCTCTTTTATTTATTTATTTCTTTTCCCTATTATTTTTTGCTCTTCTTTCTTTTCTTTTGGCCCTAGGAGTGATCATCTCCATTGGTAAGTTTTGTCTTTAAAAGATTCAATGCCCTAAATCTATGATTCCTCATGTATGATCTCGAGCGAGGTACGTATAAGCTTGCAATGTTTGAAAAAGAGTTAGCTCTTCTTCATTTCATAGAAAAATAACTTATTAGAAATAAAATTCGCCTTTGAATTAATGTTATTGAAGCAAGCACAAATCAATTTATCCTTCTTTCCTGATTACTGACCCTAACCTCCGAATTGCCCCATTATAAGGTGGTTCTTGACAGGGTTCAAATTTGAAAATACTCCAAGTTAGTTCAACGGGGTTAACAAAGGATAATTGTGTTTAGGATTTGAAAATGATTAGCTAACTTCATTTTAATTTGCGTATCAAATTCAAAATAAACCTCCTTTAAGGAACAAGTCCTAAGTATCTTCACCATGATGTTACTCAACTTTCAAAGTGTTTAAGGGTTAGTATGTGAGATATAGTTTGTCTCTTTTTATTTTAAATCTTTTTAAAAGTAAAATTCCTTAGGGAGGAATCTATATTTATTTACTTTGAGGTAGAGATTGACTTTGCCCTTTGATTTCTTAAAATGTGGCCCAAAATGAAATGATACTTTTCATTTGATTTGAGACTAAGATTGGAGTTGTATTTGATTTTGTGTTTTGACTTGGTTTATGGTTGGGTTCAGTTTTCTTAATGGACATGAGGTTTTTGCTTGGTTCAACTACTTTGATAGGCTGGGGTTTATGTTTGGGTTAATTGCCTTGATGGGCCAAAGGTTAGAGTTTAGATTGGCTGCCTAAACGAACCAAGTGTTCATGTTTTGGGTTGGTTGCCTTAGCAAGCTAAGCGGCTTTATGTTGGGGTTAGCTACTTGAGCAGGCCAAGTGGTTATGTTTGGGTTGGCTACCTTTATGGGCCAAGGCTTATGTTTAGGTATCCCATAAGAATTTGTAGCTGTTAGCAACTTTCTTCTCCTTTATATATATATATATATATATATATATATATTCTCTCTCTTTCTTTTTAAGAGAGAAAGATAAGGCTTTATTTTACACAAACCAAGAAATCTGATTACAAATAAAGATGGTGATTTTAGGGTTCCATTTACACGTCTATGGAATTTACTTACATTTCCCTGAGTGAGAGGGAACAATGGTTAGATGAATGCTATTGAAGGACTATCTACAAAAGGGGAAAACTAAATAATAAAGAATAAAGAATAATATGCTAAAGGTAACTTTTATTATTGTAACAAAAAGAAACAAAGAAAAGGAGCCTAACATTTATCCTCAATGAAACTTGATTTTTATTCAAAGCTTTTCAACTATACCTAAGGTCCCTAATCTAGCTCTCGCAGTTGGTTGCAATTTTGTCCAACATCTCTATAGCCCAATTCAAGGTTTTTTTCACTTTTTTCAACCTAGGCTAGAAAGGCTTCGCTAGAGGCTTGAGTGCATCTAGCCCTTTGCTTCCAATTGGTAGCTTCAACTTATAGCAATTGTTCATGGATTCCCGAGGCATCTAATAGCCTATTGACTCTTTGATTGTTCACTTATTAGTTACCTGCCATTATTTGCGAGCCCTAACATTTCATGGACAAGAATCATTCATTAATGAAAAAGAGTATATGTGGAAACATGCAGATGCTGGAACCGTTTAGCTTAATGCATTATTCTTTAAGTTGCAACTCCACTATTTGATTCAGTGTTTATAAAAGAATAGGTAGAAAAATTAATCATATTTCTAAGACACTCAAACATTAGTGGGGTTGCAACTTCTAGGAGTAGTATATTAACTCATGGTTTAAGTGTATGCAATTTGGGTAGGTTCCAAAGGTCTTCAAGCTCCATAACCTCACGTGTTTTCAAAGAAACGGTTCATTGGTTATATTGAAACTTAAGTAGGTTGGCTTAATCAATCTTAAGTGGTGATTACACCATGCACTTGAAGCCTACACAATAACCCTCTGTCTTATGATCTTAAGACAGCCTAGGTCTGACTGTATCTACCTTATACCTTTGATGCAATAAAGCCACCAATGTCCTAAATATGATGCATGAAAAAGTGAATAAATTAAACAAAGAATACCTACAAGAATATAACCAATAAAAGAATAACATGGGTACTTTGAAAGAAAAATTTAATTTTGGAAAGTTTTTAAGTGGCTAGTCCTCTTGACGTCCCTAGTAGAGTTGTTAAGCTATCGAGCTTAAATATTTCCAATTTTTATTATTTTTTTAACTCGATTAATATTAAACCCTAAACCATTTAATATTAACCCTTGACTTAAAGTTAAGAGAAACTTTGTTCTTTTTTATTTTGAAAATTGTTCGGAGTTACCACCTGACCAAAGTTAGAAAAAAAGATTTAAGTTATAATCAATTGGATGGATTGGTTGTGATTTAGCTACTAATTCTATTTGCACAAACAAAAACAAAAAATTACTCTTTTTAACTGATTCTAAATTTACAATTAAAACTAATTCTATTTGCACAAACAAAAACAAAAAATTGAAATTATTTACAAAAGAAAGAAATAAAAAGATTTTCCTCTTTTAAGTCACTCTGTAAGTGCTTACATACCCTCTAATAGGGATCGAACTTTCCGTAGTTCATTATCGAAAACTTTAATATGTTGATTTATTTTAATTTTGAAAGGCGATTGAGTTTACATCTCTTAGTCATTTTGTTTTAATTGAAAAAATTCTACGGAAGGGTCCTAAATTGGTATATTTATTTTTAGAAAGTTCTAAAATGTCCTAATTTTGAAAAAAATTAAATTATTTTTATTATTTTCAAAAATGGATTTTTCTAAGTGATAAAATGTTTTTCATTTTTTTTCTTATTTTTTACCTAGTTTATTTTATTTTATTTATTTATTTTGGTTTTATTATTATTATTTTTTTTTACCAAAGCATAAAAATAAACAACACTGGGCTTTCTTTTCTCCTTTTCTCATCTTTTCTTGTTCTTTTCTTTCCCTTTTTTTTTAGTTTTCCTTTAATTATAATTTATTACAATGGAAAGAAAAATACACAAAAATGAAATGCGATGCATAATCAAGAAAGTGAGGATTGAACCAAAGTGTATTTACGTAGGTCAGGGAAGCAAATTGGGTCGGTCTAGGTTTGGCTTCGGGTTAGCTTCTCGTATCATATTTGACCAGTCATGTACAATGCATGTAAGCTGTAAGAGGAAGGAGGAGATCGGTCTAACAAGTTTAGGGGGCCATCTTATGTATTTAAGCCACCAAAGCAAATGGGAAACACCACTTTTATGATGGTTTTATTGAAGATAGGGGGGCTAAAAAGAGTACCTTAGCTGAAGGCGGTCGTTTAGCGGTGATCAACACTTGGGCGATGGTAGTGGAGTTAGTTGTTGCACGCGGTGGTTGTTAGGACTCAAAGAGTGGTTGGTATGTAGCTTTTGGAGTGTGTTAAGGCCGATGGTGTAAGTGGTTTAGTCCAAGAAGTGGTAGTGGTGGTATTTTGAGTTGGAATCGCCGTAGTTAAGGGTTTGTGGAACCCTTCGTGGTGCTCACACTAAAGGCCATGGCAAAGCATAGGCCTTATTGGGTTCGAGTTCTAAAGACCTAAGAAACTCAACCGTATTGCTAGCTCAATTGAAAAAATCACTACAACCAAGCTTTGAGCTAAGGAGAGAGATAGTTCTAAACTTAGAGAGAGAAAGAATTTGAATGCGTGTTTAGGATGAATTTGAATGATGAATTTTTGTTCCAAAAGTGTTCTCCGACCCCCATTTTATATAATCAAAGCTTAACTATGCATAGAAAGTCTAGAAATCACACTAATTAGAAAATTCACATTCATGGCACTTTGACCTGTGAATTGATTTTTTTTCCATTTTTCACCTTAATTTTATCCATGCAATTGGGTGAATACAGAAAACTTCTTGGACTTGATGCAAAATTACCCATGTCAAGTACACAATTATGCCATGGAATCGTGTGTACGTATGTGGAAAACGTACGCAAGATTATGGAAAACTAAGGTGGTTGAGTGGATGGAGAAGAGGAAAACTTGTATTATTTATTTTTTCCAATTTCATGATCACATTTGATTGCACAAATGGATGAATTAGGACACCATCTTGGTTTAATCAATAGTATTCTACGTTAGCAACATAAGAAAGTAAAAAAATTAGATTAATATTGACCAAAGTTGATGAAAAAAAAAAGCTTGAAAGTGTAAGGTTCGAATATGAAAAGTGCAATTTCCATCATTGTTGTGTAATGAAGGAGATGCTAATGTGGCACTACATCAGCTACATGAACCACCCACATGCCACCACATGTCAAGCTTGACACATGGCCCTATAAGGAAATGGCATTTGGCCTTTGTGTTGCAAATATATATATATATATATAAAATGCTCTTTCATGCGCTATAGGATTCAAACCTTCAACCTCCTTATCTTTTCAATGCCAATGTCTATGTGCTTAATCAATTATGTTTTTGACCTGTACCTTAATTCCTTTTGCAACTAAAATTTATTTAAGCTATAAAAACACCTAAAACTGCTCAAATAGAAAATAAACTAAACCAAGTCTATTGACTCAAACATAATTCTAAATTCTTGTTTTCTTAAAAATTTCTAAAAAAATATTCTATTTCCCCAAAAGTTCTACTATTTATTTTTTTGGGGCTCTTTTGTTGTTTTTTATGAAATTTTCTATTTGTTATTTTTTTTTCTAAATTTTCTATTTTCTATTTTTCTAATTTTTTTTTTATATTTCCAAATGTTCTAATTTTTTAAATATTTTTCTAAATTTTCTACTTTTTGTTTTTTGTTTCTCAATTAAGACCCTTTTTCCTATTCTGAAAAATTCTAAAATTATAAGGGGACAAAAATGGGAAGTCTATAATATGGAATTAACACAAGATTATGAATTAATTAATTAAAAGACTAACATTTCCCTTAGTAAACTTTAATTATTGCTTACCACCTAGTTTTAAGGGATCATTCAATCTCAATTGCCTTATTAGACTAGGGAGATTCCTGATCTTATTCTAAAGGAAGTCAGATTCTAAATTAGCTCGACGTACATCTTTGGCTAATTCCTAATCTTGAGACCCTCTTTATTTTCATCATTGTTGAATAGAATGTCTCAAAATCGCATGAAATGCATGGATCTTGCTAGTAAGTTACCCTAATCTGGAGAGATTAAACACTTAATCTCTTCTAATTACACTTATCCGTTTATTGTAGGTCTCACGACTCTATAGCAAACTCAGACGTTGAACTAATTCCTTATGTAATATTAATCTAATACAATAAAAGCGGTGTAACTAAATCACAATAAGCAAAATCATTGAAAGAATTTCATAAATAAAAACACTCCTATAAATATAGAGTTTGACAATGATTTATTAGGTTTATTGAAATAAAAACATAAAAACTAAAAAGAAGAGAAAGAACATGATAGAGGAAGCCCCTTGTAAAATTCTAATACTGGAATTCGCAATGTGTTCATACCCCTAGTACATGACCATGGTGGCAGGCCATAGTCGTGCCTTTCATGTGAAACTTTTGAAATTCAAATTGAATTCTCTTACAAGGGGACCACAAGCTTGGTCCATGAATGTGGTCATTATTAGATTTCATTCTTGCTCAAAATTTCTTTGCTTCACTTCATTATTAATATTTTTTCCCTTAAAGTGCTCAAAATTATCTTGAAATCCTTAAAATCTTCATAAAGTACTTCCAGAGTCCTTGAAAACAATAAATAACCAAATTGAGCTCAAAATAACATCAAATTGACAAGAATGAAGTAGAAATTATTGCAAAGTTGCTATAGAAAATATATCCTATCTTTGCATTCTCACCCACCTTAACTAACGGCTAGTTAACGTAGATTGAGTGCAGCTGTCAAAATTCCTAATAAATAGAAAGTTTATTGTGACACTTTCTTATTGAAGTTAGGTGCTCGAGTTTGGTGGGACTTGAAGGCAAGATTTATAACTAGGCCAATTACCTAGCAAGTGTTTAGGGAGGAGTTTAAGAAAGTACATTTTCCTATAAATGTGTAAAACCAAATGACTAAGCAATTACTTTATTTGAAGAAAGGTGCAATGAGTGTACCTCAATATGAAAATGAGTTTAATAGATTGTTACAATACATGCTCGAGTGGTATCAAGATAATCAAGTGCTAAAGAAGGACCTCTTCTTTAATGGATCTAACCCAACCATGAGATGTAAGTTGATGGATTACAAGTTTATCACTTACAATGAAGTTGTAGACAAAGCGTAAAGTTGGAGAATAATAAATTGGCTATGCAAAGTTAGTGGAGCAAGAAGTTAATGGAAGTCACTTAGTATATACCTACTTTTAAAAGGTCATCTTTGGGCACTAATAGTAATTTGGACCAAAAGGGGAAGAAGTTGGTAATAATATATAGTAGCCCTACACAGTCGAAAACGGGATATAATGTTATGATAAAAATGGTAATGTGAAATGTTGAAAAATTGGAGCTCAACATTTTCTACAATAATGTGCTCATTTGAAGGGAAAACGTTGCTTATGTAGTAATCCAAATCATGTCTCAAGAGAGTATCCAAAGATGAAAGCTGTGAAGTGCTATAGATGTGGAATGTTAGGACACTTTTTGGGATATTATAGACAAGTTGGACAATGAGCTAAGAAATCTAGAGGAGTGAAGACAGCTGTAATACCGGCATAGGTTTTTGTGATATAAGGTACAAAAGAGGATATTAATGAAGCATATACTATACTAGCAGGTAAGCGCATCTAGTTTATTTATGGTATAGATTAAAACGAATGTAGGTCTGAGTGTTGATCCCATAGAGAACCAGTGTATGAGAACCTAATGACTAGCAATTAACCTTAAATTACTAAATATTTAACTGAACAATATGAGTATAGTTGTGAATAATTAGGAAAGATGAATGAGATTGATGAAATAAGAATAATAAAGTTTAAGAACAAGTAAAATAACAAAACCAATTAAAACTAAACTAATTAATATAAACAAGCATGAATCAATCAAAATAAAGATTACATGGTCATTAGTAAATTGTTATTATTTATTCTCTATTCCTTGCAACCTTTTAATCTCGATTATACTCTGGATTGTGGAGATTCCTAATCTTAATTCCATGGAAATCAGATTCTAAATTAGATGGACTTGCATCTTTAGCTAATTCTTAATCTTAAGACCCTTTTTATCTAAATCTCTTCTAAATAGAGTGTCATAGGATCACATTAAGAACGTAGATCTCGCCATTAGGTTACCCTAATTCGGAGTAATTCAGTTCTAATTTCTTAGTGTACTTAATTCCATTAACTACACTTTTCCATTTAACTATAGGACTCACATCTCTACACTAAACTTATACATCAATATAGCATCTCGGGAAAATACTAATTGAAGACAATACACTTTGCTCAATTAGATCATCAAAGAATAATATCATAGATGGAAAGAAGAGTTGTTGCAAAAAGAACTAGATTTATATAATAATTTACTAAGAATAATTTAAAAGAACAACATAATAAAATTAAAACAAGAAGAGAAATAAATTGAAAGACCCCTAACAATATTTCTAAGCTACAATTTAACTAAAGGAGGCTCTCTTTGAAAACCAAAGGCTAAGGATCTATTTATAGAGATGTAGGGCTAGGTTTACAAAAAGAACTTACTAAAAGAGAAGATTCGCTATATATAGGATGTTCATGCCTTAGGTACACAGCTATGGAGTGTAGGCATGTATTTCTACTTTGCACGAAAACTTCAAATTTGATTAAATTGCTTAACAAATGGAACACGGGTAAGGACCACATCCCTAATCCTCAATTGTGGTCTTTACTAGGTTTTATTCTTCACTCGATTCCATATCCGCTTCATTCCATAATCAATGCTTTTACTTCAAAAATCACTAAAGTCCTTCAAAGCTTCATAAAAAACTTCCTAAGTCCCTAAAAATGAAATTTAAACAAATTAAGCTCAAAATAACATAAAATTAACTAAATTGAAGTCTAAAATAATACTAAGTAACCATGAAAAATGTATGTTAAATTTGAGTTATCAGATACCGAAGAGTTTGATGAGTGGATAAAGGAGTATTTTTATGATGGTTCGGATGATGATATGGAAATTAATGAAACTAACCAAGGGCTGGAGATAGGTATGTAATTTAATAACCCTTTTTACTTATAAACCAAATGCGGATTTTGTATTAATAGGAAAATGTTAGGAATTGAGGAAATAAGTAAACTTATATAAGATATATGGATGATAGGTAACTATCGTAGTAGTAATTATTTCAAGAATTGTAAATGTAAATTGACAAACTATGTATGCATTATTTGATACGGAAATATCTTATTCATTTATTAGTCAAGAGTTAGTGTTGAGAAATTAAATTAATGAAATTGAAGATAAAGTAACTTATAAGGTGAGAAAACCTACGGGAGAGCAAGCGTCAACATGAAAAATAATGGATATTGGACAACTACAAATTCAAAGGAGAGAGTTTCTAAAAAAATTGATACTTCTATCACTAAAAGGTTGCAATGTTATTGTGGGAATAAACTGTTTGTCCAAACATAAAGCTAAAGTGGATTGTCAAAATAAGAATATAATCTTAAATGAAGGTAAAGTTGTATTTCAAGGGAAGAATGGAGAGCATGGACTGAGAATATCGGTGATTGAAGTGAGCGAAGAAGGGAATGAAATCACTAAGGATTGGTAGTTTTATTGGATATATACTATAAAAGGAAAGAAAGAGACTTCACTTGTGTTTAAAATACTTGTAGTGTGTGAGTTTCCGCTTATCTTTCCAGATGAGTTACCTGACTTAGCTCCACATCAAGAGTTGGATTTTACAATAGAGCTAGTGCCAAGAACTGAACCAATATCGAAAGCCACATATTGAATGTTACCGATGGAACTCCAAGAGATAAAGAAGCAGCTTCAGGAGTTATTGGATAAGGGATTTTATCCTACCTGATGTATCTCCATGTAGAGCACCAATACTATTCCTAAAAAAGAAAGATGAAACTATGAGGCTATGTATTGATTATACGAAGATAAATAAAGTGACTATTGAGAATAAATATCTACTACTACGAATTGATGACTTATTTGATCAATTGCATAGAGCTACCGTGTTTTCACAAATTGATTTGAGATTTAGATATCATCAGTTACAAATTAAGCTCGATGATACACCAAAGATTGCTTTTTGAACAAGATACAAGAATTATGAGTTTTTAGTAATGCTTTTTGGATTGACAAATGCACCAGTAGTGATTATGGAATTAATGAATCGGATTTATCAACCTTATTTAGATAAATTTGTTGTTTTTTTATTAATGATATTCTAATTCATTCAAAATCTAAAGAGGAGCATGTAGATTATTTGCGTTTGACCTTGCAAAAGTTGAGGGATAATAAATTGTATGCTAAATTGAGTAAATGTAATTTTTTGTTACAAAAAATTCATTCTTGGGACATATAGTATATGATGAAGGAATTTTGATAAATCCTGAGAAGTTTTCTTAGAATGGTAGGATACTACATACAGTTTATAAAGGACTTTTCCAAGATAGCAATACCTTTAACTCTATTAACACAAAAGGATATTAAGTTTGAGTGAAATGATAATTGTAAGCAAAGTTTTCAAGAGTAAACCATATTGTATATCTAGTGATACTTCCCAGAATGGATTGCGGTGTGTATTGATGCATGATGGTATAGTAGTAGCATATGCATCAATATAATTGAGATCTCATGAAAAGAATTATCCCATACATGATCTTGAGGTAGCAACAGCGGTATTTTCTTTGAAAATTTGGAGACATAATCTCTATGATATTTCTTCACTTAGAAGGAATTGAACTTGCAACAAAGGCATTGGTTTGAATTGATAAAAGATTATGATTAACTATAAACTATCACCCTAGCAAAGCCAATGTAGTAGTAGATGCATTAAGTCATAAGAATTATGAACAAGTGGCCTCACTACTTGCTAATTAGCATGAATTGATTCGAGAATTCAAGAAATTAGAGATTGAATTTAGATGGTATGAGAATGGTGTCCAATTCATGAATTTGATAGTACATTCAACTTTGATAGAGAGAATTAAGCTTCAACAAGACAAGGATCCAAGTTTGAAGGAAATTAAGGAAAAGTTGAATGCCGGTGATGTGCTTGATTTCTAAATGATGTGGAAGGTGTGTTCTAATATAAAGATAGAGTTTATGTACCTTATAACTCAAAGTTAAAGAATGAGATCATCAATGAAGCGCATGCTATTGATTATACTTTATACCTTGGTGGAAATAAAATGCATTGTGTCATAAAAACTTCCTTTTGGTGGAAAGGCATGAAGAAGGATGTAGCACAACATGTAGTAAGATGTATCACATGTCAACAAGTGAAAGTAGAACATTAGAGACCCAATGGTATGCTATAACCTTATAAATACCCTAGTAGAAATGGGATTATATTGCTATGGATTTTGTAGTAAGACTTCTAAGGACAAGAGTGGTTCACAATTCAATTTCGTTGTAGTAGAGAGATTAACAAAGAGCACTCATTTCTTGCCATATTGAATTAGTGATTCAATGGAGAAGTTATCATGATTGTATATTCAAGAGATTCTTAGATTATAGGGTATACTAGTGAGTATCATTTTAGATAGATATAGTTGTTTGTATCAAAGTTCTAGAAGAGCTTACATTGATCTTTGGGTACTTAGATACAATTTAGTATAGCCTATCATCTCTAGATAGATGGACAATTGAAAAGAATTATTCAAATACTAGAGGATATGTTGAGATGTCGTATTTTAGATTTTAATGGTAATTAGGATCAATATCTACCATTGGTAGAGTTTACTTATAATAATAGTTATCAAGCAACTATACAAATGGCACCGTATAAAGCTTTATATGGACAGAAATGTCAATCACTACTATATTGGGAAAATAATGAATATGTAATGATAGGACTTGATGTAATCCACTAAATGAACAATAAAGTGAAAGTGATACAACAGAGGATGAAAGCAGTATATGATCATTATAAGAGTTAGGCATATTTGAAAAGAAAGCCTATGATATTCACCATAGTAGATCACGTATATGTTAAAATAAGTCCATTCAGAGAATTAAATGAGGTACTACAGGAAAACTAAGTTCTCGATACATTAGACATTTTATGATATTGGAGAGAATAGGAAGTGTAGCATACCGGATTGCTTTACCTCTGAGTTTATCTAAATATCATGATGTGTTCCATGTATCGATTTTAAGGAAATTTATGAAGAATCCAAACACTATAATAGAGTTAAAGTCAGTGGATCTACAAGAAGATTATATTGTTGAGAAGAAACCCATTAAAATCTTAGAGAATCAGACTCAGAAGTTAAGGAATTGCAAAGTTGAATATATGAAAGTTCAATGGGATAGCAACCTAAGAGCAAAAGTGATATGGGAACCAAAGGTCGCCATGGAAATGCATTACACTGACCTCTTCTAAGAGACAAGTCAGTATTATTACATTATAAAGATGTGATTGATTAAGTTACTATGTGATGGTTAGATGAATTTTTTTAGGATAGAACTTTTCTTAAGGGGATGAAAATATAAGTCCCATGCTTTTACAATTGAGTAATTTAGGTTGTTTGTGAAATTGCTAGAATTTTACGAGTGGGCTTGGGATATTAGTCAATGAGAGCTCATGGCTTCAGATCTTGCAAAAATAATAAAATAATAAAAATATAGCTAAAATAGTATGTTTTTACTATACTATTTAATAATCAACGTAATTGCGTAGAATATGCTTTGATAATTAGTGAATTTATAGAGATAAATTATACATGTAACAAAATTATTAAATGATATAAAATAATATATAGAATATAGATATATACCACGTATAATTTTTATGTGTAAATATGTATCATAATTACCTAAAATACCCGATTAAACATAAATTAAACTAAAATAAGCTAAGAAAAATAATGAAAATTAAGAAAATAATGTTAGGATAGCTGGGTTTCGCTTATATTAGGTGTGGAAGTGGAATTGGACAGGTGTTGGATAAAGAACTTAAGTACTAAGTCATCAAAGTTTAGTATAAAAGGGCGAATTTTTGCATGGAGGAGAGGGAAAATCAAGTTTCATAAACTTATGCTCTCTAAAAATTTAGAAAAGCTCTCCAAGAACTCTTATATGCAATCTAGAATCTAAGAAAAATAAGATTGAGTTAAGGAGAATTGAGGATAAAAATCTAGAGAAATTATAGGAAATAGTTGTAAATCTAGGTTTTTAGAGGTTTATGTATAACGACCCAACAGTATCGTTGTCGTGATAGGTCGCCGTGTACCGTATAAAGGTCTATTATCAACCCCCCTTATTGATTATAGGCCTTTCATACGACACACAAGGCTCCTTCCACTCTACGTTACCACTAGGCCCATAGATAAGTAATATAGAGCAATTTAACTAAAATTTCTTCTATGTTATAAATTAACTAATTGTGTGGGCTTGTAAGACCCACACCAAAACAATATTACAAACAAATGCAGTTCATAACGGAACTGCATAAAATCTAAGTTATGCATAAATACATAAAAGTATCTAAATATCTATAATTTATTACAAAATGTCCTCTTCACTCTTTGATTGCTCCAACCCGTCTCTACCCGAGACTTACCACGGGCATGCCTCGGCCCGGATTGACGAAGAGGTTCTCTTGCACCAACAAAAATCTATAGGGAAGTAAGCTTACGCTTAGTGAGATAAATGCCCTTCATCAGTACCACATGACAGAATTTTATTAGATGCACAATCATATGAATGCATGAACAAACAATATGCCAAACAATGCATGCAGTTACCTAAGAACTGCATACGACTCAGAATTTCGCCCCCTGAAGTCGGGGTTTGGAGATAATTAACCGACTTAAATCAAAATCCGGGTTCTAGACCTTGGGTTTTATTTCATTTGCACTATCATGCTCATACCAAAACAAAACTCTACATATATATATATATATACTTCCTTTACCAAAATCAAATCGTATCCTTTAAAAATCCCAAGTCTAGCAGTGTGGTGGCCCTCGCAGTCCACAAACACACGCCCTAAGCAGAAGCCACAAGACTCGGCCCGTCGCCGATAGTTGGCGTCTCCCAGTGCCTAGTATGCCCATCAGCTTAAGATAGAGACTCAATATATATGATGGCATAGCTAGTGCCCAATCCTGCAGGAAACTCGTATTCCTATGAGTCCCTTCCCATCTTCTTCGTGAAGCGGCAATCGGTGTTACCCGTATGTAATATGGGGAATGCATGATTCATTTTGAGTTCTTAATCGTATAAGTGATTAACTTGATTTTCAGGGTGATCAACCAATTTCATTCCATACAATTCACAAGTATATATTCATGCAAACAATTTCCATTATTATATATAATTAACAAGTCATCACACTCATCCATAACTTCATACACATGCATTTCCCATATCCCACAAGCATCCAAATTTATAAATATAAGATTAGGTGCATTTACTTTACAAGCACAATCAAGTAAAGAGTCATCAGGAATTTACTCACTCTGCCATGTGGTTCAATCAAAGTAGTCTGGAGGCAAGTCGTCTCCAAAAACAGTGTCCCCTGGTCATTGAAATAATTTTTATAAGGAATTGAAGCAAACTTAAGAAACTATGTAAATTTTCCTTAAGTTATATTCTTAGCTAGTTTTCGTAATTTTTCCGGTTTTTACCTAAAGTTCAATCACGTATAACTTTTTCGTTTTAAATCCGATTTTTATGATCTTATAGTCAATCTTCATCATTTTCGAGTGTACTTTAATGTGGTAAGGTTAGATTTTCGAAATGAGGTATGCAATTCTTTCCATGGGTCAGAACAGTAGCGTTCCTCATGTGTTGGAGTGTTTTTGGGCCTTGTTTGGTAAATGGGCTTCTGATAACTTGAGGAATCCTTTGGGCTTGGCCTTTAAATTTTATCCTAAGCTTAAAATACTCCTTGAGATCAGATTTACAACTTTGATTTATATTCCTAAGGCTAACAACCACTTCTTGGGCCCTTTAGTGAGCTTAAGTTGTCAAATGGGCTTGTTTTTAGTTCAAACTAAGGTTAATGACTTTGGTGGGCTTATGGGACCTTAGATGGATTTCTTATGGGCTTCAAAACAACCTTTCTTGGTACTTTAAGGTGCTGATCAGATTTTTATTGAAGGCCCATCTTAGAGTTCTAGGCTTGTTTTGGGAGTTTTAAGCTCGGTTTTGAGTTTTAGGCTTTATATGCTCACTATACTTGCTTTAGTTAATCCTTTCACTTTGTTCTTTTAATTTTATCATATTTTTAGGCCTCATTTTCCCATGTTCCAGATCTATTCATGTTGGTCCTAAGGGGTCCTCACTTGGTTTTTCAACTTGTTTCATCATTTCCTTAAGTTTAGGGGGTAGATTATGCACTTAACTACTTGTATACAAATCTTAACTTAAGTTTCCTTCCATCAAATGATCCTTTAACTCATGTTCCACATAAAGAAATAAAAGATCTCATACTTAATACAACTCCCATATCATGGCTCATGTCATACAAAGTTGGTTTCTTCATAAAACTTCATGTGATGGATTTTTCCTTAACTTAAATCTAGATTTGAGCATGTTTAACTAAATGGAAACAAAATCAACATTCAAATGGCCATGGAACCCTCACGTCCAGCATGCATATCCTCCATTAAAGTTCTCATTTCAAGGTTTCCTTAGCTTAAAATCTTCCATTCAAAGCATTAAATAAATGTCTTCACAAAACACTAACTTTACATGCTCATATTTCAACTTCATGCAAGGGTTTTATGATTTGTTTCTTCAAACGATTTTTGACGTTCTAACAACTTAAACCTTACTCACATCTTCAAGAAATCCAAGTCTCCTAACATAAATATTAATCCATACATCACAAGAAACACTTACTCGTCCTTAACGCAAAGTTTGGTGGTTGTGCACTAAGGTTCCTCTTAAGCCTTTAACTTTGCTTCCTCATTTTTGCTTACCTTTTAAAACCCGAATCTTTTGGTCTTTTGAAAAGGTGTTTATGGAAGATTCTAATGGTCTCAAATGATCATAAATGATGAAAGAAAATGGCACAAGAGCAAAGGAAAAAAATGCCATGAGTTGAAGCTTCAAAATGGAAGAAAATTGATTTTGTGAGGTAAGGTTGTTTCCCCTTTTTATGTTTGTTTCAAAAAGAGAGAAAGATGAAGTGAAAGTAAAAGTGAGAGAAATAGGGAAGAGTATGGCCGGTTGGAAATGGAGAGAGAACGAGTATTTAAATGTCTTGGAAGTGTTGTCTTGTAGCTTACATAAAGTCAACAATTGCAACTCTTGATGATGTAAGCATTAAGGGGTGAATAGTGATGTGTAAGAAAAAGTTATTGATGGTTGAATGACCAATGCATGCCCCCCCTTTCTCCCCTTTTTAGATCTGCCATTTTAAGTCCTTGCATGCCATGGAGTGGTCTTGTCTCCTTTATTAAAGTTAAGCTTATTAATTCTTGTGAAAAATTGTCCATATTTTGTATAAGTGAAGAGGTGATAAGGAAATTGTCTTATCACTAGATTTTGATAAGTTATCAATTGATAATTGATTCCAACTCTCAATTGATAAGTTATCTAAGGTGATTGGTTGGTCTACTTATTTATGTGTAAGGCTTATACATGAAGATAAGGACATAGCCTTATAAAAAAATTGTTTTAGGATTTTTATCTTACATTGTTTTGCAATTTATGATTTGATTTTTATAAAATCATGGAATTTTCTAAAGTTGGATGAAATTATTCAAATTAAATTATCGATTAATTATTTAGGGTTAAAATTCCTTAATGGCTTTAAGGTTTACGGTTTTAAGTAGCTTTAGAGCTCGTAGTTCTTCAAGCTCGGGTTTTCTCGACAATTAGCTTTTGAATTGTAAAAATTTAATTCGTTTCTAAATATAAACTTAAGTTTTTAGTTTAGTTGATCTTTAGGAACGTTCGGAAAGTACTCTTAATCGAGTCTTAGGCCTACTAAAAGTAAGGTTTACATTGTGGGTTTAGGAAGAAAATGAAAACCAACCATCACTACCATTAGAAGTAGCACCCAACACCTAGGCTAGTCAACAACCGTAGTGGAGCAAGTGGTGGCTAAAGCTTCAATTTCCATTAAGTGTCCAATTTCAGGCCAAATTTCATTAAATTATTAAAAATATAAAATTTGCCTAAAAATTTCTAGAAAAATTTATTTCCAAGTATTTTTATGTGTAGAATCTATAAAAAATATTATTTTATATAAATTTGTAGATATATTATATGTTCTTAAGAAATCAACTAAACCAAGCTGATTTCGGTATTAAATTAAATTATCTTAATGATGTAGTTTAAACCCCTAAAAGTACTTTCTAAATTTTTATGAATTTTTAACCCCTCAAATTATGATTAAAATTGCATTTTTGATAAAAGTTAGTGTATTTTTCTTAAGTACCTTACTTGGATTCTAAGTTTAATCATTTAGTGGAATATTTATAGTATGTCGGAGCTATTGAATTGGTTTTTATAGGAAGAAGTTATAAAAAAATCAAGAATACGCCCTTATATATGTAGTTTAATAGTATAAAATCTTGAAGAGTTGATGAATGATGATGTGTTACACGAGAAATCTAGGGAGTAAGTAATGTTAATTAAAGTGTTAAAGTGATTCCTACAATTGAAACTTAGTAAAAAAAGTGAACAAATTGATTAGTTATAGGAAGTTGGTTAAAGGCAAAGGATAACTCAAAGGATTTTAGGTAAATACTATACTAAGACTATACTCACAAACTGAGTTAGAGGCAAATATGTAAGTAAACTGTAAAAATAGGAGAAGTCAAAAGCTTAGTCAGAAAGGAAATTTCTTGAAAACTCTAAGGTTAGTTAAACTTAAAAGGTAGCTTAGAGGGTAACTTACTTATAAACTTAAACTAGGGTAACTCGGAAACTATCTTAGAGGATATAATTGGTATAAGAAATAACCCTTGTTAAGCTCAGAGGACTCCAACCTAAGAAACCTAATATAAAACAACCCAAAACCTAATTCAGAGGATTTTGTAGACTAAAATAACTTATAAAAACTAGTGAATTAGTTAAAAAATCCCAACTTGTAGGTAAAAACAACCTATAGAATTAATGTCAAAAACAACTAAAATTGTATAAAATAAATGAAGTACTATTAATTCAAGACTCAAACACAAATTAAAACTAATCTATTGTATATATATAAGGATAATTGAAGACAAGAGGGCAACGGCAAGAGTAGTGAACAAGTGAAGTGTAGGTAAGTTAGGATACATGCGTTGTAGCATATTGAAGTATTATGTCAAAGTACTTAGAGGCTAAGAGTGCATTTAGTTGTGGTTGTAGCTTATTTGAATATGCAAATGCTTTGTGTGTGATTGTTTATTTGAAATCGTGGACTTAGAGTGTTGTTTACATGAATTTGTAAGATTTGTACTGTCTTAATAATTTATTGAACACGCATAACTAAAATTAACCAAAGTTTAACCCTTAACCTAACCGAACATGCATAACAACCTACTAGGAAAAACAATTAGGTGTGTTAGGCCAAATACCAACCCCTTCGATGAGGATAGTTGAAATGGTAATGTCTTTACCCTTAGTCAAACTAAATAACAGGAGAGGAGGTCGCAGCAAGGTTGAAGACAATGGTTTAAAGGTAATCTTAAGAGGAGGGTGTTCTCCATTACATAAGCATGGGTTTGCTCTGATTTAAGTTGCGTTGAAACTCTTCAATCTAAGTTAGGGCAAATGTAATTACTCTAACTTCACAATAAACCGAATAACATTATGCAATGTCTCATTTGGTCATTTGCATTACATTTCATTCACATTTAATAATTGAAAAGCCTATTTGTGTTTGTTATACTCTTTTGTCTCCATCCCGTTTACTGAGCTTATTGTGCTCATGTACCTATAAACCCTTTTACAGGTATTAACTAAGGATATAAAGATGCAGCATTATAACCAGCGTCAAGTTAGCACACAATGAGGCTAAGGAAGTGAAGAAACTTCAAGACCTATAAGATTGGGACTTTTATTTTGGTTTTCTTTTGTCTTTTGTGGAAACTAATTGAAATCCCTTAAGTCGACCACTAGTTTTCAAATTTATTGTATATATTATTCAAAGCTTGTAGCTTTTGTAAACCTCTTATGAAAAATTGAACTTTTGATGTATAAATATTATGCAAATATTACTACGTTAATAAGGATGGTACTACAAGTCATCTCAATGGTTGTTTTAAAAAGATATACTACAGGTTATAGTAATAAGAAGTGTCAAACTAGATGCTTCAAGCTGGTTGATTCGGGTATGCCTTATATAGGCTACATCTATGATAACGGCTATGAGGTCAATTCCTATCTTAGATTAATTTACACGATGAAACTGTTATGACTCCTCTTATACGGGACATAACATGCTCCATAGGGCGAGACATAAAATCGAATAACATATTACCCTATGTTCTTGTATACCCATCTACCCATATAACTACGTTATAAAAATTGCAGCTTTTGATTGTTGTTAAGCTGGACTTCTTATGTTTCTTCTTGAATCTTTTTCTTATTCCCTGACTAGGACGTTTAGTCAATTTTGATTGATACGAACAGATATGGGAAGACAAACATCTATCCTATATTCTTATGTTTGCTTCTTGCGTTTGTGCAGGCTTAGAGATCAATGAACCTAATTCATATTCGACTTAATGTGTATATTTAATAAGTGTTTGTGGTAAGGCCTAAGGGACTAGAAGCAACAATGATCTTATGGTGGTAACCTAATAATCAATATGTTGCATTGTCTTAGGTGGAGTTGCATACTAAAAAGAATTTGGTAGATTTAGGTTATTGAAATGGACTCCATTGTTTCATAAGCTTTAAGATGCTAAAGTTGTGCTACGTATTGGACCTAAATAACAAATAATAGATGAATTAGTTGTGCACTATCTCACTATTGTGCATGTGCTTATGTATTGTGTACTCATATATGTCTCTGCATACTATTCCTTGTATTAGGGTGTTTCGCTTATCCTTTGGAGACTTATATTTTTGGATGTAAGTAACTTAAGAGATATAGATCTTTATGATGGCCAAGGATACAACTTAGATGTGACATAAGGGATGACATAGATTATGGATACAATAAAGAGTAGTAAGTTAGGACTTAGTAGTTGTGTGTAATTTACTTGAGCTATTGTGTTATGTTTTAAAGATCACTCTCCTTTTTTGTTCATATTAGCTATGTTATTGTGCAAAATCTATGATACTAATCTGTAATTCATTAGAGTAGAGAGACTCCATCTAACTATTGATTCATTGCTGTGGTTGATGCATGTGGCTAGACTCAATAGAGCTACTGATGTTGTATATATTGATGACCTCATATAGTACGTTATGTTGGGTCATTTATTACAATTTGTGAAGTAGTTAGATAAGTCATAAGCCTTCGTGTGTTAGTGAATGGTAATGAAATGTGATCGAATGTAGTGTTTCAAATCCAATGTGTTACATTATATGTAATTATAATTTGAACTATAGCATCTTTCTCATGCAATTTTATAATTTATTTTTCTTTTTTTTTAAAAAAAAAAAGTGCATATATTCTTAAAACATCAACTGCGAATAGGTCCCCTAATATATGAATAATAGATACCGATTCAACACAACATGCTCTATGTGGCTAGATATAAAACTAGATAATATATTACCCCATGTTCTTGTATACCCATCTACTTGCACAATTACGCTATAAAATTGTAGCTTCCTAATCTTTGTAAGATGAGACTTCTTATGCTTCTTTTTGAATTTTCTTCTCCCTAACCCGACTCAAAAGTTGAATCAATTTTGATTGATATGAACAAACATGAGAAGACAAACATCTACCCTATATTCTCATGTTTACTTCTTGCATTTGTATAGGCTTATAGATCAATAAACTTAATTTATACTCGACTTAATGTGTGTATGTGATGAGTATTTGTAGCTGGGCTTATGGGACCAAAAGTGTTAGGGATATGGTGTTACCTGATGATTGATAAGTTCCGTTGTCTTAAGTGGAGTTGCATACTAAAGGGACTTAAGTGGATTTAGGTTGTTAAATCAAACTCCTAAGTGTTTGGAAGTACCCAATATCACACCTTTATGTATTATATAACATGAACGTGATTCACAACCATGAGTTACCACAAGCTTTAAGATGCTAAAGGTATGCTATGTACTGGGCCTAAATAATAGGTAACAAATTAATTGGTAATGCATTATTTCTTTGTTATGCATGTGTTTATGCTATTGTGTGCTCATGCACGTATCTATATAATATTCATTGTATTGGGATTTTCACTTACCCTTTAAGGACTTCTATTTTTGGATGTAAGTAACTTAGGAGATACAAACCATTGTGATGACCTAAAATACAACTTAAGTATGACATAAGGGATCACATGGACTATGGATACAATGAAGAGTAGTAGGTTAGGACTTAATAATTGTGTATAGTTTGATTTAGCTATTGTGTGATGTTGTGGAGATAAATCTATTTTTTTGTTCATATTGGCTATTCATGCAAAACCTATGATACTAGTCTATGATTCATAAGAGTATGAGAGACTCCATTTAGCTATTGATATATCTATGTGGCTAGACTCAATAGAGTTGCAGATGATGTATATACTGATGATCTCATATAATATGTTATGTGTGGTCATTTATTACAACTTGTAAAGTAGTTAGATAAGTTCTAAGCATTCTTGTGTTAGTGACAGGTAATGAAATGTGACGGGCTGTAGTATTTTACATTCCTTTGCATTACATTATAGATAATCATAATTTGAACTAAACATATTTCTCATGCAATTCTACAAATTTTTTTTTAATGTGTATATTCTCAAACATCAATTGTGAATAGGTCACCTAATATATAAGCAACAGACGGCTTTAGACCAACTAAGCATAACATGTTCCATGTGGTGAGACAGAAAACTAGATAACAAACTATCCTATGTTCTTATACACCCATCTACCCGCACAACTACTTTATAAAATTGTAGCTTCCTAATCTTTGTAAGGCTAAACTTCTTATATTTATTTTTTTAATCTTCATTTTCTTCCTTGATTAGGAAGTTTTGTCAATTTTGATTGATAGGAATAGACATAGGAAGACAAACATTTGCCCTACATTTTCATATTTACTTCTTACATTTGTGTAGGCTTATAGATCAATGAACCTAATTCATATCCAACTTAATGTGTATATGTAGTAAGTGTTTGTGGTTAGGCCTATGGGACTGGAAGCATCGGTGATTTTATGGTAGCAACCTAATGATCAATATGTTGCATACTTAAAGTACTCGGGTAGATTTAGGATATCAAATTAGACTTCGGGGTGTTAGGGAGTACCTAATGGCACATATTTATGTATTACATAACGTAAATGTGATTCGAGGTCATGAGTTACCATAAGCTTTGGGATACTAAAGTTGTACTATGTGCCAGACCTAAATAACATATGACAAATGAATTGGTAGTGGAAATGTTGTGCATGTGTTTATGGTATTTTGTGTTCATGCACGATTTTGTGTAGTATTCCTTGTACTAAGGTTTCACTTACCCTAAGACTTTTGTTTTTTGATGCAAGTAACTCAAGAGATACAGACATTTATGATGACCTATGATACAACTTAGGCATGACATAGAGGACGATACGAATTATGGATACAATGAAGAGTAGTAGGTTAGGACTTGATAGTTATGTATAGTTTGATTATGCTATTGTGTGATGTTGTGGCGAT
The DNA here is from genome assembly GCA_024138005.1 of Lumnitzera racemosa. Taxonomy (NCBI): domain Eukaryota; kingdom Viridiplantae; phylum Streptophyta; class Magnoliopsida; order Myrtales; family Combretaceae; genus Lumnitzera; species Lumnitzera racemosa. Next base: position 91,074,274 of record JAMXBC010000006.1, read on the forward strand.
CAATCTCCTTTTTTGTTCATATTAATTATATTATTGTGCAAACCTTGTGATATTATTTATGATTCATAGGAGTATCAAAGACTCCATCTAGTATGTTATGTGTGGTCATTTATTACAATTTCTTGAGTAGTTAGATAAGTTGTGCACCTTCATGTGTTAGTAATTGGTAATGCAATGTGACAAGCTACAATATTCCTGATTTGAATGTGTTACATTATACGTAATGACCATTTGAACTATAGTATCTTTCTCGAAGAATGCACTTATGTGTTCCTAAAAAAATTTTATTAAAAAGGGGTTGGCTGAAAACTAATTCCATGTCTAGGGTACGTTCCTTGAAAAAAATGATTAAAAAAAGGTTGGTTGAAAACTAAATCCATGTATAAGGTAATGAAGGCATCTTTCAAAACAGCACCTTCTTTTTATTTTAAAAACCAAGAAGGCACCTTTTAGAAATGTGCCTTCTACTATTATAATATATTCTAAGAAGGCGCTTTTTAGGAATATGCCTTCCTTATGTTTAGAAAATGAGGTGCATGATGAGTGTGAATTTACATATATTTATTGTGAATTTTTCATAGTACTTCTCCTTTATTTTGCTACAATTTTATTGGATTTAGTATCGAATTAAGTAATTTATTAATTTCAAAATTTTAGTAAGCTATTTAAGTGAAAAGAGAGAAATTTGTCTAAAGGGCAATTAAGATTAAAGATGATTTTCACTTATTTGAAGAACCAATCAAGGATAGAAGCTTACAAAGGAGAATTTTGCTTAAGATAAATGATTAGAGAATGCTTGGAGATCATGGTCGTGCTCCTGGCCGTAATCCGTTCGTCCAACCATTATGAGGAATTTAAAGATTTTTAATTGTAAGGAGAATCATGTTTAAGGTTTACACTTGTGCTTTTAGGGTGTAATAATGTAATTTCATAAGAAGTTTCCTTATTTGAGTCATTTTTACAAGTCTCTATAGATAGGAAGTCATAATTCCAAATGAAAAGAGAGAAAGAGAGAGAGAGCGAAGCAACCATCTTTGGGATTTGTTAGGGTTATCTTTGTGGTGTAACTAGTTTCAATTTCTTTTGTAGTTTTTATGAAAGATTGTTCTTTTATCATGGTTGTAGCGTAAATCTTTGATATCTAGACTTATGGATCCTAGTGTTAACATATAAAGTGTTTATTTTGTAAATTCCAATGAATTCTTTGATTTTTATTAATTTAATCATATGTGCTTAATTGATTAGGTTGTTACTTCTAGAGTTTCAATCCTAATTATCTGATATTATGCATGATGATTATAAGACTGAGTGAGTAGTTAGATCTAGTGTGATTCTCTATAGTCTTAATGATAAGTTATAGGATTCTTCTAAATGTTTTTATAGACTTAGTGAAGGGAATTCATGTTCTTACTATTGTCTTGACATGTTCTATTACAGAAACAATTTGGGTAAGACATAGTTAAGATTATGAGTTAATAAGTAAAACGATTCCTATTAACTCATTAAAAGGAATTCTCCCAGTTAATGAATTCAAAGAAGGATTTGGATACTTTTGGTTATCACATGTTAATTTCTATGTGAAACAATGTCTAGATATCCTTATTGTCATTTTAGGGTTTCTTATTTTATTAGTACTTCTTCTAAATTGTAATTGCATTTACTTTATTTAATTAAGTTGTATTGTACTTTAGAATTCAATAATTCTTTAAATTAGATCATATGGTTAAAGTAATTATTAATGCATGCAACCCCTAAGAGATCAACAACTCAAACTCAAATCCATTTACTATACCATAATTTAATAGGTACACTTGCTTCGGATTACCAAATTTTTTAAATATGCCTTCACTACACAAAAAATTTGAAACCCCCGACCCCTACACACCGCTTGCCCCTCAACCCCCACACACCGCTTACCCCCCCCCACCCACCCCACACACCCCACCCCACTACCCTACCCTCCCTACCACTTTTCCCATTCCACAAATAGAAGGCATTCGAAACTCAAAGAGAAAAAGCCCCTCCCATTTTCTCTCACACTCATGAGTTCCTCTTCATCAAACTAGCATTTGAGAAACATTTTTTTTTTTTTGGAAAATCATTGACAAAGATCAAAGGTAAATGTTTCTTCACCTTTATTTCATCAAATTTTACATGTATTTTCACAATTTTCATAGAATTTGATAAACCCTAGCCAAGTTATGTAATTGTTTGTATTGATGTTGTAGACATCCCATTTTTGTCTTTTATAGTTTTTTAAATTCTTTTAGGGTAATAAAAGGGTCTTAAACTGAAAAATACTAAAAAAAATAGAAAATTAAAAAAATGCACAAAATTAGAAAATTAAGAAAACTACAAAAACAACAAAACTTTGAAAAATACAAAAAATTAGAAATTTTAGAAAAATACAAAAATAAGAAACTCAAAAAATAAGAAAATCAGAAAAATACAAAAAGAAAAATTGAAAAAAAATCTAAAAATTAAGCAAATGGGGAAAAGCATAAAAAGATTAAAAATTTGAAAAAATACAAAAAATTGAGGAAAATGAAAATATGTGAATAAATTAAATTCTTAGGAAATTAACCAATAATTGGAAAGTTTGTATTTTTTAGGATAATTGGAGTATAATAATAATAAGGGTTTGGGTTAAGCTTGATTTTTATGTTTGGTTTGAGCTTAAAATAGATTTAAATTTCAAATTTAGCCTTAGCTAAAGCCATTATATGTACTTTCCTTATATTAAATGACAAGACATAAGCCAATAGCTTATTTGGTATTACACCCGGTCTTGGCATTTGGAAGAGAGGAAGGACTTGGGTTCAATGCCTACAAGGCAGCCTTTAATAATTCTCCATTCACCAGAGACACGTGTCAAGGCCCCATTGGACTACGTTTTAGAATTAACATGTGGAAGTCATTAGCACATTCATATGGCACCACGTGGGTGCCATACTTTTGGATCACTTTTCTTCATGATTTTACTAAAGTAATGGTGAAATCATGAAGATTACATGGAGCGATTTGCATTGATATGAAGAACTCAATCAGATTCATCCAATTACTCATTTAAATCGACTTGAGAATATTGAAAAAATCACCATCCAAGATTCTAGCTCTTAATGAGACCTTCAAATCCAAGCTGTAATGGTCAAATTTGGAGCTATTCATTATGTTTTGAGCAAGGATATCAACATTAAACCTAAGAAATCAAATTAAATCATAATAGTTTCCTTGAACTTGAAAATTATAGAGCTTAGGTCATCAATGGCCAATTCGGCCAATTATTACACTTTCCATGCTTGCTCAAGCTCAAGTTAGTATAAAGAGGCCCCCTACTCCTTATTTTAGACATCAATTCTCATTCCTACTCACTTAAAACACATCCCCATGCTCTCTCTATCTAGTTGGGTTATTTCTCTCTCTAGCTCCAAGTTTGATTCTAGTTTCTTTTCAACTTAAAATAGAGATAACATTAACATTATTAAGCTTAGAGCGTTCCATGGCCACCTTTCTTGCCATAGTCTCGCCCTCTAGTGTCTTAGCTACCATATGAGACTGAAGCCCTAGCCATCACGACCCCTAACACTAACTACCATTCTCTTATAGTTATTTCTTCAAACCAACACCATAAGCAAACTCCCAACCATTAAGAGCCCCCAAGCCAACTCCCTACTCAACATCTACCATAGTAAGTACCGCACAACCACCTATTGCCATCCAATATTACACCTTTAACAAGATACCACTTCTGGCCATAACATCATCTTTATACCCCTATTTGTCAATCAAATACGCATGAATCTAAAATTTCCTACTTAAAAATACTCAATCAACCCCTTACTTATTGTGATAAGGATCACAAACTAATTACTCACTCTTAAGCTTAAGGACTCACCCATATGGTTTGCTAAGCTGTCCAAGTGCATTCTCCACACCGACCTACTGAGGTTCTATTCCAATCTCTCTTCATCTCGTCTCGAAGACCCCTAAGGTGATCAACCTGCTACTAAACTGACCTCTTATTGCTACACTACTCCAAAGCCAAGTGTTGAATTCACCATTTCCAAGCCTACTCATGTTTGAGGCCGAGCTAACCCATTTCTAAGTTAACCAACCGAAGCCGATCAAAAGAATAGCTACACACTAGACCAACCCTTCCCAAGCCCTGAATAACAAAGTTGTCATATAGCAAACTTAACCTGCTCTGTTTAGAATCAACTCTACTTACTAAACAACATTGTCTGGACCATACAATAGACAGTAAACATGTGTCCCATTTTTCTGACATCCATACTATCCTTTTTGTAACTGAATATCCTTTTTGTCTGTTTACAACTTCACCCTTGTAATTAATTCCCCTTTCCTTTTCTAGTGGGAATGCTTTGTGTAATTTACATATACCTAGGACTTACCCTGATTGAACCGTATAAATACTTATAATATGTAATAGCTATAGCATCAGTGATATTGAACTTTAGACATTATTCTTCCTTCTTGAGCTGGTGTTTTCTCATTGAGGACTAAGATCTTGAAGAGCTCGTGTCTAGATCATTGAGTGTAGACTAATGGCAAGTAATCTTATATTATACTTGTGTATCATATCAAGTATAGCTCGAGCTTATGTGAGGCATTGGTGAGTCATATCTACCGTTAGTGTACAAGGACCTCTACTCAACCTTCAACTACCATTTAGCTTTCAGACCAACTTAAGGTTCAAACCCACCTTTTTGGTTCGTATGATATCGACAGTAGTGCATCAATCTTTCCAGCGATCCGTATCATCTTGGTGTCAAAACTTGGCTACATTCGAGCAAGTTTCTATTACTTTGTAATCTATATGACTTACTACCGCTATAGTATATTGTAGAAATCATCTATTGTTGTCATAAGGGTTTGAGAAGTGTTTTGTGTTAAAGAAACTTAGTACTCTGTTTTCCCCTGTTTCTTCTTTGCAAAACAGAGTGTAAGTGTTCGCTTGGTTTATCGTATGTTGGTTATAATAGCTGTTGGTGTATTAATTGTTGTTGTTATTCATGGAAACAATTTTAAGCCGTGTTTCAACTATTAAACCATTGTAATAAACCACAATTGTTCGACTCTAATTTCCAAGGAACCGTAGGTAATCAAGAGAGTAGTGCTCATAATGGCTAAGGTCATCAAGGAAGTTTTATATCCCAATCTACGGATGAACGACTAGATAGACTTACTGACTTAGCGACTAGTATGGTGACAACCATAAACAAAGATAGGCAACAAGCTTAAAATGACCCCTACAAAAGCTAAATCAATGAGCTGCTAAAAAGAGGCAATAAACAATACAGTCAAGCTAATGCCCTAGTCCGACTACCTCGAGCTAGAAGAGTAGATAAGGTTACTCAACAAAGACTAGCATTAAATGAGATCAAAGAAGATGATGAGGAAGTAGGTGAAGAAGAAGGAGAGTATTATGAACCTGAGGAGAGAAATGTATAAGCTTTAAGAGTAGAAGGGTTAAGGATGCATATCCCTAGTTTTTCTAGAAGTAGAGATGCTGAAGAGTTCCTAAACTGGGAAGATAAAATTGAAAAGCAGTTTGAGTGTCATGAGGTGCCTGGAAATGCTAAAGTTAGACTTGCCATACTAGAATTTACTAGCTATGCAATTCTGTGGTAGAAGAATCAATAAGTTACTTGCAGAAGAGAAGGAGAATGTGAAGTTAGGAATTGGGATGAAATGAAAATAGTGATGAGAAGAATATTTGTCCTAAACTATTATTTGCAGGACACAATCAAGAGGTTACAGGAGTTGAGGCAAGGAGGATCAAGTGTTAATGCATATGTGAAGGAACTCTAGATGTTAATGATCCGTTGCGAAGTTATTGAGCCTGAAGACTGAACTATCTCTCGATTCATTAGGGGGTTAAAGTATGAGATTAAAGATATTTTGGAGACGATGGGTATTAGTACACTTGATGAGGTAATCTAATTTACCTAAAGAATTGAGAGGCATCAAACAAGAAGATTCTAAGCTCCTGTTAGTCGGCCTACCCTTAGTTGACTTGTTTCAAGTAAACCCATGCAATTGGAACTAAGTAAAATGGTTGAGATCAAACCTACTCAAACTACTCGAGCAAAAGAGAAAGAGATCTTGAGGAAGTTTGAGAAAGGCTAGAGCTCAAGAAGAAAGATTAGTGAGATTGAGTGTTTCAAGTGTTAAGAGTTTGGACACCTAGCCATGCAATGTTTGAACAGATAAGTGATGGTGATCAAAGAAAAGTTGCTAACCATTGAGGTCAATAGTACTAATGAGGAGATTAAGGAGCCTAAAGAATCCAAATACTCAGAATAGTTCGAGGAAGAAGAGATCATTTACAGTAAAGAGGGAAATTTTATGCCTATTACCATGGTGTTAAAGCAAGCAATGAATGTAAGTCCTATACTAGATGACGAGCAGCGAAAACATTTGTTCTACATTTGCTGTAAGGTGAATAGGTTGTTATGTGCATTAATTGTTGACAATTGCAACTGCACTAATGTAACATCTACATTCATGGTCTAGTAAATGAAGTTGCCAACCAAGCCCTACCTTAATTCTTTAAACTACACAAACCCAGTGACAAGGGAGCCCTATAAGTCAATAAGTAAGTGGCTATGTTGATTAATATTGGAAACTATAAAGACAAAGTGTTATGTGATGTGTTACCTAAGAGTGTGTCTCGTATTCTTCTTGGATGACTATGGATGTTTGGTCAAAATGTGATATAAAATGGGAAGAAGAACTGATGTTCCTTATAGTAGGAGGGTAAGAAGGTAAAGCTAAGCCTTATAACTATCGAACAAGTTAAAAATATGCAAACTCAGCTTAGTCAAGTTCTAAAGAAGGAGACTTTGGTGATGACCGAAGCCAAGCAAAAGAAAGAGATGATGCTCAAAGAGCCGACCCATTTGCTGGTTAGACAGTTACTTGAGATGAGATGATCAGATGAGAAACTGCGACTTGTTGAGGTGAAAACCTTATTGAATGAATTTTCCTACTTATTCTTAAGTGAACTGCCAAAAGCTTTGCCTTCGATCTGAGGCATTGAACATGCAATAGACTAGTATCCAAGAGCCGCATTGCTAAACATGCTCACCTATACACTGAATTTGAAATAAGCTACCAAGCTTTGGAGATAGGTGGATGAACTGTTGAAGAGAGATTATGTATGAAAGTCCCTAAACCCATATATCGTGTCATCTTTGTTAATGCTAAAGAAAGGTGGGTCATGGAGGATGTGTGTGGATAATCAAGCCATCAATCATATTACTATCAAGCATAGGTATCCTAATCCTAGACTTGATGACATGCTTGATGAATTGAATGGAGCAAGAATATTCTCCTAGACTAATCTCAAATCTGGACACCATCAGATCTAAATGAGAGAAGGGGATGAGTAGAAGACCACATTTAAGATGCGACATAGATTATATGAATGACTTATGATGCCACTTGGCCTATCAAATGCCCCAAGCACATTCATAAGATTGATAAACCATATGCCTCGAGAATTCATTACAAAGTTTGTTATTGTGTATTTCGATGATATTTTTGTCTATAGTCCTAATTTGAAGAGTTATTGTAAGCACCTCCAAGTAGTTTTCTAAAAACTCTGAGCTAAGAAGCTTCATGCTAATCTGAAGAAATGTGACTTCTACCAGCTTGGAGTAATCTTTCTAGGATTTGTTGTGAGTGGTTGTGGCATATAAGTTGATGATGAAAAGGTGAAAGCAATTATCAATTAGCCCATCCTGACCTACTTTGTTGATGTGCAAAGTTTCCATAACTTAGCATCATTCTATCATCAATTTATAAAGAATTTTAGTACTATTGTAGTTTCATTCACTGAACTGTCAAAGAAAATTGTTAAGTTTAGGTAGCGAGTGAAGGAGCAAAAGAGTTTTAAAGAAGTAAAGGAGAAGCTAACTACCGCCCCTATCTCATCTCTACTAAGCTTTGACAAAGTATTTGAAGTAGAGTACGACACATCTAGACTAAGCATAAGAGCTATATTGATGCAAGAAGGCTGACATATTGCCTATTCTAGTAAGAAGCTTAAAGGAGCCACGCTCAACTACTTTAAATATGAAAAAGAGTTCTACACCTTAATTTGAGCTCTGACTATCTGGAAACATTATTTGTTACCTAAAGAATTTGTGATTTACACTGGTCATGAATCTTTGAGATATCTAAAGATGGTTGAATACTTAATGACTATCATTGTGAGGATAGATATTTATTTAAGAAAAAGAGATTGTGTATCCCAACCTATTCTATGCGAGAGCTACTAATGTACAGGGTGCATGGTAGAGGATTGTCTATACATTTTGGCAAGCACCAAACTCATGAGGTATTAACCTATAGATTTTTTTGGCTTAGAATGATGAAAGACATCTAAGTTATATTAGAAAGATGCAGTACTTACAGAAGGGTTAAAAGCCAAGCAAAGTAAGGACAATATTTACCTTTGTTGATTTTGACAAAACCATGGTCCAAGCTAAGCATGGACTTTATGTTAAGACTATCGAGGACATGCTAAGGGAAGGACTCCATCATGGTGGTCATTAATAGATTTAGCAAGATGGCACACTTTGTGCCCTATTCCAAAACTAATAATGCTTCAGCTATCTCTTTTCTTTTCTTACAGGAGATCGTCAAGCTCTATAGTGTACCTAGAACAATCATGTCTAATCCGGATCCAAAATGCATGAGCCATTTTTAAAGAACCTTATGGAAGCAATTAGGAACTAAGTTACTTTCAGCACATCCTGCCACCTTTAAATTGATGGGTAAACTAAGGTTGTCAATAGAACATTAGGAACCCTACTCAGAGTCACTATTGGAAGAAACATGATTAATTGGGATCAATGCCTGCTCGTAATTGAGTTTGCCTCCAAAAAGACAACCCACAATATCACAAGAATGTTGCCATTTAAGATTACTTATGGATTCAACTCTATGGTTTTACTGGACTAAACACCCCTTCTAAGCCAAAATGGGGATCAATCATCCAAAGAAAGATCTAAGGCCATCAAGGCAATGCACCAAAAAGTCCTAAAACATTTAAGCCAAGCTACTACTAAGCTCCAAAGGTAAGGCAAAGGACGAAATGGTAGAGAATTTCAACTTGGTGATTTAATCTGGCTCCACCTCAGTAAAGATCAATTCCTAAGTTTGAAGAAGAGCAAGTTATCTCCTAAAGCTAATGAACAATTTAAAGTACTCAAAAATAAATCAACCCTAATGCTTACTGGATTAAACTACCCAAAGATTATGAAGTCTCAAACTCCTTTAACATTGTCAACCTCCATTAATATGTTCCTGAGGACAATCAACAAGAAGAAAAACCAAATTTGATTCCAAATCTTAAAGAAACTGAAGGGGATGATAGGGATCACAGATTAATCACTCGCTCTCAAGTTGAGGACTTGCCCATATGGTTCACCGAGCTATCTAAGAGGAGTTGAAAAGAACAATGCATTCTCTACGCCGACTTGTTGAGGTATTCTATTCCAACTCTCTCTTTCTCACCTTAGAGACCCCTAAGGTGACTGGCTTATTATCGAGCGAACCACTTATTGCTACAACAGTCCAAAGCCAAGCACTAAATCTACCATTTCTAAGCTAAGTCGTGTTTAAGGCCGAGCTACCCCATTTGCGAGATTACCATCCGAGGTTGATTAAGAGAATGGTCTCACACTAGAATAACCCCTCTTAAGCCATGAACAGCCGAGCTATTGTACAACCGACCTAACCTACTCTATTTAGAATTAGCTGTATTCAGCATACAGCATTGTCTAGACCATATAATGGACAATAGACATACGTCCCATTTTTCTAACATCCGCACTGTCCTTTTTGTAACTAAATATCCTTTTTGTCTATTTACAACTTTGCCCTTTGTAATCTATTTCCCTTTCCTTTTTTAGTAGGAATCCTTTTTGTAATTTATGTATACCTAGGACTTGCCTTAATTGAGCCATATAAATACTTATAATATGTAATAGCTAAAATATCAGTGATATTGAACTTTAGACATTATTCTTCCTTCTTGAGCTTATGTTTTCTCATTAAGGACTGAGATCTTACAGAGCTCTTATCTAAACCATTGAGCATAGACTAATGGCGAGCAACCTTGCATTATACTTATTTGTCATATCAAGTATAGCTCGAGCTTATGTGAGGCATTGCTGAGTCATATTCATAGTTGGTGCCCAAGGACCCCTATATAACCTTCAACTACCATTTAACTTTTGAACTATCTTGAGGTTCTTATCTACTCTTTTGGCTTACATGATATCGGTAGCTATGTGTCAACCTTCTTAGCAATTTGTATCATATCGCCTACTCCGATCTTTTGTACGCACATCCAATGCATATGATTAGGTTGGACAACCCAGATCTAACCCACTTGCCAACCCAAACCTCCATCTAAACCCAATTAGAATCGCAATCTAACTCACATATTTAGATTAAACCCCCTTTTTGCATTTTAAACATTTTACTGTTTTATCTTGCAATTCATTAAAAAGAAGAAGAAGAAGAAGAAGAAAAGAAAAAGGAAAGGAAAGTGTTTTGATTTTTAGATCATCTTATTTTCCTTTTTCTAAAATGTTTCAAAAGATTCTATCTTTTAATAAAATACATGAATAAAGTATTGTAAATAGTTTTTCTTTTATAATAAAAAAATAATAAATAATAATAAAACGTTTTATCACCTAGAAAAAATGATTTTTCAAAAATACGAATCTAATGAATCAACCCTTTCCCAAAGTTGGGATTTCTATAGAATTTTTCCAAAAATAAACATTTGAAAAAAATTAGTTACCTCTTCCCTAGAAAATTTTCTCAAATGAAAAAATAAAAAGATTAAGAGACATAAACTTAATCCATTTTCAAAACTGAAATAAACCAACAGATTTTAAAGTCTTATAAAAATGAACAATGGAAGTCTAATTCCAAATAGAATGTATGTAAGAACTTGTAGGAAATTATAGGGTGACTTAAAAATTGAAAAAAAAATATATATTTCCTTTTTTTTATGAATTTTTCCCTTTTTCAAAAGAGAAAAAAATATAAATTGTCTTCTTCTTTACTTCTATAAAAATAGTAAAAAAAGAGAAAAATAATAGAAATAAACTTATTAAAGGTACTTTGAAAGATATATTCAAATTTGGAAGATTTAAGTAGTACCCATTCAAGGTTTAATATAGTAGCCCTCGAATCCAAAATCTCTGGTATTCAAAAATTGTCTTTGAAACAGTTTTTTCATAGATTAGTAGCTAAGTTAGAATCAATCCACCCAATTTATTATAACCTAAACCTTTTTCAAGACCTAAGCCAAGTGGTGACTCCAAATCTTTTCAAAATCAAAGGGAAGCCAGTATTTTTCTTAATCCTTAGTCAAAAGTTAATATTAACGAGTAGGATTTGATATTAATCAAATTAAGGAAAATAAAAACAATAAATTTAGGCTCAAAAAATGCATTTATCCATATAAGTAATGATTTTGTGTTTTTATGTTATTATAACAACTTGTAGTTGTACAATTGCTAAGTAGTACGTATATTAGTACAATACCATAGTCATAAAATAAAGGTCATTTGAATGGGTTGCACCATATACCTTAAGTGTTCGATAAAATGCTTGTGACACATTGTTTGTTAAGAGGATGGCTAATGGCATGTGGTCAAAATGCACGTTGTATAATGTACTCTTAACTAACCAATATGTTACTTGTATTGTAGATATGTTGAAAATAGTGGGTTTGGTTAAATTCGTGGTATATGCCTATGAAATATTGTGAGGAGAAATTCGAGGCCAGAGTATGATCAAGTCCCAATTAAGATGATGAAAATGAGAACAAATGTGAACTTTTCTAAATTTCTATAAAGGGTTTGCTAGAGCGTTAGAATTGATCTCAATACTGGTATGGTTGAGATTTTCTATAGACATCCCAATGCTTATTCAAGAGTTGTTTCATATTCTCTGATTACCATCAAGGATGATGATGATAATGAGAACTTATTTGATATGGTAGAAATTTAGGCAAACTCACAATCACCACTTGTGTATAAGGATTAAAGAAGCATAAAGACCTCAGCCTCCCCAACAGTGAAAATCCCAAGCAACTACATCTATGTAACATCCGTGCATCCCATGATGGTTAATCAGCCTGTAGTAGATGAGTTCAAGTAACTATACATGTTTACGCCTATGTGGGATGATGAAAATCCTACTGATTAAGTAGTTGGATTGGTCCTTCAAAAGAATATATCATAAGAACTTATACTTTAATGTATGAGAGTTGTAAATGATGATGATGACTGTGAGCATCCAATTAGCACTCGACCATGTGAAAAATGAATGGAAACTTTTCTTTGTAGTATAGCAGTGGTGCATAAGCCATATCATTGGCAATTTTGATAAGGTGTACAAGAACTAACAATGCAAAAAATGGGTAGCATATACTGTGATGCAAGCTCAGCTACGTAAATTCTAAAAGTGCATATAGAAGGTCAAAAGTATCAAGGCACTCCAAGATGGTTAATGAAATACCACTTAAGCAATGGACACTTTCACATGGTGGGTACTGCCAATTTGGGTACACAATGTTAAACATTGTAGAGAGTTATAACTTGATTCTACTGCTTGCTCAAGGATTATCGCTGACATCCCTATTAAGGAAGATCTTCTACAACTGTATGCATCACTGGGATGAGAGATATGGGTTTCGAGTTAGAAATTTGACTTCCCTTTTTCCTAATCTAACCTATACCAAGCTCAGCTCGTCGAGTATAAGTTTCTCGACTGAATTAGGAAAAAGCTCGAGTTTAAAAGAAAAAAAAGTTTTAAAAATGGAGTCATTGGCTAATTGAGTTAGGGAAAAAAATGAAATTAAAGCTTATAAGTGGATTGACCTTAATTTCAGCTACTAATTTATGGGTTTTTTTTTAAAAAGAGTTTTAGAAAAAGGAAACGAGAGAGTATGGATTCAAGAGTTAACTTATTAAAACCTTTGCAGTTATCATAAAAGAAGTCCATAAATTAAAGAATTGGGCCTTTAATTTTTCATGGGCTTTTTCAAAATACAAAAAGGGTTTTTCTATTAAGAATATGGGAAAATTAGTTCTTTATATTTTTTAGGACCACTCAAAATGTTTATGTACCTACCAATCAAAATCAGACACGTATAGTTCTAGAGATTTTTTATAAAACTTTTTAGTGGGTGCATCAATTTTATTTACAAAATATTTTACTTTAAATTATTACATGTTAACAATTTGTAAAAGAAACAACTTTTTTCTTACTTATTTTAAAAATTCATAAGAATTCCTAATTTTGAAAACAATCCAGTTAGGATTTTTATTTATGAAAACAATATTTCTAAGTGTAAGAAAAAATAATTTATAAAGAAAAGACCCCTTTTTAATTTTGAAAACATTCTCTTAATAATAAACAATATGAATACACCATCATATGTTACAAGTAAATTAAATATTAATCATCACATAAAATTACACATTACTATAAAATTACATTTATAAAAGCATAGGTTATCATGCACAAATGATCAACAAAACATTCACATAGCCTATTTTAATTCAATTACAAGCCTTACACTACACCAAATTAGAGCTATTAAGGTGGCTAAAGCTGCCTTCATATGAGATTAATAAAGCAGTCACTTCCTTGTAACTAGTATTTAATACGCCTCGTATGTAGTTGTTGTAATAACTTTTAAAGGCAACTTTTGGTGTTTTAATAACTCTTGACACAACAAATATATATTATGATAGGAAAAGCTGCCTTAAAAGGCCATCCATCGATACCAAACTATGAAATTTCAAGGACATTAATAGCCAATTTAATAGCTACTGCCATAAGAAATACATATAAAGATAATAAAAGCTATCCTAAAATGTATATTCATCAACTTAGAAATATTAATATTTAAAATTCATATAAATAAGATAAAATATAATAAACCTAATAATAAATAAGTAATAGACATGAAGATAGTACAATCGATTAAATATCATTAAAATAACAAAATTTGAAGTCATTGGCAAAGACTAAAATAATGTGATCCAAAATAATGCAAAATTGTAATTAACAAAATGACCTATTATATTATCACCAAATAACCAGATATCTATACTTACATTTACATGTTTCATTTATAATGAATTCCAAAAAAAAAAAAAAAAGAAAAAAGTGAAACTGGCGAGTAATTCAAATCAACATAAATTAAAGTCCTTCTATCCTTCTTGTATTAGGAACACCTTCTATTGCTCATCATCTTCATCAATATTTATCTACAAATGACAAAAAAATATTACTAACATATGAATATCATATTTGATTCTTATAACCTAAATAATAATACCAAAAAAAAAATGAACCAAATATAATGGATGATGCACAAGCATCTTCCATGCATCCAATAAATTATATATAGATAGTCCTTTCCTTTAACACGTTCACTTACTTCACTTTTTCCCTATAATATATACAATAACAAAAAAAAAAAAAACTCTATCCATTAAGGAAAAGAATAAATCTACTTACCATGCTAAATATTTAATGAATAACAATGGACGAGTTAAGGGAAAAGTATATTTTTAAGAATCGTACACCTACCACTTTATCAACAAGCATTATGAGTATTGTTATGGATGCATTAGCTATCGATATTTCATCTATAACCTGGTTGGATAATCTCTCACATGCAATCAAGAAGATACTAAATTCTACATAACGAATAGGAGTAATATTAGTACCTATAGTTCACTGCAATTATACTAAATAAAAAGGAGATAAGGAAGAAAATATAATAATGCCATGTCTTCTATTTAAAATGCATAATGGTACCTACAATATATGAAGCCATTACTATACAAGTACATACTAATTATCCAGAATAAAGGATGCAATCTAAGAAAATTTTAAGTCACACAACTATTTCACCCTAAAGGGTAGTTGATATATTTAATCCACAATAAGTCTTACTTTTTAAAAGAAATTGACAAGTACATGGATCAATGCACAACAAAAAGTTTATAAGACCACCTAAAAGCAGAAGAACCTATGCATGATGCATTAACCCCATGTACCTACTTACCTTCCTTATACGGCTTTATACTATAATAGGATATCTTGAATGTTTAACAAATTTTTATTTCTTGATAGTAATAATCACATAAAATTTTCCTTTTATTTTTTTTAAGTAATAGATACCATCTAGTTAAAATCAAGGCTCTACAGGAGTTTTAGTAAGTGATTATTCAATCTTATGTGCAAATTAGAAGAGAGCCCATATAAATCCTTCTTGATTTTTGTCATTTACAAGTTGGTCAGTCAAATTTCACTTACCAAGATATGAAAAATACAACACATAATGGGATAAGCCTATGATCCAAACTTGATTTTACTAGTGAATATAGTGATAAAACCATAAAATAATAGTAAACTATTTACCTAAAGCAACAAAAAGAAACTGGAATACAAGAACAGGATTGTAATAGACTTAAAATGCTACTAATTTTCAATTTTTTTTAAGAAAATAGAAAGGAAACCAAAAAGAGAGATAGGCCCAAAAGAAAAAGAAAAATTATGAAACTCCACAAATCGTAAAAATTCCAACTCTTCATTTAATATAATCTTATTAATAACATCAATTCATATCTACATCAAGATCTTACCTCAATAAAAGGATAAATTCAAAAGTAAAAGAAGAAAAAAATAAAATAGGAAAGCATAAGGTGAAAGAGCATTAGCAAATTCAATTAGAAAATACCTCTCCTCATAAACCATTTTAATAATGAAATCAATAGAAAATTGCAGTAGCAAATTGAAACTAATCATTTAAAAATAAAATAGTTTAATTTAACTTTTAAACACACGAATAATATAAAAAGAAAGTTTAAAAATTCAATAAAGATCCTAACACTTAATCTGAATATACCAAATATGGTAAATTATGTACTAAAGCACTAAGCATTTTGTAAGTTTGTTAACATGAGAAAAAATTAAAAAAAAAAAGTCATCACAATCACAATAGCATCATGAGACAGATATGTGATAATATGTATAACATTTAACTTGACATTCTTTCACCCAAGCTCCGTTCTATGTAATATCAATCTCTTTTATAATTTTAGTCTCTTTTCATTTTTTCATATGTTTAAATTAATTTGTTACTGTTTAAAAATTTAACTAAGTTTTTTAATGCTTAGAAGCCACTCTTACTCTCCATATGAATTAGATCATTAGTCCTTTTCCCTTGGGAAGAAATTATCTTGGTAATATAGTGAAGAGGATAGGATGACTTAAGTAAATTTTATAACAATAAAGCCAATCACATAGATAATAAACCGATTAAAAAAAGATCTTAGCACCCCAACAAAATGCACTAAAACCAAGCACAAAGGAATAAAAAAAAAAGTATCATGCAATAGTACTAATTCAACGAAAAGCAGTCAAAGTATTCGAACAATAATAAAGGCATTTCTTATTACTTTATGGAAAGAAGACAAAGAAAAGTCTCTTGCATATCAATCAAAGTTGTTCAAACAACCATATATTTATATACACCATGTATACTAATCTGAATACTAATGATGTGCACTTTATCAAAGATATCATGAAAAAATATGACTTCCTATAGGCAAGTCATGAAAAAATAATGATTAAAGTAAAGGAAAGAAAACTAACATGTATCGCAAAATGTTACAATTTCAAGAACTTCAAAACTAATAACAAACTCAAATGCACCCTCATCAAGAGTCATATACGTATATTTTTAAAGGAATATCTTTTTTTTTTAAGATTAATTTCTTTTCAAAGGAACATCATGCAACTAAAGTAAGAATTAAATTATTACTTGAATGTAATGAATGCCAGATATTTTTATCCAGCTATTAACTGATTCAATTACAGAATTCCCTTTAAATTTTTGAAAATGAGGAAATCTAAATTTAAGAGAGCTATAATCTACTCTAAGTACTTACAATTCATGTTGTCATGGTAACAAAAAAGTAGATATCTCTCAAATCATAGAAAATTTTGTTGAAGTGAAAAGAGAAATAGTATTTTAATATGATGAAGCTAGCATTTTCAAAATATTTCATATATTCATAATAAAAATCAACATATAGCACTATAACTTTAGTTTCTTTTTGTTGCCTCTCCATTAGCTAGCGATACAAACTTATAACAAAACTTTAAGTAAAATTCAAAATAGGAAAGTACCTAGATAAAATGGTTACATATGTGGGAAAAGCCATATGCTTGGAGGTAAGGAACTATTGGTTGACCATTCATATGCATCAAGAACCTACTATAGCAATTATGGTTTAGAGATCATAATACTATAGTCCATTAAGCAAATTAAATTTGCATATTTTATTGTTTAATTTAAGCCTTTTTTTTTTGGAAAAAAAAGTAGAGTGATGAAGGTTATATTTTAAACTAAAAGTACCTTATGATATAATTGCAGTCGCATCGCCATAGTCCAAAATCCATTAATCCTTATCTTTCCGTAGCCCCATCTCCATCATGAGCTCCTTTACCAAGCTATCTTAGTATAACATAGTTCAAGACAAAGCTAAACATGGTTTATGTCCTTCTATATACATACCCTAACCTTTGTCTTTGTGTTCTAGAAAATAAATATATTGTACAAAAACTTTAGATATACTAAAGCAGCTTCTTAAAGATAAGAAACCAATAAAAAGATATCCAGCATGCATGAGACAATAATGTCACAAGATTGGTTACTCTAACTAGAAAAATCAACTTTACTTGGTGACTATACAGATAACAATTCATCTCATACTTATGTTCCTCCAACAAGACAGCATTAAAAGCTCCTATTATAGGGTTTAGATTGACAAAGGAGTAGAATAAGGATTCTATAATGCCCCAGAACTGAAGACATCACAGATGGCCACATATCCTTAGTCTCTAATGACATACTAGGCATAACATCCGACTAAAAACTCTAAATAATACTATAAAAGTCTTCAAATAATCTTATACAATTAAATCTCTAAATAATACTAGAATAACTTTTAGTTAAGAAATATTAATGCCCAATCAATTATCATTATTACATAAAACTAAATAATCTCATGATTTAATTTCCTAGGATAACCTTCAATATCAAACATAGTCTTCACCTTTCCTATTCTTAAGGTAGCATCAATTAACTCCATAAGTTATTGAAGCCAAGCAATACGATTGTAGATCCTACGTCTGAAAATATAATAAAGTGAGTTTAAGCCCAGTACGCAATACACAACCACATACGCAAGATCAAATAATACATATTCACATGCATAGAAATGCAAGTAAGTAATCCATACAATTTATTCATTTATCTTAACTTTGAAGCCGATAACACAAACACACAATGGTGGTCCTCACAACTGAATCATGTCATCAATGTACCACAACCTAGCATTTAGGTATGCCTCTTTGGGCTCTTCTACAACACCTAAATTTACCCTAGATCATTTCTAAGCTAAACTCTACTAAGGACAATGCATCACAAGGATCATTGGGGTTATCACCTAAGGATCTACCACTCTAGGCCCCTAGGACGAGTTAAACACAACTAACAAAAAGATACATAAGCTAGATATACATTTAATTCATTTTAATTCTTACTATCCTAACACTCACATCCAACAAGTGCATGTTACGTACTTGGATGTTTGGAATCTGTTACCAATGAATTAAATCTGGCTTTAAATCTTAGAAACAATAAATACTCATAAAACTCTTTTAAATATTGAATGGTTTAAAAGTGAGTTTTAATTAAGAGACAATGTTTATTCAATATTCTTTTGAGTTTACCTTAAAATATATAGTGTAAGGGATATTTTACCTTAATTTTGATAATTCTTTCATTTTCCACAATCAATCGATACATAGCCCTAAAATATCAATGCATATCACTTAGATTTAATCAAAACCTAAATTCTATAATTAACTCTTCACTTACCATTGGAAATCCCTGAAGGTTGTGTAAGCCTTGCAATTCCCTTCTTCAGATGAGTTACACTACCAAGAGAGATTTAAATCAATCCAACTTTTTTCTCTAAAAATCGATAAGATTAATATTATTGATGTACCTTAAGCATTTCCTAAGTTTGTAGTGGAAGAGTCTTATTCGATAACTCCAGGAAGTCTAAAAGAGTTTCTAGGAATAACATAATATATATGCATTAGTTAAGTTGAGAAATTTTTGTTCTTCCAGCATTACCCTTCATTAAACCATTGCTTAAGTTCTTAATATCCCTTACTTGTAACTTACTCATCCTTTATTTATTTTTATGACTTTATTCTTTTATATCCCTTTTTTTATAAGGTATTACAAATTCGATAATGGTTTCTATTTTAGGGCTTCAATTATGTTCCTTTGATAAGAACATAAGTTTCTATTAGGTGATAGCTTCAAGTTAGAGTTTCAATAGGGTTTAGTTTGAGGAAGGAGTTGAATAGTAAAGAAGAGGGATGTTTCTTGAAAGGAGCAAAGTTGCTTTAAAGGGGAGAGAAAAAAGTAGGGGTGGTGGTAGTGGTAATGGTAGGAAGAGTAAGGAGGAAGGCTTTAGGAAAAGTCTTTTTCTTCTTTTTTTTTTTATTAAGCAAAAAGCAATCAATTTTTTAATCAAAATAAATTTCCTTCCCATGTGAAATATCATGCCACCATAAAAGCTTAATCGTCTCTAAGAGCATTTATAAAGGTAGTCTTCATGTAATTGCCTAAAAAGTGCACCTTATTGAATCAAATTTGTTGTAATGTATGGACATTATCAATAATACAAACTATCAACATGTAAATTTATCATATTATCAGTTTATTAGATTTTATAATATTATAAATTATGAGTATACATTATGGTTTTATTATCACATCATGTTATACAATTAACTTATATTATCCATCTCAAGCGATGAAACGAAACTACACAACGCCATAACACATTAACATCATATATTTCGTAAGTCTTATGGTATACGTACAAATTATATTCAATTATTAAAATCTACCAATTATCTATATGGAATAGTCTACGAATTATGTATCATATGTTACGAAACTATATACCTATCACTTTTCACATTACATTGTTAATTTACAAATTGGAAATCATAAAATTCATGAAAAGACTAATTTTCGACAAGTCACATTTATGATTCACATATCATATATTTCAAAATTATTTACTATACATATTATATGTCACATATTGCAAAATACATATCTTCAACATATTATAATTCTAAATTACAAAGTCTAATTTAATATATTATAAAGTTAAAAAGTCTAAGCACGTCATATTTCATAACATATTGTCATATTATATATTATCATGTAAATTACATAAATTAAATTTGCAACGTAGTACATCATTATATAAATCACAAAAATAATTTATTTCATGAATCATGGATCAAATTTGCATCAAATGAGCAATTTAAACAATAGCAAACAAGTAAAAAGAAACTCATCTAGCGCTGGTGAACCGATGGCCGATTTGATCACTTTCAAACCAATTCTTGGTAAGTTAGCAGCATTTCTTGACCCCTGACTCATTAATCTTCAAAAACTATCAACCAATTTATGGAAATCTTAGGCGCAAGAACTTTAAACATAAGCCTTTGAATAGAGTGTTCTTGATTCAAATTCATGTGGAGTATAGTTAAATGAAATTGGTTGATGGATTTTGCCCTTTAGAGAATGGAGAACATTCCCTTTTTTTTTTTCCTTTTTTGCTGTAATTTGCCCTTAAGAGTGAGAAATTAGAGAGAGAGTGTGGGTTGTGCAATAACGTTTTTAAAGAGAGAAAATGGTGATTTCTTGAATGTAAAAGTTTATTAATTGTTTATGTTTTTCGTAATGGATGTTAAGAAATCTTATTTTGTTGTGTAAAGCTAGAATTAAGACTCGAGAAACATTCTTATTTGTGAAAAAATGAATCTTTATTGCATCTTCAATGATTATCTCAAGTTTCATTTTTTTTTTTGTATTTTTTATCCTATTTTAATACGTTTTTTTATCAAATTCTTAGCAATTAAGGATATGAAATTACTCATTTATGTCTTGTTACCATTTTCATGTAATGATTTCATAATGAGCTTGGATTAAGAAAATTTAATTTATCGAATTCAAAACAGGTGCAAATATTGTGTGTACATAACTTATCCCTTTTTTATTATTTTTGTTGATTCACTTTCTCTCAATAAAAATTCGAATATTTTTATGCTTATGAGAGTATAATCGATGCACTTTTGTTTCCATATTTTTTTCATGATTTTAAATGTATAATAATTCAATAAAATCAAGTAAAAAATTACTATACAAAGTTGCCTCTTTCAACATTTAAGCTTTTATGCATTTTTTCAACAAACAGGGGAGAAGGAAGGAAGTTGGGT
This sequence comes from Lumnitzera racemosa, assembly GCA_024138005.1. Classification (NCBI taxonomy): domain Eukaryota; kingdom Viridiplantae; phylum Streptophyta; class Magnoliopsida; order Myrtales; family Combretaceae; genus Lumnitzera; species Lumnitzera racemosa. The sequence continues at coordinate 91,095,733 of JAMXBC010000006.1, forward strand.
TGAAGGTTGACCCACATGTGCCATGTGCACGTTGTGAGCATCATCGATACGTAGCACTACTTCAAGGCTATGTAGGGAGTATCCATCGGTGGGTGTTACGTGACGTCGAAATATGGGTGCTACATGGTAAAACCATAAGGTGATACATGCCACCTTTTTTTTTCTTGTTTTTATTTCATTTTGTTTTTCCTTTCATCCTCTTTCTCTTTTTCTTATTTTCCTTTTTTTCTTCTCCTTTTGCTTTTTTTTTTTTAATTTTATTCTAAAAGCTCCTAAAAAACATTTAATTAATTACATATGTACTAAAAAATATATTTCTTACTTCAAGAAAATATGAAGTTTAATAAACATATGCTCAAAATATTTTCAAAATTCTTTCAATTTGACCAAATTACGATCTCAATTTCTACTTATATTCGATTTTTATTAAAAGTTTCAAATTACCATAAAATACTCGTTTTACGTCAAATTGAGGAACGGTTTAAGCTCATGTTCTCTTGAAAATGTATATTTTCAAAATATTTCAAAATGAGTTAGTTGAACTTAAGTAACAAAAATTTATTTTCAATAAATGTCATTTTTTGTTTGAGAATCCTAATTTGGTTAAATCACATGAGCTTATTTTGACTCTAGAAATTTTTTTACACCTTATAAAATTATTTCCACTCCAAATGACTCAAATGAACTCCCATGCGACACTTTTATGATTTTTTTAAATTTTTTTAGGTTTATTAGATATTCTAATTTTTTTTCCTTTTTCCTTCTTTTTTGGGTTTTTTTTCCTAATTTGTTCTTTTCTTTTCTATTTTCTAATTTTTCAATCTTTTATCTTTATTTTTTCATTTTTTATATTTTATTTATTGGCTTTTTCCCCAAAAACTAGAGTTTTGAAATAAAGATAAACATGGGGCAGGTAAAAATGCGATGTCTACAATAGGGAGGCACTAAAGTCGATTACCAATAATTGACCGTATATGAAATATGCAATCAAAATGTTAGAGGGTTGGATGAAATGGGCTAGTTCTCATCATGTTGTGCTTTCAGTAGGCTCAAGAAGATCTTTGAAGTTAAAATAAGGAGCATTCGAGTAGTAAATGGCATGAAGGGAGGTAGCAAGACTTAAATGGTTGACTTTAGAAGTAGCAAGTACACTTACAACAAAAGGCAAATATATAGAATTCCTGTACATACACATTTGTTGTAGTGGCTTTCTCAAGGACAGAGATCGTGATGGGAATCATGTTACTAAACCTTTTACCCGCAGCCGAGCCCGAGGACTAGAGGAGTTAGCATGACAATTCCTTTTGTTCCAATTAACCCCTACTGAAGTCGAGTACTTCCTTGCCGAGTTGTCTTTCGTGCCGTGCTATATAACTGCCCATTTTTCAATAGTATGCGGAGTTAATGATTACTCTTTAGCATTGGACCAACCAATTACTCAGCATCTTCCTTGCTGAGAAGCCGAGAGAGGGAGTCCAAACCAACTAAGCTATCCGTACTCGGATAAGTCTATCTGTCTATACTTTTTTATCCACATCTTCTGACGACCTCGTCAATATAGCATTGCTACATGTATAGTATCATGTGCAAAATCTGTTGCATCAATGATTGTTTTTCTTGTATATTCATTTTTATCTTTTTGTATCTTATACATTACTTCCTTAGGAAATGCCCTTTTGTCTTTTCCTTTTTAGGTAAGTTACCCTAACTTATGGGTATAAATACTCTTGTACTTGTAATGAAGATTAGATCATTCTTAATATACTCTTTTAGTACTTTTTCTTCCTTATGTAAACACTGTTTGTTTACTTTCAGCATTACTCTTATTTTTTCCCTTAAGCAAGGTTAAGTGGCAAGTAACCTCACCAGACCAATTTGTGCGTCATATCGAATTGTACCATCAGTCCTTAGAAGTTTTATTGGTGTGTCATACCCTCTAGAGCTATTTGTGGGTTTTCACTTACCGTTTCGTTCTTCATTTGGCCCTTTCGCACTTTTCCTCATTAATCCTTTTCGAGCTTTCTATAAGCTCGGATCCATCTAGCAACCAGCCTTGTCTATTCTTGGTCACGGATTACAATATTTTGGTATTAAAGTGAAGGTTTTGTATGAACTATAGTAGTTCTTTTTGAAGTTTTGTTATACTTTGTTTTACGTGTGTGAAACAGAGTACGTTACTGTGTTCAATTGACTACTGTGTTGTTAACTGTTAATTTCCTTAAGTATTTGTTTGAGCTTTGAATCTGTGAGGAAAATGACAGACCTAAGTATGAATGTCGGTACTAGTGATGATAGTAGGGTTATCCCTCATGGACGACAATCTCAAGAAACTCCTAGAAGCACTAACGAGAAACTTGATGAGATAGCTAACCTCTTAGTAGATCTGACTCGAGTTATTCATGTACTGTCTTCACGACCCACTAAGGCCGTGTAAAACACTCCATAAGTTGCTTAACGTGTTAGAGGTCATAACCCAGCTTAACTCGTTTGAGGTGGAGGAGTTGGAGGACAAGTAAGGTGAAGAATTGACCTAAGGGAGCTTGATGAAGAGGAAGAAGAGTATTTTGAATAGGAGCATATACAAATCCCCAAAGCATCCAACCATGTGAAGTTTCGAATTTCGAGTTTCAATGAATCTGGAAATGCTGATGAGTATCTGGATTGGAAAGAGAAGGTAGAACTTATGTTTGATTATTATTAGTACGAGGATTATGAGAAGGTGAGAACTACTACTATTGAGTTCTCTAGATATGCCGCCATATGGTGAAAGAATTTTCAAGACGAGAGGGGTATCGAGAGACTAATACTTAACTAAAGACAAAGATGATACTCAAAAATAGATTCGTACCGGAAACCTATCTCTAAAATACTTTCACTCCACTTCAAGAGTTGAGAGAAGGAGGCTGAACTATTGATGAGTATGTTTAAGACTTTCAAATGCTTATAATACATTGCAAATTGGATAAACTACTAGCTCAAACAATCTCTAGGTTCGTTACTGAGTTAAGAGGACACATTTTGGAGCTCCAACGATTTGACACTATAGATGAGGCTGTTAGGATTACCTAGTTAGTAGAGAGGCAAAGAAGGAGCCAGGTACCAGTGAAGATGCCAATTAGCCGACTCATGAGAAGGGGCAAGGGTCTAATAGGAAGACCAGTTAGATCAAGTACTTCAAATGCCAAGGGTTCGAACACTTGGCTACTCAGTGCCCAAAACGATGGACAATGGTCATTAAGGGAGACATCTCGAAGCTCGAAGTAGAGAGTATGGATGAAGAACCTGAGGAGAAGGAGGTTCCTATTAAGAAAGAAAATGCCGAGAAAGAGCTAATTAAGAATGACATATTTATCGCGGACTTGGACCAGTTACTCCTGGTTTTCTGATGCACTATGAACATGGAACCCTTACGAGAGGAGGAGCAAAGAGAGAATCTGTTTCATACAACCTACAAGGTGAATGATTAGGTGTGTGCCCTTATTGTAGATCATGGAAGCTATATTAACGTGGCATCAACCGATCTTATTTCAAAACTGAAATTGCTAATTGTTGTGCACCAGAAGTTGTACAAGTTAAGTAAGAAATGAACATTACATGTCACTCGGCAAATACTACTGTAAGCCCTAAAGTTAAGCCAAATGACCGTAGGATTGAAGTTAGTATATAAAGTTTAGAACGATCGGTTAAAGGATCCAATCAAACCTAAATTATAAACTATAGATAGAAATATTAGTAAAAATGACCCCGTAAACTTGAATTTAAGAAAATAAGTAATAAAATAAGAGACTATAAAATTTTCAAATTTTAAGTATAATAATTGTTAATTATCGAAAAGACGAAAAGTGTAATCTAATAACTAATAAATTACTAGAGATAGATTATATGTATACTAAAAATCATAGAATGACTTAAATAATAATTAGGAATGTTCACATGTACCTCACATGTATTTATGTGTAGATAAAAATACGTGAAATTACTTAAATTGGCTAAAAATTTATTAAATAATTAAAGAAAATTATTAATTAATTAAGAAAAAATCAGAGGAATAAGGAATGATGTGGATTTGGTCATGGCAAGTTAGGAAGTGAAGAAGAAAATTAACCAATCAAAATCAAGCAACACAAAAGGCAAAAATTAAAAGATTTGGGCAATGTCTTGTTCAATTAAATGCATAATAATTACTACAAAACTCTATAAATAGGGAAAAAATTGTAGAGCTCATTTGAACAGTTAGAAGTCAGAAAAAATATAGAGCATCGAAATTGGAAAAGAAAAATTAAGGTTAGAAAAAAAAAATAAGAAAATCTATGCAGTAGGGGCTAATGTACCAAACCTAGACATCACCACCACCGACCGAGCCGCCACCACCACCACCACCTCACTCCAGACCCACTGCCTAGATCTGCCGATACACCTAGACCATTGTTGGAAGCCCAAAAGTCATCGAACGGGGTGAGTCTCTCATCTGCTCCAATTTTGTATAATTTCTTAAAATTATTTATTTTGCCTAGAAAATTATGAAATTTATTATTCTGAGGTTTTATTGTATGTAGATTTAGGGGAAAATAGTGATTAAGTTTAATCACATCTAAAAATATAAGGTTCTTAATAAATTAAGCAAAACCGAACATGATTAGAACTAAAAATAAATAGGCTTAGGAGTGTAGTTTGGAGCTCAAATTTTTTTGTAGTATGCTTAAGTGATATAGAATAATGCTATGAAGCCATTTTTTAAAATTTAATTTTCAAAATTTTTAAGTAAATTTTTAGCCCTAAAATGATGGGGAAATTGAGTAATTTTGGGTTAATTAGGTGATTAATTACTGATTTAATCTCTGATTTATGGATGTTAATCTCTAATAAAAATTTTTAGCCTTAGAAGTTTAGGGATGTTAATCTCTAATGTGGAAACCTAATCCTAACCTTTGGAGTGTTAAGTGTAATTAATGAAGGAATTATGTGGTAATTGTAGGAAATTTAATAAATATGAAAAATTAGGTTTATTTAGATAATATAATAATAAAAATTAGAATATAATAAATTTGAAACAAAATTTAATTTTAGGTAATTGTATAAAAAATATAAATTTTTTTCATATCAGGAAAAAATCTAGTATCCCAATTAAGATTAGCATGGAACAGTTTAGAACACTAAATTAAGACTCAATATAATATTAGAATACTCGCGCTTAATGTGATTAATTTCACATTAAGATTCGAGCATATTTAAGATTCCAGAATCAAAATTAGAATCTAATTTAGAAGCCAAACCCTAAAATAAGGTAGAATGAATCATTAGTAAATAATAGGTATACATGAAGGAATTAGTTAAATTATAACTTAAAATATGAATCATTCAAGTATAAGTACTAAAAAGACCAATTTGTATTATAAGATACCTAGAGAAAAACCGGCTTGCAATTAAGTGATCAAGTGATTGAGAATTCCAAGTAAGTTAGGTTATTACTTACGGTATTAAAGTACTATTTTATGGTACTCAGAGACTTAAGATTGTATATGATTGTGGTTGTAAGTAGTTTATACATGTGTTTGAGTATCTAAATTCGTGTTGAAATTTGTAATGTGATTGATTTTATGTTATGACTGGATTGGTATGAAATTTTTTGAACACCCTAAATGGAATTTAATCTTATTCGACTATAATAACCTATATTGTCATCCATTGCAACCCTTTAGGGGATCATTAGGATTCTTCAACCAAACACTGACACCTTCGATAAAGATAGCGCTGGATAACAATTGGTCTTTTTCTCATCCTTAACCGAACTAAGTGACAGGAGAGGAGGTCACAATGAGAATGAGGGCATTGGTTCGAAGGATAGTCTTAGGAGGAGCAGTGTCTCCATTGCACAAACCTGGGTTTGGTTATGAGCTATTACATAACATGAAAACTCCCCAACTCGGATTAGAGCGGGTGAAATTTCTCTAATTTCGCAACGGACCGGACTACGTTGTGTGATGACACTTGCTTGTTGCATTGCATGAAAATAATTGCCTAATAATCTTGTTCGTGTTTGTATATATTCATGAGTCTCCAATTCAACTTATTGAGCTGTAGTTGCTCATACCCATATAGATCCTTTTGCAGGTCCTGATTTCTGAATACTTCAAGTATTATGGCGCCTTATAACTATCTAGAGGTTCTTTTGAAGCCCGAGGTGTGAAGATCAATTCGCTTAGCAGTAGATATATAGCTAGAGTGTCCTTTATTGCTTGAGAATGAAAGACCGGTAGTTGTTATGTAAATTAGTAAACTGTTATGTTAATATAGAGTTTCTTAGGAAGTTCTATAGACTTTACATATAATTATGTATGCTGATTAAAAATTTGTGATAATTACTATAACTTTAGCTAAACACTTAATTGGACTATTTACTTCAAAGCGAGGAGTCGTCGACGCCTTGTGTAAATCATGTCTATAGTAGGTACTGTGAGGCCAGTTACTATCATAAAATGGTTTACATGGTGGGACTGTTGCGACTCTGTGACTTCAGGGTGTAATAACTATTGCCGATCACTATTAGGAACTACTCTAACTAGATTCTCTATGACGTCTTACCTATTTGTACTACCTATGTATTGTTAGGTAGGCCGTGGTTGTTTGATAGGAAGGTTATCCATAACAGCTACAAGAACACATACATGTTCGAGAAAGATGATTAAGAGATTACACTAAACCCGATGCCGCCGAGAGAAGTTAATAAGTTGCAAATGAAACTTACTCACGAATTAAAGAAGGCTCTAGTAATGAGTGGAGCCGAGCTCCAAGAGGCCATCAATACTAATAAGCCGATCTTCATGTTGGTCAGGCAACCACTGGAAATGAAGGAATGAGGTGAGTTACCCCAGGAGGTCAATGAGTTGTTAGATGAATATGTCAACCTATTCCTAGAATAGTTAACTGAGGGGTTGCCTCTAACTCAAGGCATAGAGCACTACATTAACTTAGTTCCTAGCATTGCACTATCGAATAAGCCAGCTTATCGGATGAATCCTGAGCATGCTTTTGAGTTCCAACGTCAAGTCAATGAGTTACTGGAAAGAGGCTATGTAAGAGAGAATCTCAGTTCTTATGTTATGCCTACACTTTTAGTGCCGAAGAAGGATGGAACCTGGTGGATGTGTATAGCAATCAAACCGTGAACAAGATCACGATCAAATATAGGTATCCGATCTCAACACTAAAAGACATGTTAGATGAACTTAATGGAGCTAAGATTTTCAGCAAGATTGATCTTAAATCTAACTACCATTAAATCCCCATAAGGCTAGGAAACGAGTGCAAGACTGTATTCAAGACTCAACATGGACTTTATGAATGGATGGTCATGCCTTTCGGCTTGTCTAATGCCCCGAGCACTTTCATGAGACTAATGAACCATATACTAAGACATCTCATAGAGAAGTGTGTTGTAGTATACTTTGATAATATCTTAGTCTATAGTACCGATATGCCGAGTCACTGTGAACATCTCAAAGCAGTCTTAGATATCTTCCGTACTGAGAGATTATTCAGCAATTTAAAGAAATGTTGCTTTTGCTAGGAGGAAGTGGTATTCTTGGGCTATGTAGTCAGTGGAGGAGACTTACGAGTCGATGATGAAAAGATCTAAGCAATTGTCAAGTAGTTGACTCCCACTATTTGTGCTGACGTAAGAAGTTTCAACGGACTGACATCATTTTACAAAAGATTTATTAGGAATTTTAGCACCATCATTGCACCATTTATTGAGCTAACAAAGAAGAATACCAACTTCTGATAGGGAGAAAGGGAGGAGAGAAGTTTTACCAAGATAGAAAAAAGGTTGACCTTTGCCCCGGTGCTAGTGCTACCTGACTTCGACAAAATTTTTGAGTTGGAATGCAATGTATTGGGCATTGGAATAGGCGCTGTATTGAAGCAAGAAGGTCAACCAATTACCTTCCATAGTGAGAAGCTCTGAAGACCGTAGTTAAACTACTCTGTGTTTGACAAGGAACTTTTGGCACTGATCCAAGCAATGCAAGTATGGTAACATTATTTGCTGTCAAGAGAATTTGTCATATATACCAACCATGAATCACTGAGGTACCTTCGAAGTTAGACTAAGATGTCGAAGCGGCAGGTGAGATCGGTTGAATTCCTTGAAGGATTCAATTTTGTGATAAAGTAAAAGTAAGGATAGAGCAACATAGTTGTAGATGCTCTTTCGAGGAGATATACGCTTTTATCATAACTATAGACTGGACTGTTTGGGTTTACAAGTATCAAAGAACAATACTCTGAGGATCCACACTTTGGACCCACAATTTCGCAATGTATCAATTGGAGGACAGTGGACAAATATCATGTGAAGGATGCCTATTTGTTCCGAGGTAGAAAATTATGCGTACCAAATTGTTCACTCAGGGAGCTGCTAATTAAAGAAGCTCACAGTGGAGGACTCTCTGGACATTTTGGGGAAAGAAAGACCTGTGAACTGTTGAATAGCTGATTCTTTTGGCTAAGAATGAGGAGAGATGTGCGAGTTATTGAAAGCTGTGTCGTATGCAAGAAGGCCAAATGCCAAGCCAAGTAAGGGAGAGCAATGCCCTTACCTGGATTGAACTGAGCATGGACTTTGTCCTCGGACTATTGCGAACTACTTGAGGTAAAGATTCTATAATGTTCATCGTGGATAAGTTCAGTAAGATGGCACACTTCGTGCCTTGCTCAAAAACTAACGATGCTTCAGCTATTGTTTCCATTTTCTTACAAGAGATTGCGTAGATACACAGCGTGCCAAGAAGTGTAGTCTTCAACAGAGACCCGAAGTTCTTGAGCCATTTTTAGAAAACCTTATAGTGTTGGTTGGGGACCAAATTAGTCTTTAGTACCTCATGTCACCCCCAAATTGACAACTAAACAGAAGTAGTTAATCATACATTGGGGTCACTGCTTTGAGTTATAATAGGCAAGAACTTGGCTAATTAGGACGTTTTCTTACCAATGTTCAAGTTCACCTATAATTGAACAGTACATGACACCCTATGTAAACTCCCTTGGAGGTGGTCTATGGATTCAATCTCGAGTTGCCCCCCAACCATGCCCATGTACCAATACTCACGTAAAAGGACCCTGATGCTACGGCTAGAGCATAATCTCTTCAGTACATCTATGATAAGGTTACTAGATACATCGACCAAGCTGCCAAAAGAAGGCGAGAAAAGACCGAGGGTACGTTAGCCAAACAATTTCAATTGGGAGACTTAGTATGGCTGTATTTCAATAAGGAACAGTTCCCAAACAAAAGGAAGAATAAATGATTTGCAAGAACAAAAAGACTTTTCAGAATCCTCTAGAAAATCAATGACAATGCCTACAGGTTGGAATTGCTCGAGGAATATGGGGTTTCTGATGCCTTTAACATTGCCGACCTTAGTCTATACACTCCGACAGAGAACTAAGCGAACACCATTCGGATTTGATCTTAAATCCAAAAAAAACCCAAAGAGAATGATGGGAATCAGGCTACCGAACCTCTAACCTGTGGACGAACCCGAGGACTAGCGGAGCTGGCACAACGAATTCTTTTGTTCCAACCAACCCCTATAGAGGCCAATTACTTCTTTGCCGAGTTGCCTTTCATGCCGTGCCTTATGATCGCCCATTTTCCTACAGTATACCAAGTTGATGATTACTCTTTACCGCCAAGCCGACCAATTACTCAGCATCTTCCTTGCCAATAAGTTAAGAGAGAGAGTCCAGATTGATTAAGCCATCCCTACTTAGATATGCCCATTTGTTCATACTTTTTTATTCGTGTCTTCTAATGACCTCATTGATGTAACATCACCACGTATACAATATCATATACAGAATCCGTTGCACCAATGATTATTTTTCTTGTATATTCATTTTTATCCTTTTGTATCTTGTATATTACTTTCTTAGGAAATGTCCTTTTTGTCTTTTCTTTTTTAGGCGAGTTTCCCTAACTTATGGGTATAAATACTTTTATACTTGTAACAGAGATCAGATCATTCTTAATATACTCTTTGAGTACTTTTTCTTTCTTGCGTAAACACTGTTTGTTTGCTCTTAGCATCACCTTTATCCTTTCCTTTAAGCAAGGTTAAGTGACAAGTAACATCACCGGACCAATTCATGCGTCATATCAAATTATGCCATAAGTCCTCAGAAGTTCTCTTGGTATATTATATCCTCTAGAGCTGGTCGTAGGTTTTTGCTTACCATTTCATTCTTCATTTTGCCCTTTCGTACTTTTCCCCATTAATCTTTTTCGAACTTTCAGCAAGCTCGGACCCATCTAGTGACCGGCCTTGTCTGTTCTTAGTCATAATTCGCAATAATCTCAATCAAACATAATACTCCAAGGAAATCCATAAAGCTTCATGATCTTCTATAAGAAAAGAAAAGAAATAGTTAAAGCATTGTTGGTTTTGTTACATGGCACAAAGTGTGTCATTTCGTTGAACCCATTAACTACTACGATCACATTGTCTATCCTACATGCTATTTTGGGTAAGCCAAGAACAAAATCCATATTTAAATCAACCCATAGTTTTGTCGGCATAGGTAATGGCATAGCCTTCCCTTATATAGCTTTGCTCTTAACCTCTTTGTAAGTTATGCATCTTTCAACAATTCAATGGATATCCCTTAACATTCTACACCAGTAAAACTTGGACTTCAATAGCTCATATATTCTTCTCTCTCTAAAGTGTCTTAATAATCCTCTACTATAGGCTTCCCTTGCAAGTAAATATCGTATGGACCAAGTCAACACACATAGTTTTCAAGCTTAGATTATACATGCTTCTTCCATGAAGTAGTCATCATAGTCCTTTCGTCGATGCAGTAGACATAGATTGGACCTAAATGCTTGTCCTGTAGGTATTGTTCATGGATACTCATGAATCCCATCAATCTTGTTTGAAGGTCGGAAAGCATTATACACCATTTAGATGGGGCATTTGCTACAATATTTCCTTTACTCGCCTCTACTTAGTCACAAATGAGAATCCTCTAAGAAATTTATCTTCCTTGATTTTTTGTTTGGATAACTTTAGTTAGCTCTTCAAAAATCTCAAAATCTGATAGTCAATATACATAACGTATACTTTTGGCAATAAATAGTGCTACCATGTTCTTAAAGTTTAAACATGTAAGCAAATCTCCTTTTCATACAAAAAATAATTCAAGTAAATCTTTTAAGTTTCTCTCTAAAGTAGGCAATAGGTTGGCGGTCTTATATGAGAATTGCTCCAATACTAATGCCAAATGCATCACATTCTAACTCAAAGACATTTTTTCAATTAGGCAAGGATAGAACTGAGGTTGAAGTCAATCTTCTCTTTACCTCAACAAAATTCTCTCTTCAATACTTTCCTATTAAAATTCAACATTCTTCTTAATGAGTTTGTAAGGGGCGCAAAAATAGTACAAAAGTTTTGAATAAACCTACAATAAAAGGATGTTAAGCTATGGAAGCTTTGTACATCAGCACTAAAGGTTGAAGTAGGCCATCTATAATGGCTCAAATTTTCTCTTTGTCAATTCTTAAGCTTCACTACTAACAACATATCCAAGAAACACTACTTCCTTATGACAAAAATAGTACTTCTTTAAATTACCAAATAGCTTTTCAGCTTTGAACACTTTAAAGACAACTTAGAGATGATCTACATAGCTTAAGAGGCCGAGGTTGTAAATTAGGATATCATTGAAATTGACCACGACAAATTTCCCTATTTGATTCCTTAGCACATGGTTCATAAAAGCTCATAAATGTGCTCGGAGCATTCAAAATCCAAATAGCATAATGAGCTACTCATATAGTCTATGACTTGTCTTAAAGGCAGTTTTCCATTTGTCACCTTCTCGCATATGGATATAATGTTATCCTAACTTCAGGTCAATCTTTAAAAATATTCTTGCACCATGTAACTAATTTAGTGTATCATTTAACCTAGAAATTGGATATCTATACTTAATGGTGATTTTCTTAATAGGTCGATTATCTATATCTATATATATCCTCCAACTTTCATCCTTCTTTGGCACTAATGGTATGGGCATGAGAGATGGACCTAAACTCTTTTGAACATAACCTTTGTCAATAAGCTCATTCACTTACCTTTGCAACTGATATGAGGAAAACGCACTTATAAAATTATAGTAAAGTTGATATGAGTTCAAATATTAATCCTCAGAAATCCTAAATATTATTACTAACCTTATCTCTGTTATTTCACTAAATAAATTTAAATTCAAGAACTCAAAACTTTAAATTAAAATTGCAATGACTAATTAATTTAATAATTAATCAAGAACTAAATAAGAAAGCAAAATATTAAAGATTAACTTCAAAACTCAATGACGTCCTTAGATCTTGATTCCCTATATCTATACATATAACTTTCCCTAAAGATAATCTAATTCAATCTTTGATTTTTTTTTTTAATGAAAGAACTCTCTTTTAAAGTTAATAACTTCCTCAAGTTTATTAACCCTATTTTTTTTACTTTTCTTAAAGATAATCTAATTCAATCTTTAAATTTTTTTTCTACTGAGAGAACTCTCTTTTAAAGTTAATAACTTCCTTAAGCTTATTAACCTTGATCTTTAGATTACCTAATAGAATTTTTTCCCCATAGCATAATCTAGGATTGCATTAATGTGTAACAAATTCTCTTAAAAATAATATTATTGATCTAAAAGAATCTTGCAATTTATCTCTAACATTGCACAGATTCTCATCAACTATGCTAGATCTAATTATACAAGAAATCTTTCGATTTTATTGTATAATATCATATTTAAATTAATAACCTACAAAATTATCAATTTAAAATATGCAAGCATACATAATTAATTCAAACAGAATAAAGATCTTCATTAGATCTAAATAAAACCAAACGTCACATGCAATATCTAAGTTTTACAAGACCTAGATACAAAAGGTTCTACTCTATACTCATAATAAAAAAATGATCTTTAATAAAAACTAGAGAAAAGTAGAAGAAATAGATCATAAGTTTAAAAAAATGGTTCTTGAATCTTGAGATCTTGATGTCTAGATGTACTACACTCTATTAAGTATTTTGTTCTTGAAAAACTCTCCAAAAATCATACTAAAAATTCTCTTATGAAAACCTTAAAGAGGTTTTATATAAACGTTATAAAAAATATGGCTACTACAAAACATACGACCGTGTCCCCTAATCATATACTTAGCTATAATCAGCTCTTTTCTCTTCTTTTTTTTCTTTAAATCTGGAAATGACACAACTAAGGACATAACTGTATCCTTAAGTTGTGTCACCAACTATGGTCAATGAAAATTTGGTACAAAATCGCTTGGAAATGACATAGTTATGTCTTTCGGTCATGTCGATCTTCAAACATTCATAACGTGCTTATTTTAACTTTAAATTTAGTAAAACTTGGATCTATCTTCTTATTTTCTTATATAAATCATTTCAAAATCTAAAAAACAAAATTTTACTCAATTAAATATCATTATCTAAAAATAAACTCAAATTTCAAGGGAAAATTATGTAACATTACCAAATAAAATATATCCAATTTAAAGCTTATCGACAGCTTGCTTGAGATTTATCCTATAAGCTAGTGTAGACATCCTATTTTTACCCCTTTATTTTTTTGAGAATTTCTTTAAACAAAGAAAAGCGTCCTAATTAAACAAAAAAATAGAAAAAGTTTTTTTTTAATGAAAAGGTATTTTCTTTATTTTTTATTTTTTACCACTTGACTTGGAATAAACTAGAATGTTAGAAATATCATGATACAGGTGATGATTTTAATTCATTTGGGAATAGCACATAAGGTTCATTTAAGGTTGGGTTGATTCTAAGATCTGGCATAGCAAAGTTTATTATACACGTATATTATTCGTTTGCACTTTTATTCAAGGCAAAAGCCACCGACCTATTGGAAAGTACACTAGTATACTTGCAGAAGGTCTATGTGCATTTGTGCATTTTCTTTTTTCTCACCTTCCCTGTCCAGGTGTTAAGTAAGGATTAGGCCACGTATTAGCTTTGACACATAGTTGTTCTTGATAGGGTTGAGTGGCTGATGTGGAGCCACACTTTTTCTTTCCTTTTCCATCTTTTTCCCACTATTTCTCGTACATAATTATCTTAGAGTGCACACTTTGCTACAATTTTTCACAAGATTTCTACGTATAAATACATAAATTCTTGGTTCAATCTCATTCTCTGCATAGCCATTTACACATTAAAGCCAACAATGAGGTCAAATTCATTCATTTTAAGGATTAATTAGCCAAGAAAATTAGAGAAAAAACTTGAAATCTAGAGTTATACATTCATGGCTAATTTCACCAATTATGTTGTTTCCATAAATAATTAAACTTAGAAACTTTTGATGGAGCTTCCATCCTCTTTCACTCAAAACACTCATCAACTCCCTTTCTCTCTCTAGGAAACCCAATTCGCATACCCTACTCTCTCTTTAGTTTCTCTCTTTTCTCTTACACTTGTGAAACTCAAAACCACCATCAATAGAATCCTTAAGCCCTAACTTTTGATGGCCATTACTTCCATTAGTCGACCTCCATTGCTAAAACCAACAACTAAGGGTTTAATAAACCCCAGCCATAGCTGTCCTTGGCAAATTACTACCGTTACCTCACCTATGCACGAGTCATCTACGCCACTATGCTTGTAGCAATCCAAAACCCCATACTTAATACCCTGTCAAACCCTAACGCCACACTACCCTAACAAAACATCATAAAGCACCACTCTCCAAGCTAAACAAATACCACGACTAAACTCGTGGTGCTCTAAAACCTCCAAAACACTAGCTTCCTTCACCTCGAGTATCCACCACGGACTATAACCTAACACCATCACTACCGCCCTATCTTCAAACCACCAAACACCACATATCCTTTACCAGACCTACATTTACAATAAAATTCTCATGAATCTAATCTCTCCCTTAATTTTTTTTCATCAGAAATAGCCATAAGGAGGTCATCTCAACTTCTGTATGAAGCTTGGGGGCATAACCCGATTGACCCAATCCAACCTAGATTTGCTGACCCAACCTACTCTAGAGACCAAGCCTAACCCACGCAAGTGCTCCTTGGTCCAATCCTCATTTTCTTTGGTTTTGTATTTTGCATTTCATTTTGTTGTATTATTTTAATTTATTTTGTATTCATTTTTATTATATTCTATTGTAATAAATTGCATAAAAAAAAAAAGAAAACCCAAAAAAAGAGACTAAGCATGACTTGCATGGAGCTTTGTTTTTTATTTTTATTTTTTTTAGTCTTGTAAAAAATACATAAATAATAAAAATATGTATAGATAAATAAAAAATGTTTTATCACCTAGAAAATTTATTTTTTCAAAAAAAAAAATCCTTTTGAAAATTAGGGCTTCTTGTAATTTTTAAATAAAATAAAAATTTTAGGACCCTTTTTTAAGAACTTTCCTTAAGTGAAAAATGAACTGGCTAAAGAACTTCAACCGACTATTTTTTAAAACTAAAAGAAACCAACATGCTTAAAGTTTTAAGGAATGAACTACGGAAGTCTAATTCCAAATAACGGGTATGTAGACACTTATATGGGATTATGGGATGACTTAAATATGTAAAAATTTTAGTTTTCCCACTTTTGTAAATTTCATTTTGAGTTTTTTTTTTACAAGTAGATGTAATTTTATTTATTTATTATTTGTGAATAAGTATTATCATTAAAAGGGTACTTTAAAAGATAAATTTAGTTTTAGAAAGTTAAAAGCAGTACTCAAATCCAAGATCTCTAGTTTCAAAGTCATTTTTCAAAAATTGGTTTTATCAAAGACCAATAGTTAAGTTATAATCAATTTACTTAATTTGTTATAACTTAACTCTTTTTCTCAACTTTAGTCAGGTGGTGACTTCGCAAAGTTTTCAAAATTAAAAAGAAAACCAAATTTTTCTTAATCCTCAGTCAAGTATCTATATTGAATGGGTATATGGTTTAATATAGGTCGAGTTAAGAAAAATAATAAAACCTAAAAAAAAATCAGGCTTGACAGTTTAACGACTCCACTGAGGATGTCAAGAGGGCTAGCAACTTAAAAACCTTCCAAAATTAAATTTTCCTTTCAAAATATCCATGTTATTCTTTTTTTGATCATATTCTTGTAAACTTTTTTTTTCTTGTCTAAATTATTCACTTTTGCATACATCATATTTGGGATATTAAGGGCATGATTGCATAAAGGATGTAAGGTAGATATGATTAGACCTAAGCCATCTTAGGACCCTAAGATGAGGAGTTATTGTATAGGTTTCGAGTATAGTAGTGTAACCACCACTCAGGGCTAATTAGGTTACCCCACTTAAGCTTCGGTGTGACCAATGAACTATTTATTCAAAAACACGTAAGGTCACAAAGCCTAAAGACTTTTAAAACCTACCTTAATTACATATACTTCCCTTAAACCTTAAGTTAATACACTACTCATAAAAGTTGCAATCCTATTAATATTGGAGTGTTTTAGAAACAAAGTCAATGTTTTTTCAATAGTGGGGTTGCAACTTAAGGAATGGTGTATCAAACCAATGGTTATAGCATTTACATGCTTTTACATGCATTCTTTGGTCTCATTAATAAATGTTTTTTATCCATAAAATGTCTAGGACCTACAATAATGGCAAGTGACTAGCAAATTGATAGGTTACAAGACCTCCTTAAGATTTGCAAACAATTGCTAGAAGCTAAGATTGCCTATTTGAGAGAGAAGCTCAAATGCTCTAAAGCTTAAATGCTCTAAAGCTTACAATCAAGCCTTAACAGCCCTTCTTGAATAAGTCCTTAAAGAAACCCATACAGCGCTAGAAGACCTTAAAGCTTGCCTATAAGAGTTAGATTAGGGTTTTTTAGATTGTAGTTAAGGGGCCTAAAATAAATGCCAAGTTTCATTAAATAATAGTCAAATGTTAGGCCCTTTTCCTTTATTTTTCTCTATACTCCGATTTGTTAAGATGATAAAGTTCTCTTTAGCATATCATTCTTCATTCTTTAATATTACCCCTTTTGTAAATAATCCTTCAATAGCATTCATCTAACCATTGTTCTCTCTCACTCAAGGAAATATAAATAAATTCTATAGGGTTGTAAATAGAACTCTAAAAATACCCATCCTTATTTATATTTAGATCCCTTAGTTTTTGAAAAATAAAGCCTTATTTTTTTCTCACAAAAAAAGAAGAAAAAAAAAAAGAAAGTTTCTAATGATTACAAATTCTGATGGGCTTGACCTAAACATGAACACAACCTTTGGCTTGTTAAGGCAGCTAACCTAAACACAAACCCTCGGCCCATTAAGGTAGCTAACCTTAACACAAATCCTGACCCATTAAGGCTGTTGACCTAACTCAAAGCCTTGATCCATTGATCCTAACCATAAACTAAGTCAAAACACATATACAAACTTAGTCTTAATGCAAGGAAACCCCATTCTAAGCTTCACCCCCGGTTCAAACAAAAGGCAACTCATAGCTCTTATACCTCAAGAGACGTCAATACTAGGCCATTCAACTCTAAAGAACTTAGCCCATAAACATAAATGAAAGCTAAGGGGCATTAAGACCTATAAGTTTGGGTTAATTATTTGCTTGTGTAGGAATAGGAAAGGTTCGGAGCATTTAGTCTTTGAAATTTAATTTTGAATTCAAATTAAATGAAAAGCATCATTTCACATTAAGACATGTTTTAAATAACATTTGGAGAAACTATGGGGCAAAGTTAATCTCTAACCCAAGGCAAATCAATATAGATTCATACCTAAAGAATTGGTAACTCACTTTTAAAAGGTTTAGAATGAAAGAGATAAACTATATCTC
Source organism: Lumnitzera racemosa (assembly GCA_024138005.1). Lineage (NCBI taxonomy): Eukaryota > Viridiplantae > Streptophyta > Magnoliopsida > Myrtales > Combretaceae > Lumnitzera > Lumnitzera racemosa. The sequence goes on from JAMXBC010000006.1 coordinate 91,113,634, forward strand.
ACATACTAACCCTTAAACACTTTGAGAGTTAAACGACATCATGGTGAGGATATTTTGGACTCATTCCTTAAAGGAGGTCCACTTTGAATTCGATACATAGATCAAAATGAAGTTAAGCATTCATCTTTAAATCTCAAACACAATTATCCTTTGATAACCCCTTTGAACTGACTTGAAGTACTTTCAAATTTAAACCCTGTCAAGAACTATTTCATAATGGGGTAATTTAGAGGTTAAGGCCATTGATTAGAAGAGAAGGAAAAAATTTGTTTATGCTTGCTCCAATAATGTTGATTCAAAGATGATTTCTAATACTAATAAGTTATTTTCTTTGAAATGAAGAAGAGCCAACACCTTTTCAAACACCCTAAACTTACACATATCTTACCCTAGCCCATATACTAGGAATCCATGGATTTAAGGCCTTGAATCTCTTAAAGACAAAGACTAACAATAAAGATAATCACTCTTAAGGCTAAAGAAAAGAGAGAAGAGCGAGAAATAATAGAGTAAAGAAATAAATAAAAAGAGAGAGAGAGAAAAAGATAAAAGAAGAAGAGAAGAGAAGAAAAGAAAAAACAAAAAAGAAAAGGAAAGAAAGGCTTGAAAATTGGGCTTGTATGCAAGAGAAAAGCCCCAACCAAAGTGCTCCAAATATGCAAGGCCCTAAATCACACTCCCAGCCTAAAAGCATAAAGTTAACATATCCATCCCAAATCACGAACACAAAACCCCCTTACCTATCCTAAATTACAAATGCAAGACCTTCCCACCTATAATACCACTCATACTTAATAAAAGTTCTTTTGATCATAAGGGATAATTTATCCTAAATAAAAATTGGTTTTGAAATTGGGGTAAGCACACTTTTAGTTTTTCCCAACGGTTCTTAACTTGTACTTTCGGATCAAATAAAAAATCTTTTTTTTAAGTAAGCCCTCTCATTAATCCCTTTTGAAACCCTTTAACCAAAAGTCCAATTCATACTATTGAATTGAAAAAGACCTAATAGATTGATCAAATTGTATCACTTGCAAACTAAACTATAATTTTTGGAACAATAGTTAAGAGTGAAATTTAGATCAAGAGTACGTAAGGAAGTCCTCTTCAATTAGATTAATCATGAATTACCTTTTCCTTGAAAAAGGAATGACAAGTCCCCACAAGGAAGCTCATCATCAGGGTTAGGAGACATTTTTAAAGATCAAGAAGAATATAAGATGCCCCACATGGTTAGCAAGGAAGGAGATGGTTATAGCACTTGCTTCTTAAATAAGAATTTGTACCTATTAACAAAATTTGAAGGAAAAAAAAAAGAAAAAGAAAAAAGGAGACAAAAGAAGAAAAGAGAGAGAGAGAGTAAAGGCTTATTCTAAGTTTTTTTCCATTCCTTTTTAGGTCTATGTTGACCCTAGTGGCTAACCTTTCAATTCATGTCACTTACTTCTTTTTTAATGTAGTCATACCTTTTCAGTTGATCATAATAGTCTAAGTCATTCTCCTTAATGTAGTTTTTGATGTTCATTAACTTTTTTTTCAAATCAAGGGACTCTATCCTTATTGCCTTTTTCATCATAGATGGTTTTTACCAAATTCCTCATTTATAAATTTTTTAAGTCAAGATTTTTCGAATAGGTTACATCCCCCAATTATGCTTCTTAAGGTCTTTAGCCAACCGGTAAAGCGTTTACCCTTTGTACATCTCTCTAAGGTTCTAGACAGCTTAAGGAGCACTATCCCATGTCATGTTCTTTTTAGGGTTTTAGCCAACTTAAGGAGTGCTTTACCTATTTGCCTAAATTAGTCAACTTAGTAAAGCATGACCAGGTGTCAATTTCTCATTTAAGGTATTAGCTAGCTTAAGAAGTACTTAACTCGTTCGCTTAGATTAGTTAACTCAAAAGGGCACTACTAGGTACTTAAATTGATTCTTATTTAAGGGTTGCTAATCCCCTAAAGATGCTCCTACCTACATTAGTTAACTTAAAGGAGCACTATTAGGTTCTCAAATTGATTCTCATTTAGGATTGCTAATCTTTCAGTGACACTCCTACCTAGATTAGTCAATTTAGATGAGCACTACTAGGTTCTTAAATCAATTCTCATTTAGGGTTGCCAGTCTTTCAGTGATGGTCCCGCCTAGATTAGTCAACTTAGGAAAATACTACCAAGTTTCGTATCGATTTCTCAATTAGGGTTGCTAATTCCTTAGAGAAGTTCCCACGTAGGTTAGTCAACTCAAAAAAGCATAACCAGGTTTCATATCAATTTCCTATTTAAAGTTGCTAGTCCCCTAGAAATGCTCCCAATTAGGTTAGTTAGCTTAAAGGAGTACGACCAGGTTCTCATTTAGGGTCTTAACTAGCTCAAGGAATGCTTTACTTGTTCGCTTAAGTTAGTCAGCTCAAAAGAACACAACCAAGTTCTCATTTAGGGTCTTAGCTAGCTCAAGGAGTACTTTACCTGTTTGCTTACTTTAGTCAACTTAGAAGAGCATGATTAGGATCTTTTAGGGTTCTTGATAGCCCATATGGGCAGTACCATCCTTTCAGTATTCTTTAGGGTTCTTGTCAGCCCATAAGGGCGATACCCTCCTTTCAATGTCTTTCAAGGTTCTTACCAACCTATAGGAGTGTTACCTTCATCTCAGTATTATTTTAGGGTTTTTTTGTTAACTCATAGGGGTATTACCTTCTAATAAATATCATTTTAGGGTTCTTGCCAACCTGCAAGGGCATTGCCCTCCTTTCTGTATCATTTTAGGGTTCTTGCTAACTTACAAGAGCACTACCCTCCATTTAGTATCATTTTAGGGTTTTTGCCAACCCACAAGGGTACTACCCTCCATTTAGTATCATTTCAGGGTTCTTCCCAACCCATAAGGGCACTACCCTCCTCTTAGTATCTTTTAGGGTTCTTGCTAGCTTATAGGGACACTACCTTCCATTTAGCATCATTTTAGGGTTCTTGCTAGCTCATAAGGGCACCACCCTCCATGTCGAAATCATTTTAAGATTTTTATTTGCTCTTAATGCATTACCCTTTAGTCAATGTCACTTTTAGTGTCTTGCCAACTTAGAAAGCACTTTCCTTTCTTCAAATTATAGCTAGCTCTTAAGGCACTAACACTCTTTTGGAAAAAAAAAAAAACTCATTATTTGGCTAGTTCTTAGAATGCTATCCTTTTTTTTCAAAATATTTTTCACTATTCACCAAATCCTTAATGGATCAGGCTTAGGATAGCTAGGTAGTTGTAACGCTTTTTATGGTAAATTCATCCCTAAGGTAAAATGGTGTCTCTTTTCATCTCTGTGGTAGGTTTTATTCAAACTATACAATAAAGAGAAGTAGTTGTAGAAATTCTATTTTTGTCCACTTGTTCTTTTTAGAATTTCTTTAAACAAAGAAAAAAGTCCTAATTTAAAGAAAAAAGCAAAAATATATATATAATTTAGAAAAAAAGTTTTTTTTTTATGAAAAGGAATTTTTTTTTCCACTTGATTTTGAATAAACTAAAATGCTAGAAATATTAAGGGATAGATGATAATTTTAATTCATTTGGGAATAACGTATAGGGTTCATTTAGGGTTAGGTTGATTCTAGGATCTAGCCCAAAAAACTTTACTGTATACATATACAATTTGTTTGCACTTTTATTCAATGTATATGCCATTGGCTTATTGGAAAGTACATTAGTATACACCTAGAAGGTCTAGGGTTTGAATCATGCCATGCGCAATTTACGCATTTTCTTTTTTCTCACTCTCCTTGTCCAAGTGTTGAGTGAAGCTTTGGCTACGTATTAGCTTTGATACGTGGCAATTCTTGATAGGGTCATATGATTGATGTGGCACCATGTTGGCATTTTCTCTTTCCTTTTCCATCTTTTTCCCACCATTTCTCATGCATAACTAACTTGGAGCGTATACTTCAACACAATTTCTTACAAGAATTCTACGTACAAATACACAAATTCTTGGTTCAATCTCATTCTACGCATTGAACCCAACAATGAGGTTGGATTCATTCATTTCAAAGACTAAATTGGCTAAGAAAATTAGAGAAAACTTGAAATCTGGGGTTGTACATTCATAGCCGATTTCACCATTTATGTTGTTTCCATGAATAATCAAGCTTGGAAACTATAAATCCGATCCCCCCCCCCCTCAAACACACTCATTTCGGTGAAGCTTCCATACTTTTCACTCAAAACTCATCCACTCCCTTTCTTTCTCTAAGAAACCCAATTCATACACCATATTCTCTCTCTAGTTTCTCTCTCTCCTCTCATGCTTGTGAAACTTAAAACCACCATCAGTGTAATTCTTAAGCCTTAGCTTTTGATAGCCACCACTCACATTAGCAGCTATAGCCTCCATTGCCTGAACCAACAACTAGGGGTTTTGATAAACCCTAGTCATAACTATCCTTGGCAAGTTACCACCATTGCCACACCATTACACAAGTTACTCATGCTACCACACTTATGGCACTCTAAAACCCTACACCCAATACCCTATCGAACCTTAACGTTGCACCACCCTAGCAAAACATCACGAATTACTACTCTTTAAGCCAAACAAACACCATAACTAGACTTGTGGTGCTCTAAAACCCCCAAACACCAGATTCCTTCACCTTGAGTATCCACCACCGATTGTAACTCAACACCATCACCATGCCATATCTTTAAACCATCGAGCACCTCCACCAAACACTACAAATCCTTCACTTGACCCCCTCCCCTCCCCCATTTGCAATAAAATTCTCATGAATCTTATCTCTCCCTTGATTTTTTTAGTATTGGAAATAGCCGTAAGGAGGCGATCTTAATTGCTACGGCAAGCTTAGGGGTGCAACCTGATTGACTAGATTCGACTCGGATTTGTTGTCCCAACTTACTCGAGAGACCGAGTCTGAGCCATGCAAGTGCTCCTTGGTCTAGTCCTCATTTTCTTTGGTTTTGTATTTTGCATTTCTTTTTTTTCTATTTTTTATTCATTTTTATTGTATTCTATTGTAATAAATTGTGCAAAAAAGAAAAATCCAAAAAAAGTAAAAAAAGAGGAAAAATAAAAAGAGAAAAGAGAGGAAGAGCTTTGTTTTCTTTATTTTTATTTTTTTTTTCTGTTTTTTTCAAAAATATATATAATAAAAATACATATAGATAAATACAAAAAAAATTTATCACCTAGAAAATTTATTTTTTCAAAAAAAAAAATCCTTTTGAAAATTAAGACTTCTTAGAATTTTTAAATAAAATAAAAATTTTAGGACCCTTTTTCAAGAACTTTCCTTAAATGAAAAATGAACTAGCTAAAAAACTTAAACCGACTATTTTTCAAAACTAAAAGAAATCAACATGCCTAAAATTTTATAAAATAAACTACCGAAATCTGATCCTAAATGGCTAATATGTAGACAGTCATACATAATTACGGGGTAATTTAAAACATGTAAACATTTTATTTTTCCTACTTTTGTAAATTTCATTTTAAGCTCTCTTTTTTTATAAGTACTTGTAATTTGATTTATTTATTTATTTATGAATAAGCATTATCATTAAAAGGATTTTTTAAAAAATAAATTTAATTTCGGAAAGTTAAAAGTGGTACCTAATTATGGTTTAATAGGATAGCCCTCAGATCCAAGATCTCTAGTTTCAAAATCATTTTTCAAAAATTGGTTTTATCAAAGACTAGTAACTAAGTTATAACAATCCACCCAATTGATTATGACTCAACTCTTTTTTTCAACTTCAATCTAGTGGCGACTTTGAAAAGTTTTAAAATTAAAAAGAAAACTAAATTTTTCTTAATCTATGGTGGAGGATTTATGTTTAATGGGAATAGAATTCAATATAGGTCAAGTTAAGAAAAATAATGAAACCTGAAAAAAATCAAGCTCAACAGCTAGTTGATTTGCAAAGTAGCTCGAGGTTGCAAATCAATGCCATGCTCTATTCCTTGCAATGGGGGTAATCCTTTTGATATTTCTTTAGGAAATAGATCAACAAATTCCTTTAACAATTTCTTAAACTCTTTAGGTAGGTTGGTCTACTCTCTCAATGTTGACAACTTTGGAATTAGAATAAAGGTCAATTCATTCGAACTCATGACTCATCTAAGCTTGTATTGGCTCATAATTGTCACGCCCCGAAGCGGCAGAGTCGTAATAGCTTCGTCGTATAAACCATCCTAAGATAGAAGTTGGCCTTACAACCGCTATCTTAGACCTGATCTACATAAGCCGTCCACGACTAATCCGCTTTGAAGTAAACAGTTTGTAATTTAAATAAATTATTTACCTAAGAAAGTGAGGAAATACATATATACACTATAATTTAGTTAGTACAAATATTGTTTACAATATTTCTCCGTAATATATTTCCTAGTTATTACATTATTCAAAAATGAAAAATTCTAAATAAAACAAAACTGAGACCTTAAGAATATATGTTCATTCTTCAAATATTTTTCCTCACTCCCTAGGATCCAGAAGTTACTAGCTTCAGGGTAGTTATATGCCGCTTCTTAGCCAGCACCTGCACAATGTCTATAGGGATATAAGTAATCACAGCTCAGTAAGTTAGGATGGAGGACTTAAAACTATACCATAAACATAACAAGGTTTTTAATCAACTCATTAGGTACAATGCATGTGCAAGCAAATGCCATCGCACGACATTGTCCGGCCCGTCGTGAGATTAGAGAAATTGCGCCTGTTCTAATCCGGGTTAAGGAGTTGCCATTAATGCAACGGCTTACGACCAAACCTAGGCTTGTGTAATGGAGACCTCGCTCCTCCCGCGACTACCTTCGAACCATTGTCTTCACCCTCGCCGCAACCTCCTCTCCTGTCACTTAGTTCGACTAAGGATGAAGAAGGGACCAATTGCAATCCTGCGCTATCCCTTTTGAAGGGGTCGATATTTGGTCGGAGAGTCCTCAGTTCCCCTAACGGGTTGCCATGCATGTCCGATTATGATTACTGGTCGTATATTTGATTAAGTCCAGTTTAAGGTGATCAATCATTTCATACAAATCATACAATACGTGCTAAAGCAACAAACAAAATCATAGCAGTACCCATAATCAAGCACATGCGCACATGCACACATCCAACTATCTAACAAGCACAACCAAGCATAATCTTAAGTCTCCAAAATACAGCATTGTATTAATCCCAACTTACCTCAACTCCTTGCTCACTCACTTGAGATCCGATTTGCTCAAGCTATCGTTGATCATCTATATAACACAAACGTGGTTTCGGTTTTTCATATAACTGTTATAGGTTCGTTTTATCCGATAACACTTATTGTTATGTTTTGTTTAGGATTTAATATGCCTAATTATCTAGGTCTTAAGTCTTTTACAAGTATTCTAGGTTTAGGGTTAAATTCGGGTTCGGTTTCTGCATCAATTTCTAAATTAGATTCTAATTCGATTTCTACGTATTGTTTTATACTCGAACTCTAGAAATTCGTTTCAACTCATAATGTGAAATTAATCACATTACTTCCCGATCTCCTAAATATTATCATTACCCCTAGTCAGTATTTTATTTCACCCGGTACACTTAAATCCATATTAGTGTACCGAATTCACTCCTAATGTGAGAAATTTTTTTACATTTTTCATATAATTACATAAATTCAAGTTTTCTACCAGATTTATTGTATATTTTTATTCTTATCATAATATCAATTTTTATTCTAATATTTTCTATTTATTATATTTCTAATAATTATGTATTATTTATTATCATCTATTATGTACATAATACACATCTAATATTTTTATTACTCTAATTACTATCTCCCAACATCAATTATCATTTCAAAATGTCTAAATTCATCCTAAATCAGATTTTACACCTAATTACCCTAATTAACAAAATTAACTTAAAATGTACTATTTTTTCCATATTACTTATTTACTACATAATTAACCTAATAATTACATCTAACACCCTAAATGCTACAAGTATCATACTCCATCAGACTTTAACATCCTAAAACACATACTTATTCACTAAATCAGTAATTAACCATTTAATTACTTAATTAACCCTAAATTACTCGTTTTATGCCTCATTTTAGGGCCTAAAAATTATCTAAAAATTTCAAAAATTAATTTTTGAAAACGCGCTTCATAGCACTATTCTATATCATCTAAGTAATCTACACAAAAAATTTGGATTCAAAACTACACTCCTAAGGTCATTTATTTCTAAACCGAAACATACTCGGTTTTGCACGATTTGTTAAGGACCCTATATCACGAGACATATTTTCATCAAAATAATATTTTTTATAAAAACTATATACAAAAATATTCTAGAATAACAAAATTCATAATTTTTTAATAATATTTACTATTTTAAAAAAATTACATAAAATCGGGCTGGAAATAGGACTCACCGATCTGGGTGGCTTCGGCCACCGCCGGCCACCGTGGGTGTGTCGGCCCACCTAAGCGCTGCCACCACCGTGTGGTGGTAGTGGCTGTCCACTCTCAACTGCTCGTCGGGTCTGGATTCTCCTTTTGTAGCCCTAACTTCACAGTTTTCCTTTTCTTTTCTTTTTCTTTGGTTTTTCTCTCAATTTTCACCTCTCCCTAATTTTCTCTAATTTCTAACTGTCCAAATGAGTTTCTGAATTTTTTCCCTATTTATAGAGCTTTAGAGAATTTATTGTACATTAAATTGGACAAGACAATTGCCTTATCCCTTAATTTTTTGCTTTTGTGTTGTCTTAATTTAATTGGCCGATTTTTTTTCCTATTTTTCCCAGCTGCCACGACCTAGATCTGGATCATTCCTTATTTTTCCTGATTTTATTTATTTTTCCTTAATTAATTATGAATTTTCTTTAATTATTTAGTATGATTTTAGCACATTACGCGTATTTTAAGTAATTACGCGTATTTCTACATACATGTAAATTCATATATAGTACAAATAAATATTCCTAAATATTATTTAGGTTATTTTATGATTTTTAGTATACATATAATTTATCTCTAGCGATTTGTTAATTATCGGAATGCATTTTACGTATTTTCGATAAATAACGAGTTATATATTTAAAATTTGAAATTTTTATATTCTTTTATTTTATTTCTTATTTTCTTAAATTTAAACTTACGGGATCATTTTTCTAATATTTCTAACTTTACTTTATAATTTAAGCTAAATCGGGTCTTTCAACCGATTAAAACCTCAAATTGCTAGTTTTGGGGTTTACAATGACTAATGCCTTCTTAGATCATCGACTTAATTTGGTTTGCATATTGTTGACCTGGCTAAGCATCACTGAGAAAAGAGTAATTGGTTGACCATCTTCCTTAAATGAGTAAGCGTTCTCACCCATCATGCATAACCTTCTATTAAAAAAATCAAGGTTAGCTAAGCAAGATGTGCAAAGCACACATTGGCAATAGATCACATAAGATTTCATCCTTATAACTCCCAATTGAAATAGGTAATAATACTTGTCGTGTAACGTGCAATAAACCTTTCTTATTTAACCAATGTAATTTGTAAGGCTTGGGATATGAAGAGGTTGATAATTGCAATTGCTCGACTAAACTTGTAAATGCTACATTTGTACAACTACCACTATTAATGGTTAATGCACACAATTTATCTCGTACCTTACACATAGTATGGAACAACTTCTCTCACTATTTATTCTATTTGTTGAGTTCCAAACTCATAGTTGTAAGCACTGCATTTTTACCCCATTATAGTTTGGTAAAAAAGAAAAAAAATAATAAATAATTTTTTTTGAAAAATATAAAAAAATTAGGAAAATATAATTTCTAGGATAATAAAAGCCTCAGGTCATTTTTAGGGTCTTTCAATTATTAGTATCGGTTTTAAGTATAAAAATCGTTAAATTAGGCTTACACGAAAATTAATTTGTATGAAACCAAATTTTACAATCAATCACTTAGGATTTAATTTTTGTTTGAAACAAGGTTTAGTGTTTTTTATTTATTTATTTCCTTATAAAAAAATCAAAAAGTTAAAAGAGAAGTATATAGGGTCAGACCAAGTACAAGACATGGTCTGTCGAAAATTGGGCTAAAAGCCTTGAAGAGGAGCCTAAGCCTAAGCAGGCGCCTGCATTTTTTTCACCTAAGCATGTGTAGTACATGTGCCAGCTTAGGCATGTCTATACGTATAGGTGTAGTTTCTCTAACCTATTTCTCCTTGATTCTCAGTCTTTCCCCAGAACTCCTCCGTGTAAGCTAGCTTGGTAACCTATGTTTAAAGCTTTATTTCGTATGTTTTCGATACAATTCCACCCAATTTTTTTGTGGAAACAATGTTAAGTATAGCCTAGTTTCAAATTTGACCAATGACTTGTCCAAATTCATTCCCCACGTGGCTGAAATTAGATCAAAAAATTGATGACAAGCTTAGTACTCGAGATATCAATTTGACTTCAAATCTTGCAAATCCAATCAAAATGGAAGTATTGAAAGCTTTCATGATGTTCTATGAACAAGTATGTGAGCTCATTACTTCAATTATCACCCAAAATCGAGCTTTTTTCCAAATTTCAAAAATTACCTAAGCTTAGAGCATTCATGGCTAATCCTTTATTAATGAGCTTTCCAAGCTCGTTTAAGCAAGGATTAATATAAATAGGCCACCTCGTATTCATTCCCATCATCGAAATATGTTGTTCTATCCCTATTCAAGCTCATACATGACTTTCTCTCTCTAGCCTCACTCATCTTCTCTCTTTAGATTTGAATTTTGTCCCAATAGTTGTCAAGCTCAATTGCTAGTATTAGCAGCTTTACCAACTCAAGAACAACCCGTAAGCACCACCATTACACTCGGTTGCAACCACCACGAGCAACACACATAACCACCTGCTGTTGTCCTAATTTACACCACCCTTAAATGGCCTCTATTGGCCAAGGCACCATTCTTAGACCCATATTCCCTAATCAAAGCTAATAAAACTTTAATCATCCACTCGAAAATCTCATCAAAAACCTTCTTAGATCATTAGTTGAGTTGCCACTCTTCTTCTTCTTCTTTGACTTAAACCAACCTAGTGCTCTAACTCACTTACCCGCTCTAAACTCAAATCTGACCTACGTGTATCACCCATATTTGGTCTGGCCCTCTTTTCTCTTTTCCCTTTCTTTCATTTTCATCATGTTAAGTTAATAATGGATAACAAAACGTATATATATATATGTATATACATAAATTATATATAAGAAAAAAAATACGTATAAAAAATAAAAAGAAAAAAAGGTTTTATTTTATTTATTTACTTATTTTATTTTCTTTTTCCCTCTTATAAAAAATGTTTTCACAATCTTGTCATCATTATTATTATTTTTAAATAGTGTTGTAAAATAAAAAAATAATAAATATATACACAAAAAGGGGGGTTTTGTCACTTACAAGAATTTTCTTTTAAAAAAACCTCTCTCTTAAAATTAAGGTTTTTTCTTTTTCTTTTTATTTTTTAGAATCTTCCAAAAAAAAAATAATGATAAAACACTTGAAAATTAGGACCCTATTGTAGAAATTTTCTTAGATAACTAAATAGACATGAAACTTAAATCCAATTGTCTTGAAAAATTAAAGCTTACCAACAAACTTATTATTTTCCAAACAAATTACAAAAAGTTTGATCTCGAATAACGGGTGGTAAGCACTTATAGATAACTATGGAATGACTTAAAATAGGAATTTTTTTTTAATTTTTCCTTTTGTAAATGAATTCGATTTATTGTCTTTTTTTTTTAAATAGAATTAATTTTATTTCTTTGTCAACTTAGAATTTCTCTTTTATGCTAGAAATGGTATTATAAAAAATAAAATAAAATTTAAAAAGTTTAGGTTGTACTTTCGATTTTAATAGATTAGCTTTCAAACTTAAGATCTTTGGTTCGGTTTTATTGAAGACTAATAATTAGATTGAAATCAATCCACCTAATTGGTTTTAATCTAACTTTTATTTGCCAAAATCAATCCACCAAATTGTTTTTAATCTAACTTTTATCCAAACTCTAATCAAGTAGCGACTCTAAAGATTTTTTCAAGATCTATGAGAAATCATGTTTTCCTTAATTCTTAGTCAAGGGTTAATATTGAATGGATAAGGTTTAATATTAACCGTTTAAGGAAAATAAAACAAAAAATTCAAGCTCAACAATAATTCAATTGACAACTAATCCTGCCTTCCATTAGATAAATGCCATCTCCCATAACATCTACCTTTACTCCATCTTTTACTTCTTCCATAAGTTAACTAACTTCTTCATTAGTACCATATACTTCAAAGGTCGAAACATCTCCTTTAATGAACATTGTTTGTCTTTATCGATTTGGACATTGAGTAGCTGTATGTCTAAACTCGTTGCTTTTAAAGCACTTAATTTCACTGGTTTTCCTTCTCAATGTTTGACCTTTCTCAAATTTCTTCTCTTTTGCTCCTTGCTCCATTCCAACTTCTTCCACATGTGACATTTTCCTTTTCTCTTACTTGATATTGAGCTACTAGACTTCTTAGCATGTCCCTAGACAATTTGGACTAATTCAATAGGTTGGGTTAGTAAAGCTTGGTAAGGTTGATTCCTCCTCTACCCTTAACTTGTTGAGCGACTTTAATAGCTTCTTTAAGGGTATGAAAGAATTGTACCTCAACAACGTCTATGAGTTCATATCTTATATTAGTAATGAATCTTGAAATAGTTTGGCCTTCAAGCTCATTTACACCATACCTGATCATAAGCATTTAGAATTCTTACATATGCTCATCAACATATTGATTTCCTTGTTTCAACTTTTGCAATTTAGCAAAGTTATCTTGATAATAAGATTCAAGAATGAACTTTTATGCTTTATCCTTTTCGTTTCTTCTTCTATTCGAACATGTTGACTACCATACCTTCTTCACGTCATATATAATTCTTCCACTACATACTAGCAAATCTAGTAAACTTTATGGTAGCAAGTCAAACTTTGCCCTCTTCGGTATATCGATGCACTCAAATAACTTCTCTACTCATTCTTTCCATTCCAAATACTCATTGATGCTGCTACTTTTAAAAAAGTTAGGAATTTAAACTCTTACATTATCAATGCTTCTACGAACTCAAACAATACGCTCTTCCTCATAATAATCCTCATCTAACTCCCTAACTCCATTAACATCATCGAGAACAATCTTTAGTAAGCTTGCCAATTTACTCTTCCTCGAAGGTTCCAATTGGGATAATTAACTCTATTAGATCGTTCTTCAAGTTTACCACCTTGTGGGGTACGATTTAACCTTTCATCAACCTCATACAATTCTTCACCATCACTTACTTCTTCCTCCATGACACCATTCTAGTATCAACTCTTCACTCAACTCACAACTCAAGCATAATAGGTTAGGTGAATCTCTCTCCTTTGTTAAGCATCGGTATTAGGTTGATTAACCTTAGATTTAGCTCAGGGTTCATTTGGGTTTACTTCCTTTGTGGAGTCATCAGCTCGGTGAGCTTTTTTAATACAAGCTACAGTTTCTCTTTGCATTACGTTTAATATGTTTTTATGTCCAATCATGGCGTTTACACTTGGGTCTATCACATTTTTCCCTCTTAACAACTCGATGTACGACTCTAATAACTACTACTTCAATAATTACTACACCCGTTAAAATAGCAAAACGACAACATACATACAGTACGACAATTGTTGCTACTCTTCTTAATAACCACCATTACTATGACAATAGCAAAACAAGCATATGTAGAACAACAACTGGACTTTTGATGCTAACTTTGCTTTAACAACTACCTGCTTTATTTCAAGGAACGAAAACAAAGCACAAATGGAGCATTGCAAAATCATAAGCCTTTAAACTTAACAATAGCAAATTCGACATGCATACTGATACTACTTAAGACTCATAGCCCTACTTAGAACCTTGAGATCATATACTAAGATGATGTAGTATAGAGCTCACAAACAAATGATGATACATACAACGCAATGAGCCTGTGATAAGGTTAAACCATAACGTAGATGGGTCCTTTGTGAATTATCAAAGAAAAGTGAAATGAGTTTGGATAGATTTTGGGTTAAAGGTAAGTAGTTCATGTACTACTCGTAGATGTAACATACCATTCAAGCATTCATGACTAAGGTCTTACTAGATGTGATTCACCAATCCAAGACATTAGGTTGTTGTAACCTTGCTTAAAGGTTTGATATGAGCTAGGGTTTGGTTCTTAATCTAGGGAAAGGAAAGGAAACTTAATATTTCATTAATCAAAAGGGAATAATCTTCATTACATCAACTACTATAATGGGGTATTTAAATTTGGTTTTCTAAGGTTACATTGACATATATAATGGCAAAAAAAGGTAAGATTCTATGTAAATAATGCTACAAAAAGGAGAGGGGTAAATCAATAATAATTTTAGAAAGAGAATATTCGGTGTTTGGTGGTGCAATTGAAGAAACTAAGATACATGTCTTCAAGAGTGAGGGTGGAGGATCAGCTGTATAACGAACTTTTATGCTTTAAGATAAGGTAGACAATAATAGGGCTTCAGGATAGCTTGACATCATAGTTTGGGTATATTTGGGTTCATTGTAAAGTGTGGTTTATGGAATAGGTCGATAATGAGGGTAGGGAATCCTTAAATAGTTCAACTTGACCTTACTCTTATGTAAAGAGGATATTATACTACAGCAGTTTAGATTTAAGGCTAGGTTAGCTTCGCATAACAAGTCAGCTTCCTCTAGAGTTGGACTTTGTCTGAGAATTTGACAAACCATGTTGACCAGTCCCTTAGCTTAAGAGCAAGTAAGGAGACCTTGATGTTGATTCCTATCATCTCTAGTAGCTAGGTAGAGGATAAAGCAAGATACGAGGAGTACCCAACCTATGTTGTTAAGGTTTATCAAGATGCATTAAATAGATAAGGTTTGGAGTATGTACATATTGTAAACATTTTTATGAACTTCTCTTTCAATACCTTATAGAGACAGTAATTGTAAGAACATAAATTTCTAAGTTGTATGGTAACCTAAATGATATACTAGGCATCCTCCCCAAGATTTGCTGATGTGGGTAACACATTTGGACAGCTCGAGTGTTACTTATTTGCTTCTATGTAGTTGAGTGGCACTTCTTAGAGTGTATGGTTTGGTAGTTTGGTAGTTTACAGAGAGTTCCACAGTAATGCGACATGAAGGAGGCTTTATACCATATAGACCTGCGTGGCTGGATGGAGTTGACTAGTTACACAGCACGTAACGTACATTACTACTTGGAATGATTAGAATGTTTGAGTCATTCGGGTTAATGGCCTTAGGGGAGTCGAGTACAGGAACTAGTAATGATATAAGAGCATTGCTCGCTGGTATATTAGCCAGATTAGAGCTTTGCTAAGGTAGTTAATGAGTTCACTTTCAACATGTACTATTTTATTGAGTTACCTTGCAATGGCTTGTGCTAATCCCCTTTCTTATAGGCTAAAGAGTTCTAGTAGATATGAATTTCTTTTGATGGGGCCAATTATTACATAGCTTAGGCCCATGTTGATTAAGGCATATAGTTGCTATATGACCATGTTTCAGTTACTTTGTACCCTTCACATTTGGTTGAAGAGCTAGTATAGGTGAAGAATTCTTCGGATCAAGTAGATTACTACCCTCTAAATCCCTTTAGGTAAGGCAATCACACCAGGACGAGGGACTAACACAACTGCATTAATGGGGTTGGCATGATCATGATACTGTAGAGTTATCCCATGCCCTGACATCTTCTACTCATCTAAATGTAAGCAGCATGTCAGCCTCCCCTTGAGCTCATTCTAAACACTGATAATAGATATTCAATATGATTCTTCCTTTACACTATCAGCTCTACAAAAAAGAAGATATGTTAGTTCCCAATGCAACGGTTCATCCTGGATACATGCTATCAATCCTTCACAGTTCATTAATTTAGCTTAACAACAAATATTGGCACAAGAGTCATAAGTTTCAGCTAATGCTAAAGAAGGGAGATCTACAGGAGGTTTGATATTGCAAATATCATGTGTCTTTGGTAAGACAAGAGTTAAATGTAGTCATCTATGTATTTTGTAAAGAGAACTTGGTTAAATATTTGTATTAGGATGCATTTTGAGTGCAATTCAATTATTGATGTTCATTTCTAGCTTATGTCTATCTTTATTGATATTTAATGTTGTGTATGAGTTGAACTTTGGGGTTAGTGGTAAGAGTTAGAGTTGTGACTTTAGTATTGACTCAATGGACTATTGGATTATCGTAGCTTTGTTATTGTGTGATTTATATAGGGCTAATAACTTTATATTCCAGATTTTAATGGGGAAGACGTGTTTCTAGATTATGCCTTCATTATTTTATTTTATTTTTTTCATAGTAGAAAGGTACCTTTTTGGTTGTAAAAATAAAAATAAACCACCTATTTTTAGTAAATATGAATTACTAATGGCTTGTTTATTTCATTGAATTAAATAAGCATGAAATGGAATGCCAATACTCTGGAATTGAATAGATTAGTAATCACTGTTACTTTGTTCACTTGGACAAGAAAAAACATGTAAGGAATAGAAATGTAATACCATTAAATTACTCTATTACAATCCCTCTTTCCCTCATTCTCTCTCTTTCTTCTTTTATATCTCTACATAAAATAATTTTTTTTCCCCCAAATCTATGGCTTTTATCTTTCTTAAAATTTACAATCTTTCTCAACTCTTCCCAACTCATGGTAACTTTAACCCTCACAACACCAGTTTTGGCAAAAATCAAATTACCATTACCACTATCTTTTTCCTCTTTTTCTATCTAACTCTCACCATCTTCATATAATCTAAAAGTTACGCTTTCTTCTCCTTAAATGGTTCGATCGACAATGACTATGACAACTAGTCAACGACGGTGGCAATGATATAACATTATTTTGATTTGGGTATTTTCCATTATCTAAGTTAATGTCTCGCTTGTCACTATCATGAGTGATGTATTTTTGTGATTACATCCTTGTTTCCACGTTTTGAAGGAGAAGCTAAGGAATATTTCCGATTTAGGTATTTTATTTTGATAGGATGAGTGATGGTGATAGTGGTAAGATGATGGTGTGCTATAAGATTTGTAGATCTTCGATTTATGTATTATTTTCCTCGATAGTTTGAGTCTGGTTTGGTGGTGGGTAGGTCAGTGTAGTGGTGGTAGTAGTATATTGATACTTGCATAGTAATAACAGTTTGTCACCATATTTTAGTTTTGGGAGAGATGTGAAGAAGATAACATTATAAAGTATCTTTTTATTGTTGAATCCTAATTATTTACTTTGAGGAATAGATTCGTATTATTTGATTTTAAATAATAAAAATTCTTGCTAAATTATAACTTAATAACAAAATACGAAATAAATATGATTATGAAAAATAAGAGGAAAATAATTATTTCATTCCCCAAGTAAACAAGCAGAGGTTTGCTTATTGTCATTTGGATGAAATTATTTTTCTTCCAATCCACCTTAATAAAAATTTTCAACGAGCACTCCCTGTCGGCGCATTTCTCCATCATCTGATGCGATTTCAAAGTTCAAATCAAAAGAAAAAAAAAAGTGTGTATATTCTCGAACATAAATTGTTAACATGACCCCATTAAGTGAACAATAGATGGCTCTACACAAACTCTACACAGAAGGCTCCGTGTGGCGAGACATAAAACCGAATTACACACTACCTATATTCTTGTGCGCCCATCTACTCGCACGACTACACACTATAAAATTGCAGCTTCTTCTGATGTTTTTTTTTTTTTTTTAAATTTCTTCTTCCGCGATTAGGTTCAGTCGATTTTGATTGATAGACATGGGAAGACAGAAAGGAGAAGGGGCAAGGAGCAAGGCCCGTCCTTCAAGCAGCAGGTAATCAATTACAAATCCTTGATTTTATTCTAAATTGTATATGTGTTGCAGTGCATTGATGTGCAGTGTAGCCAAACATAATATAAATTTGATGGTGTTTAACAGTCTAGCCTCTTCGCTTTTGCCTGAGGGGTCTACCTCCACTCTAGGTTTTGGCGGCTACGTTGGAAGTTCTCGTTTTGAGTCGTCTTCCGATGATGCCACTTCGCTTTTGGTCTGTGTTTTGCGTTTCTCTCTCTCTCTCTCTAATTTCAATCGAATTGGAATTTGGTTTTGTTGCGTAATTGTTCCAATCTATACAGGGCATAGACAATGAAGTGGCTCTACACTTGAAGAGGCTCGCCAGGAAAGATCCTACCACCAAGGTTCTGTGCTGGTCCTTTTTCTCTGTTTCATTTTTGCTATCCTTTACTTTCTCAATCATCCAATCTTGTTGCTTAGCAGCTCAAAGCATTGACATCTCTGTCTCTGCTTCTCAAAGAGAAATCTGCCAAGGACATTATTCCTGCCATTCCTCAATGGGTCAGTATCCTACTCATTTTTTATTTGCTACACCTAGTACAGTACTTGAGTTCAAGGATGAGTAGGAAGAGATTTGTCTGTTGTTATTTATTCTCTCTCTCTCTCTCTCTTTTGGTTATATTTTTGTTGATGGAAATATTTATGAAGAAATATAATGCTAATCATAGTTTTCACCTTCACTTAATCATTCAACATCTTCCCATAACCTGTGCAGGCATTTGAATACAAAAGGCTGTTGCTGGACTATAACAGGGAAGTCCGACGTGCCACTCATGAAACTATGATTAATCTTGTTGTCTTGGTTGGGTACGGGCTTTTCTTTTTTTTTTTGGCTGCATATGAGTTGTGGGCTTAATCAAGCTAATTGACTTTCTTCATTTGCAATTTTAGGTTGCCTTTGTTAAAAGCTTTTTTGTGGAAATAAGTTTATGTATAATATAACTTACCCCAAAAAAAAAATGTTACTACAGAAGTTTTTTTTTTTTTTTTTTTTGGTTTGCTGTCAGTTATTATAAAAAATGGTTTTTGACACTGTTGTGGTGGCATATGATGGTTGATGGTAGTGGTTCAAGATGGTGGCTGACGATAATGGTGCAAATCATGGGGTTAGAAAATGAAACCAGTGCATGATGACTGGGAAAATATTTTCAGAAGCTATTTGTTTTGTGGAAAATGTTCTCTAGATTTGTCATGAAAGAGAAGCTTAACTACAGGATGGTTAATTCAATATGGCAGGTGACAAGCTGGTAGATGAGATTTGAAGCTAGAAATTAAGGATTTAAGATTTTGACCTTTTGAGAAAAGAGACCTTAGGTTGGATGATCAATCCCTGGCTATCTAGTTTTTGACATTGGAATCCTAGTCTTTGGGTGGAGAAATAATGTAAAATTATTGCAGAGAAACAACACAGTATTCCCCATCTAGTGGATGAAATGGAAGTAAAGGAAGCTTTATGGTCTCTTACTAAGGACAAATAACCTGACTCTGATGGGTATAATGCAAATTTCTTTAGGATGACTTGGAGCATTCTGGGTACAGATTTTTGTCTTGCCATTAGATTCCACCCCGTCCACAACCCCAACACCTCCTCCTCCTACAAGGCAGCTGTTGAAATCCATTAATGCTATTTAGTTGGTACTTGTACCTAGGGTAGAGACCCCTAAATCTCTCTCCCAATATAAGCCTATTTCTTGTTGCAATATATTATTCAAATGCATCTCTAAGAGGTGAGAACAAATGGCATTCATTAAGGGTAGGAAGATTGTGGATCTTTTTTTTTTTTATAAATACCTGTGATAGTTAAGGATACCTATATCGTAGGTTGTTAGGTCTCTCCTTGCACTCCTTGGCATAATCTTGTTTGGCATAAGAGTTGCATCTTGAGACATGCATTTATACTTTGGCTTATGCACTCCAGAAACTTTTAAACTTTCTTATATATCATTGCCGACCAGAATGTATGTTTTATGTGCCACAACTTTGAAGAAATTCACTACCATCTTTTCTTCAAGTGCAACTTCGCGAGAATTAGACTTCTAACTTATTTTCATTATCAAATAGTGCAGTTGGATTATAAGCCAAACTAGGACTTAAGGTTTTTTACTTATAGAAAAAAAAACTTTCACTTTTCATCGTTTCTTTTCATTTTATTTCTTTAAGAAAAAGGAAAAGAAAATTTGTCATATGTGTTAATCCTGAATAATCTTTTTCTCTTTTCAGTTTAGAGCCCACTAAATTAGGCACCTAGCTAAAATTGGTGAGCTGAAAAAATGAGAAAAATATGCCAATTAGTTATCCAAACACCTCGAAAGAAAACGGTCATCCTATTAAAATGGGTAAAACAGTTTTAATAATTGTCACTCTTCTTTGAAAATATTTTAGACAATGAAAAGAATTTCTTAAAGTAGTTAGTAGACAAACCTGAAGACATTTTGCTTTTATCTTCTTTTTCCTTGAGATGCTTGAATGGAGATTTTTCTCCTTTCAGCTTGAAAGCTTTCTTTCCACGTGGACTATGAACCCTTTAGGATGAGTAATAGGTTATGCTTCATTTATGATGTAGTTTGAGTCCTTTGTTTTAAATATATTCACCCACGAAATTCTGTGGTTGTGTTAGGTGACACCAATACCTCCAAACACCTTTCATCATTAATAACAATATCATCTACTGAATTAGCAAAACAAGAACTGTCTTTTGAGAAACTCTTGTTGAATTCTCTCATGCAGATGCATATCCTACTTTTATTTTTTCAATCCTATTTACATGAGCTTCTGAAAAATTTAAATTTCTCTAGGAGAGATCTGGCGCCGCACTTGAAGTCTCTAATGGGACCATGGTGGTTCTCTCAGTTTGATCCTGCTATGGAGGTTTCTCAAGCTGCAAAGCAGTCATTGCAGGTTTGGTGGCATATTTAGCATTTTTAGTGGTACTGGATATTAAATTGTTGTGTCACATGAACTGAAAATGTTTGATAGATGTTGATATACCAATTGCATCTGAGGAACTAAAAAAATTCATTAATAGCAACAAGGTGCTGCTATATATTTATGAATATTATGGATCTTTAGAGAAATGAATATTTACTTCCATATTTATTATTATGAATCTTTTAGAAGATATTGTTGGAAAGTTTGTTAGATGTGTCATATCTGTTACTTTGGATTGTTAAAGATACAAAATGCTTGTGACAACTAATACAAGCCCAAGTACTATCTCTTACTTAGTGCTAAATATTCATGTTATAACATAGTGGGGTTCTCTGTAATAAGACTCAAAATTTAGAGACGAGAGGGTTCTTTCTAGCAAGCCTTTGGCAGTTGAAGAATGGTTCACATCATTACACCTACAGATGCCCAAGACCACATGGAGATGCAGGTGGCAGGAGACTGTTTTTTGGCAGAATACTGTTCTATATGTGCAGATGGAATAGTTGAGGAAGCAGATAATGTAGGTCCACTTTGGAAATTACATTGGTCTCATCAGCAAGCAAGGATGTGAACCATTCAAGAATGGTAACAGTTAAACAAGAGATGATAGTGGGTGTTGCGGCCATTATTTCATCAGAATCAACACCTCAGCTGTATGCTTCTGTCAAGGATGTATGACCTTCCTTGAGTTGCTAGCCAGAGGATGAAGGAATGTTGAGAGTTGATTTAGGACAACAACAACTCTGTCCACAGCATAACATGCCTGGAAGACCTAGTTCCAAGTTCCTTTTAATTGTATATAAGGCAAATATCCATAAGAATAGGTTTCTTAGAGGTCTCTTGTCTGACCGATGGCATGAGATATATTCTAGAATTCACCTTGCCATTCGGCAGTCACTTTTCTGACCTCATTTGGAGGGAGGTCTGTCAGTCTTTGGGTTAATCAGTTACCTATTATTGCTGGAACGGAGTCACCTCTAACTTGTGGAGTGTGAACGGCCATCATATGTGGTTGGAGATCAGCCCTGGCGGTGGCAGTTTATTGCATTTGGCTTATGTGAAACACTGTCAGAACTGAAAGCTTTAAATTTCAACCAGTGCAGCTGTCAAGACAGATTAGAGCTTATGTTAAAAGCGTATCCCCTATGTAAGTTGGTTTACCCTTGTTTCTAATTATCCAGATTAGCATCACTTGGGTTCTGGTGTACCAGTAAAATCTGCCTTTTTCTCTACCCATAGGTTTTACATTAATTGAGCAGGCTTAGTGACAATATTGCCTCTCTTTTTAGAGTTCATACCGGTGACTTTTTGGCTTTTTAAACATTCCTTGCTTCTATTGATGAATTGATTCAGTAGCCCCAATCACACCCCCCCCAACAACCCCCCAAACCCACCCCACACCCAAAAAAAAAAAAAAAAAAAAAAAATAAACCCTTCACCCAACCACCCCAAATAACTGCCTAGGTGGAAACCTGAATTGGTGGTTGGGGGCCATTTTGGTACCACATATCAAACCATAGTCTTATGTCATTCCAATTCCTATTCTGTCATTAAAATTATACAATGGCAGAATTTCTCAACTTCAACAGTTTCCTTCAACTCTAGGATGTGTCACTGGGCACTTTGACTGACCCCATTCAGGCTGTAATGCTTTGGGTTCATTGCCATAGAATACCATATGATATTCATTTCTCCTGCCCCATTCCAAGCTTCCAGAAGAGGAAGTCCTAAGCTTCTCTCAAATTAACAAACATAGCTAAGGTGTTACTTCTTGGGTTATGATTTAACAGACTCTTTTTTTGTCATTTTAAGGCAGTTAAACTCAATATGATTTCAACTAATATCCACTTTTAATATTAGGTGGCATGTTTTTAGGTCTTTGTTGACATGCCATTGAGTGATGTATAGGAACTTTTAGATTAACTGGCGGTCTAGGAAATGCATTGAGAGTGGGAGAAGGAAGGACAAAATGGAAAGGTTGAAATGCAAAGTACTTAATTTGTTAGAAGAAGAGATAACTTCCTAACCAAAGAACACACTGAAGAGGATGCAAGATATCCTTCCAGGAGGTTAGGAAAGGAAGTAATGACTAGCTTGAAGGATGTAGTTGATATGAACCTCAAGACACTATCAAAATAATGTTGATGTCACTTTCAAAATATAGTATATAAAGGGTACCTTGGTAATCTTATAACTGGTTTGTTATGAGCATGGGTTATGGATCTAATAGGTGATTTACCACAAATTTAATGTATGTAAGGTGTTTGATTTTTAAATTTCATTTAGTCGGTGGAACCTTTGGTGAATAATGTTTTGAGTGCTTGTTAGAGAGGACACTCTGCTTTCTTGAAGACCTATGAAAAGAGGGCGTTCTAATCTTTATAAAACTAATTTGAGATAATAACTTTGCTTATTTGTTGCTGATACATGAGCACTTATTTATATAAGATTATCATCACTTACTCTCAATGAATGAAAATATTCATCAATCTAATATCTTATAAGGAAGCATAAATATAAAACAACAAAATGAGTATATTCCTATCCTAATAATTTTTTGCATAAGGTTTATTCTCCTGATATAGAGGTGGTCCTTACATTATGTTTTCATCGATAGTGAGTTTGACCATGTGCTCATACAAGACAAGTGCTTAACCTTTCATCATCTCATCTTCGTCTTCCTATTCCCTATCATCAATTGATCATAGCTAGAAAAGCTTCTTGTAGCCTTACCCTAGAGTGAAGGGGTTGAGCAATTGTAACACAATCCCTTAATCCAATGAACCATTATCTCTTTATAGGTTAGATGATACACTTATTTGCCATTAATAGAAGGACTTGCAACTTATGCTACATTGGCTTCCATCAAACTCCCTCCTTCAACAATGCCGTAGTATCCCAGCTCTTATGTTGTAGTTAGCAATTAAATTTTAACTTCCTCTCGTAAGTTTGGAGGATGCTCTTAGCAATAATGAAGCTAGGGGATTCCAAAGTTTCAAGAACCCTGATGTGGAAAGGGCTGTCTAATGCGCCATGAACATACTTGGTGCATGCACTGGCAACATGTGAAATTGCACCGTATATGCCTCTATTGTATTGATCTAACTTCAACTTTGCTAACTCACCTAAAGGATCACTATTGATTGGTGGACTGGATCGCATGTGGTAATACTCAAACTTGTCTGAAGACAATTCCGTTTTTTCCTATTCCATGCGGTAGTACTAGATTTTAGGCTTCTCCTGTCAAATGGAAGGACGTTATTCCCACCCAATGTGTTGTGATGCTGGAAAAAATGCTCGTATTTGTTCAGCCAGGAAAGTGGGTTCTTGGAGCCATTGTAAGCTGGAAAACGAACTTGAAACAGTGAGGCACAAAAGTATAAGATGGGTCACCATCAGCCTGCTTAGAGTCTTGATGATTATGAGAGGCTCTACAAAGCATATGAATGTAATCGGAGAGGTTACCACCCATGAGCTACACTTCACCATTGTTTATTTGGAGAGGTCATGTGACGTTGGTCTCTGCTTCCTTTGCCTTTGTCTTGACCCTGGGAAGCTACATCACAGGTTTGGGAGTCTTTGCAAGCACTATTGTGTGTGTGCTCATTATCATTGGTGTTCCTTGTGGTTATCTATTCCTTGTGGATGCATCACACTTAATTGCGACTTCATGTTTGAGGCACTAGGTCCTTAATCTTAGCTGCTAGGGTTTGCCATTCTTTGGCTTCTTTTGCCTGATCCAACGAGTATTTTTCTAGGAATGCCACATTTTGTCCTAAGAAACTTTAGATTTGGCCATGACAACTGGCTCTTGGACCAAAATTTTATATGCATTGATTATGGATTTATGCGCATAAAAATTAGTGTTTTGATATCCAGTGTTCTGAATGCTTGCTGGAGAAAGCATTTGACCTCTTGAAGTCTTATTAAGAGGGAACCTTCAGAACCTTTTAGAACTATAATTGAGATGACATCTCTGCTTGTTTATTAGCATTGTGTAAAAACTCATTATATGATCCCCTACTTTCTGTTAAGAAGGATATGCATATATCTAACAGAATCTCCTGAGGAAGCATTACATGAAAATAACAATAAAAGGATACCTGATAAAGATATACTCCCAGTAAGGTTGTATCTTCTACTTGCATAAATTCAGGAATGATATAGCCTGTTCAAATTTTGGTCTCTTTAACATATTTTGATGTTGGCTTCTGATATTTTACATCAATAGGTAGCCTTTCCAGCACAGGAAAAGAGAGTAGATGCTCTGGTTTTATGCACAAATGAGATCTTTGTATATTTAGAAGAAAACTTAAAGCTCACTCCTCAAGAGTTGTCAGATAGAGCCTCTGCAGCAGATGAATTAGAAGAAATGCACTCGCAGGTATCATATTTGTTGCCTTGCTGTTTATTGAGTTGAATTTCGAAGTTCATATCAAAGCTTTAATTTGTTTTTTCACAGGCTAGTATCATGTTTGGGAAATGATTTTCTGTTTTAGTAGGGTCATTCTCTCCTAGCTTATGGTCCCTGACTCCCTTGCTTTCTAGTTCTGAGATAATTTTTTGCTGCTTTTAACACCCATTTTATAGGTGATTGCATCATCTCTGCTGGCACTGGCGACACTCCTTGATATTCTAATAAATCCTAAGCCTAAAAGCCCTGGTTTCGAAAATATTACTGCTGGAGAAAAGCATGCTTTAAAAGCCAGGTCCACTGCAATTTCTTATGCAGAGAAGCTGTTTGGCCTGCACAAATGTTTTCTTGACTTCTTGAAGTCTCGAAGTGCTTCCATCCGGTCATCTACATATTCAGTATTGAGGGTTTACATAAAAGATTTTTCCCACGTTTTCACTGAAGGAATTATGAAAAATTTTTCAGCTGCTATACTGGGTGCCTTTCAGGAAAAGGATCCTGTCTGCCATCCAGCCATGTGGGAAACGGTCTTACTTTTCTCCAATAGATTTCCAGATTGCTGGACATCACTGAATGCTCAGAAATTCATGCTAAAGCCATTTTGGCATTTTCTTCGAAGTGGGTGCTTTGGATCTCAACAGGTTTCTTATCCTGCTTTAATTGTGTTCATGAACTCTGTGCCCTTGAAAGCTATAGGAGGAGAAAAGTTTGTCCTCGACTTTTTCCAGAATCTTTGGGCAGGAAGAAAAGTTTCGCTTTCCTCCAGTGCAG
Organism: Lumnitzera racemosa; assembly: GCA_024138005.1. Lineage (NCBI taxonomy): Eukaryota > Viridiplantae > Streptophyta > Magnoliopsida > Myrtales > Combretaceae > Lumnitzera > Lumnitzera racemosa. The sequence continues at coordinate 91,139,716 of JAMXBC010000006.1, forward strand.
GCCAGCTTGCTTTTCATAGTGCATTTAAAGAGTGCTATCTTTGGGCATTGCAGAATGTATCAAGGTGGGACATTTTTGGGTTGACATCTTGTAATTTCTATCTGCTTTCTATTATTCAGATGGTGTCTATTATATGAAGGCTAATGCTTGAATATGTTTTTTCATAGTTTTATGACGATTCCAACTCTCTTGTCAATAATGGTAGGTATTGTGATGGAACTGATTCTGTTTGTCATTTCCCAATTACTCTAACTGAGAAGGTTCTTATTAATCTTGCGTGGGAAGACTTCCTTTCTCTGAGCCAAAGAAGCAAGAGCACAGAGCTTCCAGTGGCATCTGCTCAAATCTCTGAGCGCAATAATCTCTCTGTGGAATCGGGCGCAATAACTTCCAAAGCTTTCAAGAGTGGGATAAGCTATGCACATGAATTGGGAAAATGCATCTTTGAAATCCTTTCTGGAATTTCCTCAATAGAAAGTGATTTACTTGGTGCTTTTCGTTCAGCATTTCAAGACTGTTGCTGCAAAATCCTGGAGAATTCTGGAGAGATGCCTTGTGGAAGCATTGATTTGTTGATTGAATTTCTACTGTTGCTGGGACAACATACTGTTGTAAAAGGAGAAACCTGGCCTTTTAGTTATATAGTGGGACCAACTTTGGTTGATTCTTTCCCACTGATCAAGTCACTTGTAAGTTAACTTACTCATGCATTCTTGATATGAGCACTTTCATGTGCAGTTGGGATTATGACTTTTAGTTTTGTTATTTGGTCATGGTTAGATTGAGAAGTGGTATTGTTAATTTTGATGGATTGATTAATCAAACAATTTTGATGTATTAGTTGAATTTAGGAGATTATTTGTTAATGTTGATCCTTTCTTTATGCATGATTAACACTGTATCATACTAGCACTTTTGCAGGCTTGTTTGGTCCAAAATAGCCTTTAAACTAAAGATATTGAGGAAGTGGCTATGCTGTTTGAGACCCTCTAGAAGTTCGCTCTTGATTATTTTGTTTCCTTTTTCGGTTTAAAATGCTTGATCTATCCTTTCAACTCAAAACCAAACATCAAAAGGACTGATAGGTAAGCCTGATTGCAGAAATTGTGGCTGTGAAGACCTGAATAAAACTTCTCTCTCTCCACGTAGAGAGGGAAAACCCTCCCTAGCCCTCCTCTCCCCCTTGTTTTCTCACCCTTTGCCTTCTGACCTCTCTGTTTCCATCCTCTCCCACCCACCACCATAACCTGCTACCCCCTTCCCCTGTTCCTGACCTGTCTTGTTTCCCTTTCCCTTTTACCCATCCTCTTCCTTTGTTACAGTTCTTTAGTTTTGTTTTCCAGTTTTGGTTGTTCAGTTTTCAAGTTCTTTCAGTTCAGTCGCAACCTGGGGTCTCCTATGAGGAATTTTGTGTGCAGGAATAAGAAAGTTTCTTTCGGAGTAGCTGCGGCCGTGTCCTTGGCCATGTCTCTGGCATTCGAAGGTAAGCTTAGGAAGAGGAAGGTTCGTTCTCCGATAACGTCTAGTGGTTCGCATGGTGACAAAGATAGTGGTTTCTGGTATTAGAGGGAAGAAAACCAATAGGGGTTCAAACCCTAAGGAAATTGCAGATGATATGACTTCTAATAGCTAAGCTACCGTTTCGTCTAATGTTGGGGTAAAGGTGTCTAATGTGCCAGGTGGAGGTTAAATCAAAGTTTCCATTCCTATTTCTCAAGCATTTCTTAATGAGAAAAGGCAAGAGGATAGGATTACCATTTTGGTTGATAGTCAAAGCTCTACTTCTGACTCTACTATTAGGGCTATGACAAAAGTTGTTGATGAAGTTGAGACTTCCGTAGCCCAAAGCAAAAAAGCTTTTGTCAATGCTGTTGGCTCCCCAAAACTACTATCGTTCATTCAAGTGGTTTCACAAAACATCCCTTCTCTTGCTACCAACTTGGTTGATGTATCGCTCAATTATTACCCCCCATGGAAACAAGGTGATCTTATCTGTGTGGAGCCCTCTCTCTGTGTCTCTTATTTTGGAAAAAACTTTGGAAAACAGCATCGTGGGTTATTTCCTAGGTTTGGGTTTTTCCTTTTTATTCATCCAAAAATTGGTAGATAAATTCTAAAAAGACAATGGGTTGATGCTAGCTAATGGACGAAGCTTTTTCTTCTTCAAGTTCAAGGAGGAATCCGCTTTGTTTAAAATCTTAAGCCAACCTTGGTTTTTTGCTAATCAACAAATAATTTTGGAATAGTGATCCTTATCAGTTGGTTATGATAAGGTCTTGCCTAAAAAGTTACCTATTTGGATAAAATTGTAGGGTTTGCCTATGGAATTCCTACATAGAGATGGTATTAGTCACATAGCTAGTGTTATTGGACACTCACTCCAGGTGGATTTGGTCTTAATGAGGAATGAAAGAATTAAGTTTGTGAAGGCATCGGTGGAAATAACAACGGATTTAACCTTTCCACTTTCGTTCGTAGTGAGAATATCAAGTGGGAAATTGGCCATGGTAGATGTAGATTACCAACATGTATGTGCCAACTCGCTACCCCTCCTATAGAGTGTTCGACCACTCACTTAGCCAGTGTGAAGATAACGAGGTCATTGATTGTGTCGATTTGGATAAGTGGGTGAAAACGATAAGCTTAGTTAGGGGCTTGACAAATCAGGTCATAGACCCTGCACAAAAGGAGTGGTTATATGTGAAGACAACTAAGCCATTGCCCTAAAACCCGTAACTCCAAATAAACATCAAGAGAAACTTGTTGCAGTGGATGATTCATCGAACAACTCTTCTTCAGATCTATCTCTCCAGGTGAGGGACTGCTCCCATGCTGTCTGAATAAGCTTGTAATGGAGAAGCCATATGTAAAAGAGGTGAATAAGAGTGACTCAAAATTCAACAAGACATTTGAGGCACCTAATTCTATAGTACTTAAGACATAGGATGAAAACAGGGAGTTGTCAAATAAGAATAGTTCTTAGTGGAAATCGATTAAAGAGAAAAAGTTGAGGAAATAAAGGAAGGAAGGAGCTGAAGGCAGCTTTAGTTCATCCGCATCTTAGTTAGCTTTTCCTTCTGTTGCTTCTTTTTCTCTTTTAAATAAATGGTAGCCATTTGGAATATTAGGGGAATCAAAGATCCCAAAAAAGCAAAATTACTGAGGTTTTTTTGTGAGTCCAACCATATTTCTTTGTTGGGTTTAGTTGAGACTAAAGTGAAGGCAAAGCAACCCTCATCTAGTTCAAGATCTTTCCAAATTGGAACTTAAAATACCAAGTTAGTGGTTGTGCTTGGATTTCTTAGAGTTCATCGCTGTAGTGTGTGAACATTTGTTCCTCTAACACACAATTCATTCATTGTCGTTGCCAAAGGGTTGCTGATGATACCTGGTTTTGGTTCTTGTGTATATATCAAACTCTGCTATGGACCATAAGAATCTTTATGTAAAGTTGCTAAACCTCAAGTCTTCTATTCAAGGGCCTTAGTTAGTGGGTGGTGATTTTAATGAGTGTTGCAGTGTGGAAGAGAAATTAGGTGGTAATGAAAATATTACATTTGGGATGGAAGATTTTAACAATTTTTACTTGGAAGCAAAAATGGAGGAAGTAAGAACCAAAGGTTTGCTTAACACGGTCAAATAAGAGTGATAATAATCTCCTTATGTGAAGACTTGATAGGATTTTGGTTAATTTTGATTGGTTACAGGCCTTCCCTAAAGTGGATTTTTCGATTAGTCCTCTAAGCATCTTGGACCACTCCCCCCTCATTGTAGATCTTCATGTTGATAATCCGAAAAGGAGGACCTCCTTCCTTTTTTATGATTTTTGGTGTTCTGATCCTTTATTCCTTTAGATTGTGGAGAAGGTGTGGCAGACAGAGGTTACTGGTCTCTTGATGTTTAGAGTATTTTCCAAGCTAAAATTGCCTAAGAAAAAGTTGAAATAGTTGGATAAAAGAAGCTACTCTAACATTTCAAGTAGAGTAACTCAAGCACATGAGGTGTTGGTGAACATCTAATTCCGCAATTGCCAAAAGCTGGATAGTGCTGACTGGGAGTTGGAAAGGAACACTTTTAGAGACTATTACTACCTTTTAGTGGCTGAGGAATCTTTCCTGAGGCAAAAATCAAGACAAACATAGTTAAAATTGGGTGATTGGAACTCAGTTTTTTCCATAGGACCTTGAAGCAAAAATTCTATAGAGATGGTATCCATTCTCTCTCTCTTGAAGATGGATCCAGCACCTTTGATGATTGGAGCATTAATGATGCTACAGTTTCTTATGTTCGTAACCTTTTGGATCTTCTTCCGTCTATGCCACCAAGCCTGGATATCCTACCCTCCTTAATGGAAAGGAAAATCTCAACAGAAGATTGGCCACTTTTGGCTAATCCAGTGTATGACCAAAAAATTAAGGAAGCTTTGTGGTCTATTGATATAAACAATGCCCTCCGTCCGGATGGTTTTAATGGAAACTTCTTTAGAGTAACGGGGCATATTGTAGGGGACGATGTTTGTATGGCAATTAAGGATTTCTTTACTTTTGGAAAACTCTTAAGGAGTATCAACTTTTCCTATTTGGCTCTTGTCCCTAAGATAAGTACTCTTTCTATCTTTGCTGATTTTAGGCCTATATCTTATTGCAATATATTTTATAAATGTATCTCAAAGATTATTGCAACCCATATACAAAGGGTGCTGCCTAAGCTTGTAGAGAAGGAACAATCTGCCTTCATTAAAGGAAGGAGAATAGTAAATAACATCTTAATAGCCCAAGAACTTATGCAAGGCTATCATAAGAATTCTCATGAGGCAAGATGTGTGACGAAGATTAATATTACGAAAGCTTATGACCATATCAATTGGTCTTTTCTCGAGAATCTCCTATGTGCTCTTAACTTTACCCTAAAGTTTGTTCACTGGATTATGGAATGTGTGACATCCCCAAAGTTCTCAATCAACTTGAATGGAGAATTGGAGGGCTGTTTTGTTTGCTCTAGAGGTCTAAGTCAAGGGACCCTATCTCTCCTTACCTTTTTGTATTGGTTATGGAGGTCTTATCATGCCTTTTAAGGAAGCTCAATCTCTAAAATGACTATAGGCATTACTGGTGTTGCAAGAAAGCTAAGATAAATCATTTCACTTTTGCGGACGATCTCCTTATCTTTTCTAAGGGAGAGATCGTATTGGTTACCCTCAATTACCAATGCTTACATGATTTTTTCTCCCTCTTGAGTCTAAGAGGTAGTCCCTTTAAGAGCCAGATCTTCTTCGGTGGTGTTAACCTTAAGGTGTAGTTCAGTATTGTAGGGTTGGTGGGTTTTAAAGAAGGTGCTTTATCAATGAAGTAGTTAGGAGTTCCCCTTATCTCCTCTCGCCTATCAAAAGATCATTATTGGATCGTAGTCGATAGATTTGCATCCAAAATTAATAGTTAGACTGCTAAGCATTTTTTTTATGCGGGTCGTGTACAACGTATTAAGAGTATCCTCTTCACCTTATAAGTATATTGGCCATTTAGCTTTATACTTTCGAAGAGCATTCTTGAGGAGCTTACCACAAAGATGAAGTGCTTCATTTGGAATGGTTTAGATGAATCTAAGACCAAAGCTAAGGTATCCTAGGAAGATGTTTGTTTCAAAAAATGAAGGTGGATTGGGCATTATGGATATCACTCTATGAAATAAAGTAGCTCAATTGAAACATGTGTGGCATTTAATGGTGGATATATTAAGCCTTTGGCTTAGTTGGGTAAGGAGTGAGCTATTGAAGGATAGGAATTTTTGGGCGGTTCCTAACCCATTGCAAGGCTCTTGGTTTTGGTGCAAAATACTCCAACTAGCACCTTAACGGTCCACTTGTGGATTGGTTTGGTGAGAGAGCTAGATTTTAGATGGGTTACGCTAAAGAAGCAAAACTAAACCAAATCATTAGTGGTAATAGCTTGCTATGGCTTGAGGGAGGAACTTGGAATAAGGTTTCGCCTACTATTCCCCACAAAATTAACCCATGATTATGCTCCTCTAATGTATTCCTATGGAGAGTTGATCCTAGTAATGGATTCAATATTAAGTCAGCTTTCAACTTGTTGAGAGTGAGGAGGCAAGTAGTTCTATGGTATGAAATTATCCGGTACAAAAACATTCCAAGACACTCTTTCATTTTTTGATTAGCTACTAAGGAGAGGTTGCTAACGCAAGACAAATTGATGTAATAAGATATCATATCAAGGAACTATTGCCTCATATGCTTCAAATCAGAGGAGGATCATATATATCTTTTCACTAGGTGTTGGTGTACAAGATCAATCTTGGTGGTTCTCCCTTGGGGAAACCCCCCACCACCTAGCACACACACAAAGAAGCCTCTCATCCAACACCATGTCTGTCTTTGTTGAAGGTTTTAAATCGAGTTACCCTATCAAGTGGAGGAAAATCCCAGCAGTTGTAGTATATCATGTGTGGCTAGAAAGGAATGTGAGATGGAGAGGGGTGCAGCCAATGGCTATTGTTGCTCTAGCTAGGATTATTTTGCCTTATTTTGATTTTTAATACTCTGAGCTATAGTGCTGACTAAGTTTTGTTATCCACAAATTCTTTTATTTTTGTAATTGTGGATTGCTAACTTGGTCTTTTGCTTTGTACATCCTGGCTTCATTTCTATACATACAATAGTCTTAACTTACCCAAAAATAAGAAATTGTGGCTGTCAAGTTGCTCCACTACATACTAAGCTATCTGTTCTATTAATTTATGTTTAACTCAGATTCTTTCGTGCGAATTGACAAATTAATTGACAGAGTTAGAGTCTATCTCTCCCCTTGGCTGGCTGAGAGTGCTGTTAAAAAAAAGGAAAAAAGGCTATAATTTGGCTATTTGCTATTGCTATAGGGTAGGGGTGCAGCTTGTAGCTTATTCAACATGACTAATCTAGTTTTTGGACTTCCATTCACAACCATGGCATTAATTATACTTTCTATATTTATTTCTTTGTTTACAAAGCAGGCTATCCACACTTGCTAATTGCTACACCATGAGGGGCATGTGATGCATTATATAATCTTTAAAATATGCTTAGTATATATTTAGAATATATTCAGCATTTTTAGTATGTGGTAGTGCATTTCCTATGATTTCTTGTGCTTGGTAAATTCATTTGATGACTCTCTTGGTAAAAGGAGGAACCAAAGGAACTTGCTTGCACTATATAATTCAATGATAATAACATTAGCCCTTTACATTTGCCCATCACTATGTGTTTACTTGTTTTTATCGCCTGCTTGGTATCAGGACTCAGCAGATGGAGTGAAACTTCTGTCAGCCACTGTTTCAGTATTTGGGCCCCGCAGGATAGTCTATGAACTTTTTGTTCCACACAACCAAAGTGCATCCCAGCATATTCCTAATCAACAGGAGAGTATGTTGAACACATCGAATTTTTTGCAAATATTTAAGGAGAGATTCATTCCATGGTGCTTTCAGGGAAGTAACAACTCTATTACAGCTCGACTTGATTTGTTGATTTCATCACTTGATGAGGACTGTTTTTCTGATCAATGGAGTTCTATCTTGTCCCATGCAATTAAACTTGAACACAATGGTGGTGCACCAAAGTCCCTAGGTACTGATCCTATGGTCATTTTATCAGTTCTCTTACAGAAAGCAAAAGCCAAAATTAAAGAGCCAGGGATGGCAAGGTCCAAATTTCAAAAGCTTGGTTATGAGGATTGCTGGCACAACAGCCTCCTTGACTCTGAAGCTGTTTCAATTGCATCTTTGCATGCTCCATTGAAACCTGCTGAATCTAAATTTTTGAGGTATTGTTGCTTGGATGCTGCTTGTTATCTGCATTTGGTTGATCTGCTTTAGGGGCAACTCATACTCTAAGGTGTTGTCCAATCACTTTCCCTCTACTTCCTTTCTGCTTGTGAGATGTAGTGTGTTATAATTAGATGAAATGGAAGGAAACAGAAAGAAAAGGATGGAAATTGGTGAAAATCCAACTTTTGGGAAGTTTGAATGTATTATGATTAGTATCATACCATCTTATTTAAAAATCTAAACTTGTAGATACAGTATTGACTATTATATTTATTATATAACACTTTTTCACCGGTGGTCTTGACTTTTAATTAAGGCCAACAAGTGGTTAACTAAATGAGGGTGATTTACGATATAAGGATTTGAACATAGGATCTCCTGCTTTACTACAATATTATAACTAATACTATAATTGTTTTATTTAAAAGTTTAAACTTATAGATATAATATGCACTGTTATATTTATTATGCAACAGAATGAAAGTGGAAATAAGAGGAATTTGGGAGGAACTAGTGGAGATGTTTCCACATTTAATCCCAAATATGTAGAGAAAATGGTTGATGCGATTGTAAATGGATCTAAAATTATGGAAATGCCCCTAAAATACCAGCAAGAGAAAAAAGGTCGGCAGGATATATTATATGTTTCCTTTTTTTAGTGAGTCTATGACTCCTGCAAGAACTAGGGCTAGGGTTGGCCTACATTTCTTGCCAGGCCCCTATGCTTGTGCTTTGTTCACAAGCAAGCACATTCCCGTGCTAGGAGTCATAAAACTTGATCCAAAAAATGTGTATACATTCTCCCTTTCTTATAGTAATATTACTAAATTATCTACAAAGAATGTTTCCCATCCCTTTCCTTTCCTTCCATTTCCACTTATTTTCACTTATTTAAACAACTTTCACTTTCTATTAACTAGCCAAACACACTGGTAGGATTGTTATTCTCTTCACGTACTAGTTTTGTTTTGCATGGATAATTCAAATGTTCATCTATAAAAAGAACATTTTACATTTTTCAGACACTTAGTCCTGATGTTGCATTGCCAGTTCACAAGACTTGTGCCATTGGTATTGGAAGAGAAATCTGGATTAGATGCAACACAATTCTTTATCTTCTCTTATCAGTCCTCTTTATCAAATTTGTTTCTTGCACAGGTTGGCTTTACTTTTGGGCCTCTCTGGTCTACACCCAGTTAACTTTTATGTGCTTCTGAAGTGATAACTTCTCCTTTTCCTCTGAAATTGTAGTTGCCATGTGTCTCATTTGTGTTGGACTCCTGTTATGTGGACTGCATTTTGGATTTGGCAATTTTTTTTTTTTTTTTTTATTGTTTTGCTTTTTGCCCCCCTTTCTGAAGGGCTATTGACTTGACATTGATGGCTGCAAATATTTTATGTCGGAGAGAAAATGTTTTGCATATAATGAAAGGAGCATTTACAGTTACAGGTGATGATGCCTATTGCTTTTGCTAATTGTTTATTGCTTTGTCCTTGTCCAACTGCAGCTTTTGTGTTGGAGGTTCATCAGAAGATGACAGCATGACCTTCGTATCAAAGGATGCACTAGTTGTGATATTCAATAACATTTTGGAGAAATTGGTTACTTTTATTATGCAGTCCTCTTTCCAATGGATAAGAGATTTAGGTTCTTTGTTGATTAATGGAGCTAGAAATTCGAAGCTTGTTGCAGAAAGCTCTATGAGAGCCATAGAGCTGGCTAAATCTGCACTTGAAGTTCTTGGTGAAGGTTTTCATGGGTTAAAGAAGCTCCATGAAGAAAGGGACCTAGTATCAAATAGTTTAGCAGCAATTTTTATAATTAATTGGGAATGTGGGATGAAGGAGGCGTTGGATTATTCACTGATTGAAGTGTCTGAGGAGATGAAGGCAAGATTTGAATTTGGTGAATCTGTTTGTGCTTTCTGTTGTAGGATGGATAATCAATTCTTCCACGATATTGGGTTTCATTGTCGTGAGAAATTAAGAAATGTGGTGACACAATGGATCAGGGCTGCCATATTTAGGGAAGATAAGTTCAATGACAGCGAAATAGCTACACTTTGCTGCAAGTGGACACTTCAAGGGTTTGAATGCTTTTGTCATGATCACTATGAAGAACAAAATCTATTAACACGGCTTCTAAGTAGAGATGATCAGTGGCCTTTGTTGATCTCAAAGGACTTCAGCATGATGGCAGAATGCACAAGCCCTAGCAGTGAATTTACTTTTGCCCAAAGAAATGTGAGAGTTATTGGTGTTTTTGGGATATTGCTAAGTTCTACTATTGATTATTTAGCAACCTAAAAATCTCAAGTCGTCACTTGACATCAATTGTTTAAGTTTCAACTGTTGCATCTTCATCTACTTCTTCTTTAATTTAATTTTTATTTTTATTAATTCCCTCACAATTCTTTGTTTCTGTTGTGATTGTTGTTGATGGTGGTGGTGCATTTGTTTGTTTGTTTTTTTCCCCTATGCTTGTGATCGTGAATTGTTATGTTAGAGAAAATGAAAGTTCCTACGCTCCTGCTGACTTTGCCCAGCTGTCTTCTCGAGATGTTATATTATTTGTTTCTTCACAAGCTTTTTAAAGTTATTTCATACTCATAGCTATTTTAAGTCATCTTGTAAGTGACTTACATATTTTGACATGAAGATTCCTTGAGCCATTTTTATGGAGCACTTCATATGTTCCATGCCATAGGTCTTTGAATAGTCATGAAATTTCATCGCTATAGTTCCCATCCATCTGCTTGTATGGGTTTCCGTTTGTCTACGTGAGAGATATGTCCAAGAGTTTATAAAAGTAAATAAAGATTGCAGGTTAAAAGTTTCTTGCATTTAAGGGCAAATGACACAACGATTGCCTCTCTATTTGTTAACCACATAGTTGCCTCATGTATGCTGGTTATGCAATGTTTGCTTTCATGTTTCTTCCAAAAGGAATGAAGGATGAAATATGATGCATTTTGTTTCTTCTGCACTTCAAAGAGGGAGGTCTATTCTTGAAAAAATTGTTGCATTTATTGGGTTCTCTTGCTACTTGCTAATCTTTTGTTGTCATTTTATATGAAGGAATAATATCACAAGGATTAACCCTCTATTATATCCAAATCCACAAGCGTGCAATCCCTTTTCCTTCTTTCAACTGCTGGATGTGCTTATATGTATTTATGAGTAATATATTTTTGATTTGCCTAGACGATTAAGCCTCCCTTGAGTTGATCAATCCCCTTTCTCCTACGTGGTTATTAAAGTTCTGTTATTTTCATACCCATTCATAAAATCTGTGATGACACCGCTTACGAGTAAAGAAGTATTGTGCCTTCATGGTGACATCTTCTAAACTTTTAATGAGTGATGATTGTGTGTGTTCTCTCTCCAGGTAACTGGTGGTTCCAAGTTCATTTCTTTTGTTGACAAACTTATACTTGAAAAAGGAATTGATCAAGTTATTTGCGGTCAGTCTTCACAGACCTCAGTTCTGCCTGATAAGATAATTGAACAGTCTAATTATCGAGCATGGCTTGCTGCTGAAATATTATGCACATGGAGATGGCCAGGGGGTGATGCTGTGACTTCTTTCATACCAAGGTTGATTTCATATGCTAAGAGTGAAAATCCACTAGCATCGTGTTTATTAGATTCCATTTTTAGTATCCTACTTAATGCTGCTCTTTTCCAAGGACGAAGTGGAATACAGGGTTCTTCCTGGGTGTGGGTTTCTTGTGCTAATGCAATAGAAAATCTGGAAGAGCCCTATTTGAGGGCTTTTCTATCTTTAAGCAGTAATCTTTTTAAAGATATGGTCTGGGGAGAAGAAAAGGCCAGGAGCTTATTAGGAATGGTTTTAGACAAGCTTTTTGTCAGTGAAAATGTGAACATTGACTGCTTGAAAATTTCTCCTGTGATCGTGAGTGTTCTTATTCAGCAAGTATATCATAGTAACACTGAATATGGGGAAGAGTTTGTACCCCCATCTTCTGAGGACCCAGTAGCAGCTGGTATTATTGGCTGGCTAAAGAAAACCTTATCTTTCCCCGCTTTAGTCTCATGGCAAGGAGGAGAGAGTAAGTTATATATTTCCTTTCTCCTTGGTTACGGTCTCTGTTGACTCTTTTGATATCGCTACTAAGAGCCATTGTTCAGCTTATTAAGTCTTTCAGAATAGAAAAGTTTGTTATCTTATTGTACAGGCATCAAGATTTAAAGGCTGTGCATTTAATATTTTTTTCTAGCTTTTGTTATAACCATGCATATTGTAGTTATTCACTTCTGAAACATTTTTAACACCAAAGAAAAGAATGATTTAATTCAGTTCCAGTGCTTCATGTGTCTATTTGCATTTAGCAGTTCAATATGTCATTATCCTTGTCAATAACTATCTACTTAAACCCCCTGCATAGTGTTACCTGGCATTCACAAATTGCATGTAAGTGAAATACGACCTTTGAAGACATTGTCATATGGCAAGTGCATTTCTATAGCTCATCTTTCTTTTTCTTGGTTGCATTTATGGTATACTCCCTGTCTTTAGTAATATGTGACTCTTGATGTAGATATGGAAGATTGGTTTCAGTTGGTTTTATCTTGTTATCCCCTGAATATAACTAACAAGATCAAAGCACCAAAGGCAGAAAGGGTTGTCAGCCTTGAAGAGAAAGCTCTCTTGCTTGAATTATTTCGCAAGCAGAGACATGCTGGTGGTCTATCAAATGCTTTAGACCAGTTCCAAGTGGTGCAGATGTTGTTGGCAAAGCTAATGGCTGCTTCAGTTGTGTACTGTGGCATGGATTTTGTTGATGATGATTGGGATTTTGTATTATCCCATTTAAGGTTATGGATCCAGTCAGCAGTTGTCATGATGGAGGAAGTTGCTGAAAATGTGAATGAAGTTGTAACCTCTGGCAATAATAATGTTGATATAGAGAAGAAGCTTAGAGATATTTTTTCATCTTTGGATCATCGCCGCATAGGAATTTTTAATAGTGCACTCATAGCATTTTATGGTTTCCCTGATTTTCAAAAAGCAAAGGGTATCAATGATCAATTATCACTAAGAACAGAAAAATGGCAGCCAATTGCTGATCGAATTACAGATGGTGTGCTTCGCATATTATTTTGCTCTGGCCTTTCTGAGGCTATGACAAGTGCAGTATCTCCAGAGGCTGCACGTGTTGTGGCATCATCCCGCTTCACTGATCTCTTCTTCTGGGAATTGGTAGCTCTTGGTGCCACAGAATCCTCTGCAATTGCCAGAGATAAAGCTGTGAAGTCAGTAGAATGTTGGGGCCTATGTAAAGGGGCGATTTCTTCTCTATATGCCCTCTTATTTTCTTCCAAGCCAGTACCATCTTTGCAGTTTGCTGCTTATGCTATTCTTTCAACAGAACCTGTTTCTCTCTTGGCTATTTATGAAGATACTTATAATTTTGAGTCCGATCAGGATTCAAGTAGCATTAATATGCTGTCAGAGCATGATATCCATCTAAAAGGGGAACTATCTAGCATAATTGCTATGTCGCCATATGAGATTCTTGAAATGGATTTGCTAGCTCCAGAGCGTGTATGTTTGATCATCTTTTGCAATTATTCTACTTTAAGTATGATGTGTAATCTGTCTCTTTTTCAATGGAAGCTGACATCATCTCTTAAAAAATTTCAGGTCCATATTTTTCTTGCCTGGTCTCTTGTGCTATCATATCTGCAATCTTTACCATTGTCATCAACTGCAAGGGAAAAGTTGGTTTTTTATATACAGAATTCTGTCAGCCCAGTTATCATAGATTTCCTTTTCCAGCATATTCCAACTGAGCTATGCATAGCACCTGGTCTGAGAAAGAAAGAGAAAGAACAGCCTTCTGGCATAAATGAGGTGGCACATGCTGCAAAGGAGGCGATTGTAACAGGGTCGTTGTTGTGTGTACTGGAGTCACTTTGGTCCATTGAAGAGGCAAAATTAGCTTCATTTGCAGGGGCACTTTTTGGTATGCTGCTTCTTCTTCTTCCTGCATATGTCCGTGGATGGTTCAACGATTTACGTGACCGTTCTGCATCATCTGCAATTGAATCTTTTACAAGAACATGGTGCAGTCCACGCTTGATCTTGAACGAGTTATCTCAGGTTTGCAGAAAATGTTTCATTCCTATACTTTTTTGGGACAAACTTTTGTTCCCAGATTTTGAGAATTTCATTTGTGAAATATGACTTTTTTGGTTTTAAATCTATACTTGTCTTTGGAATGCAGCAAAATAGAGAATGGTGTTTTATTCTGGACTTGTAACAAGTTGAACAATCCCATGAAAATTAGAAACACATTAATGATAATCTTTGAAGAGTCCGTATTTCAGAATTTCCCCATCTATCTGTGACAGTTTTCCCTTATCTTTTATTGTCTATGAAAGTTTTAGTGTGTTTTGACTTTTGCCTACCAACTTTTTAGGTTTTTTTATCGCTCTTTACAATTTGGGGACGTTTTTATTGCTCTTTAAGGCATATATCATTATGGTAAAATATTGAGAGTTGAAAACCGATCGAGTGCTTTGAGTTGATTCTTTTTTTTCCCTCACCATAACGTAGGATATAATGTAATGTCTTTGGTGAGAGTAGAATTGGGTTTTTATGTTGCCTTGCGAGCATTCCTTCTATCTCTATCGTAAAGGGGCATACCCTAGTGTAAATTCTCTCTTTCACCAGTATATTTGATGAATAATAATATTGTTGATGCAATTGTCCCTTGAAGTAAATCAAGAAAAAGTGGATCCTTCTCTCTTTAATCACCTAATTTCCTTCAGTGTTACCTCTTTGCATCTTATCTCTATTTGTTAATCCATGGTCAAGGCTTCATCTGCAAGAATTTGCTTCAGAAGCAGTTCTAAACTCTGTATAGTTCTTGCTGGATGCACAAAATGTCATGCAATCTCTTAACTAATTTAAATGAAGAGAAGGGTGACTGGAAATTTCGAATTATTGTGTATAACTGTGATGAAGACCATTATGACTTAATTCTCTTCTGATGGATCAATTATTGGAGCAGATTAAGAAAGCGGGCTGTGTTGATGATAATTTCTCCGTTAATGTAAGCAAAGCAGCAAACGAGGTAGTTGCTACCTACACAAAGGATGAAACTGGAATTGACTTAGTGATCCGGCTGCCTCCATCGTATCCTTTGCGGCCAGTTGATGTTGAATGTACAAGGAGCCTTGGTATTAGTGAAATGAAGCAGAGGAAATGGTTGATGTCCATGATGCAGTTTGTCCGTAATCAGGTATTTTCTTTTCTAGATACTATTAGATGATGCTAAGTTTTTGAACTCTCTTGACTTTTCCAATAGTTGCTCTTGAGGTGAGGAAGCGATAATTTAGCAAGGATAGATTATTTGTGTTAGTATGAGTCATTTTGTGCCCTATTCCTGCAGAATGGAGCTCTATCGGAAGCCATACGAATTTGGAAGCACAATTTCGACAAAGAATTCGAAGGTGTGGAGGAGTGCCCTATATGTTATAGCGTTATCCACACAGTGAACCATAGCCTTCCTCGCCTTGCTTGCAAGACTTGCAAGCACAAGTTCCATTCAGCTTGCCTGTACAAGTGGTTTTCAACTTCACACAAATCAAACTGTCCACTCTGCCAGTCTTTGTTCTGACGGAAAATTTTGTTAAAGCTCTTCATTTTCTCATAGGAGTAGTGATAAAAAATGCTGCATCGCTTGGTGAGGAAGTAGCATTACTTCCAGCCTGGTTTTTCGCTGGTAAGTTTGTGTCGTGTTGCATTCATTTCCCTTCCAGTGGGG
This sequence comes from Lumnitzera racemosa, assembly GCA_024138005.1. Taxonomy (NCBI): domain Eukaryota; kingdom Viridiplantae; phylum Streptophyta; class Magnoliopsida; order Myrtales; family Combretaceae; genus Lumnitzera; species Lumnitzera racemosa. Next base: position 91,155,333 of record JAMXBC010000006.1, read on the forward strand.
ATCTCTCTTTTGGTGGCAGAAGTACCCTATTAGAGCTTTATACATGCATATATATACCTGAATGATTATTTAACCATTATTATTATAGATAAATTTTTATGAAAGTATTATACAAAACATTATTTGTATAAATGAAACATTCATTTTGTAATAATCACATTAAATGAATATTCAAGAGAACGAGCACATCGTTTTCAAAAATGAAAATAGTAAACATCGTAGTTAACACGAGATCAACCAAGTTTATTAAAATGTGAATAAAAGCTTTCCAAGATTATATAATTCAATAATTATATCTGTGATGATAGAAACAATTAATTATGGGAAAATAAAGGTAGAACATGATAAATTGAATAAAACATAAATTCAAATTAAAATATTTTCCTTTCTTAAAATATATGTATTAGTAAAATAATCTCTTTGTACTCTAAGAAAATTTGATTTTCCCTTAATAATAATATCAAATCTTTCGTTAAATATAAAACAAGGAAGTTATTTTATTATAGAAAACAAGATTTATTAGATGATAGATTTAGTAAAAGAGGAATAAGTACAAACAAAATGATGATGGAGTAAAAGACTAAGGATGAAATATGTAAGGAAAAAGACTAATAAGCGTTTAGTTTAAAGTTTTCGATGGGCTGGACTTGATTTTATTTTAATAAGATATTATTTTTATTTATTAATTTTATTTAATTACTTACATGATAGGGACCTTGACACTCATATTCTATATGCTTTAAACTATAGATTCAAGGTGGTACATGGTACTTTGACTTCTTACTCGCATCCTACCTTATGAAAACATATTTCGAAAAATTACTATCTACAACCTATCTTGTAACCTTAATTATCTATCCAATCGAATAGAATCTAGATAGATATCTTATACAATATGATTACTGACTTACCTCTAGCTACTATGGATATAGGTCATAAATTATTGCTATTATGGGTATAGGGCACAACTCCATTTTTGTGCAATCATGTCAAGCCATTGAAGCCTAAAGCTTGAAGGATTTGATTCGGAGTAGATATAGACCTAACGATATAATTCAATGGATGGTGGTTTAGTCAAAACTTTAGATGTAATTTTTTCATTAAAAAATCATTGCTACATGTAACAGTTATAGAACGATCACCTTTTTGTTTTCTGTGATTTTTTATGTATAAAGTTGTATATCATAAGTATCACCAGTGTGTTTTTATTTTAGCCTACGCAAATCGTGCAAATATATCCTTCTCTATATTATTCAAAAGGAAAAATTTTAGTGTAGAAGTCACTATTTTGGTTTCTTTAATATTGTTTTAGTTTCTATTTTATATATGGTTGTTATCACCATAATATAAAAGTTCTTTTAAAGGGATAATATTGTGAAATACTAATAAAACTTAAACGACCCATTCATCTCTCAATTTTAATAATTTTGTGTACTTCATCCATTTTTTTATTATTTTCCGTAAGATGTGTAGCAATGTATATTCCTTATAAATGGTTTATCTAAACTATTAAGGTCAAACCTTTCTTTTGGTGTCTTATATATTTTACCTTAAAATATTAATTAAATGACTAAATGGTCTTTAACCTCATTTTTAATTGATGGCTTTTGTATACTTATGGAGAGAGAAGACAATTATTAAACATTACAAGTTTTTCATAATTTCTATGGATAGTATCCATAATATTAAACATTCTCTCATCACAAAAATTTAGCATTCTTCCATATGGAAAAGAAGTAGGAAAGGATCTTTAATCTTGCATATAATTGACTTAAAATTATCAACAATCAATTTTTATGCATTTGATGTTTGATTTTTGCACATGCATTGCGGATACATCACTTGCTAGTACGTGTATATATATATATATTGTGAACACACATCGCAGATTAGGGGTAGGAGAAAAATATTAATCAAATCGAACTAAACCAAACTAAACTAAAAATATGGTTTTTCTTATAATTTACACTAAAAAATTCTCAATCCGAAAACTAAAAACTTATGGGTGGTTTGAAAGGATAAATTGAACTAATTCATAAAATCGAATCAAACTGTTTTATAAAAAGCATTTTACAACTAAAGAATTTCTTTTGTCATAATATAACACTTAAAAAGAACTTTTAGTCATTATATTGTATAAATGATATATATTTTATATTGTATGTTATTTTTGTAAATAAAATTAGTTATTAATAAATATTTAAATTTTTTAGTTACATAAATTTAACTTTATCAACGTTTATTATATATCAATACTTATTATTATTAAATAATTCAATACATTTCATGTGATACTACATTTTATGCATATATGCTTTTTTAAACTAAAATATATAATTCAATTTATAAACTAAATTGAACTAGATCGAAATTTTATGATTTAGAAAAGTTCCTAATTCAAACCTTACAGTTTGATGTAAAGTTATAAGAACCAAACCACATTTTTATTATTTGATTTAATTTGAAGAAAAAACTAAACCAAATCGAACTGTGTCTATCCCCATCGCGGAAGCACTTTCCGCTAGTTTTCCTTTTAAATTCCTTCTCTCCCTTAACTCCCTTAAGCATTCACTATGAATTTTATTACCGATAACTATAAATTAGTACTCCAAAATATGATAACATATTAATTCCAACTTACTTGGAATTCTCACTTGCTTATTCAAGATGCGACTCGCATAGACCATCACCAATAATCCTTATGATACAAATGTTGTTTTAGTTTCCAAATAATTACCATGGATAGATTTTGTTTAAAAATTCTTATTCTTATCTTCAATTTAGGGTTTTATTATACCTAATCATTCAGCTTTTGTCTTTTGTAAACTATTCTTAATTTGGGCTATGTTTTGATTTCATTTTGCAAATCCGGTTTTGATTTATGTTATAATTTAGTTCCAACTACAAGTGTTATATGTGTAATATTAAGATTTCATTTCGAACCTTAATGTGAAATTAATTACATTATGCTTGGATATCTTAAATATCATATTTGGTTTCTAATTAGAATTCTAGTCCGTATGATATATCATAATCTTAATTTAACTAACAAATTAGCTCTCAATGTGATAATAACCTATATTTTTCATATAATTTCATAAATTCACCTTTTAAATCAAATTTATATCAAATTCCTAATTGTAATGCCCTAAGACCCTAAGTGGGCGCTACAACCCACCACATATCCCATCTAGCCTGGAATATGTAACACTTCTAAGTCCACAAGTCAAAAAGCAATAGAAAATTATACCACAATAATACATGAAAACTACAAAGGAGTAGGTAGCTGCGTCCACTTATAATCTCATAAAAACTGGAACATCCAATAGAGTTCGGAAGCATATCGACTTACAACCAAAACATAAGATAAGTCAAATAACTATATCCTCAGATATCAAAAAGGAGTCCATCTCCTCAAAATACAAATCCCTCAGCAAATAAAAACCACTAGTAAAATAGATATTACCTTATCCTAGTGATCATAAAAGTAAAGATACTTAACTCCATCTTTCTCTTAAATGTCATCGACATATGTCTCCTTAAAAATAAAGTAATCCTCAGATCTAGTACCTAAAAGAGAAAAAAATGAGTCATAGCCCAGTATGGCTATACAAACACATACGCATGCTAAGCTAGACTTTTCACATGCAAAAATGTAAATATAATAGAATAATACAAACAACAATTTAATTATTGATTTGTCTCCGTAGTTGAACACACGGAAAGGTACCATAACGAAGTAAATTAAAACAAACAGGGAAAAGGTTAGCAAAGTCCTGGCAGCTATTAAATGGATATGATGCACCACTTGATCCTACTTAGCTTACAATCCGTCGAATATAATACACCGGTTTGAACTAAAGGGTTACTCGCCACTATTCTTTACTAAAAGGAATAAATAAGAGTTGAAAGATAACGAAAACACTAAGGTTACTCAAAGGAATAATTTTGTATTGAAGAGATCATCTCTGCATACAAGAAAGTAAATGTTTATATACCCATCTACTATGGTTACTTTACATGTATGAAAAAACAAAAGGGTATTCTAGAATTAGGTTACATAAGAATACTAAAAAGGGTAAAAGAGACAAAGAATATTTAGTACGAAAAAGAAAGAATCATCTTGGAATATTATGTTAGGAGATACGTGTCGCTTGGTGTCTAGATGGGAAAAATATGGTAAAAGGTGGGTGGATATAGAGTAATCGATTGTAGTTAAGGGCGAAGCAAATTTAGACCAAGTCGGGGACCAATTAGTTCTTCTAAAGAAAAGTTAGTTCAATTTAGGGTCGAATGCTTATGGTCAGATTGGGAGCTCGCCTTGGCTACTCTTAGGCTGTTTCTTAGGATAAAGCATCGCTGTTGAACAGGGGAGGATCTGACGCATGTAAGGATCTGATAGTTAAGTTGGTAGGAGACTAGCTTAGGATAAGAATCCATGTCTTGGCTAGTATCCTCCGAGCAAATCTTTAGAGTCCTTTAGTTCGGCTATGCACGATTGGTTTAAGGAATTGATTCCTATCAATTATCTTGCATTAGGCCAACTTAACAACAAAGGGGTATTCATAACCCCGCCATACTGAGTTTTTATCTACATACATAGGTGGATATAAATATACATTTTCCTTTAAGTCTTTTACACTTAGAAATCAAAGTCCAAAACCTAATATTCTAGCTACATTGTCTTATGTGAAAGTCCACTAAGAAAAACTTACATATGATTAACAGTTGCCCTTCTAAGGATCTACCACTGTAAGTCGCTAGAGCGAGCGGGTCAAGCATAGTCAGCAACCGAGATCAATTATGTCGAATATAGGTTAGTTTGATTAGATCATTTCTAACCTATCAAGCATGAGCAAACAACAAACACCACGTACTTGAAATTGCTTCGAAATCGAAAACAAAGCTCTAATCTCAAAACCCGAACAAAACTCATATCTCAACAAAGAAAACCAAACACCACAAATCTAAAAGAAAACAAGTAGCATGTTAACCTTTAAGCACTTTAAAACTAAGTTCTATCGAAAAGTTATATATGAGCTTATAGTCTATTCAATCAAGGTCTTGAAAAATATCGTTGAATCCAAATAAGAATTCTAAAATAGAAATAAAACATAATACAATTAAGCCAAAGAGTTGATATAACTATATAAGATCACTTATTCATAATAAATTGTAACATACATTATACATATATATTATATATAAGAAGGTATAAAATGGATTGATAATTAGAGTATCGAATAATATAGATTATCGGATCGATATGATAAATAAATAATATGTAATTAATTGGAAAATAGTATGATTTGTAAAAACTCATGAAGAATAATATAATAATAGTGAACACATAAAATGAACATACTATGTGTAATATGATATGCCATATATATACATAATATTAATGTAATAAAATAATTAGATCATGAAACCATCGATATCAATAATAAATTGTACTAATAATAGAAGAGTATTGTAGTATACTAAATTGACATTAGAGACTTTTATATAAAATACGATAATTAATATAATTTATAAATAAACAGAAAATAGTGACCCAACTTGAATACAATAGAAAATAGAAAATTTTCCCTAAAATATTTATTTATAACCAATAATCCAAAATACAATAAAAAAATATATTTAACAATAACTCTCATTTAAAATAACACTATATAACATGACAATTGAATAATTTAAAAGTAGCAATTGGATACTAATAATACTTAAATCGATATTAACAATGGAAAATAATAACTAAAATAATAATAAGATAACACCTATGTATATGACATCGAATATGAAATCGAAACGGTTCGTGAATTCAACACAAGATGGGATTATCGGATGGCACGAAGAAAAATCTAACATAATCAACAATACAAAAATTATCATTTATAAAACAATATACTTAAATAAATAATTAATGATATTTACCAAGTTAATTTGGAACTTGAGAAATGAGGATAAATTAATCCAACTGTACGTGAAAAACCAATTAAATTCGGACGAGTTGCTCAAGGAATTGAATTGGGAAAGAATGTTATTGGGCTTTGGAATTAGGGGCCATGATTGAGAGCAAGGTAGGGTCTGGTTGTTGTGGAAAAGAGAGAGAGTGTTCAATGAGAGGGGATTAGGAAGGGGCAAGAAAAATGAAAGGGGCGAAAGGGACATGTGGTGATGAGAGAGAGGATGGTTAGGGATAATGATTGGAGGGAGGGGGTGTTTACGAGAGAAAGAGAGAATGAATTTGGGGTTGATGGGGATTGCATAGGGTGGTGTTGATCATTAATTAAGGGACCAATAAGGGAGATGACAAATTGTAAGGGATGATAGAGATACAGGGGGTTAGGTTTGAAAAAAAAAATGCTGAGAGAGAAAGAGTGGAAGTAATGAGGTAGGGGAGAAAGAGTGAAGGCAGAGAGAAAAGAAGAAATTGCAACTAAGGACAAATTGATAGGGTTTTGGGTAGGGTTTTAAAGTAGATTCTAAAAACTTCTACGACATAGAGTGATGATTAAAAATAAATTTAAGAATTAAATAGGCACACACACACACACATATATATACAGTATTGGATAATCAACTTTTATAAAAATATCATAATGAAAAGTATTAATAAAAATTGTTATATTCTATACGTAAAATAAAATTGAAAATACTTACTAAGTACGTAAAATAAGTATTTTAAAATAAGTAAGTTTGGACCTTAATTTTTTTATTTCCATTGTTACTAACTTAAAGAGTTTATGATTTAATTAAATCACTAGACTAACTAGGGTTTTTTACTAATAATATAATATCATTAATTTTTATCTAATATTTTCTACCTAGTTAATTTCTATATATACATATTATGTACGATTATATATTATACACTTATTTTACCTATCTAACACTTCTAATATTACATATATCATCCTTTATCATCTAATAACATATCAAAATATCTAATTATATCCTAAATCAAAATTATACCTAATTAATCCTAAATTAGAAAATTAACTTAAAATATATTATTTTACCTGTTACATATATACTACATAATACATCTAATAATTACGTTTAATACAATAAATACTACAAATATCATACTACATCAGCATTTAACATCTTAAAACACCTAATTAGATACTAAATTAGTAATTATCCATTTAATTACTTAATTAACTTAAATTATCCATTTTATATATCAGTTTAAGGCCTAAAAATTATCTAAAACTTTCTAAAATAGATTTCTAAAAAATTTCTCCATAACATTGTTTTAATTACTTTAACTAGCCTATACAAAAATTTTGAGTTCAAAACTACATCCTTAAGGTAATTTATTTCTAAATTAAACAAAATTCGAGTTTACGTGATTTCTTAAACACAATATATTTCTAGGAATAAATTCATCAAACTAAAAATTTTCCTAAATCTACATACATAAAAACCTCAAAATACCAAAATTTATAATTTTCTACAAGTTTTTGATATTTTTAATAAATAAAGCAAAATTGAAGGGAAATATTAGACTCACCAGCATTGGTTGCTTCGACTACCATGGTCTTGTTGGCTAATCTAGGTGTTACCACCACCATTTGGTGGTGGTGATTCTTTTCTCTCAAGTGGTCATTAAGTGTTGGTTCCCTCTTAATACCTTATTTGCACTATATTTTTCTAATTTTTTCTAAAAATTCTTTCTTCTCTCCTCTCTTTTCCTTAATTTTTTTTAGCTCCAAACTAACCAAATGAGGTTTGGGAAGTAGTTTTCTAAATTTATAATGTGGTTTAGGGTTTTCCTTTTGATTTTTGATTACCAAGTGTTCCTCATTCTTTCCTTTTTCAATTTCTATTTGTTTCAATTTTATTTATTACTTTATTTTCTTCACTTTTTATCTTGCCACACCCATTTCCAAACCTTTCCATATTTTTCAGCAGTTTTCTTATTTTTTTATGATTTTCTATGAATTTTCTTTAATTATTTAATGTTATTTTAGCTTAGTTTAGGTATTTTAAGTAATTTCGCATATTTTTACTTATACGTAAATACATATATAGTATAAATAAATACTCCTAAATATTAATTATATTATTTTATGATTTTTAGTGTGCATATAATTTATCTCTATTAATTGGTTAATTATCAGAACTCGTTTTACGGGTTTCTAATAAATAATGAGTAATATACATAAAATTCAATATTATAATAATTAATTATTTTATTAGTTATTTTCTTAAATCCAAACTTACCGGATCACTTTTATTAATATTCGTATCTCTATTGTAAAATTTGGGTTCCATTGGATAAGTTACTTAATCATCCTAAATTTTACAAATTAAACCCCTAATACTTGATTGTAAGGTTTACAAATTTAGTTCAAAGTTACAAAAAGCCAACTTTTTTTTTTTTAATGGTTTGGTTTGGAGGAAAAACCAAATCAAACCTAGCTATACTGCCCTAAGTGATATGGTAAATTGACTTGTTCTATTTTTATCATATATGCTAAATGTAAGTGACATTGCATAAAATGTAATTTTCATAGTTTGATTATATCACTTCCTAAAATTTATGAGGCTAATCAATTGAGGATCCAGTATGATTTATTTTTCTCTCATTTGTTGATTTATAGGATAAAGATAGAGTAATATCCAAGAACTTAGGATGCCATGTGTCCTTAATTCTCTATTGACATGTTAGGCGTATTGAACAACTAAAATCTCAAAAAATGTACATTCGTGAATCCACTCGTGATAATAAATTACTAGTCTTTATAATTTAATATATACTAAGCAACCTTCTATGGATTTATATAATTGATAGCAAATTAAAACTTAACTATCACAACATATGACTATTCAATTATAGTCTAACTAGACAACAACCACTACTCTTATTGATCGTTCTCATACTAAAATAATAATATCATTCACCCCATCCTGATAATTATTGTGTTTTCTCCTATACTCGTCAATTTATATGTGTTTAAATGCAAACTAGTAAAGCACACATATTAATTTAATTATCTTTAAATTGGAAAAATACATATTTTACAATAGAGGTCCTCGTAACCCTATCATAACATAGATTGACTCATCATCCTAATAGTTGAGCGTGCCTCTTCAAACCCATCTATAATCTCATATTAGGTATGTCACTCCAAGCCCCATCTATAGAAACCTAACGTTTGAGTGTGCCATTACGAGCCTCATCTAATCAATCTAAATCTACCCCAAATTATTTACAAGTGAGACTCCATCATGGATAATATGTCGCGAAGATCATTAGAGTTTATCCCTAAGGATTTACCACTTTGGGCTCCTAAGTTAAGCCACACAAAAGCAACAAGCAATGTTTAAGCCGAATAAGTGTTAGTCCTTTTGAGATTATATAAACTAGCCTAGCAAGCATAAGTAACATACAATATCACGTACTTAGAGTCCAATGAAAGAACTTGATCTACTATAGCATACAAGAATAATATGTGATGAAAAGACAAATAAAATTCACTTTAATAACAATCTACAACTTTTTATAGGTTTTCTAAAGGTTTTAGGCAAGAATCCTAGGTTGGATAAGACTATACATGAGCTAGGAAGAAAAATGAAGCGACTACAAAGACTATGCCCCTATACTACGATTGTATACTTCAACCATGTTTACCTCTTGATACTTACTCTCCATACCCCAGATCCAACTTCCAAACTCAATTTCAACTCGAAACATCACAATTTCCTCCCCTAATTCAACAATTTCTTACCTCAATAACTCCACAATATATCAAATTTGAGAATACGACAAAAGAATTTAAGATCATGAGGGAAAGAATACATTACCTTTTGCTTATAGAACTTAAGAGAGAGAAAGAGATCCTTTGAATTCTTTTAATCCAATAAAAAATTCATTACCTTGAAAATAAAAGAACTTACTTTTAAATTCAATCCTATGCTTAACCATAAACATCACAACACTAACCAACCATCTCCTTCTATGGTTTGCTACAAGTTTTACAATTTCGTTTTCTTTGCACTTCTCCTTGCATACTAAGATTAGGATTGCAGTTATCCAACAAAATCCCATGAAGTCTTGCAAAAAACAGCCGTATCATTACAAGTTTCACATTAGGTTGTTTGGTTATTTGAAGAGTAATTCTTTCTTTATATTGCTAGTTTGTATCTATGACAATAGCATAGAGAAACTTTTAAAGTTAGGTTAAGACTTACAACCTTAAAACCTTATAATTCTCATTATGTCCCTTGCTTAACTTATAATATTACGATATTGCCCGTCTTCTATTTTATATGTCTTTCTTATTTTATTTTATAATTTAAATGAATTTCCTAAGTGTTACTGGTAGAATATAATTACTTTGATAATTCATGAATGAGGACAAAAGTCAATAGATATTAAGTTAGAGATACCCTGTGTAATCTTATGAAATTGAGTTATTTGGTGCATTGCCAAAAAGGTTTGGATTGTGATTATGATAAGACGACAAAATATAATATAAGTGTCTCAAAACATTGATTCTGAAAAAAAGGTGGCAAGATACGTGGATACCTACATTGAGGATTTGTTCTTTAAATATGAGTGCTCAAATAACTAAGCTGTAAAAGTTATCGATAATGGTCCAATAATTAATATATTTGCTCGGCGAATATTTATTATCATAAAGAGCACGTAATCTTTTCATTATTTGTATATACATGAAATTTGATAGTTTGTGCTATTGAATTATTGACAGAATATTTGTTTTCATCTTAAAATTTTGCAAAGCGTTTAATTGCATAAACTTTTCTTTTGAACAAATAAACAATCATATCATAAAAGCAGGTTCACTCACCCCATAATAATAATAATAATACATCTCGGTTGGATATATATTTTATGCTCTGTATAAATACCTTTTAATATTTTATTGTCTAACCTTGTGATTAAAAATGGATTTTTGATCACATTTACATTTTAATGAGCTAAAACATCCATGTTATTTGCTTGAGCTCCACTTGATAATCTACCTAAGTGGCTAAAGCTGACTCGACTATTAGCCGGATCAAATCCAAATAATTGTCTAATTAAATTTGAGTAGTTTGTAAATAGGTTTGCTTTATATTCACTCTTAGAGGAAAGAAAAAAGTAATAATTATGTATTTATATATTAAAATTTTATTAATATTTATATAATATTTATTAATTGATATAATATATTAGTACAATTAATTTTTTTTTCCCAAAAAGAAAATCTTATTATATCCATTTTTATTTTATTGCTTAAAGCCTTTTAGGGGAAAAAACCACTAACGGCTGTAAAGAAAGTAGCAAAAAGCATCTTTTTACCATCTCTCTCTTTTTTTTTTAATGGCTGTAGTATTGTTATTCATTTAATTAGTAATTTGATTACCTTTAAATTTAAATTATTAAATTAAATTTGAATTATTAAATAAAGTATGAATTAAAAGGTTTAAATTTAAAAATGTGAAAATACGGCATTGTAAAATCTCCGGGTCTGACCGCAGCGCAGGGCATGGCACGTGTAAACGTGTACAGAATGTTACTATGTTTTAGGAAATGTAGAGTGAGAAGTGATGCCTCCCTCCTTTAACGCATTTCCACATATATACTCATACTCATCTTTCTCCTTTCTTTTACACATGTCTGCAATACAACCATCTCTCTCTCTCTCTCTGTCGTCGTCGTCGCAGTCATCGTGGTGTTATTCTTCTTCAACGAATATGATTGTCAGCGGTGGCATTCTTACAACTACAGTTTCGGTTCCTTGCTCGTCTGTCTTCTCTCTATAAGATATAATGTACTTTAAGAAGCAGGAGGAGGAGGATCAGGATTATCATTCTGAAGCATGCCCAATACCATCGCCAATCATCATCATCTTCATCATCATCATGGTGATGATGAAGCAGCAGCAATGCGAGCGATTCCCATTGCGTGCATGACGACGCAGCAACACCCCTACGGCGTCTTCTACGCTGGATCAGAAAATCCTTTCGTGTTCATCCGCTCCTTCTCTCACGTCCTTCTTCAAATTTCAGTTGTCATTCTCATTACTCGCCTGGTCCGTTTTCTTCTCAAGCCTCTGAAACAGCCTAAAATTGTCTCCGAAGTCATCGTGAGTACGCTACTGCCTTTTTCTTTCTTTCTTTAAAGCGTTTTTGTTTAAATGGATTCTTCTTCTCTTTCGGACGTAAATTAATCACGGCAACATGTCGATTCTTTTGAATGAAGGGTGGAATATTCATCGGGCCTTCCGTTCTTGGGCGAAACAAGATGATTAAGGAATACATATTCAGAGACGATACTAACTTCGTGGTGAAGAATATTGGAATCATGGGTTTCATGTACTTCCTCTTCATATCCGGAGTGAAAATGGACATGTCCGTTCTCAAGAAGCGAAGCAAAAAGCATCTCTGGATCGCGCTTTCGGGAATCACCGTCCCCTGGATAGCCGTGGCAGCTGTTGGATTCGCAATGAGAGAGTCCATGGACCGTGATCTTTCCAAGATTTCGTCTATCGGAGAAGTTACATCTTCCATGGCCATAACTTCATTCCCGGTCCTCTATACGATCCTAAAGGAGCTCAACCTCTTGAGTTCCGAAATGGGACGCATGGCTCTGTCTGCTTCTATCCTTGGAGATGCCATTGGAATCAATACTATAGTCGTATTCGAGGCCGCCACTCAAGCAGAGGCAAAGGCAATCGACGCATTGTGGTACACCATTTCACTGATAGGCCTCGGAATTTTCATGGTCCTAGCTGTACGACCCCTCATGGCTTGGATCATCCAAAGAACGCCCCAGGGCACCCCGGTCGACCAATCTTATATAATCGCGATTTTATTGGGTGTCCTGGTCATTGGGTTCGTGACAGATTTTCTTGGAATGGCCATCGCCAACGGCCCCCTGTGGCTGGGACTGATCATACCCGACGGCCCACCTCTAGGAGCCTCTCTGGTGGAAAGGAGTGAAAGCTTCATTATGGAGGTGCTGATGCCTTGTGCATTCGCTTTTGTGGGGCAGTGTGTGGATGTGTTTGACGTGGTGCGGGTTTGGCCAAGCTTGAGACCCTTGTTTTCCATGGCCCTCACTGGATATTTCACCAAACTTTCTGCAACACTAGTGGCTGCTTTCTTCTTTCACTTGTCAATCAGGGACAGTCTCACCCTCGGCCTCATTATGAGCTTCAGGGGTCAAGTCGATTTCTTGCTATACATTCACTGGATGGACAAGAAGGTACTTACAGTTTCCTATACTCCTAGCCTTCTAACTGTCTTGACTATTAACTGTTTTTATTCAATTTATTTCCTTAATTTTGATATTGCTAGACGTCATACTCAATCTAGACTTTACTTATAAAAGTCGTAACCTGAACTTTGATATGACTAAATCCGTACTCCGTTAGGACTTAGACATTGTTTTCTTCTTTTCATTTGGCACCTTCTTTGATTGTCTCTACCTGACTTTCTTACTGTGTCACAATGTCATCGATCAAAATGTACACGGGGATGACAGAAGTGATATAAGTGAATAGACAAAGCAATGTCAACAAATAAAAGTTCAGTTGAGTTTGACATTTAGCAAGTTGAAATTTATGAAAAGATGTCTGAGTGTCAGGTCGTAATTGTGGCATTAAACCTTTCTATTTTCTTTCTTGGTTCATCAAGTAGTAGGGCTTCTGAATCGTGCAGGTTATAGAGCTACCATCTTTCGCGCTTATGGTTCTGCTATCAACGGCGGTGACAGCAGTGGCCAGCACATTGCTCCACATCCTCTATGATCCAACGAGGCCATACATAACGAATAAGAGGCGAACTATCCAACATACTCCTCCAGACACACAACTAAGGGTAGTGATTTGCATCTATGACCAAGATAGCGTGCCGCCTTTGATCAACCTTCTTGAAGTCTCCAACCCAACGCTGAGTAGCCCTTTCCTAGTGTATGCTCTTAATCTCAAGGAGCTTCTAGGTCGTGCATCTCCGATACTCATTGATCATGCGCTGGAATACGATCAACAAGAGTGTTCGTTAAAGTATTCTGGGTATTATAACAATTCAATTCACAACATGCTGATGGCCTGTCGTGAAAGCAACACCAGGGGTGAGCACATCCACTTCCATGAATTTACAGCGGTGGCACCAAAGAGAACCATGTACCAAGATATTTGCAAACTTGCCCTCCTAAATAAGGCCACTTTCATTATCATTACCTTTCATAGGGAATGTCTATGCCTACTGCTAGAGAGAGACTCTCAAACATCCGCGAATAATGGAATTGATGTTGTTCAACATGGTGTCAATTCGATTAACACAAACGTTCTGGAAAATGCACCTTGTTCGGTGGGAATTTTAGTAGACAAGGGCCGTTTCAGACTGAGGAACAACTTCAGTAGTACCACCAGCAGGCTTGAGATTGCTGTTCTGTTCTTGGGAGGAGGTGACGCACGAGAAGCACTCGTATATGCAGATAGAATGGCAGGTTACCCCAACGTGAATCTCATGGTGATACGATTCCTTCCACATAATTGTGAAGAAGAGGACGAGGGAGAGAAGAAGCTGGATGATGGAGTGGTGATGTGGTTCTGGGTGAAGCATGAGAGGAATGATGGAGTCATCTACAGGGAAGTAATTGTGAAGAATGGGGAAGAGACAGCAGCAGCAATCCAAGCCATGAACCGCAATTCCACTTACGATCTCTGGATTGTGGGAAGAAAACAAGGCATAAACCCGGTGCTCCTTCAAGGATTATCGTCTTGGGGTGAACATATTAATGAGTTGGGTGTGATAGGAGATTATGTATCCTCCATAGACTTTAGCGGCAGAGCATCTGTACTAGTGGTGCAACAGCAGATTTTGAGAGAGCAGAGAAATTCGGGATGGCTAGGAAAACTATGTGCCACAGCCCGTACCCAACATTGAGAAGTCTTACAGCATTAGGAGAATCAATTTTAGGTTGGTAGTTGCTACAATTTTTTTAGCCTAGAATAGTGTTAAGCCCACTTCGTCTTTATCACTGACAAACTAATGGAGCTGGTGTAAATAGCTGTAAACAGGATTTGGTTGAAGTTGAGGCTGGTTTTTTTTTTCTTTTTTTGGTAGTTCAACGCTTTTGGTTATGGAGCTAACAATTCTAAGTCTTCTTTCCTATGAAAAATGTCATGAGCTGTAAATTACATGATGTTTGTTTCCAATAGCAGCATATTGGTATGGGAGTTCATCAAGCTTTGCGAAATCAGTTGGTCAATCTTAATCCTTAAAGGCCACAAAGTTAGGTTCAAAAAGAAAGAAGACTTGACTAGGTGGATGCATGTTCAATCAAAGGATGGCAAGGGAGTTTGCTTCTTTTCTGTGTTCTCGAAAAATATGAAGGAAAATTAACAATATAAATTTGCTGCTTGCGGGCCTTTGTTTTCTTATTGTGCTTCATCGATAGCTTTAAGCATGACTTGTATTATTTGTTGTCATTGCTAAAATAGAACGCGAACGATATAGGGACTTTGAAAACAGAGATGGGAGTTAAGGAAACGAAATTAGACTATTAGCGATGGAATAAGGAAAATACACTGGTGGAATTCACTTGTTATGCTAGGTGTTACATCAATGATGGAAAAATACAAATAATATTTAAACACATCTTAGGCATATTGGGTAATTTTTAAAAGTTATTATTTATTTTTCCATTACTTAGCTACTATTAAGGCTCCATTTGATTCATTTGTTTTCCGTCTTATTTAGATCTTATTATTGTTTACTCAAATATTTATATTTGGTAAAAATAAGATAAAAAAAATAAAAATATACTTTTTAGAAATTATCAATTAAAATAATCATTTCCAATATATAAAATATATTTATTTAAAATTTTTTCTCTTAAAAATATATGAATTTTCATTTTCCAATTCTAACATTCCAATCACTATTTTTATCGTAATTATAAAATAGAAACAAATAAAACAGTTTTTCAAATATTAAATTTCAAACAAATACAAATAAGATATAGACAAAAAAATAATAATAATCTAAACAATAACCTTATTATAGCCAAATTTACATATATACATATCTGAATTTAGCATAAACACATAGACATTTTAAGAATATTGCATATTGTTGAAAGAACTTGTTGGATCACAAAAGAACTTAAAAGATCAAATTGAATAGATTAATTTCCATATGTATATTTTTTATATGAAATTATAGATTTTCATATTTCAAAATCAAAAAATAAATTTAGTAATTCGTGATAATTTTGAACAAGGAGTTTTCATAAAGTATTTTCCATAAAAAATTTTACAACAATCAACCTCTTCAACCACCCCACCCCAACCGAGATCAACACATGTACCTCAACCTATTATTAGTATTATATATATATATATATATATTATATCTCGCTTTTGTTACAATAAAGAAATATGAATAGCATTGTTATAAGTTTAAAGGATATGCGTTTGGATTATTGAGCTATTAAATATTTCACTTCTAAATATTTTTCGATAATTTTGGTAACATACTAAATTGTCATTTCTGTAATAATAATAATTATTTTTTGTCCATTAGTAATAATAATAACATAACATTATTTGGAAGGAAGTTAAACCCTAAGTAGAGATTATCCTCTCATATTGTGGGAATTTTATTGTCGTGGACACCTCATTAATATATATATATCTATCTTATTTTTATGCTTAGTTAATTTTATCTACTTTTATTGATTTTTATTCATTTTTAACATAATTCAATTGTATCTTTTCAATATTTCAATAATTACCTGTCATGCATGTATTTTGATTTAGTAATTTTACTCTACATATAATATATATATATATATATATGGATACAAATATATTTCTCGAAAGAAATGGAGTTAAAAGTAATACTGTGCTACGATGCTACTAAGGCAGGACAAAGGGAGCGTTAGTTTTGGAGCGAACGCTCAACAACTCGAAGAAAAATAAAAAATAAAAGAAAAAGAAAATAAGAAAAAGAAGGCGTGAGCTCTTCTGCTGCTAATGCTTCCTTCTTCTTCGTGATCTCCGCTTATAAGCATTGGCTCAACCGATTGACTGTATCTATATATACATATTTGTATGCTCCTCCGACACCACTTTAGTTTAAGATTAAAATTTGGTTTTAAAGTCCCAATTTCCTTGCACTTGCAGTCTCGTCGGACAACAAGGAATAGGATGAGTCTCACTTGTTCTTCTTCTATCCACTCCGTTCCTTCCCTAGGCTTCAGGTCCTCTCTTTCCAAGAATGGAAATTTGAATTTGAAAAGCATTGTTAGATCTAGGGTTTGTATGAGCTCTGTCTCTGCGGTGAAGACTGTGGACACTGATGCCGCCTTCTCCAATTACAAGCCCACTTGTGCTTTCCTCTTCCCTGGTCAGGTAGTTCTTCCTTTCTTTCTTTCTTTCTTTCTTTTTTTTTTTAATTAATTTTTTAAAAATTTATTGGCATTTGCAGGTGTTAGCATGTTGCCTCTCTTGTCAGTCAGCCATTGCCTAGATTTAGATTTAGATTGAATTAGATTACATGTGTTGTACCTAGTTCTGTGTCTTAATAGGAAATCATTCCAATTCCTGTTGAAGTCATGGTTGTCTCTTAATTTTATCCGAAATGAGGGTTGTATTGATATGGTATTTGATATTGTTAGGGTGCACAAGCTGTTGGCATGGGACTGGAGGCTCAATCGGTTCCTGCTGCTGCCGAATTGTATTGCAAGGCTAATCACATTCTTGGGTTCGCTACTCCGTGCTAATTAACCCTCCTCTTTCCTTCTACATGTATGTATCATACTCTTACAATATCGTTATGTCTTCAGGTTCGATCTGCTGGATGTGTGTTCCAATGGCCCTAAAGAAAAACTCGATTCCACTGTTATTAGCCAGGTCTTGTGCTGTTCTTTATTTCCTACCCCTATCAATTACCATGCTGCTTTTACTTACTCTTGGTATCAATATTGCGGGATTCCAGCCAGCAATCTATGTCACAAGCCTAGCTGCTGTTGAGTTACTCCGCGCTCGCGAAGGGGGTCAGCAGATTATTGATTCTGTTGATGTCACCTGTGGACTCAGCTTAGGAGAATATACTGCCCTTGCTTTTGCTGGAGCTTTCAGGTCCCCATTCCTCACATGCTTAGGATGCATTTTTTATGCTATTAGAAATACGTCTCAAACTTTGTGGTTTTTTGTAAGAGTGCTTAGCTCTGCATACCATATGAATCACTGCTGTTGCTTCCTATCTATAACTTGTCAATTTAAATGAATGTTCATGCACTAATCATCAAGATCACCTTTTGTATCCATGTAAATATTGTATATACTATAAATATGTCAGTGCCATATGGGTGTGTTGGTATTGTTGCGTTATAGTATCCATACCTTTACGATATCCTCATATAGCTCATATATCAAATATTTGCTATGCATGTTTTGTAAATTTTTAACTTCTGCAGATAAAAACTCCTAGATTCACTCCAAGTTATTTTTTAATGACAGAAAACAAACCTAATATCTCATGAATATCGTATCTCTTTTTCCACAAGTCCAGCATAGTTAATTTTAAGAGTTCCCGTCCTTTTTAAAACTGTCATCCACTTTTCTTTCAACTTGTCTTCATTTGTATTGATTCTTTCGATTTCTGCATTGATTCTTGTAATTTCTTCCTTCTTAGAGGCACTGTGGTAGTCAGCTACCGGTACTGGTATGTCCTCAAAAGAGAATTTATCCAGCTATTATTGAAGATTAAGAGAGAGGGAAAATGGAAAAGAAAGAGAAACTTTTCTTTGCTCTTTCTTTTCTTCTTTTTTCTTTTTTTTTGGCTTTTTTTTTGCTTTTGTCTGATCCATCATGTAGCAATCTAATTGATTTTAGCCTACTGACTTAAGATGATTATGAGTTTCTTAACAGTTTGGTCATATTTTTGGCATTTTAATAGCGTGGAAAGGTTTATTATATCTATATTTTGATCAGTGACATGAATTTGCTGCAGGGCATACTTTGAATAAGTAGTAAAGAATTTCTTTTTGCCATACTTTGTTGACCATGTATCATCATGCCTGTAACATGTTGATCAGTGACATGAATTTCTTCCTTCTTAGAGGCAATGTCCTTTCCTTTTCTGAGTTCAATTCACTTTTCTCAGCTTTGAAGATGGGCTTAAATTGGTTAAACTGCGAGGAGAAGCAATGCAGGTACATGGCTATTATGATGCAGCTAGAGTTGGATTCTAGCTCACCAAATTTGCCGGTTCTTCCATTGTATTTATTGTTGTTGTCAGTGAATTACAGGAAGCTGCTGATGCATCAAAGAGTGCCATGGTGAGTGTGATAGGACTGGACTCAGCAAAGGTCCAGCTCTTGTGCGATGCTGCTAATGAAGAAGTTGATGAAGAAAATAAAGTTCAGATAGCAAACTACTTATGCCCTGTAAGATATTCTTCAGAATCACACCAATCGCACAATAAACTATAACAGTTGGGATTCAATTCATCCTTGTTTACTTAGTACAAGTCTGATTTATCGTTTGTAGGGGAACTATGCAGTCTCTGGAGGCCTGAAAGGAATAGAAGCAGTAGAAGCTAAAGCAAAGTCCTTTAAGGCTCGGATGATGGTAAGCTTTCCTTGAAACGCTACTACGCTCGGGCAAACCATAGATTCGGAATAGAAAACATATTGCGAGGGATATCTTTCAGGTGCGTCTGGCTGTTGCTGGTGCTTTTCATACTGGTTTTATGGAACCAGCTGTGTCCAGATTGGAAGCTGCATTGGCTGAAACTGAGCTAAGAACTCCAAGAATACCGGTAGTATCTAATGTTGATGCAAAACCCCACGCAGATTCTGAGACAATTAAGAAGATATTAGCTCAACAGGTTATACCTTGATCATCATCACATTACCATCAAGGGATGTTTATTATTGTTGACGTGACCTTTTTGTCTCGGATTCGCAGGTAACGTCCCCGGTTCAGTGGGAAACGACTATTAGCGCCCTCCTAGGCAAAGGGCTGAAAAAGAGCTATGAGTTGGGACCTGGAAAGGTATGGGATTGACTAACAATAGAGAGGGAGAGATTCTATAGATATCATTGAGATATGTTTTGACATATTGTGTTTAATTCAGGTTATTGCCGGTATTGTGAAGAGGATGAACAAGACGGCTGACATTGAAAATATAGGTGCTTAAAAAGGGTTTTGAGAGAACCAGCGTCCAGGAATGACGTTAGATGATCAACAAGAGTTGCTTTTCTTTTTTTTTTTTTCTTTTTTTTTTCTTTTTTTTTTTTACTATCTACATGGAAGGGGGGAAAAAAGGAGTTAGATATGTTTTATGTTAGGATTATATTCAGAAATTGATTTTTTTTTGTTTCTTTATTTTTTTTTTCCTTTGGTAATTGAGGTCCAGAGAGAATTATGTGTTACGCATCTTCTTTAAATTAGTAAACATTTTGGATATATGTTGAGTTGGAATGCGAATAACGCCTCTAGGGTGTATGTTCTTGAAATTAGGCAACAGTTTTCTTTTTTCCTTTTTTATTTGTTGTTTTATTTTATTTCTTGTTTTCTATCGTGCTATGTATAAAGTGGTTGGTCCATTTGTTAGCTTATTCTTGGATACTGTATAAACAATCAGAAATGGGAACTCGTCAATCTTGGGAAATCGCATTAGATTTACATTTAATCGGTTCTGTTTTTTTTTTTTTTTTTTTTTTTTCAAAAAGAAAAATGTAAGGAAAAATGGAAGATGCAGTTAAGACACCTAAAAGGTGTATCCAGTCCCAATTCCAATGACATATGATATATTACAATAACGTTAATGAATCAATTAGACAATTCATAGGAAAGGGCACACCGCAGCAATTAAAATAAAAATTATCTGCACCAGCCGGGAATCGAACCCGGGTCTGTACCGTGGCAGGGTACTATTCTACCACTAGACCACTGGTGCTCTATATGAAATGATTACAGCCATAAACAATATCAATAATACATTTGAAAAATTTGACCCACTAGGAAAATAACGTCCACACTTTTGACTCCAGAGCAGCAGGAGCGGGGACTCCCGTGGATTTGGGTGTGGATGGTGGTAGAGAAAAACGAGTAAATGGCAGTTCCCATGGCTATACTTAGAGCATGTCTATCTCAATCTCAATCCATGTGGATCCCCAATTTGAATACAAGATTTATAAGACAGAAACTAAAAGGACTTTCCTGTAGTTGTACCTCTCCTTCTCCCTCTTCCTCTCCGAATCTCAATCCTCTTGACCTCAACCTTAGGTTGATTTTAAAATCCGTTACATCTTTCTTAATTCTTGTTTATTCATGCTGACTGACATTTTTCTACTTACCAAATCTCGCTTTTCTCCATAATGCATGTAGTGGTGGTGATGAAAGGCCTGAGTTGTCTCTCCGCCTCTCCATTGGGACGCATCTCATCCCACATCCTGCCAAGGTACTCCTAGTACTCTTCTTATCCTGAATTTTCACCATTATCACAATTGGCTATCACATGAGATTGTCTGTTTTGTTTTCTAGGCTGACAAAGGTGGGGAAGATGCTTTTCTCATCAGTAGCCGTGCCGCTGGTGGGGTCATTGCCGTTGCTGATGGTGTTTCTGGGTCTGTAATTCTGTCCATTCTTCTTTTCCTGCCCACAAAAGCAGTTACCAATTTCTGTAAGCTTTTCTTCTCCATGCAGTTGGGCTGAACAGAATGTGGATCCTTCATTGTTCTCTCAGGAACTCATGGCCCATGCTTCATCCTTTTTGGAGGATGACGTGGTAGGATGCAGCTCCTAATTGCTCTCTCACCATATTCGATTAAAATTTTGACACACTGCAGTCTCTTTGTAAATTACCTCTCTATATCTGCACTTCCTTTGGTTAGGTGAACCTCGATCCTCAAATTCTCTTAAAGAAAGCACATTATGCTACTACTTCAGTAGGTTCAGCTACTGTGTGAGTACTGCTTCTTCATTTCTTTGTATCTTCTCAAGGCCTCTGCCAGTGCAACCTGCACCCGATATCACTGAATATTTTGCCTCATTTTACGGTTTGTGATGAAGAATAATTGCCATGTTGCTGAGCGGTGGAATTCTCAAGATTGCAAATGTTGGTGATTGTGGACTCAAGGTTATCAGGGAAGGTGATGATGATACATATTTTCCTCACTTATATGGCTATTTCCCTTGCTGTCTCTCTCTGCTTTTCTTGTGTAGCTATTCTTAACATACTAATTGATATATGTTGGATTTGCAGGTCACATAATCTTTTCAACCTCTCCACAGGAGCATTATTTTGACTGTCCATACCAGCTAAGTTCAGAAGTGGTTGGCCAAACATACCTTGATGCTGTGGTATGAACCTTCATATTGATTTGCATACTGAAACTAGATTTCATCTTTATAGTTTATGCACTAGCACTTTGGGCTCATCCTTTTGCTTACATTGAGATTGGGGAAAAAATTAACAAGCAGGGAGCAGTAATGAGATCAAAGATCAGATGAGTGTCTTCGATTATGATTTGTGGAAATTATTGACTGATGGTACCTGTTATTTAAAAAAAAATAAAAAAAACTACAAGGACACGTCTATCTACAATCTTAAACTTTTAGATAAGTTGGAGTTATATGTCTGCCTAGTATCACCAGGGAGCTCTAACCATGCTCCATCTTCCTCGCCTTAAACTAGTGATACATTATGCAAGCCCCCTATTACTTTAGGTAGTATTGCACAAGCACCAAATCTCTATACCAGGCTACAAATTCTTTAGGACTGGTATAAATTTAAGAAAGGTGTGAATGCCGCTTCAGTATTGTGAATCAACTCTGTATGCCACCACAAGAACTAGAAGGTTGCTTCCATGGTTGAATTTCCTTCTGGAGTGGTTTTTTCCCCTCCTCCTTAGTTATAAAAGGTATATCAAAATGCTCGTATCACCATGGCTTCTCTTGGTTTTTGGAATATCAACCTAGAAATTAGCAGATTAACTTAGGATTTCTCTGCTATCCTTCTATCAAAATATGATTGAGAGCCCAATTGCATGACTAATGACCAATAGGTTTTTTTTTCCCTTCCATTGATTCATCCCATAGGATTAAACTTACCCTTTTTTCTTTTTGCTTTTATTTGCTAAGTCTCATATGACTAAACTGCTTTCCCCTTTTTTCTTACTATGGTGGTTTGAAGTAGGCCTCATCCTTTCGATGCATATCTCTTAATGTCCAGTGTCTATCAGTAAATAACATTGGTGACTAGCAAAAAAATTGAGCCTTATCATGAAATTTTCAAAAGCTTTGATGGGTGAGTTTACCACTTGCTTCAATAACAATTCCACGTTTTATGAATGGTCACCAATTTTCCCTTTTATTGAACAGGTAAGCACGGTAGAACTAATGGAGAGAGATGTCCTAGTCATGGGGTCAGATGGGCTTTTTGACAATGTGTTTGACCAAGAAATTGTTTCGACAGTGGCTAAATACAGCGATGTCAGTGTAGTCGGTATGTTTGTCTAGACTTCCTTGATAGGATCTTCAGAAAGATTTAATTGTAAATGCGAGTCCTAATTTGCTTGTAATGTTAGCAAAGGCATTAGGTGATCTTGCTCATGAGCGTTCAATGGACTTATCTTTCGATTCACCCTACTCCATGGAGGCCAAAGCAAGGGTAACTCCATCTATCAAGCCATACTCTTGAGTTTGTGGAGTAATCATTTCTGATAATAAAAAGACATGGCAGGGTTTTGACGTTCCTTGGTGGAAGAAGATTCTAGGAGTGAAGCTCACAGGCATAAATTTCCCCATCTCCTGACTATTTACTCTGAAACACTCATGTTGATTATCAACTAAAGAATTTCTGCTATCAGGTGGAAAACTTGATGACATTACTGTGATAGTTGGTAAAGTTATTCGATCAGACATGGATGCCGAGATGGGCAAATAAGTTTGCTAAACCTGTTGGCCGAAAATGGAAATATTGAAGAACACGTGGACATGATTCTGTTATCATTCTAAGATCCCTTTCAATATGGTCGGAAAATCATATATGCTGAGGGGTGGAAGTTGTAAGGCAGCTGCATTCTTCCAGGAGGTCTGATGGGGATACACCAGGTCTCCTATCAGGTTCAAGCAATCCTTCATCCTATACGTGTTTTAAATCTGTCTATATCAGCAAATTCACAATTTTTACATAGGGACGGATCTAAAGCTAAAGGATTTTCTGTATATATTGATGTTATGACAGAATATTCAGTTCATGAACTTCCAGGGCTGCAAGTGTTACAAAGACTACACCATGGCTCTCACGCCCTGTCTGGTTGCTCAGTTTCTTTTATTTTTGTCATTTGAGCCATATGTTTCTATATGCTTACAATCCAGACCACCGGGTGAAGGCAAGTACAAACGCTTGTCATAAGATATGAAAAGGTATTCTAAATAAATCAGCAGTACAACGCACCACTTCTTGAAAGAAACATGGGACTAATTTTTAGTCCCTTAAATACATGGGAAACCATCTCTCATCTATAACATCACCCTCTTAAAGGAAGGAAAAAGAGCATAGGTACACAATGTTAAAAAGAAACACATAACATGTTGAAAATGTAAAAGCAACACCGTTGCCTCCATTCTCTCCCCTTCATTTT
The DNA here is from genome assembly GCA_024138005.1 of Lumnitzera racemosa. NCBI lineage: Eukaryota > Viridiplantae > Streptophyta > Magnoliopsida > Myrtales > Combretaceae > Lumnitzera > Lumnitzera racemosa. The sequence goes on from JAMXBC010000006.1 coordinate 91,179,964, forward strand.
CTTGAATACTGCAGTCCTTTTCCCTTTGGATGGAGAGAATACTAATCTTTGGAACATGCAAAAAAGGGAAAACCCAAGATCTCATAAGATGTCAGATAAGGTACAAATCCGCATGCCACAGGAATCTATCATCACCTTCCATGGTTTGCTGGTGTGGTCCTAGCGGAAAGGTGGAAGAGCACAAGCCTTGCAGATAAAACGGTTCAAAGAGATACAATAGGCTCATAGCCCCTTTCAGAGCCCTCCACTCATGATCAAAATGGAAGTGACAAGTGAGAAGGTCAATTGGAGAAGGTAAGATGGTATACAAGACAGCGCAAGGGAAGTGCGGAGGCCAACAAAGAACCTGCAAGTTCCAACTGATGGATCGCTTGTGGTGAACAAACCCAATCCCCCAAAATAACAGCTGTCCGCTCTTTGGTCATGCAGCTGGAAGTAGCTATTAAATGCAAAGGATATATTACCAGGCCAACTGATGTTAGAACAAGAGCCGCCATGGGACAGTGCAGAACAATCAGCAACAGAACATGCCTCCAAAAAATTAGTAGATGCATTTGACAAGTCCTTGTTATTGTCCACAACACACCATCTAGAAGGAAGGTACTCAACATTTTGTGCATTGACCAATTTTCTAGAACCCTGTCCTAGATCAACATCATATTTGGCTTGACCATCAAAAGAGAACACACCCCAATGTGGTTCGAAATTTCCTAAAGAGGTACCTCTTTGATCTTCATCTAACAAGCTAAATACATATGCATCTTTCGGCGGATTGTTAGGCCTAAGCGGTGTTCCTGATTTGCTGTGGAGATGACCCATCAAACCTTTCATGAAGTCTTCAGCAAGAAGTGCCGAGGCGTTGGCTGCACCATCGGTGGGCCAGCCAATCTGAGCAACAATGATATCCATCTCAGAAAATCCAGCACCATATAGTGCACTAACCAGAGTGTCATAGCTAAGGTCAAAGATGTTCTTGTAGATCCTATGACTGTCATTGCGAAGATGTGCTGTTTCTTTGAAGAGGGCAAAGTCGAGGGAAAAATTCTTGCTCTGTTGGAGAATTAGAAATGGTGAGATTGTAACGAAAAAAGGTGACCTATTGTCACTTAGAAACCTGAGGAGTTGAGTCATGGTTTTGTTAATGTCGACCCTGAAGTGTCCTTTCGAAGGGAGGCCGGATTCCGACAGGAATGCATCATAACTACAGGGGACTACAATTTTCACCTTGGTAGCTACGTCTGCTTTCTTCAAAGATGCTTGCACATTTGTGACTGCTCCCATGAGAAAGGGGTGGAACCGGTCACCATTGCTCGAAAGAAATGGTTCCTCTCCAACAGCAACATTCCTGCCGGCACTCCATTTAATCATTAAAGTTAACAAACTACCAATGAAACAACATGAAACATGATTGGAGGATGACAGGTTTATCCTTTATTTCATTTTTTCCCTAATCAACCTTAAAATATTTCAAAATATGCCAAAAAAAAATTTGTTAATTACAGTGAGTTCAGTGATATAGTACAGGAGAATGTTCCAGAAAGAACAGGAGAAGACATGGAACACAATACACATACCGAATACGAAGGCCATTGTTGAGATAGCGAGTGAGATTGTCGTGAACCCAGGTGGAAGCAGCCTTGAGAGAGGAGTTGAAGGTAGGAAGCATGACATCGGGAATGCCAACGGTGACGTCAATGTGAGGGGCGGAGAGAGAGAGAGCCTGGAGGATGGAAGGGTTGGTGTCGAACAACCTTACCTTTGAAATGTTGTTGGCCTTCAATAGCTCCACCACCTGTGGCGGTGGCAGAGGGTGGGAGGCCCTGCTTCCCCAGCTTACCCCTATACTAGTACCAGTACTACATCCAGATTCCATTAAAACTAATACTAATACGAATGCTGCTGCAAATGTTGCCGAACCCAATGTTGGAGCTGAACCCATTTCTCTCCGAGGCCGTCAGACCTTTCTTCCTCACTACAAACTCTTGGGTTCGCTTTCGCTTTCCCAAAAGGCCAAAGCGTTTATTTTTTTTTTCTTTTCTTTTCGACGAAATTTGATATATCCCTCGACAGGCTACAGGTAGCCAGCTTTTAAAGTGGAACTTTACACTCAAATTTTGGTAAATTCACATATAACATAAAGGTTGTAAATTACTTTTTCTAAGCTTTTACCTGGTATGGACTGAAATGGTGTTTTTTTTTTTTTTTTTTAATGCCATGAAATTAACCACTTATGCGGTTGGAGTTCAAATAATCATTAATAATGATAAAATCGAACCGTTATTTCATTTTATAAAGATAAAATCAAATTTTCACTTACAATCGCAATGATTGATTTAAAAAATTCATGATTTCGTCTTCATAAGATACTTACGGATAGAGAACTTGAATGATGATTCATTCCAAAATCATTGTCACATAGCAAATATGTTGATATTCATTTTAATTAAAAAGGTAAACTAATTTTATATTTTTTAATTTATCAAAATTTAAAAGTCTTAAAATTCATTTTGGAAACTTTGAAATTTACCTACATCATTGCCAAAGGTTTTTTTTTTAATTTATTTTCCTTTGAGTGAAATATTAAGCCTAAACCTACTCATCTACCAAATCAATCCTAAACCATTAGTTTAATGGCCGGTTTAAGACTAGGTTAATCATGGCCCCAAGTCAGTTTATTGGTTCTTTCATCTTTTTCTTTTAACCAATAAAATTAATAATTTCTAAATTCTTATTAATTTTATAAATTGATGTTCTTCGAAATAATTATTAGTTTTCTTTTGCAATTATATTTCATTCTAAAAATTATCGTATGATATAAAGTATATATTTGCATAACATAACACAATACATAATTATTATTTAATCAATCGAACTATAGTAGATAAATAAAATATGAAGCTAATATTAACTGTAAATCATTTTGGTACATAACAAAAAATTATTTGATTGATTAGAGTATAGTAGTTGAATAGAAATATGAAATAAAATACTATTTACTTTTAGTGGCCCTTGTTGATTGAAAAAATTATTGTAAAAATTCAACATCGGAGAATTTAGGGGTAGAAGGGAAAAACTTTTTTTTAAGATTTTATAGTTACTCCGAAGATATTTATGTATTCACTAGTAAAAATCAAACTATGGTAATTTAATTTAGATATTTAGAAAGCTTTTAATGTGTTAGTTAATTTTAAATTAGAAAAAAATAAGCTAAGTAAACTTGATTATCCAATTTAATTTTTTTCAAAGAAAAATAATTTTATTTGATTATAATTTGAAAGATCTTAAGGTTGTAAATATATTCGGAGATGGACTGTTAAGGTTAAATGTTTATCGACTCAAGGAAATGATATTGAACTTGGTTTTAATAACACATTCCTGGTCTATGCATCGTCTTCCAGCGAATTGGTCACATCCCATGCTCGACATGTTGAAGAATAGGCATGATATGCCTCTCGCAATGTCGTTTGATCAATTGACCCACAAGAAACTTCACTGCTATATATGCCCTGGCTATTGAGAAATTCCTGGAGGTGGCTTATTTGTTTTTCTTTTTCTTTTCTTTTTCTTTTTCTTTCTTTCTTCAACATGGCTTATTTGTTCAATATCCTTATTGTATTATTACTTATTAGTAGGCAGAATCTCTAAGGAGCTTTCCTAATATATATTCTGTTTAACATTAACAGGGTAATATCCTTTTTTTTTTTTTCTTTTTTGGTTTAATGGGAACATCACACTACATGGGTATTCAAGTGCTGAACAGATGGAGAAAACGCTACCAATTTTAATTGCTTATACCGTAACAAATAATATTAGGCATCATCATTCGAGCAACTTGAAATATCGAATATCTACCAATAGATGTGGAAAGGAAAAAATTGCAATGTTTCTACACAATCAAATATTGATATAATTCTAATTTAGCTAAAAAGGTAACAATAGGTGGTGGTACATAAGATTGTTTCTACACAAATATTCCCTAGTATAAACAAAAGCTAATACATAATACGACAAACCACATAAATAATATTTCACAAAACTGGTGCTATTCATGGAGTTTCTAATGGAAGATGATGCTTAGCCCAAATCAGGAGGTGCGGGACTCTTTGCCTAGCCTATGCAATTCCTCCGTCTACAACAGAATCACAATTCTTTTCAACCAAACAATGAATGAAGTGCTGCAATAAATAAAAAAAAAAGAAATAATCAATGCACATAATAGAACTTTACAAAGCTACAAACTCATTTTCATCAAATACTATCATGCATCACTCTAAATAACATCTTCATCCAAAGATGAAAATAAAGAAAATACAATTCAAAAAATTATACATCATCTAATTGAAGCCTTATAGTATGTTTTCCCAATGAAAAAAACATTTCGATACCCATCAAACCAAGTGGAACTAAAGTTTATTACCGTTTAGGCATTTCATCTAACATGAATACAACGCAACAAAATATTCTTAACGATTGGAGGAAAAAAAAAAACTCACAAAGATAACTAATTGAAACCTTATATCCAAATCAGATTTTCAATTTTTATTATGGTGTAGATGTAAGTAAAAAACAAACATATTTCCTCAAATAAGAGTCCATTTCTAAGGTGAAGAAATACAAATCGAGAAAATTGGTAGAAAAACTTACTAAAGAAGAGGTTACGATTCAAAATACCATTTCAATTAGGTTTTCACGAAAGTTTCTAATAGCCTCTCCATGGATTGGGGTTCCAATGCGTCTGCATTTTTCACACTTTAATTGAGCGTTCCATTTGTTTTGTTCCCTTACTAACTCGTCTGTTATTCTTCCATGGTTTTTTTTTTTTTTTTCAGTCCACATTTGTTACAATTAAATATTAATATAATTATAACATGCCACATCTAATATTATTTTCGAATTTATTGCATGCCAATGTACAATTTTTTTTTTCCATTAAGTGCTACTTTAGCAAGTTATAATGTTGTTAAATTAATTCTGGAACGGTATTCTTCAAATGATTCACTTAATAAACGTTTATTCTCTATTTTAACTTCTTAAGAGTTTGATTGCCTAGATGAACTTACCCCCCAATGTTTATATCCCTATTTGTAATTCTCCTTAAAAACAATTAAAGAGTAAATGGGCTCAAAAATAGTAAAATTTGTAACTTATCAAGCATATACCAAAAAATGAGGGTCTCAACTTTCAAAATGATCTCATTACGTGAAAATATATCGGAAAATGATAAAGATTGGCTATAAGTTTAGAAAAATCAAATTTAAAATAAAAAAGCTATACATAATTAAAAAAAAAAAAAGCTCGAACTGGGAAATTTAAGTATGAAAAGTAGAAAAATTAGATAGACTTTTAGGTAGACATTTAAATAGTATATTTTCCCTTACTTAGATACTTATTACCCTTTTATATTCTTTAATTATCAAGTGATTTTGACTAGGATACCGATCTCTCCTCACGATCCTTAACTGTCACTATGGCTGAGTGACTACTTTTGATGATCCCATACTTATTTATTATTATAAATAGTGATATTTAAATATTCTTAATCCATTGATTTATGTTTGGGGCTAGCAATGTGCATGTGACTATTATTGGTTGTTTGCAATGTGAAAATTCTCTAAATTACTATAATGAATTGGTTGTTGCATTTTAGACAATTGTAGGAAATATGTCTATTTGTGATACTAATTAGTCACTTAATAATTAGACTAAATTATACTCGACTCAATTAATTAATCGGATCATGCATAAGCATGCATTACATTATTAATGTTACAATCATTACATTATATTAAGGTAATGAGAGACCATACATAGATTATTATTATTTAATTGAAATTAAAGTATTTCAGTACAGTGCGCTCATATAATATGATCTCATCTTAGCCCGTGAGCTTCTAAGTGTTGGAGGTGCTAACGGCTTGACTAAGAGTACAGTTAAGTCTATAAGCTTTCGTTTAGGTGTACGTGTGGGTTGTGGGGGCTATTTACAACCATACTTGGAACTTAATTTTTAAAACTAGAATTTGATAAAACTGTTTTCTTGAAATACAAAATGCGAAGTTTCATAGATTGTGTAAGTTTAGATATGGTGTCCAAATCTGACTAGTATCGTGTATTCTTTAACCCTGACTTTAGAGAGTCTTAAATCTAAATTGTGTACTTTAGCTAGTCAACTGTATGTATTTGTGTAGCATTCTACTTGATTATGCATTTATATGTTTATAATTAATTGTTTGATAATTTGTTTGTCGTTATGGTTGAAAAATATCTCACTAAGTTTTATAACTTATACTTTTATAGTCTTTTGTTACAAAGGAATCTCTTTACTATACCAATCCAAGGTATGCCTATGGTCAGTCTAGAGCTTTTGGGAGAAGTGTATGAAAGATGAGAGTTCGAGAAAATGTGAATATTTAGTTAGACTCTCAATGTATAGAAGATGAGACTATAGGAGTATAAGGTTTATAACTTACACTCCTATAGTCTTTTATTGCAAAGGAATCTCTTGACTATACTAGGCTGAGACATGCCTATAATCAGTCTAGAGCTTTTAGGAAAAGTATATGGAAGATGAGAGTTCGAGAGAATATGAATATTTAGTTGGACTCTCAGTTTATATTTTGATATTTAATAGCCATGTAAGACTACTGTTTTAATTAATTGTAACTAGGTTACTCATATTTTGGAGACTTAAAGCCCTGTATCCTTTTAATTGATAGAATGCATGAAGATTTATACTATTACATTTGATGTGATATAATCTTTTCTTACATAACTCCTAAATAATTAGTTGGTATAGTAACTTTGTTCATCGTATAAAAGGTCATCGAATAGCAAGAGAGTAAATACATGGTCTTTATACCATATATAGTTATCTACTACGGCTAGACCACCACTTAGATCAAGAGAGATATAGTCTAGTGTTAATAAAGAAAAAGCATAAATAAGATATTGCTAATGAATTATTAAATTTTGAAAAACTTTTGGTTTTTATTTGAAAAAAATTAAACCTTAGATATGATGAAAAAAATCGGGCATGTTTCTGTTTCTATGATTAGATCTAGGGAATGAGTCAAAGTGGTCCAAAATTGTGATTGGCCTTGCTCAGGCTTGTTCTGAGTCGGTTCACTTTCACTTGTCGATTCACGGGCTATTTTAAGGGCCAACAAAAAGGCTTTTCCAATTTTTAATTTTGTTGTTTCTCTATTGTTTTATTCTTTGTCAAAGAATTTTAAAAAGTTATTATATTAGATATACATTTATTATGTTATATTACAATGTACATATATATATAATAATAGTAATATATATTACATAATGTGTATATATATAATATATGTATATAATGTACTGTACATATTTTACTGTACATATTTTACATGTATATTTTAATATGTTGATATAAATTGCAAAACTATAAAAAAAAAAGGGATAATTTGGTTTAGCCCCTGTTTAGGGGGTAAAGTTTGCTTCGTTGAACCAGAACTGCCGAGTCGATTACCGATTCATGATTCCAAACCTATCCTTCCCTCGGTATATGATATACTTCTATGTTCTAAAATAAAACACGCAAATGGGCTTGATGAAATTCAAATCGTATAGGTTTGGGCCCAATTGTCCTGATTGTACTTCAATGGGCCGTGTGAGCAAAAATACCCAAGATGAGGCCCACAAGGTGAAAAGAATCAAATTTTGCCAGGTATGGAAAATGGAAAGCGTAGCCACGCGACCTTTTGTACGGGAAAACAATTTTTTTCTTTTCGTTTTGTTTTTTCCAACTATACATATTATATTATAAATATCGAATGAAAATTGAAATCATCCCTTTTAAATAAACATTAAGAAACTAAACTATAATAACCTTAATATATAGAAAAATGAATTAAAATAGATAAATTAAATAACTGAAAAATTTTATGATTTCATTTTATATTTTGATACGATTTGTTCCGTCTTCCATCCTACTATTTATTTTTATTTTCTAAACTTTGAACTGTTAAAATTATAGTCAGTGCAATGATTTAAATTTAAGGATGTACAAATTAAAGGCGCGACGGATTATATAACTAATCGCATAAAAAATAAAAATGAGATCCAAGAAAAATCTTTTCATAGGTGCGGTGTTCAAAGGAAAAAAGTTGGGAAGGCATTGTCTTATACACAAATTAAAGTCAATGCAATATTAAAATCAAAATCCACTTTAATAAACTTAAGAAACAGAGTAGACTGAAAAAATAAACTATTAAATATGATTTAAAAAAGTTAACACAACTTTGGAGAAAGTGGAAAAGCTAGTTGTTATTATAGATTTGTAAGTCATATTGTTGTTTTTACTAACTATTATTATAATTTTGAGAAGGGGGAATCCAATCACGTCCATTCGATTAGGAATCGACATTCATGCCTTTAGGTCACAAACGTCTTGGCCCAGGTGATGATAATCAATAGACGACTTTTGTTTTCATAATTGCCTGTCATATTTCTAAGTTAATTCTTTAGGAGCATTTTTATCTATCACACTTTGTTATAAAACGGATGAGATTTATTTATAAAATCACCAATTCATTTAAATAGAGTATAACCTACCATAATGTTACCCATATTTTCTTGACTTATATTAGAAAAGATATCGAATTTTTCTTCAATTTATAATTTAATAAATTTAAGAGGGTATTAAATTCTTAACATACCATAAATTATTAGTTGTTTGTGTCTAAACTTGCCTTAATGCAAAATTTATGTCAAATGGTAAGGGCTCATGTGCAGGAGATCAAAACTTATCAACCTTAACTCTAATGCAATATTTTATTTGTTACTATAATCACAATTATTTGAAAATGATTACTGTTGATAAGAAATTTTGGATGTAGATTCATTAGTTTGAGCCAATTTAATTAAGCTCAAAACCAACGTAATCTACCACCGATCGCCCTATTATGCTTGGTGACAGACTTGGTTGAGGAATCTCCAAATAAGGACTAAACACCATAATGCTAGGCGAGGCATTAGGATTGTCATAATAGTCACAAGACAAGTAAATAAGGCTCTAAGACCTAGTTGAAAGCTACATCTCTACATTTTTAGAACACGCTAGCTTATATAATCCCACTATCTAGATTTGGTGGACATTTCAACGTGCTATACATGCTTCTAGATCTACGCCTCTTCTATAAATAGCTCAAGTGCTCTAAAACTTACCTAGACTTTCATGTATACTTAGCCTTTAGTTAGCTCTCTAGATCTCTTATCTACTCTCTTACAAACACATACTGATTAAATCATCTAAGAGGGTACACCATACAATATCCTGATGCTCCTTATCGCGCTCTCTTTTGTAGCCCCATTATATACTCATGCAAGGCCTAGTCACACTAATCTCTACCAGTAGAATCTTAATGATGACAATTTTGTTTATATCTATGTAGCATTTGGTCAATAGAACATAAAAAATATTATGTTTGGTGTGTGCAATTATGGATGTAGATTTTTGTGATTAAAAAAATTAATTATTCGTATTATAAGTTACAATAAAGTTTAGTATTGTGATTTAGGAACTTAATATAGGATTATTTTTAGAATTTAAATATATATATTTATTTTTAACTATATGAAATAGATTTTAGTACTACCAAATATATGGTACAATTTTTTAAACTTTTGTTTAGTACCTCAAAATCTCTTTGTCTAGTAACTTTGGCTAACATATAATCAAAACAATGGACTAAAATATTTGTTCAAATTGTAGTATAAAAATATGACAACTACTAAGCTAATGTTTCTCTTTTAGTTGAATAACCTTCAATAATGAAATTTTTACTATCTATATTCCCTTAATTGTCCTTTAGACTAGAAGCATGTTTCTCATCTCACAAGTCACAAACACTAAAAAGTAAAATCTTATATTTGTAAAGGCCTTTATTTAAATTTGCTTCAACTTTTACTGGTTTTGGTAGCTCCATTTTTTCCAAGGACAATTGTGTTAAAAGAAGATATAGGAAAAATAAGAGGCAAAACTTGACTGTATAAGTATACATGTGATAGTATATTTCCTTTCAGCATTCTTTATCATTGTTCCTTAATTTTTATTTTGTTTTAATATTTCTTGAATAGATTTTAGCAAAATGATAATGCTTTTCTAAGATTTTCATGATACTTTAAATCTTCCAAATGATAAGGAGGAGTCAAAGCTTGAGAGATGGCTGTGAAGATAGATGAGATGAGTTTCTTATGATATCAATTGGATCATTTATAATGATTGATGGGTATGATCAAACCTCTTTAGTTTTTTTATAACTCCTCATGGGTTTTTAATATAAATGAAATGAAGAAAGTTTAATGTTTTGTAAACAAGCCTCTAGAAACTTGCTAATGAAAGGGCCTTTTGAAAGATTTGTTATGCAAGTAAAGCAACCAAGAAAGTTGAGAGCAAATAAATTGGTATTGTGATTTTTGTTCTACGCCTATCAAATCAAATCTCATGAAAACTTTCATAAATAATTGGATTGGATTCGACTTTTAGGGACTAGCTTATTAAATCGATTCATGGTATTATATTTGTTTAGTTCAACTATTAAAATAGCCTTCTACATTCACTTAGAAGTATTATTTTCTTTTTGGTTTGAATGAGGAGAGTAGGTAGATAATTTTGTTCTATTTATAGTTAAATTGTTTATTATGTTATATAACATTTGGTACGTGGAATAGGTTAGAATATAATATAATTTCAGGTCTCATTTTCTTTCCCCCTACTTAGATGCACTTTAAAATTTGGAATCGTAATTCTTTTGAAATTATCGATTTTAGCTTTAGGAGAGAAATTTGATTTTGACTTCAAATATCCATTTCGGTTTATATATAATTACATAAAACCCCTTATCGAGGTATATATGCCCTCTTAAAAAACTAAAGATACCATAGAAATAGGATAAACAGCATGCTTTGGATCTTTTTTTTTTTTTTACACTATCCTAAGATGCACTGCGTTGAATTCGCCCAGTCAAGATTTATTAGGAGTGTGGTTAGTTCGCTCCGCTACGCCTCAGCTACGGCACTATGAATTTTTGTTGCTCCTCTAATGAACGGCAATAGTCAACTCTATCGATCACGATCCAGTCAGGAAGGAAGACTTCGAAGAGATGAGTTCAATTCGAAGTATGCAAGATTGGTACCTATATTTCTACCTAGCATCACAGCCAACTCGATTTAAATGTTGTATAATCTTTGTTAGGGCGGTTATATGTAGATAGTAGATGCCCTACTCCTACATTCCTTTTCTTAATTTTGTTTCTGGTATGAATATCTGTGTTCTACGCGTAGAAGGTTTCAGACAAAAGGGCACATTGACTAAGCCATTCATAAATTGCAAAACTGAATACATATAAACAAAACATATACATAAGCTTTTTTAAAAATTGAGGGAATTTTTTTTTTTTTTAATATCGCTACATTTACATTCCATTTCATTCTAAATACGATACAATTAAATATAATATTATAATAGAATAAAAATTCTCATTGTGGTGTGTCGACATATAGAATTGAATTTTTCATTTCATTTTATTTTATCTCATTTCATTTGTGTACACTATACATAATATTAGGTTAGTTTTAAATTAAGATAAACTTTAATAGATAAGTTATAATAGTGTAAAGCTTCTCCAATAAACTATCGTAACATTTTAAAATTTTAGGCTAAATAATAGACATAGAGCTCATGAGATAAACGGGGGTATAAAGTTATATTTTAAAATTATAGATGTTTGTGTATTTTTGAATCCTTAGAAGGGATTTCCGCATAATTTATCTTAAATAATAAAAAAAATTTATGGGTATTAACATAGGATGTGTTTTGATAAATCATAAATAAATACTAATGATATTTAATATGTATTATTGATAATAAATTTATATTTTTATATAGTAAAATTTTATTAATATTTATTCACTGATTATTAATATAAACAACGTAATAATATATTAAAACCTGTGTCATAAACAATATTGGATACCAATATCCCACGCACCACATCATGTACACGCCTCGCTAGTTGGGTTGACCACAGGATGAGGTCATCACAAGCCTCCTAACAGCTAAATTCGGCAAAAACAAGATGCTAGATGGCAACCCACTTATCATGAGTTATAATATCGAAAGTAACACTTAGAGGAGTATAAGTACGATAAATGGATCAATTCCGTTTAGTTTATTTTAGGTTTACAAATTAAAGGAGTTAAGTTTATTTAGTTCACTTTTAAACTAAACAAAAAGCTTAATTCTAATTTGTTTAAAAAATAAGTTAAATGAATAAATTCGTGAGTGGTATGAATGTATCAAACTGACTTACTTTAACCTGCGAGTTAAATGGATCGAGCTCATTTGATTCATTTTTAAATCGACCTAAAAACCTTAGTCTTAGCTTATTTAAAAAAAAAGATTAAATGGATCGACTTGCGAACCATAGTTCGCTTACACATCTTTAATAATAGTACCCATAAAAAAAAAAAATTAATGCTACACGATTTGATGTAACAAAATATAAGTTACGATAATATCAAATGTTATTAATTTCACCATAATATATTAAAGGTCTAAACACTTTAGATGATATTTTATTATTATTTTTCTTTATCTAGAAAGTTGATCAATATAAAACTTTCATTAAAATCTGTTAGACTTTTTAACGGTATTATCTCTACTTTTTACAGGTCTATTTAATTCTTTATTATTTCCTTAATTTATATTCCTTTAATTTTAAATTATTAAACTAATTATAAATTCAATAATCAAGATTTAAATGAATATAAATTAACCATGAAATAAAAAATTAGATTGACTTTATCAAAACGTCAGATGGTAGGATAGATTTGTATTTACAAAGTACTGTATATGCCATCAATTTTCCATTAACTCCATGCTCGCAACTTTTTTCAACCGAACTTTTTCCATTACCTCCACTAACATATCCATTAGCAAGGAAAGACATATAGAATTTAAATAATATGTACCACATTTATTTGTTCTTGACCTATAGTCAACTTAGGTGTTAAAGACCCCATCTTTGTTAGTGGGATTTCATTTTTTCTTCTTTTTTTTTTTTTTTTTTTTGGGATTAAAAGGAGTCAAATCATACAAACACACCACCATACATATCGATTACTTCAGCAACACACGTAGGACTGAATAACATAAACCCCAACACACTTAGGGCTAATCGACATTAAACACAGCATTAGGCTTAATGCAGGGATGTGGTTGTATCCCCGCCAAAAGTACAGACCAAGTCCATAAACATATATACAGATAATGCCTCAAGTAGTGACCAACGCACATTCAGTTTAGATATTTGTCTAGCAATGTCTTTCCTTTTATGTACAGACCAGAACTCGTGTATTCTGCATCTTGCTACCGACCGTAGAAATTGGAGGTTGCTGTCACCAATTAAAAAACCTTTTTAGTTTCCTGTATTTCCATATAATCCAAACTGTGGAGACAAATATGATGTTCGATGGAATTTCATGTTGACTATGTGGAATTCGGCCCCCTCCGTGCAATTCACTTTTATCTACATACTCCAGTCTCGGAAGACATGTGAAGAAACACTCTCCTCTTCATTCCTACGCCAAGGACAGCCGGTGTCTATTGGGTCAACTTTTAGCCTCGTATTGTGTTTATTTGGTAGATCGTTTCTTGGTTCTCTCCAGACGAAGAAGAGTCTTGACTCAACTCTTGGTAGGGTTGGTATTTTCCATACTCGTTCTAGGTTTGTGCTGCACCTGGTTGGTTATGACTTTTGATTAGTTAACTAAGCATAGGTCTCCTTGGGTTGAACTTTGTGTCTTGCTTTGAGTCCAAAAGTTAGTTCATCTTTCCTGGAATTGGGTAGGTATACTGGCCCCCCAAGTTTATCTTTACCCAATCTCCAATTAGGTGATCTTCTCTCCTGCCGTAACTTTCACTCCAGCGCTCACCTAACTTTCTAGCTTCAAGTTTGTACCTAGTGAGGTCCATAAAAATAATTTGTTCAGTCGACCAACAGTTCTTCTAGAATCGTTTGGTTGCTCCATCTCCTAATCACCATAGTTATCTTCATAAGGTTGCACATTTTAACTACTTAATTGAAACAAATTAAAAATTATTCCAAATATTCTAATTAATAATAAATTGCTTGGTTTAAATAATATTTTTCATAAATCAAATACTTTCCGGCACACCACGGACATGCCTAGCATAGGGTTAGGTGATCCGTAGGAAAAGACCATCACAATCCTCTTATTAAGGCATTACACAAATGCAAGTGAGGGTTTAAGCTATGCAAGTACATTACCTAGGAATCACCATTGACGATGACCTAAAGAAAGTCATCATGAAAATCAATTCTGTTTTATTGAATTTCATATATCTATATATATATATATATATATAGATAAGCTATGACATAATATTTTCTCACATCTAATTATATTTGTATTAAGCTAGTGTAGCATAATAATCAGATCACATCACATGGCAAAATTTTGAGTAAATTATATTATAGCATGGTTAGTATTACACCACAAAATTTAAGCCAAATAATTAAATAAAAGTATATTTTGAAAGTTTCTCTAATAAAAAATATCTCGTATACTTTCACATGAATAATTATCATATTTGGTATTTAAACTTTATCTATTTTTACAATCAATTATCTAAATTTAAAAATTATCAATTTAGTACATGAATTTTACTTATTTTTTCAATTAACTACTAGAATCTTGCCTACTATAAATAATATATTTTGGCCTGTGATAAATTGATGTCTTCTTCTCTTCTTTCGATTTTTGTAAAGGGAAAATTATGTGAAAGTATCACTTGATAACGACCCTTTTCCTTTTTTCTTTTTTCATATTTGTCTCTCCCTTTGTATCGATGTCCATAAAAAGAGGGATTGAAGGTCATGGGATTGTACAACTTCCATAATCCTTTTTTATCTCCCTCTCTTTCTTTTTCCTTTTCTTTAATACTTAAGAGATAAGTATAAATGGAAAATTGTATTCTAAGAACAATTTTCTTTTATATGCTTCCACAATACGATTTGGTCAACTAATCCAAGATCATTTTGTTTCGTTTCGTTTCGTTTTTTTTTTTTCCCCATTTCTTTAACAATCTAACATTTGACTTGGAAATCAATAGAAGTCAAGAGAAAGTAATGGAAATCAAATGAACTCGTGTGTTTGGTTGGAAAGAAAATGTGATGAATTAGATGAAATCTTGAATTATTTCCACTTTCAAGACCATTTTAGAGATAAATCAAATGAAATGAGTAGAATTTGGTCTAATTACAAAAATAGCCTTACAGCCAGAGGAAAGTATATAAAAAAAAATAGAAGGAAATCAATTTGGGATAGTTTTATTTTTACTTTTAGTTATTTGGGGTAGTTTTATTCTTACTTTTAGTTTTTTGTCTTTTCATTTCTTTGCATTGATTAAACATGTGAAAAGGAAACATTGCCACCAATTTCCTTCCCATTCCATTCTTTATATTCAAAGAAGGGTAAAAAACTAAGGAGTGCATTTCCTTCATTTTCCTTTCTTTTCATTTCCTTTCTATATACTTTTTTCCATTTCCATTGTCCTTAAAACGTACCAAAATAATAATTATGCTTCTTTTTTTTTTCCACTTGAATTTTATGAACTAAATATATCTCATAACACCTCTTGAATAAAGGTGTGCAAATGGATCAAACGAGCTAATCTGGCTTGGTCCACTTTGACTTATAGGTTAAACGGGTTAGTTCATTTGGCCAGTTTTTTAAACAAGTAAAAAAATTTTGGTCTTTAACTCACTTAAAAAGCGGATTAAATAGGTTAGTATGCATACTAAAAACATAAATGTATTAAATGGGTTGACTCAAACTAGCCCAGCTTGGTTGGAAGGTTAAAAAGGCCGGATTATAGATCAAAACTCACTTGCATGCCTCTAATCCTAAATTATTGTAATCACATGCTATTCATTAATCCTTAAGTTCCCATTTAAGATGGTACATTTATAACATATCAATACTATTTAAAATAGACCAATAATTATAAGTTGAGGTTATAGTCCTTTGGTATGTGTTATATATAAACACATATTTTCTCCCTTGTAATGTAATGAAACGTATGTACCATATTGTTTGCTTTTCTTTCTTTCTTCATTTTATGTTTCTTATTCTTCTCTAATTTTAAATCTCTTTCATTTGTTTTTCTTTTTTCATTTTATTCTCTAATGTTGTTTCCATAACATTAGTGTATTTTCTACATTAGTATTAAAGGTTGTAACACATATATAATTATTCAGTTTCACCTTTTATGGTTAAGTTATTATAACTGACTGATAATATGTATGATACATGTTGGTTGAAGCTTTGAATTAATGACATGTAGAGAGATATCGTTAGAGAAAAGTATGAAAAGAAGAACAAGCAAACTCAATTTCTCAAAACGTGCCATGATAGTGAATTGTATTGAGTGTTTGATCATTCTTAATTCATCCTTCATTGATTTGTTTCTTTAATCTTCCATGGAGTAATTCCAACAAAGTGTTGATGTTTCTTTAAAACTTGCCAATACTTTGGAAGTCCTCTTTATCCATAGATTTTAACTTTAATGTCAATTGATCGATTGATTCTAAGATGAACCGATGAAATAAGATGATAATGGTCATTTGATCATTTTTTATGATTGATAGACGAGATGGAGATGTACTTATTCTTTATAATCCATTGGGCTTTGGATTTGTAAATGGGCTTAGTCAAGCCTAAATTGATAGAATAGGCCTAACTCTTATAGAAATAAGCTCAAGGCTTATTAAAACACTATTAAGCTTACAAGACAAGTCTAAAGGAGCTTTAGAAGAAAAAAATCTATCCTTAAGACTTAGTTTCACATAAGAGAAATTCAATAAGGTTAAGAATGTATAAATTGATCCAACAGCCCCTCTTCAGAGTCTACTAAGCTAAATCACAAAACATATCCTTGAAATTTAGCCTGATATCACATTTTTGCCACTAGGGTAAGAAATCACTATATGGCATTAAATTAAACCAAATATCCAATTATTAAAATGACTCCCTCTTTGTTTTGGATGTCAAAACCCAGATGTTCTACTACAATCCTTATATGAGATAATAAAATTTTTAAAAATAAATTGGCTGTTACATTATTTAAAATACATGCTTTTTTAAATTATGTAATTGTAGATTCTTGTATGATGGTTAAAGTTTATTAGTGTGCCTACCAATTGTGTAAACGGTATGGGCTTACCACAGAGGAGAGGGGGTTCCTTGAATATTGAAGAAGTAAGTAATGAAACAATCAAAGTAGCTAAGCCATGAAGTAACCTCTATGGATATGACTTACCATAAGGATCCTACATGACTTAGTCTTAGGTTGATATGACACACAAGTTGAGAATTAAGGTTTACTAGCTACATACCTCACTACTAAGGAATGATAAGAGTATAGGTTACTTAGAGGAATAACTCACGAGCAGAGGAACAGGGGTATATTCATTATATTAGATGATGATTGAGATTTAGCTTACAAGAAATGGCCCCATTTATACGTACTATTTAGGGTAACTTACTAAAGAAGGAAAAGAAAAAAATAGTACATTAAATAAGAGATAAAGCATGTTTAATTTAAGATAAAGAGGAAAAATAGTAAAAGAATCTTCATTGAATGGCATGTGTGAGACTTGTATTAGCACAACTAGGTTCGGTAGCTGATTTAAGGTGTTAGGAAAAGTAACCGATTAAACTTAAAAACTTATGTATAAGCTCGAGATATTAGTTGAAGTGATTACGTAAGTTCGAAATTTAAAAATATAATAAAATATTAAGAATATAACTAAAATAGTAAGAATTTATTATATCGTTATTATATTATTAGATATATACGGAGTAAGTTCTAAAAATTAATGAATACTTAGATATATATTATAAGAGTAATATAATTACTATTGAACGCTAAGTAATATATAAAAGACATGTATGACCATTATGTATAATTATTATGTAAATATATATATTTGTAATTATCATAAATACCCAAAATTACGTATAAATCACTAAATATATTAATAAAATTAGGAAAAATGATAAAAAAATTTCTTAAATAGCTATACAACATATTGCGATGTAGATAAGTTTAGGAAATGCATAGGATAAGATTTTGACCTCTTGACACATAAGCATAGCCATGTACACTTGTATTAAGATTAGAAAAAAATACAAGAGCAACTCAATTGGAGATATAAAAAGGGCCATCTACTATCTAGAACAAGTTTAGGCAATTACAAGGCTTGAAAAAATTCTAGAAATGGAAAATACAAAGAGAGAAAGTGAAGAACAAAATTTAGAAAATTTAGTGGCAAATTTGGGGATTTACGTAATTCTAGGGAAGATGACCAGTTGGGAGTGAGCCAAACTACCTAGAGATAGAGGAGGTGGCATCAACTTAGGAAGATAACCTTCACCCTCAAATGGCAGTCAAAGTTTAGACTTCCAGTGAGTCATCAATCTCTTCGATTTTATCAAAATTTTGAAAAAAAATAGAAAACAAACTCTAATAATTTTGAAATTTGGTTTCCCTATGTATTTTTGCACTAAATATTCAAATCTTTAATTATATTTTCAAAATTTTGAGTGTAAATATGTGGTACTTAAAAAAAAATGTTTTGCACAACAATTTTTGATTGGTTTTTGAAAGAGTAATTTATGTAGTTTTGACTTAAAATTTTATTGACTTACTCCTAAAATGTTACATTTTCATGTTAAGTGGTTGGATTTTTGAAATTCAGTTGTTAGATTTTTGAAAAATTTTCATTTTTGTGTAAACAGTGTGCTAGATAGGTTATTTTATCAAAAGAGATTGATGAAATTTTCTAAAACCATGGTATACCCTAAATTTCCCTACAAGCAGTAGTTAAAAGTGGTTTAATATGAATTTGGGAAGGATAATTTATAAGTAAAAGTGGGTATTTGGTGATTTAAGGCTAAATTTTTCAAGTATTTGGCACACTTATAAACTAATGGATAGTATGATAGAGAAGGAATTGGATGATTGAAGTTTTAGTTAATACTTACTAGTTATGCAGGTTGTATACTTTTGGAAATGTAGGGTAAGTGGAGTCTATGTGAAGTAGTTAGATGTACTAGTAGCAGCAGGGTTAAAAATTGTGTCAAAAACTAAGTAAAAATGTGATTTGAAGTGAATATATTGAATGCACTAAGAAAGTGGAATCTATACCAAAAAGTGGCTTATATTTGAACTCTACCCTATTTCTTGAGACAAGCTTAGGAACTCCCTAAATAAGAATCTAACATTGGATTAAGGGTCAAAAACTTTGTCAGAAATTAGGTTAGAATATTGTTTGGTGTTAGATATCCTTAACCACACTCAAAGTTCGACAGTAGATCAACCAGTGATCTACATATGAATTCTATACCTATGTCAAAGTCAAAACATGAGTACGAAATCACTCGGATAATAGCTATACCATAAGATTGAGTTAGAACCCAAGCTAGAAACTTAGTCAGAAAGTAGTTTGACGAAATATGCAAAACATAAGGGAAATTGGAAGTTTGAAGATGGTTGGTACTGAATATTAGATTATTAGGAGTCGAAGAATAAATTATAAAGTCACTTGATTATACTTCCTAAGAATTTATTGAAATCAAAACCTGGATCAAAAACTTCTAGGTAGCAATTTGTATCAATTTAGAACCTTTGTTAGAAGGTATCTTATTTTAAATAATATTTAATAAACATCTTGGAAAAACTTACCTAACACAATTAGAAATATACTTAAATGTCCACAATGAATACATGTTATATAATAGACATGAACTAAAGATGTTATGCTAAATTTTAGAAATAATAAAGAAAGACGAGACAAGAATGATGCATGAGGAGAATAAGCATCAGTATCTAAGTAAGTAGGATCAATATTTTATCGCACTTTGAAGTATTGTCAAGAATACTTAGAGATCTTAGTATATGTCTTGTTTGTAGATGTAAGTTAGTTGCTTGTACGCATGTAGCATGTGTGCTTGAATATTGTTATGCTATTTGAGTGCTCAATTGATGTGTTGATTGCTTCGTGATATTATATGCTTTGGATTATTTGAATTTACTTGATCACTCCAAAAGTAATAGAACATAAACTCGGCTTAACCACTAACTGGACTTGCATTGCAACTTACTAGGAGTAATAACTAGGAAATGTGGGCCAAATACAGATGCCTTCATTGAGGATAGCAGAAATTATCCTCTTCTTACCTTGAGTCAAACTAACTAACAGGAGAGGAGGTTGTGGCTAGGTTAGGATCAGTGGTTCAAAGGTAGTTTCGAGAAGAGCGTATTATCTATTGCACAAGTCTCCGTTTGGTGACCAAATTTGTGAGTGCATGGTGTTAAAATCCCTGGAACCCGAATTAGAGTAGGTGTAATTTCTCTAATCTTACGATAACCGATTAACATCATTTGATGGTATTTTCTTGATCATGCATTGCATCTAACTAAAATTGCTTGAAAACCTTAGTTGCTTGGTGTTAGATATGTGTTATTGTCTCTGTCCCATTTATTAAGCAAGTTGTCGCCCATTCTCCTATAATTGTTTTGCAGGTTTCCCTAATAAACTCATTAGAAGGCTAGAGAATGGGATCAGGGAATGATAGTCAAGATTTACTTAACTGGATTTCTATTCAAAATATCAACTGTACTAACTTATAAAAAAACTAGTAGGGTCTCCTCAAGTAACCCTTAGTTTTTAGTCAATGAAATTTACTCTACGTTGTACAAGCCTGTAGATTTTAGTGAAATTTTAAAGGTTACACTATAGGTTGATTCCCACCAAGTATTGAATAGGTGCTTTTAAGTAGTAGAGTAGTGACTATCTTATGTAAGCTATACTTACATTAGCAGCTAAGGTGGTTAGCTTCTAACATAGCTTAGTTTATACGTTGGGACTATTACTACTCTTTAGTTTGGGGCATAACGGCATGCATTAATGCTCTGCTAGTCTATGTATCATGCTAGTGCTGAATGATCCCTCTAGTAGAAGATAGCAAATTAGTATGGCTGTAGCTTCTAGAATCATGAGGGAGAGAGGTCTTTGGACAGGTCGACAATAGGCCTGGATAGGATGGAAAGAGGTTGGGTAGCTTACAAAATAGATGTATTGAGCTGCTTGGATTCTCTATCTAAGTTGGCATGATACTTAAATGGAAGTTCGATGGCTCGAACACATCTCAAGATGCTTAAATAGGTTGGTAATTGGTGAAGGAGCATACTTTGTAAGTAAATAGTCTTGTCCTTACCCACTCCATTATTAAGAATTCTTCTCGTAAGGTTCTCAAGGCCTCGGAGCTGAGCTCTTATGATGGAACCTGAGGTTGGAAACGACATACGGAAGGTCAAAATCCCATCAACTGCCTAAGGATGTTGGAGATTTAGCCTCAAGTCAGGGTCTTTGGCTTTAGCATAATCTAGAGTATAAGGGTTACATCAGCAACATTAAAGGTTGAGGATATACCATATCTTTTTTATGATTCTAGTTTATATGTATTGCCACCAATCTTATGCAAAACTCTAAATAATTCATTAGCCTTGGGAGATAACTTATTAGTTCTTCAACTAGAGAATAATTATTTGTTACGTTCCGAAGTCACAGAGTCGTAACAGTTCCACCGTGTAAACCATTCTATGATAATAACTGGTCTCACAATACTTACTATAGACATGATCTATACAAGGCGTCGACGACTCCTCGCTTTGAAGTAAATAGTCTAATTAAGTGTTTAACTACTATTATAGTAATTATCACAAATTTTTAATAAACGTACATAATTATATGTAAAGTCCACAAAACTTCCCAAGAAACTCTACATAGACATAACGGTTCACTAATTTACATAACAACTATCAGTCTTTCATTTTTAAACTACAAAGGACACTCTAGCTACACATCTACTACTAAGCAAATTGACCCTCACACCCCTGGCTTCAAAAGAACTAACTTCTGAATAATTGTAAGGTAGCATAATACTTGAAGTATTCATAAATCAGGACCTGCGAAAGGATCTATAAAGGTATGAGCAACTATATCTCAGTAAGTTGAATTGGAGACTCATAAATGTATATAAACACAAACAAGATTGTTAAGCAATTATTTTCATGCAATGTAATGCAACAATCAAGTGTCATTACTCAACGTAGTCCGGTCCATTGCGAATCAGAGAAATTTCACTTGCTCTAATCCGGGTTGAGGAGTGTTTATGTTATGCAGCAGCTCATAAATAAACCTAAGCTTGTGCAATGGAGACACTACTCCTCTCGCGACTACCTTTGAACCATTGACTTCAACCTCGCTGTGACCTCCTCTCCTAGCAATTAGTTTGACTAAGGATAAAGAAGGGACCATTATGCAATCCTGCGCTATCCATTTTGAAAGGGTCGATATTTGGTTGGAGAATCCTAATGATCCCCTCACTGATTGCAATGCATGACATTTTAGGTCATTAGAGTCGAATAATATTAAATTTCATTTAGGGTGTTCAAACAATTTCACACTAATTCAATCATAACAAAAAATCAATTACATTACAAATTTCAGCACGAATTTAGATACATCAAACACATGCGTAAACTATTTACAATCACAACCATATATAATCCTAAGTCTTTGAGTACCATAAAATAGTATTCTAATACAGTAAGTAATAACCTAATTTACTTGAAATTTCTTAATCGCTCGATTACTTAATTGCAAGCTGATTCGTCTCTAAGTATCCTATAATACAAATAGGTCTTTTTAGTACTTAAAGTTTAATGATTCACATTCTAAGTTATAATTTAACTTATTTTTTCATGTGTACCTATTATTTACTAATGATTCATTTTACCCTATTTCGGGGTTCGGTTTCTAAATTAGATTCTAGTTTTGATTCTAAAATCTTAAATATGCTCAAATCCTCATGTGAAATTAATCACATTAAGCTCGAGTATTCTAATATCATATTAGGTCTTACTTTAATGTTCTAAACTGTTCGGTACACGCTAATCCTAATTGGGGTACTGGATTTATTATCGATGTGAGAAAATCTTACATTTTTTATATAATTACCTAAAATTAAATTTTATTTCAGATTTATTATATTCTGATTTTTATTATTATATTATCTAATTAAACCTAATTTTTCATATTTATTAAATTTCTAATTCTACATCTTCCTAATTTCCTACAATTACCACATAATTCCTTTATTAATTACACTTAACACTCCAAAAGCTAGGATTAGGTTTCCATATTAGAGATTAACATCCCTAACCATCTAATTACTATCTAAATCAATAATTAATATCTTAATCACCTAATTAACCTAAAATTTCTCAATTTTTCTATCATTTTAGAGTTAAAAATTTACGTAAAAATTTCAAAAATTAAATTTAAAAAAATTGGCTTCATAGAGTTTTTCTATATCACTTAAGCATTCTACAAAAAAAATTTAAGCTCTAAACTATACTCCTAAGCCTATTTATTTCTAATTCTAATTATACTTGGTTTTGCTTAATTTCTTAAAAACTCTATATTTTCAGATGTGATTACACTTAATCAATATTTTTTCCTAAATCTACATACAATAAAACCTGAAAATAATAAATTTCATAATTTTTTGAGCAAAATAAATAATTTTATGAAATTATACAAAATCGGAGCAGATGAAAGACTCACCCGGTTCGATGACCTTTAACCTTCCAACACTGGTCCAAGTGTGTCGATCGGTCCAAGCGGTAGGTCTGGATTGGGGTGGTGATGGTGGCTCGGTCCCAGGTGGTGGTGGTGTGTAGGTTTGGCTAGTTAGCTCATACTGCACAGATTTCCTTCTTTTTTTTTTAACCTTAGTTTTTCTATTGAATTTTCGATGCTCTCTATTTTTTTTTTTTTTATTTCTAACTATTTAAAGGAGCTTTGTAATTTTTTTTCCTATTTATAGAGCTTTGTGATAATCATTGTGCATTTAATTGAACAAAACATTGCCCAAATCCCTTAATTTTTGCCTTTTGTGTTGTTTGATTTTGATTGGTTAATCTTTCGTCTTCCCTTCCTAACTTGCCATGACCAAATTCACATCATTCCTTATTCCTTTGATTTTTTTTTTCTGAATTTTTTAATTAATTAATAATTTTCTTTAATTATTTAATAAGTTTTTAGACAATTTAAGTAATTTCGCATATTTTTATCTACACGTAAATACATATGAGGTACATGTGAACATTCCTAATTATTATTTAGGTTATTCTATGATTTTTAGTATACATATAATCTATTTCTAGTAATTTATTAGTTATTAGATTACACTTTTTTCCTTTTCGATAATTAATAATTATTATACTTAAAATTTGAAAATTTTATAGTTTCTTATTTTATTACTTATTTTCTTAAATTTAAGTTTACAGAGTTATTTTTACTAATATTTTTATCTATAGTTTATAATTTAGGTTTGATCGGATCTTTTAACTGATCGCTCTAAATTTTGTGTTCTAAGTTTAATTTTACGATCATTTGGCTTAACTTTATGGCCTACATTATTTACTCAAATGGATCCATATGAAATGTTCCTCCTTGAAGCACATAGTCCTTCTTCCTCAATTCTCGAGCTCTTGTTACGTAGTGACGATCTACCTAAGATACATAGAAACTCATTGATGTAACTTCTTAACTTAGCATGTAGCTTTCGCATTGTTATCCTTTTAGGTCGACATAGTGAACATTCCCATTGGTAAGGTCAAGTTGGTCTCATATACCACCTCAAAAGGGGGCTTATAGGTGGAACTATGCATAGACCTATTATAAGTAACTTGATACTAGGAAGACATAAGTCCCAGTGGGTAAGGTTCTTACCAATTGTAGCTCGAAAGAGGCTACCTTTTCTTCAGGACCTCAGCCTAATCGTCAATTTGGGATTTGTAAGGCATGTTGAACATCCATTTCGTACTAAGTTTCCTCCTCAAGGTCTTCTAAAAGAAGTTTGTAAATATTGTTTGGATGTGAGACAATGATGTGGTGCACTCCATATAGATGCATGATTTCTTGCATAAAGAAGCTAGCAATAAACATAATATCATCCGTCTTATGGCATATAATGAAGTAAACCATGTTGTTGAATCAATTTGGAAACACCAAAATGGAGTCATGCTCTCAAGCTGTTTTTGGTAGTTTGAGCATGAAGTCCATGTTCATGTTAGTCCATGATTGCTTGGGTAAGGGAAACAACATATATTCTCTATGAGGGTCCTTTCTTCCTTTAGATCTCTTGTATGTTTCACATCTTTCTATCATGTAATGCACATCCTTTATGATTCCTTGCCAATAGAATGCTCCTTTAACAACTCGCAAGTCCTTTTCTCCCTGAAGTGACTAGCCATCCCTCTTACATGGGCTTCTTAAACCAATAGCTTACTTACCAAGCTGTTTATTATATACACTTAGTGATAGGGATCACGAACCAATCATTCGCTCTCGAGTCTGAGGACTCGCTCATATGGTTTGTCGAGTTGTCTAAGGAGAGCTGAACTCGGAGGAGCGAACCTATCTTCAGTCTGATTTGTCGAGTTACTTTACTCTCCATCTCATCAAGGAGACTCTTGAGGTGATTAACCTATTGATGAGCTAACCCCTTCGTACCACCAGTCTAAAGTTAAGCACCAAACTTACCTACTATCAACTTGATATATTACCGAGGCTGAGTTACCTTAAAGCCGAGCTGACCAGCTAAAGCTGATTATGTAATGGGCCATCTCTAGAACCAACCCTTACTTAATCTAGAACATTCGAGTTGCCGAGCATCCGAGCTTAACCTGATCTACTCAAAACCTATTTTCCTTGATAAACAGCATCATTAGGACCACTGAATGGATAGTTAACACGTACCCCCTTTTTTCTAACACCTACATTATCCTTTTGTACTCAAATATCTCACTTTATTTGATTACAACTCCATCCTTACATTTTTTTCCCTTTCCTTTATTAATAGGAATCCTTTTTTGTAATTTACATGTACCTAAGACTTTCCCTAATTAGGTCATATAAATACTTATAATTTGTATCAACTGTAACAATTAGTGACAATTGGATTTCAAACGGTCCTTTTCTTACATAAGCTAAGTATCCTTACTTAATCTCGTTTGCTTATCTAGTCCATCATGAGTGTGAATTAGTAGCAAGTAGCCTCTAGCTACACTTGTGCGTAATATCAAGTGTAACCTAAGCTTATGTGAGGTGTCGGTGTTTCATAACTACCATCGATGCACAAGAACCCTTGCTCAACCTTTAACTATCATTTAGTTTTCGAACCATCTTATGGTTCAGACCCACCTTTGGTTCGCGTGATTTGGATGTTGTGTGCTCCTTTCCCAACAAGCTATATCATCTTGGTATCAGAGCTTGGTTACGATCGAGTTACTTCCCGTTGTTTGTACTTTGAGTGGTTTACTACTACTATAAGTGTTTTAGAATATGTTTATTGTTGTTGTGAGTGTTTAAAGTTAAAGAAACTTCATGCTTTTTTTCCCCTATTACTTATTTGCAAAATAGATTGTATGCATGTTTCGCTTGGTTCTTTATGTGCTTAGTTATAACAGTTGTAGTGTTGTGTTGTTTTGTTGTTGTTTGAAGAGAAAGGAATTTTGGGTTGTATTTTAGTTGTTAGTACACAACAATGTCCAATTCTAGTATTCAAGGAACCTTATGAAACCAAGAGAGTGGTACTCAAAATGGCCAAGGTCAACAAGGAAGTTTCATACCCTAGTCTTTAGGTGACTGATTGGATAGACTTACTAACTTAGTGGCTAGTCTAGTGAATGCCATAAATGAAGATAGACAATAGAATAGAAATGAACCTTATAGAGGACAAGCCAATGAACAACTCAAGAGAGGCAATGAATGCTACGTCTGAGCTAATAGCCCTATTTAACTATGCCGAGTTGGAGGAATAGGCTAAGTTATTGGATGCTAACTACCGTTAGAACAAATCAAAGAGGAGGATGAAGAAGTAAGTGATGAAGCGGAGATGTATTATAAACCTATGGAAAGAAATGCTCGAGCTCCTAAAGTAGAAGGGTTGAGAATGCATATCCTTAGTTTTTTTGGAAGTGATGATGCTGAGGACTACTTAGATTGGGTAAATAGGATTAAAAAGCAATTGGAATGCCATAAGGCACCTGAAAATGCCAAGGTCAGACTTACTGTGTTGGATTTTATTGGCTATGCTGCCCTATGGTGGAAGAACCTGCAAGCCACTCGAAGAAGAGAAGAAGAACTTAAAGTTAGGAATTGGGATGCAATGAAGAGAGTCACGAGGTGAAGATTTGTTTTAAGCTATTACTTGCATGATATATTCAAAAGGTTACAAGAGTTGAGGCAAGGAGGATTAAGTGTCGATGCGTAAGTGAAAGAATTCTAAATGTTGATGATTCGATGCGAAGTTGTTGAGCTTGAAGACTAAACTGTGTCTTGATTCATTGGTATATTCAAGTACGAGATTGGAGATTTTCTAGAGACTATGGATATTAGTTTCCTTGATGAAGTTACCCAAGCTACTTGGGGAATCAAGAGGTGTTGAACAAGAAGATTCCAAGCTCTTATTAGTTGATTGACGGCTATCCGACTTGTTTAAAGCAAATCTATGTGATTAAAACCTAACAAAGTTGCTAAAGTCTAACCTACTTAAACTACCCGAGTAGAAGGGAGGGAGATCTTGAGGAAATTCAAGAAAGGCTAAAGCTCAGGAAGAAATACAAGTAAGAGAAAACACTTCAAGTGTTAAGGGTATGGACACATGATCACCCAATGTCCGAATAAAAGAACCATGGTGATTTGAGGAGAAGCGCCATTGAGGTTAATAATACTAATGAGGAAATTGAAGAGCCAAAAAAGGCCAGATAAACCGAGCTATCCAAGGAGGATGAGGAAGTTATTTATAGTATGGAAGGTAATTTTATGCCTACCACCCTAGTATTGAGGAGAATAATGAGTATGAGTCCTATATTCGAGGACAAATAGTGAGAGAATTTGTTCTACATAGGCTATAAGGTAAATGGGTCACTATATGCCTTAATTGTCGATAGTGGCAACTACGCCAATATAACACCGAATAGAAGAAACATAGTGATCCAAGGAGAAGCGCCGACCATTGAGGTCGATAATACTAATGAGGAAATTGAAGAGCCAAAAAAGGCTAGATAAATCGAGCTATCTGAGGAGGATGAGGAAGTTATTTATAGTAAGAAAGGTAATTTTATGCCTACCACCCTAGTATTGAGGAGAATAATGAGTATGAGTCCTATATTTGAGGACAAATAGTGAGAGAATTTGTTCTACATTAGCTATAAGGTGAATGGGTCACTATATGCCTTAATTGTCGATAGTGGCAACTACGCCAATGTAACATCTACTTTCATGGTCTAACAATTAAAGTTACTGACTAAATGCCATAGCAAGACATATAAACTACACTGGCTCAATGACAAGAGAGCCCTACAAGTAAATAAACAAGTGATTGTGCCAATCAATATTGGAAACTATTGGGATGGAGTGCTTTATGATGTATTACCTATGAGTGCATCCTATATCCTTCTTGGACGACCATAGATGTTTGATCGAAGTATGATATACGATGGAAGCAAGAACACATGTTCCTTAGAGCATAAAGGTTGGAAGGTGAAGTTGAGCCCTATGACTGTTGTATAAGTTAAAAGCATACAGACTTAATTGAGGCAAATTCTAAAGAAAGAGGCTTTAGTGATGACTCAAGCCAAACATAAAAGAGAAATGAAGCTTGAAGAGCTGGCTTATCTACTAATCAGAAGGTTACTTCAGATGAGAGGATTAGAGGAGGAGCTATTACCTACTAAGGTGAGAACCTTATTGGATGAGTTTGTCAGCTTGTTCATAAGTGAGCTACCAAAAGGTCTCCTTCCTATTTAAGGCATTGAGCATGTAATTGACTTGCAGTTAGAAGCCGCATGCTGAACAAGACTACTTATAGGCTAAATCTTGAATAGACTGCTAGGCTGTAGAAGCACGAAGATGAGCTGATTAAAAGAGGATATGTACAAAAATCCCTCAGCCCATGTGCTGTACCAACTCTGTTGGTACCAAAAGAAGATGAGATGTGGCGAATGTATATGGACAACTGAACAATTAATCGCATTACCATTAAGTATCGATATCCTATCCCAAGGCTTAATGATATGCTTGATGAGTTGAATGGAGCAAAAGTATTCTCCAAGATTGATCTTAAATTTAAATACCATCAAATTCGATTGCTAGAAGGAAATGAGTGGAAAACCTCCTTTAAAACCCACCATAGATTGTATGAATGGCTTGTGATGCTATTCAGCTTGTCAAATGCCTCGAACACATTCATGAGGCTAATAAACCATGTGCTTTGAGAATTCATTGGAAAGTTTGTTGTTATATATTTTAATGATATTCTTGTCTCCAGTCCTAATTTAAAAGCTTACTATCAGTAGCTTTGAATAGTCTTTTCTAAACTCTGAGTTGAGAACCTTTATGCCAACTTAAGGAAATGTGAATTCTGCTAACATAAAGTAACCTTTTTGGGATTTGTTATGAGTGGATGATGCGAACTATAGCCAAAACAGACAAAGTTGATTGTTAGGTGGATCTAAGTTTGTAGAAAGCTCAAAAGGAAAGTGATGAGGAACGTACAAAAGGACTAATGTGAACGAAAAGTAAGCAAAAACCTTTAAACAACTTCAAAGGATATAACGTACTAATAAAACTTCTGAGGACTCACGGCACAATTCGATATGACGCATGAATCGATTCGGTGAGATTACTCGCCACTTAGCCTTACTCAAGGGTTAAGATAAGAGTGACGCTGAGAGTAAACACGTACTGTTTACACAAGGAAGGAAAATACCCAAGTGTATTAATGATAATTAATTTGATTGTTATAGGTATAAGTACAAGAGTATTTATATTTGAGAATTTACGGTAACATGCCCAAAAAGAAAAGACAAAAAAGGGCATTACTCTGAAGAGGTAATGTACACGAATACAAAAGGGTAAAAAATAAATATTATAGAAAAGTAATGATTAGTAGAGCAGATTCTACATGTGGTCCCATATACGTAGTAATGATACATTGGTGAGGCCGTTAGAGGATATGGACAAAAGTGTATAGATAGGTCGCTTGTCTAAGTAAGAGTGGCTAAGGATCAGTCCAAATTCTCTCTCAGCATACCATTTCTTAGCATACAATATCCGAGAAATAGGCAGTCATTTGGTGTGGTATAAAGAGTAATTTGGTAGAGAAGTACTCGGCCTTGACAGGAGTTAACTGAAGTAGAAGAATCTGCTTTGCCAAGCCTTTTAGTTCTTGAGCTTAGCTATGGGTTAAAGGCTTAATAACCTAATTCTTATCATTCCCTTCAAGTTGATTTGAATTTGGGATTAAATTTGAGTGGTCTTAGATCAACTCCCTATCGGGGTGATATGGATTGAGGTTGGCAACATTAAAGGTGTAAGAAACCCCATAGTCCTCGGGCAACTTCAATCTATAGGCGTTATCATTAATCTTCTAGAGGATTCTAAATGGTCCTTCAGCTTTGGCAAATAATTTGTTTCTCCTCTTGTTCAGAAATCATTGCTTGTTGAGGTGCAGTCATACCAAGTGTATTAATGATGATTAATCTGAAACATGTACTCTATGATGAGAAGAGGAATACTTGTTCTTTTAAGCATGAATGAAGAAGAGTGAGACTGAGTCAAATGTCTTTCGAGTAAGTCAAGACTATGCAGGCTCAACTTAGCAAGCCCTGAAGAAGGAGACTATAGCAATGATGCGTACTAAGTTATTGAGGGAGATGAAGCATGAAAAGCTAACCTTTTTATTAGTCAAGAGGCTTTGAATATCGAACTAGCTATAGAAGGAAAATTATCTCCTTGACGAGTTTATAGATCTGCTTTCTAATGAGCTACCTAAGGAACTGCCTCTGATTCGAGGGATTGAGCATTAAATAAACCTATAGCTAAGAGTTGTACTTCTAAACAAAGCAACATATCTATTAAACCTTGAGTAAGTTGCCAAGCTTTAAAGGTAGGTTAACAAGCTAATGGAGAGAGGATATGTTTGGGAATCCTTAAGCCCTTATGCAGTATCAGCTTTATTAGTGTTAAAGAAAGATGGCATGTGGCAAACGTGTGTGGATTCCCGAGTTATTAATTGGAGTACCATCAAGTATAGCTACCCCATACCCTGACTTAAGGACATGCTTGGTGAATTGCATGCTACGAGGATCTTTTCTAAGATCAACATGAAGTTTGGGTATCATCAAATCAGAATGTAGGAAGGAGATGAGTAGAAAACTGCATCCAAGACTTGTCATAGGTTATATGAGTAACTCGTTATGTCATTCGTGTTATCAAATACACCAAGCACATTCATGTGACTAATGAACTACATACTCTGAGAATTGATAGGAAAGTTTATTGTTGTTTACTTTGATGATATTTTTGTTTACAATCCCTGACTTAGAGACACATTATGAGTATCTCTGATATGAGGTAAGCGCACTTATCAGTTTTAATATAGCGGATGTGAGTCCGAGTCGATCCCTCAGAGATTTTGAGTACTAATATTAACTTTAACTTTATTATCTAACTGAAAAATTGTGATAAATTGAATGAATTAAAAATACTGAAATTAACAACTAAACTACTTATGAGACTTAATTATGCAAATTAGAAAGCAATAAACTACGAACGATTTCAAGTATGCAATAATGTATTTAGGAATTATTTCCCTTAGTGTTTAACATGTAACCTTTTTAAAATATATCTAATTTAATTTCTATTATTCTTGACCGGAGGGATTCACAATTAAAGCTAATATCTTTCTTAAGCATATTAACCCTAATCCTAAATTATTTACCGGAATCTCTTTACTTAGTAATATAATTTAGAATTGCATTAACGTGTAATGAATTCCTACACAAACAATCAACTTTCCGGAAGAAACATGTATCTTATCTCTAAGTATACATGTAATTCTCTTTAATTATGCCTAGATCTAATTACACATGTAATTTCTCAATCAACATGCATAATATCATATATTGACACTCTAGAATTATCAATCCACAATTAAACAACATAATTGAATCAAGAAAAAATAGAAACTTTATTGAAATTATAATTCAA
Organism: Lumnitzera racemosa; assembly: GCA_024138005.1. Lineage (NCBI taxonomy): Eukaryota > Viridiplantae > Streptophyta > Magnoliopsida > Myrtales > Combretaceae > Lumnitzera > Lumnitzera racemosa. The sequence continues at coordinate 91,212,210 of JAMXBC010000006.1, forward strand.
TCCAAGGGTTACATGAAACCCTAGGTTCTATAATCCTAAATACTCGAATTCTAAGCTATCATAACGAATCTAAAAATGAGTTTCATCAAAAACGTAACATAAAGCATAAAAATCCCTCTTGATTTGATGAACAATCTCTCTAATCTTGAAATCGATGTCGTTCTTGCTTCTTGATTAATATTCTTCTCCAATCTCCTCTCGTCTCTTGTGTCTCTTGTTTCTGTAATGTCTCTCTCTCTTTTGAAACCCTAAGATATCCTTTTATATGTGTATTACAAAGATTCTGTTTTCGTCAGAATTGAGTGAAACTTGATTCCTTTTCTTCGTTTTCGAGCCTAGAACGCGTTTAAACCCTAAAATCAACATTTTACTTAATTAAGTATCAATTTCTTTAAAGAAAACAAAAAATGTGAGGAAAATACTATAAAATCATCCTATGAAATATGTTTAAAATCAGAGTTATCAATCTCTAAGCTATTTTCTCCAAGCTTTAAGCTGAAAAGCTATATGCAAACTTGAAGAAGTGTGACTTTTGCTGGCCTGAAGTAATCTACTTGGGATTTGTTGTGAGTCTAGGACGTATTTGGGTTGATGAAGAGAAGGTAAAGGCGATTACTAAGTGGCCAGTGTCGACTTGTTCGGCCGACATTCTCAGTGTCCATAGACTAGCATCATTTTATCATTGCTTCATAAAGAACTTCAGTACTATTATGCCCCTACTTATCGAACTATTAAAAAAAGAACATTGAGTTCAAATGGGGAGAGAAGGAGCAACAAAGCTTTGACAAAGTAAAAGACAAGTTGACTACTGCCTCATCCTGGCTATCCCAAGCTTCGATAAAGTCTTTAAAGTAGAATGCAATGCATTTGGATTAGGCATAGGCCTGTGCTAATGTAGGAGGGTCGACCTATTGCCTATTGTAGTGAGAAGCTTCAAGTAGCTACTCTCAATTACCCTATGTATGACAATGAATTTTACTCTTTGATTTGACCTTTAACTGTTTGGCAACATTATCTGTTATTAAGGGAATTTGTGATCTATACAGATCATAATCATAGAGATATCTAAAAAGCCAACTGAAGTTGTCCAAAAGAAAGGCCAAATGAGTTGAATTCATGGAGGGATTTTCTTATGTTGTAAAGTATAAAAATAGCAAGAAAATTGTGGTAGCTGATGCCTTATCATGACGACATTCCCTCTTAAGCAAACTCCAAACACGGCTCCTTGGATTCTCCATCATCAAGAGTTTATATGTCAATGATATACATTTTGGTCCGATCTATGTTAGGTGTAAGGAAGGACAAGCTATTGATGATTATCATAAAGAGGATGGATACTTGTTTAGAAAAGGGAAGTTGTGTATTTTGACTTGTTCTATGCAAGAATTATTAGTGCTTGAGGCCTATGGAGGAGGATTAGCTGGCCACTTTGGAAAGAATAAGACCTATGAACTGCTTACTTCAAGATTCTTTTTGCCAAAGATGATAAGGGACATGTAATCTGTATTAGAAAGGTGTGTTACTAGTAGAAAAGTTAAGAATCGAGCTGAACAGGGACATTATTTACCACGACCTACCTTGACTAAACCGTGGATTGAGTTGAGTATGGTCTTTTTGTCGGGGTTACTAAAGATATCCCAAGGAAATGACTCCATCATGGTAGTTGTGGATCGGTTTAGTAAAATGGTACACTTTGTGCCATACAATTGAACTAATGACACTTTGGTCATTTCTTTTCTCTTTCTATGGGAAGTTTTGAAGCTATATGAAGTGCCAAGGATTATTGTGTTAGATCGAGATCCCAAATTCCTAAGCCATTTTTGGAAGACACCCTGGAAGCGCCTAAGGACCAAGTTGTTATTTAGCACCTCTTGCCATCCATAGATAAATGGTTAAATTGAGATTGTTAACAACACCTTAGGCACCTTACTACAAGTTGTAGATTAAGATTGATGCTTGTCTATAATCGAGTTTGCCTACAACAAGACAGTTCATAGTATCATCGAGAAGTCACCATTTGAGGTCACATATGGATATAATTCTAAGCTTCCACTAAACTAAATCCCTTTACCCAGCTGCCTTGAAGATCAATAAGATATCAAAAGAATAGAAGCCATCCGAGCAATGTACTAGAAGGTCATGGAACATCTAACCCAAGTTGTTTCCAAGCTTGAGAGAAGAAGCCTAGGTTGAAGAGTAAGAGAATTCTAGCCTAGCGACATAATATGAATTCACCTTAGTAAAGATTCATTCCCTAATCTTAGGAAAAGCAAGTTATCTCCATAAGCAGGTAGACCATTCAAAGTGATCGAAAAGATCAACCCTAATGCTTATAGAGTTGAACTATCAAGGGAATATGGAGTCTCTAACTCCTTCGACATTGCTAATTTTCACCCATAAGTTCCTCTAAGATAAGCTACTTAAAGCTGACCTAGATTTGATCGTAAATCTCAAATAACTCAAAGAGGATATTAGGATTCAAGGGCCAATTACACGACCTCAAGCATGAGAACTTGTTGCCCTAGTTCACCAAGCTGCTTAGAAGGACCTAATTCCAGAAGATGAAGAGTTCCTCTAAGCCAACCTGATATGCATTCCGAGCTCCTTTAACCTGTCAACAATCTCTTTAAAGGAAGAATTTCCTGTACAAGTTGACAACTTCCATTTATACCAAGGTCCAAGCTCCCATGAACCCAATCTATCAAACATTTGAACCTATACCAGCCCAATGCCGAGCTGACCTACTGAAGTCGAGTTCCCAAATTCCAACAATCCTAACAAGTACCCATTAAGTTTTCGAGCTGTTGATCTAATGTTAACCTAGCTACCTTAGCTATACTTTACATCTAGCACTTGTTTGGACCACCAAATCGAGAGGTGAATACGTGTCCCATCATTTGACATCCATCCTATCCTTGTTAGAATATTCCATTTCTTACTGCTATTGTTTTACCCTTGCATTGTATTTGTTTGCCAATTTTAGTATAGGATCCTTTTAGTAAATTGCAAGAACCTAAGACTTACTTGAATTGGGACACATAAATAGTCTCCATTGTAATAGTAGAAGACAATTTTATTAAATATTATTTGGAATTTAATAATTATCCCAATTATAATTAAGTTAATTTTGTATTTGACCCATTAAATCATATTATACAAATTTTCTCATCTACAATATTTATAGTTAGATGGTGGATTTTTTTATCAAGATCGACAAGTTCGAAACTAACTTACTTTTCTTGATATAACCTTCTACAATCAAAATAGTTGCATAAGCACATGTCTAATTAGGTTGGACTAAAAGCTATATGACCTATTTGAAAGAGTACGAAACAGCTCGAGAAAGAGCTTTGGTTTGTAGATCTTGAGGTCCAAGCTTTATAGGCCTAACTCAAAAGTTCAAATATTCAAATATTTGAGTAAGGGTATGAATAGTTTGATAATTACCATAAAGAATAACTATCCAGTTGCTTCAAAGCCTTACACTAAACACATGACCAAATCGGTATGATCTTATGTGTCTAGTGTAGTTGAATTGGTTATCAACTCTTACTCCCTAATGGTTGTAGTTAGATACTCTAAGTAGTTGATAAGTTGGAATGGGAAAGCTCTTTAAACTCACTTAACTCTCTTACTTTTTAAGCACTTAAACATTTTAACTAACTTAGGTTTCAGAATGATAAAGTTGGGTAGCCTTAAAGCCTTACATTTTCTATTTTGTAGGTTTCCTTAAATTTCCAATCCCTACCAACAATAGATGGGTTCACCCTGAAGCTTGATATTCAAAAATCTTTTGCTAGAAATTCATAAAAAAGATGCTATTATTTTATCTTCCCTCATTGCTTAATGTCATCTTTGATAGCAATCTTCATGGAATCCTTATGGCATTAGTAATTTAAGGAATTCTCCTCTTTAAAGATCTCGATGCTTTATTCGAAAAGTTTTTAAATAGAGTTTCTTAATATTTTTAAAAGCCTTTAGGAGTCCCATATTTTATAGATTAAAAAAAATAATAAAACAGAAAAAGTTTACTTTATGTCGTTACAAAGCAATGACTATTTTGATTTTAGAAATGAAACAAAGGGTAACGTTGTCAATATATATATATATATATGTGTGTGTGTGTAAAATACTCCCATAGACCTTTGGAATCAATCTTTAACAAAAACTTGGTAATTGATTAAAAAGTACTTTGTTCACAAAAGATTTTTAAAGGCCGAGTATTTATGATAAGTAAGGATGAGTGGGTGATCCTATTGTATTAAATACCTTATGATACCTTACACGATTGGATGGGTTTTAAATAAGTATTGAAGGTTATAAAGTAGGTTCCATATATATTTCTTGATGCCTACTCCCATAGAATATGATATAGATGGTTAGGGCGTCTTAATACTTTATCCCTACATTGGAAACAATACTTTAAGGATGGTAAAATATAGGTTTTAAGATATCCTACATCCACTATATAATTATTAAATAATGATAACAAATATAAAGCAATACTATATTTATGCCTTTTAAGTTCTATGAAAGAGGAAAAAGTAAACATTAAGGCTATAGCCTAGCCATCATCTATAATAAACCTTAAAAAAAATTCTCATTTAATTTCTTTGATCTCTCTCTAATCTCAAATCTATGTTTATATTTTTTCTTCTCTTTTCTTATTTCTTCCATATTACTAATCTTACCTTTTTTTATTATATTTTTCTTGGAATTTTATACTTGTAAACTTATTGTAATTGATTTGATGTCATATATTTCAAGTAAATAGACTAAATTTTCTCATAGATTCTAAAACTTGTATAGCTAAAGAATGTGGCTTCTTTAAAAACATATTATTTTATCACTTTTGTTTTATAATGTCATTTGTATCTAAGATATTACATAAGATAAATTTTCTAATGTTACATTTTTATAACTCACAAAGAGTGCAATTTCATATGATTTGAATCAATTAAATATCATGCAAAATATTGACAAGCTTAGATTATTTAAAATTTAACTCGAAATTTTAATAATATAAAAATATAATTAAATTTTTTTATAAATTTTATAGAATATCGTGTATCCCATAATTTCACAAGGTAATGGCATATTATTAATGAATAAGTTTAAATTCCGCAATTTCAATTTTACACCAACAGCATAAAATATGGATATCCCTATCTTTTAACCACTTACTCCAATAACAAGTAGCCAATCGAGAAAGAAATCTTATCCCTTAACTTTCATGGGCAAGTGTCAAAATATGGTGACAAAATTGCTTAGGCAAAAGACAAAAAAAGAGTTGCTACTTTGTACCTGTTATCCCATATGATCATTAATAGATGTCAGAACAACGATTTAGGCGGAAGACTGATATCCTTCGTATTGATAATATTAGTGTGCACTCATTACTAGATTCCTTTTTACGAAAGATTATAATAGTATCAATAGATTATTATCTTGATTAATAGAATATAAATATTAATAAAATTTATAATATATAAAAATATAAATAATAGTATTATAAAAGCTAGGTACTATAATTAATATTTACATTTTATTCATCAATCTACAAATATATTAGTATTATTGGATTAATTTTTCCTTTTGAAGACACCAATTTGAAGGTATTGATTTATTATAGTTATGCATGAAAAAAAACCCGACTAAATCGAACTAATCCACAAACAGAATTAAACAAATCAGAAAATATGTTTTTTTTTATACAATTTGATTTACAAAATTTCGAATCTAGATCAAATCATTAATTTATAATTGGTTTTCAAAGGAGAAATTAAACAAATCCATAAAATTGAACAAAATTGTTTTATAAAAAATATAATAATATTTTCTCTTGCAATTAAATAAATTCTTTTATCATAATGTAACACTTCAAAAAATTTTAGTTTATAATGAAGTATATATATATATTGAACTTTTATTATCATAATTTATAGATTATATATAATTTGACTCATGTTGCTTTTATAATGAAATTAACTATTAATAAACATTTGAAATTTCTTACTCATATAAATTTGACTTTATCAACCTCAATGATGATATCAATACTTATTATAATTAAATAAATTCAATATTTTTCATATACAATTATAAATTTTCTAAATATATATATTTTAGACTAAAAAATATGTTTTAATTTGTAAACCAAATAAAAATTTTATGGTTTGACAAATATTATAACCTAATACGTATGGTTAGGTTCAAATATACGAATTGCCAAATCGCATTTTAATGGTTTGATTTAGTTGAGAGGAAAAATCGGATCAATTTGAATTGTGTTGATCTTCAATGATAATTGACCAAAAAGAGTAGTGGTGATGAGAAAAAGTTCGTTTGCTAATACAATTAATAGTTAGTAAATGCCAACAATACTTAGTTATGTATTGATGATAAGGGATAATTTAATTTTATTGATATTTATTTGTTACTAATTTATTTATGTGATATATTTTATTTACTGGATGTACATACAACGAGAGGGGTGGAAAAGAAATTTTTCACATTTATAAGATTCACTATAAATATATATATATTATGATAGAATAAATACATGTAAAACACACAGATGCCCTTTCTAAAAGCTCGGAGCACATTAACAATTTTTTCGTGAAATTGATAAATCAAAACACATAATAAGATATAGGAATATGACCAAAACAAAATTGGTTTTTAAAGAAAAAGGAAAAAGAAAAAAGAGAGTGTAATTATGGAATGTAATATAATTAGCAAGGGAAATGCGAAAAGAGGGAAAGGCGGGGTGGGGTTGGGTTGGGGAAGCCGGTCGGGGTGGAGCTGCGTGTTGGAGAAAAAGGCAAGAAGGACAAAAAGTTTGGCTTGTCTTCCTTCCTGGATTAGTGGAGGGTCTGGGGGAATTTGGAAAGGAAGGAAAATGCGAAAGAACTCAACTTTAGATTCCAAGTATGGAATCGGAGGTCGAAGACCTTTTTCATCTCGTCTCCTGCTGGTGGCTTTCTCCATCGTCTTTCTTGCTGTCATCCTCCTTTATGAGGTCCTCAATTCTCCTCTTTCTTCCTTTTTTTTTAATTTGGGTAGTGATGTCATGTTGGATCCTACAACAAATACAGATAATTTTTTATTTTATTTCATTTGTTTATGTTAACAGGTAGAGGAGCTGGCATCACAAACGACAACAGTAGCAGGACACAACCTGCAACCCACACCATGGCATCCGTTTCCTCCCAAGCTCTTCAACGATGAGTCACGCTACGGTCGTGCTTCCAAGATCATCCAATGCTCTTATCTCACTTGTCCCTATTCTTCGTCATCTTCTTCTTCTTCTTCTTCACACGATAGCAGTAGTAGTATTGATAATAATAATTATAATAACAATAATAATGTTTCATCCGTGTCTCGTATTCAAAGTCAGGAAGAACAGAAATGCCCAGAATTCTTCGGGTGGATCCATCATGATCTTGAACCATGGGCCACCACCCGCATCTCTCGTTCCCATTTGGATCTTGCCCAGAAGTATGCCGCTCTTCGGGTTGTGATTGTGGGAGGGAAGCTGTATGTGGATTTTTACTATGCATGCGTCCAGAGTCGAGCCATGTTCACCATCTGGGGACTCCTGAATCTCCTTAGAAGGTACCCTGGTAGGGTTCCTGACGTTGATTTGATGTTTGATTGCATGGACAAGCCTACCATCAACCGCACCCTCCATGCCTCCAACCCTTTGCCCTTGTTTCGCTATTGCACCACTACCGAACACTTCGACATTCCTTTCCCGGATTGGTCCTTCTGGGGTTGGTAATGTCCTGTAATCTCAATCCAACATTATCATCCCCTGTGTTTTGAATTATGTTCTAGATAAATAATGATGGCACCTTCACTTGCTCTTGCTCTTGCACTTGCAGGCCCGAGACTAACGTCCGACCTTGGGACATTGAGTTCAGAGACATCAAACTCGGTTCTCAATCTCTCAAATGGAATCGAAAAAAACCACGCGCATATTGGAAAGGCAACCCTGATGTCGGATCTCCCATCCGTACGGAATTGCTTAATTGCAATCACTCTAGGAAGTGGGGAACTGAGATTATGCGGCAGGTCACCTTCCTTATGTATCCTTTTTCATCCTTCTTTTCTTTTTCCTCAGTGGTGGCCTTTAGTATCTGAATTACCTAATGCTTCTTACCTACCATATGTTTGTTCTGTCTATCCCAGGATTGGGATGCAGAAGCAAGAGCCGGCTACGAGCAGTCAAAATTGTCAAACCAGTGTAAAAACCGGTGAGTTGTCTTTCTACATCCACCACATGGTCTAGATAATGATTATGATAACAATTAAAAAAAAAAAAAAGAAAAAAAGAATTACCCATGCTACTATTTTAATTGCTAAGAAGGCATCTGTTGAGGATTACTTCCATTGAAACTAGGAAAAAGTATGAGAAAAGAATAATATTTCGGGAATTTGCATGGGATGAAATTATTTCACATATGCTATGTGACTATGACCATAGTGCATGGAAGAAGTGTCTTCTATGTTCATGTAAAGCTCACAAGAGCAGTGGATGGAATCGTCACTCTTGGCTTGCTAGAGCCAAAGCTTGTGGTAGATTGTTTTCTGTTTGTTCATATGGATATATATATATTTTGCAGGTATAAAATTTATGCAGAGGGATATGCATGGTCTGTGAGCTTAAAGTACATTGTGTCCTGCGGTTCTCTTTCATTGATTATATCACCGCAATATGAAGATTTCTTCAGCCGTGGTCTCATGCCGATGGAGAATTATTGGCCGGTCTCTTCCACTAATTTATGCCCTTCCTTAAAATTTGCTGTTGACTGGGGAAATGCAAACCCGGTGAAGGTAGAGTTTCAGATTTCTTCTCTTATTCCTTAAATAGAAAGCATGATGGATTTGCTCATAGACAGGAATGATGTTTGTGCGCTTTCTAAGCCACTTTGGTGTTTCATATACAGGAAAGCTCTGAATTTGCATTGTAGATCAATCTTGATATGCATTTATGTCTAACCAATGAAAAAAAGGAAGGAAAAGAAAAGATATTGAGTTCAAAACCGTAGCAAGCAGGACATCAAACCTTTTTTTCCATTGTGCTTGTCTTACTAATTATAATCTGGTAGAACACATGATGTGTAGCTCTGATCATCCACATGTAGGTAGTCTTGATATCAATATATGATCCAAGCATCTATTCTTGGCAAATCATGATTATGGTGGATGTAAAAGGGATAGAGAAAAAACCGCATGTAAGAACAGATTACAAGATTGATAGCCAGACTAAATGGATATGCCTTAGAATCTCCAAGGGACAAATTACACAAGAAAAGGAACCTTGCCACTTGAAGTTCCAGTTGGGTGTCATTTGTATTTTCCCTTAAATTTTTGTTAATTTTGGTGCATTTATCCTTGTTACCACTTTTGTGCATATGTATAGAGGGTGATACCCTCCTTTTCCACCATCACTTCATTTTCCCCTCTTTTTGGATCCATTGATTCATTAGTGTAACTATGCTGCAATGGTGATTATGACTGCTGCTCATGCTTCTTTCATAAAAACTCCAAGTTATGAGAGTGTACAATTGCTCTATAGTTGACGAAGAAAAATCTTGAGATATTACGCCCAAGGCTCTCGATGAAGTTCTTGTCCAGATTTCAGATGTAGGATCATAGGATGTCATACCTCAGCAATCCTGCTGCGATGCAAATATCATAAGTTTTCTTATCTTGTGTCAGGGGAAGCAATTTTTAAGTAGAGAAAATTTGCAGAAACTAATCAGTAATGAACAAGTAGCTGCAATGTTCACTTCTTTTCCGGAAGTATTGTTGTCAGCTAATACCATATAATGAAAATTCTTATGCATCTCCACATATTGCCACAAAGTGTTAGCATAGCTATTAAAATTGACACCTGCATATGCTAATGACTTTTTCAGCTCTGCCGTGATTGTGCTTCTAGTACTTATGAAAATAGAGAAAGATGATTGCGAGTAAAGGAATCTTGCTAATTTATGCATGTGGTGCAAGAGTGGCCAATATAAAGTCACTTTTTTGAAATGTACATGCCAATTCTCTTGCTAATGTATCAATTTACAGGCTGAAGCAATTGGTAAAGGAGGACAAGACTTCATGGAAAGGTTGAATATGGATCGGGTCTATGATTACATGTATCACCTTATTACAGAGTACTCAAAACTGCTGGACTTCAAGCCAGTTGTACCATCCTCTGCAAGAGAAATTTGTATGGAATCTCTCCTCTGCTTTGCTGACTCAAAGCAGAAAGAGTTTCTAGAAAGAACAACTGCTTTTCCATCACAAGCAGCTCCCTGCATTCATGAATCTGCCAATAAAGACACCATCGAGAACTGGAAAAGAAAGAAAGAAAAAGCAATGGCAGACGTGAGGGAAATGGAGAGATTGGGAAAGTTTCATCCAGCATAGAGATTCATGGGTTTTGGAGGTGTTGTGGAGCTCGTGATTGTACATAAAAATGCCTGAAGTTGCACCGTGACACCAATCTCCAAAGCTAGTCACGTATAGTAAAAGTATATATAATGATATTGCGCAAGTTCTATCACATTTCTTGAGTCTTGGACTGTACTGTCAGTGCACGTAGGATTGAGCAACTGTTTTGACATATTTTCAAGCATCTTAAGCATTTAGATTTTGGGATTTGATTCAATTGAACTGTAATTATGATTAGATGTTCTTTTGATCCATCTAGCAAACGAAAACATGAAACGTAAAGAGGCAAGTGGTGTGCATTAACTTTTTGGACAATGAATTAGATGAGGATTTGGCCAAAGTGAAAATATCCATCATAGTGGAAGAAAGACTGCCAGGAACAAGAATTCCCCAACAAAAGGAGAGAGAGAGAGAGAGAGTTACAAAATGCTATGAACAGTGAGTGCGTAGCTGCTATCTGTTAATGACGGACTTGATCCTCTTTTTCCCCTATGTAGAGTTTGTTGTGTACCTTAATAAAAATTAAGGGGAAAAGAGGGAGTGGTAAAAAAAACAGAAAAAAAGAAAAGGGCAAGTGAAAGCAGTTTGGTTAGAATGGTAAAAAATGACACCAATATCTGCGTTTTGCTTTTGTTTCCCAATGGGCCCTTAGCTTCCGGGTATGTCTGCCAAAGATGAAGAGTTAATAGGATTGTCCATCCGTTCTGAGACATGAGGATCATATGCCATAAGCAAATGAAGGCAGTTTGGTTAGATTTATGGAACAAGGACATGAGTTTGGGTGACATAAAAGCAAGAACAGGTAAGGTCATAGTAACTGCAATGCAATGTCTGTCTTTTTTTGGTTGAAGCATGTCATGGATCCCTTTCCTCATTTTAGGGGATCACGCTTCCTAAGTACCTTCCTTTTTCTTCTGGCATGCCTGGTCTATTCTACTCTTGGCTTCCTATATGTAGCATAGAACATATTCTCACTTTGCTAAGAAGTCAAGTCCTTTGTCTGTCTGCACATAAATATCAGAAAAGCAAGCAATCAGCATGATGTTCCTAAGGGCGATTACCAAATCAAAATGTATAAGCAATATTTCAAGATTTGCTTCTGTTTCAGAAGAATGTTTAGAATTATGGATCCTGACCCTCCCGAGGACATCAAGGAACTCTTCGAGAAATACTCGGAGAACGGAACAATGACTCCTAATCACCTCCGCCGCTTTCTCATAGAATTTCAGAGACAAAAGAATGCCACCCTGGATGATGCACACTCCATCTTTAACAGCCTTAAGCATCTTAATGTTTTTCAAAGGAAGGGCCTCCATCTACATGCTTTCTTCCGCTACCTCCTAGGCGATCTTAATTCACCCCTCCCTCCATCCCCTCAGGTAGCGCTTTTTAAGTTTTAAAATCTCACTTTCTTCGTTAGTTGAACCCTCTCCTCCTTCCTCATCAGCAAATGCATCCTTTGTGGGTTCAGGTTGTCCAGGACATGAGAGCCCCGTTGGCTCACTACTTTATGTACACAGGTCACAACTCTTACCTAACAGGCAATCAGCTAAGCAGCAAATCGAGCTCTGAACCCATCTCTACGGCATTACGAAGAGGTGTTAGAGTAATTGAGTTGGACTTGTGGCCTAATTCCTCTGGGAAGAAAGTGCAAGTTCGTCATGGGGGGTATGGAGCTCCTAAGTTTTTTAATTAATCCTTTTCATTTGTAGAATTTCTGTGTTTACTTTTCAAGATAGAACCTTCAATCACGAAATTATCAAGCCCATATAGGATGGATTAGTGGTAACCAGTCTCAACTTTATCCAAACAATAAAATAAACAATATTTGATATGAAAACTAAATTAAAACGATACTACCTCAGGCATACAATGCAACTGCTATACTTGGGAAAATAGCTGTAAGATCTAATAGTTATGCTTAAAGTGCATTGACTAATGAATTTGGCTAACTCACTCAATTATTTTACAGTCACTCTCAAGTAAGGTTAAATCTCTTAGCCATTAACCTTACCACCACATTGTTGTTGGTTATTGGTGGCTGATCTAGTAAAATTCTAACTTCTAAGAACTTTCGATGGCATATGCTCGTGTTTGCTACTCTTGCTCTAGCCTTGAAAAGAATAAAATCAGAAAACAACATCAAGAAACATGAAACAAATTCTAGAGACAAAAGCTACAAATAGCTAAGTTAATGGAGATTCCTGAGTGTTAATCGAGTAACCATCCTAAAAAGTTTTAATAACTAAATTCTAACCTTTCAAAACCTATAGAGAATTCTAAAACTAACTAATAAGGGTCACCTCTGATGCACTAGAACATTCCAACAAAGCCTTTAGAGTTTGATAAGCTGCTTTTCCTTTCAAATTTAGTTGAATGTCTGGAAGATGTGCAAATGTGCCAAAGTGCTTGGTTAGCAGTTCTGTTTTCAGCCGAGTGAATCATCGGCAAACCCTGAATGACTTATCTGCACCCATTTCTTCGCTTTCTTCTTATTTGCATAAATCTCAGGAATCTTGTTGAACTTAGCCTTTTTGCCAGCAAAGACATTGTGTGCGTCAAGTGTACCAAAACTTGGCTAAAGATCCAATAAATTCACATGTTATCAATATACTACTCCTTGTAATATTGAAACCTTCTACCAGTATCCCTACTTAACCAAATAATCTAAATATCTCCTGTCAATTGTTGTGGTATGAGTCTTCCTTCTGAGAGTTTCAATGGTGATGCAGAATACACATATCTGCTTTCAGAGTGACTACAATTACTTATATAGCTAGTGTTTCCTTCACTAAACGAAAGGAGTAAAAATAGAAAGACAGAAACCACTTCGTTAGTATAATTTTAAAACCAAGTAAGATAACATAATGGCAGTTGCAGTTCACTGTTGCTTGAAATGAATATCGCTTCCCTTTTTCAGTGTAGAACTTTTAGCATGGCAAAATGGCCAACAGAATCCTCTTGCAAACTGTCACACTTAAGTAGGCTATTTACGTAATATTCAAATTATTCTGTCACTCACCTGAAATGACATGCTGCATACGTTTCACATTTTGTATCATACAGTACATTAACTTCATCGGTGGATCTCAACAAATGTTTGCATGCTACCAAGAGCCATGCATTCTCTGCATCTGAATACCCCATCGTGATAACTTTTGAAGACCACTTAACTCCAAATCTTCAAGCGAAAGTAGCAAAGGTAAGAGAAAACGCTCCAGTCCATCTTTGGTATGTTAAACATTGACTAAGAAAGTGCCATAATGTCTTTATTGTTAGATGGTCCATAAGACATTTGGGCCTATGCTTCATCTTCCTGAATCAGATTACACAGAGGAATTCCCATCACCAGAATCGTTGAAAATGAAGATCATGATCTCAACGAAACCACCAAAGGAGTATCTTGAAAGTCAGACAAGCATAGAAGAAGGGGAGGATTTATGGCAGGTGAAAAGAATTGACTTACTGTCTCAACCAATGCAGTGTATCACCCACAATTGCACTGGCTATCTGGCATGTGCTAAAATAAATTATATTGCAGGTACAATCAGATGAGGAAGTCATTGAAGAGGATGAAGATGAGGATAATGCCTTTCCTGAATATAGGAATTTAATTTCCATTCATGCTGGAAAGCCAAAAGGTGGACTTTCAAACTGTCTTAAAATCGACCCTAACAAAGTTAGACGTCTTAGCTTGAGTGAGCAAGAGCTAGAAATTATATCGAGAACCCATGGGACTGAAATTGTAAGGTACGTATGCACTTATAGCCATCACATATATAAGAGAGCAGCATGCATTATTTCGAATCAAGGTTTTTAACCTTTTCTCATAATCGGAGTTCTCGAATTACTTTTGTGCTCTTCTGCCTGTGCCTAGCTTGGTATAGATAAAACATGACTTCCGGAGAATTTGGTTAGTTCCTGCTAAATTTTAAGTACCCCGTTAAAAAGAATATGTTTGATGCAGATTCCCGTAGTAAAGCCATTTATACTGCTTTTTACTGTAGATTCACGCAAAGGAACCTTCTGAGGATATACCCAAAAGGCACTCGTTTGAACTCATCCAATTATGATCCTTTGCTTGGATGGAGGCATGGAGCGCAGATGGTTGCATGCAACATGCAGGTATTTCTTTCACTTGATGCCCAACGTATTTAATTTTACCGGTCGGATGAGCTTTCTTCTGGTCTAGACCATGACTATAATTGTCTAGTTGCCTAAGAACTACATGCTTTAAGGAACTGGATTTTCATTTTTTACTGAAAATGGAAAAATCGCAAATGTTTCAGTAGCATCAAACTGGATGTTTGATCTTACATTAGATAGGTCAAAGAGTGGCAGTTGCTCAATCCTGCTTACAGGCTAGATGAAGAAAATATAGCAAGGCACATATAAACTGTTAATGAACCTATTCCTGGTGTAACAAGGAATAACTATTGCCTTGAAGGGATATGGAAAGTACTTACGGATCATGCAAGGACTGTTCCGAGCCAATGGAGGATGTGGTTATGTGAAAAAGCCGGATTTCTTGCTAAACAAAGATGAAATATACGATCCCACAGCTACATCACCCATCAAGACGACGCTAAAGGTGCTCTAACGATCGACTTTATCATTATATGTATCAAACTTAAAACAAACCAACTTATTTCAATCATCGTATATCCCAAATGGAAATTTCAGGTGACCGTGTATCTAGGAGAAGGATGGCATTTGGATTTTCACCGCACTCATTTCGATCGATTTTCTCCCCCGGATTTCTTTGCACGGGTAAGATTTTATTTAGGCTGTTGGTGTGCTCATCACAGTAGAGTCAATGTGAACAGAATGGCAACTGCAACAGCTACTCTGAACCGATGAAAAAAAACAACGATACAGCACCGGATTTAATGGGTTTAAACTTTTATTACGTCAAAAGTCGATGTTGATGGATGGGAAATGGTGCGCAAACAGGTAGGAATAGCAGGAGTTCCAGATGATACAGTGATGAAGAGGACGAGGGCGGTTGAAGATCAGTGGACACCGGTATGGGATGAGGAATTCGAGTTCGAGCTGAGAGTACCAGAACTGGCAATCCTACGAGTGGAGGTACTGGAATACGATACAACTGGATATCATGACTTCGGAGGCCAAACATGTTTACCGGTTTGGGAGTTGCGGGAAGGTATCAGGGCTGTTCCATTGTACGATCGCAAGGGGGAAAGATATCCCTCTGTTAAGTTGCTCATGCGTTTTGAATTTTTATGGCACTAAATACTCTAATCATACTAATTCTAATACTCATACCTTCTTTTCTTTTCTTTTCCTTTTCCTTTTTTTCTTTTTTCAAACTATTTATACAATTGTTGAGACCGTTATAATATAATGATAATAAAATGAATCAGAGTCAAGTTGAGAAAAAAAAAAAAAAAAAAAACACAAATACTTGTATGATCGAATTGGAAAGTGAAAATTTACCTTAACTTTGCATAGAACATCTTAGTGATTATTGTGGATTTTGGATCGATTTGGACTAACTGCCCTCTGGCTCTGTCCACATAGAGTCCGCCGAGCTTCGATGAATGATTGCAAGGAAAGAAACAAAAAAAAGAAAAAAATCAATCTAATACAAAGTCCATTGTTGCATAAGATACCGACCTTAAATAATTTCTATATACAATCTTTATGATAAGCACAGCATAAATTTATCTAGATATAGGTACGAATTAGATCGGATTTCTGCCCAGACATGCTAGTTTAAAGCGTAAGATACCAATTCGTGGATCTTTTAAGGGCCCAGCAAGTCCACAAATTAAGGATGGGTAGCCTCTTAGACCTATGGACCTATTAGGTCTTCAATGGGTATTGCTACCAATGTTAAGAGAGAGAGAGAGCTAAATGTTGAATCATCAATCATGCTTAAGTGTGGCAAGCATGGCAGCAAAATTGTAGCCTTCCATTCCATCACCTTCACATGTGCATGTTTCATGCCCAAAGCTTAATAAGTAAATAAATAAATACTCAGTTTGGACAAAGTCAATATAAATTCTTTGTTCTTATTCACAAACACATACGGGTTGTATTATACGGTACTTCTTAGACCTTATAAACATTTCTTCCATTCTCTTTTAAAATATCTCTTACATTAAATTTCTTTTTATAGATTGTCAAATTTACAATTTCTCTATAATATAGGTATTGTAATAAATATTAATATCTTTTTCGGTGGTGCTATTTGTATCATTATTTTCTTGGTTAAGTTGCAAATACACTAACTTCTGTGGCATGCCTAGGCCCCTCACTTTTACTTAGGTGCTTAGACCTCAAATAATTGAAAATTGTGTTTGTAAACCCTATTTTATTAAATTGCCATTAGATAAAATAATCAATTTACTAAAATCTTTTTTTTTTCTCATTATTTTTTAAGAGGAAAAATAGTTATCAAAGTATAAAAAAAAAAACAGTTTTTTTTTCCCTTTAAAATTTGAAGGTATAAACACTTAGTTTAAAAGATAAGGGAATCAAGTATATATAAGCAAATTAAAAGGGTATATTTACAATTAACTCTTTTTTTTTAATTAATTAGCAATAAAGTAGATAATCAAAATGGCACAAAATATAGAGTCCAAGAATTAAAAGAGATAAAGGAGAATAATTCATGTAATATTTGGTGAAATATGCTATTTCATAGAAAATAGAAATGCATATAAGAGATAAACTTGTATTATAGCTATTATTTCTATTTTTGTTTAAATGTTGCTACTTGTGTCATTTACGTGTAAGTTATCACTATCCTGAACTTGCATAAAATATTTATTGCTTAATCTACTCCAGTTTAGTCACTTGATTGAACATTTGTATTACTTACAAAGGGCTCGATCGATGTTGAATTTCGAATAAGTGACTAGATAGAAGCGAATTAGGTGATAAATATTTCATGCAAGTTGGGTATGCCGATAATCTAACCTAATCGATTCATGTAGTGTTATAGAAAGCAATAACAATATTGATTGCAACACATGTAGTTCTAAAAAACTCCCCCACATATATTCAAAATTGAATGTATTTTACATCCTCACTATCGGAATGAATGGAACAATAACGACCCGTGTAGTTCGCTGAATGGAATAAAGTAGGGTGTAATTGCGATTCATTGAGAATAGAATGAAGAGGGAATGGATATTACGATGTCTATTACATTGTTTAGTTGGGAACAAAGAAAAAAGAAGAATAACCTCGTAATGGAAGGAAACATAACAAATTCACCTTATCTTGTTCAATTTTTCTTTCTCTTTCCTTTCTCTCTCTCTCTCTCTCTAATATGGTAGTAAATACTACAAGAGAGAGAGACCATTGTAGAAGGAGAAAACGTTGGAAGAGAGAGAATCAAAGAAGCAGATGAGAAGTTTGGATGAGGTGTTAGGAGGGGGAAGAGCAATAGACAGGTATAGGATTGGAAGGTTTAGAAAGCTTAGGGTCATGGTTTGGGTTTGATCAGAAGTCGAAGGAAAATTAGATGATGGTAAAGTGGTTACAATCTATTAAAAGAAAATCAGATGATGAAAAGTTAAATGAAGGAAAATTAGATCTCAACTTTCACTCTTGATCTCAGGTCTCTCTCTCTCCTTTCCCTTGGATCTAGACTTGCTCTCTCTCTATCTCAACTTTACGACTAAACTCCGGTAAAGGGTAGTTGTGCATGGTAACGGTGTAAGGTGGTGGTGCATAGTGGTAGCGTATAGTAGTGGTACACAATAGAGAAAGATGATGGAATATAGTGTTTATAATTACTGTAATTTTTTTAGTTAGGTATTTTGGAATTAGAAAGGGGAAATGATTTTGTAATTAAGATTCATAGGGCATAAGGGAAAATATCAATTTATTGATTTCTACAAATTGAGATTCATAGTAATTGGGATTCAATGATGTTATATTATAAATGAATAAAATAATAAGTAATCTTATTCCCCATAAGCAAACATGCTGCAAATGATTTAATTTCTTCATTACTCTTTCGTTCTTGATATCTATATATTTCTTTCCAATTTTAACATCTCAAGATTTCAAGAAGAATGGAAAAATAAGGAGACTCAGCCATTTGGTTCATCCATGAGGAGAGGTACGACCATCTTTCCAGCTAGATTAGGTTGGATGTCTGATTTCATTGCAATATTGTCAAAATTTACTATATACTTGCCATATGATTTTAACAAGACCCATTCACAATGGAATTATAATTGTAATTCCCTAATGAAATTCCATTAAAAATTATCAGTTATGATATCTAATAGAATTATATGACTTAATGTTAAATTTATATGAAGATTTCAAACTTAGACTTGAATTCAATGATAGTTGATGCAAATATTTAAATTTTGATCCAAAAGGTTGATAAGATTATTGAGTTTAATTTTGTAGAGATGTTTTGATATCATTTCACAAGATGCTTGATTCCATTTTAAAAATTTTGAGTTGCCTTTGTGTTTACATTTAGTCCATATCTAATTTGCATATGTTTGAAATTTGATCTTTGAAAAATTTTACCTATATCTAATTTTTCTTCCTTTAAAACTTGATGTTTGAATAGGTTGTCCTTTTTCTTTGCCATTTATACCTAAAATAATGATTAGGGATAAGAGTTATGAAGTAGAAGTTAATGTATTTTTAGGGAAAGTTTTAATAAATGTATTTTGTTTTTTGGACAATAACTTTATTTGGTCTTTAAGTTTTGATGATAACAAAGATTAAACTTTTGCTAATGAGGTTTGATAAAAGTGTTCGAACAAGAGTTTAATCTAAGGAAAATAATGGTTAAAGTGACTCATGGTATATATTAGATAATTTTAAAGAGCTTTATAAAGAAGTTCAATAGTACTTAGAGGACAACTTGAAGGTTTGTTAGGCAAAAGATAAAAGAAGAAGAAAATAGTTCTTAGTGGTTAGCTTAGAGGTTTTGTTGATTGAAGACAGAAACAAATGTCAAACTTAGAGGTTAACTTATGAAGCATGACCTGGAACATATAAGTTGGACAAATAATCGAATTGAAGGCCTAACTTTGTTTATTAAATATATTAGCGAAATAAAGTCAGTTTTGTCCCATTGAAGTTGATCGATTGTATCTGTAGGGATTAATCTTAATGAAGGAGGTTTTAACATAAAATTGTAATGTTTTTTTAATCAATTTATTTATATGCAAATTTAAGAGATTATTGTTGGTATTACAAAATCATTTTTTTACTGAGTTGAACATTAAGATCAGATTTAAGATCAACTTTATGCAAATTAGAAGAGATTTTCAAAGTTAGAGTCTTGAAGAATCAAAAGAACAAAAGTAGCTATCAATTTTTAAAGACTTATATTTTTGATAGAGTTCATATCAGTTTTTATAAGTTTTTGAATAAAGTTAAAAGTAATTATATTTTTCAAAGTTGGATAAAGTTGGCTTCGAAGAGTAAAAAGGATGACTTTTATTGAAGATATGTCATGAAGAATATATCAACAAGGTTTTCGAAGGTTGTATAGATCAAATTGATGTAATAGAATAAAATTCAAATGTCAAATTCCAAGTATCTCTTAATCATGTGCTAAGCTAATCTTATGTAGATTCAAATGATAACAAGGAGTTTTGATGTGTCTCCTAGATCGGATATATGGAGAGGTACCACAACGAAGGGAAAACAAAAGGAAATAAAGAAAAGTTAGTAAAGTCCAGGCAGCTACTAATTAGATATGATCTACTAATTGATCCTACTTGACCTATAATTCACTTGATATAACTCATTGGTTTGAACTAAAGGGTTACTTACTATTACTCCTCACTAAAGAAAATAGCTAAGAGTTGAAGGGTAATGAGAACACTAGGATTGCTTAAAAGGGAACTTGTATAAATTTTGATAATGAAGTTATTATTTATATACATTAAGTGAGGGTTTATATACCCATCCTATTAGGGTTACTTTATATGTATAAAAAAAACAAAAGGGTACTCTACAAATAAGATATATAAAACATGCTACAAAGAGTAAAAGAGACAAAGAATATTTTAATTAAAGAATCATCCTAAAATGTCATGCCAAAAGACACGTATCGCATGGTGGCTAGTAATTGGATGAAATGAAGAAGATGGGAGTTTGCAGTCAAGGGCCGACCTGATTTGGATTAAGTTGAAGCTCGATCAATCATTTGCTAGAGAGCACTTAACTTGGGTTGGGGTCAAATGTTGGTGGGTAGCTCAAGAGCTCGGCTAAGATAGCTTTTGGAGGCTATTTGCTCAAATGTTGTATCATGGTACAACTATTCAATAGGTTTGGTGTACATAACAACTCAATAGTCAAGTCTACAATAGTAGGAAACATAGAGATCGGGGTAGGAATTCCCCTCTTGGATGGGGTTTTGAGATAGTATTCTCCAAGTAAGTTCCTAGAGTCCTCTAGCTTGCCTATGTGTGATCAGTTCAAGAGGTTGATTTCTATCATCTACTCGAGGGTCGAAAAGATTTTCCCTTAAATCTAAAGTGGTCTGAAGTTCTTATTCTATTAAGGCACTTGCGGGGTCTTTTTCTTCTGGTTAGTAAGGAATTAAGTCAGACACATTGAAAGTGAATGAAACACCATAGTCATCAGGCAACATGATTTGGTAAGGGTTGTTGTTAATCTTCATTAGAGTCTCGAATGAACCATCGGCTCATGGAGATAACTTATTTTGTCTCAAGTGTGGAAGTCATTTTTAGTTGAGGTGAATCTATACTAAGTCTCCTGGCTTGAAAGAAATAGTTTTGGCGGCCTCTGATGCATATGAGATGGCACCGAATCGGACAAACAGAATGAGTATTCGTAGATTTGAGTGGGTATGAAGAATAAGAAGTAAAACAGGGGTTTTGAGTGTGAATGCTGGATATCATACACCAAGACATAAGCACAATCAGGGGTTTGAGCTCGAAATAGAGTTCAATACAACTCACAAATATTAAATGTCGCTCAAGATTCAAATGAGGGTTAGATATAACTTACTAACCAGTTCAGATGAAGGGGTCCACCACAATCTTAAGGTTAAGATTGATAAGAATGTGAGAGAGATTAGAGAGTTTGATTTGCACTCAATAATCTGGCAATGCTAGCTCAAGAGTAGCTTTGCTTAAAAACGAGAAAGATTCTAAAATGCGGGAATATACTTTTTCTGTCTATTGACGTCCCCCCTCTGATGTTTACAGATGTTGCTATATATAGTAAGTCCTAAGCTCTAGTGGCAAAACTGTAAATAATGTATAAGGTTTAAAACCTTAAAGAATTGGGTTCATAAATAAAATAAAGGAAAACATGTACAAAAATACAAGACTATGCATTTTATAGGGGGGGTTAGCATGCAGTCATTTCACATATTCTGGAAGGAGTAGTATCCAAACTGGATGAGGTCGGTAGTTGGATGTACAAGTTTGAGAAGGAGTCCATGAAGTCTTATATGGCATAGCCAAGACACTAGAGAGGTTGGTCCACAATTGTTGAGTTCTACAGTTAGTTAACACTAGTTTCTTCGTACTATATCGAGTAGATCCTACTTTCGGTAACGTGGTCTCTTGGCTACTCAGTTGTCGACAGACTTGTTATTGAGTGGTTATTTTTCTTCCTCTCATCCGTTTGGCTTTAGCTCGGTGTTGGCAAGCATTGATTGGCCTCGGCTTGGATGTAGTCAGAGGTTGATTCCGATCATTCTCAACTCTTGTTATCTTTGATTAAACTTAGCGATCTTCCTTGTCACGGTTTGGTATAGCTCTTGCAACTCTTGATTTGGTTGACTTCGAATTGACTTTCTTTAGTAGCTAAGAGGATACTTCTCATATTTAAGTGAATTGTAGGGTTAAGGCTATAGACAACCTCGAATGGGGTCTTTCCAATGGTGTTATGTGTTATACCCCAAAGTGGCATAGTCGTAACAGCCCCATCGTACAAACCATTCCAAGATAGAAGTTGACTTTACAACAGCTATCCTAAACCTGATCTACATAAGGCGTCCATGACTAACCTGCTTTGAAGTAAATAGTTTATAATTTAAAAAAGTCATTTACCTAAAAAAGTAATAATATATATATATACTATAATTCAGTTATTACAATTAACATTTACAACGTTTCATCGTAATCTATTTCTTAGTTAATACATTATTCATAAATGAAAATTATAAGATAAGATCTTAGACCTTAAGAATATATGTTTGTTCTTCAAATGTTTTTCTTTACTTTTTAAGATCTAGCAGTTGCTAGCTTCAGGATAGTTGTAAGCCGCTTCTTAACCAGTACTTGCAATGATGTCTATAAGGATGTGAATAATTACAGCTCAGTAAGTCGGGATGGAGGACTTAAAACTATACCACAAACATAAACAACGTTATCAACCAACTTATCAGGTGCAATGCATGTTTAAGAAAATGTCATCGCATGACGTTGTCTGACCCGTCATGAGATTAGAGAAATTGTACCCGCTTTAATCTCGATTGAAGAGTTGCCATTAATACAACAGCTTACAACCAAACCTAGGCTTATACAATGGAGACACTACTCCTCTCGCGATTACCTTCGAACCATTGACTTTACCCTTGCCACGACTTCCTTACCTGTCACTTAGTTCAACTAAAGATGAAGAAGGGACCAATTATACTATTCAATGCTATCCTTTTCAAAGGGGTCGGTATTTGGCCAAAGAATCTTAGGTTTCCCTTAATGGGTTGCTTTGCAAGTCCAATTTATGATTACAGGTCGTATGTTTGATTAGGTTCAGTTTAGAGTGATCAATTATTTTATACAAATCATATAATACAAGCTAAGTAGCAAATCGAAATCATATCATCAGCTTAAAAAAAGCACAATTAAGTATAATTTCAAGTTTTCAAAATACAACACTGTATTAATCCCAACTTACCTCGACTCCTTGCTTGCTTACTCGAGGTGGGACTCATTCAATCCATCGCCAATGATCCCCATAATACCAACATTGTCTCAGTTTTCATATAATTGTTATAGGTTTATTTTATTCTATAACACTTATTGTTATCTTTGGTTTAGGATTTAATATGTCTAATTATCTAGGTTCTCAAATCTTTTACAATTATTCTTGGTTTAGGACTAGGTTCTGATTTAGCTTTTATATCGATTTCTAAATTAGATTTTAGTTCAGTTTTTAAATACAATTTTATACACGAATGCTAGAAACTTATTTCAACCTATAATGTGAAATTAATTACATTATTTTCAGGTATACTAAATACCATAATTATCCCAAATCAATATTTTATTCTATCCGGTATACTTAAATCCTTATCGGATTACTGAATTTACTCTTAATGTGAGAAATTTTTATATTTTTTATATAATTAACTAAATTTAAGTTTTTTATCAGATTTATTATATGTTCCTATTATTTATATAATATTAATTTTTATTATAATATCTTCTATTTATTATATTTTTAATAATTGCATATTATGTATTATCATCTATTATGTAATAATACCATATAATATTTCTATCACTCTAATTACCATTTCTTAACATCAATTAACATTTAAAATGTTTAAATTCATCCCAAATCAGATTTTACACTTAATTACCTTAATTTACAAAATTAACTTAAAATTTACAATTCTTCCCTATTTCTTATTTACTATATAATTACCTTAATAATTACATCTAATACCTAAATGTTACAAGTATCATGCTTTATCGGATTTTAATGTCCTAAAACATATAATTATGCATCAAATCAGTAATTACCTATTTAATTACTTAATTAACCCTAATTTACCCATTTTATGTATCATTTTAAGGCCTAAAAATTATCTAAAAATTTTAAAAATTAATTTTTGAAAAAGGGTTACGTGGCACTGTTTTATATCACTTAAGTAGTTTACAAAAAAATTTTGAGCTCCAAACTATACTTTTAAGCCTATTTATTTTTAAACCGAAACATATTTAATTTTGCATGATTTCTTAAGAACCATATATTACGAGATATATTTTTGTCAAAATAATATTTTTCATAAATAATAAATACAAAAATACTCCATAATAATAAGTTTCATAATTTTCTAACTAATTTTGATAATTTTAATAATTTAAAAAAAGTTGAGTAAAAATTGGAACTCTGTAGAACTGGTGGCTTCGGCTTCCATCAGTGGTCATGGGTGTATTGGCTCATCTGGGCGCTGCCACCACCATGTGCAAGTGGTGGCCGTTCACTTCCAACTGCATGTCGAGTCTAAGTTTTCCTTAAAAGCCCCAACTATATATTCTATTTTTTTTTGTAATTTTTTGTAAAACCTTAATTTCCTCTCAATTTTGCCTCTCTATAATTTTCTAAAATTTCAAACATCCAATGAGCTTCTAAAAAATTTGGGGTATTTGTAGAGGTATTGGGGAATTATTGTACATTAAATTGATTTGATAATTGCCTTATCTCTTCTTTTTCTTACTTTCTATTTATTGTAATTTAATTGGTTGCTTTTATTTCTTCAATTCTAGATTGTCACACCTCAATTCTGGATTTTTCTTTAATTAATTATGAATTTTTTTAATTATTCAGCATTATTTTAGTACGTTTTGCGTATTTTAAGTAATTATGTGTATTTTTACCTACATGTAAATTTATATATAGTACAAATAAATATTCCTAAATATTATTTAGGTTATTTTATAATTTTTAGTGTGTATATAATTTATCTCTAGTGATTCGTTAATTATTGGAATACATTTTACTTATTTTCGATAAATAATGAGTAATATACTTAAAATTTAAAAATTTTATATTATTAATTATTTTCTTAAATTCGAACTTACAAAATCATTTTTACTGATATTCCTAGCTTTGTTTTATAATTTAGGCTCGATCGGATCTTTTAGCCAATTATCTTAAATTTTACAAGCCAAACTCTGAGTAACTAATTGTGAGTTTTACACTATGGATAGTTTAGTTGTATGCAAACTTTACAACTGGTAAATATAAATCCCAATCTTTCAGGTTCTTTCCCACAATAACTTTAATTAAATTTTTTATTATCCTATTTACTACTTTAGTCTAGCCATTAGTCTAAGGGTGGCTATTAGAACTGAATACAGTTTAGTCCTAAGTCTTTTTCAAAGAATCTTTCAAAAATAGCTGAAAAATTTTGTATCCCAATTTAAAACAATAGTCTTCGGCATTCTATGTAGTCAAATAACTTCCTATAAAAATAAATTAATAATATATAAAGCATCGTTAGTTTAATGTTAAGGGATGAAGAGTGCCATTTTGTTAAAGTGATTCACTACTGCGAAGATTGAATCTTTTCCCTTGGATATTTAGGACAACCCTAGGATAAAGTTCATGCTGAGGTTGGCCTAAGATAGGGTTAGTGTTGGTAGGGGCATATACTCTCCATGGAGTTCTCTTTTTCCCTTAGGTCTCTTGCACACCTCGTAACTTCCAATTTACCTTATGTACATTCTTGGCTAAACCAGGCTAATAAAAGTTTTCCTTCAACAAATTGACTATTTTGGTCTCTTTAAAATGACCAAATAATCCAACACTATAAGCCTTTCTCATCAACAGCTCGCGCGAGGAACAATTTAGTTTATAAAGCCTTTTGTCCTTGAAAAGATAGATATCCTTAAGATAATATCCGCCAATAGTAAATCCTTCTTGGCACTGCTTAAGAATGGGACCAAAATAAGGGTCATGAGCATATTGCTCAGTGAAAAGTGAAAGTGCCAACAACTTTATTCATAAAGTGGTTAGTAAGGTTTGCCAACATAATAGAGCATTGACAACCACATTAGCACTTACTTTCTTGTGCCAGATCACATAAGAGAAACCCTTCATAAACTCTAGCTACTTGGCATGCCTCTTTAAAAGTTTGTTTTGACTTCTAAGATGCTTCAATAACTCATGGTCAGTCTAAATAATAAATTCTCGTAGCAGTAAATAGCGTTGCCAGATAGTAAGAGCTTAAAAAAGAGAGTACAACTTTTTCTCATACATAGAATAATTTAAGGCAGCACTACTAAGCTTCTCATTATGATAGGCGATAGGTCATCATTCTTGCATTTGGATGGCGCCAATTCTAATGCCGAATGCATCATATTCCAATTTAAAGGGCTTGTCAAATTCTAGTAATGATAGGATAAGGGCGAAGGTAAGCTTCCCTTTGATCACCTTGATGCTTTGTTTAGCTTGGTCGCATCATCTAAATCCATCACTCTTCTTTGTCATTTCGGTTAAGGGGGCAGCTATAGTACTAAAGTTTTTAATGAATTGTCTATAAAAAGAAGGTAGGCCATTAAAACTTCAAACTTCAGTGACATTCGTCGACGTCGGCTAGTCTAGAATATCTTATTTCTTTTCCTCATCTGCTCGGATTCCTTCTCTTAATACTATAAACCAAAAAAAAAAAATCACTTTATCTTGACAAAATGTACACTTCTTCAAATTCCCATATAACTTCTTTGCTCATAAAATATCAAAAACTACTCAGAGATGTTGAACATAGCTATTCAGATTGATACTATAAACCAATATGTTATCAAAGTAGACGACCACTCATCTTTTCATTAGAGGGTGCATCACATGGTTTATTAAAAGTATAAATGTGCTTGGCTCATTCGTAAATCCAAATGGCATAACCAACCATTTATAGAGACCATGTGTAGTCTTGACAACAGTCTTTTACTTATCACCTAGTCTCATGTAAATTTAGTAGTAGCCACTTCACAAATCAATATTTGAAAATATTTCGGTACCATGAAGCTTATCTAACATGTCATCAAGTCTCGGTATTGGGTATTTATACTTGACAGTGATACGATTGATTGCTCAGCTATCAATGAATATGTGTTATGAACCATCTTTCTTTAGGATGGGTAGAGTTAGTGCAATACAAGGGCTCATGCTTTCCCTAATATATCCTCGCTTGTCTAATTCATTCACTTGTCTTATTTAACTTAGCATCTTACTCAGGGTTCATTCTATATGCAAGTTAATTCAGTAGGATGGCGCTTGACCGCAAATCAATACAAAGCTCTATGCCTCAAACTAAAGGTAATCCTTTAGGCAGTTCCTTAGGAAACAAGTTGGAAAACCTATCAATCAGCCTTTAGATTTCATCTAAGACATCTTCAAATCTCTCATCTTTAATGATCTTCTAATCAACAAAAACATAGGTTCATTGGCCTTCTCAATAGCTTGGAGTTCTCTTCAACTCATCACTAAAGCCTTCTTCTTACTTGTTTGGGTAAGCTAATTATGGGTCTCATTTACTTAGGTTAGGATTATAGGTTGCAATACAATCTTCTTTCCATCCTTAACAAAGGCATAAGTGTTCTTGTACCCATCGTGAGTAACACATTGGTCGAATAACCAAGATCGTTCAAGCAACAAATGTGAAACTCTCATGGAGACAATGTTACATACTACTTCATCCATGTACTTACTTCCAACACTAAACAGTACAGTTATCTATTCAGTTACGTATAAAGTACCCTTATCATGAAGCTAATGTAGCTTATAAGGTTAGGGATACTTAAAGGTTGGCAAACCTAACCTTTACACAAACGACTGTACAACTATATTAGTACAACTTCCTCCATCCATTATGATGATGTAAAACTATCATTTGATGGTATACTTAGTATGGAATAAATTTCCCCTTTAGTCTTCCTTGGAGTTCGATAGGGAACTTAGTACTCATCTTAGTACTAGGGTCATCACTTCTCCCTGATCGACATAGACACAAGTCCCCTCTTCTTCTTTGACTTCAGTTTTTCCAACATCTGTCTCCTCTTCGAGCTCACTATCATTAGTGCTATCCATTACATATCTTTAGAGCACCATGACATGTTGGTTTAGGTACTTAGCAGTCATGTGTCTGAAGTCTAAGCATTTAAACGCTTCACATCATTGGTCTTTCATTCAGAGGTCTACCTTCTTTCATATGTCCTCGAAGTCAATTTGGACTTAGTGTAGCTTAACTGGCTTGCTTGGCCCTGTAGGCCAGCTTGTTAGGTTGGTTGTTCCTTTCCTCAACTCGGTATGGTCTCCTCGGCTTGACTTAAATAGGTTGGCATAGAATAGGGGCTTGGGAGAATGTTGGTCCAGGTTGGCTCGGAGCACTTTTTCTCTGTTTTTTTACTCTCTACACTATCTTAATTGCTTCCTCCAAGGTATAGAACCTATGTACTTCCGCAATGTTGTGAATCTCATATTTGAGTCCTGAAATGAACCTTGATACTGTACGAGCCTTTGGTTTTTCTATGTCAACTCAGATCATAAGCACATAAAACTCTCTCACATAATCATCAAAAGATCGCCCTTCTTGGCAAAGTTCCTATAGCTTTGCAAATGTATCTTACAAGTAGGTCTTGGATACAAACTTACCCCTTAACAACCTCTTCATCTCATCTTAGGTTCTCACACCTAGTCTTTCATCCCTTACTTTGGTTACATTAATAGCCTTAGTAAACTCCAGTGCAGTAAGTTAGACCTTTACATCATTTGTATATCTATAACAATCAAATACATTCTCGACCTTCTTTTCCTACTCTAAGTATTCATTTGCATCTTTAATTCTACTGAAGGGTATAATTTAGACCTTAACATTATCAAGTCCTTGTAGAGCTCGGCATACTTACTCTTATGCTTGATAGTACTTAACCTCTTCCTCTTCCCCTTTGTCAGTCTTTACATCTACTTTCTCATCATCCTTTTCTATCTCTTTTAACTCTAGCCTTTGTCTAGCAACTCAATCTGCAACCCCTCCAGCTCATTGAAGTCGAACTGGGAGGTTAACTTGGCCACCTTACCCATAGCCTCTCTATAGAACATTTTCGGGTAGGTTACACTGTAGCATACCCTAAGGTTGTTGCCTATTAATCTGCATCGCGGTGACCAGACTCTCAACAAGATTAATGAGTCTATTGAATTTATCATCAATTGACCCAGGAATGTTATTACCATTTTGACTACAACCAAGTTGAGCACCATTACTCTAGCTCCAATAACACCCTAAACACTTGATTTTGACATGGTATGATACTTTTCGAACATATTAATAGCATAAATATACAGGAAAACAACGCTACCTTATTACCTAAAACTTCGATTAACACGTTAACAATTTTAACACCTAATAATCACTTGAACAGGACATAAATGAACTTGCTCTATTTTCGTAGTGGGAAATAGAGTAAGAACAGAGTAGCAAAGAAGTACACTTACCAGTACACAAACATATTGTAGTAGCTACGAAAGAAACATAACAGCTATTAATAGTAAGCAATGCGTCTATTAGTACCATAGCACCATTACTCTAGTCTCCAACATACATTCCCACTTGGAAATATGCTCGAATACCAATGAAGCTAATGCATCTTCAAGATCAAACATACAGAGAGGCATCACAACGAAGAGAAAAAAAAAAGGAAATGAAGAAAAGCTTGCAATGTTTGGGCAGTTACCAACTAGATGTGACACACCAATTTATCCTACTTGACTTACAATTTGCTGGATATAACTCACATGTTTAAACTGAAGGGTCACTTACCACTACTCCTTGTTAAAGAGAATAGATAAGAGTTGAAGGATAATGAGAATACTATGGTTACTTAAAGGGAAACTTATATAAATTCTGATAATGAAGTTATTGTTTGCGTACATCAAGTGGGCGTTTATATATCTATCCCACTAGGGTTACTTTACATGTATAAAAAGACAAAAGGGTAATCTATAAATATGATACATAAAACATACTAAAAAGGGTAAAAGAGACAAAGAATATCCTGTATAGAAAAGTAAAGAATCTTTCTGAAATGTTGCGATAGAAGACACTTGTTGCGATAGAAGACAGATGTTGCATGGTAGCTAGTCGTTTTGCATTATAGTACAAATTGAATGAAACGAAGAAAAGAACGAGTTTGCTGTTAGGGGTTAACTTGATTTAGATCGGGTTAGTATTTAGTCAATCATTTACTAGAGAGTACTCAACTTGAGCTGAGGTCGGATATTGGTAGGTAGTTCGAGAGCTCAGTTCAAATAGTCTTTAGAGGCTATCTACTCAGATGTTGTGTCATGTACAATTGTTCGACAAGTCTAGCATACATAACAACTTAATGGTCAAGTCGACAGTAGTAGGAAACATAGAGGTCAGGATAGGAATTCCCATCCTAAATAGGGCTTTAAGATAGTATCCTCTAGGTGAATCCCTAGAGTCCTCTAGCTTAGCTATGTGTGATTGGTCTAGGAGGTTGATTCCTTCCAAGTTTTAAAGCATAGAAGAAGAACAATAATAAAATCTCAAGTCGTTTACTGATAAAGCTTAGCAATTTAATTCAAATTCTAGGGGGGATATTTTTCAGAGATCAAAGAGATTTCTTCCAACAGCTAATTTGATAGATTAACGAGAAGTAATCCAAATTTTTTAAGAAGATTAGCTGGTTATTGTCTTTAGAAGGAACGTAGAAGGATCAAAAGAAATTCGAGTAGATACTTCACAAATTAGAACATTATCTATTTGCATCCATAAAGAGCAAACAATAGAATTACTCAGAGACTTCCTTAAAACTTACTCAATGTAAAAGACTTTCATTTTTTAGTGTCCCATTTTCAATCCAAACTTATGTGAGGATTTTAATTGTATTGTTCCTCGAGTATTTGAATTGCTTTTGAGAGCTAGGATGTGTTGTTATTGAGAGGGCTTATAGGTTTTCTCTATGGATCTATAGTTAGCCATAAGATAGGCCAGATGAGCATAATAGAGAGTATTTAAAGCCAAGGGTTGGCGAGTTTGCTTGTAACTTGTATCATTGATTTTTGGATAAGTGGAATGGCATCAGTGTAGAAAACTGAGTCCCTAACAATAAAGTTGGAAGAATAGACATAGATACATGGTTGAACCACTATAAATCTTACACATGATTCTCTTCTCCCTTCTCTTTTAAATTCTTCAATTTTACTTTTATTTTGTTCTTATTTGTTTAAAAATTAAAGTACCATCATTCCATTAATAAGCTTTACTAAGGGAACTTGTTAAAATAAAAAGAGTTTGAACTTTTGTCAAAGTTATATATTCTTATATCCTTTTGATAACTTATTCGAGACCTACAATTGACATCGGAGCTAGCCTTGCTCTAGTATCATTTAACGTTTAAGATTAATGGTTAAAAGTAGCAATTTAATTATTCAACAAAAAAAAAAGTATTGTATTTTGATGGAACTAACATTCCTTATAGGAAATTCAAGATTAAGACAAACGTGAAGACAATAGATTATTGGATTTGGAAAGTCATATTAAGTGGAGATGTTGAAATCTTATAGACAATTGTCACATTAGATGATATGCAACTTAAAAGCTAAAAATTCACTAATAATAATTATTGCTCCATCTGAATTCTATTTGATCTCTTCTTGAAAGATCTAAGGAGATATGGAGCATGCTAATTCAACCATACAAAGGCATGAATACCATCAAGGAGATGATGATTAACTCTTTGATGAAGCAATATGAAACTTTCCATATTTTGCTTGATAAAAAAAATCAAACGCTCTTAGTATGTTTATGCTATTGTTGACAAACTTTCTTTTCTTAACAAGAAAATGAATGGCGCAAATCTTATTTTTAAGATGTTATGAATCTTACCTAAAGCATGAAATGAAAAGAAAACTACCATTGAAGAGGCTTTTAATATGAAGAAGCTCACATGGAGTTAATTGCTAAGCAAACTGATGGCTTACCAGATAGGATTCCTCAAGGTAGAAAGTACCTCAAAGGAACTAAAGAAAAAGTTGATAGTCTTCAATGGTAGCCTATAAGCTCCTTTAGGAAGTCTTTGACCATAATCCGCTTTGGTCATAAGGCATCCTATGAGGTCCCTTAAGAAGTATTTGACCAGGATCCACTTTGGTCCTAAGGCATCCTACGAACTCCCTTAAGAAGTGTATAACCACAAACCACTTTGGTTAGAAGGCATCCAATGGCCTCCCTTAGGAAGTGTACGACCATGATTTGCTCTGATCATAAGGCATCCAACAAGCATCAGGTGTTGCAAAACAAGTACAACCATTAAGCTAGAAGGCATTAGCAATGCTTAGGTCAACACATAAACTACATAAGGCAATAGAACAAAGAAAGATAAATGACAACATTACAAAGAACAAACATGTATAGGTACTTGAGCTCCATATAAGAAATAATATGATTACATCATTAGTTAAGAACTTAGAATTACTCTTTACCCTCGATTTGTCATATAGTAATAGTAAAATTATTATGGAATAGTGTCTCTGTTTGCCCCAAATTTGACTTGAAACCTTTTGTTATTTGCTTTAGCTCAACCCTTTTCACAAGATCATCGACTTTAGCCAATCCATCAGTAAGCTTTCTCACATCTTTACTCATCTATACTGTCGTATTGTATGTTCACCTCAAAGGGCTCACCGCTCCAGTTTATCATCTATAAGCATATGAAATAAAGTTGAGGAAACCGCATCTGTACCTGCAAATTGTTTGAGGAATTGAAAATTGACAAAATAAGATCAAAACTTAAAAGAAGAATCAAAGATCAAGAAGCTTAAAAAAGATCTTGATGAGTACAATAAATTTTTGAATGCAAAAGTGAAAAGAGATTATAGTTTTGCTTAGTTATAGGCATACAAAGAATGATGTGGCAGCTATCAAAAAGCTAATTGACATGACAAGTCCTAACCCAATCTCGCCACATGTCCAACAAATAGAATAGATGGCCTAGACCTTCTGAGTAAAGCTTTCACTACGAAGACATATACAGTGCCTCAATGATACATGTAGGAGTATAACTAAGTCGAGTCAAACCATTATAGTATTATGCTTGAGCTTAAGCTATACTAAAAGACTCAAGACTCTAGCTTAGCTTAAGTTTAACCAAGTTTTAAATCTTGAACTTAAGCTCAACTGGAAGATATAATTAGCAATTTGAGTTCGGCTTGATAGTTCGATATTTAAACTTTTTATGAAATTTCCTTAAACCACCTTGATCTCACTTATATTAAAAATAAAATAAAATATCTTAAAAATTATATTAAACTTGATTAGTCTTAGGAACTTGATGATTTTAATATTCTTAAGTTTGGGCTTAGCTTGATTTACTACTAGAGAGTTGAGCTTAAGCTCAAGTTCAACTTGATTATTTCTAAAATGAATTTAAGTGAAACTTAAGTTAAGCTCGAGTAGTTTGCGAACCAGCTTGGTTCATTTATTACCGTAACATATATTTATAGCATATAATGCACTGGAATTAACATGCCTAAAGACAAATTGAATTAAAGTTTCTTAAGCATGCTATACCACCTTAGACTTAGCACCTCATAAATACGATCAAATCGCTCCACTCAACCTACTCTAAGATTAAGCCACCACAAATCGTTTCTACGGACAAAAGCTTAAAGCAGGTTAGAAACTTTACTCCTTAGCATATCTCCTAACATACCATCTAGTCAAAGACCCACATAGTCTCCTCCAACTTGTAATTTTCAAAGCACAAGCTTGATATATTTAGGACAGCCTGCTTACTCAACCATACCACTTTAATAAAGCTCTTATCCATAATTTTGGATGCAAGGTTGATAATATAATTAGAATGAAAGCTCTCTTGATCAATAACGACTCAACTTAGGACCTTGGGAACCTAGCTGGAAGTTTGCTATCTTTGTTAACTTGTGATTAATGAGAGTAAGGAGCAAGTATTGATAAGCTACTCAAGACATAGGCCTCGAAACTTAACCTCTCTAGAGCGTAAGTCGAGCCTTAAAAACTTAGGATGACTTGTTTAGAGCCTAAGCCAAGCATAATCAACCTAATCAAGATCAAGGCTACTAAACTCCTCAAGATGAAGGCCTTTAAGCCCGTGTTGGTTAAAGCTCAGCCATAAGTTTGAATGAAGATCGAGTAAGAAACAAATTAGTTATATATGGTAAGTCAATAAGTGTTCCTAACTTCTCCTCTATAAACTACAAAGTTGAAGCAAGAATCTTAAGACATTTATCACATTTCTAAAACAACCAATCCCCTTATAAATAAAAGTAGATAATTATAGGTAAAGGATTTGAATCTTTGGCCTTTATATCTAAATGATACATGTCACATATACTCTTTAATTTAAGTATTAGAGTGATTGTATCATAAGTGGACGTGCATAGACTACCTCTGGTTGTTTTGAGCTTAAATTTGCTATGGGTGAAGGTTTATACAGCCTTTCAAGAATCAATCCTCAATCTTACTAAGAAAACGTAATAATAGGGGAAGGGGTTTCAATTCCAAAATTTGGAAACTTGTAGCACATACTTTACCCATTTTATACTTATTCACCCTTAATGTTACCTTATTGATAAAATAGAAATTTATAAAGGGAGATAGAGGTGATGTATCCAAAGGAAAGGGATGAAGAAAATGAAATCAATGACAAATTTGTTCAAATTTTTATTAGTAATTTTTTTTTTGTTGAAAAATATATATATTTTTTAATTTGAAAGTTTTTCCTTTTGTATTTTTTTTTATTTTGGATTATTTTATTTGATTTTAATATATAAATGTTTTGGCTTTTTATTATTTTTTAGATTAAAATTCTCACGCGGAAAGATCTAAATGACACTTCTATTTTAATATTAATGAGAAAAAGACACATTTCACATGTTGATTGACCCAAATACCCCTCATCTAGTCATCTAATAGTATTTAACGGAGTTAGGCAATATGGTACCGTCAGTTATGACATGTCCAATTAGGTATGAAATTGGCAATCAAATTCAGTTAAAGTATCAAATACAGGATTAGCTCTTAAAAAGAAGGTTGGGATGACGCCACCGCCCTAAACTTTATCTACAATAAGGAGTAGAGGGTGACAACCAAATAAGCATGTTGGTTATTGCAGGATAATATATATAATTGCAAAAGCAAAAAGATAAGAAAAAGGAAAAAATATTTAATAACACTAATATATCCCGTGATAGATGAGTAGCGGTGGCATCAATATTATTTTGACTTTTTATAATAAAGAAACGTATTTTTTAAAAAAAATATTAATTATATTTTCATATGTTAAATTTTTATTAATATTTATATATTATTTATGGATTTATATGGCTTATAAGTACCTTATTTTGACGTTTGATAATAAAGGAACGTACTTTTAAAAAAATTATCAATTATATTTTTATATGTTAAAATTTTAGTAGTACGTATATACCATTTATAAATCTCATGGCTTATTAGTATTATTAAAGTCTTTTTTAAGAAAAAAAAACAGTATAGAGTAGACTTTGAATAATATTATGAATTATATAAGAAAATACAGTACGTGAATGGATGAGTGACGATTAGATATAAATAAAATTTTAATATATGGTAATAAAAGAAATTATTTTTTTAAAAATATTAATTATATTTTCACATATTAAAAATTATATCATTTATTGATTTATACAACGTATTAGTACTATTAAAACTTTTTTTTCTAAATAAAAAAGAAAAAACTTTATAAATTTGACTTTGAATAATATTATGGATTATGCAAGAAAGTGCTCCGGCTTCGGCTTAAACGGAGCGTCGCGTTGTAGGCATGACGATAGACCAGGACCAAGACACACACAACAGACGAAGTCAGAAACAAAGTTAATAGAAACCATCGAAGTCGAACCATCTCCTTCGTCGATTGTTCCAACAATTCCAGCCGGCTGCTTCCACAAGAAGCATATTTTCATGTCAATTACACTAATCACACCGGCCTTAATGATTAAAAAAGAAAGCGGGGAAAGTTTGGAATCGTAAACTATTATTTTAAAGTACATTTAATTAGGTTTTTGTTTTCTTCGGTAATTACAATAAGAGGAGCGATTCAAGTCTAATTTGTGATGTTGAATCGATGCATGAGATTTTTATTGTTTGGTAAAGTTTAGTTATAAGCAAAAAATAGCAACTATCTAAAAATAAGGATTTTTTTTTTAATACGTGTAATGACATTAAAAAATAAAGAGGAAAATACTAGATTACCACAAAAGGAAAAATAAAACATTCACTATGTTCTACATAGTTTGCCATGACGCAAAGAGTGAATATAAGTCTTTTAGATAGAAAAATTGAAGAGAAAATTAAACACTTTTAATTCTCAAAATTTACCACTTTTTTTAATTAAATTCTCAAACTTTATTTTTTATTTTAGCCCTCAATATTTACAAACAAATGTGTTCTCTATTAACGCGCTACTCAGTTTTCCATTAGTTATAACACATAACACTATATGATTGGTTTGTATTTTATATTAAATAAATTATATAATAAGAGTTTAAAAATAAACAAATATAGATTTTTTCCCTAATAAGAAAGAAAAAAAGAAAAACACTGCAAAATA
Organism: Lumnitzera racemosa; assembly: GCA_024138005.1. Lineage (NCBI taxonomy): Eukaryota > Viridiplantae > Streptophyta > Magnoliopsida > Myrtales > Combretaceae > Lumnitzera > Lumnitzera racemosa. The sequence goes on from JAMXBC010000006.1 coordinate 91,249,037, forward strand.
CAATTAAATCATGCAACTTAGTTTGGTTTGCTTTAAATTTTTTCTTTATCTAGGATAGCTACGAGCCAATCAGTACCCTTCTTAAGTGGCCAAGGCCCTTGCATTACCTAGTTATGAGTGTCTGGAACTGTTAATTTTTTTATTCTTTTCAATTTTTTCCTAATTTTTTTTATTTTTAAATTTACTTATATGTAAACGTATATGTTATGTATATTTTATATATTTATTACTATGCTTTTTTTTTTTCATTTTTTCCCTTTTTCTGATTTCTGATTTTTATAACTTTTTGTGTTCTTTATATATTTACTTAATAATTTTACTTAAATTATATATATAATTAATTTATTTAACTAATATAATTTTGTATGCCAATAAGATGATACCACATGTGACAACTAACAAAAAAACTTAACAGCATGCTTAAGAAGGACTTGTTTGTAAATGATGATGACCAAAATAAAGTTGAAGAACTTAATTTTTAAAAAGGTAAAAGAGTTTGCTTCCCAAAAATTAACAATGCCTTAATAATTCAGGTTTAGAAAACATTTGTACCTTCGTCAAGATAAGGGAATTACGCTGCAAAGTGCATAAGGATTTTGGAATTTTTAGGAAAAGATAATTTGTAAAGCTCGTATGTGATATATATTTGTAACTCATGAAATTTAAGGACCATGAGAATTACACAGAGTTACAACTTACACTAGATTTGCTCGAGGCACGTAACCAAACAATCCTTCAAATGTAATTGACATCCTACATGGACTTTGTTAAAAGGCCAAAAGGGGAAAAAAAAATCGTATACATATCCTTAATGCATAGGGATGCAAATGGATGGACTCCTACGGGATATTCAATTTGATTCTAACTCTATATTTATCCGATTGGATAAAATCTGCAAGTGTTTGACTGAATTTTCGGTAAATTATTAAAATTGGCATGAACCTGCTAAGTTGTATGTATTATTTATCACTTTAGTTTAATTTTACAAATGCTACCATTGAAAACGTAGCTTAGCCGCTGTCCACTTTTCCGTTGAAGTCTGAAGGCCTCAATCATTTCTTTGAATACCAAGCACAAATTGTCTACCGCTATCCCTGTCCTCATCCCATTCACGAATCGTAATCCCTGCCCCCAACCATTTTGCGCTAGTCTACGGTGACTCGAAACATTTTAATTAAATCATAGGATAGGTTCTGAGTTTTATAAATCTGTTCCCGTTTATAGTATTATTTATGCAAATGGATAATTAATCTTAAAAATATACCTAAGTTTTACCCGTAGTGACTTACTGATTAATAGATTTAATATATTAAATGAATATCTCGAAATACGCACAATGGAAAATCATTAGGATATATGAAAGTCATTAATTAGCATTTTGGGGTCGTTTTCACCAAACGCACGTGCTCGTAGCCTTAGGAAATGTCTCAGAAAAGGTAAGGCACCCGCATTGCACCTGTTACCCTTGAATATTGGTGAAAACAACCCACCGCAATTAATAGAACAAAAAAGTGCATGAAGGAGCACCAACATGCATATTATACTCATAAAACTACCTGACACGAGAAAATGCATTTGGTGTTTATTTATTTATTTTATTAAAGAAGAATAAGGATGGCTACTAAGGTACTTTTAGCTTCGAGATGCTGATTTCCTGATACGATGAATTAAATTCAATCTCTCCCTTTTTATTGTAATCACGAAAAAGAATTACATAAAAGTAAACTAAACTAAAAATTAGGCTCAGTTTTAAAACGAAACCGCAATGCTCTTACAAAAAAATAATAGCTGTCTTAATCTTATTGTATAGTACCTAAAGCAACAGGCAGCAGGCACTTCTTTTTTGACTTTTCCACTACAACTCCAGCTTAGACAACCACTATCTCTTACTTAATACTATTCTCACGTATTCATTTGCCTTTTGGTTTTGGTATAAGTTTAATATCAAGAAGACAAGTCCTCTTTTTCTTCCTTCTTTCTACTCGTAGGCCCCATTCATTTTGGAATAGAATAATCAGAAAGAGATAAGAGAAGAGAAGGCTTTATAAAAAAATAAAATAAAATAAAATAAATAACTAAAAAAGAAGAAGAAGAAGAAAATTCTCTCTTTTTATATTTATTTCCCACGGATGGCCCTTCCTTAATACTTATTTAGTTGAATCAGGTGTTTGGAAATTCCCTTCCGTTTAACCTTGCCAAGGAATAAGAAGGCAGCCGGACTAGGATTAGTAGTCAAGGACAAAGGACTAGGAGGTGGGTGATGAATGTTCCAACTTTCACTCCTTTCTCCTGATGCTAGCTTACCTTGATAAGCCACCTATAGCTCTCATAATATATCATATCCAGAATGAAACACGATAGGCTTCCCTGTTATATCGGTTTTGTTATGTTCCCAATTGTTTCTATCACAGATTACAAACTTTGATGATCTTTCTTTCCGTTAATAATTTGTATCGCAGGCTTGTCCACGTGCAGCGGTTCCATTTCCATTCCAGAAGGTAATTGAGGGCGAGGGTAAATCTGCTAGTCATCGAAATGGAACAAGACTCGTCGTTGTTATCATCATCATCATCTCCTTCGTCTTTTAACATCTCAATCTTGCTGGAGATGTCTGCTGCTGATGATGTGACCGAATTCACAAGACGCATCGAGGAAGAGGGTGGAGGTGTGGATGAGTTAAGCTTGTGGTACGGCAGAAGGATCGGCTGTAAGCAGATGGGGTTTGAGCAGAGAACACCCCTCATGATCGCTGCCATGTTTGGAAGCAAGAACGTCTTGTCTTATATCCTCAAAACAGGGAGAGCCGATGTTAACAAGGCTAGCCCTTCTGATGGGGCTACCGCCCTTCACTGTGCGACTGCTGGTGGGTCTGCCCACTCCGATGTGGTGGTACGGTTGTTGCTTGAATCTTCAGCAGATGTGAATTGCACCGATGCTAACGGGAGAAAAGCTGGAGACTTGATTTCGCCACCTTCTAGTTCTACTAAGAAGGCTTTGCGAATCTTGCTCAACGTCGACTCCGGAATGCAAGAGACTTACCTCTTGCCCGAATGCTTGGGTCATGATATCGGAGGAGAAGAATCTGCCACCGTTGTCAAAGCTCCCAATGAGAAGAAAGAATATCCCGTCCAAATTTCACTTCCCGATATCAACAATGCGATATATGGCACGGATGAGTTTCGAATGTACTCCTTCAAAGTAAAGCCTTGTTCAAGAGCTTACTCGCACGATTGGACAGAGTGTCCCTTTGTTCACCCAGGCGAGAATGCAAGGCGTCGTGATCCTAGAAAGTTCTACTATAGTTGTGTCCCTTGCCCTGAGTTTCGAAAGGGATCCTGCAGACAAGGAGACAGCTGTGAGTATGCTCACGGTATATTTGAGTGCTGGCTCCACCCAGCACAGTATCGTACACGTCTCTGCAAGGATGAGACAAGCTGCACCAGGAAGGTCTGTTTTTTCGCTCACAGGCCTGAGGAGCTCCGGCCCTTGTACGCATCCACAGGATCGGGGATACCTTCTCCAAGATCATTCTCGTCCAACACACCTTTCCAGGACATGGTAATTTCCACGAGCCCGCTTGCACTAGGTTCTCTCTCTGTCCTTACACCAGCCACTTCAACACCCCCAACAAGTCCATCAACAACCTCCTCATCCATGTGGCAGAACCAGGTCAGCACCCGACCACCTACCCTGCAGCTTCCTTCAAGCAGGTTGAAAACCGCAGTTCATGCGAGGGATATGGATTTAGATATTGACTTGCTCGGTTTAGAAAGTCAGCGAGTAATGGAAGATAAATCAGGTCCGTCCTCCTCATCTAGCTGGCCCAACTCGATATCTGCTACCTCAGCATTTGGTACCACCTCCAATGATGGGAATAACGAAATGAATAAGCTTAATCCTGCCAACTTCGATGAGATATTTAGATCAGTTGACCAAGCCTACTTGCCTTGCTTAAGGGGATCACCGCTTGATGATGTTGTAATATCCCCAACTGGAATCCAGAAGCAGCTGCGCTCAAGCTACTCCAACAACATGTCATCGTCACCCATGAGGACACCAACCTCATTTGGGCTCAGTTCATCCGGCGTTGCTGGAGCAGCAGCTTTAAGCTCACGGTCAGCCGCATTTGCAAAGAGGAGCCAGAGCTTCATCGAGCGAGGTGCGGTTGGCTACCATTCTTCCATGGCTACTTCTCCCACTCCGGGGATCTCATCTCTCCAAGACTGGGGTTCACCCGATGGCAAATTGGGGTGGGGCATTAGGAGGGAGGAGCTGAACAAGTTGAGAAAATCAGCTTCCTTTGGAATTAGAAACAGCAGCAGCCAAACTCATGAAGCTTCTTCAAGCAGGACGTTGCTTGATGAACCAGACGTATCGTGGGTCCAACACTTGGTAAAGGATGCCCCACCTCAGAAACCTGGTTTTGGGGAGCAGCACCATCAGTTCTACAGCGAATCAGGAGAAATGGAGATGCTTCCGCCTTGGGTGGAGCAACTATACGTGGACCAGAAGCAGATTGTAGCCTAAAAGCCCTATTTGCATAATTCTGTTGTCAATTGTTGCTTTTTTCAATTGATTTATATTGATGAACACTAGGAAAAGAACACAAGAATTAGGGCGTATACAAATAGACAGGACGAAAAGTTCCTGTCAACTCTCTTTTTGTTGTGCTCCCAGATAAGCATCTCTATTATTACAAGACTAAGAGGATATTGGTTGTAAAGAAGCCTCGATGCAAGGGTTTCTCTACCATCATTGCAAGCTTTTGCCACTTATCAAATTTATTCTTGATTTAAGTAATTATGCACGACAAGGTCTCTTCAAAGTACCATGTTCTTCCATAAGTGTGACTCTTTCTGCAGCTATTGAAGTAACGTTGTCAAAAGCCTGAAGAGTATTTGCCGAAAAAGGAAATCCTCGGAAGGATTTGCCAACAAAATGGTTAATGAAACAACACGCCCCACGCATATATAGATCGGGGGCATGGTGTCCCTACTCCCTACTATGACCATTTTGGTAATCAGGCTGGAGATGCACAGGGAACCTGTCTACCAACAAAGACAAAATTGATGGCAGTCCTCTTTATCACACGAATCCCTTGCTCCATCTTCAATCAGTTGATCCAACCTAACACCATCCTTTCTCTCCTCTATACCTTTTGGTTTTTGAAGTATGCCATGTTAAAGAGTGTTTTGCCCTTTGTCCCATAGGATTTGATATTTTTGTTCTGTTTCTTCCCACAGACTGAGGCTCTTGACGTCTGATTTTATGAAAAATGATGTTTGATGATTGTAAAGAAAGAAGGAAAGAAACCATTTCATGAAGGTAGCATATGAACAAGTCATGACAAGACTTGCCAAGATAAAAGTGGATGAAAGTGCACCTATCTAATATAGCCAGTTGATTTATACAAATTTAAAAAACGAAAAAAAAGGATAAAAGAAAAACACAATGTTTCGTTTCATTAATCTAATTGCGAAACCTATTGAAAGACCTCAACAAATAAAATAAAAATAGGAATAGTTAACTAAATTTGGATATTAATATTATTATAATTAAAAAAATTTATATAACTTTTAGATAAATTAAGTTTAAATGAACTTAGTGAGGTTGAGTTCGAGCTGAAAATTATAAACTTAATTATGCTTGGATTAAGTTTGAGTTTTTGAGATTTGGAGTCAGAGTTCAAATTTGAGTTCAACACTACAATATCTCTAACTTATGTTGTTTACAGCATAATTCGAGGTAAGTGACTTCTACTTGTACCTACTTTAGAAAGTAGCATGCCTCATCGATGGGTACATTTTTACTACCGTACAATTAAGTATCCTAAGGTTTTGGCTCAGGTGGTTTTGTTGTCATGAATATGAGAAAACGTGAACGGAAAACGTAGCAGAAAATTTTTATTATTGTGAAGAATGACCGTCAACCTAAGACCGAGTAATGATCTGTGTGTGCAATAGAAACTAGATACTAGCTTTGTGTTTTTTTAAGGACGTTCTATGTCTCGTTATTCATAAGTGATCATAAGAAATAATTATTTTTTGACTTCAATAAATCACCTTCAATTTACGATAAACCACGTACACCAACGGTAAAAATAAAACCGTCAGACATTAAAAAGAGACCGTTAACAGTTTGTTATAAAAACTGTCAATAACTTTCGGAATGCAAATAGCTTTTAATTGACAACTTCTCTTACTATTGATAAACATTATTTTATTATATTATAAATCAACGGTGATTTACTAAACTTATGGTCACTTTTAAGTAAACCGAAGTTTGCATGTTTTTATCTCAATCGGTAATTTTATACAATCTTTAGATACCAGTGCATATTCCAGTCAACAAGCCTGGTCTTCGTCTTCCCGACAATGGGGTGTGTTTCAGAAAAGTCTGCCGAGCAAAAAGTCTATGTAGAAAACAGAAAACATTGATTTTTCCTATTAAGGAAAAACCTTGAAGACTTTCTAGGAAATTAATTTTTTTTTTAAAAAAAAAAAAAGATCTACGAATTAATCTTCACAAGTCGTTTAGTTCAAGGAAAATGGTTTCCATATATATTTTTATTTTTATTTGACATAAAGAGTTATACTTGAAGCATTGAGAAGGAAAAAAAAAAAAAGAAAGTTAAATGACTTGTTGAAAAAAGGGCAAAGTCCCAACGTTTAGCAGACATACCAAATCAATGACTGAAGTTTGATTTTGAACAAGACCGCCATCCAATTTTGATATTTGACCAAACTAATGAACTAAAAACTAAAACCATGGTTCCAAAATTACCTCAACTATATCATGAACAGAGAAACAACAATAGCATCTCATTGAAGCTTATATTGATATTTGTTCACCTATTTAATGTCAGATATTAAACGAGGAACCGGTCCACCAGAAGCAAATTAGGATATATGGATCATATAGAGCGGTTGAAGCATATCTAGTGAATATGTGAAACAGGGGGCAAAGTATGAATTACATTCCAAATATGTGAACCAAATGAAGAAACAGACCATTTGAGCTAAAGACCACGAACATGGTAACTTCAAATGATAAGAATGAAGCAGAAGTCCACATTCAAAACTTCCATTCGTCTCAATCTGCATAGATCAAGTTTATAGTGAACAAATCTGCATTTTTCAATCATGTAATCACAACCCAGGCCCAGCCTCCATCTACTAACCTGAGATGATTTAAAAACTATTCACATCATAAATCCTATTTTTGACCACACACAGGCCAAAGTTTGCAGCTATTGGAACTTCTAACAGAAGGCAATTTTGGTATGGTTTTGTTATCATTTCTATCCCCATACCTGCAAAGAACTTTTACCATCAGTCTATGCTTAGCCTCTATTCTCTTAGGAAATATGCAAAAGACTGCTGACTAAAGAAATGACCTACTTCCTTCAATTGAAAGCATTAGAAGTACTTGCTAACGGCTTGTATATATACATATATGTGAGTGTGTATATCTCAAAGTCGTTGCATTCAGAGGACGTGAAAGTTCTTACTGTAGAGGAGACAAAATTTTGAGATAAATTCCATTAGTATTCTTCCTTTAAAGACCAATAGAATAGTTAACCAAAATGGAAAAAAGAGTTGGTGATTGGTCCACAAACACCAAAAGTGGTACGTCGGTACTCCAGATAATTATGAATCAGATTTTTTAACAAAAGGAATGGACAATTATATCTCAAAGAAAAAATTCGAAATAGAAGCCGGCACGAGATGAGGTTTGTATTGCTTGACACTATAGACTAGGAGCAGAATCAAAGTCCAACCTTCATATTATATTCTGCTTATATCGCGACCAAACACGAATGTAGTAAACCAGTTTATGGCCACATAGAATCTGTTCCTCCAACTTATCACACGTGTCAAGTATGCAGACCGCCAGATGAACCAACTGGTAAATCCTGCCACCGACAGCCCTCTTCCCTCCTGAGCAAAGTAACTTCTTCATTACATGCTTGTTATTCATGCAGAGAAATGCAAACATCATTAACAGCTATATTACCTTGCTTTGTCTAAGGTCCACGAGTGCTTTATATCTTCCAATTGTTGCCATGCTTCCAAGATGCCTGTAAACAAATGGAGCTCCAAATTCTATGTCTTTTGCACCGTCTGCATGCCCTCCACCAGCCTTCCCAATTCTGTTCAATAATTTTGCCAGATATTTTCCTTGCCGCTCTGCAACCTTCACAAGGAATTGACATACATCAGAAAGACAGAACAATGTTTTCAATTAGCTAAAGGATCTGTAATTTCAAGACATAGCAAATTCAACTAAAATACATAGCTAAATTCAATTGCACGAGGAACTGAGGCTATCTTTGCATGTTTCATATAGAAAAGGAGAAGCAATTACAAAAGTAGCAACTCTAGATTGAGATTGCAACTCCCCAGTTATAAAGTCATTAAACTATTCCATCAAGTCCTCAAGTATACAATTTCTCATGCTGAACACCATGGGACTCAACTAGGACACGTTGATTATCACATATGGCAATGATATTCATATCAGCTTAAACAATGCAGTCTGAGTTTCATACATGTATAGAACTTTTAGCACTGTTGATCATTTAATCATGGCTATGATTTATAAAATGGAACTAAGATACACTCTTAAATCCCCCACCCCTCACCATTTTTGCAGCACCCTTTCTTCTGTCAGCCATCTGATGCAGCTATTATTATGTGGCATTCCCTCCCAAACAATGAAAACCCATCTGTAGTGAATAGTGAATTAATTATGCAGGAAATGCACCCTTTGACAGCAATGGACCATTAACAAAGAAAACCAAGTTGCACTTGCATTTAATTTACTTAAAGACATCACAAGACAAAGCACATGATTAAAATGAAAATGCAAAGCACTTGCCTGGGCCAGTGCTGGCAGAACTGGTTTGCCAGTACTTTCAAGAAACCCACTGCAGTCACCAATTGCAAATACTTCTTGCACAGAAGGAACACGTAGCCACTCATCAATACCAATCCTGTAAATGAGGGCAGAAAGTCTGTTACTTCAAATAATATCTCATGGATTGGACCGTGAGACTTGCCTCATGTCATAGGGAAGAGTTTCCATGTACATGTTTGTCTGGATTAAATATCATAATTCACAGCCTCTTCCTGTCCAGAACTTTTAACAATTGCAGGAAAATCCTGCTGGGAAGGAAAAATAAAAAAATAAAAAAGGGCTTGGAATAAAATGGACACACAGGCTTACCTTCCGCCCGGGGATTTTGGAAGTTGGAGAGATCTGACAAGAGGGGAAGGCCCCACACCGGTAGACCATACTAACAATCCATAAGGAACCTCTGTGCCATCATTGAGAATTAATTTATGGGGTTTAACATCCTTGACAATTCCCTGAACTAGGTGAACTCCAGTCTGTATGTGATATGCAACTTTTAGGAGGACATGGAAGCATGCATTATTAATGCTGTAAGGTGAGGGAAACAACACTGACCTTGGTGAGCTGCTTAGTAGCATATCGGCGGAGGCGATCATCAAAAGAAGATAAAATCTCATTTGCCTGCACGTTAAAGGGATGGCATTCTCATAGGATTGGCAAGAGTAAATGCAATTTAGCTGCAATGCAATTTCACATTAAAATAGAAAAAAGAAAGGAAAGGAGTTTAGACCTCAATAAGGGTAACATGGATGTAGTCTTTAACATGAGCGTATCTTTGATGTACATCCCTAATGATAAAGTCGCTAAGTTCGCCACTGAATTCGACACCAGTGGGGCCACCACCAACCACAACACAGTGGAGAAGCCTGCGCTTTTCGTCCTCAGAAATACCAGGGACATCGGATAGCATGAGATTGAGGAGTAGTTTCCTGCGGATTTCTTGAGCATGGTGGACCTCCCGAAGGAAAATGGCATTCTCGATGACACCATTGATTCCAAAGGTGGAGGCCTCTGCGCCCGATGCGATGACCAGTTTGTCATAGGAGATGTCGAACTTCCAGGGTTTCAAGGTCTTGTTGTCAGCTCCATCGGTCACGGTCTCGCAATGCACCTTTCAATCATGTTAGAGGACAACTGCTTGAATTGTTTTCCATCATAAAGCGTGTTCGAAATTGACTTGTAAACAAAATGTAGGGCTTATATCCTTTTGAAATTACTGAAATTTCATTCAAAATCAACTCATATAAAGAAAGGAAGAAGAAGTAAAGCAATCAATATCGAAGTTGGTGGGTGGTTAAGCAAAGTACCAGATGGGCATGGGTATCAATGCCAATACAATTGGCAAGGAAGAAGTAGGAAGAAGGTGCGGTGGAGATGGCATGTTGGATGCGACCGATGGGCTCGGCGACTGACCTGAACTCGAGAGTCCCCACACAGGTGGAAGCTAGCAAGGGAGTGAACACCATGTGGTTGCGTGGGGACACGCACACCACGTCATAGATTTCGGTGTCAAGATCCTTCATGAGCCGGCACCCAGCCCAACCGGACCCCAGCACCACCGCTCTGGGCTTCTCGTTCCTATCCCTACATGTGGGTCCCAGTCCCCGCCCTTCTGATGCTGCTTCCATTGAAGATTGAGCTTGAGCATCGGCATGACCATAAGATGCGTTGGTGCTACTCCTCAAGTGATTCAGAGAAGTGGATTGCAGGTTGTTCAGGAATTGGAATCGTTTTGGTCCTGATGCTCCTATTCCTATCCCTAATGATCCTCCGATTCCTATTCCTGCTGAATGGCAAGAATGGGAACAAGAAGCTTTGTTCCTCAATTGTCTTATTATGATGCTTCTAAACATACTTCCTTTCTTGTCAATCTTTCCTTATCCTAGGGATTTCCGAATATGGGATTGAGAAGGGAGAAGGAAGGGGTGCTTGGGTCCCTCTTTTCCAATTGATACGGTTTCCTGTCTCTCTCTCTCTCTCTTTCTGGACTGAAAGAGAAACACATCGTTAATTAACGCAAGGAAGAAGACGTTCGTTGCGGTGGACTGGGCTTCTCCCGTTTAGTTTAACGTGGCAAAGGGTGAGGCCATCCAGTTGGAATTTAAAAATTATATTATTATTCATAGGCATAGGCGAAGGCGGCTATCGTTACAACAAATACCGGCTCTTCAGTCTTCACTCAAATCTCCCTATTTTTCAACCCACTGTGCCGGAGTTATTGGACCCGTTTGTCCACATACTTTTTCCTTACGTATCGGATTTTGTCGGATATCGATATAGAGGGAAAGTCGATTTTTAACCTTGATAACTAATAACTGTTAAATAATGACAGTTACATAAAAAATTCAAACCCATCCTATTCTAATTTTCACAATAACTTGAACCATTTTCTCCGCTATCATTTACATCATTTTTCCCATATACAAATTGAACATATTTTGTATTCATAAAATATGTATCATATTATTTATGTAATCATATTTTTAACTTATTGTCATATACAAATTTAAATTCATTATATATCATAATAAAGAACTCATTTTATTTTATATCTATATTTTCAACTTTCTATATATTATTCATATCTCATAGATATTACTTGTTATTTGTATAAATAACAATGTATTGATCATTTTACACTAATATTATTTGCTATTTTTTTTTCTTCTTTCTTTTCATAAATTTCCTTAGACATTTTTTTATATCACTCAATTTAATTTTTTATACACACTACACATATGTACTGGTTGCTAGTAATATATGATATATACTTAAGCTATAAGTTCTAACAGTAGGAAAATTACAATAAAAAGATTAATATTTGAAATTAAGTTTAAATAGGAAATCAATATTTTGAAAAATTTAAATGAAGAATTAACATTTTACAAAATAGATCATATAAAGGATTAATATTTCGAAAAATTAAAATAAGTATTAATATTTCATAAAGTTGTTCAAATAATTTTATGAATTGGCTATTATAAATCCTTTATTTGAATCGCTTTATGAAATATTGATTTTTTATTTAAACTTTTTGAAATATTAAACCTTTATTTGAATTTTTTAAAATATTGATCTATTAATTAAACTTATTCTCAAATGTGGGTTCCTTCTATTGTAATTCTACCTTTCTAAGAGTTTTAATATTATATGTTCACATCATTAAATGAAATAGTGAGATGTAATTATAGTTATGAAATCGAATAAGCTTCTAATAGCTATTATATTATTTAATTAGATAAGAAGGCATTTAAGAATATATTAGTAAAAAGACTCAAAAAAGGTTGTACTATCCTTTTTGTTGGGAAAATTATACGACAAGAGTTTTAATTTTGAGATTAAGTTCAAATAGGAATTTAGTACTTAAAAAAATTCAAATAAAATATTAACATTTCTGTTAGGGTTAGGAAAAAAAAATTACAAGCCACTTATCAAATCATAAATTGAACCAAATTAAACTGAAAATTTTATTTATTTATTTTTTTACAAACAACTTGATTCATGGTTTGATGTTTATTTTTTAATTTGAACTATTTTGAATCAAACCGAATTGATAGTTAAATAAAAAAAGTTTACACAATTGCTTTATACTTTTTTATTTTTTATTTTTTTCTCATTAATCTTCATGGATTTCATCAAATTTTTTATAACTTATTCTTTTTTGTCTTATTTTTGGTCAACTACTAAGATTAAGTTGGGTAAGCTTTATTTAAAATTTCATATATAGAAATTTTCCTTTTCTAAATTGTTCTATATTATATGTTTTCAAATTAAAGGTCTAACATCAGTACCTTTTATGTGTCTCTCTTTTCTTTTTTCAATCTTTGGTATATCTTTATTGTCTTTTCATCGCTTTTGGATAGACAACCCTACTTCTCCCTTTATCATGACCTGAGGAGTGGCCTAACCATGATAGGTCACCATATACTACAAAAAGATCGTAGATTGACTCATTTATCACTTAATGACCTTTTATATGATATACGAAGCTACTACACTAATTAATTATGTAGAAGTTATGCAAGTGAAGACAATACCACAGTGAATATAATATTATAAATTTTCATACATAAATCCAGCTAATAAAGAGTTTAGGACTCAAAGTCCTTAAAACAACAATAGCTTAGCTATAGCAATCATGATAGTAGCTTTATATGGCTACTAAATATCAAAATACAAAATAAATATTGGAATATAATTAAGAGTCTTACTAAATATTCATATTCTCTTGAGCTCTCATACTCTATACACTTTTCCAAAAAGCTCCAAATTGACCTTGGGCATACCTTAGCCTGGTACTTTAAAGAGATCCTCCTATAACAAAAGTCTATATAGGTGTAAGTTATAAAACTTAGTGGAATATCCTGCAGTCACTTTGATAAGCAAGTTACTAAACAATTAACTACAAATATATGAATGTATGATCAATCAGAATACGAACAAATATATACAGTTAATTAGGTATAGTATGTAACTTCGATTTACTGCCTTTTAAAGTCGAGGTCAGAGTATACACGATACCAGGTAGATATAGGTGCCATACTTGAACTTACATAAACTATGAAAATCCATGTTTCGTATTTTAAGAAAAACAGTATTATTGAATTCTAGTTTTAGAAACTAACTTCCAGATATGATTATGAGTCTACCTTCATAATCCACATTCATCCTTAAATAAAGATTTCTAGACTTAACCCTTAGTCAGGCAATTGGCATCTTCAATACCTAGTGAGCCTGTAAGCTAAGATGAGGTCATGTTGTATGAATACACTGTATTAAATACTATAATTTCAATTAGATAAAACAACCTTCGTGTGGCCTTTCACTATCTTTGTATGATGTAATAACTAAAATATTAATAATGCAATGCATACTCATACATGATTCAATTAATTAATTGAGCTAAGTATAATTTAGTCCAATTATTAGGTAACTAACCAATATCACAAACAACTAAATTTCTTAAAGTTATCTAGAGTGTAGTAACCAATTCATTATAACAATTTAAAGTATTTTTACATAATAGACAACCAATAATAATCGCACATAAATCTTGACCCCAAACATCAATCAATTTATTAATAATATTTAAATGCCACTATCTACAATCGATCATAATGATAGTCAAGGGTCATAATAGTTAGTAGGATCACTTATTAATTAAGTAATATAAAAAGGTAATAAGTATTTAAGGAAGGGAATTATATTATCTAATTGTCTACTTATAAATCTATCCAATTTTCTACTTATCTTACTTAAAGTTCATAATTCGATTTTTTTTAATCGCATATAATTTTTTTTTCTTTTTAAATCTAATTTTTGTGATTTTATACTCAATCTTTATCGTTTTTTAATATATTTTCATATAATGAGGTTTGTTTTGAAAGTTAGGATGCACATTTTCTGTTATGGGCTTGATAAATTACGAATTTTTATTATTTTTGGGCCCAATTACTCTTTAATTATTTTTATGGGCTTTTCTTAATGATTTTATGAATAGGCTTTACTTAAATTTTTGTTAGTGGCATTAACTTTTATCTATTTTATTCTTATGGGGCCTATCTAAAATTTTTTGGATTCTTTATTAGGTTTTGCATTTGTTTTGAATTTAACTATTAATTTGGTCTATTTTAATGATTAGTAAGCTTTCTAAAATTATGTTTTGACCTATATAATTTTCTAGATTTTTATAGTTATTGGTTATTTTTAATTTTAGGCTAAGATCTTTGTTATTAGTCCGAATTGGGCCTTTTCCTTACATTTTTCAATTTTAAAGTTATGGGCCCAACTTTTCTATTTATATTTACCCTTATTTTAATTACATAAAAATTTTTGCACACTTTTTCTTCTTTGGTTAGACCTAGTGTAGGCCTTTTCCCATGGGTCTTAAAGTCCAATTTGTTCTATTTTCATTAAGTCACATCTTTAGACCTTAATTTATTTACTATTCTAACTATTATTATAATAGTTATTTTAAATTAATTTATTTTTATTATTTTTCATAAAAATGTAGTTTAGGGTCAAATTATTTTTAGGGCTGGTGAGGCAATATTCCAGAAGCTCCTTGGAATTTTTCCTAGTTTGTTAATTTTATTACTTTTACTAATTTATCATATATATATATATACATGTCTATCATACCATGAATAATTAAATAACAGAAAATACAAGAAAAATAATATTATGCTTCCTATTGAAAGTCATGTCCAATACGTGTATATATATATATATATTTATATTTTTCATATTCATAAACATATTTTTGGAAAAATAATGCTAATATACATTTTGTTAGGATTCTATCTAACTTAGTTTTAATGATAACAAAAAGGAGTATATAATCATGGTTTGTGTAAGTTTAGTGTTGCTGGAAAAGTACAGTAAGATTGTTTGTAGAAGGATATATACAAGCAAAATTAGGATGATATAAGAAAATAGAAGTTTTAGTAGAAACTTCAAGACATAAAGGAGGAGGATAATATGCTAGTAGAATCTCAAGTAGAACCTTAATAATATGGGACAATGATGACAGAAGATTTGTAGAAGCTTGAGTAGAAGCTTCAATAGATTACCTGATGAGAAGCAGTAGAAGTTCAAATAGAAGTTTGATCGAAAGGAATAATCAAGTGATATAGTAGAAGAAGTAGTAAAATTCTAGTTCTTGAAGCAATCAAAAGTCCATGTAGAAGCTTTGGTAAAAGGTTAAAGATACAAAACATTTAAGAAGCATGGAAAAAAAGTGCTTGTAGAACATCAGTAGGAGGTTCACTAAGCATGTTCTAATAAGACTACAAAAGCTATAGAAGGATATGTAGAAGTTCAAAAGAGAGTTAAAAGATTTCAAAAGGTTCGTTCCACTTAAGTGGGATTAATATCTTTGGGGATCATCTCAAATCATAACCAACCTCCCCAGGATAGAGATCAACCTGCTTATTTAGATAAAGATCAAATGTTAAAGCAAAACACCGATAAGGATGATGAGATGATAACTCTTATTTTAAATACATTTCACATGATAATTTTATAGTATTTCCCTTACATCTTTGGTTTTCTTTAAGGAAATTGATACTTAATTGAGTAAAATTTTGATTTTAAGATTTGAACGCGTTCTTGGATCGAAAACGAAGAAAATGAATCAAGTTTCACTCAATTCGGAGTTCAAATGAATGAGTTATGAAATTTTGAAGTTACACAGTCTAGGACACAGCTGTGTCCATCCAGGAAAATATGCTGAGGTCAAAAAGTTACACGACCTGGAAATACGACTATATCCTAGGCCGTGTCTGGTGACGAAAACAGAAACTTTTCAATACATTATAAAAGGACATACTAGGACTTCACATACAAGATTGGACATTCAAAAGAGAAGAGGCTTGAGGAGAAAGAGAGAAAAAAGGCGAAAGAGAGAAAAAAGGCGAAAGAAACATCTAACTTCAAGATTGAAGAGATTCATCATCAACAAAAGGGGTTTTTCATGTTTCATTTATTGGTTTTGTTGGAATTTATTTTTTAATTTCATTATGATAGCTTAAGATTCGTGTATTTAGGATTATGGAACCTAGGATTTCATGTGACTATTAGATTGATTGATAATTTTTAATAAAGTTTCTGTCTTTTCTTGATTCAATTATGTTATTTAATTGTTAATTGATATTTCTAGAGTATCAATCTATGATATTATGTATGATGATTGAGAAATCACATGAATAATGAGATTTTGACATAATTAGAGAGAATTACATATATATTTAGAGATAAGATAAATGTTTCTTTTGGAAAGTTGTTCTTTGTGTGGGAATTCATCATACATTAATGCGATTCTAAATTATATTACTGAGTGAAGAGATTCCAGTAAATAATTTAGGATTAAGGTTAATATGCTTGAAAAAGGTAATAACTTTAATTGTGAATCCCTCCGGTCAAGAATAATAGAGATTGAATTGGATATATTTTAAACGGTCACACGTTAAATACTAGGGGAAATAATTTCTAAATACGTTATTTGCATTCTTGAAGTTGTTCTTAGTTTTATCGCTTTCTAAATTGCTTAATCAAGTCTCATAATTAGGTTAGTTTATTAATTTTAGTATTTTTAATTCATTCAACTCATCACAATTTTTCGGTTCTATAATAGAGCTAAGGTTAATATTAATATTCGAAGTCTCTGAGGGATCGACTCGGACTCACATCCACTATATTAAAATTGATAGGTGTCCTTACTTGATATCAAGTTTTTGGCGCTGTTGCCGGGGATTTTCGATATTAAGAACATTAGTTGCTTTATTACTTTGACCATTTTTTTTTCTTTTGTTTTTATTGTTTATTTTTATTAGTTAGAGCTGCAATTGATTCTATATTTCTTGCCCTTGTAGTGCATGACCCGAAGCAACTTAGAAGATTTGGTAGAACTTGATCCTGAATTTGAGAGAACCACCCTTCAAAATTTGAGATCGCGACCTAGACAAATTGTGGTTACCATAGAAGATGAGTCAATCGTTGAGATCAAGGAAGAGGGTGAAGAGGCCAACACTCAATTCATCAATTAAGAAGATCCACCTCATATGGCTAACAACGGTAATGAAGCAAATTGGATTATGTCCGACTATTCAAGGCCTACACTTATTGGAGCTGACTCCAGTATCACAAGGCCAACCATCACGGCTAATAACTTCTAAATTGCACCTAACATCATACAAATGGTGCAACAATATGTTTAGTTTAACGGTCTCCAAGATGAAAATCCTAATACCCACATCTCTAGCTTTTTACAGATTTGTGATACATTTAAAATCAATAGAGCCACGGATGATGCCATCCGACTGCGGCTATTTCCTTTTTCCTTGAAGGGCAGAACAAAGCAATGGTTGAACTCCCTAGCACGAAATTAAATCACAACTTGGAATAAATTGGTAGAGAAATTTTTAGAGAAGTACTTCCCACCTGTGAAAACCGCTAAACTTCAAAATGACATTTCTTGTTTTGCCCAATTGGAAGTGGAGACTCTATATGACACTTGGGAGCAATTCAAGGACTTGCTCAGGAGGTGCCCACATCATGGCCTCCTACTATGGATACAGATTCAGGCTTTCTATAATGGTCTCAATTTATCTGCTAGACAGATGATTGATGCATCCGCAGGAGGCACTTTGAACACAAAGACACCCGAGCAAGCACAAAACCTAATTGAAGGAATAGCGATGAACAATTATCAGTAGGAAAGCACAAGAGCCAAGCAAAAGGTTATGGGAATTTATGATGTAGACTTGATCACTGCTCTGGCCGCAAAGGTGGATCTACTGAGTAAGAAGATTGACGCACTCTCTATGGGCCCTCAACAAATACAATTGGATATAAGTGACTTTAGCATGCAGGGTTATGGAGCACAAGAACAACTGGAACAGGTGGATTATCTAGGAAATCTACCTATGCAACAAAATAACCCCTATACCAACACTTATAATCCCGGATGGAGGAATTACCCCAATTTCTCATGGGGAAATCAAAACCAAGGCCAGCAGAAGACCAACTTTAGCCCACCTAGATTTCAAAGACCATTCCTACCTCCTCTTTTTCAAGAAAAGAAGTCCAGTGTGGAAGAACTTCTCACTAAATATATTCAAGGCAATGAGGCTCGTTTATCCAACATTGAATCATCGTTGAGGAATCAAGAGGCTTCCAATCGCAACCTTGAGAATCAAATTGGTCAACTTGGAAAAATGATCTCTGAGAGGCAACAAGGGACACTCCCAAGGAATACCGAGGTCAATCCTAGGGAACATGTTAATGCAGTGACCTTGAGAAGTAGGAGAAAACTACAAGTGGAGAAGAAGGATGGTGAGGAAGTAGTTAAGTAAGAAGTGGAAGTCAACCGTAAGGAAGATGCAAAGCCACTAAAATCAAAAGAAAGTATGGAATCACCGAAAGTGAAGGAGTACAAGCCTCCCATCCCTTACCTGCAGCGCCTTAAGCAAAGTTACACTGATCAGAATAAGGAATTTAGTAAATTGCTTGATGTTTTCAAACAATTAGACATTAACTTACCTCTTGTTGACGTTATCTTGTAGATGCCAAAGTATGCAAAATTTCTAAAAGATCTTCTTTTGAACAAGAGGAAGTTGGAGGAGCTTACAACCGTTACATTGAATGAGGAATGCTCGGCACTTCTCCAGAAAAGGCTGCCACAAAAATTAAAAGATCCAGGGAGTTTCACCATTCCTTGTATGCTTGGCAATTTATTAGTAGATAATACTTTGGCAGACTTAGGAGCTAGTATAAATTTGATGCCGTATAAATTGTTCAAAAAGCAAGGGTTAGGAGAACTTAAATTAACGCGCATGAGCCTTTAATTAGCCAATAGGTCTATCACATACCCTAGAGACATTATAGAGGATGTTTTAGTGCAAGTAGACAAATTCATTTTTCCTGTGGATTTTGTTATACTTGATATAGATGAAGATATTGAGGTGCCAATCATTTTAGGTTAACCTTTCCTAGCTACTGCTAGGGCTATTTTTGATGTTAGTGAGCATAAGTTGATATTACGGGTCGAGAATGATGAAATAGTTTTTAAAACTGCAGAGGCAACGAAATAAATTTCTTGACTCAGAAGACATACGTCACGATGTTAATGCCACTAATGTCATTATATCTACATGTGTGCAGGAACGTATGCTAAGGATTCCTCAAGCTATTGCTTGCAAAAGGGAGATGAAAATTTAGTAACCAACCCCAATTGTGTAGAAGTGGCAGCTCAAATAGAAGTTCATGAATCCATTGTGGACAAGAAGGGGATTGATCCACTCCACAAGCCAAAGGATCTTAGGTTAAAATCTTTCAAAGAGAAGCCACCAATTTTAGAACTAAAACTGTCAACAAATCATTTGGAACATGTCTTTACGGTGAAAAGTTCAAAACTCCCAATAACAACTGCATCTAAGCTAAAAACGGACAAAATGAAGAAGTTTAGGCTACATGAATTTGATAAGTGGCATGATAAGGAGAGAAATTATGGAAGTTATGCACCAATGAAATGGAATTGGCAAGGTCGATGGCCAAAGGGTAAATCTACACTCTTATGGAGAGTTTGAAAGCGAGATACAGGAGGAGTCCTATCTCCACCTAGATGAAGAATCATGAATTACAAGACGTATCTTGTTGAGCTGTCGACGTTAACTATAGCGCTTCTTGGGAGGCAAACCATGTTTAACTTTGCTCACACTTTAGTTCTTTAAGTTTATTCCATTTTATTTTTCTTTTATCTAACTTTGCTTTGCTTCTTTTAATTTGCTTCAATTTTAGTTATAGGCTTTTCTTTTTAGTTAAATTTTTTTTCTTTAGTTTTCTTTGTCTTATTTTTCTAGCTTAAGTATTTTTATTTCTTTAAGGTTCTTTTATTTTTAAATTCATGAAAGGCTAAACAAAAAACAAAAAAAAACAGAAAGTTACACGGGCATGGGACATGGTCGTGTCCCAGCCCGTGTCCATCCAGGACCCTTCAATGAACTAATACCCACAAAAAGTTACATGGGCGTGGGATACGGCAGTGTCCCAGCTCGTGTGTGCCCAGCGAATTGCCGTTGACCACAGAAAGTTACACGGCGTGGGACACGGTCGTGTCCCAGCCCGTGTGTGCCTAGTATTCCTACCTGACAACAGACAGTTACACGGGCATGGGACACAGTGGTGTCCCAGCCCGTGTGCGACCAGTATTCATGCCCGAACATAGAAAGTTACACGGGCATGAGACATGGTCATGTCCCCGCCCGTGTTCGCCCAAGTAAGGCCTCGTAATCAAAGAGTTACACGGGTGTGGGATACGGTCATGTCCCAGCCCGTGTCTGCCCAATCCTACATGGTTTAATACACGCACTGCACAATATTTTCAAAACATGAACACACCTTTTCAAACACTTCCAAACATCAACACATATTCCTTTTCTCTTCTCTTCATCTTCTCCTCACGTTCCTGATCCAAGTAATCAATGGAAACTCATGAAAAGTAGATTGTTCAAAGGAGGTCCAAATCTATTACATCATCTTCCACTCATGAGGGCACTATTGTCGAGCTACTAGCCACCCTTTCTCTACCAGAATATCTTATGTTTCAAGGCAGGGAAGTATTAATTTCTTTTTCCATACATGTATTTCCTTTTTCCCTATGATGTTTTTATTGTTTCATCTCTTGCTATTGTGTTTTCTTAGTCGTACATTGAGGACAATGTACGTTATTAAGTGTGGGGAAAGGATATATATGAATTTGTTACTATTTAGGAGACCAATTATTCACATTTGACCTAATTAATTTTTAAGTTAACTTGCAATAAGTAATTAATAAGTGTTGGGCCAAATCAACTGTATCATCTTGATCATTATTGATCTTATTATACTTTACTAGAATTGATTAGTCAAATCTGTGGAGGGCAAAGTTACGAGTTATTTAGCTTAGGACTATAAGACTTGAGATTGGAGCAACATCACTAGTTGAGAGTTAGTCATGGTTATTTTTAAATTTACTTTTATGTATACCTTTCTCTTAGAAATTTTTAGAGCCCTATAATTTTTAGCAAACAAACAAATGAAATTCTTCTTTTGAGAAACTCCCGAAAAATCACAATGATTGGAGGTCAAAAGTAATAACAAGTGTATGAATAGAAAAAATTGGTAAGGATTCATCTTGGTTTGTTAGAAG
Organism: Lumnitzera racemosa; assembly: GCA_024138005.1. NCBI lineage: Eukaryota > Viridiplantae > Streptophyta > Magnoliopsida > Myrtales > Combretaceae > Lumnitzera > Lumnitzera racemosa. The sequence goes on from JAMXBC010000006.1 coordinate 91,270,641, forward strand.
AGTCAGATTAAGTCTCAATGCCAATTCTAATGAAAAAAAATTGGTATGGATCGGCCTTGGTCCGCCAGAAGAGCAAGGTTCTTTTCCGCTATCAATATAAGGAATAAGTTGGTATGGATTAATCTTGGTCCATCAGAAGAGCGAGATTCTTTCCCTCTACTAACACAATTGTTCTTAAATAGAATAAATTTAAAAGATCTCCCAACAAAAGCCTGAACTAGGGGGATGATCAGAGGATGAGTGAATGTAAAATGTGTTTGTTTTAGATTATGGTGCTTAGTGAGATTGAAGAGAGAATTGTATACACTTTAGTCAAATGGACAAAATTTTTATGATTCTTTCTTAGTTGGCGAAATGTTAAATCTAATTTCTAGTTTAGGAAGCCTTAATTAAATGACTTGGGTAAACTTTGATTTCCATAAATTAACTGGTGAACTCTAGTATTAGGTATTGTTGGAGCATTCGAATATGGTCAGGTGAAATTATGACATTGTTACGGTTGAAATTGCTTAACTTTATTATTGCAAGTTAATTGAAAATGATTTTCTCAACTTTCTTAGGGTCAAGTGTATTTGTTTTCCGGTTTCCTAAATAGTGATAAATTTTGTTTAGCATTTCTTGTCCCGAAATTTTTATTTTGATTTATTTGCTTGAGGACAAGCAAATGCTTAGGTATGGGAAAGTTTGATAACTCTTATTTTAAATACATTTCACATGATAATTTTATAGTATTTCCCTTACATCTTTGGTTTTATTTAAAGAAATTGATACTTAATTGAGTAAAATTTTGATTTCAAGGTTTGAACGCGCTCTTGGATCGAAAACGAAGAAAATGAATCAAGTTTCACTCAATTCGGAGTTCAAATGAATGAGTTATGAAATTTTGAAGTTACACAGTCTAGGACACAGCTATGTCCCCAGGCTGTGTCCATCCAGGAAAATATGCTGAGGTCAGAAAGTTACACGACCTGAGGATACGACTGTATCCCAAGCCGTGTCTGGTGACGAAAACGAAAACCTTTCAATACATTATAAAAGGACATACTAAGGCTTCGCATACAAGATTAGACATTCAAAAGAGAAGAGGCTTGAGGAGAAAAAGAAAAAAAAAGGCGAAAGCAACATCCAACTTCAAGATTGAAGAGATTCATCATCAACAAAAGGGGTTTTTCATGTTTTATTTATTGGTTTTGTTGGAATTCGTTTTTTAGTTTCATTATGATAGTTTAAGATTCGTGTATTTAGGATTATGGAACCTAGGATTTCATGTGACTATTAGATTGATTGATAATTTTCAATAAAGTTTCTATCTTTTCTTGATTCAATTATGTTATTTAATTGTTAATTGATATTTCTAGAGTATCAATCTATGATATTATACATGATGATTAAGAAATCACATGAATAATGAGATCTTGACATAATTAGAGAGAATTACATATATACTTAGAGATAAGATAAATGTTTCTTCTGGAAAGTTGTTCTTTGTGTAGGAATTCATCATACATTAATGCGATTCTAAATTATATTACTGAGTGAAGAGATTCTGGTAAATAATTTAGGATTAGGGTTAATATGCTTGAGAAAGGTGTTAACTTTAATTGTAAATCCCTCCGGTCAAGAATAATAGAGATTGAATTGGATATATTTTAAACGGTTACACGTTAAATACTAGGGGAAATAATTCCTAAATACGTTATTTGCATTCTTGAAGTCGTTCTTAGTTTTATTGCTTTCTAAATTGCTTAATCAAGTCTCATAATTAGGTTAGTTTGTTAATTTTAGTATTTTTAATTCATTCAACTCATCACAATTTCACGGTTAGATAATAGAGCAAAGGTTAATATTAGTACTCGAAGTCTCTGAGGGATTTACTCGGACTCACATCTGCTATATTGAAACTGATAAATGCACTTGCCTGATATCTTGGGGTCTAGTATAAATTCGAAAATCATAGCATTCACCTAAATTTCAGCAAAAATATTAGACTTTTGAACATTGGAAAACAAGTTATAAACTCTAAGAGTTTCAAAATTCAAAAGATATCAAGCAATAAAAAAAATTAGAGCTAAACTGCAAAGAAATATTGTTTTTTTTTAAAAAAAAAAAAATTGATTGTTTAAGTTCTCGATTATGTATTTGTGATTATAACTTTGAAAGAGATAGAAGTATACTGTAACCTGTGTTTTGTCTAGTGTTGAGGTTAGTGAGATAAGGCAATTGATTGTAATGGTTAAGGAGACTTGATTTTATACTCTGTTTTTAAGTTTGATTAAATTGATATAATAGAACAGTCAGTAAAGATGACCTAATCCCCATCAATAGAGTTGGAAGAGAGGATTGACATATGAGGTGAGACCTTCATAAAATCCTGTGCATAATCTTTTATCCTCCTCTTTTTAATTCTTGTCTATTATTGTTTTATTGTGATTGTCAAACTATTTTTGCCTTACTCATATCTTGAGGGGTTTCTTGTTTTCTTGAAATTTTTCGAAAATTTTATAACAATCAATTCACCCCTTCTTGATTGTTAAATGAGACAAAAAATTGGTAATAAAGTAATGGCACTTTTATCATATTGAGTATAAAATCCAATTGTAGAAAATAAATTGATTATTCAAGCTAACAAGATTCCTTACTTTGATGGTAATAACTTTACTTATCAGAAATATAGGATAGAGACATACATCCAAGTGACTAACTATCAATCATGGGATATCATTGAATCTAAAGATATGTAGATTAGAGGCAAGGTGCTACAAAAGATTATAAGAGGAAGGCTATTGTAAACAATAAGGCTAAGAATCTCTTATTCTCTACGATAGCACCTTTTGAATTTTTTTTTTTTTTATATTCATGTAAAACTACAAAGGAAATTTGAGATGTACTTTATCAAACTCATGAAGGAACTGATACTATTAAAGAAACATGTATTTATTCACTTTTGGAAGAATATGAATATTTCAGGTTGTATCTAGGAGAAAGAATCCAAGACTCCTTTAGCAGACTCATAACAATGACAAATGAATTATCCTCACTTGGAAAGAAAATTGATAAAGATGATATTGTGAGCAAAGTGTTGCATGTACTTCCAAAGGTTTAGGATGCAAAAAAGACTGCCGTTGAGAAAGCTTATGATATAAGTAGACTAAGTTTGTTGCAACTAAGAAGTAAACTTATGGCATAAGAGTCAACTTTTCTGAATAAAGAGGATGAGCAAGACTGAAGGAAGAAAACTTTAGTATTCAAAGCCAAATAAATTGATTTGGACACAAATGATGAGTAGTTTAGTAATGAAGAAGGAGATATTACACTTTTAGCCAAAGACTCAACCAAATTCTCATAAAAAAGGGTAAGAGAGGTTTAAGTTCTAGGAAATATAAAGCTAATAAGTCATATAGTGATGCAAGTAAAGAATATAAGGAAGAGTAGAAACAAAAGAAGGAAGTCACATGTTATGAATGTAAAAAGCTAGGACTCACAAAATATGAGTGTCCAGTCATGGTGAAGAAAATGGAAAAATTCAAGAAGAAGAGAAAGGCCTTAATGGTTATTTGGAGTGATTTAGATGAGTTAGACACTAAGAATGAGGAATCTTATGAAAATGAAGAACAAGAGGAAGCAAACCTTTGTCTGACGGCCTTCTTCAAGGTAAACTCAGAATCTGAGATTGCTTCTTTACTTGATGATGTTTATGTAGAAATAGAATGGGATTTAAATGCTTTGTCTAAATCCTATGCTAAGATTACAAAATTGGATAATGAAATCTAAGCATTGAAAAATGAAAAAGATGCATTAATACAGACAAATGAGATTTTAGCAAAAGAGATAGATGCACTTAAATTTGAAAATGAAACTATGAGCAAAGAAAAGGTAGACATGTCAAAAGAAAATTTAATCCTAAAAGATGAAATTAACAGTTTAAAAACTAGAGTAGGAGAATTATCATAGTCTATAAAATCAACCTTTATTAAATTTGATGAGAGTGATAAAACACTTCAAATGTTGCTTTCTAATCAAAGATGCGATCATCTAAAGTAGCATTGGGATTTGAAATTGGTTAGTGTTCAAAAACTCAACCTAAAACTATGTTTGTGAAAGTTGTGAATAAAAAGCAAAAGGAGCCACTAGCTCAAACTGCTGACAAAAGAAAAAGTATAGTTGGTAGAAGGTATGATAGAAGGTACCATAGAGGGCCTAAAACCAACTAGAACATTAATAGAAGGTATAATAGAAGGTACCCTTTGCACAATAGAAGACAAGTAAAGGATAGCAAGTATAATCCCTCCTCATCTTATGCATGCTTCCTTTGTAATAGACTAGATCATATAGAAAAACATTGTTGTTTATAAAATCTCAAGCTTAGTAGATCTTAAGCAGATAATCGAAGCACGATCTTGATTTACAAAGGACTCAAGTTTCATTGGGTTCGAAAATAAGTTTAATCTATTTCAATGAATGTAAGGACATGAAATGAATTGTTATGGAACGTGGTATTTAGACTATGGCTATACAAATCACATGATTGGAAATGCTTTGGATTTCACTAATTTGATATAGAAGGGAAAATGATATGTCATGTTTAGAGACAAAGGAAGAGGACGAATAATTAGATACGGTATGATCAATATTTCTCCCTTTTCTATTGAAAATGTTTATCTTGTGAAAGGCTTGAGGCATTGTGCTACTTATTAGTCAACTTTACAATAAAGGACATAAAATTATATTTGAAAAGGAGAAGTGTCATACCTATGATAAAAATGGTGAATCATTACTATTCAAAGGCTTTAGGAAAGGTAATATATATAAAGTTAATCTATCAAAAGTCTTCACTAAAAAATGCTTTTTGACAATAACAGATAATGCTCATTCTTGGCATAAAAAGTTAGGACATATTAACTTTCATAAACTTGAAAATCTCTTGAAAAATGATCTAGTGTTTGGCTTACCTAAAATTAGTATAAAGGAAGACATTTATTATGATTCTTGTCTAAAGAATGAGATTGTATTAGTACCTCATATAAAGAAGAAGGTAATTTCTACAAACTGACCCTTAGAACTTTTGCATCTAGATTTATTTGGTCTAACTCTATTCGTAAGTATTGGTGGGAATAAATATGGTCTAATCATCGTTGATGATTTTTCAAGGTACTCTTGAGTGTTGTTTTTACAAAATAAGAGTGATGCTTTCAAATGTTTTGGAGTCTTTACTAAACGTATTAAAAATGAAAAAATACCTCCATAGTTAGTTTGAGAACTGACCATGGTAGTAAGTTTGAAAACTATGATTTTGTAACATTTTGTGAAAATCATGGTATTACTCATAATTTTTCTATGCCTACACTCTATAACAAAATAGAGTTGTTGAGCGTAAAAATTGCACCATCCAAGAGATGGCACGTACCTTGCTAAATGATAGGGTGTGACTAAGTTCTTTTGGGCTAAAGTTATTTCTACAGCATATTACATCATTAATAGAGTATATATAAGACCTTTCACTAATAAAAATGCTTATAAACTATTTAAAGAAAGAAAACCCACAATCTCATGCTTCTACATTTTTTGATGCAAATGTTATGTCAAAAGGAATAACTCTAATTTGAGTAAGATTGATGAAAAGACCAATGAAGCTATATTTTTATGATATTCTTTGAATAGTGAGGCTTATAGAGTCTATAATAAAACCATTGAAGTGATAGAAGAATCTATTAATGTAAAATTTTGTGATGATTTAAGGAAAGAAAAATTAGATGAGGATGTTCTCTTAATAATAATAAAGAAAGATGAAAAATAGAACTTTGAACCAGTAGAAGCTTCGGTAGAAGCTAAACCTGAATCCTTAGAAAGTAAGGTAGAAGAACCTGTGGAAGGTGTAATGAAATCTTGGCAATATAAACCCTCTCATCCTTTAGATTTGATAATTGGAGATGTTCAATTTGGTGTACAAATATGATCTAGATTGCAAAATATTGAGAATCATTTTGCTATGTTATCTTAAGAAGAACCTAACTCTGTCAAAAATTCTTTAAAAGATGTGAAGTTGATCAATACTATGTAAAAAGAATTAAATCAATTTCATAGAAACCAAGTTTGGACTCTAGTTTCAATACCATTAAATAAAATAATAATTAGAACTAAATGGGTATTTAAAAACAAGTTGAATGAAAATTAGAAAGTTATGAGAAATAAAGTAAGATTGGTAGCTAAGGAGTATTCATAAGAAGAAGGTATAGATTATGATGAAACATGTGCCCCCGTAGCTAGATTAAAAGCTATTCGTATTTTGCTTTCATATGCTAGTTTTAAGAATCTTAAGTTATTTAAAATAGATGTAAAAAATGCTTTCTTAAATGGGTATATAAAAGAGGAGATATATGTAAAACAACTTCTTGGATTTGAAGACCTATTTAAGGAAGATTATGTGTTTAAGTTGAAAAAGGCTTTGTATGGCTTAAAACAGGCACCTTAAGCATGGTACAAACAACTTAGTGAATATCTTATTAAGAATTGTTTTAATTGAGGAAAAATAGATACTACACTATTTTTGAGCATTTTGATAAAGATATTCTTCCAGTGAAAATTTATGTAGATGACATTATCTTTGGTTCTTCTAACGAAGAATATTGCAATATTTTGAATGTAAAGTTGGATATTTAGATGTGAATTATGCTGAATGTAAAGTTGATAGGAAAAGTACATCTAATATTTTTCAATTTTTGGGTGACAAATTAGTTTATCAGTCCTCTAAGAAACAAAATTCTATTGCCTTATCAACTGCTAAGGCACCATATGTTTTAATTGAAAACTATTGTGCTCAAATCTTGTAGATAAAACAACATATGTTAGACTTTCGATTTTTATTATTATCCATTCAATATAGATCTTCAACTAAAGATTGAGAAAAAATTGATTTTTTATTAAAATGATTTTTTAGAGTTGCTACTCAATTGAAGTTATGAAAAAGAGTTAAGTTATAACCAATTTAGTGAATTAATTATAACTTAGCTATCAATCTTTGGTAAAACCATTTAAAAAAAAATGATTTTGAAACTAGAATTCTTGGATTTAAGGGCCAATCTATCAAATCTTAATAAGTACCACCTTAACCTTCCAAATTTAATTTAATTTTTCAATACACCATTTTAAATTGAAAGAATGATTTATATTATACAAATAAAGAATTAACAAATTATATTTATTTACATAAGAGAAAAACAAAACTAATTAATTAATTACAAAATGGGGGGAAAATAGATTTTTCCCTATTTTAAGTTGCCTTGTAATTTACTACGAATATTTACATATTCGTTATTTGAAATTAGACTTTCGTAGTTCGCTAATGAAAACTTTAAGTGTGTTGGTTTATTTTAGACTAAAAGCGATCGGGTTTACATTTTAATTGGTATATTTCACTTTAAGAAAATTTCTAGAAAAAAGTTCCTAATTCAGGGTTCTAATTTTTAGAAAAATTATAAAGGGTCCTAAGAAAGAGATATGTTATTTCTTTATTTTAGAAAATACATTTTTCTAAGTGAGAAAGTGTTTTTCCTTTAGTGAAATTTTTTTTGTCTAAGAAAGAAAGAAATAAAAATAAAAAAGAGAGAAAAATTTAAAATCTTGAGAAAGGACGAAGGATAAGCTTCTTTTTATCTTTTTTTTTTTAATTTTTTTTAGGTTTACCTTTTTTTTAAGAAAAGAAAATAAGAAAAAAAAATAATTTAAGAGACAAGAAGAGCAAAAAAAAAAAAAAAAGCATTGAAAGTTTTTTTTTACGGGGCTAAGTGGCCCTTTTTTATTATTATTTTATGCTGTTGTTTTTATAATAAAGAAAATGGCAAAAAAAAAAGGAAAAGAAAAAGCTACCAACGTAAGGTAGTGGAGTGCGGGTCGATTCAAGTCAATCTAGGCAATTCAAGTCAAGCGCTTAGGTTGGGTTGGTTCAACTAGGTTTGGATCTCTTACCACTCCTCAATGTTAGCTTCAAATCAACCTCTTACAGAATGTTCCAATCTGTATTTTTAATAGGTGATAATGAATTTATGAGGAAATGATTGATGAAAGTTAGTTTGGTGCTAGTGTCATGCTTCAAAGTGGTTATTTGAAGGATTTCAGATAGACACCAAGAGAGGTGATGGTGGTAGTGCTTCGTCACAACTTAGGTGGTCACGATTGAATGTGTTGATGGTCGGAAGTGAAAGCTAGAGGCTTAGTGATACTCACTGTAATGGTGGTTTTCTTCAATTGATGGTATAATTAAAGAAAAAGTAAAGAGAGAAAGAGCTCAAGTCTTAAGTAAGAAAGCTTGATGGTAGCTTGAATGAGAGGAAATTGATGAGTGTTTGATGTTGGGATGTGAAGTCCATGGTCTTATTTATACTAATCGATGGTGGAACAAGTTAGGCAAGTCCAAGGAAGGGATTAAATTCAAAGACCAAACTTAAATGTATCTTGACCGATTTAATGTGGATTAAACATGAAAATTTGTAATCCAAGTATAATTATTGGTCAAAACATGCTAATGGAGCCTTAATCTTGCTAAAAACACAAATTGGAAGCTTTGAATCTTTAATATTAAGCTTGAATTAAGTTGGTCAAACTAGGGAAAAATGTGTGCATTTAAAGGTTTTTTTTTTCGATTTTGAATGCAAATTTATCCCATTAATTTTTTGAATTTGGATACGTAAAGGGTCAAATTTGATACTAGATAATGCCTAATATATGATTCTACCATTAATTCAGGTGGAATCATGTGGAAAGAACATGTAAAAGTAGCTTAAACATGAGCAACCACGTTGGAAATACATTGATCTAGACGAGGAAAATAGCAAAGAAAATAAGAAGAAAGGCCGAGAAAGTAGGCCAAGCATGTGTTGCACATGTGGGCACGTGCCTATGTGTGCAAGGAAAAACAAAAGCAAGCGCTTTGCACCTGCTACCTTTTGGGTTGACCAACCTTTGACCTAATCTAGCCCCCTTCTAAATCTTTTTTGTTTCTTTTTATATTTTAAGGAAAGAAAAAAAATATAATAAGATAAATAAATAAAACACTAAATCTAGCTCCAAGACAAAATTAAATCTTTATTGAACCCTATGCAAATTGATTTAACTAACTTAATAATTTTGATACTTAGACTCGATGCTAAAGATTAAATAATTTAAAGACCCTAAAACAAAGAACTCATTCAATGTAACTTCAAGACACTAAAAAGATCTAGGGTTTTTATTTTCCTAAGATTCAATTGTTCTTAAAAATTTTTGCGTTTTTCATTTTTCAATTTATATATATATATTTTAATTCATGAAATATTAAACTATAGACACCCTATTTTTGTTATCCTTTTATTTTGGGTTCTTTTATTTTCGATTTCTTAGGTTAGGTTTACAAAAAAGTACAAAAATGAAAAATAAAAAGTAAAAAATTGAAAAAACCTAAAAAAATACAAAAAATGAAAATAAAAATACAAATTGTCAAGTCAATTAGTTGTTTAAGGTCAGATCAAGTAATAATAAAATATACATGTAATTAATAAATTTTGAGTTTTTAAAAATTGGGGTTTCAATAGAAAAATTATTTCTTCAAAAAAGTCCAGTAAAAATATTGAATTCATACAAGTGGGCTTTTGTTCAATTTAAAATTTGAATCTTAAATAATTTTTAACTGGACGAATGAAAATAAGACTCAAAATTTATTAAATTAAATTTGTGTCAAATAATCCTTAGTATGTATATTTTGAACAATTTGGGTCAAATTGGGCTTGGGTTTGAAAATGGAAATTGAAGTTGGGCCTATATCTAATAGCTTGAATAGCTTTTAAATGTAAAGTATATTGAGGAAAAGCTTTAGCTAAGCCGGTTGATCTCTTAGTCATGTAAGTTTGCAAAGTGGAGGGCTGTTGGTTTGAATCATGCCAACACCTAATGCCTTGTTATTGTTAAGTCACAAACTAGTCATGTGACTATTATCTTTTCCAAGCATCAAGTTACGAAAATGAAGGGAGAAGTAACTAAACTCAAATCTTGGATGGATTTTATTGAATTTTTATTATTTCTAAGGGAAGATGGAAGAAATCTTATAAAAGTATTAACAAAAGGTTTGAATCTTAAAAAGATTTGTATAAGTATTTTGGTGGCTTATATTTGAGTTTCTATTAATGATACATGTTAATCTTAAACTTCAAAATCAGATCTAGAGTTGGAAGGCTATAAAAAAGAAGTTGAGATAATTTGAAAGGGGACAACTAATCTTCATCTGTTGCAAATTGATTGATCCCTATCCTCGTTGTTAATCCCATATGATACAATCAAAATACGAACACATACATCTATAATCTCCCATCCATTCACCATCCATTGATAACACCAGTTCACCTTCAAACTTCAACTTAATTGTACCTAATATCCTTAACTAAACCCAGCAACACATGCTAAGCGAACCCAGAATCTAGCTACGCCACACGACCCAAATAGTAGCAACCAACATCAACAACAACAGTAACGCTATACTTGATGTAGTTCCACACATAGTGACCTACAACCCACTACGCATAGTACAGAACGCCCACATGTGACACCCATTGGCAAACACCCAAGAGTTTTGTACTTTTATAGTATATTTCATGGAAAATTGTACGAAAATAGCATGTTCTGGATAAATATTACAAAATGGTATAGTAAAGGTGCACGCCTTTATTGAACATACATTTTTTATACTAAAGGTGTACTGTGTGAGCGCACCTTCCTTATTACAAGGAAGGTGTATGCTACAAGCGTACCTTCCTTAATAAGGAAGGCACATATCTGGAATGCACCTTCCATTTCCCTATAAATATTCTCTCATTCTCACTTCTTCCAATTATATAAAACCTTCACAACCTTTGATTTTCTCTCTTGGAGCAATAGCTTGTCCCTATTTTCTCTCTCTAAGTAACAACGCTATCTTATTTTCCTTAACCCATTTATAAGTAACCTTTGGCCATATTTATTTCGCAATAATTTTTTTTTTAAATACAAATTATATTGCTAGTACAATTATATTTATATTGTTCATATGAAATGTAGCTAGATGATAATTTTTTTAGAGTTTATATTTTCGTAATATACATATTGCATTTTATTTATTATTCATATGATAATATATAGTTATATAAGTTGTGGTGGTTACATAAAAAAAAAATATATATGTAACCTGTAGATTGTATGTGCTTTTGTCGATGTATTAGTGAAGCACATATGCATTTATAATCATAGTATGTTATGAGATGCCCCAGTGAGAAGTAAAATTATGTAGGTGCAATGAGATGCCCCATCGAGAATTGACGTTATGTGGGTGCTTCAAGTTATAATGTATGATAAGATGCCCTACTGAGAAATGAAGTCGTGTGGGTGCTTACAGTTATAATGTGAAGTTATAGTGTGTGATAAAATATCCTACCCAGAAGTGAAATTATGTTAGTGCAATGTAACACCTCATCGAGAAATGAAGTCGTGTGGGTACTTATAATTATAGTATGAAGTTAAGTTGTGTGATAAGATGCCCCACGGAAAAGTGAAGTCGTGTGGGTGCTTATAGTTATAGTGTGAAGTTATAGTGTGTGATAACATATCCCACCGAGAAGTGAAATTGTGTTAGTGCAATGTAACACCCCATCGAGAAATGAAGTTGTATGGGTACTTACAATTATAGTATGAAGTTAAGTTGTGTGATAAGATGCCCTACTGAGAAATGAAGTCGTATGGGTGCTTATAGTTATAGTGTGAAGTTATAGTGTGTGATAAAATATCCTACCGAGAAGTGAAATTGTGTTAGTGCAATGTAACACCCCATCGAGAAATGAAGTCGTGTAGGTACTTACAATTATAGTATGAAGTTAAGTTGTGTGATAAGATGCCCCACCGAGAAGTGAAAATGTATGGGTATGATGAGACATCCCACCAAGAATTGACTTCATGTAAGTCCTTAAAGTTATAGTGTATGATAAGATACCCTATCGAGAAATGAAGTTGTGTGGATGCTTACAGTTATAGTGTGAATCTATAGTGCATGATAAGACGCCTTACCGAGAAATGAAATTGTGTACCCTACCGAGAAGTGAAATTGTGTACCCTATCAAGAAAATGAAGTTGTATAGGTACTTACAATTATAGTGTGAAGTTATAGTGTGTGATAAGATGCTCTACCGAGAAGTGAAATTGTATGGGTACGATGTGATGCCCCACCGAGAAATGAAGTCATGTGGGTGTTTAAAGTTATAATGTGTGATAAGACACCCCATCGAGAAGTAAAATTATGTAGGTAATATGAATCGTACAAAATCGTATGGGCTTAACTGATTTTGTAATTCATGAATCAATAGGTTGTTAATGACTGATTATGTAAAGATAATTGTGTATACAGGTAGGAATATACTAAATGGAAGTAACAGTCCATAATATGATAGGGACCCAATGAAAAAGTTGAAGATGGGGAAGAATTCTAACTTTAGTCATTTCCTCCAGCGGATTTGTGTAAGCATCGGAGTTAATCCTTGTAGGGTTGAACTTGTTCATCGACATCCTTCATACTATGAGGGAGATGTTTCATGTACTTTGATGGTTATTATGGATGATAATGATATAGAAAACTTAATAGAAATGGCTGATGCATTTGGAGAAAACTGAATACAGGAGATATATGTTAGGGCTTCCGATCAGCCTAGTAGGATTATTGTCAATAAAACTTTACGAGTTGGGTCTTCCAGTTTTCCTTAACGTCACATGTAGGAAACCAAGGAAGACAGCTCTATGTATGATGGACCAAAAATAGATCCGGTAGAAGACCCCACTTTTGTTAAGGGTGGTATGAATGAAGAGGCAATCGATACAGAAATAGAGTTAATCTTATAGGATGACTCAAGTTACAACCTTGATGAAGATCTAATTCCAATAGGACTTGGAACTAAGGTTGAGGGGGAGCACGTGGGGGTTGAATATGAAGTAGATGAAGAAATTATAGAAGTTGAAAACACTATAGATTATGTAACTATGTCATGTCGAGCCCAGTTTTTCACCATCCCGATTCTTTTTATAAAATAAGGTCTTCTTTAAACTGACCAGTATTAAACCTTACCCGTTTAATAGTATTACTGGCCCTCGACTTGGGTTTAAAGAAAACCGTTTCTTTTTATTTTGAAAGCAACTTTGGAGTTGCCACTTAACGAGAGTCGCCACTTGACTGGAGTCGAGAAAAACAGTTAAGTTATAACCAATTTGGTAGATTGGTTATAATTTAGCCACTAATTTGACGAGGAAAAACCGATTTTGTAAAAAAAAATTTAAAAACCAAAGATTTTGGTTTAGGGATTAGGAATTTTAAACTCTTACGGGTACCATTAACAAAATTAAAATTAAACTTAAAATGTCACCTTTCGATTTTAACAAATAGAGCTTGTTATTAGTTACTCTAATTAGATAAATGAAGCAATCTAAACTCAAAAAGGAAAATTAGGTTTTTTCATTTTTATCGCCGTCCCGTAGATACCTATATACCTCGTAGGTGCCTATGTACTCACTATTCAAGATCAGATGTACGCAGTTCTTTTGATGAAAACTGTAGTGAGTTAAATTGATTTTAATTTGGAAAACATATCGAATTTACGTTTTTAGTTCAATTTGGTTTATTTAAGGAAATTGTAAAAAAATGAAAGTCCGAAATTGAAATTTTTATTTTTGGAAAATCTAAAAGGGCCTTAATTTTATAAAGGGTCAATTTATTTTTATTTTCTTTTGAAAAAGACATTTTTCTAAGTGATAAAAAAATTTCCTTACCTTACTTATTTTATTATATCACCTTATTTATCTATTACTTATTATATTTTATCTACTTTTATTTAAAATGAATAAATAAATAAATAAAACAAAATTGCTCTTTTCTTTTCTTTTTTTTCTTTTTTCTTTTCTTTTCTTCTTTTTCTTCTTTTTCTTCTCTTTCTTTTTTCTTTTTCTTTTCCTCCTTTTTTTAATTTTTTTTTTGTATTACATTTACAATTATATATATAAAAAAAACAACTAAATAATAAAGTAAAAAGAAATAAATTAAAAAAAAAATTGAATGCAATAGGCATGCATTGGTCAGACCTAGGTCGGGCTCTACTAACTTCAAATAGCAGCAACGGTTGGAGGATGTGATTCGGGGCAATTGGAGGGGAATTTCTAGTAAGTGAAGGTGAATTTATGTATTTTAGATTGGACTTAGGGGGGAGGGGGGGATGGTGGTGGTAGGTTGAGTACCATAGCTTGGTTTAGTTGTTTGGTAGCTGTTGGAGGTGGCGGTTGGCGGTGGTGCTTGGGTAACGTTGGAGGGAGTCGGTGGGCGTGGTTGGTCGATTGGGGTATGGGTTTTGGAGTGTGCTAAATTCAGCCATGTGGTTGGTTGGTGCTTAGGGTAGTGTTTGGTGGTGATTCGAAGAGAGAGAGGGATGGTGGTTAGGGTTTAATGGAGGATGGTTCGGGGAAGCGGCTAGGGGCTACGGCAGCGGCTGAGGGTGGTTACATTGGAGAGCCTAAGTTGAGGGAAGCTTGGCTATGGTGGTGGTTTGGTTCAAGTTGGAGTGGAGAGAGGGGTTCGAAGAGAGGGAGAGCAAGTTAAAGAGAGAAAGTTTGCGAGATTGAGAGAGAAGGTGTTTTAAGTGATTGTGCAAGGTTATATATTCTTGTTGATGGTCCTTAAGCCCCTATTTATACATAAATTTCACCTAAAAACTAAGGAAACTCAAAATTTGATTTGAATACAAATGTACAAAATTTTATTTATTTTTTTTCAATTTTTGAAAGCCAATTTGAATGTGATTTTGATTAAATCCAGACTTGTTCTTAACACCAATTCGAAGCATGCCATGTCTAGTACGAGATTGATGCAAGAAACTTAGTCATGCCTCTCTAGGCTCACTAACCTAAGCGGGAGTATCTCTCGGGAACTATTAATCCTAAATTGAGATTGATCTAAAATCTGGCTATGCTTCACAAGGCTTACTAACTTAGGCAAGAGCGTCTCTCGGGGACTAGCAACCTAAATTAGGATCAATATAAAACCTGGCTATGCCTCACAAGGCTTACTAACCTAGGTGAGAATGTCTCTCGGAGACTAGCAACCTTAAATTGGGATCGATCTAAAACCTGGTTGTGCCTCACAAGGCTCACTAACCTAGGCGGAAGCATCTCTTAGGGACTAGTAACCCTAAACTGGGATCGATCTAAAACCTGGTTGTGCCTTACAAGGCTCACTAACCTAGGCAGGAGCATCTTTCAAGAACTAACAACCTTAAACTGGTGGTAATGTTGTACTAAAAGAAAACTATGAGGAGAAATGCCTTACGAGACTTGGTAAATAGAGGGGAAATGACCTATGGGCTTGCTTAAAAGAAATTTAGTGAACAGAGGGGCCTTATTAATTGGAAGGATGAACCGAGTTAGGATCGTGTCTTCGAAGGTTGGCTAAACACTAAATGCAGAAAGTAAATGCCTTATGGGTTGGTTAAAAAAGATTGTTGGAAGTAAAAAAACTAGTCTAAATGTAAGTGTAAGATTCAAAAATTAGTGTGCTAACATTGTGTAGAAATACTTACCTGGTCTTTCTCAATAGCACCCAAACCATCAAACCTTTTTTACAAGCCTCCATCAGAAATTACTAACTCATATTTTAGTCCCTTGTTATCAACCTGGATGCTCTTGATGCAGAACATTTAAACTTCACCGGCTCTTTTGGAAATTAACTCAATATAGAAAGCCACCCACCGTTTTTGTCTCTTTGGAACTCTTATGAACCAGAAGCCTTATTCTCATCTGCCATGATTGTTTACTTGGGTTTTGCATTCCCTTGAAAAAACAGACAATAAAACTCCCTATCGGAGAGGGTCAATCCGTATTTTAAAGAATTTTGTTAATGACCAATGTTATAGGTCTCATTCCTTAACTCCTCTCATGTTTGTAGTGTATAAGTTCGATTAAATGGATTAAAGGGAATTGGACCTTTCCATGGAGAGGGTAATTATTCCAATGGTAACAAGCCAAGGATACCGAATTTGCTTATAGATAATGAAAATTAGACTACAATGATGTTCAAAATGATTGGCATTTTCGTGTTTTGAGTAAATTTCCATTGACTTCTTATGGATGGTACAATTTCATAGCGTCAACATTTACAGGGTCTCTCAAATTTAGACCATCCATTTGGGACAAAATCAAAGCCCCTCCTGATAATACTCGCTTCATGACATAAGGACCTTCGTAATTGGGTGTATATTTCCCTCTGGAGTCTTGTGTGCTGGGAAGAGCTTTTCTCAACACCTAATCTCCTTCTTTGAGGTTCTAGGGTCATACCCTTTTGTTGAAGGCCCAAGCCATTCTTTGTTGATAACACTGATTACGACATAAGATTGTCAATCTCCTTTTGTCAATTAGATTCAATTGCTCGATGCATTTCTTTACCCAATCGGGTTCATCCAACTAAGTTTTTGATAGTACCCTAAGTGACGGGATCTCAACTTCTACTAGTAACACTGCGTCAGAGTCATATACTAAAGAATACTGTGTTGCCCCAATCGACGTTCTGATGGAAGTCCGATAGGCCATGAGTGAGAAGGGTAATATCTTATGCCGGTCCTTATATGTGATGGCCATTTTTTCAATGATTCTTTTGAGGTTTTTGTTGGCTACTTTAACGGCTCCATTCATTTGGGGTCGATAAGGAGTAGAGTTCTTGTGAATGATCCAGAACTATTGGCACAATTTTGATATAAGCTTGTTGTTGAGATTAGTGCCATTGTTAGTGATGATCGTTTTTAGAGTCCTGTATTAGGCAAAAATGTCTCTCTTGATGAACTTAACTATGACCCCTTTAGTAACGTTCGAGTAAGACAAAGCATCAACCCATTTGCTGGAGTAGTTGATGGCGACTAGTATGAAGCGATGCTCATTGGACGCTTTTAGAGTGATCAGGCCGATGATGTCTATGCCCCACATTGAAAAAGGCCATGGTGTTGAGAGGGCATGTAGTTCCTGAAGCGGGGACTTTATCTTATTTACATAAACTTAGCATAGGTAACAATGCCTAACGTGTTTGATGCAATCATTTTCCATTGTTGACTAATAATACCCTATCGTCATAATTTTCCTCACTAGCATGTATCCATTTATGTGAGGGCCATATAGCCCTCCATACACTTCTTTGATTAACTTTTCAGCCTCTTTATCATCTACACACCTTAAGAGTGTACAGTTAAATGAACGTCGGTATAAGGTGGACTCACTTACTAAGAATTGAGTGGCCAATCTCCTAATCATATTTCTATCCTTTTTCTCGGCCTCTTCAAGGTATGTGCCTTGTTGTAGAACGTCTTAACATCATGGTACCACAGTTTTTGGTCGTTCATACCCTCAATTGTTAGGTAGAAGGCAGGCTTGTCTTTAATTTCAATAGTAAGAGGTTGAATCTCGACTCCACCAGATATCTAGATCATAGATGCTAGCATGGCTAAGGCATCAGTAAATTGATTCTAAGTCCTTGGTATGTGATTGAAGGTGATTTCTTTGAAATTCTCTATCAATTCAATCAAGTTTCGATAATAAGGCACTAGCTTAGGATCTTTAGTTTTGTACTCTCCTCGAGCTTGGCCAATAATGAGTAAAGAGTCCCCATACACTTCTAATTCTTGAATGTCTTTATCTAGGGCCATCTTGAGTCCCATGATGCACGCTTCGTACTCAGCAATATTATTAGTGTATAGGAAAATGATCCTTATGGCTATATGATATTGAATACCTTCAGGAGATATCAATATTGCCCCAATTCTACACTTAAACACGTTGGCTGCACCATCGAAGACCATTTTCCATTTTGGTGGCTTATCATTTTCTCCTTTATCAGAGTTTCCCTCAACCGCTAAGACATCCTTATTGGGGAAATTGACTTGTACCTCTTAGGGAGTGCTATCGGAGGGATTTTCTACCAATTGATCTACTAGTGCTTGCCCCTCAACTAAATTCTGGTTCACGTACGTAATGTCAAACTCTGATAGCAGCATTTGCCACTTAGAGATTCTGCCAATTAGGGCTAGTTTGTCTGCTAAGTACTTCAAAGGATCATGTTGAGTCAGTAATTAAACTTGGTAGTAGAGTATATATTGTCTGAGCCGATACATTACTTAGACCAAAGCACAGCAGGTTCTTTCAATTTCTAAATATCTTTGCTCCGCTTTAGTGAATTACTTGCTCAAGTAGTATACGGCTTGTTCCTTCCCTTCCTCATCTTTCTGGCCAAGCATGTACCCTATAGACTCTACTAATATTGTTAAGTATAGGAATAAAGGCTTCCCAAGTTTTGGAGCTACAAAAATTGGAGGGTTTATGAGGTATTCTTTGATTGTTGTAAAGGATTACTCTCACTTTTCATCCTAGTTGATCTTGGCATTCTTTTTTAACAACTTAAACAAAGGACAACACTTATCTATGAGTTGGGATAAGAACCGAGCTATATAGTTTAAACAGCCTAACAAATCTCTGATTTCTTTGAGTGTATATAACAAGGGTAGGTCAACTATCGCTTTGACTTTATCAAGGCCCACTTCGATCCCCCTTTGGCTGATTATAAAACCTAATAATTTCCCTAAAGTCATTCCGGAAGTACATTTCTCTAGGTTGAGCTTTAGTTGAAATTTTCTTAACCTATCAAACAATCTCCTCAGATTTTTAATATGATTTTCTCCTTCTTTGAACTTAGCAATCATATCATTAACATATATTTCAACTTCTTTATGCATCATGTCATGAAAGATTGCTACCATAGCCCTTTGACAAGTTGCCCAGCATTTTTGAGTCTAAAAGGCATCACTTTGTAGCAAAATGTACCTTAAGTTGTGACGAACATTGTCTTAGCTTTATCCTCTTCAGCCATTCGGATTTGGTTATACTCGAAAAATCCATCCATGAAAGAGAAAATATGCTTTCCAGCTATGTTATCGACTAAGACATCGATATGGGGTAAAGGGAAATTTTTTTTTAGGAATACTTAATTAAGGTTTCGAAAGTCCATGCACACTCTAACTTTTTTGTTCTTCTTTATTATGGGTACAATGTTAGCTACCAACTCGGGATAATCAGATACCTCGATAAAACCAACTTCCAATAATTTTCTAACTTCTTCCTTGATTTTCATTAGAACATCCATTTGGAATCTTCTTTGCTTTTGTTTCTTAGGTTTGATATCCTCTCGTATAGGTAAACGATGAACTATGATTGACGGATCTAATTCAAACATGTCTTCATAAGACCATGTGAATACGTCTTGGTATTTGAATAGTAATGTGATCATCTCTGCCTTTTAATCTTCTTTCAAATTTCCCTCAATCTTCAATACCTTAGGGTTGTCATTGGTCCAACATTAATTATCTCTATTGGCTTGTCAATGGAAATTCTACTCATTTTGTGTTTTTGCCAACTTTCTTGCACTTTATTATGGTCGTTGACATCACTCCCGACGACTAACCCAGTAGGGCCGAGAGTGATATCAATATTTTCATCACCTATCTACACGAGGTATCCATGGCCTTTATTTGGATTGTGGGATTTGGAGAAAAAGTAAGTAAGTCAGGAGTAAAAGGAAAAGAAACTGATTTTATTTTGGGGGAACTCTCTTTTGAGTACAATCATTTGAAGAACAGAGGTAATTTATTACAAAATTCCATAAAATACTAGATCATGATTCATCCTTTACCCTAAGGAAGACTTTTTGTAGTTCATAGGGATGGAGAACCAATTATTCAAGTGCTAGGATTTTTGGGATAGGCCGGCCCCTTCATTTCTATTGGAAGTGCCTTCTTTGGTGGGTTTTGAGTTTTAGCCTTTGGCTCAGATGAAAGTTTTTGATAATGGGGAGAAGGCCATTGGAGTGTAATACAACCTGTCACCTTTTCTGTCTTTGGCTTGCATTCTTTGCAACTCTTCCATCGAGGTCCCAAATTGGCCTTCTTTGAATTCTAGCCTCTTATCCTTCTGCTGGTTAAGGATCATGTACACCTCATCAAACATTTAAAGTCCAAAGTCCTCTTGCTTTTCCGTACCAATATAGGGTATATCCATCTCTTTATAGATTTCATAATCTTGGTCACCTAGAATTGTGGTAACCTGGCTATTGGAAGTGAACTTAACTTTTTGGTGAAGACTTAACGTTATGGCCCCTACTGAATGTATCCAAGGCCTTCCTAGTAACAAATTGAAGGTCTTTAGATCCAAAACCTGGAATGGGATGTTGAACGTTTGTGGTCCAATATCCACTGGTAAGTGGATCTTCCTTATTATTTCTCTCCTAAATCTGTCAAAATCTCTCATTATTGTCGAACTCGGTTTGATAGCAATTATATCAATGCCCATTAGATCTAGGGTGACTAGAGGACAGACATTTAGAGATGAATAGTTGTCGATGACGACCCTTGTCATGGTGATGTTATTTATCTTCATTATTATGAATAGAGTCTTTGTATGCTGGGTACCTTCTTCATCCAATTCTTCAGTGGAGAAGGAAATTTGATCCATAGTGAGGATGGAACTAGTGATAGAGCCAATCTTTTTAGTCGAGATTTCACGAGGGACCTTAACTTCCTTTAGTGTTCTGAATAAAGTTTCTCGATGTGGGTCTGATGTCATCAATAGACTCATGAGGGATATCTATGCTGGAGTCTTAGTGAGTTAGCCCATTATTTTATGCTCTCTAGACTTAATCATCTTGGTGAAGGTAGTTAATCCTTCTACATGTTCAACTTATTTGGTGCTTGGCATTTCCAGCACGACCTTCTTTTTTAGGTCTTTCCTCGGATCATAGATTCTACCGGAGTAAGTGATCTCCCTTATAAGTGAGCTTGATTGCCCTTGGTTCATTGCTTAGTAGTTAAGGGGGGTAGCCTTATAATTTTTGGGGGCCACAAGCACATGGAAGGTATACCTTTTAGCTTGTGGGACTTCTTTTTTGTAGAATCTATAAACCTTTGGTTCTTGGTTTGGACCGATCATGTTGATGGTAGATTTTTAGTAGTTAGATATCATATTGATGATGGGTCCATGGTTTGGCAGTAGGTTGTTGTTGATGTTTGAAGTAAGAGCCTCCATAAAATCTAGTTATATTGTACCTTCATCAATCAAGTCTTAGATTTTGTTTTTCAACCTCTAGCACAAGTCAGTTGAATGGCCCACCTGCCTTAGATGATATTGATATCTTACATTGGGATAAAAAAAACCTCATCTTGTACCTTTCACTCAGAGCCTTAGAATGGAGTAGATTATCTTTCCTTAACTTTTTAAGTACCTGACTTAGTGGAACGAGTATTTTGGTGAATTGTCTCGAGGTTCTGCTAGCCTATGGTTGGCTTTTAAACTGCTATTGAGTTAGTAGGGGATTCGTCTTGAAAGAAACCCAAGAGTTAAGCCTTGTATTCGAGTTGACCATGCTGACAATAACTTCTCTAGGCTTGCTGGTGGTGGGTTTAGCAAAGGGTAGTCTTCTATTTGTTATCTCTTGCAGCTTTCTAGAGGAAACGACACTCTCAATTCGATACCCCACTACCACTACTTCTGTAAAGCTAGAAGAGGCTTGTCCGATCAGGTAAGCGAAATAGGGCCTCTCAAGAGTGTTAATAAAAGTTGCAGTTGGCTCTTTCTCAATCATAGGGGCAGATACCCTTACAGTTAGGAACCTCTACCTTTGAGTATATTCTTTGAAGGATTCATTATGCCTCTTCCTTAGGGTAACCAAATCCATCATTGTTGGTGCCACCTCGACGTTAAATCTATATTGTTCATAGAATACTTTGGCCAGTTTCTCCCATGTATTCACTTGATTCAGGTCTAACTGAGTGTACTAAGTCAAGGTAGGGCCAATCAGACTATCTTGAAAGGTCTGGACCATGAGCTGGTCATACTGTACATACTTGCCCATCTTTCAGCTGGGTATGCAACTTGGGGCATCCAGTCTTGTTGTATTTTTTAAAGTCAGGTACCTTGAACTTTTCTAGGAAGCTTCCATAATCATTAGCAAAGAAGTTTGTTATGCCAGCGTACTTGAATCCATCATACCCCTTGAGCATTTTCATTTTTTTGGTAATTTATTAAGTTAACCGCTTCTTAAGCTCCTTCAATCTATCCTGGTCAGCTTTAGGCTTTAGGTTAATCCGGAATGAGTAAGTATTTGGCTCAAAAGTTGCGTTGGCTTTTGGAAATACCCTTCTATTTCAAAGGATTTGAAGCCTTGATTGACCTTAGGGTAGGCTTCTTCTAGGGGTAGGGCTTCAACATTCTTTCCGTATCGGGCTTTGGAACTTTCTTCATTTGACGGAGTCGTAAACCTAAGCAAAGAGATGCTATCAATAAGAAAAATCAGTTGATTTGCAATCTTCCCTACTGTTCGTTCTAAAGACTGGAACCTCAACTTAGTAGGATTGATAACTTCGAGGTTAACATTGCCATTGTTGGTGTTGGTGTTGTCGTTGTCATTTCCTTAGTTGGCCATTCTAGTTTGAGATCGAGTTTTGATAGGGCTTCTCTAGAGGTTTTGACGTTTGGGAGCTATCTTGGCGACTTGGATAAAACCACTTATCAACAAGTTAGTATACAGATATTTTTATTTTTGAAAAAAAGGTAAATGAATGAAATGCAAATGAGCCACACGAATGGAAAGGAGAGAATCGATGAATAATTAACAGAACATCAAGTTATTTATTATCTTTAAATTCCCAGAGTCTTACTACATGAAAGAAAGGAAAAGGTACAAATTCATCTATGTTAATTTTCTTTTTTTCTATGGGCCGAATGACATTTTCTTCTTCTTTTAGTCACGCTTAATTGCTTCTTCAAACTCTTGAATTCTCTTTTAGGCTATCTTCAGTTGGTGTTCTAAGGTATGCGACCTTTGTCTAGACTCTCGGCATAGGTTTGCCCATCTATCTTTTTCATCATAGAGGATCTCCATACGAGCTTTCATTTGGCCTATATAGGTTACCATTTCAGAGTTAAGGCATATAGGGGAAGGTTAAAGGACTTTTGGTGCTCGATATCACATTGTGCCTTCCTTGTGAAGTTGATTATATAAATACTCTTTGGTAACTCGATGTTTGTCCACTTCTCCTATGAACTCACTCAGATCGATGTTTGGGCTTACGGTTCAAGTATCCTACCAAGCTTTGATCTTGTGAAGTTTGGATGCCTTTTTTGTGGAGTGAGTCTCTTCGAGATTAAGAGTGAATGTCTCTAATGAAGGTTTATGAACTATGTCCTGGATCCCTCCAAATTATCTTACCATGTTGTTTGGGTAGTAGCCTGTACACTAACTCATTCCGATCAGTGGCACGACATGGTAATTTTTGCAAATTAGTATGACCTTAATGTAATTGCTTCACTTAGCAGTCCACAGTATGTCTTCTACTTAGAAATCTCATAGAACCTCTATCTAGAGAAGGGTAGCGATATCATCTAGTAATTTGATCTTATCGATGAAAGAATCAATAAGATTAATCTTATTGGCGAACGCTCCCCTTATTAAGTCCAACATAAAGATTTGATGTGACTAATGAACCACACCATTAATAGTGCCATACTTATCCTAAGATCTCTACACCCCCTTTTGTTAAGGAAATTAAGGTTCCTTACTTGGTCAGCAAGTAAGGCAGGAATGTAAGACTTTCCTTCTCAAAATTGAGCCACTAACTCTATCACCCTAAAGTATATAAGAAAGGGCCCACTTATTGCTAGTACATAGGCTTTGATTCAGTTTTCTTCCAATATCCAAGGAACAGAGTTTGTTTGTTGGAGTTAGGCTCATTTTAGAACGAGTAAACTAGATCCCATATCTTGATGGCATGTTTGTTGTGATCTTCTAAGCCCCCATTTATCTCAGTCTTATGGATCCCTAAGAATTTTGAAAAAATGTAGGTTGGGTTGAAGTTGAGCTTTGGGACATATTTCATCCAAAGAAGGAGCTTGGAGCAATTGGGTGTACTCTTCTAGAGTTTAGCTGATTTGTTGTGGTTTAAATTGAAAAGCCACTTCTTTGGGCTCCTAGAAATGGACTAAGGCCCTACTAGTATGATGTGTTTAATTTTGTTCATAATGAACTATTGTTCTCTTAGGTTGAAGGTCTGAAACCATTAGCTGAGTATGGGCTTTAGGTTTGTAGGTTTGTGGACATGAATCTCCTTGGTGAAAACCTTAGCGTTGGATGAGCTGGCCATTTATGAAATATTACAAAGAAAACATAAATTACAAAGGAAAGACTAATTACATGAAAAGAAAATATACAAGACCACCTATGTACATCAATCCTAGGAAGAATACAGGGAAAGAAACTCCAGATCTTGTCATTTTTCTTTTTCATTTTATATATATATAACGTTGCCACTTTATTAGTTATTCGTTGACCCCATAAAATGTGTGCCAGAAAGGTAGGTTGTAATGGTCCTTAAACTCTGTGACCTTACACGTTTATGCAAAAAAATAGTTCCTTAGTCACATTGAAGTTTAAGTAGGGTAGCCTAATTGGGCCCGAACAGTGGTTGCTTCACTACAACTGGAACTTATATAATGGTTCCCTATCCTAAGGTCCTAAGACAGCCTGGGTTTGACTTTATTTATCATGCATTCATGATACAGTAAAATAAATCCCCTCCTCAAAATAATTAAATACATAAAACTAAACCTGCAAAAAAAAAGAAAAAGGAAAAAACGTTAGTACAATTTATATTTATATATATATATATATATATATATATAACAAGTAAATAAATTGCATTTAAGGTGATTTTAAAGATTAATCTTAATTTTGGAAATTCGAATGGCTAACCCTCTTAACATCTCCAGTGAAATTGCCAAGCTATCAAGCCTGGTTTTTTACCCTCCTGATTTTTTTTTATAAAATAAGGTCTTCTTTAAATCGATGAGTATTAAACTCTACCCATTGAATACCGACCCTCAACTAGGATTTAAAGAAAACTGTTTCTTTTTATTTTGAAAGCAACTTTAGAGTCACCACTTGATCGGAGTCGAGAAAAACAGTTAAGTTATAACCAATTTGGTGCATTGGTTATAGATTAGCCATTAATCTAACGAGAAAAAAACCGATTTTGTATAACGGTTTTTGAAAACCAAAGATTTAGGTCCAGGGGTTAAGAATTTTAAACCTTTACGAGTACCACTGACTTTCCAAAATTAAAATTAAACTTAAAAAATCACTTTTCAATTTTAACAAATAGAGCTCAATTATTAGTTACTCTAATGGGATAAATGAAGTAATCTAAACTTAAAAAGGAAAATTAGGTTTTTTTTTTCATTTTTATTGTCACCTGTAGGTACTTACATACCCATTATTCAGGATCAAACGTACGTAGTTCTTTTAATGAAAACTTTAGCAGATTAAATTGATTTTAATTTGGAAAACATGTCGAGTTTACATTTTTAGTTCAATTCAGTTTATTAAAGGAAATTTTTAAAAAATGAAAGTCCTAAATTGAAATTTTTATTTCTAGAAAATCTAAAAGGGTCCTAATTTTATAAAGGGTTAATTTATGTCAAGTGTCATGGCTTAGTTTGGTCGTTTGGTAGTTATTAGAGGTAACGGTTGGCAGTGGTGCTTAGGTAGTGTTGGAGAGAGTTGCTAGGCATGGTTGGCCAATTGGGGTAAGGGTTTTGGAGTGTACTGAATTCGGCTGTGTAGCTAGTTGGTGCTTAGGGTAGTGTTTGGTGGTGATTCGAAGAGAGAGAGGGACAGTAGTTAGGGTTTAAGGAAGGGTGGTTCGAGGAAGCGACTAGGGGCTACGGCAATGGCCGAGGGTAGTCACGTTGGAGAGCTTAAGCTGAAGGAAGCTCGGCTATGGTAGTAGTGGTTAGGCTCGGGTTAGAGTAGAGAGAGGGGTTCGAAGAGAGGGAGAACGAGTTGAAGAGAGAAAGTTTGCAAGATTGAGAGAGAAGGTGTTTCGAGTGATTGTGTAAGGTTGCGTATTCTTGTTGATGGTCCCTAAGCCCCTATTTATACATGAATTTCACCTAAAAACTAAGGAAATTCAAAATTAGATTTGAATGCAAATGTACGAAAATTCAATTTTTTTTTTCGATTTTTGAAAGCCGATTTGAATGTGCATTTAACTGAATCTGGACTTATTCTTAACACCAATTCAAAGCATGCCATGTCTAGTGCAAGATTGATGCAAGAAACTATGTGCCAGTATGTGGAATTTGTATAGAAATTGATGCTAAAGTAGATGGAGTGGGATGTTCTTGAGAAGGAAAAGGGGGTGGGTGTACGGGGGTTGGATGAGGGAAAAGAGGGAAAGTGTTGACGTGGCACCATGTTAGCCGTATCGACCACTCATGATCTACCACGTGTCATCATGTGATACGTGGCAGCTGACGTATTTTTCAATTTTATAACTGTTTTCCAAATTTCATATTTTTTTTATGCTTTGCTTATTTTTTGAAAATTTTTGTATTTTTTCCTAAATTTCATATTTTTGGGGTTTTCTGTTTTTTCTATTTTTTGCACTTTTCTTAATTTAAGACCTATTGAGAAAAGAAGCAAAAATAATAAAAATAAACGGGGCAAAAATTAGGTGTCTACATGTTAGAATATATATCTAGCAACATTCCATCTACACCTCAGTTCACTGCTAGCCAGGGGATTAGGATAGCTCCCTAATATAATTGGACTGGGATGTCAACATCCTAAGTTAAAGATTCAATTCCATATATGAACATTGGTTGTGGTAGTGGTTATGTGGAATTTGAAGAGGACATGGAGGTGGAGAGTAGTAACCAGGCTGGCGGCGTGAATTTATTTGTTGGGCAACGCGTCAGTACGAAGGATAAGTTTATTGATACCATCAAAAGATATCATATCAATAACAATTGTGATTATGACATTGATTAATCTAAATCACACCTATGGGCCGTTTATTGCAAGGAGAAGGATAGTAGATGGAAGTGGAGGCTATGGGCATCATACAAAAGTTTAATGATACTATTCGTCATAACAATTCTTGAGGGTCCACATACATATGTCAACCCTAATGTGATGTAGGACTATAGACAGATCAACAGTAGACTTATGGCCAATTGTTTCATCAACAATGTTAAAGAGAATGCTAATGTAAAGATTACAGACTTGCAGGCAAAGATTTTAAGCATGTTTACCTATAATGTCATGAGAAAGAGAGTTTGAGATGCGAAGAGAAGGGCCATGAAGATGGTATATGGCAATTAGGAGAAAGCATACAACGAGCTTCCTATTTTATTAAACACAATCAAGATTTCAAATCCTAAAATTAAGGTGATTTGGGGATAGAGGGGGTCCCCTGAGCCTGGTGTTTCAATAATGAAGTGGGTCTTTTAGACATTTAGCCCATGTATATACGCATTCAAGTATTGTCAACTAGTAGTTTTTATCAATGGCATATTTCTATATGGGAAGTATGGTTATGTATTGTTGATTGCTTGTTTTAGGGATGGAAATAACCGTATTGTCCTATTAGCCTTTTTGCTTGTTGATAAAGAGTCCATGGAGACATGGAGTTGGTTTTTCAAAAGATTAAAGCAATTCGTTTTCAGTGGTCATGAGGAGATAATTTGCTTAATTATGGTCAAGCAGTCAAGTATCAAGAATGCGTTCAATAAAGAAGAAGTTGGCTAGAAGGAACCATTTGCAGTTTGGAGATGGCGCATATGGCATGTAGCTAGTAATTTCAACAAGACACATAAGAACCAACTGTTCAAGAAACTGGCTATTATTATTGCTATGTAGGCATAGCCTAGGAAATTTAAGTTTTAATGGAGCAGATGTTGCAAGTTAAGGAAGATGCACCCTCATGGTTTTCACCATTTAACAATAGCAAATGGATGTTGTCCCATGATAGTTTTTATTGGTTCGAATAATGATATCTAATATCATTGAGAGTTATAATGCCGTTTTGAAAGGTTGTAGAGGATTGCCCCTGACTTTACTTGTCAAGAAAATTTTCTACAACTGTATCGATTATTGGAAAAGAAGAGTCAAACAAGCGAGGAAGGGAACAGACGCGATGCAAGTGAATACGAAGTATGCTGCAAAGAAGCTAAAAATGTGAGCCAGGCGAGCTCCAGCTCATTTCATCAAGCAATATAGTCATGAAAACGAGATATGAGAGGTGAAGACAAGTTAGAGGTGCAAACTAAATGGAGTGATGAAACAAGGTTGTCGAACACATATTGTAGACACGAATAGAATGATGTATCCATGTAGGAAATGGCAAACCTATAGAATCCTATGCTCACATGCGATAAGGGCACTTAATTCTATTCAAGCAACAATTGGTTGGTACATTGGCATATGGTATACGAAGTCGCATCAGTTAGATGTCTACGCTAGACACTTCATGCCAATTAATGATGAGTTGAATTGGCCCCATCTTGATTACCCATTCTTCATACCCAACGAAAACTTACAACGTGATTTGGGTAAACTAAGAAAGAAGAGATACTATATGGAGATGGACTTAAGAGAGCCTGCCGATAAGAGCAAGTATAGCGTGTATAGAATGGAAAGACATAATAGGAGGAGGTATCCTTAGCTTAATAGAAACGGTATAGACAGACATACACGTATTATTTTCTTACATTATATTTTATATGATATTATGTTATGCTTCAATAAGTTAATGGTATAATATATTTTTCTTATTATTTTGTAGGTTAGATGGATCCAGGACTAAGTGACCCGTCGGTATGGCATTGATAGGAATGACATCGAATGCAGGATGTGTGGGATTTTCAGGTATGGCTTAAAGTTAATTCATCTTTTAAATTATACAATTTAATAATTTTATACTATTGTGAGGAAAATGAATCTAAGATTATAGGGAGGCGAGCACATTATGCTTTGTCGAGTGGAGTCGAGCCTGCGAAAAGGCACATTACAGATACCATTGGATTATTGCTTCATCACCCACCTTGCTAACGTTGGTTTCCTAGGGGTTGCATAGCTATCATTCATCCAGATTAATCATTACCTTATCATGGCATTAGTTGAGAGGTGGAGACTTGAGACCCACACTTTTCATATGACTCCTAGGGGAAATAACGATCACGCTCTAGGACGTAGAGGTACTATTTGGTTTCCATGTGGATGGGATTGTAGTGATTAGGCCTACGTAGTTAGTTTGGCCTTAGATAGTTTGGAGACTACCCCATTAATAGTACTAGTAGGGGGGGAGGGGGCATGTGTTAATTTGGCTTGGTTACATGATAGATTTAGCGTACTTCCTACGAATGCAGATGAGGAGACTATTCATCGGCACACCTGTGCATACATCTTGTAGTTATTTGGTGGATTTTTATTTGCCGATAAATCTTTGTCTCTTGTTCACATGATGTTCCTACCCATGCTGGAGTATTTCTCACATGCCGCGATGTTTAGTTGGGGATCAACTTGTTTGGCTTGGTTGTATCATTAGCTATATGAGGTTGTACGATCAGGAGTATAGGAGATGGAGGTGTCACCATACTACTGCAAATATGTGCATAGGATCATTTCCCCCATATTACACCACAGACCAAGTCCAGCTTTACCACACAGGAGGGTCTATCACTAGCTGCTAAGTGGGTTATATCATAGGATACTACATACTATGCTAGGCATGTTGTGGATGCATATCGAACTACATTTAATTTGCAGACGAGCCAACAAGTATGTACTTGTTGAATTTTGTTTCTATTGTTGATTTTTATTAAAAATTTATGGATTATTAATGCACTTTCTTTGCAAATGCACTGTAGGTCATATGGGAGTCATACCTGGATGATCTTATTGATCTCCTCCCCCTGTTTTGTAGTACTGGTCGAGATATTTGGATGGCTAGGGTTCCACCGATATGTTTCCACATTATCTAGTTTCATTTCCCCAACCATGTTATACAACAATTTAGAGGCTTCTAAACGATGTTCGTCGATGTTCATATAAGTAAGGAGTTACACCATATCGACCTTAGAGGTAAGACAGACATAAACTAGTTGGTCGCGTATCAGGGATATATATCGACCTAAGTAGACCGCCAGATGTGGGTTTTCTATGGTCAGGGACTAAGGGGTGTCAATCTAGCTTACTATGACTGATATAGGGATCATATAGGCTGATACATCACCCATCATGGGGCAGTGATGGGATACTTGGTAAACTTTCCTTCTATTTATCTTATGGTTTTTCGCAAAGCAATGTGTATGAATATAACATGAATTGTTTTATTAACTATAAGTGGATATTTTACTTCAGGTTAGACTAATAGACGATGTCAACGTTACTCATCATATCATCGATGGTGGCCTTCACTATCTCAAGGAGCACGGCCGTTTGATATTATTTCTCGACTAACCAATTGATCTAGCCCCTTTACCTACCCTTCGACCAAGTACAGGTCCTAAAGTTCGTACGAGAGGACATCGATCAGCACAGGCATGTGATTGAGGACACAGTGATAATTCTTTGACATCGGGATCTCACCATTCCATCTAATTGGGTGAGATTGGTAATAATGCACCACTTGTTGATGCCTCCAGTTCCAGCCATTCCTTATATGATACTCTAAATGCTTACGTGTAGATGTATTCATAGCCAATACCGCTAGCTCCTCGTAAACGTTGTACAGGATGGCCTCAGTCATTATACATAAAGGATGTTGACATCCAGCTACCACTATCATTGCCTGCTCTAGTTCTTCATATAGATTTAACCGATACTCCTCTATAACTATTTGAGCCTCAGTCATATGAGGGACCATTCACTCACAGACTATCATTATTATCTCATTTCAGAAAACAATTAACTAGATCTAAGAAGAAGTAGTTGTAAATAATTATATTTATATTACTTAGTTTGATTATTATGTATTATTGATATCTATTACTTATTATGTAAATGATGTTTCATATTACATTGTTATTCCCTTAACATTGATAATTTATTGTATATATACTTTTTATATATTATACTTACTTTTAATAGGTTTAGTTGGTAGTTTAGTGAACCATTTAAACTGACTTGCTACGTTAATAGTTTTTATAGGTAGTACACTTA
Source organism: Lumnitzera racemosa (assembly GCA_024138005.1). Lineage (NCBI taxonomy): Eukaryota > Viridiplantae > Streptophyta > Magnoliopsida > Myrtales > Combretaceae > Lumnitzera > Lumnitzera racemosa. The sequence goes on from JAMXBC010000006.1 coordinate 91,301,746, forward strand.
GTTAGAGGAAATATAAAGCGTTAATTGAATTTAGAAGTGTAATAGGCAACTAACTTACTATATTAAAAGTATTTAGCCAGAGGGAGTGTGAGACACATATCTATATAATTGAATGTGCGTAGTAGTAATATTGAAAGTATGTTTAAGAGACACGTATCTATATAATAGTTTATATAAAGATTAAATTAAATTTTTATTATTAAATTAGATAAATTAAATCTAATTTAAAAAAAAAACAACTGAAAGTACACTCAAGAAACACGTCTTTTTTATTAATACTGAAGACGCGTTTCTTCAATGCACCTCTCGTATCCATAAAGAAAACATATCTCTTGAGCACGCTTGGCACACATACATAGCATGCTTTCAATATAAAAAGTGGCAGTATCACTATATCATTTTCATAAAATTTATCTCAAACGCTCCATTTTCGTACAATTTTTCGCAAAATAACAAAACTCAAACACTCAATCCCAATCTCTTTTCCTCACCACGCGTCTCAACGCAGCAGAACTCGAGCACACGACCACCCCGCTGTCTTCCTCGTGCAATAACAAAACCTAAGTCGACGCGATACAGTACTCACCATAGTTGACCTATTCACTTTGTTCCCCAACATCGGACCCTCTTTCTCGCAACAGCTGCTTCCAGCACCCTCTCTTCCCCATACGATAGACACACAATCACACAATTCAACATCTACGAACCCCTATACTAATCGCGGCCTGTGACGGACCAAACAACCAACTGTGGTAACACCTACTCTCTCTCGTGAACACTACAACCCACAACAACACAGCTTAAACACTTGGCCATATACCCCATCCACAGCCGCACAATAACCAACCCCGACGACCTAAGCTTCATTTGTTAACCACCAATCTCAGCCCCGTCCGCGATCAATAGCAGCTCCACTCTTGCTTTTCACCAACCATCGACCTATGACCACTACCCAAACAACCTTAGACAACTCAATAGAACCCACCACGCTACAGAGACCCCGATGCGACTCTCTCTTACCCACTCCATCTAAACGCGAGCTGATGCCCACACACAAACCGACCACACCATCAACTTCCCTATGCCTAAAATCTTCAAACTGCCCCAATCACTTGTTTAGAGATCGCATAGCCACCATCATTAAACATCACCGCCACTGTCACATGTCGAACACCACACCAATTACCGCGAAAACCCAAGGCATTGTGCTTAGGCCCTCTTTCACCAATAACAATCTCATGAAAATTGAATTTCCTACTTGAAATACCACCGACAAGTTGTCGCAACGGACTGATTCATTTACTGTTGACGAGCTCTTCTTGCGACCCAGTTGGACGATTTATGGAGCCTAGATCTGACTTGTATGACCCAGATTCGACCTACACCTGTTGCATTTGGTGGGTTTAGTTCTTTTTATTTATTATTTCTTGTATTGGTTTTATTTAGTTTGTTTTAGTAATTTTAACTGTTACTCATACTAACTTTATTTCATCTTTTATGCAGGTTCTTAGTTGTTATTTTATTGGCTTTGGTTCTTATTATTTTTATTGTGTTTTTTTATATGTGTTTTATTTAAAAAAAAAATCGTTTTCTTAAAATTGCATAATAACTTATTTGCATATGATAGGTACTAATATGATATATATATATATATTTTTTAGGTTCTTGTATGAATAATTATTTCTTATTATTTGGTCTTATTCTTGCATGTTGATAATTAAAATAGAATTCTTAGCACTTTTAGGATAAGTTACATCTTTATAATGGCCATTGCATGTTTAGAATAATAATTGCATACATTAGTATAAATTACTTATTTTTAGGTAAATTGCATCTTGGGCATGGTTATAAAGGAAAATTTCATTTGTTTCATAAAATGGTATTTTTTTTAAAAAAAAAATTTGCATCCTTCTTATGAAAAATTGTATTTCTAGGGTACAATTGTATTTTTCATATTCTTATTCAAAATTTGCATAGCTTTAGATATCTTAGATGTTTTAGGAAAATGCATTTGTCACTTAGTTGGTTTTTCTTTTCATAAAATAAAAATTTTAACTTTGGTTTATTTTTTTTTTAAGCCAGGTCTTTTATGGTTTTTCAAAAATTGGGAATAAAAATTAAGGCTTTTCTTAGGATTTTTCTTAATAGGAATTAAATTGATGTAAACCTAGCTTGTTTTTTCAAAGTAAAATTGATTCACATACTGAAGTTTTAAAAAAGTAATAAGAACCGCGATCGGTTTTATTCCGATTAGTAGCTACGTAAACATATCTAGGGTAACTGTAAAAATTATAAAGTATTTAGTTTTCTCTTTATATTTTAGAGAAAATTCATAATAAAAAATTTATTTTCATGTATTTTCTCATTTTTACATGTTTTTACTTTTTTTTTAGAAGAAATTATAAAAATAAAGCTTATTAATTGATTTTATTAAATTTTTACATGGTGACTTGATCTTAATAGATTAACTCCTAAATTTGGTTTTTCTAGTTAAATCTTTTAGAAAGTATTTTTTTCTTAGAAAATTCGCAGATTAGTGGTTAAATTAGGATTTTTTTTCACTCAAAAATCCTAATTTCATTTTTTTATTTGTTTTTATTTACTGGTGACTCCAATTATTTTTCAAACTTTTTTAAAAACATTTTTTTAAAAAAAATATTTTTCCTTAATTTTGTGTCAAGTAACTTATATTATTTGGGTTGGGCTCAATATTGGTTAAATTAAGGAAAATTAAAACAGGACTCAACATGCAATTATCTCTCTTTGCGGTGAAGTTTGAGTAAAACTTTACCATAAAGACAAAAGAGATACTGTTTTTGCCATAAAAATAAAATTGCCCTAAGTAGCGTTAGAATTAGCTAGTTATCCTAGATTTAATCTGTTAGGGATTTGGTGAACTATGAAAATATATTGGAAGAGGAGGTAAGCACTCTAAGAGCAAGCTAAGATATAAAGGTAGGCTTTTATTTATTTATTTATTTTCTAAAATGGTAAAGTGCCTAATAAGTTGACTATATTCTTAGAAAATTAGCAAGACCCTAAAGCGACATTAAATGGAAGGTAGTATCCTTGCAAGTTGGTAAGAACCTTAAATTAGTACTGAATGGAGGGTAACGCTCTAAGAATTGACTAGAATCCTAAAATGATACTGAATGGAGGGTAGCGCCCTTATGAGCTAGCAAAAACCCTAAAATAATACTAAGGGGAGGGTATTTTAAGAACCTTAAAATGATATTAAATGGAGGGTTGCGCCCCTAAGAACTAGTAGAACCCTAAAATGCTACCGCTCTATGAGCTGGTTAAGGAATTGATTTGAAACCCGATAATGGTCCTTTGAGCTGACTAATCCTAGGTAAGGGCGTTTTTAAGAGACTAGCAACCCTATATGAGGAAATTGATTTAAAACCTAGTAGAGTTTTTTTAAGTTAACTATCTTAGGCCGAAGCGTCTTTAGGGACTAATAACCTCATATGAGGAAATTGATTTTAAACCTAGTAATGCTTTTTTAAGCTAACTATTTTAAGTAGGAGCATCTCTAGGAGATTAGTAACCTTAACTGAGAAATTAACATGAAAACCTTGTAGTGCTTTTTTAAGCTAACTAACCTAAATAAGAGCGTCTCTAAGGAACTAACAACTTTAACTAAGAAATTAACATGAAAACATAGCAATGCTTTTCTAAGCTAACTAGCCTAGGTGAGAGCATCTTTAAGGAACTAGCAGTCCTAATTAAGAAATTGATATGAAATCTTGGTAATGCTTTTGTAAGTTGACTAACCTAGGTGAAAGCATTTTTAAGGGACTAGTAGTCCTAATTGAGGAATTAATATGAAAATTTGGTAGTGTTTTTCTAAGCTAACTAACCTAAGCGAAAGTGTCTTTAAGAGACTAACAACCCTAAAAATGATATTGAAAGGATGGTAGCGCTGTGTGGGCTAGCAAGAACCAAAAATGATAAATTGACTTGAAACCTAGTAGTACTTCTTTAAGCTAACTAACTTAAGTAGACGAGAAAAATGTTTCTTGAACTAGTTAAGACCCTAAGGGAGATGAATTAAGGGAAAGCACTTTTATGGCTAGCTTGAACCCTAAGAGAGAATTGGTGAGAGGGAAGTGCCTTAAGAGGAAGTGGTGGAAGGATGCGCCTTATGGGCTCACTAAAACCTTAGAGAAGTTGATAAAGGGAAGTGCCCTAGAACCTTAAAAACCAACTAATCTTATATAAGCTAGCTAGAACCTTAAAGAAGATAGCCAAAAGGTAAGTGCCTTATATGTTAGCAACCATGCAAATGCCATGCTTAAAAACCAAATTAATCTTTATGCTAAAGTATATGGAAGCGCTTACCTAGCTTAGTCGATAGTACCTAAAGAGTCATGCATTTCCTTAAAAAGTCTAATCAAAACTAGCTTATTAGTATTTTGAAATGGATTCAAATCTCTTAAAGATATCAAATTTTTGTCGTTAACCTAACTAATCTTAGCATTAGGTTTTGGTAGCAACTTCATTATCGAAGAATTATAGAAAGCAACCTAACATATGAATTGCTATTTTCTTTGAGTAGAAAAAGCTAATGTCTTAGGTTTTTTACCTTACATATCCACCCTTGAGGCTTCAGATGAACTACTTTTTAGATTCTTTTAGTTAGACCCAAGCCTTTATCCCTAACGGAGTAATAACTATCTTTCGTAAGGTGTTTACTCGTCTTGATTTAGCCTTGTCTTGAAAAATAGGCAACAAATCTCTCTATCAAGGAAGATGAATTCATAATAGAGTATTTTAAAGAGTTTTCTTAATTATCATTGTTCTATAACTTGCTTTCATCTTCTCTCATGTTTATGATGTATAGGTTTTATTTGAGTAGGGTAAGGGAATAACACCTTTTGATGGAGTGGGAAAGTGATGGAGGTCATTCCAATGATGACAACAGCAAGGGGATATCGATTTTGCCTGTTGAGAATGAAAATTAAACCATAGTAATATTTAAGATTGCTATCATTTTGTGTTTCAAGTAAGAATTTCCGTTAATTTTCATGGGTAGTCCAACTTTATTGCATTAACATTTATAGGGTCCTTTAAATCTAGACCATCCATTTGTGATAAAATTAAAACCTTTCCAGGTAACATTCGCTTTACGATATGAGGACTTCCATAGTTTAAAGCAAATTTTCCTCTAGAATTTTATACATTGGGGAGAGCCTTTCTCAACACTATATCACCCTCTTTCAAACTTCAAGGCCGTACCTTTTTGTTAAGAGCTCAAGTCATTCTTTGTTGATAGCATTGATTGTGATATAAGGTTGTCAATATTTTTTCATTAATTAAATTCAACTACTCGATGTGCTTCTTTATCCAATCAGTCTTATCCAATTGAGTCTGATAGCACTTTAAGAGATGGGATCTCGACTTCCACCAATAATACTACTTTAGTGCCTTTACTAAGGCATAAGGTATTGCTCTATTGATGTTATAATAGAAGTTCGATAGGCTATGAGTGCAAATGGTAACATCTTATGCCAATCTCTATATGTAATAGCTATTTTTTCAATAATTTTCTTAAGATTTTTGTCGGCTACCTCTATAACCCCATTCAGTTAAGGTTGATGGGGTGGGAATTCCTATGGATGATTTTAAACTACTGACACAACTTCAACATGAGTTTAGTGTTTAGATTTGTACCATTATTGGTAATGATTGGCTTTAAAGTTTGGTATCGAGCCAAGATATCTCTCTTAATAAACTTAACCACTACTCCCTTACTAACACTTAAATGAGATGAAGCTTCAACTTGATTACTAAAATAATCAATGGTGGCTAGTATGAAATGATGATCGTTAGATGCCTTTAGAGTGATTAAGCCGTTGATGTCTATACCTCACATTAAAAATGGTCATGGTGTAGATAGTGTATGTAATTCTTGAGGTGAAGCATTTATCTTGTTTGCATAACTTGGCAAAAATGATATTGCCTACATGCTTGATGCAATCGCCTTCCATAGTTGAACAATAGTATCCCAGTCTCATAATCTTCTTGGCAAGCATATAGCGGTTCATGTAAGGGCCACATACTTCGTCGTATACTTCCTTCATCAAAACTTTAGCTTTTCTATAATGTACATACCTTATAATTATTCCATCAAATGATTATCGGTATAAGGTAAACGCACTTATTAAGAACTAGATAGCTAATCTCCTGATCGTCTCTCTATTCATTTTCTCAGTCTTATCAGGATACCTGCTTTATTGTAGGAACATTTTGATGTCATATTATTAAGGCTTTTCATCATGTACATCTTCAATTGCTAGACAGAAAGCAGGCTTCTCTCCAACTTTAATTTTAAGTGGTTGAATTTCGACCCTGCTAAATATTTGGATCATAGATGCCAAAGTGGCTAATGTATCAGCAAATTGGTTTTAAGTCTTCAGTACATATATGAACATGATTTCTTCAAACCTCTCTACTAATTAATTCAAGTATTGGTGGTAAGTTACTAGTTTAGGACCCTTTGTTTTATATTCTCCTTGAGTCTGGCCAATAATGAGCAAGAATCCCCATATAATTCTAATTCTTAAATCTCTTTATCTAAGGTCGTTTTGGGTCCCATGATGCATGCTTCATAATCAACAATATTGTTGGTGTATGGAAAAATGAGCCTGACAGCTACTGGGAATTTTGTACCTTCAAGGGATATCAATATTACCCCAATCCCACATCTAAACACATTAGCAACTCTATCAAAGAACATCTTCCACTTCGGGAGCTTCTCATTTGTTTCACTATTAGAATTTTGTTTAGCCACAAAGATATCCTCATTGGGAAATTTGACTTACACTTCTTGGGGATTATCTTTAAGGGGACTCTTTACTAGTTGATCTGCTAAGGCTTACCCCTTAACCGAATTTTAGTTCAAATAGGTGATATCAAATTCTGATAATAACATTTGCCACTCTGAGATTCTACTAATCAGTGCTATTTTCTCCACTAAGTATTTTAAAGGATCATGTTGTGTCAATAGCTCAATTCGGTAACAAAGTGTATATTGTCTAAGTTGATGCATGATCCAAACTAATGCACAACAGGTTCTTTCAATCTCAAAATACTTCTACTCTCCCTTTGTAAACTTCTTACTTAAGTAGTATACAACTCGTTTTTTCCCTTCCTCATCTTTCTAACTAAGCATACATCCTATATACTCTAGTAAAATAGTAAGGTACATAAACAATGGTTTCCTGGGTTTAGGAGCTACCATAACTAAAGGGTCCATAAGGTATTCCTTAATTGTTGTGAAGGCTTCCCCACACTCTTCATTCCATCTTATATCAGTATTCTTCTTTAGTAGCTTGAGCTATTAATAGGAATTAACCCCCTAGACCGATTACACGAAGTCAAGCTAGAGGACTATAAGGACTCACTCGAAGAATACTAGCTTAAAACCCTATCCAAGATGGAAATTCCTATCTTGACCTCTATGTTGCCCTTTCTACCGACTTGACTACCAAGCCTTTACGTACACTAGTCTTGCCGAAAAGATATGCTATGATAGAATATCTAAGCAAAAAACCCCAAGACTATCTGAACCAAGCTCTCGAATCAACAACAGATGTCTGGCCCCAACTCCAACTAACTACTCTATAGCAAGACTGACTAAGCTCTGACTTAATCTAGATTAGTTTGGCCCCTGACTGTGAATTCTCTTCTTTTCGTCCATTTGTACCATATTACTGAAGTCCAACGACTGATCAACACATGTCTTTTGGTATGACATTCCAGAATGATCATTTACTTTACGTACCAAATATTCTTTATCTCTTTTACCCTTTTTAGTATGTATTATGTAACCTAATTATAAGAATACCCCTTTTTGTCTTTTCATACGTGTAAAATAATTCTAGTAGATGGGTATATAAACCTCCACTTAATTGTACGCCAACAATCATCAATATAAAAATTTTATCCAAGTTTCCTTTGAGCAACCTTAGTGTTCTCATTACTCTTCAACTCTTATATATTCCCTTTAGCAAGGAGTAATGGCGAGTGACCTTTCAGTTTGAACTAGTAAGTCATATCTAGGGGATTGTAAGTCGAATAGGATCGATTGGTGTGTCATATCCAATTGAGAGTTATCTAGACTTTGCTAGCTTTTCTTTTGCTTCTTTTTAGTTCGTTTTGTTGTAGTATTTCTTTGTGTGTCTGACTCTAGAAAAACATCAGCTTTGCTGGTGTCAAAGTATTGTTCTAAGAGAGAGTATGTGAAGTTACAGTGAAATCTTGGTTCGCTTTGTGGTTATTAGCTGTTGTGTTCATTCCATAAATGTTACAATGTGTTTGTATGGAGTATATCTAGAGTTATGAGCTATGTAGTGAAGATTTGTGTGTTAGTAAGTGTAGTTTTATTATTACACTGTTCTTACTCTGCTTTTTTTACTATGAAAGTAGAGTAAGTTCATTTTTGTTCTATTCAAGTGATTATTGGGTACTAAAGTTGTTAGTGTGTTAATTGAAGTTTTAGGTAGTTCAGTAGCAGTATTTTTCATGTAGTGTGTTATTAATCTGTTCGAGAAGTATTGAACCATGTCACATTTGAGTGTTCAAGGTATTATTAGTAACTAGAGAAGTGGTGCTTAACCTGGTCCTGGTCATGGTCATAATCATAATAATACCCCAAGGTCGGTTGATGACAAACTTGACAGACTTACTAAGCTTGTTGAGAGTCTAGTTATAGTGATGCAAGTTAATAAACAACAAGCCCAAGGTGTATAGCAACATAGCCTGCCAGAAAATGCCCTTTGAGAGATACTATAGCAAAGGCAACTGAGCCAATCGCCTAGTTCGACTGCAACGAACTGGAGGAGTAATAGACCGAGCTATTAGACGAAGACTAGAGTTAGAAGAGATTGAGGAAGTTGATGAGGAGATTGATGCCAAGGAGTATGGAGAGGAAGAAGAAGAGGTTGGTTATTATTAAGTACAGGTATTAAAATGCCAAGCACCTTGAAGACTGGACAATATTAAGGCCTAAATTCCACCTTTCAGCGGAAGTGGACATGTTGATGAATACCTAAAGTAGAAAGAGAAGGTATGCGATTGTTATGGGTATACAGATGCTGTCAAGGTTCAACTTGTTGTACCTGAGTTCTCTGGGTATGCCATTATATAGTAGAAAAATTTGAATGCAGCTAGAGTAAGGGATGGAAGACAAGGTGTGAGAACTTGAGATGAGATAAAGAGGTTGTTGGAGGGTAGTTTTGTGCTCGAGACCTACTTACAAGATACATTTGCAAAGTTGCAGGAACTTTGTTAAGGAGGCCAATCTGTTGATGACTATGTGAGAATGTTCCAAATACTTATGATTTGAGTCGATGTAGAAGAACCAAAAGCCTATACAGCATCGAGGTTCATTTTTGGGCTCTAGTACAAGATTCGCAACATTATAAAGTGCAGAGGTTTTATTCCTTAGAAGAAGCAATTAAGATAACATAGAGCATTGAAAAGCAGAGGAGAAGTGCACCTAATTGACTTGAGCCAACATTCTCCCAAGCTCCTACGCTTCACTGACTTATTCAAGCTAAGACAAAGAGGCCATATCGAGCCAAGGAAAGGAATAACCGATTTGACAGTAGCTAAATGGGCCATAGGGTTGAGTTAACCAGTCGAGTCAAACTGAGGCTAGGCCGACCCGAAGAACGTATGAGAGAGGATAGCCTTCCGACAAAAGACTAGGAAGGTAAAGTGCTTTAAATGCCTAGGTTTCGAACACATGGCTGTCGAGTGTCCGAACCGACATGTCATAGTGCTCCAAAGAGATATAGTGGATAGCATCGATAAAAGTAAGCCTGAGGAGGAGAACGATGTTAGAAAAACTGAAGCCGAGGAGGAAGAGGAGACTTGCGTTTATGCCGATCAGGGAGAAGTAATGACCTTAGTACTTAAACGAGTATTGAAGTCCTTGCCAAACTCAGAGGAAGATTAGAGGGAAAGTTTATTTCATACCAAGTGTACCATTAAGGGTTAGTTATGTACCATCATAGTAGGTGAAGGAAGTTGCGCTAACGTAGTTGTACAGTCCTTCATATAAAGGTTTGGTTTGCTAACCTCTAAGCATCCTCGACCTTACAAGCTACATTATTGCATGACAAGGGTGCTTTGCATGTGATTGAATAAGTAATCGTACTGTTTAGTGTTGGGATTGAGTATAGGGACAAAGTAGTGTGCGATGTCATCCCTATGGGAGCTTCATATCTGTTACATAGGAGACCTTAGTTGTTTGACTAATGTGTTATACACGATGGATATAAGAATACTTATGCCTTTATTAAGGATGAGAAGAAAATTATGTTGCAACCCATCCCATCCTAAGTAAATGAGACTCATAATCTACTCACCTGAGCTAGTAAGAAGAAGGCCTTAGTGATGAGTCAAAAAGAGCTTTGAGCTACTAAGACGGCTGAAGAGCCTCTGTTTCTATTGATTAGAAGATTGTTAGAGATAAGAGATTCAAAGAATATTCTAAATGAAATTTGAAGGCTGATTAATGAGTTGTCCGACCTATTTCTTGAAGAGCTGCCTACAAGATTACCTCTAGTCTGAGGCATAGAGTACTGTATTAATTTATAGCCGGGTATTCCCTTATCGAACTGACCTAAATATAGATTAAACCTAGACAGGCTGTTGAGCTAAAAAGACAAGTTAATGAACTCTTAGAGAGAGGATATGTGAGGGAGAGCATGAGCCCTTGTGTTATACCAGCTTTATTTGTTCTAAAGAAGGATGGTTCATAGCACATGTACATCAACAATCAAGCAATTAATCAAATCACTATCAAATATAGTTACCTAATATCGAGGCTCGATGACATATCAGATGAGCTCCATGTCACTAAAATGTTCTCAAATATTGATCTACGAAGTGGTTACCACTAAATTCGCATGAGGCTAAGGGATAAGTGGAAGACTATCTTCAAAATTAGGCATGGTCTCTATGAATGGTTGGTTTTGTCATTCGGACTAGCCAATGCGCCAAGCATATTCATAAGGTTGATGAACCATGTGATGCACCCCCAATCAAAAGGTGTATGGTTATGTACTTCGATGACATATTAATATATAGAGCCGACCTGAACAATCATGTTCAACATCTCCAAGCAGTTTTTAATATTTTGTGAATCGAGAAGTTATACAGAAATTTGGAGAAATGTACATTCTACCATAATGAAGCGATTTTTCTTAGGTTTATAATGTCAGGGGAAGGAATCCAAGCAGATGAGGAGAAGATCCGAGTTGTCTTAGAATGGTCATTGTTGAAAAATGTCATTGAATTTTTCATGGCCTATTTCTTTCTATAGACGATTCATTAAAAAATTCAGTAACATAGCCACCCTCTTAACCGAGCTGACAAAGAAGAGTGATAGGTTCAGATGGAACAATCGAGCTGAATAGAGCTTCAGGGAGATCAAGGAGCGACTTACCTCCACCCTTATCCTATCACTACCAAACTTTGACAAGCTCTTTGAATTGGAATGTAATGCATCAGGAATTGGAATTGGTGTTGTCCTAATGCAAGAACGACAACCAATCGCTTACCATAGTAAAAAGCTTAGTGGTGCTACCTTGAACTACTGTATGTATGAGAAAGAGTTATACTCTCTTTTTTGAACCCTTATTATTTGCAATACTATCTGCTACTGCAAGAGTTTGTTATTTACACAAACCATGAGTCTCTAAAGCATCTTAGGAGTTAGAATAAACTCTTGAAGAGATAAGCTAAGTGGTTGGAATCTATAGAAGGGTTTTAATACGTGATCGGATACAAGAAAGGAAGCACAAATTTGGTCATTGATGCTCTGTCAAGTCGGTAAACCTTGCTAACTACTTTGCAGACAAAATTATTAGGATTTTTACTCATTACTAAGCAGTACATTCATGATCCCCATTTTGGCCCTATCATAAAGTTGTACAGAGATGGAGTTGCTGTTAGAAGATATTATGTTAAGGATGACTATCTCTTTAAGGAAAGAAGGTTGTGCATTTTAAGCTGTTCTACGTGTAAGCTATTGGTCAGGGAAGCTCATAATGGTGTATTATCTAGTCACTTTAAGGAAGCCAAGGTAGCCAATCTGTTGAGGGAAAAATTTTATTGGCTAGGTTTTACTAAGGATGTTCATAAGGTAGTTAATAGTTATGAAGTATGCAAGTGAGCTAAGGGGAAGAGGGAGCCCTATAGAGAATAAATGCCCCTACCTACGCCAACCTTACCTTGGGCTAACCTCAGCATGAACTTTATCCTAAGGTTATCCCAGACATCTAGAGGGAAAGATTCTATATTTGTTATAGTGGACTGCCTCAACAAATGGCTCACTTCATTTCATACCATTGAATTAATGATGCTTTATTTATTATATATTGCTAATATATTTTTGTAAGAAGTTGTCTGACTACATGGAGTGCTGCAGACTATTGTTTTTTATTGAGACACAAAATTTTTAACCTATTTTTGGAAGGCTTTTTGGAGAAGACTTGGAACTAAACTTGTGTTTAGTTCTAATAGCCACCTTTAGACTGACGGCCAAACTGAAGTAGTGAACAGGATGTTAGGCAACTTATTTAGAGCTATCGTAGGAAAGAACTTGAAGGATTGGGATTTGTGTCTACCAATTATGGAGTTCGCATACAATCGAACCATCTACAACACCACTAGAAAGACCTCATTCAAGGTCATCTACGGCTTTAACCCCATTATTCCCTTAGATCTAATTAGTACCCCTGCAGTTACTAAAGAGAGTTGATATCACGACCCAATAGTATCGTTATCGTGGTAGGTCGCCGTATACAATATAAAGATCTATTATCAATCCCCCTTGCTGATCATAGGCCTTTCATACAACACACAAGGCTCCATCCACTCTACGTTACCACTAGGCCCATAGACAAGTAATATAGAGCAATTTAACTAAAATTACTTTTATGTTATAGATTAGCTAATTGTATAGGCTTGTGGGACCTATACCAAAAAAATATTACAAACAAATGCAGTTTGTAATGGAATTGCATTAAATCTATGTTATGAGCAAAAACATAAAAGTATCCAAACGTCTATAAATCTATTACAAAATGTTCTCTTTGCTCTCTGATCGCTCCAACCTATCCCTATACGAGACTTACCACTGGCATGCCCTGGTCCGGATTAGTGAAGAGGTTTTCCTACATCAATAAAAATCTATAGGGGTGTAAGTTTAAGCTTAGTGAGATAAATACCCTTGTCAGTACCACATGACATAAATTTATTAGATGCATAATCATATGAATGCATAAACAATCAATATGCCAAACAACTCATGCAATGACCTAGGAACTACATAGGACTCAGAATTACATCTCCTGAAGTCGGGGTTTAGGGATAATTAACCGACCTAAACCAAAATCCAGGTTCTAGACCTTGGGTTTTATTTCATTTGCACTATCGTACTTATGTCAAAACAAAACTCTCTCTATATATGTATATGTATACTTCCTTTACCAAAATCAAATCATATCTTTTAAAATCCCAAGTCTAGCGGTGTGGTGGCCTCTGTAGTTCACAAACACACACCCTAAGCAGAAGCACAAGACTCGGCCCCTTACTGACAGTTGGCGTCTCCCAGCACCTAGTAAGCCCATCCGCTTAGGACAGAGACTCAATATATATGCTGACATAGCTAGTGCCCAATCCTGTAGAAAACTTGTATTCCTGTGAGTCCCTTCCCATCTTTTGCATGAAGCGGCAGTTAGTATTATCCGTATGCAATATGGGGAATGCATGATTCATTTTGATTTCTTAATCGTATAAGTGATTAACTCGATTTTTAGGGTGATTAAACAATTTCATTCCATATAATTCACATGTATATATTAATACAAACAATTCCTAATATTATATATGTAATTAACAAGTCATCACATTCATCTATAAATCCATACACATACATCTTCCATATCCCACAAGCATCCAAATTTATATACAAGCATAATCAAGTAAAGAGTCATCGAGAATTTACTCACTCTGCCATGTGGGTTAATCAAAGTAATCCGGAGGCAAGTCATCTCCGTACACGGTATCCCCTGGTCATTGACATAGTATTTATAAGGGATTGAAATAAACTTAGAAAACTAAGTAAATTTTCCTTAAGTTATACTCTTGACTAGTTTTCGAAATTTTTTCCGGTTTTTACCTAAAGTTCAACCGCATATAACTTTTTCGTTTTAAATCCGATTTTTATGATCTTATAGTCAATATTCATCGTTTTCGAGTGTACTTTAATGTGGTGAGGTTATATTTTTGAAATGAGGCATAAAATTCTGTTCATGGGTCAAAATAATAGCGTTCCTCATGTGTTGGAGTGTTTTTGGGCCTTGTATTGTAAATGGGCTTTTTGATAACTTGAGAAATCCTTTGGGCTTAGTCTTAAGATTTTATCCTAAGCTTAAAATACTCCTTGAGATCAGATTTACAACTTTGATTTATATTCCTAAGGCTAACAACCACTTCATGGGCCTTTTAGTGGGCTTAAGTTGTCAAATGGGCTTGTTTTTTGTTCAAACTAAAGTTAGTGACTTTGGTGGGCTTATGGGGCCTTAGGTGGATTTCTTATGGGCTTCAAAACAACCTCTCTTGATACTTTAAGGTGCTGGTCAGAATTTCATTGAAGGCCCAACTTAGAATTCTAGGCTTTTTTTGAGAGTTTTAGGCTCGGTTTTGAGTTTTAGGCTTTATATGCTTACCATACTTGCTTTGGTGGATCTTTTCACTTTGTTCATTCACTTTTATCATATTTTTAAGCTTCTTTTTCTCACGTTCCAGATCTATTCATAATGATTCCAAGGGGTTCTCACTTGGTTTTTCAACTTGTTTCATTATTTCCTTAAGTTTAGGTGTTAAATTATGCACTTAAACTACTTATATCCAAATCTTAACTTAAGTTTTCTTCCAGAAGATGGTCCTTTAACTCATGCTCCACAAAAAAAAAAAAAAAAAGATCTTATACTTAATACAATCTCCATATCATACCTCATGTCATACAAAGTTGGTTTCTTCATAAAACTTCATGTGATGGATTTTTCCTTAACTTAAGTCTAGATTTGAGTATGTTTAACTTAATGGAAATAAAATCAACATCCAAATGACTATGGAACCCTCACGTCCAGCATGCTCATCCTCCATTCAAGTTTTTGTTTCAAGACTTTCTTAACTTAAAATCTTCCATTCAAAGTGTTAAATAAGTGTCTTTACAAAATACTAACTTTACATGCTCATGCTCCAACTTCATATAAGGGTTTCATGGTTTGTTTCTTAAAACGGTTTTTGGTGTTATAACAACTTAAACCTTACTTATATCTTCAAGAAATCAAAGTATCCTAACATAAACACTAACCCACAAATCACAAAAAACACTTACTCATCCTTAAAGCAAAATATGGTGGTTGTACACAAAGGTTCCACTTAAGCTCTTAACTTTGCTTCCTCTTTTGCAACCTTTTGGAACTCGAATCGTTTGGTCTTTTGGAATAGGGTTTGTGGAAGGTTCTAATGGTTTTGAAAGATCTTAGATGGTGAAATAAAATGACACAAGAACAAGAAGAGAAGTTGCCGTGAGTGAAGTTGGAAAAATGGAAGAAAAGTTGATTTTGTGGGGTAAGGTGGTTTCTCCCTTTTATGTTTGTTTCAAATGAGAGAAAGATGAAGTGAAAATGAAATTGAAAGTGAGAGAAATAATGGAAAGAGTGGCCAGTTTGAATGGAGAGAGAATGAGTGTTTAGCTGTCTTGAAAGTGTTATCTTGTAGCTTACACAAAAGTCAACAATTGCAACTATTGATGATGTAAGCATTAAGGGATGAATAGTGATGTGTAAGAGAAAGTGATTGAGGGTTGAAAGATAAGAGCATGGCCCCCCTTTCTTCCTTGTTTAAATCTACTATTTAAAGTCTTTTTGGACCATGGAGTGGTCTTGTCTCTTTTATTAAAATTAAGCTTATGAAATCTCATGAAAAATTGTTTATATGTAGTATAAGTGAAGGAGTGATAAGGAAATTGTCTTATCATTAGATTTTGATAAGTTGTCAATTGATAAATGATTCCAACTCTCAATTGATAAGTTATCCAAGGTGATTGGTTGGTCTACTTATTTATGTGTAAAGCTTATACATGAAGATAAGGGCATGGCCTTATAGGAAATTGTTTTAGGGTTTTCATTTTGCATTGTTTCGTAATTTATGATTCGATTCCTATAAAATTGTGAAATTTTCTAAAGTTAAATGAAACTATTCAAATTAAATTATTGATTAATTAATTAGGGTTAAAATTCCTTAATTATTTTAGGGTTTAGGGTTTTAAGTGACTTTAGAGCTTGCAGTTCTTCAAGCTCAGGTTTTATCGATAATTGGTTTTTGGATTGGAAAAATTTAATTCGTTTCTAAATATAAACTTAAGTTTTTGGTTCAGTTGATCTTTGGGAATGTTCAAAAAGTACTCTTAATCAAATATTAAGCCCACTAAAAGTAGGGTTTACAGTTAACTAAGCTCAAGAATTGCAAGAGCTAAACTAGTTTATAACTAGGAAGATTGCTAAGTTCAATCAGAAACAACATCAGATTGGCAGCTAAGGCCACCAAGCTGTTACTTTTTAACCCAAGGACTTAATATGGATTCACACTAGTTGAGAATGATTCTCATACTTGAGGCAAAGCAAGCTATCTCCTTGAGTTGATGGTCCATTCAAAGTCTCGAAGAAGGTCAACTACAACTCTTATCATATTAAATTACTTGATGACTATGGTGTTTCCCCTGCTTTCAATATGTTTGACTTGATTCCTCACCAACTAGTAGAAGAAGACTACATAAATGTCCCAAAAGAAGAGCTAGAGACCACTTCAAATTTGAGGGCAAATCTTTTTAACCTAAGGCAGATGATAGGAATCAATCACCTAAACTAATCATACGAAGCCAAGCTAGAAGACTCTAAGGACTGGCTCAAAAAATACTAGCTCAAAACCTTATTTGAGATGAAAATTCCTACCCCAACCTCTATGTTTTCCTTTTTTGCCGACCCAACTACTAAGTCTTCATGTGCGCCAAACCTATCAAATAGTTGTGTTATGATAGAATATCTTAGCAGACAATCCCAGACTATCCGAACCGAGCTCCTAAACCGACAATAGATGTTTGACCCCAACCCTAGCTAACTACTTTATAGTGAGCCTGATTGGCTCCTACCTGATCCAGATTAGGTCGGCCCTTGACCATGAAATCTCTTCTTCTCATCCATTTTTACCATATTACTGATGTTTAGCCATTAATCGATACATATCTTCTGGTATAACATTCCAGAAGGATCCTTTACTTTCTGTACCAATTCTTCTTTGTCTTTTTTACCCTTTTTAGTATGTATTATGTAACCTAATTGTAAGAATACCCCTTTTTGTCTTTTCATACGTATAAACTAACCCTAGTGAATGGGTATATAAACCCCCACTTAATTAAACGCCAATAATCATCAATATAAGAATTTTATCCAAGTTTCCTTTGAGCAACCCTATTGTTCTCATTACCATTTAACGCTTATCTATTCCCTTTAGTAAGGAGTAGTGGCGAGTGACCCTTCTATTCGGACTAGTGAATCATATCCGGTAGATTGCAAGCTAAGTAAGATTGATTGGTGTGTCATATCTAGTTGATAACTACTTAGACTTTCTTAGCTTTTCTTTTACTTCTTTTTGGTTTGCTTCGTTATGGTGTTTCTTTGTGTGTTCGACCTTGGAGATGCATCAGCTATGTAGTTGAAACGGCCTAATGAGCCTCTAACTTCTTTAAGTGTGCATATAGAGGGCATGTCGAGTATTGCTTTGACTTTGTCAAGATCCACTTCAATGTTCCTTTGGCTAATTATGAAACTTAACAATTTCCCCTATGTCACCTCGAAAGTACACTTCTTTAGGTTTAGCTTCAATTAAAACTTCTTCAACCTATCTAATTACTTCCTCAGATTATCCATGTGATTTTCCCCTTCTTTGGATTTTGCAATCATATCATCGACATATACTTCTACTTTTTTTTGCATTATGTCATGAAAAATTGCAACCATTGCTCTCTAGTAAATTACCCTAACATTTTTTAGTTCGAAAGGCATTACTTTGTAGCAAAACGTGCCCCAAGTTATGATGAAAGTCATCTTGGTCTTATCTTCTTCGGATATTTGAATCTAATTGTACTTGAAGAAGCCATCCATGAATGAGAAGAGATGGTTTCCGACTATATTATCTACCAAGATGTCAATATGGGGCAAAGGAAAGTCATCTTTAGGTGTTTCCTAATAAAGGTCTCAAAAATCTATGCACACTCTAACTTTTCCATTCTTCTTCATTACTGGCACAATATCAGCTACCTACTCAACATAATCAAATACTTTGATGAAACTGACTTCAAGTAACTTCTTAACTTCTTCTTTGATCTTCCATAGGATATCTAGTTGTAATCTTCTCAGCTTCTGCTTCTTAGGTTTGATGTCTTTTCGTAAGGGTAGGTGGTGGACTATAATTGATAGATCTAATTTGGGTATATCTTCATAAGACTACACGAATACGTCTTGATACTTAGATAATAGTGTGGTTAATTCTAACTTCTACTCTTCTTTCAAGTTCCCTCTAATCTTCAAATTCTTGGAGTTATGATCGGTCTTAATATTAATCGTTTTAGTGTGCTCATCAATGGAAATTCAACCCATCTCATGTTTTTGCTAACTCTCTTATATTTCACTATGGTTATCAAGATCACCCATGATCACTAACCCAATAGGGCCAGGGGTAATACCAATATTTTCATCATTTACCTACGTGAGATATCCTTGCCTTTCATTTAAA
The DNA here is from genome assembly GCA_024138005.1 of Lumnitzera racemosa. Taxonomy (NCBI): domain Eukaryota; kingdom Viridiplantae; phylum Streptophyta; class Magnoliopsida; order Myrtales; family Combretaceae; genus Lumnitzera; species Lumnitzera racemosa. The sequence continues at coordinate 91,320,628 of JAMXBC010000006.1, forward strand.
GCATTGGATCCGAGCAAAAATTTTGTAAAGGAAAGAATGTAAGTAAAGGAGAAGTGAGGCATAATGAAGAGAAGAAAATCGTTCTTTTATTCATTGGAGTCAAAAGTTCTCACAAGTACATTATTTAGAACAAAAATCAAGAAAATACTATAGTACAATTCATCCTTTACCTTAAAGAAGACCTATTACCATTCACAAGGATAAAGAACCAATTATTCAGGTAGGTTTGGAGCTTATGGGACTAGCCTACTAATTCATCTTTTTTGGGAGTGTCTTCTTTGGCATACATCAACTCGGATAAATGTCTCGGTCAATGGTGGAAATGTTGTTGGGGTACGATACGAACTGTCATCTCTCTTGCCCTTCACTTACTTCTTTTGCAACTCTTCTATCAAAGTTGGGATATAGCCAAGGGTGGTAATTACCAATTTAGCCTTCCTTAAACTTCAGCTTCTTATCTTTCTTTTCCTTAGGATTAGTAACTATAACCACTTTATCAAACATTTAGAGCTTAAAATCCTCTTGCTCCTTAATGTCAATATAGGTTATGGCCATTTCCTTATAGATTTCATAATCTTGATCTCCCAGAATTGTTATTACTTGGCTATTTGAGATAAACTTGACCTTTGATGCAAATTCAAAGGATTAGCCCCTGTTACATGAATCTAGGGTCTTCCTAAGAGGAGGTTGAAGGACCTTGGGATGTCTAGAACCTGAAACTAAATGTTGAAAGTTTAAGGGCCAATGTCAACTGGTAAGTCAACCTTCCCTATAATTTCTCTTCTAGATCTATCAAAAGCCTTAATTGTCATAGAACTTGGCTCGATCACGGTTGTATGAACATCCAACAAATCTAAGGTAGCAAGAGTGTAGACATTTAACGACAATTCATTATCAATGAGGACTTTAGTTATAGTTATATTGTTGCTTCTCACCACTATAAAAAGTGTTTTAGTGTGGTGGATATCCTCCTCACCCAATTCTTTAGTAGAAAAGAGTTTTGATCCATGGTGAGGATGTAATTAGTGATTAGTCCCATCATTTCAGTTGACATTTCACAAGAAACCTTAACCTCCCTCAAGATTTGGAATAAAGCCTCCTGATGCGGTTCGGATGCCATTAATAAGCCCATTAGTGATTTCTATGCCAGAGTCTTGGTGAGATGATCTACTATTTTGTATTCACTTGACTTAATCATTTTAGTGAATGAAGACAACCTTTCCTCATATTCATTCAATTTGTTGCTTGTTTCCTCTACTACATTCTTTTTTCTAAGGTCTTCTTTTAGGTCATAGACTTTATCGGAGCGGGTAATCCTACCCATAAGAGAACTTGATTGCCCCTTATTAACTACATGGTAGTTGAATGGGGTAGCCTTATAATTTTCAGGTGTTACAAGTACATGAAAAGTGTACCTCTTATCTCTTATGGCTTACTTCTCTTTGAATTTGTAAAACTTAAAGACCCTAAGTTTTCAATTGGAACTAATCATATTAATGATGAGATTTGAATCATTAAAAATCATATTGATAATAAGGCATGGTTGGGTAGAGGGTTATTGTTGACATTTGGAATTGGAGCTTCTATGAAGTCTAGTTAGACTAAGCCCTCATCAATCAAATTCTGAATTTTATTTTTTTAACCTTCAGTATGTGTCAGTCGAATGATCCACCTACCTTAAATGATATTGACACTTCGCATTAGGATAAAAAACCCTTACCCTATATCATTCATTGGAAAGCTTAAATTGAATCAAATTATACTTCTTTAATTTTTCGAAGACTTAGCTAAGGGGAACTGGTATTCTGGTGAACTGTTATAGGCCCTTATAAGCCTGAAGCTGGCTTTGAAACTATTGCTAAACTTATGGAGGATTTTTTCTAAAAGAGACTTAGGTATTGGGCCTAGTGTTTGAATTTACTACACTGAAGTGGCTTCTTTAGGATTGGTTGTAGCTGGCCTCATAGATGGTGGTCTTCTATTGATGGCTCTTGGAGTTTGCCAGAAGAGACAATACTTTTAATTTAGTACCTTATCACTAATACTTTTGCAACATTGGAGGAGGCTTGCCCAATCAAATGGGAGAAGTAGGGCTTTTCTAGAGTATTAATGACAACCGAGGTTAGCTGCTTTTCGGTCGTGGGGGTAGATACTCTTTCAGCTAAGCATCTCTATCTCTAGGCATATTCCTTAAACGATTCGTTATTCCTTTTCTATAAGGCAACCAAGTCCATCATGGTTGGTGTCACTTTAACATTGAACTTGCACTATTCATAGAACACCTTAACAAGCTTTTCCTAAGTGTTTATTTGACTTAGGTCAAGTTGGGCATACTAACTCAAAGTTGGTCCTGTCAAGTTATCCTAAAAAGTTTGTATAATAAGCTAGTTGTATTACATGTAGTTGCCCATCTTTCACACGTATGACTGGGTATGCAACTTGTGACATCCAATCCTATTGTACTTTTCAAATTCTAGTACCTTGAACTTTTAAGGGTAGCTTCCATAATCATAAGTAGAGATGTCTATGATACCAGCCTACTCAAAACCATCATAACTTCTAAGAATCTTCATCTTTTTGGTGATCTGTTGGGTCAACTTCCTTTCTAATTCTTTCAAACCGTCTTAGTTGAATCTTGAGTTAACTGGCTTTATGTTAACTAAGAATGAATATGTATTGGGTTCAAAAGTTAGATTGACGTTTAGATATGCTCCTAATTTAAAGGTCTCAAAAGCTCAATTAACTTTAGGATAGTTCTCTTTTGCTTCAAGAGGTAGAGCTTCAACATTACTCCCATAACGGGCCTTGGAGCTTTCTTCGTTTAATGGCGCTATAGGTTTAAGTAAAGTTATATTATCAGTAAGGAAACTCAAATGATCTGTGATTTTCCCTACAATTCTCTCTAAAGAGTGGAACTGCAACTCAATGAGATTGGTGATTTTGGGGTTGACGTTGTTGTTGTCGTCCTTAGTGTTGATGTTATCATTCGTGGTTAGCCATTCTAGTTTGAAAGTGGGTTCATATTGAACTTCTTTGAAAGGCTTGATACTTGGGAACTATTTTTGCAACCTGGGATAAGAACGCTTCTTAACAAGTTAGCATAAATATTTATACCCTTTTTTTTTGTGAAGGGAAGGAAAGGAAAGGAAATAAATTCACAAATTCAAGAATGCAAGGCATGCAGATGTAAAGAGTTTAAGTTGGCAAGAAACTCATAATGTGGCAAAATATTTCACTTTTATTGATTATTGTAATCAGTAAACCTTACATTATTTGTCATTTTATTACCAAAAAAAAAAGAAACTTCCTAAGGCCTAAATTCTCTTCTTCTAGCGACGACTTAACTTAGCTTAGCTTCATCCTTCTTCCTCTTTTGAATCTTGAGGGCCTTTCACTCCTAAATTTTACCCTTAATCTTCTTGAGTTGTGCTTTTGAAGCCTTTATCATCTATTGATATTCTTCGCATTAGGCTTTCAGATTTTGCTCTCCTTCTCGAGGTTTCTCTAGCATAATTCTAACTCGATTTCCTCCTTTTTCCTTCATTTTTGCCTTTTCCTTTAATTTCTGAAGTTGGTAGTAGACAAATTCCTTAGTTGTTTGAGATTTATTAGGTGTCCCTTTAATGATAGGGGTAGTTATCCTTTTACACCAAAGAGATTTGATGTCTTAGAGTTAGGCCATTTTATCGACCAAATTGGATATAGGAGTCATGGAGATTAACCGTGATAGGCTTAAGTGTTAGTTTTTGAACTAAAGCCTAAAATGCCCAACTTATTAGATTATTATTGCTGGATAGTATCTAGTGCAAGTGTTGAACCCAATTAGAGGAACTACTTGAAAGCCCTTGCAATCTTTAATCATTTGATCACTTGAATTCTGTCTAGAAGTCAATAATATCTCTTCAACTCGCATGTTTTGGAAATACTAAACCTAATGACGAGTAGCGATATTTTCAGGTAAGTGGATCCATTCTTCAAAAGATTTAATGAGATCATACCATTGTGTGAACTCAGCCCGATTAAAGTCTAGCCAGTGGCTTCTCATATGACTAATGAACCAAAACATGGGTAAGGCTATGTTAGTTTTTAAATCCCTAAACCTCTTACTCTTAAAATGGTTCAATAAACGGATCTGCTCGACCAAAAGGGTAGGTATGTAGGACTTCCCTTCTAAGAATTGAGATACCAATCCAGCTATCCTAAAGTGAATATGGCATGCCTCATTTAAGAATAGAACAACACTGAATATTACTAAGATATAAGCATTACTCGAAGCTGGGGCTAAGTTTTTAGATCTATAAAGAAGATGTCTTGTTTCTATTGATATTTTAGTTTAGTAGAGAACTACATAATAATATCATCCATCTTAAGGGCCTTCCCCTTAACTAGAACATGGTTTATTTCTGCTTTTCTTACTTTTAATAACTTGTTGAAAATTTTTGGTGTAACAATCTCAAGGTCTAATACACAAATGTTGTCAGTGATAGCTAGAGCCCAAAGTAACTTGAAGTATTCTTCTATGGTTAGGCTTAGCTAATTTGGGCCAAAACAAAAGGCAACAGCTTCGAGCTCCTAAAAATGCATTAAGGCCTATATCAAAGTAATATTAAGATTGATACTCTGTAAGGATAAGATAGGTCCAATTTTGCTCTTGATGAATTCCCGCTTATTTGGGTTAAAGAGTTGAAACCAATTCTCCAATAAGTTTTGACACTCATAAGGTGGGTGAATATGGATCTCCTTGAAAGTATCTTGGGTAAAGCCAGCCATTTTTACAAAAGAGAACATTACACCAAAAACTTATTCTAACCTTTACATACAATATTTACAAGGATATTTATAATGATATTTATAATGGACATGTTAAAAGAATAATTACAAAGGAAAAATAATATAAGAAAATTACAATGGCTCTACAGTTGGTAGGTTTTTTGTTAAGTTTTCTACATTACGAGTTCTTGCCAATATTTAAAAAGAGGTTTCATACATGTAGAAGGGTGGATTCTAAAGGCTCTCAAGTTTTGTAACCTCACATATTTTCGAAGAAATAGTTCCTTAGTCACATTGAAACTTAAGTGGTGTAGCCTAATTGGCCTCGGAAGGTGGTTATGATGGGTTATCAACCATTGGCTTAATCACTCATGTACGCCTTAGAGGCTTCTAGTCCCTCACCCAAAGAATTCTCTTTTAGCAACCCGTCGATGACGAGAGATAGTTAATAGAAGGAGGATGGCTGAATTCCCTAAGAGCTCTGGGTTATTGTATTACGCTCTATTCTTTCTCTTATGCCGTTGCTAACTATCCTCTGGTTAAAGGCTTTATGTCGAGTGATTGAACCTTCAGTTGCTGAGAGTTTCCTATTAAGTAATGAGACCTTGCTTCCTTTTGGCCGAGTACTTATCTATCGGCCTCCGGCATCCCTTCTCGTCTCGGCAGCCTTGTCGTTACAATAGCTTGATCCTTTTCGCCTATTGTGCTCAGAGAATCTTTATACGGAACCAATGTTGCTTTGCCAACTATCCTCGTCATCTGATATTGTACTATCTTTCTCTTTTTATCTTTTGTTCTTTTTATCCTTTTTCATATGTACTAGGATTTCCCTCTTTATGTATGCCTTTTTGTAATATCTTTACTTGTAATATTGCCCTAGGGACTTACTATAGATAGTCTCTTCTCCTTATAAGTCGAAATCGTCTTACTTGACAAAAAAGCATTGCAAGACAACCCTTTCCAAGTCCATTTTTCATACACTCTTATCTAATCTTATTGAGTAGCTAAAGGTTAATGGCAAGTAGACCTTGACATTAACTTATGCGTCATATCAAGTGAAGTGTCAAGTCATGTTATGTTCGTAGATAGGTTATATCCTTTGAGCAACTTTACGTTAGTTATTCTAGTCAATTTATTGATCTACTCATTTTAAGTTTCTTCAATACCCTGAAGGACTCATTGGTTCTAATTTGCTACAGTAAGTCCTAGTGATAACTAAACTCCTAGGCACATCAAGTTACCTTACGATATCCGAAGCTTACATAATAGCCCCCCTTCTTAGGGTTTTAGGATGGCCTAGTTTTAACCGTATCTATTATACATTTCATTATTCAAGTATTAAAACACTCCCTAATAAAATGCCATAGGTTAGCTACAATAAATGGATTATTACAACTATTTATACATTAAAAAAATTCATGGATAAATTACAATATGACTTATGTAATTTGAAAAATAAATCTAACTTGAATGGTTTAAGTAGCTAGCTCTCTTAATGGTTCCTAGTGGAGTCGTTAAGCTGTCTAATTTGAAATTTTCAATTTTTATTATTTTCCTTAATCCAACCTATATTGAACTCTAGACTCATTCAATATAAACCCTCAGTTATGGATTAAAAAAAAAAAACTTGATTTTTTCAAAAAAATGATTTTTTTTTTTAGTTATCACTCGATCGATCTCCAGAAAAAGAGTTAAGTTATAACCAATTGAATGAATTGATCATAACATAGATATTAGTCTTTTATAAAACCAATTTTAAAAAAATGATTTTGAAACTGGATAGCTTGGATATGGCGCTAACCTATTAAACCTTAATAGGTAGCACCTTAACCTTCCAAATTTATTTTCATATTTTAATACACCCTTTTAAATTGAAAAAAATGATTATTCTAAAAATAAAGAATTAACGAGTTACACTGATTTACATAAGAGAAAAAAAATATTAATTATTTATAAAAGGGTGGAAAGTAGATTTCTTCCATATTTTAAGTTACCTTGTAGTTTTCTATAAATACGTACGTACTAGCTGTTTTGGATCAAAATTCCATTGCTTGCTAATGAAAACATTAAGTATGTTGGTTTATTTTGAACTAAAAATGATTAGGTTTACGCTTTAATTGATATATTTAACTTTAAGAAATTTTTTGGCAAAAAAGTTCCTAATTTGAGGTTGTAATTTTTGGAAAAATTCTAAAGGGTCTTAAAAAAGGGACTTATTATTTCTTTATTTTAGAGAATACATTTTTCTAAGTTAGAACGTTTTTTTTTTCAGTAAATTTTTTTTAAGTCTAAGAAAGAAAGAAATTAAAAAAAGAAAAGAAAAAAATAAAAATAAAATTTTAAAATCTTTAGAAAAGATAAGGGATAAAGCTTTTTTATTTTTTGTCTTTTATTTTTTTTTATATTTACTTTTCTTTTTTTGTGGAAAAGAAAATAAGAAAAAAAGAATTTAAGGGAAAAAAAGTTCAATTTTTTTTTTAAGAAACCAAGAGGCCCTTTTTACTATTATTTTATGTTGTTATTTTGAAATAAAGAAAAAGACAAAAAAAAAAAAGGTGCCAACCGGAACTGTGGAGCATAGGTCAGTCTAGGTCAATCTAAGTGGTTTGCATTAAGCACTTTAGGTTTAGTCGGTTCTACTAGGTTTGGATCTCCTATTACTCCTTAATGCTACTTTCAAATCAACTTATCATAGATTGTTCTAATTTGTATTTTTAATGGGCGATTACAAATTTTATGAGGAAATGATTTACACAAGTTGATTTAGTGCTAGTGTTACACTTAAAGTGGTTGTTTGAAGGATTTTAGAAAGACACCAAGAGAGGTGGTGGTCGTAGTGCTTGCTCGCAACTTAAGTAGTCATGATTGAGTATATTGGTGATCAGAAGTGAAAGTTAGAGGCTTGGTGATGCTTACTGTAACGATGGTTTTGTTCAATTGATAATATAATTGAAGAAAAACTATAGAGAAAGAGAGCTTGGGTCTAGAGTGACAAAAGCTTGATGGTAGCTCGAATGAGAGAAATGAGTGTTTGATGCTGGGATGTGAAGTCTAAGGTCCTATTTATACTAATTGATGGTGGAATGAGCTTAACAAGTCAAAGGAAGGGATTAAATTCGAAGACCAAACCTAAAGGGGTCTTAACCGATTTAATGTAGATTTAACATAAAATGTTGTAATCCAAGTATAATTATTGGTCAAAACATGTTAATGGAGCCTCAATCTTGCTAAAAACACAAATTGAAAGCTTCGAATCTTTAATATCAAGGTTGAATCAAGTTGGTCAAACTTGAGAAAAATATTTGCATTTAAAGTTGTTTTCCAATTTTTAATGTAAATTTATCCCATTAATTTTAGATTCAATACTAGGTCGTGCCTAGTACATGACTCTACCATTAATATGGGTAGAATCGTGTGGAAACAACACGTAAAAATGGCTCAAACGTAAGTAACCATGCTGGAAATACACCAAGCTACTTAGGGAAAATAGGGAAATTCAAAAGAAATAAGAAGAAACACCAAGAAGTGAGCTAGGCACTTGCTACACATGTGTTCACATGCTTAGCCAGTTGCGTGTGCTACATGAGCCCAAGGAAAAACAAAGGTAGGCATTGTGCACCTACTACCTTTTGCATTGAAAACTTATTAGGGCCTTTAGCCTTACTTCTATGTTAAAATGGACTAGGCTTTGACCTAGTCCGATCCCCCTCCAAATCTTTTTTTTTTCTAATGAAACAAAAAATAAAAATAAAAAATATGATAACTAAATAAGACATTAAATCTAGTTCTAAGATAAAATTAAATCTTAATTGAACTTTATGCAAATTAATTTAAATAACTTAATAATTTTGATACTTAGACCTAATGCTAAAGATTAAATAATTTAAAGACCCTAAAACAAATTACCTGTTCAATGTGACTGAAAGATACTCAAAAGATCTAGGGTTTTTATTTTCCTCAGATTCAATTGTTCTTAAAAATTTTTGTATTTTTTATTTTTCATATATATATAATTCATGAAATAGTAAACTATAAGGAGGGTAGAAATCAGATGTCTACAACATAAGTTATAAAAATATGCCAATTAAATATGATAACATAAGTGTCGTAAATTTAATAAAAAAAAAATCTAGTACGTCATTATAGGTCTAAACTTATAAAAATAAGATATTATTTCATCAGGGATCATGTGTCTAATGGAGATATTCGTGTTGAATTTGTGCCAACTAACCTACAATATGCTGACATTTTCACTAAACCTTTAGAAAAGGTAAAATTTCAATAAATTAGTAATGAACTTAAGATTTTAATCCATTTTCATAATACTATTTGCATGACTATTTTTACTTAACATGTTCAACATAAGCCATTCCACTAGCTGCACATGTCACATTTAATTAACTGACCCAGCTCTTACTTTCCCTTGTCTCTCATAAAAGAAACCACTAAACCATGCCTTTTCAACTATCCTTTACAACTTCTCTCAAACCCTAACAATCTTCTACTCTGGAACCATCCAACCTTCATGGCAACTAAAAAGATTTCTTCAACCAAAGGTAAGGAAAAACTTTCCAATGAACCCCAAGAAATTTCCCTAATGACTCAGAAGGCAATGAAATCCTTTGAGGATCAAGGTTTAAGGTCAAAGAAAAGAAAGGAAAAAGTAGTAGTCAAGGCTGAAGTTAGTGAAGGTCCTCACAAGAGACCACATCAACAAGTTGATGATGGAATGTTTACGAAAAAGAACAAAGAAAAGGTTTGTGATCCTTCATTCTTTTATCTTAGTTTCTTTGAAAAGAACGAATTTTACCGAAATGAGTTCCTAGACAATCTAGATTGTTTAAGGTCAAGGGATATTCAAGAAACAATCAATGTATATGTTCTAATAGTTTTATGACAATCTTGTGATGGATTTAGAAATTGAAACGTTAACTACTTTAGTTCTAATTACTAATATAGAAGTTTTTAGGAGGGACTGAATTGAATGTTTTAGATTGAAGGATTTGACTGATGATGAGGAGTTAATTAGGATGACAAAAGGAAATGTGTTTAAGTAACTAAACGAAGGAATTGGGGGTGATTATGGTAAGATAGCATGAATTTTTTATTTTGAGCTGGTGGTAAGGATTATCCACAAAGCTTTGCTAAGTCGCATTATACCCCAAAAGGGTACTTTTATCAGGGTAACTATTGAGAATGTGGTTATTATTCTAGCAATGATGAGAGGGAAGTGTTGGACATGCCCATAAAAATTCAAAGGCATATGGGGAAGAGTAGAAACAGCATGCCCTGTAGGAATGCTATCATGAAGTTACTAAAGTTCAAGGGGATTAGGATACCTTAAGGTAAGAATGACATCAAATCTTTAAAGAAGATTGGAGAAAAGGATTTTCATCATATGAGGATAAAGGCAAATGGCTATATATGGTATTCTAGTGATGGTGCACACTATGTGTAGCCCAAGCACAATAAAAGATCGTTTAACAAACCATAGGAGAGTGTTGTGGCTAAGAGGGAGCTTTCTATAAGAGTAGAACCTTTTGTAAAAGGTTCTCAAGGAAAGAAACAGGATGAACTCCTTGCATGGTTGATCGGTTCCCTTGATCAACCACAATCTTCTTCTAATGAAGAACCACAAAGGATTGTACAAAAGCAAATGCAGGAAATAGGTCTAGTCTTTATAGACAAAATCTCCAAATAGGTGACCAATTCTTTAAAACAACACATTGATACTATAATGGATGAAAAATTCAAAGCCTTTAAGAAAGAGAATCAATTGTTTAGCCAAAAAGTTTAATGATTCTAGTATCGACTTAGAGACAACTGTACAGTTAAAGTAAGACAGTGCTTTTATTAGCATGAATGAAGGATTTGATAATATCAAATTGCAGCTTAACGAGATTGATATGGAACAATTCAATTAGGAGGCCTTAGAGATTAACAAATAGATGAAACATGTTGAAATAGCTCTTCAGTACATGTATGTGAGACTCCAACAATTTCTCAAATAACTAGATGTGTATGTAGTAGAACTCTACTTGGATAGGGAATCTACAATCAAAGCCTTGAAGGGCCTGCAAAAAGAATTGAAGGACTTTTATATTTGTGCAATTTCTAGACTACACCAAACCTATTGGTCCTTTACCAAAAATAGTTGTACTTGATTGTGAACCCTCTAAATCAACTGAAAAGACCTGCTATAACCCATTCTCAATCCACTCTTTACTACAAAACAATCACCTTTAACCTTTACTAAGAAGAAGTTTAGGAAATAATTTGGTTAGACTCATTTTTATCAATTTCTATTTTGATGTCCTTAAGACTTTTATCTATGTTTTATTTTTGAATGATGGATTTGTTTGGTTTTCTAATGTCTATTGACTTTAGTTCATGATCAATGGTTAATTTTCTCTAATGTGTGTATCTCTTTATTCATCTCATTTGATAAAAAAAGGGGAAGACAAGGCAAAAATATGTGCATAAGTATAAAAGTGAGATATTTTCATGTTATCTTCCTACACATATATGTTATTTCAATTATTTCTACATATTTTTGCTAAAATGTGTTTTGTTATAATCAAAATGGGGGACAGTGTTAGGATTCTCACTAACTTAGTTTTGATGATAACAAAAAGGAGTATATGATCATGGTTTGTGTAAGTATAGTCTTACAAGAAAAGTGCAATAAAATCCTTTATAGAAGGATATACACAAGCAAGATCAAGATGATATAAAAAAATAGAAGCTTTAGGATATAATGAAGAGGATGATATACTAGTAGAAGCTCAAGTAAAAGGTTAACAGTATGGGAAAATGATGACAAAAGATTCGTAGAAGCTTGAGTAAGATTACCTGATGAAAAGCAGTAGAAGTTCAAATAGAAGTTTTTTTGAAAGGAATAATCAAGTAATGCAGTAGAAGAAGTAGTAGAAGCTCTAATTCTTGAAGTGATGAAAAGTCTATGTAAAAACTCTAATAGAAGGTTGAAGGTACAAAACATCAGAGAAGCATGGAATAACAGTGCTTGTAGAAGCATCAGTAGAAGATTCACTAAGCTTGTTCTGTTAAGACTACAAAAGCTGTAGAAGGATATGTAGAAGCTTCAAAAGTAGGTTAAAAGATTTTAGAATACCTAACTCAACTAGTTAATTATATTTTTCAAATATAATTAACCCGTTCTACTTAACTAAGATTAATATCTTTAGGGATCATCTCAAATCATAACCAATTTCACTTGGATAGAGATTAGCCTGCTTATTTGGCTAAAGATCAAACGTTCAAGCAAAACACCGATAAGGATGACTAGATTCGGTACAAATCTAAAGATCATAACATTCAGCAGAATTTCAACAAAATATTAAACTTTCGAAAGTTAGAAAATAAGTAATAAATTATGGGAGTTTCAAAATCCTAAAGATATCAAGCAACAAAAAAAAAAAAATAGCATACTCATTATGTGATCGAAGTTAAACTTTGAAGAATTATAGTTTTCTCTTCTAATTATTTAAATTCTTGATTGTGTATCTATGATTATAACTTTGAAAGAGATAGAAGTATACTATAACTTGTGTTTAGTTTAGTGTAGAAGCTATGGAGACAAGGAGGTTGATTATAATAGTCAAGGAGAAATGATTTTTCCTCTCTTTTAAAGTTTAATTGAATTGACATAATGGAACGATCGGTAAAGATGACTGGATCCCCAACGTTGGAGCTATAAGAGAGGACGACACACAAGATGGAACCTTTATAAAATCCTACGTCTCATTTTCTATCCTCCTCTTCTTAATTGCTGTCTATTATTGTTTTATTTTGATTGTTAAACTATTTCAACCTTACTTATATCTTAAGGGGTTTCTTGTTTTCTTGGAAATTTTAAAAAATTATATTTTTGAAAAGTTTATAATAATCAATTCACCTTCCCCTCTTAATTGTTAAATGAGACTAACACATACACATATATGGAATACGCTTATATTCACATAGGTACATGTATTATTGCATACTTATTTTGAACCTAGAAAATGAAAATAAAAATATAGATATATATCTCATATTTAGACATATTTTTAGAAAAATAAAACACTAATATACAAATATATATTTGGGTATACTTATATACACAAATATGCAATATACATATTATATGTACTTAAGACCAGAAAATAAAACACATATATATGCATATATATATATATATATATGATATGTACAGATGTGTACATATAAGTATGTATATGTTTGATTTTCATGCTATATATATATATATACTATTTTCATAATATATATAAATACTTAAGTATGTACATCTTCATTATATACATATACTGATGTAATATTTTCATAAAACATATATATATATATATAGACACTTAAATACATACATTTTCATAAAATACATATATGTACACTCAAAGATATATTTTTCGTGCATATAAACACATATATATATGTATAGATAACTTAATATTCCAAAAAAAAAATACAGAAAAATAAAAATAAGAGAAGAAAATTTACTCACATTTCAACACGTACAACTTACCTTATTTTACATATAATAAATCCACTACATATACATATAACCTTAAGGCTTTAACAATAATCATCCTAATACATTAAAAAAAAAAAAACAATACCAGAGAAATACACATGGAACTTAAATATAAGACTAGCAAAAATACGAAAAAAAAAATTACAAGAAGGAAAAATGGGAAAAAAAATTTAGGTTTACTCTTTCTTGAGAAAACTTCTTGCTTTTCTTGGATGTCAGAAGTGTTTCTCTTGTTAGCTTAGAGTTGGATATGGGTGACAGTGGAGTGAAAATGGACAAAAATAGAAGAGAATATTGAGGGGTTGTTGTTTGGTCACATTAGGGAGTAAGAAATGATGAAAAGAAGATGGAAAATGAATAGGTAAGAAAACTAACGTAATTTGCAAGCCAAAAGGAGGGATTTGATTTTTGAAAAAAAAAAATTTAGGAAGGGTGATGGGTTAGCCAAATGATGGTATAAGGAGGATACTTTTTTATTGTCCTTTTAGGTCTTGTCTATGGTTTAGTCTAGGGATTAGGATAGGACCATGGTTAGTGTGTTGGTTACTGTAATGAAATTGATAAAAGTGTAGTTAGATTATGATTTGGTTAAATAAAATGATAGGATAGTGGATTAAGGTGTTTAATTAAAAAAATTACATATATATGTATATGATATAATTAAGAAGAAAAGAAATTACATAAAATAAATATTTATATGCATATATACATGGTACCACATGTAGGTGTATAGGGTTTTATTTGTAATTTATTAATTTATAAATTAAATTGGTTGAAATTAATTGTTTATGATTATTTTAAATTATCTCTAACCATTCGTTAGCGATTTTATGTGATTATATGTACTTAGTAATAATTTTATCGAATAAAATTTTTATTAGTATTAGGGTAAATTTTTGAATTTTACAAGCTTAGGGTTTAGGGTTTTTATTAGGTTCCGATTTAATCTCTTATAAATACACATACATGGAGTTTAAGGTTTTCGTATGCCATTAAGTTTCAAATAGTATATTAGGGTTTTTCTCGTTCATCTTGAGTTTAGAATTATAATTTAATTAATTTTAAATTTATTTGGTCTTATTGACTCAAGGAAGTGTTTAGGGTACTCAGTTCGATTTAGGGTCCTATCTAAAAATTTACGGAGTTTACATCCTTCCTCTCTCTAAATAAGCCTTATCCTCTCTTTAAATTTATTTGGTCTTATTGACTTAAGCAAGATGTTGTTGATTTTCCACTTGCCATTTCTTCTCTTACTTGGATCAAGGTAGGGTCATTTGTTGCTCTTCATGGATTCTTTTCATCAAGGTTGGCACCACTGAATTCAACAACTTTGCATATGCCTCATGCCATGAGAATTATGGATTTAACTTCTCAAATTCCTTAATTAGCTCTTTTTATTCAATAAGAAGAGAAGCAACTTCAACATGATTATTTCTGCTTAAAGCGCCAATAATTGCATTCACTCTATCATGGAAGTAATTAATTCTTAAATCATAGTCCTTGATCAACTCAAATTGTCTTCTTTACCTCATATTTAATTCCTTTTGAGTGAACAAATACTTGATGCTTTTATGATCAATATAGATCTCAGATCCCTATCCATATAGCTAATGTCTCCATAATTTTAATGTAAACACTACTGCTGCAAATTAGAGATCATGCATCAGATAATTTTGCTCGGTAGCCTCAATTGTCTAGATGCATTTGCTATCACTTTTCTTCCTTGCATCAACACATAACCCAATCCATTCTTGAAGGCGTCATTAAATACTATGAAGGGTTTATTGTTGTTCAGTAATACAAGAATTAGGGCTGATACTAACCTATTTTTCAACCCTTCAAGGTTCTTTTCTCGCTTTTCATTGTACTTAAACTTTACGTTCTTTTGTATCAATTAAGTAAGTAGTCTTACTATTCTTGAGAAATTCTTAACAAACTTTCATAGTACTCAACTAAACCAAGAAAACTTCAAACTTTTGTCATCGTTTTTAGCCTTTTCCACTCTATTATGGCCTTGATCTTTTCTAAGTCTAACTGAAATGTCATTTCCTATTAATACATGTCCAAGAAAGCATACCTCCTTTAACCAGAAGTTGCACTTGGACAATTTAGCATATAGCTTGCGCTCTTTAATGTTTACAACACCATCCTTAAGGATTCCTCATTATGCTTAGGTATGGTAGAATATAATAAAATATCATCAATAAACATGATCAAACAGTTATTGGTCTAAACACAAGATTCATTAAGTCCATAAATGTTGCAGGTGAATTCGTCAGATTAAAAGGCATCACAAGGAATTGATAATGGTCATACTGTATTCTAAAAGTCGTCTTCAGAATATCCTTTGGCTTAATTCTCAACTAATGATAGCTTGATCTCGGATCAATCTTGGAAAATAAACTTACACCTTGTAACTCATCAAATAGATCATCAATTCATAGGAGCAAATACTTGTTTTTTACGATCATTTTACTTAAATCTTGGTAATAGATGCAAAGCCTGAGTGGTCCATCCTTCTTCTTGATAAACAACACTAGTGTGCCACAAGGCAATACACTAAGCCTTATAAACCCTTGGTTTAGTAGTTCTTGCTATTGCTTCTTTAGTTCTTTCAACTCAATTGGAACCATTTTGTATGGAGCTTTTGAGATTAATTCAATTCTTAGCACCAAATCAATATTAGAGTCAATTTCTCTTTTAGGCAATAAGTCCAGCAACTCATTGGGCAATACATTGAAAAACTCATTCATTACCTAAATTTCCTCAATGTTTTGCTTTTCTAAATCTACTTTAAGAGCATTTAGCTAATTGACATCCATCATCAGTTCTAAGGAGCTTAACTCTTATACTTCCACCATGGAGGAATCTCCCTTAAACTTGGCTTTTATTCCTTTAGAGGTTTTGAATATTACTTTATTTTCCTGACAATCAATAGTAGCTTTAGCATCTGTCATCCAGTTCATCCCTAGCATGGCTTTGTATTTACCCATCTTAAGGAGAATCATATCTACTTTAGTATCAAAGTTTTGAATTCTTAAGGGTATCCTTTCACCATTTCCCTTATAACCACAATACTTCTTGTAGGAGTTCTCACTCCAAAACTGGACTTAGTGGAAATTGTAGGCAAACCTACTCGCTTTACCACTTCGAGGCCTATGAAGGAGTGCATGACTCCCATATTGAACAAGGTATACACAGAGTGCCCAACTATATCAATATTCCTTGAATCACAATTGTAAGTCTTATTCTCAAGTTCTAACAACTTAAAATTCACATTTTTAAGCCTTTGTTACTCACTACCACTTCATTAAAACTCGTATTACTTAACCTACTATTAACAACCTAACAAAAGAGAAGTTAGAGTACATACCAGCAATGAGCTTGGTATCAATGATATCGTCAACTTCCTCATACACTTCTAGATCTTCACCTAGCTAATCTTCATAATTCCATTCACTCTCTAGATTGTACACCTTAGTGGTGTTTATTGCACCTGGGCGAGTATTTCCTGAACTCGATCCTCTTGCAACTTTTCTAATGGCAAGGCAATCAATAGCTGGTGGTAGCTCGACAACTTGAGTAATAGCGATTGGGCACTATGAACAGGTCGTAGAGAAGTGTCTAACTTTATTGCAAATAAACCAAGTGGTGGTACTCTTCTTAGGATAGTTAGTCACTTGGAGCGATCTATCACCATAAAAGAAGCATTTGCCTTACAATTGAGGACAATCTCTAAAATAATGATTCCCACTATATTTCCAACACTTAGTTGCTCCCCCAACAGTCTTCTTTCGAAGTGTCTTTTATGGTCTTAGAAACTTTCTTATCTTACTATTGTTGTTGTTACTTAATCCTTCAAAAGATCCCTTTCTAAACACACTAACCTTCCGCTTACTAATCTCTTCACTTTGTCTTCTAGCATTATCTAGTACTCTTACCTTTTTTACCATATCAGTAAAAGTCATTGGCTCTTTTCATGTCAACATCAAATCCTTGGGACAATATCTACATCTTCAACCAATCAATGGTCTAATACTCAATGGGTTTAAATTGCAGCAGTCTGTTGAACTTAGCTTTGTATTGCTCAATAGTACAAGTTCCTTTCACAATGTCCAACAAGTCTTCACTATACTTTAGCCATAAGCTTCTTAGAAAATAATATGCTAGAAACCTAAGTCTAATTAGGCCTCTCAAATTCCCACTAGATACATGCTCGCATCTTTAATAGATAGGCTCTATAAGTAAGTCGGAGATGTTACAGCACCTTAAATGCCTTAAATGATCTCTCTAACCGATTTAACCAATCCTCAACCTCATGAGGCTAACTTACAACAAACTTAAAATACCTATTATTGTGAATGAATTTTGGTAATACACTGTATTATCATCTAAAGTTAAGGTATGTTAGAGGCATAGCTCTTGCCAGGCTAATTGGTGATGGAGGAGGTGGTTATTTTTAGAGGCTGACATAGCAATTTTCTAGAAGTTCTTTAGGATTTTTCCTAGTTTATTAATTTTATTATTTTTACTAATTTATCATATTGATATATATATGTACATTATACCATAAATAATTAAATAATAGAAAAAACAAGAAAAATAATATTATACTTCTTGTTGAAAGTCACATCTAGCATATATATATATTTATATTTTTTGTATTTATAAACATATTTTCGGAAAAATAATGGTAATATACATACACATATTTGGAATACACTTACATTCACATAAATACATGTATTATTGTATACTTTATTCTCAACCTAGAAAATGAAAATATAAATATAAATAAATATTTGATATTTAGACATATTTTTAGAAAAATAAAATACTAATATACATATATATTTGGATATACTTATAGATACATAAATAAGTAGTATACATATTATATGTACTTAAGACCAAAAAATAAATTACATGTATATAGATATGATACATATAGACGTATACATATAAGTATGTCTATGTGTGATTTTCCTTTTTTTTTTGGGATAAGGGTGTATGAGTGATTTTCGTGCTACATACATACACACGTACACACATACAAACATATACGTATACACTATTTTCGTAATATATATATATATATATATATAAATACTTAAGTATGTACATCTTCATAGTGTACATATACTCATATAATATTTTCGTAAAACATATATACATATATATACACTTAAATACATACCTTTTCGTAAAATACATATGTGTACACTCAAAGATATATATTCCATGTATACAAACACACATATATGTATACATAACTTAATATGCCAAAAAAAAAATATAGAACAACAAAAATAAAAAGAAGAAATGCACTTACATTTTAACACATACAACTTACCTTGTTTGACATATAATAAATCAACTACATGTACATACCCTAAGGTTTTGCCAATAATCATCCTAATACAAAAAAACAAAATAAAAAAAAAAGAGTATCAAAGAAATACACATGGAACTTAATTAAAAGACTAGCAAAAATACAAAAAAAAAAAATTACAAGGAAAAAAGAATTATAAGGAAAGATTAAAAAAAAAATGGGGTCACTCTCTAAAGTTGGAGTGGGTCTTAAAGCTTGAGAAAAAATATTACTTTTCTTAGATGTCCTAAGTGTTCCTCTTTTGAGCTTAGAATTAGATATAGAGTAGAGTATGTGTGAGGAAATAATGGGTAAAAGTGGAGTGAAAATGGAAAAAAGAAGAAGAAGAGAATATTAAGGGATTATTGATCGGTCATGTTGGAGAGTTTTTATGGTGTGTTTTGGCATGTTGCTGTGTCAAAAATAATGAAAAGAAGATGGAAAATGAATGGGTAAGGAAACTGCCATGATTTACAAGCCAAAAGGAGGGATTTGATTTTTGGAAAAAAAAAAAAAAAACTAGGAAGGGTGATGGGCCAGAAAAATGATGGGTTAGGGAGGGGATTTTTGTTGTTGTCCTTTTGGGTCTTATTTAGGGATTAGGGTAAGACTTTGGTTAGTATGTTAGTTAGTGTAATAGAATTAGTAAAAGTGTAGCTAGATTAGGATTTAGTTAAAGAAATAATAGGATAGTGCGTTAAAGTGTTTAATTAAACAAATTACATATGTATATATATAACATAACATGTCATAATATTTAATAATAATAAAAAAATTAAGAAGGAAAAAAATTACATAAAATAAATATATATATATATACATTTATACATGGTGCCACATGTAGTATATAGGGTTTTATTTGCAATTTATTAATTTAATTGGTTGAAATTAATTACTTAAAATTATTTAAATTTATCTCTAATTATTCGTTAACGATTTTATATGATTATGTGTACCTAGTGATAATTTTATCGAACTAGGGCTTCATTGATATTAGGGTAAATTTTTGAATTTTATAAGCTTAAGGTCTAAGGTTTTATTTGGTTTAGGTTTAATCTCTTATAAGTACACGTATAAAGGGTTTAGGGTTTTCATACACGATTAGATTTTCAAATAGTATATTAGGATTTTTCTCATTTGTTTTGAGTTTAGAATTATAATTTTAAATTTATTTAGTCTTGTTGACTTAAGAAAGTATTCAGGATACTGAAGTTTGATTTAAGGTTATATCTAAAAATTCACAGGGTTCACACCCTCCTCATTATTGTTTGTTAAAATAGAGTTCGTTATCTTCATTTGATTAAGTTAGATTTGTTTAGATCTTTTGCAATTTTTTGCTAAGTATCATTACGCATGATAAATCTATAAGAAATTAATAGGAAACATGCGAAGTTTAATAGAAATACAAATACATTATTGGAGATAAAAATATTTAATGAAAATTTAATACAAATGGTTTAAACTATAGATCAAACTAGACTTAATTGGATTTAATTAGGTTTGGAAAATTACAAACCAAACCATATAGCTAAGTTTGATTTTAGAAAAAAAAAAAAAAAAAAAAACCTTCAGTTCGGTTTAGGAGAGAAAGGGTGAACTGTATCTAATCGAATTGCACTCACTCTTAGTTTCATTAAGTGGTTAAATAAAGAATCACAATTATATGACCATTTACTTTATATGATGAGCAGTTATTCACTATGTAGTACTCACTTAGTATTTGCATGGTAGATTTATGGCACTTATATGTAAATGTAAATAATAAATAAATAGAAAATAATATAAAATTAAAAATAATAAAAAGGAAAAACAACTTAAAAAGTAAAACTATAAAAATAAGTAATAAAAAATATTTATAGGAACTTTATAATATAATTATATGAAATAAATGAAAAATAATTTAAATAATTAAAAAAATAATGGAAATCCAATTGGGTCAGGTGAGCCAATTGTGACTCGATTAGATTTTCTGGCTTATTTCTTTTTTAATAAAGGAAAAGATCGTGGGCAACCACCTATGGCCACTATGGTCACATTTCTAGTTAAGTCGTGAATTACCTAATAATTTAATAGCTAATCTAACCACCTAAGGTTAGAGGGTAGCTAATTATTTATTTTTTTAATATTTTCCCTTTTTTTTTTCCTCTTCTAATTTTTTTTAATTAATCTAATTATTTTACATTTATTTTATATAATTATATTAATTAGATTTTATAAATATTTTTTATTACTTATCTTTTATTATTGTACTTTTGCTATTTTTTTCCTTTTTTTTTTAATTTTTCTTTATCTTTTGTTATTTTGATACATTTTTTATATTTTTTTTTTCTATGTATGTATTATTTAAATATACACGTAAGTAGTATGTGTCTACTACACGAGCATCATGAAGTATCACATGATAGATAACAACTACATTAGATAAAACTAACAATGTTATAGTGGTAATCCCTTATTTTAAACACTACTTGAAACGTAAATCCTTATTTGAAATTTTAAAAATATTGATCACCTATCTAAACCTTCCATTTAGCGTTAAACCTTCTCGTGTACTTTTTCCTTATTCCTCCTTCTCCATCATCGCCTTCCATCTTCTTTCTTCTCCTTGGCACCACTCTCCCTTCTTTCTCTTCTCACCTTCATCTATGTACTCATCCCCCAATCTTTGGTAGTACTTCAACTCCAGTTAACCTCATTTTCACTCATCATCTTGTTCAAAAGTATCATAAAAAGAAAGCAAAACCTCATTCTAGTATTCTTTCTCTTCACCATGTCATCATTTTAATTCTTATGGAAAAAGTAAAGCTAAAAAGACAACAACAACCTTTAAAAAAATGCATTTTTGTTTGAACGAGAACAACCTTTGAAAAAAACGATTTTTTATAAACCTCAAGCTTCTTCTTCACTTATTTCTATCTTATTTAACCAAGATTCACTTCAATAGTATCTTGAAACCTTGATAGAAAAATCCTTAAATAATCGGACTTACACTATCTTTTGGTGGTATTCTTAAGAATACTTTGTTTTAGTGAGGAATGAGATAAAAATAACAATGGCAACGATGACAGTGATAGTGATGATGATGATGATAACAACAATACAATGATGAAGAAGACGACAATAATTGGTTTAAGTAGGTTTTGGTGATGGTCATATAAAGAAGAAGACAAGTGTATCGAGTTTTCCTTCTTTTTCCCCCATGAATTGCAATTCTTAGGTTCAAGTTAGGAATTGCAAGTTAACATTTCGAGGAATTGCAATTCCTCATAAGATTGTTACGATAAGTTGAAAAATGATCTCAACATCATAAAGCTATTCATGAGAAATGGAGGGATGAGGTATCCCTCTAAGTGAATGGGGCAGTTGGTGTCACATCTTATATTTAAAAAACTCCATATATAAAATTATATAATTAAGTGTTGTTTTTTAAATTATTTAGGCTTTAACCACCCAATAAGCTACTAAAAACATAATTTTGACTTTGAATTGTTTGTCTAAAACTATCTCTTATCTATATCTCATATTAAATTTACAACTTTGGATTGTATTTGTCAATGTACGCAAACCTTCCAACCATTTTTAAATAATAAAAATTTTGGATTTAAATTCTTAATTAGACATTTCTTTTTCTTAGATTTCTAAACAATCATTTTTCATATTAACATTGTAATTGCATAACATGTTTGCTTGTATGGCTTGTGCATTCGAATTATATAATTATTTTTCATTTGTTATATACCTATGTAACAGGTATAGTGTTTGCTAATATATATATAATTTGAACTCACATAAATTATATATGCCTTCTTCAAGTTCATTCATGATGAAGACGAGGATTAGGATTAGGATTAGGATTGTAGGCCTAAAAGAGGTTAAGGGTGAATGGTGATGTACGAATTAGCTTAGAGATTTATTCTTATTTTATTTTTATTTAGTTAACTAGTTGTTATGTTAATTATTTAATATTTTACTTATCGGTTATTTTAGAGTTATGGGTTTCTAGATATATCCTTATTTTATTTTGTTCATCTATATTTATACCTTAATCAAATTAAGGATTTAGGTATATAAATTTAATTATATAACACAATTTATCTAGGTGATTAATATAAATTAAAAATCTATGAGAATTTTTCCCTACACCCTATCTTTTTAATTAGTATTGAGTTATGGCAACAACACTTTAATCTAGTCAATTGTGCATATTATTAGTCAATTGAATTGAAAATCCATTTAGATCTAACTATGCATAATATCAATTAATCTTAAATACAATTCAATTTCTCATACTACGTAATATCTAAGTATTACTTGTTTACATCCTATTTTAATTCCTTGTTTATTGAATTCATAAACCCTAATAATATAGAAAACCTAAAAATACAAAAATATCAAATTCTTTAATTTCTAGGCTTTCATGTGTTTACTTGGCAAAAAGACTTTATCCTTGTCATCTTGGTAGAAAAGTGAAAGTTAAGACTAAAGAATTTGTGTTTTACTCAATCAATATACGTTTAAGGCATGTGAAATTGTCTTCACAATATTCCTTGATTGAAAACTATTAGATGTTGATTTCCAATGCAATTATGCCTTCATTATATATGGAGTCATTAGGGAAAATATCATATTTAATGAAGTCTCAATTAGACCATAGCCAAACACATTAACTTAAGGAATTCTTCCTAACATTTATGAAGAACAATTGTATGTGACAATACCCAAGGTGATTGAAGGGTACTCAAGCAAGTAATGGGGCTACTTTACTATTGGGTGTTGTATGTATGATTAGTCTTAGGTGCTCAATGGTAGCACTGAAAGCATGCATTAAGTACGATAATGTCAGCGTTTATTGGCGTTTATACGTAAATGAGGTGTTGGAGAGATAGTGATGAGTGCCCTTATGTAAGAAGTGTGCATGTACAATTGCAATAGTAATATAGGCATGCAAGTAGAGTACCTATAGGTTGCTTAAGGTATATGCATGGGACATGCAATAGTAAACAATAGTGGTACTCATAGATGATAAGGGTTGCTTAAAGGGGTTTCGTAGGGCACCAACATGTTGTAATTTCAGGTGAAGCAAGAATGTACAATGTTATGTGTGAGGAGTGTACGCAAAGGGGTGCTCATGTGAGTTCGTGTAAGTTATACGACAGATAGTAGCTATTATCAAAGTATGTCTCGGTAAACATGCTATAGTGTGTTGGCAATGCTATAATCAAGTGTAGTGAACTTTATACATGGAAAGTGATATACACTGGTGGGGTACTAGCAAAGTAAAGCTAGTGGTTGTATGCAGAATGCAACATTAATCTAGTATACATGTTGCTATGTTGGAGTGAATAAAGTAATATATGCTAGTGTTGAAGGTAATTATGTGGAGTATGAAGGTGTGTTTAAGAGTGTGTCCTGTGACCAAGAGTGGAGTATTGACAAGTATTAGCTATAGATTTTTATATATATGTGCTAGCTATTGGCTTTCTAAAAAGCAATAAGTTTCAGTAAAGTGCAAGCCATTATGGTTTAAGAGGTTGAACTTAACTAAAACATTTGAACTTAAATGCAGCTGCTTTTTATAAGAAAATGAAAAATAAATAACATTAGATTTAAACCTTATCAATGATTTAGGCTGATTGTCACAACCCGAGGGGGCTAGTCGTAGCAGTCATCGTATACCGTATTAAGGATTGTAGATTGATTTCCCTCTCGATTGACAACCTTTCATGCAATATGAAACATTACAACTACAACTAACTATTTAGAGTTACGCAGGTATAAGTAATATCATTCCATGATATAATAACCAACTATTGGAACATAAAACACATACACACACACATACACTGTCTACGTATAATATTACATAATAGGGTTTTAAGACTAAATACAATATCATAAGTGCACTCATATCACATCTTATTCCCACATCAACCCCCTGATGTATAACTAACCTCAGGCATGTGACGGCTTAACTCCACGAACAGATCGGCTCGTGAAAGAAGACTATAGGGGTATAAGCTAACTAGCTTAGTAAGATAATTCCCCCGACCATACAACAAGCAGGTTATACAACAAATTAATTCAATCAAGTGAATACATGATTAATCAGTATGTCATACAAATACATGCAGGTGACCAGGTACTACATGCAACTCAAATTTAATACCCTCCGAAATCAAGGTTAGAGATACATTTGCAATAGTTAGATCCAGGTATCATACTAGAGCTTTTACAATAACAAAACTCTGCGTTTCATATAAAACATGTAATGATATATCTATTCTCAATTTTAATCAAAATTAAGTTCTACGTATGATTGTGAGTAGATTCATACAGCTCTTACTTACCCCTAAACGAAGGCTTCTAGAGTCAACTCTTAACCAAGCGGTTGGCGCCTCCAATGCCTAGTGATCCTATCGACCAAGGTAAGCTCATATCATATGAGTACACCGTATGAAATTTATATCAACAAATAATCAACCTACGTATGACCTCTCGTTATCTCCGTATAATGTGATGGACAGAATTAGTTATGCAATGCATAATTATGTATGATTTGATTTAGTTCTTTTAAATTGAATAATGTTAAGTCTTATTATTCAATGATCAATAAGGTTATAGACAATTAATTCCTATTGAATTTACTATGCAAAAATTAATACGTTATTATGCTTTAAAGTAAATTCATAATCAACAAACGGGATCATACACAAACATAACCTAATTCCACACAACATTCAATTATTAATAACAATTTATATTCACTAATTACAAATCACAAACAAATATGGAATTATTAGGAAAAACTCACTTAGTCATGATCAACTCCAAGGTTATAGTAGTCTGATGGCAACTCAAGGTCAAAGTCAAGATCACTTGAAAATAAGGAATACGAAAAGTAGTAAGTTTAGGAATTTAAAACTAAACTAGTATCGTAATTTATACTGTTTAGTTAACTTAGTTATTGATTTACATACAATTGTGATTCGAGCTTTTTATCGAATCATATAGAACTTTTTCGATTTAGCATGGATATTTAGAAACTTATAGTCCATTTTGATTGTTTTTTAATATATTTTTTTATACGAGGTCTGTTTTAGTTATTGTAACTCGCAGTTTGGATTGTGATATAAAAATATCATAAAATTTATTAATTCAACTTAAAAAGCTATAAAATATCAATTGAAGCATTTCTTAGTTATTTACGATTTAATAATTATTTAAATCATATAATTGGTAATTTTCTTATTTTAAGCCTATTTTACTATAATTAACTATTTTTAATTATTTTTTAGACTTTACAATCATTAATTCAAAATTTTCTATTTTATTATTTTTCTACTTAATTAATTAATTAATTATTATTAATTAAGCAAATTAATTATTTTATAATAAATGGTAATTGTAAGCCCTAAAGTTAAGTAAAATGACCGTAGGATTGAACTTAGAACACAACGTTTAAGGCGATCGGTTAAAGGATCCGATTAAACCTAAATTATAAACTATGGATAGAAATATTGGAAAAAATGACCCTATAAACTTGAATTTAAGAAAATAAGTAATAAAATAGGAGACTATAAATTTTCAAATTTTAAGTATAATAATTGCTAACTATCGAAAAGGTGAAAAGTGTAATTTAATAACTAATAAATTACTAGAGATAGATTATATGTATACTAAAAATCATAGAATGACTTAAATAATAATTAGGAATGTTCACATGTACCCTACATATATTTACGTGTAAATAAAAATACGTGAAATTACTTAAATTGTCTAAAAACTTATTAAATAATTAAATAAAATTATTAATTAATTAAGAAAAAATCAGAGGAGTAAGGAATGATGTGGATTTGGTCATGGCAAGTCAGGAAGTGAAGAAGAAAAATTACCCAATCAAAATCAAGCAATACAAAAGGCAAAAATTAAGGGATTAAGGTAGTGTTTTGTCTAATTAAATGCACAATAATTACCACAACACTCTATAAATAGAGAAAAAAATTACAAAGCTCCTTTAGATAATTAGAAATCAGAAAAAAATAGAGAACACCAAAATTTCAAGAGAAAAACTAAGGTTAGAAAAAAAAGAAGGAAATTTGTGTAATAAGAGCTAGCGGGCCAAACCCATATACCACCACCACTTGGGATCGAGCCACCACTACCACCCCCCTCCAGACTCATCGCCTAGACCGGTCGACATACCTGAACCAGTGTTGGAAGGCCAAAATTCATCGAACTAGGTGAGTCTCTCATCTACTGTGAATTTGTATAATTTCGTAAAATTATTTATTTTGCCTAGAAAATTATGAAGTTTATTATTTTGAGGTTTTATTGTATGTAGATTTAGGGAAAAATAGCGATTAAGTATAATTACGTCTAAAAATATAAGATTCTTAAGAAATTAAGCAAACCAAGCATGATTGGAGCTCAAATTTTTTCTATAGAATACTTAAGTGATATAAAATAGTGTTATGAAACCATTTTTTTAAATTTAATTTTCTAAAGTTTTAGGTAAATTTTTAGCCTTAAAATGATAAAAAAAATTGAGAAATTTTGAGTTAATTAAATGATTAAGACATTAATTTCTTATTTAGATAGTAATTAGATGATTAGGGATGTTAATCTTTGATGTCGAAATCCAATCATAGCTTTTGGAGCGTTAAGTGTAATTAATGAAGGAATTTTGTGGTAATTGTAGGAAATTAGGAATATGTAAAATTGGAAATTTAATAAATATGAAAAATTAGGTTTATTTAGATAATAATAATAAAAATCAGAATATAATAAATCTGAAACAAAATTTAATTTTAGGTAATTATATAAAAAATATAAGATTTTCTCATATCGGAAATAAATTCGGTACTCCAATTAGGATTAACGTGTACCGAATGATTTAGAACACTAAATTAAGACCCAATATGATATTAGAATACTTGAGCTTAATATGATTAATTTCACATTAGAATTCGAGAATATTTAAGATTCTAGAATCAAAACTAGAATCTAATTTAGAAATTGAACTCCGAAATAAGGTAGAATAAACCATTAGTAAATAATAGGTATACATGAAAAAATGAGTTAAATTATAACTTAGAATATAAATCATTAAAGTATAAGTACTAAAAAGACCTATTTGTATTATAGAATACTTAGAGACGAATCGGCTTACAATTAAGTGATCTAGTGACTGAGAAATTCTAAATAAGTTGAGTTATTACTTACTATATTATAGTACTATTTTATGGTACTTGGAGACTTAAGATTGTATATAGTTGTGATTGTAAGTAGTTTACGCATGTATTTGATGTATCTAAATTCGTGTTGAAATTTGTAATGTCATTGGTTTTGTGTTATGATTGATTTGTTTGAAATTGTTTGAACACTCTAAATAAAATTTAATTTTATTTGACTTTAATGACCTAAAATGTCATGCATTGCAACCCATTAGGGGATCATTAGGATTCTCTCACCAAACACCGACACCTTCGATAATAATAGCGCTGGATAGCAATCGATCTTTTTCTCATCCTTAACCGAACTAAGTGACGGGAGAGGAGGTCGCAATGAGGATAAGGGCATTGGTTTGAAAGATAGTCTTAGGAGAAGCAGTGTCTCCATTATACAAACTTGGGTTTGATTGTGAGCTGTTGCATAACATGAAAACTCCTCAACCCAGATTAGAGCAGGTGAAATTTCTCTAATTTCGCAACGGACCGGACTAAATTGTGTAATGATACTTGCTTGTTACATTGTATGAAAATAATTACTTGATAATCTTGTTTGTATTTGTATACATTCATGAGTCTCCAATTCAACTTATTGAGCTGTAGTTGCTCATATCCATATAAATCCTTTTGCAGGTCTTGATTTCTGAATACTTCAAGTATTATGCCGCTTAGTAGTGGATGTATAGTTAGAGTATCCTTTATAGCTTAAGAATGAGAGACTGATAGTCATTATGTAAATTAGTAAACTATTATGTTAATATAGAGTTTCTTAGGAAGTTTTGTGGAAAGTATATTTAATTATATATGTTATTAAAAATTTGTGATAATTACCATATTTGTAGTTAAACACTTAATTGGACTGTTATTTTAAAGTAAGGAGTTGTCGACGCCTTGTGTAGATCGTGTTTATAGTAGATACTGTGAGGTCAGTTACTATCATAGAATGGTTTATACGGTAGGACTGTTGCGACTCTGTGACTTCGAGGCATAATAGTAATATGGCAACATACGGAAGTGTCACGTGTCATATTTACATATTTTTCAAAATTTTCCATTATTTTCTTATTTTACGGTATAATTATATATATATATATATATAAATACTTATGATTATATTTTATCAAATTTTCTAATTTACTTAATTATTAATTTTTTCTCTAAACTTACAATATTTATTTATTAACTTACTTTTTTTATTAAATTAATATTATAGTATATTGTATGCACTATTTAATTATACTTGTATTTTTACATATATTTCACTATTCATATACGTATTATTATACGTATACTATACGTTATATATTAAATTATTGTAACTTTACTTTATACATTATGTACAAGTATATTATACACTTATGTATACTTTATACACTTTTGTACATATACGGTTGTACTATATGTGTATATATATACTAAAATACAAAATATTATTAATAATATGTATATATACATATTCACATTAGCTACATATATATATATACACAAATACATAGAAATTTGTATACTTTGATACTATTAAGTATATATATACATATATTATATGTGTACATGTATATACTCCATATATTAAAATTAATAAGTACATACATATACATAATCACGCATATATACATGAATAATTAAATAAAATACCACATGTATATAAAGGAAATATTTAGTACATATACATATACTATACGTGTATACCTATATATATTATATACCAAAATACTAAATAGACATACATATGTACAAAAATACATGTGTAGGAAAAATACATACTATATGTACTATTATTTATATCTATATACATATACCGTATATTATACAGAATAATATATATATATATATACATATGCATGCCTATATATATATGTATATACATAAATAAGTAAAATACTTAATACATATTTATATATTTATTCATGTATACATATATATACATGTAAATAAATAAATAGACAAATACTTAGTATACATGTACATACTATATGATATATATATATA
This sequence comes from Lumnitzera racemosa, assembly GCA_024138005.1. Classification (NCBI taxonomy): domain Eukaryota; kingdom Viridiplantae; phylum Streptophyta; class Magnoliopsida; order Myrtales; family Combretaceae; genus Lumnitzera; species Lumnitzera racemosa. The sequence continues at coordinate 91,350,533 of JAMXBC010000006.1, forward strand.
TATACAAAAAATTAAATAAATACTTACCTAATTGTTTAAATAATTTGAATAGAAAAAATCTCTCGAGCTTCTCCTTCTTCTTCCTCTTCGTCTTGTTTTTGGTCTTTGATTTTTCCCTCTTCTTTTTGTTTTTCTGGTTTGGTTTGTGTATGTGTTTGCTTTAGTTTTTCTTTTTCTTTTCTAACTTGCAGGTTTTGTTTCCAAACAAAGCCAGTGGACAATCAAGATAAAAACAAAAGCAAATCTTGAATCTAAGCATTAATAAAGATGGGACAACCTAAACCATTATATTTGATTTTCCTCACAATTTCACAACACCTGGAGGAAGTTGAAATCACGTGGGCTACAAATTTTCCAAAGAATGCAACCTGTAGTAAAGGGAAAATTAGAAGAAGAAAAAAATAAAGAAAAGAAAATAAGGAAAAAAGAAAGAAAAAGGAAAATAAAAATAATTATATGTAAATTTTCCAAACATAAATATAATAAAAATAACCCTTATAAATTAAGTTTAAAGTTATAGTTTTAAGGTTTCGATCAAGTTCAAGTTTGATTTCGAGTATTTACATATATATCGGATTTAGAGTTTTTGTACATGATTTAGATTTCGATCGATTTTCTAGATTTTTACAATTGATACTATATTTGGTTTTTTAATTAAGAAAAATTTTATCGTTTCTAACCTTATCGACTTATGGTATCGTTTAAGATACTCAGATTTAATTTAGGGTTCGGACTAGTAACTAAATAGAATTTACACTTATTCTATTTATCTTTTCTTATTATCATCTCTTATCCCACTCTCAACCTTTACAACTTACTCATTATCCTTCACTATCCCCTCTTATCTCTTAAGTAGGGTCATGTACCTTTACTTTCACTTAAGAGTAATATTACCATGAGATAAAACTATGTGGTTTTAATTTAAGCACATCATTTCTTAATTTGATAATCAATATTTGGTTAAAAACATGAATAATTATTTGATAGTATCAATTAGAATAGGGTGCTTTATTTAGCCAAAAGAAAGAATAGGTGCTTTAAAGAGACAGTTTGAGTTAGACCAAACTAAATTGAATTGTAGTAGAAATAATTATGTATAGAATCCTAAACCTTTATAAACCTTTAAAAATAGTTTGCTTTATTAAAGATTTGAGATAAATCATTTTACATACAATTCTATTTGTCTTAATTTCTAAATTAAATCGAATTGAATCTAATCGAATCATAAATAGCCTATTTGTAGCCTATACACTTTATGATACATTAATATTATTATATTTATTGATCTAATATAATAACACATTCACATACTAATATGCATGCAAGCACAGAATTAAATCAGATTATTTATTTATTCATATGAAGGTCACATATATCAATTATAATTATTTTTATGTGATTTATATCACATATTATGATGTACAAATATTCTTTTTTATGAAAATCATAAACGGATGAAAAGACATACATGTGAACGTGCGCATGCCCGCCAACACTCACACTACCGCGATTTTTCCGTAAGAAACATATTTCAATGCTAGTTCATCTTCTTTTGGCCACAATCTATATAAAAGCGTGATAAATATATATCTATTATAGTATATAATTTTAAAAATCTTACCTTTTTATGAAATCATATCTTACATTTGTCTGTCTTTTCATCATAATCATATTTTCTTCCATTATATTATAATAGATTTTTAATCAATTCACTGTAATTCTTCTCTTAAATATTGAGCATGTGACGTTCCATTACAATATTGAGTCGCAACCCCATCATAAAAGAATACTTTTTGATTTTTAGATCTTTTCTTTACCTGTGTACTCTTTAGAAGAAATATTGACAGGAAAAATGTTTTAAGAAGCTCAAAATCATACATAATTTCTTTTCTTGGTTAACTACATGAATAAGTTAACCTGAAAATACTAAAGTGTAAATGGAAATGTACAAATAAATTATATCAAGAGCGATGATGACTTTCAACTTCTTAAAACATTTTTCCTATCAATATTTAATCCAGAGAGTACAGGTGAAGAAAAGATCTAAAAAACTTTTATTCATGTATTTGATTCATGGATTTCTACTTTATGTTTTTGCAAAATCAATCTGTAATTGAAAATATAGATCAAAGAGGTGATAATGAGATGAATTCGATAATGTGAAAGTAAAGGGCTAAAGAAGTTTGATGTTGAAATTTCTGTAATATAGTACATTTTCCTTTTTCGAATTGTTGTAGAACGATATCTATATATTTTTAATAGGTGTTTATGTATTTGATGAACTGTTTTTTTTTTTTTAAATAAATTATCAAAGTAATCATATGCCTAAATATGGATATAATCCGATCTATTGTATGAAGTATATATTAATTGAGTTTATCTTATATAATTATAATTCAAATTCTGCACTTTCTTAACTTGTTGGTGTGATTTAGTAGGGGAAAGCATGGTTCAGTTTTCCTCCAAAAGAAGTTAGAACATAAAAATATGGTTTGGTTTTTAAAATATTTTAACTAGATTGTACGGTTTGGATTAAAAAAATTTTTAAACCATAAAATTTTAATTTGATTTAGTTTGATATACGGATTAAACCATATCTTCTAATTTAGGAAAATGCATTTACATATCATGTGATTTCATATGAAAATTATTAAATTTATTTGATAATAATAAGTATTAGCATCATAATAAAGTTTAATAAAATGAATATTTGTATGATAAAAAAATTTCAAAAGTTCATGAATAGCTAATTTTATTTACAAATTGCATACAACATAAGTTTTGAGTTAAACTATATATATAATTTATATATTACAATAATTAAAACTTCAACACATGTACTTTCCAATAGAAATAAATTAAAAATTTATAGCAAAAAAATTCCTTTAGTTGCAAGTAAAATATAAAACATTTTAATTTGATTTATCCTTCCAAACTATTAATAAATTTTCAGTTGGGTTTGAATTGAAAATTTTCTAAATCAAATTGTAAAACTATATATATATATATATATATTCGATTTAATTTGATTCAGATTTTTGGATTCATTCGTTTTGATCCGTTCTTTTTCCACCCTTATGATTTTGAAAGGATTAAGTAATAGAAAACCGAATAAAAAATTCACAGAAAACATAAAAACCATAAACGACATGAAATGGGTAGGCCATTTGGTGAAATAATTCTTAGCCCATTTTTCCATTTCCGAGAAAAGTGGAGCCAAACCCATTATTCTCAAGCATTTGGGCTGGCTATTGGCCTTGTTCTTGGTTTTTGATGGATTATTGGATGCGAAAGCAAGTGGGCTTAGACGAGATTTGCTCGATTTCATAACAAAAGTGTTTGGGGACAAAATGGGACAAGCAAGAGGGCTACTACTTTCTCCTCTTCTTTTTTTCTTCTTCCTCTCTCTCTTTTTTTTTTTTTTTTTTTTTTTTTTTTTTTTTCTCTTAAAGCATAAAATTCAAATCTTGAGTCTTGAGCAATCCTTATTTCTTTGCCAACTACCATTATGCTACTTTTAGTACGATGGAATAAACTTAAAATAGAATCACAATTTTAGATCGCATTCTTTTACCCTTATTTGAAAGTACTTGTAAATAACGGAACCATGAAACCTTAGAATTAGCATGCCAGCTTCAAAGGAGAACAGTGAAATCACAATTTCACTTCACCCCCATTAATTACAATTAATTAGAGTTATTTATTTGAACTTCAACCTAATTATGACATTTATTAAGGATATTTTTGACTATACTATTATATATATATATAATTCCATTTCATTTTATAGATATTTACAAATATGGAAATAGCTTTTTAATTTTATTTTGTTTCAATTCATTCCATTCTAAATTATTTATGCATATTAAACGTAACATTATAATTATTAAAAAAAGAATAAATTGAATTTGTTTCATCTTATTAGAAACCAAAACCAACGTTCATACTGGTAGACTGTAAAAGCGATAGCTCGTATGTTACGATTTTTGATTCTCGTGTTGCAATCTCAAGGAAATGTATTGGATTATTCTTCGTCAAGAATTTTGTTTGGTGCACTTCTACGCTAGATTATTTTGAGTAATTGGCACTTGTGCTTTCGGTTTCCTTTCCTATACTCGATTGTTTCTTATCAATCATGTAGACTTTGCGTTTGTTTTTATTTTTTTCATTTTTTCTTTTCTTTATTAAACTTTATGTTTTTACATTTTTTATTTTTTTTCTAATTTTATTTAATGATTTATAATAAATATATTTAGTAATATTATTTTATTAAATTAATTACTATAAATTATTTAGAAGTCAATCATGTCCGTAAATAAAATTAGTAGATATGAATAAAGCACATATCATGTGTTTATATAAAAAATGAAAACATGTGTCACTTGTTTGCAAGAGTTTCCAAATACAAGTTTTTTTTCTTTTTTATTTTAATTTTTCTACAATATTAACATAAATAAAAGCGAAATGGACTCTAATGTGTTATGAATTATCATCACTAGATTCTCTTTTATTGTTCAAATTTGTAAGCCATGAAAATGAGTTGAAGTTTTTCCACTAACTAGGAAGTGGTTGTGGTTCAACTAGTTAAATATTTATTACTTACAATATTTAATTATATTTATTATGAATTTTTTTAGAAATGTTCCATACCTATTATATGAAATACATATTATCTTATATTAGGACCTAAGACCTCTATATAACATGTAGTAAATAGGGTATAAGTTTAAAAAAATTTCACATTTTTCAAAATAGTCATTACTTTATAATTTATCTTGTAAAATTAAGTTTCAATGTTTATAAGTAGATGCACCTTGTGACGTTTAACATTCACTTTAAAATATATTGTGTATACTAACATAAGTTCTAGAGTAGAATAGAGTTGGACCAAACTCTTGAAAGGAAAATTGCCTTATAAATATTAAGTTGGAAGAATAGTATATATTTATGGAACGCATTATTTGTTTTTCCTCCTTGTAGTTGTGCCTACAACTCGTATATGCAATTCTTAGCATATAATAGAGTGAATAGATAACCTTATTATATAAGATAACAATCCATATCCTACTTGATCATGTAAGTTTCGGTTGAATATTAAAGTCACAAGATAAGTTCCAACAAAAAATGTTCTAAAACCTACTCTTATATTATAGGATACAGATATAATGTTTTCATACTTTATACCTATCCTGTAACTTAAACATTGAGGTATACTAGGATAGTTCCATTATACCTAATACTAACTCTGTAAAACATATTAAATAATATAATATATATTAACAAATGAAAAATAACCTTATATTTTTAAGGTTATAAAACTAAAAGCATAAGTTAAGATAGTTCTAATTTAGTGGTACGTGTTAATACGCTTTTTCAAGAATGGGCTCCTAAGCCCAAACTAACATGCCCAAAACCTAAACTAAGCTCAAACAAGCCTAGTCTAAGGACAACTAAAGTCTCATCTCTTATTTATAGGAGTATGGCTTCTAGGTAAGGGGACTTTACTCTATCTTCACTCATTCTCTCTTAATTAAGGTTTCATATTCCCTCATTACCATATTGATTGAACAACCTCACAAACTTTGTTTTGTCAGCAAAAAACACTTGTCAATGTTGGTGATGTTTAGGAGAACCTACCACCACAATTTCTCGATGAATTTGTATCGATCTTTTTAGATCTGGGTTCCCCTTATACTTTTGCTTTAGATCTAGGATGGGAAAGTCCACAAATTTGCTATAGAGTTTTGCAAATAATGTCAATTCCTTCCCCAACACCATGGATAATTAGTTCAACAATCTTGAAGGGGTTCCACGCAAGTCCTCGCAAGGAATATGCGGCATTCCCAGGATAGAAAAAGCACCATACTTTATGGATCGAGATGCGATATATCACACAACATATTGGTTTATTTGTAAGAGATTCAATGAGACATCCTTAGGCTATGTAAAACCTATGACTAAAGTAATCCGAGAGAGCCCTCGATACCACGACGCAGTGCTTGCTAAAAGCATGACGATCACGGGAATTATTCAAGAAAGAAAAACCAATGTCACTGGCCTCAGAAATTTGAATTGACGAGTAATAATTACTTTCTTTTTTATAAAAGCTAATCGAAAGATTAAGAGCATGGACACGGAGATGGATACAACATTGGCAACGACTACCTTGCTATTCCTATATGGCTTCTCTCATCACTCTCTGGTATTGCCCTATCAGGGATTCAAACTTACAAGCATTCTTTTGTTGAATCATCTATTATCTTTGTTTCTAAGGAAATAGTCCCCATGGTGAAAATTAACTTTGAAATCATGTCAACTGGGTTAAGAGGATTCTAATATGGTATAAATGAAGGGATTTTTCAACATGCTTGATAGGATTTGTTTGTTTTTTTTTTTTTAATACTCCGGTGGATTTGTTTTCTAGCCATACAGTATTGTCTAAGAATTTGTTTGGATTTTAAATCCAACATGTTTCCTTGTATAAGCTCCATGACATAGATACCCGAAAAAAATAATTGACTCATTTCCTCAAATAATCTTGATGGCACATATGCTCGAGAAAAATCCAATGCGCTTTGTCGGATAATTTCGTTGGCATGAAAGCTCGAGAAAAATTTGACTCTCTTCTTGGATAATCTCATTGGCATGAAAGCTCGGAAAAAAAATTACTTGCTTCTTCGGATCATCTTGTTGGCACACAGGTAACCTTGTTGGCATTAAAAATGTAAGAAAAATCTAATTTGTGTCCTAAAGACATCTGAATCACATCATAAACTTAGAAGCCTAAGGAAAATCCTTGGCCTCTTTTGCTTTCTAGATTTTGTCATAGGCTTAAAAGGCCAAGAAGAATTCAAATCACCTTTACAAGGCTATTAGATAACCTCATAGGCTTATAAGCTCTAAGAAATCTGAGACCACTTCTCCATGTAAGCATAGGTTATGTCCAACTTAGACACCCTAGACACCATTTTACTTTGCTTAAGTCAAGACTTTAACTTACTAGATTATGGGTAAATTCAAAAACACCATTGAGAAGCTCCCACACACTACAACAACTTGGTTTGAAGCCTTAAGAGTCCATACATGCACTTAGTTTCCTTGTCAAACCCATCACCAAAAAGACTAGGGGGAAAGCATAGATAGACTTTTTTAAACATATACCCCCAAGACCAAATGGATTGGCCTACGATCAAGGCCAAGCCTCAATAAGCCTACTCCATAAATAGTTTAGCCTCATCTCTTATGAGGCTCCAAAGTAGGGGACTCTTTCTCTTTCTTCATTCCTTCTCTCAAAATTAGGGTTTTTTTATTCCCTCATCACTAAGTTGTTTTAGATATTAGAGTGGTTGTACCTAAGTAAACTTCAACACCTCACTAATTGTATTTTGTCTTATAGGTAATCGTACAATGGAGTGAAAAACAACCATCAACATTATTTACTACTACCTAGAGCCTTACTACCTTAGGCCCTTTGCTTCTCGAACATACTCATCTATGTTAATGATGTCATTTGGTAGGGAGGAGGTAAGGGTTGGGGGGAAGTGGGGGTGTGACAGGGGTAAAAGGGAGGTAACGTTCCCTTATTGTTTATTGGATCCTCCCAAATCACTATCACTAGCCCTACCTTGGGTATTCTTCTCGAGCTTAATCTCAAGCATCAAGGGCATAGTGATATGGCCATTGGCGTATCCTGGTTAACTCCTTAGGAAATGCTCTTAAAAAACCTTCCCTTGACATCACACTTCTTAGGAGACCTCTTAAGGGACCTCTTCCTCTTCCCTTTGGCCTTCTTAGCCTCAACATCTTTAGCAGTTGCTCATGCAACCTTTCTCTTGACTTTCTTCTCAGCCTTCTTTGCATTGTACTCCACTTTGTAATGCTCTTACTTAGCTAATTGTTTAACAACGAAGCTTACAACACTTTGGGTTAGGAGAATGACACCTACAAGACAAACACTTGGTTAGAAGATAAACATGTATACTTAAGAAATCTTACTGAAAAACTATCCTAAGCACGAGTATTAGAGGAATTCCTCTCAGTAACATTAGGCAAACAAGTGTAGCTCCATGCCCACCTCAGCATGGCTCTAAGGAAGGAAGTACCTTTTGCCCCTCTATTACTCTCCACTTCCTTATCATGAGAAAGGATCGGGTCATCATAATGGAGCAATTCTACTAATGTCTTAACATTCCCTACAATACTACCTTAGCAATTGAAATGATTGAGGCTTACATTAACTACACAACTATCACGAGCATCAAGAACTTGATGTCATTGATCTGAATGGGGACAGTCTGAATTTGTCTAAAAGTTCGATTTCCAATATATTAAGATGGGTAAGAATTTTTCTTTCCACCCATGGATTGAAGACTCCAATATTTTTATAATCTTCTTACCTTGGCGAGTTGACAAATATCACCAACCATCTTATTGTCTTCTTAAGGTGAGGAAGTACTGACAGAGGGTCAGTGTGAATTAGGGTTACCTTATCATCCACACTAGGTACGAATGCATGTAGGCCCAGTTATCTCCTTATGAAATACATCGTCAGGCATTGGCTAATCTCTACCTAGGAGATATCACTAACTTAACTGTAAGGAGTTTGCTTTTCATCTGTGACTTCTTTAAAGATAATATCAACCAACTCTTCGTCATTATCACCCTCAGGATATTCATCATAAAGGAACGTGTTCCAGTTAACCTCCTTAAGTCGCCACTCATCTTTACCATGTAGGAGGTTAATGTTGCTATTGTCAATGGTGTAACCACTCTCTCCACCACCTCTTCATGGGTATTGCTTTGAAGTTGATTTAGACTTTGTCAATGTGAAAGACCCATAGGATTTAGATTTTAAAGACTCACCTAAGCTTACCATTTCTTAAACTTATAGAGAGGAAAATTGAATTCCTTGGAAACTTTGAGAGAAATGAAGATTGGAGTGAAGGATTCATGAAGGTATAAGAGAAATAGTAGTGGATATGCAAAAAAGTGAGGAAATGATATTGAAATCTTTTATAGCTACGATCTTGAAACAGGTGAATTAACAATTATGGGAAGTTCAGAGGATTCAGTATGTCTAGTCTTTAGATCTTGACACGTAGCCCTCACTTTGTATGAACAACCATAATTTCTCAAACTTAACAAATGACTAATCGTAACTTGACACTTGTCCTTTACATCAAATGTGTGAAAATAATCACATCCAAAAATTGATATCCAAATTGTCTTTAAAAAGCTATGAGTGCCTCAAATCGGCCATAGCATGAGATCTTAAGGCTTTCACCATGTGTAAAACCAATAAAGCTCAAAGATTGAACCTTGGTTCGACCAATATAGAGATTCGCAGTATAGAGTAAGCATTAATAGCATGTACATTGGGGTACCGAGGTTGGCTCAATGTCTGAAGCTTAAGAAAGCTTGACAGTATCTTAGAAGCCACTTTACAATAGACGTTGGAAAGTCCATTTAACCCTTAGACATGGTTATGCCTAGCTTGGAAAGTGCCTTGATAGCTTATCCTCGTATAGAATCTCCTTATTGATTCTTCATCAACGAGACTTTGGGTGAAGGGATGGGGGGTAGCATTACAACTTACATGGACTATAGGTCGGCCTAATTTGACTTAAGCCCATGCTGACAGAATTTGAGTCCTGACCCTATTAAGGATTTTCACCTTGGTATTGAGCTATACTGTATGCCCAACATTTTATAAGTCGGGATGGTAGTCATTTAGGTTTAGTTTAGCCTATGGTATCCATGTTCGGGGACATTAGATGTCAAAAGTCCACTCAGTAAGCTTAGATGTTAGATGATATGGGAATACTATAGATATACTAACTCATGGGAATTACCAATGTAACGTCATATTTGAAAATCTTGGATTGTATCTTAAAAAAAAAGATACACTTTCATATTTCAATAAGATATGGATATTTCTAGATGTCCCCTATTAACTCTATCTATAGGGGATCTAACTTTATAATCCCTATGGGTAAGATACCTTCACAAATATGCACTCTAGCCCTTTTACTTTCATTCTTTCCAAAATCTTATAATTTATTGACTTAAACATCGGAGTTGTCATGTTAGATAGCCCTATTGTAGCTCCTCACGGTGTTTTCTTTTGCAAATACAAGTCCATTCTATGGCCCAAATAAGAATCTCTACTGACAAAATTTCTACAATAATATTATGCATACTTAGGAAAAAAAATGACTAAGAATAAAAACGATACTATATTGAGTGTTTGGATGGATATTCTTTAAAATGTATTATTTATTGATTAAGTTAATTCCTTTTAGTTTGTAATGCCAACTCTTTTTTGTGTTTAGAATATAAACAATGTGTAAGAGGGAGTCACAATCAAGTATATAATTTTATTTTTTGTCTATTATATTGTCAAGTTGTATCTTCTTTTTATATATATATGCACTCTCAAATCACTAACATTTAATTTTTGCTAACAAATGGCATCATCCAACATTTTGATTCTATATAATATTTAAAAAAATTCTTTTAGTGTAAAAAAATTTAATCAAAATTTGATGTTAAAGAAAAGTGTGAGGTTGAAATTTATGCAAAGATAAATAAAAATTATAACTCTTACAAAATGAACGTTCATAAGTAATACAAAGTATAAATTTTAAGGTGATTTCAATAAAATGTTTTGGTTTTAAAAATTTAGGAACTACCTCGTCTAAAATAAGGTGATAGAATTTTATATTTCACCTACCTTGTATTATGTTATTCCTTAGTATGTATGTATGTATATATATATATGTATGTGTGTATGTAAGTTAAAATATAGCGCTTCACGTGATTTAGAAATCCAGGACCACAGCTTATGTGGATGAGCACACAGTTGAAAGCGTAATATTAATCGTATACAAGTGTACTAAATCAGAAATTAAACATAACAACAATAAGTTATAGCATTGATTGGTGGATAAATCAATAATTAAAGCACCCCCGAAGTTGCTGTGAAGTGTCCAAATCAGCTCACAAGTCCGCCGCTAAGTTTCGAACTATAGATTTTAAGACCCGTGAGGCTGAACCCCATCTGCGTCTTCATATTGATGAGCCTTCTCAATTCACATGCATCGAAAGACACGCCGTGACAAAACACTCAGATCGATAACATATATGTAACTACACGTAACATATAAGTCTGTATTAAAAAAATTTTACCTATACGATAATGAAATAGATACTTGTAATATTCCTAAAATGGAGATGATAAAATGCTAATAATTAAGATATATTTTGCTCCGTTAGTTTTAAATTCATAGAAATTCTAAGATTAAGCTTAATTAAGAAGAATAATGATAATCGCTCACAAAGCAGAGTCATAAGAAAAACAAAATTATGTAACGTTTAACATTAAAGTGAACAATGACGAAAAAAAAAAAATCACTTGATTTCATATATTATTACCACTTATATATTATAAGTAATATATGTATCAAAATTTCATTAGTGCAAAAGAATGTTTGTAGCATGCTATCTTATTTTATTAACTTAGAATATACATGTAGCTGCCCTACGTTTCGTCCTCACCACTCAACTTAACAGTTGCATTAGACCTCAATAATACTTCCTACTTTTTATTTGCTGTAAGAGAAGAAAGGCATCTTCTTTATCGTCTCTCTCTCTTTCTCTTTCCACCCCTCCTCCCCACTCTCTCTTTCTCTATATATCTCTCCGTAGTCTGTACTGTGCATCTGCCATATACGTACACATACACAAAAACACGCACCAGTCCAAAGATGGTTACATCGTCTCGTTGGCCATTAGCGCTTGTGTCATGCATCACTGTAGCAGTTGTTTGTGTAATGTCGGCCAAATGTCAGTCTGCGACATTGAGCTTGAACAAGAACCATAACCATCATCTGAGGCAGAAGGTAAGACATCATGGGATGAGGAAACCACACCCAGCGATCCAAACGAATCAAAGCACGTGCTCATTGTTCGTAGGGAACTGGGTCCGGGATGACACGTATCCCATATATCAGTCCTCCGCATGCCCCATCATTGACCCGGAGTTCAACTGCCAAGCCTACGGAAGACCCGACTCCGATTACCTCAAGTATCGTTGGAAGCCTCTCAGCTGTGACCTTCCCAGGTGCATTGTAGCTCCATCCTCCCTCTTCTTACCTTCTCTATATCATATTAAACAAACAATGGAATCCTAACGTTAGTATTACAATATATATATATATATATATATATATATACTTATATATGTATGTGTGATTGAGATAGGTTCAATGGGCTTGAGTTCTTGCTGAAAATGAGAGGGAAAACGGTGATGTTCGTGGGTGATTCACTTGGTAGGAACCAGTGGGAGTCGTTGATCTGCATGATTTCGGCCGCGGCTCCACGAACCCCGACCAAGATGATCCCAGGGGATCCTCTCTCCACGTTCAAGTTCTTGGTATTTTAATAATAATAATTTATAAACGGCATGAATTCTCTGTAATATATGTAAGTTTCGATGAATATTAAAATTAGAAATGAAAATGGCAGGATTTTGGACTGTCGGTGTCATTCTACAGAGCTCCGTATTTGGTGGACATAGATTCGGCGCAGGGAAAAAGAATACTGAGGCTTGGAGACGTTTCACGGAATGCGGTTGGATGGCGGAATGCGGATGTGCTTTCTTTCAACACCGGTCACTGGTGGACCCACAAGGGCTCTCTCCAAGGGTACATTATATTTATATTATATATACAATATTCTTGTAATTACACATTAGTATTTTTTTAAGTGTTTTTTTTTAATATAATTGGAATATGTTGTTTATGATGGATACCAATATTTAATTAAATGGGAAAAAATAATTCATTGATGGATAAATACTAACAAGGTCTCATAACTTGTAGGTATATATATATATAAATTATTACGTAATATATAGTCTATAATATTTAATAAACTTTTCTCAACTTGAACTTAAGGAGAAATGATTTAAAGCTATCGATACATTACGTAGATAGATGAATAACATATAATTATTAATAAAAATTTAATACATAAAATTATAATTATTAATTTTTTAAAAAGTATATTTATTTATTATTATGTGTGAAACTTTTTATTAATATTTACATATTATTTGTCGATTTATATAATATATTAATATATATATATATATTATTTTGAACGTTTGAGTATGATGGGGATAGATAGCTAAAAGAGCATACGCTTATGCTGGACGAATATGATGTGTCATGTGGCAAAACAGGTGGGATGTAATGGAATGGGAGGGGACATATTACAAGGACATGGATCGATTGGTGGCACTGGAAAGAGGGCTAAGAACATGGGCCGACTGGGTTGAAGCCAACGTTGACAGGACCAAGACATCTGTCTTCTTCCAGTCCGTTTCTCCTACGCATTACAAGTAAGCATTCTCTCTCTCATCTCTCCCTCCTTAGTTAATCTATCCGGATTGGAGAAATCTATTTTGTGTTGCACGAACAGCAATATTTTAACAAGCTTACGTCACGGGGGAGAAAGATAATTCTCATTACTCAAAAATAACTGACATGATGTACATTGTCAAATCGTATAACCCATAAAATTAGGATTGGATCGTGCCTGAGGGCTTAGCCCACCCACCCAACACCTCCCATGGCAGTCGACACTTTGAAAAGGACTTCTTCTTTTTTTTTTTTTTATCCAATTTTTATTTTTTAAAGGGCTCTTTCGATTTCAATATCATCCTCGAATTCATATTCACGTGCTAGCATAGTTCAGGTGCAAGTGGGCAGTAGTGGCAGCTAAACATATATTAATGAAAGAGACATGGCTTCATTCAAGTTGCACATATATTAGCTGTATGCAACATATATGTATGGCCACCATCACGGATAAACACAACAGAAAGACAAAGTGATGTGAGAATGGACCATCTTACACATCCATATTCAGTTGGTAAAATTGAACCCAACAAACAGTAACCAACTACATTCATGAGTTTAATGAGCATAAGTTTAAATATAGTATTTAGTTAGTGATTGGCATCGCAGTGAAATCATGACCACCATTTTCCTCTACTCTATTAATTTACTCGTTGGCTTGTACTGCTTGCTGGCTCTTTAAATGGAAACCGGTAGTTTTAAATAAGTTGCATTAGAGCTTGCCCCGTTTAGGTTGCTAAAAGAAAAGAAAGAAAAGGAAAAAGAGAAAAGAGAAGAAGGGAAAGTAGCTTTTACTTTTTGTTTGGATAAATCCATTTCTAAACCCCCCCCCCCCCCCCCCCCCCCCCCCCCCCCCCCTTTTTTTTTTTTGTCATGAAAAGTTTGGAATCACTTATCAACATTTTGATAAACATTTCAAAAGATTTTAAGTATGATATTGATATATAATACCGTTACTTCTAATTATTTGTGCTTTAATTTAACATTGCTCAAAGTTTTACAATGTGAAGCTCAAGAAAAATATTGATATATTTCATTTGACGTGTTTCAAAGCATAAACGGCCTATCAAACCACAATCTCAATCAGCTAAGACCTCATAGACGGGTTGGTAAAGATATTGTCCTTCCTGGGGATGGAATAAGCCCAAGCCCCTTCCCTTATCAATTATATAATATATAGTTTGAAAAATAAAAATAAAAAAGAGTAAAAAAACCAACCTCAATCATTCATCATGTTCGATTTATTAATCTCAATTATGATTAATCTGCTGGTTGCAATTAATTATTTGTAAAGCAGAGTCATGCTATTCCACTAGCTAGGTCGAATGAGATTCTGGTACCTTTTGGGGACCGCAGGCAAGGGGGAACGACAAAGATCAAGACCTAATATAGAAGAATGAAGGTGACTTAATCCACGTAAATAAAGCCTGTGGACTTCAATTGGGGCTATCATCTTATCCATCCATAAGAAAGAACAAATATAAAAAAGATCTTGAACAAAAGTACTTTATTAAAATGAATTTTGATTTTGAATTTCACTCGTTCTTATAAAGTTTGAAAGTGCGGATTTCATCTATTTTTTATAATTAATTTTATGTATATTTACATTTAACTATCTAATGCAGTCATTATAAAGATCATAAAAGAATTATAGATAATAAATTGATATTCTTAAATTAGAAAAATGACTAAATTCGTATATCAAATGTAAGATTTACTCATTTACTGGGTTGATGAGTTTTCTCCGTATTATTGTCGGCAACATTGTCACTCAAGGAACACGTTGTTTTTCCACAACCACAAATATAAGATTCAAGAGATAATACTTTCCAAGATTCTCACAGATTTACATTTGTTTCGCCTCCACAGTTCACACACCGCGGCTACACGTTACGCACATGATCCTGCATGGGGTAAAGTGAAGTCTTTGTCTTCCCTTTTATATAGGATGAAACCAATCAATAAATGTAAATGAAATAAATGGTAGTTTTTTACCCGCCATTATAAGATCGAACTTTATTTATACTTATCTACCACATATTCGTATATTTATACATAACATGTAATAATTGTTCAGTGAAAAATTCTTGTGTGGACTACACTAAGACCCCATCATACGTGTTAATGACTTGTCAAAAGTCATGCAATTTTGTGCCTATTTTACAAATTAAATATCCGAAATGGATCCACGGAAAAATATTTCACAAGAAAAGGCTATCAGTAATAATATACTATCTATAAAACATAAGGATAAAAAAAAAAAAGAAAAAAGGATTTGTACAAATTCTATCGAAATCGAATCTGATATATTAAAGTAATAACTGACAGCCCAAGCGATTGGAGCGTTGGTCGACCCACAGCGACAACCGCAACCAAGAACTGTTATGGGGAAACAACACCCATGAGTGGGAGCACCTATCCAGGCGCATATCCTGATCAAATGAGGACTGTGAATGCAGTGATGAGGGACATGAACTCTCCCCCATACCTTCTGGACATCACCGCACTTTCTGCTCTTCGTAAGGATGGCCACCCCTCCATCTACAGCGGCGATTTCAGCCCTGAGCAAAGGGCCAAACCCGACCACTCCGCCGACTGCAGCCACTGGTGCCTCCCAGGCTTGCCCGATACTTGGAACCAGCTCTTTTATACTGCTTTATTTTTCCAATAATTATTTGTGCTTCTATGAAAATATGTCAACATTATATTATGTACCCTGCCTTGGTCGACCACCTCCACCTGTCTGTTTCTATTCTAGGTTTCCAATGTTGTCGTGATGATGTTTACTGGAGCTGGTGGTAGAGGATGAAAAGTATCCTCATACTACACAGTAGCTGGAAAGAAGATAGAATTGTTGATTACTTGTTGTAAGGTGTTTGTATTCCAAAGTCGTTCATCACATTGTTGTAAAGTTATATGATCCTGGAAGAAAACAAAACATTGCAATTAATGATTATTCATTATCTCCTATTCCTTCACTATAGTATCTTCGAAATCCCAACTATCAAAGCTATAATTCCTATCGTTGGACTAGTATGTGAAATTTATGTTAATAGATAAGAAATTAAGCATGGATGTCGGAATAGTGGACCCTTTTTGTTGGATCGTAGAGGCCATCTTGATCTAGATAGAAAGAAGAAGAAGAAGAAGAAGGAGGAGGAGGAGGAGGAGGAGGAGGAGGAGGAGGAGGAGGAGGAGGAGGAGGAAAGAAAGAAAGAAAGGTAGAAAAACACCGATTATAAAGAAAAAGCAACTCTCAGTAAAAATTTGAGGATCCAATGGGAAGACACTTGAGCGTTGACATGTCGGGATGAACCCATAAATGTGCAGCTATGGGGGCAAAAATACTAATTAAAAAAATAAAATAACTTTTATATGGGAATTTAACGAATAAGTTTATGTTTACAAGAGCATACCCTAATTATTTAACTAAAGTAGCTTCATGTTTAATTGTATTCTTTAAAATACGCATTTGATATATTGTTAGCTAGTTCAACTCACTTCTTACGTACAACATTGTATAAGGGTTTCTTAATCAGAAACTTCTCAAGCCAAGTATAAAAGGCTAGCTTTTCTCTTTCTCTTCCTCTTAGCTGTAGATACTACACAGATTGAAACCATAATCTCTCTCTCTCTCTCTCCCTCCAAGGTTGGGGCTCCTAGATCTCCATAGAGTCACTCAAATTAGATTTGAAAATCCCTTTTCTTTTCTCTTATTGTTTATACCCGATGATGTTATTTCTGTTACACTAAAAGTAGTTTTCAAAATTGTTAGTAGTAATTTCAGTTGTGACAGTATGCGTAACCCTAATATATTATTCATTACATTATCTAATTGTGAAATACAATCTGATACGCCTTGCCAAAGACAGATAAGGATAATATCAAGGGTGGGTCCAAGCTTATTGAAAGCTTGAAATTGAAGAATGGCAAACACATGAAATAAAAGAAAATAAGAAAAAACCATGAACAATTCCGAGAATACAATACATTAGGAAACTTTTGCGAACTCACGAGCAAGTTGATACGATGCATGAATAGCTCAACAAGGTCACTCTCTACCTAACTTTGCTTAAGGAATTAGATAAAAGTAAAAAGAGAAGATAAGCTGATAGCTTGTAGTATGAACTTAGTATATTCAATGATAAGGATGATTCTTGTGGTTACATGTAAGATGGGTATCTATACTTGAAATATTAGGGCTACTTTTTATATATGGAAAAGATAAAATGGGTGCTATCCAAAATAAGTTAAATATAAGAAATAAGTAAGGGCATAAAAGAAAATGCAAAAATAGAAGCTTTAGATGGAAAATTTTGTTTCATGGGAATTGGGACACACGACTAGTGGCTACTGGAAAACTCTTAAGAAAACAATAAAGTAGTATGGTTAGATCAGATGGGTGTTGAGCTGTATTGTAGGTTCACTTGGATTAGGCTAGCTTGGATAGGACCTTCGCAGTTTATAGTAGAGGTAGCTAAGCTGATGAGTAAGCTTGCTGAGTTGAAGGGTGAGCAGTTTAGAATCCCTTCAAGCCGGAGTTTGGCAACTAATGACAACAAATAGGGTGGAGATCAACTTGGTAGTTACAAGAGGTTGGCAATAAATAAGACTTCAGACTCTTCTTGTGTTGGTTGACAAGAGAGGATACATTTGGTAAGGCTCTCAACTCCATACACTTGTGCTTGAGTTTGAGGTCTAGTACATTAATTCCTACCATCCCTTCTAGGTTGGTTAGGATTTGGGATCAAATCCTAATGGTCCTCTTACTAATCGTCTTTTACTTAGTAGGGACCAAAGTTGGCGACATTGAACACATAAAAAACTCCAAAGTCTTCAAGCAACTCTATTAAGTAAGTATTATCATTGATCTTTTAGAGTATATTGAAGGGTCATTCAGCTCGAGTGGATAACTTATTCTTCCTTTTACTTAAGAATCTCTCTTTACTTAGGTAAAACCAAATTAGGTTGCTAGATTGAAACTACTTGGTTCTTCTTCCCTAAGCTCTTCCTTCTAACTTTCTAGTAGCACGATCTATTTGTTGGGTAACTTTCTAGTAGATCTTTTGAAAGGATTGAGCTTGAGCTTTAGCTTCAAGGTCTTCATAGTTAGATATGGGCATCAAGGTATGGTTAAAGGGAAGGTTGAGATTGAAGCCATAGACAACCCCAGAGGAAGTATGTCCAATGGTGTTGTATACTATCCAGTTGTAAGCAAATTCCACTATGGGCAAGCAAACATCCCAATCTATCAAGTTTTTCCCTACTGTAACTTGGAGTGGTGATCCTAAATGTGATCAACGACCTCCATCTAGCCATCAATTTGAGGGTAATAGGATATGTTGAAGAGCAACTTGGTTCCTAACCAATGCCAGAGT
This sequence comes from Lumnitzera racemosa, assembly GCA_024138005.1. NCBI lineage: Eukaryota > Viridiplantae > Streptophyta > Magnoliopsida > Myrtales > Combretaceae > Lumnitzera > Lumnitzera racemosa. The sequence continues at coordinate 91,369,332 of JAMXBC010000006.1, forward strand.
ATCCTTAAAAAATGGCTCAAAAACTTTGAGGCTTGATCTAATACTATGCTCCTTAACATGCCATGTAGCAAACGATCTCTTGTAAAAAGAGAGAAGAAATAACCGAATCATTGTTAGTTTTGGAGCAATACATAAAGTGACATTTCACTAAATCTATCCACAATAACCATTACATAATCTTTACCTTAGGTGGTTCGAGGTAAATTAAGGATAAAATCAATGCTTATATCTACCTATGGTCTGTGATACAAGGCAAGTGCACCTATCAGTTTTAATATAACGTATGTAAGTTCGAGTTGACCTCTTGGAGACCTCGAGTACTAATACTTACCTTAGCTTTATTATCTAATTGGAAAATTGTGATGGATTGAATGAATTAAAAATACTAAAATTAACAACTAATCTAATTATGAAGTTTAACTAAGCAATTTAAGAAGCGATAAAATTAAGAACGACTTCAAGAAGACAAATAACGCATTTAGGAATTGTTTCCCCTGGTGTTTAACATGCTATTGCTAAAAATTTATCCAATTTCATCTCTATTATTCTTGATCGAAGGGATTCGTAATTAAAGTTAATACTTTTTTCAAGCATATTAACCCTAATCCTAAATTATTTATTGAAATCTCTTCACTTAGTAATATAATTTAGAATTGCATTAACGTATAATGGATTCCCATACAAAAATAAGAATTTTTTAGAAGAATCATGCATCTTATCTCTAAGTATACATGTAATTCTCTTCAATTATGTCAAGATTTTGTTACCCATGTGTTTTCTCAATCATTATACATAATATTATAGATTGATACCCTAGAAATATCAATCAACAATAAAAACACATAATTGAATTAAAAAAGATAGATACTTCATTGAAAAATATCAATAAATTAAATGATCACATGAAACCCTAGGTTTCATAATCCTAAATACAAGAATCTTAAGTAATCATGATGAAATTAAAAGTGAATTGCAGCAAAATCAAGAAGTAAAACATGAAAAACTCTTTTTCTTTTTCTTTTTATGAGCAATCTCTTCAATCTTGAAGTTAGGTGTTACTTCTATCTTTTTCTCCTTTTTCCCTTCAAGTCTCTTCTTCTTTGAAAGTAAAAAGTTATGTGCAAAACCTTCACAAGTTCTTATATAATATATTATGAAGTTTTGTTTTTCATCACCAAATACAGCCTAAGATACAGTTGTGGTCTCAGGTTGTGTAATTCACTGACCTTGGTATAAAAAATCATCTCAATAGATATAGCCTGAAGACATGATTGTGTCCCAAACTATATAACTTTTTTACAAAAAATTTGCTACTTTCTTCTATTATTTATGTAACTTCAAAACTTTATAATCCATTCATTTGAACTTTGAATTGTCTGAAACTGAATTCATTTTCTTCATTTTCAATCTGAGAATATGTTCAAGCCATGAAATAAAAATTTTACTTAATTAAGTATCAATTTCTGTAAAAACAACAAAAAATATAAGGGAAATATTATAAAATCAACTTGTAAAGTGTATTTAAAATAAGCATTATCAATCTGGTTAAGATAAGTAAAAGGCATTACTTTCCCTTGCTCAACTCAGCTTTACGCCTTCTTACAGGTTACACAACTCTTGAACATATGGTGCACATCTCGCCTCATCTTAGGCCAAAATAATTGCGCATTCAATAGTTTATAAGTCCTTTTTTCTCCAAAATGTTCAAAGAGTCCTCTACTGTAGGCATTCCTCACTAATAGCTCCTTAAGAGAACAAGTTGGCTCACATAGCTTGCCACTTTAGAAAAGATATCCATCTACCATGTGGTAGTCATCCACTGTCCTCCCTTCTTCACATCGTCTATATATTGGACCAAAATGAAGATCTTAAGGATATTGCTCCTTGATGCTTACAAACCCTAAAAGTTTAGTTTGTAGTTTGGTGAGAAGATTATACCTCCTTGACATAAGCATCAATAACTACTTTGGTTTTACCCTGTGTACACTTGATCACTAAATTAAATTCTTCTAAGAATTCTATCAATCAGGCTTGTCTCTTTGATAGTTTGGTTTAACTTCACAAGTACCTTAAAGACTCGTGATCCATGTATATGACGAATTCCTTTAGCTAAAGATAATGTTACCATACTTGAAGAGCTCAAATTAGCATTAGAAGTTTCCTATCATATATAGAGTAGTTTGATTGTGGTTCTCTTAGCTTCTCTTTATGATATGCAATAGGTCATCCTTCTTGTATTGGTATAACTCCAATGCTAACACTTGATGTATCGCATTCAAGGTCAAACACTTTCTTGAAGTCAGGCAAAACCAAGATTGACGTAGAGGTCAACTTCTTCTTCACTTCGGCAAAACTCTTTTCCTCCTTTTCTCTCTATTTGAATTTTGTTGTCGAGCCTGACTTTTTCTCAGTTTTTATTTATTTTTCTTAATTCAATTAATATTAAACTCCACCTGTTTAATATTAACCATTGACTAAGAATTAAGGAAAACTCGATTCTTTTTTATTTCGAAAAGTTTGGAGTTGCCACCTGATTGGGGTCGAGAATAAAAATAGGTTAGGTTAAATCAATTAGGTGGATCGATTTAGCTTAGCTACCGGTTTACTCAAAAAAAAAAAAACCAAATTTTTAAAATGGTTTTTGAAAACCAGATATTTAAGTTTGGGGCTTAACCTATTAAACTTTTAATGGGTACTACTTTCAGCTTTCCAAATTTAAATTTATTTTTTAAATTACCCTTTTTAATTAATTCTAAATTTACAATAAACTAATTCTATTTGCATAAAAATAAAAATTGAAATTATTTACAAAAGGGAAAGTAAAAAGATTTCCCTATTTTAAGTTGTCTCATAGATGCCTACATATCCTCTAATAGGGATTAAACTTTCCGTAGTTCATTTGGTAAAACTTCAATGGGTGAATCACTTCTTGCTAAAGGGAATAAATAAAAGTTAAAGAGTGTCAAGTTTGGTTTTTTCCTCTCAGTTCTTTTAAATATTAAGTCTCATTTAAACCGATCGGTACTAAACTCTACTTGTTTAATACTGACTCTCAATTAGAGTTTAAAGAAAACTGATTTAATTTTTTTTTAATTTTGAAAACACCTTGGAGTCACCACCCAACTGGAGTTAAGAAAAAGAGTTAAGTTATAACCAATTGAGTAGATTGGTTATAACTTAGTTACTGGTCTATCCATAAAACCGATTTTCAAAACGGTTTTTGAACATTAAATATCTAGATCCGTAGGTTAATTTATTAAACCCTAAACGAGTATTATTTTTTAACTTTACAAATTTAATTTTGCTTTTTAATGATACCCTTTTTCAATTTCTAAACAACTAATCATATCACGAGACTAATTTAATTAATTTACATAAACATTTACAAAGATGAAAAAAATAAAAATTTCCATATTTTAAGTCACCTCATACATACGGGTTCCAATATACTTGTTATTCGAGATCAGACTTTCGTAATTCGCATATAGAAAACATAACAAGTTAAGTGGATTTTAGTTTTTGTAAAAAAGATCGAGTTTACGTTTTTTACCCAATTCAATTTATTTAAGAAAATTCTCCTAAAAGGTCCTAATTAGTGTTTTATTTTTGGAAACTCTAAAATAGTCCTAATTTGAAAAGGGACCATTATTTTTATTTATTTGAAAAATAATTTTAATATTATTATATTATTATTTTTTTCATTTTATTATTATTTTTCATTATTTATTACCATTTTTTATTAAAACGTAAAAATAAATAAAATAAAACTTAACTATTTCTTTTCTCTCCTTTTTTTTATTTTTCTTTCCTTCTTTTTTTCTTTTTTCTTCTTTTTTTTTTCCTACTTCCTCTTTTCTCTCTTTTTCTCTTTTTTTTTTCCTTTTTTTTTTTTCAGATTTTGGTTTTTGGTATAAATTACAATAATAAGTAAATAAAAAATAAATTAATTAATTAAAAAAAACATAACTTGAATTAGGGTTGGATGCAGATTGGGTTGGGTCAAGTGACGTCTAATGACTAAAACGGCGCTTCAGAAGCCGTTTCTGGGCGTATTTCGAGCGGGTAAAGGTAGTTTTGTGAGTTTCTTATTGAACTTGGGGGGTCCAAGACTAGTGTTGTAACTAATGGAGGTAGTTTGGGTTGTTTAGAGGTGGAGCCAACAGAGATGGAGGTAGCTTGGCTACAATGAAGGTTACTAGGTGATGAATGGGATGCGATGCCTTAGGTTTTCAACCACCACGAGCTCAGCTGTAGTGGTAGTTTTATGCTAGAACCACCTTAGGGTGGTGTTTCGAGCGGTGGTCAAAGGGTTCTAAACTACAGGTGTTCGTTGACAAGGCTCATAGAGGTGGCCGAGGGAGAAAGTGGGTTTGATCGTTGCTGCTTTATTGTGGAGTTGTAGTATGTGGTCGGGTTTGGAGAGAGACTCAGCGGGTTCGGGAAATGGATGTTGCTGCTGAATGTTTGTGAACGTGTTGCCAAGGATGGGGGTGATGGTAGTGAATATTGGTCGAGTGGCCGAGAAGGAGGTCAAGCCAAGAGAGAGAGAGAAGTGACGGTGTAGTTATGTGTTCGATCATGGTAGAAGTGAGAGAAGGGTTCATATGGGGCTTGATTGGAGCTGGTCATTGTGCGGATTTGTGAAGATGAGGGTTGTAGTTTGGGGTTGTTTTGACGTGGATAAAGAGATGTTGGATGGTATTTAGTTGGCAGTGTATGTATGGTTGGTTTGAAGGCTTGGGTTTGGGGTATGTGCGAATGGATGAGGGTCGAGAGTGGAGTTGGGTGTGCGTATCGTGAGAGGGAAAGGGGAGACAAGTCTATCTTGTTGTGTAAGTTATGCAAGAGAGCCCCCTGTATGTATCCTAAGAATGAAAGAAAGAAAGAGTATGAGTTGTATGTGTTTGTGTCATGGGTTGTAAGAGGAGAGAGTCCAACTGAGAGAGAGAGAGGGTGAGTTGTAAGTGTGCCATTTTCGGTTAAAGAGAGAGAGAGAGAGAGTTAGTCTAAAGAAAGTGTGTCACCGCCACTGCTTTGTGTGTGTGTTTCCTAAAGTGGACCCCCCTTACCGTGTATATGTGTCTTTTTTTTTTAAATGAGAAAGTGAGGGAAAGAAAATTTATTATCAAGGCCAATCATAAAATGCTACGTGTCACAATCAGACACGTGGTTTAGTGATATCTTGACATGTGGTGGTATGTGGAGTGTAAAAAGGATAAAAGGTATTTTTATACCTTTAATGAGTTTCGAACCCCTGACCTCCAAGTAAACCCAATGCATATGTCCAAGTATTTATTCGTTAAACCATTGGCCTATGCCTTATCCATTTGTACAATTAAATTGTACATTTGGATAAGGTTAGCTTAGGTTAGATTCAAATCTATGCCTAAGCCCAATAGTCCTATCCTTATTTAAATAAAAAAATTTCTATTCTATTTAAACTATCTAAAAATTATTATATTTTAAATTCCTTAAATCTTCTATTTTTTCAATTTTATTATTTTTTTTTGTGATTTTTCAATTTTCTATTGATTTTTCTAAATTTTTCATTTTTTCATATTTTTCTCAATTTTCTTATTTTTTCTAAATTTTTATTGTTATTATTTTTTTGGTTTTCTTTAATTTTCTATTGTTTTGTATTTTTCCTATTTTATGACCCTTTAACCTATTTTAAAAATTTTGAAAAATAAAAAAAGGGAAGCAAAAATGGGGTATCTATAACTATTCCTCTTTATAGTGAAGTTGAGTAAAACTTTGTTATAAAGACAAAAGAGACATTATTTTTGCCCCAATGGTGGATTTTTTTCCTAAAAAACATTACAGCTAACTAGCTATTCTAGGCTTGGTCCACTAGGGATTTTGGAGAACTATGAAAAGAGAGAAGGGGTGCTTCAAGAGCCAAAGGACTAAAAGAAGAATCGAAGCTTGATCGTGCTTTCATGAGTTGACAAACCGAGGTGAAATGACAGAAGTGCTCCTTAAGCTGACTAAGACCTTAAAAAATAGAGAAAACTTAATCGTACCCCTATGAGCTAACTAACCAAGATGTGCGGAGCACTCCTAGAGTTACCTAAGACCCTAAATAGATGAGAAAAACTTGGTCTTACCCTAATAAGCTAACTAACCAAGGTGGGAAAATGCTCCTTAAGCTGGCTAAGACTTTAAAAGATAGAGAAAATTTGGTTATGCCTCTATGAGTTAACTAACAAAGGCGGGCGAAGCGCTCCTTAAGCTAACTAAGGCCTTAAAAGATAGAGAAAACTCAGTTTTACCCTTGTGAGCTAACTAACCAAACTAGGTAAAGCACTCCTTGAGCTAGCTAAAACCTTAAATAGATGAGAAAAACTTGATTATGCCCCAATGAGTCGACTAACCAAAGTGAGCAAAGCGCTCCTTGAGCTGGCTAAGACCCTAAAAGATAAAGAAAACTTGATCGTACCCTTATAAGCTAACTAACCAAGGTAGGCTTAGTGCTTCTTGAACTGGCTAAGACCTTAAATAGATGAAAACTTAGACGTTCCCTAATGAGTTGACTAACCAAGGTAAGCGAAGCACTCCTAGAGTTGGCTAAGACCTTAAATAGATGAGAAAAACTTGGTTGTACCCCCAATGAGCTTACTAACTAAGGTGGACGAAGTGCTTCTTAAGTTGGCTAAGACCTTAAAAAATAGAGAACACTTAGTTGTGCCTCTATGAGCTAACTAACCAAGGCGGGTAAAGCGCTTCTTGAGCTGGCGAAGGCCCTAAAAGATAGAGAAAATTGGTCGTACCTATGTGGACTAACTAACTAAGGCAGTCGAAGCACTCCTTAAGCTGGTTAAAACCTTAAATAGATGAGAAAAAACCTAGTCGTGCCCCAATGAGCTGACTAACCAAGGCGGGCAAAGCATTCCTTAAGCTAGCTAAGACTCTAAATTATAAAGAAAACTTAGTAGTACCCCAATAAGTTGACTAACCAAGATAGGCAAAACACTTCTAGAGTTGGCTAAGACCTTAAATAGATGAGAAAAACTTGGTTGTACCACAATGAGCTGACTAACCAAGCGGATGAAGAGCTCATTAAGCTAACTAAGAGCTTAAAAGATAGAGAAAACTTGGTTGTACCCCTATAAGTTAACTAACTAAGGCGGGCGAAGTGCTCCTTGAGCTAGCTAAGACCTTAAAGAGATGAAAACTTGATCGTACCCTAATGAGCTAACTGACTAAGGAAAACGAAGCACTAATAGAGTTGGTTAAAACCCTAAAAGATATGAGAAAAACTTGGTCATGCCCTAATGAGTTGATTAACCAATGTAGGCAAAGCGTTCCTTGAGTTGGTTAAAACCCTAAAAGATATGAAATGGGTAAGCTCCTTGAGGAGCTGGCTAAGACTCTAAATTGAATGAGATGTGTAACTAGAATTGAAACCCAGTAATGCTCCTTTGAGTTAACTAACCTAGGCGGGAACATCTCTCAGGGATTAGCAACCCTAACTTGGAATTGATTTTAAAGACCTAGTAATGCTCCTTTGAGCTAGCTATCTTAGGTAAGACTGGTAAAGTGCTCCTAAAGCTGGCTAACACCCTAAATTAAGACTTGGTAGTGCTCTTTTGAGCTGATTAACCTAGGCAAGAATGTCTCTTGAGGACTAACAACCCTAACTTTTGGAATCGATTCAATATAAACTTTTTAGTGCTTCTTTGAGCTAACTGTCTTAGGTGAAATGGATAAAGCGCTCCTAGAGCTGGCTAAAACCCCTAAATTGAAACCTAGTAGTGCTCCTTTGAGCAAACTAACCTAAGTAGGAGCGTCTCTCGGGGACTAACAACCTTAACTTTTAGAATCAATTCAAGATAAACCTGGTAGTGTTCCTTCAAGTTGACTAACCTAAGCGGGAGCATCTCTTGGGGACTAACGACCTTAACTTTTGGAATCGATTCAAGATAAACTTGGTAATGCTCCTTTAAGTTAACTAACCTAAGTAGGAGCATCTTTTGAGAACTAGCAACCCTAACTTTTGGAATCAATTCAAGATAAAGCTGGTAGTGTTCCTTTAAGTTGACTAACCTAAGTGGAAGTGTTTCTCGGGGACTAACAACCCTAACTTTTGGAATTTATTTGAGATAAACTTGGTAATGCTCCTTTAAACTGACTAACCTAAGCGGGAGTGTCTCTCAGGGACTAGCAACCCTAACTTTTGGAATCAATTCAAGATAAACCTGGTAGTGTTCCTTTGAGTTGACTAACCTAAGTAGGAGTGTCTCTCGAGGACTAACAACCCTAACTTTTGGAATCAATTCGAGATAAACTTGGTAGTGCTCCTTTGAGCTGATTATCTTAGGTGAAATGGGTAAAGCACTCCTAAAGCTGGCTAAAACCCCTAAATTAAAACTTGGTGATGCTCCTTTAAGGCAAGAGGGCCTTTTGAAGACTAGCTGTTATACCTTAAAGTTGCAACAGTCCTACCATGTAAACCAACCTATAACAGGAACTGTCCTCACAGTGCTTATCATAAATACGATCTACATAAGGCGTCGGTGACTCCTTACTTTTAAATAAACAGTTTAACTAAGATTTTTAGCTAAAATTTACAGTAAAAGTAAAATCTTAAGTCATTTATATATAATTACATCCACATTATCATAGGATTCCTAGGAGATCCTACATAATACGGTAGTTAACTAATGTACATATCATGTATTAGTTCTTTATCTTAAGGATACTAGCAAGACTTAAAATAAGACTTGATATTTTGCCAATGGATCCTCACTTCCCATTGCTTCAAAAGAAATCTAACCTTTGGGTAACCGTATCACAACATCACAAATAAAAAGTCAGGACCTGCTGCAAAAGAATCTATGCAGGTATGAGCAACTACAACTCAATAAGTTGAATTGGAGACTCATGAATATATACAACCATAATCAAGGTTATCAAGTAATTATTTTCATGAAATGCAACAAACAAGTGCCATCACATAACGTAATTCGGTTTGTTGTGAAATCAAAGTAATTTCACCTGCTCTAATTCAGGTTGAAGAGTTTTCATGTTTACAACAACTCATAACTAAACCCAGGTTTGTGCAATAGAAACACTGCTCCTCCTAAGACTATCTTTTGAACCAATGCCCTCATCCTCACCGCGACCTCCTCTCCTATTACATAGTCCAACTAAAGATGAGGAAAAGACCAATTTGCTATCTAAAGTTATCTTTTTCAAAGGTATCGGTGTTTGGTTGAAGCATCCTAATGATCCTCTACAGGTTTGTAATGCATGCCTTTTTAGGGTATTTAGGTCGATTAGGATTATATTCGATTTAGGGTAACTAGACAATTCCACACCACTCCAATCATAATAGTCATCAAACATAACACAGATTTCAACACGAAATCAGATACAGAAGCACATGCATAAGACTACTTACAATCGCAATCATATACAAACCTAAGTCTCTAAGTACTCTAAAATAGTACTCCAAAATATAATGTAACATTAAACCCAACTTGGAATTCTGAGTCGCTTAACCATTTGCTGCGGATTGACTCATCTCCGTATGTCCTATAATATAAATATGTTCTTTTTAGTACTTATACTTAGATGATACATATTCTAAGTTAGGATTTAACTCAATTCTCTTTATATACCTATCATTTACTACCAATTCATCTTATGTTAGTTCGGGGTTCAGTTTCTGAATCCGATTCCAGTTCAAGTTCTAATTCAATTTCAACTACGAGTAATCCTAAAATACATTTTGAACTCTAATGTGAAATTAATCATATTAAGCTCAAGTATCCTAATATCATACTAGGTATTAATTCAGTATTCTAACTCACTCGGTATACTCTAATCTTGATTAGTATACCGATTTATTTTCGATGTAAGAAAAATTTACAATTTTTGTGTAATTACTAAAAATTAATTTTTGTACTAGATTTAATATGTACTGATATTATTATTATATTATCCAATTTAATCTATTATGTCATATTTATTAAAATTCCAATTTCACATATTACCAAATTACTCAAATTTACTACATAATTCCTATATTAATAGCAATTAACACTCCAAAGGCTAGGATTAGATTTCCACATAAGAGATTAACATCCTTAAACAACTAGGTACCTTCTAAATCATTAATTAATCATTTAATTACTTAATTAATCTAAAATTACTCATTTTCTCATCATTTTAGGCCTAAAAAATTACTTAAAATTTTCAAAAAATAATTAAAAAAAAATGGTTTCATAGTACTATAGTACTTAAGTATTCTATAGAAAAAAATTGAACTCCAAACTACACTCATAAATTTATTTATTTCTAATTCCAAACATGTTCGGTTTTGTTCAATTTCTTAAGAACCATATATTTATAGACATGATTATACTTAATCACTATTTTTTCCTAAATCTACATACAATAAAACATCATAATAACAAAATTCATAATTTTTTTGGCGAAATTAATAATTTTAGGAAATTTTGCAAATTAGATGAGATTTGGGACTCATCTAGTTTTTGAGCTTTCAGCTACCAACACCAGTTCAGGGTAGGTCGACCAGTCTAAGCAATTGATTTGGAGTGGGGTAATGGTTCAGTCCTAGGTGATTGTGACTTGTGGGTTTGACTTAAATGTACAATTTTGTGAAATTTTTTTTCTAAAACCCTAATTTCTTTCAATTTCTGGTGCTTTCCAATTTTCCTAATCTTCTAACTGTCCAAAGCATTTTCTAATTTTTTTTTTTTGCCTATTTATAGGGCTATAAAGTAATTATTGTGCATTAATTAGACAAGACTAGCTTATCCTCTTCCATTTTTTTTGCCTTTTTTGTTACTTCAATTTAATTGGTCAAATTTTTTATTCTTTCCTACTAGTTGCCATAACTTGATTTAGATCATTCCCAATCTCCTTGATTTTTTTCTATTTTTTTTATAATTTTCTTTCATTATTTAGCAAATTTCTAACTAATTTCGAGCAATTTAAATAATTTCACGTATTTCTACCTACACGTATATATATGTGGGGTATAAGTAAATACCCCTAAATATTATTGAGATCATTTTACGATTTTTAGTATACATATAATTTATCTCTAGCAATTTGTTAGTTATTGGAATGCATTTTATGCATTTCACGCATTTCCGATAAATAACAAATATACTTGAGATTTGAAAAATTTATATTCTCTTATTTTATTATTTATTTTCTTAAATTCAAACTTACGGGGTTATTTTTACTAATATTTCTAGCTTTAATTTACAATTTAGGCTTGATTAGATCATTTAATCGATCACCTTAAACTTCATATACTAAGCCTAATCTTATGGTTACAAGGTTTATATTTAGGGCTTCCACTAGCAACCTTAACTTTTGGAATCGATTCAAGATAAACCTAATAGTGCTCCTTTGAGCTGACTAACTAGGCAAGAGCATCTCTTAAGGACTAGAAACCCTAACCTTTGAAATCAATTCAAGATAAACCTAGTAGTACTCCTTTGACTTGATTACCCTAGGCAAAATGGGTAAAGCGCTCCTAAAGCTGGCTAAAACCCCTAAATTGAAACCTGATAGCGCTCCTTTGACTTGACTAACCTAAATGAGAGCGTCTCTTAGGGACTAGCAACCCTAACTTTTAGAATCGATTTAAGATAAACCCGGTAGTACTCCTTTGAGCTGACTATCCTAGGTAGGATCGATGAAACGCTCCTAGAGCTGGCTAAGACTTTTTATTGAAACCCGGTAGTGCTCTTCTAAGCTGACTAACCTAAGTGAAAGCATCTCTAGTAGACTAGCAACCTTATATGAAATTGATGATGAGAGAAAACGCCCTTTGAGCTTGTTCGAGAGAAATTGGTAAAAGAAAGTGCCCTATGGGTTCGCTAAAAGGAATCAATGATTAAAGGAAGCGCCCTTTGGGCTCGTTAAGAGAATTTAGTGAGGAGAAGCGCCCTATAGGCTCGCTTAAGAAATTTGGTGAGGGAAAGTTCCTGACAAGCTTGCTAAAATGGATCAATGAATAAAGGAGTAATGTTTTAAAAGTTGGCTAGAACCTTAGCAAGATGAGGTAACACCCTAAAGGTAGGCTTAAACCCTAAAAAGAATAGAAGAGGGGATAGCGCTTTAGAAACTAACTAACACCCTAGAAAAGATTACAAGAAAGAAGGGATAGTGTTCTAAGAGTTGGCCAAAACCCTAAGAATGAAAGATGGGATAATGCCCTAAAGGTTAGCTAGAATCTTAAAAAGAATAAAAGAGTGGGTTAATACTCTAAGAGCTAGCTAGAACCCTAAGAATGAAAGAGTGGACAATGCCCTAAAGGCTTGTTGGAATTTGAAAGACGAGTTAGTGCCCTAAAAGCTAGTTAGATCCCTGAAAAGAATGAAAGAGTAGGTCAGCGCTCTAAGAAGTAGCTTGAGCCCTAAAAAGAAAAGAAGAGGGGACAGCACCATAAAGGTTGACTAGAACCCTAAAAAGAATAAAAGAGTGGGTCAGTATTCTAAGAGTTGCCTAGAACATTAAGAATGAAAGAGTAAGTCAGCACTCTAAGAGCTAGCTTGAACCCTATGAGAAGTTAATGAAGGATTGAAGAAGTAAAGCAAGGAAAGCAACCAGTTTTAAAAGACTTCTTGACTTAAAAAAGTTTTTATAAGGAAATTGTTGAAAAATACCCGTTTATGAAAAAGAAAATAGGGATAGGCTCCTTGATTTGAAAAAGAGTTAATAGACATTAAAAACTACAATTAAGGAATAATGATCTAGACTACTAAGGTAAATTTAAAAAATGTGACCACCTTGAAAAGGACTACATGACATGAATTGAAACCTTGACTACTTAAGTTGGCATGAATTGGACAAGAATCTCGTGATAAGCCTTTACTTTCTCTCTCTTCTCTTTTTTTTTTTCTTTCTTTTTTTTTTTTGAAAGTTTTGCCAATAAGTATAACTTCTTATTTAAAGAACAAGCTTATAACCACCTCTATCCTTAGTAATCATGTAGAGTTTCTCAATGCCCCTAACCCTAAGGCTTTCTCATAGGGCTTTGTGATTTGAAGTCATTCCTTTCTTAAAGAGATGGTAACCTAAGATTAGTTTAGTTAAAGAGGACTTTTTTGCTAACTCTCGATTTAGATTTTGCTCTCAACTATAGTTCAAAAAATTACAATCCATTTTGTAAGTGACATGCTTTGATCAATCCATTAGGTCTTTTTCGATTCAACATTATGAATTTAGGCTTTTGGTCTAAGGTTTTCATAAAAGACTAATGAAAAGGCCTATTTTGAAATAAGTATTTTTATTTATTTTGGGTATACAAGTCAAGAACCTTAGGAAAGAAATTAGAAGTATGCTTACCTCAATTTTAAAAACAATTTTTAGTGAAGATAGATTTTCTTTCAAGAGAGCTTTTACTGTATAAGGGTGGTATTGTGGGTGGGAAGGCCTTGTGTGATTTGGTTTGGGTAGGAGAGAGTTAGGTTTCTGGGCTTTAGAATATGATTTAAGACTTTATGTTTCTTAGGTCCTTTTGGGCTTAGATTCCTTACATTTTGGTTCAATTTTGCTACGCTTACTAGGATATGATATATCTCTTGGGGCTTTCGTTTTACATTTGGGCCTAATTTTCTAACCTTTTTTCTTCATCTTCTCTTTTCTATTATTACTTTGCCCCACTATTTCTTGCTATTCTTTCTTTTCTTTTGAACCCTAAGGGTAATTGTCTCCATTGTCGGTTTTTTTCCTTTTAAACAATTCAAGGCCTTAAATCCATGGATTTCTAGTGTATAGGCTTAGGTATGAAGTGTATAAGTTTGAGGTGTTTGAAAAGGATTTGACTCTTCTTCATTTCAACGAAAAATAATTTATCAAAGACAAAAATTATTTTCGAATTGACTTTACTTAAGCAAGCATAAACCAATTTTACCCTCATCTCCTAATTAATGACCCTAACCTCTGAATTGCCCCGTTATGGATTGGGTCTTGACAGGGTTTAAATTTGAAAATTCTCTAAATTGGTCTAACAACGTTAATAAAGGGTAATCATGTTTAGGATTTGAAAATAAATGCCTAACTTCATTTTAATCTACGTATCACATTCAAAGTGGACTTCCTTTAAGAAATGAGCTCAAAGTTTCCTCACTCTTATATCACTTAACTCTCAAAGTATTTCAAGTTGGTGTGTAGAATATAGTTTACCTTTTTTCATTCTAAACCTTTTAAAATTGAGTTACCAATTTCTTAAGGAGGACTATATATTTATTTTCCTAAGGTTAAGATTGGTTTTGCCCCCTAATTTCTCAAATCATGCCCTAGTATTTGACTTTGTGTTTTGGCTTAATTTATGATTGGGCTTGGTTTTCTAAATAAACTAAGGGTTTTAGCTTAGCTTGGTTACCTTTATAGGTTGGGCATTGAATTTTGGTCAGTTACCTTGATGGGCTGTAGTTTGTGTTCGAGCTGGCTAAGTAGCTTATGTTTGGGTAAGTTGCTTAAGTAGGCCCAAGGCTGGTGTTTAGATTGAATGCCTAGCCAATTGGTTTGTGTTTTAGTTGAATGGCTGAATGGGATCGAGGTTGGCCTCCTTAATAGGTTAAGGGGCCTTATATGGGTTGGAAACCAAGTATTTGGGTTAGTTATTTGAGTAGGCCAAAGGCCTAAGCTTATGTTGGCTCCTTAAGCTCAAAAGGATTTATAACCATTAGTAGCTTTTCTTCTTATATTTTATTTTTTTCAATTTTTATTTCTTATTTTTTCTTTTTTTTTAGAGAGAGAAAAATAAAGCTTTATTTTATAGAAAATAATTTATAAATTAGGATGGTGATTATTAGGGTTCTAGTTTACAAGTCTATGGATTTCCCTAAATAATAGTTAAATAAATGTTTATTGAAGGATTTATTTACAAAGAAAGGAATGTTAGAAAATGAACAATGAACTAAAGAGGACTTATTAATTTGAAAAATTAGAATACAGAAGAAAAAGGCAGAGAACCTAACATTTATTCTGAAACTTGATATTTATTCTAAGCTCTTTAGATGTGAATTAGGAAAAACCCTACATTAAGTCTCGTATACAACCCTTAAGGTCCTCTATCATCTCATAAGTATTCCCAATGACCTGTGCTAGAAGGGACCTTAAAGCCCAGTTGTGAGCCTCAAAACATTTGAGCTTTTCCTTTAAATAGGCGATTTCATCCTTCAGTAAGTGTACGTAAATCCTAGATATGTCCTGTAGCCTATCATTCCCCTAGTTGTTTACCATTTTACGTTTACATAATTTTAAACAAGAATCAGTCATCAATGCAACAAAGGAAAGCATGTGAAAATATGCAAATATTAGGATCGTTTGAGTTAATACATTACTCCTTAAGTTGCGACCCTATTGTTATTTTCAAAAATTTGATTGCATTGAAACTCTTAAATGATTGGTAACATTGTAATTTCTTAAGGGTAATGTATTAACTCAATCTTGAAGGGGAGTATATACTATTAGGATGGGTTCTAAAAGGTCCTTAAGCTTTGTGACCTCACTTGTTTTTAGAAAACACTTTCATTTATCATAATGAACTTAAGTGGGGTGGCCTAATCAACCTTGAATGATTGTTATACCACATCACTTGAAGCCTACATGATGACTAACCTCTTAAAGTTTTAAGACAGCTTAGTTCTAATATCATCTACCCTATATCTTTGATGCAACAAATGAACCCCCCATGTTTAGATGTGTGGCATGTACAATAAATATGATAATAAAAGAAAAATATATACACGAAATTAATAACAAATAAACAAACAAACAAATAAATAAATAACATAGGTATTTTGAAAGGCAATTTTCATTTTGGAAAGTATTTTAAGTAGTTAGCTCTCTTGATGTCCTCAATAGAGTTGCTAGGTTGTCGAGCTTGGTTTTTTCTTCCTAGTTCTTTTAAATATTAAGTATCCTTTAAATTGATCAGTACTAAATCCTATCTATTTAATATTGACCTTCAATTAGGGTTTAAAGAAAATTATTTTTTTGTATTTGGAAAATACCTTAGAGTCGTCATGCGATTAAAGTTAGGAAAAAGAGTTAAGTTATAACCAATTGGGTAGATTGATTATAACTTAGCTACTTGTCTATCGATAAAACTAATTTTCAAAATAGTTTTTGACAACTTAAGATCTAGATCTAAGGTCAAATCTATTAAACCCTGAATAGGTACCACTTTTTAACTTTCTAAATTTAATTTTACTTTTCAATGATACCATTTTTCAATTTCTAAGCAACTAATTATATCACATGAGACTAATTTAATTAATTTACACAAACATTTACAAAGATGGAAAAAAAATAAAAATTTCCGTATTTTAAATCGTCCCGTACGTATAGATGTCAACGTATCCATTATTTGGGATCAAACTTTCGTAATTCATTTACTGAAGACATAGTGGGTTGAGTTGATTTATGTTTTTGGAAAAAAAGATCAGGTTTACGTTTTTTACCTAGTTCAATTTATTTAAGAAAATTTTCCTAAATGGTCCTAATTGATGTTTTATTTTTGGAAACTCTATAATATTCCTAATTTGGAAAGAGTCCATTATTTTCATTTATTTGAAAAATAATTTTTATAAATGAGAAAATAATTTTAATATTCTTATTTTATTATTATTTTTCATTATTTATTAACATTTTTTACTAAAACGTAAAAATAAATAAAATAAAACTTAATTGCTTCTTTTCTCTCTTTTTTTTTCTTCTTCTTTTTTTTTTTTATTTTCTTTCCTTCTTTTTTCTTTTTTCGTATTTTTTTTCGTACTCCCCTTTTTTCTCTTTTTTTTTTCCTTTCTATTTTTTTTAGATTTTTTTGGGTACAAATTACAATAATAAGTAAATAAAAATATAACCCAAAAACTAAAAAAGGGACAAGCTTAGACCGAGATTTCGGTGTGGAATGGATTTAGGCGTGAATAGTCGGGTTAGATACAAATTGGGTTGGGCCATGCCCAACAACTAGAGTGATGCGTCAGAGGTCATTTCGAAGCATATTTTGAGCAAGTGAAGGTAGCTTTATACGTTTTTTATTAGACTTAGGGGGGGAGGGGGGGGGGGGGTTAGGAGTGGTGTCGCAACCAACAGAGGGGGTTTGGTGTGTTTAAAGGTGGAGCCAATAAAGATAGAGGTGGCTCAACTATGGTAAAGGTTGTTGGGTGATGAACTGGATGGAGTGTCTTAGGTTTTCAACCACTACGAGCTCAGTAATGGTGGTAGTTTTGTGCCAAAACCACCTTAAGGTGTCATTTCGAGTAGTAGCTAAAGGGTTCCAAACCACAGGTGTTCGTTGATGAGGCTTATAGAAGTAGTCGAAGGAGAGAGTGGGTTTGGTCGTTGCTATTGTGTCATGGAGTTGTTGTATGTGGACAAGTTTGGAGAAAGACTCGATGGGTTCAGGAAATGGGTGTTGCTACTGGGTATTTGTGAACGTATTGCCAAGGATAGGGGTAACAATAGTGGGCATGGATCGAGTAGCCAAGAGGGAGATCAGGTCAAGAGAGAGAGAGGCAATGATGTGGTTATATGTTCAATTGTAGTTGAAGTGAAAGAGGAGCTCGCGTAAGGCTTGATTGGAGCTGGTTGACGTACGGATGTGTGAAGATGGGGGTCGTGCGTTCGGGGTTGTTTCGGCGTAGATGGAGAGATGGTGGATGGTGCTCAGTTAGTAGTGTACTTGTAGTTGGTTTGAAGTCTTAGGTTTGGGGTATATGCGAGTGGATAAGGGCCAAGGGTGGAGTTAGGTGTACGTATCGTGAGAGGGAGAGGGGAGACAAGTTTGTCTTATTGTGTGAGTTATATGAGAGAGCCCCCTGTATGTATCCTATGAGAGAGAGAGAGTATGAGTTGTATATGTTTGTGTCATAGACAATGAGAAGGAGAGAGTCCAACTGGGAGAGAGAGGGTGAGCTATGAATATGCCTTTTTCGGTTAGAGAGAGAGAGAGAGAGAGTTGGTCTAGAGAGAGAGTGTCACCTCCACTGCCGTGTGTGTATGTTTTCTAAAATGGACCCCCCTTGTCGTGTGTGTGTCATTTTTTTTTCTTTAAATGAGAAAGTGAGGGGGAAAAAAAAGGAAAGGAGAGAAGAAAAAGGGGGGAAGAAAACTTGTTGTCAAGGCTAATCACAAAGTACTACGTGTCATAATCAGACACGTGGCTTAGTGATGCCTTGACATGTAGCAGTATGTGGAGTGTAAAAAGGATAAAAGGCATTTTTATGCCTCTAATGAGTTTCAAACCCCGACCTCTAAGCAAACCCAATGTATATGTCAAAGCATTTATCCAGTAAGTCGTTAGCTTATGCCTTATCTAGATGTATAATTAAATTATACATATAGACTAGGTTAGTCTAGGTTAAATTCAAATCTATGCCAAAGTCTAATGATCCTCTCCTTATTTAAATAAAAAAATTCTATTTTATTTAAACTATCTAAAAATTATTATATTTTAAATTCCTTCAATCTTCTATTTTTTTTAATTTTATTATTATTTTTTATGATTGTTCAATTTTCTTTGTAATTTTCTAAATTTTTCCATTTTTTTGTATTTTTTTTCCTAAATTATTATTATTATTATTATTATTATTATTATTATTATTATTTTAGTTTTCTTTAATTTTCTTTTTTTTTTGTATTTTTCCTAATTTAGGACCATTTAACCTATTCCAAAAATTTTAAAAAATAAAAAAGGGGAGTAAAATTGGGGTGTCTATAAAAGGTAATGAAAACATTAGGGTTGCTTAAAGAGAAACTTGAATAAATATTCTGATAATGAAGATTGATTGTTTGCGTACATTTAGTAGGGGTTTATATGCTCATCCTACTAAAGTTACTTTATATGTATGAAAAGACAAAATGGTATTTTACAAATAGGATACATGAAACTTGCTAAAAAGGATTAAAAAAAAGGCAAAGAATATTGTATACGAAAAAGTAAAAAATCTTCCTTGAATGTCATACCAGAAGACATGTGTCGCATGGTAGTTGTTTATCCTGAATTATAGTACAAATTAGAAGAAATGAAGAAAAGAGGGAGTCTATAATCAAGGGCTGACTTGATCTAGATCAAGTCAGAGCTTAGTCAGTCTTTCATTAGAGGGTAATCGACTTTGGCTAGGGTTGGACATCGATGGTCGAGTCGGGAGCTCAACTAGAAGTATCTTTGGAGCTGTCTGTTTGGATGTTCTATCATGGCACAATTGTTCGACAAGTTTGGTGCACATGATAACTTAATAATCAAGTTAGTAGTAGAGGGAAACATAAAGGTCGAGATAGGAATTCTTGTCTAGGATGGGGCTTTGAGATAACATTCTCAGGGTGAGTCCTTAGAGTCCTTTAGCTTGGCTATATGTAATCAATTTAAGGAGTTGATTCTTACCATTTGCCTGAGGGTCGGAAAGATTTTTCCTCAAATCCAAAGTGGTCTCGAGTTCTTATTCTTTTGTGGTACTTGCAAGATCCTCTTCTTTTGTACGGTAGGGAATTAAGTCGGACATATTGAAAGTGGAGGAAATACCATAGTTGTCGAGTAACTCGATCTAATAAGTGTAGTGATTGATCTTCTTCAAAATCTTAAATGGACCATTAACTTGAGGAGATAACTTGTTCTATCTTAAGTCTGAAAATCGTTCTTAGTCGAGGTGAATCCATAATAAGTCTCCTGGCTTGAAAGAAACAGTTTGGTGGCCTCAACTACCTATCTCTTGTTGTCTCTGATTAAACTTGGTGATCTTCCTTATCACAATTTGGCGTAGCTCCTGCAATTCTTAGGCTCGATCAACTGCAGATTGACTCTCTTCAGTAGCTATGGGGGTATTGATCAAGTCTACGGGCATAAGGGGGTTAAGGTCATAGAAGACTTTGAATGGAGTCTTTCTAGTGGTGTTATAAACAGTTCGATTGTATGTAAACTCCATAACTAGTAGACACAGATCCTAATCCTTCAAGTTCTTTTCCTTCGAGTTCTTTCCTACAATAGCTTTAAGTAAATTGCCTAGTGTTTTGTTTACCACGTTAGTTTTTCCATCAATTTAAGGGTAACTACTGGAGCTTAACACAAGTTTAGTTCCAAGTCTTCCAAAAATAGCTTAGAAATTTTGTATCTCGATTCAAAACAATAGTTTTTGGCACTTCATGTAGTTGAACAACTTCCTACAAAAACAAATCAATAATATATAAAGTATCGTTAGTTTGGTAGTGTCAAGCTCTATTTCGATTTCCTTAATTTAACTTATATTAAGTCCAGTTCACTTAATATAAGTTACTTGACATTAAACTTAGGAAAAGAAAAAAAAATTATTTTTTTAATAAAATGGAGTCACCAACCAATTCAACTGGTAAAAAAATAAAATTAAGATTTTTGGGTAAGAAAACCCTAATTTGACCACTAATCCACGAATTTTCTAAGAAAATGATTTTACTAGAAAAATTAGACCAGAAAAAACTAGGTTTAGGGACAACTTATTAAGACTAAGTTACGATATAAAAACTAAAGAAAAATTGATGGGCTTTTATTATTTTTTATAATCTTCTAATAATGCTAAAAATATAGTTAAACAAACAGAAGATAACTAAAGTGATCTTTTTATTATTTTTTATTACGAATTTCTAAGAAAAAGGAATTTTTTTTATTTTTTATGTGGTTACCCAAAGGCGCCTACATACCCGTTAATCAGGATCAAATCGGCCGTAGTTTTTTTTTTTATAAAATTTTTAGTGAGTGGGTCATTTTTATATTGAAAACCGAGTCAGGTTTACGTATTTTATCAATTTATTATTTTAAGAAAACAAACCTAAAAATATCTAATTTTTTTGAATTAAATAAAAAACCCCAACTAACTGAATCTTTTTGAAAAAACTCAATTTAAAATTTTTTGTTTTTCAAAACCACCATATGTCAACTAAATTTTATTGGAAAATAAAAAATTTGCAATAAGAATAAACAATAAAAAAAAAACCTACACTTAAACACAAAAATAGTTAATAAAGGAAAAAAAAACATAACTAATAAAGTAAATCAATAAAAATTAATGAAATAAATAAATAATAAAAAAATTAATGAAAATTTACCTAGCGTCGGATCATTTCAGTATTGGGCAATGATGGGTGGTGAATTGGGCGACACTGGGCGACTAACTAGGCGTTGCTAGGCAAGAGACTAGGCGACAGGCTGGACGACGCTTAGCGACAGGTTGGGTGCTACTGGGTAATAGGCTAGGCACTGTTGGGCAACGTTAGGAGGCAATATAGGCGATAACTGTGGTGGTTTTGTGGTGGTGTAGTAGTGTTACATGTAGTAGCGCAGTAGTATTTGTGTGATGTTTTGGGTAGGAGTGTGATTAAAAAAAAAAAGTCTTTGAAACCCTCGTCAATGTGATATTTATAAGCTCAAAATTGAATATTTTGTATCGAAAATACAAAAGATATGATTGTGATTCTTTGAAGATTTACCCTAGCTTCTAAAAACTTTAGTTATTTTAGGCCTTCTATTTCTTTTAAGGCCTGATCTGATCCGCTACAATTTAGCCCAATAATTTCTTAATCTGATTTAAGTCCTTAAATTAGATGAATTTCATTCTATATTGGTTTAACCTAAAATTAATTAAGCCCATATCATCACCTAATCTGACAATCCAACTTAATCCAACTCAATTCAATTCAACACAATACAACTCAACTTATGACTCAACTCTACGCTACAACTTAATATGATTTTTTTTTCTTTTTAAATTTCATTTTTTATTATTTTTTTTCCACTTTTTTGTTTATTTACTAACTTAGCTCAATTAATAAAAAAT
Source organism: Lumnitzera racemosa (assembly GCA_024138005.1). Lineage (NCBI taxonomy): Eukaryota > Viridiplantae > Streptophyta > Magnoliopsida > Myrtales > Combretaceae > Lumnitzera > Lumnitzera racemosa. The sequence goes on from JAMXBC010000006.1 coordinate 91,391,132, forward strand.
TGGCAAAAATGAGGTGTCTATAAGTAATACGATATGAAATGTACCATTTTGCTAAAGTAACCCACTACAACAAAGCTAAAATCTTTTGTCCTAAATGTTCGAGGCAACCCTAGGACAAAATCTATGTTGAGGTCGGCCTAAGGTAAGGTTGGTGTTGGTAGAGACATATGCTCTCTATAGGGGCTCTCTTTTCCTCTTAATTATAGATAAGTGTAAATTACTTTACACTTTCAGGGCATATTTAGGCATAAATTGTTTATAATTGTAATTCAACTATTAATTTTTGGTACTTAATTGTATAATGTATTGATTTCAGATGAATTACGAGCAAAGTGATAAAATATACATAAGAATAATGATTTTTAAGACAATCACGGCCGTGAGGAGAAGAAAATATTAAAGTATAATCAAGATTTATTCAATCATGCTCGTGATGAAGAAATATTTCATTGGCTAGTACTAATCATGGCTTTCATCACAGGTGTGATTGAGGAAATACTAATGATCCCCTTATTAATCGCGACCATGATTGTATAGCAAGAGGGTGATTATGCCTACAATCACGGGCGTGATGAGATGTAATAAAGCGATAAGGAGTTCACATCCACTATCACAGTCGTGATTAGTATAAAATCTTGTTTTTTGAGACTATTACCCCTCAAGTCATAGGTGTAATAGGAGTGGACACAATTGTTCTTCTTAAACTTTTTCACACAAACCAACACGTGGACAACATTTTAACATCAGGCAGTATCTTAAAGTAGTACATTTGAGTTCTTTAACTGGAAGAACATAAATATACTACAACTTTTATGAGAAAGAAAATTAGAAAAAGAGAGGATAACATTAGAACAAATACCATCAAGAAACACAAGAGATCATAGAATTAAGACCATTAAGTTTTTCTTATTCGTATTCCTAGTGTAGTAATATTATGACATGAGCTTGTGTAACATTCTTCATTAACTTTAAGAGAATTGTGAAGAATATAGTGTTTGCATACTATTGCACCAGAATCCTTTAAGTGAATCAAAAGGGGTTTTATTCTTCTCTGTTCTTTTATATTGTGTTTCAATTCCTTTTTCTTATTTCTCTGTATTTGTCCTTTTTGGGTCATGTGTGAGTGATAAAATAGGGTTTATGAAGTAATTTTAACATGAATGTGTTGCGAATTGTTATTATTCCTAATAATTTCGAATCTTTAGTGATTAGAACTTCATATAAGTTAAGATAGTGCAGTGCACAATACAATCTTGCAGTAGATCTTAATGGAATATGTTGAGAAACGATTCCATTGAGTAGATCTTAGTCATTAAAATGAACTACTCTTGCTAATAAAGATATTATTAGGAAGTTCACTGCATGTTTAGGGAATTCAAGGATTAGTAAGATTTTAATGCAATCTTAATTTGTCCATTCTTTGAGAAGAGATTCTAAGGAATACAATCAGGATTAGAATCAAGTAATTCTAGGAAGAATACTCATGAGTAGAGAATTCTTGTAGATGAGTAATTATTAGGATAGATAGTTCATAAGCCATGTTAATATGATGGAGTAAACCTACTTTGTAAATTGTTGTTTTCATGTTATAATTCTATCTATTGTATTTTCTTAGTATAATCTTAGAATTAGTATAGTTTAGTTGTAGAGATTAGTCAAATTACTTCATTAAATCATCTAATAGCTACTTAAAAGAAAGAATATTTAGTACTAGTATTTGAATCCTTTTTCCCAGTGGAGACGAGTTTATACTTATCCATACTAACAGACGATAGGTACACTTTCCTATGAACCAAGTAAAGGATAAAATATAGGAAATTAAATTGTAAGACTCAGTAGCTCTAATTAGAGGTGATTAGCTCTCTTGCACACCTTGCAACTTCCCACTACCTTATGGACATCCTTTGCCAATCTAAGGCAGTAAAAGTTTTCTTTCTACAGATTGGCTATTTTGGTCTCTCCAAAATGACCAGGTAATCTACCACTATGAGCTTCCCTAACCTATAGCTTACGTGTAGAGTAGTTCAATATGTACAACCTTCTATCCTTGAACAGATAACCATCCTTAAGATAATATCCTCCTACGATAGCTCCTTCTTGGGATTGCTCTAGAATAGGGCTAAAATGAGGATCATAAGCATATTGCTTAGTGATAAGTGAAAATCCCAACAACTTTGTTAGCAAAGTGGTCAGTAAGGTTTGCCAACATAATAGAGCATCGGCAACTATGTTGTCCTTTCTTATGTTGGATCACATAAGAGAAACCTTCCATAAACTCTAATCACTTGGCTTACCTCTTCGATAGTTTGTTCCGACTCCTAAGATACTTTAATGACTCATGGTCAGTGTAAATAACAAACTCTTATGGCAGTAAGTAATGTTACCAAACAGTAAGAGCTCGAAAAAAGAGAGTATAACTCTTTCTTGTTCACAAAATAGTTTAAGGCAACACCACTAAGGTTCTCACTATGGTAAGCAACAGGTCATCACTCTTGCATCAAAATAGTGTCAATTCTAATGCCTAACGCATCACATTTCAATTCAAAAGGCTTGTCAAAATTTGGTAATGATAGGATAGAGGCGGAGGTCAGCTTTTCCTTGATCTCCCTAAAGCTTTGTTTAGCTCGGTTGCTCCATCTAAACCTATCATTCTTCATTGTCAGCTCGGTCAAGGGGTAGCTATGGTACTGAAGTTTTTAATAATTCACCTATAAAAAGAAGCCAGGCTATGAAAACTTTGAACTTTAGTGACATTTTTTGATGTTGGTCACTCCAAAACAGCTTAGATCTTTTCCTTATCTACTTAGATTCCTTCCCATGGTACCATATACACAAGAAAAACCACTTTGCTCTAGCAAAACATACACTTCTTTAGGTTCCTAAAGAACTTCTCAGCTTTCAATATTTCAAAAGTAGCTCAGAGATGTTGAACATGATTGTCTAAGTCAGCACTGTACACCAGTATAACACCAAAATACATGACCATGCATCATTCAATCAGTGGGACATCATATGGTTCATAAGTCTCATAAATGTGCTTGCCGCATTTGTAGGTTCGAACAGCATAACTAACCATTTGTAGAGACCATGCTTAGTCTTGAAGGCAGTCTTCCACTCATCTCCTGGTCTTTGCGATTTGGTAACAGCCACTTCACATATGGTTAGTTATGATGTGATTTATTGCTCAGCTGTTAATGCATATACACCATGAACCATCTTTCTTTGGGACAAACAGAGTGCTCTCCTTCACATATTTTTACTTTATGAGCTCATCTACCTATCTTTTCAGCTTAGCAGCCTACTCAGGGTTCATTCTATATGTAAGTTAGTTCGGTAAGGTGACGCTTGGCTGTAAATCAATACAATACTCTATGCCTTGGACTGGGGATAGTCCTTTAGGTATTTCCTTAGGAAATAAGTTCAAAAACTCATTAATCAGCCTTTGGATTTCATTTGGAACGTTGTTCTAATCTCCCATCTATAGTAATCTTCTAATTAACAAAAACATAGGCTCTTCAACCTTCTTAGTAACTCGGAGTTCTCTTTGGCTCAATACTAAGGCCTTCTTCTTACTTACTCAGGTGAGTTAATTATGGGTTTCATTTACTTGGCTTAGGGTCATGGGTTGCAATACAATCTTCTTTCCATCCTTAACAAAGGCATAGGTGTTCTTATACTCGTCATGAGTAACCTATTGGTTGAACAACTAAGGTTGCCTAAGCAACAGAAGTGAAGCCCCTATAGGGATCACATCGTATACTACTTTATCCCTGTACATACTCCCAACACTAGATGACACAGTTACTTTTTTAGTTATGTACTAAGCATCCTTATCACAAAGCTAATGTAGCTTGTAAGGTTAGGGATGCTTAGAGGTCAGTAGACCTAACCTTTGCATGAAGGACTATGAAACTACGTTAACTTCCTCCATCTGCTATGATGGTGTTTTTCCTTTGATGGTATACTTAGTATAGAATCAATTTTCCCTCTGGTCTTCCTTAAAGTTTAGTAAGGAACTCAATACTCATCTTAGTAATAGGGTCTTCACTTCTTCCGGGTCGGCATAGACATAGGTCTCCTCTTCTTCCTTGGCTTCAACATTTCCAACATCCTTCTCCTCTTCAAGTTCGCTTTCGTCGATGATATCCACTACATCTCCTTAAAGCATCATAATATGTCGGTTCGACCACTTAGCAACTATGTGTCTGAAGCCTAAGCATTTAAAGCACTTCACTCGCTAGTTTTCCGTAAGGAAGTTTGCCTTCTTTCATATGTCTTTGGGATCAGTCTAACCTTAGTTCGACTAGGCTGGCTTGCTCGGCCATACTGGCCTATTTGACTATCATCATATCAATCATTCTTCTCTTTGACTCGGTATGGCCTCCTTGACCTGGCTTAAATAGGTCAATGTGAAACAAAGGCTCGGGGAATGTTGGTCCAAGTTGGCTCGAAGCACTTCTTTTCTATTTTTCGACCCTCTACGCTCTCTTAATTGCCTCTTCTAAGGTATAGAACTTTTGTACCTCCACAATATTGTGAATCTCATATTTAAGTCTAGAAATGAATCTCGATATTGTACAAGCCTCTAGTTCTTCCACGTTAGCTTGGATCTTAAGCATTTAGAACTCTCTTACGTAATCATTAACAGATCATCTTCTTTGGCAATGTTCCTGTAACGTTGCAAATGTATCGTGTAAGTAGGTTTTGGGTACAAATCTAACCCTTAATAACCTCTTTATCTCATCCTAGGTTCTCATACCTCGTCTACCATCCCTTGTTTTGGCTGCATTCAAATTTTTCCGCTGCATTCAAATTTTTCCACTAAAGAGCTCAAGTGGCATACCTAAAGAGCTCAAGTGCAGCAAGTTGAACCTTCACAACTTTTGTATATCCATAACAATCAAACACCTTTGACCTTCTCTTCTCACTCTAAGTATTCATTAGCATCTCTACTTCCATTGAAGAGTAGAATTTGGACCTTAACATTGTCAAGTCTTCCAAGAGCTTGGCATCCTCATTCTTATGCTTGATAGTATTTAGCCTTTACTTCTTCCCCTTTTTTAGTCTCCACATCTACTCTTTCATCTTCCTCATCCATCTCTTCGAACTCTAGCCTTCATCTAGTAGCTTGGTATGTGACTCCTTTAGCTTGTTGGGGTCAAACTGGGGGGTTGGTTTAGCTACCTTGGCCATAGCCTCTCTCTAGAACATTTTTAGGTAGGTTGTGCTGTAACATACCCTAGGATTGTTGCTTGTTAACTTACATCGTGGTGACCAGACTCTCAACAAGGTTAGTAAGTCTATTAAGTTTGACATCAACTAACTCGAGATTGTTGTTACCATTTTTACTACGACTAGGTTAAGCATCACTACTCTAGTCTTCAATAACACCTTAAATACTTGATTCCGACAAGGTATAATACTTTTTGAACAAAACTAACAACACAATACATAGGAAAAAAATGCTACCTTATTACTTAAAACTTCAACTAATACACTAACAACTTTAACACCTAATAATCAGTTGAACAGGGTAGAAACAAACTTGCTACGTTTTCATAGTGAAAAACAATATAAGAACAAGGTAATAATGGAACTATACTTACACAGCTCACAACTCTAAACTTACTCCATACGAACACACTAAAGCAGCTATGGAAGGAACATAGTAGCTACAAATAGCAAATATGAACCAAAACTTCATTATAACTTCACATACTTCCTCTCAGAATCCTACTCTAATACTAGTAAAGCTGATATATCTCCAAAGTTAAACACACGAAGGAGCACTACAATGTTAATGAAACCAAAAGGAAAAAGAAAAGCTAGCAAAGGTTTAGGTAGCTATCAGATATGGTATACCAATTGATCCTACTTACCTAAAATTTACTTGATATGACTCATCAATCCAAACTGAATGGTCACTCACCAGTACTCCTTACTAAAGGGAATAGATAAGAGTTGAAGGATAATGAGAATACTAGGGTTGCTCAAAGAGAAACTTGAAAAAAATATTCTGATAATGAAGATTGATTGTTTGTGTACATTTAGTAGGGTTAATATACTCATCCCACTAAGGTTATTTTACATGCATGAAAAGACAAAAGGATATTTTACAAATAAGATACATGAAACATGCTAAAAAGGTTAAAAGAGACAAAGAATATCCTATATGGAAAAGTAAAGAATCCTCTTAGAATGCTATGTTAGAAGACACGTATTGCATGGTAGTTGGTTATCCTAAATTATAGTATAAATTAGAAGAAATAAAGAGGAGAGGGAGTTGATATCAGGCAAGTACACCTATCAGTTTTAATATAGCGGATGTGAGTTCGAGTCGATCCCTCAAAGATTTCGAGTACTAATATTAACCTTAGCTTTATTATTTAACCGGAAAATTATGATGAGTTGAGTGAATTAAAAATAATGAAATTAACAAACTAAATTAATTATGGGACTTGATTAAGCAATTTAGAAAGCAATAAAACTAGAAACGACTTCAAGTATGCAATAACGTATTTAGGAATTATTTCCCCTAGAGTTTAACATGTGATCGCTTAAAATATATTCAATTCGGTTTCTATTATTCTTGACCGGAGGGATTCATAACTAAAGTTAATACCTTTCTCAAGCATATTAACCCTAATCCTAAATTATTTACCGGAATCTCTTCACTTAGTAATATAACTTAGAATTGCAGTAATGTGTAATGAATTCCCTCACAATTAATTAACAGTCAGGAAGAAACATGTATCTTATTTCTAAGTATACATGTAATTCTCTCCAATTATGTAAAAATCTAATTATACATGTAATTTCTCAATCAACATTCATAATATCATATATTGATATTCTAAAAATATCAATTAACAATTAAACGACGTAATTGAATTAAGAAAAGATAGAAACTTTATTGAGAATTCTAAATCAACCCAAGAGTCACATGAAACCCTAGGTTCCATAATCCTAAATACACGAATTCTAAGCTATCATAATGAAACTAAAACTGAATTCCATCGATAACATAAAAAAAAAATATGAAAAACTCCTTTGATTGATGAAAATATCTTCGATCTTGAAGTCGGTGTTGTTTTCGCCTTCTTTTTCTCCTTCTCCTCAAGTCTCTTGTCTTCTCCAATGTCTCATATGTCTTGTGAAAACCTAATCTGTCCTTTTATAGTGTATCAAAAGATTTTTGTTTTCTTTACCAGATACGACCTGGGACATGACTGTATCCCCAGGTCATGTAACTTTCTACCCCTGGCCAATTTTTTCTACATGGACTGTGTAACTTCAAAACTTCATAACTTTTTCGTTTGAACTCCGAATTGAGTGAAATTTGATTCCTTTTCTTCATTTTTTTATCATAAAATGCGTTCAAACCTAAACATCAAAATTTTACTCAATTAAGTATCAATTTATTTAAAGAAAACAAAAAATGTGAGGAAAATACTATAAAATTACTATATGAAATATGTTTAAAATCAGAGTTATCAGGAGTCTACAGTCAAGGGCTGACTTGATCTAGATTAGGTTGGAGCTCGATCAATCTTTCATTAGAGGGTAACCAACTTAGGCTAAGGTCAAACATCGGTGGTCAAGTTAGGAGCTCAACTCGAATTGTCTTTGAGGCTATTTGCTTAGATGTTCTATCATGGTACAATTTTTCGGCAAGTCTAGCACACATGATAGCTTGGTAATCAGGTCAGTAGTAGAGGGAAACATAAAGGTCAAGATGGGAATTTTCATCCAGGATGTGGCTTTAAGATAGTATTCTTTGGGTGAGTCCTTAGAGTCCTCTAACTCGACCATGTATGATCGATCTAAGGAGTTAATTCCTCTCAAAGGATCGACTTAAGAGAGAGACTGAGTCATCATGGTCACTTGATTTAGTTAACAAGGGCCAGGCCCCACTAAATTGATGAAACGAGATATTGGATTAGACATTAAGGACTGGCCCCCTTTATTTGAATTTGGGTAAATATCATGAAATATAAAATGGTTACTAGGATCAAGTGGGAAGAAAATTGAGGTAAGACTCATGCTTAAAAGTGTCAAAACTAGGCACCAAGACTGAATGGGAAGAGAATTAAGGTAGGACTTATGCTTGAAAATTAGGGTATATCTCATAAGTGATATGTTTTAATCAATTTGTTATGTCTTTTTTAGATTGTAATGTAATATAGGCTTTTGGTCCTTGGTTTCAAAAATGGATGTTAATGAAATGGCATTTTGAAAGAATTGTTTCTTAACCCGAGTTTACAAATCAAGAACCTTATAAGTGAAACAAAAATTGTGCTTACCCTAGTTTCAAAAGTAACTTTTATTAAGGATAAGTTATTTTCTCCAATCAGAAGGGTTTTTAAGAAAGAGTGGAATGGTAGGTGAGCCTCAATTTGTAAGAGGAGTGGGTTTTGGGAATCTTAGTTTTTTTCCCCTACTCTTTTAGATTTAGGGGTTTTTGTTTCGACAAATGGACCTTACTTTAAAATGCACCTAATTAGTTTCAAGTTTTAGGGCTTTAGATTTGGTTACCTTGTTTTTGTGTACTCCTCATTTTTCCTCAACCTCCTTTTCTTTTTCCTCTTTTCTTTCTTTCTTTTTCCTTTCTTTTTCTAATTTAATCCAAGATGAAGGTAATCGTCCTGTATTTTTGGTGTATGACTCATAGTGTATACGGTTTGTGTATAGCATTCAGATTGGAAACCTTTCTTCATCTTAAAGGAAATAAGTATCCAAAAATAATAATTACAATTAAATTGTGGCAATTGGAGTAAGTACAAGTTAGTTTTCACCTTTTTTTCCTTTTTAATGATCGTACCCTCTAAATTACCCCATTGTAGGGTGATTTATGACAGGGTTTCATTTTTAAAATACTTCATTAAGAAGGCTTAAAGGGGTTAGTAAGGGATATTTTGTGTTTAGGAATGAGAAATGAATGTCTAACGTCATTTTAATTAACATATCAATTTCAACATGGACTTCCTTTAAGGAACAAGTCCAAATCCTCACTTTGATGACACTTAACACTTAAAGGTTAGTGTTTAGGATTCGACTTGTCTCTTTTTATTCTAAACTTTCAAAATGAGATATAAAAAATGTGTATTTATTCAAGAAACAAAGAACTTTTATTTAAGAAATCTCTGACATTACAAATCACAAAGTACTTGAACGTCCTTAATAATTGCCATTCATTCTTTGGTTTCTGTTGAAGTACCTTAGTTTCCCTTAGCTTAAACACTTGTCCCTCTTCCATTTAGATGTTCTTATCATGTTGATGCATGACCCAACGTACTGTGAAGGAACATTTACCTTAACCTCTAGCCCATTTGGATTGGCAAAGTCTATTTGAAAAAACCTAGTATCAATTAGGTCTTGAATCTTGTGGTTTAGTTTCCAACAGCGTTTTGTAGAATGACCTATTGGGCATATGTGGTATTCACATGGTGGGCCAAGATCTAGCCTTTAGAGCTTGTGCTTGGGTGGAGGAGTTACACAGCTCAACATTCCTACTTCTCTTAATTAATGAAGGAGTTGAGTTATTAGGATCGCCACTGGAGTAAGATGTCTTTTGAGCATCTTTGTTTTAAAGTCTAATGGATTTATAGCCATTTCAAGACTTGTTGAGATAACTTAATCTTTAACCAACTTTTCTAACCTTATTGCCTCTCAATGCAATTGCCTATGGAAACTACATCTGTAAAGCTATATGTTAATTGCCCTTGGAGACAATTAAAATATAGCCCATTCAGTGTTTAAATAAATGCTTTAGTCAGTTCCTTCTCTGATAAAGAGGAGGTGATTTTAGCTATCATGCCCCTCAATCTTTGGGCGAATTCCTTGAATGAATCATTGTCATCTTTCCTCATGTTACTCAAGTCCCGAATAGATGGTGATATCTCCACATTGAATTTGTAATGTTCAAAGAATGCTCAAGCTAACTTATCCCATATATTAACTCATTTCATGTTTAATTAGGTGTACTTAGACAAAGCTGGCCCAATGAGGCTGTCTTGAAATGTAGAACCAATAGTTGCTCGCTTTTTATGTAACAAGCCATCTTGTGTAAATATAGCCTGATGTAGAGCTTGGGGCATCTGGTCTTATCATATTTCTCAAATTTTGGTAATTTTGAATTTTTCAAGATAGGCATCAATATCATATATGGAAAAGTCGGTGATGCCAACTTGTTCAAATCTATCATGACTCCTAAATGCCTTCATTCTCTTATCAATTTATTGGGTTAACTTCCTTTCCTACTCTTTAAGACTGCCTTGACTAGGCCCTAAGTTGATTAGTATTGAATTGACTAACCTTATATCATCCTCAAAGGGATCGAGATCCAACACTAGATGCTCTTCATTTGTTGGTGTTGTTACTCTAAGTAAGGCTATGCTATCAACCATGAAGTTCATCTTTTTAGTCATTTTTGCCACAATTTGTTCTAATGAAGGATACCTTATTTCTGCAAGGTTGGTGGCATCAAGGTTTTCGTTATTTCCATTGTTGGTCATTGCTCGTAATAAGAATCCTCACCTGTTAGCAACTCCCTGATTTTTTTATTTTTTTTTTTAAAAACCACTTGTCTTTTGAGAAAGGAAAGGACTTATTTAAAGGATAAGGCTTATCTACAAGGAGTAAAAAAGCATTTTTAAGGGAATAAGAGCCTAAATATTTACAATCAATCATTGATAACCTATAGATATTCAAAAGGTAACCTATAAGAGATATAATGCTAAGGATGTACAAATTAACAAAAGATTGGAAAGAGTTAGAATAGAAGGCATAAAATCAAATATTTACAATTAGAAGCCTAAGGATATGATCTTACTCAAAAAAAAAATTCCCTATATATATATTTTTATTTCACTTCACAATGTTATATAAGCTAATAAAACCAACAATAAATATTTATAGGTGAAGAGAAATAAAAATGCAATATGAAGGCATATAGATGCAAAGAGGGGAGTTGGCAAACTGATTATGATGTGGCAAAAAAATGGTTTTTATTGCATCTTTGAAGTTTCCATTACATTATTCAAAAATTTATTACAAATAATCCCTAAAGTCTAGATCATCTTTTTCTTGTAGTGTTGTGGCTTCTCTTCCATATTCTTTCTTTTCTTCAACTTAGCTACTTCGATCCATCTGGTAACTCGGGAGATATCTTTAATCCAAAACTTCTAGAAAGCTTTGACCCAATGATAGGTAACAACATCTTTAGGAAGTTCAATAACAACAGCAAACACATCGATGGGATTAATCTTCTAGATGCCTTTCTTATGAAGAAAGTTAAGTTTATGGCTCCGAACATGGTTGATAAAACAAACTATGAGTAAGGCTATATTAGTCTCTAATTCTCCATTCTTCTCTTCTCTAAGACAATTGAGTGACTTGGCCTACTTATCTAATAGCGTTGGGAAATAAGACTTTCTTTCTAAAAATTAGGTTACCAGCTTTGCAATCCTATGATGTATGTGAAATGCCCTATTAGGAAATAAAACAATCTCAACTGCTATCAAGATATAAGCATTGATTCTATGTTGCTGCCAATCTTCAAAGATAATACAAAAAAAAAAATTATTGTAGCTGGACAAAGTCGTGAACCAAGTAAAGAGATTGTGCACCCTAATGATTCTCCTATGGCAACTTGCCCATATTTTAAATTCACGAAGGCTTAAGAGTCTATTGAAAATCTTGGTAAGCCTAGCTGTGATATTTGGAACATAGCCTCTACTTTCGACAAAGAGTACTCTTAAAAAATAGGAGTATTCTTGAACAATTGGGCTTAAACAAAGTGGGCCAAAGGAAAAGGCTGACATTCTCAGTTCCAGAAATAGACTAACGCTTGCACTATGGTAGTGTTGATTTGAACTTTGAGCAATGAAAGGATAGGCCTAATCTTGCCTTATATGACTTTCTATTGGTTTGGATTGAAAAACTGAAACCATCTTTCGAGTGTTCCCTTAGGTTCTAAAGGCTTATGTATTTGAATTTCCTTGAAAAGGGCTAGTGTGAGAGAGAAACTAGCCATTTCCTACAAAAAAGATGAAAAGAAGATTGCATCAAAACTATCTTATTTACATGGGAATTACATCAAGACTTTTAAAAAAGAAGAAAATATTTATAAGGAATATATTAGGAAACTTCATAGATATATTTTTTGGTCTTACTGCATCATGTTTATTTGCTAACTTCGAGGAATGGTTCGTGAATGCAATTAGGGTAAGCTTCAAAGGTCCTTAAGCTTTGTGACCTTATGTGTTTTTGAGACAACAACTCATTGGTCATATCAAACCTTAGTTGGGTAGCCTAATTAATCTCAAGTAGTAGGTACACCACTACACTCGAAGCCTATACAATAGCCCCCCTCCTCAAATCCTAAGACGGCTTGGGTTTGGCTAAATCTACCTTACAGCCTTGAAGCAATCATTCCCCCTAATAACTAAAGTATGTTGCATGCAAAATGAATATAGCAATTAAAACAAAGTATATTTACATGGATAAATAAATAAATAAATAACATGGATATTTTGAAAGACAAATTTAATTTCAAAAAGCTTTTAAGTGGCTAGCCCTTTGACATCCTGAGTGAAGTCGTAAAGCTATCAAGCCTAAATTTTTCTCAGTTTTTATTTGTTTTCCTTAATTTGATTAATATTAAACCATATCCATTTAATAGTAACCTTAGACTAAGAATTAAGGAAAACTTGGTTCTTTTTTATTTTGAAAAGTTTAGAGTCACCACTCAACCAAGGTTAAGGAGGAAAATGGGTTAGGTTAAATTAATTAGGTGGATTGATTTAACCTAGCCACTAGTCTATTGAAAAAAAAAAAAGAAAAAAAACAATTCTTTAAAATGATTTTTGAAAACCAAATATTTGAGTCCGGAGGCTAACTTATTAAACCCTTAATGGGTACTATTTTCAACTTTCCAAATTTAAATTTATTTCTCAAATTACCCTTTTTAACTTATTCTAAATTTACAATAAATTAATTCTATTTACACAAAAATAACAAATTCAAATTATTTACCAAAAAGAAAACAAAAAGATTTCTCTATTTTAAGTCGCCTCATAGGTGCTTATGTACCCTCTATTAGAAATTAGACTTTTCGTCATTCATTTAATAAAACTTTAATGGGTGAATTTATTTTAATTTTGAAAAATTGGCCTAATTTACATCTCTTAGCTATTTTATTTTGTTTTAGAAAAATTTTAGGGAAGGTTCCTAAATTGGTATTTGTATTTTTGTAAAGTTTTAAAATGTCCTAATTTTGAAAAGGATTAATTTATTTTTATTTATTTGGAAAATGGATTTTTTTTAAGTTATAAAACTCATTTATTTATTAATTTACTTATTTTTTAAATTTTTTTATTATTTATTTATTTCTAATCGAGGCATAAATAAATAAATAAATAAATAATAAAGCTTTTCCCCTCTTTTTTTCTTTTTTGTTTTCTCTTTTTCTTTTTCTTTTCCCCTTTTTCTCTTTTTCTTTTATTACACTTTCTACATGGGGTAGATAAATAAAATAAATAATTAAATAAATAATAATACAAAAGACCAAACATAGAATCAAACCAAGAAGATAAGGTATACGGGTTGGAGTAGGGTTGGACTCTAAGGTCAGTGGCAGCACTCGACTCGATCATAAGTATAAGGAAGAGAGAAAGAAGGAGAGGTAGAAGCAATGTAAGAGGCTTAATTCGAATGGTTTTAGGCTCATATTTTAGTAGGAAATGGTGGTTTCACAACTTTTGTATTGATAATAAGGGGTCTAGAACAAACACCATGCGATTTTGTGGTGGTTTGGTGGTAATTGATGGTAGTAGTTGATAGTAGGCTACTGATGGTGGTAGTGGTGGAGCATACGACAAGATTGTTCGAAGTTAGAAGAGAGTCGAGTCTTAAGTTTTAGGATGCCATGAGCTCAGCCATGGCATCGGTTTTGGCTAATGGAGTAGTTATAAGTGACGTTTCGAAGAGGGAGGATTTCAAACCCTAGGTGTTGGTTAAAGAGAGTAAAAGCCATGGTAGTTGATGAAACCCATCAGCATCCACTCTTAATAGCTTGGGGAACCCAATCGTGATGATAGTTTCATTTGAAAACCACCGTGACGATGATTTGATCTTGAAAGAGAGTAGGTTGCATGAGTTGGGTTTTCAAGTGAGAGAAACAACTCACAATGAGAGAAAGAATGATTAGGAATGAGGATTGGTATTTGAATGAGGATGAGGAAGTTGAATTTATACTTTCCAAGCTTGAACAAGCTTGGAAACTCCATTAATGGCAGATTAGGCAAGAATGATATGACTCTGGATTTCAAGTTTTTTTTTTTTCCGATTTTGAGAGCCAATTTAGTCCTTTAAATGAATGTATGTAGACAAGTTTTTATACTCGATGCGAAGTATCCCAATGTTCTTCGAATTCCTATAATTATTTTGATGAATTTCTCCCAAAAAAGTTATTTAATCAAGTCAAAAAGGGAAGGGATCGCACAAGTTTTTTATTCTTTCCTCATACTGCAATTTTCAACTCTAAAGGAGAAACTAGGCGCATAGTCACATGGTGGGCATGTGCCAAGCACCCCCATTGCACATGTGCATTGTAGAAAAAATGGGTGCACTCCCCCTTGGCCTTCAATCAAAGCCTTCTAAAAGATACGAATCAGGTTTAAGACTTGGTCCAATCCCTTTTTTTTTTTTTTAATTCTTACCTTTTTCTTAAAGGAAAAAGATAAATAAATGAAAATATACTAAACCAAGTTTCAGCCACTCATAAAGTTTACACGAATTAATTTTTATTTAAGCCCATTCTAAAAATTAAATGATATTATTTAAGTAATTTAAAGACCCTAAAAATATCCAAGACTTATTTTCCCAAAAATTTCTATTATTTTGTTTTATTTTTTTAATTTTTCTCAAATTAAGACCCGTTTTTCGTTACTTTTTTAAAAATTCTAAAATTACAGGGGGATAAAAATGGGGTATGTACATTTGCATCCTTCTTTTGCAAACTCGATGAGGAGTGCAACAACTATACTAAAGCTTTAAATAAAACTTTGGTAGAAGGAAGCTAACTTATGGAAACTCCTCACCTTGGCACAAGAAGTCAGAGTTAGCCAATCAACAATAACTCGGATTTTCTCATTATTAACCTATAGACCACCCCCACTAACTACATATCTTAGGAATATTACTTCCTCTTGATAAAAACAACACTTCTTTAGATTACCAAATAGTCTTTCATCTCGAAGTACATCATATATAGCTTTAAGATGGTCAATATGACTAAGTAAGTTAATACTATAGATTAGGATGTCATCAAAGTAAATTACAACAAATTTGCCAATTAGATTTCATAGTACATGATTCATTAATCTCATGAGAGTACTCAAGGCATTAGATAAGCTAAAGGGTATTACAAACCACTCATATAGACCATGTCTGGTTTTGAATGTAGTCTTCTACTCGTCCTCTAGTCTCATTCAAATTTGATGGTAACTGGACTTTAGGTAAATCTTGTTGAAAATCCTAGCACCATCTAGTTCATCTAGCATATAATCCAACCTTGGGATAGGGTACCTGTACTTGATCGTTATTTGATTGCCAACTTTGCTATCACTCACATATGTTAAGTACCATCTTTGTTTTGCACAAGTAAGACTGGTACAACACATGGACTAAGATTCTCTCTTACATAACCCTTCTTCAACAACTCATTGACTTGTCTTTGTAGCTCGATCGCTTTCTTAGGATTTATCCAATAGGCAGGCTTATAAGAAAGAGCGACACCAAGTATCAGGTCAATAAAACGCTTAATTCCTCGAAAAGGTAACAGCCCTTCAAGCAACTGCTTAGGAAATAGGTCGACATACTCATTAAGTAATTCTTTGACTTCATTAGGTAACACCACTTACTCCTTTAGTTCTAACAATCTTTGAATTAATAAGTAGGTCGGCACATTAGACCTAACAACTTCTTGTAGGTTTGAACGATTAAGAACCAAAGTCTTCTTAGATCCTTAAACTAACTTAGCTTGCAACTTGCTCACTTGACTAAGGGTCATGGGGTTTAAAGTGATCTTTTGTCTATCCTTCTTAAAGGCATAGTATTCGTAGACTCATCACGTATGACTTTACGGTCAAATAACTAAGGTTAGCCTAACAATGCGTAAGATGCACATATGGGTAACATATCATAGAGAATCTCATTAGAGTAATTTCCAATTGAGATTAGCAATAGCACTTGTTGAGTAACATGTAATACCCCTTTTTCATTTAACCAATGCAACTTGTACAACCGTAGATGTGATAAGGTTAAAATTTTGAGTTTCCCAACTAAATCGACAGATATAATGTTAGTGCAACTCCCATTATCTACAATAAGTGCATACATCTGATCATTCACCTTACATGTAATATGGAACAAGTTTTCTCTTTACTGTTCTATGATAGATGGTTTAAGGCTTAAAGCTCCTCGGATAACTAAGGTTAACTTATCCAGGTCATCAGCAAACATATTTCCCTCTAAGAGTTCATTACATGCTTCGAATTCCCCTTTTGGTTCAATCTTCTCTTCAAGTTCTTCATCAATACTATCTACCTCAATATTCAATACCTCCCCTTTAATGATCATGGTACGTCGGTTCAAGCATTGGGCTGCTATATATCCAAAACCTTAGTATCCGAAGCACTTAATTTGGTTAGTCTTCTATCCTAAGCCTTATCCTTTCTCGAACATCATCTTTGATGCTTCATTGTAGGTAGGTCTACTCTTTTGCTTAGTCATAGTACCAATTCATCTATCCAACTCAATGGTATAATGAGCTCAATGATTACCTTGAATAAGTTGGCTAGATGGCACAGGTTAGCTCAATTAGGGTTAGATAGGTCTATTTCTTCTTTTCCTCTCCACACATTAGGCAATCCTTATGGCTTCATTTAGGGTAG
Organism: Lumnitzera racemosa; assembly: GCA_024138005.1. Lineage (NCBI taxonomy): Eukaryota > Viridiplantae > Streptophyta > Magnoliopsida > Myrtales > Combretaceae > Lumnitzera > Lumnitzera racemosa. The sequence goes on from JAMXBC010000006.1 coordinate 91,408,087, forward strand.
TGAATTGCTAAAGTTCTACTATGTCTCGACCTCAGGTCTTAACTTAGAAAGGAATCTAAACATTGTCTAAATTGAGGACTCATTAACCTTACATTGATTCATAAGCATTAGAAATTCTTGTATGAACTCATCGATAGTTCAACTTCCTTGCTTCAATTCTTGAAGCCAAGCAAATGTATCTTATAAGTAAGTGTTCGACACAAATCTAGCTCTAAGAACTCTTTATCTCAAGCTAAGTACTAACTTCTCTATGGCCATCCCTTTTATGCATGCTTTGAAAGTTCCTCCACTACATTGCAGTATATCTAGAGAACTCTATTGCGGTCGTTCTTACCTTATCATGGTCCTTGTATTGATAATAGTCTAAAACCCACTTAACTTTTTCTTCCGAATCTAAGCATTCATCAGCATCTCCAAAACCATTGAAGTTCAGGATCTGGAGCTTTATGTGTTCGACAGCTCAGGGTACATAACCTCTCTCGTCTACTTAATAGTACTCTTCTCCATTTTGCTTGTCTACCTTACCTAAGTATATCTTTCTTTTCACATTTCCTCTTACTCTTCAACTTCGTTCTTCTAAAGTTAGGATTTGTCTTCGGGCAAGTCAGAAATCTTGAGTGGCATTTCCAACTTCAAGGGCAACTTGTGGAGTGTTACAAAAAACCTCAACAAGTCAAGAGGCTAGCATATGTACAGCTCAGGTCAGCTCTGCTACCATGTTGGCCATTTCATCAAATCTTCCATAGGTGCTCTTAGGGGTATTTTGAGGCTGTCTACCATGGTAAACGACACCACTTGCATTGTCTCCAACACCAATGTTTATGCTCAAGTTAGTCATCTCCCTTAAACTCAACTTTAACTCACTTCAACAATCATACAAGTAGTAACTTCCTCTTTCGCTATCTGGAAACAATATACACCACTTACCAGTAATCACCCTTCATATTCACTCAACTTCCTCCAATAAAATGCTAACCTAAGAACCACTACACTCTACTACAAAAATCACCACTGTAGCTAACTCTATTAAACCCATAACAGTAATACCTAACTAACACTTTGCTCTAATTTGTTTCTAATGTTCAAAATAAGGCAAAACAGAGTATATCATGACATTCAAATATGAAGAGAGCACATCTTCTATTTTTTACTACTTAACACTACTACTAATGTGTACACACATAACACGATTAATCACAATAATGCATAATATAGTATGGCTTCAACAAGACACATGATAGTAAATTACTCAACATGAACTTCCTCTTTGATACTAAGATGATATGCCGCACCAAGGATCGATAAGGGCAATGATATTGAAGGTCGGTCTAAGCTTGTAGAAGGCTTCAAATTGAAGGATGGAAAATGCATGAGATAAAAGAAAACAAGCAAAAACCACGAATAATTCCAAGGATATGATGCACTATGGAATCTTTATGAACTCACAAGTTAGTCAATATGATGTATGAATAGCTTAATGTGATCACTCACCATTTAACCTTTCTTAGGGGATGGGATAAGAGTTAAGAGAAAAGACAAGTTAATAGCTTGCAGTCAGAACTTAGTATTTAAATGATAAGGATGATTCTTATAGCTACATATGAGAAGGGAATTTATACTTGAAAAATTACAGCTACTTTCTATACATGGAAAGAAAAATTTGGTACCGTGAAAAGTAAGTTAAATATAAGAAACAAGTAGAAGCATAAAAGAAAATGCAAAAATAGAAGCTTCAAATGGTAGATTCTATCACATAGGGACTAGGGCATACGGCTAGTGGCTATTGGAGAACTCTTCAAAAAATAGACAAAATAGTACAGTTAGATCAAATGGGTGTAGAGTTATACTGTAGCTATACTTAGATTAGGCTAGCTCGAATAGGACCTTTGTAGTTTAGAGTAAAGGTAGCTAAGCTAGTGAGTAAGCTTACCAAGTTGAAAGGTGAGTAGTCTAGAATCCCTTCAAGTCAGAGTTTGACAACTAATGACAATGAATAAGGTGGAGATTAGCTTGGTAATTGTGGGAGATCAACAATAAATAGGAGCTTAGACTCTTCTTGTGTTGGTCAGCAAGAGAGGATATGTTTGGTGAAGCTCTCAGGTCCACGCACTTGTGCTTGGGTCAGGGGCCTAGTAGGTTGATTCTTATCATAATCTATATGATGTATTTGTTCTATGCTATTCTATTTCTACATGATATAGTCTTACTACCATCTTAGCATTTTAAAGTCTCGCTTAGATCTGGTCCTAGAATTCGCAAGTCTCCCCTTATTGAAAACCAACCTTATCCTCAAGGTTGAGCATAGGATAAGCCTATCAAATAAAATCTATGTCTTCCCATGTCATATCTTCTAGTAATAACCCTTTCCATTAAACTAAAACTTGAAAAACATCTACACCTTACCTTTTGATAACCGTAGTATTAAGAATATTAAGGGGTGTCAATATTGGGTGATTATTTACCACTTCTATAAGCAACTATAGCATTGATAGATTAGATCCAAAGGCTTTCTTGAGTTATGAAACATGAAAGACATCATTTATTTTAGCTCCTTCAGGTAACTTTAGTTGATAGGAAGTGGCACCAATTCATTTAAGGACCTTAAAAGGTCTATAAAACTTCTTAAAAAGCTTATGTAAACGTACTCCAGTAGCAGATAGTTACTTATGTAGTTGTAAAAGCACAAAAACCAAATCTCCTTCTTGAAAGGAAACATTTGTTCTATGTCAATTTGCATAAAGCTTCATGTAATTCTAAGCTTGAAGTAAATGATCCCTTAACTCCTTTAAAATCTTATCTTTACTTCGTAACTCCATATATATAGCATCCACCCTCGAGGCACCTCGAATGTAAGAAGAAATTGAGGGTGGAGGCCTCTTATAAACTATCTCAAAAGGAGTAGAATATGCCCCATCATGTTATGAAGTGTTATAGGCAAACTTGGCCTAAGGAAAATATCTAACCCACATAGATAAACATCCATAACATAGCACCTAAGACATTGCTGAATGACTCTATTAAGGACTTCGGTTTATCTATCAATTTGTAGATGGTATGAACTGCTCAATAACAAATTAGTACCACTTAACTAAAATAGCTCATGCTAGAACCTTCTCATGAAAATAGGGTCTTGATCTGAGATAATTGACTGAGGGTACCCATGTAATTTGACTACCATGTTAACAAACAATTGAGCAACTTTAATGGCTCTGAAATGAGTCTCTAAGGACCCAGAAAGCAATATTTTGAAAGCCTATCAACCACAACAAGAACAATTGTATAGCCTTGAGACTTAGAAGACAAATAACAAAGTCTAAACTAATGTCTTCCCATATTTGTTGTATAATAGGTAAAGGAGAAAGTAGTCTAGCAGGTAACGTAGTAGAACACTTAACTTGCTGGCAAATAGCACAGTTGCTGATATAAGATTCAACTTATGCTTTCGTATTCTCCAAAGAAAATCTTAGCCTATTCATTTATAGGTTTTATGAAACCCAAATGGCCAAATGTTAGAGAATCATGAAACTCTTTGAGTAATCACTCAATGAGTGAAGATTGAGGCACTAAAAAGAGTTTTCTCACAAAGTGCAACAAATTATTTCTCCATTCTAGTAGCCATTTATGATAATTCCCCTATTGAACTTAATCAATAATTTGTTTAAAAGTTGGTAATGTGTGTGCAACTCAAAATCTTTTCTAGATAAAGCATCAGCAACCAAATTATCAACCTTTGCTCTATGTACTACTGAATAATAGTAACCCATAAGTTTGACTAAGTACCTTTGTTGCTTAAGAGTTTGTATGACTTATGTGAGAATCTCCTTAGGACTTTTATGATCTGTATGAATGATAAAATGGGTGCCCAATAGGTACTATTTCCATTTGTAAATGACTTCCACCAAAGCAAATAGTTCCTTGACATAAGCTGAGGCTTTTAGCAAGTAAGCTGGAAGTTTCTTACCGAAATAGGAAATTGGATGATTATTTTGAAGTAATACAGCTCCAATTCTAGTCCTTAAGACATTTATCTCTACCGCAAAAGGAATAGAAAAATCTAGTAACATTAGTATTGGTACTAAAACCATCACATCTTTTAGCCTATTAAAGGCTATAGTTGCTATATCAATCCATTCAACTTGTCTTTGTATAGTAAGTCAATCTAAGGGTGAGCAATAGATGTATAAGCTTTAATAAAATGCTTGTAGTACCCAAATAATCCAAGAAATGCTCGGAGCTGCTTCATTAGTTGGCAAAAGCCAATTCTTCACAACTTCAACTTTAGATGGCTCTAGAGACACACCTCCATTAAATGCTATATGCCCTAAATATTCAACCATAGATTCACTAAAAGAACATTTACTTTGCTTCAAATTGAATATGTTATCAACAAGTACTTGTAACACAGCTTGTAAATGTTCTTCAAAAGTTAAGTTGTAAACCAATATGTCATTAAACAACATAATAATGAACTTCCTCAAAAAAGGTTTAAAGATTCTATTCATACTGGATTGGAATGTTACTGGTGCGTTATACAATCTAAATGGCATGTCTTTGAACTCATGATTACCTTCATAGTAACTAAAAGCAACTTTCTCAATATCCTATGGAAACATTCGGATTTAATGATATTCAACCCTCAAATCCATTTTTGAAAACACCCTTGCGTGCTTCAAACAATTCATTAATTGCTGGTATTAGGAATTCATCCTTAATTGTGGTTTGATTTAAAGAACGATCATTGATACAGAAATGCTAGGTGCCATGTTTCTTTTTAACTAATAAGGTTGGGGATGAAAAGGGGCTAGTGTTATGTTATATAATGCCTTGATTCAACATCTCTTTCACCTGCTTCTCAATCTCCCTTTTTGGAAATGTGGATACCTATAAGGTTTTACATTTATTAGGAAAGCATCATGTGAATATCATGTTGAATTTCTTACAAAGGAGGCAATGATGAAAATACCTCAAATACGTGTACAAAGCTACTTAATAAGTGCTCTAAAGAACTATTGTTGGTAATATTGTCTAATGTATTACACTACACATTCTGAGCTACTAACTGATAATATGAAACTATAGAATATGTAGAGATTAATCTCTTAAATTGATGATGTGTAATTTGTCCAATTGGATCTATAATGGACCTAATCAATTTCACTAGCTTTCCTTCATGTTGAAACTACATAGTTAATGTTTGATAATCAATTGTCACTAGTCCTAATTTCTATAGCCATTTTATACCCAATACAATCTCAACTCCCTAAATAGGCAATATAAAGAATTTATCCAGAAATGTTATATCTTGTATAGTCAAAGAAAGATCATTGTACTACCCTTTACATTGTGGTCTATCACCATCACTTATCGTGATATTAAATTCATGACTTAGTTACATCAGTAAATTCAATTTTTTTACAGCACTAATCTAAAGATAGTTATGCGAACTGCTACTATCTACAAGTATATCTATAAGTTATCCATTTATAGTGCCTTGAAAATTCAGTGTTATTAAGATTGTCATACTTGCAAGAGCACGATAACTAATAGATAATGCATGATCATCATTCTCCTTTGGCAATACTAAATATTCCTCTTCAATCGTTACATCTTCTTCTTCTTTACTTAGAAGCAACAAAAACTTTGATTTACAAATATGATTTCAATGAAAATTTTTATCAAACTTAAAGTACAATCCTTTTTATCTCCTACTCATCATCTTAGCCTCAGTAAGTTTTCTAATAAATAATTTTGATGATTAAGGTTGTGATTGATTAGAAACAGATGTAGGGGTAGAATTTGATGATGATAGTGAAGATGGTGATTTTGAAAATTGTAAAGGAGGTCTAAGTGAAGGTATAGATGTTTGTTTGGAATAGGAAACAAAATCGGAAACCTTGGCTTGATAGACTTTAGCTAATCTAAGAGCTTGTCACAAAGTGATTGCTTGTGCATCTAAAATTTGTCTTTTAATATTGGGTTTCAACCCCAAAACAAAACAACTAATAAGAGCATGCTCAAATAAGCCTACAACTTGATTTGATAAAGTCTTTAAATCTACTTGATACTCTAAAACTGATCTAGTTTGAGTCAGTTTGAAAAGTTTACCTTGAATGTCATCGTATTCAAATGGACCATATTGGCATGTAATCCTTTGAAAAACTGTGGCGAAGTTGTAAGCAAATGGTTTCACTCCATTAACTGAAATCAATATAGAGCACCTTATTCCATAGCAAAAGAAGCTATAGTAAGCCTCTACTCCTCTAGCACTTGATGAAAATTAAAGAATATTTCTATCTTAAACATCCACCCAATAAGATCTTGTCCTAAAATTTTGGTATTTCTAATTTGATTCCTTTCATCAAAGAATCGATACCATTCATTTATGATGTATTCTCTAGCTCAAGTGTAGTAGGAAATGAATTATTGATCTTATTTGCATTATTTTTTACGCGTTTACTAGTCATATCAATCTTATCTTAAATGGATTGCATAGAAGCATGCAATGTAGTGTTAATTTATTATACAAGATCTCTCACTTGAACATTAGAGATAAGCAACTATTCTTACATTGCTTTAATTGATTTAGCTAAAGACATTACTAATGATTGCAATCTCTCTATGTTTGCTATTGGACTGTTGTTCTTGGATCTCGCCATGAATGGAGGTAAAACGAACACCAAATGTTAGCTGGCTCTGTCCACTTCTCATGTATAACATTATACAAGGGTTTCTTAATTAGAAACCTCTTAAGCCAAGTATATAAGGATGACTTTTCTCTATCTCTTCCTTTTGGTTGCAAATACTGCACAAGTTAAAACATCAATCTCTCTCTCTTTGTATCTATTATCAGATATTACTTTGATAACTATGGTGATTCTAACATGTTTCTTGTTGTTTTTGTTGTTTAGCAAGTTAATCTTTGTGGTAGCCTTTTCAAGCAAGGCTGGGGCTCCTAGATCTACAAAGAGGTACTCAGATTCGGTTTGAAGGTCCCTTTTCTTTTCTTTTCTCTTATTATTTATACTTAATGATGTTATTTTTGTTACATTGAGAGTAGATTTCACAACTTTTAATAGTTATTTCAATTGTGAAATTATGCATAACCTTAATATGTTGTCTATTACATTCTTTAACTGTGAAATACAATCTATGTTATGTATTTGTTTTATATTATTCTATTTGTAAATGATATGGTCTTATTGCCATCTTGGAATTTTAGAGTTTCGCTTAGATTTGATCTTAGAATCTGTAACAAATATCACTATTTTCAATAAATTTTAATAATTAATTTTTTTTTAGTACTTGTGTAGCCAAGGCCCCTTCTTTCCCCTTTTAAGGTCCCTTTTGAGAGACTAGTGCTTGATTTCTTTCTTGGTGCACTTTTCTGAGTAAAGTTCGTAGTAAGGAATCCATGTTCAATCTATGGAATTAATTAACAAAATGAGGAAAAATCCCTTTTCTTCATGAACCTTAGGCAACAAATCTGATGGCATTGTTGTGCCAAACCTTCATTTAGGACTCTTAGAATTTTCTAAGACTTCTTAAAATCTGCTTCAATCTTTCTCTTGGGTAACTAAATGTACATTAATGGAGTAGGTATATTACATGTCTTCTATAATTATAGAGATAAATATGAGTATCCATCCATGCATGTATCACACAAGTTCCAATCTAAGAATTTTTCATGCAAAACTTAGATACTCAAAACCAATAAGGAGTGCTAAGTTCAACCTATCCCACAACAAACATGAGTTTTAAAGAGAGAAAATAGAGAGAGAAATACTCAATTATAGCTAAGGGGGGTTACCCCTATAAATATAAGAGGCATTTAGTAATGGACGGTTGAGATTCATTTGATCTAGTAGATACGATACAATCTCATCTATCCTACCTACTCTTGATTAGGTACATTTAATTACTCTACCTATTATGATACAATGTAGGACATTCTTAAAACTTTTGGAACCTTTTAGTGTTTAAATCTTCCATCTAGAATTGGGATTTTGGCTTCTCCCTTCAGAATGGATTGAAAAGAACCAAATGCGCCAAGAAGAAACTCATGGATCTTAGTATCTGTAGAAAGCTTATGACATTTGCATGCCTTAACATCCTAAATTAGCTTATTGTTTTAAGAAATAATATAATATAAATCAAATTTAACTTAATCACATTTGATTTGATTTACTGAAAAGAAAAATTGGGTTTTAATTTCAATTGAAAGATTGAAACTATTAAACGTCATCAACCCATCACTTAGTCTTATCTCAATAGAAACATATAAAGTTCATAACTAATTGTCAAAAAGTTTAGATATGAATCATACATAACATTAATTTGTCTATTAGAATTACATAATCTCTAAAAACAACTATAAAAAGTTTAAAGATATTTATCAATATAAACATATTGATGTAATAGACAATGTTTAAACTTAATAAATGTAATACCTTATTATAGAATTAAAACATATATACCGAATTTTTTAATTTTTAAATTATAAGTATTAATCAATGGCTATATAATTAAGTTGAAATCTTAATATTATTAAATATGGATCATGACATATATATTATATTTTATATTAGGGTATGGAGATACTTATGATTGAACATCTTTGGTTTTTCGATATATAGATTTATAACTACTTGGTTGCTATGTGCTTCTTAGGACTAGAAAACAATCAACCTAATGAGAAGTGGAGCCTTAACATTAGTTGTTACATATGCTTGGAAAAATGCCTAAAGAGATCCAAGGAAGTTGGTGATTTTAGGAAAATTTACATAATAATCAAAGATATGGTTGATCATCTAATAGCATTGTACTAAAGGGATCTAGTTAGTCAAGTGTCGACTTTCATGTCACTAGGTTATTGACTCGAGTGAGGTCATGTACTCCATTAATGCATCGAAAAGGTTATTGACTCGAGTGAGGTCATGTACTCCATTAATGCATCGAGAAGCAACCATAAGCGAGTCATATTAGAGCTATGGTATGTTATTATGGAGTCACTAAGGATAGAGATTTTAAGATTTTTCACCATTAAGATATAGTCATGTTAAATTTTTTAGGTACCCTTTTTTGTTAGAAAGAAATTAAGTTTAAATAATTAGTAGAATTTATTTGTAGATTATAGTTGATAGTTAATAGACAATTATATTGATTAATTAATAGGGAGACATTTTCTAGGAGTACTGTGATTTATTTCTATATTAGTGGAACACAATAGGTATTTAGACCTTAACATATCCATACTATAATATAGACATATGGTGAGGTTGTTACATCTCAAGTTCTAAGGCATTCAATACACATACAACATTTGGCCAAAAAATTTTATATCCAATAATATATCATACGATTTTATATGACATGAATAGGGAAAGATTGGTGTGTGTAGAAAAGATGCTCAACTAAGTAAAAGATAATGTATATAAAGGGATTCAAGAAGTATAATAAGTGATCTCACCAAGCGTGGTGTTCAAGTTACATGTAGTATAATGGAGGAGTTAGATTAAAAGCAATCTTCCATAAGTAACATATGCAAAACCATAATTGCTTGAGACCAGTGCGATTTAGGGCTTTTGGAAAAAAAGTTCTTAGAAGTAAATAAAATTCCAATATGAGAGATTATAAAAGTTAAAAGATGCACCTAAGTAAAGTTTATTTTGCAAAATTATGGTGGAAAAATATTAAAATTTATAAAAACTTAGTTTTATCAATAATGAATATTTTTATCATAAATTCAAAATACGAGACTGAATTGTAGCAAGATCTTAGAGATATATTATTTAAAGGAATATGTGATGCCAAGCTTGGCCGACACATCCACTACGTTCGATGGTGCCTAGAGAACTTTTTGCCAATAGTTAGAGATTCTTGCTCCAATGAGTGTTAAAAATTACTCTAATTTTCAAAATTTTAGAGAAAATATCACTCGATGTTCAAGCATTATCATTTTTGGTTTTCCTAAGTAATTTTTTATGTGGAACTAAAAAATGAACCCAATTGTCTAAATTCTAAGGGCATTATGGGTTTCTTAAGAAAAAATCCCTTCAAGTGATTTTTAAAAACCTAAATGATGCAGTTTCGGCCTAAATTTTTGTAGGTGAATTCCTTAAAGATTTTATTTTCATGCTTTATAATTAGGTTTTCAAGATTTTAAAGTTGAGTTATTGATAAATTTTGATTCTTGGCAAAATAGTGGCTTGAAGTGTGGTTTCTTAAGTATTCTTTGCTGAACTTAGAGTAATTTCCATTATAAATTATAGAAATTGTGATTTTTAATGATATTTAGAATGAGATGACTTTAAATTTTGAAGAAAAGCTCACTAACAAGTCGATATAGAAATTACAGGGTTCTATTCAAAGCATATATTTTAGCTGCTTAAATAACTTATATGAGTATGAGAAATGGTTTAAGGTGATGTTATGTTTTGTTCAAATTTGTGAGTGGTGGATTTGGGCTGTGGTGAAGCAACTTTGCAAATTACAAAGGCAAAACAAAGGAGTAAGAAAGCAGGTCAAAAGGTCAAATGTATTGGAATATATAAATTAGAGTTGGTTAAAAAGTAAGTCAATGGTTGGCTGTAATGGAATATATAACTTGGAGGTAGCTTGAAAGTGGGTCAAAAACTACGCAGTATAAAGGGTAAATTGGTAATACCATAAGCATTAGATAAGTAATTTTGACTTGAGTTTCATTTTGGCTATATAGGTGGAACAAGGTGAATTCTTTGGTTAAACTATGAAGTAGAGAACTAATTAGAATATTGGTTAGAAAGTTTACTGGGGAAAACCCCTATATAGCAAAAGTGAGTCAAAGACTTGGTCAGAAATTACCTTGGAACAAAATTTATATTAAAGAAGGATGTTAAACCCTAAATCCTATATACTTAAGTAAGTTCTTATCTTAGTTTGTATCCAATGTACAATTAATTGAAGCATTGCATACTTTATGTTTAGGGTAGAATATAGGATGAAGAGTAGCTACAAGAGGCATAAAGTTTAAGGAAAGTTACTAAGTGGCCATGATAAGTAGATATTTATGTTTTAGGAATGGATTATATCTACTCTTTGTGTGGTGTTCTTCTAACTTGCTTGACGGATTTACATGGTGCTTAGATGTTAGTATGATATGTTGAATGGATGAATTGCAAGATGAACTATGGTTGCTATTTTATGCATGCTTTTGAATGAATTGAATCATGTAGTGATGCTAAGCTTAGTCCTTGCTTCCATGTTAATTGATTAGTTATGAGTGTTGCGTTAACTTAACAAATGAACTAGATACCAACTATGCTTCTTAAGGTCTTCACCTAAGTGAACTTGATACCAAAGCTTTGGAGTTAAAGGAAAAGATTAATCAAAGCAAAGAAAAACTATGTACTTATGAATGTTGTTGTCTCTACTTGGTGATCGGTTGATGCATTCATGGCATAGTATGAAATGACCTACTAGTTTAGTTTCACTTAAAAAACTTAGTTTTATTTAAATATAAAACTTGGTTTATAAATCCAGATTTTCAAATATATAGATTTTCACAACTTTAACTTGGTTAATTTTCTTGAATAACTTTTTCTAGGTTCTTAAATAATTAATTCAAATTCTTGACAATGTCAGCTACCTAAAAGTCTAGGGCTAAAGCTAGGTTAGGATATCGATAAAGATGCATGTTATGTGTATGAGCATGACATACTTTTATTGAATTTATTTATTTACAAAATTGTTAAAGGTGCTATATCTAAAGTAATAAACTGTTGTATAGTTGAGAGATGTATTTCCTTATATTGTTGCTTTTATCCACTCTCGATCAACAATACATTGAGGGAATAAATATGTTTTATCCTTAGGTTAAAAGGCTATAGTAGATACCAGTTTTATAAGGTAAGGTCTATTGACAGCGTTAAAAGAACAAGCCATTTTGAAGGAGTCTTATAGTTAACAATGCTTAGTTTTGTTGAAGTTTAGATATGAAATCAAAGGGAGGGAAAAACTTGTACTTTTGGCCTTTTGGCATTGTAATTATCATAAATAGTTTATAAACTCTTAAATAAAGGATGAACTCAATCTAAAGTGTGTTCTATGATAAATAAAATATCCTAAGTTTATGAATAGTGTAAAATAGGTTTTGTAAGCCCTACAAATTAGTAACTATGACTATAGAACTTAAAATCAAGTGCATCCATAGGAATTCACTACTTACATTCGAAATTCTTGAAGTACCACAAAAATTTATGGAAGTAACCCGATGACATATCAAAATGGCTTAACAAATGAAAGTTTCATAATAAACATAAGCATATTGTTAGTATTCATTTAAAAAGAAAAAAGAAAAATAAAATTTAAGCTTATATTATAACGTAACACTAGGGATGGTGTGAGATCCCATGATTAAGTATTTCACATGGATTATGAGAGGTTATAATACTAGTTTATAAATCTATGGTTGTGAATATTTTGTTAACACAAGAATAAAACTTTTAAGCCAAATGATGAAATAAGCCCATTACTATTTATTAGCTTGGCTATTCACTGCTTTTGACTTAAGATGCTATAAATGGTATCAGAATGGACCCTTTTGTTAAAAGGTGGATGATTTGTGTCTGGCTCTAGTTAAAAGAAAAGGTTTGAGGAAGGTGGGGAGTGTCATTAAGAAATGACTCTTTGCATGCTCCTAAGAAGACCTATAAATAGTGAGTTGCTCGAATTGTACCCCAAAAATGGGGAAATATTTGGGCTTAATTATAAGGTCTCGTAATGAAGACGTTGCGTATTTAAGAATGGAAGAATATAAGACCCCGTGGTTAAGTATTCCACATGAATTGTGGGAAGATATGATTAGCTTATAAGGCCATAGTTGTAAAAATTTTATTAATATAAGCTTAAAACTTTTAGGAAAAAAATGAGCCCATTATATATGTTGGTTTGGCTATTAATTGCTTTTAACTTAGGGCATTACAAATGGAGTCCCTAACATGAATAATAATGGTAGATAAAGCTACGCTCATGGACTACCTAATGTTGATAATCACATTTGTTAGTACTATTATGATGTCTTATAAAATATAACACACAAATATACCAAATTCTACTTGAACTTAGGCTATATGTAAAAATAATAAACATTCATCCAATTGACACATAGGATAGCCACATGTAATAGTATAGCAATAATAGGTAGTATTAAATCTTGACTAATTTGGACTCGTTTCATGTCCACGTATAATAGAAACTTGGGGCAACTATAGTAGTATACATCCATATATTTGTAGGTTGTTAATTTGTTATAATTGTTATTGCCTAAATGATAAGAATAAATATGATAATAACAACTAAATATGCATTGAATTGAAAGAAGGAATATTTATTGGTAATATTTATATGACATAGTAATTTGAATAATGCACCTAGGATAGTGTATAGAAACAAATTAGACATAATAGATACTTTGTATATATGTTGTAGTAATTATAGAATATATATATATATATTATTTACTCCTAAATGATTAAAAAATAAATGAACATACACAAATTTTTCTTGTTGCACGAGATTATGTTGTTGAAAGGAAATAAAACTCAAAAGATAATTAAGCACTAATAAGCCAATTGGGGGACACATGACCATACAATGCAAATCATGGACTGATTTGGAATTTGACATGAGACTGTTGGAAGCCAACAAATTGAGAGGTCCCATCTTTTGCTAATGAGCTCCATGGATTTTTGGGAACATTAAGCTAACATTGTTGATTCTTAAAGAAAAGGTAAGTATTATTTATCTATATTTTGGTGAGGGAACTAATCGCGGAATTATTTGTTGTCATGTGCTACTTATTTATGTAGATGGCATGTGAAATAACTTAAATCACTAATAGGGTAGTCATTATGGTCTTTAATAACATTTTGCTTTAAGACAAAAAAAAAAAAGAGGATATTCTGTAAGGGAATAGTTGCTGGCTAAATTTGCTAGTTTTATACTTGATGGAACCTTTGAGCTCAAAAAGAAGTGGATACTTATTATTAATGTATGGATTTGGTGATTGTATACTTCGAGTATCAATATTATGTAAGGATATACATATAAATATATATATGTGTGTGTGATGCCGAAATCTATGGCGAATTGAAGTAGAATTTTCTAAATGAAGAGTGAAAATATTAATTTATATTTGACATCGTTGTGTTTTGCAAATTCAACAATACTCATATAGCAAATATTAAGTACATAATAAAATGTAGGGCTTATAGTATTTATGAAAAAAATCATCTTACATTGACTTATTCAAATTTTAAACATGAAGATCTAATAGATTTACAAGCTGTATAATCGAGTTAAAAGATTTACAAGCTGTATAATCGAGTTAAAAGGTAACTTAGGGTGTTCCTTGGTTACAAACTAAAAACTTGAACTAATTCAGAGAATTTCCTTAATGACAAACTCTAGTTTGAACCCACTCAAAAGGTAAATCAAGAATTCATTGAATAAATTGTATAGACTAGAACTTTTAGAGAATAAGTCAAAGGATAATTTAGTTAATAAATACAACCAACCTAAATCAAAGGATATATCAGAAGTTTAGTTTTGATAGATAAAGTTCTATAATAGGATTTAATAAAAAAAATTGAAATAGACGATGCTTAGATGAGTATTGTAAACTATAGTGGACTTAGAGAGTAAGTTAGAAGATACTTCGATAAGAACTTTAGAGTTGATCTAATAAAAGATAATGATTTAGAAAATAATTCAAAGAATATCCTAGGTAATGATTTACTTAGAAGGTCCATAAAGTTTAAGGAACTTAAGAGAAAAAAAAAACATAATGAAATTAAAATAAAATTCAAATGAAAAATTCTGTTCAAACCTATTTTATTTCTATTAAGCTACTGTATTCTTCTATTCTCTTCGTAAACTACTGTTTTCTATTCTTTTCCACTTTCGGCTACTCTATTCTTTTTTCTTTTTTTTTTTATTCCGATACCCTCCGATAACAAGAAGCCAAACCCTCCTTAACATGGGCCTGACGTGTGTAACCAAAACCAAAATAGAAAGTTACAACCCACGTGTGCTTTGTCCCCACAATTTGTGACCTCTGCTTTCTTACTTCACGTTAGGCTACTGACATAATAATATAATGAATTAAAGAAAGCCCTCATCCAATGTTCAAGACCTCCACGTGTGGGCTTCCTTACTGAAAATGAGCTTGTAAAATTGATACACAAATGAAATAAAATCCACACGTGAGCATGTTGTGTCATCTCTGGCAAATCCTTCTCGGCTGGTAGCTGCAATGTTCAGCTGCTACGTTTGGTTTTTGGACATTTGGCCGTGGAATGAAATTGGAGCTGCTGCGCATTGTGTTGGCTTCGTCAATTTGCAGCACGTGCTATTGCTGTTGAAGCTTCTCGGCCGTTGCTCATAGAATGAATGGCGTGAGTTGCTGTAGTGTGTTCTGTTTCGGCTGCTTGGATGAAAATGGAGTGCTTGTGTGCTGATCAGTTGCTTCGACAAGGAGCTCTCGGATTGGTGAAGTTGGTGCTCAACCGCTCTGCTGCTGTGGGGTTTGGAATTAAGAAGCTGTTGCTGCATTTTTCAATCGCTTGCGTCCAAAGAGCTACTGTGGTCATTGGTTCTTCGTGCTTCAGGAGTGTTGCCATTTGGGGTTGCTATAGTTGTTCGGTTGATTCTTGGCAAGGGCTGCTGCTCTTGCATTTGTAGTTGCACGCAAGAGAAACTGGTCGGGTCTGCTATCACGTGTTGAAGGAGTTGCTCTGTTTTGGACAGGAGTATTGCAGCTACTGCATGGTGTTCTTAGCTAGTTCTCGGCTGCAGCTGTTTTTATCTTCAAAATTAAAGTGCCATGGCCGCTGCTTGGTGGGCATCACTACTCAGACTTGTCAACACACGTGTGAATCTCCAATTGAGTTTCTATGTTCTGCTACATGATGGAGCTTAACCTGAAGCTTTAGCTGCACTCCATAGGGTGTTCCTACTTACTGCTGTTCAAGTGCAACTTGATTTTCTGCTGCAGATAGGTGGAGCTCTCTGCTGGTGTTCAGAATTTGCCGAGGCTTCAACAAAATGAGATACTAAGTTGATTGGTGCGCGTGTGGATGGCTTGGCATCAACTGTTAAATGGATGTTCTCGATTCAAATTGTTGTTGAACATGAGCACACGACATGCAATAAAAATAAAGCCAGTCAAAATTCACAAGCTCGTCCTTCTATAGTAATGAAATGCAAGTTTTCTTCTCGATTGTTGTGTGATGTGCTTACTCAAGTTATGGAATTCTCAAGCTCAAGCTAGTGTTGTTGTCAATTGAATGCCGTGGCCTGCAGTTGCAAAAGAATTGCTTGGCTCTGCTTTGGCGTTGGAATCCATGGCCTAAATTTCAGCTGTTGCGAGTGTTTGCTATCTTTGTTTTCCACCAATTGGAGCCATGGCTTTGTTTCAGTAGTTAAGAGTTAGAACTCCAAAAGCCAGATGGCTGTTGTTCATGTTTTTAGGTCTGTTGCTATTCTTGGTTGCTGCATCCGCTGAGCTCGAAGTGAACTTTCTGTTGTCAGTAATTAAGGGTTGTTGCTGCTTCCTGTCTTAAGTGAGTAGATCGGTTTAGATAGCTTGGATTGGAGCAAGAACTCAGATTGTGCTTGATTCCCACATGCTCAGGTTGCTTACTTTCACATGCTACCTGCCAAACAAAGCAAAAACAAGTAATGAGCTAAGGTGAACATCCGAAATAAGATAGAACAAGTTGGTTTCTGCCATGAACTGTAAGATGAAATTCAACTGGGTGCTTAATGAAGATTAAAGATGCAGCTCGGCTTGGTTGTTCAATTCAGCAACTCAGCTGCTCTTTTCGAGTGCAGCAAACGCTGCTGCTGTTTTCACAAGTGGTAGCTCAGTTGTTCTCAATTGATGCTCAATATCAGCTCGAATCTTACTAGCTGCTCGCTGCTGTCACACGGTGCTAAGATTGGATGCTGCTGTTTCATGGCTGCTTCGCTTAAATGTTCTTGACGTGCACAATTGCTTCTAGGTCCAGAAAAGTCCCTAGCTACCTCGATTGGCTGAAGCAAAACTCAAATCAGTTAGAGTTTGATCAATCTGCTTGGTTTGACATTCTCTAATGCTAGTCACCGCTCTCAGGTGGCTTTAACTCGGAAACACTCATTGGCATGCTCTAGATATCTTCAAGGAGTGAATATTGCCATAGTAGGCATCAAGCTTGAGCTCTAATCGTGCTACATGCAACACTATATCCCACCTAGAGCTGTTGTTTTGATTCTTTAAATACTTAAAGAGGTTGTCATTTGTCTTCTAAAAACTGATCATACAGCTTGCAAGAAAATTAGAAATGTTTAAACTCAATCAAATCTGTCCACACATTACTTAACACAAACTCAAATGTAGATATGATCTTTAACTAAAGTGAAGTACTTGTGAGTATATCTAAGCTACCTTAAGCTCCATTTTGATCCCTTAGTTGAGATTTTTGAATAATTAACCAAAAAAAATGTATTTTTCAATTTTTAAGCATAATTTGCAATAAATGTGCTAATACATGTAGGAATGTGTGCCATTTTGGTAAAGATAAATGTGTAATTTTACACATTTATCAGTTGTAAAAGGACCTTGTAATTATATTTACAAGTAATTACTTTGCTAATACATAGTTGGTATTTTAGTGTCTATGTCAATAAAGTATACCTATCACATCATAGATACAAGGAACAATAAATATATATATATATATATACACATATATCTATTCTTGCATAAGTACATATGACAGGTACATTATCTAAACATTTGATGATGATGGGATTCAATAGACTATAATATGTAAGATTTATTACTACTCAATAGATTTAGCAAGCAACCATAAGCATGTGATCATAAGTAAAATGAAATATATTAAATAACACTTTAGTTAGTTTTTATAAATCATAAAACTTGACTATGCTATATAGGGAAATTCAAATGAGTGTCAAGTAAGTGGGATTAGTATTTCACCACAATTTGAAATATTATTTCAGAAATACTAGGAGACTTATATGTATTTGCTTGTGATTGTAGTTAATTATTTGTGTGTGTATGGTGCATGTGTTTAGAATATGATTTGCTGTGGTGGGAGCTAAGCTCCATTTTATGTTTGCTTTGTAAATGTTGTTCTGCTTGAATTGTTTAAGTTTAATTGATCACTCTAAAATAAATTAACTCAAACTTAACCTAATCTCTAACTTAACATGTATCACAACTCATTAGAAATAATAACCGGGATTCTAAGGACAAATACGAACCTTTTCAATGAAGATATTTGAAATAGTCCTTTCTCCATCCTTAGTCAAACTAAGTGCTAGAAGAAAAGATCATGGTAAGGTTGGGAGCTATGGTTCAAAGGTAGTTTTAAGCGAAGGGTGCTCTCCATTACATAAGTCCTGGTTTGGTTTCAATTTGTGTGTAAAACATAAAATTCCTTAACCCGAGTTAGAGTAAGTGCAATTTCCTTATCCTCATGACAAACCAGATAGCACCATGCGGATGGTACATTGCTTGTACATGCATTATACGTAATAATTGTTTGATAACTTGGTTGCTCTACTCTACTTGTATATGCATTTTGTCTCTTACTCCTTATTAGGCCTATAGTTCTATGGCTCATTCCCTTATAGATTTTCCATAGGTTATTGAAGCTGAAGCATTGGATGGGCTAGTATTTTGAGTGCATGAAAGTTTTTATAAACCTTATAGGGGAACCTATGTTAGGATGCGAACGTAGGTTATTATGGAAAACGTTATTATAATTGCTTTTACTACTCATTTTCCTTATTTAGTAATGGATTCCAATTCTCTATGGTTTTGATGGTTCGTGTGAGAATAGAGAAATATCCCGTATTGTTTCTATAAACATTTTTTTTACGTTTTATTTTTATAGAACAGTTAGTAGGTTGGGTATTAAGTTAGAGCCATTATGATTAAAGTAAACATAACAATTGTTTTGTCTTGAATTATGCAACTTCTAGAATAAGTAACATGGCTCTTGAATTTCAGCCACGACAGGTTTTATTTGTGAGGTGACATCCTTTATTATACTTAGGATGTAATAGCACACATATATGTTTATAATGAGTAATAAGCAATGACTACCATTTGATCTTATGGATTGTTAATGGGTAAAATATATTAATTAAGGTTTAGGCTAAAGAAAGAACATCAAGCCTAATTATACATTGTAGAACTTGGTTAACACCTAAACTTGCTAAAAAGGATTTAAAATGTGTGAGACAATTTTAGCAAATCATATTTCAAGCCCACCAATCAAAACTCTCTAAATCATATGAGATTAGGTCTAATAGTTTGGTTTTTGTTACTAATGCAAATAATCATTCTAATCATAGTTTAGCTAATTTTACGCTTAACTATAAAATTATATTACAACAATTCCTTCACTTACATAAAAATTACATCATTTTTCATTTAACAATTTCGCCTTTATTATTAGAATTTCATTAGTAAGTTTCCTTAATGTACTCATTAAAATTAGGTGAGTGAATAAGCCTATTGTACGCGATAGCCACTCATACTCTACTTGACTAAGTACATTTCAAATAACTAGATAACAATTTTTTGGAACTTGCTCTCACATGGTAGAGTGTAGTTATGATGCTTTTATATCTTATATCTATCCTAGAACATGTACATTAAGGTAAAGAGGGTATAGGTTCTAAAATACTATTTACCTACCATGTGATAATTGTTAAATAATATTAATAAATGAAAAATAATGCTATTACTTTATTATTTTTTCGATTAAGAAAGATTTTACTAAAAATAAAAAGAAAGGGATTAAACTTAAAGCTATCTCTTTCTTGTAACTATTAAGTTTCGATAATACCTTTATTTTCTTTTTGTATGTTTTATTTTCTTTCCAGTTCTTTTTCTCCATTTGTTAAATGCTAACCTTAGTCTATTAATATCGTTAAAATAAATGATGATATTTTTTAAAGAACATTTAAAACTATTGATTGTGAATGAAAAGAAATCTTTTGACAACGAAAACATACTTCAAATTTGCTATTAAAAAAAAACATGAAATTGAAACTTATGGGAAGAAAAAATATCTATAAGTTCCATAAGGTAATAGATAATCTATAATTTCCATATGGTAGAAGTTCAATGGTACATTTGGGTAGATTCTAGTTTTAAA
Source organism: Lumnitzera racemosa (assembly GCA_024138005.1). Taxonomy (NCBI): domain Eukaryota; kingdom Viridiplantae; phylum Streptophyta; class Magnoliopsida; order Myrtales; family Combretaceae; genus Lumnitzera; species Lumnitzera racemosa. The sequence goes on from JAMXBC010000006.1 coordinate 91,428,297, forward strand.
AATTTTGGACTAGAATCTAAAATACTAGTGGTCTTATTCGCTACTCATCTTATACTCATTCACTCCTAACTAGAATTGCTTAAAAATATTCTATATGTTCTATTGAATTTATTCCTACACAAAATATGTGATTGGTATTATGAAGAGTTGACCTTTTATTTATTTATTTATTTTTTTAGGCTAAAAATGTTTAGAAAGTGTTGATAGCCTAAATTGGCTTAGGCCAAGCCTAAGAGAAAGTCCAAAAACCCAAAAGATAATTGAAGCTAGGAGTTGCAAAATATGGGATGAACTAAGAGCTCGGCCCTTAGGCGCTTCATCCCTATCAACACCCTTACTTAATGAGCCTCAACAGTTGTAATGAGGCTATTGATACAATGAATATAAGATAAAGTCTCGTCAGTTATGCTATCACATATGGCCTATCCCTGCTTAACAAGACCTATTAAGCCTCAGCTTAACCACCTAAGCTACAAGAAAGATCACATCAGCCTATAACTATAAAAAGGCCCAATCATGCACTTACTAAGGGGATTGAGTTTTTTGAAATCTAAAACATATGTGCTTGAAGGTGATTTAATCATTCTTTGCTACCATCCATTGAGTTTCCTATATTGAATTGAGACTTATTTACACATTGGTATGGCCATACCTATTCTAATAGTTTTTCTATTTAATAGGCTTAAAGGAAGTCCAATATAATGACAAAGAATCAACATAAAAGGGAAGCATTTCACAAATGCATTTTAGAAAATTTTAGAATCATATTTAGTTTATTAGGATTATGATTTCAATTATTTGAAATTTTGATTTCCTTGTTTAGTAATGAAACAAGTAAAAGATTATAATTCATAAGAAATCCCATCATTTTTCACTCTTATTATTTAGAAATTTGGTTTATGTCATTTTCTTCTCTATTATTCTAAATTTTCCATTACTATGTAATTGAGGTAGATGTGGCTTAGTTTCTATTTATAACTTTGAACTAAATCATATGGTAAAGATCATGAATTCTCCTAAACCATAAAATTTTAGTTTGGTCCAAGATTGTCAAGCTCGTGATTAACTTATAATTGCTACAAGATTTGTGCAATTAGAACATAAAATCGAAATATCAAGACATAAGTTTTTACAATCTATGTAAAATAGCTTAAAAAACTATAGATATGATTATAATAATTAAAAAAAACCTTGAAATATATTATAGAAATGAAAAAAATGAAGAAATTGAGTTCTTTTTCCATTAAAGAGTTATTAATCTATAATCTAAAATTTACAAAAGAAGAACAAGTAGAGTCAAAACTAAATTTCTTTCCATTATTTTGTTTGAAAAAAGCGATAAATTGAAGACGAATAAAAAAATTTAACTTACTTTTGAGTTATTAATAATATAAACTTAAATATATAATTTTTTTTTTTTATAAAATTAGCTATTTGAGTTGGAACCTAAACAAAGGCTATGAATATTGAATAAGTGATTAGAAGAGAGAGAAATGGGAATAAAATCAAAATAGGATATAAAAGATGATTTAATGGCATAATAATTAATGGATTGGTAGAATTTGTGTTCTATTTAAGTCATTTATGTGGAATAATTAAACTCGATAAAAACGCAAGTTTTTACTGAGTTTGATGTGTAAAATTGATTAAAAACTCAAGTTTTTTTTTTAAAAAAAAACGATTTTACACCAGAGTTAACTTAAAAAAACTTTTTAAAATCATAAATTTGTAAAATTGTATGGATAGAATTGCAATTTTGATTACTACAATTTGATTTACAGATTAAATTATGTTTCATAATTTAGGAATGTATATTTTCATAATATGCATTCTCATATGAAAAGTACTACACTCATTTATAATTATCAACTTGATGTCATACAAGAGATTGATAATTATTTTGGTTACAAGTAAAAACATTACTATGTATTCCTTTAAGATGGGTTATTTTAGTTTAGCCATTTGGTTTATCTTTTAAATCAATCATAAATTTTTTGTTTGATTCAATTAAGTAATTTTCTAAACCAAATTGCAAAAGAGAAAAATTAATAAAAATAAAACTATAATCTCATATTGGTTTGGCTTGAATTAAGCACTAATTTAGTTTGATTCGTTTTTTCTAAGCTTCCCATATAGGTCCAAAATTATCTTTAAATTTATTTAATTATTTTTTTTAGAAGGCATCTTAATTATCTATTATATTAAAGGAAAAAACCCCTTTTTAATAGCTTATTACTAATAACTTGATATCTTATAGTTTTAGCCATTAAATATATTTACATAATAGTTATAAAAATAATTCAACCCATCCCACAACTTTTTAATTACTGCTTATTCTTTACAAATATTTTCAACTGTACAATTATCATTTTCTATCATATTTGCTCTTACGGTTATTATTAGTTTTTTTCTCCATTATTCTATTGCCTAACCTTGCTATTATTTAAAAAATTTATTATACTTTTAATTTAACCAATATTTACTATAACAATAAAAAAATTAAAAAATATTATTATAATTTTAATTTTATAAACATATATTAATTCTTTTTTATTTTTTATTTTTTTCACATACAATGTGAGTATATTATCAACTAGTATGTCTTTTAAGTACGGGGATGAAGTGGACATAATGAAAGATTAAAGATTATAGGCAATGGAAAGTGAAAGCCATATAACCTAGGAGTTTTGTGCCTCTATAGGGTATTGTTGGAAAAATAGGACGAAGCTAGGGTAATCATAATAAATATTATGATAGAGGCATAGTAAAGGTGTATGCTACTACGTGTGTTTTTTGTATTGAAGGTATGTTAGTATAAAAATAATTTTAGAAGGAAGGCGTGCATCAAGCATGTATCTTCCTTGTTTCACTAAAGGCATAACAAACCATGCGCCTTCCTTATCACACATTTCCCTTTACTAATTTGTTTAGCCAATTCTCCAAATACATATAAATTAACAAAAATATATATTGAATATAAAGCCAAATGGCCTTATAACAATAGTAAATCTAAAACTTGCAAGTACATCATAAAAGCACATGAATTCTAACCGGTTTGATGTATAACACAACACATCTATAAATAGTTTAGTAGACTACTCAATACAACCAAACCTGTGAAATTAGATATAATATAACAGAGTATATTTGTAGTCAATAATCAATAGCAAGTAAATAGTAATCTAATGTATAAAGTTGTTTGTAACATCCCTATATAGAGTAAATAATAGATGTTGAGAATACATAATCAACTAACTGGATAATACAAAAGTGGTTATTTACAGCTTCTTCTTTCTAGATCTTATTAGTTGTTTCTTGAAACGAGCAAGTAATGATGGCCTGCAACTCAACATTCCCTCAAATGGCTAAGGCTCCGATTGATAAGGAGGAGTATCATTGAATTCCTTAAGAGAAACTAGACTAGGTTGTGAACGATGATAGCTAGGTGACACTTTCCCCCATGTTTAATGTCTAAGACTAATTGGTATGCTGCTTATGAGGAGCTGGCAATGTTTGCTGGGGAGAGATACTACCTTGAACACATAAAGTTTGATATGAATTGGGGCTAGAACTAAAGGCATTGGTAGGTAGCGTACTACTACTAATATCGCCCAAGCCAACAAAATGGTGAGATTTTGACGGTATCATTGTCTCATTGTCCCCAACCACGTAAGCGACTTGATCGACATTCTCTCATGTGAACTCTATCACCAAGTCACAGGCGAAGGGGCAGTATGGGGTTAAGATTAGCTGGTTGGTTGGGAAACAATATTAACCTGCCGTATTCCTTAAGATGGTGAAGGCCGCCATTGATGATTTGATGTGTAGTATCTAAATCGTTTGATAGCCTCGCCTCTACTGTGATAGACTATGCATTGTGCAGTTATTTCTCTTGTATTTAGTTTTCTTTGAATGAGTCAACCATTTCAATCAAGTTTTCCACATCATCATCGTTACTTATGAACATCAAAGTGTACGAAATACCTCCTTTGTGAAAAGAAGGTATTGGTGAACAAGTTCCACTTCACTATGATCAACCTTAATACTCGTACAGATTTTTTGGAGGAAATGACTAAAATTCAAATCCTTCCTCATCTTTAACTTTTTTACTAAGTCCCTATCATATCGCAAACCATTATTTTCATTCATTATGTTCCCTCCAACATACATAATTATTTTCATATAATCAGCCATTGTCAACTTATTCATCTAGTAATTTCAAAATTAGTTAAACCCATATAGTTATGGCCAGTTTGTGGCACCTACATAATTTTACTTTTCGATAAGGACATCTCCTTTCACACATAATTTCACTTCTTGGTGAAGCGCTCATTGTATTCACACAATTTTCACTTCTTGGTAAGACGTCTCATAACATACTATAAATACAAACACTTACATAATTTTACTCCTTGGTGAGCCCTCTCATCACATACTACAATTGCGAGTATAAGCGTACTTCACCAATATACATATAAAATCACCTACAATTTATAGGCGGCATACCTATTTTCTTATATTACCATTACAATTTATATAACTATATACTAACATATGAATAATGTACTAAACATGATTTATATATTAAAAAAAATATAAATACTAAAAAAATATTATCTAACTACAATTCATACAGACAATATAAATATTATCATATTAACAATGTGATTTTCATATTAAAAATTAATTATAGAATAAAAGGATGAACGGGTATTACTTACAAATTGATCGAGAAAAATAAGGTCATATTATTGCCCGGAGAGTAGAAATTAGAAAATTTGAGAGATTTTGAAAAGTTGTGGATACAAAAACAAAGAGAACGTGCAAAAATTTAGATGTTTATATTGGGATATTGAAGGTACATGATTGAATAGCCACCTTCATTGTAAAATTATTTTTACATTAAATACGTATACCTTCGATACAAAAAACACACATACGCTTTTTTTTCTACACCGTTATCATAATATTTATTAAGTTAACTCCATTTTCGTTCTATTTTTTCAACAATTCCTCCTAGAAAAACAAAACTCAACCTAGCCTAGCAAGACCAGTGCCTTTCTTCTGCCCTTACTCTTTTTAATGATTTAAATAGACAAAACCCTCTTCATCTTAACGTATCATTATCACTATAGAGCGACCTCATCACTGACAAGTTCTATAAATTTCTTTTCTTCTTCTTCTTCTTTCCGATTGTCGTCGCCTGTATTCTCCGTCTATACACCACCTTCACCACCAAAAACAGCACAGCAGCAAATGTCGAGCGCAGAGACGGAGCATGTAAATAGAGAAGAAGAAGAAGACACCACTGGTCCTGCCCCAGAAGATGAAGATACTGGAGCTCATGTCGCGCCCGTTGTTAAGCTGGAGGAGGTGGCCGTCACTACTGGTGAAGAGGACGAACTGCCCATTCTCGATCTGTATGTATCTATCTATCTCTCTATCTCTGTTTCGAGTGATTGTTATTTCGATACAAAATTATGTAAGTAGATGCGAAGTTGATTAGGGTTTTGATTGTAGCAAAGCGAAGCTGTACCGATTCGATAAGGATGGAAATCAGTGGAAGGAAAGAGGAGCTGGGACGGTGAAGCTCTTGAAACATAAGGTCACCGGAAAAGTCCGCCTTCTCATGAGGCAATCTAAAACCCTCAAGATCTGTGCTAATCACCTCGGTAATGTCATCTCTCCCACTCCTTTACTTGTTAGTTCTCTTCTTTTAATTTCAGTTATTACCTATATTTATTGTTGTGATGTATTGGCAGTTGGTCCGACCATGAATGTTCAAGAACACTCTGGCAATGAGAAATCGTGCGCGTGGCATGCCTCCGACTTTGCGGATGGCGAATTGAAGGATGAGCTCTTTTGCATTCGTTTCTCTTCCATTGAAAGTTAGTACTTCCTTAATTTACTTATTCAACATATGTATGTATATATGTAATGCACATTTTACACAGACCTTCAAATCCATCCTTCTTGATAAAATTCTTTATACTAAAAGTTCCCTTCCCACTTCACCCTGTGCTAAACTGAACTTGATCCTAATCTAAAACCACATCAGAGAATTGGATGGATGAGTTTGATTAATGGACTAAGGCATGCAAATCGGACTACAGGGATTTTGGACTTAATCGTCGATTATGCAGTATGCTAGCAGATCAACATTGTCATGTGAATACTCCATGCTCTGGAAGGCTGAAAGGAAATCTGGGGAAAAAAAAAAGAAAAACGCATGGTTACTTTCTTGATTTTTTAACATCATTTGATAATTAGATTAGCTGTCATCTTTTGTTTAACAATGTCAATACAACTGTTTATTTAACATTTGATTATAACGTTAATAAAGAAACGACTATTCTTATTGTTAATCAGGGCCACCAGCTTGGATCCTGTGTGCTATTATCTTATATCAAAAGGATCTTGGACCCTGTGAAGGACCCTAATTCATTCCGATAGTGACTAAGCTGCTCTTATTCTTTGCACAATTGATGATTGATGATGGAAATCCATTGTCAGATTATGAATTTCATTGTCAATAGAGAAATTCTACAACCAAATCAACATTGTTATCTAAATTCTCCATGCTTTGGAAGGAAAAAAAAAAAAATTAATAAAATGTTACTTTCTTAACTTTTTAGCAGAATTCAATATTGATAATTTTACAATCTTTTGGTATCACTCCTTGTTTAACAATATTATATGTGTTGCATTGCTCTAAATTTGCATTATTCTTTTGATGTTTGGAGTAGGGTAACGTTTGTCACTACAACAGTTTATCTTACAGTGCGTTATAATCTAAACAAAGAAACCTAAAGAGAAAAGAAAGATATGATTAGCTATTCTTGGTTGGGGCCACTGCCATGGATCCAGCATGCTATTATCTTAAAGATAGGGATGTCAGGCCTGTTAAGTACCCTGAGTCATTCTGCTGCTATTAGCAAATGCTGCAGAATGCTCTTATACTTAAACTATTGATGACTATTTTGGTTTTCCTTTGTCAGATTGCAAGTCCTTCATGGAAGCAGTACAGGATATTGCTGAATCCCAAAAGAAGAAAGACGAAAACAAAGATGCTACTGCAGCTGCTGGACTTCTTGAGAAGTTGACTGTGGAGGAAAAGGAAACTGAAGATAAAGCTGGTGAAGAAGATGTGCCTGCTCCATCTGGGGTTGATAATGAAACAAAAACCGAGCTCAAAAACACAGATGCACAGAAGAAATCTGATCCTGCTTCTGCAGCTTGAGGATGATATCTTGTTTTTGGTAGTTCTTATAGCTGGCTATACAGGAGGCAGTTTTGACCTCTTTTCCTTTCCTTCTTGTGGTATTATGTTGCTGGTGGGAAAATGAGTCTTGTTCTATTAGCTGGCAAGGTTTGAGTCTGTCCTCGGGGTTGTAGGTACATCATCGTTTGGTTGAATTATGGTTTCATGTTTGCATTTCAGGCTGTCCCGTCCAGGTTGGGTATGTCTGGGGTTTAACCAAGTTTTCTTGTTATATAGGTTTTTTTATCACTTGCTGTCCTGATCTTCAAAGTGGAGAAGAAACTATTCTCACAAAGTAAGTTTTATTGTGAGGTATTCCAATGAGACAATTATCAATTATTGTGACTGGTCCTAGAGCTTGAATTGGAGAAATCTAGGCTAAGAGCTCAAAACACTTGATGAATATCGAGAGTTTTGGGTTCCCAAAACTGAAGATCGTGCGTTACTTTCTGCAGCTCAAAGCTGAATATGTGGTGCAAGATAGATAAGTTCTCGTATATTTTTTATCATCACAAACGCGCTTCTACATCAAGATTTATACGGAACTTTGTCTTATTTAATTCTAACTAAGCATTTAAAGCGGTAAGTCAGAAAATATTTAAGCTGCTTTGATGTCAACTTGAAAAATGCCGAGAGATTGATTGAAACAGGGGTACTGTTGTTATGCAACACGAAGTTGTAAGTTCTGGACAACTTTTTTCTTGGATTGAAGGCCATGCATGGTTTACTTTCTTTCTCGGACATTTTTACGCCACAAGGCTGCATGGTTCATTCTAATGCCGGAAATATCATCGTTTCTCTTAGCCTTCTCGAATGCAACTCGGATCTTAATGTAATTGTAATTATTGTCAGGTATTAACAATTATGGTGAGATGGCCGAATAGTGTGTAACATATGCAATGGCGACAGGAGTAGTATTTAGATCTGGTCTTGTGGGCTCAGCTAAAATTTGCGGAGGATCTCGTGTACGAGCTTGTTTCCAACCCTTGGTACCTCTCCCGTGCAATGTTCATTTAGTTATTACCACACAATAAAATTTCCAGTCCACTTGCTTTTTGGAGTGAAATAGATAAGCAACAAAAGTTATGTCACTTTTTATATAGGGAATCATTATTCTAGTACTTATTTTACTTCATCAATTATAATATTAAATTGAGTAAGTTAATTAACTTTTCTCATTGATTAAGTACATAATTGTCCATTAATTGAACTTTTTACTCTTTGTAGAGAAGCTATAAAAAATTACTCTTTTACAAGGTAACAACTATATCCTTAGAGAGAGGGTGAAAAATATTGATCTTGTATCTTCATGCAGGGGTGGAAGTCACTTGCAAAAGGAGAAGTAAAGGCTATGGGGATGGAGGAAGATACTCTAATATGATTACTTTGATGCCTAGTAGAACAATGGGCAAAAGTAAGAGAAAAGGAGAGTTTGCATGTAAGATAAAGGAGAAAGTCAAAAGGTCCTTTATCGTGAGGTCTTATTTTGTATATCCTCTATTTATAGGGAATGTGGTTGAATCATTTTAGGAAGGTAAATAATTCGAAGATGCACTTTGTATTTGGTGGGATGAGTATCTTTAATTGGTAGACTTTTTTTATTTATCAAGCTATCATCGTATGACCTTTATTCAAGTGTTTCGATTGAACCTAGCCAATTTGGGTCACAAGGCGTAAGCTTATAGGAGCTTAAAGGTCTTTATTCTATTTGGTTGGGCTAATGGTTAGTGACTCTTCATGGTCATAGGTGAGGTCAGTAGAGTTTCTAAACAATTGATCTATAGTTTTTTAAAGAGTGGCTTGATTGGGAAAAGGTTAGTGAGAGAGTAGGAAGCTCAAACTAGGCTATTGGCGCTTGAACCATGTCTTGAGCAAGTTTGTTTGAGCTTATGGTCTCATGTCCAAAAAGAGCAACACTTGCTATGTGCACCCTTCGATAGTGTTTGCTTGGTAAGGAGAATAAGCTCATGGATAGACTCTTAGGGCTCTAAGTTGAGCTGCTGTACATTAAAGGTAAGCTAAGATTAAAGAGCGAGCTTCTCATTAGCGCTTGTAATCTTGTTTATGACTTAGCAAGTTAGACCTTTGACATAGGTGGAGTTGTAACCTTGTTCATGACTTAACAAGTTAGACCTTTGACATAGATGGAGTGGTTGAGTAGGTAGGTTGCTCGAGATAGACTTGACCTGTGCTTAGTAAATAATGGAGCACAAAGGCATTGTGAAGTTATTGCCAAGTTGGAGCAGCAAGGGGTATGTCATGCAGCTGTCTCGTTGTGCTGCATTAGTCTTTGCCTTCCTCATCCCTAGTCCCCACTCTTCGGTGGTCGAACTACAAGTAACTTAATTCCTAGAGTTGACAAAATGGCTTCTCGAAGTAGTCTTAATTCGATTTCTCTCCTGGCACGTAAATCTTAGTGCATTTAATGCAGATGGAAACTGTCAACATGCTATTGGGCGAATCTACGTAGGCTAGTTATGTTAGGGCGATCTGGACCATTAATGACTAACATGGGACACGTGCCAAGATCAGGTTGGAAGACATCAAATCCTTGTAACCGCCTATTTGTTTAATATTTCCTGTTTGTAAGTAACTTAGATCCTCACTATTTTCTCTTTCTTCTTTCTTTCAACTTCGAAAGCTCTTCTTTTTCATTGTAACTCAGAGATAATATAAAACTACTTAGGACTTATAATTTATAATTTCAGATAGTTTAGTACTAAAGCAGTATCTAAAACTTTAAAATTTATTATCTAAACTATAAAATATTATAAAATTTAGGTACTTATTTAAACAATGCGACTGTTTATTTTAAATTTTAGATATTTATTTAAATAAATTTTAAAGTTTACACACTAAAACTCAAATTTTAAATATTTAAAAATTAAATTACTTAAAATCATAAATTTAAGTATTTTCATATAAATTATCCCCTACAGCATGTTTCTAAAATTCACGCAAAACTTACTCAAGTTCCAAACTTTGTTCAATCTTTCGGTTGTTCACCACTTTCCTGACAAGTATGGATGCTCAAGAGGCTGTTTCATCAACATCTTTGCATACGCTAACTGATGATGAAGTGCGACAAGCGGAGAGGTTACTCCCCCCTAGCGATGGTAGTGATGGTTCCTTCTAGACAGACCCTTCATTCGGTCGCATCAACAAGCGAAGGAGTCGGTAGACGAGTTAACAGGGTGGCAGCAATCTAACAATTCCCAAGAGACGTCTATCCAGATGAAGGTGAAGGGGCAAGTCGATGATACATTTGTTCATGATTGTGGATGAGGGCAACACCCAGCACCCTTTTTAATGGAGAATTAGAGAGTGTGAGGAGTTACATTTCTCCCATCCATGGGGGGTAGACAGTAGAGACGCCCCCATGTCGATGATCGCGTGGCTTTGTGGTGGGTCGTTGGTTTTACCTTTAATTCAAGCACGTGGAGTTTGAACTCCGTGTCCCATTCTCTGAGTTATAGAAAGAGTTCTTCATTTACCATTAGGTGAATCTAATCCAACTCGTTCTAAATGCTTGCCACTTGTTTGTCGCGTTCAAGGCCCTCTATAAGAGGTTCATGCCGAGAGTTACTCCACAGCTCCTTAGATATTTTTATGGGTTAAAGCACTCCAATAAGGGTTGGTACTACCTGGCGAGCTGACCTCATCGGAAGCTCATGGAAGGGCTGGAGTCCTCTGTACATGGGTGAAAGGATAAGTGTATCTTGGTCAGGTCGAAATTCGACCGCGACTTTTGGATGGAGTGTGAGACTGGACGAGCATATGAAAGGTTGGTTGGATAGACATGAATTCCATCCTGATGCTCGTCCTTCATCAGAGGGAGCAGAGATTGGAAGAGAATGCTGCTTCCACGGTCCCTGCTCGCACCCACTACTTGATGGGATGTGGACAGCGTGGACATAGGGCTCGATCTTAGAAGAATGAGCTGTGCTATTTTGAGGTGCTCCATTTTGCCCTGAGATGAATCTACCCTTGAGTAGAGTGTTCTACGTTGTTTGTTGAGGAAATTGAAGAGCAGTCTCGTCCATATTTTTTATGGGACCGGCACCACCTTTGATCTAAGAATTTCCTTGATCTGTGTGAAGCTCTAAAATGTCAGTTACATTTGACTTGTTTTTCTTTGCCATAGATTAACTAGCACATATTGAAGATGTTCGACATATGGAGAGCGGAGAGAGAGGAGGTAGAAGGGCTCCAATCCGAACATGGAACCTTGATCTCGAACCATCAGATGCTCAAAATATCAAAATTTACAAGGCTAAATTTACTCTACTTTTGTTAGATTCCTAAATGTTACTAGGGCGAACAGTGGGATATTACAATAATATATTTCTGAAAATATATTTTCTTATTTTTCCGTGAATATGTATGTATATAGATATTTTCAAACGTATAAAAGTAAATAATAATTATATGGTTAGAGTATAAAAACTTAATCCCATGCTTGAGTCACATAAGGTAAAATCCAACATCCCAATTTTGTTACTGAATTTCTTCAATATTGCCTTGAATCGGTCCAGAAAGCTAGTAGATAAGTGGTCTTAATGCATTCGGCATGATCTATTTCTATAGAGTTTCCATGGTAATACTAACAAAATAGTTTATATCATTTATTTTATTAAAATAACTTAACTTATTACCTGAATAATAGGTCAATAAGTTTTATGGATAAAAAAAAATAATTAACAAATAATATTAAACAATAAAATAATAACAAATCAAATATTATTCAAAAAATCTAAAACAAAAATAGTTTCATGCCTTTACTCTCTTAGAGTAAGAAGAAAGTGTTTGATAATCAAAACGACTTGAGCCTAGTATAATTGATTTCTTGCGTTCTTAAACAACATAATCACTGCATAATTTATCTATTTTTTTTTCATTTAATTTTTTTTTTACTTATTTCATAAAATTTCATTTTTTTTTTAGGATCTAGCGTTTTGGTGTTTTGATTCAACTGTTGACAATAGTTGTTAAGTTTTCATGCATATTAATCATGTTTACTACTAACAATTTGATTATTGTTAAGAATTATCATATTATTCATGTGTATTATCGTAGCAAATTAGGGTTTCGAATTTCTAGAGTGGGTTTGGTTATATCAAGCTTCTATCGACAATAATGATTCTCTATCGACAGTTTGTTAGGGGAAATTCTATGAATTTGATTTCTTATCGACAATAAGATGGCACTATTCACAGAAACTACAAAGGGTCGTATGTATGAAGCAAAATTGCCAACAATAACTTTAGACCATCAACAATGTCCTAGAACATAGTTGTCAAAATCGTGATTCTATTATTCATTTTAATATATAAAATCGGTAGAATGGTGCAGAATCGGTAAGATCATAAGTTTGTAAAATCCTATATGAAAGTTTGTAATTTTATTAAAAGTTTGTGTATAAATGATTTTATATCAATTTTAATTAAAAAAAATTATAAAATCATAGACTTATAGAATTGTATTTTTGACTCGCGATTTTAGCAACTATGCTATAGAATGCAAAAGCCCCCTCCACGTGCTATGTTAACAAATGAACTTCCCTATCGATAGATACAATGATGGGGTCTTATGTATTTTATAGCATTGTTGATAAGATAGTGTCATCATCAACAGTTTTGTTTGTTTTGTTAAAGAGAAATCCAGTTTCTATTGATAGTTTTATACTACACTTAATTGTTTACTTTCTATAGTTGTATTAATACTTGCTTTTACTGATTGTGATGTTACATGTTACTGATTTATGATTTTTTGGAAGAAGATAAAGTGCTTAATGACATTGTTTATGCATTACTTGTATGACTTGGGAAATTCTTTTTTTTTTTTTTGTTTTTAATTGGTTTGTTTATAATTTAATAGTTATTGGAACATAATGCTTTTGTTGGTTTGGTTTATCCTTATATAGGCAGGATAAGAGTACGAAGTTAAAGCTGGATGAGCAGCCAGTTAAGAGGGAGGTTGGTGAGTTTATATTATATAGATGTTGGACAGTTTAAGATAGTTTTGTAGTCATTTTTATATCATGATGTTTCTCCTTTTTTTTTTTTTTTCCAGACACTTGCTAGGAGAGTTGAAAAGTAGCATGCTCTTCATCCTAAAGTAAGGAGGGAATATGAATAAAAATAGAAAAATAGCTCTATAAAGTATAAGACTCATAAGGCAAAATCTAGGGGTGCATTGAGGTCGGTGAGATTAGATGTGTATTGAAAGTAATTAACTTAGAATTCTGTTTTTTTTTTTTTTTTTTAATACTTGAATTGGATTGTTTATTCTTTGCAGTACAAGACGAGATGCCATCCTAAACATATAGTAGATGTACTTTCTGATTTTAGTGATGTGAAAAAACATGATGTGAGTGAGGTAGGGTATGGTAGTCTTCTGCACTTAAACTATGATAAAATGTATGGAGACTTATGTTTGTGGCTACTTAAGAATTTTGAATATGAGACTTTTGTTCTAGATATAAATGGAGTAAGGCTTCAAATTACTCCTTAAGATGTGGAAAATGTTCTCAACATGAGCAATAAAGGAGAAGATGTACCTTTAGATGCTACAATTAAGGTATTGGACAGTGTGAAGATTAATCTAGGGTTGGAGGAAGATATTAAGCTAATTGCCATCAAGTAAGATTTAAAAAAAAAGCTAAAGTTGTTGATGACAAATTGATAAGCTCTAAATTAGATATATTTTACATAGTGGTTTTTTATGATTTTTTCTTGAAATTTGAGTTTATTTTATAGGTAATGATACTTAATTGAGTAAAATCTTGATGTATAGGTTTTGAAACAATCTATGCGAGGAAACAAGAAAAAATAAAAAAGTTTTATTTAAATTGGAGTTAAAATGAATAAATTATGAAGGTTTGAAAATTGATATAACCAAACGATATGATTATGTCGTTTTCAAGCAAATTTGAAACTTATTTTCAAGTATTAAAGTTAGTGACACGACTAAAGGATACAGCCATGTCCTTTGTCATGTTGTTCTTAGTTAAAAAGAGAGGGAGAGAGAAGAAAACATGAATCATAATGAAGTACATAAACGGGGGATATAGTTATGTCCCTAGTTGTATCGTTTGCAACCAACATAATTTTTTTACTTCCTAGCTTTGTCAAGGTTTTCTAGATATAATTCTGTTAGCATGATTTTTTAAGAGTTTTTCAAGTCAGGATCACTCAAGAGAGCAAGGCAAAAAAAAAAAAAGATTTCAATATTCAAACTTTTATGGATTCAATGATTCTTTCTTTTAGTTTATTCTATTCTTTGATTTCAGATTGCTATTTTATGATGTGTAGAGAATAAATTTTTAATATTTAGGTCTTGTGAACCTAGATCTCACATGTAACAATTGATTTTATTTAGATTTAATAAAGATCTTTATTCTTTTTGAATTAATTATGTATTCTTGCATGTTTTAGGTTAATAATTCTGTAGGCTATTAATTTAAATATGATATTATACAAGAAGATCGAGAGATTTCTCATGTAATTAGATTTAACATAGTTGATAGAAGTTTGTATAATGTTAGAGATAAATTGTAAGACTTTTTCGGAGTTAGAATACTATCTTTAATATTATTTTTGAGAGAATTCACTACACGATTAATGAGATCCTAAATTATGCTATGGGGAAGGGATTTTATTAGGTAATGTAGAGATTAGGGTTAATAAACTCGAGAAAGTTATTAACTTTAAAAGAGAGTTTTCTTGATTAAGAAGAAATTAAAGATTGAATGAGATTATTTTTAAGGAAAGTTGCATGCATAGACTAGAGAATTAAGATCTAGGTATGTTGTTAAGTTTTGAATTTAATCTTTGATATTTTGCTTTCTTATTGAGTTATTTATTAATTATTAAATTAATTAGTTGTTGCAAATTTCAGTTTAAAGAATTGAGCTATTGAATTGAATTTATTCGGTTAAATAATAGTTAATGTTAATACTAGTTTTTTAGATCTCTAAGGGATCGATTCGGACTCATATCCACTAGATTAAAATTTGATAGGTACACTTGCTTCGTATCACAAATTCAAGTAATTGTTTGTGGTACGGGTACCTGGTAACTTACTTACCCCTCAACCCAGCTTAATTTTGAGGGAACATTTGGAAATGGTAGTGAATCCGAGTAAGTTACCACAATTTAATTGGGCAAAGTATGTTCTTCAAAGGATACGAGATGATATGTAGAAGCATAAGACTAGTAGTTGGAGTTATATGTTGGGTTGTATTATGTTCCTCATGGTATATGTTTAATCCATAAAACCCTTAGTATTATATGATTGATTAATAATATTTTTGTTGAATATATCATGTCACACATGTTATGTATCTAATTGATTATAAATTTCCATGTCGCATTCTCTTTAGTTATATTTTATAGATAAGTGTTCGTTAGATTATGTGATGGTGGATAGCTTAATGCGAGAAATACCTTGGTTGAAAACATGGACTGAAGATAGAGTAAGGAAAGTCGTATAGAAGTTTAGCAAGGTCCTAAGAGAAATGGTAAGCTATTCCAGTTTTATTTGTGAATCGTTTTAGAGTCATTTATACCATGTTAATCCTCATTTCATTTAATAGGTGGAGTCTTCCAAAAGTATTATTTGAAGAAAGATTGTCCACTTAAGGGAAATTGAACCTTGAGATTGCACTTTTCCTTTCTTATTGTAGCTGTCGACTTGGTTATATACCTGATTAATATATAAAGTTAATGTGACTTTTGCAAGTATTGGAGGAGAAACTAGATGTTATCATGAGGTAACAAAAAGAATTGAAAGAAGAAGTTTAAGAAATCACAAGAGGAGATACCTCATTTTTAGTATCCATGCAGAAGTAGTTAATGGAGTTGATGCATTGTTTTCCCATCTAAGAAGACATGCAAATATCCAATTGATGTGGAAGAGAAGAATGATTGCTTGGGTAGAGATTCCTTGCTTCATCAGAATCTGAATTTGAAGAACGTTGAGCCTTTACAAGAGATGCCACATAATTGTGATGATAACAATCCTAAACAACTATAGGTAATTATTTATGTATCATTTTATGTTTTTATTGCTTGAATTATCTAAAACTATTTTGGCCTAAATCTTTATTTTTTGTGTTACAATTTATTTATTGGTTTTACGATGAAGTTGAATATAATATTGAGCAAGGCCAAAGTCATGACCCTAAAGGAGGCTTAGTAGGATTGCCTAAAATTTTCATATCATGTGTACACCCATGATTTGAAAATCATCCTACAAGTAAGAGTTTACAAGTAAGAGTTTACAAGATTCTAAACAATTAGTCACTAATGTTTTTATTTATTTAACTTATGATTACATATATGTGACTATAGATATTCGATAAGCCACAGTCTAACAGAACCGTAGAGAATCGATATCCCCTACCAAACAATAAGATTAGATAATAAAGTTCTAAAACTCAAACTTACTAAAGTCACAAAATTTAAATGTAGTATACAATAATTCCAATGAACCATATAGCCTGTCCTTAGAGTCTAACTTCTATGTATCCCGATATTAACACTCAACTCTCAGTTCTTAACCTATGCCCGATCATCTAGCAACCTGCAAAAGAAAATTATTGGGAAGTAAGCTACAAGAGCTTAGTGAATTAACCCTCATACTATACCAGCAAATAAGTTATCAACCAGTTTATTACTAAACATATGAATGTATGAACAAGCAGTATACCAAACAGTATATATGCAATTGATCGGTACTACATATAACATTGGATTTAACACCTTCCGAAGTAAGGGTTAGAGATACATTGGCACCAATCACAACCGTGCTCTAAAACTTGGGTTTTTAACCTTATATCATTATATAGGAATTCCCTGTTTCATAGAATAGGTTTCTACTTCCATCAATCAATAGTATATAAATATCTAGGTCTAGCGGTGAGCGGGCTCCCGTAGTCTACGCTCACACCCTACAGCGGTGGTTTCTAAACGTGACCCCCAACCACCCACGGTTAGCGTCTCTGGTGCCAATAGAACCCGCGAGCCAAGGGTAAGGTCTTGTTGTACCAATGCTTCTACACTGTACTAATCAAATCATGTGGGAATTCATCCCTCCAAGACCTTTCATTACCAACCGCATGAGGTGACGGCTGGAACATTAAATGCAATGTTCGTGCTTTATGCATGAATCGTTTAATTTTCATTAGGTTGAATATGATTAAGTTAATTTATGAGGTGGTCAAACATTATTAACAAATCATTCAAATAATGCAACAATCAATTATTTCACATTTAACGGTATTTTGCACAGTAATCAATCAATATCAGTCGCATGCATAACCCAAAACCCCATGCATCAAGTTATTAATATTTAATTCATGTGCACTAGCTACAAGTACAAAACAAGTATAGAGTCATCGGGAGTACTCACTTGGTCATAAATGATATCAGGGAAGTCAGTCTTGATCTCAGGATCGCCTAACATTAGGGGAATATGGAAAGTAATAAGTTTGGGGATTTAAATAACTAAACTAGCATGATAAATCGTACTATTTACTCAAATCAATTATTGATTTACGTGACATCGTCGATTTGAGCATTTTATCGAATTGCGATAACTTTTTCGTTTTAGCTCAGATTGTTATGAACTTATAGTTCATTTTAATTGTTTTTTAGCATAATTTCTTATAGTGAGGTTCATTTTGGACATTATGACTTGTAATTTAGATTGTGATATAAAAATATCACAAAATTTATTATTTTAGTTTAAAAATTATAAAATATTAATTTTAGCTTTTTCTTAACATATTTATGATTTAATAATTATTTAAATCATATATTTGATATTTTTATTATTTTAAGCATATTTTTCTTATTTTTACGATTTTAGCTTTATTATGATTATTATTATCATTATTGCCATTATTATTTTTATTATTGCTCATTTTCTTTTTTTTTTTTATGTACTTCATGATTATACATATATATATATATTCATATACTTATAATATATTTTATAATTTATTTTATTGAAAAATCCTTAATTACGGTAATATATATATATATATATATCTACACCTTACATATTCATGAATTTAGTAAATATTATATATCACAATGCTAATACATAGTTGGTATACTACTTATATATATATATATCTCTATATATATACATTATACGCCTTATATATGTATATGTATTTATTGAAAATAAATATACTCTTATATACATATTCATGTATTTGTATTTATATATATAAGTCTTACATATGTACATAAATATAAATACATACATATATATATTTAGTATATATATATATTTATATATTATTTGTTGTAAACTATGTATATTAAATATTATATATGTATTATGTGGTATGTACCGTATACCATAAAGCATATACTCTATATTATATATATATTTATATGTCACATATTACCACTCATGGAAGTATACTACTATATATATATATATATATACCATACGATTATATATATATATACTAAAATAATTATACATGGATACATATATATATATAGTTACGGTATAAAAAATATATATATATACATATATACTACAGTTATTTAATAAAATACATAATACTAATTATATGTATTCTTAAAAAATACATAATACATACGCTTTTGTATAATGTACCTATGTATATACATGTATACATACCTAGCCTTATACAAACAATACTTTATTCAATTTATGTATTTATGCACATATCCATGTATTAGTTATGTAGAAAAATACCATACAAATACTATATTTATACATGTATATACTACATAATAAACATCTATAATTACAAATAATTCCTTACCTATTTCTTTTAATTTCTTTCTTCTTCTTTTCCTTCTTCTTTTTCTTCCTTCTTTCTACGTTTTGTTTCCAGAAATTTTTCTTCGGTTTGCTTTCTAAATTTTTTTCTTCCAAGATTTGTTTCCTCTTTTTATATGTGTAGCAATTAAAATAAAAAAAAACTAAATCCTATCCTAATCTTGTGAATTAATGAAGATGGGACAATTTAATTATAACTCAACACATGGCAATTGCAATTTCTCACGTAGGCTGTTGGTTGAGATTTTTCCAATTTGATTTCAGAATGTGAGAAGTAAAGAGAAGGAGAAAAGGAAGAAAAGAGATAAAATGGAAATGAAAGAGCAAGAAAATAAAAATTAATAATAAATATATGTAATTTTTTGAAATATATAAATTATAACAATTCTCCTCTTAAATTAATTTTTAAATTTTTGTGAAATTTTATCAATTTAATTGGTACCCGGTACAATTGTAATTTTTTACAAGTTATTATAAAGATTTCATTAAAATTTCGTACGAATAGACGGTTTAATCGAAAATTGCAATTGACTATAATTTTATCATTATTGAGTAATATTTAACTATTTTATAGGTTTATATTTATAATTTTGGTTAATGGTACTTAAAGTAGTTTTAAGGTTTTAGTATATGATTTAGGGTTTTGATCAATTTTTAATGTTTTTACTAGTTATAATATAGCTATATTTATGATTTATTAAATTTTTATCTTGCTTGGCTTTAATGACTCTTTAAGTCATTTATAGTATTATAGTTCAATTTTACCTTAAATAACTAAATTTGCAGGATTTACAACCAATGAAAATATATCATCATCGTATCATCAGAATGTTCGAGTCGTACTAACTTCCTTACATAGCCTAGAGAAATCAGGGAAGAGAAGAGGCCCTCTCGATATCAAATGTTGCCTTACCTAAACATGACAATGATGGACAAGAAGAAAAAAAACCATACTACTTAGGCACCAATTAATACTTTATATGTACTTTTTTTCTTTTTCTTTTTTTCCTCTCTAATGTGATACATTTTTAAAATTTACTTATTCTTTTACATGTGATTCAGTTCATTAGAAAGAATATAAGAAAGAGCGAAGAAGGTTGCTGGATTTTGATCCACTATGATGATGTATGTATACTTAATTATGTTTTTGATATTAGGCAGAGATTAGAGTAAGCACAATGACCGTAACTTATATAATTTCAAGCTTCTCATGAGGCTGACATGCTTTAACATATGTTTATACCATGTGCAATAAAACACTGGTTCAATTCGAACATCATGTCATACTATCATGTAAGGATCTTAATTATTTGAGACCACTCGGGTGGTTGTGTAACGAGGTTATTGATTTAATGATTAGATTTTAGATCTATTCAAAAGGTAAGGATAGCACTGGATGGAAAATATGGTTTTTTCCCTACACTTTTACAGTAACAACTTATTACTTTAATATATGATTACTATGTCATTGAACTTTTCCTAATAAATTGACTTTTTAAAATTGGATGTAGACATATGACTTCTTAGGAAAGATTGATCTGATTAGTTTCCATAACATCTCACATATTAGCTAAGCATTTTTAGGAAAACCGAACCAATGTGAGAGGGTAAGTACCCTTCTTTACTTTGTTGTTCTATATGACATTTTTTGAAATGTAAGTGTTGAGCCCATCATTTAATACAAGTGTGCATAATAATGAATCCATCAGATGAACACTAGTATTTGGTTAAGCTACAAATGACTTGTAAGACGATCATGGTGTACGATACCATGAACACATCACTAGATGATGAAAAGATTAATGAAGTGAAGAAAGTGGTACATTGTTGCACCATTCACTCTTAGGCATATTACATACATTTAGTAGTTGAAATCTAAATATAACAATTTAGTGGTGATAATTTGGTAGGTTGGAATTATGGATGATGTATTTCAGCTAGAAGATTTTACAGACGAGGATTCCAGTCATTTCTACTTAGCCAATTGAAATAAACGATAAAATGCCAAATCAAATAGCTATGAGTGATGGGTAATCGTTTTATTTTTTATATATTCATATATGTAATATAATTCAAAGTTGGAATGCAAGTAACATGTATGTTTTGTTTGTTGTAATTCCAACTATGGCGTATATATTCTCAAATTTGTGAGAGTTGATAATCGAACAACTAAGATAAAAGGAAATGTATGAGCCTTAGTATTTTCTATCTTTTAATTTTCCCTTAAACACTGACATTGTCTCTAACCTTTTCTGACTGAATGTGCTTGTGTTGTTTCATAGATTGCAACCCTTAGGGATCATCTGGACATCATTTTAGAGCTCATCAAGATTGACTTAAATACGAGGAGGGATCATGTAATTAGTACAGTGCATATTCATAGAGACAATCTCACTCGCTTCTACTCATTCTTTTTAGTATCAGGCAATTGAGTGCTAAACTTTTTTATAGCAATGTACCTATTATAGAAATCCCTAGCTATTAAAAAAGATGCAAACTTTTTATCTACTAGAAGTTTAATTGAATGCAAACTTATATAGGATGATAAATCATTAATAACAATCACATTATTGTGCTGAGAAGAATTATCGCTTCCACCCTCACGTGAGATCGAAATATTATGCAATTCATCATATGAAGCGTCCATTTTGATGTCATGGTCATGAACACCATACCCGTCTTCATTGTTACAACCTAAATCAAATGCATGCCTATTAGAATCCATATTGAGATTACATGAGTTATAATTTTTGTTCTTCCTAGGTATTTAATGCACATTTAGGGTTTTGATGTTGAGAATTATGTGTTTTTTAATGGAGTAGACCTTTATTGGAAAAATATTGCAATGTGCAAGTTTCTATATATTAAAAATTATTGATAGTTTCATAATACTGTTGACAATTATGTACATAAGCAAAAATTTGTCACAGTACCACTAAATTATCGACTATCATACTCTCTATTTTAATAAGACATAACTCACTTACAGTAAAACATAACCAAATGTAGTAACCTCTTCTAGGATGATGTTAAAGCAAACTATCAACATTCATACTTAAAAATAATTTACATATAAATATATGTTCATATTTTAATTTAATATATATGTCACTATAAAATTTATACTTATAACGTATAAAATTTTAACACTCTGTATAAATAGTAATATTATAGTGTACAATTTTCAAAGACAAAATTATATATAGTGTGCTGACATTATTTATAGAGCACTGTTATATGATCTTAGCATAATGATATATAATATAGTATAATGTGCTGACAATGATATATACGGATTATATGTATATCATGTGCATGGTTTATATATGAATTATAAACATATGCTAATTGTAACTATGCACGCATTACATAGAATAATTTTAGTAATTTAGGTGAATTATGAATCAATAGTAAACATAGTATTTTATTTTGACAATAATATATATGGATTATCTCTATATAAATTATATGCACGCATTATTATTATATTCGAATTATGTGGTGCATATTTTTTAATTTCAATAAATCACAAATTTAATTGTACAAATATATATATATATATATATAGTTTACACATAATGGTATATATAGATTATATCCATATGAATTATATGAATTTTGTATAGATTTAATATTTTCTATTAATCATAATATAATTTATAGACAATGGTATGCATGGATTACATTCATATAAATTGTACATGTAAATTACTGAATTACATGCATTATGTATAGATTTAGTATTTTTTATTAATTATAACATAGTTTAGAAACAACGGTATGTATGGATTACATCCATATGAATCGTAAATACAAATTATTGAATTATTTATATATTTAGTATTTTCCACTAATCATAATATAGTTTATCGATAATGGTATATACGAGTTCTATCCATATGAATTGCATGTGCAAATTACTGAATTATATGAATTATGTATAGATTTATTTTCCATTAATCATAATATAATTTATAGACAATGGTATGTACATGTTACATCCATATGAATTGTATGTTCAAATTACCAAATTATATGAAATATGTATAGATTTAGTATTTTCTATTAATCATAATATAGTTTACTGACAATGGCATGCATTAGTTCTATCCATATGAATTGTACGTGCAAATTACTGAATTATATGCATTATGTATAGACTAAGTATTTTCCATCAATCATAGAAATAGTATATAAAATAGTGCAAATCACTACAACTTATCCCTTTCTTATAAAACATGAATGAAATATTTATTTATTTCTAATTTATATGAATTTCATAATAATAATATAAATAATAAATGAAGAAAAATTATGTAAACAATACTTTGATATAGAATAAACAAGAATATAAGTGACAAGAAAATATATCGTAGGAAGAGAGGGAGAGAGATCTTGCAAAAAGAGATATATTAATACCTAATTGTAAAAATGGAGGAGAGATATCATATTCTTAATTATTGTAAAATTAGAGATATTAATGTTTAATTGGAAAAATGGAGATAAATATTGTAGAAAGAGAGATATTAACAATTAATTATAAAAAGGGAGAGGGAAAATATAAAAGGGAAGATATTAATAATTAATTAAAGGGGAAAGGAAAAGGGGAAAGGTAATTTGCTAATCTCCTATAACTTGTTACATTGGCTAGTTTTATGTAATGCTATATTATTAGTGCTATCCTAGAAAAAACACTATTTTTAATTTTCCAATAGCTAGAAAAAACTTTTTGTTTCGGACCAATTCCATGAGGAAACTTAGGAACATGTGGCGTTGGTTTAATTTTCCTATAACTAGAAAAAACTTTTCTTTCGGACTAATTCCATTAGGAAACTTAAGAACATGCGTTGGTGGTTTAGTCCTTAAACAAATAACAACGTTATTCATATTATTATATCAATTAATTGGTACTTATAATATTTCCAAGAGAACTACCCGATATTGCCATTTATATTATTTTAGCTAGTTACATTTGTATTTATCCTTTTCTTTTCATTACGTAGTACAATTAACAGTGAATTTAGTAAGTACAAACAATATATAAGCATACTAGTGAATAAGGCAATAAATATCTTATGAATATCTCATCATTCCTTTATTGCAACCTTATTATATTGTTATTTTCCATGTAATATTTTAGGGATAGTGTTATGGTTTATATCTCTTCTTTATCACTATTTATAGTTATACACTTGCGGTTTCGAATAGTTTAATTATAAATCCAATTGAAAATTTAGTAATCATTCTTTATATCTCATTTAAGTCCAAATTCACATCATCAGTCCAATTAGTACGTTTAACCAGTGGATGCGTGATACGTGTAATCTCTAATCCACTCATTGCTCATGTCACTATATTAAATAATATGGTATAACTATATACATAAAAACTAAATTATATTAATTAAAAAAATTTTGAAGTAGAGTTATATAGTATATATACATGTATATATTATTAAATAAATTAAAAAATAAAAAATTATAATTTGGAAAATAAATTAATATTATAAGAATAATAAAAAATAGTTCTAATCACCTCAAGATCGGGACAACTTCATAGCCTCTTGGGCCATGGGCAGCCACCCATACCCAAAATGTGTTTTTTTTTTTTTTTAATTTTTCCAATAAGTGGATAAGAGTGAAATAGTCACCAATAGATCTTGTGATCATGACCTAGTATTTTAAGTGGTTGTCTTAACTACCCTAAAGCTAAGGGGTAGTCGGTAAATACCTACTATCATTCATCACTCGGCCTTAAAGTAGTTGAAACCATTTTTTTTTTTTTATTTTCATTATGTCTATTTTTATTTTTATTATATATTTATATTTTATTAATTTATTCAACAACAACAACAACAACAACAACAACAACAACAACAACAACAACAACAATAACAACAATAATAATAATAATAATAATAATAATAATAATAATAATAATAATAATAATAATAATAATAATAATAATAATAATAATAATATGTATATGTATATATATTATTATATATGTATGTATATTTCATTTATCAAATTTTCTTTATTATTTTTTCAATTTTTTAAAAATTTTTAATTCTTCTATTGCATATTAATTGATTGATCGTATTGATTGAACTAACAGTGTGAATTGATGCTAATTAAAGTGTAAATATTGTCAACTAAATATTTAAATGGATACATAATTAAACAAATCGAAATTTCATATATATAACTACAAAAAGTGAATTGAGATATAAAACATCATATCGTCCCAATAAAATATTGATTCACACATTAGTTTCCAAAGCTATGAATGAGTCAAGAGCCAAGCAACAAGTATACCAAGCTCAAATCTTAAAAGGATAGGTATATGTTAGAGTATTAAGAATTTTGAAACTATCTATTCATCTATTTTCAAAATCTCTCCCCTCTTTAAACTTCTTTTGAATCAAGAACCTTGAAGGGGTTTTAATTACTCCATCTTATTATTTAGGGGGAATTTCAATTCTCTATAGTTTTGATTAATTGTAAAATATTGGTTTATATAGTAATTTTCATATAAATGCACTATATATATATTGTGATTAAGAATATTTAATTAGAGTTTTATAATATTTAACTTATAAAATGACTTTCATATTACGGATACATACGTAATATAACGATTTAAAGTTAATTCTACTGAGCCTCACTATGGGTCATTATAGGTCTAAGTTATAGAACTTGATCCATGTCATGGACAAATTGATTTGAGCCTATGAGTTCATGTCTAGAAAAGCTTTTTTTTTTTTTTAAAAAAAAAGTTATTGATGATGAGATTTTAGACGCATAACGTTGATGCGTGTATTAAAAGGATTATTGTCGCCTCTCCGAGTTGCGAATGTGATATTTTCATGTTGATGTAATTAATATTTTTCTGCTCCTTCTCAATATATTTCTGCTCTTCTTCTTCTTCCTCTTCCATTCTATTATAATTTGGCATGGTGTTGGCGCGGAATCGAATTTCATTAGTTTCCCCGGAAAGTTTGTCACCAATTTGTCATGCATGCTTCTCCTATGAAATCTGCAAAAGACGGTTAGTAAGAGACAATCTGTTATACGTAGTAGTTGCTGATTAAAAATAAAAATACGGGCATAGTTGGAATCGCTCCAACCCAGGAGATTCTACCTCCTCAATTTACGTGTGTTACAACACGCACATATGCTTATATATAGAAGCTGCTCTTTTTTCTGTCTCCATGTCGGACTCTTATTAACTTGATCCACCGCAACCTGCTTCCTTCTCATTTCTTTCCAAATTTGCCAAAGATGGATTCCACGATGTCTCTAGACTCATCATGTTCTACAGCTGAAGACTCCCACTCTCCTGCGGTTTTGGCTTCCTCCGAGGCCACCTTAGGTCGCCACCTTGCTCGCCGTCTTGTCGAGATTGGCGTCAACGACGTCTTCTCGGTGGCCGGGGACTTTAACCTTACCCTTCTAGATCACCTAATCGCGGAGCCTCAATTGAACAACATTG
The DNA here is from genome assembly GCA_024138005.1 of Lumnitzera racemosa. Taxonomy (NCBI): domain Eukaryota; kingdom Viridiplantae; phylum Streptophyta; class Magnoliopsida; order Myrtales; family Combretaceae; genus Lumnitzera; species Lumnitzera racemosa. Next base: position 91,454,881 of record JAMXBC010000006.1, read on the forward strand.
GCTGCTGCAATGAGCTCAATGCGGGCTACGCTGCTGATGGCTATGCAAGGGCCCGTGGTGTTGGTGCTTGCGTTGTTACCTTCACTGTTGGAGGGCTTAGCGTTCTCAATGCTATTGCTGGAGCCTACAGTGAGAACCTCCCAGTCATCTGCATCGTCGGAGGACCGAACACTAACGACTATGGAACCAACAGAATTCTCCATCACACGATTGGATTACCCGATTTTTCCCAAGAACTCCGGTGCTTCCAACCTGTCACCTGCTACCAGGTACGGAGCGATTTACTTTTTCACATTTTATATACTTGTTGGAAATTGTGGTACAGAGATACACATTTTGATATAAGCATGCCGATTGTGGTACATACGGTTTCTAATACAAATGTGCAAATTCTAGTAACTGTAGTTTTAATCAGAATCTGCATATTTATATACTAGAATCTAGAATCTGCATATTTGATCAGAATCTACATGAAGTCGCTGGTACACAACTTAAAGGCAATAAATTCACGTATACATTATGCTGAATCTCTTCTCAAAAACTAAAAATATTGTGATTCGGTCAATCATCTACGCTCCACCCTTCAGTTGATCAAGCTTCGTCTTCTCTCATTGTCGATCAATTAAACTCCACCAAAAACTCCAGATTTTCTTTCTGTATTTAGTTTTGCTGAGCGTGTATTAACTATACATTTTATATTTTGTGCCGCACCCACTACGGCTAACTCTTTGACTCAGGATATGAGCCTCAACTTTCAACAATACGCATCAAGTTGAAGATTGAAAGGTCTCCTTTTTCGTAGTAAAATGCTAGTCTTTTAGTTCTTTAAACATGCTGATGATTCGTGCAAGTTAGTCTATGATAATATTGGGTCCTTGGGTTTTCATCTCCAAACTATATGCTGGATCTGGATCCAAATGCCGGAATGTACTGATGTTCTATTTCATTCTGTGAAGCAACTGATGAGAATATGGATATCAGTCATTTTGGCAGTAATATGAGACCGGACAGTTTTTTCGCAGGCTGTTGTAAATAATTTGGAAGACGCTCATGAACAAATTGACAAAGCCATTTCAACAGCCCTCAGAGAAAGCAAGCCTGTTTATATGAGCGTCAGCTGTAATTTACCTAGCATTCCTCATCCCACTTTTAGCAGAGATCCTATCCCATTTTCTCTATCACCACGGTGATTGATATTTCGCTTCGCTCAACTTTACTTTGGTCTCAATTTAAGCTGTTTTTATTTGGTCTGCTGCTGATAATACAAATTTTTCTTTATTTTTTTTTCTTTCCAATAAAAATTCATGCTCAGGTTGAGTAATAGCTTAGGACTTGAAGCTGCGGTGGAGGCTACTGCCAAGTTCTTGAACAATGCGGTGAAGCCAGTCTTGGTGGGGGGACCGAAACTTCGAGTGGCCAAGGCTTCTGAAGCCTTTATTGAATTGGCCAATGCTTGCGGTTATCCAATCGCAATCATTCCATCTGCAAAAGGGCTTGTTTGTGAACAACACCCTCACTTCATAGGCACATATTGGGGAGCTGTTGGCACTTCATTCTCGGCTGAGATCGTTGAATCTGCAGATGCCTACCTGTTTGCAGGGCCAATCTTTAACGATTACAGCTCTGTCGGTTATTCGCTCCTCATAAAGAAGGAGAAGGCGATCATTGTCCAACCTGATCGAGTGGTAGTCGCAAACGGCCCTGCTTTTGGGTGTGTACTGATGAAGGATTTTCTTGAGGCACTCGCTAAAAAGCTTAAACCCAACACCACAGCTTATGAGAACTATCGTCGAATCTACGTTCCAGATGGACTCCCTCTCAAAAGTGAGCCTAACGAGCCTCTAAGGGTTAATATTCTCTTCCAGCACATACAGAATCTTCTTTCACACGATACAGCGGTGATTGCGGAGACAGGAGATTCCTGGTTTAACTGCCAAAAACTCAAGTTGCCTAAAGGATGTGGGTAAGCATCATTTATATTGCATCCACTTTTGTGTATCTTTTGAGTTTGATGACCTTAAGAGCACGTAAAGATGGTATTGCAGGTATGAGTTCCAAATGCAGTATGGTTCCATTGGGTGGTCGGTTGGTGCTACGCTTGGATATGCTCAGTCAGTACCGGATAAGCGTGTGATTGCTTGCATCGGTGATGGTAGTTTCCAGGTATGGATGTCAGATCAACACCCAAACCATAATCATATACTGCTTTCTTCAGACGCTGGCAGGATAATTCATGACCAAACTTACTAGCTTAGCAGTGAATTGGACTGTCATTTAACTGATTAATTCATCTGCAAAATAGTTGCTTAAAATTTTATAATCCGCAGGTGACTGCACAAGATGTATCAACAATGATCAGATGCGGACAAAGGAGCATCATTTTCCTCATAAACAATGGTGGATATACCATAGAAGTTGAAATCCACGATGGCCCTTATAATGTGATTAAGAACTGGAACTATACCGGACTGGTGGACGCCTTTCATAATGGTGAAGGGAAGTGCTGGACTGCTAAGGTTTGTAGAGTTGGATTTTTGTACTCTGAACCTGTAATATATAACAAAAAGAAGAAAGCTTCTGAGAATATTGCACTTTTTTATATGCAGGTCCGTTCTGAAGAGGAGCTTATTGAGGCAATTGGGGTCACCATGGGGGAGAAGAAGGATTGCTTGTGCTTCATAGAAGTAATTGTTCATAAAGATGATACCAGCAAAGAGCTACTCGAGTGGGGTTCAAGGGTCTCTTCTGCCAACAGTCGTCCACCAAATCCTCAGTAAAAGAAAAATGCCGTTTTGTGGTTAATGTGGAATTTTTTGGCATTTAGGCCTATATTCCTATTCTTGTTTATTTATCTTGGCGGGATTTTTCTGTTTTTGATTTTGAGTCAAATAAATGATGCAATAGGCCTATTTGCTCCATTCTATGGATGTGTCCTTAATCTTCTGATAATATCATTGACCTTCCGAAAATAATAGGCTGTTGGCTCTCTCTCTCTCTCTCTCTATATATATTTATATATACATATATATATATATATATGGACTAAGGTTACCAAAGACGAGGGTTGAAATATAAAATTCAGATAGAGAAAAGGATGCCTTAATAATGGGCGTTAGATTAGGATACATGATGTAGTATAGAGTGTGATAGACATGAATAACTAAAGATAAAAATTATATTATTGTAAAAGATTATAAAATTTTAATTGTTTATAAAATATTTATAATCTTAGAATAAATAAGAAATTGAATAAAATTTGGATACAATAAATTAGGAATGAAAATAAACTAAAGACATACTTTCATAAAATAAAAACAAATTTTTAGTAATCTAATATCTTATCAAAATAATTTGATTTAGGTTATAATAGACTTAAATAAGTCATAATTGACATATTATGAGCTTTATAACTCTCCATAGGTGAAAAGTCATAATCCTTCAAAATTAACTTTCAAATTTAAAAAAAAAAAATAGAAAGCTATGATCTTTTGGCTTCCTTTGGTTTTCACCAATGATGCTTTCGATCATCTTGAACTAGTATCCGGCAAAACTGACCTAACTTCTAATTTCTTCCTTTTCCACTTCTAATGATCTAAATGGCTCGTGACTTGTAATCATAACTCATTTGCGTTAATATATCATGGAAGTTTTGGGCTGGGGGAGATTTGTGATATCAAATGATGGGCAGGACAAAAGCTTTACGGCATTTGGATAAAATATTTCAACAGTGGTGGTGGATTGTCACGAGTATTATGGTGGTGATGGAGGATTCTAGTGCATCAGTGGTGGGTTGTTTGCCGATCAACTTGCTCTACTGCCATGTTATTTGGATGGGAAAAAGTATTAGGGTCAACAAACTCTAGCACAATCAATAGAAATAAGTTATTCCACCAATGCCTAGGGCCTACGTCCATAAAGCTAGTAGGTTATTCTGTCTCGAATAATCGTATACTTTGCTAAAACTGTGCTCCTCTTAAGTCATTTACCAAGAAACTCCTCGTGGAAGAATGAAGATAAGCTGCCCCAAGCCAAGAACCCCTCGCAGCGCCTATGAAAAGATGAAGGAGAGACAAATACTAATGTGAGTTAAACTTAAAATCTTCCGATATGAAAACTTTTTGCTGGTTTAGGTCCATAAATAACGAGATTTCCGCATTCAATCCTTCGAAGCTGATGTGCTAAAATTGGTACAATTTTATCCTCTGTTTCACCCCGACGTTTTTCTTGCGATTCTTTGAGACATCAAGCAATTTATCCATCAGGCAAAATATGTAGACGTGAGTAATCTGGATTGTGCCTACTGGATGATGTTCATTTTCTTCTTGGTTGCATCCATTTTCCAATTGTACTTGAGGAGAAACTTGTCAGAATAGCCTAGCTTGAGTCCTTATGAATGGACATGCACTGGTCAGGACGTACAATGATTGATTAACAAGCTGTGGGCTGTGGTGGACCACAAGCAGCTCATTTCGTCTCAGCTTTTGACATTTATGAACCGAAAGATGGAGCAATTTACGACCAAGAAAGCACCACCAGTTTCACAGCACACACCAGATCACCAAGGACTCTAGGAAAGACCAACCAACTGCCTCAATTAATGTTGCAGCTTCTTAGTTCTTACTGGATAGGATAGACCGTACTGGAAGGAAACCATTGGCGAACGAAGACAAGTCAATCATTAAATAGGATTCATCTAAAGTGGACCTCTCCTCTTGCACTTGTTTTCTAGACTTGGGAAGAAGGCCTCTCTATTAAAAGAACATGGTATTTATCTTGCAGCGCACCTCCTGCAAGTTGGAGTGCTAAACGAGAAGATCTGATTCCAGCTCACCATCTTCCTCCTTTTCCTTCTCTCTGAATTATGTGATTAGTCCTGTGGAGATTGTACATTTTTTTTCTTTTTTAAGTATTTTGATGTTATGTAGCACCAAAATTTCCCTGTCTGAGGAGAAACACACACACAAAAAAAAAAAAAAAAAACAGCATAGTGTTTAGAAAATGATTTGGCTTATTTGATATTAATTAGGTGCAAAGTCCCAACCAACTCTAATTCTCACTTACCACACATTAGTCATCATCAAGTTACAATTTGCTTGGCAGTGCGTGTTCCCTGTAGAATTGGGAATTCACTTGCAATAAATTCCCATGGGCCCTAACTTCAACAGAATCATAGCATTCATTACATTTCCATTTCCATTTCTTCTTCTACTTCTGCATCCAGAACCTCTCTTGTATTATTATTACCTTAAGCAACATTGTGCCCTTCACTTCCTGGTGATGTGATGGATAACAAATTATTGAAAAAGGACTTCTTAGGTTTCAATTGAAGAAGCACCGGTTTTTCTTTTTTTTTTTCCTTTTTTTTTTTTTTTATTTAGCCAAAATTTAGTTGAAGTAGGAGGTTTTAGAAGAGACATGACAGCAGAAGGGACACAAAGGTAAAAGTAAACAAATAAAAATCACAAAGATCTCATTCTGGTAGGCAGTAATAATCCTAGCTTTTCCTTTTCCTTTAATTTTCCACTGTCACCACTCCATTCTTCACCCCAACGTACCCAAAAAAAGCAAAAAGAAAATCCACCCACATGGTGATGACTCAACCAAAGAGGCACTGCAAAATCAAAAGCCATATTCGTCCCATCCTATGCCACAGTCCCATCCCTGATCCGATGTTTGGACCACGTATCCGTTCGTTTATCTGTCCATGTCCCATTTCCATATATTTTTTTAGAGGACTATCAACTATGAGCACCGTGTGAAACATGGCACATTTTCAAAAATCAATATGAAATTTCAAAGCATGATGAAACAGAGAATTAAATGGTACACCTACCATGGCTTCATGGGGACAACTACATCTATGAGTGGCAGAACCAAGATATTTCACCTACATTACCATGTAAAACCGGGTCAACCTAGTAATCAAATTTAAAACATAACTACCAAGGTTTTAGGTGAAACATATATATACCTTGCTTAAGAAGCAAGGGCATAAAACAAGACAGGAAAGATTCACTTATTTAATCTCATCAAACCTCCCCCATAATATATAATACGCACGAAAGAGAGAGAGAGAGAGGAGAGATCAAAATGCCTCAAGAAAATGATGGTACAGAAATCACCTTCCTTAAGAAAGAAGTCGAAGTGACTCAGGCAACGAATGCTTCTCTGGAGAAAGAAAACCAGGAGCTGAGACAAGAAGTAATACGTCTGAAAGCACAGATAAGCTCCCTAAAAGCGCATGATAACGAAAGGAAATCAATCCTATGGAAGAAGATACAGAACTCCATTGATAATGACTACTCCAATGCCTCTCAGCAGAAACCAACCTCTCTTACAAACTTGACTGAGCAGAAGCTAGGAGTAGACAACATGAGATCAAGACCTGATTCAGCAGCAAAAGAGGAAAAGGCCGATAAGGTACCAAAGCCACCCCCAAAGCCTGTTCCTCTCCCACCGTTGCTTAAGGGGATTAATGGAAAAAAGTTGCTACTAGCTCCAGCACCACCTCCTCCACCATCATCAAAACCGTCAGGTTTTATAAGAGCAGTCCGCCGCATCCCAGAAGTGGTGGAGTTATATCGTTCACTTACGAGGAAAGATGCGCACGTAGGAAACAAAACCAACGTACCAGGAACTCCAGTAGTGGCATTCACTAGAAACATGATTGGAGAGATTGAAAACCGTTCTACGTATATTTCAGCGGTAAGTACTACAGATTAATCCCGAACTTTATCTTATTCAAGGTTGATCGGTCCTTTCTGACTTCTCATGATTGTGAATAGATCAAATCAGAAGTAGAAAGACAGGGGCAATTCATCAATTACTTGATCAAAGAAGTCGAGTGTGCGACATTCAAAGATATCTCTGAAGTAGAGGCTTTTATGAAATGGCTGGATGAGGAATTATCTTCCCTGGTTGATGAAAGGGCAGTGCTGAAGCATTTTCCATGTTGGCCGGAACGAAAAGCAGACACAATGAGAGAAGCAGCTTGCACCTATAGAGAACTCCGGAATCTCGAATCTGAAGTTTCATCATTCAAGGACAACCCAAAAATGCCTTTGACACATGCACTAAGACGAATGCAAACCTTGCAGGACAGGCGAGCAAGTATAAACTTTAATTGGATAATGAGTGCAAAAATTTGTTCAGCATTGTCATAGTTATGCTACTCGATGTCGAAATTTGCAGGCTGGAGCGAAGTATCGGCAACGTAGAGCGGACCAGGGAAAGCACAAGCAAAAAATATAAAGACTTCCAGATCCCTTGGCAGTGGATGCTGGACACTGGACTGATTGGTCAGGTAGGTTCTAGTTTTTATACCGAGAGTGTCTTCATGCAAAGATAGTAAAGTTGAGATGACAACCAGACTTTCAGGAGATTATGCATAAGTACCTCAACTTTCTTAATAAAAAGTTTTGTGATATATAAAATCAGTAGAATCATATAAAATTAATAAAATTGTATAGAAACGGTAAAATCATAAGTTTTTATACAAATTCATAATTATATTAAAAGTTTATATCTAAACGATTTGGTACCCATACAACCTTGTAAAATCATATAGAACAACCATATTTCTTAGAGGTATCTAGTTTGCAGAATTAGTACTTTCCATGTATCTCGAATTTCATGTTTACCGTCTATTTTGTCATTATTTATTTTTCCTTTTTTTTCCCAAAAATATCCAATACTAGACACCAAAGGTTCATATAATAGACTGCAAAATGAAGTGCAGATATCTATACCTGCAGCATAGTAGTTATTATTGCTTTCTAATGAGTAGTTCGGAGAAAAGCTGAGGAAGGGGAAATATCCGATGGCTATGTTCTAATGTGATGTCTTTCTGAGCATCCTTTTCAAATGGAAACTAAGATTTGCTGATCTGAAGTACAAATTACTCACAACCCTTGAGATAATAATTAGATACCAATCACTTGCAGCTGAAGTTGAGTTCCTTGAGACTGGCAAAGGAATACATGAACAGGATCGTTACAGAAATACGGTTGAATGAGTGCTCAGAGGAGGACAATCTAATGCTTCAAGGAGTTCGATTCGCTTTCCGCGTACACCAGGTAACATAAACAAGCAGATATACGTAGACAAAAAACCACAAAGTTAATCTGGAACTGACTCTCGAGAAATTCCAGTTTGCAGGTGGTTTCGATGACATGGCTATACAAGCGTTTGAAGAACTGAAGAAGGCCGGTGTGTCCTATCGCCAGAGCTCATCTGCAGATACATGATGAGAGATGAGTTGAGTGTGATATGATAAAATTTTCCATATGAGAACACTACTAGCAAAGGGTATTTTTGTAGGAAGATTTAGTGTCTTGTATATATATATATATATATGGATGGTTAAATTCCAGATGGAAGTAAATTGAATTGGCTGAGAAAACATTCAGTGTCCCGATCCAGATAACTTATAAGATGCATCAAAAGGAATTTGATTTGTGAAACTTTACTCCCCTTAGCAAGATAAAAAGTCTCGATGAATATTACCCATTACTTATATATACTAACGATATAAATAATAGTTCTTTTATTAAAATATAAGATTATCACCGTCATGTATTTAAATTTTTATTGATATTTATTTATTATATATATATATATATATATATATATATACACATGTGATATGTAATACTTACCCAAAGTATCATCAAAGCAATCAGAAGCACTCCCTGTTACTATCGAAGAACTTGGTGTCATTCCTTAATTATATGTTAAAGGTGATGCTCTTGTATAGTATCAGTTTTTCATACCTATGCGGCCCCATCCTAGAAACAACTTGCTTTGGATTATTATTATATCTTGCAATGGTATCTCTATAAATTTGAAGTTAAATTCACAACCTTTTTAATCGTGTAATAGATTCGGTGCTGTTTTGTATTTATTGGTTGACGCCACGTTTAGGACTTTGGACATCTCCATGCAATTCAACGTGTAGAAGTGACGGATGGGATACCTAAATTTGATCCTCGGACAAATCGAACGGAGTACCAAACTTCCACGATGCAAAATACAGTATAATTGGCGGAGAACCCAAATCATTGTTATGAAATCCCAACTGGAAGTGTATGTCTATCAAATGTCGAAAATACATACAAAATGAGAATCTTGTACGTAGATCAAGAAGCATGAGGTCACTGCTTACGTATCTTTCAATGCACCTTTCTGGAGTAATAAGTTACATACAATCAAAATCAATAATTCTGCCTAATTTACCTAAATCGTGAATTTACTGTCAAGCCCATATTATTAGGTAGTGTCGGTTTTATAATGCCTATTATTTGTTCATCATTCTTTATATTTTACAAAAAAGCTTATCAATGAAGATGTATAGTCAAAAATAATTTATTAGTTGGATAAGAAATTAATCACCAAAATCCCACATTTTTCTCCGTCAAAACATTAATTTACTCCTTCAACAGAATTGATCAAGTTCAATTCTAACTCATAAATGGTTCATAAATGGTTGTATATAGTTGTGGGGAAATAAATATTGTGAGATAGTTAATGTTCCCAAGAAATAGGTGAGTTTACCCCACCTAAAAAAAGGTTCTTGGGAAAGTAACTCCTAGTTAGTCATTTTTAAATCACATTTTCAGAATGTGATTTAGCTATTCCTCTTCTCAATGCCACATGTATGTGAAAATTCAAAATATCATATTTTATGAATGTAATTTAAGAATGGCGTTAAGATAACGCGATTTCCTCAGTAGCTTGACATACTGTAGAAGCTTTACCAAACAACACTTGATAAACACTAAAGCTTTATCAAAGCAAAACTAGCCTGACACAATAGTCTTAACACAAATTCTATAACCCAAACCAATCACAACTCCATCCCAAACTCTATAACTCAAATGGATCACAACTTTATCTAAACTCTATACCCAAACCTAATAGCCCAAACACAAATTCCATTCAAACTCAATAGCCCAAGTCGATCACCATTTCATCAATAAGCCAAATGCAATCTTTGTACACACTTCCCTTTTACTCATATCCTCCACAATAAGTACATAACAAGCAAGGCAGGATAATTACAAATCCAAATAACAACCAAACTCCATATATACATGACGTACAAAAGGAACACATCAATACAATTGAAATGAAAATAGGATTATAGTTATTTGAATAACAATTGATTAACAAAATTGCAAATTACATAAGTTTACTCTTTCATAATTATTTTTACAAAACATTACTTATGTACCAATTAACAGTAGCCTAAGTCTAGACACATCTCCAATGTTACCTTTGATATTTGGCATGTGGTAAGTGGTTGTGAAGTACCAACACTCTCATTTCCATGTAAATGTGATAAAGGTGGCAACTAATCCAACCAATGTGTCATCGATCTATATATGCAACGCCTTTACCCATGTTAAAGTCTACCTGTACTTGTAAAACTAAGGAGTAGGCAAAGCAACTACAATACTATAGTTTAGATCTACAGTATGTGTGACTAAGGATGTAACATCTTATGTTAGTTAAGATGAGCCACCAAGTAGTATAGCCTCATACAATGGTGATCCATGAGATATCAAGGAGTAGTGTTAATTGGGCCTATCTTCAGGAGGGATAGGAACTAGATCTATTGGTGGAGGAGACTAGTTTGTAAATGGTTACTAGCAACTATCCCCACTATGGCCATAGGTACAATCTTATCTCCTCTTGCATACTGGATGAGATGGAAGATCGATTGACTCCTCTTAATGGCCTGGATGATATAGTGGGACACCTCCTAGCCTTGGATCATTGTCTATGAGATCCCAACTATTTGCCTACATGAAAAGGAAAAGCATGCAATGTTAAGTAACATGTAAGAAATTATATGAATAGATGCCTATAATATCTTTTTACCAATCTTACCATAGCACCAAATAGTGTTCCAGTATGTTCAATGTATTGCCTAGTAATGTAGTCATAACATGGATAGGATTAAAGAACGGCGCCACTGGGAAAAGTACTATTGTATTCTGACGACACAATTATCAATCATTGCTCCTCTTACATGCAAATCTATGCTGCATGATGGCTCCTCTAATCCTTATCAGCCTTCCCATTAAGATCAATCCTATGGATCACATTTAGTGTGTTAGGATCATTTGGATCCCTTAGACTCCATCGAACTGCCGTATGACAAGATCTAAAAGGTGTCACTTTACCATGTGAAAGCATACTAAGGACACACAACTTAGCTAAATATTATTTTCGACCTGACAGTAAGGCGGTAATGCATCTAGGATGCTAGCAAAGCAAGGCCTCTAAATGATCCATAAGTTTACTCAAGCAACTAAGCATTACATGTGCAAAGAACTAGTATTCACCATACAAAATGGTGCCTTCGATGCTCACAACTGGCTTGCTGTTTCGAAATGCTTATACTCATAGATCGATGTTCATAATACTTTGTGTAACACATCAATATGCTTGCTTTCCAAGACACCTAACACATATTCCTAAGTGACATATGAACTTGGGTTAGCTAACAGGATAATATTTAACAACTTTGGCATATTTTTGAGGGACATATGCTTTGTAACACCATGATATCATGAATAATATTGAGAAGCAACCTTATGTGGAAAAGCACTATTGTACTCTAACTGCACAACTATCAATCTCTGCTCCTCCTACATGCATATTAGTGTTTATCCTGAGATAAATCCTATGGATCATATCTAATGTGTTGGGATCCTTTGGGATCCCTTATACTCCATTGAATTGTTGCATCACACGATCTAGAAGGTGTTACTCCACCATGTGAAAGCATATCAAAGGCATGCAACTAAGCCAACTATTGTTGTTAGCCTAACAGTTAGGCAACAATGCATCTAGGATGCCAGTGGATAAGGCCTCCAAATCATCTACAAAGGAGTTCACTTAAACGAGTAAGCATTACATGTGTAAAAAACTAGTATTCTCCATAAAGAAAGGTAGCATAAATGCTCATAACCAGTATATAGTTTTGAAATACTTACATGCATAGACCAAATGTCTAGAATGCTCTATGGAACATATTATTATGATTGCCTTCTAAGACACTCGATACGTATTCCTAAGTGACATACGAACCTAGGTTAGTTAATTGATAATATTTAACAACTTTGGTAGCTCTACAAATGGATTGTCCTAATCACCATATACTATTTCAATTGCTCTCCTCTTATTATCCCATACTTTCCTCTTCATTACTAAGTACCCAAATCCATCTAGGATCCTTTGTTTGAGCATTGAGACCTTTACACTTCATTGTTGACCTGACTTAGAATATATTGAGCCATGAAGTTAGAGTTTGAATGTGGATTATATTCATTTAAAATGGGATTGATGCCTGTGTGTGACCCTTCGATAATTGCAATTACAAAGTTTGCATTTCTATCATGTATGGAGTGGCCATCTAGACTCCTTGTCCCTCTTGTTGCAAATAACATGTCATACCTTCTTATCCAACTCATCAATCGAAAAGTTATGGTGATGCTTTATATAGAAGGACTTTACCACATATATCAAATCAACTTTCCTTGCAAATTGCATCCCTTTCTTCAACTCATCACCAATACTTAACTCCCTCTTATAAAACTATAGTCTCCTCAAATTTTATACAACCATTGCCACCATCCATCTTATTGAAGAATGGAATTGGATGCTCGAAAGATGGGATAGGCATTTGATCGATTGATGGACAATCTACTAATCAATTGGAAAGTTAGGCACTACATTGTCTATTGCAGGTAGTGGATCATTTGATGTGTCTATCTCATCATCTATCGCTACTTCTTCTAAATTGTAACTAACTTCATTTTGATTATCAGCCTTCTCAATCTCTCTTGTGAAATTATTGCTAATGGTTAAATTCATCTCCTTGGTATAAGGCTCCTATGCATCAACACTTTCTTGAATGGTGGTCAAATCATTCATTGATTGTTGCACTTGTATGGTAGGAGGCATTACAATTAGCACGACTGTCTTGTTAAGTGTATTTGCCTATGTATCATGGCGAAGCTACCTTCCAACTTGATAAAAAGCTCCTAACTAAATAGGTGACTTGCTTCTTTAGTATATTCAATCAAACCATCCACATCATTATCATCCTTGATAGAAATCAAAGAATAATACGATCATATGGAACTACCCAGGACTATAATAGGTAACCTGTGAAACACATCGACTTGATGTATGCTAACATCAACTCCAATAGCTAAACAGATCTTTAGCAACAATTCTACATAGCCTTGATGTATGCTAGCATCAACTCTAATAGTTGAATAGATCTTTAGCAACAATTCCACATAACCTACATCTGCCCTTACCTTAATTTTTTTTAATGATGGCTTGTCATAATACATCCCTTATATACCATGCAAAATATTCCCATATGCATATATTGAAAATCTCATAAAATCCTCAATTCTCCACAGCTAATTAATAGTAGCACCACACAAATAACACAATATTATAAAATTAAGAGATTACCTATTTTAGTAGTTGAGAGAACTGTAAAGCAACAAGACTCTTAATTAAATCAAGTTCCCTTTACAAAAAAGAACATATTTTTAAGTGTTTTAGAGAAAGAAATAGATAAGGGTATGTTAGTAAATTAAGATTCTAACTTAGAAATCCAAAGAAAAAATGGTATCAACCTGGTAAATGAATGCTAAAGACATGAGTTTAGCTCACGAAGTGTAAATTTTGATAAGAAAAAAAGCTTAAAAAGCATGGGTGGTATGTGATAGGAATCAAACTACTGGACCTTTAACTTGAAGCTAAGCTTAAGGCCTATAAGGATTAACAAGGCGAATTCTCATGTGCTAGCCAACTCTTGCGAGGCTGAGTTGTTCTTTGCTGCCAACCAATTCCTTATGCCAAGCTAAGCAACTACACATCTCTCAATAGTCGAGTGTCGACTTGACTTTTGCTCTACTAACCACTTGATCCCTTACATGCCTGCTCGACCATGGTTGAGCTAACCTACAGCCCAGCAATATTGGTATCGAGAAGCTAATAGCTCCCCCATACATCCACAATTACTTCTTCTCGGACATACCCAGGTTTGCTCGGTACCCTTGTTCGAAACTCTCTTCCTAACCATACCATTTGTCTGTTTCCTCTAGAAGCATATCTAATAATTTGTTGCTATGTCTTCATGACCCACATAAAGGATTCCACTGCACAAATTGATTAATTTCTTTGATTTTTCATTTATACCCTTCATTATTCCTTGTACATTACTTCTTTGAGACATTGCCCTTTTAGTTTATTCCATATTTAAGCAGGTTGCCCTAGTTTTTCAAGTATGAATACCTACTATACATGTAGCTGCATAATCATCTTATCTCAAAATATTAAATATACTCCTTGTGAACATTACTCTAGTTAGCTTGTTTATTTACTTCATTCTTATCCTAACCCTTAAGTAAGGCTAGGTGATGAGTATCATCACCATATCATGTCATGTATCATATCGAGTTGTGCTGTTAGTCCCCAGAAGTTCCCTAGTGTGTCATATCCTTAAAGTTATTCAAGGGTTTGCTTGTTTTACTTTCATTATCATATGCGTATTCACCATCTTTGTTTTTGAGCTTTTTACAAACTTGGACTTACCTTGATATGTTCACCTTTGTTAGCTCTTGATACGGCGTATCATGTTTTTGGTATTAGAGTAGAGGTTTCATTTGGGTAAGTTATGTTTGAACTTTCTTGAGTAGTGGTGATTGTTGTGGTAGTGTGCTATAGTTGCGCAGAAGTTAGCCGTGAGTGATTGAGTAAGTAGAAGGAGTCGTAGTTTACTGTAGTTATATACTTTGTTTTTCCCTTGTTTTGAGCATATGAAAACAGAGCAAGTTTCAATTGAGTTTATCATTCATTAGTATAGTTGTTGTGTTTGCAGATTCATTGGACATTTGTGTAGAAGAGTATGCGTGTTGTTTAGTTTGGAGGAATAGTATCTATTGTCTCTCATATTCAAAGTTTGAAATTGAGTTTTGTCGAAGAAATGACAAATCTAAGCGTTAATGTTAGTATTGGGGATGACAATATTAGTGTTGTTCACCATAGATGATAACCCCTGCATACCCCTAGAAGTACAGACGAATGACTTGATGAGGTAGCTAACCTCTTAGTTGATCTAATAAGGACTACTCATGCAATGGCCTATCGACTTGCTAAGGCTGTGTAGAATACTCCATAAGCTACTTAACTTACTAGAGGATAGATCCCAGGTCGACCAGTTTGAGGTAGAGGAGTAGGAGGACTAGTATGAAGGAGGATTGACTTGGGAGACATGGGTGATAATGGAGGGGAAGAAGAGTATGAAGAAGAAGAAGAAGAAGAAGAAGAAGAAGAAGAAGAGTGAGCTTAAGTTGATAGGAATCAGACTACCAGACCCTTAACTTAAGCCTGAGGGTTGGAAAGCATAGTTAGGCAAATTCTTTCCCTATGACCCAACATTGAGGAGTCTGAGCTACTACAATCTATTGACTTGATGCCCTGGTCGAGCTAAACCCTCTTGCACTCATCATTTATCTCTAGTTGTTAACTTGAACTACATTTGAGCATTAGCTCGATTTATGCCACTATTACTCAACTGACTTGAATCTGAGCCATATTGCATACGTCTAAGGCGAATTCATTTCAGAAGATTATTTGCTGAGCTCGGCATCACTAACCTACCACCTCTACTCGATACCTCGGCTCGGCAGTCACCAACCTCAACATATAATTTTTTTTTCTACTAAAAAGTCATCCATTCGTAAGAAGCTATGCATCCGAGCAAGCGTGTGACAGAATTCTCTATACAAGATACCTATCTTTATTATAATTTCATTTGTACCCTTTTATCATTCCTTATACATTACTTCTTTAAGGTGTTACCTTTTTAGTCTTTTCCATTTTGGGTAGGATGCCTTAATATTTTGGGTATAAATACCCATTGTAACATAGCTGCAAAAGATCTTAACAATCTTATCTCGAAATATTGAATATACTCATCATGAACATTGCTCTTGTTAACGTGTTTACTTACTTTACTCTTATCTTAACCCTTAAGCAAAGCTAAGTGGCAAGTAACTTTACCAGATCATCTCGTGTGTCATATCAAGTTGTACTGTGAGTCCTTAGAAGTTCCCTGGTGTATCATATTCTTAGAGTTGTTCATGGGTTGCTTGTTTACTTTTTCTATTGTTTTCACACATTCCCCACTTTGTTTTTCAAGCTTTCTGCAAGTTTAGACCTATCCTTGCAACTGTCCTTATTAGTCTTTAGATTTGGTTCTTATTATCTTGGTATTAGAGTGAAGGTTTCGTTTGGGTAAGTTGTTTGAACTTTCTTGTGAATAGTGATTGTTGTGGTAGTGTGATGTAGTTACCTGGAAGTTAGTTGTAAGTGTTAGAGCAAATAGAAGTAGCAGTTTATTTTGGTTATATACTCTATTTTTCCTTGTTTCAAACTTATGAAAATAGGGTAAGATTCGGTTTGGTTTTTTGTTCATTGATATAGTTGTTAAGTTCATAGATTATGCAAACATTCATGTGAAAGGGCATGCGTATTGTTTAGTTTGGAGGAATAGTGACTGTTGTATCTTAGATTTGAATTTTATTTACTGGGTTTTGGCAAGATAATGATGGATCATGGTGTTAATGCCAATATTGGAGACGATAGTAGTAGCGTTGTCCACTACAACTGGTAGCGTCGTCCACTACAACTAGTAGCTCCAGGGTACCCCCAAAAGTACAAACGAACGACTTGATGAGGTAGTGTCGAGTCTGATTTTTCGGTTTTTGTTTAAAATTGATTTCTCATTTCTTGATTAATACTAAACCCTAACCCATTTAATATTAATCATCGACTAAAGAATTTGAGAAATTCCGGTTTTTTATTAAAAATAATTTTTGGAGTCGCCACTCGACCAAAGTCGGGAAAAGAAAAAGAAACCGTAACCAATTGGGTGGATTGATTACGATTTGGCTACCGGTCTTTGATTTCAAATTCAATGAAGAACCAAAGGGTTCCGAATTCGGGGGCTAACCTATTAAACCCTAACGGGTACCACTATTTATTACCGAAATTAGGATTATTCTTCTAATTATAATATTTAAAAGAATAAATAAACAAATCAAATCAAAAGAGAGAAAAAAGAGGGACCTAAGTTTCTATATATTTTATCGTCGGCCCGAAGGTGCTTGCGTACCTGCTAGTCAAGATTAGACGATCGTAGTTCTTTTCGAAAACTTTAATGTGTTGGTTTTTTTTTTAATAAAAAATTATTGGTTTAATTTTCATTTTTATTAACCATTTTATTTTTATTAAGAAAAATCCCTAGAAGCCTAATTTTTATTCCTAATTAAAAAAAACCTAAAAACCTAATTTTTGAAAAGCACCAAATTAAAATTTTTATTTAAAAATAACTAAGTGATAATTTTTTTATTTTCAAGAAAAGCCCTAAAGATTTTATGAAATGTGTAATGTTCTACATGATGAAACTTTTATATAAAAAAGATGCTTAAAACATTAAAAAAAAGAAAGAAAAAAAAATTTCCTAATCATAGAAAAGATGTCTGAATCATAAAAAAGAAACCTAAACTATGGAAAAGATATCTAAACTATGGAAAAGACATCTAAACTATGGAAAAGACACCTAAACTATGAAAAAAACACCTAAACTATGAAAAAAACACCTAAACTATGAAAAAGACCATAAACTATGAAAAAGACCATAAACTATGAAAAAGACCATAAACTATGAAAAAGATGTCTAACCATAGAAAAGAAGTCAATTAAAGATTTTTTTTTATTTTATCAACATCAAAATGATTTTTTAATTTAGAAAAATTACATATTTTATCGTCGTCTTGAAGGTGTCTACGTACCCGCTAACCGGGATCAGGCGGTCATAGTTCTAAAAAAACTTTAATTCGTTGGTTGATTTTAATTTTGAAAACTGATTGAGTTTACGTGTTTAACTGATTTAGTTTATTCAAAAATAAATAAATAAATAAAGGGACCTAACTCGTAAGTGATCAAAAGGCTCCTTAGAACACCATAATCTTTTTGTAAAAAATTTTCCTTTTGTTAATTTTTGTTTCTAAAAATAATTTCCTATATGAGAATTTCTAAAAAAAACTAATTCTAAAGGAATCCTAGACGAATATATATATGTATATATATATATATATGCATCTACACTATTTCTATTTAACCATTATCCTCCTAAGCGAATTAACAATGTCTGGGAATATACCTAATATAAAAGCTAATCTAATGTATGTATAATATTAAATAGCTGAAGATTTTCTAAACTAAGACAATCATATACATATACTATATTAAATAAACAAGGAACTAATAACATGATAATAAAAACAATAATAATCATAATCAAATAATAAGTGATAAATAAAACAAACAAACTATTTAATTAATGAAACTCACCTGATCGTGTAATAAGGGAAGTGCTCGTGTTCGTTTTCAGATCAGTGGGGGCTGACCGTTCACCAGTTGCCGTCATCATGTTGTCGTCATATGTGGAATCACGTCAAAGCATTGGAATCGGATTGAAGGACGGCTTTGATATTTGAAATTGGATTGTCATGCTATCAATTCAAAAATATGGAATTGGATATTGGTTTTGTCTGGAAATTGTCAGGGAATTGGAAATTTGGACTTCGACTCTTTTCGGTGGATTAGGAGACATCATGCTTTCATCTCGGAATTGGTTTTTATCTGGGAATAAATTTGGACTTCAACTAATTTCGGTGGATTAGGAATTGCGATCCGTCAGATGAGGATATCCATGTGTCAGGCTTATGGACGAGGCCTCGTCGAAGTCATCGATTGGGATGATGATTAGGCTTCGACACTTATGGACGTTAGATCGGCTTATTGCATCAGGGGGTTAAGCGAATTGAAAAAGGATGGAAGGTGTCCGGACCTACGGCATGGAATTGTCATTGCTGCTTTGTGGCTGATCGTAGATGGGGACTTCGGTTACGTTGCTTTCCTGACGATCGGATTTCCGTTGGATTTATTTTTTAATTAAACATGAAGGAGCTTCGTTGTCTTCGTCGAGCTCGGAATCATTGATTTCGGAAATTGAATAGAATTCATTGGCTTCGTCGAGCTCGGTTCGGTTCTCCCCCCCTTTGATTCCCGTTGTTGTTTTTCTTTTATAAAGCCCCAAATCAAATCATATCTATTGTATCTAATTAGGTTAGATTCAAATCTTATTCAAATCTAATTTAGCTAAACTTACAAAGATGGAAAAATAAAGACATAGATGCCTGCTGAGACTCGAACCCATGACCTCCAATTAAATTCTCCCAAGTACTCCGCTGCTTATTTGTTAGGCCGTTGACCTATTTCTTAACATTCATTACCATTAAATTATATTTAAACTATCTGAATCCCTAAACTAAAATTTTTAACTAAACTAAAATTAAAACTAACATTAAACTAATTATTCCTAATATAAATTACTCCGAAATTTTTATACTTTTTCCTTTTCTTATTTTTTTTGGTATTTTCATTATTTGTTAAATTTTATTTATTTTTTATTATTATTATTTATTTTTTGAATTAGGACCCTTTTTGTAAAAATAAAAACTAAGACTGTGGAAGGGTAAAAATTAGGTATCTATAGGTAGCTAACGTCTTAGCAAATCTGATAAGAGCTATTCATGCAATGGCCTATCGACCTGATGAGTATGATGAAGGATTGACTTAGAAAATATGGATGATGATGAAGAAGAAGAGTATAATGAGGAAGAAGAGTGAACTCAGGTACCCTAAGCATCTGACCATGTAAAGCTTCAAATTTTGAGCTTCAATGGTTTTAGGAGTGTAGATGAATATTTAGATTAGAAGGAGAAGGTTGAGCATATTTTTTGTTATTACTAGTATAAGGATTGAGAGAAGTTGAAGATTGCTACTATTGAGTTCTCAAGATACGCTATGATGTGGTGGAAGAACTTTCACATCATAGGAAGACGAGAAAGATACAGAGTAGTAAATACATTGCTTGAAATGAAGAGGATAATTATAAGCAAATTTGTGCTGGATACCTATTTGTAAGATACTTTTGCTCGACTTCAATAGTTGAGGCAAAGAATTTGAATTGTTGATGAGTATGTTCAAGAGTTTCAAATATTAAAAGTTCTCTATGAAGTAGAATAGCTATCAACATGAGCAGTATCTAGGTTTCTTACTGGATTAAGAAATGACCTGTAAGATATTATGGAACTTCAACAATTCACCACAATGGATGAGGCTACACCTAGTTAACTAAGCTGACCTGCCTAAGAAAGTTATCGAGCTTAACCAAGTATCGAACTAATTAGAAGGGTAGATGTTAGAGCTTAATAAAAGGCCTGACCTGATGGTGATGTGCTGACGAAAACATATGAGAAGGGATAGGGATTTGGGAGGAAGATAAGCCATATTAAGTGCTTTAAGTGCTAAGAGTTTGGGCACATGGCTACTTAGTATTTGAATCGAACGACCATGATTATTAAAGGAGATGCCCTAAAGATTGAAGTAAATAGCATAAATGAGGAGCTAGAGGAGGAGAAAGAAGTGGAAGATGAGGTAGATGTTATTATTGACCTGATTGAGGAAGATGTGTTTGTAGAAGACTTGGATAAGTTAACTTTGGTTATTCAATATATGATGAGTTTAAAACCTTGTACTGAGAAGGAGCAAAGAGAGAACTTATTCCACATTACTTGTAAAGTAAATAATCAAGTGTGTGCACATATAATAGATAATGGGAGTTACACTAACATAGCATTTGCCGACCTGATTAAGAAACTCAAATTGCCGACCACCCCACATCTGAAACCACATAAGTTATATTGGTTGAATGAGAAGGAAGCACTACATGTCACTTAGGAAATGCTGTTACCAATCTCAATTAGGAGCTACTTTGACGAAATTCTTTATGACGTACTACCTATGTGTGCATCTTACTTATTGCTAGGCCAACCTTAGCTTTTTTATTGAAGGGTTATTCATGATAGTTATAGGAATACGTATGTGTTTGATAAAGATGGGGGGAAGGTTACATTGAACTTTTTTCCATTAAGTTAAGTTAGCAAGTTGCAAGCTAAACTTTCTTGTAAATCAAAGAAGGCTTTAATGTTGAGTAGAGCCGTACTCCAAGAAGCTATTAGAGCTAATGTGCCAACTTTTTTGTTAATCAGGTGACTACTAGAAGTTTAGTCGGCTTAGAGGTTAATCAAGCAGATTAAAGAGAGCTTTATCTAGTTACCTAGCTAAGTTGGCTTAGAGGAGTAAGGCCAGTTTCTTCTTTAGGGGTCTTAGCTAGCTCAAGGTGAACCTGCCCAAGTCACACTCTTTAGTGTCTTAGCTAACTCATAGAGTGCTTTACTTAGTTCACCTAGGTTAGTTAGCTTAAAGTAGTACTAGTAGGTTTTAAATTTAGGGTCTTAGCCAACTTTAAGGGAGCTTTACCCGATCACCTAGGTTTGTCAGCTTAGAGGAGCATGACCAGAATTTTCATTAAGAGTATCAACTAGATCAAGAAGTGCTTACGCATCTCATTCTCTTAAGGGTCTTATCTAGCTTAAGGAGCGCTTTACCTAGTTTACCAAGGTTAGTTAGCTTAGAGGAGCAAGACCAGGTTCTTCATCAAGGGTCTTTACCAACTTAAGGTGTGCTTACCCAACTCACTCTCTTTTGGGCCTTAGCTAGCTCAAGGAGCGCTTCACTCAGTCTCAAAGCAGCAATAGTAGGTTTTCAATTTACGGTCTTAGCTAATACAAAGAGTGCTTCGCCCGTTCACTTAGGTTAGTTAACTCAAAGGAGCACGATTAGTTTTTTCTTTAGGGGTCTTACCCAGCTCAAGGAATGCTTCGCCCGTTCACTAAGGTTAGTCAGCTCAAAGGAGTACCACTAGGTTCTTCTTTAGGGGTCTTAACTAGCTCAAGGAGCATTTACCTATCACATTTTCTTTAGGGTTTTAGCTAGCGCAGGAAGCACTTCGCCTATTTACCTTGGTTAGTCATGTTGGAGGAGCACGACTGGGTTCTTCTTTAGGGATCATAGCCAGCTCATGGAGTGCTTACTCATCTCATGGAGTGCTTACCCATCTCATTCCCTTTAGGGTCTTAGCTAACTCAATAAGTACTTTATACATTCACCTAGGTTAGTCAGCTCAAAAAAGCATAACCATGTACTTTTTTAGGGGTCTTAGCTAGCTCAAGGAGCACTTTTCTTATTTCACCTAAGTTAGTTAGCTTAAAGGAGCACGACCAGGTTCTTCGTTAGGGGTCTTAGCCAGTTCAAGGAGCTCTTTTCCTAAATTACCTAGGTTAATCAACTTAGAAGAGCACGACTAGGTACATCGTTAGGGGTCTTTGCTCGATCAAGGAGCGCTTATGCATCTCATTCTCTTTACCTAGTTCACATCGGTTAGTTAGCTCAAACGAGTATTACCAAGTTTTCAATTTAGACTCTTAGCCAACTCAAGAAGCACTTTACCTAATTTACCTAGATTAGTTAACTTAAAGGAGCACTACCTAGTTTTCAATTTAGGATCGTAGTTAGCTCAAGGAGCGCTTCACCCCTTTACCTAGGTTAGTTAACTTAGTGGAGCACAACTGGGTTCTTCTTTAGGATCTAAGACTACTAAAGGAATGCTCACCCATCTCATTCTCTTTAAGGTCTAAGCTACCTCATGGAGTGCTTTGCTCGTTCACCTAGGTTAGTTAGCTTAGAGGAGCTTGATCGTGTTCTTCTTTAGGGGTCTTATCTAGCTTAAGGAGCACTTACCTATTTGATTCTCTTTAGGGTGATTGCTAAATCAAGGAGTACCTTTCTTAGTTCACATAGGTTAGTCAACTCAAAGGAGCACGACTAGGTTTTTCATTAGGTGGCTTAGTTAGTTCAAGGAACGCTTACCCATCTCATTCCCTTTAGGGTCATAGTTAGCTTAAGGAGCGCTTTTCTTAGTTCGCCTAGGTTAGTTAGCTTAAAAGAGCAATATAATGTTTTCAACTCAAAGGAGCATGACAAGGTTCTTCACTAGGGGTCTTATCTAAGTTAAGGGGCACATACCCATCTCATTCTCTTTAAGGTATTAGCTAGCTTATGGAGTGCTTTACCTAGTTCACTTGTGTTAGTCAGCTCAAATGAGCACTACTAAGTTTTCAATTTATCAGCTCAAATGAGCACTACTAAGTTTCCAATTTAGGGTTTTAGTTAACTCAAGGAGTGATTTGCCTGTTCACTGAGGTTAGTTGGTTCAAAGGAGCATGACTAGATTCGTCATTAGGGGTCTTAGTTAGCTTAAGGTACGCATACTCATCTTGTTCCCTTTAAGGTCTTAGCTAGCTCAAGGAACACTTTACCCAAATCATGTAGGTTAGTCAACTTAAAGGAGCACTACTAGGTTTTCAATTTAGGTCTTACCTAGCTTATAGACTCTGTAGATTTAACCTTCTAAACATGGTGTTGGATTCGAGTATCATAAATATTTCCCTGAGTCGATAAGACCACATAAAATGAAAACCGACTAAAAATTGCATATTAATAAATTAATAAGCAATTTCCTTCTCTTTCCCTAATTTATCATATGATATATATATATATATGTTGCATAATAAAGCAATGTTCCTAAATAATTAAGCCAATTAAACCTTAAGCTCTTAAGTGTAAGTAAATTATTCTCAAGTTGGTAAAAAACCCTAAAACATACATAATCTCACTCGAACTCTAAAACATACTTAAACTCACTCGAACCCAAAACCTTAAGATAATCAGGGACTTATAGCCCTAAATAAATAATTAAAAATATAATTTTAATAAATTTTATTCAACTCTAGAAAAATCTAAAATTTCTTAAGAGACAAATCATAACCTACAAATTAATTTGAGAATTAAGCCCTAAAAAGAACTTCATATAAAACAATTTCCTTATTTTCACTTATAAGCCATGTTATATATGGATAAGTTGTAAACCCTACTTTTTAGCGGACTTATGATTCAACTAAAAACACTTCCCAAATATTCCCAACGATAAACTAAGCTAAGGATTCAAGTTTACATTTAAAAACGAATTTAATTTTCTAATTTGAAACCCTATTATCGATAAAACTCAAATACGAGAATGATAGACTCTAAACCCAAAACCCTAAAACAATTAAGGACTTGTAACCCTAAGTGGCTTTAATTTGATTAATTTTGAATTTAATTTGATTAATTTTATTCAACAGTAGAAATTTTCATAATTTTATAAGAATTAAATCATAACTTACAAATCAATGTAAGAGACAAACTTCAAAAGAATTTCATATAAGGCAATCTCCTTATCTTCATGCATGAGATTTGTGCACATAAATAAGTAAACCAACCAATCATCCTAAATAACTTATCAATTGATAAATATAAACCCTACTTTTAAGGGTCTATGATTCAATTAAAAGTACCATTCAAACGTTCCCAAGGATCAACAAAACTAAGAATTTAAGTTTACATTTAGAAACAAATCAAAATTTTCCAATTCAAAAACCAATTATCGATAAAACCTAAGCTTGAAGAACTACGAGCTCTAAAGTCACTTAAAACCTTAACCTTGAAATAATTAAGGAATTTTAACCCCAAGTAATTAATTAATAATTTAATTTGAATAATTTCATTCAACTTTAAAAAATTTCACAATTTTATAGGAATCGAATCATAAATTATGAAATAATGCAAGATGAAAACCCTAAAACAATTTCTTATAAGACCATGCGCTTTTCTTCATGTCTAAGCCTTACACTTCAATAAGTAGATCAACCAATCACTTTAGATAACTTATCAATTGAGAGTTGGAATCATTTATCAATTGATAACTTATCAAAATCTAGTGATGAGACATTTTCTTTATCACCCCTTCACTTATACTACATATGGATAATTTTTCACAAGATTTCACATGCTTAATTTCATTAAATGAGACAAGACCATTCCATGACCCAAAGGGACTTTAAATTGTAGATTTAAACAAGAAAGAAAGGGGGGCCATACTCTTGTCTTTTAACCATAAATCACTTTCTCTTACACATCACTATTCACCCCTTAATGCTTACATCATCAATAGTTGCAATTATTGACTTTTGTGTAAGTTACAAGACAACACTTTCAAGACATTTTAACTACTCATTCTCTCTCAATTCCAACTGGCCACTCTCTCCATTAGTTCTCTCACTTTCAATTTCACTTTCACATCTTCTTTCTCTCATTTGAAAGAAACATAAAAAGGAGAAACAACCTTACCCCCACAAAATCAACTTTTCCCCCATTTTTCAAGCTTCACTCACGGCAATTTCTCCTCTTATTCTTGTGTGATTTTATTTCACCATCTAAGATCTTTTAGAACCATTAGCACCTTCCACTAACCCCATTCCAAAAGATCAAACAACTCGGGTTGCCAAAAGGTGACAAAAGGAGGAAGTAAATTTAAGAGCTTAAGTGGAACCTTAGTGCAAAACTACCGCATTTTGCTCTAAGGACGAGTAAGTGTTTCTTGTGATTAGTGGGTTAGTATTTATGTTAGGAGACTTTGATTTCTTGAAAATATAAGTAAGGTTTAAGTTGTTATAACACCAAAGAACCATTTTAAGAAACAAACTCATGAAACCCTTACATGAAGTTGAAACATGAGCATGTAAAGTTGGTGTTTTGTAAAAATACTTGTGTAACACTTTGAATAGAAGATTTTAAGTTGAGAAAATCTTGAAACAAGAACTTGAATGGAAGATGAACATGCTGGACGTGAGGATTCAAAAGTCCTTTGAATGTTGATTTTATTTCTGTTAAGTTAAGCATGCTCAAATCTAGACTTAAATTAAGGAAAAATCCATCACATGAAATTTTATGAAGAAACCAACTTTATATGACATAAGCTATGATATGGAGGTTGTATTAAGTATAAGATCTTCTATTTTTTTGTGTGGAGCATGAGTTAAAGAATCATATTATGGAAGAAAAGTTAAATTAAGATTTGGATACAAGTAGTTTAAGTACATAATCTACCACCTAAACTTAAGGAAATGATGAAACAAGTTGAAAAACCAAGCGAGAACCCCTTGGAATCATCACGACCAGATCTGGAATGTGGGAAAAAGACACTTAAAAATATGATAAAAGTAAATGAACAAAGTGAAAAGATCAACCAAAGAAAGTATGGTAAGTATACAAAACCTAAAACTCAAAACCGAGCCTAAAACTCTCAAAACAAGCTTAGAACTCTAAGTTGGGCCTTCAATAAAATTCTGACCAGCACTTTAAAACATTAAGAGAGGTTGTTTTGAAGCCCATAAGAAATCCACCTAAGGCTCCATAAGCCCACCAAAGTCACTAACTTTAGTTTGAACGAAAAACAAGCCCATTTGACAACTTAAGCCCACTAAAGGGCCCATGAAGTGGTTGTTAGCCTTAGGAATATAAATCAAAGTTGTAAATCTGATCTCAAGGAGTATTTTAAGCTTGGGATAAAATCTTAAGACCAAGCCCAAAGGATTTCTCAAGTTAGTAAAAAGCCCATTTACCATACAAGGCCCGAAAGCACTCCAACACATGAGGAACGCTACTGTTCTAAACCATGGACAGAATTGTATACCTCATTTCAAAAATCTAACCTCACCACATTAAAGTATACTCGAAAACGATGAAGATTGACTATAAGATCATAAAAATTAGATTTAAAATGAAAAAGTTATACGCGATTAAACTTTAAGTAAAAACGAGGAAAAATTACGAAAACTAGTCAAGAGCATAACTTAAGAAAAATTAACTTAGCTTCCTAAGTTTATTTTAATCCCTTATAAATATTATTTCGATGACCAGAGGACACCGTATACGGAGACGGCTTGCCTCCAGATTACTTTGATTGATTCACATAGCAGAGTGAGTAAATTTCCGATGACTCTTTACTTGATTTTGCTTGTAAAATAAATGCACCTAAACTTATATATATAAATTTGGATACTTGTGGGATATGGGGAATGCATGTGTATAAATTTTTGGATGAATGTGATGACTTGTTAATTATATATAATAATAAGAATTGTTTGTACTAATGTATACATGCGAATTGAATGGAATGAAATTGTCTGATCACCTTGAAAATTGAGTTAATCACTTATACGATTAAGAAATCAAAAGGAATCATGCATTCCCTATATTGCATATGGATAACTCATGTATAGTTTTGTTTTGGCTTAAGCACAATAATGTAAGTGAAATAAAACCTAAGGTCTAAAACCTGGATTTTGGTTTGGGTCGATTAATTATCTCTAAACCTCTACTACAAGGGGCATAATTCTGAGTCGTATGTAGTTCCTAGGCCACTGTATGTGTTGTTTGGCATACTGATTGTTCATGCATTCATATGATTGTGCATCTAATAAATTTTTATCATACGGTATTGATGAGGGTAATTATCTCACTAAGCGTAAGCTTATACCCTAACAGTTCTTTTCCTTGCAGGTTGATCGATAGTTAAGACTGGGATAGGAATCGAGTGCAAAGTGCTACCATTGAATCAGTATGATGAAAAGGCTTGTGTAGTTAATTCGGAATGCTCCAAAAAACGACTAATATTTTAATTAAGTTTAGTATCTTTACTAAGTTTAGAATTTTCTGGAATTGTCTATCTTATTTCACTATTTTGGTAGGGGATACCAATTCTCTGTGGTTCTGAGGAATTGTAGAAAAATGGTTATCCATAATTATTTATATTATATAATGAGTCAATGAACTAAAATTGAAGATTCTAGCAAATAACTATTTAGAGTCTTGTAATCTTTGACTTGCAAGGCGATTTTCTTATCATGGGTGCATACGTGATATGAAAATTCTAGGTAATACTTCTAGGCCCCTCTTAAGGTTGCTATACAACTAAATAAACACTTTGCCCGTTCATTTAGGTTTGTTAGCTTAGAGGAGCATGATTAGGTTCTTTATTAGAGGTCTTTGCCAGCTTAAGGAGCACTTACCCTTCTCAATCTCTTTAGGGTCTTAGTCAGCTTAAAGAGCGCTTTACTTAGTTTGCTTAAGTTAGTCAGCTGAAAGGAGTACTACCAGGGTTTCAATTTAGGCTCTTAGGTAGCTCAAGGAGTACTTTGCCCATTCACCAAAGATAGTCAGCTCAAAGGAGCACAACGAGGTTCTTCATTAGGGGTCTTAGCTAGCTCATAGAGTGTATACCCATCACGTTCTCTTTAGGGTCTTAACCAGCTCAAGGAGCACTTTACCTAGTTCACTTAGGTTAGTCAGCTCAAAGGAGCACTACAAGATTTTCAATTTAGGCTCTTACCCAGTTGAAGGAACACTTTGCCGGTTCACCTAGGTTAGTCAGCTTAGAGAAGTATGACTAGGTTCTTTGTTAGGGGTCTTAGCTAACTTAAGGAGTACTTACCCATCTCTTTCTTTTTAGGGTCTTATCAGCTCAAGGAGCACTTTACATAGTTTACCTAGGTGTCAATTGAAAGGAGCACTACTAGGTTTTCAATTTAGGGTCTTAGCTAGGTTAAGGATCTCTTTGCTTGTTTACTTAAGCTAGTCAACTTAGAGGAGCATGTCTAGGTTCTTCATTAGGGATTTTAGCTAGCTAAAGGAGTACTTTGCCCATTCACTTAGGTTAGTCAACTTAGAGGAGCACGACAAAGTTCATCTTTAAGGGTCTAAGCTAACTCAAGGAGCACTTACCAATCTCATTCTCTTTTGGGTTTTAGCCTTCTCGTGGAGTAATTTACCTAGTTCTCTTAGGTTAGTCAACTTAGAGGAGCATGATCGGGTTCTTTATTAGGGGTCTTTGCCAGCTCAAGGAGTGCTTACCCATCTATTTCTCTTTAGGGTCTTAGCTAGCTTAAGGAGTACTTTAGCTAGTTCGCCTAGGTTAGTCAGCTTAAAGGAGCATTACCAAGTTTTGAATTTATGGTCTTAACTAGCTCATGGAATGCTTTACCAGTTTACTTAGGTTAGTCAGCTCAGAGGAGCACTACTAGGTTCATCATTAGGGGTCTTAGCTAGCTTAAGGAGCGTTCACCCATCTCATTCTCTTTATGGTCATAACCAGCTTAAGGAATGCTTTACCCTGTTCACCTATAATAGTTAGGTTAGAGGAGTACTACTAGGTTTTCAATTTTGGGTTTTAGCCAGCTTAAGGAGTACCTTACCCATTTACCTAGCTTAGATAACTTAGAGGAGTATGACCAGGTTTTTCATTAGGGGTCTTAGTTTGCTCAAGGAGCACTTATCTATCTCATTCTCTTTAGGGTCTTATCCAACTTAAGGAGTGCTTTACCCAGTTCATCTAGGTTAGTCAGCTTAAAGGAGTACTACTAGGTTTTCAATTTTGGGTCTTAGTTAGCTTAAGGAGTGCCTTACCCATTTACCTAGCTTAGATAGCTTAAAGGAGCATGAGTAGGTTTTTTATTAGGGGTCTTAGCTTGCTCAAGGAGTGCTTACCCATCTCATTCTCTTTAAGGTCTTAACTTGCTCAAGGTAGGCTTTACTCAATTTGCCTAGGTCAGTCAACTTAAAGGCATACTACCGGGTTTTCACTTTAGGGTCTTAGCTAACTCAATAAGCACTTCGCTTGATCACTAGGTTAGTTAGCTTAGAGGAGCATAACCAAGTATTTCTTTAGAGGTCTTAGAAAGCTTAAGGAGCTTATTGCCCATTCACTTAGGTTAGTTAGCACAAAGGAACACGACTAGCTTCTTCTTTAGTGTTCTTAGTCAGCCTAAGGAGTGCTTACCCAACTCAAGGAACGCTTCGACCATTCACATAGATTGGTTAGCTCAAATAGGCACACCCAGGTTCTTCTTTAGGAGTCTTAACCAGCTCAAGGAGTGTTTTACCCAATTCACCAACGTTGGTCAGCTATAAAGAGCATTACCTGGTTTTTAATTTAGGGTCTTAACCAGCTCAAGGAGCATTTTGCCCGTTTACTTAGTTTAAATACCTTAGAGAAGCAAGACTAGGTTCTTTGTTAAGGGTCTTAGCTAGCTTAGGGATTACTTTGCTCATTCACCTAGGTTAGTCAACTTAGAAGAGTACAACTAGGTTTTTCTTTAGGGTTCTTAGCCAACTTAAGGAGCACTTACCCATCTCATTCTCTTTAAGGTCATAGCCAACTCAAGGAGTACTTTACCTAATTCAGCTAGGTTAGTCAGCTAAGAGAAGTATGACCAGGTTCTTTATTAAGGGTTTTAGCTAACTTAAGGATCGCTTACCTAGCTCATTTTCTTTAGGTTCTTTGCTAGCTCAATGAGTGCTTTACCTAATTCGCTTAGGTTAGTCAACATAAAGGAGCATTACCAGGCTTTCAATTTAGGGTCTTAGTGAGCTGAAGGTGAGCTTTGCCCATTCACTTAGGTTAGCCGGCTCAAAGGAGCATGAAGGGTCTTAGCTAGCTCAAGGAGTACTTTACTCATTTATCTGGGTTAGTTAGCTCGAAGGAGCATGACCAGGTTCTTCTTTAGGGGTCTTAGCTAGCTTAAGGAGTGCTTACCCATCTCATTCTCTTTATGGTCTTAGCCAGGTCCAGGAGCACTTTGTCCGTTCACCTAAGTTAGTTAGCTCAGATGAGCACGATCAAGTTCTTTGTTAGGGGTCATAGCTAGCTCAAGGAAGGCCTACCCATCTCATTCTCTTTATGGTCTTAGCTTGCTCATGGAGAGCTTTACCCAGTTCGCTTAAGTTAGTTAACTTAAAAGAGTGCTACTAGGTTTTCAATGTAGGGTCATAGCTAGCTTAAGGAATGATTCGCCCATTCACTTAGGATACTTAGCTCATAGGAGAACGACTAGATTTTTCTTTTGGGGTTCAAGGAGCGCTTTGCCCTTTCATCTAGGTTAGTCCACTTAAAGAAACATGAGCAAGTTCTTTTTTAGGGGTTTTAGCCAGCTCAAGAAGTGCTTACCTATCTCATTCTCTTTAGGGTCTTAGCTAGCTTAAGGAGCACTTTACCCATTAACCTAGGTTAGTTAGCTTAGAGAAGCACGGTCTGATTCTTCATTGGGTGTCTTAGCTAGCTCAATGAGCACTTACCTATCTCCTTCTCTTTAAGGTTTTAGCCAACTCATGAGTGCTTTGCCCTTTAATCTAGGTTAGTTAGCTCAAAGGAGCATGACCTGGTTCTTTGTTGGGGATCTTAGCTAGCTTAAGGAAAGCTGACCCATCTCATTCTCTTTAAGTTCATAACTAGCTTAAGGAGTGCTTCACCAAGTCCAACTTGGTTAGTCAACTCAAAAGAGCATTACTGGGTTTTCAATTTAGAGTCTTAGCTAAGTCAAGGAGTGCTTATTCATCTCATTCTCTTTAAAGTCTTAGCCAGCTTAAGTAGCATTTTACCAACTCACATAGGTTATTCAGCTTAGAGGACTATAACCAAGTTCTTTGTTGAGAGTCTTTGCCAGCTTAAGGAGCGCTTACCCATCTCAAGAAGCCCTTTACTAAGTTAGCTTAAGTTATTTAGCTTAGAGGACCATGACCAAATTCTTCATTAAGGGTCTTTGCTAGCTTAAGGAGCGCTTATCCTTCCCATTCTCTTTAGGGTTTTAGCCAGCTCAAGAAGCCCTTTATTTAGTTTGCCTAGGTTAGTCAACTCAAAGGAGTACTACTAGGGTTTCAATTTAGAGTTTTAGCTAATTCAAGGAGTGCTTTGTCTATTCACTTAAGTTTATCAGCTTGGAGGAATGGGATCGGATTCTTCATTAAGGGTCTTAACCAGCTCAAGGAGTGCTTTCCCATCTCAATTTAGGGTCATATCTAGCTTAAGGAATACTTGACCTAGTTTACCTAAGTTTGTCAACTCAGAGGAGCATGACCAGGTTTTTCATTAAGAGTCTTAGCTAGCTCAAGGAGCACTTACCCATTGCATTCTCTTTAGTACCTTAACCTGTTTAAGGAGAGAATTACCTAGTTCACCTAGGTTAGTTAGATTAAAGTAGCTCTACTAAGTTCTCAATTTAGGGTCTTAGCTAAGTCAAAGTCAAAGAGCACTTCACCAGTTTACCTAAGTTAGTCAGCTTAGTCGAGCATGGCTAGGTTCTTCTTTAGGGGTCTTAGCTAGCTCAAGGTGCATTTTGCCCATTCACCCAAGTCTGTTAACTCAAAGGAGCACAATTAGGTTCTTCTTTAAGGGTCTTAGCCAACTTAAGGACTGCTTTCCCATCTCATTCACTTTAAGATCTTAGCTAGCTCATAGAGCATTTTTCCCGCTCACCTAGGTTAGTCAACTCAGAGGAATACGACCAGGTTCTTCTTTAGGAGTCTTAGCTAGCTCAAAGAGTGCTTTACTTAGTTCTCTTAGGTTAGTTTGCTCAAAGGAGCATTACCATGTTTTCAATTTAGGATCTTAGCCAGCTCAAGGAGTGCTTTGCCTATTCACATAAGTTAGATAGCTAAAAGGAGCACGACTATGTTCTTCATTAGGGGTATAAGCCTACTCAAGGATTTGTTTGCCCGCTTACCTAGGTTTGTCTTCTTAGAAGAGCATGACCAGGTTCTTCTTTAGGGGTCTTAGCCAATACAAGTAGCTCTTACCCATCCCATTCTCTTTAGGGTAATAGCTATCTCAAGGAGCGCTTTACCCAGTTCACCTTGGTTAGTTAGCTCAAAGGAGCATAACCAAGTTCTTCGTTAGGGGTCTTAGCCCGCTCAAGGAATGCTTACCCATCTCATTCTCTTTAAGGTCTTAACTTGCTCAAGGAGAGCTTTGTCTAGTTTGCTTAGGTTATTCATCTTAAAGGACCACTATTTGGTTTTTAATTTATGGTCTTAGCTAACTCAAGGAGTGCTTCGCCCATTCACCAAGGTTAATCAACTTAAAGGAGCATGACTGAGTTTTTCTTTAAGGATCTCAACCAACTTAAGGAGTGCTTTACCCGTAATTCTAGGTTAGTCAACTCAAAGGAGCACGACTAGGTTCTTCTTTAGGGGTCTAAGCCAACTCAATGAGCACTTACCTATCTCATTCTCTTCAGGGTCTTAGCCTACTCAAGGGGAGCTTTACCTAATTTGCTTAGGTTAGTAAGCTTAAAGGATCACTTCTAAGTTTTCGATTTAGGGTCTTGGTTAGTTCAAGGAATGCTTTGCCCATTCACCTAGGTTAATCAGCTTAAAGGAGCATGATTGGGTTTTTCTTTAGAAGTCTTAGCTTGCTCACAAAGCGCTTACCCATCTCATTCTTTTTAAGGTCATGGCCAATGCAAGGAGTGCTTTCCTTGTTCACCTAAGTTAATCAGCTTAGAGGTGTACGACCAAGTTTCTTCTTTAGGGGTCTTAGCCAGCACATGGAGTGCTCACCCATCTTATTCTCTTTAAGGTTTTAGCCTACTTAAGGGGTGCTTTTCCCATTCATCTAGGTTAGTTAGCTTGAAGGAGCATGATTAGGTTCTTCCTTAGGGGTCATAGCTTACTCAAGGAAGGCTTACCCATCTCATTCTCTTTAGGTTCTTAGCTAACTCAAGCAGCGCTTTCCCCAGTCTACCTAGGTAAGTCAACTTAAAACAGCACTACCAGGTTTTCAATTTAAAGTCTTAGCTATCTCAAGGAACACTTACCCATTTCATTCACTTTAGGGTCTCAAATATCACAAAGAGCACTTTACCTAGTTCACCTAGGTTAGTTAGCTTAGAGGAGCACGACCTGGTTATTCGTTAGGGGTCATTGCCAACTCAAGGAACACTTACCTATCTCATTCTCTTTTGGGTTTTAGCTTGCTCGAGGAGTGCTTTACCTAATTGGCTTAGGTTAGTTAGCTAAACGGAGCATTACTAGGTTTTCAATTTAGGCTCTTAACTTACTCAAGGAGTGCTTTACTCATTCACCTAAGTTAGTCAGCTTAAAGAAGCAAGACTAAGTTCTTCATTAGGGGTCTTAGTCAACTTAAGGAGCACTTACCCATCTCATGCTCTTTAAGATATTAGCTAACTCAAGGAGCACTTTACCTAATTCACCTTGGTTTGTTAACTCAAAGAAGCACTACCAAGTTTTCAATTTAAGGGGTCTTAGCTAGCTCCAGGAGCACTTTGTCCATTCACCTAGGTTAGTTAGTTTAGAGGAGTGCAACCAAATTCTTCTTTAGGGGTCTTAACTAGCTTAAGGAGCACTTACCCATCTCATTCTCTTATGGGTCTTACTAGCTTAAGGAACGATTTGCCTATCACCTAGGTGAGCTAGCTTTAAACAACAAGACTAGGTTCTTCTTTAGGATTCATAGCTAGCTCAAGGAACGCTTACCTATCTCATTCTATTTAGGGTCTTAACTAGCTCGAGGAGTGCTTCGATCATTCACCTTAGTTAATTAGCTTAGAGGAGCACGACCAGGTTCTCTTTTAGGGGTCTTAACCAACTGATGGATCACTTATACATCTCATTTTCTTAAGGGTTTTAACCAGCTCAAGAAGTACTTTACTCATTCATCTAAGTTTGTCAGCTTAGAAGAGCACAACCAAGTTCTTCATTGGGGGCCTTAGCTAGCTTAAAGAGGGCTTGCCCATCTCATTCTCTTTAGGCTCATAGCTAACTTAAGAAGCTCTTTACCCAGTTCGCCTAGGTTAATTAGCTAAAAAGAGTACTGCTAGGTTTTTAATTTAGGATCTCGGTTAGCTTATGGAGCTTGTCATTCGTTTAATTAGGTTAGTTAGCTTAAAGAAGAACGAGTGGTTTCATCTTTAGGGGTCTTAACGAAGTGAAGGAGCACTTAGCTATCTCATTCTCTTTAGGGTCTTAGCTAACTTAAGGAGCACTTTAGCCTATTTGCTTAGGTTAGTTAGCACGAAGGAGCTCTGCTAGGTTTTTAAGTTAAGGTCTTAGCCAGCTTAAGGAACACTTCGCTTGTTCATCTAGATTAGTCAACTTAGAAGAGTATGACCCCCACCAAATTGGACTACACATTGTAGTCTACCATTATCAACAATGGCAACAAGAAGTTGCCTAGGAGTAGGGCCCCCAACTTTGCTTTACAAAATTAGACTATATACTGCAGTTCACTAAATCAAAGAGGCAATATTGCCAAATTAGACCACAAATTATAGTCTACCAAATATGACTATCAAAATAGTCATAATGTTCAGGCAATGCAATCTGTATACTTCCAAAAATTGATATGCAATAACAACTTAAGTATATCACTCAACATAACTAGTCTTTTAGTTTTATTCAACGTAATGATTTGATTCTAGTTTTCGAACTCTCTCTAGTGGAATTCTAGTATCTCACTTAGGTTTCACTTAGGTGAACTCCTAAAAGACTGAGTTAGCAATCATTCAACTTCTTCGATTAGCATAATCATTCATAAGCACGAATCATCATCCAATATAGTAGCATAACAGTTTAACCAAAATACAGTCACTGTTATTCAAAATCACCACATCAGCATCCACTATAGTAGCATATCAGTCCACTAAGATATACTCATATTCAATTAATACAGGGTTAAATAGTAAGCAATGTTATGAGTAGTAATAAATCTACTCTAAGCATAGGTTAGATTCACTTACCTAGGCATAGTAATAGCGTAGAATCCTAAACTTCACCATGTGGTTCTTCCATACTTATTACACCTAAGAAAATATAAACATGGTCTCCAAGTCAGCTACCTGTTAAGCCTAAGTTCTTATAAACTTTCCCTACCATGTTTTTACACTTCATCTGATTATATCTTACTCATTCATTATCTGATTTCAATAAACTTTATATTGTTACAATTTTTATTTTAAATACTATTAAGATATCTTAGGAATCAAGTCTATCAATATTTTCAAAATCCAAAAATACCCTTTTCTCACTACGACTCGATTATGCGTTACTCTAACTTTGTAATTAAACTAAGTAAGCTTTAATATTGAACTAAAACCCCTAAAAATTATACTTTCCAAACTTGTGCAGTAGCCCTTAATGTAATCCAATGTGTTCATTTTATGTGAATTTGACAAGTATTTTAATAGTACTGATTACTATTTTAAGTATTAAGCTGATATATAGGTATTTATTAGGAAAATATACAATAAATAGTATATGAGCTCAATTAATTTCACGAAAAATCTTATAGACTAAAAAAATATGTTGTTTAATTATTGACCATAAATTATACTAAATTAACTAATATCTATTTTTACAAAACTAGTGGTTTTAGCTTGAAATTACGAAAAATTAAGGAGAATAAATAAATTTATGTGTGAGATAAAAATTAAATGTTCCAATTATCATTATAAACTTCCATAAGTCTAAACATGTAGGGCTTATCCATTAATTTTTTTAAAAACTAATTATTTCAATGATTCAGTAAAATTGACAATTTTATTCAAAATAATTATAAAAAATAGTAAACATGCTTAATTTTGAAAATTTTTGTTACCAAAATCAAATATATATATATATACATATATATATATATTAGGTGTATTATATACAAAAATTGAGCTTAAAACAACATCATTTAATATTTATAAAAATTTATTCAATTTTTGCCCAAGTAGGGCATTTTCTTAAGAAACTTATGTTTACGCTAATTATATAATTAAAATAAAATAACTACATTAATATAAGTCTAAAATAGTCCTAGAAAACCAAATTTCATAATTAATTGACAACATTTGATATTTTTAGCAAATTAAACAAGTTACAAGCCGAATTTTGGTTCACTTGAACTGATTTCCTTCGACCACCACTTGGCTGCTGCACCTTGTTGGAAGGGCTTCTTTAGCTACCCCCTATTGGAACCCCAAGTCGCTCCAAGTTAGACTATGGTTTGATATATGAACCACTCTAAACCTATTATGACCCTATTTCTTGTTCTATTTTTATTTTACTTTTTTCTAATTTTCTAAATATACTTTCTTTTGTTTTTAGATTTCTAAAATATTGTAAATGATATTTGGAGTCATATTTATAAGCTTTAGGAATTTTTGCATGTAAAAAAGTGAAATAACATATGTCAATTTCTCGTTTCCTTAGGTACCATATGGCATCCTTTAATTAATCAATTGTTGACTTATGTTTTCCAATTAATCCTAGGTTGCCACATCATTTGATCACTCATCCACTCATTTTTTAATTAATTTTCCATTATTTTATGTTATTTTACCCTATTTTAATAATTTATTATTATTACATGTATATATTTAATACATATAATGCATATCACATGTAAATACATGTATATTACATATAATTTTACTTCATTTATTATTTTTGAAAGTTAATTAACTTATCTCTAATATCTTATTATATCTAAAAGCTCAAATTTCACATTTTCGATAATTATTGGTTTTATCGATAAATTAACGTTTTTTTCAAATTAATATTTTTATATAGCTTATTTTGAGAAATTAACTTTACTAGAATTACTTCATCTAGCTTCTCTAACCTTACTATAAAGTTTGAAATAAAACCGATAACTTAGTTTAGTGCCTTAAATTTGCGAGCTTGGATCTTAAGGTTTCTAAACTAGTTAGAAAAACCTGAGATATTACAGAGAGAGAGGGAAATTTCTTATATATTGGGGTATTAGGGATACGATCATAGTCATGACACGAGGCATGATGCTTCTTTTGAGCTTGATCACGGGTGTTATGACTCTTGTGATTAGC
The DNA here is from genome assembly GCA_024138005.1 of Lumnitzera racemosa. Lineage (NCBI taxonomy): Eukaryota > Viridiplantae > Streptophyta > Magnoliopsida > Myrtales > Combretaceae > Lumnitzera > Lumnitzera racemosa. The sequence continues at coordinate 91,492,506 of JAMXBC010000006.1, forward strand.
GCTATGCCCAAAATTTTTTAACTATCATGGCTTACCTCCTTCACTAGTCACGAACATGAACAAACCTGTAACTAGAACTGTGGTCATACTTTCATGTGTAACTTTTTTTATTACGATCATGATTGAAACATGAAATTTCATAGGGAATTGATTACTACCATAATTGATAGGTGGATCAGCCCTATTAATTGATCACAATCGTGATTGAGTTCATGATAGATGCTGTGCTTGAAAAATTAAATACTTACCTTATGATCATAGCCGTGATGCGTGTTGGCCATCTATCTTTGGATTTCCATGACTTCCACTCGATGTTTCCTTTCTTTTTACATCAAACGATAAACAAATATACTTAAAACAAATCAAACAAATAACAAGAACAACAACAAAAAATTTAAATTTAACAAACTTGAAAGTGCTCAAAACAAAATTACCAGTTTGATAAAAAAATACATGCTTGTTTAATGTCTCAAGTTTGACGTCTCCCATGGCTTTCAGCTTCATTCCTTGACTAGAGAAGTCTCAACTCCTCCTTGTCTTAAAATTACAACTTGAAATTGTTCTTTTAGGTTTACTTTAATATTTCTTGGAAGAGATCCTAGAGCCTTTAGTAAGAGTGCTTTTGCAATCTGACTCAATCTGATTAACTTAGTTTTCCAAGTTATGGGTCAATGCCCTTTGATATTGTAAAGCGATTTTAGCAACCTGATGACGTACTTCAGAAGTCTTAAGGTACTGGACCAACATCTCCTCAATGGTTATTAGCTTATTTTGAGGGTGAGGTACTTGTCTCTAATATCCAGGAGTTTGCATGTTCAAGCTTTGATTGGTATTGTTACCCTATTCGAAATTAGGGTGATTCTTCCAGCCCAAATTATAGGTATTACTGAAAGAATCGTTCCTTGGTCTAATCAGGTTCCCTATGTAGCTGACTTGTTCTACCTGATCAATCTCTGATGAACTTTCCAACTCTGAATCTGAAATTGCCAAAGCTTTGTTCTGACCCATTGTAAGACTATCAAGCTTCCTTGCTAATACCTCTACCTTATGTGATAAAGTGGACGTGGCATCCAACTCATGTTTTCTCACTGACCTTCTTTCTCTTTCGCTTAAAAATGACCATTGATAATGGTTATTGGCCATATCTTCAAATAATTGGATGCATTGCTCCGATAACTTATGGTTTAGGCTTCCTCTAGCAGTTGCATCAATGAGTTGCTTGGTTGTATAGTTCAAACCATTGTAGAAGGCTTGAACTTGCTGCCAATTTGGAAGCCCATTATGGGGGCACTTCCTCAACAAATCCTTCCATCTCTCCCATGCTTCATACAGAGTCTCTGAATCCATCTAACCAAAAGAAGAGATATCTACCCTTAGCTTAGCCGTTCTTAAAGGTGGGAAATATTTTCTCATGAATAGCCTAACCATCTCTTGCCAGGTATTGATGGAATTCCGTAGCACAGAGTTGAGCCACTGCTTGGCATTGGATCTTAATGAGAATGGAAATAGCCTAAGGCAAATAGCATCCTTAGAAACTCGATTGATCTTAAAAGTATCACAAATCTCCAAGAATTGCTGCAAATGGTTGTTGGGATCTTCATCATTGAACCCATCGAACTGGACACATTGTTGGATCATCTTAATGATACTCAACTTGATCTTGAAAGTGTTAACTTGAACTCTAAGCCAAGCAATGCTGGTATTACCTCCATCTAGGTTAAGCCTACAATAATCTAACAAGGTTTTTGGAGCTACAAGCTGATTTACTCCTAGCTCATTTCTTACTTATACTACATTCCGATTTCCATCAAGAGGTAGGTCCAAATTCAATGGTGAACATCTTTAGATACCATCTTCTGAATTCAAGAACTTGTTTTCAAATGGTGGCTCAATGTTTTCATTTTGATTATTCATTTTGGATGACTCGAGTGTCTCTATTCTGATTCTTAATGGTTCACGTGCTTTTACTTCCTTACCACCAAATGCTTGCTTCTCAAAATACTCTCAGACTTTCTTTAAGTTACTTCTAAGTGTTTTCTTGGGTTCAGGATCGAAGTTAGCTAGATCAATCATGCTATTCCGAGTCATAAACTGTAAATCAACAAATAAGTTGATATGAGTACAAGGATGTCAAATAATCTACTAAAAATAAAACAACTACTAGAAGAGCAGGAATCCTAATTTTCCTAATGATGATGCCGTTCTCTAGCAACGATGCCAAAGACTTGATCGCCTCTAAATAGAGCTACTGAATCTTACAATTTAACTCCTATATGTTATCCTTTACTTGGTTAAATAGGCAAGTATACCAATCGTTTATTAGTGCAGATAAGTATAGGGTTGTCTCTACTAGGAACAGATTCAAGCACTAGTGCCTATTATTTTTTCTATGAACTAACGAATTGAATTATCAACAAAGTAATTAAATTAATTTCTATAACTAAACTATACTAATTCTACTATTACATCAAGAAAACACAACAAATAAAATTATAACATGAAAACAACAAATTATAAGGTAGGTTTACTCCATCATATTAACATGAATTATAAACTATCTATCCTAACAATTACTCATCTATTGGAATTCTCTATTCATGAGTATTCTTCTTAGAATTGCTCAATTCTAATCTCGATTACATTCCTTAGAATCTCTTCTAAAAGAATGGACAAGTCAAGAGTGCCTGAAAAGTTTACTAAATCCTTGAATTCCATAAAACATGCAGTAAACTTCCTAAAAATATTTCTATTAGTGGGAGTAGTTTGTTTTAGTGACTTAGATCTACTCAATGGAATCATTTCTTAACGTATTCCATTGAGATCCACTGCAAGATTGTGTCATGCATTACACTATCTCAACTTATATGAAATTCTAATCACTAGAAATTCATTATTATTAGGAATAACAACAAATTAAAATATATTCATGTTAAAATGACTTCGTAAACCCAAATTTATCACTCACACATGATAGATAAAGAACAAACACAGAGAAATAGGAAAAACAAAGTAGAACATAAAATAGATAAAAGAAGAGATAAGAAGGAAAACCCTTTTTATTAACATGAAGAATCTTGATACAGCAATGCATGGACATTGAATTCTTCATAATTCTCTTGAATTTAGGAAAGAATAATACATAAACTCATGTTACATTACCAATACACTAAGATACGAATAAGAAATGTAATGGATTCCGATGATATATTGTGTTTCTCAATGATGTGGATTCTAATGATCTCTCTATTTTTTTGTCTTAAAGGTTGTGGTATATTTATAGTTGATTTATCAAAAGACTTCAAATATACCACTTCAAGATACTACTTGATGTTAGGACATGTTCTACATACTGGTTTGTGTGGAAAAGTTAAAGAGGAACAATCATATACACTCCTATCATGCCCGTGACTTAGGGAGTGATAGTTTCAAGAAACAAGAATCTACACTAATCACGGCTATGACCATGGACGTGAACTCCTCGTTGCTTCATTACATCTTATCATGCTCATGATCAAAGGAGTGATCATCTTCTTGATAACCAATCATGACCATAACTAACAGCGGGATTAACATCACTTCCTCAATCACGCCCATGATCGAAGGCGTGATTAGAGTTGGGCAATCCAATCCTTTATTATTACGCTCATCATGGAGTATATCTTAGTTTTACTTCAAGGTTTTCTTCTCCTTACGACTATGATTGTCTTAAAGTTCCTTATTCTTGTGTAAACTTCATTCCCTACTCTTAATTCATCTGAAATCAATATATTACACAATTAAGTACCAAAAACTTAAGAAATGAACACAATTATGTTCAATTTATGCCTAAATATGTCTTGAAAATGTAAAGTAATTTACCCTTATCATTCGCTTAGGTAAGTCAACTTAAAGGAGTATGACCGAGTTCTTCTTTAAGGGTCTTAGCCAACTCTAGAAGCACTTACCCATCTCATTCTCTTTAGGGCCTTAGCCAACTTAAGGAGCACTTCGCCCATTCACATAGATTAGTTAACTTAGAGGAGCACAACCAAGTTATTCTTTAGGTGATAGGATTTAAGGTATCGACCCCACCGAACGCCAAAGCTCAATTCATCCAATACTCATCCAGACATCTCATTTGATCATTTATTTTTGCTTATGTTATTTAAGCTTCCTTTTATTGTATTTTTTCCTAAATTACCCTAATGTTTATTTTCGTATTTACAAGAATGCCACTAGGGCATCCTTTTTAGTATTTTGCTACTATGTATATGTATAAATAGAGCACATGTATAGGGTTTTCCATAGACTTTGACAATTAATGAAAAACCCTTGAAATTTTCCTCTTGGAAAACTCTCTTCTACCCAGCCTTATCAATCCTTTTAGCAAGGATTGTAGCAAGTAACCCTATCATTCGGACTAGTGGGTTACATTTGGCAAGTCTTAGGCCATGTTGGATCTTGTTAGTGCGTCATATCTAGCAAGATAGCTCATGAAGTTGCTAAAACCCCCATTTTATTTTCTTTTCTTGTTCGTTGTGGTGCCTCTCCATGTATCCAACCCTAAAGATGCATCATTAGGGGTCTTAGCCAGCTCAAAGAGTGCTTACCCATCTCATCCTCTTTAGGGTCTTAGCCAACTCAAGGAGTGTTTCCCTTATTCACTTAGGTTAGTCAACTCAGACAAGTGTGATTAGGTTCTTCTTTAGGGGTCTTTGCTAGTTCAAGGAGTACTTACCAATCTCATTCTCTTTAGGGTCTAAGCCAGCTAAAGCAGTACTTCACTCATTCTCTTAGGTTAGTTACCTCAAAGGAGCACAACTAGGTTCTTCTTTAGAGGTTTTTAGCAGCTTAAGGAGTGCTTGCCAATCCCATTCTCTTTAGGGTCTTAGCCAACTTAAGGAGCGCTTTGCCCGTTTACCTAGGTTAGTCAGCTTAGAGGAGCACAATCAAGTTCTTTGTTAGGGTTCTTAGCCATCTTGTGGTGCGTATACCCATCTCATTCTCTTTAGGGTCTTAGCTAGCTTAAGGAGCACTTTTCTCATTCACTTATGATAGTCAACTTAGAGGAGTACGACTAGGTTTTTTGTTAAGAGTCTTAGCCAGTTGAAGGAGCACTTTACCCAATTCAAGTAGGTTAATCAACTCAAAGGAGCACTACCATGTTTTCAATTTAAGGTCTTAGCTAGCTCAAGAAGTCCTTCGCTCATTCACCTATGTTAGTCATCTTAAAGGACCCCAACCGGGTTCTTCGTTAGGCGTCTTAGACAACTCAAGGAGTGCTTATGCATCCCATTCTCTTTAGGGTCTTAACCAACTCTAAGAGCACTTTACCTATTCACCTAGGTTAGTCAGCTTAGAAGAGTATAACCGGGTTCTTCTTTAAGGGTCTTCACTAGCTCAAGGAGTGCTTTCCCATCTCATTCCTTTTAGGGTCTTAGTAAACTAAAGGAGCGCTTTACCCAATTGACCTTGGTTAGTCTGCTTAGAGGAGCACAATTAGGTTCTTTATTGGGGGTCATTGCTAGCTCAAGAAGAGCTTACCCATATCATCCTCTTTAAGGTCTTAGCCAACTTAAGGAGTACTTTACCTCGTTTGCCAAGGTTAGTTAACTTAAAGGAGCACTAACTTGTTTTCAATTTAGGATCTTAGCCTACTCGAATAGCACTTTGCCCATTCACTTAGGTTAGTCACCTTAAAGGAGCACGACTAGGTTCTTCATTAGGGGTCGTAGCTAGTTCAAGGAGTGCTTACTCATCTCATTCTCTTTAGAGTCATAGTTATCTTAAGGAGCGCTTTACCTCGTTCGTCGAGGCTAGTTAGCTCAAAGGAGCACTACCAGGTTTTCAATTTAGGGTCTTAGCGAGCTCAAGAAGTGCTTTGCTCATTCACCTAAGTTAGTCTTCTCAGAGGAGTACTACTAGGTTGTTAGTTAGGGCCTTTAGCCAACTCAATGACCACTTACCCATCTCATTTTCTTTAGTGTCTTAGCCACTTCTAAGAACGCTTTGCTCGTTCACCTAGGTAAGTGTGAAGCTTAATTTTTTCCTAGTTTTTTAAATTAGTCTTTCTTAAACCGATCAATATTAAAACTTACTCATTTAATACTGACCATTGACTAAGGTTTGAAGAAAACCAATCCTTTTATATTTTGAAAATGTTTTAGAGTTGCCACCTAACCAAAGTCAGGAGAAAGGGTTAAATTATAATCAACTAGGTTGATTGATCATAATTTAGGTACTAATCTTTCGATAAAACTAAATTTATAAAATGATTTTGAGAACCAAAAAATTGAGTATGGGGGCTACTTTTTAAACCATTACGGGTACCACTACTAGCTTTTCAAATACCCTTTCAATAATGTCTATTTATAGGCAATAACTAGAATTATATTTATTTATAAAAAATAAGAATTTAAAGAATTTATCTACTAAAGGGGAAAAAGAAAAATTTTCCATATTTTAAGTCACCCCATATGTACGTGTATTTATGTACCTACTATTTAAAATTAGACTTTTATGGTTCATTTTTTTATAAAATTTTAGTTTATTGATTATTTTTAATTTTGAAAATGAGTCAAGTTGAAGTTTCTTAAGCTTTTCAATTTATTTTGAAAATCTTCTAAAGGTTCTTAAAGTAGGTTTATTTTTGAAAATTTCTTAAAGTGTCCTAATTTAAAAAGGGATCAATTCATTTTTATTTTGGAAAAAAAAAATTCTCCAAGTGTTATAATAAGTTTATTATTATTATTCTTATTATTATTATTATTTGACTAAAATGTAATGATAAATAAAAGTAAAGCTAAGCTTTTTCTCTCTCTCTCTCTCTTTTTCTTTTCTTTTCTATTTTTTCTTATTTTCTTTTTTTTTTCTATTTTTATTTTTATTTTTCTTTTTATTACAACATAATTACAAAAGAGAGAGAGAGAGAGAGAAAAAAAAAAGGATGAAACGAATCAGGGCTAGACCAAATAGCTTGCATGTGGGTTGGATGATGGAATGGACCTCCGAGTTGGGTCGGATCCTAAGTTGGCAAGAAGAAGATAATCCAACAACTGTCAGGCATAGTCTCAATCAATTCATACACCAAAACGAGTGGGGAAGAGCATTTTTGTGAAAATATAATTAGGAATAATGGGGATAAAGTCAATGCTATGATTAATGGAAAAGGTTTGGCAATGGTCGGACTTTGGCTACGAGTGTTGGTAGCGGGTAGCTTATGATTAAGAGCACAATAGTTGGTGAAAGTAGTGGTTATCAAGGTCTTATCAAGTGCGGAGGGTAATAGATAGCTTGAATTAGCTCGAGAAGCTTTGAATTGATATGAGATCTAAGGAGAGAAAGCACTTGCTTGGTAGAGTGAGAAGGAGCTTGATTTAAGAGAAATAGAAGGATTGAGTGTTCAAGGATTGAAGCTCATGTACTGGGAAGCTTATGATGGTTTAATTTATAGGCAAGAGAGCTCAAACAAGTAAGAAAACGACCATTATTGGCTAAATCGTCATAGATGTGCAAGCTCAAGTGATTTTTTATTCTTGGAAAAAAAAAAAAAACAGAAATCAAGTTGAAATCGGATGTTATTGTGTGGTATTATCGCCCTAAATAGCCATTGGAAGCTTCCATTACTTCCATTTTGCTCAAATTCGCAAGATTAACATTGAATGGAAAACTCGGATATCCTTTTTTTTATATTTTTTTTTCGATTCTAGTCATGTTCTGAGTGAATTTGGACCAATAATTGACTAAATTCAAAACTAGGTTATGTCTACCACATGATTCCACAAAAAATTTGGGTGGAATTGTATGGAAAACACATGAAATTAAGGCTTGAACTCAGGACTCCACATTGGCTTACACAAGGAAAATGTAGGGAAAATCTAAGGAAACTGCAAGAAAGTGAAAAAATTTACCAGTTACGTACGCCACATGTGACATACACACCTAGACGCATGCACTAATTTGAAAAAAAAAAAAGAAAAAAAATAAGGTGCTTGATCACGCTTGGGCTGGGTATGCTTGGCTACTCCAAACCATGGGGCTTTTAGCCCCAACTAAGCTCTAACTTTTTTGTAAATAAATAAATAAGTAAGAATAAAAATGACTAAATCATTAACCTTAGTTTTTTCTTCTTCTTTATTTTTCTAAATTCTATAAATTTCCTATCTTTTGTATTTCTCTAATTTTTTATTATATATTTTTTAATGCTTTTTTCCTAATTTAAGACCCTTTATCCATTTCTAAAAATGTTGAGAAAAAAAGGGGATACAAAAATGAGGTGTCTATAGTAAGTCAACTTAGAGGTATATGCCCAAGTTCTTCTTTAAGGGTCTTAGCCAACTTAAGGAGCACTTACCCATCTCATTCTCTTTAGGGTTTTAGCCAGCTTAAGGAGTTCTTCAACCGTTCACCTAGGTTAGTCTACTCAAAGGAGCATAACCAGGTTATTCTTTAAGGGACTACACCAGCATAAGGAGTGCTTACCCATCTCATTCTCTTTAGGGTATTTTCTAGCTTAAATAGCATTTAACCCGTTCACCTAGGTTAGATGGCTCAAAGAAGCATTACCAGGTTTTTCATTAGGTGTTTTAGCCAGCTCAAGGAGTGCTTACCCATCTCATTCTCTTTAAGGTCTAAGCCAGCTCAAGGAGCACTTTGCTCATTCACTTAAGTTAGTCAGCTCATAGGGGTACAACCAGGTTTTTAGTTTTTTTAGGGTCTTAGTCAACTTAAGGAGTGCTTTACCCTTTCGCCTAGGATAGTCACTCAGTAGGGCACTACCGGGTTTCAATCTCTCTTTCAGGATCTTAACTAGCTCCAAGTATGCTTTGCCCATTCTCCTAGGTTAGTTAGCTCAGAGTAGCACAACCAGGTTCTCATTTGGGTCTTAGCTAAATCAAGGAGCGCTTCACCCATTCACTTAGGTTAGTCAGCTCATAAGGGCTCGACCATGTTTTCAAATTCTTTTTGGGTTCTTGCAAGCTTACAAGGGTGCTACCCTTTTTTAGTTTCTCGACCAATTCTTAGAATGCTTCCTTTCTCTTTCACCTTTGACCAGATCCCTGGTGGACCAAGCCTAGGATGACTGGCTTATTGTAGCACTTCTAAAGACAAATCCATCCTTGGGGCAAAAATAGTATCTTTTGTCCTTGTGGTAAAGTTTTATCAAAGTTTCACCACAAAGAGGAACAATTATAAACATTCTATTTTTGTCCCCTTTTTTATTTAAAAATTTTTTAGAATAGGGTAAGGGGTCCTAATTTATGAGAAAAGCACAAAAAATAAAAGAAAAATTAGAAAACTACAAAAAAAAAAACTAGAAAACTTACAAATAATAAAAAAAATACGAAAAATACAAAATAAATAGAAAATTTAGAAAAAAATTCACTAAAAATAGAAATTTTTAACATAGCCTTAAGCATAAATTTTAAAAAGAAAAAAAATAGTTTAATTAGAATAGAAAATTTTAATTTAACCTTAGTTTTTTAAGGCTTAAAATAATAGAAGAGAAGAGGAATTTTTAGCTTAGGCTTAGATTTAAATCTAACCCAAACTAACAAAGTCAATGTTTGCAATTTGATTGCATATATGAATAAAGCACAAGCCAACAACCTAATGGTAATGAAGATGCACACAAACAATGGACCAAGGGTTTGAAAACCACTAGGCACAGTTGTGCCTTTTCATTTGCCCTTCTTCAGTATGCTACGTATTAGCTTTTGATTGGCCGACACAAGCATTTTCCTTCCCTTTCACAATTTTTCCATCCTTTTCTCGTACAACATTAGCTTGGGGTACTAACCTTTTGCACATTTTTTATCTATTTTTTCTACGTGATTTCACTAAATTAATGGTGAAATCATGAAGACCACACATGATACTATGAATTAATACAAATAAACATGTCCATGTTCGGTCTTTGTAAGGTTAAAATGAGATTAAAAAATCAGGAAAAACCTAAAAAACACAAATATCGCTCTAATTTGATTTTGCTTGATTCAAGCAAATCATTAAGATTCAAAGCTTCCTTTGTGTTTTTTTTAGGCAAGAGAAAATGTAAAAGAAGCATTTTTTGTCCAACAATTTCATTCAAATCGCGAATTGAAGGTAGTTAAATTTGTATGCATTTAACTTCGAATTCATATGTATAAATAAAATCTTCAAAAAGCATTCTAGGCATTGATTCTCCATCGACAATCACCAAAGCTCAGTAAAAAAAACTATACACAGTAGTATCTCTCTCTAACGTGTGTATTCTCTCTTTCTCTAAGATTTCTTTGACTACAATGTTAGTTAAAGAAATCTAACACCATAGTCGAGTTCTCTATGCTTCAAGCAAACCAAGGACACCTCGTACGACCTCTACTGTAGCCTTTAATGCTTGCCACCATCAAACCTTAAATGCTACCTTAACTACCGCAAGCCCCCATGTTGAAACACTACCTTACACTACTCTACAGACAAAACTAAAGCAGCGGTTGTACTCATGGCCTCCAAAAACATAAGACTTGACCACTTTTCGAGCTTAAACACCCTTAACCACCACCAATCAACTCCACCTCTATTGCTTGAGCACCAACTACCACCAAATGGTCATCAAACGCAATGGCGTTAGTGCAATACCCCCTTCATTTGACCTCTCCTACTCAAAAGACACCTCAAAACAGCCTCTAACGCACCACTTTAGCCGCTGTTACTTCACTTTGTCTGTGAGCTAGTTGAATCCCCAAGTCTGACCCGACTTTGTATTTGACTCCAACCCACATACTCCTTTGGTCCCACCATAACTTGGTTTTTGGTTGTTTTGTATATTATTATTATTATTATTATTATTATTATTATTATTATTATTATTTACTCATTATTTTAATTGCAATGTAATTGTAAAAAAAGAAAGAAAAAAAAAGAAAAAGAAAAAAAAGGTAGAGTAGTTTAGTTTGTTTCTATTCCTAGTTAAAACTTAAACAATAAATACTAAAAAAATAGAATAAAATGAAAAAAGTGAAATAAACATTTTACCACTTAGAAAACCTTTTTCTTAATAAAAATAAATAAAATGGATCTTTTTTCAAGATTAGGACCTTTTTGAGAAGTGTTAAAAAAAAAAAATTTAGGGCCCTATAGAAATTTTTCTTAATTAACTCGAACCGGGTTAAAAACATGAACTTAACCTACTTTTAAAAATTAAAATCAACTAACCTGCTAAGGTTTTAGGAAAAGAACTACATACGTTCGATCCCAAATAGCAGGTATGTAGGAATTTCTGGAGCGACGTAAGAAATGAAAAAAAAAATTAATTTTCCCTTCTTTTAACTCAAATTACTTAATTTAGTAAAAATACAAAAAATCTAATTTTTTCATGTCAATTTTTAAAAAGTGATTTGAAGAAATTAAATGCAAATTAGGAAAGTTTATGGTACTTGTAAGGATTTAAAGAACTTAACCCCCGAACTTGAATCTCAAGTTTTTCAAAACCTTTTTTTCAAAAGGTCAATTTTTCTATGTAAATCAGTGTCTAGATCAAAACTAAATCCAACCATTTGGTTTTGACCAAAACCATTTATTGACCCTGGTTGGGTGGTGACTCCAAAAGTTTATAAAATTCTTTTTAAAAACCAATTTTCTTTAATACTTAGTCGAGGATCAATATTAAAAAGGTTAGGGTCTAATATTGATTGGGTTAAGGAAAATATAAAACTGAAAAAAAAATCAGGCTTGACATTATCTTGATCATTTTAGTGAAGGTAGACAACTCTTCTTAATATTCAACAGGTTTGTTACTTGACTCCTCCAGTACATTCTTCTTTTTGAGGTCATCTTTTGTGTCATAGACTCGGCCAAAGTGGGTAATCCCATACATGAGAGTACTTAATTACCCTTAGTTGGTTGCATGGTAGTTGAACGAAGCAGTTTTATAATTCTCAAGGACTATGGATACATGGAAACTGTACCTCTTAGTTTTCGGAGCTTGCTTCTCCTCTGATTTATAAAACTTGTAGACCCTAGGTTTTCAATTGGAACCAATCATGTTGATGGTAAGATTTGAATTGTCAAAAATCATATTGATGGTAGGGCCATGGTCGAGTAAAGGGTTATTGTTGACATATGGAATTAGAGCTTCCACAAAGTCTAGTTGGACTGAACCTTCATCGATCAAATCCTAAATCTTATTTTTTTAGCTTCCAGCATGTGTCGTTTGAATGACCTACTAGCCCCAAACGATATTAACACTTTGCATTAGGATGAAAAACCCTTAGCTTGAATCTTTCATTAGGAAGGTCAAAATGAATCAATTGTGTTTCTTTAGCTTTTTGAGGACTTGGCTGAAGGGAACTAATATTCTAGTAAACTGTCTTAAGGCCTTGTTAGCCAGATGCTAGTTTTAGAACTATTGTTGAACTTGTAGTGGGTTTGTTTTAAAAGAGACCTTGATATTGGGTCTAATGTTCGAATTTACTACACTGACATTGGCTTCTTTGGGTTTGCTTGTAATTGGCTTTACAGAGGGTGGTCTTTTATTTGATGGCTCTTAGAGTTTGCCAAAAGAGATAGCATTTTCAATTTAACACCTTGCAACTACTACTTTTGCAAAGCTAGAAGAGGTCTGCCCAATCAGGTCAGAGAAGTAGGGCCTTTCTAGAGTACTGACAAAGGCTGAGGTTAGCTCCTTTTTAGTTATGGGGGTAGATACCCTTGCAGTTGGGGATCTCTATCTTTAGGCATACCCCTTAAATGATTTGTTGTTCCTTTTTCGCAGGGTAACCAAGTCCATCATGGTTATTGCCACATCAACATTGGACTTGTACTGTTCATAGAACACCCTAGCAAGCTTCTCCCATGTGTTTACTTGATTTAAGTTTAGTTGGGCATATTAGGTCAAAGAAGGACCCGTCAAGCTGTCCTAAAAAGTCTATACCATTAGCTGGTCATATTGCACGTACTTGCCCATCTTCCACACATGCAACCTAGTATGTAGTTTGCGACAGTCAATCCTATTATACTTTTCAAAATCTGGTACCTTAAACTTTTCACGGATATTTCCATAATCATAAGAAGAGAAGTTTGTGATACCAGCCTACTCGAAACCATCATAAGCTTCAAGCACCTTCAATTTCTTAAAAGTTTATTAGGTTAACTTCCTCTCCAATTCTTTCAATCTATCTTGGTTGGCACTTGAGTTAATACGCTTTGCATTGATTGGGATTAAGTAGGTGTTGGGTTCAAAAGTTAGGTTGACCTTTAAATAAACCCCTTCTAATTCAAAAGTCTCAAAGGCTAGGTTAACTTTAGGATCGCTCTCTTTTACTTCAAGCAGTAGAGCTTCAACATTCTTCCCATAATAAGCCTTAGAGTTTTCTTTGTTTGATGGCATTGTAGGTCTGAGTAAAGCAATGCTGTTTATAAGGAAACTCAACTGATCTGCAATTTTTCCTATTGTTTGCTCCAAAGGGAAAACCCTCGTCTCAGTAGGATCAATGATTTCGAGGTTGTTCCTATTATTGTCATCTTTGGTGTTGATGTTATTTTCCTGGTTAGCCATTCTGGTTTGAGAGTAGGTTGAATTGGAGCTTTTTGGAATACTTGACATTTGGGAGCTATTTTTTGTGACCTAGTTTAAGAACACTTCTTAACAAGTTAGCATACAAATTATTTTTTTTTTTGTTTTTGAAGACAAGGAAATAAAATAAATAAAGAAGTAAGTAAAAAATGCAAGTATGTATGCCACACAGATGTAAAGAAGAGGGTCGGTGATTAATTAACAAGATGGCAAGTTTATTTGTTATTTCTCAACTCTTGGAGTTTTATTACATCATTTTTCAAATTGAAAGGAAAGTTACAAAACAACCTAAACTAATATTCTTTTCTTCTGTTGCCCAAATGATGTTTTCTTCTTCTAACTGTTAGGTTCCACTGCCATTGCTTTACCTTTCTTTTGAAAAGGCTTGGTTGCTTCCTTAAATTCTTAGATCTTCTTTTAAGCCATCTTCAATTGGTGCTCTAAGGCACAAGATTATTGTTTGGACTCCTGAAAGATGTTTTCTTACATGTCTTTTTTGTCATAGATGATCTCTACACGACTTTTACTTGATCCATGTAGGTCGTCATTTCAAAGTTTGGATTTAGGGGTATAAGTTGAAGGACTTCTGGTGCCCGATACTGTAACATGCCTACTTTGTGCAATTGATCATATAGATACTCTTTAGTGACCCTGTGTTTGTCCACTTCGCCCATTAATTCGCTTAAATCAATATTAGGGCTTATAGTCCTTATGTCCCACCAAGTTTTGATGTTGATTAGTTAGGATAACTTTTTTAGGAGGTGAAGTTTTTGAAGGTTAAGAGTGAACGGTTCCAATGAAGGTTTATGAACTATGTCCTAGATGCCTCCAAATTGTCTCATCATGTTATTTGAATAGTATCATATACACTAACTCATTCCTATCAATGGTACAACATGGTAGTTCTTGCATACTAATATGACTTTAGTGTAATTGCTCCATCTAGCAATCCATAATATATCCTCAACTCAAAAATCTCGCAAAACTTCTATCTAATGAAGGGTAGGGACATCTTCTAGTAATTTGATCTTATTAGCAAAAGAGAACAATAGCAATCTTATGAGCAAAGGTACCTCTAATTAAATCTAACTTCAAGCACTTAGTATGGCTAATGAACCATACCATTAGTAGTGCCTTGCTTGACTTGAGATCCTTGTAGCTTTTTTTTTTTTAAGGAAATTGAGGTTCCTTATTTATTTATCAAGTCGGGCAAGGATATGGGACTTCCCTTTCTAAAATTGAGCCACTAACTCTATAACCCTAATGTGCATAAGGAAAGACCTGCTTGGAAACAAAATGGTAGCAAATGTTGCTAAGTTGTAGGCTTTAATATGATTTTCCCTTCATTTACCAAAAAATAAAGCCCATTTGCTGGAACTAGGTTTAGTCTAGAACAAATAGATAAAGTCCCATATCTTAATGGCATAGTTGTTATAATCATTTAGGACCTCATTTTTTTCAAACTTTCGAATCCCTAAAAATTTGGAGAAGATGTTAGTTGGGCTAAACTTAAGCTCCAGAGCATATATCTCATCCAGGGTGAAAGGGGAGCTTGAAGTAGTTGGGTATATTCTTCTAAAGTTAGGCTGATTAGGTGTGGCCCAACGTAAAACACGACATCCTTAGGTTCTTAGAAATGCACCAAGGCCCTTATCAATGTGATGTTGACAATGATCTTAGGTATTTAGAGTATGAGCCTAATCTTATTGATGATGAATTCTTATTCCCTTAGGTTAAAAGTTTAGAATTGTTGATTGAATACAAGTTTTAGGTTTGTGGGTTTACGAATATGAATCTCTTTAGTGAAGACTTTAACCTTAGATGAACTGGCCATTTCTAAAAGATCACAAGGAGTTCGTAAATTACAAAGGAACGAGAAAAAATGTACATCAAATACTATATTTATAAAAAGATCTCTTATGTAAATGGATTTTAAAAAATAAAGTAAAATACATAGAAAAGAAACTCTAGGTAATTGTCTATATATTTTTTTTTTATTATGCCATCTTGTTAGTTATTCGCTAGTTTAGAGAAATTTATGTATGCAAAAAACATGGGTTCTAAAGGTCCTAAACTCTAATGTCTAACACGTTTTTTTAAGAAACGGCTTCTTCGTTATATTGAAGTTTAGGTAAGGTAACCTAATTGGCCCTGAGCGGTCAAGGAAGAGTAATTGCAAGAAAAAAAAAAAACATTAGTATAACAATTTACACTAAAGAGATATTAAAAAATGAAACTAAACATGGACATATTGAAAGATAAAGTTAAATTCAAAATGTTTTAAGTAGCTGGCCTTCTTGACGTGTCCCTAGTAGAGTCATCAAGCTATTGAGTTTGAATTTTTCCAGTATCTATTTTCTTCAACTTGATTAATATTAAATTCTAACCCGCTTAATACTAATCCTCATACAAGAGTTAAGAAAACTTGGTTTCTATTTTGAAAATCTTAGAGTCACCACCCAAAAAGGGTCGGGAAAAAATATTGATTTAACCTCGCCAATAGTCCACTAAAAAAACTAATTTTTTAAAACAATTCTAAAACCTAGATATTTAAGTCCGGGAGTTATCCTATTAAACCCTTAATAAGTACCACTTTTAATCTTCCAAATTTAATTCCATTTTTCAAAATGCCTTTAAGGAATATTATCTATTTCACATATAGAGAATGAAATAATATCTATTGGAAAATTATCTACAAAGGGAAAAATTAATTTTTTTCATATTTTAAATTGCCTTATATGTACAAGTGTGTACGTACCCACTATTTAGGATCAGATTTCTGTGGATCAAATTTCTATAGTTCATTTCTCAAAAACGTTTATGTATGTTGGTTTATTTTAATTTTGGAAACGATAGCTAGATTTACATTTTTAATCAATTAACTTTATTTAAGAAAAATTATAGAAAGGTCTTAATTTGGTATATTTACTTATAAAAATTATAAAATATCCTAATTTTGAAAAGGGTTGATTTTTTATTTTATTTTATATTTTTTTTGGAAAACTAAATTTTCTAAGTGACAAAGCATTTTTTCAAAATTTTATACTATTTATTTGGTCTATTTTGCTATTATCTCTTTTGTTATTTGTTGAACAAAGCAAAAATAACTAAAATAAAAATAGGATTTTTTCCCTTTTTTCTTCTCTTCTTTTTTCCTTTTTTTTTTTTAGATTTTTTTTAATTACAGATTATTATTACAATAAATAAGTTAAAAAATAGAGCATAAAACAAAGGGCCAGATTTGGATTGGATGCAGGTTGGACCTGTGCATGGAGCGAATCGCCAAGTTAGGTCATTGGGTTAGAGTAAAGCCAGGTAGTAGGTCACAGCAAGGAGAGTGAACAACAACTTGTGAGAGGTGATTTCAATTGATTTGAGTGGCAAAACAAATGGAAGATGGTGGATTCAAGGATCTTATTAGGGATATAAGGGGATAAGTAAAGTGCCATAACTAATGGTGGTGTTTTAGGTAGTGGTGTAAGGCAATAGTCGCAAATGGTATGGTGGTGCTTTGTAGGTAGTTACTGGGAGTAAGTGAGTGGTTAGGCCTTAGGTTCTAAAACATAGCGAAGTCGGTCATGTGCTCGGTTTTGGATGGGGTCAAGTGGTGGTGGTTGTTTGGCGGTGGTGGATAGGGTTTTGAACTCCAAGCTTTGTTAAGGTGGCTTAGGGCTATGACAATCAAAGAGGGTAGTCTAGTTGGAGAGATAAAGGTTTGGGGAAGCTCACTAACTAGTTTGATTTGCTTAAAGGTGGTTGCAAAAGCTTGAATCCTAGAGAAAGAGTGGGCTATGCAAGTGTTTGAAAGTAAAGAGAGAAAGCTTAGATTTGAGCTTATGTGGATGATTTGGTGTGATTCTTGATGATAGTTAATGTTGAAATCGAATCCAAAAGTCTCTATTTATACTATTTGATACTTAAACAAGCTTGGAAAGTCCTCAGTTTGCCATTAAATTCAAAGATAAAGATGTGCATAAAGGGTGTTGATAAGATTTAATCTTGATTTCATGCAATTTCGTGTTAATAGCTGGTCAAATGCATGTCCTTATTGTTCGTTTTTGCTAGAGACAAGCGTTAGAAGCTTCTGAATTTATTACAATGGCTTAAATCATGCAAATGAAATTTGAAGGAAAGCATACATTTTCAACTTTTTTTGAAACTTTTATTCAATTTTCAACCCTCTTAATGTTTGAATCAAGACAAGTTCTTATGTTGGATTCGAAGTATCCTAAGCTTAGTTTGCAATTTCATCATTAATTTAGCAAAATTGCAAAGTTAGGGGGATAAAAAATGGATTGAAACATGGCTACTCATGATAGATACATACGAGAAAAGGAAGGAATTCGGGAGAAAGAGAAGAAAAAGAAAGGAAAAAACCACATCAGCAGTATGGACTAGTGGCATTGTACCGCATGTCTTAGCAAGACACATGGCCTAATACGTAGTAGTAAGGCAAAATAAATAATAATGAAAAAAAGCAATGATAAAAAAAAGGCACAAGTGCCTAATGTGAGTGTCAAACACAAAACCTCTAACTCATATATGTAATGTTAAGTCTAAGTGTAGTACTAATTAGACTGTTGGCCCATGCTTTGTTATAAGTTGCACACAAAATACATTTAACAACTAAAAATGGCTAGACTAGAATTTCACTAAGCCCGTAATAACCCTAAAATTAAAAAAAAAAAAAAGTACACTCACCTAAGACCTTAATATTTCTAAAAAGCTATTCTAAATTATTTATTACTCTTAACATCTTAACTCTATAATTTAATTTTTTTTCTCTAAAATTTCCCCTTTTTGTATTTTTCTAAATTTCATATTTTTTTATTTTTCTATTTTTTGTTCTTTTTCTAAATTTTCTATTTTTTTAATACATTCTTGAATTAGGACCCTTTTCCATATTCTAAAATTACAAGAGGGCAAAAATGGAGTATCTATACGGGGCATCTACATAGGGTAAGCTTACCCCCAATTAGGAAGACCCTATATAAGTGGTTTGTGATGTGGGAAAGGGTGCTTACAAGCTCAAGACACTAGAAGGGCGACCCATCCTAAGGGCGTAGAACACCCAAATTTAAGACCTTACTTCCCTTAAGTACGGTGATAAGAATCAAAAGTACTTATAACAGTGGTTAAATCTAAAGAATTGATGAAGTTTCTTGCATGTGTCTCTCTTCTCTTCCCACTCCTTGTGCATCCGCGCAATACCTACCATGCTATGCTACAGCCTCAGGTCGATCCCTATCCTTGAATACACCTTCCCCCATTAGTCATTACATTAATACGGTAGAAGCATGCAAAGGCATTGATTTACATCAAGCCTTTAACCTTAGGTTGATTTTCATCCCCAAGCTTTGCCTAAGTTAGTTTCTATACTAACATAGTAAGCACCTTTCTCGAGTATCGATTTATATTAAGTCCTTAACCTTAGGTTGATTTTCATCCCCAAGCTTTGCCCAAGTTAGTTTCTACACCAACGCTGCTGGTACTTATCTTAAGCATCGCTTTACATCAAGCCCTCAACCTTGGGTTAATTTTCATCCTTAAGCTTTGTGCAAGTTAGTTCCTATACTAACACTATGGCCACCTCTATAGGGCGTTGATCTACATTGAGCCCCCAACCTAAGGTCGATCCTCATCCCCGAACACTTGCTTACGTTAGGCATTATTATAGCAAGTATTAAACACAATTAAAGGCTAAATTGAACAGCAAGAACCAAATGGTAGAGGAAACTAAAATAAGCAAGCGACAAGTGATAAGCAAAAAAGGAAAAACTTTTTTTAGCTAATGAGATTAAGTATAAGGCTTAATGGGTTGGCATACCAACCCTGATTACATCTAGAAAGAAAACTAAACAATACAAAGGTATGCAGCTACTTTCTATGCTATGAAAATGTGCCTAACTTGAACAATCACTCTCGACTTTGACTCGACTTCTCATTCAAAGCTCTTCTCTAAGAAGAACTCATCTCAACTTTAACTCGGCCCATAAGTTTTGAAGGGGTAGTTGTGACCACTTCCCTTTGCTTCCATAAAGCCGAGCTTCAAGCTCTGAACTCTAAGGGGTCCTAGTGATACTTAACCTCTAAGTAAAGGTCCCCACTCTACCTTCTAGAGCCTCTCTTCCATAGAAGTAGCAATGGGGATAGTATGTGTAAAAGTCTTGCGATCACCTTCACCTGCTTAGGGTCATCTGGGATAGTATGTGTATAAGCAGCCTGGAACCTCATACATACGAGTACCCCCATGGTGAGGCCGTTGCAGATAAGCAATAGGTACCACCCAAGCCCCCTTCTTTTGCTTGCTATTATTGGGATAGAAAAAGGGATGCCCCAAAGGCCACATACTCCTCCCGGTCACAGCTTAGGATCTACCTATTGCTGCTATATAGCTGTCCACACCTTATGATCATAACCTAAAAAAAGAGGTTAGCAAAGACCCCTCTTTAACTTAAGCACTCTATCCTTTAATATGATCACCTTAGACGTGCTCATGCCAACTCTTTTCTATACCCCACTATGTTGTTTAGGTCTTTGGAGTAGCAAAGCAAAGACCCAGGCATCCTTTATATAGAAGCTATGGGACGTCCTCAACCATACACTTTGTCAGCTATCGTACAACCCCAACACGTTGGGAACTCAAGTGATGCCTAAGGAATTAATGCTACGTTGTACGCGCATTAAATATCTTTTAGAAGGCATTCTACCTAAGGCATTCCACTTACTAGGAATGCATGTTACCCAAAATAAACTCTGCTAAGAAAATAACCCATGTCAATAAAGATCTACCTTATCAAAATTGCCCTACTAAGGGGATCTTATGATAACACCACAAGATCCACTTTGGCAGGCTCGTTAACTCATGATGCTGAGCCCTTACAAGAACCTAGAGAAGTACAATTTGCTTGAGAGGTAGGATTCATCAACCTATGAGTAAACATTGTTGCAAGTACAAAACACACAAAAGTCAAGGACAAACGCAACGTAATAGCATACGGGTAAGTGAATGAGCCTACAAGTGAATACTGGTGAGTAAGTATAGACCTCCTATGTAAGGATAAGGAATTCAAGTGATTTTGCAAGGAAACATAATACACCAAACTACTTGGGAAACATTATCTTCGATACAAAAGTCAACTTATCTTTAGTAACTTTGCTAGATTCTTTAGCCCTCTTCAGCTCATCCTTCAATTGGCATACTTGCCCAAGGAGTTCCCTTTATTGGTGTTCCAAATCCATAAACATGATGGCCAAGTCGCCACATACCTTTTTCTCCCCTTCTAACACCTTTTAGAGCCTCTCAACTTCAATCCTCATCTAACTCCCCTCTAATTGAAGATATGATTAGTTGTACATAAGGATGAAATCCACAGGATCATACACTACAAGCAAAATACTAAGTCAGTAATCAAAACTAAAGCTAGGCACTTAGATAGAAACATACGAGCAGCTTACCCCATGATATTGCCTCAGTAATTCTTTTAGGCCTCATGTCATCCTTCCCTATAATAAGTTGCTTAAACTGTGCTTCCAATTGTTCAAACCTCTAAGTAAGTCAATCTGCAAGCCGAACATGGGGTTGTTTACCTCTAATGATAGACTAGAGGTTAGACATCGTCATCATCGAGGGTCTCAATGGCATGCACATAAGCATTTTGAAGAGTTTTCTTCGAGCTCTCTTTTACCATATTTACCTAAACACCTTCTATTGGAGGCCTTTATGTTGCAAATGCAACCCTAGCCTGAACCTCCATAACTAGACCACAAATAGATGCCCTCTGGCTCGGCCCTAAAGTCCACAACGATACCCCTATTAGCACATCACTACTACCTTGTTGTATAACCTTAGGAAGTGTCTTCCACTTCCCACTCTTCTTCTTTGACTTTTTAAAAGGGTGAAGTGAGGTCTCTTGCTCCCTTTCTAGTACAAGCTACTTCTTGTTCTTGAGCCTCAAAGCACTCTTAAGCCGCCTATTTTACACAGCAAGAAGCTTAACCTTCACCCTCTCCATAGCCAACTTTGAAGCTGTAAAAGAACTAGTAAACTTATTAACAAAATAAAGTAAAACAAAGATAGTGCACTTACTAAACTGAGGACGAGCAGCTCGATGTCCCCCACTCTAATGACCAGGGGATGCGGTGTAGTTGATAACCAACCACCCTTCCTCATTTAAACATAGCAAATACCTATCTCCATCCCAAACAATGGAGAGCCATCCTTATACTTCTAGAATATCGACAAAGGATTCAATTTTTTCTTGCTCACTAGATTCAAGAGCTCAATGTTAGTCATTATAGCCTCATCTCCTAAAGCCTTCAACCTCCTGCCCTAAATAGGCTATCTCTACTCAGTTGGGAAATTAAGTGGCTTAGGATCATGAAAGCAAATAAAAGAACTCCTTCCATCCTTCAACCTTGTTCGGTGAGAATACTTAGAGCCTTACCTTTGTTAGCAACTTATATCTACCCTCTTTACATGGAAGAAGTGCCTAAACAACTTCACTCTCGGTTGTTACAACTTTTAAATGCACAACACCTCAAACAAAAGTAGTTGAATCTATGCGTTTACATTAAGACTCCGTTAAGCAACTTTGAAGTACCTAAAAAACTCTACAAAAAACTCTTAAAAAGGAAGAAAAAGATGAAGCTCAAACGACTTCACATAAATACCCAACGATTGGCCATCCCCTATATCATAAGCTCGTTGTCTACCCATAGGAACCTCTTAATACAATTCATACCAAAGACCATAAGGGTTACCGTATCTAAGATGGGTCCAAGCTCATTAAAAGCTTAAAATGGAAGTGGGAATGCATAAAGAGGAAAGTAAGTAAGCAGAACCATAATTAGGCCTTAGGATATGATGCACCACGAAACTATCGAAGACTCATAACTCAACTCAATATGACGAATATGATAGTCCAATGAAAGTACACGCCACCTAGACTTGCTTAAGGGTTAGGATAAGAGTACAGTAAGCAAGCAAATATAGAGCAATGCTTACGAAAGAGGAGTATGTTTAATAACTGAAGTTTTGATGCAACTACATTTACAAGGGTTATTTATACCTTAAATATTAGGGCAACAACTATAAATGGAAATGACTAAAAAGGGTAAAGTTCTAAATAAGTAATGTATAAAGAATAAAAAAGGGCATAAAGAGAAAATCAAGAAAAGCGTTCATCTTGTACAGAAGATTCTATCATATGATTGCTTGGATACGTAGCTATCAGTTGGTGGGTGAATTTCTAGTTGAAATAAACAAATTGTACGATTAAGCTAGTGACTATTAAGTAGAGGCGCTGAGTAGGAATGGGGGTTCGGTGAGTTCAACTTGGACTTGCTTAGAGTAGTTCACATTTAGGTAAGCTAAACTAGTGATCGAGTGAGCTCAGATGTTGTCTGAGCGTGTCTCAAGTCAGCAATCAAAGATTATTAATAAGTATCGAAAGGTTTAGCTAAGACAAGGTATTAGAACGGTGGATTGAAGCAGCTCAAACTCATCAAGCACGGATCGGTAGAGAAGAGCTCACTTGGCCATACTCTTAAACCCTTAAGCTTGAGCTCGGTTAAAGGTCTAATGCTCTGATTCCTATTATCCTCACCAAGTTAACTGGGATTTGGGATCAAATTTGGCTGGTCCTCATTCAATTCTTCCTCAAGCTGGTAAGGGTTGAGGTCGGCAACATTAAACACATTAGATACTCCAAAGTCTTCAGTTGGCTCTAACTAGTATGCATTGTCATTTATCTTCTGAAGTATCCTGAATGGTCCTTCAACTCTAGTAGACAGCTTGTTCTTCCTCTTGTTAGGAAACCTTTCCTTACTTAAGTGTAGCCATACTTGGTCTTCGAGCTAAAACTATTTTGTTTTCCTTCCTTTGCCTTTCTCTTTTAGCTTCTTAGCATCTTAGTCAATTTATAGTGTGACTTATTAGTAGATTTATTGGAGGGACTAGGTTCCGGTTCTTGCTTATGGATCGTCTTAATCAGTCAAGGGAATCAAGCTGTAATCAAAGGGTAGCTTAAGGTTAAAATCTTAGACAACTTCAAATAGGGTATCTCCAGTGGTGGTGTGTATGACTCTATTGCAAGCAAACTCTACTACAGGGAAGTAAACATCCCAGTCAACTAAGTTCTTTCCTATTACAGCTTAGAGTAGTAACCTTAGAGTATGGTTGATAACTTTTGTTTGTCTGTCGGTTTGGGGATGGTAAGAAGTACTGAATAGTAGCTTGGTTCTCATCCAATGCTAAGGAGTATGCTAGAAATGGGTCAAGAATTTTAGATCACGGTTTGACACCACATTCCTCAACACTCTATGCAGGCGAACAATTTCCTATAAAAACAAAGAAGCAATAGTCGAAGCATCCTTAGTTTTTGTGCAAGGCATAAAGTGTGCTTTCTTACTAAACCTTTCTATGATAACCGTTACAGAGTCTTTGCCTCGGCTAGTTTGAGGTAATCCGAGGACAAGATCCATACTTAGGTCAGCCTATGGTTTGGTCGAAACAGGTAGAGCATTGCCTTCCCTAATTCAGCTTGGATTTTTTCCTTTTTACATATGGCACATCCTTTAATCACACAAAGCACATTACGTTTCATTTTAAGCTAGAAAAACCTATCATGCAGTAGCTCTCATACGTCCTTCATTCTCCAAAGTGCTCAGAGAGTCCATCATTGTGGGCTTCTCTTACCAACAACTTCCTAATTAAACATGTTGGCACATACAATTTGCTACCTCGAACCAAATAACCATCTTCTACATAGCATTCATCCATTATTCTCCCCTCTTCATAGTGTTTATATATTGAACCAAAGTGAGAATCATGTTGATACTGCTCTTTAATGCTTGCAAACCCTAATAGTCTACTTTGCAACTTAATAAGAAGAACATGTCTTCTTGATAGAGCATTGATAACTACATTATTCTTGCCTTGCTTATATTTGATGATGAAATTAGAACCTTCTAGAAATTCAATCCATCGAGCTTAGCATTTAGAGAGCTTTGATTGGCTCCATAGATACTTCAAAGACTCATAATCCGTAGATATGACAAATTCCTTTGGCAAAAGCTAATGTTGTTATACACGAAGAGCTCAAATCAATGCCAAGAGTTTTTTGTCAGATACAAAATAGTTTAGTTGTGCTTCTTTGAGCTTTTCACTATGATAAGCAATAACTCAGCCTTCTTGCATTAGCACAGCTCCAATGATGATACCTAATGTGTCGCATTCAAGGTCAATCACTTTATCAATGTCTAGTAGAGTAAACATTAGGGCTAAGGTCAACCTTGCTTTCACCTTAGTGAAACTCCTCTCTTATCTCTCTCCATACTTAAACTCTACATCCTTCTTTGTTAGCTCAGTTAGAGGTTTTATTATAGTACTAAATCCTTGGACAAAGCGTCAATAAAATGATGCCGATCCATGGAAACTCCTCAACTAGGCAGATGAAGTTAGGGTCAGGCACTCAACAATGGCTCAAACCTTCTCTTCATCAACTCTCAATCTTGTTCCGCTAACGAGTAACCAAGGAAGATCACATCTTCCTAATAGAAACAACATTTCTTCATGTTTCTAAAAAATTCTTCTACTCAAGGGACATCGAAAATAGCTTGGAGATGGTCAATATGACTTCCAGGTTGGTACTATAGATAAGGATGTCAACAAAGTAGACAACGACAAACTTCCCGATCAAATTCCTCAATACATGATTCATTAATCTCATAAAAGTGCTCGAAGCATTTGATAGTCCAAATGGTATGACCATCTACTCATACAGGCCACGTAGGGTCTTAAAAGTAGTTTTCCATTCATCCCTTTGTCTCATTCAAATTTAGTGGTATCTTGAATTCAAGTTAATCTTGCTGAATACCTTAGCACTGCTCAGTTTGTCTAACGTATTATCTAGCCACAAAACGGGGTAGCTGTACTTGATTGTAATCTTATCAATAACTGCTATCTCCATACATATGCCAAATGCATCCTTCTTCGACACAAACAGTGTAGGTACAGTACAGGGGTTAAGACTTTCTCTCACATACACCTTCTTTAATAGCTCGTTGACTTGTTTTTGGAGCTTTACAGCTTACTCGAGATGCATTCCATAAGCAGGCTTGTTTGATAATGCAACACCAAGTATCAAGTCAATGTAATGCTTAATACCTCAAAATGGGGGTAGTCTTTAGAGAAACTACTCGAGAAACAGGTCAAAATATTCATTAAGCAACTTCTTGACCTCCTTTGGTAGCTTTACGTATTCCTTCAATTCCAGTGGCCTCCCTATCAGTAGGAAGGTTGATAGAGTAGGAAGGTTGATAGGTCAGACTTAATAGCTACTCAAAGTTTGGCTCTACTCAGTACCAAAACCTTCTTCGATCCTTAAGTCAATTTAGCTTATAGTTTACTTA
This sequence comes from Lumnitzera racemosa, assembly GCA_024138005.1. NCBI lineage: Eukaryota > Viridiplantae > Streptophyta > Magnoliopsida > Myrtales > Combretaceae > Lumnitzera > Lumnitzera racemosa. The sequence goes on from JAMXBC010000006.1 coordinate 91,518,454, forward strand.
CTTAACTCAGTTCAGCGTAATTTTCCCCCCATCCTTCTCAAACACATATGTATTCTTGAAACCATCATGAATAACTCTTTGATCAAAAGCTAAAGTCTTCCTAGCAACACATGAGATAGATATATGGGCAACACATCATAAAGAATTTCATTAGAATAATTTCCAATAGAGATTGGCAATAACACTTGCTGAGTGACATGCAGTGCTCTCTTCTCATTTAGCTAATGTAATTTATATGGCTTCGAGTGTAAGATAATCGATAACTTGAGCTTCTTAACCCGGTCGGTTGATTGCCTCTAAATAGAGCTTTTGAGTTTTAAAATTTATGAACCTATATTATATCCTTAACTCAGTTCAACAGGTAAGTGTACCTATCGTTTTATAGCATGGATGATTATAGGCCCGTCTCTATTGGGAACGGATACAAACACTAATACTAATTAATCTTCCTACTGTCTAACAATCCAATCTATCAAAATCAAGTGATTAATTATTAAAACTATAAATTACTGACTAAACTACACTGATCCACAAACTTATACCAACTAACACAATGGTTAGGAAAAAAAAAAGAAACAATTACTAACACTACACTTAACATGCAAACTTACTTTACCACCTAGCATAATACTACCAATAGACTTTTTGTCCTAATATTTATTACCTACAGGAAATAACTGGTTTGTAAGCATTCCTTTCAGAATTAATTACTCCTAATCATGATTGTATCTATTAGAGTCTCTTTTGAATTAATAGCTAACTCGAATCACGATGTATTTATCTAATTTGATGTAATGTCTTTCTTGAGAAACTTGCGGTGTATTTATATTCTTCTTGTCAAAAGGCTTGCAATACACTATTTTAAGACACACTTTAGTGTTAAGACTCGCTCTACGCACCGATTTATGCAAAAAAGTTAAAGAAGAACAATCATGTCCACTCCCATCACGCCCATGATTCAAGAAGTGATAATTTCGAAAAATAACAATCTCCACTTATCACGGTCATGATCATGGACATGATCTCCTTATTGTAAACATTCCATCTTATCATAGCCGTGATCAAGGGAGTGATCACCCTTTTAATGTGATATTACCATTGTGATGAATAGGTGGATTTCAGCTCCATCAATGGTCACTCCCTTGGTTACACCCATGATAGAGGGAGTAACAAGTACTACTTACTCAAATCCTTTTTTATCACGCCCGTGATGAGTACCAATTGATCTTCCTTCAACATTATTCCTTTATCATAACCGTGATTACTTTAAATCTCCTTGTTCTTGTAGAATTTTGTCTCCTTTTCACTTTATCTTGAATAAATATCATCTTCTTGCTCTTGAATCATTTGAAATTGATATATTACACAATTAAGTATCAAGAACTTAAAAAATAAACACAATTATGACCAATTTATTGGTAAATAAGCTTATAAAGTGTGGAGTAAATTATGCTTATTAAACTTACCCACACTTAAGCTTTGCTTATCCTCAAGCAAACACTTAAAGACATACAATTAAAACTTAGTGACTTTTCAATTGTATATTCAACGAAGCATTCACATTGGCTTAACTTTGTGTCTATCAAATTATGTTCTCAAAATAAAGCGATCAATATTCTAAGACTAATCTAAGCAAAACAAACTTCACCTTTACTATTTAATAATAGCTTCTAAGGGTATAAAGTTAACACAAAGTCAAATAGAACAAAAGAAAATTGGTTATACTTCATCCACTTCCATAAGTGTATCAAAACCCTTCAATTACTTCTTAAGCACGGTAATCTAAAAGAAAAGTATTTTGCATCAATCTGTCTCTAATATTTATACTTCTTTTATTGAATCTCTTTAAGGACAACTACACATTGCCTTTGCAATTTTTCTTTTCCTTTTGTACAAGCTCTTCTACTTCTCCTCTTTTGTTCCTTTTTTTTCTTTTTTTTTTTTAGTAGAAGAATAAAGACTAAAGATTAGCAGTATGGTTATACTTTAGTCTTCTAAAGGACCAAAGCTTACCCTCACTAACTCCTTATTACAGGGTTATAAAGACAAAAATTAGCAGCAGGGCTAGACTTCACTCTTCTGAGGGACCAAAGCTTTCCCTTACTAATTCATTCCTTAAATACTTCAATTTACTCTATTTTGAATAGATTCACAAGAAGCATCAATAAGTAAATTACTTTATTTTCCCTTTCCATTCAAGATTAAATGAGCTCTAAAAATAATTGACAAGTAGATATACTACTTAGTAAGTTTAGAAACACAACCATTTAACCTTAAACCAAAGACTTTGATTTACTTCTAACCTCTAAATTCATTCATTAAATAGCAAGTTTGCTTCACTTAGATTTTATCTCACAATTTTGATCAAGTATACTAAATCTACAAGAGGTGAGTAAGGCACAAAATTGATTGCTACTTTTTCAAATCTACAATCTATTAAGTCAATTGACAACTTGAAACAAACAAACTTAAGTAGGGTCTGATAAGCGGGGTTAACCCTTCCCCATACTTAGAGAGAGACATTGTCCTCAATGTCTGAGGAAGGCAAACACAAAATAGGCCTAAGAAAAGGGAAACTGCAAACACACAAAAAATAAAAATAGGACTCCCCTATGTGAAGTTTGATCAATGCGTTGGGTCTTAAACCATTACATAGTACATCCTTCAAACACTATGAAAAATGGAACGATAAAAGAGACTTAGCCATTAAGACAAAACAAAAACAAAAAATAACAAACACATGACATGAGAGTCTCCATTAAAAATACATCATTAAGGTTAAGCTCTCAAATAGTTAGTAAGTCTGAAAAAAATAAATAAAGAAAACAAGTCAATCATCATCAGCTTTGGTCTCCTCATTTAAGCTGTCATCATCTTCCTTGGATGACTCTTCTTCACTCTCATTCCCGGATTGCCCTCTAAATTCTGGCTGGGTTCCTTAGGTCTCTTCCGCATCGATCACTATCCTCTTCCTCTAACCCATCCTCCTCATAATCCAAATCTTCTTCTTCTAACCTAACCCCTTCTGCTTGTTGGTAATGGTAGTAGCACTAGCCGGTGGGGGAATTGGAGGCTAACTGGGACCTATATTCTCTTGAGTTTGGGGGTAAGAAAATAGGAAAGTATGGTTGCTCCTATAGCTATGGCAATATTCTTCAAGATTTCAATGAAAACTTGAGCACAAAAATTTTTGAAATAACAAAACAATAACAAACACAAGCTAAATGAATAAGAAGTTTAAATTTCCTAATGATGCCGCTACCCAGCAACGGCGCCAAAAACTTGATCGCCTCTAAATAGAGCTTTTGAGTTTTTAAATTTATAAGCTTATATTCTATCCTTAACTTAGATCAACAAGGAAGTGTACCTATCGTTTTATAGCACGAATGGGTATATCTCAACTAGGAACAGATACAAACATTAGTACTAATTAATCTTCCTATTATCTAGCAATCTAATTTATCAAAATCAAGCGATTAATTATTAAACTCTAAATTACTAACTAAACTACACTAATCCACAAACTAATGCCAACTAACACAATGGTTAAAAGAAAAAAAAACAATTACTAACACCACACTTAACATGCAGACTTACTTCATCACCTAACATGATACTATCAATATACTTTTTATCCTAATATTTGTTACCTGAAATTATTGGTTTGTAAACAATCCTCTCAGAATTACTTGCTCGTAATCTTAATTGTGTGCATTAGAATGTCTTCTAAATTAATAGCTAACTTTGATCGCATTAATGTTATGTTAATTGATCAATTTCCCTAAAGATATAATAACATTCCTAATAATATCTTTATTATCATAAGTTGTTCCAATGAATTATATCTATTCAACAGAATTATCTCTTGACATATTCCATTGAAATCCATTCCATTCAATAAAATTTAAGTGTGTTGGTTGATTTTAATTTTAAAAAATCATCGGGTTCACATTTTTAATCATTTAAATTCATTTGAGAAAAATTCCAAAAGGGTCCTATTTGGTATATTTATCTATTTATTTTTTTAAACTCTAAAATGTCTTAATTTTAAAAAGGGTTAACTTATTTTATTTCTTGAAAAATAAAATTTTCTAAGTGGCAAGATGTTATTCACTTTTTTTTTCTATCTTTTTATTATTTTATATTTTTTGTTTATGTTTTAACTGAAGAAATAAAATAAAAATAAACTAAGCTTCCTTATTTTTTTTTCTTTTTCAATTTTTTTTCTTCTTTTCTTTTTTTTTTTCTTTTTTGCATAGGTTGCTAATACAATGAGAATAAAATAAAATAAAAATTACAATTCAAATACGAAAAAGAATCAAACCAAGGGCAGCAGTTGGATCGCAAATTGAGTGTACGAGCGATCAAGTTAGTTCGTCAAGTTCGATCCGGGTTGTGGTTGAAGAAGAAGAGTAGTAGCGTATAACAGCGAGTCTGGCCATTTTGAGCACCTAAACAATCGAGGAGGAGTGCTTTTATGAGTACTCTATTGGGGAATAGAGGGTAAGCTATGTGCCACAATGTTTAATCATCATTTGAGAGGTAATCAGTGTTGGGCGATGAGTGGTGGTTGTAGATGTCATGCATGCAAGGTTATCAAACTCATGATTCTACCTAGAATCATTAAAAAGTCTGTAAAATCGAAACATAGAAACGTAAATTTTTACAACTTACATAAAATAGTTTTAAAAAATTATTGATATACTTATAGTAGTCATTCAAAATTTGAGAAATACATAATGAAAACAAAAAAAAATGAAGAAATTAAGTTTTTTTTTCCCATAAAAATTCTAAATATATAATATAACATATACAAAAAAAGGATAAATAGAGCTAAAACTAAACTTTTGTCACCTTTTTTAAAAAAAATTATAAAATAAAAAGAATCAAATATTTTAACTCATTTTAAATTATTGACAGTATAAAATAAAGTATATAACTTTCTTTGTAAACTTTGTTATTAGAACTGAAACTTGAATAAAAATTATGAGTATAAAATAAAAGATTGGGAGAGAAAGAAAGAGTTAAAAAATTGGAATAGAATAGGATAGATGTTGTAATGCTTTAATAGTTGATGGTTTGTAAAAGGCTAGTTATATTTTTTTTCCTTTAATAGTTTAGTCCATTCAACTCAGATATATAGAATCATTAAACTCGGTTAAAAGCGTAAGTTTCTATCAAGTTTATATGTAAACTTAGTTAAAAACGTAAATTTTTATACAAAAAAAAAAAGATTCTACACCTAAGTTAATTTGGAAGAGCCACCTAAAATAGTAAACTCATAAAATTGTATTAGTAAAATCACGATTTTGACAACTATGAGTACATGGCAGCTGTTGGAGCTTAAACGAAGGTTGGCTTGGTAGTTTTGGGATGTTGTGAGTTTAGTCACGTAATTATTTTTTAGTGGTGGAGGCTCAAAGTGGTGCTAGGGTTTCGCAGTGGATGCCTTGTAGTATAACTGGAGGGCACAATGGAGGATACAATTACTAGCTATAGGGAGCTCTTGAGCTGAGGAAGTTAGTGGCACTTGCAACTTAGCTCAAAGTTGCTTACAATTGAACTCCAACATAGAGAGACAAACAAATGAATCCTAGAGAGAGAGAAAGCTTTGGATTGAGTATGTTTGGGTGAATAGGTGAGATGACTAATGATGGTTGATGCTCGAGAATAGATTGAAAGGTCTTATTTATACTATATTAGAGTTCGATTAATCATGGAATGATATTGAATTGAGTTGAATGAAGGAGTAAGACCCACGATTTGATCTCTAAGGTGGTCACAAATTGAAATAAGAAACTAGTTAAAATAGTGTCCAAGATGTTTGCCTTTGCTAAATCTATCCAATAGAAGCTTCAAAATTCATTGCTAAGCTTAAATCAAGCTTAAGGTTAATGTCATGAGTCTAAGTTTTCTTTCAAGTTTAAGGACAAATTTGACCAATTAAATGACCGAAATAAATTGTAAAGAAGAGTTCAATTTGAAGTATTCCATATCTACTTTTGCAATTTCAACACTAATTTGGTGAAATTGCAAAGGAAGATGTTGAAAAAGGCCAACAAGTAAGCTATCCAGAGAGGGAAGATGCGAGAAAGCAAGGGAAAAGAAAAGAAAAAGAAGGAACTAATCAAAGGTAGATATGTATCCTACATGGCTAAAAAAAGAAAAAGAAATGGTGTTTAAGCGCCTGTAGTGATTTTCAAACCTAAGTCCTTCATGTCACTCTCATTTCAAGACCTAGTGCAATACCGTATGGACTATTGACCTGTGTCCTAATTTATGGTGCAGTTAAATTGTATTTAACCTAAAAAGCAACCTATAAATCCTATAAAATATTTTATTTGCCTAAAAATCTATTTTATCTAAAAGTTTTATCTTTCTATTTTTTTCATTCATTTCTTTTTCAATTTTCAATTTTTTTTTCAATATTTTCTAATTTTTTTGAAGTTTTTCTAAATTTTACATTTTTTATTTTTTTTTTGAATTTTTTTTTTTGTACCTTTTCTAAATTTTCTATTTTTTTGTTGTGTTTTTTTCTAAATAAAGATCCTTTTCCTTATTCTAAAGACAAAAAATTCTAAAACTATAGAAAACAAAAATGGGGTATCTACATACATATAATCGAAACTAATTAAAATACTCAAAAATAGCACTTTTGGGCCAAAATAAGTTAACTAAATTCATCAAAATTAATAAAACAATTACAAAGGACATTTAGGCAACTAGATTTGGTCCTAATAGGCATGTAGCTTCATATGGACTGGTGTTAGGGATTAGGATAAGGATAAACATGTAAAGAAACTTTATAATTAAGCTTAGAAATTGAAAAAAGAGAAAGGAAAATGCATTTTCCACACTTAACTAGCTTAGGAAATTCAAAAATCCTTGCCAATGTGTTGTTTATGCAAAGTGAAGTTTAAGAAATATTTAAGTGAGCTAAAGTGATCAAAGAAGAAAAGTAGGAAAAATTAACAAAATTGGTGTGTGGTTTGAGGAGTTAGAAGGAGCGTCGGTATGGAGAGAACCTAAGAACTAACTTCCATCACTAGGTGGTAGAGCACCTAGCGACTAGGCCAACCGATAGGGAAGTGGTCGTTAATGGTGGATAAAGAGGCCAAATCTAGTGAGGTCTCACGTTAATCCAATTTTGATTAAATTTGGAAAAATATAAAAAAAGTCCAAAAAATTATTCCTACATATTTTCATGTATGGAATCTAGAAAAAAAAATGTTATTTTGTACAAATTTAGTGGTGGTAATATACAATCTTAAGAAATCGGAGAAATAGAACAATTTTCAATACTAAAATAAATAGGGCTAACAGTATAGTTTTGCCTCCAAATTTTTTCTATGAACTATTTTACATTAATAGTGAATTGCTATGAAGAGATTTCTCACAAAACTATTTTTGAAATTTTATGTGATTTTTTAGCCCTAAATTAGATATTAAATTGTGTTTTTAGTGCGAAAATAACCTATTTTCTTAATAACCCTACATAGATTATGAGTTGGATTAGTTTTTGAAGTATATGTATTATTTTGGGATGGTTAGGTTGAGTAATAAAATGAGGAGTTGTAGAAAATTGTAGTTTGATCTTTAAAAACGAGTAAAACAATTAAATATAGGACATTGGTTGAAGATAAAGGATAGTTCAGAGATTCTAGGAATGAATCTTGTTCTATAATGATACTTAGAGAATAAGTCAGAGGCTAAATTCATGAATGAATGTAAAAATAGGAGATTTAGAAGCTTGGTCAAAGGTTATTTTTCTTAAAAACCTTACAAATAATAGATTCAGATGGTAGCTCAAAGGATAATTTAGTTATGAGCTTAACCTAAAGAAACTCAAAAGCTATGTCAAAGGATAAATTTGATATTATGAATGTCCCTGTGTAGCTTAGATGGTAACTCAAAAGATTTTCGATTAGAGAAAATTACTATGGAATCGCTTGGAGCTTAACTCAAAGGATTTGGCAATTTCTAATAACTTATAAAAAATCATTGATTAGTTAAGAAATTATGATTTGTAAAAGAAGATAGTGTAATAAGAAACTGTTTTAAAAGCTAACTCAAAATCAAACTCAAAAATTGAATCAGAACCAGCTTATAACGAACTAATTACCAATAAGCGAGTATTTAACTTACATACATACATACATACATACATACATACATACATACATATATATATACACACACTTGTGACCTGTAATTGACCTTAGAAGTACTTACCTATGCTAAGTGAATTTGTAGAAGAGGAAACTTATGTTAATAAGTAAGATTGGAAATGTACCACTAGCCAAGTAAGTGAATATTGGTGTATGTTTGAGTAGACTTATGTCTACTTTTAACTTTGTGTGCTTTGTGATGTTTTGGCTTGGCTGAACTTGATTTTAAGTTGATGTGTTGTTCGATGAACCATATGGAGCAACTTGTTATAAATTGTTGTTGATTGAATAGTGATATGACGTTAAACTTGGTTGTTATTGTTGGTGTTAATGAATGCATATGTGACATTTGCTGGGATCTATGTTATCTTAGAAAAGATTCATGATTGTTGTTGATTGAATAGTAACACGATATTAAACTTAGTTATTATGTTGGTATTGATGAATACATATGTGACATTTACTAGGGTTTATGTCATATTGGAAAAGAATCTAGGAACTAACTCTATCTCCTAAGGTGTTCACTTAAGTGAACTTAATACCGAGATCTTAGAACTGATAAAACTACAAAGTAAAGGCTGAGTAACAATTGATGAATAAATTTAATTGGATTTACGAGGTTTTGCTCAGTGTGTGATCTAATGCATTCATAGCATAGCACGAAAAAGACCTACAGGTCAAATTTTCTAAAAACCGAAATATTGTTAGGTCAGTTTCCATATGAAAAGTTAGGTTTATCAAGTGAAATACTTGATTTACAAAAGCTAGTTTTTTTAGCATATAGAGACTACAATATATCTATAGAGCCAACTATATGCTAAATTTTCTAACTACTCTATATGGTATTGCTAGGTTATAATATTTGCGAGGTTCTTGAATGTATTATCCAGATGCCCAGTTTAAGTCAACCAAACCAAATGAATTACAAGGCTAAGCTACGATATCAATACCACTAAATGTCACGTTCATGAGCATGGCACTCGCAATAGCTAAGAGAATAAGTTTCTCTTATCCTCAAGTTATGGATGAATAGACAGGAGAAGGTATCTAAGTGACGAAAAGACTTCAAAACTTTAGCTAAAAATAAGCTCTTAAGAGAAGTCGTTGACTACCAATAAGGCTTAAGTACACAAAAATAACTTTTTAAGAAAGTAATGGGTCTTACTTAACCAAAAGTTTAGTAAAGTCATGATAGTCCAAAAACGTGTATTTGTAAAAGAGTTACTATGTTGTATAGAAGTGTGTAGCTGTAATACTTTAAGTATAACTCACTAATGTGAAAGTTCTCGCTGTTATTTATCATATTGAATAAGAAATTATTCGAAAGTAATTGTTTATGGAACAAAAGAGCAGGTTGAATATAAGTTCTATCTTATTCTTAACTCAAGAATGACAGTAACGAACCATCTTTAGGTACGAAGAGTTTAAGAAAAATTTTTAAGCAAATATCCAGAAAATGGGACATTACATTACCCTAAAAGATCCAACTTTTTCATTGCAGCTTCTCTTCATGCTTTTCACACATTTGAATCAAAAGGGTAGAAAGGACATTATCTCTTCAATCTCTCTTCACGTGACATTTATATTTTGGTAGGTTTCCTATCTATTTACTTGTTAGTTTTTTCTTGAAAAGTTAAATGTCTCTCTTTATATATATATATTGAGAAATCAACGGTTTGGAAATGGCTATTTATCTAACTTCTTTCGTACTAATCTCAGGCTGTCATCATGTTACCATTTTTCTTAAGAAATTCTTTGACGATACTATTATCTCGTTGTTATTATGTTACAACCTCTTCTTAGTGTGATGATGACTTTTTTATTAATATAGATGTCACATTTATCTTTTTGACGATGTGTGTGATAGAAAAGGTGAATCTTTGAATTGGTTGTTGAACGTATGATTATGGAGTCATGATCAAAATGATTACACAAGAAATTAAACTTGGAAATAACAAGTTATATCATATAGCTTGATAAAGTTATGCTCAAGCTCAATTTCTTTTTCTTTTAAGTTACTACAATTTTCGGTGTAGCTCAAAAGGCTCGATCACTAAAAACTATTTTTTTTATCACAATCTTACAAAGATTAAACCGTTACATAATTTTATGTAGTTTCTTAAGATATATCCCTTTCTTAATTTTCTTTTTAAAAAGAAACTGAAAGAGTTTTCACGTGTTTCTTTTTTTATGTTATCAATTATTTTTTAGAAAGAATACTTGTGTTAATATGCAACATATAAGTTGCCTTTTGAAGTGTTTATTTATTTATTGCAATAATTAGTGTTAGTTGCTTAAATTTAGTTTTTTTAATAAAGGAAAAATAACTCTATAAAATAAAATGAATTATCCAATAATTATGTAATTAAAAGAAAAAAATTTACAATTATATTGTCCGTTACTCTATGTTTATTTGATTCATTATCTCATCTCATTATGTATTCTTTTTTTTTCACAGTTTATCTCAATGAAGATGGTATTCTCCTTTTCCAAAATCTTTCTAAGTGTCTTTTTTATATGCTATACCAAGATTTTCCAGTTTGATAGTATTGTGATTTAAAATATATAAAATCTTAATGTCATTAATTTTTTTTACTTATTTTGCACGTAATGAGGTTGAAGAGGAGTCCAATTTCAAACCTTAGTTTATACATCATGGATGAGACTTGAATAACAATTGGAGAAATAATTTTGCAAGTCAAGATTTTATGTTTGTGTTTGTCCATAAACGCAAAAATAATGTCTTTTTTATTTGTATTGTATGCGGTTGATTATTGGACGAGGAAAAATAATTCATTAAATAAAAACTTGAAATGAAAGTATTTTAATATGATTAGAAGTTTTGTACGTACATTAGCTTTCATAATTACTTAAAATTTAGTTACTTGCATTAGTAATTCTAATACCAACATTAACTACAAGTTTTCAGTCATAAAAGGGTGAAAGCGTAAGAGCCATTGACGAGCTTTTTGCTTTTTACTATTATTCGTTGGCATAATTATTTTTTCCCTCGTATTTGTATTATTCTTATATATACATTATAAGAGAAGAGTTTTACATTTCCGTTTTTTATCGTAATTTGTGTAAATGGGAAAAAAAGCTATAGCAAGTAACTTTCGTAATTATTTGTGTGTTAGAGAAAAAGTAAAAAAGAATTATACATAAATTGTTGCTAATTTTGGTAGGACATTTTTAGCATATAAGATTTTTTCTATTATGATCATCCATCATTAAATGTTGAGATGGCATTTAAACTTTTTTCACTCTGGCATACATCTACACGTAAGTAGTAAAAGCACAAAGAGAAGTGGGACCCATGCCATTTCCAGGGATACGTATAGTTTTAAAATTATATAAGGTAGGTGCATGCAATTTATCCTTATTTCATTTAGAGAAAATTATGCATTAATGGTTGCTAATGTTGGGCAGGATGCTTTTAGCGTGCAAGATTTTTTTCTCTTATGGACGTGTTACTGATTTCATTAGCCATAAAAAATAATAGATTTTAAGATACTAAAGTATTTCACTTGGAAATGTTATAAAATTAAAAGGTATGTAATTTTTTTCTATTTCAATTTTTTCCAATTGTTTAATTTTTGCTTTTTTGCTAGATGTGGTTCAATACCACTAAGAAAGATATATGGATTAGTGGCATTTCCAAAAGTACATGCGACACATGGGATCTCATTCCTATGGTCATGATTTGTATTATTAAATGTACCTTTAGGTTCATTTTAATTTTACAAAAACTAGTAGGAAAATATAGTTACATTCAGCAAAAATACAAAACATAAGACCAAGCAAAACACTTTGTAGGGCATCCCCAAAACGCTAAAAAATCCAAGGAGATTTACTCCTCCCTCTAACATCCAACACTTAATTTTGGTCTATTAAAGAAATGATATAAGAAAAAACACAAAGAGTTTCTTCAAAAAACAAAATATCATTCTTGCATTATAAACTTGCAGGAATTATGCAATACTGAAGTAGGTTTGGAGAACAACTTCCATAATCTTGTTCCTCTTCCTCTTTTTAGGTCAAAGATGGAGACTTTAGGATTAATCTTGAATCTTTAAGGAGTGGGTTTTGATTATCTTATATTTTTTTATATATATTATCAATAATAGTTTTCATGCTTAATTCATTTATGTAAAACTATAGTTCATTTGATGTGTTTGTGTACGCCTATTAGGCAATATCAATTATACCAAAAAGTCTTACTTTGGCCTGTTAAAAATTCCCTAATTAATTTAGTGATAATAATGGTCAAACTATGTTAATACCATTAATACATGTAAATACAATAATAATGACATTTAAACTATATTATTAGTACACTAGCACGGACCCACTCTGTAGGTTTAAAAATAATTACGTTTAATCTAAGGTTATTATTTTCTATCAACTCCCACTTGATAATGTTTTACATGGCTGAATATTAATGAAATTTATATATATTAAAAAGTTATAGTTTCAAAGAACTAAAGAAAAACATTAAATGTACAAAAATTAGGTCCATCCAACATCCATGAACAATAGAAAAAGAAAAATAATAGTAATATGTACAGTGATTTTGTTCATGTACATAAAACTATACTATTCACAATTAAGGTGCTTCATCCAAGATATTCCCATTTCCTTGGAAAACAATGAAGTACAAATTAATTAGCGAACTTGAAATACAACATAAAACAACACGGTATAAATTAATATTACCTAATCATTATGTTATCAATTTCCTTATATATCAAACTCCTAATGCTGAAGAACTACATATGGGGGAAAATGGAAAATCAAAGAGAGAGTCTTATAGAGATTGAAAAGTAAATAGTAATATTGTCAAACCTTTCAAAGACAAAAATGAATAGAAATGTAAACCTTGAATCTATAAGAGTAAATAATAATTTTGTTGGAACAAAATAAATTGCAAAAGTATAAAGGGAAAATAAATTAAGACTAGATCTTACTACAATATTAGTCAAGCTTTATAGTTATAATTATACCCATATTGCTTCTCTGGTTTGACTTCATGTACAGGTTATGCTTCTTGGTCAGAAGAATATTCATATCTAAAGGTCATTAACCTATAGTATTCAACAAGTTATAGTGGAAATGTAGTGACAATGGTACGTTAAAATCTATATGGATATATGATAAATAAGAATCTATATTTCTACGTAGCAGTTAGTAAAATTTGTGCCTTTAGAGTTTTGCAACCTCCTGTGATAGATACCATTATTACCTGTGATGGTTTTAAAGGATAAAACAACAGTGAAATCTCTTTATAGCAGCAACAGTCCAATCTCCTTAATGGTTATATAGGATAAAACATGTTGTTTTTAAATAATCTATATGTAACAAATATACATGGTAAATGAATAGTATACCATTGCTACCTTAGATACGTTGGCTATAGTGATAGTTTTACCTTCGCTTTTAAAAAGTAAGTGATCAATGCTCTTTCATAATCTAATAGATCAAAGAAGAATGCAACAATTAAATTATACAATGACAATGGAATATATTAAATACATCGAAAGTATAATAGCTTGTTTGATGTATGTGTAGGAAAATTGATTTAAAGGTATGCTTCCTTTTAAATTATATAAAAGTATCGTATCTTTTAAAAAATAAATGATTAATGCTCTTCTAAAGTCCTATAAATTAAAGGAAATTATGGTAATTAAATTGTACAATGATAAAAGAATATATTAAATGCGTTAAAACTATATGACACCAAATATAAACCTTATAAATTTAGCCTTTTGAATGTAGAGTCGAACTCAAATACTGTAGATAATTTCTCTAAGTTAACAAAATTGATAAATTTAAAACTGATTAAAATTTTAAATTTGAAACCTAAAATAAATATGAAAAACACTAACGTATTATTTGAAACCCTAATCGCGTAAGAAAACCCTAAACCCTATATATGTGTAAATAAAAGAGATGAAACTCGAACCTCATAAAAACTCTTAAACCTAAAACTTTAAGCTTATGAATATATAAATTTACTCTTATAGTGATAAAACCCTAATTGGGTAAAATTATCAATCAATATGCTCAATAGTGTAAAATCATTAACGAACGAATAGAGATAACTCCTAAATATTAACCATTATAAAGAGTAATAAATTAATTAATTAAATTAACAAAATTACTAATATTATTTTATGGCTATTTGTGATTTCATATATATATATATATGCATATATATGTTAGTGTCATATAAATTTAATTTTATTACATATTTTATGTTTATGTATTATATAGAAAATTTTTATTTTACATCTTATATTTTCTTATATAATTATATTATATATTATTCCAATTATTATTTATAGGATTGGAAAGGTTTAAAGAAAAGTCAAAAAGAATTTTATTTAATTATTTATTTATTTATTTATCCTTGCCATTTTCTTATCTTTTTCCTTTTTCATTTCTTTTCTTGTTTTTCCTTTTCAAAATTATAGTTGCCATATGTAAATGTAATATTACATTTGACACTTTGAAATTAAAGTCAAATGTGTTATTTTCATCTTTTTATCCTTTTATCTTTTTCCCTTTTCCTTTTCTTTCCTTTCATTTTCTTTTTCTTTTTCCCTTCTCTTCTTCACACCAACCACTTAAGCATCTAGAAGGCTATACAATTTCTTTCCTTTTTCATTCACAATTTAAACATAAACCAATTCATCTTCTCCCAATTTTGGCTGACATTGCCCTTCCCCTTTTTAACGTCTCTCTCTATGTTTTTCTTATTTTCTTTCCTAACTACCATTCAAAAGAAATTCCCACCATATACTTCAAATTCTTTCATCATTTTCTATTAGTATCCTAAAAGAAATAGAGAGCTACAGCTTGAGAATCGAAAGATTAAGTAAATAAAGATTTCCTTTTATGTATGCTAATTTTCTTTTGTAATTTAAGCTTATGTAATCTTTTTCTTATGTTCATATGTATTCAATATTATATGTAATAGAAGTTAGATGTAGTTTTTGGTTATGTTTTACAATAGAATTTTATATTCATGTGAGTGATTAAATGTATAATAAGTTTTCTTTATGTTTATATACTTGTATATATATATATATATATATATATATTGAATCTATTTAACTATATGTATATGTATATTGTAGTCATTTAGTTATTTATGTATATATATACACATATAGGTTTACATATATATAGTACATATACGTACATATAATACTAGGTATATGTACTTCACCATATATTTATATGAAATATACTATGAAGTAGTATAAATATATATATAAGTAAGAAAATATAGGAATATACATATGTATATACACCTATGTGTATATACTAATATTTAAATAAATATACATATAGGATAGTTTAAGTATTTATATATATATATATATATATATATACATACATACACACACCAAGAAATACATATATATGTATGTTAGTATCTAATTTTCTTAAACATAAATTAAGCAAACATAAATATAGATATGTATATGTACATGTACAAATATACGTATAATATTAGTACAGTATAAGTATAAATATGTATACATATCTAAAAAGATACAAGTATATATCCAATAATATACAAATCCCTTAAAATAAGTTAATAACTAAATATATGTATATGTGAATCGTGACCCTTAAAGGAGAATTAAGAGCTAATTTTAATATTTAATAAATTATAATAATATATATGTACATATATATTAATATTACAAAATTAGAAAAATGTAAAATAAAAAAATAGAAGAATTAAGAAATTGCCACGTGGACCAATGGGAAGTTGCCACATTGGCATTATTAATTTTTGAATTGAAACCGCAAAATTATAAAAATAATTAGAAAATAATAATAATTAATTAATTAGAAATTACTATTATAACAAAACGTAACTTAATTTGTAATTTAAGCTTAAAATAGTAAAATAAAGAATTGTTATAAAATGGACTCAAAAATAAAATATTCTAAAAATATAAAATTTAGAAATTAATTAAGTCATAAAAAAATAAAAAAGGCCTAAAATGATAAATAAAAACATTTAGACCAAAATAACTAAATTCATCACATTTTAGGTCTATAATGAAAAATGTGGGTTTCAATGTCTAAAATGGATCCTGTTACATGCAAGTATGTCCAAAAACAATAAAAATTGATTATAAGTTCGTAAAAATCAAAGTTAGAATGAAAAAGTTATACACGACTAAAAATTTAAGATAAATTAAAAAGGATAAGTAGGATAACTAAGTTAATTGGCCTTATAAACAAATAATGAGGATAAATAAATATAAATATATAATTATTTACAAATATACAAATATATTTTCTATTTACCCCAATAAATACTTATAAGTCTTATTATCTTTTAGTTATTCAATTGTCAAGTTCTAGACATTCCAAAGGCCAGTAAAGTAAGCATTAATCCAAGTGAGAGAGTTCTAATGATCTGCTACTGGCTTATACGTAATATTTGCTTAATGCTTTGCTTGCTGTTATTGTTTGTGTATTTGAATGATTGTTTTACATATGTGTTATCACTCATTTGATCACCTCTTTTAAATAGGTAAATATAAATATCTAACCAAAACAACCAATTATATTTGTTGCATGTTTGTAACTTACTTATGTAAAGTGTGAGCTTTGCAAATTTTTTTGGAAAATTTTTTTTGGAAACGTTTTCTTAATCTTAAACAAATTCTTCTATAATTTTTATGAGGGCTCATAGCACCCATTGATGATATTTTTATCGTTGAGATAAAGTTAGTATATTATCTTAAATTAATAGCTAGACGACTCATATAGTTATGTTAATGGAGCCTTGAATATATTTTGATAGCGAGAGGATTCACATAGTTATGCCTATAGGGCCTTAGATATCATTTTCACAATAGATGGCCCTAGTTGAGGTCTACCTATTTGGATTAGTATTTCTTTCTCGACTAGGGTAATAGTCGAGTGTCATCTGGAGGAATGGTGCCCCTAGGCAGCTTCATGAGGTTAAGATAAGGTGCCATGTGCGAGTAAGTATGGGGGATAATCAACGTATAGACGACATAAATCTACACCTTTTATAGTTTTATACTCCTATGGATATGTTTCTTATATTCACAGCGTATGCATTCATTTCATTTATAGATAGACTTACATCTATATTAATAATATTTGATAACTTACTTAAATGGTAGTGATAAGGAACAAACTTATTGAGTTGTAATTTGCTCATTTTCCTATAGCTTCTTTTATAGGTTCGTTTAAGTTGGGACTGGGATAAATCTAGAATGTAAAGTATAAATAAGGATATGTATGTTAATTTTAAAGTTAATTGAGAAGTGTATCGCTAGTATGGAAACATCCTTTATAGAAAGTATTTATATATTAGGGTTCTATATAATTTAATATTTCTTGTATTTATAAAATAACTTACTTTATCTTATTATTTGGTAAGGGATACCGATTCTCTATGGTTTTAAGAGACTGTAGAATATTGGATATTTATAGTTATTTATATTTTACAATAAGTTAATAAATTAAAAATCAGAAACCTTAGTGATTAATTATTTAAAGTTTTGCAATTTTTATCTTGTAAGGCGGTTTTCATATCATGGGTGCACACATAATATGAAACTTTTAGATAATCCTACTAAGCTTCTCTTAAGGTCATGATATCAAAAGAATTAAAGTATTAGTTGTTGGCCATTAAAAAATGGGTTTGGTCTTAATAGTATAGAATAAATAATGCCTTATCTTCTTTAAATAGGTGATTATACTTTTATTATTATTTACTATCTATACATATTTGCAATTAAGATCATTTATAAAAGATAATGATAATTGACTTTGTTTCCCTTATTTTGTTTTTTATATTGAATAAATAGCTTTAAAGGTGAATATAAAGTAATAACAAATCCTAAGAAATTGGAGTTAAACTCTAAAATAAATTGAAATAGATCTAACTTGGTAAAAGTGTGAAATGTCTTAATGAAAGAGAAGGTTGTTTTACTCCATTGCCATGAGGGGGGAAAAAAAGAGAAAGCTAGAAATTATCTATGGTATTAAGTGTGCATATTTATTGGATCTTCATCCATTGCTATCTCAATTTATTTACATAATTGTGATACCCTAATTGCTTAAACACGTTAGGTTGTTTGAAACGATTTAGGACTTCTATGCAATTTTGCTCAAATTTAATCAAATTTTAAAATAAGGTCATAAAAGTTGGATAAAGTGTTCTAATAAGATCAATTTCTCAAAATAATTATACACAATATTTAATTTCAATAAAACATACTTTTACTAAATACATTCAGTATTTATCAGGAACTTAATGTTTAAGTGCCAAAATGCAACAAACTGTTAGAGATAAATTATTTGAATTATAAAAAATATATTATTTATGAGTAAAATAACATTTAATGTGATTATATAGTCATGTAGTATATATGTTATATACCCAATATGTAAATATATTATTATATATGATAAATAATTACTAAAAGTTATATCTAATTAATAAAAATTTTTGGAAAAATGTTACGACACTTGTAAATATTTAGAACTAGGCATGACGTGACACTCCTAAAAATTAGTATGACACTTTGGTTATGAGTTGGCAAAAGGAGAAAGACCTAGAATATAGTAGGATATTAAGGAAAAAGGCTAAATTGATAGTAATATTTCACTTTTTCATTTTCTAACCGACTTGATGAGTATATAAAGAGAGTATGGGACCATTTTACACTATTTTATCATATCAAACACACAAAAATCCTCTCATTCAAACCAAGAACATAAATTAAACAAAAATTATTAAAAATAGAGGAATTATAGGTGAATTAAAGGTTCATATAGCTAATAAAGAGCTAACAACTTAGGCTTTAGGATTCAAGCAATTAGGGGTATGAGGAGTTGGGCCGATACACCCTAGTGGCCAAAGGGTGGCCAAATGACCATGCGCTGATGAGTTGAATTTTTACACTTGATTTTGTTTAATTTTTTAAAAATAGCAAGTTAGCTTAGAAAATTATGAAATTTGGTTTCCTAAAGTTATTTTCAATTTAATTTCATGCAATAATTTTACTTTTTTGAAATAACATTGATTTAGGGTGTTTGTTTAAGAAAGTACCCTATTCCAACAAACAGTCATTGTAATTTTTCAAAATATTAAATGGTATTATTTCAAGTTGAAAAATTTTATGTAACACTCTTATAATATATACTAAATTTTGGTAACAAGAATTTTCAAAAAATATTATGTTCACTATTTATTGTAAATTATTTAGTATTTGTTAGCAATTTTACTAGTTTTAAAAGATGTTAAAGTAATTTGTGTATAAAAGTAACTTGATGCAACTCTTAGTGACTAATAGTATTAACATATATACTATAATCTAATTTTATAGATAAGTATAATTATTTACCTATTTTTATCCTTTTATTGATAAATTAGAACTAAATAAGTAAAATGGAGTATATTGTATAATATACTATCTTAGTGTTTTACATAACCAAAATATAATCATCACTATTTTCGGAGTATAATACACTTTTTTAGGTTATGATGGGGTATAAATACTAACTACTGCATATTATTTTAGTACTTGTACATATTTTGCCAAATATGATAATATTAGGTGAATTGGTATAGTTGACATTGTAGCATGGAGGAGTTCTAACTACTGTAATACTTGAATAAAACTTTACCAGTCTTAGTTTGGTTTATTTGAAAAAGAGAAATATTGTAAGTGAGTATAGTAGTCTAGGTGAATCAGAAGCCAAATAAGAGCTAAAATCAGAAGTTGCTACACTTAAGTGATTTTATGTAAATAGAACCTTGATGATTGAACTAGGTGTAAAACCGGGGATTTAGCTAATAAACTAAAAATAGAAGCTAACTAGTAATTGATTGAGAATTTTAAAATTAGGCCAAATTAGAGAGTAATTCAAAGGTTATTTCAAAAGTTAAATCAAAACGAAATCATATACTAAGTCAGAAAAGGCCTAAAGTGAACTAACAACCAACAAGTGAATATTTAGCTAAAATATATATACACATGACTTGTAATTAACCTTAAAAGTACTTACTCTTGCTAAGTGAAGTCATGGAGGGGGAAGCTCACACTAATGAGTAAGTTGAAAATGTAATACTAGACAGGTGAGTGGATTTGTATGTATAAGAAGTAGATTTACGTCTACTTAGTAAAGAGTAAGTGTTCTTGTATGTGACTATGATAATTATCTAAATGTTGTATGGATTTGCTATGTATGGTACTTATTGATGGTGTGCTTTGTGTATCTAATGCTTGAAATGAGTTACTGATGTACTCTAAATCTGGTTATGAGTAAAACTTAAGGAGTTTTATGTTAAATGTAATGAGTATTCAAATCAGAGGCAAATTTAGAAACCAAAACAGAGACGAGATGAAACGTAATAGGCTTTGTTGTTATACTTGTTCTTTATGGAGAATTAGTTAATGCATTCATGGCATGGCATGAAAAGGATTTACGATTCAGTTTTTTGAAACTTATGAATTTACTAGTATAAGTTCACAAAGCTAGGTTTTCGTATACATAGTTTTTCATTAACTGAAATTGCACCTATGCTCTATGGTTTTAGGCTAAGTTGAAAAACTTGCTAAGTTTTGGAATATACTCTTGGGATGCTTGGATTTGAAGTCAGCCACACTGTATGAGTTGCTAGGATAGCTAAGATATCGATACTTGTCACGCCCCTAACAGTGGAGTCGTAATAGTCTCATCGTGTAAATTAATTTAAGATAGAATCTGATCTTACAACCATTATCATAAATGTAGCCTATATAAGGCAAAAACGACTTAACCAACTAAAAGCATCCAGTAAGGTACCTATTTAGAACTTGTGGTACTTCCTTTATAATAATCATAAGAAAATCCTTTAGTATATACTTTTAGCAAATATCTCATGTTTACATGGCCATGTTTACATCAAAAGTTACATTGTGGCAAGAAAAGTTTTAAACATTCACAAGTTCCAACACATATATATAGAGACTTCATTAGAAAACTAATGACTGCCTAGGATGACCCTTAGTTTTCACAAAACATGACACTAAAAGTGATTAGGTTTCAACGGTCTTTATACTTTTCCTCACTCCCAACTTCTTATGAACTAACCTTTGGTTCATTGTAATGCTATATCTTTACTTTTAATTAGTGACTACAATAGAATCTATAAGGATATAAGTACAATTAGCTTAGTAAACAGGACAGAGACAGAAGAGTACCATACAAACACAAACAAAATTATTAATTATAATGAAATGCTATGCAATCAATCATTTGCAAATGTTATCCGGTCCATTGTAAGATTAGAAAAATCACATCATCTCTAACCCGGCTTAAGTAGTTTACCATGACTCAAATTAAAGTAAGCTTAAGCTTGCGCAATAGAGAACACTTTCATCCTGAGACTTCCTTCGAACCATAATCCCCAACCTTGCTGTGACCTCCTCTCATGTCACTTAATTCAATTAAAGATGGGGAAATGACCATTTTAATTATCTTTATTAAACTGGTTGGTATTTGATCTGATATACATAATCATTCCCTTAAAGGGTTACTATGCATAACCAATTATGTTAGTAGTCAAATTTCTATTAGTTTTATTTAAGGGGTGGTCATACGAGATCATACAATTCAATACTATGAAATCATGCAGAATGACATGCTAAGGAATTCAACTCCTATCGCAAACAAGTTAACAAACACACACATAGCATGTACATAAATAGTTAGTTTACAATCATAGATAAAAGTACTCTTAAACCTCCAAATACTTTAATATAGTATCCCGACCAACAGTAAAACCACGATTCTAACTTGCTTATATAGATATTCACTCCGGTAGGTCTGTACCATTAATGTTCTGCTCAATTAGACATTCTATATATACCAAAACCCAAATTTAGTTTTCATAAGATTTACAAAAACGTTAGGATGCTATCTAACTCTTTGTATTATCATACATGTTGGTTGAAATACTATTTAAATAGTTATTTTAATGAAGTTATATACATACATATATGTATTTAAAGTATATTATTTATATAAGAGGAAATATAATTATATTTATATACGTACCTAATTATGATAGTTTTATTATGTAAGTTATATTAAATTAGCTAATATTAACGGATATACATAATTATACTATCACTTACAATATATCATTCTGATTGTATCGAAATGTATATTGTATCAGTCAAATTATGTTTCAATTATGAAAAGGTCTTTGTAGGATGATAGTTTCTGTAATATTATAAAAATACTTATTTTATTACCTAAAATTATCTAATTTTAACAAAATTAGTAACCCTAGGTTAGTATAAACTTGACGACATGTAATACATGTTCTATTTCAAAAGATAACCTCTAGACAATATTTTTAATTCTAATGCATATATAAATTCATGCAATAAGTGATATCATATTATCTAATTAAAGTATATTTTTACAAAATTTTCAAGTAAAACATAATAAAACATGTATTTTCTATCTCTAGAAATATATAATCTAATTCGGGCCATATAAGGTTATAAAATATAATAAAAACACTATATAACCATGTTTGACTAGAATACACATAATTATGATTTAATCAAATAATTAACATATTTTAGCCTAAATAAAAACATGTCCCAATTAGTAAATTAAAGCCATTTAACTAAGAAAAGTCATAATAAATAGTTTGGATTATCAAATAAATCCGTGAATATTTCTCCAAACTTAGAAAAAAATATATGGAATTCAATCAGAAATTTGTCTTACACAATCGGGCTTACCACTTATATATGTAAAATTACATTTTTGCTCTTTAAATTATGATTAATTAAGCAAATAATATCATTTTTATATAAAATACTTTATAATTTGTCTTGATATTATTACAAGTGTCTAGATTTCATCAATTGTTGATTTCACCAATTATTTTTATAAAAATTAATTTTTTTCAAAAAAGATAGTTTTAGCCATTTTTAGGGTAAAAAATACAATAAATACTAAACATGTATAAAATCAAAATTGGGCAACAAAACATTAATCTAGATATAAAAGGGATCCTACATAACAATTTTAAGCTCAAAAAAACATTATTTAATATATTTATTTTTGAATTAAAAATTCAAATGAATAGTATCATTTCTTAAGGTAATATATGGAATAATCACAATTTACTATTTTTAGAAAATAATTAAAAAAGTGGGCAGAAAATTAAACCTGATGTTCATCGAAGCTTCAACTACCATCGGACAATAGGAGTATGTCAGATGGCAAAGGCAATAGGTGCTCTACTAAGGGCTAGTAGGGTTCAACAACAAATCATAGTTTAGGTTAGGAATCGGACTAAGTCAATGGTTACTCAGTTTTTCTATTTTTTTTTTTTCATATTTTTCTATAATCTTTCCAAACTTTTCTTTAAGTGATCTAGGATCCAAAGTATTTGAAATGTAGTCCTAGGGTTTGGTTATACTTGTTTGATGTGGCTGGAATTTTCTTTTAGTGTTAAATATATATATATATATATATTTTTATTTCTTTCACTTTTTCTCTTTTCTAGGCATGAGGTGGTCAAGTCTCCGCATTTTACTTTTGAATCATCATCTTTGATTCTTGTGAGGATGCTATGGTGAAATCCAAAAATTTTCCGAGTGTTTAGAATGAGTTAAATATTATTTTAGTGAAATTTAAGTATTTATGGTATAATTTATTAATATTTAGTAGTTTTACTAATATGCATATACATATCTTATATACTTAATACCTATAATGAGTAATCATATTCATTTAATCATGTTTTACCCATGTTTATTAATTTTTAAGATATATTTTCTTTTTAATTTTTTCAATTTATTACTTATTTTATACATTTTTAGGGTTTTTAGTTAATTTATAGGTACATTTATTATATACATTGAGTATATTTGTAAGTGTATATATATATTTTATATATTATTTTATGCAATGTTGTTCACTTTGATAGCTTAAATAATTTATTTCTAGCACCTCATTATATTTCAAGGCTCAGTTTTAAGGGTTCCAATAAGTTATATACTATATTAAACAATTATACTTTTAGGGCTAAAATTAAGGTTTTATTAAATCATTTTTAAAATCTAACTTTACTAGTTACTTCTACTAACTTTTCTAACCTCATGGTAAAGTTTAAATTCAATTGGATAAGTTTTCCTGAAGGCCTTAAATTTAAGTACAATTGCCCTAAATGCAACTTTAAGGGCTTACAATACTCATGCATGTTATGTGCATTAACATGACATACGATTTGCATTGTCTAATTTGTTGTTTGGGTATTAACTTAATAGAATCACTTATATACTTGTGATGTATGCTTTATTATATTGTTGCTTATTATTCACTTTCACTTAGCTCAACAATACCTGAGGGGATAAGTTTCTCTTATCCTTAAGGTAAGAAGCAGATTTTTGGGGCACTACCAATGTTAGGGTGGACTTTAGAGAGCACTAGTTAAAGTCAGCTATTTCTATTTAGAAAAAAGCAAGTTTTGCAATACAAGTATAATGGAAACTCAGAAGTTTAGTTACAAAGACAAAGTTATAGCTTTTGAAGTTTTTGAGACTTGTAAATATTGTACATATTTTACATTTGAAGGCTACAGTTGAACTCATTTCTAAGCTCTAAATATACAAGAATGTGAACTTTTGTTAAAATTTTGTCTATTTATAACTAGTTTACTTACTTGATGATACATCTTGTACTATGCCAAGATGTGACATTCTTTAGGTGGTATCAGAACATAAGTTATGGACCTTAAGTTTCTCAATGCATGTAAGATGTATAGGGTAACTACGTGATCAAGTATTATAACTTTATAACATCATAAATGTATTTATTGTTTAAGTTTGTTTGGTGGTATTCATAAAATAATGTGATAGGACATAGAAGGCCTCTAGTAAATCGAAAGCCATAAGAGTAAACGATAGAACCTCAGTTGTAACCTGATTCGACTTCACCTCAACCAAGTATGGAATTTATCCAATAGTTTGTGACTATTTTGGCTAAATTTGGAGGAGGAGATAAGTTGGCTCCGGTACAAATAGATTGTGAAGTTGTATGATGGTAAGAATATTGATCCTTTAATTGTTGAACAATTGATTAATTCTTTGGAGAAGGCTTTTGAAGTGTATGAAGTCAATGAGAATCGAAAGGTTGGGATTACAACTATCATATTAGATGGTTATGCAAATGATTGGTGGAAGCATAAGAAGTGATTTCTAGCTCAACTAATAGAGTAGAATGCCTTTAGGAAGGCATTCCTATAGTAGTACTTTCTTGAATGTATAAGGGAATAGGTATGCAAAGAATACTATAAGTTAAAGAAGGATGGAAAGATGATTGGGGAATATGAGAGGGAGTTTAATTGGCTGTTGAAATTTTCCCCCAAAGCTATTCAAAATAATGAATTGGCTAAGGTAGGACAGTTCAAAGCTAGACTTGACTTGTATTTTCAAGTAAAGTTGAAAAGAGTTAGGATAGTAAGATATAACGACTTAGTGAATGAGGGTTAACTAACTGAGCAAGCTTATACTTTGTGAGAAAAAAATGAGGAGATGGAGAGTAAGAAAAGGAAGTTTAAGGGAAGTTCTAATGGTAGTAATAAAATGGTGAAGGGAAAACAGGGAAAGTAACCAATAGGTAAGAATCTCAAAGGTAGTTGAACTACGATACCATGTTGGAAATGTAATGTGAGGCATTGAACTATGGATTATCTTGAGTTACGTGCAAAATGTTTTAAGTGCGGTGAAGTTAGGCGTGTGGTAAAGAATTGTTAGAATCCAAACTGTAAGCCCTAAAGCTGAACTAAGTAACCGTAGAGTTGAACTTAGAAACCAAAGTTTAGGGTGATCGGTTAAAGGATCCGCTCAAACCCAAATTATAAACTATTGAGAGGAATATTAATAAAACCGATCCCGTAAACTTGAATTTAAAAAAATAAGTAATAAAATAGGAGACTATAAAATTTTCAAACTTTAAGCATAATAGGTATTAATTATCGAAAATGCGAAAAGTATAATGAAATAACTAATAAATTACTAGAGATAGATTATATATATACTAAAAATTTTAGAATGACCAAAATAATAATTAGGAATGTTCACGTGTACACCACATGTATTTACGTGTAGATAAAAATACGCGTAATTACCAAAATTAGCCTAAAACTAAGCAAATAATTAAAGAAAAATACAAAATAATTATAGAAAAATCAGAAAAAATCAGAAGAGGATAAGCTGCAACAAGATCAGGTCGTGGTCAGTAAGAAAAAAAAAATAACCAATAAGAATTTGACAAACAAAAAGCCAAAAATCAAGGAATTGGGGCAAAATCTCATAAAATTAATGCACATTAATTTCTACAATTGTCTATAAATAGGGGAAAAAATTCTAGAAGTCATTTGGTCAGTTTAGGATCTGAGAAAAATCAAAACACCGAAAAAATCGAGAGAAAATTCAGAAAAAAAAAGGAAAACTGTGCAGATTAGGCAAACAAGCTAAACCTACGACTCACCACCACCTGAGACCGAACCACCACCACCATCCTACACTAGAACCACTGCCTGGACCGACTGACAACCTTGGATCGGGCTTGGACGGCCAGAAAGCTTTGGACCGGTTAGTCTCTTTAATGACCCGATTTTGAATAATTTTGTAAAATTAGTTATTTTTCCCAGAAAATTATGAAACTTATTATTCTAAGGTTTTATTATATGTAGATTAAGGGAAAATAGTGATTTAGTTTAATTAAATCTATAATTATAGGGTCCCTGACAAATTGCTCAAAAACAAGCATGACTAAACCGGAAAATAAATATGCTTAGAGATGTAGTTTAGAGTTCAAAATTTTTCTGTAGGATCCTCATATGATGTAAAACAGTGCTATGAAGGCATTTTTTTTTAAATTATTTTTTGAAATTTTTAAGTTAATTTTTAGCCTTATAATGATGGCAAAATTGGGTGATTTAGGGTTAATTAGGTGATTAGGATATTAATTATATGTTTAAGGATGTTAATATCTGAAGTGGAACCCTAATCCTAGCCTTTAGGTATTAAGTATGGTTAATTAGGGAAATTAGGTAAGTAATATAAGAAATTAGTAATATGTGATAATGTAAATTAATAAATCTAAAAAAAATAGAGTTATTTAGATAATAATATAATAGAAATCGGAAAAATAATAAATCTGAAAATAACAATTAATCTTAAGAAAAAGTCTCAAAATGTAAGATTTTTACACATTGGGAGTAAATTCGATACCGCGATTAGGGTTAACGTGTACCAAATAGATTAAAATACCAAATTACGACCCATTAGGATATTTGGACACTCGAGCTTAATGTGATTAATTTCACATTAGGATTCGGGCATATTTTAGGCTTAGAAATCAAAGTTTAAAACCTCATTTAGGATTTGGACACAAAAATATAGAACACGAATCATTAGGACGTAATGGGCATATACTGACAAAAATGAATTAAATATAACTTAGAATATGAAACCGTAAATTTTAAGTACTAAAAAGACCTATTTGTGTTATAGGACATCCAGAGATAAAATCAGCTTGCGATTAAGGGATCAAGCGATCGAGCAAATCCAAGTAAGTTGGGTTATTGGTTATTGTAATAGAGTACTAGTTTTGTAGTACTTGGAGACTTAGGCTTGTATATGATTGTGATTGTAAGTAGTTTACGCATGTGTTTGATGTATTTGGATTCGTGCTGAATTTATATTGTGAGTGATTTTGTGACTGATTGAATTGGTATGAAATTGTTTGAACACCTTAAACAGAATTTAATATCAGTCGACCTCGAATAATAAATAATGTCATGCATTGCAACCTGTTAAGGGATTATAGGATTCTCCAACCAAATACCGACCCCTTCGAAAGGGATAGCGTAGGATTGCAAAATGGTCCCTTCTTCATCCTTAGTCGAACTAAGTGACAGGAGAGGAGGTCGCAGCGAGGGTGAAGTCAATGGTTCGAAGGTAGTCACGGGAGGAGTGAGGTCTCCATTGCACAAGCTTGGGTTTGGTTGTGAGCTGCTGCATAACATGGAACTCCTCAACCCGGATTGGAGCGGGTGAAATTTCTCTGATTTCACAACGGACCGGATTACGTTATGCGATGATACTTGATTGTTGCATTGCATAAAAATAATTGACTGATAACCCTATTTGTGCTTGTATGCATTCATGAGTCTCCAATTCAACTTACTGAGCTATAGTTGCTCATACCCTTATAGATCCTTTTCTAGGTTCTGATTTCTGAACACTCAAAGCACTATGTCGCCCTACATTTACCCAGAGGTTGGTCTATTGGAAGCTAGGGGTATGAGGATCAAGTTACTTTGTATAGTGTTTAACTAGAGTGACCATGTAATTAAGAATGAAAGACTGGTAGTTATTCTGTAATCTAGTAAACTGTTCTGTTATATAAAACTTCTTGGGAAGCTCTGTGGACATATATATATAATATTGTACATGTTATTAGAAATTTGCACTATTTATCATAATTGTAGTTTAATTGTTAATCAGACTGTTTACTTCAAAGCGAGGAGTCGTCGACGCCTTGTGTAGGTCATGTCTATGGTAGGCACTGTGAGGCCAGTTACTACCATAGAATGGTTTATACGGCGGGACTGTTGCGACTCTGTGACTTCGGGGCGTAACACAAACCATAAGGGCATGTTTTGTACCTATTGTCACAAGATAGGATATAATGCAAACCAATGTACTAAAACCTAGGCGGAGTAAGTATAAGTTCAGTATAACATACTAGAACTAACCAACAAGAATAATAATCAACTTGGTAAGGGAGGTGGAAGGCCTTGGCCTCAGGTTTAGGGAAGAGTCTATGCACTCTAACAAGATGAGGTAGGCGATGCTCATGTTGTGGCAGGTAAGTACTATCTAGACTTCTCCAAACTTAAGTACCCTTAATAGTTAATTAGCCTTAGTTTACTAGCATTCCACATGTATATGAAATAATAGAGTTATAAACAATTGCTCTAAGGTTAGTTCGCATAGTAGATAATTATGTATACACATTATTCAATATTGGAGCAACCTATTCATATGCCTCGAAGGACTATGTTGATAGGAATAAATTGCCAATAGAAACCCCAGCATATGAATTGAGTCATAACCCCTCTTAGTAGAGAGCAAGTAGTGTATCATAAGTTGAGAGATGGAAATGTTTATATAGATACTCATGAGATGCTAACAGAATTAATAGTCTTGGAAATGAAGGTTTTTGATGTAATACATGGAATGGATTAGATGACTAAGTATAAAGCTAATGTTGATTGTGAAAGTAAGAAAATGGTATTTAAGTGGTCTGATGGAAAGGATTTTTGTTTTAAAGGAAGTTCTAGTAATGCAGTTCCTCGAGTGATTTTAGCGAGTAAGGCAAGGAAGTTGATGTGTAAAGGTAATATAGGTTACCTAGCTTCAGTAATAGATATCGAAGCTAAGGAAACTAAATTATAAGACATACCTATAGTATAGGAATTCCCTACTATTTTTCCTAAGGACTTGCCTAGATGATCACCCAATAGGGAAATAGAATTCATTATTGACCTTATCTTAAGGACTGTACCTATTTTTAAAACCCTCTACCTTATGGTAATAACAGAGTTAGTAAAATTAAAGAACAAATCCAAGAGTTTTTGGATAAAGCATTTATTAGACCTAGTATGTTACCGTAGGATGCACCGGTACTCTTTCTTAAGAAGAAAGATGGAAGTTTGAGCCTCTGTATTGATTATCAAGAGTTAAATAAAGGTAAAATTAAAAAGAAGTACCCACTCCCTAAGATCATCAATTTGTTTGACCAATTAAAGGGAGCTGCAATGTTTTCAAAGATAGACTTACAATCAAAATATCATTAGCTAAAGATTAAGGAAGAGGATGTACCTAAGATAGCATTTAGAGCAAGATATGGGAATTATAAGTTTTTAGTGATGCCATTTGGTCTGATGAATGCTCTGATTGCTTTCATGGATATGATGAATCATATGTTTAGGAAGTATCTAAACAAGTTCATAGTAGTGTTCATAGATGATATCCTAATATATTCAAAAGATAAAGAGGAACATACAAAGCATCTAAAGAAGGTACTTCAAACTTTAAAGGAGAACCAATTGTACGCTAAGATGAAGAAGTATAAGTTCTAGTTAGAGCAAGTTGGATTCCTTAAGCATATCGTATCAGAAGTAGGAATAGCCATATATCCTGCAAAAGTAAAAGTGATAACAGATTGGGCAAGGCCAACAACTATAACTAAGGTGAGAAGTTGCTTTAGAATGGTAAGTTATTATCAAAGATTGTACAAGATTTCTTTAAGATTGCTATGCCATTAACATAGTTGACGTGTAAAGGAGTTAAATTTGAATGGAATGACAAGTGTAAGAGAAGTTTCTAGGAACTTAAGAAACGGCTGATCACTGCACTCATCCCAACATTACCTTATGGATCAAGGGAGTACTCAATCTATTGTAATGCCTCAGGAAATGGTTTAAAGTACATGTTAATGCAAAACGATAAAGTGACTACATGTGCATCGAGAAAAACTCAAACCTCATGAGTGGAATTACTTGACATATGACTTAGAGTTTGCAACAGTAATATTTGCCTTAAAGATTTAGAGGCATTATTTATATGATGAGAGGTGTAAAGTGTATACAGACCATACAAGTCTTAAGTACATCATTTGAGAAGATTACAGGCAATATTTAAAGTTGTTGAAAGATTATGATCTTTTGATTCATTATCATTTGAGAAAGGCAAACATTGTAGTGGATGCCTTAAGTAGGAAGAAGTTTAGTATCGCCGCCATGCTAATTATGGATAAGCAAGAATTGCTCAATGAAATGGACAAGTTAAGTTAGGAAATTTTAGTCTAAGGAAGTAGAACGATATTAGCTTACTTAGAAGTGCAACCTACACTTTTAGAATGTATAAAGGAAGCTTAAAAGGGAGATGTAGAATTATAAAAGATAAGAGATAATTTGAAAAAATATCCTAACTATTAGATTGATGATAAGGGTGTGTTGAGATTAAAAGGAAGAGTATGTATTCCAAAGGATGTGGAAGTTAAGGAAATAATCTTAAAAGAGCCTCATGATGTGAAGTACTCTTTGCATCTCGAAAATAAGAAAATGTATAAGGATTTGAAGAAAAGGCTTTGGTAGATAGGAATGAAAGGAGAGGTGGCATAGTATAGCTCAAAGTGTTGACTTGTTAAAGGGTCAAAGCAGAACATCAAAGGCTAAGCTGGTTATTACAACCTTTACTGATACCTAAATAGAAATGTGGGTACATAGCAATGGACCTTATAAGTAGTTTACCCAAGACAAGAAAGTAACATGATACAATATAGATTATAGTTGATAGACTTACCAAGTCAGCATATTTTCTAGCAATAACGCAAACCACAACCTTACCTTAGCTGGTAGAAATGTATATTAGGGAAATAGTTCATTTGCATGGGGTACTAATATCAATAATCTCAAATCGTGATTCTTGTTTCATGTTACAGTTTTGGTAGTCTTTATAGAACTGGGAACTAAGTTGAACTTTAGTATAGCATATCATCCACATAGTGACGAACAATCAGAACGTACCTTGCAAACATTGGAGGATATGCTTAAGGCATGTGTGTTAGAGTTTAGCAAAAATTAGGATGATCATTTACATTAGTAGAATTTGCTCAAAATAATAGTTATCATAAGACTATTCAAATGACTCCATATGAAGTGTTGTACAGATGTAAGTGTAAATCTCTGGTATATTAGGATGAAGTAGGTGATAAGCAAATGATCAGACCAACATTGCTACAAGATCTTAAGGAGAAACCATAGGTCATAAGGGAACAAATGTAGGTAGCTTAAAGTCAATAGAAAAGTTATGCAAATGTTAGAAGGAAGCCATTGGAATTCTAAGTAGGTGATTGAGTGTTTTTGAAAGAATCTCCAATGAAAGGTGTTAGGCTTTTTGGTATTAAAGGGAAATTAAGTCTACGATATATAGGAGCTTATCAAATTAAGAAAAGAATCTAGAAGGTGGTTTATGAATTGTAACTACTAAAAGAAATGGTAGGTATTCATAATGTTTTCAATGTTTCAACTTTAAGGAAGTTTGTAGAAGATCTCGTTACCATATTAGATGTACTACCTGTTAAAGGAGAATTTGATGCATGTAGATCGTCCAGTAAAGATTTTGGATACTGAGACACAAAGGTTGAGAAATCATGATATCAAATATGTTAAAGTTGTCGAGCCTGGTTTTTTCATCCTCTTGGTTCTTTTATAAAATAGGCTTTCTCTAAACCGATTAGTACTAAACCCTACCTCGTTTATTACCGATCCTGGACTAGAGTTTAAAGAAAAACATTCCTTTTTGTTTTGAAAACAATTTTGGAGTCGCTACTCAACCGGAGTCAGGAAAAATAATTAAGTTATAACCAATTGGATAGATGGTTATAACTTAACTACTAGTCTAACGATTAAAATCAATTTCACAAAACGGTTTTTGAAGCTAAATGATCTAGATTCGAGGGTTAGGAATTTTGAAACATTTATGGGTACCATTGACTTTTCAAAATTAGAATTAAACTTAAAAATCACCTTTTAATTTTGAAAAAAACATGACTTAGTTATTAGTTACTCTAATTTGATAAACAAAATAATCTAAACTAAAAAAAAAAGGGAAATTAGGTTTTTTCATTTTTATTGTCGCCCCATAAGTGTTACGAACCCACTATTCAGGATCAAACATGCGTAGTTCTTTTTATGAAAACTTTAGTAGATTGAGTTGGTTTTAATTTGGAAACATACCGGATTTACATTTTTAGTTTAATTTGGTTAAGAAAAATTCTAATAAAGGTTCTAAATTATATATATATATATATATTGAAAAATCTAAGAATAGTCCTAATTTGTAAATGGTTAATTTATTTTTTGTTTATTTTTGAAAACTTGATTTTTTTAAGTGTCAAAAATAAATTTTATTCGCTAAATTATTTACTTATTTATTATTGTTTTTTATTTTATTTATTTTTATTTTTATCTATTAGACTTAAAAATAAATGAATTAACTACCTTATCTTTCTTTCTTTTTCTTTCTTTTTTCTTTATTATTATTACATTTACATTCACGATAAATAAAAAATAAATAAATAAAACAACAACAATAACTAAATAATCAAATAAAGAAAATAAAAAAAAAAGAAGAAGAAGAAACAAGACTTCGGATGAGTTAGGCAAATAGGTCGGACGGGTCGATCGTGGATCAGATTGAATCAGTTGAGGTAGTCGCTTGCAAAGGGTCATGGGCATGATCGAAGGGCTTCAGCTGATCATGGGCATAACATGAGGTTGGATGGTTGTTGTCTTCAACTGGTCACAAACGAGATGCAGGGGTAGATGGTCGTTGTCTTCAACTACTTACGGTCGTGATTAGAGGTGTAATGGTTAAGGTTTCGGTAGTGGATGAGCTTCGGGTTACGGCAGTAGATGGAGGGAGCTAGGTTAAGGAGCTCACATCGTAAGGGAGTCGCGGCGATGGATAAAATTGCTTAAATTCCTTCGAGCATAGATGTAAGTTAGAGAAAGAGAGAGCATGGCTGTGGGTAGAGAAAGAGAGAGATCGCAAGAGAGAGAAAGGGCTTAGGAGTGTTCTTACGAAGTTGTGGATGGTTGTCTATGTATCCTTAGATGCTCATAAGCCTCCTATTTATACACGAAAACACCAATCGAACAAGAAAAGATCAAATTTGGAGCTAAAAGAAAATGCCTGAAAATCAAGTTTTTTTTTTTTTAATTTTAGAGCTCGATTTGAATGCACCTTTGATTGAATTTGGATGTGTTCTTGTGTTTGATTCGAAGTAGGCCATGTAATAAGCAAAATCAAAGTAAGAGATTAAGCGTGAGTATGTGGAATCTGTGCAAAATTTAGAGTTAAAGTGGAGGGAGTAGGCTATTCTTCATCGAGAAAGTGAAGGAAAATTTAGAGAAAATGAGGGAAAACTAAGGGAAAGAGGGGGAAAGTGTTGACGTGGCACCTTATTAGCTAATTCAACCTGCCACGTGTCATGTGGCAGTTGACATGGCACGCCACATGGATGCCACGCGACACTACGTCAAGAAGGTCGTCCAACTTAATGATGCTACGTATCAGGACACGTAGCACAATTAAATCACAATACGTGGCAGTCCTTGATGTAGTGAAAAATAAAAAAACTCATACATGCCTTCTCTAAGATTTGAACCCCTAACCTCATACTCATCCCAATGCTAGTGTCTATATACTTATTCGTTAGGCCGTTGGCCTGTCCTTTATCTATGGACCAAGCCAACCTAGAATAGATTCAAATCTAAGTTTAGGCTCATCAGTCTAACTTCTAAACTTATTTCAAAATTAAAAAATCTATCTTAAAATATTATTTTCTAAAATCTTTTTATTTTTTTCAAATTTTCTATTTTTTTGTACTTTTATTTATTTATTTTTTAAGGTTTATTTATAGACTTCCTATTTTTGGTATTTTTCCAAATTTCTTATTTTTTATGGTTTTCCTTATTTTTTTAAAATTTTTTTCTTTAATTTCCTATTTTTTATGTTTTTCCTAATTTAGGGCCTATAAAAAATAAAAAAATTAAAATATAAATAAATGGGAAAAAATTGAGTGTCTATAACTACTCTTTTTTGTAGTGAAATTTAAACAAAACTTTGCTACAAAGATAAAGAGATAATATTTTTGCCCCTAGGATGACTAAATAGCTATCCTAAAATCGATTTATTAGGGATTTAGATGAAGAAATAAAACCTAGTCATGCCTCTTTAGGCTCACTAACCTAGGTAGGAGTATCTCTATAGGACAAGCAATTTTATGCTAGAATTGATCTAAAACTTAGTCATACCTTACTAGGCTCACTAACCTAGGCTGAAACGTCTCTCAAGAACTAGCAACCCTAAATTGGGATTAATTTAAAACCTAGTCATGCCTCACAAGTCTTACTAACCTAGGCGGGAGCTCTCTTGGAGACTAGCAACCCTAAACTGAGATTGATCTAAAACCTAGTTGCACCTCGCTAGGCTCGCTAACCTAGGCGAAAGCGTCTCTCAGGGACTAGCAAACCTAGTTGCACTTTACAAAGCTCACTAACCTAGGCGGGAGCATCTCTCAGGGACTAATAACACTAAACTAAGATCAATCTAAAACTTAGTCATGCCTCATTAGGCTCAATAACCTAGGCAGAAGCATCTCTTAGAGACTAGTAACCCTAAACTTGGTATTAATGTTGTGCCCTATGAGAATATTGGGAAAGAAAGTACCTAAGGGCTCGTTAAGAAGAATGTGATGAAGGGAATTACCCTGCGAGCTTGCTAAGAGAAACTTGGAGAAGGGAAGTGCCCTACAAGCTGGGTGAATAGAGGGGAAATGCCGTATGGGCTTACTTGAGAGAAACTTTATGAACGGAGGGGAAGTGCCCCATGGGCTTACTTAAAAAATTTGGAAAAGAGACTGAGTTAAGATCGCATCTTCAAAGACTGGCTAATCACTTAGATGTGGAAGGTGAATGTCTTATGGGTTGGACAAAAGAGACGATGAAGAGAAGTACCATATAGGCTTACCAAGAGAAACTTTGTAAATAGAAGGGCCTAATAGGTACGCTTAAAGAAATCAAGTGTACTATGAACTCACTACAAGATCTTTGCAAAAAGAAGTGCCCTATAGGCCTAGTAAAGGAGCTTGGTGAACTGAAGGGCCTTATGGGCATACTAAAGGTAATTGAGGAATGGAAGTACCTTATGGGCTTGCTAAAGACCTTAAAGAGAGATGAATGAATGGAAGGAAGGATAGCTTATTCGAGAGCTTATTAGGATAAAAACTTGTTCGAAACACTACCCGATTTTGAGGCAAATATTTACAGAAAAACCTTTTTGATGAAAACCATTTATGTTGAAAAAGACATTGGGTATAATCTCCTTTATTTTAGGAAGAATGAGAAATGCCTAGACTCTTAACCCTTTTATTTAGAATGGATTGAAAACTTGGCTACCTGGGTCGACATGGACTTAAAATTAAGATACTTTCTTTCTCTTTTTCTTTTTCTTCATTTTTTTCTTTCATTTTTTTTTTAATTTGCCAATAGGTAAAGAACCCTCCCTTAATAATCACATGGGGCCTCTTCTGTTCCCCTTAACTTGGAGGCTGAGCCACTTAGTAGAGCCTTGTGATTTCAAACATCCTTAAAAGGTAACTCATAACTAGTTTAGTCAAGGAGGACTCCCTTATAAACGCTCAGCCCATATTCTACTCTTGACTATAGTTCCAAAATTATAGTTCATTTTGCATATGATATGTCTCCATAAATCCATTATGTCTTTTTCGGTTTAACATTATGAATTTAGGCTTTTGATTTAAAAAAAAAAAAACTAACGAAGAAGCCTATTTTGAAATATTAATCCTAAGTATACAAGTCAAGAACCTTAGGAACAATTAGAAATATACCTGCCTCAACTTCAAAAACAACTTTTATTAAAGATAAATTATCTTTAAAGATTGGAAAAGCTTTTACTTATGTGAGAGTGGTGTTATAGGTAGGAAGGTTAGGTGTAAGAGAGGCTTCAAAGTAGATGTAGAGATTTTAGTTTTTTTAGCTCAAACTGTGATTCAAAGCTTTGCATCTTTGGGGCTATTTAGGCTTTGACCTTTGATTTGACTGCCCCTACTTAGATATAATATGGCTTTCACTTGGCTCTTAACTTACACTTGAGCCTAATTTTCCAACCTCCTTTCCTTTTTCTATTTTGTTATTACTTTGCCCTACTATTCTTTTGCTATTCTTTCTCTTTCTTTTGGCCCCAAGTCTCCATTGCCAAGATTTTACCTCTTAAGCAATTTAGGGTCCTAAATCCATTAATTTCTATTGTATAGGCTCGAGTGAGGTAAGTAAAAGATCAAGGTATTTAAAAAGGATGTGGCTCTTCCTAATTTCAAAAAACATAACTTATCAAAAATAAAATTTTCTTTTGAATTTAATGTTACTGAAGCAAGTACAAACCAATTTTAATCCTTCTATCCTTATCAATGACCCTAACCTCTGAATTG
The DNA here is from genome assembly GCA_024138005.1 of Lumnitzera racemosa. Taxonomy (NCBI): domain Eukaryota; kingdom Viridiplantae; phylum Streptophyta; class Magnoliopsida; order Myrtales; family Combretaceae; genus Lumnitzera; species Lumnitzera racemosa. The sequence continues at coordinate 91,555,797 of JAMXBC010000006.1, forward strand.
CCCTATTGTAGGGTGGTTCTCAATAAGGTTTAAATTTAAAAAATTCTTCAAATAGGTATAACGGGGTAAATAAGAGATAATTGTATTTAGAATTTGAGAAATGAATGCCTAATTTCATCTTAATCTGCATATCACATTCAAAGTGGACCTCCTTTAAGGAATGAGTCTAAAGTATTCTTACCTTTATGTCGCTCAACCCTCAAAGTATTTTAGGTCAATGTATAGAAAATATTTTGCCTCTTTTCATTCTAAACCTTTTAAAAGTAAGGTACCGATTCCTTAAGGAGAACCTCTTTGCTCTAATAATAATGCAATCATTCCATTGAAAAAGTCAATTGTATTATTCCAGCTATTACAGACTTTATTGAAAACAACTTTCTTTGCCCCTGACTTAACAAACACCCAATTACTTGAAACAACCCATAAGGTTATTAGAAGGGATTGATAAGCTCAAAAGAAATGGAGCTCCAAGCAACTTAATTGAACTATCCTCATGACTTGAAGAAGGTACGTCTTATTGTAGCTCTAGCTAAATGACTTTTGCATCAATCAGGTCTTAAATCTTATTTTTTAATCTCCAGCATTTTTCAATGGAGTGCCCCATCTGACCCATATGATAGTCACATCTTGTTTTTAGGTCAAAGCTACATGGTTTGTAATTCGGATCAAGGGCTTCATAAACTATAACCCTTGCTACTTCTAAATGATAAAAGAGTTAGGTGATTGATATCTTTAGTTGAGTGAATTGTCTTATCTGAGTCCCTTGGGTTTGTTCTTTCTCTCTTCTCCTCGGCTTCTTTTTGCTTAGGCCTCCTTCATCACTTGCCCTTACTAGCACTTAATTAGTATTGAACATTAGGTGTTGAAATCTTCTAAGCATGGGGCCTATTGCCATTTCTAAATCTGTGGTGATCTTTTATAAGATGGATATTTTCTCTTCCAGATTTGAGAATCTCCTTTCCAAGTTCGAATCATGGGATAGCTGGAGAGTGGTGATTATTAAGAACAAAACTTACCTTTGTTAAGCCATCTGATGCATTGTCCTTTCTAAGGAGGCAATTGTATCGTCAACTATGCAAACTTAGTTGGAAGAATTTTGTACCCGTTAGCAACTCTTTTTTTCTTTTCTTTTCTTTTCTTTCTTTCTTTTTTTTTTTAGTGAGAGAGAAAGATAAAACTAAAAAATCTAAAAGATGATGATTTCTTTTTTTTTTTTGGTCTTTTAATTGCACTTCTTTAAGTAAGGGAGAATGAATGGTTAGATAAGTTCTATTAAAGGATTGCTTACAAAGAAGGAAAAAATGAAGAATGACTAAAGAGAAAATTTTTATTTTGGAAAGATCAGAGTACATGGAACAAAACAAAAGCGAACCTAACAATTATTCTTAATGAAACTTAAAATTTATTCAAAACCCTTTAACTCCATCTAAAGTTTCTAATCTAACTCTCGCAGTTGGGCTTTAATGTTGTCCGGCATTTCTAAAGCCCAATTCATGGTCCTCTCACTTTTTTCAACTTGAGCTAACAAGGCCTTATTAGAGACCTCAATACGCCTGGCACTATGCTTCCAGTAGGTAGTTTCCGCTTGTAACAGTTGCTCATGGATTCCTAGGGCAACTAGCAGTCTTTAATTATTCTCTTATTAGTTGCCAGTCATTCTTAGGTCTACATATTTTATAGACAAGAATCAATCATTAATGTAGAAAAAGAAAACACATGGAAATATGCAGGTGTTAGGATTGTTTAGGTTAATACATTACTCCCTTAAGTTGCAACCCTATTGTTATTTTCAAAAACTTAATTGCATTAAAAATCTTAAACAATTAGTAGGGTTGCAATTTCTTAAAGGTATTGTATTAACTCAAGCTTGAAGGGGTATATATGCAATTAGGGTAGGTTTTGAAAAGGTCCTTAAGCTTTGTGACCTCACTTGTTAAAGAACACTTTCATTAGTCACATTGAACTTAAGTGAGGTAACTTAATCAATCCCGAGTAATGGTTACACCATAGCACCAAAGCCTACACAATGGCCCATCTCTTAGGGTCCTAAGACAGCCTAGGTTTGACTGCATCTATCCTATATCTTTGATGCAACAAATGAATCCCCACCCATATCCTAAAGCGTGTGACATGTAAGACAAATAAAAGTTGAGAGTGAATTCTAGGAAAATGTAGGGAAAGAAGCTTCAGGTTTATCTTTTCTTTTATAATAATGCCGCCCTAAAACTCTGAAGGATGTATGCAAGAAGGGTAGGTTCTAGAGGTTCTTAAACTCTGGGACCTTACGCATTTCTTATAAAACAGTTTTTTGATCACATCGAAGTTTAAGTAAGGTAGCCTAATCAGCCTCAAACAGTAGTTGCTCTACTATGCTTGGAACTTACATAATGGCTCCCCGTCTTAAGGTCCTAAGACGGCCTGAGTTCGACCGTATCTATCATATGTTCATAGCACAAGAAATAAATCCCCTCTTCAAAACAATAAGATAAATAAAACTAGACCGACAAAAAACGTTAGTACAGTTATGATACAAATAAAGAACGAATAAGTACATAAATTGTAATAAGGTGATTTTTAGAGTTTAATTTTAATTTTGAAAAGTCGAATGATTAACCCTCTTAACAGTCTCTAATGGAGTCGCCAAGTTGTTAAACCTAGTTTTTTCCCCTTCCCGATTCTTTTATAAAATATGCATTCTCTAAACTAATCAGTATTAAACCCTACCCGTTTAATATCGATCTTCGATTAAGGTTTAAAGAAAACCGTTCCTTTTTGTTTTGAAAACAATTTTGGAGTCGCAACCCGATCGGAGTCAGGAAAAATAGTTAAGTTATAACCAATTAGGTAGATTATTATAACTTAGCTACTAGTCTAACGATTAAAACCAATTTTACAAAATGGTTTTTGAAACTAAAGGAATTAGATCTAGGGGTTACGAATTTTAAATCCTTACATATACCATTGACTTTTCAAAATTGGAATTAAACTTAAAAATCACCTTTTAATTTTGAAAAAAAAAACTTAGTTATTGATTACTCTAACTGGATAAACAAAATAATCTAAACTAAAAAAAACAAAGGGAAATTAAGTTTTTTTTTAACTTTTATTGTCACCCCGTAAGTGCCTACGTACTTACTATTTAGGATCAAGCATACATAGTTCTTTTTATGAAAACTTTAGTGGATTGAGTTGATTTTAATCTAGAAACATGCCAGATTTACGTTTTTAGTTTAAGTTGGTTTATTTAAGAAAACTTCTAACAAAGGTCCTAAATTATATATATATATATATATATATCTTTTGAAAAATCTAAGAGTAGTACTAATTTGTAAATGGTTAATTTTTTTATTTTTTTATTTTTGAAAACTTGATTTTTCTAAGTGTCAAAAATAAATTTTATTTGCTAACTTATTTATTAATATTTTTTATTTTATTTATTCTATTTATTTTAATTTTTATCTATTACACTTAAAAATAAATAAAATAACTACCTTATCTTTCTTTCTTTTTCTTTTTTTTTCTTTTTCTTTTTTCTTTGTTATTATTACATTTACATTCACGATAAATAAAAAATAAATAAATAAAAACAACTAAATAATCAAATAAGGAAAATTAAAAAAAAAAAAGAAATAAGACTTCAGATGAGTTGAGCGTATGAGTCGGACTTAGAGCGAGTTGGAAGGGTTGGTCATGGATCTGATCGGGTCAACTAAGGCAGTCTCTTCGAAGGGGTTATGATGCGTCATCGAGGATCTTCAACTGACAATGACATTTGTTAAGACACGTGGCGTAATCAGATTACGATACATAGCAATCCCCGATGTAATGAAAAATAAAAAACTTATACATACCTTCTTTAAGATTCGAACCTCTAACCTTATACTCATCCCAATACCAATATCTATATGTTTATCCATTAGGCCATTGATATATACATTTTTCATATGTGCAATTAAACTGCATAAATGGATTACGTTAACTTGGGCTATATTCAAATTTAAGCCCAAGCCCATCGGCCTAACTTTTAAACTTATTTCAAAATTTAAAAATCTACCCTAAAATATTATTTTCCAAAATCTTTTTTCTTTTTTTCAAATTTTCTATTTTTTGTACTTTTTTATTTATTTTTTAGGGTTTCTTTCTAAACTTCATATTTTTGGTATTTTCCCAAATTTCTTATTTTTTATGTTTTTTCTTTTTTGTTTTTGAAAATTTTTATAATTTCCTAAAGTTCTTATTTTTTTGTTTTCTTTAATTTCCTATTTTTTGTATTTTTCCTAATTTAGGGCCTATAAAAAAACAAAAGAAGGGGGGGGGGGGGGGGGGGGGGGAAGGGAATTAGGTGTCTATAAAAGTGTCGTAGAGTCCATATTGTAGATAAAGCAACTTAAGAGTTTGCAAATTGTATGAAGATTCAATATCTTGAGCTATTTACTCAAGGTTAGTAATTTGTTCCTAGCAAGTTATTTGTGGTAGGGAGAACTTCTAGTTAAATAAACTGACTTACTACGTAAGTGAGTTTCAAGGATAAAACTTTTTATAAGAAGAGTAGAATGTATAACTCTAATTACTTAAACGAGTTAGGGTATTCGGAATAATTTAGAACTTTTGAGCAATATTACTCAAATTTAGTCAAATTTTAATATAGAGTCATAAAAATTAAACAAAGAGTCATAGTAAGGTCAATTTCTTAAAATAAAGTATATACAATGCTTAATTTCAATAAAATGTATTTTTACTGGGTACATTCATTATTTATCAGGAATTCAACATTTAAGCCCCAAAACATAACGAGTTGTTAGATATAAATTATTTGCATTATAAAAAATATTATTTAAGAGTAAAACAGCATGTAATGTGATTATATAGTCATGTACTATATATATAATATAACTAATATGAAAATATATTATTATATATCCTAAATAATAACTAAAAATTATATCTAATTAATAAAAAAAATTTAGAAAAATATCACGAGACTTGTAAATGTCTAGAACCAAGCATGGCATCCTTAAAAATCAATAGGACACTTAGGTTATGATTTGGCAAAGGGAGAAAAACCTAAAATATAGTAGAATATTAAGGAAAAAGGCTAAATTGACACTAGTATTTCACTTTTTCTTTTTCCAACTGACTTGATGAGTATATAAGGAGAGTGGAGGTTCATTCTATGCTATTTTATCATATCAAACACACAAAAATCCTCTTAAGCAAACCGAGAACATAAATTAAACAAAAATTATCAAAAATAGGGAAATTATAGATGAATTTAAGGTTTGTATAACAACTAAAGACCTAACAACTTGAGCTTTGTGACTTAAGCAATTGGGGTTACAAGGAGATGGGGCAACATACCCTGGTAGCTAAAGGGTGGTCAGACAACTATGTGTCTGAGTTGAATTTTTGCACACAATTTTATTTTATTTTCTAAAAATAGCAAATTAGATTAAAAAATTATGAAATTTGGTTTTTCAAGGTTATTTTAGATGAAATTTCATGTAGTATTTTTATTTTATTGAAATAGCATTGATTTAGGGTACTTGCTTAAGAACATACCCTGTTCCAACGAATATTCATGTAATTTTTCAAAATATTAAATGTTGTTGCTTCAAGTTGAAAAAATTTATTTAACACTCTTATAATATATAGTAAATTTTGGCAATATTAATTTTTGAAAAAAATATTATGTTTGTTATTTATTGTAAATTATTTAGTATTGATAGGCAAATTTACCGATTAATGTAAATTAAAGGATTTTAAAGTAATTTGTTAACTTAATACAACTCCTGGTGATTAGTAGTATTGAAATATACACTATAATCCAATTTTATAGATAAATATAATTATTTACCTATTTTTAGCCATTTATTGATAAAATAGAGCTCAATAAGTAGTATGGAGAATATTGTATAATACACTATTGTGTTTTACATAACTAGAATATAATCACCTCTATTTTTTTTTAGTATAATACACTTTTTAAGGTTTTCATGGGGTACAAATACTAACTACTATATATTTTCTTATTACTTGTACAAATTTTGCCAAATATGATATTATTAGGTAAATTAGTATAGTTGATGTTGTAGTAAGGAGGAGTTCTAACTACTGTGATACTTGAATAAAACTTAATTGGTCTTAGTTCGGTTTATTTGAAAAATGGAAATATTGTAAGTGAGTATAGTAATTTGGATGAATCAAAAGCTAAATTAGAATCGGAATCAAAAGCTATTACACTTAAATGTTTTTATGTAAATAGAACTTAGATGATTGAGCTAGGTATATGACTGGGGATTTTAGTTGATAAACTGAAGATAGAGGTTAAATAGTAACTAATTGAGAATATTAACAAACTGAGAATATTAACATTAGGTAGAATTAAAGAGCAATTTAGAAGCTATTTCAGAAGAAAAATTAGAGATGAGTTAGAAACAACCTAAAGTAAACTAATAACCAACAAGTGAATATTTAGCTAAAATATATATACACATGACCTATAATTGATCTTAGAAGTACTTACTCTTACCATTTAAAGTTGTAGCAGGAGGAAGCTTTAGAGGAGGAAGCTTGTGCTCACAAGTAAGTTAGAAACATACTACTAGCCAAGTAAGTTGATTTTTGTGTATAGGAAGTAGATTTACATCTACTTAATAAAGAGTAAGTGTTAATGTATATGACCATGATAATTGTTTAAATGTTGTTTAGATTTGCTGTGAATGGTATTTAGTGATGTTGTGCTCTATGTATCTAATGTTGGAAATGAGTTATGTGATTCACTTTAAATCCGGTTTTGAGTAGAACTTAAGGAGTTTTATACTAAATGTAATATGTGTTCAAATCAAAGGAAAATTTAGAAACAAAAATAGAGATAAGATGAAACTTAATAGGCTTTGTTGTTATACTTGTTATTTATTGAGAATTGGTTGATGTATTCATGACATGGCATAAAAAGGACCTACAGATCAGTTTTTTTAAACTTATGAATTTGCTAGAATAAGTTCACAAAGCTAAGTTTTCGTACATGTAGTTTTGCATTAACCAAAACTGCAACTATGCACCGTTGTTTTGCTTAGCTAAAACATTTGTTAAGTTCTAAGATATATACTCCTAATGCTTGAAATTAAAGTTTGCCAACCAAATGAGTTATTAGGTTAGCTAGGATATTGGTATCGATGTATATCATGTGTATTAGCATTAGCATAGCATACAATCTGCATTGTTTTATTTGCTATGTAGATATTAACTTAATAGAATTACTTATATACCTATGTTGTATGCTTTATTGTATTGTTTCTTATTATCCACCCTCACTCAACTTAATAGTAGTTGAGGGGACAAGTTTCTCTTAACCTCAAGTTAAGAAGTAGATTTTTAAGGTGCTACTAGCATCAAGGTGGACTTTAGAGAGCACTAGTTATAGTCAATTATTTTGGAAGAGTGCAAGTATAACAGAAACTCAAAAGTTTAGTTACAAAGACAAAGTTATAGCTTTTAATGTTTTTGGGATTTGTAAATATTGTAGATATTTGACGTCCGAAGACTACAGCTAAACTCCTTTATAAGCTCTAAATATACAACAAAGTGAACTTATATTAGAATAGTATTAATTTATAATAGGTTGCCGGTATGATAATAAATTCTATGCTATGTTGAGGTGTGACAATAATAATTATGTTTTTATACTATAGACAAACATGCCTCCCTTTAGTTGGAAAATATTATAAATCCTTTTAAATGTCATTTTCAGAAATCTCATCCATAATATTAAAAGTGCATATTTATTAAATTTTCATGCATTACTATTTTGACTTATTTACATAATAATTACATTTTAATACTAGAGATAAACATGCCTTCCTTTCGTTGAAAAATGTTATAAATCCCCTTTAATGTCATTTTAAGAAATGTAATATATAGTAAGATGAAATTATTAAGAATACATATATTAAGTGATTATGTAAATATATTTAAAAAAAATTGAAAAATTTATTAAAGTATAAATAAATATGTAAGATAAGTTTATCTTCTATAATAAGGAGACAAAGCTATAATAAGTTCCATTTGATGTTATATTCATAAAAAAAAAAAATTAAAGTATGATTTGAGAAAAAGGAGCATATTTTTTGGTTTTTTCATATGAGAAAAGTTTGCTAAAATATATATTGATATATAAGATAAACTAATTATAGAGAAAGAGAAATAACTATAAGAAGACAAAAGAACACTCATTTTAAATAGATGTTATGTTAATGGAAAATTAAATTAAATTATGATTTCAAGAAAAAATAGAGTAACTAAAGCTATAACCTTATAACATAAACTCATTTAATGATTATCAATTTGAAAAAAGAATAAAATTACATCTTTAAACTCCTACATTGATATTTTAAATAGTTTCTATTGCCCAATCCAATTTCAACTCCAGTTTCATACTTATAGTTAAACATATTACTAATAAATAAAGAACAATATAATCATTAATTACCTTTTATAGTGACAACTTGTGAAGTAAACTTTATGTTTTACTAAAATTTTAATAAGTACATAATCTATTTATGAAATAAGCACAATTAAATATAGTTTTGAATAAATAAAAAGATAATTTAATTATCAATAGTTTTTCTTATACTACAATTTTAAAAGAAAATAAAAATTTGTGAAATGAGTACAATTAAGCAAATAAAAATTTGTGAAATGAGTACAATTAAACATATCATTAAAAAATAATAGAACAATTTAATCATTAATTATTAATTACTTTTCATGGTAACCATTTGTAAAATAAGTATATAGTTTTTTTTTTTACAAAAGTTTTAAAGAAAAAAATAAACCATTTATGAAGTAAGTACATAGTTTTTTTTTTCTTTTACTAAATTTAAAAAAAAAAAACAAATTTTACTCATGAAATTTTAATACTTATAGATATCACAATAATTAGAAATTTGATTAAATAATTATGAAGATTTATAGATATTGGAGCTATAATTGTAAGCTATTATTTTGATAGAAAATTTTTAGTTTAGATATAATTTTTGGTTGAAGATTTATAGATTAAATACCATTTTGGTATATAGATATTTTTTAATCCTAACACATCGATGATTTATTAATAACTATTAAGTATAGAGGGGTTGTTTTGTAAAACTCAAATAAAATGAAATATTAAAATACTAAAAACACTACTTTAATATTATAGATATAATAAAATAATATGGACATTCAAACTATATTAATAAAAGAAGATTTATTAGCATGTATTAATATAGTGACAATGATAGATAAACTATATTAATATAATAATAATCAAACATGTTGTGAGAAAACTGCTAGTAGCACTTCTAGCTTTAGGCCGTAAATGTCCTATATCTATATAATAATAAAAAAAAAAAAAGAAAGAAAAAGACACTACAATGAGGTAGCTTTTTATTTATGGGGGTGGGGAGAGGTTGAGGTTAGAGGATGATGAAGGGGGTTATACTATAGGATTGTATAGAGAGAAAACAAAAAGGTTAGTGTATGTGTTTATATTGTGTCTTAACTTTAGAGTTGAACCATTATTAGGTAAAAAATGTAAATATATCGATATCTTATTTAAATAAAAAATATATATCTTCTTTCTTTAGATACATTCCGAAATCCTTAAAAATGATATTTACATGTTGGTAATTTCTATGACTCAATGTATCCATGGTGTTCACATAGCCATTTCACGTCGAAGCTTCCTATAAGGAACTCTATTATCTAATGTCCCCCGCCACAAATGCTAAGAGTTGAGACCAATGCTAAGGGACTGAGGTCCCGACCTACGATAAGGCGTACATATGATGAAGCTTGGTATTGGGACGAAAATCCAAATAAGGTCATTACTCGAACTCCATTAAGTTAATCATAGGCCAAAATAGGTTGACCTTGGTCTACGATGGCCAGAATAAACCTTAGATTCGCATCATGTAAAATTGCCATAAATACTTGCCTCTCCTAATCCCATACATAAGGATGGGTTTTCAAGGCCCTTTCCGAGCTGGGCTTAACCGTGTGTAGAGGTTGAATGGACTTTTCAATGTTCGCCATAGATTCCCAAGCTGTGGGCATAGGGCTAGCCTAGGTACCTCAACATATGGACTATTAGTGTCCTCTTTTGCTGCAAATTTCTTGTTGGCTGAGCCGAAGTTATGTTCTTGAGCTTCATCGGCGTTACACGTGGCAGAAGTCCTAAGATCCCGTGTTACATCTGATTTGAGGTGCTTGTAGGTTCCTAAGAATGATTCATTCGAATTTCAATTTTCAAGCGTGATTGCTTTCACGTATTAAGTGTGAAGGACAGGAGTGAAGTCACGATTGGTCAGCCTCTATGCACGTTTGTCACGTATAAAAAATCGTGGCCGTTCATGCTAAGCCAGGGGTACGTGGCGCGATCTGAGGGCTGGACATGTCGTGTCTTCTAGATTTCCCATAACCGTTGATTCTCCTTCTTCGAGGTTGCGATTATAAAACGGTCATTCGAAATCATTTAAGCACCTCTTAGCAATTCCTCTACTCCAATTTCTCTGCACCTTCAAGAATTCTTTGCTCCAACCCTCAACTTTCTCTCAGTTTTCAAGGAATTCAATTTTCCATTTTTCAAGTTCAAGAAATGGCGAGCTTGGGCGAGTGCTCAAAGTCTTCCGGGTCCTTTACAGTAACTGACTCTGAGTAGACTCATAGCGGGTCGCAAGGAGACTGATAGAGACGGTAGCTCCAGTTAACAGCGGCAACAACCTCGCACTCGGCGAAGATGAGTAATGGCTCAAGAAGGTTGACAAAATTCAAACTCCAACAAATGAAGATTCGTGCACTCTCGAGGGAAACAATGATGAAGATTCGACCGAGCTCATTTATAAAGAGGCTGGAGTTGAAGAGCTCACTCCCCATGGTCAAGTTAGTGAAATCTTTAAGGTGGAGGTGAGCCACTACTTAATGATGTACTTAATAGAGGATAAAAGGTTTGCATACATTCGTACCGAGTGGGAATGATTGAGTAGCCTTAGTTCACGAATGGCTTTTGCTTCTACCGAGATTAATTCCAACTTGGTGGACTTCGGTATCTATTTATCAAGTTCTAATAGAGCTTCTTCAACTATCATCATATTTTAGCTCGGCCTAATTGGCTCCTAATAACATCTGTCTGCCTGTGGCATTGGAGGCCATATGTACCTGGATTAAAGTAGGGGCTATAACGACCTTCTCCGGGACTTCCTCACCTTAAGGAGGCCTCAAGACGGTTAATGGTATATGTTTGGTCGGCAAGGTAGGAAGATATTAGAGGGATTGGGATCTTTAGTCCATAGTGGAAGAAAAAATATCTACTAATCATGGTTGATCAAGAATCCGACTCTTGGACAAAGTGTGACAATCCCTATTCGGATCGATGATATCAAATTCTTTAGGACACACGATGGCAATGCGATTGGCGTGATCCTCGACCATTTTAAGCATTGAGGTAGTGTGATGTGGAATGCCAGGTCGTTGGTGGATCGACTTTGCATAATGAGCTGACTCTCTCTAATGATGAGGGGGCAGATGATAATAGAAGGGCTGAAGGTACTTCCCCCCTTAGCGTTGTGCTAAGGTGGGTATGGAGCTATGGTTGTTGCCCATCATTGCCAATAGGAGTTCTTCTGAGCCAAGGGTCGCTCTTGCCAACAGTTTATTAATAAGATTGTTTGGTCTTGTATCTCCACTTCTAACAAAGTGTTTGCCTTTCAAGTGTCCCTCTCCTAACCAAAAGTGTTACGTGCTTTGTCACCGAACAATTAGCTGAGCGAGAATGTCAAAAGGCAGAGCATGTAGCCAAGAAGAAAGCCGAGAAGAAGGCAGCTGTTAAAGATGCTAAAGCCGAGAAGATAAGGGGAAAGAAGAGATCCCCAGAAAGGGCTAAGTGCGATGCTAGGGAAGATTTGTTAAAAGCTGTTCCCAGGGGACCGATAAGGATGCGCAGCTGTTCAATAGTTTTCGTATCACCATGCCCTTAAAGCTCGAAAAAGACGCCCAAGGAAGGGCGCATGACGGTGGTCAGGGGGTTCCAATAAACAAGGAGCGAGTGTTACCTCTCCCTACTATCCCCCCTTCTCGAGGCAATGACATCATGGACGTGGAGGAGTACGTCACAAAGGCAGAGGGTCCGGAGTTACAAAAATCCTAACTATTGGAGACGCTGGTTGTCCCAACCAAGCCTGTGCAAAGCATTACCCCTGCTGGCCATGTTTACCAACCTAACTAGTAGGTATACTCCAATGTTGTGACCCTCAATAGGGGCGGGTGGCAAGGAGTTGGCAAGGGGCATTGTTCTACTTTGGGGACCATGCCTTGCTAAACGATAAATATGAAAAGATGTCGGACGAGCAAATAGAACTCACGACATTCGCAAAGGTCTATGGGGTAAGTGCCTAATTTTGTAATTCAAAGGTATTTTCGACCTTTCTGAATGTTTCCTTCATGGTATATCCTATTTACAGGTTGCCATTTATATGTTGAAGATACTGGACTGTTGGCGGGCACAGAGAGAGAGAGGGTAGCTAAGTTTGTAGCTGACCTTCAGATTTTGTTGGGCGGTCATGATTGCGCTTCTAACTCCATGTCTTTTGTGTTGTAAGAGTCAAAGGAGGTGGAGGAGGAAGTAGTTCGGACCAAGCACACAACAGTTGAGGCCTTGGAAGAAGCTCTAAGTGGCTATAGATAAGATAAAGAAGCTGGAAGAGAAGCTCGAGTCTTCCTCCAAGGAAGACAAGGATGCCCGAGCTGAGGCTAGAATGGTAGAAGAGTAATAAATAGCTCAGCACTAGGATCATCTGAATTACCAAGGAGTTGGAGGAGGAGAAGAGCAAGAATAAAGCGGCATTGGAATCTGCAACTACTAAGGCAAGGCTCTGTCCAAGGAAGTTGACCATTTATGTAAGCAAGTGGCCAGCTTACAAGTTGGGGATGTCGTCACCCCTAAAGCTCACAAGAAGATCTTTGATTCGATCTTACTGGGTGAGGAGTAGGAGGAGTTTTAGAAGCTCCAATCCTTCAAGGAGGTCCCAAATGCGAGGTTCATGTTGGTCTTGACCATATGGGAGGTTCATGTTGGTCTTGACCTAAGCTGCCTATCCTTTGCGGATCCTCTCCCCCCAATGCTAGAGACCGAGGATAAGGGGCCTGCTCCCGAGAATCTAAATGATTCCCAAGCCGATGTACGAGACTCCACTCCTCCAGCTCCTGCTGTTCCGCCTGTGCTGACCGTTTCAGCTCCTAACTAGTCTGGTTCCAACTACTAGGGGAATTTCATACCGAAGGATTTGTAGAAGCACTTCGGAGCTAGCTAAACTATTTCGTTTTTTGTTCTTTTATTTTCCTAACCGTTTAGACCTCCTCTTTTATGAATTTGCGCCTTGTAATCAACTTTTAAATTCTTGAGTGAATGAACTTCTCCTTTCTCTCTCCTTGGTATTTTCCACTATTGTATTTGTTTCTTGTCTTTAGGTTCCATGGGTTGTGCTTTTAATGCCTTTACCCGTGGATTTTCTAGGATTAGCCGCCTCGGGTTTCCCTTACCTAATAGCCTCATGCCGTCCGAGCCTCTAAGCCTCAGACATGTGGAAGCTATCTAAGGTATCTAGTCGTCCGGTTTACTTAGTCTGTTTAAGCTAGTAGCCTTGGGCTTTTTTGGGTTATCCAGGCTTCCTAACCTTGCATTCATTTGGGTTATCCAAGCTTTCTTGCCATGGGTTTGTCTAGAGTATATAGGCCTTCTAGCCTCGAATTTATTTGAATTATCCAAACTTTTTAGCCTTTGGTTTAAAATATCTATCATGGGTAGCTTATGGTCAAGCATTCTTGAGCTGAGCTTAAGAGCCTAGCCTCATGGTTTGCCTTATGCTTAATGGTCCACAAAGTTTCTATGATGCCTAAATTGTTCTCATTTATGCTAAAGACATTATAAAGTGTAGAATTATTTGGGGTAGGATTTTAAAGGGGCACAATATATGAAAAAAAAAATATGAAATTTCACCAACTTTTAATAAGTTACAATTATTTGAAGTATGGTCATAAATTGTTGACATTCCAAGTCTTAGGGATTTTAGTGCCATCTAACCTTTTTAGCCTATGTGCCCCATTTCCTAAGTCTTCCTTTACATTAACTAGATCCTCCTAATTTGGTATGAGTTTGCCCTAGCCCTCTCAAGTTCCAATAGTTCGAGCTTTTGAGATGTTAAGTCATCAAACTTGAATACTTTGTGTGTTGGCTTTCTTGTCATAATACCTTGTTGCCCTACGCTGTTAAGCAGTTACTTATCTTTTAGCCAAGTCTATAACTTCCTCGATTGTGGCAAGGTTGGCTAAGAGGCCCATTTGGTTAACCTTTATGTCATAACCTAAAGTTAAATGTTGATGAGATCAAGCTTAATCAGAAGTACCACCTTAGTATCGAAGGCCAAACAAAATTGCTCTCTCCAATAACTGTCCTGTAAGTAGGTAGTAAACCCATAGCATAAGATGGAGTTCGTTAGCTTACTTACTTTTGGTTCTATCTATCCTTTTCTTTAGACTCTCATGGATGGTTTTATTAACTACCTCGACCTAACCATTGGCATAGGTATAGGCCACCAAGGTGTAGTGGATGCTAATGTAACACTTATCACAAAAAGCATAGATCTTCAAGTTACTGAATTGAGGCCCATTGTCCGTAATGATCACGTAAGGCATACCAAACGAAGTTAAGGTGGAGTTTGTAATTAAAAACTCTATATTCTTCTCCATAATCTTAACCATGGCTTCTGATTCAATCTATTCGATGAAGCAATCCTTAGCTACAATTATGCAATAGTGATTCTTCGTAGCCTTAGGAAAGGAACCGAGAATACTAAGGCCAAGGCCCTTCTAAGCAAATGGCCATAGGTTAAAGGGAGTCTAGAAGTTATAACTAAGTGAATGGGTATGCTTTTGCCATTATAAGCACCATTATACCATCTCCTTGGTGTCCTCCTTCATAGTTAGTCAATAATATCTATGCCTTAAAACTCAAACATATAGGGCTTGGGCTTTGATGTGATTACTACACATTCCAGTTTATAGCTCTTCTAAAAGTTTTTGACCTTTCTCTTGTTAGAGGTAATAAAGTAGGAGAAGGCTATGACCATAGTGGTGTAGGACCTCTTTAAATAGTGTGTAGTTAATCACTTTGTACCAGAGCTTCTAAGCTTCCTTTAGATTCGTTGGAACTATGCCATCCTTTAGGAATTCCATAATCTCATCTATCCAGCATGGTTTAGCCAAGTTAACGCATATTGCCAAAGTTTGTTGGAGTTATCAATCCATGCTCCTCTCTAATAAGTATTCCACAAAGATCTCTTTATCCTTATCTATGGGCTTTGGGATGCCCATGGAGTCATATCTAAACAATCTATCAGACTTAGAATTCTTGAATGGGACGATTCTGGCCATGACGACGAACTTGACCAACTTCAAATACTTGGTTAACCCTTCCCTCTTTGCCTCATACTCTTAAGTGATGTGTTTTACTACTACCAGCAAATCTGAGAAGATGTCTAGCCTTTCCACTCTAACCTCTTTGGCCAGCTTTAGTTCGACAATTAAAGCTTCATACTCAACCTCATTATTGTTTGTGTTGAATGCAAACTTTGATGCATAGCACATCACTACACCATAGGGGCCTTTCTGTACCAACTTAGCCCTATATCTTTCTCGAGTGGATGAACTGTTGACATGTAGGGTCTAAAAGGGCTTCTATTCTTCTTCTCCTAGTAGCTCTTTTCTAGTGTATTCAACTACGCAGTTTACAAGAATTAAGGTTTTGTAAGCCTCCTAAGGTCTGAATTAGATGTTGTACACATTGACCTCTCTCCTCAAGGCATCTAGCTTCTATAACATATTTTGTAATGGTTAGCTGATCAAGACTATAATTTAGTATGCTTCAAGACATGGTCAAAGCCTTATAACCAAGATTACCACTGCTAGAGCAAACTTCTCTACCTTTGAATACAACATTTCAACCCCTTAAAGAATATAACTCATGTAGAAGACCGGTTTGTACTCCAGCAACGAGTGCAACCCTTGTGTTTAGTTGTCACCGTTGAGTTTGAAACCTTGAATAGACTACCGGTGACAAGCCGGAAGAAGGGTTGCCACAACATAGGCATTCTTTAAATTAAGCCTAGAGCCTTGAGCATTGTATAAGGACGTGCTGTAGGAGTAACCCATTACCTTTTGAGTGGAATTGCCACAACATGGGCATTCTTCTTAGCAAGAATTATTGCAGTAGGATGATGGCTAGGAGGATTTGAAAGGCATTATGGCATTAAGATTTCCAAGGTTTAGCTAAGGCTTAGCTCAAGACCCCAACCTTTGTCCCAGCCATTGTAGCGCGTGTGTTGCCTAGGGCATAAGGGGCATGATGACTTGTCGTCATCTTCACCTTCCTTTGGCTTATCACTGGCAGTCTGTTTAAGGTTCTAAACTTAATGGTGGCAGCTAAACACAAGTGTTACGTTCGTTGCAGGACTTAACCCAACACCTTATGGTATGAGCTAACGATAGCCATGCACTACTTGTGTCTGCTTTCCCAAAGGTACACCTCTCTTTCAAGAGGATTCACGGCATGTCAAACCCTAGTAAGGTTCTTCACTTTGCATTGAATTAAACCATATGCTCCACCGCTTATGCAGGCCCACATCAATTCCTTTGAGTTTCATTCTTGCGAACGTATTCCCTAGGCGGGATACTTAACACGTTAACTACAGTATTGTATAGGTTGATATACACAATGCCTAGTATCCATCATTTACGGCTAGGACTACTGGGGTATTTAATCCCATTCTCTTCCCTAGCTTTCGTCTCTTAGTGTCAGTATCATCCCAGCAGAGTGCTTTCTCGTTGGTGTTCTTTCCGCGCTCTAAGCATTTCACCTCTCCACCAAAAATTTCCTCTGCCCCTGCCGCACTCCAGCTTGGTAGTTTCCACCGCCTATCCAGGGTTGAGCCTTGGGATTTGACAGTAGACTTAAAAAGCCACTTATAGATGCTTTATGCCTAATCATTCTAGATAATGCTTGCATCCTCTGTATTACCGCAGCTAGTGGCATAGAGTTAGCCGATGCTTATTCTCCAAATACTGTCATTGCTTCTTCTCCGAAAAAAGAAGTTCATGACCCGTGGGCCTTCTACCTCTATGAGGCATTGCTCTGTCACGCTTTCACCCATTGTGGAAAATTCCCCATTGCTGCCACCCATAGGAGTCTAGGCTGTGTCTCAATCCCAATGTAGTTGATCATCCTTGTAAGCCCCACAACTAAGCTAAAACGAGGTTTTGATCGATTGAAAGACCCGATCGAGCCTAAATTATAAAGTAAAGCTAAAAATATTAGTAAACCGATCCCATAAGTTTGAATTTAAGAAAATAAGTAATAAATAGGAGACTACAAAATTTTCAAATTTTAAATATATAACTCGTTATTTATCGAAAATGCGTAAAATGCATTCCAGCACTTAACGAATAGCTAGAGATAAATTATATGTATACTAAAAATTATAAAATAACCTAAATAATATTTACGAATATTTATGTGTACTATATATGAATTTACATGTAGGTATAAATACGCGTAATTACTTAAAATACGCGAAATGTGCTCAAATTATAATAAAAATTAAAGAAAATTCATAATTAATTAAGAAAAAATCAAGAAAAATAAATAATGATCCAAATCAGGTCATGGCAGGTCAGAATCCACAAAATAAAAATTAACCAATTAAAATTAGACAACACAAAAACCAAAAATCAAGAAAATTAGGCAAAGTCATGTCTAATTAATGCACAATAATTACACTAAAGCTCTATAAATAGTAAGAAAAATTCAAAAGTTCATTTGGACAGTTAGAAATCAGAGAAAATTAGGGACAGGTGAAAATTGAGAGAAAGACCAAAGAAAAAAAAAGAAAAGGAAAACTGTGCAGTTAGGGCCATAAAGGAGAACCCAGACCCGATGGGCAACTAGGAGTAGATGGCCACCACCACCACATGGTGGTGGCAATGCTCAGGCCGGCCGACAATGCCACGGTGGCCGGCGGTGGCCGGAGCCACCTAAACTAGTGAGTCCGATTTTCAGCCCGATTCTTGTGTAATTTTATAAAAATAGTAAATAGTTTTAGAAAATTATAAAACTTGTTATTCTGAGGTTTTATTGTATGTATATTTAGGGGAAAATATTGATTTAGTTTAATCACATCTAAAAATATAGGATCCTTAAGAAATCGTGCAAAACCAAACATGATTAGAATGGAAAATAAATAAGCTTAGGAGTGTGGTTTGGAGCTCAATTTTTTTTCTATAGGATGCTCATGTGATATAGAACAGTGCTATAAAGCCATTTTTTTAAAATTAATCTTCAAAATTTTTAAGTTAATTTTTAGCCCTAAAATGATGGAAAAATTAGGTAATTTGGGGTTAATTAGGTGATTAAGATATTAATTACTGATTTAGATAGTAATTAGATGTTTAGGGATGTTAATATCTTATGTGGGACCCTAATCCTAACCTTTGGAGTATTAAGTCTGATTAATTTAGGAAATTAGGTAATTAATATAGGAAATTAGTAATATGTGAAATTGTAAATTAATAAATCTAAAAAATTACGGTTATAATATTAGAGTAAAAATGAGAATAATATTACAGTTGAATTAAGATTAAATTTTAGGTAATTATATAAAAAAGTAATATTTTCTCACATCGGGAATAAATTCGATACTCTAATTAGGACTAGCGTGTACCGAATAGTTTAGAATATTAAATTAAGACCCAATAGGATATTTGAATACTCGAGCTTAATGTGATTAATTTCACATTAGGATTCGAGCATGTTTAGGACTTAGAAATCGAACTAAAACCTAATTTAGAAATTGATGCAGAAACCGAACCCGAACTTAACCCCAAACATAGAATAATTATAAAAGACTTAAGACCTAGATAATTACGTATATTAAACCCTAAATAAAACATAACAATAAGCGTTATAGGAGAAAATGAACCTATAATCATTATATAAAAACTGAAACCACGTTTGTATTATAGGGATGATCGGCGATGGCCTGAACAAGTCGGACCTCGAGTGAGTGAGCGAAAAGTCGAGGTAAGTTGGGATTAATACAATACTGTATTTTGGGAGGCTTGAGATTATGCTTGGTTGTGCTTGTTAAATAGTTGGATGTGTACATGTGCTTGATTATGAGTGATGCTATGATTCTGTTTGTTGCTCTAGCATATATTGTATGATTTGCATAAAATGATTGATCACCCTAAACTGGACTTAATTAAATATATGACCAGTAATCATAATCGAACATGCATGGCAACCCGTTAGGGGAACTTAGGACTTTCCGGCCAAATACCGACCCTTTCGAAAGGGATAGCGCAGGATTGCAAAATGGTCCTTTCTTTATCCTAAGTCGAACTAAATGATAGGAGAGGAGGTCGCGGCGAGGGTGAAGACAGTGGTTCAAAGGTAGTCGCGGGAGGAGAAAGGTCTCCATTACACAAGCCTGGGTTTGATCGTGAGTTGTTGCATTAACGGCAACTCTTCAACCCGGATTAGAGCGGGCGCAATTTCTTTAATCTCACGACGGGCCGAACAACGTCGTGCGATGGTATTTGCTTACACATGCATTGCACCTAAAAAGTGATTGAAAACCTTGTTGTGTGTATGGTATAGTTTTAAATCCTCCATCCTAACATACTGAGCTATGGTTGCTCACATCCCTATAGACATCGTGCAGGTGTTGGCTAAGAAAAGGTAAACAACTACCCTAAAGCTAGCAACTGCTGGATCCTAGGGAGTGAGGAAAACATTGATGAATAAACACTCATATTTTAAGGTCTAAGTTTTTATTTTAGAATTCTTTTTCATTTTTAAATAGTGTAATAACTGAATTAAAGTGTATATATATATAAATTTTCTCACTTTCTTAAGAAAATGATTTATTTAAATTACAAACTGTATATTTTAAAGCGGGTTATCGTGGACGCCTTGCATAGATCAGGTCTAAGATAGCGGTTGTAAGGCCAACTTCTATCTTAGGATGGTTTACATGGCAGCGCTGTTACGACTCTGCCACTTCAGGGCGTGACAATCCTCTTGGACCAGCTACTGATAATTGCTTTGGTAAGCTATTGCCTCACCAACTAGCTAATTAAACGTAAGCCTTTCCTTGGGCCGATTCCTCCTTTTGCTCCTTAGCCTATGGGGTATCAGCAGTCGTTTCCAGCTATTGTTCCCCTCCCAAGGCTAGGTTCTTACGAGTTACTCACCTGTCCACTACTGGAAACACCACTTCCTGTCTGACTTACATGTGTTAAGCATGCCACCAGCGTTCATCCTGACCCAGGATCGAACTCTTCATGAGATTCATAGTTGCATTACTTATAGCTTCCATATTCGTATACAAAGCAGATTCAGAATTGTCTTTCATTCCAAGGGATAACCTGTATCCATGCGCTTCATATTCACCTGGAGTTCACTCCTAGAAATATAGCCATACATACCCCCTTGTGTCAATCCCACAAGCCTCTTATCCATTCTCATTCAATCACGGTAGGGGAATAAGTCAAAATAGAAAAACTCGCATTGGTTTTAGGGATCTAACTGATAACTTCCACTACGTTAAGGTGACACTCTACCGCTGAGTTATATCCCTTCACTGCTCCCATCAAGAAAAGAAATAGAACTGACTAATCCTAAGACAAAGGGTCGAGAAACTCAACGCCACTATTCTTAGACAACTTGGAGACAAACCTTCATTTCGCACTATTACAGATACTAAAATAATGAAAAAATTAGATTCAATTGTCAACCGCTCCTATTGGAAATAGGATTGAATACGGATTCGAGCTATAATACATGGTTTGATAAAACCTTAGTCTCAAGAATATCACGCCCCAAAGTGGTAGAGTCGTAACAGCCTCACCGCGTAAACCATCCTAAGATAGAAGTTGGCCTTACAACCGCTATTTTAGACCTGATCTACATAAGGTGTCTACGACTAACCCGCTTTGAAGTAAACAGTTTGTAATTTAAATAAATTATTTACCTAAGAAAGTGAGGAAATATATATATATATATAATAGAATTCAATTATTACAATTAGCGTTTTCAATGATTATAGCTTAAACCTTAAAAATATAGGTCTATTCTTCAAATGTTTTTCCTCACTCCCTAGGATCTAGCAGTTGCTAGCTTCAGAGTAGTTGTTTGCCGCTTCTTAGCCAGCACCTGCACGACGTCTATAGGGATGTGAGCAACTACAGCTCAGTAAGTTAGGATGGAGGACTTAAAACTATACCATAAACACAACAAGGTTCTCAATCAACTTATTAGGTACAATGCATGTGTAAACAAATGCCATTACACAACGTTGTCCTGCCCGTCATGAGATTAGAGAAATTGCGCCCGCTCTAATCTGGGTTGAGGTGTTGCTATTAATGCAACAGCTCATGACCAAACCCAGGCTTGTGTAATGGAGACCTTTCTCCTCCCATGACTACCTTCGAACTACTGTCTTCACCCTCGCTGTGATCTCCTCTCCTGTCACTTAGTTCGACTTAGGATAAAGAAGGGACCATTTTGCAATCCTGCGCTATCCCTTTCGAAGGGGTTGGTATTTGGCTGGAGAGTCCTAAGTTTCTCTAACGAGTTACCATGCATGTTTGATTATGATTACTGGTTGTATATTTGATTAAGTCCAGTTTAGGGTGATCAATCATTTCATAAAAATCATACAATACATACCAGAGCAACAAACAGAATCATAGCATCACCCATAATCAATCACATGCACACATCCAACTATCTAACAAGCACAACCAAGCATAATTGTAAGCCTCCAAAATACAGCATCGTATTAATCCCACCTTACCTTGACTCCTTGCTCACTCACTCAAGATCCAACTTGCTCAGGCCATTGTCGATCATCCCTATAATACAAACATGGTTTCAGTTTTTCATATAACGATTATAGATTCATTTTATCCTATAATGCTTATTGTTATGTTTTGTTTAGGGTTTAATATGCCTAATTATCTAGATCTCAAGTCTTTTACAATTATTCTAGGTTTGGGGTTAGGTTCGGGTTCGGGTTCGGTTTCCATATCGATTTCTAAATTAGATTCTAATTCGATTTCTGAGTATTGTTTTATACTCGAATCCTAGAAATTCGTTTCAACCTATAATACAAAATTAATCACATTACTCCTGATCTCCTAAATATTATTATCACCCCTAGTCAGTATTTTATTTCTCCCGGTATACTTAAATCCGTATTAATGTACCGAATTCACTTCAGATGTGAGAAATTTTTACATTTTTTTATATAATTACATAAATTCAAGTCTTTCATCGTTTTTATTATATATCCCTATTATTTATATAATATCAATTTTTTATCCTAATATTTTATATATATTATATTTCCAAGAATTCCATATTATGCATTATTACCTATTATATATATAATACACTTCTGATATTTCTATTACTCTAATTACCATCTCTAAACATCAATTATCATTTCAAAATGTCTAAATTCATCCTAAATGAGATTTTACACCTAATTACCCTAATTAACAAAATTAACTTAAAATGTACTATTTTTCTATATTACTTATTTACTACATAATTAACCTAATAATTACATCTAACACCCTAAATGATACAAGTATCATACTCCATCAGATTACAACATCCTAAAACACATAATTATTCATTAAATCAGTAATTAACCATTTAATTACTTAATTAACCCTAAATTACCCTTTTGATGCCTCATTTTAGGGCTTAAAAATTATCTAAAATTTTCGAAAATTAATTTTTGAAAATGGGATTCATAGTACTGTTCTATATCATCTAAGTAATCTACACAAAAATTTTGAGTTCAAAACTACACTCCTAAGGTCATTTTTTTCTAAACCAAAACATGCTCGGTTTTGCATGATTTCTTAAGGATGCTATATCACGAGACATATTTTCGTCAAAATAATATTTTTACTAAAAACTACATATAAAAATATTTTAGAATAACAAAATTCATAATTTTATAATAACATTTACTATTTTTACAAAATTACACAAAATCGGGCTGGAAATCGAACTCACCGATTTCGGTGGCTCCGGCCACCGTCGGTGGCCATGGGTGTGTCGGCCCACCTGGGCGCTGCCACCACCATGTGGTGGTGGTGGCCATCCACTCCCAGCTGCTCGTCGGGTCTAGGTTCTCCTTTGTGACCCTAACTGTACAGTTTTCATTTTTTTTTCTTTGGTTTTTCTCTCAATTTTCGCCTCTCCCTAATCTTTTCTGATTTCTAATTGTCTAAATGAGCTTCTGAATTTTTCTTCCTATTTATAGAGCTTTAGGGAATTTATTGTGCATTAAATTGGACAAGACAATTGCCTTATCGCTTAATTTTTTGCTTTTGTGTTGTCTTAATTTAATTGGCTGATTTTTTTCTTATTTTTCCCAGCTTTCACGACCTATATCTAGATCATGCCTTATTTTTCCTGATTTTTATTTATTTTTCTTTAATTAATTATGAATTTTCTTTAATTATTTAGTATGATTTTAGCACATTACGAGTATTTTAAGCAATTATGTGTATTTTGACATACATGTAAATTCATATATAGTACAAATAAATATTCCTAAATATTATTTAGGTTATTTTATGATTTTTAGTATACAAATAATTTATCTCTAGTGATTCGTTAATTATCGGAATGCATTTTACACATTTTCGATAAATAATGAGTTATATACTTAAAATTTGGAATTTTTCTATTCTTTTATTTTATTGCTTATTTTTTTAAATTCAAACTTACAGGATCATTTTATTAATATTTCTAGCTTTACTTTATAATTTAGGCTCGATCGAGTCTTTCAACTAATCGAAACTTCGAATGGTTAGTTGTGGGGCTTACAAAGAAGACCAACCTTCCTCATGCAGCAAAGAGTCCCTAGTGATTCGTGCTTATTTAAGAAGGGTATAGAAGAGTTCAACTTTAGGGAGGTTTTAAAAAGTTTGAATATTAAAGGGTATTAATAGATAAAATGTATGCTTCTTAGTCATAGGGAGGGATCTGGTGATATCTTGCTGCAGTCACATTATGAGTGGCGTTTGGTAAAGGATGTCCTTTCCCTACAACTTATTCTAGTCTTGCATAGGTGAATCTAGGGTTCTTATGAAAGCGTGAAGAGTGGCTGAAGAGAACACTCTAGCTTGATCTGGAAGTACGGAGAAGCAGAATCATTCCTTGTTGACAAAAGGGCAAGCCTAGAGCTTTAATTTAAACTTGCTTTAAAAGAAGGGCAGAGCTGGTGTGGCGTGCCAAAGCCACCCGCTGCCCTTGGGTTCGTCATATAAAACCGAGGCTTTGAAAGAGATCCTAAAAAGATAGGAGCAATCAAGGAAAGTGTAATGACCCATAAATTAGCAATCCAGATATGAACATCTAAATATTACGACAAAACCCCATCCTTATATGATTATGATCAATAATTGATCTAGGGCATTTAGGAAAGTAAATCGAGCAAGCTAAAAGCTTACGAGAAACACGACAACCCTAATTGAGGAATCCTCGTATACCTGGAAGTAAAAAATATAATAAAATACCAATAATATAATCAAGATAGGGAAAATTTGCTTTATATGAGACCCTAAAGTCAAGTTTAGGGCATCTGTACCCAAATTTTAGGGCTTTCAAGAAAAGTTATTCGATTGAACTCAAACTTTACGACTAAAATAAAAAAATTTAGTTGAAGTAATTTAGTAAAATTGGATTTTTAAAATAATTACTCAAAATCCCAATTTTTCCCCTAAAAGTATGATTACTTAATATATTGTAAAAAATGATCGAAACCATTAAAACCGAACTCGAAATACAATGAAAACTTAAAAATAAGTTAATTAGGCAATATGAGAAAATAATATAGCATAATATACTATATGAGTATACACTTATTTTTATGAGTATACTCGATACATATAATAAATATATTCGTAAATTAACCTAAAACTATATAATTATACATAACAAGCATTAAATTCGCAAAAATTAAATAGGGAAAAAGTATCTTAAAATAAAATATATGCTAGAAACATGATTACATGTATATAATTACTCATTACGTGTATGATATATATAGGATATATACCCGTATATTAACAAAAATCATTAAATACTAATATAAAATACCAAAATACCCTAAAATATTATCTAAAAATTATAAAAAAAATAAAAAAGACCTGAAATATGATTGGATTAAATGTTGAGCAGCTTAAAAAGAATAAGCAGCTGTATCAAAAGCAAATTTATAAAAAATTGACACCTCTTACTACGCATTTTTCGAGAAAAATATTAAAATAAATTACTTAATAATTAAGAAAAATCTAACCGACCTAAGATACTATAAATAAGATCTTAGGACTCAGATTTAACATTTTGGTAACTAAGAAAACCTAAGAAAAATTCAGAAAAAAAAATTAGAAAAATTTAACAAAAAATAGAAAAAAACGGAGCAAGGACCAAGTCTGGCTAGGTTCCCAACCCTTCGATGACCTGACGTGGAGCCCCGCCATCACCTAGCAGAGCCACTACTGACTAGGTCGGTCGATAACCTCTCTTCGGCCAACAGTGGTCGAAGCTCCAATGAACTTAGGTTCCGAGCTTCTATCCTGCTTTTCTTTATTTTTGAAAAATTATTAAATTAATTAAGAAAAATTAATTTTTAGGTTATTTTAGATGTACTTTTCTTTCATAAATTTATTTTAACAAAATTAGAAATATTTAATATACTTCCTTAACAAATGTACTATTGATTCGAAATTTAAAATTTAAAATAAATATACTAAATGATGTAGTTTCTAGCTCAAAATTTTTGTGTAAGACACTTATGATATATACATAATTTCTATGTAGCCTGATTTTTTATTTGAATATTTTTAATATTTATTGTATTTGTCGTCCTAAAAATAGCTCAAAAATAAGTTGAAATTGTGAAATAAATAAGAAATTATTAAATTAAATGATGAAATGGACATATATTGATTTCTAGTAAATAATAATAATGTTGGGATAGGTTGAAATCAATTTGGTGCAAAAAGGATATTAATTAGGTAATTTAGGATAATCCAAGGATAAAATTGTAAATATGAATATATAAGCAATAGATCGAAAACTTGAAACCAAGTACTAGCTGAATTCCACATATTTTTAGGAGTGTATAGAAATTTTCGAGGAATTATTTAATAACCCAAGATATTTATTATGAATTTACGTAGTAAAATAGCTTAAATAACGAACCAATACCCAATTTTAGTAATAATAGGTCAAAATATGATAAATAGGTGAATAAAAACAATTTGTTTGTGTACTGGTCAAATTGGATAAAAATTATATTTTTAATATATTTAATGATATTTTAATAACTAGGATACGTTATAGAGGTATCAAGGTAAATAATACCTATATTATAGGCTATATTAACAAATTAGGTAAAATATGGTTTAATAACATAAATTATATATAGTATGATGATATTTGATTAGATACATATAATTGTATTAAAAACTCGAATTACCTGTTAAAAGTCATCTCTAGAAATTAAGACTTATAATATGTGTCGTTAAGTTTGTACAAGCTCAATGACATTATTTTTACTAAAATCGGATAAACCTAAGTAATATAACCTATCTCTCTATGCTATTACTGATTTACGTACTATTATAACTCCATCGTAATCGAAACATGATTTAAATGACTAAAAATACGTTTTGATACAATCAAAATGATATATTATACGTAATAGTATAATTGCATATATTATTAATACTTAATAACTTAACTCAATCAATATAATGAAACTATATATTATTATATAATAAAAATAATAATATACTTTATATATATATATAGCTGCTTTAGATAAGACCTTAATGATTTCATAATCATTACGAAAAGTAAATTTAGGTTATATATATATATAGGACCTGCCAATGATCTAATTGTTGACAACACGAGTTTTCCGAAGTGAGCGCCAGGACAAGTAAGTGGAATTAATGCTTTACCGTATTTTAAGATATTATTTCAAAATATCTAGAGATTTTGGTATATATTGGCTTGTGAATGTAGTTAGTATTTGTGCGTATGCAATGCTGTAGTTGGGTTTTGATTTGCTGTAATGGGAGTTAAGCTCCACGATATAATTGTTCTGTGAATATTATTATTGAATTGTTTAGGCTTGGTTAATCACCCTAAAAAGATAAACCAACTCAAACTTGGCTAAATATCTAATTTGATATGCATCGCAACCCACTAGGGGTAACGACTAGGATTCTCGAGCCAAATACAGATTCCCTTCGATAAGGATAGTTGAATGGTCCTTTCCTTATCCTTAGCCGAACTAAGTGACAAGAGAGGAGGTTGCGGCAAGGTTGGGGGCCATGGTTAAAAGGTGGTCATAGGAGGGGGGTGTTCTCCATTATACAAGCCCCGGTTTGGTTTCGATCCGTGAGTATATGACGTCAATCTCCTCAACTCGAATTAGAGTGGGTGAAATTTCTCTAATCTCATGACAGACCGGATAACGTCGTGTGATAGCATTTGCTTGTACATACCTTGTATCTAATCAACTTGATTGAAAACCTTTGTTATGATGTACAGAATGCATACTTCTGTCTCTACCCCCACTTATTGAGTAAGTTGTCGCTCATTCAGCAAGTTATCGCTCATTCCCCTATAGTTTGTTTTGCAGGTTCCAAATGGCTTATAAGTGCCTACCTAACACCAAAACCCTAGCAAATTGGGACAGGGAGTGAGATACAATAAGAAATGTTTGGTTATTGCCCTTAGTATTAACTTTTTATCTTTAATAGAACTATACAAGACTCCTCAAAGGGCTTAGTAGTTTTCAATATTTTGGTCAGTATATGAAATGACAGGTACCTGTGGGATTTACTATTATTTTTTCTTATATGATAAGTTTATTATTACAAATTAATTCACAAGATTACTCTACAAGTTTATATCAAATAGGTAATGAATTGGACGCTTCAAAAGGGTAGAGTTGAGTACGCCTTGTGCGAACTAAGTCTAAGATAGTACCTGTGAGGACAGTTTCTATCTTAGGATGGTTCACATGGTGGCACTGTTACAACTTCACTTTTTCGAGGCGTAACAGAAAGGTCGTAAGCAAGGGAAAATCTTCTTCTTGGCTATCTAATGAAAAGGTTCTACCCAAGATAAGAAAGGTGCTTATCAAGGCTCCGAAAACATCGACATAGGAGTAGAAGGCTAGTCTACTGACTTGGAGATCTATTTTTATAACAAAAAGCCTTCTTGTTTTTTTTTTTTTTTTTTGCACTGGGCATTATTCCTAATTCCTTTTCTTTCTTTCGGGTATGAGATCGTATGAGCTTATAGCCGTGGGAAGGAAATAGCAAAACTATCTCCTAGTCACTAGCAATGGTCTAACTTCAAGTCATTATTTGACTCAATAGTAGAACAAACAAAATCTCTTTCTTTACTGGTCCTACCTAAGACTGGGGTACCATAAAGTCTTTTTTAGAAGCAGAATGAGAGGCTATGTCTTTTCTTTAAGGTTAAGGATGAACTAGGAAAACCCGCCTTTCAGAAAGAAAAGATAGACGGAGCACGAGTAAGAGGGTGACACAAAAAGGAAATAGCCCTCTTGAAAGGCTACCCTCATACGGGCTTGACATCTTCAACATACAAGATCCGGGCATAAGACTAAAACATAGAACACATCACCATAAGTCTAAGGAGGAGTCATCCTTGTACCCGTGGTAGGAAAGACGTCCCAGTTCCTTACCACAAATTACCCGGCTAGACTCCTTACCCCAACCAATACCATGAAAAGCCTACCTTACCATACATAGCTATTATTGTTCCTACGAAAGCTAATCCACTTTTTATCCCTTACTGAAGGAATGTAAGTCAGCGTCAATTTGGTTCTTTGCTTTGTTCACTCGAAGTTCCGTCTTTTTGCTTGCAGCCTTGGATCGAGGGATAAAGAGGTTTAAGATCAATAGAGAACCTTAACTACTTATTAATCTAAATCAATCTAATGTTACATGGTACTAGCATTTTGTAGACGTGGTTCGGTTATTCCCTTTTATATCTATTTATTGGTGCAGAGCTATATGAAGGAACGAATTAGTGGATTGAGGAATGAAAGCTCGAAGACAAAGAGAACCGAGCTTTTCCAAAGAATTACTATAGCTTTCCTACTCCCTTTGATTATCATATACAAAAAGGTCTCTTCTACTTTCCTATCAAATCTCTTTCTATTCTGGTACATAAATAAAGGGATCGAAGAGATTATGGCAGATTATGTTCACCAAGAAATGACCCGAAATTTGATCTTGGTCTATTTGAGATTGTTTCTTTTAATCGTAATCAAAGATGTTTTCTTGTCTCTCGTTTCTTTTCCGAACAAATCGAAGAACCTAATGGATCGAACTCATCCATGGCTGAATGGTTAAAGCGCCCAACCTAATAAAGGGGCAAATTCGTAGGTTCGATTCCTTCTGGAAGCACTTTTTTTGTTCAGTTCAATCACTGCTCGCGGAATTTATACATATAGCGCACCCTTAAATTTTTTTATTTAAAATAAAAAAATTTTATTAAGGTACAGAATCGGCAATAAAGGGAAAGGCCAGGAGAATTAGAACTCAGACCTGGAGCAGGGCGCTCCATACACTTCAGTAAAGAGGACATTAAGCAGTCGGTACTCAATTCAGTAGTACCTTCCTGAAAAAATTCACAAGCTTCAACCATGTCACTACCAATCTTTGAAGCCTGCAATAATAGGAAAAAAAATACCCCAGCTGGGCCGGCCTCCACTGTTCAATTAATTGCACCACGACCTCAATCTAACTTCTAATCAAGCTTGTAGGGAAGGAAGGTTTAGAATCCTAAAATGGATCCAATTCTCTGCCTCATTGAAAAGGACTTAAACACAACAACAGAAGTAGTGTATATTCCCACGAGAGCTGACTCGCTTAACATCAAAAAGCTATCAAGATTCCAGTCCTTTCTCGCTTTCCTTTCATTCCATTCTTAAAGAAAGCAAAAAAAAAAAGAAAAGTATCTAGGGTTGGGTTGGCTGTGACCCATTTAGTCCAAAAAATGAAGCTGCATTGGCAACTTCTATCGTCCAGTTTACATATTCTTTCCCATGAATGAAAATATGAGAAAATAATGCATCCGTTTTAACCCCGGAGCGCCTTTTGGCTAAACAGCAATCTATTTCCTCAGTGACAAACATGTCCTTCCTCTTTATCTAAATTTTGACTGTGCATGACAGGACTAGTTAGAATGTTTTTGATTCGGAGCCATGGTATGGCCCTGGGACTTTGTATTTGTCGTCGTCCATCAATTTTTGTGGATTCGGATTATCCCATGTGGGCTGATGAATCACAGTTCTCCGGTATATTCTTTTTCTATATTTTTCGCGTAGACCTGGTTATATATTTATATATAAGGTGCAGGCTGCCCGTTGGCAGCAATGCTATCTGAGTATTATCAAGTTATAATGCTTGAAAGGAGCGTTGTTTTGTACATAAAGCCTAATCTGATGACCCAAGAAGGCTTTTTTCTTACCATATTGACCTCTCTCCTCAAGGCATCTAGCTTTTATAACATATTTTGTAATGGTTAGCTGATCAATACTATAATTTAGTATGCTTCAAGATATAGTCAAAGCCTTATAGCCAAGATTACTACTGCCAGAGCAAACTTCTCCACCTGTGAGTACAACATTTCAACCCCTTAAAGGATATAACTCATGTAGAAGACCAGTTTGTACCCCCTCCCTTAGCTCAGACTAAGATTGAGAAAAAGGCCTGGTTGCTCACGACTAGTAAAAAACAATAAGTCTTCATTGGATATTAGCTTAGAGATTACTAGTGGGGAGCTCAAAAATTCCTACAGCTCCTTGAATGCTTCCTAACATGCCAACAGCCATTTGAAACTAGGGGGTTCTTTAATATTTTGAAGAACTCTATGCAATTGTTTATACTTCAAGACATAAATCTATTTAGGTGGCTATTCTTTCGAAGAGTTTGTGCACCTCTTTAACATTGCTTGGAGGTTGCATGTTCTTGATGCCCTTTACTTTCTCAAGATTTGCTTTAATACCATACTAGGTCACCATGTAATTGAGGAATTTACCAAAATCTATTCTAAAGACGCGGTTTTATGGATTTAGCTTCATCCTATGCTCTTTCATTTGATCAAAGGCCTCTTGTAAGTTTTTGAGATGATCTTTGAGCTTCCTACTCTTGACAACCATGTCATCTATGTGGACTTTCATGTTTTGCTCAAGTTAAGGCTTGAAGAGCTTAGTCACCATTCATTGGTGTTATCGGTGTTCTTCAAGCCGAAGTGTATCACTTTATAGTAGTATGTACTAAAAGTCTGTGATGAAGGATGTATGCACTTCATCCTTTAATGTTATCATGATCTAGTTATATCTCGAGAATGCATCCATAAAGCTCAAAAGAGTATGTCTTGAGGTTAAGTCGACTAGTTGGTCGATATCCTTAGTAATGAAAAATAGTCATTTGGGCAAGCTTTGTTGAGGTTGGTATAGTTACACACATCCATCATTTCCCAAAGACTTCTTAACCAAAGAAGGTCGATATCCTTGGTAATGAAAAATAGTCCTTGCTATCTTCGGATGGTATCTAGGAAAAAATGTTAGTATTTGCTCGAAGAAGGTAAGTGAGTCCCTGTTTTAGGTCATCGGGCCGAGTTACACTGATGCAGGTAATTTGAGGCATGTCATCACCGAGTTGGATCTCTTTCATGCCTTCAATTGATCCTCCTCTTTTGTTGGTAGGTTTTTGGTATCGTTCGATGTAAGACCTGCTAATTTGTTTAAACAAACATAAGGATATAAATCTCAAACCTTAGTTTCTTAAGGACCTAAGACAAATTCAATTGCTAACCCCATAGCCCTAAATAACTCAAGAAAATGAGAATTGAATAAGGATCCAACTCATCAGTAGAATTAGAGTTTACAAAGTTAACAGTAGAAAGAACTAAAACTGATAGGATAAATTAGATTAGTAAAAGAAGAAAACTTAGGGGAATAAAAAAAATTAACTTAACATAACCTAGTAAAGAAAGTTAAAATTAATGTATGAGTCCCTAAAATCGCATTTAGGGTAATCGTATCCAGATTTAGAGCCTTCAAGAAAAATTTATTTGATTGAGCCCAAACTTTACGATTAAACTAGAAAAGTTAGTTAAAGAGACCTAATGGAGTTAGATTATAAAAATAATAACTCAAAATCCTAATTTTTGCCTTATAAGTGTAATAGTAAAATAAAGCGTAAAACTCATTGGAATCCTTAAAACTGATCTCAAAATGTGATAAGAACTTAGAGATAAGTCAATTAAACTATAAAAAAAAAAGAAAAAATATAGCATTATATACTATATAAATATACGTGTATTTTTATGAATATATATGGTAAATATAATCATACCTATAAATTAACCCAAAATTATATAATTATATATAATAAATGATAAATTTGCAAAATTAAATAGAACATATATATATTAAAAAATAAGACATGGTAGAAATATAATTATATGTGTATAATTACATATTATGTGTACCATATATACATGATATATATACGTATATTAGTAAAATAATTAAATATTAACATAATATACTTAAAATATTGAAAATTTACCTAAAAAGTAATCAAAACCTATCTAAATTGGTTGGAAGTTACTGGAAACAAGCATAACAATTGTAGAAGTGGACCCTTGATGAATCAAAAAGCATAACAAGGGGATTTAGATGCCTTTACCTTAAGGAATTGGGAAAGAAAAAGTAAGAAAAATTTGTAAAAATTACAGAAAGAAATCTAAGTGACCCAAAATAGTATAAAAAAGATTCAACATCTCATATTAGACATTTTAGAAGCTAAAACTGTAACACCCTAGAAGGGGGCCTGGTAGTTTTGCATAAAATCTTCATATCGCGTATACACTCATGATATAAAGACCACCTTGCAAGTCAGAGATTATAAGACTCTAACTAGTAAGTCTCTAAGAGCACTTATTCGATTTACATATATTTACTTAACAATATATATATCTACAAGTGATTCAATAATCTACAATCACTAAAATCACAAAGAATCAGAATCACTTATCAAACAATAAGAAAGGGTATTTATATCTTGACAATCATAATACCACTAAATACCTTAAAAGTTTAATCACTTGCTTTCTTAAACTTATATTCTACTTTCTCAGCCCGGTGGAGCATTCTGCAGTCGAATCCTAGCCTAACCTCAGCTTTGTAAGACTTGAAAAAGAAATTATTAAGGGGTAAGCTACATCTAGCTTAGTGAGTAACCTTCCTAACTTACCATTAGACAATAACAAGTAAGTTATCTATCAAACATATGAATGCATATACAAAAGTATATGCAATGCAAACAGTATATACAATTGGCCAATAACTGTATACAGTATGGTTTTAACACCTACCATTGCTTGGGTTAAGAAGTATTTAGCAACATCAAGACCTAGGTATTTATGTCCAATACAAAATCTCTTAACAATATAACCACCCTTAATAGTAGACACGGTTTAGCCTCAAGCAGAAGGCGGTACTCTCCAAAGCCAAGTAGTTCCTAAAGGTCGAGGCAAGAACATGTTGTACAAATTGCATTGTATGATAAACAATCACAATACATAATATCAATATGGACCCATCCAAGTATTACTGCATAGTGCTAACGCCCTTTAACTTATGTTATAAGATGTAATACATGTCAAATTTAATTAGAGGCCGAATATTTATTAATTCTGGATTCATGGGGCGGTCAAGCAAGTATATTTCAAACACTCCAATGCCTTATGTTCTAATACAGCAAACAAGGGTGTTTGAAATATCTTAAGACATTTTGCAAGCATAATTCAACCAAAATAGGCACACACAAGTTCCCATATACCCTAACATACATTAAGTTCAATTATCATATATAATTAGATAGTGCACTAAATACAAACACAAAATAAAGTAAAATAGGGGACAATATACCCACTTGGCCTTAAAGTCTAGTACTCTTAGTAGTCTTTAGTAGTCTCGAACTTGGTATCTCAAATCACTTGAGTAAGATAATTATAGTAAATATGACTCATCTTAAACTTAATCTATTTGCTAGCCTTGTTATAATTTTCCTATTTTCGCTTATTTCATATTTTAGTAGAAATTTCACATTCTTATAATTCATTTTCATTGTTTTTTAATATTCTTTCATTTGGTGAGGTCATTTTTGGGCTTTTAGGTCAACAAGTTTTTAGTTTGGGTCTTATAAGGTCGTAGGCCTAAAAGTTAAGTTTAGTCACTTTAGGGTTTAGGCCTAGTTTTGGGATTTGTGCTTAGCTTTTCATCTTGCACCTTACACTTAATATTTTGGACTTTATTTTAAGTATTTTAAGTGAACTTTTTCTGCTCAACACTTTAAATTTTTACCTTGAGCCTTGGTGTTGCGCTTATGGGCCTAAATGGGCTCTTTTGTTAAGTTTAAGGCTTCAACTCATTAAAGGGCATATAATGGATGTCTTGAATGGGCCTTAGGGTTTAGTGAGCCTCTTGAATCACTTATTTTAGGCCTTTTAATATAAGGTTTAGATATGGTCACTAAGTTATTAAGCTTTATTATTGTTTCTTTTAAGGTCTTTTGGGTTTATCTTGCAATTTAGGGCCTTAAGCCCAACTCCACTTATTATTTTGGGCTTAAGCCCACCAAAGGCCTTAAGGTAAGCCCATTGTCTAATTAGGATTGAGTTCTGGTTCTTTTCATTGATTGGGCTCCTAATCATATTTCTAAAGCTTTAATAACTAACTAAGCTAGTTTAGACCTAATTTACATTTTAGGACTTTAAATTGGATTCTAACTTATTCCAATGGGCCAAATATCCTAATAGGTTCACTAAATAACCTATTTTACTGAGTGTTTTAGATCTAGTTCATTTCATTAATGGGTTTCTAACACAATTCTTATAGCCTTAATTACCAATTTAACTAGTTTAGGCCATTAACTCATCATTACCTTACTTAACTTAGTTAATTACATCTTAAATCATACTTAACACTAAATAATCATGTTATTAAGTTAATATATCAAAATTTATAGATTTGAAAATTTCATAAAAGTGGTAGCCAAGTGGGGTTCTTCTAAGCTTTCCTTCAACTTTTTCCATCCAATACTTATTTTAGTGTGTTTTCTTATTTTAATCACATTTCTATTTATTTTAAGCTAATAACATCACTTAACATAGTGAAAACAGATTGGATACATATCGGGGGGGCGCAGCATGGATGGTACTTAAGGTTTTATGGAGTTTAATCAATATCTTTTCAAGTTATCTTCATAAAACTATCTCTTACACTTTTAGAATACAAATGGTAAACTAGCCAAGTACATCAATGAATGTGTAATTATAAGGCTTTAAAATGATATTTACATGATTATAACATATTTATATAGTATTTCTAATCTCAAACTCTTTGGATATTATAGGTATAACTTATGTGAACAAGAAAGTCAAGTTAGGTGAGTTTTACCTTCGGCTGGCATGGACGAGTTCTAATTTTTTCCCTAAAAAATGAAGTCGAAACTTACTCTTTTAAGGTAAATTTTTGTCAGCAAGAAACTAGGGTATGTGTGTGATCTTTTGATGGCTTATCATTTGGTGGATTGCGGTGGTGGTAAGGCCAAAAGGTGCTGAGGTGTGTGAGGTCGGGTAAGGTAAGGTGGAGGTCTAATAATTCCTTTTGTTTTCTTCCCTTTTTCCTTTGGTTTTTGTTTGGGTTTCTTGAGAGTTTTTCCTAAGGTTTTTTATGCGTGACGAATAGTGTCAAATGAGAGTTTTAGAGAGGTAAAATGGCAGATATTGAAGGTATATTAAATGGGATAAAAGGTGGCTATCTTGAAATAAAGGGTATATGGTTGTCTTTTTGTGCTATTATACCTTATTTGATTTTTGCTAAATGAGGGAGGATTTTGTCTCTTAAAGGACAAGTGTCCTTTAATTCCTAGTTAATCTTTTGTCCTTTGTTCTTAATTGAGTTTTACTTGTTATTAATTAAGATGTAATGAAAGTTGATAGATAGATTAAAGGGTAATTAAGCTAATTAATCATGATTGTACTTAATTAAGCAATTTAGCTTAATTACGATGTAATTAGGGTCTTGCCATATTTTATCACTTTAATTAAGTGCATTGACCTATATTACTTCAATTGTAAGAGTCCTTTATTATTTAGGATCAATTAGGGTTTTCAGACTGCGTACAAGCTGGCAATTTAGGGTTTTTCAGCAATTGGAGAAATTATTTATGATTAGCGAATAGTTTAGGGATATACTTAGGGTTTATTAGTTGAATTAGGGTTTTAGACTTCCAATTATGGTTTTACTTAGTCTACTGATATTTTTTAATCATTTTAAGATTTCTCGTATAGTAGGGGTTTTACACATATGGTTCAGGTTTTAGGGTTTTATTCTCTTTAGGGTTTTCCAACTTTGTTGTTTAGGGTTTATGACTTATTATATAAGATTGAATTGTTTAATTTATGGATTTTATTATTATATAATTTATTATTATATATTAAGCAGTTTTAAGGATTATTTATTAACTCCAGAGTTTGGATCTAAAAGTTTACGAGGTTCATATTGTCTCCCTAAGTATAAGTTTGGCATCATTAAGGAGATATTTTCATATAATTCTTTTGGCTTTATATGTTCAATCGCTCTTGACTTATAGTTAATTATGATGTAAAACCCTGATTAGTGAATTAAGGTGTAATTAAGTTTCTTAATCTTAATTACTCATACACTTAACACAAATTAGGTGCATTTTAGGGCTTAATGTGTTAAATCAAGTTGGTTAAGTCCATTGGGTTATCTTATCTAATTATTTTAAGGAATTGAGACAATTTATTGCTATTCGAGTATATTTTAAGGGGTAAATTAGGGTTTTTTGGCAATTAAGCGATTGGTCTCCGATTAATGAATGGTTTTACTATTTAATTAGATTACACCAGTTAGATTAGGGTTTTTAACCATAGATTAAGGTTCTACAATTTAAAAGCTCGCATATATTAGGGTTTCAATTAGGATTTTTGTGTTTGAAGGTTCATTTAAGGCCTACAGTATTCATTTTAAGGTTTTGAATTCATTGTTAAAGTTATCCATCCATACCAATTCATTTTTAGTTTAGCTTACCCTTTATTGTTTTTAGGAAGCATTTTTAGACTTCAACTATTAATCTCTTTCCATTGGGGTTTAGGGTTAGTTTCATTAGATTAAGTTGACATTATGAGTTAACATTAGTTATTGATATTTATTTATAGGATTTTAGGGCTTTTGAGTATAGGGGTCAAACTAGGGTTAAGACTGCTATTTAGGATTTTAAGGGTTTGTATTAAGGTTTTTGTGAGTAGCCTCTTAGGTTTAGAGTTAGTTATCTTGCCAACACTAAAAGTATCTTTTGAAAGAGCATATTAACCTATAACCCTTATTCTAAGGAATTTACAAGGCTAACAAGAACATTCAAAGAAAAATCCGTACAAAGAATTTAGAAAAATAGAAAATAAAGAAAAAAGAAAAACAGAACAAAACTAGAGCAAGGCTAATTCCCTAACCAAACATAATTCTATTGTTAAACCTCACTGCCACTTGGTAACCTTCCTACTACCTAAGCCATTTAACATACCTCCACCAATCAACGATGGTTGGAGTTTTGATGAACATCATGTTAATTTTTTGCTTTGTTTTTCCTTTAATTTCTAAAAATACTAAATTAATTTAGAAAACTATGAAAAAATTTATAGCTAGGTTATTTTAGATATACTTTTGTGTTGTCATTTTATTTTTGCAAATATATGAATATTTTATATACTTACTTAAATAAGTTATTGTTCATTCGAAATTTCAAATCCAAAATAAATATACTAAATGAGGTCGTTTTGATGTGAAATATTTTCTATAGAATACATGTTGTACTTAGTTAATTACTATGTAGCCCTATTTTTAATTCAAGTATGTTTAGTATTTATCGTAATTTTTTACCTTAAAAATATATATAAATAGGGCAAATTATGAGATAAATATATTTTTATAAAATTAAATGATAAAATTGATATCTTATGACTTTTAGATGCTTATAATAATGTTAAGATATAAGAAAATTAATTTTGTATAAAAATAATATTATTTGCCTTATTAATTATAATTTAGGGGTAAAAACGTAATTCTATGCATATAGATGACAAGCTCAATAACATGAAACCACTCATTGAATGAATTCCTTATATTTTTAGGAATCTATAGAAATTTCTGAGAAATTATTTGGTGACCTAAACTATTTATTGTGAATTATAATAGTAAAATAGCCTATTTTACTAACCAAGGTACGCTTTTAGTATTAATAGGTTAAAATGTGATAAATATTGAAATAAAACCTAAACCTATACATATACATGCTAGTTAGATTTGGTTAAAATTAATTTCCATCATATTTTGTGATAATTACGTGACCTTAGGTTACAGTATATGTGTGTTAGGGTTAGATATTACATATATTATTAAGCTATATTAGTAAATTATATAAAATATAGTCTATTTATATAATATGAATATAATATGATAATACTTATTATAGGAGCATAGTAGTATATTAGAAATTAAAATACCCTTTAGAAGTCATCTCTTGAGATAGAACTTGTAGTACATATCATCAAATTTATATGAACTTAATGGCACTACTTTTATTAAAATTGGATAATCTTATAATTCTATAATATGAAAAAAAATTATGTATTAAGTAATTGTAATTAAATTTTAACTTGACTAATTAAAAATACATTTCGATACGATCAAAACAATATCATATAAATAACAGTATAACTACGTATATTATCAATACTCACTAACTTAATATAACTCATATAATAAAACTATACTCAATCCTATAAGAATACTAATTTATCTCTTAGATATATATATATATATATATAAATATATTTTTATGCATATAATATATTACAAAGAATAGATAGCTCCCTAGTGTTTTCATAACTCTTATAAAAACTAAATTTGAGTTTTAATATACATATAGGGTCTCCCAATGAGTAGAGTGTCAACAATATAGGCCTTTTACAATGGGTGTCAAAATAGATAAGTTGAGATCGTGGTTTTACCGCTTATTGAGATCCTATATCAAAATATTTGAAGGCTTAAGAGTACTTTTGCTTATGATTATAAATTAGTTGTTTGTGCGCATGTCTTGTGTGTGATTGGTATTCCATTTGTAATAGGAGTTAAACTCTTTGGTGTGCTGTTTTACATGATATCATAGTTTTGTATTGCGTAAACTTATTTGGCCACCTCTAAATGGAACTAATTGTGATTTGATCGCTGGTGTAACTAAACATGCATTGTAATTGTTAGGGGAACCATTAGGAGTGTCGGACCAAATACTGATTCCCTTCAATAAGGATAGCTAAAATAGTCATTTTTCTATCCTTAGTCGAACTAAGTGACGGGTGAGGAGGTTACAATAAGAGTAGGGGTCGTAGTTTGAAGGTGGTTACAAGAGGAGGGTGTTTTCCATTTTACAAGCCTGGGTTTGATCTGATTTTAAGTTGCGGTAAACTCCTCAATCCAAGTTAAAGTAGATGTAAATTCTCTAACCTCACAATAGACTGGATAACATTGTGCAATGTTTTAAGTGATTGATTGTATTGCATTTTATTATAATTAATAACCTTATTTATGATAATACAGTACTCTTCTGACTCCATCCCACTTATTGAGTTAGTTGTGCTCCTATCCTTATAGACTCTTTTGCAAGTGACAAGTAAAAGTTCAAGATGTACAGATATCATCACCCTTAGGTTAATTTGTAGTTAGTTAGGAAAGTAAAGAAAGGAGAATCCACTGAATATGGGTTTTTGACTTTTCTTTTTGGTTTTGAGAAAACTAACTAGGAATTCCTTAAGACGCCTACTAATTTCCTATCTTATTGTAAATAGACTTTAAGACCTGTAGCTTTTGTAAACTTGTAGAGTAAATTATAACTCTATATATGAAATGCTTATAAAAGCACTATTGTATTATCAAATAGGTATTTTTGAAAAGTTATACCATAAGTTTGATTATTGACAGGTATTAGACTAGATGTTTTAAGCTGGTTAAATTGCATACGTCTTGTGTAAACTGTATTTATGATAATATCTATGAGGTTAGCTTCTATTTTAGGTTAGTTTATATGGTAAGACTGTTACGACTTCTTCTATTCAAGGTGTAATAGAGTGGGCCAATGGCAGGGTTTCCTCCCTTAAGTACTTTTTATTTTCTTAAGATTCCTATAGAGTCTAGTTACATTGTTATTGACGATATAGTTGCCTCTTCTAGCAACGATGTCCTCTACCTAGTGGCTACCCCTCTTCTCGAGCTTCATTTACATTAACCCAAATGTCAACAAGTACTGCCCCGTTTCATTCAGCACATTAGGTAACATTTAGGTGGTTCATCTGAGCTAAAACTTTTGCGCTTTGATACCACTTATCACAAGATGGAAGGTTTACCTCCTCCTTATGTGCCCGTATGACACTCAACTATCCTTTGCCTCATATATTTTTCTTTATTATAGATGGTGAGATGACCTTTTCTTTTTATGTCTACCTATGATTGTTCTAAACCCTTCTATCTTTAGGAGAGCTATCTAATGTTATCAATGTCCTCCACATGATTAGGAGGCTAACTTTTCAACTGGTTTTGCCCTGTTATAGCCATCATCAAAGAGCAGCATTAGCTCCCAACCAATGTTCTCATAGGAGGCTAATCCTAACTTGAGAGAATACCTAACTCCATGTACAAATTGCTTATTGATTCCACTTATCTTATATTAAACTCTAAGTTGAACACTTGTACTTCCCTTTAGAATACAAACTATGACACCAGCATAATGATGGTCATAGTATCTGTTGTTGTCACATTGGCTAAATTTCGTCTTTATTTATCTTAGCTCTTACTAACATACCTAGGTTATAGACTTTCATGAAGATGTCCCCTATAGGCTTACTTAAGGGTGTATGCTAGTTGAAGGTTGGTATTAGATTGGATTGCTTTTGGTCCTTCGAACCATTATTGTCATCCTTGGGTTCAAGACAATCCTTTATTGGCCACTTCTCTTTTTCCTTTTTCTTATCCAACCTTCTTTGGTTAGCTTCATGCCTAGTATAGATATTATCTTCCTAATTGACATACTTTAGG
Source organism: Lumnitzera racemosa (assembly GCA_024138005.1). Lineage (NCBI taxonomy): Eukaryota > Viridiplantae > Streptophyta > Magnoliopsida > Myrtales > Combretaceae > Lumnitzera > Lumnitzera racemosa. Next base: position 91,597,211 of record JAMXBC010000006.1, read on the forward strand.
CCTTCTTCTGCAATTCAATTAAGGTGGTTAGCTTGTTCTTTGATAAAGACTTAAAAAAGTCATTGTTGGGATCTACTCTTATGGTAGTAGCATGCATTGTAATTCCTTCATTCAACTACAGTTACTCCATCATGGCCTTATCGAACCAATTTATAATTAACCTAAGACACTCCCCATCCTTTTACCAAAAGAGGTATAAGGACGAGTTATCCTTAATGGCGAGCTTACTTGGTTGGAAGTGGCGGGAAAACTTCTTAGCGAGCTCTTCAAAACTTGAATTTAAGTTTTTAGTTAAGTAGTTAAACTATGTTTGGGCTGCCTTCCTCAAAGTACTAAAGAAGGCTTTGCATTTAACCCCATCGTTGAGGTTGTGCAAATCCATGAGAGTTTAAAAGTGCATTAAGTGATTCTTTAGATCCATGATTCCACCATATGGCTCCAACATCAAGAGCTTAGTGCTTCAAAGATGCACTTGCTCTTGGATTTTATAGGAGATGGAGTTTTACTATCCATACTTGAGGTAACAACCACCATCTTTTTGCTTCTGTAGTTATCAAACATTCTTCTAACCATTAAGTCTACAAGTCGATTGTAGTTTATGCCTTCTACAGGCTTATTGATTTGCGGAGTCTTGCCCTTGTCTTATATAGCTCATCTATGTGACATGGTCGAGCAAGCCGACTTATAGGAGTTTGATTTTCGATCTTCGCTATAGGTCTTAGTAGATTGCTCATGCCAGCTTGCAATGCACTAGGTTATTTTCCCTTTCCTACTTTGAATGGGAATGACTTTTTTTGTCGGTGAGGGGCTTATTAGTTAAATATTGAGCCTTAAGAATGAGAGTTGCTGGAATCTAAATTATCTGCCTTTGAAGTATGGGCCTTAAGCATCGTATCCTTATTTAGCCAACCACTTGTGCTAGAAGTGCCTTGTTTTACTCCTTACTCAAATTGTTTTGTTCTATGGTCTAGATGTTCAGGGTTCAGATTTCATTGTTCTAACCTGCAATTTGTTCAATGGCCTTAGGTGCTTTGCCAGTTGTTGGATCAACAACTTCTTGTTGCTTGGATTTTTTAGTTCTTACCATTGTTGCTTTCAAGATTTGACTCGAAATGTAGAAAAATTGTTAGTCTTGAATGGAATTGATTTTCTTAGACAGCGTTAAGCATTGTTGTGAGAAAAGAAGCTAGTAGAGATTATTGCTTTGGGTCACAAATGTGGATCTATATCTGCAAAACAAAACACCGATGAGGTAACATTGGAGGATTATTCAACGTAACCACTCTGATATTTAAGTTAATATGTTATAGGATTGTAGAGAGAGAAAGTAAGGAGGTTAATGTGTGAGCGCATGAAGTATTGTACCTTTACGATTGAACCTCTATTTATAGAGTTTAGGAAGGAGATCTAGATATATCCGTATCTTATCTAAATAGGAAAGTGTATCTTCTTTATTTAGATATGGTCTAAGATCCCTAGAGGTAACACAGCATGTCGGTAATTCCTATAAGTTAATGTATCCACTGTTTTCTTATAGTCGTTTAACGTCAAAGATTCCTAGGTGGACTTCTATTATCCGATGTCTTAGGATATAGATGCTACAAGTCAAGATTGATGCTAAGGGACCAAGGTCCTAACCTATCATAGGTCAGGCATATGTGAAGCTTCATCTTGGGTTGAAAATCCCAATAAGGCCAAGACTTCGACTCCATTAAGTTGGTGATGGGCCAAGATAAGTCAGTCTATGCTCCATGATGGTCGAATTGAGCTTTGAAGCCTATTATCCAAAATTGAACATTAATAACACAAAAACTATAGCAATATATATTAATACATTAATAAAGATAGATAAAATGAAAATGCATAATAATATAGTTAAACTATATTAATACATTTTAGCTTCCTATTACATTAAGTTAATGTTCATATTTTGATTACATACCCCTTAAAGATCATACTTTTTTCTAGCATAATCCTTAATTCGTCCCTAGAATAATTACTACCTATCTTTTATTTATTTTTTAATAATTTCCTATAGTCACTCTAAAATAAACTCCTCTCTATTTTTCCAACATATTCTTTAATTTTTCCTTAGAATAATTACTACCTATCTTTTTTTCTTTTCTCGACTATTACTTAAGGATTTGTAAGTAATTTCCTACACTCACTCAATTATTCTAAGTGCTAGAAAAAAGTATGATCATAGCGGTATGTAATCAAAATATGAATATTAACTTAATGTAATAGGAAGTTAAAATGTATTAATATAGTCTTACATATGAATATAGTAATTATAATAAGGAAAAATGACTATTTTATCTTATAAGCCAAAGTACAATAATATATTGTAGCTTATATAAATATATCTATATCTATATATAAATATATATCCTATATTATTGAGTAAATAGTCATAAATGGAGTGAAGAATTTCAACTTTGTTGTATTAGATAATTCATTTTTAATGGGCCAGCTTAGGTGTTGCACCATCCATTTGGAGATAACTAGAAGTACTTTTCTTTTCCTTTTAAGATAAAAAGATTTTTTATGCTTATTTTCGTTGATAATATGACACAAAAATTTATTTAACATGGAAATTTGATAAAACACAAATACAAATTAATTTCCATTATATTTGTTAATTAAAAAAATGTTTCTTTAAGGAAAAATATGATGCTACCAAAATTTGATTTTCTTCCATTTTTGTGCTTCTTGCATATGACATAACATGTTTAGTCTAGTTGATACTAATTAACATATTATTATATCTTTCCTCTATAAGCATCACTTACCTTGAATTTACAAATTTATAGTTTGTGATGGAATGACATTATTGTTTATATATATTGGTGTAAAACTTTTGCATCAATTTAATTAATTACATTACAGTATAATCTAAATTATATTAAACCAATTTTTTTGTTTAATGCACACTCATTATGTATACATTGTTGCTAGTCTATCTATATTATTAAGTGACTGGTTGTAAATGGAGTAAAGAATTTCACCTTTTTTGTATTAGATAATAAATTTTTAATAGGTAAGCTTAAGTGTTGTTTCATTTGTTCAGTAACAATTAGGGTTACTTTTATTTTTCTTTTAAAATAAAAAGATATGGATGTATTTTATTAGTAATATGACATTAGCGACGACGTATTCATGCTATGTGTGCATGTATAAAAATACCAAATACATGAAATATATAATCGAATAATGGTGATTCATTTGCTTGTAAATTTGGCAATGAAAACAAAAATGATAATTAGAGTACTAATTGTATATCTCAATGCATTCACTTGTTTTTAATAGGTCATTTCCCTTAAGAAATAAAAAAATATGAGACACTAAATATGAGATAAGTAGGAGAGAAAGAAAATGATTTTGTAGAATTCCCTATTAAGAAATAAAAAAATTGATACAATAAATGTGGTAAAGTGGGATTGAGAAATAGAATGATTTTATAAAATTACCCATTCGCCCTTAATATTATTAAGTTAGATTGTTGTAATATATATATCATGGTATATCTGAGGGGTAGTTTCTAGAAATATAAAAAAGAGACTATAGGTCCACTAGGGCTTAAAGAATATAGACAGAGATAGATATAGATAGAAATTTATTTAATATAGAAATGCAATAAAATAAGAATACAAACAAATTTCCATAATACTTTGTTGATTAGAAAAAAATGTTTCTTTAACAAAAAATATTGTGCCATTGAATTTTGATTTTCTTCCATTTTTATGCTTCTAGCTTATCATATAACATGTTTAGTCTATCTAATATCAATTACCAATATTATTCTTTTCTCCCTCTAAAATCATCACTTTCCTTGAGTTTTCAATTTTATAGTGAGTGATGGAATATAAATGCTGTTTATAAATGTTGGTTGAAAACTTTTTGCATCAATTTAACTAATTAGTTTGTGTATATTTTAAATTATTATTAAACCACTATATTTACTTTTTGTATATGTATTGCGGGTGCAACGGTGACTAGTATAGCTATATATATATATGTAAAAGGTGTTGGAATATTCAAGATAAATATTATACTTATTGTAAAAAAAAAAATTATATATATATATGTTTTGTAAATTAACTATCCGTTTACTCTTTAGAATGAAATAGATGGAGAATAAAAAGTTATGCATTGAGAATGGCTATTACCGAGAATTCTAGTGTTTGCTTTATGTAATTTTTATTGTCATTATTATTTCGGTATTTATTTTACTTCTTTGATTATAGTATTATATTGAAACATAGCAAGAAATACCAACATACCCTATTTGTTTTCTCTTTTTGAAAAATAATTAAAAATTTATTAACATTTCTCTTTGATTAAGATTATAATTGTCTATTACTTGAACTCTTTATTCCTTGTGGAAAGGGAAAAAAATTCCATCTTTTGCAAAGTAACGACAATTACCTTTAGAGGAAAAATGAAAAAGTTGCTGAAATAAAAGTTTTTGTACCAAAATTTTAAGTAAATAAGATATTACTAGCAAACTCTATACTCAAGGTGTGTATGCCAATAATAAAATTTTAAAAAAATAACGCAATGAATTTATTGGTATTTTTTTATTTATTTTGTCCCCTAATATTAGAGTTTGTTATTTCACATTGCAAGCCATTAATATCATTTGTCAAGCTATAAATGTCTTTTTATTATTGATGACAATTATTGATATATTGATCATTATTACTATGTAATGTTCAATTTATATGGTCAATCATTTCATTTATGGAAATAATTGGCACTTGACTTTAATTATATACAATTTCTTTTTTTTTTTTCCGATGAAATAACCATTCATTACTCTCCCATCACAAAAACCACATAGTCATCCATACACAAAACAAAACTAAAAACACAAAGCGAACTAAGCGCAACAAAATAGTTAGTCGGGTTCAAGAAGTCCTTCAGCCAAAGTTTGGTATAAACAACCATCATATTGTAACACATCGACAAAAAATCTAGAACAACTAAACCGAGAGATACTCTTGATGTTATCTTTAGCCCTTCTTTTGTAAGGAAATTAGTAGCCTGGTTTTGTTCACAAGTACCCTGCATAGTTTAAAGATCTCAGAGTGAATTAAAAGTTGAATACTTTAGATAGCATTGGGTGACATATGTCCATGTCCACATTTGGTTTCATGATCTAGTCCATTGCCAATCGTGAGTTGGACTCCATAATTATTTTCTTATTCCCTTATCACTTGGCCTATCTCAATCCCTTAAAATATAGCCAATAATTTTGCTTCTAAAGGAGAGCAGTTAGGAACCCTCTACATTAAACCTTTAAGCACCTATCCATCATGATTTCTGGCAATAACCCCAACACCTCCCATAAGCCCCTTCTCTTTAACCACTCCATCATAATTAATCTCAACAAAACCCCTTCTAGGTCTTCTCCACTTCACTTCTCTTCTCGTCTAGTTTGCTAATTTCTTAGCCTTATGTGCTGTCTACTACTCATAAGTTTCAACTCTAACCCTTTGGCTCTAGTGCTCATGTGTGTGAGTGTTACTCTAAAACACACATCTATTTCTCTCTCTCAAAATTCTATGCAATAGTAATAGAATAAAAGATTGTTTAGGTAGGATAAGACTTGTCTAAGTCTTTTGCTTCCTTCCTTAACCATTTCATGGCCTCTTTTTATTCTTGATATCTATCACATTGAACCCTAAACATAACCATCTAGCCTTACAAATATCACACTTGAAGAATAAGTGCATAATATTCTCTTTTCCCCTTTTATACAGGGAGCATATAGCTTCTACTAAAACACCTCTAGTGTGTAATTTATCCTTGGTTGGCAAACCTATTCATCATAATTCTAACAACATCTAGATGCGTGGATAAGTTAGAGTTTTCCAAATCCATTCCTATGACTGGTCATTTGCCTCTTCATCCTCATATGTGCAAAAACTCTCTTAAGCTTCTTAATTGGTAAGATGGCCACTTACCTCATCTAGCCAAAAATGCACATCTTCTTCTTGACTATTCTCTACAATTGTAATGTTTCCCAATCTTTAGCAAATCTCATGGTTTAATGGACATCCTACCACTTCCCCTTTCTAATAGATGACACCATTCTAAGCCCGTTTCATAGTCAAAAGATGGTTAAATTTGTTTAGTAGCCCATATAACCACAATGTAACTCTTCTAAACTCTAACCACCCATCTAACTAGAATTTTGTAGCCTCTCCATTGCGGACATGAACTTTCACATTTTGGTCCACTTAATTTATAGCTTTAGTAAGAGCCTTATAAAAGTCAAACCCTTTCTTTACTCTCTGGTGTTCTTCCATCATCTTATACTTTCTATTAATCACTTCAATCCATAAGGCTTTCTTTTTCCATACCTCCCAAGCAAGTTTATAGAAGTTTTCTTGGTTTTTCCTTAGTACATCTACTAATCCAAAACCACCCATATCTCCTAGGTGCTTTAGTTTGTTCCAATTAATCTAGTACAACTTCCAGCGTTCCTTCGAAGAGCCCCAAATGAAGTCCTTATGGACCCTCTCAAGAATATTCACAATAGACTTCAAAAGGGGAATAGGCTATGAATGTTGTTAACAACTTATGCCTCGTCATACTCAACATACGAGCTTTCTAATCAGATAATTTTTTGTACATTTTCTTTAAAATAAACTATAGATCAACCCTCATAATATGACCTCCCTCTTTAACCAATAATCCTAGATACTTTCTTAAACCAACATTTTGGTGTATACCAAAAATATTAAAAATGCACTCCTTACATTCCCGATTGGGATTTTTGGAAAACACAATATACAACTTCTTAAACTATCACTTTCATCATATATCGCATATTTTCCTCCATTGCTTCTCCTATTAACAAAATGTCATCTACAAAAAATAAATGGGATAGGCACAATTGGATCCCTTGATACAAACTCGACTCCATTGTTTCATTTTCACCAACTGGTGAGTAAATCGGCTAAACATGTCCATCATTGGGATGAATATACAAGGTGATAAGGGGTCTCCTTATCTAAGGCCTATAAACACCTTAAAACCATCTAATAAGCACCCATTAAAAATAATCCAAAAGAATGTTGAGTTTAGGCATGAAGATATCAAATTTAGCCAGAGATTTGAAAAATTTAGGCTTAGTAATAAGGTGCGAATGAAGTCCCACTCCACCTTATCTTACGCTTTATCTAAATCCAATTGTATAAGCATCCAGTTTTTCTTTCCTTTTCAACTATTCAAAAGATGGAGAACTTCTTGAAACACTATTATATTATCTTACGTTGTTCTTCTAGGAATAAAACTAGCCTATTCTAGGTTAATTAAATTATCCAAAAAACCTTAGAAACAATTTATGGGTAGTTTACTAACTACCTTATACATTATCGTATAAAGGCTAATTGGCCGAAAATCTTTCAACCTATTAGCACCCATCAGCTTAGGAATAAGCACAATTAACATTTTGTTTAACTCCATATTCCATGATGGACCTTCATAGTACTTAACACCCAATTCCTTATGTTGTCAAATAAACCACAAATTCATCCCTTTGATCTACAACATAAGGCATTGGTTTGGAAAAATTTGGTGCTCTTCTCCCTTCAACAATCCATTTTGCTTTAGCCTTTGCTGCTTATATCTTTTCCTCATGGCTAAGGACCATTTGAAGTTTAAGTTGCAAAAACCTCTCTTGCTTGACAAGCCATTGTGCAGGGTTATCCAATAACTTTTTCCATACTCCTTCTAACTTCTTTTGAACTTCCTTCTTCCTAACATGAATTGGTCTAAAGCACTCCACATTCCATTTCCGAAGATTGGTAATGAAAGGTTTCAAATCTTCAAGATACCTAAAAGTTCGAAGGTCCCATTATCTCTAGACAAAGTTCTTAAAATCCAAATGTTCTAGCCATATAAGTTGGAATTTGAATGGTCTCTTATATTTTGGCCTAGCTCTAACCGTTAGCACAATATCCAATAAGATTAGCAAATGGTTTGACTGGTTGGACACTAAGTAAAACAATTTTGCTTATGGATAAAAAGCTCTCTAAGAAGCATTAGCCCAAGCCCTATTTAGTCTAGTTTGTATCAACTCACTCAAAACCAAACTTAGACCACATGAATTTAGGGCTAACAAAGTCCAAATTTATCATACCACATCTGTCCATGCACACTCGATTCTTGTCCACCCTTGAATAGTAAACTAGACGACCACCCTGCTTTTCCTCCTTACATAGAATCTCATTAAAGTCATCAATCATCGTCTTAGCCCCATTAATAAAATTAGACAAAAGCTCTAATTCCTCCATAATTAACACTTATCCTTATATTTAGGAGAAGTATAAATATTCAAAACAAACTAAGAACAATTAGAATTATGTACCTGTATTTCAAAATTGACATGTTGATTAAAAGAGGCTCTTTCAATCATCACAACATCCTCTTTATTCCACAATATGATAATGTTATCCTTGTATCCTTTTGCTACCTTATAAATCATATTGTTTGCGCCTACTTACGTCTTAAGTCACTTAACCCCCTCCAATCCCATTCGAGTTTTAGTAATGACTAGAATCGAGGGGTCATAGAACATTTACATAAAATTTCAAATAAGAAAAAAAAAGTCCTTACGTAAAATATGACGTTTATATATACTATATTCTTTACCTATGAAATATTGACCACCTTCCTTTAAGAAGTTAGAATTTATATGGCATTGCAATTCCATAAAAAAAATTATTAATTTAGGAATTATTAGATATGTATTACGTATCAACATACTATAATAATCTTGACATATTGAAGATACATTAAAAACTATTAAGCATTTAGGGTTATTTACTAAAACTAAAAATCAAATAAGAGGGTAATTTAGTCATATTGAAAAAGACTTTAAACCATGTTTTGTCTCTCTTTAATAACATAAAGTATTAAGAATGAAAATGTTAAATTTGCTGAAATGAGAGAGAGAGAATAGAAAAGGGATGCAAATCATTTCATAATAAAAGGATGGTGAATTGTAGAAGTTGGAACTATAAAAGTAAATTACTTTTTCGGTTGAGACTTTAAGGGTTCATTATGGAATAATACTATTTTAGTATGTATAGTTTGTATTGTAATAATCTTAGCATATTGAAGATTTATTAAAAATTATTGAGTATTTTGGTGTTTTTTTGGTAAAACTAAAAATCAAATAAGAAGGCAATTCATATTAAAAAAAATACATCAAAGGGTAGTTGATTTCAATTTAATCTAGAAGAACTATGAATCAATTAACCTTTTTTTTTCATTTAAAAAATAAAAAAATCTATCAAACAAAATTTAAAGATGAAAAAAAAAAATAATTTTCAATTACTTTTCTTAATAATCCTATAAATCAATTGACCTTTGGTTTTTTATTTAAACAATGAAAAATATATCAAACAAAATTTTAAAATGAACAAAGAAAGGATATGTTAAGTTTGAGAGAGAGAGAATAAAAAGGGATGCAAATGATTTTTCAATAGAGGTTTTGAGAATTAATTGTGGAAAATATCATTTTAATTTGTATAATTTTTTTACTATAATAAACTTGACATGTTGAAGATTTATTAAAAACTATTAGACATTTAGGGATATATGGTACAACTAAAAATCAAATAAAGAGGATAATTCAGTCATATAGAAAAAAAAAATCAAAAGATAGTTGATTTCATTTTGATAATATAGGTGCAGTATTATGAGAGTATATATATATTCTATATTATTATAGCAAGTACATATTTTGAAAATTAAAAAAATGGTAATAAAACTTTTAGAAATGATGAAGTAAAAGATTAAGGGAAATGCGGATGGGTTGGTAGTGGGTTGCGTAGGTGACATTAAAGCAAAATGGAAAACGCAATGGGGGAATGCATGTATTCCTAATACCAATGCTTAAGGAAAAAAAACTAGTTTTGTGTTCTCATTCTCACTGTTTTTGTAAACACTACATCTTTCATCCTTTTTATCTTCTTCTTGATGTTATCGCTGGCTCGCTGGCTGTCTCATATGTCATCGGTCATTCGCCACTAACAAACAAATTCCACTAAATTGTATGCGCGTGTGCGCGTGTTTTTGGGTTTCTGGTACCACGACCACCTCCATCTCTCATCCAACAGTATCAATTATCCACATCCTGTTAACTTTATGTTTTCTCTACACTGGATAACTATAACAATCACATTCCTCTCTTTCTTTTTTTTTTTAAATAAAATTTCTATTCCTATTCCTATTCTATTTTTCTCCTTCCTGCATTCCTTCACGTTCATGCATTCATCAATCGATTCTTGAATTCTGGGTTTTTTAGCAGCTGCCTAGGTCTTAGGAAGGAAGGAAACATGGGAACTGGAGTGTCCAAGGATAACGATGGGAGCTCCCATGACAGACATGTGGGTGAGGAAGAGCAAGACCTGCTGTATGTGTCCTTAAAAATGGATAAGTGCACCAAGCTCCTGCTCAATGACCTAATCCCTCACGTCTATGGTTCCGTCCCCCTGGTTGGCTCCTGGGACCCTTCCAAAGCCCTCTCCATGGAGCGCGAATCCACTTCCGCTTGGCTCTTGAGTTTTGTAGTTCCTCCCAATCACCGTTCGTATCTTATGTTTTTGTACTTCTTTCATGTTCTTATCATTGAATTTCTGAAATTTACTATTCGAAATTGATACTAATGGCAGAGACATTGGACTTCAAGTTCTTGTTGAAGCCAAAGTACGGGAGCACACCCTGTATAGTGGAGGAAGGTCCCAATCGGGTCCTCAGCGGCGGCCATTTGCGGGGAGATGCAAGGCTCGCCATCTTTGGCCCCAATGCCGATGATGATCTTAATCTCATGGAGTTCCCCGTTGTTATCAAAGCGGATAGAGTGTCCCCCTTTGACCTTGCTGCTAGCTGGAGAGCTTATCTCGACAATCTTGAGCCTTCCACTGTCCGCGGTATTCCAGATGTTTCCATCAACTCTCTTCCTGATTCTGCAACTGAGGTATACTATCACATTATCAACTCTTTTGTTTCTTATATAGATATAGTAAAGAAAATGTTTGCAGATGCATGGAACCCTTGTTACGATGCTGAAAAGAGAAACTTTTCTCTATCTCAATGCATAATCTGTATTGGAGAGTATGAATTGACCCTAATAATAGTAGAGCACCATTGAACATCAACACCATCTCTACTTTTGCTTATCTGCAGAATGGCTCTTCCACTAACCTTGAGCTTGACCTCGATCTTGAACGCTATGTTGTCCCTGCTCCTTCTACCTCTACAAACTCTGCTTTGGTCTATGCTGCTAATTTGACTGAAACTCCTAGGTCATTATCCCGTGGCCTTCTCTCCAACAATGATTCTGCTGATCGACCTCCTACCATTAAGGTTCGTGTTTGTGTTGCATATCCTTATTCATATTTTTGTGTTATTTGTACACGTTGTTGTGTCATTCATTGTGCACAACTCCAACTATTAACACTTGATCATACAGATTGCCAGACGACATCATGCTTTGTGTTTATAATGGTTTCATTAGTCTAGCATTCTCTTTGCTCTGTATGGAGAACTGGAATATGCTATTTGTTTCTTCTTTGTTATTTTAATACACTTATGACGATAATCTAGGAGATGGAGGTCATAGTTCCAGATCCATCCAAAACTTATCCTAGTTCTGGCATGGTCGAATCTAAGTCTGTTGGAACCTTTTCACCTTTGCAAAAGCAAGATCCTCATAGGGGACTCTTCGTAGATAGGGGTGTTGGTTCACCTAGACTTGTAAAGTCTGCGAGCTCCACCGCATTCACTGTAGATCTCAAATACTTGGAGAAGAAGGTCTGTTCTAGAGTAAATTCTATCCCTTTTGGGAAGTATGCTGCAAGATTTGCAATTTTCCCATTAATTTCTCATGCCTAACTCTTCTGCTTAGAATCCAATGCCAGCAGCTGCTGGAGCTGTCACCGCTGCAGCTGTGGCTGATCAGATGCTTGGACCTAAGGAGGACAGTCATTTAGCCATAGTCCTGGTACTTTTTCTGAACCTTCCCCCTTGACAATGTATTTCTGAAAGCATAATTATGTATGTTATGGGGCTTATCTGCTCAAGAGGTTTATCAGTGAATACAGCAAGTATAATGGAATATACTGCTTTAGCAAATCGATTCTTCTTGTAATGTCGGTAGCTGCATTTCACATTTTGCAAAAGGAAGAGAGAGAGATACTTGATGGATTTTTCATGATCTAGGTTGGTTTACCTGCTCGAGGTAAGACTTTCACTGCAGCAAAACTTACAAGATATCTTCGCTGGTTGGGCCATGAAACTAAGCACTTCAATGTTGGAAAGGTCAAATTCTTTCTTGCTCCAGCTGTCTTCACTTCAAAATTCAACAAAAATGTAGTCATAGTTTTTCTTTGGTAACAGTATCGACGTCTCAAGCATGGAGCTAATCAGGTATGGTTTTGATATGGCACCTTTTCTATTTCTTCTTGACTTACCTATTATTTATCATCCTGCTTAAGAAGATATTTTGATCCTCTGTGAAACTCAGACTCCACAATTTTCCCCCCCTCATTATTTACTGATTAAATGCGCAATAGTTGTACCTTGATATCCACAAATTAAATCCATTTGCTCCACTCTCTTGTAAAAGCACGGAAATATGAGCTGTATTCTATAATTAATCTAACAGTAACCTAGCAATCTCACAATGTGGATGGTTTTGTTGGTCAGCAATATAGCTGACAAGGAACCAAGAGGATTAGGATGATTTGGCTGATTAGTTTGGAAATAAATGTTTCATTTGAATGAGCCAATGCCAATGTTTTCCTTGTCTTTTACTAGGAATTTTTTAGCAGTTTTTTCTTGAGTCCTACTGTTTGAGTGTCAAGCAAGTAAGACATTCACAGCAGAATATCTTGAGCCATCATCTTGAGCATCTAATTGACATTGATTGTTTGGGAGTTCTTGGGTATTGGGCCTGTACTTATATACCACTGAATAAAATAATAGAGCAAGTCTGATCTTATCAATGCTTAAGGGTTCTCTCTTATTGAGTCCTCAATCACTTCAAGTCATAGGTTCTCATAAGAAAGATAGAAACACAAAAAGGTGTCAATAAGAACAGAAAAGAAAGGGCAAGTTAGAACCAGATTTTAAAGTATGTCACCTGGTGACTAGATGGTATCCCTAGAGTCACAATAAATTGGTATCAAAGTCAGGCATATGGGTAATTCCACTTAACTGCAGCCCCAGTTTTTGGCCCTTCTACAACAATGCAGATATGAACAAACTAGATTAAGTGCCATGCTTTACTCCCTCATGGACAATAACCTTTTAAGGAAATATAAAATATCTCTGACAGAGTTCTTTCAATCGTAACTGCATATGCACATAATCATTATGTTATTCATGAAAATCAAGCAGCCCTGCCCTGAGCGGTTGTGGGTACTAGCTTGCTGCCATGATAATTCATTAGTTCTTGCTTAATGATACATCATTCAATGCAGTCTGCTGATTTTTTCCGAGCTGATAATCCAGAAGGAGTAGAGGCACGAAATGAGGTATGTACTTTCCCAAGAAGTGAGACTCTACAAGCTATCGGTGATTTATGATCTCATCAATTGCTGATGATTTTACTGCTAAAAGATTGCAGAAGAAGCTATTTTTCATATGAGTTTATTCTTTTACTTATTGAGCATGAGAAAGAAATAATTCTTTTGCCTTTTACTCTAAGGGAAATGGACTGTCGTATGATCTAAATTTGGTAGTTCCTGGATCAGTTGTTGATAATGTGGTGATTTTTTTCATTAGAATTTTATGTATTACGTGCATTTAGGTAGCGGCACTGGCAATGGAAGATATGATATCATGGATGCAAGAAGGAGGACAGGTGAGTTTGTTAACTCAGGATGGTGCTGCAGGTATCTTGCTTCTGATTTCTTCTCACATCATCTTTTCTTTCTTAGGTTGGCATATTTGATGCAACAAACAGTACTAGGAAAAGGAGGAACATGCTGATGAAAATGGCTGAAGGTAAATGCAAGGTATTGTGGTTATAATTTTGAGCATTGAGGAATCACTCACAAGTTCTTCAGATCAATGAGTTTGTACTTAAACTGAGCTTATTTTTATTATGTCTTACAAGCGAAAGATAGGAATGACTGTACCTATCAATCCTAGAAATAAGTTGTATTGTCAGTCAGTTTTACAGTTGTGGTGATTCCTAGTCTTAATGCAGATTGTTGTGATTTTGACATGAAAAGTGAAAGGGCCTTCTCTTGAGAGTTGTGACCAAGCAAGTAGTAGCCCCTGAAACAATGTTCTTTTCTATCTCTAAATTTTAGATTTATCTAGGCAATTTAGAAGCTTTAGTCAGTAAGATAAAATAACAAGTGTTGTTTTCTGTGTACCTTGTTGTATAGTTTTCCTAATATTATCTATTAAAACTTATCAAAAAAACAAAAATTCTATTAAAAAGTATAGGCATATTTTGCTTCTTTGGTAATCATTAAGTTTGTTAATGAACTCAAGGATGGACAGAGTTGGTTGGTTTGATTTGAGTTTGATGTTTTTTCTAACAAAACCAAATTTTTAGTTTGGAAAAGTTCTGCCAGAACCAAATATAACTTAGATTTTCTAAGACCAAAGAAAACCACGTAATTTGATTTGGTTTCAATTTGAATGTCCAACAAATGAAAGCAAAATAATTTAGGTACATATTATTAAGATTTTCAGATATGTTTTGCATCTTCATATGTCTTATTATAAATCATATATCATGTATACCCGTATGTGATATTTTACATGATATTTAATATATTTCATGCACATCATTTATAAATATTCTTGTTTCTAAAATAAACCGTTTCATTAATCATCATGATGAATATGTGTTGCAAACAATGGTTATATTACATTCAAATATAATCTATAATATATTTCTAGTATATGTAAGACAAAATGTCATGTGTTGGTAATCTGATTTGTATTATGCATATAAATACATGTTATATGGTTTTATATATAAGCAAATAATGGCTCTAAAGTCTGGTTTTATTTACTCATCATATATATATATATATATATATATATTCGGTTGTAATTTATTCATCATATTTCAATATATATGAGATGAGATTACATTGAGAATTGGGAGAGATTTACTCTGATCCCACAAAATCAGCTGAGCTATATCTAGCTATCAAATTATCTAAAGATATCTAAATAATGGTTATGGATCCAATATATAATAGAAAATCCCCATTACTCTCTAACACTCTCCTGAATAGATGTTTATCATTCATAGCTTCCTTGGCAAAAACTCAAGTTCATGCTTCTAGGATGTCTTTGTGAGTATGCTTGCATCCTGCAGTTGTGTTGGAATGCAGTTCAGATTAATCTTCCTATTTTCAACCTCTGCAAGATATAGTGTCGATCGATTTTAAATACTGACCTGCTATTGCTATACACTCAAGTAAGACTGGTACGATGTAGCTTCAGGTCTTTCATCGATCTTGGTCACCATATAACTTCACTTAACCTATGTAAAATGGCTCAAAACTCAACTTTTGCCCTATGTGACCCATCTGACTATATTTTACTTAAATGTTACTAACTTATCCCGAACTTTAGTACTGTACCTTGATGTGGATTTGCTTTCTCCATGTCATCAGTCCAAATTTGCATCCACGAGACTCAATTCTTCAACATCTATTTTTTCCAAAACATAAGACCTTTACTAGGAGTTACCTTCAGATATTTTAGTATGGGATGGACTGCATTTGAGATGCTTTTAGTTAGGAAATGCATGACTGACTTCCTAGACCAACTGCACATGTAATATTTGGTACAATAAGAGATAGGTAGATGAGTTCGCTAACTACTTTCTGTAATCGACCCTTATCACCAATTGGATCTCCTTCTGGTGTTGTTCTCTAGAATATTCTGAAGGCATTCCCATTGGTTTACACAAGCTTCCTTGTCTTGCAAAGAATATCTGAGCTAAACTTCCTTTGAGATATGGGTATGGGCTGCAGACTCCTAGCTATTTCAATTTTCAAGAAGTATTTCATGTTCCCCAACTCTTTCACTTCAAACTTAGTCTCGATCTTCTACTTTAGACACTCAATTTCACACTTATCATCCCCAATTATAATAATGTTGTCAGCACACAGGTTCAAGATGGTGCCTTCTGCCCTTCCCAGCCACTTTTATGAATAGTGTATGGTTAGCCTAACCTTGTATACATCACCGTTTGACTTAAGTTGTGCTAAATCTTTTAAACTACACCCTTTGCAATTGCTTCAAGTTTAAGTTACAAACTTTTTCATCAGAATTAGATGATTTGAATCTAGATGGGATCCTCATATAAATTTCTTCAAGTTCTCCACTTAGAAATGTATTCACTACATTAAGTTAATGTAAAGGCCAATCTAAGGCGACACAGTCAAGAAAACTTGAATAGAATTAGACTTTGCAACAAGTACAAAAGTTCTCTCATATTCTATACCATATGTTTGAGTGTACGGTAGGCCATGAGTCTTGTCTTTTACCCTTCAGCACTATTCTTTGCTCTATGCTTCACACTAAACACCCATCTATAATTGCTTTTTTTACTCTTGGCAAATCAATCATGTCCAACGTTTAATTTTGATATAAAGCTCTCGTTTCCTTTCACTCTAAATTCTCAAGCGCTTTATGTATATTTTGTGGAATTTTCCTTGACTAACATAATTGATTAATTCTAACTAGTAAATTCATGCATTATGTTATGTATTCACAGTTATTATATATAAACCAATTGCATGTGCTGTCATGTATATGCTTAACTTCTTTTTCCAAAAAAAAAAATAAAAAAGGGTTCTGCAGTTAGGTATGGTTTTTGGTTGGAAATATATTCAATAAAATATTTCCAGTTAAGAACTTCTCCAAAAAGAACACCCTACAGAAAAATTAAAAAACTAAAATCTAGGTTTAGTTTTTGGTTTGAAGTGTCCACTTAAAAGGATATAAACAAGAGGCGGTTTAGTGGTAGGGTTCTTCCACTCTTAGTCAATGTTTTAGGGTTCAATCCCTAGTCTTAAAGAAAAAGATGATTGCTTAGGGCAATTGAAAAGATGGATTGAGACCAATAACAGGTAGGTAAGACAGAAGAATTGGTGTCTAAAAACATAACAATGAACATTTTGATTACCATAAAAACAAGGAATATTTTGGATCTAGTCTTAAGTGGTGCAAGTTTCTTATGTTGTTAATAAGATTCTGTTCCTTTCATGCCAAGAGTCAGGATGGATGCAGAAATTGGCTTTTTATGTTAAATCATAATGTCACGTTTGATTTGATGAATGGTTTGGAATGGGATGGATTAGAAAGGAATAGAATGGAGTGCAATGGGGTGGAATTAAGATTGGAATGGTAAATTTTATCTTGTGTTTGGAAATGTTTATATAGTATTATTTGTAAAAAATATGTCTAATTATTGGATGTCCTGATTAGGTTGAAGGTTAAATTGGTAATTTTAATTCGTGATAATTAATGAGGGTAGAGTGGAATAACGATTCTATCTTTTCAAAGGTGGAATCAAATTCCCTGTTGAAGCCAATTGCCAATTTCAAATAATCATGATTCTACTTTTAAAAGTACTTCCAAACATGAAAAAAGGAATGGAGTGTGAAATCGCGATTTTATTCTAGGTTCAGTCCCACATATCAAAAGTGACATAAGTGCTTACTACTTTGTTCTAAACTAATGTAACATTGCCACAATCTAGGTTTTGATTTGTTGAGAGTAAACACAGTTAGTGAGAATAAATTGATTGTTTATATTATTATTGTCATTTTTTTGCGATAAAACCTTGGGTCTGATTGGCCTCTTAGGACTTATCGATCTGAACCCTTGGAGGGACTAAGGCCTCTTGCAAGACTTGAACACTCGGTTAACCATGAGTCTCACATGATGAGAGTCTTGCATGTAATTTTTTTTAGACATGATACATGGGAGATTCTTGCCATCACCAGCATAGAATCCTGCAAAAACACATTCAACCTGCATTGCTTGCACCAGCCCCAATGGGGGGTTGTTCATAAGATTTCTCAACACTTTGTTCCCTGGTATAGGGAGAAGTAGATCATTACAAATAGAAACAAAGTAATTAGAAGATCTTTAAATTCATCTGCAAAGATTTCCCAAGATCACACAAATCATATGGATCTAAACCCCTGCTTAAACTGAAACACTAGAAATGAACAAATGCTCAGCTTGTCAAGTAAACATATGAAAATCCTTGAGCAATTTTTCTGAGACAAAACCTACTTGAATAAAGGAGTAAAATGAAGTTTAGAGTTATGTTTCTCAAATGAAAGGAAGGGCTATTGGTCCATGTCTATGGTTGATGCCTGGATCAATTAATTGGACAGTTTAGTTGTGTCTCATGGAAAAAGGACTTTGTAAACATCTTTGCTGTCCCTATCTTTAATTAGGAAGACAAATATTCAAAGTTAAGCAAAGAAGAGAAGAATCTTCTAAGTGAATTTAGGCAAAAAGAATGTCAGTGTGGAACTCCCAACTCTTCATGATGGAAAAAAATGAAAAAAAAAAAAAAAAAAAATCCTATGTGAGAGCTTTTCAGATATTAATCTTTAATGTTCTTAGCAAATGTTTTGGTCAGTACATTAACACATCTTGCTTTCTATTTGTAACATACATAAAATTTTTGCTACTTTGAAATGCATGTTCTGTTTCTTTGGAGCCAGATTATCTTTTTAGAAACTATCTGCAATGACCGAGGGATTATTGAAAGAAACATCCGTCTTAAAATTCAGCAAAGCCCTGATTATGCTGAAGAGTATGTGTGCCTTCTCTCATTGTGTTACTCTTATAAAAGGCAATTCTGGCGGTCATCAATTGATCATCCACTTTGCAGGCCAGATTTTGAAGCTGGTTTAGAGGATTTCAAAAATCGACTAACAAATTATGAAAAAGTAGCTTACTGAACACCACTTCCATTATGTTTGGGTGTTTTAGAAATTTCTATTATTGGAAAATAATTTATTATGTCTTTTTACTAGGTTTACGAGCCGGTGGAAGAAGGATCTTACATTAAAATGATTGATATGGTCAGTGGACATGGTGGACAAATACAAGTGAGTGGATCTTCCCCATTCTCCTTAGGAGTTTTGACTTAATGCCTTTGTTAGAAAAATTAGTTTCAATTTGTCCAAATGCCTAAAAAATTTGAATATTAAGTTGGAAAGCAGTCTCAATAAAATGTTCTAAAAGAGTTCTTTATCTTGGAGAACATTTTACATTGAATTAGTAAGAGTGTGTTTTCATGTTAAGCATTCTGGCATGAGTTATATATTCTTCAATGCTACAATGTATATATGTCAAGCCATTTGGTATTGTACAGTCTTCAGTATTCTATAGAGCCTTACTGGGATAGCACTTGTAAAGGTTCATGTAAAGGGAACTTTGGTACTGGAATATAATTGATCAAAACTATGTTCCTTGTATTGGAGAATAGTATTTTGTTTTGTCCTGTTAACAGTCTTTCAATTAGCAAAAATTGAAAACAGCTTTTTCAGTGCTTCAATCTTTAATGGGCTGTTGTTAATTTTCTTCCCCAGTCTCAAATGTAGATGGTTTAATGGAACATTTTTAGGCCATTGCTAGTTGTGACTTGGTAACAGTGAAATGTAATCTCACTTATTTGCTTGATGCTGATCTGACAAGAGATTACTGTTCATGTTTAGCAGAAATAATATTTTACCTTGATCCAGGTGAACAACATTAGTGGCTATCTGCCTGGCCGGATCGTTTTTTTCTTGGTATGTTCTCTCTCTCTCTCTCTCTCTCTTTAATATAATTAGTTAATTCATTCATTAATATATATTTAAAACTCTCATGGTATGTTCATGCCAGATAGAAACTAATGATGTGGTTCAGATTTTCTGGTCACCCTGTGGTTCGTGCTGCCTTTGCAGTTTGTGCCATTTTATCATTATATGCATATCGCTGTGCTAGTTCTAATGTCAATTTCATTATATGCATATCGCTGTGCTAATTCTAATGTCAATTTCATGTACTCTTGATGCAAGTTATGGTTAGTGGAGTTTTTTATGATGGATTATGAGGTCTTTTTGTGTAAACATTATGCTCTTTGTCACGCAATTTGAGAGAGGACACTGGATGCCCAGAGGATTATGCACCAGGACTGCCACTTCCAACGGCTTAAATTTAAACTATTTCTGGGATAGTAAGGTGACTCAAAGATGTAGGAGAGTGATGATGAATATTTCCTTCTTTGGTAGATGAGTACAGTCCTTTATATTTATCTAGATAAAATCTTTTACATAAAACTTCTGCAGATTCTTGCACATCGTTTAGGTGGCTTCCATGTTGAATTAGAGTGGCATCTCATCGCTGACATCTATGGGGCTTTTCCTTATAAGTGCCTAATTGCTTTTATTGATGAAGCAGAACTATGACTGGTCTCTTTCAGGTAAATACACATCTCACTCCTCGCCCTATTCTGCTCACCAGGCATGGAGAAAGTATGGATAACGTTAGAGGAAGAATAGGTGGTGACACTGTGTTGAGGTAAGTATTTCTATGGCTCTTAATATGCCATTGGGTAAGGTTGAACATTTATATTGTGCCAACAATGGAAAACGAAAGATTTACTCTGTTTTTCTGCTACGATCATTTTAACAGTGTGGATACTTAGCATAATGTCTGAGGAGCCCATGCAGATGTTTTGTTTGGTTCTTTATGGTTTATTCTCTTCATGTGGAAGCTTCCCCACCATAATTAAAAAAAAAAATTCTGATATTTGAGAGTGCATCTAAGAGAATTGAGGAACAATGCAACATGTCGGCCTCTTATTTTTCTCTGCTAGCTTCAATCGTCCCCTATGAGCATAAGGAAAGAAGCTGAGCACAAAAGAAATGCTTTTGGGTAGATGAGTTCCCCAGCATGGTTGTGGTATCTATGACATGTCGGCTTCTTTTTTTTTGCCAATAAAAATGGGGGATTTGAGATAACTAATTTCGTTGCTTTTTATAAATTCACTTGGGAAGAAAGGCTCCATATCCTTTTTACATGGCATTTTTCTGTATAATCAATGCAAATCATTTCTTACAGTGGTGTACAGGTTTTTCTTTGTTATGTGAGGCTTCCCTGATTGTCCAAGATATGGGAAATCCTTTTCACGGCAGATAGATATCACCTAGTGGGAGTAGGGCTTGAGAATTGTCATATAAGAAACCTTTTCCACATTGTTTTGATCAGTATCTCCATTTCCAAAGAACTAACACTGCAAAATTCCTGCAAGTTCAATGTGAATGAAGATCATTTCCATAGAATGTATTGGAAATGTGATAGTGCAGCGGAAAACATAATATAAAAGGGGGAAGTATCCAACACTTGGTCATCTAGTAATGGAAATTATGATTTCTTGTATGTAGTTTGATGAATGTGTTATCATCATATAGTTCTTCTTAATTCAAAAATCTGTTTGGTTGCTAATATTCGTCATAAAAACTATGTGAAAATTGACCCGCCTTGTTCAATGGCTCTGACATGTAGATGATATGGATATTCAAGATACCTCTGTTGATGGCATGATTTGGTTTGTAGGCATAATTAATGTACTTTTGCTTGACACTTTGTCTATTTCTATTTTATGTTATGGGTTAAGTTGGACTTCATTCTTAATTAAGTTGATTATTGATCTATATATTTATAAATATGTTTCTCTAGCCTCTGTTGCACAGCTTGTGTATAGTGATTTTATCATTTAATGACAGTGATGCTGGCCAGCTCTATACAAAGAAACTTGCTAACTTTGTTGAGAAGCGACTGAAGTCTGAACGAGCTGCTTCCGTGAGCTTCAAAACACTTATATAAAGATTCCTGTATTGTGGATTTATCTTTTGTTATTCTTTTTACAGGATCAAACCTCTTGTTTTTTGGGCAATGCATCTAATTATGGATGTAGGATTATGTCTTTAATTTTTCAGGGCAAATCCAGTATTCTTCAATTTTCTATGTCAGCACACATGACTAGTAATTAGTATCTGAAATTGCTGTTTTCTTCGTTTTATTATCTCCAGATATGGACGAGCACACTACAAAGGACAATTTTGACAGCTAGTCCCATTATCGGATTTCCCAAGGTTGGTGATTTCATTTGCCATTCCAATTTCCTATATCAGTGGGTAATCACATCTTAGTTTTGCTGACAGATATTCTATTGTCATCTCAACTTCTAGATCCAATGGCGTTCACTAGATGAGATTAATGCGGGAGTTTGTGATGGAATGACTTATGAAGAGATCAAGAAGAATATGCCTGAGGAGTATGAGTATGTCTCGTTATTTTAGTAGAATAAGATGATTTGATTGAATTAGTTTTCGTATGAGTGCTTTGCAATCTACATGAATTGATTATGCTGGTTTTTATGTACAAGTTACATTGTAATTGGTGAAAATACCACTAACTCTTGTTTCTCAAATGCAGAGCACGTAAAAAGGACAAGCTAAGATATAGATATCCTCGTGGAGAGTCATATCTTGATGTTATCCAAAGGTTGGTATTTTGCTATTATATTTTTACAAAGTATGTGTTTGCTGTTCTTTTATCTACCAAGAGAAACAATGAGGGAGAGAATAAGTAAGAATTGGCTCTTTTCTTCCTTTCGCTTTATCTTTATTGGATAAGCAACACTTGCTACCCTTCTCACTGTGATGGGTTTCTTATTTTATGCAGGCTAGAGCCTGTAATAATTGAGCTTGAACGACAGAGGGCACCTGTTGTTGTGATCTCGCACCAGGTTAGATTTGATAATTGAAAGTTGATTGTTTGCAGTTTATCATTTTGGTTGTTTGTGTGGTAAGAAAATTCATTACTTTCTCTATGCAGGCGGTGCTGCGTGCCTTGTATGCATATTTTGCTGACAGGCCTTTGAAAGAGATTCCACATATAGAGGTAAGGCTGAGGAGGTACAGGGTATGCTTGTGCATCAATTCATGGAGTTAGTTAGCTGCATTTCTCTATTTTGTAGTACTAAACATGCCAAAAGCCAGTGATTTTATCTTGTCACTTTGAGTTTGGAGTCATAGTGTGTTGGTGCTGTCTTATTATCTTAGATTTCTTCATTGCACTGTCGAACAGTAGCCATTACTGGAACATTACTAGAACTATTGGGTTTATTTAGTAGCATCTGAGGTCAACTTGATAATGGGAAACCTTTCTATTAGTTCCACCAATTGATAGCATTGATGAATTGAATGTTTTATGTGAACTTGCATGCTTGACATGTGTACGTATTAGTTTTGAATAATATCTGCACACCTCATTTAAGCTTGGTTGGTAGTGCAAGTAAAATCTTTTGATACGGTGTAAAAAATTAAAACCATTCAACTAATAGTAAAGTGCAATCATTTCAGGTACCACTTCATACCATCATAGAGATACAAATGGGAGTTACTGGAGTCCAAGAGAAAAGATACAAGCTCATGGATTAGTTTCTTTAGAATAGTCTTCTTTGCATTCTTTTATAATCCTAGAGTTAGACATTGAGGCATTCCTGCTCTTTGCCCTCATTTGTAGGCCATATGTAACATTGGGAAGAATGTACCATTCTCTCTTTAAAAATAGCTAATCTCTACTCAATGCATTTGGAATGTGGTTGCCTAATAAGCTTCTGGATAGCCTTGCCTCTTGTTAGTAATTTACTTATAATGAGGATCTAGTGAAGATCGTTTGGAATTATTGATATTTTTAATACTCATGCCTCATAATATTAACCTTTTCGCACTCTAGCCCTATGGTAGTAGGTCTCATTTGGTTAGGCTTTTAGTAAAATCTTGGGGAGAATATATGGGGACAAAAAAAGATTAAAAAGAAAAAAAAAATGAAGATTACATGGCTTTGAGCTCTTTGAAATTTGATTGTGATTTTTTTTTAATGTTTACATCTCAATTTTATTATTTTTTATAATTATATATTTGAAGTTTTGATTTGTTTAATTACATGTCTAATTAAAGATTTAGTCATCACTATTTATATCTTAGTTAATTATAATTTATAGTTGGTCTAGTTAACACAATCATCCAATAAAGTAATAACTTACTACGTTTGAGGGGTAACCTTTCGTAGGTGGTCATTAACAACTGATAGCATAATATTGGGTCGTAATTCATTTAAAAAATATGCATTGTAACACCTACTAGCGATTGTAGTTAGTTGTGATTGACCTTAGAGGGGTCATACAACCTGCATAATGCTATGGGTAGCCATTCGTTTAGCTTATCGTGCTGACTAAAATATCGATATGAATTGGAATTAATGAAGATATAGAGATGATAACTAAATTTTCAATTAGGTATATAATTAGATAAGTTGAAACTTCAAGTGTATAATTGTAATAAGTGATAAAGTTATGGTATAAATTGTGACATTGCCTCTTATTCTTTTTTACTAGTTATTAGAATTCCATATTTCAACTAATAAGAAGTATAAATAAATCAAACTGCTTGTGAGTTATTGGAGTTTAGCTCTGTTGATTGTAGATGAATCAATTGAGTATAATAATGTGAATTAGGTTTTAATTCCTTGGATTGGAGTGTTAATGGGCTTTGTTCTTGGTTTGATTCCTTACTCTGAGTCACCTGCAAAAAGCCTCCTATAGATGCATCCATAAAGCCCTTTCGATACTCAAGTTAGTAAGGAAGATCAAAGAAAAGGGAATTAGAGATTATTTAAGTACTCTTAATCCTCAAGGAAGGTGCTTAGGTTTAGCAGGTTTCAGTATGTTAAGGGTAATATGGAGTGTAGAGAGTTCGAATCTTTACCTATCATGTCTTTGTATTATTTATAGTGTAAGGAATATAACTATCTTAGATATGTGTTAACATGAGGTTCATCTATACTTACTATTGGTAGGGGCTATGTGTTGGGGAGTTGACATGGCATTCTAGGGGTTGGTTGACCACGGCTATGCTGTTAGCTACTTCTATAATCTGGGGCTTTGACGCCTTTAGAGTATGTTAGATGTGCTGGCTGTATTATGGATGTCAAGTTGTAATTAATGAGCTAAGGAAAGAAGTAGGCATTAAAGATGAATATTCTCAAGGAGGCGAAGGAAGGGGCCTAAGCAACCTGTGGGCTATAAGCTAGACTTCAAGGGAGAGCCTATGGGAGTGAGTGTGTCCTTACATGGTGTGCTCAAGCTTAGAGATGGAGAAGACCTTCGTAGTTTAAGCTTGCCAGGGTGATTAATTGAGTTCGTGGATCTGAGTACTTGAAGATTGGGATCTTGAAGTATCTTTAGGTGAGCTTAGTGCTAGGTAAAGTGGGATGCTTAGATAAAGCAAGGCATTTGGTCATTTGGCTGTTGATGGGCCTTGAGGGACCTTTATTCGGGTTAGTCCTTGACTCGACCCAAAATTAGGTATCAACACTTACACCCGTTACTCTCCCTAATGTTAAGGACACGACGAGTATAAGTTTGTTGGGAGCGTAAGCTTGAGGTGACAAAGGTTTTGCTTCAAATGGGGTACTTGTGCTCGTCACTGGGTGAAGTGATACCTGACATGTTTGATAGGTACTATTGCGATTTGCAACAATCCCTAGCTTGATTGATGTGACCGTTGGATTGCTTGAGATGTAATGCTGGTTCTTTGGGAAGACTAGTGTGCATTAATGACTCCTTAGAAAGGATTACGTGCATGGGGTGTTGGCATGCATGGCCACGTTAGTAATTTACGTATGTGGATTGATTTAGGCCATTGGTTAGCGAACTGGGATACATGGATGGTTAGGATGCAGTGCATGTCTTGTTAGTTGGTGTCTATATCGATAGTGAGCAAACCATTCATCTTCCCCCTTGGCTTGTCTATATAAAGGGGTGCTTTGAGCCTTCACTTCTCACTTTCGCTTTCAAATAAGAGGAGAAATTGTCAAAACTTTTCCTTAAGAGCTTACACTGTAGTTTTAGATTCTTTGCTATACTTCCTTCACTTTTCACCATTCCTTATGCACTAGACATGGTATGTACTAGACATGGTCAATAAGAGTGTTTCCACTTCTTAAGATGAGCACTCAAGTGCTTTTATCTCAAGAGAAATTGATAAGAATCATGATGAACTAATCCTCAAAAGGGGTGGTAACCACACTCCTCCCAAACAATAGTGGTAGCGGTGGCAGCGACGACAGCGTGTAACTGCAGGAGTAGAGTTTTGTTCACTTAGGAGGAGAGAAGGGGCTTTGCTATTGGGAGGTCTCGAGATGTGTATGCTTCAGATGATGAGGGGGGCTAAGTTGAGGTACTATGTTGCACAGTTAACTTTAACAAGAATGCTTGTGTTCGTATGAATTCCGTGGAAGACGACGTGAAGTTAAGGCTTGTTAATTGGGTTGTGAGGAGTGTGCCTAGTTGGTTGGTGGAGATGCCTACGAATGGCGAGAAGGTCTACTAGATAGTGGACGAGCGATCATTTAGCATCTATGTGAAGCTGCTTAAGCTGGGGTTGCGATTGCCATTTTTGGAGTTTCTTGTGTAGGTTTTCAATTACTTTAGAATTGCCTTGGGCTCTTTGCATGTAAACGCTTGGGTACAGTTGTTCGGGTTCGAGGTATTGTGCTTGTGGATACTCTAACGGTTGACTGCTTAGTTATTTAGGCACTTGTTTTAAGTGAAGAGGGGCCCTGATGGTTAGGTCTACATTTCTTCTTGAGTTGGGTCATTGAAAGTGTTTGACAGCATCCCCAATAAGGTAGAGAAGTCAAAGGAATGCTTCTTCCATGTTTGGATGCCCGAAAAGTTAAATTTCCTAACATCTTGCATAATGCCAATCTAGGCAACACCGAGCAAGTATCTAGGAGTTGAGGATGATATGGCAAAGGCTGAGGTGTTGGAACTTATTAATTGGAAGTAGCTTTACCCTTTGGCAGTTACCTGAAAGTATGCTAGTGGTAAGCCTCTTTATGAGGTGGAGACATGTATCCAATAATTCTTGTTGAGGAAGAGCGGCTAGGTGTCTACTATGTCGCATTGTCATCTTAAAGGTGATGTTGGGTTTGCTTATCCTTGGCTTAGCGAATGTAGTTATTTTCCTTTTATTTGTTGTATTAAGTTTTTGTTTATGCTCGTAGCAATGAAGGTTGTGTTTGAGTAGATCAAGTAGAAATTGTTGGCTACTCAAGAGAGGCGGATGTAAGAGGTAGAGGTTGGAAAGAAGAGGAAGCATGTTGCCATTGAGGGAGAGGGGGAGAGCTCACAACATTCCCTAAAGAAGAGCAAGAAGAAGAAGGGGGTTAGGCAACAGACTATTCCTAAAGTAGTTCAGACCATGGTGAAGGTGGTCCCTGTAGGAGCTACCATTTCTCTAACTGTAATGGTGGCCTCAGGTCACATGGTGACTATGTCCAATGGTAAGGTTAGCTAAGTTGTGGGGATGGAGGAGGCCCGACGAGTTGAGGAGGTTGAGGTAGCTGGCTTAGGGGGTGACCTTGTGAGGTGCCATAGGTTAGCAAAGTGAGGTGAGGGTTAGACTTGGTAGTAGTAGGGGGATTATGAGGTGACTCCTCAAGATGTTGGGGTTAGGCAATTGACATCCTGGACGACGATGAGCCCTTGCAATTAGTGGCTTAGGAAAAGTAACTTATAGTGCAATAGGAGCCTAAATAGTCCATTGATTAGGTTGCGAAGCCTGTGCGACACATGGTAGAGCTTAAGGCTAGGTTTGGTTGCCTTTTTAGGGAAAAGACTAACATGGAGGCTTCTTCAAAGGCATATTAAGGTGAGTGATCTTAACAATTTTCTTCAACTGTTGTATGACGTTTGCTTAATGTGAGCTTGGTCTCTTCCTCTCTGTAGTTGTGTGATATGCTAGACTACATGCTAGCACATAATTGTAAGTATTGACAATCTATGGCTAAGGATAAGAGGGACCGATTGAGTGCAGAAGTAGAGAGGATTTGTGGTGCTTTGAAGGAGGAGAAAAAGCAGTATGGTGATTTGTTGATCACATACAATGATTTGGAGTCTTAGCATCAGGAGCTTGGGGAGTAGGCGAGGAAGGCGGAGGCCGAGCTAAAGGAGGCTAAGGTAACTATGAAGGCTTATGGGGAGGAGGTGACAAAGTTATAGGTTGAGCTCTAAGGCAAGGAGAGGGAATTGGAGGAAGCTCATGCAAGTTTTTCTTGGAGAGAGATTGAGTTGCTAAGGGGAGAGGGGCTTGCTATTGAGGTTAAGTGGTAGTTGTTCCTCAAGTCTTTGAATGATCTGATAATTGAGAAGCCAGTTAATAACGCTGGCTTTGCCATCATATTAATGGTTCAAGATAGAGTTTGTCAATAGTTGCTGGAGGTAGACTTAAGCTTCTTATAATGGCTTAACGACCCCGAAGCCTACAATTGGTGGAGAAGGAGGGTAGGGCTTTGTGAGGGAAAGCACTAAGGAAGTAGAGGATGAAGGAGAGTTTGGCGATGATGAGGAGGAGAACGTTGTAATGGACCAAGTCAAGTTGGCCTTATGTTTTATTTTTGTTGATTTTGTATGTAACTTGGGCGTAATGCTTATTTCTTTTGTTTTGTAGGGTTACCTTACCTACTTATGATGTACAGAATTGATCTCTAGATGGATGAAACTATTCTCATATTTATCTTATTCCTTATTCTCCTCTTCACTTTTGTTATACTTTATTATATTAGTGTCTTTGTCGCTAGAACGGGGACTTGGGTTATATTACTTCTTTCAAAGTTCTTGGACTTGCTTGCCCATGATGTGGGCCGACCACCAAGGGTAGTGACTTGACTCGTTTCATTTTTCAAAGTCCTTCAACTTATTCATGCTTGACATGAGCTGAGCACCACTTGTTTAGATTATCCATGGTTGCTTTTGCAGGGTGCGAAGTCCTTAACTAGGCTTAGGGGAATCTTTGTCGGTTATTGCTCAAGTCTTGATGTCATATTTTTTTCAGGTAAAGTGTGCCTTGAACAGAAAGCCTACTTGGTAGTTGTATTGTCTTGGGTAATGTACCTTTTAGAAGGTATTTAATACTTGTACAGTGCGTTTAAGTTTCTCGAGGGGTCAATTCATCTACCATTCAATCGAGGCTATTAGATGAAGGGGTATATCAATGGATGGGGTCGCATTGGGTCCCCTATATAAAGGGGGTATAGGTCCTTTGCTCCCTTTCCAGACACATTCTAACATTTTATATTCCTACATTTGAAAGCTAGTTGCGCCTCTGTTGTTCCCTTTTGTTGTAATATGAGTAAACTAAAGATGATTAGAGTGAGAGAGAAATTACATGAACTTAAGAGGAGGGCTTTGGTTCTTTTAAGCTCCATAACTAGTGGTGATCGTAAGGTGTAAAGAGTCACTTGACAGTGGAGGGTGGCTTTTGAGTATTGACTGGTAGGATGTATGTAGACCTCTCGATTGTGCCCCCATTTAAGCCAAGGACATTTAAATAGGGGTAGAACCTCAGGTGTTAATCTACCACTTGTTGGGGTGTGTTGCTTGTTTGCTTGAGGTTGTAGGTAGACCCTTCAAGTGTTGCCTCTTAAGTTCTCATGCAGGTAGGGCTTCAACGGTGATTATGGTGATAGAGGGGGCCTCTTTCCTAATTTAGAGGTCTTTGGCCAAAGCAGCTTGGAAGATAATCTCAAGCCCCTCATATTGCTTGGCAAGTAATACGGATGGAGTAGGTAAATTAGCCTATAGAACCTCCCCTAAGTCGCTCTTATAGAAGGTCGACTCATCTAGTTGGCGTGAGGCTTGCTTTGAAGCTACCAACGTAGCAAGGATCGCGACTGTCAACTTACCCTGCTTTCTTAAGCTTCGAGCAAGCTTAGTTGAAGTTGAGAGCAATCATTAAGATCGAGTGCTGAGCAGTACATTAGGAACTAGCCTTAAGCTTGTAGTTTGTAATCTTTTTCTTTTATTTCTATATGTACTTGGGGTCGGCATGCCAAACCCCAAAGCTTTGTAATGCATTGTTGATTAATAAAATTTCAAACTTTCTCTTTGTACTTGCTCGTGTACACTTTCTACTCAATGCATTCTTTTTTCTTTCTTTAACCTTAAGCTCGTCAACATAAGATTACTTGTTCACTATTGTGGTGGTAACACGTGAATGTGCTTGATAGTGAGTTAAGTGAGGCATATTGACCTGGTTGATGTATCCTTACCTTGATTGTATACCCTTTGGGTGTAAGGGCCATCAGGGTAAGTCATGTACGAGATCAAGCTAGTCACTTCAATCTGTAGGTACGCGCATTCTTGGTTTCAAGAACTGCACTGTTGCTTGAACCTCATGAAGAGGGCTTGTCTCAACAACAGTCAGGGCCTTCATCCTTATGTTGCGAATTTGTCATACCTTGAAGTGGTAGAGTAGTAATAGTCCCGTTGTGTCAACCAGCCTAAAATAGAAGCTGATTGTACAACTACTACTATAAACCTGACTCACACAAAACATATTCAGCCCAACTACTTTGAAGCATCTAATTTGATACTTATCTAAAGCAAACCTGTGGTGTAATTTGTTAAGATAACTATTTAAACCAAACTTGTAGTTTCATCCTTCAAAAAGATTCGATTTTTAAAGACGAAATGTGGTACAATACCTCAAAACGATGAGTTACAAAATTTTATTCACAAGAAAAGGTAACATATTTGAAAGATGATTTTGATGAAAATTTTGTAGGTTTAGAGAGTGTATCATACACATTTAGTAGTTGAAAACTAGAGGGTGACCTAAGGAGACCTTGGTAGTTATCTTAAAAATTAGTAAAATCAATAAATAAAGTTAAAGTTTAGTTAATTTTTCTTGATCCTCACTCCCTACTTGATCTTAATCTTCTAGAATAGGGTGATTTACTTATAAATCTACTTAGAATCAATAAAACAAACTATAAGGGAATGAGCCACAACATGTTTAGTAAATAGGATATAGATAGAAGTATATACCTATCACTCGGCAACCAAGGTTTTTAAGAAAGTTTATTTATATGCAATGTGTGTTCAATTAAATACTATTGTACGACGTTATCTAATATGTCATAAGATTACATAAATTGTGTTTGCTTTAATCTGAGTTCAGTAGTTTGATGTCGCGCATTGGTAAATCAGACCTAAATCGAAGCTTGTTCAGTGGAGAACATCCTTCACTTAAGATGACCTTTGAACCATAACCCCTAACCTTGTCGTAGCCTCTTTTCTTATCACTTAGTTTGACTAAGGGTGGGAAATGATTATTTAAGCTATTCCCATTAAAAGGGGTGAACGTTTGGCCCGAGAATTGTAGCTGTTATCCCCTAGTGGGTTGCGATGCATGTTAGGTTAGATAATTAAGTCAGGATTAAGTTAGATTATTTTCGGGGTAGTTAAGCAATTTCACTCTAATAAATGAAGTAGTGAGTATAGAACAACAATACATAGAGCTTAGCAATCTACGGTAGTAAAACAATAGTTAAGCACATACACCATACACGCATGGATAGCTACCTATTAATCACAAACAATTACATACTAAAGCCTCCAAGTATTTTGAAATAATATTTTAAAGTATGGTGAACCACTGATCCTACTTACTTAGCTTCCTAGCCAATCATTTCCAAAAGTCTTCGATAAGGTTACGAATCAAGTCTATTTGATACAAGATAAGGTGGAAATTAAAATATAATATTTAAATGGGATCAACCTATTATATTATACCTGCTCCCCTTGATTTAGCCCAATATAGTTGTAGGTATTTATTATGTAATAGCATTATACCTTAACTTTACATTTGAAATTTATATAAGACTAGTTTCTATTATTACTTAAGAAGTTTCTATTTTTTTTTCAGTGAAATTTTAAAGTAGCTTTTACTTTTTATTAAGAATTATATATTTACTAAATTTTATGAAAGTGATGATGTTAGATTTTGTAAAAATATAAAGTCTAGTTATAGTAATTTTGATAATTATACTTGTAGACTCATACCTTCATGATACTATTGGAGATCCGCTCACTTTGGGAATCAACACTAATGATACACAAGTCCTATAACTACCAATTTATATTTTCCAAGAAAATTAAAATTTTCAACCCTAGAAATTTTCATCAATTCATAAAATCAACCTCTTATCTATATAGACTTACAAATTTGCACCTAATCATCCATTTTTCCTTAAAAGATAACTTATAAACGAATTTCAAATTTCATAAGGTAAGTATTCTATCCTTAATGTAACATAAGGTACTCATAGTTTAGTTTTGTTGTTTCGAGCTATTTTGTTGAGTACTTATATTTTTACATCCAACCAATTATAGAAAGTAACCTAATAATTAAAGGTTTCTTCAATTTTAGAATTATTGGTAATCCTTTATGGTCTAAGTATGTCATTCTAATACATTATACTAATATTTTACAAGAAATTCACCATTATTAGATACCTAGTGGTAATTTATTTAGAAACAAAACAAATGAGAAAATGTTGATTTTTATAAATCCTCTTTATAAATATTAAATATAGCTAAAGGCATACCTTATACTAAAGTTTGGTGAAGAGAAGGAGCCGTTTGCTAAATCTTCTACATTTAAAGAGTGTTTTCCATACTCATGCAATGGTTAGGTAATACTTTTATAATTGACAATAGACTTTGTGTTAATTTGTTTGGGTAAGGAGCAGATGGTGGTTGTCATTGTGGTACAAGGGTCTTACGTTTAATTTTTAGTGACTTTTCTATATTCTTAGGTATTTATTATTTTGTATATATATTTATGAATAATAAATGTTATTTATGAAATACTGTAAAAATGTACATGTAAGTTTACCTTTCCTTAATGTGACCAACATATTTGGAGTAGATTCACAACTTTTGGGAATGTTTTCTATTATACATGATGATGGGAATTTTGAAGCTCGGCAACTAGACTTTCTAAAGGTATTTATAAGAAAATTTTAGTTATTATTTTATTTGACAAAAATGAGGTGGTTCAATAAGTTAATGAAAAATGTCCCTGTAATTTGTATAATTGATAAGTGTACAAAAATACACATTTATTTGTAAGATTTCTCTAACAATTATATGTGATTTAATAAAATTTTAAGCCAAAGTGCATAAATTTTCATTAAAATCACATATAATTTCTGAACACAAGTGTAATTTATATTTTTATGTTTTAATGTTTAAAAGTTATGTTTATTTGAAGAATTTAAGCTCTTTGTGCTTGTTTTTGTAGGTCTTGAGGCTACCATGCCTCCATACGAGAAGCCCAAAAAAAGAAAAAAAAGAAGAAGAAGAAGACATGGAGTAGGAACTATTGGCTTGACGGTTGACAATAATCCTAGCTATAATCAAGTTGGCAGCTGGAATAGAACCTTCGCAAGTATCGCAAAGAGTGGACCATACCATCCTGACAGTAGTCCTAGCTACTATTATGATCGTCAAGCTAGTATTTACTGTCATTTTGGTAGTATCGTTAAGATGGTACCCTCTTGATATAAAAAGTTGCAATTCACAGCTCATTTGGGGAAGCGATTTTTCTTTCTTTTTCGACTTCCTTTCTTCTTTTCTCTTTAGGGTTTTTAGGGTTTCATCTTCCTAAGTTATTTTAGGTTAGATTTAGCTTAAATTAAGTTAGTTTTGGTGGATTCCAACCTTGAGATGCATGAAAAATATCATTCCAACTAGGATTGAAGATGGGAACTCCCCTTGTTAAGCAATTTCTCTCTCCACCTAATTTCTTGTTGCTTTAGGATGTTATTTAACTTTGTAATCCTGCTGCATTAATGAGGATTATGAATTTTTTTAATGTTAATGGATTAATATTTGGTGTTTATGTTCTTCATTGTGATTGTGTATTACATAGGTTATGGGTTTGAAGCATTGAAAATGTATTTAACTTGTGGAGGAATGTGTGTAGATTAGGATTATGTGTGAAGCATGATTTTGATTTCTAGTCATTTTTATGCTTGTTTAACCCGGATTAATTGTTCATACATGTTGATTCAATTAAGATTTCACTTTACCAATCAATCTTTAATTTATGTGCACATGAACAATAAAAGAACTCAAATATCATGCCTCTTATTAATTCATTTACTTGGTTCTTAATTGTTATCATTGGAGTATTGGAATCCCATCCTTTATTAAATTAAGAGTTGTTCTTAGATTTATATAGTCTAATAGAAATCATATATTTATCTTTTTGGTGTTGGAATCACTTATTTATCCTCATTAAGCTAGTTGTTGAGTTTTGTTTAATAAAAAAATCAAATTTTATTTTGTCTACTTAGATATGAATAGTACCAAAACGGTTGAAAGCTAGCACACCATTTTTTTTTTTTGGAAAATATAACATTAGAGCTCACTCTATACTACCAAACAATTGGTATGCTTGTTGAAGTTTTCGTAGTTTCCATAAGTTTTTATCAAAATTTGTAAGTTTGATTGATTAGTAGTATATTGATTCCACTATTTTAAAAAGGAGCTAACTTTTCCAATTAATGCATGACTTATGGAAGCAGTGAATGCGATACTAGTAATCCTTATCCATTGTTGCAATGATTACTCCTAGGCATAACTAGAATTCTTCACTGGTAAGTTTTATAAGTTATTAATTTTTTATATTTTAGTTTTACCTTAGCAATATATTATATAATTAATATGTCACTTATGCTTTCTTGTCCTTCTCTACTAAGTTTTTTTTTTATGTATCAATTAAAATAGTTGTCATTTTAATTTTTATGTAATATATTATATATTTTACGTTAAGTGAATATTCATATATATAATACAATTTATGTAATTCCTTGGGCATAATTTTATCAGAACTCATCATTTAAAAGGGTTTAAAATTAAGTTGAAGCGAGATGTAACTTTATGGTATACATTGAATATTGATTTATTGATTATAGGATAATTAAAGTTTTACCAACTAAACTTTGATTTATGGGATAAATATTGGCAAACTTAACTCATTTTGAAGATTTGATTTCACATAAGTGTTTATTTTGACTTATGAGGCACTATATTTCAAACTGTTGTTAGTTGGAAGAAACTCTTGGTAGTCCTAAGTTCTCAGTAGAAGGTTTTAAGTTGTTATTTATTTATTTATTTTTGGGATAGGGTTTATTTTAACAATCTTTTGGATAAGGACTTGTGTATAGGGTTGAGATATAAAAGTTTGACATTTAACTCTTGGTTTAATCTACTCCTACCTAAATAATGGTGTATGTTATAGTGCTTGAATCTTCGGTAGATATTATCTTTTTTTTTTCCCTCGACAAGTGTCAAATTCCCTTTTCTTTATGATGGTTATGTGTCCTATCCATTACTAATGCATGCTAATCCCATAGATTAAGTTGTTACGTCCTTACTTAATGCTTTCAATGCTACCACACAATTTTATCAATTTAATTATAAATTTTCTTTTAATTATTTTAATTTAATATATTTTAGTATGCTTTAGGTATTTTAGATAATTACAAGTATATATTATATGTGTAACATATATTTAATATAAATAAATACTTCTAAATATTATTTTGTATCATTTTATAATTTTTAGTATCCATATAAGTTATCTCTATTATCTCATTAATTATCGAAACTAGTTTCACGTGTTTTCAATAAATAACGAATAATATATATATATATATATTCAATGTCACAACCCGAAAGGTAGTCGAGTCATGACAATACTGCCATATAAGACGTGAATATTTGAGATCAAGCACTATCTTTGATCAGGGACTTTCGGTGTACTGCACAAGGCATTCACAACTACGACCTTTTCCTAGTAACTAGCATTAACTAATAACAGAACATATAAATTAAAGTTGAGCTATCTAAATGATCACTAACAAAACATAGATAAGCGGGAATATCGGGTTCCTCCTAAATTAGTCATATAGTATCAGGATAAATCACTATAAGTAGTTTATGCTAATCAATAAACTAAAGATACTTAATAATTAGAAATTAAAGAGAGTTCATATACATATAAACGAATGGTTTGCTTGAGTTCTCAACTTCTTCACATCCCAATTCCAATTGGGGCTACTGTTGTTGGGCATCTTGCGGCTTAGTTATGGCCACAAGTCCCATTGTAACAATAAATTATAGGGGGTAAGCTCGACTGCTTAGTAGGAAACCTACCTACTCTACAATAAGCAATATCAAGCAAGTTATTCAACAAGCGCATAAATGCATGGTTAAACATATGTAATGCAATAGTATATATAGTCTACTGGTAATTGCATATAGCACGATTTTAACGCCCACCATTGCCTGGGTTAGGAAGTACTTTGGTATGTCTAGATCTAGAAATCCATGTTTAATTCGAAGTTTCATGTTAT
Source organism: Lumnitzera racemosa (assembly GCA_024138005.1). Taxonomy (NCBI): domain Eukaryota; kingdom Viridiplantae; phylum Streptophyta; class Magnoliopsida; order Myrtales; family Combretaceae; genus Lumnitzera; species Lumnitzera racemosa. The sequence continues at coordinate 91,633,565 of JAMXBC010000006.1, forward strand.
TAATATGATCTTCAGTAGTAGACATGACACAACCTCAAGTAGAAGGTGGCACTCCTTGGAGCTAAGTAGTTCCTAAAGGTTGAGGCAGGAATATGTTGCATAAAGTATGTCGTACGATGACAACTTTTAATATACAAAATACAATATGAATCCTCTAAGTATGATCCCTTGTTCTACTGCGTGATGCTGATGCTCATATTATCGTTTTATAAGATGTGATGCATGCCCTGTTGCGAACTGTAATGAAGAATAGACAAAGCTGATTGCTAGATAGGTTTAAGATTATAGAAAGCTCAAAAAGGGTTAATGGGGAAAGGTACAAAAGGGAGAAAATGAAGAACGAAAATAGTAAGCAAAACTTAGAAATAGCTCTAGAGGATATGACATACTAATGGAACTTTTGAGGACTCACGACACAATTTGATATGATGTACGAATCAGTCTAATGAGGTTACTTGCCACTTAACCTTACTTAAGGGAAATGATAAGAGTGATGTCGAGAGTAAACGAACAATGTTTACATAAGGAAGAAAGTACTCAAGTGTATTGAAAGTAATTTGATGAATTACGGCTACAAATACAAGGGTATTTATACTCGTAAGTTAAGTCAACTCGCTTAAAAGGGAAAAGTAAAAAAGGACGTTTCCTAAAGAAGCAATGTATATGATACAGAAGGGTAAAAATGAATATACAAGGAAAACAATAATTGGTGCTACAAATTCTACATATGATAATGTACACATAGCAATGCTGCATTGGTGAGGTTGTTAGGAGATGCGGAAAAAAAAGTACAAATAGATGGGCTTGTTTAAGTAAGTATGGCTTAGTCAGTTTGAACTCTCTCTATTAGCTTCTCAGCTAGGAAGATGCCAAGTAATTGGTTAGTTCAACGCTAGAGAGTAATCATTAACTTGGCATACTATAGAAAAATGGCCGGTCATATGGCAAGGAAGTACTCGACCTTAGCAGGCGTTGGTTAGAACAGAAGGATTGGTCGTACTAGCCCCTCTAGTCCTTAGGTTTGGTTGCGGGTTTGAGGTTCGGTAGCTTGATTCCCATCATTCTCTCTAGGTTGTTTTGGATTTGGGATCAAATTCAAATGGTTTTCATCCAGTTCTCCATCAAGGTGATGTGGATTGAGGTTGGCAATGTTGAAGGCATCAGAAACCCTATAGTCCTCAGGCAATTCCAACTTGTAGGTGTTGCCACTGTAAACCCCCGAAAGTTTCGATCTAGTTTTTGAAATAGACTCAACTATATTAGACAATTTAGGAGTCGACAAGGCTAATTAAAGTAAAAACCCTAAAAGAATTAATCAATCGCGTAAAGAATTTTTCTACCCTAAATGTTTCTAAAAGCTAAAGATTTCATTCAAAAGTGATTAAAACCTTAAAAATGATTCCATTAAGGACATATGTACACCAATCCAACATGATATACCCTAAAACTCTAATTGAAAATATAATGCTTATATTTTGCAAAATCGTTAGTAAAAGGTTAGAGATAACCCTCATTCTTACTTATATGATTCAAATTCTCAAGTAATCTATTAGGAACTAAGATAATGGGTCATAGATTATATTTATTCCTTAAATATATGATTAAGATAGTCTTACTTAGGGTTAGGGTTATAGTTGAAGATTAGGTTACATATAGTGAACTTTAAGACTCAAATTAGCACTTTTTACACTTGTTACTCAAAGTAATTTATCAAATGAGATATATGGACTCTAAAGACCTAAAGTAAGATCTCATCAACCACATTTACACATCAATGCATCATATACCTCAATTCTTCTCATTTCCTTCATTTCTCCCCTAATTTCCCTTAATTACTACATTATGTGCACAAAATTACACATACTTAAGGAATGTTGACTAAGATAATACATGTTGACCAAAGTTCAAATGTTGACCAAGTCAAAACATGTTGACTAAAGTCAATATTTTGAAAAGTCAACAAAAGTTAAGAGATAAGGAAAATATCTCTTACTTAATGATGTCTTCCTTTTCTTTTCTTTTTGATTTTTCTTTTTCTCTTTTTTTCTCTTGTTGCCATCCACAAATGTCCTCCTTAACCCCACCACATGTTGTCTTCCATTAAGAGAAACAAACAAAAGAAACAAAACAAAATCTCCCTTTCATTGCCGTAAACTTCCCTCTCTTCTTTCCCTTTCATTTCTTCCCTTTTTTCTCCTTAATTTCAACATCAAAGAAGGTATGTCTTTAAGTTCCTTTATCTTACTTTATATTATTCATTAGTTAGTTAATTAGGTAGATTAGATAAGTAGTTATGTGGTTAGTCTTGTCTTGAAGAAGAGGAAACAAAGTTTCCATCTTTAAGTGTAGAAGCTTGAACTTTTGAAAGAGAAGAAAGAAAGACATGAGGATATGCTTCTATATATGTATACATAAGGAAATACCAAAAGAGTATAAGTATAAGAACCTTTGTACATGAGTATTTATCATGTATATAACCTAATTTAAGATCAAATCTTACTAAACATACTTATACTACACTAAATATATACATAAGAACACAAAAATATGGAATTAGGGAGCTTTTCTTAAGGAAAAGCTTAGGTATACGAAATTTTAGTATAAAATACGTATCCAACCGTATAGGTATACGAGTATGTATACATGTATAAATACGGTATAAGTCTAAGTATAGGTATGAGTATAAGTATGTATAAAGTATATGTACATAAGTATAAGAGAAAGAGATAATATGTACATAATACATATGCATATGACATAAGCATGATGAAAGGCTTATGTAAGCATATGATGAAGTAAGTGATGACATAAGCAATGACATAAGCAAGTGATGATGTAAGCGATGACATAAGCATAATATTAGAAAATAAGAAAACTAAGAAAAGTGTAGGTAATTAGGTAACTAAATTAGTAAAACCTAATACACCTTCTAAATTAGATTATACCTAATTCAGTATATGAATTAGTAATAGCAAAGTGAAATCCTTTCATTATAAGAATTTAAGGAATAAAAGATATAAACATAAGTAATAAAAGTACTTAGGTGATCATAACTAAAAATTTCTATAAATTTAGCTCATAACATAAAATAAAGGTCTTAATATCCAAAACAGATATTACCATGTGAAAAGATGTTCGGAAACGATGAAAAATGATTATAAATTCATAAACATAAAAAATAAAACGAAAAAGTTACATACGATTGAAATTAAAGTCTTACCGAGTAAAAGTTAATAGTAATTTAAGTAGAACTAGGTAATTAGCTGTTTAGAATTAATAGTTAATTCAAACACTTATTAGCATTGTTATCACATAATGATCAGGTGACTCTGAGGTGAGCAAGGACCTCCCGATCGATTACTACGATTAGGGCGAACCGCTATGGTCGAGTGAGTATTTACCCTGTGATTCCATGCTTGATTGTGATTGTAGATAGTGAACTTAAATATTATTGTTCATTAACTAATGTGTGGGGTTCGGGAAATGCTTGTGTATGTAATTGATTGTTGAGTTGTGAATTTACCTTAAATATAGAGAATGCATTGTTTGTTGCATAGTAATATAGGAAATGATTGTGTGTATTAGTGGATGGTCACAGCATAATTTGAATTAACTTCTACTCGGCTATAAAAAGAAACTGGAACATGCATTAACATGCATGGCATGGATACTATTCCTGCCATCACATCACACGGAGGTAAAGAGAGGCCATTCGGGGGTTGATCTTATTGATTTATTTGGTTATGTACGGTGTACTCGTACAAAATGACCTTACCTTGGCCCGCAGGAACATTAGGCGTTGGAGGTGCTAACCGCCTGGCTAAGGGTCGAGTCTAGAGGCCTCCGTTTAGGGGTGAGTGTGGACTGCGGGGGCCCACTCACAATTATACTAGAACTTGAATTTTTCTGAAAATAAAAGAGTTATTTGATATAAGTACGGAACATGGAGTTTCGTAGTAAAGTAAGTTCTAGTGTAATACCCGGATTTGATTGGTGCCGTGTAAACTCCAACCCTGACTTCGGAGGGCGTTAAATCCGAGTTGCGTATATGAACTAGTTAAGTATGCGTATTATCTGGCATTCTGTTTGATCATTCATTCATATGCGTGAGTATAATGTATTTATAACTTGCTTGTTGTGTGGCTGAGGGTTTTGCTTACTAAGCTTAGGCTTATACCCCTTTAGACTTTTGTTGCAGGATAGCCTGTTTGTAGAGACAGGACGAGGGATGCCATAGGTTAGCCTGGGGACTTGGGCAAGAGCGAGGTGTTCTGTGTGATGAGAGGAAAACAGTTTATGTAGACTATTCCTCATGTACTTATGTTTAACTTATGTTTACCTTATTATTATGAACTTAGACATACTTAAATACTATGTAATGTAAGCTTTTGAGCTTAACTTTTATATAAATATGTTGTGTGATGATATCATGTGAATCTGGATGTACTTTGGAACTAGTAGTTGTAGAGTCTTGTATATTGTGGGAAGAGTTTTTGATTGGAAGGGTAACCAATTAGGGGTTCTTCATACAGTATACGGCGTTTGCCACGACTAGGCCGCCCTCAGTTCGTAACAGCCACTGATTTTCTAGAGGATTCTGAAAGGTCCATTTGTTCTTGCAGATAATTTATTCTTCCTCTTCTTTAGGAATTGTTTCTTGTTGAGGTGCAGCCATACTAAGTCTCCTAGCTGAAATTGTTTAGCCGTCCTACCCTTGGTCGTTTCTCGCATTCTTGTGGTAGCTTTCTTGATGTGCCGAGTGACGTTATCATAGATGTGCTGAAGAGATTTTGCTTTGGTTGAGGCATTAAGGTCCTCTTGTATGGGTATTGGTATAGGGGTGTAGTTGAGAGGCAACTTGGGATTGAATCCATAGACTACCTTGAAGGGAGTCTACTTGGTGGTGTTATGTATGGTTTAATTATAGGCGAACTTAACCATTGGTAAGTAGATGTCCTAATCAGCTAAATTATTGCCTACTATAGCTCAGAGCAGTAACCCTAAAGTACGATTAACTACCTTTGTTTGGCCATCAGTTTGGAGGTGACATGAGATACTAAAGAGTAATTTTGTTCCCAGCCGATGTCATAGGGTTCTCTAAAAATGGGTTAAGAACTTTAAGTCTCAATCGGAGACTACACTTTTCGGCATGCTATGTATTCGCACAATCTCCTATAAGAAAAGAGAAGCAATAGCCAAAGTGTCATTAGTTTTGGTGCAGGGCATGAAGTGTGCCATCTTACTGAATCGATCCATGACGACCATTATAGAATCTTTACTTCGGGTAGTTTGTAGTAGTCCAAGAATAAAGTCTATGCTTAGTTCAATCAATGGCTTCGTCGGAATCGGTAGGGGCATTACTTTTCCTTGCTCAGCTCAACTCTTGGCCTTTTGCATATGGTACAGCTTTCTATAACCCAGTGTACATCTCTCCACATTCTTAGCCAAAAGAATTGGTTATTCAATAGTTCATACGTCTTCCTCCCCTTAAAGTATCTAGAGAGTCATCTACTGTGGGCTTCCCTAATTAATAATTCCCGTAGAGAACAAGTCGGTATGCATAGTTTCTCCCCTTTGGAATAGGTAGTCATCCTCCACATAATACTCATCCACTATCCTCCCATCTACGCATCGTGAAATTATTGCTCCAAAGTGTGGATCTTCGGAGTACTATTCTTTGATACTTGTAAACCTAAATAGCTTGGTCTGCATTTATGATAAAAGTGCATGTCTTCTTGAAAGAGCATTTGTAACTACGTTTCTCTTTCCCTGCTTGTATTTAATTACAAAATTGAATCCCTTAAGGAATTCAACTCATCTTGCTTGCCGCTTTGACAACTTAGTCTGGCTTTGGAGGTACCTTAGCGATTCATGATTAGTATATATGACAAATTCTCTCGACAGTAAATAATGTTGCTATACTTGCATTGCTTAGATCAATGAAAAAAGTTCCTTGTCATACATAGACTAGTTCAGTTGCAATTTTTAGAGTTTTTCACTATAGAAGGCAATTGGTCGGCCTTCCTGCATTAGGATAATGCCAATTCCAATGCTTAATGCATCACATTCCAGCTAAAAAATTTTGTCTAAGTTAGGTAGTATTAATACTGGGGCAGAGGTCAATCTTTCTTTTATGTCGGCAAAACTCCTCTCCTCCCTTTCTTCCCATCGGAAGTTGGTGTTTTTCTTTGTTAGTTCATAAGTGGTGCAGCGTTGGTGTTGAAATTCCTAATGAATCTTCTATAAAAATGAAGCTAATTCGTAGAAACTTCTTATGTTGGCACAAGTAGTAGGAGTTGGCCAATTGATAATTGTTTGGATCTTCTCATCATTGACTCGCAAGCCTCTTCCATTGACTACATATCTTAAGAATACCACTTTCTCCTGGCAAAAGAAACATTTCTTTAGATTATTGAATAATTTCTTGATGCGAAGGATATCTAAGACTGCTCTGAGATGTTCATAGTGAGTTGGCATGTCGATACTGTAGACTAGGATGTTGTCAAAGTACACCACGACACATTTCCCAATGAGATGTCTCAGTACATGGTTCATTAATCTCATGAAAGTACTCGGGGTATTCGATAAGCCGAGAGCATAACCATCTATTTGTAAAGTCCATGTTAAGTCTTGAACACAGTCTTCCATCTGTCACCTGGCCTTATGTGGATTTGATGGTAGCTAGATTTAAGATCAATCTTGTTGAAAATCTTGGCTCTACTCAATTCATGCAACATGCCTTCTAGTCTTGGGATTGAATACCTATATTTGATTATGATTTTATTCATGGCTCAGCTATCTACACACATCCGCTAGGTTCTATCCTTCTTCTGCACTAGAAGTCCAGGCACGACACAAGGGATGAGACTCTTTCTTACATAGCCTTTCTTCAGCAGTTCTTTAACTTGTCATTGGAGTTTAGAAGCCTGTTCGGGATTCATCTGATAAGCTGGCTTATTCGGTAGTGCAGTGCCAGGTACTAAGTCAATGTAGTGCTATATTCCTCGAGTTGGGGGCAACCCCTCAGTTAACTGTTCTGGGAATAAGTCAGCATATTCATCTAGCAGCTCCCTAATTTCTTGGGAAAGCTTACCCTACTCCTTCATTTCTAATAGTTGCCTGACTAATAATAGGATTTGCTCGTCAGCATTGATGGCCTCTCGGAGCTTGGCTTTACTCATTAGTAGGGCCTTTTTTGATTTGTGAGCAAGTTTTGTTTGTAACTTGTTAATTTTTCTTGGCGGCATTGAATTCAGGGTGATCTTCCAGCCATCCTTCTTGAACATATACATATTCCTGTAGTCATCATATATAACTCTCCTATCAAACAACCACGGCCTACCCAGCAACATGTAGGAAGTGCATATAGGTAGTATGTCGTAGAGGATCTAGTCAGAGTAATTCCCTCTAGTGATCGATAGTAATATTTGCTGAGTGACATGTAATGCTCCTTTCTTACTCAACTAGTGCAACTTATATGGCCTGGGATGTGCAATAGTCGGCAACTTCAGTTTGGAAGTAAAATCGGTCGATGCCACATTGGTGCAACTTCCACTATCCACAATGAGAGCACACATCTGATCATTCACCTTACAGGTGGTATGAAACAAATTCTCTCTCTGCTCCTCCTCTTGTGAAGGCTCCATACTCATCGTGTGTTGGAAAACCATGAGTAACTAATCTAAGTCTTCGGGAAATACATCTTCCTTAATCAGTTCTTTCTCGACAGGAACATCTTCTTCTTCGGGCTCCTCATTCGTACTCTTTACTTCTAACTTCGGGATGTCTCCCTTAATGACCATCGTTCATCAGTTTGGGCACTGAGTAGCCGTATGTTTGAATCCTTAATACTTGAAGCACTTGATCTGGCTGGTCTTCTTATGAGATCCTTACCCCTTCTCATACGTTTGGGTCGGTACTACATCTTTAGGTTAGCCTTTTTGCTTGGCTCTTACATCAACCTTTCTACTCGGCTCTGTACTTGTCTGAGCTCAGTGACTTGCTTGACCAGGTTGGCTAGTTGGCATTTTGGTTTTTACTCGACTCCTTCTTTGCCTTTCTACTTGTTAGGCAATCCTAATGGCTTTATCCATTGTATCTAGTCATTGGAGCTCCACAATGTCTCGGATGTCTCCTCTTAATCCAGTAATAAATCTTGAGACTGTTCGGGCTGGTGGTTCCTCCACTTCGCATTGTATCATAAGCATTTGGAATTCTTGAGCATACTTATCAATAGTTCAGCCTCTTTGTCTCAACTCCTGAAGCTGAGCGAAAGTATCTTGGAGAGATGTTTCCAGCATGAATTTGTTTCTGAGCACTCTCTTTATCTTAAGCTAAGTGTTAATCTCTTGATACCCCTCTCTTCTTCTCATGGCCTGAAAATTCTTCCATCACATGGTGGCATATCCGGAGAATTCAATAGTAGTAGTCCTCACATTCTCATAATCTTCATATTGATAGTAATCAAACATACGCTCCACCTTCTCTTCCCAATCTAGATACTTATTAGCATTCTCAGATCCATTGAAACTTGGAAACTAAAGCTTCACATGGTCGGATGCTCTGGGGACTCATACAAACTCCTCTTTAAAATACTCTTCTTCCTTCTCATCAAGCTATTTTAGGTCTATCCTTTGCCTTACTCATCCACCAACTCCTTTACCTTACTCATCCACTAACTCCTTTACCTTGAAATGGTCAAGCTGGGTTCTGACCTTTAACAAGTTGAGCAACTTATGGAGTGTTATGTGTAGCCTCAGTGGGTCGGCAAGACACCGCATGAACAGCTCAAGTCAGATCTACTAAAAGGTTAGCTACCTCATCAGGTCTCTCGTCAGCACTTCTAGGAGTTCTCTAAGATTGTCGTCCACAATGGATAACTCCACTGTCATCACTAGCACTAACATTCATACTTGGGTCTGTCATTCTTCCTCACAAATTCAAAACTCAAACAACACTTTAGGAAGGTAACAGTTAACAACACAATAGACAATTTAACATAGTAACGTGCTCTGTTTCATACATAAAAACTAGAGTATAATAGTACTTCAAAAAGAACTACTACAATTCATACAAAACCTCCGCTCTGATATTAAGATGTTATGAATTGTGACCAAGATCAAACAAGGCCGGTCACTAGATGGGCCCAAGTTTACAGAGAGCACGAGAAGGGTTAATGGGGAAAGGTATGAAAGGGTGAAAATAGTAAGCAAAACCTACGAACAGTTTCGGAGGATATGATGCACTAATGAAAATTTTGAGGACTTACGGCACAATTTGATATGATGTACAAATTGGTTCAATGAGGTTGCTCGCCACCTAACCTTGCTTAAGGGAAATGATAAGAGTGATGCCGAGAGAAAACAAACAATGTTTTCGCATGGAAGAAAGTATTCAAGTGTATTGAAGGTAATTTGATGAATTGTAACTACAAGTATAAGGGTATTTATACCTGCAAGTTAGGGCAACTCACCCAAAAGGGAAAAGACAAAAATGACATTTCCTATGGAAGCATTGTCCACAATACAAAAGGGTAAAAATAAATATATAAGGAAAACAATCATTGGTACTACAGATTTTACATATGAAACTGTACACATGGCAATGCTGCATTGGCGAGGTTGTTAGAAGATGCGGACAAAAAGTACGGACATATGGGCTTGTCCGAGTAGGGATGGCTTAGTTAGTTTGGACTCTCTCTCTTGGCTTCTCGGCTAGGAAGATGCCGAGTAATTGGTTAGCTTGGTGCTAGAGAGTAATCATTAACTAGGCATACTACAAAAAAATGGGTAGTCATACTGCATGGTATTAAAGGTAACTTGGTAAGGAAGTACTCGGTCTCGGCAGGGGTTGGTTGGAACAAAAGGATTCATCGTGCCAGTTCCTTTAGTCCTCGAACTTGGTTGCGGATCAGAGGTTTGGTAGCTTGATTCCCATCATGCTCGATTTAATTAGGGGTTAAATATTCATTAGTCCGTTTGATGGCTAACCAATTATAATATACAAATACTCTAAGACCCGAAGCTCTAATGCAGTAAGCATATAATATTCAGATCAACTTAAGATCTTTTTGTAAATAAGGTCAATCATATTAAATACACACAATTTCCCATTTGCCCCAACATGCAACAATTTCAGTTATTGGATATAATTAAGTATTCCGCTAATTACAAGCATAAACAAGTAAAGTAAGGGGTGATGTAATCACTTAGCCATGATGCTCAGCAATCCTAATAATCCTCTATGGTGTCTAGGTCAAACTCCTCATCCTGTGAAGAAGATAATTGAGTTTTGTGAGTATTCTGTTTATACCAATTAATTTGGTTGACCGCTCATTATCTTAAAGTTAGTTGTTTTTGTAATTTAGGCAAAACTTCTTCATTTTAACTCCGTTTTTAGTGATCTTATAGTCATTTTCATCATTTTCGAATGTTCTTTCATTTGGTGAAGTTATTTTTAAGTTTCTAAATTAGTAAGTTTTCGGTTTAGCCCTATAAGGTCGTGGCCTCAAGTAGTGAGTTGGGTTATTTTAGGATTTGGCATTAGTTTTGGGCCTTGGGCTTGGTTTTTGACTTTGGGCTTTATGTTTAATAATTTTGGGCTTCTTTTAAGTATTTTAAATGGGATTTTTCTGTCCAACATCTTTAAAATTTTAAAGTAAGCCTTGGTGATACTTTTATAGGTCCAAATGGGCCTTTTCACTAAGTTTAAGGCCCTAAATCACTAAGGGAGCTATGGTGTGTGTCTTGGATAGGCCTTTGAGTTTTGTAGGCCTTCTAAATAACTCTTCCTAAGCCTTTTATCTTAGGGTTTAGATTTGGTCATCTAGCTACATGAGCTCTTAAATTGGTTCTTTTGAGCTTTTTGTGTCTAGTTCACTATTTAGGGACTTAGGCTCAAGCTTACTTGTCTTTTTGGACTTAAGCCTAACATTGTATTTAATTTTAGCCCATTTTTAATATGGTTACAGATCTATCCATTATGGTTCTTTGGGTTATTGACACCATTCTTAAGCCTATAATCACTAACTAAGCTAGTTTAGGGCCTTAACCAAACTTTAGCCTACTTAACTTGATTAATTAAGTCCTAAACCATACTTAACACTAAATAAACATGTTATTAAGCTATTAACCAAAAATTTCCAGATCTAGTGGGTTAAAGAAAGTGGTGGTCAAGATTGGTTTCTAAGGTTGAACTTTTTATTTTCATGCAACACTTGATTTTGATGGTGTTTTGGCTTAAGTAACCTATGTTTCTACTAATCTAAAACCATAATCATTTCATAAAGTATGTGAAAATGTGTGTGAAAGCATAAACAAGGGGCAACATGCATGGGGAATAGGGGTTTCATCATCCTACATGAAGATTTTCTACTAACAATTACACTACTCTATACAACTTAGCCTATTTATGTTATAACTTCTACTAAAGGTGGTTTTTCTTATACTTACCCTTGTGGACCTTATTGAAATACCTTAGAACTTCTATGGAATTGCTGTAGAAGAAATTTTGAGAAAGAAAACATTAGTATCTATCATTATTTTGCAAGAAATCTAAGGAAAAACCTAACCTAAGTTCTTATTGGAGCAAAGTGCGAAAGGCCTCCCTTTGTGGTTGTGTGCCATGAGCCTTGGTGTATGTAAGGGGGTGTGAGTGTGTCAAAAAACAAGGAGAATGTGTGTGTAAGGCGTAGGACTTGGTTTGGAGTGATTTGGAGTAGTGGTGGTGAAGTTCTGGGGGTTGCCATTAGGGTAGTCAGTAGTAGTTGAGAAGAGGAAGAAGAAGGAGTTTAGGCTTGATCTTTAAGAGGAAGTTTGAGAGAGTTTTTAGATGTGTTTTAGGGTTTAAGAAAATGGAAAATAAGGGAGGGGGAAGGGGACAGTAGGTCATGGAAGTGAGAAGAGTTTGGGGGACAAGTAGTGAGTAATTTGGGGAAACAAGGACAAATACTAAATAGGGACTATGTACTTTATGTGCCTTTTGCCAATTTGGGTATGATCTTGTCTCTTAAGAGTATAAGATATTTTTGGAAGGGATAAGAGTTTTTCTTTTGATCATTAATCATGTTTGACTTATAGCTAATCAAGATGTAATGGGGTTAGTTAAGGATTAGGGTATGATTAGGGTAATTAGTGGTGATTAGGCATGATTAGGCTAATTAGGTGCAATTAGGATGTGTTTAGGGTTTGGTTAGACTTTGACACTACGATTTAGCTATTCTAAATGCCCTACAAGTGTACTTATGGTTCTCTTAGGGTTTGGTGCTCATTTATGCTAATTTGATCCCCATACAAGCTCGAAAGTTAGGGTTCGAATCTCTTAGTACTATCGATCGCTTGCATTGATTAATTCAAAATTACCATTAGTATTTATTGGTGACAATAAGGTATTTGATCACCTAATTAGGGTTAGATGGTCATTTTAGGGTTTCAATAACATTCTAGGGTTTTTCAAGTGTTAGGGTTCTTGCTTGTTTAGTGATAGGAATCAACTCTCTAAACCGATCACAAGAAGCTGAGTTAGAGGACTTTAAGGGATCGCATTGAAAATACTAGCTCTAAGCCATAACCGAGATGGTGATCCTATCCCAATATGACCTTTTGTTGACCTGTCTATTAGATCTTCACATGTGTCCAACATGCTCCTACCTACAGCGAAGTCTTAATCTAGAAGACAGCCTAGAACTAGTTGAGTCGAGCTATCGACTTGACCCACTGGCATCTAACTTCAAGACAGTTGAACTTTTGCTAAGATGATTGGCCCTCGACCTGATCCAGATCAAGTTAACTTCTGACTCTAATACATTCTTGCTTCTACTTACGTTGTATCATATCTTAGATGTTCAGCCACCAAGTGATACGTATCTCTTGACACAACATTCCAGAATGATTCTTCTTTTCCATACTGAATATTCTTTATCCTTTTTACCCCTTTTTAGTATGACTCATGTAACCTAAGTGTATAATACCCTTTTGTCTTTTTATACATGTAGAATAACCTTAGTGGCCAAGTATATAAGCCTCTACTTTTCCTTATATGCATATTGATATCCTTTTAAATAGAAAAATTACTCATTTGAGCAACCTTAGTGTTCTCATCATCTTCTAACTCTTATCTATTTCCTTTAGCAAGAAGTAGTGGTGAGTGACCCTTCAATTCGGACCGGTGTGTCATATTTGCAAATTGTAGGTCGAGTAGGATCGAGTGGTGAGTCATATCCATTTGGTAGCTACCCGGGTTTTGCTAGTTTCTTTTTTGTTTCCTTTTTTATTTGTTTGTTGTAGTGCTTCTCTGTACGTACGACCTTAAAGATGCATAAGCTTTGTAAGTGTCTGAGCATGGTTCTACGAGGGAGTATATGAAGTTGCAGTGAAATTTTTGCTTACTTTACTGTTAGTGGCTACTATGTTCTTTCCATAGCTACTGTAGTACGTTGGTATGATAGCAAGTATGGTTTCATTGTTACTTTGTTTTTCATTATGAAAAACAGAGAAAGTTTATTTCTATTCTATTTAGTGACTATTGGGTATTAAGGTTGTTAGTAGTTTGTTAATCTATTCGAAAAAGTATTACACTATGTCAAATTTGAGTATTCAGGGAGTTATTTGTGATTAGGGTGATGGTGCTTAACTTGGTTGTAGTGCTCAACCTGGTTGTGGTCATAATGATAGTAATAACCTAGTATCCATTGATGATAGACTTGATAGGCTTACTAACCTTGTTGAGAGTCTAGTCATAGTAATGCAAGTGAACAGGTAACAACCTTAAAGTGTACAGTCACCTAACCCATAAGAGACACCATGGCTAAGGCAATTAAGCCAATCGCCCAGTTTAACCACAGTGAGTTAGAGGAGCAACGGACTAAGTTGTTAGACGAAGATTGGAGTTGGAGGAAATTGAAGAAGAGGATGAGGAACTGGATGTTGAAGAATTTAGGGAGGAAGCTGACTATTACCCATTACTAGGATGAGGACACCGAGCTTCTTGAGGGTTAGATAATATCAAGGTTCAAATCCTACCCTTTAGTAGAAGTGGTGATGCTGATGAATATTTGGAATGGGAAGAGAAGGTCGAGAAGGTGTTTGACTATAATGGATACATGGGTACTGTCAAGGTCTGACTTACTGCATTGGAGTTTACTAAGTATGCAACAATGTGGTGGAAAGATTTGATTGTAGCATGAGCAAGGGATGGAAGACGAGGTATCAAAACTTGGGATGACATGAAGAGGTTGTTGAGGGGTATATTTGTGCTTAAGACATACCTGCAAGATACGTTTGCAAAATTACAAGAGCTTTGCTAAGGAAACTGATCTGTTGATGACTATGTTAGAGAGTTCTAGATGTTGATGATCCAAGCCGACATGGAAGAACCAGAAGCTTGTACAGTATCAAGATTCATTTCCAGACTCAAGTATAAGATTCACAATATTGTTGAAGTACAGAGGTTTTATACTTTAGAAGAGGCGATCAAAATCATGTAGGAGGTTGAAAAGCAAAGGAGAAATGTTTCGAGCTAACTTGGACAAGCATTCTCTTAAGCTCCCATATGTGTTGACCTATTCAAATCGACTTGAGGAGGCCATACCCAGCTGAGGAAAGGAATGATCGACTTGATGAACGCCGAGTAGACTAACATGGCTACACAGGATAATTGAGTCGACCCGAGACTAGGCCGACCTTGAGAACCTATGAGTAAGGCCGGTTATCTAAACGGAAGACTAGTGAGGTGAAGTATTTTAAATGCTTAAGCTTTGGACACATGGTTGCTGAATGTCCGAATTGGCGTATCATGATACTCTAAGGAGACATGGTGGATAGTACTAACGAGAGCAACCTTAAGGAAGAAAGGAATGTTGGAGAACCCAAAGTAGAAGAGGAAGAGGAGACCTATGTCTATACTAACCAGGAACAAGTAGTGGCCTTAGTGTTGAGATAAGTCCTGAGTTCCTTATTGAACCCTGAGGAAGACCAATGACAATCTGTTTCATATTAAGTGTACCGTCAAAGGACAACTGTGCATAATCATCGTAGATGGAGGAAGTTGTATTAATGTTGTTGTAAAGTCCTTTATGCAGAGGTTGGGTTTGCCGACCTCAAAGCATCCTCGACCATAGAAGCTACATTAGCTTCTTGATAAGGGTACTTTGTACGTAACTGAATAAGTAACCGTATCATTCAGTGTTGGGAACGTGTACAGGGACAAAGTAGTGTGTGATGTTGTCCATATAGGAGCTTTACATCTGCTGCTTGGATGACCTTAGTGGTTCGACCAACGTATCACTTACGATGGATATAAGATCACCTATGCCTTTTTTAAGGATAGAAGGAGGATAATGTTGCAATCACTAACCCCATCTCAAGTAAATGAAACCCATAATTAGCTTACCTGAGCTAGTAAGAAGAAAGCCTTAGTGCTGTGTTGTAGAGAGCTCTAATTTGTTGAGAAGGCTGATGAACCAATGTTCTTGTTGGTTAGATGATTGATGGAGTTGAGGGAATTATAGGATGTCCTAGAAGAAATCTAAAGATTTCTAAATGAGTTTTTCGACCTATTTCCAGAAGAGCTGCCTAAAGGATTGGCACCAGTTTGAGGTATAAAGTACCGTATTGATCTACAGCCTGGTGTTGCCTTATTGAATCGACCTGCATATAGGATGAACCTTGAGTAAGTTTCCAAGATGAAAAGATAGGTGGACTAACTTGTTGAGCGAGGATATGTGAAGGAAAGCATGAGTTCTTGTGCTATACCAGCTTTGCTCATCTCAAAGAAGGATGGTTTATGGTGCATGTGTATTGACAACCGAGTAATCAACCGAATCACTGTCAAGAACAGATATCCGATACAGAGGTTCGATAACATGTAGGACGAGCTTCATGGTGCAAAGATATTTTCAAAGATAGATCTACGGAGTAGCTATCAGCAAATTCACATGAGGCTGAGCGATGAATGGAAGATTACCTTTAAGGCTAGGTACGGACTTTACAAATGGTTGGTTATGCGATTCGGACTTATGAATGGTTGGTTATACCAGCTTTGCTCATCTCAAAGAAGGATGGTTTATGGCGCATGTGTATTGACAGCCGAGTAATCAACCGAATCACTGTCAAGAACAGATATCCGATACAAAGGTTCGATAACATGTTGGACGAGCTTCATGGTGCAAAGATATTTTCAAAGATAGATCTACGGAGTAGCTATTAGCAAATTCACATGAGGCTGAGCGATGAATGGAAGATTACCTTTAAGGCTAGGCACGGACTTTACAAATGGTTGGTTATGCCATTCGGACTTATGAATGCACCAAGCACATTCATGAGGTTAATGAACCATGTGATGTACCCTCTACTTGGAAGATGTGTGGTTTTGTACTTTGATAACATATTAGTATATAGTGTTGACTTGAATGACCATGTTCAACATCTTCATAAAGTATTTGACATTTTGTGGGTTGAAAGTTGTATGGGACTATGAAGAAGTGTACATTTTGCCAGAGTGAGGTGATTATTTTAGGGTTTGTAGTATCAGGGGATGGAATCCGAGTAGATGAGGAGAAGATCCAAGTTGTTCTAGAATAGCTGATGTCGAAGAATGTTACTGAAGTTTGAAGTTTCCATGGCCTAGCTTCTCTCTATAGGTGATTTATTAAGGATTTCAGTACAATAGCTACCCCATTAATTGAGTTGACAAAGAAGAGTGAAGGATTTAGGTGGAATGATTGAGTTGAATAAAGCTTCAGAGAAATTAAGGAAAAACTCACCTCGGCACCTGACCTATCATTGCCTAATTTTAACAAACCCTTCGAATTAGAATGTGATGCATTGGGAATTGGAATTAGTGCTTTCCTGATGTAAGAGCGATGACTCGTTGCCTACTATAATGAGAAGCTTAGTGGACTCACCTTTAACTATTCTGTGTATGAGAAAGAGCTGTACTCTCTTTATCGAGACTTTACCATTTGGTAACACTACCTGCTACTACAAGAGCTTGTTATTTACACTGACCACGAGTCATTGAAGCATCAAGGGAGTTAGAACAAGCTCTTGAAGAGGCAAGCTAAGTGGTTAGAATTCATGAAGGGTTTCTCGTACGTCATCTGACATAAGAGAGGAAGTGCAAATGTGGTCGCTAATGCTTTGTCACGATGGCAGACCTTGTTGACTGCTTTGCAAACTAAATTATTAGCATTTTTACTTATTACTGAGCAGTATACTCATGACCCTCATTTCGGCCCTATCATAGAATAGTGCAGAGATGGAATTGCTATTAAAGGATATTATCTTAACGACGGCTACCTATTCAAGGACCCACGACTATACATACCAAACTGCTCTACGCATGAGCTATTAGTCAAGGAAGCTCATAACAAAGGGTTATCAGGACATTTTAGGGAGGTCAAGATGGCCAAGATGTTGAAGGAGAACTTCTACTGGCCAGGTTTAGCCAAGGATGTCCATAAGATAGCTAGTAGTTGTGAAGTGTGTAAGTGTGCCAAGGGGAAGAGAGAACCCCATGAAGAGTACATGCCTTTGCCTATGCCAACCGTACCTTGAGCTAACCTCAACATAGACTTTGTCCTAGGGTTTGATAAAGGCATATTTTTCATGTTTTAAAGTACAAATTAAGATAGAATTATTATTGATTTTATATAAATCTTTAGGAATTGGTATTTAATTATTTTCATTTGGACATTGCAGGAATTAAAGGATTCAAGAATGGAATTACAGACAATTTAGAGGAGTCTTATAAATGAAGTCTGGATCAATACGTGCAAATTGGAATTAAAGGTAGTCGACCTAACAGCCGGCTTACAACTTACAACTTACATCGACGGCCTTTAATGGCTACACTATTGGCCTAAAAGCTGGCCTTGCACTTGCACTGCTAGCCTTTATGAAAAAGAAACTTTATGTAAGCTAACCTTAATTTTTCATAAAAATAGCTTATGTTTCATCATTTGGGAGACTTTTTGACACTTTTTCCTTAGACGTAGAGAGTCGTAGAATAGTCTTTAAATTGTTCTTGACGAATTCTTTGGGAGAATCACTTTTATCATTGAGAGGATTTTGCTTTTGCTGTGGAGACTAATTTAAAGTTGCAATTGAAGATTATCTTTTTCAATACAAAATTGGTGACATCTATTTCAATTATTCTTATGTAATTATATGAATTACTTATGCTTTCAATTATGAATTTCCTTGCAATTTCAATTAGTATTTGTGTTTTTGTTTCCAAATCCATGGTTGGTTAAATTTATTTGTGGGAATTGTTGAAACCCTAGATAGCTATGATGATAATTGTGTTCATGTTATAGGATTAAGAGATATATGGATGATTTATGATTGTAATTTCTATAGTTCTGATTATAATTGTTTAATTAATTATAATTGTTAGAAACCCTAATGATACAAGAGTTGATATAGGGTTTGTTAGAAATTCTTAGTTGATTTGATTAATCAATGTGGAAGCAAAGTTAATTGAATTAATTGGAAATTATCTAAAGATTAATGTAATGTTTAGCGATTGATTATTCACTAAGACATTAGGGATAATTGATTTAGGACATTAGACAATCATAGTATCGGGAGATATATGATTGTAATTTAGAGTCCATTGTTAATTGGAAGATGTGGAAGTTGATTAATTAATTAGGGGTTTAAATCCTTAAGTTTTAAGGTAGAATAATTTTACTTGAATGACCATATAGCTATTAATCTATATAACATAATAATAATTTGATTTGCATAATCTAGGATAGATTCTATTTTCCCACAATTTTCAATTGATTGCTTAATTTTATATTTTTCATAGTTATTTTCTTTTCAATAGTTTTAAAGTAATTATTAGGTTAATTAATTTAATTTGATTTCCTGAATATTGATAAGAACTAGTATAGGATTAGTAATTTCTTAGTCCTTAAGAGATCGACAACCTTACTTTCTTTATATTACTTAATTCTGACCCAGTATACTTGTTAGAGTATTCATGATTTACTTATATATATATATATATATAATTTAAGTGAATTAGGGTTGGCCTAAACATCCCGAGGGAAAGATTCCATTTTTGTTGTAGTAGACCGTTTCAGCAAGATGGCACACTTCATTCCATGCCATCGAACTAACGATACTCTGTATATTGCTGATCTATTTTTGTAGGAGATTATCCGACTATACAGAGTATTGAAAACTATAGTCTTAGATCGGAACACAAAATTCATATGCTATTTTTGGAAGACCCTTTGGAGAAGGCTTAGAATCAAACTTATATTTAGCTCCAATAGCTATCCTTAGACTGATGGCTAGACTGAAATAGTAAACAATACACTAGGCAATTTGCTCAGAGCTGTTATGGGAAAGAACCAGAGGGATCTGTGCCTACTAGTAATGGAGTTTGCACACAACCGAACTATCCACAACACTATAGGGAAGACCCCATTCGAGGTGATTTATGGCCTTAACCCAACCATTCCCCCAGACATGATTTGTACCCCAGTAGCTATTGAAGAGAGTCAATCCGGAGTTGATTAAGCTTGAGAACTACATGAACTGCACCAGTCCATAATAAAGAAGATTGCCAAATTCAATTAAAGATAGCAAGAGAATGGTAGTCAAGGTCGTCGAACTGTTTCTTTTCAACTAAGAGACTTAGTGTGGATTCACCTAAGCTAAGAACGATTCCCATACTTAAGACAAAGCAAACTATCTCCTCGAGCTAATGGCTCATTTAAGGTCTTGAAGAAGATCAACAGCAATGCTTACTAAATCGAGTTACCTGATGACTATGGTATCTTCTTTACCTTCAATGTGTCCGATTTGATTCCCCATCAACCAACAGAAGACCCTACGAATACCCTAGAAGAACAAGTAGAAACTGCTTCAGATTTGAGGACAAATCTTTTTGACCCCCAGGTAGATGATAAGAATTAACCCCTTAGATTGATCATAAGAAGCCAAGCTAGAGGACTTCAAGGGTTCGCACTGAAAATACTAGCTCTAAGCCATAGTTGAGACAGGGACTCTTATCCTAATCTGACCTCTTGCTGACCTGTTTATCAGATCCTCACGTATGTCCAACATGCTCCTGCCTAACAGTAAAGTCCTAATCCAGAAGATAACCCAGAACTAGCCAAGTCGAGCTATCGATTTGACCCACTGGCATCTGACTTCAAGACAGCTGACCTTTTTCTGGGATGATTGGCCCCCAACCTAATCCAGATCAGGTCGACCCCTAACTGTAACACATTCTTACTTTCGCCTACGTTGTATCATATCCCAGATGTCCAACCACCAAGCGATATGTGTCTCTTGACACAACATTTTAGAATCATTATTTTTTTTCGTACTGAATATTCTTTGTCCTTTTTACACCTTTTTAGTATGACTCGTGTAACTTAAGTGTAGAATACCTTTTGATCTTTTCATACATGTAGAATAGCCTTAGTGGGCAAGTATATAAACCCCTACTTTTCCTTGTATGTATATTGATATCCTTTCAAATACGTAAATTACACATTTAAGCAACCTTAGTGTTTTTGTCACTCCTAACTCTTATATATTTCCTTTAGTAAGGAGTAGTGGCAAGTGGCCCTTTAGTTCAGACTAGTGTATCATATTTGGCAAATTGTAGGTTGAGAAGGATCAAATGGTGAGTTATATCCATTAGGTAGCTGCCCAGGTTTTGCTAGTTTCTTTTTTTGTTTCCTTTTTGATTCATTCGTTGTAGTGCTTCTCTATGTGTACCACCTCGGAGATGCATAATTTAGTTAGGTTTTTAGGGCTTACTTTAATTAGGGTTTTGGTCAAATACTTAGGATTCGATTCCTTTACTTAGGTATTATTATTATGTTTGAGATATTTCTAGGGACTATCTAAGAACTCCTTCATCGGATTCCACTTTTGGGTTATCAAAATTTCATGGGGTTTACATTTAGCATATACAATATATAATTATTTTGTTAATTGATTTTCTTAAACCCAAACTTGTGGAGTCACTTTTACCAATTTTTCTAGCTTCGTCGTAAAATTCGAGCTTGATCAAATGATTTTTGTGATCATCCTAAATTTTACATACCATTTTTGAACTATCCGATTGTGAGTTGGTAGTCAATTTTTGTTGGTTCTCACACTCCATCCTCTTTACAAATAGTTTCGTCCCGAAACTATCACGTACTAAATCTTTCTATAAAAGAAGTTATATGTATTCATATATTTATCATAAAATTTATATATATTCTCTAAGGTATCGTTATTCCATAATCTCCAAACTATCCTCTAATGGAACTTTTGATTTATATCTTATCTATTAATTTGATTTTTTCCCTTAATCTCTCATATTCTAAGTTTAGTGTTTTTTACATTAAATTCACCACCAAAATCTTCCATTCATGTTACACTTCCCTAATCTTGCAACATTCCATCACATTCATTTAAGTGTTTTCTCTTTGATTTTTTTTCTATTGTATCTTCTATATCTCTAATATCACTTATTCTCAAGTTCTAATTAAGATCAATAACAACACAAGTCCATCATCTACCATACATATCGTTCCTCTTTCTCCCATCCACACCTTTTATCTTACAATGTCTAAATTATTGTTATAGTTATGAATTTTTCCTTCATATAGCTTAATATAGGTTTCAATAAGAATGAGTTTGGAAAATATGGACTTTTTTAGCTCAAGGTCAAATGAGATGATCGACAATTTGAATCATCATGACTTGACTCGACTCGATAGAAATTGACACGACTCAATAAATTCATATCGATACCTTTATGGACTTATTACTTGATAAAACATGACATGATATGAAGGGTATTCTTTCTTAGTATCTTAATTATATACATATTTACATTTGTCAATTTTCCTCTTTTAGTAGGGATTGCTAATTGATGAGTATAGATTATCCTTGGGTTTCTTTCCTTCGTAGGTTAAATACTCATATGTGATGTAAAGTAAGCTATTTGATTAGTCTGAAGGCCTATTGGTTTTACTTATTGAGATCATCAATATAACTTTATGTTGTCTAGCTAATATTATATCATCGAATATTCATTATTAAAATGGAGTATTTATGTAGTATCTTAGGTTTGATTCGTCGTAGTGGTCTAAATTGTTTATGATTCGTATTCCTAGTATAATACCTTTAGGTTAAGTTAAAATTTGACCTTCTAGTTAACATGGTAGGGGTATTAATCCTGGAGTCATTCTAGCATCAATCTCCTAATATATATTTCCTTATTATTAGATCATTATAGGATTAATCCTAATGCTTACTAAGGAAGCAGTTCACTTAGTTAATATAGGATTATAAACGGCTAATAAGTTAAGGAATGATTTTCTTGCTTCATTAGCTCTATAGACTATAGGAATAGCATCTCACATTTATGTTGTAAGTTATTTCTTGTCAAAACCTTGTTGTATCAATATAGGCATTGCATTGATCAATCTTAAGTGTTATTTCTAGTTAGCTCATAAAATAGTGATTACAATTTGCATCTATTAATATTAATATTACCTACTTGCTTTAGAACATAACATGCAATTTATACATTTTTTATAATACAACATATAGAAGCTTTATAAACCTTATAACATAAGCTAATCACACTTACATAGAATTCAGTTTAAGATGCATAATAGATCATACTTATGAAACAAGAACTCACCATCAAAGTTATGACATTGCATTCATATGAATATTAGGTGGTCCTTCACATTTCAAATTTGATTATCAGGTATTAGGTCCTAGAATATGCACAAAATCATATCCATGTATATAATAACTTCTATAGTTAAGCAACATGCATATTAACTTCCATAGTTAAATTGTATACTTGTACAAATCTAATTTATTAGCAAGCCATCCTTACCTTATTTGTAGATATCTTATAGTCTAATTCCAATTTTATAAGATCACCATTCATATATATATATATATACATACATATATATATATATTGTATTTCCTTAGCATCCCTTTCATTACAAAATTTTACTTTATAACTCAAGTTGATAACATTCAAAGAGGATGAGAAGATATATGTTCCAAACTTCCCATACGAAATACTAGATTAATATTTTTATGTTTTTCTTAGAATGCTAAATATGAGAAATCCTATGATTCTTAGATTGTCAACAAATTTTTTAGTTATAGAAACCTATTTATAGTTGTAATAGAATGCGTTCAAAAGATACGAGAAGTGTATGTCTAAATTAAAATGTACGAGAAGTGTATGTCTAAATTAAAATTACATTTATAATAGGTGCCTTCAGTTCATATTTATCAAATTTAGGTATAACTCGCTTAACTCCACAAAACTTCTATGGAACACCTATATACATATTAGTATTAACATTTCATAGTTACTTAGCATCAACATTTCATAGTTACTATGCATCAAGTCCACTTAGTTTACTTCACATTCCAATATTTGGTATATACACTCAAGTTACAAGATTACTCACATATGATTATATTTTCTTGAGGTACAGAATCTATTAACTGCTTACTACGTTATACTTCATAGTTCAGAACACTTATATTCAAATAAGGTGGAAGATGTAGAAATTAAATCCTTACCGTTGCATTTTCATTATTCTTATGTAAACATAATAGCATTATCATTTAATGGATGCAACATATTACGTTGTAATTATTTCACTTCTTATTCAAGCATTTGGTATTTTTGTTCAAGTTATAGGATTATTTTGGTAAGATTGTATGTTCTTTGAGGCACAATATCTATTAATCATTCCCTAATTTACATTTCATAAATGAGGAACAAATTCAAATGACATGGAAAGTGCAGGTGCTAAATGTCTAATGATACCTATTCATTATTCTCTTACTCGTATACACATCATGCCTTGTACAATTGATCTTAGTTTTCACCTACATAAGCACATATATCATTGTATACAAGATAACATAGCTATATTGTCAGTAGATAGTGCATACATAAGTTGACTAATATCTAAACCGTACCAATCTCATATTTCTTTTAATTACTCACCAGAGTTCACAAGGTTGTAACTTTAAAAACATGGCCTCATCTCAAATTCTAAGACATCATATAACTTTGGTGTTATTATAATCTAGTTAAGTCAATTTTAATAACGATTGTGTTCTACTATGGAAATAGACTAAGTGTGAGCATTATTATAATAAATTTACATATATGCAAGATTGTGTCAAAATTATTTTATTAATATATGTGTATATTACCAATCTATCACCCCCTTTCTTCCCTTTAGATTGACGAAAAATTAGCTTCCTATATCCTTATTTTATTTCACCATCATTATCTATATTTGTCATTTAGAGGTCAGTGCTATTATTTTTAGTAACTCAATCCTCCATATCTTCTTTATGATCTTCTATTTGATCCTCTAAATTAGTTTTTGTAGCATCTTCCAAATTGGGTTGTGTTCTACTCATTCCCTTGGGTTGATCTATACTTTGGTTGCGATTATGATTAGTACTTCAATTATACTCTCAAACCATTTTTCAAGATTTACCTTAGAATTCCCCCCTTCCGCCCCCATCCCCTACCCTTAACTATCACCTTATATGGAACTTCTCTACTTCCTAGGTCTTGATCCTTTATATTTCACTAGGTGGTGCATTTATTGCAATAGAAAAGAGAGTTCTTAATCATAACAATGTACTTTTACAATGGTGTAGTAGTCAATTGGTATATCTAATGGGCTCCTTCAAGAGATATATAATTTACTTATAAGTGTGAATTTTACATCTATCATATTAGGGTTAACTTGACTTCCCTCAATCGTTTCCAACATTCACTGGCTAGTTATCTCTAACATTAGCCTTAGAAATTGCACTTTATATTTTTATGTGTTCCCTTACCATTTTATTCAAAATTCAATCAAGATATTATAGATACTTTCATATGATTGTTTAAGTTAGTTAGATAATAGTTAATCGTTTTTTGCTTCTTTTTTTTTTTTGTAGTGGTATGCCTTCATAGAAACAAGGTAGTCAAATCGTAAATCTAAAGAGCACTCTTAAGAGAGGAGTATAGATATGTAAATATTTACTCATGAATGGGAACTCTATGCCTATTAGATTAGGGGGGTCCTAGCAAGTCAAAACTATTTATCCAAATCTACTCCATGTACCAATCCACTACGTCATTATTTCCATCTCTAAATTCAGTTCTCACCTATATAATTTGAGGGAAATCCAGTATATCAATCCTTTTATAAACTTTATCACCATATGATTTTCCAACATTATCATGAGCTACTATCTCAAAGGTAATTATTTTACTCTCTATAGGATGATCCTTTAAATTAATCCTCGATTATCCTTCTACTTTAAGTCTTACCATGCCATTCATCTCAATTGCTACTATATCCTATATCACCAATACACTCCAATCCTCTTTAGGGTCCTCTTCTACAACTTTGTGAATGGATTAGAAATCTTAGTTATTATACTTCATAATTCGATGCTACAATTAGTTTATATAACTTCCTAATATAGTTTTTCTCCACCCACTTATTACTATCTACTCTCATCATATCCTTATAATATCTATTTTCTTTTATTTATGACACTTCAGAAAACATTCTTAAGAATTACACTTTTGAGCAAACTCTTAAGAATAATACTCTATATCAACTCAAAATTGTCATGCCATGAAGTGGTGGAGTCACAACATTACTACTGTATGAACCATCCTATGATAGAAGCTAACTTTATAGCTGCTACCATAGACCTCATTCACACAAGGCATACTCGACTCAACCACTTTGAAGCATCCAATTCGATACTGGTCTGGTGTAAACCTATGGTGTAATTTGTCAAAAGAACTATTTAAATCAAACTTGTACTTTCATCCTTCAAAACGATTCAATTTTCAAATATGGAATGTGGTATGGTACCTTAAAATAATGAGTTATAAAATTTTATTCATGAGAAAGGATAACATGTCTAAAAGATGATTTTTATAAAAAGTTTACAGGTTTACAGAGCATAGCATACACAATTAGTAGATGAAAACTAGAGGGTCACCTAAAGAGACCCTAGTATTTTTCATAAAAATTAGTAAAATCTATAAATAAAGTAAAAGTTCAGCCAATTTTTCTTGATCCTCACTCCTTGATCTTTAATCTTCGAGAACTAGGTGATGTGCTTATTAATCTACTTATAACCTACCAAACTAACTATAGGAGAATGAGTTACAACATGCTCAGTAAGTGGAATGGAGATAAAAGTATGCACCTATCACTAAGCAACCGAGGTTTTCAAGAAAGTTTGTGTATATGCAATATGTGTTCAATTAAATGCCATTGCATGATGTTATCTAGTCTACTGTGAGATTAGAGAAATTGTGCTCGCTATAATCTAGGTTGAGTAGTTTGACACCACGTATTCATGAATTGTAAGTCGGGGCTTGTGCAATAGAGAACACCCTCTATCTAAGGTGACCTTACAACTATGGCCCTTAACCTTATTGCAACTCCTCTCCTCAATCTCCTCTCCTGTTACTTAATTTAACTAAGGGTGGGAAAAGAATCATTTTAGCTATTCTCATTGAAGGGATCAATGTTTAACCCAAGAATCTTAGTTATTGCCCTCTAGTGGGTTACAATGCATGTTAGATTAGACGATTAAGTTGGGATTAAGATAGATTATTTTTGGGGTGATCAAACAATTTCAAACCAATAATTGAAACAGTGAGTATAAAACAACAATATATAGAGTTCAGCAATCCACAACAGTAAAACAATATTTAAGCACATATGCCCCACATACATAGATAGCTACCTAACAACCACAAATAATTACATAGTAAAGCCTCCAAGTATTCTAAAATAATACTTACAAGTGCAGTGAAGTACTGATCCCACTTATGTAGCCTCCTAGCTAATCATTTCCATAAGTCTTTGGCAAGGTTATGGATAAGGCCTATTTGATATAAGATAAAGTAGAAATTAAAATATAATAGTTGGATGGGATCAACCTATTATACTTACCTCTTTGATTTAGCCCAATATAGTAATAGGTATCTATTATGTAACAACATTATATGACTTTTTGATATTCCTAGGTATTTATTATTTTATATATATATTTAGGAATAATAAATGCTATTTATAAAATACAGTAATAAATTTACCTTTTCTCAACATGACCAACATCCTTGGGAGTAGATTCACAACTTTTGAGAATGTTTGCTAGTATACATGATGATGGGAATTTTGAAGCTTAGCAACTAGACTTATTTATTAGAAATTTTCGATTATTATTTTATTTGACAAAAATGAAGTAGTTCAACATGCTGATGAAACGTATCCCAATGATCTGTGTAATCTTTATCCATAGTTGTAATAATTAATTCTAGGTACAAATAGAATTCTTAAGTGCTAAGTTTTGTAGATTAATGAAAATTTGTATTTTAGTTTTACATTATCAATATTTTATATTATTAATAAGTCACTTCTTATGCTTATCTTTTGCCGTATAAATTGATTCTTGTCCTTCTATAGTAATTCTTCCTTTCTTTTTTTATATTTTATCAGTTAAAATTGTTGTCATTTTATTTTTTATATAATATAGTATATATTTTATGTTAAGTGAATATTCATAGATATAATAAAATTTATATAATTCCTTGGGCATAATTTTATCTGAACTCATCATTTAAGAGGATTCAAAATTAAGTTAAAGTGAGATGTAACTATATGGAATACATCAAATATTGATTTATCGATTATAAGGTAATTCAAATTTTACTTGCTAAATTTTGATTTACAGGAAAGATATTGATAAACTTAACTCATTTTGAAGATTTGATTTCACATAGGCGTTTATTTTAACTTATGAGACATTATATTTGAAATTGGTGTTAATTGGAAGAAACTCTTGGTAGTCCTAAGTTCTAAGTAAATGTTTATAAGTTTTTTTTTTCTTTTTTAGATAAGGTTTAGGTCTATCTAATCTTTTGGGTAAGGACTTGTTTTGAGGGTTAAGATATAAAAGTTCAACATTTAACTCTTAGTTTAATCTAGTCCTACCTAAATAACGAGGTATTATGTAGTGCCTTAATTGGCAATGAATATTATCATATTTTTTTTGTCGACAAGTGTCAAATTCCCTTTTCTTTGTGATGGTTATGTGTCATATCCATTACTAATGCATGCTAATCCCATAGACTAAGTTGCCATGTTCCAACTTAATGCTTTTCATGCTACTACACAATTTTATCCATTTATTTACAAATTTTCTTTTAATTATTTTAGTATACTTTAGGTATTTTAGGTAATTACAAGTATATATTATACACGTAACATTATATTTAATATAAATAAACTCTCCTAAACATTATTTTGCATCATTTTATAATTTTTAGTATCCATATATGTTATCTCTGTTATCTCGTTAATCATTGGAACTTGTTTCATGCTTTTTCGATAAATAACGAATAATGTACATACATTCTACATACATAATACTTAATTATTTTATTAATTAATTTTCTTAAACCTAAACTTGTAAGGCCACTTCCACCAAAATTTGAGCTTGTTCGAATGACTTTCTCTATTACTCTAAATTTTACGTGTAGATACCTTATTTTTTACTCTCTTTATTGTAATTTTAGTCTCCTTGTACTTTTAGGCAAGTTTACAAAAAATAAAAAAAATTGAATTGAAAAAAATAGAAAAAAAATTAATTAAAAAATCAAAATATATAAAAAAATAAAAAAATACAAAGTATCAGAAATGTTTGAGTTGAGTCAGTAAATTGTTTAGGGTCGGATAGGCTATAGTTGGAAATATACGTGCAATTTAGAAAGTTCGAGTCTTTAAATAATTGAGTTTCATTAGAAAAATATTTTTTATAAAAATAGTCTGATAAAGGAAAAAGTGGATTTTTATCCAATTTGAAAATATTTTAATTAAACTAATTAAAATAGACTCGAGATTTATTAAATGGTTAGCGTTTGTATTATGGACTGTGGTCAATTTAAAACAAGTTGGACTGAGTCGAGTCCATGATAGAAAGCCTAAATAGAATGTGGGGGCTTCTAAAATTAGAGAGTTGATTAGATAGAATCGTGATTAGATAATTTGAGAAATTAAAAACTTTAAGGTAGATATTATCATATTCTATGAAAATTAGATTTGTTAAGTTTTATCGAGATTGGATCTTCACAACAAAAGATTTAAAAGATTTAAATCGATCGTTTATAAATAGTGGAATTTACCTATCATAAAGAAAATTTTTTTTAAGTCCCATATATGGTAATAGTTTCTCCTTTACTCCAATCCCAAATGCTGTCCTCACCTTCGTCAGACCCTCTCCCAATCTAAATAGCTACATGTCCTACCTACATACCACTCATGGACCCATTGCACAATCCACACATACCCTTCATACATCCCATAGAACTAAGTCCAATACATTGCATAGTTTAACATGGTCTTACGAGCACAAGTCTTGCATAATTGTATGGTTCCCAATTAAACTATACATACACAGTCCAACATGCACAACAATGCACAGTCCAATACACACGGACAACAACATACATGAACAACAGTACGAACAGCTCCACGTATGCATGTCTACAATTACTATGAATTATTTAGTTAATGATGTTATTTTACTAATTTCATTTTGTCTTTTAGTGTAGTTTTTTTTATTTTTTATTTATTTTAGGAAGTAGTTCCTACATAAATTACATTCATGTCATACTTTTAGGTTAAATCGCATCTTTTAGAGTAAATCGTATCTTTTTCATATAGATAGCGTCTTTTTCATAAAAATTGCATTTTTTGATATATATATATACATATATTTTCTAAGATTTACATCTTTGGTAAATATGAATATCTAAATTGCATATCTTTATAGATTTGTATAAATCTTGCATTTAAGGTTTTAGAAAATAAATTATTTTGGCACAACTGTTTTTTTTTTTTTACATAATAAAAACCATAACTAGAGTCTTTTAAAAAGATATAATTAGTTAATTTTTTTTAAATAGATTCATGTATTTAGATCTTTTAGTTTTTTTTTAATAAAAAACTAAATTGTTAAATAATATAAATTTGGCTCAATTTTCAAGTTAAAAAGAAACAACCCACTAAATCTTTTCTAAAAAAATAAGAACTATATTATTTTGATTTCGATTAGTGGATACGTAGGCACCTATAGAGTAACTATAAATTTTGTAAAATATTTTTCTTTTCTTTGCATTTTTAGGGAAATTTCGTAATAAAAAATAAGTTAAAATTCATTTTTATGCATTTTAACATCCTTTGCATGTTTTTCATTTTTTTTGGAAAATTATAAAAATAAAGGCCCATTAGTTGTTTTTTTTTTTTTAATTCTTATTGATAACTCTGATTTTAAACATATTTCATATGGTGATTTTATAGTATTTTCTTCATATTTTTGGTTTTCTTTAGAAAAATTGATACTTAATTGAGTAAAATTTTGATTTCAAGGTTTGAACGCGTTCTATGATCGAAAATGAAGAAAAGGAATCAAATTTCACTCAAATCGGAGTTCTAATGAAGTTATGAAATTTTAAAGTTGTGCAGGAAATTTTGCCTTAGTGTAGAAAGTTACACGACCTAGGGATACAGCCATGTCCCAGGTCGTGTCTGGTGATGAAAACAGAATCCTTTTGATACACTATAAAAGGACATATTAGGGTTTTAAAAGACAGGAGAGACATTACAGAAATGGAGAGGAACAACCTCAAGAAAGAGACTTGAGGAACAACATCAAGAAAGATGCTGAACAACATCAAGAAAGAGGCCGAATAACATCAAGAAAGAGGCGGAACAATATCAAGAAAGAGGGAAACAACATCAACTTCAAGATTAGAGAGATTGTTCATCAATCAAAAGGGGTTTCTATGTTTTATTTTATATTATTGATGAAACTCGTTTTTAGATTCATTATGATAGCTTAGAATTTAAGTATTTAGGATTATGGAACCTAGGGTTTCATGTGATTCTTAGATTGATTTAGAAATTTCAATAAAGTTTTTATTTTTACTTGATTCGATTATGTCGTTTAATTATTGATTGATATTTCTGGAATATCAATATATGATATTATGCATGTTGATTGAAAAATTATATGTATAATTAAATCTTTACATAATTGAAGAGAATTACATGTATACTTAGAGATAAGATACATGTTTCTTCTGGAAAGTTAATTAATTGTGTGGGAATTCATTATACATTAATGCAATTCTAGATTATATTACTAAGTGAAGAGATTCCGATAAATAATTTAGGATTAGGGTTAATATGCTTGAGAAAGGTATTAACTTTAGTTGTGAATCCCTCCTATCAAGAATAATAGAAACCGAATTGAATATATTTTAAGCGATCACATGATTAACTTTAAGGGAAATAATTCCTAAATACGTTATTATTTTCTTGAAGTCGTTCTTAATTTTATTGCTTTTTCAATTGCTTAATCAAGTCTTATAAATAAGTTAGTTTGTTAATTTTAGTATTTTTAATTAATTCAACTTTCATAATTTTCCGGTTAGATAATAAAGCTAAGGTTAATATTAATACTCGAAGTCTCTGAGGGATCGACTTGGGGTCACATCCGCTATATTAAAACTGATAGGTACACTTGCCTGATATTAAGTCTTTGGCTTAGTTTTAATAAGTTAGCTCCTTAAATCAGATTTTTTGGTTGAATTTTCTAAAAAATTACTTTTTTAGAAAATCCTTAGGCTAGTGTCTGAATTGGAGTTTTCCCACTTGAAAATCTTATTTGACTTTTTACTAGTTTAATTAGTTGGCAACTCTAAGTTATTTTTTAAAATATTTTTTTTGAAAAAATATTTTTCCTTAATTTGATATTGAGTAACTTTTATTAAGAGTTTTGTGTTTAATATAGGTTAAATTAAGGAAAACCAAAATAGGACTTGACATTATGAACGGTTTGTTGAGTCCTATTTAGATTTTCCTTAATTTATTTTATACTAAACTCAACCTGCTTGATATAAAATACTTAACATAAAATTAAGGAAAAACATTTTCACTAAAAAATGTTTTCAAAATCAGTTGGAGTTGTCAACAAGTAAAACAGGTAAAAAAAATAAAAATAAGATTATGGTTTTTTGGGTGGAAAAACCCTAACTAGGTCATAAGCCTACAAGTTGTCTAAAAAATATTTTTCAGAAAATATTAATTAGAGAATCAAGCTCAAAGGCTAACCTATGAAGATAACGTCTCCATGTAGAAATTACAAAATAACTAATTAATAGGCCTTAATTTTTATGATCTTCTTTAAGATGCAAAAATATTAGAAAATGCATGGAAATGATTTTTATTACGAATTAAAAAAAATATTTTACAAATTTTATAGTTGGCCTGGAGGTGTCTACATACTCGGTAATTAGAATCAAACCGATCACAGTTCTAATTTTTTAGAAAACTTTAATGTGTGGATAAATTGTATTTTTTGCAAGGGAGCTAGGTTTATGTTTTTAGCTAGTTTATTATTGTGAAAAATCCTAAAAAAGAAACCTTAATTTTTATTGTCCAATTTTGAAATATCCTAACTTAAAAAAAAAAACCAAATTCATATTTTATTTAGTGAAAAGCCTTTCCTATGTGATAAAATTTTAAGAAAAAAACCTTAAAGTACGTAAATGCAAATTCTCCATGAAATATGCAATTAATGTGGAAAACATGCTTAGATGCCTAAATCATGGAAAAAATGTTTAAACTATAGAAAATCTGTTTAAATCATGAAAAAGATGTTTGAATCATAAAAAAGATGCTTAACTATGGAAAAGATTTTTAATTTTATGAAAAACTAACCAAATAATAAAAATGATTTTTAATGAAAAAAATCCCTAAAATGTCTAATTTATTGAAAAATACGATTTTAACAAAAAGATGCGAACTTATTCAGATCTCCTAAAGATGCAATTTAGATGCAATCTTATTCTAAAGATATGAATTTTGAGAAAAATATGCAATTCTACTTGAAAATGCAATTTTACCTACAATATGGAAAGATATCTAAAATGTGGGCTTTATCCAAAAAAATGCAATTTCGTCTAAAATATGGAAAGATATGCAATTTTTTAAAGAAAGAGATGCAATTTTTATAACATATGTTGAACATAATTTTTATGGTAAATATACAAAATATGTGAAAACTACATTAGAAACTAATATTAAGACATGCAAGAAACTAATGTTAGTAAATATACCAAGTGAATAAATTACTCTAATCATGCAATTTTAAACAAAAGCTAACATATGCTATATATTATGTTGATAAATAAAACTATTAGTAAAAATATGACACATTAACACTACTGACCTAAATAAAAATAAAGAAAGTTAGTATATGTTTTTATTAATTAAACCTTATAAACCAATAAAAAGAAATAAAATAATAATGAAAATAATAAAAAAAAATCATTCCCACTTAGTCTAAAGTGGGTCATGGGTCGAATTTGGTCAGAAGGTGCAGAGGTCTTTGTCATAAGTTGGGTTAGATCCTCTAATAAGTTAGGTTGCACCTACTTCAATAGCAATGGCAATCCTACATCTTACAAGTTGTTTTGGATATCGAATCAAATGGGTGACTCAACTTCCACGACAAAGTTATTGATAGAATGTTGTTTGGTGCAGTGCCTTGAATAATGGCTATGATTTGAATGGTTTTCAAATTTGGTCGGCTGTAGAAGATTTCGGTTGACGACGATAGTGGTGTTTCAAAGTGAAGAGGATACATGTACTAGGGTTTTTGGGTATGGGGAGTTTGATTTTATGGTTGTTTTCAAGTTTGGGAGTGGTGGTGGTGGAGTTTTGAAAGGGGGCTGACCAGTTCATGTTGGGTTGATTTGTGGTGGGTCATGTGTTGGTATTGAGTGAGGATTGGGTTCTAGGTATGGGTGTTGCGAGTGTGATGATAGTAATGGCATTGTGTTAGGTCTATTGGGTATTTCAATTAAGTGTAAGGGAGTGGGTCAAGTGCAAGAGGGTGCTAAGCTACTGTAGTCGATTAAGGTTTAGCTTGGTGCGAGAGAGGGTATAGGTAATGGGCTGAGTGTTGGCTGTGAGTGGTTGGTCGATGAGGCTGTTGTTAATGGTGGCTATGAAGTGTACGATAGAGGGGGTTGGTTGAAGATGGATGGGGGTTGCTTGGTGTTGTTGAACTGTATATGTGTTTCACAGTGAGTTTGGGTAGATGAAGATGAGTGTGTGTGTTTTTGTGTGATGATGAAGACAATGGGGTTGGGGGTTAAGACTGATGATGAACCCAACCACCCGACCCTACCTCCTCCCCCCCCTTTATTGAGTTCCAAGCTTTCTTGTAATCTTAACAAGCTTAAGATTGAATTGGATCCTATATGGATAAAGCTTAAGTTCCTTCTTGATTTTGCCATATCTACTTTTTATGGATATTAACATGAATCTTTGTGATAGTTGATTTTTTTGATAATGATTTAACAATATTGTAACTAAATCCACCAAAAAATTTGAAAGATTTGAGAAAATTTGTTGTTAGGATCGGGTTGTAGAAGCCTTTTTTTTTCTTTCCTTTTTCTGCTAATTCTTGACTAAAAGAAAAGAGAAAAAAAAAATATAGAAAAAAATAAAGGAAGAAAAAGAGTGGTTATAAACCTTGTAAAGTTTTTGTTTGAATCCTAAATTGGACTCAAGTGTCCTAGAAAACTTTATGAGTCGATAAGGCTAAACAAACTAAAAAACTTTACTAAATAATAAACTCGAATATAATATCAATGAAAAAACCCTGATATACTAATCGAAACCTAATCGTATAAAAAAAAAGAACTCTAAACCATATGTATACGTAAATACAAGAGATTAAATTTGAACCTGAGCTTGATAAAAACCCTAAAACGAAAACCTTAAGCTTATAAAATGTATAGAATGTACCATAACAGTAATAAAGCCCTAATTGGATATGATTATCGATTAATATGTATAATTGAATGGAATCACTAACGAATGAGTAGAAATAACTTCTAAATGGTTATAAACCTAAAAAGTAAAATATTAATTAACAAAATCAACAAGATTACGAATATTATTTCATGATTATTTTATGACTTCATATATGTTTATATGTGTGCTAAGTTTATATTTATTTAATCATTTGAATTTAAATTTACTACATATTTTGTGTTTATGTATTAAATAGTATACATTGATTTTTCATCCTATAGTTTATTCTATAATTACATTATATTTCCTCCTAAACATTATCCAAAAGCTAGGAATACTTTAAGAAAAGTCAACCAAATTATTTTATAATTTTTCCTTCTTCCTTTTTTCTTTTCCTTCTTTCTTTCTTTCTGTTTTTCTTTTCCCCCTTCCTACTTTTTCATTACAAAATCACGGTTGCCAAGTGTCCTTCATAGTTTATCACATGTGATTAAATTGAGCAAAATTAATAAGACAAGATAAAATCAACTTTTACTTTAATCCCCTTATCTTGTCTTCTTTTCTTTCTTTCTTTTTCCTTTTTCCTTTTTTCCTTCTTTTCTCTTATTCCTTTCGGCTACCATGTGTATTTCTAGAGTTTACTTTACTTTTCCTTCTTTTTCCAAATTGAAAAAAAAAAAATGCAACCCTTTCTTTTCCCACTCTAAACTAGTGTAACTTCTTCCCCATTACTCTCCATTTCCTTTTTCATTTCTTTTCTTCACACACACTATAAATTAACCATTCACTTCATATAATATTACCTTATCCTTTATATCATCAACTTACTAATTTCAAGGGGAAGAAGGGTTTTTATTCTACAAAGTTTCAAGACAAAAAGAGTAATTAAGTAATATTTATGTTGTATTTGATTTATTTTTGTAGTATTACTTTATATGTACCCTTTTGTTGTACATGTATCTTATGGTGTTTTGTGTATTAGGAGTATGTAATAGGAATTTCTTTTTATTTTAATATTTTTGTAATAAAACTGTATGTATATGTATTTAAATTGTATGTATAGTTTTCTCTATCATGTGTATGTCTTTATATATATGTATATGTTTAATTATATATAACTATATGTACACATATGTTATATTTATTTAGGTATGTATATATATGGTATATATGTAGATATACATATAGTACTTATACATATACATAGTATTAAGTATACTTACTCTATCATACTTATATGAAAAATCATAAGGAATAGTATAAATAGATATATGTATAAAATAGTATACGTATAATTATTCATATAAATACCAAATATATATATGTATGTATAATAATACATTATTTCTCTAAAATAAGCTAACAAGTAAATATATATATATATATACATATGCCGGATGCGGATTTCATGAAATAAATAAGGGTGAATTTCTACTATAAATTAATAATTAATTATTTCATGAAATTGTATATGTATATATTAATATTATGAAATTGGTAAAAATTCAAAAATTGAGCAAAATAAGAAAATAGCATTTTAGACCATTAAGAAAAAGCCATGTTAGCTTTTCCCTATATTTTAATTAAATCGTAATATGCAAAAATAATACAATATTAAAAATAATAAATTAATTGGAAAATTTCAATTATGACAAAAATTAAGATAATTAATGATCTAAACTTAAAAGTAGTAAAATAAAGAATTTATTAAAAAAAGAACTCAAAAATAAAAATATTTGAAAAATATAAAATTTAGAAATTTATTAAATCATAATTAGTAAATAAAAGCTTAAAATGATAAATAAAAACATTTGGGCTAAAATGACAAAATTTATAACATTTTAGGTCCATAATGAAAAATGCGATTTTAATCTCTAAAACGGATCTTGTTACGTGAAAATATGTCCAAAAATGATCAAAATTGACTATGAGCTCATAAAAATTGGAGTTGAAAAGAAAAAGTTATACGTGATTGCAAAAAAAGCTCAAATAGGGAATTTTATATAAATATATAACAAATTTGGGTAAATTTTACTAAATATTTATGTAGAATAAGTATCTCACCTATATACTTACTATCTTTCATACTTTCTAATTACTAGATGATCTCGATATGGATACCGATCTCTCTGTGGACTATTATAACCCTTAGACTGAAATTGTAGCTGGGGTGAATACTCTTGATGATTCCGTACTTGCTTCTGTTTGTAGACAATGAACTTTAAATGCTATTAATAAATTATTTGATGTGAA
Organism: Lumnitzera racemosa; assembly: GCA_024138005.1. Classification (NCBI taxonomy): domain Eukaryota; kingdom Viridiplantae; phylum Streptophyta; class Magnoliopsida; order Myrtales; family Combretaceae; genus Lumnitzera; species Lumnitzera racemosa. Next base: position 91,670,760 of record JAMXBC010000006.1, read on the forward strand.
GGGTTCATGATTTGTATGTGATTGATGTTTGTGTATTGTGTGAAAATGCTTTAAATTATGAAAATGAATTTTTTGTTGCATTATATATATCAGTAGAGAATTTGTCAGTTTGTGATAATGGTTGGTCACTTAATAACCGGATTTAAGTATCCTTGACTTTATTAAATTAAATTAGGTTATGCATAACCATGCATCACATTATATTAATCTCGGTCATCACATCATACGGAGGTAGCAAGAGGCCATGTGGAGATTGACTATATAATTATGATTAAACTATTTTAGTACGGTGTACTCATACAACATGACCTTAATCTAGCTTGTGGGATTATTAGGCGTTAAAGGCGCTAATCGCTTATCTAAGGGTTGAGTTTAGAGATCTCTATTTAGAGGTGAGTTTGGACTGTAGGGGGCCACTTACAATCATACCTAGAACTTACTTTTAGAATTAGAATTGAAACAAACTATTTTATTTTAAATATGAAACACGGAGTTTTGTAGTTATGTGAGTTCATGCATGGTGCCTATATTTGATTGGTGTCGTGTATTCTCTAACCCTTACTTCGGAGGGCATTAAATCTAAGTTGCATTACCTGGTCAATTGTATGTATTTTTGTGACGTACTACTTATTATGTATTCATATGTTTGTAATTAATTATTGGATAACTTGATTGTCTGTATGGTTGAGGGATAATTCACTAAGCTTTGTAGCTTACTCTTGTACACTTTTGTTGCTGGAGGAATTATTCATAGTACTTGGTTGAGGCATGCCTAAGTTTAGTTTGGGACTTTTGGGATCGTATATTCTGAAGAAGAGAGCTGAGTGAATATATGTAGCAAACTCTCAGTTAGAAATCCTTTAATATATTTGTTGTATGATATTTAGTAGCTATGTAGAGTAACTCACTTTATTACTCTAACCTAATTACTAGTATTTTGAGACTTAGAGTATTGTATTACTCTAAGATAATGTTACTTTATGTAATTTTACATTAATATGTATATGTTGTGATATTATCCTTGCCTATATAACTCTTGGCTAATTGGTTGTAATAGTAGCCTTTTTTGTTGTATAAAAGGTACTTGATTGGAAGGGAAATTAATTTACAGTCTTTTATATGATATATGATGACTTGCTACGACTACGCCACTCCTCAAGTCGTGACAATGGTCACATATAAGGCACGTGACCTATGTAATAGACTCCCTTATGCGCTTGGGATTTAAACCTAGGACTTGTAGCTTATGCATGCATTGCTTAACTAATTGTGTTGGTCTTTTCCTCGAGAAATGTTTCAATCTAATTTTACTTAAGCTCTTTCTAATAGGCCCACCTTTAATTTAAACTTTCAATCCTAAGTCCAACTCAATTCAACTTGTTTCAAATGGACCCTAACCTTTTGTATAACCTAAAATATACATGCTAAGGATCTTTTCAACTCCTTTCTTAAATTTAAGAAATCTCGAGTCTATTTTAGTTAGTCTAGTTAAAATATTTTTCACATTGGATAAAAATCCACTTTGTACTTTACTGGATTATCTTTAAAAAAATATTTTTCTAATGAAGCTAAATTATTTAGAGACTTAGAATTTATTAAATTGCACATATATTTTTAACTATTGTCTGATTCGACCCTAAACAACCAATTAACATGACTTAGATACTTTTGACACTTTGCATTTTTTAATTTTTAAACGTTTTTTTTGTTTTCATTTTCAATTTTTGATATTTTGGGATTTTTTATAAACCTAGCCTAAAAGTAAAAAAAGACTAAAATTAAAATAAAAGGTGCTAAAAATGGGGGTGTCTATATGATTTTTGAACAGTTTGATTGTGAGTTGGTAGCCAATTTTTGTAAGGTATCACACAATTCTAATATTGACTTAGGGTCTATTCTTGTGGATAAAGATCAACCTGAGGGTAGGGGTGTATGGTGTGGACCAATAATGAGTAATGGTGTGTGAGCTTGCAGTATCAGTGTAAATACTAACTTAAGGCATGTGCTTGAGGATGAGAATTGAGCCGAGTATAAGATCATGTGGTGTAATCCAACAATAAGGAAAAACAGTTAAACAAGTGTAAGGAACTTGTCATTCCAAGCTCGAGGGATAGGTTGCCTATTGAGGGTCTTTAGCTTATATGCCCCTTTGCTTGCATCTTTTTTAATACATACTGGGTCTTCCTAATTAGGGGTGAGCGTACCTTGCCCTTTATGTAACCTAATAGGCCTTTAACTTCATGAACACCAAGTCTTTATGGTAGAAGACTTTGCTCTTTACTTTCTTATTGTAATATTCGACCACTTATTGCTGATAATTTGCCATTAGGGTATGCACTACGTTACGTACTTCCTCAATTGTATTGAGGCTCACTTGGAGGGCTATGTGGTTTGTGTTTACATAAAAGTTTTGGACCCTACTCATAGGTAACTTAAGCTTGATAAGTAGAATGGCTTTTGATCTAAAGGCGAGGTAGAACAGGGTCTCTCCTATGGACATTTTGTGAGTCATGTGATAACCCCAAAATATGTTAGGGAGCTTGTCCGCCTACCTACCATCAATATGCTCTAACCTTTTCTTCAACTTACCGAGGATGATCTTATTGATCACCTTGACTTAGCCGTTGGTTTAGGGTTGAGTGATTAAGGTGTAGTAGAGCCTTATATTATGCTTATTATAGAACTCTTAGAACTTGTTGCTATTGAATTGCCTTTTGTTGTCTGTGACTAGCATATCGGGTATCCTGAAATGAGAGAGAATGTGTATGAGTGTGAAACCTTCTATAGCCTGGGCAGTGATGGTTTGTATTGCTTGAGCTTCCACTTGCTTGGTGAAATAATCAAATGACACCAAAATGAATTATTTACCTTCAGATGCTTCTAGGAAAGGGCTGTACATGTTTAGTCCCCATTGAGTGAATAACCATAGGCTTGCCATAGGGTGTAGGTAAGAGCTCTACATATGGGAGATCAGAGCGCGTTTCTAACACTTGTGGTATTTCTGGACCAAGGTCTTAGCATCTTCCTTCATTGTTGGCCAATAGTAGCTTAGTCAAAGGGCTTGCATGTATAGGGCTTAGGATTGGCATAGTTTATCTTTGGTGGAGCTTTTCTAGGGCATAGATGCCTTCTTTGGGTATAGGGCACTTGAGGAGTGGCATAGTTTATCTTTGGTGATATAGCACGTTGTCGATGGGCGTATAGTTGGTAGAGGCATAAGCTAGCCTCTTCGCTTCAACTCAATCGTTAGGCGGTGCTATGGTCTTTAGATGTGCTATTATCAGATCCATCCAATATGGCTCGGGTTTGCAGGTTGGACCTCGAAGACTTTTTGCTCTCGTCTTTCCATACTACGCTAGGGAGGTAGTAGATGAAGAGTGTTTTCTTATAGTCATGTTATGGCAAGAGAATGGTGGAGGCGAGTTTAGAAAGCTCATTCACGTTTGAATTCTCTTCTCAAGGGATTTTATAGATTTTTAGGAAGTGAACTCCATAAGGAGACCCTAGACTACCAACATGATGGAATACCAACCTCTTGACCTCTCAATCGAGCTTGACTCATGGGCTTATAGAATCTTGCAAGGAGGATCTATCTCTTCAACTTGACTATGATGAATCTTAGTACTAGGAAGGCTTATTGCTGAACTCCTTAAATGCTTAAGTTGGATTCTATCTCATGCCCAAATGCTGAGCTCACGAGCATTTTTGGTATAGTCGACCTGTCAAGTGCTGAGCATCTTAATGCTGACCTTCTACATATCAAGGACCATGATGCCAACCTCCTTACTTCTCTATGCCAATATGTTACAATGCCTGAATAGCTTGGCCCTAGTACATCACTACTTCATGTATAGATGCAATAATAATGCATCACTTGTCTCTCTCTCTCTCTCTCTCTTTTTTTTGACATTATACTATATTCTCTTTGTCATAATTGTCCCATATGCCCCTTTTGGCAATGTACTAGGTCTCTTTACTTTGTATTACCCCTTATGTAATTTCATGCATTTCCTTTTTGCCCTAGGGACTTACTATAAATAGTCCCTTGTCATTTGTAGCTAGAATTATCCATCATCACATTGTTAATGAATTTGCTTGATAGCCATGCCAAAGGCTGACAAAGGCGATGATATTAGGGTGAGTCTAAGCTTATAAAAAGGTTAAAAATGAAGATGGAAAGAGAAATGCGTGAAGAGTAATGAAAGTAAAATAAGCAAAACCTATGATCAACTCCAAGGATATGACACACTAAAGAATTACTGAAGACTCATGGTTCAACTTGATATGACGCATGAGTAGGTCCAATGAGGGTATTTGCTACCTAGCCTTACTTAAGGGGTAGGTAAGAGTAAAAGAGGAAAGTGAGCATACTTAGCTCACACAAGGGGAAGAATATTCAATATCTGATATATGATGATGCAGCTACCTTTACAATGGGTATTTATACCCAAAATAATAGGGCAACAACTATAAATAGAAATGACTAAAAAGAATAAAGTCTTAAAGAAGTACCATATTAGAATGGAAAAGGGCATAAAGATAAAATCAAGAAAAACATCTACCTTATATAAAAGATTCTATCATATGATTCCTCGGATACGTGGCTCTTTATGGATGAGTGACTTTCTAGTAGAAGAAGACAAACTGTACAATCAAGTTGGTGACTGCTGAGCCGAGGTGTCGAGCAGACTTAGGGGTCCTTTTAAGAAGTCGTGGGGGTAAATGTATATTAGAGGTTGGTATGGTCATGGTCAAGTAGATGTGTAAGGGGTCGGACTATTAAAGTAGTTCATATTTAGGTTGGTTGTATAGTTGGTTGGTTAGATTGCACTGTTGTTCGAGTATATTCCTGGTTAGTAACTAAAGACTATTGATAGGTATAAGAGGGTTTGGCTTGGATGGGGCATTAGGTCGGCAGACTACAACAGCTTGGACTAATCTGTTGTAGGGTGAAAAGAGAAAGCTTTTCTTACTATGCTTTCTAGTCTTCGAGCTTGGGTTAGAGGTCTGATGGTCTGATTCCTATCATCTCCACTGGGTTGATTGGGATTTAGGATTAGATCTGCTTGATCCTCATCTAAGCCTTCCTTAGATCGGTAGGGATTAAGGTTGGCAACATTGAACACGTCGAACACTTTGAAGTCCTTTAGTAGTTTTAATTGGTAAGCATTGTCATTAATTGATGCACTATTGGTCAACGATCCCATTACTCGTGTGCGCCTTTGAGGCCTCCAATCCCTCTCTCAAAGAATTATCTCTTGGCAACCTGTGGATGATGAGAAACTGACATCTTAATACTAAATACTCTGTTCTTATGAGACAATCCTCTCCAAGTTCATATCCCTTTCACTCTTATCTAATCTTGCCAAGTAGCTCAGGATTAGTGGCGAGTGGACCTTAACATCAACTTGTGCATCATATCAAGTGAGGTATCAAGTCGTATTGTGTTCGTTGGTGAGTCACATCCTCCGAGTAGCTTCACATCAACTACTTTTTTTCGATTGTGGATCGCTTCCCTCTAATTTCCTTTGATATTTTGAAGGACCTATTTCAGTTCAATTCTACCTTAGTAAGTCCTAGTGATAACCGAGTTCCTAGGCATACAATATATTCCTAGTATCAGAGCTTGAGGTTCAGACCAAGAGCTGTGTAGTATTTGTTTGCTGTTCAAGATATTTGTGTATAGAAAGCATTGAGTGAAGTATCCTTGTTGAAGCTTGTATTGAGAGCGTCAAATTGTAGTGTATAGGGAGATATTCACGATGTTAAGAGTGATGCTTATGGTCGTGGTTGAGTTAGCTAACAAACACCACGTACTACTAAGAGTAGATATAAGATCTTGCTTCTATTGGCTAACTTAGCTATCTAAGTAAATAGGGTCTTAGAAGTTGGGCCATGTGAAAGAGTTACTGAGTAGGTTCGAGAAATGAGAGATAGGCCGAGGAGGTAGATGAACAAGCAAGCTCCAGAAGCCTTTCCTGTGAACTAAGCACCATCGCAACATGTCGATAGAGTCCCAAGAAGAAGGTTAGGTTGGACGAAGTGGAAGAGTACGAAGAGGAAGAAGACCAATATGATGGGATAGATGAGTGTGAGTTCAGAGTGCTAAGAGGTACTCAGTATCTTGAAGTACAGATTTCAAGCTTCAACGGGTCTGGTAGCGCTGATGACTACCTCGACTAAGAAGAGAAGATCAAAAAGATGTTCGACTTCTATGATTACGAAGATACTGTCCGCATTAGGGCGACCGTGTTAGAATTTTTTGGGTATGCAGCAATATGGTGGAAGAAGCTACAGAATGTTCATTTGAGGGCCCGACATGAAGTCTAAACATGGAACGAGATGAAAAGAGTTTTGAGAAGTAGGTTCAGTCCCGAACACTACGAGCAAGACACTTTCTAATGACTCTAAGACTTGGGGTAAGGTAACAGATCCGTAGACGACTATGTCTAAGAGTTTCAGTTGCTCATGATATGATGTGATGTCAACGGGCCTGAGACCCGAACTATAGCATGGTTCATCTTGGGACTTCAAGTTAAGATTGGTCAGTCATGGAATTGCAGAGCCTCACAACTTTAGAGGAAACCGTCTGTACAGCCTAGAGAGTTAAAAGGCAATGGCAAAACCAGGCTAGCTGAATGCTAAGTAGTAGAACCATTATGCCAAGTAGGAATAGCCTACCGAGTCGAACAGGGAGTGAAAGGGCATCAAACAGATCCAAGGTTGAACACCAAGGTCACATGCCAAGCTGACCAGACGAGGGCTGACGTAAGAGCAAGACCAAGGAACCTGATATTCGAAGAGACTAAGTTTAGAGCTTAGGACGGAAAACCCAAGAAATCAAATGTTTTAAGTGTCTTGGCTATGAACATGTAGCTAGTCAATGTCTAAACCGCTGAATCATGACCATCAAGCGAGATAAGCCCCAGTTTGAAGTAGAAAGTGTATATGAAGGAGAGGAAGATGTGCAACTGATTAGATGACGGAAGAATTTGAGGAGGATTCGGGAGTCGAGATACCCCCTAAGGGCGGCACCAAGTATTGCTTTGTTGTTTGGCAATCTCTTAGTTGAAGATCGATACAATGCTTAATTCCTCTCAAATGAGGCAATCTTTTCGATAACCTATATGGAAATAGGTTAGTAAATTCCTGAAGTAGTTGTAGAGGATTATCTCACAAGAATAGAGTATTTAGTATTAAGATGTCAATTTCTTGTCAATAGTAAGTTATTGAGAGATAATTCTTCAGGAGAAGGATTAGAGGCTTCAGAGGTGCGTGTGAGTAAAGGGACCGCTAACCAGCAGTGCATTAGTTTCTCGGGGCTGTTGAAGATTTGCCCTCAAATCTTAGCCTTCGTCATCATGGGCACGTATGGAGTTAAGTCGGCAACGTTGAATGTGGTAAATACGCTGAAACCTTTGGGTAGCTCAATCTCATAGGCATTGTCATTAAGGTACCTTAAGATCCTATAGGGTCCATTCGCTTTGGGTGATATTTTGTTCATCCTTTTGCTAGGGAAGCGTTCTTTGCTAAGATGGGTCTAGACAAGGTCCCCAGGAGCATAAATAATTCGTTTCCTTCCACAACTTCCAATTTCCTTCTGTTGAGCCACAGTTTTGGTCAATTGCTTGGCAATTCTTTGTTTTAACTCGTGAAATTCCTTGGCATACTGTGGGCTGAATTGATTCTCCCCTTATGTAGATAGACTATTAACTAAGTCCAAGGGTAAGTTTGGGTTAAGTCCATAAACAAACTCAAATGGTGATGTTCCCGTAGAGCCGTAAGTTGAGTAATTGTAGGCAAATTTAATCATGGGTAGGCATAAATCCCAGTCACAGGAGTTCTTTCCAATAGTAGTGTGCAACAGACTATCGACGATTCTATTAACTACTTCAATTTGGCCATCTGTCTGAAGGTGGCAAGAGGTACTGAACAGGAGCTTAGTGCCGAGTTTCCTCCATAGGGTTTTCCAAAGGAAGCTCGTAAGTTTCGGATCACGATTAGACACAATACGTCTCGACACTCCATGGAGTTGCATAATTTCCTTTAAAAAGAGGTTAGCGATGAATAAAGAACCATTAGTCCTGTGGCAAGGAATGAAGTGGCCCATCTTGCTAAACCGATCAACCACTACCATGATCGAATCATATCTTCTTAGCGTGTAGGGAAGGTCGAGCATAATATCCATGCTTATATCTATCCATGGCCACTCAGGAATTAGTAAGGGCTTGTATTCTCCATAGGGCTCTCTCATCCCTTTAGCATACTTACATACCTTGCACCCCCCAAGTATTCGGTGCACATCCTTCATCATCCTAGGCTAGTAAAAATGTTCCTTCAATATCTCAATCATTCTCTTTTCCCCAAAATGGCTCGCCAAACCCTCAACATGAGCTTCTCGAACCAGTAACTCCCTTGCAAAACCACTCAACACGCACATCTACTTGCCCTTCATCAAGAACCCTTTACTCAAGTAGAATCCATCTACAGCTCCTTTATCACTGTACTTGGCTACTAAAGGCCTAAAATGTAGGTCATGCTCATATTGATCAGGTAGAGTGCCAAATCCAAGCACTTTAGCTTACAATGTTGTGATGAAGGTATGACAACGAGAAAGTGCATCAGCCACTGTATTGGTACTTCCCTTCTTATACCTGATGACATAGCAAAAGGTTTCTAGGAACTCGACCCACTTGGTATGATGCCGAGAAAGCTTCTATTGCTAATAAAGATGCTTAAGAGATTCATGATCAAAATAGATAATGAATTCTCTTGGTAACAGGTAATGCTACCATTTTTAAGGTGTATGGACAAGGGTATAGAACTCCTTGTTATAGGCTGAGTAATTCAGGGCTACACCTTGAAGTTTTTCGCCAAAGTAGGCAATGGGTTGGTGCTCCTGCATAAGTACAGTATCAATGCCAACACCAAACACATCACATTCAACCTCAAAAACCTTCTTGAAATTTGGTAGGGCAAGTACTGGCACAGATGTCAGCTTACACTTCACATCTTCAAAACTCCTCTTTGCCTTTTCTGTCCATTTAAACTCAACATTCTTCCTGGTCAATTCAGTTAACAGCACAGTTATGGAGTTGAAGTTCTCAATAAATCTTTAGTAGAACGAGGTTAGGCCATGGAAGCTCCTGACTTTGGCTACACTTATCGGTGTAGGCCACTCATTAATAGCCTTGACCTTTTCCTCATCAACGCGAACTCCACTCCCTAAAATAACATATCCAAGGAATATAAACTCGCTCTAACAAAACACACATTTCTTCAGGTTGCCGAATAATTTCTTAGCACAAAGTATAAAGTATGTTAAACACCAATCTCAAATGTTCAATATGAACAAAAAAGTCGGCACTATAGTCCAAAATATCATCAAAATAAACTACAATGCATTTGCCTATCAATGCTCGAAGCACATGATTCATGAATCGCATGAATGTACTCGGTACGTTAGTTAAACCAAATGGCATAACCATCCACTCAAATAGACCATCCCGAGTCTTAAAGTTTGTTTTCCATTCATCTCATGGCCTCATTTGTATTTGATGATAGCCACTCTTTAGATCTATTTTTGAAAAGATGCGTACACCATGCAACTCATCGAGTATGTCATCCAACCGCAGGATCGAGTATTGGTACTTAATAGTAATCTTATTGATGGCACAACTATTAATACACATCCTCCATGACCCATCTTTCTTTGGTACTAGCACGGTTGGGATGGCACATGCTCTTACGGACATACCATATGAGTTGCTAAGAGAATTCATTATCTATTTTGATCATGAATCTCTCAAGCATCTTTGTGAGCAGTAGAAGCTTTCTTAGCATCATACCAAGTGGGTTGAGTTCCTAGAGACCTTTTGCTATGTCATCAGGTATAAGAAGGGAAGTACCAATACAGTGGCTGATGTACTTTCTCATTGTCATACCTTCATCACGACATTGTAAGCTAAAGTGCTTGGATTTGGCACTCTATCTGATCAATATGAGCATGACCTACATTTTAGGCCTTTAGTAGCCAAGTGTAGTGATAAAGGAGCTGTAGATGGATTCTACTTGAGTAAAGGGTTCTTGATGAAGGGCAAGTAGATGTGCGTGTCGAGTGGTTTTGCAAGGGAGTTACTGGTTCGAGAAGCTCATGTTGAGGGTTTGGCAAGCCATTTTGGGGAAAAGAGAACGATTGAGATATTGAAGGAACATTTTTACTGGCCTAGGATGATGAGGGATGTGCACTGAATAATTGAGGGGTGCAAGGTATGTAAGTATGCTAAAGGGAGGAGAGAGCCCTATGGAGAATACAAACCCTTACTAATTCCTGAGTGGCTATAGATAGATATAAGCATGGATTTCATGCTCGACCTTCCCTATATGTTAAGAAGATATGATTCGATCATGGTAGTGGTTGATCGGTTTAGCAAGATGGGCTACTTCATTCGTTGCCATAGGACTAATGGTGCTTTATTCATCGCTAATCTCTTTTTATAGAAAATTATGCAACTCCATGGAGTGTCGAGAAGTATTGTGTCTAAAAGTGATTCGAAATTCACGAGCTTCTTTTGGAAAACCCTATAGAGGAAACTCGGTACTAAGCTCCTGTTTAGTACCTCTTGCCACCTTCAAACAGATGGCCAAATTGAAGTAGTTAATAGAATCGTCGATAGTCTCTTGCGCACTACTGTTGGAAAGAACTCCTGTGACTGGGATTTATGCCTACCTATGATTGAATTTTCCTACAATTACTCAACTTACGGCTCCACGGGAACATCACCATTTGAGGTTGTTTATGGACTTAACCTAAACTTACCCTTGGACTTAGTTAATAGTCTATCTACATAAGGGGAGAATCAATTCGGCCTACAGTGTGCCGAGGAATTTCACAAGTTAAAACAAAGAATTGCTAAGCAATTGACCAAAACATTGGCTCGACAGAAGGAAATTGGAAGCTGTGGAAGGAAATGAATTATTTATGCTCCTGGGGACCTTGTCTAGACCTATCTTAGCAAAGAATGCTTCCCTAGCAAAAGGATGAACAAAATATTACCCAAAGCGAATGGACCCTATAGGATCTTAAGGTACCTTAATGACAATGCCTACGAGATTGAGCTATCCAAAGGTTTCAGTGTATTTACCACATTCAACGTTGCCGACTTATCTCCATACGTACCCAATGATGACGAAGGCTAAGATTTGAGGGCAAATCTTTAACAGCTCCGAGAAACTGATGCATTGCTGGTTAGCAGTCCCTTTACTTGCACGCACCTCTGAAGCCTTTAATCCTTCTCCCGAAGAATTATCTCTCAACAACTTGCTATTGATGAGAAATTGACATCTTAATACTAAATACCTTATTCTTGTGAGATAATCCTCTACAAGTTCATACCCCTTTCACTCTTATATAATCTTATTGAGTAGCTCAGGATTAGTGGTGGGTGAACCTTGACATCAACTTATGCGTCATATCAAGTGAGGTGTCAAGTTGTGTTGTGTTTGTTGGTGAGTTACATATTTCGAGTAGCTTCATGTCAACTACTCGTTCAATTGTAGATCGCTTCCCTTTAATTTCCTTCGATATCTAGAAGGACCCATTTTAGTTCAATTCTACTCTGATAAGTGCTAATGATAACTGAGCTCCTAGGCACACCATTAATCTTTCACAAGATCTTGAGCGATTTGTTAGCTTTGATAGATAGTTTGCTCTTTCTTTTGTTTGGAAATCTTTCCTTACTTAAGTGTAGCCATACTTGGTCAGTGGGTTGAAACTACTTGGTCTTCCTTCCTTTTCCTTTCTCCTTAATGTGTTAGGTGACTCGTTGGTAGATTTGCTAGAGAGATTAAGTTCTGGTCCTCGCTTCTGGATCTTCTTGATTAGTAGGCAGCACCGGGTGTAATCGATGGGTGGTTCAAGGTTGAAACCATAGATGACCGCAAATGGGATGTGCCTAGTAGTGGCATGTACTATCCTATTATAAGCAAATTTGACCATAGGTAAGCAGATGTCGTAATCAATTAAGTTTTTTCTCATTGTAGCTTAAAGCAGTAATCCTATAGTGTGATTAACTACCTCTATTTGGTCATCGATTTGGGGATGGCAAGAGGTGCTAAACAGTAGTTTGGTCCCCATAAATAGCTCTCCAAAAGTAGCTTAAGAGTTTTGGGTCTCTATTTGATGTTGCACTCTTCAGCATTTTGTGCAAGCAAACTATTTCTTGCAAAACAAAGAAGAAATAGTCAAAGTATTGGTACTTTTTGGTGCAGGGCACAAAATGTGCCATCTTGTTGGACCTATTTACGATAACCATTACAGAGCCTTTACTTAGGTAGTTCAAGGTAATCCAAGGATAAAATCCATACTTAGGTCAGCTTATGGTTTGATTGGAATAAGCAAAGGCATTACCTTCCTTTGTTCTACTTGGCTTTTCACTTTCTCACAGATGACACATCCCTCAATCACACAATGCACATCATGCTTCATCCTAGGCCAGAAGAACTTATCATTCAATAGCTCATATGTCTTTCGTTCCCCATAGTGCCTAGAGAGTCCTCCATTATGGACTTTTCTCACTAGCAGCTCTCTAATTGAACATTTTGGTACACGCATTTTACTACCTTGGAACATATAAGCATCCTCCTTATGGTACTCATCCACTGCTCTTCCTTCTCCATAGTGCTTATATATAGGGCCAAGATGAGAATTATTTTGATATTGTTCTTTAATGTTTGTAAGCTTTAACAACCTAGTTTGTAACTTAGTGAGAAGAACATGTCTTCTTGACAAAGCGTTGGCAACTATATTATTCTTGCCCTACTTGTATTTGATGATGAAATTAGCTCCCTCCATAAATTCAATCCATTAGGCTTATTGTTTGGAAAATTTTGATTGGCTCTACAAATATCTTAAAGACTCCTAATCTATGTGTATGATAAATTCCTTTGGCAGAAGATAATGTTGTCATATTTGAAGAGCTCGGATTAGGGCCAAAAGCTCTTTATCTTACATAGAATAGTTTAATTGGACTCCTTTGAGCTTCTCACTATGATAACAGATAAGTAGGCCTTCTTGTACCAGCATAGCTTCAATACTAACACTTGATACATTGCATTTAAGCTCAAACACTCTATCAAAGTACAGTAGAGCCAAGATTAAGGCAGAGGTCAACCTTGCCTTTATCTCGGCAAAACTCCTTTCTACTTTCTCTCCTTACTTGAACTCTACATTCTTCTTTGTTAGCTCAGTCAGAGGTGCGACTATGGTATTGAATCCTTAGATAAAGTGTTGATAGAATTATACCAATCAATGGAAACTTCTTACCTTGGTACTTGAGATTAGAGTCAACTACTCAACAATGGCTTGTACCTTCTCTTCATCAACTTTCAATCCTTCTTTAATAACCACATAACCTAATAAGATCACTTCTTCTTGACGAAAACAACATTTCTTTAGGTTTCTGAACAATCTCTCTACTCGAAGGGCATTGAAAACAGCTTGGAGATGGTTAGTATACATTACTAGGTCGGTACTATAGATAAGGGTGCCGTCAAAGTAGATGATGACAAATTTTCTAATTAGATCTCTCAACACATGATTTATTAGTCTCATAAAAGTGCTTGGGGTGTTTGATAATCCAAAAAACATGACCATCCATTCGTACAGGCCATGTTAAGTCTTAAAAGTGGTTTTCCATTCATCTCCTTATCTCATTCGTATCTGATGGTATCCTAACTTTAGGTTGATCTTACTAAGCATTTTCACACCACTTAGTTCATCCAACATATCATCTAGCCTTGGGATAGGGTATCGGTATTTGATCATAATCTTGTTGACAGCTTTGTTATCCATATAAATAAGCTAAGCGCCATCCTTCTTTAGTACAAGAGCAATGCAGACACAGTACAAAGGCTAATACTCTCTTTCACTTACCTCTTCTTTAATAGTTTCTTGACTTGCTTTTGAAGCTTTGTAACTTGCTTGGGATTCATTCTATAAGCTGGTTTCTTCGGCTGGGTAGCATTAGGTGTCAAGTTGATGCAATGCTCTATGCTCTAGAAAGGGGTAGCCTTTTTGGTAGTTTTTCTAGGAACAGGTCCATATATTGGTCTAACAGCTTCTTAATCTCTAAGGGTAGTTCAACTTGCTCCTTCAATTTTAATAGTTGCCTGACGAATAGGAAGGTCGGCGCATTAGCTTTAATAGCTTCTTGCAGCTTAGCCTGACTCAAAACTAAAGCCTTCTTGGTTCCTTGAGCCAACTTAACTTGTAGTCTACTTACTTGGCTTGATGTGATGGAGTTCTGGCTAATGTCCCTACCATCTTTCTCAAACACATAAGTATTCTTGCAACTGTCATGAATAACCCTCCGATCAAAATGCCAAGGTCTACCAAGCAATATATGTGATGTACATATGGTAACACAACACAAAGGTTTATATCAGATAGTTGCCAATAGAGATTGGTAGCAACACTTGCTAAGTGACTTGTAGTGCTCCCTTTTTATTTAGTTAATACAACTTATATGGCTTTAGATGTGAGATAGTAGGCAACTTAAGCTTCTTAGCTGGGTTGATAGATGTTACATTGGTGTAGCTCTTACTATTTGCTATGAGTGCACAAACTTAATCATTTACCTTTTAAGTGATGTAGAATAAGTTCTCTCCTTGCTCCTCCTCAGTAGAGGTTTCTATACTCATTGTATGTTGGATAACTAAAGTCAGTTTATCTAGGTCCTTAGCAAAGACATCTACCTCAACCAGTTCGGTATTAACTTCAACCTCTTCCTCTACTTCCTCTTTTAGTTCCTCATTTATACCTTCTACTTTAATCTTTGGGACATCTCCCTTGATAATCATTGTCCTTTAGTTTGGACACTGAGTAGCCATATGCTTAAATCCTTGGCATTTAAAGCTTCATATGGTTGGTAGTCTGGGGTGCTTAAGCTTGCTCCCCTTCTTGATTATACTCTTCTTCCCCTTCATCCATATCACTAAGTCAATCCTTTTCCTAACATGTCACCCTACTCTTCCACCTCAATCTTGTCGAGTAGGGTTCTATCCTCTAGTAAGTTGACCAACCTAGGGAGTATTTTGCATGGCTTCAATGGTCGAAAGGCCAATGCATGTACAACGTTATTAAGGTTGGCTATAAGGTTAATTGTTTCATCAATTCGTTCATTTGCACTTCTAGGGGTACCTTAGGGTTGTTGTCCATGGTCAACAACACCGCTATTGTCAACTCCAATATCGGTACTGACACTGGGATTAGTCATTCTCTCTAATAAATCTTAATAACAAACTTAGAATCTAAGAAACAACAAACAATGTTCCTATAAGCTAAATAACATGCATACTATTCCATACGAATGTCCAACTAATCTACGAACACAACAACTACTCTAAAGAACAATAAACCTAACAAAAACTTACTATATTTTCTTATGTTCAAAATAGGGCAAAACATAGTATGTAGCCACAGTAAAATACTATGCCTCTTACTTACAAAAACACTCATATCTAACTTCTATGCAAGCACATCACACAACCACAACAAATACTACTCAAAAGAAAAATCAAACACAACTTATCTAAATGAATCTCTACTCTCTTACCAAGATGATATGCTGCATTGAGGATTGACAAGAGCAACGGTATTGGAGTAGGTCTAAGCTTGTAGAAAGCTTGAAAACAAAGATGGACAGAGAAACATGTGAACAATAATGAAAGTAAAATAAGCAAAACCCATGATTATCTTTGATGATATGACACACTAAGGAACTATTGAAGACTCACAGTTCAACTTGATATGATGCATAAGTTGGTTAGCATTACTTAAGGGTTAGGATAAGAGTAAAAGAGGGAAGTAAGCACACTTAGCTCACAAAGGGGGAAGAATATTCAATATCTAATGTATGATGATGCCGTTACCTTTATAATGGGTATTTATACCCAAAATATTAGGGCAACGACTATAAATGGAAATGACTAAAAAGGGTAAAGTCCTAAAGAAGTAATGTACAAGAATGGAAAAGGGCATAAAGAGAAAATCAAGAAAAATATCCACCTTGTACGAAGGATTCTGTTATATGATTGCTTGGCAATGTGGCTCTTTGTGGATGGGTGGCTTTTTGGTAGAATAAGACAAACTGTATGATCATGTTAGTAACTGCTGAGCTGAGGTGTTGAGCAAACTTAAGGGTCCTTTCGAGAAGTCGTGTGGAAAGATGTATACTGAGGTCTTTGGCATTAATGCTACCGAGATGGAGGTCAATACGATTATAGCCAAGCAGATGTATGAGAGGTTGAACTATTATAGCAATTCATATTTAGGTTGGTAGTAAAGTTGGTCATATAGATTGGGTTGTTGTTTGATAGCATCCCTGATAAGAAATTAGAGACTATTGATAGGTGTAAAAGGGTTTTGCTCGGACAGGGCATCAGGTTGACAGACTGTAGTAGCTCAGACTCATCGGCTGTAGGGTGAAAAGGGAGAACTTGCCTCGCTATGCTTTCCAATCCTCGAGCTTGGGCTTGGGTCAGAGGTTCGGTGGTCAAATTCTTATCAATTCTCTCTTGTGTCTCATGAGCAACCCTCTTAAGTTACAAACCTTCACTCTTATCTAATCTTGCTAATAGCTCGAGGTTAGTGAAGAGTAGACCTTAGTTCTATGTTTATGCATCATATCAAGCTGAGAATAAGTCGTATAATGTTCATCGGTGACTTATATTTGACGAGCAGCCTCATGAAGCTAATGGAAAAGTTAGACCCATCCATTTATGTTTTCTTTGATATTATGAAGGACCCATCTAACTCTCTATGGTAGCCTTTATGATAACTGAGCTCTAAGCCATATCATATTTCTTAGTATTAGAGCTTGAGGTTACAACCGATAGTCGAATGTTAGTAGTGATTGGTTTTTGAAGTAGTTTGCATACCTTATTGTACTTTGCTTTCTCTATTGCGAACAGAGTAAGTGTTGAAGTTGTTCAATATAGTGCTTAGTAATATTATGTAGAATCTTTTGTTGGGTTGTGAACTTATTAGAGTCTTGTTGTGAGAATGTTGAACCTTAATGTACAAGGAGAGATGGGTGATGTTGAGAGTGATGCCCTTGGTTGTGGATGTATTGAATTACATACCCCCCGAACTAAGGATGAGTAGATACATAATCTCACTACTAATGTGACCAACTTAGTTATGACCGTGTAAAGATTAGTGAAAGCTCAACATTAAGAAAGAAATTTTGAATGTGAATGAGGTATACGAGATAGGCTAAAAGGGTAAGGTATGGAAATTCAAGCTCCTAATGTTATGAATGCGCTATAAGTGTAACTTATCTGAACTGAAGGACATGCATGACAAAGACTTGAGTTAGGAGAGTTGAGGACATAGAAGATGGTGAAGAGGAAGATGAGCAGTTCCCTGAATATGAAGAGTGTGAGCTTCTAGTTCCTCAGGGGACTGAGCATATCAAAGTACAAGTTTCAAGCTTCTCTAGGTCAGGTAGTGTTGATGAATATATGGATTGGTAAGAGAAGGTTGAGAATATATTTGATTTCTATCATTATGAGGATGTAGTGTATATTTAAGTAGTTACCTTAGAGTTCTCTAAGTATGTAGCGATATAGTGGAAGAAGTTGTAGACCTTACATTAATGAGCCTGACGTGAAACACGAACTTAGAATGAGATGAAGAGAGTTTTGAGGAGTAGATTTGTTCTTAAGCACTATGAGCAAGATACTTTTTGATGTCTTTAAGAACTAAGGTAGCTGAATTGTGGATGAGAATGTTTGAGAGTTTTAATTATTGATGATCTAATGTGATGTTGACAAGTTAGAAGCATGAGTCGTTGTAAGATTTATTTCTAGATTGTAACCTGAGATTGGGAATATTGTAGAAGTATAGAGGCTAGGGACTCTAGATGAAACTATTTGAATTGCTTAGAGAGTTGAATGGCAAAGGCAAAGTCAACTTAGCTGATCTTTGAGTAGTCGACCTGATATGACCGAGCCCTATATAGTACCATAGTGGATTACCGAGGTCAAATTCTGTATAGACCTGATGAGGGCTGAAGTAAGGCTAAGGCAGAAGAGCTTGAGGTTAGAAAGGACCAAGGTTAGAGCTTAAGATGGAAGATTAGAGAAATTAAGTAATTTATGTGTCCTAGCTTTAGACATATTGCTAGTCAATGTCTAAATAGACATGTGATGAGCATTAAGGGTGAGACCTTACAGATTGAAGTAGAGAGTGCGAGTGAAGGAGTAGAGGATGTGAACATTGGACGTTTGTTAGAAGAATTCTAGGAAAACCCAGATGCCTTGACTCAACTTGAATTTGGGGAATATTGTATGGTTATCCAAATATCCTTCGGTACCATTGCTAATGATGAGAATGAATAGAGAGAGAACCTCTTTCATATGAATGGTCAGGTGAATAACAATCTATGCACTTAATTGTGGATGGAGGAAGTTATACCAATGTAATAGCACAAGGATTGGTGAGGGCTTTGAAGTTGTCGATTTGTCCTTACCCTTAACCTTATAAGATCCACTAGCTCAATGAGAAAGGCAAAGTTCCAGTTATCGAACAAGTTAAAGGCAAACTTCTAGTTACTGAGTAGGTTAGAGTGTTGATCTCCATTAGGGATAGAGACAAGGATGAGGTGTTGTGTGATGTCCTATTAATGTGTGCTTCACACATAATTTTAGGTTGACCTTGGTTGTTTGGCTTAAGAGTACTCCATGATAGATATATGAATACTTATATGTTCTAAAAGGATGGCGAAAAGGTTATGCTAACTCTTATGAGACCTAAAGAACCCAAGTTAAGGTTTCCAAATCATTGCAAAAGAAATCATTAGTAATTTCCTGAGCTCAATTTTCTAAGGAAGTCAAGTTGGAATCTTGTATCTTTTTGTAGGTTAAAAGGTTACTAGAGCTAAGGGAGGAAGGAGCCTTGCAAGCCGATGTGTAGGCTTTACTTCAAGAATATTTTGACTTGTTTCCTATTAAACTACCCAAGGGATTATCTCCTATCAAATGTATTGAACATTATATTGACCTCTAGCTTGATGTGGCTCTACTAAATTAACTTGCCTATAGACTTAATCCTGAGTAGGTAGTTGAACTCAAGTAGTAAGTTGATGAGATGATTGATAGAGGGTATGTTAGAGAAAGCATGAGCCCTTATGCCGTGCCTATAGTTCTTGTACCAAAAAAGGATAGGTCTTGGCAGATGTATATTGACAGTTGCACTATCAACAAAATCACTGTTAAGTATAACTATCCAATACCTTAATTAGATGACGTGCTAGATGAATTACATGGTGCGTAAATCTTTTCAGAGGTAGATTTGAAGAGTGGTTACTACCAAATCAGAATGAAGCTAAGAGACGAGTAGAAGACAACATTTAAGATGAAAGATAGTCTCTTTGAGTGGTTAATAATGCCATTCGGACTCATGAATGCACTAAGTACTTTTATGTGACTTATGAATCATGTCTTAAGACCACTAATAGGTAAGTGTATTATGGTTTTTTTTTTTTTTGGACATCTTAGCATATAGTGTCAACCTTTCATATCATGTCGAGCAATTGAGATATGTGTTTGACATTCTCCGAGCTGAACACTTGTTCGACAACATGAAGAAGTGTATATTTTGTCAAAGTGAAGTTATGCTTCTCGAATATGTTGTGTGTAGTGGAGGTATTTGAGTTGGCAAGGAGAAAGTGTAAGCCATACTTGATTGGCCAACCCCTACTAGTACTTTAGACGTGAGAAGCTTTCATGGTTTAGCTTTGTTCTATTGGAGATTCATCCAAAATTTAAATTCCATAGCCACTTTATTGACCGAGCTGACTAAAAAGAACTCAGAGTTTAGATTGTTAGAGAAGGCTTCGTGAAGTTTTAAGGATATTAAGTCCAAGCTAACTTTTAACCTAGTACTTGCACTTCTTGACTTTGATAAAGTCTTTGAAATAGAATATTATGCCTTTAGAGTAGGGATTGGTGCTGTTCTCAAGCAATAATACCAACCTATTGCCTACTTCAATGAGAAGCTCTATAGTGTTGCCTTAAACTATTCTGTATATGACAAGGGGTTTTGTGCCCTTGTTCAACCTCTTTAGAATTAGCAGCATTACTTGTTACCTTGAGAATTTGTCATCTACATAGATCATGAGTCCTTGAAGTATCTGAGAGGTCAGTTAAAGCTCTCCTGGTGTCATGCCGAATGGCTAGAATTCTTAGAAACTTCTTACTATGTCATCAAGTATAAAAGGGGATGCTCCAATAATGTCTCTAACACTTTGTTACATTAGCATGTGTTCATCACAACTTTACAAGCTTGGATGCTTGGGTTTAATACTATCCCAAATTAGTACAAGCAAGATTTATACCATTGACCTATAGTCGTTAAATGCAGTTATGGAGGAGTGGTAGATGGATTTGATTTAAACCAAGGATTTTTGATGAAGGGTAGATAAACGTATATGTTGAGCAACTTAATAAGAGAACTACTAGTTCGGGAAGCCTATGCTGGAGGCTTAGTTGATCATTTTGGAGAGAAAAGGACATTCTAATTGCTAAAAAAGCACTTTTATTAGCTAAGGATGGTAAAAGATGTGTGCAAAGATCTAGAACAATGCGAGGTATGCAAGTAAGCCAAAGGAAGAAAGGAACCCTATGGGGAATATAAACCTTTGCCTCTACCTAATTGACCTTAGATCGGTCTAAGCATAGATTTCATGCTTGGCCTACCTCAAACAGCTTAAAAACATGACTTTATCATGGTGGTGGTCGATTGGTTCAGTAAAATGAGTCACTTCATTCCTTGCCATAAAACCGATGATGCTTTATATGTTGTTAACCTCTTATTATAAGAGATCATGCGGCTACATGGGATCCCCTGAAGTATTGTAGTTGATCGCAAACCAAAATTCACATGTTTCTTTTGGCGAACTTTATGGAAGAAGTTTGGCACCAAGTTGATATTCAACACTTCTTATAATCCTTAGATAGGTGGTTAGGTTGAAGTCATGAATAGAACAGTTGGAAGTTTGCTTTGAGCCATAGTTGGGAAGAATCTATATGATTGGGATTTATGTATGCCTATCATTGAGCTTGCCTACAATCACTCAACCTATAGCTCAACAAGCTAATCACCTTTCGGGATTGTTTATAGAACTAACCTAAACTTACCCTTAGACATGATTACTAGCCTGACTCCTAAAGAAGAGAGTCAGACTAGCTTACAATGTGCCAAGAAATTTTAGGACTGCATAAGAGAGTCATTAAGAAACTAGCCAAAATAGCGGCCCAATAATGAAAGCAAGGAAATTGAGGGAGAAAGGTATTGTTTACAATCCTAGAGATCTTGTATGGATTCACCTCAATAAGAGTAATTCCCATGGAAGAGGATGAACAAACTTTCGCATAGGTTGGATGGTCTATTCAAAGCTCTAAGGAGAATCAATGACAATGCCTACAAGTTAGAATTGTTAGGGGGATATGGGGTATCACCTATATTCAATGTCTTCGATTTGATGCCCTATATCCTAGAAGAAGAAGCTGACCAAGATTTAAGGGCAAATCTTCAACAACCCCAGGGAGCTGATGGAATGCTAAACTTTAGACCATTTACTCGAGCCTAACTTAAGGGCTTACATAATATTATAAGGTGGATTCTCCACAGCTTGGCCATGACGAATCCTAATGCTAGGAAGGTCTGTTGTTGAACTCCTTAACCTCATGCCTAGATGTTGAGCTTTTAAACATTTATGGTACGATTGACCTATTAAGTGTTGAGCATCCTAATGTTGACTAATTCAGTGCTAAGAACCCAAATGTCGACCTGCCACATACTCGAATGCCAACCTCCTTATTTCTCTATGCCGATTTGTTACTAAGCCCAAATAGCTTAGCCCTAGTACATGACTTCCCAATGTATAGATGCAATAATAGTGCACCACTTGTCTCTACTTTTTCTAACATTGTACTATATTCTCTTTATTGTAATTGTCTCATTTGCCCCTTTTGGCAATGTACTAGGTTTCTTTACTTTGTATTGCCCCTTAGTAATTTTACACATTTCCTTGTTGCCTTAAGGAGTTACTATGAATAGTCCCTTATTATTTGTAGCTAGAATTATCCATCATCATCATACTATTAATGAATATTTTCTCTTGTATCTTACAAGCATCCCTCTTAAGTTACGAATCCTTACACTTATCTAATCTTATTAGTAGCTCGAGATTAGTGGTGAATGGACCTTAGTTCTGTGCTTGTGCGTCATATCTAGTTGAGACTAAGTTGTATGGTTTTCATCGGTGAGTTATATCTGATAAGCAGCCTCATGAAGCTATTGGAAAATTTAGACCCATCCATTTGTGCCTTCTTTGATATGGTAAAGGACCCATCTAACTCATTACAGTAAACCCTTGTGATGATTGAGCTTCAAGGCATATCACTATAGGTATTTGATCATTGTTCCCCTTTTGTTTCGTTCTCCCCCTTTTCTTATTGGACCATTAACATGGAGTCAAAGTAGATTTGCAATTTCTCTACTCCAATATCCTTCACTATTTTCAACCTGACAATAAGCACCTTGTATTCTACCTCATTGTTGCTCACTGGAAATTTGAATTTTAATACGTAGAGTACCTTCATTTCATGCTAGCCTTGCAAGGTTATGCTAGGCCCACTCTTCCCCCTCGGTATATTAATGCTTATGTTTTCTGTTCTCTTGTGTACTTTGTGATGAAATTTATGAGAACTTGGGCCTTAGTCGATGCTAGAAACCATAAGCATTGAGCTCAAGGGTGTACTTTACCATATTACCTAAGGCATTGGGTTTTGTAAGATAGCTCTAAGTGGTTGGTTGGTTAGCATAATAATTAGGTGGGCTTAGAAGCATAGCTTGAGCTTGTATGTAGCGATGACCATTGTAAAGGCGAATTTCTTAATATTGGTGTACTTGATTTTTGGCCCTTGTAGGATGTGGCTTACATAATATATAGGCTTATGTTCCTTACTTAGATAAGGACTGACATTAGCGCTCTATTGTTGACGGTAAGGTAGAGGTATAACTCTTTGCTGGTGATGGGTTTTTGAGCATTGGTAGGCTCTCTAAGAATTTCTTTAGATTGTTGAATGCTTGTTGACATTGGGTTATCCATTTGAACTTAAAGGATTTCTTAAAGAGCTTGAAGAATTCTGAGCACTTACTGGCACTTCTAGATATGAAGCGGTTTAGGGTAGTGACTCTTCCTATGAGGTGCTGGAGTTCCTTCACTATTCTTAGGGTTATCATGTCACGAGCTTCTCAGATCTTGTCTAGGTTAGCCTTGATTCCTTGTTCTATGACCATGAAGCTGAGAAATTTTCTTGATGTGACCTAAAAAATTGCATTTCTAGGGGTTAAGTTTCATCTAATAGTGGTAGAAGGTATTGGTTGCCTCTCAAAGGTCCTTGATGTGCCCTTTTGTTTAAAGAATGACTAATCTCTAATATGTTGCTCTAGCATTCTTTAAACAAAAGGGAATGACTTTGTATTTATAGGTACCAAAGTTCATGATGAATGAGGTGAGGACCTTGCCTTCAAGTGCCATTCAGATCTAGTTATAACTTAAGTAGGCATCCATAAAACTGAGGAGAGCATGACCTAATGTCGAATTGATAAGTTGGTCAATGTAGGAAGTAGGAAGTAGTCTTTGGGGTAGGTCTTGTTAAGGTAAGTGTAATTGATGCACATTTACCATTTCTCATTGGCCTTCTTTATAAGTACAGTAGTGTACTTTCCTTACCTAATGAATTTAGCCTGAAGCAATTTTTTGAACTCTTGCTCAATTTTGGTGCAAAGCTCATTTCTTTTACTTAACTGGCTGTATATTAGGATTGATATTAAGGTGGTGAGTTACTTTAGGGACATTGATTATCCTCGACATGTCCTTAGGTGCAGACGTAAAGACATATGTGTTTTAGTAGAGGAAATCTACAAGCTTTGTCTTTTTGTCTTTAGGTAGAGCTATCCCAATTCGAGTGATCATTCTTAGAACGCTTACAAGCTTAATTTCCTCAATTTTCTTTACTTATTCCCCTCGGAGGGTTAGGCTTTGATTAGTGGTAAACTCAATGTTCATTACATTGTCTCTAGTTTAGGCTTTGAGCTAAAGGGACTTGGATAAGTTTTGGTCTCCTCAGACCTCACCTACTCTAGTTGGTGTCATGAACTTAGCTTTTAGACATCTTTGACTGATAAGCATGTTGAACTTTGTTATGCTTGGTCGTCTTAGTATGACTCTGTATGGCAACCGGTGGTCAACTACCATGGAGTCATCCTAATATGACATTGTTGAACTTCATTATGCTTATTGGAAGGTTGATGAGTTTCTTAGTCGATACAAGTCTACTACCTCCAAAGCTTATAAGGATGTATTTGTATGGTTGAAAGGACTTATCAAGTTAGTCCTTCACCTGTTCATAAGCATGGTAGAATAAGATGTTAACCGAGTTGCCATTATTAAAGAATGTTTTTGGTACATTGAAATAGTGAATCTTGACATTAATGACTAGAGCATCACTATGTGAATAGTTGATGCTATGTTCATCATTTGAGATAAAGTTGGTAGTAGTGTTTGTCTTGGGATTCATAGTTCTAACAAGGTATACTTTATGCTTATAGATGTGGAGACTATGTCGCTTATGAGGCTAAGGCCTTTGAAGATAGTATTCACCTATCTTCATCTACTGCAATGATTTTGATCATTGGTAGTCTCATCTCTTTGTTGGTTTTGATATTGTTGTTGAGTTTATTGTTCTTGCTTTATTCAACAACGTTGGGTTGGTCACTAGATTTAGCTTTGTTTGTTAGCAATTAGGTGATTGATGTGGCCTTTGCGAATAAGACCTTTGACCACATTCTTAAGGTAGTGGCATTGGTTGGTGTTGTGGCTATGAACATGGCGATAGTTACAGTATTTGCTAGAGTAGGTTACCTTAGGTGTTTCTCTAACATTGGGTGGTTGGGAGAGTTGCTCTTGGATCTTGTACATGACCTCTTCGAGGGGACACTTGAGAGGTGTGTATGAGGGGCAGTTTGCAAATCTTTGTTTTTACCTATCTTTCCTTTCTTTCAAAGAGGATGGCTCGGTGTCTTTTGAGCCTAGTAGATCTTTAACTGAGCCTTGAGCATTGCTCTTGGCTTCTAATCTTGTGTTGATAGTGTCCTCTTAAGTGGTATATTTTGTAGCCACTCTTATGAACTCATCTAGTGAGTTTGATTTGTTGAGGGATATTGTGTTAAAGAGCTTTCCAGTAGGGTCAATTCCTATAATTAGAGCTTGGAGGGCTACTCCAGTATCAAGCTTGGAGACTTGAAGCTTTGTACGGTTGAGGAGTTCCAAGTATTCAACTCGTAAGGGCGCTGTTTGACATTGTAAAGCATGGAGGAGTCTTTGCACCAAACTTTGGAGTTGAGGAAATACTATTGAAATTTTATTGCAAAGTTGTCAAAAGATGTAATGGAGCCATCGGTTAGGGTATTAAACCACAATAAAGATGCCTTTGCTAGTATAATGGGGAAAGCCTCACACATGATGTCATCTGAGAAGTTATGAAGTCTCATTATGCTATGAAAGTAGATAAGGTGGTCATCTAGGTCTCCCCTTCCATCGTATGTATTGAGTTAGGGGACCATTGTGCCTTAAGGTAGTGTCTCCTCAGGGATAAGTGGTGTGAATGGGCTTTTGGTTATTGTTAAGCACAATGTTTAGGCTGATGACTCGACCTTCTTCTAATTGCATACACTAGATGCGTGATGAATGTGTTCGTCCAGCTCCTAAACATTCATGTCCTTGAATGCTTCTAAGGATTGTCTTAAGGATAAGTCCTCAATAGGTTTGCTTGTCATAAAACGTTCACCATACATATTATGTTTTTTCGCAATTGTGATTTAGTCGATCATGTAGGTTTTTGGGGCCTTACTGGTCATGTTAAACCTACTCACATAAACGGGCTAGAGGTAAAGTTTGTTGGTTCTTGTTTTCGCTAACTTGCAAGGATGAGCTAACTATTGCTTCTTCGTTTATTCTTTTTTGAGCTACATTTTAAAGCTAAGCTATGTCTTTATAGAGAATAGCATTAGACTCCTGAGTTTGGCTATTGCATTCAAGTACTTATTTAATAATTATCTTGAGTTATTGGATCTCGTAGGCTTGATTGATTGGTTTAGGGGGTATTGGTAAACATCACGGTGGAGGCGACCTATTACCATCACCTAACTATGAAGTTTGTGGGTGCTAAACTGTTGATTATGGGTGAATCAATTAAGTATAATAAGGAGAATTGAGCTTTAATTCCTTAGATTCGAGCATCAATAGGCTTTGGTCTTAGTTGGATTCCTTGCTTCTAGTCATTTGTAAAAAGCCCCCTATAGGCATGTCTACGAGGGCCCTCCAACGCTCAAGTTAACAAGGAGGATCAAAAGAAAAAGAATTAGGAATTATCCAAGCGTTCTTAATCCTTAGGGAAGGTGCTTGGGTTCAGTATGTTAAGGGCAATATGGAGTGTAGAGGGTTTGAATACCTTCACTTGCTATCTCTTTGCACTAGTGATAGTACAAGGAGTATAACTACCCGAGACATATGTCAGCACAAGGTTTGGTTGTACTTGCTGCTAGCATATGATATGCATAGGGGGGTTGATAGGGTGGCTCTAAGATTTGGTCAGCTACGACTACATTGGTAGCGACATCTGTTATCTAGGGCCTTAACACCATTAGAGTATGTCGAGGTGTACTGGTTGTACTATGGATATGAAGCCATAATTAATGAGCCCAGTAGAGAAGTGGGCACTAAAGACAAATATTTCTGAAGAGGTAGAGGATGGGGCCTAAGTGACTTATAGGCTATAAGCTAGACTCCAAGGGAGAACTAGGAGGAGTGAAGGTGATACAGATTGTTGGGAAGGTTGATACATGTCTACTGATATCACATGAACTAAGGATAGGTTTGAACCTCAAGATGATTCAAAAACTAAATGGAAGTTGAAGGTTAAGCGGGGGTTCCTATAAGTTGATGGTGGATGTAACGTACCAACGCCTCATACGAGCTTAGGTTGCATTCGATATTACATACAAATGTGGTTGAAGGGCACTCACCACTAATCTACACTCATAGTGGACTAGATAAGAGTAAACGAGGGATACTTGTAGACACCTCATTTTTGCATCCCCTCCGCCCTCACCCCGCTACCTCTATTTATTTATTTATTTATTTATTTTTGAATAGGTTAAAGAGTCCTAAATTAGGAAAAAATGTCCAAAAAAAAGGAAATTAAAGAAAACCCAAAAAATAAGAGATTTAGGAAAAAAATAAAGAAATTTAGAATTTTAGGAAAATACCAAAAAAAAACATTTGGAAAAATATCAAAAAATAGGAAATCTAGAAAGAAACAAAAAAAAATTTAGAAAATAGAAAAGTATGGAAAAAATAGGGAATTTGGAAATAATAAATTTTTTTATGTTGTTTAAATAGAATAGAATTTTAAATTTAAATAAATTTCAATAAAAGACCGTTGGGCTTAGGTTGAGATTTGTATCTAGCCTAGGTTAAGCTGATCTATATATGCAATATAATTATATATATAGATATGGTATAGGTTAACGATCTAACGGATAAGTACATTGACATTACAATTGGGTTTAGATAGAGGTCAAGGGTTCGAGACTCATTGGAGGTAGGAGGATTTTTTTTATCTTTTTCTTTTTCAAACTCTACGTATGGCTACATGTCAAGCTTTTATTGGGCTACGTGTCTAAAATTGACACGAAGCATTTTGTGATTGGACTGAACAACAAAATTTCCTTCCTTTTTATTGGTTCCCTTTTCCCCTTTCCTTTTTTTCTTCACTTTCTTATTTTAAAAAAGAAAACACAAATGTAGAGGGTTTTCTTCTTTAAAAACATTCACACGCACAGCAGGGGTGGGGAGTTTTTCGAAAACATGAAAAGTGGAGAGGGCTTTGGATTTTCTTTTTTTTTAAAAAAAGAAAAACACACAGCACATCTCTCTCTCTCTGTCTCTTAATTTTATGGCCTAACCCCTATACACATAAGGACCTTCTTTTGGCCGACTCTACCTCTATCTCTCCACCAATCTCTTTCTCTCACTTTTAGCCTTCTCTCTCTTACGGCTTCTCTCTCTCTCAAAGCTACTGCACATTTAACGACCCATGTATGCTAACCTTGACCTAGACGTGCTAATCAAACCTCCCCTCGCTGCAACTACCATCGTCTCTTCGCCATGACCGTTGCTATAACCGAAGCCCCCCACACATACTCTTAACCTTCACCTACTTGTACGGCCACTCACTAAACACCAAGACATTGCTGACCTTCTTACGTTGAAGCATACATCGATGCAACCATTCTCTATACTCTCTCGCCACATGAAACACCACACATAGAGCACCCCTCTCCCTTAGATCTCATTTTCCAAACACCATCCTTGATCCCCAACATCACCAAACTGCAACAGACTTGCCCTAACTCATTAACGCCACTCGACCCTTGCCCAAACACCAAACCACCTTCGGTAGCTACCTAGTTGCATGACAAACTCGAATCCACATCACCATAGTGACGCCCCTTACTAGCCAAACACCCCACGCATAGTTGCATTCACACACGCGAACGCAACCATCATTGCCACTTTCTCCTAAACACCATCAACCATTACCGATGGTCGAGTTAGGCTACAATGTTAAACTAACCCTCTAATATCTAATATAGTAGCCACGAAAGTGGCTTTTCTTGATAGTTTTGGCCACTGAAATGACCTTCAAAACACCTCCTCTGACCTATTATGCATGACTCAACCCGAACCCGCTAGTTGACTCGATTCGTAGAGATCTAACCTGTCACGAACTGAGGATGGCCTAGTCGTGGCAGACGCCGTATACTATATGAAGAACCCCTGATTGGTTACCTTTCCAATCAAGAACTCTTCACACAATATACAAGGCTCTATAACCACTAATTTCCAAAGAACACATAGATTTACATGATATCATCACATTGACATATTTATATAAAATTTGAACTACAAAGCTTATATCATACAGTAAGAGAGTACATCTAAGTCTACAATATTAAGAAACTAAAAGTACATGAGTAAAGATCTACATTAACTATTCTCTCAATACATAGGACAGCTCGCTCTTGCCCAAGTCCCCAAGCTAACCTGTGACATCCCTCGTCCTGCCTCTACGAACAGGCTATCCTGCAACAGAAGTCTAAAGGGGTGTAAGCCTAAGCTCAGTGAGCAAAACCCTCAACCACACCACAAGTAAGTTATAAGTACATTATATTTACGCATATGAATGAATGATCAAATAGAATGCCAAACAATACGTATACTTAACTAGTTCATATACGTAACTCGGATTTAATGCCCTCCAAAGTCAGGGTTGGAGTTTACATTGTACTAATCAGATCCGGGTATTATACTAGAACTTACTTTACTACGGAACTCCATGTTCCATACTTATATCAAATAATTCTTTTATTTTCAGAAAAACCCAAGTTTTAGTATAATTGTGAGTGAGCCCCCGTAGTCCACACTCACCCTTAAACGGAGGCCTCTAGACTTGACCCTTAGCCAAGCAGTTGGCGCCTCCAACGCCTAGTGTTCCCACGGGCCAGGGTAAGGTCATTTTGTATGAGTGCACCATACAGAACCAAATAAATCAATAATATCAACCCTCGAATGGCCTCTCTTTACCTCCGTGTAATGTGACGGTCGGAATAGTATCCATGCTATGCATGTTCCAGTTTCTTTTTATAGGCTGAGTATAATTTAGTTCAAATTATGCTGTAACCATCCACTAATACACACAATCATTTTTTATACTACCATACACTAAACAAGGCATTTTCTGTATTTAAGGTAAATTCATAACTCAACATACAATTACATACACAAGCATTTCCCGAACCCCACACAGTAGTCAATTAACAATAATATTTAAGTCCACTATCTACAATCATAATCAAGCATGGAATCATAAGGTAAATGCTCACTCGGCCATAGCGATTCGCCCTAATCATAGTAATCGATCGGGAGGTCCTCACTCACCTTAAGGTCACCTGATCATTATGTGATAATAACGCTAGCAAGTACTTGAATTAACTACTAATTCTAAACATTTAATTACCTAATTTTACTTAAATTACTATCAACTTTTATCCGGTGAGACTTTATTATCAATCGTATGTAACTTTTTCGTTTTATTTCTGATATTTATGAATTTATAGTCGTTTTTCATCGTTTTCGAATATATATTCACACGGTAATATTTTTTTTGGGTGTTAAGACCTCTAATTTATGTTATAAACTAAATTTATAGAAATTTTTAGCTATAAACACTTAAGTACTCTTATTACTTATATTTATATTTTTTATTCCTTAAATTCTTATAATTAAAGGATTTTACTTTGCTATTACTAATTCATATACTGAATTAGGTATAATCTAATTTAGAAGGTGTATTAGGATTTACTAATTTAAGTACCTAATTACCTACGCTTTTCTTATTTTTCTCATTTTCTAAACCTATGCTTATGTCATCGCTTACATCATCTTTTACTTATGTCATGGCTTATGTCATCACTTGCTTATGTCATGGCTTATGTCATCATGTGCTTACCTCATCACTTACCTCATCATATGATTACATAAGCCTTTTTTCATGCTTATGTCATATGTACATATATTATGTACATGTTACCTTTCCTCTTATACTTATGTACATATACCTTATACATACATATACTTATACCTATACTTAGACTTATACCGTATTTATACATATATACATACTCATATACCTATACGGTTGGATACATATTTTTATACTAAAATTCGTATGCCTAATATTTTCCTTAAGAAAAGCTTCCTAATTCCATTCTTTTGTGTTTTTATGTATGTATTTAGTATAGTATAGGTATGTATAGTTAAATATGGTCTTAAGTTAGGTTATGTACATGATAAATACTCATGTACAAAGGTTTACATACTTGTACTCTTTTAGTATTCCCTTATGTGCACATACTTATAAGCATATACTCATGTCTTCCTTTCTTCTTCTTCAAAATTTATAATTCCTACACTTAAAGATGGAAACTTTGTTCCCTCTTCTTCAAGACAACACTAAGCACATATCTACTTATCTAATCTATCTAATTAACTAACTAATGAATAATATAAAGCAACATAAAACAACTTAAAGACATACCTTTAATTGTATTGGAGTTATGGAGACAAAAGTGAAGTAATGAAAGTGAAAGAGGAAGAAGGAGCTCACGGCATGGAAAGAGAAGTTTTGGTTTGTTTCTTTTGTCTTGTTTTCATAATGGAAGGAAGAAAATGGTGGGGTTTAGAAGGGAGAGATGTGGACGGCAATTGAGGAGAAAAGGAGAAGAAAAAAATCAAAAGAAAGAAAAGAAAAGCCATCATTAAGGAAGAGATATTTACTTTATCTCTTAGTCTTTTGTTGACTTTTCAAAATGTTGACTTTAGTCAACATGTGTTATCTTAGTCAACTTTCCTTAAGTATGTGTAATTTTGTACACATAATGTATTAATTAAGGGAAATTAAGGGAAAAATGAAGGAAATGAGGTATTTGATGAATTGATTAGTAAACATAGTTGATGAGGTCTTATTATAGGTCTTTATAGCCTATATATCTCATTTGATAAAGTACATTGGATAATAAGTGCAAAAAGTACTAATTTGAGTATTAAAGTTTACTACATATAACCTAATCATCAACTATACCCCTAACTCTAAGTAAGACTATCTTAATCATATACTTAAGAAATAAATACAAGCTATGATTCATTATCTTAGTTTCTAAAGGAATACTTGAGGATTCAACACATATATGCATGATTGAAAGTTATCTTTAGTCCTTTTATAATGATTTGGCAAAATATGAGGGGTATATTATTAATTTAGGGTTTTAGAGTATATCATGTTGGATTAGTGCACATATGTCTTTAAGGTAATCATTTCTAGGGTTTCTATCACTTTTGAATAAAATATTTAGCATTTAGAAATATTTAGGGTTGAAAAGTTCTTTACGCGATTGATTAATTCTTTTAGAGTTTTCACTTTCATTAGCCTTGTAAACTCCTAAATTGTCTAATATAGTTGAGTCTATTTCAAAAGCTAGGTTGATAATTTTAGGGGTTTACAAGACCTACATCTGTGACTTAAACCGCGCTTAGCTGCTCTAACCCGACCCAACAATAGTGTTCGATCTAACCCTATTTCCATCCAATTCTTTTGCTTTGTTTTTTCTGTTTTATAATTTTTTTTAATTTTATTTATTCCAATTGTAAAAAATAAAATAAATAAAAAAAGAAGAAGAAAGAAAAAAAAAGAAAAAGAGAAAAACAAAAAAAGAATAGTTTAGTTTAATTTATTCATTTTAAGCATAATATAAATAGATAAAATAATAAATAAATAATAATAATCAAAGAAAAAATAATGCAAATCATTTTTATCCCTTAGAAAATCAACTTTTCAAAAATAAATAAAAATAATTGGACAATCTCCAAATTAGGACCACTTATAGTTTTCAAAATTAAAACCCTAAGGACTCTTAGAATTTTTCTTCAAATAAATCAAAATGGGTAAAAATGTAAACTCGATTGTTTTTGAAAAATTAAACCAATCAATCCGCTATGTTTTTAGTAAACGAACTACAGAAGTCTGATCTTAAATAATGGGTAGGTAGGTACATGTACTTCAGTACAAGGTAGCTTAAAATATGAAAAATTATTATTTTTTCCATTTGTGTAAAAACTTGTGTAAGTTAACTAATTTAGTCACGTGTTATTTGATTAGTCATTTAGAAATTAAAATGGGTATATTTGAAAAGGGAAGTTAAATTCAGAAAACTGTTTTATAAAATAGTTTAATTGATAGATCGATAATTAAGTTATAACCAATCCACCTAACTGGTTATAACTTAACTCTTTTTCTCGACTCTAGTCCAGTGGCGACTCTAAAGTATTTTCAAAATGTGAAAAAAACTGATTTTTTTTTTTAAATCTAGTCGAGGGTCAGTACTAAATGGATAAGGGTTTAGTATTAATCGATTTAAAGAAGACCTAATTTAAAAAGAATTAGGAGGATGAAAAATTAGGCTTGACAACTTGGTCACTCCACGGGGGATGTCAAGAAGGCTAAACACATAAAAACATTCCGAAATTAAAATCACTTTTCAAATTACCAATGTTGTTTAGTTATTTGTTTATTTATCTATTTATTTATTTATTCATTTGTTTATTTGTTATTAACTTTGTGAACATATTTGTTTTAATTAGCTCATTTATTTTGCATATCACATAAACCGGGGTATTGGGGGTTCATCTATTACATAAAAGATGTAGGGTTCATCTATTGCATCAAAGATGTAGGGTAGATGCGGTCAGGCCTAGGCCATCTTAGGATCCTAGGAGGGAGGCCATTGTATAAGTTCCAAGCATAGTAGTGTAGCCACTGTTCGGGGTCGATTAGGCTACCCTACTGAAGCTCATTGTGACCAATGAAAGTGTTTTCTAAAAAACAAGTGAGGTCACAAAGCTTAAAAACCATTTAGAACCCAACCTAATTGTATATACTTCCCTCCAAGCTTGAGTTAATATATTACCCTTAAGAAATTACAACCTTATTAACTGTTCAAGAGTTTTGATACAATCAAGTTTTTGAAAATTACAGTAGAGTTGCAACTTAAGGAGTAATATATTAACCTAAAATGACCCTAGCATTTGCATATTTCCACATTCTTTTCTTTATTGCATTGATCACTGATCCTTGTCGGTAGACTTAGGATGGTAGACAATCAAGCAAATGATTAAGGGAATGATTGACCAGAGGACATCTTTAGGATTCATGAGTAGATGCTGAGAGATGAAATTGCTTATTTGAAGGAAAAGCTTGAGTGTTTTGAGGCTCACAATCGGACCTTAAGGTCCCTTTTGGCACAGGTCATTAGGGATACTTATAAGATGAAACAGGACCTTAAGGCCCACATATAAGACTTAATGTAAGGTTTTTTCCAATTCAGAGCCTAGAATAAACATCAAATTCCTAAATAAATGTTAGGTTCTCTACCTTTATTTTTGTATTTTGATCTTTTTTCAAAATAATAAAGCTCTCTTTATTTCATTGTTCTTCACACTTTAACATTCCCGTTTTTGTAAATAGTTTTTCAATAAACATTTATCTAACTACTATTCGTTCTCCTTTAGGGAAATGTAAATAAAATCCATAGACTTGTATATAAAAACCCAAAAAATCACCATCCTTATTTGTAAATTATTTTTTGAAAATAAAACTTTACGTTTCTCTCTCTTAAAAAAAAAGAGAAAAAATTGAAAAAAAAAATATAAAAATGAAAAGAAAAATTACCAAATGGCTACAAATCCTTATAGGCTTAAGGAGCTAACACAAGCTTACGCTTCTAGCCTACTCAAGTAACCAACCTAAATACTTAGTTTCTAAAAAGCCAAACATAAGCCCCTTGTCCCATTTAACCCCAACACGAGCCCTTGGTCCATTCAATAAACACGAGCCTTATAGCCCATTTAAGCAGCCATCCCAAACACTTGGCTTTCAACCTACACCAGATCATTCAATCTATTAAAGAAGCCAATACGAACCCTTTGTCCCATTTAATCTAAACATAAGCCACTTGGTTAACACCAACCTTAAGCCCATCAAGTAACCTACCCAAATACAAGCCGTTTGGCTAGGCAATTAACTTAAACACCAACTTTAGGCTCATTTAAGCCACCCACCCGAACATAAGCTACTAGGCCAGGCAGCCAATCTGAGCATGAGCCATAGCCCATTGAGGCAGCTAACTTGGGCACAATCTTTAGATCCTTAAAGTAACTAAGCCAAGCCAAAACCCCTGATCTATTTAGAAAACTAAGCTTAATCATGAATTGAGCCAAAATACAAAGTCAAATACTAAGGCATGATTTGAGAGGCTGAGGGGAAAAACCAATCCTTATCCTAGGAAAATAAAAAACGAAACCCTCCTTAAGAAACTAGTAATTCAATTTTTGAAAAGTTTAGGATGAGAAAAGTAAGCTATATCCTATACACCAACCTAAAGCACTTTAAGAGTTGAGCAACATAATGATGAGAATACTTTGGATTTATTCCTCAAAGGAGGTCTAGTTTGAATGTGATACGTAGATTAAGGTGAAGTTAGGCATTCATTTCTAAATCTTAAACACAATCATCTGTTGTTTACCTTATTGGACCTACTTAGAGAATTTTCAAATTCAAACCCTATTAAGAACCACCCCATAGTAGGGTAATTCAAAGGTTAAGGTCATTGATTAGAAGATAGGGGTAAGATTGGTTTATGCTTATGTAAGTAATATTAATTCAGAAATGATTTTTATTTTTGATAAATTATTTTTTTCTTCGAAATTTCCCTTTTAAGCACCTTAAGCCCATATACTAGAAATCCATAGATTTAGGGCCTTGAATCACTTAAAAAGCAAAAAACTTGGCAATAATCATTCTTGGAGTCAAAAGGAAAGAAAAGAATAGCAAGTGATAATGGGCTAAAGTAAAGAGGTTGAAGAATTAGGCCTGCAAGTGTAGGATGAAAAGCCCTAAGAAATATTTCACATCCTAGTAAGGGCAGCAAATTGAATCAAAAGGTAAGGAACTCCCCAAGAAACACAAGGCCCTAAATCACGCTCCAAAGCCTAGAAACCTAAATCTCCATATCCACTTTGACACTTTGAAACCTCTCTTACCTAGATTAAATCACACAATGTCTCCTTACCTATGATACCACCCTTACACAAGTAAAAGCTCTTTCGATCTTAAAAGATAATTTATCTTTAATGAAAATTGTTTTTGAAACTAGGGTAAGCATACTCCTAATTTTTTTCCTAAGGTTCTTGACTTGTAATCCCAAGATAAATAAAACATTTCCTTCAAAATAGTCCTTTTTGAAACCCTTGGACCAAAAGCCTAAATTCATAAGGTTAAACAGAAAAAAACCTAACGGATTGATTAAGGTGTATCACTTGCAAAATGGACTGTAATTTTTGGAACTAAAGTCAAGAGCAAAATCTAGACCGAGAGCTAGTGAAGAAGACCTCTTTGACTAAACTAATTGTGAGTTACCTTTTCCTTAAGAAATGAATGTCTTGAAATCACAAAAGCCCTATGAGAAGCCCTAGGGTTAGAAGCATTAAAAAACTCCACATGATTACCATAGATAGGGGTAGCCATAAGATTATTCCTTAATAAGAATTTATACCCGTTGGAAAAAATTTCAAAAGAAAAAAAAAAAAGAAGAGAGAGAAAGTAAAGGCTTGTCACAAAATTCTTATCCAATCTATGTTGGCTCATGTAGCCAAGTTTTCAATCCATGTCATTCATTTCCTTTTCAAGGTGGTCTTTTTTTAGTCATCCTTCCTTAATTGCAGTTTTTAATATCCTTCAACTTTTTTTCAAATCAACGGGCCTATCCTAATTTCCTTTTTCATAAATAGTTCTTTAACAATCTTCTTGTAAATATTTTTCTAAGTCAAGAAGTATTTTAAAATTGATTGTTTTCCTTCCTTGGATTCTTCAATCCTTCATCAATTTCCTCTTAGGATTCAAGCCATTTCTTAGAGCACTATCCCCTTTTCTATTCTTGTTAGGGTTCCAACCAGCCTTTAGGGTACTGTCCTATCTTTCTAGGGTTCTAGCCAGCTTTTAGAGTATTGAACCCTCTTTTATTCTTTTAAGCATTCTAGTTAGCCTTTAAGGCATTGCCCCGTCTTTTTGTTAGGGTTCTAACTAGCTCTTAGAGCATTGTCCTCTTCTTTATTCTTTTTAGGGTTGGAGCTTGCTCTTAGGGCGCTATCCCCTTTTCTATTCTTTTTAGAGTTCTAACCAGCCTTTAGGGCACTATCTTGTCTTTCTAGGGTTTTAGGTAGCTTTTAGGGCATTGACCCCTCTTTTATTCTTTTTAGCATTTTAGCTAGCCTTTAGGGCACTGCCCCATCTTTTTGTTAGGGTTTTAGCCAACTCTTAGAGCGTTATCCCCTCCTCTATTCTTTTTAAGGTTTGAGCCAGCTCTTAGAGTGCTATCCCCTTTTCTATTCTTTTTAGGGGTCCAACCAACCTTTAAGATGCTGTCCCATCTTTCTAGGGTTCTAGACAACTTTCAGAGTACTGACCCCTCTTTTATTCTTTTTAGCTTTCTAGCTAGCATTTATGGTGTTGCCCTATCTCTTTTGTTAAGGTTCTAGACAACTCTTAGAGTGCTGTCCTCTTTTCTATTCTTTATAGGGTTTTAGCTAGCCTTTAGGGTGCTATTCTGTCTTCCTAGGGTGTTAGTAAGCTCTTAGAGCACTAACTCCTCTTTTATTCTTCTTAGGGATCCAACTAGCCTTTAGGGCATTATCCTATCTTTCATTTTAAGGATCCCGTTAGCTTTTAGGGCGTTGTCTCATCTTTCTTTCTAGGCAGCTAGCCAGCTTTCAACCCCTCTATTGTCAACTCTATATAGGATCTTTAGAGAGCTTGTTGGGCGCTTCCCTTACCAACTTTCTATTAGAGAGCCTACAGGGCATGTCTCCTCATCAATTTTCTTTTAGTAAGCTTATGGTGTTTTCTCACATCAAATCCACTCAAGAGAGCCTTTAAGGCGTATCTCCTCATCAACTTTCTTTTAATGGGCTCGTTGGGTGCTTTCTTTCAACTTTCTTTTAGTGAGCCTACATGGTGCTTCTATTTCTTTAGCAAGCCCATACGACGCTTCCCACACCAACTTCTTTTTAGCTAGCCCATAGGGCGTTTCTCTTTACCAAATTCTCTTATCAAGCTCGTAAGGTGCTTCTATTCTTTTAGCGAGCCTATAAGGCGTTTCTATTCTTTTAGTAAGCCTATATGGTACTTTTGTTCCTTTAGCAAACCAATAGAGTGCTTTCTTTCACCAATTTCTCTTAAGCAAGCCTACAAGGCGCTTCTCTCCATCAAATCCTATAGTGAACCTATAGGGTGCTTCTTTTCACTAGGTTTCAATTTAAGGTCTTAGCTAGCTTTAGGAGCACTTTATCTATTTCACCTAGGATAGTCAGCTCAAAGGAGCACTATCAAGTTTTCTAGATCAATCCAATATTAGGGTTACTAGTCCCCGAGAGACACTCTTGCCTAAGTTAGCCAGCTCAAAAGAGCATTACTAGGTTCTTCTAGATCGATCCAATTTTAGGGTTGCTAGTCCTTGAGATACGCTCTCACCTAGGTTAGTTAGCTTAAAGGAGCACTACTAAGTTTTCCAGATTGATCCAATTTTAGGGTTACTAGTCCTTGAGAGACGCTCCCACCTAGGTTAGTTTGCTTAATGGGGCATTTTCAAGTTTTAATTAAGGGTCTTAGCTAGTTTTAAGAGCACTTTGCCT
The DNA here is from genome assembly GCA_024138005.1 of Lumnitzera racemosa. Lineage (NCBI taxonomy): Eukaryota > Viridiplantae > Streptophyta > Magnoliopsida > Myrtales > Combretaceae > Lumnitzera > Lumnitzera racemosa. The sequence goes on from JAMXBC010000006.1 coordinate 91,709,255, forward strand.
ACCTTAGTTAGTTAGCTCATTATGGCACGACTAAGTTTTCTTATTCAGTTTAGGGTCTTAGCTAACTCTAAAAGCATTTTGCCCACCTTAGTTAGTTAGCTTATTAGGATACAACCAAGTTTCCTCATTCAATTTGGGGTCCTAGCCAACTCTAGGAGCGCTTTTCTTTCCTTAGTTAGTTAGCTCATTAGGGTACGACTAAGTTTCCTTATTCAGTTTAGGGTCTTAGTCAGCTCTAGGAGTACTTTGCTAACCTTGGTTAGTTAGCTCATTAAGGCATAACCAAGTTCCCTCATTCAATTCAAGGTCTTAGATAGCTTTAGAAGTGCTTTACTCGCCTTGGTTAGTTAGCTCATTGGAACACGACCAGTTTTTCTCATTCTTTTTAGGGCATTAGCCAGCTCAAGGAGCACTTCGCCCATTTCACTTCGGTTTGTCAACATAAAAGAGTACGACCAAACTTCAATCCTTCTTTCAGTCTTTCGCCCAACCCTTAGAGAGTCACCCTTCTCTTCACTAAAACCCCAATGGATTGGACCTAAGATAGCTAGCTAGCTAGAGTTTTTCTTAGGATAAAATCTACCCTTAGGGCAAAAATAACGTTTTTCTTGTTTTTGTGGTAAAGTTTCGCTCAAACTTCACCATAAAGAGGGGCAGTTGTAGATACCTCATTTTTGCCTTCCTTTTTATTTTTTTTTATTTTTTTAGAATAAGTTAAAGGGTAATAAATTAGGAAAAAATATCAAAAAATAGAAAATTAAAGAAAACCTACAAAATAAGAGATTTAGGAAAAAATAAAGAAATTTAGAATTTTTGGAAAACACAAAAAATACAAAAATAAAAAATTTGGCAAAATATAGTTAAAATAGGAAATACAAAAAGAAAAAAAAAAGAAATTTAGAAAATAAAAAAATGTAGAAAAAGTAAGGAATTTAGAAAATAATAATTTTTTTAGGTTATTTATATAGAATAGAATTTTAAATTTAAATAAATTTGAATAAAAGGTCAATGGGCCTGAGCTTAGATTTGAATTTAGCCAAGGCTAACTTGGTCCAAATTGCACATATGGATAAGGTACAAGGTAATGGCCTAATAGATAAGTATATGGACATTGCAATTGGATTTAGCTAGAGGTTAGGGTTTCAAGACTCATTGGAGGTAAGAGGATGTTTTTAATCTTTTTCTTTTTCAAACACCATGTATGGCTACATGTCAGGCCATCATTGGGCCACGTGACTAAAATTGACACTTGATGTTTTGTAATTGGACTAAACAACAAAATTTCCTTCTTCTTTTTTTTTTTCCCTTCTCCCCTTCCCTTTTTTTCTTCACTTTCTTTTTCTAAAAAAGAAGACACATACGTAGAGGGTTTTTTTTTCTTAAAAAACACTCATACATATAAGGGGTAGTGGGCAGTCTTTTGAAAACACAAATAGTGGAGAAGGCTTTGGATTTTTTTTCAAGAAAAAGAAAAACACATAGCACATCTTTGATAAGGATCAATCTAAAAATGGCAGTAGATCTAAAATGAACAAGAATAGGTATTCAAAAGAAAATGGGTACAAAGAAGATGAAGGTTTTGATGGTGAACGTAGATGGATATCATGAACCAAGACATAAATACAATTAGGGGTTTGAGCTTGAAATAGAGTTCGATATAACTCACGAACATTAAATGTCATTAGAGATTCAAATAAGAGTTAGATATAACTCATTGAGCGGTTCAAATGAAGGGGTTCACCACAATCCTAAGAATAAGATTGCTAAGAATACGGGAGAGATTAAAGAGGGTAAACAACACTTAATAATTTGGCAAACACAAGCTCTATTAGCTCAAGTACAAATGTCTATGTATGTATCTGTTTATTAGTACAAATGTTTCTATTTATAGTAAGTCCTAAATCCTAGTGCCAAAACTGTAAATAACATACAAGGCATTAAATCCTAAAGAATCAGACCCATAAATAAAATAAAGAAAATCATACACAAGAATACAAAACTGTATGTTTTAGAGGACTCGGCATGCAATCACTTGGTATGTCCTGGGAAGAGTAGTATCCGAACCGGACGTGGTCGGTAGTTCGATGTATGGGTTCGAGAAGGGCTCCCTAACATCTTGCATGGTTTGGTCGAGATACAAGAGATGTCAGCCCATAATTACAGAGTGTTAGAATTAGTCGATATTAGTCTCTCAAAGTTGTGCCGAGTAGTTCCTTAGTCTTGAGTCCTTAGCTGTGTGATCTCTCATCTTTTTGACAGATGACTGACTTGTTTCCAAGTGGCTCCTTTTCTTCCTTTCGATCTTCTATCATTTGCTCAGCTTTGGCAAAAGTTGTTCCGCCTTAGCCTTGAACTGTTCGGCTCGGGTTAGAGTAAGTCGGCACCTTCTTCTGGAGGGTCGGCGTCGGCTTCGGACAGGTCGGCCTCAGCTTGGATATAGTCGGAGGTTGATTCCCATCAATCTCTCTCTCTCTCTCTCTCTCTCTCTCTCTCTCTCTCTCTCTCTCTCTCTCTCTCTCTCTCAATTTTCTGGCTAAACCCACACATATACAAAAGGACCTTCTCTTGGTTGACTCTACGTCTCTCTCTCTACTGGCGACCTCTTTCTCTCTCACTTTTGGCCTTCTCTCTCTTGCGACTTCCCTCTCTTGAAGCCACCATACATCCAACAACCCATGTATACTGACCCTGACCTAGATGCGCTGATTAAAACCCTCCTCATTGCAACCACCATCACCTCTTCGCCACGACTATTACCATAACCGAAGCCCCACATACCCATTCTCGACCCTCACCCTCTTGCATGGCTACTCACTAAACATTAACCCATCACTGACCTTCTTTCACTGAAGCACATACTGACGTAAACACCTTCTTGGCTTTCTCACCATACGAAATACTACATACAGAGTGCCCCTTTCCCTCAAACCTCATTCTTCGAACACCATCCTCGATCCCCAACATCACCAATTTGTAACATACAAGCCCTAACTAACCAACACCACTCGACCTTCACCCAAACACCAAACCACCCTTAGTAGCCACCTAGTTGTACGACATACTCAAATCCATGACACCATAGTGATGCCTCCTACCAGTCGAATACTACACATACAACCCCATTCACATACGTGAACACAACTACCATCGACCCTTTCACCAAAACACCACTAACAACCACTGACAGTCGAGTTAGGCCATGGTATTGAACTTACCCCCCAATCTCTAATAGAGTAGCCACGAAAGTGGCCTTTCTCGGTAGTTTTCGCCATTGAAACAGCTTTTGAAACACCTCCTCTAACCTATTGTATGTGCCCCAACTCGAACCAGCTAACCGACTCAACCCATGGAGCTCTGACCTGTAGAGATTTGACCTACATCCGTGACCTAAACTCCGCTCAGCTTCTCGAACTCGATGTAACGACAGAGCTTGGTCTAACCCTATTTCCAACAAATCCCTATGCTTTGTTTGTTCTATTTTGCAAGTTATTTTTAATTAATTTATTCCAATTGTAAAAAAGAAAATAAAAAAAAAAAAGAAGAAGAAAGAAAAAAAAATAATTTAGTTTTATTTATTTATAGCATAATAGAAATAGATAAAATAATAAATAAATAATAATAATCAAATAAATGATAATGAAAAGTATTTCTATCACCTAAAAAATCAACTTTTCAAAAATAAATAAAATTAATTAGACAATCTCCAAATTAGGACCACTTTAGATTTTTCAAAATTGAAACCCTAAATTAGGACTCTCAGAATTTTTCTTCAAATAAATCAAAATGGGTAAAAATGTAAACTTGGTTGTTTTTCAAAAATTAAATCAATCAACCCGCTATGTTTTTAGTAAATTGACAACGGAAGTCTGATCTTGAATAGCGGGTACGTAGTCACTCGTGCGTCAATACGAGGCGACTTAAAATATGAAAAGTTTTTATTTTTCCATCTTTGTAAAAATTTAGATAAGTTAACGAATTTAGTCACGTGTTATTTGATTAGTTGTTTAGGAATAAAAATGGTATATTTGAAAAGTGAAGTTAAATTTGGAAAGTTAAAAAGTGGTACCCGTTTAGGGATTAATAAATTAGCACTCGAATCTAGATCTTTGGTTTTCAAAAAACCATTTTATAAAATAGTTTAATCGATCAACTAGTAGCTAAGTTATAACTAATCCACCAAATTGGTTATAACTTAACTCTTTTTCCTAATCGGGTGGTGATTCTAAAGTACTTTCAAAATGTGAGAAAAACTAGTTTTCTTTAAACCTTAGTTGAGGGTCGATATTAAATGGTAAAGGTTTAGTACTGATCAGTTTAAAGAAGACCTAATTTAAAAAGAATGGGGAGGGTGAAAAACTAGGCTTGACAATACTTTGCACACAAGGGAAAATATGTCTAAAATTCATTCATCATTAATGTTATGGCTATTACATTTTACAAGTATTTATATGGCCCAATCAGGACAAGTCTTAAGTTGATGTAAATTACAAAAATGATTCTTATTAGAAAAGGAAAAGTGTGTAATTTACAAGGGTAAATCTCTAATCAAATGGAAAGGAAATATTCTTGTAAGGATGGTACGAATGTCAAAGAAGGGGGGTAACTTGGCCTCAAAGATGTGTTAGCTTAGCAATAGGAGGGTTCAATGTTTCGTTCGTGATCCTTAGCATCCCCTTTATGTTGTTTAAGATTTAGGATCAAATTTGGCTCAGCTACTTGTTTCTCATCTTTGAGAACATGCAGATGGAGGTCGGCAACATTAAAGGAGTCTTAGACTCTATGATCTTCAGGTAATTTAATGTTGTAAGCATTAGGATTTATCTTTTCAAGAACTTTAAACGATCCATTAGCTCTAGGAGATAACTTGCTCTTCCTCAAGCGTAGGAATTGATTTTTTACTAAGGTTGATCAAGACCAAATCACCAAGCTAAAATTGTTTGCCCTTTTGTCCTTGTCCTCTCCTCTCAAGCTTGGTGGCGACTCAATTTAGTTGCTCTACAATGTTTTGGTACATTGTCTTGATGGCCTTTAACCCATTAATAGCTAACTAGTCTATTGGTTAGCTTAATAGTGGCATTTAATCTAATTGAAGCTTAGGATTGAATCTATTAGCGCCTTCAAATGGGGATTTGCCTATGATGTTATACATAGTTTTGTTGTTGGAAAACTTGATTATGGGTAGGCATACGTCCCAATTAGTTAGGTTCCATCCAATAACAACTTTGACTAAGGTTCCAAATGTTTTGTTGACAACATCGGTTTATTTGTTGGTTTAAGGGTGGTAGGTCATTCTAAATAGTAGCTTAGTTCCTAAATGATTGAGATCAATGACTGATTACATGTTCCTGATTCCAAGAGCCCTCTAAAGTGGTCCACCAAGCCGTCTGAGGTGAGTTAAGCATTGAGGAGCAGTGCTTGTCTTAGTCCAATCTACCAAGTTGCTTAGCTCTCCATTAATCCAAGATGTTACTGAGGTGATTAACTAGCATGTCGAGCTAAACCCTCCACTAAACCTTAGTCCTAGCGCTAAATCATAACACATTAGCAGTAATCTCTACTACGCCAAAGCCAAGCATAATTTTCAAGTGTCGACCATTTAATGCTAACCCCAATGTGAGCTATCCTCAAACCAACTTGAGTCTAGCCCCTTTTGACACTGAGTAAGCTTGAAGAGAGATCCACCCCTACTTAGACCACAATACTATCAAAATCACAGTAAAAACGTATGTGCACTATCCTTTACTAACATTCGTACTGTCCTTTCTAACAAAGTATGTCTACGTTCCTTGTTTTACATGATTTCATATTTTCCTTATAAATTATTCTTTTTTTGGTTTTAGCAAATAAAGACCATTCCTTTTGTAAATTCCGTAACTTAATATTTGCCTTAATGGGATGATATAAATACTGCAATACTCTAAAAGTTAAGGACATCAGAATATAGAGAATACATTGAACTTTTTCACTCTCGAGCTAAGTATCCTCCTGCTTACTCTTGAGCTACTCTTATCTAGCCCATTCGAGCATGGACTATTGGTGAGTGATCTCCGGCCATACTTGTACGTCATATCAAGTATGACCTAAGCTCGTGTCAGGTGTTGGTGTGTCATATCCTTCGTCGGTGTACGGGAACCTCCTGCTTAACCTTCGACAATCATTTATTTTTCTAGCCATCTTGCAGCTTGGACCTAACCTTTTGGTTATGCGTGGTATTGGGTTTGTATGTTCATCCAGGGGTTCATACCATCATGGTATTAGAGCTTGCCTATGTTTGAAGTGGGACTTTGTTACTGTGTTCTTTTAATAGTTTATCACTGCTCTCATATGAAATTGGTTTTATTGTTAGCTTTGAAGTTTGGTAGTAAGAAGTGTTTTGTACTTTATTTCCCCCTATTTTCGATATGGCAAAACAGAGTGTGGGTAACTGTGTATTTGGTAGGAAATTGTTGTGAAGTAAACATCAATGTTAGATTCAAGTGTGCAAGGGACTTTGGGAAACCAAGAAAGTGATACTCGACATTGTCAGGGATAGGAAGGAAGCTCCTCATCGTAGTTAGTGGGTGACTACTTGGATAGGCTTACCGATTTGGTAGTTAGTTTGGTGATTGTCATCTAAGAAGATAGACAACGAGTTGAAACAACCCCATTAGGGAATGTGAATAGCAAGGTCGAGGCAATGGTTAGTTTAGCTAAGATAACATTTCCAACCTGACCACCATGAGTTAAAGGAATTAGTAGGGATGCTAGACGAAGACTAGCGCTTGAAGAGATTGAAGAGGATGTAGAAGGAGGTGATGAGGCAGAGGAGTACCATGAACTTGAGGAAAGGAATGTATAAGACCTTAGGGTTGAAGGATTGAGGATGTGCATTCTGAGTTTCTCTAAAAGTGGTGATGCTGAGGACCACCTTGATTGCGTGGACAAGATTGAAAAGCAATTTGAATGCTACGAAGTGCTTGAAAATGCAAAGGTTAGGTTAATTGTATTAGAGTTCATTAGTTATGCTGCCTTATGATGGAAGAACTTGTAAGCTACTAGAAGAAGGGAAGGAGAGCAAGAGATTAGGAGTTGGAACAAAATGAAGAGAGTTATGTAGAGGAGGTTTGTGCCAAGCTATTATCTGCAGGACGCCTTTAAGAGACTGGAAGAATTGATGTAAGGAAGATCTAGTGTAGATGCTTATGTTAGGGAGTTCTAAATGCTAATGATCTGGTGCAAAGTTGTGGAGCCAAAAGACTGAATTGTGTCTCGATTCATTGGCAGATTGAAGTATGAGATTAGGGATGTCCTGGAAACCCTGGATGTTAGAATGCTCGATGATGCAATCCGAGCCGCCCAATGGATAGAAAGATACTGAATAGGAAGATTCCAACTAAACGTCAACTGTCTTAGTAGTAGCTGACCTATTCTGAGTAGACTTCCGCGAACCGAATCAAGCAAGGTCACTTAGACCTGACCTGCTTAGACTACCCAAGCAGAGGAGAAGGAACCACCGAGGATGCTCGAAAAAGGCTAGATTTTAGGGATGAAGACGAGTAAGATTAAGTGTTTCAAATGCTAAGGATTTGGACACATGGCCATTTAGTGTTTGAATAGGCGAACAAAGGTGATCCAGGATGAGGCGCCAATTGTTGAGGTCGATAGTATTGATGAGGAAGTAGAGGAATTAAAGGAGGATGAATAGAGTAAGTTGTCTGAGGAGAAAATTATCTACAGTGGGGAAGGCAACTTCATGCCGATTGCTCTAGTGTTGAGGAGGACAATGAGTATTAGTCTTGTGCCTAAAGACGAGCAAAGGGAAAATCTCTACCATATTGGGTGCAAGGTAAATGAATCATTATGACAGTGGGAGCTGTACCAATGCAGCCTCCTCATTTTTGGTCCAGCAGCTAAAATTATTGACCATGCCTCTCTTGAAACCTTACAAGCTTCATTGGCTTAATGCTAAGGGAGCCTTATAAGTGAACAAATAAGTATTTATATTGATCTGTATGGGGAGATGTTGAGATGAAGTGCTTTGTGATGTGCTACCCATGAGTGAGTCCTACCTTTTACTTGGACGACTATGGATGTTCGACCGAACAATTATAAATGATGGTAGAAGGAATACATGTTCTATGGAGTATGAAGGAAGAAGATTGAAATTAAGTCCCATGATTGCCGAGTATGTAAAAGTCATGTAGTCCTAACTTAGCCGAACCTGAGAAAAGGAGGCTTTAGTATTGACCCAAGCCAAAGTGAAAAGAGAAATGGGGTTGGAGGGACCGACCTATCTGCTTTTCAGGAGACTTTTAGAGATGAGACTCAGGGAGGAAGAGTTGCTGACTGAGGTAAAAACCATACTGGAGGACTTTGCCGACTTATTCCCAGAGGAGTTGCCAGAGGGTCTACCCTCAATCTGAGGTGTCGAGTGTGTAATTGACTTACAGCTAAGAAACATACTGCCAAACAAGCCTGCATATAGGTTGAACCTTGAATAGGCTGCCGAGTTGTAGAGGTTAGCAAATGGCCTCTTAAAGAAAGGGTATGTGTGCGAGTCCCTGAGCACCTATGCTGTATCGGCCCTGTTAGTGCTGAAGAAGGATGGTTCTTAGAAGATGTGTATGGATAGTTGAGCCATCAATTGAATCACCATCAAGTACAGGTATCTTATACCCAGGCTTGATGATATGCTTGAAAAGTTAAGTGGAGCAAGAGTTTTTTCCAAGATCAATCACAAATTTAGATACCATCAGATCTGAATGCTTGAAGGAGATGAGTGGAAAACCACATTCAAGACATGACATGGTTTGTATGAATGGCTTGTAATGCCACTTGGGCTATCCAATGTTCCAAGCACATTTATGTGACTTATGAATCACTTGCTCTGAGAGTTACTAGGAAGGTTTGTCATGGTTTATTTTGACAACTATCTAGTATACAATCCCAACTTGGTGACGCACTGAGAGCATCTCCAATAAGTGTTAGCAAAACTCCAAGCTAAATAGCTCTACACCAATCTAAAGAAGTATGACTTTTGTCGTTATGAGGTAATCTTCTTAGGATTTGTTGTGAGTGGAGATGGCATCCAAGTCGATGAAGAGAAGATAAGAGTAATCACAGAATGGCCTGAGCCGACCTATTATGTTGATGTGAGAAGCTTCTATGGCCTAATGTTGCTCTATTGTTGATTCATTAGGAACTTCAATGCGATTGTGGCCCCACTCACTAAACTCTTAAAGAAGAATGTTAAATTTAGATGAGGAGATAAAGAAAGGAAGAGTTTTGAGGAAGTGAAAGAAAGGCTAACTACAACCTCTGTCTTAGCTCTACCGAGCTTCGACAAGATATTTGAAGTAGAGTGTGATGCATCTAGACTAGGCATAGGTGCTGTGCTGATGCAAGAAGGCTGACTTATCGCTTAATTCAGTGAGAAACTTCGAGGAGCCACTCTCAACTACTCTGTCTATGACAAGGAGTTCTACTCCTTAATCCGAGCCCTAATGGTATGGCAATACTAACTACTGCCCAAGGAATTTGTGATCTATACCGATCATGAATCCTTGAGATATCTGAAGAGCCATGCAAAGTTGTCTCGGAGATAAGTCAAGTGGGTTGAGTTCATGGAAGGTTTTTCTTATGTCGTAAAATAGAAGAACGGAAAGAACAATGTAGTGGTTGATGCCTTATCGAGACGGCATACCCTCTTGATGGAACTGTAGATGAGGTTACTTAGTTTTTCAACCATTAAGAAGTTATATGCTAAGGACTTACACTTTGGTCCTATCTATGTCCGTTGTGAGGAAGGATAGATGCTGAATGATTATCACAGGGAAGACAGATACTTATTTAAGAAGAGGAGGCTATGTATGTTGACTGTTCCATACGAGAACTACTAGTGCATGAGACGCATGGAGGGGGATTGACAGGATACTTTGGCCATTGTTGAACTTATGAGGTATTATCCTCTAGATTCTTTTAGCTAAGGATGAAGAGAGATGTCTAATATATACTGGAAAATTGTGTGACCTGTCAAAAAGTAAAGAGTCGAGCCGAGCAAGGACACTACCAACCCTTGCCGATCCTGACCAAACCATGGTTCGAATTGAGTATGGACTTTATGTTAGGATTGCTGAGGACGTTTGAAGGGAAGGACTCCATCATGGTGGTTGTAGATCGATTTAGCAAGATAGCACATTTCGTGCTTTGTTTTAAGACTAATAATGCTTTAGCTATCTCTTTTCTTTTCTTATAGGAGGTGAATAAGCTTTATGGCGTACCCAGAACCATAGTTTCGGATCGAGACCTATGTTCATGAGCTACTTTTGGAGGACACTTTAGAGGTTATTGGGAACCAAGTTATTATATAGCATGTCCTGCCATCCACAGACCGATGGGCAGACCGAAGTTGTCAACTGAACTATGGGAACTTTATTACGGGTCACTGTAAAAAAAAACATGGTCGATTGGGATCTATGTCTATCAATCATTGAATTCGCCTATAATTGGACCATCTACAGTGTTACAAGCATGTCTCTATTCGAAGTTACCTATAGGTTCAACCCCGAGCTCCTATTGGACCAAGTACCCCAATCGAGAACTGATGGTGATGATAAGCTAGCCGTTGAGAAAGTAGAAGCCATCAAAACCATGCACTAGAAGGTTATAGAGCAATTAGGTTGAGTTGCTATTAAGCTTGAGAAGTGAAACTAAGGATGGATGAAGAGAGAATTTCAGTTGGGCAATTTAGTTTGTATACACTTTAGCAAGGAAAAATTCCTAAACTTAAAGAAGAGCAAGTTATCTCTTAGAGCCGACGGAACTTTCAGAGTGCTTAAAAAGATCAATCCTAACGCCTATAGGATTGAATTACCTAAAGGATGTGGAGTCTCAAACTCTTTAAAGATTACTAACCTCCAACCTTACATTGTCGAAGATGAGTAAGTTAGGCTTGAATAAGATTGGATCCCAATTATCAAACAACTTGGAGGAGATGATAGGGATCAAAGACCAATTATACGTTCCTAAGCCCGAAGGCTATCTTAGGTGGTTCCTTGAGTTTTCCGAGGTGAGTTAAGCCCTGAAGAGCAATGCTTATCCTAATCCGATCTGCCACGCTACTTTGCCCTCCATACCATCTAAGATGTTGTTGAGGTGATCAACCAGCATGCCGAGTTGAACCCTCCACTAAACCGTAGTCGCAATGCCAAATCAGAATGCAGCAGTAGTAATCTCCACTATGTCGAGGCCGAGCATAACTATTAGGAGCCAACCATCTAAGGCCAACCCCAATGTGAGCCGTCCCTGAACCAACCCGAGTGCAACTCCTTCTAACGTCAAGTAGGCCTAAATAGAGGTCCACCCCTACTTGGACCACAATACTGTCAGAATCACAGTAAAAATGTGCGCACACTATCCTTTACTAACATTTGTACTGTCCTTTCTAACAAAGGACATCCACGTTTCCTCTTTTGTATAATTTCATATTTTCCTTGTGAATTATTCTCTTTTGTTTTTAGCAAATAAGGACAATTCTTTTTGTAAATTTTGTAACTTAGGATTTACCCTAACGGGATGATATAAATACTATCATACTGTAAAAGTTAAGGACATCGGAATACAGAGAATACACCGAACATTTTCACTCTCGAGCTAAGTATCCTCCTGTTTATTCTTGAGCTACTTTTATCTAGCCCATTTGAGTGTAGATTAGTGGCAAGTGATCTTTGGCCATACTTGTGCATCATATCAAGTGCGACCTGAGCTCGTGTGAGGCGTTAGTGTATCATATCTTTTGTCATTTATTTTTCAAGCCATCTTGTGGATTAGACGTACCCCTTTGGTTATGTATGGTATTAGGTTTGTCTATTTATCCATGAGTCCGTACCACTAGTCACTTCAATAAGTTTCTCTAGAAGTAGCTCATGAATTTTGGATCTTGATTAGATATGATCGTTCTAGGCTCTCCATGGAGCTTGAAAACTTCTTGCAAGAAAAGAAAAGGGATAGCTAAAGCATCGTTAGTTTTGGAATAGGGCATGAAGTGTGCCATCTTGCTATATTGGTTAATGACTACCATGATGGAGTCCTTCCTTCGGGACATCCTTAGCATTCCTAACATAATGTCTATGTTTAGCTTGGACCATGGTTTGGTTGGGATCAGCAAAGGTATATATTGCCCTTACTTCTTTCGGCTCTTAGCCCTTCTGCAGGTAGTACATCTTTCTAGTATGGCTTGGATATCTCTTATCATTTTTAGCTAAAAGAATTTAGAGGTTAATACCTCATGAGTTTGGTGCTTGCCAAAATGTTTAGACAATCTTGCATCATGCACCTCGTACATTGGCAATTCTCACATGAAATAGGTTAAGATAAATGGCCTTCTCTTCTTGAATAGGTATTAGTCCTCCTTGGGATAGTCATCAAGCATTCAACCATCTTTACATCATGCATAGATGGGTTCAAAGTGTAGATCCTCAACATATAAGTCCTTGGTCATAGAAAATCCAAGTAACCTGGATTGTAACTCAATCAAGAGAGAATGTCATCCTGCTAGGGCATTGGCCACTACATTGTTCTTATCGTTATTGTACTTGATGACATATGAAAATCCCTTAATAAATCTAATCCCCTTGGCTTTCCTCCTCAACAACTTAGGCTGACTCTTTGAATATCTTAAAGATTCACGATTAGTGCATATTACAAATTCTTTAGGTAACAAATAACGTTGTTAAACAGTCATTGCTCAAATCGAGGAATAAAACTCCTTATCATATACAGAGTAGTTGAGTGTGGCTCTTTTGAGCTTCTCATTGAACTAGTCAATAAGTCGGCTTTCTTGCATCAACACATCTCCTATGCCTTGTTTAAACATGTCACACTCCACTTCAAATACTTTGTCAAAGTTGGAGGAGCTAAGATAAGGGCGATAGTCAGCTTCTACTTCACCTCTTCAAAACTCCTCTATTCCTTCTCTCCCAACCTAAACTCGACATTTTCTTTAATAGCTTGGTGAGTAAGGCTACAATAGTATTGAAATTTCTTATAAATTATCGGTAGAATGATGCTAGGTTAGCATAAGCCAATTAGTAATTGCCTTCACCTTCTCATCATCAACTTGTATACCACTATGACTCACAACAAATCCCAAAATATCACTTCAGGTCGGTAGAAGTCACTTTTCTTTAGGTTAGCATAAAGCTTCTTAGCTCGGAGTTTTGAGAAGACTGCTTGGAGGTGATCATAGTGAGTCTCCCAGTTAGGGCTGTAGACTAAAATGTCATCAAAATATATAATAACAAATTTGCCTATTAGTTCTCAAAGCACGTGGTTCATTAGTCTCATGAATGTGCTTAGTGCATTTGATAGTCTCAAGGGCATCACAAGCCATTCATATAATCCATTGCTAGTCTTGAACGTTGTCTTCCATTCACCTCCCTTTCGTATTTGGATTTGATGGTATGTAGATTTGGGATCAGTCTTGGAGAATATTCTTGCTCAATTCAATTCATTGAGCATGTCATCAAGCCTTGGAATTGGGTACTTGTACATGATGTTAATGTGATTGATTATTTGGCTATTTACACATATCCTCCATGTCCCATCCTTCTTTGGCATTGATAAAGCTAGCATGATACATAGGCTTAAGGACTCTTATACATACCCTATTTTCAACAGTTCATCTACTTGTCTTTACAACTTGGCAACTTGTTCTAGATTTAGTCTATAAGCAAGTTTGTTCGGCAATGTAGCTCTTGGTTGTAAGTCTATTACATGTTTAATGCCTTAGATCAAGGGCAAACCTTCTAACAATTCACTTGGGAATAGGTCGACATACTCATTCAGCAAGATTTTCACTTCGGTAGGTAGCAGTTCGTTATATGATTCTCTCACCTTAAGTAATATTCTGACCGGTAGATAGGTTGGCTCTTCAAGCTTCATCTCGCTCTTCATCTCAATTTAGGTTATTATCAATGCTTCCTTCTTCAGAACTTAGCTTAGTTGAGTTTGTATGCTTTTAACTTGCTCAGTAGTAATAGGGCTTAACTTCACCTTCTTGCCCTCATGCTCTACGGAACATGTGTTCTTCTTTTCATCATAATTCAAAATTTGATCAAACATCCATGATTGTTTAAGAAGAATATGAGATGCACTCATGGGAAACACATCATAGAGTACTTTATCTCAGTACAGATTGGTACCGCTACTTGTCTATTTACTTTTAAGGCTCCTTTGTCACTAAGCTAATGCAATTTGTAAGGCTTGGGATAGGGTGAAGTCGGTAACTTCAATTGTTGGATTATGGAAGTGATGCTGCATTGGTACAGCTACCACTATCAGTAATCAATGTATACAATGATCCTTTTACCTTACAGTTAATGTGGAACAAATTCTTTTGTTGCCCATCTTTTAGTGCTAGGCCCACATTCATCATTCGCCTAAGTACCATAGTTACGAGCATGAAATTCCCTTCTTCACTATAGATAATCTCCTCCTCCTTAGATAGCTCACTTTATTTTTATTTTTTTTAATCTTTTTTAGTTTTTCTTCTTCCACTTCCTCATCAGTACTATCTATCTCAATGGTTGGCGCTTCTCGAATAACCATGGTTCTTTTGTTCAAACATTGAGTGGTCATGTGTCTAAACCTTTGACACTCAAAGCACTTGATTTCACTTGTCTTTCTTCTTGAGCTCTAACTTTTCTTGAACTTCCTTGGGATCTCTTTCTCCTCTGCTTAAGCAGTTTGTTTTGATTGCACAAGTCTGCTTGGACTAAGTTGGCTAAGGGTAGGTCTATTAACAGGAGCTCCAAATCTTCCAACTTAATGCCTCTTAACTGTTTAGGTGACTCAGATTGCCTCATCAAGTGTACCAATGTCTATAGTATCTAGAATATCTCCAATCTCATACTTCAATCCATTGTTGAATCGGGACATAGTTTGGTCCTTGGGTTTGACTACTTTACAATGGATCATCAACATTTAAAATTCCTTCACATACGATTCAACGGTTAATCTTCCTTGCCTCAACTTCTGTAACCTCTTAAGTGCATCCTGTAGATAGTAGCTCGAAACAAATCTTCTTCTCATGACTCTCTTCATTTCATCCCAATCCTTTATCTCAAGTTCTCTTTCTCTTCTACGATAGCTTGTAGATTCTTCTACCATAGAGTTGTTTAGCCAGTAAATTTCAGTACAACAAGTTTAACTTTGGCATTCTTAAGCACCTTATGACACTTAAACTACTTCTCAATTGTATCTATCCAGTTTAGGTAGTCCTCATCATCACCACTCCTAGAAAAACTAGGAATATGTATCCCTAATCCTTCCATTGTAGGAGCTCAAACGTTCCTCTCCTCGAGCTTATAATATTCTTTCTCTTCATCTCCTACTTCCTTATCCTCTTCTTCAATCTCATCTAATGCTAGTCTCCATTAAGAAACTTTATTTACTCCTCCAATTCGGGGTGGTTGAATTGGGGCATTAGCTCAGCCTTATTGGGCATTACCTCTATCGGGTAGCTCATTTACTCGACCTCTGTAAGAGTCATTTTGAGCTCATTGACTATCTTTATTTATGGTAGTCACTAGGCTAGTTTCTAAGTTAGCAAGCCTATCTAGTCCTTCATTCACATGTTGGGGCGTAAAACTTCCTTGTTGACCTTGGTCATTATGAGCACCACTCTCTTGGTTACCCAAGGTTCCTTGAACACTAGAGTTGAACATTGTTGTCTATTACAATAGATTAATAGCTGAAACACAACTCAAAATTCTTTCCAAGAACAGCAACAACAAAACAACACTTAACAAACCAACAATGATTATAACCAAAACATAATAAATCAATCGAATACTTAAACTTTGTTTTGCGAACAAGAAACAGGGGAAAACAAAGCACTAAATTTTTTTAAGACTAAATACTTCTCAAACTTTCTCGACAATGATACATAGTTTCTAAAACCCATTATAACAGTAATAAGTTACTTAGGGTACAAAGTAATAGAAACTTGCTCAAAGATAGTCGAGCTTTGATACCAAGATGATATGGATCATCGGGAAGGTTGACACATGGCTACCGATATCACATGAACCAAGGGTTAGTCTGAACCTTAAGACTGTTCGAAGACTAAATGGAAGTTGAAAATTGAGCAGGGGTTCTCTTGCACATATGGTGGATATAATGAACCAATGCCTCATACGAGCTCGAGTTGCACTTTATATTATGCACAAGTTCGGTCAGAGGGCACTTACTACTAATCTATGCTCACAATGGACTAGATAAGAGTAAACCAGAGTAAGTAAGGGATACTTAGCTCATAAGGAAAAGTATATTTGAAATTCAATGATCATTAATGTTATGATTATTACATATTACAAGTATTTATATAGCTTAATTAGGGCAAATCTTAGGTTGATGTAAATTACAAAAAAGATTTCTACTAGAAAAGGAAAAGTGCGTGATTTATAAGGGTAAATTCATAATCAAATGGAAAGGGAATATTATTGTAAGGATAGTATGAATGTTAAAGAAATAGGGTACATATCAATTGTCTATTTTGTGGTCCCAATGATATAGCTTTGCTGGTAAAGTTGATTTAAGTAGAGTAAGTCAGGTCAGGTGCTTGATAGTTTGGTGGTTTGGCTATTTAGGGCTTAGGAAGGGTTGGTTTGATAGATGGCCATTCATCGGATTAGCCTCTATTGATTGGCTTAAAAGTGAGGTAGCTGGGCCTCGAAGACGTGTTAACTTTGTAGCAGGTGAGTTCAATGCTTGGCCTTAGACTAGTGTGTCGTAAAAAGGTCAACTCGGTGACAGGTCGGACACCTCAAGGGTTTCTTTAATGAAAAGGGGAACAAAGTACTTTGATGGGTCAAGGCGAAGAATGCATTGTTCTTCAAAGTTCAGCTCCCCTTGGATAGTTCGACGAATCATATGGATGAGTCTTTGAGTTCAAGAGTAAGTGATTGGTCTAAGATCCTTATTAGGGGGTGTTTTCACGTAGTGTACTTGGGCTCAATGATGCAAAGTACCTTTGTAGTTTAAGCTCGCTTAAGCAAGTGGTTGAGTGTTCGAGAATTGTATGCTTAGAGATTAGGCTCTTGAAGTGTCTTTAGGTAAGCTTAGTGCTCCGGTACAATAGGATGCCTAGACAAGCAAGACATTCGATTATCCAGTAGTTGATGGGCCTTAAGGGACTTCTATTTGTATTGGGCCTTGAGTATACCCAAAATTAGGCATCAATAAGTTTGATATTCATTTGAATTTGACTTCAAGATAGTCGAGTCGAGCTTAAGAACAAGCTGCTTGAGTGGTGAACTAAGTTGAGCTAGAGCTTTATAATGTTTAGCTTAAGTATATTTTTTTGTCAAGTTTGAGTTGATTTGATAATAATATTATTATAATTAGAAAAAAATGTATATCTTTAAATGAATCGAGTTCAAATGAGCTTACTTGAGTTGAGCTTGATCTTGTTAAGTAACACTTTAAGTTAAAGCTTGAGCTAAATTTTTAAGGTTAATCAAGTTTGAATTAAGTTCAAGTTTTAAAATTTTGAATCAAGCCCTTATACGTGTTAAATTCTATATACTCTCAGCTTAACTTGCGACAAGATAGTAAATCTCATTATAATGAAGTTTAGTCAAACTTCAAGAGTGCGAAATGGTTTTGTCATTTGTGATTTTGCTATTGTTTATGGGATCCAAAAGAGGTTAATAAATTCCCTTTGTCATTTTCATGTTTGATATCTTGTAGGCTAAGGTTTAACTTTTGGTTATACTGTAATAGACTTGGCAATTCCTAATACCAGGTTGGTTCACATTTGTGAACTAGATTTCTTTGTCCCCCCTTCACAACACCAAACCCATTGACCTACCCATAAAACTCAAATTCATGTACATATTCCATGTAATTATTGCCTATATATATGTTATATATATTTATATATGTGTGTAACATAATAATATAAGGAAAATAATGACTTGGTTTATGAAGAAAAATACAATGTAATGTTGAATTGTTGGAAAAAATATACTTAAAAAATGAAATAGTTTTTTTATTGCTTGCTTTATTTTTATATGGAGAGCACTTCAAAAGTACTTTTATATGAGTTATCATGAAAAACAATCACATATTGTATGGTAGTTTTTTGTTTTGTTTTGTTTTGTTTTTTTTTTTTTTGAGGGTGGGCCCATTCTTTTTCCTTTGTTATTTTCATTTCTTTTTTCTTTTTCCTTTACATTTAAACCTATAACATATATATTTATATAAAATATTTACTTATACATATTATATGTAATTATTACATATATATCATACATACATATATATATATATACATATATATATATACCCATATCTAATATAATAATAAAAGGAAAACAATGACTTGGTTTACAAAGAAAAATACAATGTAGCGTCAAATTGCTTGAAAAAAAAAAAAAACTTGAAAACAAAGTAGTTTTTTTCACTTCCTGCTCTACTTTTATAAAGAAAGCTGTTCAAAAGTGCCTTATATGAATTATCATGTTGAAAGGTCATAGTACCATTGATTAATTATCGTACAAAACAATCACATATTGTGTAGCAAGTAGCATGGTTCGAATCAAACCTTTTTTGCTCTCTTCTATTTTTTTTTTACTTTTTTTTTTCTCTTTTTCTTTATTTTTATTTTTAATATCTAGGTTGAATTGGGGAGCTAAGGTAGCCTACCAGTTTATCTAGTTCAGACCAAACTGGCAGTACAAGTAAGTTAGGGCTAACGAACCACTTTAATTGGCGAGTCGATGGTCAGTTCATGCCTGGTGTAAGTAGATTCATTCATTAAATTGGAACCATCAGGCCTATTAATGGGTTTGAACAAGCCCTTCCCTCAATCTATCTCAACACTAGTTTTTATGGAGAAGCTATGTGTTTTCCTTTTGAACAACTCTCTAAGTATTATTAATGGTTTATCAAAGCTCTCCTCAATAAAAAAAAAAAAAAATGCTTTCAAGACACATAAAACCAATTTCTTCTTCCACTACCATAAGGTCTGTTTCTTTTGCCATTTTTTTCTTAGAAATAAAAGGAAAATGAACATGTGAAACAAATAGAAAGCTAAGGAAAGAGATTGCAAACTAATAGAAAACTAAGTTCATAATAAAAATTACGTTTAGTTATATAAAAAATGTCTTTGCTCATTTGTGAATTTGATGTAAAATTTTTTGTCACTTTGTATCAGTATAATGAATGAGTATACTTAGGGCTTATTGTTGATAGTAGCTTCTTATTCAATGGTTGAGGACTAGTTCTAAGCTAGAAGATACTCTAAGCTAAGTAACTATAACCTTATGTAGTCATTCTAAAGGCTTATGATTCAATAATAGTAATAGGATGGTAGCCAAATTGCTAACCTGTGTCTGGAACTTTACCATCTTAAGTTAGCCTTGCTAACTTAGATTTAGAGGACTGAATCATTTAGGTCCAGTCCACTAAGTCAAATATTTAAATATTAAGATAAAGGCACAAATAGTTTGATGGTTATCCTTAAGAATAATTGTTCAACTACGCCTTATCTCCATATTTAACAAATGCTTTAATTTACTGAGCACCACATGTATGAGGAAGTTTAACCACCAGTTAAATGTAGTTGTTAAGGAACTTTAAAAATAATTAAGGACGAACAATAGTAAGACACTCTGATCATTCACTTAGCTCACTTTCTTTAAACACTTAAATACTATATTCAAATTACTGACTTAGGTATCAAAGTAACTATGTCAAACAGCCTTAGTACTCCCATAGCTTAATTTATGCTATTTTGTAGGTCTAATCATTTATCGAAAGCTCACCAATTTTCACTTGGAATGGCTACAGCACAATACATGTGTCAAAACTACAAATTGCCAATTTTATTATTTGAATGCCTTTGTTCTTATTGAAAGTTGCCTAAGATTATTTAAATAATTATGAAACTACCTCCACTAAAAGTGTCTTTAGGAAAAAGAGGGAGGAAGGGGATAGTGACAGTATTTGAGTTATGTAATGTTGAAATCTTGAGGCAATTATATAATTCTGTATACTTCCTTAACTTTTGCAATTATGGTCCATCGTTTATTATAATTATAGGAATATTATTAATTTGTTTGAAGCACTATGTAACAATTAGCCACTAATGATATTATTTAATAAAGATGATGAATGATAAGAGTAAATTACTCTATACTTTCAAGACATATTTAGGCATAAATTGTTGATAATTGTGATTCAATTCTTAAGTTATTGGTACTTAATTGTGTAATGTATTGATTTCGGGTGAATCAAGAGTAAGGAGATGAAGTTTATACAAAAATAATGAATTTTAAGGCCATTACAACCATAAGGAGGAGAAAACCTTAGAGTAAAACTAAGATACACTCTGTCATGGGCATGATAATGAAAGATTAGAATGGCTAATGACTCACTGAAAATGTGAGTATATGAACCAACAGGTGTATCGGGTTGTGGAAGTAGTATAAACGGTGAGTCAAGGTTGTATTCTATAGGGACCGAGGTGCTAAGTACCAAATTATCTGAGTTTTTCCCTAAGCTAAGCTATCAATAATTGAATTAAAAGTGAGTGAAAGCTAAATAACAAGACGAATACTAGAACTGCCCTATGAGGGTCTTGGGCATAGGAGATAAAGAGATCAAACTTAGATTCGTAAATCTATTCTCATTTGAATCGATGGGATGTCTTAAATCGATATTTGAAATTGACTGTAAGGGATTTAACTAAACGCACTAGAACTCGCCCATCTCCTGAAGTAGCGGAATTCTAATTATAGCATAAATTCACCCATTAAGGCAATTTATCTATAATTATCTAGTAAATAATAATCCGCTCACATTGAATTTATTATTCTAGTTAGAAATATGGTTTAAGCATGTCCCCATGACTCGAACCATACTTCCAACCGCATTAAGTGTGTGAGTTCATGAATTTAATTAAAACCCGCATATCCCTATGATGAGCTTTTTCACAAATTCAAGCTATGTTCAACACGATTTATCGAAACCCTCTCGGATATCCTACAACTCTATTTAACTAATGAAAATAGTGGCCATGTGCTAAATAACTAGACAATGAACATAATAGAAAAATACCCAAACATTCAAAATTGACTTCAGAATAAAACGCAAACACTTCAATTCATCCAATCCATCAATATAAAAACCAAATACATTAAGTGATAAATTATATTGCAAAACCCAAATGAATCAATATATATCTAAATTAAAATAACAAGGAAAAGAAAACATCTCAATCTGTACATTCAATCCTCAAACCTGATACAATAATTGACATATCTTGATTTATTTGGAACCTGGGGTGGTCTTCTAGTGAGCTAGAACACAAGGATTTAGAGTCCTAAAATTAAACAACACATAATGAAATTAATAAAATGAAAATAAAGTTTCTATTCTCTTGTAAACTAAGTAAGAAAATCAAAATCCCTATCTGCTACTTTTCATCCTTTGTTCTTCTCTATCTCCGGTTGCTCTTCTCTCTCTCTCTTTCCTTTCTCCTTTTTTTATTTCGGCTGCCCCTCTATTATAAAGGAAAGTCCCTCTCTTCTTTGCAATGTAGGCTTGTTCCCTCTACTTTTTTTTTTTCCTTCCAAAATAGATAGTGGCCTACTAATAAATGACAAAGTCCACCTCATGTGCAGCAAGAGTCCTCTAAAATTTATAACTTCTCAAGGTTGCTATTTCTACGTGTGGGCTTCTAAATTTAGCAAATGGGCTGGTCTCTTCTTGTACCTTAATTACTTCAATTGTCTTATACATGATGAGTACGTAACGAAAAATAACATTGAAGTCCAAGCCTTATCCTCAAAATATGACATATGTATAGTGGCCTTCTTAGACAAAAACCGAGAAACTCCTAAGTATTTACCCATTCTTTGAAGTCAACTACAATTTTAATGTGTCGTGGCTGTTGGATTCAATTTCATGAGCTATTACTGCTAGTTGGAAATTGAATGCCATACTACTATAACGGATTGAAGAAGTGTAGGTTACTCATGTTTGTGAATTCAGTTGCTTGGTCTCGGATTGGAATTGCTGGATGTGACAATATGCTTTCATTAGTCTATGATTTCTTTTGTGGTGGAGTCACGACCGTAATGAACAGGTTGAAAAAATAGGCTCCACCTTGATCACTTTGTTGATCACAGCCGTGATGAGGAGGTGAAAAAATAGGTTCCATCTCGATAACTCCCTTGATTATGGACGTGATGGAGGGAGTGACGAGTCCTGAATAGTCAAATTCTTTTTATCATGGCTGTGATGAGTCTCAATTGATCTTATCATTAGTCCTTTATTACGGCTGTAATAGCTCAAAATCTCCTTGTTGGGATATTGATGGTTGTTGTAGTGTTAACTGTCTTGCTTTTATGTTGAAGTTACTCTCCACTTTGGAATTGTTCAGTTGCTATCATCCATGTTAGCACTCATGGCCTCCTACACTATATTGTAATTGCTTTTGAAGCTTGGATCCCGTAGTTGTTGTTATCTTCCAAATGAGCTCCTAGGTCTTGTTATATGCTTCACTTGGTTGTTGCTATGGGAAGTTAAAGAGCTTAACTCCACTAATGCTACCCTTATACTTGAGGAGATTGGTTTTGTTGCAGTTGAAGCTGTCTTTAGTATGCTCAAACTGAAATAGAGCTCAAGTTCAACTGATTGCTTGGTTGCTCTAATCCTGGCTATACTTGTTCGTAAAATCTACATGAAATGTATTCACTATCATAGATTGACATGGGGAGCTCTCTTACAAATTCCAGCAGTTAAACCCTATGTCAAATAGGCATGTGTTGATAGTAGCTTGGCTTATGTAGCTCGGTTCAGTTGTGCTTCTTAAGTTGGAATCAAGTGGAACTCTAGGCATTGCTTTAAATATTGTTGACACAAATAGTTCCTTCTTGGTCTACAAAAGTCAATAGCTACCTTGATTTGTTGGCATAAATAAATATTGGGCTTGCTTTGTTTCTCTTAAGCTAAGTTAAAGTCTAAAAGAGGAGCTACTCCTTTGGAGTTCAACTTATTGTTGCATCATGGCATGTAAAACTTGGTGCATGGGTTACTGATCAGTTCCAGTTGCTGTAAAATGTTACAACTCAATTATTACTTGTAGCGCAACGGTTGGATTGATCATGTATTGAACTTAGTTGCAGCTATCATATAAAGGCTTTGCTTGGTCACAAATTGCATAAACACATATATAAAAAGGCATAAAATCATGATATGAGTACATGAGTCTATGATAGCTATTTGAGTTATATTTTGATCCATTTCTCATTATTTATGCAATTGACTAAGAGAATTGCATTTTTCATGATTTCTACGCATAGCTCACAATCAGAGCATCATGAAATGCATAAATGTACAGTAATTAAGTGGAGATAAATTTGCAATTTTGCACATTTATCAAATGACCCCCAACTTAGTCCATTGCTTGTCCTTAAGCAAATCTATATATCACTTTCAAAACCAAATTCTCATAAGGAAAGCAAGTACACTCAACCATCATCAACACCTACTTCTTAATGACACCAAAACCATAAGGCTTATTAGAACTAGTTGCATTTTCCCTACTCTAAATCAAGTTCAAGCAACTTTTTCTTTCCTCTTAACTACTCAATCAATCAACATGCATGCAAATCACAAGAAATAGACTTAACACACTAAACACTTACTCAATAGAGTTGAATGACCATGTTTAGACTAAGATTCTCTTACTAAAGATTAAATATACATCCATTAACTAAAGAGGAGATCCTCACATTTTGTATACTAGACATGCATGTATGCACTCCTAATTCATATATAAGCACAATACCATCAAGTAAATGATGCAAACGATAAGCTCTTCCTTTACTTTGCTATTCCTAGTTTTTCCATTTTCCATTCTTTTTACTTTCTTTTTGCCTTCAAGGACACATGCATCCTTTATTTCTATTTAATTGATTTATATTAGGGAGCTTTTTGTCCCTTACCTTCTTCACAAGTTGAACACTAGGGGCTTATGAACCCCTCCAAGAATTAGCCATTTAAGGAGATGTGCCATACGCTTATTAGGTGCCCTAGATGTTCACTTGTACTCTCTTTTTGCTTTTTCTCTTCTTTTACTTTTTTTTCCCCTTTGATTTATCATTTGGTTAAGGTTCATTTTAACCCCAACTTAGGTTCTTTTTGTATTTGGGAAGAAACATTAAAGGTAAACTCAAGTTTTCCATGATTTACATAATCATATCGGGCTCTTGGAACTTCAAAGGATATGCATACATATTAGTCAGCTTAAAAATGCAAAGACCTAATCCCTAATCAAGTACAATGCCTTAATCCCAAGTTGTCAAATCTCAATCTAAATAAGGTGTAACTAAACTAAGTAACGATTTCATGTCTTAACTCTAGAAAAGTGAAGAGTGTCCAACTTAAGATCAAGTTGAAAAGGGCAAAGAATGGAAGAAATTTGGTCAAAAATTGCTTTCTTGTGAAAAATGCAACTAAAGTTCTAAACTTTTGAAAAATTTTGGTGCTTATGAAACAAATGTCAACAATAGCATGGACCAATTGTCATTTTTACACAATAGGCATAAGGATCAAATTCAATCAAGTCAGATGCAATCAACACAAGCACAATATGTAGCCAACACATAAGAACCCATGGATGATCAACTCAGCACACTACAGATCAACATAAATCCACCAACTACTCCATCAAACATTAGTCAACATAATCCTTAACTGCAATTTAGCACAAAATCCACCCCTAACTCTTAGGACAAACAAGGTCCTCATTGTTTAGCACAATATATATGGATGAAACAAAAGGGAGGGAAAGAATGGGACTCCTTGGGGTATTAGTTGATGAGATGACTACATTTATACAATTTTCTAGCTACTTCTATGCTCATAAGTGTTGAATATCACCAAACCATTCTATAATTGCTCCAAACCAGCAACTTAGTCATCTCTTGTATGCATTAAAACTCCAATCAAGCAATCCTGCACAAAAGGGAACAAGAGAAGTCATAATAGACTAGCCTAAGAGGAAGTAAGCTAAGGAGGAAAAAAGAAAAACATGAACATAAGAAAACATCCAAAAAGAACAAGGGCAAAACTAAAACAACACAAGCATGGGAAACTGAAAGGAAAGCACACATAGACAAAACAAAAGAGATGCAAAGTAGGTTACCTCCCACTTAGTGCTTGGTTTAAAGTCTTCAGCTAGACTTTTGTTTTTTTGTTTTGTGCATATCTTGGATCATGAAGATCCAAACCTCTCTCGCTCTTGTCCAAGTTTCCCCTTCCCAAAAGTGCTTAAGTTGGTGACCATTAACCTAAAAAGGTTCCTCACCATCTTTTTTTTATCTCCATAACTCCATAAGGAAAGACGTTGGAGACTACAAAGGGTCTTGACCATCTAGACCTTAGCTTACTTGGAAAAAACCTCATACGAGAGCTATATAACAACACTTTTTGTCCCTCCTTGAATTATTGATTGAGGATTTGCTTGTCATGCCACATCTTGGTTTTTTCCTTGTAGATATGAGCATTCTCAAAAGCCTTACTCCTAAACTTATCTAGCTTGTTCAATTGGAGTAGCTTATGGTTCCCAGCAACTTGCCTATCAAAATTAAGGAATTTTATTGCTTAATATGCTTTGTGCTCCATCTCCACTAGGAGATGGTACACTTTGCCAAAGAGCATGCAATATGGGGACATACCAATTGGGTTCTTGTAAGTGGTTTGGTATGCTCAAAGTGCATCATCAAGCTTAAGCGACCAATCTTTCCTTGAGGCATTGATAGTTTTCTCTAAGATTCGCTTTAGCTCTCGATTTGACAACTCCACTTGACCGCTTATTTGAGGGTAGTACGGTGTGGCTACCTTATGTCTCACTCCATATTTTGCAAGAAAATTGTCAAACTGCTTATTACAGAAGTGAGAGCCCCCATCACTAATGATCGTTTGTAGTGTCCTATACCTAGTAAAGATGTTTCTCTTTAAGAAGTGAAGTACTCCTCTTGCATCATTAGTTAGGAGAGCCGCAACTTCAACCCACTTAAATACTTAATCAACAGCAACAAGGATGTACTTATTGTTGAGGGATGACTGGAATGGTCCCATAAAGTCAATCCCCTAAACATTGAAGATCTCAATCACTAAAATCCCATGCTGTGGCATCTTATGCCTCCTTGAGATGTTTCCTAAATGCTGCCATTGATCATAGGTTAGCATAAAAGCATGACAATACTTAAATAAAGAGGGTCAATAAAATCTATACTAAAGCACCTTGGTAGCTATCCTCTCAGCACCAAAATGACTACCAACTTCACGACTATGGCAATGGTGAAGTATGTTAACAACTTCAAATGTTGGTATACATTGCCTAATCACTTGGTGGGCACAACTCCTAAATAGGTATGGCTCATCCTAGAAGTATCTTTTTGCCTTAGATAGGAACTTCATCTTTTGGTGATGAGATATCTTATAAGGTAAAATGCCATTAACCAAGTAATTTATGATATCTGCGTACCAAGGTAGATCCTTAATTGAAGTTGCATACAAATGCTCATTAAGAAATACCTCATTGATTAGTAACTCATCTTTCTCATTTACAATCCTTGAAAGATGGTTAGCTACCACATTTTCAATCCTCTTTTTGTCATGAATCTCAATGTCAAGCTCTTAAGCGCAGAGTAGTTTGTGTAGACTGTGACCTTAGAGCCTATGAGATATGATCTAAATTTGTCACAAGCGAATACTATAGCTAGGAACTCCTTTTCAATGGTGGCATAGTTGCACTGACTGTCATTAAGCATCTTGCTAGCATAGTAGATCACTTGAAAGACTCAATTCCTTCGATGGCCAAGTACAGTACAAATTGTATTGTCACTGGTATTACACATAAGCTCAAATGGCAAGCTCCAATCAAGTGCTACAATCATAGGTGTTGTGGTTAGTTTCTCCTTCAACAACTCAAATGCCTGAAGGCATGCCTTATCAAATGAAAATGGAGTATCTTTCTCTAACAAAGTACATAGAGGTCTAGTAATCTTGGAAAAATCTGCAATGAACCTCCTATAAAACCTAACATGACTAAGAAAACTCTTAATTCGCTTAACAATCACTGGTGGTGGTAACTTTGCAATGACTTCCACTTTGGCCTTATCCACTTCAATTCCTTTTCTTGAAATTTTATGGTTGAGCACTATCCCTTCTTGCACCATGAAGGGACACTTCTCCTAATTCAACACTAGGTGGGTATCCCTATACCTCTCAAACGTAGCAGGTACATTATAAAGAACAAAAGGCATGCACCTAAATTCAAAAGTGCCGTAAGGACAACTGAATGTAGTCTTCTCCTAATCCTTTGGGGCAATGGGTATTTGATTATATCTAGAATATCCATCAAGAAAGTAGTAATATTCATACCCCGCTAGCTTCTTAAGCATCTAGTTTATGAAGGGTAACGGGAAATGGTCTTTATGGGTGGCATAATTTAATTTGCAATAGTTAATATACAACTTCCATCCAGTAATGTTCCGGGTAGGTATCAATTCATTTTTCTCATTCTAAATCACTATCATACCCCCTTTCTTTGGCATCACTTGGACAGGGCTCACCCACTTATTGTCTGATATGGGATAAATAATCCCAACATCAAGAAGCTTTAAAACATCCTTTTTCACCACTTCCTTTAAAGTAGGGTTGAGTCATCTTTGTGGTTGAACCGTCGGTTTGTGTTCGGCTTCCATAAGAATTTGATGCATACAAATCGATGGATGGATCCCATGAATGTCAGCAATAGTCTAACTAATGGCCTCCCTATGCTCTCTAAGTACTCTAATCAACTGATTCTCTCGTTTTTAGGATAAATCTGCTGAAACGATGACTGGTAGTGTCTCATTCTCTCTAAGGTAAGCATACTTGAGATGAATAGGTAACTGTTTCAACTCAAGTTTAAGGAGCTCAACTATGGAAAGGACTAGCCTTTCAATACTAACTCCTAATTCCACAAATCTAGATGGCCTTAACCAAAGTCCTGCAGCTCTATCCATCGATGAACTTACTACAACCTCATCTTCACTATCTTCTTCTATGTTCACTACTCTCTCATCATCACTCTTAATCAAATCATTCTCAACAATATCTGCGATGTCCTTTTCTCTCTTAATCTCATCTTCTTCCATCTCAACTCTCTCTTGACCATCAATTGTGTCATGTGTGAAATCAAGCTCATCCTCATCATACTCTAATTGTCCGCTAACACATGCTTATCATATCCACTCATATGGAAGTGCTCATCTCTAAACTCCTCTACTAACCGATCAACTAAGTCAATATGGAAGCAAGAATCAATCTCAACTGGGTGTCTAAAGGCTCTAAAAATGCTAAGTGTGACTTTCTCATTCATGACCTTAAGTGTCAACTTTCCTTCTTCTACATTGATCAAGGCCTTACCAATGGCTAAGAACGCTCTACTTAAGATCAAAGGTATCTCCTATTCCTCCTCCATGTCAAGAACAATGAAATCTGTTAGGAAGATAAACTTATCCACTTTCACTAGTACATCTTCCACTATCCCCCTTGGATGCTTGATACTCCTATAAGCCAATTGCAAAGAAACTATGGTTGATTTACATTCTCTAAGCCCTAATTTCTTGAAGATCGAGAGGGGCATAAGATTGATACTAGCTCCAAGATCACATAGGGCTTGTTCAAAATAGGAGTGTCTAATGATACATGAAATAGTGAAGTTGCCTAAGTCATTCAACTTAGGAGGCAACTTGTTTTGAAGGATTACTGTACACTCATGGGTTAACATTACAGTCTCTTGATCAGCTAGCTTCATTTTCTTGGTGAGGATGTCCTTCATAAACTTTGCATAAGATGGCATTTGCTCAAGAGCATCCATAGATGGAATATTGATATGCAACTTCTTAAAAACTTCCAAAAACTTATAGAATTGTTGATCTATTTGTTGCTGCTTCAATCTCCTAAGGAATGGGATGGGTGGGGCATATGGCTTCACTTCTGATTTCTTCTTCTCAAAGTCCTCCACCTTACCTTTCCCTATATCTCCACTTCTCGATGACTCACCTTCTATTCACTTTCTCTCCACTCTATGATCCTCATCCTTTTTCTCTTAAACTCCCTTTTCTCCTCTTTTATCTACATTCCTTCCTTCTTGGTCAATTGACTCTTGATTAATTATCTTGTTTTCTCCACTCACCTTAACTTGATCATGATTTTTCTTTTCTAGTTCCTTCCAACTTCTCAATGTGACTGCTTTCACCTCCTCCATAAGATTCTTTTCAATATTAATAGGAAGGGTACCTTGAGGATAGCTACTATATGATTAGAAGAGTTGGGCCAATTGTTTTTGCAAGTCTTGGACGATGGCTTTTTGATTTTTGGACTCTTGTAACAAGGTTTTTAGCATCTCTACTGAGGTGTCTTCCTTCCTTTTTTCCTTAGGCTAAAATGTCCTTTGTTGAGCCATAGGTAGGGCTTTAGGAGCATTTCTATCTCTCCAACCAAAGTTTAGGTGATCTTTCCATCTTAGATTATATGTATTAGAGTAAGGGTTCCAGTTCTCCACTCCGTTGTTAAACTTATTCACAAAATTTGCTTGCTCTATACCTAAACTTGAACTTGGAGGATATAAATCCCCTATTGAACAATTTGGAAAGCCTATAGGAGGACCCCCAAAAGGCATACTACTCTCAGATGGACCAAAACTTGAGCCTGCCCCCTACATAGGCTACATACGACTCATTTGAGTTGTGAGAATTGCTACTTGAGCTTGGAGCTTGGCAACGGTATCTCATTTATGCACAGTAGCTACTTGCCTTAGCTTTGCTCTCTCATTATGCTAGTTAAAAGAATTGAAGGCCATTTCCTCAATGAGCTCGTATGCTTGTTCGGCATTCTTCCTCATCAGACTACCTTTAGAGGCTACATCTATCTTCATCCTCAACCGATCACCCAATGAATTATAGAAAGTGTCAAATCAATCAGTGCATGGGTATACCATGATGAGGATAACTGCTAAGTAATTCCTTGAATCTTTCCTATACTTTATAGATTGTCTCTCCTTCAAACTAATGAAAAGAATTTATCTCATTTCTTAACTAGGCGATCTTATTTGGGGGAAAGAATTTTGCTAGAAACTTCTATGCTAATTGATCCCAAGTTGTAATTGATTGTGTCGGTAAGGAGTTTAGCTAGTTTCTCGCCTTATCCCTAAGGGAATAGGCATAAGCGAATCATATCATTTGAAACTCCATTGCTCTTAAGTGTAACACAAATCTACAAGAAATTTGTCAAGTGATCATTGGGTTTTCCAAAGATTCAGCACCGAACTAATTTACCTATACCATTTGAATCAATGCGGGCTTTAACTCAAAATTGTTTGCTGAAATAGTAGGCCACGCAATAGCCGATGTGGCTTCCTTAATAGTGGGCATAAAATACTCCCACAATGGCCTTGCATTCTCATTCCAACAATTTATACGTTTTGCCTATTATGATCATCTTCATTTCCATTACCTTCCATGACTCTTAGTTGCTCAAGATTTTCCCTTCTTTCTCTCAAACGTTGGTGAAAGGTTCGCCTAATCTCAGGATCAAATAGAAAAGTCAAATGAGGTATTCTTTCACTAAACATACATTAGCGAGACCTAAGAGAAGAGTCATTTTGCTTTTCTCAAAGAGCTAAACGATATAACAGGAGAAAATCACACCAATAGCAAGATCAATGCAAAATTAAAGACCTAAGCTATGAAAAAGCTAAATTAAATATAATCTAAATGAAACCTAAAGCAACAAAGTATGGTCAACAACTTCCAACTACTACTATACCAAAAAGCAATTGAAGAAAGGTTTATCTAAAAAGCAATTAAAGAAAATTAGCAACAAAAGGATGAAAATAAAAGGAAATGCACAAATATATGACTAAATTAACTATTAACAAGAAGGCTATCAGTTAGGAATTAGTAGATTAATCAATTAATAGAGCTATTACTAAGCTAAACTACAAAAAGGTAAGAGAACAAATGAAAATAAAAGGGTACAAGGGACCAACTACAAATTTAATATTAGTCAAGCCAAAGCTCCCCGACAACAGTACCAATAGCTTAACTCGCTGAAAATGTGAGTATATGAACTGATAAGTGTATCGGGTCGTGGAAGTAGTACAAACAATGAGTGGTTGTATTCCACAGTGAGCGAGGTGTTAAGTACCAAATTATTTGAGTTTTTCCTTAAGCTAAGCTATCAATAATTGAATTAAAAGTGAGTGAAAGTTAAATAACAAGACAAACACTAAACCAAATGTTCTAGTTACACTATCGGGGTCTTGGGCATAGGAGATAAAGAGATCAAACTTGGATTTGTAAATCTATTCTCATTTGAATTGATAGGATGTCTTAAATCGACGTTCAAAATTGATTGCAGGGGATTTAACTAAACTCACTAGAACTCGCTCACCTCCCGGAGTAGTGGAATTCTAATTATAGCATAAATTCACCCGTTAAAGCAATTTATCTATTATTATTTGGTAAATAATAATCCTGTTGATAGTCAACTTTTGTTTATTTGACATTCAGCCTTTTGTCTACTGAGATGTTGTTTAACCAACTCTCTTGGCCTTTAGCACGAAGATGATGCACAGCATTTATATCGAGTAAAAGAAGTGATATTAATTTGAATTTAAGTCTGGTGCGAACAATTATCATAAGCATGGTTATACTACATAACCACCTATTACTCCTACATATGAGGGGAGATGTCAAGTTCAGATGCTTCCATGTGTCTTAATGGTTATCCTGACAATTGCTTTAGATACTATAATCATCTATAAATACTGGAAAGAAACTCAATAAGTAAGACACTTATTCACATACTTACTCTACTAAGTTACCTTATTGACTTTGGCATTGAAGTGGCCGTACCAGATTGGCCTTAATACTAAGTATTTTACGTTCTTTCGTAGGATTTTTCCTCATCTCAAAATTCACTAATAACATTTAATACTGTCTATTTTTCTCAAAACAAGACTACATGGTTAAAGCTAGAATGACTAGAAGTGCAAGTACTGGTACTTCCCCCCACCACCTTGAAGGGGGGAGTCGGTATGCTAATGAACAACGATTGGTTCGACTCGAGCAACTTTGTCTTGATTTAGCCAAAGAAAATTCCAAGTTAAATAAAAAACATGAACAAATCCTTGACCTTCTTCATAAAATTTTTCACCCAAATTAGGATGAAGAGCATGGCGATCATGATGCCAACAGTGTTGACGATTCTATTTATTCACCTGAATTGCCAAAAGAGTAAGTTGAGGTTTTAGTGAGACCCTTAGTTCCTGCTTTCAAGAAGATTGATAAGGGCAAGCAACTGCAACACATGCATTATATGGGGCCCTCACATGTCAACACCCCTATTGCAATGACCAAATAGTTCCAAATCAAGAAAAGTCCTTTCATCCTAAAGATTTTGGAAGAAGTAATACCTCGGTACGTTAAGCTACCCCAATTCGAAACATATGATGGGTTGAAAGACCCTAAAGACCACTTAGAATACTACCGTACGCTGGCCAAGTTGCATGGTTTAAGCAACGTGGTGGCTTGTCAAGCCTGTCCCTCAACCTTAAGGAATGTAGCTAGCACATGGTTCAAATACCTAAAACCAAATGCCATTTCATGTTTCAATGAGCTAGCAGAGGTTTTCCTTCAATACTTTGTTGCTAGCAAACTTCCTATTAAGGACTCTTCAATCCATAACTGCATTAAATAGAAGTCTAATGAGTCGATTAGGGACTATTTGGCTAGATTTATGGCTAAGATGGTCCAAATCCTAGAACTGGATATGAGTGTGGCCCTCAATACTGTAATTGATGGAGTTAAACCTCACGAAGACTTTTTCAAGTCTTTTGCAAAGAACAAGCCGAAAACTTTCACTGAGTTTAAGGCTAAAGCTACCTTATACGTCCGATAGGAAGATAACATAAAAGTACGACAAGAGGTTGATCAGAGTAGAGGAGATGGAAAGAATGAGAAATGAAAAAAATGTGAAAGATAGACTTAGCACGGACAATGACAATAGTTTAGATGCCGAGAGAAAGAGACCAAGGATACTAACATTTACATCCCATATACCTATCAATCATCTAATCTTAGACATTTTGATGGAAGTATGTGGGGAGAGAGGTGTCCTTCATTAGCTGGAAAGAATGTAAGGGAATCCCTCAAGAAGAAATTCGAATAAGTATTGTGATTTCCATCGTAACAAGGGGTATAAAACAGATGAGTGCATTTAACTCAAGAATGTAGTTGAAGATGCAATACAGTGTGGAAACCTACAAAAATTTTTAGCGCATGTTGTTAAAAGAATCGAAAGACCATCTTAAAGGAGAAGAGAGGAACAAGAGGATGACACTCGACCATTGATGGCTACGAGAGATGTAAGGATGTTAATCCAACTAGAGCACCCAATAGAGTAATTAATACCATTGATGGTAGACCTAGTATAAGCCAATCAAGTTCTTCAAACTCGATTAACGCTAAGAATTACATTTGTAATATTCATGGAAAAAGGTTAGGATTAACAATATAATATCTTTCGAAGAAGAGGATTTTGAGTGTATCCATAGGTTGCATGATGATGTACTTGTCATTAATGCGAGAGTCTCCAACTTTGAAGTAAAAAATATTCTTTTTGACATGGGAAGTTGTTGACATGCGAAGTTTGTTGATATCATTTTTCAGCATGCCTTCGATCAAATGTGGCCCAAGATTAAGGCGCAGCTGTGGTCTTACAAGTATGACCTCTATGCCTTCAATAATCAACCCGTCCAAGTAGCAGGAGTTATCTCTTTACCAATATAGATAGGGGATGACAAGCATGTTATATGGGACAAAGTGGATTATCTCGTCATCAAATTTTGGTCCCCTTACACATGATAATGGGACAGCCATGCCAACATTTATTCAGCATTATCACATCAACGGCACATCTAAAGGCTAAGTTTTCTACTCCCATGGGGGTCGGTATGCGTAAAGGGGATCAATAATTATCATGGTCCTTATATATAAGGGCTTTGAGACTGGAGGAAGTTTTTCAAGTTGAAACCTATGCAGGTAGCAAGATAGTTGGCATAGAGAATGCCGACAATGATACAAAGGAAATTCCTCTAGGATTGATCCTGAGAAGACAATAAGGATAAGAAAACCCATGTCAGCACATGTCCGGTAAAGTCAAATTGACTTCCTGCAAGACTATGCTGACCTATTTACATGGTTACCTTTAGATATGTTAGGTATTTCGAGAGACATTATGGTATACAAGCTCTAGATTAACCCGAATGCAAAAGTGGTCCAATAAAAAAAGACACATTTTATACTAGAGAGACAAGCGATAATAGAAGAAGAGGTCTATAAATTATTGATGATAGGGTTCATCCGGGAAGAGTCTTATCTAACTTGGCTAGCAAATTGTGTGTTAGTCAAGAAGTCTAACGGCAAGTGGTGAATGTACATTGACTTCACAGATCTCAACAAGGCATGTCCTAAGGATTGTTTCGCGCTGCTAAAAATCTACCAGATGGTAAATGCAACTGTAAGACATGCATTGCTTTCTTTTATGGACACTTTCTCTAGTTATAATCAAATTAAGATAGACAAGGTGGATGAAGTCCAAACATTTTTTGTTACCAATTTTGGGACATACTGTTATACTATGATGCCCTTTGGGTTGAGCAATGCTAGTGCTACATGCTAGAGATTAGTAACGAAGATGTTCAAATCTTAAATCCATAAGAATGTTGAAGTATATGTGGATGACATGATTGTAAAGAGTATGAAGGAGCATTACCACCTCTCTGATCAGGAGGAAACGTTTGCCACATTGAGGTGTTATAGCATGAAACTCAACCCACAGAAGTGGGTCTTTGGTGCAACATTAGGGAAATTCCTTGGATATATGGTCACTTGATGCGGCATTGAGGCTAATCCGAGACATATTGAAGTCATAAGAAATATGAAATCACCTCGCATGGTCAAGGAGGTGCAAGAACTTAGTGGGCAAATTACTGTCCTCAACAGATTTGTGTTAAGAAGTGTCAATAGGTGCACAGAATTTTTTAAAATTTTGAGGAATCCAATGGAATTAAATTGGACCAATGATTGCAAGATCTATAAACGAGCTCAAGGAATTTCTTACGTCGCTCTTAATACTCATTCCAAGTGAAAATTTATACTTGTATCTATCAGTCAGCTGCCGAGCACTTTCCTTTGTACTTATCCAAATTGATGGTAAGGAGCATCGACCTGTTTATTATGTGAGTCATGTTCTAAAGTGGTTAGAACTTCGGTACACAAAGATTGAAAAATTTCTCTTAGCAGTGGTTCTCTTGGCATGGAAGTTGAAGCTGTATTTTGAAGCTTACCAGATTATTATCCTCACTAATCAACCAATGTAGCATGCATTACAGTGGCTTGACTCCTCAGGGAAGATGATGAAATAAGCCTTAGAGCTCAGTGCCCATGGTATGCAATACAAACCTAGAATGGCACTAAAAGCCCAAGTATTGCTAGATTTTCTTGCCAAGTTCATGGGAGAGGAAGACTGTGTAGAGATCGCCGAGAAACCAATTTGGTTTCTTTATGTTGATGGTTCTTCGATACGAGAAGGAAGCGACGTAGGCTTAGTCCTTTAAGGTCTACATAATGTCAAAGTCCATTACGCTTTGAAATTTGGATTCCCAACCAGTAACAATGAAGCAAAGTACGAAGCTCTAGTCACTGGATTGAAATTAGCGAAAGAATTGGTGCTGAGAAACTTGACATGTTCTTTGATTCCTAACTAGTGGTAAATCAGGTCACTGGAAGTTATGCGGCAAGAGAAGAAGAGATGAGCAAGTACCTCTTGGTGATATAAATGTTCGTAGAAGTTTGCCAGTATGGTATTCCCTAAGCTGAATGAGAAACTTTTCGTGGAGTTTCTCCCGCAAAAAAAGTTTATCCAATCTTTTGCAGAGTTATGAGTTAGCTTCTTGCCCAAGAGAAGAATCACAGATGGATTCCTTAATAAATTATCTAAAAGATGGTACTCTCCCTGACGACAAAAAGGAGGCGTGAAGATTAGCATACCAGGCTTCGAACTACGTGCTGATTAATAGTCAGTTATATAAGCACGGTATATCTCAACCTTACCTTTGATGCCTTTTTCGGAAGGATGCCTAGAGGGTGTTATCTGAACTATATGGTGGCATATGTAATAATCACATAAAGTCCTAAACACTGTACATTTGGGCAATATGACTTGGCTATTATTGGCTGACTATGAGAGAAGATGCAAAGGACATTGTTTGGCAGTGCCCTCAATGCTAGAAGTATGAGTTGCCGATTAACGCACTTGCAATTGAGCTATATAGTCTAACTAGCCCTTGGCCTTTCATCTAGAGGGGGCTAGATATTCTCGAACCCTTTCTAAAGTCTACCGCTAGCGCCAATTCATCATTATTGCAATTGATGACTTTACTAAATGGGCTGAGGCTAAGGTATTGGCAAAGATCATCAAGTAGAAAGTGGAAGCTTTCATCTTCAACTCCATCATATCAAGATTCAGAGTTCCCTAAATGATAGCTACAAATAATGGACTGTGGTTTGACAACAATAAGTTTCGATCATTTGTGAGAGGCATGGCATTCGGCTTAACTATATGTCTATAGTGCATCTTCAGACAAATGGACAAGTTAAGGCCGTAAACAAGATCATACTACACAACCTTAAACGGAAAGTAGATCAAGTTATAGGGAAGTGGGCCAATGAACTACTACATGTCCTATGGGGATACAGAACCACTCACTAAACCACAATGGGAGAGATGCCATTTAAGTTTGCCTATGGCATTAAAGCCCTGTTGTCGATTGAGATAGACTTGCCCAATCTACGAATGCATAATTTTGATGTTATGCTTAATCGAGTTGGATTAACAACGAATCTAGACACTATTGATGAAATTCGAGACATTGCAAGAGCTAAGGTCACAGCGTACTAACATAGAGTAGCAAGATACTACAATCAGAAAGTAAAGTACAAGGTTTTCCAACTTGGAGATCTAGTTTGCCGTAAGATGGAAGCAATTGGTGTACAAGCAAATCAGGGAAAGCTTGCCATGAATTGGGAGGATCTTGTTAGGATCCGAGAAGTCGTTGGTGAGGGGGCTTACCAACTAGAAAGGTTAGACGGATCCATCATCCCTCGAGCTTAGAATGCTGAGAATCTAAAATTTTATTTCAATTAATGCGGGATGATTTCTACCGTCTATCTTTGGCGACAGCTGACATGTTTATAAGATTGATATTTATGACATATATATTTGAAGTCTCATCGTATTTTGGTTACAATTGATGAATTAACGAGTTCCACGCTGTGTAGCAAACGAATTGATCTAGGTTCTAGCCTAACGCAGTTAATGACCTATATAAATTAACCTTATAATCGAGTAATGCGACTAGTCCACACCTTAAATGGTTAACAGATAATATAAAACGATGGGTGTGTGGAATAAAACATGCCAAAAGATAATTGGGTGTGTCAAATAAAACATGCCGAGAAATAAATAGCATAAAAAATAAAAATGCTGACGAATGAGATCATGAAGCAACATACATATATCATACAAATTGATAAAGTGTAATACGAGAAGTTATCACAAGAACTTAGCATTGCCTCGATTATGTTCCAATTAAAAAATTACACAAGAATGCAATGCACCAATATGGCAAGTCTTATGGCCTATCTTTAAATTCAGTAGAAGTGATTTTTTTAGCTAGGGCTTCCTTGGCAGTTGGGTTTTCGGAGCAAGCAACTTTTGCAGCATGAGCTTCATTATCACTTTGTTCGATACTTTCGGAACCCGTCTCATTACCTTCATCTTCGTCGTCACTACTAACTTTGTCATCGATGTTAGAAAAGTTGAGACATGAGAGATCATAATCGTGATAAAGCTTCAAGACCTCTTCTCTTGCTGCTTGAACTCCTTTTAACAACTTTTTGAGTAGAAGCTTCTTGTATTGCTAACTTAGAGTGACTATATCGAAAGCCTCTTCAACAGATGGCCCCCTCCTCACAGTCTCCTCCAACTTGGTAATACGGCTCTGTAAGTTTGAGTTGTTGGTCTCCAACTCCTTTTTCTACAGCTTGAGCTTATCTTCATCATTGCTCATCATGCAAATAGTTCGACCTAAGCCCCCAGCACTTTTCCTTTTTCTTCTACAACACCTCTTTCAGGCTTTCAAACTCGTTGTACTGTTCTTCCATTTTGGCCTTTAGGCTAGAGATTTCATTAGCAGTAAGGTCTTGTGCTAATTTCTTGGCAACAAGTTCCTCCTTAAGCTTTCTCGCCTCCATCTCTACTCTAATTCTTGCAATCTCAGCCATAGCAATTTGGGCCTTTGATGCATTGTACACATCCTCAACTTTCCATAGCAAATTCATTTATTGTAACCAAAAGTAGTTGAGTATTATACATACAACTGAAGATATTACCTTATTTGACACTTTGTTGGCCTCGTCCAATGCTATTAGAATGTGGCTACTCATCTAGAAAAGGAAATGTGTTAGTTACTCGAACAAATTCGATAATCAAAAGCAATGGTCAAAGATACTCACATCATACAATTTGGCCGTGATATGGGTCTTATTGCAACTGTTGACCCTATCAACATTGTTTTTGGCGATACCTTTGTCTTTTGGAAGAATAATCTCTTCCATTAAAGCTAAAGATTTTGTCCTATCTCCTAAGGCTGAGTCAGTGTCCAAAATTTGGTAGCTCTAGTAAGGGAAGAAGTACTTACTGACTTCTTTATTGAGAATAGATTTAATGCTACTGATGTCGAGACATTTGGAATGCAT
The DNA here is from genome assembly GCA_024138005.1 of Lumnitzera racemosa. Taxonomy (NCBI): domain Eukaryota; kingdom Viridiplantae; phylum Streptophyta; class Magnoliopsida; order Myrtales; family Combretaceae; genus Lumnitzera; species Lumnitzera racemosa. The sequence goes on from JAMXBC010000006.1 coordinate 91,748,185, forward strand.
AGCCTCCTTCGCCTTTTCATCTAAGCCTTTGGACTTCTTGATAGGTAGTTAGCTGGCGAGCTCCTTCCTTTGTCTTTTGTCACTACTCAGAGCAGCCATAATTGCTAATGATGAACCTTCTACAGTAATGGTATTTTTGTCCTCTTCACCAGGATGTGTCTCTTAATGCTTGTCATCCCTCGGCTCAATAGAAGTTTAAATAATCATGACCAGAGGCTCCTTTATTGAATAACCCCAGTCGGTTGTGTTTTCTCATTTTCCTTCAACCTTTTGGTAGGATGAGAGATTTGTACAACCATCTGCTACATTGTAGCTTCTTTTGCCGATTTCTTTGCACAGTAGACTGAGTGGTTGCTACTAAGGTAGTTGCCCCAGCCTTAGATTTTTTAGCCTTAGCTTAAGCTAGTAGTTTTGCCGGATTTACCTCTTTAGCACCCATATATGTGACATAAGTACACCAATTAATACAAACATGGAAAAAATAGGAACTTACGTTTTCTGTACCGAGCAAGGCTCAAAGTTCACTAATCTCCCTCCAAGTCTCGATAACGCCTTTCTTCGTAGCTTTACTCGGCATGGCGAGAGCATATTGGTATGCTTTCTTTTTTAGAAAATATTGGTTCCCCATTCTCGTAACACCATATAATTCTCTTGGCATCCTAAAAGAATATTTATTTATCCTTTTATCTTGAATTTTCTTCGTTGCGACTGCATCGTTTGGCATTAGATCTATGTCTTTTGTATGTATTGGCTCAGTCTATTAGGTTCAGAAGTCGAAGTCCTTGTTAGACACTATTGATACGAACTTGTCATACCACTTGTGAATCTTGGATTCCAACCCATCCATGAACTTATGCCCATGCCTTGCAATAGCGAAGTGCCACCCGTTAGGTTGCCTTCGAATAGTGAAGAAATATTGAAACAATTGAGGCATTGCCTTGACTTTAACTTCTTCGTAGACTATCTCAAAGGCCGCTAGAAGCCAATATGTGTTGGGTGAGAACATACTTGACGCGACTCTAAAATAGTCAGAAAATGCCTTTACAAAAGCCGAAAAAGGGAAGCGTAACCCAAAATTCAAATATTTCAGGTATATATGGAACTCGCATTCCTTAGGGAAGCATACCTTCTCCCCATCTCTCGGCCTCGTCAAGTTCCATGTCTTAGGAAGATCTCGCTTGTACTGATTATATTTTTTGACGAGAACCTTATCAATGGAACTAGCAATTTCATCTGGAGAATCACAAAAATAGGCTATCATGTTGAACAGATATGTAGCCGAGTACCTCCCTTCCTTATCCTCAGGACAGTTATCTATAGAGTGCTTGTTGATTTAAGTAAGTTTATCCTACCTTTTCTCCATGCTATCGACTGAACTGCCTAAAGAACAAGCCACCTCGCTCTTTATTTAGGAGGGAAAGGTGGCCTCAATCTCTGTTGCCTTGACATTAGAAAGCACAAGTCGATGAGCAACTTTGTGAACCATACCTAAATGGTTATGTGAAATGATACAATATAAATTGAAGAATTCGAGTTGAAGATAAGGAAATGGATGAATGTTTAAGATACAAATAAAGAGGCCAATTCTAACTATGGCTATCACTTTATATAAGGACGATTCATCCTCGTAACTACAAATCTACTTCTAATAGTAATGATATGCTGATATGGTAATCCCACGAATCACTAACACGTATCTCGTGATAGAAATTTAATGGCTGAAAACTCTGATAGTTATTAGGCCTGCTATAAACTAATGACCTAGGCGACAGATGTCATGCCTCTAATTTCTTAGTTTCTCAAACAGGCGAGAGTTTAGAAATGGCGACATTTCCACTAGGATGTGATCTGTCCTACTTCCCGTTTTACTGGGCATAAATCTAAAGAGTTTCTTCCCACTCGACCATTGGTGCAACATATATGTGTAACTCTCTTTGTTGATTTCTCGAACATGGGAGTTGGGGGGCAAATGTTGATAGCCAGTTTTTATTCATTTGACACTTGGCCTTTCATTTGTTGAGATGCCGCGTAACCAACTCTCTTGGCCTTTCACACCATATGGATGATATACAACATTTATACCGAGTATAACAAGCGATCTTGATTTGAATTTAAGTCTAGCATGAACAGTTATCATAAGCACGATTATATTACATAACCGCCTACTATTCCTATAAATGAGGGGAGATGTCAAGTTAAGAATCTTCCATGTATCTTAATGGTTATCCCGACAACTGCTTTGGAAACTATAATCATCGATAAATACCAAAAAGAAACTTGGTAAAGGGGACACTTATTCATATACTTACTCTACTAGGTTACCTTACTGACTTAGGCATTGGAGTAGCCGCACCAAACTGGCCTCGGTATGAAGTATTTCTTGTTCTTATGTAGGATTTTTCCTCATCCCAAAATTCACTAACAATAAATCCGCTCACACCGAATTTGTTATTCTAGTTAGAAATATGGTTTAAGCATGTCCTCATGACCTGAACCATACTTGCAATTGCATTAAGTGCATGAGTTCATGAATTCAATTAAAACTCACATATCCCTATGATGAGCTTTTTCACAAATTTAAGCTATTTTCAACACGAGTTATTGAAACCTTTGCGGATATCCTACAACTTTATCTAGCTAACAAAAATATTGGCCACGTGTTAAACAACTAGACGATGAACACAATAGAAAAATACCCAAACATTTAAAATCGACATCGAAATAAAACATGAACACTTCAATTCATCGAATCTATTAATACAAAACCTAATTACATTAAGTGTTAAATCGTATCACAAAACCCAAACGAATCAAGATATATCTAAATTGAAATAACAAGGAAAAGAAAATACCTTAATCGATACATTCAATCTCGAAACCCGATACAATAATCGGCATATCCTGATTCATTTGGAACCTAGGGTAGTCTTCTAGCGAGCTAGAACGCAAGGATTTAGAGTCTTGAAATTAAGCAGCACATAATGAAAATAAAGTTTTTGTTCTCTTGTAAACTAAGTAAAAAAATCAAAATCCCTAAGTTGTTGCTTCTCTTCCTATATTCTTCTCTATCTTTGGTTGCTGTTCTCTCTCTCCTTCCTTTCTCCTTATTTTTTTTTTTTTTATTTTGGTTGCCCCTCTCTCCTTTGCAATGTGGGCTTGCTTCCTTTTTTTGCCAAAATAAATAGTGGCCTACTAGTAAATGACAAAGTCCATCTTACGTATAGCAAGAGCCCTCCAAAATATATAACTTCTTAAGGTTGCTATTTCCACATGTGGGCTTCCAAATTTAGCAAATGCGTTAGTCTTATTAGGACCTTAAAGGGGGCTTAGTAGGATTACCAAAAATTTTCATAACATGTATGTACCCATGATATGAAAACTGCCTTATAAGTCAGGGATTGCAAGACTCTAAATAATAAATCACTAAGATTACTGATTTTTAAGTAATTAATTTATTGTAAAATAACATAACATATAAATATAAATAACTATAGATATCCGGTATCCTACAGTTCTTCAGAACCGCAGAGAATCGGTATCCCCTACCAAATCATAAGACAGGATATACTAACATTATATAAAAAAATACAAGAAAAATTAAATCATAGTAAGTTTTAACATATAAAAATTTTCTACAAAGGATGTTTATGTATCATCTAAAGAGTACTCAGCCAATTCTACTACTAGCATACGTAACTTCATCTTACACTCAGCACTTGAGACATATTCTAATCCCTACATAAGTAAACCTGCAAACGAAATTAAGGGGGAATGAGCATAGAATAGCTCAATGAGTTCATCCCTCACCACTACCATTCAAGCAAGTTATCATACATTATTATCACACATGTAAGCAAGCTATCTACATACAAAATGAATGCAGGTGTGATAAATGCAAGCAATACATCCATAGGAGTCCAGAACTATGGAAGGTATAGAATTACATTGTCTACACTTCGATTATCCCCTATACTTACCTACATAGAGTACCTTAGCTTACCCACATGAGGCTGCCTAATGGCACTACCTCTTTAGGCAACACTCGACTATTACCTTAGTCAAGAAAAAAGTTCTAATCCAATTAGGTAGATCCCAAACTAGGACCATCCATCGTCCAAGGCCTCTCGAGCACAAACATGTAAGTCCTTTCGTAGCCAAAATTATCCAAGGCCTTACAAGCACAATGAAGCAAGTCTTCTCACTGTCAATTGGAGATCTCATGCTAGCTTTGCCTTAATGTTAAAATATTATTTATGGCTCTATGAGCCTTTGTAAAGATCATACAAAAATATGTTCAAGAGTAGAAAAGCTTTTTCCAAAAACACTTTTCTTAAGATTTTTGCAAAGCTAGCACTCTCCATTCATATTTTTACCGAGTCATAGATATGCGATGAGTATACTTGGTTATTTTGGTCTAATACTTTATTAAATTAAAAAGGTGATCACACAAATGATAGCAAACAAGCAAAGTAGTCATTCAAACATACAAGCAACAGTAAGTAGCAAAACCTCATACAAATAACATGCACAAGCAAGTAGCAGGTCATTAAAACTCTCTCACCTAGATTACTGCTTGTTCTCTAAGCTTTGGGGTTTCCAGAACTAGATATTAAATGCCTAAATTAAAATAGTAAAAATTATAAGTATTCTGAGAAGTTAGATTCCTTAGTTAACTAAAAGTCTATTATAGTTTATTTATTTCTCCAAATATAACGCAAGTATAATGTGTATAGGGTTTATCATACTCAATGGGTTTAATAGTAACTATTTTCTTATATTTGTAAGTTATGAGACTTTCTTTATGTATTTAGTAACTTTTCATTCTAATTTTGATATTTGCGAATTTATAGTTGTTTTTCGTTGTTTTCGGACACACGTTCACATGGCGATATCTGTTTTGGATGTTAAGACCCTTGTTTTACGATATGGGCTAAACTTATTGAAATTTTAACTTATTGAAGCTTAATTATTCTTATTGCTTATGTTTATATCCTATTCTAGTATTTAATGATTTCATTAGCCATTATCTTCTTACACTAAGGAAATTTTACACTGGTATTACTAATTCATGACTTAATTAAGTTTAATTCAATTTAGGAAGTGTATTAAGGTTTAAAGGATCTTCGACTCCTAAGTACATGTATACATATATATATGTTATATTCTTATGTAATGTTATAATTTATTATTTTACAAGCTTATGCTTATGTTATCGCTTAGGTCATCAATCGCTTAGGTCGTAGCTTATGTAATCATTTATTACATATAAATATATATATATATATATATACATATATCCTTATGTATGTATATCCGTATGTACTCATACATATGTTATATACATACATATACATCTAACATACTAATATGTATACTTATGTACTTATACATATACTAATACATATACCCATATACACATACGCTGGCATACGTTTTTTTATACGTATTTTCGTATGCCTTATTTGCCCTCTTAAGAAAACTTCTCAAATTTCATTTTTATGTATTTTAAGGATCTATTTAGCATGGTATATGTATATATAGTTGGTATATGCCTTATTTTAGGTTTGTACATAATGAATACTTACGTACAAAGGGCTTTATACATGTATTTATTGAGTATGCTCTTATACACATATTTAGATATATGTACACATGTGTTCTTCTTCCATGTACTAAGGATTCCTACACTTCTAAGCATGAATATGAAGCTTCCTCTTCCAACAACACATATGCACATATTAGACCAACATCTTATTCTAACTTAACTTACACAATTAACTACTACAAAACATAGATAATCAAATGATAACATATCTCTTTCTCCTTGATTTATGTGAGTAGAAATTGTGAAAGTGTTGAAAGAATATGAGAATAAGGAGCAAGGAGGGGGGAGGGGGGGTGTTTACGGTTTGAGAAGGGGAAGAAGAGAGTGTTTTGTTGTCTTAATTTGTGTTTTCAAAAAGGAATGAGTAGGGTCTAGATGAGAGGGGATGTAGAAAGCAAAGAAGAGAGGAAAAAGGGAAGAAAAATACAAAGGAAAAGAAAAGAAATCATTAGAAATGAGGAGAGAATTCTAGATGACAATGACATCTTGTTGACTTGTCAACATATTGACTTAGTCAACCTTTGACTTGGTCAAATGTTGACTTAGTTAACTCTCTTAGAATTGCATGTAATTTGAATGCTCATAATAAAGTAATTAAGAAAAATTAGGAAGAAAATTAAGGAAATGTGGGGTTTGTTGAAATAATTAGTAAAAATAGGTAATGAGATCTTTCTCTAAGTATTTATATCTTAGAAACATCATTTGGTATGCCACTTTATGTAATTGTCATGAAAAGTGTCATTTAGGGTACTAATACCTACTATTTGTAATATAAGAATCAACTAGACTCTTAACTCTATATAATACTAACTTAGTTATATACTTAGAAGATGAATATAATCTACGATGCAATATCTTAGTTTATAAGGGATCACTTCAGGATCCTAAATATTTATGCATAATTGAAAGTTATCTTTAGTCGTTTACTAATTAAATGGCAAAATATGGAGGATATATTATTACTTAAGGTTTTAGGATAAATTATGGTGAATTAGTGCTTTTATATCCTTAAAGTTATAGTTCTAAGGTTTTTATTACTTCAAGGCACAATCTTTAGTGTTTTTACTCATTTAGGATTTAATATATTTGTACGCGATTAAGTTTTCGATTGTTATCTTAGGTTTTTGATGAGGCTCGAGGTTAACTTTTGCAGTTACATATACTTGAGGTTTTAAGATTTTCATCTGTGATTAGAGGTTCAATTGATAATTTAAAGTTTTTCATATTTACTTTAGGTTCTGAATTGAGATTTTAATTAGTTTTAAATCTTACTGGCTCTATTAACTTTAAGAAATTATCTACAGTTTGGGCATTTGATTCGATATTTAGAAAGCTCGATTCGTGGGGCTTACAGGTCTCTTCTTATACTTTAATTACTTCAATTGTCTTATACATGATGAGTATGTAACTAAAAATAGCATTGAAGTCTAAGCCCTATCCTCAAAATATGACATATGTATAGTAACCTTCTTGGACAAAATAAGAGGAACTCCTAAGTATTTTCCGTTTCTTTGATGTTAGCTACTTTAATTTTAATGTGTCGTGGCTGTTGATTCAATTTTGTGAGGTATTGCTGCTAATTGGAAATTGTATGCCTCACTGCTATCGTAGATTGAAGAAGTATCGGTTGCTTATGTCTGTGAATTCAGTTGCTTGGTCTCGGATTGGAATTGTTAGATGTGACAATTTGCTTTCATTATTCTATGATTTCTTTTGCAGTAGAGTCATGGTCGTGATGAAAAGGTAGAAAAAATAGGTTTCGCTTTGATTACTCCCTTGATCATGATCTTAATGGGGAGGTGGAAAAATAGGTTCTATCTTGATCACTCCCTTGATCACGGCCGTGATGGAGGGAGTGACAAATACTGAACACTCAAATTCTTTTTATCATGGCTATAATGAGTCTCATCTTATCATTTGTCCTTTATCATAGCCATGATAGCTCTAAATCTCCTTGTTGGAATATTAATGGCTGCTATAGTGTTGACTGTCTTGCTTTTGTGTTAAAGTCACTCTCGACTCTACAATTGTTCAGTTGTTATCATCTATGTTAGCACTCATGGCCTCCTGCACTATATTGTAATTGCTTTTGAAGCTTGGATCTCGTAGTTGTTGTTATCTTCCAAATGAGCTCTTAGGTCTTGTTATACGCTACACTTGGTTGTTGCTATGGGAAGTTAAAGAGCTTAATTCTACTAATGCTACCCTTGTACTGAAGGAGATTGGTTTTGTTGCAGTTGAAAGTTGTCCTTCGTGTGCTCAAACTAAAATAGAGCTCAAGTTTAACTGATTGCTTGGTTGCTCTAATCCTGGCTGTACGTGTTCGTAAAATCTGCTTGAAATGTATCTGCTGTTATAGATTAACTTAGAGAGCTCTCTTACAAATTCCAGCAATTAGCCCCCATGTCACATAACCCGTGTTGATAGTAGCTTGGCTTGTGTAGCTCGGTTCAGTTTTGCTTCTCAAGTTGGAATCAAGGGGAACTCTAAGCATTGCTCTAAATATTCTTGACACAAAAAGTTCCTTCTTGGTCCACAAAAGTCAATAGCTACCTTGATTTGTTGACATAAATGAACATTGTGCTTGTTTTGTTTCTCTTAAGTTAAGTTAAAGTCCAAAAGAGGAGCTACTCATTTGGAGTTCAACTTGTTGCTGCATCATTGCATGTAAAACTTAGTGCATGGGCTGCTGATCAGTTGCCGCTGTTGTAAAATGTTGCAACTCAATTATTACTTGTAACACGACAGTTGGATTGATCATGTATTGAACTCAGTTTACTGGTTGCTAAGTTGTAACTATCATATAAAGGCTTTGCTTGGTCATAAAGTGCATAAATTCATATATAAAAAGGAAAAAAATCATGATATGAGTACATGAGTTTATAACAGTTATTTGAGTCATATTTTGATCCTTTTCTCATTATTTATGCAATTGACCAAGAGAATTGCATTTTTCATGATTTCCATGCATAACATACAATCAAAGCATCATTAAATACATAAATGTACAGTAATTAAGTGGAGATAGTGTGCAATTTTACACATTTATCAACCATCACTGATCACGCCATCTATTACGAGCGTGATGATGGAAGTTCTTTTGATCCCTTTGTTAATTACGATCATGATTGGTTATTGAAAGGTGATCACTCCCTTGATCATAGGCGTGATAAGATGACATGTTTATGACAAGGAGTTTACGTCCTTGGTCACAACTGTGATTAGTATAGATTCTTGTTTTCTAAGATTATTATACCTCGAGTTATGAGCACAATGAGAGTGGACATGATTGTTCTTCTTTCACTATTTCACACAAACCGGTGTGTGGAACAGGTTTAAAAACTAAGGGGGTTTCTTGAAGTGGTGTAATTTAAGCTCTTTGATAAGAAGAGTATAAATATACCACAACTTTTAAACAAAAGGAAGAGACTTACATTAGATTATCATAATCAATACCATTTTATTTCTTCTTTGTTCTTAGTATGGTTATACCATGTAGACACCTAATTTTTGCCCCTTTTATTTTTATTTTTCGTTCTTTTCTTACTAGGTCCTAAATTTGTAAAAACATAAAAAATAGGAAATTAAAGAAAACTAAAAAAAAAAGGAATTTATAAAAAAATAAGAATTTTGAGTAAATTCAAAAATAAGAAAAAGCACAAAAAAGTAAGAAATTAAAAAAAAAGGAGTACCAAAAATAGGAAGTATAGAAAGAAACCTTAAAAAATAAGGACTTTATAAAATAAAGTTTAAAAATTTAGAAAATTGAAAAAATTACAAAAAAAATAAGAAAATTGAAAAAAAATGTAAAAGATTTTAGAAAATAACATTTTATTAAGGGAGATTTACATTTTTAATTTAGGTTTAAAAGTTAGGCCATTGAACCTAGGCTTAGATTTAAATTTAATTCAAGCTAACCGAGTCCATATGTGCAATTTAGTTGCACATAGGAACAAGGTACAGGCCAACAGCTTAACTGATAAGCATTAGACTTGGTTTGGGTATTGAGTGTGAGGTTTTGGGTTTAAATCTTAGTAAAGGCAAGGAGGCCTTTTTTTATTTTTGTTAACCAGCATATTATCATGTATTAGCATCTTACTGCGCCATATATCTTGATACGTAGTAGTATGGGTTAGACAACTCGTACTGACATGGCATCTCGTGGCATCCATGTGGCATGCCATGTTAGCTACCACATATCACTATTGACACGTGGCAAATTCGGGTTGGTTGAGTCGGTTGATGTGGCACTACGTCAACCGATTTTCTCTTTCTTTCCTTTTCTTTCTCCCTTCTTTCCCTTAATTTCCTCTAATTTCCTCAGATTTTGCCGCACTTTCCGTTTCGAATAGTGCACTTTGTAGGTAGATTTGATCTCTTTTTTTTTGTTGCAATTTCATCAAATCAGTGATGAAATTACGAGGCACACATGGCCTACTATGAATCGAACCCATTAACACGTCTAAATACAGTTTAATGAGCATTCAATTTGATCTTCAAAATTCTGAAAAAACTAGGTTTTCAGGCATGTTCAATAAATCTGAATTCAAACTTTCCTTTGTTTTCTAGAAAATTTTGTATATAAATTGGAGCTCATGGACCATCATCAGGGACATATAACCATTTACGAGTTGTTCCCAAGTTCCCTTTCTCTTGTGCGACTACTTTCTCTCTCTAGCTCACACTTTCTGTCTTCAAGCCTCTCTCTCTCGAGCTCTCCACTACAACCCAACACTACGACCATGATCCTCACCTTGCAAGCTCCTAAACCCAACTAACCTTGTCTTCCATCGTATCCCCTAGCAACACTACTAATAACCACTACCTAAACCCTAAATACCGTAGCTATCCCCTCTCAAACCACCACCACTACTACTCCCTACAAGAAAATAACCCTACTACGAAGCTTACCATACCCTAGAACCCAAGTCCCAATCTTTATTGCACCTCCTGTAGCTACGTTGTGCACTACCCAAACACCATTGCCAACCATCGCCTTGAACCACTGTCAAAACACTACCTTAAGGGGTGGCATCAAGTTTACCCCCCATTCCCCAGTCCAAAACACATAGAATATCCTTCACCCCCTCGCTTTGGCAGCCGAAACGACTTAAACCGCCATCTACTACACTTGTTGCTATTGAAGACAGTGGAACCTGACCCGACGACCCAAATCTAACCTAACTAACCCATTCTAGGTCTGACCCATGCTTCTAGTTGCATTCGAACCTAATTTTTTTAAATTTATTTATTTGTTATACTTTTTTATCCATGTAAATGTAATTAAATTATAAAAAAAAAGAAGAAAAGAAAAAGAAAAAAAAGAAAGAAAGAAAAAATAAAGGAAAGGTAGTTTAATTAGTTGTTTATTTTTAGTTTAATAAAATAAAAAAAATAGATAGAAATATAAAAATAAAAGTAAGTAAATAAGGAGATAAATAAATTCTTTTTCCTTTCTTTCCTTTTAGCACTTAGAAAAATCAAAGTTCTTCAAAACTAATAAAGATGAACAATCCTTTTGCAATTTAAGACATTCTAGAATTTTTCAAAAATAAAGGAAAAATCCAATTTATGACATTCTTAGAAATTTTCTTAAATAAACCCAATTGAACTAAAAATGTAAACTTGATTGTTTTCAAAAATTAAAATTGGCTTTACTTACTAAAGTTTTACAAAAAGAACTATGTACATCTGATTTCAAATAGCAGGTACGTAAGCACCTATAGGGCAACGATAAAAATAAAAAAAACCTAATTTTCCTTTTTCCTAGATTATTTAAGTTGTCCAATTAAAGTAATTAATTGAGTTTCATCTTATGAAATAAAAAGGTGATTTTTAAATTTATAGTTAAATTTGGAAAGTTAATGGTACTGGTAAGGGGTCTAAAATTCCTAACCCCTAGATCTAGATTCTCTGGTTTTAAAAACTGTTTTGTAAAAATGGTTTTAATCATTAGACTAATGGCTAAATTATAAACATCTACCCAATTATTTATAACTTAACTGTTTTTCTCAACTCTGATTAGGTGGCGACTACAATACCTTTTCAAGTTGAAAAAAAAAAAAAGACAGTTTTCTTTAAACCTTAGTCGAGGATTAGCATTGAATGGGTAAGGGTTTAATGTTAATTGGTTTAAAAGAAATTTAATTTAAAAAAATCAGGGGGGTAAGGCTAGAGGGGGGGTAGAAGTTTGTGTATTATTCCTTACTAAATTTAAGAGAATTGTGAAGAATCCAATGTCTGTGTATTATTGCATTAAGATTCTTTAAGTTAATCAAAAGGGGTTTCCCTTTTATCTCTTCTCCCATGTTATGTTTTATTTTGTTTTTCCAATTTCTCCGTATTTATTCTTTTTCTAACATATGTGAGTAATAATTTAGGGTTTATGAAGTCATTTTAACATGAACATACTTTGGTTTGTTGTTTCTCCTAATAATTATGACTTTCTGGTGGTTAGAACTTCATACAAGTTAAGATAGTATAGTGCACGACACAATCTTACAATAGATCTCAATGGAATATGTTGAGCAACAATCTTACTGAGTAGATTTTAGTCACTAGAATGAACTACTCTTGCTAATAGAGATATTATTAGGAAGTTTGCCGTATGTTTTCTAGAATTTAAAGATATTAGCAAACTTTTCATGCAATCTTGACTTGTCCATTCTTTTTGAAGAGATTCTAAGGAACATAATTAGGATTAAAATTGAGTAATTCTGAGAAGAATACTCATGAATAAAGAATTCCTATAGATGAGTAATTATTAGGATAGATAGTGTATAATTTATGTTAATATGATGGAGTAAACCTGCTTTGTAATTTGTTGTTTTTGTGTTATAATCTTGTTTGTTGTGTTTTCTTAGTGTAATCATAGAATTAGCAAAGTTTAGTTGTAAAAATTAGTTTAATTACTTTATTTGATCATTTGAGTTGCTAACTAATAGGAAGAATAATTGGTACTAGTGTTTGAATCTGTTTCCAATAGAGACGACTTTATACATTTCCGTACTGACAAACGATATGTACACTTGCCTATTTAACCAAGAAAATGATAAAACATAGGATGTTAAATTGTAAGACTCAATAACTTTATTTAGAGCTAACCAATTTTTTAAGGCCATTGTAGGGGAAATGGCATCATCATTAGGAAAATTTGGATTCCTATTGTTATGGACACAACCAAGATGATATAGCTCGGCGTTTGTGTAGGCAATGGATTGGAACCAGAATGGGAAATTGGGGTTCAAATAGTTTTGAAGAACAAGAAGTAAAATAGGGGTTTTGATAGTGAATGTGTATATATATCACCCACCAAGACACAAATATAATCAGGGATCAAGCTTGAAATAAGGTTTAATATGACCGACGAACACTAAATGTCACTCGGTATTCACATGGAGGTTAGATGTAACTCACTAATTGGCTTAAATGAGGGGTTTAAGAAAATATTAAGGTCAAAATTGATAAGAACACAAGAAATATTAAAGAGTTAAACACTCAATAATTCGATAAATGCCAACTCTAAGAGCTAAAAAATAACCTTACTCGAAAGAGGTAAGTTTCAAGTGTAATTACTATATGTATATTCTTCACTGTCTAGTTGCTTACAAATGTTGCTATTTATAGTAGGTGCTAAAACCTTAGTGGCAAAATTGTAAATAATATAGAAGGCCTTAAACCTTAAAGAATGAGCCCATAATTAAAATAAAGAAAATATGTATAAAAATACAAAATTGTACGTTTAACAGAAGAAGTTGGCATGCAATCATTAGGCCTATCCTGGAAGGAGTAAGATCCAAACTGGGCGAGGTTGGCAGTTGGATATTTAGGTTTGAGAAGGAGTCCCTAAAGTCTTGTAGTGCTTGAATAAGATACCCAAAAGGTCGACCTACAATTACCAAGTTCTATGATTAGTCGGCACTAGCCTTCTCATGTTGTACTGAGTAAATCTTTGGCCTCGAGGCCTTGGCTGTATGGTTTCTTGTCTCCTCAATAGACAAGAGATTAGTTGCTGAGTGGTACCTACATCTCTTAGCCTTTAGCTATTAGTGCAACCTTTGCAAGAGTTGGTAGGCTTCAACTACTTATTAGTAGGCCTCAAATCTAGACATGCCATCTTTGGCCTAGGGATCGTCATAGGTTGATTCCTATCATTACTACGGGGCTGAAAAAAAGTCGTCCTTAACTTTAGACAATGGGCATAGGCTCAAATGTTGAACAAGGTATGTCACGATAAAGAATAAGTATCCCATTCCATTGGTATCGGATCTATTCGATAAGTTGGGAGAAGCTAGATACTTCTCCAAATTGGATTTACGTTCGGGATATCACCAAGTGAGGATTGCAGAAGGAGATGAACCCAAGACCACTTGTGTTATAAGGTATGGTGCTTTTGAATTCCTAGTCATGCCGTTTGGCCTTAATAATGCCCCGACTACTTTCTGCATACTTATGAATCGTGTTTTAGTGCCCTTTCTTGATCAATTTGTAGTAGTGTACTTGGATGACATTATGATTTATAGTAAGACGTTAAAGGAACATATAGAGCACCTTCGCTCGGTATTCTTAGCTTTGAGGAGGAATGATCTGTATGTGAAAATAGAGAAATGTGCCTTTGCACAAGAAGAGGTGACATTCCTTGGTCACATAGTAGGGAGAGGAAAGATTAGAATGGACGAAGGAAAGGTGCGGGCCATCTGGGATTGGAAGGAACCCACCAAGCCTACTGAGCTGAGATCCTTCCTTAGCTTAGTAAATTACTATAGAAGATTCATTAAGGGTTATTCGAAGATGGCAAGCCCATTGACGGACTTACTAAAAAAGGATACCCCTTGGGTTTGGAGTATAGAGAGACAACGGGCACTAGAGACCTTGAAAATGGCAATCACGAAGGAGCCGGTCCTTCTCCCTCCCAACTTCAGCAAACCTTTTGAGATATGTACCGATGCTAGTGATTTTGCTATTGGAGGGGTTTCAATGCAGGAAGGATACCCTGTAGCATTTGAGAGCCGAAAGTTGAACGACATAGAGAAGCGATATCCAATGCATGAAAAGGAGATGATGGCGATAGAACACTATCTTCGGGTATGGAGGCACTACTTATTAGGGAAGAAGTTTGTGGTCAAGACTGACAATATGGCCACCAGCTATTTTCAGACTCAAAAGAAGCTCTCACCCAAGCAAGCCCGATGGTAGGTTTTTCTGGCAGAATTTGATTTCGAGCTTGAACATAAGTCAGGTAAGACTAATGTTGTAGCGGATGCTTTGAGCCGAAGGGTTGAGTTAGCAGCCATCAGCAAACCTGAAAGCAACCTCATTGATAAAATCCAAGAGGGGATGGAAAGTGATAAGCAAGCTAAAGCTCTATGGATTCAATGTCAAGAAGGGAAGAAAAAGAGATTTTACCATGAGAATGGACTAATATATACAAAGGGACAACGAATTTATGTACCCTATTCCTTGAATTTGAGAAGGAAGATACTTAAGGAGTGTCATGATTCTAAATGGGCAGGTCATCCAGGAATGCACCGTACCCAAGCATTAGTGGAAGAAAAGTATTTTTGGCTACACATGAGGGAAGATATTGAAAGCTATGTCTGAACTTGTCTCGTGTGCCAACAAGACAAAGTTGAACACAAGGCAACTCCGGGACTACTAGAGCCTCTTCCCATTCCTGAACGGCCATGGAAAAGTGTTTCCATGGACTTCATTGTAAGCTTACCCCGATCGGAAGGGTATGGTACAATTATGGTTGTAGTAGACAAGTTCTCAAAATATGTGACTTTTGTCGCAGCAACAAAGGAGTGCCCAGCAGATGAAGCTGCCCGGTTGTTCTTGAAACATATAGTAAAGTATTGGGGTCTACCTAGAAACATTGTGAGTGATCGAGATGGGCGATTTATAGGGAGATTTTGGATAGAGCTGTTCAAACTTCTGGGATCTGAGTTGAACTTTTCAACTAATTTGCATCCCCAGACGGATGGTCAGACGGAGCGAGTAAATGCCTTAGTGGAGTTATACTTAAGGCATTTTGTAGGGGCTAACCAACATAATTGGACCAAGTTGTTAGATGTGGCACAGTTTTCGTTTAACTTACAGAAGAATGAGTCTATTGGATAGAGTCCTTTCGAGATTGTCCTGGGAAGGCAACCCTTAACTCCTCATACAGTGGCAATAGGATATACGGGGTCCAGCCCTCCCGCATATAAATTTGCAAGGGAATGGCAGGAAAATCATGACTTAGCCCGGACATACTTAAACCGAGCTATCAAGAGAATGAAGAAGATTGCAGATAAGAAGCGGAGGCCGATGGAATACCAGGTAGGTGACCAAGTGCTTGTTAAGTTACATTTGATACAACGTATGAAGGGACAACTACATAAAGGTCTAATGAGGTGATATGAGGGTCCATTCCCAATTGTGAAATGAGTGGGGCAAGTATCTTATAAATTGGAACTTCCACCTAAACTGAAATTCCACCCGGTTTTCCACGTGAGCATGCTAAAACCATTCTACAAAAAAAATGAAGACCCTATCAGAGCTATATCACAAAGGGCCCTAATAGGAGTACGGGATTCATTTGATAAGGAAGTAGAAGGGGTCATAGCTGATAGACATGTGAAAAGACGTGGAGAAACTCCTAGACATGAGTGTATGGTAATGTGGAAGGGAAGACCAGAGAGTGAGGCTAGTTGGGAACCAGCTGAAGCACTGTGGCAATTTAAAGACAAGATTCGACAGTTCCATGATAAAGGAGCAAGGAGGGCGTCGCCGGATTGCGCGGGGAAGAATGTTATGGACCTCTCGAAGTGGGCCATTCTTAGGAGGTTCTTAAAGCCCAAAGATGAAAGCCCAAGCCCACTAAAAGCTTCTAGATGATGAAAAGTTCTAAAAGGTTCTAGAGAAGTCCAGAATATTGTATAGTAGTTGGTGAAGGTAGGTGAATGTAGTAGTTGGGAATCAATTGTAACCATTAGATCAAATTGATCTTGACCATTAGATTGTGAAGGCTTTCTGTATATATAGGGGTATTCCCCTCAGATGTAAGACACAAGTTATTTGAGTGAATACAGTATACTATCAGAGTTTCTCTCTCTAACATTGTGAGTGTGTTACAGGCTGACTTAGCCTTCCTTAATGAGGTCAGGAACGCTAAGTGCCGCACGGGGTCGAGCGATGGAATTCGCCCGTGACAAGTGGTACTCTAGATTTCTTCAATGCTCATGGAGGTCAAGCAATAGATCTTCCCATCCTTCTAAATCGTATAAGTGTTGAAGAAACCAACATAGATCACTCTATAATCATACTCCCAAGGTCAGCCAAGAAGTAAATTTGCTACATTCATAGGTATTATGTTGAAGTCGATCTCATCCTTGTAATACCCAGCCTTGAATGCTATTTGAGCTTTTTTATGTACACAAACCATACCCTTGTCATTAAACCACTTCAATCCATAAGGTTGGGGATGTGGGTAGGTCAGCATCTTCATCTTCTTTATTAGCTCAGCAGAAACAATGTTGGTGCAACTTCATCAATAACCTGGGAATAGGTCTTCCCATTCACTAAACATCGAATATGAAATAAATTCCCTCTTTGTCTGAGATTTACTTTCAGGTCAGCTTGTCAGCTTGTTATGGATTAGAGTTCATCCAGATTATCAACATAGACATTTTCCTCTATCAATTCGTCTCCCAAACTCTTATTACTCTAACCCTCTACTTGAGCTTTGGGTCATTTGTCCTTCAAGATCATAACCCTTTTATTTAGACATTGAGAAACAATATTATCGTAGCATAAGAAATTGAAGCATTTAACATCTTGGGCCTTAGTGCTGAGTACCTTTTCCTTCTTTACCTTTTTTTTATCGACCTAATAAGGCCTACTAAACTCACCTTTTTCTATCTTCTTCTCTAGTCCTCTTCTTTCAACATACCTCTCAAGTTTATGGTTGACTTGTTAAGGTTGGTTAGTTGGCCTTTGATGCCTTCTCTTCCTCAATCTTTCTACACTCAATGTTAGATTGATCAACTCATCCAATGAGTTAAATGGCTACAATTCAACTATGTCAACAATGTCGTCTCGAAGTCTACTTAGAGACCTAGCAATGGTGTGGTCTTGTGGCTTGGTAATCTCACATCTCGTTATTAAGGTCTTAAACTCTTGCAGATATGCTTTAATAGTATTTCAACCTTGCCTCAAGTGTTGGAATGCATGGAGCATCTCTTGCTTGAAGTATGTCGACACAAAGCATTGAAACATTAATCTTTTCATAAGTCTCCAAGTTTTGATTGACTCTTCTTCTTTAGCATCTCACTTAGCTACTAAATTTTCCCACCAAGGTCTTACATATTTAATAAGGGATAAAAGCCAACTTAACCTTTGTCTAGTCATCACATTTGTAGCATTCAAATAACTTCTCGACTTGGGGAACCTAGTTTAAGAACTCTTCAGGTTGGTAACTTCCACTAAAAGTTAGCAATTTAAACTTTATCTTATTAAGTCCTCGGCTAAGTGTTTGGGGTTCATCCTTAGCATTTTGAGCTAGTTGGTTTGCCTTATATTGGCCACCTCTGTTGGAGCTCTACATAGGCATATTTCTTCTTGGCCTTGGCCTTGACTCTCTTCTTCAATTTCTTAGGTTCTCGGTGTCAATACTTCTATCGTTGCTTCTTCTCAACTCAGGTTGGTTTTCTTTTCTTCTCGACTATAGCTCATCATTATCGAGCTCATTGGAGCTACTTTTATTGGTGGGTGCTCGTTCGCTTCTTTCACCTCAGCTAACGCGTTTGAGACCTCTAAATAAATTAGTAAGCTCTTATATTAAGTTAGTGAGATTTTGAATATGATATTCTAAGTTGCCAATACATTACCTCGAACTTTTGCGAGGACTATCACCACTGTTATTAACATTATCTTCAGACATTTTTTGTCCATATAGTAATTTCTAAAGAAAATTGAACAAATACAATTTACAGCAAAAACACAACTCTAGTAACCTAGAAATGACTACTACTCGGCTTCTATAGCTTCGTACGACAGACAAAAACTTCCATAACTACTAGAATCAACCATTAAAATTACTATTACTTGTCTTTATAGTAGTACAATACTACGACTACTAAGAACATGAACAACAAACAACAAGTAATAGATGTTCAACTACGAACCAAACTTTGAAGAACACTAACATACATGTCTTTCCAAAGCTTTGATACCAAGGTGTTACAGACATAACCAAGATGATATAGCTTGGTGTTTGTGTAGGTAACAGACTAGAACCAGAATAGGTAGTTAGGGTTTAAATGGGTATGAAGTACAGGAAGTAAAATTGGGGGATTTGATGGTGAATGTGTATGAATATCATGCACTAAGACATAAACACAATTAGGGGTTTAGCTCGAAATAGGGTTTGGTGCAACTCTTGAACATTAAATTTTACTTAGTATTCAAATGAGGGTTAGATGCAACTCACTAATTGGCTCAAATGAAGGGTTTACTACAATCTTAAGGTCAAGATTGATAAGAACACAAGAAAGATTAAAGAGTTAATTAACACTTAATAATCCAATAAATGCAAGTTTTAAGAGCTCAAGAATAACCTTACCTGAAAAAGGAAAGTTCTAAGTGTAATCACTATATGTATATTCTTCATTGTTTAGTTGGTTACAAATGTTGGTATTTATAGCTAGTGCTAAAACCCTAGTGGCAAAATTGTAAATAATATAAAAGTCTGTAAACCTTAAAGAATGGGCCCATATTTTAAATAAAGAAAATATGTACAAAAATACAAAACTTTACGTTTAACAGAAGAAGTTGTCATGTAGTCATTTGACCTATCTTAGAAGGAAGAGGATCCATACTAAGCGAGGTCGATAATTGAATGTTTGGGTTTAAGAAGGAGTCCTTGAAGTCTTGCAATGCTTGAATAAGATACCTAAACGGTCGGCTCATAATTACCAAGTCTTATGATTAGTCGTCATTAGCCTTTTGATGCCGTATCGAGTGGATCTTTGGCCTTAAGGCCTTAGTTATGTGGTTTCTCATCTTTTCGATAGACGATAGGTAGGTTGCTGAGTGGTACCTACATCTCTTGGCCTTATGCTATTAGTGTAGCCTCAGCAAGAGTTGGTAGGCTTCAGCTTCTTATTGGTCGGCCTAAGATCTTGACATGTTGTCTTTGACCTAAGGATCGTCAAAGGCTGATTCCTATCACCTATTCTTCTAACATTTATTTTCTTTTCCTTTTGTTATTAGTTTATTTAAAATTTTTGTGCTCATATAAGCTTATTTGCTGGTTTTTGCAATTTATGACTAGAAGCAGCATGATTGATTTAGCTGACTTCGATCTTGAAACTAAAAGAATACTTAGAAGTAACTTAAAGAAAGTTTAAGAATATTTTAAGAAGTAAGGAAATAAGAGCACGTGAACCATTGAGGATAAGAATAGAGACATCAAGGTCATTCAAAATGAATAACCAAAATGCAAATGTCGAGCTACCATTAGAAAATCAATTTTTGAATCCGAAAGATGTTATCTAAAGAGATATACCATTGAATTTGGATTCACCTCTTAATGGAAATCATAATGTAGTACAAGCAAGGAATGAGCTAGGAGTAAATCTACTTAAAGCTCTAAGGACAATGTTGGATTACTATAGGCCTAACTTGGATGGGGCTAGTACCATCATTGCTCGGCATAGAGTTCAAGCTCATACTTTTGAGATCAAGTCGAGTGTCATTTAGATGATCTAGCAATGTGTTCAGTTTGATGGGTTCAATAATGAAAACCCTAACAGCTATTTTTAGCAATTTCTATAGATTTATGATACCTTTAAGATTGATGGAGTTTCAGAGGATACTATCTGCCTTAGGTTATTTTTGTTCTCATTAAGGTCAAATGCCAAGCAATGTCTCAACTCTATGCTAAGGAAGTCCATTAATACCTAGTAAGAGATGGCTAAGCTATTCATGAGAAAATACTTCCTACCCTTAAGAACGGTTAAGCTAAGGGTGAATATCTCTTCTTTTGGTTAGATGGATTCAAAGACTATATGAAGCATGGGAGAGCTGGAAGGATTTTTTGAGGAAGTTGTCCCACAACGGGCTTCTAGATTAGCACCAAGTTCAAACATTCTACAATTGTTTAAACTATATAACTAAGTAGCTCATTGATGTAATTGCTAGAGGAATCCTAAACCATGTATCACTAGAGTAATGCATCCACTTATTTGAAGATATGGCCAATAACTATTATCAACGGTCATTTGCAAGAGGAAGAGAAAAAGGCTAGCGAGAAAACATGAGTTAGATGCTACTTCTACTTTAGCACATAAGGTGGAGGTGCTGACAAGGAAGTTTAATAGTCTCACAATGAGTTAGAACAAAACTTCAGCAATTTCAAATTCAAAGTTGGCAAGTTCATCAGAGATTGATTATGGGGAACTCGATCAGACCAAGGAATGATCCTTTTAATAACACATATAATTTGAGTTTGAGGAATCATCCCAATTTCAGATGGTGCAACAGCACTAATCAAAGCTTTAACATGTAACCTCTTAGATTTCAGAGACAAGTGCCTCCCCCTTAGATTAAGCTAATGTCCATTGAGGAGATGTTGGCTTAGTATATCATGACCTCTAAGAATCACCACTAAGCTACAAAAGTAGCCTTAAGAAATTAAGGAGCAACAATACACAACTTAGAGAATCAACTTGGGATGATTTTTAAGATTTTGTCAGATAGAGCTCTTGGGTTGTTATCGAGTAACACCGAGATGAACCCTAAGGGGCATGTCAAGGCTATAACTCTTAGAAGTGGTAAGGAGTTACAAACTCTAGAGAGGATCTGGGAAAAGAGGAAAGAAGTTTAGGTTATGGTTGAGGAGCAAGCAATGAAAAATGCATCACCAAAAGAAGAAGCCTTACCTGTAGCACCAAAGGAGTATAAGCCACCTTTGCCATACCCCTCCAAACTAAGGAAGGACAGGATGTTGAGCATTATAAGAAGTTCTTAGAACTCTTCAAATAGTTGCACATCAACCTTTCTTTGGTGGAAGCCATAGGTAAGATGCCTAAGTACACAAAATTCTTGAAGGAGCCTTTTTCTAATAAAAGGAAATTAGAGGAACTTTCCACTATTATCCTGGGTGGAGAGTGCTCTATAGTTCTATTGAACATGTTGCCTTAGAAACTCAAAGATCCTGGTAGCTTTATCATTCCATGTTTGATAGGAGACTTCCTGGTAGAGAAAGCATTAGCAAATCTTAGAGCCAGCATCAATCTGATACTGTATAGTTTGTTCAAGAGATTGAATTTAAGAGAGCTCAAAGTTGCAAGAATGAGCATTTAGTTTGCAAATAGATCCATGTGGTTTCCAAGAGGAGTCATGGAAGATGTTTTGGTAAAGGTACATGACTTTATTATTCTTATGGATTTTGTAGTGTTGGACATGGATGAGAATATGGAGGTTCCACTATCACAACCCAACAATATCATTGTCACGGTAGATTGTTGTGTATTGCATTAAGATCTATGATCAACCCTCTTGTTGATCATAGGCCTTCTATATGACACACAAGGCTCCGTTCACTCCATGTCACCATTAGGCCCATAGATAAGTAATATTAAGCGAGATGACTAAAGTTAATATTTAATTACAAAAACACTAAAGTTAGGGTGTAGAATTGTCAAATTTCGCAACAAAAGAATATTACAACGTACTCGAAACTCTAAGACAATCTGAATTAAGAAAATCTGACTAAATAAGTAAATACATTTACAATTCACTATTTAAACAAAAATTCTCTCTTTTCTTCTTAGACCCATACCTCGTCTGAGCATGAGACTCACCTTGGGCATTTCGTAGCATGGATGAACAAAAAGATGATCCTGCAGTAAAAGAAATCTATTGAAGTGTAATCTTACACATAGTGTGTAAATCCCTTTATCATACCATACAAATAATATCATTTTAATTCATAACATATGAATGCATGAATAATCAAAATGTCAAACAATACATATAGCGACCTAGGAGCTGCATGTAACTCAAAATTGCACCTCTTGTAGTCAGGGTTAGAGATAATTAACTGACACAAACCATCAATCGGGTCTTAGCACCTAAGTTTTTATTACACTTACACCAACATACTCAAATCAACTTAAACAAATATATATAATATATAACTTTACTTTTTATATGGAAAATATACTTTCCTTTTTTTTAAAAAAATTTCAAATCTTTAAGCCAAAATTGCTAGGTCTAGCAGTATGGTAGCCTCCATAATCCACATCATATGCCTTAAGTAGAACCTATAAGATACGGCCCTTCACTAACAATTAGCATCCCCTGGCGCCTTACAAGCCTGAAAGCTTATGATATAGACTCAATAATATAAATGGTACATTTGCCTAATCCTACCAGGAGACTTTACTCCTATAAGCATCTTCTCATCTTCTACGTGAGGTGGCAATCGATATAGCCATAATGCAAATATGAGAAATGTATAACTCATTGATTTTCTTAGTTGGATACATAATTAGTTTAATTTTCATTATAATCATGAAATGTTATTCCATACAATCCATGCATACAATTGTCACAACAATTCCCATTATTATCTCATTAGCAAGTCATGGCATTCAATCATAATACAGTACACATGCATTTCCTACATCCTACAAGCATTCAAGTTCATTTTATAAATTTAAGTGTGACTACACTACAAACAAAATCAAGCATGAAGTCATCGAGAGTCACACACTCAACCATGGTGAATCAATTATAATAATCTGGAGGCAAGTGATCTCTCATAGTTGTATCCCCTGAACATCACAAATATGATTAAGTTAAGAGTTTGAGATAAAGTTGGAAGGCTAACGAAAAATTCTTTAGGTTACACTTTCTAACTTAGTTTTATATTTTTCCTAGTTTTACTTAAAATTTCAATTGCATATAACTTTCTTGTTTTAAATCCAATTTTTATGATCTTATAGTCAATTTTCATTATTTATTAGTGTAATTTAACATGGTGTGGTTAAATTTCGAGATGAGGCACACAAATCTGTCCACTGATTAGAACAGTAGTAGTCCTCAAGGATGGTGCTCTTTTGGCCTTAGTTTGGTTGTTGGTCTTTTTGTTATCTTAAGGAATCTTTTAAGCTTGGGCTTAGGAATTTATTCTAAGCTTAAAATACTCTTTAAAGTCATATTTCCATCCTTGTCTTATGGCGTTGGTGCTCAACATTTTCTTGGACTCTTATGTGGGCTTAAGTGGTTAAATGGGCTTATTTTTTATCTACACTAAGGCTATTCACTTTGTTAGGCTTAGGGAGTATTATGTAGGCTTCTTATGGGTCTCAAAACAACTTTTATTAATAGATTAAGGTGCTGGTAAAAAATTTGGTGAAGTCCCAACTTGGAGTTCTAAGTTTATTTTGAGTGTTTTAGGTTTGATTTTGAGAATTAAGCTTTATACACTTGTTATACTTCCTTTGATTGGTCTTTTTACTTTGTTTACTTAGTTTTATCATATTTTTAAGTGAATTTTCTTGTAGTTCCAAATCTAGACAGTTTGGTTCAAGGGTCACTAACTTAGTTTTTCAACTTGTTTTATCATTTTCTTAAGTTTAGGTGTTAGATCATGAACTTATGCTACTTATATTCTAACCCCAACTTAACTTTTCTTCCATAAGGTGATTATTTATCTTATGTACTACATAAAAGTGATAGATCACATACTTATCATAACTCTATGCCATAGTTTACATCTCAAAATGTTGGTTTCTTCACAAAAACTTCATGTAATGGATTTTCTTTTACCTAAAGCTAAATTTGAGCATATGTACCCACATGAAGTAAAAAACAATATCTAAATACTCTACATACTCGACATGTCCGGCATGTTATCTCCTCTTCCATACACATATTTCATGATTTTCTCAACTTACAAACTTCTATTCTAAGTGTTAGACATGTATCCTACAAAATATCAACTTAGCATACTCATATCTTAACCTTCATGTAAGAGATCCATAAACTTATTTCTCAAAGTGGTTTAGCTAATTTATCACCTTATGTTCATGCCAATATCTTCATGAAAATGTAGTGTCCTAACATGGCATACTAAAGCACTTTAATAAGGAAATCAACTTGTTTATCCTCAAAGCGTAAAAAAATGGGTGGTTGTACAACTAAGAGCCCTCTTAGCTCCTTACTGTCTTTCCTCTTCTTGCAAGTTCTTTTAATAACTAAGATCTTAATGTTTAGGGTAGGTTTTAGGGATACTTTAAAGACTCCTAAAATGGCTTTTGAAGTTGACAAAGAAGGCAATAAAACAATGTTTGTACTATGAGTGCGGGAGCAAAAGAAGTAGCAGGAATGTACAGATTTTTTGGGGTTGGGTTTCCTCTTTTGTTTTGTGTTTGAAGTGAGAAAAAGGAAATGAAAGTGAGGGAAAAGAGGAGAGAGTGTGCCGGTTTGATTATGTGTCTAACGTGTGTCTAACAAGCCTCATTTGGTTGTCTTTTATTATATACAAAAGCCGCTCTTTGACATGACTAGATGATATGAGCATTAAGAGGTGAATAGTAGTTGTGTAAGGCAATTTGATTAATGGGTAAATGACAAAGCATGCCCTTACCCCCCACCCCCTAGCTCTTCTTACAACTAGCCATTAGGGTGTCTTTTTAAGGTAGTATGTTGTCTTGTCACTTGTTTGAAAATTGAATTGATAAAATAATGTGATAACTTGTCCTTATGTAATATAGGTTATGGTGATATATGGAAAGTGTCTTATTACTAGCTTTTGATAGGTTATCAATTGATAATTGGTTTTACCTCTCAATTAATAAGTTATTTGATGTGATTGGTTGGCTTATTTATCCATATGTAAATAGCTTACGCATGAAAATAAGGGGATTGTCTTATATGTAATTCTTTTAAAGTTTGGTTCTTAAATCAACTTGTAAGTTATGATTTATTTCTCATAAAATCATGAAATTTTCTAGAGTTGAATAAAATTATTCAAATTAAATTCTCAATTAGTCGCTTAGGGTTACAAGTTCTTAATTATTTTAGGGTTTAAGGTTTTAGGTGACTTTAGGTCCGTCGTTCATATAATCTATTTTTTATTGATAGTGAACTTTTGAATTGAAAAACTTAGTTCATTTTTAAATATAAACTTAAATTCTTAGTTTAGTTGATCATTGGGAACTTTTGAAAAGTACTCTTAATTGATTTACATGTTCATTAAATAGTAGTGTTTACATCCTCCCCTCCTTAAAATAAGTTTTGTCCTCAAAACCTAGAAACATACCTCGATCTTCAAATAATTGGGGATACTTTCGTCTCACTTATTCCTTAGCTTCCCAAGTGGCTTCTTCTTTTTCGTGGTTCCTTTAAAGCAGTTTTACATACCTGATTTCCTTGTTCCTCAACTTTTGAACCTTATGATATGTGATCTGGACTAGGTATTCTTTATACGTCAGATTCTCCTTGAGTTGTATCGGTTCTAACTTAATGACATTGTTTGGGTTAGGTACATGTTTCCTTAATACTGATACATGAAATAAATTGTGTATTTTGGTCATAGTAGGGGGCAATGCTAAGTGGTACGCAAAGTTTCCTTCTCTTTCAAGAATCTCAAATGGTCTGATGTACTTAAGGCTTAGCTTCCCTTGAGTCCTTACTCAAAGTATGCTCTTGTTCGGACTTACCTTTAAATATACATGTTCTCCCACATTAAACTCCAATTCTCTTCTTTTCAAGTTAGCCTAACTCTTTTGCTTGTCTTAGGCTTCTTTCATCCTTTTCCTGATGGCGGCTACTTTTTCAATTGCATCCTAAACCAAGTCTGGTCTTAAATGTGCCTTCTCTACGTCATCCCAAAATAATGGAGATCAGCATTTTCTCCCATATAGAGCTTTATACGGTGGCATCTAAATGGATGAATGGTAGCTATTATTGTATGCAAACTTAACCAAAGGAAAGTGAGAATCCCAACTTCCTTAAACTCCATGATAGAAGGCTGAAGCATATCCTCCAATGTTTAGACTATTCTCTTTGATTACCTGTCTATTTAAGGGTGATATGCTGTACTTAACTTCAAGTTTGTTCCCAATATTTTTATCAAATTTCCCCCGGATTTGGATACAAACCTTGGATCCCGATTAGATATTATTCCAGCCAGCATTCCATAGAAGTGTACTATCTCCTTCAAATATATCCAAGCTAACTTTTCTAAGGAATAGGTCATATTGATGGGTAAAAAGTATGCTGACTTTGTGAGTTGATCTACTACTACCCATATAGTAGCATGGTTTGTTGCTATTCTAGGCAATCCACATACAAAATCTATGGTGATCTAGTCCCACTTCTACTTAGGGACTGATAATGGTTACAACAATCCTCTTGGTCGCTGGTGCTTCGCCTTAACTCTATAGCATGTGTCACATTTGAGCACATAGCTTGCAACATCTTGCTTCATCCTACTCCACCAAAAGTTCTTCTTGAGATCTTGGTACATTTTATTTCCTCTAAGATGTACCAGTATACCAGAATAGTTGGCTTCCTTCAAAATCTCCTTCCTAAGTTCAAGGCTGCCAGGTATATACACATGTCCTTTCATTCGGATCATTCCATCTTTGTTTTGATTGAAATCTGTATACCTTCCAAGTATCATTTGTTCTTTTATGTGTTGTAGAGTAAGGTCCTCTTGTTGTGTTTCTTGGATTCTTTCTTGCAATGTTGGCTTAAGGATTAAGTTTGATAATTTAGCATTTGCTTCATGCTACAAAAATTCTAATTTCTTGAAAATTCCTTGATCAACTCTTTTTGTTTGATGAGGAAGGAGGGATGCAACTTTTGCATGATTACTCTAACTTAAGGAATCAGCTATTGCATTCTCTTTCCTAGGGTAGCAATTGGTGTTAAGATCATATTCCTTTATCATTCTAGCCAATGCCATTGCGTCATGTTTAAGTCTTTTTAGGTGAAAAGGTATTTCAAGATCTTGTGATTGGTGTAAATCTCACACTTAACACCATACAAGTAATGCCTCCATAGCTTTTGTGTGAACACTATAGCTGCTAACTCCAGGTCATGAGTGGGGTAATTTTGCTCATGCGGTCGCAACTGTCACGAACCATAGGCAATCACGTTCTCATTTTGCATCAATATGTATCCTAGAGCATTCTTGGAAGCATCATTATACACCAAGAAAGGTTCTTCATTGTTGGCAAAACCAAAATTGGTACTGAAATTAATCTCTTCTTTAACTTTTGGAAGCTTTCTTCTCTTCCCTCATTCCATTTAGACCTTTCATTCTTTTGAGTCAATTGAGTAAGTAGTTTAGCAATTTTCGAAAAGTCTTTCACAAACTTTCAATAATATCCAGCCAAACCAAGAAAACTTCACACTTTAATAATGTTTTTAAGCCTTTTCCAATCAATGATAGCTCTTATCTTTTCAAGGTTTACTTTTATTCTGTCCCTTGAAATGACATGTCCTAAAAAGGACATCTCCTTCAACCAGAAGTGTCACTTGGATAACTTAGCATATAACTTGTGTTCCCTCAAAGTCTACAACACTAGCCTCAAGTGTTCTTGACATTGTTCTAGGGTTAGCAAATACACCAAGATATCCTTGATGAACATAATTACATACTTGTCCAAATGTGCTTTCAAACACTCTATTCATAAAATCTATGAACATCACAGGTGCATTGGTCAATCTAAATGGCATCACCAAAAACTCGTAATGTCTATATCCTGTCCTGAATGTTGTCTTAGGCACATCCTCCGGTTTGATCCTCAATTATTGATATCCTAATCTCATATCAATATGGGAGAATACACCCGTACCTTGCAGTTGATCGAACAAGTCATCAATACGGGGTAATGGATACTTTTCTTTATGGTAACTTGATTTAGTTCCTTATACTCGATACAAAGTCTAAGAGAACTGTCCTTCTTCTTAACAAACAAAACAAGTGCTCCCCAAGGTGAGACACTTGGTCTAATGAAACCTTAGTCCAATGAAACGTTGGTCCAATAACTCTTGAAGTTGTTTCTTTAGCTCCTTCAATTCTATGGGAGTCATCTTATAAGGTGACTTAGAAATTGGCTTAGTTCTAGGCACCAAATCAATGGTGAAATCAATCTCCCTTTTTGGTGGCAACCCTAGTAGCTTTTCTGGAAACACATTGAGAAATTCGTTTACCACTTGAATATCTTCTATCCTTAGTTGCTCCAACTTAACTTTAGTGGTATTTATCCAACTTGTCACCCAAATCAGCTCAAAGGAGCTTAGTTCGTATGTTTCCACTACTATTAATTCTTCTTAGAACTCTGCCTCAGATCCTTTTACATCCTTAAAATGTACTTTCTTCTTTTTACAATCAACTATAGCTCTACATGATGTCATGCAATTCATGCCGAAAATCATCTCATATTTTCCTAAGTCGAGAATGATGAGATTTGTTATATTATCATAGCCTTATGTGTAGAGTAGGCACTTCTTCACCATCTCTTTAGTTGTGACCACACTTCCCATAGGGGTTCGCATATTGAAACTTGATTTGGCGATGGTTACAAGCAACTTAGCTCTTTTCACTACTTTGGGGGCAATGAAGGAATGAGTTACTTCGATGTCGAACAAGGTATATACCGAATATTCCTTTATATTAACATTTCTGTAATTAGGTCGGTATCAGCAATATATTCTACTTATTCATAGTAGATTATCTCCTCCTCATAATCCTATCCTCCCTCTAGATTATAGACTCGGGTGGCATTTATAGTTCTTGTTATCTAGCCATTTCCCCCAGCAATCTTCCCCATCTCAATGCATCTTGTAGTTTGTACAATGGTATTTTGACACTGAGGGCAAGTATTAGCAAAATGTCCTACTTGTTTGCAGATATAACAAGTCGTAGTGGTCTTCTTCAGATAGTCTGCTACCAAGTGACCTGCTTCTCCATAGAAGTAACACTTGTTTCTGAGTTGAGCATAATCTCAGGGATAGTGGTTCCTCTTGCGTTTCCAACAAGTAACATTCCCATTCCCATTCCCATTTCCATTCCTCTTATAGATCACCTTATGGGGTCTCAGAATCTTCCTTACTTTGGAACTCAAGCTTTCAAGTCCTTCAAATGGCCTCTTGCCAAAAACAGTAACTTTTGGTTTCAACACTTCTTCCCCTTGCCTCTTTGCGGTCTCTAACACTTTTGCTTTCTTTATAGCCTCATTGTAAGTCCTTGGTTGAAATTCCAAAACCTTTCTTTTTAATTCGGGATCCAGTCCCCTCACAAAAATCTGCTTTTTCATCTAGTCATTATTACAATATTTAGGTAGAACAAACTAGAGTAAGTAAATTATGCCTTATACTGCTCGAGAGTGTGATACTTTCACTTTCTTTATAGCCTCATTATAAGTCCTTGGCTAAAATTCCAAAACCTTTCTTTTTTAATTCAGGGTCTAGTCCCCTCAGAAAAATTTGCTTTTTCATCCAATCACTATTATAATATTTAGGTGGAACAAACTACAGTAAGCAAGTAAATTTTGCCTCATACTACTCGAGAGTGCGGTTTCCTCTTCTGATTCTAAACAATTCATCACTATATTTTACTTACAAGCTCTCAAGGAAATAATGCCTCAAGAACTCTCCTTTAAAATCTTTCCATGTAATGGGGTGCCTTAAGTTCCTTCTCTTTGTTTCCCATGATGTCTTTGCCCTTAAATGGAGCAAATAAGTACCATAAGTTAATCTCAAATGATCTAGCACTTTAAAGGCCTTAAATGATCTTTCCAGATACATCAACCAATCCTTAACCTCATCGAGCTGGCTTGCATTTCCATCAAAGTACCTATAGCATTTTACAAATTCAAGCAACAGGTTCCTTTGCTATTGAGGCTCATGGGGGATTAGGTAAAGTTCTTTGGTTGGACTTACCGATGGTGGTAGAAGTGGTGGTGCTGCATATTACCCTACCATGGCCATAAGTGGTGTAGGCATTTCTGGAACATGCTCTTGGGGTGTTGGCGGTAGAAGTGCTGGCAGTAGAGGTGCTTGAGTTCTTTCTAAGAAAGTCCTTAACAAAACATTGTTTGCCTGTATGGCCATCAATATTTCCTCGGTACAGTCAATTGGTGCATTTTGTTCCAAATTTTGCTCTAGCGGTACTCTATCTCTTAAAGGTCGTTTCCTACGCCTCTGTTCACCAAAAATAAAATTTCCAGGATTAGGTTTAATATGGTTAATTCAAATCACAATTTACTTAATCCAATCCTTTACTTAGATGAAACAACTTTATTACTTGGGAATCATAATGTCCTTATTCAAATCACCCATTATAAAGTACTTCTTTTTAATTGCACTACTAGAATTGGAATCAAATTACATAAAACACACAATAAATGCTTTCATAAGTTCTCCAATTACACATAAGGTTCAAGTACATACCCTTCCGAAGTTACACATACTTCTTACGATTACTGTAATAGTACTTAATATAACCATGAATTAAGAGTGCACATAACATAATACATAAGAACCTCACTATAACTCTAGCTTAAATTAAACAACAATGTTAGTTAAAATACTTTGGAAGTTAAAATGTCCATTACTAACTATGCCTTTTTGAAGGTCTAGCTTTATCATCATTCAACTAGCCTACTTGTCAAGACCTCCACCTTAGAAAGAACAATAAGGCATCCACATTTGGGTTGGGCAACGACCTTAGATGAAAAACCACTCGATATAATTCATAAGGTAGTAAAAACTCACAAGGGTCAGGCTCGAGTTTCACTTCCCTTCGATACTTTCTAGGGATGATAGGTAGGATATTGATATCATCCTCCCATTCAGGGGCGTTCGAGTGTATATCAATAACATCAGGCTCCATGTAAGGGAAATAATTGTTAATAGGTGAAACTGGTGGAGGAATCCTATGTCATGGATTCAGCTGAACTACTCTAGGGTGGTTAACCTTTAGGTCATGTGCTAAAGCATAGCTATGCCTTAGCTAAAGCCAATGCGCAAAACTGGGTGCAGTCATCCTTAGTTCTTCTTGCACCAAAAAACAATATTTCGGCCTTTATGTTGCCTCCTTCCTCTTGCTCCATAGGATAAGCTAACTCCACGTCAAACAAGACTAGTCTAGGCGTCTAGATCAAAATATCTTAGTAATGGCCTCTCTAATAGAGGCTCAATCCTGACCTCTAAGATGTCCATACATCTTGAAGTCTACATGGCATTCCTACTAATGCATGTCCTCGTAGAGGATTCTTATCTATAGCGGTACTTGATGAAGGTCTCTCCTTCATGTATCAACAAGAGCAAAAGGTTTTGACGAACCTAATTCGCATTTCCCTAAGTAACATAGAAATTTGTTAAGTGTTATGCATTTTTAAGAAAATGTTAAGTCGTTTGCTTGATTGTTGAGAGATCTTAACCTGGTTCTACCCCTCTTTAGCTCACTTGATAGGAAATCCTAACGTCTAGGGTCAGGTTTTACTTTCCTTATTATTGTTCTTAAACCTATCGCTCTAATAACACAGATCTATTATAACCCAATAGTATCATTGTCTTGGTAAATTATCATTACCGCATAATGATCTATGATAAACCCCTTCGTTGATCATAGGCCTTCTATATGATACATAAGACTCCTTTTACTCTATGTCACCATTAGGCCTATGGATAAGTAATATCAAGCGAGATGACTAAAATTAACATTTAATTACAAAAACACAAAAGTTAAGGTATAGAATTGTTAAATTTCAGAACAAAATAATATTACAATGTACTCAAAACTCTAAGACAATCTAAATTAAGAAAATCTAACTAAAAAATTAAATACATTTACAATTTACTATTTACACAAAAAATATCTCTTTTCTTTGTGGACCCACACCCCATCTCAATGTGAGACTCACCTTAGCCATTCGGTGGCTTGGATGAACAAAAAGATGATCCTATAGCAAAAGAAATCTATCGGGGTGTAAGCTTACGCTTAGTGAGTAAATCCCTTCGCCGTACCATATGAACAATATCATTTTAATGCATAACATATGAATGCATGAATAATCAAAATGTCAAACAATACATGTAGCGACCCAGGAGCTGCATGTAACTCAAAATTACACCTCTTGTAGTCGGGGTTGGAGATAATTAACTGACATAAACCATCAACCGGGTCCTAGCACCTGGGCTTTTATTACACTTGCACTAACATACTCAAATCAACTTAAACAAATATATATAATATACAACTTTACTTTTTATATAGAAATTATACTTTCCATTTTTTTTTTTAAATTTCAAATCTTTATGCCAAAATTCTAAGGTCTAGTAGTATAGTGGCCTCCGCAATTCACATCATACGCCCTAAACAGAAGCCACAAGATATGGTCCTTCGGTAACAGTTAACGTCTCCTAGCGCCTAGTAAGGTTGAAAACTTAAGACAGAGACTCAATAATATAAATAACACATTTGCCTAATCGCAACAGGAGACCCTACTCTTATAAAGCCCTTTCCATCTTCCACGTGAGGTGGCGGTTGGTATAATTATAATGCAAATATGTGAAATGCATGACTCGTTAATTTTCTTAGTCAGATACTTAATTAGTTCAATTTCCATTATGATCAAGAAATAGCATTCTATACAATCTATGCGTACTATTATCACAACAATTCTCATTGTTATCTCATTAGCAAGTCATGGTATTCAATCATAATAAAGTATACATGCATTTCCCATATCCTACAAGCATTTAAATTCACTTTATAAATTTAAGTGCAACTACACTACAAGAAAAATCAAGCATGAAGTCATCGAGAATCACTCACTCAGCCATGGTAGATCAATCGTAGTTATTTGGGGGCAAGTCATCTCCCATAGTCAGGTCCCTTAAACATTGTAAATATGATAAAGTTAAGAGTTTGAGATAAAGTTAGAAGGCTAACCTAAAATTCTTTAAGTTACACTTTTTAACTTAGTTTTGTATTTTTCCTAATTTTACTTAAAACTTCAATCGCATATAATTTTTTTGTTTTAAATCCAATTTTTTTGATCTTATAGTCAATCTTCATCATTTTTTAGTGCAATTTAACGTGGTTTGGTTAGATTTTTGAGATGAGTCACATAAACCTTTCCATTGATCAGAATAGTAGTGGTCTTGAAGGTTAGTGCTCTTTTGGGCTTAGTTTAGTTGTTGGTCTTTTTGTTATCTTAAGGAATCTTTTCGGCTTGGGCTTAGCATTTATTCGAAGCTTCAAATACTCTTTAAAGTCATATTTGTAAGCTTATCTTATGGCCTTGGTGCTTTCAACATTTTCTTGGACTCTTGTATGGGCAAAAGTGGTTAAATGGGCTTATTTTTTATCTACACTAAGGCTAGTCACTTTGTTGGGCTTGGGGAGTATTATATGCGCTTCTTATGGGCCTTAGAATAACTTTTATTGATAGATTAAGGTGCTAGTTAGAAATTTGGTGAAGGCCTAATTGTAGTTCTTAGCTTGTTTTGAGTGTTTTAGGTTTGATTTTGAGAATTAGCCTTCATATAGTTGTTATACTTGCTTTGGTTAGTCTTTTCACTTTTTTTACTTGGTTTTATCATATTTTTAAGTGAATTTTCTTGTAGTTCCAAATCTAGATGGTTTGGTTCAATCATTAGCAACTTAGTTTTTTAACTTATTTGATCATTTCCTTAAGTTTAGGTTTTAGATTATGAACCTATACTATTTATATTCTAATTCCAACTTAACTTATCTTCCATAAGGTGATTATTTAGCTTATATATGTTAAGCCCTATTTTGTTTTCCTTAATTTAGCTTATATTAAACTTATCCTACTTAATATAAATTACTTAACATTAAATTAAGAAAAAACATTTTTCTTAAAAATTTTTTTAAAAAAATTTAAATTATTAGAGTTGCCGACCAATTAAACTGATAAAAAGTGAAATTAGGGTTTTTGGGTGGAAAAACCCTAATTTAGCTACTAATCCCTGAATATTCTAAAAAATTATTTTTTGGAAAATTAAACTAGAAAAACTAAGTTCAAGGGCTAATCTATTAAGACTAAGTTACCATGTAAAGATTAAAAAAAAATAATGGGCTTTCTTTTTTATAATTTTGCTAAAAGTACTAAGATATGTACAGATATGCAAAAATATGACTAAATTTTTTATACGGTTACTCCAAAGGTGCCTACGTATCTGCTAGTTGGGACGAAACCAACGTAATTCTTTTTTTTTTTTAGAAAATATTTAGTGACTTGATTGTTTTTAATTTGAAAACTAAGATAGGTTTACGCTTTTTAACCAATTTATTTTTCTTAAGAAAAATCTTTAAAAAACCTAATTTTTATTCCCACTTAAGAAAAAAACCTCAAGACTTAATTTTTAAAAGGACTCCATGCTAGTATTTTCTTTTTTATTTTTGGAAAAACTGTGATATGACAAAACTTAAAAAAAAATCCTAAAGCACCTAATTGAGATAAATAAATAAAAGACGCAACTTTTATGAAAATATTTTGCAATTATCATAGAAAACATGCCATTTTAAAAAAGAAAATGCAATTTCTATTGATAATATGCCTAACCATGGAAAAGAAACTTAAACCATAGAAAAAATACTGAAACTATAGGTAAGATGTTTAAATCATAGGAAAGATGCCTAAGTTATAAAAAAGATGCTTAACTATAGAATAGATACCTGAATCATGGAAAAGATATTTAATCATAGAAAAGACGCTGATTAAAAAATTTTTATTTTATGAAATACTAACAAGTAGCAAATTGATTTTTCTAAAAATCCCTAAAATACTGACTTTATTTAAAAATGTAGATTTAATAAAAAAATGCAAATTTAAACAAATGATGCGAATTTCCTATAGAAGTACAATTTTCAACAAAAATATCGAAGTTTATTAAAATATGCAATTTTGACTAAAAGTATGCAACATTATTCTAAAACATGTAATTTATGCAATAGATGCGAAAAGGATGAATAAATGGGAATTGACATAAAAGACGTAGATTGTGTTGTTGTTTTGCTCTGTGCGGAATTGTTGTTCGTTAGGCTACTGATCGTATAGCTACTGTTGCTGCTACACATACATGTATTGTCATGGAATTGTATGCGATCAAAAGTATGTACATGGGATTAGATCGATGGATGTAGAATGTGTGTGATTGAGAGTGCGTATGCAAGTGTGTTATGAGTGTGTAGGAGGGATGATGTGTGTAGATTATGGCGTGGGTAAGCAATGTGTAACATGTAACGAATGTAGGCATTGTAGTGTATAATGATTGTAGGTAGTATAGCATGTCCATATGGGGCAGACTAAGTGTTTAGTAGAGTATGAATGTGAATTGTAGGTTACGTAGGTGTTCAATAGTGATTGGTCGTATAGATGTGAATTGTAGGTTGATCGTGGATGTTCGAGAGATGGTATTCGTAGGATGCTGCGGTGTATGGACTTGTGTTTTTGTGTTGTGTGGGGTGTGTAATTGTGAAAACATGTTCAAACTTCACTGTTCAATTCTTATTTATAAGTTACACAATTGAATCTTATATATCTTTTTAGATATATATTTAATCTCAACAAACCCTAGATACAAAAGATATGATAACGAATCTCAGATACGGAAGATACAATTTAGATTCTTTGAAAATTCAACCTAGTTTCTAGAAACCTTATATAGATATGGGCTTTCTATTTTTCAAGCTTGACTTAGTCCAATCTGATTTAACCTAATAACTTACTTTATAAATCCAAAGTCTATTTTAGTCCAATATAAATTAGATAAATCAGAATGGACTAAAATATTTTTCATTAAAGCCTATTCCTTCAACGACTTAAAATTTATTAAATTAAACACACGCCATTATCCTAAATGATTCGACTCGATATGATTCGATTCAACTTGACTCGATACTTTATTTTTATTATTTGTTTCAATTTTATTTTTATTTTATTTTATTATTTTTAAAACTGGCCCAAAAATAGTAAAATAAAATAGCAAAAATGAGGTCTTTACAACTGTCCTTCTTTGTAGTGAAGTTTGTAAAAACTTTGCTACAAAGACGAAAAACGATATATTCATTTTTTCCTGGTCCTTACTTAAATTGGCATGGTAAAGACTTTGATGTTAAACAAATTGAGTCCCAACATGAAAGGTTGGGTATTCTTAAAAGGATAGATCTCTTTCAGGATGAGTTACCCGAAAGGATAGATCTTTCGAAGACAAGATAAGATAGCATTCCATTAAAGATAAAATGAGACAGCGCTCTCATAAGTAGGTGATCTTTTAAATAATTGGACAACACTCCTTTGACTAAGCAATCCAAAAAGGAATAGGACAATACTCCTTTAAGCAAGTGATCCTAGAAAGAAATAGATAGGACAATGCTCCCATGAGCAAGCGATCTGAGAAATGAATAGATAGGACAACATTCCTATCAGCAAGTAATCTAAAAAGGAATAGGATAGTGCTCTTTTAAGCAAGCGATCCTAGAAAGGAATAGGATAGTGCTCTACTAAGCAAGCGACCCAATTAAGGATAGAGTAGTGCTCATTTGAGCAAGTGATCCTAGAAAGGATTGGATGGCACTCTATTAAAGAGGTAGCCCAATTAAGGATGGGATAGTACTCCTTTGAGCAAGCGATTCTAAAAAGCACTGGATGATGCTCCTCTAAGTAGGCAATCTAACTAAGGATAAGACGACACTCCTTTGAGCAAGCAATCCTAGAAAGGATTGGAAGGCACTCCTATGAGTGGGCAACCCAATTAAGGATAGGATAGTGCTCCTTTGAGCAAGCGATCCTAGTAAAAGATTGGAAGGCACTCCATTGAGCAAGTGACTCAACTGAGGATGACAGCACTCCTTCGAGCAAGCGATCCTAAAGAAGACTGGATTACACTCTAATGGGCAAGTGATCTAAGATTACTATATGAAATGGATAGCGCACTAAAGGGTAAGTGATTCATGAATTTCAAGAACTTTGATAAGTTTTGACAAAAATGATCTAAGACTTGAATTTGAAGGATTTTAATGATTTTTTGAAAATTTTGACCTTTTCTTTTAAAAAATCTCTCTTAACAAAAAGGTTTTGTATCTCTTTTGAAAACTTTTCTCTTTTTTCTTCTCTTTTATCAAGAAATTCAAAGAAAACACTCTTTAATGAAAAATTATGTTGCTAACAAGCAAGAAAGTTTTGAAGACCTTAAATATCACAAATAAGGGGTTAGCTTACCCCTTGCTCATTGATCACTCATTCCTTTAGTCTTATTTTCTAAAGCATAGTTTATGATTCTTGCAATCCCTCGAAGTACTAATTT
Organism: Lumnitzera racemosa; assembly: GCA_024138005.1. Lineage (NCBI taxonomy): Eukaryota > Viridiplantae > Streptophyta > Magnoliopsida > Myrtales > Combretaceae > Lumnitzera > Lumnitzera racemosa. The sequence goes on from JAMXBC010000006.1 coordinate 91,786,136, forward strand.
GAAGCTTAGGATAAATGACCATTCATGTTTTTGAGAAAAAAACTTTTCTTTAATTTTCCACTAAGGGAATAAATATCATTACTTAAAATATTCAGTCCAAGTGGACTTCCTTGCACTTTTACAGGTTTGTTTTCACTCTCAACATCAATTCTAAAAATTACAGCCTATCTTGTAAGTGGTACATTCTAATCAATCAATTAGGTCTTTTCTGGGTTTTTAATGTAAGCCTTTTGGCTAATAGTTTAAGCAAATAGATATCATTGTACTTAGCTAATTTTAAGGAAATCATATGCAATCCGTCTTAGGTTTACAAACCAAGAATCTTAGGAGAAACTAAACATGGGCTTGCCTTAATTTCATGAGCAATTATTTTTTAAGATAAGTCCATTTCTTTAATCAAAAGAGCTTCGTTCAAGGTAGTATGGTGGGTGAGATCATAAAATGGGGACTTTGCTTTTAAGCTTGGGAATTTAAAATTTTTAGCCTTTGTATATCCTTCATAAGTTCAAACTTTAGGCTTATTAGCAATTTGACTAATCTTTGAAGCTGATTACCTTGCCAATATTTTCAATTTTTCTCTTTTTCACTTTTTTCTCTTTTTTCTTTCTTCTCTCTTTTTCTTCTTTTTTCTTTTCTTTTTCTCTTTTTTTTTTCTTTCTCTTGCTCTCTTTTTTGGTCAAGGGGGTCACCTTCCCCTGTTGAGTTTTTGCTTAATGGGATTCGAAGCCCTAAAACCATAGGTTCAAAGAGTATAAGCTCGAGAGAAGTATATATGGCATAGAGTGTTTAGGAAAAGTCCATAGGCTTGAGAGGTGTTTAAATGAGTGTATAGGCTTCAATAAGGTGTATATGGTTTGAAACTCTTCTTCATCCTAAAGAAATTGAATCATCTATGGCAATATTTGCTCATGAATACACAAAACTAAGGCAAGCGCCAGTTAGAGTACTCCTTTTCTCCAAATTAATGACCCTAACCTCCTAATTGCTGTAATGTAGGGTGGTCCTTAGAAAGGCTAATTTTAAGAAAAATCCCTATCAAGCTAAAATGGGTTTGCAAGGGATAATTATGTGTTAGAGTAATGAAGTGAATGCCTAACATCCTTTTGATACATGTACCATGTTCAAAGTGGACCTCATCTAAGGATTGAGCCTAATTACTCACATTGTATCACTCAACTCTCATATGTGTTGAAGGTTAGTGTTTTCGATATAGTTTGCCTCTTTTCATCCTAAAACTTTCAAGTAATGTGTTACCATTCCCTTAAGTGGAAAATTTTAAGTTTTGAGTTCGCATTTACTTTATCCATTTTCACTTGCCTTGAGTCTTGCATGAAGTATTTCATTAAAGAAAGGCCAGTGACATTCCCTCTATCAAGCTTTACTAAATGTACATCATAGAAAAAAAAAATGCACAATAAAAACTCTTTATTCAAATAAATCTCATCTCTAAAGTGAACAATTATTCTAAAAAGAAATAAATATAGGAACTAAAACTCTTTTCAACTTCTTGCCCCCATTTCTGTCACTTCTTTAAATTTGGCCCATTTAGTTCAATTGATTTTTTGGAGATATGCCTAATTGCTTCAAATGGTGAGCCACTTAGTTAGATGGTAGTAGTAAACCCTCAATACCTGATGTTAGAGGTTGTCTATTTGAAGCCTCTAAGTTAGGGATACCACTGCCCATAGACCCATCAGTCTCTAGAAAATTTGGTTGGATAACCTTAGCATAAATCAAATCTTGTACCTTATGCTTCAGTTTCTAGTAGTCTTCTATGGTATGCCCCACTTAGCTTACATGATATTCAAATCATTTGTTAAGGTCATGATCCCCTGGCTTGTATTTCTTCATTGGTTTTTCACATGCCAATTGTCCTACATCTCCTAATTGCTTGAACACTTGGGCCATTAGAATATTGAACCATGTAAGTAGCCTCCTATTGTTGAGGATAGGCTCGTTTTGATCCAAACTTTTTCAATTGGTGTATTCATTCTTGACTTCTCTTTCCCTAAATTATCCTCATGCTTTGGCTATGATATCTTACTCGTAATAAGAGCTGAGTGTTTCAGTTACTTGTACACATAACCCACTGCCATTTTTGTATCTGTAAGTCTTTCTTCTAACTTCACTAACTTTTCTTCTAGAATAGCAACCCTTTCTTCCAAACCTTGGTAGTACCATGAACCTTGGGCTCGGCCATTCAAATTTTTCTCTAGTATTTATTCCAAACCTTGTATCATATTGATGGGAGGCTCATGAACCTGCCAGTCTTTAGACTTGTTTGCTTGAGATGGTATGTCAATAGGCCTTTAGGCTTGGGTATAGGCCATGGTCTTGGTTTACTTTGTATGCTTACTTAGAACTGCTTTGGCTGTAGCTATTCTTAGTTCAAGAGTTTCAAACATCTTGGTTTTAGTAATGAGTGATTATGGGCTTTAGGTTAGGTTAGATCACTTAAAAAGCAATCTTTCAAAGCCTACATTTTGTTTTTTTTTTTAATCGAGTTTTTAATTTTGAAAACCATTCATTCTTTTTTTTTTTGGAAACTTTTATTGAAAAAAAAAATCAATTTTGATTTTATGTTATAGACAACCTAATACTAACATTGATGAATCCAAACTTATTATATAGATAGAAGGTTAAAAAAAATGGAACCATTAGGATCAACAATTGAGGACATAGGAGACGATTATATTACAAGGATGATATAGAGAGGTGGAAATTATTTTACAATAAGAAACTTATTAAAAGATGACATAAGGGTGACAACTTATAGAAAAAGTTCTATTAGGATCGTGACAACTAAAGGCTAAACACGAAAAATGAGAACTTAGATACTTATAAGATTAATGACTTTACGATGGAAAACAATTCACAATGGAAATCTAATGGTTAAATCTTTTTTTCTTCTATTTTTTTTTATTTTGTTAATTCCTAATAGTATGATACATATAGGGCATTACAATAGAAATCAACTAAGTAAATAATTATCATGAAACTGGTTTTTTATCATAAAATATTATTTTGAAATTTCATTTTTTACAAAAAAAAAAATTGTTCAAAAGCATTGAAAAAATGACAGTTCCATAAATTACATGCCCCAAAAAATTTACAAGTTAATACTAAAATTTTTATTTATTTATTTATTTATTTCTTTTAATGTTGGTATGGGGTGAATACTAATGATTTTGAGCCTTCTATGCTAAATCTTATATTACACAACCTATTACTCATGAAATGAAAAAAAAAAAAATCTACAAGACTCACATATATTATAAAAGATGTCATATATAGACAAATATGCAAGTTATAAAAATAAATGCGATGCAATATGCGAGACATGTGTGCAATGTAACAAGGTTGGTAATTAATAAACTATAAGAGTAGAATTATTATAAACTCACAGCCAATATTCACATAAACATACATATATAAGTGTATGAATCTCTAAGCCCTTGTTCACTTATATATATAAGTACATTAAATTTTGAAAATAAGGTCCAATTGGTTGCAGGTTATAATAATTCTTTTCTAGCTCTTATAATTTAAAAATTACTAACCACTTTTTATTGTACGATGATATAGGAGGGTAGGATCTATGAGTCTCAAGCTTTGTAGTCATTGGTATTCTTAAGGAAACGCCTAGTAGGTTACATCAAAACATGAGTAGGCTCGACTATTGCCGCCAGGTGAGGGTAAAGACTCCAATGACCTAAGGGTTACATAATGGCGACCCATCTTAGGTCCAAGGTCCAACCATATCTAAGCATACAAGTGAAAAAAAATGCCCCCTAAATCCCAAATAATAGGCCAATTGGGTTGAGTTTTTTTCTTAAGGCCCGTATTATTAAAAGCTAGTTACTACAACTATAATACAATAAAAGAAAAATAATAAAAAACCATCAATTAATTTTTTAAATTTTTATATGTTTAGCCTACTAGTGTCTCCAATGGAGTTGCCAATTCTATCGAGCCCTATCTTGTTTTCTTTAATTTAACTTATATTAAGCCTAACTCACTTAATATAAATTACTCGACATTAAATTAAGGAAAAATATTTCAAAAGATTGGAGTCGCTAATTAGTTAAACTAATAAAAAGAGAAATTATAGTTTTTAGATGGGAAAACCCTAATTTAGCCATTCATCCATAACTATTGAAAGAAATTATTTTTTAGAAAATTAAACTAGAAAAACTAAGTTTCGAGGCTAACTTATTAGAACTAAGTCACCATGTAAAAAAAAAAAAAACTAATGGGCTTTATTTTTTGTAATTTTTCTAAAAGTACAAAGATATGTACATATATGCAAAAATGTAACTAAAATGAATTTTTATGATTTTTTTATTGAGAATTTTTTAAGTAAAAGAAATTTTTTTATTTTTGATACGGTTACCTTAAAGATACTTACATATTCACTAGTTGAGATCAAACTAATGTAATTCCATTTTTCTTTTTTGAAAAGATTTAGTGGCTTCATTCCTTTTAATTCAAAAATTGAGCCAAGTTTACGTTTTTTAACCAATTTATTTTTATTAATAAAAATCTTGGAAAAAACCTGATTTTTATTCCCACTTGAAATAAAAATACCTAAAGACTTAATTTTAAAAAGGACTCCAAGTCAGTATTTTTTTTTTAATTTTGGATAAACTACCATGTGACAAAACTTAAAAAAAAAAATCCTAAAGCACCTAAATGAGAAAAAATAAATAAATAAAAGATATAACTTTTATGAAATTATGCTCATATGCAATAATCATGGAAAATGTATTGTTTTATAAAAAAAATGCAATTACTATTGATGATATACCTAACTATGGAAAAGAAGCTTAAGCTATGGAAAAAATGCTTAAACTATGGATAAGATATCTAACCATAAAAAAGATGTTTAAATAATAGAAAGGATATCTGAATCATTGAAAAACTGCTTAAACTATGGATGAGATACCTAAATATGGAAAAAACACCCAAACCATGGAATAGATGCCTAACCATGGAAAAGAAGCCTAAACCATGGAAAAGACACCAATTGAAAATTTTTAATTTTATGCAACACTAACAAGTGACCAAATGATTTTTTTAAAAATCCCCAAAATACCAACTTTATTTAAAAATTTATATTTAATGAAAAACATGCAAATTTAAACAATAGATGTAAATTTCCTATATAAGTGCAATTTCCAACAAAAATATTAAATTTTATTAAAATATGCAATTTTGACTAAAAGTATGCAACTTTATACTAAAACATGTATTTTATGCAAGTGATACGAAAGGGACAAATCAATGGGAATCGACATAAAAGACACGAATTGTGTTGTTGTTTTGCTTTATGTGCAATTACTGCCCATTAGGTCGCTAATCATATGGCTGCTACTCGTGTGGAGTTGCTGCTACGCATGCATGTGTTGTTGTGGAGTTGTACGTGATCAGAAGTATATGCATAAGACTGAATCTATGGGTATGGAGTGTGCGTGATTGAAAGTGTGTATGCAAGTGTATGATGAGTATTTGAGAGGGATGTTATGTACAGATTATGGCATGGGTGAGCAATGTGTGGCATGTAATGAATGTAAGAACTATGGCATGTAATGAGTGTAGGCA